>CAKXYN010000018.1:1460000-11460000 GCA_935064755.1 Tragelaphus eurycerus | reverse complement strand
TAAAATTACACTCTAAATTTTATTTGAAAATCTAGCTCCACCTTAAATGACCATACTAGCAATTACATACTCATATATATATGAGTATATCTTTGTTAATTTTTTTTTAAATAAAAAGCCATTTTCTAGGAATGTATTACAAAAATATTTGGCTTCACCAACCAAATTTTCAGATCCTAGAACCACTAGTAATAGTAATGTGAATATGCCCTTTGTATTCATATGTACTTCAGTTTGGGCCTATGTAAATAGTTTAATAATGTTTATTATCATTAGATATATCATTTTTAGTATAAAACATTCTGTTTGTTAGTTGTAGCTAGGATTTTTTTTTTTTAGAGGCTGGGGAAGCAGACTTTATACAATGGTAGGTGAGAGTTCAATTTTTTAACTTCTTGTGAGATCTTGTGCAAATTATTTACTCTCTCTGGAGAGAGTTTATTTTAGTTTATTTCTGTGAAAAATTAGGATAATGTCCAATTACTTTGTAGTGTGGCAGGGAGGGCTAAATTTAGTAATTATGTGAAGAAAGTTTTTAAGCTGTTATATGACAGGCAAAATATAAATTGTGGATGTGAATCATTACTAGTTTGAAGAGATTCATAATACACAAAAAAATGAGGACATCTGGTTTAGGAATAAAAGGAGAAAATATATTATCATTTAATGAATTTTTACTATGGGTCAAACACTTTGTATCTATTTTCATTGACTACATGTGCCCCATTTTTCCTAATGAGGAAATAAAATCATGGAAAATGAGACACTTGCTTTTCACAACTAGTAAATGTGGACACTTGATGCAGATTCAGGTTTATTTGACTTTAAAGCCCATGGGTTTTTTTTTTCACTAAAGCACTTTACTTCCTGCGCACCTAGAGATAAAATGTACCATCCATGAATAATTGAGAATAAGGTGAAAAGCTAATCTTTCAAGTTCTCATTAAGATACAATGATGCTTTATAGTTATTATTCCTCCTTTTACTTTCTCTAAATATTTCAAAATGATTTGCTTTTTTTTAATCAGCACTGTGAGTTGAACAGAAAACTTTGTGAAATTTCAGGTATAATTAAATAACTAAATATTATATATCACCAGCTAGGTTATCTCAGATCACTTATCTGAAGCATCACAAAGAACATTAATGGTTTATAATGCATTTAACAAATGAGTATTTTATAAAGAAATAAAAATTATTAATTTTCATGAAGCAAATGTTATTTAATATATTTCATAATACATTTAATATATTTACATATTTAATACATTTGAATTGATAATATATAATATCTAGGCCATCATGATTTCAAATTCATTGATGAGAATTGCCTACTTTATGCATAAAATATCCTGATGGAAACCAATATTTAAACATTTCTTATTCTCTGGAGAGGGTCTGAGAAAAGGCAAATTCCATGTATTAATAGTTTGAGTAATCAAAGTGATGGGGGTTACACGCATGAGTTAAGAAAACTTAACCTCCAAGTCACGCTTAACTTCCAAGTCAGCTTTTCATAGTGTAACTTACTTTGCTGGAAACATTGGGTTGACCAAAAAGTTCACTCAGGTTTTTCCATAACACATTACTGAAAATTTATATATATTTTTATTTTTTAAAAATCTAAGAAATTAAAGTTTACTAATATGTAGATTGTTGCTGACACTGTCAAAGTATCATTTACACACATTGTAAGTTATATAAAGCATTCTGAGGTGGGGGTGGGCATTGATTTGCTTTAAGATTTGGAGGTATTGAATTTTATCTGTGCCTTGTGATGGGTCTTGGATTACATTGTCCAGTGTTAAATAGATAAACTCTCACAAAACAAACCAACTCTGGGAAAAGATAACAGAATAAAGATAAATACTAATAAGCACATTTCAACAAGAATATCTCTAATGCATTGTATGAATCTTTTGTCGACTATATTACAAAATTTTTTTAAATGATGATTTAATCATATTTGACACTAAGTCCACCAAAAATAGGGCATCCCTGATAGCTCAGCTGCTAAAGAGTCTGCCTGCAATGCAGGAGACCCCAGTTAGATTCCTGGGTCAGGAAGATGCCTGGAGAAGGAATAGGCTGCCCAGTATGCTTGGGCTTCCCTAGTGCCTTAGACAGTATCAAGAATCCACCTGCAATGCAGGAGATCTGGGTTCCATCCCTGGGTTGGGAAGATCCTCTGGAGGAGGGCATGGCAACCCACTCCAGTATTCTTGCCTGGAGAATCCCCATGGACAGAGGACCCTGGCAGGCTACAGTGCATGGGGTTGCAAAAAGTCTGACATGACTGAGCGACTAACAGCACAGCACAACCAAAAATAATGATCAAGAGGTCTATCTGAAATTTGGACTTATATTCACTATCATTAAGGGATGAACCTCACCCTGAGTATATGGCATGCCTTGAGAAAAATGACTGAAATAATGCATGAAAAATATGACAGCAAGTAATATCACATTTATTTGTCAGCAAATGGTATTAGAAGATGCATAGAAAACATTGAAGGTTTGAATAAATAAGTATCTGAATAAATTATATCGTATGAAATGTTCACTGTATAGGTTCATGGAAATATCACTATTTCTAGCATTTCAACCAATGATATTTGATAGGCTCAATTTCAGTAATACTAAGAACTATGATTTATGAATCACTAAAAGGATTACTGGAAAAGATACTTGCCAAGCATCAAAATACCCTCTAATTAAAGAATGCATTCTGAAAAAACTATGTTAACATAGTTTTGTAGTGTTGGAGTGGTCGGTGTGGTTGGAATGGAAAAAGATTTCTGGATAAGATTACCGAGTAACTTCCACACATGAAATTCATCTACTCGTCACATATAAGTGAGCTATTTTAGCAAATCCATTAAAATGAAAGGATGCACAAGTGCTGTAGGGTGTCATTGATGTGTCTTTTTAAAAATAAAATCTTTAAAATGTAATAGAAAACAGAATCAAATATAGAAATGGAGTCTACAATACTTGGTAGTAAGATGGGAGAGTGGCTGTAATATTATTTGCACCACTTGAGGTTTACTGGTGATTCAGTGGGAGATCATTGAGAAGTGATATGAAAGTTGTTGCAGTTATACATTTTTCTTTTACAAAATAAGAATTCTAATTTTGCTGACCTTTTCTGTGATAATAGATGCTCTCAACGTATATTTTTGGAAAAAGAAACATACTTGATCTTTTTTTTAAAAATAATCATACTTACAGTGAATGAGAAGATAACTGCTTTTTGAAAGATCCATAGTATGGAGCTGACATTTTCATATTTGGATGTTTGTTGTTATTTTCAAGTTGTGTGACTGTTGCCAAGGCCAATGTAATTGTAAAACTCTAGTTTCTGTATAATCTTAAAACTGCACAAAGCTGTACCTGAATGTTTTTTAAAATTTGAAACAGAATTTTATAACTTGTTATAAAATCTTCCAAATGAAATCTTTAAATAGAGTAACAGGTTTTTTTGGTTAAAAAAACAAATGAAGGTGCTACACGTACCTCTTAGTTTTTAAGAATGACTGGTGGACACATGGGAAGATGGAAATTTACTAGCCAAATTTCAACAAAATCTTTTACACAACTGGTGGTTGGGATTGAAAACTGAGTATTGTGATTTAATAAACACAGCTAATGATGCTCTTCTTTCATTTGGACCTACTGTTTTGTGAGGCTTTTCCCCCTCCATGACAACCATTACAGCTACATATAACAATAACCTGGACATAGTACCAGATTTTCAAATGACTGTTTCATAAAGGGTAAAATGAAGCTGAAATACCAAGAATGACAAATATTTAGTCTTATTATACTCTAAAAATTTTGGGTTTTTTTTAGTGACAACAAGAATGTTTGAAAATTGTTGATAAATAAAACATTAAAGTTTACTTTAAAAACTGTTTAGTTCTTGTTTATCTCATTCTTTAAAACACCTATTACTCCATATGTTCTATAATACAAACATATATAATATATTTATTATATATGTTTATTATATATATGTATATATATAATACAAATGGTAGTATAAGTCTATAATTTATAAATAATTGTATATATTGGATTATGGGCTTTAATTTAATCAGTGCCCAGGCAGAAAAACAAACATGACTCAGAACAGAGGAATTTTAATCCAAGGAATTGGTTGTAAAAGTGTTGGAAAGTCTGGAGGAAAGAAAAGAAGGTGGCAGTGTTATTTACCAATGAGCACCTGTAGGAAGCAGGCCTGCCCTGGTGGCTCAGACTGTAAAGAATCTGTCTGCAATGTGGGAGACCCAGATTCTATCCCTGGGTTAGAAAGATCCCCTGGAGAAGGAAATGGCAACCCACTCCAGTATTCTTACCTGGAAAATCCCATGGACAGAGAGAGAAGCCTGGCAGGCTATAGTCCATGGAGTCACAAAGAATCAGACATGACTGAGAGATTAACACTAACACCTGTAGAAAGCAATGGATAGTTTGGTTACCTAGAGCTTATGAGCACTGAGCTGCTGAGGAAGCTGGAGCACCGCTGAGGTTGTGAACGTTAGAATCGCCATGGCCACTGCTTCACGGGAAGCCAGGTAACCACACTCCTACCGACAGGGTAGGAGCCCAGGGGTCCACAGTTCCTCCAGTGCTGTTGAACTTGCCAAGGCTGGTAGAGCTTCCAGTCACCTGTGATGGCTGCTGCTGTTTGCAACTATGGTCCTACTGCTGCAGCCAGCAGTCCTGAGAGCCAGATCCCAAGATCTGTGCTACAAGATCTCTGTGCTACAGAGGCTGCTCAAACACCATTGCAGTGACTGCTGGTTTCAAAAACAGGAGGGAAAAAAATTCCCTTTGATTTTCTGCCAGTGCTACCCATGCCAGCAAAACAATCTAGGAAATGTAGTTTTCAGGTTCAGCCACATAAGAGAGCATGGAAGAGGTGGGAATGGAGTTGAGAACCAACAGACAAATGATCTACATAGGATTCAAAATATTTTTACTGATAGGATGTATATTTTTTATAATTGGAGAATCTATTGATCTAGAGTACAGGGGTAGTAGCTCAGTAGTAAAACCACATATTCCTCCAAATTTTATAACTTGTTTTAGAAAGTAGATTATGGTTTGTTATCTAAAGCTAGAGTTGTTTTTCAGGAGGTACACAGCAATAAGTCGTTTATTTATAGCCAGTATCTGTTTTGATTAGTAGTTATGGTAATGTTTCTTACTGGTCTATGCCCATGCCTTTCCAGCTATAAATATTTTAGGTATCACCCACCACTGACTAAAAACTGCTCTGATTTATTATTTATTTCTATGCACTCATTAATTTAACTTTAAAAATAATAGGGGTTTCCTTGACAGCTCAGTTGGTAAAGAATCCACCTACACTGCAGGAGACTCCGGTTCCATTCCTGGGTCAGGAAGATCCCCTGGAGAAGGAATAGGCTATCCCCTCCAGTATTCTTGGGCTTCCCTCATGGCTTAGGTGGTAAAGATATGCCTGCAATGCAGGAGACTTGGGTTTGATCCCTGGGTTGGGAAGATGCCCTGGAGAAGGGAAAGGCTACCCACTCCAGTACCAGCCTAGGGAATTCCATGGACTGTATATAGTTCATGGGGTTGCAAAGAATGGGACGTGACTGAGCGACTTTCACTTTCAGTTAAATGTAGCACTGGGGAAACTCCAGAATTTTTTTTAATATAATATTTAACATTTTATTTTATAACAAATATTTTATAATATTTTATTTTTGAGTATATTGTAAACATTCAATTAAACTGCTATAGCATTAATTATTGAATGGCATATTGAATTAAATGCATTTATTGGTGGAGGGAATATAGTTAAGTTTGTTTTATACAAAACCACAAGAATTTTATTAAAATATAGCTTAAAGTGCTTTTCAGTTTATTTCAGTATCAAATTTTTGGGTATGACTTCATAAGTAGTGTGTATTGAAGTCCCAGATCATTAAATTTCTAAAATGAAATCCACAATGATGATTTATTTCTTTCATAACCCTTTTCATAATTAATGCAGATTTAATTATGGGCAGTATTCTTGATTATTGATTACTTATAAAAGCTATTTCCTGGTGAGACACTTATTTTATGTTCATATTCTACATAGATGATGTTGGGTGTATTATTTGTTGTGGAAGATCCATTTGTTACATTTTAAGTGGTAAAATGTCACCAGTTTGAAATAGAGGAGGATACCACGTTTAATTTAAGAATAAGCCTAAATTTATAGCTATTCAACATAAAGTAGAATATGTCTTGATAATCTGATAATTTTGAAACAACTAATATAATTATTAAAGTATAATGTAATTCATTTCAAAATTTCTATTTCACAAGAATCCTGTAAATGTATCTGACACATTATACATTCTGATTGTATGTACTCTGATTAATGAGGTTTTCCTGTATTTGTTGTTAATAGAAATGAAGAAGATTGAGATTTTATGTAGATTCTTTTCCAAAAACTTGATATAACCTTATATGTTTCAAAGGTTATGATTGTAAACCTGTAACTTATCAGGGTTAAATGAGCTTTCTTAAAAATAAGAGATACTGTTTCTACCTATTTTGAATTATCCCTGTGGCCTGTTGCCTCAGAGGAGTTAGCAGGCTCTTATCATGCTGACTCTATTATTAATAACTGGCTTCAGTATTACTGGACAGATTGTTATTAATGTTTCCAACTCTTTAATCAAACTGGTTCCTGGTGTTTCTTTCATCCTGTTTGAAAGCTATTTATTTATTCTCTGCTTTTCTTCATATCCTTTCTTTAAATTTTATTTTGAGATGTGTGTACTTTTTCTCAAATCTGTTTAAAATAAATGTTGAAATTATCTGGGGAATATAGCTGTTCTCAGACTTGTTTCTTATCATTATTTTTTCTTCCCAAATTTCTTCCTAGTCTGGCCAGTTTATTATTCTAGAAAATTTTGGAGGAGTTTTGTCAAGCCACTCCCTTTATTCCTTCAAATTCCATTTGGATTGAGGTTAGACCTGACTTCTACCACTTTTTTGCTGCAAGACTTTGGGCTCAGTTTGCTCATCTATAAATGAAAACATTAATAGTACCTTTCTTATAATGCTGTGGGGAGGGTTAAATGAGTTATGTAGCATTAAGTGCAGTTATGTAGCACTAAGTACAGTTCCTGACTCTCTGCAATAGTGGTAACTTTTATTATAAGAATGCATCCTTTCTAATAGTAGCAACTTTTTAGATGAGAACAATATGGAGTTTGAGTTTTCACATATAGAGTTACCCAGCAGAAGAGTGAGGATCTTGCTAACTTGCTGGACAAACAATGTCTATAGCAGTTAAGATACCTCTTTTATAACTTCTATGTAACTTTTATTTTTCCTATGAAATACCCTCTGTAGTTTCTGTTTCTTTTTCCTTGTGCACTGAATATAATCTGTACATATGAATAAATTATTATGTAAGTGTTGAAACTTTAAAGACAGTTACTAACACTGTTGTAGATTGTTTAGGAGAGAAGATTGAGCAGGGAGCAGATAGAGTTAATGTAGTATATATACCTAATACATTTTTCTAGAGCCAGGGAGATATTGAGAATGACACTTTCATGTTTTTTAATTTTTTGATTCAAATTGTATTGATTGTATCATGAAAGTACTCTCCTCTAAATTTCTGAAGATATTCATGTCATTTAAGATCAGTTTATAGAGGTAGTATTTAATAACAACAATAATAGTCAATAGTAATCTTGTAATTCAGACAATCTCTGTGTCTTCTCACATGACCATATTTCTCCTGTGTATTTGTGAGGGAAAAAGGTGATTGACTCATATCCATAGTCAAGTCATTCTATGTAGAAAAGGGAGGCCTGGCGTGCTGTGGTTCATGGGGTCGCGAAGAGTCGGACACGACTGAGCGACTGATCTGATCTGATCTGATCTGATTCACCATTTACTGGCCACTATTCAAAGTGTCACTGGTCACTCCTTGGAACTCTGAAGTATGTACTGTCTCATTAAGAAGTGCCTATGTTTTCAGAAGCTATAGCATAGGAGCCATACGTTCCTATGGCTGTACTTTGATTTTTCCATTTGGGCTAAGGCCCAGGTGGCACAGTGGTAAAGAATCCGCCTGTCAGTGCAGGAGATACAAGAGACCCGAGTTTGAGTTGGCAGTATCCCCTGGAGTAAGAAATGGCAACCCACCCCAGTATTCTTACCTGGAAAATTCCATGGACAGAGGAGCCTGGTGAGCTACTGTACATGGGATTCCAGTCAGATGCAACTGAACGCGCGTGCATGCATACACTCACACACACACACTCGGAGAAGCTAATAAACAGGATAATAGAATATACCAAGCTTTCCACATTTGGAAAGAAGGTTTTGTATTGCAAAAACGCAGACCTCTTGGAATTTCATATTAGGCAACACTTTAAAAAAAACAACAGCAAACAAACATCTGTGGCCACCTTGACATTGGGGAATTTCTCACTGTCCCCTCTTTCCTGTGATTCTCCTCTCTTCCTCCTCCCCTCTCATTTCTATGCTCCTCTACCTTCAAACGGTTATTTAGTTCATATGCAGCACACTTTAAACACACAAAAAGAATTATTCAGGTTTTACTCTTTGACCCTAACCAGCTTAAAAGCTATTTTTATTAAAGGATATGCTTCCATTCCTACAAGGAACTCTTAAGACCAGTTTCAGACTTACACTAGAACATATGTTGTAGATATGTGAAAGAAATAATGGATAAATAAAATGTCCATCATTGCAACATGACTCATATTTTGACTCCTCCCCCTTCTTTTTTTTTTTTAATCTAGGCAATAAAGGTATCTTTTGGGAATGTTCTTGTGAACAATCTTAAGCTATTCCAATTTTTTTTTCCTGTTTAGCTTCACATAATATAAAAACATTAATGATCCCTGAGAAAGGACTTGGCAAAAGTATACCTGGGCGAGGGCTATATATTCAAATGCTTTGAATTTAGTTGATTTGTTTTCAAAATTTAAAAAAAAAATCCCATCTTTTATTTACTTTTGGAAGTATTCATTTGCCAAGTCAACAATCTGTGATCAAATTACACTGTAACCCTAAAATTAATGGCATTTGATGCTCCAGGGCAATAGGTACCACTGATATCCACATCATTTAAGAAGTACATGCACTGTGTACTTGTAGAAGACTTTACTAGGCACCTTGGGGACAATGGACAAAATTTACTTAATGAGTCTATAAGCCACACTGTTGGAGAAAAAACTATCTTCAGTCTAACTTCAGTACCCACCCTGCAACACACACACACACACACACACACACACACACACACACACGTCTTTCATAAGGCATACTTTAAATTTAGGTATATATGCTTGTTTTGTTTAATTTCACTTTAGTTTTTTGAGGAAAGTTCAGAAAGTTTAAGGTACTGCATTACATGGGACATTACAGGAAGTAGTAGCAAGATTATCTGCTTGTTCTAATATTATTTACATGTCTGTCCCCCACCAGCCTGTGAAATCCTCATAAGCAGAAACTACATCACACATATTATCTTCTCTTTTTACTCTCAAGTATAGTAGTATTACACATATTTGGGCACAAAATACATATTTAGTTAACACACAAAGATCAGAGTGGTTAAATTCTCTCTTGAAGAATAAAACTTTAGTATAAAAGTCTTCAGAATATATCTAAATAGTTCAAAGTTAAAACCAACTACATAAAATCATAGGATATTATTCAGCATCTATAACGAATCATTTATAATTAAATCCTTGCTTTTCATGCCTCTCAGGCTAGAGAAAATAAGAATTTTTAAATTATATTTTATATTATTATTTAATTATTTAAACAATCATTTGCATTGGTATTTGAAATTTGAACTAGGAAAACTTTAAAAACTGTTTAGTTTCTTTCTTTCTTTTTCTTTTTTAAACACAGGGCATTGAGGAGAATAATGTATGGAAACTATATATAATGCTACTTCTTGTGTAGTCACCAAGTCGTGTTTCACCCTTTTGCAACCCCGTGTCTCTAGGCCACTAGGCTCCTTCTGTCCATGGGATTGTCTAGGCAAGAGTACTGAAGTGGGTTGCCATTGGGCTTTATGAATTGATGGCCTTATTGGTTACAAATTATTATATTTTCCACTTCAAGCAAATGGCTGCATATACTTTGGACATTGGGAAACAAACAAAGGTGATTAAATGGATTATGTAACCTTTTAAAATAGAGTTCAGTTCAGTTTAGTCGCTCAGTTGTGTCCAACTCTTTGCGACTCCATGAACTGCAGCATGCCAGGGCTCCCTGTCCATCAACAACTCCCAGAGTCCACTCAAACTCATGTCCTTTGAGTTGGTGATGCCATCCAACCATCTCATCCTCTGTTGTCCCCTTCTCCTCCTGCCCTCAATCTTCCCCAGCATCAGGATCTTTTCCAATGAGTCAGCTCTTCGCATGAGGTGGCCAAAGTATTGGAGTTTCAGTTTCAACATCAGTCCATCCAATGAACACCCAGAACTGATCTCCTTTAGGATGGACTAGTTGGATCTCCTTGCAGTCCAAGGAAATCTGAAGAGTCTTCTCCAACACCACAGTTCAAAAGCATCAATTCTTCAGTGCTCAGCTTTCTTTATAGTCCAACTCTCACATCCATACATGACCACTGGAAAAACCATAGCCTTGATTAGACAGACCTTTGTTGTTGGCAAAGTAATGTCTCTGCTTTTTAATATGCTATCTAGTTTGGTCATAACTTTCCTTCCAAGGAGTAAACATCTTTTAATTTCATGGCTACAATCACCATCCACAGTGATTTTGGAGCCAGAAAAGTAAAGTCAGCCACTGTTTCCCCATCTATTTCCCATGAAGTGATGGGACCGGATGCCATGATCTTCGTTTTCTGAATGTTGAGCTTTAAGCCAACTTTTTCACTCTCCTCTTTCACTTTCATCAAGAGGGTCTTTAGTTCTTCTTCACTTTCTGCCATAAGGGTGGTGTCATCTGCATATCTGAGGTGATTGATATTTCTCCCGGCAATCTTGATTCCAGCTTGTGTTTCTTCCAGCCCAGCGTTTCTCACGATGTTCTCTGCATACAAGTTAAATAAGCAGGGTGACAATATCCAGCCTTGAGGTACTCCTTTTCCTCTTTGGAAGCAATCTGTTGTTCCATGTCCAGTTCTAACTGTTGCTTCCTGACCTCCCTACAGATTTCTCAAGAGGCAGGTCTGGTGGTCTGGTATTCCCATCTCTTGAAGAATTTTCACAGTTTATTGTGAGCCACACAGTCAAAGGCTTTGGCACAGTCAGAAGTAGATGTTTTTCTGGAACTCTATTGCTTTTTGATGATCCAGTGGATGTTGGCAATTTGATCTTTGGTTCCTCTGCCTTTCCTAAAACTAGCTTGAACATCTGGAAGTTCATGGTTCACGTATTGCTGAAGCCTGGCTTGGAGAATTTTGAGCATTACTAGCATGTAAGACGAGTGCAATTGTGTGGTAGTTTGAGCATTCTTTGGCATTGCCTTTCTTTGGGATTGGAATTATTAGACAGCAGTGGCCACAAGATTGGAAAAGGTCAGTTTTCATCCCAATCCCAAAGAAAGGCAATGCCAAAGAATGCTCAAACCGAACAATTGCACTCATCTCACACGCTAGTAAAGTAATGCTCAAAATTCTCCAAGCCAGGCTTCAGCAATATGTGAACCGTGAACTTCCTGATGTTCAAGCTGGTTTTAGAAAAGGCAGAGGAACCAGAGATCAAATTGCCAACATCCGCTGGATCATGGAAAAAGCAAGAGAGTTCCAGAAAAACATCTATTTCTGCTTTATTGACTATGCAAAAGCCTTTGACTGTGTAGATCACAATAAAGTATGGAAAATTCTGAAAGAGATGGGAATACCAGACCACCTGATCTGCATCTTGAGAAATCTGTATGCAGGTCAGGAAGCAACAGTTAGAACTAGTCATGGAACAACAGACTGGTTCCAAATAGGAAAAGGAGTACGTCAAGGCTGCATATTGTCACCATGTTTATTTAACTTATATGCAGAGTACATCATGAGAAATGCTGGACTGGAAGAAGCACAAGTTGGAATCAAGATTGCCGGGAGAAATATCAATAACCTCAGATATGCAGATGACACGACTCTTATGGCAGAGAGTGAAGAGGGGCTAAAAAGCCTCTTGATGAAAGTGAAAGTGGAGAGTGAAAAGGTTGGCTTAAAGCTCAACATTCAGAAAACGAAGATCATGGCATCTGGTCCCATCACTGCATGGGAAATAGATGGGGAAACAGTGGAAACAGTGTCAGACTTTGTTTTTCTGGGCTCCAAAATCACTGCAGATGGTGACTGCAGCCATGAAATTAAAAGACGCTTGCTCCTTGGAAGGAAAGTTATGACCAACCTAGATAGCATATTCAAAAGCAGAGACATTACTTTACCAACAAAGGTTCGCCTAGTCAAGGCTATGGTCTTTCCTGTGGTCAGGTATGGATGTGAGAGCTGGACTGTGAAGAAGGCTGAGCGCCGAAGAATTGATGCTTTTGAACTGTGGTGTTGGAGAAGACTCTTGAGAGTCCCTTGGACTGCAAGAAGATCCAACCGGTCCATTCTGAAGGAGATCAATCCTGGAATTTCTTTAGAAGGAATGATGCTAAAGCTGAAACTCCAGTATTTTGGCCACCTCATGCGAAGAGGTGACTCATTGGAGAAGACTCTGATGCTGGGAGGGATTGAGGGCAGGAGGAGAAGGGGACGACAGAGGATGAGATGGCTGGATGGCATCACTGACTCGATGGGTATGGGTCTGGGTGACCTCCGGGGGCTGGTGATGGACAGGGAGGCCTGGAGTGCTGCGGTTCATGGGGTCGCACAGAGTCGGACACGACTGAGCGACTGATCTGATCTGATCTGATCTGATCTGATAAACCAAAGCATGTAAGACGAGTGCAATTGTGTGGTAGTTTGAGCATTCTTTGGCATTGCCTTTCTTTGGGATTGGAATTATTAGACACTTAAACCAAATGTATTGAGAGTTATGGGTGTAAATTAGAAGAAAAATTTGCACCATGCTATATTGGTAAGCAAGGTAGGAGGAAGCATCAAGATATGCTGGGTTTTACTCATAACCACAGAATCTTCTGGGTAAATGAGGTTTGAGTTAGCATTAGATATTGGGAGACAGTATGTTATAGAAATTAAACACATGATCTCTAAACTAGACAGGCTGGATTCAGGTCTCATTACTGTTTTGCTGTGTGATCTTGAGCAAATCACTTAACCTCTCTGTTTCTTCATCTGGAAAATGACACTGAAAATAATGCCTACCTCATAGGGTCATTATTAGGACTTAGTGAGTTAATAAATGCAAAGTACTTATAGGAGTACCTGGCACATAGTAAGGACTTAAGCATTAGCTATCATCATTATCATTATTATGTTAAGCTGGTCAATTCCTTCCTTTTAAATTAAATTTAATTTTTTATGTGAAACTGAGAATGGCTACATGGCTTGCTGAGGTTACACAAAGTATTCGTAATAACACTGGGAGCAAAACTAGTTCCTAACTTCCACCTTAGCATCTTTCTACAGGATGAAATTGCCCCATGGCATATCAACATATGAAACAATTTAACTTAATAACTTTATAACTTCAGAGCCTGATAGTCAATTAGGATTATTGTTTCATGTGGTGCAATGGTTAATTTAATACATGGGTCACCAGTTCCAGCAGGCAAAGTGTATCTTGAACTCTAGACAGCACTAAGAATGTGTCACTTATTGTGCTTGGAATCTAGTAAAGTATGCAGATATGGAGAAACTGTTGAGATGTTGTACATTTTTCACTAAGCCAAAATATTTATTTTTATTTTCTAATTCAACTAACTGGTTGTTCTTTAGAAAGGGTGAATAGACTTCATGGTCCTTTACGTTCCTTTCGGTTCTTGTTGGTAGAAATCAAATACTGTCTTCTTATTCTCCTTGGGTTTGAAAAGGTACTTTTTAAACAAAGGGATTGATGCTTATACAGTGAAGTAGTTTTGTTTATGCAAAGGAACACATCCTACTTTGAGAGATAAACCAAATAAAAAGGATGATTTTACAATTAATATACTTAATTATTGGTGCCTAAATGCAGAGTTTAAATAGGTCAGAATCAGTTATATTTTTCATTTTTATATTAATTTTCTTTAGAGTATTTAGCCTCTATTTTACTATTCCCAAGTTATGTCTAAATGACACACAGCCAAACTGTACAGAAATATTTTAAGAAAGGTGGCTATCCAGGTACACAGGCAGAGTCTAGTTTAAAAAACTGGGAGACAAGGAGAAGGGCTTGAAACTAGTTCTGTTTTCTGATCTTTGTAATTCCATGGCTGCAAATGTATCACTTATGGGAGAAAAGGCACCTGGGAGTGGGGGAAGGGGTGGGGAAACACGTGATGGGGTAAGGAGTGCAGTATCAGCATTATTTTGGTTCAAGCAACATGTAGCAAAAAAAAAAAAAAAAAAAAATGATTAGAGGCATCAGACAAAGAAAAACATTTTTTTTTCTTTTAAGGAAGCTTTATTTAGAAACATTGATTATTTTTATTTTTTCCTCCTAATAAAAGAACAAGGGGTTTCTGCTGTGGTTTCAGATCCATATTCTATGTAATCTTGTCCTGCTAGTGATGGAAGCTTCTTGTAGGATTTATTTCTGTTGTTGTAACACTATGTACTATATGCATTGCACCTGTTCACACAAAGTACATGGCACTGTGATGTTTGTACAGATAGATGCTTCAAATAAGAAACCAATCTGCCTTCTAGAGCACCAATCTATTAGTTACTTAATTCAACTGAATTCTTTTTCTGTCTGCAATTTTGCTTATGGTCTTGATTTATTTACTGAGGAATGATTTCTTTTTTGCAGTTATCAGTTTTGTCTGAGATCAGTTTTCCTATTGTATGGAGTCTGTTTCTTTCAGAGCCTCCTTTAAGACTGCTTTGACTTTAAAATCATTACTAGGCTTTTGTCAGAGCAGATTTGTTGACACTCTTTTCACATTAAAAAAATAAATTTATAAGATTGCCCAAATAGGCTATGTATTTCACTATTTCCTGCTAATATGCAAAAAATGTATTTATGATAATTACATGTACTGTATGCCAGAACTGAAACAATGCATTCCTCATAATGGAGCATAAATAAAGAAGGTGGAGCCAGCTGCTCTTAAACTGTTTATTTGCAGCAGTAATGCTATAGAGAATATACCTTTTTCACTCTGTTAGTCTGGCAATACTGAACCTGTTGCTGCATTAGACGAGTTGCATTTTGCTGGATAGGGGAAGGAAGGCTGTCTGCTGTCTGGTAGGAGGGCTTTGTCTGTGCCTTTCTCTCTCTGTTTCTTTCTGTTTTTCTTTCTCTCTCTCTCTCCTCTCTCTCTCTCTCTCACTCGCTTGCTCTGTCTCTGTCTCTCTCTCCCTCTCTGCCCCCCCTCCCTCCCTCTCTCTTGCTCTCTCTCTCTCTTCCCGTCTCTGTGGTTTGTAAGGTAGGTTGCAGTGTGTGTATATACACAACATCAAGAGCAGGAAAATGGACTCATTAGGGAGGCAGGCAGTCATTACCACTCACACTGTACTTCCAGGGAGACACCGATTATGAGAAGAGAAACTCAGCGCTGGGGAAGAAGGTAGGGCAGACAACTTTCAAAAAAAAAAAAAAAAAAAAAATCCTGCTCCCTCAATCCCCCCTCTACCTATCATCTCCTTTAGCCCCCATGCTTTTATTCTTTCTCTCTTGAATTTTAATTTCCAGATTTAAGTTTGACAGAGCTATTGCTAGCTTAAAATTTGGAATATCTCTAGGAGGCCTATCCTCTACTAATTTTCTTCCTACTTATTTAAGGGTGTGCCCTTGTGATTTAGTTTAATTACTTTAAAAATAATTACAAACAAACCTATTTTTCTCACTAAAGTTCCAAATAAATCAGTATCTTTCACTCTTTTAAAACAGACCCCTCCGTATGTTTGTCAGTCTCTTTGCTTTTCTTATCTGTTTATGCAATTCCATCTGTCTGTCTATATATCATGTTGTCCTTATTTATTGCAAACTGGGTTTTGTTAGTTATGTGCCAATGAGTTTTAGCTGCAGTGACAGCGTGGGTATTACTAAAGTGAGACTCTTGTTCTTTGTTTTACATTGAAGTTTAAAGTCCATATTTACAGTTTAAATCCTTGAAGCAGTTTAAATACCTTTTGCCAGTATATTTATTTGATGGCATTGGCTATAAGGTGAGGGGTTGTCACGAAGGGTGGATAAAAATCTAGGAATTATTTTTATTATTACATACTCTTCTATATTACATCTGGGGATGTATTTTGAAAGGAATAAGTTATTCTGTTTTGTAACTTTTATTTTGCAGATGAACTTTTACATTTATAGAGCTATCACTGTTGTTAGTAAGAATGCAAACTTTCTTAACAAGTTTTTATCTTGGGACAGTTTCCTTTTAGTATGTTACTGTTTATTATGCTTGGGGAGGGAGGAGTCGGGGGCTGGCCATCTTTTTACAAAGTGGAAGCTATGAAGTGTATCAGGCCATCTTGTGCAACAACTGTAAGTATTCATTTAACATTTCGGGAACTATAAATAATATATTTGTTAGTTCTAGCATAGTTTTGAGGTGCTTTCTTTTTCCTTTATTATTTATTTTTCTTTTTTATGGTGGGAAGAGTTGCCTTCACAACTAGCTGACATTGTTGAAGAGTTTTCCCAGAACAGTGTTCTTTGATTCAAAGAAGTAGTTAAATAGGTCCATTTGAAATGGTCTCCTTAGTGGAGTTTTATTTGGGTTTGTCCGAAAGTAAAACTGTTACTCCTTTGACAAAAATTAAGTCAGGTGGTAAGATACACAAATATTTTCGACATACACATAGCAATGATAGAAAATGGATGCTAATCTATAGAGATCTTTAACAGTAATAATCACCTTTTTCATAATAAATTATTTATTTAATAGAAGTGGCACTTTTTTTTTTTTTTTTTTAATTCCATTAGGCCTCTCTGACAACACAAAGAAGTCCATAAAGCAATATTCTTAACCCACCTGGGATGCTGGAACAGATTCCCAAACACATTCTCGATGTTCAAACCTAGCAAAATATTTATTAAAAATCCATTATTCCAAGAAGGTGGTTAACTTTTGCTACTAAAAGGTTTTCTTCCTTTTCTTTTAAAAAATTTGTTCAGAGACTTTTAATTTGCTTGTATTACAAAAACTGTCTTTTAAGCTGGAAGGCCAGCTTTGACCAAGAGTAGTACAGATGCTAAGGACACTCAGTTGGGTCCTGTCAGGGATTTTTTAACCCTGAAGGTCTAAAGGGGAACTTTGGGGGAACCTACTGAAAGTGTATGTTTATATGGTATGCAATATATGGTATTTCAAATGTGATTTTTTTTCCATTTGAGACTTTTGACCGAAACATTTGTTTAAAAACTAGTGTCAAAGTGTGCATGTCTGATGCACCTGTCATTTTCTATATTAATATTATGAGAACTACCTAAAATTCTAATCTTTTAAAAAGAAATCTTTACTATATCTCTTGACTAATAATTCTCTTTTTCTGTACACATGTGTATGAGCAGATACCTGTGTGCATGTGTGTATATATTTATGTACATATTCTCATACATGTGTGGATAAAGGAAACAGATTCTTTGAGGATATGGCATCTTAAAATTTTATGTTAAGCATATTTAGGTTAATTAGAAGCAAACAAAAAAAAAATAGGTTTCTAAGAGAAGATGAAAATTTCCTTTAACCTTCTAGAAAGAGTAACAGTAAACATTTAGTCATTTTTATGGTTGGTTTGATTTTTAGAATGTGTATATATTTTCTTTTGCATTATAATTTTGAGCCTTCAGTGGATCTAAAATATTTTTAGCATGAAAAATAATCACGGCCTTTTCTTGGAGGGACTGTTACAATCTAAATACAGCAGGACATTATAAAATGTGCATATGTAAACTTAAAACCAGTGTATTCTGCTATATAGGGATTTGGAAAGCTGAAAGGTTGCATCACAGGAGGGCTATAGAGTGCCAGAAGAATTCATTAACCAGCCTTACTGGTTATGGTGGGCTTTTCCTATTAGCACATGAAATCTGCCTGTTGAAAGCCCGAAGTCTTGGTCAGGTCACAGAATGTTTCATTTTAATGTTGGAGCAGACAGTTATCTAACACACCCACATGAGGAAGTGTTCTAAAGCAGTTATTTCATGCTTTGCCATGCCCTGTAGCTAAAACAATTTGGTATTGAGTGACGTGTTATGTGCTCTTTAACTCCTATCCGATGAAAATCAGTTTTGACTCCTTGAAAAGGACAGAAATAGTGGAATGCAAGGCAACGTAATTCAAATGCTAAGCACATGTTGGTTTAAACTTTTTTCTTTAACTTAAGGGGAGAATCACTATGGTCATTTTTAATATAAAGACTATATAGTGATTTCTTGGATTGTACTCATTAAGATTTCAAGACTTTTGGATACTTTTCTTCTTCACATTTTTTCTCCAGAAGCCTACATTCATCAAAGGAATAGCAGCTGCATATTTTTCCCTGAAATGTGAACAAATAAATGGTATTCCTGTTTATTTATCTATTTTTGAATTTTAATGATTAGTCCTTGTGCTAATTAACAAATTCCTGTATTCATAAAATCTGGCACTTCATAAATATCCAATTGTGTGATTATCTACACATGTTCTGGCTTTCTATAAATATAGAAATTATCAGTGGCTGTGTTCATGAACTTACCCAAGATTGAGTAGCGGCTAGTCCTGCCGCCACAGAGGAGCCAAGTTCAGACCCTGAGCAAATGCATTGCCCCAGGGTCTGGCAAGGTGTGTAGAGGCAGCATCTGGCTGATACTGCTAACTAGTGATCCTTTCTGGCAAAGGAAGCACTGATGTTGACATTCTTTGAATGCCACTAGTTCCAGCCTTCTTCAGTCCCAAGGGTGGCCTCTTTTAAGTCTAAAATTTGATAATAGATATTAGAGCTGACTTGTCTTGGAGGCCACTTTAGAAACATATTTTAGCAAACTACATTTTCTGTACTTTATTAAACTTCTACAAAGGAATAAGCTACTACCTCACCTTAAGGTCCTTAGCCAGTGAGAATGTAATGAGCGTGAAAAGTTGCGTGGCACTGAAAAGAAAACTTAAATATTTTCATTTATATGGCCATGTAACTATCACAAGCACATAGAAATCATAATGGTTCACCCCACATCAAGGGCAATAAACACTAGCAATTGTGCAAGTTTGTACATCTAAGAGTTACTATTCAATTAGAAATCAACCCTTTTACATGATTTTTTTTCATGTTGTATAAGCCATTTTGGTTAGCTTATGCAACATTATTTATAATGGTTCTAGAGTCAGCATTGGCCATTTGATTCTTTGCTCCAGACTTTCAAATTACATATACAATTCCCAGTTTATTTGGCAAAAACTTGGTGAATTTTGCAGTTTTCTTGAAAACCAGTCTTTCATGCATTTCATTGCTTACGTAATTTCTAGCATTTTGCAGAATCCTCAGGGATTATAACCAATGGCAAATAACTAGCAAAATCCTTTCAATTCTTTACCAAAAACCCAAGGGCAATATCTGTGTCCTAGAATTCCTGGAGAAAGTCTAAATTCATGTATTTTCCTGTAACATAGATATTATATAATCATCAAATAACATTGATGTCAGTTATGTTTAGTGTATCAAAATAGATTCTTTGAGCTCTATTACTTCTAATTTCAATGTGGGCTGTGGGAAGAAATAATGCCATCTATTATTACTATCATGTATGTGTAACCACTACAGCAGATGTTAGAAACAACATTCAAGGGCCTATAAGAAAAAAGGGCTTTTCTGCCACTCTAGCTGTTCAACTGTAATAATGAATAAGTGGCATGCCATTTCCACACTAAACTGTGGAAAAATTATGCTTGACTTTGGCTTCATAACCTCTTCTCTACTCTAGGATCAAGCTTTTTTTGTGATTCTACAGTTCGCTTGAAAATAATCAGCTTGAGGACATGGAACTTGCCTTTATGGAATCTTTTGACAGTTGAACCTTCAGCTTAGGGTATTCTGTAGTTCAGTTAACCAGTGCAACCCTTATATAATTGCTTTAACTTAGGGAAAGTTAGCTACTGACTTCCAAGTGAGTATGCTGAGAAAGGAACAAGGGCTAAATTCATTGATCCATCTACTTACCAGATGGAAACTAAAGATATTATTACTAATTTCTGAATATGGAGTCTTACCTTTGAAACTTTGATGGAAAGGGTGGTAATTATTGTACTTTGTGTTTATTTTCTTAATACTACAAATAATTTTGCCACTGCGTAATTCTATCATGAGATATGATGAATTCAACATACATATTACACATTATGCATTTAAAAATGTTAAGAATTTATTTGAAAGCTTTATATAATAAATAACTAATGTAAAAATTTGCATTCAAAAAAATATAAAACTGTTTAATAGAGTGTGGGGTTTTTGGAGATTAAAAAGATGTTCAGTACACTGAAACTAAAAATGGTAATAATTATTCATCTTAATATATAATAGTATTATTTCATTCTTTAGAAATTTTCCATCTAAACTTTTTTTGAAAACCACATTTGAATTTAAATTATTTAAATTTTAGTTCTGTCTAATGTTTAGAAGGCTATAATTTTTATTAAATGAACCTGAATATTTGCTGTTTTTTCCTTTTCTTTCAGAGATGTTCTCTGAATTGCTATTGTAATCAAATTATGATTTGTTGTTGACAAATTTCTTTTATAGTATGAGATTCTTTCCATAAATGAAATGCAAGTGGGAAAAAGTTAAAGGAATGTTGTCAGTTTGCTTAGGTACCAAATTAAAACTAAGTAAAAAAAAAAAACAACAAAAGAAAACCTATTACTAGCAGAAAACTATGAATCTCTCGGGTGATGTAATTTTTCTGGGAGATAGTATGCATGTATATGAACACTGTATGATTATTAATATAAACAAAATGCCCTTATTTAGACACCAAGACATTTAAATAATGAGAATATGGTCCTCTCTTTTATTGTTTAAATAAGAACTAGACAAATATAAGGGGCTTCCCTGGTGGCTCAGAAGTTAAAGTGTCTGCCTGCAACGCGGGAGACCTGGGTTCAATCCCTGGGTCGGGAAGATCCCCTGGAGAAGGAAATGGCAACCCACTCCAATATTCTTGCCTGGAGAATCCCATGGACAGAGAAGCCTGGTGGGCTATAGTTCATGGGGTCCCAAAGAGTCAGACATGACTTCACTTTCACTTTCACTTTCAGGCAAATATAGGTAATCTCAGGGACAGCTTTATACGGTTGGTTTGTTGTTGTTTTTTACTGTTTTTGAATACTGGACACACTAAAATTCTTTTGACCCAATAAATGTACTTTGGGTCTGTGCATATTTACTAACATCACCATCTTCTGGGTTGTTTTCACTTGTCACCCCAGCTTTATATTGGGCAAAAAGAGCTGAAGTCATTCTTACTTTTTCTAGTTGTTCAAATCAACAAAAAGCTTTATCCCTTCACCTCATCTCTAGAGGAGAGCAGAATAGAGATGATTAAGAAGCAAATGAAGATAAGAATATGTATAAGTAAAGCTGAGGGTGAAGGGAAAGGGACCTTTTGAAGCTTCTAAATCTGTAAGTGTACTAAAAGAAAAAGACTTTCTCGCCAACATTCAATAAAAGCCATCTGACCTATTGGACACAGCATTCTCTTCTCCCTGTGCCTGTTTAAAAAAACAAATTTACCTAAATTCTCCTTCTCCTCCAAGAAAGAGTCCAATGGTACCACCAAGAGAAGATCACAGGAGAGAAAGTCGTAAGGAATCACATTTCTAATATATTCACTGCCAGATTTTCTTCATGTCTTTTTCCTTTTAAACCTTGGGTTGGGGATTATGAACAGACTTTCCTAGTTGGTAAATCGATTTCATTTTTTTTTTTTTGATAAGAAGCTTCCCAACAAAGCATTCCCAAGGCATGCCACAGAAGAGCATCATGAGTTTAATTAAAATGGGTAAAGTGATTAAGTTTATATGCATGTGTGTGTGTGTGTGTTTCTTCTCTTAAAATAAAGTTAAATGCTTTTTATATGAAACAAAACAAAAACAACTTTAAACTTCGTGTCAGTCTGAATGGATTTAGATTTCTTTTTAGAGTAGCTTTCTGAAACCATTTTTGTATAGTGGTTTTGAGCAGCACATTCTATTCTCTGTCCACTTGTTTCTTCACTTTTTAAATGTTAAATAAATGTGAATAATTCCTTAGGTTTTTTTTTTTTAAATGCTCTTTTGATGGGCTCAGAATATACCCATGAATATAAAGATGTGCTAGGACTTCTTTACAATACTATCAGCTTAGCATGAAAATACATGAGTGAAAGTTTTAGGAACTAATTTTTTTCCTGGTATGTTGAGAGAAACCCTATGGTGTGGTAAACAAACCAAACCAAACCAACCAACCAACCAAACAAAAGACAGTGTCTTAGAGAACTGAGGCATCAACTAATGTCAAAAAGGATTTAAAGTGGTTGAATTGCAGACCTGGTTTCTAGTCCTAACTGATTATATGACTTTGAATAAATCATAATCTCTCTGTTCCTCAGTTTCTTTGCCTGTAAAATGAAGGGTAAATTTCTTTATTAGGTTTTCTTTTATCTTAAAGATTGTGTGCATTTACTATAAGTATGACAGAGGATGAGATGGCTGGATGGCATCACTGACTCAATGGATGTGAGTCTGAGTGACCTCCGGGAGTTGGTGATGGACAGGGAGGCCTGGTGTGCTGCAGTTCATGGGGTCGCAAAGAGTCGGACACGACTGAGCGACTGATCTGATCTGATCTGATCTGATATGTGTGTGTGTGTGTGTATATATATATATATATATATATATATATATGTAATTCTGCTTGCACTTTCTACCTATAAATCACAAATGTATGGAGAGAAGTTTAGGTTGGTAATAATGGAAGAATAAAGGCAATTTAGGTGATCTAAGAGACCACACACACACTTTAATTTTTTGGCTATTGTTGTCCTCAGCTTAAGTAGATATCACAATATATTATTAGGGCTAATTAATAATTCAATGAATGCAGTAAACCAAAAGTTGTCGTTTTTCAGACAAAGTGACATGATTGCCTATGGATGGTTGGATAAAAAAGCTACTTTTAACTGAATGAAGCACAGTATGGTTACTATGGCTCCATTCCTCCTCAGTGGCCACTAGGTGGAGAGGTGGTCCATGTCCATGGCCTTGCCCGTGGTAAACAGCTCACTTCCAACTTTCTATTAGCAAAGCTGCACTACGTGCATTTGAACGAATCTGTGAACATACACATGACATTTTGCAGAAACCATCAGAGAATATATTCTCTTCTGTACAGGCATGATGTGGTAGTCCTGAAATGCAGAGTGATTTGCTCCTTCTCTGACCACTATTAATGTTGGTGGACCTAGGAGAAGGCCAGGTTAGGACTCAGCTTTTAGTTGTCACAATAGGGCCTCCTACCTTTTTCCAATTTGTCCATTTTGAAAGGGTCCTGAAATGAATGTCAGCACGACAGTGCCACCTTGTGTCCCTATTGCTGTGAGAGTAACTGATGCATGACACAGTGAAAAGGAAAGAACAGGAATTTGCAAAATTGGGCATATTGTTCCAACCTCTAATTTTGCAGTAACCGCATGAAAATCTATGTTTTAGTGTATTTGGCAATTCTTACATGCAGAGAGAAGTTAGGATGTGTTCACTTTGCCCATTCTCTCATTCCATTGTATATTAAAAATACTTTAAAATTCCAGGCACAAACAGGAATGTGTTTAATTTAGAATTGGGGATGAAGAAGGCAGGGATTGTCAGAGATACTCACCTAATTCTTACCACTTGTAAGGCCTCGGCCCTGTTGTTTTAGACTGTGAGGTGATCCCTTGATCCAGCACATTCTCACAGCAACTTTTATAGGCATACCTTGGTAACATCACTTTTTACATTGTACTGCCATTGTTTGTAAGCATATCTTTCAACTGAACCATGATTTCCTCCAGGATAGTGTTTGGGTCTTATTCATCCTTCTGCCTCTAGAACTTTCTGTGGGATTCAGCCCAAAGGCACTCAGATGTTTGAGATCTGAATAAATGATTATGTCTAGCTTGTTTATAACTTATTTGTTTTATTTTTATTGTTTGTTTTTGAATTTTAAGTAATTCTAGAGCTTTTTCTCTTTAGAAAAATGCTATCAGATACCATCTACTCTCCAAACATCTCTTTATAAATTTATCAATACTTTCTCTGATATTAAAAATGATTGGTTTTGATTTTGAAAACAATGTATTGCCTTTCCATGAATGTATATTGTAGTTGACTTTAGGGTAAAGATAGTTAATCTCTAGTTCTATCTTTACAGTAAATTTGCTATATTACTTTAGGTAAGATACCTAACTTTTCTAGATTTGTTTCCCATTCATTAAATGGGCAGGCTAGACTAGTTGATTTTAAGATACTTAAGATAAGTTTTTTGTCAATATTTTTGCTAGATTTTATTGCAACAGCTGTGTGAAAAGAAAAGTGTCATGATCAGATTTTCATTTTATAGAGACTATTTTGATGGCTAAGGAATAGTACTAGAAGGCATCAGACAGAGGTGAGGAAACTAGAAAACTAATAGTCCAAGTCAAAAGAAATGAGACTAGGGCTGTAACTGAAAGGCAAGGTGGGAAGGGACACATGAAAGAGACAATTAGAAGGTACAACGTTTAGGACATATTGGATGTGGGATGAGAAAGAGCAAGAATCAAGGAAGAATTTGGGGGTAAGGGGGTTGGCTAATTGATTTTGGCTAATTAGCCTTCTAAACTTTATATGTAAAATAAATTATAATAAATAACAAGATGAATCTATGATTTGGTATAGAACTATGGACTACTTGCAATTTAGAAACATGTGTGATGTTCAAAATTTTTATGTAACACTTGAGTGTTATATTAAATGAGTGTGTAGTTTTAAATTTCAGATTTTTTCCATGGAAGTTATATATGAAGTTTTTAGTTTTTGTATTACCTGAAACAACAAACTGTATGACTTTGGCGAGTTGCTTAGGCTTGTTAAGCTTGGTTTTCTTATTTGCAGAAAGGTGATAATAAACGTTACCCTTCTTATCTACCTCACAGGGTAATTGTGAAGATTAAATGACAATGTGTATGGAATTTCTTTATAAATAGTAAAGCACTATACCAATTTAAGAACATTTTTATACCAATTTAAGAACAATTTAAAGAAAGAATGGGTAATTATAGACCTAAATCAAAGCAAAACACACAAATTTACAAAACACTGGAATTCCAGGCATTTCTTCATTGGAGTTCTTCTCAGTGGTATGCTCTCTGGCAATGACTAGATTTTAGCCAATTTTCTAAGTTTTTATTTAAAAACCTGTAATAATAATGACAACAGCAATAATGACAATGTTGATGAGCCTAAAATTAGTGCTTTTTAAAGATAGATGTTTAGATAAATGTTTTATGCATCATTTATAAGTTCATATTTTTATTGAAGTATAGTTGATTTTAGATACTAGTTTAGTTTCAAGTATAAAACATAGTGATTCAGTATTTTCATAGATTATACTCCATTTAATGTTGTTACAAAACAATGATTATATTTCTCTGTGCTGTACAATATTGTTGTTGTTTAGTTGTTTAAGTTGTGTTGGACTCTTTTGTAACCACATGGACTGTAGCCCATGAGGCTGCTCTATCCATAGGATTTCCCAGGCAAGAATACTGGAGTATGTTGCCATTTCCTTCTCCAGGGGATCTTTCCAACCCAGGGATCAAACCCATGTTTTCCTGCATTGAGGATTCTTTTTTTTTTTTTTTTTTTAACACCAAAAACATTCTGTATTGGGGTATAGCTGATTAATAATGTGGTAGTTTCAAGTGAACAGTAAAAGGCCTCAGCCATACATATACACGTAACCATTCCGGCAGGTGGATTCTTTACCCCTGAGCCTCCAAGGAAGTCCTGCTGTACAATATATCTTTTGGTAAATTCATTTTTGAGAGTGGTGTTTCTTAAAATAAAAAGTAAAAATTAAAAAAAAAGTAAAAATTTTAAATAACCAAATATGAGGAAAAAATTTTATCGACCTTTTATTGTATTATTGGACTCTAGTCCAGTAGTTCTTAAACTTTAGTGTGCTTAAGAAATTACTGTGGGTGTTTGTTAACAATTAAGGTTTCTGAACTCTCTCCCTCCTAGGATTCCATTATGGGTTTCAGATGGTCCACACATGTTAGAAAACGTTTTACTTTTTGCTATTGTACATCATAATCAGCTAGGGGATTTTTAAATGCACAGATATCTAGGTTCTACTCCCAGATATCCTATATCAGAATCTTTAGACTGATATTCAGGCATCTGTATTTTACAAAAACTGCATCGTAGATTCTAATAATATTGGAAGTTTTGAGATTCACTCTTGTGTTTAGGGTATATTGTGTTTTTTTTTTTACCTTTATTTATTTATTTTTTTTAACATGACAGTATTTAATTTGAACAATTAATACATTTCAGATATAATATTATACATATTTCAATGTTATTCTCCCCAATCATCCCACCCTCTCCCGGTCCCAGAGTCCAAAAGTCTGGTCTATACATCCGTGTCTCTCAACCCTATTTACGAGGGTATATTGTTAAAATATGTTTACTGTTGCACCTGAATTCATTCTCATCATTCACATTATTCCTTCACTAAACATAATCTCAATTTAAACAGACGTGTAAGTTGGTACTGTTATGTAAGAAAAGTTTAGTCTTGAAAAATAGCAATTACCACTCTTGCCTCATAACACCAAAATTAAGGAAAACAGAAGTTCCCGAGCACTTTTCACATAAATTGCTTAATCTTCACAACTCTGTTGTATACTTTTTCACTTTATGTTACAGGCAACAACCCTGAAGCTCATAAATTGCCAAGTTCACATACTTGTTAAGTGTCAATGCCAGGATTCAGAACATCTATATTCTTTATACAGTATCGTTGTATTTTGTCTCTAATAAATCTTTACTAGGCTTCTATTATGTTAAGTGATGATGTTTAGCTTTAAGGGCCACAGAGGGCTTTCCTCATACAGTGTAAGTATTGTTTACACCATGGAAAAGTAATTGAATATTTTTCTTATTCTTCCACTGAGAAATAATTTTTTTTTTTTTTTTTTTTCGTACCTAATATGCTTAACCTTTTCTTTTCTTTTTTTTTTTAGTTTTATTTTATTTTATTATTATTTTTATTTTTTTAATTTTTCTTAACTTTACAATATTGTATTACTTTTACTATACATCGAGATGGATCCACCACCAGAATACACGTGTTCCCCATCCTGAACCCTCCTCCCTCCCCCCTTCCCACACCTTCCCTCCAGGTCATCCCAGTGCTCCAGTCCCAGGCATCTGTTATAGGGCATCGTACCTGGACTGACTCGTTTTTAACTGTAGGTAGAATTCAAGTTTTCTGAATGGTAAGGAGCTTAACTATAAATAATAATTGTTATTGAGCTACTAAAAAATGTTTTCTACAAGATCACATTTAACCCCCGTGTCTTTGCTATGAGGTGTTTTTTTTAACCAGTTTACAGATAAGGAAAGTCAGGTTTGGAAGGGGTAAGTGAGTTACCCAAATTTTCAAATCTAGTAATCCCGTGGACAGAGGAGCCTGGGATGCTACCATTCATAGGGTCGCAAAGAGTCCGACACAGCTGAAGCTATTTAGCATATATGCGTGAGCAAGTGGCAGAACCAGGACTGACCTGTGGTTCAATCTGATTTTGACATCACAGTTAGTGCTCTTAACCCCCAGTACCTGCAACTCTAACTCTTTTTTACAGGTAATCTGCAGAATCAGACTGTCCCACAATTTGTAAGTACAAGCCACTAAGTGCTAATTACACTTTGTGGGAATTAAGTTCTTCTTTTTTTTTTTTGCAGGGAACAAACCATTTTGCCACACTTAATCAAGTCTAGTAATATTTTTTTTAAGTCTTATAAAGTTTGGTGTTAACTATGCATAAAGCCTTAGGGAGGTCAGATGACGTGAACTATCTTTTGTTTATATTTTTATTTGAGAGTTGAAACTCTTTGTTAGAACAGAATATTTGAGTGACAATTTCAATCTTGCCTTGTAGGACCTACCATCAACACAACAGTTTCATGGCCTCCATAAACATGTTATTGGTCTTAAAATAACTGGTTTACATTTAAAATAAAATAAAAACATTAATACAATCAATGCATTAGTACTTTATAAAATTCAAAAACTGATTCCTGAGGATTCCTGATACCCTTATTATTTTGTTTTAATGCCTTGTGGTATAAAATGACAGCCTGTGTATACATATGAATTGCTAAAAATGTTATGTTTGTGAGTTTTTATAGATTTAATAATATTTTAAATTCAATAGGGTTGTTAGCAATTTTGGAACTCCAAAACGTATCTTTTAAGTATGAAAATATTTATAAATTTGGTATGCATATATTTTGAGGATATTATTGATTCCTCTGTAATTATGTATGAAAACATATATTTTTAAAAGAGACTCACAAAATCACTAAGCAAGGGATATAGTGTTGTCTTTAGCAGACTTTCAAGTTTATTAGAAAATTAGGTTTTATTTCAACATTTTTCTCTATGGGTGGTCTTTCCCAAACAGCATTCTTTAAATTCTGTTGCACAAATGAATGCTACCATGAAAAGAGAAGGGTGAAAACATAAAATGAAGACTTTCACCTATACTCCTTTTTCAGATATAGAAATTAAAACATGTATTTTTTTCTAAAGAAAGTCCCATTTAGCAGCAGAGCATAAATTGGAAAATTTGGTCAGTGATTTATTTAGGCTCCACAGGGAAAATCTTGTAGGGTGTTTTTGAATATCCTAAATTTATTTTGATTTGAGACCAGCTTAAAGGGCATGTCTATCTTAAAACAGTTCTCCATTTTCCTGAGAAAAATTCCAGTGGAGCTAGTTGTGGGAGGTAGTATCCCAACAATGAATCTTTGGGGCCAAATGAGCACTTTAACACAACTTACTCCATCCATTTCCTTAAACCAAAGACTCTCTTGTCCACTGGGCTTGTTTAACTTTGACTGCTAATTTTATTTCTCTGCAGAGTCAAAGGAGACAGGGAAAAAGGAGGGAAAATAACTATGGCATGTGGGTGAGGTTTTGGCTCAGGGAATACATTTTAAAAGATCCTAGCCAGTGCAGGGATAAAGAAAGCAGTTGGTGTCTGAAATTTACCCCTGATTTAGAGAGTAAGAAATAGAAACAAATAGATACTAAACAACTTGCCTAAAGTTACATAGTAGTTTCTATTGTTGAGATTAGTCCTAGGAACTAGGTTGCTTGTTTTAATAAGACAACTGGACAGTCCAGCTTCTCTGTTGATCACTGTGCCTTTCTAATAACACTGCTTCTCCTTTTTCCCTCCTTCTCTCTTTTTTTTTTTCCTTTTTCTTGGCTACTGTCTTTTAACATCTAAAAAAATATTTCTTCTTATAATTTCAGACTTAGAAGCTAGTTGAATAAATATGTTTTGATTATTAAGGCCATTTAGAACTAGCTTAACTGTAAGAACAGTGTGTATCATGTTAAGCCTCTTGCCGCTGTTTTGTTGGAGTTACGTAAGAAATGAACATGGAACCAGAAAAAAATGGTTTTGAATAAATTTGGTCTGAGTTCATGGCATGTCTCTAAATATGAAAAATGTGATGCTGCGCTGTGCTCAGTTGTGTCCAACTCTTTGTGACCCGATGGACTGTAGCCCACCAGGCTCCTTTGTCCATGGGGATTCTCCAGGCAAGAATACCAGAGTGGGTTGCCATGCCCTTCTCCTGACGATCTTCCCAACCCAGGGATCGAATCCAGGTCTTCTGCATTGCAGGCGGATTCTTTACCATCTGAACAACCAGGGAAGCCCCCAGAATATGATCGACACCTAATAAATGACAGTCTATTCTTTCTTTGCTTGTTTTTAGATTTACAAAAAAAGAAATGAGCCAGTGGTAAAGATTCCTCATAATACTCTGTCTCACACCATGATTTCCTCTATTAGTAACATCTTAGATTAACATGGTCCATTTGTTAAAATTAATGAATAGATCAGATCAGATCAGTCGCTCAGTCGTGTCCGACTCTTTGCGACCCCATGAACTGCAGCACGCCAGGCCTCCCTGTCCATTACCAACTCCCGGAGGTCACTCAGACTCACATCCATCGAGTCAGCGATGCCTCCAGCCATCTCATCCTCTGTCGTCCCCTTCTCCTCCTGCCCCCAATCCCTCCCAGCAATTGATACATAATTATTATATAATGTTCATAATTTATTCAAATTTTCTTAGTATTTTCAAAATTAAATTTCTTTAAACAAACAAGAAAACCATTTCACCCATCCCTAACCTCCTGCCTCTGGCAATCACCAATGTATTCTCTGTGTCTATGACCTTAGCCTTAAAATATATATATTTAGATTCCACATGTATTTTTCTTTCTCTGTCTGGGAATTCTCTGGTAGCTCGTTGGTAAAGAATCTGCCTGCAGTGCAGGAGACCCAGGTTCGATCCCTGGGTTAGGAAGAACCCCTAAAGAAGGAAATGGCAACTCACTCCACTAGTCTTGCCTGGAAAATCCAATGGACAGAGGAGCCTGGTGGGCTACAGTCTATGGGGTCACAAGAGTTGGACATGACTCAGCGACTGAACCACATCTGACTTACTTTACTTAGCATAACGCCTTCAAGGTCCATCCAAATGGCAAGATTTCATTCTTTTTTTTTATGGCTAAATAATAATGTATAGACAGATAGATAGATGAAACAGTTCAGTTCAGTTGCTCAGTCATGTCTGACTGTGCAACCCCATGGATTGCAGCCCACCAGGCTCCTCAGTCTATCACCAACTCTTAGAGCTTGCTCAAACTCATGTCCATGGAGTCGGTGATGCCATCCAACCATCTCATGTGTCACCCCCTTCTCCTACTGCCTTCAATCTTTCCCAGCATCAGAGCCTTTTCCAGTGAGTCAGTTCTTCACATCAGATGGCCAAAGTATTGGAGCCTCAGCAGCATCAGTCCTTCCAATAAATATTCAGGACTGATTCCTTTAGGATTGACTGGTTGGATCTCCTTGCAGTCCAAGGGACTCTCAAGAATCTTCCTCAACACCACAGTTCAAAAGCATCAATTCTTTGGTGTCCAGCTTTCCTTATGGTCCAACTCTCACATCTGTATTTGACTAGATGGATCTTTGTTGGCAAAGGTTTGTATAGATCCATGAATAGATAGATAGATATTGATTTCTTTATTCATTCATCCATTGATGGACACTTAGGTTGTTGCCTTATCTTGAGTTCTGTAAATAATGCTTCATTGAACATGGAGGTACATGCTATGCTATGCTATGCTAAGTCACTTCAGTCGTGTCCGACTCTGTGCAACCCCATAGTCAGCAGCCCACCAGGCTCCCTCGTCCCTGGGATTCTCCAGGCAAGAACACTGGAGTGGGTTGCCATTTCCTTCTCCAATGCATGAAAGTGAAAAGTGAAAGTGAAGTCGCTCAGTCGTGTCCAACTCTTAGCGACCCCATGGATTGCAGCCTAACAAGCTCCTCCGTCCATGGGATTTTCCAAGCAAGAGTACTGGAGTGGGTGCCATGGAGGTACATAAGTTTTTAGAATTAGTGTTTTTGTTTTCTTCAGAAAAAAGTACAGAAGTGGAATTGCTGAATCATTGGTATTTCTAGTTCTGTTTTTTAATTTTGGTACATCTCCCTGTTGTTTTTCGTAGTGGCTGATCCATCATGCAGAAGGTTTCCCTTTTTTCCCATATTCTTGCCAATGCTTATTTCTAGTTCTTTTGATAATAGCCATTCTAACAAGTGAGGTAATATCTCATTGTGGTTTTAATTTGCATTTCCTTGATGATAAATAATGTAGAGTGTTTTATTGTATAGGTAGTGACCAACTGTATGTCTTCTTTGGGAAAATGTCTATTCAGATCTTCTGTGCATTTTTAAAATTGGATTTTATTTTATTTTTTGCTACTGAGTTGTATGAGTTTTTTAAAATATGTATTGGATATTAGCCCTTTATCGGATATATGGATTACAAATATTTTTTTTTCCATTCATTTTGTTGGTTTCCTTTGTGCGGAAGCCATTTAGTTTGATGTAGTCCCACTTTGGGTTTTTTTTTTTTTTGCCTTTGTTGCTTTTACTTTTGGTACAAATTTAAAAAATCATTTCTAAGATCTATATCAAGCAACTAACCTTGTTATCTTGTTTTCTCCTAGGAGTTTAGTTTCAGGTCTCATATTTAAGTCTTTAATCCATTTTGAGTTAAGTTTTATGTATGGTGTAAAGAAGCAGTTCAGTTTCATTTTTTTGTATGTGACTGTTTAATTTTCCCAATACCATTATTGAAGAGACTGTCCTTTACCCATTGTATGTGTGTCTGTGTTTATGCCAATACCTTACAATTTTAATGACTATAGCTTTGTAATATAGTTTGAAATCAGGGAGCATGATGCTTCCAGCTTTGTTCTTCTTTTGCAGGATTTTTTTGATTATTCAAGGTATTTCATTATTCCATAAAAATTTATGAGTTTCTGTTCTATTTCTGTGAAATGTGGCACTGGAATTTTGCTAGGGTTCCATTGAATCTATGTTTACTTTGGATAGTACAGATATTTTAACAATATTAGTTCTTCCAATTTATGAGCATGAGATATATTTTTATTTGTGTCTTCTTCAATTTATTTATGTCTTGTAGTTTTCACTATATAGGTCTTTTACCTCTTTGGTTAAATACATTCTGAGTTATGTTTAAAGTAATTGTAAATGAGATTGTTTCCTTAATTTTTTTCTGATACTACATGTATATATATTCTGATAATATATATATATATTGTTACTATATGGTCACATAACATTTTTTTGTGTGTGTGTGTGTCCTGCATCTTTACTGAATTCATTTATCAGTTTTAATAGATTTTTGTAGGAGTCTTTAGGGTTTTCTACATATAATATCAGGCTTCCTCAGTGGCTCAGCAGTAAAGAATCTGCCTGCAATGCAGGAACCATAGGAGATGTGGGTTCAGTCCCTGGGTTGGGAAGGTCTGGAGGAGGGCATGGCAACCCATGCTGGTATTCTTGCCTGGAGAATCCCATGGACAGAGGAGCTTGGTAGGCTACCGTTCATAAGGGCACAAAGAGTCAGACATGACAAATGACTGAGCATGCACACACGCACTGATACATCATTTGCAAATATGACAGTTTTATTTCTATCTTTCCAGTTTTTTTCTTTTTACCTAATTGCTGTGGGTAGGAATTCCAATACTATATTGAATAAAAGTGATGAGAATAGACATTCTTCTTTTGTTACTGATCTTAAAGGAAGTTTCAGCTTTTCACCATTGGATATGATATTAGCTATTAGTCTGCTATATATGATCATTATTATGCTGAGGAATGTTCCTTCCACACCTGCTGTGTTAAAATTTTTTTATCATGAATGGATGTTGAAATTTGTAGATGCTTTTTCTGCATCTATTGAGATTATCATATGATTTTTATTCTTTGTTTTTTTAATGTGTTTCACATTGACTGATTTGTGGATATTGAATCATGCTTGAATCACTGGAATAAATTCCACTTGATCATTGTGTGCTGCTGCTGCTGCTAAGTTGCTTCAGTTGTGTCCGACTCTGTGTGACCTCATAGACGGCAGCCCACCAGGCTCCGCTGTCCCTGGGATTCTCCAGGCAAGAACACTGGAATGGGTCGCCATATCCTTCTCCAATGCATGAAAGTGAAAAGGGAAAGTCAAGTCGCTCAGTTGAGTCCAACTCTTCACAACCCCATGGACTGCAGCCTACCAGGCTGCTCCATCCACAGGATTTTCCAGGCAAGAGTACTGGAGTGGGGTGCCATTGCCTTCTCCTTGATCATTGTGTATGATCTTTTTAATGTATAGTTGAACTCTGCTACTATTTTGCTGATGATTTTTGCATCTATGATCTCAGGGATATTGGCCTATAATTTTCTTGGATCTTATTGTCTGATTTTGGTATCAGGGTAATAATGCTGGCCTCATGAAATGAGTTTGGAATTCCCTCTTCTATTCTTTTGAAGAGTTTGAGAAAAATTGGTATTCTACTTTGAATTTGAAAAAAATTTACTAGTAAATCCATTTGGTTCTGGAATTCTGTTTGTTGAGAGGTTTTTGATTACTAATTCAATCTCTTTAGCTATAATCAGTCTGTTCAGATTTTGTATTCCATCATGATTTAATCTTGGTAGGTTGTATGTTTCTATGAATTTATCCATTGTTCTAGGTTGTCCAGTTTGTTGGCATATAATTGTTCGCATTAGTCTCTCATGATCTTTTGTATTTTTATGATAACAATTATAATATCTCCTCTTTAATTTCTGATTTTACTTATTTGAATCCTTTCTCTTCTTTTCTTAGTGTAGTGACAGATCTTAGTGACACTTAGTGACACTAAAATCTGTCACTTAGTGACAGATCTTCTTAAAAGATCTGTCAATTTTATCTTTTCAAAGGACCTCCTCTTTATTTCATTGACTCTTCTATTGTCTTTTTAGTCTCTAGTTTATTTACTTTTGTTCTAGTCTTTGTTATTTTCTTTCTTCTACTAACTTTGAGCTTTGCTTATTTTTCAGTACTTAAGCTTCATGGTAACTACAGACCTAGAACTTATAGCAAACACATGCACAAAAAGAGGGAGGAGTAAAAGCGTATTACTAAAGACAGACTAGGCTTCCCAGGTGGTGCTAGTGGTAAAGAACTTGCCTGACAGTGAAGGAAATGTAAGAGATCGGGGTTTGATCCCTGGTTGGGAAGATCCCCTGATGAAGGAAATGGCAATCCACTCCAGTATTCTTGCCTGGAGAATCCCAAGGACAGAGGCTCCTTGGAGGCTCTCCTAGCTGGAGGGCTACAGCCCATAGAGTCACAAAGAATTGGATATGACTGAAGTGACTTATCATGCATGCAAAGAAACATCATTGGGTTTGTTTTTGTTTTTTTTTTTAATCTTGTAATTACTGTTAATCATAGGATTTTGAAAAGAACATATGCCAAGTTTTGTACTGTCTTTCCTAAACTGATGTCATTATATGGATTTAGGTTGGAAAAGAGAACCACAGTAGAGCTTTAAATCAAAACTTCAGTCTTCTATAAAGGGTTTATAACTGCCCCAATATCCCTTTTGTTTGGACTCCATGAGAAAATTGCTGCTTGGCCCTAGAATCTCTCTGTTTGGAAGTTTTCAATATGTATTCAGTCAGTTTCTTACTGATATAATAAATATTTATTTTAAAAAATAGGTAAAACAATTTTGATGTAGAGGTGCCTATTGAGTATTACCCTTTATCTCCTAATACCATTAGTATGATTCTAGGTATCAAGCTCAACTAGAACATGAGTTTTACTTAGTTACCAGCAACTAACTAAACAAGTATACCCCAGAGCATAGAAATAATGCCATTATATCAGCCATGGTACAAATAGGCCTTAATGCAATAATGGATTCTCTATGATTTTATTGTGAAACATTTAAGAATTATTCAGAACTGAAAAACTCCAGTGAAAGTCAGGTACATGTTCTCACCTTGACACATTTGCAGACTTGGTTTCTAAGAATTGGAATTAACCGATGTCCGAAGCACCTACACATTCGATTCACCAAATGAGTCCTATCTTCTTGCGAATAGCAGCTCATTTCCTCTTAGGGTCTGATGAGGTTTTTGTTTTGTTTTGTTTTTTGTCTTAGCGATAGAGTCATTGGCAGCAGTACACACAGGCTAATTGTTAGAATATAAGGCTTTGTTAGAAATGGAACATAGGCTTCTGGTAATACTCTTAAATTCACACCAATTGGTAGGAAATTAAATATGGTTTTTAACAAAATATATCTTAGAAGGTTTACACTAGGAGTGAAGTGGTTAAAAAAAAAACTCTCCACGGGCATTTAGTTATTTTCTACCCGAAAAAGTAATTTTCCTTTTATCTATATATTTACTAAGCCTTTTAGATGAAAGGGGGAAGTGACAGCCACAGAATGACAGTGACCTAAAAGTATAAAATTATAGTTAGTGGAATTTGGGTAAACTTGAGGACAAATAAAAGCCAGGATATCTGTCAGTGAGCTAAATGGGAAATGTTATTTTCAAGATGCTGCAAATAAAATGCTAATTAAAATTCCCTAACAAATAACCCTTGTTCCTAAGAAATTATTTTGCTTCTGAAGAAATTAAGATTAAAAAGAGACAGAAACAAATTGATAATTTTTTCTTATAGTTAGTTATTTTTAAAAAATGTTTTTATTAATTCTTAAATTTGAGTGAAAGGGAGATGGGATTAGATTAATTACCATTTAAATATGCAGTTCCAGGTCTGTAGGCATCATTTTGAACCATGATGGGGAGAGCATAGAAAAAAATTCTAGTGTGGAAATTATATTTCATGTGGTGAAACAAAAATTCAAGAAGTTTTCTGTTATAATAAGGTGAAAGTGTTACCAAAGAAACAAAAGTTTCTTATCACTCTGCCTGAGGCAAATGTGGCATATTAAGATTAAAATGAATTCTCTTCTCCTGAATGCACAGAACTCTTATTAATGTCTCGGAAATTATGCACACACATAGGAAAAGAATAAGATTTTCTGGATACAAGTGAATAAGCATCCATTGGAGTATAGGGGCCACCTAATATCTATGGATACTTTATTGCTGAACTGACCCCAAATCAGTTTTTCTCTATTTTACCTTTTACTTGAGTCTGACTTGAAATTGAGTGACTTATTTTCGTCTTGAAAGAAAACTTTTGTTTTGAGAGAGTTAGGTTCCCTGGTGGCCTGAAAGAGTTAATGCAGTTTCCAAGAGTGTCCAACTTACTTCCAGGGAGTAGTGCGTGCAAGTGAGAGTCTGGCTCCAGAATATTTGTTCACATCCCAAAACCAATTTGGCACAACTTAAAATGTCTGCTAGGGAGAGGATTCAGAGTGTTGTTAGGCCACGCAATTAGTGCTTTATTTCATGAGCACCAAATCCACCCAATAGTGTTTTGTTTTAAAGAAGAGCTTGAAATTCACAATAACGGGTTTCATTTATCAGAGCCATATGGGACTCACCATCTTTGGATATATTTGTAAGGCTTTCACAAAGAAGACTCCTTAGGCATCTCAGATTTCACGGATTGGAGGGCAATCTGGATGAATATCTTTTTTGGAAATGATGAACTATCTTTTTCATATGTAGTCTCTAATTTCAGTAATCCTTGAGAAGCTCATAAACACAGGAAAGAGTTAAGTAAACTTCAGTTTACCAGCTTTTATTGGAAAACAAAGACCATAATTCTTAGATCTGGTTCAAATGTCAAGTGTACTTTTAGTGTTGAAATTTGACCATCTAGTCTTTGCAGTTTGTGATGTAGCATTTTTGAAAGGGAAGATAGGTTCTAAGTCTCAATCTATTTCTGTACTTTTTTGCAAGTTGTTCTGTCATGGTCATATATCAATGGATCTTTGGGAAACTGGCTACAGGATAGCAGACTGAAAATGGAATATTGTGGTTCTTTTTAAGTTTACTCAAGATTATTTCTTTGCTGCTTCCTCCTTTTCCAAACTTCTCTGATCATTAGGGATATATCTTAATATAATATATTCTTTTAAATGTCAGTGTCAATTGATTTTTTGAATAAATCTCATAATTTTTCACTGATCTATAAACTTAGAGGTTTAAAAACAAAATAAAATCAATCTCCATTTGGCAGTGGGTGCTAATACTTTAATTTTTGGTTCCCAAATTCTGTTACGCTATTAATGACCTATAAACAAACACTTAAGTGTTTACTAATTAAAACTAATATATTTTTTAAAGCATAGCATTCTATTGTGTTATGACAGACAACGACTGATTTTTTAGGTTTTCAAACCTAGATTTTCTCAGTTCTAAAGCTTTCTTATAAAGGGCACCTTTAATTTTGTTTGATAAATCTGGTAAAACAGAATACTTGCAAGTCATAAATAGTACTGTAACAAGCTACTGACCTATACAAAGTCTATGAGTTTTATTTTGAATTGTTATGGTAAGTTGGCAATTAATTGACATAAATCTTTCTCAGTTTTAGATACCATTTTATTATATTTGGCCTTATTTTATTATCTTCTAGTTTATTAAAAAAAAAACTCTTAATACTCCTTTTGCTTATGATATTATATTAGCATGTTTTAGATTACCCAGAGAATGTCTACTAATTTTTTTTTCAGTTGTGAGCATGTTAACACTGAATTAAAATAAAATTCAGTATATTGTTTGCTTTCTTTTAAACTTCATATTGATACCAGTCATATATTTTAAATATCTCATGAAGATTAAAAAAACTTGCTTCCTATCATTTCTACTCCAATATGCATTATATCCTACACAAAAAAACCACTAAGACCTTTGTTACGTAGCACACCTATAGGGTGCACACTTGCATTGCTGTGCATAATTGACTGCCATGCTTTAGGCCGATGAGGCTGCTGAACAACAGGTTGAACCTGGAAATATAGAATGAACTATATTTGCTTAAATCATCTTGAACATTGGATTGTTGAATGTCTCAAATATATTTAACTATATTTTATTCTTAGTCAAATATTCTAAAATTATTTAATGAGTATATTCTTAGAATTAAGTTATTTCCTTTTTTTATAAACCTAGGTATTGTGACCCAAAGAGGTTTTTTTTTTTTTTTTTCACTGAGAAAGTCATTATGGAACCAAACATGAGTTTTTTTGGCCATTGCTTAGTGTTTTCCATAGGAATTTTGAAATAATTTCTTCGGGAAAATGATATAGCATTGGGATAGTGGTCACTGGCAACAAAGAAATTAAAGATGGCAGAAAGACTCAAGATAGAATGTGTGGATAAAGATACAACAGTATTACATAGGTTTTTGGATTTAGCATCAACTGTAGGCCATGAAGAGAAGATAGATACGTGGATCAAACAAAAAAATGTGGATGTAATGGTCAGTGGTTTATTCTTTATGAATATTCCTACTAAAAGACACACGATGAGGGAAATAAGGACTAAGTTGATGGAGTGTGTGTGTGAATGGTAAAATACAGTGGATATTGAGAGTGTGAAGAAAAGAGATACAGATTATATGTGGTCTTATAGCTTTAACTACCTAGAGTTCTACATTTACGCAGAGTTTCTGTTGTAAAAACTGAGGGGCTCCTATATATAATTGTCTTGGTATAAATAGAATATATAAATCATTTGGGTCGACTTGGAATTTTATTATTTGTGAAGATAGACCTGTTTGATTTTGACATCCGGTGTGCTATTATTCTTACTTTGCAGTCAGAGTAAAGATTATATATATAGTTTTTCTCAAATTATAATGTGAATATGATTATACAAAGCAAGTGTGTATATGTGCATGTGTGTGTATGTGTGTAAAAAAGGACACTTTCATTTCTATGCCTTTGTCTTTTTCTATCTCTCCTGAGTCTGCTGCTTTTTGCTTGCCAGTTTTTCTTTGTCTCTATCATTTTTATCATTGAACCCATCTGCGTAGAAAATAGAATGCTTGGTTTTTAAAATGTTAATGATTTATTTTTTGTTATTTTGTTCTCTCAACTTGTTTTCACCTCAAGAGTTAAGGAGCAAGTATAAGTCGTTTTAGTTCTCACATTCAAGAGGTGTTTCTGCTTTCTTGCCCGTCCGTTTGTCCATATGTTTGCTGGTCTCTGATAGGCTGTGCAGTGAGACAGCAGTTTACTATCTGTGTGTGTGTGAAATTAGCTAATTGGTGTTAGCAGAAATATTTTCACATGTTTTATAAGCAAAGTGCAGCAAGGTATATAAATGTAGATATGATCCAGACACGCGCACACTCACGACTGTCACTGCTCATGCATAGGCGCTCAGAAGTAATTAATGTTAATAAGATTTTAATGTGCTTGTGAGATCATAATGAGGAGAAATGAATGCTCTGATTAGGAAAAGGTAACTGTGTGTGTGTTTTGGCTTAGAACAAGATTTCAATTTTTATAAACCGCAATTTTAGAACTTGTTTGTGATTGCATCAATTGGTTTTTATTTTCAAATTAGAGGTCTGTTTAGCCATTTGAATGATTAACCAAATAAATGGGTAAAACCCTGATCATAAGGAACAGCGCAGGTTTTCATTTGCAAGGCAATGTTAGTGTACAGCAAGGCTCTGATCATATCTTTTGCCAATGGACCATTTTTATGTTGTTTTTTAAAAAGCTTTTTCTCCGAAGCTACTTGTGGAAATAGTTCTAATTTTTATAAATGTAGATGTTATCTATATGTTCTGGAGATACTAATCAGACACTGTAATTGCTGTGTCTGAAATACATTCCAATCAGTAAATAATGGTATGCTCAGTGTCCAAAGAATCCATATCATGCCTCTTGAAATGTTGGGGAAAATGTACAACAATCTAGATTTTTCTTCCTAAACATATTCTTTACAAATTTTAGAGGTTTGGCAACTTTTAAGGGTGAAGTAAAATATCTCAGAATAAGCAAAGATGCTGTCTTTTCATGGACTCAGAGGCTGTGCAGTCAGCAGCTACACAATTGACAGGCTTGAATCCAGCCAGATCCTTCTCCAAAACAAGTTGTTTTTTTTTTTTTTTTTTTTAATATCGTTTACAGAGTTTTGGTATACATTTGCATTATTATTTTAAATTATAGGATAAATCTAAATATCTACCTTGCCCCAGGGCACATAGAAATCACTTGCATATTTTTTACTATAATAGTGGATTAAGATATTCAGGAATTGGAATCCCTTTAAAAGTAAGTATAATACAGAAGGGGCTTCCCCCCGTGACTCAGCAGTAAAGAATCCGCCTGCAATGCAGGAGCTGTAGGAGATGCCAGTTCCATCCCTGGGTTGGTAAGATAGCCTGGAGGAGGATGTGACAACCCACTCCAGTATTCTTGCCTAGAGAATCCCATGGACAGAGGAGCCTGGTGGGCTGCAGTCCAGAGGGACACAAAGAGTCAGACACGACTGAAGCAACCTAGCACGCTTGCATAATACTGAAATGCAAGAAGTCTTGGATTATATGGGGCTATGGAGTAGTATAGTTTAATTCCAACAAATTCTGTAGTTATGGCTTAGATTCTTTTAGGTTTTGGTTATATTCCTACAGTCTTTGAGCTGTAGTTTAAAAATGATGGTGAAGAAAGAGAAGGTATTAGAATTAGTTCTAATGAATAATTCTGCAGTTTCTGTGATTTCCCAGAGGTATGTTGGTTTTAACTTTTCGTAGGATCCATGACAGTGATGATTATTGGCTAAAAGAGGCATTTGCCTTTAATATTGTTTAATTGACTGTGAAGTCTTATGTCATTGTGGCATCATTTGGAAAAAATTTTTCCCACTTGAAGTTTGTAAAGAAATTCATATATATTTTCCTCCAGTGTTTGCTTTTTCTATTGTAATTTTTTTCCTATGCTGCTATACATACTTTTAGGTTTTCTACTCTATGTTGGGCTATCTATTCATATGCCACTATTGCTTTTGTAATTATAAAAAACTTAGATCATGTTTTAATATATGAAGTGTTAGCCTCCCACCTTACCCCCACCATTGCTCTTTTTGTCCAGGGTTTTTATGACTTTTCTTGCTTAGTTGTTTTTCTAAATGAACTTTATCATAAACTAGCAGACTTCAAGGGGAAAATAAAACTGATGTAACCCTATTGGAATTATGATAAGATCATGAATCAACATCAGATCAGATCAGTTGTGTCTGACTCTTTGTGACCCCATGAATCGTAGCACACCAGGCCTCCCTGTCCATCACCAACTCCCGGAGGTCACTCAGACTCACGTCCATCGAGTCAGTGATGCCATCCAGCCATCTTATCCTCTGTCGTCCCCTTCTCCTCTTGCCCCCAATCCCTCCCAGCATCAGAGTCTTCTCCAATGAGTCAACTCTTCGCATGAGGTGGCCAAAGTACTGGAGTTTCAGCTTTAGCATCATCATTCCTTCCAAAGAAATCCCAGGGCTTATCTCCTTCAGAATGGACTGGTTGGATCTCCTTGCAGTCCAAGGGACTCTCAAGAGACTTCTCCAACACCACAGTTTAAAAGCTTCAATTCTTCGGCACTCAGCCTTCTTCACAGTCCAACTCTCACATCCATACATGACCACAGGAAAAACCATAGCCTTGACTAGATGAGCCTTTGTTGGCAACCTAGTTAGCTTTTGAATATGCTATCTAGGTTGGTCATAACTTTCCTTCCAAGGAGTAAGCGTCTTTTAATTTCATGGCTGCAGTCACCATCTGCAGTGATTTTGGAGCCCAGAAAAATAAAGTCTGACACTGTTTCCACTGTTTCCCCATCTATTTCCCATGAAGTGATGGGACTGGATGCTAAGATCTTCGTTTTCTGAATGTTGAGCTTTAAGCCAACTTTTTCACTCTCCCCTTTCACTTTCATCAAGAGGCTTTTTAGTTCCTCTTCACTTTCTGTCATAAGGATGGTGTCATCTGCATATCTGAGGTTATTGATATTTCTCCCGGCAATCTTGATTCCAGCTTGTGTTTCTTCCAGTCCAGCGTTTCTCATGATGTACTCTGCATATAAGTTAAATAAACAGGGTGACAATATGCAGCCTTGACGTACTCCTTTTCCTATTTGGAACCAGTCTGTTGTTCCATGTCCAGTTCTAACTGTTCAACATAGGGACAATTAATATCTCTATGAAGTTGAATCTCCATGTTTAAGAACCTGCTTTCCGCCTCCACTTATTAAATAACTTCTGTGTCTATCAAAAGTGTTATACAGTTTTCCTTATAAAGGTTTTAAATGTTTGCTACTAAGGTTTGGTGTTCTATTCATTTGTTTATTTAATTGCTTGCTCTTTTTTTGGCTTCCCTAGTGGCTCAGATGGTAAAGAATCTGCCTGCAGTGCAGGAGACCTGGGTTCAATCCCCTGGGGAAGGAAATGGCAACCCACTCCAGTATTCTTGCCTGGAAAATTCCATGGACAGTGGAGCCTGGCAGGCTACAGTCCATGGGATTGCAAAGAGTCAGACATGATTCAGCAATGAACACTTTATTTTTTTACATCCTTCCTATCCTAAACAGTTTTCATAATATTTTTTGTTTTTTTGTTTGTTTGTTTGTTTCTGTATAGAAAGGCTATTTATTTTGTGTGTTAATTTTGCAAATTCTCATTTTGCAAAATTCTCTTAATTTTTGTGGTAGCCTGAGGTGGGTTTGAGCTCCCATTCTAGCACACTGCTTAGTAACTGTGAGACCATGGACAAGTTATCTTGAGCCATTTTCTCACCTATAAACTGCAGATAAGAAAACCAAACTCCCACAGTGATGGAGACTAAATGAGATCATATTGTAAAGCACCTAATATTTTGCCCAACACATAATAGGGACTCAATTACTGATATCCATTGTTAATGTAATGTAATGTGATATGGCAATCTTCCCTGGTAGCTCAGTGATAAAGAATCTCTTGCAATGTAGGAGATGTGGATTCGATCCGTGGGTCAGGAAAATCCCCTGGAGAAGGAAATGACAACCCACTCCAGTATTATTGCCTGGGAGATCCATGGACAGAGGAGCCTGGCAGAAAATAGTCCATGGGGTCACAAAAGAGTCAAACACAACTTAGCAACTAACAACAACAACCATTATGTTCTACCATAAGAAATTGGCAACTTTATATTTTTTTAGTAAACAATGTACTAACTTGTGAATAAGCTTGTGTGGAGTGGATATTGAACATAAATGAACTCATGATGGCATTAACGTATGTGGAATAATAGTGCTTGCCAGTATATTATATAGCACTTGTGAAATTGATGAAAAAAACAGTAATTGATAAAAATGTAGTCCCATGATTTTTAAGCTTCTACTTTAATAAAATGGTTGTGAACTTTGCGAATATACTCTTTTAAGGCATCTGGCACTGTTGTTAAAAAAATGAGAATACCAGAATTTCAGGATCATTATATTCCTACCTCCTGGTTGTTCTGAAAGTTAAGTGAGATAATGCATTGAAATTATAGTACCATTATTAATAACAATAATGGAAGTGCCTAGCTCATGGTAAGGGTTTGAAAATGGTAGTTGATTTTTTTTGTTACTATTTTATTTTTACCTTTGCCAGTTCTCTACTCCCACATGTATTTCCTACCTCTATATATTCTTTTTCTTACTAGTAGTGTTGTTCTATGCTTAGAATAAATATATGAAATATGTCTTACAATGGTCATTAACATAAACATAAAAGAATATGTCTATAATTTGTCAACATTGAAATTAGCTAAGAGTGAAGTAAGATCCATCACTGGAGCATAAAAGAAATTTAATTGCTGCGGATGAAATTTCTCAGGAGTTTCAAGGGTAAAGAATAATTTCTCTCAAAGAATTATATATATCTTTTGTCATAATTTAGAAATGGCCAGAGTTCTTGTTTGGCACTCAGTATCATTACTCCTCCATAGCCTCAGAATTCTCCTTTGTTCATTCATACATATGGAAAACAACAGAATCCCAGGTGGTATAAGATATACAAACAGCAAGATTACCTAGATGAAGGTCCTATTCAAGAAGTCTAGTAGGCTAGTCAGACAGGAAACAGTTAGCTTGTATGCACGGACTTTGAGGGCAGATTATTAGGTTTGAATTCCTGCTCTGAAGCTTAGTTCAGTTCAGTTCAGTCACTCAGTCATGTCTGATGCTTTGCGATCCCAAGGACTGCAGCATGCCAGGCCTCCCTGTCCATCACCAACTCCTGGAGTTTACTCAAACTAATGTCCATGGCATTGGTGATGCCATCCAGCCATCTCATCCTCTGTCGTCCTCTTCTCCTCCTGCCCTCAATCTTTCCCGGCATCAGGGTCTTTTCAAATGAGTTAAGTTCTTCCCATCAGGTGGCCAAAGTATTGGAGTTCCAGATTTAGCATCAGTCCTTCCAATGAATATTCAGGACTGATTTTCCTTTAGGATTAACTGGTTGGATCTCCTTGCAGTCCAAGGGACTCTCAAGAGTCTTCTCCAATACCACAGTTCAAAAGCATCAATTCTTCAGCACTCACCTTTCTTTATAGTCTAACTCTCACATCCATACATGACCACTGGAAAAACCATAGCTTTGACTAGATGGACCTTTGTTGGCAAAGTAATGTCTCTGCTTTTTAATATGCTGTCTAGGTTGGTAATAGCTTTTCTTCCAAGGAGCAAGCATCTTTTAATTTCATGGCTGCAGTCACCATCTGCAGTAACTTTGGAGCACCCCAAAATAAAGCCTGTCACTGTTTCCACTGTTTCCCCATCTATTTGCCATGAGTGATGAAACCAGATGCTAAGATCTTAGTTTTCTGAATGTTTAGCTTTAAGCCAAATTTTCACTCTCCTCTTTTACTTTCCTCAAGGGCACTTTAGTTCTTCTTCACTTTCTGCCATAAGGGTGCTGTTATCTGCATATCTGAGGTTTTCGATATTTCTCCCAGCAATCTTGATTTCAGTTTGTGCTTCCTCCAGCCCAGCGTTTCTCATGATGTACTCTGCATATAAGTTAAATAAGCAGGGTGACAATATATAGCTTTGATGTACTCCTTTTCCTATTCGAAACTAGTCTGTTGTTCCACATCCAGCTCTGCCTGTTGCTTCCTGACCTGAATACGGATTTCTCAAGAGGCAGGTAAGGTGGTCTGATATTCCCATCTTTTGAAGAATTTTCCAGAGTTGTGGTCCCCCGAGTCAAAGGCTTTGTCATAGTCAATAAAGCAAATGTTTTTCTGGAACTCTATTGCTTTTTCAATGATCCAGCAGATGTTGGCAATTTCCTCGGCCTTTTCTAAATCCAGCTTGAGCATCTGGAAATTCACATTTCACATATTGTTGAACCCTGGCTTGGAGAATTTTGAGCATTACTTTACTAGAGTGAGATGAGTGCAATTATGTGGTATTTTGAGCATTCTTTGGCATTACCTTTCTTTGGGATTGGAATGAAAACTGACCTTTTCTAGTCCTATGGCCACTGCTGAGTTTTCCAAATTTGATGGCATCTTGAGTGCAGCACTTTCACAGCATCATCTTTTATACGATCATGTATGTCGTATAGAGCAATAACATAGTAAGCTCTCAATAAACATTTCTTTTCCAGCTGAGCCACAAGGGAAGCCCAAGAATACTGGAATTGGTAGCCTATCCGTTCTCCAGTGGATCTTCCCAACCCAGGAATCAAACCCCGGTCTTTTGCATTGTAGGCAAATTTTTTATCAACTGAGCTATCAGGGAAGCCCTGTTAAACATTGGTTAGCACTAATATAATATAGTAAGCTCTCAGTAAACAGATTCTTTAGCAGCTGAGCCACAAGGGAAGCCCAAGAATACTGGAGTCGGTAGCCTATCCCTTCTCCAGTGGATCTTCCCGACCCAGGAATCCAACTGGGGTCTCCTGCATTGCAGGCAGATTCTTTATCAACTGAGCTATCAGGAAAGCCCTGATAAACATTGGTTTAAACTAATATAATTATTAGATAAAGCAGAATAAAATTAATGCTGCAAAACAATAAAAATTAAGTATTAATGAACAAAAAAAAAATACAGTATTATAGAGGATGGTAATACTGATTTTTTTTTCTTTCTATGCCTGGGGCAATGGAATTAGGGGAGTTTTCTTGGATGAAGTGATGTTTAAACTGAAACCCTGAAACGTAATTTCTGTAGGGCGAAAGAATATGGAGGGGTAGGAGTGAGCTGATTTCTAGCCTAGGTGGACAGTCTAAGCAATGATTTAAAGGTGATAGAGAAGTAAATGGCACCCCACTCCAGTACTTTTGCCTGGAAAATCCCATGGCCGGAGGAGCCTGGTGAGCTGCAGTCCATGGGGTCGCTAGAGTTGGACACGACTGAGCGAGTTCACTTTCACTTTTCACTTTCATGCATTGGAGAAGGAAATGGCAACCCACCCCAGTGTTCTTGCCTGGAGAATCCCAGGGACAGGGGAGCCTGGTGAGCTGCCGTATATGGGGTCGCACAGAGTCGGACAAGACTGAAGCGACTTGGCAAGCAAGCAAGCAAGAGAAGTAAAAGTAAAAACTTCTGGGACTTTGGAATCAAAAAGACTGTTATCTGAAGCCCAAATTTACTCCTTATTAGCAGTGTAGCCCTGGGCAACACAGGGTCTATTTGATTTCTTCCCCTCTGAGATGTGATCTGGTAACTCTGTCTAGACAGTAAGTTATAGTGATTATGGGGCTGACCTTGTCATGTGCTGCCTGTTGTCCAATATCTATAAAGTATTTTGTCCAGTTTTTAGTTGTTTAATGCAAAAGGTTAACTCCTGTGTTGCTTCCATCATTTTCAGAAGCAGAGGACCAAGATATTACTTTCACTTTTCTCCTCATTGAGTTTGGGCGTTATCTAATTTTGTTAGCGCCCTATTGTTAGTTACCTTTGTTGTACTCACTTCATTGCATTACAATATTAATTCACTTATCTGCCTTTTCATCGCACTGGCTTCTTTGAAAATGGAGACTGTGTCTGGTTCACGTTTATTCCTACTACCAGCCCGCTGCTATGGAGTCTGGAACATAGCAAGCTGTTACTGAATATCTTTTACATTCAGTATAACTAGTTGTAGTTTAATGCTATACTGTGAAAGACTGAATGTTATGCTAGAGTTTGGACTTTATTTGGTAAACCACCCAAGGTTTTTAAGGAGGTAAGGGAAATTCCTTGAGCATTTATTTTTATGGAAGGTAATTCTGAAAGCATAAAGATGAATGGCAGAGATTAGAGGATGAAAATACTTACATTACTTAGTATTGTAGATAGTACAGTGGAGTAGAAAGAACATTGACAGGATCTGGGGATTGTTTGAATGGGTGCTGCTAAAAAGGGTGGTAAAAAAGTGATGACTCAGGTTTTCAGAATGGTTGATCAAATCCTTTAGAATGAAATACTGTGTTCTTCTGTCTTTGATACCTAAATTAAGGATTTTAGTATAAAAATTTGAAAGCAAAAATTCACAATGCAAAGAAGTAATTAATGGTAGGGATTTAAATTATTTTTTACTAGAATAAAGCTTGAATTTGAAATTTTTATAATTCTTAAGGGAAATCAATTGTGGGTCTTATTTTATTATGTGGTAATTTTCCATGGTACTCTAAATATCATTGTCTCTCTTTGCATACCTTTTCCCTCATTATAATCTCTTTTCATTGGATACTATATTTCTCTTTCCTCATTAGTTTTTAGGTTTTTCTGAAAGATTGCTTCTTTTAGTCTTTAGAGTATGTTGATGTTGGACTCAGAAATTCATTTTGTGCAGTTGTGTGGGATAGTATCTGTAGAAGAACTGAGAGTAAGAATTAATTTTTCTCAAAAATATTTCAAAGTTTCTTTTGTAGTATCAGTTTTCAGCCAAATTGTCTTTTTGAGAGAAGTTAGAAGAGCTACTGAGAGAGTTGAAGCTGTGGTAGAAGTAAGGAACAAGAAACATTAGGACAATTATGGAAACCCTCCAATACCAAACATTTATGTATTAAATATAATCATAGCTATTTGAAAAGTTAAAACACTTATAACAAGAACTTGTTTACAGTGGTCTGAAGGACATTAATTAGAACTAATGGATCGAAAATGTGAAAGAAAATTTTTCTCCCAGAGACTTCTATTCATTCAATCCTGTAAGGAAGTAATGCTTCTTATAAAGTGTGATCTAACCTGAAAAGAATGATACAATGCTTGAATCAACAGTAGCATCCTGACAAGGTAGGGGAATATTTTTAATTTTGCATTCCATTTCTCATTTTAGTTTCTTCTGTAAACTGTGTGTTACTCCTGTTATAGAGAAAGACACACACAGTGACTGCCATTTATTGAGTCACTCTTTGTGCTGGTAACTGAACTATGAGGTAAATATTATCTCCTTCTTCACAACAGTCGCATAAGGCAGATATTATTTACATGTTATCAATGAAGAACCTAAGGCTAAATTAGATTCAATAACTTCCATAAAGCTACATATCTAGTTATAGCAAGTTATTTGGAATCAGTGGTATAATAGGTAAAAAGAGATTGTTAAATCTAATGTGTATTCTGTCATGTGCAATGAAAGGAGTTTTTACCTTTCATCCAGTAGATAGAGGAAGATGATCTGTTTTGGAATAGGAGTCGAAAAGGGCTAAGGAACGTGGGCAAGTGTTTGTGTTTCTGACTGGTCGAGTGAGTGTGTCCGTGAATGCTGATGCCTCACTGTGGCATGTCTCTACAAAATTCTAGGTGCTGCTTTCGGCACTACATTGTACAGTGATGTCCAGGGCAACTCAAAACTGCATTATGCCTTGCTGAGGCCAGTTGAGGAGCCAGGAGCAATGGTGACTGCAGGGAAGTTTTTTTTTTTTTTTTTTTAAGTTTTAACTGTGTTTGGAACATCTTTTGTGGGGCGGACTTACTCCGTGAAACTATTCCAGGCCATTAGAGCACCTTGGACCCAACACCATGCATTGAAAGTCAAATCGGTTTCAACTCTGATCTAGTCTTAGAGTCTATGGTCCTAATCAGTGTTTTATTGTGTATAATAAGCATATTATTTAGTTACTTGCATCAGTTTCTGAAAAACTCAACACTTATCCCTGGATACAGTTTAAAACACCCAAGTGATTTTGAGTACCAGCCCTGAGGACAAAACAAAATCAGTTATATATAAAATGATCTCTTACTTTAAATGGGGAACCCCAAGAACATATAATCAATTAGAATTTATCAGTTTCTTTTAATGGCAAGAATATTCTCACCTGGGTGAATTTAGTGATTAAAAAATCGAGTCTCTTCTAAGTTCCGCTGTAAAGAAGTCTAGTTATTTGCTTTAGTTTCAAAAGAATAATTCCCTAAGTATTTCAAAATGTCCAACTGGCTGCCCTAGCTATTCTCTTTAGAAGCTTCTTTCTCATCCTCATGGCACATCCCTCTGGCATGCATGACCAGCTGCAAGCTAAACCCTGTGGAATAAGAATTCTTTCATCCCTTTGTGTGATGTGTTTCATTTTCGGAGTTTGGATGATCCTCTTCGGCAGCAGAGGCAGGCATTGTTAGTTTCAATAGGCGGCCTGGATGCGCAAGAACAGTCATCATAGAGACAGGCTCTCAGGGTCTGTCCCTTCGTGCCATGGTGCTGTGTTAGATCACTTTCCCCTGCTGGATTAATGGCCAGAGAAAAAGGAAGACAAACTGTCCCCAAATCAATCCAATTAAAGTACTTGAACTTTACTGACGTGCATCCTATTGTTTTCTCAACTTCCTAACCTATGGCTAATTTCTCCAGCCAGTAGAAAGGAATCACATAAATAAGAGAATTAGCTCAAATTTGCAATTTTCTTTAGTTTGTAAAAGCTTCAACATTTTGTTCTATAAGATGAAATAATAATATGTGTTTTATATAGTTGAACTTTCTGGGGGTTTGATCTTTCTGTCTCTCCTCATATTTTCACCAAAATTACTGCTAGAACTTATTATATGAAACTGCTCAGCCTTTAACATTTTCTCTCTGTTCACAGTCTCCACTGCAGCCTTAGTTCATTCTGGGCATTTTGGCTTTCTTGAATCTCCAGTTGATTCCCACTCTCATGACTGGTGATACCCTTTCCAGGTTAATCGAGTGTTCTCTACTTGTGCTCTGTCATCCATGCCACTCTAAGGAGGAAGGTAATTTGGGCTTTGGGCTCTCAGCCCCATCATTTGTGAAATGACCTCCCTGACTCTATGTTCAAAGTACAAGGTAGGATTTCTAGTAATAGTATATTGTATATGTATGATGACTGATAGTTTGTAAAGTGTTTTCATATATTTTATTTTATGTAATTCTGACCATAGTTCTTGACATGGAGAGAGCAAATATTGTTGTCTCCTTTTTTAAATAAGGAAAGTATAATTCAGGGAGGGGAAGTGAATTATTCCACATCAAATAAGTAGTAACAGGTTGAACCTGAACTTTAAATTTAGAGCTTTTACCACATAAGGTGATGGTTTCCTCTGGTAGGGACTTTCTTTCTTAAAGTCTGAGTTTCTTCATTTATTAATTACACGTTTTTATGTGTATGAGTGTATATGTACATACTCACACACGTAAAGTAGGGAACAGGCTTTGTTATACTTTATTGAGCTTAGGATAGAATTTTATGGCTTTAGTTTTTATCAGTGAAGTAGTCTCCCAGTATTTCTAGTTAAGAAACATAAGAAGGAATGTATTAACTTCCTAGTATAGAATTTTGGTGTTATTGTAAACCCCCTATAAAATATGATTATATTTTTCAATTGTAAATTCATTGTGCCAGAAACCTAATATACTTATTAAATAGTATTCTTTGTGATTAGGGAAGGTATGAATATAGTAGAAGCCCTCCTGGCCGATCCCTACTTTAGGCTATAGGAAACTCTGAAATATGGTGTATTTCTGTCTCCCTGTTTATTTGCTGTTATGCTTAGAGTCATTTGTGTTTGTTTTTAAATTTGTTTATGCCAATTGAATGTGCAATTGTAATTTAATTATGCAAACTGGTGAAATATGAGTAAAATAAGTATAAATATCTATTGGTATTATGAAATTTAAGTTGGCTGCTTTGGAAAGACTTTTTAAAGATGAATCCCTAGAACAGATGAGTGTGGGTAGACTATGTGAAAGATCTCCTAGGGCAAGGGCAGAGGATGAATGTAAAAACTGGAAGGCTCCTGCATTCAACTTGCTTTGCAAAGCTCTTTAAGCACTCACTGCCATTAAATAAACCAAAATCTTTAAACTCTCATGGACTTTACTTAAATGCTACATTGTGGAACAGTCTGAGTAAGGAGAATAATGTGACTTAGCAGATCAAGAGTCGATGACAGCCTTTGATCTTATGTAAAAGATTGGTCAATCAGTGTAAATTTTATGTTTTAACTTTAAAGGAACAAAATATCTTTAAATTCATTTAAACAACTTTCCCCCTGTTTTTCTGTATCCTGTTTAAAAAATGAAGATACAAATGATTTTACCTAACATGGAATATTTTTGAATGTGTGAGAATTAAATGAGATAATACATGCAGAGTGCAGAGCACCTAGAACAATGCCTGGCACAGGTACTGAAAACATTAGCTATCATTGTCATCATCAATATCATTTCCTCTCCCTACCTCCTCCTTCTCATCCTCTGAGTTTATTTGCTGAAGGGCTTACATATACCAATATTAAACAAAAATAATCTTCTAGATAACAAGAGCCAGCTATTGGAATATTATGTTTGGGTTGGCAGTGAAACTGTCCATTTCCTAAGCCTACCCCACCCTACTCTTTCTTTCAGATTTATGAGAAGAGGAACTATAACTCGTTTATTCTCAGGAACTGCTGAGACCTAAAACTGTAGGTGAAACATAGGTGAGAGGGTTAGATGTAGTCTCAGCTGAAGACTATCAAAAGGATTGAAACGCGGAGAGTTTCAGGTGTATTGGTGGAGTTGTGTGTAGTGCTTACACGGCATCTACCCACACTGAGCCTAGATCCAGCCTAGATGCTTTTCCACATTTGTTGTTGTTCAGTGGCGAAGTCATGTCCGACTCTTTGCAACCCTGTGGACTGCAGCATGCCAGGCTTCCCTGTCCTTCACCATGTCCTGATTCTAGTCAAGATGTGTCTCTACAGAGCTCTCTCACAACTGTAGAGAACAAGAAAAAGAAAAAAGAAATCTTGAGCAAAAAATCCCTGGTAGCTAAATGGGAATAAGGATGAGCATTGTACTGTATGCCTTCAGTTCCGAAATGCTTCTGCTGACCAGTAGGTTACAGGTCTTTATTAAAGATTCCACACTTAGAAACTGCTTTTAGGAGGAGAATTTTCTAAGTGCTGACACACACATTTTCATATCATTTCACATCCTGTTGTCCTGTGTAAGAATGTGCTCTTCATAGAAAAAAAGACCCAAACTCTAGGAGCAGAGATGTTACCAGCAATGCTGATAGTGTCCTCTAGGGTTTGGATGTTAGTGGCTCAGTGGTAAAGAATCCGCCAGCAGTGGAGAAGCTGCAGGAGATGTGGGTTCTTTCCCTGGGTTAGGAAGATCCCCTGGAGGAGGGCATGTCAGCCCACTCCAGTATTCCTGCCTAGAGAATCCCATGGACAGAGCAGCCTGGCAGGCTACAGACCATAGGGTTGCAAAGAGTTGGATATGACTGAAGTGATTTAGCATACACACAGTATAATGGTTGACTCAGTGCTGGTGGCATTGGAATGAATGTGCCATCAATGGGTTCTTTTTAATTACTACTATTCATAAGAGTGTTGTTATTTACCTTCTATAGATGGCTTGCATGACACTTCCATAATTTTAAAAGCTAAAGTAAATAGGTAGCCAAGGGGAGTGTAAGACATTTTCCAAAGTTGAGAAACAATTTTTAAATGGTATAATCTGAAGTTTTTTAAGTACCACTTTGTGTCCTTAAACAATAGAGGTATCACTATTGGTCACTTTCTATGCCTATTATGGAATTAGGTCTATTTCATTTTCAAACTGTAGTCCATCCTTACTAGTCATAAAACCTTTGAATAGACGAAATCTTGTCTTTCTGCTTCATGACTCTTTATATCATTGGGATTGCTTCAGTTTATACAACATACATTTTCCTTGTTGTTGTTGTTCAGTTATTTAGCTGTGTCTGACTCTTTGCAGCTCTAAGTATTGCAGCATGGCAGGCTCCTCTGTCTTCCGCTATCTCCCAGAGTTTGCTCAAATTCATGTCTGTTGAGTCAGTGTTGCCCCCAACCATCTCATCCTCTTGTCCCCTTCTTCTTTTGCCTTTAATCTTTGCCAGCACTAGGGTCTTTTCCAATGAGTTGGCTCTTTGCATCAGATGACCAAAGTATTGGAGCTTCAGCATCAGTCCTTCTAATGAATATTCAGGGTTGATTTTCTTTAGAATTGACTGGTTTGATCTCTGTGCTGTCCAAGGAACTCTCAAGAATCTTCTCCAACACCACAGTTCAAAAGCATCAATTCTTTGGTGCTCAGCCTTCTTTATGGGGCAATTCTCACATCGATTGATGACTACTGGTAAGACCATAGCTTTGACTATACAGATCTTTGTCAGCTAAGTGATGTCTCTGCTTTTTAATATGCTGTCTAGGTTTGTCATAGCTTTCCTTCCAAGGAACATTTTGCATTTTTCTACCCACTAGTTATATTAAAATTTCTCCTCTACTCTGACTTTCCTGTGCTCTTGTTTCAATCATTATGTGTGCGTGTGTGCTCAGTCGCTTCAGTCATGTTCGACTTTTTGTGACCCCATGGTCTGCAGCTTGCTAGTCTCCTCTGTCCCTGTGATTCTCCTGGCAAGAATACTGGAGTGGGTTGCCATGTCCTCCTCCAGGAGATCTTCCCAACCCAGGGATTGAACCCATGTCTCCTGCAACTCCTGCAGTGGAGGCGGGTTCTTTACCCACTGAGCCACCTGGGAAGCCCTTCAATCATTATATATCCTATCAATTTTGGCTGTCCTCAGCATTTTGCCCAGGAGTGTGTCTTCACATATTTTTCTTTGCTCTTCCATATGTCAGCATTTGTTAACATGTATACCCTATACTTTTATTTCTTAGTTTGTTGACTTAAATTTCATCCCTTTTTTTTCTTTAGCTACACCATTTCCATAGTCATTTAAGGTGAGGACAGCAGTGGAATTTATAAAAACTAGACAGCATCCCAGAAAATACCCATCTTTATTCTGTAATATGATATGCTTGGTATTCAGACTTCTACCTAGTGAGAATCTATACATTATACCTTTTTGTTATACAAGATATTTTTAAGGTGATGGGATTCAAGAGCATTTCTTTTTTTTAGAGGAAATTCCTGTTATTCAACCTGATATTTAGAATCTTTTGCTAAGGACCTTTACAGAAATAGAAAAGAGTAGTCTCAGTTTGAATATGTTCACAGTGCTATGTTTTTGACTCAGATCCCTTGGGCCTGCTCCTTGATTTCTTAAAAATTATATTTATTTTATTTTTTCCCAGTTTTATTGAGATATAATTGACATACAGCATTGCATACACTTAAGGTGTGTAGCATAATGATTTGACTTACATACACCATGAAATGATTGATATAGTAACTTTGGTGAATATTCATCATCTCATATCGATGTAAAATAAAAGAAAAAAATTTTTTTCCATGAGATGAGACCCCAGGATTTACTCTATTAGCTTTCATATATAACATAAAGCAGTATTATTTATCTTGCTTGTGTTGTAGCTTTCATCTCTAGTACTTATTTATGTTTTCTTTTGATCACCTTCTTCCAATTCCCTTCCCTTCCACCCCCTGCTTCTAGTGATTACAGACCTAATTTCTTTTTCTATGAGATTATTTGCCTTTTTTTTTCTTTTTTGTTTTTTGGAAGTATAATCAACCTACAACATTGCTAGTATACAACATAGTGATTTGATATTTCTATACATTACAAAATGATCACTATGATTAGTCTAGTTACCATCTGTCACTACTGTAAATTATTACATTATTATTTACTATATTCCTCATGCTGTATATTTCATTCCCATGACTCATTTATTTTATAACTGAAAGTCTGTACCTTTTAATATCTTTCCTCCATTCCTCCCTCTCTGGCAACAACCTGTTTAGCTCTTTCTGTATTTGTAACTCTGTTTCTGTTTTGTTATGTATGTTCACTTGTTTATTTTTTCTTTCAGATTCCACATGTGAGTGAAATCATATAATATTTGTCATTCTCAGATTTATTTCACTTAGCATAAGTAAGGAGAAGGCAATGGCACCCCACTCCAGTACTCTTGCCTGGAAAATCCCATGGATGGAGGAGCCTGGTGGGCTGCAGTCCATGGGGTCGCTAAGAGTCGGACACGACTGAGCGACTTCACTTTCACTTTTTCGCTTTCATGCATTGGAGAAGGAAATGGCAACCCACTCCAGTTTTCTTGCCTGGAGAATCCCAGGGGCAGGAGAGCCTGGTGGGCTGACGTCTATGGGGTCACGCGGAGTCGGACACGACTGAAGTGACTTAGCAGCAGCAGCAGCAGCATAAGTGAAATAGATTTATCTATGTTGTCACAAATGACAAGATTTTATTTTTTTATGTCTTGGTATGGACAGAGAACAACAGAGTGGTTCCAAATAGGAAAAGGAGTACATCAAAGCTGTATATTGTCACCCTGCTTATTTAACTTATATGCAGAGTACATCATGAGAAACGCTGGGCTGGAAGAAGCACAAGCTGGAATCAAGATTGCTGGGAAAAAATATCAATAACCTCAGATACGCAGATGACACCTCCCTTATGGCAAAAAGTGAAGAGGAACTCAAAAGTCTCTTGATGAAACTGAAAGAGGAGAGTGAAAAAATTGGCTTAAAGCTCAACATTCAGAAAATGAAGATCATGGCATCTGGTGCCATCACTTCATGGGAAATAGATGGGGAAACAGTGGAAACAGTGTCAGACTTTATTTTGGGGGGCTCCAAAATCACTACAGATGGTGACTGCGGCCATGAAATTAAAAGACGCTTACTCCTTGGAAGGAAAGTTATGACCAACCTAGACAGCATATTTAAAAGCAGAGACATTACTTTGCCAACAAAGGTCCGTCTAGTCAAGGCTATGGTTTTTCCAGTAATCATGTATGGATGTGAGAGTTGGACTGTGAAGAAGGCTGAGCGCCAAAGAATTGATGCTTTTGAACTGTGTTGTTGGAGAAGACTCTTGAGAGTCCCTTGGACTGCAAGGAGATCCAACCAGTCCATTCTGAAGGAGATCAGCTCTGGGATTTCTTTGGAAGGGATGATGCTGAAGCTGAAACTCCAGTACTTTGGCCACCTCATGTGAAGAGTTGACTCATTGGAAAAGACTCTGACGCTGGGAGGGATTGGGGGCAAGAGGAGAAGGGGACGACAGAGGATGAGATGGCTGGATGGCATCACTGACTCGATGGACGTGAGTCTGAGTGAACTGAGGGAGTTGGTGATGGACAGGGAGGCCTGGTGTGCTGCAATTCATGGGGTCGCAAAGAGTCGGATATGACTGAGCAACTGAACCTAACTGAACTGAAAGTGGATGAAGGATTTAGTAGAATGGAGAAAGCTAAATACAAGTGCCTGGAGAGTATTGTGCCAAGGAAAAAGCAAGCCAGTTCATGCTCCAGAACTGGCTTAAGAATTGGAGGCAGTACTTCCTCTGGAAGACAATGGCTGAAGTAAAAATATAATTAATATACTCAGATAGATAGAAGATCGTACTTCCATGAAACATGACAGAATAATGTAAAAAATGAATAATCAAAGAATAAGCACTCAGCTGTAATAACTTTAACAGGATTATAATTTTCAGAGCAGAAAGTCAGTGGATAACAGGAGAACAGATAAAATCAGAATGTCTCACAAACAAAACTCTGATTAATAACAGTTTCAGAAGATGGGAGAAAGCAGAGAAAGTGATAGGGAAGAGATTAGCATGAAATTATATCATTTTTTTTTTTTTTCAAACTGAAGAACAGGCATTTCTACTTTGAAAGGATTTACTGGGTGCCCATAAAAAGTGTAAAAGAGAAATATTTTTTTCTTTTTATCATTTTATCATATGTGAGATGATGAATGTTAGGTAAGCCTATTGCCATACTCATTTCACAGTATATGTAAATCAAGCCATCACTCTGTATACCTTAAACTTATACTGTGACATGTCAATTATTTCTTCATAAAACTGGAAAAAATGTGAAGTAGATCTATACCAAGATATATAACTGGAAAATTTCAAACTACCAGTGGTTTATAGGTGATGATAGACACTTTTAGATAGAAAATATAAACCCTATGTACGCATTGGTTCAAGAATCAGGATGATATCTGATTTATTAATGGTAACATTCAAAGCTAGAAGATGTGGCTCTAAAGTTCTGAGGCCAAATTACTTTGAACTTGGAATTCTATACTTAGTCAAACTGTTAATCAGGTGTGAAGGTAGAAAGAAAGACATTTTTAGTTACATGATCTTCAAAATTTACCTGCCAAGGTTGCTTTCTCGGGAATCTTTTGGTGGCTATGCTATATCCAAATGAAGGAAACCTGGGGAGAGAGAAGAAGGAGAGGATTCAGGAAATAAGTGATGAGAATGAGTTGAGAACAGTGAAGAGAAGTTCCTGGATAACCACTGTGCACTGTTCTTAAGAATAATCTATCCTTAGCTGAGCCAGGAAAGTAGAAAACTCTAGAAAGTGATGTGTTCAGAAGGAAGATTTGGAATTAGCAGAATGCTTCACGTTTAAGAGTAAGATATATTCAGAGAGATTTTATATTTCTCTTGCAAAACTTGGGCTTGGGGAAAAAATGGGCAATATGAATTGTAGGAAAGAAAACTTTTTACTCAAGGAAGGAAATGTATTAAAAATGTACCAGTTGTCTAAATACTGGGAGAATAAAAGGAAAGTGGGTGGTATGAGAGCGCTAAGGCTTTATCTTCTGTGGTAAGAAATTAATAATGCCTATAGTTTACAAATAAAAAATAAGAATATAAGCTTATTATTTAGAGATAAATAGGTAAACACTAGAAAGAATTTTGACAGAGGTCTCAAACACTGAGATGTGGGCTGCTGTTTTTTGTGTTTTTTTAAGAAACGTTGTGTTACTATTTAGTAAACTATGTAGATGCATTACTTTGAAAATGATGAGAAATTATTAATATAATTTTAAAATTATAGCAAATTATGAATATAAATATTTTGGATTTTTATTTTTCAGCCAGAAGACTCAGTGAAGTGTGCATGTTTTAGTTATCTAGAAGCATTAAATGGTTTACACCTTGGCAATGCTGAAATTTGGACATTCTGTCTCTTGAGAATAAATATTCTTTAGAGGAGTTCCCTCTTTTTTCTATAAGTAACTCATGTTGTTTACCTGGTAAAAGATATGGGGTTAAATCTAAAAGTGGTTGTTTACAATTATCAGGTTTCAAGTATGTGTTTCATATAAAAATAAGTCATTACCTACTTGTGGCTAAGGAGAAATAGAAAAAAACAAAAGTATATTTTCATTTGATAGGGTAGGTTTAGTCACATAAGACAGATTAAACATACTGCATTTGTTAAAAGAGTAGCTTTCCCTCATTCTAAGTAATGTCTAAACACTTAGGATTTTTCTATCAAGAAGTTCACGTGGCTAGTGCATGCATTCTCATGGAATGCTTTTAACTGTTCACTGACTCATTACTTATTCATCTATAGTTAATGTAAAACCAGTTTTGTTGTGGTTTACAAAAATATGGAGGTTATGTGATTCAGTGCTTGCACTTCAGAATTTAGATTATCTTTCAATAATCAAAAACATGCTTTGCCATAAATTCCAGAATGAGTGTGCTCAAAATTTCAAGTGCCTTTTGAAGTTTTTAAGTGAGAAACTCCAACTACAAAACCCAACAACAAACAAACAAACAAAAAACCCAGGACCTGTCTTGTAAACAAAAGTGTTTAGCACAAATCCTTAAACCTCCTTGAGAGAATTTTTAGAACATAAGAGAGGCAGACAGAGATCGAGGAAGAAAAGGAGGGAATTTCTCCTTGATTTTTTTTTTTTTTTTAAACCAAGGACATTTAGTGTTGAAAGGAGAAAGAGGAGAGGGGAAATGAAAAAAGAACATGATTTGTCTCAGAGATTTATTTTGTAATTGATTGTAGCTTATAAAGGTTTTCATTGATCGTTGTATGGGAAGGAGAATTCTAAGTTTCAATGCTGACACTTTGAAGAGTTGGCCTGTTGTTGCAGCTGCTTGGGCAGCCTTGCTCAAGCATCAATGGTGCATTGTGGCAGCTTGCTCTGCTTCCCTGTTTCTGATGGACGTTCTCCAGGCAGTGAAGGGCAAAGGGGCTGGCAGTGCTGGTAACTGGCATAATAGAAGTTGTTGGACCAGTTTGGCATGTATGTGTGTGAACTGAACACTTAATGACAGATTCTGTACTATGGTCAGTCTACGTTCAGGGTCACAAAATATTTTCTGGTCAATTAATAGAGATGGGAATATATATTTTTATATTGTCTTTTTGTGGCAGAGTGCATATTATTTAGTTTTTGTGCGGTCATTGGTAGAAAAGACTAATGTCTATGGCCTGAAAGACAATCCAGTTTAGCTCAATATAGCTACGTTAAAATATTTTCACCATAATGTAATTGACACTTATTGTTTATAATGCTTAGTTATTGATATTTTAGAATACCTCAATGAAATTATTTGTTATCTGTGAAAATTAACTCCAAAATTTTTAAACTTTCTTTTCCATAATTCTAACTTAATCTCTCTAAATTTTCTAAAGGTTTTTTTTTTTTTTTTTTTTTTTTAATGTGGACCACTTTTAAAGTCTTTATTGAAATCTGTTACAATATTGCTTCTATTTAGTGTTTTTAGTTTTTTGGCCTTGAGGCATGTGGGATTTTAGCTACTTGACCAGAGATTGAACCTGAATCCCCTGCATTTGGAAGGCAAGGTCTAAACCACTGGACTGCCAAGAAAGTCCCTAATTTGGTCTCTTAGAAAAATAAACTTTGAGAAGGAGTATGAAAAGTCATACCTACCGAGTAGATAAAGCCATTACTTGGAAGAATATGATATATAATGTTGTGAGGTGATACAAAGTAGGAAGAGACGACAAACATTTATTTTGCTTATATTTTTCTCTGCTGAGAGGAACGGCACTCAGATTGAAAGAAGGCAATGGAAATCAATGATTGAGCTAGTTAGTAAGAGGCCACTTAGGTAAATTCAAAATCAAATTCTCACAGAGTATGGCAATTTTTTCGGGAATGATAATAATTATATTTTTGAAAAAAAATCCTGTCATTTATATAATGTTTGTTTGGCAAAGCACTGTCAGTGTATATATTTCACTGGGTCCTGATGGTGATCTTGAGTAGTAAGGCAGGATGAATATTCCCATTTTATAGGTTAGGAAACAGAAAAACTAAAGAATTTTGAATGTTTACTCTCATTTAATATTGACTATACCTAAGAAGATGCTATTATCTCCATGTATAGATGTGTTATGGAGAAGGAAATGACAACCCACTCCAGTATTCTTACCTAGAGAATCCCGTGGACAGAGGAGCCTGGTGACTGCTGTCCATAGGGTTGCACAGAGTCGGGCACAACTGAAGTGACTTAGCATGCATGCATGCATTGGAGAAGGAAATGGCAACCCACTCCAGTATTCTTACCTGGAGAATCCCGTGGACAGAGGAGCCTGGTGACTGCTGTCCATAGGGTTGCACAGAGTCGGGCACAACTGAAGTGACTTAGCATGCATGCATGCATTGGAGAAGGAAATGGCAACCCACTCCAGTATTCTTGCCTGGAGAATCCCAGGGACGGAGGAATCTGGTGGGCTGCGTCTACGGGGTCACACAGAGTTGGTTACAACTGAAGTGACTTAGCCGCAGCAGCAGCATAGATGTGTTAACTGAAATTAAATACTATTTTTCAAGCTAGATAGTGGTCCATCAAAGCACCTGGAATCCAAACCTAAGAACTTTTGCTCTGTGAAGCCTTAAGCAGTTTTTTTCCAATGGAAAACCAGTGTTTTTTTTTCCAATGAAAATTCATAATTTCTGGATATGATCACATTTAGAGAGTCGGAAAGTATAAAATACTGGATATAAGCAAATGTATAAAGCCTTAAAAATAAAATAAAGATGAATTCTGTAATCTACAGAGTTAATTTTATCTCCAGCAAAATTCTGAAATCTATTCTAAACATGAATAGATTATTTGTGATCATGTACAAACCAAGGTGATTATTAACGCCCATATCATTATTTTGCCAAGAGCAAGTCATGTCATACTAACCTCATTTTTCTTTTTGATAAAATAAGCTAGATTGTTAGATAAGAAAATGTTGCAAGTGTATGTATCTTTGTGTAAGCAAGGGTTTTAACACAATGATGGCAGTAGGTTTAAGTAGATTCATGAACTTGTGAAAACCTTTTCTTAGTAATGCTTGATTATGTTTGTTTTGGGGGAATATTTATTAATGACTTGTTTAAGAAAGCACAATGTTAGTTTGGATGTAGAGGAAAGACTTCTTATCAAGGTGCATTTTAACTGGATTTTGAATTATGAATAGTATGTTTATATACAGAAATAGGGAAAAGCTTTACAAGTAATAACATTAGCTCGCATTTATTGACTATTACTCTGTTCTATATATTCTCCTGACAATCCTTTTGAGGTAGATTCTACATTGTTCCTCCCATTTTAAAAATGATTAATATTAAGGTTTAGAGGAAAAAATATAAAATACCATTGGTAATAGCATAAAATTCGATATATTTAGGTATAAAATGAACTCCTAAATAGATAAATAGATAGATAGAAAAGATGTATACATATAGACACATACATGACTTGTGCATTGAAAATTCACAAAATGTTACTGAAAGAAGTTAAAGATGAACTAAATATAAAGAGAGATAGACCATGTTCAGTGTTGTTAACAATATTGGTTCTTACCAATGCAATCTGTAGAATCAATACAAATCCAGTTAAAATTCCAACAGAATAAAACACTTTGGGGCACAAATTCGATACAACTTTATCATTATGCAGATACTTTCATTCCAAATTGTACTATTAAGTAGAAGAGGAAAAAGTGTTCCTTTTGCTATGTGTTTTCTCCCTCTCTTCTCATATTAAGCCCAGACATGCTGTAAGGAAAATTAGTAATCACTGTTGGAAATGGCAACCCACTCCATTGTTCTTGCCTGGAGAAACTCAGGGACGGGGGAGCCTGGTGGGCTGCTGTCTATGGGGTCACACAGAGTCGGACACAACTGAAGCGACTTAGCAGTAGCAGCAGCAGTTGTAAACAACATGCTATAAATTGAAAAGATATGTCTATGAAAAAGCTAGATAGCTGTATGATTTGATTTTGGATATAAACTGAGGATTCCCCTGATACTCTCATCGCCATGTGTATATTCATTTGCTCAGTTGTGCCCGACTCTTTGCAGCCCTATGGACTGTAGTCTGCCAGGCTCCTCTGTCTATGGAATTTTTCCAGGCTAGAATACTGGAGTGGGTTGCCATGCCCTTTCCAGGGGATCTTTCCTACCCAGGGAGTGAACCCTGGTCTCCTGCGTCTTTTGCATCACAGGTGGATTCTTTACCACTGAGCCACCAGAGAAGCCCTCATTTACTCTGCAGGTAGTCTTAATTTTTATGTAGTCCTACTTCTCAGTATTTGATTTAAAGTTTCACCTTGGCAATATGCTATGGAAAAGTTTCCTCCCTCAGTTCAGTTCAGTTCAGTCGTTCAGTCGTGTCCAACTCTTTGGGATCCCATGAATTGCAGCACGCCAGGCCTCCCTGTCCATCACCAACTCCCGGAGCTTACTCAAACTCATGTCCGAGTCGGTGATGCCATCCAGCTATCTCATCCTCTGTTGTCCCCTTCTCCTCCTGCCCCAATCTCTCCCAGCATCAGGGTCTTTTCCAATGAGTCAACTCTTCGCATGAGGTGGCCAAAGTATTGGAGTTTCAGCTTTAGCATCAGTCCTTCCAGTGAACACCCAGGACTGATCTCCTTTAGGATGGACTGGTTGGATCTCCTTGCAAACCAAAGGACTCTAAAGAGTCTTTTCCAACACCACAGTTCAAAAGCATCAGTTCTTCGGTGCTCAGCTTTCTTCACAGTCCAACCCTCACATCCATACACGGCCACTGGAAAAACCATAGCCTTGACTAGATGGACCTTTGTTGGCAAAGTGATGTCTCTGCTTTTTAATATGCTATCTAGGCAAATAATTTTAGTATTTTCTTCTAATTTTTTATTATTTCATTTTCTATTATTAGTTTTGATTCTCAGTAGTTTAGTGTATAAATTTAATCCAATTAGCCAATGAAGTAAACATGAGGAAGCAAAATATTATGAAATGTTGTAACCTTCTACCCTAATGATAATATTTTATAATAATATTAATAGAAAATAATAATAATACTTATTGAGCTTTTACTATCTGCTATGAAAGCTGTTTTTATAGCTCTGCATCAACCCCTGTGTTGGGGAGATCCTCTGAAGAAGGAAATGGCAACCCACTCCAGTATTGTTACATGCAAATCCCATGGACAGAGGAGCCCAGTAGACAACAATTCATTGGGTCAAAAAGAGTCAGACACAACTTAGTGACTAAGCAACAACAATAACATAGGTTAGCTCTTAGTAGGTCTATTTTCTTATAACAGTGAAAAATCAGATTCAGAGAGCTAACTTACCTAATTTCTTATAGTAGGTGTTAGCTATCTATGGTTGGTAGTTTAGTCACTAAGTCATGTCCGACTCTTGTGACCCCATGGACTGTAGCCCACCAGGCTCCTCTGTCCATGGGATTCTCCAAGCAAGAATACTGGAGTGGGTTGCCATTTCCTTCTCCAGGGGGTCTTCCCGACCCAGGAATTGAACCCAGGTCTCCTGCATTGCAGACAGATGCTTTACCGACTGAGCTATGAAGGAAGCCCTTAGCTATCTATAGTTATATAACAAATCTCACCAGACTTAGTGGCTTAAAACAACAAACATTTATTGTTTCTGTGGGTCAGAACTTTGGGAGCTACTTAGCTGACTTGTTCTAATTCAGAATTTCTTATGAGGTTTTAATCAAGATGTTAGCTTGGGTATCAGTCTTAGGAGGATGGAATGCATCTGCTTCCATGGTGGCTTATACACATGGCTGTTGGCAAGAAGTCTATTTCTTGTTGACTGTTGATTGGAAGTCTCAGTTCTTCATTACAGGGGTCTTTCCATAGGGCATGCTTGAGTGTCCTTGTGACATATCAGTTTGCTTCTCCCAAGGTAAGTGACCCGAGAGAGAGAGAATGCAAGGAGGTAGCAAAAGTTTGTGACAGTTAAAATTGTTTTGTGGCTTTATATTTTAGTAATAGGAAAGGGAAATTTAAAAAGCTTGGACCTGTGTTTTGTACATGTTTCTGATTTCAGGGAGCCTCTGGAATATTTATGTGTTTTCAGAAAATATCATTATCTGTAAAAATTGTGACTTCTACAACTCAGGCTTGAGGTTGAAGACCTTCAACATGAACTAGCAGGAGAAGGAGCAAGTCTTGTAATTAATAGTTCTTATGATCAGTTTGTATATTTTTCCAGGGCCTATAAAACATTATAAAATTATTGATTATAAAAAGGGTAAAGTACTAAAAAATTCAACAAGACTGCGTTACTTGTAGTGATATTAATAATTCCTCTATGGGCCAACATAGGAGCCTTTTCTGATTCTTTGTTTTAGGTTTTGTATGGATCAGAATATCAAACCAACCAATTTTGTATTATCCAAGTAACTGTTGCTTGTGTGATAATGGATAACTCTAAGTTATTTTCATGATTTTCACTTGAACTATGTAACCCGAGTCTAGAAAGACTAAAACTAGAACATGATGTAGTGTTGAGTTGAGTTCTAATGCTGCTGTCAAATAACTACAAAAATCTTGGGCAATTCACATAATCTCTTCGAACCTAAATTATCCATCTTCAATATTAGGAATCGGTGAGAAACTTCCAGACTTGAAATGAAAGCCTGATTTATTTGAAATTACAATCATTAGTAATTTAGGGTAAAGGTAGCGGTGTTTTTTTGGAATACAGTGTCAAACCGACCACAAGCTAAACCAAATAAAAACTATGCAATGTATCTGATAATAATACACTTTTGTAGTCTGTTTTCATCTTTTTTGTAGTTATTTTGTGGGTGTTATCATACTGTATCTCTTGTAAGTTTGATTCATAATTTAAGTGCAATGAATTGGTTCAGAGGATATTGGGATAATTTAAGTAAAAAGCAAATATGATTCTCCATTTTCAATATGGAAATTCCTGAATTATATAATGAATATATACTTTAAGAAAATTAGGAAGAAGTGCAGTGAAAGCTCATGAATAAATATGTTAACATAAGCATATTTAACTTACACAAATTTAACATTCCTTGAAATAAAAAAGAATATATATCTAATACGTATTTTGCTGAAATGAGCTCTTGCTCATTAGTGAGTTCATCATTCTCAGAGTGAGACAGGAGGGCGTGGTAGGCTTTGATCCCTGCACTATCGTGTGAGCATCTTACCATTCTGAGTGATTTGAACATTCCTAATATTTGATGAAACTTAAAAATACACTATGTAGCTTTTGAAATCAATCCCACTACATCCTAAGTTGTTCAACTGAAAGAAAAACAAATCAAACAAAAAATAGTTCTAAAAATGAAGAAATAAAAGGCTCTGTTGGATTTCTGGAAAGAAGGTGTATAGTCTTCAAAATGCTACATCTTTCAAAGGGATAGATCAAATGATTTAGATTTAAGTTTCTTTTGTTTGGAGTACACATTAAAACAAAATTGGCTTTGCTTGATAATTCTTTATCTGTATCTACAATATTTAGTTGAAAAATAGCTGTTCTCAAAAAGAGAGGCAAAGTGGCTTTCCAAATGAGAGAATTATAGACACAGATTTTTAGCGTTCATTTTGGTCCTTATTGTAGATTTTACTTAGTTAGTTGCTCAGTGATGTCCAACTCTTTGCGACCCCATGGACTGTAGCCCACCAGGCTCCTCTGTCCATGGGATTCTCCAGTGCCCATTCCCTTCTCCAGGGGGTCTTTCCAACTCAGGGATCGAGCACAGGTCTCCTGGATTGCAGGCAGATTCTTTACTGTCTGAGCCACCAGGGATGCCACAGAGAGACTAATTATAAATATTTTAATATTTAATTTAAAACCCAATTAAACAATGAAATTTTATTAGTAGTAACTAAAAATTCAAACTCTACCATGTTTACAGTGCTTGTTTTGCAGTGGTAGGATTCTGAAAAATTCCATTTCTTTATGTTTTCTGAATTTCCTCCATAAGGACTTATGGTTTTATAATAAAAAATTAAATATACTTCAAAATCATAATAAAACAAATTTAAATTTATGAATTTTAAAATTGAATTGAGTGGGTCTTTTCATTTGTTTCTTTATTTGTATAGGATAGTCAATGGTAGGAGTGAAAGCTTGACAAGCCTCTTCCAAGTGGAAAATTTATCTTCTAGTTAAATATTTCAACAAGAAAGATGATGAATTCCCATTTAATAGTATAACATAATTTTAATCTCATCTTCTTGACTCCATATTTCTTTAGTTCACAAAATAGTACTGTGGTCCAGGCACTTCTATCTTTAGAAAGCTTTAGTTTATTAAATTCTGAATAAGCATTATCTACTAAGATATCACTAATTTCAAATTTAAAATAATTGGAAAAGAACTTGCTTAAATTTGACCTCTGTAAAAAAGGAGTTTATGAAGCACATTGAAATTATGACCAACATGACTAGAGTAGTTTTTAGCTTACTTAGCAGAACAAACTATCTTTCAGATATTGCTTTAGCAACATTAATTTCTCTTCCAACAATGAACTAACAGCTCTTAGTAGCCTATATATTCAAGAATAAACCTCTAAACTTTAATCCTAGCCCCTACCAGCTTTGATTTGTCACCCACTAAACTCCTACCCATCCATCACATTTCAGTTTTAACATCATTTCTGCAAAGGAATGTTCTTAAGCTTATGTCTGATCCTTTTCTCAAATACTATCATAGATTCCATTTTTTTTCCACCAAAATCTTCTCTCTACTAATACGTATGTAATCACTTGTATGGTTATAAATTACTGGCTTCCAGTAGATGTTGGTTATATAAAAGCAGGGGATTATGTCTGTTTTATTCTTCTCATTGTCATTCTAAAAACTAACATATACTCAAAATAGAATCTCAATACTTACTTATTGAATTAGTATCTAAAGATCTGAATGAATTATTGAATGGCTATGCCCAGCCAAAAATTTGACCGAGGTATTTTAAGCTTAAAGCTTTAGCATTATGAAATTTCAATTAAATCATTTATAATTTATATACCAACGATTTGGAATTTTTGAGTATTAAGACAAAAGTTTATATCTAAAATAGAAAAAAGTGCTTGAAAATGATAGAGCAACATTTAAAAATCAATATTCTATAATTTTGCCCTTTCTTAGCTTTCTATTGTTCTAATTGAATTTTATCGTAGCTTTTGTTCTTTAAGATTTTATGCCAATTAACCTATATATTTGTGAAATTAAATGTGCTTTACTATTTATAGCATGTATTATACATGAAATAAAAGTCAAAAACCATTGTGAGATGCAGAGGATCAATCTGTAAATATACATATTATCAAGTAATTTTAATTTGCAAAATGTGTTATAAGTTGTTTAATAATGTAAGAGTCATTTTGGTTTCTTTTTTTTTTTTTTCTTTTTGTTTTGTTTTTAAAAGAAGATGAAAGAGAGTTGACTTCATTTGATCACTTATTTAATCACATGTTTATCAAATTCTGTACATGCCCCCAAAGAAGATAATTTTAAGTCACTAGAGTTCCTACTTTATCATGGAAAAAAACTTTTTGAGGGAGTTTAGTAACATAAGTATAATTAAAGTGCCACATAATATTTAAACTACTGTATTATTTTTCAGTCCTAGTTTTATGAGCCAGTTTTATTCAACTTTTTAAAAACCATTTTTTAAAATTAGTGTCTTTTTCAAACTCTTCTGTAACATTCAGTTTTTTCTGTTACTGGAGGGGGTTACCATTGCCTTCTCCAGGGAATTTTCCTGACCCAGGGATTGAACCTGTGATTCCTGAATTGTCATGTGGATGCTTTACCACTGAGCCACCAGGGAAGCCCATTATTTTAGTTACAGCATGTTTTAAATCCAATCTAATACGTATTATATACTGTTACCTGTAAGTCCATTATAAGATACAAATACCATTTGTAAAACAATTGTTTTTAATGTTTGTCCCTTATGCATTTATTTATCACCTCTATAATGTAACCATATACTTTTTTTGCTTTTCTAAGTGATCTTTGAAAGCCTTACTTACATTGGCACCTTGTACTTGCAGTTTTTAGTATATTGCCAGGAAGAAACAGTAGCCATGTATTAAAATTTTGCCTTCATTTTAAGCTGTTTTATCAGAATGACCTATCAGATCAGATCAGATCAGATCAGTCGCTCAGTCATGTCCGACTCTTTGCGACCCCATGAATCGCAGCACACCAGGCTTCCCTGTCCATCACCAACTCCCAGTTCACTCAAGACTCACGTCCATCGAGTCGGTGATGCCATCCAGCCACCTCATCCTCTGTCGTCCCCTTCTCCTCTTGCCCCCAATCCCTCCCAGCATCAGAGTCTTCTCCAATGAGTCAACTCTTCGCATGAGGTGGCCAAAGTACTGGAGTGTCAGCTTTAGCATCATCATTCCTTCCAAAGAAATCCCAGGGCTGATCTCCTTCAGAATGGACTGGTTGGATCTCCTTGCAGTCCAAGGGACTCTCAAGAGTCTTCTCCAACACCACAGTTCAAAAGCATCAATTCTTCGGCGCTCAGCCTTCTTCACAGTCCAGCTCTCACATCCATACATGACCACAGGAAAAACCATAACCTTGACTAGACGAACCTTTGTTGGCAAAGTAATGTCTCTGCTTTTGAATATGCTATCTAGGTTGGTCATAACTTTCCTTCCAAGGAGTAAATGTTTTTTAATTTCATGGCTGCAGTCACCATCTGCAGTGATTTTGGAGCCCAGAAAAATAAAGTCTGACACTGTTTCCACTGTTTCTCCATCTATTTCCCATGAAGTGATGGGACCAGATGCCATGATCTTCGTTTTCTGAATGTTGAGCTTTAAGCCAACTTTTTAGAAGACCATTCAAAACCAATAATGAATGCAATTATTTTTAGATAATACATCTTTTTAAAATAGTACTTTGTTGTTTAAAATAAGTAATTGGGAGTGTGCTCCATAAATGGAGCCTTTCTTCTGAAAAGTAATACTGAGGAAACAGTTTACCTTATATTCTGAAATATACTGTTTTGTCAATATCTCTGATTTGTCTAGGTGCTAGAGACATAACAGCAATCACCAAGTACTCCCTGTCCTCAAAGAACATGTGGTTTAGAGAGAGAGACTGGAAGGTTTTTGGGCGTTTTCATTACTATACTATAGTTACTATGGAAACATGCTACCTCAGAGAGGTATGGAGGTAGATAGGAGGGCACGTAACCCAAGCCAGGGAAGACTTCATGTAGGACAGGATGGCTAAGATGACACCAAAAAAGTTACTCAAAGATAGAAGTGTTAAGGATATTATAGAAACTGAAAACAGCTTGTCCAAAATCCTGGAGGTTTAAAAAAAGGAAAAAGTGTGTGAGAGGTTCATGAGTGTGTAGACACTTCAATATGGCTGAAATTTGCAGGTAAGAGTGTGTGTACTTGTGAAAAAAGAATTGGTTTCGGTAAGCTAGAAAATGCTTCCCAGTGGTGCTAGTGGTAAAGAGTCCGCCTGCCAGTTCAGGAGACACAGGAGATGCAGGTTCGATCCCTGGCTTGGGAAGATCCCCTGGAGCAAAATATGGCAACCCACTCCGGCATTCTTGGCTGGAAAATTCCATGGACAGAGGAGCCTGGTGAGCTACAGTTTATAGGGTCGCAAAGTGTTGGACATAACTGAGCGACCTGAGCACACACATACACACAAGCTAGAAAATGCATGGATTTTTATAAATGCCTTTTTAGTCTTTAATAGATACTCTTTTGTAGATCATCCAAAAATTACTATTTTGAAACAGTTATTTAAGAATCAATTAAAATAAAAATAAAAATTCAAAAGTATCACAACTTTATAAACAAAGGGCTGATCATTGACTTTGCTTCCTGCATGTGTGAACAAAGAATAATAGTTGACCTTTCATAGTAGTCCTTAATATATAAGCTCTGTGAGAGTAGCAACTGTGAATTTGATTCATTTTGTGAAGCTTGTAGTTGCTATGAAATGTACACAGTAATAATCATCTCAACATTTGTTTTAATTAAGCCAAGATTATTTATCTTACCTGAAATGACAGACACTTCTGTTGGGATATTATTATAATTATCATTATGATTTATCAATATAAATCAGATGAACCCAAGTCCCTGACTTTGGCATAGGTTTTAAACCATATTAAATAAGCAAGCCTTGAGATGGTCTTTAAATGAGATGTTGCACAGGCATGTATGGCAACTTTTTTGTCTTAGACAAATTAACTCAGGAATAAAAGGCTAATTGGATTGAAATAGAAATAATAGATTTTCCTGTGTATACAGATGTTCTTCAAATAAAAAGAGAGTTGGTACTTGATATAGAAACACTTTTCAGCTATTAATGATATTTTTTTTGTTTATACCAACTTTATGATCATACTGCCTCTGGGATCAGGGAGTTACCACAATTCCAGGTAGTTGCATAGGAGACAAGCATTGTTAACACTCAGTTCCACCATGTATAGAGTAAACATATATGGGAGCAAGTTGTTCATCATCAACTAAATCATAATTTGTTTTTGTTGAGAAAATTGTGACAGCATTCTGATACAGCCTCAGATTTCTTTGTGTTTCTGTTTCCTGTACAACATAATAATTCCAACCACATGAATTATTAAATAATTAATGAATAATTAAATAAATAATAAACACTCAGAATTTAATAACTAGAGAAAAAAGTTAGTTTATACTCAAGTCGATTTTTGTTACCTAAGTTAATTTTGGTTGTAATATGTATGAAAATGAAGTTGTTCAGTCGTATCTGACTCTGTGACTTCATGGACTATGTAGTCCATGGAATTATCCAGGCCAGAATACTGGAGTGGGTAGTGTTTCCCGACTCCAGAGGATCTTCCCAACCCAGGGACTGAACCCAGGTCTCCCACATTGCAGGCAGATTCTTCACCAGCTGAGCCACAAGGGAAGCTCAAGGATACTGGAGTGGATAGCCTATCCCTTCTCCAGGGAATCTTCCCAACACAGGAATTGACTTGGGGTCTCCTGCATTACAGGTGGGTTCTTTACCAACTGAGCTACTATGTGTAGGGTAAGAAAACTCACCAGGGGAAAGAGAAGGAGGTAGCTTCTCCAGGTTGTATTTGTTAACCATCTAACCTATAGAGCATTTGTTTTGGGGGCAAAAATGTCTGGTGTTCACAAAAGCAGAACCTCTTACAGTATACCTTTAATAAGTAGAAAAAAAGTTATTACCACTTCAGATATCATATCAATACTGCAATAGAATAAAAATGAAGACTTCCTGAAAGTTGACACCATGGAAGAAGGAAAGACCTAATTTCAAAGAACCTGCATTGCATATTTACAGTTTTCATTTTTCTTGGTTCTACTCCCATATTCTCCTAGGTCTTTCATTTTGCAAAATGTTTAAAGAAGTCATGGTACTGTGACTGACGTGCATGGGCATTATAAGGTGAGAATTCACATAAGAATTTGTATCTTTAAGTGCCACATGCATGCATGAGCTTGCTGTAAAAATAAAACAAACACTGAGAAATCAGATCCAGTGAAATCACATCTACAATGTGGTGTTCTGTTTTGCTTATTTGTTTGAATTATTACTCAGAGGAAGATCCTTTTTAGATGCCATAAAAGCCATTTTATACAAAAGAAGGCCACATTTATACAGACTAGACTGTGTGTCTGAGTTTTATTACTCAAGAAATCTATTGACTATGGCTGATGTTTTATTTCACAGTGTTTCATAACAAGGTGTTTAGGTGAAGCATGTTTCTCAGTCACAGATAATGGCAAGGAAGATTGTTTATGATGTGAATGGGTTGCTGTTTTTGAAAGCTTCTCAACTACTTCAGGTAATTGTCAGATCAGATCAGATCAGTCGCTCAGTCGTGTCCGACTCTTTGCGACCCCATGAACCGCAGCACGCCAGGCCTCCCTGTCCATCACCAGCTCCCGGAGGTCACTCAGACTCGCATCCATCGAGTCAGTGATGCCATCCAGCCATCTCATCCTCTGTCGTCCCCTTCTCCTCCTGCCCTCAATCCCTCCCAGCATCAGAGTCTTCTCCAATGAGTCAACTCTTCGCATGAGGTGGCCAAAATACTGGAGTTTCAGCTTTAGCATCATTCCTTCTAAAGAAGTTCCAGGATTGATCTCCTTCAGAATGGACTGGTTGGATCTTCTTGCAGTCCAAGGGACTCTCAAGAGTCTTCTCCAACACCACAGTTCAAAAGCATCAATTCTTCGGTGCTCAGCCTTCTTCACAGTCCAGCTCTCACATCCATACATGACCATAGGAAAGACCATAGCCTTGACTAGGCGAACCTTTGTTGGTAAAGTAATGTCTCCGCTTTTGAATATGCTATCTAGGTTGCTCATAACTTTCCTTCCAAGGAGTAAGCGTCTTTTAATTTCATGGCTGCAGTCACCATCTGCAGTGATTTTGGAGCCCAGAAAAACAAAGTCTGACACTGTTTCCACTGTTTCCCCATCTATTTCCCATGCAGTGATGGGACCAGATGCCATGATCTTCGTTTTCTGAATGTTGAGCTTTAAGCCAACCTTTTCACTCTCCACTTTCACTTTCATCAAGAGGCTTTTTAGCCCCTCTTCACTTTCTGCCATAAGGGTGGTGTCATCTGCATATCTGAGGTTATTGATATTTCTCCCAGCAATCTTGATTCCAACTTCTGTTTCTTCCAGTCCAGCATTTCTCATGATGTACTCTGCATATAAGTTAAATAAACATGGTGAAAATATGCAGCCTTGACGTACTCCTTTTCCTATTTGGAACCAGTCTGTTGTTCCATGACCAGTTCTAACTGTTGCTTCCTGACCTGCATACAGATTTCTTAAGAGGCAGATCAGGTGGTCTGGTATTCCCATCTCTTTCAGAATTTTCCATAGTTTGTTGTGATCTACACAGTCAAAGGCTTTGGCATAGTCAATAAAGCAGAAATAGATGTTTTTCTGGAACTCTCTTGCTTCTTCCATGATCCAGCGGATGTTGGCAATTTGATCTCTGGTTCCTCTGCCTTTTCTAAAACCAGCTTGAACATCAGGAAGTTCATGGTTCACATATTGCTGAAGCCTGGCTTGGAGAATTTTGAGCATTACTTTACTAGCGTGTGAGATGAGTGCAATTGTGCGGTAGTTTGAGCACTCCTTGGCATTGCCTTTCTTTGGGATTGGGATGAAAACTGACCTTTTCCAATCTTGTGGCCACTGCTGAGTCTTCCAAATTTGCTGGCATATTGAGTGCAGCACTTTCACAGCATCATCATTCAGGATTTGGAATAGCTCCACTGGAATTCCATCACCTCCACTAGCTTTGTTCGTAGTGATGCTTTCTAAGGCCCATTTGACTTCACATTCCAAGATGTCTGGCTCTAGGTCAGTGATCACACCATCATGATTATCTAGGTCTTGAAGCTCTTTTTTGTACAGTTCTTCTGTGTATTCTTGCCACCTCTTCTTAATATCTTCTGCTTCTGTTAGGTCCACACCATCTCTGTCCTTTATCGTGCCCATCTTTGCATGAAATGTTCCTTTGGTATCTCTGATTTTCTTGAAGAGATCCCTAGTCTTTCCCATTCTGTTGTTTTCCTCTATTTCTTTGCATTGATCACTGAAGAAGGCTTTCTTATCTCTTCTTGCTATTCTTTGGAACTCCGCATTTAGATGTTTATATCTTTCCTTTTCTCCTTTGCTTTTCGCTTCTCTTCATTTCACAGCTATTTGTAAGGCCTCCCCAGACAGCCATTTTGCTTTTTTGCATTTCTTTTCCATGGGGATGGTCTTGATCCCTGTCTCCTGTACAATGTCACGAACCTCATTCCATAGTTCATCAGGCACTCTATCTATCAGATCTAGGCCCTTAAATCTATTTCTCACTTCCACTGTATAATCATAAGGGATTTGATTTAGGTCATACCTGAATGGTCCAGTAGTTTTCTCTACTCTCTTCAATTTCAGTCTGAATTTGGCAATAAGGAGTTCATGGTCCGAGCCACAGTCAGCTCCTGGTCTTGTTTTTGCTGATTGTATAGAGCTTCTCCATCTTTGGCTGCAAAGAATATAATCGATCTGATTTCGGTGTTGACCATCTGGTGATGTCCATGTATAGAGTCTTCTCTTGTGTTGTTGGAAGAGGGTATTTGCTATGACCAGTGCATTTTCTTGGCAAAACTCTATTAGTCTTTGCCCTGCTTCATTCCGTATTCCAAGGCCAAATTTGCCTGTTACTCCAGGTGTTTCTTGACTTCCTACTTTTGCATTCCAGTCCCCTATAATGAAAAGGACATCTTTTTTGGGTGTTAGTTCTAAAAGGTCATTGTAGTATGTAGTAATTAATTATCTTATCTGCATCATCTATCCCAACTCAGACTTTTGGGTTTTAGCTTTTATAACAGTATTTTCCTAATTTGTTGCTTGTGGACCTGGCAGTTTATCAGAAGGCTCATAAACTTTTGTAGTTTTAGAGAGAAAAAAAAAACCAGTGAAATAATTTTGTTCAGGGAACTTCCTTCGTGGTCCAGTGGTTAAGACTCCATGTTCCTAATGCCGGGGATCTGGGTTTGACCCTGGTCAGAGAATTAGATCCCACATACCATAACTAAGATCCAGTACAGCCAAATAAATCAATAAAACAAATAAAAAAATAATAATTTTGTTCACATTTTACAATCATTTCAAAACATAAGGCATTATACTTTCACAGACTGTGTATTTAAAGTTAACATGTTTTGCAAAGATAGTTTATTTCAATCAATAATAAGTTAATAGGACACAATATTGATATGTCTTAGCTGATATGTTTTATATAACCTGCAGATGTTTGTTGTTACTTTTCTATTATATTCCCAATTCACAAAAATGTGTTAGTAGAGAAAAATAAATTCATTAAAATGTAAAGGTATTGGTGAAATTTTTAACTAAATAATTCATAATCATATTGCTTATATATATATAACTAGTACATACATCACTAATATACATAGTGAATATCCTGGAGCAATATAGATCTTATGTTTACTAAAAGCTGAGAAAAGTGAATATGCAGTTGTGACGATTTCATACAAGTACTTTAAACAATACAAGTAGAAAAGCCCAATGATAAATATCAATAGTTCTTTCTCCAACTAGTTCCTAATGTCTTTTCTCAAATTTTGTCAAATAATCAAAGGAAACTATTGAAGCTTTTTGTCATTTATAACACTTTGTGGTACAATTTGATGACTTTTGCTGCCAAGTGTGAAAAGATAAAAACTACAAAGGCTTAATTCAGAGTTGTACTCCTCAAAGAAAAACAAATAACTCACAGGGTTGCTTTAAAACTGGTAAATCAACCTTGAAGTTTGTGACAAATATGCTTAAAGCAAAAGTAGAAGAAAATATTCATAAAAGTACTTTATCAAATCACATTGTTTCATTTTGGATTATGCGTGCTAACTCACTTCAGCCGTGTCTGACTCTTTGGGACCCCATGGATTGTAGTCTGCCAGGCTCCTATGTCCCTGGGATTCTCCAGGCAAGAATACTGGAGTGGATTCTTGTGCCCTCTTCCAGAGGATCTTCCTGACCCAGGGATCAAACCCATGCCTCCTGAATTGCCCACTGAGCCACTTGGGAAGCCCCATTTTGAAATATATCAACACATTAATACAATTTAGAAAAATAGATACCATCTAATATATGTGCTAGCAAATAATTTTAAGTTGGAGGGTCTATGTTGGCTCTTGGCATTTGTGCCAAGAATATCTAAGGGAAACATGCTTCCTTTTTCTTCTGTTATCACTAAAAACCCATATTCTGCAATAAAGATTTGCATTTGTTTTAATAATTATTTTCCAAGCTATGGTGTTGACTGGAAAATTGTCATTGTTACAGTATGGAGTTCAGTCTTGCCCATAGCAAGGTGGAATTTTGTTATATATTAAAGTGGTTTCTCTTAAAATCTAATTCATAACCTACATTGGGAAGTATGAATGACGGCATGAAAGAAATATTTCTTCATAATGCTTACAATGCTAAAGACTGTTTCAGTAATTGCAAATAGCATAGTCAAGTTGTACATGTTGGTTCTTAAGTAGCCTTAACGTGAATTTTAGTTGAGATAATAAAACAGGATTTCTTCAAAATAGCAACTCTGGTGCAAATGGCCCCATGATTACTGAGAGTGAAACCGTTACTCAACATTTGCTGTCTTCGTTTTCATTTTGAGGGCAAAGGATTGATGCTACACTTTTTAATATGCCATTGGATGAAATAATAATCCAAGTTGAAACCTTCAGCCTTTGAGATTTGAATAATTATTGATGCAGCACCTGACACATCCTGAAGGTAGTTCTTGAAGAGAATCTCCATAACTTTGGGCTTAACAGTTATTATATGTAGCCCAGAACTGCCTGACAGAGACACCTCTAACTTGCTGCTAACCCCAAAGACCTATAATTGTAAATTATGATTCTCTGTTCAGTTAAAAAACATTAAAAATTAGTTTAGTTGATCTATGGCTCAAAAAACTCCTCATTGAGCCAGATAAAGATATGTTGATGAAAGACTGAAAATGGTAGCATTATTTCGACTGAAATTGGTGGTCCACATTTATTGAGCCCTCATCAAGTGATCTAGCAGAAGTCAGTAGTTTTGAGAAACAGTCTTAGAATTTTACAATATGAAAAGAAAGAGTAAAGAAAAAGATTCGGATCAGAATTTGAGTTTAAGGAGAAAATATGAAAGTGGTAGAAAGAAATATCACTGACCTGAACTTTTTTTCCTAATTTTCTGAAAGGGAGGGCTAAACCCTATACTCATCCCCTTCCTCTCTTAGTTTTTTTCTTTACCTGTTATAAGGCTTTTCCCTATTAGTGATGTCCTAGAGAATATGAAGCTCTCTGAGTTTGACTGAGTTGATCACATTTAGTTGCTTGTCAGTTTTTTTTCCTTTTTAATTTAAGAAATCATAAAGTCAGTACTGCAATTAAAATTGCAAATTTTAATTTTTTGCAAACGGACAGATTTCTTCTGTATAAATGTAGTTTTAGAAAAGTGTATTTTCTCAATATTCCTTTTGATTTTTTTTATTGAGTTATCATTGACATGCAATATTATACTAGTTTCAGGTGCACAGCATAGTGATTCAATATTTTTATACATTACAAAGCAATCACCACAATAAGCCTAGTTACCATCTGTCACTATACATTTATAACAATATTATTGACACTATTTCCTATGTTGTACATTACATCCCTGTGACTTATTTTATAGCTAGAAGTTTGTTCTCTGTATCTGCGAGCCTGGTTCTGTTTGAAACTACGCAGTGTTTGTCTTCATCTGACTTATTTCAGTCACCATAATATACTCGAGGTCCATCCATTTTTGTGTTTTTTAATAGATAAAAATTTTATTTAATTCAAGTGAAAATAGCCCTATTGTTTAATATATCAAAAAAATTACAAAAATTGATATAAGAAAAATCACCTGGCTATTTTAGTATTATATATATCTATATGTATATTTATATACATTTGTATGTATATATAGATAAGATCATATGCTACATTTTTTATAGTTGGGTAGAATTTGATATAGGAAAATTGAAGTTAAATATGATTAACTTCATGAATGGAATTGATAAGTTCTTAGAGGAAGTTGAATGTTGGATACTACAGAGCTTTCTGTAGTCAGTCTTATGTGTGACGTAAGGATGCTTCAGTGAGAGTAATATAAGAGGAAGCCCAGATATGATTTGCTACTTTTTCCTTTTTTACTGATGTAGTACATTGCTCGCTGAGGTTGACTTTGGAAGAGTATTCTTCCTTCTTATTCTAGGCACACCATTTCCTCTCTATAGCTCTGCCCATGTAGAACAGCAAGAGGTCTAATTGCAACAACAGCTACAAAAGTTTTAGTGCATACCTTGTCACTGTTTTAAGCTCCTGACAAGCATCATTTCGTTCAGTTGTCACAGTATCCACACAGTGTAATCATGCTGCCCATTTTAGGGATGAGGAAACTGACTCTTATAGGTTAAAAGCAGCCAATATTTTTCATAACTCTTTCTAAACATTAAGAACAAAAAACTATGCCATGTATGCTTTAAACTTGACAATGTCTATTGTGATTTAATCAGTTAACAGATTTATATGTTTTATTTACTTATTTATTTAGTGTAATGATTTTTATTTTGACAGTATTTGTACTGCCAAAACATTAGAAATAGCTGGACTATTTATCAGAAGAGTATGGGATGTAGGAAAACTATATATCTATTACCTGAAATACCATGTAGTCATTAATATGTTGTTATATATATATTAATATATATATATAATATATATATATAAAAAAGCACAGCAGTGTTAGTAAAATATATATTGTCATTTTTATAAAAAAGGATCCTTTTATATATATATATGCTATTTTATAATAATGTATAAAGATACATCAAACTATTGCATTTTAATGGGTGTTATTGCAAGGAGGTGAGAACACTCATTCTTTTGTTTTGGTATTTCAATACTGTTTGACTTGAAACAAAGAGCATGTTGTAATTTTTTAATATATTTTAAGTAATAAAAATGTAGAAAGAAAAAATCATGAGAAGAAAAAACTCCCTGAATTAAGCAATAATTTTCAAATGATACTTTTAAAAAATTCCATTTAAAAATGTATATGATTTTGATGCAAAAATCCTTAACACAATTCTAGCAATCAGAATCCAACAACACATTAAAAAGATCATACACCATGACCAAGTGGGCTTTATCCCAGGAATGCAAGGATTCTTCAATATCCGCAAATCAATCAACGTAATACACCACATTAACAAACTGAAGAATAAAAACCATATGATTATCTCAATAGATGCAGAGAAAGCCTTTGACAAAGTTCAACATCCATTTATGATAAAAACTCTCCAGAAAGCAGGAATAGAAGGAACATACCTCAACATAATAAAAGCTATATATGACAAACCCACAGCAAACATTATCCTCAATGGTGAAAAATTGAAAGCATTTCCTCTAAAGTCACGAACAAGACAAGGATGCCCACTTTCACCATTACTATTCAACATAGTTTTGGAAGTTTTGGCCACAGCAATCAGAGCAGAAAAAGAAATAAAAGTAATCCAAATTGGAAAAGAAGAATTAAAACTCTCACTGTTTGCAGATGACATGATCCTCTACGTAGAAAACCCTAAAGATTCCACCAGAAAATTACTAGAACTAATCAATGAATATAGTAAAGTTGCAGGATATAAAATTAACACACAGACATCCCTTGCATTCCTGTACACTAATAACGAGAAAATAGAAAGAGAAATTAAGGAAACAATTCCATTCACCATTGCAATGAAAACAATAAAATACTTAGGAATATATCTTCCTAAAGAATCTAAAGACCTATATATGCTATGCTATGCTATGCTAAGTCACTTCAGTCGTGTCCGACTCTGTGTGATCCCATAGATGGTAGCCCACCAGGCTTCCCCGTCTCTGGGATTCTCCAGGCAAGAACACTGGAGTGGGTTGCCATTTCCTTCTCCAATGCATGAAAGTGAAAAGAGAAAGTGAAGTCGCTCAGTCATGTCCGACAGAAAACTATAAAACACTGGTGAAAGAAATCAAAGAGGACACTAATAGAGGGAGAAATATACCATGTTCATGGATCGGTAGAATCAATATAGTGAAAATGAGTATACTACCCAAAGCAATTTATAGATTCAATGCAATCCCCATCAAGCTACCAACGGTATTCTTCACAGAGCTAGAACAAATAATTTCTCAATTTGTATGGAAATACAAAAAACCTTGAATAGCCAAAGCTATCTTGAGAAAGAAGAACGGAACTGGAGGAATCAACCTTCCTGACTTCAGGCTCTATTACAAAGCCACAGTCATCAAGACAGTATGGTACTGGCACAAAGACAGAAATATAGATCAATGGAACAAAATAGAAAGCCCAGAGATAAATCCACGCGCATATGATTTTGAAACATTAGACTTATACTTCTCTCTTGCTTGTTTTCTCTTAACTGGACACTTCTAGTTAAAGTGATGAAATATAGTAAATGGGGAAAAAGTGTGTTGGGGATCTTAGAAGAGCATTCACATTGTGGAATATACTAAATACTTAAGATTTGACCTTGACTGTTTCTGAATTCTAATTTTCAAGGACCCATTTTGGTTTGGAGAGCTTATCCCTCTCTTAACCTGCTAATACCCCCTAATCTGAGTTTCTCTGCTCTTCCACTCTATCTGTCCCCTATGCCCCATACCTTTCTATTTCTCATACTATGCACACTGACATCCCCAGATCTTCCTATCTCTGACCTAATCCCGTCTTTCATTGACATATGATTGATTTACAAAATTATATTGGTTCAGATATACAACTTTTAGTAATTGGGTATTTTTATATATTATTGACCAATCTAGTTATCATCTGTCACCATAAAAAGTCAATATTATTGACTATATTCCTGATGTTGTACATCAGATCTCTGTGACTAATTTATTTTATAACTAGAAATCTGTACCTCTTAATTTCCCTCACCTATTTCACTCACCTCCCCCCATCCCTCTGCATTCTAGTAACCACTGCCTTCTCTGTACATGTGAGTCTGTTTATGCTTTGTTATGTTTACTTACTGTTCTGTTTTTTAGATTCTACATATAAGTGCAATCATTTGATATTTCTCTTTCTCTGTCTGATATTTCACTCAGCATAATACCCTCTAGGTCCGTCCTTGTTTTTGCAAGTGGAAAGATTCTATTATTTTTTATGGCTAAGTAATATTCCTTTTGGGCTTCACTGGTGGCTCAGCGATAAATAATCCACCTGCCAATGCAGGAGATGCAGGTTTGATCCCTGAGTTGTAAAGATCCCATGGAGAAGGAAATGGCAACACACTCCCATATTCTTGCCTGGAAACTCCACAGACAGAGGAGCCTGGCAAGCTACAGTCCATGGGCTCACAAAGAGTTGGACGTAGCAACTAAACAATAAAAATAATCATTTATTATATATCTTTATTATACACCTATAGATATCTCCCACATCTTCTTTATCCATTCATCTATTGGTGTACATTTAGGTGGCTTCCATATCTCAATTATTGTTTATAATGCTTCTCTGAACATAGGATTGCTTATATCTTTTCAAATTAGTGTTTTTGTTTTCTTTAGAAAGATACCCTGAAGTGTAATTACTAGATTGCATGGTAGTTCTATTTTAAAATTTTCATGGAGCCCCCATATACTGTTTTCCATATTGGCTGTACCAGTTTCCATCCTTACCTGCAGTGCACAAAGACTTCCTTTCCTCCACATCCTTGCCAATATTTGTCATTTGTTGTCTTTTTGATAATAACCATTCTGACAGGTATGAGGTCATATCTTATTGTGGCTTTGGTTTGCATTTCCCTTATGACTAGTGATGTTGAGCATATTTTCACATGTCTTTTGGCATCCATATGTCTTCTTTGGAAGACATTCAGGCTCTCTGCCCATTTTTCAATCATGTTTTTGTTGTTGTTGAGTTATTTGAATTCTTGGTATATTTTGGATGTTAACCTTTTATCAGATATATCATTTGCAAATATTCTCTCCCATTAAGTCAGCTTCCTATTTCCTTCACTGTGCAAAAGCTTTTTGGCTTGATGTAGTTCCACTTGTTTATTTTTACTTTGGTTTCCCTTTCCTGAAGAGACATTTCCAAAAAATATTGCTAACTGATGTCAAGTGAGTATTGCCTGTTTTCCTCTAGGAATTTTGTGATTGTGGGTCTTACCTTTAAGTCTTTGATCCGATTTTAATTTATTTTTATAAATGGTCTGAGAAAGTAGTCCAGTTTGTTTATTTTGCATGTACCTGTCCAGTTTGCCCACATTATTCTTTTAAGAGATTGCTTTTCCACATTGTATGTTCTTCTCTCCTTTTTCATAGCTTAATGGACCATATAAGCCTGGGTGCATTTATGGGTTCTCTATTCTGTTCCATAACCTGTTTTGTGCTGGTACCATACCGTTTTAATTACTCAAGCTTTGTAGTATCATCTTAAGTCAAGGAGTATGATTCTTCCAACTCGGGCTTTTTGGAGTCTTTTATATTTCTATACAATTTTAAAATTATTTATTCTGGTTCTGTGAAAAATACCGTTGGTATTTTGATGGGGATTATATTGAATCCGTAGGTTGCCTTGGGTTGTGTGTTCATTTTAGTGATATTGATTCTTTCAATCCAAGAACATGACATATCTTTCCATCTGTGTCATCTTCAATTTCTTTCATCAGTGTCTTTTAGTTTCCTAAGTACTTCTCCTTTACCTCCTTAGATAAGTTTATTCCAAGGTATTTTTATTCTTCTGGATAAGATGATATAATTTCTCTTCCTGATAGTTTGTTGTTAGTGTATATAAATGTGACAGATTTCTGTATGTTAGGTTTACCAAATGCAGGTTCACTAAATTCACTGATAAGGTCTAGTATGACAATTTTTTGGTGGTGTCCTTAAGATAGTCTATATATAGAGTCATGTCATCTGTGAATCATGACAGTTTTACGTATTCCTTATTCCAATTTGGATTTCTTTTACTTCTCTAGTTGCTGTGGTTTGGACTTCCAAAATTATGTTGAATAAATGGTGAGAGTTGGCATCCAAACATTTAGAGAAGTGTTAACACCTGTCCTCAAAATATTCCAAAAATGCAGATGAAGGAACACTTCTGAAATCATTCTATGAGACCAGCATCAACCTGATACCAAAATAAGGCAAAGATATCACACATAAAAAAAGCAAATTACAGGCCAGTATCACAGATGAATATACATGTGAAAATCTTCAACAAAATATCAGCAAACCAAAAAGCAATACATTAAAAGAATCATACATCACAAACAAGTGGGATTTACTCCAGGCATGCAAGAATTTTTCCATATCTGCAAATGAATCAGTATGACATATTACATTAAGAAACCGAAGAATAAAAACCATATGACCATCTTAATAGATATAGGAAAAAACCTTTAACCAAGTTCAACATTCATTTATGATAAGAACTCTCCTGAAAGTGGGAGTAGAGGGAACATACCTTAACATAATAAAGGTCATATATAACAAACCCATAGCTAATGTACTCTACAGTGAAAAACTGTTCAGCCATTCTTTTTCCTGAGTTCATGAGCATCTTTATGTTCATTACCTTGACATTTTATCAGGTTCATTGTTTATCTGTACTTAGTTCTTCTGGAATTTTGTTCCTTCATTTGGAATATATTCTTCTATCTCCTCATTTTGTTTAATTCTTTATGTTAGTTCCAGGTATTAAGTAAGCTATATTTCTGTGATGTTGTAGATGTGGCCTCGTGCTACAAGGGGCAGAGTAACACATTCCTCTCTGGTCACCAGAGCTATTTGCTCTAGGAATGCCCTCTGTGTGGCCTTCATCAGCCTTTTTGCGTGCGCGTGGTGGGATCAATTACTGTGAAATTACCGGTAGGCAGTGTGGTCCCCAATCCAGTTGCCTGCCAGGTCTTCCCACCTGCTGTGGCTGCTAGCCCAGTGGTAGGTGAGGCTGGGTCCCAGTGTGCTGGCTGTGGGGTTTCACTGGGTCAAGACTAATGCTAGTCTGCTAGTGGACATGGCCTGGGCCCAGCACATCTGGCTCTGGGGCTGGTGCCAGCCTACTGGTGGGTGGGTTCCAGGTCCCAGGGTGGCTGGCTACAGAGCCAGGGGGCCCAGGGCTGGTGGCAGCTTGCTGGTGGGCAGATAAGCCCTCTGCACTAATAAGCTAAAGGAAACACTCCAAAATAACACTGGCCAGCACCAGTGTCTTCATGGTAGAAAGGGCTCCCCAAAATGGCTGTCAACAGTATCTGTGTCCTCACAGGGAGTCCCAGCTGCCTCCTCTTCTCTGGGAGACTCTCCAATATCAGCAAGTTTTTCTGACCTAGGCTCCATTCATATTACTGCCTTTGTACTGGAACTGGTGTGTGAGATTTTGCATGCACCATTTAAGAGCAGAGTCTCTGTTTTATACAGCCCTCACTCTTTCCTGTACACAGGCTCTGCAGACAGTCAGACATTCTGGGGCCTCAGTGCAAAACCCCCAGACCAGAGAGCCTAATGTGGATCTCAGAACCCTTGCTCCTTGGGGATTACCTTTGTAACTGTGATTATCCTCCTATTTGTGGGTCTCCTACCGGAGGATGTAGGTTTTGATTATTCTGCCTCTCTGCCTAATCTACTCTTCTGTGGTTCCTTCTTTACATCTTTAGTTATCGAAAATCCTTTCCACTCCTCTTCAAGTTTTTCTCTTAGATAGTTACTCTTTAAGTAGTTTTATTTTGATGTGCCTATGTGAGGAGGTGAACGCAGAGTCTTTCTACGGTGTCATTTTGGCCATACAGTATTCGTGTGTTTTAAAAGTTTCAAGGCATTTTCCACAGAATTGCCTAGTCATTTGATTCTGTCATCTCCTTACCTTAACTTTGTCCTAGTTTTACAACTGTTTTCAGCTGTGAAACATGACAAAGTGAACCAAGGACTGGACTTATAATCAGAAACTAGAGGTTTGGTTTTGGCACTATCATTTATTAACTGTAACATAAGCTGAGCTTGTAATCTAATTTATGTGAAGCTCAGTTTCATTCCTGCTAAAACAGGAATTGTAATGTTTGTTGGTTAGGTATGGTGAGTATCAAGACAGAGATGAGAGATGTTGGATACAAAATGGCTTTACAAATTTTAAGGGGTGTATACATTTATTTATTATTTCAAAATAAGTGGCAACTTCTGCAAGAAAAATTAAAAAGCCCTATGAACTCAAGTTGCATTTTTAATCTTATCTAGATATTTTTATCCTCTTTAAGTTAAATTCCTTTCCCTTTTATGCATCAACATGGTCTTTAACTCTTTAAAAGGGCTTGCAGGTGGGTTACTGGTAAAGAATCCTCCTGCCAAATGCAGGAGACACGGAGAAGCGGGTTTCATCCCTGAGTCAGAAAGATCCCCTGGAGAAGGAATTGAGGTCCCACTCTGGTATTTTTGCCTAGAGTATCCCCTGGACAGGGGAGCCTGGTGGGCTGTAGTCCATAGGGTCACAAAGAGTTGGACACGACTGAGGGTCTAAGCACATGTGCATGCATTTCCTTTCTAGCAATCTACTTTGTAACAGTCCAGATAGAATTCATTCTTTTAATGGAACTTTGAGTAAAGGAATTATTTAAGTCAAAAATAGAGGCTCAGAAATAATAACTGATATTATAAAGAATTGGGCACTCTATTCTACCATCTGGTGCCTATTAACTTACCCTTGTTGATGCCAGTATTTGAAGGATTCAACTCCCCTTGAAGTATGTTTCAAAGAAAAAAACTGATATTTGAAAGAAATGAATTTCTCACACTGTTGCTCATAAATTTTTTTAAAATGCAAATCTGATCATGACACCCTTCTACCTGGAAGCATCATCTTTTTGTTCTCAAGGTAGACACAAGTCCTTATATTGTCCTCTGGTATTTAACCACAAAATACTTCATCTTATTTTCAATATCTCCTCACTTAGCCTCTTACACTTAGCCTTACCAATTTTTTTTTGCCATTTCTCCTGAACACATGATATACTTCCATGCCTCAGATCACATCATGCTTCTTATGCGTAAAATGTCATCCTCTTCCCTTAACTTACTACCTAGTGAAATTCTGGTATTTAAAAAAATTCCGGCTCAAATATCAACTTCTCTGTGAAGTCTTGCTTGTTATTCCTGGGAAAGTTAACCATCATTTCACTATGCTCTCAGAGCACATGCTTCTGGAATAAGACTCAATACTTTATAAAATAACAATTTTTGTGTGTGGCTGATATACTTACTCCAACAGATTATAAGCAGAGGCCCTATCTTTTTCTCTCTTTTTGTCTGCCACCTTGCAGTCTTTGGCACTATCAGGCTCTGAATAATTATTTGTTGAATGACTGATTGAATGATTCAGTCCTGGAGTCATTTAGCACTTTGTCAGACCACACTACTTGAAGTAAAAAAATCAACAACAGTATTTGAAAACAATCATCATTGTATAAACTACCTATTATAGGGAAATAGAACAACTTTTTAATATTTTGCTAATAAAAATGGTGTTGGAGAAGACTCTTGAGAGTCCCTTGGACTGCAAGGAGATCCAACTAATCCATTCTGAAGGAGATCAGCCCTGGGATTTCTTTGGAAGGAATGATGCTAAAGCTGAAATTCCAATACTTTGGCCACCTCATGTGAAAAGTTGACTCATTGGAAAAGACTCTGATGCTGGGAGGGATTGGGGGCAGGAGGAGAAGGGGACGACAGAGGAGGAGATGGCTGGATGGCATCACTGACTCGGTGGACGTGAGTCTGGGTGAACTCCAGGAGTTTGTGATGGACAGGGAGGCCTGGTGTGCTGCGATTCATGGAGTCGCAAAACAGTTGGACACAACTGAGTGACTGAACTGAACTAAACTGAATAAAAATCAGACAATAGTAGATTGATAACTGCAGATATCAGAAACCATCAGAAAAACATCCATGACTTAGTAGACTGAATATTGACTATTTCAGTTTTTAGTTTTGAGAATAATCATTGAATCATATGGTAAAATTGCTCTTCTGGGTAATCTAGTCCAACTCCAAACTTGTGTGAACAAACACCTCCAGTGTTCATATACTCACTAATATTTCAGGCAGGATATATTGTGTGCGAGCAATTCTGTTCTTAGGAAGTTCTTATTTACTTTGTGTTGAAATCTGTATCTAGTATTTCCTACCCATTATTTTAGTATATCCCTTGAGACCATGCAGAGTAAATCTAATATAAAGTTTTCAAATATTTGAAACCTTTCTTACTCTAATTATTCCCCTAATCCCATAAGTAGTAGCATCAATTCCCTTGAGTCTTTCAACTGTTTCTTTTCTGTTATTCTAGTCTTGCACGATTTTTGTTCCCTTTCTTAGAATATTACAGTAGTTCTGGGTCACTCTTTATCACAATATTGATCATGTCATCTGATCATTGCTGACAAGAGGGGGACTACTATCTCTCTCATTCTAGATGCTGTTAATCTGTTAGAACAGTTTAAGATTTAATCTGATTTTTTTAAATGTCTATATCACACAATTGACTCATATTGACCTTCTTGGAAATACTATCTCTTTCTATCTAAACATTCAGTAACAGGTCAGTGAGATATTATCTAAAAATAATATTGGAGAAGAAGTAATCTTCAGTAAAGAAGGAGAAAAAGTTGAATAAAAGGGTGAAAATTGTGTGAATTAAAACACATTGCACTGGCTAAAAACTTGAAAATATTATGATAATGCTAAACTTTTAGATTTTGCCATTTTCATATTGTAGACATATTAATCAAAGTATTTAGTAGTTTTTAGAACTACAGTGTAATTTAAATTTCAATCTTTTTAGCATTTCTGTTGAATATAACACAATGTTAATGATTTATAAAAGTATATATTTTTAAATAAAATTTGTGATTTCTCTAAATGGAGAAATCTTTATTTCTCTTTATTATAAAGGTATTAATCTTTATTAATGCCTCTAATAGAGGCATTCTTTATATTTAGAGATAAACTTGTTTCAGGAAAATATACCTTCAATTTTATAATAAAAATTCCATGAAAATATGGCTTCCCTCATAGCTCAGTTGGTGAAGAATCTGCCTGCAGTGCAGGAGACCCGGGTTCAATTCCTGGGTCGGAAAGATCCCCTGGAGAAGGAAATGGCAACCCACTCCAATAGTCTTGCCTGGAGAATCCCATGGACAGAGGAGCCTGGCAGGCTACATTCCATGGGGTCACAAGAGTCGGACATGACTTTGTGACTAAACCACCACTAACACCATGACTTACAGAGCAAAAAAAAAAAAAATCAAGAAAACTTTCTTGCAATGAGTTTAGTCCATTCAACAAATAATGCATGTTATTTCACTTTTCATGTTCTTGAATACTTAGGAATTTACTAGTTATGTGCAGTGTATTTACTGATGTGATTAATTGTGCTTCCATCTGTTTGTAATTTTTAACTTTGTTTTTAGATTTTAAAGCCGTTAAGCTAAGTCAGTTTTCTTCTTGTGTTGTATTTGCTCTTTTTGTGTTTTATGGTGTTATTATGCACACTAGAGCCTGGTAGGCTCCAATCCATGGGGTCGCTAAGAGTCGGACACGCCTGAGCGACTTCGCTTTCACTTTTTACTCTCATGCATTGGAGAAGGAAATGGCAACCCACTCCAGTGTTCTTGCCTGGAGAATCCCAGGGACGGGGGAGCCTGGTGAGCTTCCGTCTATGGGGTCGCACAGAGTCGGACACGACTGAAGCGACTTAGCAGCAGCAGCAGCAGGAGTAATCTTTGTCATCAAAGATTGTTAACTAGGTTTGTGAATACTTGCTTTGCTCTCTTCACAAATTCACTTTGGATTAATGTGTATTGGTTCAGTTCAGTTCAGTCTCAGTCGTGTCTGACTTTTGGTGACCCTATGAACTGCAGCATGCCAGGCCTCCCTGTCCATCAGCAACTCCCAGAGTTTACTCAAACTCATATCCTTCCAGTCGGCGATGCTATTCAACCATCTCATCCTCTGTCATCCCCTTCTCCTCCTGCCTTCAATCTTTCCCAGCATCAGGGTTTTTTCCAATGAGTCAGTTCTTCACATCAGGCAGCCAAAGTATTGGAGTTTCAGCTTCAGCATCAGTCCTTCCGGTGAATATTCAGGACTGATTTCCTTCAGAATGGACTGGTTGGATCTCCTTGTAGTCCAAAGGACTCTGAAGAGTCTTCTCCAATACCACAGTTCAAAAGCATCAGTTCTTCAGCACTCAGCTTTTTTTATAGTCCAACTCTCACATCCATACATGACTACTGGAAAAAACATAGCTTTGAGATAAACTTGTTTCAAGATCCTCCCTTAAAACTTAAATAGATTTTTCTTGTAGGTCTTTGAACTTGTGACATTTACCATCCTATGTAGGCTTTAGATTGCAAGTTTAGTCCTAATATAATAAGTTGCTTATTTCTTTTTTATACATTTAACTAAAACTTAGTAATGTGTGACTATGTAGACGGTAGTGGCACCTGTTGAAACTTTGTTGTTTGAATATAGCTGAATTTTCTATAGTTAGGATACCTGAGTTATTTAATTATGGTTTTCAGCTCATTGCACACTTTAAAAGTTAAAATGACAAAGAATAAATATTTCTAATGGCTACTTTTATTTTAAAATAGCACTCAGAGCAAGACTGAAAGGAATAGCCACACCTAGGTACAGTTGTATATTTTATACTAATCTCCTATCAGTCACTGCTTAAAACTCCTTCCCACCCCTGATTGTCATCCAGTATGTTCATACTTCTACCCCAAGTCTGCTAGCTCTTATGTGTCATAGCACCAAATGTTTTTTAGAATAGTTTAGCTTATAAGAGGATTTTTGTTTTAAGCTATCAGCTATGTCTCAGTTTTGAAAGTCCTGCTTACTTAGTTAAGATTCATGACTTTAGGTAAATGTAGGTTTAAGGACTACCATACTCTGTGTTCATGGCTTTGGTCAGTTTTCTTGATCTCATGATTTTATTTCTAAACTAAGTGGACCTCATCAGATTGTTAAGAATGAATTGTGATATTTTATGAAGAATGCTGAATAATGTGCTTGTCATTAAATAACAATAATCATAATTGTCAATAAATAATAACTATCATAACTGTATATCATTATCCAATTAAATTTCTCTGTATCATCCATTTGGATTAGTAACTTCCCTGTATCTTAAAGGTTGTCCTGAATGTGGCTCTCACTTCATTGTAAAACTAGTTTCATCCTTTTAGTGACGAAACTGAGTTTTATTTTGGATTGCTTCCTGCTAATCTTAGGGAATATTCTTGGTTTACAGTTTGTGCATGCATGATAAATTCTCTGAGGGATTAGAGTGCTTTCAAAGGATTATTTTTGCAATCTCTGACCAAATTAGAAAAAAGAAAGTGATACTATTTCTTCGGCCCAGTGCCTGCCAATGTGATTTCCCCACTAACTTTTTATTTGTTCTTTATTGGAGGGGTAAGAGCAAATAAAAAGTTACCAGCTTTTCTACCATATTTACCCATTTTATTTTTATTGTGGTAAAATTCACATAACATACTATTTACCATTGTAACCATTTCTGAGTGGCATTTATATTGTTGTGCAGCCATCACTACCACCCAACTTCAGAACTCTTGATTTTGAAAAATTAAAACTATACAGATTAAAGAATAACTCCACATTCTCCTTTTATCCCATATTCCCTGGAAACCATCATTCTATTTTCTTTCTCTGTGATTTAGACTTCTCTAAGCACCTCAAGTAAATGGAATCATACAGTGTTTGTCTATTTTTGTTTGGCTTATTCACTTAGCATAAATATCCTCAAGACACATCTATATAGCATGTGTGATAATTTCTCTCCTTTCTAAGGTTGAATAATATTGTACTGTATGTACATATTACCTTTTGCTTATTTATTCATCAATCCATGGACACTTGGGTTTCTTCTGTGTTTTAGTTATTGCGAATAATGCTATTATGAACATTTGTGTATAAATACATTTTTGAGACCTGATTTTCAATTTTTTTAGTATATACACAGAAATGGAATTGCTGGATCATATGATAATTCTATTTTTAACTTTTGGAGGGACTTCCTTGTGGTTTTCCACAATGGCTGTAACATTTTACAGTGCTACTAATTGTGTACAAGGATTCTACTTTCTCCAGATCCTGTCAGCACTTGTTATTTTCTGGAGGGTCATCCTGATAATTAGTGATGTTGAGCATCTTTTCATATGTTAATTAGCCATTTGTATATCTTTTTTTGAGAAATGTCTATTCAAGACTTTTGCCTACTTTTGAATCAGGTTGTTTATCTGTTGTTATTGAGTTTCAGGTGTTCTTTATATATTCTGATGTAAATCCCTTACCAGATATATGATTTGCAAATATTTACTCCTATGCATTCCTGTTTATGCTATTGATAGTATCTTTTAATGCAGAGATTTAAAAAAATTATGAAGACCAATTTGTCTACTTTTTCTTTTGTTGCCTATGCCTTTGGTGTCATATCCAAGAAATCATTGTGAAAGTCAATGTTGTGAAGTTTTTTGCAGTTTTCTTCTAAGAGTTTTATAGTTTTAAGACTTGCATTTAGGTCATGGATCTATTTTGAGTTATTTTTGTAAATGGTGTTAGGTAAGGGTCCAATTCATTCTTTTGTGTAAGGATATTCAGTTTTCCTAGCAGTTGAAAAGACTATCTTTTCCATTGAATAATCTTAGCACTCTTATTGAAAATCATGTGACCATAATATGTGAGAGTTTATTTCTGAACTCTAGTCTGTTTTAGGAGCAGGCAATGGCACCCCACTCCAGTACTCATGCCTGGAAAATCCCACGGATGGAGGAGCCTGGTAGGCTGCAGTCCATGGGGTCGTGAAGAGTCAGACACGACTGAGTGACTTCACTTTCACTTTTCACTTTCATGCATTGGAGAAGGAAATGGCAACCCACTCCAGTGTTCTTGCCTGGAAAATCCCAGGGACGAGGAAGCCTGGTGGGCTGCCGTCTATGGGGTGCACAGAGTCGGACACAAGTTAGAGCAGCAGCAGCAGCAGTCTGTTTTAAGGTTCCATTATGTCTTTTTTTATGCCCTACTGCACTGTTTTGAATACTATCACTTTTTAGTGGGCTTTGAGATCAGGAGATATGAGTCCTCTAGCTTTGTTCTTCTTTTTTTCAGGATTGTTTTGACTGTTCAAAAATATTGTATATTTGTCTTTTACCCCATAATTGTTTTTGTATTACTAATAGCAAGTGATTTTTATAGTTTTTAATGCATCAAACATCTGCATTTCTATCACCAGCAAATATCTAAAATATTTGTGCATTTTTCTTTTTGTAGTTATTGTATAACTTATCTCCTTCTGCTTCTTTTCTTTTCCCATTTCTCCTGCATCTACATACTTACTATTCTTTTCTCATAACTTAGGTTTTAAAAAAAAATCACAGGTTTGTTTATAGACCTATATAGTGATTTCTACATAAAATCTAATGATATCACTCATTCAACCAATAGTTTATTGTGTGCTTTCTGTCAAGGACATTTTATAGAAAGGACTCAATCTGGACCTTATTATATAAAATAGAAACTATTATTTTTCCTTTTATTTCACATGAAAAATTCCATAAAATATATTTTTAGAAGGAGTAGGACCACCAAATAAGTCATGAGTCTTACCACTGGTTAACTTAGTTCATTTAAACAATTTGAATTTTCCCACTTTCCTTGAAAGTACGAGAGAGACAATTTTGTCCTGATAATATGACACTAGCTTATCTTTTGATAAATATGTTAAAAGCAACCAGTCTGATGTATTCAGGGTTGGATAGCATGCCCTAATTTTTGTTGACTAGTGACCTCTAAAACTTATTACATTTGAGTCCACTTAATATCAAGTCACCTAATGGAAGCACATTTCTTTCCACCAAATCATTTTGTACTAATTCAGTACAATTTTGCCCATTTAATATCAATTGACACTAAATGATTTCCTGTGCAGTGTCAATTGAAAATCACTGATTTCCTGCTAATACAGCACTTAGTGTCAATTTTTGTGTGCAGCAAAAGCATTTTTTCAATTAGCTATACCATATAATTTTTTGTTTTTAGTTGTTTCCATGTCCTGTATGATAATAGTTTTGTGAAACAAAGACATGAGAAGGAGAAAAAGATGACTTTCTTCCTTGGTATTAAATAACTGAAGTATAATGATTTTATTTTTAGTCTGTAGGTCAGTAGATCATTGGAAAACTTTGGAATATGTTAAGCAATGTTGCAGTAATTTGGCATTAGCAGTATATAGTACTGTGTATTTTTGGACATTGTCTATACTAATATCCAAAACATGTTTTATCTGACAGAAAAATATTTTAGTGGAAAAAAAAATCTTACTTGTGCCTCCTGTCATGATTTAGCTCAACATGACCTATTACTGAGTAAGATGAGCTCATTTCAATATCCTCATATACTCTTACTAGTAAGTGAGTCAATGTTACTTTCACTAATTCACAAAAATTGGAAAGATTTATGGCCTAGCATAGCTGGGAAAGCACAGATAAAGGTGTTCATTTGATTAGATTATGTCAAGTTTATTCAGAAAGTATAAGTATTTCTGTATTACCCTGTATATAGCTACCGTTTTGGATGGTGATGGGGAAGGAAGGAAACTGGAGTTGATTTGCCCTGTCCTAGAGAATAATGACGGAGAAGGCAATGGCACCCCACTCCAGCACTCTTGCCTGGAAAATCCCATGGACGGAGGAGCCTAGTAGGCTGCAGTCCATGGGGTCGCTAAGAGTCAAACACAACTGAGCGACTTCACTTTCACTTTTCACTTTCATGCACTGGAGAAGGAAATGGCAACCCACTCCAGTGTTCTTGCCTGGAGAATCCTAGGGCCGGGGGAGCCTGGTAGGCTGCGGTCTATGGGGTCGCACGGAGTCGGACACGACTGAAGTGACTTAGCAGCAGAGAATAATGAAGAGATATACATTAAAATAGGCTTCTCAGGTGGTGCTGGTGGTAAAGAATCTCCTGCCAATGCTGGAGCTGTGAGTTTGATCCCTGGGTCGGGAAGATCCCCTGGAGGAGGGCATGGCAACACACTCCAGTACTTTTACCTGGAGAATTCCATGGACAGTGGAGCCTGGTGGGCTGCAGTCAATAGTGTTGCACAGTTGGACACAACTGAAGTGACTTAGCATGTATGCACGTATATAAAAACATAGAAAATTATTTAAAGCTGTGAATACAATATGTACATGTTAAAAGTTTATTCAGTTGTTTAGCTATTTCACCAAATATATAATAAAATATCTAACTAGAATAGGGCATTGGCCTCTTCTTGTAACAGAACTCAAAGTCTGATGAGAGAGAAGATATTCACAAGAAATAATTATATAAAAATAAACTTGAAATGATAAATTGTGTGACACAGTCTGTAAGTGTGTTTCTAGATTTTTTAAAAAAAAAATCAGTATGATCTGGGGGTAATGTAGGGTAAATCACTGAGTTCTATCCTGAAGGAAGCTTCTGGTCTCTCTTGGCAAGAAGAACAGAATGAATTCTCATTAAGTAGCTGGTTTTTTTTGTTTGTTTATTTCTTTCAGCTTTATACTATTTGATCCTTCTTACACTGTTCAACTCCCAGTTGACATTAGCTCTATTTTTGAATAATCCTGATTAAAAGAGTTTTCAACAGTATTTCAAACTTATACTTTTTGAGTGCGTGATACATTTATAGATACAGCAGTAGGGACTGGGAATAAGAGAGAAGCAAAATGTAGCCCTTTCTCTTGAAACTTTACTCACAGTAGTGGAATGATATATGCACACAGAGATAGATAGTAATATTGCGTAATATTAACTTGATGGTGTGCAACAGTATACTATGGGCAAACAAAGGAAGGAAACTATTGCAGCCTGGGAAAACTTCTTGCTATCTGTAGAGAGATGAGAGATGATCCTTGAAAAATGAAAAGGAGATGACTAGATGAGGGAGGGATTGTTTCTTGGGTCAGAGTCAACTATGTGAGTAAAAGCAAGGAGGTTATCAAAATGGTGTGTGTGGGAAGTCATTATCCCCAAATAAGTAGAGATGTTATAAAATTAGCATTGTAACATACATGCTGTTTTGTAACATTTTTTCATTTAATACCATACACTAATCATCTTTTCTCAAATTTTTAATTATTCACAGGACTTTTAAAAATTGTTACAAAGTATTCTGTCACATGTTGCAAAAAAATAGTTTTCTTCAGAATTTATTTTTTGCCTTTTAATATTTGTTTTTGCTATATAGAACTTTTTATTCTTTATATGTACAAATCAACTATTTTTTAAAAAAATCTTTTACATTTTTCTTATAACTTTTGCCTTTGTGCTTATGCTTAGAAAGACCTTCTCTAACTTAGATTAAAAATTCTCCTATATTTGCTTCTAGTTCTTTTATGGTTTCATTGTTTACATATAACTCTTTAAACCATCTGGAATTTTATTTTGATATACAGGGTGAGATAGGCTCTAAATTTACTCTGTTCTAAATATTTAACCAGTTGTCCCAGCACCATCAATTGAAAAATCTATGTTTTCCCCCATTGATTCAAAATACATTATTTATCATATGCTAAATACTTAATTTACAAATGGGTTTGTTTCATGCCTTTCTATTCCATTTCCAGCCTTTCTTTTTTTCTCTCCAGTTCTTTCGGTTTCTGTATTCTTTACTTGGACTATGTTAACCATTGTGGCTTTTACAATATAGTTTAAACCTGTTGAGAGTTACCTTTTATTCTTTTTCTTTTTATAAGAATATTGACTCTTCTTATCCAGTTAATCTTCCATAAGAACTTTAGAATAATTTAGTAACTGCCCTCTCACCCCTGAAACCTGCCCAGACTTCAATTTCATTGGATTTATCTTAGAAGTTGCTTTACATTTATGAATTGTTTTGGGGAGAATTGACATATAGATTTGTTAAGTGGAAAAGCTGTCTTGAAACTTTAGGCAAAGGGTGCATTTTAGTTATATGTGACTATAAACAACATCTGTAAATAAATGTGTGTATTTGACAATAGGCATTTTTTTTGTTATTCTTGTTTTGGTTTGGAGTTTTTTTTTTTTTGCTGTTGTTATTTTTGCTTTTTATTTCCTATACTTTTCTTAGTAAAAGCCCATGTATATTTTTATATTGAAAAATAAATTAAATTTTTTGTTTATGTAATCAGTGACCAGAAGTGAGAAAAGAAGTAAGAAGTATTGTTAAAGGGAGACACTAGGTCAAGGGGATTTGCATTAGAATCAGGGTTATTTACATATTCTGAAAAATAAAGAGCCAATAAAGAATTCAATGAAGGTAAGGAGAGAGAAGTGATAATTGATAGAGCAAAGTCTCAGAGATTTAAGGGAGATATAAAAATTAAGGATACAAGTGGAAATGGCCTCAAGTAAAAGGAAATGATAGTAGGTTGGAAATAAATGAAAATACAGCATGCATTGAGTCTATTGGTTATCATAATAACTCTATTATATAGTATCCTTGTTCTGCAGATGAGGAAATTGAGTTCAAAAGATATTAGGTGAAGAACAATTAAATTTCAGAAAAGTTCAGTGAGATGAAATCTGGGATTTGTATAATTGAAGCAAGTGAGGCACTTATATATTATAGATAGTATGATTTCAGACTACCAAGAAGTAATTTGGGATAGATTGCCAGTAAGCACAGTACAGTGAACATGCAGAAAGTGGATGAAGGAGAATCTTTATGATTAGGCTTCGTCAAAATGGACCTTATTTAACTTGAGTTTTCTCCATTTTTAAATTTGCTGCCTTGACCCCCAAACTAAACATTAGTTATTTCTTAAGCTTCCCATTGAGACTTGAAATCTGTAAAAATACTTATTTTGGGTCTTCTGGTTCTATTACTAAATGTCTTCATATATTTGGGTATATCCCCAACTTTGCAACATTCCTTTATGCATTTTTCTGATTATACAATCTTCAGTTTATCTACTTAAATTTTATTAAGCCACTTATTTTAGGTTAGGCATTGTTAGCATTGGGGATGCAAATATAAAAGAGGTTTCAATTATTTATGTAACTCCATTATGATATTGTGGAATCTGTAAACTTTCATGTCACAGGAGAATCAAAAAATATGTATGCAAATTATTCACATATGTATCAAGCCTATGAGCAAACAGAGTTTATTCTGATTTAAACCCTTCATTTTATAGGGGAGAAAACCTTATTCCACAGATATTAAATTATCTTTTTCTATAAACATTATATTAAATAATCTCTGTTTTCCTCAATAGGTACACTTCTCATTATGTGATTCCATGAATCATTTTCTTGATATATTTAAATATGTATGATTCTATTTTATTCCTATTATTGTATATATCATTCAATTCCAATTAGAAAACTATCTTGTGCTATTTTTTGTATCTGAGGTAAACCTTCATAATAATGTCAAGCATTAAGGCAAACTTTTATAATTTTAAATCAATATAGTCCCTATTTTAGTAACAGCAGTTACTAAAAGTAACTACTACTACCACTACTATTAACAATAATAATTAGATTTGGTTGTATTTCCTAAGTGAATAAGTATGTAGTGTGTTGTTTTGTTTAATAATAATAATGTCCAGTCATAGAAAGTCTTATTTTATGTGGAATAGGTAACCCTTGCTGTTGTGATTGTAGTGTATGAAGAAGATCTTCCTAAGATTTCTTTCATAACAGCTTACTACGTTGCAGGAAGAGGGACCCCTTCCAGGGCCTGAAACTGGGCTCTTGTCTAACACTAGAAAATGAATTGTCCAAAGAGACACATGTGCTGACAAAGCAAGAGATTTTATTGGGAAAGGGCACCAAAGTAGAGAGTAATAAGGTAAGGGAACCCAGGAGAACTGCTCTGCCACGTGGCTTGAAGTCTCAGGTTTTATGGTGATGGGATTAATTTCCAGGTTGTCTTTAGCCAGTCATTCTGACTCAGAGTCCTTCCTAGTGGTGCACACCTTGTTCAGCCAAGACGGATGCCGGCAAGATGGATTCTGGGAAGTGGTCGGACACGTGGTGTCTCCTTTTGACTTTTCCTGAACTCTTCTGGTTGGTGGTGGCTTATTAGTTATGTGTTCCTTACCAGGACCTCTTGTCCTTAAACAACTCATGCAAATAGTTACTATGGTGCCTGGCCAGAGTGTGCAGTTTTCAGTCAGCATGCTTCTCCTAACAACTATACAACAACTAAAGTTGAAATTCTCAACATAAGCACCAGTTCCTTTCAAATGGAATGACCTATCAATATGCAAAGAAGGTGTGGTGTACATGCTTTACTCTTTTAATATTCAGTGTGACAATTTGTAAGACTGTTTTCCCAAGCTACCTATCCATGAGGTGTGTCTTGAGGGGAAAAATGGGATTAACCAACAGGTAACAATGAAAACAGTGACAGACTTAATTTTGGGGGGCTCCAAAATCACTGCATATGGTGACTGCAGCCATGAAATTAAAAGACACTCACTCCTCAGAAGAAAATCTATGAACAACCTAGACAGCATATTAAAAAGCAGAGACATTACTTAGCCAACAAAAGTCCGTCTAGTCAAAGCTATGGTTTTTCCAGTAGTCATGTATGGATGTGAGAGTTGGGCTATAAAGAAAGTTGATTACAGAATTGATGCTTTTGAACTGTGGTGTTGGAGAAGACTCTTGAAAGTCCCTTGGACTGCAAGGATATCCAACCAGTCTATCCTAAAGGAAATCAGTCCTAAATATTCATTGGAAGGACTGATGCTGAAGCTGAAACTCCAATACTTTGGCCACCTGATGTGAAGAACTGACTCATTGGAAAAGACTAATGCTGTGAAAGATTGAAGGCAGGAGGAGAAGGGAAGACGGAGAATGAGATGGTTGGATGGTATCACCGATTCAATGGACATGAGTTTGAGTAAACTCTGGGAGTTGGTGACTGGAGAGGGAATCCTGGTGTGCTGCAGTCTAACACAACTGAGCAACTGAACTGAACTGAAGTTGTAATGAGAAGGATAGTGAGGTTCTAAGTATAGGGAAAATCCAAGGAATAAAGGAGAGGACACTTTTATGTAATGAGGATTGCAGTCTGTTCTTACTTCCATTAAGGGCCTTATCAAAATATACTGTGGTTACATTGAAGAAGGAATTCATAGGACGTGGACACCATCTTAGGCCTGTTCATGCTGATCATGCTGGGCCACCTTTCCAATGGACTCTGAACTCTGTGTTTAGTGCCTGTGAAAACAACAACAGAAGGATAAGACCCCCTCCAGACAGGGGAACCTTGAAGACCGTATCTAGGTTACTCGTTGCCTAAGAGAAAACATACACTAATCACCCCTTCCTCTAGACAGGCCATAAATTTTTCTGTATCAATTGGGGTGTAACCTCGGGTTTATTGATTATTGGCTAATTATTTGACTCTTTGAGCACATGAGCACATAGCATGTGAATGATGGGGTTATTGGGATTGTATTTTTCTTGGTTTATGTAAGTCTCAAGGAATTTGGAGTGGTGGGTTCAGACACGTACACATGGGGTATAAAAGATTTTCACAAATGCTGGTTGGGGTCCTTGGCTAAGAGGAGACTCTGCCTTGGACCCGCCGGTGTAATAAACTGCACTCCAGTATCTGCATTGTCCTTCTGAGTGAGTTTGTTTCCTGGAACACATGGTTACAACAACATTCCTGTCTCTCCACTTAGATTCTTTTCTATGTCAGAGAAACTTCTCTATGTCAAAAAACATAAAGTTTTCTATGTCAGAGAAAGCCTATTTCATGTCTTTACCAATAGCAAATGCCATAGTTTCTAGCAAAGTAATTAGGATTCAGTAAATATTTATTGACTGGCTAAAGGCAAAAAGGGGAATCTGGGAGGTCAGGGTAATTACAAAGAAGAAAAGGGGAGAATCTGAAGACAAACACTATCAGTATGCTTTTTTGGCCTTGACCAATTTTGCCTTATGCCAGCAGTAGGTCTCTGATCTAGTCCTGCAAGAGGTGAAGAACTACAGAAGTTTTTATGTACTACAAATTATACTGTGTAACATAGTTGGATGTAGTTGTTGGAAAATAGGATGTAGATGTTGACTAAAACGTGTATCCTAAAAGTTGAAAGTTAGGTTTTATTAGGTGGGAGTGTTAGAACTTGAGCCATGGAGACAGTATTTCAGGTGACCCTGAGAGAGCTGACTCCAAGGAGGCAGGGGAGGAGTCAGGCTATATACAAGTTTGCAGCAAAGGGTAGGTAATCTGAATATTAAAAGATTACTGTTAATTAAGAGAAAACTAAATCTTTCACATGTAGAGATTTAGCGATCTTCTAAGTATTGGAAAATGCAAGTGTCTGGGCTTGCAGAAATAATTTCTTTCATGTGCATCTAGCTATCTGGGGCCAATCCTGCTTACCTTATCCTTCACATACTAATTCCTTGTTTACCATAAGAGATGGTATTCCTTGTTTACCATAAGAGAATGTGGTGAATGGCTGCCTCTTCAGTTTCTCAGCGCTTACCAGGGAGGAAGTAGATGATGGCTTCCAAATAGCTGACTTTGTTTCACCTGGGCTCAGAAATTTGCATTGGGAAAAGGCTTGTGTACTGGTAGAGTGCAGAGCAGAAAACATTTTATTTCACATAGACAACAAGTGTAAATGTCTAGTTCTCTTAAACATAATTTGATAAAATGTGAAAGTTGCTCAGTTGTGTCCGACTATTTGTGTCCCCATGTACTGTTTGTAGCCTACCAAGCTCCTCTGCCCATGGAATTCTCCAGGCAAGAATACTGGAATGTGTAGCCATTCCCTTCTTCAGGGGATTTTTCTGATGCAGGGATTGAACCCTGGTCTCCTGCATTGCAGGAAATTCTTTATAGACTGAGCCACCAGGGAAACCCCATTTTTATCTCTAAAAAGAGATCAGATCAGATCAGGTCAGTCGCTCAGTCGTGTCCGACTCCTTGCGACCCCATGAACCGCAGCATGCCAGGCCTCCCTGTCCACCACCAGCTCCCGGAGGTCACCCAGACTCACACCCATCAAGTCAGTGATGCCATCCAGCCATCTCATCCTCTGTTGTCCCCTTCTCCTCCTGCCCCCAATCCCTCCCAGCATCAGAGTCTTCTCCAATGAGTCAACTCTTCGCATGAGTTGGCCAAAATACTGGAGTTTCAGCTTTAGCATCATTCCTTCCAAAGAAATTCCAGGATTAATCTCCTTCAGAATGGACTGGTTGGATCTTCTTGCAGTCCAAGAGACTCTCAAGAGTCTTCTCCAACACCACAGGTCAAAAGCATCAATTCTTCGGCGCTCAGCCTTCTTCACAGTCCAGCTCTCACATCCATACATGACCACAGGAAAGACCATAGCCTTGACTAGGCGAACCTTTGTTGGCAAAGTAATGTCTCTGCTTTTGAATATGCTATCTAGGTTGGTCATAACTTTCCTTCCAAGGAGTAAGTGTCTTTTAATTTCATGGCTGCAGTCACCATCTGCAGTGATTTTGGAGCCCAGAAAAATAAAGTCTGACACTGTTTCCACTGTTTCTCCATCTATTTCCCATGTAGTGATGGGACCAGATGCCATGATCTTCGTTTTCTGAATGTTGAGCTTTAAGCCAACCTTTTCACTCTCCACTTTCACTTTCATCAAGAGGCTTTTTAGCCCCTCTTCACTTTCTGCCATAAGAGTGGTGTCATCTGCATATCTGAGGTTATTGATATTTCTCCCAGCAGTCTTGATTCCAGCTTGTGTTTCTTCCAGTCCAGCATTTCTCATGATGTACTCTGCATATAAGTTAAATAAACATGGTAACAATATGCAGCCTTGACGTACTCCTTTTCCTATAAAAAGAGATACTAAATACTAAAGTCTTTTAGTATTTATATAAAGTCTTTTAGTATTGATCCTGAAAGGAGATATAACTTGGACTCATCATTAAAATCCTCTCTGAACTTTCATGATTAAACTAGCAATGCTTGGAGGTACTGTTTAGTAATGTTCTGATTGGAAGCAGTATTTGTTTTCTAGCATCATTCCAGGGCTTCCCTGGTGGTTCAGTGGTAAAGAATCTGTCTGCAAGGCAGGAGATGCAAGAGACTGGGGTTTTAATCTCTGGATCGGGAAGATCCCCTGGAGGAGGGCATGGCAATGCACTCCAGTATTCTTGCCTAGAGAATACTATGCACAGAAGAACCTGAAATGCAAATCAAAACCACTATGAGGTACCATTTCATGCCAGTCAGAATGGCTACGTTCCAAAAGTCCACAAGCAATAAATGCTGGAGAGGGTGTGGAGAAAAGGGAACCGTCTTACACTGTTGGTGGGAATGCAAACTAGTACAGCCACTATGGAGAACAGTATGGAGATTCCTCAAAAAACTGGGAATAGAACTGCCTTATGATCCAGCAATCCCACTGCTGGGCATACACACTGAGAAAACCAGAAATGAAAGAGACACGTGTACCCCAATGTTCATAGCAGCACTGTTTACAATAGCCAGGACTTGGAAGCAACCTAGATGTCCATCCGCAGATGAATGGATAAGAAAGCAGTGGTACATATACACAATGGAGTATTACTCAGCCATTAAAAAGAATACATTTGAATCAGTTCTAATGAGGTGGAAGGAACTGGAGCCTATTATACCGAGTGAAGTAAGCCAGAAAGAAAAACACAAATACAGTATACTAATGCATATATATGGAATTTAGAAAGATGGTAACAATAACCCTGTTTACGAGACAGCAAAAGAGACTCTGATGTATAGAACAGACTTTTGGACTCTGGGAGAGGGAGAGGGTGGGATGATTTGGGAGAATAGCATTGAATTATGTATAATATCATATCTGAAACAAGTCGCCAGTCCAGGTACGATGCCTGATAACGGATGCCTGAGGCTGGTGCACTGGGATGACCCAGAGGGATGGTATGGGGAGGGAGGAGGGAGGAGGGTTCAGGATGGGGAACACATGTATATTTGTGGCGGATCCATCTTGATGTATGGCATAAGCAATACAATATTGTAAAGTTAAGCAAAATAAAATTTAAAAAAAATTAAAAAAAAAAGAAGAATCTGGAGGTCTACAGTCCATTATCCTCTCAAAGTCAGACGTGACTGAAGGACTGAGCTTGTAGGCACCAATAGCTTCGTACCAGCCCCACCCCATCCATTAGCAGTGTAATGTAAAATTAGGAAAGGGAGAGAGACAAAGGAGAAAGGGAGGAAAAGTATAAAGGTTGGAAGTAAGAAAAGGAAATGTAAGAGAGAATGAAAATTGAAAAGAAAAGAAAGAAGTATAAAGAGAAGGGAATTGTTGAGAATCCATATTGTTAGAGTTTACCCAGTTTTGGGTTAGTCTTGAAAAGAGTGTGAAGGGCTATCTATATATCCAGAATCACCATTATTGAAAATGACTGAAACATTGCCTTATTTATAATTTCTGTGTATGCAGGACTGAACATGCTATGTACAGAAATATTCTGTGATCAAGAGTCTTACTCTTTCTTCTTCCTCCCTCCTTTTCTCCTCCCTTACCTTCCTTCCTTTTTCTTTTCTTTTTATGGTATACAGATTATTATTATTTTTTTTTTACAAGATAGCTATTTGGGGATTTAGACTGCAAGATTTGGCACCAAGTCTTAGAAACCAAGGTTATGTGTAGTGTAATAGGCCTTAGGGTTTGTATCTTTTTCTTTTTTTCAGTTTTATACATGGACACAAGAGGCTCTTTGATTTTTCATGGTCCCCTTCCTTGGGTGCAATTTCTTTCTTTGTTCAGAGATGAAGATTCTGTGTATTCTCACACTGAACACAGGCAGTTTTTCTCTTGCTCTATGTTAGAGGGTATCATGTATTTTGAATTGAGGGACACATTTATAATTTGAAAGTGAGATTTTTATTTATCTATCATTTTCATGGAAGATCTCTAAATTTTTGATGAAATATTTGGCTATAATTGGTCACATTTATCTGTCTTCATTTTAAGGATCTCCATGGTACTGAAATTTCTAGATGTCCATCAGCAGATGAATGGATAAGAAAGCTGTGGTACATATACACAATGGAGTATTACTCAGCCATTAAAAAGAATACATTTGAATCAGTTCTAATGAGGTGGATGAAACTGGAGCCTATTATACAGAGTGAAGTAAGCCAGAAAGAAAAACACCAATATAGTATACTAATGCATATATATGAATTTAAAAAGATGGTAACAATAACCCTGTATACAAGACAGCAAAAGAGACACTGATGTATAGAACAGTCTTTTGGACTCTGTGGGAGAGGGAGAGGGTGGGATGATTTGGGAGAATGGCATTGAAACATGTATAATATCATATATGAAATGAGTCGCCAGTCCAGGTTCGATGCACGATACTGGATGCTTGGGGCTGGTGCACTGGGACGACCCAGAGGGATGGTATGGGGAGGGAGGAGGGAGGAGGGTTTAGTATGGGGAACACATGTATACCTGTGGCAGATTCATTTTGATATATGGCAAAACCAATACAATATTGTAAAGTTAAATAAAATAAAATAAAAATTTGAAGAGCATTCAATTATATAGAGCCCATGCAACATGTTTCCTTATCCCTCTTCTATCATGTCAGCTAATTATATTTCTTTCCAAATGCAAAACAAGATTGCTAAATGTTGTGTGCATGTGTGTGTGTGTGTGTATGTTTATGTGTGTGTGTGTGTGTGTGTTGATGGAAGAGAAGGAAAGACAAAGAGGGAAAGTGAGCAGTCACTGCATTCCAGCCAATAAGCCCATTTCTAGGGAGAGGGATTTTATTATGAAGAATTTGCTTTTAATTCTTCACTTTTAAATTAGTAGGTTTTAAAAATATTTGTTACAATGTGATTGAAACTAATTGAAATAGAAAATTTACCTTTAGCTTTACTTTCTGTTGTAATAAGTTGGGTATTGGATTAATATCTGCATAACTTTTATACACAACTGATGACTGAAAAACAGCAATTTTTATACAACCCCAAATAGTTTATAAATAAAAACCTAAACATTTTACTTTGTTACTTCAGAAATTATGTATGTTGGAAAGGCAATATGTTCATTTCTTACTGGATATTTAGTTGCTATCACCAGTATGAACGTGGAGTGAATATTATCTTTTAATAAGTATTCTTAAAGAACTGAGATTTACTGCAACTTCCCTTATATCATATCCGACTCTGTGCGACCCCACAGATGGCAGCCCACCAGGCTCACCTGTCCCTGGGATTCTCCAGGCAAGAACACTGGAGTGGGTTGCCGTTTCCTTCTCCAATGCATGAAAGTGAAAAGTGAAAGTGAAGTTGCTCAGTCTTGTCTGACTCTTCATGACCCCATGGACTGCAGCCTACCAGGCTCCTCTGTCCATGGGATTCAGGCACTAATCTTGTCTCACATAATGCTCTGAAGATCTCTTAGCATTGTATGAACTCAAATTTATAGAATATGAAATCGAGGCCCAAAGTATGTATGTAAGAACTAAGATGATTCAGGACCTAATTACAAATCTCTGTCCACTTCTCTTCATTTCCACTGCTGCCTTCTTAGGAGAGGTTACCATGATCTTTATCCCGAACCACCGGGTTAGTCCCCTAACTGGTCTCCTCACTGTCTTGTTGTTTGCAATCCATTCTGCTTGAGAAACAGATTTATTCTTGGATTATGTCCAAGAAGTATGCTTCAGTGACTTCTCATTTCACTTAGAGTACAATTCTGTAAGGTCTATGTCTCAATTTCTCTTTAACCTCACCTTAAATCTTAGTCTCATTTTAGCTTACAACATTTTAGCCACACTGATGTCCTTTCTGTTTCTAGTCAATGTCAAGTGCTTTTCTTCTTTGGAGTTTTCCCACATGCTCTTCCCTGCCCTGATTTTCTGCATCACTGGATGCATTTCATCCTAAAATATCACTTTTTTGAAACATTCATATTTTCCCCCTTGCCTGGATCTTTATTAGTGATTGTTAGAGAATCGTCTTAATTTGTAATTAACTGTTTTCTTTTTGTTTGTTCACTATATATCCTCCTCTCTTCTCATATTACCCTGAAATCTCTGTGAAGTCAGAAATATTTCATTTTATTTGCTACTCTTTTACAGTGTCCAACACTGTAGGCACCCAGTAAATACTTGCTAGAAGAATATACAGCTAAATATATATGTATATATATATGTATATTCTCCACCATAAAATATTCTCATATTTATTAAATATAGCCATAAAATTTATCCTTTTGGTAATGTATATTCTATTCTTTACTACTGTGGGTATTTTTGTTGTTCTTTAGCAACGTTTGGAATATGTAACATGATGGCTCTTCTTTTATTTCCTTTGAATATTATTCCTTGTTCAGAACATGTTATCTTCTGAATAGGTCACCCTGAAACATATTGTGGCTTTGTGTTTTAGTAAATATCTAACAGAACCATAAATTATAGTGTCACTGAAGTAGCGCACACCTTAAATCCTATCTATTCCCATCACCCCCGTGAAACCCTGAGCCTCCTCTGCAGATCCTTCAACAAGTGGTCCTAGAAGCAGTGTTTGGAGATTACCAGGCTCAAGGAGAAGGCGATGGCACCCCACTCCAGTACTTTTGCCTGGAAAATCCCACGGATGGAGGAGCCTGGTAGGCTGCAGTCCGTGGGGTCGCTAAGAGTCGGACATGACTGAGCGACTTCACTTTCTCTTTTCACTTTCATGCATTGGAGAAGGAAATGGCAACCCGCTCCAGTGTTCTTGCCTGGAGAATCCCAGGGACGGGGAAGCCTGGTGGGCTGCCCTCTGTGGGGTCACACAGAGTCGGACACGACTGAAGTGACTTAGCATAGCATAGCATAGGCTCAAGGAACTGTCTTTAAAAAAAAAATCCATCTAATTTTTTAATCTGTTTTAATAGCCTGACATTAATGTTTAGGTAGAGTTTTATGCATTAATACATTCCAAGGTTCTCTTATTAAATTTTCACTATTTATACCCTTATATTAATTTAAATGTCTTTAGTTTAACCAATTTTTGCTGTATCTTTTTACTTAAAAACTCAAGGTAATATTTTCCTGAATTAGTATAGTGATATTTTTTGGTTCAGATTTTCAGATTGTTAGTAAACTTAATGATGAAAATAAGAATACTGAAAAGTTTTCTGCAGAATAGTTCCATCTATATTTGTTTGCATTTTTTATTGTGCCAATTCTGTTATTTCAGTCAGTCACTGTATTCACATCATAATCAGTCTAATGTTTCAAGTGAAATTCTGACAAATTTTTTTCTTGATTCCTCTGAAAAACACATCAATTTTATTGATAAAATTGAGTAAAATATAATTTATGACATGTTTTTTATTTTTAAAATTTGATTGGAATATATTTGATTGACAATGTTATGTTAGTTTCAGGCGTATAGCAAAGTGAATCAGTTATGTGTGCTAAGTTGCTTCTGTTGTGTCTGACTCTGTGTGACGCTATGGACTGTAGCCCGCCAGGCTACTCTGTCCATGGAATTCTCCAGGTAAGAATACTGGAGCAGAGTGTCCTTTCCTCTAGGAGATCTTCCTGACTCAGGGAGTGAACTTGCGTTTCTATGTCTCCTGGATTGGCAGGCAGGTTCTGTACCACTAGTGACACCATACATATACATATATATCCACTCATTTTTAGATTCTTTTCCCATATAGGCCATTGCAGAGTATTAAGTAGAGTTCCCTGTGCTATGCAGTAGGTTCTTATTAGGTATCTATTTTATATATGGTAGTATGTGTATGTCGATCCTAATCTCCCAGTTTATCCTTTCCCCTCTTATCCTCTGGTAGCCATAATATCTATGACTCTACTTCTATTTTTCAAATAACTTCATTTGTGCCATTTTTTAGATTCCACATATAAGCATGTCATATTTATCTTTCTGTGTCTGGCTAACTTCACTTAGTATGACAGACTCTATATCCATCCATGTTGCTGTAAATGGCAATATTGTGTTCTTTTTTATGGCTGAGTAATATTCCATTGTATATATATGTACCACATCTTCTTTATCCATTCCTCTGTTGATGGGCATTTAGGTTGCTTCCAAGTCCTGACTATTGTAATTAGTGCTGTAATTAGTACACCAATGAACATTTGTCTACACATATCTTTTCATATTATGGTGTTTCTCTTGGAGACACCTATGCCTAGGAGTGGGATTGTTGGGTCATATGGTAGTCTATTTTGAGTTTTTAAGAAACCTCCATCCTGTTCTCTGGGCTTCCCAGGTTGCAGAGTGGTAAAGAATCTGCCTGCCAATGCAGGAGATATAAAACATGGATTCTATTCTTGAACAGGAAACATCCCCTGGAAAAGGAAATGACAACCCACTCTAGTATTCTTGCTTAGAAAATTCCATGGACAGAGTAGCCTGGTAGGCTACAGTCCATGGGGTTGTAAAGAGTCTGAAACTACCGAGCAACTGAGCACATGTACATACTGTTCTCCATAGTGTCAGTACCAGTTTACATTCCAACCAACTGCGTAGGAGGGTTTATTTTTTTTTCACCCCTTCTCCAGATTTATTGTTTGTAGATTTTTTGATTGTGACTGGTGTGAGGTAATACCTTATTGTAATTTTGGTTTCCCTTTCTCTAGTAATTATTGATGTTGAGTATCTTTTCATGTGCTTTTTGGTCATCTGTATGTATGGCTGGGCTTCCCTGGTGGCTCAGACAGTGAAGAATTCACCTGCAATGCAAGAGCCCCAGATTTGACCCCTGGGTTGGGAAGATCCCTTGGAGATGGGAATGTCTACCCACTCCAATATTTTTTCCTGGAGAATTCCATGGACAGAGGAGCCTGGCATCTATAGTCCATGGCGTCACAAAGGGCTGGACATAACTGAATGACTAACACATACTTTTTGCCATGTATGGCTATAACTTCTTAAGATATTTTTCCAATGTTTCATCATTTAATTTACCAAATAATGCCTACTAATTTTGAAGAATGTAGGGATACCATTTTCCAAAATTAAAACAAAAAGATATAAGGAAAAGAAAATTAGAGAGTGTTTTAAATAAAGTGTACTGTGTTCTGAATGCCATCATACTTTCATCCTCTAGGACTTTGCCAGTGCACAATCACCTGTTGAGTAAACACTTATTAACACTTGCTGTATGTACTACTACTTACCCCTTTTTCTCAACTATTGTCAGCCTTTCTTCTTAGTATATGAACTTGTGTAAACATCTTCCATCAAATATGCAAAAAATAAGCAAACACAACACAGAAAGATAATCCTTTTTTTAAAGATTCACTGTTACCACTTTCTTCTCTTATTTCTTCTCTCAATTAAAAATTTCAGGAAGGAATTTTTAATTCTTCACTTCTCATTGCTTCTACAGTTCACTGAAAACTGAATTCTGTCCATAAAGTGTAATTTAAATTATTCCCAGTGAGATAAAATATAATAAAATTGTCAAATTCAATAGAATATATTCAGTCTTGACCTTTGTGTCTTTGATGTTTTTAACATTTTTGACAGCTTCTTTCTTTGGAAATTCTGTCTTCTCATTGGTTTTTGGTTTTCTCTTGGTTCTCTCTCGCCTCTCTTAAGATTCCTTTGTAGGCTTGTTCTTCTTCCTGTCCCTGTATATTTCTTCTTCCTCCTTGAATATCTTTTCCAAATTTCTAGGACATTTATATATTTTTTCTTTGGGACATGTTTCCATTTACTTTGATCATTTTTCTGTTGGGTTATTTGTACTTTTTCTTCTTGACTTTTTTGTTTGTTACTTGACTTAGATTTTCTCCTGGAATGCATTCCTCAAATATGCATTTTTTTCATGCTACACACATTTCCTATACTATTTTAACATAATTGTTTCCTTTAATAGGAAATGCTTTCCAGGTGGCTTAGCTGGTAAAGAATATGCTTGCAATGCAGGAGAGAGACCTGGGTTGGGAACATCCTCTGGAGGAAGGGAACAGCTACCCACTCCAGTATTCTGGCCTGGAGAATTCTATGGACTTAGAGTCCATGGGTTGGAAAGAGTTGGAGTGACTGAGTGACTTTCACAATAGGAAATGTAGAAAGTACTATATAGCCCTTAATCTGTATGCTTGAAAACTGTATGGGTAAAAGTTCCTTGATGTTCTTCACACCCCACCTGAATCCAAACTTACTGAATATTTTCTGTGCTTTTGTTTAAAAACTAAAATTTTACTTTTGCAATCAAGCAGCAGTTGCTTAGCTTCTCCTATTCCCCAATTCTTCCAACCATACTTTCTCATACTTTTTCAGGCAGTGTGGACAAATCAGTTAAAAATGGTTGGGTTTTGCTATACCATCATTCAGTTCAGTTCAGTTCAGTCGCTCAGTCGTGTCCTACTCTTTGCGACCCCATGAACTCAGCATGCCAGGCCTCCCTGTCCATCACCAACTCCGGGAGGTCACTCAGACTCACGTCCATCGAATCAGTGATGCCATCCAGCCATCTCATCCTCTATCGCCCCTTCTCCTCCTGCCCCCAATCCCTCCCAGCATCAGAGTCTTTTCCAATGAGTCAACTCTTCGCATGAGATGGCCAGAGTATTGGAGTTTCAGCCTTAGCATCATTCCTTCCAAAGAAATCCCAGAGCTGATCTTCTTCAGAATGGACTGGTTGGATCTCCTTGCAGTCCAAGGGACTCTCACGAGTCTTCTCCAACACCACAATTCAAAAGCAGCAATTCTTTGGTGCTCAGCCTTCTTCACAGTCCAACTCTCACATCCATACATGACCACAGGAAAAACCATAGCCTTGACTAGACGGACCTTTGTTGGCAAAGTAATGTCTCTGCTTTTCAATATGCTATCTAGGTTGGTCATAACTTTTCTTCCAAGGAGTAAGCGTCTTTTAATTTCATGGCTGCAGTCACCATCTGCAGTGATTTTGGAGCCCCCAAAATAAAGTCTGACACTGTTTCCACTGTTTCCCCATCCATTTGCCATGAAGTGATGGGACCAGATGCCATGATCTTTGTTTTCTGAATGTTGAGCTTTAAGCCAACTTTTTCACTCTCCTCTTTCACTTTCATCAAGAAGCTTTTAGTTCCTCTTCACTTTCTGCCATAAGGGTGGTGTCATCTGCATATCTGAGGTTATTGATATTTCTCCTGGCAATCTTGATTCCAGCTTGTGCTTCTTCCAGCCCAGCGTTTCTCATGTACTCTGCATAGACGTTAAATAAGCAGAGTGACAATATACAGCCTTGATGTACACCTTTTCCTCTTTGGAACCAGTCTGTTGTTCCATGTCCAGTTCTAACTGTTGCTTCCTGACCTGCATATAGGTTTCTCAAGAGGCAAATCAGGTGGTCTGGTATTCCCATCTCTTTCAGAATTTTCCACAGTTTATTGTGACATCATTAAACTACATCAACTCAGGCTTCTATAACAAAAATACTGTAAATGTAATGGCTTATCAACAAGGAAATTTGGAGGCTGGAAGTTTGAGATCATGGTGTCAACATGCTCAGGTTCTGGTGAGTAGTGTCTTCCAGGTTTCAAGCAATTCACTTCTCTTTATATCATCACACGGAGGGTTGGGGAGAGCTTCCTAGCTCTCTCTATTCCATTCATGAGAGCACCACCCTCAAAATCAAGTTACCTTCCAAAGCACCCCATTCTAATATCACCATATTGGGTGTGAGGATTTCAGCTATGCATTTGGTGGTGGTGGGGCGCAGACGTTCACTCTGTGATAGTTTAGAGCTGGCAACTAGGGACTGTGTTTGTGCCTATTGATGTGGCTCTTCCCTCCTGACTCCTCTGTCTTCTGAAGACTATTCTTTCTTCTCTTTTGCTTTTCATTGTATTAAGTACCTGTTTATCACTAAAGGTAATTAGGTTTAAGAAACTAATATGACTTTTTCCATTTCCCCCCTACTTTCCTCCTAGTAGAGAAAAAACAAAATAGTAAGCATTGACCATTTAACTTTCCAAGCTAAGGAAGTTTGAAGGGCTTTCTAGTCTTGTCTTTTTTTAAAAAAAACACCCCTACTCCAATCTTAAGGTTATCACACTTCTTTGTAAATGTTTTGCTAACTTGGGGGCTATTAATGAAGTTTGTTACAGGATTATGTTCATTCAGTTTTTTAAAAAAACTATTTCAGATGGGAGAGAATATTGAAAATTAAGAGCTATATCTGTTGTCTCTCTTTTCTTGGCTTCCAGTTTTCTAAAATTATGGAAGAAACGTGTCTTTTCTCTTCATTAATTATTGCTAGCAATATTTTTGGGGTGGAGAGGTGAGAAAAGCTGTCAGAAGCCTCCAAACTTTTAAAGTTTTATTTTGTAAATGATAAAATATGTAATGTATATGTGTATATTCTCATTAAAAATTATTATGGAAAATCTTAAATTTACACAAAAAAAGAGAGTATGATATAATGAGTTCCTAAGTGTCCATCACATAGTTTCAATATTAGTAAGTGGTCAGTAAAGCACATCCAAACTCAATTATTTTAAATTAAATTCAGTATAAAATTTCATTCATAAAAATGTCACTATATCAGATACAGTTTTTAAAGTTATTTCTTGGTCCTAAAAAGAGTTATTCTAGAGAAATTCTCTTTGTAGTCTTTCTTTAAATTAACACCCTGATTCATCTGTATCCTATTTTATGACTTTGTCTAATCAGAATACCCAGAAAGGTAAAGGAACACAGAGCATTTTCAGTTTCAAACTGCTTGCCTCATTTAGCCCTGGTCTGCTGTATTTTTGTCATTAAAGTATGTATGCAAATCAATTCAATAAATATTTATAGAGGTTTTGCTGTGAATCACATAGTTTCCTAGGTACTACAAATATTTCAGTGAACCAAAAAAGCACTCTCATGGAGTCTATAGTCTAGTGTTAGCTTTGAGAGGTGGCTCTAAAATTAAGTATCTGTTTATCAAAGAATATTTCTCAGTGTTTTTAATTTTGGCTTTTTAATTTTTTTTTTTAATTTGAATGTTAATACATTTCTCCTTAAAATATTGGCTTAAGCATTTTGTCAAGAAGTCTGGTGAAACAAAACAGAACAAGACATAACAAACTAGCTCTTTACTATATGACCTTACTTATGAACTTATAAAGGTGTCGTCACTTGATAAGTATTTGAGGAAACAATTTCAACAAAAATTGTTGACTGTTTTAATGACATCACTTCTTGTAGTCCTTTTATGAAAAAGATAACATAGAAGGAATGCGGAGAAGTTTAACTAGAGCTATGTTTGTTAACCTGCTGTGTGATGGGTCTCAAGTGACCTATAAACTATTGCAGATAGAAATCATTGCTTATTATTTTAATGTAAGTTTGATTGGAATGTGACTAATTACATGAGAGAGTTATATAAAAAACATAAAACAGGAATATTCTAGATCTGCTAATTAAGATAAGCAGTATGAGGTAAAAATAAGGTATGATTTGCACACAACTAAAGAAACATACCGTTTTATTACTGCATGATAGGGTTGACAAAGTTATTTTGGACTGAATTGGCAATAAATCTTTTCAAGACAAATTTATAGTATAAATTAATACTTAAGATGGCAATCTTCTTTGCAGCAGACCAAGAAAAAGACGATAATAAGCTATCGCAGAGAGATGTAAATTGAACTACCCGTTGAGGAAATTGAGGAAATATGTGATCACTAATGATTTCCCAGGATTTATTTTATATTTAGGATTTAAATTAAAAATGTTTTTTTACTATTGTACTCATATTATCACCTACATATACAGATATATGTTGAGGAAATGCTGTGTTATAGGAATTATGGTGGAATTTGGAGACTCAATGGTGATGAAAAGAAGCATAGCTCATGAATACAGCTTAATTGAGATAGATATATATATTTATAGAACACAGACACATATATACTCACACACAAACATATATTAAATAATTACATAAATATTTACTTTCAGGTAAATAATTGGAAACAACAATACTTCTAAATTGTGGTTAATTTTGTACTGGTAAGAAATATCTAGTTGGTTGAGATTTATGTTTTAGTAACTTTTCCAAACTTAAACTTGCTTATGCCTAGTTTTCTTTTCTCCTACAATTTCAATTACAAACAGAATCATTACTGATTTGTACCCATGAAAGTGACTGAGACTTATTATTTTGCAGGAAGTTTATATGCACTAATATTTTCCATTAGTGCAGTAGATTGACAGATGCCTCAATTGCCTGAAATTTATGTCACCAAGGGAAAACAGTGAATAGTGAATTAAAAGCATTAGATCATTGGGTTAATCATGTTTTGACAGAGTATCATTACTATCCTTTAAATAAGAAAAAATTAAGTTAGAAAATTTTTAACAAGTTAAAATTAACCAGGGACTATAAAGGAAAGCAATTTTAGCAGAATTATTTATGCTCTCAATCAAAGTTTTTAAACAAACAAACAGACCAAAAAAAGTGTGTATGTGGCATCTTCTTATTTTTTGAAGATGATTCTTTCTATCCTTTGTTCTTTGATCTCTACAGGAGCAGAAGCACTGAAAGTGGCAATGGGGCCAAGGGTGCTCAATGTCTTGGCGCTCATTAACTATGGCAATTAGCACTATTTAGATTGATATATTTCCAAGATGAAAGCATGACTGAGACCAGACAAACGAAAATGATGATGGCATTTGTGAAGGTAGAATGACATTGACCAATAAGAAACAGAAAAGAAATAGAGCTCACCTTAAGAGACTTGGATTATTTGAAAAATTGATTACATGATAAGACTGTTTCAATATAACTGCAGTTCTCCAAGGACTTATTAATGCTTTGGTAGCATTAAAGTAAAATGAAAAGACACCAGAGCAGTCTGCTTTAATAGCTTGCTGGCTTGAACCCCAATACATAATGTTCTTGTAATAGTTTATGGGTGACTGCAGTAAATTGATAGTGAATATTTTCCATTTTTTTGGCTCTTCATATCAGATCTGCTCTTAGAGAACATTTTGTTCTGAGAATATTATGAAGGCAATTGATCTAGTTTAGAAGTTGCTTGACAATTTAGAGTGTTAACTTTTCTCCTCTCCAAATTGTATGATTTTTGTCCTTTGAACTAAGGTAAAATTATAATTAATTTGGACTTCAGCAGTTTACTCACTTCACTTCACCTACTCTGACTAAATATTTTTTAAGTACCTCCATGAAGAAAGAAAAATCCATTTTTTCTCAATTCTTTTGTTACCTTTATCTTTTAAAAACAGCAGATTAACTATCCTTGACAGAGAAAACAATTTGAGATAGATTTAATTTGGAACTTAGTTTGTTGATGTGTCATTAATGATCATATTTGGGTATTGTATTTTAAAAAGAATTATGACCCATCAAAAGAAATTGCTGTATTTTAAACACAATGAAGACTGAGAATTGCTGGCATCAAATGAACTGAATTATCTAATATGGGCTGCCCTGAGGCATTTAGTGCATGCCCTGTCTATTTTTCAGTTTTTCAAAACTCAAATATTCATACTGTACATGTAATAAAAACAAGTTACAGACTTAATAGAAATTGAAATGGTCTCAATTTTAACATTAGACCCATGGAAAATTAGAGGATATGTGAGTACTTAATTCATTCTTTTAGTTTTCAGTGTGCCTAGAAACATTTGTTTCATATAAAAGTTATATTACAAAATTAGTGGACTAAAGGCAGAAAGGGAATTTAGAAAAATGTTAAATGAAGTCTGAATATATACTGCATGCAGGTGGAGGATTTTTGAGGAATATTTATGGAACAAAGTGCAGTCTCTTCCTAAAAAGTCCAGGCATCCAAAAGAGACAGGAAGAGTCACTGTGGTTATGTAAAACTGCAGTGAAACTTCTGGTGGGACAGAGGGCTCTGAAGAGGTGGCAGTGAAGCAATAAAATGAAAACCTTAGCAAAGAAAAAATGCAGAGAGGACTTAGAAAAAATTAGAAAAGAGATAAAAATGTCTCAACCAAAACAGGAACAACAAAAATTCAGATATGTTAATGTCCATCAGCCCAGCTAATGGAAAAGCATTTTAATATTTTGTGTGCAAAAAGCAGACAACACAACGGAAATGAAGTACTTGCTCTTTTGCCTAAGAGTTGGAGATCAAGATATTCCTGAGCAATACAACTTTGCACTAAGGTTAGTTGTATTTTCTCAAATGAATTTTGAAGTGAAACCTTGAAAGCCAAATGTCTATGTGCCTGAAGTACCCAGGGTTTTATGTAACACATGATCTTTAGTGTTTTATGACATACAAAAAAAGACAAATATAATTTTAAAATTTATTTGCATATGAAGATGGTTATGCTGACCTATGGATTACCAAAAATAATACCAATAATAGTCAGTCAGCAGTCAGTTTAGACTCAGTATTTAAAAAAAAAAAAAAACCAGTGACAAAGCTTTCAGATCTTTGCAAATGATAATGAATTCAGAGACATATAATGAGAAACATTGTAGTCAGGTCTGGACAGATTTAGATAAATTAATGACCCAACTGGTGGATGGCAATCACAGTCTTTAACCTAAAGAAGTCTTAAAAGCAGTTCAATGAAGAAATATTTTCTTTCTTTCTTTCTTTTTCTTTTTAAACATTTAATTGTCTATTTTGAGGCTGATAAAGAAAATGAAATCTAGGGACTTCATTGTTCTATACTCATTATATTCTCTCTTCTGCCTTAAACATAAATCTGTTTTTCTTCACATTTATTCATCTCCTTCTTTAAATAAACACATGTGTATAATATTTATTAGTCTTTCTGTATGTACATATACAAATGTGCATATTATCTTTTACTTATCTTCTATTTAGTAAGTCTTTTAAAATATATGTTAAAATAGTTATTTTGGGTGGATTTTAAATGAGATAGTTTTATTACAAATTAAAGACTTCCCTTCTATTACATGGAAGCTTCTTTTAAGACTAAATTGAAGCAGAGCTGTATTGCTACAGTATACTTTGTATGGCTGGATGTCCTATTAGTTGTAGAATTTAATTTAAATTTTCACAGGCTGTTAAATGGAGTAAAGAGCAAGATGCAGTCATGGGCTGCAGATTTTTCATCCCTTTGTTATTTCTATAATTTATACTTTACCTTAATGGTCAATTTTTATCTTGCTACAGAAGTCAACTTTATATGTGTGTGTTATTTGATTTTTCTTTCATGTATTTGGAGTGCCATTTTTATTTCTGATATTTATTTATTTGGCCATGTGTTATGGCTTGCGGGATCTCAGTTGCCTGACCAGGGACCAAACGTGGGCCCATGATAGTAAAGCACCTAGTCCTAACCGCTGGACTGCCCAGGAATTCCCTGGATGCCATTTTAATTTAGAGTGTTTTTTAGAGAAATGTTCAACTGTTTTTTTCTAGGTTAATAGCTTGCATGAGTTCAAATAACTTGATGTTTGAATTTCAGATATAATCATCCTGATTTATTATTGAAATCTGGCTTAAACCTATGAAGGTTAACTGCAGAGACAAAAGGAACCTTACTAACTAAAAAGCACTATTTTTCTCTAACAAGGTTACTGTAAAATGTATATATATATTTTTTTCTGATAATTGAGCCTGGTAGCCTGCAGTCCATGGGGTTGCTAAGAGTCAGACACGACTGAGAGACTTCACTTTCACTTTTCACTTTCATGCAATGGAGAAGGAAATGGCAACCCACTCCAGTGTTCTTGCCTGGAGATTCCCAAGGATGGCGGAGCCTGACGGGCTGCCGTCTATGGGGTCGCAGAGTCGGATGCAACTGAAACGACTTAGCAGCAGCAGCATATATATGTACGTATACAGACACAGAAAGTTTGTAAATAAAAAAAAAAAAACCTGTACTTATGCAAAATTAAAATATGATTAAAGTTTCTGTGTAATGAAGCTATTCTTTTCAATGATGTCCTATAATGTGAAAATTCATTTTAAATTTTTTGTAAATGAATGCACCTGCGTCACTATCCAACATGACTCCCTATTAAGATAAACATATTTGCACATTTTACTATACAAACTGAGGAGGTCTGTTTAAAGGATAATGCCATTATCATAGTTCTGTAATCAAGAAGATCTACTTTTACAAATCAAAAATACACTCTCCTCCTTATTCAAAAAGTTCCCATCACTTAAAATTGGTATATTCTAAAAAACAGAACAAATTAACAAACATAACCAAACAGATATAGAATCAGATACACAGAACAAGCAGGTTGTTGCCAGGAGAGAAGGGAGTTGCAGAGGGAGAGAAATAAGTGGAGGGGGATTAAGAGGTGCAAACTTTAAGTTGCAAAATAAGTCACGGGCATTATATGTGCAATGTGGGAAATGCAGTCAATAATTATGTAATATCTTTGTAATTTTGACTGAAGACATCTAGACTCATAATGGTGATCATTTTGTGTACCAGGAACTAACTGTACTGTAGATCACTTATACTTAAAAAATAAACTCATAGTAAAAGAGGTCAGATTTGTGGTTGCCAGAGGTGTGGGGTTAGGACTGGGGGGAAATTAGATGAAGGTGGTCAAATGTAGTAACTTCTAGTTATAAGATAAATAAGTACTAGAGATGTAATATACTTGCAATAAAGATAATGAACATTTGCATACATTATAAATTAGTTGCTAGAGTAAATCCTAAGAGTTCTCTTCAATCACAAGGATGATAATTATTTTCTTCCACTAATTTAATGTCCTATAAATGTATATGCATGCACACACACACACACACACATATATATGTGATGGATGTTCACTAAACTATCATGGTAATCATTTCATGATGTATGTAACTCAAGTCATTATATTGTATACCTTAAATTTATACAGTGCTGTATGTCAATTATATCTCAGTAAAACTGAAAAAAATAGGTGTATTCTAATGGAAATATTTATATCTTTGTCAAGCTAAATACTATATTAAAATATTTCACACATCTCTACAGAGAATGTTGTTCTTATTCAAAAAATGAGTAGAGGCATTTTGAAAGCACATGGACTTTTGGATCAAAATAAATATGCAATTTACACACTAATAAATGATTTGGGGGGCTTCCCTGGTGACTCAGACAGTCAAGACTCTGCCTGAACACAGGAGACCTGGGTTTGATCCCTGGGTTGGGAAGAACCCTGGAGAAAGAAATTGCAACCCACTCCAGTATTCTTGCCTGGAGAATTCCATGGACAGAGGCGCCTGGCAGGCTACAGTCCATAGGGTCACAAAGAGTCAGACATGACTGAGCAACTAGCACACACATGGTGATTTTAGAAATTCATTGCATTTCAGTTTTTTTCTGAATAATAGCAGTATTTTGGCCTTTACAGCTTTTTATTCAAAATATTTTGAGTAAAAGTTAAGACATTTGTTCCCAAGATTAAAATCTGTCCATATGAAAATTCAAGTGATCTCCACTTTAAAAAACCTCCTTTGTGAATATTTAGGATTTGCAAAAATGGACAAATTAAGAAGTGATGATTTGATACATAGATTGCATTTTATGAAATATTTTATAAGTACTATTTCTTTATAAATTTTGACTTATACATGTTTAACATGTAAAAAGAATTGACTCATTTTTCTAAAACTAATGTTTTTAAGACAAATACAACTATGTATTATGTAATAGAATTTTATGCATGCAAATGAGTATTATTCTTTATAAAGTAGTCACCTTGTGAGATATTTCTTCATTTAAGAAGTACAGCCATTGCTCTAAATATTGTACTGTGTTGGAATTACTTTCAGAGCTGAAGACATATCCTTTTTAATATTTTTATTGACAAAAACTGATTTATTTTTTAAAATTATCTCAAGGTAATTTAGAGTCATGTTCACAGGTTTATTGCCATAGCAAAACCTGGCCTATTCTGACTGGTAGGGTTTCTCTAAAACCCATATCTTCATTTCCTTCCCTCCACCTCTTCAGCCTACTCCAATTTGGCACTGTTGCCCCATCTACTTCATACAGACTACTCTTTGTAAGCCTATGGTCTATCATTTTTGTATGATCAAAGAGTATTTTTTTTTAACATTACAGACATAATAATGCCATTTATCTTGTGTGGTTTTGTGCAGTCTCCAAAGGCAATTTCAAAAGAGGTGTAACTTTAAAAACGATAGAATTGTTGGAATAAAGACATTACTTCTACTGTAATAAAGGGTATTTGGATCCTTAACTTTTAGATATGTGATATGTATCTTCAGTGCAGTAAATATTTATTATGTGAATTATTCAAACCACTGTGGCAGGTACTAATACAAAATGCAAAGATTAAAAAATAATATGTTCTATCCCAACTCATGGACAAATAGTGAGGGAGGGTAATATCCTTCAATGACTGGACTGCAAGACAGGCTTAAGTGTTCTTGGAGGTAAAAAGCACTATGTAAATACAGAGGAGGGTGAGATTCATTGTAACTGAGGCGTGACAGTCAAGTTGAGCATAGAAGTATATAGACTGAAACTTTGACAGGTGGGTATAGAAGAAAGGATATTCTAGGAAGAGATACTGACTTGTTCACTTGTAGAGTGGATTTATGTCTTTTATAAATGAACATTTTACTTTCTAATCACAAATTTCACTCTAAAAACTGTGCTATTTTCAACTTTACCAGCACTATAGGATAAGCCTGAATTTAATGCAGTTGAATCTCACAATGGGCTTTTCCAGTGGTAAAGAACCCACCTGCCAATGCAGGAGATGCAGGTTAGACCCCTGAGTCAGGAAGATCCTCTGGAGGAAGAAATGGCAGCCTATTCCAGTATTCTTCACTGGAAAGATATGGTCAAAGGAGCCTGGCAGGCTGCAGTCCATGGGGTTTCAAAGAGTCAGACATGACTGGGCAACTGAGTACATGTGCACATGATTTCACAAAACCTTTGTCTTTTTTTTTTTCTTTCTCTGTGTGTGTGTGCCCTGTATATCTTTTCTTAGTGGTCGTGCCTATGTCTCTTGCTTTATCTCCTTCCTTTCCTCTTGATCTCTTTCTTACCTTCCCTGTCTCTTCCATTCCCTTGTCATGGTCTTCCTTCCTTTTTGATTTCTGTCACTCAAATTGAAATAGATCTGTTAAACTTAGTTATATTTCCTGTTCTTAATTTTAGGAATAGGTGGTTTTAACTCTTTAAAAATGAATAGAATATTTTTCAAAGCAGTTTTCAGCTTTAAAAAAAATACTGATCAGACTATACAGAGTTCTCAAGTGCATACTGTTACCCTTTAACCTTTATTTCAGTTTTTCCCTCTTACTAACTAACTTCATGCTGGCATGGTATATTTGTTACAATAGATGAACCAATATTGATACCTTATTATTAATTCAAATATTTAGTTTGCCTTAGGGTTCACTAGCTCAGACGGTAAAGCGTCTGCCTACAATGCAGGAGACCCAGCTTCGATTCCTGGGTCCAGAAGATCCCCTGGAGAAGGAAATGGCAACCCACTCCAGTATTCTTGCCTGGAAAGTCCCATGGACTGAGGAGCTTGGTGGGCTATAGTCCACGGGCTCGCAAAGACTTGGACACGACTGAGCGACTTCACTTTCACTTTCAATAATTGGGAGTCAAGGCAATGGCACCCCACTCCAGTACTCTTGCCTGGAGAATCCCATGGATGGAGGAGCCTGGTGGGTTGCAGTCCATGGGGTCGCTAAGAGTCGGACATGACTGAGTGACTTCACTTTCACTTTTCACTTTATGCATTGGAGAAGGAAATGGCAACCCACTCCAGTGTTCCTACCTGGAGAATCCCAGGGACGGGGGACCCTGGTGGGCTGCCTTCTATGGGGTCACACAGGGTTGGACACAACTGAAGCGACTTAGCAGCAGCAGCAGAAGGGTTCACTGTGTATGGTACAACTATCTGGGTTTTGACAAATGCATAGTCTTATGTCTACCTGAAAATTAAAATTTCTCTGTACTCTTACCTCTTTACCCTCTCCCCTACACTACTATCTGGCCTCCAAACCCTTGGAGATCTTTTTACTGTCTCTATAGTTTTATTTTTTCCAGAATATCATATAATTGGAATCATACAGTATGTAACCTTTAAGATTGAATTCTTCCATTTAGTAAGATGCATTTAAGATTCCCCCATCTCTTTTAATGGCTTGATAGCACATTTTTAATGTTAAATAATATTCCTTTGTATGAATGTGCCACAGTTAATTTATCTATTCACCTATTGAAAGACAGACACCTTGGTTACTTCCATGTTTGGCAACTATAAATAAAATTTGCTATAAACATTCATGTGCAGAATTTTGTGTGGACGTGGACTTAAGTTTCAACTAATTTGGGTAAATGCCAAGGAGTGTGATTACTGGATCATATGGTAACACTATATTTTTGCCAAACTGTATTCCAACGTGGCTGTGCTATTTTACATTCCCACAGCAGTGAATAAGAGTTCTTGCTGTTCTACATCCTCCCTACTACGAAGTGTTGTCAGTGAGTTTGGATTCTAGCCATTCTAGTAGGTGTGTACTGGAATCTCGTTGTTTCAACATTAGCTCCCTAATGGCTTATGATATTGGACATTTAATGTGCTTATTTGCTGTCTATATTTTTTTTTTGAGGGGTGAGATGTTTATTCAGATCTTTTGCCCATTTTTAAGTTTTGTTTTTTCTTATTGTTGAGTTAGAAGAGTTCTTTGTCTATTTTGGATACCAGTACTTAATCAGAAGTATTATTTGCAAATATTTCCTTCTGTCTGTGACTTTACTTTTGTTTTTATATCAAAAAACTCTTTGTAAAACTCATATTACCTAGATTTATCCCATGTTATACTCTAGAAGCGTTATAGTTTTACACTTCGTTCAGTGATTCATTTTGAGATAATCTTCCAAAAAGGTACAATGTCAAAGTCTAGATAAATAGCTTGATTGATTGCATGTAGATGTGCAGTTGTTTTAGCAACACTTCTTGAAGATTATCTTTGCTCCATTATCAAAGATTAGTTAGCAATATTTATGTGGGTCTATTTCTATTCCACTGATCTATTTTTGTACCAATATCACACTGTCTTAGGTTAACTTAGCATTATAGTTAGTCTTGAAGTAAGGTAGTGTGAGTCCTCTGATGTTGTTAGTTTCTTTCAATATAGATTTGATTTTTTGCCTCTTCACATAATCTTTAGAATCAGTTTGTTGATATCTAAACAATAGTTTGCTGGGATTTTGACTGAGATTACATTGAATAGTTAGATCAAGTTGAGAAGAATGGACGTCTTGATGATATTAAACCTATCTATTCATGAACTTGTGATATTTCTTCATTTCTTTAGTTCTTTGATGTCTTTCATCAAAGTTTTATAGTTTTTCTCATGTAGATCTTCTGTATATTTCATTAGCTTTAGACCGAAAATTTATTTAATATTTTGTGCTAATATAAATTGTGTTGTATTTTAATTTCAAATTTCAGTTGTTAATTAGTGATATATGAGAAAGCAATTGAATTTTGTATAGTTGTAATGCTTGACTCTTGTTTTCTCAAAAACCAACCAACCAACCAACAAAACAGAAAACAAACAAAAATATTCCAGAAAACCTAGACTAATAAAAATCCGTTATTCTTTGCTTCCATGTGATTTCCAATTATTCTTTTCTATGAGTGATTAGAAGACAAACAGCCTCTTGTAATAAATTTATAATATTTCTGTTGGTCAAAAGCTCATATTTTTATTCTCATATTTAACTGTGTTCTGGAATATATGTCAAATATACCCTGAAGTATTTCCAACCACATTATGAGTCTCATTTGTGTATCCCATTGGAAATAAAATAGTAGTTCTGACTTTTTTTTTATTGGAGGGCTGGAATTAATTTTGTAATACTTTTGTTAAATTTTTAAGTACTCATTTTTTTAAAAACCTGTAAAACACTAAAGTGTATTTTTTTTTCCCCAGAATTCTACAGCACTTGTGACATTTTAAAGTATAAGCTCTTGTGGTTTTTTGATCTATGGGAAATGACATAAGGGTTAGAAAGAGCCACTCAAGATATCATTTCTTCCTAGAAACAATCAAGGATTGGGTATATATATGAGAAAGTTTATACTAGCTCACTTAAATGTAGACATAAGTATGTCATTGCTAGTATTAATAGACGAACTCTGTTACCTTATTTCTTTTTTCTCTGTTTGAAACTACAGTTTGTACTGTTCCTTTTTCTTGACTTGTCACTTGTGATTATATTACACTAAACCTAATGGATACCTTTTTGAAAATTAAGAATAATTCATATACCATAAGATTTTAATGATTTAAAGTATACAATTTTGTGGCCTTTAATATGTTCAGAAGATTGTGCAAACATCACCATCATCTAATTCTCGAATATTTTCACCACCCCAAAGATTCTCCAGTGTGGTCCTAGCAGTCAATCCTGGAGATCTAGCCTATAATATTCCAGTGATTTTATAACTACCTGATCCTCTAGCTACCTGATAATCTACGAAGAATATGTCGATGCTAGAGATCTCTCTTGGTTTTCACTTTTTCAAGCCATCCCTCCCTAGTTGTGTCAACTGACCCCACGACTTCAAGGCTTCTCACTGTTCCACGTTTCCCCACACACACCCACAGGCTTTTTAATATGGCAATGTCCTTATCAAAATGGAGTGTCTAAAGTAAGCTTTGTAGTACAATTTGAAATCAGGGAACATGGTAACTCCAGCTTTATTCTTTCTTTTCAAGAGTGCTTTGGCTATTCTGGGCCTTTTGTGGTTCTATGCAAATTTTAGGATTGTTTGTTTTAGTTCTGTGAAAAATCCCATTGGTATTTTGATTAAGATTGCATTAGATCTCTGAATGCTTTAGGTAGTATGGGCATTTTAAAAATATTAGTTACTCTAGTATGTGAGCATGGTATATCTTTCCATTTATTTGTATCTTTTTCGTTTTTTGTTTATATTGAGAGAACAATGGTTTTACTAATTTAATCTCAATATAGTGTGTATCACTTAATATATTTTCTGATGTTGAACAGTTGTTACATTCCTGGGATCAATTCTCTGTAGTTATTATGTATTTATATGTATGCTGCTGCTGCTGCTAAGTCGCTTCAATTGTGTCTGACTCTGTACAACCCCATAGACGGCAGCCCACCAGGCTCCGCCATCCCTGGCATTCTCCAGGCAAGAACACTGGAGTGGGTTGCCATTTCCTTCTCTAATGCATGAAAGTGAAAAGGGAAAGTGAAGTCGCTCAGTCATGCTCAACTCTTTGTCATCCCATGGACTGCAGCCTTCCAGGCTCCTCCATGCATGGGATTTTCCAGGCAAGAGTACTGGAGTGGGTTGCCATTGCTTTCTCTGATTTATATGTATACATACATATGAATATATACATTGTTTATTTGATTTGTTCTTGTTTTATTTAGAATTTTTGCATCTAAATTCTTAAGTGAGATCAGAATGTACTTTTCCTATTTCATGCTCCCTACATTTACTACCGATTTCACTATCAATTACTGATCATAACATTATTCAGTGTTTCTATTTTTTGCTGTATTGATTTCCATATGTCAAAGTTTTCTAGGAAATTTCCCATCTCATTTGATTTGTAAATTGATTGTCATTTAGTAGTTTAGTATTTCCTCCTAGATATTTTAATGTTTCCTCTATTTTTAGAGATATAGCCTTTCACTTCCAAAGCTGCTTATTAATTCCTTTTTTATTTCTTAATAGTTAATAATTAATAATATTTTGATCAGTATATGCTTTATTATAGGTTGAATGTTTGGCAGTTTCATATGGTTCAACCTAATATTTTATTTATCTTATTAAAGAACCAGTTTTGATTCTATTATATGTTTATTCTTTGTCATTTAACTTTTGTTCTAATCTCCATTATTTATTTCCTTCTTTATTTGGTTTATTCTACTGTTATTTTCTAGATTGTTAAATTAGATCCTTAGCCAATTAATTTTATAATTCTTTAATATCACATCTGTGCATTAGAGGCCATAAATTTTCCACTAAGTATCACTTTAGCTGTATCCCACAGGTTTTGATATATAGTATCTTTGTTGTTGTTTAGTATTAAATATTTAATACTTCCGTTATGATTTTTTCTTTGACTCATGGATAATTTATAGCTCTTTTCTTTCTTTTTAGTTATTTTGTTTTTGAAGTATAGTTGACATCCAGTGTTTCAGGTATACAGCACAGTGATTCAGTTGTATGTTCCTATGTATGTGTGTGTATGTGTGCGTGTGTACATGTGCACGCAGTTTCTCAGTCATGTCCAACTCTTTGCAATCCCCTCGACTGTAGCCGCCCCAGGCTCATCCGTCCATGGATTTTTCCAGGCAAGAATACTGGAGTGGGTTGCCATTGTCCTTCTCCGGGGAATCTTCCCCACCCATGGATCAAACTTGCATCTCTTATGTCTCCTGCATTGGCAGGTGGATTCTTTATTACTGGGTCACCTGGGAAGCCATATATATATATATATATATATATATCATATATACATATATATATATATGTATGTATATGCATAGTTTTTCAGATTATTTTCCATTATAGGTTATTACAAGATATTGAATATAGTTCTCTGTGGTATCTAGTAGGTCCTTGTTTTTTTTTTTTTTAATTTATTTACTTTTAATTAAAGGATAATTGCTTTGAAATATTGTGTTGGTTTCTACCAAATATCAACAAGAATCAGTCATAGGTATACCTATGTAAGAAATTTTGCTTTAATTTCTAATTTTATTGCATTATGATCAGATAACATGGTTTGTATGATATGAATTCTTTGGTGTTTGTTGAGCCGTCTTTTATGGATCAATAATTATTGAATTTTAGAAATGCTACACAATAGCTTGAAAATAATATGTAGTGCCTGGGGAAAAATTTCTACATACTATTTAGTTCAAAATTATTAATTATATTGTTTAAATTTTCTGTATCTTTACTAGTTTTATTTTTTCTTACTTCTTAAGGTGTTTTTTTGCTTCATGGTTCACTTCTTCACTTTGTTCAGTGTTCTGCTGGAACTTCACACTCTTAGAAAGCCTTTCTGTCAACATTGTAGTAACACATCTACTATTCCATATCTTCAGTCTCTTTTCTCCTATCCTGCTTTTTTACTAGTGGTGTTTATTAGTACTGGATGTTATATTTTATATTTATATGTTCACTGTCTCCTTTACTAGAGCATTAGCTTGCTGAAGACAGTTTTATTTACTACTGTATGTTCTGGGTCTAAAATCAGTTCAGTTCAGTCTCAGTCATGTCCAACTCTTTGTGACCCCATGAACTACAGCACACTATGCCTCCCTGTCCATCACCAATTCGCAGAGTTTACTCAAACTCATGTCCATTGAGTCAGTGATGCCATCCAACCATCTCATCCTCTCTTGTCCCCTCTCTTCCTGCCTTCAGTCTTTCCCAACATCAGAGTCTTTTCAAATGAGTCAGCTGTTCCTATCAGGTGGGCAAAGTATTGGTGTTTCAGCTTCAACATCATCCTTTCAATGATCACTCAGGACTGATCTCCTTTAGGATGGACTGGTTGGATCTCCTTGCAGTCCAAGGGACTCTCAAGAGTCTTCTCCAACAACACAGTTCAAAAGCATCAATTCTTCGGTGCTCAGCTTTCTTTATAGTCCAACTCTCACATCCGTACATGAGTACTGAAAAAACCGTAGTCTTGACTAGATGGATGTTTGTTGGCAAAGTAATGTCTCAGCTTTTTAATATGTTGTCTAGGTTGGTCATAACTTTCCTTCCAAGAAGCAAGTGTCTTTTAATTTCATAGCTGCAGTCACCATCTGCAGTGATTTTGGAGCCCAAAAGGATAAAGTCTGCCACTGTTTCCACTGTTTCCCTATTTGCCATGAAGTGATAGGACTGGATGCCATGATCTTTGTTTTCTGAATGTTGAGCTTTAAGCCAACTTTTTCACTCTCCTCTTTCACTTTCATAAAGAGGCTTTTTAGTTCTTCTTCACTTTCTGCCATGAGGGTGATGTCATCTGCATACCTGAGGTTATTGATATTTCTCCCAGCAAATCTTGATTCCAGCTTGTGCTTCTTCCAGCCCAGCATTTCTCATGATGTACTCTGCGTAGAAGTTAAATAAGCAGGGTAACAATATACAGCCTTAACGTACTCTTTTTCCTCTTTGAAACCAGTCTGTTGTTCCATGTCCAGTTCTAAATGTTGCTTCCTGACCTGCATATAGGTTTCTCAAGAGGCAGGTCAGTTGGTCTGGTATTCCCATCTCTTTCAGAATTTTCCAGTTTGTTGTGATCCACACAGTCAAAGACTTTGGCATAGTCAATAAAGCAGAAATAGATGTTTTTCTGGAACTCTCTTGCATTTTTGATGATCCAGCAGATGTTGGCAATTTGATCTCTGGTTCCTCTGCCTTTTTTAAATCCAGCTTGAACATCTGGAAGTGCATGGTTCACATATTGCTGAAGCCTGGCTTGGAGAATTTTGAACAATTACTTTACTAGCATGTGAGATGAGTGCAATTGTGCAGTAGTTTGAGCATTCTTTGGCATTGCCTTTCTTTGGCAGGGTCTCAAATATTACCTGTCTAAAAGAGACATTTAATATATAGTTGTTGATTGAATGAGCAGTTTTTGATATTAAGGGGAGCTCATTTTCAGTTGAAGCAGGTGGTTTTCTATGAGAGTTTGATGGTCTTTTCAGTGATATAGCATTTTCTTCTATACCATATCTTTAGATCTGTGTCCATAAACCTAAGGAAATCCTGATTGTTTTTGTGTTATTGTTTAAATTTGGATTTTCTGTCCGCAAAATACAGTATAAATACTGATTCCTATGGTGATGACCATGGAACATATCTGGCTTTCATTTTTTTGTGTGTGATTATTACTATTTTTAAACAGCCAGAGCACTAAGAAGAATTTAAGTTTTCTTACTGCTTCTTCAAGGCAGTCTATAGGTTTTTTCCTACTCCTAAGTTTACTAATCAACATGTCTCAGATGCCGCTCCACCCCCTCCCTGGCTGCTTCACCCTCTCCTTGGCTTTGGGTATTGTCTGTTGTCCTCACATTGGTGTTAATTCTCCATAAATCATCCCAGATGTTTCGATATATGTGTGTGTGATGCCCTAGGGTTCAATAAGACTTGAATTCTACCCTGGGCTATAGCTTTGAGCTATCTGTTCTTTTCTAACACTTAGAGATTTCCTTTTCTATCTTTCATCTAGTTTGGTCAGCTTTTACTTATCAAAATTACCCGAAGTATCTGTGTGTTTGAAGTGAGAGAGAGAGAAAACCCCATCATATATTTACTGAAATTATTAGCATTTCATAATAAACTGTCTTTACTTATAGTATGTCCAATAGGATCTTCCTCTTAATCTTTATTAAAGTTGTTTACAGCATGGTTATCCCCTCATAGAAAATGTACTGTAATTATGTTAATATGTCTAGCACTTAAGTTGAATCATGTTGCCCTAATTCTTCAGTGGTTGTCATACTTCGGTGTCATATCAATAATCATATGAAATTTTTTTCAAAGAGAATATGCTTTAATAGTTAACATCATGCAATGAGTATTTGTGTGTGAGTGTAGTGGAAGAGAGGTAGAGGAAGATAAAGAGAGATGTTAAAGAGTTTAGGTGGAAAAGAGACTGTTAGACTATTATGAAGAAAAAGATAGTTTGGGAGAGGAGGGGAGCTGGAAAAAGCATGGGAGTGGGCGAGATTGTATTGATAAGACAGCTTGTACCTAAACAAGACAAATCTTTGGCAAGGTTTGTTTAATTCTTTTCAGTGAGGCAGATGAACTGTAGCAGAGGAAATAATCTATTCTAATTTCAATCTGCTCTCCCCTTCAACTCATTAAATCTGACTTCTTTTCACATGCAGCTAAACTGGTGCTTTTTGCTGATACCTGAGTGAAGTTGAGAGGTTTGCACTTACACTTAATTTTTTGGCACTTTACAATTTGTCCTCTACTCTTGTCTATGGAGGAAAATTGTTCCCTCTGAGTAGAGTAAGTGACTGTCAGCTTGATTGTGTGTGAAAGCGCCTATTCTATCATGTGATATTAACAGGAACCAAGTATCAGCAAACTTGTGTTCTTTTGGAACTGCTTTTCTTCAACATTCTCTATATGTAGCAAGAATAATAAAGTTATTCAAGTTTCACAAGTGAGACATGAACACTTCATCCATTTTTGCAAATATTGCAACATTTTGTGATTCTCCATATCAGAAAAGAGAAAAAAATCTTTCCAATTATTTATTTAATGAATCACTTACTTTATGGAGCTTTTGAAAATGTTATTTTTCAGATAGATTCAACAATCTCATTCCTATTGTGTAATTTAGTGGTAAGCTTTCCCCATTCATCTTACCTGGGAAGGTCAAGCATTTTATAACCTCAAAAAGCCTGATCCTTTTTTGAACGCACAATTACCTAAATGTTCCCATTATTTAAAAAGGATATTTCAACCATCTCAAGGTTTACTTTTACTAGGATTCTCAAGTGTTTTCATTTATTGAATACTGACTTCAATTGAAGCAACTTTTATAACACTGTCTAAAATCTTATATTTTCTTATTATATCTTAAAATTCATGATTATATGACATGCTACATGCTGATGTAACTTAACTGTCAACTTTCATTTAGACGTTATAACTTTAACATTTGTGCAAAAGCCTATTTGAAGCTTAAAAATATTTTGACACCATAGGTTCTAGAGATTTATGTGGCCAGAAAAGATAAAGCAGAATTGGATGGTGAAAAGATAGAGTGCAATTTATTGGTTATCACAAACAGAAGGGCTGATAACTTAATGAAAGCTGATTGGCAGTAGAATTTATCATAGCAACTGTAGTAGAGAGAATAGCAAGTGATAATGCTACTAATTAATAAATAATGCATCTCATGACAATGTAGAACAATGTACTATCATTTAGAATGTTTGCTGACCAAGTTTTATTTGTGTTGCTACTTTGATGTTGGAATACAATTTTGAGAAGTATAAAATGAGTTTAAAATACATTTTGAGATGGCTATCATCCAGAATCAGGTAAAGGAGGTTTATTCTAATTGGGAAATTTAGAAGACCTAAAGATTTTGAGTAAGAAACAATTCTTGTAATGAATGTAATGAAAGTGTAACTTGAAGTGGTTTGACAATATTTTCAATAAAGTACTGGAAGAAAAACCAGTAAACATCTTGAAGACAAAGGAATCATGAGCAATGAACAAGATGAATTTATTTCAAACAAATCATGTCTGACAAAATTAATAGTTGTTAAAATAGAATTGTAGAATTAGTGTGTTTAAAGGGAATGCATTTTTTAACTTCGATTAAAAATTTGTTGTAGCTTTTCAAAAATAATTTTACAATTAGGATACAAATAGTATAATGCATTAAATATTTTTAAAATTAAATTTTGTCATGACACTGTCAAACTAACAGTGTCATGTTAGTTTCTACTGTACAGTGAATCAAGCATACATATATATTTGTTCCCTCTTTTTTGGATTTCCTTCCCATTTAGGTCGCCACAGAGCAATGGGTAAAGCTTCCTGAGCTATACAGTAGGTTCTCATTACTCTTATAAAGCAGGTTGTCTGTTTTATATATACCATCAATAGCATGTATATGTCAGTCACAATGGATTAAATATTTATGGAAAGACAATGAGTCTACCTAAGGCCAAAATGTAGTGCCAAAAATATACCCAAATTGGGAAAAGGTGGCAGGGACAAGGGTGTCCTGAAAGGTTTGGTCCCCCATAATCTCTATTGATCCCTCCAAGTACTCATACAATTCATATAAAAGCAATATGCATATCACATAACGATGGCTTCTAATACGAGTCCTCCAAGAGTCCCTTCTAATCCCTGGTGGCTCAGCTGGTAAAGAATCCACCTGCAATGTGAGAGACCTGGTCTTGATCCCTATGTTGGGAAGACCCCTGGAGAAGGGACCGGCTACCCACTCCAGTATTCTGGCCTGGAGAATTCCATGGGCTATACAGTCCATGGGGTCGCAAAGAATTGGACACGACTGAAGGACTTTCACTTTTCACATGTTCTCCCTATATAAGAATTCCAGAGGCTTTATTTATGGCTTTAGATCAGTGGTCAATAAATCTCTTACTCTCTGTTTTGTTTGTCTTTATTAAAGTGTAGTTGACATATAATATTATTTTCAGATGTATAACATAATTGTTTGGTAGGTATTAGAGTGATAAAGAAGCTGTCTGCCAATGCAGGAGATGGCAGAGACATGGGTTTGATTCTTGGATCAGAAAGATCCCCTGGAGGAGGAAATGGCAACCAGTGTTCATGCCTGGAAAATTCCATGGACAGAGGAGCTTGGTGGTCTCCTATCCATGGAGACACAAAAGAGTCAGGCATGACTGAGCACACTTACACACACACTTGTGTATATCACAAATTGACCACCACAAAGTCTAATTAACATCCATCATCCCACATAGTTACAAATTTTTTTCTTTGTACTTTTATTTATTTTTTTTTACTTGTAAAATACATTCTCTTGGCAAGTTTTAAGTATACGATACAATATTATTAACCATATAGTCACCATGACATACATTACATTCCCAGGTCATATTTATTTTATAACTGCAAGTTTGTATCTTTTGACCACCTTCAGGCATTTTGACCACCCTAGCCCCAACCTCTGACAACTACCAATCTGTTCTCTGTATCTACAGTAAAATTTTTAGATTCCATAAGATATCCATGAGACCATATGGTATTTGTCTTTCTGTCTGACTTGTTTCATTTAGCATAATGCTCTCAACCATTCATGTTGTCACAAATGGCAATTTCCTTCTTATTGCTGAATAATATTCCATTGTATATATAAACCAGTTTTTTAAAAATCCATTCATCCATTGTTGAGTAGTCACATTGCTTCCAAGTTTTGACTGTTGTAAATGATACTACAATGAATACAGGGGTGCAGATACCTTTTCAAGGTATTGTTTTTATTTCCTATAGATGAGTTCAGTTCAGTCGCTCAGTCATGTCCGACTCTTTCTGACCCCATGAACTGCAGCACACCAGGCCTCCCTGTCCATCACCAACTCCCAAAGTTTACCCAAACTCATGTCCATTCAGTCAGTGATGCCATCTAACTATCTCATCCTCTGTCGTCCCCTTCTCATCCTGCCTTCAATGTTTCCCAACATCAGGGTTTTATGAAACGAGTCAGCTCTTCGCATCAGGTGGCCAAAATATTGGAGTTTCAGCCTCAACATCAGTCCTTCCAATGAACACCCAAGACTGATCTCTTTTAGGATGGACTGGTTGGATTTCCTTGCAGTCCAAGGGATTCTCAAGAGTCTTCTCCAACACCACAGTTCAAAAGCATCGATTCTTCAGTGCTCAGCTTTCTTTATAGTCCAACTCTCACATCCAGCATGACTACTGGAAAAACCATAGCCTTGACTTGACGGACCTTTGTTGGCAGAGTAATGTCTCTGCTTTTGAATATGCTGTCTAGGTTGGTCATAACTTTCCTTCAGAAATGGAATGGCTAGATTATATGGTAGTTCTGTTTTTTAATTTTTTGAGAAACCTTCATGTTTTCCTTTGTGGCTATACCAATTTTTATTTCTATCAACAATGCATAAAAGTTCCCTTTTCTTCAACACTTAGTATTTCTTGCCTTTTTGATAATAGCTATTTTGGCAGCCTTGACATATTTCAATGAGTTTCTTTTTGTTTGTTTCTTTTGGAGCAGAAAAAGATATATTGCAAGGACAAGCAAGGAGAAGACATGGCATATTCTCAAAAGACCTGAAGTTCATGATGATTTTTAGGGAAGAGTCTTTAAAGGTACATTTGGGGTGATGACTTCAAGGTTTTTGACTTTCTTCTGATTGGTTGGTGATGAGGTAACAGGGTGGTGTTCCAGGAATCTCAGTCATGAACCTCTGGTTCCTACTAGTCTAGGATCTCAGCAAGATGTCACTATCCTCTACTTGGGAAGGGCCCTTAATCCCTGTGGCCTTGAAAAGTTTCCTATGGAAGCAGGAAGCAATGGCAGCTCACCCTATAAATACTGTCAGCAGCCATTCCTGGGAGTTTCTTCCACCATGTGGACATTGGTGTTTGTGGGTGCTACCACAGAATGTCATTGTAGTTTTGATTTTCATTTTCCTTGATGATCCCGCTCTCTATTTCTTAAATAAAGTTTTATTGAAATATATGCATCCTTGTTTATAAATTCTTTGCCTTTGGCTGCTTTCCTGCTCCAGTGGCAGAGTTGAGTATTTGAGACAGAAACCATATGACCTATAAAACTTGAAATATGAATCATTTTGCCTTTTACAGATATTTTGCTGACTCCTCTTTAAATGAATTTTTTTAACCTTAGAAGCATTAGAATTGTTGTCATGTCTGTGCATAGGTAGAATATTTATACATTGTATAAAGGAGGAAATGAATTTGTACATGTCACTACTCTCAGGGTTTAGTTTTACTCTAAATCTTCTGTGTTACATCCATTTCAGGAGAGTCCAAAATGAGATATATGACACAGTCACTGCCTTCACTAAGTTCCGTTCAATTGTTCTTGATATCATTAAAGTTAATGATGATATAGCAATAGGCTTAATGGGGGAATGTGAGAGGAACTATGACTGAGAAAAACAATATTGTTTGTGTTAAGTATCAAGACATTTTAAGTCTTATTCTGTTAAAATCTATTTTTTTTTTTTTTTTTAGAAATCTTGCAAAATAAGTGTCATCAAATTTATTTTAGACTTTTCTCCCAATGTACTTATACTGGGAGCAGAGCATTCCTCAGCTTGTGATTAAACTGAACAAAAAATCACCTGTACATGGTAGATGCTTGATAAATATTTATGGCTTGAATATTAACTTCATAATTGCTTTTTTATGTTTGTTTATTCATACTTCGGATATTTGAGTGCTTACTGTGTGCCAGGCATAATGCCCTGGAGCAAGTGATTTGGCAGTGAAAAGTGTGTATGACCATGACCATGCGTGCATGCTAAACCCCTTGGACTGTAGCTTGCCAGGCTCCACTGCCCATGGGATTTTCCAGGCAAGAATATTGCTGTGGGTTGCCATTTCCTTCTCTAGAGGATCTTCCTGACCCAGGGATTAAAGCTGTATCTCTTGTGTCTCCTGCATTGGCAGACAGATTCTTCACCACTGTGCCACTTGGAAAGTATGTAGCTAAGTGATAGGGTTCCGAATGTGTGGGCAATGAATGAGTTTATAAATAAAGAAAGAAAGAATGCAGAGAGATGAAGAGTGATTTGGGTCAGAAAGGGTGGATAGTGGGGTGAAGAATAACGAGGTGCCATTTGAGTTAAGAATAAATGGTAAGAAGGGGAAGCCATCATGAAATTATCTAGAAGAAGAGCTTTTAGAAGAACAAGTTCAAAAGTCCCAAATAGTTGTGACCTCACAAAGTAATAGAAAGGAGATCAGTGTATCTGGACAACCCTAGTGACAGAGTTTGTGTGTGTGTGTGTGTGTGTGTATGTGTGTGTTGTGTTAAGACCCACCATGTTTTGTATCTGTGGAAGAGTGTTAGTAGAACAGGGTAGTCTTCAATTTCTTGGGTACCCAAAGGATCAGTAATTTCTAAACAGATATGTCATTTTTTTGAGCTAAAATGTAGTGACTAAGTTCATTTTATTTGAATCAGTATTGGTTGAATCCAACAGAAGATCATGTGTAGGTATCTGGATAGGAATAAGAGCAGAGTGGGAAGGGCAAAGAATTCACATAGCATTTTGGAAAAACTGGAGGTTACAACTTGGTTCTTTGGTTCTAAGACTGTATAGATTTCAGTTACATGAAAACTCCTAGACACATTGTAGGCTCACACAAACATTTGTTGAACAAATGTATATTGTTTTGAATTCTTATTTGATAAGGTTAGAGGGTGTGATTTCTGTAATATTTGGAAAAGAGTATGCATAATGGAACTAGATTATGGAGGACTCTGAAAACCAAGAGCAAAGGAATTGGTATTTTAAGTGTTTGGGAATCATTATAGGGAATAAGATAATAACTGGATGGTTTCTAAATATTTGTTTTATTATGATATGTAGGATATTTTAAAGAGAAAGGAACCAAGGATGATATTTTATTCCAGGAATACTTTCTATTTTAACCAGGTTCTCATTCTCAGCATGGTTTGGCTACATTGCAATCAATTACTTAACAAAAGTCCCTGGGTCCAATAAATAAAAGCTGTCTCAGTTACCAAGGTTCTTTCTTGTTATGTAGTCTTGCATCTGTATTTTTATTTGCCTTATGCTATACCTTCTTTCCTAGCAATCTGATCTTTAACCATTTTTCAGGACTCTGAAAGGCCTTATTGTATCCTTTTATATTTGTCTCTCACTGGTACCTGCTTGATTGTATTTATATGTAGGGAGTAGTTCAATAAAAATTAAATGAACAAGTATATAATGGAAAACATTCCTGTGCAAACTGTAAGGATGGGATTTTCTGCTTTATTTTCTTTTTTTCTTCCTTCTTTCCTTCCTCCTTCTCTTTATTTCATTAGTTATCAGCCTTAGCTTTTAATGGAACTACTGAAAATGTGAAGATTGGTACATCAAAAGTGAATCCTGAGAGACAAAGTGGCTGCTATCTCTGGCAACACTCAATCTGTCAGTGAGAAAGATATGCCAAGACAATTTCCATGTTGTTGCAGGTCTGACCACGGACAGAAACTTGAATGCCCTCACTAAATATACATTTTACTTTAATGTTCATATTTCATAGAAACTATTTTCAGACTAGAAAGTAAAAATCATATAATTTGGTTTGTTCCTCTCTTCAGACAATTTAGGAACAACAGACAGTCTTCCCTTTGGGAACTGTTATTATGATAACAGTTCTCTTATGATAATCCACTTCTATTATTACCTTGGTTGGCCCTCACTATGTATAATCATTCAATTTTGTATCTCATCAGACCTATTTCCAAAAAGGAAATGAGGGATCAGCTTTTGCTGTAGGGTTCTACATTTACTGAGGTAATGGTGTCTTATTTTTCCTCTGGGTAGTTGACTCTGGGAAATTTACAAGGGTGTATAACCGTCACAAAAGTGGTATCAGTTTTATCAGCAACTTACGAACAATTTCCAAAATGACTATTTCTGGGCACAACACTGTGAATGTTTCTTGTATGGTAGTGAAAAGATGGACTTGTGCTAAATATAGAACCACACAAGATAACCTTTAAGCTCATGAAGAAAATTGAAACCTGGAAATGTAGTATGGTTTGTAGGAGTACAGACTCTGCAGAAAGATTGAATGGGTGAGAGTCCTAGTTTGGCCACTCAGTAGAGATGATCTTTGTCAAATGTCTTAATCTCTTTGTGTTTCAGATTACATATCAATAAAATAGGGATATATCTGATATTGAGGTAGCTCCCTCCTAGAAGTTTTTTTTTTTTTTTTAACATTAAGTAAATATGCATAAAAGTACTTACAACAAAGCCTGAGTATAGGAAATTCTTATGTCTTTGCACTAAGATACTAAATTAGAGATACCAAGGGAACGTTTCATGCAAACATGGGCACAATAAAGGAGAGAAATGGTACGAACTTAACAGAATCAGAAGATATTAAGAGGTGGCAAGAATACACAAAGAACTATACAAAAAAGTTCTTCATGACCCAGATAACCATGATGGTATGATCACACCTAGAGCCAGACATCCTGTAATGCAAAATCAAGTGGGCCTTAGGAAGCTCACTAGGAACAAAGCTATTGGAGGTGATGGAATTTCAGTTGAGCTATTTCAAATCCTAAAAGATGATGCTGTGAAAGTGCTACACTCAATATGCCAGCAAATTTGGAAAACTCAGCAGTGGCCACAGGACTGGAAAAGGTCAGTTTTCATTCCAACCCCAAAGAAAGGCAATGCCAAAGAATGCGCTATTTACCGCACAATTGCACTCATCTCACACATTAGTAAAGTAATGCTCAAAATTCTCCAAGCCAGACTTTAACAGTATGCAAACCATGAACTTCCAGATGTTCAAGCTGGATTTAGAAAAGGCAAAGGAACCAGAGATCAAATTGCCAACATATGCTGGATCATCAAAAAAGCAAGAGTTCCAGAAAAACATGTACTTCTGCTTTATAGACTACACCAAAGTCTTTGACTGTGTGGATCACAACAACCTGGAAAATTCTGAAAGAGATGGGAATACCAGACCACCTGACCTGCCTCCTGAGAAATCTGTATGCAGGTCAGGAAGCAACAGTTAGAACTGGACATGGAACAACAGACTCATTCCAAATCAGGAAAGCAGTATGTCAAGGCTGTATATTGTCACCCTGCTTATTTAACTTACATGCAGAGTACATCATGAAATGCTGGGCTGGATGAAGCACAAGCTAGAATCAAGACTGCTGGGAGAAATATCAGTAACCTCAGATATGCAGATGACACCACCCTTATGGCAGAAAGTGAAGAAGAACTAAAGAGCCTCTTGATGAAAGTGAAAGAGGAGAGTGAAAAAGTTGGCTTAAAGCTCAACTTTCAGAAAACTAACATCATGGTATCCGGTTCCATCACTTCATGGCAAATAGATGGGTAAACAGTGGAAACAGTGACAAACTTTATTTTCTTGGGCTCCAAAATCACTGCAGATGGTGACTGCAGTCATGAAATTAAAAGACACTTGCTCCTTGAAAAAAAAAGTTATGACCAACCTAGACAGCATATTAAAAAGCAGAGACATTACTTTGCCAACAAAGGTACATCTAGCCAAAGTGATGGTTTTTCCAGTAGTCATATATGGATATGACAGTTGGACTATAAAGAAAGCTGAGGCCCAAAGAATTGATGCTTTTAAATAGTGGTGTTGCAGAAGACAGTTGAGAGTCCCTTGGATTGCAAGGAGATCCAACCAGTCCATCCTAAAGGAAATCAGTCCTGAATATTCATTGGAAGGACTGATGCTGAAGCTGAAACTCCAATACTTTGCCCACTTGGCATGAAGGACTGACTCATTTGACAAGACCCTGATGCTGGGAAAGATTGAAGGCAGGAGGACAAGGGGACCACAGAGAATGAGATGGTTGCATGGCATCACTGACTCGATGGACATGAATTTGAGTAAGCTCCAGTAGTTGGTGATGGACACGGAAGCCTGGCGTGCTGCAGTCCATGGGGTTGCAAAGAGTTGGACATGACTGAGCAACTGAATTGTGTGTTTGCTATTATCTGATAATCTTTAGAAGAATAAAAAGTAAGTTTCTCTTTGACCCCACCTTCTCTAAGAATTACTAAAGTATAAGAAATTTGTTGCCATTTCAAGAACGTGGAATGATTTGAAAACAGCACTATTTTGTTTTAAAACTCAAAGCAATTGTCCTAAACTGAGACATTATTTAACCTTAGATTAAATTAAGTAGAATTGTTCTTATATTCCTCTCTTTCAAAAAAAAAAAAAAAAAAGATAGCTCATAAGTTAATGGTTCACCATTAGGGGTGTTTTCAAAAAGCAAGTCTAAAGATCCTTGTGTCTTGAGGTCACTTTGTAGTCAGTACAATCGTCTATGTCTAACTATTTAGAATTCTGTAAAATTTGAAGACAAGTGGTCTTTAGGTGGGTTTGTGGACTCCTAGAAATTTTATTCAAAATTCTATGAACATATACACTTTTCGAGAGAAAGAGATTCTTGATTTTACCATCATCTCAGAGAGACTTATGATTCCCCCAAAAGTAGCAACCACCCTCTGAAGTAATATAAATTTTTTGTCTTCAGTGGAGATAAAAGTGTGATATCCTATTTACGGAGGCAGCAAAACCTTATAGTATATTTTAGATTTTTAGTTTAAAAGGATCAAAATGAAAATTTTATTCTCTCTGGTGAACTTTTAGCTAGTCAGAAAATTTAATGAACCAGAATTCCAGGTAATCAATGTTTACTTGTGTCAGGCAGCAATCATTCTTCAGTATATCAGCTAAGTATGTATTTTGTCCTGAGAAAATGGTGATTTTTGTCTATTGTTCATTCTTTTTTCTTATCCTAGTTTCAGAATTATTAACACTTGCAGTAGTTTCATAATTATGTATCTCTTATGCTATGCTAAGTCATTTGAGTCATGTCTGACATGTGTGACCCCATAGACGGCTCCCCCGTCCACCAGGCTCCCCCGTCCCTGGGATTCTCCAGGCAAGAACACTGGAGTGGGTTGCCATTGCCTTTTCCAATGCATGAAAGTGAAAAGTGAAAGTGAAGTCGCTCAGTCGTGTCCAACTCTTAGCGACCCCATGGATTGCAGCCTAACAGGCTCCTCCGTCCATGGGATTTTCCAAGCAAGAGTACTGGAGTGGGGTGCCATTGCCTTCTCCATGTATTTCTTATACTTAGGAGTAAAGCATTATATGAATGCTTGCTTCAAAGCATTATTATATCAATCTCATTAGTATAATTTAGTACAGAATATTTCTACTCATTCTGTCCAAACGTACTGTGGAATAAAGTATCTCAAACAGGACAATGGAAAGTGGGAAGAAAGGGAATTTTACTAGACTCTGAAGTGTTCAAAATGTGTTGTATTTCTTATGTACTTATGCAAATATTTAAATTCACATTTACCTTGGTGTTTTTAATTGCTTTTATTAAAATGGCTTGATAGAATATTTTAAAATAATTGTTTTATGAATCCTTGGAAAAGGTACACATTCCAAGCTCAAAAACTTTAAAGTTTTTAATTGAAGGAGATTAAGTAAATAATTCAGAAATGCATTCTGTTTACCTGTTAATAATTAAGCAGGTTAGACTATGTACTTTTTATAGTCATGGAGTTTTAATTTATTTATTTGTTGGTGTGTTGGTTTTTAAGAATTTATTTAAGGCATTCTGCTATTGGGAAATAAAAATAAACAGAGTGAAGCTATCCATAATAAAGGAAATGGCTTGGGTTACTTTTAAAGAGACAAGTGAGGGGAAAAAGGAATTGATTGGATTTTAGGGTTAAAAGCAATATTTAGTACATAATCTTTCTGAACTTCTCCCCTCTATTTGGAAGGGAAACTGAAATACCTAACAGAAAGAATAATTGGGTTAAGTGAATGACCTTTTGTTCTTGCCCTAGAGCTCAAGCTCATTGGAATTTGATTTTAGATGGCTTTAGTGTAGGATTTAGCCAGGTCATTTTTATGGATTCTTGGAGAAGTCTACTGTAGGACTTACCAGATTTTTCTGGTGTTTTAAAAACTCTGATAATACTCAAAGCCAGATTGAATACCTCTACCTTCAGAAGCACCATTATGGAGTAACTGGAACTAAATTAGTGTTTTCTAGTCTATATTCTATCTTATCCTCTTGACCATGTATGTCTAGGTTCTTTCTTTCTGATGTTATTTAAATATTGTAAATTGGTTTTCATTTGGGGTCTTTGATCAGATACAACCAAAATTTGGACTTCGTTTTTTGTTTAATGATGAATACTTGTTTTCTGTAATTACTGATAGTGAATAATCTTTAACAGTTTCTATTCATTTTGTCCCAACATGTCATTTACTTAGTTTGAATTTTTACTCATTCAAAATTATACTACTCCTACCTCCAAAACTGCTTCATTTGTTCTCAAGGCAAATTTTGTTTGTCCCTCTGTAGTGTTCCTATTGCTAAAATTAATACATGTTTTATCTGTTTTCTATTATAATAATATGCTTACTGTATCAATATAATGTCAAAATTCTTACATTTTCTACATTCCAGGCTGTGCCTTTCTTTGAAAATTTGATCAAAGATGTGAACATTTAAAATGTGGCTGCTAGGAATCATAGGTACCATTATGAGTGATTTTTTAAAAGAAATATTATTTTTATTTCCTTTTACTTTCCTTTCTTGCTTTGTTGTTCTCTTTTTTCCCTTCCATCACTCCATCTACTTTATTTACTTCTTTTAAAAAAATATATACAGTTAATGGAGGTGGCCTTCACCAAAAATAGGACAGATAGACATTTCCATGTGGCTTTCTTAACATTCAGCAAATTTAATGATATATTACCTAATTTTTTTCTGCACTGTAGACTGAGTTTTGTTTTTTTTTTTTTTTTACTGCTTTTGTTTTTATGAAAAGTAATTTTTATGTATTGTAGATTGTTTGGTACAGTTTTCCCTGGTGACCCAGCAGTAAGGAATCTGCCTGCAATGCAAGAGACATGGGCTTGATCCCTGGGTGGGGAAGATCCCTAGGAGAATGAAATGGCAACCCACTTCAGTATTCTTGCTTGGGAAATCCCATGGACTGAGGAGGCTTTCAGGCTACAATCCATGGGGTTGCAAAAGAGTCAGACACGACTTAGTGACTAAACAGCAACAACAACAATATTTGGTAGGAAATTGTAAAAAGAAAATATCTATTATATCTTAATATCTGAGATAAGTCCCGAGAATAATTTAGTATATAGGTTCTTTGGTGTTTTTGTTTAGTTGCTGAATCAAGTCCAACTCTTTCACCATTTACCGCATAGACTGCAGCTCACTAGGCCTCTCTGTCCACGGGATTTCCAGGCAAAAATAATAGAGTGGTTTGCCATTTCCTTCTCCAAGGGGTCTTCTCGACCCAGGGATGAACCGCATCTCCTGCTGGGAAGCCCACATACAAGTGTTTACACGCTTTTTATAACACATATGCTTTTTCTAATACATATGCACTCACACATACATACAGATCAACATTTATATATGTATATGACTAAAAATTTGCATAGCCTATGTATATTATATATATACAAATTGTTAAAAATTGCTATTTTAATATCATGACCATTTTACAATCTGCATTTTATGCTTAATGGTATACTATAAATTTTTACTTGCCATATTTAATGGAAGGTTATTATTATATCACATATAATTTATTTAACCAGTTCACTATTATGGAATATTTCGGTTATTTTAATTTGCATTTCTTTCATTGCAGTTACAGTTCAATATTATTTCATATATACCTTATGCTCTTCTGTTGTTAATTGCCTATTCATTTTAAAAAATGAGATATTTGTTTTCTTTCCTCCTAAAGACTATTTACCCTATGAATATCATATACATTAAAAATATTTATCTTTATTTGTTGTGGGCATCTTAATTATGTTCAAGATATTTTTGGATTTATGAAAAAATTTTGTTTCAATTAATTTAAGAAATCTTTGTGTTGATGTTATATACTATTATCTGTGTGTTTCAAAAGGCCTTCTTACCTTGGAGTTTAGAAAATTATATACATAAATTTTATTAAAGCTCTTCAATTATTTTACTTACTATCCCTAATATATATTTATGATTTTTATTTTGGTACATCGCAAAAGGTAGGGAACAAAATTTGTTTGTCTTTTAATTACTCAACCATCTCAGCACTGTGGAAATGCAACTTGTAATATTTACCCTGTACTAAGTCCCTATGATCTGTTCTACACATCTGTGTTTAACAATGACAGTTATCATTGCTGCTGCTAAGTCGTTTCAGTCGTGTCCGACTCTGTGCAACCCCATAGAGGGCAGCCCACCAGGCTCCCCTGCCCTTGGGATTCTCCAGGCAAGAACACTGGAGTGGGTTGCCATTTCCTTCTCCAGACAGTTATCATACTGTCACTTATATTTCAGTCTTTGGTAAAAGTTAACCATGTTCTCTACTACTTTGTTGCAGAAGGGTTCTTGCACTAGAAATGTGTATTAACTTGATGGAGGCAGACAGAACTTGTGAATGGTCAAGATAGTGACCTAGTATCAATGCCTTCATTTTTTTCTGATTATTTCTTACTTTGTTTTTAATCTATGACTTATTGGCTATATCCATTTTATGTATTTCCCTTTATTAAGTGATATTAATTTAACAGAATTGGATTGATTTATGCCTATGAAATATGGTAACTTTCTTGTATTCATATGGTCTGTTTTTCTAATTAGTGAACTGATACTTGTGTCTTCCTATTTTCAGTTCTATAAATGTTTATTGAGAATTCTTGCTGGACACTATTTAAGGAGCTGTAGGGAAAGAAAAATGGATGTCTTTCACAAACTTATAATCTTATCGGGCAGTTCACCATTTATAAAAATAATAGCAACATAATAAAATAATAGTTATTGAGAGTACTGTTTGCAGGCCATTATACTAAGAAAGGTAATGTGTATCTCCTTTAATCCTTGTAATAGCCCACATAACCTCCAGATATTTTTAGACATTTTCCCTTACTTCACTCAGCAATTTTATTATTGTTGCCTTCTCTGAGCAGCTTTTCTGTCCAGAACTATCTAAAATATCAGTCCATGTAACTGTTAATGCTATTATTACCTTGCTTTGTCTGTCTTTGTAGTGTGAATTATAGGACATTATTAGTTTAGCAATTTATTTGCTAATCATTTGATTACCCTGCTAGAATGAATATTGAGTAGAAGACTATGAAAAATGAGTTGCAGTAGTTGATAGTTGTAAAAGCTTAAAGTTTAATTTAATATATAACATTTAACTTCTTTAAGCTTAAATTGTTTCATCTGTAAATAGATGTAGACTTAGTGCCTCATTCATAGGTTGGTCAGGCTGTTGATTCTTTCCTTCAATAAATATTCATTGATCTCATACTATGTGCCAGACACTATTCATGTGCATGGGGATACGGTAAAAGAGACAGGGCCTGACCTCATGGAACTTCCATTCCAGTAGGGAAGACAGACAAAAAATAAAGAAAAATCGCTTTTATAACATGATATGTAATGGCTAAATTAATTTTCTCTGAAGTATCCTTCCCTACTTCATCCCCATAACCTCAGTAATTTTTTCTTTCCCATTGCAAGTTATCCTCTGCTTATCCATGCTTAATGGGTATTATCTCACTCCTCCTAGTAGATTCAAATTTTTAGGGCCTCTTCTAAAGATCAGTGTTACAGAATAAGTGTGGTATTACTCAGGTAACCTACTATGGCAGAACTATAACCTTCCTTTTCTGGATCCTTTTTTTATGTATTAGTACATCATAAGCTCAGGATTGCTTGTATGGATTGCTGTTTGGTTCTTTGTTTCCCTTTTGTTTCTGCATCTTCAAGATCTAGTCAGTTGAAAACCTTAGACTGTCTTCATTTTAATAAAAATTTTACTGTAGATGTACTGGTTTACAGGATTTGCTTATGTTTATGTATGTTTTTCCATTAGAAGATTGCTTTTGAGACTTTGAATGGCTGAGTGTCTGTGAAGATTATTAGCAAATATGACATCAAGGTTCTCAGTGTGATTTCATAACAAATTTAGAGAGATCACTTTTCAAGGACACATAATATCAAACTCAGTATTTAATAGGGGAGTTGTTTCTAATTAAATCTTTTTATATTTTAACTCACCAAATTGGCGTTAAAATCACCTCAGTATCCTGCTGCTTTACTGCTCCCAGTCCTAGTTTGGATTCTACACTATCAAATGCATTTGGTTGTAAAATAACTGGTCTCTTTGGCTAACCTCTCTGCCTCTGTGTGTGTGTGTGTGCATGCACGCTCAGTTGTGGCCAATTCTTTGCAACCCCATGGACTGTAGCCCACCAGGCTCCTCTGTCCATGGAATTTCTCAGGCAAGAATACTGGAGCGGGTTGCCATTTCCTATTCCAGGGGAGTTTCCTGTACCAGGGATCGAACCTGCGTCTCTTGTGTCTCCTGCATCAGCAGGTGGATGGATTCTTTACCAATGTGCCATTTGCAAAGCTCATATCTGTGTAGGACCCTCCTAGAACCTTGCTTGCTGAGACTGGGAACATAAAGCCACATTCTAATATCAGTGCATTAGGTACTGAAGACCAGTTCAAGCTCTACTGAATGTATTACTTTCTACTCCCTATTTCTTTCCACCCATTTACTTTTTATTCTCTTGAGATTATGCACTTTACGGAAATCTTTCCAACTGCTATCATATTTTTTGGATAGGGCCTGTATCTTGTATAATTCCTAACTTAACCAGTGCTTACCAGTGTATTATATGTAGTAGATTTTTGCTAGATCTCTGGTAACTAAGAATAAAGAAATAAATGGGATACAGACTATTTGATATTAGTGTTTTAATTTTAAAATGTAAAAACATTTGTATCAATTGATAAAGCTTCTAATAATGCTATAGTAAATATTCTGTTCTCCACCTAAAGCCTGTACAGTGGTTTCCATTGTAAACTCAGGCTATATTTTACCAAGTACTTGTTCTGCACATAGACAAATTAATGTTAGCCTTTATCTTTTTAAAACTATAGATATTAGTTGACATATACAAATTCAACTACCTATGTCTCATGACTAATCATAAAGATATTATGGAAATGTAATTCCTAATTTTAAATGTTTCTCTTTTACAGTCACACAAAAAGAAGTGTTAAGAATTTCCCTCTGACGCTCTGAAGGCTAAAGGTAATGTCCAGTATTTTGTTCAATAGGTTTTCATCTTACTGAAAAGTTTCGTAATATTAATGACCTTCGGCTTACTCCCTCAGGTCTTTTCTTTATTTCTCTTTAACACATTAAATAAACATTTCTATGTATACCTAAAAATAATCTAACATTATGAGTCAAAAAAGGAAAAAGCTTTTGTTGTCTCAGAATATGTCAGCCTAATTTGGTGTTGCTGTATCCCTTCAGCCTTCTATTTGGGAATATACTATGGTCCCTCCCCTGATTTTTGAAGCAGTTTGGAACTCTTCTGATCTCATGCCCTGCCCTTTTCCTAAATAGACATGTTGGCTCTAAGTAAAAAAGTCAGTACCTATCGCTTTTTAGGAAGAGCTTTACAACTAACTATAAGAAATAAAAATACACTTTTGAGGGGACAAGAAAACCATGTAGACAAGATTTAGTGGCTACTCATAGTCAGAAATCCAGAAATTCAGGAAAGAATTTTACAATAGATGTGTTGCTGCATTGTGTATAAAGAGCTCGTAGGGTTTGAAGAAAGTATCTGATACAAGAGGGGGCTGTAATTACTTTGCTTCTTACATGCATGGTTAGATCTTCCAGCAAGAATAACATGGTAGGGTAATTTATTACAGAGGAGTAAATCACAGATTAGACTGGAGGGGGTAGGGGTGGTGTGATCCAACCATCAGTTTTGTGAACACATACACTTAAGCATGTGTGATAGCTTGTTTTTAATTTCTTTACACCAGTGCACACCTCAAACATTCCATTTAGCAGTGGGATATGCAAATTGTTCCAAATGCAGCAGCAGTACTTTCACCTGAATGTCAAAACTGTCAGGGAGCTTTAAATCAAATCTTTATAACATTAAAAAAAAAAACACACACACACACACAAAACAGCCAGCCCCAGGATTGAGGCACCAAACTCACTTCATAAACTTGATTCCCATACTTTCAAAAAGCTCCTGTATGTCAACAGAGTAATGTCAAAGTTCTCATTCACCTGCTTTCTAATTTTAACCTTTTAAGGATTTTATTTTATTTGGCTTAATTACGATATTTTCTACAAATTAATGATAAATGCCTTGATTAATAAAACCAAATGTCAGAGAAAATGACAACTTGATGAAAAATTAATACTCGGCAATATTTTAAGGTACAGAAGTACTAAAGATGTACTCTTAAACTTCATACTTCATCAGCTCCTTCTGGATGTGGGTAACCATAATTTTCCTTGCACTTAAGTTTTCACAGCCACATGTGTAGACGCATTTTAGCATAATTTTAAGCTGTTGTTTTGACTACTAGCTTTTATAGATATACATATATTCTTATTTTTTCTCTTTCTTTTGCCTCATAGTATTATTTATTTTTACTTCAAAAAATCAAAGTAAATTATATTTTGAGTTGGTTATATTGATGAAGCCATCATAATAAGCATCCAAATAGTAGTGTGTGTGTGTGTATGTGTGTGTGTGTATCTCATGGAGCAAAATGTAGTAACTAGTGATTGGTTATCTGTTAGACTATTAATTTATTTGGTTATGAATATTTATTTGTTATACTTTAATATTATTAAGTAAAAATTATATAGAGAGCACAACCTTTCACATGAAAATATATTTTTTATGGACATTTGCTTTTTTAAAATACATTTTCCCTTATCTTTCATTAAAATACCTGAATACCAAAAAAGAGTTTGTACTTTGCCAATAAACAGTTGGTAAATGGTTAGATAAAACTGAAGAATAAGAAATATGGCTACTTTATATTTTCTCCTTTTATTGGAGATCATGGTATTGAAAGTTAAAAATATCTGATTTGTTTTTCCATCTTCACAAATATCTGGATGATTTTTGAATGTGAATACTTAAATAGACAATTAAATATTATGCAGAAATGGTACTGTGGAGGATTATAGTTATGTTGGTTTTATTTTCATATTTCAAAGATAAAGCTACCAACCAAATCAGAGAAAGCAAAATGACCTCTTCCATGCTATGCTTTTGTTTGGTTTGGTTGTTCAGAGATAAAAAGACCCACACAATATACTGTCAGTGAAATGGACTCACTTTGACCATCTGTTCATGTAATGACATGATGGTCATACCTAGCAACAGAAATTTTTGCCAACTAATGCTAAAAATTCCTTTTTTTCTATAATATACTGGAAGTTTCTGGGTAGGTGTTTTAGGCATGTTGCTAAGTGCAGTAAGATAAATCAGAGGGGAGGGTTGGTCTACATCCTATAAATACAATATATTGCCAATCCCAAGGAAAAACCTTCTTCAGTGAAGATTACTAGTACTATTTAAAATTGGAGATGAATTGTGCTGAATCTTCCCTTAGCTGGCGCTAGGTTTTATTGTTGTTGTGTCTTGCCTGGTTCCAGACATCCAGTCTGTACTGGCAAAGCTGCTTGATGAGGAGAGGCCACCAACATCGCTGCCCTGACTGCTTACATACCTGCCATGAATAATAGATCTGTCAGCTAGTTAATCACTGCATTGTAACTGTCTCTGTATCTCCTTAGCTGATCACTGCCCAGAGAAGTTTAAGTTCTATTTTAACATGAAGCTTCTATTATGTTTCTATACCTACATTTATTTGTATGCAAAAGCATTCATTCTTCTCTTTTCATACACCAGTAAATAAGACATGCCCCACTTCTCTGACAATTCTTAAATTACATAGTAAACAATGTACTTTCCCCCTCTTGTTTATTCTATTCTTCAGCCTCTCATAAATTTACTTCTGCATATAAGCCAATTAAATTTTATTCATTAGTTATAAGATTTGGAAATATTTACACCTGCCTCACAATCCACAGTTTTGTTAAGTTTTTAGTTGAGATTATAGTTATTTGGTGTAAGTACTATAAGAGAAAATCATCCTTTCCCCAGATGAACAAAGGAGATAGACTGAAACCTGAAATAGCCTCTTAAAGACTTTTGCTTGGTGTTAAGTTGCTTGATCCTAGAAATGAGGACAACCAATTCAACCTTACACAGTTAGAATCTTTAGATTTAGGGAGTTGAGTTATGATATTTTAAGCCTGATGCTGATGTTATTTGACAAAGCTAAACCTTACAGGAAAATAAACAACGTTAGACCATCTCTTATCCAGTGGAAAAACAAACAAACAAATTAAACCATATATTCTCTGTAAATGACTTTTTAGAAATTGCATTCTCTCCTCTAAACCTACAGTATTTTATACTGCAAGGTCAGGCAAATGAGACCTTACTGGTTTGAAAGTATTAAGGTAGTTTCCAAAGTTGCTTAATGCATAAGTTAAGCGCCAGTAGAATGATCTATTAAATAGGATTAAATCCTATCTATTAAATAGGATTCATTTACCATATGTGTTTCTTTTGAAAGATTGTATTTATATTAATTGAATAAACTACGCTCATGGAACACACTGATAAATAGAGTAATCAGAGGATACCAAGAAAAACCATGACTGTTGTCCACGAAGTGTAGGGGATTTTCTTGATGAAATGCTGCATTCATTTTTCGTCCCTACCTACCATTTCTTTAAATATCCAGGTCTCCTTTGTATCCTTTAGTGATGACAAGATGTTTTTTATTCCTCTAATGAAGTGGTAAGCAGATTAACATACTTTCTTCTTGGGAATTAGATTACTTATTGTAGTACTGCTCAACATATCTTTGTAATACTCCCAACCCCTACCCACAACTAATTAGTGACTTTACGAATTAGGGAAAATCTTAGTTGTGTGGTGGCTCTATATTTACCAGCAATCAAGGAAGTGTTACTAATACACTTGTCAGTGTTAAAAAAGAATTAAGTAAAGGGCCAGATGGTTGAGCCCAGGACCTATCCAGAGCCCAGTATGTGTGGGCTGGTCCAACAGAATGAGAAACATTAAAAGGCTAAGTGGAATCAGAGTTTGGCTTTCACTTATAAGAAAAAAGAATATTTTTCAAATGTGTTTTCTTATGATATAATAATTTACATGTTTGGATCTCCTTTATACCAGTAACATTTGAGTGCATGTATTTCCTTGTGCATCAAGAGCCCATAATGTTTATGAAAGTCTCTCTTCTGAGATGTGTAATAGGACATAGTAGTAGCATTGAAGTAAAGCAGTTACCATGCAGCAAACATTTTTTTTCTCATTCAGAGAAGAGTTCTTTGTTCTCAAAGTTATGTTTCTGCTATTATAACTTACTTATTACACTTTATTATAATTGAATGTGTCTCTTTCGTAGATTCTATGATTCATGATACGAAAAAATCTGGTTATATAATGTTTCTATAGTGCATGGCCAGATGAGGAACTAGTAAATATCCCTTATTGTTTTATTGTAATAAAAGCATTATAATAAGTGGTTATAATAAGAATTAATTTAAAGTGAAGAAATTAAAACAGCAAATTTCTTTATTTTCCTGTAATTGTCTTTACATGCATACATAAACATCTTATTTCCCACTCTCGATCCTTTTCATTTATTTTATCTTTAATATGTACTTTTGGAATCTGTTTTAAATCTTTTTGGTTTCTAGAATAGATGCATGGGTCAGCAAATTGCTGGGTAGGTAAACTGAGTAAACAGACTGTACATTATTTTTTGGATTTTTCTTCCCACCATAACATACATAATTCTAGAAGGGACTAACTAACTATAAGCCTCCTGCCTTTCTTCTCTTCTTTTTTTCCACCCTCTAGCAAATATTTATTGAACGTTTGCTCTGTGCCAAGAACTTCCTAGGGGTTAGATATAGCTTTAGAAAAAAATGAGACCTAGTTTTTCCCCTTGGGGGCCTCATAAAAAAGGGTGAATGAGTGAAAGTCGCTCAGTTGTGTCTGACTGTTTGCGACCTCATGGATTATATGGTCCATGGAATTCTCCAGGCCAGAGCACTGGAGTGGGTAGCCTTTCTCTTCTCTGGGGGATCTTCCCAACCCAGGGATTAAACCCAGGTCTCCTGCATTGCAGGCAGATTCTTTATCAGCTGAGCCACAGGGGAAGCCCTGATAAGAAAGAAGGACTAATAAGAAAATAAAATACACACATAAGTAAACATTATAACATAGATATATAACTGGCTTATTATATATATAAAAAGATATAAAAATGACTTATTTTTATGGACTTCTGAATTCTGACATGGGTTAAGAAATTTGGTCTTCAATGGCTTGCCTTCTTAATAGAGGAATTCTTCTGGATTTAAAAAATATAGGCAGGCAAAATTATTTCAGATTATGTCTTGAAGGGTGGTTGGCCTTGGGATGAAGATAGGTACAATGATACTTACTTTCAAGGTGAGTCATAAAGAAAGCAATTTTATAAATCTGGCTTTCTATATATAGGTTAGGTAACGTAACCTTACTATATATAGGTTAGGTTACCAATCTCAGATTGAAAAACAATGGGAATTTCTAGTATTTTTTAAATTATAAAAATTATTTCTTTAAAGATTATTTATTAATGCTCCATAATTTGAGTTTATCTGTAAACTGGGTAGTAGCAGTGGTGATGAAAGACTAAGTGACAGAAGTGTATATTTTTTCCTTCCTTTCTTTGGACATGTGTGTGGAATATTTTTGTCTGCAGATCAGATTGTTCATGATGCTCCCTTTGGATGTGTATACCACTTTGCCTTCCAGCCTTGCATGCTCATTCAAAGGCATTCCAAGTCATTATGCTGGACTTCAGCCTTGTTTGGTAAAAAGGCCATTTCCTCCATCAACTGTCCACTTGGACATACATTCTTTTTACTCTCAAAAAGACTTTATATGCATTCAGAGTATATTAGTTGGATTTGTCAAATTACTAACAGATAATCAGTTTTTTAAAGTTATAATTTAAGCTATGACCTCTCAAACAGTGAATTATAAGGTTTGACCTTTGGTTCACTATTTGACACAGCAGCCATTAATTATAGTTTTTAAAGAACATTTTATTTCAGTTAGAATTTGTGTTATGAAAACAGTTTAAGTATTTTCCTTTTAACTTTCTGGGAAAAATGTTGACATGTAAAAACAGTAATATAAATATAAAATATATACATTCAAATATAACAAGTAGCTGTCCTGCATATACATGCTATATTCAAGTATATTTATGTAAATATGAAGTCTATTATACATAACTATATTTATTTTTATATAATAACCTATGAGTTAACACTAAGACCATACTTATTTTATTTAACTGGTATCAGAATGAGACTGACTTTTTAATATTTAGCAGGGTGAGAGGAACTTTATTACTAATTGATTCTAGGTTTTTCTCTTTTTTGTGTTGAGCAAGGATATAGAACTAGGTGCCTATGTATTATGCCCAGTGTCTGGTAGCAATTGGAAAGTCATCAAGATGGTTCTAAGTAACATGGTGAGGGAGAATATAAACTAGTCTGCTGCTGCTAAGTCGCTTCAGTTGTGTCCAACTCTGTGCGACCCCATAGACGGCAGCCCACCAGGCTCCCCTGTCCCTGAGATTCTCCAAGCAAGAACACTGGAGTGGGTTGCCATTTCCTTCTCCAATGCATGAAAGTGAAAAAATAAAGTGAAGTCTCTCAGTCATATCTGACTCCTAGCAACCCCATGGACTGCAGCCCACCAGGCCCCTCTGTCCATGGGATTTTCCAGGCAAGAGTACCTGAGTAGGTTGCCATTGCCTCAAATGTGCATAGCTCAGGGTACTAAGATGGAGAGTATATGCAGAAAGGTCAGTTTAAGTAAGTGCAAGAAGACATCCAGATATGTGTACATGTTGCTAGTATCCTCAGTATTTGAAATGGAGTATTTGAAATGGAGGAATGTAGTGTCTTATGGTATAAAAAGAAGATATGTATATATCTGAAAATAGTTCAGCATACGGTTTTCTCTTCCTCTTTAATAAAAATCTAATAATATTGGATAATTTCTCCACTTCCAAAGTAGTTATCTTCTCATTTTGTACTAAGCCAGGTTTTTTGCTGCTACGTTCACAAAATTAAATCTAAAATATCATGGAGAGATGATTATTTAAAAACATCTGAATATTTTTCTTAAAGGTACATAACCATCCCTTTGTATTTCAAGTATATTAAAAAATGGTTAATTTGGTTTTGGTCAGATTCTTCTCTAGCTAAGTTTAGCATGATATTTTTCATAAGAAAAGTTAATTTATATGATGATATTGAAAATAAAGACCTTTTAAGGAATGTGACCCTTATAGGATCTATAGTATTGTGCCTAAAATTTTTCCTAAGAAATACATTTCCCTGTATGTTTTTGACTTTAAGATTTAAAAGTAAAAAATATTTACTTTATAGAAACTCCAAAATAGGAAACTGATATTCCAAAAATAGGCAAATACTTATCATAAACTATGTGTTTGCTGCTGATGCTGCTAAGTCGCTTCAGTTGTGTCCGACTCTGTGTGACCCCATAGACGGCAGCCCACCAGGCTCCCCCGTCCCTGGGATTCTCCAGGCAAGAACACTGGAGTAGGTTGCCATTCCCTTCTCCAATGCATGAAAGTGAAAAGTGAAAGTGAAGTCGCTCAGTCGTGTCCGACTCTTAGCGACCCCATGGACTGCAGCCCACCAGGCTCCTCTGTCCATGGGATTTTCCAGGCAAGAGTACTGGAGTAGGGTGCCATTGCCTTCTCCGAAACTGTTTGCTGCTGCTACTGCTGCTGCTAAGTCGCTTTAGTAGTGTCCGACTCTGTGTGACCCCATAGACAGCAGCCCACCAGGGTCCTCTGTCCATGGGATTCTCCAGGCAAGAACACTGGAGTGGGTTGCCATTTCCTCCTCCAGTGCATGAAAGTGAAAAGTGAAAATGAAGTCGCTCAGTTGTGTCTGACTCTAAGCGAGTCCATGGACTGCAGCCTACCAGGCTCCTCCGTCCATGGGATTTTCCAGGCAAGAGTACTGGAGTGGGGTGCCATTGCCTTCTCCAGAAACTGTGTTTAGTTATTTCTAAATTACTTTTAAAACAGGATCTAAGCAGTAGAAAGTCTTTTTCTAATTAAGCATATAGTTTGGATTGCACCATTTTCCTTTAAACCCATTTAATTGTGGTTTTTAAGGAAATAGTTGCCTCTCTTTTTTTTTTTTTGCTAAAAGCAAAAATTAAGTTATATTAACTAAGGGTAGAATTTTTGGAAGACAAATTTTTATTTCACCAACTATGTATGTTTCCTTTCCCATGCAGTAAGCTTCTTGAGGGAAGGGAATATGCTTTCTTCATTATTTCTGTTCAGCTCAGAACAGATACTTAATAAATATTTATTGAATTGATCAACCTATCAGTAGACTTAAGGAAACTAACTGTAGTAATCAATTCTACTCAAAATTTGTCGACAACACAGATCAGATCAGATCAGATCAGATCAATCGCTCAGTCGTGTCCAACTCTTTGCGACCCCATGAACCGCAGCACGCCAGGCTTCCCTGTCCATCACCAACTCCCAGAGGTCACTAAAACTCACATCCATCGAGTCAGTGATGCCATCCAGCCATCTCATCCTCTGTCGTCCCCTTCTCCTCCTGCCCCCAATCCCTCCCAGCATCAGAGTCTTCTCCAATGAGTCAACTCTTCACATGAGGTGGCCAAAATACTGGAGTTTCAGCTTTAGCATCATTCCTTCCAAAGAAATCCCAGGGCTGATCTCCTTCAGAATGGACTGGTTGGATCTCCTTGCAGTCCAAGGGACTCTCAAGAGTCTTCTCCAACACCACACTTCAAAAGCATCAATTCTTCGGCGCTCAGCCTTCTTCACAGTCCAGCTCTCACATCCATACATGACCACAGGAAAGACCATAGCCTTGACTAGGTGAAACTCTGTTGGCAAAGTGATGTCTCTGCTTTTGAATATGCTGTCTAGGTTGGTCATAACTTTCCTTCCAAGGAGTAAGCGTCTTTTAATTTCATGGCTGCAGTCACCATCTGCAGTGATTTTGGAGCCCAGAAAAATAAAGTCTGACACTGTTTCCACTGTTTCTCCATCTATCTCCCATGTAGTGATGGGACCAGATGCCATGATCTTCGTTTTCTGAATGTTGAGCTTTAAGCCAACCTTTTCACTCTCCACTTTCACTTTCATCAAGAGGCTTTTGAGTTCTTCTTCACTTTCTGCCATAAGGGTGGTATCATCTGCATATCTGAGGTTATTGATATTTCTCCCAGCAATCTTGATTCCAACTTGTGTTTCTTCCAGTCCAGCATTTGTCATGATGTACTCTGCATATAAGTTAAATAAACATGGTGACAATATACAGCCTTGACGTACTCCTTTTCCTATTTGGAACCAGTCTGTTGTTCCATGACCAGTTCTAACTGTTGCTTCCTGACCTGCATACAGATTTCTCAAGAGGCAGATCAGGTGGTCTGGTATTCCCATCTCTCTCAGAATTTTCCACAGTTTATTGTGATCGACACAGTCAAAGGCTTTGGCATAGTCAATAAAGCAGAAATAGATGTTTTTCTGGAACTCTCTTGCTTTTTCCATGATCCAGCAAATGTTGGCAATTTGATCTCTGGTTCCTCTGCCTTTTCTAAAACCAGCTTGAACATCAGGAAGTTCACGGTTCATATATTGCTGAAGCCTAGCTTGGAGAATTTTGAGCATTACTTCACTAGCGTGTGAGATGAGTGCAATTGTGCGGTAGTTTGAGCATTCTTTGGCATTGCCTTTCTTTGGGATTGGGATGAAAACCGACCTTTTCCAATCTTGTGGCCACTGCTGAGTTTTCCAAATTTGCTGGCATATTGAGTGCAGCACTTTAACAGCATCATCTTTCAGGATTTGGAATAGCTCCACTGGAATTCCATCACCTCCACTAGCTTTGTTTGTAGTGATGCTTTCTAAGGCCCACTTGACTTCACATTCCAGGATGTCTGGCTGTAGGTCAGTGATCACACCATCATGATTATCTGGGTCGTGAAGCTCTTTTTTGTGCAGTTCTTCTGTGTATTCTTGCCACCTCTTCTTAATATCTTCTGCTTCTGTTAGATCCATACCATTTTTGTCCTTTATCGAGCCCATCACAACACAAGCATAGCAAAAAAAAAAAAAAAAGGATTCTTAAAAAAAATATGTCTACTAAATTTCCTTTGGGTCACTTCTACAGGATTCCCTCTAGGTCTGAGCATTTGTTTTCATGGTTATTGTGACAGCTCAGTAAGGAAAGAAAAGTTTTGTCCTATATGCTACAATGAATTTAAATTCAATTTTAAGAAAAAACACATGTTTTAGGTGACAAAAAGAAAGACCAAACCAAACCAGTGACTTGTCAAAGAAGTTTTATATCTTAATACTTGATGACACTAAAGGATTACTAGTCTTAGAAGTGTTTAATACTCTAAATTTACATTATCCACTAGTGATGATAGTACTTAGTATGAAACAGCTTTTTCTTTATATTGACTTACCCAGGATCTGAAACTTAGGCAATAATTAGCCTCTTAAATGGATCTGTTTGGAAAGCATTATAAAATAAGAACTCCCTTCCCAAAGAAAGGTGCAGTTGTATTAAGGCTGCACTCATTTAATGGTGTCTCAAGTGAAACAGGTGTCTTCCCCACTTTGTTCTCCAGGAGCAGCTTTATAGATCTAAGCACTGCATATACAGCACACAGTGGCACTATTAAAAAACCAGAATGAGGGCAAGGGAAAATTCATCTAGAATCCACATACCTAAATGCAGTTAGTAAACAGAGACACTAACTCTCATTAAGCATAATTAAACCTAATATTGACTGTAAACTGTTACTTACCTTAAACTTCTCTGTAGAGAATGTGGAAAGGGATTAACCTAGCAGATTGGGACATTAATAACTACCTCTTTCACATTAAAGTTACCATCAAGAAAGGCTGTATTCATAAATAAAACATAGAAGAGATTGAGAGACTGAAAATATGTAAATTTACTTTATAAAAAGGAAAGAAAAGCCTAATTTAAAGAAAAAAAAAAAGTGAGCTGTGAGCGATACCAGCCCCAGCAAAATGGAACTCTGGCTAATCATTACCCCCCCCCAAAAAAGGCTAAAATAATCACAGAAATGTGTCCTTGCCTTCCGACTGACAGCATCTGCTTCACAGGAGACTCCAGTTCAGCCAAGTCCATTCTTCATCATGCATAACCTCCTCCACTGCTGAAACGAATGTGGGGTTTAAGGAGAGGATGAAGGAACTTGGGAGAAATAGGATTTCTTTCTTGTTTTTCTCCAGTTGTTAATAGCTCTTTATTTATGAAATTGATTATAATGACTGTATAAATGTTGTTTCATTTGTCAGTAAGAAGTCACAGTGCTGTTTTTTGTTCAGTCAAAATGGTTTGGTAACTGGTCTCCTGCTACTATTTAATAATCTCCTTCTTGGGTGCAATCTAAAGAGTGTGTTGTGAAGGATATAAAAATGTCAGCTAAATTTAAGATCAACTGTTAAGTTTTTATATTATACTGCTGCCCCAAGGGGGGAAGCTAGGATGTAGGAGATAAGAATTTAAAGAGAAAAGAAAAGTAATGACAATACAAACTTACCTACCAGCCTCAGACACATCTTTAAAATCCATCATCCTGTCTGTTTGCCGTGAATGTGTGCTATGATCTATTACTTGTTTTCCATCACCATTCCAATAAGGACCCATATACTCATTTCTGGACTTTCTTGTTACTTAACAGGGTGGGATTTTTCTAATTTTTGGAATTGAATCTCACATACAACTTTGGTTATGATTGTAGTATTAAACCGTACTGTAGGTAATACATGTTAGGCCCATAGGAACGTCTTAGTGCTGCTGCTACTGCTGCTAAGTCGCTTCAGTCGTGTCCGACTCTGTGCAACCCACAGACGGAAGCTCACCAGGCTCCCCCGTCCCTGGGATTCTCCAGGCAAGAATACTGGAGTGGGTTGCCATTTCCTTCTCCAATGCATGAAAGTGAAAAGTGAAAGTGAAGTCGCTCAGTCATGTCCGACTCTTAGCGACCCCATGGACTGGAGCCTACCAGGATCCTCTGTCCATGGGATTTTCCAGGCAAAAGTACTGGGTTGGGGTGCCATTGCCTTCCCCGGTCTTAGTGCTAGCATGCTAAATTTTATCGTTGGTGAGCACCAGAGTGATATAGTAGTTGTGTATGTAGAAAAGAGAGCTTAGAAATTAAGCCTGGAGCATGTGTATTCATTTTTTTTTTAAGAGAATGTGAGGTTTAATTTTAGAATAAAACCCTTAATTTTTCCCCTGAATTTAAAGTTCGTTTCACAGCTTATGACATGAAGTAATGAAATAGAAATAATTAATGGACAAAAATCTATCCTTCATTTCCCTCATTGAGCAAAAATTCACAGACTGGTTGGTTGACAGAGGATGAACAAAAACAGCAAGAGTAAGAGTACTTCTATCCTCCATTCTTGTAGCAATCGTGACATTATGAAATAACCATAACAATGGCACTCTTATTAATCAGACATATTTATACAGAATTAGTGTTGGCTTCTGCTCTATATTACCTTTAGTTTTACGTGAACTTTTATTATCTGTGCATATCAAAAGAGATGTGGTGAATGAACAAAGAAACCCTGTTATGAGACAAGTATTATTTAACATTTTGGGAAGCTCTTATTATAGGGTTTCCTCTTAAGTGAGAATAACGGGACGGTTGTCATTAGTTGCACTATTACAGACACTCTGGATTTTTAAAAACAGAAACGGAGCCCACTTTTTTCCTTGAAGAAGATTCATTAGTTAGAATAATTCTAATGATCTAAGACTTCTGAGACTTGGGCCCCTGTTCTTCTTGCTTTATCATGTGAAAAAATGACCCCATAAGGCATCTCTTTAGATACTTTTTCCCGTGGTTTACAGAGCAAAGTTTAGTGTATGGTTCTCTTATTTTTTTTAAAGATGTATCATCATATTCAGACTTTTGGAAAATCTCTGATTAAACCAAAATACAGATGACTTGCAAGGTCTATACCTGTACTGGAATCCAGATGCCTATTTGTTTTTTTTTTTCCATCCTAAAAGAGGACAGCTCTAAATAAGTTCATTTGAGGTCTTCTTCAAATCCCATGGACAGAGGAATCTGGCTGGCTACAGTGCAAAGGGTCACAAAGACATGTCTGAACAAGTAAGCACGTATGCACATGGCAGGCTTATGACAGGTATGACTGGGAATTATGGTGAAAAAAAAAGCCTGACTATGGGTAATATTTAATCATCTCTTAAAATTACAGGGACTATGGGTAATATTTAATCATCTCTTAAAATTACAGGAACTATGTATTCAAAACCTGACCAGTTGCCACGTATTTATTTTTTCTAGAGTTTAGGATAAAATTTTAAGTCCAAAAGTAAGAAAAATAGGTGAATCACCACAGCTGCAATAACATCAGCTGCCGAATAAGGAGAACAGTGATTCTCAAAGTGGAGAAAGTAGAGATCAAAGCTACCACCTGTGGGGTCTTTTGAAATTAACCTTCCCCAAGTAGACAATTATGTGTATAGACGCTTGTCTGAGAGCCAAAAATACTAGAAAACAGTTTACCAATTGATAATTAGGCTGCTTTTAATCTTTTGAAGTTTAAATATAGAAAACTGAATAGCAATTTTTAAATCACAGAATTTTCCTCTATCCTTATCATATCTTCCTATTTTATGTTAACAGAGACAGAATTTGGGAGTTCAGTGAAAAAAGAGCAACCCCCCCAAATAACACATAAACGTTCAAGAAGAAAAAAAAACAAAGGCTGTCAAGTTTGAGGTTTGAATACATGTAAAACAGGCCAAGTTTTCTGAATGAGCCACAAAAAATCATTAAGCTCTTCCTAATTATCCATCTATCTTGCACAGCAATAGAGAAGGACCTTTTCTGTATCTTGAAGTACTTAAAATGAATCCTTTAAAATTATTTCCGTATTTTTAACTTCTCATGTTTTCTATTATACATTTTAAATTGGGTGCTAGAAAGACAAGCAAAGTGATTTTACCTGTGGCCATTCTGCCATCTCTACATAGGTGGGATACTTAAAACCTATTTAAAATAGGAGAGATCATCCTTGCTGAGATTCATGAGACTTCTTGGCTTTAAACTCTAGAATGAAATGTCTTCTTATTTTAGGGACATTAACCAAGCTGAACATTTTATACAGGTTCACTATATACCTTTTTTGCTACTTATAAGGTACTTATTGCCCAAATAGCATTTGAAGGTGGTTCAAAGCAGACTATATTTGCATGTTTAAATCCTGACCAGATTATGGTGTGTGGGAGCACTCTTCATTGTTCTGGGTACTAAAGGTATGCAGTACCGACTCGTCTTAAATGCAGAGAAGCTGTGGTCACTGAGGAGAGCCACCAAATTGAAAGGTAGTTCAGTAAACTTCTTTTCCATCAGAATGTAATTCATCTTAACTTTCACATATATAGTTTTCAAGGAAATAAATTCACTGGTGACTTATAAATCACTAATTTTCTTTAGCAACCCATCTGGTCCCATCACTTCATGGGAAATAGATGGGGAAACAGTGGAAACAGTGTCAGACTTTATTTTTCTGGGCTCCAAAATCACTGCAGATGGTGACTGCAGTCATGAAATTAAAAGACGCTTACTCCTTGGAAGGAAAGTTATGACCAACCTAGATAGCATATTCAAAAGCAGAGACATTACTTTACCAACAAAGGTTCGCCTAGTCAAGGCTATGGTCTTTCCTGTGGTCATGTATGGATGTGAGAGCTGGACTGTGAAGAAGGCTGAGTGCCGAAGAATTGATGCTTTTGAACTGTGGTGTTGGAGAAGACTCTTGAGAGTCCCTTGGACTGCAAGAAGATCCAACCAGTCCATTCTGAAGGAGATCAATCCTGGAATTTCTTTAGAAGGAATGATGCTAAAGCTGAAACTCCAGTATTTTGGCCACCTCATGCGAAGAGTTGACTCATTGGAGAAGACTCTGATGCTGGGAGGGATTGAGGGCAGGAGGAGAAGGGGACGACAGAGGATGAGATGGCTGGATGGCATCACTGACTTGATGGGTATGAGTCTGGGTGACCTCCGGGAGCTGGTGATGGACAGGGAGGCCTGGCGTGCTGCGGTTCATGGGGTCGCAAAGAGTCAGACACGACTGAGCGACTGATCTGATCTGATCTGATACATATATATATATATGAAAAGGCCCAGATGCTGGGAAAGATAGAAAGCAAATGGAGAAGAGGGCAGTGGAGGATGAGGTGGTTAGATAGCATCACTGACTCAAAGGATGTGAATTTGAGAAAACTCAGGAATATAGTAAAGGACAGGGAAGCCTGGAGTGCTGCATTCCATGGGGTTGCAAAGAGTCAGACATGGCTCAGTGACTGAACAACAACATATATATATATATATATATCCCACCTATGACCTAATCTAAAGCTAGTTATATTTTGGTATAACACATCTTTGGTAATAATTGCATCCTTTCATTCACTGCAAAACATTATTAGTGCTAATTTTGTGCAAAGCATAGATATATACAAGTGAAAATATAGGGTATCTGCTTTCAAGAGACCTATGGGTGGCTGAGGTCTCAAACACAAAAAAATTCTGTAAGTATTAATACTTTAAGAGGGGCCTAAATAGTTATTATGGGAACATAAGATCTACTTGGGAGATTAAGGAAGGATTTACAAAGATCATATTCAAATGGAGTTTTGAAAGATTAATACATTTGATAGGTGAAGGGTGGACAGAGGGTGGGCGTGGGTTGGTAGTTGCACTGGGAAGAATATTCTAGGAAAAGGTAACAGTATGCATGAAGACCCTGGACAATGAAAGAGTCTGGCTCAAAAAGAAATGGCAACTGGTTTAGTAAGGCTGTATCTTAGGCTGGAAGTAAGAAATGAGATTGGATGGGTAATGTTGGTCAGACTATAAACTGCCCTAAATCCTGTACCAGGGAGATTGGGTTTTATCCTGTCACTATTGATTAGCCACTGGAAGACCAGTATAAGATGATGTATTTAAGAGTGGAAAGACAATGATCCACATGATGATCAAGTGGGTTTGGAATATGGTGGAGAAGTTATAAATAAGCCAACTTCTTGGATTTGGTGAATGAAAGGTTCATATATAAAGACAGAAAATGCAACTAGCTACTGCTCTCTCTTCCATGTCTACACTCAGACTTCACCAGAGACATGTTTATATTGTTTCCATTTCCTTACCAGTGCAATCATCAATTCACCCCATCTGCCTGCAAGACCTGTATCACTTCACCAATGTAACTCTTATTGAGATCTCATTGAGCATTTCATCTTTCTGACCATTTCCTCCTTTTTGAAATGCATTCTGTCCTGTTTTCCATGGCATCAGTCTCTTCTGACTTTCTTCCCAAGCCTCTTGGTATTCCCTTGATATCTCTTTTGTCAGCATCTTTTCTGATAGATCAGATCAGATCAGTCGCTCAGTCGTGTCCGACTCTTTGCGACCCCATGAACTGCAGCACGCCAGGCCTCCCTATCCATCACCAGCTCCCGGAGGTCACTCAGACTCGCATCCATCAAGTCAGTGATGCCATCCAGCCATCTCATCCTCTGTCGTCCCCTTCTCCTCCTGCCCTCAATCCCTCCCAGCATCAGAGTCTTCTCCAATGAGTCAACTCTTTGCATGAGGTGGCCAAAATACTGGAGTTTCAGCTTTAGCATCATTCCTTCCAAAGAAATCCCAGGGCTGATCTCCTTCAGAATGGAACCAGTTGTCAAGTGTTGGTGATCCTAAAGTCCAGATCCAACAGGCTTCTATCCATAACCAGTATTTTTGGTGTTGGTATAGCCATAACACATTGAGATGTTTTTAGAGGATGTACTATAATTATTTTAAGGTCTTTTTTCTGGGGGATCATCTTTCAAAGGTTATATTTAAATATACAGTTTTGTATTCTTTATTATGGGCTTCCCTGGTAGCTCAGCTGGTAAAGAATCCTCCTGCAATGTAGGAAATCCTTGTTTGATTCCAGGATCGGGAAGATCCCCTGGAGGAAGACATGCAAGCTATTCCAGTATTCTTGTCTGGGAGAATCCCTATGGACAGAGGAGCCTGAAGGGTACAGTCCATAGGGTCACAAAGAATAGGACACGGCTGAGCGACTCAGAGCAGCACATGTTATGCGTACTTGCCTGCTAAGTCATTTCAGTCGTGTCGGACTCTGTACGGCCCTATGGACTATAGCCCATCAGGCTCCTCCATCCATGGTATTCTCCAGGCAAGAATACTGGAGTGGGTTGCCATGCCCTCCTCCAGGGAATCTTCCTGATCCTGGGATCAAACCCACATCTCCTGCGGCTTTTGCATTGCACATGGGTTCTCTACCACCAAGCTACAGGGGAAGCCCGTTCTTTATTATAGTAATATAGTCAACCACATCAGATCAGATCAGATCAGATCAGTCGCTCAGTCGTGTCCGACTCTTTGCGACCCCATGAACCGCAGCACGCCAGGCCTCCCTGTCCATCACCAGCTCCCGGAGGTCACCCAGACTCATACCCATCGAGTCAGTGATGCCATCCAGCCATCTCATCCTCTGTCGTCCCCTTCTCCTCCTGCCTCCAATCCCTCCCAGCATCAGAGTCTTCTCCAATGAGTCAACTCTTTGCATGAGGTGGCCAAAATACTGGAGTTTCAGCTTTAGCATCATTCCTTCCAAAGAAATTCCAGGATTGATCTCCTTCAGAATGGACTGGTTGGAGCAGTCATCCACATGCCTCCCGGCAAACTCTTATGGTAAATTCATTTGATAACTTTTGTTCTAATTTGTACATCTTATAAAATCTTTCTGATGTTTATGCTTTAATATTAGGCTTTAATATTATGCTTGAATCTCAGTTTCTTAATCTATAGTATATGAGGAGCCATACCAGCTCCTTAGGATTCCATGTTGCTATGGCTTCTATGCTACTACCTGAAGAGGTCAGTGAACTGGAAAGGATGTGAGGCTACCACTTTGAATTACATAGTCAAAGCTTATACAAATGGTTGCCTGTCTTTTCTATTATACATCTACACTTCACATTTTACTTCCTATTTTAAGATAGTTCCAATGGCAACCCACTCCAGTGTTCTTGCCTGGAGAATCCCAGGGACGGGGGAGCCTGGTGAGCTGCCGTCTATGGGGTCTCACAGAGTCGGACATGACTGAAGCGACTTAGCAGCAGGAGCAGCAGCGTGCTTGTGGAAATATACATATATATTCCTAATTCTGTGTTTACTTAAAATTTTTTGCACATTTTTTTCTTTGAACTGTTGATCAAAATATTTTTTAACATGTGAATAGATTTTATATTATAATTACTGCACTAACCAATGCTTATTTAACCCCACAGAAAACCCAGATGTGAGAGTCTTAGTTAACCAAGTGAGGTTTAAGATTTTCAAGTGTCTTACAGTTTTGTGCATATTTCCCTTCTTTGTCTTGGGTTAACGAGGTTGCTTCTAAATCCTTTCTTTTGTGATTAGATCGCATTGCCAGTGTATTTTCAGTTCTCCGTAAAAATGGCCACTTTAGAGAACAGGTTGGTTAGATACTCAGGACAGTTTGCTTCTTAGTCAGATACCATTTAATGCTGGTGATTTATCTGTGTTTAACTTATTAATGAATTTTAGAACAAGCTTTGTATTTGTCATTATTTTGAATCCAGACCTCTAAATTTGTCTGCTTCAAATACATCTGAGGCATGGGAATCTACTTAATGCCTTCCATGTGCATGTGTGTATGGGTGTATGTATTTGCTTAGTATATGCGTATAAATTTTTATTATTAATTTAATAAAAATACCTTTGAATTTCTGCATACTACTAGCTGATTTAGTCCATTGGTGTAAAAATAAACAGACAAAAAGTTGAAATAGAGCAGTAAAAGAATACTCACTTGGTTTTGGTGTTGCTGTCTCTGCAAATTGGGCTTCATTTTTCTTATGGATTTTATTTATTTAATCTTATCTATATCTACGGAGAAGGCAATGGCACCCCACTCCAGTACTCTTGCCTGGAAAATCCCATGGATGGAGGAGCCTGGTGGGCTGCAGTCCATGGGGTCGCTAAGAGTCAGACAGTCCTGAGCAACTTCACTTTCACTTTTCACTTTCATGCATTGGAGAAGGAAATGGCAACCCACTCCAGTGTTCTTGGCTGGAGAATCCCAGGGACGGGGGAGACTGGTGGGCTGCCGTCTATGGGGTTGCACAGAGTTGGACACGACTGAAGCGACTTAGCAGTAGCTTATCTAATGGATTTTATTTCTCACTTTGAATAATTTTTACTGAACATTTGCAATGTGCAGTCTATCTGGATTTATCTCCAAGATCTTTCACTATGTGCTCTTCTTTTACTCATTTGAGCAGTCTTTCAACTTAAAAAAATTAAGTGATCTTTGTTTCCTCATATTTCTTTGTTCATTTTATCATTTAAATATACAGTATATTATTCTCCATTTCCACTTTTATCCTCCTTCATGTCCATCTTTTTGTTTCTTCACATTTTATCCAATAAAATATTTGAAGGTAAGCTGGAAACTGTGTGATTTTCTGTTTTAAAAACACTCCTTTAGGGTTTGTTTGTTCATCTCTAACTAATTGTCCTTTGGTACTCATTATGAGATGTGAAGGAAGTGAGAATTCTATTCAGTTCCTCTTGGGGTCCTGGAAGGAAAATAGCTGGGTAATTTGGACTTTTTGTGAATTTTAGGTTCTGGTCTATTTAAATCTTGGTTTACATATAGTTTGGCCCCCAGCTAGCCAGAGATTGGAAATTTTGTGAAAAATTCAAATGCCATTTTACCATTTCTGAGTAATTTATAAATTTAGACTATTTCTCTTGATATCTTCAAAATATCTATTATTTAAAACTTGGGAGAGCTAATTTATCTGTAAAGACTATACTCTGCTCCAGAGAAGAAAAAATTCCCCTACTCAAATGCAAATGTAAATATTATGATTCAATGGGATGTTACCAGCAGATTCTGCCTTTATTTTCAAAATTTTATATATTATACTATTCCTAGATTCTGTGAGTAAGAATGACAGATGAAGCATATGACCTGTTTATCACTGTCATAAAAAATAAGTCATAGGCAGTAAATATCTGGACATAAAAAATATTAAAATTTCAATTCTTTAGGCCAGAGACCATAATTTCTCCTTATTGGATCCTGTCTATAAAAGGGAGAATCCACCAAAGAGTAAATACTCAGTCAACATAAACTGATGGTAAAAATTCCTAAAGTTTAGCCTTGAAAGGGAGCTTTATAAAGTGTCTTTGTAGCCTGAAGGAAAACCTCCCTCCTGGAATGCTATGTATTAAAAAGTACAGATACTTGTGCATTTTTAGTACATTGTGTGGGGAGTGACATACGTGGAATTCCATTAATAGCAATTTATGTTGTGTTCTTTTCATTTCATTTTGCTAATGAATTTAGTATCAGATTGATGGGTGCTTGGAACAGAAGGCTTAATTCGCAGTTTAAGTAGAACAGTATATACTTTCCAGATAAGGGCCTACAAAGCGATCTCCATTGGAAGTGAAGCTCTCCATACAAAAGGATACTTGGAAACACTCTTTTCAGCAGGTATGATTGAGTTAGAGATCTTTGATCTATAAATTCACATTTCTTTATAGAGGGGGACATCACCTCCCAGGTAGCATTTGGAAATGGGTGGTTGTTACAATGATAGGAAGCACTATTGGAATTTAGTAGATAGGGAAAAGACATGGCCTTAAGTCCTACAATAGGTGAACTAATTACTTAAAAGGTGGCATGACCAGCTCTCAAAGCCAATATTTGGGCAATCAGAGAGGTATCACTTATAGTTAGTAGTTTTCAAGCATTTTCATAAACCACAGAAAGAAATGCATTTAAATCATGACTTTGTATGCTCATGTAGATATATATACACACTGAAACAAAAATTTTAAAATATTTACCCTTTCTATTCATGATACCATTTTTCCATTCTATCCATGATACCAATATTTTCCATTCTGTCAATTTTATCTCATTCTATCCTATTCTATGTTTCCTTTTCTTTTAAAGTCTAAAACCACTATCTTAATTTCAAGACCACTAGACAGTTTAATGTTTTAGATGTCTTTAAATTTCCTAGTAAGATCAGGATCAGATCAGATCAGATCAGATCAGTCGCTCAGTCGTGTCCGACTCTTTGCGACCCCATGAACCGCAGCACGCCAGGCCTCCCTGTCCATCACCAGCTCCCGGAGGTCACCCAGACTCGCATCCATCGAGTCAGTGATGCCATCCAGCCATCTCATCCTCTGTCGTCCCCTTCTCCTCCTGCCCTCAATCCCTCCCAGCATCAGAGTCTTCTCCAATGAGTCAACTCTTCGCATGAGATGGCCAAAATACTGGAGTTTCAGCTTTAGCATCATTCCTTCTAAAGAAATTCCAGGATTGATCTCCTTCAGAATGGACTGGTTGGATCTTCTTGCAGTCCAAGGGACTCTCAAGAGTCTTCTCCAACACCACAGTTCAAAAGCATCAATTCTTCGGCGCTCAGCCTTCTTCACAGTCCAGCTCTCACATCCATACATGACCACAGGAAAGACCATAGCCTTGACTAGGCGAACCTTTGTTGGTAAAGTAATGTCTCTGCTTTTGAATATGCTATCTGGGTTGGTCATAACTTTCCTTCCAAGGAGCAAGCGTCTTTTAATTTCATGGCTGCAGTCACCATCTTCAGTGATTTTGGAGCCCAGAAAAACAAAGTCTGACACTGTTTCCACTGTTTCCCCATCTATTTCCCATGCAGTGATGGGACCAGATGCCATGATCTTCGTTTTCTGAATGTTGAGCTTTAAGCCAACCTTTTCACTCTCCACTTTCACTTTCATCAAGAGGCTTTTTAGCCCCTCTTCACTTTCTGCCATAAGAGTGGTGTCATCTGCATATCTGAGGTTATTGATATTTCTCCCGGCAATCTTGATTCCAACTTGTGTTTCTTCCAGTCCAGCATTTCTCATGATGTACTCTGCATATAAGTTAAATAAACATGGTGACAATATGCAGCCTTGACGTACTCCTTTTCCTATTTGGAACCAGTCTGTTGTTCCATGACCAGTTCTAACTGTTGCTTCCTGACCTGCATACAGATTTCTTAAGAGGCAGATCAGGTGGTCTGGTATTCCCATCTCTTTCAGAATTTTCCATAGTTTATTGTGATCCACACAGTCAAAGGCTTTGGCATAGTCAATAAAGCAGAAATAGATGTTTTTCTGGAACTCTCTTGCTTTTTCCATGATCCAGCGGATGTTGGCAATTTGATCTCTGGTTCCTCTGCCTTTTCTAAAACCAGCTTGAACATCAGGAAGTTCACGGTTCACATATTGCTGAAGCCTGGTTTGGAGAATTTTGAGCATTACTTTACTAGCGTGTGAGATGAGTGCAATTGTTCGGTAGTTTGAGCACTCCTTGGCATTGCCTTTCTTTGGGATTGGGATGAAAACTGACCTTTTCCAATCTTGTGGCCACTGCTGAGTTTTCCAAATTTGCTGGCATATTGAGTGTAGCACTTTCACAGCATCATCATTCAGGACTTGGAATAGCTCCACTGGAATTCCATCACCTCCACTAGCTTTGTTCGTAGTGATGCTTTCTAAGGCCCATTTGACTTCACATTCCAAGATGTCTGGCTCTAGGTCAGTGATCACATCATCATGATTATCTGGGTCTTGAAGCTCTTTTTTGTACAGTTCTTCTGTGTATTCTTGCCACCTCTTCTTGATATCTTCTGCTTCTGTTAGGTCCACACCATCTCTGTCCTTTATTGTGCCCATCTTTGCATGAAATGTTCCTTTGGTATCTCTGATTTTCTTGAAGAGATCCCTAGTCTTTCCCATTCTGTTGTTTTCCTCTATTTCTTTGCATTGATCACTGAAGAAGGCTTTCTTATCTCTTCTTGCTATTCTTTGGAACTCTGCATTTAAATGTTTATATCTTTCCTTTTCTCCTTTGCTTTTCGCTTCTCTTCTTTTCACAGCTATTTGTAAGGCCTCCCCAGACAGCCATTTTGCCTTTTTGCATTTCTTTTCCATGGGGATGGTCTTGATCCCTGTCTCCTGGACAATGTCACGAACCTCATTCCATAGTTCATCAGGCACTCTATCTATCAGATCTAGGCCCTTAAATCTATTTCTCACTTCCACTGTATACTCATAAGGGATTTGATTTAGGTCATACCTGAATGGTCTAGTAGTTTTCTCTACTTTCTTCAGTTTCAGTCTGAATTTGGCAATAAGGAGTTCATGGTCCGAGCCACAGTCAGCTCCTGGTCTTGTTTTTGCTGATTGTATAGAGCTTCTCCATCTTTGGCTGCAAAGAATATAATCGATCTGATTTCGGTGTTGACCATCTGGTGATGTCCATGTATAGAGTCTTCTCTTGTGTTGTTGGAAGAGGGTATTTGCTATGACCAGTGCATTTTCTTGGCAAAACTCTATTAGTCTTTGCCCTGCTTCATTCCGTATTCCAAGGCCAAATTTGCCTGTTACTCCAGGTGTTTCTTGACTTCCTACTTTTGCATTCCAGTCCCCTATAATGAAAAGGACATCTTTTTTGGGTGTTAGTTCTAAAAGGTCTTGTAGGTCTTCATAGAACTGTTCAACTTCAGCTTCTTCGGCGTTACTGGTTGGGGCATAGACTTGGATTACTGTGACATTGAATGGTTTGCCTTGGAAATGAACAGAGATCATTCTATCGTTTTTGAGATTGCATCCAAGTACTGCATTTCGACTCTTTTGTTGACCATGATGGCCACTCCATTTCTTCTGAGGGATTCCTGCCCACAGTAGTAGATATAATGGTCCTCTGAGTTAAATTCACCCATTCCAGTCCATTTTAGTTCGCTAATTCCTAGAATGTCGACATTCACTCTTGCCATCTCTTGTTTGACCACTTCCAATTTGCCTTGATTCATGGACCTGACATTCCAGGTTCCTATGCAATATTGCTCTTTACAGCATCGGACTTTGCTTCTACCACCAGACACATCCATAGCTATAACACAAAATTACTTGCCCTAGTACGCCTTGGTTTCCTTTTATTCTAAGCAGAGTTTAGAATTTCCATATGAGACTGTGGTCCAGATTTCTTTGGGGGAGAGGCCTATATGCCAGCAGTCCTGATATAAGGCCTAATTGCCACCTTGCCTCTCTGTTGCTAAGGGATAGGGAAGGAATAGGGGTGATAGCTAGGGAAGGGAAATAGAGAGCACTACCCCAGCTCACCACTGGCATTTGGATCTAAAGACTCAAAGTTGCCCCTGTGGTACATATTAGAAACCACATGGTGTTATGTAAAGGTACAAAGTTCAGTGAGGTGAGAGTAAAACTCTCTGCTCTTCCTGTCAAAGTGAGTCATCTGTAAGCTGTGGGATGGTGACTTGGCATATTGGGTCTCTCCCTTGCATACTGTTGATTGAGGCAAATGTGGAGTCAAGTAGCCTTCACGATTTGGTGCAGTGTCTAATTTATCATGGTTGTATAAAGTTAACCAACATTCTTGGCTTCTCAGAATATTGTCAGAGTATTAGTTTGTCAGAGTATTTTTAATCGGCATAGCTATTGATGACAGTTCAGTTCAGTTCAGTTGCTCAGTCGTGTCTGACTCTATGTGACACCAGGGGCTGCAGCACGCCAGGCCTCCCTGTCCATCACCAAATCCTGGAGTTTACTCAAACTTATGTCCACTGAGTCAGTGACGTTGATGGCAAGCCTACCGTTATACCTTAATTTTCTTCATGTCCTTTACCTAAAGTGATTATACCAATTATATCCTCACCTGAAGGAGAGAAAGGTTAATTTGGGGAAACAAAGCAGCCAAATGATTTCAGTATGTCTTCCTCATAGAGGTCCATTGTTTGCCTGTTTTTAGGATACCTACCCTCCTATCTTGGAGAAGGCAATGGCAACCCACTCCAGTGTTCTTGCCTGGAGAATCCCAGGGACGGCGGAGCCTGGTGGGCTGCAGTCTATGGGGTCGCACAGAGTCATACATGACTGAAGTGACTTAGCAGCAGCAGCAGCAGCAACCCTGCTCTCTAAAGTCATAATAACACCTACAGAACAGGGTTTAGTCACACAGAGGGGAGCTGAGCATGGGTAATTTTCTCCTATCATCTTCCTGGTCCATGTGGTGTTCTCATGAGTATTTATCTATCTGTTTGACTGAAAAGGCCAGGATTTAACTTAATCTCTTGCTTTTGTTGTGTTGACCCAGTGACGAGTGCAGAATGCCTTGAGTTGGAGATTTATATTTAGGGAGTAAGATCATAGCAATCATTTCCTTATCCTATGAGCTGAGTTTATTAGCACTTTTTGCACTCTTCGTCAGTATAGTATGTTCTTATCTGGTTGTTTAGAGACCTTGGTCCTATTTGCAATAGTAGAACACTGCTGCTGCTAAGTCGCTTCAGTCATGTCCAACTCTGTGCGACCCCATAGACAGCAGCCCACCAGGCTCTCCTGTCCCTGGGATTCTCCAGGCAAGAACACTGGAGTATGTTGCCATTTCCTCCTCCAATGCAGGAAAGTGAAAAGTGAAGGTGAAGTTGCTCAGTCGTGTCCGACTCTTAGCGACCCCATGGACTGCAGCCCACCAGGCTCCTCCGTCCATGGGATTTTCCAGGCAATAGCACTGGAGTGGGGTGCCATTGCTTTCTCCGATAGTAGAACACATTCAGTATTAAATATTTAGCATTATACATGGTACTTCAGATGCGTCTATAAAGTAAAACAACATTGCTGCTGCTAAGGCGCTTCAGTCGTGTCCGACTCTGTGCGACCCCATAGACGGCAGCCCATCAGGCTCTGCTGTCCCTGGGATTCTCCAGGCAAGAACACTGGAGTGGGTTGCCATTTCCTTTTCCAATGCAGGAAAGTGAAAAGTGAAAGTGAAGTCACTCACACTACCTGGCACCAAATTTTAAAAGGGATTTAAACAATTCGACTTAGCATGTCACAAAAGTTGCCCTTTCTTATTTCACTCTTACTAGATTCCTTTCTGAGTTACTTTCCACTCATTGTTTTGTGGAAATAGATGCATTTATTTACAGACAAAACAAGATGTATTCTCCTATTTCCAACTTTTAGTTCAACCCTGCCCAGATAAACAGACTTCATAGAAAGCCAAAGTTAGAGATGGAGTGATGGAGTGACAGTTCTCTTTTCCTTTCTTCATTTGGAGCCACCATTTCTTACTTGAGGAAGGCGACTTGACCAGTGTCATAACCATCCCTTACAATGAAAAAAAGGTTACCTGTGAGACATCTTTGTGGATGATGTCAGGGCTGAGTACAAGAGCTAAGATAATTAAGACTTGTCCCGCTTGAGTTGGGCAGCATGAAAAGAAACAGTGACTTTTTAAAATTTTGTTCAAGTCCTTTGAAAGTAGTTGTCATTAAGTCAGTGAAGCCAAGATCAGAGGACAAACCCAAAGCACAATAGTGCAGCTAACAAGTGAATTCAATCCAAAAGCTAAAAATGAAGAAAAGCAATGTGGAGAGAGAAAGCAAAACATTTCTGGGAAAGCTGTGTGAAAAGAACTGAGGAAACTGTATTTTGTTTATATTGGTCCTAACCCCTTGGCATATGAATAGTACATCTGACTGTTCATTAGTGTGCACAGGTAGATAGCAGGATTTTTTTGTCATTGGTTACTGCCATTTAGGAAGTTGCCCATGAGATTCTGGAGTTGGAGTTGTCAGGATTCATCCACAGTCATGGAATGCCTGATTACCCCTGTGCTGATGAGGGGATGAATGCTTGATCTCCAACACACCTGCCTTGGGGAGATTTTTCTATGGGATGAAGCAGAGTTTCAGACTTCTTGGTGGCCATGATCAAAGTGCTTTAGGAGCTTTGTTCACAGCGGTGATGGCTGCAAGTGAAAGTATCTTTTTTCCCTTGGTGTCCAAGATCAGCCAGGGCAGAGTGGGATCTATCTCCACAAGATTTTGTTCCAGACGGGGCCCAGTGAAGTTTTTCCTTTCCTCTGATATTTCCCTCAGGGAGTGCTTGGTTTCTAACAGTATTTGCTGTTGAGTGCATTTGTTGTTGTTGTTCAGTCGCTAAGTCATATCTGACTCTTTGTGACTCTAGGACTATAGCATGCCAGGCTCCTCTGTCCTCCACAGTCTCCCAGAGTTTGCTCAAATTCATGGCCGTTGGGCCAGTGATGCTATCTAACCATTTCATCCTCTCCTCCCCGCTTCTCCTTTTGCCTTCAGTCTTTCCTGACATCAGGGTCTTTTCCAATGAATTGGCCCTGCAAATCTTATCTTGCTTTGGAAGAGAACCGTGACTATTCAACTTTCACTTTTTCTCAGAGCTCTGTTGAAGCATGCTGGAACTGGTGCTTCTTAAACTCACTCTTTTCTTGGGTGGATCTTCCTTGACTCCACAATCTCAGCTTAAATGATACTTCAGAGCAACTTTCTTAGATCATCCTATCTAAGGTAGGACCCGTCTGTAATCCATACCATGGCAGTGTTTACTTCTTTCTTAGCATATAGTTGTCCCTTTGTATCTGTGGGGGAGTTGGTTCTAGAACTCCCAAGGATATGAAAAGCTAGGATGCTCAAATCCTTTACATAAAATGGCCTATTATTTGCATAAAATCTACATATATCCTTTTTTATACTTTAGATCATCTCTGGAAATTTTTTAAAATATTTTTGATGGGTGGGTGATTGTTTGAATCCACAGATGCAGAACCTGTGGATATGGAGGATCAGCTGTGTATGGCTCCAGGAAATTGTAAATATCTGTATCAATAATTACATTTACATTTATTATAATTGGTGGTATATTTGGATTTATGTCTACCATTTTTTGTTTCCTGTTTATTCCTTCTGTTTCCCATTTCTTGTCTTATTTTCAGGTTATGTGAACTTTTTTATCATTCATTTTAGTTTATCTATTGCATTTTTGACTGTTTATCTTTGTATATTTTTAGGAGTTATTCTATAGATTATAATATGTATATGTAACTTTTCGCAGCCTTTTTAGAATCAATTTTTGTCACTTCAAGCAGAATGTAGAAATTTAGTCACCATATAAGTTCTTTTACTTTCAAAGTTTTGCAGTATTGTTGTTATGTATTATCTTTGTGTATATGTGTGCTTAGTTGCTCAGTTGTGTCCCACTCTTTGCAATTCCGTGGACTGTAGCCTCTGCCAGGCTCCTCTGGATTCCACCAGAATCCATGGGGTTCTCCAGGCAAGAATGGTAGAGTGGATTGCCATGCCCTCCCCCAAGGGATCTTCCCAACACAGGGATCAAACCCAGGTCTCCCGCATTACAGGTAGATGGATTCTTTACTGTCTGACCCACATCTTTACATACATTGAAAACTGTATCAGATGTTGACATTTTTTTCTTTTAACTATCAAACATATTTTAAAGAACTTAAGAGGAGAACAGTTCATTCTGTTTACTCATGTTTATCATTTCCTTTTGCTTTTCCTTTGCTCTTGATGTATAAAGTTTCCTCTGGTATCATTTTCTTTCTGTCTAGAGAATTTCCTTTAGCAGTTCTTTTTTTTTTAATATAAATTTATTTATTTTAATTGGAGGCTAATTACTTTACAATATTGTATTAACAATTCTTTTGGAGCAATTCTTCTGGCAACCAATTTTCCTAGTTCTTTTTCACGTGACAATATCTTTATTTCACTTTGATAAAGCTATTTTTTACTGTATATAGAATTCTATGTCAATGGTTCTTTTCTCTCAGCACTTTTTTAAAAAAAGCATGTCATTTTCTTCTGGCTTCTGTGATTTCTGATGAGAAACCCATGGTCATTTGGATCATTGTTCCCTTATAGGTAATGTGTAATTTTCTCTAGATGATTTTAAGATATTTTTCCTTATTTTCAGTTTCCATAGTTTAGTTTTCATGTATCCAGATACGGGTTTTTATCGCTGTTGTTGTTATTATTGTTTGTTTGTTTCTATTCTGTTTCAAGTTTGCCATTCTTCTTGAACCTGTATATTTATGTATTTCACAAAATTTGGGAAGATTCTAGTTGTGGTTTCTCCAATTTTTTTTTTTTTTTTAAACACTGAACTCTTTTTCCTTTCTTTCTGATACTCTGATGACATGAGTGCTAGATTTTTTCTTATTATCTCACAGGTCCTTCAGCCTATACTATTTTTCTCTTTGTTGGTTCATATTGAATCTGCCCTGTTTTAAAGCTCAGTGACTCTATCATCTTTATTTTGTTATTGAGTGATTTTGTTGTTGATTGTGTTTTTCTGTTTCAAGACTATTTCTTGTTGGAACATTTTTATGATAGCTAATTTTAAATCTTTCTCAGATGATTTCAACATCTGTCTGATTTCAGTGTTTGTGATTGTTAATTATCTTTTCTCATGTGGGTTGAGATTTTCTAGGTTCTTCATACCACCTAGTAATTTTGGATTGCAACCTGGACTTTTTTACATTATAATATTTTGAATCTAATTTAAATTCTATAGAGAATATTGGTAAATTTGTTTTATTTAGTATGTAATTAATCTGACTAGGTTGAGGTCACAAGTTAAAAGCTGCCTTCTATGACTTTAATGCCAGTTTTATTTTCAGTGCTTTTTCAGATCTGTATGTGTACAGTGGTCAATTAATATGTTAATTTAGTTTTCAATTTCTTTTGTATACTGATTAAAATCAGATCTGCATATATGCAGCTTGAAATGAACCATATATAATGTAATATTCCATATATATATAGATATAATATTCTGTTACTAAAACCAGTAGCAACAGATAAATATCAGTGTTTGTCCGAGGAGATCCAGTACTGGAAACTTTGGTAAAATGAAGTAATTATAATGGAAGTTGAACAGTGAGGACTTAGATGAGCATACCTACTTAGACAACTAGAGATTTATTTATTGTTATTAAGAGTTCATTATATTTTACAGTGATGAAAATCTCACACATTGAATATATTTTGAAACAATGAAAATAAGTAAAGGGACTGATTAATTATTCCAAGGGCTGTAGAATGTTTAGCTATCTTTGACTTATCTTCCCTTTTGCCCTGCTAATGAGAGTCACATCTTCCTTTCTAACTTGTAAATTGTTTATCACACACCTGCTAACCAACTGCCTGTTTTAAACTGCTATGATTGATAGAAATTTATGGCTCTAAGTAGTTGATACAAAATTTGGAAAAATATTGCAAATTATGGATTCTTTTGATTTGAAAGTATTAAAAAACAAACTCTGAAATAGGAGTCAGGTGGCCAATAACCTAGCTCCAGTTTTGTGTTGCTGTCAGGCAAGTCTCTTATCTTCTTTGGATTCTAATTTCCTCCTTCATAAAATGAGACATTTTAAAGCATTTACCTTACATTTTCAAAAAAATCATCATGAAGATCAAATGAAAAGATGTATTATAGAAGTCTTTTCTCAAAGTAAAAATATTATGCAAATGTAGGAGATTATTGTTACCCTCATCATCATTCATTAGTGGTACTGATGATAGTAGATGACTATAGCACTGCTGAGAAGCATAAAACAATTTTGATAAAATTTTCCCTAGTTTGCCTGACGATAAAGTCTACTTTCCTATCCTACAACTTATATGCATCCTTTGTATTTTTGTTCTGGTTATGTTATTTTTTTTCATGGCACCAAATTTGATCTGTGAGTATTATGAGATCAATCAAATAACAAGCTTGGATTAATTCCTTGATCAGTAACAATGAGTTATAAATTCAGTGAATTTTGCAAACTGGGATAGGATTCTATCATATTAAGAATAGGTCCCCTAAGATCCCTCCCTGAATGAATTTTACTCATTGCTGAGTGGAGAAGCAACAGTCTCTTGGAGCAACTTACTGAATTACAAAGAAGAAACAGTTTGTCCTTAAAGCATTATGAAATTCAGGGAATGAATTCACCCAAGGACAATTTTGTCACATAAATATAGAATATATTGGTTTCTTCAAAGGGTCATGTACTATTTTAATTCATGTAATCATTAAATTAGTTACTTGAAGATCACAGATTATTAATGGATGAATTCTAAGTGAAAAAAAAAGTATGCATGGGCTGAATAAGAAGATAGGTATGCATTACATCAGAGATGTCATTAAAATATACCTGAAAAACACATTTGTGTAATTAGGGAGGATGACAGCAATCTATGAAACCTTTGCTTGTGAGCTTTTTAAACTTACATGCAGAGTACATTATGTGAAATGCTGGTCTGGATGAAGCACAAGCTGGAATGAAGATTGCTAGGAGAAATATCAGTAACCTCAGATATGCAGGTGACACCACACTCATGGAAGAAAGTGAAGAAAACTAAAGAGCCTCTTGATGAAAGTGAAAGAGGAGAGTGAAAAAGCTGGCTTAAAACTCAACATTCAGAAAACTAAGATCATGGCATCTGATCCCATCACTTCATGGAAAATAGATGGGGAAACAGTGGCTGACTTTATTTTGGGGGGCTCCAAAATCACTGGAGATGGTGACTGCAGCCATGAAATCAAAAGAGGCTTGCTCCTTGGAAGAACAGCTATGACCAACCTAGACAGCATATTCAAAAGCAGAGACATTACTTTGCCAACAAACATCTGTCTAGTCAAGGCTATGGTTTTTCCAGAGGTCATGTATGAATGTGAGAGTTGGACCATAAAGAAAGCTGAGCGCCAAAGAATTGATGCTTTTGAACTGTGCTGTTGGAGAAGACTCTTGAGAGTCCCTTGGACTGCAAGGTGAGCCAACCAGTCCATCCTAAAAGAGATCAGTTTGAATATTCATTGGAAGGACTGATGTTGAAGCTGAAACTCCAATACTTTGGCCACCTGATAAGAATAACTGACTCATTGGAAAAGACCCTGATGCTGGGAAAGATTGAAGGTGGGAGGAGAAGTGAGTGACAGAGGATGAGATGGTTGGATGGCATCACTGAATCCATGGACATGAGTTTGAGTAAAGTCTGGGACTTGGTGATGGACAGGGAGGCCTGGCATGCTGCAGTCCATAGGGTCGCAAAGAATCGGACATGACTGAGCAACTGAACTGAACTGAACTGAAGTAAATTTCTACCCTGAGAGATTTTGACACACTGCAATATAGGATACCTTCCACAGTTTGAAGAGAGTCAGAAATGAATGGGTGACGTCCTGTTTTCTTCATTTGTAAGAATTAATAAAATTATAATCACACTCTGTCACTCACGTCCATATTGAAGAGAATCTAAAAAGCAATGAAATGCGCTATACTTGAAATATGTATTTACTATAAACACTTTTAGAATATAGGTTTAAAGCATATATTTTATCACATTATACTGTGATCTTTGATTTACTTGCACAGTGCATATGATGACTTTCAAAAAATTATTCAGTTATATGCTGGAAAAAGGATATGCTAATGAACACACAAAGTTTATGCAGACAACACTCTGTAGAGTGATTGTAGAACATCTATACTGAATAGTCACAGAAGAGTGTATGAAATGTTCATTTTCATTCAAGTACCCAATACCCTAATTAAAATTTTTACAACTTCCCTTTTCAGTCCCTATCTTTAGGTTTGTTTTATGGTATGTTGGTTCTATGAAATTGTTTTCCAGAATCTTAAAGATACTATTCTTCAAATTATTTTGGTCTTGTTTTCTCAGATATATACATATATTTTCACACCCCTACTTACTTTACATTCTAAATTTTTAAAAATATTAAGCTTTTTTTCCTTATTTTTCATACTTTATTCTCCCAATTAAAAGTCATATACAAAATTTGGAAAACTTTAGAAAGCTCAGAAAACAATTCTTATTACCATTTTGGTTTACTTTCTTCCAGTCTTAAAAAAATATATCTTTAGAATATTTTAACCTTAATGATTATACTATATTGTATCTTAATTGTAAATTTTACTTAAAGTATAAGTATTTTTTTCATTTAACAGATGTAGTGTATTCTGTTGAATAGATGTAGCGCAGTTGGCTTCCTAGGTGGTGCTAGTGGTAAAGAACCCGTCTGCCAATGCAGGAGACATAAGAGACTTGGGTTCAATTCCTGGGTTGGGAAGATCTCCTGGAGGAAAGAATGGCTACCCGCTCCAGTATTCTGGTCTGGAGTATCCCATGGATAGAGGAGCCTGAAAGGCTACAGTCCATGGGGTCGCAAAGGGTCTGACACGACTGAAGTGACTTAGCACCCATGCATACACTATAGTTACCCAATTCTTATGCTTGGACAAAAATTGTTTTCAGCTTTCAGTTATTCTTAAAAAGAACATGATGAGCTTCTTTGTGCATACAGCATTTTTTTTCTCCTGGAATTTACAGTATTTAGTTGAGATAGATTCCTAGATTTGGAATAAAACCTTATGTGGTGGCCATAGAGGTGTCCTTTTTAGATCTCCTTTCAAAAGAGGCAGTTGTGGAGAGCATAGATGATTGACAACTTCTAGCTGTCACACTTTTGGATCCACCAGAGCATGTAGACATTCACATGGGAGGTGTGCTTCTCCTGTGATGCTCCTGGCCCCGGAGCATATCAGTAGTATTAGAACTGAGGCATCCCTGCGCTACAGGAGAGACTTCTAAGCGGCCACTTTGCTTAAGGACTCCCCACCAACCTGGCTGAGACTTTCTCAGAACTGCTCTCCATGTGAAGCTCTTCTATCCCTCTTTCCTTTCACAAGGGTAAGACTTTTATCGATGTCTGAGCAGTTTCCTTGCCTAAGCCCCTCCTCCTTTATCACTCACAGGTTATTCTCCTTATAAAGATCTCTTAAGCCCAATGGTTCTTGATATCAGAGGACCTAATCTGACACAGCGTTACTGGTTGGGGCATAGACTTGGATTACTGTGACATTGAATGGTTTGCCTTGGAAACGAACAGAGATCATTCTGTCGTTTTTGAGATTGCATCCAAGTACTGCATTTCGGACTCTTTTGTTGACCATGATGGCCACACCGTTTCTTCTGAGGGATTCCTGCCCACAGTAGTAGATATAATGGTCCTCTGAGTTAAATTCACCCATTCCAGTCCATTTTAGTTCGCTAATTCCTAGAATGTCAACATTTACTCTTGCCATCTCTTGTTTGACCACTTCCAATTTGCCTTGATTCATGGACCTGACATTCCAGGTTCCTATGCAATATTGCTCTTTACAGCATCGGACTTTACTTCTATCACCAGACACATCTACAGCTGGGTATTCTTTCTGCTTTGGTTCCATCCCTTCATTCTTTCTGGAGTTATATCTCCACTGATCTCCAGTAGCATATTGGGCCCTTACTGACCTGGGGAGTTTCTCTTTCAGTATCCTATCATTTTGCCTTTTCATACTGTTCATGGGGTTTTCAAGGCAAGAATACTGAAGTGGTTTGCCATTCCCTTCTCCAGTGGGCCACACCCTGTCAGATCTCTCCACCATGACCCGCCCATCCTGGGTTGCCCCACGGGCATGGCTTAATTTCATTGAGTTAGACAAGGCTGTGGTCCTGGTGTGATTAGATTGACTAGTTTTCTGTCAGTATGGTTTCAGTGTATTTGCCCTCTGATGCCCTCTTGCAAGACCTACTGTCTTACTTGGGTTTCTCTTACCTTGGGCGTGGGGTATCTCTTCCCGGCTGCTCCAGCAAAGCACAGCCATCGCACCTTACCTTGGATGAGGGGTCTCTCATCACTGCCGCCCTTCCTGACCTCGGTCGTGGGGTAGGTCGTGGGGTAGCTCCTCTCGGCCGTGCTTAGTGCGCCAAATTCAGACTGAAATTGAAGAAAGTAGGGAAAACTACTAGACCATTCAGGTATGACCTAAATCAAATCCCTTATGATTATACAGTGGAAGTGAGAAATAGATTTAAGGGCCTAGATCTGATAGATAGAGTGCCTGATGAACTATGGAGTGAGGTTCGTGACATTGTACAGGAGACAGGGATCAAGACCATCCCCATGGAAAAGAAATGCAAAAAAGCAAAATGGCTGTCTGGGGAGGCCTTGCAAATAGCTGCAAAAAGAAGAGAAGTGAAAAGCAAAGGAGAAAAGGAAAGATATAAACATCTGAATGCAGAGTTCCAAAGAATAGCAAGAAGAGATAAGAAAGCCTTCTTCAGCGATCAATGCAAAGAAATAGAGGAAAACCACAGAATGGGAAAGACTAGGGATCTCTTCAAGAAAATCAGAGATACCAAAGGAACATTTCATGCAAAGATGGGCTCGATAAAGGACAGAAATGGTGTGGACCTAACGGAAGCAGAAGATATTAAGAAGAGGTGGCAAGAATACACAGAAGAACTGTACAAAAAAGAGCTTCACGACCCAGATAATCATGATGGTGTGATCACTGACCTAGAGCCAGACATCCTGGAATGTGAAGTCAAGTGGGCCTTAGAAAGCATCACTAGGAACAAAGCTAGTGGAGGTGATGGAATTCCAGTGGAGCTGTTCCAAATCCTGAAAGATGATGCTGTGAAAGTGCTGCACTCAGTATGCCAGCAAATTTGGAAAACTCAGCAGTGGCCACAAGATTGGAAAAGGTCAGTTTTCATCCCAATCCCAAAGAAAGGCAATGCCAAGGAGTGCTCAAACTACTGCACAATTGCACTCATCTCACACGCTAGTAAAGTAATGCTCAAAATTCTCCAAGCCAGGCTTCAGCAATATGTGAACCGTGAACTTCCTGATGTTCAAGCTGGATTTAGAAAAGGCAGAGGAACCAGAGATCAAATTGCCAACATCCGCTGGATCATGGAAAAAGCAAGAGAGTTCCAGAAAAACATCTATTTCTGCTTTATTGACTATGCCAAAGCCTTTGACTGTGTAGATCACAATAAACTGTGGAAAATTCTGAGAGAGATGGGAATACCAGACCACCTGATCTGCCTCTTGAGAAATCTGTATGCAGGTCAGGACGCAACAGTTAGAACTGGTCATGGAACAACAGACTGGTTCCAAATAGGAAAAGGAGTACGTCAAGGCTGTATATTGTCACCATGTTTATTACTTATATGCAGAGTACATCATGACAAATGCTGGACTGGAAGAAACACAAGCTGGAATCAAGATTGCTGGGAGAAATATCAATAACCTCAGATATGTAGATGATACCACCCTTATGGCAGAAAGTGAAGAGGAACTAAAAAGCCTCTTGATGAAAGTGAAAGTGGAGACTGAAAAGGTTGGCTTAAAGCTCAACATTCAGAAAACGAAGATCATGGCATCTGGTCCCATCACTACATGGGAAATAGATGGAGAAACAGTGGAAACTGTGTCAGACTTTATTTTTCTGGGCTCCAAAATCACTGCAGATGGTGACTGCAGCCATGAAATTAAAAGACGCTTACTCCTTGGAAGGAAGGTTATGGCCAACCTAGATAGCATATTCAAAAGCAGAGACATCACTTTGCCAACAAAGGTTCGCCTAGTCAGGGCTATGGTTTTTCCTGTGGTCATGTATGGATGTGAGAGCTGGACTGTGAAGAAGGCTGAGCGCCGAAGAATTGATGCTTTTGAACTGTGGTGTTGGAGAAGACTCTTGAGAGTCCCTTGGACTGCAAGGAGATCCAACCAGTCCATTCTGAGGGAGATCAGACCTGGGATTTCTTTGGAGAGAATGATGCTAAAGCTGAAACTCCAGTATTTTGGCCACCTCATGCGAAGAGTTGACTCATTGGAGAAGACTCTCATGCTGGGAGTGATTGAGGGCAGGAGGAGAAGGGGACGACAGAGGATGAGATGGCTGGATGGCATCACTGACTCGATGAATGTGAGTCTGGGTGACCTCCGAGAGCTGGTGATGGATAGGGAGGCCTGGCGTGCTGCGGTTCATGGGGTCGCAGAGTCGGACACGACTGAGCGACTGATCTGATCTGAACCTGACACAGCATATAATCATTGTTCAGTCTCTTGATATACAGTGTCCAGTTTACTTTCAAAGCACCTTGTACCAATCTAAACCTCCACTGCAATGCAGCTTTTTAGCACTGTTCTTTTCTTTTTAAAATGTTCATTAACTTGATAGATGAAAGAATGCTATTCCACTTTTAGAATTTGTTTCCTTCATTAGACTAAATATCCCTTTTTTTCCATTTGAGATCTACAAAATCTATTCATATTTCACTGAGAAACTTTTCTTATAATTCATAGTCATAATTATAATACTTTTTGCTGCATTTTTGACAGTGTATCTGGATGAAAGTCTCATTCAATATTCATTTAAAGTAGTTGGGGTAAATTAAGAATGTAAGACAAATATCATGATCACTCATTTACTCAAGCCTAAATTAAGATCACAGATAATATTTATGTTTTGCTAGCAGTGGTAGTAGTGGAATCCAGGCCTACAGTATGTCTTCAGGAAAGGCATATAGTTTGACATTGCTATAATTAAAACGTGTGTTTGTGTGTGTATGTACATATCCATGCACATACATGAGTAGCAGTTGTGTAAGTGTGCAGAATTTGTTGGAAAAGAGCTAAGGCTTAAAATTTCTTTACTTCCTTGTCTTATTTTTTTTTTTTTTTTTTCTGTTAGTAGTCTTGCTTTTTTTCTTTTGTTTTTCCTTCACTATCTTTTTCACACCTTTATTTCCAAGGTATCCCTGATCATCTGATATTTATTAGGTAGTTAAATTATGCACATGCCAATCTCTGTGTCCCCAAACACACATAGCTAATCAAGAATAAAACCATTTATTGTAAATTTGCCTCTAGAATGAGTCCTCCTTTCTCTGATTTTGAGGATGGATAGATACTCATTATGATCTGGTAGACAATTATAACATGCACATTTAGAGTGTAGGTGGATAGAAGAGTACTCTATGTTAGGTGTTAAGACTTTTATTTTACTCATTTAAAGACAAAGATTTAAATGTGCTTGTTTAAATTCAACAAGCCCTTAGAGCGATGCGGCCTTGGGGGTAAGAGGTGCTTAAAACCAAATAGCACAGGAACTGAAGAAGTAATTATATGCCAGACTGAAGATGGAGCTGAACAGAGTGAGCTGCTCTGGGAACAGGAGATGAAAAACTGAATTATATCCCAGGTATTCACAGACCAAAGAAAGCAGACTGGGAAACATGAATCTTCCTTCATCTTACCAACTTTTGTAAATGACAAAGCTTTTCAGATGATTTGGTAATCTGACTACATCCTTCTTTTCTGCATTTTGCTTTAATCTAAACTTAAACATTTAATTAGAAGGTTGTTTTTAATGAAGAACACACATATTTCATAATATAGCATATATTCAGGTTTTGAAATGCTAAGAAATAAAAAATAATTGGAATGGAATTTCAGTGTCTTTATCTCCCTGAAGACCAGCTTTTAAAAGCCACCTCAGCTCCATCACCTCTTCCAAAAGATGGCAATGGAAGGGAAGGGGGAAGATGGGAATCATTCTGAGCAGATTTCAGGCGTACCAAAGCAGTGGGATTAATATTACATCAAAGACTTAACCCACTTTCCTCAGTTGCTTTGAACATAGGAGGGAGGAGGCAAAGAGGTATATATTCTTTGTTCCAAATCCTTTCCCAGGGAATCTGGTTTATGGCTTAAGAAGGCTCTAAAAAGCCTGGCAGGCTACAGTCTATAACATCACAAAGAGTTGATCATGACTGAAGTGACTTAGCACACACAGCACCGAATTGAACATGAGGGATCACAAGTGATCATAAGCCCAAATTGATTCTTTTTTCATTTCTTTAAAAATTGAGGGCTCATTTTTTGATGAAAGTGAAAACCATAGCTATAAAAACCAATATAGTTAGGCCCATCAATCTGATTACTAAAAAAGAAAGTTGTTTTACATTTCTAGAAACATTTTTTTAGGCAACTCATTGTGAACATCTAAGTATGCATTTTTGCTTCTGAACATTCTTTTAAAGCTTAAAAAGTTCCAAATTTCTGTTGATGAGAAGTACAAATTCCATTTTAGAATCCAGTGTTGAAGTCTGATTCTTCACAGCATTATAACAAAAAGTTCCAAGTTAACAGTGGATTCCTGAGCTTCTAAGCAAGTGTGTTTTGCTTTTTTTTTTTTTTAACACTAAACTGCATGTAAATTAAAAAGGACCACACTATCATACTTTATAGCAGACTAAATGAAAGCAAAGATAATGCCAAAGAAAGGGCCACAGAATGGTATGTCCTGCATGTGGCTTTCACTAAAGTTACTCTGGTATGGTGGGGAGAGAATGAGAGGACCCTGTTCATTTATTTATTCAGTAATTATTTATTAAACACCAATTGTGTTTAGATAATTGAGACTATGGTTTGAAAACTTTTAAGTACCTGATTTGTAGGACCTTACATTCAATGGGGGAGAAAGGAGAAATATCAGGAGAGGGAATGTACAATTTCAATACAGAGCAAAGCACTGTGATGAGGGAACCTTAGATTTGGGAAGTGGCAAGGTTAGTGAAGGCTTTCCAGAGACTGTAATAGAAAGCTGAGCCTTAAAGGATAATGAGGAGTTTGCCAGGCAAGAGTCTGAGGGAGGGCTGAGGGGGAAAAAAAGAGTAAATCTCAGGCCATAGGAAAACTGTGTAGGATTTTAATAGATCATCTTTTCATTTCTTCAGAATTTGTGTGTTAAGAGAGACAAGTAGGGGCAGTTACATAAGAAGGGCAAAATCCCAAGGCAGAGGGCTCTACTGGTGAGAGGTGGATGGATTAGCATTGGAATAAGGTGGATCCTTTCTTGTAGTAATAGTAGGCAAGGATAAATAGAAGTGTATAAAGGCAGTTGTTTGTAAGTGAGATACCAAAAGTTGATATAATGGCCTTTATTTTCACATTGGTACAGATAGCCAATTTCTTTGCAGATGTTGAACGAGGAGGAGTAGAATAGAAGATTTCAGGAAAGAACAAAGATCTGAAATAGCTGTCATATATAGAAGTAGAGAGGGAGTTGATTAGGGAAACCTGGAAGGATTTTTAAATAATATTTAAGGTCCAGCTATGTGGAGAGGCTGAGGCTGAGTGGTGGTTATAGTTAGTGAGTTCGTGAGACCATCTTTAGCTTCTGAAATATACGAATAGAGAAAGGCAGATAGTGAGACTGCTCCAGGATTGGGTCTTCACTGATATTGTGACTCTTTCTATTTTTCTCCACCACTCATTTCTTGTCACTGAAGAGTTCTTATGACTGATACTCTGACTCTCTAAGGGTTTTCCTTTCCTGGATATCCAGCAAGTTTGGCTCAAGTTCTGGCCATGGTTAAAGTACCAAAGATTTAATGTCCCTAGAAGATGCTTTAAGCAAATAACTAGTGGCAAGTTAGTGGATAAATATCCTAGTATCCCCACCCTTTATGTGGGATGACTGTGAAGCATGTTCTATCATGTTTGCCAGAAGAGTCCAAAAGGATTGAGCTCCAGTTCACTCTAGTAGTAAGCTGCTTAATAAACGCACCCTTTATTGACTAACTTATTTCCTTTATGGCTATGTAACAAAATACCTCTTTAGGTAGTTTGTTAGTTGCTTAAAAGAGTAGGATTTATTTTTTCTCACAATTCTGTGGGGTGACTGGGCTGAGCTGAGAGTTCTTCTGCTTTGCTTAATAATACCAGAATTCATTTATATAGCTGCATTTGACTGGGAGACTGAGACACGAACATCCACGGTGGGTTCATGTACATGTTTGAGGCCTCAGTGCAAAGGGTGAAGTAGCTGGAGTCTGAACCTCTTTTTATCTACATACTTTATAATTATTCATTAATATAGTCAGAACTTCTTTATATGGTGTCTACATCTCAAGAAAGCAAAAAAAGTAGACTGCTAGAACTCTTCTGACCTTGGCTTAGAACTGACACAATGTGACTTCTGCTGCAATGTAATAACCAAAACAAGGTACAAGGCCAACCCAGATTCAAGATAGAGAACGCAAACTTTTTCTCTTAATGGGTGGGGCAACATGTAAGAATAGGGATCTAGAACCACTGATGATGATCTTTACAGACTCTCTCATTTCCCTTCTCTGTCTCACTTTTCTCCTTCACTAATGTTTCCAGGGATCAGATTCCAATAAACTACTTACATAGAATTCTCATCTCAGAATCTTAACCAAAAGAAGTAGAGGTAAATGAGACAAAGGAAAGCCAGAAAGTGAACACAGAGTATGAATAAAAGAATAAAGTGATGAGCCACAGGGTTTGGGCTGCATGAAAAAGAAAACGTTAAAGGGGCTCAAAAAGAAGCCTTGAGACGCTTAGGGCTGGATGATATCTATGATATCAAATAACTTGATGTGTTAAATTTGGCAGGGAGAAAAGCCTGAGAAGAAAGGATACCATGGATGTAGGCTCACCCATGGTAGAGTAACCCTTGGTGACTCTAAGGAGCAGAAACAAATGGGGCAAAGATAAAATTTCATCAGTCTTTGAACAGGCTGCTGCCATCACTGTGATAGTGAGACTCACCACTTTTGAAGTCAATTCTCTGGGTTGTGCATTAGATAAATACTCCTTTAGCTTGTATTACAGTGATCCATGACACTAGATCTGAAGAAGAGGTGGATGTCAACACAAACAGTACTACCCCTGGCAAACAAGTTCACCCCAAAACAGCTTGAGAGGAATCTCTTGCCTGTCAGAGATGCGACCCTAATGAAGTATGCTTTTCTTTTTTTTTTTTTAAACTGGGACATGAACAATAAAAGAAACATTAGGGTCAAATTAGACTTAGGTCGTGATGTCATCAATTAGGTAATACATTACATCATGAAAGTAACAGCCTTTTTGCATTTCATTTCTTTTTGTATTGTTGTTTTTGTTCAGTCACTCAGTTGTGTCTGACTCTTTGCAACCCCATGGACTGCAGCATGCCAGGCTTCCCTGTCCTTCACCATCTCCTGGAGCTTGTTTAAACTCATGTCTGTTGATTAGGTGATGCCGTCCAACCATCTCATCCTCTGTCATCCCCTTCTCCTTCTCCCTTCAATATTTTCCAGCATCAGGGTCTTTTCTATTGAGTCAGTTCATCTCATCAGGTGGCCAAAGTATTGGAACTTGTTTCAGCATCAGTCCTTCCAATGATTATTCAAGGTTGATTTCCTTTAAGATTGACTGTTTTGATCTTGCTGTCCAAGGGACTCTTGAGAGTCTTCTCCAAACAACAATTCAAAAGCATCAGTTCTTCAGTGCTCAGCCTTCTTTATGGTCTTCTTTTTGTATTGCATGGTATTAATACCTCGTCTGATTGTGATTAGATTAAGTTGTAAAATATTTGCTAAGTGCCTAGCCCAGAAGAGGGTACAATTAAATATTAGTTCCCTTTCTCCCAATCTTCTTTTCCCCATCTTGTAAATCAGGATTCATAGGTAAAACATAATACACCTAATCTTACTTCTTACTATTGTAGCTTGTCTCTCAGATCAGATCAGTCGCTCAGTCATATCCGACTCTTTGTGACCCCATGAATCGCAGCAAGCCAGGCCTCCCTGTCCATCACCAACTCCCAGAGTTCACTCAGACTCATGTCCATCGAGTCAGTGATGCCATCCATCCATCTCATCCTCTGTCGTCCCCTTCTCCTCCTGCCCCCAATCCCTCCCAGCATCAGAGTCTTTAAGCATAATACATGTCAGTTTTATGTCCACTGTCAGTACTCATGTGGCCTAAAGGATTCACTCTATCTCCCTTAGTTCTGTTCACTGCTAAGCAGTGATGAGGGAGGCTGTAACTAAGTTGCAAGTGCCCAATATGAAGAGTGTTTTTCAGATGGAAGGCAAGAGGATTCATTTATACTAAGTGGCTGGACAATCTGCTTGGAAGGTATTTGGCATTCATATGGATTTGGGCAAGAAATATGCTTCATCTGAACTCTGTTGCACTCTTATTCATTTTGTTAAAACTGGTATTCAAGAGATTATAGTTACATTCAAGTAAGAATAAGTGAAATTTTCACTACATAATTTATGTTTATAGATTTTTGTGGTTTGTAAATTAAACTTGGAAGCTCTTGGCTAAATTATTTGTCTCTTCATTTCAAAAGAAGGAGTTAAATTCTTATTCTTGCCGTTGGTGTGATCATAGGTTAGTTCATTCTTTTTGCCCCTTAAGACAAAATGAAAACCAATGATATTTGATTCCAAATATTTCACAATTGAATAGAATGATTTGGAAAGGATGCAAGTCAATTGCGCATATAAGCTATATAAATAGACTTTTAGGGGATAGAAAGTTATAAATAGGAACTTGAAGTTAATTTTGTCCTCATCTTCAGGTTTAATTTAGCCTGCCAGAATTTGTAAACTGATAGAAATTGTTCCTTCTTCAGATAATTTCTACTTACATAGCATGTTCATGAGACAACACTAGAAAAAAAAAATTCCTTCTGCTATTTTTGATATTTCCCCAACTTGGAACATCCTTCTTTCCATAACAGAGTACTCATTCTGTTGCTTTCCTTTTTCAACTCTCACCTGCACAGAATCATCCTTGTATCCTGATTTTGGCCCAGAAAGTGAAAGTGAAAGTTGCTCAGTGGTGTCCGACTCTTTTCAACCCCATGAACTGTACAGTCCATGGAATTCTCCAGGCCAGAATATTGGAGTGGGTAGCCTTTCCCTTCTCAGGGGATCTTCCCAACTCAGGGATTGAACCCAGGTCTCCCACATTGCAGGCAGATTCTTTGCCAGCTGAGCCACAAGGGAAGCCCAAGAATACTGGAGTGGGTAGACTATCCCTTCTCCAGTGGATCTTCCTGAGCCAGGAATTGAACCAGGGTCTCCTGCATTACAGATGGATTCTTTACCAACTGAGCTATTGGCCCAGAAATTAGATGCTATCATCCAAACAGGAGACAAGCACCTGTCAGGTCTTCAACTGACTGCTTGTCCTATAGGTCCACTGCTCTGCCACGGTTTCTCCAGATTCCTCCAGCAATCCCTCCATCTCTTGCTTCCTGGACTAGCTCTGAATGCCCTGCATGCTGTGTGGTTGGCCCCCTTCTGCAGTATGACCCCTGATACCATAATTCCCTATAGGGAATCAAGCCTGAGACAGAGGACTTTCTGTTCCTTCTTCATAGTGTTTACCGTTTCCTTCTATGCACCATTATTATTTACATATGCATGCTGCTGCTGCTGCTAAGTCGCTTCAGTTGTGAATGACTCTGTGCAACCCCATGGACTGAAGCCTGCCAGGCTCCTCCGTCCTTGGGATTTTCCAAGCAAAAGAGTACTGGAGTGGGGTGCCATTGCTTTCTCTGTACGTATGTATATCTATATGTATATATTCTTGTGTATATCTCTTCTGGTAGATTATTAACTCTCTAAAGGCAGACACAAAACTCTCTTACATGTTTGTGTCTGGAAGTGAACAGTACAGCACCTGGTACAAACTAGGTGCTTAGCGCACGTGTGCATACATGTTAAGTCTCTTGCGTCTGCCTCTTTGCAAGCCTATGGACCATAGCCCACTAGGCTCCTCTGTCCATGGGATTCTCCAAGCAAAAATACTGGAGTGGGTTGCCATGCCCTCCTCCAAGGGGATCTTCCTGACCCAGGGGTCGAACCCATGTCTTCTCTTGTGTCTCTTGTATTGGCAGGTGGCTTCTTTACCCCTAGCGCCACCTGGGAAGCCCCAGGTGTTTAATAAATGCTTATTAATGTTATTTGAATGAATGGAATCCAAGCAGTTATAAACAGCATTCTACTACTTATCCTGATTTTGCTTCTAAATAATAGATAATAATATAATAATAATAGATAAGAAATAATAGATATAATAGATAATATTAGATAATAGACAATAATAATATATTATTTATATTATTAATATAATATTAATAATAATATATAATTATCTATTATCTATAATAATAGATAAATTCAGATAATAGATCTAAAAATTTCAGAATCTTAAATAATATGCATCTTTTCTTGAAATTTTTAGTAGTTCCACTTGTTTAATCTTCAAGCTGAAAATTATTTTTAATACATCCATCACAACATTCTCGCAGTCATCTGAAGTACTGATGTAAACGTAAACAAGCTTCTTATCTCTAGATGGTATGGCAGGTTCGGTGTCAGTTGATGGTTTACTTGAGATTGTATGTGAGAGCCTGCATTTTTTCCCCACTTTTCTTCAAGGGACTATTTGTCTCTCTTGAAATATTCTCTATGGGCCTGAAATCTGAGGAATTAATCCAAACTTGTTTTGTAAATATCATGCAAGTCTTCAAATATGAAAATTCCAGAAATGAGGCTATTTAGGGACTTTCTTGGTGATCCAGTGGTTAAGACTCCATACTCCCACCGCAGCAGGCAAAGGTTCCATCCTTGACTGGGAGCTGAGATCCTACTTGCTTTGCAGCCAACAACAACAAATGCAGGCTATTTGTATAGTTGAAGAATGCTACAATTGGAAAGTAGAAAAAAAAATATCTTCTAAGAAGCCTCACATTTCACATAAGTAAACTCAAGCCTTGATAGGAACTTTTCTGAAGTCCCATAGCTGCCTAGTTTTAAAGCTCAACATTCAGAAAACGAAGATCATGGCATCTGGTCCCATCACTACATGGGAAATAGATGGAGAAACAGTGGAAACAGTGTCAGACTTTCTTTTTCTGGGCTCCAAAATCACTGCAGATGGTGACTGCAGCCATGAAATTAAAAGACGCTTACTCCTTGGAAGGAAAGTTATGACCAACCTAGATAGCATATTCAAAAGCAGAGACATTACTTTGCCAACAAAGGTTCGCCTAGTCAAGGCTGTGGTCTTTCCTGTGGTCATGTATGGATGTGAGAGCTGGACTGTGAAGAAGGCTGAGCGCCGAAGAATTGATGCTTTTGAACTGTGGCGTTGGAGAAGACTCTTGAGAGTCCCTTGGACTGCAAGGAGATCCAACCAGTCCATTCTGAAGGAGATCAATCCTGGAATTTCTTTGGAAGGAATGATGCTAAAGCTGAAACTCCAGTATTTTGGACACCTCATGCAAAGAGTTGACTCATTGGAGAAGACTCTGATGCTGGGAGAGATTGAGGGCAGGAGGAGAAGGGGACGACAGAGGATGAGATGGCTGGATGGCATCACTGACTTGATGGGTGTGAGTCTGAGTGACCTCCGGGAGCTGGTGATGGACAGGGAGGCCTGGCGTGCTGCGGTTCATGGGGTCACAAAGAGTCGGACATGACTGAGCGACTGATCTGATCTGATCTGATAGCTGCCTAGTAGTGGAACCATGTCTTCTGATGGTTGATGGTGATAGGGGCAGTGTTTTGTGCTGTAGCCTAATAGAATTAGATCCGGAAGCATACCAAAGGAGAAAAAGGTATCTCTTGTAGAGACTATATTCTTGCTGAATTTTAAATAGGATTTTCTTTCCTTACCATAGGATATAACCATATCCTATAATGCATCAAGATCTGAAACTAGGCCTTGTAATGATAGAAATAGAAATATATGGGCTCTATTGTCAACTATAAAGTGAATTTGCTTTAGCTTCAATTGAAAAAATATTTTGTATTTGAGTGTGTGCTTGTTTTTAATTTATAAAATATAATTTACTTGGGAACTTCATTATTACTAGTTCTTGAGATAGTTTTTCAAGCTTTGAGATATGTTATGGATTACTGTAAATCTTGGCAAAGAATTTTAGACAAAGATTCTTTTAGTTTCTTTTGTTTTTCCTACTTCGGTTTTGGGATCTGATGAAGGGTGTTGGTCTTGAGACATTTAACTGACATTATTTTTTTCCCCACTCTCCAAAGTTTTGAGAAATATTGCTCAAATTTTGGGAAGTGGGAAAAAATATATATATACATATGTATATATATAATGATTTGCATTCTTAGCTATTTGGTGGTACATTATTTCATTAAATTTGCTTATTATCCACTTTATTTTCCACTTTCTTCATGTGTTATTGCTTAAGCCCCTTCCAAAAGCAAGTGATGTGTTTCTAGCCCTTTGACTTCAAATCTTATCTGTATTTCTTGGTACCTATTTAGATCCTTCTATTCCCAGAATTAAGCATTAAGCATAATTCATGAGTTACTTCTGGTGTGAAGAAATAAATCTCTAATCAAACAACCCACCTACAAATAACAACCATAAGCTTTGACAGAAACAAAACCAAAGAAAAACAAAACAAAATACAATGATATTAGCATTTTGGGGAATGAGCAATAATAGAAGGAAGCTTTTTAGAAGGGAGTTGAAACTTGTATTAAGCAATTAGCAGAGGGTGGGGTGAGTTTCACATTTTTGTGGCTTTTCTTGAGAGCATCTGCAGTTGTAGTGGCAAAAAAAGAAACTAAATTTCAAAAGAGAGCCTGATGCTTTCAGACTGGAGGAATATGGGAAGGGACAAGGATGCCAGAGAGCCAGAAGTAACTTAAAAAAAGAAAGAGGCAGAGATAGGCAAACTCAAATTCCATATTCAAGCTCTGCCTACCACTTTTTGGCTGACCCTGGAACCATATATGCACAGGGCAGACTGAAAGCAATTGGAACAGATCTGAATAGGACAGAGTTTGCAGCTTGAGATTAGCCAAGCTATTGACTGGCTGGAACAAAAACACCAGCTTTCTCTATTTCTGTATAACTGAATCCAGAATTTTTACCGTTAAAATTAACAGTGTACAAGATACAACCCCAAATTAGTTCAAATTCAAAAAACGTGGTAAATGGTAATCCTTTCTCAAAGGGAAGGAAAATCAATAGATGAAAATTCTGAAATGACCAGATATTAAAATTATCAGACTTTATTTTATTTTATTTTTTAAATTTACAATATTGTATTGGTTTTGCCATATATCAAAATGAATCCACCACAGGTATACATGTGTTCCTCATCCTGAACCCTCCTCCCTCCTTCCTCCCCATACCATCCCTCTGGGTCGTCCCAGTGCACCAGCCCCAAGCATCCAGTATTGTGCATCGAACCTGGACTGGAGACTCCTTTCATATATGATATTATACATATTTTAATGCCATTCTCCCAAATCATCCCACCCTCTCCCTCTCCCACAAAGTCCAAAAGACTGTTCTATACATCATTGTCTCTTTTGCTGTCTCGTATACAGGGTTATTGTTACCATCTTTCTAAATTCCATATATACGCGTTAGTATATTGTATTGGTGTTTTTCTTTCTGGCTTACTTCACTCTGTATAATAGGCTCCAGTTTCATCCACCTCATTAGAACTGATTCAAATGAATTTTTTGACGGCTGAGTAATACTCCATTGTGTATATGTACCACAGCTTTCTTATCCATTCATCTGCTGATGGACATCTAGGTTGCTTCCATGTTCTGGCTATTATAAACAGTGCTGCGATGAACTTTCGGCTACACGTGTCTCTTTCAATTCTGGTTTCCTCAGTGTGTATGCCCAGCAGTGGGATTGCTGGATCATAAGGCAGTTCTATTTCCAGTTTTTTAAGGAATCTCCACACTGTTCTCCATAGTGGCTGTACTAGTTTGCATTCCCACCAACAGTGTAAGAGGGTTCCCTTTTCTCTACACCCTCTCCAACATTTATTGCTTGTAGACTTTTGGATCACAGCCATTCTGACTGGCATGAAATGGTACCTCATAGTGGTTTTGATTTGCATTTCTCTGATAATGAGTGATGTGGAGCATCTTTTCATGTGTTTGTTAGCCATCTGTATGTCTTCTTTGGAGACATGTCTATTTAGTTCTTTGGCCCATTTTTTGATTGGGTCATTTATTTTTCTGGAATTGAGCTATAGGAGTTGCTTGTATATTTTTGAGATTAGTTGTTTGTCAGTTGCTTCATTTCCTATTATTTTCTCCCACTCTGAAGGCTGTCATTTTACCTTGCTTATAGTTTCCTTTGTTGTGCAGAAGGTTTTAAGTTTAATTAGGTCCCATTTGTTTATTTTTGCTTTTATTTCCAATATTCTGGGAGGTGAGTCATAGAGGATCCTGCTGTGATATATGTCGGAGAGTGTTTTGCCTATGTTCTCCTCTAGGAGTTTTATAGTTTCTGGTCTTACGTTTAGATCTTTCATCCATTTTGAGTTTATTTTTGTGTATGGTGTTAGAAAGTGCTCTAGTTTCATTCTTTTACAAGTGTTTGACCAGTTTTCCCAGCACCACTTGTTAAAGAGATTGTCTTTAATCCATTGTATATTCTTGCCTCCTTTGTCAAAGATAAGGTGTCCATATGTGCATGGATTTATCTCTGGGCTTTCTATTTTGTTCCATTGATCTATATTTCTGTCTTTGTGCCAGTACCATACTGCCTTGATGATTGTGGCTTTGTAGTAGAGCCTGAAGTCAGGAAGGCTGATTTCTCCTCATTCTTCATTCTCAAGATAGCTTTGGCTATTCGAGGTTTTTTTGTATTTCCATACAAATTGTGAAATTATTTGTTGTAGCTCTGTGAAGAATACTGTTGGTAGCTTGATAGGGATTGCATTGAATCTATAAATTGCTTGGGTAGTATACTCATTTTCACTATATTGATTCTTCCAATCCATGAACGTGGTATATTTCTCCATCTATTAGTGTCCTCTTTGATTTCTTTCACCAGTGTTTTATAGTTTTCTATATATAGGTCTTTAGTTTCTTTAGGTAGATATATTCCTAAGTATTTTATTCTTCTCGTTGCAATGGTGAATGGAATTGTTTCCTTGATTTCTCTTTCTATTTTCTCGTTATTAGTGTACAGGAATGCAAGGGATTTCTGTGTGTTGATTTTATATTCTGCAACTTTACTATATTCATTGATTAGTTCTAGTAATTTGCTGGTGGAGTCTTTAGGGTTTTCTATGTAGAGGATCATGTCATCTGCAAACAGGGAGAGTTTTACTTCTTCTTTTCCAATTTGGATTCCTTTTATTTCTTTTTCTACTCTGATTGCTGTGGCCAAAACTTCCAAAACTATGTTGAATAGTAATGGTGAAAGTGGGCATCCTTGTCTTGTTCCTGACTTTAGAGGAAATGGTTTCAATTTTTCACCATTGAGGATAATGTTTGCTGTGGATTTGTCATATATAGCTTTTATTATGTTGAGGTATGTTCCTTCTATTCCTGCTTTCTGGAGAGTTTTTATCATAAATGGATGTTGAACTTTGTCAAAGGCTTTCTCTGCATCTATTGAGATAATCATATGGTTTTTATTTTTCAATTTGTTAATGTGGTGTATTACATTGATTGATTTGCAGATATTGAAGAATCCTTGCATCCCTGGGATAAAACCCACTTGGTCATGGTGTATAATCTTTTTAATGTGTTGTTGGATTCTGATTGCTAGAATTTTGTTAAGGATTTTTGCATCTATGTTCATCAGTGATATTAGCCTGTAGTTTTCTTTTTTTGTGGCATCTTTGTCAGGTTTTGGTATTAGAGTGATGGTGGCCTCATAGAATGAGTTTGGAAGTTTACCTTCCTCTGCAATTTTCTGGAACAGTTTGAGTAGGATAGGTGTTAGCTCTTCTCTAAATTTTTGGTAGAATTCAGCTGTGAAGCTGTCTGGACCTGGGCTTTTGTTTGCTGGAAGGTTTCTGATTACAGTTTCAATTTCCGTGCTTGTGATGAGTCTGTTAAGATTTTCTATTTCTTCTTGGTCCAGGTTTGGAAAGTTGTACTTTTCTAAGAATTTGTCCATTTCTTCCACGTTGTCTATTTTATTGCCATATAATTGCTGATAGTAGTCTCATATGATCCTTTGTATTTCTGTGTTGTCTGTTGTGATCTCTCCATTTTCATTTCTAATTTTATTGATTTGATTTTTCCCCCTTTATTTCTTGATGAGTCTGGCTAATGGTTTGTCAATTTTATTTACCCTTTCAAAGAACCAGCTTTTGGCTTTGTTGATTTTTGCTATGGTCTCTTTTGTTTCTTTTGCATTTATTTCTGCTCAATTTTTAAGATTTCTTTCTTTCTTCTAACCCTGGGGTTCTTCATTTCTTCCTTTTCTAGTTGCTTTAGGTGTAGAGTTAGGTTATTTATTTGACTTTTTTCTTGTTTCTTGAGGTATGCCTGTATTGCTATGAACTTTCCCCTTAGGACTGCTTTTACAGTGTCCCACAGGTTTTGGGTTGTTGTGTTTTCATTTTCGTTCACTTCTCTGCAAATTTTGATTTCTTTTTTGATTTCTTCTGTGATTTGTTGGTTATTCAGGAGCGTGTTGTTCAGCCTCCATATGTTGAAATTTTTAATAGTTTTTCTCCTGTAATTGAGATCTAATCTTACTGCATTATGGTCAGAAAAGATGCTTGGAATGATTTCAGTTTTTTTGAATTTACCAAGGCTATATTTATGGCCCAGGATGTGATCTATTCTGGAGAAGTGTCCGTGTGCACTTGAGAAAAAGGTGAAATTCATTGTTTTGGGATGAAATGTCCTATAGATATCAATTAGGTCTAACTGGTCTATTGTATCATTTAAAGTTTATGTTTCCTTGTTAATTTTTTGTTTAGTTGATCTATCCATAGGTGTGAGTGGGATATTAAAGTCTCCACTATTATTGTGTTATTGTTAATTTCCCCTTTCATACTTGTTAGCATTTGTCTTACATATTGCTGTGCTCCTATGTTGGGTGCATATATATTTATAATTGTTATATCTTCTTCTTGGATTGATCCTTTGATCATTATGTAGTGACCTTCTTTGTCTCTTTTCACAGCCTTTGTTTTAAAGTCTATTTTATCTGATATGAGTATTGCTACTCTTGCTTTCTTTTGGTCTCTATTTGCGTGGAATATCTTTTTCCAGCCCTTCACTTTCAGTCTGTGTGTGTCCCGTTTTGAGGTGGGTCTCTTGTAGACAACATATGTAGGGGTCTTATTTTTGTATCCATTCAGCCAATCTTTGTCTTTTGGTTGGGGCATTCAACCCATTTACATTTAAGGTAATTATTGATAAGTATGATCCCGTTGCGGGGAAGGCAATGGCACCCCACCCCAGTACTTTTGCCTAGAGAATCCCATGGACGGAGAATCCTGGTGGGCTCTAGTCCATGGAGTCACTGGGAGTCGGACACAACTGAGCGACTGATCTGATCTGATCTGATCTGATGATCCCGTTGCTATTTACTTTGTTTTGGGTTTGAATTTATGCACCCTTTTTGTGTTTCCTGTCTAGAGAATATCCTTTAGTATTTGTTGGAGAGCTGGTTTGGTGGTGCTGAATTCTCTCAGCTTTTGCTTGTCTGTAAAGGTTTTGATTTCTCCTTCATATTTGAATGAGATCTTTGCTGGGTACAATAATCTGGGCTGTAGGTTATTTTCTTTCATCACTTTAAGTATGTCTTGCCATTCCCTCCTGGCTTGAAGAGATTCTATTGAAAGATCACCTGTTATCTTTATGGGAATTTCCTTGTGTGTTATTTGTTGTTTTTCCCCTTGCTGCTTTTAATATTTGTTCTTTGTGTTTGATCTTTTTTAATTTGATTAATATGTATCTTGGGGTGTTTCACCTTGTGTTTATCCTGTTTGGGACTTTCTGGGTTTCTTGGACTTGAGTGATTATTTCCTTCCCCATTTTAGGGAAGTTTTCAACCATTATCTCCTCAAGTATTTTCTCATGGTCTTTCTTTTTGTCTTCTTCTTCTGGGACCCCCTATGATTCGAATGTTGTAGCATTTAATATTGTCCTGGAGGTCTCTGAGATTGTCCTCATTTCTTTTAATCTGTTTTTCTTTTTTCCTCTCTGATTCATTTATTTCTACAATTTTATCTTGTACTTCATTAATCCTATCTTTAATAGAGATATATATATTTTAGAATTTCTCTGCTGATATTTCCTATCTTTTTATTCATATTAACCATATTTTCTTTTACTTTATTCAGCTGTTATAATTAATAATTCAGCTTCTTTCAATTTCTTTCCTGATAATTTTAATTTTGTTGTTGTTGCTTTTATAACAGACTATATTGGTTTTTGAAGGTTTATTAAGTGTTGCCTTAAAATGAACTTGAACCTATGTAGGTGCCTGTGTGTGTATGTGTGTGTGTGTTTATCTAGATTTCTAACTACTTAGGTAATATTTTAATTTATGAAAATCTATTCAGTTTTTCTAATTCCTCTCAAGCTAGTTTCATTTTCAACAAAAATGTCCTTTAAGTTTTAAAATAGTTTTAATAATTGGTTCAAATAAATAGCATAAAGTTGTTCATGTACATGCATGCTCAGGCACTAAGTCATGTCTGACTCCTTGTGACTGTAGCCCACTAGGCTCCTCTGTCCATGGGATTTCCCAGTCAAGAATACTGCAGTGGCTTGCCATCTCCTCCTCCAGATCTTCCTGACCCAGGGATCAAACCCATGTCTCCTGAATCTCCTGAACTTCAGTTGTGTCAGACTCTGTGGGACGCTATGGACTGTAGCATGCCAGGCTCCTCTGTCTATGGGATTCTCCAGGCAAGAATATTGAAGTGGGTTGCCAGGCCCTCCTCCAGGGGATCTTCTCAACCCAGGAATCGAACATGTGTCTTCTGTATCTCTTTGCATTGTCAGGGAGATTCTTTACCACTGAGCCACCTGGGAAGCCCTTGTGAAAGTGTGAAAGTGTTAGTTGCTAAGTCATGTCCGATTCTTTGTGACCCCCTGACTGTAGTTTGCCAGGCTCCTTTCTCCATGGGATTTCCCAGGCAAGAACACCAAAATGGGTAGCCATTCACTTCTCCAGGGGATTTTACCAATGCAGGGATTGAACCCCGGTCTTCTGCATTGTAGGCAGATTCTTTACCATCTGAGCCACCATGGAATCCCTTATGGATATATAAGGGAAGCCTTTATAGATACATAAATATAAATTTTATATTTTTATATTTATACATTATATATATATATACACATATATATATATGCCATTATATATATTGCTATTCATTCATCTGTCAGTGGACATTTAGGTTGCTTCCATGTCTTCGCTATTATAAATAATGCTGCTATGAACATTGTGGTGTGTGTATCTTTTTGAATTAGAGCTTTTTTTTTTTCTGGGCATTTGCCCATGATTGGGATGCTGGATCATATGGTAGCTCTATTTTTAACTTATGAGGAACCCCCCATACTGTTCTCCATAGTGACTGCATAAGTTTACATTCCTGCCAACAGTGTATGAGAGGATTCCATGTTCTTCATACCCTCTTCAGCATTTATTATTGGTAGACTTTTGATGGAGAAGACAATGGCAACCCACTCCAGTACTCTTGCCTGGAAAATCCCATTGATGGAGGAGCCTGGTGAGCTGCAGTCCATGGGGTCACTAAGAGTTGGACACGACTGAGCAACTTCACTTTCACTTTTCATTTTCATGCATTGGAGAAGGAAATGGCAACCCACTCCAGTGTTCTTGCCTGGAGAATCCCAGGGACAGCAGAGCCTGGTGGGCTTCCGTCAATGGGGTCACACAGAGTCGGACACGACTGAAGTGACTTAGCAGACTTTTTGATGATGGCCATTTTGACTGGTATGAGGTTATATCTCATTGCTGTTTTGATTTTGATATTCTTACTTTTAGAATGACATTTTATTTGACTATATAAACTATGGTACTTATTTTCCCTCAATACTTTAAAGATACTATTCCACTGTTTTCTAGACTGTGTTGTTGCTGGAGAGGTGTTAACTATCGGTTTAGTTGAGCTTCCTCTATAGATAATTTGTCCTTACTCTCTGTCTTTGGTATTTACTCTAAGATTAATTCTTTTCTCTTCTTCTTGGTTCTTTTTGAAGAAAGCTGACAATTCAGGATGAATTTCCTAGGCTCCAAAATCAGTTTTCTGCTGCCTGAGCCCATCTAATGGGAATCATTGGTAACTGACTGGAGAAAAGAAGAAATAAAAACATTTCTCCTTTGTCAACTTGGGTTACATTTCCAAGTACCACTACTTCTCTGTGGTGACCCAGCTGGTTCACCAGGACTCCCTATTTTACCCCTCTGTCCCTTGCCAATGCTGAAAAATTTCTGGTTTGTGTCACCATACCTTGGTTCACTTATCAGTCTCTTCTGCATACTTCATATTATCTCATTTTAAACAGTATGAGTCATGTTTTCTTTGATTGGATCATCAGTGATAACAGTGTTATTGATTTCATTATAATGTCTCTAGGTTTGAATTTATTTTAAATTATTATTCTTAAAATTTGCTTTATACATCTGATGTTTAATATCTTTCTCAGTTTTGGAAAGGGTCCATTATTGCTTGAGATATTGTCTGTCTTTATTTTCTCATTCCCAACTAAACTTTAGACGTATGTTACATATTTTTATTCTGTTCTTCATATTTCTTAATCTCTTTTCTTAAATTTTTCATTTTTATCTTTTTATTCTGGGTAAATTCCTTAGAATTATCTTCCATTTCAGTAATTCTTCCCTTGTCTGGCATCTAATGTGATGTAGCCTCATTTCAAATGTTAACTTTAATATAAATTTTATTCCTATCACATCTGCTCTTTCATGTTTTTTCTTATTTTTGCCTCTTTCTGTAAATTTTTTTTTTATAATTTTAAATGTTTTATCCCACTAAATTCTGATACTTATATTCTCTTCTTTTGGTTCTTAAGGCTGTGCCCTCCCAATTCATTTTCTAGCTTAATGCTCATATTTGATGTAAAGCACTTTTTTGTCTGCTGATTCATATGGAAAAGCTTTTCTTTATCTTTGATATTTCTGATATGTAAGCTCTTCTTAATTGGGGTTTGCTTTACCTGTGAGACTCCCACATGATCTAGGCTGTTGAAGGTGTCCTGCTAGAGAGTTTTTTTTTTTCTTCTACTTTCTTTTTCTAGGTAGTCCATGCGTATTACCTGATTGCCATTCTCTGTGATTGCCATTATTGTACAACTAACTGCCTTTTGTCCCCGAGTCTTCCTGATTATTACTGAATTGGATAATACCCCCGGGATGTTGTGGGAACATCATAAGGCCCTGTCCTTCACATTCCTTTTCTGTCTTTTTAGAATTTTAATTTATTGAAAGAGTAAACATTTTAAAAGTTTTGTTAGTGTATATGTTTGTATATTTTCTGTTTTAAATATGTTTTAACAGCAACATTTCTAAGATTTTATAGAAAAGAGTAGAGCATACTTCTCCCAGGGGAATTTTTACCATTCCTTTGTTTTAAATGTTTTTGCTTGTATTTTTTTTTTTTTTTACCAAGGATACCATCCTAACTCATTTTTGTATTTCTTCAGGTCTTTACCTGAATGTGATCATTCAGTGATACCATCACTGCCCATCCTATCTGAAATTTCAACCACAAATTTCCCATCTTAGAATTTATTTATCCTTTCCTCACTTTAATTCTTAGCATTGACTATTGTGTATCATTCTATGCATTCAAATTATTTTCCTTACTTATTGTCAGTGCTCACACAAATACATAACCTCCTTGAGATCAGTAAAATAATGACTGGCTCAAAATAAAGATGCAATAAATATTTACTTAATGGGTAAAATATTCAATGGCTGTATATTGTGTGCCTGTCCCTGAACTAGGTGGTGATGATAGAAAGGAAAGAAAAATGGGCAAGATTCCAGCCCTCATGAAGATATCAGTCTTATAGAGAACATAGATAGACTTAAAAGTCAGTTTATCACAAGTAGACAAAGGTTATAATTTCAAATGAACTCTTTTAATGAACTTATTGATATCAGGTTGAGGTTGCATGGTACTTACTGTTGATATGCAATGCTTCTAAGACCTTTTATTCTTTTTCTTATTTTGAGAAGACACCAAAGAATACACACACAAACACATCAGATACAATATTTAGACAGAAAACAGTTTTAATGAAGAAGATGACATAAGTTTGACTAAAGTAGTAAGAAAATGAAAGCAACTAATTATGAAAAATAATACTTAAAAGTATCTTAAATGATGCTTTCAGTTCAGTTGAGTTCAGTCACTCAGTCATGTCCAACTCTTTGCGACCTCATGAATCTTAGCATGCCAGTTCTCCCTGTCCATCACCAACTCCTGGAGTTCACCCAAACTCATGTGCATCGAGTCAGTGATGCCATCCAGCCATCTCATCCTCTGTCGTTCCCTTCTCCTCCTGCCCTCAATCTTTCCCAGCATCAGGGGTTTTTCAAATGAGTCAGCTCTTCTCAACACGTGGCCAAAGTATTGGAGTTTCAGCCTCGTATCAGTCCTTCCAATGAACACCCAGGACTGGTCTCCTTTAGGATGGACTAAAAGGCACCTTATCTGCCTCCTATGAAACCTGTATGCAGGTCAAGAAACAACAGTTAGAAATGAACATGAAACAATGGACTGGTTCAAAATTGGTAAAGGAGTACATCAAGGCTGTTTATTGTCACCTTGCTTATTTAACTTATATGGAGAGTACATCATGTAAAATACTGGGCTCGATGAAGCACAAGCTGGAATCAAGATTGCCAGGAGAAATATCAACAACCTCAGATATGCAGATGACCCCACATTATGGCAGGAAACAAAGAGGAACTAAAGAACCTCTTAATGAAGATGAAAGAGCAGAATGAAAAAGCTGGCTTAAAACTCAACATTCAAAAAACTGACATCCAATCTCAAGACTTCATGGCAAGTAGATGAGGAAGCAATGAAAACAGTGACAGACTGTTTTCTTGGGCTTCAAAATCACTGCAGATGGTGACTGCAGCTGTAACATTAAAAGACACTTGCTCCTTGGAAGAAAAGCTATGACAAACCTAGACAACATATTAAAAAGCAGAGACACTACTTTGCTACAAAGATCCATCTAGTGAAAGCTATGGTTTTTCTAATAGTCATGTATGGATGTGAGAGTTGGACCATAAAGAAAGTTGAGCACCAAAGAATTGATGCTTTTGAACTGAGGTGTTAGAGAAGACTCTTGAACGTTCCTTGGACTGCAGGGAGATCCAACCAGTCCATCCTAAAGGAAATCAGTCCTGAATATTCATTGGAAGGACTTATACTGAAGCTGAAGTTACAATACTTTGACCACATGATGTGAAGAGCCTGATTCATTGAAAAAGACCCTGATCTGAGAAAGAAAGAAGGCAGGAGGAGAAGGGAATGACAGAAGATGAGATGGTTGGATGGCATCACCGACTTGATGGGCATGAGTTTGAGCAAGCTCCAGACGATGGTGAAGGACAGGGAAGCCTGGTGTGCTGCAGTTCATGGGGTCACAAAGAGTCAGATGTGACTGAGCGACAACAAGAAAAATGAATTTTCAATAAAGTTTTCATAATATTTAGTTTGTTCCAGTGCCACTGTATGATAATCACAATTGCAAAGAAGGGGCCTAACTCTAAATTCTGATGCCCTGTAATTGTACCTAAAGAGCTGGTACACATTTGCCTTTTACAACTCTGGAGGTAGTACACACAAGAGAATATGCTGTTGCCTTATCATAGTAAATAATAAAGTTCACAGCTATATTTACACAGGTTGAGTTTTCAACACGTGAATTCCTGTGAAGAATGTTAAATCTCTGCTGCTACTGCTGCTGCTAAGTCGCTTCAGTTGTGTCTGACTCTGTGTGACCCCATAGACGGCAGCCCACCAAGCTCCCCCGTCCCTGGGATTCTCCAGGCAAGAACACTGGAGTGGGTTGCCATTTCCTTCTCCAATGCATGAAAGTGAAAAGTGAAAGTGAAGTCTCTCAGTCATGTACAACCCTCAGCAACCGCATGGACTGCGGCCGACCAGGCTCCTCCATCCATGGGATTTTCCAAGCAAGAGTACTGGAGTGGGGTGCCATTGCCTTCTCTGGTATTTAACGTTTCAGTTGATTTTTCTACTAACTATAATGGTAGTAATTATTTTATTTATATGTGGGAAAGGTGTGTCACCTAAGAAAAAGCCAATAAATTTTTTGTCAGGTTTTTTTTTTTTTTTAAATGTTAAAATGTCTTTCTGTTCTAATGGCTGTTTTGTTCCTCCTGCTCTATCTTATGTTTGTTTTTTTTTTTAAACATATTGTCCCTCACATCTACTTACTTTTTTCTTGCCTTTAAATCCTTTTTCTTTTATTTTTCTCTACCCAAAATGTCCATTCCTGGGCTTTTAGTCAAATCAGATCTCTATTTTGCTGCAGACATTGGCTGGCCAACACAAAAGAACTAATTTGTAGTAAGCCCCTTCTCCTAAATGCCATGAATTATACCATCAGTTGCTTTCATATATACAATATTATTCAATGACCATTAAAGATTCTGCATGTTAGACAAAATTCCCCCCATTTTAAATAAGATGAAACTGAGTATTTAGGGAGAGTATGTAAGTTCCCTTGGGATACACACTTAGTAAGCTGGAATTCAAATCCTAAACTTCTTATTGAAAGTGGTTGCTGTTCTCATTATAATTCCACTGCATCTCCTAGATATTGTACCTCCAGCCTACCTAGTATTGCTTTTGAAGTTTGCCATTGATTGAACAGAATTTATTATAAAAGAGTGCCTATAGCTTCAAGTCTTCCATGTGGCAGATAGACTTGGAATGTAGAGAAAACAACAGTAGGGGTAGCTGTTACCTATCTAATTTTACAGTCTCTCTTGATTGAAAACTGCTGCTCCAAACCTTATATTTACACATCTGACCAATATTTATTGAGTGTTTTATTGTGTGTCAGGCACTAAAACAGACCCTGGGTATAGAGTGCTGAACAAAATAATGTGGCCTCTATGGCGTGTACACGGAGAAGGCAATGGCACCCCACTCCAGTACTCCTGCCTGGAAAATCCCATGGATGGAGGAGCCTGGTAGGCTGCAGTCCATGGGGTCGCTGAGGGTCGGACATGACTGAGAGACTTCACTTTCACTTTTCACTTTCATGCACTGGAGAAGGAAATGGCAACCCACTCCAGTGTTCTTGCCTGGAGAATCCCAGGGACGGGGGAGCCTGGTGGGCTGCCGTCTATGGGGTCGCACAGAGCCAGACACAACTGAAGCGACTTAGCAGCACCAGCAGCATGGCATGTACAGCCTAGTGAGGGAGAGGGAATAAACAACTAAACCAGTAACCACATGGATAATTCAAACTGCAATGGATTCCAGAACGAATAAAATAATGGTTGGGCCTGTCTCAGGAACAGTAGTCAGATCCAGTCTCTCTGAGACCCAGAAGAACTACACAATTGTTTAGGAACTGCAGAACTCTTTCAGGGACCTGTGTGTGTCAAATTCTACCATACCAGCTACGTGCTGAAGAGCAAGATAAGGATCAACCTGTCCCCCTCGGGATCAAACCAACCAGGCTTTGTAATCTGTTATTAAATTTGAGACTCAGATTCTAATAATTTAGTTTTGTACTGATTAAGAGGAAAAATAGGAAGGAAGAGTCAAAGAAAGAAGCTGCAAGATCAGGCCTGTAAGAATTAAAAAATGTTTTGTCTAGAGATGTAGCTCTTTAATTTTTCAATGCATTGTAAATTATTTAATCATTAGGAATAGATGTGACACAATTCATTCGGTATTCCTATACCCAGTATTTAACCCAAATACCAAATATTTAACCCACGTGTGTGTTAGTCACTCAGATCAGATCAGATCAGTCGCTCAGTCGTGTCCGACTCTTTGTGACCCCATGAACCGCAGCACGCCAGGCCTCCCTGTCCATCACCAGCTCCTGGAGGTCACCCAGACTCACACCCATCAAGTCAGTGATGCCATCCAGCCATCTCATCCTCTGTCGTCCCCTTCTCCTCCTGCCCTCAATCCCTCCCAGCATCAGAGTCTTCTCCAATGAGTCAACTCTTCACATGAGGTGACCAAAATACTGGAGTTTCAGCTTTAGCATCATTCCCTCCAAAGAAATTCCAGGATTGATCTCCTTCAGAATGGACTGGTTGGATCTTCTTGCAGTCCAAGGGACTCTCAAGAGTCTTCTCCAACACCACAGTTCAAAAGCATCAATTCTTCGGCGCTCAGCCTTCTTCACAGTCCAGCTCTCACATCCATACATGACCACAGGAAAGACCATAGCCTTGACTAGGCGAACCTTTGTTGGCAAAGTAATGTCTCTGCTTTTGAATATGCTATCTGGGTTGGTTATAACTTTCCTTCCAAGGAGTAAGTGTCTTTTAATTTCATGGCTGCAGTCACCATCTGCAGTGATTTTGGAGCCCAGAAAAACAAAGTCTGACACTGTTTCCACTGTTTCCCCATCTATCTCCCATGTAGTGATGGGACCAGATGCCATGATCTTCGTTTTCTGAATGTTGAGCTTTAAGCCAACCTTTTCACTCTCCACTTTCACTTTCATCAAGAGGCTTTTTAGCCCCTCTTCACTTTCTGCCATAAGAGTCGGGTCATCTGCATATCTGAGGTTATTGATATTTCTCCCAGCAATCTTGATTCCAACTTGTGTTTCTTCCAGTCCAGCATTTCTCATGATGTACTCTGCATATAAGTTAAATAAACATGGTGACAATATACAGCCTTGACGTACTCCTTTTCCTATTTGGAACGAGTCTGTTGTTCCATGACCAGTTCTGACTGTTGCTTCCTGACCTGCATACAGATTTCTCAAGAGGCAGATCAGGTGGTCTGGTATTCCCATCTCTTTCAGAATTTTCCATAGTTTATTGTGGTCTACACAGTCAAAGGCTTTGGCATAGTCAATAAAGCAGAAATAGATGCTTTTCTGGAACTCTCTTGCTTTTTCCATGATCCAGCGGATGTTGGCAATTTGATCTCTGGTTCCTCTGCCTTTTCTAAAACCAGCTTGAACATCAGGAAGTTCACGGTTCACATATTGCTGAAGCCTGGCTTGGAGAATTTTGAGCATTATTTTACTAGCGTCTGAGATGAGTGCAATTGTGCGGTAGTTTGAGCACTCTTTGGCATTGCCTTTCTTTGGGATTGGGATGAAAACTGACCTTTTCCAATTACTCAGTCATATTCAACTCTTTGTGAGCTCATGGACTGTAGCCCGCCAGGTTCTGCTGTCCACAGAATTCTCCAGGCAAGAATACTAGAGTGGGTAGCCATTCCCTTCTCCAGGGATCTTCCTGACCCAGGGACTGAACTCAGGTCTCCTGCATTGCAGGAAAATTCTTTACTGTTTGAGCCACAAGGGAAGCCCCATTTAACCCATACCTACTACTAATTCATTGGGAGAAATATCAATAACCTCAGATATGCAGATGACACCACCCTTATGGCAGAAAGTGAAGAGGAACTAAAAAGCCTCTTGATGAAAGTGAAAGTGGAGAGTGAAAAAGTTGGCTTAAAGCTCAACATTCAGAAAACAAAGATCATGGCATCCAGTCCTATCACTTCATGGCAAATAGGCAAACAGTGGAAACAGTGGCAGACTTTATTTTTCTGGGCTCCGAAATCACTACAGATGGTGACTGCAGCCATGAAATTAAAAGATGCTTGCTCCTTGGAAGGAAAGTTATGACCAACCTAGATAGCATATTCAAAAGCAGAGACATTACTTTGCCAACAAAGGTTCGCCTAGTCAAGGCTATGCTTTTTCCTGTGGTCATGTATGGATGTGAGAGCTGGACTGTGAAGAAGGCTGAGCGCCGAAGAATTGATACTTTTGAACTGTGGTGTTGGAGAAGACTCTTGAGAGTCCTTTGGACTGCAAGGAGATCCTACCAGTCCATTCTGTAGGAGATCAGCCCTGGGATTTCTTTGGAAGGAATGATGCTAAAGCTGAAACTCCAGTATTTTGGCCACCTCACGTGAAGAGTTGACTCATTGGAGAAGACTCTGATGCTGGGAGGGATTGGGGGCAAGAGGAGAAGGGGACGACAGAGGATGAGATAGCTGGATGGCATCACTGACTGGATGGACGTGAGTGTGAATGACCTCCGGGAGTTGGTGATGAACAGGGAGGCCTGGCGTGCTGCAATTCATGGGGTCGCAAGGAGTCAGACACAACTGAGCGACTGATCTGATCTGATCTGATCTGATGTACTAGGAACTAATGACATAATGGTGAATAAGACAAAACCTTTGTTTCCCATTTGTACAGTCTTATGTGAAAGACAATTACAATGCTATGTGATGATTATTATGACAATATTAAACACAGGACATCAGATTCTCAAGGAGGTAACACCTAAATTATTACCCCAGGAATGTGTACAAGCTGGTCAGAATTTTCACATTCCAGAAAAATAAATATTTTCCATAATCATAACTTCAAGTTGAGAATATTTTGAAAATATTATTTTTAACAATTTTCTAAGCTTTAATTTTGTTAATTTTCTTTACTAACACTTAAACTTTAATGTACAAAGTTAAGTTTTAAAAGTCATCTATTAAAAAACTATTTTCTATTTAATAAACTCTGAAGTGTGACTTACAGGATAGAATTATTAATATTTAGTATATTGTGGATCAGGGTTCTATGGAGAGTCCAAATTGATCATATACATAAAATTTGATATTAAATTGTTTCATTTTAAGTAGTAGCCAATAATAATAATAGAAATTTTACATACAGAATTATTTTGTAAGCTTAGCTTTTACTACACTCTATAGCTTTATTAAAGCAAGTGTGACCTAAAGTCTAGACAGACCAACTATGCCTTTGGATTAACGGGTGTTTATCATATGATTTCCTCTTCCTTCCTTATTGCCTTTTATCTGTTTCCCGTTCATAGAGCTGATAAATAGATAACTTTTGCTTCTCTTTATTCCCCTTTCTGATAGGGCTAAATCTAACTTAGTAATTTATAAAAATAAGCATAACTAACAAGTTTTTCAAGTCTGCTTTTAAAATTATATTCTTCTTCATCTTCATAAACTTTGAGTTCAGGTAAACTCCAGAATTCAGGACACCTCAATGTAGAAAAATAAGCTGGCTTTATTTGATTATTAAAATCTATATTTTATAATATAATAATGATTGAGCACCCAGATCAATTGTAGGTCTGGAAGAAGTAAATACATATTAAATAAAATAAAAGTATTTTAGATTACATAGTATCTTTTCTTAAAATAGGCCAAATTTAAAATGTAAACCACTAAATATTCCTAAGAATGCTCATTCAGCCATGGGGGAAATATTTTTTAGTTTAAGTTTAGGCTCAGAGTTCTTTTATGGAGCCATTGCTCCTGCAGACCTGGCTGAGACTCCTTTCAGTGCCTTAAGTGAATTGCTGTTGTCTTTGTTCAGCAATTGCTGAACAACAGTTGCTGTTGTTGTTGTTGCTAAGTTGTGTCAGACTCTTTGGGACACCAGGCTTCCGTGTCCTTCACTATCTCCTGGAGTTTGCCTAAACTCAAGTCCATTGAGTCAGTGATGCTATCCAACCATCTCATCCTCTGTCACTCCTTTCTCCTCCTGCCCTCAGTCTTACCCAGCATCAGATTCTTTCCCAATGCGTTGGTTCTTCATATCAGGTAGCCAAAGTATTGGAGCTTCAGCTTCAGCGTCAGTCCTTCCAATGAATATTCAGTGTTGATTTCCTTTAGGATGGAATGATTTGATCTGCTTTTAGGCCAAGGAATTCTCTTCATTATTCTTCTTTATTGTGGTCTTCTCCAGCACCACAATAAGTGAATTAGGTATTCGATTTATTAATGGCTCAAGAGGTAACATTAAACACCCTCTCTTCCATCACTAGCCAGGCCCATCCAGTATGAAGGGAAGATAAACTTTTAGTCAACACAGCACAAAGTCAGACCTATTCAGTTCCCACTGGGGAACACAACTATGCCAACCTAGAAGTAGAAAGAACTTTAAAAATAAATCCTCTATAGTATATCTCCATCAGGAATGGTACTGATAGTAACTTCACCCTCATAAAACCCAAACAATTCTAGGATTATGTAAACTGCAATGGATTCTAAAGGCACTGTGTAACAATTCTTTGTGCTGTCCTCTAGATCAAATCAGAAGGTCTAGAACCTCAGTATGTATTAATTTGTGTATTTTAAGCCCTGAGAGCAAAGCCACTTGTAATATTTTTTACTTCTATTTGCAAAACCTTGTGTTATATGTGAACTCAGGTCATTTGCAGAGTCTCTTTAGAATACCTAAAAAAGTGATACTGTTCATATGTAGTTTTTAGGGAGCCTACAACACCTGGTCCTGATTCCAGCTGAATAATTGTTTACCTTTGCCCTTATAGTTCCATTTCTTGATTGTTTAAGTTAAGTATAGACAGTGGTCCTTCATTTTTCATTCAGAAAAATGGACACATATTACTGCCTTCCTCTTGTGTGATAGAATTGGTGCTTTAAAATGCTGGTTAGAGTTGCACATTGGAGCTATTAATATTGTTCGAGTGTTTTCTGATTCAGAAATGTTCTGTGAACATCCAGCATATGACTGGCTCCTAGATGAGCTGTAGAATAGAAAGTGATATATTGAGCAAGCTATCTTTCTAACTCCTTACTCCTTCTTTAGCTTAAAGGTACAGACATCCTCTCCTTTCCTCATACAACTAGGACAATACTAATAGCTTCTGTTCAGCAACGTTTACTTTCATACTGTGCTAGTTCTTTTCCATGCCTATTGCATATAATGAGTGCTTAGTCACTCAGTCATGTCCAACTCTTTGAGAGCCCATGGACTGTAGCCCACCAGGCTCCTTTGTCCATGGGGATTCTCCAGGCAAGAAAACTGGAGTGGGTTGCCATGCCCTCCTCCAGGGGATCTTCCCGACCCAGGTATTGAGCCCAGGTCTCCCGCATTGCAGATGGATTCATTACCATCTGAGCCACCCAGGGAAGCCCAAGAATAGTGGAGTGGGTAGCCTATCCCTTCTCCAGGGGATCTTCTGGACCCAAGAATTCAAACAGGGTCTTCTGCATTGCAGTTGGATTCTTTACCAGCTGAGCTTCCAGGGATACATAGGCACAAACGATCTTATAGGTTAGGTAACATGATCATCATTTTTGTTGTTGTTTAGTCACTAAGTCATGTCCGACTCTTTTGTGACGCCACAGGTTGTAGCCTGCCAGATTCCCCTGTCTATGGGATTTCCCAGTCAAGAATACTGGAGTGGGAACTCCTGAATACCAAATACTGAAGTGGCCACTTCCTTCTCCAGTGGATCTTCCCGACCCAGGGATTGAACTCACATATCCTGCATTGGCAGGTGTATTCTTTACCACTGCACCATCAGGAGAGCCTGATCATCATTTTACAGACAGGGAAAACGTAACTTGTTTAAGATCATACAATTGAAAAGAGGTATCTGGAACTCAATTCTAGGTTTCTCTGGTAGCAAAAGCTAATCAGCTCTCCACCATCCTACCTCATGTTGCTGCCTCTGCTGTTGTCCCAAACCCACAGGTCATTGACCCCATAAGTAGCTTCTCTTACTGTGTGGCACAGCTTCACACAGGCTGACCCCATTGACTGAACCTGAGGGCCATCATGTGGCACTAGCTTCAGAGAGGCAAACGCCCACTATGGTTACAGGTCACAAGGATACAGTGTACTGCATTCTTTTATCTGTACAACCAAGTGCTTCACATCCCTCACCACCACCCACCTTGGTTATCAGGGATTCCCTCAGCACTGGTCTGTCCAGCCTTACCTTCTTCTTTCCCTGGAGGTGATTGTACAGCATTGTATTTGGCAAAGTTAGAAAGTAACTTCACTTATTTACTTCGGGTGACAATAAATAACTATATCTTGTTAATAATTGTGCATATGTTTTATGTAGCTTTAGGTAATCAGAAATAGTCTTACACATCTGGTATTTGATATTGAATCAATTTTCTTTCATACTGGTCTCCTAATATATAATTCTATTAACAAAAAGTTGACTACATAAGGATAAAAAATACATACTTATAGTAATTTACTAGGGCATTTTATAAGTGATACACATTCATGTACTTAAGACTTTTTGAGTGTTATATAAATATCAGCTTTTGCTCAATAATACAAAAAAGTCAACCTGATATGTTTTCTCAAAGTGTGCCAGATCTGTCACAAATTCCTTAAACTGTATGTATTGTGTTTATGTCTTTATCTGAGCTGTAGTAAATGTTTTAAATTTTGTTTTGTTTTTTTGTTGTTTTTTTAAGACTATTATTTTGGATCGGTTTTGGATTCACAGTAAAATTAATAGAAATGCATTAATTTTTTAAAATATAAATTTATTTATTTTAATTGGAGGCTAATTACTTTACAATATTGTATTGGTTTTGCCATACATCAACATGAATCTGCCATGGGTGTACTCATGTTCCCCATCCTGAACCCCCTTCCCACCTCCCTCCCCATACCATCCCTCTGGGTCATCCCAGTGCACCAGCCCTGAGCATCCTGTATCATGCATCAAACCTAGAAATAGAACTGCCATATGACCCAGCAATCCCACTGCTGGGCATATATACCTAGGAAACCAGAATTGAAAGAGACATGTGTACCCCAGTGTTCATCACAGCACTGCTTATAATAGCCAGGACATGGAAGCAACCTAGATGTCCATCAGCAGACGAATGAATAAGAACGCTGTGATACATATACACAATGGAGTATTACTCAGCCATTAAAAAGAATACATTTGAATCAGTTCTAACGAAGTGGATGAAACTGGAGCCTATTATACAGAGTGAAGTAAACCAGAAAGAAAAACACCAATATAGTATACTAACGCATATATATGGAATTTAGAAAGATGGTAACGATAACCCTGTATGAGAAACAGCAAAAGAAATGCATTAATTTTAAAAGTACTTTTAAATTGTTAGCTCTATGAAGTGTTTTCTAATTTATCTTTTAAAATATAATGAACAGTACTTTGCATGCAATAGTGAAAGTGAAAGTGAAGTCGCTCAGTCATGTCCGACACTTTGCAACCCCATGGACTGCAGCCTACCAGGCTCCTCTGTCCATGGGATTTTCTAGGCAAGAGCACTGGAGTGGGGTGCCATTGCCTTTTCCTTGCATGCAATAGATGCTCACTAAATATTGTTGACTTATTAAATAAATTAGTTTGTAATAGGTAGAACAGATTTGTAGTCCTAAATTGTTCTTGCCATCGTTTCACTCTGCATAATTAAGGAAGTTTTACTAAGATGATTAAAAAATGTGTTATCAAATTACTGGTTTATATTCTAAAGCAATGGCATAAAAGAGACTCTGGCTGTACCCCTATGAGGAACCAGGGAGGATGTGTTTTTCACTGTAGGTATTCTTAGTGGATTTCATGTGTGACTGAGTTAATTTATTTCACATATGAAGGTTAGATTTATCGTTTCCATATGGCACTCTAAAACTTTTTTCCTTTACCCTTCTCTGACAACTAATGTTTTTCTTATTATAAAAGTAATGTTTATTGTAGTGATTAACTATGTATGAAGGTAAAAAGAAAAAATTAAAATCATGCATAATCTTATTATCCAAATATAATCATTTAATTTTTTGTGTGTTCTTATTTTTTCTCTCAGCCACACAAATTCTATTATGTCCATACAATTGGTACTCTGTATGTTTATAACATACTTTAGAACCACGAACTACCCTGCAGATAGTTTCAAAATATTTCTTTATATGGGTGTGCTATACTTTATTTTTTCTACTGTTGAAAATTTAGCTTAGCTAAGTTAGTTTTAGTTTTTTGCTAACATAAATGTCTGTTGATGTTCAGTTATGTAAGGTAGAGTTTTAGAATTAAAATTACTGTAGAATTAGAGATATTCTTAATCATATTACTCAATAGTTTTCCAGAAAAATGTTAGCAATTCATACTCCCCTCAGAAGTGTATGAAGAGGTGTTTCACTGTCATCATAAAAATTGATTATTTTTTTCACACTTTTAAGCAAGTTTTATCAACTAGACTTAATGACTTAAAGCTCAACGTTCAGAAATCAAAGATCATGGCATCTGGTCCCATCACTACATGGGAAATAGATGGAGAAACAGTGGAAACAGTGTCAGACTTTATTTTGTGGGGCTCCAAAATCACTGCAGATGGTGACTGCAGTCATGAAATTAAAAGATGCTTGCTCCTTGGAAGGAAAGTTATGACCAACCTAGATAGCATATTCAAAAGCAGAGACATTACTTTGCCAACAAAGTTTCGCCTAGTCAAGGCTATGGTCTTTCCTGTGGTCATGTATGGATGTGAGAGCTGGACTGTGAAGAAGGCTGAGCGCTGAAGAATTGATGCTTTTGAACTGTGGTGTTGGAGAAGACTCTTGAGAATCCCTTGGACTGCAAGGAGATCCAACCAGTCCATTCTGAAGGAGATCAGCCCTGGGATTTCTTTGGAAGGAATGATGCTAAAGCTGAAACTCCAGTACTTTGGCCACCTCATGCGAAGAGTTGACTCATTGGAAAAGACTCTGATGCTGGGAGGGATTGGGGGCAGGAGGAGAAGGGGACGACAGAGGATGAGATGGCTGGATGGCAGCACTGACTCGATGGATGTGAGTCTGAGTGACCTCCGGGAGTTGGTGATGGACAGGGAGGCCTGGCGTGCTGCGGTTCATGGGGTCGCAAAGAGTCGGACACGACTGAGCGACTGATCTGATCTGATCTGATCATCAACTATGTTCAGAGGTATAGAGATTAAATATTTTAGTTTGCTTTCAGAGAGATTATGAAATATGTTTAAGCGTCACAGTAGTTCAGAGGCTGCATTTTGCAATACAGTTTCCACCTTCATGCAGATATTTTTGAGGTCTAATTGTAAACCCTGCATACTTTGTTTAAGCTGGACTTCTTACCAATACCTACTTCGATGGCAGTTTTCTTACTGTTTTGCATTGAGGCATCATATCTAATGTGGCTTTAGCATTTCCTCTTATAGAAATCTCATTTCTATTTGCTGTTGTGACTTGAAGTTAATGAGCATAGAGCTTATTTTTATTTATTTATGCATTTCTGTGGACTGCTTTACAAAAGCACCTTTCTTCCTCACCAATCCAAACTGAGCGTTGATGAATCTGAGTAGCAGTCGTATTTGTATTAGGAAGGCAATAGTTATGGAACAATACCAAAGGAAAAAAAATCAATTTTAAGTGTTTGTTTCATCCTCTGGTAAAAATATTTTCATTTCAGAGACCATGGTGAGTCTTAGTCCCTTGCTGGTACTTGTTTTTGATCACACTGTTCCAGGAAGCTGTATGTGCATATACTCACACATATGAATTTAAGGTGAACTGAAATATCCTATGGGGAAAATTCAGATATAAAATAGCCCACTTGTTTAAGGACTACAATCTTTTTTACTTCTCTGCAGAAATTGTCTCAGCATAAATACTGGCTCCACTTCGAAAATTATTTTTACTTACAAAATATATTTGTTTTACATTTCAGAGTACCTGATAAATTGCAAGTCTGTCTGTGCCCCATAGCTGCACAGGTATGTATGTGAATTACCTATAGTTATGTTAATCTACATATTAGCTTGTAAGTGATTACATTTGGGGGCATTAAAATTGCTTACAAATTTCATAATGTGAAAATGTTAATTTTTGAGTACCTTCGAATATTGGCAAGCATCAAAGGATATTACCTTTTATACATACCTTGCATTTCTCTCTATTGTAAGAATCAAATAAACATTCCTAAGATTTGATGAAGCAGAATAATTTTAGTTACAAAGCATTCATCTAATGGAAAGATTACAAACGGTTTTGTGGAACTGTTCTATTAAAGCAGCTCCTGATGTGGCATCAGAGACTATTGCAGAACTACTGTTTTTGACACTATTGTTTTATTTTAAAACTTTTTCTGTGTTACTTTTGAGTTTATTTTCTGTGGTGGCTGCTTTAGGTAAGGAGTAGTTGCAGATGTACTTCCTGTCTGCTGCACTGTCTCAAGCATTAGAGTAATGGGAAAAAAAAATGTTTGCACCTGTTTGAAAACCTCAACTGTGTGGTGTTGTGGTTTCTGGGCAACAGGCTGGAATTCTCAAAAGCTTGGTTGCACCTGCTCAGTTGTTGTTTGCAGCTGTGTGTATGATTGAGTGCACAGAGAAGCTTGTTAGCAGTTTGCTTGTGCTGTTACATATTTTGTGTCCTCCAAGTTTGAAAGATTCTTGCTTGATGTAGTCCTTGAGCTATTACATTGGTTTATTATAAAACTCATTGTTTCTAGTTCCCAAATATTTTATCCAAATTCTTTGTTCTCAGTCTCAAATATTGTCTTAGCAACTGTTGACTGCCCTAGATAATGTGTATGCTAAGTTCTCCAAAGAATACCTGGGGAGAGTGGATCTCTCAAGATAACTGGGTTGATAACAATTTTTGTCCTCATAGAGAGATTTTCTGTTTGGCTCAGTTTCACTATGTTGGCAACCCCACTATGTGAGGCTGGATGTAGTTATTGATCCATTTAGCTGAACAGATTTGAAAGCATTTGGCTATTAGTGGACACATGGGGCATATTCAGAAAATTTAAGTGATATTAAGAAAATTCAAGATGATTTCTTGATTTGTGCATGTGTCTCCATTGCAGCTGAGTGGAAGTGAGAGAGAAAATAAGGAAAAATTAGATAATTATCTTTGAAAAGGAACTAAAATCCAGATGTAAAATTTAAGACTGGGATATCATCCTTTAGTTTTATCAAATCCTGAAATTGAAAGTGAAAGTCGCTCAGTCGTGTCCGACTCTTTGCAACCGCATGGACTATACAGTCCATGGAATTCTCCAGGCCAGAGTACTGGAGTGGGTAGCCTTTCTCTTCTCCAGGGATCTTCCCAACCCAGGGATCGAAGCCAGGTCTCTCGCATTGCAGGCAGATTCTTTACCAGCTGAGCCACGAAAGAAATCCTTTATCAAATCCTAGTCACTTGATGTTTTTTCCTAAGCATTTCTGTTAGTGATGTTTCTTTTAGGTAACAGCCCTACAAGGTTTCTGACAAGTATCTATATTTTTAACATAGACAAGCTATTATGAACTATATCCTGTACTAGTTAGCTAAAGTTATATAAACATAATATAAAAAGCAGCAACTCAATATACTAAGCATTTAATTAAATAATTTATTTGGTAGTACCAAATTCCTGATATTGAAAACTTATTCAAATAACTTGCATTAGTTTTTAAAAATGCTTACGAGTTTCTATTGGTATTTCATAACATAAAATATTAGAGCTTGTGTATCTTCTCCTTTTATTGACCTGTTTAAATCTTTTTTTTTTTTTTAACTACCATAATGTGAATTTAATTGACCTCTTTGGGAGTAAGACACATAGGTACTGAGCTAAGTGTATGGTTTTCCACAGTCTCTTAATACAGTGCCTTGTACATACTAGGTGGTAAGTAAATGTTGAATGAATGCATGTGTAAATAAAACATTTCTGAAAGAATAGAGGCCTAGAAACTTGTTATTTGCTTTATATTTTGGATGGTCTTCATGTACTTCCTTTAGCTCTCACACTGTGGATGAGATGGAGATGAGACTACTGATAAATTATTTCCTTAAAATGAGAAATGAATATTATAAGAATTGATACTCAACACAATCAAGAATTGCCATATCACTATTTGCAATATACTTTGCATTCATTGTGCTAACTATAAGAAGTCTTTACATTATCCCTATTTTACACAGAATGCTGAGGTATTCAATGACTAAGTCACTAATCATCTTGAAAATGTTTTCAGCATAGATGTAAATAAAATTCTGTATTGTGTGAGCAATGCTATGGCTTTCCTAAGCAATCATTTTCTACCCCAAACTCTCCTACTCCGACCCTCCGACCCTATCACTATCTCACTGAAAACAAACTGTGCAGGCTTTCTTAGGATCAAGTAGATCAGATCACATTTAAAAATTTGTGTTTTCCTAAACGTAAGTAATGGGCCCTGTATTTACTGTACACATGTTTATAATTATGGTTTCTGTTATTCACTGAATTCTAATTGTAAATAAATGAAGAAAAAGCCAAGTAGAAGTAGAGTCAAAATAGTGTTTGTCATGACCTGCTTTAGTTAACGCCCCTCTAAAGTTCCATTATGTATGGCACAAGGCAGTCATATAACAATGGCAGAGGTAGCAAAGTGATCCCATTATCTGCATCAAAACATCTTTCTTAGGCATCTCAAATTCTGGTTGATGATATTCATGTGTACTATTAGGTTTGGAAGTACACAAGCTGTTTCCTCTGGGAATAGCTTTTCTTTCATCTTAGTTTACACCAGTGGGTGAGAGACCAATATCAGGGACATTATTTTTTTTTTAGAAACTTAGTGTGGTAGAATCAACTATATTCTTTTGTTAGACTAATATTAGAATTGAGAGAGAACCAAAACTATCTATTAGCTAGAATACTAAACCAGATGATTAGCAGATGCTTCAGTGACCTGTACTAGGAATTATAGTTTGAAATACTCAGGAGGGAGAGATCACTAAACCCTAGGATTCCTGAGCATAACTGCAGATTTCCTCGTGATTTCAGGGTTAAAGAAAGAAAAGGTTAAAGGAAGAAGTATTTATTGAGGACATAGCATGTCTAAATATAATTTCTTTCTCTCTCCCCTTCCTTTTCTCCCTCCATCCCTCATTTCCTTCCTTTCTTTTATCCCACACAATAATTGAATACGTACCATTTGTTAGACACTGAGTTAGGCTAAAGAGATAAAACAGTGTCCTTGCTCTCAAAGAGCATATAGAGATATGTCAACAGAGCTCCTTTTGTCTTCACCACTTATTAGTATAGACCCAGTCAAGTTAACCTAATTTTTTGTTTGTTTGTTTGCTTTGTTAGTCCTTTGGAAAATTGGAAAAATAGTAGTACCTACATTATATATTGCTGTGTTGAGTTAGATATAACAACACATATAAAATTCTTAGTTCAGTGGTTGATATATAGCAAATGCTGAATAAATCTTAGCCCAACTACTATTATTTCCAACACTATCCCCACCACTACTACAACTTAGATGCTGAAGCAAGATCACCTACTTGCCTGAGAGCAAGTATCTTGGTCTGGACATTGTCAAATTGATTGTTCTAAAAGTTATATCTGCTGCTGCTGCTGCTAAGTCGCTTCAGTTGTGTCTGACTCTGTGCGACCCCAGAGATAGCAGCCCACCCATCCCTGTGATTCTCCAGGCAAGAACACTGGAGTGGGTTGCCATTTCCTTCTCCAATGCATGAAAGTGAAAAGTGAAAGTGAAGTCGCTTAGTCGTGTCCGACTCTTAGCGACCCCATGGACTGCACCCCACCAGGCCTCTAATTTCTTTTAGAAGAAATTCTAAAAATCACATAGGGTTAGAACTTGAAGGGATCTTAATAGTTATCTAATTAATATCTTTGTTTTATCCATGATGAGAAAATAAGAAAAGTTCATGTACTTGTCAGGGTTACACAGTAAAGTGGTTAGTTCAGTTCAGTTGCTCAGTCATGTCCGACTCTTTGCGACCCCATGGACTGCAGCACACCAGGCTTCCCTATCCATCACCAACCCCTAGAGCTTGCTCAAACTCATGTCCATTTAATCCATGATACCATCCAACCATCTCATCCTCTGTCGACTCCTTCTCCTGCCTTCAATCTTTTCCAACATCAGGGTCTTTTCCAATGAGTCAGCTCTTCGCATCAGGTGGCCAAAGTATCGGAGTTTCAGCTTCAGCATCAGTCCTTCCAATGAATTTTCAGGGTTGATTTACTTTAGGATTGACTTGTTTGATCTCCTTGCAGTGCAAGAGACTCTAAAGAGTCTTCTCTAACACCACAGTTCAAAAGCATCAGTTCTTTGGTGCTAAGCTTTCCTTATGGTCCAACTCTTACATTAGAACATGACTATTGGAAAAACCATAGCTTTGACTAGATGGAACTTTGTTGGCAAAGTAATGTCTCTGATTTTAATATGCTGTCTAGGTTAGTCATAGCTTTTCATCCAAGGAGTGAAACTCAACTCAAGGAGTGTATACCAATACAGAATGACTTTTATATTCCAGAGAAATGTTTATATATAGATACGTTGTGTTAGTTGCTCAGTAGCATCTGACTCTTTGTGACCCATTAGATTGTAGCTCGCCAGACTCCTCTGTCCATGAAATTCTCCAGGCAAGAATAATACTAGAGTGGGTAGCCATTCCTTTCTCTAGGGAAATCTTCCCAAGAGAAGATTTATATATGCATATATATATGTATGTATATATGTATTATTATGTATATTACATTAATATTATATATATATTTGATAATTCTTTCAACAATCTGTTAGGTAGATGCTGTTTTGCCCATTTTACAGGTGGGAAAAAAAACCCTTACACTCAGAAAGAATAGCAATTTGTCCAAGATTATACTGACAGTAAATGTTAAATGGTAGTATTTGAACCCAAAATTCAGTCCTGCCTTTTAAATGTATCAGTTTCCTAACAACTCAGTCAAAAGCCCCCAAAATACTCTGAGCATTTAAGGGATTTTTTTTTCTGTCATTAAGGTTTGTGCCAAAGAACATTTTATCCATCAAAAATGGTGCATTATGCTATTGTATAAATGTCCAACATTGACTACCTACATCTTCACTCCTGAATTTTTTGCTGACAGTTGTCTTTGAAGGCTGTGTTTTAGCTCTTCTGCACCTGATGAAGCTTTTGGATAGGATGGATTCTGAACATAGACTGCATGGGTTGATTCTGGCCCTGGTTTGTGTGGATGGCATTGAGAGCCAAGTCATGCTCAGAGTCTGCTTCTCAACACATGTGCACTCTGCTTTCCTTGTCTCTCTCTCTCTCCTCTCCTTCATCTTTGTTTTCACTCTTAACAGGTAGTTTATGATTTTTTTCCCCCTTTTTTACAATATCTACCGTGAGTTATTCCTTGAAAAGAAGTAAGTGTAAAGAATAACAAGATAAGGAATATCTCTGCTTATGTAAAAGCCAGTGTTGCCGTAGGTATTTACGATAAACTGGTCACAGCCTTGTTGTTACTCATTTACACGGAGGAGCAAGGGGCATTGTGCACCTCATTTTAAGTTTTCTATCTTACCATTGGAACAGTTTGTCCTCACTTTGAAGTCTTAAAGCAGACTTGCTCATGACCCAATTTCACTAATAATTCTCTTAAGTAACCCTTGTACTCATTTATAAGATTTTTTTTCCACCCGCTGTCTAGCCTGGTTTAAAATTTTTATATATGTACTTTTAAAAAATTGATTAGCTGGAGAGCTGCCCATTCCTCTGTGCTGTATAATAAGGATTTAAAAACTGCACACAGAATTCTGTATAGTGTAATTAAAACTGACCCACATTTGGACCTGAGTACACCAGGACTTAGCCAAACTTGCCATGAGCTGAGTTCTGGTGGCAGATGGGAACTAATGAGGACACACTCCACTCCAGAATTTCCCAGCTGCTTGGCCCCTTTTTGTACAAACAAGGTTTGGAGCGAAGTCCAGATCCCAAGAGCATGTTCTGTAAATGCGCTGAACCCAATGATTTGGGAAATGTTATCACAGAATCAGACTGTTTCAAAGTCTCCGTAAGACCTCAGCTACTCTCAGATTTTAAAGATGAAAATTCAAAGGGACCTTTTGTGTTCTCTCTCCAACCAATTTTTAATTTTAAAGTGAATTAAAATCACATTCCCCTTCCCCCTCGCCCCCAACTCCAGTCTGTTTTCCTGTGGCTGGGGACAGAATGATCACGTTTATCCAAACGTGGAGATTTGCAGGTGGTTGTCTTAGGATAGACAAGGTCTCCTTGCAACCTATAGATCTCTTCAACTGGTTTGATGTCCTGGGACTATTCAGGCAGATGTAATTGAATCAGTTTGAAGCAGCTGTAGCTGGCATGTGGTCTCTCAGATTGCTAGCACCTGCTTGTTTTTTTGCAACTCACTAGAGTGAAAGAAGTGCCAAAACCAGCATTGGTCTTGGAGCAGATAAATCACTTCAAATCCTATATTCTATACTCCTTCCAATCTAGCCACATCACCATTGGTGCCTGAATTAATAAAGCCCCTTTTCATGATTATCTCTGAGGTAAACTTTTCCTTCTCATTCTTCTCTGTGTTGAGATCCTGACAGTATTGACCATGCTAGTCCAAAAAAATAAGGGAGTATAATGGTGATCAGGTGGCTTTGGGACTCTCTTATCATTAGACAACTGAGTAGCCTGTGGTTTGCAGAATCATTTAAATGAACGTACCAAATTCATTTGCTGTTCCAACACAGTCTTATTGGCACAGAGAATGAGCAGTTAATATATAACAAACTGTGAGCTGTTATGGAATATGATAAATACATTTGCTAAGCAGGAGGGAATATAAAATGGAACTATTTCTTTAATGTAACTCTAATCGACATGGATTTCTCCAGCACTTACTAGGTATAAGAAGATGCAGTCTACTGAAAAAGGTATAGAAATTGTAGGGCGTACTAAATATATATAATGTATTTTTAAAAGATGTATACTTAGAATTTTAAAAAGCTTAAATCTATTTTTGAATGCTTGTTTTCTTTATCTTCTGTTTGTTCCATTATTGTAACAGATAATAATATTGTACAAATAATATTATTTGGCAGGCATATATTTAATTTTGAAATATTATTGATTTACTGATGTTTAATTTGAACCTGGAATTGATGAAGTCAATACATTTACCTAAAATTGAAAGTTTATGTAGTAAAGTTTCTTTCAGTTCAGTTAAGTCACACAGTTGTTTCCCACTCTTTGTGACCCTATGATCTGCAGCACGTCAGGATTCCCTGTCCATCATCAACTCCCGGAGCTTACTCAAATTTTTGTCCATCGAGTTGGTGATGCCATCCAACCATCTTATCCTCTGTTGTCCTCTTCTCTTCCCGCCTTCAATCTTTCCCCAAATCAGAATCTTTTCAAATGAGTCAGTTCTTTGCATCAGGTCGCCAAAATATTGGAGTTCCAGATTCAGCATCAGTCCCTCCAATGAATGTTCAGAACTGATTTCCTTTAGGATGGACTGGTTGGATCTCCTTGCAGTTCAAGGGACTCTCAAGAGTCTTCTCTAACACCACAGTTCAAAAGTATCATTCTGTGCTCAGCTTTCTTTATAGTCCAACTGTCACATCTACACATGACTACTGGAAAAACCATAGCTTTGACTAAATGGACTTTTGTTGCTAAGTAATGTTTCTGCTTTTTAATATGCTGTCTAGGTTGGTCATAGCTTTTCATCCAAGGAGCAAGAGTCTTTTAATTTCATGGCTGCAGTCACCATCTGCAGTGATTTTGGAGCCCCCCAAAATAAAGGCAGCCACTGTTTTCATTGTTTCCCCATCTATTTGACATGAAGTGATGGGACCAGATGCCATGATCTTAGTTTTCTGAATGTTTAGTTTTAAACCAACTTTTTCACTCTCCTCATTAACTTTCATCAAGAGGTTCTTTAGTTCTTCTTCGCTTTCTGCCATGAGTTGTGGTGTTATCTGCATCAGATCAGATCAGATCAGATCAGTCGCTCAGTCGTGTCCGACTCTTTGCGACTCCATGAACCGCAGCATGCCAGGCCTCCCTGTCCATCACCAGCTCCCGGAGGTCACTCAGACTCGCATCCATCGAGTCAGTGATGCCATCCAGCCATCTCATCCTCTGTCGTCCCCTTCTCCTCCTGCCCTCAATCCCTCCCCGCATCAGAGTCTTCTCCAATGAGTCAACTCTTCGCATGAGGTGGCCAAAATACTGGAGTTTCAGCTTCAGCATCATTCCTTCCAAAGAAATTCCAGGATTGATCTCCTTCAGAATGGACTGGTTGGATCTTCTTGCAGTCCAAGGGACTCTCAAGAGTCTTCTCCAACACCACAGTTCAAAAGCATCAATTCTTCGGCGCTCAGCCTTCTTCACAGTCCAGCTCTCACATCCATACATGACCACAGGAAAGACCATAGCCCTGACTAGGCGAACCTTTGTTGGTAAAGTAATGTCTCTGCTTTTGAATATGCTATCTAGGTTGGTCATAATTTTCCTTCCAAGGAGCAAGCGTCTTTTAATTTCATGGCTGCAGTCACCATCTGCAGTGATTTTGGAGCCCAGAAAAACAAAGTCTGACACTGTTTCCACTGTTTCCCCATCCATTTCCCATGCAGTGATGGGACCAGATGCCATGATCTTCGTTTTCTGAATGTTGAGCTTTAAGCCAACCTTTTCACTCTCCACTTTCACTTTCATCAAGAGGCTTTTTAGCCCCTCTTCACTTTCTGCCCTAGGAGTGGTGTCATCTGCATATCTGAGGTTATTGATATTTCTCCCAGCAATCTTGATTCCAACTTGTGTTTCTTCCAGTCCAGCATTTCTCATGATGTACTCTGCATATAAGTTAAATAAACATGGTGACAATATGCAGCCTTGACGTACTCCTTTCCCTATTTGGAACCAGTTTGTTGTTCCATGACCAGTTCTAACTGTTGCTTCCTGACCTGCATACAGATTTCTTAAAAGGCAGATCAGCATACCTGAGATTATTAATATTTCTCCCGGCAATCTTGATTCCAGCTTGTGCTTCATCCAGCTGGGCATTTCTCATGATGTACTCTGCATATAAGTAAAGTAAGCATTCTAAAGTTACTTTAGAATGGTTTAATATTAATAATCTTTTCAGATATTGTTTATGCAACCCACTCCAGTGTTCTTGCTTGGAGAATCCCCGGGACGGGTGACCCTGGGGGGCTGCGGTCCATGGGGTCCCTGAGGGTCGGACGCGACTGAGCGACTTCACTTTCACGAATAGTAGTAATATGAGTAAAATCTAAAAAAGTCATTTTGTTATCAGCAAATGCCTATTTTGCAAGGTATGACTGAACCTATGCTATAGACGTAAAGTATATATGGTTTTTGGCTATAAGAATATTATAGTATACTTGAAGATATAAGATATAAATTAAAGTAAGATACTCAATATTAAATGTATACTCTAGACCTGGATTTGGTGAAAAATAATTGCTATAAAAGTAAAAATACTAGCACTCTTGTTGTCAAATATGACTCTGGACCCAATGTCCCCCTACTCCCCTTCATTGCCCATGAAGGACAATGAATCTATCAATGATCTATCATGGTTCTCTCTTCTACTAGACCAGAACTTGCTCTAAGAATTCTGAGGACAACACTTCAGCTAACTTACCAGTTGATGGCAGTTGATTTAAGATGAAACCCACTTGTCATCGCTGAACAAGTCATTAATTACAAAAGATTTCAGTGGAAATAAGAGCTCAGTGAGCTGCAAGTAAAACACAGGATTTGAGCTAGGCCTTGAAATAACATGAAACGTAGGATTTATTTGATTAGAAAATTATACTAATCTAAAAAGAAACAAGAATTTAAGAAACACTCTATAACCTAGTCATCACTAATACTGTTAAATCATTTGTTTCTTAGTAATAATGTTCTTTCCTCTGTGACAAAGATTTAATATTAATTTATAAAATAATTGTTTCATGCTGATCCATGTTCAAAATCACCTTTTTGTTTTATTTATTTATTCATTCATTCAATGCAAATAGTTCTATCTATTGACATAATTGTATTCGTTTTCCACCTGATTATGTGAATACCATAATCATCTACATCTGGCAGCATAACTTCAAACTCTGTTTCCACCTTTATGTGGCCTCCCCCTCTGTGTGTATCTCTCTGTTCTCTCCTCTTCTTATAAGAACACTAGTCATTGGATTAAATGACTTGAACCTTAAATCCAAGATGATTTCATCACAAGATCTCTAACGAGTTATATCTACAAATGCCCTGATTTCCATAAATGTCAGGTTCTGAGTTTCTAGATAGACATGAAAATTTGGAGGATATATTCAACATAGTACAGAGTGTAACTTAAATTTTCTGTAGTAAATAACTACAGAAGGCTTATTTGTATACTTACACATTAATTCTTTTTCTCCTCTGTAGTTGACGAAATATATCTGTTCAGCATTTGTAAAATACTTGCTGCATTCAAACTTTGGTATTTTTATGGATGTAGTTGAATCGTGAGTACATTCTCTTTCATACTCTTAAACTACTGAAATCTCCCCTTCATTATAGATGCTGAACTTAAGGCATAGAAGAAATAATCAACAGAGTTATAGTTCCTTCACAGATGCAGTACAAAATTAAAAACTGACTTTGGTATGTCGAACTCTTCTGTAAATCTGTGTGTGTTGAGATACTAAATATACTTTAAGGTCCATAGTATTTTCAAGTAGCTTTCAGTTCAGTTCAGTTCAGTTCAGTCGCTCAGTCATGTCTGACTCTTTGGGACTCCATGAACTGCAGCATACCAGGCCTCTCTGTCCATCATCAACTCCTGGAGTTTACCCAAATTCATGTCCCTTGAGCCGGTAATGCCATCCAGCCATCTCATTCTCTGTCAACCCCTTCTCCTCCCACCTTCAATCTTTCCCAGAATCAGAGTCTTTTTTAATAAGTCAGTTCTTCCCATCAGGTGGCCAAAGTATTGGAGTTTCAGCTTCAACATCAGTCCCTCCAATGAACACCCAGGACTGATCTCCTTTAGGATGGACTGGTTGGATGTCCTGGCAGTCCAACGGACTCTGAAGAGTCTTCTCCAACACCACTGTTCAAAAGCATCATTCTTCTGCGTTCAGCTTTCTTTATAATCCTACTCCCACATCCATTCTGACTACTGGAGAAACAACAGCCTTGACTAGATGGACCTTTGTTGGCAAGTAATGTCTCTCTTTTTAATATCTTCTCTCTGTCCACTCTGTCGACCCGGCAGCCCACCCTCCCCCCTCTGGGATTCTCCAGCAAGAACACTGGAGTGGGTTGCCTTCCTCTCCATCTGAAAGTGAAAAGTGAAGTGAAGTTGCTCAGTCGTGTCCGACTCTAGCGACCCCATGGACTGCAGCCCACCAGGTCCTTCCTATTTTCCCAAGATACAGGGTGGGGTGCCATTCCTTCCCCTTATCTTGTTGTCTTCCTTCCATCACCAAGTTCTTTTACATGGCTACAGTCCTCTCTTGGGCCATCACTACTTCCACTTCCCCATCTTTTCTGTGTGGACCTCTCTCTGTGTGGCTTCAACTTTTCTCTTCTCCTTTCGACTCTTTCTCCCTTCCGTTCTGATGCTCCTCCCTTCTCCCTCCTCAATCTCTCTTGAACATCTCTTTCATCAGTCAGTTCCCTCTCTCCTTGCCAGTAGTGTTCTTCCCCTCTCTTCCTCCTCTCTTCCTTGTGCGGCCTCTCCTTCTGGCCTCCTTCTTCTCCTTTCCCCATCCTTTCCCCTTCTCTCCCCTCCCCCTCCCTCCCCCTCCTTCTTTCTCCTCTGCTTCTCTCCCCCTCCTCTACTCACATTCTCACTACCCAATCTCTGCTGTAACCCTGCTAAGTCATGGCATCAGACTAGAGAAACAAGACTCCAGCCATGGATTACCTCATCTCTCCGAAAGAAAAGAAGAAGGGAGCAGAAAGACAGTCGACAAAATGGATCTTACTCAGTGAAAGGTGTGTTTCTACCAAAAAATCTAGAATCTCTCCTCCCGCTGTGCTCGAAAGTAGGTACTAGTCCCGAAGAAGAAGACTCTGAGAAGAAAATGATGAATACTTCACATCTGTCTTTCCTATGCTAGACAAAGAGAAGTATCTCTGCGAGAATGTATAACTTCCAGTGGTGACGTCAGACCACTCGGCAGGGAATACTCTCTAGCAAGACAACTGTACTCGGAGGGCAGGGGATGGCGCTGCGTATCATCAGTACAGCTCTGTGTCCAACTCTTGTCCCTGAAGTACAGCACCCACCTTCCATCACCAACTCCTGCACTTGCTCAAACTCAAGTTAGTGACCCTCCACACTCTTCTTTCGTCCCCTTCTCCTCCTCCTTCATCTTTCCCAACATCAGGTCTTTACCATTCATACTTCACATCAGGTGGCCAAAGTATTGAAGTTTCACTTCACCTCCTTCCAAGAATATTCAGGATTGATTTCCTTTCTGGATTGACTGGTTTGGTCTCCTTAAAGTCTAACTCTCAAGTCTTTCACCACAGGTCAAAAGCATCAGTTTTTTAGTGATCAGCTTTCTAGGTCCAACTCTCACATACATACATTTCTACTGGAAAAACCATAGCTTTCATTAGAAGGACCTTTGTTGGCAAAGTAATGTCTTTGCTTTTTAATATGCTATCTAGGTTTATTATAGCTTTTCTTGCAAAGAGCAAGCATCTTTTAATTATAAGTCTGCAGTCAACATCTGCATTGCTTTTGTAGCCCCCAAAAATAAAATCTGTCACTGTTTCCACTATTTCCCTATCTGTTTGCTATGAAGTGATGGAACCAGATGCCATGATCTTACTTTTCTGAATGTTGAGTTTTAAGCCAACTTTTTCACTCTCCTGTTTCATCTCCATCAAGAGGCTCTTTAGTTCCTCTTCACTTTCTGTCCTAAGGGTGGTGTCATCTGCATATCTGAGATTATTGATATTTCTCCTGGCAATCTTCATTCCAGTTTATGCTTCATCCAGCCTGGGATTTTGAATGATGTACTTTGCATTTACGTTAAATAAGCAGGGTGACAAAATACAGCCTTGACGTACTCCTTTCTCAATTTGGAACCAGTCTATTGTTCCATGTCCAGTTCTAACTGTTGCTTCTTGACCTGCATACAGATTTCTCAGGATGCAGGTCAAGTGGTCTGGTATTCCCATCTCTTTCAGAATTTTTCACAGTTTGTTGCGATCCAGAGTCAAAGGCTTTGGCATAGTCAATGAAGCAGAAGTAGATTTTTTCTGGATTTCTCTTGCTTTTTCAATGATCCAGCTGATGTTGGCAATTTGATCTCTGCCTTTTCTAAATCCAGCTTGAGCATCTGGAAGTTCTCAGTTCATGTACTGTTGAAGACTAGCTTGGAGAATTTTGAACTTTGCTAGCATGTGAGATGAGTGCAATTGTGTGGTAGTTTGACCATTCTTTGGCATTGCCCCCCTTTGGGACTGGAATGAAAACTGACCTTTTCCAGTCCTGTGGCCACTGCTGAGTTTTCCAAATTAGCTGGCATATTGAGTGCATATTTCACAGCATCATTTTTTTTTTTTTTTTTTTAGGATATGAAATAGCTCAGCTAGAATTCTATCACCTCCACTAGCTTTGTTCATAGTGGTGCTTCCTAAGGCCCACTTCACTTCTCATTCTAGGATGTATGGCTCAAGGTGACTGATCATACCATCATGTTATCTAAGTCATGAAGATCTTTTTTGTATAGTTCTTGATGGCACCCCACTCCAGTACTCTTGCCTGGAAAATCCCATGGATGGAGGAGCCTGGTAGGCTGCAGTCCATGGGGTCGCGAAGAGTCAGACACAACTGAGGAACTTCACTTTCACTTCTGTGTATTCTTGCCACCTCTTCTTAATATCTTTTGCTTCTATTAGTTCCATACCGTTATCTATCCTTTATTGTGCCCATCTTTGCATGAAATGTTCCCTTGCTGATTGTCCTGAAGAGATCTCTAGTCTTTCCCTTTCTATTGTTTTCCACTATTTCTTTGCATCAATCACTTAGCAAGGCTTTCTTATCTTGCCTTGCTATTCTTTGGAACCATACATTCAGATGGATATATGTTTCCTTTTGTCCTTTGCCTTTTGCTTATCTTCTTTTCTCAGTTATTTGTAAGGCCTCCTCAGACAACTGTTTTGCCTTTTTACATTTCTTTTTTTGGGGATGGTCTTGATCACTTCCTCCTGTATGATGTCATGAACCTCTGTCCATTGTTCTTCAGGCATTCTGTCTATCAGATCTAATCCCTTGAATATTTTTCACTTCCACTGTATAATCGCAAGGGATTTGATATAGGTTGATATAGGTCATACCTGAGTGGTCTAGTGGTTTTCCCTACTTTCTTCCATTTAAGTCTGAATTTGACAATAAGGAGTTCATGATCTGAGCACAGTCAGTTCCTGGTCTTGTTTTTGCTGACTCTATAGGGTGTCTCCATCTTCGGATGCAAAGAATATAATAAATCTGATTTCGGTATTGACCATCTGGTAATGTCCATGGGTAGAGTCTTCTCTTGTGTTGTTGAAAGAGGGTGTTTGCTATGACTAGTGCGTTCTCTTGGCAAAACTGTTAGCCTTTGCCCTGTTTCATTTTGTACTCCAAAGCTAAACTTGACTGTTGCTCCAGGTATCTCTTGACTTCCTAATTTACATTCCAGTTCCCTATGATGAAAAGGACATGTTTTTTTGCTGTTAATTCTAGAAGGTCTTGTAGGTCTTCATAGAACCATTCAACTTCAGTTTCTTCAGCATTAATGATTGGGGCATAGACTTGGATTACTGTGATAATGAATGTTTTGCCTTGGAAATGAACAGAGATCATTCTGTTGTTTTTGAGATTGCACCCAAGTACTTCATTTCAGACTCTTTTGTTGATAATGAGGGATACTCAATTTCTTCTAAGGGATTCTTGCCCACAGTAGTAGATATAATGGTCATCTGAATTAAATTCACCCATTCCAGTCCATTTTATTTCACTGATTCCTAAACTGTCAATGTTCACTCTTGCCTGACTATTATGTGTGTATGGTAGGAAACAAAAAGAGAAATTAATAAGATATGTCTAGAAAGCAGCTGTTCCATCCAGGGTGGAATTACTAGATGTCCCTCTTGTAAATGAAATTCTGCCTCTTCGAGAATGCAATATGAATTTCTCAGGATCTACTGGTAATACAAGGATTTCATGGTTTTTTAGTAATACAATGGGCATATAGTAAGTTTTTAGAATTGGTACTAGAAGTTGAGGGGCTTCCCAGGTGGAGCAGAGATAAACCATCTGCCTGCCAATTCAGGAGATGCAAGAGATGCAGGTTCGATCCCTGGGTTTGAAAGATCTCCTGGAGGGCATGGTAACCCATTCCAGTATTCTTGTCATGGACAGAGGAGGCTGGTGCGCTATAATCCGTAGATTCACAAAGAGTTGGACATCACTGAATGACTGAGCAGAAAACACTATAGGCTATTTAGGAATTACAACAGGAAAAAACAAAAACAAGAATGGCTGGGGAAGTGGAGAGGGTCATTGATGGACTTCCTGTGGAAATAACGCTTGAACTAGGAGCATGAAAATATAAAGAAGCCAGTCAGGGAAAAATCTGGAGCACAAGAAATTTGATCTCTAAATTCTTATAGGTTGCTAAGTGTTGTGCGCACAAGGGGTGTGTGTGTTAGAGTAGTCAGGTAAGGGGATATGTGTCCTATCTGTCCACTATTAACAATGTAAAATTAAAATGTCTGCTTCAAGGGCATCCAGTTGGCCCTCCTCTTCATCCTGATAGTGAACACAGAAAAAATAAGCATTCAGGAATGGATTAAAGAAGCTTAACTATTTCTTCCTAAAATCTTAGAAACTTCTTGTTTGTGAAAGCCAAAGTTAGTTAAGCTACAAGGAGATGGACTGGATTTATTGTTATTCTTAGCTGCCTTTATTAATTCCATCACCTGCTTTGATCTCAAGGGTTAGTAGAGGAGCCACATGAATTCTTGATCATTTCTCTCTTTGCCAAATTATCTTTTCTAGGAGTAATATCATACCCTTTCCTCTTTTTCTGTATATCAAGGCCATAAATGAAAATGGGAAATCAAATGGAATTTCCTTAGATTTAATTTTTTTAAACTATTAGACTTATAATTGTGTGCTTAGTGCTTAGTCGCTCAATCGTGTCCAACTCTTTGTGACCCCATGAACTGTAGCCCACCAGGCTTCTCTGTCCATGGGGATTCTTAAGGCAAGAATACTGGAGTGGGTTGCCCTGTCCTCCTCCAGGGAATCTTCCCAACCCAGGGATCAGACCCAGATCTCCTACATTGCAGGCAGATTACTTTACCAGGGAAGTCTTATAATTAGGCTGCTGCTGCTGCTAAGTCGCTACAGTCGTGTCTGATTCTGTGCAACCCCACAGACAGCAGCCCATCTGGCTCCTCCATCTCTGGGATTCTCCAGGCAAGAATACTGGAGTGGGTTGCCATTTCTTTCCTCAATGCATGCATGCATGCTAAGTCACTTCAGTGGTGTCTGACTCTGTGTGACCCCATGGACAGCAGTCCAGCAGGCTCCTCTGTCCACGGGATTCTCTAGGTAAGAATACTGGAGTGGGTTGCTCTGTCCTTCTCCTTATAATTAGGTTAAGCTACAACTTTTTAGGAATATGTAGTTATCTTTCCCTGGTATCTCAGCTGGTAAAGAATCTGCCTGGAATGCAAGACCCAAGTTCAATTCCTGGGTCAGAAGGATACCCTGGAGAAGGGATAAGCTACCCACTCCAGTATTCTTCGATGTCCCTCTTGGCTCAGATGGTAAAGAATCCACCTTCAATGCAGGAGACCTGGGTTCAATCCCTGGGTTGGGAAGATCCTCTGGAGGAGGGCATGGCAACCCACTCCAGTTTTCTTGCCTAGAGAATCCCCATGGACAGAGGAGCCTGGTGGCTACAGTCCATGGAGTCCCAAAGAGTCGGACAGGATTGAGCAACTAAGCACACAATACAGTTATATTTCCATTTGAATTGCACACAAGAAATCTGTTCTTCTCATCTTTACCTTCATTCTCAAGCAGGAATTTCTCCATATACTTCATTCAAAATTAAATTGTTTATCCATAACTAGACAAGAATATGTGGTAGTAAATTATTGAAATTGATGAAATTTGAATTTTTCTGAGTTTAATGTGTCTAATCAACATTACACTCAGGGCATTATTATTGCCCATTGCTTGCTGCTATAACAGATGACAGTATTACCAGGACCCAGGATGATACTGTATGAAAAACTGCACAATCAAATACACACTCTATTGTGAGTATTTGAAAAACAGAGCAGAATAACACTTTCAGAAATGTGGTTTTCGATGAGCAGATTTACATTTTTTTGACTAGAGAAACTAAGAACCTCTCAGTATAAATTTTGATAGGCTTTGCATTCATGCATGCTCAGTCGCGTCTGACTCTTTGCAACTCCATGAACTGTAGCCTGCCAGGTTCCTCTGCCCATGGAATTCTTCAGGCAGGAATACTGAGTGTATTTCCTTCTTAAGAGGATCTTCCAGACCCAGGAAGCGAACTGGTATTTTTTGCATCTCTTGCATTGGCACACGGATTCTTTACCACTGTGTTGATAGACTTTACATACATTCTAATTTATAAACCAAATTGTGGTGTGATTGATAACACGAATTGTTAGCAGTTATACCGTTGAATGTTATCACACAAATTCCCAAAGTTTTGTTTTTATCATGATAACAGAAACCAAAAATAAAGGCAAGAGCTACTTCCTTTTCAGAAATACTACAGTGCACAATTTTTACTATGTAACTGAATTAACCATTCAATTTGTCATCCAACCATGACTGAGATTTTGCTTTTACAAACAGCTATCCAAGTGTCAAGAATATTAAGTTGTAATGGAAGAAGGCCATTATCATATTGAAGCATACCATAAATAAAAAACATACCAATTACATTTTTTATAACTTGTAAGCATGCACTATAATGTCATAGAAAATCACAAACCTGTTAAAGAGCATTTGTGATAATATATACCTGAATTGTAAACCAATTTTGAAATTTTGTTCTACTCAAGTTGTGTATCTGAAAGTATATATCAAGAATAGATTCAAGAAAACTCCAGGGCCAATGGGGATTCCCAGGAGGCACAGTGGTAAAGAATCCACCTGCCAATACAAGAGACACAAGAGATGCAGATTCAATCCCTGGGTCGGGAAGATTCCCTGAAGTAGGAAATGGCAAGCCACTCTAGTTCTTGACTGGAAAATTCCATAGACAGAGGAGCCTGATGGGCTGCATCAGGGGGTTGCAAAGAGTCAGACATAAGTGAGCAACTGATCAGGTACATATGCACCAGGGCCAATATTAAAAGTTGACAATGAGTTATATAAAAAATATATTTCTCATTAGTCTTATTTGGTGTGTTTTTTAATACCTTTGCAGAACTAACCTGTAGATACCTAGAAGCACAACTTGCCCAATGGGTATAGTATTTAAGATATTATTTAGTTTTTCCATTTTTCATCACACACATTGTTTCCTTTTGTCATGAAGATATGATTACAGTCCATCATCAAAGTACCAAATAGATATTTATTCATTGTCGTAGCTACAGATGCTCAAAATAAATATTTAAACCTCAAACATATCTCCCACTGTTCTGTATTAGATTGTTGTTGTTCAGTCGCTAAGCCATCTCTGACTCTTTGCATCTGCATGGACTGCAGCATACCAGGCTCACCTGTCTCTCTGAGTTTGCTCAAATTCATGTCCCTTCAGTCAGTGTTGCTGTCTAACCATCTCATTCTCTGCTGTCCTTTTCTGTGTTATATTATTAAGACTTAGAAGTATAAACCGTTATATTTATAAGAAAATTTGCATTATCTTTTTAGTATAATATAGTGATTTACAGATGAGGAAATGGAAACACAGTGAAATTGAATAGGACTAGACAAGTGCAGAATGAAGAACTGAGTAAAGCAGTACTCTTTACTTCCATCTTCACCAATTTTGCTTCACTTTTCCCATCTACAACAATTTTTATGCTATCTTTATTTTTAAAATGCATGCACATGGTGAAAATTTTTAAAAATAAAATGGCACACAAAGATGTAAAATGAGAAATATATTTTTTACCGACTTAAAGTGCTATTACTAGAAATAGACAGATTCAAGTGTATATGTAACAAAAATGTACCTATATACCTGCATTTTAAAAATGAACAAGAGTCACATCATTTTGGTTTTGTTTGTATTTTGCTTTCTTTTTAGTACTATATCTTAGAGATTCTATAGAATTTATATTATAGTATATTATGCTATGTCATCTTTTTTATAGCTTCATAATATTTCCATTTTATGAGTGTAACAAAATATATTTAACCATGGCTTAATTTATGGATACTTGGTTATTTTCAATTTTTTCCCATCTTCAAAAAACATTACAAAAAACAGCCTTCTAAATACATCTTTTAATTATTCTAATGTATGTGCACAGTGTCTCAGTCGTGTCTGACTCTGTGGACTATAGCATACCAGCCTCTTCTGTCCATGGAATTTTACAGGCAAGAATACTGGAATGGGCTGCCAGGGGATATTCCTGACCCAGGGATTGAACATGTATCTCTTGTGTCTCCTTCGTTGGCAGACAGATTCTTTACCACTAGCACCACCTGGGAAGCCCATTATATTATACATAATATAATTTCCTAGGTATACTTTTGTAATTAAAATTTTGATAGCTTTTACAAATTTTTTTAAAAAACATAGTTCTAATATATACTTCTAACAACAGTGTAGGAGAATACCTACTTTCTTGCACCCTTATCAATACTTGGCTTTAACAAATTTTTGTTCTAATTTGAAAAGAGAAAATGATATTTAATCACTGTGTTGATTTGTATTTGTTTATTTATTAGTAGAGCTAAACACCATTTAAAAATTTTGCTGTCAAAATTGTGAGTGGCTGTTAAATGCTTCCTATTTTTCTATTGTTTTATTTTTTCTATTGATTTGTATAACCTCCCTATATATGGAAAATAACCATACTAGGTTTTAAATTATGTCTCAGCTTTTAATTTACTTTTTGACTTTTGTTATGGTCTTTTTACATACCAGCATTTATCAATCATTTCCTTTATGATGTAGGAAAATACGCAGAAAAATTACCCATATTTTCTTCTAGGACATTTGTAATTTGGTCTCTTTTAAATTTTATATCCTTAATTCAACAAAATTTTATTTTTGTATACTATATTTAAAAAATATTAATATATTTTGGGGAATTAAAATAAATGTTTTTTTATTGTATCACTTGAAAAAACAGACTGAGTTTTTCCTTTCTTTCTTTTTTTTTGCCCTTGAGTATCTCAAAAAGGCAGAGTTCAGCACTTCGATTAAAAAAAAAAAATTGGCAGAGTGAGAACTGAAATGTCAAAATTGACCTATTTTTTTTATCAATCATTAATGTCTATTGTTTATGACATACAAAAATCCCAAGAAACTTTTTTACTTATGAGAATAAATTATTATATTTAGATAATCTAAGGAATGATTACATCAGTGAAAGTATCATAGAATAAATCAAACCCCTAGCAAGACACTTTTAACAGCAATTTCAATTCATATGGTAATGTTAATTTTACTTAGGAAAAGCACTTACTTCTCAGTAAGAATCTATAGCTGTACAAGTAAAATAAAAATGTAAATGTTCTAATTTAAGCAGGACGTAGTAGCCTGGTGATGAATAAATGTATCTGTTCCTTGAAAAGTTCACTTCAAATCATCATCATCCCTAAAAGGCGATTACTTTGAATGATTTTTGTAAGCTTGCAAAGCAGCTTGGAGACTCTTAAGAGTTCTGATAGCTGACGCCTTTGTATGGTTTGTAAATAAGTAAAGGAGCCATTCAGTTAGAAAATTGAATATTTGTCAATAAAAGAACAATACTCAGTTTCCATGTACGTGCGCCAATTCACTTCAGCCATGTCCGACTCTTTTGCAACCCTGTGAACTGTAGAAGACCAGGCTACTTTGTCCAAGGGATTTTCCAGGCAAGAATACTGGACTGGGTAGATATGCCCCCCCTCCCACCCCATGCCCTCCATGAGGTCTTCCCCACCCAGGGATAGAACCTGTGTCTCTTATCTCTCCTGTGTAGGCAGATAGCTTCTTTACCACAGTGTCACCTGGGAAGCCCATATTCAGTTTAACATCTATTATATTTATGACTAAAATTGATTAGGAAAGAAGTTTGTGTGCATGTTCATTTACTTAGTCATGTCTGACTCTTTGCAACTCCATGGACTGTAGCCTGCCAGGCTCCTCTTTTCATGGAGTTTTCCAGACAAGAATACTGGAGTGAGTTGCCATTTCCTTCTCCAGGGTATATTCTGGACCTATGGATTGAACCCAAGTCTCTTTCCTCTCCTGCACTGGCTGGTGGATTTTTACTACTGTGCCACCTGGGAGAGAAGTAAGGACAGATGAAATGTGAATCTGTGAAGGAGAGGAATCAAGAAATGCAATTTAATTTTTTCCTACCCTTCACTTTATTTTTAATAGACTATTCTCTTTTTTTCATTATAAAAGTAACAGAGCATCATAGTAAAACTATTTGGAAAACATGAAAATGCAGAAAGAAGACAATAAAATCACTCTTCATGTTTATGAACATTTGTTTCTGTTAATAAATGATTTTTCTCTGGCATGATTTTCATTTTGGTTATATAATATTCCATACAGTGGATGTGTTAAATTAATTTAGTCCATTTCTTATTCCTGGACTTGAAGTTGCTTCTAGTTTTTCTCTATTACAAATAGCCTATTTATTAATATCATTGTGTACACATTCTTATGAACATCCCTGATTATGTCCTGAACACAAGTTACTATATGTAGAATACTTGAGTTAAAGATACACACATTTTTCAAGTTTTTAATGCATTCAGTTATACCACTTACACATTGCTCAGAAGCAGTCTCATAGAGTATCTATTTTTGCTCATATTCTATCATTTCTTGGTATAACTCTATGTGGTTCATAGAAAAGCTCTCAGTGGTCTGGGAAGGGTGAGTACAAAAAGGTGGGAAGAGGTGAAGCAGAGGTGAGAGCCATTTTTGTTGAAGAAATGTGGGAGGCTATTGCAGGCTTTGGAGAGCAGCTTTCTCCAAAGAAAACTTGCACTTTTGGAGGCAGCTCAGACTCTGCATGTTAACTTGCCATAGTTCCCCCGTCCCTATTTGCTTTGACTCAGTGACCCGACCCTTCAGGCACACCTCATGTATTCAGTGATTGAGACCACTTATTCATACTAATCATTGCATACAGAAAATACATTAAAAAATTTGTATTCATTACTCAATATATTTTTCTCCTCAAGTGTCATGAAACATTCAGGGTATATTAACTGGCAAATCCACACCTGGAGTATATTACTGAGCTTTAGAAACTGTTAATTTAAAAAATCAAATATTTAATTTTGAGGAAAAAATCAGTTTTGGATTTTAAGCATATATATCATCTTTCATTTTGGCCCAATTAACCCAGCAGGTGTGTGCAAATTAGGTCACTACTTTGTCACCGTGGTAACATGCTTTGGGGAGGTGGATCTTAACTACCTCCAGCACAGGGGATGTTGGCTGAGTAAGTATTAAGAGATGCTTTACAAATAAACAAGGCACAATTTAATACATTAGAGTACAGAAAATAGGTCTGGTGCTAGGTACCAACAGATAATATTCCATGACATGAAAACAAGTATTACCTCAAATTTATATTAACTAAAGGATCTAATGAGCTGCAGAAATAGAACTTTCAAGACTTAGAATCTCTGAAAGGACAGTAAAACTTACTGACAATCACTCATAAGGTGATTGTCCCATTTTCCCATTGAGTAAAGAGTTTAGAAGACAGATCAAGTTCCCTATAGTTTAAGGACATTTTTAGAAATAAGCTGTGGTTTTCAGGGTGTCAACACCTTCCTGCTTACTCATTCTAGTGACTAAAATCTAGTCAGGGTTTTTAAAAGGACAGTGTCTAAACATTTCTTTTAAGTGCTATTTTTTTTAAAATCATTATTCATAACTGCTTATGGGTTAAGAAGTTGGCAGACTTGGTCTATGCCAGCACTCCAGCATTAATACAAGTCTCTAACTCAGGCTTCTTCTCACCAGGTGGAAAAAGCAGACATGCTTCAAGATTTCTGGTAGAGATTGTGCAATCTGTTGGGTTGCTGAAGGTTCCAAATCATGTGGGCATTCTGCAGCCCCACAGAGTGGTAGAATTTCTTCACTTATCCCTGACAAGTTCACACCTCTCTTGGTCATTAAAATTGTAAATCTACATTATCAGATGCAGAAAACAGGCCAAATTAGCGATATTAAATGTATTTCCAGAGAAGTACATCTCCTCGGACCACTTTCAGCACTCAGTCACAAATGATATTTCCATTAAGCCTATGTCACCAGTTCATATGCAGCTTTATGTTTTTCGATTTGTCCTAAATGCTGCCTTATATTTGCATCACTTGTTATCATTTTGAAGTATTTTTGTATATTGTATTTTTTGTGATATATGGGGTTTCAAAAACTTGAATCCTTCTTGTGTTTGTTTTCAGTTGGTTGTAACTTCAGTTTTATTACTTATTTCTTGTGTTTTCAGTAGTTAATATTTACAAAACACCTGACTAGACTCTTCAAGATTCCTCCCCCCAGTCTCCCTAGCTATGTGTCAAGGATGAGAGGCACATAGAAGAGGCAAGGTGACTTGTGACTTAGCCTGTGTCACAGAGTATGTGAATTCACTTTCAAATGAGAAGTTTGGAGACTCACAAAGGGATCCTTGCTAAGTGGAAAAACAGTTGACTCAAGCACTCTTTTACCTCTAACTTCTTTTTCACCAGCACAAACTCCCTCCCTGTATTCAAGACTTCTTTTCTCATCTACTCCTCAGTGGACACTGAAAAAAAATTCTTTTAAAGAGCTGGTTCATAACATAAAAGCCTGAAGTCTCAGTTAAACCTGTTAACTTGCTAAGGGTAAGGGTATGTATTGTTCACTGGAGAACAGAATGCCATATTCTCCCAGATCTGCTGGGGAACAGGGAGGGTGGCAGCACAAATTAGCATCAGAACAAAGCTTTATCACAGTGGGATCCCAGGTTGTTTTAGGTATAAGATTCGAAACAAAAATATGGGAAGGGATTGAATCCATCAAATCTAATAAAGGAAACTGTAGTAGATTCAGGGAACTTGGACCCCTGAATTGTAGTAGCCAGGTTGGGGAGGAAATGGGCAGTTAAACAAAGTAGTGCTGTATCTTTCTTTCATTGTTTGATGAAATAATTTTTACCCCTTTTAACTGGAATGTTTTTTCAAAAAAAGAAATGAGCCTGGTATATCTGAAACAAAGAGCTTACACAGTCACGGAGGTGGTTGGTTTTTATACCTTCCTTTACTGAGTATTGTCCTTCAGTACAATACAGAGCCATTTCTTTGTTCTCACAAGCTAGCAGTTAAATTGTATGTAAATGTATGCAAATTAGATGCTGTCTAATAAAGAGAGTCATTAGATGGAAGAAATATTTAGTTTAGAAAAAAAAAGCAGGTGTATTGTGTAAAAGAAAATGTAAGGCTACAAAAAAGCCCAAACTTTTGTGGACAGTTTTAGAAAAAAATTATTAAAATAGATTTTAAAAGACTTACGTCTTCCTGACCTTTCTTTTGTGCTTATATATATGTGTGTGTTTTTAAAATATTTACATATAAAACTAGAGGATTGGCTTCTTTCCCAGAATTACTGGAAGCACCTTCACCAGGAACATTTGGACTTGAATAATCTCCACAGCAGCATTTTCTTTCTTGAATTAAATGAATTGTAAAATGGGTGATTGGCCCAGAAACACTGACTGTTTATTTGGGTTCCTTTCCTTTAGGTGGATAGAGGCTTAGTGGCTCCATGGTGGGTACCTTGCAACTGATCACCTTGACTGCTTTAAGGTTCCCCTTTCACACTTTTCCACCCCAGCCTCTTAAAGGCTACCATAGGCTTCTTATATGTTCCTTGAGAGGAACCCACAGTTCCTTTTGAACTTCATCAATGCTGTGTTAAATGTTTAGCATAATGCTTAACACTTAGTAAGCACTCATATTTATTTCTAAATGGTTAAGATAATGAATGAGTTGATAAATAAATGAAATGTAATATCACATACATTAAATATTTTAATAGAAAGTGGTTGTGGGTATGTCAATATCCTTATAGTCCTCAGAAGAAAGTCATTGAAGCAATTCCTCAGGTTTGCATATATAGCAGTTGTATGATAAGTGTGTTACAAAAAAAATAAAATACTTTGCTGTCGTATTTTCTCAAGTAACAAAGATGTTGAGCGCTAAACAAGTGTGTCACTTCTTGTGGCAGTTATTGTGGAGGCAAAAATAAGTAAGCAGTGTAGTCTCTCTCGGAGCTCCTAGTTTTTAGAGGAATCAGCCATAGCCATACTTAATACACAGCAAATTGTACAATGTGGAGTTACAGATAAAATATTATGAGGGCATGAAAGAGAGAAATTCTGATGAAAAAGTGTCTGAGGTAGTTTCTTAGAAGAAAGTGGAACTGAAGTATTAAGTCTTGAAGTCATGAGGAGCAGATGGTTGTCTTTGGTGGAGTGGAAAAGAGCAAAGTTGTATAGATCTCTACATTGCAGTCCCAAGTTAATGGAAATATACTGGATTTTCTTCTATTCTCTCATGAATTTACAGCAACAGCTTGATTTTAACCTCTGTGAAAACACAAATGAGGGCTGTGATGGATACAATAATGACTAAAGTGAAATTATAACTCCAAGTAAAAATTTTAATCACATCTACTGAATAGGAAATAAGGTTAATATGCAAAAAAGACTTTATAACTTTTAAATTCTAAGGTACTAGAAATATAAAATTTTGTTATTATTATTCATAATGTGTAAGGTTTCCATGGTATGAAATAAAATTTAGGGGATAAGAGATTTGGGGACAGAATTGGTACTTCATCAATGTTTTGTAACTTATATTATAGTTTACAAAGTATCTTCCTGAATTACTGTCTTATTTTATTTTCACAACAACCCTTAAGGTTGTAGAACTTATTATCTATTTTACAAGTGAAGAAACTGAGGTTCTGAGATCTTCAGTGACTTAACCAAGGTCAGTAAGTGTCAGAGCCAGATATCCCCGACAGATTGTCTGCTGCTGCTGCTGCTGCTGCTAAGTCACTTCAGTCGTGTCCAACTCTGTGCGACCCCATGGACGGCAGCCCACCAGGCTCTGCCGTCCCTGGGATTCTCCAGGCAAGAAGGCTGGAGTGGGTTGCCATTTCCTTCTCCAATGCATGAAAGTGAAAAGTGAAAGTGAAGTCACTCAATCGTGTCCAACTCTTAGCGACCTCATGGACTGCAGCCTACCAGGCCCCTCCGTCCACGGGACTTTCCAGGCAAGAGTACTGGAGTGGGGTGCCATTGCCTTCTCCGACAGATTGTCTAGTTCTTTTCAAATACTTTGTTATTACCTAGAAACAGTGTATGGGAGAATTGTATAGCTAGAGAATCGGCATTCATCTTGGTTCTATCTTTATTCCAAATATTTTTCATCAGTTTGGTTTTATATCCACATTTTCTCCATTTTGGCAAGGGTAAAATATGCAAGACTAAAAGTGAGGGAGGTATACATGGACAGGAACAGATTATCTGGGTAACTGATAGGGATAGGAAGAATTGTAATGGGTCTGTGGACTGAAAGCATTTTAGTTAGTTTCTTGACTTTGAGTTAAAAGATTTCAGTGGGAAGGTGCAAAATATGCTGTATTGAACTCATCTTGGAGGTAACCAAAGGTCTGTGGGACTAACAGCTTTTGATATTACTTAGTGCTTATTATTGTTATTATTATTATTTCTTTTTAATTATGCAAAGTGCTAATCAGTTTGATTATGCACAGTGCTAATCAGGTTAATTATGCAAAGTGCTAATCAGTTCTTCTTGAAGCACACGAGGAGCGCAGAGGTGCTGGCGGTGAATGGCGTAAGCGAGATGGGGGTAGTCACGGCAGTCATTCCTTATTAAGATAGGGGTAGACAAGATAGCAAGGGGAATTTATCCACAAAAGTATAGAGAAAAGGAAAGATAACTTTGGGCACAGAAAAGATTGTGGTTTTGCCAGAATGGTGCTTATACATAGAAAGCTGATTTCCTCCCCCCGTTGCATAGTTTGGTTAGGTAGTCTCTGCTATATTTTGAAGGCACTCATTTGAAGCCAAAAAGACTGCAGAGGGAAAGAAACAGAGTATTGTATAGCTAGACAAGTTGTCAAAACAACTTATTGTAGTTGGCAAGCACCAATTCCTGGGAGGACAGTAGAGGAAGTAGAATCTAATAGACCTATACATGAAAGAGGACATCAATAAAGAGAATTGAAAAATTAAGGGAGTGCTATTCTGATAAAATCAACAGGGCCATCTCACCGCTGTATTGTTATTGGGATGGCTGTCTGAGCAGCATATTTCCTGAGGTGAACTGAGGGTTTCTTGGTGCTTGCAGTGGTCTCTATTGAGAGTGGTGATGACGAATATGACAATAAGGGTTTTATGTAATAGCTCCTAGTTGGATCAGCTTTGTTGCTGCTGAAATCAAAGTGAATTTTAATATTAACTTGCAGGTCTGTGCTTATTAAGCTGGGTGACTTCCTGTGAAGATGAGTTTATAGCAATATGTTCATATGTTTTTATAGAACAATGACCGTGGAGCTCCCTTAGGAAAGCCCTTTTTATTTAGTTCTGTTCTGTTCTGTGGTTTGATAAGCTATCAGTGAAATACTATGATACCTACTTGTTTGAATGTATTCAAAGAGCAGAAAGCATTTCAAGATTACTAAGTGAATAGTAATTTTTAAAAATTGGTTTTAGTCCATGTAACTTTTCATTTAGTCTGGAATCTGAGCAGGACCTTTTTAAGTCACTTATATAAAGAGAGTCTGCTTTCCCTTTATAAGCTGACAAACTGAGAATTTATTTACCTTCGTTTTTTAGGCCTCTGTCTAAGCACAACTCATCTTCACAAATGCCTATATTGAACTTAATTTCTAGAAATGTCCAAATCATGGTAAGAATGCTGCAAAGTTGTTGGGGCATATTAATAAGATGTTTGTCCAGGAAGCATTGGTGCTTGGAATAAAGACAAGCTTTCAGTTTTTATTTTTTCTGTAAGACCAATTTCATTTTAAAATATGAAGAGAATGACATAAATCTTTGGTTTCCAAGGAGAGTCTGAAAAGGAATAGATTGTTAGAGGACAGAGCCCACAAATTGAGAAAGCCTGTTGGGGGCCCTTTAAGAATTTGGCTGGAAAATTCCGTTATAATCCATCCTTCTGCTCAGCTTCATGGGAACAGGGTTTTATAAATGAAACATCACTTCTGTATTTCCCAACCCCCTGAGTCTAAGATAAGGATGAAATGTTCATATTACCACTTTATCAAAATCTATTGAGTTATTTCTTGACAAATTTAAAAAGATTTCTTAATGGTTCTACACAAAGGACACCTTGTAAATTCCATGTATTGGTAGTATACTAAACTCTTGGTTCCTGACAAAGGTATTTGAACCCAAAAACGTTGCTATGTAAGGCATTTAAAATGTCACTGTGTCAAGGAGAAAATGATGTGATCCAAATGGCACTTAAAATTAATTTAGTACCATCTAATATGGACAATCTCTTGATTAATTGTACACTTGCACCTTCATCATATACACTCTCATCCACAGACCCATTCCTCACTTCATTAATCAAATATTATTTGGGCACTTCCTCTTATAAAGTGTGTACTAGTAACTGTGTGTTAATAACAGTACCATTTATGTCCCAGATAATGGAAATACAATTAGCCAAAAAGTGACAAGATAGCTGACATCATAGAATTCACTTACACAAGATGAGATGCTATTTTTCTCATGGTCTTCAGCCTTAGGAGCAAAGAATTTGCTCTTCATTTCTTCTCAGAACTTCTTTCCTTAGTAATCTGTATAATTCAACTAGTTTGTCTTAGTATCTTCAATATTTACAAAATAAGATGTTGGGCTACAAGATTTCCAAGGTATTTCCATCTCAAAGTGCTGTATGAACGTGTATTAGCTGAGTATACTATAAATGTATTAGGTATTTAAATATATGTGTGCATTATCATCATATTAAGAGCCTTACAATAGAAATTTTTGTTAAGCTTTGGTCTTTGAGGAAACGAAGTAATTTTTGGCTGATTCTGTGGACACAGTCTCCTTGGATGTAAACTAATATTGAATATATAAAGGGTGGACTTTGGAATCAGTTCTGAGTTTGAATCCTGGCTCTTCCAGTTATTAGCTGAGAAGTCATAACTGCTTTGAGCCTCTGTTCCTTCACAGATCCTACCTCACAGGGTGACTGTATTAGTTCAAAGAAACAATATAAATCACTGAACTCAATGCCCAGGGGCACACTGGGGGATAGCTTTGCGCCATAGTCAGTCCCTTTCTCATTTATGGCAACCGTAGTCTTTCTGGCTCTTGCTACCAAGAATATCTCGAACTAATTCAACTTCCTTCCCCCAAGCTGCTTTTTCCTGCATTAAGCCCGTATTTCAATTAGCTCAATATTTTTTCTCCCATTACATTTTTATTGTTTATTTCTCTTTGTTCTCCTTTTTATGTATTTTGACCACTTCCCTGTTTATACTGTGTCAATTTTGGGGTGCTTATATTCGCTGTATGTAACGTAGCCTTGACTGTGACAAAAGTGTATACAATTATCTTGTTGTTTTGCTGTTAGTTGCTAAGCTGTGTTCTTTTCTAACCCCAGGGACTGTAGCCTGCCAGGCTCCTCTGTCCATGGGATTTCCCAGGCAGGAATATGGCAGTGGGTTGTCATTTCCTTCTCCAGGGAATCTTCCTGTCCCAGGGATTGAACTCAAGTCTCCTGCATTGGCAGGCAGATTCTTTACCACTGAGTCACCAGGGAATAATTCAAGCCAATTATGTAGAAATATTTTGTCTGTGTCAGACAAAATATTTGACTGGAGTTGTTTACACTTTTGACCCCCTAACTATACTGGAAACTTCTTGAGGCCAAAAGCAAGTATATTCCCTGTGTTTAGAATGTGCTCTGCCAATAAGAATTCTACAACCTAGCAAGGGACAACAGTTCTAAAACAGTAGCATATATGATCTACTGGGGATCGTATATATGATGAAAATGTTGTGGAAGTGGAGATGTTGAAAGCTTCATGGAACAAATATTGGAAAGGCTTCCTGGCACAAATGATGTTTGAATTTGACCTTTAAAAAAAGTACTTATTTCTTTCTTTGTGGAAAAAGAGAAGATAAAATGAATTCTAGGCAGAGATAAAATCTCATGGGTACAAAAAGTTGATTGGCAGCTAGAAGGCAGGGGATCAGGTGACACAAGGGAAGACTAGAAAGGTAGATTGGAAGCATATCATGAAGGATCTGTGAGTTGATTAGAGTCTCGTATGAATAATCCTAGCTTTCTAAAATAAGTGAATATTGGTGGTAAAGAGAACATTTCTTCACAAGAATATAGACATTGACTATTTGTGTGAAAAAAGAAATGATAACATTTAGCAACCAATGTATACAGGAAAAAGGATAATCTCAAAAAGAAGGTCCAAATCTGAGTTGAAGCCCTACTCTACCCTTGCTATATTATGACCTTAAACAATATACTTCATCTTTCCTTACCATATATTCATCAATATCACTTGGTAGCTCAGATGGTAAAGAATCTGCCTGCAATGTGAGAGACCTAGGTTCAATCCCTGGTTTGGGAAGATCCCCTGGAGAAAGAAATGGCTACCCACTCCAGTATTCTTGCTTGGAGAATCCCTTGCACTAACACTTTCACTACTGGAAAAGTGACTATGGGTGGGGGAAGGGTGGAGAGTTCTTCATTAAAGTGCCAGAATTTCACTGAAGTAAGAGGGAAAAGTATAGATGGAAAGGGAAATAAACAGAGTGCGGGGGGTGGGAAATGCTTGTGGGGGATAGATGAGTTGGAGAGAGGTCTGAGCTGGGAGAGAGAGGAAGAATAGAGATTCTGAACCCAGGTGTAATCCATTTCCAATGTGGTCAAGACAGAGAAAAGGGATTCTTTCTCTCTCTGGTGTTTTTCTTGAGAAACAGAACAAAAGTTGAAATCACTTTTAGTATGCTTTTTATGTGTGGCTATTTCTTTGGATCTAATCTAGGTATAATCTGGATCATAGCTTTGTTCCCACATTGCCACTTCCATTACAAACACAACACAGTGAGGAAGTAAGGCTCAGAATTGTGCCAGTGTTTCACAAATAGACTTCTTTGGTGATTTAAGCTCTCTTCATCAGTTGTTCTTGATGTTGAGTTTAAGCCCATTAAAGTATAGAAGTGAAGGGATGATGGCCAACCAGTACATGAGTCATACTAGATGGCAGTCCCTCGATATGACCTAATTTCTAGTACATGCCACCTGCATGCTGAACTTAATTCATGTGTTTATACTTGTTAGGGTCAGATTTGCAAAGCAATTTTTTATTAGTCAAAACAAATTTGTGTTTAGTTTCAAAGGGTGGAACTCTGCATTTTAGGCTTTCAAAGGATGGAACTCTGCATTTTAGGCATTTTTGGAATAAGTTTTGGAAGATTAGATAGACAATCAAAATGCCTATAAGAAATGTGTTAGCAATTAACCATTATCCAATAAAACACTATTAGTCATTATTATTTAGAAATTAAATGCTGTTCAACCAGGGTAATTGTTGAGTCACAACATTGTTCTCTGTAAGATTAACCACTGACATATGTGGATATGCTTCGGTTAAAGTATCTAGGAACTTGGTGCCACCCCAGGGCTGGGATTTCAAGGAATAAATGAAGACTTCCTGATATAAATAACACATTTTTTGTAAGGTTGATTTTATACATTATCCAATGTTTATTTTATAACCATTCTTTTGTTTTTACTTTTCACATTAAAAAAGAATACAGTTTCATAAATTTCCATTTGATTTTTGTGTTTTTAGAAAAGGAAGTCCCACTGGATTATGCAACATTAAGTATATGGCTACACAAAGATTAAAAAAAACTGTGGCCATCAGAAGTAAATATTGGTAATAACACTCATGAAATTTCACACATGTAGATCATTGTGAGATAAGTAGAAATACTTACATAGAGCTTAGATAGAGAAGTAGACTTTTTAGTACAAATATGCTGCTGCTAAGTTGCTTCAGTCATGTCTGACTCTGTGCGATCCCATAGAGAGCAGCCCACCAGGCTCCTCCATCCCTGGGATTCTCCAGGCAAGAACACTGGAGTGAGTTGCCAATTCCTTCTCCAATGCATGAAAGTGAAAAGTAAAAGTGAAGTCGCTCAGTCGTGTCCGACTCTTAGCGATCCCATGGACTGCAGCCTACCAGGCTCCTCCATCCATGGGATTTTCCAGGCAAGAGTACTGGGGTGGGGTGCCATTGCCTAATGGAGGCATTTGTTAGGAAAATGGTGCCCCTTGAAATTGGCTTCCTGCTTTCACTGAAGAAGAATACCTTCAATCAGATGATTTTTTTCTCTGTTAAGAGTGAAAAATAATCAATCTAAACACATTTTATTGTGAAAGATACTTGGAAGAATTCTATTGATATAAGCTAATGCAAGATGGGAATTTGCTTATTACAGTGTTTTGAATGTCCTCTTCCATTGATCATGTGCAACTGGTATAAACAAAGATCCCATGTATGGTAAAGGGCCTATATTTGCATCCTTTGGCATACTTAGACATTCTTTAGCAGGGCTTATTTTTGTTTATTGACAGTATTTCTCAGTCCTTTGTACAATTATAATGTGTATAGCAGCAGCAGCATTTGAGTGTGCAATAAAGGTAGGTTCTTCTATCAATGCAGCCAAAAGAACATAAAGAATTCATTACACTGATTTTGATTCTATGGGTGAAATAGGTCTGCTCCATGAACTTTCATTGCACAGGACAAAATTCTATGCTCATGAGACATGCAGGCAGCTGAAGAGTCAAGAAAAGCTGTGTTGGTTTTATTTAAGAAGTGCCTGGCTTCTCATCTGCTTGGGAAAGGAGCAGGCCATATCACCAGTTGCCAAGTGCTCGAATGCTGAGAAGAGTGTCAGCTGTGGTTACCCTGGGGATTTTGGCGGCAATAAGCACTTTTCCATGAGAAAAATCAGCATAGATGCCACACATTGGAATTGGAAGAATTGCTTTTATTTTCTATTTTCTTTAAAAATCAAATTTGCTTTTCCTTCCTTCCCAGCTGTTGCAGCTTCCTTGATTTTTAGCTCAGATGATGGGAGTAACACATGTTCACTGAAACCCAGAGGAAAGCTCCCTTCTTTTCTTCTGATATGAACTCACTGAAGTCAAGATACTGGCTAACCCAAACTAAATAATATATTCAGAAAGAGATGTGTCCGGGAGTGGTGTTCATGGGTGAAGACCACAGTGGTGGGGGTAATCGAAGCAGTTTTTCAAGGATATCAGTGTCAATCACATGTATTAGGAAACTTGAATATGCCATCTCCAGGATGTTTTTAGCTGAAAAATCTTGAAGACCTAACCTGTTCCATGGAGAAGTCTTTTTTAATTTTCTATATTCATCATAGTTTATAGCTGGGAACAAAATGCATGTATAGAAATTGAATTGGCTGAATTAGTATACAGTAAGTTGGGCATTAAATATACCTGACTTTTTCTGTTAATTCTCTCCCTTCCCTATTATCTCTTACCTCTCAAATGGGAAGGTCACATCTGTTTTCTCACCAAGTTTTACCATCATGTTAAAGAACCGAAGTTCCTTTAAGGTCAGTATAGGGGAGGATTAGAGTAGCTTTTATTCTTGATGTTCAGTTTTTATACCATCTTTTATTTTACATAAAGAAACTAATCATCTGACTTAGCTAGAGATTGTTTTTTTTTTTTAATTTCTCCCTCCTTTCTTAAGAACCTATTGCCTACAAATTACTTATTCTCCTCCTCTAGATTTATCTACTTTCATTATTGAAGGAGACTTTGCCATCCTGTAATTTCTTTTCTTTTGGCTTTTCTTAGGATAGCAATTTAAAAAGCAATTATTGACCATTTCTTTATGACTATTTCAGGTACTTTACATATGTATTTGTTAGAGTTCTCCAGAAGAAAAAACCCAATAGAATGTATAGATAGACAGATAGATCTCTGATGCTACTGCTGCTAATTTGCTTTAGTCATGTCTGACTCTGCGCAACCCCATAGACAGCAGCCCACCAGGCTCCCCCATTCCTGGGATTTTCCAGGCAAGAACACTGGAGTGGGTTGCCATTTCCTTCTCCAATGCATCAAAGTGAAGAGTGAAAGTGAAGTCACTCAGTTGTGTCCAACTTGTAGTGACCCCATGGACTGCAGCCTATCAGGCTCCTCAATCCATGGGATTTTCCAGGCAAGAGTATTGGAGTAGGGTGCCATTGCCTTCTCCGAGATAGATCTCTATATGCATCCAACTAACTGTATATTTACACACACACATTTATTACAAGGGATTAGTTCATACAATTACAGCTGACAAGTCTCAAGATCTGAAATTGTCAAGCTAGAGACCCAAGAGAACTGATGATGTGGTCGGAGTATAGTTTCAAGGTTGAGGACTAGGAGAGCTGATAGTATAGTTCTAATCAAAAGACTGGTAGGTTGAGCTCAGGAAGAGCCAATGTCTCAGTTCAAGTCCAAAGGCAGGAAAAAAACTAATATGCCAGCTAAAATATAGGCAGGCAGGAGGAATTCCCTGTTACTGTAGGCTTTCAACTGATTGGATGGGGCCACTCCTAATAGGGAGATTAATCTGTTTTACAGGAATATTAATTTGCTTTACTCAATCTATAGATTCTAACGTTAATATAATCAAAAAATACTCTCACAGATATACCTAGCATGTCAGTATTCTTGCCTTGAAAACCGCATGAACAGTATGAAAAGGAAAAAAAAAAAAAAAATATGACACTGAAAGATGAACTTCCCACGCCGGTAGGTGCCCAATATGCTATTGGAAAAGACTGGAGACATAACTCCAGAAAGAATGAGGAGACAGAACCAAAGCAAAAACAACATCCAGTTGTGGATATGACTGCTGATGGAAGTAAGTCCAATGTTGTTAAGAACAATAGTGCATAGGAACCTGGAATGTTAGGTTCATGAATCAAGGTAAATTAGAAGTGGTCAGACAGGAGATAGCAAGAGTGAACATCGACATTTTAGGAATCGGTGAACTAAAATGGACAGGAATGGGTGAATTTAACTCAGATGACCATTATATCTATTACTGTGGGCAAGAATACCTTAGAAGAAATTGAGTGGCCCTCATAGTCAACAAAAGAGTCTGTAATGCAGTATTTGGGTATAATCTCAAAAATGACAGAATGATCTATTTCCAAGGCAAAATATTCAGTATCACAATAATCCCAGTCTATGCCTCAACCAGTAATGCTAGAGAAGCTGAGGTTGAATGGCTCTATGAAGACCTACAAGACCTTATAAAACTAACACACCCCAAGGATGTGCTTTTCATTATTGGGGATTGAAATGCAAAAGTAGAAAGTTAGGAGATATCTGGAGTAACAGGCAAAATTGGCTTTGGAGTACAAAATGAAGCAGGACAAAGACTAACAGAGTTTTGCCTAGAGAATGCACTGATCATAGCAAACACCCTCTTCCAACAACACAAGAGAAGACTCTACACATGGACATCACCAGATGGTCAATACGGTGATTATATTCTTTGCAGCCAAAGATAGAGAAGCTCTATACAGACAGCAAAAACAAGACCAGGAGCTGACAGTGGCTCAGATCATGAACTCCTTATTTCCAAATTCAGATTGAAATTGAATAAAGTAGGGAAAACCACTAGACCATTCAGGTATGACCTAAATCAAATCCCTTATGATTATATAGTGGAAGTGACAAATAGATTCAAGGGATTAGATCTGATAGAATACCTGAAGAACTATGGACGGAGGTTCATGACATCATCCAGGAGTCAGTGATCAAGACCATCCCCAAGAAAAAGAAATGTAAAAGGCAAAATGGTTGTCTGAGGTGGTCTTACAAATAGCTGAGAAAAGAAGAGAAGCTAAAGGCAGAGGAGAAAAGGAACAAGATACCCATTTGACTCAGAGTTCCAAAGAATAGCAGGGAGAGATAAGAAAGCCTTCCTCAGTGATCAGTGCAAAGAAATAGAGGAAAACAATAGAATGGGAAAGACTAGAGATCTCTTCAAGAAAATTAGAGATACAAAGGGAACATTTCATGCAAATATGGGCACAATAAAGGACAGAAATGGTATGGACTTAACAGAAGCAGAAGATATTAAGAAGAGGTGGCAAGAATACACAGAAGAGCTATGAAAAAAATCCTCATGACTGAGATAACCACGATGATATGATCACTCACCTAAAGTCATACATCCTAGAATGTTAAGTCAAGTGGGTCTTAGAAAGCATCACTATGAACAAAGCTAGTAGAGGTGATGGAATTCCAGTTGAGCTATTTCAAATCCTAAAAGATTATTCTGTAAAATATGCAGTCAATATGCCAGCTAATTTGGAAAACTCAGCAGTGGCCATAGGACTGAAAAAGGTCAGTTTTCATTCCAGTCACAAAGAAGGGCAGTGCCAAAGAATGTTCAGACTTCTGCACAATTGTGCTCATCTCACACACTTGCAAAATAATTCTCAAAATTCAAGTGAGGTTTCAACAGTACCTGAACTGTGAACTTCCAAATGTTCAAGCTGGAAGGCTGAGGAACCAGAAATCAAATTGCCACCATCCATTGGATCATAGAAAAAGCAAGAGAGTTTCAGAAAAACTTCTGCTTCATTGACTATGCCAAAGCCTTTGACTGTGTGGATCACAACAAACTGTGGAAAATTCTTACTTAAAGAGATGGGAATTCCAGACCACCTTGCCATCTTCTTGAGAAATCTGTATGCAGGTCAAGAAGCAACAGTTAGAACTGGGCATGGAACAACAGATTTCTTCCAGATTGGGAAAGGAGTATGTCAAGGATGTATATTGTCACTCTGCTTATTTAACTTAAATGCAGAGTTCAGTTCAGTTCAGTTGCTCAGTCGTGTCCAACTCTTTGTGACCCCATGAATTACAGCACACCAGGCCTCCCTGTCCATCACTAACTCCCAGAGTTCACTCAAACTCACATCCATTGAGTCGGTGACGCCATCCAGCCATCTCATCCTCTGTTGTCCCCTTCTCCTGCCCCCAATCCCTCCCAGCATCACAGTCTTTTCCAATGAGTCAACTCTTCGCATGAGGTAGCCAAATTACTGGAGTTTCCGCTTTAGCATCATTCCTTCCAAAGAACACCCAGGACTGATCTCCTATAAAATAGACTGGTTGGATCTCCTTGCTCCAAGGGACTCTCAAGAGTTGTCTCCAACACCACAGTTCAAAAGCATCAGTTCTTTGGCGGAGTACATCATGTGAAATGCCAGGCTGGGTGAAGCACAAGCTGGAATGAAGATTGCTAGGAGAAATATCAATAACCTCAGATATGCAGATGATACCACCCTTATGGCAGAATGTGAAAAGAAACTAAAGAGCCTCTTGATGAAAGTGAAAGAGGAGAGTGAAAAAGCTGTCTTAAAACTCAACATTCAAAAAAAACTAACATCATGGCATTCAGTCCCATGACTTCATGCCAAATAGATGGGGAAACAATGAAAATGGTGACAGAGTTTATTTTCTTCAGCTCCAAAATCACTGCAGTTAGTGACTGCAGCCATGAAATTAAAAGATGCTTGCTCCTTGAAAGAAAAGTTATGACCAACCTGGACAGCATATTAAAAAGCAGAGACATTACTTTGCCAACAAAGTCTGTATTTTCAAACCTATGGTTTTTCCAGTAGTCATGTATGGATGTGAGAGTTGGACTATAAAGAAAGCTGATGGCAGGAGAATTGATGCTTTTGAACTGTGGCATTGGAAAAGACTCTTTAGAGTTCCTTGGACTGCAAGAAGATTAAACCAATCAGTGCTCAAGGAAATCAGTCCTGAATATTCATTGGAAAGGCTCATGCTGAAGCTGAAACTCCAATATTTTGGCCACCTGATGGGAAGGACTGACTCATTGGAAAAGAACCTGATGCTGGGAAAGATTGAAGGCAGGAGGAGAAGGGGATGACAGAGAATGACTAGGACATAGCTTTACTACTTATTGAAGGCTAGCTACATTTGATACACACAAAGAAATAAAGGCTTTAGAGGTTAAGATCCATGGCCAAACTCAAACAGCCAGTAAGTGGTTAAATTAGGATTTTAGCTTATACTGTCTGACTCCAAAATCATGTCTACTTCACAGAGAATCGGTATAATATAACAGCTAAGGCCATGGTATCAGACACTAATGGGTTCAAATCCTGGCCCTTTGACTTACCAAAAACTTTTGGCAAGTTACTTAACTTCTCTGTACCTTGGTTTCTTCATCTCTAAAATAAAAATAAAATGGTACCCTTCTCAGAGTAACATAGAATCAAATGACTTCTGCCTTTCTCTATGAATTTCACATAATAGAATGTCAGGCACAGGAAGATGGTGGAGAGATTTCTTCAGTAGCCCTCAAATTGTATCAGTTGATCCCTGAATAGGTAAGATTTATAAACTCTAAAGAAGTATTGAAAGATACTGGTATATTCTTAGTGTTACAGATCACCTTGTTTTGAAACAAATTTCTTAGGAAACTCTTTTAAGAGAATGAAAATGATGATTTCTTTCAGAATAATTTTATGTATCCTCAAAATGAAGTTGAAACCAGTGGGTGTGAGTCAGAGGTAAATCAAGGAGACCATTACAGGATGAAAACCCAAGGGCCTCTTTTTGTGACTCTTTCGTCCATTTAATAGAAGCTATGAACGATTCACTATTGGGGACAAGTATTTCTGTTTCAAGACAAGAAGACTTAGAATTTCAAGATGTTGTATCTGACTTTTCATCTGTCAACCAAGAGCAGCTGAAAAGGCGAGAGCCCTGGAGAACTGTTTTCCTACATATGTATTTGTTTTTAGACAAATGTGTTTGTTTGAAAGTCTGAACACCATGGAAATGCGCACCATGGAAATACCCATAGTTGAGGGGTGTAGAAGCCCTAGAAGTGTTGACTCACTCCTTGATCATTCTGTGTGATGGATTACATGCCACATACTTCAATTTGCTGTGTGTGAGGTCTTTCAGCACGATTTGTAATAAACACCAATCCTAAATGAAGGACACAAGAAACTTACTGATTTTTTCCCCAGGAGATTAATGAGTATTTGACTGTCATCTTGCTGTTGCTTACAGAAAGAGAATTCCAGAGAAAAATCATACTGTGTGTCTTGTGCTCAGTCGCTTCAGTTGTTTCCGACTCTACAGTTCAGCCCTGTAACCCACCAGGCTCCTCTGTACATGGGATTTTCCAAGGCAAGAATACTAGAGTAGGTATCCTTTCCTTTCTCCAGGGGATCTTCCTGACCCAAGGATCAAACCCGCAGCATCTCCTGCATCTTTTGCATCACAGGCAGATTCTTTAATACTGAGCCACCCTGTAAGACCAATTGTGTCTTCAGTTCAGTTCAGTCACTCAGTTGTGTCTGACTCTTTGTGACCCCATGAATCGCAGCACCCCAGGCCTCCCTGTCCATCACCAACTCCTGGAGTTCACCCAAACTCATGTTCATCGAGTCGATGATGCCATCCAGCCATCTCATCCTCTGTCATCCCCTTCTCCTCCTGCCCCCAATCCCCCCCAGCATCAGAGTCTTTTCCAATGACTCAACTCTTCGCATGAAGTGGCCAAAGTATTGGAGTTTCTTAATCCCCCTCAAAATGTTTATAAACACATGAAATCAGCTTAAAATTAACATTAAGAGCAGGTTTGAGGGGGAAGCATAGAATCCATGTGCAGGCTGAAGGGAGTGTGGAAATGAAGGGAGGAAATTTATGGTTACCCTCATGTCTAAAAGTGATGGGAAAATTGTAAGCCAATCGCATATCATCTTCAACACTTACTACTTACTTCCTTTTAAAATTTAACTCTTGAAGCCAGAGCTAGAAATCTGTCTTCCTTACCCAATTTCTCCCTGTTACCTACCACCCATATACCATCTGCAATTTAGAATCTTCTCAAAGTAGGCAATACTTGTGTTTGTTATTATGTGAAAACTATTAGAATCAGATGAAAATTTTATGGTAAACATCAGATGGAAATGTTGTCTCTGATATACAATAGCAGTTACTTTATTGTATTCATTTTATTTTCATAGAGTTATTTAAGGATTCTCTCTTTCTTTCTGTCTTTTCTTTTGGCAATTGACAAGAACAACCTTTCTCAGAGAAAAAATACTTAAGAAATAGAAAACCAAGAGGAAAAGTATAATTGAGTCTGGAAACCTTTTTGCTTCAGCTAAATAAATAAGAAATGATAAGAAATACAATATAATAAGAGATGAGAAATACTGAGGTTCAAGAAGACCGTTTTATTTAATTCCATTTAATTTTATTGAATCAAATTTGATAGAGACAATGTCAATGGACATGTACAAGGAGATTGGTAGTAGAATGCCTGGGGCTGTCATGTCACTGAATGAGGTGCATAAACAGAAAAGGAATGTTGAGTAATTCTGAATATAAGGGTGATTTTTTGATATCAAATTTCAGTTTTTCAAATGCACAGAGCCAGCAGGTTAAAGCATATCTGTCACTTGAATCTAGTTCTTGAATTCAATACACTAAAAATCAAATACCTCAATACCATATTTTTTATTTTCTTCCTTTGCCAACAGATTTTTAGAGTGTTTCCCTGGCATTGCTGAACTCCCAACCAAAATATGTATTTCAGTTTAATTTTTGGAGGAGAAATAACCTTAACTGGGCTGCTAGCACTTCTTATTCGCTCAGTCATGTCCAACTCTACAATCCCATGGCCTATAGCCACCCAGGCTCCTCTGTCCATGAACTGTGGCCCACCAGGCTCCTCTCTCCATGAAATTCTCTAGGCAAGGATACTGGAGTGGGTTGCCATTCCCTTCTCCAGGGGATCTTCTCGACCCAGGAATTGAACCTGGGTCTCCCACATTGCAGGCAGATTCTTTACCATCTGAGCACCATTAAACATCAAACTTTGATTTCCTTGTATCTCGTTGATTTACTTACAGAGTGAAGCTTCTGTAGCAAACTTGAAGAGTCAGTTTATAAGCAGAAATATTTGCAAAGGCTTGATATTTTGTCCTAAAAATGAAGGCAAAGAAATGAGATTGTTTTTTAAAAATTGAACAACTCTAATGGATTGTTGAAAGTGAATGGATTGTTGAGAGTGAAATGAATGCAGCTATGCTTCCTTATCAACAAGCCACACTTGGGTCAGTCATGTTCTGAGAGAGTCTGCGCAGTAAAAAAAGAGACAGCACCCAAAGGTGACCATAGAGAAGACTGCCAGCCTTGACAGGGAGTTTGTGAGGCCTTTTTAGCTTTTAATATTTTGTGTACTTCTAAATTTATTTTGACTGAAATGCAATTTTATGCAGTCCAAATGGAAGCTCTAGAGTGTATTTGTATAGGTGGAATTGAGAGAATTGACAATATGAGTAAGTAAAATAGATAACTCAGACCTTTCAGAACTCACTCTGATGCCTAAATTAAACTTCAGACATTAATCACATTGTCTAAGTAATTTTCAGTTAACCATCAAATTTATGGATATATAGTTTAAATTATCAGTACACCTACATTTCTTTATAGTTTCCTCATAGATGCCCAGGAAGAGACTTAACTGTCAAAGCAGTGGCAAATTAGGATGATAAAATGGTAAATCTAAACAAACAGGAATTACTTGTTTATTAAACTTCTTGCTTCATAATTGCATAAATACAAAGATACCCTCCTCTCAGATACATAAACAATAATTTAAGCTCCATAACAAAAAGACATTGTATTTATTCCTAGAACCCCTTATAATACCTGAAATATAGTGTGTGTTCAATAAATATTTGTTAAATCAATGGATTCTATTGTAAAGAGGCTCGCTGCTATCCTAGATTTAGTTACACATCAGATCATATCATGGAGAAGGAAATGGCAACCCACTCCGGTGTTCTTGCCTGGAGAACCCCAGGGACGGGGGAGCCTGGTGGGCTGCCGTCTATGGGGTCGCACAGAGTTGGACACAACTGAAGCGACTTAGCAGCAGCAGCAGCAGATCATATCAAATCTCTTCCTTTCTCCTCCACTTTTAAGAGCAAGCATTTATATAGGCTGCTTCTAACTTACAAACAGGTTGTGTTTAAAAATTTGCACAGTTTAGTCATTTGGAACCAAAAATGCTTCTCTCAATTATACATGTATAGCAACAAGTACTGATTCAGCATTCACTCAGGCCCAGTCACAGTTCTAGACTTGGGGCATACCATGGGAAAAAGGCACATTTCCCTGTTTCCACTAACTCTTAGCACAGTGCCAGGCACATAATAATAGCTAACTACTATTCTTAAAGATTCACCCTACTAGTTTCAGGGATGTTTATTCAGAGTCCTCGCCTCTGAACTGAACTATTAGTTTATTTTCCTTCCCCAAACAAATTTGAATGAGAGTACTGGATAAGAAAAACCAAGTGCTATTTTAGGTGTTTTTTTTTTTTTTTTTTATCATATTTCTTTACTCTTCCCTGAGCACCCACTTTCAAAATGGAAAGATCCTGCTCTTTTTTTCTTTAATGTCCCTGCTATATGATCTTTGCAAGTCATGGACCTGTCTGTGTGATTCTCATCTGAAAATAATAAAGAAATGATAAAATTCTAATTCACATGGAGAATACAGCAGAACTTAGTAAATTAATGTTTGCATAGTGCTTAGAAATCTGAGGTTAAAACTGCTAAGAGAAATGTACAGAACTATTATTGCCACTAAAATTATGATAGACATTTTTTCTATCTAATTAAATTTTTTTCTCTAATTAAAAATTTTTCTCTAATTAAAAAATACCTCATTTAATTGGTGTTTGTATTTTAAAAGTTGTATGCCATCTTGAAGCAAATGTTTGATGTTTATCTGAAGGAAAAACAAAGATCATGTCATTTCATTATTATGTGATATAAAATATTTTCAAGGAATTCCTTCTGCTGCTGGTGCTGCTAAGTTGCTTCAGTCGTGTCCGACTCTGTGCAACCCCATAGATGGCAGCCCACCAGGCTCCCCTGTCCCTGGGATTCACCAGGCAAGAACACTGGAGTGGGGTGCCATTGCCTTCTCCTAAGGAATCCCTAGTTTCAGATAAATAAATGACACTTAGAACCTCATGACCCATCCATCTGGATAGATGGATTATTGTCTTTTCTTACATGAGTGATAGGTGGCAGGTTCAGTGAAATAGCTTTCAAAATTCTCCTGATTTACGCCTCTCTTCTTTAGCTGTTGTTGGCATGGAGTAAAGTAGCAAGTACTCCAATTCCAAGAGTCAGGAGGATTTGAGGAGGTTCTGTTTGCCTTTTTTTTGGTGGAGGTGGGGGTGTTTGTGTGCTTGTGACCTGTCAGGTCCTTGGTTAATTCCATCAGTTCAGTGGTCTAGCTAAAATGACAGACAATAAATAAACACTCCATAGCAACAGGCTGTGATTTCAAGCCATGTCTGAACACACTCTTCCTAGAGTAGGATTCTTCCACATTGACTTCTTCCTTGTCTAAAGTGTGAAAGGCCACTGTATGATACCTTCTCTTCTCAGCAGAAGATGGAAACTAAATTGTGAAATTTAAGAGACAGTATCTTAGCCATAAGTTTTCTTCTTTGAGAAATATATAGTGAACAGTTACCATGTGTTAGACACAGTTCCAGTCACTTGTGATGCTAAGTGATGGGGAGTAAGAAGAAAGTCTTTGAGTCCCAAAGCTCATATTTTATTGAGGAAGACAGATAATAAGCAAGTAATTATATAATTTAAGGAAGAAATTTCTTGTTGTTCAGTTGTATCTGATTCTTTGTGACCCCATAGACTGCAGCCCTCCAGGCTTCTCTGTCCTTCACCATCTCCCAGAACTTGCTCAAACTCATGTCCATTGAGTTGGTGATGCCATCCAACCATGTCATCCTCTGTTGTCCCTTTTTTTCCTGCCTTTAATCTTTCCTAGCATCAGGGTCTTTTCTAATGTGTTGGTTCTTCACATCAGGTGGCCAAAGTATTGGAGCTTCAGCTTCAGCCTCGGTCCTTCCAATGAATATTCAGGACTGATTTCTTTGACAGTTGACTGGTTTGATGTCCTTGCAGTCCAAGACTCTCAAGCATTTTCTCCAACACCACAGTTCAAAAGCATTAATTCTTCAGCACTCAGCCTTCTTTATGGTCCAACTCTCACATCTATACATGACCACTGGAAAGATCATACCTTTGATAATACGGACCTTTGTTGGGAAAATAATGTCTCTGCTTTTTAATATGCTGCCTAGGTTTGTCATAACTTTTATTCCAAGGAGCAAGCATCTTTTATGAAAAAATAAAACAAGCTAAGGTAGGATGAAGGTGAGAAGCTGTTTTAATATGATTGTTGGTGTAGGTCTCCTGAAATGATGGTATTTGAGTAGAGACAAGAATAAAGGAGAGCGAACAAGCCAAACTCTAGAGGAAGAACATTCCAGGCATAGTTAAAAAAAATGTTCTCAGCCCCTGAGGTAAGACTTAGTCTAGTGGATGCCAAGGAAAAGAAAAGAATGCTTTATGAACTTTGACAGTCTTTAAAGTCTTAGAGAGCCAGGTAGAGACTGGCCCATATGATGTATACATGTTTGCCCTATACAGCCTGTGGGTCTAAAAGACTTTAAGGCATCCTTAAAATATGATTCCCAGACTTAAATTTTAAGGTATATTCATGATACTTTTTTTTTTTTATTATTATTATTATTTTAATTTTTCTTAACTTTACAATATTGTATTACTTTTATTATATATCGAGATGGATCCGCCACCAGAATACTCGTGCTCCCCATCCTGAACCCTGGCTAACAAACACATGAAAAGATGCTCAACATCGCTCATTATCAGAGAAATGCAAATCAAAACCACTATGAGATACCATTACACGCCAGTCAGAATGGCTGCGATCCAAAAATCCACAAGCAATAAATGCTGGAGAGGGTGCGGAGAGAAGGGTACCCTCTTACACTGTTGGTGGGAATGCAAACTAGTACAGCCACTATGGAGAACAGTATGGAGATTCCTCAAAAAACTGGGAATAGAACTGCCTTATGACCCAGCAATCCCACTGCTGGGCATACACACTGAGAAAACCAGAATTGAAAGAGGCACGTGTACCCCAATGTTCATAGCAGCACTGTTTACAATAGCCAGGACGTGGAAGCAACCTAGATGCCCATCCACAGATGAATGGATAAGCAAGCTGTGGTACATATACACGATGGAGTATTACTCAGCCATTAAAAAGAATACATTTGAATCACGATACTTTTGATTTCAGTAAAACCATTAAAGGACCAAATGCCTTCAGTCGGTGATACAGGACTGAATCTACTTTCATAAGACTGTAAGTTTTCTAAAGTGCTTGAAGAGGAATGCCACAAGACAGTTAAAGCACATCAGTGAGAGATGCAGGGTTACTGGGAGGGCAAGGAGACAGGTGAAAGCACAGCACTGTAGGTGTGACTTTATTTTCAGCCTCCTCCACTTCGAAAGCACCTGCCCTCACAATCACCTGTAGGCACCTCCTGTACTGGTTTAACTGATCTTATTAGATGCATGAGTATGAGGAGTGTCTGTTGTAATGTTGTAATCTGTTCTTCTGGAAATCTCTGATCTGAAAATACTGACATTTCTTATATGATAGCAATCTTTCTTTAAAAGGTATATGAATATGAAAAAGGTAAACCACAATTTTTGATGCATGTAGAATTGCTATCTCATCAATAGAGGCCTGTGAAAAACCATTTTGTAAAACATATAAATTTGTCATAACTTCAGAATTTTGTATGTTGAGTGTTTATTGTGACAGGTACCTGTAGAAAGAGATTATTCTCCCATATTGTCTTTGGTATTGGAACACGAAAGACGTGTTTGTCCATCTCCCTACTTTGTCTGTGAGAGAGTTTAAAGCCTCAGACTTGAATCTGGATATGTCGAACAGCAGGGGAGATGATGCCTATTAGTGACCCTGTAGTTGTTAAGTATAGTCTGAACCTTCACTTTATTTATGCACACACTCCACTGTCATTTACTTTGTGCCTTTACAAAAGTAATTGAAAAAAATAGTTCTTCACTAGCTATTGCAGTCTTTTGTAAAAGAGTACCTTTGTTAGGATATGTTACGAACCACAGTGTATAGTACTGGAGGCCATGATAGGAATGCGTGGAAATAGCTTGATCCCCAAAGGCTATCTGTGGACTCTAAGGGAAAAAGAGAGAATGTTGTAAGAAGTCACCAAAAATCTTCCTTTAAATCAGTGTTTGGGGTAGTGAAAGCACATGAATTTTGAAACAAAAATGTTATTTCCTTACTCAAAGTTTGCCATCACCCCCTCCGTATTAGAGAAAAGAGGAAGGGAAGGAGGGAGATGGAAGGGAGAGAGGGGGAAAAGGCAAGAAAAGGAAGGAAAGAATGTTCAAAGGGAAAGAGAGAGAGAATGCTTCTCTTGGCATGTAAAATACTTCTACTAAAATCTTTAGATGTTTTCTGTTTTTTTTAAAAACGTTGTTTTGTTTCATTATACAATCTTGAAAGTTTAAAATGGACTGATTTACGGTAAGAAGCATTAAGTAAATGCAATTTCTATTTTTAATAAAGATAGCTCGAGTTTCATATGAGATCACACCAGCCCTCCAATGTAATTAAGTGTATGGCTTTCTAATGCATGTTGAGTACCCACGATGGGTAGTTAATAGAATTTTTTAGGTAAGAGTTAGGACACCACTACAGTGAGACTACAGTGAGATGATGTTGGTCAGTAAAATAGAGGCCACCAAGTAATGGAAATTACAACATATTTTGGCATAATTTGTCTAAAATGGTTCATGATAGAGAAGTCAATTTTAGCTGAATGTCCAAAATGAAAAAGGGCTGGTGTGTTTGAATGAAGAAAAAGGGTGTGAAGGAAAGGCTGTACATTGTAGGCTGTAGAAACTCAGTGCACTGCACAGGTATTCCTAGGGGGCTCAAATGTATCTTTACAGGAGGGAGAGTGTGCTTGAGATTAGACTAGGACTTCCTAGAGCAAATATGATGTCCCACGATTTCTTTTAACATCAGAAGAAAAAAAAAACAACCCACAAGTAGAAACTGCAGGTGCTTCCTTTTTATTGCATGATGTAAAGAGAAAATGTAAAACGGACAAGCTTTCGACAATCATGTTCTCTTCATCAAGCTGTTATTGTTATTTTAGTGAGTCCACTAAAAAGAATTATCTAGAGCTTCTTGTTTTTACTTCTTTGTGTACTTGATGAATATGATTACCATTTTTACCTCCTGTATTTAAACCCCTCTGCCATAATCCCATATTCTGCCTAAAAGCCATGTCTGTAGGAGCTGTCTCCCCTTCCCTGGAATAGTTTTTAGGGATATGACTGCATTTAAGCAGGTGCAGTAAATGCATTTTTGGTGATTTTCACTGTCATGTGTAAGTGCAAAACATCTGACATAATTAAGCTATGATTAATCGAGACTATTAGTAAAATAAGCTTGTTTTATGAATGACAACCTCACACTCATTCAGCATAGCCTTTCTTTGACAAATGCACTGCATTCACTTATGTAGCACAGCTTTGTATGCCTGGAAAGTGAATAAACATTTGCCAGGCTACCTTCCAGACTTTTCCATTAACTGTCTTCAAATTCCCTTCTTGTGTTGTGCAGAGGGAACTTGGTTTTATTTTTAAATAGAACAAAGGGACTGGCCCAGTATCACAAGGGCCAGTGATTGTCAGAATCATGAGAAATCTTTAGTTACTTTTGGTCCTGAATTGTTCTTATTCTTGTGTTTTACTCACTTTAGAATTTAAGGCATCCTATTAAAAATGGCCACCATACAAGAGAGGAGGCAGTGAAGGAAAATAATAAAGAACAGTGGCAACTGAGTTGATGCTGTATAAATAAGCGCATTTGCTGTGTCTCTTTTCTGCAGTTTTTATGTCTCACTGATGAGAGAACTGGTTTGAGATGTAAATTGCTTCCCTTTGATTGAACCAGGGAGGAGATGTCATGTAACTCATCTCATCAGCATAGAGCATTGTGCGCCTTTGGTGAATTATAGGATAACACAGCTAGGAAGAATTCCTTAACCTCTCTCTGCAGCCCTGTTCCAGTCTTTAATAACCACCAAAGGGAAGTACTTCCCTTCTGTTCACCTGACTACCTTCTGTGGTTTGAGCTCTTTTCTTCTGATCCTGTCCTTAAATATTCTGTAAAGGATCACTGGAAAGTGGCACGGTATTAACTTGCCATGTATATCCTGTAAATTAGAATATAAAGTTTTGAGGAGGTTTTTGCTTTGAAACGTGAGAACAGGGACGAAGAAATGAACTGAAGACAGTATTTTCCACAATGTATCTCACTTGTCTAGGTTTAGGGTAAATCCAGAGGGGCAGCTCTACATGAAACCAACAATGAGGTAGGAGCAGAGGTAGAAGTGGGGGGTAGGAGCTCCCTGTGATCTGCATGAGATTGTATGCTGTATGAGCAGAGAATTAGCAAATGGATTTAAAACAAAAGAATTGAAAATAGGCCTGCAATCCATCTAGCTTGGTATCTCGAAAAGCAGGGACTTTTTTTTTTTAATATAAGAAATTCAGGGCAGATATCACAGCCGTATCATGACAGCACGGCCTTTGCTTCCTCCCCTTCTATTAAATCTACATTTTGAAGGTGGATGGTGCTGACTCATAAATTAAATTGGAGTAATACATACAGTGTATATATATTTCTGTCACTTTGTCTCAAATTAAACACGAACCTTCTCCCCTGACAAGATGATAGAAAAGTTAATTGCTCGCCCTGGCTTTAAATTGGAATTTGAATTTGCAAAATGCTAAAGGTTTATGAGATCTAAATCATGAGGAGCTTAAATTACATTCCTGTGATAAAATATTAATAAATCAATTAAAACATAAGCCGAGTATAATATTACTTTCTTTTTTGTAGGAACCTTGAACACAATAATTCATTAGGGTGTAGTGCAGTAACAATTATTGTATCTTTTTTTAATTTTCTTTTTATTAGTTTTTTTGATAAATACATCATCAGATAACATTCCACAGGGTAGATTATCATTGTCCCAGTGCAGCATCCACAAATTCTGTGGCACCCCCTAAACAAGAGCTCACAGCCTAGATTATCTGCCATTACTTATCCTTGTTAGCATTAGCTAGTTCTTTTACCGAAGGGGTATTTTCTTCTTGGGAATGTCTGTTCAATGCCAACTCTGCCATTTGTGGTTTCTAAATCTCTCCTCTAAAATGGGCATACTCATAATACTGCCTCAGACCTGGAACAAGAATCAAAGTAGATAATGTATGTGAAAACCATTTGTAGGTGGGAAGGCACTGTAAAATGTTAATTATTGCTATTATAAATTCGGAAATTTCGATCTCTAGAAGGACTCTTAGACATTACTTAGTAACCAACCCCCTCATTTTAAATATGAAGGATCAGAGGCCCAGAGAGTTTAAACCACTTGTTTGAAGTCACACAGCTAGATATGTAACTGTTAAAACAGGACTTCTAAATCCCAACTCAGGGTGTTTTCTACTCTCAACCCTAAACCCACAAAAATGCTAGATGGTTACATCAAATTTTGTATGTTATTTAATCTCTCTACCTTGTTTTCTCTTTGAAGCTGTTTTTTGTTTGCTTGTTTGTTTTGACTGACTAAACGATAGTGATTTTAGGGAATAATTTTCTAGTACTAACCCCACATCTGTCAGGAAGGGATCCTTTTGGCTCCCTTGTGTCTCTGCCTTGTCCTGCTGCTCCCCAAATGAAGGCACAGCAGTATTTCTTCCTCTCCCACAGGTTTTGGAGGGAACACCAATGAGAAAATATAGTGGCCTGGCTTTTTAACTACTTCTCCCATGTGATGATAAACTGAGGATTCACCTGCCATCAATTTTTTTTTTTTTCATCCCTTTTACCTCCTTCCTGCTCTCTGGCCCTACATTGCAATTTTCTTGCCTCCCTTCCCACCCCCAAGTCCCAAGAATCACTGGGATTTGCCTTTTATTTATTTTGAAAATAAAGAGAACCTCCTCTTTAACACTGAACAGATCGTTTCCAAATTATAATTCTTGGAAATGAATGGATTTATTTCTTCCTCTGATGCTAAGATAACTCTAGCTCAATGGATATCAGCAGATCAGAGAATAAGAGACTGAGTGCTAATCCTGTTTTTCCTGGTAGTAGGAGATGTGATATCTAACAAGTTTTCATCATTTCATCTTTATTTCCTCTTCTTAGCAACAGTAATAACAAGATCAACCTATTCTAGTGTTATGAAGACTTCCATTAAATGATTATGGGATGTTTGCAAAATGATAAAGGATTATGTAACTGCCATATAATAATATTCTGTGATCTTCTAGGAATGAGTTCAGGCAGAGTGGGTAAATTCATGGAATCTGTAATATTCACATGCATAATCACTACTTAATACTGGTACAGTTTTTACATAATATTTAGAGCACTGTGAACAGAGATAATATGGTCTCTGTCCTAAAAGTTTATGATTGGAATATATTATTTTACAAGAGAGAAAAAAGTTAATTAAGACAAAAAAGATCTTAATTGAAACAGAGAAACTGTTGGAACTATAAGATTAGTCAAGGAGATCAACAAAGAGATCTTATGGAAAAGTAGATTCTATGGTAGCGTGTATAAAAAAGTGAAATGGTACATGCAAAAATAAGCTATTGATCAAAGTATTGTAATACATCAGTTGTTGAATGTCTTAAAATCTCAATTAAAGAAACGTAGAAATAAGCAAAATGTGCTTTTAGGAAGGCGAATGAGATTTCATGAAATCCAAGAACTTTACCCATTAGATAGCTCTTCAAAGTATCTCTGATTTTAAAATCCATACTATGTACCAAACATTATGTAGATATGATACAATTTGTTTTCTAATAACTCTACTTATAACTCATTTTATGAATGAGGGAATAGATTCGGGGATATTAAATGAGGTGCACAAGGACGGAGAGCCAGGATTCAAACCAGGTCTGTCTGGCTTCAGAGTTTCTTTCTCTTTTCATTACTGTGTACCATCGTTCACAGCAGATTTGAGGCAATTTAAAAAGTACACAATGACTATATAAATGTACTGTGGAAGAGGAAGCAGAGAGAAAGTTTTATTCCTAGAGGCAGAGTCACTGAAAGCAATGAGAAGTGAAATGGCAGTTCAAAGCCTAGCTGAACAATTAGAAAACACAGACAAAAAAGTCACAAAAGCATATCATGTTTATAGGATAAACGGTCACCTTGTTTTCATACTATCTTTGACATTATCATAATACCTTATTTTTATCTCGATCATCCTTTATTATTATGAACCTTTTGTTTTTCAGGTTCTTTATTAGTTTACAAAGCATTTTGGTCTATGCTATTTATGGTTTTAAAAACAAAAAGTACCTCTGTTCCCATTTTACAGATGGGAGAACTGAGGCTTGAGTAAGTTAAACAATTTGCCAAAATTTTATTGATAGTACATGGCAGGCAGAGTTTAAGAATTCAGAATTTCTCATGCCAGTGTACTTTCATGATATCATTTCTTTAGAAACTGGAAATAAAGATTTCCACCTTAATGTTTAAAAGAAAATTGTTTAAAGAGTTAACTAGAAAATTTACTTACTCTCTCTTATTATTCTCCTATTGTAGAGAAAATGAGGCATTGTAGTAGCAAATTCTAGAGACTAAAGCAACTCAAACATATCTATCAGTCACCCACTTCAGGTAATTTTTCAGATACTAATTGCAGCCCCTTAACTTCTTCAAGCTGGTTTTAGAAAAGGCAAAGGAACCAGAGATCAAATTGCCAATATCTGCTGGATCATCAAAAAAGCAAGAGTGTTCTAGAAAAACTTTAATTTCTGCTTTTTTAACTATGCCAAACCCTTTGACTGTGTGGATCACAATAAACTGTGGAAAATTCTGAAAGAGATAGGAATATCAGACCACCTGACCTGCCTCCTGAGAAATCTGTATGCAGGTCAGGAAGCAACAGTTAGTAGTGGACATGGAACAACACACTGGTTCCAAACAGGAAAAGGAGTATGTCAAGGCTGTATATTGTCACCCTGCTTTTTTAACGTATATGCAAAGCACATCGTGAGAAATGCTGGGCTACATGAAGCACAAGCTGGAATCAAAATTGCTGGGAAACATATCAATAACCTCAGATATACAGATGACACCACCCTTATGGCAGAAAGTGAAGAACTAAACAGCCTCTTGATGAAAGTGAAAGAGGAGAGTGAAACAGTCGGCTTAAAGCTCAACATCCAGAAAACTAAGCTCATGGCATCCGGTCCCATCACTTCATAGCAAACAGATGGGGAAACAGTGGAAACAGTGGCAGACTTTATTTTTTGGGCTCCAAGATCACTGCAGATGGTGACTGCAGCCATGAAATTAAAAGATGCTTACTCCTTGGAAGGAAACTTATGACCAACTTAGATATCATATTAAAAAGCAGAGACATTACTTTGCCAACAAAGGTCTGTCTAGTCAAGGCTATGGTTTGTCAGTAGTCATGTATGGATGTGAGAGTTGGGGTATAAAGAAAGCTGATTGCAGAATTGATGCTTTTGAACTGTGGTGTTGGAGAAGACTTTTGAGAGTCCTTTGGACTGTGAGGAGATCCAACCAGTCCCTCCTAAAAGAAATCAGTCCTGAATATTCATTGGAAGGACTGATGTTGAAGCTGAAACGCCAAAACTTTGGCCACCTGATGCGAAGAGCTGACTCATTTGAAAAGACCCTGATGCTGGGAAAGATTGAAGGCAGGAGGAGAAGGGGACAACAGAGGATGAGATGGTTGGATGGCATCACTGACTCAATGGACATGAGTTTGAGTAAACTCTGGGATTTGGCTCCATCCTTTCATTCTTTCTGAGTTATTTCTCCACTGATCTCCAGTAGCATATTGGGCCCCTACTGACCTGAGGAGTTTCTCTTTCAGTATCCTATCATTTTGTCTTTTCAACTGTTTATGGGGTTCTCGGCAAGATACTGAAGTGGTTTGCCTTCCCTTCTGCGCGGACCACCCCTGTCATTCTCTCCACCATGACCCCCCATCCCGGGTTGCCCCTCTGCATGGCTTATTTCATTGAGTTAGACAGGGTGTGGTCCTTGTGTGATTAGACTGACTAGTTATCTGTGAGAATGGTTTTAGTGTATTTGCCCTCTTGCCCTCTTTCAGCCTACTGTCTTACTTGGGTTTCTCTTACCTTGGGCGTGGGGTATCTCATCCCCGCTGCTCCTGGCTGCTCCCCGCCAGCAAAGCACAGCCATCGCACCTTACCTTGGACGGGGGTCTCTCCTCACCGCCGCCCTTCCTGCCTCGGTCGTGGGGTGCTCTTCTCGGCCGTGCTTGTGCGCTGGCCCTCCCCCGTCCTTCCCGTCGTGGGGTAGCTCCTCTCCCCGCTCTTGTCGCGCGCGCCGGCGGGCGCTCTTGGCGCGCCGGTCGCGGGCGGCGAGGTCGCTCTTAGTGGCGCGCCGGTCGCGGGCGGCGAGGTCGCTCTTGGGCGCGCCGGTCGCGGGCGGCGGGTCGCTCTTAATGGCGCGCCGGTCGCGGCGGCGGGTCGCTCTTTGGCGCGCCGGTCGCGGGCAGGCGGGTCCCTCTTAATGGTTGCAGAGTACATCATGGAAATGCTGGACTGGAAGAAACACAGTTTGATCAACATTGCGGGAGAATATCAATAACCTCAGATTGCGTGACCCACCTATGGCAGAAAGTGAAGAGGGGCTAAAAGCCTCTTGATGAAAGTGAAAGTGGAGAGTGAAAGGTGGCTTGCTCACATTCGCGAGATCATGGCATCTGGTCCCATCACTGCATGAAATAGATGGGGAAACAGTGGAACAGTGTCAACTTTGTTTTCTGGGCTCTCACTGCGTGTGACTGCAGCCATGAATTGGCTTACTCCTGGAGGAGTGACAACCTAGATGCATTTCAGCAGGACATGCACGTTCCCTAGTCGGCTATGGTCTTTCCTGTGGTCATGTTGGATGTGAGAGCTGGACTGTGAGAGGCTGAGCCGAAGAGTTGATGCTGAACTGTGGTGTTGGAGAGACTCTTGAGAGTCCCTTGGACTGCGGATCAACAGTCCATTCTGAGGAGATCAATCCTGATTTCTTTGGGGAATGATGCTGCTGAAACTCAGTATTTTGGCCACCTCATGCGAAGAGTTGACTCATTGGAGAAGACTCTGATGCTGGGAGGGATTGAGGGCAGGAGGAGAAGGGGACGACAGAGGATGAGATGGCTGGATGGCATCACTGACTCGATGGATGCGAGTCTGGTGACCTCCGGGAGCTGGTGATGGACAGGGAGGCCTGGCGTGCTGCGGTTCATGGGGTCGCAAGGTCAGACACGACTGAGCGACTGATCTGATCTGATCTGGGATTTGGTGATGGACAGGAAGGCCTGGCGTGCTGCAGTTCATGGGGTCGCAAAGAGTTGGACACGATTGAGTGACTAAACCGAACTGAGCTTCTTCCCCACATCTTCCATGTTATTTGTCATTCTACATCCATAGCTTCATTTCATCAGTTCAGTTCAGTTCAATCACTCAGTCGTGTCCGACTCTTTGTGACCCATGGACTGCAGCATACCAGACCTCCCTGTCCATCACCAACTCCCACAGTTTACCAAAACTCATGTCCATTGTGTCAGTGATGCCATCCAACCATCTCATGCTCTGTCGTCCCCTTCTCCTCCTGCCTTCAATCTTTCCCAGCATCAGGGTCTTTTCAAATGAGTCAGCTCTTCGCATCAGGTGGCCAAAATATTGGAGTTTCAGCTTCAACATCAGTCCTTCCAATGAACACCCAGGACTGATCTCCTTTAGGATGGACTGGTTGGATCTGCTTGCAGTCCAAGGGACTCTCAAGAGTTTCCTCCAACACCACAGTTCAAAAGTACCAATTCTTCAGCTCTCAGCTTTCTTTATAGCCCAACTCTCACATCAATACATGACTCCTGGAAAAACCATAGCCTTGACTAGACGGACCTTTGTTTGCAAAGTAATGTCTTTGTGCTTTCATACGCTGTCTCGCTTCATTTCATGGCTTCCTCTGAAAGTCTCAAGTTTAGGGTTTAAATGCCTCTATTTCAAATATGTGTATAAGGGGATACATACAATGGTCAACTCATGTAAATACTTAGTTGGCCCCTTACAATGGATTTGTCCAGTACTGGGGACTGGAAGGCCAATCAGTTGAGGGAAGAGTTGAAGAATTGCTAATAAGTGAAGTACTCTGTTTGCCAATTAAGAGGACATAGATGAAAATGTAAATGCAGTTTTACTTCATACCTCCTAATACAAAAACTAATAAGCAATGAAACAAATAAGCAAATAAAAATGAGGCACATAAAACCTGTCGTCTTAGAAGACAGACACAATCCCAAATCACAAATGAATACTATGAAATTTAGACCAAGTCAAACGGGATATCAAGAGTATGTTAAACATATATGATAGCCAGAACATCCAAAGTATTTGGAATGACTCTGAGGGACACATGCTGTAGTTGCTTACATGAAACAGGAAAATCTAGGCTCTCAGTGTTCTGTGGATGCAGCCTGAGCCCTGTTCTACAACACAGGTCAACAGAGAAGCTGGCACCAGCCTGCCACATGTACCAAAACAGGATGTAAGGGTGGCATGGTGAAGATAGTAACCCACTTTAGCTTTTGCCATGTTGATCATATTTAGGAAAAGTAAAACAGACATTAATTATGACCAGCAAGATCTGAGACATACATACAGGGCTTTTTGCAAGTCCTTTTGGGCTCCCATCAACCCAAGTCGGGAGTTACAGAGCACAGGCATATCCCTTAAACAGAATGCATAGTAGAACTGAAGAGAAAAGATATAATGTGCAGCAAATATGGCACAAGATGAAACTCTGTACTGCCCCATTTCTCTCCTCCAGCCTCTCCTATTCAGCAAACAGCTAATAAAATTGGCTGACTGAAAGATGAGAAATAATCAGAAAGGAACCAGCATGGACCCATTCCTAGCTAATTTAAATCAAAAGTGACATAAGGAATAGAAGATCAAGATATATACCAGTAAAAGAGTTGTACTTGAAAACAATATATTTTCCTCATAATATCAAAGAAATAGAAGAAACCATAGCTTTATAAAAATATGAGGTCATAGATTAGATATACAGGATTAAAGAGGTAAGACAACAAAAAGATAGAGTAACCTATGAGAGAACAGGAAAGAAATGGAAGACAAAAATAGAGCTATTATAGAACTAAAAGCCATATTAGATATAGAAAGTAGCAGAAGGAAAGAACTTCTAATAATATCACTAGAATTGTGAATGAGAAAAAAAAAACCTTAAAATACTTTTTAAATGATGTGAGAAGGTGATAATTATGATTGGCAACTTATATCTCAAATAAAAATATTATCTCCCTAATAAATCAGAACTCCTGCAAATTGATAATAAAGAAGACCAACAACTCAATAGGAAAACTGGCACAAAATATTCAAATGGCCCTTAAACATATTAACATATATTCAACTCAATAAGATAAATAAAGATTAAAATATTCATAAGATAAATGCAAATAAGAAAAACACCAAGATGCATTTTCAACTATCAAAATGCCAAAAATAAACAACTTCAAATGGAGAATAAATTTTATAATATCTACCAAAATAACAAGTACATATGCTCTCTAACCCATCAGCTCTGATTTTAAGAACTTATTCCATAAATAAAATAATATATATATTTGTTGTTGTTTAGTTGCTAAGTCGAGTCCAACTCTGTGTGACCCCATGGACCATAGCTCACCAGGCTCCACTGTCCATGAGATTTCTTAGGCAAGAATACTGAAGGGGGTTGCCATTTTGCCATTTCGCCATTTCCTTCTCCAGGGCATCTTCCTAACCCAAAGATTGAACCTGCATCTCCTGAATGCAGGTGGGTTCTTTACCACTGAGCTGCCAGGGAAACCCAAAACAATATATACACAAGATTATTCACTACAGCATTGTTTGTTGTTGGATATACATAGGAAACGATCTAAATGCTTGTCAGTAGAGAATTCAGTTAATGAACTATTGAATATCCATTCAGTGTGCATATTTTAAGTGAAAAATGCAAGGTGTAGATCAGCTGCTGCTGCTGCTAAGTTGCTTCAGTCGTGTCCGACTCTGTGTGACCCCATAGACGGCAGCCCACCAGGCTCCCCCGTCCCTGGGATTCTCCAGGCAAGAACACTGGAGTGGGTTGCCATTTCCTATGAAGAGAAGGGTGTGAGTGTTGTTGTTTTTTACTGGCATATCTGTTTTTAAAAAGCAAGCAAATTAATAGCAGTAGTTACATGTCATAAGACTGTATAAGAACTGGGTGAATGGAAACAGGATAAAAGGTAGACCGCCCCAAAAAAACAGTAAAAGGTAAAATACACACATTTGTATTCTTAAATCATGCAAAGGTATTATCTGTTAAAATTGAATAAATACAATTTAATGTTATACCTTTGGAAGGCAAAGGAAATATAGGGACAACTGATATTTGTGAAGGAAAAAAGAACAGAAGGAATGGAAAACAATTTCAATGTGTAATAGAATAAAAATTTTCTGGAAATTGTCCTGAATTTTTATATGGAGCAAGGCACACTATATCCTAGGAAATTCATGGTGATGAGCAGTAAGCACTGACGTCTGTCTTGTTGAAATTACAGAACTTTATGGCTGAAGAAAGACACCTGGAAAGCATATATTATAAACTATCAAAAGGGGAGAGATTTAATTTGCCTCAAAATATTGAAATGCAAGTATTCATAGTACCATGAACTATTCTGGTAAGCAAACAAGACAAAACAAAATGTTTAATGATGAGTTTAGGCTACCAAAATATTAAGAGAAGCCATTATAAAATAAACATTAGTGAATCTCAGATCAACTTAAAAATAGACTTATGACTAAACAAAGCAGGTAAGGAAGAGAAGATGTTACAAAATAGAATATAAATGGTATAAATCTTGATGATATAAAAATAATAACATGACAGAACCTGAGAGGTTTGAAAGGTAAAGAGGAAATAACGAGGCAAGTTAGATTAATTCTCCTGTGTTTAAAAGCTGGGAGTGAGGGCTCAATACTGCCCATATTTGGCAAACTTACTAACAGAGATGTAGATTGTTGTTTAGTCACTAAGTTACATCCAACTCTTTGCAACCCCATGGACTATAGCCCACCAGGCTCATCTGTCCATGGGATTTCCCAGGCAAGAATACTGGAACAGGTTGCCATTTCCTTCTCCAGGGGATCTTCCTGACTAGGGGATCGAACTTGACTCTCCTGCATTTGAAGACAGTTCTTTACCACTGAGCTACCTGCGAAGCCCCTGTAGATCCCATTATAAAGCTATAAAAAATAATAATAATAATAATTAAAGGTAACAATTTAATCAAAGTCCAGCCATAAGAAGAAAGAGAGAGAAGGGTAAAAGGAATATAGTGGAGTGCTTTCATGATTTTTAGAGTAATTTTTTAGATAAACCAAATTTGTATTATAAAGTCATGGAATAAAAAAATAAGACTTTATCTCCATTATTGAAATGTATAAAGTTAACCATTAGAACAGTTTGCTCAAGATTTGCTCATCAGACCATCAGAATGTGTATTATAAAGCCATTAAAAAAATACCCAGTATTTCAATCCAGACCTACTGAATTTTTTTGATGGAGAGGGATGAGACATGGAACCTACATTTAAAATAAAGCCTATAAGTTTGAGAAACACTTCAATAGGAGAATTAACAAACTGAGATAAAGCTTACAAACTATTAGGAAGAAAACACATTAATGAAGTAAATCAGAGAAAAGAAATTATTTTGAAATAATATAAAATAAGGTGGCAGAATTAAGATCAAGAATATATTTTATTTTAAAGCAATAAATATGAGACTAAAAATTAAAAACATAGTTTATTTTTAGGACGTCTTCTAATACAATTAGCCATGTTAAAAGATCAAAGTAGAAAACCCCCCGGGCCCGGGGCATTAATTATGCCTGAAGGACATTTGAGAAAATTCAGGCTATATTCAATAATAACATAATGACTTAGATTTTAATATTAAAGAAAAAATTAAAACTATTATCTCTTGGTAAAATGTAAACTTTTAAAATCTATTTTTTTAATTAAAGAGGGATTACAGAATGTACAGAAAATAAGTACATATGGGTAGAGTTAGAGCAGTGTTCAGGGGAAAGTCCATGGCTTTAAATATTAATATTATGAGGAAAAATAATGATAAACATACTAGCATTCATCTCAGGAAGTTTGTTAAAAGAAAAAAATATGCAAAGTAGAAGGAAAAAATTGATAAAAAATAAAATCAGAAATTAATGAATTAGAAAATTAAAAAGAGAGACATGAATTTTATTTTACAAGAAGTGAAGTGAAGTCGTTCAGTCGTGTCCGACTCTTTGCCACCCCATGGACTGTAGCCTACCAGGCTCCTCAGTCCATGGGATTTTTCAAGCAAGAGTACTGGAGTAGGTTGCCATTTCTTTCTCCAGGGGATCTTCCCGACCCAGGGATCGAACCTGGGTCTCCCGCATTATTTTACAAAGAGAATGACAAAACAAAAAATAAATCAACATTGCATGCATATGTGCTAAGTCCCTCCAGTCCTTTAATCATGTCCTACTCTTTGTGACTCTATGGAATGTAGCCTGCCAGATCCCTCTATCCATGGATTTCTCCAGGCAAGAATGCTGGAGTGGGTTGCCATGCCCTCCTCCAGGGGATCTTCCCCACCCAGGGATTAAACCTGTGTCTCTTATATCTCCTGCATTGGTAGGTGGGTCGTTTACCACTAGCTCCACCTGGAAAGACCAAGTCAACATTGCATGATTTAATCACCAAATGAGAAAGCCCACAAATACAGAAAGTTAGAAATACAGTAAGGGCAGTAATCATAGAAGAAGTTAAAATAATTACTGTGAATACTTAACACATAAATTTGAAAAATTTGGACACAATAGATGATTTCTGTGTAAATATAAATTACCATTATGAGATCCAAGAGAAATAAAAAGAAATTTCAAGAATTTTAAAATTTGTATCTCTTAAGTTTTCCCTCACCTTTTCCCCATTAGCTCTGACTGTCCAAGAGCAGACTCCACGAGAGTTTCTGTTCTTGTCTCCTTCCTTTGCTTTAGTGAATAATAGGGAGCTGGCAGAGGTAAAGTCTTGTGTCCTTCACTCAGGTTTCTATTGCCATGGAAGGCCAAGTCAGCTGAGGGAGTTAGGGTTGAGAAGATCATGAAGGGAGCTCTGGTTTCCAGGCTTCATTCTTCTACTTTTTTCTCATGCAAGTTCCCAACATACACATGAGTTCTGTTCCAAGAGCACATTCTTAAGTCCAACAAACCTAGATATCCAGCTAACACAATTGGTTATATAGTACTACACTGTAAGAGGTTTATAATACTTTTCACACAAATAATATGTAAAAAACAAAAAAACACAAAAAATAAAGAAAACATTTTTAATCTTCCAGTACAGTACCTTGAAAAGTATAGTAGTACAGTACAGTACAGAACATCACATGTTCAGGCAAGAAGAGTTACTGACTGGAGGAGGGAGAGAAGGTGGGACATGGTTGAGCTGGAGGATGGTCAGAAATAGGAGACAGAGGGCAAGCTGCACTTCTACTCACACCTACCTTGATGGAATGCACAATTGCATCTTGGAAAGTTTGCAACCTGAAGGTTCAAATGTGAGGGACTAACTGTAATATATGACATTTATATGCATAGCTTTATTTCTTTAATCTCTGACTTGAGAAATTTAGACTAGTTTCATAGTTCATATTCTTTTCTCAGAAAAGTAAATCTATTTACAAAATTTTGAGGCTTCACGGTCTTCCCAAACCTCCTTTCCAACCTGCAATTCTAGAACTATGCACTGCTGCTGCTGCTGCTGCTAAGTTGCTTCAGTCATGTCCGACTCCGAGCGACCCCATGGACTGCAGCCCACCAGGTTCCTCCATCCATGGGATTTTCCAGGCAAGAGTACTGGAGTGGGTTGCCATTGCCTTCTCTGGAACCATGCACTAAGTAATTTTAAATTGCTTTAGCACTAACATTTTACAGGCCTCTGGGAACACATAGCTTTAAATTAAATACAGACCTCAGATGGAATGATCAGTGCTATTAGAGTCTGCCTCAGGCAAGTTACTTAACCTCACTGTGCCTCAATTTCCTTATCTGTAAGATAGTGGAAATAATAGTACATGTTTATTCAGTTGTGAGGATTAAATGAGTACATTCATATAAAGGTCTTAAAGGAGTATCTAGCACATAGTCATCTGTCAACCGTATGAGCTGTTACTAATGTCTCTGCCTAGTTGTGAAGTATTTTAGTGCAAAGATAAACACATGTCACTCAACTTTAATCTACTCATTGTGAAAAATCCTGGTTCGTATTTTTGTCATGACTGAAATAGCACTTTTCCTTTTGTGAACCTATAATTGGACCCATTGCTCTGCTGTTAACTAGCATTTATGAGCATTATTATATGCAGGATGCTTTGAGAGAAGCCCCTTGATTTTAGAATTAACTTCCTTAATTTGGGGCTGTTTATGAAGTATCTCTGATCAGTAGAAGAAATAATTAAATTTTAAATTAGGAATTAACTTTAGCCTAAACCAGGAAAAGACTGTTTTTTTCTCATTGGAAAATACTCTGATGCTGGGAGGGATTGGGGGCAGGAGGAGAAGGGGACGACAGAGAGATGGCTGGATAGCATCACTGACTCGATGGACGTGAGTTTGAGTGAACTCCAGGAGTTGGTGATGGACAGGGAGGCCTGCCGTGCTGCGATTCATGGGGTCGCAAAGAGTCAGACACGATTGAGCGACTGAACTGAACTGAACTGAAACCAAGAAATTATTTTTTCATACCTGCTCTGTTGTTGTAGCTTTCTTTACTATGTATGTGTATCTGACCTATGACTTATGGACAAGTACTTTCTTTGAAAACATAATAAAATGAAAAATATAAAATTAACTTTATTCAGCTATATTTAGCATATATTATTTTCTTTGAGCGGCATTTAAACTTGAGAGATTTTTAAGGAAAAACACACAGATTTTAATGAAAAATAAACAAAAAACATTTTGATATTTCAGCATGTAAATATCAACTGTCAATTAACAAAACAAAAGAAAAAATATACATTGTTTCAGGTAAGACATTATGTTTTATTGTGCCTCTCTCTTCACTGGTAGGCTGCAATTTGGTGATTTACTCATGATCATAGGGAAAGTATCCAAGGTACAATTAAGTTTCAAAATATTGAATTAGTTTACGTTGAGCCCATTTTATCTCAAATTTATTTAAAAATGTATAGAATGCATGGTATCAAAAGCTTGATATATATTGTGTATATTGAAGATTGGTGTATATTAAAGATAAAAGCCAAGATCCTTACACTTAAAAGTTGATTTATGTTAAATTTCAAAGGAAATGATTAGATGACCTGTGTTGCCTAATTAACACATTTGTCTCATGTGCTCTATTGTTCCTGTGACCCCATGGACTGCAGCATGCCAGGCTTCCCTGTCCTTCACTATTTCCCAGAGTTTGCTCAAACTCATGTCCATTGAGTTGGTGATGCTGTCCAACCATCTCATCCTCTTGCCCCTTCTCCTCCTGCCCTCAATCTTACCCAGAATCAAAGTCAATAATCTGACCTTTTTTATTTATTAAAAATAATATCGCTTTCCTAAGGAGCCAGAGACTATCTCAGTACTTGCCATTTTTATTTTTTATATCATATTTAATATTTTGAAAATCTATGAACCCAACATGACTACTTTCTCTACAGGTTTTATGTTGAGCTGGTGCCATCTGTGGTTGTAAAGCCAAGTGTTCTGGTGGGGCAGAATAATCAAATCAAAGTTAATGGGGTGACCCATCTAAGCAGGGCTCTTTGTTATTAAGGTCCACTCTTGTGATAGTTGCACATTATCCAGCTGATTGGATTTGTAGGCAGGCATCCACCTGTGGCCCACATTGGAAGAGAAGGCTTACTGCAGAGGCAGTCCCTGCGAATCAGGAGGTAGGTGTCATGTGCAGCAAATTCTTTTGCTGGAAAGCCAAAGCATGCCGGCTAGCCTGAGCACTATTAGTAGATGGGCGATTCACACATTATTTGGTTGATTTAGGTCCCAAAGGAGAGTAACCAAAAGCAGAGTCACATGTGGTTGAAGAGGAATGATGAGTCTTACGCAGAGGAAAAGCAAGTAGAGACACTGAGCAGATGATCAGACAAGATTTAAGCACACAAAGCCTTTTTCCTCCATCTCAGGAGCTATGTTCTCTGGATGAGAGCTGTTGTAAGAATTTCCATGTCTGTTGGGGCCACTGAGGTTCTCACGGACTATGGTAAACACGATTTGGCTCACACGCTCTCGTAATCAGGCTGACTTGCACTGAAACAGAGAGTGCTCTATAGTGGTGCCAGGCCTCTAGCAGTACCAACTGTTAAATAATAAACAGGCCCTGTTTGTTGGCAGCCTCTTCCCCTCCTGCCAACATGGAGTGCCCATTCTCTGGGTTTACCTGCCTGCATGTGTTCAGATGCTTAGAACAGTCTGCTTGTTGTGTGAGGTGGTGGTGGCATTGAGGCATCAATCTACAATCTAATCTGCTCAGTTTATTATTCTCCCAGGACCTCGGGTGAGCTAGCAAACATGCAGGGCTCTGGCAGCCTGAACAATGGCCATGCTATCATTCTAGATAACGGTACAGGCTTTGCAGACTGCAATGGCTAATTGTTTTTCTTACATTCACTTTCCCTTTGTATTCTCTTCTTCCTTTGAATTGGTTTGCAGGGAGAGGGGATTAGGAAGGGTGAGAGTGATTCTGCAAGTTCGCTTTTTTACTTCCAGGAAGTTAGAAAGTATTTGTGTTGGTTGTTTTATTTTAATAGCAGCATGTATGTGGTTTATTCACACTGAAAGTGAGTCAGACATAATTAGCATATTCTTACTGAAGACCCACAGGGTACTTAGAACCCTAGACTAGGTGCTCAAATTTAACTCATTATACTTTATTTACTATGTTACTCTATGACAACTGCCCTGGTAAGAACAAAGTTCTTCCTCAGATTCTAGGCACCATGTACTGGAAAAGCAGGTCAATTAAGAGCCAAGCCAGAAACACGTGCACACAAACTTCAGATGAAAATGATTCCTAAAAGTCCTCTTTGTTGTGGAGAATTTTTACTCTCTGGTCCTGGGTTTAGGGCCTTGGTAATCTCAATTTTATATTGCTTTATGGCCAAAGGAATTTGGTATGCCACACAGATTCAGTGGTCAAAAATAGACTCTCTTAAATCCCATAAACCCTCTCCAACCCCCAGCCCTGAGCAAAGCTCAGGATAAGTAGACCATGATACCAAATCCAGGAGGAGGCTTTTTGTTAATCAGTGTAAGTGAGGCACATTCGTAGTAGGGTAAACAGCAGCATGTGGTCGTAGAGAAAGGGTAGCTATGAAGCAAAAAGGCTGTTTTGTTCAGAAACTAATTCTAAAGGCAATGGCCCCAACTTTAAAGTAATGACAGTATCCCTGGAGTAAGTTTCTACCAGGGTGACTGCTATGAAAAATAGCCCTTATTAGAGGTCTATGTTAAAACACATCTTTAAAAAAAAAAATCAGTCACATTCCATTATAATGATGGCTCTTACATGATGAAGCTTTCCCTTGGTTGGAAAACCAAAACCATTTGCTTGACTGAAATGAAATCTCTCCTATCTCAGGTCACTAAATATGCTTGCAGCTGAGGGGTAATCATTCAGTTTCTTGGGCTAGCATATTTTTAGATCAGGAGTACTTATTTGAATTAAGAACTCTGGTGACAGTTCAAGGGGTGTTGCAGAAAGTTAAGATAGTATTCCATATTCAGCCTGGGCGCGTGCTAAGTCGCCTAAGTCATGCCCGACCCTTTACGATCCTATGAGCCATAGCCCTCCAGGCTCCTCTGTCAATGGGATTCTCCAGGCAACAACACTGGAATGGGTTGCTGTGCCCTCCTCCACATGATCTTCCTGACTCAGGGATCGAACCCCTATCCCTTACATCTCATGCGTTGGCAGGCAAAAATTCTTTACCACTAGTGCCACCTGTGCTGCGCTTAGTTGCTCAGTCATGTCTGATTCTTTGTGACCCCATGGACAGCAGCCCCAGATTCAGCCTGTGTGCTCAGTCGCTTCAGGTTCTTTGTGACCCCATGGAATGTGTCCTCTGTCCATAGGATTCTCCAGGCAGGAATAGTGGAGTACGTTGCCATTTCCTCCTCCAGAGGGTCGAACTCATATCTCCTACATTGAAGGAGGATTCGTTACCTACTGAGCACCAGGGAAGCCCCATATTCAGCCTAATTTTCCCTAAATTCATACCTCAGTGGTTTATAATGGATGCACTTGTGATGGTTCTATTTTGCTCTATGAGAAATGCAAGATCTCATCTTCTCATTATCTTTTAAGAAAGAGTTAGCTAATTTGTAGTGTCAAAAGTGCTTTTTAAAAAACATCAGGTAGTATTAGTTCATTCAGAATGTTCACAAATACATGGTGGTAAAGTTTATAGGGAAACAATAATTTAAAAAGCAACTTGCACTATATAACAAAATAATGAATTTCTATTACTGTCAGTCTCCTATTGGATCCGTATCACCTTGTCACTGAGTCTCAACAGTTTCATCCTTTGAGAATGTTCAAGTGAATCAAACCCTTCCGCCCAGAAATTTTGCCCATTTCCACTAGGCTTCTTCCTAACCAGCAGGCTCAGTGCCCCCATTGCCTAGATGCTCTATCAGAGCTCTGTCAGCTCTCTTTTCTCCCTGTGTCAGGCTGCTGGCAGCTAGCATCAACCACAAACTCCCCTCCACTCTCGCATTATCAATATTTAATCTGTTGAGGATAGGAAAGCAGATCCCAAAGATTTTAGAATTGCGCCTAGTAGAGTATATGTAAGTTCTAAGTGAGGCGGACCTGAGGAGCTCTCTTAGAATTAAAGCTCCTCAGTGTGACAAATTCTGTTGGTTGCTTGACCATTTTATCTCCTGTGTTCCGGGTGAGTTGAGTTTTGATTTCATACACACACACAAAACATGCAGGTATATATAGTTATACATATAACATGTAAAATGTATATCTACAATAACATGTGTTTATTTTACTTATTTAAATTTCTGGTAATTGTTCCTAGTGATTTGGATGCTAAAATATAATAAACTACGTTTTTTCTTATGAGATATACCTATTTAAGCACCCATATATCTAGACATCCATGAGGTGCATATAAGATTCTATTTGACTGTATATGGTCAAGATGTGCAATTGAGTACCAATATAGTGCATTATCTTATAAGCAGTGATGTCCCACTCTTTGCAACCCCATGGACTATAGTCCATCAGGTTCCTGTGTCCATGGGATTCTCCAGGCAAAAATATTGTAGTGGTAGCGATTTCCTTCTCCACATTATCTTATTACTTATTAGAAAAAACTTTAATGGTCTAATTAATGTTTTACATAATATAAAAATGTTTTGGTATATTTAATTTAAAAATATATGTATATAGTTATAGTTGATTTTGGTTATTGAGAAAATGGGATTGCTGGAACAGCACTTAAATAAAATGAATAGTACTGACCTACTTAGAAAAATTAATTATGAAAGAAAAAATAATGGATTAGAGTTTCAGATAATGGTTTTGGGGACGCTGCTGGTTGAAATCCATCCCGAGGCTTATTTATAATTGGCACAATTAGAGTTTTCGAGAATTCAGCAGCTTTAATTTATTTACAAAAATTCATATAGGATTTGAGTTACTGGGGATGTGGGGGATGGAGATGGGTAGGAGACTCACTATTTACTTTTAAGTTCTACCATATCTCAAATTCATATTTTGGGGGAGAATTATCTCCAGGCAAAGGGTACCAATTCTTTAACTGAGAGAATTTATTATATTGGGTACTTATATCAATAAATGTTTGTATTAGATCAGATAGCAAAAATTGAATATGCCCTTGCACTTAAGACTGTTTTATTTTCTGTGTTGTCTACAAACTGTCTCCACAATTTGCATTTGACTTCTGGAAATTTTTATTTGTTAACTAAATGTTCATTGAATACCTACTGTGTATTAGGTACCATTCTAGATACTTGGGATCCATTAGTGAAAAAGATAAGTGAATTATGAAGTATGTTAGGAGATGATAAATATACAATCCATTTACACATGATCCATAAAAAAATAAATTGGACTTCATAAAAGTTAAAAAATTCTACACTTTGAAAACATTATTAAAATAATGAAAAGATAAATCCCAGACTAAGAAAATATTTGTAAAGAATATATCTGATAAAGAACTTATATAGGCAGAAAATATAAAGAAATATCAAAATTCAATAATAATATAACCCAATCTTTTTTAAAACGGGCTAAAGAGTTGACCACACTTTCCCCAAAAGATATAGGATTATTAAATTAGCACATGAAGAGATGTTCACCATCATAATTAGGGAAATGCAAATTAAAACCACAAAGGGAAACTGTTGTTGCCAGTTGCTCAGTCCTGTTTGACTCTTTGCAACACCATAGACTGTGCCTGCCAGGCTCCTCTGTCCATGGGATTCTCCAGGCAAGAACACTGGAGTGAATTGCCATTCCCTTTTCTAGGAGATCTTCCTGACCCAGGGGTAGAACCCGAGTCTCAAGTATTAACAGACAGATTCTTTACCATTGAGCCACCTGAGAAGTCTCAATGAGACAGTACTCTACACCTATTAGAATGGCTGAAATTAAAAAGACTGACCATACTAAATATTGGCAAAGATGTAGAGAAATCAGAAACCTCATACATTACTGGTGGGAAAGTAAATGGTACAGCCACTTTGAAAAACATTCTGACAATTGTTTTTGAAGTTAAAGATATACTCATGTGATCCGGTCATTCTGCTGCTATGTATTTACACTAAAAAAAGGAAAGTATGTCTTTGTAAAACCTTATACACAGATGTTCCTAGCACCTTTATTGTATAAGCTAAAAATTATAAACAACTTAAATATCCATCAAGAGGTGAATATGTTACACAAATTGTAACGTATCTATACAATAGAGTACTATTTAACAATGAAAAGGAGCAATTTATTGATACATACTACAGCCATGAAAATAAAACACACTTGCTCCTTGGAAGAAAAGTTGTGACCAGCCTAGACAGCATATTAAAAAGCAGAGACATTACTTTGCTGACAAAGGTTCATCTAATCAAAGCTATGGTTTTTCCAGTAGTCATGTATAGATGTGAGAGTTGGATCATTAAGAAAGCTGAGTACCAAAGAATTGATGCTTTTGAACTGTAGTGTTGGAGAAGACTCTTGAGACTCCCTTGGACTGCAAGAAGATCAAACCAGTCCATCCTAAAGGAAATCAGTCCTGAATATTCATTGGAAGGACTAATGCTAAAGGTGAAGCTCCAGTACTTTGGACATTGATGTGAAGATCTGACCCCTGAGAAAAGACCCTGAAGTTGGGAAAGATTGAAGGCAGGAGGAAGGGGATAACAAAGGATGAGATGTTTGGATGGCATCACTGACTTGATGGACATGAGTTTGAGCAAGCTCCAGGAGTTGGTGATGGCTGGCCTAGCATGCTGCAGTCCATGTGGTCGCAAAGAATTGGACATGACTGAGCAACCAAACTGAACTGAACTGAACAACCTAATGGATCTCAGAATTATTATACTAATCGAAAACAGGCAAAACAAGTGCATACTATAAGATTCCATTTATATAAAATTCTGGAAAATATAAGCTAATGTATAGTGACAGAAGGTAGATCAATGCTTGCACAAGGAAAGTTTTGAAGGTGATAAATAATTTTGCTATCTTGATTGTGGTAGTGATTTCATTGGTCAATGTGTCAAAACTTATCAAATTTAAATTTGTGCAATTATTGTCCTACAATTATGCTTCAACAAATTCGTTTTTAAATATAGGGCGAAAGAGATGAAGACTTATATACAGTGAGTAGGTAGGTAGTAAGTTTAAATAAGTTATCAAGCTAGTAGGTTTAGAAATATTTTTGATCTTTCTCCTAAATATGTATCCTCTCCATACCAAAGCTAACACTCTAGTTTACAGTACCATCTTATCTCACCCAAGTTATTGCAGCATTCTCCTGATGTCCTTAATATTAATCTGAAAATCTAGCCCCTGTCTCCTCTTCCAGTCTGACTTAAATCACTTTTTCCCTGGCTTCCTATGCTCCAATCATGTGTGTGTGAAAGTTGCTTAGTCATGTCCGACTCTTTGCTACCCCATGGACTATACAGTCCACGAAATTTTCCAGGCCAGAATACTGGAGTGGGTAGCCTTTCCCTTCTCTTGGGGATCTTCCTAACCCAGGGATGGAACCTAGATCTCCCACACTGCAGGTGAATTCTTTACCAGCTGAGCCACAAGGGAAGCCCATGCTCCAATCATACTCAACTTCTTTTCATGCTTTCAGCATATACCTCACTCTCATTTCTGGTCTTTACAGATATCCTCCATGTAGATGGAAAACATCTCCATTTTCCCCTTCTTCTCCTTACAGAAATAACTTCAGTTCAGTTCAGTTCAGTCGCTCTGTTGTGTCTGACTCTTTGTGACCCCATGAATCACAGCACACCAGGCCTCCCTGTCCATCACTAACTCCCGGAGGTCACTCAGACTCACATCCATTGAGTCAGTGATGCCATCCAGCCATCTCATCCTCTGTCGTCCCCTTCTCCTCCTGCCCCCAATCCCTCCCAGCATCAGAGTCTTTTCCAATGAGTCAACTCTTCGCATGAGGTGGCCAAAGTACTGGAGTTTCAGCTTTAGCATCATTCCTTCCAAAGAAATCCCAGGGCTGTTCTCCTTCAGAATGGACTGGTTGGATCTCCTTGCAGTCCAAGGGACTCTCAAGAGTCTTCTCCAATAACTTAGCAGGTCTCAATTTATACCACATTTTCTTTGGATATCTTCCCTCTTTCCCCAATTAATTGTTTTATATTATGCTCCTATAATGTAAGCCTTATTTTAATTGTTTTAGTTAAATCTTCTTTAAGATAGGAAATTATATTATATCTCATTCAATGATATTTATCTCTTATACCTAACATTACTTGGGTTTCTCTTACCTTGCCAGGAAGAGATACCCCATGCCCAAGGTAAGAGAAACCCAAGTAAGACGGTAGGTCTTGCAAGAGGGCATCAGAGGGCAAATACACTGAAACCATACTCACAGAAAACTAGTCAATCTAATCACACCAGGACCACAGCCTTGTCTAACTCAATGAAATTAAGCCATGCCCGTGGGGCAACCCAGGATGGGCGGGTCATGGTGGAGAGATCTGACAGGGTGTGGTCCACTGGAGAAGGGAATGGCAAACCACTTGAGTATTCTTGCCTTGAGAACCCCATGAACAGTATGAAAAGGCAAAATGATAGGATACTGAAAGAGAAACTCCCCAGGTCAGTAGGTGCCCAATACGCTACTGGAGATCAGAAAAAAAAAAAAAAAAAAAAAAAAAAAAAAGAAAAAAAAAAAAAAAAAAAAAAAAAAAAAAAAAAAAAAGAAAGATACTAATCAGTGGAGAAATAACTGCAGAAAGAATGAAGGGATGGAACCAAAGCAGAAAGAATACCCAGCTGTAGATGTGTCTGGTGATAGAAGCAAAGTCCGATGCTGTAAAGAGCAATATTGCATAGGAACCTGGAATGTCAGGTCCATGAATCAAGGCAAATTGGAAGTGGTCAAACAAGAGATGGCAAGAATGAATGTCGACATTCTAGGAATTAGCGAACTAAAATGGACTGGAATTGGGTGAGAGGACCATTATATCTACTACTGCGGTCAGGGATCCCTCAGAAGAAATGGAGTGGCCATCATGGTCAACAAAAGAGTCTGAAATGCAGTACTTGGATGCAATCTCAAAAACGACAGAATGATCTCTGTTCGTTTCCAAGGCAAACCATTCAATGTCACAGTAATCCAAGTCTATGCCCCAACCAGTAACGCTGAAGAAGCTGAAGTTGAACCGTTCTATGAAGACCTACAAGACCTTTTAGAACTAACACCCCAAAAGGATGTCCTTTTCATTATAGGGGACTGGAATGCAAAAGTAGGAAGTCAAGAAACACCTGGAGTAACAGGCAAATTTGGCCTTGGAACACGGAATGAAGCAGGGCAAAGACTAACAGAGTTTTGCCAAGAAAATGCACTAGTCATAGCAAATACCCTCTTCCAACAACACAAGAGAAGACTCTATACATGGACATCACCAGATGGTCACCACCGAAATCAGATCGATTATATTCTTTGCAGCCAAAGATGGAGAAGCTCTATACAATCAGCAAAAACAAGACCAGGAGCTGACTGTGGCTCGGACCATGAACTCCTTATTGCCAAATTCAGACTTAAACTGAAGAAAGTAGGGAAAACCACTAGACCATTCAGGTATGACCTAAATCAAATCCCTTATGATTATACAGTGGAAGTGAGAAATAGATTTAAGGGCCTAGATCTGATAGATAGAGTGCCTGATGAACTATGGAATGAGGTTCGTGACATTGTATAGGAGACAGGGATCAAGACCATTCCCATGGAAAAGAAATGCAAAAAAGCAAAATGGCTGTCTGGGGAGGCCTTGCAAATAGCTATGAAAACAAGAGAAGCGAAAAGCAAAGGAGAAAACGAAAGATATAAACATCTGAATGCAGAGTTCCAAAGAATAGCAAGAAGAGATAAGAAAGCCTTCTTCAGCGATCAATGCAAAGAAATAGAGGAAAACAACAGAATGGGAAAGACTAAGGTACTCTTCAAGAAAATCAGAGATACCAAAGGAACATTTCATGCAAAGATTGGCTCGATAAAGGACAGAAATGGTATGGACTTAACAGAAGCAGAAGATATTAAGAAGAGGTGGCAAGAATACACAGAAGAACTGTACAAAAAAGAGCTTCATGACCCAGATAATCATGATGGTGTGATCACTGACCTAGAGCCAGACATCCTGGAATGTGAAGTCAAGTGGGCCTTAGAAAGCATCACTACAAACAAAGCTAGTGGAGGTGATGGAATTCCAGTGGAGCTATTCCAAATCCTGAAAGATGATGCTGTGAAAGTGCTGCACTCAATATGCCAGGAAATTTGGAAAACTCAGCAGTGGCCACAAGATTGGAAAAGGTCAGTTTTCATCCCAGTCGCAAAGAAAGGCAATGCCAAAGAGTGCACAAACTACTGCACAATTGCACTCATCTCACGCGCTAGTAAAGTAATGCTCAAAATTCTCCAAGCCAGGCTTCAGCAATATGTGAACCGTGAACTTCCAGATGTTCAAGCTGGTTTTAGAAAAGGCAGAGGAACCGGAGATCAAATTGCCAACATCCGCTGGATCATGGAAAAAGCAAGAGAGTTCCAGAAAAACATCTAATTCTGCTTTATTGACTATGCCAAAGCCTTTGACTGTGTAGATCACAATAAACTGTGGAAAATTCTGAAAGAGATGGGAATACCAGACCACCTGATCTGCCTCTTGAGAAATCTGTATGCAGGTCAGGACGCAACAGTTAGAACTAGTCATGGAACAACAGACTGGTTCCAAATAGGAAAAGGAGTACGTCAAGGCTGTATATTGTCACCATGTTTATTTAACTTATATGCAGAGTACATCATGAGAAATGCTGGACTGGAAGAAACACAAGTTGGAATCAAGATTGCCGGGAGAAATATCAATAACCTCAGATATGCAGATGATACCACCCTTATGGCAGAAAGTGTAGAGGAACTTAAAAGCCTCTTGATGAAAGTGAAAGTGGAGAGTGAAAAAGTTGGCTTAAAGCTCAACATTCAGAAGATCATGGCATCTGGTCCCATCACTACATTGGAAATAGATGGAGAAACAGTGGAAACAGTGGCAGACTTTATTTTTCTGGGCTCCAAAATCACTGCAGATGGTGACTGCAGCCATGAAATTAAAAGACGCTTACTCCTTGGAAGGAAAGTGATGACCAACCTAGATAGCATATTCAAAAGCAGAGACATCACTTTGCCAACAAAGGTTCGCCTAGTCAAGGCTATGGTCTTTCCTGTGGTCATGTATGGATGTGAGAGCTGAAGAAGGCTGAGCGCCGAAGAATTGATGCTTTTGAACTGTGGTGTTGGAGAAGACTCTTGAGAGTCCCTTGGACTGCAAGAAGATCCAACCAGTCCATTTTGAAGGAGATCAGCCCTGGGATTTCTTTGGAAGGAATGATGCTAAAGCTGAAACTCCAGTATTTTGGCCACCTCATGCGAAGAGTTGACTCATTGGAGAAGACTCTGATGCTGGGAGGGATTGGGGGCAGGAGGAGAAGGGGACGACAGAGGATGAGATGGCTGGATGGCATCACTGACTCGATGGATGTGAGTCTGAGTGACCTCCGAGAGCTGGTGATGGACAGGGAGGCCTGGCGTGCTGCAGTTCATGGGGTCGCAAAGAGTGGACACGACTGAGCGACTGATCTGATCTGATCTGATCTGATACCTAACATAATGCCTGATACTGGTGATACATTTGATAAATAGTTGAGAGAATGAGTTAGTGAAAGAATAAATAAGTGTTTTAATAGTCATGCTATGCTAAGTCACTTCAGTCGTGTCCGAGTCTGTGTGACCCCATAGACAGCAGCCCACCAGGCTTCCCTGTCCCTGGGATTCTCCAGGCAAGAACACTGGAGTGGGTTGCCATTTCCTTCTCCAGTGCATGAAAGTGAAAAGTGAAAGTGAAGTCGCTCAGTCATATCTGACTCTCAGTGACCCCATGGACTGCAGCCTACCAGACTCTTCCGTCCGTGGGATTTTCCAGGCAAGAGTACTGGAGTGGGGTGCCATTGCCTTCTCTGTTTAATAGTCATACATAGTATTATAGCTAATCTGTTATATTTTCCACTTTTATTTTTTACAGTATTTATTCTTATAAATGTTCATCCTTAGAAAAGCAAAAAACATCAATTCTTAAAAATTTATTTCACTTTTGTTGCATGTATTTTCAGTAGCTTTACTAGAGTCTCAATTTTCTGATATTAAGGAGTTATTCCAGAACATGAAATACTCAAACTGCATGATTCCTATATTGTCCCTCTAAGAAAATTATTTTTAGAGTTACTTTTATTGTTTTGTTTGCCTTAATATCAAGAATAACCAAAGGTGTTCACGATTGGTATGAATTTGATAACTTTGTCCTAGAGATTATTATGCTATTGTCAATTTTCTTAGACTAACATTTAGGAGAATTCTATTAACACGGTCTTTGCTTCTGTATCTGGCTGACTTAAGCCCAGGATAGATGCAAATATTTTCCAATAATACTTTGGTATTACTTTATATTATTTGTCTATAAGAAACTAGAGAGGATGTTAAATATGAGAGAGTAAAGGAACAGGACTGAATATGGTTCCACTGACAACTGAGGAGTTGGCTTAAAATGGCATGAATAGTAAGTTTGAAATATGAAACATTTGGTATTGCACAACCAGTTTCCACATTAATCAATCCCTTATGCTCTAATTAATACCTTGTTAAAATGTTTATTCTCAAGGAAAACAACAGTTTTTAACTTTTATAGATATTTGGCACATTTTTGAATTAATTATTAATAGGTTAATCGAGTATTGAATATTGATCAGAATAATATTCTGCTGTTGTAATGCTTACAGTAAGTGAGGTGTTGTACGTATTTCCATATCCCACAGTGACCCTATATTGAGAACTTACCATCACTTTACTAATGAGAAGCGTGACGATCAGAGATATAAATTAACTTCCTTTTTTATATCACACAATTTGTACAGAGAAAATCTAGGTGAAAATCTGAGTCTATCTTGTATAAATGTTGTTTCTAATCCATTCCATTACCTCTTCGTGAAATAATTCCTTTTCTAAGTATATCTGTTTCCTGGGGTTGCCATAACATACTACCACAAACTTGATGGCCTCAAACAACAGAGATAGTCTTTCACAGCTCTAGAGGTCAAAAATCAGAAATCAATGAATCAGAAGGGCCACATTCACTCTGAAGGCTCAAGGGGAGAATTACTTGCTCTTCCATGCATTCCTTGGTTTGCAGCTGTTTATCTGCAGTCTAAGCTTCCTTCTTTACATGGCCTTCTCTTTGTGTCTGTATTTTTTCCTCTGTCTCTTATAGAGGCATGTCATTTTATTTCTCTGGCCCAGGAAGATCCCCTGAGGGCACGGCAACCCACTCCAGTATTCTTGCCTGGAAAATCCCATGGACGGAGGAGTCTGGTAGGCTGTGTTCCATAGGGTCACAAAGAATCAAACATGACTGAAGTGTCTTAGTATGCACCCAGAGTTACAAACTTGGATAATCCAGGATGATCCTATCTAGAGATTCTTAACCTAATTAGATATGCAAAAACCCTTCTTCCAAATAAGGCCACATTCTCAGCTTCTGAGGATTGAAATGTGGGCATATCTTTTAGGGAGCCACTATTCAACCCACAAGACTTGGCATCAGATAAACTATTTTGCTCTCAGAACAGTAGGTATATATCTTTGGAATATGCAGTAGTCAAGGTTCAGAAATCTAAAGTTTACAAATGTATATAGAAATATTTACAAATGGCTAGGTAATGCTGATTCTCCATGAAGACCAGCCATAAAGCAGTGACTGTTACCCTGTCCCTAACAGGACAAAATGATAACATCTTAAAGGAATGCTGCTCATACTTCTGGAGTAGCTTCATCAAAGCTGTGATCCATCCTACCTGTTTGGTTGCAAAAGGAGACATCAATCAATAGGTTGAAAGACATTTGATTTTCTTCCGTGATGCCAATCTCAAATATAAATACCATTGTAGTCTATTTTGGTATATCCTCCATAAATTTCTCCAACTGCTTAATTAATCTCTAAGTCTTTGCTACCTTTCATTTCAAGGTAGGTATTCTTTAAAATACTGAAGAGGGTTTCATTCTCTGACTCTATTTGTACTTTTCCAAACTTCAAGTTTTCCCTGTAGTATTGATAATATAGGGTTTCATGAAAAATTCTGTGATTACCCTCTCCAAAACTATTATAATCCCTTTATGTAATAGGTCAAGTTCAACACCCTTCCTTTAAACTTTTCAGACACTTTAACCCCAAGTCATGCTGTGGATCTTTCTATTCCAAAACTGCACACAGTCAGTTCAATTGCACAGTCATGGCCTACTCTTTGCAACCCCATGGACTGCAGCATGTCAGGCTTCCCTGTCCATCACCAACTCCTGAAGCTTGCTCAAACTCATGTCCATCAAGTTGGTGATGCCATCCAACCATCTCATCCTCTGTCGTCCCCTTCTCCTCCCGCCTTCAATCTTTCCCAGCATCAGGGTCTTTTCAAATGAGTCAGTTCTTTCCATCAGGTGGCCAAAGCTGAAACTCCTGAAACTGCACACATCCTTCTCTATTTAAGCTTTCATGGATTACACAGCTAGAAATGTATCATTACATGTATCCAAATGTATCATAATTTAAATATTAAACCTTTCTACCTTGCTTTCAGTACACGTGATGAGTCCCAACATTTTATTAGTCTTTTCGGCCATAGGTTCTTATTAAGCTAATATCATTAGTAAAGAGTTCAGAGTAATTTACAGATACTATTTTTTTGCTATATCTGATATCTCAAATCATCTTAATACAGTTTCTGTTATTTTTCCCCCAAAATGTTTGCCTTGCTTTTATTCTCACTAAGAATACTAATTGATATTTGTTCAATGCCTTTTTTTGGAGGCCATGTATAAAATATTCCATATGAGTTACCTCAGTAAATCTCCAACATGTACAAGTATTTTCTATGTTCTACAGATGAAGAAACTGAGACTCTATTGCTACTTTTTGCTTACTCACATAACTTGATTTCCTGACTGATTATCTGTTTGGTTTGAATGGCTCTATTGTCACTATTTCAGGGAGATTTTATTCACTACTTTTCTTCATCATTGACAAAATATTGACTTAGAACAGTTTCCAGTACTAATCTGGGGAGATTCATTTCTATTCATTCACTTATTAAATTCCAGGAATTACTGTGCACGCTGAGAGTACAGAGGTATTCAGTTGTTGTAGACAACTCCTAAGATGGCTTGCAGACTCTCCATATCCCATGTCCCACCCACTTGTGTATTTCCCTCTCCTTTAGTATTGACTAGACCTAGTGACTCATTTCTAAAAAAGACAGTTCAAGGGGTTGCAGAGAGTTGGACACAACTGAGCAACTGAACTGAACTGAACTGAACTGAACTGAATATCCCAGATTCAGAGATCAGATCAGTCACTCAGTCGTGTCCAACTTTTTGCGACCCCATGAACCGCAGCACGCCAGGCCTCCCTGTCCATCACCAACCCCCAGAGGTCACCCAGATTCACATCCATCGAGTCAGTGATGCCATCCAGCCATCTCATCCTCTGTCGTCCCCTTCTCCTCCTGCCCCCAATCCCTCCCAGCATCAGAGTCTTCTCCAATGAGTCAGCTCTTCGCATGAGGTGGCCAAAATACTGGAGTTTCAGCTTTAGCATCATTCCTTCCAAAGAAATCCCAGGGCTGATCTCCTTCAGAATGGACTGGTTGAATCTCCTTGCAGTCCAAGGGACTCTCATGAGTCTTCTCCAATACCACAGTTCAAAAGCATCAATTCTTCGGCGCTCAGCCTTCTTCACAGTCCAGCTCTCACATCCATACATGACCATAGGAAAGACCATAGCCTTGACTAGGCTGAACTGAACTGAACTCTGAATATCCCAGATTAAGTTTCAAAAAAACTGTGGCTTTAATCTTGAATGCCTCTCTCACTGTTTCCTATGTTACTCTATCTGGGGAAAGTCAAATGCCATGCCATCACACAGCTCTGTGGAGGCACCCACATGACGAAGGGCTCAGGCCTGCCAATAACCAAGTGAGTGAATTTAGAGATTGGCTTTCAGTTCAAACCACAGCTCTGGCTGTCTGATTGATTACAACCTCCTGAGGGACTTTGAACTTTGACCCAGAGGCACCTAGCTACACTGCACACAGATTCCTGGCCCACCAGGAACCATGAGACAGTTCTTTTTTTTTTTTTTAAGCTACTAAGTTGTGGAATAACTTGTCAGGCAGTAATAAATATCTATTATAGCAATATGGCTCAGAGTCTCATTCTCATGGAATTTATATTCTGATAGCAATTATATGTCCCCACAAAACACAAAATATATACAAATGAGAAAGATACTAGTAATTCATTCTAAGAGGAAAATAAAGCAGAATAGAGTGAATTGAGGATGCTCTGGACACCATGATCAGGGCAAGAAAGATCGCTCTTTAAAGTACTGTTTAGGTCAGGAAGCAACAGTTAGAACTGGACATGGAACAACAAACTGGTTCCAAATAGGAAAAGGAGTACGTCAAGGCTGTATATGGTCACCCAGCTTATTAAACTTATATACAGAGTACATCATGAGAAACGCTGGGCTGGAAGAAGCACAAGCTGGAATCAAGATTGCCGGGAGAAATATCAATAACCTCAGATATGCAGATGACACCACCCTTATGGCAGAAAGTGAAGAGGAACTAAAAGCCTCTTGATGAAAGTAAAAGTGGAGAGTGAAAAGGTTGGCTTAAAGCTCAACATTCAGAAAACTAAGCTCATGGCATCTGGTCCCATCACTTCATGGCAAATAGATGGGGAAACAGTGGAAACGGTGGCTGACTTTATTTTTTTGTGCTCCAAAATCACTGCAGATGGTGACTTTGGCCATGAAATTAAAAGACACTTGCTCCTTGGAAGGAAAGTTATGACTAACCTAGACAGCATATTAAAAAACAGAGACATTACTTGCCAACAAAGGTCTGTCTAGTCAAGGTTATGGTTTTTCCTGTGGTCATATATGGATGTGAGAGTTGGACTATAAAGAAAGCTGAGTGCCGAAGAATTGATGCTTTTGAAATGTGGTATTGGAGAAGACTCTTGAGAGTCCCTAGGACTGCAAGGAGGTCCAACCAGTCCATCCTAAAGGAGATCAGTCCTGGATGTTCATTGGAAGGACTGATGTTGAAGCTGAAACTCCAGTACTTTAGCCACCTGATGCAGAGAGCTGACTCATTTGAAAAGACCCTGATGCTGGGAAAGATTGAGGGCAGGAAGAGAAGGGATGACAGAGCATGAGATGGTTGGATGGCATCACTGACTCAATGGACATGGGTTTGGGTAAACTCTGGGAGTTGGTGATGGACAGGGAGGCCTGGCGTGCTGCAGTTCATGGGGTCGAAATGAGTTGGACACGACTGAGTGACTGAACTGAACTGAATGAAGAGTTAGTTCATCGTAATACTGTTGGGGCAGGCGAACTCAGGCAGAGACAGAGTAGGGGTATTAGGAATAGCGTTGGCTTGTTTGAGGGACATGGGTCAGTGAGGCAGAAGCACAGTGAGTAAGTGAAGAGCTGTAGGAGATAAGATCAAACAGGTGGATGACTAAATCACTTCAGTCATGTCCGACTCTGAATGACCCCATGGGCTACAGCCTGCCATCATCCTCTGTCCATGTGGATTCTCCAGGCAAGAATACTGGAGTGAGTTGCCATGCCCTTCTCTAGGGAACAGGTGGACAGGAACAGATAATGGAGAGATGTAGGTTAGCGTTTTGAATTTGAAATATCATTCTTACAACATTGTATATTGTAGATTTTATGCAAGGTCTGCCTTGCATTTCAAGACCACTCTGGCTTCTGTTTAGAAAATGGATTGTAAGAGACAAGAATGGAAACAGAGAAATCAATTAGGGGGCCAGTTAAGAGGTAATCATGTTTGGGTTGGCAACAACAGAGATGGTGAGAAATGGTTGAGTTTGGAATGTACTTTTCAGGTTGAGTTAATGGGGGTTATTGATGGATTCAGTGTGTTGAGTGAGACAAAAGGAATTCAAAGACTCCTAATCTTTAGTCTAATCACTCAGGGCACCTTTCACTGAGATGGAGGAAATGCAGTTTGATTGGAGGAAGGGGTGGCAATATGGGTGTTACAGACTTGGTGTGTTATTACATTAGTCTAGAGCGTGTGGCCCTAGCAAGGGAAGTGCCCACTGATCTCTATTTTGTGCTTTAAGCTAGTTTCTTGCTGTGGAAAACCACCTCTAACATCTAATAATATGTTGAATCCTGGTGAGTTTTATTTTTTTAACTTTTGTGGTAGAATCATGTCAGAGGCTATTTGAATGCTGAAATAGCAAAAATTAACTTCATCCTTTCAATATAGTGAATTAGTTAATCAGATATAATTTCTCTTATGGAGTGCTACAAAATTCACTGAAGAAAAAAAATCAGGGTAGTATTTTGGTTATAATTCATTACAGCACAGATATTACATACAGGATAACCTTTGCTCTCTCCTTCATTCAAACTTTGTTATAGCTTGTAATCATATATTTCCATATTTAGAGTAATTCATTCATGCTACCTCATTCACCTTAAAAGTTAGTAGCCGCTTTACTGTAAGTGTAGTAAGTTCAGTGGGGAATTTGAGAAGATCATTGTTCCCTTTCCTGTACAACCTCTGTATTAAGAATAAGTAGTGAGAATGATTGTGGTTATGTAGACACATTTGTCCCATGAGAAAAAGTGATCAGAAAAATCCAGAAGAAATGCTGATAAATCAACAGTGTTTTGTAGTGAAAGAGTGAAAATTGCCCAACGAATTTTTTTTAAAGGTAAATATCACCATGGTTATTTGGAACATTAGTGCCCTGCATGAGTAGTTAGCAAAAATGTACTTAGGTATCTATGTGTTGCCCAATCTGAGGAGATTCTCCAACCCACTGGAAAATTTAGACTTGCCCCTCAGATACTAAAATAATAAACTGAGAGGCACAGGCATGATTTGTTAATTGTAAGCCAGTGTATTGCAACTGCTATGCATTGTGAGATCCCAGTATGAAGTGGCATAGTATAAAATTAAATTGTATTGTATAGTGCATTGTATTGTTTCATCAGATTTTGATATCCTCACTTTAAATAATTCATGGGAAGAAATGATCACTTCATAATGCCACAAACTCACAGCAGGCAAAACTAATTTTACACAATATGAAAACAGATTTTATTTATTTAAAAGGAATATTAAAAAAAACACAACAACTTTTTTGACACCAGCTGCTGAGAAATAAATAGAATACTTTATGACAAAAAAATATCTAAATCTATAAAAACTGTTCCTGGGAGACCAAGTTGAGGATTGTAAAGATACATTTAAACGCCTTGGTCAATGCCATAAGCCTTATTTTGAGGGAAAATACGCTTCCATCTTGTTTACTCCCTGTCGGGATAAAACGGAACTAAGAGAGAAAATTAGCTTTAGAAAATCCTTCCTAACAGCTACAACATAATACCAAGGAAGTGGCAAACTCAAGTATCATACCATCGACCCCTCACTAGGCCAGATAAACTCTATAGGTAAATGGTAACTAGTATCCTAAATGCAAACTATAAATGATTGCTTAGTTTTGCCCAAACCAGACTTTAACTGGCAGTGGAAAAGAATATTTTGGAGTGACCACAACAATTTTCCTTTCACTGTGGCTTTAAGAATGGAATGAGGAAGTAAGGTAAAAATATAATGAGACTATTTTCTTTGGGAGAGTTTATTACTCATTTTTATACAAATATCATATATTTTTATATAAATTGCAAGAAAATACAGGCTTTCTGTTCAATTTGATAATGACTTCATATCTGACTCAATCAGATGCTGGCTTCAGACAAAGAATGGGAGCCATGCCATGGGTGGATCTGGGTCTAATCTCAGAATCGTGAGGGTCCAGGCATCCAGGCAGTTTGCAGTCCTCTTCCTTGGAGCTTCAGGGAGGGAACAAGTGTGAAGAGGGGGCATGGCTTTTAGTGAGGTAGCTAAGAGATGGACAAAAGAAAGAAGAGAGCAACATCTAAAATAATCAGATATTTTATCACCAAAGCAAGGAAAACACATTCTGTTGATAATATAAATATTGTTTATTGAATTTTTACTTCTAAAAAATGTTTAACTTAAAAACTGTTGCTGACAGTGGGAATGTAAATATGAAGCTGAGCAACTGACTCACCAGAGTTTATTATTATCTCTGATAACAGCTGAAATCTAGTCTTCTTTGTGTACTATAAAATGGGGCAGATTTGTATAGCCATGGTGTCATAGGCACAGTTGGAAGAGATTTGTCTGGTTTTGTTATAAATTTCCTTCTTTGGGGTTTATAAGTCAGGAATTAGAAATTCATTTTAGAGTCCTTAGATTTCATAGGGTTACAGATTAAGAGGGACTGAAATTTGGTGCTATTCCTTAACTTTCAAGATTTTAAATACTTTCCAATGCAGCTAAGATTTAAAATGTTCAATTGTTTTTACCAAACTCATTGATGGGGTGGTGTTTTTAGCAGGTTCTGTATTTTCTAGGAGCTGTATGATATTATACAGAGATAATGGGTCTCCTTTATCCTCAGTACATCAGTGCAGTCTGATATGGATATTAACAAGGTGCTTTGGGAAAAACAAGCACTGAGATTACAATACAGAATGTCAAAGTTCAAAGCCTGGCTTAATTCCACTTGCTAGTTGTTGACGTTATGCTACTCATTTTAACCTTTCTGTGTCTTACTATTATTATTAATCTATAAAATGGAGTTAATAAAACTTACTCTAAGATTCTCTTACCATGTAGTAACAGAAAATTCTTGTGCTGTGCTTAGTTGCTCAGTTGTATTTGACTCTTTGTGACCCTGTGGACTGTGGCCTGCCAGGCTCCTCTGTCCATGGAATTCTCCAGGCAAGAATACTAGAGTGGGTAGCCATGCCTTCCTCCAGGGGATCTTCCCAATCCAGGGATTGAACCCAGGTCTCCAGCATTGCAGGCAGAGTCTTTACTGTCTAAGTTACCAGGAAGCTTAAAGTTCTAAGAAATGTTGATTTAATCCTTTTAATGAATATTATATAAGGACTGTTTCTCAAAGGCAATAGTGTTGCATTTTAAGGGAAAATTTTGTACATATATAATGTAACATGTAAAAATGACTGTTTCTGCTGAGTATTCTGCTATCACAACCAGAATTATCTTGCAAACATTAACCAAAACAAAGCTGGTGTAACAGAGTTAGCATCAATCTGAGTGATATTGTAATGATTTTTCAGTAATCAGTATATATGGGCCAGACTACTTTCTTATGTATATAAAGAAATAAGCCAGTTTCCAAATTTCTTATTTCATTTCTTTTTCATTCTAATGTTTCTAACCTTTCATAATATAAAGCTCATATCCTTTTTACTGAAATCTTTACTTCAGCATCAAGCTTTTCTTCACAATGCAAGGGCTACAGATAGAATGTGAGTTAAATGTTATTTAAGCAGAATTATTTAAAAGCCATATTAGTGTTATGAAGCTGTAGATATCCTGAAATGAGCTGTCACCTTTCCACTTGCTTAGACAGATGCTATATTAATCAATTATCAAAAATAGAACACTGGCCTAAAAAATATTCATATTTGTTTTTATGTAAGAACAGAAATGGTCACATCTAAGTGGAGGAAGGGAGATTCATTCCACACACAAATTTAGTATCTAAGATTTGAAACATCAGAACTGTCCATGCAATTAAGAACACTTAATTAAACTTACATGTTGACTTTGAGCAGAGAGATTTTTAGAAATAGAAAAGATAATGTTTCATGGCTTTCAGGAATACAATGACATCATTTTTATTCACAGAAAAGTGCATTTTTAAAATGCACTCAGTTAAAAATGTCAAAGAGTTTGTCACCAGTGAATTTGGGGTGCTTGTCCCTTTGCCCCCTTGTGGAATTTACTTTGTTGAAATAGATTGTCACTCTCTTGGAAGACAATTGCTTTGATATTGACAGCAGGCCTTCATTAGATCTAGAAATGAATCATAAGGCACATGAGTAGCACAGCCATATTCAGCCATAAAAAAATTAGCTGAGTGCTACACATATCACAGAATATGGTGATTTGGGATAGGGAAGTAGTCCAACTTAGATTCACTTTTGTGAAAAAGAACACTTAATAATTATTGTATCAACTTAGCATTTCATCCAAACCTGGAATTTGTGTTTACCCAAAGGCCTGCTCTGAGATTGAGCAAGACGATTGAAAATGGACTGGGCCAGGTAGGCCAGAGAGAGGGCGGGATCAGCTGACATGGCAGAATAGGGTTTTGTGTTATCACCTCAAAAGCAACATTAAATTCCTTTCTATGAAATTATAGCATCTGTCATTTTCCAGGAGAATATAAGAAGTTTATTCTCTGTCATGGAAATAATGCATTTAAATGGCTTGAAATTTCAATAGATTGTTGTAAAAGCTCTGATAAAAAGTTAGTATTTTAATGATAGCCTTCAAACATAATCAGTAATGAAATTTAAGCAGGACCTAAGGGAATATGACTTAAGAATCTTAGAATCCTTCAATAAAATTATTTAAGAAATAGAATGGTCCTATTCCTGGGTAATATATGATGTAGGTAACGTGACTAGTCTAAGATCCCTAAGTTGGGGTATGTGGAAGAGCTGGGTCTAGAAGCAGGAGTCTGGTCTCCAGTCAAGTGCTCTTTTTCTTGTAGAGCTTGATTCTTTTATATCTGCACAACAGAGTCAATGTCATAGAAAGATACAGGTCATACATTTTTCTAGGCAGTTAAGTGTTCATCCATTCTTACAACATCGATAACAATGGAAAGCATTTATTGCACTTACAACCTGCTAGGCAGGACCCAAATTATTTAACTTACAGTCTGTCTTTTAAATCTTCATAAAATGCCTTAAAAAGAATGTACTATTGCTATGTTCATTTCATAGTATGGTGGAGGTACTAAAGCGTAGGCAGGAGACTAAGTAAATCCAAAAGGAAACAGATGTACTAAGTGATGAAGCTTAGTTGTCAATGAACTCAGGCAGTCTGAGTTCCAGAGCTTGTGTCCTTATCCTCTTGTACAGCCTCTCTCAAGCATTTGTTAGTTACGAACTTGCTTAGAAATGTCATCGATGACTTCTAAGGGCTTCAGAAGAACAAGTTTCAAGAAAGAGTAACATATACGTGAATAGTAGACATACCCGTTGAATAAAATATAAGGCTGGATGAACTGAAGAATTTCACCTGGAAAAGAAAACAACCATATGAGAAATATATGATAGTGATGCAGAAATCAGGTTATAACTGTTTTCAGCAACCATATACAAAACTAGGACCAATAGATGGGAATTATAAGAAGATAGTTTCTGGTTTAATATAGCAGTGCAGTCATCAGAATAGGCAGCCTTGTTAGTGATCCTCCGTCTCTGGGGATAGAAGCCACGTGGCAAGTCTCTATTTCTCTAGACAGAATTGCTGCACTAGCATAGTACATTGGAGTACCACTATGCTCAGCTAGGTGAGAGGAAAGGGACACCAGTAATTTCATCTGAAGCTGTATTGTAAGGCAAGTAAGAGCAAGAGCTCTGGACAGATCCAACTCTGAATTCTGGCACCATCACTTATTAGCTGCATGAACTTAGTCAAGTTACTTAACTCTCAAACTTCTCTGAGTCCCAATTTCCCTATCTATAATTGGGATAATTGTATTTAAACTTCCAGAATTGTAGTGAAGAGGAATAAATGAGACTATTATGTAAAATGCCTAGCACTGTGCCAGGCACATAGTAAGTGCTCAGAAGATATTAATTTTTTAGGAGTGAAAGATTCATTAAGCAAAAATGAACTACAGTGCTAATTACTCTTTCATATGGAAAAAGAATCTTGGCCTAGCAGGTAATAAGTGGTAGGACTTTATGCTTACCAATCTCTCACTGCCTTTGGATAAGGTCACCACAGACTCTGGATTGTGAAAAGTGCTTATAAAGGAAGCTTTGTAAATCAACTTATTTAAAATGCAGTAGAGAAGCTTATGATTTAAAAGCATCCTGTGGTGAATCCTTTTATAGTGAATAATCACCCCCTAATTTATCTGTTTGGTAAGTTTAGAATTTGGCGCATTGAGTCTTCTTAAAGCAAAGAGTACACCTGTACTCTTATTCCTACAAGGTAGGCAGTATTTTCATGCTGGGCTGACTTTCAGAGACATACAGGGTGCCTCTTAGATTCAGGATGACAGAGGCTGGGTAACCACAGGAACATACAAGGTCACTCTAGTTAGTTAGAACATTAATTGTACTTGGTGACACATACATTTCTAATGAGCATGCAAGCTCATATAGGTCAATTGACCATTAGACCATTGCATGTAAGAATTTTTCCTGAATTGAAGAGTTGGATACTTAAGATATATTTTTCTTTATATCTCTTTTTCTCTCTCTGAAATTTCAATGGAAATCAACATGAAATTATAACATAATACAGATCCTTCAGAAAAAAAGCAAAAAACCAACCAAACAACGAACAGTTGTGAAATAGAGAGACCACTGAAGTAGGAACCCTGGATAAGACCTGCCATGTACTAACTGCAAGGCAGGGGATAGGAAGCTACTCATTTTTTTCTGTGTCCTAACTGGAACGTAACAACTTCAGACTTAGATCTCCTATATAACTTCTAGATAAAAAAAAAATCGCACCTGACTCATAAATGAGGTAAAACTATTTTGTTTCTTTCCAGTACCAAGAACAGGAAATTAGAGAAGGAACACTTAATAGTTAAGAAGTTTTCTTATTCCCAACCAACAATACTTGTCACTCTGCCTCAGCTTGAACTCTCTTTTGCTGATATGATGATTTAAAAGACATTGCATTTTGCTATGACATAGAAATTAATATGAACATGAGAAAACTTAGACCAAATGGTTGTTCCTCCCATGAGCCAGCAAACACTGACCTGGGTTTGAGAGAAAATGACCTTACCCACAATTAATTACATATAGGGCTAAAATAATTATATCTTTTCATTGATTTTCTTTATTTTCACACTATCCATGGGAATTTTGCCAATGCTTTATAGAGTGCTTTAAGCTTATTTACAACCAGCTTAGATAAAATACACTCTGAATATATGCTAGTGACTCTGCTCTGCAAGCTGAATGGGGGATAACATGCCTCAGAAGTGTATGCTTAAACTCTTTGGTCCTTCTCAAAGAGAGCCCCTCAAGAGCTCAGGTGATCATAAGAGCTCTGAATCCACTTCAAAATTTCTCAACTTTTCATGCTTATTACATTCTATGCAGGGTGACAAAAGGACAGAACTCACAAATGAAACTGGCTTATCTTTTACCAAACGAAAGTTTTAAAACACATTTTTGTACAAATGTATACACTATAAAGGACTACTATTTAGCCCTGAATTTCTTATTTGTCAGAAACTTCAGAGTGATTTTTGAGAGAAACTTCTAAGCTTAATTCAATCATGTAATAATGAAACTTCAATTTAACCAAACTGGAAATGCAGACAAAGCCTTAGTATCCCATAATAATCTTCATAATTATCCTATCAATCCTAAAGATGCTAAGGTCATTAAGATTGCAAAATGTGATGAGAAGGTCAACGTGATAACAGGCATAATGACAGGTGGCCGTCAGGGGCTCAGAAGAAATTTTATATTATGAAGGTGAAGAAAAACTTTACTTAGTCTTTCGTTTTTATTCTGAAGAAAAACATTACTATGTGTGGTTATACATCATTGCCAATTTCTTAATGTGTAAACAAGCAACCTACTCAATCTTTCTAGTAAAAAAAAAATTAATAGTTAACCACCTAACAAAGCAATTTCCCTGTTCCATTTTCTCTTGAGTACATAACAAAAACAGGAAGCATATAGAAAGCAGCTATGATTAGAAATAACTGGAATAAGTCATTTAGTATAAACTCAAGAGTTAGAGAAAAAAATTCTAACATATGGGGTAGAGATTAAGATTTAATCATGTCATTCTATCAGGAACATAGTACAGAAATTTCTATATGCAATAAGGGATCAAGGAATATTTATTGAGTACTTATTCAGGGCTCACTATTGGATTTCATTATAAATATGAATAATAAATATAAATAACTGCTTCATATTATTCTATTTGACAGTAAAATTATATCTATAGGTCCTATAGAATAATTAAAATCCTTTCAGTAGGTATATAAATTATGAACCTACCAATCTTTAGCCAAAGATTAAAACCTATTTGCAAAAATAACCCCATTTAACTTTGCTGACATCTCAGGAAGTTTCTGTAGTTGTCTAACTAGAATGTAGACTTCTGGAGACCTCTTGTGGGCCCTACATTTATGAAGCCTACAAGTCTTCTACCAGTAGAAACAAGGCAATTACAAAGGAAAATAAGAACAAGGCCCAAGTCTACTTGAGATATCCTTACATCTATATGGAAGTGTTGGATATGGGTTCCATGATGAAGCCCAAGTATGCGAAGGCAGAATGTGTTTTCTAAGTGACTCTTGGTTTTCTTACTGGAGAACTGACAACTCATAGAAGCCCAAGAGCACCCTCTAGCGAAATTTCTGGAATAGGCCTAAGGGGCTTGCTCTTGACCTGGGCTCTCCTTTGCAAATGACCTCTGAATGCCCAAAATATAAAACCTGGGTTTCAGCTATCTGGTTTTACCTTCAAACAACTTCCAAAACACAGAGAAAGTGGTATTCTTATCAAGTATTTCTAGTGGTAGAAATGCGTAAACACTAAGACCTAATATTCCATTGTTCCCCTGATTTTTTGTTTTTTGCTTACAATACCAGCCTGCCACACATGATATCTATTCATAGTCTTGTGTTAAAATAGTTCCTGAAACTAACATAACTAAAAAAATAGTGAGAAGCCTGAGAAATGTCTTACTGAATTATACTACTTCTGCCCCTCCCTCTGCCTTTCTCAAGCCTCTTACTCAGCTCAGGTACTATATCCAGAAAGTTTTTTTGTACTTGGCAATACTAGAATTCAAGGGTAGCAGGTTGAGATTTTAAATGGTGGTCAAAAATTATAGGAGAGTGTCTAGAAGGTTAAGTCCTTGTATTTATGCACTTCTGATTTTTATATTATCTGATAACTACAAAGATATATTTTCATCTAAATCTTGAGCAGAAATGAAAATTGCACATCCCTCAGTGTTCAACATAGTGCCTTATTAAATTGAAGCTGCAGTTAGATAACTACAGAGCAGGTCAGACAGTTGCTGTAGTTTAGTTGTGAGTCTACCACTCACTTAGATTAGTAACGGTTACATAATAAATGAAACAAAATAAATCATTGCTTGACTTTATAGGTAGCTTACTACTGAATGCTGTTATTGGAAGGAACTTTGAGATCTAAATCCCCCCATTTTAGGAAAAATTAAAATTGGTGCCCCTATTAGTTAAGTAACTTGTCCAAGATGATACAATTTGATGGTGGCAGCTTCAGGACTATAATACACATCTGTTTTGCCCATTTTAGTGTTCACTATTCTATATGAATTTGCTTGTTAAAAAGCTTGTTATGTCACTTCAAACAATTTCATTCACATTGTTTATTGGATTTTATGTGTCTAATAATTTATGGGTATATCCTCAAGCTAATGGGCTTCCCTTGTGCTCAGATGGTAAAGAATTCGCCTGGAATGCAGGAGACTAGGTTCGATCGAACCCCCTAGGTTTGATCTCTGGGTTGGGAAGATCCTCTGGAAGAATGCATGGCAACCCACTCCAGTATTCTTGCCTGGAGAATCCCCATGGACAGAGGAGCCTGGCTGGCTACAGTCCATGGGGTTGCAAAGAGTCCTACATGAATGAGTGACTAAGCACTTCAAGCTTATAGTGAGAAAAAAAGTATATATACCTTCCAATTTCATTTCTTCTGTTTTTACTTTCATGTATAGAAGAATAAATTACTCATGTAGTTACTGTTAAGAAGAATACAAAAATGTAATCATTTGATATGAGTCATATTATTTATTCAAACACTGTGCTGCACTGTGTCAACTTTGCAGATTGAAAAAAAGGGGGTACCCATTGATAATCTAACATTACTGATAGCTGTCCCTATGGTTCTGTGTTCTAATAGCACTTACCTTATAGTTGATGGAAGGATTACATGAGTTAATGCAAATAAAGGATGTGAAACATAGTTAGCGTTAATTAATTGCAGTATCTATATTAAATGTTAATGTCTCATTTTAAAAAAAAAACGAATAAGATATTCTTAGGATTATCCAGTAGAGGTCAGCTCTATGAACTATGTTAAACACTTTTTTAATATTATGATTTGACTTCTTGAAAATAAAAGTAAAAACGTGAAGATCTCTCCAAGTTGTTGTTTTTGAGTAAAATTGTATAAGAAATTTCCATTTGTCAAAGCATATTGCATATTAGTTCAATAGAAGTTTATAATTCTTTCATTTCTCAATTCATTATTATGTTCTTAGTCTTGACTTTAGCCTTAATCTTACCACATGTGACATTAATATTCAACCTTTCATTCATATTATTAATGATATTTAGTAGGTGAGGTGTTTGTGTATGGCAACTCAAGGCAGAATTATTCACCTTCAATTTTACTGTATAGTTAGTACCTTAATGAAGTTTTGTTCCTTGTTCTTTGCCTACTTTGTTATCCCTCAACATACAGTGTTGATATTTAGAATCATAAAATCAGCAAATATAGAACTAGAAGTGATCATAGATATAAACAGGTCTGATTCCTTCATCTTACAAATGAAAAAACTGACATTGCAACAGGGAATATAGCAGGTTGAGTTTCAGTGAAAGAAGATTGTATTTCCTTATATTTATAAAATAGTTGAATCTGGAGAAACAGGTGGTTCTTTGATTTTTCACTAATACTCTGAACCAATAGATTGACAATATAGCTCAACATTATCTACAGATAGAAAATACCTAGTATTTTAAAAAATATCCATTCACTCAGTAGTACAGTATGCCATCGATGCCTGCCAGTTTTTTTAAATTCCTGTCACTTTGCAATGTTAAAACCCTCACTGAAACTCTTTAGTGATTATCTTTAAGGATTTTCTTCTCCAGCTATGCAACTAAACAGTTTGAGTAATGAGATGGCATGGCCTCTGCATGGTCTACTAAACACTTGTAGGAAGTGGAACCCCCTTCTGGAGTTATGAGAGAAACATCACTTCTAAAAGGCCTTTAAAAGTACTCCAGCATAAACATTACACTGGAACATTTCATTAGCTTTTTGAGAACAATAAAGAAATGTGGAGCATAATAGGCTAATATGTTTAAGTGGTCTTGGTAGAACCCTACTTAACTCAGTGGGATTTTCTGCAGCACGCAGAGGTGGAAAACCATTCCTTACATATTTATTGTGTGGGACTGCCTCCTTCTTTGTTGCATGCAGTTTGCATCAAAGAGAAGTAACTTTCCACCTGTAATTCTAAAATGAGGAAAGTCTCAAAATACAAGTTTTAGAAGAATCAATATTTAGATATGATGATCAGCAACCAGCAGTGCCGGCTATTGGCAGGGAGAATTTCTGTCTATAAACATGAAAGAGGGGCCAACTTCTATCTCAGTGTTTTCTGTCCTCTTAGGACTTAAACATCCATAAGGATATTAAGATTTGTGAAGTCTCTAAATTCCTGAAGAAAAAGACAAAATGTAAGCCAAACCTTATTGTTTATGAATTACAAAAATAATTCAATTAATAAATTTTTTCAGTTGCTTAAGCCAGCAATAAAACTGTCCTGCACAATGTTTTGAATTAAGTAAAATGATAGGTTAATAAAAAAGTAAGATGGTAATTTCTATGGTTTTATTAGGATTCCAAGTGACCGTAGTAAGTATATTGCAGGACTTGCCGTATGATCCCTGCCAATACTCTTTCTCTCTCTAAGCTTCTATTTTCTCTGACATAAATTAGGACTCATTGGTCTTAGGAACACTAAGATCATTGAGATCTTTATTGAGCTTTTAGGGAACAAAAGTGTAAATTAAATAAATTATAATATTTTAAGTTAAAATGAACCTACATGATGACAAAAGTTTCCCTGGAGGTGTTGGTTTCCTTTGTGTAGAAAAGGTGTCACCAAAATTTGTTGAAAAGTAAGAATTCCTATTTGTGTGGCATTGAATTAATGATTCAAAAAAATGCCTCTTAAATGACAGCGCTGGTGGCTGAAGTGGCATATTTAAGCCATTATGTTTGTTTGTTTCACTGTCAAACTCTGTCTTAGAACTACTATCAACTGGTATATTGATAGATGGAATCTGTCTTTCAATTCCAAGATGTGTTTTGTATCAAAATTTTTCTTCATTGGTTTTTGGAATCTATAGACAAAATAACACATAAACACAAATGTAAATCCCAGCTGTAATTGTTTCTCAGCATCATAAATCTCTTAAGATTTATACTTGTATTGTATTGTAAATATCACCAGAAATATTCAGTAGGAGGATGAAAAAACGCTAAACAAAACTTGAAAATAATGCATATGCTTCTTTCTCACTATGAGGAGCGTTTCCTAGCTACCCTATTTACCCCGGTGGAATTTTACAAAAATGTTCCTGGCGCTCAAAGTTGATCTAACAAAGCATCAAGTGGGCTTATTTTAAAATTTACCCCTAAATATGTTTGCTGGTTTTGAATTTCTGATTTTGTGCTTATGTAACACAAAAACAGCTTTGGTTTTAAAACAAAAATTGGCAAAAATACTAGTGCATTATGTGTTCTAATCACGTATGGTGTTTTGAAAAAAATAGATTCAAAATTGACAATTGTTTCATTGGCATTGCAGTTCAAATGTCTGACTTTTCTTTCCCACAAGTTGCTTAAAATAAAAATAATACCAACAGATATTTCTTAAATAAGTATGAACTTAATTGATTTTCATAATATATAGCCCATCAACTGCACTACAGACATAAATTTTCATTCTATGTTTCCACATCCTTTGTTTTACGGAGTTTGCTATATTTTAGTTTATGGTCAAGTCTGTAATGTGCTCCAGCATCAATTTTAAAGTCTCTGAGGTTCTCAGAAAAGTTTCTACCAGTGATGTGAATAGTGCTCAAATTCTATTCTAAATGGCCCAGCTTTCTTTGATTTTTATTATAAGTGCTTTTTGGGGGTAAAAGATATAAACTTAGAAACAGAAGTTTCCCTGGCTCATATTACACTCAAGAGACAATGATGATACTGAAGTCCTTTTCATAATCAGGGCCTTTGTAGAGACTGTCCAGGTATTCTTAGCCAAAATATCCGTCTCATTGTACACCACTCCAGGGCAACATGTGGCGTGCCAGCTGGATGTCCTCCCTACATGCCTCAGGTGGCCACATTTCAATGGTGTCTATAGAGCACAGGCCAAATTCTCATTCTCTGTGTTAATCAGTGGGAGAATTCCCATAGAAAATGGGATGGGAGCATATTTTAGGAAAACTCAAAGAGATTATCCAGATGATTAGGCTGGTACATTGTAAGTTCGGGTTTTATGTGGAATTTCTTTAGCATTATCTTACTTGACCAAAGAATGCTAGAAAATTTGGAGACATTTAGAAATTAAAAATAATTCTGCTTTTTATTCCACTGCAATTTCTCCAAAGAGAATTCTACAAAAATTTTCTTTAGATACAATAGGAGCTCTTCTTGATTCATAACATCAAAGACAATGATGGTACCCAGTAATATAATCTGATTGAACTTTTTCCCATGATCTTGAAAGGATCTGAATTCTACTTATAGAAGTCTCATTATACCTCTCCTTTTAATTAAATTCTAATCAATTCTATAAACATTTAGTAAGTACTTACTATATGCAAAGCACTGTAATAGATGCTGTGAATAATTCTGTGTATGGTGCCTTATGGTATATAACATTTTCACATTCATTATCTGATTTATGTGGTAAAGATTCTCTTTACAATTATTAGTTGTTTAAAGAGCCTACAGTTTCATATCAGTGATATGTTGAATTTGGGCAGAGTTTTTGCTTGTTTGTTTTTAGTAAATTCATAGACCATTCTAGAAATACATTTAGTATACCTTGAACAAAAAATAAAGGCACATAATTGTATCAGCATATTAAATTGATTTTGGTTGGAACCAGTGGCATTTCCTGAAATTTTGTTTGTTTTATATAATGTTAGCTTCAGTCTGAAGTGTATTTTTAATGACCTAATTGAAAAGATTTGTCAAAATGTTCAGAAAACTAATTTTATTTACTACTTTTTAAGGCAGTGTTGATGCATTATATTTCATATGTCTTTTTTATGATCAGAAAATTTGATTTCCCCAGAAACTATTTATATTTAAGATTGTATCAAATTCTACTGCTCTACCATAAAGACCCTGTAAGTGCTATACAACTTCCGGAGAATAAGTCTGAAAGCTATTATTCTCCACTTAGCATGTGCAATATTCTCTAATATTGTTTCATCTAATTCAGAATGAAATGTTATACTTATATATTAATATTACATTATGAAGTCTTATTTCTATATATTTCTGAAATTTTCTTCAAGTCTTTCTCTTAAAACTTCATCGTGGATATTTTTAAAAAATCTCAGTTTTATCTTTATGTATTTGTTTTATTTCCCTTATCCTTAGTTTTGAAATGAAATTTATTCTTTAGTATGTTTAACATTTTCAAAGAATTTAAAGGGAAATCATATTCACTTTAACCACCGAACAAAACACTTTATTCACAAACCTGAAGCTAAAGAACTGATAGAAACTTTGTCATTTGCTTTGTTTCTAACATCGAATTTGCAAAAAAGCACTATCCTGGTAACCCTTCAGCTATGTTACCCTGGGTGTTTGGCCAGAGGGCAGTCATGTTGACCCCATCTGCAAAGGCTGGCTGAACTAGAATCTTGGACCATTAGAATCCCATTCATCAAGGTCCACATAAAGTAAGGTAGGTGGGAAGCAGGAGGACAGATGGTAGGGTCGGCAGCAAGGAACTTGTTTGTTGACATTGATATAGACCCTTCTTCTTGCCAGAGTGACTCCATGGACTTGTTTTGGCATGGAAGACTAGGCCAAAGCTATCATCTTAATAGAAGGTGAGCTGCAGGCAAACTGGAGAGCTCTATGCTCAGTAGGTGTTTAGGGTTGGCTTTGATTTTGTCTATCAGCTTGACTGTCATTCGTACTTGATTGATGTTCACTGGGGCTTGAAAGTGCTGCATTGATGTTGAGGACTGTGTCATAAGGTTCCTGATATGGTGCACATGTCAGAATGGAGTTGGACATTGACTATCCTTGCCTATGCCAAGCAACACCAGACTTGAGTGCATTATTCTGCAGTTGAGTAGCAGATGGTGAGTGCAGACGTTTGGAGGGGGTGTGCCTTCAAGCACAATATGGAGCCAGCAAACTTACTTAGAAGGTTATTGCATGTCTTGACTTTGGCAGCTATTTTTTAAGCACTGATGAAAAATCCTACTTCCATCCATTGTTACTTTCAGAATACTCAGCATGGTTGGTGTTCCAGGCAAAAGAAATGAGAAAATCAAATGCACAGTTCACTATGTCTGTCACAGTTGGTTGAAGGTGACTTCCTTGGTATTGGCTAAATGGGCCAAATAAACATTCTGAGACTGAGTATTGATGAACAGGTAAACTTTAGAAGTTGTTAGAGGACGGGCCATTAGAGTACTTGAAGAACACTGTGGTCAAATATGGAACTTAAAAATGACTTTACATTTTTAGCTCTTAATTTAGAGAAAGTATCAAGTTCTTCAGATATAAAAATAAAAAAATCAGATATCTCAGTTGATTTTTTTTTATAAAAAAATTATGGCGATTCACAGATGAATGGGCATAGTAATTCTATATGTATAAGAAAATTGATTTGTATTGATGCTTGAATTTTTTTCTCTTGAGTAGATTCTGAATACATATAAATTCTTTTTAGGTTTAAAATATTTTTTATATTAAAAGTAAAGTATGCTCATAGAATAGAATAACTGTGAAAATAGAAATATATATCAAATAAAATTTAAATAGGAATGAATAATTCTAAGATTTTGGTCTGCTTCTTTCTAATTATAGGTATATTTCTAAGTATTTATTTTCATATATATGTTTGTATGTGTATTTTTAAATAAAAATTGGAATGTACTTCTTAAATTAGCATTTATTGCATTATTAGTTCTCGTAGTCATAAAGTACTCATTTTTAATGGCTACTTAATACTGAAACATACTTATGTAACAAAAATTTTTAAATCCTCCATATTTGACATTTTGGCTATTTTTCGCCATTGTTCCTACTGCTGTAAGGACTAGTCTTATATTTAGATTTTTATCTACAATTTGGATTATATTTTCAACATTAATTAGAAGATTGATTTTGGGGTTAGAGTACATAAACTTTTCAAAGTCCTTTTGATAACTCCTCCCTAATTATATGTGAGAGTACTTTTCTAACTATATTCTTACCTGCTTTAAATAGTATCCTTTATAAATATTTGCCAATTTGGCAAACAAAAAGTGGATTTATTTTTTTTTAATTCACATTGGACTGATTAATGCAGAGCCAGAATGTTTTATATATGCTTATTTGCCATTGTTTTCATTTTAAATATTGTTTGCTTATATCCTTTACTCATATATGTCTCAGTGATTTATAAGATTTTTTAAATGAGAAGTTATTTATTTTGTCAAACTTGTTGCAAAAGGATTTCTCCCAGTTTTCATATGCCATTTTGCTGTTGTTAGTATGAGAAAATTTTAAATATTTATATGGTCAATTCTGCTGTATTTTTTTCTTTCTGACTGTGGGCTTTGCTTTTATCTTCTTTTCAAACAACTTGAAGTCCAGTAAGTATTCATCAATTTTATAATATCATCACGGTTTTATTTTGCATTTTTAATTCTCTATCCTTTCCAGAAATTAGTTTAGCCTGAAGTATAAGTGTCTTAATTTTGTTCCCAATAGTTAATCAACTGTCCCAGCACCATTTCCTCACTAATTTGGGTATCATCTTTCTTGCTTACTAATTTTTTAATCAGCATTAGGAACTATTTTTGGACTAACTTTTTTCATATTTCTCACTGGTTCCATACTGTTTCCATTAGAACTCCACAGTATGTTTACAAATCTAAGTCAAATCCTTCCTTTTTTTTTCTTTTTCAAGAATACTTTGACTATTATCACCTATTTATTATTCAAGATTAATTTACTTCATTGATTTTATAAAAATGATTCATTGGAATTTTATTAAACCTGTAAAGTAGTATTCATATATTTGCAATATTTAGCCATCACCTTTAGAAGCATTGCATGTATCTATTTATGTAATGCTTCTGATGTAACTAAGCTGCCTATATTCATTTAGGTCCCCAGATTCCTTGTTTAATTCAAGTATAAGCATGCTGTGTTCTTGTTATTGTCCTTAATTGCTTACATTTCATTTTTTAATTGTTCAGGAGAAAAGCCATATCTTCTTATGATATTTATAACCTAACTATTTTATTCAACTTTCTTAACAATTTTAAAAGCTTCTTATAAATTCTCTTGAGTTTTCAAGATCATGAAATTGTCTGCAAACAATAATGACTCTATCTTCTTTTTCCCTCTTATTTCTGTTTAATGTTCTGTTTCATTGACTAGAAGTTAATAATCATCGTGATAGGAAACATTCTTGCTCTTGATTATGTGATAATGATGTTAGTTTATTCCATTGTTAATATGGATATTAATTATTGACTTAAGACAGATATTCTTTATTATACTGGTAAGGTGACTTAGAATACTATTCTCTAACCCTTTCTTTGTTTATTAAGAATGTATTAAAGTATATCACATGCATTTTGGGGTCAATATTGTCAAACTCTAACTCATTGATGGACATAGAATTTTCTTGTGATATCTTTTTCAATTAAAATCTATTCCAACACACATTTATTCAGCACTTACCATGTGCCAGAAATGGTTCACTAAGCTTTGGAATTCAGATTCATGACCTCTTCCCTTAAAAATATAAGGATTATTCAGACCATGATAATTCATTAAGAGATTTATAATGAATGATTTCCCATTATTAAATTTCCCCTGAATTGCTAGAAAAACTTTACATTTAAGAGTTTATTAACAATACTTTGAAGGCTACCTAATTGTTTACCATTTCAAAATGTGATTTTTAAGAATTGTTAAAACTAAAATTTTGATTTACAATTGAAATTATGAGTTCTTAACATCTGAAGTTGTAGTGCTCAAATTCTCATCAAAAAAATCTATAAAACAAAATTTTATAAATTATTGTAATATAGATAGTTCATATGCTATATTATCAGGAAATTAGAATTCTTATCATACTTTATCACCTCTTACGGAGTATGACAGAAATGGTACGTGATATTGAGTCAAATCATTTTCGTGATGCCATCTTCATGTTTTCATTTCTCTGGAAGTCTTAATTGTCTGTAAGTTTTAAGTGTGCATTGATATTGATTTATTTTCAGTTGAACATAGTTTTTTTGTATTAATTTTAGTGCTTTAGGGCAGTTTAGCATAGTTTATCTCATTTTTCCCATTTAGTGTTATAATTTATTTTAATTCTTAGAAACATTTATTTTGTTCTTTTATACAGTATGCATGAGTCATTATTTTTAAACTATACCCTCTTGGCCAGGTACTTTATATTTCACACCAAAGAAATAAAGAAATACTGCAAATCAATTTTCTACTCAGCATCATGCTAATTATTATGAATTATAGTACAGGAAAACAAAAATGTCTTACTTGCAATGAGCTTACTTTCTAGTTGGCAGATTAAGATATAAAGGGAAAGTGCAAAAACAACAAATGCTAATGAAATATTTATTTTTATAGTGGCTAATGATTATACAGTGGAAGTGAGAAATAGATTTAAGGGCCTAGATCTGATAGATAGAGTGCCTGATGAACTATGGAATGAGGTTCGTGACATTGTACAGGAGACAGGGATCAAGACCATCCCCATGGAAAAGAAATGCAAAAAAGTAAAATGGCTGTCTGGGGAGGCCTTACAAATAGCTATGAAAAGAAGAGAAGCGAAAAGCAAAGGAGAAAAGGAAAGATATAAACATCTGAATGCAGAGTTCCAAAGAATAGCAAGAAGAGATAAGAAAGCCTTCTTCAGTGATCAGTGCAAAGAATTAGAGGAAAACAACAGAATGGGAAAGACTAGGGATCTCTTCAAGAAAATCAGAGATACCAAAGGAACATTTCATGCAAAGATGGGCTCGATAAAGGACAGAAATGGTATGGACCTAACAGAAGCAGAAGATATTAAGAAGAGGTGGCAAGAATACACAGAAGAACTGTACAAAAAAGAGCTTCATGACCCAGATAATCATGATGGTGTGATCACTGACCTAGAGCCAGACATCCTGGAATGTGAAGTCAAGTGGGCCTTAGAAAGCATCACTACGAACAAAGCTAGTGGAGGTGATGGAATTGCAGTAGAGCTATTCCAAATCCTGAAAGATGATGCTGTGAAAGTGCTGCACTCAATATGCCAGCAAATCTGGAAAACTCAGCAGTGGCCACAGGATTGGAAAAGGTCAGTTTTCATCCCAATCCCAAAGAAAGGCAATGCCAAAGAATGCTCAAATTACTGCACAATTGCACTCATCTCACGCGCTAGTAAAGTAATGCTCAAAATTCTCCAAGCCAGGCTTCAGCAATATGTGAACCGTGAACTTCCTGATGTTCAAGCTGGTTTTAGAAAAGGCAGAGGAACTAGAGATCAAATTGCCAACATCCGCTGGACCATGGAAAAAGCAAGAGAGTTCCAGAAAAACATCTATTTCTGCTTTATTGACTATGCCAAAGCCTTTGACTGTGTAGATCACAATAAACTGTGGAAAGTTCTGAAAGAGATGGGAATACCAGACCACCTGATCTGCCTCTTGAGAAATCTGTATGCAGGTCAGGAAGCAACAGTTAGAACTGGTCATGTAACAACAGACTGGCTATGGTCTTTCCTGTGGTCATGTATGGATGTGAGAGCTGCACTGTGAAGAAGACTGAGCGCCGAAGAATTGATGCTTTTGAACTGTGGTGTTGGAGAAGACTCTTGAGAATCCCTTGGACTGCAAGGAGATCCAACCAGTCCATTCTGAAGGAGATCAGCCCTGGGATTTCTTTAGAAGGAATGATGCTGAAGCTGAAACTCCAGTATTTTGGCCACCTCGTGTGAAGAGTTGACTCATTGGAGAAGACTCTGATGCTTGGAGGGATTGGGGGCAGGAGGAGAAGGGGGTGACAGAGGATGAGATGGCTGGATGGCATCACTGACTCGATGGATGTGAGTCTGAGTGACCTGCGGGAGTTGGTGATGGACAGGGAGGCCTGGCGTGCTGCAGTTCATGGGGTCGCAAAGAGTCGGACACTACTGAGCGACTGATCTGATCTGATCTGAATACAAATATAGTCTTATTCTACATTTAAGCAAATATATTAAAATTCACAACATACCTTTTGTATGTTGTCCTCACCTTGGCCTTGTTTTGCTTTTCCTATCTTTATCATACTTTTATCATTATTTTCTCAGTTTCTGCTTGAAAATTTTATTTACTTTTTCAAGATTCTTAAAAATTTTCTTTCGAACAATGTTGGATAGCTAAATGCCATGCACATTAATCTTTGAAATATTACCAGTAATAATTTGTCTTACAAAGCAAAGGTGACCTGCTTAGAATTTGGAGACAGAAATAGTACAGGCTACTATAATTGTAGACTGAAAATCGTTGTTTTCTGAATTTCTTATTTCATTAAAGAACTTGCTTTGATATTTATAATCATTCACAAAAGGATTAACATGTTAAGTAGGAGACATCCAAATGCTAACACAAAGTTAGCATCTCTACTAAAAGGAAATTTTAGCAGTAAGCTTTTGTGTATTAGGGAAACATAGTCCTATCCTTTGGACTTTGATGGAATTTTTATATCGTAGGCCATCCATTTAGCATTTGATATATGTTCTAAGTTACAACCTCAAAAATTTATCATATTTTGGAAAATTTATATCCCCCTTTAATTTTTAATGCCTGCATTGAATAATATTTGTCATAGACCACAGTACCTATCCCTGTGGGACTGTTATACTATCTTAATTCAGAAGCAATGCTATTGATTAAGTAATACTTAATGGCTTCCAAACTTCAAGGCATTTTTCAGCCACTATTTCTTCATAACCTCACTATGAGCTTCCTGTGTGGTATCATTCATCTGAGGTCTTACTAAAATGTAAATAAATTACATCCAGCACACTTCCTCTATTTGCCCAGCTTGTTACTATATCGAAACAACTGACTTAATGAAACACATATTGATGTATTGTGTATTTCTGTGCTAAACCAAAGTGAGGAGGAAGTTATATGAATACATAACAGAACCCACTTAATAACAGTTTTTGTTAAAGCATTTTATGAATTGGAGATAATCTGAGCCATGGGAGATGATGTAATTCTACATGACAGAGTTCACAGAAAGAGGATAGCTCCTCAGATAGCTCCTCTTGAAAGAGATGCATTGGGTATTTATGGTGCTTTACCTTTATAAGCATAGTTAACTCTCAGTTTTTTCCATACTAATAATGTAGTTTGAAATAATATAGTAAAAACCAAAATAAAGTAGCAAGTGTATTATCAAAAATGATTTGTCTTTGGTCTTGTATACAATATTTAACTTTGGCATAAATTTTCCATTTTACTTCTTGTTTTTCATAGGTTAAGGAAGCTATTCCTAGCATCCATATTATGAAACAAAAATGATCTGACACAAAGTATGTAATGTCATACTTTGTTATGTGTAATAGATAATCTTCATAGGGCATGATCAGATAAAATTTAGCTTATATTCTAATGAATAGCTCAACAACAACAATGAACAATAAGAATGAATAATAATCTATATCAGATCTATGAAATAAAATCATACTTGGTTAATTATTAAATTAATTTTCTAAAAATAATTTCTATTGTTTGAGTAAGTACCAAATAGTGAAAATAAGAGGCAATGATGTACAGAGGAGAAAAAGAAAGCCAAACTGGAATTAAAATTGTCATGTCTGAATTAAATGCTGAAGTGTCAGTAGTGGTTGACTGACCCTGTGATCAGACTTCTGGTGTTTGTAGTTTTTTTCTTATACTTTTCTGCATTTTACAGTTCTTTTGCAATGAATATGTGTTAATTTTGTAGTCAGAAAAAGATTAATATAAAATGTTTCATGCTTCACTCACTTGCAAATCATTTATTGAGAGTTAACTGTATAAAATTTCTCAGGGAGAGTGGACACCACCAGCTAAATTTAGGGCAAAGTATTCCATTATACTGAAGAAGGAAATGGCAACCCCCACCAGGTATTCTTGCCTGGAGAATCCCAGGGACAGAGGAGCCTGGTGGGCTGCCATCTATGGGGTCACACAGGGTCGGATATGACTGAAGTGACTTAGCAGTCCCTTATACAAATAACGCATTGTCTCTAAACTTATTTAAGATTTTTTAAAAATTTCTTTTCTCATTGCTTCAAAATTCCACAATGGACACAATTTAATCAATGAGATCATAATAATATGAATAATATTATGCTCTATACTCACTTCTCAACTCTATTTCAGAAGAAAAGCCTTTAGTATATTGAGAATATGATCTGATATAAGGTGTGTTTTCCTACAAAGAAAGACAGTAGGAGCATCCTTTTTTCCTATTCTATTTCAAAGTTAGTCTCCTTGAGGAAAGCTGTACTTATAACTAACATTCTATTTTTAAAAAGCTGCTTAGTACAAATCATGAAGACTCAAACTCAAGTGGTAAGCAGACTTACCCAAGCATTCGTGTAACATGTAACAGCTAGGAAACTAAGTATCAATGCAATCAATTATATTTTGTTAGAAATACTATAGAGGGCTTCTGTTACATGCTAAAAACATGTTATAGAGGGCTTCTGTTACTTGTGCCGAGGTTAAGAACAGCTTAGGATAAGGTTCCACCTTTGTGTAATTATTAAAGGAAACCCTCTTCCAGATGATGTAGCTTGGCCGGGGAATATGGCTTATAAAACAGAACACACTGCTGGACTAGGTGCCCTTGTACAGGGTGCAACCTGCACCATCAGTCATAGCTGCCCTATTTTATATGTTTTATTAGTGAGTTGAAACTAGCTACTATTGCTCCATAGGTTCCAAATTATTCTATTCTTGCATAGAAAGCCAAGAATCACCTTCAGATGAATTTGTAAAAGATGCTTAAGTTTTAATTTAGTCTTGAACCCTCATGATACAAATATATAACTTTCTTCAGACATCTAATTTGAATAGCATTGAGGGTAGAAGAAAATGAAATAAAGTAACCATAAAGGTATAAATAAGTCTATCAAGTCCAGTTCCTAGAAGAACTAGGTTGATTCTTGTATGTTTTGAAAAACTATATTGCTGATATTTCCGGAGAAGGCACTGGCACCCCACTCCAGTACTCTTGCCTGGAAAATCCCATGGACGGAAGAGCCTGGAAGGCTGCAGTCCATGAGGTCGCTAAGAGTCAGACACAACTGACCAACTTCACTTTCACTTTTCACTTTCATGCATTGGAAAAGGAAATGGCAGCCCACTCCAGTGTTCTTGCCTGGAGAACCCCAGGGATGGGGAAGCCTGGTGGGCTGCCGTCTACGGGGTCGCACAGAGTCGGACACGACTGAAGTGACTTAGCATAGCATAGCATAGCATTGCTGATATTAAGACTAAAAATAAATATCTTCCTATGATACCCATCAGTGTATAAAGAGATCACTGTGTTTTATCATGAATAGCATGACCAATATTCATTTTCATGAGAAACAAATAGTATTTTATAGGTGCATTTCAGTTGTGGCCCTCCATATAGATTGATAACATTTCAGTAACGTGCAATTTGGTATTTTCAATCCCATAAAATACAGACCAGGTAGAACACTTCATTCTAGTATAACTCAAATTAGGATTTTGGAATTTATCTAGATACTGAATTCCAGTGAAAGGACTGTATAACTTTTAATTTCCTATATATACTATTTCTCTAAGTTAGGCCTTCGATTGGTCTTAGATGACTATGAATTCTAGATAGTAGTACTAGGAAACACTTAGAATCCAGCTATTCTTTGTTAATTACAGGCAGAAATAGTAATCAGGTTAGGAGATGTATTAAAATTCTTCTATGGAAATTGAAAAGCCTAATAAAAACACACAGAAAGTGTGTTTTTAGAAAGTATCTACCTTCTTTACCTGAGAGATTAGCTGGAGAAGTATTATTAGGTCCAAAAAATCTCTCTAAACATTTATTTTGATTTTGCTCTAATCTACATAATAGAAAGATGGAGGTTCCAAGTTTCTTCTTTGTTGTACCTTGTGTATTGCCTAACTGATACCTGCTACAAGTTAATGGAATTTCATCAAAGGCTCCATCATCAGACTTATTCACATCCTTAAGCGATTTATATAATGTTTGCATGTTTTGTTTCATGGATTAGATTCTTTGTTTTCCAAATAGAAATAGTAACATTTACTATTACACATTCCTGGGTCAAAAATGAATTATCATGACATTTTAATTAGATGAAGTTTGGTGAACACTTTGATTTCTTCAACACTTTGTAAATTGTGAAGCATAATGTTGATTCAAAAAAATCAGTAAGATATTTAAAGTTAATGCATCATATATTCTGAATTTCTACTGCACAAATTTTTGCTGATTTTCCCATTCCTTACAGTCTCTTTGAGGGAAAAAAACAGTTTTGAAAATTCCTAGAAGCAGATACTACATGTTTATCTCATTTTATGTGATAAGAGTGATTTTGTAAATCTATTCATAATTTAAATGCTCTAGGAGACTCTCTCAAGGGAATTTTTCGTGGATCATCATGTAAAGCAAAAATCACTTTTAAAGTGCATATTACTCCCATTTCTATATTGGAATTTTCTGTTTTATAAGAGTTATTTAAGCTCCCAGAGGAATATATCACCTTAGTATGTTCCTGGGTGGATATAAACTAAGTGAGACAGAAAACCAAGAAAGAATAATTTGGTGAATACTAACCTGATCCAAGTAAGTATTTGAACCTCTTTAGTGAGATCTCTGAGCTACTATTTTATAAAAGATTAAGTCTAGATAACATGTTCTCCACAATCACTTGGAATGGATTTATTTCAGCTCATTCAAGCTCTAAATTTCCTAGCAGTCCTCTATAAACCATGTAATACTACCTATTCTCATTGAGTGACCCCTCTTAGCTCTGTAAAGCAAGGCAAAATTATTTATCTCCGATGGATAAAGTTTAACACCCTAATCCTGATCCTCCATCAACCTCCCAATTCTCTAAAGTGAAATGAAGTGAAGTGAAGTGAAAGTTGCTTGGTCGTGACCGACTCTTTGCGACTCCATAGACTGTACAGTCCATGGAATTCTCCAGGCCAGAATACTGAAGTGGGTAGCCTTTCCCTTCTCCAGGGGATCTTCCCAATCCAGGGATGGAACCCAGGTCTCCCACATTGCAGGTGGATTCTTTACCAGTTGAGCCACAAGGGAAGCCCATCGCCCAACCCAAGTTAAGGATTTTCAGAATTGACAGACATTCTTGTCTCCCATAATGTTTGTACTTTCTAACGCTGTATGCAGACAGGCAGTTGAGGATATTCTGTACACATCTAACCATCACGGAAACTTTCATTCAATACCAGTTGGACTTCCTCACCCACCCATACACACATCCCTGCAGTTGGGCCTCTGATTCTTGCATTAAAAAGCAAATAATTTTGCTAAAGGAATATTGTAAATTGTTTAGGATCACTACGTAGATGGAGACTATAAATTTTATTACCTAAACTGGATGTTTTTGAGAGCAAAAGGAGCTATATTAAAGATTATTGTGATACAACTGGTATAAGTGGGGTCTGGTGTTTCAGTCAGGCCTACCACCTCTCCTCACCCCTCCCCAAACTTGACTAGCACAATAGTTCAGCCAGAGCAGGGCAAGCCATGAAAACCACAGCCCCACTGCTGCCTTGGTGGAATAGAACGTGAAAAACCACATGTCCCTGGGTAATGTCAAAATAGTAGCAATCTCAGTGGCAAACCAAAAGGAAGTGTAAACCTCATGCTAGACTGAGATTGCAGTTCAGGTTGGGGTAGGCAATAGGCTGGCATATTAACCAGAAATTTAATATGAAGGATTGGATGAGAAGACTACCATATGGCTCCTTGATAAAACTAATGTGTTTCTGGTGGTTTGGAAGTCTTCATGCATATTTCAGGAAAGATCAGAGAAGGTCCAAGATATTCACATATCCTAGACTGTAGAGGAGATAAGAAAGAGCCTAGTGGAATGTAAGAACCAAGGAAGACTTGTAAACTGACTGAACTTCGAATGAATTCTCCAACCCATATACATATTAATCAGCAAAGTGTGTTAGTTTATTGGCCTAAGTTGAGTACAACTCTGACCAGCCATTGGATATAAACTGCAAATGATGCTGATACTGGGGCAAGTCTTAGTTAAGAAATGAAAATGGAAATTATAAAAACTGACCAGAGACTTCAGTAGCTACATAGTATGAGGGAGACAGATGCCACAGACCTAGAAAGGTAAGTCACTAAAAACGAAATAAATAGCAATAGCAGCAACAATATCCTGGGGGAAAAATTAGAAGTCATAGTTACTACAACATATTATATAAAATATCAATTAGCAAGAAAAAAAACCATGAGACATGTAAGAAAACAGGATTTTAACCCACACCCAGTTTAAAAAGCAGTCAATAGAAACTATCTCTACATTAGGGGAAGAGAAGTTGAATTCAGCAAAAAAGACTTGAAAGTAGCTAATACAAATATGCTTAAATAAGTGAGGAAATCATGTTAAACAATTAAATACAGTATTACTACAATTGCTAGTCATATAAAGTATATTAATATAAGGGTATAAATTATTTTTAAAAGAAACAAAAATCTTTAGTTAAAAACATTAATTAAAATTAAAAAAATATCCTGGAGGGACTCAAAAGCAGATTTGAGGTTGCATAAGAAAAAAAAAAATCAGTGAGCTTGAAATTGATCACTAGAAATTACCTGATTTGAAGAACAGGAGAAAATGACAAAGAAAATAAATAGAGCTTCATAGATCTGTGAGAAACCATCAAGCATATTAACATGTGTGATGGGAGAGAATGAAAGCAGAAGAGAAAGAGAAGAAAAAGAATATTCAAATTAACAGTTGCCAAAAACTTGCCAAATATTATGAATAATGCTCATCTACATGCTTGAGAAGCTCAAGAAATTCCAAACATCATAAACGTGAAAAATCTATACATAGTCACTTCACAATCAAATTTAGAAAGCCAAAGAGAAAGAGAGATTCTTGAAAGCAGCAAGAGAAAAAAAGACTGATTCAATACAGGGAACACCGCTATGACTAGCAGTTGATTTCCTATCAAAAACATTTAAAGTCAGAAGGCAGAGAGGTAATATATTCAAAGTGTTAAAGGAAATAAAGATTTTTAAAATGATGATCAAGAATTTCATATCCAGAAAAACTGTTCAAAATAAAGGTAAAATAAAGATATTAAAATATAAATAAATAAAGAGAATTCACTGCTAGATGTGTCTTACAAGAAATACTGAAGGAAATTCTTTAGGCTAAAAAGAAATGACAGCAAACATTATTTAAAATATGCCCCCAAAATAAATAACACTGATAATGTAATTATTTAGGTAAACATAAATATGGTATAAGTATATAAAAAACTCAAAGGAGAAGGATCAGAACATAAATCAATGATATATAACAAGAAAATAATAGAGAAAATCAATGAAACCAAAAGTTGATTATTAGAAATGAGCAACAAAATTGACAGATTTTTAGCTTGACTGACCAAGATAAAAGAACAGGATGTAACAGATTACCAGAATTCAGAAATAAAAGAGGAGACTTTATCGATCCCATAGAAATTTAAAAGATTAAAAGGTAATACTATGAAAAAACATATTCCAAGAAATAAGGCAACTTAGAAAAAATGGTATCAGTTCTAGAAATACATAAATTACCAAAACTGATTCAAAAAGAAATAGAAAATCTAAATGAACCTATAACAATAAAAAGATGGAATTATTAATTAAGTGATCCTACTAAGAAAAATCTGGATGCAAATGACTTCACTGTATCCTATCCAATATTTAAAGTAGAAATAACACAAAATTTTCACAAATTTTTCCAAAAACGGAGAGAGCAGGAACACTTTTCAATTCATTCTATTACAATAGTATTACCCTGAGACCAAATCCAGACAAAGACATCATAAGAAAGTAAAGCAGTATTCCTCATAATATTAGAAACTAAAATCCTCTGCAAAGTATTCACAAAGCAAATACAGCAATTTGTAGTATTATTATATACCCTAACCATTTATCCTAGGAGTGCAATTGGTTTGATATCCAGTAATCAATTCATGTAATATAAAGGTCCATATAGTCAAAGCTTTGGTTTTTCCAGTAGTCAGGCATGGATGTGAGAGTTGGACCATAAATAAGTCTGAGCACTAAAGAACTGATGCTTTTGAACTGTGGTGTTGGAGAAGACTCTTGAGAGTCCCTTGGCCAACAAGGAGATCAAACCAGGCAATTCTAAAAGGAAATCAGTCCTGAATATTCATTGTAAGGACAGATGCTGAAGCTGAAGTTCCAATACTTTGGCCACGTGATGCGAAGAACTGACTCCTTAGAATAAGACCCTGATGCTGGGAAAGATTGAAGGCAAGAGGAGAAGGAAACAACAGAGGATGAGATGGTTGGATGGTATCACTGACTTGATGGACATGAGTATGAGCAAGTTCCAAGAGTGGGTGACAGACAAGGAAGCCTGGTGTGCTACAGTCCATGGGGCCTCAAAGAGTCAGATAGGACTAAGTGACTGAACTGAACTAAACTGAACATATTAGTAAGGGAGAGAACCACATAGCTATTGCACTAGATATACAAAAACATATGGGAAAATCCAGTATCTATTTATGACAGAAATTTCAACAATCTAAGAATAGAATCAGATCAGATCAGATCAGTCGCTCAGTCGTGTCCGACTCTTCACGACCCCATGAACCGCAGCACACCAGGCCTCCCTGTCCATCACCAGCTCCCGGAGGTCACCCAGACTCACACCCATCAAGTCAGTGATGCCATCCAGCCATCTCATCCTCTGTCGTCCCCTTCTCCTCCTGCCCTCAATCTCTCGAGCATCAGAGTCTTCTCCAATGAGTCAACTCTTCGCATGAGGTGGCCAAAATACTGGAGTTTCAGCTTTAGCATCATTCCTTCTAAAGAAATTCCAGGATTGATCTCCTTCAGAATGGACTGGTTGGATCTTCTTGAAGTCCAAGGGACTCTCAAGAGTCTTCTCCAACACCACAGTTCAAAAGCATCAATTCTTCCGCACTCAGCCTTCTTCACAGTCCAGCTCTCACATCCATACATGACCACAGGAAAGACCATAGCCTTGACTAGGCGAACCTTTGTTGGTAAAGTAATGTCTCTGCTTTTGAATATGCTATCTAGGTTGGTCACAACTTTCCTTCCAAGGAGTAAGCGTCTTTTAATTTCATGGCTGCAGTCACCATCTGCAGTGATTTTGGAGCCCAGAAAAACAAAGTCTGACACTGTTTCCACTGTTTCCCCATCTATTTCCCATGCAGTGATGGGACCAGATGCCATGGTCTTCGTTTTCTGAATGTTGAGCTTTAAGCCAACCTTTTCACTCTCCACTGTCACTTTCATCAAGAGGCTTTTTAGCCCCTCTTCACTTTCTGCCATAAGAGTCGTGTCATCTGCATATCTGAGGTTATTGATATTTCTCCCAGCAATCTTGATTCCAACTTCTGTTTCTTCCAGTCCAGCATTTCTCATGATGTACTCTGCATATAAGTTAAATAAACATGGTGACAATATGCAGCCTTGACGTACTCTTTTTCCTATTTGGAACCAGTCTGTTATTCCATGACCAGTTCTAACTGTTGCTTCCTGACCTGCATACAGATTTCTTAAGAGGCAGATCAGGTGGTCTGGTATTCCCATCTCTTTCAGAATTTTCCACAGTTTATTGTGATCTACACAGTCAAAGGCTTTGGCATAGTCAGTAAAGCAGAAATAGATGTTTTTCTGGAACTCTCTTGCTTTTTCCATGATCCAGTGGATGTTGGCAATTTGATCTCTGGTTCCTCTGCCTTTTCTAAATCCAGCTTGAACATCAGGAAGTTCACGGTTCACGTATTGCTGAAGCCTGGCTTGGAGAATTTTGAGCATTACTTTACTAGCATGTGAGATGAGTGCAATTGTGCGGTAGTTTGAGCATTCTTTGGCATTGCCTTTCTTTGGGATTGGGATGAAAACTGACCTTTTCCAATCTTGTGGCCACTGCTGAGAGAATACATATACCTAAATAAGCATCCAAGAAAAAAAACCCCTACAATTAATATCCTTAATGATGAAAAACTGAGTGGTTTAAGATAAGGGAAATAGGCAAGGCTATCAGATCTCACCTCTTCTGTTAAAGACTGTACTAGCATCAGATCAGATCAGATCAGTCGCTCAGTCGTGTCCGACTTTTTGCGACCCCATGAACTGCAGCACCCCAGGCCTCCCTATCCATCACCAGCTCCCGGAGGTCACCCAGACTCACACCCATCAAGTCAGTGATGCTATCCAGCCATCTCATCCTCTGTCGTCCCCTTCTCCTCCTGCCCCCAATCCCTCCCAGCATCAGAGTCTTCTCCAATGAGTCAACTCTTCGCATGAGGTGGCCAAAATACTGGAGTTTCAGCTTTAGCATCATTCCTTCCAAAGAAATCCCAGGTCTGATCTCCTTCAGAATGGACCGGCTGGATCTCCTTGCAGTCCAAGGGACTCTCAAAAGTCTTCTCCAACACCACAGTTCAAAAGCATCAATTCTTTGGTGCTCAGCCTTCTTCACAGTCCAGCTCTCACATCCATACATGACCACAGGAAAGACCATAGCCTTGACTAGGTGAACCTTTGTTGGCAAAGTGATGTCTCTGCTTTTGAATATGCTATCTAGGTTGGTCATAACTTTCCTTCTGTCCAGAAATGTGAGAAAAATAAAGAAAAAAAAGCAAATAAAGCAAAGAGAAAAAAAGGAACAGGAAAGAAAGAAATCAAAAGTATCCCCATTGGAAAGTAAAAAGTAAAACTTTTATTTGCAGAAAATGTTATAAGTATGTAGAGAACATTAAGGAATGCATGCACACACACACAAACTAAAAATTGAGCATAACATGTTCACTGAGTACAAGAGCATTATACACAAGTCAATTGTATTTCTGTATATAAGCATGTTTCAGAATTATTAAGGGTTCAGTTCCAGACCACTTCAATTAAGCGAGTCACACAAATCTTTTGATTTCAATAATTCATATAAAATTATGTTTATACTATACTGTACTTCTATTAAGTGTGCAATAGCATTATGTATGTACACACTTTCATTTAAAATACTTTGCTGCTAAAAATGCTATCATCTGAGACTTTACCTAGTTGGAGTCTTTTGCATCAGAAATCACTAATAACAAATTGCCATAAGAAATAAAATAATGAAACACTGAAATATTGAAAGAATTACCAAAGTATGACACAGAGACATGGAATCAGCAAATGCTTTTGGAAAAAATGGTAGTAGACTTGCTTGATGCAGTTACCACAATCTTTCAATCTGTAAAAAATGCAATATCTACAAAGTACAATAAAGCAAAACACAATAAAGTGAGGTATGCCTGTACTAGCAACAAGCAATGAAATTAAGAAAACAATTCTATTCACAAGAATAGAAAAAGAATCAAAAAGAATAAAGACATTTTTATAAAAACTGACAACCTGATCCTGAAGTTCATGTGAAAATGCAAAGGACTCAGAACAATAAAAATAATTTTGAAAAGGAGAACAAAGTTAGATAACTTAAACTTCCAGGTTTTAAAAACATTTTTATAAAAACTATAATGAGGAAGAACATACAGTACTGAATCAGATGTCAGTAAATGTAATTGTAAGTAATTTTATTATGTGAAATATAAATGAATATCCATGGTGCTACTGCTGCTGCTGCTAAGTCCCTTCAGTCGTGTCCGCCTCTGCGCGACCCCATAGACGGCAGCCCACCAGGCTCCCCCATCCCTGAGATTCTCCAGTCAAGACCACTGGAGTGGGTTGCCATTTCCTTCTCCAGTGCATGAAAGTGAAAAGTGAAAGTGAAGTCTCACAGTCGTGTCCGACTAGTAGCGACCCCATGGACTGCAGCCTACCCAGCTCCTTCGTCCAGGAGATTTTCTAGGCAAGAGTACTGGAGTGGCTTGCCATTGCCTTCTCCGATCCATGGTGCTAAGACTATACAGAAATTTTTTTAAAAAATTAGATTTCTACCTCACACCATACACACAGATTAACTCAAAATAGATCATGGATCTAAATGTAAGAGCTAAAACTATAAGACTTCTATAAGGAAATGAGAAAATCTTCATGACCTTATGGTAGACAGAGTTTTATATCTGACCCTAAAAGCATGATACAAAAAAGAAAAAGTTTGGTAATTTGGGTCTCATCAAAATTAAAAACTCTTGCACTTCAAAGGATTCCACTAAAATTAAAATACTGGGAGAAAATTTATGCTCTACAAATATATATCTAATAAAATATTTTTAAATTTCATAATACATAAAGAATTCTTCAATAATAAAAAACAAACAACCCAATGAAAAAATTGGACAAAATATTTGAATAGATATTTCACAAAAAAAGATATTAAAATGTCTAATAAACACATTAAAAGATGTTCAATGTCATTAATGTTTAAGGAAACGTAAATTAAAACTGAAGTGAGATACTACTTTATACCAACAGTTGCGGCTGTAATAAAAAGACAGGCAGGGTAAAAAATACTGGTGAAGACAGAAAGAAACTGGAACCCTCATAGGTTGCTGGTCAGAATTTAAAATGGTACCACCTCTTTAGAAAATAACTTGATATCTTAAAAGTTAAACCTAATTTTTCTGACCCAGCAATTCCACTTCTAGGAATCTCCTAAGAGAAAGGAAAACATGTCCATAGAGAGGCATATATATGCAAATGCACGTAGCAGCATTATTCATAATAGTAAAAAATTGGAAGCAATCCACATGTCCATCAACTGATGAATGGATTAACAAAATGTCATATATTCATACAGTGGCATACTATTCATACATAAAATGGAATAGAGTATTGCTATATGCTTTGTGCCTGTGTGTTCACTCACTCAGTTGTATCTGACTCTTTGCAAGCCCATGGACTGCAGTCTGCCAGGCTCCTCTACCCGTGGAATTTTCTAGGCAAGAATACTGGCGTAAGTTGCCATTTCCTGTTTCAGGGGATCTTTTTGACCCAGGCATCAAACCCCCATGTCTCCTGCATTGGCAGATAGATTCTTCACCACTGCCACCTGGGAAGTCCCACTATATACCACAGCATGTATCAATCTGAAAAACATTATGATAAGAGGAAAAAAAAAAAGCTAAATGCAAGAAACCACATATTGTGTGATTGCATTTATAAGAAATGGTCAGAAAATGTAAATGTTTGGAGACAGAAAGCAGATAAATTGTTGTCTGGGACTGGGAATAATAGTGGGGATTGACTGCCTAAGAACATGAAGGATCTTTTTTGGAGTGAGAAAAATGTTCTAACACTGAATTGTGGTGATGATAGCTGAACTCTAAATTTACTTAAAATCATTAAATTTTACACTTACAAGGATGAATTTTATTGCATAATTATACCTCAATAAACTTAAAGAAATTATGCTTATTAAAACTAAGGAAAGAGATACCTGGCAGATACTCCCTTAATCAAATGACCAAGATTAACATCCCTAGTGATAAGTCATATGGATATCAGAGACCCCATGACATGATGTTATCAGAAGAGCACTTCATTCTTTTGCATTCTTCTTTAAAACTGTAATCCCAGTCTAATTGTAAGAAGTGAAGTGAAATGAAAGTCTCTCAGTTGTGTCTAACTCTTTGCGACCCCATGGACTATTAGTCCATGGAATTCTCCAGGCCAGAATACTGGAGTGGGTAGCCTTTCCCTTCTCCAGGGGACCTTCCCAACCCACGGATCAAACCCAGGGTCTCTCCCACATTACGGGCAAATTCTTTACCAGCTGAGCCACAAGGGAACCCAAATTATGAGGAAACATCAGACAAATCCAAACTGAGGACCATTTCACAAAATATCTGGCCACTACTCTTCAAAACTATCAAGGCTCTGAAGAACAAGAAAAAACTGAGAAATTATTACAGATCAGAGGAGATTTTAGAGAAGAGCGTTTTGGCAACCCACTCCAATATTCTTGCTTGGAGAATCTGATTGATGGACTACAGTCCACAGGGTCGCAAAGAGTCAGACATGACTGAAGTGATTTAGCATGCAGAGGAGATTTAGGATAAAAGATAGCTAAATGCAGTGTGGTATCCTGGATTATATCCTTGAAAGAGACAAAATATATTAGTGGAAGAGCTGGTGACATCTGAATAAAGTCTGTAGTTTAGGTAATAGTATGGTATCAATGTTAATTTTTTACCTTGGTTATGTACAATGTTAAAATTAAGAGAACATAGTGAAGGAAATATGAGAATTCTTTGAGCGACCTTTGCAACTTTTCCATATATGTGAAATTATTTCAAAATTAAAAGTTAAAATGTTTAAAAGAAATGGGAAATTTATAGGTTAAAGGGAAATTGTGATTCAAATGTAATGTGCAGATATTGTTCCAATCTTAATTCAAACTAGTCAGCTGTTAAAAAAAAATAAAGCCAATCATTTGACAGAATATTTAATAACATTAAATAATTACTATTATTTTTGATGTGGTATAATGGTGGTGTGATTTTTTAAAGTCATTATTTTTTAATAATACATACTAACATATTAATGGATGGAGTAATATGACATCTGGGATTGTCTTTAAAATGATCTGGTGGAAGAAAAAGTTGGTTAGAGCATAGATGAAATAAACACTGACCTCAGGTGGTAAATACGTAGGAGTTCTTTTCTTTTGGGGAGATGGGAGTTCTATTTTACTATACTCTCTACTCTTGCATATGTTTGAAGTTTTTCACAATAAATTTTTAAGTAAGAAGGAAACAAAGACTAAGAGAAATAATCAAATATTGTCATTTGGTCTCTATGCTGACCACAGGCGAGTGTGGTCATAGAGAGGTGAGTGAGCTTGCAAAAACAATCTGAGCAGGATATAATTGGTGCTGAAGAATTGGGAGAGCATTAAGAGAACTGCCTGGATGAGCATAGACTTCCTAAACTGGAGTGCTTTGTTGATCTTTCCTTGAAGTTCTGTGACCTGGTGATATCTAAAACCCCTACCTATGTGAGGATTTTAAAAAGTAGAGTGTAGTCAGAAGCAGCCCTTTTTTCCTAGTCAATACTAAGATCTATAGTTCTTCACCCCTCTTAAGTTTTTTATTGTCTGGGGATTTGTTTTTTGGCCTTGTGACTTAGGATGGGTTACTATAATATAATGCATTTGCTACTTCTCTGGAAAGACATTCAGAATCTTTAACTAGTGCAGAATGTACAACTCTCTTTGCTAAAGGGTCTCTGCCAAGAGAAGCATTCTTACGGGCTTTGTAATTTGCATTGATTACTGAGTTGTTTGCCAGTGCATCACTGGGTGTTGACTGTATTCTATAAAGTTTGGCAAAGTTCTATCTTGATTAAAGAAGTCTGACATTGGTGGTCAATTTTAATAATAACTAAGGTTGTTCTGGGTAACTTGAAAAAAATTTAACAGATTTTGGAACTTGAAATGTCAAGAGCAAGTTATTGATGACACGTACTCCGGAAATCTAGTATTTTAAAGGTGGATTCAGTGTACAGTACTGAACTTAACAAAAACAGAAGTTGAAAAGTAGACAACAGTGCCAAAAATAAGATCCTAGTCTTAACTTCTCTGCTCCTTAATCTAATCTGGCATGCCTTCAGAATATTTCACTTTCTTGATGACCAGTCTTCCAAACAGTTTCTAACCAATACTTAACCCTACTGCATAGTAGCAGAGTTAATGATTTCTCATGAGGCTGATATGAATAGGAACCATATTCATATCAAAGACAACTGGTCCCACTTCCAGGTCCATCTTTGGGCCAAGATACGTAGTCGCCAACAGTGAGTTGGCGACTGTATTTTTTGAGTCCTGGCGCAAAGTAAGATCCATCTGTTTTGCCCAGCCGTTTGCTTGAGTGCCACAAAATGGTCCTGTTATTAGTCTTATTTGCGGTCCTATTTAAGGTTAGGGGGTAATATAAATAAACTTCAGTCCTCCTTATGATGAATGCAGCATGGGAATTAAAAGTGGTGGTAGTGGTAAGTGATGTTGCATCTCTATTTTCTCAATTGCTCTGTTTTCTTTGGATTGGAAAACAGACATTTAAGAATGAGTTTGTCATCTGGAAGGATAGTTGTGACCAAGTTTCCCTCAACAGGATACAAGATGTTATTTTTGAGCTTCATTACCCACACCAAGGGGGAAAAAAGAGAAAGGGAAAAAAAATAAGAAGGAAAGTGAAAGTAAGAAATAAACAGGCAGAGACAGAGAAGGGAAAATAAAGGTCAAAGAGGAGAAAAGAATGACATGCGAAGAGGAGAATATAACTTAGTAGACTTTCTATTCATAGAAACTGCTTTATTGTTTTGAACTAAGTTCAATTCACTCAACATCTGGTGAATTAAGGAAAAGGAAATCTGACACTAAATTGAACTGCAAGTTGTCAGTTAAACAGTTTATATATAAATATGCAGTCTCGTTTCTATCGCCTTTTCTTATCTAAACTAGACAGTGAATCAGTTTCACTAACCATATGTGATTGGTGAGTAGAACAGTATCAGTTGGTGATTCAGATTTATATAGAGATGGGCAGCTCTTATATTTCTGAATCATTTATTAGGGATTATTGTTATTCGACATTATTTCTGAGCATGAGTTATTTTTGTCAGCTTCTTTTATGAATGTTTTGTTGCCTTATAAGGAAATATGTGCCCTCCCCTCCTCATACTCAGTTGTCCCTGGTGACGCCTCCATAATTTCTGTCTTTACACTGGTGCGTTTTTAGTCTAATTCAGGCATGTGAGAAGCAGGGGAAAAGTTTAGTTAGTCAGTGATTTGTGTGTGTGTGTGTGTGAATCCATTCATGGATAGATCTAGTGAATTTGAACCAGTTTGAACTTACAACCTATGTGCATGAAAGAGACACAATAAACAAAATATTCTTTTATATAATCCAAAGGAAAAAGAAAGTAGAACTCACAAGTAAGAAATAGATATATTTTCAAAAATAGATGCAGTTTCAAGGCTGATTTATGATTATACTCTTATATGTGGAGATGTTAAAATATTACCTTGCATTAATATGAAGATGGACATAAACATACCACATTTAGTGCTACAAATATATACAAAATGGACTGCCATGATGTAAAGTAAAAGATAATTGTGTTATCTCCTTTTTATACTAAAAATCTATATTTTTCTAAACCTGTTGTATCAGTTATTTGAAGCTAAAAATAAGGATGACTTAATCCTGTCTGATTTTTTTAAATTATTATCTTATTTATAGGTGATGTTGTATGAAAAAATAAAGGACTACAAAAATTAATATGACATTTTAAACCCAGATAGTTATTAAATACTTTTATCTTAATGCCTGGACTCTTAATTCAAAAATTAAAAATAGATATTTTAAAAGATGCATTTATGGTTATTTAAACCAAGAGGGGTAGTTTAAACCCTGATGGTCTTCCCATGTTGCTTAAAACAGCAGGGCTTCATACAATAAGCTCTATAGTATGATGCAATCTATAGTGCACTAAACCCTTAATGCCTTGCAATGGGCATTTGTATTGCTAAATATGTTTCTTTGCCTCTGCTTCACCATTTGCCCCTCAGTCATTTGAAAGCAGTGGGTCTAATGTTATTTTCCAATTTTATTTGAAGTTGTAATTTCCCTTTAATATGTGTATTCAGACAGTAGATTTTCTTTATTCTCTGAAATAACATTGTATGTAATCTTGAAGCTTTGAAATTGTTTAGTTTTTTTTTTTTTTTTTAATCAGAATATAGGTAAAATTTAGAAACACTGACTTTCTAGTCATATCATTATGAAGTCCTTAACATGGAGGCATATTTTGTTTTTTAGAATTGCTTTTTTTCCTCTTTAGATCCTTTTCTTTTCATTAAAAAACTACTCTGGGAAGAGGGTTTTTTTTTTTTTTCCTTAACAGAAAAAAAAGCTACGCTTGACTGATAATGCATTGCTTTGGATGGTGAAACATTATGAAAGTTTAATTTTTAATTAAATCTGAAATACCAATTATAACTGAAAGAGATTTTAACCTGTTTCTTTTCAGACTGCCTGAAGTTACATTTAGAGACTGAAATCACTGCACCTTAAAAACAAAAGATTGAGCCGCACTGCATTCCTGTGAGTGAAAGCTTCCTCTACCTTCCTCTGTGTTTGTGTGACCCACTCAAAAAGGGACAAAAATAGTGGTCGCAGAGTAACCAGACATGAGTAAGAAATTTGAATATCCCTGAAGAAATACATGTTTAAATGATTTCCTTCTTTAAAAAAAGAAAATTTGTAGGGCTCAATATTCAGTATGTCTTTTTTATCCAACCTAAATTGTGAATCCTTGCTCTTGGCTGGTTTGAATTGCGTTCGGGAGGGTGTCACCCACCGTGCATCAGCACAGTGACACACACCCTGTCAGGAAGGATTCTTACATTTTGGTACAAGTCTCTTTGAAAGTAACAGATTTCTAATGGAATCAAAGTAGACTCTGTTTTTCCTTTGTGATGTCATTAGAAATTTTTAGCCTTTGTGTCAGTGTAAATGGAGAGAAAGAAAGTTCATGATGACATCACAAGATTCTGTTGCCTTGAGGACTTTGGGCAAAACTAAGTAAAATGCATAATTCCCTTGTGTGCGTGTGTTCCCCATTCTGCTATGAAGCAGTCAAAATAGCACATCTTATGTCTTCCCGTGAGCTACAAGGCTGTCTCTCAGAGCCCCATTGTTCCATAAATGCATGTCAGAGTCTACCACAGTCTGGTCTACCCTTATTTAGCTGCTGTTTTGTCAATGTACTTGGAAGAACAATTAACATTTGGGATTTCAATGTCTGAATAACAGGCAGTGAATAGAACCCAAGCATATAAAAGATTCAGACGCCCAGGGTAAGAAAACAGAAGCTTATATTTGGTGGGGGAAAAGGAAAAACACTTTAATGCCTCACTCAAATGTTATGAAATACTGCAAGGAAATTCAATGTTATAATTTTAAAATTTTTAGATAAAAATATATATTTTGGTAATGAAATTTTGGTTGTGATGTCTTCCTAAGTTTCCATTTAATGTGCTATGAGGTCTTTTGCTAGAGAGTCTTAAACACTTAAACAGCATTCATGTTGGAATGCCAAATGTGGGGTGTATTGCATTGTGGTTTTCAGAGTGTCACGGTGCCTTTAGACAGAGTACACTAAAGGTGATTCAGATGACTTCTTCCATTTTCACTTTGGTTTACTTCACTCTTTCATTATCAACTACAGTTCTCATATGTTTACTGTAGAGAGTTCTGACATTGCTTAAACATCCCTGCCTGTTGTCTAAATTCTTGCTAGGTCCATTTTTTTTTGGAAAGATGATACATGAACAGAACAAGATCACCTCACTGTCAGGGTATCTGGTGAACTGGGGGGACTTTGGCAGCTTATATTAATGTATGTTGTCCACTGAGTATAGTGCCTATCTGATATGAATGAATAAATGATTATTATTGTTATTTTTGTCATAACTACAAGAGTCAGGAACTATAGATGGTAAGCTCTCTAAAATCAGGGTCTATCTCTTATTCATTTTTGTGATCCCCAGTGCTTGGCATAGTAATAGTAATCAAGAAATAGCTATTGTTATTAGTACTAGGAAATTTAAGTCAGAACTTTAGGATTTATTCATTCAAAAATTATTTATTATGGAGATGTGTTGAATGAAGCTTTTGACAGTGAAGAAGATAATTATAAAGGAATTTGTCAAAGACAAATCTATTATTCACCATATAACATTAGACATCAGTCTCCTAGCCCTTCTCTTCTTTGACTTTATACTTCTTTCTCCTGACCAGAATGAGAAGTGCCCATTCAAACCATATCCTTTTTGTCTGTGAAGTGGTCTTCACTACTTTTCCATCTAGTTGTGTCTTACATCTCATATACTGAAGTCGTCTCCAAAGATAAATCTACCTGACTCTAGGATGGATGGTGCTGTGTACCTGCTTGTCTATGTAGTAGATTGTGCTTCAAGAAAATGGGGCAAATGGTACAAAAGATATTGGGTCAAGAGACCAGAGATTTGGGAAGTTGCCATTAGAAACTTCTACTTTCAGTGCATTGAGAGCCAGAACCAATTTCTCAGCACAAATAAGATGACAGCATTCCTTAGAACTCAGAACCATTTGACCCCTTCTAAGTTTCTTTTTTTTTTTTTTTTGCTTGTTTTGCTTTCTTTTTAACATAAAGTTATCTGCCCCCCAACACCAATTTTAATTTATTTCTAAAAGGGGTTCCTTTATTTTTATTAAATTAGCTTCTGGTGATGCAAATGAAGGCTCTCATAAAACTTGGCCTCTGAGGCAAAGCTAAAATGATAAAATTTAAGCTTCATGAACTGTACTCTAATCATGTGGAATAATGTTTAGGGACATCAAATGACTTTATAAACACACTTCATATTTTTTAAGATTAAAAGATTGAGGTGAAAGGGATTTAAGGGCAAAGCATCATCAAAAATTACAGGTAGAAGTATGTAAGAAATAAAAAGTCCAGTCATCTCATTTTGAAATAAGTAAATGGAGGCCCAGGATAGGTCATGCAGTTACCCAAATGATCAGATCAGATCAGTCGCTCAATCGTGTCCGACTGTTTTCGACCCCATGATTGCAGCACATCAGGCCTCCCTGTCCATCACCAACTCCCGGAGTTTACTCAGACTCACGTCCATCGAGTCAGTGATGCCATCCAGCCATCTCATCCTCTGTCGTCCCCTTCTCCTCTTGCCCCCAATCCCTCCCAGCATCAGAGTCTTTTCCAATGAGTCAACTCTTTGCATCAGGTGGCCAAAATACTGGAGTTTCAGCTTTAGCATCATTCCTTCCAAAGAAATTCCAGGGCTGATCTCCTTCAGAATGGACCGGTTGGATCTCCTTGGTGTCCAAGGGACTCTCAAGAGTCTTCTCCAACACCACAGTTCAAAAGCATCAATTCTTCGGTGCTCAGCCTTCTTCACAGTCCAACTCTCACATCCATACATGACCACAGGAAAAACCATAGCCTTGACTAGACAGACCTTTGTTGGCAAAGTAATGTCTCTGCTTTTGAATATGCTGTCTAGGTTGGTCATCACTTTCCTTCCAAGGAGTAAGCGTCTTTTAATTTCATGGCTGCAGTCACCATCTGCAGTGATTTTGGAGCCCAGAAAAATAAAGTCTGACACTGTTTCCACTGTTTCCCCATCTATTTCCCATGAAATCACCAGACCAGATGCCATGATCTTCGTTTTCTGAGTGTTGAGCTTTAAGCCAACTTTTTCACTCTCCACTTTCACTTTCATCAAGAGGCTTTTTAGTTCCTCTTCATTTTCTGTCATAAGGGTGGTGTCATCTGCATATCTGAGGTTATTGATATTTCTCCCAGCAATCTTGATTCCAACTTGTGTTTCTTCCAGTGCAGCATTTCTCATGATGTACTCTGCATATAAGTTAAATAAACAGGGTGACAATATACAGCCTTGACATACTCCTTTTCCTATTTGGAACTAGTCTGTTGTTCCATGACTAGTTCTAACTGTTGCTTCCTAACCTGCATACAGATTTCTCAAGAGGCAGATCAGGTGGTCTGGTATTCCCATCTCTTTCAGAATTTTCCACAGTTTATTGTGATACACAGTCAAAGGCTTTGGCATAGTCAATAAAGCAGAAATAGATGCTTTTCTGGAACTCTCTTGCTTTTTCCATGATCCAGCAGATGTTGGCAATTTGATCTCTGGTTCCTCTGCCTTTTCTAAAACCAGCTTGAACATCTAGAAGTTCACAGTTCACATATTGCTGAAGCCTGGCTTGGAGAATTTTGAGCATTACTTTACTAGCATGTGAGATGAGTGCAATTGTGCGGTAGTTTGAGCATTCTTTGGCATTGCCTTTCTTTGGGATTGGAATGAAAACTGACCTTTTCCAGTCCTGTGGCCACTGCTGAGTTTTCCAAATTTGCTGGCATATTGAGTGCAGCACTTTCACAGCATCATCTTTCAGGATTTGGAATAGCTCAACTGCAATTCCATCACCTCCGCTAGCTTTGTTTGTAGTGATGCTTTCTAAGGCCCACTTGACTTCACATTCCAGGATGTCTGGCTCTAGGTCAGTGATCACACCATCGTGATTATCTGGATCGTGAAGCTCTTTTTTTGTACAGTTCTTCTGTGTATTCTTGCCACCTCTTCTTAATATCTTCTGCTTCTATTAGGTCCATACCATTTCTGTCCTTTATCGAGCCCATCTTTGCATGAAATGTTCCTTTGGTATCTCTGATTTTCTTGAAGAGATCCCTAGTCTTTCCCATTCTGTTGTTTTCCTCTAATTCTTTGCACTGATCACTGAAGAAGGCTTTCTTATCTCTTCTTGCTATTCTTTGGAACTCTGCATTCAGATGTTTATATCTTTCCTTTTCTCCTTTGCTTTTCGTTTCTCTTCTTTTCACAGCTATTTGTAAGGCCTCCCCAGACAGCCATTTTGCTTTTTTGCATACTGACTACCAATGCAAATCATCCTTAGACATCTAGGACTGAGAGTAGACCTAGTTTTAGACTCTGAGTGTTTGATCTTTCTTCTACACTCAGAGTCTCAGCTGTGTTTGCTGAGGAGCAAACTGTCTTAGGCTCATCTTATGAGACCCACTTAACTATGGTGCCCTTTTCCAACTAGTCCAAAATTCATATATAAAGAGCATTATGGTACATTTTGATATTATGCCTCTGGTTGTATGTTGAGTCACATAGAGGCAAAATTATGTCATATAGAGGCAATTAAATTTATTGATTTAATATTCTTTATGATGATTTCTGGGGCTAGTGGTAAAGAAACCATCTGCCAATGCAGGAGACATAAGAGACATGGATTCGATCCCTGGGTTGGGAAGATCCCCTGGAGGAAAGCATGCAACCTACTCCAGTATTCTTACCTGGAGAATCCCATGGACAAAGGAGTTGGTGGGCTACAGCCCATAGGTTTGCACAGAGCCAGACACGACTGAAGCAACAGCACGCATGCATGATGATTTGGGCTTACAGGCAAGATAAAACCGGTAATCTGAACAGAGCCATCGTGACATGGAATTCAGACTTCCCAAAAGGGTGCATCATGCATGGTGTCAGAATGTCATTGTTGCCAAGGGTCATTTCCATCAGAGAAAAGTTTTTTGGGTCTGAAAAAATTGAAATAAACTTTAATAATTTAAAATAAATTACTTGCTCTAGTTATTTATTTCAGGTTTCCTTTATTGGATTCTGACATTTAGCGATCCAAAGAGACCAATGTAGGGACTTTTTTATTATTTTACCCAGAGCTAAATCCTGGGTACATCTTAAGTTTCTTTCTCAAAGGTATTTATCCTTTCCAGAATTTCCCAACTCCCACATGAAGAAACTCAAGTCACTATGGACAAAAAATTGGTGGTCTAAGTCTTTGTGTCCCAAACAGAAGACATTGTTCTGCCTTTAAACATGTCATGGAAGCTTTGGCATATAGAGAAGGGACAATTAGAGAATGAGGATGACAGAGCAAGGCCTTAGTTGTAGGTACCCAACAAAGTTTCTCCTCAGACCTCTTCCCTCTTTTTTCCATAATAATGAATTAAAATTTATTCTATGCCTCTTATGAGCAATTAATTTTACCAGAATATATAGATAAATAGCGCCTATTTTCTATCATTAAGGAGTTCATAATCTAGTTGGACAACAGATACATCTTTCTTATAGATAAAATATTTTGTAGATATAGTAGAGGAAGCAAATGGTTATCACTTCTTCTGGGCCATCAGGGAATAACATAATATTAATAAGCAGCCTAAGCAGAGAGGAACTGAATGGTAATGGTGTGATCTGATTATAGAATGGGGTTTCCCTGGTGATTCAGATGGACTACACAATGCTGGTTGGAGCCAGTGTTTCCCAGTATGGGTTGCAATTCATTCATAGGTCATGAAATCTGTTTAGAGGATCACGGTCATTGTGCTTTTAAGAACTAAAGTGTATAAAAATATAGTGTTTCAAATTTTTAAGATAATGGATTGAAAAATAAATATATTACTTACTGGGAATCACACTATCAAAATATGAAAGCAGATATGAAATACTCAACTGATATAATCCTGACTAAGGGATAATATTATTTCCCCCTTGTTATCACAAATGAGAAAGTAGAAGAAATAAGCAGTTTGTCCCAGGTCATACAAAAGGCAAATGGTTGAGATAGGATGTGAATATGTCTGTCAAACACCACATGCATACTTTTCCCATGATTTGACACTTTTTCAGGGTTGTATAACTTCATTTGTTTCACTGTTGATACCTCACGCGTTTGTATCTTAAGTCTCAAATTATAGTCCTATATTTCCAATTTCCTTATTTAAATCTTCAACTGGATATTACACCACTTTCTCAGAATCACTATATCAAAATTGTAATTCAGTTCAGTTCAGTCGCTCAGTCATGTCCAACTTTTTGCAACCCCATGAACTGAAGTACGCCAGGCTTCCCTGTCCATCACTAACACCTGGAGTTTACTCAAACCCATGTCCATTGTGTCAGTGATGCCATCCAACCATCTCATCCTCTGTTGTCCCCTTCTCCTCCAATCTTTCCCAGCATCAGGGTCTTTTCCAATGAAAAGACCTTCAGCTCTTCACATCAGGTGGCCAAAGTATTGAAGTTTAAGCTTCAACATCAGTCCTTCCAGTGAACACCCACGACTGATCTCCTTTAGGACGGACCGGTTGGATCTCCTTGCAGTCCAAGGGACTCTCAAGAGTCTTCTCCAACACCACAGTTCAGAAGCATCAATTCTTCTGTGCTCAGCTCTCTTTATAGTCCAACTCTCACATCCATACCTGACCACTGGAAAAACTATAGCCTTGACTAGATGGACCTTTGTTGACAAAGCAATGTCTCTGCTTTTTAATATGCTGTCTAGGTTGGCCATAACTTTATCTTCCTAGTTAAAAAATCATCCTCCTTTTGACTATCCTGATATTTTTTAACCCCAATTGTCAAGGTCATCTTGACTCAAAATATCTCATTCTTGCCTCTCCTATCCCCCCTATGTATCCAATAAATGGCCAATATTTCTCCTTTTTTTGGTACCTCTGTCCTCATCAAGTTTTCATCTTCTCTTGTTGTACTAATCTCTTTGTTGGGAGAAGCAGAGGGAAGGGAGATCTGTTCATCCTAAATACTGTTGCCCATTGGGGCTCATGAAGCAGGAGCCCGAAGATCATGTCACTTTTTTTCAGACAAAACTTTAATATTCTATATTAATTACCAAACAACTCCTAACCAATATTCCTGAACACTCTAAAATCTAATTTTATTCCCATTGTTTACTTAATTTTATGATTTAATATACTGTATTCTTAGGCCAAATTTCCTCACCCACATCTGTTAGTGTTGTTCCTGTTATCTGAAATGTTCATCATTCTGTATTTCCATATGCAAATCTAACACATCCTTCCTGGCTACTTTTAAATGCTCTTTGTTCCATGAAACCTTCTCTCCCTGACCTAGCCAGAAATATTACACTCTCCCCTAACTACCAAACTCACTTAGCACATGTAGTAGCCCTGCCAATGGTTTCATTTTAGACTTTTAGTCTTTAAAGCTGTGAGAGAATGTATACGTTTTAAGCTAACAAGCTGGGCTTCTGGGTGGCTCAGATGGTAAAGAATAATTTTTTACCAAAGCCTAAAAATCTAATACATTACCCACCTACATTTTTTTTGAGACATGAGTCACTTTCTATATTTTTAAACAATATTTATGGACATGCCTTATTGTTTTTTTTACTAGAAAGCAAATTCTTAGGGTTAGAGTCCATATTAATTGATATTTCTTAACCCTGTAGAATCTCCTACAATAGAATCATTAATTCAGTATTCAACCATGCCAAATAGTGGGAATATAGAAATGCTCCCTTAGGATCACATGAAATTTATAGTCTTCTAAGGATGAGATGGCTGGATGGCATCACTGACTCAATGGACGTGGGTCTGAGTGAACTCTTGGAGTTGGTGATGGACAGGGAAGCCTGGAGTGTTGCGATTCATGGGGTCACAAAGAGTCAGACACGACTGAGTGACTAAACTGAACTGAACTGAACTGAAGGAAATCAGACATTAAATAAGTAAACAAATAATTATAAAATTAAAAATTGTAGTCCGTGAGAAGAGCTAATAGATATGCAAGACAAGAATGGGTGGAGAAAATCTATTATACTTTCCATTGGGTGCTCAGGAAATAATTCTTAGAGAAAGTGTCATTTAAGTTGAGACTTTGAAAGACAGAATCAGCCAGGTGAAGAATTTGGGGTGGGGATGGAAGCTTGAAAGAGGAAAAAGTTCTAGACAGAAACTGCACGGACAAAGCCCTGAGGCAAGGGCAAACTGTGAATTCAAGGAAGTAAACAGATTCCAGAGTAGCTAAAGCAGAAGGAGGAAAGGAGGAGCATAACTGGAGGTGAGGTCAGAGAAGTAGCCAGGGTGGGGAATTTGGATTTTATTCTGAATATGCTGGAAAAGCACATAGTAGACATGCAAAAAAAGTGAGTAGATGGATAAATAAATATTAATTGAAGAATAGCTTAAGAATAGAGCAAGATGAAGACAATTTAAAGGTACCTTGTAAACAATAGATCTATACATTTGTTTTGAACACTTACTGAAAGTTTACTTCTGAATTTGAGGAGGGCTTGGACTTTTGAAACAGAGGTCTACTAGTTCACAACATGTTCCCCATCTACATAACCAAAATAGTCTCTGACAACCTTCTAAGATAAGGTCAAGTTAATTTTATTTCCTTTCTAGTTAATAATTATTAAAATTCTGCTGCTGGTTAATGAATCTGTTATTTTTGTTTATTTTTAAGTGCCCATTCTGTAATGTAGAAATGAGTACCAAAAAAAGTGTTTTACTCTTAGAATGTATTTTTAACTGTTAAACCTTAATCTTATTTTTAATTTGAGTGTATTTTATCATGTGCAATGTCCAGGGGCCTGGAGGCATAAAAAGCCTTGAAAATAAATCCTCATTTTCCTCATTAATACTACCTTTATTATGACTGAATTTCTGGATTAGAAACAAGCCAGACTGTCTTAAAGTATGATGCATTAATATTCTGGAATGCCACTAAATCAGAAGAGAGATATTGGTTTGTTTGCAAAGTGATGGAAATTATCCCCTTTTGCAATTAAAGAAGAAATAGAGTAGAGAATGTGAAAATTAAACCATAGAGAACTAGGTTAAGCTCTAAAGATATGAGTACTTATCCACTGTAACTCAGTCAAAAGACACTAGAATCTTAAAATATTATGTCTACAGAGAATTTTAGGAATTATTTATTCCAGTCTCCTCATTTTGGAGATGAACGTAATTTAGGCCTAGAATTCCTGTTCAAGTTGTACAGTTAAACATTTAATGGCAGGGCTGGAACTCTAATTCTTAAGAGCTAGATTATCACAGCCGAACCAGCTAATCTGTGATCAAAGCCCCTATTGTAACCCTTTCAAGGTCTTGGGTGGAAAAAGGAATATTAAGTATAGGAGATGAGTCTACAGTCAAGTTTTAATTAATAAAAATCTGAACAATAAGTATTACTCACAATCTGTTTACTTAATGTACCAGATGCTTTATAAAAGTTGTCTTTAATTCTCACTACCACGCTCAGCAACCACTCAGCAAACTCAGAATAATTTCCATTTTATAATGAGAATACTGAGATCCAGAAAGACTAAGTAATATCCAGGATTGCAAAGACAGTAAATGAGTTTTGCATTGACGCCAGACCTAACGGATTCAAACCCTGTGCTGTCTCCTGCTTGGTGTTTTTATCTGGTGAATTTTGTTATCACTTTAGGTCATGTGGTCACAGAGGTCACTAGTTCTCTAATAGTCCAAATGTCTAAAAAATGTTAAAGAAGTTTTTTGAGAAAAGTTAGGAAGGTAAAGAAAAGATCTTTACCTTTTTTTTTAGGTAAGGTACCCTCTCTGCTTAAACCTCTTTACATTTAATTCTTAAAACATCTCAAAATAGATGCTATAACCTTTAGTTTACATTTTTAGGAAACTGAGGATCAGTGAGATTAAATAGTGCCATCTTCAATTCCCCATGTTACTGTAAAAGCCCAAGCCAGGATTCAAACATATTTGTCTGACCCAAGTATTTTTCCATTATTATGCGCACATGCCAAGTCTGCTCTTCTCCTGGATGCTAGTCTTCTATGGTCCACATACCTTAACTCCTTATATGGCAAAGTAGAATTTAATACATGGTCTCATAGATTTCCCAAGAAAAAAGAATATGTGGAGATGATGCTTTGATAATTAAGCTATGTTATCGTGCCTGGAAATAAATACAGAGTTTCCATCTTTGAGAAATGAAGAGCTGGGAAAGAAAAGAGAAAGTGAAAGTTGCTCAATCATGTCTGACTTTTTGTGAGCCCATAGTCCATGGAATACTCCAGACCAGAATACTGGAGTGGGTAGCCTTTCTCTTCTCCAGAGGATCTTCCCAACCCAGGGATCAAACTAGGGTCTCCTGCATTGCAGGTGGATTCTTTACCAACTGAGCTATCAGGGCTGGGAAGATTGGTCAAATCCATGACATTAGTCTTTCATTTCTCCATCATCTTGACTCACAGTGTCTCTGAGTCCAAGATCTCAGTCATATCACAGACAATGGCACTACTAACTTTGATTGTCCTTGACAACCTCTTTGAAAAGAGAAAGAAATAAAATATTTTGTTAATTAGATAAATGAGAAAAAAGTGAGGTGTACATTTTCCTTCTGAAGTCTAGCTTAATTGAAGCTTTATAAGCCTGATCAGAGATCTAGGTCAATGAAAGTGCACATCTTACGGCTACTAAAAAAAAAAAAAAAAAGCAAAGTAGAAGAAAACCCAAACATAGTTATCAATTGTTACTGTTATTTTGTAATAACCACTGAGGACTACATTAGAAGTGAATTCCTTGTTGAGAGTAGGAGAGAGAGAAAGAGAGAGAGAGAGAAGAGAAAGAGTAAGGGAGAGAGAGGGGAAAAGAGAATATGGATGAAGAGGAAGAGGGAGACGTTGAAACATTTGTTGATGTCACATCCTACTGCAAACATGATCCAGATTCCTTCTGTATCAACTTTTGCAACACCAAGTATATATACCTCGATTTCTAAGGAGGTCATTTCTATTGTTGATACACTTGAACAATTATTCTAAACCTGTCACTATAGAATAGCACCAGTGTGCATAACAAGTTTATGATGATTAAAAGCAGTGCCTGTTATAGATCTGTAGTTGTTTTTTCCCCCTCTGTTTCTTGAGTTTGACTTTCATGTCTTTTTATATGAAAGCCCTTAGCAGTCCATTCAAGTCTTCTAAAATAATTCAGTGAAAAACATCCTTCCTGCTTCACAGAAAGGACTTTGTTTTTTTACCTCATCCTTGCTCTTTTCAATGTGTGTCCAGTAGCCTTAAATGAGAAAGTACATGAATATATGTTTTGAATTCCTGGGTCTCCTAAGGAGAAAAACTATGTTTCCTACAATATTGTAATATTTTGCTAAAAATCCAATTCTGGTTCAGTGTTTTGCTCTCAAAGGAATTTTGAATGAAGAAAATGCTTTTGTAAGAAGGAGGAAGCTGATCTGATCTTTTCAAGACTGATGAGAAGCAATCAGGAGACTTGTGACTCTTTGAAATAGTAAATTTCCAGGGAATTAGGCACACGTTTCTCAAGAACAATAAAGAGTGTTACACTTCAGGTTGCAGCACATTGACTCCAAATGCACCGCTTCATGTATCCCAAATGGCAATTTGAAAACACCATTCTTTGAATCAACTGGAAAAGGAAGGAGGCCATGCTGAACTGACATTCTTTCAGGAGGTCATGAGAAATGGAATACCAAATGAAGTCATTCTTCTGGTTAGTATCGGATTCTCAGAGTTATAAACGTCTTATGATAAAATGTCTTCAGAGATATAGGAAAATAATAGTTATTGAGTATTAGATCTAGATTTTTGATGAAGTTGTTTACATATTTGTAATTGTACCAACTTAACCATATGAAATTTGCATAATCTTCACTACATTTTTACTGAGCTATTCTTTGTTTATTTGAATGCTGTAGGGCTTTATCAAATAATCAATAACCAATGTATGTCTGACATTGTTATCATTGCCATTGTTGTTACTGTGTTCTCTTTTCTTCTATGAATTAGGGCTTCCAGGAATAGCTGTGAACCTGGGTTACACATTCAATGCTACATTTGTCTTTTCTTCTTATAGAACTGGAAAGTGGGAGGGACCAACTAGATTGGTTGCTCAGATTCATCTCACCAAGAAAATTTGTCAACAAAATTTTACTTACAGGTCCTTTTAGTACACAGAGAAACAGTTTACATGAAAAACTATTTTTGTAATATAAAAATTGACTCTATCATGCTATACAAGACTCTGATGGATGACATAATACCATCCACATAATCTCTGCAGTTACCACTAAGAAGGCAGCCAGTATAATTGAGAGGAAGGAGCATGGGGCTGACTATCTGGAGACTTGATGCAGGCATTGTCAAACAGTTCTGTCTTAAGATCATTTCCTTATCTGTAGGGGACACTTTTCTCTATCTTACAGATATTATGCAAAGAAGTCAAATGATATATATTAAGTATTTAGAGTTCCACAGACTAAAGATAGCTTATAAGTATCATGTATTACTATCACAGTAAAAGTATTAGTAGAATTATAAATCACTCTGAGGTCTCAGGAGTAAGGTGCTTTATCTGAGCTCTTAGTGGTTAGAAATTAGTTTGTTTCTTGAGTTGCCATGTAGAGAAGTATTCTGTTGTTCCTAAGTACTATTCACACATTGGAAACAATGACTAAGAATGAATTACTAGTGATAAATGGCTTCTTTTAGAGATTTATTTTAAAGCATTCTTTATTATAAATTCTCTGAGCAGATTCTCTTCAAATTAAGAAATACTTTTAAACTGCTATATTTCTCACTTTAGACTGATTTTATTTTTTGAGGGACAGTACCATGGGTAATTTATTAATGTTCACAATCATTAAACTAGCAGCAGATAGGTATTCAGTAAGTGTTTGTTGAGTATCCTGTGTAAAAATTTAGTAAGATTTTTATAAAATTTGCTTTAAGAAAAGAATGCTGCTGCTGCTAAGTCACTTCAGTCGTGTCCAACTCTGTGCGGCCCCATAGATGGCAGCCCACCAGGCTCCCCATCCCTGGGATCCGGCAAGAACACTGGTGCTGCTGCTGCTAAGTCGCCTCAGTCGTGTCCGACTCTGCAACCCCATAGACGGAAGCCCACCAGGCTCCCCCGTCCCTGGGATTCTCCAGGCAAGAACGCTGGAATGGGTTGCCATTTCCTTCTCCAGTGCATGAAAGTGAAAAGCGAAAGTGAAGTCGCTCAGTCGTGTCCAACTCTTAGTGACCCCATGGACTGCAGGCTACCAGGCTCCTCTATCCATGGGATTTCCCAGGCAGAAGTACTGGGGTGGGGTGCCAGGTTGCTATTTCCTTCTCCAGTGCATGAAAGTGAAAAGTGATAGTGAAGTCGCTCAGTCCTACCCAACTCTTAGCGACCCCATAGACTGCAGCCTACCAGGCTCCTCCATCTATGGGATTTTTCAGGCAAGCGTACTGGAGTGGGTTGCCATTGCCTTCAGAATTCATTCATTTGACTACATGTATACCATGTGATATATGATGATATTTAAGATTGTATGTTGTTCAGTTGCTGTATGGTGTCTGACTCTTTGCGACCTCATGGACTCTAGCACACCAGCTCCTCTGTCCTCTACTATCTCCCAGAGTCTGCTTGAATTCATGTCCATTGAGTCAGTGATGATATCCAACCATCTCATCTTCCGTCACTCCCTTCTCCTGCCTTCAGTCTTTCCCGGCATTAGGGTCTTTTCCCCTAAACTGGTTCTTCACATCAGGTGGCCAAAGTATTAGAGCCTCAGCTTCAGCCTCAGTCCTTCTAAAGAATATTCAGGGTTGATTTAATTTAGGATTGACTGGTTTGATTTCTGTACTAACCAAGGGACTCTCAAAAGTCTTCTCCAGCACCACAATTTAAAATGTCAATTCTTCAGCCCTCAGGCTTCTTTATGGTTCAACTCGCACATCCGTACATGACTATCGGAAAAACCATAACTTTGAATATACAGACCTTTGTTGACAAAGTAGTATATTTTTTAATACTCTATCTAGGTTTGTCATAGCTTTTCTTCCAAGGAGCAAGTGTCTTTTAATTTCGTGGCTGCAGTCACTGTCCCCAGTGATTTTGAAGAGCTCAAGAAAATAAAATCTCTCACTATTTCTACTCTTTGTCCATCTATTTGCCATGAAGTGATGGGACCAGATGCCATGATCTTAGTTTTTTGAATGTTGAGTTTTAAGCCGGCGTTTGGGCTCTTTAGTTCCTCTTCACTTTCTGCTATTAGAGTAGTATCATCTGCATATCTGAGGTTGTTGATATTTCTCCTGGCAATCTTAATTCTAGCCTGTGATTCAACCAGCCCAGCAGCTCACACGGTGTACTGTGCATAAAAGTTAAATAAATAGAGTGACAATATACAGCTTTGTCAAACTCCTTTCCCAATTTTGAATGAATCAGTTGTTCTTTGTCCAGTTCTAGTTATTGTTTCTTGATCCCTATACAGGTGTCTCAGGAGACAGGTAAAGTGGTCTGGTATTTCCACCTCTTTAAGAATTTTCCACAGTTTGTTGTGATCCACACAGTCAAAGGCTTTAGCATAGTCAATGAAGCTGAAGTTGATGTTTTACTGGAACTCCCTTACTTACTCTATGATTCAATAAATGTTGGCAATTTGATTTCTGGTTCCTCTGCCTCTTCAAAACCCAGCCTTTACATCTGAAAGTTCTTGGCTTATGTACTGCTAAAACCTAGGTTGAAGGATTTTGAGCATAACCTTTTCCAGTCATGTGGCCACTGCTGAGTTTTCCAAATTTGCTGACATAGTCAGGGCACCATTTTAATAGCATCATCTTTTAGGATTTGAAGTAGCTCAGCTAGAATTCTTTCACCTCCACTAGCTTTGTTCATAGTAATACTTCCTCAGGTCCACTTGATTTCATACTCCAGGATGTCCAGCTCCAGGTGAGTGACCACACCATCATGGTTATCTGGGTTATTGAGACCTTTTTTGTATAGTTCTTCTGTGTATTCTTGCCACCTCTTCTTAATCTCTTCGGCTTCTTCTAGGTCCTTACCATTTCTGTCCTTTATTATGCTCATCCTTTCATGAAACTTTGCCTTGATATCTCCAGTTTTCTTGAAGAGATCTCTAGTCTTATTCATTCTATTGTTCTCTTCTATTTCTCATTCTATTGTTCGTCTAAGAAGGCCTTCTTATTTTTCCATGCTATTATTTGGAACTCTGCATTCGTTTGGGTATATCTTTCCTTTGATCTCTTGCCTTTCACTTCTCTTCTTTCCTCAGCTATTTGTAAAGCTTCCTCAGACAACCACTTTGCTTTCTTGAATTTCATTTTCTTTGAGCTGGTTTTGGTCGCTGCCTCCTGCACAGTGTTGCACATGTTGCACTCCACGCATAGTTCTTTAAGCAGTCTGTCTTTCAGATCTAATCCCTTGAATCTATTTATCACTTCCACTGTACAATCATAAGGGATTGGATTTAGGTCATGTCTGAATGGCCTATTGGTTTTCCCTACTTTCTTTAACTTAAGTCTGAATTTTTCAGTAAGAAGCTCATGATCTGAGTCAGTCAGCACCAGATCTTGTTTTTGCTGACTTTACAGAGTTTCTTCATCTTTGGCTGAAAGGAACATAATCAATCTGATGTTGGTATTGACCATCTGATGATGTCCACGTGTAGGGTCGTCTCTTGTCTTGTTAGAAGAGGGTGTTTGCTATGACCGGTGTGTTCTCTTGGCAAAACTGTTAGCCTTTGTCCTGCTATATTTTGTATTTTGAGGCCAAACTTGCCTCTTACTCTGGGTATCTCATGACTTCCTACTTTTGCCTTCCGATTCCCTATCAAAAAAAAGGACATCTTTTTTGTGTGTTAGTTCTAGAAAGTGTCGTAGGTCTTCTTAGAACTGGTCAACTTCAGCTTCTTTGGCATCATTGCTTAGGGCATAGACTTGGACTACTGTGATTTTGAATGGTTTGCCTTGGAAATGAGTACAAGATCACTCTGTCTTTTTTGAGATTGCACCCAAGTGCTGCAGTTTAGACTTTCTTTTGTTGACTATGAGTACTACTCCATTTATTCTAAGGGATTTTTACCCACAGTAGTAGATATAATAATCATCTGAATCAAATTCATCTGGTCCCATACCTCTCAATGCACTAATTCCTAAGATGTCAATGTTCACTCTTGCCATCTCCTTGTTGACCATGTCAAATTTACCTGGGTTCCTGGACCTAATATTCCATGTACCTAAGCAATATTATTCTTTATAGCATTGGACTCTACTTTCACCACCAGACACATCCACAACTGAGCATCATTTCTGCTTTGGCATAGCCGCCTCATTTATTCTAGAGCTTTTAGAAATTGCCCTCCACTCTTCCCCAGTAGCATATTGTACACCTTCCTACTTGGGAGGCTCATCTCCTGGTGTCATATCTTTTTGCCTTTTCATACTGTCCATGGGGTTATCTAGACAAGAATACTGGAGTGAGTTGCCATTTTCTCCTCCAGTGGACCGCATTTTGTCAGAACTCTTCACTGTGACCCATCCATCTTGAGTGGCCCTGCCTGGAATGGCTGATAGCACTGTTGAGTTGTAGAAGGAAAAGAATGAATTTTATCTATTGCTCTCAACCTAAAAGTATGATCATAATTTATTAAGCGAAAGAGCAAGTTTTCAGGATAATGAATATTTTTGAGTAAATTTATTTGTGTGTTGGTATGAATATGGAAAAGAATTATTGGATTAGTTCTTGTTAGCAAGCACAATGTGTGTGTGTGTGTGTGTGTGAGTGTGAGGCTTTTCATGATGCAGGTTCATACCTAGGGCCACATACAAAGAAATAATTGTTGAGCAAGCAAAAGTTATTAAAAGTAACTCAGTTATTTAGTTTCTCTGGATATATAACCTGAAATGCAAAGACAACAACAAAAAACCTCTTAAGAATTCTCTTTTATTTGTCATCTCTCTCCTGCATCTCTCCATTATAGATACCCACAATGTTTCTCCAACATTTTCATCTCTCTCCTCTTCAAGAGTTCTCACGAACCCTCCTTGGCCCAGGTCAATTAATTTTTCTGCTCACTTCCAAATTCCTTGCTGGATCTGTCTAATTCTTCTCTTTCTGTTGTAAATCTCACTAGAATTTCTGACTTCTACTTCTCTCACTCACTGAGGAAAAATAAACAAATAAAACCTTCTGCAAGATAAGTTTCCTAGACTATATTCCCACACAAAATTCATAGAAGTTTAAGTCATTGAAGGAGCAGACCCAAGGCCTTAGCTTAATAAGAAACATCAGAAGTCCCCTTCAGAATATACTTGAATAAACTGGAGCCAATGAGTTGGGCAGAATATCTGAACTGGAATCAGCAAGAGAAAATTGCACAGTCTAAGGTACTGAATTTCCCAGAACCAGTACATTCTGGATCACAGCACAGAGTAATCCTGACAAAGATTCACCTATTATGGATAAAAAAAACTAGTTACCATAAGCTAAATTAAAAACACAGGAAAGTTGTATTATAATCAGATCAGATCAGATCAGTCGCTCAGTCGTGTCTGACTCTTTGCGACCCCATGAACTGCAGCACGCCAGGCCTCCCTATCCATCACCAGCCACAGCTAAACCCAGATGTACTTTACTTCATGTTATAGTCAGTTCTTTTCTTTTAAGAAAAAGGAGGGAGAGGAAGGGAGAGATGAGGGAACTAGGAGAGTGAAGGGATAGAAAGGGAGAGCATCCTCCTCCCAAATAAAAAAGGAGAGAGAGTACCAGAGTGGAAGAAGGTGGTTAATGTGATGAAGAAAAAAGTTAAGTGTATTTTGATACCTCAAGCATTCTCTACATCTGCAGAAATCTTCCCTGCTCCCTTAGATGTCCTACCCTGAGTGGGCTGGGTCTTTTTGTCACTTACAGCCAGTCAGCTGTCCTCTCCTTCCATGTAGAGAGTGCTAACTTGAGTGAAACATTTACAGTTGTTGGAAGCTCTCTTTAGAATGTACTCGCAATTACTTTGTATTCTTTCCCTCCAGGAGACTGAAGACATCAATAGGCCACTGATCATGGCAAGTTACCCAAAGTTGTCAGTTTGCTCTCTGCCTTCAGTTTAAGGAATTTATGCAGGAAAAATATGAATTCTTGTTTATCTTATGTGACTACCACCTGAATCCCAATAGTATGGGAAGAACAGTCACTCTAGCTAGAAAGGTGACACATAATATAGATATGGTTAAAAAAACAAATAGTGTTTATGAAGAGATTTTAATGACATGAGAAAATGATCATATAGTATCAAGAGATGAAAACAAGATATAAAACTTGCCTAAAAGATTGTGTTTATTTCTGGAAAGTTATTGTTCATTTCTCTCTTTTTGTTTTCATTTTCCAAAATGGCAAAAAAGAAAAGAAAAGGAAACATGCTCTTGGAATATCCTTCTTTTTTAGTTTGTTTAATCTATGAAGTAATTTTAATGGTTGCATCACTTATAATGAAGAGATTTCATCTCAAATTTGAGTGAAATGATATTCTTGCTGAGAATTTGTTTTCTTTAGAAATGCTATTATAGTGTAATGTTCTGGTCATTTTTAATACTTAGACAGCCCTTCAGCTTTAGTGCAGTGATTGAGAGAATGGGATTGTGAGGTAGATGACTCATTATCTAATTATTGGTGATGGATTACTATAACTCAAACAGAACACTTGTCCCTTAAGGTAAGAATAGTCAAAAGAAGCAAGGTAGGTCAATAGATATATTCAAACCATGTGTGTGTATATATATGTGTGTGTGTATATATATGTATGTGTGTATATGTATACACACACACACACACACACACACACCTTGAGCTGTGTTGTGCTTAGTCACTTAGTCATGTCCGACTCTGTGACCCTGTGGACTGTAGCCCACCAGGCTCCTCTGTCCATGGGGATTCTCCAGGCAAGAATATTAGAGTGCATTGCCATGCCCTCCTCCAGGGATCTTCCCAACCTAGATTGAACACAGGTCTCCCACAGTGCAGGTGGATTCTTAACTGTCTGAGCCACCAGGGAAGCCCAGGAATACCGGAATGGGTACTTATCCCTTCTCCAGGAACTCTTTCTGACCCAGGAATTAAACCAGGGTCTCCTGCATTGCAGGTGGATTCTTTACCAGCTGAGCTACCAGGGAAGCCCTATACATATACATATATATTATATGTTTACTTAAATGACAGATTACTTCAGGTTCCACTTACAAAGCTCAGTTGGTACATACATTCAAATGAAGCAAAAGACTGTATAATAAAGAGACTTGCTATTTCCAAAACTCTGTAACTCCTGGTCTTCTAAATATTTACATATTATCTTATTTTCACCTTTTGAAGTCCTTAGACCATTTTCAAGGCTTATGTTCTAGTTTAGGTTCTGCAGCTCTTTAAAAATGTAGATATGTTAATTATCCTTATAATTGACACCTCTTCTGCTTTTAACTATCAATAAAAGGCTACTTAATTTCTCCCAGTTTGAATAGTTCCTCTGTCATTTACAATTCTAAATTTCTCTGTCCTCACTTTTGTGTGCTTTAGACCTGAACTGCCTTTTATTGTTACTTTCATTTTTTTACTCCCCTTGATGCAGGATCTCTTTCTCCAGCTCACAGATTCCTAATCCTGGCTGCACATTACCTATGAAGCTAAAAAAAATAAAAAATGCATTGGCCTTACCCTTAAAACAGATATCCTGTTTTAATTGGTCGGGGTGGAGTTTAGCTATTAGTACAATGCTAGACCCTTATAGGTACCAAACTCTTATTTCATCTCAAAATTTTCAATTCAATTAAAACTTAGCATGCTTCTTCACACTGGAAAACCATTTCTTCTGGATGACTACTTTCCTAACCAGGCAATAGTAGAGTTTTAGCATTATGTAGAATACAGCTGCATCTATATATAATCACATAGAGATGCATGTAACACACACACACACACACACACACACACACACGCACGCACACACATTACGCTAATGACCAAACCTGAACAAAAATTTGATGTACATAGAACTGCTTGTATCATAATATTTAATTTAAAATTAAGCATTGTTAATGAAATTCTAAAAGTCCTCTTTAAACCCGACTATCGAAAATGAAATGCCCTGCATTACTCAAGGGTACCAGAATATGCCTTTAGTCTGATTTTGGGGGAAATAAATTGTATCTGACAACAATGTCAAAGGGGTGTAAAATTGATAGTCAAAAGGTGGGAGCATCCCAAATGACCACCACTAGATGAATGGATAAATGAAATGTATGTAAACGTACAATAAAATATTAACCTTAAAAATGAATGACATTCTGACACATGCTACGTGGATGAACCTTAAGGACAGTATGCTAAGTGAAATAAGCCAGATACAAAATAACAAATATTGTATGATTCTATTTGTATGAGGTACTAGAAGAGTCAAATTCACAGAGACAGAAAGTAGAAAGAGGTTACCAAGGGCTGAGAGGAGGGACGACTAGGGAGTCACTGTTTAATGCATTCCAAAGATTAAAAAGTTCCCCAGATGGATGATGACGATAGTTTTCAGTAATATTGATGTACCTAATGCTATACTAAAATGTATACCTAAAAGTGGTTAAACTGGTAAATTTTATGTTTTATATATTTTACTACCATTTTAAAAAAATGTACATTTGAAAACTTTTAAGACTTATCAGTGAAAATGGATTGCAGCTATAGGGTTTAGACAGCACAATTGAACTGAATAGTCTATTCACAGAGTCGTTAGGGTTTTATGAAATATAATAATTTATTAGTTTAATTAATAGTCTTCACTTTGTTATTGAGGCCATTCATATGTATAAAATCCAAGTGCTGGTATTATCCTTGATTCTCAAACAGTAATGGTTATAATAAACTACAAAGACCAAATTTTAAGTAAACATGCTTATTATTGACTGCTTATAGCTATATTAGAATTCTCATGTTTTAATCAACTGATATTAGGGGCAGAACTTCAGCTTTCTTTTTCACCAACAGCACTATCTCTTACCAAATTATCTTCATGGTAGGAGAAGCCATGGCTTTGTATGAGTTCATACTTTTCCAATAATTCAGTATGTGAGTCAGTTGTTATTTTATTTTCCTGAAAATGCTGAACATTTTAATTGAGTCATATATTTCTTGGTTTAAAGTTCTATGAATTTTAACGTGTACACATTTTTGTAACAGCCACCATTACTGTCAGGTTGCAGAGCAGTTTCATCAGCCGAAAGAACTCCTGTATGTTATCTCTTTAACACTCCCCTAACTACCAACCCCTGGTAACCATAGTATCTTCTTTAACACCATAGTTTTATTTTTTTTTTGAGAGTTGTCATATAAATGGAGCCATATAGTATGTGATCTTTTGAAACTGGATCTTTTCACTCAGCATGATGTATTTATAACTCAGCCATGTTGTTCTATGTGCTGGAGGTTTGTTTCTTTTTATTACCATGTATTATTTCTTTGTATAGATGTACCACAGATTGTTTATGCATTCACTGATTGAAAGACATTTCATTTTTTTTTTTTTACAAGTTAGGGCAGTTATAAATAGAAGTGGTATAAACATTTGTGTATAGGATTTTGTGTGAACATACTTTTCATTCTCTAGGGTAAATATCTGGGAGTCATATTGCTTGGTCGGATATAATATGTATATTTTTATAATAGAAACTCCCAAACAGTTTGCTGAGTGGCTATACCATTTTGCACTCTCACCAGAAATGTATGTGTTCCTAAGGGAGCAGATATATGGATACCTATAGCTGATTCACACAGTCAAAGGCTTTGGCATAGTCAATAAAGCAGAAATAGATGTTTTTCTGGAACTCTCTTGCTTTTTCAATGATCCATCAGATGTTGGCAATTTGATCTCTGGTTCCTCTGCCTTTTCTAAAACCAGCTTGAACATCTGGAAGTTCACGATTCACATATTGCTGAAGCCTGGCTTGGAGAATTTTGAGCATTACTTTGCTAGCGTGTGAGATGAGTGCAATTGTGCAGTAGTTTGAGCATTCTTTGGCATTGCCTTTCTTTGGGATTGGAATGAAACTGACCTTTTCCAGTCCTGTGGCCACTGCTGAGTTTTCCAAATTTGCTGGCATATTGAGTGCAGCACTTTCACAGCATCATCTTTCAGGATTTGGAATAGCTCCACTGGAATTCCATCACCTCCACTAGCTTTGTTCATAGTGATGCTTTCTAAGGCCCACTTGACTTCACATTCCAGGATGTCTGGCTCTAGATGAGTGATCACACCATTGTGATTATCTTGGTCATGAAGATCTTTTTGATACAGTTCTTCTGTGTATTCTTGCCACCTCTTCTTAATATCTTCTGCTTCTGTTAGGGCCATACCATTTCTGTTCTTTATCGAGCCCATCTTTGCATGAAATATTCTCTTGGTATCTCTAATTTTCTTGAAGAGATCTCTAGTCTTTCCCATTCTGTTGTTTTCCTCTATTTCTTTGCAAAATTCTGAAAGAGATGGCAATACCAGAGCACCTGACCTGCCTCGTGAGAAACCTATATGCAGGTCAGGAGGCAACAGTTTGAATTGGACATGGAACAACAGACTGGTTCCAAATAGGAAAAGGAGTACGTCAAGGCTGTCTATTGTCACCCTGCTTATTTAACTTATATGCAGAGTACATCGTGAGAAACGCTGGGCTGGAAGAAACACAAACTGGATTCAAGATTGCTGGGAGAAATATCAATAACCTCAGATATGCAGATGACACCACCCTTACGGCAGAAAGTTAAGAGGAACTAAAAGCCTCTTGATGAAAGTGAAAGTGGAGCGTGAAAAAGTTGGTTTAAAGCTCAACATTCAAAAAATGAAGATCATGGCATCTGGTCCCATCACTTCATGGGAAATAGATGGAGAAACAGTGGAAACAGTGTCAGACTTTCTTTTTCTGGGCTCCAAAATCACTGCAGATGGTGACAGCAGCCATGAAATTAGAAGATGCTTACTCCTTGGAAGGAAAATGATGACCAACCTAGATAGCATATTCAAAAGCAGAGACATTACTTTGCCAACAAAGGTCTGTCTAGTCAAGGCTATGGTTTTTCCAGTGGTCATGTATGGATGTGAGAGTTGGACTGTGAAGAAAGCTGAGCGCCAAAGAATTGATGCTTTTCAATTGTGGTGTTGGAGACGACTCTTGAGAGTCCCTTGGACACCAAGGAGATCCAACCGGTCCATTCTGAAGGAGATCAGCCCTGGGATTTCTTTGGAAGGAATGATGCTAAGGCTGAAACTCCAGTACTTTGTCCACCTCATGCAAAGAGTTGACTCATTGGAAAAGACTCTGATGCTGGGAGGGATTGGGGGCAGGAGGAGAAGGGGACGACAGAGGATGAAATGGCTGGATGGCATCACTGACTCAATGGATGTGAGTCTCAGTGAACTCCGGGAGTTGGTGATGGACAGGACGGCCTGGCGTGCTGTGATTCATGGGGTCGCAAAGAGTTGGACATGACTGAGCGACTGGACTGAACTGAACTGAACTGATGGCTGATTCATGTTAAGGTTTGACAGAAAACAACAAAATTCTGTAAAGCAATTATCCTTCAATTAAAAAAATAAATAAAAATTTTAAAAGTCTAAATAGAGAAAAAACAAAGGAATGTATGTGTTCCCATCCAATGTTCTATGTCCTTGGCAACCCTTGGTATTGTTAATTTTTTTTAAAATTTTAGTCATTCTGATAGGTGTGTAGTAGAAATGCTTATTTTTTTCTTTTAAGTACATTTTTCAAAGCTATAGATGATGTGCTTCTGGGGTCATAATCTTTCCTGACATTTTTAGAGATATTCCATTCATATGTATACTTTTCCATACAAAAAAAAAAGTGTAGTCTATTATCTTTATATTTCTGACTCTGTTGGTTTTACCCTACTTTTCCCAGAATTGCTATTTTTCTCTATGATAGCGTGTCCAAGTTTTCAGATATTTCTTTCCTAAAGATCTAAAAAAAAAAAAAAAATCACCTGTTTATATCAACTTCTGCTGCTGCTGCTGCTAAGTCACTTCAGTCGTGTCTGACTCTGTGCTACTCCATAGACGGCAGCCCACCAGGCTCTGCCATCCCTGGGATTCTCCAGGCAAGAACACTGGAGTAGGTTGCCATTTCCTTCTCCAATGCATGAAAGTGAAAAGTGAAAGTGAAGTCGCTCAGTCATGTCCGACTCTGTGGGACCCCATAGGCAGCAGCCTACCAGGTTCCTCCGTCCATGGGATTTTCCAAGCAAGAGTACTGGAGTGGATTGCCGTTGCCTTCTCTGATATCAAATTCTAATGTAGTTTAAAATAGTGTATGTACCTATATAAATGTAGATATCAGGGATAAAAAATTAATGTGTTTGTTCAACACAAGTTTGTTGAATACTTACCATATCTCAACCCATTAGGTAAAAAATACATAATATAGTAGGAAAGGACAATCTGAAAAAAAAATTATAGTTCTGTTTGTACTTCTAATGTTGAAGCAAGTAATGTTAAGAATGTGGTTGCTGAAATAAAATTCTTTGAGATCAGCACATCAGGTGTTGAATGGGTCTTGGTCTCTACTTTAAAATAGCATTTTGGAAAAAATGAAAACAAACATATGTCGATGAACACACATTTTATTTTAGAGAAAAGAGCCCTGTCCTGGAGTTAGCAAACACATCACAGACCCACTTCTGTCATTTTGTAGTTTTGGAGCTCGAGCAGTAGTTCCACCTCTCCAAATTCACTTCCCCGTCCATAAGATTAGAAAGTTGGCCTTTGTGATCTTTAAAATTCCTTCCAGCTTAAAAATTAAAAACTAACACTATCTTTCCCGGATTTATGTCTAGCTACCAAGGATGGTGAGAAAGGCAGCATTTTTATCATTCTTAACAAAGATGGACTTTACATCACAGTGTAGCATAATTAACTAATTTATTTACTATTCCTCCTTGCTGCTGATATTGTCTACCTCCTGCTACAGAGGCCTACTCTCATTTTACTTAGTCACTCAGAAGCTTTTTAAAACATCAAATAATCCTCCTTTTTTCATTTTTTGTAAGCAGTGTCACCTTTTGTCTTCTATGACCTCATGCTCTTCACACTCTGCTGATTTTCCTCCTTCCTCGCTGACTTGTCAGTCTCTTTTGTTAGGTCCTCTTCTCTGCTCCATTATCACTCTAGATGAGCTCATCCAATCCAATGCTTTTAAAAACTATGTATCTGTGACCCCAAGATTTTTATCTCATCTGATCTTAATCTCTCCCCAGAGCCCTAGACATATAAATGCAACCATTTACTTGCTGTCTCCATTGAAGGTCTAGTGCAATGTCACTTCAATCCTGTCCGACTCTTTGGGACCCTCATGGACTGTATCCCACCAGGCTCCTCTGTCCATGGGATTCTCCAGGCAAGAACACTGGAGTGGGTTGCCATGCCCTTCTCCAGGGGATCTTCCTTACCCAGGGATCAAACTTGAGCACTTGCATCTACTGCATTGGCAGGCAGATTTGCCACTGGTGTCATCTGGGAAGCCGCGGATGTCTAGTTGGGATTTTAAATTAAGTAAGAGATCTTGATTCCCCACCCCATCTCTGTGAATAGCACCATTCTGATGGAGGGGGACTGCTCCAGTTTGCTGTATTTCATCTTTTTTCTTCTTTTTGTCTTTGACAAGACAGTTTCCTCTGAAATTTAGTTGGCTTCTGGCCCATTTGTTTCAAGTCATTTCCTTACGTAAGTAACGATAGCAAAAGTCTCACCTGGATGCTTTTTATTTGTTTCTTTGCCACACCACAGGGCATGTGGGAATTTATTTCCTTGACCTGGGATCCAACCCACACCCCCTGCAGTGGTAGTGTTGGAGTCTTAACCTCTGGACCACCAGGGATGTCCCATCAACTAGATAGTCATTAAACCTGGAAATTCTGTGTTTATTTGTTTTTTTTTAGCTGACCCAATACTCTCCTCATCTCCACTTTTCCCAGTTTAACAGATATGGTTATCTGGAGCCATTGGAAACAACAGGCAGGATGGCAAAGCACACCCTTAACCCACTCTTGCTCTAAGCAAGTGTCATTGTCTGACAGGTAATACTTGAAGGGAAATGCTTATCTCCTGTTAAGGCTGCACACTGCTTCACTTTTGGGTACAGAAGAAGTTGGCTCTAAGTTAAGTAAGACTCTGATGTTATCTCTTTGCAAGGATTGCTCTTCATTGCCTGGTCTCATGCCCTCTAGATACATCTAATAAGTCCCCTCCCACTAGACAGGTCTTTTTTCCCTCTTCCCATTTTAGAAATGATTTATTATGAATGAGGGAGATGGGTTATTCCCCTACTCAGAAACTGGCAGTGACTCCTCATTGTCCATAGACATGTTATCCAACTCCAAACTATGACAATTAAGGTCCTTCAGAATTGGACCATGAGAATTTCTATATATAATAAATTTTGTATATAGAAATGTATTAATGCTTTTAAAGGGCATGCCATACTGCCTACCTAGAATGTTAGGTGCTAAAGTGATAATTATTTTATTAACAAATTTGCTTGGTGTTTTAATGTTTAAAGAAATCACCTTCTGTAAAATCTTTTAAGAGGAATATATCTTAAGATTTAGCAATCCACGTCTAGTAATCTTTCCATAAGAAATACCTGCACATGTTTTACAACAATTTTCATTGCCGCTTTATTCAAAGTAGCAAAGATTTCAAAGTATACTAGATTTCCATCAATAGATAAATGGTTTAACATACATTAGATTATATTTAGCTATTACAAAGCGTAAAATAGACCCATATATACTGCCCTGAAAATTTACATAATATGTGTTAAGTTTGTTATAAATTTGTAGGTTTAATATAGCTAATTATCTTCTTTTACACTGATACAAGTAAACTACCACTGTTACAAAGAATGCGAAGAATACACTTCAAACTGGTTATCTTAGGGGGTGACTAAGGAAGAATGCAAGAAGAAAGAAGGTTTCTTTCACTTCTTTTTAAAGTTTATTTTTAAGTTGTGGAATTGTAAATTTTTAACTTTATTTTATGTTGTCTGTGGGGGAATGAGATAATTTTCAGTAGTTTTCAAATTAAAAAATAATTAAGTTGAAAAAGTCCCTGTCAAAATTAACAATGTTGCCTTGGAAGAACCACTAGGAACTATATATGAAGTAGTATTAATTGATTTGTTGATTCGCTCTTACCAGGGAAAATAAAATGTAGTGTTGTGGAAAAATACAAAATAGAATTTTGGGAAAGTAAGCCTTTCTGAAGACTTGGCAATTTTGCTTAGGGCCAACTTTATTTAGGACCATTAAGGAATTTGCATAATAACACTATTTTATAGATCTTTAACTCCATCAGAAACCAGACACCAACACCCTATTTCTTCTGTAAGTTTCTATAAAGCCATTCAGAACTGTTAATTATCTATTATTTTATCAAATCTTTTGATTATGCCTTAAATAATTGATAAATCATATGATATTTGACCTTGAATATCATAGACTGACTTTTTAATTCTTCTTTAAAAATAGGTATTTAAGTGTAAATAAATGTGTGATAATAAGTTCTTGGTATTTTTGCCTATACAAGGACAAGAAAACTACTTCTTTGTGTATTAAAAAGATTATGTGTATGCTGAAAGCCATATGTTTTTACAACCTCCTATGAAAACTGTCAGGGAATCTAGAAGTTTCTTCAGAACTTACCATGATGAACCATAGGAGTTTCAGTAATGACAACAACAGTATAATAAATATAAGGCAGTATAAAAGTCACAGGTTGCAAATACAATGCCAATTTATGTGAAGTATGAATCTATACTATTAGTTTAAGGTACCAAATATTAGTATAGAACCACAGATTAAATCATATAAACATTCCTTTTAGTAAGGAAATTATCTGTATGTTGTATTTACTCATTTCTTGTTTCACTGTAAGGCTATGTTGATTGTCTCCCTGTCTCTAACATACCACTCAAGTGCTTTTTCAGCAAAAACCTTGTTCCTTTGTGATAACATTCCAAGTGGCCCCTGGAAATGCAATAAAATCTAAATTGCCCCAAGAAAATTAAGAAAACAATAATCTGCAAAGCAGATATAAATATTGGATGCTATGGTTACATTTATCTATTCACTTAATTATTAGAATGTGTAAAGTTTTTAAATGTTACTATTTAGCCAAGTGTACTAATGCTAACGCTAATGCTAAGTCACTTCAGTCGTGTCCGACTCTGTGCGACCCCATAGATGGCAACCCACCAGGCTCCCCCGTCCCTGGGATTCTCCAGGCAAGAACACTGGAGTGGGTTGCCATTTCCTTCTCCAATGCATGAAAGTGAAAAGTGAAAGTAAACTATGGCTTGTGAGTTAAATCCAGCTTGCTGCTTGTTTTTGTATGGCCTGTGAGGTAAGAATGGTTTTTACAGATGTACGTTTGTAATTGATTTCCTGATAAGGACACTGTCTTTAAACTTCAGCTAAGCAAAATGTTATGATATAAAAAAGAATTCTATTCTTGCCATTAGGAGACCTATACTGAAAAAAAATATGTAGACTCAATTATTATTATATTTTAAATTGTGTTAATAAAATAACAATGTGATTTATTTTTTGAATAATTTTATTTAAAATTAAAAATTTTTAATAAATATTTTAGATAATCTGTATTTAAAATATACAAGGTGATTGGTTTTCTCTCTTGTTATATAAGTGCTTACATAATATAGCATATCTGATATTGCCATTTGAACCACAAAACCCAACCTAAAATATTTATGATCTGGCTCTTTATAGAAAAAGTTTGCTGACCCCTGTCTTCGATAAAGGACCTAAAGTTGAACAAAAATGAATGATATCCCCAAGGTATCGGTTAGATACCTTTCATCTCTTTGGGTCACAATATTCTAACATTTAGCGGCTCTCGAGTGTCTGGTTTGAATCCTAACTCCACCTTTCCTCAGCCTGCTGATCTTAGACAAGTTATTTCACTTCTTTGTCTCAGCTTTCTTACTTGTAATGCAGTATTGTTGTGAGCATTAAATAAGATAATATATATGAAATGATCATAACAATGCCTTACACATGGTAAGTGCTCATAACTGTTACTTACTGTTATAATTAGTGTCCATGTATTTAATTAACAGGATATCCTTCAGAGAAGGGGTTAATTCACATCCTATCTTTCATTTTCTTACAATAAGAGTGAGGGTATCTCATCTCAGATCTGGGAAAGAATTGACATTTATTCACATTCTCATTTTCTCAGCATGATTTGTTCATCCTTCTTTACAATAGCTCCACTAGTTAATCCAAAAAAATATGTACTTCTAAAATACAAACATGCATCCATAATTTATAGTATTGATAGGAAGAAAAGCATAGAACACTTAAATGACAGCCACGCAGCACAGCTGCCCCTTTAGTCCAGCAGACGAGAGTGAGACCATTTTGTTCTCTCATCTTGTATATCCTGAGGACATTTTCAGCTTATTTAAGACTATCCGAACTGATCACATTCCTTTCAATGATTAGACAGAGAGTCAGCTGCTATCTGTTATTTTTTTTTTAACAATACAATTCTCGTAGTCTGTGTAATAGCGAAGTGTTGTATTTTTGTCCATTCTTCTCTATGCTATTCATATAAAACATTACTTGCTCAGTTTATTGATGCTCTTCATCTATTGCTTAGACTATAAAGTTGTGATGCTGAACTAGATGAAATCCAGTGATCCAGTGAGATAAATGCCCTAGGAACTGGATCATTTGATAGTTTACCCCGTTAGTCCTCTATCTGTGGCAGTTAAAAGTACAGTATAACTATACTTTTCAAGCAAAGAAAAAAAATGACAATTTTATTCCTCCTCAAGAGCTGAAATGAAGGAAGGCAATATGTTTTCTGCTTTAATAAATCTAGAATTTTGGTTTTCTAAGACATATCCACTGTGTGGTTGACACTTTGAGTGGAAATATTTGGTATGGGAAATAGGTTATGATTTGGATTTGAAGAATCACAACAAAAAGATGAATTCAAACCTTAACTTATTAAAATGGTAAGAATCAGTGTTGACTATAATTACTTCCTCTGTGATTCCTATTAACATCGGAGTTCGATTTACTGGTCCAAGCAAGATTTTACTTTTCTCAGGTCTATAAATATAATCTCACAAAAGAAAGCATATTTTTCATCTATTTCATGCATCATCATAGTCATCTTCCTGAAGTTCCTGTCATTTATAATAAGCATTAAATAATATATAGTTCATGGCTATATAGTTGATAATTATGTCCCTGAAATGGCAATAAATCTAGGTAAATAAAATAATAATAATCCCCCTTAGAAAATTTATCCATTTATGAATATTCATTCATCCTTTCATTCTTTCAACCTAATGTAAGGATCTACTGCATATCAGATTTTGAACTGTTCTGAGTACACTGGATAACAGAGCGATTAAGATGGAATAGCCTTAACAGAAAAATAAATAAAAAAATAAAACCTGAGATAGGAAAAATGCTGCCATGGTGACTTTTAAAGAAATTAAGAAAATTAGTTTTTTTCTGCTCCGTGTATTCATAATTAGATAGATAGTTCATACGGTAAAATTCTGAAGAGCAAGCAGTGTGCAAAACACCCACATGTGGCAATCTACTCTGTAGATTTAAACAAGACCAAATCAGAAGAAATTCAAGGTCAATAAAAGCCACTAGCACTTTGCTGCTAAGTCACTTCAGTTGTGTCTGACTCTGTGCGACCCCGTAGACGGCAGCCCACCAGGCTCCCCCGTCCCTGGGATTCTCTAGGCAAGAACACTGGAGTGGGTTGCCATTTCCTTCTCCAAAGCATGAAAGTAAAAAGTGAAAGTGAAGTCCCTCAGTTGTGTCTGACTCTTAGCAACCCCATGGACTGCAGCCTACCAGGCTCCTCCATCCATGGGATTTTCCAGGCAATAGTACTGGAGTGGGTTGCCATTGCCTTCTTCCTAGCACTTTATATTTGTCCAAATATATTTCTGCCATATTTCTGGAATGAGTTAAAGTATGAGTAACTTACAAATACATATTCCCATAACATCCACTTCCTCATCTTACATAGAATGAAAGCCTATTCCATCTTAATCACTCTGTTATCCAGTGTACTCAGCACAGTTTAAAATCCGATATTCAGTAGGTCCTTAATTAGGTTGAATAAAAGGAAGAATGAATATCACCTAACTGAATAGATTTTCTAAGGGGCATTATCACTATTTTATTTACCTATATTTATTGCCATTTCAAGGACATAATTATCAGCTAATAGCCATGAACCCTGGTGGCCCAACTAGTAAAGAATCTGCCTGCCAGTGTAGGAAATGAAGAAGTGGTTCGATCCCTGGGTTGCAAAGATCCCTTGGAGAAGGAAATGGCAACCCACTCCAGTATCCTTGCCTGGAGAATCCCATGGACAGAAGAGCCTGGTGACTGAGCAGTCAGACGTGACTGAGCACACACACAAAATCACCTTTATTTGTCCAGATGAGTACTTACATGCATGCTCAGTCATGTCAAACTCTTTGCAACTCCATGGACCATAGCCCGCCAGAATCCTCTGTCCTTGGGATTTTCCAGGCAAGAATACTGGAGTGGGTTGCCATGCCCTCCTCCAGGGGATCTTCCCAACCCAGGGATTGAATCTGCGCCTAACTGTGCCTCCTGTGCTCCTGCATTGCAGGCAGATTCTTTACCTGCTGAGCCATTGCGGAAGCCCCTGCTCTTAGTATTTACTTATTCTCTCATCTTCCACAGCACTTTGTATAGGACTCTTGTTGAATTTACTTTCCGACTTTTACCATGGTTTATTAGTCTGATTACATTTGCTTCCCACATTGTACTTGGTTCTTCTGCCTTCTGAAGTACTATATAGGAGAGTCTCAAATATTCGTGAGTTTTTTAAAAGAAAGCTATGGGGGAGAAACTCACAAAATTTATACAAATTAATACTTTAAAAATATTTTTTTCTTACTGAGAGCGTTTATCCCCAGCACAGAGATCAGTGATCCATTGCCAGATCCATGGCCAGTCACTTCTACCTCAACACATCCTTCCATTGAATAGGAGTGTCCAAGAGAGTCTTAGCTCTTCTTTGGGGGACTGTTAACTCACCTCCACCATTGTAGTAATTGTTACTAATTAACTATTTCATTTATTCAGTGAAATTTTACTGAGCAACTGTTGAACAAAAATGAATGGACTACTTTTTGTCCTCAAGTGGATCACTGTACAACTGGGAGAAAAAAATGCATGAACAAGTAATTATATAGTAATTATTACATAGTAATTATTACATAGTAATTACATGACATCGAGACATGCATAAGAGACTGTGGGGTCATGTAAGTGGGGTATTTACACCTTCACTTTCCTCTTAGAGTGTTCTCTCACATTCCCCACAACGTCAGATGATATATGCATCTTTGTAAGTGTCTCCTGCTCTCTCATTTTCTCCTTTGCCTTTTAAGAGTCCCCTCTCGGTTATTTTAAGTCAGAACCAGGTGCAGCCTTTTAGCTTATTCCTTTTAAAAGAATGATAATCCCTGTCTCAAACACATCTAAGTAAATCAAACTGAGGCTTTTCCTCATACTACATTATTCATGCTGAGCTGGAATACTGGTATGAATTAAATTAGGCCACAGATGGAAATACAGAATACTTAAACATGTCTCATTAATGAGAATGCCCTTACCCCCTGAAAATGTTTAAAAGGCTTGTACATATTAGTGGCAATGGCTGTTTATTGAGTAGTTACTATGTGCCGGTTTCTGTTCTAAGAGATTTATATATGAAGTTCCATCAGTTCACCGTCCTCACTACTGCTCTTAAATAGTCACTGTTGTTATCTGATTTTACTGGTGTTTAGTCCCAAGGTTGTGTCCGACTCTTTTGCAACCCCATGGACTATATCCCTCCAGGCTCCTCTGTCCAAGGGATTTCCCAGGCAAGAATACTGGAGTGGTTAGCCATTTCCTTCTCCAGGGTATCTTCCCGACCCAGGGATTGAACCCAAGTCTCCTGCATTGCCAGGATGAGTCTTTACCATTTAGCCACCTGGAAAGACCAAGTAGTTTAGTGGCAGTCTCTGTAGGCATACATATATATATATGTATGTATTTGCCCAACGTCAACTAAAAGGCAAAACCAATATTCAGCCCCAGGAAATCTGACTCCAAAGCCTACACTTTTAACAAGTTTACATAGTTCCTAGGAGCAAATGTCCAAATTAAAACTTATTTTTATGTAACTCTAAAAAGTATTAAAAAAAAAAAAAAAACAAAAAATTTTAAAAAATAACATATTCTGTATTTTGGAGGGTCTAACCTTTATCCTAATATAGATTTAACAATGGTCTTTGTATTTCCCTTTAATTTGCATATATGCTGGGGAAGTGAGAGGTGATGTGCAGAATAAATGAATGGACAGTTACCATGTTAGAAGTGTTTGTTTATGTTAAGTTATGCGAATCCCTAGAGGTGAATCTGTCTAAACTGTTTATACGTAAACAATCTAAGAAATTCTTTAAGAAACGGTTGCTGCCATCTTTGTATTGTTCAAGCCAGCAAAGACCTGGATGAACATTAGAAAATGCATCTCTGCTTAGTGCTCTACTCCACTGAAAAGACTCTTCTCTTTTCTGCTCCCTCCCCTTTATCAACTTTCTACTATTAAGTCTTTTCTGTTTCTCTCATGTAGCATCCATTTTGTGTCAAGGCAAATATTAAAATAGACTTTATTAAAACACTCACATATTGTTTCTTCATCTGTAAAATGAGCAATCGGACTAGATGATCTTAAATGTTCCTATGGGAAGACTCTATGATCTATCTATATATGATGGAGATCTCATTTTATTAAGAAAAATATACAGTAATATGTAACCAAGACACATCACAGTAGTCATTGATGTACAACGTTTTTATCCATATTTAAAGTCTGGTTTTATTCATTACGGATTCATAAAAATTCACTAAACTGCTTCAGAGAAAAAAAGACTAACTTTTCATTTTTTTGTATATGTAATTTGCCTGTGTAGAAGGGGACATATCAGTCTTCCCACTTTGAAGATCTAAGTGCATATCAAATTTTATTTATTGGAAAACTTATACTAAGTAACTAATGACTTGTGACTTTGATTAATTTAAGTCCCAGAAACATGGTGCCTAAAATGCTGTAAAGAAGTTTTGTTCATTTTAAATGTACCCAATTACATCTTACATTGTTCCAAAATATATCTTTCTTATATCTTATATGTTCTTATATCTTCCCAAAATACTCTTGATTTGAATGTCCATTCATCTCAATTATTTCTCCATCACAGTAAAATATATTGTTCTAAACTCATCCTCCTATGTTTGTTATGGCTCAATGTATTTGTTATGGAACAGTAAAGATTTTTAACTTCCAGGATCATTATCTGTGCTAAAGGAGTAAAGGTACTTTTGTATTAGTATTTTTAAAAAATCTTTAATTTATTTATTTATTTCATCTCTTCAGCAAGCAGTGTTTTATTACAAAGTTTGGAAAGCCAAATGGGTCAATCCACACTGATCCTGGCCACCCAAAATAAGCAACAACCTTTAACATACTTTGTCATTGGAGTATCATCTTCAAAAGGATAACTCAATCTCTACTTGCTTCTCAAAGATCCTGAAGAATAGAGTCAACATTTCTAGTTGATTTTTTCAGTTCTATTCATTTGCTGATTGATCTAGAATCTCTTTAGGCTCTCCAGATCTTTTATTTCTTCATCTGTATTAGTGGTGACTTGAGTTATATGTCAGCTAGTTACTCCTTAAGAATTTATTAGGTGTTTTAGAGCTAAGGGAAGCTTTGTTTGTTCAGTCACTTCAGTTATGTCCAGCTCTTTGTGACCATACGGACTGTAGCCTACCAGGCTTCTCTGTCCATGGGATTCTCCAGGCAAGAATACTGGAGTGGGTTGCCATGCCCTCCTCCAGGGGATCATCCCGACTCGGTGATCAAACCCACATCTCTTAAGTCCCCTGCATTGGCACTAGCACCACCTGGTAAGCCCCAAGGAAAGCTACTTGAAAGAAAAACATATTCTCTGCACTCCAGGAACTCACAGAAACAACTGGGATGGTGATAAATAGGAAAGGTAACATTTGCCTCCTGAGTTGTTGGGAGGGTTAATACACGAGTAGAGGGCAATTATAATTATATGGTGCTGCGAAAACCTGTACTACACTCAAAGCAAAGATATGCATTCTGACCTTCCAAAGATAAAGTGTACATAGTGTTAAAGTAAATAAAACAGTGAGACACGGGAGTATGAGGGTGAAATTTGTACTGATTGCTGTTCACTCCAGATAGTGAAACTCTGAAATCCTTCCTGAGTGCTTGAACTGCCTCAGATCAGGGTACAGCTGGTAGTGGTCAGAAGTGGAGAAGAAATGCAAGGAGATACTCATTATTCTTCCTTCCCCAAATGTAGGCTCATGGAACAAGTACCAGTTTCTTTAGCCTCCTGGTGCCCTGAATGCCTTGGGATATCTTTCTTCAGTGTCTTAGTTGTATTAACCATAAGTTTATCATTTGTTTATTTTGTTAAAAGATAGAGTATTATGTTTTCCTGTTTTTAAACCTACTGTCAAGTGAATACTCAGTGGTAGCCAAAAAATAAGCAACCACCTTTAACATACTTTGTCATTGGAGTATCAGCTTCAAAAGGATAACTCAATCTCTGTTTGCTTCTCAAAGGTCCTGAAGAATAGAGTCAACATTTCTAGTTGATTTTTTCAGTTCTATTCATTTGCTGATTGATCTAGAATCTCTTTAGGCTCTCCAGATCTTTTATTTCTTCATCTATATTAGTGGTCTAGGTCTACTGACCTCAAGTTGTTTATGAAGATTAATGGTTGGTTGTTGAAAAGCCCAATAGCTGAAAAGAATTATGGGAACTGAGGAGTTGTTCTTGTTCTTTTAAATAATACATCTGCCATAGATTTTTAATGAGGAACCAGAGAAAATGATAAACTGAGCACTTTGGTCACATAATAGTCCTTTTGCTATTGGACCTCCCCAGATTTATTTTTTTTAATGCATCTACTTAGGAATTCTTGGGTTTAAATTCCAAATTATCGCTGAGTTAATCTTTAAAATGAACTGTCCTTTGTATAGCAAAAAGAAAGTTACTTCAAGTGCAGACAAAAGATCTTCACTTTTATAGCATAGTCTGTATGTGTGAAATATATACGTGCCAAAACAGTTGTTGCTGTGGTTCATGATATTCAGATCAGATCAGATCAGATCAGTCGCTCAGTCGTGTCCGACTCTTTGCGACCCCATGAACCGCAGCACGCCAGGCCTCCCTGTCCATCACCAGCTCCCGGAGGTCACTCAGACTCGCATCCATCGAGTCAGTGATGCCATCCAGCCATCTCATCCTCTGTCGTCCCCTTCTCCACCTGCCCTCAATTCCTCCCAGCATCAGAGTCTTCTCCAATGAGTCAACTCTTCGCATGAGGTGGCCAAAATACTGGAGTTTCAGCTTTAGCATCATTCCTTCTAAAGAAATTCCAGGATTGATCTCCTTCAGAATGGACTGGTTGGATCTCCTTGCAGTCCAAGGGACTCTCAAGAGTCTTCTCCAACACCACAGTTCAAAAGCATCAATTCTTCGGCGCTCAGCCTTCTTCACAGTCCAGCTCTCACATCCATACATGACCACAGGAAAGACCATAGCCTTGACTAGGCGAACCTTTGTTGGTAAAGTAATGTCTCTGCTTTTGAATATGCTATCTAGGTTGGTCACAACTTTCCTTCCAAGGAGCAAGCGTCTTTTAATTTCATGGCTGCAGTCACCATCTGCAGTGATTTTGGAGCCCAGAAAAACAAAGTCTGACACTGTTTCCACTGTTTCCCCATCTATTTCCCATGCAGTGATGGGACCAGATGCCATGATCTTCGTTTTCTGAATGTTGAGCTTTAAGCCAACCTTTTCACTCTCCACTTTCACTTTCATCAAGAGGCTTTTTAGCCCCTCTTCACTTTCTGCCATAAGAGTGGTGTCATCTGCATATCGGAGGTTATTGATATTTCTCCCGGCAATCTTGATTCCAACTTGTGTTTCTTCCAGTCCAGCATTTCTCATGATGTACTCTGCATATAAGTTAAATAAACATGGTGACAATATGCAGCCTTGACGTACTCCTTTTCCTATTTGGAACCAGTCTGTTGTTCCATGACCAGTTCTAACTGTTGCTTCCTGACCTGCATACAGATTTTTTAAGAGGCAGATCAGGTGGTCTGGTATTCCCATCTCTTTCAGAATTTTCCACAGTTTATTGTGATCCACACAGTCAAAGGCTTTGGCATAGTCAATAAAGCAGAAATAGATGTTTTTCTGGAACTCTCTTGCTTTTTCCATGATCCAGCGGATGTTGGCAATTTGATCTCTGGTTCCTCTGCCTTGTCTAAAACCAGCTTGAACATCAGGAAGTTCACGGTTCACATATTGCTGAAGCCTGGCTTGGAGAATTTTGAGCATTACTTTACTAGCGTGTGAGATGAGTGCAATTGTTCGGTAGTTTGAGCACTCCTTGGCATTGCCTTTCTTTGGGATTGGGATGAAAACTGACCTTTTCCAATCTTGTGGCCACTGCTGAGTTTTCCAAATTTGCTGGCATATTGAGTGTAGCACTTTCACAGCATCATCTTTCAGGACTTGGAATAGCTCCACTGGAATTCCATCACCTCCACTAGCTTTGTTCGTAGTGATGCTTTCTAAGGCCCATTTGACTTCACATTCCAAGATGTCTGGCTCTAGGTCAGTGATCACATCATCATGATTATCTGGGTCTTGAAGCTCTTTTTTGTACAGTTCTTCTGTGTATTCTTGCCACCTCTTCTTAATATCTTCTGCTTCTGTTAGGTCCACACCATCTCTGTCCTTTATCGTGCCCATCTTAGCATGAAATGTTCCTTTGGTATCTCTGATTTTCTTGAAGAGATCCTTAGTCTTTCCCATTCTGTTGTTTTCCTCTATTTCTTTGCATTGATCACTGAAGAAGGCTTTCTTATCTCTTCTTGCTATTCTTTGGAACTCTGCATTTAAATGTTTATATCTTTCCTTTTCTCCTTTGCTTTTCGCTTCTCTTCTTTTCACAGCTATTTGTAAGGCCTCCCCAGACAGCCATTTTGCTTTTTTGCATTTCTTTTCCATGGGGATGGTCTTGATCCCTGTCTCCTGTACAATGTCACGAACCTCATTCCATAGTTCATCAGGCACTCTATCTATCAGATCTAGGCCCTTAAATCTATTTCTCACTTCCACTGTATAATCATAAGGGATTTGATTTAGGTCATACCTGAATGGTCTAGTAGTTTTCTCTACTTTCTTCAATTTCAGTCTGAATTTGGCAATAAGGAGCTCATGGTCCGAGCCACAGTCAGCTCCTGGTCTTGTTTTTGCTGATTGTATAGAGCTTCTCCATCTTTGGCTGCAAAGAATATAATCGATCTGATTTCGGTGTTGACCATCTGGTGATGTCCATGTATAGAGTCTTCTCTTGTGTTGTTGGAAGAGGGTATTTGCTATGACCAGTGCATTTTCTTGGCAAAACTCTATTAGTCTTTGCCCTGCTTCATTCCGTATTCCAAGGCCAAATTTGCCTGTTACTCCAGGTGTTTCTTGACTTCCTACTTTTGCATTCCAGTCCCCTATAATGAAAAGGACATCTTTTTTGGGTGTTAGTTCTAAAAGGTCTTGTAGGTCTTCATAGAACCATTCAACTTCAGCTTCTTCAGCGTTACTGGTTGGGGCATAGACTTGGATTACTGTGACATTGAATGGTTTGCCTTGGAAACGAACAGAGATCATTCTATCGTTTTTGAGATTGCATCCAAGTACTGCATTTCGGACTCTTTTGTTGACCATGATGGCCACTCCATTTCTTCTGAGGGATAGATATTACTAACAATTTAAGAGAAAATGACTCCTAAGACATCATATACAAGTGTTTATTTTAAAGGGAAAATACAATACATTTGCCCTACTTCATAAAATATGCAAACTAATATTAGAAAATTGGAGTGTTTATATTTACAATATGTAGAATCTGTTAAAAGATCTCATGTACTCTCTTTTCTGTTTATTTTCACTCTCAACTTGCTGTAAATCGCAAATGCTTTTAAGAACGCCAGCATCTCCACAAAGAGTTTTGTCAAGTCTTAGCACCCTATTTTTCACTCCTTCAATTTGAAACTTGGGGTGATTTCAGGAATGTGCTAAACACTGGAGCCTCAAAGCAGTTACCACGTGTGATAGTTTCCTGTAACTGCCTAATAAATTACTACATACAGTATATCAGAAACTTCTCTCACAATTCCGGAGGCCAGAAGTCCAAAATTAGAATCAATAGGCTGAGATCAAGGCATTAGCAGGGCTCTGTTCTTTCTGGAGGCTCCAGAAAAGAATGTTTCCCAGTCTTTTCCGTCCTCTGCTGACTGTCAACAGTTCTTGGCTTGTGGCTGCATCACTTCAACCTCTGCTTTCATGGTCAATTAACTGGCTCTCCTGTGTCTGCCTGAAATGTCCCTTTTCTAAAGATTCTTCTTATTGCATTCGGGACCCATGTAGATAATCCAGGACAGTCTCCCATCTTAAAATCCTTAACTTAATTACATCTGCATAGTACTTTTTCTCATATAAGGTAACAGACAGTTTCCAGGGATCAGGATGTGGCTATCATTTGTGGGGAAGGATGTTTATTTAGCCTAGCAGACCATTTTTCCCTGTGCACCTGTTATTCATCTCCTGCCTTGTTCTCCCTTCATTTCTACCAGCACATTCAGCCAGATCAAAAAAATACAAAAGATGTCCAAAGATTTCACTTTCCTCTTCACTCTTTATATTTTAGGCTGGACAAGTGGGCAAGTTACATGACAAATCCAAGCATTAATATTTTATAAGATTGGATAAGGTTAGGTCCATGAACAGTGGTCTTCAGATCTGTGTATTTTGGAGTGCTTCCCCAATGGCTCAGCAGGTAAAGAATCTGTCTTCAATGCAGAAGATGTGGGAGACACAGGTTCCGTCCCTGGGTAGGGAAGATCCCTTGGAGGAGGAAATAGCAACCCATTCTAGTATTCTTGCCTGGGAAATGCCATGGACAGAGGAGCCTGGTGGGCTATAGTCCAAAGAGTAGGACACGGCCGAGCGCACACTGGACTGGATTGGACTTGGCCTAATTCACATAATTCTTGTCTTCATTCTAAGGAGATTTGCCTGAATAGCCCCGGTTCTGCCTTCCTCAGGGTTAACCTTCCCCCATCATTGTGCCTAAGGCAAGGAGAATCCAATGGCTCAATCAGATGTCAGCTCCCTGTCACACTCCATTCAGGAGAACTGTATGCTGCAGCCGTGGGTCCTGAGTGTTTCTCCTTATGCTATGTAATGAAGAGGGACATTGCAGAAAGGTGGCTGTGGGGAAAACATCTGGAAGAAATAAACTTCCTAGGATCAAAGGGCTCCGTGTGCAGCCCAGAGGGTCCTCAGGGTGCTCCTCAGAGCAAACAAACAATTCTCTTGATGAGTCACTGCAATTTTTTTTTCTGCCAGAAGCCCACATGTGTTGCAAGATCTCAAGGAAAATGGGTGGAGTATGGAGAGACGGAAAATTAAAGAAGGCAACAAGAGCGATTTTTAAAAGATCCTAATCATGTGAATAAAGGAAATCTCAACATGATTACAATCCTTAATATGCCCACCATCCTTAACATTGTATCACTTCTATTGCAGCAGATTAAAACTATGGATAACAAAATATTTTTTAAAACACACATTAAAAAAGCAGCAGGACAAAGAAAGGACGTTTGGGAAGAATACAACACTCTGAAATAACATATTTTTTTTTTTCCTCTAACACATGAAAATTGGCAGAGGAGGGGGAAGCCCAGGACTATGTCCCAAGCCCTAGCCAGTGGCATTTAACTGGGAAAAAAAAAAAGTTACTTATGAATCAGTACAGCCATGCTTTGTTCTGCATGAGTGTTTTAATAGAGCTAGTGTAATATAAGGATCAGGTGGGCTCGTGGGAATGGAACAAAAGGTTTTGTAAAATTAAAGCAAAATAATTATAGCTCTAGGTGCAAAGCGAGCATACTCCAGCAGTTGATAGCGAGGACCTGCTCAGAATGAAGAAGGGAGGGGACATGTTGGAAGTTTTTTTTTTTTTTTTATTCACTAACAAAGGCTTTTAATAGGTAACAGTTGTAAAGCGTCTTTGAAAGTAATTAATGCACCCACACAAAAATTTATTAAAATGAAAATTTAAGGAATTGTCTAAAGTGAATTAATTAACAAAAAAAGAACATCATGCCTTTCTTATTTTTTAAAGAGGGAGAGAAGGTTAAGCAAAGCAGATTTTTATGAGATTGCATTTTAAAATGTTCCTGGTTTATTTAGTATCTGAATAGCCCTTAAAAAAGAGAACTGGCAGAATTTATTATTATCCACCCCCTTTAGAAATACTAAATTGGGACAGACATAAAATGGGGATTAATTTGCTGTACCTGAGACTCAAAGTTCCTCACGATTATGATAACTCTTTATAAAATGACTGAAGTTTTCAGCAAGTTTTCAGGGACCTATAGTAAACAGAGTGTAGTGTTCAAAAAAAAAGTATCTTTTCTCACATGGTCTTCATCCTACACAGTTCTTAACCAGGCCATTAGAGCGACACTTCCAGTTGTGACCTCATGCAACACAAAAGGAAAGCTGCAGAATGTGGTGGTAGAAAGTTTTACATCATGTATTTCCTGTCTCTACATAAAAAAATTAACTACATTTATTCTGTTTCTACAAGAACTTTTAATCACTCTATTTGTTTCTCTTTGTTTTTTCATTTGTATTATTTTATATTGTAATATAATTATAATGCAGACTATATACAACCTGCTGAGAATTTACCCTTTATTGTGAGAATCATTTCTAATTGATTACAAAAGTTTCTGTTCAGCATGATGTTATAACTCAAAAGAGTTTTAGGTTCTGAACTTGAGCATACCTACAAAAGTCAAGTTCTCTAAAACTTCATGCTAAAGAGTCACTGGAAACTGCTGCCTTTCCTCCAGGATTGTTTTCTTCTGTCAAGGCCAGAATCCGATTTTCAAAGGGGAAAAAAAAATGTGACTAAGAAAGAAAATTGTTTGGAAGCTACATTTGAGAAATGGCTCTGTCAATGCCATAAAAAATATGCAACCATACTTTTTGAAAATAATTTTATTTGCGTGGATGTTTGTAAGACAACTTGTATAGTGGGGAAAGCACACCCCAGTACACATACTTTTTGAAAATAATTTTATTTGCGTGGATGTTTGTAAGACAACTTGTATAGTGGGGAAAGCACACCCCAGTACACATATGAATACGTTTGCTTGGATTCTGTCTTCCTTATCTCTTAAATGGCCATTATCATCTTATCTTTATAATCCTTTGAACCATTCTCTGATTTTTCTTTTTCTTTTTCAAGACAGTGGACTTAGTTGGTATGAGTATTGTAGCACCATTGGTATAATACTCTTGCCTGTGACAAAAAGGTATATTTGTGAAGCTTCTTGTTCAGGACATTGCGTTTAAATTGGCTTCCCAGGTGGCTCAGTGGTAAATAATCTGCCTATAATGCAGGTGACTCAGGTCCGGAAGATTATCTAGAGAAGGGAAGGGAATGGCAGTCCACTCCAGAATTCTTGCCTGAAGAATCCCCACGGACAGAGGAGCCTGGTCGGATAGAGTCCATGGGGTCGCAAAGAGTTGGACACGACTGAAGTGATTGAGTGTGCATACCTTGTGATCCTTTTCCTTTAGTCCTTTGTTATTTCACTTTCTCTGGGGATATAACTGAAAGAAGGAAAATCAAAGGGAAAATGTGTTTGTAGTGCCAACAACTGTTTGTATTCATAATATTGGTTCCCATTCCAACTCTTTACCACACAAATTTAAACTATTGTATCTAGTAGCCATTGAACTAGAATGGTATATTCATTTCTATTGCTGCTATAACAAATGACTTGAAATTTAGCAGCTTCCAGTCTCATTCAGTTACTTGTGGTTATATGACTAAGATCTCCTTTTCTTTGCTGGCTGTCAGCTAGAGGCTATCCTTAGCTTTTTGCACAAAGGCCCCTATATCTTTAGGCAAGAGTGCTTCAAATCAATATCACCCAGACTTCTCTCTGTCTTCTCCATACACCACATCTCTTTTTCAAATTCCAGCCGGAAATAAGTTCTCAGCTATTAAGGTAATTAGATTGGACCCACTGGATAATCTAGGATCAGTTCAGTTCAGTTCAGTCACTCAGTCATGTCTGACTCTTTGCAACCCCATGGACTACAGCATGCCAGGCCTCCCTGTCCATCGCCAACTCCCAGAGTTTACTCAAACTCATGTCCATTGAGTCAGTGATGCCATCCAGCCATCTCATCCTCTGTCATCTCCTTCTCCTCCTGCCTTCAATCTTACCCAGCATCAGGGTCTTTTCAAATGAGTCAGTACTTCACATCAGGTGGCCAAAATATTGGAGTTTCAGCTTCAGCATCAGTCCTTCCAATGAATATTCAGGACTGATTTCCTTTACGATGGACTGGTTGGATCTCCTTGCAGTCCAAGGGATTCCCAAGAGTCACCTCCAAACCACAGTTCCAAAGCACCAATTCTTTGGTGCTCAGCTTTCTTTATAGTCCAACTCTTACATCCATACATGACTACTGGAAAAACCATAGCCTTGACTAGATGGACCTTTGTTGGCAAAGTAATGTCTCTGCTTTTTGATATGCTGCCTAGGTTGGTCATAACTTTTCTTCCAAGGAACAACTGTCTTTTAATTTTATGGCTGCAGTCACCATCTGCAGTGACTTTGGAGCCCCCAAAATAAAGTCTATCACTATTTCTACTGTTTTCCCATCTATTTGCCATGAAATGATGGGACCAGATGCCATGATCTTAGTTTTCTGAATGTTGAGCTTTTAGCCAACTTTTTCACTCTCCTCTTTCACTTTCAAGAGACTCTTTAGTTCTTCACTTTCTGCCATAAGTGTGGTGTCATCTGCATATCTAAGGTTATTGATATTTCTTTGGGTAATCTTGATTCCAGCCTGTGCTTCATCCAGCCCAGCATACCTCATGATGTACTCTGCCTATAAGTTAAATAAGGAGAGTGACAGTATACAGCCTTGATATACTCCTTTCTCTATTTGGAACCAGTCTGTTGTTCCATGTCCAGTTCTAACTGTTGCTTCCTGACCTGCATACAGATTTCTTAAGAGGCAGGTCAGGTGCTCTGGTATTCCCATCTCTTTAAGAATTTTCCAGAGTTTGTTGTGATCCACACAGTCAAAGGCTTTGGCATAGTCACTAGAGCAGTGTAGATGTTTTTCTGGATATCTCTCTATTTTAAGGTCCATAATCTTAACTTTATCAGCAAAGTTCCTTTTCCCGTGTAACATTTTGCCATGTACTCAAGTTTCTAGGTTTTTGAGAGTGGATTCTTAGGGGTATAATTGTTTTGTCTACTACAGATGAATTCTAGAATAAAGGGTTACTTCCAATATTTATTTTGGAGTACTCTGAGTATTCTTTTTTTTTTTTTTCCTTTTGGCTCTAGAAGCAGAAGGAAAAGCAGCGTGATACTTATAGAATCTATTGTAGGGTTCCTCCTGAAAACAACTTAAATGTTTATCCTCATATGTCTCATGGTAAAGAGTACTTCTTTCTCATTTCATAAATAAAACAACTAGGGTGCATGAAAAGCCATGTTGATCATTAGAGCCTGAGCTAGACTGGAAGTTTTCAGGTTTATGGTGACATAACAGGTAACATTTCAGTTATATGGTTTATTTGTTTACTGACAACATTTTATACACTTCAAAACATGCTAGAACCATAGTGGTAGCCCAACCGGGGAAGGAAAGTAAGCCAGAATTGAATGAACCTGAAATGGGATTCCTAACATATTAATAGAGATGGTTTACATGGAGGGCTGAGATAAATGCAGTTATGACTTGCCAGGAAATAGGAAAATCTTAAGTCTCTGACTGGCATCTAAGATTTGGTGAATTTAGGCATGACATAAGGGAAAGTGAAATTGGTCAGATACATGGCAGCGTTCCAACGGAGGGAGTGGCAAGGCAGGCTAAAGATGTGGTAGGAGGAATCTGAGTTGAATAAAGACAGCAGATTACAGCTGAAAATAAAGTAGAATTTCTAGCATCCCAGGGAAAAGGGACCAGAAATAAATTTTTTAATAAGATTGAAGGAAGCGTTCAGTCAGTTTAGTTCAGTCACTCAGTTGTGTCTGACTCTTTGCCACCCCATGAATCTCAGCATGCCAGGCCTCCCTGTCCATCAGCAACTCCCAGAGTTCACTCAAACTCATGTCCATCAAGTCAGTGATGCCATCCAGCCATCTCATCCTCTGTCGTCCCCTTCTCCTCCTGCCCCCAATCCCTCCCAGCATCAGAGTCTTTTCCAATGAGTCAACTCTTCACATGAGGTGGCCAAAGTATTGGCGTTTCAGCTTTAGCATCAGTCCTTCTAGTGAATACCCAGGACTGATCTCCTTTAGAATGGGCTGGTTGGATCTCCTTGCAGTCCAAGGGACTCTCAAGAGTCGTCTCCAACACCACAGTTCAAAAGCATCAATTCTTTGGCGCTCAGCTTTTTTCACAGTCCAACTCTCACATCCATACATGACCACAGGAAAAACCATAGCCTTGACTAGACGGACCTTTGTTGGCAAAGTAATGTCTCTGCTTTTAAATATGCTATCTAGGTTGGTCATCACTTTCCTTCCAAGGAGTAAGTGTCTTTTAATTTCATGAAGGAAGTGTAAGAAGGTCAAAAGGAAACAGGTCAAAGGAAGATAAGGAATAGAAACTGGGGACAAATTTCATCTATATTTCATAATTTTGCTCAACTTAGGTTATGATATAGGGGATATAAGGCTTGCTTTGGACATTAAGAGATTAAAAGCAGGTAAATCCACTAGATTGTAATTTGTTATACCCTTTCTTCAAGGAAGGAGAAGGAAATGGCAACCCACTCCAATATCCTTGCCTGGAAAATCTCATGAACGGAGGATCTTGATGGTTTACAGTCCATGGAGTCGCAAAGAGCTGGGTACAACTGAGCCACTAACATTTCTTCGAGGAATAAATTAACTCATTCTAGCAATCTACCATCTTATTGTTTTAAAATATGACCATCTATCTCAAATTAAAAAAAGACTAATTTCCCAAGTGAAAACAGGGAATATAAGGCCACTCAAATTATAAAACTTTAGCAACTAAATTTTGGATTCTAATTATAATAGAAGATTAAAAATATACTAATATATTTTTAAGTCAGTTTTTACCTATAATTTAATAAATCTAAGTAATCAGTTTTATTGACTAATATGAAGGATAGTTGAAGGTAGATATATGTGTATTTATATTTTTTCTCAAAATATTCCTTGCTATGCCATTCATGTATTTATGTTGATTTGATTTATAAATTATTGGTGAACATGTGCCACCCACTACTAAATGCAAGATTAATAGTAAAAATCGCAAGCTTACAATATTGTTTATAAGTAAACAATATTTACAATATTGTTTCCTAATGGGTTGAGTAAGCACACCTTTAATTCCCACACACCCATGTATATGCATGGGCATGCCTATATACATGTACCCATTTATAGAAACAATCCACAACGTGTGCGCTGACATTTAAGTATGTATCTGTGCACCTATAAAATAGCTAATATTTTCTGTTTCACTGTATGTCATCCACAAAATCCCAGCATGGGAAATAAATGTCTTGTATATGGAGCCAGTGAGGTTATATAGCATCATCCTCATTTCTAATGTTCAGTTCAGTTCAGTTGCTCAGTTGTGTCCAACTCTTTGTGACCCCATGAATTGCAGCACACCAGGCCTCCCTGTCCATCACCAACTCCCAGAGGTCACTCAGACTCACGTCCATCGAGTCAGTGATGCCATCCAGCCATCTCATCCTCTGTCGTCCCCTTCTCCTCCTGCCCCCAATCCCTCCCAGCATCACAGTCTTCTCCAATGAGTCAGCTATTCACATGAGGTGGCTAAAGTAAGACAACATAAATGCCTGAATGTTATATGTAATGAACATTTTTTGAGTGCAGTATAGGATAGCAGAAAAAATTACTGCATAAGTTATCAAAGCTCCTGAATTCTCAACTTTGCTTTGCTACCTGTTAGATATATTAAGCATGTTAATCACGTAGAGCCTGTTTTTTCATTGTAGAATGAAGATTATATCTCTTCCATTTACTTAACAGAATTGAAATCCAAATCAGATGAAATAAAGATACCTCAAGGCATTTAAAGGTTGTGAAATACTATGAAAAAATTATTTTTTAAATGAATATAAATAATTTTCATTATTATAGCTAAGGCATGAGCTGTGTCCTCAAACATATGCAGCCTAGTTAAAATGTTGCACTAGGCAATAGATGAAAAGTTTATATTCTTATTTGATTTTTTTACACATCTATGACCAAGTTGCCATGTCATTTCTTAAGAATCCTATAAGTTGATATCCACAATATTAAGTAGCATTGCTTTTCAATATTATTGTTATTATTAGAGTGAATATTAAAAATCAGGACAGTATTAGATGTCAATGCCCTATCAAAGACAATTAACAGGGAAAAATGTTTAAAACATGCAGAATCACTAAAATATCGTACATCTTACTGTATATTTGTGTTAATTAAATAGTTCATCAGCCTTAAGTCCAATGAAAAGAGTCAGAAGCTTAAAGGCTGGTTTGGAGACAAACATATTTTTTAAGTAAGTGTTTGTTTGTTATTTGTTTGTTTTATACTCCATTTCCCCTTCTCCAAGTCCCTACCCTCTTCTATTTATTTTGCTTTCATTCAGATTCTAGAGCCAATAGTTCTTTACACTGAGCTAATGAATGGTTGGAGAGTACAAGGATCAGTTTAGAGTTTATATGATCCTTTTGAGAATGCATAAAAATATGCTTCCTATGTACGTATGTGTGTATTGTTAAAAGTATGCAACACGTACTCTATATGTCTTGGTAGACATGCCCTTTGTTTCCTCCTTGGAGAGATTCATGAATTTTAGCAGATACATGAGCTTAAAAGTACTGCTGCTGCTGCTAAGTCACTTCAGTCGTGTCCAACTCTGTGTGACCCCATAGACAGCAGTCCACCAGGCTCCCCCATCCCTGGGATTCTCCAGGCAAGAACACTGGAGTGGGTTGCCATTTCCTTCTCCGATGCATGAAAGTGAAAAGTGAAAGTGAAGTCGCTCAGTCATGTCCGACTCTTCGCGACCCCATGGACTGCAGCCCACCAGGCTCCTCCATCCGTGGGATTTTTCCAGGCAAGAGTACTGGAGTGGGGTGCCATTAAAAGTACTAGGAGCTACTAAATTGCAGATATTGGTACCTAAATGAGCATCAATTAAAGGGAATAATTTTCCTTCCCCACTCCCTTTCAACGATCCCAGTTGTGTCTGAAACATTTGAGTTGGAGTAGATAGTAGATAAAAAAAGGTTAGAGGGCCAGCCAGTGAGAAGGGGATAAGAGAGTACCTCTATAACGGTTTTCTCTCTTTGTCTCCTTCTTTTCTACTTTCTCACCTTCTTGGTGGTGGTGGTGGTTTAGTCGCTACATCATGTCTGACTCTTGTGACCCCATGGACTGTAGCCTGCTAGACTCCTCTGTCAATGGGATTTCCCAGGCAAGAATACTGGAGTGGGTTGCCATTTCCTTCTCCATCTCAACTTCTTACTTTATGGCTCTTATGCTTAATCACTCCATTGTTTTCTTCTTTGCCTTTGCTCCTTCTCTTCCTCCTTCCTTCCTTTTTCTTTCTTTATTCGATTACTCCTCTTCAGAAGAGAAAGGTTAAAACAAGCATTATTTTGAGTTAGGGTCAAAAATATATTTTTTAATGCTGTAGCAGTATCCCTTTCCTCATTCCCTTCTCATTTCCATTGATGTGAATGTATTCCTTTTACTACTCTCTCAGTTTTGAGAGCATTATTTCCTATCCACCAGAAGCTGTAGTGCTTAGCAGAAGGCATTTCTATAGCAGAACTAATTTAGAAATCAATAGAAAGAAAAAGAAATACCTGTGTCTTTTTTTTAATCTTTCATTTTTAACATTTTATCTCCCCACTTGAATGTCATCATCTAAGCTAGAATTTCCCTCAATGAATAAATACAACAAATAAATTGATTTGTGAGTTATTTAACATAGAAAATAGATGAAATTAAACTGTAATACTTCTATTTAGTGATACAACTGAGTTATTTTAGAGACATGGACAAGGCCATCTCTAGCTTCTATGAAGGATATAAAAAGATTATAATTTGACCTTCTCTAACAAGAACGTCCTATTACCTTAAAGACTGAATGACTCTCTTCACTTTTTCATTTTACCCAAGAATCTCATTGTACCATCATTAATTTCTTTAGAGGAAATGAATTTGGGAAAGGAAGAAAAAGATGATTATAATATCATGAATTTTTGTTGACAATTGAAAATGTTGCTAGGCAGAGTTTTCCTTGTGCCCTATTCTTGTAGGATTAGAATTTTCCAATTGGATTGGCTTGGCTGTCAAAAAGTCAAGTTGATTTTTCTTTCCCTAGATTAAGTTGATAATTGGCTGAATAAAATGTTAAGAACAATTAGGAGAGGTAGGATTTTAAAGCTACTTAACAAAACAAACAAACTTGTGGAACTATTTTGTACTTTTTTGTAACTTCTCCAGAGAACACATTGTATAAAGTTATGGCTTCCTGTTCCATGAAGTATTTCTTCCTTGACCTACCTGCCATAACTGCTTAGCTTACACTTAAAGGAAAAAAGTTTCCATTCCACTATTGAATCTTTAAAGAAAAATAAAACTACAGTCTTTTCTTTTTCACACAAAAGCATTCAGAGCACTGGTTTTAAAGAGAGCTTAATTCTTATACTAGATGTTTTTAACTCTGTTCAGAACACAGGAATGCTACCTTCTCTTGTCTTTCTTAACATCTATAAGACTTTTTATCATTTTTCTCTGCCTAGTTCAGATTGTTTTGCTCTCAATACCAGCTACTTCCTCTCATTTTCCTCTGGACTGGAAGAAACACAAGTTGGAATCAAGATTGCCGGGAGAAATATCAATAACCTCAGATATGCAGATGACACTACTCTTATGGCAGAAAGTGAAGAGGGGCTAAAAGCCTCTTGATGAAAGTGAAAGTGGAGAGTGAAAAGTTGGCTTAAAGCTCAACATTCAGAAAACGAAGATCATGGCATCTGGTCCTATCACTGCATGGGAAATAGATGGGGAAACAGTGGAAACAGTGTCAGACTTTGTTTTTCTGGGCTCCAAATCACTGCAGATGGTGACTGCAGTCATGAAATAAAAGACGCTTGCTCCTTGGAAGGAAAGTATGACAACCTAGATAGCATATCACGAGACATTCTTCAACAGTTCGCCTAGTCAAGGCTATGGTCTTTCCTTGGTCATGTATGGATGTGAGAGCTGGACTGTGAAGAGGCTGAGCGCCGGTTGTGCTTTTGAAGTGTGGTGTTGGAGAAGACTCTTGAGAGTCCCTTCGCGAGATCAACAGTCCATTCTGAGGGATCATCCTGAATTTCTTTGAGGATGATGCTAAAGCTAACTCCAGTATGCCACCTCATGGGAGTTGACTCATTGGAGAAGACTCTGATGCTGGGAGGGATTGAGGGCAGGAGGAGAAGGGAACGACAGAGGATGAGATGGCTGGATGGCATCACTGACTCGATGGATGCAAGTCTGAGTGACCTCCGGGAGCTGGTGATGGACAGGGAGGCCTGGCGTGCTGCGGTTCATGGGGTCGGAAAGAGTTGGACACGACTGAGCGACTGATCTGATCTGATCTGATTGTTCCACCCCTTCCTTCTTTCTCTTGCTTTGCCTCAGTCTTCTTACTTTGCCCCTGTATTCCTCATACTTAAAATTATCTGTAACTTCTCATCTGGACAAATGTCTCCTAGTTTTGACCCAGACTCAAATCACATTTCTTAAATGATCTCTTCTATGTAGCCAGCCTCTTCTCTACCAATAATTTCTCTTGGTAACCATCCCATACTCACTGGGCTATGTAATAACAAAAATACATTCAAATGTATCTGCCTTGTTAATCAAAATGCTTCTTTTCGGGGTTGGGGACTCTTTAATGTCTTCTGTAGAGCACATATCACTTTGTCTTGTTAGCAAGGGTGGCAATATCTCAGTGCATTAGCAGAAGTTGAAAACTGTATGTTTCATGTATATTGGTCATCAAACATGAAAGGGTTTGTTTATTTAAAGCATACCAATGACACTTTTTCTGAAGTGAATCTTATATTTTTCAACCTTCCCAAAGTGTTGCAAACATGAGTTAACCTTTACATAGTGATTCTGTGATCATCATTACTGTACTAGTTTCCTAGGGCTGTAACAAAGTGCTGCAAACAAGACGCCTTAAACAACAAAAGTGTCAGAGTTCTGTTGAGTAAAATCAGCATGGCTGATTTTTTCTGAGGGTTCTGAGAAGAAGTCTTGTACCATGCCTCTTTCCTAACTTCTGATTGTTTGCTGGCAATCTTTGGTGTTCTCTGACTTGCATCTCTCTCATCTCTGCCATCATCCTCAGGTACTGTTCTCCCCATGTTCACCTCTGTGTCCAAAATCCCCCTTTATAAAGACACCAATCCAATTGGATTAGGGTTCCAGTCTACTCCAGTATGACCTCATCTTAATTATATCTACAATGACCTTATTTCTAATAAATTCACATTCTGAATTATTAGGGGTTAGAACTTTAACATATGAATTTTGAGGGGATATAATTCAAACCAGAGCAAATGTAAATATTTCTGTGTAGAGCTCTATCACTTTGATATCTGTTGGACACAATTATATATATGTTTGCAAACTGTACATAGTTCTTAACCTTGAATACTTCGTCCCTCACCTCCTTTGTTTCTTCTTCATTCTAAGGCACAGAGGGGTTATTTCTTACAGTTCCCATTGTTCTTTCTTCTGGAAGTAACCCATTTTCCCATGTAACATGAGTGAAAGACCCTGAAGTGTTGGGAGCCAATTTGAATTAGCGCTCCGCCCACTGAAGGATCAGCATAACTGATGCTGCTGGGTATTAAGGAAGAATATATAGGTTCCAAGTTAAAGACTCACTAATTAATAAAGATAAGTTTGAACAATTGTGCATGCTTTATGACATCTTTGTTTGTTTTAGTTTCTTAAGGACTCTGTATTTTCTTTTATCTGGGTTATTGACCATGTTAAATCATGATATACTTATAGGTGAATATAAGATGGCTGGGTAACTAGAAGTATTAATGTATTATTTTTTTCAAGACAGATATTAAAGTTAAAGCAATATATTGATTAAAATATTAGATATTGAATTATCTTGTCTACCATGTAGCCAAGAATCTGCCCATTAGTATAGGAAAATCTGAGTTCCCCGTACTGAAATTAGTAGTAGATATGAAATTAGTAGAACAGAATTGTGCTTTTGTATAGTGTCTATACGGAGAAGGTAATGGCACCCCACTCCAGTACTCTTGCCTGGAAAATCCCACGGATGAGGAGCCTGGTAGGCTGCAGTCCATGGGGTTGCTAAGAGTCAGACATGACTGAGCGACTTCACTTTCTCTTTTCACTTTCATGCATTGGAGAAGGAAATGGCAACCCACTCCAGTGTTCTTGCCTGGAGAATCCCAGGGACAGGGAACCCTGGTGGGCTGCCATCTATGGGGTCACACAGAGTCGGACACGACTGAAGTGACTTAGCATAGCATAGCGTAGTGTCTATAACACTGAGGTTTTTCAGCAAACATAATGGAAGTTCAGAATTGTGTTGCAATCCAATGCTGTGAGTGGGTAAGGAAAGGTGCACACTCAGTTCTTAGCAGGCAGTTCTGCCTGGCAGGATGAGGGGCCTATACCCCCAGGTGCTGACCTACCAGCAGTGGCCCATGTGGTTCTCAGGGCGTCGTGCTGATGAGCCACCCACTGTGGTTCCAATTCTGGCAGCCAGAGCCAAAGTGACTGTTTGATCTTTGGAATGGCTCCTGCCGCCGTGACTGCCTCTGTTTGTTTTGCCCCGCCCTTTTGTCATTACTCCCACCTGGCCTTATAGAACAAAAAATGAGAAGTGGGAGGAGGTTGTGAGAGGACAGTGCAGGAACATGACTTTGCCAAATACAAAAGTCTGCTTAAGCAGTTCTTGTTCTAAAAGCTTGTATAAGATTTCTGCGACCTATTAGTGAATATATTTTACTTTATATATCATTCAACAGTCTGCTAAAAATTGCTTTCCCTGACTCGGCTTTCTTGTTACTGAGATCTTAGATCCATCTTAGAATGCAGCCAGCCATTCAAATAAAAGGCAGTATTGCTTCCTGTCTTAGAATGAGTCTTCCTTAATAAATATATGAATATGCTTAGAAATATTTACTTCATCTTATGCCTTGATATTTTAAAATCAATTCCTCTAATATACTTGAAAATCAGTTTTGGTGACTTGATTATATTGGTCACTTTTTTTACATTATATGAAATTTTGTTGAAAAGTTTTCATAGATTATGCAAGTTTCTCTATTCTAATATATTTTTTGATAAAAGTGTAAACATGACTATGCTCATTTTATAGCATAAAAAAGCAAAAAGCTGAGATACTAAATAGGTTATTTAAGATGGTTTAGGGTGTTGATGTCCTTCTCTCCACTTGATACTGGTATCATTTGGATACTCTGAGATATAGGGCTTTCACATATGCTCTATGAGATGTTCAAAATATTTTCTCCACATTATCTTGATAATATTTTTGTATCATAGATAAAGAGAAGGAAACTAACATGCAGGGGGATATTAAATGACTTGTAGCAAGTCACATAGTGAGGTCACTGGAAAGCTGATAAGATCTTGGACTCCTTCCCTCTGTGAACTAGTCATGACGAGTTTTCTGACAAGAAATATTTTTCTCCTTCAGGGAATCCCAAATTTCACACTTCTGAAGGTTGGAGACTTACATTGAAAAAGTAATGCCTCAAGTGACAAGGACCTTTTGAGCAATTTAAAGTTTTAATCTCAACCTAACAGCCAAACATATTGACTACCACTTAACAATTTATGAAAATTTCTAAAATTCTTATTTCAACAGAATTCTAAATTTGAAACTGGAATTAAATCACCTTTCCCCTCCTTTGTTATCTAGTTATCACTTAGTAAAGCAGTTAGATATTAGGTATTTATATGCATATATAAAAAAGAATAAGTTTGGAAAACAAAGTATATGGAATTTATTTGGGAAAATGATATAAAAATATACAAAAGAGTATCAGTTTTGAGATGTTTCTGTAATAATGTCTCAGTTCATTTCAGTTGCTCAGACATGTCTGACTCTTTGTGACCCCATGGACTGCAGCCTGCCAGACCTCCCTGTCCATCACCACCTCCCAGAGTTTAGTCAAACTCGTGTCCATTGAGTTGGTGATGCCATCCAACCATCTCATCCTCTGTCATTCCCCTTCTCCTCCCGCCTTCAATCTTTCCCAGATAATAATGTCTGCTTGTCATCATTTTTAACCAGAAGATTAATTTTCCCTAAGTAAGGCTGGAGAATTAGGCAGTGGAGATCCAATGTGGCCAGAATTTTACTAAATTGTTGTTATCAAATCTATTATCCAGGAAAGAGTACATGAAGTAGTCATCTTCCATGCTTCTCTGTGTGTGTGTGTGTGTGTGTGTGTGTGTGTGTGAGAGAGAGAGAGAGAGAGAGAGAGAGAGAAAGTTAGTTGCTCAGTCGTGTCTAACTGTTTGCAACCACATGGACTGTAACCCACCAGGCTCCTATGTCAGAGATTCTCCAGGCAACAATACTGGAGTGGGTTGCCATGTGCTCCTCCAGGGCATCTTCCTGACCCAGGGATGGAACCCTGGTTTCCTGCATCGCAGACTGATTCATTCCCATCTGAGCCACCAGGGAAGCCCCTTCTATGCTTCTACATTCTACCAATTAGAAGTTCCAGCTGAGAAACAGATTCTAGAAAGCTCCAACTCAGGATATCTCACTTAGGCTAGTGTGGCTCAGAAAGTTCCCATACTTATTAATTGATCTGCTGATTTCCCCATCTGATGATCTCATCAGATCATCAAATAAGAACCAATAATAAAAGACCCGGGCCCAAGAGAAAGAAAGAAAGTGATGTCGCTCACTCGTGTCCGACTCTTTGCGACCCCATGGACACCAGGCTCCTCCGTCCATGGGATTTTCTAGGCAAGAGTACTGGGGTGGGTTGCCATTTCCTTCTCCAGGGGATCTTCCCGACCCAGGGATCAAATCCAGGTCTCCTGCATTATAGACAGACGCTTTACCGTCTGAGCCACCAGGGAAGCTCAAGGAATCTTTGAAGGAGAAATGTTACTTACCCATTCAAGTAAATGAGAAGAGCCTTCTTGAAGCCCCTCCAATGACCCCTTCTGTGAAATAATACCCCAGTTCACCTATGACCAGCTTCATCACCATCAGTAAATGTGTGTTCCGTGAATATTTACTCTACACTTTAGCTCACTGGAGCTATACAATACTGGAGACGGTTGGACTAAATCAAGGTCAAGTGAGAAGAAAGTATGTGGAAAGGGCATCAGGGTGCCTGGAGTTGGAGAATGCTGGTAGTTAACTGGTAGTAAACAGTGGCATCGGATTGGTCAGAGGAGAGCTTATTTATGACTGTGCTGAGTTCTGTACTCTCCCCACTGAGTCCCAAATAAGTTTTTACATCTCCATGAAATAAAATGTTGCATTGTATTAATCACTTGGAGAATTAAGGGTTTTTTTTTTTTTTTTTCCTATAACTAACTGGTAAATTCTTGTGTTATCTATCTCTATTTTGTGGGTCAGCTCTTCTCTGGCAGCTCAGCTGGTAAAGAATCCACCTTCAATACAGGAGACCTGGGTTTGATCCCTGGGTTGGGAAGATCCCCTGGAGAAGAGAAGAGCTGCCCACTTAAGTATTCTGGCCTGGAGAGTTCCATAGACTGTATGGTCCATGGGGTCACAAAGAGTCGAACACAACTGAGAGACTTTCACTTCACTTTTCTGTTTTCCTAAGCACCACCATTTCACCTATATTATTAACATTCTCAAAGGGATTTCCACCAGACTACCAAGTCCACTTTGCTTTAGCTAAGTCTTATTTACATGTATTGTCTAAGGCAGATTTAGATATTACACATGTCATTTGATTCCAAAACAGTAAACTTTAGTTGTATGCGATAAGCTTTAGCTCTGAACACTTCAAATACCATATTGTACACCTATTCGGGGCTTTTTATTTCTATGTTTTTTATCCTAGGTACATTATCTCCTTCAAATTTCACAACAAGCCATTTTAGAGATAAGAGATTTGAGCCTCAAAGAACCTAATTAATTTGATAGATGGCATACATCTAGTCAGTGGCCGAGCTAGGATTCAAACCTAAGCCTTTCTGACTCAAAGTCTTCCTCTCACTTTTTAGACCATTATCTCATTCTTCTTGTAAAGGTGTAAAAGATTCTGAATTGCCTTCTGAGATTCTGAAAAGTTCTAATTAGGGAGAAAGGGGCTGTCATAGCATGTGATGTAATGCTAGTTTCCATCATCTAAAACATGCCAACTCAAGCTAGCTGTCAGTTTGTCTCCCAGTGCTGGCCTATTGGTACAATAAATTATTATTTTCCAATCTTATTTTAAGACATGTCTCTCATTAAATACAGGGGTTTAGCTTAATTCTCAAATTAACCTTAAAACTACCCTAATTTTTCTAAATGAAAAGTAATGACATAAATATTATATGTGACCAAGTAACTATCAAGTAATGAAACTGATGCTGCATGGGTATTAGTGGCACGGGTCTCGTTATTTAGAATGAATCCACATAATGCATATCCAGATTCACCACTTGTGAGTTTCATAACCTATTAAATGGAGATGGTAATAGTACCTACTTCATTATATTGTGAGGATTAAATGAGATAATATATGTAAAGTCCTTAGATCAGTTCCTAGCATAGAGTAAGCACTCAATAAATGGTAAACTTATTATATTTAATTATTGCAGAAATAAAAATCAAACAATAACTGGTAAGCACTTGGTAGATATCAGGATTTCCATACATATGTACTGAATAAATTAATAAATTACATCAGTCCTCCAAATTGGCTAGTTGTTAATGATTTATGGTAAATACTATATGCTGGTGGCTGTCTCACTATTGAGTTTAGTATAAAACAAAGTGTTTAATGTCACTAAGAACTCTATGCAATTTTCAGGAGCATTTCCTAGCTCTGAAAGAGCTTTTTCGGTATTGGGGTATCATTTCTTTTCTTCAACATCTTCTGCCTTAGTACTGTATAGTGTAAACTCTCTGGTTAGAGTTATAGGTGTGACCACTAAATGGAAATAGGTTTTCCCCCTCCTTTATTAGCCATACAGATATTATTTTTCTTATGATGCAATGAAAACAGAAATTGTATATAAGTTTTTACATAGTAAAAGTAGAGAAGTGGCTGGAAAAAAACAGAGTCAGTATATGTTGGGAATGCTTCCTATTTGCTTAAGACAACTGAAACACACTGAAAGTAAGAATGAGATACACAGTCACTATTTGTACCAGTTATGGAGGCACTCGGAGAAGGCAGTGGCACCCCACTCCAGTACTGTTGCCTGGAAAATCTCATGGACGGAGGAGCCTGGTAGGCTGCAGTCCATGGGGTCACTAAGAGTCGGACACGACTGAGCTACTTTACTTTCACTTTTCACTTTCATACATTGGAGAAGGGAATGGCAACTCACTCCACTGTTCTTGCCTGGAGAATCCCAGGGACAGGGGAGCCTGGTGGGCTGCCATCTATGGGGTCACACAGAGTCGGACACGACTGAAGCGACTTAGCAGCAGCAGCATGGAGGCACTGCTTACTTTTCTGATGATGTCAAGATATTACAATATAGGGAATCTTTTTTCTTAAGAAATTGATTTTAAAATCCTGAAATGTTTTATGATTATGTACCTGACTTTATCATGCTTTAAATATCATAGTTTCTAAATAACTGGTAATCTAATTCTAATGAAAGTTTTAGAACAGGTTCAAAGGTTTGCTCTGCTTTGAATATTCCTTTACCAATGATATTACTCCTCTACCTTTCGAAACAGTCTATGGATCACTTCTACAAGTCCTACCTCATACATTTATACATATTTATGTCATTTCTTTTGCTATATTGTATTGTAATTTTATGTTTAGATTTTCCCTTTTTGAGTCTGGTGACTAAATTGTGAGTTTCTTGAAGACAAAAACTGTGTTTCATTTATCTCTCAATACATAGTATTATTCAGTTCTTAGAATTGAGTAGGGTGTTCAATAAATATATATCCAATAAATTGATGAACTTTCAGTCACACACATACACACACACACATATATTAGATCAGGGCATAAATAGAATGTCCTATATCTTTGCAGTTCATGGGGTCGCAAAGAGTCGGACACGACTGAGCGACTGATCTGATCTGATCTGATCTGATATCTTTGCATATTCTTCAAGTGCTTATGAACCTTTTAACATTCCTTATAAATAGATTGATATATCTCTGAATGTTCCGGTCACTTTGAGGGAAATTTTCTAATCTTTGAAAAAACTCTTTTTTTTTTTTTTTTTTTTTACCTTTTCTTATTCTTTGTTTTTACTTTGAGCATCATTTTTGTCATGGACACAAGTGTGCTGTCAAGTATTGATTGTTTGACAGGACCATACAGTATTTTGAATCCTTAGTTTCATTCACACATTGCCTGTTTGGTGCCTTTGGTCAAGCACATTATCTGTATGTTACATAATAAATCCATGGATTGTTTCAGTTAACTAGAAAAATAAAAATCTTACTTTCAAAAAAGTTCTTAGCATTTAATACAGTGCTTGGCATATTGTTAGGACTCAATAAATGTTTGTGGAATGCATGAATAAGTCAGCCATTATTGTTAACTGTTTTGAGGTATGAGATTTAAAAAAAAAAAAAAAAAAAGACTAAATGAAATGCCCAGGCATCAGGCAGCCGGGGGGATGGCAAATCTGACACTCAGTAATTCTTACCTCTGTGTCTCTAGACTGTTACACAAGCTCACTGAGAAGTGCTGTATATGTCTGATTTCTCAACTTCACCCTGCAGTAAACTTTTGCAATCTGGAGGCTAGAGACCTCTTTTGTAAATGTTGTCTGCCCGATGACTGTGTTGGCACTGAGAGGGCCTTAGCAGATAAAGTGGAGGAACATATGGCTCCCATCTGAATACAAATTGGTGGACATAACGTGGTAATTCAGCGGAGATGTCCTCTATATTGTAAACCGAAAGAGTATGATTAGAGGTGTTTATAAACGGCGTCTGAACTCCCCCCACACACACCCTCCCCACCTCTTTCCACTGTAGTGTTATCGGCCTGAATCATAGCCATCTAGAGTCCCAGGCTCACTGCGTTATTTGTTAAAATGGCCAGCGTGAGGAATTATTAATTAAAGCTAACAAATCACCCTGACGAGCTGTGCCCTGGCATGGCTGAAGGTTGATTGGCGAAAGTGTTCTCCTCTGGAGAAAAGACTTTTTGTGCTTGTGACGCAGTCAGGGACGGATTATTGAATATGCAAGTTAGAAGAAAAATCACAGGACAAGCAAATTGAGTATTTACTGGCAAATAATTGCTCTCTTAAGCTGTGGCTCTCTTCCTAAATTCTTAACATTCCCGAGGGTTAGAAAGAAACACAGAAAAATGCATCGGTACAGAGTACATTTCAAAAAAATTACCTAGACTGATGTTTCAGACTTGTGCAGGTAAGTGCGATTATGTGTGCATGGAAAGTGAAACAACAAGGAGAAGCAAGGGGAAAATGGGGGAAATGTTTAATCTGGTGGGTTTTTAAAAATCAATTTGTTGTTTATTGAAATACTGCTCGGCGTATTTCTGCCTTGACTGAGAGTTTGGTTTCCGTGTTGCATTTATTGTGAAAGTTAGAGAAATGAGAAAGAGGGAGGTTTCTCAGAGTTACTTTGTGCCTTTATCAGCATAAGAGTATGTTAATGCTTTGCCCCAATAATTTTAAACTTTTCTCAGATATTTGTGGATATTTGTATAAAACTATCACTTGATTTAAGGCTCTTCAGTTATTCTCAATATTATTAATTATGATCTGTCTTAAGAGCATCCCAAACATATTTGGGTACAACTATTGCTTTTACTTTTCAGAATAAACTCTGTTTTATGTTAGCACCAAGCTAGTCCTTGTTCAGAATTTCTAAAGGGACATTACAGTTCCAGAATAGTTACTTAAACTTCGGGCTTCTGTAATAACCAGAGTGTCCTTATTGTCAACTGTGTGGTCTTTTTATCTGAAGTGTTAATCAGACTCCTGAGTTTCGTGGACATTTTAAGATAAGTGAGACTAGGTTAGAGACTTTTTCAAAATGACATTTAAATACATAAAAGCATGAGTGTGGAAATGAAGGCTCATTTTATGTATAAAATACTGACATTAAGAAACAGAGGTGTATTGCTAATACAGCTGGGTTAAGTGAACAATATTATCAAAACACATATAGCCACTGAATTTCATATTCTGTGAAAATCTGGAATATGTGCTTTCATCGACAACAAACTGTTTTTGAAATAAGAGTAACTGGCTGGCAAAATAGCATTTGAGGATTGTAATAACTATGAATAACGTGGATTTAAAACAAAAGCATAAACATAATTTAAACTAAATTAACTAATTAATAATTGCAAAGTGCTTTAACAATAAAACATCTTCAAGATAGGAAGAATAATAGTAGCAATAATAATAAAAGTGGAAAATCTGGCAATCACTCAAAAATTAAATCAGATAACTAAGTTTTTAGATAATCAGAATTTTAAAATGTAAATATTTAACTTATTTTACCTTCTAATCTATTCCTGAACCGTGCAATATTGTACTGGCTACAATTTTTCCTTACTATATCTATTTTATCAGAAAATGACTTCTCTTAATATATAGAATAGAGCTCAGAAGAAAGTTTAGAAAGTGTATTTTTTAAAGGTTTAATTCCCACTGGATAACATTCTGTCCTCAAATTTCAAGAGGCAGCCCCCTTAAAGTTTCTTGTGACTATTTGAGGGCACAATTTGGTCCATTATTTTCAAATAGCAAAGGGCACATTTAAAGCATATGTTCAGAGACTAAACCATCTGCCTGCTTTATTATGAATACCACAGAATTATGAGGACTTGGAAAGGCTCAGAAACTGAACCAGAGTTCTGTACAAGATGTAAAAAAAAAATGCAGCACTTTTGTTTTAAAAAGTACTTTGTAACCACTTACTTTTGCTAAGTATTTCATTAGTTCTTCTGTGAGAAAATTGTATCATTACACCATTTTGATGTATGGGGAGTCAATGGCAAAATGTAGTTGAGTGACATGAACCTATGGCAAGTTAATGGTAATATTTTCCCTCTGATTTAACTCCCTCCATTTAAATGCCTCTTAGAGTTTTGGATTGACTTATCAATAGTGAAACTCACAGTGAACTGAGGAAACATAAAATGGTGACTGTTAGAATAAAAATGAAATCCAGCTGCTAGCTTCTGGACTGTCTACAAATAAGTTGCAAGAGACAGGTAGAGGTCAGACTAAAGAGCATATCTGTAATCCAACTGTGATGTATTCCAAGTATCAATCAACTATTGGTGCCCATGATGGGGGATGGATTAAAAAAAAAATGAGGGCAACTTGGCATTATTCCTGCATGGTGCTGTATTCTTTTGATATCTGAAAGGATATGAGATCCAGAAATTAATATAACAAAAATCATATTTGGGTCTCAACACAATAATATTTCAGCCCAAAGTGGTTAGATAAGGACAAATTAAGATGAGTGTCATTGTTAAGATGTCCATTGCCCAATTAGAGTTCTTCTAACTTACCTAAGTTGTTACTAAAATCAGTCCAAGACTAGCTGGATCATTATCAGAGGAAATACAGAAAATACACTAAACCCATTTTGAATAGAGGCTTTCATTGTTGAAATGACTTATCACTGTTTGTTGCTTAATGAAAATTATTTAAGAAAGTAACAGTGGAGGCAGAGAACTAGAGAGTTGCATTGAAGATTTTAAGATATATACATATATATGTATGGAAGATTCATATAAGTAATTAATTATGCATATATATTTATGTGCATGCATTTATAATTTTAAAAAGAAAAAATATAAATTACACACCTTGTTAGGCTGATTAAACCTAGGAATTGGTTGTTTCTTGTTGTTTTTTTTTTTTAATACAGTCAGTCTAAAAGACTGAACACACAGATTTTAACACAGCTATAGTTGGCTTTCAAAACTGAAGGATGTCAGAATTAATGATCTGGTGCCAAAAATACCTATGTTCAAATTCACATGGATATTCTCATAGTAGTAATTTTAATTTTATGCCTCTCTATATTGCAGTCCTGAAAATAATCAAATGAATTTATTAGCCCAAAGACTATAAAATATTTCCATTCTTTCTAAAGGCTAGTTTTTATTTTATATTTTAGATGAGTTTTATATGTATATGGGCTTCCCTGGTAGCTCAGTTAGTAAAGAATCTGCCTGCATTGGAGGAGACCCCGGTTTGATTCCTGGGTTGGGAAGATCCCATAGAGAAGGTAATGGCTACTCACCCCAGTATTCTGGTCTAGAGAATTCCATGGACAGAAGAGCCTGGAAGGCTTGCAGTCCACAGGGTCACAAAGAGTTGGACACAACTGATCAACTTTCACACACACACACACACATATATATAAATATGCACAGAGACACACATACTCTTTGTTTTGTTTTTCTCATTTATTTCTACCATCTAGTTCCAAAAAGGTAATTAAAATGACTGAGAAAGGAAAAGATGCAAGTAATACAGTGAAATACATGAAGAAAAAGTAGACAAGAAAGGCAAAAAAAAAGAAAAGAAACAATAAACAAGGGCAAAGATATAGAGTCAAGAGTCAAGTTGGTACACAAACTACATTCGATGAAGTGCTATACATTTTCCTTTAAACTTACATGCAGTCAAGTCAAAGAGAAAACCATGGCAAGTTATGCAGTTTTTAACATTAATAAGAATAATTTTAAAATCTCCATCATTCATTGCTAAGGTTCTTGAAGAATGACACCCCCTGAATATTTAGAGAACTCAGTCCTAATGGAGTGTCCACTGAAAATAATTATAGGCTACAGAGACCTAGAGGTCAGGGCAGAATCAGCAGTTATACTTTTGTGAGGCACGTGTAGAGAAATAGACTATAGTAATCTCTCTTCAATCCCAGGTGAGAAGTTTCTTGGGAGGAGGAAGGGGAAGCTTCAATTAGTGCAGTTATGTTGGCAAGACCAAGATTTAATGGAAAATAGGGATTTCAGGAGAAATTTTAATAATTATCTCATATAAATATACGTATACATATATAGTTTAACAATAAATAAAAAATTCAGAAGACATCCACTTTTATAATAGCCATTAAAACACATTTTATCAAATAAGCCTCTTGAATCAACTCTGCTTCTCTAAATTGTTATTGAAATGTTGTTGTACTCCTGCCATTTTTTCCCTACTTTTACTTGAAGCACACTGTCAGTCTTTGTGAAGTTTTAAAAAGAACCTTTTCTGACTTGAATTGAATGTTTCTTGCCTTTGCGTCCTTCCTTGGTTCATTTTCAAAAGTCTTAGCAAACTACCTGGTCTTTTCATGGCAATTTTGATGGTTAAGTCACATTGAATAGGTCTGTCTTTTCTCCATATTGAAAAAGTAAAGGATAAAGTGGTTTTTTTCCACATTTCCTTTGTAGCACAATCCATAGTAAGTAGTCCAAGGACCACCTGTATCAGAATTACCTAGGGTGTTTGTCAAAATGAAGATCCCTGGACCCTATTCCTGAATTTCTGAATTAGAAGCTCTGAGATTAGAGTCTAAGGATCTGCAATTTAGAAGTTACCCAGGTTAGTTACATACACTAAAGTTTGAAAACCACTCTTACAAAATTGTAACTTTAAAATTTCTAGTATATGAGTATAAAATGGTAGAATTTCCACTCTACAGTTGATGAGAGCTAATTATGTATAACATAGACCAAAACACTAAGGCATATTAAATGATGATGGATGGCCTTTTCATGAGACTGGGAAGATCAAGCTTAGAAAAACATTCTGAATTTGTTTGAACCCTTCAAGTCATATCTCACCATTACAGGAAGATGTTCTTAAAATTTTTAGCTATCATTTACTGAAAACTACTATGTGCTAAGTCGTGTGTTGCATCTGGGTAGTAGAAATACAAAGATGAAAAAGAACAACTCCATCCATTGTCTGAAAAAATGCATATTCTAGGATAATTTATTACTACTAAGATATCATCTTCTCTGTACTAGGATAAGTATGAATTGCACATAATATTCTCTTGAGTAAAACTGAAGATTTCCATTGTATTATATCAGTATGAATTTATACTTGATATAAATTTTATATAATAAACCCTGCTACAACTTGGAAGCTGCAAAATACAAGAAACCATTGTCGGTTCCTCCTTTTTCCCCTCAGCAATAGACTGCATCCCCCAGTACTGAAATGGGAGGTATCATGGGGACCTACTAATTCCATCTTTGTCGTCTATCAGTGATTTGATATTGGGATTCCTTTTGAGAGGAGGAGAGGGATGTGTAAGTAAATGCACCTGACGTTATGAAGACTTGTATGTCCTTTTCTACTGCTTCATCTAAGGCCTCAGCTGACCTGTAGGAAATGCTGGAGCCTAGCCTCCCTTGTTGGCAGGTAGGGCAAAATATGGAGGAACTTGAGTGATCCTGCCTAGTACCCTGCTCCAAAGTCTCATTAGTACCAGGAATTGGTATCAATAGGCTAAAAGAAACATTTTATGCATAAAGGAATCTGGTAGCTGGTCTGAGGAACAGGATAGAACTTGCAGTTTCATTGATGATTCATGTTTTCCTGGAAAAGTACTGGAGACACTCTCCCCCCTTATTATTTCCAGAACAATATGAGAAATATTGTGAGACCTTCCATATCTTTTTTCTTTTCCTTCCCTTTTCTTCAACATATATTTGCTATGTATTTAGTGCCATGCTTTCTTTTAGGCACTTTAGGGATAGAGTGATGAATAAAGTTTCTACTTTCCTGAAATCTATATTAGGGTATATAATGTATTAGTGTTAGAAAGGGAATAAAATTACTAAATGTAAAATGTAGAGTAATACAAGTATAATATGATTCATTTTAAAAACATTGCCTGCTGCACCCTCCATGACTTACATGTATATTCATGTTATTTCATAATGTGTATGTGTATATATATATATATCTGTGTGTGCATGTGTGTATAAATATCTATTTCTTGATGCATTTATAGACTTCATAGGAGAACAGACTAGTCAATCCAGGACTCTGCTTATTGTGGGAAGCTTTTTTTCATAGGGACCTGCACAAAATGTAAGGGGAAAAACAAGACCACTACAAGGATCAATATGTGTGCACGGTCAAATGCAAGACCCTTCTTTTCCATCTTTTTGCTTACTGTGTGTATGTTTCCTGGGTTTTGTTTTTGTTGTTTAAGATCTAAATGCTAGGCACTCCAGACACCCTGGGATCTAAGAGTTAGGGTCAGTCTTCAAATGAACAAAGTAAAAATGACAAACGATTAATAATACGTTTAATGTGCCTTGATAAGGTTCTATGAAGGATGCAGTACTGTCCTAGAAGAGATCAGAGCATAGGCAACAGGAAAGGTTTCCCAGAGGGATTCAGGTTTTAACTTAGACTAACCACACAACAGTAAAACAAAGCAAAAATATTTTTTAAAGTAAACTAATTTCTCACCTGATCACAAAGGCATGATCCAAGTGTGTCACCTAATATGTATCCATGATGAAAATATTCTAGACAATAAGACAACCTACATTTTTTTTAAAAAGGGAGTATTGGAAATCATTGGTTAACTCAGTACTTGAGAGAAACCATTGTTAACGTTCATATGAAACTTTTTGAACATGTATTATGTTCCAGGGTTATGCCAGCCAGCCACGGTCTTCTCAGAAGGGAACATTTTAATTAGCAGGCAATATGAATAGAAGCAACTCAAACTCTAACTCCTGTTGGCTATCTTCAGATTTGGTATTACAAACCGGCTGGGTCCCACCTGGAGTTAGTGTAGCTAGAAGAGCATATATGAGTGTTCTCCGGAACAACCCATGGCACCTGCTGCCGCCCTCACCTAGAGAGGTGTGAAAGTCAGGTTCACTGATTCTGCTTCTTCTCGGCCTGTGTGACCTTGGGCGAGTTATTAGGCCTCTCTGTGTCTTTGTGTCCTTCTCTGTCAAATTGGATTACTAACAGTATATACCTCACAAGATATTTTGAGAAATGAATAAGATAATGCATATAAAGTGCTAATCACAGTTCTTGGCACCTAGTGTAGTACTCAGTAAGTGCTGTCATTATTATGATGCTGACTACTATTACTATTACAGTTATTTTCATTGCCAAGGAAACTTGCTGAAAACATATTTTGTCCAGTGCATCTGCATTGTCACTACTGACAAAACAACTCAAAACACACTTCTTACTGAGGGTGGGACAGAGATATCATCTTTGTGACACACATTAAGAATCTGAATATATAGCTGAAAATTATAATTCAGTAGATAAATGACATTATGCAGACTAATTTTCTGTTTCTAGATAGAAATGATGTTTAAATCTGCCTTAAATGCCCTTCCTGTTACAGATTTTCTTTCAACAATTTGTGGCTAACTAGGTTAGTTTAATTAAAGGAACTTTAAATCCAAAGCCCTAATGTTTTTCACATAGTACTGTATTTTTTATACCATCAGTGACTGAAAAAGATTAAAAACATAACTTGACCTAATGAGGCATCTTCAGGAAGGAGAGACTTCTACATTGTCAAGATCTGTATTTTAACATGATAGTGAACAAAAATATCTAGCCTAGCAGTACCACATGTTAGGAGCTTAAATACATATTTTGAATTGATTTACAATTTGCAAGAAAAAGCACATGAACATTGGTGTAGATGTTCTGTAGAAGTGTAAATGATTTTAAGAGAAAGATTGCACAGTAGAAAAATGATATATTAGAAAAATTAATTTGTGTGGAATCTTGACAACATATTATGTTAACTTTATAAACTAGTAGGCTTGCCTCAGTATGAAAGGCAGAAATGTATAGTGAAAAGAATGTAGACTTTGTAGTTGCACAGCCATGTATTTGGTTATTCCCTCCACTATTTGCATATTATATAATCATGGATACATTATTTCTTGTGGCTAAGTCCTTAAACAGAAAATGGGGCAATAATGGCCTCATTGCATGGTAAGTTTGTGTACTGCCTAGAAGAGTTCTTCAAGCATGATAGACAAATTATATCTATTGACAATGGCAATAACAACAATAAAATAGAACAACCCTGTGTACAATGAATATAAGCCTATTATGTGTAGAATATATATATATATATATATGATTCACATGAATTGGTATATACATTCTAATATAATAAATACTAATACCTGAAATTGCCTTGCTTAATATTTGACATTACCATCAAAGTGCTACATGTAATTTTTACCTATTTAAATGCTATTATGAAAAGGTTTGCCTTATTTATTTTAAATGACAATAAAATTAAAAAATCTAAAACCAACTCTATCTTTTGAAAAATGACAATAAAGGCAAAAGCCACCAAAAGATCTGTTACTAACATAGTCAAATAATTTGAACTTAATGCAAATAAAGAGCAGGGAAAATACTCCATTTCAAATGATAGAAAAAGTGAATTAACTTGAGAGACTCTTAGGTGACCCCTAATCTGGATGGTATTAATTGGAAGCATTTTAAAGATCATAGGGTTATTATTTCTAGTTTCTGTGGTAGCTACATATGGAAAATGGCTGCAGATATTCACAATACAAAAATAGTTCATTGCTAAATTCGAAATTCTGTTAATGTCACAAACAGTGGGATGTGAAACACAAATGAATTGTGATGACAGTTGAGTCCCAAGCTGCCTATTTTTTTTTCCCTCAGAGCTGCCCATATTTGGCTTTATATTTTCTCCAGTCCTGATTTAACCCATCAATATTTGTATTTTCTGAAGCTAGCACCACCTTGGAGCAGACCACTTTTAAGGATTTTATTCCTAAATGCATCTGGTTCCTAGGAATTTTGCTCTCACTGCTTTTCTTCCTACTGATAGGTATTCTTGAATCTTTCTTTACCTCTCAACTTAGAGTCAGAGTTTCAATCACTTTTTAACCTACAGGCTTCTAGGGCATGGGATTGTTCTTTACTCCATCTCTCTGGAGTAAAGTGTCTTTCATTTTTCTTCATCTGCTGGACATATTTCTTCTCTGTGTTGCTTTGACTTCCTGTCATCTTGATAACCTACATTCATTTCCTACTATAGTTTTGTTTTTTTTTTTTTTTTTAATTTGTTTTTCTAAATGTCATTCTTATCCTCTTTGGTGGAAGATCTTTATGATCCTAGATTTGGGGAACAAAACTAGATACACTATTTTATGAACTGAATAAAGCTCCCTTTTAAATATAGCAATTTGATATAGCCATAAGCCAGCTTGACTTTGGGAAAATGTCATTTTAAAAATATCTCTAAAATGCATTGTCAAAATTACCAAGTTATTTTGGCTTAATGGATTTTGTAGCTTGGACACCAAACCTACTTCACAGAGCAACAGTCTGGGTGAAATATATATTTTATCTGCATTTTACTACAGACAGTGATTTGGCTACCATTTATTGAGTGACCTCTCTACACCAAGAATTTTACATATAATTCTTAAAACAGTCCTGTGAGATAGCTACCATTATCTTCACTTAATAGATTAGAAAACTTTGACCTAGAGAGGTTAAATAACTTGTTAAGGGGTGTAAATGGGATACACACCCAAGGTTCTAAATCGCTAAAACTCATCTTTCCTCCTTTACCACATTCTCGTGCCTGGTTATGTATTTATATTTTGGTAATGGGAAAGAAGTTTGTAGTATAATTTAATTGGGGGCATAGCCAATTTCCTCAAAGCAAACAAAGTAATGATGAGATGTCACTGTTATCCTTTTTATAGAAATATGAGCCTCAGGTTATGGAGTCACTAGATCTCCAGAAGGCTGAAGCACATGAATAGAGGTAACTTTGTTTACTGCTCCCTTTGGTTTCAAGAGACAGGTTATTATTAGTTCTGAATAAACTGGAGCTTAAAATGGGTGGTTCATAGACCAGGGATTTCAAGTTTCCCCTCAAAAGTCTCCTGTGACTTCTCCTAGTTATTTTCTCCAAAATTGAAAAATCTGATGATTTTTCTCAGCAAATGTATTCTGTGATCTTTTCTCCCACCAAATTTCTGTAGAATTGTTATTAGTAATACCTTTATAAAGTAAACACGCAATGCGGTTTTAATATATTCATCATCAATCTATATGTTTATCTTATGAGGCACTAATACTATTTTGCTTTTATATAGCACTTCATGGTTTACAGTTTGGAAAATACATACCAAAGAGATAGCATTTAGGTGGACATTGCCTTTTCCTTGGGTTCACTTCAAATGGGGATATATAACTTAGCTAGAGTTTGGACATACAGTAAAGCAGTGGTAGGACTACACTCCTGCCAAGACTGAGAATCTTTACTTTCCAGATTAATACTTAGTATTTGCCCTTGTGCAGATGGACCATTGAATTTGCCAGTTTGAAATCCAAATCCTAAGACCTTGCTTTGAGCAAGGACTTGAATGTTAGTGTAGATAGGCCTAATTTATCTCTTTGCCACAACCACTTAACTTCATTTGGGTCAAAACCTCCAAGAGGAACTCTGGAAATTTCACTAGCATTTACAGTGAAATTTTAGCTTAAAAAAAGAAAAGAAAAACAGTAACAAGAGCCCTGGAACTGTCTTTCTTCAAATATTCCCCAGAGAAGAAAAATATAAAAACCTTATTGTATGATGCTAAGTTTTGGTTTACACATCATGAGTACTCTTCTTAGTTTGCAAGCTCACCCTTCCTCCACTCCCAATGAATGTTCAGTTTCCTTCTCTCAAATTCTGGCTATTGACAATTTTGATATGTGTCTTCACTATTATTTAATACTCTAAATTTTAAATAGATGTTTCATTCTTACACTTTTTGAAGATTCAGGAGGCTTTATTTATCTAAAATTACTGTAAAACTCAGCCCCAAGTCCTGTTTTTTAAACAAATAAATATTGCCATTTTTTATAAATCTGAATACCATAGGCTATTTTTACCCTTTTTCTTTATCCCATAGTTCAGCTTTTATTCTTCTCTGTACAGCATAGAGTCCAGGAAATATAAGTGAAAATGAACAGTTCCAGAAGGTTAGCATAGGAAAATTTCCTATTCTTAGTTATATTCAAAATGTTGTTTCTAACCTATCATTTTCAGAAATGTATTATAATATTACATAAATATTAAGATATATTCCCAGATATTTATTATCAAAAATATGGAGGAAAATTCCACACATAAATGGTCCAACTCCTTGCCCTACCCCAGATGAATTTTGGACATGAGAAAGTTTCTTTCCAACAGTGGGATGTCATGTTGTGCTTGATGAATTTTAACATTTGCATCCCTTGGTGCTCATATTTGTGAAGAATATTAAAGACTTATGACTTCTTTTTCCTTTTAGCTGCACATGGCTCAATCTAATAAATTTTAAATACAGAATCAATATGGTTATAATCCCAATCATACCACATTTAAAATGCAATGTTCTAGACTGTGTTTCTCTGCCAGCATGACTCCACAAAGAAAGCGAAACCAAACAAAACTTTCCTTAAAACAGAGTAAAATGTGACTTGCAAAAACTGTTTTAAAAAGTGGTTTCAACAGTGAAGAAGAACCAATTTCACAAACATCATGGTAGCCATTTCAAGCTGTAGAGTGGACAGTATACAGGAAAAATCAATAAAGGGAAAAAAATCTCTGTCACATATGAAACCTAAAAATAACATTAAAGACCAATTCCCTCTCTATTCACCTATTATTGCATTCCACTAAAAGGAACTGAAAAAAAATCAGCCAACTTCTACTAAAATGAAGTGTCCAGGCAAGCAAGTCTGTAAATAATTAAAAGAATAGATTAGAAGAGAGGAAATGGTTTGGGAAGAGTGAGGATGAGGAAGAGATCAAGCACTTAAAATATTGAATGTACCAGAACCAGAAAACAGGGAGAGGAAGAACTTGTTCTTCAAAAGAAGATACTTTCCATCCTTCATAGCAACACAGACTTGATAGTCTGATAATAGAAGCCCTTTGGGTAGGACCAGTGGGAAGAACACAGTCTTCACAAAGCCTTCACTAAATGTTCAGTTGCCCAGTGCAATCTGATCGACATGTCCTTGTTTCTAGAATTGAGTAAAACAAATCAACATGAACAACATATGGTTTAATAGTTAACTTTTAGAACAAGGGACAGAGAGATGCTTTTATGCCCAGGCCCAGTGTTCATTTATTACTAAAATCTGTTCTGAGACCATTTGCAGCTTTCCAGAGAGTCTGACTTTGGCTTAATTAACACTTTGTTCTGGAGTTTCCATTAATGCTTGTGAATCTTTGTGATAAAACATCTTCTAGAATCCAAAGTATTAGTATTAATATCATTATTACTATTACTATTATTCCTTTCTTATGTTGGTAATTCTCTCTCCATTTTCTTATTCCAGAAATACGTGCAAATTTTTTGAATACACAGAGTTAGTTTCTCTGAAAAAGTTTGTGTTTTCTTCCAAGTTGGAATTTGTGATATTTGAAATACCTGGATTTTTTTAATGACCAGAGACAGAAAAGATCCTAGAGACAGAAAGGTCTGCAAAGGAAGAGGACAAAGGAAGGGAAAGAATTGTGTATTTAGGCTGATTCAAGCTTCAGTGCTCTATTATTTGGCTAGTGGTCTTTTTATTAAGATCTCTGCTATCTCAGAATTCTAATCAGACTTTCCCTCTGTAACAAGAGACTCTCCAACTTTTAGCATTTTCTCTAGCTTCTCAAGAGTAACCATGGACTAGGGTTTGATATACCTTAATGAGTAAGCATTGGGTTATGAACAAGTACTAAAGAAAAAAATAACAAGAAAATTGAAGGCAAATTCACAATAAGCACTGAGGTCATGCAACTGTTGGAAGCAGCTGGTATGGAATTTCTGTTAGCAATATAGCTAAGGTAAACAGTAACAGTAATAACAATTAAAAAAAAAAAAACCATATTTCTCACTCCCCTCTCCCTGTTTTCATTTAAAAACAACTACCATCATAAAAATAGCCCAGGAAAGAGAAAGAGCTCATGTCTGTATTTTTGGTGTATGACCATATATCTTTATTGTAGTTCCACAGAGGCCACACATTAACAGAGTTATTTGTCCCTGATGCTTCTCAGAGATCATCTTTGTGTATGTCTCCATAGCTGTTATGATAGTGTTACTATTTACTCTTCTTCATTTTCTCCTTTTATTTGGGCTCTTTTTTTTTTCTTGTGAAAGAGGCTCTTTCTCTAGCCTCTTTAAACGTATTCACCATTTCACTAGGACAGATGGGTCCTTCTATATGACGCCTTTTAAAGTGATAAGATAGTAGGAATAGATTTTAAACAATATTTTACCAGAGCACTGTTGAAAAATTAGCAACTGTATATTCTATATACACACACAGAAGCTGCATAAAATGCAAATTCTATTCATGTCTGATCTCTTCTGCATTTATATAGTGACTATTGCTGTAGCATCTAAGCACTTTATGCTATTTCCTCTTATTATTATTTACCACCTGATCATTTCAAAGTGCTTTTTACAATAAGAGAATTTCATTAACAACCCATTCCCTTGCTCTTTGTTTTTCTGCACCCTTGCATGTAAAGCTATCAAGCATCTTAGTAGCTATATCAGATAAATTACAGTGAAAAGATAGAATGCTGCTGACAGGGGGATAGAGGAAAAAAAAAAAAAATTCCAAAACATCTTCTGAAATCCCTTTTGTGTTTTATAGCATCCAAACAATAATATTGTAGAAGTATACATATATATGTGTATATATATATATATATATATATATATATATATATATATATATATAGTTTGAGTGAAAACTCAACCACTAGATACTTTCATTTCTCATGGTTTCCACCATTGCAATAATCAGAAATGTGACATGACCAAGGGGAGTACTTGTCTGCAATTCACACATAACAGAAGTCTGGGCACTTGAACCTTCTCACTGTAGAAAGCTTGTGATTTCTTATTGCTTCTTGAGCTGCCTTTAGCCCAGAATTATAGAAGTCAATCCATTTTAAAATCCAAAAAGCTACTGTTATACTTTTTTAAGCTGAGAGATAGAGACTTGTTTATAAAAAGGTTCATTGTGATTATAGATGAAAGTGCGTGGTTGGTACTTTAACAGTTTGATTGAATTAAAATCAAGTTCATTCTGGGGTTTCCTTCTCAGCTTTACTCCTTGCTTTCTCTTTGACTCTAAGCTAATTGCATAACCTCTGGTTGACTTGTGCCTCATCTACACATTCAAAGTGAAATTCAGAAATGAGGTTATTAATCTAACTAATGTACACTGTAATATTATTTCTCTGTTTCTGCTAGAGAATTTGAGATTTCTGACTTAAGCAGATAACAATAAAAACTAACACAATATCCTTTTGTCCTTAGAGAACAACCCTATGAAGTAGACGGGCCTGCCAGGTGGTGCTAATGGTAAAGAACCCACCTGCCAATGCAGGAGATGTAAGAGATGCAGGTTGATCCTTGAGTGGAAAGATTCCCTGGAGGAGGGCATGGCAGCCCACTGCAGTATTCTTGCCTGGAGAATCCCATGGATAGAGGAGCCTAGAGGGCTACAGTCCATAGAATCGCAAAGAGTCAGACATGACTAAAGCAACTTAGCACACACACACAGATGAAGTAGACACATCAGAATCACCTGGAAATTATCTGAATCACACGGACCGCTTGTTAAAAATGCAAACTGCTAGGCCCTACTCTCAGGGTTTCTGATTCTGAGTCTAGCGGTAGGGACTGATAATTTGCATTTCTAACAAGTTCCGAAGTGATGCTGGTGAGGACCACACTTTTAAAATCACTTCACTAAGGGAAATGTAGCTTCAGTACAGAAAAGGAAACTGATTGTAGCCTCAACTCATGGCAGTAAAGTGGCAGAGTACAGACAGAAACCTAAGACTTCTGACTTGAAATCTCACTTGGTTACAACATACATTTCCTCTTTACTTCTACTACCTCTTTGTTTGGAATGGCTTTTGGTTGCGTTGAATCCTGTATGAAATAGCATTGTAAGGGAATATTTGGCCTTTGGATTTTCCCCTTGGATCTAGTAGCTGCTCATTAGATTTGTGAAAGAAAAGGAAGAAGACTTTCCAAATTTTATTGATTAGCTTTGGTATGAGGGGCTTTTAAGGCCAGCTTTATACTTCCCTTTTGGAGATGAGAGTGATAAATGAGGGTCTTTGTGTTCACGCATCATAGCCTGTAAATAGATATGAACGGGTGTCTCCTTGATTGGACCTGTGATCATATTCTGCTATAATAATGCTTTTTAAAAACTTTCACATATATATTACTCTTCTAATAGTCTTGATGAAGGAACATAGCAAGGAGTATGTAGTGGGGCTGGGGAAAAGCAACTGCAAAGAGACTGAGCATGGTGCAGTGGTTTGCAATCCAGGCTGCATATAATAATCACCCAGGAGAGCTTGGAAATGAACACACATATTTGCGTCCCACGCACAAGAAGTTCTGGTTAGTTGTTCTGAGGATAGGGTCTGAGTTTCTGTAGATTTTACTTCCCAGTTGATTGTAGTGTGCAGTCTGGGTTAAGAACTATTGGCCTCGTGGTTAAGAGCCTGGATTTTGAAATCAGACAGATCTTAGTTCATATATTGGCTCTTCTATTTAGTTACTGTGCAACTTAAATAAGTTACTTATTCTCTGTCAGCTTTAGCTTTCTCACTGGTATAATGCAAATTTTAATAGTTGCCTTGTCAGATATTTGTGAGAGTTAAATGAGATGATGCATTTAAATATTTGACATAGTTCTAGGCTTGTGGTACAAGTATATTATATGTTTACTGCTTTTATTATATTTCACTTTGGCTTCCTTCTTGATAAAGTGAGGAGGCAGTTTAGTATGAAAGTAAAGGCAGGTATCTTGGGATTCTCTGTGGATACTTGGTTGTCACCTTATCCACAGTATCCTGCTCAGTTCCATCTTGCCTATTCACTTCCTAAACATACATATTTTGTTAGGCACTGTCTTTGAAAGACATACTTTACCAACTACTTATTACTGTATTTTACCAACTATTACTACTCTGTCCTTGTTTTCCATCAAGATTGAGAACTTGATGAACAAATTGAGATGAACTTGATGAGCACTTGATAGAAAAAAATCACTGAAATTCCCATATAGGATAATGGAAGTGTGGTGCATGGTTGACATATAAATTTAAAAAACAATGGCAAAGCTTTATAAACCTACAAAACTAATATGGCCCTACAGTTGATTGCTATTTTTCTGCCATCACTCACTCTCAGAGTTCATTCATTGGTAGCTTTCCTCTCAGAGAAAGAAGGGTACACAGATCCCACCGCTTGAAGATTGTGCCATCTTGTTGGTTGTGGTGATTTAGTTGCTAAGTAATGTCTGACTGTTGCAACCCCATAGGCTGTAGCCCTCCAGGCTCCTCTGTCTTGGGATATTCCAGACAAGAATACTGGAGTGGGTTGCCATTTCCTTCTCGAGGGGATCTTCCCAACCCAGGGTTGGAACCTGAGTCTCCTGTCTCCTGCACTGCAGATGGTCTCCTGCATTGCAGGTGGATTCTTTACTGACTCAGCCACCAGGGAAGTCACTATGCCATCTTGTTAATTACCTTTCTTTTCCTGGATTTCCTCCTTGTAAGTCTTAAAGAAGCTTTAGTACACAAATGAGTAGTAAGAATTTCTGAGAACAATCATGGTTCTCTTAAGCAATTTTTGCTTATCTCTACCTATGTTTACTAGGTTATGTTTTGTATCACCAGTTTTAAAAATTAGATCCTTGTATCTCTCTTCAAGTATATAAATTATGTTTTGGGATAGACAGAGAGGAATTATTTGACTGTCCAATAAAAGTACAGATGGTTCCATTTTCCTTGACTCATCTCACAGCACACATTAGTCAGGTCACATGCCTATTTGGGAATATTTGTAGCACTAGGTCACTTGCTTAGCTTTAGGGCAAATAAAAGACTATTTGCCTGGCTTTTAAGTTTGTGGATCTTACACTGTGCCTGGCATGGAGATAGGAAGGACATTTTTTTTCCATTAAGCTTTTTCACTGTGTTTTGAAAGGAAAAGTTGAAACAGAGTCCCTACTGAGATTTTAACATGTTCCATGGTGGTAACCATAGGAAATAGGGAAACAGAAAATTTTTGGACAGAAGGAAGCCAAGGAGTCCATCTCAGCCTGTCCTCAAACTCTCAGATACCAGTTGGACTCTACAGTATTATTTTTATCTAGGTGTACATCCATTGCTTTGTGTTTCTATAGCTTGCCATCTGATAGAAGGGAAACATTGCTACCAATCATCACTAAAAAGGTTGCTCTCGAAACTGTACTTAGATCCCTCTTCTGGACAAATCAATGGAAACATTCATTTAGGTTTTAATAACGCTAAATCATGGCAGGTTTTTATTTGGAAAAATAAATTTTGATGTTTAAAGAAATTCTCATAGGGTGTTACAATAGAGCCTATGTAAACTTCAGTTTTAGAGAACAGTACTTGTTTCACACGAAGATATATAAACACAGAATAATGAAATTTTTCTTCATTATACTCAGGGTGCTTAAATTCATACAAGGAGGCACCTTCCTCCATGTTTACATACCCATCACCTACTCTTCTCTTCCTCTGGCTGCCCCTTGCCCTAACCTCTGGGGATCAAAAATACTGAAATCAAATCCACCTCCTATTTCTGAAAGGTTTTCTAATGCTATTTAAGTAAAGTGTTTAATAAACAGGTCTACTGGCACTCTTCTCTAAAAACTTAAATATGAAGATTTTTAAGGGGGGAGGCATATTTTTCAAATACTCTGATGTGATAGAACCCTACTGAAAATTTACCAGTTGTTAATGTTATACCTATGGCAGTACCTCCTAGTTCCTCTCATTATATGGCAGTTATTATGAATGAGTTTCTAAACTTCACTTCCCATGGTTACATTCAAATAGTATAGCTAACCAAGTAGTCGGAGAAGGCAATGGCACCCCACTCCAGTACTCTTGCCTGGAAAATCCAGTGGATGGAAGAGCCTGATGGGCTACAGTCCATGGGGTCTCCAAGAGTCAGACACGACTGAGCAACTTCACTTTCACATTTTACTTTCATGCATTGGAGAAGGAAATGGCAACCCACTCCAGTGTTCTTGCCTGGAGAATCCCAGGGATGGGGGAGCCTGGTGGGCTGCTGTCTGTGGGGTCGCACAGAGTCAGATGTGATGGAAGCGACTTAGCAACAGCAGCAACCAAGTAGTAGTCATGGCCATTAGCAATTTTTTGATACATATTCAACATGACAGCAGTTATTTTTTTCTTTCTCATATTTACAGTAGTTAGTCAGTCAGTCAGTCAGTTCAGTTGCTCAGTCGTGTCTGACTCTTTGTGACCCCATGGACTGCAGCACTCCAGGCTTCCCTGTCCATCACCAACTCCCGGAGCTTACTCAAACTCATGTCCATCGAGTCAGTGATGCCATCTAACCATCTTATCCTCTGTCATCCCCTTCTCCTCCTGCCTTCAATCTTTCCTAGCATCAGGGTCTTTTCCAATGAGTCAGCTCTTCACATCAGGTGGACAAAGTATTGGAGTTTCAGCTTCAGCATCAATCCTTCCAGTGAATATTCAGGACTGATTTCCTTTAGTACCATCTACAATAGTACCAAACCTTAAAATGAATTATGAAAATTCAAAATGATAAACTTTTTAAAATGTATCTCTTACCAGATCAGAAATAGTACCTCACAAGAATGGAACCTTAGCATCATTATTATTGCCATTTTAAACTGGACCACTCAGAATGCATAATCCTATACCAACACAGTAAAATTGGGTCATCCATTTCTGAAAGATAAATATCACGTATATTCTAGTATAGATGAAAATATCTCAAAGATACAGACCCCATAAAATGGGCATATTCCTTAAAGTCTGGGAAAGGTTTGCTCAGAAAAAAGGTTGAAAGGCAATGTGGTATAATGTTTGAATACCTATGCTCTCGTTCATACTTTGCCACTTAATGAGTCAATCTTAGTTAAAGGATTTAACCTCCTGGTGCATTGATTTTCTCATCTACCTCAAAATCTACCTCCTATATTTTAATAATAATCAAAATAGTGTCATAAAATTATTTTGAAATATCCAGTGTTACACACAAATATAGTCTGTTAATCATCAAGTTTTAAGTGGGGATTGGGACCAACTACTGGGGAGAAGATCCTCTGTTCCAAATGTTGGAGACTAATTGAATGATGTCAAAGACTGGACATCTGCACAGGTTTACAACAAAGGCAGAGCCAGAAATAAGGGGTTGGCTTAAGTAGGGCAGTCACAGGGTAGACTGTGGTTTTTAAATTAATAGAAGAAATTTGAGACACTGGAATCTTTGAGGAAGCATATTGCTTGATCAAATGTGTTATATCTTGTGAGCCTCTAATGTTCAACACAAATAATGAATTGAAAGAGCATATCTAACAGTGAGGAGCTCTGGTGACATACAGGGGTTTGCCCTAAGACTATTCTCAAACTTAAATCTACCTCAGGAGCTGGCTTCAAGTGCAGATTCGAGAGCCACATTCCTACAGATTCTGATTCCACTGTAATTCTTGGGCAAGCCTGTGATTCTTCATTGAGATCAGCCTTGGTGATTTGGTTGCTGATGTTCTTGAGACCACACTCTGAATTTTCTGTCACAACCATTCAGTGCCCTAGCCTTCACATTGTGTAGTTTTTGGTTATGGGCAGAACGGAAGGGGTTATTTAATGCTCCATAAAGCCCTACAGACAGAGCTTTTTATTTGAGTCAATGGAAATTCCTTATCTTTGAAATTTTCTGTTTGTTCCTATTAAATTTGCATGTTTTAGCATTTAGGAAAGAATACAAATAGATCTGTTTGGTCAGAATTTTTACTTAATTTGCACTTTAGCATCTATCAAAATAGGGAGTCTTTCACAAATTTTGGTATTTTTTTTGGTCCTCTTCCTATGCTTGTGCCCAGCTGTCTTCACAAAACTGAAATGAGTTTTAAGACATAAATGAACAATTCCATTCAGTATATTTATCCTACATTGTCATATGAGGCACTGGTGCCATCTGATCTAACCTCTCCAAAATCCTTGAGTCCACAGGGTAAGCAAGAAACATCCCCATTACTAAGAAATTTTTGTCGTATGAAAGAAAATCTCTCCATCTTATTTCACATATTCAATTCCCTTGTCATTTTACATTATAAATAAATAACAAACCAATTTGGCACATGCCCACCGATTAAAAATAAAAGTTGTCAGAGTGAGAGGGAAAAGACAAAAATATGAATTATTAATTATAATATTAAGCAGCACAAAAAAGCATAATATAAAATGATATCACCTAAAAAGACATTTTATCAAAATGAAAATGAGACAATGATATAATCTTTATCATATGCTTTGCATCGTTGTCATTTTTAGCCAAAAATATATTTACTATATCTAGTGCATTTATATAAAATTTATAAAAAGATACTTTAATTGTGGTAAAATAAAGAAGTTATTTATAAAACAGCATGAAAAGAAAAACTTGATTTAAAGTTATAGATTAAATTATGTTATTGACCTGGTGATGATATTCACTATTATATTATTTTCCAAATATCCACTGCTGGAAAATGCAAAAACACTAAACTAAAACAAACAGTGAATTTTTTTTTAAGATAATTTTCAAGATTCACATAGTTCATGTTGAAATGAGAATGAATATGATTTTTTTTTCCTAAATGGAGATTTCAAATGAAAATTCGTGAATAAGGGTTTATAACTAAATACAGATTTTCAGGCTTCCCTGGTGGCTCAGTCAGTAAAGAATCCACCCACAATGCAGAAGACTTGGGTTCCATTCGCTGAGTTGGGAAGATCCCCTGGAGCAGGAATGGTAGACCGCGCCAGTATTTTTGCTTGGCAAATCCCATGGACAGAGGAGCCTGGCAGGTTACCGCCCATGGGGTCACAAAGGTTGGACAGGACTGAGCAACTAAGCACGCACAGCAAGCAAATAAACCAAAATGGACTGTGACGCAGACAACCAGAATGGATGAGTTTTGGAGATATGTTGTGCAAAACAAGCTGGAGCTCAGCAGAGTGGAGCAATTTCTTCTCAAGAAGGGAAGATATCGGGCTTTAATGAAAATATTTCTTACTATATCTCCCTAAATCACAGATACCTCAGCATTTGTGCTTGATGAGTTTTCTTTTTCTAAGTAGGCTCACCTTTTATTTTTAGTAATTTGAAGGCTTATTTCTGATAAAGTTCCACTTGTTTCGTGAAATGTCTTAAAAATTTCCTTTGAAAACAGTGGCAATTCTGAAAAAATTCCCCATGTTTGGAGTAATCTCACAGGAGTTATCAGCATAGATTCTGAGAAAAAAATTTGTTTGCTATGCCCATGAATTCCCGTGAATAGCAAGTTTGGTTCTGTTTCGTAGCATTTTTATTTTAACACTATAGACAGCTTCCTTGACTTGTGTTAAATTTGCTTGTCTCATCTCAGTTGGTTTTGTTCATCTTGTCTCAATAGTTTATTCTCTCAGGCATAATGTTATACTACCATCCCAATTTCCTTGGCAATGTCTTTGTTTTTAGTTTTTAACTGAATTTCACGTTCATGGATGTTGAATGGCAGGTCTGTATCCAGGTACAAGGCAAAAAGGCATATGTCTGCATGCAGAATGAACTGTGTGTTTTTGTGTTGCCTACATAAAATACTTTTCAAACAATTAAATCCTCAGAGTCCTATTTAATAAAAGCTTTTGTGTCACAGAATAACTTGCCACAATGCCTGCCAACATGGTTTCTAATTTTAGTTTATCTTGTCCATGAACATCTAACTTGGGCTCTTAAAACTGTATCATCCTCATTGTGGTTGCTGTTATTATCAAACATTTCTTAAACATCCCATCTATATTGGTATACACAAAAGTATTGTCCCCTCATTGCAGGTTATAACGTAAAGAAATCAAATACAGTGAAAAATTCCATTTGTCTTATTTCTCATTCTATTCTCATTAGTAATTTCCATTTGATAGAGAGCATCAGTCCTTCCCATGTTACTGTCTTGTCTAAATAGTCATCCAGAATTGACTTTTCTGTCTTTTGTAGTCTTCAATGGCTGTTCATTAAGTTTATACTTCCGTCATAAATCATGTAAGTTTCATGGCCTTCCATTATTTTTTTCTTTTGTTTCTTTGGGGCCCACTGGTTCCCACCACGTACAGCCATTTCACAGCTGCTATCATCGGCTGCTCTTCCTTAGTGTGATTTATTGTTAATAATATTCTTTTTTGCCCAATTGTGATAACCATTCATCTCAATATATTGCTCATAATGTTTAGCTCTTTCTTGAGTTTTACTTTTTGAACCATTGAGTAAGAACGAGAAAATAACACAAGCAGTGACAAAAAAGCTAATACAGAACTACCAAAATGAACCCCCACAATCCCATGTGATAACTCGGGTGGAGCTGAAGAGATCGTATTCATAGAACATTCTAGAAGCAAAGGAAAAAACTCTAAATATAAAAAATTAACCAGAAGAAAACAACTGGCTTTTAGGTGCTTGTCAACTTTGATTATTGCAGTTAATAATATTTATTAGAGCTTTTTATGCAGTAGGCAATGTGCTAAGTAACTCTCATTCATTATTATTCAGAATTCAATGTATTTTTGTATGAGGAATGGACTACTGTATGGTGTCAAGCAAATCATTATATACAGTTAAGTAGTTGCATATAGTAATAGGATTTTTGTTTTCTGACTTTTGTTATTTTTTTTAAAACAGTCTGCCTTCCAATTTCAGGGTCTTAATTTGAGGCTATGTGAAAACTAGTTAACCTTATTGTACATATTTAACTTGTAACAACACATTGGCCTTTTAAAAATGTATATTATACACTTAAATTTGCATGTCATTATTATGACAATTATAAATGGACATAAATATATTATTTTTTAATTTATATTTTAATTAAATATTTAACTGCTTAATCATCTCTTCTTAAACTTGAGGACATGAAGCATAGTGTTTTAAAACCACTAATTTGGTTCAAATTTTTAGGAAGTAACCATATTCCCTCTCTCTGTTCCTCTATTATTTAAGGACAATTTGATCATTTGAGGATGGTTTATTTTGGAGATTTTGGTTTATTTAAATTATTTCTTCAACTGGAGGTTAAACTTCTGAAGAACAAGAATCTTGTTTTTGTCTTTTGCTTTGTTCTCTCCACCAGCCTAACATTTATACATTGTACATAGACATAGGGTTTGTCCAAAGTCATGTAGTTACCATCTATGTACACCACAGAATTTGGAAAGGGACCCAAATCTCAGTCTCAGTCCTCTTTGCATTTCTACTCTGGCTTCTACTTCTGCTTCTTCATGATGATAGCAAAAAGTAATCCAGTAAATTCTCTGGACTTCCAGTTTTCAAAGTATCTAAGACATGGCTATGAATTGATAAATTGTGGCTTTCAGAGGGTAGAGCTTTGAAAGAATAAGATGAGTATAGTAGTAGAACAAAGTTCAGCACATAACTTTTCCATGAACTTGAGCAAAAGGACAGAGGAAGACAGGGCTTAGAGGTAGAGAGGGACTGGAAAAGGGTAGGCAAGCGCTAGGGTAGAAGGAAGAACTATTTATTTGGTAGAAGCAGAGTTATGTTGGGACCATTAGTGCCTTCTCTAGAAAGCTTTGATGTATACAAGATGACCACAAATCAGAATTAACTGTCTGGGCCACAAATGAAAAATCAAATTAAACAAGAAAATGTGGTATAAGCTGTGATACCAACCAAATGATATCAGAGGCAGGACTAAAAAGCCTGTATAGAACCCAGAATACTCTGTTGTTTTCCAACCTTCCATCATGTGTTGGGCATCCAGGTAGGCTGAACCATTAGGGAACCACCTATTAAGAAAGCCAAGCCTTATTAAGACTACTACTTGAGCCAGTGAGGAAACAAAAGCAAATACAGTATGTTCTGAATCCACAGATCCCAAACTAAGTCTCTGTTTTTATAATTGGATAACTTTTCCTACTATTTATATTTGAAAAAACCATTTTTCTAATATATGTGTTTATATAAAACCAATAAAAAGTCGTGTGTGTGTTAGAACATTTTGCTTTTATATCTGGTATACCATTTACTTTACCTCCTCTGCAGTGTCATTTGGAACATTTATTTTATACTCTCTTTTTCGTTCCTGTTGGAGCATTTATGTATGATTTGTTTGTTACTTTTATCAGTTGATCTTGCCCTCCCCATATGTTCATGTCTGACTGGCCTAGTTTTCCACATTCAGCATGTGATCTCTAGCCCTTCTTAAATATTAATTAGTGTAATTGAATTCCCTCCAGTATTTCTGACCTCAGGCACCTGAATCTCAGTGTTTTTATTAGAACTGATTTGTGCATTTAAAGTCCAACCTGCCTCCCCATCTCCCATCCCCCAAACAACTTTTCTTGATTAGGTAAAGGTCAGGGCACATGCCTGCCTCAGAGAGAGTCTTCATGGGAAAATAAATGAATCATATATCACAACATTTCAGTTAAAGACTGAAAAATACAAAGCTGTCTTGAATCTTTGGCAAAAGAAATCAACCATAATGAATAGGAAAAGGATATAATCCTATCTAGGTTCACAGCCAGAAGTGAAAAACAGAAGTTAGGCAGAGCCATACACAGAGATGAGCACAGAGTCTCCCCTGATCACAGCCCCTTCTCCTCTGCCAGCACAGCCAGGCCTAAGTCAGCACCCTAAGTACTCTCTACTCTTCTGGTTTACAGATACATGTCTGATCAGCAGACTATCTCTAGGTGTCATTATGATTACACATGTGTGTGTGTATGTGTGTGTGTGTGTGTGTGTGTGTGTGTGTGTGTGTGTGTTAGTCTCTCAGTCATGTCTGATTCTTTGCAACCCCATGGACTGTAGCCAGCTCAGCTCCTCTGTCCATGAGATTCTCCATGCAAGAATACTGGAGTGGGTTGCCAGTCTCTTCACCAGGCGATCTCCCCAACCCAAGGATCAAACCCGGGTGTCCTGCATTGCAGGCAGATTCTTTACTGTCTGAGCCAACAGGGAAGCTCATGATTACACATAGAGACTCTATTCCTTGGGAGGACACAGAAAAAAGGAAAAACAGAGAAGCCTAGAAATAGGGCTAGAGAGCTGTAGGCTAAAGAGAGGGTTTATTAATACGATCAGTTACTGCCATTCATATCTGAGGAGAAGAGAAAAATATTAGGCAACTAGAGATATAAAAAATGTTCTAATTTTTAGAAAGTATAAGAAGGCAGTTTATACATACAAACAGCTTGTTGTCAGTCCTGAGAAAGAGCCCCGAATGGGTTATTAAAACAATAAAGCATAGAGCCATGGTTTATGATCCCCAGAAAGAAATGGTGCTTGCTAGAAACCAGAATGGCTTCAATGAAAGCATGTCTAGAATGTATGATCTATCTCACCTGGGTTAGATGTACAGATATATTAGGAACTAATCTAAGTACAGATAAATTGGCAACTGGTTGAATGTCCACATTATTAGGTACAAACAAATGGCTCAGTGTCAAAGTGGAAGGAAATCTATGGCAGGAATATTCTAAGCTTCATTTTGACCACCATTTTTATTTCAATCAGATCAGATCAGATCAGTCACTCAGTCATGTCCGACTCTTTGCGATCCCATGAACTGCAGCATGCCAGGCCTCCCTGTCCATCACCAACTCCCAGAGGTCACTCACACTCACATCCATCGAGTCAGTGATGCCATCCAGCCATCTCATCCTCTGTCGTCCCCTTCTCCTCCTGCCCCCAATCCCTCCCAGCATCAGAGTCTTCTCCAATGAGTCAACTCTTCGCATGAGGTGGCCAAAATACTGGAGTTTCAGCTTTAGCATCATTCCTTCCAAAGAAATCCCAGGGCTGATCTCCTTCAGAATGGACTGGTTGGATCTCCTTGCAGTCCAAGGGACTCTCAAGAGTCTTCTCCAACACCACAGTTCAAAAGCATCAATTCTTCGGCGCTCAGCCCTCTTCACAGTCCAGCTCAATAACTCAGATAAAAACATTTTCAACAGAGTTGCATATGACATAAATCCAAATGCATTAAAAATTTGTTAAATGATGTAATCAAGTTCCCAAAACATCTTGAAAGACTGGAATGATGTGCTCCATCTAACTAGATGAAATGTTTTAGATGGATAGATAAGGATTTTGTCTTTACATTTCTAAAAGACTACTCATGGATGATATAGGCAAGATACAGCTTAACAATCCAGTATAAGAAATATGAATAAAAAGCAACATCTTCAAGAGTAGGTGACCAGGATGGTAGGGAAATGAAACAAATGATATGAGGAATGGTCAACGGAACTGAGACTGTTTGAAAAGTTAGGATTGTGACAAAGAAGATAAATTATATAGTTTTCTGTGATTCCAAGTAGAACACAAGCCAGTGATGAAACATACAATAATAAAATACTCAGGTCAATATAAAAACTAACTTTTTACCACTCTTATGTGCTCATAGGTAGAAAATAGACAAGGAGGGAAAAATATTGGTCTAAAGGAGAGATCTATGTTTAATCTTGGTTATTCCACATACTGTTTCTGTGTCACTTGGGACATTTCATAACTCTCCCATAATCTGTTTCTGTACCAGTAAAATGTAGTCACTGTAGTGTTAGCCACCCAGTCATTTCTCATTCTTTGTGACCCCATGGACTATATAGTCCAAGGGATCCTCCAGGCAAGAATACTGAAGTGGGTTGCCACTTCCTTCTCCAAGGGAACTTCCTTACCCAGGGATCAAACTTGTGTCTCCTGCATTGCAGACAGATTCTTCACTGTCTGAGCCACCAGAGAGGCTAAAATAAATTTCATCAATTCCTAGCTTGCAGGTTGTTGTGAAAACCTTAGTGCCTAGATTAGTTTTCTAGAACTGCCATAACAAAATATCACAGAATAGGTGGCTTAAACAGCAGAATAGGTGGCTTATTCCCCAGTCTGGGGGGCTGTAAGTCCAAAGTCAAGGTGCCAGCAGTGTTGTTTTCTCCTGAGGCCTCTCTCCTTGGCCTGCAGATGACTCTTCTCAGTGCCTCCTCATATGGCCTTTGCTCTACGTGCACCCATCCCTTTTGTCTCTTCCTCTTTTCCTAAGGGCAACAGTCCTGTTGGATTAGAACCACACTCTTAGGACCTTATTGATGGTGTCAGTTTCAGGTGTCCAGCAAAGTGAAAATGTTATACAAATACATATGTCCACTCTTTTTTTGACTTCCATGGTGGCTCAGTCATGAAGAACCTGCCTGCCAATGCAGGAGATGTGGGTTTGATCCCTGGGTTGGATATTTCCCCTGGAGAAGAAAATGGCCACCCACTCCAGCATTCTTGCCTGGGAAATCCCACGGAAAGAAGAGCTGGTGGGCTATGGTCCATGGGATCACAAAAGAGTTGGACATGATTTATTGACCAAACAATAACAGCAACTCCTTTAAAGGCCCTATTTCCAAATACAGTCACATTGAAGATCAGGGTTTCAACATGTGAATGGAAGAGAAAGGGAATATATTCAATTTCCAACAGTCCCTAATATCCACAATTATTAATTCCCTAATATCAAGGTGTTTAAACATAGACAAATGCTTCACATGAATATTCATAGGATATTCAAGCCTTAGACATATGATTGTAATCTATAATGTTAATGAAATCCAACATGAATATGAAGGCAGGAGGAGAAGGGGATGACCTGGGACCAAATGGTTGGATGGCATCACTGACTCAATGGACATGAGTTTGAGCAAACTCTGGGAGACGGTGAAGGACAGGGAAGCCTGTTGTGCAGCAGTCCATGGAGTCACAGAGTTGGACAGGACTTAGTAACTGAACACATATGTTCTGCCATTATTAAAATAAACCCCACAGTATAGCAGCAACTCTGAAATTCTGGAATTCTCTGAAAATGCTCAGTAGCAGCAAGGTAATTGTTCAATACGTTCAGCAGTCTTCTTTCAATAAATGTCTTCTTTACTCTTAAATGTTCAATCTATTTTCACAAAAATGACTTATATCCTAAACTCCCTTAACTCCTGCAGCCCAGATTCCCAATAAACCTCGGTGAAACCTTTGTCTCTTTTGTGGGATTTTGCTTTGTTGAACCTTTAAATACTCTAAATCAGAAGTTGTACATACTAAGTGGAGGGAGACTAAAACTTGTATCTTTTTTTTAAGTTTTTTTTTAATATAATTTATTCTCCACAATTCAATCCATTGTGATATTTACTCAAAATTTTTTATGAATTGAATAATATGTTTATTCAATACACTGCACAACTTATTCTTATATAGAAACATAAGACAATTTCAATTCTGAAGCAAGAACCCTCCCTCACTCTTCTCTTTCTCTCTCTCTTGATATATAACTTGTATTTTAAAACAAAACAAAAATAAAACAGAAAATCATATAAGTAAATGCAAATGAAAAATAAAAAATGGTATTAGCAAAAAGTTTCAAAATGTGAATCTATAGCTTTGAGACAAAATAAGGAATGGGTGATTTATTTTGTTAATACACATTCTACTGTTATTCCTTCTTAGTATGTACATGTATTGGTCACTTATTTAGATAAGAGTAGTTTAAAGTTGAGCCTATGCTAGAATCTAACCTTTGAGAATGGTTAGTCTTTAGGTTTCTTGTAATGAGTATTTTGCTGGAAATGGGACTATGCTGTCTCTTGTGTCTGTGAGTAGCTGGATTTTAAAAGTCAGGATTCTAAGCCAATGAAATAATGCATTCTCTCTTCTTTCCTCTTATCATACTAGATATTATAAAGGTGTATATTTTCTCAAGTAACGTGTACCTTTTTCATCAGACTAACTAAAAATACACAAAACCCCTAAAACTAGTAGTGGTTATGCTATTTGGCAATTGAACAAGCTTCTACTTGAAAGGGCCGTTACTGTAACTAGATATTTATAACTGAGAGTCAGGTCTAGGGTTTGGTGGAAGAGCAGGGTATCTTGAACTGGGTTATCTACATTCAAGTCCTAGTTCTGCTATTTATAATCTTGGACAGGTATCAGACTTTCTGAGCCTACTTCAAGTTATGTAAAACTCTATATGTAGGATTTCTTTTCAAGTCTAAATGGAGTTTGATCCAATGTAGATATTTAGTTAAGATAAATTTATTTCCTTCTTCTCTGATCCTTTATTCTCTCGTCTTCTGATGGGTATAATATTAATACTTTCCCCTACTTACATATCCCACAGGATTGTTGAGACAATCAAATAATATGATGTTTGTGAAAGTGCTTTATACACTGTAAAACACTATACAAATGCTATTTCTTTCTTCTTATGAGTGGATGGGGATGCTTAACTAGAAATGGAATTGGGACCAGACAGGAATTAATGTTGATACTGTTTCCTAAGAGACGTTAGAGGCCTCATGTTGTTGTCTATTTAAATTGCCTGAACTGATCTGTAAAATGAAGATCCTTAACAACAGGTATTAAAGTTTATTGTCTATTTTTCTGTAGTATTTTCCAGGGAGCATAAGAAAGATTTTTTTCCCCCTGTATTATTGGGCTGCTGTCTGTTCTTGAAAATACTGAGACAAATTCTTATCTTGTGTAACTATGGGGATCTGGGCCCATGGTGCTTACTATCATTATTTCTGTTGTACTTGTGGTAATTGTTGTTATTATTATTAATTATACTTTGTAATTATATAGCTTCTTATTTTAAGAAAAGATAAATAGCTAGGGAATAAACAAGCTTCTCTAATTGAGAGATTTTTGGAGTTTCAAACATTTTAGTTCCATTTTTGACTTTTTTCTTCACAAAGACTTCTACATGAATCTTAAAACACAACATTTTCCCTTTGTCTGTCATTGAAAATAGAGTTCTAACTTGTGATAGCGTGCCCTTGGAGCCACACATAGAAAATAGAGTCTCACAGAGCATTCTATTTCATCTTTCTGCCTTTTAAAATATATTTCACAGTATAGCCTCTGCATAGTAGATGTTTGTTTTGGAGAAAGATTTTGAAGCAGGAGATGGAGGTGCTTAAGCAGTGACCCAGGTTTAAGCTGAGAGTTCTTGTTCCCCTTGCTCATTGCTGAGTACCTATTGAAGAAAGGAACAAGGTAAATGAAGAAAAACTGAAAATAGTTAGTGGATGGTTATGGGGCAGGCAGTTAAGTATTACCCAAGTACAAAATGTCTAGCACAGATTGATAGAGTTTCTTTGTAATAAAAAGTCCACTCGCTTTCTCCAGTCTCTTGGCTTTATTATTTTCAATTCTTCAGCATCCTTAATACTAAGTCTTTTTTAGATTTCCAGGCTGGCTGGCCTGGGGTCCTTTGGATCAGGGGCCCCTCATTATCACAGTTAAGGACTTGGGCTTCATTAAGAGAGTTAAAGACTTGGACTTGATTAAGAGATTAGGGAGTCAAAGTAAGCATTTTTTTTTTCCCTTAAGTAATCACCATATAGTTTTTTCTATTACTTGGTATAAAAGTGAGGATGAAATTGTACAGGAACTAAAGAGGGCTATTCAGTTATTGAATTATTATTTTAAGGAAACTCCCCCCTCTCCAACTCTTAGTGTCTTCTAAAGCCATGGTTCACAGTGACCAGCAGCATTAACATCACCAGGAAAACATTATAACACAAACTCTTGGATCTCACCCCGATCTACTAAATCTTAAACCTTGAGGTAGAGTACAGCAACTTGTCTTTGAACAAGCCCTCCAGGTGACTCTGGTGTTACTACAGTGTGAGAACCACTGTTCTAAAGAGCTATTGAATTACACTGAGAAAATATTTGAGCAATTAAAGATTCTACTAAAAAGTCAAAGTGACTTTTAAAAATAAGAACCTTCTTTTGTTTTATCCCAAGTTAACTTTCAGTTTTATCCTAAACTATTAAACAGTCCCTAAGGTGGCTGGGAGGGATTGGGGGCAGGAGGAGGGGACGACAGAGGATGAGATGGCTGGATGGCATCACTGACTCCATGGACGTGAGTCTGAGTGAACTCCGGGAGTTGGTGATGGACAGGGAGGCCTGGCGTGCTGCGACTCATGGGGTCGCAAAGAGTCGGACACGACTGAGAGACTGAACTGAACTGAACTGAACTGAAGGTGGCTCTAGTGATAAAGAACCTGCCTGCCAGTGCAGGAGACACAGGTGATATGGGTTCAATCCCTGGGTCAGGAAGATCCCCTGGAGGAGGGCATAGCAATCCCCTCCAGTGTTCTTGCCTGGAGAATCCCATGGATGGTGGAACCTGGCTAGCCACAGTCCATGAGGTTGCAAAGAGTTGGACACAACTGAAGCAACTCCTCTGACCTGTAGCTCATGTCAAGACCCACACCTCCCTGCCCAGTCTAAAATGGTCTTTGTCCCTCTGTCTACCCAAATCTTATCCATTCTGAAATATCTAACTCAAAATCATTCCAATCATGTCAACATTCTCTCAATCTGAGGTTTCTATAGTTCTCAGTTTCTCTGTCATTCATTTAAGTCTTACCTGTGACAGATCTCATCTAATAAATTGTCAACTATTATAATAAACAACAGCTTCCATTTATTCAGGACTCACTATGGTCATCTCAACCCTCTCAAAGAAATACTGTGCCTGAATTTCTGAGATCTTAAGTAGCCTACCCCAGCTCACATATTTTGTATTAAAAAGACTTGCACTTGACCACTCAGCTATATTGTCCTGTAAGGTTGATGAACTTTTCTCAACTGGTATGTTTTTTTCTCCCAGCTTAACAATATGCTCAGTTGTAGTTGGAGATCATTATTTTCTTGTTGTCTTATACAGTAACTTTTAGAATATAGATGATGTGTATCTGGTTGCATATTATATTACAAATTAAACCTAGTTCTGGCATTTGTCTCACTGTCTTTCATAAGGAAAATCTTGAAAATGAAAATGTTTTAAGTTTCTCTTTAGATCCAGAATAGTCTCCAGTAGTAGGTTGGGTATCTTCATTTTAGCAGACTAATTTATCAATTGCATTTAAAATATTCAACTTATAATTGTCCACTGATTTTCATCAATTTTAATTAAGGCATTTCAGAAACACTTTATGAAGCATTAAAAAAGGAAATAGCTACTTTTGTTTATTTAGATAATTTACCAATTTTCAGAAAGTTATTTTATTGCTTTATAAAAGAAAAAAGATGAGTTGATAATGAATCTGACCCATGACTATATACTTACATATACCTAGTGGTGATGAAAAAGTTGAAGATAATATGAGTGGCTAAACAATAATTATTCAGAAAGTATATTTAATTGAAGAAAAAAATAGACTTTTTAGTTGGATCATAATCATGCTCTGTGAAAATGTTACATTTGTTCATAACTCAAATTCATCTGACTGAATTCTGACCTAAGGAACAGAAAACATGTTCTCTTCCAAGTCAGGCTGCACTGTGATTTGGGGGCGGCGGGGGGGGGGGGGGTGCTAAATATTTGGCTAATTTCTATTCCTTTATAACTGTTTTACCCAAATGAGGATCCTCTACCCTAACTCAGAATCACCTAGATGGTAGCTAAAATGCATGTTCATCCCTAAATACAGTATCAGAATCTTTGGGATAGAAGTCCAACAGATTATATTTTTAACAATCATTTCAGGTGATGATTATGCAAAAAGAAAGTAATGAACACCATTCCTATTCGGACTTATTCTTTTTTTCCCTAGTGGATCATATCTTCCAGATAACTGATCTGTGAATCTCAAAACTAACAGTTTTAGGCACAGAGGCTCAGTGACAACCTTTATTTAGTAAATGCTGCATTTGCAGTTCAACAGATACTTAGTTCTGATACTTTTGTTTGCCAGGCACTCTTATCTAAATTAATCAGTGTAAAACCCAAATAGCTCTGTGAGATAAGATTCTTAGTCCCATTTTTAGAGATGTGATAATTGAGACTTAGAGAAGTAAATATTTTTCTGAAGGCCAAACTTCAGATAACTGGATTCAGTCGAGTCCAGAATGAGTGTTCTTAAACTAAAACAAGGCAGAGCCAGAATTTGAAATCAGAGCTTTTCAGTCCTGTCTTTTTCTAAAAAGACAGCTGAGGAGTAAAAGTATTAAAGTAGATAACAGCTAATTCCAAGTTTGTGTCCAAACTCTGAGATTTTATGATGTTAGTCAAGAGTCATCTTAAATTATATGGTTGGTAGCTATGGTATTATCCTGTGATGAGCTCAGTCAATAAATCATCACCTTTAATGTTATCAGATGGATCAATGGAAGCATTGTTGATATAAACCTGTCTGTTTTATAGTCTGTCTTGTCTTCCATAGCTCTTGAAAGACCTGATATGTATTTTTCTATGCACATGTTACTAGAATAAACATTTTTATAATTGTATTAAGAAAATTATTTTCAGAATAGTATCAGCCTTCATTTCCCTTAACAATGACTTGTTTTGATAAGTCTTTTGCAAATACTGCTGATGTGCTATTTAGCTAACTCAATAGTTCTCAACCCTGGAAGCACTTTCAAATCACCTATGAACTTTTAAAAATATACAGATGCTTGGGCCTAACCCCACAAAAATGAAGCATCAGGTCTGGAGTGGGGGCTAGATTGTTGTTTGTTTACAAAGCCTCACAGGTGCTTCTACAGGGATTTAAGATTGAGAATCACTGATCTAGCTCATTACATTATGAAGAATTTGGGAATATCATATACATTAAAAGAGCAATTGAAGGAGGCAAAATCCCTTCATAAATTCTACATAGGTGAGTCCTTGAAATCAAAGGGGACCCTGTGACCAGCTTGAGAGGCTGTTGCTCGGGCCATCCAAATATTCAGATCTGAGCCTCACAAAAAGAAAAGGCAGGAAATAAGCAGCCATTAGAGCATGGAGCTAAGTGGAATTATGGGAACTCATTTGTAAAATGTTGTGGGATTTAGAGGGACCTGTTCTTTTCAGTAGAGATTTTTGTAGTAGAAAACAGGGTGATGGAAATGCCAGCGTATTTGAATTTATCTGCATTTTCTTCAGATAAAAATAAAAGGAAAGGGTATAACCTTGCAAATGTATCTTGATCTGATATTATTTTTGCCAGTTAGACAGATATGAGGCCACCAGTCAGCTCGGCTGAGGGCTAGCTATCAAATCAGAGCTCACTCTTCAAATCCCAGCATTAATCGAGATGATAAAGAGCTACCTTTAGATTAATCCTGCCCTGGACTTCAGACGAAAGATACTGCAGTTTAATTATGGAGTGAAATTCACTTTGTCTGATCTGCCTGTCTTTGCTGTAATGTCATAATATAATCAGCATCACCCCCATCTGAAACACGGGGCTGTGCAGTCCAAGGACCTGTGTGATTGGAAGAAATAAAATGATGCTCAAACAACAACCAGCCGCAGTGCAGTAATTACTCAAGCCTTATTTCCATCTGTGTGTCATTCTCCCGTTGGCTTGTCATGACAGCAACTGAGAAGGAGATGGAAGAGACCATGATTGAAAAGGATATTGACCCACTGGAATCAAACTAGATGTGGGAGGAAAGAGCCAAGCTGTATAAAATCTTAAGGCTAATTAAACTTGGTTTTTCTTTAATATATATATTCCACTGGCTGCTACTGATCCCACAAGTCCAAGGCAAACCATTCAGCTGATATGTCTCACTGCAATTAAAATTTCCCCTTCAGTTGAAACTCCAGTTTTCACTTCTCTGAAAATAATTTATTTTTCTTTTAAAACTGGCAATTACTTGGCAGACATTTTTTGTATAGGTCTCAATGTAATTTTTGTAAATTAAACACAATAAGAGAAGAGTGTTGCAGATTTTCTGTCAGAGATAATGGCCTTTGGAGGCATCCTTTCTAGACTTTCATAGACCCACTGCCTTACAAAGAAGTACTGAATCCAGAAAGATGTCTGGTTTTTCTTGAATTATTACCCTGTATTATATAAAATGTTTGGGAGAAGGCAGTGGAACCCCACTCCAGTTCTGTTGCCTGGAAAATCCCATGGATGGAGGAGCCTGGTAGGCTGCAGTCCATGGGGTCGCTAAGAATCAGACATGACTGAGCGACTTCACTTTCACTTTTCACTTTCATGCACTGGAGAAGGAAATGGCAACCCACTCCAGTGTTCTTGCCTGGAGAATCCCATGAATGGAGAAGCCTGGTAAGCTGCAGTCCATGGGGTCACACAGAGTCAGACACGACTGAAGCAACTTAGCAGCAGCAGCAGCATATAAAATGTTTGAAGTAACTTGCCCCGTTTCCTGTAGTGGTAAAGCTGCTGAGCCAGAATTTGAACCAAGATTTGTCTGACTCTGGGTCATACACTTCTGACACTACTGTCTACCTTCCTTTTATGCTCATTTATTTATGATTAATAATCCTCTGATGATTTATTTAATGCATTATTGTGCATCTTCTATATACCAAGCACTATACTATATTCCACATATTCATTATGTGGATTCATAGAAAGGAATAATCAGCCAGGATCTGTCTGCAAAAGTTTTTAAGTTTTGTTGTTCAGTTGCTTTTGTGACTTTAATGGTAAATTGACATGTTAAATATAAAAAGCAATTGGACCATTAAGAGCAAGTGTAAAATGTGAAATCCAGAAGTTTTTTTTTTTCCCTGTTTTTATTCATAGTATTACCATTCTACCCATAACTCCAAAATGTCAGAATCCAGATTCCCAAGAATATCAGTGTCTTATGACTCATATGTCATGCATCGGTCATCAGGGTCTATCAGATCTTGTCATATATAAAGTACCACCAAAACCATTAAGCCAGTGCTTAACCACTAAGCCCAGAGGTTAAGCAGGCAGGCTCTGGAGTCAGATGATCAGAGTTTGAATCCTGTTCTGTCACATATTAACTATGTAAACTTGGATAACTTGCTTAATATCCTCATCTGTAAAATAGAAACAATAAAGTTACTTGCCTTCTAGGGCTATCTTGAAGATTAAATGAGTTAATCTAGATAAAGCAGATATCCAGTGCCAAGCACATAGTAGAGGTTTAATAAATATTAGTTACCATTTCTTCTTCACAGTGTCTCTAGAACGTCTCTCTCTTCTTTTTTTTTTCTTTTCTACTATACTAAATGTTGCCTGGGTTACTGCAATGGTCTCTCTTGCTCTCCCTCTCTTTCTCCATCTCTCTCAATACCTCTAGGCTCTCCCTGTTTCTGCCCACCATATCCAATTTTTTATACTAAATGCTAAAATACCATTATGATGTGCCATTGTCCTACTTACAAGCCTTTAATAGATCTTTTTGCCCATAAAATAAAGCAGATTGATCAGCCCAATATTCAAGGGTTCCCTTTCCATACCAGGCTCAACCTATCTTTCCAACATTATTTTCTATTACAGTTACAAGTAACTTGTTTATTTGCTGCTCCCAAATATATTTTTCAATTTTCTGCTTCCCTGCCTTTTCTCATGCTCTTCACATAACCTGAATCTTCATATCACATCCCAACTGTTACACAGAATCTTTACAAAGTTCAGCTAGATTCCTTCGCTAGAGTAAGGTTTTCCGTTGTCAGCCTATTTGAGATGGTTTTCTCTAAACTCCTATCCTGAATATCTGAACTGCCTTGTGTTATACTTACTTTTGGACTTTGTCTCCAAAATTAGATTTTAAGTACCTCCCACAGGTCATCACTGTTTGCCCAATGGCTTCCAGAGAAATTCAAACATAGTAGCTATACAATTAAACAAGTAGGTGATCTGAATTTGCAATTGTTTCCTTGCTCTAGTCACTTTTTCTTTACCACAGATCATTCTGAATTATTTTTATTCCTAGTGCTTGTCTATGCTTCCTTTTGAATATTTTGAAACCTTCCCCTCCTTGATGACTCTCCTCTGACCACTTATAAAGTCTTTCCGTTTCATAGTCATCATAGTACCCCCTCCCTCCTCATGTTCATGTAGATTGCCAGGATGCTAATGATTCCTGGTTCCTCTGTTCAGATTAACTCTGTACCAACTACATGAATGCTGGGGTGATATTTCTTTGTCTATAGAACAGAGATGGAGAACCTGATCTTTTTGCTTTTTTGAGTTATCAGAAAGTCAAAAGCTAACGTAGTGAAAGTATTTTATAAACTGTAAAAAGCTCTATGAGTTTTTTTATATATATAGTTTATGGCGTTTAAATATTTTCCAATAAGCATGTGTCCATGTATTAAATATATAATTAAAAATGCCAAAAGTAAGGTCTGAGGGCCCATATTTCTTGACTCTTAATAAGATTTACATGTGTATCTAAGGTTGATACTTTCTACATTCACGTACCTTCCCCTTTCTTCCAGCTAGTCTCAGCCTTCTCATGAGCAGCTCATGTTATTTGGTCTCATGCTTTTCATCTACAGAGCAAATGCGAGCCTTCCTTAAAAGATCTTCACTGAGAATATTTTCTTTTTTATGATTTTTTTTTTAAATCAGCAAGCAAGACTGATCTTTAACAGACTGAGAGGAAGAAACTTAACAGTGCCCAACCATTCCTTAAACAGCCTTAAAAATAAATCAACTTTATCCTATATCACAGATATCAAGATTGTGCAAATTATCTGGCCATGTGGATTCTCTGGAAATTTTTGAGTCAAAAACCTCACCAACGTCAATGTTTATAGTATTGCTCTTCAGACATTAGTCTACTGCCTAGATTCAATTTTTTAATAGGTGAGTATTTCTACTTATTTGGAGAAGGCAATGGCACCCCACTCCAGTACTCTTGCCTGGAAAATCCCATGGACGGAGGAGCCTGGTAGGCTGCAGTCCATGGGGTCGCTAAGAGTCGGACACGACTGAGCAACTTCACTTTCACTTTTCACTTTCCTGCATTGGAGAAGGAAATGACAACCCACTCCAGTGTTCTTGCCTGGAGAATCCCAGGGACAGGGGAGCCCGGTGGGCTGCCATCTATGGGGTCACATAGAGTTGGACACGACTGAAGCAACTTAGCAGCAGCAGCATTTCTACTTATTAGGGGGTAAATTGATGGGCAATTTGATGATAACTTGAAACTTGAAATCATAGTCCCTTACAACTCAGTACTGCAGGAAGACATCTTTGTTTTCCCCTTGTTATTAAATGGAACCAGGAAAAGTAGGTGAGTCTTCACCCCACTGTTCTGGAGAGAGAGTGGTACTAGAGTGCTCCACGCGAGGTGCACTGCAGGCTGGTAGTGTGGGCCAGCCAACTTTGCACTGGATAGCTTAAAGTAGGTTGATTTTTTTTTTTAAGTGTCCATATTCTTTCAGTGTATACATCTATTATCCCTGAGTTCCTATGGACATTACCAGGAGAGTCATATTCTCATGAATTTTCTTTTCTGTAAGGTCTAACATGTCTGCTCTAAGTTTAGAGATTTTGATGATAAGCAGTAGGTGTCTTCCATGCTCCTTACTTCCTCAATCCTTTGCCCCTATTCCTACAAACAATCCAGCTACCACCAAAATACTCCCACGCTTTACTATATCCCATGCTTCCAAAGGAACCTGATATAACAAAGGCAGGGAAATCTTTACTCCTTCTGACTGGCCTTTTGGCTCCTGCTTGTTTGGCATTTTGACTTAAATTTTTCAAGTTACTATTTAACTCATGAGATAACTGTTTACAAAACTGTTAGTTGATAATCAGGGGTTTTTCCCCGGATTAATATAGTTAAAGTTTAACTGTGTGGAACAACACATAAAAATAAATGTATTTGTATATAATTAAATAAAAGTATTAACTCTGGGAATTTTGTTGATAATGTTCTCATGACTCTAAATGGAATATTTGTTCTAGTCTAGATAAAAGAAGACCTTGGCTATAGACCTGGCAGGTGGACTTTGTGGAAGAGTTTAAGCAGAAAGGAAGCTAGAGTTTACTCCCAAGTGGCAGGTGATTTGCAAATAGTGGAAACATACCTGTTTTTCCTAGGAAAATGCCTTTTGTTTTTATTCCTGCCAATACCTCATTCAAAAGAAGTTGTTGCTATTCTCTTCAAATAGTATATTTGGATGATTTTTGGCTTTGATCAGCCCTATGCTGCCTTGTGATATTTCTTCATGTCATTGACTTTATGTATTACATCATGATCAAAACTTGTTGGAGTCAGACATAGGGTGAGAAATCACTCTGTTCAGGTACGGCCCTCCAGCTGTTTTCATAAGTCAAGAAGGACTTTCTTCTCCCGAAACAAAGACAAACTCAAAGACAAAGACAAGTTCCATCTGATGATTGCTAGAGTATATCTTAAAAAGAAGTCATCATTCTTTTGCTAGAAGTCAGGGGTACAGCCTAGCACTGAAACCATATTCAGGTTAATTTGACTTAGTTGGAAATAGTTTTCATCTTCACTTCTTGCAATGTAGACATCAAGGAACAATTACTAAGAAAAACAGGGTGGAGCAATTAAGTGAATCTCAGAAAACTATGAGGTGTTGCATATATGTGAATTTCAAATTCAATATGGAGGTCTCTGAAATTGTGGTCCAATGAAGACACTCTGTTTTACCCATATGTAGAAATCTGTCCATTGAGCAAGTTTCTAGGTAAAGGATCATTTATGAATATTTTAAAACTAGTTGCTAATAACTTTTTGCAGCAAGAATAAACAAGCATCAAGCCAAAAAGCTAAATTTTCTTCTCTGTTCTGCATTTCAAAGTCATAAAGCCAGACATTCAAAATCTAGATATCTCATATGCACTTTCTAAGAGTTGATTATTTTGCCAAGTATACTGTCTTTATCCAAAATCAGAAGTAACTTAAGATTGAAGTGCTCACAACAGATTTCAAACTGATAGGACTTAAATAATTTTTTTCCTTTTTTTTTTTTGATAGCTGAAAATTGTTTTACAGTTTTGTGTTGGTTTCTGCCATACAAAACGTGAATCAGTCATATATATATATATGTATATCTCCTGGAGATATCTCCTGGAGAAGAAAATGATAATGCACTCTAGTATTCTTGCCTGGAGAATTCCATGGACAGAGGAGCCTGGTGGGCTATATAGTCCATGGTGTCACAAAGAGTCAGACACGACTGAAGCAACTTGGCATGCACACACACACACACATATATATGTATGTGTATGTATATATATATATGTATATACACATGTATGTATGTCCTCTCCCTTTGAGCCTCCCTCTCCTCCCCACATCCTACCTCTGTAGGTTATCACAGAGCACCAGTCTGGGCTCCCAGTGTTATTTAGCAACTTCCCACGATCTATCTACTTCACACATGATAGTGTATATATGTCAGTACTACTTTCTCAATTCTTAAGTGACCAATCAGGTGGTAGGAAAATTTGGAAAGAGAAGTGTCCCAGAAGATAACCACGGGGTTTTAAGTAAAGGGAAGTGGCTAACCATGTTAACCTGCTGCTGAAAAGTTGGGTAAGATGAGAGTGAAAATGTGACCATTGGATTTGGCAGCAACAGATATGGTAAAATAGAATGAATAAATGTCTCACTGAACCAGCTTGAGGAAAGAGTAGGAAGTGAAGATATGGTAATAGCTAATAGAGACAATTATTTCAATAAATTTTGCTATGAAAGGAAAAAGACAAATGAGAAGCAACTGGAGAGAGATTTAGAATCCAGAGTGTATCATCATAAGAGTTGCAAAACGCGGTAGTTTTTTTGTCTTGTTTTATGTTTTGCATTTGTTTAATCTGCTTCCTCAGTTGAAAAACAACTTGATAGAGAATTAAAGCCTCAAATCTAGAGTAAAAAGAAATATGGAGAAAGCAAAGCCAGTCTGGTAAAATGTAAAAAGTATTGGTTAATAATCAACAGATCTGGGTTCTAGCTCAAGTTCTACCAGCTGTTGGTAAAATGGCCCTAAATAACATCTGTGACTATCAGTCTAGTTATTTATTGATAACATCTTAAGTTCATTTATGGTATAGTAATTCAAAGAAAAAAATATCAGGCATATTTCAAAAATCTCTCTCTAGTAGAAACAGAATTTATAACCATTTTTAACCATTTACAGAGCACCTTATTTCAGAAGCACACACATCTTGCTAATTAACCCTCACAGGACTGCTACAAAGTGAATGATTATATTGGTGTGTTGACAGATAAGGAAACCAAGGCTCTGAAAGACTAATTGTCAAAATAATATAATATGCAGACAACAGAGGTAGGGTTTTAAACACAAATTTTCAGACTATTTTAAAATATTTCAGAATATTTTAAACACAAATTTTCAAAGTTCTTCCCATCCTGCAGTGGTCTCCCTCTGCTCGTCCAGTGGTCTTTTGTTTTGTGTTGTTTTTTCCCCTCACTCTTCAGCGAATGTGCTTTTTATTTTCATTTCTGGTCCAGGCTCCCATTATTTTTCTCTCTCTATTCTACTTTCCCCAGGGCTTTCTGGGTATATCCATCTGCCTACATATCTTCATTTCTTCTTAAAACATAGCCAAGTGCATAGGGTTTGGGGGTTCTGTATTAAGAGCTTAGGAAGGACAATCCCACACCAAAACAGTTTACTAGTCTAGTGAAATTGTGTTTCAAACAGCTCATGGAAAATCAATGCTCAGACCACAGTGACCAGTGTTAGCAGTGGAAACTTCATAATATCTCATCATTTGGGCTCATAAGCTTTTAAAACCAGAGAATGAAAAGAGAAGAGCAAGAAGGTAGGAGGGGAAAATGGGAAATGGGAAGGAGGGGAAGAGATGGCGCGGAGAGTACAAGTGTTGCTTAGTGTAGGCCCTGCAGACCAAAAATTATTGTGTTTCTAACACTATTGATTTTTTCAGCAGCTGATATTTCAATCTGGGTGCAGTGTGTCTGTGAGTCTACGCACACTGTCAAGAAGAAATATGATAGTGTCTTAAAAGATTAATAATATCGCTGGTCCTCTGGAGGCCTGTCTTAATTCACTGGCCTGTTCCCTGGCATGTACTGTAATTTATCTAGTCTGATTTGAATAGCAAATGGCAATCGGCTGCCATTAGGGAAATGGGCATCATTCTTATTGATCCAGCATGGGCTGGATTTTATTTAAGGAGAACTGCAAAATGTTATTACCTTCAGGAAGAGAAACTGAAAAGGGAGCTTTTCCCTCGTGTATTTTGGAAGTGTTCTACCTTAAAAAGCAGAGAATGGATTGTGGATTTGGGAGAATAGAGGGAGATGACGATCCTATTGTGTGGGGACATGGCATAGACTGTTTCAGCATGATTGTTTACCAGCAGGAAAGAGTGCTCATGGTTATGAGACAGAAGCCACGGGCCTCAGAGGCTAGAACACTGAAGAATTTCTCAGATCCAACCTGTTTCATTGTCCAGCTTTGTGAAAAGCCCCTAGTTGCTTAGAATCCATTTTTCAGTCTGTAAAATGGGCTAGAAAAATCTATTGGCCATATACAAGGTTTACCTCAGGTGTTTCCCATCCTAAGAGTCTTGGATAAAAGGTGATATGGAATAAAACAGAAAAATAAAAGAGATTCTGTTTAACATTGAGGGGTGGTTTTTCAATATGTATTATTGTTCTTCGCTTAGATCTTTTAAAGGGACACGTTATGCGCTGAGTGAAGCATGACGAACTAGCCTCATAATTCTCATTAAACATAATGGGCATCTCTGAGCTTAACACTGAATACATTACTTTAATGTTCACCTGTTAGTGGCAAATCTAAACCTGCACTTTTACCTTGTTTTACAGAATCAAGGAAAGCTGGCAACATTATGGTGGCAAATGTGGGAGACTGCCAGATCCAGGCTTTCTGCCTGCCCCCAGTCCTCTTTGCCACAAGGATAGGGGCTGAATGTGCCATTCCAATCAATGCTTGTTGAAGATGTGCTGTGAAGGAGCACACACAACCCTAATAACCTCCCTTAGCAGCCCTAGGAAGGGAAAAAGGTGTGACACGGGTGGCAAGAGGAAGTGCTCATTTCTACTGAAATTCTTCTCCATTCCACCTTCGGGTTGTTATGGAAAGAAACGATAATGTGCTACAGGAAATGGCCAAGTATAAAAACAATAAAATAAATTGAAAATGACTTTGTTTTTTTTTGAGCGGCAGTAATTGCTATATGTTGTGATGTTTGCATAAGGAATTAGTTAATGTGTAGCAGAATGGCATGTGATACTTTTTATTTGCCTGATGACTATAGTCTCTGAGTGAATGACTTATTAAGGTTAATAAAGAAAAATTTGCTTGTGACTTGTAATGATCCAATTGCTAGAATTTAGCATCCCCTTATGCATTGTTGCCTAAAGGGGAGAAGGAAAAAAAACCACACACATTAATGGCCGACTGGCTATGATTTTTTATGGTGGTGTGAGAACAAACAATGTCTTCTAAATTGTTGGTCTGTCTATCTTTCTGCCTGCCTGGGCAGGAACGTTATGGCTTTCTTAATTCTCCTGTGTGATTTATCATCCTAAATTCATTGTTTTGCATAACTCTGCTCAAAATGAAGAAATGTCATTATTTTGCAGCGAAAAAGTTGTCATTTGCATAATGCCTGCCATTAATTATTGTGAGACTAATGCAGTTGTTGATATTTTTAGGGCACAGTGGTACAGCCTGCACCTTGTATAATGTCATTCTGAAAACATTGGTAGTTAATAGGTGCCACAACATTGCACAAATGGAAAGGAAGATGATGAAGAAGAAGGGGACACAATGGAACAGGCTGTGATCTTTATTTAGCTTTTTTATTTCCCCCTGAAATGCTTGGTGAGGAAAGACTATAAAAGGAAGCACGAATAGAGCAGGGAGCTGTGACATCCAAGAGAACAAAGGGATAGAAAAGCAGAGGTTTTCTATTTAGGCTGAATTAGCTTAACCTGGGTTCTAGCCAGTTAAATGGAGGAAGGCATGTCTCCTCTGTTTTGGCTTACCTCCTTAACCAAAGCTCTGAACAGAATGTAGGGTTGGGCTTCCTTAAACCCTCAGTTAGAATAAGGGTTTGCTCTGAAACATGTTCATCTCGTGGAAGAATCCTCTGAACTGGGCACTTGGTCAGAGTTAAGAGCACACAAGATAGTTTTATATAAGAGAGGAGAAGGCTATGATTTTTAGGTTTAGATTCATCAGTCTTCTGTACTTCTTGAAATTTGGCAATCATATCTGGAACTCAAAGCTTTTCTCCTTCAAAAACCAGAGGAATGCTATAGTAGCATATTAGGGTGACATTTTTTTTTCTTTCTGTTCCTTGCAACAGAACAAACTTTTGCATCCAATTCTGTAGGGCAAGAGCCTACCAAAACTTTCTATTTCACAGGTAAAATGGAAGTCAGTTATAAAAATTCAATCAGAGATGAAACTCATTACACTGAGTCTGGGAGGCATAAATATTACAGATGTAGGTAACTGTTGATTTTCTTAGTCATGAGAGCTTAAAAAAAAAAAAACTCACATCAAATAGAATTTTTTTCCCTAATTTCACTGTTCCATGGGTATTATAAATTTAGATATTTCTTCTTTATCATTAATTTAAAAGACACGAAAGAAATGGAGCCTCAAAAGAAGGTCTAGTTGCTAAGACTGACCAGACATGTGTAGAAAGAAGATATTTCCCTTCGATATTTAAAATCTGGCATTGTAAACTCTTGGGAAAATGCACTATTTTTCAGACTGCAGGACAGATTCTGTTGGCTATTCTGCGCCCAAACACTGAGGATTACTCTTTTGGAGCCTCTTAAAGCCAGATGATGATTGTGAGAAGAGCCATAGAATCTGTAGGAGATTGCAAGGGTCTGTCTCAGTTTGTCATAATAAATTCCTCAGCAGAATTTGGGCTGAGATAGTTTTTGATATCTCACCTTGGATTATGGAAATTAATCTCCTTGTTTTCAGTTCTGGAATATGTAGAAAACACACATTCTGAGTTAGGAAAATTTTAATTCTCCACAGTGATATCACCATCATAAATTACCACATCTGGAACTGTAAAAAACAGATGAGCCCATGCGTCTATGGAGACCGGTCTCCACTGCTGGTTCTCACTTTTCCCTTTTCTTTTGAAGAGACAGAAATTGCCCTAATACCCAAATTAATATCTGTTGACTATAATAAAATCAATACAAGCATACAATTTTAAACATAAGTCAGAAGGTGACTATAGGAGAGAAATGGAGAGAAAATGAAGAGAGAAGGGATTTGCACTTCTTACAGTGTACTACAAGGCTAATTCCTCACATGCCTGTATTTGTAGCCTGGTAATACCTAGTTATCTATCTTATATTCTATAGCTATATAGAAATCCTACATATCGATACCTAAGAAATCTGATCATTTATTTAGCAAGCTATATAGAAATCCTACATATAGATAGAAATGAAATCCAATGATCTGTTTGACAAACTATCTTAGTCACCTTGGCTAGTCCAGAATTTTCCCTATTTTATCTTTGACAGTTGCCCGCCCCATGAATCTCCTCAATCTCAGGCAAAGCAAGACAATTAATACTCTAACCATGATGGATACTCTCAAGACATTTGACTTAATGGTTGTATTCTATATTTCTTCTTGTATTTGAAAAGGCTTTCATATTTAGTGAAAAAACAGCTGTTAAGAACCCTTTTTAAAGCATCCATTTGCTAAAGCATTTTATCTAACTATAAGAGAGAGTTGAGTAAAGAGGTGTAGATTTTCATGCATTGAGTGTCTAGCACTTTGATCAGCAATATTCTGAAAAGTAGCAGTCTCATAGTAAATAATCAAAATCAGTTCTGATCCCCTGTGTTCAGGAAATAATTTTAGATCTTGAGTCTTCCATAGAAACAGGGTAGGAATCCATATGTTAGTTGGCATGGTTTTCATCACCTAACATCTGATAATCATGTCAGACTGCCATTCCTTAATATTCACAGATTCCTGCCAGGACTTCAAACTTCTTTATCCTTTGCTTTGGAATTTTTCTCCTTTTACATCTAGACACCACGCTAAGAACCAAGGATGCAAGATAGATATGACATGGTCCTTCCCAATGAGCTTTTAATCTAATCTACGAAGAGAAAAAAAGATTTTGCAAGAATGAATTTTACATATCATATGTCTAATTTAGGCAACCTCTTTATTCACGGAGATTTGTTAACACTATCACAAAGCCTAGACAGAGAGGAATGGCACTTAAAATCCTGTTACTGTATGTTTCATGGATCAGTTTGTTCATTTGTTTAATAAGCATTAATTGGAGCTTTACTGTCTACTTAGAAATGTTCTGAACTTTTCTGACACAAAGGGGAATTTTATTTGGTACATTCACAAATAAAAGGGTGTCTCACTTCCTCTCTAGATCCAGAATTCCTCAGGCACAAGATCGGCATGTCAGCATCCATCCCATGCCAGTCTAAGTCAACAGGGTCAGTTGGTCTGGAAAACTATTCCCTTTACAGACACGGAGATAGGAATTTTAGTTAACCATCTAATTTGACTTTACCTTTCCCAAGACCAGTAATCCTAAGACCTGAACTATATAGCATGTAAGTGGGTGTCAAGATTGGCCTGTACAGTCAAGTGGAAAGAACAGAGGCCTCTGGGACAGGCTAGAGCAGCCACTACATCAGGCAGAACAAAGGTTTTCTATTTGAAGTTGGTGTGACTGGAATGAGAGTGATCAGTACGGGAACACTCTATCCATGCACTTATTCACTCAGTCACTTATGATCTGTCAACCAGCTACAATGCTTCAGGAATTATTCTAATACTAATTATGGGAAATTAAACAAAGGCCCCTATAAAATTTGCATTGTATTGAAAGGAGAGAGGGGCAATAATAAAGGAAGCAAAAAAATGTAACATTTAAATAATGATAAGATATGGTAAAAAACAGAAAACAATGCAGGTTTCAGTTCAGTCGCTCAGTCGTGTCTGACTCTGAGACTCCATGGACTGCATTATGCCAGGCCTCCCTGTTCATCACCATCTCCAGGAGTTTACTCAAACTCAAGTCCATCAAGTCGGTGATGCCATCCAACTATCTCATCATCTGTCATCCCCTTCTCCTCCTGCCTTCAATCTTTCCCAGCATCAGGGTCTTTTCAAATGAGTCAGTTCTTTGCATCAGGTGGCCAAGTATTGGAGTTTCAGCTTCAGCATCAGTCCTTCCAATGAATATTCAGTACTTATTTCCTTTAGGATGCACTGGTTGGATCTCCTTGCAGTCCAAAAGACTCTCAAGAATCTTCTCCAAACCACAGTTCAAAATCAGCAATTCTTTGGCTTTCAGCTTCCTTTATAGTCCAACTCTCCATCCATACATGACTACAGGAAAAACCATAGCCTTGACTAGATGGACCTTTGTTGGCAAAGTAATGTCTCTGCTTTTTAATATGCTGTCTAGGTTGGTCATAACTTTCCTTCCAAGGAGTAAGCGTCTTTTAATTTTATGGCTGCAGTCACCATCTGCAGTGATTTTGAAGCCCAGAAAAATAAAGTCTGCCAATGTTTCCCCATCTATTTGCCATGAAGCAATGGGTCCAGATGCCATGATCTTAGTTTTCTGAATGTTGAGCTTTAAGCCCACTTTTTCACTCTCCTCTTTCACTTTCATCAAGAGGCTCTTTAGTTCTTCTCTTTCTGCCATAAGTGTGGTGTCATCTGCATATCTGAAATTATTGATATTTCTTCCAGCCATCTTGATTCCAGCTTGTGCTTCCTCCAGCCCAGCATTTCTCACAATGTACTCTGCATATAAGTTAAATAAGCAGGGTAACAATATACAACCTTCACGTACTCCTTTCCCTATTTGGAACCAGTCTGTTGTTCCATGTCCAGTTCTAACTGTTGCTTCCTGACCTGCATACAGGTTTCTCAGGAGGCAGATCAGGTGGTCTGGTATTCCCATCTCTTTCAGAATTTTCCACAGTTTATTGTGATCCACACAGTCAAAGGCTTTGGCATAGTCAATAAAGCAGAAATAGATGTTTTTCTGGAACTTTCTTCCTTTTTTGATGATCCAGCGGATGTTGGCAATTTGATCTCTGGTTCCACTGCCTTTTCTAAAATCAGCTTGAACATCTGGAAGTTCATGATTCACGTATTGTTTAAGCCTGGCTTGGAGAATTTTAAGCTTTTCTTTACTAGGATGTCAGATGAGTGCAATTGTGTAGTAGTTTGAGCATTCTTTGGCATTGCCTTTCTTTGGGATTGGAATGAAAACTGACCTTTTCCAGTCCTGTGGCCACTGCTGAGGTTTCCAAATTTGCTGGTATATTGAGGCAGTACTTTCACAGCATCATCTTTTAGGATTTGAAATAGCTCAACTGAAATTCCACCACACCCACCAGCTTTGTTTGTAGTGATGCTTCCTAAGGCCCACTTGACTTCACATTCCAGGATGTCTGGCACTAAGTGAGTGATCACACAATCGTGATTATCTGGCCTGTGAAGATCTTTTTTGTATAGTTCTTCTGTATATTCTTGCCCCCCCCCCCTTTTTAATGTCTTCTGCTTTTGTTAGATCCATACCATTTCTGTCCTTTATTGAGCCCATCTTTGCATGAAATGTTCCCTTGGTATCTCTAATTTTCTTGAAGAGATCTCTAGTCTTTCCCATTCTATTGGCATTCTATTGAAGCCATAAGAGGGGTTTTTTTTTAAGGGCATATATGATCTAATTTGGAGAAGGCAATGGCACCCCACTCCAGTACTCTTGCCTGGAAAATCCCATGGACAGAGGAGCCTGGTAGGCTGTAGTCCATGGGGTCATGAAGAGTCGGACATGACTGAGCGACTTCACTTTCACTTTTCACTTTCATGCATTGGAGAAGGAAATGGCACCCCACTCCAGTATTCTTGCCTGGAGAATTCCCAGGGACGGAGGAGCCTGGTGGGCTGCCGTCTAGGGGGTCGCACAGAGTCGGACACAACTGAAGCGACGCGCAGCAGCAGCAGCAGCATGATCTAATTTATAGATTAAAGACATCTCTGGCTACTTTGTGGAAAATAGACCTAAGGGGTCAAGGATGGAGCAGGAAAACTAGTTAGGACTAACTGTGGTAGCCAAGTATGAGATGGACCATGGCAGTGGAGAGGAGGAAAAGTGATTCACTTGTGAATAATTTAGCAGTAATTTGAAGGCAGTTGCAGAGAGATTTGATGTGGTATAGAATAAAAAAAAATACATCGGGTGTGATGAGTCACAGGTATTTGCCCTGATCAACTGGATGAATGGCACTGTCAGTAACTCCAGAATTGGGGTACTATTGGGATGTTGAGGACAGGGCAAATTTGGGGGCAGAGATAATTATGAGTTCATGTGGGGACATGTTGACCTTGAGATTCTTATCCAAGTGAAGAAACTAAGAGGGCAGTTAGAAATGTAACTCAGGAGGTCAAAGGGTGGATTAGGGCTAGAGAGGCAAACTGGCTTTTGTTTTTTGTTTTTCTACATAAGTATTTTCTTTAGAATGTAAGCCTATGGAGTGTAAGGAATGGACACTGAGCAGTTTCTGAAGGTAGACGTGCACACCCTGTATTATTTGATGATGAATAAACAGGTGCTACTTTCATTCATTTGTCTGTCTTTGGAAAGTCTGGGACATGTATAGTAAAGAGGTAACAACAAAACCATATGAACACTTCCTGAGGACACATATGGTTTACAATCTCACTAGAATATAAGACAAACATAACTTATTGTTTCCATAATAATGCAAAACAGAGGGGCAAACACGTTTTCTGTAGTTTATTAATGTGAGTGAGATTGGTGTGAGTTAGAAGAAGACAGGTAAAACTGGAACCCAGTTTTGGAACTGAGGAAGACTTAGGCAGGAGGGAGCAGGCAGGGCTTCCCAGAGAGGGAGGAGTCAGGAGTGCCATTTCTGGAAATTCTGATTTCATAGGTCTTGGAAGGGCTCTACCCTTTGTTTTGTTTGTTTTTCTCCTCACATGGGGAACTTCTTCCAGGGCATACCTCTTCCCTAAAACTATGATTATTTACTACAGTTAATAGGGGCTTCCTTGATGGTTCAGTGGGTAAAGAATCTGCCTGCAATGCAGGAGACATAGTTTGATCCCTGGGTCAGGAAGATCCCCTGGAGAAGGGCATGGCAACTCACTCCAGCCTTCTTGCCTGGAAAATCCCATGGACAGAGGAGCCTAGTGGGCTACAGTCCCTGGGGTCTCAAAGAGTAGGACACAACTGAGCAACAAACACTTTCTCTAGAGTCAGTAGTCCTGCTGAGCTCCTAGGTAGAGTTGTCTCCAGTCACCATACTAGTGTGGGCGCTCATGCTGACTCTTCTTATTTTAGAAGATGTATTACCCTACCTTCACAGAACTTGAGGTTTATACTTTGTTTCTCTTTAGTTTGTGCTACAGGCATAAGTTGTGGCTTTATTTTCTCTCCTTTTGATCTACATTACTTTTGGGAGAATGTTTGTAGGGTTCAGATTCAGTTTGCTGCCATTATCCAGAGCCTACAAACTGATTTCAAGTGTAACTCCCTATCTTTGTCAGTGGTTGCTATGCTATTCTAGTATCATGGACCTAAATTTATAATCCTACAGACCCAACATACAAACTTGTGATGCTCCACTTCAGCTATGTGAAATTGCCATGGTAAAATCAGAAACTCGGGTTTCAGGAAAGTCTGTGCTTTAGATTCTAATGTAGCCTCTAAGTTTGGCTGTCAGATGTTATTGTTTTATTATTACTATTATTTTATTTAAATGAATAGAGACACAGTTTGCTCAAGTGAGGAAGATATGTTTTGAGATGGCATAATAAAGAAATTCTAAGGAGAGGTTCTGGAGAGATCATTCCAGATCCAGGACTGCTCCAGGAACTTTGTGCCAGGAGTTCATGAAACTTTACTATACTAGACTAAATATCATGGCTTGGCTTTTCTCCACATTTCTGCCTAGTGTTCTTTTAATGTTAATAGACTGTACATCCTTTTCCTGCTTTTTATAACTTGGAACCACCTGTGGCCTGTTACAGCTCCTTCATTTTCTTCCTACTTTATGGTCCCTTGCACACTCACCTGTGCCTGGGTGTGGGTGTGCAGGTGAATATTAATCTCTTACAAGGAGCAACCAGCATGAGAAGTACAGGGATTATTACATCAAATACCACATAGGGAATTAGACTGCAATTGAATTAAGCTCCTTCTTATTTGACCAAACCTATGATGATTTTTGGGGAAGGCAATGGCACCCCACCCCAGTACTTTTGCCTGGAAAATCCCATGGACGGAGGATCCTGGTAGGCTCCAGTCCATGGGGTCGCTAAGAGTCGGACACGACTGAGCGACTTCCTTTCACTTTTCACTTTCATGCATTGGAGAAGGAAATGGCAACCCACTCCACTGTTCTTGCCTGGAGAATCCCAGAGACGGGGGAGCGTGGTGAGCTTCTGTCTATGGGGTCGCACAGAGTCAGACACGACTGATGCGACTTAGCAGCAGCAGCAGCAGCATGATGATTTTTTTCTGAATGGTTGACTCTCTATAGCATATAGACAATGGTTTATTCTCTATAGCAGTGGTCCCCAACTTTTTTTGGCAGCAGGGACTAGTTTCATGGAAAACAATTTTTCCATGGACTGGTGTGAGGGGCGAAGATTTCAAGATGATTCTCATTAGGTGTGAGCAATCTGGATTCCTCACATGTGCAGTTCACAGTAGGGTTCACAGGCCTGTGAGAATCTAACGACACCATTGGTTTGGCAGGAAGCAGAGCTCAGGTGGTGATGCAAGCAAATGGGCAGTGGCTATAAATACAGGTGAAGCTCCACTGGCTTGCCTGCAGCTCACCTGCTGTGCAGCCTAGTTCCTAACAGGCCACAGACCTTGTAATAGTTCATGGCCTGGGGCTTAGGGGCCTATACTCTATAGCATCAGCATCTATTAAACAATATGGCACTGGTGAAATAAATGAAAGAGTTTGGAAATCCTAAAGGGCATTACATATTAAGCTGTGGGCCTAAATAATATATCTTAATGATATTAATTGCTATTATAAAGCCTGAACTGAAAGCAAAATTTAGGGCTTTACGATAAATACGTACAGAAGCTTTGTTCTAATTTTTAAGATTAACTCACAGGTCGTTGGAATGTTTTCAAGGAGACAACCAAGACAATCTTAGGGTTATCAAAGATTTTGATTTAAGAAATAAAGGATCTACTATAACTATATAGTCTCAGACACTGAAAATTTTAGAAAGCAATATATACTATCTCTAAAAAATAGGAGAGAGAAAACTACTAGGAACAAAAATTCCTATAGAAAATAACTTTATAGAACTTTAGGGAAGGAAGGTTAGTGTAGATTAATATTTTAAGTAATATTTTGCTGTAATGTTAATTATGGAAAAGTTCAAAATAAATAAAAATTATTTAAAATTCCTCTGTCCAGAAACAATGAATTTTAGTGTTTACATATATATTTTCCAATTTTCCCATTATGTGTGTACACATCTACCACTTAAACAATTTTTAACATAGCAGTAGTTACTTATATAATACGCCTTTTCATATTATTGGTTAATATGCATTTTTCATTTATTGCATTCCTAATATTACTTTTAATAGCTGTATAGCATTCCACTATTTGAGCTGCCCAGGTGGCTCAGAGGTAAAGAATCTGCCTGCCATGCAGGAGACCTGGGTTTGATCCCTCAGTCAGGAAGGTCCCCTAGAGGAGGACATGGAAACCCACTCCAGTATTCTTGCCTGGAGAATCCCATGGACAGAGGAACTTGGCAGGCTACAGTCCATAGGTTTGCAGAGAGTCAGACATGAAGCAACTGAGCACACACATTCCACTCTATGGATGTACTATCATTTATTTAATCAGCCCTCTGTCATCAGACAAGGTTTTCAGTTTTTCACAGTTGTAAGTAAACCATGATAAGCACTTGCTTCTTAATCTTTGTGCAGATCTTTGATTATTTCCTTTAGATAAATTCCTAGATGTGAACTTTCTAGATCAAATAGCATTTATATCTTTTAAAGTTTTATTTACATATTGCTGAGACAGTCTCCCAAGAGTTGTGCCAATTTTATTCTGTCTGTAGTGATATCTTAAAGTTTCCTTCCAAAAGAAACTTAATTTAAAGTGGTACCAATCACTCTTCTCTGAGTCCTATCTGGTCCACCAGTTACAGCAGACCGCACTTAACTCTTACCTTAAGGTTATACATAAACCTTTTTTAGATCATTTATGCTATAAATGAGACAGATGAAAGAATATAATTTGACAGTGGAATTAGAATGTATTCCTATCTTAGTCCTGCTCTGTAAAAGTGTTCTGCTTACCCTGGACAAAAAAAGCAGACAAAGAAAAAGCAAGAAACAACAAAAAAATCCACCTCTTTATTTGGACTGAGTGAGCAGTCCCAATGTGCTAGCCCTGACCTGAACATGCAGGAGACATGAGTCCTGCCCTCTGAGACCATACAACTCCATGTACCATTATTCATAAGGCATTATGTGAATCGTAGGCTTCTAGGACAATGCCCTTTTGTTTAAGTGCTTGAACCATATGATACAGACAGACTACAGGATACCTGTGATCCACCCTTGTGGGAGGATTGTGTGAATAAGTCTTAGCATTTGTGGAGTCAGGAAGAAGGAGAAGTGTGGCTATCTGCTTCAACTCTAGAATAATACCAAAAACTCAGAGGACTCCATAGTGAGAAATCGACATAAGTGGTAGACTAGCAGTAGGTGATGAGTTGCAGACAGAAAAATCTACTTATTCCCATTTCTCCTACTGTGTCCCCTCCAAGGGAGTCTGCCACTCGGAAGAGGCCAGTTTCCCCTACGTAGTAGCTTAGAGTTTCTGAGGCTTTCAGAACTGCTTAGGGAAAGGGTGTAGTATGAGGACAAGGGGAAATATTTGAAATTGAGCCTCTCATTAGTAATCAGAAAGGTTGTAGTGGACCTGGGACTTCCTGTAGTGTTGGAGTACTGGTATGCAGTGTCACTGGGCAAGGAGGTTTGATGGGGGAACGGGCTTCCCAGGTAACTCAGCTGGTAAGGAATCTGTCTGCAATGCAGGAGGCCCCGATTCGATTTCTGGGTCAGGAAGTTCCCTGGAGAAGGGATGGGCTACCCACTCCAGTATTCTTGGGCTTCCCTGGTGGCTCAGATGATAAAAAATCCACCTGCAATGTGGGAGACCTGGGTTCGATCTCTGAATTGGGAAGATCTCCTGGAGGAGGGCATGGCAACCCACTCCAGTATTCTTATTTGGAGAATCCCCATGGACAGAGGATCCTGGCAGGTTGTGGTCCATGGGGTCGCAAAGAGTAGGACACAATTGAGTGAGATGGATACAGGGTATTGCTTGACTGAGAATTAAAATGAGAGTCTGTAGTGCACTGCTCAGACCAGAAAGTCTTTCCCATGGTTACCTGATTAGCTGAAAGTGGCCTGAGTTAGAGGGACAGTTGTAACAGTGACATAAAAATTCCAAATAATCCTTCTGAATAGATATGCACACATTTAGAAAATGCATAATAAATGACATATAGTGAAAATGTAAACAAGCCATTTAATAACATTTTAATGCTTGATTCTGATCTCTTAATTAAAATGTGCATAAAAGAAAACAATGGTGGAACATCTGTGTGTGTTATTGGGATGGCAGGATTTATGCTACACCCTGGGCTTTGTTGTTCATGTCTCAGTGTGCGCGAACACGGGAGGGTTTCCTCTGGGAGGCACAGATTTACCCATTTGAGCCCCACAGAGTCTGTGTTCCCACCCACCTCCTCTTGGTTTTGGCTGTCTCCCCTTTCCTTTCCTCTTACATTCAATACTGTATGGCTCATTCTCTGCCTAAATTAAACTACTCTCATCATTTGATCTGAAAGCCACTCTTCACCCCACCCCTATAACCTGAAACCCTGACCTAACCCTGACTCAGCCCTGTTATCTCTGCAGCTGTACACAGCATTACCTAATGTTTTTGGCCTCGGTGAATAATCTCTAAGAGCCTTGGGGAAAGCATGGCCCTTTGTATCTATGACCTTGCAGCAGTTATTACTCAGCTGGACACTATGGGGTTTAGATGTTAGAGAGGGAAATTCTACTCACTCCTGCTGGTGATTTTTTTATTACAAATCATTTGAGGGATGTATCCTGGAGCTTCATTTTGCCCAATCCTTAAATGAGAGTACCAGCAATCACAAAAGTCGAAGGTTATTAAGTACTTTAAGATCTTCCAGTGAAAATGTTACTTCTTGAAATGATTTATTTTTCTATCATTACTTGGAACATACCTGATCACCAGAAAGTTTATCTTTGATTAAATGAACATAAAAAGTACTCCAGAAGAATTCTGTATCAGACCTACAATAGAAAGTCACAGCCAAAAGGCCTTCTTAAACATACAATAATTAATATTTAATGCCCCTCTTTATGAGTAGGACATTGCACTGGGACTATCTCTAATCCTCATAATGTTCCTGCAAAATAGGTAGTTTTATTCTTCATTCCACAGGTGATGAAACAGATTGAGAGTTGTTAAGTGATGTGCCTATATTTATATTTCTAGCCAGCAGAAGACCTGGGATTCAGACTCAAGTGAGTCTCTGTTTCAAGGCCATAATCTTTCCACAAAATCAGACTCCATCATATGACAGCTCCTGTTTCCTGTATACCCATATTGAGATGCTGTTCTGAAAGCGTTAACTAGAATATATCCTGTTTGTGACAAATGTCTGAAACTTGTTTTTATAACTTGGATGTAATTCACAAATAAAGAGTAATTATCAATATGTCACAGATGAAGAGCTGCACGTATGGATCGGTGTGATTTCTGTTCCCTTGGCTTATGGATGCAGTATGCCCCAGGGAGTTTCACAAATCCACATGGCATCTCCTTGTACTGGGTTCTGTGTGAACTGAACAAAGTGGAAAGCTATGTATTCGGATAGCTCATGACTGGTTACCAGCTGAGGAAATTTGTGTAAAATTACCTTACCATATGTAGACATGATTTCTTTTCTGAATTTGTTCTACACCATTCAGTGTAGGCAAAATACCAAGTATTGGTACTAGCTCTGTATTTCTTATTTATTTATTTTTAATTGTGGGATAATTGCTTTACAATATTGTGTTGGTTTCTGCCATACATCAGCGTGAATCAGTCCTAGGTATACTATGACCCTCCGTCTTGAACCTCCCTCCCCCTCTCACCCCACCCCACCCATCTAGGTTGTCCCAGAACACTGGTTTGATCTCCCTGAGTAGTCATACAGCAAATTCCCTTTGGCCATCTATTTTATGTATGGTAATGTACATGTTTCCATACTATTCTCTCCTTTCATCCCATGCTCTCCTCCCCCACTCCTGTGTCCAAAAGTCTGTTCTCTATGTTTGCATCTCCATTGCTACCCTGTAAATGGGTTCATCACTACCATATTGTGGTAAATAGACAACAGCGAAATATTACTCAGCTATAGAAAGGAATACATTTGAGTTGGTTCTAAAGAGATGAATGAACCTGGAGTCTATTATACGAAGTGAAGTAAGTCAGAAAGAGAAAAACAAATATCGTATATTAACACATATATATGGAATCTAGCTTTGGACATCTTGATGGGTGTTTGGTGTTAGAAGCGTCGCCCCAGGAGAGGAGAAAGAGACGAGGGTGTCTGTCTTCCTTTCGCTTTCTTGTGCCTTTGTTTCCCATCTGATCTTCTTCATCAGTTTGCTATAATCCTTTGGTGAAAATGACATCAAACATTCATAGACTAGAAGTTATTAAGACTTTAAATCACATGAGACTACCCATGGGATAATTCTTCCATCTGCCTTTTACATGTTTCAGCTTCCAGTAGTGGATATGTGCTGCATAGTGGAGACATGTAACTTATACCTGTTCCATTCTTTTTTACTGTTTTCTTAGTCTGAGAAAATTTCTGCTTTAGGCTTGTTATGTGTCTGAGACAGACCAGATATTAGGTTTGTATGATGGTTAGGCTGTGGGGCGGAGAGGAAGTTCATAGGATATTGAAGTGTGTATTAAGAAAAGCATTATAATATAGTGGAAAAAACACGGGCCTCAGAGTATCACAGGAGCTCAGCTCTTTTACTTATGAACTGTGTCACTTTGAATGAGTTATTTAACCCAGCAAGCCTGTTTTGTTTTTTTTTATCTGTAAGAATAATAATACCTGCTTTATAGAGATATTGTGCAAATAAAATGAAATAGCACATTTGGTACAGTGGTACAGTGCCTGACCCTCTAATGTTGGTTGCTTAGCTTTCATGCAGCAAGGAAAGGGGAAACTAGAAAAGAGTGGAAATTAGAAGATGATATTGGGTTTGATCAAAATGTTTTCATTGTTTCCATTCAGTGTAATAGAAGAGTGTCTAGAAGCTGCTGCTGCTAAGTCGCTTCAGTCGTGTCCGACTCTGTGCGACCCCATAGACGGCAGCCCACCAGGCGCCCCCATCCCTGGGATTCTCCAGGCAAGAACATGGAGTGGGTTGCCATTTCCTTCTCCAATGTATGAAAGTGAAAAGTCAAAGTGAAGACGCTCAGTCATGTCCAATTCTTCATGACCCCATGGACCGCAGCCTACCAGGCTCCTCCGTCCATGGGATTGTCCAGGCAAGAGTACTGGAGGCAGAGACCCCACTTCTGTTTCCAGCTCTGCCACTGAAAAGCTGTAAAATCTTTACTCTTAGCCTCGCAGTGCCTGTTTCTCATCTTAAAAGTGAATAAATCACAATGAATGCTCTCTACTTAGTTATATAGTTTTTCCTTCTGAAGACTTTTCTTCCTCCCAGAGTTGAACATAGCTGTCACTCAGCAGTGTGTAAAACTTCAAAGGCCAAGAGCCAAGTATCTAGACAGGCCTAGTGTTGAGATATCCTTCTCGCTGTGCAACTCTGTTTACATGTACATTTATGTTCTTTGTATATTTGTCATGTGTCTGAGTATGTATGCACCTGCATGCTTGTTGAAGTAAGCACACTAGCATACATTCATACATTTTTGTGGGTATGTGTGTTTATATATAACCTATATATATATATACAGTATGTGTGTATATATATAAATATATGTCTGTGTGTATGAGAAACAGATGCTCTGTAGGCAGATAAAGCAGATAAATATAGATCCAAATAGAAGCAAAGTATATAAATATAGACCTTATATAGAGTGAACACAAGCAGATCAGCACCATTTCATTATTGCTGGAAGTCTTTTTAATAAAAGAGGTGAAAATCAGTAACTGACATTGAAATTATCGATTGAATGACACTGTCAGATCGGAAGGCATGGTGTAAGGTAAGAAAATAACCTTTCTTTCAACTTTGAAGAGCAATTAGCAGGAAGATTTGTTACTTTTAATTATTTGATTTATGAAAGTTTTTAGATGCTATGTAGTGTGGTATTTTTAAAAGTACAGATATATCATCACCCTTCCTAAAAATACTACCAGACAACAAAAAAATAATGCATAAGAAAAGAACACCTGTTCCAATCCTGAGAAAGGACTTGACAAAGGTGACAAGATTACTCTTCTTTGCAGGCTGTGATTGGCAGCTCTTTCCCATTTCTGGGTATGGACAGACGAGTTACTTTCATTCTATGTTATTTTTCACAAGCCCCCTGAAGTCTTTAAGGAAACCCACCTAACGGAGATATTTTGAAGCATAAGGCCATAGTCACCATTGTTAAGTTATTTTCGTGGGACTGCATGTGATTGTGTTTAGTGAGTATGTTGTGTGAGTAAAACTGGGCTTCCATCTGTTACTTTCATGTCACTGTTTGCACCAGTCAAAATAACTGGTTGCAAGTTTTGCTTTATTTTGTTTTGTTTTAGTGGGGAGGGTACTGTGAGTTATTTTGAGCAGGTTCGAGTTAACTGGGTAATTTTCTTTAATGTTGAAAGTTACATCTTGATCATGAGTTTAAATACCATATGAAAATAAAGGGTGCCTCCTCTTTCCTATAAATCTCACCTATTTCCCACAACAGATCATGTGACTTTTTCACCATCATTATAAGAATATCCAGGGAAGCTCAATTGTGAAGAAAGTCCCTGAAATTATGCAGATGCAAATCCTGCTTTTTCCTCACACCACAGAACTGTCAAACTCCTTGTCATTGCTTTTCCTGTTGATCATTTTACTATTGCTTTTCCTTATAAAGGCAGGAAATGGGGGTCCAGAAGGTGGTCTCCTTCTCTCCTCTTCTGTGCTTCTTTGAAGCCAGAAGCTACTGTTTCTTCCTTCTTGCTCTCAAACACATTCAGACTTGAGCAAGAAGAGGAGAGAAGGACAGAGCAAGGATTCTTTAGAACATGAGAAATAAATTAACGCTGCTTAGGAACTGTTCCCCTGGCGTGCTGCGATTCATGGGGTCGCAGAGTCGGACACGACTGAGCGACTGATCTGATGTGATCTGATCTTAAGAACTGTTCCGGAGAAGGCAATGGCACCCCACTCCAGTACTCTTGCCTGGAAAATCCCATGGATGGAGGAGCCTGGTAGGCTACAGTCCATGGGGTCGCTAGGAGTTGGACACGACTGAGCAACTTCACTTTCACTTTTCACCTTCATGCTTTGGAGAAGGATATGGCAACCCACTCCAGTGTTCTTGCCTGGAGAATCCCAGGGATGGAGGAGCCTGGTGGGCTGCCATCTATGGGGTCGCGCAGAGTCGGACATGACTGAAGCAACTTAGCAGCAGCAGCAGCAGCAAGAACTGTTCATTCTTCCTTTCAGGCCTGTTTTGCTGCTGTTACTTTAACTTCCTCACCAAATTTTGACTTTAACCATTTATTAAGAAAAGTGTCCCAGAGGTCTTGAGAATAATATGTCTCACACACACACACACACACACACACCTAATATAGTTGTGAAAAATTCATTCCAAAAGCCTGTAATGTGTGAAAAATGGAGTATACTCTCCATTTTATTATTTTGAAAGAATACTTCCTAGCAATGTGTAAAGTTGGTAAACTCAATAGTACTTCAAACTATAGACTTTTCAGAACTCTCTTATTTACTTGATGTGTTCTAATGTTATTTTCAACAAGTGTTTATTTATGAGTAGTACAAAATAATATTTCTACATATAAAAGATTCAGGATAGAGAAGCAGACTTTTGAAAAATAGCTGTTTGCCAGATTAACATAATAAAACTTTTTTGTCTACACACTCACACACACACAGGCAAATCCCTTTTTTCTTGTTCTTTGTTTCTTTGCCTTTGTCCTGGCCTAACATATTCAGATTTTGCTTAGATTTTGTCAAGTACTTTATAGTAATTACCCAAAATTTTGGCAAGGAGTAAAACAATGTATGCCCACAAACATGTATACACAATGTAGACTTACAGCATTATGGCTTATTTAGCTTAAATATTTTTGGACTAAAATTCTGAGGAAAGTTATGTATACACATACATACACGTGTGTGCGCACACGTGCGCGCACACACACACACACACACACACACACACACTGCTTCTCCTTGACTTATTCTTTGTCTTGCTCCTTTTCTCCTGGCTCATCAGATCCATTGTTTAGACTTTGTCAAGTACTTCACAGTGCAATAATTATCATAAATTTTGGCATAAAGGAAAAATGTATATAACACACATAGACACAAATATACATACATAGATACATCAATTGTTAATATGCAAAGCATCAAATTTTAGTCAAATTTTATTATATTTTTTTACCTTTATTCAGTATAAATCTTTAAAGGAATTTTTAAAAACACTCAAATATCTGGTGTGATTTAAAGATTCCTGAGAAATTGTGCATTTCTTTACCTTTGATAAGGAACATTTTCCAGATATGAGTTTGGAAAACAAGGATTTGTCATAGCCAAGAGCAAAGCTAGAATCTATTTTTTTTAAGGAGTCATTTATCCTTCCCACCCCCTACTTGGGACTTTTAGTGGTTCTCATCACTGGTGTGGAGAATTTTCTTTTTGGTTAGATGGCTTCATATTCTGTTCCTGGCCTTGTGGTACATTACACTATGTATGAACCACTATGGGAGTCCAATAGGTCCTAACTCTCCTCACCACAACTTTTTAATTAGCTGTGTCCTTAAGCTGGGGAAGGCAATGGCACCCCACCCCAGTACTTTTGCCTGGAAAATCCCATGGACAGAAGATCCTGGTAGGCTCCAGTCCATGGGGTCGCTAAGAGTTGGACAAGACTGAGCGACTTCACTTTGACTTTTCACTTTGATGCATTGGAGAAGGAAATGGCAACCCACTCCAGTATTCTTGCCTGGAGAATCCCAGGGACGGGGGAGCCTGGTGAGCTTCTATGGGGTCGCACAGAGTCGGACAGGACTGAAGCGACTTAGCAGCAGCAGCAGCAGCAGTGTCCATAAGCAAGTTAAGCTAACAGCTCTGTAACTAGGTTGCTAATCTATGAAATTTAAGCCAGTCTTAATTCACAGGGATTTATATTAAATGAATGATATCATGGAAGGATGTAGCACATAATATGTATTCAATAAATGCTAGTTTACTTCTGGCCTATTAATTTTAACTTCTGTCTGGGACTTCCTCCTCCTAACCCTTCTCACCATTGTGCTAGCATCATGATATGGACGTTAACAAATGCTAGAGACATAGGAATAAGACATTTAAAATATTATTATTATAGCTACCCTGGTAATGAGCTTACAAAGAAGGAGATCTAAGGAAATCACCAGGAATTTCTGCCTCCTGTAATTGTAATGTTTTCAAGTCAAGAAATAGAAATGGTAGACGTTTACCAATCATACCAATAAAGTGTAATGAAATACCTATCCAAGTGATGTACATTAAGCCTTTTTAAATAATAAAACATCCACTTATTGCCCATGCTTATATCCGCTTCATATCCTTCTTTCCACAGTGGATGTTACTCACTTTCACTCACTGTAGATTAGTCTCCTTGACTAGCACCTACTCTTTTTTAGGGCGAGGTGTGCGACCAGAAAGGGCTTCCCAGGTGGCACAAGTGGTAAAGAACATGCCTGCCAATGCAGGAAACTTAAGAGATGCGAGTCTGATCCCTGGGTTGGGAAGAACTCTGGAGGAGGAAATGCAACCCACTCCAGCATTCCTGCCTGGAGAATCCCATGGACAGTGGAGCCTGGTAGGCCACGGTCCATGGGGTCACAAAGGGGTGGACACAACTGAAGTGACTTAGTACACATGCATGTACAGTCAGAATCCAGATGGCATTGTTATTGTTCGGTTGCTCAGTCATGTTAAACTCTTTGCAATCCCATGGACTGCCGCATGCCAGGCTTCCCTCAAGTTTGCTCAAGTTCATGTCCATTGATTTGGTCATACCATCGTACCATCTCATTCTCTGTCGCCTCCTTCTCCTCCTGCCTTCTATCTTTCCCAGCATCAGATCTTTTCCAATGATTTTGGAGATGTCATTGAAATGACTAAATAGTTGCCGTATATCTTCTTTGTTAAGGAATAAGCAGGTGGCCGGCGGGGGCGGGGGATGGGGGGTGCGGACCACCTCCCATTCTAAGATATCTAGAGCTGCATTTCAGCCTAGAGCCAATCATTTTAACTGAATTGTAAATCCCACAGGAGTTAAGCTTTATAAAGGAAACAATGACACAATCTAAATGATTCTTGCAGCAATGTCCCTGTTATACAGAGATCTCTTTATCGGATCTAAGCTCATTTTGAACCTCCTCAGACTTCACTTTCTGGGTATCTGCAGATTTAGTATGCAACTCTGTCTTTTTTTGGCATTGAGAGTTTGGCCAATGTCATTAAATCACATTAAGTCACTAGGACTTCTCTAGATCTCTTCCTGCTATGCCACAATCAGTCTCAAAATAGTTATGACTGTGGAATAGAAAGAAAGAAAAGGAAACAGAAAGGTGACCTGATGTGATAGAAAAATGAGTGGTCGTGTCTGGAGATTGTGAGCCTTTGCTCTCTATCTTGAATGAGATTCCTGTAACACAAGGCACACTTTCCTCCCCAGCAGTCTGGAGGTCTGGACAGCTGTAACACAGGCAGAGTCTATAGCTGTAGGTTACCCTCAGGTTGTCAGCACCTTGTTTCAGTTTATAAAATATTTAAATGTATACCAAATACCTAATTATTGTATAGTGCTAAATCCAAACCTTTTCATCCTTTAAGATTTCTGAGACTCTCAAAACACATTTAAAAAAAGAAATCATTTTTATGAAGAATACTAATAAATAAACGTAGAAGCAGATAAAAAGTGAGAAAAAGGGAAGAATTTAAAGCCAGTGTGTGTAAATTACTCAGTCGCGTCTGACTCTTTGTGACCCAGTGGATTATATAGCTCACCAGGCAAGAAGACTGGAGTGGGTAGTCATTTCCTTCTCCAGGAGATCTTCCCAACTCAGGAATTGAAGCTGGGGCTCCTGCATTGCAGGCAGATTCTTTACCGTCTGAGTCACCAGGTAAAGCCAGGAGTAGAGATAAAGGAGGGAGAAACAGAGTGAGAGACACTCAGTCCAAAGGTCTAAAGAATAAGGAGGAAGAAAAAGGGGAGGAAGCAGAGACTCAGATTAAAGATGGAAAATTATAAGATAGCTTTGAGGGGAACATTTTACATAATGTAAGCAGTCTTTATCTTATAAAAAATCTTTTGAAATCTCTCTTTATAACATTTAAAATAAGATTCACTTTATGCAACTTTGACTTACTCTGTCCTGTGGAGAAATGAACTACGAGCCTTAGGTACAAGTCTCAGCTCTGTCTCAAAATATAAACTTCTAAGAAAATTACCTTCTGAACTTCATAATCTTCACATACAAAGTGAGGGGTCCAGGTATAGTCTCATCCACTTTTAAGAATCCATGAAATGAAACAGCACATGGAATGATCTTGTTGATCTGCTGCTTGCATGCTTGATGAAGGAAGTTCTGAATTAGATTAGATCATACTAATGATTAAAAAAAAAAAAAAAACTTCTGGAAGTTTTTACTAATTTGTACATGCTTAGTCCCAGATGAGTTAACAAGAAGGTAGCCCCACTTTATAGAAAGTACTATGGCTACCATTGCCAAAAACACTTTTAGTTAAATCTTCAACTGGAATATTATACTTGCAACTCTTTCTCTAAAGGTCTTATTCACCAATTAGCTGAAAGATGGCATTTCTGACTTTCTAATCCAGAAATTTAAAACTCCTGTGTAACCAAGAAAATGGAAATCAGTACATTCTTGGTTGCCCTTCTATTAATTTAAATTTGCATAACCTAATCAAAACTCAACCTGCCTTGCCCTTCAACAAAAAGCTATATTTTCCCCCATTACTAAATGGCTACATTCTTCTCAGGATTTTTTAAAAGATGAATTATGTTGCTATCCCATGACTTTTCCTTTAGAATGTGTCCATGGAAATTAAAATGGATTTTTCTGTGCCCAAGACTGAAATGAAAAATAGTCCAAAGGGATGGTGGAAATGAACACAAAACTTTGCTTATATTACTAGTATTGCAATTTTGTTAAGCTTTGTTTCTAATAAAATGAAACTAAAGTCAACTGATCCCCAAATAACTGTTTGACACTTTATCTACATCACTATTTTGTGTCTACAGTCTAAGCACAGCCTAAGATTTTCTGTAAATCTCTGGCATATGTGTTCTGAGGCTTTTCTAGTATACTGTTCCTACTGGGCTCTTTCTTCCATAACCATTTTACTGTTTCAACAAGTATTGCTGAACATAGAGAATGTGCCAAGCACTGTGCTGCTGCTGCTAAGTCACTTCAGTCGTGTTCGACTCTGTGCGACCCCATAGATGGCAGCCCACCAGGCTCCCCCGTCCCTGGGATTCTCCAGGCAAGAACACTGGAGTGGGTTGCCATTTCCTTCTCCAATGCATGAAAGTGAAAAGTGAAAGTGAAGTCGCTCAGTCGTATCTGACTCTCAGCAACCCAATGGACTGCAGCCTACCAGGCTCCTCCATCCATGGGATATTCCAGGCAAGAATACTGGAGTGGGGTGCCATTGCCTTCTCCGAAGCACTGTGCTAGGTACTAAGTATAAACTGTGTGCACATGGCTGCCAGTCATTGAATCATCCTTGAAAAATGGATGGAGTAGGCATCTATTTTTATTTTCTAAGCTGAAATGGGAGAAAAAAGAACATTGGAGGATCAGAAATGTAACCTCAAACTCTTGTTCTTTCCTTTAGGTGACCTCCTGTGATTTTTTTTTTTTTTTAGTCACCATTTATAAACACATTCAAGAAGGGTACTGCCTTGCTCTCTAACTGGCTCCTAATAAAGAGAATTTCTATTTCTTTTTATCACTTTAGTGATTGTCCTCAGCCATAGGAGGGCACTCAGGTACAGGATGGTCCTGTGCCTAGCAGCACAGTCAACTTCACCCATACTTTCTAGCCTCAGATTTGGGAACTCATTATGTGGCACAAGAAGCATCAGACAGGCTCAGAGGGCTGGAGATGTCTGTAGTCATCCAGATCAAAAGTTAATTTTAGGTGCTTTTCATAAGCACAATATTAGAAATTATTGAAATTTCGCTTACAAGCATCTTCATCAGTTTAGAATCTTTTCTCATTGACCGTTTCTCTTTCATTGCCCTACATTGGGCTGTTCTATTTAGTCAAATAATATGTATATACTTTCTTCCAGGGCTTCCCTGGTGGCTCAGCTGGTAAAGAATCCACCTGCAATGCAGTCAGAGAAGGCAATGGCACCCCACTCCAGTACTCTTGCCTGGAAAATCCCATGGATGGAGGAGCCGGGAAGGCTAGAGTCCATGGGGTCACTGAGGGTCAGACACGACTGAGCGACTTCCCTTTCACTTTTCACTTTCATGCATTGAAGAAGGAAATGGCAACGTACTCCAGTGTTCTTACCTGGAGAATCCCAGGGACAGGGGAGCCTGGTGGGCTGCCATCTAATGGGGTCGCACAGAGTCGGACACGACTGAAGCGACTTAGCAGCAGCAGCAGTGCAGTAGACCTGGGTTTGATCCCTGGGTTGGGAAGATCCCCTGGAGAAGGGAGCAGCTACCTACTGCAGTATTCTTGCCTGGAGAATCCCATGGACTGTATAGTCCATGGGGTCTCAAAGAGTCGGTCGGACACAACTGAGCGACTTTCACTTATACGTTCTTCCAAAGTAAAATAGTGACCTATTCGAAGATTTCCATATGCATTCTTCATGTATTTTTAAAGGGGAAGGGTAAAACTGAAGATATTTCTCTTTGCCCTGGTGCTATCTCTGTGTGTTTTTCAAATGATATTTGCTATTAGGTAAACTAGTTAGACCATAGCACTGGCTAGCACAGGTATGGATTCCCAAAGGTATCGAGAGAATGACAACAGGAGCATATGGAGAAGTCTGACAGTGCAGTGGGATTGCTTTCAAGTGATTTGACACATTAGTACTTTCAGACACTCTCCTGCCAGTAATCCTCATTAGACATACGATCAGAATATTGGGGTCACTAACTCAAATCCGTTTTTCTGAGACCTGAACAATAACTGAAAATCAGAGCTAAAGGTAATAAGAATGAAACTATTCCAGATACTAGAATTGTTTCTCTAATTGACTCTTACTCTCTCCCCTCTGTTTGGTCCTTTTTTCCTCTCCCTGTTTCTCTCTTTCTCTTTTTTTCTTCCCTGCCTTCCTGCTCCTTTCTTTTTAGTGATCTGAATTCATTAGATGGCATAGTGTAAATCAATAGTAAACGCTAACCGCCTACTCTGTACTCAGTTACGCAACATCGCATAACCGGTACACAGAGACAAAAAGGGAAAAAGCACACACAGCCTTTACATTCAAAAGCTCTTGCATAATTTTACTTTTCCACAGCCAAAAAGAAAAAAAAAGGAAATAACAGATGGGGAAAACTTACAGTTTTTTTTCCCTTTTTTCAGACTGTTGAGAAGGGAGTTAGCTAACATTCATGACCATTTCTAGTTGCCCTGAGCTGCAGCAAAACATCCCATAATTGTCAGTGCCTTCACTGGCTTTAAAACAAGATTTTGTGACCCTCCATGATGTGGTAAATTTTCCAGGTAACATAAGACTAAAATTATTCTGAGGTGTTTAATGCTGACTTGGTTTTTACTTATTTTGTGAAAAATCAACAACATTTAAAGTAAGAAATGAATTTTAAAATAGAAAGGATAAGGAAGACAGCTGTGTGTGTGTATGTGTGTGTTTTCATTTGAAATGTATCCTGATGTAATATTTATGTAAAAAGCTGGTTATATAAACCCTGTCTTTCTCTTGCTTTTTACTTTGGGAGCTGGATAAAGCCCTACAGTTTTTTTCTCATAACAAAGTATATTCAAACCCCAACGTCTTAATGAAAGAGAAAACATCTAGATGCTACAGCAGACACTTAATTCAAACTCCCTACAGAATTCATCCCTTAAACAACAGATCCATTTAAGAACTTGTAGTTTCTGGAATTCTCATTTAAAACTCTGTCGCACTATTCCCTGGAACACCTTTGGATCATTGCACTGCCTTTAAGTCTCCAATGTATAATTAAGATTTTGTTGTTGTTGTTCTTCACTTCTTTCCTACACCCACGACTTTTTCACTTTTTCACTCCCTTCCCAAATGGGAACATGGTGAGATTTGTAGGAGGTTTATCAGTCTTCCTTCCCTCTTACAATATTTTGTTTCACTTAACTGGCTGATGTCCTCTGGGCACCAGGCATTTGTCTGATGAGGGAGTTTAGAGGTCTTTGGAGGTTTGTTTTGTTCTTCCCTTTCAGCTTCTGCCTATCAAATGGTTTTCAAATAGATACAAAATGCTAGTGAGCACAGCATTAGGCACTCTGAGGTTTATGCTAGAGGAAAGTAAGATCAGGTATGTAAGGAGTAGTGTGCTAGTGGTTCTGAGGGTTCTTAATGCAATCAGGAAAAGTGAAACAGGGCCGGGGAGAGGATGGATCTGAGTAGGAACTACTGAAGCTCTTGATCACTGTGTATTTGGGATCAGTATCATTCCTTTAGATCATACTTCTGGATGGTAAGGCCGTATGGAATTGGTTCATTTGATTTACTAAAGGAAGGAGGTAGATTTTTCTCTACTTTTTGTAAAAGATTCAGGCTATTTCCTAGTTTGTTTGACTTTCTCTTATATGCTAGCTATTGCCTTTACCAACAAAGGTTCGCCTAGTCAAGGCTATGGTCTTTCCTGTGGTCATGTATGGATGTGAGAGCTGGACTGTGAAGAAGGCTGAGCGCCGAAGAATTGATGCTTTTGAACTGTGGTGTTGGAGAAGACTCTTGAGAGTCCCTTGGACTGCAAGAAGATCCAACCAGTCCATTCTGAAGGAGATCAATCCTGGAATTTCTTTAGAAGAAATGATTTTAAAGCTGAAACTCCAGTATTTTGGCCATCTCATGCGAAGAGTTGACTCATTGGAGAAGACTCTGATGCTGGGAGGGATTGAGGGCAGGAGGAGAAGGGGACAACAGAGGATGAGATGGCTGGATGGCATCACTGACTCGATGGATGCGAGTCTGGGTGACCTCCGGGAGCTGGTGATGGACAGGGAGGCCTGGCGTGCTGCGGTTCATGGGGTCGCAAAGAGTCGGACACGACTGAGCGACTGATCTGATCTGATCTGATCTGATTGCCTTTTGGATTCCTTTTGTATGGAAAAGCCTGGTGCATAAAGATAAAAATCAAAGCCAGGAGAGTTTTGTCTGGTTTTTCAGGTTTCATTATCTAAATATGTGGTTCACTGTTGTAACAACTGAATGATCAAGATCACTGGGGTTGTAGTATCTCTGTATGTATGATGACGTGGGCACATCTTTTGTTGTCTGAATATGAATAATGATTAAGCTAACATATGTTTTTAAAGTATTTTGTAAATACATTTCCTTTCAGATTTTTTTCCTTGAAAGAATCTATAGTTCAGACAGATTTGTTTGTGAAACATAATGAAAATTGGTCACAATATTCTAGTCTTTAAGCAAGATATTCACATAAATATTTACACATCTATCTTTTCTGTGTCCTTCATATTTTTAATCTTTTTTATTAATGTATAGCTGATCTACAGTGTTGTGTTAGTTTCAGTTATACAGCAAAGTGATTTAGTTATATATAATTCTTTTTAAGATTATTTTCCCTTGTAGATTATTATAAAATATTGAGTATAGTTCCCTGGTACTGTGCAGTAGGTCCTTGTTGCTTATCTGTTTTATATATAGTAGTGAGTATATATTAATCCCCAAATCCTAATTTATCCCTTTCCGCTTTTCCCCTTTGGTAACCATGTTTATTTTCTATGTCTTTGCAACTATTTCTGTTTTGAATATAAACTCATCTGTATCATTTTTTTTAAGATTCTACATATAAGTGATATCATGTGATATTTGTCTTTTTCAGTCTGGCATACTTCACTGAGTATGATAATCTCTAGGTCCATCCGTGTTGCTGCAAAAGGCAATATTTCATTCTTTTTATGACTGAGTAGTATTTCACTGTATAAACATACCATATCTTTGTCCATTCATCTGCCAATGGACATTTAGGATGTTTCCATGTCTTGGCTATTGTAAATAGTGCTGCTATGAACAATGGGGTGCATTAATCTTTTTGAACTGTGGTTTTCTCAATTGTAGGTAAGTGTGGATTCCAATAGGCAGTTTTGTATGTGTGTACTTGATTATCAGATTGAATACTGCACCATGTAAAATGTTTCTTTATAATGTAATTTTAACATGATTAATCATCTGTAGCCAAACACTTAGTTTTGGTCTACAGTTCTGTATACAGGGAATCATTTAGAATACCCTGATTTTCAAATGGGTTTGCTTGAATTTAAAAGAAACGTTATTCCTCTATGGAGGAGCATTTTCTTGATTGTCAAAAATATTTGGAGCTATCTGGTTATCAAGAGTAGGGAAAATGTCTTTGAGTAAAACATATTTGGACTTTTTCCTGCCTCAGTTTATCAAAATAACTTTCAGTTCCCTCTCAGTCGATTTTTGCACTCTCTGAAACATACTTAGGACAGAATTGACCTTTCAATGCCCCATTAATTCCAGCTGCTTTTGAACAGTACTCTTTTTTGGTTGTAACCACAGCCCTGGGAACTTGTAAGCTACTTCTAGCTCTTCTTCTGCAGTATGGGATCCAGGCCTAGGAAGGGTTGACAAGCCTAAACTTTCTATTTCCAGGAATACAGGAAGATAGGGCAAAACTTAAACTTTTAATTTTTCAGAAGTCCTTCACAACTCTTAGGGTAAACCTGGCTTCTCTTTGCTATTAGCAATAGTAATAGATATTTTTAAATGTTGCAACAAGAACCTCAGTCACTAACCTACACTCTTTCAACAAGAATCACTCTAGTTGTGCCCAGCCCATAGTAGCTGCTTTAGGAATATTTTACCTAAATATTTTGGTGAACTGCAGTGACTGTCCCCTCTTAGTGCTTATGCAAGTAAGCAGTAAGCCATGATAGGAATAAAGGGGTCAGATGAGATCAAATACAGTGCTCTTCAAACTTCAGTCAGGGGCAACCACCCCATTTTATAAGAAAGCCCTTATTATCCTGTCTCTGATTGGGGGCAGGAAGAGAAGGGGACGACAGAGGATGAGATGGCTGGATGGCATCACTGACTTGATGAATGTGAGTCTGAGTGACCTCCGAGAGCTGGTGATGGACAGGGAGGCCTGGCGTGCTGCAGTTCATGGGGTCGCAAAGAGTCGGACACGACTGAGCGACTGATCTGATCTGATCTGATCTGATCTTTTTTTTAAAAAATAACAAATTGCAGAAATAAATTTTATATCTTTCCTGGAGGTCCTTTTTAATGGTCAGTGATGCACAGACCATTGGATCGTTTAACAAACATAATTTTGTGCAAGGTACTTTAGGGATCCTTATTGAGTTTCATATGCAGATGTGTTAGGACCATATGATTATGGGTCTCAAATATACTCCTCTTACACTCTGCCACAGGGTCTTAGGCTTCTTTTATTTATATAAGTCGTAGGATGATGACAAGGTTTATATAGAATTCTTCTTTTATAATGTTTCATTATCTTTCGCTACAGTAACTCCTGATCTTTCTAAATCAATTTGGCGTAAGTTATCATTCTGGTTATTTTCAGGGCTTCATTCTGATGGTGATATTGTGGGTGGGAGGTGATCTCTGGTAAAACCGTCTATGGCATCTCCATTATAAAAGCAGTGGAAAGACCTCCATGTGGAATTGTTGATAGCCTTGCTGCTTGTTAGGGAAGCAATTTTTAAAATGCAGATTATATAATATTTGGGGATTTTGTTGCTCCACAGTAGAAGCTTTTTAAATGTTAATTTGGGGTTTGTTTTGTTGCTCTGTGACTTAGCATAAAAGGTTTTGGTTTTAAAAGGTTTCAGTTCACTCATTCCAGTTGTCTTACAGGACTTGGAATATAATGCTATACATTTATTTATACACATGAAAGAGGATAAGGCCAGTAACTCACAACTCATGAAACCAGGGGTAAATAATCCATAGCTTGTTCCACCACTCTTGCCACAATATTTATATCCAGAACACAAGGAACAAACAACTCCAAACAAGGAGAAACCAGTTTGTTTTTATTTACAAAATGTTTAATCAAAAGTACAGTGAAGTTCAAATGGAGCTGCAAATCCTGGTGGTTCACAATGGTTTGATTTATTTTTTTAAACAGACCATGGATAATTAACCATAAAACATAACTTTCTCAACACACGTTACAGTGAATTACAGAAATAGGCAGCAAGTCATCACAACTGGTTGCAACTGGTTAGAGCCTTAAAGTTAAAACACACAGGCAAATAGAAAAGCCCTTTCTTAGGGTGCAGTTGTATTTTCATTCCCAAAGGGGAGCATCCTTTATTGTTATATAGTGTCAGTATGTCAGTGTCCTGAGTGAGAAGTAAATGTGTTATTTTCTATGATTGCCATGTTGTCATACATTTTACCATATTCTTTTCATTTCAGAATGCTTCACTATCACTAACTGGATATTCCTCGTGACATTGCTGTCTGGTAAGCAACTTTTCATCATCTCTAAATGGCGGCCCAAAATATTGAGGTGCACAGAAGTCAAATATATTTCTCCCAACCTCAGAAAGAATTAGACCTAAAGCTGTGGCGTGTCCACCACCTCAAATGCTAGATTTGAACAGAAAGTATTTTGACATTGGTGAAGGGTACCTGTTCCATTTCCTATTTATTCATTTGAAATACCATCATTTAGAATGGTAAGAAACATGATCTTAAGAACCTATCGTCACAGAGTTCAGCAGATGGTTTACATTGCTTTTGCTGCACAGGGCAGGAAGTATTCAAAGGACTTGCTTGAAAAACTCTCCTGAGATAATATATGTCTATTTCCAAAGGAGTCCCCTGAGTGGACAGAGAAGGTTATTTGGTGAAGCTGAGCATGGATGTTTCCATGTGGAACACTGGGTGTTTTTGCCTTATGCAGACAAAATTCTCCAAACATATTTTATGATGTTTTGAATTACCCGCTATTATTTGATGATATGCTACAAATGTGAAAGCATTTGCTTCATGTGAATCAATGATTGCTCCTGTGTATACCCACAAACACAAGGGACATGAAACCCTCACCACTACCATCAACATTACCAGTTAAGTAAGAGGATCAACATCAAGGCTGCAAGGGAACCTACGTTTGAAACGAGGTCTATGTGTCTTGTGAGAATTTGTAAAGTTATAAAATTCAGAGTTTCGAGAATTCTTGAGAGTTCAGTGACTGGGAGGAGAGTGCAGGTCTGGACTGAGGGAATACTGGTAGAACATCATCAAGACAGGACCTGAAAGAGTTGAGTGTACTAGAGATTAGCCTGCATAGAAATGCACTGACAGTTATACCAGAGAGGGAACAGTGAAAAGGTGACTTGCCTGGCATCTGAATATATTCTGCCTGGCCCTGGCCAGGCCTATTTAGTTATGAACATCATATTCTCCAAAATTTTAGCACCTATACTCTTGACTTCTGTTCGTATGAATGTGCATAAGATGAGGAAAATAATCTCTTGGGTAATAAAGATAGCTTTCTAGCAGAGACTTTCCATATCTATTGCACATAATCTACAGATGTCACTGTATTTTTGTTTCTAGTTCTATTGTACATCTATCTGTACAATAGATAGGCCTCTGTACCTGTGTTTACTACTCCAGTTTATCCTCAGAATATCTAAAGAGCCTCAAGTCAGTTTCCCATAGCTAGACCACCTGCTATACACCCAGACCCACAAGGATGAATGCTTCTTTTTTTTTCTTCTTTATTTTTGTTTCTAGTTCTATTGAACATCTATCTGTCTCTCTGAAGGTACCCGTCTTGCCAGTGAAAGGCACAAGGCTTTAGATTGTTAACTCCTTACTGTCACTTTAAACTTTGCTTGTTATGCTGCCCGAAAAGAAACTCATATCAGTGTGAATGTTTAGAACTCAAGGGAGAGGCTCATTGGGTAACTTTAGTCATTCCCTTTGCATTCATTGTGAAATGATCTCATCACAAAATGGCCTCAATTTCACACTTTTTCTGGCTTGCAAAGAAATCAGTTCCTCTCCTAGTTCTATCCAACACACAGAAAGCTCTTTATGTTTCTATGATCAGATAAAATCTGATGGGTATATTTCACATCTAGGTATGAAGATTTAAACTATCAGGGCAATGCTGGGTGTTTGTAGATTCTCTGTTTTAGTAAATGAAAAGCTCCTTCGGAAAAGAGAGCACATCTTATCCACTAATGAATAAATATTTATTTTCATTTTTAAATGATACATGCTTATTAAAAATAATTTGAAAAAACACATTGGAGTAAAATGAAGAAAAATTAAAGTAATTATTTCTATAATTTAAATCCAACCATTAATAACCATTTGATATATTTCTTTACTCTCATTTTCCCCTGAGGATATATTTTTTAAAACGTGCTGTAATCATACTTTCCATATAATTTTATGTCCTGCTTTCAAAATTTAACCTAAGAATTCTACATGTAATTACATAGTCCTTATAACCATCATTTTAAATAAATATATACTGTTTCTGAAGAATAGCTTATTTCACCTAAATGTCCAAGAGTATTTTCTTATTTTTGTTTTTATGTTTTGTTTCCATAATCTTATATATAAAAAGTAAATGAATCAGTCAATAAATTATGAGTAAATGAAAGTTCAAATCAATATAAATTTTTAAATTGTTTATATGAACAATTTTAAATACATGAGTGTAGGCAGATCGCAACCATGAATCCCATGTACTCATGACCCAGCTTGCACAGTGACTGAAGCCACGACCTATTGTTTTCCTGTGCTAGCTCCATGTTTTTCTGAAGCAAACCCCAGTCATTATAGCATTTAGCCCATCAATATTTCAGGCCCATTAGAACCTTCTACATTCTAATGTTAAAAACATTCAGATCATTATATAGAGGAGTATTTTCCTTCTGAATATTACTGTCATATTTTCTGAAATGTAAACATTGATCATAAAATCTCAGACATGTGTTTCATAACATTTTTATGCACATCTGTAAGCCAAAGGGCAATTTAGTTGACTACAGAGATATTTTACAAGTTTGGCTAGGTTTCTTGGATGAGTTTTTTTGGGTTTTTTTTGAGGGGGGGTTTCCTTTGATTCAAACTTAGGATGATGATTTGCATGCCAGATCAATACCACATTAACTACATTCATCACTGGATATATTCTGTGCTGTATATAATTCCATATATGAGGTGAAAGGAAACATAACCTTCTGACTACTGAGAAGTCCAGCATGGCTGCACCAAACGCATCCTAGATAAATATGGCGAACCTACTTAAACCAAATGTAACACCGGATTTAAACATTTATAGGTATTTTTTGTTTGTTTTAATTGACCAAAACAAAAGTCTTCTTCCTAAGGGGGCACTTAAGAAGTCTGAAAAGGGAGGAATTATACATAATAGTCTGAATAATTTTTCAAAAAAAAGCACTATGTCTGGGAAAGTGGGCATAGAGGGAGATGGTGCACTGTAGAACAAGGGGTACTCATTGCCTCTGTGCCTGTGTGTATTACTCTAGTTTATCCTCAGAATATTTAAAGAGCCTCAAGTCAGTTTCCTATAGCTAGACCACCTCCTACACACCCAAGTCTACAAGGATGAATGCTTCATGCAACTAGGCTGTCCCAGAGGACCAGTAGTGACCGTTTTATCCTGCCTGGCTGTCTTTGACCTGAAGATCAGTGACTGTTCCAACAGGTGTATTCCACTCATCAGAGATTCAGGATGTGAGTAAGTGCGTACCATCCTGCATCAGTATAAACTGGATTTATGTGTTACTCAGGTCTATTTAATCTTAGGAGCACATTTTCCATTGGCCTCGAAAGTGAGTAGCTGGAATATTGATGTGTCTTAACCCTTAGAGGAAAAAAAATAAGAGTTCTTCCACTGCACTAAATCTAGAAGGATATGAGGGTTTGCAGTATGGACACATACAAAATATTTTTGAAAAAAGTTGGTAGAGGAAAGCACATGGGAAAAAAAAGAAGCAGAAGAAATAACATAAGCAATAAACTGTCTCAAGCAAACAGAAAGCATCTGTAAAAATTGCTAGACTGGATGGTGTCGACAATACGAACTATTTTTTTTTCCATCTCATGTCTTTTTCCCCTCAGTCTTCTGATCATTTGTTTTTCTTTATCCTGGCCTGGCATTACCATTATTATAATGTCCTCAAAAGTTCAGGAATGTATCTGACAGCTTGGCATTAAAGCAGGTATTCCAGGACAAGATAGGTAGGATCTAGCTACTATACTGTTTTAAAGCTACTGCTATTTCACCATAACCCAAAATACCCATATTTGGAAAGAGTTAACATTTCATCATTATTTTAAGATTGATATTGCCAACACAACAATTGAAATAAAGGCATAAATTTTCACTTTTTCCTGCATTCTCTCTTACATGTGGTATTGGATTAAGAGGAAGTTTATCCATAGTTCTTTCTAGCTAAAGTATTATTCATTATGCCCAAGTGGACCTTAAGTGTCTCATCACAATAACAGATACTATTATTATTACTACTATGCTTAATGATAGTGTTTGATTCTTGGTGTGTGTATGTGGCATTTTCTTATGCTTGGCCTTGGGGTCTGGTGTTTATTCAATTCTTACATTTGCTATAAAACAACCCTTCTTGAAATAAACTAGTACTCCATATTCTCTACCTCCTTCCCTGTAGTATAGTTCAAAATCATGGTTGGATGATTCTACTTAAATAGGATGGGAAAGTTTTTGCAAATGCCCCCCTCAAGCCAAGACTTTAATTTAGACTTAAATACAGATAGTTACAGAAGGAAAAAAATAATGTTTTGTTCATACCATCAGACCCATCTTTGAAGAAGTTGGCATATTTTTTGGATAAATATTATTAGACACATAACATACAATCATGCACAATTAATACAAGGATGGGTATTACAGCATGCTTTTACTGAGATAACTTTGGTGATTCTCCCTTACCTGGAGGAGTGAGAGAAGGATGAAGACTCCATTCAAGGCAAAGATATTTAAGGAAATGACTTTGCAGCCAGCTCAGTTCTTTTACATTGGAAATGCGGAGAAGTCTTCATTGTTTCATCCTTCACTAGAGATTACTCAAAGTCTGTGATATATAGAACTTCCTTTGAGATGGTCTGCTTTTGAGGGGACTACTCCATTAGCAAATCATGCTGGGCTCCATAGAGAACTGATTCTATTTATTTTATCCTACTCTATGAAATATTCTTAAGATGCCATTGATGCATACTTTTTTTTATCAAAAGTTATTTGCTTTTTGAGTTTTTGATGGCCGTTTTATAAATCAACCAACCTCGGTGGCTCAGACAGTAAAGAATCTGCATGCAAAAATTGCTGGTGACCCTGGTTTGATCCCTGGGTTGGGAAGATCCCCTAGAGAAGAAAATGGCAACCCACTCCATTATTATTGCCTGGAGAATCCCATGGACAGAGGAGCCTGGTGGGTGACAGTCCTTGGAGTCACAAAGAGTCGGACTTGATTGAGTGACTAATGCTTTCACTATGAATCAACCTAATGTATTTGTGATGTGGAGATCTATAACTGCTGAATACTAAGTTTAAAGACTTTTATAATTACGTACTTAAAGACACATTAGCGTTTTTTCTCTTTCTCTTTCTCTCTCCTTATCCACAAACAAGTTGATTGGATAATCATATCTGTTTATTGTTGTTGTACACAATGCACATAAAACAGGAAAGAGGAAAGGCTATTTGTAAGAGGTAACTACAATGGCAAAATTGTACTTTCTTTAATTGTTCTCATTTTCTAATATCTGATTAGAAACCTTCTGATCAAGACCTACACTCTAAGAAGTATATTTCAGTTTTGCTAAGAAAATGACAGAGAAAGATAAATCCAGTTCTGTAAAGTGATGTCAATCACAAGTTGGCACAACTACAGTTATCAATAGTTCATTCAAACTTTATTCCTCCAATCTGGTAGGACTTTGATTTCTGCCCAACCTTTAATAAGGAACCAGAGCAAGAAAGAAGCAGACTTTTTTGGAAACCCTGGGAGGTCTGATCTTCTATGAAGACATGATCAATCTAGTGGATTCTTAGGAGCCTGAGTTATTTCTGGGATGGCTTATCCAGCCCTTCATGGAATCAGAACTCACATCATTTTCTGTAAATTAAGTTAAAAACCCAGAGGTTAAATGAATCTTTACAAATGTCTCCTGATCACCCTTTCAGCAAACTTTTGTTGATGCTTTCTACGTGACAGGTACATGTGAACCCATTTCTTTTTTTTTTAAACTTCCTAACTCTTTATACATTTTCACTTATGCAAGGAGAAAATTCCTTTGAGTTTGTAAGAGCCTGTGCATATTTGGGTATAGCCAAAGATTTCAGTCTCTTCCAGGAACTCAGGTTGTCACCCGGTGAGCCTGCCTTTGTCTTTTCTCCCAGTTCTGCCTGTGGCGCCTGTCACTAGCAGTCAAATAAGGACAATTTTACCATTCTCTCCTGCTGCTCTAATTTTTTTTTTTTTTTTTAACTGCTGGTACATGAATTTGTTATTCTTTATAATTCCCTTTGAAGTTGGAAATCCAAGGGGAATCTAAAACCGACCAGATGTTTCTGCTGCTGGGGAAGGAAGAGAGTAAGGATTAAGTTTAACAAAAACTTGGTCTCTAGGAAAAAAAAAAATCATTTCAGCTGGAAATCATCATGAAGTGCATTCATTTGCCTCATATCTGTTAATTTACATTTACTAGTTCTTTATAGACAATATCACCTATCAATTTTCTCTGGGAGCAAAATCATAAATTCTGTGAACAAAGGAGTTCGGGTGGTGGTTTGCTCATGCCTGTTTCCCTATTGTAGTTTTAGTTCTGTTGCCCTATGCATTCCCTTCACCTGATTTATGCTTCACCTGCTTTGTGAGTATTTTCTGTTATCTTTAACATTGTCTTTGTTATTATTGAAGGATCATATAATGTCCCACCAGGCTAGGAGGCCAATTCTGCAAACTTCTCCAAGAGAGTGAGGTCAATGCAGCCTGCGGTGAGGGAGGGAAGGAAAGAAGACTTGGTGAAGTGCTTAGCCTTTATGGAGAACTTCATCCTCTTTCAGTTCAGTTCAGCCACTCAGTCGTGTCCGACTCTTTGCGACCCCATGAATCACAGCATGCCAGGCCTCCCTGTCCATCACCAACTCCCAGAGTTCACTCAAACTCATGTCTATCAAGTCAGTGATGCCATCCAGCCATCTCATCCTCTGTTGTCCCCTTCTCCTCCTGCCCCCAGTCCCTCTCAACATCAGAGTCTTTTCCAGTGAGTCAACTTTTCGCATGAGGAGGCCAAAGCACTGAAGTTTCAGCTTCAACATCAGTCCTTCCAATGAACACCCAGGACTGATCTTCTTTAGGATGGACAGGTTGGATCTCCTTGCAGTCCAAGGGACTCTCAAGAGTCTTCTCCAACACCACAGTTCAAAAGCATCAATTCTTCGGCGCTCAGCTTTCTTCACGGTCCAACTCTCACATCCATACATGACCACTGGAAAAACCATAGCTTTGACTAGATGGACCTTTGTTGGCAAAGTAATATCTCTGCTTTTCAATATACTATCTAGGTTGGTCATAACTTTCCTTCCAAGGAGTAAGCGTCTTTTAATTTCATGGCTGCAGTCACCATCTGCAGTGATTTTGGAGCCCCCTCCCAAAAAAAAGTCTGACACTGTTTCCACTGTTTCCCCATCTATTTCCCATGAAGTGATGGGACCAGATGCCATGATCTTCGTTTTCTGAATGTTGAGCTTTAAGCCAACTTTTTCACTCTCTTTCACTTTCATCAAGAGGCTTTTTAGTTCCGCTTCACTTTCTGCCATAAGGGTGGTGTCATCTGCATATCTGAGGTTATTGCTACTTCTCCCAGCAGTCTTGATTCCAGCTTGTGCTTCTTCCAGCCCAGCATTTCTCGTGATGTACTCTGCATTTAAGTTAAATAAGCAGGGTGACAATATACAGCCTTGATGTACTCCTTTTCCTATTTGGAACCAGTCTGTTGTTCCATGTCCAGTTCTAACTGTTGCTTCCTGACCTGCATACAGATTTCTCAAGAGGCAGGTCAGGTGGTCTGGTATTCCCATCTCTTTCAGAATTGTCCACTGGTCAGTTCAGTTCAGTTCAGTCGCTCAGTCGTGTCCGACTCTTTGCGAGAGATCTGTAAATCAAAACAAGAGCAAGAGTGATGAAGACCTTCAGGATGAAAAAGGAAAATCTTGTGGTCGTTCAAGGATTCAGATAATATTACAGACAGTTTGAATAAACAGGTTAGGAAATGGAAAATGATAGGCATATGGAAACACAGAAGAGAAAAAGAAAAGATGTCATCTGTGAGGCGATATGCAAGGGAACTCTCAAACTAGGTGTCCAAGACTTCAAGCCTTGGTATAAAGTGAAAATTAAAAACAAAATTGGAGACAAGTCTTAGAAATCAATCAGGATGTTTTGGTGGCATGCTTAGTGCTTCACAAAAGCTTTGGGTTGCAGAGTGATTTTTCTTTGCCTGCTTCCTGCACAGCGTCTGTCACACGATCTGCTTACATTGCTCTCTGGATTTCTCAGGTTTCCAGGAGGACAGAGAAACCTGTGGATAACTGCTTTGCACCCCTTACCTTGCTCAGTGGATTAAACGTTTGGAAACATTCCTCATACCTGACAAGAGTTGCATATTCATAACTCAGCTTCTATTGCCCTTGCCTATCTTGTATTTAAATAGAAAGTCTGAGTCCTCAATAATTATATTAAGCTTCTTAAGCAGCACATATCAACTGCATACACCATTTTAAGTATTTTTCCAGCCTTTTGAAAGGGAGAGTAGGGAAAGAGACAGAGAGAAATCACTTAGCAGCTGATTCACTTATTTTAAGCAGCTTTCCCCATTTTAAAATATAAAAAATTCAGGTCCTGGAACATTGGGTGATTTGAATGTTCTGCAAGGATTTGAAAAAAAAAAAAAGATTTTTAAAAAATCATATGTTCCACATTCAGGGACACAGATTTTCGATTTAGTCCTTTAAAAAACAGGTTAAAATAAGAGTCGACCCAAATTGTTTCTCTTCTTTTTTGTTTATCACTATTATTATTATTATTTGTCAAAGCAGATGGTATGAAAAGCGTTTATATTGGTCTCACTGATGACAGAGCTTAACCTAATAATCCATGGCTTGGAACTTGTGATTCAATAAAGAAAACACTGTTTGAGGTATTTTCCATTCAAATCAGCATCAAAAGTTTTTAATTAACACCATCAGAAATTACTGGACTAAATGCAGGACAGGGTCCCTATGTACCCCATTACTGAGAACAAGACAGCCAGGAGGACCCATTGAGCACATTTGCATTTTGCACTGTGCTTTTATTTACTCATGGAGCAGAGTATGGACTCCATGTTGAGGGGCAGAGCAGCAGAGTGAAACCTGCAGGGCCGTTCCTCCCCAGCACTCTCACCCTGTTCCTCTGATTATTGTCCAGAGTTCTTTGTGAGAGTAATTGGTTAGAATGTTTGAAATTAGCAAGTCCTTGTCAGCCCAGGAAGGCTTTGAAGTCCAGAGGCTTCATACAACCATCAAGCCTGCAGAAGCCCAATGCTTCTTTTGGTTGAGAGTCTCAGGACCCTGAGCATTAGTCCTCGGGCTTGGCCCCAATCTCCAGCCACCACCCTCCAGAGTGCTCTGTCTTGGAGGATAGCTTTGTTTGAGGCCCTTTCTCTTCCATCACTGAATCCTCTTTCAGAATGTACAGACTGTGGGCAGGAGAAAAATGAGAGCAAATGGAATAGAGTGAAGAAGAGGATCAAAGCAAAGAGAGGAAAGAAAGGGGAAGAGAAAGCATAAAAGGAAAAGGAAGCAGGATATAAGATGGAAAGAGCTTTGTAAATATTGACATTTGGTTTCTGTGCAACTAGATTTGATGTCCCAGATTGGAACTTACTGACAGAGCCCACGTGGTCCCTGGAACTCTTCCCCATCCCCCAGAACTTTTAAAAAGACTTGTCCACTCATGGTCAAAGAGAAGTTACATATGTTCATATAAAAGGCTGTAATGAATGTACCCACATCACCACCACCGCAGTTTCTAGGGATTAAGAATAGTCATTTCCTTATATGTTATGATAGAAGAGAGAAGAGTATATATATATTCTCTTGTAACCATAAAAATATCTATTGTTTAACCTTGGGCCTCCAATGAAAATTCTCCAGAAAACTCCTATACTGCTTGGTAAATTGTAAAATAAACTCACCTTCAGCCTTACAGCAACTAAGAACTGCTTGGGCAGAGTTAATGAGAGTAGATATTGTCAGCAATGATGAAATTTTTATAGAAACTTAAAGGTCTTAATAGCTTTCTATAAATCTTTTCATTTATGTTAAAGCCTTCAAGCTTAATACATTTAGATGTAATCCTTAACCTTTTCTTATTTCTCCTCTACTTTAATACAAAACAACAACAAAAAAAAATACAAACCAGCTACAACAGCACAAATATTATCGCCATGAATTCAGAATGTCAGGAAATTTAAGGTAGGCCCAGTCATGACAAAATGATTCAAAACTACATCATTGTTTTTGAAAAAACCCCCTAAAGCAATTCAAAGATTTCTGTCCTGAAACACAAGGAGAGCAATACACATCAATTCCTAGAAGATAATTGGTGAATGAGTGTCAGGATTTTCATAAGAACTGCTAAGAGTCCAATCTTGACCTCATAGCCAGAGAATCAGATAAGCCCATGAGCAAATCATCATTTTTCTGTTTCTTAGCTGGACAGTGTCAGGCTTTATTACCCCAAAGTTTGACTGCTGGTAGGAACTGGAGACACTTTCTGTGGAATGTAATTTAGTAAGATGTCCATCTAAGCTTTCCTCAACCATTCTTTAGGTCAGATTGTGCTAGGTCAGATTTCACAGTGTCTATGCCCCATCCCCAGATGTCGTTACAGGTTACTCTAGTCAATGTATTGGGCATTCTGTAGTTATCCCTCAGCTCACCTCTAATTTTAACCACACTGAAAGAGTTCTGTATTAGCCCAGACTCCAGCCTCTGTAGTGCTCTTCCACATTCTGGCCCAGGGTCTTTTCTAGTGCTGGTAGAGCTCAACAAATCTACATTGAATTTGGGGGAAATAGCATGGCAACTTATTTCCCTGTGGGGGTAACTCTTAACTAAAGGAGGAACAGAGCTGGAAAAGAAATATTCCAGCCTCTACCAGATGTATATCTTTGGAGGCACTGCCTATACATCTCAGAGATCCTGATGACATTGCACTGCTGGTAGCCTCTTTGACATAGCTTTACTATTGCTAATTCTTCTCCCTGATTCACTCTCACCACTGCTTCACTCCTACCTTCTGAGGTCCCCTTGTCCCAGACCCTTCTTTGGAAGGAGCCCAAAATGAGACAGGTAGTCAGATGACTTTTTGTTTTAATTAGTCAGTTCACAGCATCTTCTTTTCTACTGTTTATACTACCCTCAATGAGTTATTGCTCATTTATAGCCTGGTTCCCAAAGCTAGATAGAAACCCCTTTACTCATATCAATAGGTTGTAACCTTTGGAGGGAGAGATATTATTTATTCGTTTGTGGTCTCCCGTGTCTAGCACTGCCCTGACACATGTAAGTAAGTACTCAGTGTTAGTTGGATGTGATGCATAATCTAAACAATGATTTTTATTTTCGTATTAAGAAATACTCTATTTCAATAAAGTGAGATGTGTCCCTTGCAGCATAGTTTTCTACATGTTCTCACCTTTTCTCCAGTGATTATTGATCAGCTTCCTAGGAAACCCCTTTCCACACTAATGTCTTCCAGAAAAATATCAGCTAAATCATAAAAGATCCAAAATGAGGTTCTGAGACAGTGATTATAATGGCTGATACTGTTTGTGTTCTGAATAGTTTATGGTTTTGTAAGGTGTGTAGTTTTTTTGTAGGATACTTATTGATCCCCTCTGGGAGGCCAAGGGGCAGTCATATCTGTCCAGGGCTAGTCATATCTGTCCCAGCAGAACCTCCCTCAAGGCTCCAAATCCCTCCCAGTTTATCCCAGCAAGCACACAAAACAAATATTACCCTTTTCTATGTGTGCCATGACATGAAAAAGTTTGGGAAGTGCTAGTGTTATGGACGGAATGTTTGTACCCCCGCCCCAAATTCGTATGTAGAAGCCATAACTTCCAATGTGGTGATAATAGCCCCCTGCTTGGAACTTTATTCAAACCATCACATTAAATACCCTTATAGCCTAATAAGGCAGTATAGCATAGTAGTTAAATTATATGAGCTATAGAAAAAGAAGTTTTACTATACAGCCACTTACCAGCTTGGTGACTTCATGGGAAAGTGTATTATCTTCTCTATGGCTCAGTTATCCTGAAAAGTAATAACAGTACTGCTAAAAATATTGCTGTGCTGTTCATTCGTAAGTTGTGTCCGACTTTACCACCCCATGGACTGTAGCACACCAGGCTTCCCTGTTCTTCACCATCTCCAGGAGTTTGCTCAAACTCATGTCCATTGAGTCAATGATGTCATCCAACCATCTCATCCTCTGTCGCCCTCTTCTTGCCTTGCCCTCAATCTTTCCCAGCCTCAGGGTCTTTTCCAATGAGTTGGCTCTTTGCATCAGGTGGCCAAAGTTTTGGAGCTTCAGCATCTGTCCTTCCAGTGAATATCCAGAGTTGATTTCCTTTAGGATTGACTGATTTGATCTCCTTGCAGTCCAAGAGTCTTCTCTAGCACCACAGTTTGAAAACATCAATTCTTTGGTGCTCAGCCTTCTGTATGGTCCAACTCTCACATCTGTATACATGACTAATGGAAAAACCATAGCTTTGACTATACAGGCCTTTGTTAGGAAAGTAATGTCTCTGATTATTAATATGCTATCTAGGTTTGTCATAGCTGTTCTTCCAAGGAGCAAGCATCTTTTAATGTCGTGGCTGCAGTTAAAAAAAAACCACAATCCACAAAATCCACAGTGATTTTGGAAACCCCAAAAATAAAATCTGTCACTGTTTCCACTTTTTCCCCATTTATTTGCCATGAAGTCATGGGACCAGATGTCATAATCTTAGCTTAGTAATAATAATATTAGTAATAGTATTAAACACCTCAAAAAAAACGCTGTAAGGATTAAATGAGTTGATACATCCTGAATGTATCTCTTGCATCTCCTGCAAGAGAGACTCAATAAATATTCCCTATTAATCTATCTTTTGATCTTTACATTAAGATCCCACTGTTCCATGAATGCTTCTATTAAAATATATAACTACATTGATTTCAACTTCTTTGATTTAGAAATCAATCCTAATAAATAACATAAATGGGAAAGTCTAAGGTTTCTATGTTTTTCAATTCTGGCTCTTTGCTGCTGCTGCTGCTAAGTCGCTTTAGTCATGTCCGACTCTGTGCGACCCCATAGACGGCAGCCCACCAGGCTCCGCAGTCCCTGGGATTCTCCAGGCAAGAACACTGGAGTGGGTTGCCATTGCCTTCTCCATTGTGTGAAAGTGAAAAGTGAAAGTGAAGTCGCTCAGTCGCATCCGACTCCTAGTGACCCCATGGACAGCAGCCTACCAGGCTCCTCCATCCATGGGATTTTCTAGGCAAGAGTACTGGAGTGGCTTGCCATTGCCTTCTGGCTCTTTAGCCTCCTAATATTATGCCTCTGGGAATTTGATTAAAATTCTCATATTCAGTTATATTTTTACTTAAAGCGTATAAACATTAGCCATTTTAGTGTTTTTAAGAGGATTTCATGTATGGATGTGAGAGCTGGACTGTGAAGAAGGCTGAGCGCCGAAGAATTGATGCTTTTGAACTGTGGTGTTGGAGAAGACTCTTGAGAGTCCCTTGGACTGCAAGAAGATCCAACCAGTCCATTCTGAAGGAGATCAGCCCTGGGATTTCTTTGGAAGGAATGATGCTAAAGCTGAAACTCCAGTATTTTGGCCACCTCATGCGAAGAGTTGACTCATTGGAGAAGACTCTGCTGCTGGGAGGGATTGGGGACAGGAGGAGAAGGGGACGACAGAGGATGAGATGGCTGGATGGCATCACTGACTCGATGGATGTGAGTCTGAGTGACCTCCGGGAGTTGGTGATGGACAGGGAGGCCTGGCGTGCTGCAGTTCATGGGGTCGCAAAGAGTCGGACACGACTGAGCGACTGATCTGATCTGATCTGAATGAGATAATATGTTTGAATTCTACAGTCTTGCCTGGACAATAAATAGTTTTGTAAACATTAGCCTTTTCTCTCTTGTGCTACGAAATTGTTTTGTTTGTTTTAATATCTATATATGTCTATTAGTATCTCTGGGCAGGTAATTCATATACTTCTGCCAGTACCACAGTACACATTAGTTTAAGCCAGTCAATAAATATCTACAGGCTGTATGAAGGCAGTGATGTTAAACAGTGAACTGGTGCAGTTCTCCGTTTACCACAAGTTTTCCTGCCTCTAAGATGATATGTACTCTTCAGATGGCCCATTGTTGGATTCAATAATGGTAATTATAATGGATTTTTTTCTTAGCCTGTTGATTTGTAGAAGAGTTCTATTCAAATGAACAGAAACTTTTTTTTTCTTTTTACCAAAGCAGCCTTTAAGTGAAGTGAAGTCACTCAGTCGTGTCCGGCTCTTTGTGACCCCATGGACTGTTGCCTGCCAGGTTCCTCCATCCATGGGATTTTCCAGGCAAGAGTACTGGAGTGGGTTGCCATTTCCTTCTCCAGGGGATCTTCCTGACCCAGGGATTGAACCCAGATGTCCTGCATTGTAGGCAGACGCTTTATGGTCTGAGCTACCAGGGAAGATTAAGCAGCCGTTATTTTCTACTAAATATGAGCGCATGGAATAGTTGATTGAATGAAAAAGTGAGAGTAAATGATTGAATGAATGACCATCTCATTCACCAGTCAGTTACTGAGCATTGATTATGGCAGTGCATTGTTTGGACACCATTACTTGGCCAACAGTATGATACACTTTGCTTCTTTTCTGGTGTTTTATTTATTATTATTATTATTATTATTTTGTAACCTTAGATGAAAGATTCAAGACCACTACTCTCAGGCTGTTTACCAAATAGATTCTGTCAATAGAAGGAGGGAGACTCAGAAACAAATAGCTTCAATATAAAGCAGAATGAAAAGGTGCTATTGTAGAAGGAGAAAAAAAAGTAATGAAGGAAGCCAGGGAAAAAAATAAAGTAGTTGATCTAAGATGAGTGAGAGGTAAAACTCTGGAAAGAAAATGATCTTTAAGTAGATGTTGGAAAATGAATGAGGTTTTCACCTGATAGAAAAAAAGAACAAGGCAGTCTAATTTGATGGAACATCCGAAAAACTAGGGTCCGGAGCCATGACAGAATCTGATGTGTTCAGAAACAGTGAGGAGACTGGTGTAACAAGACTTTTAGGGCTTTAAGGAATTTAGTGGGAGACAAGGCTGTTCAGTTTTTAGGAGTTGATCATAGATGTCTCAGAATGGAGTTCAATTGGTTAATTAATGGGAATCATTAAAGATGACCATGAAAAATATAAAGAATAGTGATATCCAATCTATGTTTTTCAGAAATCATATAGTATTTAATTCATACCGGGCTTTATAGGCACTGCATCTGGATTAGAGAATTACACAATTCCACCCAAAATATTGTATCTTTGTGTGGTGGACATTTTAGCTAGTGAAAGTGATCCTCTATCAAATATGAACTCAATACTCAAGTTATCTTTCTAAAACAAAAGGTCGATTCTGTCATTCTTCATCTTGAAAATGTTTCCTTTTACATACAAAATTAAGTCTAAAATTTGTTGTATGTCATTACAAAGTCCTTTATCATCCGTCAACCATTTGATTTCTCATCTCTGAGATTATGAGTGTTGGTGGGAAGTGGTTTTTATAAAGTCCTAGTACAGGCCCTCGATATGTAATAGGACCTCAACTCATGACAACTATGATTATAATCGCTTTATTATCTCATCTCTGTTCTCTCTCACCAGAACTATCTATATACCCCATACTGTTTTTCAGATCAATTGGATTACTTTTTGTAGTTTCCTTGTCCATTAAATGCCTAGTACATAGTACATACACAATAAATGTAGCTTTAATTAATGAATGAATTTAACACCCTAAGGTCATTCTCATGTGTATGCACTCTAGATAAATAGAGAATGTTCTTCTTCGTTATTACATTTTAAATAATTCTTCCTAGTTGAATCATTTAATCACAGAGGTTTAAGAGACTTTCTTTTATTATAAACTCAATATAACTTAAAGTCATACATAAGAAATAATGATTCTGCAAAGTATACCTGAAGCCTATTGACTTTTGAATTATCTACTTAAATCCTTAAATAGATATATTTTTAATTCACAGATATGAAATACTTTCTGTGTTGAGGTGAAGGAAATATTCACAAAGTTTGTTAATATCAATGATCATGGTCTCCCATTGCCCTTAAACATTTTCTCTCCCTAAGATAGTAAGTAGTCTTGGTTTTGTGTGAGTTCTATGGGTCCATTTTCAACTCTTTCTTTTTTAAATAATTGAAACATAGTTTTCAGAGTGATGCTGATATTAGTTGATGATGCCAGGGCACCAATGACGAGTGTATTTTAAAAATTGAATATGCTCTTGTTTTCCTCTTTGTTGATTTTAAAGGAAATCCAAACATGTGAAGAAAAAAATCAAATTTTCCCAATTTGAAAAGAACAAAAACAGCTAAAACCTTCTTTTGAAATTTTGAAGCTTTTATAAGAATATTACAGACAAAAGATTGTACATGAAAGAATTTTTTTAAATCAGGTTGCTTTGCCTGTATTTAGTCACTTCAAAAGTCTTTGTCAGATATGAAAAAGAAATATCCTCAAAATGAAGAGTAAATATAATTAAAATGGTTCCTTGCCTTGACATATAAGCTTCTTATTGGTGAAAATCTATATAAATGTAATACTATGTAACTTGGGTTTAAAAGGAAAAATAAGAAAGAGTTGGCAGGGAGGGAAAGGGAAAGAAGAAGTTTGATTTTTATAAGGATTGACATAGAAAATGATAGTAAGTGAAATTATATTAAATTCTTAATTACTTTTGATGAGAAACTTTTAGATGCATAGTATTTTTTTTTATTGCCAATATGTGGCATGTACCTAGCACACAGTAATCTCTTTTCAATAGTTAACTAATGAATGAATGATATTAGCTAGGCCACATTAGTTTGCTTTAAGCACGGTTTTCTGGTAACAGAAATAATTAAGATAATAGTCAATTCATCATCAGGAACAAATATTTATTGAATACCTACCTTACATTCATTCTTTACCAGGTTGTATAGGGTTGTGGTTAAAGATTCACATTCTGAAATGCTTAGCTCAGTGACCTGAGGGCCTCAGTTTCCTTTTGTGTAAAATGGAGATTTTAAAAGTCTGTAGTTCAGAGGTTTGGGGAGAATTAAATGAGATATTGTTATAATGCACTTGGCAGAGTTCCAGGCAGATAGTAAGTGCTCACTTAATTTTAGATATTGGTCTAAATACTTTATTATTATAAATACATATATTACCTGATAGAATTGTTAATGAACTTTAAGAAGTTGTGTGTACTTGTGTACTTGGTCGCTCAGTTGTGTCCAACTCTTTGCATCGCTACAGACTGTAGCCCACCAGGCTCTTCTGTCCATGGGATAATCCAGGCAAGAATACTGGAGTGGGTTGCCATTTCCTCCTCCAGGGGATCTTCCTGACCCAGGGATCAAAACTGTGACTCCTGTTTCTCCTGTATTAGCAGGCAGATTCTTTACCACTGCACCACCTATATTATTACAGTGATGCCCAAGTCAACTAAGATTTCAGCAACATATACTAAACAATTGGAAAGCCCAACACAAAACAATGAGAATTCATAATGATAATTTCTGTGAAAAGAAACACAATCTAATTGGGGAAAGGGATTATATATATATATATATAAAGAGATTAAGCTCAGTAATAATGAAGTTAACATTTATTATTCATTGACCTTCCATTGAGCTTTAAATGTGTGTTATCTCATTTAACCTTCACAACAACTAATGAAATTGGTATTATTATTACCGTTTTACATAGGAGGAAGCCGAGGCAGATATTGGTAGAGTTAAACACTGCTGATATAAATCATAAATAAATCTCTTATATATGCCTCCAGATACTGAGCTTTTAACCATGAGTGTTATTCACAACAGGCTATGTGTCAGCACATACGTAAGTGTTCAACAGGAAGTAAACACTGATCACTGGCCAGTTGGGGAAGAGCTTCAGGAAAAGAAGGAACACTCAGCCCTGTGGGGTCAAATGCTCATCATATGGCAGACTCTGGCTCCCTCCATTTGAATCCTGACTCCTCTACTTACTGTCTGTGCAATCTTGCATAAATTTTAATCTCTCTGTGCATTTATTTTCTCATCCAAAAAATGGGAGTAATAATACTATTACCTGATAGAGTTGTTGTAAAGATTTAATGAGTCAGTTCCTATGATGATAGTGGTTCCTAGGGCATCAAAGGTGTGTTAGTTGCTCAGTCATGTCTGACTCTTTGTGACCCTAGGGATTATGCACCACTGGGCTCTTCTATCCATGAGTTTTACCATGCAAGAATACTGGAGTAGGTCGCTGTTTCCTTCTCCAGGGGATCTTCCTGACCCAGGGTCTCATGCACTGCAGGCAGATTCTTTACCATCTGAGCCATCTAAGAGTTCAATAAATGTTGATGTTAATATCATTATCGTTACTGTTGCTGCTGCTGCTATTAGTGACAGCAGTACATTGAAATGTTTTCTTCATAATTGGATAGTATTTAAAACTAAAGAGAGGCTAACATTTCAAAGGTGTAGATCACAAGAAGACTGAAAGTATGTTTTTCTACTTTTGCCCAAGAACTATCCTTCAGCCTAACATGATGGGAAAATAAAACATATTGTGCAGAGGATTCCATTATATATTTAAGTGAAAGAAATTCACTAAGAGAGTATGTTTGCTAGCCTCATGTGCTTTTTTCTTTGCTTTGTGCCTATCCATTGAATATTTAGTTAGCCTTCTTAAGAAAACAGTAGTATCAAATAAAAAATTAATGTAATTTTTATTTCTTCTGGACAAAGATCATTTTTAAAAAATATGAACACAGAGACTTTAAAACAGAATCTTGAGACTGTTAGGCCAAAGCTCACACTGTCATATTTAGTCCATCTCATTAAAAGAATAGTAGTGTGCTTAGTGGCTAAGTGTGTGGAAAAAAAGAGAAAGTACAGTAAACTTATTCGTGAGAAGAATATGATAATATTCATTGACAGGGGAACTACAAGGAGCAATTATCCCAAGCTGTGTCTTTCAGACAATGCTGTCAGCTTCTCCACTTTGATGAGTACAGCTGAGCTTGTGATGCAAGGGCAAGAAGTGCCAGTGTGACTAGAAGATCAGGGCACTGGCCACCATATCAGCTATACCAGGGGAAAGGACATCTGTCAAGAAAAGATGGATTTTTTAAATGTTTGTGATAGAAATGATTATTGGCAGCACTTAACTGGATTTGCTCTCTGCTGGTGACCCCAGGTGATTCATTTTTTTGTATTCCCTTTTTTTTCTCCCCCTTTACAGAGGTCCTTTAAAGTGAGAAAATCTATACTAGAACACCATGTTTTTGATGTATGTGTGGATGTGTGCACATGTGTGTTTATGTATTTATGTGTTTAAACACATCACATTTGGAATATTTTGTAATCTTAGGGATTAGGTATCACATGATTTCTTGTAAATCAGAAGATATATCTAGCATTAACTACTTCCTCCATCCATGGGATTTTCCAGGCAAGAGTACTGGAGTGGGTTGCCATTTCCTTCTCCAGGGGATCTTCCTGACCCAGGGACTGAACCCAGGTCTCTCACATTATAGGCTGATGCTTTACTGTCTGAGCCACCAGGGAAGTATTAACTATTTCAGGCTAAGAAAATTCATCATAAATTCTGGGTTTTGTTTTGTTTTGTTTTGTTTCTGCCTTTCTCCTTATATAGAGAGCAAAGCTTAATTTTAGTATTTTTAAGAAATTATACTGATTAACTTTGTTTTCCGGTATTCATTCACCTTAGTCTACACCTGTTTTTACACACTCAGTATTGAATAATTTAAAAGCGTAAATCTTTGAGGCTGGAATTAATAATGAAAAACAGAACAGGGTACCACATGCTCAATTCCTCTCCTAGCTTTCTTTATTCCCTTTTTCCTTTCAGTACTCAACTGCAAACTTTGTCACATGAAGTACAGTACCGCCTTACATACACATCGAAACTGCTGTGTGTGTGTGAGCTATAAAACAACTAGAATTAAAACTTGTCCAAGGCCCCAAAGCCTATTCTTCACAAAAGAACCTTTCTTGCCCGATTTAGAAAGTGTTTTGAACGATGCATAACTAAGTAGAGTAACTAAACAATTGCTTTTGAGCATCTGAAGCTTGCCCATTAAGATTTCTATAGCCCTTTCTTTTGCTTTTTGTGGTTTAAGAAGTGATTCATGTTCAGTATATGAAAGTTCTGGGTTTAGCCCCTTGAGCTTTTAGTGGAAAGATCTGCATGAAATGAATCAAATAAATAAAACGAATAATGTAAGAACTGAGGACAGTTGAACTCATGTAAGTTTATGTACTGAAATATTTTCTTGCTGGGAAGAAAAGTTATCTCCAATACATTTTAGTTTCCTAGGAAGGAAACTAAATCCCTAGTGTTCCTAGGAAGATACGTGGGAATCAAATTGTTTATAAATAACTGATTCAAATATTACCTGGAATTTCATAGAATAACATCAGTATCTTTCAGAGAGGAAAACCATTATCTACCAATAGGAGTGAATTGTGAACATATTCCAACTGAACAAAAGCACAGGCAAGTGCCTTAAAAAGTGAAAGTGAAAGTCGCTCAGTCGTGTCTGACTCTTTGCGACCCTTTTGACTATACAGTCCGTGGAATTCTCCAGGCCAGAATACTGGAGTGCGTAGCCGTCCCCTTCTCCAGGGCATCTTCCCAACCCAGGGATAGAACCCAGGTCTCCTTTATTGCAGGAGAATTCTTTACCAGATGAGCCATCAGGTAAGTCCAGTCAAATGCCTTAATAATGCTAAATTTCAGATGTTGCACTGGTGAGATATTTTCTGTACAAATAAAAGACCCAAGTGTATAAAATCTCAGGATTTTTTTTTTAATCTCAGGATTTTATACACTGAGTTAGAATTACAATGCAGCTGTCATTTTTACATTTCCTGGCTTTCATGAGCCATTACTAGTGATCCTCTGTCATTTAAATCAGTGGAGAACATGGATTTATCTTAATTTTCACCCTTTGTTTCCCCTTTTTGTGATAACAGTTATGAGATATGATGATGTAAAATGTTCCTGCTTATAATGGTTTCAGCCTTGTCCCTTGGCAGCCTAAATCTTCTGGCTAATTCACTGATCAGTTAAATAGTTGAGGTTATTATTATTATAATTATTATTTTACATTTATATAGCACTTTCCTCCAAGGGGCTCAAGGCATTTTACACACAGTAAATTACCAAATAGGAATTAATCCTTATATCACCCTGTGGGGTAGGTATAGTCACATAAATGAAATTCCGCAGAAGTCCCATCTGTGTCACAGCCCTCAGCTCTGCTCCCCCCAACCCCCAGTGAACCTACCTGTCTAACTGAAGATAAAGCGGAATGCTATTGGCATGGCAGGAATGGCTGGAAGCAAGATCTTTGGGAAACCGGTCCTGTGTCCTTGCTTTCATTCTTTGAGCTACCCTGGAAAATATCACTAAATGAGAACAACTAAGCACACACACCTTGATTTGCAGTTAGCAGATAACTTTCTTCTACGCGATTTAATTTGATCTGATTCAAACGAGTTAGGATGTAGTCCAAAAACTTTAGCATGTACAAAAGTCATCTGGGACGAGGGCTTCAAATGCAGATTCCAAGGCTTTCTAAATTGCAGAGAATCAGGAAATTTGTATTTTCACCCCAGGTGATTTTTGAGATGGGTGATGCTTACCTATGAAAAGCTTGAACTGATTAAAGAAGAATTGTTAGTCCCCATTCTACAGATCAGAAAATGATGGCCCAGGAAGGCACGGCGTCACAGTGTTTGGCAGAACAGGGACTAGAAAGCAAGATTTCAAATTTCAAAACTTTCCATTATATTAGATTGCTTCCCAGAAAGGGAAAGCAAAGAGAGAAACAGATAAAACAGCATTTAAATGTAAAGGAAACAAAGAGAATAGTTTGAAGTGCATATGAAACATTTTGCAGTGTTATTAACTGCTGTCTACTGGGTCCTTTGGAATTTGGAGTTGATTTGCGATGCCTGGATGGAGAAGCCCAGCATGCACAGGGCAGGGCTAGACCAAAGCCTGTTCCTTGATCTCAGAGCAACTTTGTCTCCTCTAGTCAACAAGACCTCAACTAACTCTAATCCTGTGGGTGCCTGCTGCTGCTGCTGCTAAGTCGCTTCAGTCGTGTCCGACTCTGTGCGACCCCATAGACGGAAGCTCACCAGGCTCCCCTGTCCCTGGGATTCTCCAGGCAAGAACACTGGAGTGGGTTGCCATTTCCTTCTCCAATGTATGAAAGTGAAAAGTCAAAGTGAAGTCGCTCAGTCGTGTCCGACTCTTAGCGACCCCACGGACTGGAGCCTACCAGGCTCCTCCGTCCATGGGATTTTCCAGGCAAAAGTACTGGGGTGGGGTGCCATTGCCTTCCCCGTGTGGGTGCCTAATGGATTGTAATGTTTAATTTTTCACCCTGCCCACAAAAAGACCTCTACTTAAATAGGTGCTGCCACCAAAATAAAAAGTAGTCTTTGCCAGGAAGCCAAGAAAAGCTCTTTTAATAAGCTTCCTGTTTACATGAGTTAGCCCTTTATAGGATGGGATGGGCTTTACATTTTTTATTTGAAGCATTCTTAACTCCATTTCTAAGAGTGAAAGAAAAAATATAATAGGAAATAGTCATGAACAATTTAACTATTATTTTTCAATTTAATATTTCATTTGGGATAATTTCATTCATTTTTTGAATTATCTTTTATTCAGTTTTCTTTAACAAGCAGGACAGGGCATTATAGGAAAAGCTGTAGACAGACATAGTACATCTGAAGTTTTTATTTTCTTGTGAACTTCTTACTCAGAAGTGTCAGAATTCCATGGTGGGCTTTAGAGGTGCTTGTGGGATTTATTTGGGGTTTTCAGAAACCAAAAAACAGACATGTGGTGTTATTTGTGGTAAAAATTCCCACACTCTGCGTAAACTCAGCACGCTTTTCAGTAGGTGCCACTGTAAATTGTATTGAGAGAGTTTCCACGTTCTTCCTTTTCTCAAATGCATGTAATCCTTAGCTGTGTATAACAAGTATTACTTTTTACATAAAAACATTTTCTGTCTCTCTTTTTACTCTTAGAAATTATCTTATGTCTCTGAATTTTTCATCTTTTACTGAGACACTATGATCATTCCCAATCTCTGTACAAACAGATGTTATTTAAAAGAGTCTAGAGACCTTATAACAGTAAGATGGCATCTAGCCCTTGCCTGGAGGGCAGCGGAGTCGAGGTGGAAGATGACAATAGGAGGGATACATTTGGGAATGTCATTTGTATATGCTTGTAAAAGTACATCTTGTATCACTCTTTGAATTGGCCTTTCAGGGTAGTCAGGTTTGACTCCTTCAAGATTGTTTTACACCCAAGGTGGATCAAGATTTTGCCAGAAACTTAAGCTATTTTGGGGATACTCTTTAAGGAAAAGAATACAGAAGTATGATTAAAAATTAAGTACAGAGTCTTTGTGGGGAAAGGGGGGTACTATGCAAGTGAGGGACCTTGAAGTTTAAGTTCCATTAAATTCATAGTAAATCCACCTCTGCATATCCCCATTTGGAGACTTCCAGAAGCACCCTTAATAAATAGTACTGTTTCATATAATAACAAGATTATTTGAGAATAATGTCTAGTCTTCAGGGTAAAAATATTAATAATAAAGCATTGTAAAAATAGTGGAAGCCTAACTACAAACCATCTGACTAACTGGTTCCCTGTATAGTGTACGTCTCCATGTATTCAGGCTGACCCAAACTTAATGCAGGTCAACAAATACCCTTAGAGCAGACCTCACTGCATTTAGCCTGGTATTTCAAGCAATACTTGAGACAATAAACTACAGGGCAGAAAAAAAATGTCATCAGTTCCTTGAAGTTCTTTATAATGGGATTATAGGTGTATTGCAAAACTCATATCAAAAACTAGAGTAGCTTGCATTTGACCCACGGTTTCCTCTAGTTGGAAAAGATGTAAAATACATGACTTCCCCATAGCATTTTGCTTCTACCACACCTTGTTACCTGTACTGTTTCTTTTTGTTATTTACCTATTAAAGTGGAATTCATTTTTTTTCTCTAGAATGAGATTGTATCTTGAGAACAGATATCGGATTTTTTTTTTCTGAATCTTTCACAGTGCCAGAGTTTTGTGGTTTCTTTTCAGTTTTTTTTTTACCCATATTTAAATCTCTTCCTTTGCCTTGTTCTGTTAAAGAAACAGTTTTAGTGGTGGTCTCTTGGTAGGAGATACTTAACAATTTTGAATTAAACTACTATAAAAACCTAAAACCATCTCCACCCTCCCCTCCATTAACCTTCTGACCCTAGAATTTCCCCTTAAGGGAGAAAGAGAAATGTTTTGGAGCTTAATCTAGAAGCTAAAATGAGGAAAAGGAGAAGAAAATACATTGGCAGCTCAGAAATCAGTGACCTTCCTTCCATTCTCTTGGTGGCTAAGCCAGTTATTTCACCTTGGATTTCATCATCAATAAGAAGTGCCTGCCTAGGAGAAGGCAATGGCACCCCACTCCAGTACTCTTGCCTGGAAAATCCCATGAACGGAGGAGCCTGGTGGGCTGCAGTCCATGGGGTCGCTAGGAGTCGGACACGACTGAGCGACTTTCACTTTCCTGCACTGGAGAAGGAAATGGCACCCCACTCCAGTGTTCTTGCCTGGAGAGTCTCAGGGACAGCGGAGCCTGGTGGGCTGCTGTCTATGGGGTCGCACAGGGTCGGACACGAGTGAAGCGACTTAGCAGTAGCAGCAGCCTAGGAAACAACTAATTAGGGTTCCAAGTGGAAATAAATAAAAAGTCCATTTTTCTGAGACCCTCAATTCATTTTAACTCCTGGTACCATGAACCAAAATAAAATTCAAAAGCATGAGGATAATTCTGGAGGTGAGTAATTTTGTGCAACATCGCACACTGGTAGTGTCCAGATGCTCACCTGAATGTCCGTTGCAGTCATCCTCTTTCATTGGAAAAATATACCTGTTTTCTTTAACAATGAAACCTTTAAAAACAATTCCATATTTGAATTTTAGCCATGTTAAAAATAACTTTCACATATTTTATCTTCTTCATTTTTAAGTTTCATTTATGTTGGTCTTCCTTTCATATGGAGTCAATATTCTGTAACAGTGGTGTGGTTCTGAGGTAATGTTTGCAGAATAGTTGTGGCTTAATTTAAAAATAAATTTCACACCTACCTTAGAGCTTGTGTTGTGCTCTCTTAGCTGAAAGTTACTCTGGTACAGAAATGGTTCTTAGATTCTTAGTTTTAGCCTTATTTGCCGTCAGAGAGAAATAGTGTTAGAAGTGTAGTTTGTGATTTGCATGAATGAATGCTTGCAATACATTTGAAAAATACAATCAGTAGGGGAAAAAAATATGATGTAGAAAAATGACTTCTAATTCTTCATACCTCATTTGGGCTATCTGTTTAATATATGTATATATTTACTGCTTTTTATAAACTATTTCAAAATATCTGTGTCAGGATAAATTTGCATAGTCCATAACTTCATATTGTTAGACCTCCTGGGGTTAAAGAAAAAAATTAGTCTGATTTACTCAGTAATGTAAAATTATGTTTTTATAATTTTTGGCATAAGTAGCTACCAAACAATTATTTGCTTTACCAGTTCTTTCCTTAGCACTGTATCCAGATCTGCCAGTTATACATTCAAAGCGGTATTCCTTCTAGGTGTATCCTTCAACTATCAGACTACTCCATAAACTGAGTATCTTAAATGTTGAAGTGGCTGATAGTTCAAGGCCAGTGTCTTTGTGATATCAAATCAAGACGGGGTTTCTTAGCACAGTGCTATTGACAGTTTTGACCAGAAAATTCTTTGATGGGGGCAGATTGGTACTATCCTCTGCACCATAAGATGTTTAGCAGTTTTCCTGGCCTCTACCCACTAGATGCCAGTGGTACCCCTCAGTTGATCATCAAAATTGTCTTCAAACATTGCCTATTGTCCCCTAGGGATTGGGGGAAGGACAGGACAAAATTGTCCCCCTGTTAAAAACCACTAGAATAGTAGTACGCATACAGCCACTATATATATACAACCAGAACCACTGTTGTTGTTATTCATTTGTTGTTGTGGCTATTAATGACATACAGAAAAATCTGATCCAGAGAAACTCAGTAACTCTCATCTGTGAATTTCTTCCATAGAACTATGATAGGTTCTATTTTAAATGTTGCATTAATAGGCAGGACACAACATTTCCTTTAATGACTTACGTGTTAGATAGAGAAAGGGTTCTAAGATTCTGCATAGATGTATATTTTATACCTTTAATTTATTTATTGGTCTTTTTATTACAGTGATCTTTCTGAGAGGCAGACCAAGCTAGCACACTTCTATTGACTTAACTAAATTCCCCTTTCAACATTTGCCTGCTTCAAAGAGTTTAATAGTTGATATTTCACCCTTACTGCACACAGCTGAAGAGGGATCTTTAGTGAAAACTAAAACTAACAGGTAAATCCGTCTTGGCTTTGAGGCAGAAAGATGGCAATTATACAAGCAGCTCTTTGCCCCACTGATCCAAGACTTGGAGGTGAATTTACCAAACAAAAACACCAAAGCTTAGTCAATCTGATTTCAAACACCTCCAAAGACTCAGAAAAGCAACTTCACACTGGCTGTATGAACCTCCTTAATCATCCTGGTAATCATAGGAGGTAGGTACGGTTATCATGCCATTCTCAATGGGGCAGGAAACTGGAATATTAAGAATTTTAGTAGCTTAGTCAAAGTCACACAGCCTGTAAGAGATGGAGGCAGGTTCCCGGTTAGTCAGTACTGCAGAGTTCATGATCTTCTAAAGTTCCTTTAATATGTTAAAGGGAAACTGATGGGCTAGACTTCAAGCATCTGTGAACGTGGTATTTATCCAAAAGAGTAGATGAAGAAATTAATCAACCCTTTAGATTTAAAGGAGAAGGATTGTTGGAAAGAAATGAAATACATATTTAATAATCAGCTATGTTATAGTTATACTATTTTTAAAATATATAGCAGTTACAAAATTTTCAGAGAATATTTCAGTTCTTTCTAGAGTCTCAGATTATTTTATATTATTCCTTTCCTTTCAAGGATTGAGAATATTGTTTTGTTCATAAGCCTAGGCATAGAACAGATGGTTTCCATTTTCCTTTCTTAACTGTCAGATAATGCCCCTCTCTCATTAATACATTTTCCAGAAAACACAAGAGCTTGGATGATAAATAAATCAGATATTATTATTTTTAAGTATGTATATCTAAGCATTTTTTCTCCTATACTAAGCCCACTAAAAATTACTAGATATGGATTATTGTGGTGGAAAGAACATCTTGACACCTCTAATTTTCTAAGTATCAATATTAGTCAGCAGACTAATACCCTGAATTATCCAGTTACACCTTCAGTTCAGTTGCTCAGTCATGTCCAACTCTTGGCGACCCCATAAATCACAGCACGCCAGGCCTCTTTGTCCATCAACTCCCGGAGTCAACCCAAACTCATGTCCATCCAGTCTGTGATGCCATTCAGCCATCTCATCCTCTGTCGTCCCCTTCTCCTCCTGCCCCCAATCCCTCCCAGCATCAGAGTCTTTTCCAATGAGTCAACTCTTCGCATGAGGAGGCCAAAGTATTGGAGTTTCAGCTTTAGCATCAGTCCTTCCAATGAACACCCAGGAATGATTTCCTTTAGAATGGACTGATTGGATCTCCTTGCAGTCCAAGGGACTCTCAAGAGTCTTCTCCAACACCACACTTCAAAAGCATCAATTCTTCAGGGCTCAGCTTTCTTCCCAGTCCAACTCTCACATCCATACATGACCACTGGAAAAACCATAGCCTTGACTAGATGGACCTTTGTTGGCAAAGTAATGTCTCTGCTTTTGAATATGCTATCTAGGTTGGTCATAACTTTCCTTCCAAGAAGTAAGTATCTTTTAATTTCGTGGCTGCAGTCACCATCTGCAGTGATTTTAGAGCCCCCCAAAATAAAGTGTGACACTGTTTCCACTGTTTCCCCATCTATTTCCCATGAAGTGATGGGACCAGATGCCATGATCTTAGTTTTCTGAATGTTGAGCTCCAAGCCCACTTTTTCACTCTCCACTTTCACTTTCATCAAGAGGCTTTTTAGTTCCTCCTTGCTTTCTGCAATAAGGGTGGTGTCATCTGCATATCTGAGGTTATTGATATTTCTCCCGGCAATCTTGATTCCAGCTTGTGCTTCATGTAGCCCAGCATATCTCATGATGTACTCTGCATTTAAGTTAAATAAGCACGGTGACAATATACAGCTTTGACATACTCCTTTTCCTATTTGGAACCAGTCTGTTGTTCCATGTCCAGTTCTAACTGTTGCTTCCTGACCTGCATACAGATTTCTCAAGAGACAGGTCAGGTGGTCTGGTATTCCCATCTCTTGAAGAATGTTCCATAGTTTATTGTGATCCACACAGTCAAAGGCTTTGGCATAGTCAATAAAGCAGAAATAGATGTTTTTCTGGAACTCTTGCTGTTTTGATGATCCAGCAAATGTTGGCAATTTGATCTCTGGTTCCTCTGCCTTTTCTAAAACTAGCTTGAACATCTGGAAGTTCACAGTTCATGTATTGCTGAAGCCTGGCTTGGAGAATTTTGAGCATTACTTCACTAGCATGTGAGATGAGTGCAATTGTGCAGTAGTTTGAGCATTCTTTGGCATTGCCTTTCTTTGGGATTGGAATGAAAACTGACCTTTACTGTCCTGTGTCCACTGCTCAGTTTTCCAAATTTGCTGGCATATTGAGTGCAGCACTTTCACAGCATCATCTTTCAGAATTTTGAATAGCTCCACTGGAATTCCATCACTTCCACTAGCTTTGTTCGTAGTGAGGCTTTCTAAGGCCCACTTGACTTCACATTCCAGGTGTCTGGATCTAGGTGAGTGATCACACCGTCATGATTATCTTGGTCATGAAGATCTTTTTTGTACAGTTCTTCTGTGTATTCTACCCACTAAATATTTAGTAACCACTAAAACATTTGTCACTTCTTTTGGTTATGTATAGTTTTTTAAATTATACAAATTACCTAATTGATGCTTCATCCAGTTTTCTAACTTGTTAGCTAGAAGTTAGGCTGCCATAGATCTGTGGTGGAAGAGGAAAAGAGGTGTGGGCAGTTGGAAGAATAGAAGAGAGACTCATTTCTTTCCAAATGTGTTTAATCACTGTAATCTATAATTAAGTCACATTTTGGTTGATATCAGAATAAGTTGGTTTAACCCACTGATTATCTTCAAGTCTAATGACATCCATGTTTCTAGAAATGATGAAATTATATATATAGACTCATCCTTTAAAAATTATTTTGCTTATAGTTATGCCATCCTTATCAAGGTCATTCTTTATGAACATAACAATGTTACTTTTGATATACATTGTAAAAGGCAAGATTACAGTGGAAGGGAATTTCTGTTGCAGCTTTTTAAAAATTACAGACCTTTGCATTTTATTCTTTTACACTCTTCATATGTTTTCTAGACTATCACAGTAGATTTTATTATTTTCTACTAGAAAATAGAAATTTTCTATTATTATAAAATTATCTTGTCTAACTTATATGATATTAGAATCTGCATCTCACTGGAAAAGGCATTGGTAGCATGTCTCTTTGCAAAACACTGTTAGAGATGGGATCTCCACTCGTAGAAATGAGATAGTCTCTCCTATTTCTAAGGAGAATCTCATGAATAGATTTTTAAAAGAAAGCCATGTTTATCATATTTTAGATACTCTAAAACCCCTTTTAATATGCCTATTTGTCCCTTGCAAGTGAAGAGAACAGTCTCATCTTCCATGTGGGAAATCTTTAGCAATTTACTAATCCCTAGCAGGGATGTAAAATCACAGAACAGAATCAGTGTTCTTCAGTTCTGAACTTGGAGTTCCTGATAATTGAACCGTGGTTGCCAAAAGAGAAAAGAAACCTATCACCACTTACCAGAAGTTCTAATAAGCAGAGAGAAATCATACTTCTTTCTCTTTGCATACAAAAAAGAAGGAGTTGATTAATCTTTGTTGCTAGGTGAATTAACTGTATTCAAAGGAAATAGGCGACTTGAAGAAAGAAAACTTACCATGGATCTTAGCATTCTATCAGGATACAATTTAGCAGCTGATGTTGGTAAGCAGACCAGTTATTGTGGTTTATAACAGGAGACCTCTGTTAACTTGTAATATTTCTACCTAGGCAAAGGAAATCAAATCATTTCTTAACTGTGGAAAGTACATTATATCTCTTTAACAAGGCAATGTGTTTGGGACTGATGGAGTTCCACGCTAGAAGCACCATGGCCACTGCTAAGAAATGTACAGCCTCTTATTACTCATAAGAAGAAAGACATATGGTGAAGGGAAATAAATTTTTTAAAAGTAAGAAAGGAACTAGGATCAAGGATCTGAATTTGCAATCATGAGAGATAGCCTCCAATAAAAACAGAAGATGCAAGGTGTAAAGGAAATATGGTGTTCATTTAGGATAGTGACAATACCTGAAGAACCCAATCTGATCTTACCAGACTGGTACAATTGGAGAAGGCACTCAGTAAAAGTTTGTTGAATGGATAAATTAATATAAACATCCAGACTACAAGTCCGTAAGACACTAGTCCATAAGCTCAGTGAGTGGGGGAAATTGGACTTATTAGGAAACTGACTGGGTAGCTAGTTACTAAGAAATGTCAATATGACATCAGCTAAATAACATTTATTAACAACCATGTTTGTTTGCATTTTTCTCATAGTCAATGAGTTGTTATGAAATCACAAAATAATTTGTTCTCTACTAGCTTACATTATACTAATCTAGTTTGAATTTAATGACTGCCCTGTGTAAGGGGCTTTGGGATGTTATATCAGAAAAACTTTGTATTCTAAGTGCAGATGGTTTTACCTAAGTGCAGAGAGTTTAGTATAAAGGAAGTATAACTTTTATTTTAATACTTTCCTTAATAATGACCAAGTTTTTGAAGTACTGTTTTTATTGTTTTCGTTTTTTGCCTGAAAGAATTCAGTGACCTTCAAGTCCCTTTCCTGGGTTAAGACTTAAAGCTATATTTTTCATGTATTTGAATATTTTGGTTGTCCATGTTCATACTGCCACCTTTCTGCACACCTGGACAAATGCTGTGCTCCATCAGCTAGCTTAATCCTGCTCAGGAAAATCTAATTCCATCCATATACTTGGATAATTAGTTGTGTACTTTTAGTTTCAGATTACTCATTAATTTGGCAAAAATTAATTGAGCTTCCACTATATGCCAGGCCTACTGCAAGATGCTGGGGTGAGCAAGTAATTTATACAGGTTTTAAGTAACATTAGTCCTGTCTTTAGTTCCTAAGGAATCCTAACTTGGTCTCTCTACTCATCACTGTCCATTTACCTTTAACTTGATCTAAGCCTATTTTCTTTCTTTCTGATAGTATCCAAAAACCATGGCTACGCCTGTTTTCTCACTTTCATTCTTCTATTGTATATATATATATATATAAAGCAGCTGCTTACTGTTTCATAGATGCAAATTAACACTGTAGCCATAGTCTACTACTACGTGTACATATGCGTGTAATATGTGAGAGAGAGAAAGAGAAGAGGGAGAACACACCTGTGAGAATGTTTCCTACAGATCCAGGGCAAGTTGTGCTTCAAGAACTGTACACAAAAATATCACCATTGGCCTTGAGGCTGTCCTTCAGTTAGTTTTGTTGTAACAACTGGTGCATAATTATATGTTGATACACTACTATTCTTGTTTCTAAACCCCAATATTATTTTGTTGTCTTCTCCCACTTGAGTTGGTATATTTACAGGCTCTTAATTTCTTGGTTTTCAGCATTAATCCTAATGTACTGTCTGAAGTATAGTCAGGGTTTCCTTGTATTTCAGTTCACTATGCTTGAGGGAGAGTCACCATAAGTAATGATTTTGCTTTATTCCTTGGCAGCACAACCACAAACTAGACAGTGGTTCAAAATCTCAGGGTTTCCAAGGGTCTGTGAGAGACCATATGCAGCCTCAGGGAATTGCTAAAAAGCTCAGATTAATTGTCAAGATACAAGTTCACGAGTCTCATGAACATTTACTTTAGAGTTAGAAGAAACTCTAAAATCACTAAATCACTGTTAAATGTCAGGGTAAACCACTTGGTTTTACTGGAAGAAAATGGAATCTATTTAAGCAGCAAAATCTTAATATCTAAGAAGAAGTTAATGTAGAATATAGCACATGCAGGAGGAAAGGCCATAAAACTTGTGGCAGTAATTTTGGCATCTGTAGACTTTGTTCCATGCAGCTGCTCTTTCCTTCTCCAAATTCACATTATAGACAAAATTTTGTTTATTCACATGAGTAGACAAACCCATGAATTTGTCTAAACCAGCAAATGGTTTTGGAAGCCAGGTAGAGCAAACCCCTCTTTGGTTTATAAATGTGCTGTGATGCTAATGGGACGGCTGCATTAACAATCAACTTTAACAAGGAAACAGGGGTTTGAGGATAAGAAGCTAAAATGAGTGAAGAACAACAACAAAGCAAATGACATGCCTGAAAAATAAACTTCATGATTTAAAAGAAGATTATGCAAAATCCACTTGAAAATAATGAATGAGAGGGCCAACTTGATATGTTCTAAAGAGTTGGTTGAGATAAGGCCTCAGTTTGGCTTTGACAGGGCTATTGTTAATGTGGGGAGAGTGGGATTCACAATCCCCCAAAATCACATCTTTCAATCTTTATTTATGCTGAGAAAAGATAGCAAGAAGGTACATTGTTCCTCCCTCATTACCAGACCTTTTTTCTTTCTTTACTTTCTTTGTCCCCAGACTATAAATCATTTAACTAGGCAGGGTCATTTTCAAGAGCTTTCCTAATGCCAAGAGACACCAAATGGTGAGGTACATCAAAGGGACAAAGAATTATAGCGGCATTGATCCATTTTCCTTAAGACCCTGAGTACAATGTGAACAGACTACTTAGCTCCAGGCCGCAAACCAAGTGTTTTGCAGCAGACCCAGTCTGGATTTCTTGGGAAGTTCTCCCTGTTGCTTTTCATAGTTTAGATAATCCACATGAACAACCCTGATTAAATCAGTTGCCCCAAGGCAATAGGCAAAAGCATAAATGGTTTTCAGGAGAGAATGGTCCAAAAGCTTGCCTCTTTCTCTCTCTTCTCTCTATGTACTTCCTTGTTTTTTTGTTTCTTTTAGTTACTCAGTTACATTTTTCCCTTTAAAATTCTCTCTATCCAATGTAGTGGTAAGCAGAGAGTATTACTGAGAAGGTGCCATTCCCCTCTTCTTTCATGATTCAAGTTTTGATTTGGAATTGCGTTACCTGTCTTGTACTGATTATGAAGCGTTTTTTGAAAGGCTGTTATCTAGGGAGTGGTTATCCAATAATATTATGTAAGGTCACCAGGCATTTGTTTCTCACATCTGATTCTTTTTAAACCAAGCAATTACTCTATCATGTAATAATTCTTACCTCAAAGTTCATTTGAAAGAACGCTCATAAGATTTGAGGGGGGAAAAAAAAATCCCTAAAAATAAAAGTTAGGCTAGTCTAGGCCAGGGTGGGAAATTCCATTGTGGCTAGAAGCCCATGGCAGGTAGAGTGGAATTTAATGAAGGAAACTGCTGTGTTTTTGTGTCTTTCTGTATGTTTTTCCTTTAAAACCAAGAGCTGGGCAGGCATCCCATTCGACCTGACGTGACCCAAGCAAATTGCTTCTTATATAAAAACAACTGCAGACTTTGAGAATGTGAAAATGCACTGTATCCTTCTCCAACTGAGGGAGACGAAACTCTGAGAAACAGGACGGCCTTGTCAATACTCGCTGAGCAGAACTATCACTCAAACCTGATAAAGGGAGATTAGAACAAGCTTCCTTATGCCAGAGGGATTCATTATAAGTTAGACTTCTTTATTTATTTTTTATTCTCTTAAACAAGCACAAGTGGTAGCTGGAAACGGCATTTTTTAAAGGCAGGTTTTATGTAGGAAATGATAGTACACACACTTTTTAAAAGTCTTTTCACAGAACTCGCATTTTTAATTAAAAAACTAATACTAAATTTAAAAAAAAGACAAAGAGAAGCATTTTCTCTTTCTGCCACAGTCTTGGACAAGCAAAGGAGAAGAGATTCAGGGTGTGTCTGATATTGCATTCAGATGTGTTGTCTTGGCTTGTGTACTGACAGATTTATTTTAAAAACAAAGTTTAAAAAATGCATTGTGTGCTAGTGAAGTCACTTCATAAATCTTTTCCTTTATGAATTATTTTGATCACAAGGCTCGTTGTTTGAATCACTGAAGGACTATTCTCCCTAAAAGAAAAATGCCTTCATTTTCAAACTGTCAGTTCAAAAGCCAGCAACTTCCCCTGAACAGCATACAGGGATCCAGAGGGGCAGAGAAAAAGGGACCACATGAGTCCTGACTCTAATATGAGGCATAATTCAGTTTAGATTTGTCGTGGTTCACAGAAGAGACATGTTTTGAAAATTTGGACCCAGAGTCCTTACTTTTCTAATAAATGACTTAGTTTGAAATACTGATTCTGCTTTAGGAAAAAAACAAACAAATAAGGGAACACAGCCTTTGATGCAGCTGGTTCGTCAGATGGCGGAAGGTTAGGATTAGAATACCCTTCAAGCTGTGGCTGAATAATGAAGGGTAGGGCTTCCTAGCTGGGCAGTGACCACAGTCCCCTGGGAGTACCGAGGACAAATATTACCTAATGTGTACAAAGACTTTAACAGTTAAGTTGATTACAAGCCGAGTGCGGAAGGCTGAATGAGGCAGCAAGGACTGAATTCCTCCAGAGGGACCTGATAAGTTCCACAGAGCTCCACTAGGCCCTCAGGTCTCAGGGCTTAAGGGATGAGCACCAATAGAAAGCCAGTCAGGTTCTTGAAATGAATAGCCTGCATGTAATTGTTACAAGAAGAAAGAAAAATGAAACAACATATTAGAATATATACATACATAGAGATTGGTAAAATAAGTTGGAAGAAGGTTACGCTGTAGGTGACTGTGTGATGGGTAAGAATTTCCCTAACCAAAATGTAATCTGTTTGTAGCTAAGGACCTTGTCTTGTTTTTAATTTGTTTTCCTCAGAGCACCTGGAATGTTGCTGAGATATAAAAATAAATAATTAATAATTGATCTGTTATATCAGTTTGCCATGGTAATTGGTGAGATAGAGTAATAGGTTAAATACTCCAGGTTAAATACTGGAGGCTATCTGGAAGAGAGGTATTTGAAACTAATTTCTATAGGACAGAACTGGACAGGTTGTTTCAGGTTCGTTGATTCCAGAAGTATTTTTTGACCACGTACTGCTTCAATCTGAGATCTCCATCTTTCTGCTGCTTTATGAAATGAGCAGGAATTGTCTGGGAAGGATGGGAAGCAAGTTTATAAGATAGAAGAAGCAAGTTGCTACTATAGGAGATGGGAAAAATATTAATAGGAAATGCATACTGTTAGATATGATAAGTACTGTGAGTGAGTTTGATCTCAATTCTAAGTTGGAAATTTGAGAAAATGGTTGAAATTTAACTCTAGAGTCTGACTACCTGGGCTACTTTATAAATTCTCTACATAAAATATATAGTAAACACTTACCTTAGAATAAGACTTTATAAATGGTGAGGATGAAGTTACCCATTTTCCCATCACAACTGTACCACATGTTCAGATTCTCTGTCATGATCAGAAATATCTCACACTGCTGCTGCTGCTAGGTCGCTTCAGTTGTGTCCGACTCTGTGCGACTCCATAGATGGCAGCCCACCAGGCTCCCCTATCCCTGGGATTCTCCAGGCAAGAACACTGGAGTGGGTTGCCATTTCCTTCTCCAATGCATGACAGTGAAAAGTGAAAGTGAAGTCGCTCAGTCGTGTCCGACTCCTAGCGACCCCATGGACCGCAGCCTACCAGGCTTCTCCGTCCATGGGATTTTCCAGGCAAGAGTACTGGGGTGGGGTGCCATTGCCTTCTCCATATCTCACACTACTAATCTCCTAAGCATGCTCATTTAGGGCCCTTTCTTTGGTTGTAACTGTATTTCATTTCACTCAGAGTATTCCGTTGAATTTAATTATAAAACTATTTCTTAGCCATATTTAGTGGGATACATACCATTTTCCTAGGCACTGTGAATTACTTTTTTAAATGATGAAAAAATTATGACCATTCTCATAAGGAAGAAGCAGTCTATTGAAAGAGGAAAATTTGCTGACACTTTAATTATGATATGATTTTCCAAATCAATTTCTAAATATCTACCATAAAACATGTTTGGTAATTCTGATTTTGTTAATGGAGGAGTAGCTTGTACTATTTCAAGACAAACATATCCTCACATAAGAATTTTAAACTCTGGTTACAATTTAAAAAAAAAAAAACAAAAACTACAGTTGAAAACTGATGAACAATTATTTGAAGGCACTGGAAAGTGACCAAAGGCAGACAGAATCTGGAGTGAAACGTGCAGGGTGACATCCACATTTATGAGAGCTTTTTTCCTCAAGGAACTCCCTCATCTATGTGATGTGGGGCAGTTAGAATTGAAACAGCAAGCCAAAATCTTATTGGATTGAGGTGTCAGAGGATGGAGTTCAGAGTTGGCAGAGTGATTAAATTTGAGGAAGCAAATTTTGGAAAGGATGGAGCCACAGAGGGAGGGAACCCATAAGTCTTCATGTAATATCTCCTAATGTCCTAGTTGATTTGTGAACTGTGCAAGTAGAGGGGAGTCTATAAGGACTTGGAAAAAGAAGTGAAAAGTGAAAGTCGCCCAGTAGTATCCGACTCTTTGCGACCCCATGGACTGTAGCCTGCCAGGTTCCTCTGTCCATGAAATTCTCCAGGCAAGAATATTGGAGAAGGTAGCCATTCTCTTCTCTGGGGAACTTCCCAACCCAGGGATTGAATCTTCTTGCAATGCAGGCAGATTCTTTACCATCTGAGCCACCAAGGAAGCCTGGAGAAAAATAACAACTAAAAGGCTAAAAGAGCTGAAGAAGTATCTGAGGAAAAGAAGATAAAATTAAGAGTATGAGTTTAACTAAGTTGTAAAGGTTTGGTAAATGTCTAAGTCTTTACTTAAAACACAGAAGAGCCACACTATACAAATATAGATGATGAATCAGGACTAAGACATTAATTTGAGAAAAAGGGACAAAACTGCAACATTGAAAGACCTAACAAAGACAAATCTAAGCCACCACAGTATCAAGGTTGTCAACCAGTAATTTGCCTACTAGAATTAAAAAAAAAAACAATTCTTTAGAGGAAGATAACAGAACCAAGGGTCTTATACATAAGGTAAATATGCACTTAAATAAATGATTGGACATTGGACATGGAAACAGGAAAATGACTTCTAACCTAAAATACAAGACAATTGACAGAAATAAATCCCTAGGTAATCTAGATGTTTAAATAAGCATACAAGAATTTTAAAGCAGAATTTATAAAAATATTCAAGACTCAAGAAAAATATGGTCATAATGAAGAAACAGTTGAAAACATAAGCAGAGAAATGGAAATGATTTTTAAAAACCAAAAAACTAAGGTACAATGTAAGAAACAAACAAAAAATAATTGGAAAGGCTTAACAGCATATTGAAAGCAGGAGAAAGTGTGAGTAAACTTGAATAGAGATTAATAAAAATATTAATATAAAGAAGATAAAGAAACTGAAAATGTGCAGAGTGTCAGTGATCTGTAGAACAACATTAAACCATCTAATATTTTTAGACTATCTCAGGAAAAGAGAAAATCAATTGAGTTATTAAGAAGAGCCAAAGGGTTGAAGTACAATAGATGAAGTAAAAATAATTTATTGGGAAGACTTAACAGCAGATTGGAGATGGCAGAAGAGAAAATGAGACAAAAATGACATTTGAAGAAATGATAGCTAAAAATGTTTAAAATTAAATGGAAAGCAAAATTATACAAAGGAAACCACATGTAGGCCTTGTTTTCAAACTTGTATAAGCCAAATATAAAAAGGAAAATCTTGAAAGAAGCCAAGGGGATTTGGGAAATAGATTGCCTATAGGGGAACAATGGGCTTCCCTAGTGCTTCAGGTGATAGAGTCTGCCTGAAATGTGGGAAACCTGGGTTCGACCCTTGGGTTGGAAAGATCCCCTGGAGAAGGAAATGGCAACCCACTCCAGTATTCTTGCCTAAAGAATTCCATGGACAGAGGAGCCTGGCTGCAGTCCGTGGGGTCGTAAAGGGTCAGACACGATGGAGCTACTGAAGAGGAACAATTAGATAAATGTCAGCTGACACCTCATCATATTTGAAGGAGGCTAGAAACAATGATTAGAAAGAAAAACTACCAGCCCAGAATTCTATTTACAGTAATAACATCTTTTAATACAAAAAAAATAAAATTTTTCATATAAATAAAATTTGTCAGTAGAACTCATACAGGAAATGTGAAAAGAAGTTGTTTAGGCTGAAAGGACAGCAAATATAAACTTTATTTTAAAAAGGAGATTAAAAACACTAAGAATTGTAAATCTAAGTACATGTAAAAGAATATGTTTTTTTATACTGTCTATTTAAAATTTAAAAATACTGTCTAATGCATAAATTATAACTTTATCATGGATCTATAATATTTATAAATTTAAAAATATATAAAAGTACCATGGAGGACAGAATGGTGATAAACAGAATTATACTTTTGTTAGACTCAATGTATTTACACGAAGTGATACAATATTAAGTCTAAGTAGACAGCGATAAATTGAAGAAACATACTGTAATCCCTAGAACAGTTGTTAAAAAATAATACAAAATAAATGCAGTTGAAAAGCCAAAAGTCGATGTTAAATGAAATAATAAATTACCTGCTAAGCAATTAAAAACAGAAAGGAAAGCAGGGTAACAAAAAAGGGAAAAAAATAGAAAGCAGATAATGAAATGGTAAATCTAAACTCAACCATAGCAATAACTCCATTCAATGTAAATGGCCTAAACACTATAATTAAAAGACAGAGACTGTCAAATTGGATTAAAAATAAAAGTAGGACTTGACTATATACTGTCTACAAGGAAAGCACTTTAAATATCAAATTATGGTTATACTGACAGTAAAAGAATAGGGAGATATACACAATAAACATACAATATGAGTAAGCATAAAGAAGCTTGGTTGGCTATATTCGTATTAGAGGAGACTTTAAGACAAGGAGAATTATTAGAGATAAAGAGGGATTTTCATAATGACATGTATGTAGTTATCATGAAGATATAAGTAATAAACATCTGTGCGGAAACGGACAAAAAATAAAAGAGAAATGGAGAAACTCATAAGAAAACTGGAGATTTTAATATCCTTCTCACAGTAATGATGGCATAAGTAGATAGAAAATCAGTAAAGACATAAAGATATTAAAAGCACCATCAAATGCCTCAACCTATTTGTATTGAATAGAACACCATTCCCAAATGCAAAACATGCATTCATTACAACTCCTCATGGAATTTTTATCAAGGTAGACTACAATCTGGGCCATCAAATGAGTTATAAACATTTTCAAAAGATTAAGATACTGCAAAATACGTTCCCTGATCATAATGTAACTAAAGTATAAATAAAAAATAATAATAAGTAAATAAATGAAATTTAAAAATAGGCAAACAACGTGAATAGGCACTTCACAATGGAAGATCTAAAAACGGCCATAAACTCATTAAAAGTTACTCCGCCATCATTAGTCATCAGGAAAATTCAAATTAAAACCACAAGGAAATCATAGTTCATGCTTACTAGAATGACTAAAACAAAAAAGGCTAGCACGTTCAAGCATTGCCAGGGATGAAGAATATTTGGCATTCTTAGATCACTACTGGGAATGTTCCACTTTGGGACACTTAATATCATATAAGGTTAAACATATATCAACCTACCCTATTGCTTGGTAATTACATTCCTGGGTATTTACCAAAGAGAAATGAAAACTATGCCCTCAGAAAGACTTTCCTAAGAATGTTTATAGTAACTCTATTCAGAAGTGCCTAAAAATGGAAATATCCAAATATAGAAAATGGTATACAAACTGTGGCATATTCATAGAGTAAACTACTAATGGGCTTCCCTCATGACTCAGTGGTAAAGAATCTACCTGCAATGCAGGAGACACAGGAGACACGGGTTCAATCCCTGGGTCCAGAAGGTCCCCTGAAGGAGGAATTGGCAACCCACAACCGTATTTTTGCTTCAAAAATCCATAGACAGAGGAGCCTGGAGAGCTACAGTCCAAAGGGTCACAATCAGACATGACTGAGCAACGAAGCTTACACAACAAGCAAGCAAAACAAAATGGACTATAACACAGACAACAGCGTGGATGGACTTTAGAGGTAGGTTGTACAAAAAAAAGCCGGAACCCGAAAGACTGCATATTGTATGATTCGATCTGTGTGAAGGCAAAAGTATGGTGACAAAAATCAGAATGTTGGTTATTAAGAGAGAGGAGAATTGACTGGAAGAGAGCACAAAGAAATTTCATCTTTGCTGGGCTAGTGGTTACACAGGTATGCTATGCTATGCTATGCTAAGTCCCTTCAGTCGTGTCCGACTCTGTGTGACCCCATAGATGGCAGGCCACCAGCCTCCCCCATCCCTGGGATTCTCCAGGCAAGAACACTGGAGTGGGTTGCCATTTCCTTCTCCAATACACAGGTATATACTTTATCAAAACTAATACACTTTGTACTATATATACTTTAAAATCCATGGACTTTGCTTCATGTAAATTTTACCTCAATTTAAAAAAAAAAAAAAAGTACATATTCTTAACTCTACTCTCACCTGAAGTGCTTCATCCATTTTTGCCAGCAGTTTCCCTGGACTCTGTCCTAATTAACCTTCAAAGCTATGTTAAAACATTTATTTTTGCCTATTGTCTTAATTCCAAGGGATATGGTAAAATATAAGTTGTTAAGATTTGGAAACCCAAAAAGTGTTTAAGGTTAAGAAAAGAGGGATCTAATAAGTCCAGATATAGCCTTGGCTAGGCATTGCTACTTCAAGCAAGTTTTCACTGATTATGTTCAGTTTTCTTTTATTGCTGCTGCTAAGTCACTTCAGTCGTGTCCGACTCTGTATGACCCCATAGGTGGCAGCCCACCAGGCTCCCCCATCCCTGGGATTCTCCAGGCAAGAACACTGGAGTGGGTTGCCATTTCCTTCTCCAATGCATGAAAGTGAAAAGTGAGAGTGAAGTCTCTCAGTCGTGTCCGACCCTCAGCGACCCCATGGACTGCAACCTACCAGGCTCCTCCATCCATGGGATTTTCCAGGCAAGAGTACTGGAGTGGGGTGCCTTGTCTTCTCCGTTTCTTTTATTAATGATATTGTTTTCTAGATTTGCTTTATTTCTGAGCAAAAGGAATATAAAGTCCTTTACATGTACTTTTTGTTTGATTACATATTGCAAAATTAATATTAATAGCAAACTCTAAGCTTAAAAACTTCGAAGAATTTCAGGGCTTTAAATTTTTTCTTTCTGCTGTCAATGAAAAGTTTTGTTTATTCTCTGGTTTACTCTATACTTTTAAAGAATCATAGTCAAAGAAAAAACAATTGAATATTCAAAGCTGACAATAAGCAAGATTTCAGTTTCTTTACAAATGTAGGCTTACCACTTACCTGCAGTTAACCTTAAATCTGTTGTTTTGGCAATATTATCATATGATTGAGAATTCTGCTTTACCTAAACCCTATTGTTTTTAGCTTACATAGGTGTCATCAGGTCTTGTCTTATTTTACTCCTCTTCATCCACCCCCAGCAAATACTGTACAAGTCAGACTGTAGTACAGTCTTTCTTTTGTAGTGAATATTTTTAAGCCACCTACTACCTTAATTATGAAACATAGAAAAGAGCATATTAACCTGGCTGAGTTATTTCCTCTCTTGTTTTTTTGTAAACTCATATTCTAGCCCAGTCTATCAATGCCAGATGGCAACTGCATTTTGATACACTGAATATTTACCAATTTATGTGGTGTGTTTTGAAGTATTTCTTACCCTTTCCATCACATGAGCTGACTCATCCCTCATTCATTTATTCCTGCTTTTAACAAGTTGCATTTTTAGAAACTTGACCTCAGCTTTATCAAAATGATAAAAAGGTATTTTAAAATTATGCATCAGAAATTCTAAAATCCTGACTACATGTTACGTCCTGTGACTACCGTGTATATTGTTACATTTTTAAATGTCAGTAATGTACTAATTTCCCTCACATATTTTAATGAAACTTGGTTCCAACTACATTACTGTTTTAGCATAGAAGAATGTGGTGGGAGTATATTTGTACCTAGACTGCTTTAGGATATTTAGGAAATTAAAGCATTTAAGGTTGAAATCACTTAAAATGACTATGAAAATAGCAACTAAACAACTGATATTTATGTCCAAGTCCTAAATAAAAACTGCTATATTTGGGGTCTAATGGAAGGTTCAGCCTATTAGAAATAGGCAGTAGGCCTAAAAATAGTGATAGTAATAAGAAAAAAGACTAAATGGCCTCAGAATACTATGACTCCCATATTTTCTTGGTCTTTATAAGAATATGCATTTATGGAAGCACCCTCATTAAACAAATGCTTATATTGCTCAATCTAAGAATATAAAAACAACAAAAGAAACAGATGAAAGTACATGGCTTTGAAAAATGTGCACAGAGGCCAATGCATATTCTAAGAATTCTTCCTGGCCTGTTAATCCCTGAAGACTGTTTTAAATTATTTAAGTTTTTATGGCTATTTGTCAATGACTTTTCAGAAACAGTAGAGAATATTGTGTGTCTTAAGAAGTTAAGACTAAGAGCTTTATGTAAAAGAATTGAGAGTTTTCTTTGTGAATATTTTTTTCAAAATTATTATGTTTTTTTCTTTTTAAGAGCAGACATTAGGGATGTTTGGAAAGATTCACACAGTGAAATATGAAAAAACCTTTTCAGATTTACCAAAAATCTCCCATGATACCATTATATTTTCCAGCTCTGTTGTGTAATTAAAATTGCTTCTGTCTTGTGTGTGTGTGTGACACATTCTGTATAGTTCCTAGTCTGGAGTAGGATCTCAAAAGTATTGATTGCCTTATTAGTTTATGAATGCATATAAAACTCTAATCATAGGGCTTGATACACGGTGTGCATCCAGTTGTTCATTCTTATTCTATATATTAGTATTGCTACTGTTATTATTGCTACTTTTAAAAGAATATTTCCAAATTGCCTTTAGAAGTTCTTTCATTAGGCCTATCTTTTTATAAAAGATTTCGGAAATATACAATATAGCTAGTGTAAATTTAAAGCAACTTGAGTTTCTAGAGGCAAAAGAAGGGGGCATTCTAGAGGCAAAACACCACTAACTTTGGGTTAGAAATACTTTTTAATGTATATAGAACTTGAGATGAAATCCGTTTTATCCCTATGACATGTGTGGACTTCTCCCTCTATAAACTGTGTCGGTTCTTTGACCTATATGATCCTGTGAAAGATGAAGTACAACCTGATAAAGCATACCCATGTGTCACAAAGCAGAGACTTGAATCCATTGTGCACCGTTTTAGGTTTTGTAGATCTACAACATTGTTAGTAGTTTCTTTAGAAAAAAATCAGCTGGAATTCCACATTTTCTTATTAAAAAAGCTCAGAAGATTTTCTAACTCTTTCATTTTTAATAACCCTTTTATGCATAATTAGCTTCTCAAAAACTACATTTCTGGAATCTATTTATCTTTTTTAATTTATTAATTTCTCTTGAATGTTTCTAGCTTTGTGGGGACACACACACACATACATACAAAAGTAAGGTTTTCTATATGCCAGCAAATTTGGAAAACTTAGTAGTGGCCACAGGACTGGAAAAGGTCAGTTTTCATTCCAATCCCAAAGAAAGGCAATGCCAAAGAATGCTCAAACTACCGCACAACTGCACTCATCTCACAGGCTAATAAAGTAATGCTCAAAATTCTCCAAGCCAGGCTTCAGCAATACGTGAACCATGAACTTCCTGATGTTCAAGCTGGTTTTAGAAAAGGCAGAGGAACCAGAGATCAAATTGCCAACATCAGCTGGATCATGGAAAAAGCAAGAGAGTTCCAGAAAAACATCTATTTCTGCTTTATTGACTATGCCAAAGCCTTTGCCTGTGTGGATCATAATAAACTATGGAAAATTCTGAAAGAGATGGGAATACCAGACCAACTGACCTGCCTCTTGAGAAATCTGTATGCAGGTCAGGAAGCAACAGTTAGAACTGGTCATGGAACAACAGACTGGTTCCAAATAGGAAAAGGAGTTTGTCAAGGCTGTATACGGTCACCCTCTTTATTTAACTTCTATGCAGAGTACATCATGAGAAATGCTGGACTGGAAGAAACACAAGTTGGAATCAAGATTGCTGGGAGAAATATCAATAACTTCAGATATGCAGATAACACCACCCTTATGGCAGAAAGTGAAGAGGAACTAAAAAGCCTCTTAGAAAGTGGAGAGTGAAAAGGTTGGCTTAAAGCTCAACATTCAGAAAACAAAGATCATGGCATCCGGTCCCATCACTTCATGAGAAATAGATGGAGAAACAGTGGAAACAGTGTCAGACTTTATTTTTCTGGGCTTCAAAATCACTACAGATGGTGACTGCAGCCATGAAATTAAAAGACGCTTACTCCTTGGAAGGAAAGTTATGACCAACCTAGATAGCATATTCAAAAGCAGAGACATTACTTTGCCAACAAAGATTCATCTAGTCAAGGCTGTGGTTTTTCCTGTGGTCATGTATGGATATGAGAACTGGACTGTGAAGAAGGCTGAGCACCGGAGAATTGATGCTTTTAAACTGTGGTGCTAGAGAAAACTTGAGAGTCACTTGGACTGCAAGGAGATCCAACCAGTCCATTCTGAAGGAGATCAGCCCTGGGATTTCTTTGGAAGAAATGATGCTAAAGCTGAAACTCCAGTACTTTGGCCACCTCATGCGAAGAGTTGACTCACTGGAAAAGAGTCTGATGCTGGGAGGGATTGGGAGCAGGAGGAGAAAGGGACAACAGAGGATGAGATGGCTGGATGGCATCACTGACTCAATGGGTGTGAGTCTGAGTAAACTCTGGGAGTTGGTGATGGACAGGGAGGCCTGGCGTGCTGTGATTCATGGGGTCGCAAAGAGTCAGACACGACTGAGTGACTGATTTGATCTGATATGGTTTATATTGTACTCCTTGCACTGAAGTAAAGCGACTATGAAAGAATATCATATCCTCTTTGTCTCCTCTGCCAGATTAAACTATGGTATAAGTAAATTATTATATTTTCGAGGGAGATAGGAAATTGATATATGTGTGTGTGTGCTCAGTCATATTCAACTCTTTAGGACCACACAGACTGTAGCCTGCCAGGCTCCTCTGTCCACAGGATTTTCCAGCAAGAATACTGGAGTGAGTTGCCATTAAACGGATGAATATAGGTTAAATTTTTGAACTGGGAGACACTTCAAATGTAATGGGAATCATTTATTTAGTAGTATACTGGTCAACTGCTTAAAGTTGTATTGTTTTAAGATACTGACATATTTTTGAGCCTTCTGGTTTAGTCAACTCTTTACTCCTATAAGAGCTGGAGTAAATCATAATATTTGCTGTACTTTTATTTTGGAAGCATTACTATCTATATTTGCATTGTTTAAATTTGTTGCCTTTGTGTTGAAACTTAAAGGTAATTCCTTTGACAGTGTCATTGACCTTTGCCAACTGTATTTATGATACATTAGGACAAATTCTAGACAACCTAAAGTATTTGGATTTTCTAAAGTTTCTCTGTACTTTAGATAGAATTTCATTCCTCTATTAAGCTGTTATTCTAATAATTTATTGTATATAATTTATCAGTGTCTCTTTTAGGGGGAAGCCAGTCCTATATAATATAACTTGTATAGAACACAAATTAATAAGGTGGTTAAGAGTACACTTTTTTGATTGGCACTTTCAATTCTAAGATACTACCATTCTAGCCTATCAGTGCTTGGAAGATAGGGTGTGCTGAGTTTTTCCTTAATAAAAGATTATCATGCCTCCTCGTTTATCTTGCTCTACTTAACCCATTAGGTTAATGAAAACTATTAACTGTGAAAATATTAATTTAAAATGTACATAAAATGCTTAGCAAAATGTGGTACACAATAATCATTCAGTAAATGGTTCCTATTTTTATTATACTATACATAATATGTTCATAATTGTTAATAGAATTAAAATACTAATAAGACTGATTAATAAAATGACTAGTATGTAACAAATAATAAATATTAGTTATGTTAACTAATAATTTCTTTAGTAAACTTTTTTATTAACTGAAAGACTATCATAACAAGTTCATTAATACAGGTAAAATGACTATAAAACATAGCACAAAATTTAGGGAATATTTACATTAAAAGTACATCTTTTTACTCTTCTGATATTACAACCATATTGAAGTGTAAGTGGAAAATATGTTCTGTAATGTGGGAACCCTAAACATGATATAATTGTAAAAAATCTCTAAAGGATTAACCTTAAAAATAATCTAGTACTGTTTTCTGTTTCTTAGTTCTGATCTTTAGTTTATTTTTAAATGATGGAAATTAATCTTTTTTCTTCTACTTCTAACATTTTATCAATTAGCAAATAAAGGGATATCAATGAAGTGCCATCTGGTCAATTGTCAAATGATTGTTACAGACAGTGCATGCTCTCAGGACTAGACATCTTTCCTTTCTCTCACATAAACGCCATGATTACTAGCTCTTTACCCCAAATCTGGTCTAGAGAGATACTAGAGAAGTAATGGTGACCCACTCCAGTACTCTTGCCTGGAAAATCCCATGGACAGAGGAGCCTGGTAGGCTGAGCGACTGACACGACTGAGCGACTTCACTTTCACTTTTCACTTTCATGCATTGTGGAAGGAAATGGCAACCCACTCCAGTGTTCTTGCCTGGAGAATCCCAGGGGCGGGGGAGCCTGGTGGGCTGCCGTCTATGGGGTCACACAGAGTCAGACACGACTGAAGGGACTTAGCAGCAGCAGCAGCAGAGAAGTACTTAGTACTTACTGAGTACCTGCATAGTATGTATAACATAGGTAATCACCATCTTCGAGATATTATGGTTTAAACAGGCTGGTTAACTTGCTCAAGGTCATACTGATAATAAGTAGTAGAGTTGGTTTCAAATTCACAGCTGTCTGACCCAAAACCAATGCTTTTCTTAGCATATCACTTGGCTTTTTCCACTCAACCTTAGTAAATTGCCAAAAGCTTTTCCTAGAAGTTTAACCTCACTTTAGACCTCTAATTGTCATCTAAGCTTCCTATTCTTAGTTCCTTTTCTCAGTTACCAAAGGAAGAACTTTAGAGGCAGAGGGAAGAAGAAAAGGAACGTTGTAAGGTGGGGAGTGATGAACATTCCTCTTCAGCTTCCTCCGTGATAACTTGTACCTTTAGTCCTAAGAGGAAAAACGTAAAAGTCCTCCCTTTTTAAGAAGTGTATAACTACCTTGACAAAGTTTCTTCCAGTAAGTGATTAGCAACTCTAGCCCAGAATTCTAAGACTTTTCTTTTGCTTACTAAAGGTAACTCTTAAGCCTTCCCCTACACTTAATCTGCATATTTTACTGAGGTTGTTTATCTTCCAACATTTTGCAGTTTCCCTTAGGAATACCCTTAGCAACTGACTTCCATACAAACTGTCTGGGAATGTTTAAGAGGATCATATCCCTTGTAACTAAACAAAATAGAACATTTGAATGGAAATTTAATAGCAAATTAGATTGGCATGATTACAGAAGATTGAATGAAACTTTTGTTTTCTTTATATTTGCACTATAAAAGTCAACTAACTCTCCATTATACAATAGAAGGGAAGAAAGAGATTATTCTATTTTGGGCTTATTGTTCAATATAGCTTGAGCACATTCTATCAATTCAACCTTCAAGATCAGATCAGATCAGTCGCTCAGTCGTGTCCAACTCTTTTCGACCCCATGAACTGCAGCACGCCAGGCCTCCCTGTCCATCACCAACTCCCGGAGGTCACTCAGACTCACATCCATCAACTCAGAGATGCCATCCAGCCATCTCATCCTCTGTCGTCCCCTTCTCCTCCTGCCCCCAATCCCTCCCAGCAGCAGAGTCTTCTCCAATGAGTCAACTCTTCGCATGAGGTGGCCAAAATACTGGAGTTTCAGCTTTAGCATCATTTCTTCCAAAGAAATCCCAGGGCTGATCTCCTTCAGAATGGACTGGTTGGATCTTCTTGCAGTCCAAGGGACTCTCAAGAGTCTTCTCCAACACCACAGTTCAAAAGCATCAATTCTTCGGCGCTCAGCCTTCTTCACAGTCCAGCTCTCACATCCATACATGACCACAGGAAAGACCATAGCCTTGACTAGGTGAACCTTTGTTGGCAAAGTAATGTCTCTGCTTTTGAATATGCTATCTAGGTTGGTCATAACTTTCCTTCCAAGGAGTAAGTGTCTTTTAATTTCATGGCTGCAGTCACCATCTGCAGTGATTTTGGAGCCCAGAAAAATAAAGTCTGACACTGTTTCCACTGTTTCCCCATCTATTTCCCATGCAGTGATGGGACCAGATGCCATGATCTTCGTTTTCTGAATGTTGAGCTTTAAGCCAACCTTTTCACTCTCCACTTTCACTTTCATCAAGAGGCTTTTGAGTTCCTCTTCACTTTCTGCCATAAGGGTGGTGTTATCTGCATATCTAAGGTTATTAATATTTCTCCCAGCAATCTTGATTCCAACTTGTGTTTCTTCCAGTCCAGCATTTCTCATGATGTACTCTGCATAGAAGTTAAATAAACATGGTGACAATATACAACCTTGACGTACTCCTTTTCCTCTTTGGAACCAGTCTGTTGTTCCATGTCCAGTTCTAACTGTTGCTTCCTGACCTGCATACAGATTTCTCAAGAGACAGATCAGGTGGTCTGGTATTCCCATCTCTTTCAGAATTTTCCACAGTTTATTGTGATCTACACAGTCAAAGGCTTTGGCATAGTCAATAAAGCAGAAATAGATGTTTTTCTGGAACTCTCTTGCTTTTTCCATGATCCAGCTGATGTTGGCAATTTGATCTCTGGTTCCTCTGCCTTTTCTAAAACCAGCTTGAACATCAGGAAGTTCACGGTTCACGTATTGCTGAAGCCTGGCTTGGAGAATTTTGAGCATTACTTTATTAGCCTGTGAGATGAGTGCAGTTGTGCGGTAGTTTGAGCACTCTTTGGCATTGCCTTTCTTTGGGATTGGGATGAAAACTGACCTTTTCCAATCTTGTGGCCACTGCTGAGTTTTCCAAATTTGCTGGCATATTGAGTGCATGTTAAAAGATATCTCTCTTTTCCACCGCCATTGCCTCGTACCATGACTATTGCAAATGTTCCTAGTGAAGTTTTCATTAGGAAGTAGCTTTCATTAGGAGAAACTAGACCCTTTTCCAAATACAAACTCTAGTACAAGGGAGAAAAGATAGGCTTTGCTCTCTTTAAACTAAAGTTTTCACGTTTTATTTTCATCTCCACATCAATGTTTTCCTAATTTCTCCCAATCTCTATAATCCTATAAGAGAGGGTAACATGGCAAGGGGTGCCTTGGGTAACCTCCTTTTTGGTCTATAGACTCCTGATGTCTTCCTTCTTAGCTGCTTTTCATATAGACTTTTTTGTGTGGAGATCTTTTGAAAAATTTGTTCCTAAAATATTTATCCCTTATTTTTTTTTAATAAAAGGCCTTAGGAAAATGACTAAGGATAAAAAAGTGACACTTTTCTGTCAGTTTTCCTAATCAACCTCAGTAATCCTGCTAAACTTCTGCATTCTTTTCTGACCATGCTCTGGACTTGATACCATAGTTGAAGGTTCTATTCCATCAATCTTTTTCCTCTAGTCCTCCATCTAAATTATTCGTTCAGTGAAGAACTGAGAATGAAATATCTCCTGCTCTATAGTCTTCATACACATTCTTTGTGATTTTATCAAGTCAGATAAAGTGGTTTTGTCTATTTTGTAAGGCCAAGGGTATATAAATCCTAATTTCATGGATAAAATTAATTTGGCTACTCCATAACAAAAATATACTTGTATTAGAAGTCTGTTTAGCTTCAGTTCAGTTCAGTTCACTTAGTCGTGTCTGACTCGTTGCGACCCCATGAATCACAGCGCGCCAGGCCTCCCTGTCTATCACCAACTCCAGGAGTTTACCCAAACTCATGTCCATCGAGTCTGTGATGCCATCCAGCCATCTCATCCTCTGTCATCCCCTTCTCCTCCTGCCCCCAATTCCCCCCAGCATCAGGGTCTTTTCCAATGAGTCAACTTTTCGCATGAGGTGGCCAAAGCACTGGAGTTTCAGCTTCAGCATCAGTCCTTCCCATGAATATTCAGGACTGATCTTTAGGATGGACTGGTTGGATCTCCTTGCAGTCCAAGAGACTCGGAAGAGTCTTCTCCAACACCACACTTCAAAAGCATCAATTCTTCGGCACTCAGCTTTCTTCATAGTCCAAGTCTCACATCCATACATGACCACTGGAAAAACCATAGCCTTGACTAGACGGACCTTTGTTGGCAAAGTAATGTCTCTGCTTTTGAATATGCTATCTAGGTTGGTCATCACTTTCCTTCCAAGAAGTAAGTGTCTTTTAATTTCATGGCTGTAATCACCATCAGCAGTGATTTTGGAGCCCAGAAAAATAAAAGTCTGACACTGTTTCCCCATCTATTTCCCATGAAGTGATGGGACCAGATGCCATGATCTTTGTTTTCTGAATGTTGAGCTCTAAGCCCACTTTTTCACTCTCCTCTTTCACTTTCATCAACAGGCTTATTAGTTCCTCTTCACTTTCTGCCATAAGGGTGGTATCATCTGCATATCTGAGGTTATTGATATTTTCTCCCAGCAATCTTGATTCCAGCTTGTGCTTCATCCAGCCCTGCATTTCTCACAATGTACTCTGCATATAAGTTAAATAAGCAGGGTGACAATAATCAGCCTTGACGTACTCCTTTCCCTATTTGGAACCAGTCTTTTGTTCCATGTCCAGTTCTAACTGTTGCTTCCTGACCTGTACATAGGTTTCTCAAGAGGCAGGTCAGGTGGTCTGGTATTTCCATCTCTTTCAGAATTTTTTAGCCTCAGTTCCGTTCAGTTCAGTCGCTCAGTCGTGTCCGACTCTTTGCAATCCCATGAATCGCAGCACGCCAGGCCTCCCTGTCCATCACCAACTCCCGGAGTTCATTCAGACTCACTGCTGTACTCAGTCAGACTCACGTCCATCGAGTCTGTGATGCCATCCAGCCATCTCATCCTCTGTCGTCCCCTTCTCCTCCTGCCCCCAATCGTTCCCAGCATCAGAGTCTTTTCCAATGAGTCAACTCTTCGCATGAGGTGGCCAAAGTACTGGAGTTTCAGCTTTAGCATCATTCCTTGCAAAGAAATCCCAGGGCTGATCTCCTTCAGAATGGACTGGTTGGATCTCCTTGCAGTCCAAGTTACTCTCAAGAGTCTTCTCCAACACCACAGTTCAAAAGCATCAATTCTTCGGCGCTCAGCCTCCTTCACAGGAGTCATTAAATAGCTATGACTCAACACCCCCTCTTGAGGTGCTGGGTGGGTTGGGGAAGAGAGTGAATGTGGGGAAACTAATAGTAATATTAAAATAATATTGAATTTCAAAAATACTATCCATTGTAAACTGATGCTAGCCTAAAAGATACCAGGAAACAGCTGACTGAAACAAATATAGTTGAAACATTTCTGGAATTAACAAATAAGTCCAGCTTCCAGATAGTGCTATCAAGACAAACGAATATAGTCTTTGAATGATTGGGAAAAGGGTGAGAGGTGAGTTTGAGAGATCCTCACCATTTGGCTAGATATTTAATTAGATTTGTCATTAATGCTTTGAATTGTAGTTATAAAGTTTAAGGGAGCTATTAATTAACCATATACAGGAAGTCTTTGATAATGCATATGTGTTTGAGAACAGTTGGTAGTAAAGAAAATTTCTGTACATACTTATTATTTACATAAAAATGTATTATGTGAATTTTTAAAGACAAGAGTAGGTGATTTTTGTATTCACTCACCAATATAGTCTCCTATAATGAATCCTTTAGAATATTAACATTTTACTTTTATACAGGGAACTTTTACTATATTATTATAAGCCTTTGATATTTGTAATAATCACTTCAACAAACAACTGTGGGGCCCACATGTCTGTATATAACAAACTATGTTATATTTATGGTGTGTGTAGGGTTTAAAAAATATGCTATTTAATATCCATTATCCATAGAGAAAGATTTTTTAATTTCCATATTAATTTTCTGATTATTTTTTCATTTCTAGAGCTAGTGGATTCATTTAAATTATATCCTAAATATACTTTATCCTGCCTACTCAAAACTACATAATTCCAAAATATAAGGGCTTATTAGTCCCATTTTTCTTGCTTTCTTACCACATCGATAGCAACATTAGCAACATCGATAGATGGATAGTTAGACACAGAATGAATGAACTGCAGTGATATGTGAGCCTGCTTGCGAGTTAAGTCGCTTCAGTTGTCTCCAACTCTTTGTGACCCTATGGACTGTAGCCTGCCAGGCTCCTCTGTCCATGGGATTCTCCAGGCAAGAAAACTGGAGTGGGTTGCCGTGCCCTTCTCCAGGGGATCTTTCCCACCCAGGGATTGAACCAGCATCTCTGTCTCCGGCATTGACAAGCGGGTTCTTTACCACTAGCACCACCCGGGAAGCCCTGCAGTGATGTGCAACATGGATAAATGTTAACATTGTAATATTAAGTGAAAATAATTAAATCTCAAAACATTATATAGGGCATAATAGCATTTTGTAGAGCTAGAAGTGGGCTTACCGGGTTGCTCAGGAGTAAAGAATCCACCTGCCAGTGCAGGAGACACAGGAGATAGAGGTTCAGTCCCTGAGTGGGGACTATCTCCTGGAGTAGGAAATGGAAACCCACCCCAGTATTCTTGCCCGTAAAATTCTATGGACATAGAAGCCTGGCGGGCTACAGTCAATGGGATTGTGAAGAGTCCCACATAACTGAGCACTCACACACATAAAGTTAAAAGCAATCCAACTATATACACACTGCATACATAATAATTGTACATATATGAATGCATGCATGTTTGCTCAGTTGCTTCAGTTATCTCAAACTCTTTGTGGTCCCAAGGACTGTAGTCGGCCAGGCTCCTTTGTCCATGGGATTCTCATGGCAAGAATACTGGAGTAGATTGCCATTTCCTCTTCCAGGGGATCTTCCTGACCCAGGTATGGAACCTGCACATCCTGCCTCTCCTGCATTGCAAGTAGATTCTTTATCACTGAGGCACCAGGGAAGCCTGTGTATATGTATATGTATATATGTATACTTATATACACACACAAACATAAATTTAAGAATACCGATAGATGAGAAGAAACTACATGCAAAGAGAAACAAAGAAATGATAGACTTAAGAATCAGAATAATGGCTATCTTGGGTGGAAGAGGCAAGAGTGTAAATGAGCAGAGCTAGAGTGATAGATGTAGGTTATTAAAAAGCTCCTAACTCTTCTTTCAGGAACATAGTTTGCTGCTGCTGCTCCTGCTAAGTCGCTTCAGTCGTGTCTGACTCTGTGTGACCCCATGGACTGTAGCCCACCAGGCTCCCCCGTCCCTGGGATTCTCCAGGCACTAGTGTTTATTAATTAATTTTGAAAATAAAACTACATGAATAAAGTAGGCTAGATGAGGTCCAGTAAGGAGTATGTATCGTGTACCAAGGATTATGATTCATCCAATTCCATATACCAGAGGTACAAAAAAAAAAAAAAAGCCACAATCATTACCGTATTTCAGTTCAGTTAAGTCACTCAGTCATGTCCAACTCTTTGGGACCCCATGAACTGCAGCACACCAGGATTCCTTGTCCATCACCAACTCCCAGAGCTTACTCAAACTCATGTCCATCTAGACAGTTATGCCATTCAATTATCTCATCCTCTGTTGTCCCCTTCTCCTCTCACCTTCAGTCTTTTCCAGCATCAGGGTCTTTTCAAAGGAGTCAGTTCTTCTCATCAGGTGGCCAAAGTATTGGAGCTTCAGCCTTAGCATTAGTCCTTCCAATGAATATTCAGGACTGATATCCTTTAGGATTGACTTGTTTGATCTCCTTGCAGTCCAAGGGACTCTCAAGAGTCTTCTCTAACATCACAGTTCAAAAACAGCAATTCTTCTGTGATCAGCTTTCCTTATAGTCCAACTCTCACATCCATACATGACCACAGGAAAAACCATAGTTTTAACTAGACGGACCTTTGTTGGCAAAGTAATGTCTCTGCTTTTTAATAGGCTGTCTAGGTTGTTCATTACTTTTCTTCCAAGGAGCTAGTGTCTTAATTTCATGGCTGCAGTCACCATCTGCACTGATTTTGGAGCCCCCAGAAATAAAGAAATAAAGTCTCTCACTGTTTTCATTGTTTCCCGCCCTATTTGCCATGAAGGGATGGGGCTGGATGCCATGATCTTTGTTTTCTGAATGTTGAGCTTTAAGCCAACTTTTTCACTCTCCTCTTTCACTTTCATCAAGAGACTCTAGTTCTTCTTCGCTTTCTGCCATAAGGGTAGTGTCATCTTCATATCTGAGGTATTAATATTTCTCCCAGCAATCTTCATTCCAGCTTGTGCTGTATCCAGCCTGACATGATGTATTCTGCATATAAGTTAAATAAGCATGGTGACAATATATAGCCTTGATATACTCCTTTCCTGATTTGGAACCAGTCTGTTGTTCCATGTCCAGTTCTAAATGTTGCTTCTTGACCTGCATACAGACTTCTCAGGAGGTAGTTCAGGTGGTCTGGTACTCCCATATCTTTCAGATTTTCCACAGTTTGTTGTGATCCTCACAGTCAAAGGCTTTGTCATAGTCAATAAAGCAGAAGTAGATGTTTTTCTGAAATTCTCTTGCTTTTTCAATGATCCAGCAGATGTTGGCAATTTGATCTCTGGTATCTTTGCCTTTTTAAAACCCAGCTTGTCTTACATTTAGCTCTTTAATCCATTTTGAGTTTATTTTTTGTGTATGGTGTTAGAAAGTGTTCTAGTTTCATTCTTTTACAAGTGTTCGACCAGTTTTCCCAGAACCACTTGTTAAAAAGATTGTCTTTAATCCATTGTACATTCTTGCCTCCTTTGTCAAAGATAAGGTGACCATATGTGCGTGGATTTATCTCTGGGCTTTCTATTTTGTTCCATTGATCTATATTTCTGTCTTTGTGCCAGTACCATACTGTCTTGATGACTGTGGCTTTGTAATAGAGCCTGAAGTCAGGCAGGTTGATTCCTCCAGTTCCGTTCTTCTTTCTCAAGATAGCTTTGGCTATTCGAGGTTTTTTGTATTTCCATACAAATTGAGAAATTATTTGTTCTAGCTCTGTGAAGAATACCGTTGGTATCTTGATGGGGATTGCATTGAATCTATAAATTGCTTTGGGTAGTATACGCATTTTCACTATATTGATTCTACCAATCCATGAACATGGTATATTTCTCCATCTATTAGTGTCCTCTTTGATTTCTTTCACCAGTGTTTTATAGTTTTCTATATATAGGTCTTTAGATTCTTTAGGAAGATATATTCCTAAGTATTTTGTTGTTTTCATTGCAATGGTGAATGGAATTGTTTCCTTAATTTCTCTTTCTATTTTCTTGTTATTAGTGTACAGGAATGCAAGGGATTTTTGTGTGTTAATTTTATATCCTGCAACTTTACTATATTCCAATGTTCATAGCAGCACTGTTTACAATAGCCAGAACATGGAAGCAACCTAGATATCCATCCACAGATGAATGGATAAGCAAGCTGTGGTACATATACACAATGGAGTATTACTCAGCCATTAAAAAGAATACATTTGAATCAGTTCTAAGGAGGTGGATGAAACTGGAGCCTATTATACAGAGTGAAATAAGCCAGAAACAAAAACACAAATACAGTATACTAACGCATATATATGGAATTTAGAAAGATGGTAAAAATAACCCTATTTACGAGACAGCAAAAGAGACACTGATGTATAGAACAGATTTTTGGACTCTGGGACCAGAAGAGGGTGGGATGATTGGGGAGAATAGCATTGAAATATGTATAATATTATATCTGAAACGAGTCGTCAGTCCAGGTACGATTCCCGGTAACAAATGCCTGGGGCTGGAGCACTGGGACGACCTGGAGGGATGGTGTGGGGAGGGGAGAGGGAGGAGGGTTCAGGATGGGGAACACGTGTATACTGGCGGCGGATCCATCTTGATGTATTGTAAAAGCAATACAATATTGTAAAGTTAAGCAAAATAAAAAAAAAAATAAAATAAAAAATCCAGCTTGAACGTCTGGAAGTTCATGGTTCATGTACTGTTGAAATCTGGCTTGGAGAACTTTAAGCATTACTTTACTAGTGTGTGCTGCTGCTGCTGCTGCTGCGTCTTTGCATGAAAAGTTCCCTTAGTATCTCTAATATTCTTGAAGAGATCTCTAGTCTTTTCCATTCTGTTTTTTCCCTCTATTTCTTTGCATTGATCACTGAGGAAGGTTTTCTTATCTTTCCTTGCTATTCTTTGGAACTCTGCATTCAAATGGGTATATTGTTCCTTTTTTCCTTTACCTTTAGCTCTCTTCTTTTCTCAGCTATTTTTAAGGCCTCCTCAGACAACCATTTTACCTTTTTGCATTTCTTTTTCTTGGGGATGGTCTTGATCACTGCCTCCTGTACAATGTCATGAACCTCTGTCCATAGTTCTTCAGGCAGTCTATCAGATCTGATCCCTTGAATCTATTTTTCACTTCCACTGTATAATTGTAAGGGATTTGATTTAGGTCATACCAGAAAATCAGAGATACCAAAGGAACATTTCATGCAAAGATGGGCACGATAAAGGACAGAGATGGTGTGGACCTAACAGAAGCAGAAGATATTAAGAAGAGGTGGCAAGAATACACAGAAGAACTGTATAAAAAAGAGCTTCAAGACCTAGATAATCATGATGTTGTGATCACTGACCTAGAGCCAGACATCTTGGAATGTGAAGTCAAATGGGCCTTAGAAAGCATCACTACGAACAAAGCTAGTGGAGGTGATGGAATTCCAGTGGAGCTATTCCAAGTCCTGAATGATGATGCTGTGAAAGTGCTGCACTCAATATGACAGCAAATTTGGAAAACTCAGCAGTGGCCACAAGATTGGAAAAGGTCAGTTTTCATCCCAATCCCAAAGAAAGGCAATGCCAAGGAGTGCTCAAACTACCGAACAATTGCACTCATCTCACACGCTAGTAAAATAATGCTCAAAATTCTCCAAGCCAGGCTTCAGCAATATGTGAACCGTGAACTTCCTGATGTTCAAGCTGGTTTTCGAAAAGGCAGAGGAACCAGAGATCAAATTGCCAACATCCGCTGGATCATGGAAAAAGCAAGAGAGTTCCAGAAAAACATCTATTTCTGCTTTATTGACTATGCCAAAGCCTTTGACTGTGTGGATCACAATAAACTATGGAAAATTCTGAAAGAGATGGGAATATCAGACCACCTGATCTGCCTCTTAAGAAATCTGTATGCAGGTCAGGAAGCAACAGTTAGAACTGGTCATGGAACAACAGACTGGTTCCAAATAGGAAAAGGAGTACGTCAAGGCTGCATATTGTCACCCTGTTTATTTAACTTCTATGCAGAGTACATCATGAGAAATGCTGGACTGGAAGAAACACAAGTTGGAATCAAGATTGCCGGGAGAAATATCAATAACCTCAGATATGCAGATGACACCACTCTTATGGCAGAAAGTGAAGAGGGGCTAAAAAGCCTCTTGATGAAAGTGAAAGTGGAGAGTAAAAAGGTTGGCTTAAAGCTCAACATTCAGAAAACGAAGATCATGGCATCTGGTCCCATCACTGCATGGGAAATAGATGGGGAAACAGTGGAAACGGTGTCAGACTTTGTTTCTCTGGGCTCCAAAATCACTGCAGATGGTGACTGCAGCCATGAAATTAAAAGACGCTTGCTCCTTGGAAGGAAAGTTATGACCAACCTAGATAGCATATTCAAAAGCAGAGACATTACTTTACCAACAAAGGTTCGCCTAGTCAAGGCTATGGTCTTTCCTGTGGTCATGTATGGATGTGAGAGCTGGACTGTGAAGAAGGCTGAGCGCCGAAGAATTGATGCTTTTGAACTGTGGTGTTGGAGAAGACTCTTGAGAGTCCCTTGGTCTGCAAGAGGATCCAACCAGTCCATTCTGAAGGAGATCAATCCTGAAATTTCTTTGGAAGGAATGATGCTAAAGCTGAAGCTCCAGTATTTTGGCCACCTCATGCGAAGAGTTGACTCATTGGAGAAGACTCTGATGCTGGGAGGGATTGAGGGCAGGAGGAGAAGGGGACGACAGAGGATGAAATGGCTGGATGGCATCACTGACTCGATGGATGCGAGTCTGAGTGACCTCCGGGAGCTGGTGATGGACAGGGAGGCCTGGCGTGCTGCGGTTCATGGGGTCGCAAAGAGTCGGACACGACTGAGCGACTGATCTGATCTGATCTGATCTGATCTGAATGGTCTAGTCGTTTTCCCTGCTTTCTTCAATTTAAGTCTGAATATGGCAATAAGGAGTTCATGAGCTGAGCCACAGTAAGCTCTCAGTCTTGTTTTTTCTGTCTGTATAGAGCTTCTCCATCTTTCTCTGCGAAGAATATAACCAGTCTGATTTTGGTATTGACCATTTGGTGATGTCCATGTGTAGAGTCTTCTCTTGTGTTGTTGGAAGGGGTGTCTGCCATGGCCAGTATATTCTCTTGGCAGAACTCTGTTAGCCTTCGCCGTGCTTCATTCTGTACTCCAAGGCCAAATTTGCCTCCAGGTATAACATGGCTAAAGGAAGATTGGATCAGAGTAATTTTGTCAGATGTATTCTTGAAGGACTCAGGCAAGTGCATGCTTAGACTTTAAACTATGCCAAATTGGCAAACATGGAACAGCAGGAGAATGAAGCTCCTGGTAAATTCCTAGATAGGCTGAGAGGAGCCCTTCACAGACTCACTGAGATTGATTCCGAAAGTGAAGAGGGAAGAGTGATCTTAAAGATAGATTTCTCACTCAGTCAGCTCCAGATATCCACCGTAAGCTATTAAAACAGGTGATGGCACCCCACCCCAGTACTTTTGACTGGAAAATCCCACGGACGGATGGGATTTTCCAATCCTGTTAAGCTCCAGTCCATGGGGTCGCTAAGAGTCGGACACGACCGAGCGACTTCACTTTCCCTTTTCACTTTCATGCATTGAAGAAGGAAATGGCAACCCACTCCAGTATTCTTGCCTGGAGAATCCCAGGGACGGGGGAGCCTGGTGAGCTTCCTTCTATGGGGTCGCAACAGAGTCGGACATGACTGAAGTGACTTAGCAGCAGCAGCAGCATGGACCAAATAGAGCTTGCCTGGTGGTTCAGATGGTAAAGCGTCTGCCTGCAATGTGGGAGACCTGAGTTCGATCCCTGGGTTGGGAAGATCCCCAAGAGAAGAAAATGGCAACCCACTCCAGTATTCTTGCCTGGAAAATTCCATGGATGTAGGAGCCTGGTAGGCTACAGTCCATGGGGTCACAAAGTCAGACACGACTGAGCAACTTCACTGGTTACCAGGTATCTCTTCACTTCCTACTTTTGCATTTCAGGCCCCTATAATGAAAAGGATATCTTTTGGGGGTGTTAGTTTTAGATCTTGTAGGTCTTCAGAGAACTGTTCAACTTCAGCTTCTTCAGCATTTCTGATTGGGGCATAGATTTGGATCACTGTGATATTGTATGATTTGCCTTGGAAATGAACAGAGATCATTCTGTCATTTTTGCGATTGCTTCCAAGTACTGCATTTTGAACTCTTTTGTTGACTATGAGGGCTACTCAATTTCTTCTAAGGGATTCTTGCCCACAGTAGTAGATATAATGGTCATCTGAGTTAAATTCACCCATTCCAGTCCATTTTAGTTCACTGATTCCTAAAATGTCAGTGTTCACTCTTGCCATCTCCTGTTTGACCACTTCCAATTTAATGTGATTCCTGGACCTAACATTCCAGGTTCCTATGCAATATTGTTCTTTACAGCATCGGACTTTACTTCTATCACTAGTCACATCCACAGCTGGGTGTTGTTTTTGCTTTGGCTCCGTCTCTTTATTCTTTCTGGAGTTATTTCTCCACTGTTCTCCAGTAGCATATTGGGCACCTACCAACCTGGGGAGTTCATCTCTCAGTTTCATCTTTTTGCCTTCAGTGTCCTATCTTTTTGCCTTTTTATACTGTTCAGGGGATTTTCAAGGCAAGAATACTGAAGTGGTTTGCCATTCCCTTCTCCAGTGAACTACGTTTTGTCAGAACTCTCCACCATGACCCGTCCATCTTAGGTGGCCCTACACGGCGTGGCTTATGGTTTCATTGAATTAGACAAGCCTGTGGTTCATGTGATCGGTTTGATTAGTTTTCTCTGATTGTGGTTTTCATTCTGTCTGCCCTCTGATGGATAAAGAGGTTTCCTGATGGGAGAGACTGACTGACAGAAGGAAACCGGGTCTTGTTCTGATGGGCGGGGCCATGCTCAGTAAATCTTTAATCTAATTTTTTGTTGATGGGCGAGGCTGTGTTCCCTCCCTGTTGTTGACCTGAGACCAAAGTATGGAGGAGGTAATGAAGATAATGGCAATCTCCTTCAAAAGGTCCCATGCACCCACTGCCATACTCAGTGCCCCCAACCCTGCAGCAGGCCACCACCAACCCACGCCTCTGCCGGAGACTCCTGGACACTCACGGACAAGTCTGGGTCAGTCTCTTGTGTGGTCACTGCTCCTTTCTCCTGAGTCCTGGTGTGCACAAGGTTCTGTTTGTGTCCTTGAAGAATCTGCTTCCCTAGTCCTGTGTAAGTTCTGATGGCTCTATGGTGGGTTAATGGCGACCTCCTCCAGGAGGGCTTATGCCACACCCAGGTCTACTGCACCCAGAGCCCCTGCCCCTGCAGCAGTCCACTGCTGACCTGTACCTCAAACACTCAAACACTCAAGGGTAAGTCTGGCTTAGTCTCTGTGGAGTCTCTTGGTGCGCATATAGATTACTGTAGTTATCTATTGCTAAAAAAAAAAAAAACCCTCAAGGCCATAGTAACTTAAAAGAGAATATGTGTTATCTCTCAGGAATCTCTCATGATCAGGAATTCAGGAGCAAATTAGCAGGGTGGTTCTGGTTTCAGATCTTTCATTTTTGTGATTCTGATTTCAAGATGTCAGCAGAGGCTGCAGCCATCTGAAAGCTTGACTGGGGCTAGAAGATCCACTTCCAAGGTGGCTAACTCACATGGCGCGGAAGTCAGTGTTGACTCTTTGTCTCAGTCTCTTGCCCTGTGGACCTCCAATTTTTTTAATTTGCTTATGTGTCTTCACAATATGGAGGCTGACTTCACAGTGAGGGATCAAAAAGCAGAAAGAGAGGAGCAATGGATTTCCTAACCTCAAATTGAGAGTCATACAAATCACTTTTGCCACATTGTTTTGGTCACACAAGTCAACCCTGATAGGGGTTGTAGGTTGGACTATACAAGGGTGTGAATACTAGCCAGCAGGGATCATTGAGGGTCATCTTGGAAGCCAGAACCACACAGCCCAATGTGGCTTACCTTGAACAACTAGCTTTTTAATATACTGCAATTCTTAAATCTCAATTGTTATGCTCTATTCTGTTCTTGGTGACATCAGATAATTTTTTTATCTTTAGAGTTGGAGAAGAAAGAAATAACTTTCTGCTTTGATACAATAATACTAACATTCTAATTTTAGTCTTTCCATTGAATTCTGTTAATAATCAATATATTAGCTTCCTTCTGCATGTGCTTTCAATTGTGTCAAACTGTATTTCTTTTTTTTTTTTCTTCTAATTCTATGGTTTCTAATTTTTAACTGTCTGGCTTCATCCTTCCTAATATACTTAAAATTATTAATCTGTTTGTTTCTTTCATGGATTTTTTCCCCCAAGGTTGTAGATTTGTTAATTTGCTTATTTTAAAGTTTTTCTATTTTTTCGTTCAAAATATTTGTTCAAGTGGATTTGTACATTCAATAAGCATTTATAGAGAATTGTTCATATGCCAAAACAGTAAAGCCTCTCTATCAAGCATAATTGAGAAGATACGGAAGTAAATACACATAGGGGAAAAAGGAGGAGTATTATAAGGAAAGGTAAGGACAAAATATAAAGTAAGAAAAAATCAGATTAAATAGTTGGAAGGAATCTCAGTTTTTCTTCAACATCCTTGTATTTGAAAGACCTTCCCTTCAACCATGCCAATTTAACAGTTGACTATTATACTCAAATATCAACTGAGAATCATATACTCAAAGTCCAAGATCAGGCTTTGTGAAATTTTAATACCTTTGGGACTTTTCACTGTTGGTTATTGGTGACATAGCTTAAAATGGTAGTTAACTGGTCTTATGGATCAAAAACGTGTGTAGATAGTAAGAAATAAAAGGAAAAACGTATTTAGCACTTTACAGGTAACTGAAAGTTAGCCACACCAGTGATCCCTTTCCCACTATTGCTTCACTACTTGTCAAAATACATTCAGGTGAATAAACCTCAAAGCGATCAATTACTTGAAGAATGTATGACATAATGTTTGCTGTCCCTCTGTGACCTATGTCAGTTCCCAGCCTACATCTACAAGAAAGAAATCTTCCTTAAAGGGATTCTTTTTTTTTTCCTTATTAGAATTTATTTCATTAAGTATGGAAAAGGAAGAAAACTATTTAGAACAAGAAGCCATCAGCACAACAAACTAGCACATGGAACAACTAAGGAAAATTTTGCAGCCTCAAAAGAATACTCATGAAGGAATAAGCATGTTCCAACCATATGTTTTCATGTAATCGTTTACAAATGTATCCAACCACATAAAAACTAAAATTAGCCATTTTGGCGGGAAAGATGACTTCCTTTCTTAACAATGAAGATTTTAGCATATTTATTTTTCATATAAAAGGAGAGGTGATTAATAATGGTTTAAGATGTCATAAAATGTTTTTCCTTGAATTTCTGTCTAACTAGGACTTGCAGTTTAATTCAAATGAAGTCTAATTCGGATTTTGCAACCTTGTGATCTCAGATTGAATGGCACTTACTAAAACAGATAAAATAAATAATGTATCATCTTATATTCTTCTGAAACTGCTTACAGTATATTCTAGGATTACATACCAACCATAATCTCCAAAACTGTGAATGACCAGTGAGACAATGAAAAAGGACTGGACCGCATTCAAATTCTTTTTGTGGGGGTGAGGTGGAATTCAGTTGAGCTTTGAATCTGGGAGGCTGAACCATGGGTCTTAGAATCCAAGGTTGCTGTTGGAGAAATAGTGAGAATTAGCTAGAAAGGTTTTCAGGAAAGAGTAAATTCAATTAACTTGCTATGGCTAAATATTTGAAACCTGAAATTTTTCAGGCTTCCAAACTTGTTCTGATCTCAGTCAGGCATTGGCAGTCAAGAAAAGTGCTGGTTTTGTAGTACGCCAAGCTACTGCCACTCCTCTGGACAAAACTGCAAAATATCAGTATGCCCTGTTGCCCACAAGGACTTCCCTAGTAGCTCAGCTGGTAAGAAATCTGCCTGCAATACAGGAGACCCCAGTCTGATTCCTGGGTTGGAAGGATCCCCTGGAGAAGGGAAAGGCTACCCACTCCAGTATTCTCGGGCTTCCCTTGTGGCTCAGCTGGTAAAGAATCCGCCTCAATGTGGGAGACCTGGGTTCCACCCCTGGGTTGTTAAGATCCCCTGGAGAAGGGAAAGGCTACCTGCTCCAGTATTCTGGCCTGGAGAATTCTATGGACTCTATAGTCCAAGGGGTCTCAAAGAGTCAGACACAACTGAGTGACTTTCACTTCACTATTGCCCACAAATGAAAGCCTTACCCTACCACCTCCAGCGCCACTCTACCCAAATTTCCCTTTTCCCACCCTGAGCTATTAGTTCATTCCTAGATTGCCAATATCAGTTAAATGTTGATCAGATTCTAGAACATCAAATTAACTAACAATAAGGTGTGAATGAGGTTTACTGGTTCACAAGTCAGATTTGCATTTTAAAAGAGGGATTTGTTAAACACAAATGAACTTCTAATAGAATGTGTAAGAGAGATTTTTTTCTCTAAGGGATGGGGACATATCCAGAGCTGTTTGTCAGCTCAGGGGTGTCAAGTACAGCCTTGACATTCCTCTTCCATCTGCAAGCTCTTACCATTCACACCTCTATTTATCCTACCAGTAACCTTTGCAAATAGTACATATTTAAAACAGAATTATTAGAGAGTTGCTTGATAGAACTCTGTATAAACCTAAAGGTTCTTGGGCCTCCAATTAAGTACTCAGTTCAGTTCAATTCAGTCGCTCAGTTATGTCTGACTCTTTGCAACCCCATGAATTGCAGTACTCCAGACCTCCCTGTCCATCACCAACTCCTGGAGTTCACTCAGACTCATGTCCATTGAGTCCTAGAGCCCTAAATTTCACAGTAGTCCATTTAAACAGACAAAAATGCCATACATTAAAGGATTAACTCTCCATTTAGTGTATTTATCTATTTAATTATTTAAATAAAGAAGAATTTGTAAGAACTTTCCTATAATTACTAAAAGAAATGCTTATTTTTTTAATTGGGGGAAAGCTTGCTGCTAAGTTGCTGCAGTCGTGCCCGACTCTGTGCGACCCCATAGACGGAAGCCCACCAGGCTCCCCCCGTCCCTGGGATTCTCCAGGCAAGAATACTGGAGCGGGTTGCCATTTCCTTCTCCAATGCATGAAAATGAAAAGTGAAAGTGAAGTCGCTCAGTCGTGTCCGACTCTTAGCGACCCCATGGACTGGAGCCCACCAGGATCCTCCGTCCATGGGATTCTCCAGGCAAAAGTACTGGGGTGGGGTGCCATTGCTTAGAGACCTTTTAAAAATAAAATCATTTAATTACAGAAATATAGAGGAAAAACTAAAAAAAAAAAAAAAAAACTTTCCATATAATTTTAATGTCAGATAGATCAAGAGAATTAACTTTGAACACTTAGAATTTTTTCTGGGCCAAATAATTTAATATTTCAGAGAAGAAAGAGGGAACTCATCCACACGAAGAAAGAGGAACATATCAGTAGGGATCTAGGAATCTCTTTAAAATGTGATGAGCAAAGAGAAAATTGCTCTGCTCCACAAACTAATTCCTACTCTAGCTCCCCTAGCTCCCATTTTGAAGAAAGATTATCTGTATCAGGTGGCTTCCCTGGTGGCTCAGCTGATAAAGAATCCGCCTGCAATGCAGGAGACCTGGGTTCAGTCCCTGGGTTGGGAAGATCTCCTAGAGAAGGAAAAGGCTACCCACTCCAGTATTCTGGTCTAGAGAATTCCATGGGTCCATGGGGTCGCAAAGAGTTGGACATGACTAAGCAAATTTCACTTTCACTTATCTGTATCAGAAACTCATGAAACCACTAACAAAACATTTGATCAGAGTTGTACACTGGAAATTTCAGACTTTCATTCTCTGGCCTCTGTGCACAGGGTCTATTCGTCTTTTCCCCTTAGATCTTTATGGGCCATCAAATACTCACAGGTATTACCCAGAAATGTGATGAAGCCATAAAAGAAGAAAATTCTAGAGACAGACTCCTGTTCCCACATGTGTGACTCAGTCTTCGTTGTTGTGGACAACTTTTCTGAAGTCCATCCAAAAACTGTCTTTATTATAAAAAGAATAACAACTACTTTGAAATCATGCCAGGCTTTTATAGAATATATAGCTCTTTCACTTCTAATTTTTAAAATGCCCTTAAAGGTGGCTTAGAAGGGATTAATAATGATGATGCTCAGTCCCTTGGACTGCAAGGAGATCCAACCAGTCCATTCTGAAGGAGATCAACCCTGGGATTTCTTTGGAAGGAATGATGCGAAAGCTGAAACTCCAGTACTTTGGCCACCTCATGCGAAGAGTTGACTCATTGGAGAAGACTCTGCTGCTGGGAGGGATTGGGGGCAAGAGGAGAAGGGGACGACAGAGGATGAGATGGCTGGATGGCATCACTGACTCGATGAATGTGAGTCTGAGTGATCTCTGGGAGCTGGTGATGGACAGGGAGGCCTGGCGTGCTGCGGTTCATGGGGTCGCAAAGAGTCGGACACGACTGAGCGACTGATCTGATCTGATCTCACAGAGATCATTTGAATTCGACAACTGAGCAAATAGTTGAATTAGGATTCAAACCCTAGAGTTAAAGAATTGTATTTCAGATCTTGTGCTTTTTTCATTAGAGCAAATTTTAGGGGCAGATATACCTTCTTGCATGAAATAGGGCTAAGCCACCCCAGCACTGCCTAAAATTAGTTATGGTAAATAATCCATAAAAATATGACTTTCCAAAATTATTCTTATCTTAAACTTGCATATCATAAAATCTCTATGGTTGAAGCATTGGGATTAAAGTAATCAAGTTTTATTTTAATAGTTTATCTCTTTTCATTTTACAGAAGTGGACCAATAGTGACTATTTTAATTTGCCCTAAAGACAATCATTATGACTATAAATGATGTTATAAGTAACTTTTTTAAAGCTTATGTGTAGGATAACCCCATAATTTATCATCCAAATGAGGGCACTTTTGAGAATGAATGTGACCACTGTTCCACTGCAACTATCCTGAGTAAATGGAGAGATATGATTACTCAACTTATAGGACATAATTCTTGGTTCCAGAGTGATGCATTTTGAATGAACAAAGCCCAGAGGAATGAAAATCTACATACATATACCTTACCAGTAAGTTGCCCTGAATCCCAGTTCTCATGAAGTATTCCCCAGTAAAACTTAGTCACTTTCAGAGGGGTCTAACTAACAGGCATTAAGCAAACATTTGAAATGTCAAGAGGGAAAAATCTATCCAATAGATAAATTTCTATAGTTGATCAAAAGAATATTATATAATAGTACATTTTTCAGTCTCTAAGTCATGTCTGACTCTTTGCCACCCCATGGACCATGCCAGGCTCCTCTGTTCTCTACTGTCTCCTGGAGTTGAGTCAATGATGCTATCTAACCATCTCATCCATTGTCACTCTCTTCTCCTTTGCTTGGTTTGATCTCCTTTACATACTACTACATTAGTAATTGATAAAGTAATTAAACTGCTAACCAAAGGATTTTTATATAGAAAAATTAAATTTGATAATGTAGGACTGTATTTAATCTTAAAATATCCTCATGACCGGCACACAAATGAATTTTATTTTGAAGAAAAGATAGTATTTAGAGAATGTATTGCTATATACCATGCATGCAACATGATGTCTTCCTATTTTGCCAATAAACTGCTATACTGAACAGTGACCCTCAGAGAATTGGTGTGCTTAACAGAATAACATTATCAGAAAATAAGAGAGTTTGATAACTCAAGAGATAATTTGATAACTATTTCTAATTATTGCTGAGTTATTTGGAAATTCTTCAAATGAAATTACATTGGTCCACCAGGGCTTCCCTGGTGGCTCAGACGGTAAAGAATCCATCTGCAATGTGGGAGATCTGGATTCGATCCCCGGGTTGGGAAGATTCCCTGGAGGAGGGCATGGCAACCCACTCCAATATTCTTGCCTGGAGAATTGCCATGGACAGGAGCCTGGCAGGCTACGGTGCACCGGGTCCCAAAGAGTTGGACACGACTGAGCAACTAAGCAAAACAATACCTTGCTTAAAAAGTAAAATTTTCCTGGTCTGTATGAAGTTCAGATTGACTTGATTAAGTTCATGGGAAAATGTCACTTTTCTTACAATTTAAACTTTTAATTTGAGATAGAAAGTTTCCCTTTTGGACAAAAAGTTGCAGCCTGGAAGTGATAAAATGTCTTGGCGGGTGGGGAACTAATGAAACTTTGTTGTGGACTAGTTCACAAAGGAATACAAGATGCGTTACATAATGCAGCCCTTTGTTTGTGGAGCTTCTGACAGAATCCTGCAGTTTTAGCTCAGTTTTAGCTTGAACTGAAAACTGCCACCAAAGTCCTCCCAAACTCCAGGCAGCTCTGAGTCTTTTTCCCCACCTCCTGCCATGATTACTCTGGCTTCTGATTAAATCACACCTTATATTTAAGGTCACTAACCTAAAACGACCCAAAGCTACTTATTTCTCTCTTCAACAGTTCCCCATTATTTGTAATACTTGGAATACTTGAAAATAGTTTCTGTCCTAACTTATGTAGCCTTTTCTCCCAAAGCAAATGCTCTAATAGTTTCCTCATTCATGGATTCAAACGTCAGGTGAAAGATTTTGGAAACTAGTTAGCATGCTAAGGAGTCTGGAGCATTAGCGCGAGTCGCAACCATGCTACCTGAGGGACAGAGAAAATGTCTTGTTAGTGCTGTTTAACGAGTGCCAGCTCCTCACTTAGTTTTAACAGAATCAGAACTGCATTTCATTGTCTTCTCTATATTTAATAGAAATCTTATTTGTATCATCTCTTCTTTAAAATATCCATGCCTTTGGAACTTAGTCTAATGTCTTCTTTCTTACTTAAAGTATATTTCGACTATTTTTAGAAAACTTTTACAAGTTTGTTTTTATTTTATTACTAACTGAACTAGGTTGTAACAAATTCTCGTCATAGAACTTCTTATTTTAGACTCAGTTTTTTCTGTTTTGACCTGGCTTAATCCTTTCTCAATACAGATTTCCCCTTTGCTTTCAGAGTGAGCATTTCATTACATTTATTGAATGTCTAGTATGTATAATCAAAATATGAAGCCAATGAATATGTATTACATACCAAGAATGTGACTGATGATTACCATCTAGTTAGGAAGAACAGTTTGGATAATTCAACTTATGAAAGTTATTTCTTGGTTAGAAATGTGTTCTGTAGCAAAAATTCTGACCTGAGTGTCTTAAACAAATAGGGGTTTGTGCTTTTCACATAGCAAGTCCAGAGGTAAAGAGCTGCTGGTATGTGATAAAGTGAGGGCCAGTCTCTGTGTTTCTCTTTGCTTTTTTATTTATTATTTCGTGTTTGTTGCTGTATGGTCACAAAACAGCCGCTGTAGCTAGAGGTGTAATGTCCATATTCAAAGGAAGGAGAGGTAAGCAGAAGGATTGCTTTTTACCTCTATCAGAAGAGAAAAAACTTTCTCAGAAACCAGCTTCTCAAGCAGATTGCCACATAGATCTTATTGACTAGAACTGGGTCCCAAGGCCCCCCTTGGTTGCTAGGGAGGCGAGGAAATCAGGGAACAGATTTGTCATAATTGGCTTAGAAATATCATAACTCATCATTCAGGACTGAGCACACTGCCACTCTGAACAAAATAGGAGTCTGTAGGTAGGAAGAAATTGGGGAATAGATATTGAGTAGGCAATAGTGTCTATTCCAGCTGTACTAGTCTAAAAAAAAAAAAAAAAAAGAGAATTAATGTGGACCATAAAAACTGGGAAACACTTTATAGATAAGATAGAACATAACCTAGGCTATAAGGTAATTAAAGCAATTAGATTGATAAAAGAACTCCACTAGGACACTCCAACTAAGAGAAGAACAAAAGCTTTAAGAAAGAACATATGCTCTTTATAGGAAGTAGATACTGTTTTGTGAATTCCTTAATTCTTTGAAGGCAGGAAGTAAGGCTTATTCCTATTTATTTTCCTAGTGTCTCACACATAATAGATGCTTATTGAATCATAGTAAATGAATGCATAATATTCCAACCCAGAAGTCCAGACATGAAATCATGGAGATAATAGAATAGAAAATTAAAATTTAGGACTCCCTTGGCAATGCCAAGAAACGGGAAATACTAATAAAGTGTGGCTACACTCTGGAATACTCGCTGGGTAGTACTGGAACCTGGGACATCTAAGGAAGTAGAGCAAGAAATGGAGGCTGAAATATCAAGTTAGTAATTTGAACTTAATCTGTAAAAACCTGATTATGTTTCCAGAATAAAGTTTCGGTAATATACAAATGTTGGCCTCCAGCAGGCCCTCCAGGTATTGGAAGCATTGAGTCTGTTGCTGTCACTTGTCCCCCTTTTCTTCAAGTTCTGTTCTCTGTAACCTTCAGAGATTTCTACTGTGAAAGGAGCTCTGGAAAAATGTGAAGTGGTTCGTGGGAGATTCCTAGATTCCTACTTTACAATAATCGGCATTTTACTTTTGTCCAGTTTCTGTTCTATGCCAGTCTCTCTGCTGCCGTTTTTAGGAGATCATTAAAATACCTGACTACAAATTGTTTATATTCTAACTAAGAATTTAAATCTCTTGATTGTTTAAAGTGAAGAAAAAGAAATTTGATACTGTTCACAAAAAATTAAGTTGGTCAAAAGGATAATTTGACTGGCTTTTATTGTTATGGTACACATTCAACCAGACAACTCAGGCAAGAGGCAGACAGACTTGTTTCTGCAAATACCAAATGAGTAACTTCCACTAAAGGGAAATTATCTTTCTCATAGTCTTGCTCACTTTCTATTTAACCAAGGATAAACTGTCTTGTCCTATGTTGTTTCTTGAACCCTAGAATTTAAATTTGGCTTACCATCTACAATATTGCTAAGTAGTAAACTGAAATAATAAATGAAAGTAATTTAATTTTTGAATTGCACATCCATAAATCCCGCATAATGTCAATGATTTTCAACTCCTTTTTGTTTTCAAGACCTTAACTTTACACACAAAAAAATATGCCAGTGGAGTGGGGATAGGCATAGTATTAAAATGTGCCAACTTAGTAATGGCATTTCTAACATGCTTATGGTCTATGGTCATTTGCTGAAGTTTACTTATTGCTTTAGGCTTCAGCCTCCTTGGTTAGATTAGAATGTGTGTGTGTGCTAAGTCACTTCAGTCATGTCAGGCTCTTTGCAACCCCATGGACTGTAGCCCGGCACGCTCCTCTGTCCATGGGATTCTCCAGGCAAGAATGCTGGAGTAGGTTGCCATGCCCTCCTCCAGGGGATCTTCCTGACCCAGGGATCAAATCCAGGTCTCCTAACATTTCCTGCATTGGCAGGTGGGTTCTTTACCACTAGCACCACCTGGGAAGCCCTAGATTAGAATGCTACTGCTAAGTCACTTCAGTTGTGTCCGACTCTGTGCGACCCCATAGATGGCAGCCCACCAGGCTCCCCCATCCCTGGGATTCTCCAGGCAAGAACACTGGAGTGGGTTGTCATTTCCTTCTCCAATGCGGGAAAGTGAAAAGTGAAAGTGAAGTCGCTCAGTCGTGTCTGACTTTTAGCGACCCCATGGACTGCAGCCTACCAGGCTCCTCCGTCCATGGGATTTTCCAGGCAAGAGTACTGGAGTGGGGTGCCATTCTAATACTTCAGGCTATTTAAGCTGAAGCGTACTTTTTATTTTGACAAAAAAAATTTTTTTTAATTGATTGAGTTATATATTTCCAGTGACAGATCTTTAACTATTCCTGACTTAACATTATTAATATTGCACTTGAATAAGTCACTCAGTTTATCTGAGCATCAGTTTTCTCATCAAAATGAGGCAACTGGACTTACATGATCTCTAGCTATTTTCAGCTCTGAAATTGTATGATTTCATTTTTCAATTCAATTCAACAAACATTAATGAAGTACTTATATAATGCAAATCAACATGGTAGAGCCCAGATGGATACAGAGATAAATAACATGATTGTTTCATGCAAGAAGTTTGCAATTGGCTTCACTCAAGATTGAGGTGTATACTTCTCAACATGTCCTAGCTCCTCATGTTTGGGATGTCATTTATGAATGAAGGCATATGATTTATTACCAAAGGGGAGGAAATTCATTCATTTGTTAATGTTTCTCATACCTGAATTTGGAGAAATTAAAAAGGGGTCTGAACTATTATTTTAATTACATTGTGCAATTGTATCCCACCCTCACTGCAGAGAATTTGGAGCCTTCTAGACCATTATCACATCCATCCCTAAAGAAGTCCAATGAAAATAGAAAGAGGTTAAATATAGTTATCCATATTTTAGTGATTAGAAAAATGGACCCTAGATTTCCTGGAGATATACAATGAGCAAACGAGCAGGCAAAAAAAAAAAAAAAAAATAGGAACCCTCACCCTAGGACTGCATAACCAGCTTCCCTTGTGAGTGACAGTTTCTTTTAGCAGATTCTACAGAGCCTGATTGCTAACCTGTCTTCCACACCTGATCCTTCCTTGTTCTTTATCTAAACAGCAGCTTAGTCACTGATGATTTCAGATGTATCACCAGGGGAAAAAAAAAGGGTATAGTGGAAGAGTGGAATGTATACAACAACAGATGTGCCATGCAAGCTGTGATATAGTGACACAGTGTCCCAGTCTTCAGTTTGCATTAAAATTAGAAGTGAAGAAAAGTTGAGGACTCAGTCAATCTGATCCATAAGCATTTGTCTGTAGGCCCAGCAGCCATAAAGAAACCTGTGTCACTGTAAACATGCCACCCTGGAAACTCTGTCTCAATCCTTAGTATCACTAGAATTTTCCTAACCTGTTTTTGAGGGAAGTTAAGAACATAATGAATTTTCTTCTTTTTTACAAATTCTGCAAGCAGCTCCTTGGAAACAGTTGATTATATTTCCTTCTTTACCTAAATCTTCCTAGGTAGTAAAAAAGTCATATCCGTGTTTCGTCTCATGGTTTCCTTAGTCAAAAATTTGCATCCAAGGCCTAGGAAAATGTTTGGTCTTCACGAATGAATGTTTAAACAGGTGCACACTTCACTGGTCTGGCTGAGGAAAGGTAGTCTCCTCCTTTCGGAAACCGTGACGTTAAGAGAAAGATTCTCATGCCAGCTTTTATGAATGCCTGTGAAGGAGAGTCAGGTAATTCTTAAGACTTATTACCTGGGTTACCAACCCACTTGCATCCCTATTTTATGTTCTCATGAAGAAATTGATTTAATAGATTCAAGATATTATTAAATACATTCTGCATTAATATTATATGTCCTCTTTGAATCCAAGTGGCAATACAATAGAATTTCATTTTATAAATAACACCTTTCAAGCTAACACCACAGGGCACAGTACAAAAGAATCAAAATAGAACACAAATGCTGTAATCAAATGCAGACCCCAGGAAGGCTGATTAAAAAGGCATGTTGCTAGTAAGAGCAGTCGACAGGGTAAATATAGTGGGTCAGAGCAGAACAGCCAACTGAACAGAAGGGCACACTAAAATAAAATGGACTTGCCTGCCTGATTCACATGGACTTATGATTCTCCTTTGTCATCATTTCCTTTTGGACTCAACAATTGCAGGGGAGAGGTGTGCATATCTGTTTGCTGGGAAGATGGGGATCAAATGTATGTAAGGTCATTAGGTTTATCCTCAGTCTTCACATACAACACAAACAAAAGAAAATCCTAATGACAATCACTTGTCTAAAATCCTAAAGCAGTGCCTACAGTATGATTGTGAGACAGCCCAACAGGGCTGGCTTTGCTTGAAAATCCCACTGGTTTTCAGAAAACACGACTGAAGGAAGCCAGTAGATCCTTTCCATAATAGCGAGAGCAGATTTACTACTATGAGCAGGCATCAGTGGAAACAGACAAATGGGTGAGACAGGTGCATCATGGCCTTCATCTTGAGCCAGTCTCCTCTCCATAGCGCTTGCTCCTCACCCAGTTGCTTTCTGTGCTCTCAGCCTCTTACCACCACACAGCCCTTTCTAATGTCAAGGGTTTGTTTTTAAACCCTACCTCTAGGTATAGAATAAACAGTTCTGCCCTCTTCTAAAAGGAAGAAAAGAATTAGGTGAAAACAGTTGAGATATTTAAGTATACCTCCCCATCCATATGTAAAATCAGTTCTGTCAGTGATCACTGTATACCTTAAGCAATGCTTCCCGTTGGTCATTTACTTAAGCTTTTCTATATAATATTGAATGTAGAACAATATAGGACAAGACTCATAGGGAAAATTTCCTACTAAATATATGATACATTTTTCTAAAATACAGCAACCCATAGTTAACAGCCTCCCCCAAAATGAATCATAGAACAGCAAATATGGGTTCTAGAGTCAATAAAAAGAAAAGGAGAGAGAAAGGAAAGATAATAGTTGAGCTCATTTTTACCACTCTTGAAGCTGTGGATTGTTCATAATGACTCTCCTGATTTACCCACTTAGTTGAAATTCTGGACTGGGATCGCAGATGCATAAATCTAGGTCAACAGTTTAGTATTTCTTTACATTTTTCCTAATCTGTTAACTGTAAACAATTAAAACATATGTGGGCAGCATTTGGGGCTTACCCAGTGGTTTAGCAGTTAAGAGTCTTCCTGCAGTTCAGGAGACACAGGAGATGTGAGTTCGATCCCTAAGTCAGGCAGATCCCCTGGAGGACGGCATGGCAATCCACTCCAATCTTCTTGCTGGGAAAATCCCATGGACAGACGAGCCTGGTGGGCTACAGTCCATGGGGTCACAAACAGCCCACATGACTGAAGAGACAGCACTCACGGGCAGCATTTGGGTGGGGGGAGGTCATTATGCCAATAGTAGCAGTGCCACTTTTATTTAATAGAATATTATTGTCCTTAATTCTGACAATATATATTTAATTATACAGAGTCAGTGTATTAGCAAAGGTAAACAAGTCTAGTTAGTAGTATAGTAAGAGAACACTGGATTGTAATCTCCAAAGTGAGTTATTTCACCAAGTGTATAATCTAATAACTCTGCCTGTTACCTACGTGCTGCCGCTCAGATCCAAATTCACCCTTCCTTACCTGCTCAACAAAAATGTATCTGGCTCCTTTAAATATTTCCCTTTCCTAACTGTCTGTGTGTGTGCACTTTGCCAGTGAGGATTCAGAGAGACATTTTAGGAGGAAGAGGATTTCCTTCCAGGTTGCCTGTACATTTTAGGCAGGCTCCTGCACTGTGCATGGTTCTTGAGGGCCTGGCTCCTACAGCACACACTTCTGCCCTGTCGCCCAGCAGCTGAAGTTCAGGTAGTTTCTCCAGTGTCCAGCAGCTAACCTCTATTACCCACCACATATGCACACACACACACACACATGTACATGTTGGGTGGTGGTTTACATGGTAGAGTGCCTCAGATGAAACAGCCTCCCTGTGAACAGTTTCCAGGACACCCTGGAATATAGATTTCCAGCCAGTTTTTCTGACACACTTCTCCAGCAGTTTCTCTGCCATTCGGTCATTGGCTGTGCTTTGTCCAACAATGGGCTTCCCTGGTGGTTCAGTCAGTAAAGAATCTGCCTGCAATGCAGGACACCCAGGTTTGATCCCTGGGTCAGGAAGATCCACTGGAGAGGGGAATAATTATCCACTGGAGAGGGGAATAGTTACCCACTCCAGTATTCTTGTCTGGAGAACTCCATGGACAGAGGAGTCTGGCAGGCTACGGTCTGTGAGATTGCAAAGAATCAGACACGACTGAGTGACTAACACTTTCACTTTGCCCAATAAAGACTGGATCCTGGTTGAAACGTGTAAGGGACTCTTGATCGGGTACTCTCTATCAGGCTTAGAAGTTGTGGCTCCTCCTTATATTTGCTTGTTTTTATATAATTTCAGTTAAGTTCAGTTCAGTCACTCAGTCATGTCCAACTCTTTGCAACCCCATGAACCACAGCACGCCAGGCCTCCCTATCCATCACCAACTTCCGGAGTTTACTCAAACTCATGTCCACTGAGTCAGTGATGCCATCTAACCATCTCGTCCTCTGTCGTCCCCTTCTCCTCCTGCCTTCAATCTTTCCCAGCATCAGGGTCTTTTCAAATGAGTCAGCTCTTCATGTCAGGTGGCTAAAATATTGGAGTTTCAACTTCAATATCAGTCCTTCCAATGAATACCCAGGACTGATCTCCTTTAGGATGGACTGGTTGGATCTCCTTGCAGTCCAAGGGATTCTCAAGAGTCTTCTCCAACACCACAGTTCAAAAGCATCAATTCTTCTATGCTCAGCTTTCTTTAGAGTCCAACTCTCACATCCATACATGACTACTGGAAAAACCATAGCCTTGACTAGACAAACCTGTGTTGACAAAGTAATGTCTCTGCTTTTTAATATGCTGTCTAGATTGGTCATTACTTTTCCTCCAAGGAGTAAGCGTCTTTTAATTTCATGGTCGCAATCACCATCCACAGTGATTTTGAAGCCCAAAAAAATAAACTCAGCCACTGTTTCCACTGTTTCCCATCTATTTGCCATGAAGTAATGGGACCAGATGCCGTGATCATAGTTTTCTGAATGTTGAGCTTTAAGCCAACATTTTCACTCTCCTCTTTCACTTTCATCAAGAGGCTATTTAGTTCTTCATTTTCTGCCATAAGGGTGGTGTCATCTGCATATCTGAGGTTATTGATATTTCTCCCAGCAATCTTGATTCCAGCTTGTGCTTCCTCCAGCCCAGCGTTTCTCATGATGTACTCTACATATAAGTTAAATAAGCAGGGTGACAATATACAGCCTTGATGTACCCCTTTTCCTATTTGGAACCAGTCTGTTGTTCCATGTCCAGTTCTAACTGTTGCTTCCTGACCTGCATATAGGTTTCTCAAGAGGCAGGTCGGGTGGTCTGGTATTCCCATCTCTCTCAGAATTTTCCACAGTTTATTGTGATCCACAGTCAAAGGTTTTGGCATAGTCAATAAAGCAGAAATAGACGTTTTTCTGGAACTCTTGCTTTTTCAATGATCCAGCAGACGTTGGTAATTTGATCTCTGGTTCCTCTGCCTTTTCTAAAACCAGCTTGAACATCAGGAAGTTCGCGGTTCACGTATTGCTGAAGCCTGGCTTGGAGAATTTTGAGCACTACTTTACTAGCTTGTAAGATGAGTGCAATTGTGCAGTAGTTTGAGCATTCTTTGGCATTGCCTTTCTTTGGGATTGGAATGAAAACTGACCTTTTCCAGTCCTGTGTCCACTGCTCAGTTTTCAAATTTGCTGGCATATTGAGTGCAGCACTTTCACAGCATCATCTTTTAGGATTTGAAATAGCTCCACTGGAATTCCATCACCTCCACTAGCTTTGTTCATAGTGATACTTTCTAAGGCCCACTTGACTTCACATTCCAGGATGTCTGGCTCTAGGTGAGTGATCACACCATCATGATTATCTGGGTCATGAAGATCTTTTTTGTATTGTTCTTCTATGTATTCTTGCCACCTCTTCTTAATATCTTCTGCTTCTGTTAGGTCCATACCATTTCTGTCCTTTATTGAGCCCATCTTGTATAATTTACAGTTGTCTTATCATTAGTCACTCCCTCATTACTCCAAACCCCTGTTACAGTTAATATTTCTTTATATTAAACTTCTCCTATTCAAATTACTGTGTGGTTTCTGTTTCCTGATGGACCACGACTACTCCATGACTAAAAAAGATTGAAGTAATCTGTATTGTTTGAGAGTAGGTAGCAGTAAATCATCTCTTTATGGAATGGATTAGCATTAGTATGATGGGCCTTATCCCAGCCTCGCTGTTAGAGGAACAAAGAGTTTTGAGAATTTGATGCTAGATTGAAAAGTGACTTAAGAATATGATGCTGTGTACTATTTTTAACTGTACATATGGTTATAAGGATCTGATTTTAAAATATTTTACTTGATCTCACTGAGAGTTTTGTAAAATGTAAACTGTAAAAAGGCAGACAACAAAAGCCTGGACTCAAAAGTAATTTGTTGGCCTTGAAAAGATGTTGGAAAATAATAACACTATAATGTGAATATTTAGATTAGTAATGCTAGGGAAATAATGATTCCCATGGTTTTTTGAGAACTCATAGCAACAGGGGTAGATAGGGCTTCCCTGGTGGCTCAGAGGGTAAAGAATCTGCCTGCAGTACAGGAGATGCGAGTTCTGTCCCTGGGTCAGGAAGGTCCCCTGGAGAAAGGAATGGCTACCCACTCCAGTATTCTTACCTAGAGAATTCCATGGACAGAGGAGCCTGGAAGACTACAGTCCATTGGGTTGCAAAGAGCAGGATATGACTGAGCAACTAACACACACACACACACACACACACACATACACACTGTTATTATCCTTATTTTACAAATAAAGAAATAGAGGTTCTGGAAGATTAAGGAACTGACCTAACATGCTTTGTGTAGTACATCTCAGGACAAGGTTTTGAGCTTAGATCTAACTGTGAGGCCTGACTCTGAACCATTGCCCTCTGCTATCAGAACACTAATACTGAAATAAATAGCAAGCTACCCGGGAGACCAAACACAGAAGAGGTACCAAATCCAGAAAGAGATACTCTAACATATCCTTAAAATGTATAGTACACTTTGAGATAGTTCTGAGACAATCTATTACTCTTACCTAAAAATATATGGACAAGCTGGGTGAACACTGATGATCAAATCCTCAGATCCAAAGTGTTAACTGTGTATCAAAACCCCAGCAGCCTTGATTCAGAGCTGAATTGAAGGCAGATGAAATATTAACAGCAGTTCTAGCAGCACAAAATGAAATATGAGATCCTGTATCAGAAATTATTAGTAACCTGTTAAAAGAAATGCTGAAAAATGGCAGTTACCAAATTAAAACTGGGAAACAGAGCCCAAATGGGAAATTTTGAAAAGTTTGGAGGAAAATAAATGACAGATTGTCCTCTTGGCTCTTATTACTATGCCATCCTAAATCCTACTTGGCAATACATGGTGGAGGTGAAATAAGAACTGCATCACTGCCAGTGCTGGTCCTCAGATTTGTAGTTCTAAGTGTCTGTGAGGGTGTCTGCGATTGATTGGAAAAGTAGCTAGAATTTGGTAGCTCTGTCTAAATTGGAGAGTCTAGAGACTCTTATTATGAAAGGCTTCCTCTCATTTGTGAATTGGCCCCTTTGCTCCACTTTTGGATGCCTGGCTTCCTCCATGCCGAGCTGCACTAAATGTTTCTACATGGGAAAGCTATTCTCCTTAAATGCTTTCAAATTTAAAGCATCTATCTGGATATGTTCATGTTTATGACTCAAAATATCTAGCATCAAGAAAAAAAAAAGAGAGAGAGAGAAAGGTTACAAATACCAAATACTGGGTAGTAAATGAAGGCGATATTTTTCCATCAGTAACTGAGAGCAGAGAAATGACTAGAAGCAGAGTTGCTGAGCAGTTGGTGCCAGAGAGGAAAAGGAAATGAGCTATAGAACCATAGAATCTTCATATTGGCAGAGACTATGGAGTTCATGCAGTCCAACCCTATCATTTTTCAATGAAGACACTGAGACATGGGGAGTTAAGGGACTTGACTTGCCCTAGACACATAGCTGTTTACTGACAGTCAGGCCAAAAACATTTCCCAACTCCCAGTCTGGAACTCTGTAGTTCAGCATGCTACTGCCATTCTCTACTGAAAATTAACACTAACCCAGCCTGGAACATAGAAGAATTCAGCATCTGTGAGAAGCAAGAAAAATGAATTCTGAGATGGAAATCAGTCGGAGAAAAAAGAGAGGGGAAATGAATGATTCTCTTTCACTGTGAATCTTTGGCCAACTTTTCTAAAGATATTTTATATCAGTTTACTCCTCCATCCCTTTCTACAAAAAAAAAAAAAAAAAATAATTTGGTTGTAATTCCCCAGGGTTTATATTTACACATTCAGATTTGACTGACTCTGAGAATTCTCCCATGTACAAGTTGTCTCGATTAGTTTGTGTGTGGCACTGCCATTGATTCCTGTTATTTACATGGGCCTGGCTCTTTTTCCTAGCACTTAAATGTGCTCCAGAGTCCTTGTAGGGAGAATCTTCTCCAGGGACACCCTAAGGATCAGATGTAGATTTAAGATGCAAGAATTATATTCTATTAACCTTTGTATCCTGTTAACCTCCTGGAAAACTTAAGCCATATGTGGGTCTTATAATAAGGCTCATGAGTTAGGTGAGATAATTTTATTTGGAAGCACAGGATACTTTGAAATAAACCAGTAACAAAGGAGAGACAATAAAAATGTTTCCGTAGGATACCCTGTGAAATAACAGTATGGGTCTTTCAGACAAGTTGAATATGTTTCAGAATAGAGCAACCGGAAATGAGAGAGTCAGACAGTATGATGAAAACTGCAGATGGAATGCTTCGCATGGGAAGTGATTATATACAAGAAGAGGGCTCAGGAGCAGGTAGGCGTGGAGCTAGAAAGGAGTGGGTAACTGAAATAAGAGAAGATAATGCTTGACCAGGTCTAGTAAAATATTCCCTGCCACAACCACTGTTCCATGAAGAGACTGAGCCAAGAGGCCTGAATAAGCTAACCTGAAGTTCAGCGTTGCCATGATTGTGGGAGGAAGCAGGCAGAGCACACCCGGATTTGTGTTACACAGTAATCACTGCTGGGTGTCAGCATTCATCAGCCAGATGGTCAGACCCACAATTAATCAATTAGGCTGGGATGATCAACTGGACTAAGTTTTCCCCTTTGGTTAAAAACCCTCATCATGCAGTCAAGGCCAATAGCACTTTTATCCTATTGCTTTTGGAGATGCTTCTAAAAATCCCTCTTCATTTTCAGGTTTCTAGTTACTTAGTGTTATTAAGTTCCAAGCTGCTTGGACAATATAGATACCCCAAATCGAGATTTTAACATAATAGGTTTTTAACATCCTCTGTGTTCATACATAACGTTTCAAATCTCCAGATAGAAACAAGCTTTTTGAAGCAGCATTCTCTGAGGAATTTACTAGATTTAAGGTCTTCCTATTGGATCCTCTGAATCCATTGCAACAACACTGGAAGTGATTCTTTCACTGAGTACTTATGAAGATGACAGGTTAATAAGATACAAACAATTAGCATTTCATTGAGTATCCAACCTGTGATAGATACTACCATGATAAGGATCAGCAAACATTGATTCCACCTTTATAATAATTCAAGGTGATAATATTCCATTTCAAAGAAAACTGAGGCTAGCAAGTTCATTTTCTTAAGGTTAAGCATTTATCAAAGAGGTGGTAAGATGATTTAATGATCTCTGGAATGAAAACTAAAAAATTATTCTACATTTTTTTATACAACTTATGCAACTGTTCATCTTTAGACAATAATAGGAATACATGTTGGGTCTTTATTAGCTCGGTTTAAAGCTCTGTTAAAGAAATCTTTTACTAGTGTTTCCCAGCCCTGTTGATGGTGTTCTCTTTTTCCTGCAATTCTTGCTGTACCCCATCTGACTTTTCAAGTTGCTTTCTCTCTTGTTTGGGGGCCATCACCACTATTTGCTGACCATTCTATCCCCACCTCAGTTTCCTTATCTAGAAACGCTCCCTCTGAGTTTGTTTCCTACACTAAGTCTTTTCTTTATCCATTGACTCATTCAGACTATTAGCCTCCTCCAAAAAAATGTCTGTTAATTGATTTATTTTTTATGTTGAACCTGTTTTTTTCCTCTGGCTGTTTTATTTTCTTCCTTCTCCTCTTGCTATATAACAGTACTCCTGCACAGGAAGAGGCATTGGAAAGTCCTGTTGACAAGAAGTGTCACTTGCTGATGGAGGTCCATGCTGACCCCATGGAACATTCCCTTTGTGTTTCAACACTGAATTTACTTCTCTCCTTTCTCTAAGCTCTTCTCTACTGCCACCCAAGCTTAACTGGAGTGCTTCTCTTTAACCATTTTGTGACCAGGTTTTGCGAGGATGTCATTGACCCAAATGCACATCTTTGAGATATTAGGCTTTTACTTATAATCACATTATTTTATGGAACATGAGGCTTCCTGTTGTGATTTTACTGTACCGCTTTTATTTGTTTGTTTTGCTACTTATCAAATAGGGAAAGCAATACCAAAATACCACAGGATAGTGTATAGGTAACCACTTTTTCTTAAATCAAGTTTAGGAGCACGTGGAAAAAAAGGTATTACAGAGATCTTAATGAGCATCTTTTCTCCTCCAGGGCTCTACTGATGCCCTCTTTTTCTGTCTGCAGTACTCTAATTTGTTCTTGCTATGTTTGGTAGGCAGCTGTTCTAAGTTTTTCCCTTGCTGCTCCTTTTTGTACAGTCCTTCAGTCTTCACCCCAGAGCTGATGAGGCTCTTTCATTTTGACCTGCAGTATCTCTGTGAATTGCAGAGCTGAGCCCTGCCATCTAAACTGCCTTTCTGCTTCATTTTGCTCCTGACCTAACACCACCCGCCCCCCCACCCCTGCTATTCCAGGCCTGGCCTCTCATGACCAGAGACTGCTGACTCATCCTGGCCTGTGCCAAGCTGTGCAGTCGCTTAGCGATGTGGACAGGAGTCGAAGGACTAGAATGAGATCACTGAACTCATTTCACTTGTTGCTTACGGTACAGTCCAGCATGAGCTGGAAATGTAGGAACCTCAGCCTCTCGAGCAGAAAGAGTAAGTAGATTAAACACACTGCATCACCAAGCCCTCAACAAGCAATAGTAGGGTGGTGGGCGGGGGCTGGCTTTTTCATGGCCGTGTCTAGGGCATTCCGGTTCATCAGGAATGTTCCTTTGTCCTCTCTTCTTCCTCTCCTCCACAATCGCACCCTCCCCCTTCCCTGAACTTCCCTTCTGAAAATGTCCGGATGGCACAGCAGTCATCTGGGCAGAAATGAAATTTTGCTAATAAGCAGCCTCCACAAGAAATCCTAGAACAGTGACACTGTTGAAACTGCTTATGTGTCTACTGGGAAATGACATGAACTTCCCAACAGAATTCAAGGAGATGAAAAAAAAAATCTCTTTTTGTTCTCCTTTTCTTTCTGATTCTCTTTTCCTTTCTGTTTTGAGGGAGGTAGTTTCAGGAGAAATGGCTGCATTCTGGTGTGGTGTAAAGTTTTCCGTCGGGAGACAATAATGTACATTCCTCTGGCAGGACGGGATGGGTTTTTTTTTTTTTTGTTTCTCTTGCTGTTGTTTATTTATAAGACATTTCCTCTCAGTTAGTGGAAGTTAGATCGTAAGAGGCTCCAGTGATTTTCCTTCCACCTCCCCTCCCTAATTTCTGTGCTTCAGCACTCTGGAACACCGTGAACTCGACGAACTAATCAAAGCAGGGAGCTTAGCTGCCAGGCCTGGACAGCCTCGGGAGTCTGTGCTGATTCTCAGGCGACACTCCTTGGATCAGGAACCACAGTCCTGGTGAGTGGTGAGGTTCCAGAATTTGATGTGTCAAGGATTCTATTCTTGGTGTCTCTGAGGCAGTCAGAAAATAACGAGTGTTTTTTAAATGGAAACAAAAAAATGGAATTTTTTTTTTTTAAAAAGCTACCAAACAATCCAATGGCCTGATGAAGATTTTACTATGTACAGCTGAGAGCACTCTATGGACAATGGCTGAGCCTTGAGTCTGTGCTCAGGAGGAGCCTGCAGGCTAAGGTTTCAGGCTGCCACCGATGGATGTCAGCCTTGACATGCCTAGCAAACATGCTGGTGGGAGGAGAAAGATAGGTGAGTGAGTGCGGCTGGGAGGTAGCAGATGGGGTTATAGGAGGGGGAAGTGAAAGTGGGATTCAGGATCCGTTTGGAGTTTCTCTCTACCAGCTTTTCGTGCATCTCTCCTCTGCACATTTACATTATGCTCAGAATACGTAACGTACCCAGTTAAGCAAGGAGTAAAAGTGGCTGCGTGGAACAAGAATATTGTTTAATACTGTTCTTTTGAAGATCACTTTGCTAAGAACTGGCTGTTTTTAAACGTTTGGGAAACTTCCCCCACCCAACCTTTGGAAAATATTATTTGTCATACCCTTGTCTTTATTCTTCTGCATTCATGATAGTAAACAGAAGAATGCAAGGGGAATCCTTATTTGGTTCCAGAGAAATTTATCGTCGTGACACAGGAAAACTAGATGAGTGTCCTCACAGTATTAAACCCAAATATAGTATCGTCCTCAATATAAGAGCCTCTGATTGAGTGTGCTCTGCAGTTGTCGAACGAATGAGATGGGGGTGGTGGCACGCTGTGTGATATGAGACTAGCAGAGGAGTCAACAGACCAGCTTCTGGTGCCAATACTTGCCTTCCATGTCCTTGTTAATAATTCACACTCTCCCTGGAAGTGGAGCTTCAGTTGGAACGTGTATTTATCTTTTACCATCAGGTCCCTACTTAGTTGCTTTTTCAGAGGTATTTGATCTCACTGTGTTTTCTTGTTTTCTTTCCAATTTTAAGAACCCAGTGTGTTCCAAAATATTAAGAGTGGAAAAAATAAAAACCAAAAAAACATGGTGGCCATAAAAGCATTTGACTGTGTGGCAGCATCTGAAGTGAATTGCTCTTTGGAGGCAAGGAGGAGTCTTTGATGTCCCCAATATGGTTCTCATAGGCTAAAACTTCCAAGAACCACAACCCAGCCTACGGGGCACTCACTCGATGTTCTTAAATATTTGGAAAGAGATGCTATTTTATTGTTTTAGTTTTCCTTGCTATTAACACATTGCCAGTAGATTCTTCCTCAAAGTTGGAAATGCTTTAGCACTAGTTGATTTTGCATTTAACCAGATGTGTATTGTGTGTGCCTGTTGTGTGGACTCCTGTCCAAGCTGGTGCAGTCATTCAGCATATCACATTGATACTTACTTTTGGAATTTTGTTTGCTACTCTGGGTGATTCAGATTCTTAACCATAGAACTCGTGCATTCTCAGTCATGTCCGACTCCTGCAACCCCGTGGACCATAACCCACCAAGCTCCTCTGTCCATTGGATTTTTCAGGCAAGAATACTGGAATGGGTTGCCATTTCTTCCTCTGGGGGGATCTTCGCAACCCAAGTATTGAAGCTGTGTCTCCTGCAGCTCTCCTGAATTGGCAGGAGGATTCCTTACCACCTCATGCATGTAGTCCCATGTTCCTTACAGACACTGACCCCTGCTACAGCCTCATCAGGCTCTGTCATTGACCTCTAGAACACAGAGTCAGCTTACTTTCATGGTTCCTATAGTTTGTGAGGCACATCAAATCCCTGAGCTGTCATTGTGATAGGAAGCAGTCCCAGAGTTTCATTAGGACCAGTATGCTCAAAGTTTGATGGTATTTAATGGAAAACTTGCTTATTTCAGTTAGGCCATGTTAATTATACTACATGTATGCGGACTATTTCTTGGGGATTTTCCATTAGTTCTCTGTTTTTCTGAAGAAAGAAACTGAAAGGGAAAATAGTATTAAAATTTTTTAAAGTGTGATGTATAAATGTAACTTACTTTTACCCATTACTACCAAGACCTATGTGAGGTGTGCCTTCACAGTTAACACTCAGGCTCCACAGACTCCTGGGAGAATTGTCCGTTATCTCTGGTAGAGATGATATCTGCTAGGACTGCACTCAGGGTAAGCTGGATAGCTAACATTTAGAAAACGTTTTACTATTGAAATCCTCTGTGCTTGTACACAAAATGTTGTGAGCATATTTAAGCAGAAAATAGGTAACCACAAATATCTAAGAGTATATCCCAAGATGACATTTTAAAAAGATAACCTGCCAGAGAAATTTTCCTTATTGTTGCCAAGACCTGGAGTTCCACGTGGCTGTGGAAGAAAGAATTGCATGGCTGAGTTAGAGTATTTAAGTTAGTTTGATCAGTACACCTTTGATAGAAAGGCAAGATAATGATGTATTTCTTTCCATTGAAATGGTTGTAAATAGTTACCTGATCTTTTCAAAACCTGTGTTGTAAACCTCCATAATGTACTACTGATAATTCAATTTTCCGAGTGCTGATTCTAAAAATTTTATTTTCATTTCAGAAGATGCATGTTATAAAATGTCTATCTTCTTGCATGTGCATTTTTGCTGTAAGCACTTCCCATGTGTTATATTCATTTAATTAGGCAGTCACAAATAGATTCAAATAGCATTTCTAAATGACAGAATTATTATTATCTCAATAAGAAATTATTCTTTCTTATTTATATAGAAATGTTTTTTTGATATTTATGTGATTCCTTTTAAAAGACACATGTTTTTAAACGTTAGGAAGAAGGTGCTGATTCATTGTATCATGTGATTATATATGTATGTTACCTTATGTATTCAGTATACCGTGCTCATGCTCAGTTGCTAAGTTGTGTCCAGCTCTTTGCGACCCCATGGACTCCAGTGTTCTTGCCTGAAGAATCCCAGGGATGGGGGAGTCTGGTGGGCTGTGGTCTATGGGGTCACACAGAGTCGGACACGACTGAAGCGACTTAGCAGCAGCAGCAGCAGGACTGTAGTCTGCCAAGTTCCTCTGTTCATGGGATTCTCCAGACATGAATACTGGAGTGGATTACCGTTTCTTCCTCCAGGCAACATACCTATATTCAGCTATTAAAAATATAACCAAATCCTAGCTAGGTTCACTTGCCTCTGAACTCAATCAAACATTTTACAAATTAACCATAAGTGAAATGTAGTTGACGTTCTATCACACTGACAACACAGAAATTTTACACAAATATTTGTGAACAGTATCTGCAAAAGATAAGATTCGGTTAGCTGATAAGATTGGTAATTATTCTTCATCAAACACACATGTTAAGTTATGAACCTAAATTCTATTTATGTACAACTTCAAAATATTAATTGCTATATGTATAAAGTAGTTTAAAATTAAGTAGAAAGAAATTAAATTGCTTTTAATTATCTGAAAATTCATAATATATTTAATGATTCACTTTATTTTGTAAGAATGAATTTATATCCAAATGACCCAGTTTATTCTAGTTTCTCAGTGATTTAGTTGTACATTAAATACTTTGATGCTGTATTTACATATCAACATCAGCAACTATAATTTCCCAGATACCTTTTCAAGATACCCAGCCAAGACATATCCTTGTGAAGTCACACTTTTTTCTTTGAAGCCTTCTGTAAAAACCTAGATTAAAAGTGAACTTTCCCTTCTGACATTAATTGCATTTTAAAAATCTGCAGCTTTCATTTGACACATCATATACTGCTTTGTCGGAGAAGGCCATGGCACCCCACTCCAGTACTCTTGCCTGGAAAATCCCATGGATGGAGGAGCCTGGTAGGCTGCAGTCCATGGGGTCGCTAAGAGTCGCATACGACTGAGCGACTTCACTTTCACTTTTCACTTTCATGCGTTGGAGAAGGAAATGGCAACCTGCTCCAGTGTTCTTGCCTGGAGAATCCCAGGGACAGGGGAGCCTGGTGGGCTGCCATCTATGGGGTCACACAGAGTCGGACACTACTGAAGCGATTTAGCAGCAGCAGCAGCAGCATACTGCTTTGTATTTAAGTTTTTTTATACGTATGAAACTACAAGTGGTTAGAGGGCAGGTGCTACATTTTATGTTTATTTATCTCCCTTCCAACCAATGTTGAATTGCCTCAATCTGAGTGGAGGATCAATGAATAGGTGATGAATGAATAAATGGATGAATGGCTGGATGATATCTATATGGCAGTGTATTGACATTGAGTACATATTGCTAATCATAAGGAAGAAATATGTCCGGAAAACAAATCAATAAATTCTTCCGTGTCCGAATCCTTTAAACTCCCATATTAGATCTTCCAACTAGCTGACGGCATCATTTGCCAAGGTAGCTTTTCTAATCTCCACAAAGCCCAAGTGACTTCTGATGGGACATGAGTCTTGAGCATGCAGTAGTTCCATTCATTTCCCGGAACTCATGAGGGTGCCACATACCTAGGTTGGTCTGCTCCTGCAGTCTGAAAGTACCAAACTCACTTGTAAAGTATCATATTGACCAAAAGCTTCTCCAGTTAGTCAGTATTTCAGTCAGTGGTTCTTCCTCCCCTCAAACTCAACATCTAAGGAGCTCAGGTTGACATCAGATGTGGAAAGGCGTGAGGACTAGCTATGAATACCCATGAACTAGACAGGAGAGGGTTGGAGCAGACAACACAGTAAAGAAAAGGTCAAGAGGACAGATTGCCCAATCATTTCCACTATCTTAAAAAGTACTAATTAAATGCCCTGTCTTAGGCAGATAATAGCTGAAAATAGCCAAGTGCAGTTGTTTTTCATGAATGCATAAAAAAATTGGTGGGATCTCTAGGTGCTTCTTCAATCAGTAAGCTGGAGCATACTAAGGCACATTTGGTGCTCTGGACACATTGGAGGAGAGGGAACCATTCCAGCACCCTAAACGGTACCCTGCTGACATAAATAACATCCAGAGACTAACTTCATATACAACAAACTGACCCTAATAAACAATAATTAAAAGAATCCAAAATATCTTGTGAAATTTAATTATATCTGTCATCAATGGTCAATCAACTTAGCAATCACTAAGCTACATCTAATTCTGTCTCCTACATTGAATTCTTTTCTAGAGCTTCTAATATATATAAATGAAATGTACTGGTTTTATTTCCTTCTCTTTTTATTTTTCCCCTTTATCCTCTAGTAAACTGAATTCCTAGATGTAAGCAGCCAGAGGGAGAAAGAGAAATGATTCACATAATGGATAATTAACCCTTGAACAATGGAAAGTTAACTCTCCATAGACATGCCAAAAACTGAAATGTTTTGTTGTTGAATATGTTCTCCTTTGGGTGTTAATACATAGAGGACATCTCCATTAGCTCAAACTTGGCACCAAACAACCTGTTCATTTTCAATCTACAAATGCCACACTCACCTTCCAGTTCATTCTGGCAGGATTTGTAGCATGATGCCCTCTTGGGTAGTCATGTACAAACAACTCTGAGGGGCAAAATTGTATGAGTGCCTAATCCACTTTTGAAAATGAAAGAAAAGGATCTGTTTTTATGAAAAGCACCTAATAAGGAAAGACACAAATCGTAATAAAAAGTGTTAGCACCTTGCATCTCCTGTTAATTGCCTTCCTAGTCAAAAGGAACCAAAATAGTGTAATAAATGTTAGACATACATCATGAACAGAGTGCAAAAAAAATGTCTCTTCCTTTTAACAATGAATTGAAAAAGAGTAGCAAAGCTTCAACTACCCACATTGCCTTAACTTAGGCTCCTAACCTTATTCATCTACTTCATTTGTCTAATGAGGATAATAGTACCCATTTGACTTATTTATCAGCATTGTTATAAGGATCAGATTACAAAGACTGTCTCTTCATTACATTCATTAAACATAGATTTAACATTCACTCATTCACTCATATACTTGTTAATGCAAGAAACACTTTTGAAACATATTCTGTGTCAGATTGATTCATTTATTAATAAGTATTTATTAAGGCGCACATACTGTGAACCTAGGGCTTTTACAAGGGCTTGGGATACTACAGTAGACAAAACCAACAGAAGTCTCTGTTCTCAAAATACTTGAATTTTAGGCAAGAGAGAAAGATGACAAACAGGTACATATGTAAAATATAAAGTATGTTAGATAGCACTGATAAGTGCTATGGAGAAAAGTGAAATAAGAGGGAGAGACACAAAGAGAGTATGGTTGTGTGAGGGCTAAGATTGCGATTTTAAAATAATGGAAACAGAATGCCTCCCTAAGGGGACAACATTTAAGAAAGGTGAAGAAGCAAGTCTTGTGGGTATCTAGGCAAAGGCCTTTCTGATCCGCAGCTACCAAGTGCAAAGGCCCTGGAAAGGACTGTGTCAGACAAGTTTGAGTGGTAACAAGCCGGTCTCTGCAGCAGGATGAGACTGGGCATGCAGCAGAGTGGTAGACGTGACAGGAGAGGCAGTGGGAGCATGCTATTGTGAAAGTTCTGGTCTTGTCATTGACAATACAAAGATGAAAAGGCATGGTCTCAAGTTGCTCATTGGTGGAGAGACAGATAGGGAAACAAATTGGGATAATGCCATATGCTAAGAATCATAACTGAAGGATGCTCAAGGAACCTTGGAGGCACAAAATAGCAAAAGTTTACCTAAATGTACTTTGCAGTAGAGTTAGGAAAAGCTTCATAAAAGAGCTAATAAATCCCTTCTAGGCCTTGAAGGGTTTTCCCAAGTGGTCAGAGGGAGGAAGGACATTCAGTAAGAGGACCAGCAGGGGCAAAGATACTTCAGTAGGAAATAGCATAGCAAAGTTGGGGACCAGTATCACTAACGTTTAGTAGAGGAGTGTGGAGAAATTATGCTATAGATGTAGGCAGGGAACAATCCTGTTGGGTCTCGATTGCCATGCAAAGACTTTTAACTTCGTCCTAGGGTATGTGGGGAGCCATTTAAAAGTTTTAAGTAGAGAAGGTTAATGATCAAATTGTGTTATAGAAGATCATCCAGGCAGCAGGGTAGAGGATGGATTGGAGGAATGGGAGAAGAGAGACAGAAAAATGAGTTAGGAGGCAACTGAAATTGTTAAGACAGAACACAATGAAGCTCTGAACTAGTACAATAACTACGGGAATAGAAAGGAAGAGACACGTTCAAGAGATAAGAGGCAGAATGGACACACCTTAATAACCTTTGGGCTGGGCATCAAGAGAAAGGAATTTTGGATTACTCCCAAATTTCTGCCTTCCACAACTAAGCAAGAGAGCTATGAGGAGGAGGAATGGGTCTTATAGGCTGGAGGAAGGGGATAAATTTGTCTTTAATGTGTTCAATTTGAGATGTTGGGGGAACATCCAGACTGATACCTGGTAGGCTGTTGGATTTAGTCAGGAAAGTGGTAGATAGGTCAGGAATAAACGAAAGTTTGGCAGTCATCTGAAGCGTCAGCTTCAGCGTCATAGTTAAAATTAAAGAATGGACCTTTCTCAAGGAAAATGTATTGGTAGCAAGCAAAAGAGAGCAAACCCCTGGAGTAAACCACATTTATGGAACAGAGAAAGGAAGAAGAGACTTAAACAAAATTATTATGAGCAACTATTATGCTCCAGGTGCTGTGCTAGATGGTGGAGGAACCAGGATGACTAGCACCCAGTGCCTTCCCTGGAAGTACCCACAGTTTGTAAAAATATGAGATTACTCTCACCGTCAACAATGGGCAGTGCTAACAGAAGAAATGTACAAATGTAACAGAGAAAATAGTATAGAATATTTAAGTAGCATTAAGGGAGATGATAAAGGCAGAATCCTGGAAAGTCTGCTGCATGCATTTTGCAACACAGTTCATTTCTGATTCCTCTAATACTTGTATGTGTATATTCCAGTGTTAGCATGGGTTCAAGCTATTGGCAAAACAAGCCAGGTGTAAATTATGGTAGAATTGAAATCGATAGTGCTTTGAAGCACTGGAGTGCCCAGTTCACATCAGGGCGTGCATGTGTGTTCACTGAAACATGGCTATCAAGTGCACCCCGAGTCATTAGATGTGTTATCCAGTGAATAACAGCCTAATGATATTTTAGCAGAGCAGCCTTATGATAAATTCTGCCTTAGTGAAACTCCATGTACAGAGCAATTTCTCCTGGCCGTGTATATTGCATGGCAAAGAAAGGATATCCTGCTGCGTATCAGAAGGCTGTAATTTCATTTAGGGGTTCTATTGACATCGTAAACTGTGAGAGCAGAGCTCAAGTGGCTATTTAAGTCATAGGAACTTCAAGCTAAAATTACTGCCTGGTCCTAATCGCCACCTCCAAGGGACTCCTGCCTATACATATGTGTTTTATGTTTCTATCTTTGTGTCTATAAATACTCTATCACTGCAGGGGTTAAGGTGATAAGCTGTCCTAAAATATGACAGGTATCTGTCACCTTTGCAACTGGTGTGAGCTAAGGGCTAAAAGCAGTTGTATTATTCATTGAAGGTCAAATGTTAAAAAGGGCCAGAAACTCTCCAACAGGTTCAGAATACAGGTGTTTTGGTTTTCCTACTTGAAGACATTCTCTATTCTGTTTAACGTCAGAGTCTTCCAGCATGTTGAGGCTAGAAAAGTAGGGACCTTTAGACCTACCTGTACAACAGGGATTACAGCTTGTAAGTATTTGCCCCATTCTTTCCTCTCTTTGCCTTGACCCATGCTCACTTGTGAAAAGACTAGTGCTGAAGAGTTAGAGTAGCACCCAGTAAGGTACAGATGATACAATGCCCCACATCTAAATGATTCCCTAGACGTTTAAGGAGTCCATTCTGTCCTGAGATATAGTCAAGCTGAAAATTGGAAGCCAAAATAATTGACTCGAATGTTTATATACTAAAGAAATTTAAATACAATTGCAAATCATCATCATGTTTATTAGATGATGCTTTGGGATTGATCTAGGAGACCAACAAGGGTTAGTCAAAGTTATGTATCTTTCTCTTTGGTTTTTAATGAAAATGTTTGTGCCCCCATGTTAACTATCAACTCTGTCCAGAGATGCCACTACAAAATTAGACATTGGAGTTTGAACTTCTCAGTCATGATGGCTAACATTTCATTTGGTCACTCTCTTTCCTGGACTTGGGAGTCATCCATCTGCATACTGCCTTAAATACAATTTCCCAAAGGATTATCGTGATTCAGAAAACCACAATAGTAATAGAATTTATGACTCCTCATAAGGCAAATGTGTTTTTTGGTCATCTTATAAACCCTTATATCACCCTGAAAAGGGATGGAGGATGGAGAGGTAGATAGTGGGACCCACAGTTAGTGGCAGAGACTAAAGTTTTACTTTCCATATTAGCCTGATTATTGTTCTACTGCTTCACCACAATATTTCTTTGTTGGTTACATAGTATAATTAAAAATTAAAGTCTATAAGAGCTGAATCTCTCTCATCTGTTACCACAATATTTTCATTATATTCCTGAACAATATAATATGTCATTGTCACATTTCTGAGAAGTGCTACTGTTCTTAGTAAGAGTATCCTCAAATCATCTATATCTATGGGAATAAAAAAGGAGAGATTATGTAGACATAGATAAGCTCCATCATGAGGAAGTACAACTCTCCTGTTGTTCTGGATTTAGGCAGCATAGCAGAGTGATTAGGAGCGCAGACTCTCTGGGTCTGGGTCACTCTCTGGTCTCTGGGTCCCTAGCTGTGTGATCCTAGAAATGCTATTTCATTCTCGTGCCTTAGTTTCTTAGTAGATAAAATGGAGATGAGGGTGATACCTTCATCATAAAATTATTATGCAAAGTACATGATCCAATAAATGTAAAATATTTATATGTTTTACTGGTATATACAGTAAGTATTCAATAAACATTAGCTGCTATTATAATTACCCTTATCATCCTGCTCTTCATCACTTATTCCTATGCTATAGAGTCTCAGTTAGTACATGTCAGGGAAATACCTACATGTGTGTGCATGCACAAATCAGATCAGATCAGATCAGTCGCTCAGTCGTGTCCGACTCTTTGCGACCCCATGAACTGCAGCACGCCAGGCCTCCCTGTCCATCACCAACTCCCAGAGGTCACTCAGACTCACATCCATCGAGTCAGTAATGCCATCCAGCCATCTCATCCTCTGTCGTCCACACAAATACACACAGGCAAACACACTTGAACACACCCTGTCCAATTAACAATGCTTGCTTACCTCAGCCTTGGCTTAAGCTTCACCTATATGTTAATTTCAGTATTACTATTCTGTCTTCCAGTCCAGACTCTGCTAGCTATTTTTCTCCTCTTGCCTAATTTGAAACTCTCAGTATTGATATCCAGTCACTACAGTAGGCTTACCCTCCTATCTGCCTCATTTTTCCTTTGTGGATCCACAGACAGTATCCTCAGAACTGTGTTCATTATGCTTCTGCCTGTACCTTCTTCCCATTCAAAATTTGAACTTTAATCTTACAAGATGTGTTATCCATTTGTATTTTAATACAAATTTTGCTCTTCATGTCATATATTCACATATCCTTTTCTATATTGATTACATTTTGAAAAAAATGTGCTTACCTCAATCATAATTGAAACCTGATAGCCCTATCTGTAAGAAACAGCATTCACCCACCTTGGCAGACCATGTGTTGAACCATTCATTATGGCGCCACAATGTTCTTATCTTAGCCTCTTGATGAATATCAGAGATCTGATATCCTGAACCTGGTCTTACTTGCCCTATACCTGCTCTACCCCTAGGCTGATGCTAACACCATCCAAAACTTAATTAATGTGAAATTTAATTAGGCAATGTTGGCATTAGTGTAGAGTATGTATAATAGTAAATATCCATGTCAAAAGGAGAGAAACTAACAGCAAACTCCAACATCATTGCAACTGGTAAATATCACTTACCATTAAACTTTAATGTATTTGTGTTCCTCTTTGTGTTACCTTTTTTTTTTTTTTTTTTTGACAGGATTCATAAAGAGGAGAGAAAAAGTTTTTAAAAGAAGAGGTACAATTTAAATTTATAAACAAGTATGATGCTAAACTTAATTAGTATATCTCACAATAATTACAATTGTCACCATCATCATAACCATACCTGCTTACAAGGAGCTTCTAGTTTGTATAATCTTATTGCAGAGATTAGTAATTAGATCCTAAAGCTAATAGGTAGAAATCACTAGCCTGTTATTATGCACCAAAATGAGCAGTAAAGAAAGGCAGTGAGTGCTGTGAGAATTCCCATCAGAGTGGCTTCTAATGGTATATGGAAGGCTTGATAGCAGAGGGAGAACTTTAACTGTAGCTATAAAAGCTGGGCATTGAAGGATGAAAAATTAAGGGTGCTTTGGAGAGAAGGGAAGATGGAATGCAGTGAAGTAATATCAGATAACAAAGAAATAGGGAGAAAGAAGAAAAAAAAATTAACCTGAAAGAAGGCACAGCAATGGGAATGAAGTTAATGTGTACAGGAAGTAATGAAATTAGAAATGAGATCCATTATGCTGAAGATTTTTAGGACATATATTTAAAAAGGCAGGTGGAGTCTAAAGTGTATGTTATATGGCTGATGAGAACAATGATTGTTACACAGTTAGAACTCAATATGGATTTGCTGAATAACTGACACTTTTTAGTGAGGCTAGCAAAAATAAATGAAAGCGGTACTATAAGAGGTAACCTGCCTATAATGTGCAGTGTGGACTGAGGGGGTTAAGACTAGTGAGAGATGCTAACTGAGAGGCAATTATGGTCACTCAGATGTTGAGCAACCAAAACTCAAAAAACAGGATGACTGTGAAGATAGAAAAGGGACATTCTTAAAAACATTAACAGCAGTCTCCACGTCTCTTTCCTACCAACTGTAACCCTAGTCCCACCATAACTTTAACTGGAAAACGTCTCCTTCAAGTCTGATCCTCTTTGATTTTTTATTTTAGTAAAGTCCATCACTTCTTATAAGGCAGGATCAGTATGGAGAATGGACCCTCAGGCTTATTCAAGCCTCTAATCAGTAAGGGCTTAATTGTATTATATTCCTGAATAATGTAATGTGCTCTAGAAGTTCGACTCCTTGGGGAATAAACTCAGGGAACACACAGACTCCTTTGGGTTCACACTTATGGTTCCTGATAGGCAAGACTCTGTGGGAAATCCTGCATATCAAAGCGTGCGAATTTGCTCAGAGAGATTCTGGAGGCTGTTCTCAACTATATAGCTCTTAACTCTCACTATCTAACTCCTGAAATAGTGGTAGAACCCTTTTCCCACATTTTCTCCGTTCCTTCTGCAGTTAAACCAGATCAACATCAAAAGGAAGCCTCAGTAGAGACGATATGTTAACAGAGATTTCAAGAACATCCCAAGCTTTGTCTTACTCTGAAACAGTCTCAGAGATTCCAAAGGTGCCCTCATACTTGGTTGTAAGAAATGGTGCTCATTAACTTGTCTCTTGCTGTGTGCCATTATTATCAGTCATGCACTCAATTGGCCTTTCTTTGGACAGTTCTGACATTTCTTGAAGGGTAACAATTTGGCCAGCATATCATATCTGTATTCAACTTTTTTATTGGCCAAGAATCATATGTGCATATTGCTGTGTTCCATTTCTAAGACAAGTGCCCCATTTTATCTTATGCCTCTTTAAGTGACTGCCTTTTCTTGCCTACACAGAACTCCTTCTAGAAAAGACCATGCCTTGCTTTTCTCTTTATCTTCTGGTTTCAGCATAGCGTATGCCCTGAAGTAGACCACTAGTACACATTTTTAGACTCTCTTGACTTCATGCATTTTGAACAGTAACGACCCTCTGTGAGGCTTACATCCCAAGTTCTGATATGGAAAATACCTCCTAAGTGCCAAACTCATTTGCCTCCCCAGCAAGTCAATCCCGGGTACTTACTGAGACTAATTTTTCCCAGCAGTTGGCATAGGGAGTGTGAAATAGATGGCTCTGCCTGTCAAACCTGTCTGTCTGCACAGCATAGAGTGGCACCATTTAGAGGAAGGGTGTTTGGAAAATTAAACAAGGACTGTCTGAATAGGAGACCTATCGGCCTGCAATGGAATGACAGGTTTCTGCCCACAAACTGGGGTTAAGACCTGCATATTGATGCTTCTTTTCACCCATTTGTGAGTAATGGGTCTCACCCCATTAGTGGGCACATGTGTTACACCAGTGGAAGCCGTTATGCATTCTCTGTAGGTCTGGATGAAGGAGCTGTAGCTACACATAAATATGTACTTGCCAACAGATCTCTGTATTTATCTGCCTGTCAGTGGGAGCAGACAGGTCATAGCTCTTTGATGGGCAAAAGCTGCAGGTCAAAGCCGTGCTCTTGCTGCCACGACCACCACTGTGATTGCTGTGGCTTTATCATTTGAATCCTGGAGGAGGCTAGGGGCAGCTTGTTAGCTGTTGTTCCAGCCCAACCTGGGCAGTCAGTCTGGTCATCAACATAATTAGAGAGATTTTTAAAATGTTGACTGCCAGTGTTGCGGTGGCCAATGTTGTTGTCATTGAATATGGACTCTTATAAACCATGGTCACCCACCGTCGGTCATCTTTCGATTGTGCCTCAAGGGCCCACACGTCTCTGCTGTCTCCTGGCACTGTATTGCTGCTCTGAGGCTGTCTGATGCTCCGGGATTCTGCCTGTCAAGTGTATTTCCTGCTGCAGGCTATACCGCTCACTGCCTCTCAGCCTCTGCCCCACTCAGGAGACACGCTCCCTCCCAACAGGAAAAATGACCATGCATCAAGCTTCCTAATTCTAACAGTCTCCTAAACTAGGTGCTTACTTTAGTAGCTGCCACACCCCTACAACTACATACGTCATTGACTGCAGACTTCATCTCAGTATGAATATTGTTGGTGAGGAAAAAGATATTTTCCCCCAAAATGAAAACGTACTAATGATGGCAAACTGAATTTATGATTACTTTGTGTAGAACTGAGGAAAACAATCAAAGCAAACATGTGTTTTTATCTAGGCCTGTTTACCAATTTAATTTGATAAAGGAAATTGTGCAATTCTTAATATAACTACAATACAACAGCAATTAACAGATCTTCTCTATAGTCGCTGCCCCTCCTCTCATGCTTATATGAGGGCATGGACCGTTCTTTTCCCCGTTCTTGAGGCAAAATTCAATTTGCCTCAAGATTGTGGCATTATTGTAAAAAAAGTGATGGGAGTATTTTGGGTTTTTTAGTTGGTCTATGCAGTATTCATTTAACAAAAGTCTGACTGAAAGATACAAGAAGTGAGCTCATTTGAGACAGTGTTTGCTGATTTTGCCTTTCTAAAATGTAGGTAGGAAAACAGGAGAGTTAGTCTCAGGGAGAATTTAGAAAGAAATACTGTCTTATCAAAGAGAGGAGAGATGATATGAAAAGGGCCTGTTTCTATATGTCAAAAAGGTATATGACAGACGTATCGCTGAATAGGAGAAAAGGGACTAGGTTCAAATGTAGAACTTCCTTTTCCTAGTCATTTTTATTTCATATGCCTTCCTCATTATTATTCTTAATACCTATGCAAAGACAGGCTGATTTTTCTGAATATCATCTTCAGCAGGGTAGAAATTAATTTGATCAACCAGACAGACAGACAGTGAACTAAAAATGAAAAAAAATAAAAAAAGGAGTCCTATATTCTATTAAAGTATGTTGCCTGAGCAAAGGCTTGTTTACAAAAATAAATTAGGGACTGATAATTGGGAGTTGAGGCTTGCTGCTTCTGTGAGAATGAGCTAGGTAAGAACCCTGTTTGACCTTTCGCTGTTGCTAAAAGCCCTTAAAACTCTGTACATGTATCAAAGTCATGTTAAAGAACTTGTAAGTTCATGGCTTGCTATGAGAGTCTGCGGCTGCTGCTGCTAAGTCACTTCAGTTGTGTCCGACTCTGTGCAACCCCAGAGACAGCAGCCTACCAGGCTCCCCCGTCCCTGGGATTCTCCAGGCAAGAACACTGGAGTGGGTTGCCATTTCCTTCTCCAATGCATGAAAGTGAAAAGGGAAAGTGAAGTCCCTCAATCGTGTCAGTCGCTCAGCCTACCAGGCTCCTCTGTCCATGGGATTTGCCAGGCAAGAGTACTGGAGTGGGTTGCCATTGCCTTCTCCTCCTACACTTGCTTAAAAGGCACAACAGAAACATTGAAATGGGACAATTCATTAGGAATGAAGAATTTTCTAGCTGCTGTGAGAAAGGTTTGTCTAGGACATTGTTTCCCCCAGACATCCCTGATCCTAAGAATCATCAGAGTCACCTGTGAAATATACCCATTGTTTGGGTCCGCCCTTCCCCGAGCCAGACCTAGAGAATCAGAAACTTCCATGGAGTGACCTTGGCATTTGTATCTGAAGCAAGAAACCCAGTTGATGCTTATGATCAAGGAATTTTGGGAAACACTGCTCTGAGATTTTTTTCAGAACATATGAAGAGGTAGGAATGATGGTCTTATATACATACTTCTTATGTTCTTCCCCGGAGAAGGCAATGGCACCCCACTCCAGTACTCTTGCCTGGAAAATCCCATGGACGGAGGAGCCTGGTAGGCTGCAGTCCATGGGGTCGCTAAGAGTCGGACACGACTGAGCGAATTCACTTTCACTGTTCACTTTCATGCATTGGAGAAGGAAATGGCAACCCACTCCAGTATTCTTGCCTGGAGAATCCCAGGGACGGGGGAACCTGGTGGGGTGCCGTCTATGGGGTCACACAGAGTCGGACACAACTGAAGTGACTTAGGAGTAGGAGGAGTATGTTCTTCCCAAGAGATGAGAGGCATTTCAAGAAAGTAAAGGAGAGCCTTTCTTTAGGCCAGTGATTTTTTAGCATCTTTTGTCTCTCCTTGTCCCTCCATTATCAGTGACCTTAAGACTTTGTATCCCTCTTTTCCCCATCCCTCAGACCTACCTAATAAATGAAATAAAAGTCCTTAGGTTAGGAATTTGGAGCTTGAATTCTAGTTCTGGCTGGAACTCAGAGCTCTGTGACCTTGCCCCTTCTTGTCACTTTTTTTCACATTATAACAATGATGAGCTTGCACAAAATGTTCTTTGTGAACTATACCAGCTCTATATTGTTACAAACACGAAGTAACTTCTTTAACTTTGTTTGGGGATCATATATGATGACTTCTGAGCTTAATGGGAATGTGTACTCAGGTTTAGACATATCCCTAAGTATTATTTACAGATTAGTTACCTATTTCTGAAATCAAGTTGAGTTATGGTTTAATCTAAAGTAATAAACTCTTTGGAAAATTTATTTTCTGCTCTGACAGAAGTGTCTTCCATGGGAACTGTTGACAAGGGTTTGTCATATTGACAGCCACATGATGGATACTGATTTGTTAAAAGAGTAAGGGAAGGTATGAGTGAATGAATGAACAACGTGTTCTCCATGCTGACACTTTCAAGTTCATGGGGGCAAGGATGGTTATACTCTTCAGCTAAACATCAGGAGACTGGCAGTCAAAATAATTTTTTAAATACCTATACATGTCCATGACTTGGGGTTGCTACAAAGCTAAAGAGAAAGTCCTTAGCTGGGGATAACAATAAAAGTAGGAAAGAAAACAGAATGTGGCTTGAGTTTCAAAGGTGAAGACAGAGAAGTATAGCTGTAGAGGTATACATTTCCTGAGCTCCCTTGTCGGCTCAGCGTGTCCTCAGTGTAAATACACGTGTGACAGTGGCCTCTGCACTCGTTCACACTTCAGAGAAATCCTCAGTTTCCTTTTCTCCCTCCATTTTAGCAGTGGGCAGCCTGCAACCTTTTGATCAAGTCGACTTTGTACGTTACGTGACTGAACTCTGCTATGCCAAACATCCTTGAGGAAGTTGACATTTGTGTACTTTGAAAGGAAAAAAAAAAAAAGAAAAGTGAATCCCAACTGCTTCCTCCTGCCCTTTTGATTAAGAGAACGGTAAGTCAGCAGGAGAGGTGCTGCTTTTAACAAGCAGGGGTGTGCAGAACTGATTGGTATCTTTCTTTGAAAAAAAGTAGAAAAGATTGATGTTAAACAACACTAATCAGAGTTGATTACAGGGACTGAATGAATTCATTGATGGGAAAGAGCCATGGTTCCAGAGACAACAAATGAGATTAGATAAAAGTCGGGGGAATAGTATTTGGAAGAGTTCTGCTCATCTCTGACAACTAGGAATCAGAGCCCTAGCCCTCTAACCACTCCTTGGAATAGACTTATCTGTATACTAAGTACAGTTCTCAGCAGGGAATGCTCTTCTTGCTGAGTTTTGCATGGCTGACTCTCTTCATTCAGGTCTCAGCCTTCCCTGATCATCTTATCTAAAGTGATACTTCTATCACAACCTGGGTGAGCTCTACCCACCCCTGAAGCCTCATTTCCTGCTATTTCCAAATGCTACCCAGAACTCTATCTGGAGCCATCTGCACTTCCCTGCATAGACTATATTCTGCCTTTTTCTGTAATTTTTTTTTCTTTTGCCTCTACCTGTGTCCCTTTCCACCTCACCTCACTAAAAGTCAATGTCCCATACCTTTGTTTTCCCATGGTGATTTGTACTTAATTCATTTATAGCAGGCATCACCCCATGTCATAATTATTTGCATATTTATTTTACATTCTCAACAATAGACCAAAATATTTGAGGGCAAGTACTGTATCCTTCGGAGAAGGAAATGGCAACCCACTCCAGTAGTCTTGCCTGGAGAATCCCGTGGACTGAGGAGCCTGGTGGGCTAAAGTCCAAAAGGTTGCAAAGAGTCGGACCTGACTGAGCGACTACGCACACACACACACACTGTATCCTTTGGCCTTCCCTGGTGGCTCAGCGGTAAGGAATCTTCCTGCAGTGCAGGAGCTGCAGGAAGCATGGGTTCAGTCCCTGGGTTGGGAAGATCCCCTGGAGAAGGAAATGGCAACCCACTCCAGTATTCTTGGCTGGCGAATCCCATGGACAGAGGAACCTGGTGGGCTACAGTCCATGGGGTCACAAAGAGTCGGACATGACTGACGCTATTTGGTATGCGCACCTGCACTGTATCCTTCATCTCTGTACCTTTAATGTTAGCAAAATACCCAGAATGTACTGGATGTTTTACTAATGAAGAATCAATCAATACTCTCTACCTACCTACCTCATTGTTTTAAAATAGTTGCCTAAAATAAATAACAGAACACAGAGGAAGACATTTCGACCCAGAATGGATAACCCACTGGTTACCCGTTTACCAAAATAACTAATGATCCAAAGGAATTAGGAAATCAAACTTAGGAGTGTAACCCCTGCTTTTTTCTGTGATCTCTGGGTTCTTCCAAATAGCAGTCTGACTACAAATATGAGGAAATCTTTGGGGAAATGGGTTGTTGGACTACTGTTATAATTTCTGGCTAGTGAATGAATGTGTTGTTTATTTGACAAAAAATTAGGCTGCTGCTATTATATTTATTATTAATTATAATGCACAGATTATATAAACTTCCGAAGTATTCAGCATACATCATCAGCCTAATGCTATATTCTGTCTCATGTTAATAACCTCATGGCTACTTTCAGTGCTCAGACATCACCTGAGCATTTTAGAATCTTGATAAATATTATCAGATGAATATATTACACTCAATTATTTTCAATAATCTCATACATATAAACTCCTAGAGGAATGTGTTTTCTTTTTCTTTTATAGTAACAAGTGGATTATCAGATCTTTCCCACTTAACACATGGAAAGTAGAACATATTGGGAATCACACCAGGCTTTTAGATGGGATTTGTCCCAACAAGTTCACGGTTGAAACTTTTTATGGCATTTTAGATTTTTACTAATAACTCTATTGGATTTAGAAAGTAACAGGTGTCTAATAATATCATAAGAAAGCTACAGAGCTAGGGAGGGAAGAACCTAGAGCATTTTATGATTCAAGGTGATAGAGTCCCAGGGATGCTGAACACTGGCCACATTTGCCCAAATATTGGCTAGACCAGTGGCTAAAAGATGGAGGAGCAAGGGAACCTTTTTGTCATAGCTAAGACACTTTCATTTTCACTTTTATATGAGATTATTCTTGAATTAGCCATCTCACATATTTCAATGCATTTTCAATGAAGTTCTCAATCTTGCATTCTTCAGTATATCTTGGAGATCTTTTCATATGGGTACATAGAGAGCTACATTAATCTTTTATTCAGTTGCACAGTATTCCATTATGTAAATGTATCATAGTTTATTCTACCAGTTCCTATTTATAAACAGTTTTTGTCATTTCAAACAATGCTCCAGTGAACAACCTTGTACATAAATCGTTTCATAGATGTGCAGATTTTTTGCAGGATAAATTCTCAGAAGTAAAATTGTTGGTCAAAGGATTACATGCATCTTAAATTTTGAGAAATTTTACCAAATGGATCTCGACAGGGGTTGTATTGCTGAGTACTCCCATTGGCAATATATGAAAGTGCCTTTTTACTCCAAGCCTCAACAAAGTAGTATTTTTTTAAATTTTGGATTTTTGCCAATTGTATAGGTAAAAGATGATAACTCACTGTATTTTCAATTTGCCTTTTCCTTATCATGAGTGATGCCAAGAATCTTTTAATATGTTTTAATGATTTTGGTAACTGTTTTTTATAGGCACCTATTTACCTTTTGTCTTTTGATTAGGATCTTGATCTTTTTCTTATTGATTTATTGCTATTTTTTTCTGTATGAGTTGCAAGTATTTTTCCCAGTTTGTTTTTCTTTAATTACTTTGCTTATGAGATATATATTTTTGCCATACAGAACTTTGCTTTTAATATAATCAGATTTACCAGTCTTTTCTATTATGGCTTCTAGATACTGAGTCAGGTAAACAGTCCTTCCCCTGCCAAGATTATGAAAGGATTTGTCAATGTTTTCTTTTGACACTTTGATAGTTTAGATTTTTATATTGAAAATGAAATCTACTGAATGATATTTCTAATCCAAAAGATATTTTCAGAATAAAAGAGGACCTAGGAAGGAAAAGCCATAATGTTCCCAGAGCTTGATAAGCTGCGGTTGACCTGCTATTATTTGCACGTGCTGTGTGTGCTGCGCTTAGTCACTCAGTCGTGTCCGACTCTTTGTGACCCCATGGACTGTAGCCCACTGTCCATGGGGATTCTACAAGCAAGAATATTATCGTGGGTTGCCATGCCCTCCTCCAGGAAATCTTCCCAACGCAGGGATTGAACCCAGGTCCCCCGCATTACAGGCAGATTGTTTACCATCTCAGCCATCAGGGAAGCCCCAAAATACTGGAGTGGGTAACCTGTCACTTCTCCAGGAGAGCTTCCTGACCCAGGAATGGAACCAGGGTCTCCTGTGTTGCAGGCAGATTCTTTGCCAGCTGAGCTACCAGGGAAGCCCATCATTTGCATTGTATACTAAATCTCATTCCTCTCTTCCAGGGGCTTCTCTGGTGGCTCAGAGGGTAAAGAATCTGCCTGCAATGCAGGAGACCTGGGTTCAGTCCCTGAGTTGAGAAGATCCCCTGGAGAAGGAAATGGCAATCCACTCCAATATTCTTGCCTGGAGAATTCCATGGACAGAGGAGCCCAGTGGGCTGCCGTCCATAGGGTCACAAAGAGTCAGACATGACTGAGTTACTAACACTTTCATTTTCTTCCAAAAGCATCAATATAATTACTATGAAAAGGCCAATCTGTATTTTAAAAGGAAAATTAAGACTAGCCATGTTTAGCCTTTCAAGGTCTTCACCTTTCTTCTTTCTGGATTGCTGTTTATTTGTTTCTGTGAGAAAGCCATGTTCTAGCAGAAGCTACAAGCTAATAACATTATTTATTGGTTCAAATGCTAGTATCCTATGCAATTCAGCACTAAAATCATTAATTATGAATTACAAGCTGGTATAAAATCATGCATAGAACCTAGCCCCTGGAGTCAGAAGTCCTGAATTTATCTGCTGTACCCCAAAGCATCTCTCCTTGCTATGATTTCCATCTGCAGTCAATGGAAAGAATGAAATTGTTATTTCAAAAACAGTAAAAAAGCAAATAGATAAAATCTTAAAATATATTCTATAGAAAATTCATTCATGAAGTCATTAGCTGATGATCAGATCAGATCAGATCAGTCGCTCAGTCGTGGCCAACTCTTTGTGATATTTTCAAATGATACAGCATATGAATTTTTCGAGAGAAGTTTTATGTAGAAAACTTTATTTTCCCACACTCTAGTTAGTATTGGCTCACCGTCTTCTATATTTTACCTTCATTTTCAAAAGTGGTCTTTCAACAAGTATCTGTCTTTGGTACTGGCATTACAGCAGTGAACAAATCAGACACATACCAAAAAAAACCCAAAACAACCTGGTCTTCAAAGTGCTAATATTTGGAGGAGAAGGGCAGAAAATAAACAAATACACACAAAATATAAAGCATATCAGAGGACTGAAAGTACTATAAAGAACAAGGAATAGAGAGGGGGAAAGGAAGTACTAGGAAAGGGGTGTTTCTTGGATGACTAAAGTCAAAGAATCCTACACATTTAGCAATAAACTTTGAAGGATATGTGAGGATATCTTAAAGTTCCAAAAGCATTGAAATGACTTTCTGTATCATAGAAAGAACCAGAGCTAAACATACGTAAGTAACAAATTATGTGTGAACATATTAGCTCTATTCAAGTTCAGCTTATGTCAAACTTGTCTACAGACATCTCACATGTGCCTCAGTTACTCAGCTCTCCCGTTGAAGCAAGATTCATCAGCCTTTGGGCAACGCTATAGAATTTATTGGGCTTCCCTGGTGGGTCAGATGGTAAAGAATTCACTTGCAATGCAAGAGATCTGAATTCGATCCCTGGGTTGGGAAGACCCCCTAGAGAAGGGAATGGCAACCCACTCTACTATTCTTGCATTTTATTATTGAGAATGAAGGACCAATGTCAATGTGATTAGGCGCTGGTAAGATTCTTGTTTAAGTCATGTGAAATGATTAATCTTAATAGATGGAACCTTAGCTGAAATAAGACTCGATAGCTATGAGGACCTTTTCTCTACTACTAACGTAGTGTCTCCCCATGGAACCCCAAACCTCAGGGTCTGTGATATAGTAAATACTATCTATTAAAATTATAATGCTTCTGAGTTGTTTACTGAACTTCCTTCAGATGTAGTTTATTGACAGAGTGATATTCTTTGGTTGTCACTCAAGTTACCCTGTGATCTAGCCCTAATTTCCCTAAATATTACCAGTTTATTTCTTGCTACTCTCTTTCACAAACCAAATGATTTGCTTTTCCCAATGATGACCTTTTTTGTTCATACAATTTATTCTTCTTGAAATGATTTATTTTCCCTTTGTATACTTTGAAATCCCATCTATCCTTTAAGACCTGGTTTAAAGGATTTTCTGTCTGAAATCTCTTTCCTTAACCATTTCTTAAGGTCACTTCTCATATATTTTGTCAAGCCAGCTATCTACTATTTATTTATCTATCTATTGATTGATTGATCTGTTTATCAATCATCTATCTATATACCCATCCCCTAAGTGTTTAATATTTTTATATACTGAATAAATGGATTAATGGTAAAATGGGGGGATAGAGGACTGATGTGGGAAAATGAACAAGCAGGAAAATAAAAGTGGTCCTGAGTAAATCCCATACATAGTCTTATGAAAAACATTAAATAAAATATAAATGAGCTTTGTTTGAATTGGTCTAGAACTGATCTAGAATTGCTCTAGTGAGTCTGTCTGGTGGCTTCCAAGCTATCGTATGTGCTGCTGTTGCTGCTAAGTCGCTTCAGTCATGTCCGACTCTGCAACCCCATAGATGGCAGGCCACCAGGCTCCTCTGTCCTTGGGATTCTACAGGCAAGAATACTGGAGTGGGCTGCTATTTTCTTCTCCATATGTAAGGTAATCTGAAATAAGGTTTCCTTTTAGAAATTAAGAATAATTATAGCTGATGTATGGAGAAGGCAATGGCACCCCACTCCAGTACTCTTGCCTGGAAAATCCCATGGATGGAGGAGCCTGGTAGGCTGCAGACCATGAGGTCGCGAAGAGTCAGACATGACTGAGCGACTTGACTTTCACTTTTCACTTTCATGCATTAGAGAAGGAAATGGCAACTCACTCCAGTGTTCTTGCCTGGAGAATCCCAGGGACGGGGGAGCCTGGTGGGCTGCCGTCTATGGGGTCGCACAGAGTCGGACATGACTGAAGCGACTTAGCAGCAGCAGCATCAGCATAGCTGATATATCTAATGTGACTTCCCTAGTGGCCCAATGGCTAAGACTCCACACTCATATCTAAACTACCTCATAAGGGTGCAGGCTCTGCTGACCTCTCTCACTGGATACCCATTGGGATGCTGAGGTTGGATCTTGTTTCCTACCTGAGCTCTAAAGATAATACATTTAATAAGGCTTCTGTGCCTTTGATTAGTTGAATCTGATGCTTTCAAACATCATAGCTTTTCCTAAGATCTGGGCAGCACATGGTTTATTTTTTAAATTCCATTCTTTCTGAATATTTTCCACATGTAAAAAATGTGCTGAGAAAATTAAGGCATCGATATGACAATAAGTCCTGGTACCTCAAGAAAAGGCAAGTATTGAGATGCAGCCAGTTGTTAGAAGTGAACTGTGGGAGCATATAGTTTGGCCTCAGTTAGTAACATGACACACTCATATCTGATGAGACTACAGGGAGAAAATAGCACTCCAAGCCCAGAGTCAGGTTTAGTTATGATTTGAAGGTGAAGTCAGTACTATTTAAAGTTTCATTTTATTTATAGGACTCACTAGTAAGTGTAGGGTTTCCAAAAAAGTAGAAGACATAGTTTCTGACCCAGAAGCCTTTCAAAATAATAAACATGAGGAAGCTAATGCAAATATTATTAATACATATGATTGAAACTTATAACTAAACATCCAGAGAAAGTAGGGCACTAACAAATTTACGTAATTGGAAATCTCAAGTTAAAGGGAATTTCTAACTATTCTGTATCATGTGTGAGATAGGGCTATCAGGAGAAATACTGTTGCGTACAAATTCCATTGAGCCTCATCACCAAAGGAAAGGAAGGGAAACATCTCAGAAAACTGCTAGAGTAACTGAGCTGAGAAATTACTAGACCAAGGAGGCTGAGGAGAGGGAGATAAGAGAATCTAGGAAGTGCTGCCAATATACACACTGCTCCCAGTATGACTTTGATAGACCCAACCTCTACCTGAACCCCTGCCTTACATCAAGGCTTCCTCTCAATCTGTTATGAGTCTTTTTTTCTATGATTTTATAATGCAATTGCTCTGTGATTTGATAATAGAAGTTAAGCCTATACATTTTCATAATCACCTTCTCTAGAACACATCCATTATGCAAAGGAGGGAAACTTGTACAGCAATAATGATGATGTTTTATTTTAGGTGTACTAAGTGCTCTCACTTATATTATCTCATTTGGTCCTCACAATAAACCTCTGAGGTAGAGGCTATCAATTTTAGAGGTGAGGAAAATGGAGTTCTAGAGAAATTTTATAACATTTGATCTGCAGCTCTCTTTCTCTCTTTCTCTCCTACATACATACACACACACACACACACACACACACACACACACAGTTTTAGAAAGATAATGAAGAGAGAAGAAAACTCTGGGCATGATTTGTACCTGTGAGTAAGGAGTCACATAAATCTAATCTGGAAAATAATCTTAAGTAAGGTTTGAAATCAGTCTGGTATAGATTTGAGTCTTCATCTGCTTCTTACTAGATTTGTGACACTTGGCAGTTTTTCAATATTCTTGAATCTGAGATTTTTCATCTGTAATAAAGGAATAATAATAATAACCAAAAGGAGTATTTTGAGAATTAAATGAAATACTGTAAGTAAACTGCCTAACCCACAGAAAGCAATCAATGGAAGTTACCCATAATAAAGATAATGATTATCAGTCTTTTCTTATTTTCAAGAACAGCAACAATGAAGGTGGAAGATGCTTAAATTTGTTGAGAGGAGGATAAAATACTTAAAGGATATACAGTAACAGTAATACTCTTGTGTCTACATGGAAGAGAGGGTTAATACTCTTTTTCAGAAAATGATACTGAGCAAATAAAAGTGTTGTAATCATTAGGTCAGTTGCTAAAAAGAAAAAGAAGTATATCATCTCTATGTCTGTGTTCTTCCTTCACTTTTCAAGATCTTATAAGGCCAGATACCTTTCAGAGAAGCATCTCTGTGTGTTCAAGAGAACAGAGCATTTCTGAGTCCTCCAGAAATGATTTAAGTGCAAATATTACAATAATTGTGGGGCATCATGAGGTCCCCTCAACTCCAACTCCGTGAAGGTCAGGAGGTGGCACAGGGATCACGCTTTTCAGAGAGCAATACCAGATGAAGGAAGACCTGCAAAATTTTGAGAAGTGTCACATATAGCTTATGCTGCTCCAAGAATGTCCTAGAAATTAAAAAAAAAAAAAAGAGTGGTATTGGAGGGTGTCCAGGAAGTTATAGAGCAAAACATCTCCTGAAACTCTTTTGGGTCCCTCTTCCTAAAAGAATAAAAGGATCCTTCTTAATTTCTAAAGTAGAACAGAGAAGAGACTTTGCAAACTGGACACAACCCACCAAAAATTCAACAGTGGTTACTGTTGGGTCAGAGAATTATAAGCTTTTTTTTTTTTTTTTACTTTATTTATGCTTTTTTAGTGCTTTCAAATTTCTTTTTTTTTTATTTTATTTAACTTTACAATATTGTATTGGTTTTGCCATATATCAAAATGAATCTGCCACAGATACACATGTGTTCCCCATCCTGAACCCTCTTCCCTCCTCCCTCCCCATACCATCCCTCTGGGTCGTCCCAGTGCACCAGCCCCAAGCATCCAGTATCATGCATCGAACCTGGACTGACGACTCGTTTCATATATGATATTATACATGTTTCAGTGCCATTCTCCCAAATCATCCCACCCTCTCCCTCTCCCAGAGTCCAAAAGACTGTTCTATACATCAGTGTCTCTTTTGCTGTCTCAAATGGCAACCCACACCCGTGTTCTTGCCTGGAGAATCCCAGGGACGGGGGAGCCTGGTGGGCTTCCGTCTGTGGGGTCGCACAGAGTCACACACAACTGAAGTGACTTAGCAGCAGCAGCAGCAGCATACAGGGTTATTGTTACCATCTTTCTAAATTCCATATATATGCGTTAGTATACTGTATTGGTGTTTTTCTTTCTGGCTTACTTCACTCTGTATAATAGGCTCCAGTTTCATCCACCTCATTAGAACTGATTCAAATGTATTCTTTTTAATGGCTGAGTAATACTCCATTGTGTATATGTACCACTGCTTTCTTATCCATTCATCTGCTGATGGACATCTAGGTTGCTTCCATGTCCTGGCTATTATAAACAGTGCTGCGATGAACATTGGGGTACACATGTCTCTTTCAGTTCTGGTTTCCTCAGTGTGTATGCCCAGCAGTGGGATTGCTGGATCATAAGGCAGTTCTATTTCCAGTTTTTTAAGGAATCTCCACACTGTTCTCCATAGTGGCTGTACTAGTTTGCATTCCCACCAACAGTGTAAGAGGGTTCCCTTTTCTCCACACCCTCTCCAGCATTTATTGCTTGTAGACTTTTGGATCACAGCCATTCTGACTGGCGTGAAATGGTGACTTCAGGCTCTACTACAAAGCCACAGTCATCAAGACAGTATGGTACTGGCACAAAGACAGAAATATAGATCAATAGAACAAAATAGAAACCCCAGAGATAAATCCACGCACATATGGACACCTTATCTTTGACAAAGGAGGCAAGAATATACAATGGATTAAAGACAATCTCTTTAACAAGTGGTGCTGGGAAAACTGGTCAACCACTTGTAAAAGAATGAAACTAGAGCACTTTCTAACACCATACACAAAAATAAACTCAAAATGGATTAAAGATGTAAACGTAAGACCAGAAACTATAAAACTCCTAGAGGAGAACAGAGGCAAAACACTCTCCGACATACATCACAGCAGGATCCTCTATGACCCACCTCCCAGAATATTGGAAATAAAAGCAAAAATAAACAAATGGGACCTAATTAAACTTAAAAGCTTCTGCACAACATAGGAAACTATAAGCAAGGTGAAAAGACAGCCTTCAGAATGGGAGAAAATAATAACAAATGAAGCAACAGACAAACAACTAATCTCAAAAATCTACAAGCAACTCCTACAGCTCAATTCCAGAAAAATAAATGACCCAATCAAAAAATGGGCCAAAGAACTAAATAGACATGTCTCCAAAGAAGACATACAGATGGCTAACAAACACATGAAAAGATGCTCCAGGCAAGAGTACTGGAGTGGGGTGCCATTGCCTTCTCCATCACTCATTATCAGAGAAATGCAAATCAAATTTCTTATAACTAACCTGAATTACTTTTACATAATTTATTTTGAAGATTTTTTTTAGTTCCTATATTGTTTTTTAATACAGAGAAAAACAAGGAAAAAGTTCTCTCATAACTTTGCACTCAGATATCCTTATTGGCATTAATTTTTTAATTGAAATAGAGTTGATGTACAATATTATATGTTATAGGTGTATAATATAGTAATCACAGCTTTTAAATGTTATAACCATTTATAGTTATAAAGTGTAGACTACATTCCCTGTGTATAATATATCCTGGTAGTTTATTTTATACTAATCATTTTTACCTCTTAATTCCCTACCCCTTATTGCCCCTACCCCCTTCTTTCTCCCCACTGGTAACCCCAGTCTCCACTAATTTGTTCCCTATATCTGAGTCTTCCTTTTTGTTTTATTCACTAATTGCGTTTTTTAGATTCCACATATAAGTGATATTATACAGTACTTGCCTTTCTCTCTGACTTGTTTCACTTAGCCTAATGCTCTCCAAGTCTATCCATGTTGCTGCAGATGGCAAAATTTCTTTCTTTTTATGACTGAGCAGTATTCCATTGTATGTAGCCACATATATAATATACATATAATGTACATACATGCCACATGTTCTTTATTTATTTGTTGATGGACACTTACGTTGTTTTCATATCTTGCCAATTATGACTAATGCTATGAACATTGAGATGCATTTATCTTTTCAAATTAGTGTTTTTGTTTTTGTCAGATATATACCCATGAGTCAAATTGCTGGTTCATATGATAGTTCTGTTTCTAGTTTTTTGAGAAATCTCCATACTGTTTTCCACAGTGGCTGCACCAATGTACGTTTATACCAACAACATAGTAGGCTTCCCTTTTCTACACATCCTCTCCAGCATTTGTTATTTGTGTTCTTTTTAGTGATAGCCATTTTGACAGGTATGAGATGATATCTCATTGTGGTTTTGATTTGCATTTCCCTGATGATTAACAATGTTGAGCAGCTTTTCATATGCCTATTGGTCATTTACATGTGTTCTTTGGGAAAATGTCTATTCAATTTTCTACCCATTTTTTTGTTATAATCAGGTTTGTGTGTATGTCTGTGTGTGTGTGTTGAGTTGTATGAGTTGTTTATATACATTGAATATTAATCCCTTATTGGTTGTATCATTTGCAGATATTTTCGCCCATTCAGTAGGTTGTCTTTTCATGTTGTTGATGATTTCCTTCTCTGTGCAAAAGCTTTTAAGTTTAATTAGGTCCAATTTGTTTAGTTTTGTTTTTTATTTTATTTACTTTAAGAGACAGATCCAAAAATCATGCTACTGCAATTTATGTAAAAGAGTGTTCTGCATATGGTTTCCTCTAGGAATTTTATAGTATCTGGTCTTACATTTAGGTCTTTAATACATTTTGAATTAATTTTTGCTTATGGTGTTACAGAGAATGTTCTAATTTCATTTTTTTACATGTAGTTGTCCAGTCTTCCCAGCACTTTGGCATTAATTTTTAAACATGTAATTGAAAAAATATCTGTTGTTCAGTCACTAAGTCATGTCCAGCTCTTTGCAAGTCCATGAATTGCAGCACACTAGGCTTACGTGAAACCCACTCCAGTCTTCTTGCCTGGAGAACCCCAGGGATGGGGGAGCCTGGTGGGCTGCCGTCTATGGGGTCACACAGAGTCGGACACTATTGAAGCGACTTAGCAGCAGTATCAGGCTTACCTGTCCTTCACTATCTCCCAGCATTTGCTCAAACTCATGTCTCCTGAGTCAATAATGTCATCCAACCATGTCCTCCTCTCCTCCTCTTGCCCTCAGTCTTTCCCAGCATCAAGTAAAGTTCTCTTCATCCCTCCAATCTTAAGTGTCTCATACATCCTCCCCACAAACAGTATTTATGTATATGCCAGTTTGTACCTGTATGTGTCCTCATGTTATTCATACAAGAGAGACTATATAGTATATGTCTTGCTGCTGCTGCTGCTGCTAAGTCGCTTCAGTTGTGTCTGACTCTGTGCAACCCCAAGGACTGTAGCCTACCAGGTTCCTCCGTCCATGGGATTTTCCAGGCAAGAGTACTGGAGTGGGTTGCCATTGCCTTCTCTAGTATATATCTTATATCTTGTCATATAGCATATAAATCTACTTCATTCTCTTTAAGAACTTCGTGGTATTCCTTGTAGGAGTATACCACAGCTGTTTAATTAGTTGCTAAATATTTGAGGATGATTATTATCAATACTTTTATAATCAGAAAAATTTAATGCCCATTTTTACATATTTGCTAGACTTTAACCTAGAGTAAATCAAAATCTCTCTCTGCTTATTACACAGTCACAGGAGAAAAAAATGACAGTGTGTGTGTGTATGCGTATTTGTATGAACATGATAGAGAGAGTTGTCTTGACCCGTAATTTTACAGTATAAAATGTTAGAATGGCCAAAGGTAAGGTGGAAAATGTCTCTGTGATTCTGGCTGAATTGTGGCCTCACATGGAAGTTGGCAGACTTCTTGAAAGCTTTAATACAGTCACTGATTACGGTATCTGAGATTTTACAGCATTTTCCACTTGAGTTAAAGCTAATTTTGTCTTCAAAATAAAAGACTTCAAAAACACAGAAAATAATTATTTTTCTCATGGAAGGAACTCATTTTATCTCCTATCATAAAAAGAAAAGCACTAAGAAGTGATTGAAAAGTTGATGCAAAAACAAAACTCCTTTAGCGTATTTGAGCTGTGGAACTTTATTCTTCAAGTAACTTCTAATGTCCCTGGTACCCAAGAAAGAGAGAATCAGATGAAGAAAAGTAATCCATTAATATATCAAGACTTACTATGATGCTAGTAATGAGGCAAGTGACGCTTCTCAAAACCACACTGCTGCAAGTTAAAAAAAAAAAAATACCCACGTGCTTTTGAATAGCAGGAAGAATTTTGTTTGTGGGCATTGGCATGATTGCTCTATGTAAAACGTGGAGATTGCACAACTCTAATATGGAAAAGTAAATGCACAAGCAAACCACGTTCTAACTATTCTATGCTATGCTATGCTAAGTCACTTCAGTCGTGTCCAACTCTGTGCGACCCCATAGACGGCAGCCTACCAGGCTTCCCCGTCCCTGGGATTCTCCAGGCAAGAACACTGGAGTGGGTTGCTGTTGCCTTCTCCAATGCATGAGAGTGAAAAGTGAAAGTGAAGTCGCTCAGTCATGTCCGACTCTTAGGGACCCCATGGACTGCAGCCTACCAGGCTCCTCCATCCATGGGATTTTCCAGGCAAGAGTACTGGAGTGGGGTGCCATTGCCTTCTCCATCTAACTATTCTAATCTTGAAAATGTGGTTGCTTTTAATGACACAGTGTATCAAGGTCAAGGGAAGGTGCCCTCAGCAGATGGGAGACTTTCAAAGTGAAAAAGCTTCATTTACATTTAAAATGTATTGAGTTACACATGATTTCTAAGGAACACTTGGTTGTTCTAGTTATAACCCTGGCTCATTTCTGTTATCGTGTGTCAAGTAACTGACTTACCTCATATATTTCCCTGGTAGATGTTTTCTGTGGAAAGTCAGGAAGAGAAAGGTAAAGAAGGAAAGTATTCCTCAATGTCTTATTATAAACTCACTAGATGTCATTGCTTTCAGTAGGACTCTGGAAAGGAGACTGTCAGAGGACACATCTGTGCCTTGGCGAAAAACAAATTTCATGGTACCTTGACTTTTAACCTCTAATATACATAGAGAACAGCTTAGAAGTTGTTCTGATATTTATTTGTACCCATGGTTCCCTGATTTTATGTTCCTTTATTTTATTTTGAATTTCTCAACATTGAATTCTGCAATATTTACATTTGAACTATGTTTTGTTCAGCAATAGTTTGTTGAAGCTATTCTTTATCATGTACCTCCCTTAACTTTTTAAAAACACAATGAAATTATTCAAGGTGATTTAGCATTTGGTAACACAGAATGCCTTCAGAAGGCTTGATCTCATCCTTTGTAAGGCTCTTTAGAGATGAGATGCCACATGCTTTCATGTCAATGGTTTAAAACTGATTTTATTCTTTTTCTTCTTATCCTGCTTCCCATTCTGTGTTCTCTCTTCTTGTCCTTCCTTTCTCTCTCCCGGTTTCATGAAAATTCATTTATCTGTGACATTTAAAGACTCTGTCTGAGAGGTGTCTGGAGCTGTGGCCGGCTGTGTACATCAATAGTTTCTTAGAATCTGGCACTCTGTCAATATTTGGGGGCCTCTGTAACCGCACTTAAATGTAGTGCCTGCCAGCTATCAAGCTCTTAGTGTCTCGGTAACGAGTCCAAATGAGTGGATATTAGCATGTCAAATCTTTCACAACTGGCAACACTTGGTAGACAGTATATGGGCATCTTGCATTCGCCCTCTGCACTTTCCTGTTTGCTTCATTTATATGATGTCATTTTCCCCTCTACAAAAAGAGGAATCTAAAATAATTGCTAAAATGAAACTGAAGTCAACAGCATTGTTGCACAGTCTCGATTTTGTGGGTTTTATAGACAGACTTATAATAGTTCCACTTAACTTTACAATGGTGCAAAAGCAATATATATTCAGTAGAAATGTTACTTTGAATCTTGAATTTTGATCTTTTCCTGGGCTAATGATATGCAATACAACACACTCTCCCAATGGTGGGTGTGGCAGTGAACCGCAGTTTCCAATCACCCACACAGTCATGAGGGTAAACAAGAGATATGCTTACAACCATTATGTACCCACACAACCATTCTGGTTTTCACTTTCAGTGCAGTATTCAATAAATAATATGAGATATATTCAACACTTTATTATAAAATGGGCTTTGCATTAGATGGTTTTGGCCTGACTGTAGGCTAATGTGTTTTGAGCATGTTTAAGGTAAAAATGGCACCCCACCCCAGTACTCTTGCCTGGGGAATCCCATGGACGGAGGAGCCTGGTGGGCTCCAGTCCATGGGATCGCTAAGAGTCGGACATGACTGGGCGACTTCGCTTTCACTTTTCACTTTCATGCATTGGAGAAGGAAATGGCAACCCACTCCAGTGTTCTTGCCTGGAGAGTCCCAGGGACAGAGGAGCCTGGTGGGCTGCCGTCTTTGGGATCGCACAGAGTCGGACACGACTGAAGCGACTCAGCAGCAGCAGGAATAAACTGTGACATTCAGTAGCTAGGTGTATTAAATGCATTCCTTACTTAAGATATTTCCAATTTATGATGGGTTTATCAGAATGTAACTCCATCATAAGTCAAGGAAGATCTGTATATAGCTATATACTTTGGCCACCTGATGCAAAGAGCTGACTCATTTGAAAAGACCCTGATGCTGGGAAAGATTGAAGGCAGGAGGAGAAGGGGACGAGAGAGGATGAGATGGTTGGATGGCATCACTGACTCAATGGACATGGGTTTGGGTGGACTCCAGGAGTTGGTAATCTTCCTAGACTATGTATCAACCTAATGTGATAGAGATTTAGCTACATAGTGAAGAAATATTAATGATTTAGAGAGACAAGGTTGTTTTCTGGAACAAAAACTATTTATAGTTTTAAATGCTTCTTAGAGTCCGCCCTCCTGTACCAGTGAAATGGCCCATTTATAAACTGAATCATTAAAACAGTATTATGTCAACTTCGCCATGAACTGCCTTAGATAATAGCATATTGACCTTTCAGGGTTTGTAAGGGAGACCAATAATAAGGCAACACTTTAGTTTCTAAACTATCATGTGCCCTCAACCCATGTGTAACCTGTCCATACCTTATAATGAAAATACTTCAAGAATCTGAACTTTAACAAAAGGAAGTAGAAGATAAGAGTGTCTTGGAGATCTGCATAACTTTAGGTCATGCTCAGGTCAAATAATCCAGGTTTCCAGATAGCCAAGAGACTATCCTGAAATTCCTGAAGCCCCTTGAGTGGGTCAGTACCATTACTTTTCCTTTTCCTTTAATCCATTGGACCAGCAATAAATTCTTCAGTTGAATGAATTCACCCAAGCTTCATGTAACTCACAGATCTTTCCCAGTCTGGATTTTCACTAAATCCTTAACATTTGAGCATTTGCTTTCATGTGGGCTGCTATCATCTGTTATATACCGTAGAAGATTTTAGGGTGGTTCTTGTTGGAATTGAGAAAAGAAATGCTTAAGTAACAGCATTAGTGCAGGTTCAATATAACAACTAAAGATAAACTTAGGACTTCTAGCGCTATTAGTTATACTTCAGAAAGGGAAATACACATATCTATTTGCCTAATAATTAGGAGTTATTTATAAGACTAAAAGTTCATTTTTTATGACATAATACAGAAGTCATCATTTTAATTCCAGGTTTTTTATGACATAATACAGAAGTCATCATTTTAATTCAATCAGTTGCCATCTTTGGTAGGAGAAAAGTCCCTTGGGAGTTTGTATTGAACTAGACAGTGTGGATGGTCAAAGGAATGTCACAGGGGCTGCAACCACCAGAAATAATCTGGCACTGTAAGGGTAAGTCTCAAAAAAAAAAAAAAAAATGGGCACAAAAAATGAAAGAATAGGAAAAAAAGAAAACGTAGGTTTGCATGGATATGTAACATCTGATTCCCGCATCAAGGCATTTGGTATTTTTCTTTCCAGTTCATTTACAATAGAATATAGTAACATGTATAACTTCTAATGAAGAGAGAAATATGCTCTCCTGCCTCTGTCTATACTTAGATATGTTCCTGTGGTCCCAGAGAGGAAGAAAATCAAAAACAGCAATATGCCATATTAGTCACAAGATTTTTACACCACCAAAACCTCATCTCAAGACATATTAGAAAACATTTGCAGAATCTTCTATGGATGAGTTAGAAACATGTCTTTAGTACTGTCAGTAAGACTCATCTGCTAGGCTAAGAACTTACCCTCCTTTTGCTCTGAACTCAGAATTTTATGAGCATACATTGTTCTTTGTTTATGTTCTTTATTGTATATTATGTGTTTAATGTTAGACACTAATCCTTTCTAGGGCAGAGCAAGAAACAGGAATAAGATGAGAACATAGGATTAGCCTTCAGAATTTATAGTTAAGAACAGGAGGAATTTTGTTTTCTTTTGGATCATTTTTAGACATTCTTTGGAACTGTATTTGAAATTTGATGGGCTATAATTTAGCCATCTCTTTTCATTAATAGTAAAATGTTCTCTTGCCTAAAGCAGGAAAGATTTGGGTTCTTCTTCCTTAGAAATCCCAGCAACTTCTTCAGCTCTTTTCTTTCCTGGTGTATATTTTGTTTACCCTCATAGAGTGACATGAGAAAAATGAGAACGACCAAATTGCTGGGAATATGTCTGATCCTACTGTAGCAGGAAAGACACATATATTACCTCTTCTGCCTTGGCTACCCCTGCCAAAAAAGAAATAGCTGCCTGACTATATGGCTGTAATCAACTGAACAGTTGATAGGGTTGTTTAAAAGGTCTATCTTTTATACACATATATATGTGTATCTGTTCTTTTTTAACTTCTTTCCCCATAGAGGCCATTACAGAGTATTAAGTAGAGCTCCCTCTACTATACAGTAGGTCCTTATTAGTCATCTATTTTATATGTGGCAGTGTGCATGTGTCAATCCCAATCTTCTAATTTATCCTCCCTCTTTACCCCCAGTGATGATGTTTATTTTCTACATCTGTAACTCTATTTCTGTTTTGTAGGTAAGTTCCTTTGTATATTCCACATATAAGCAGTAGCATGTGACATTTGTCTTTCTGGGTCTAACTTACTTCACTCAATATGACAATCTCTACGTCCATCCATGCTGCTGCAAATAGCATTATTTTGTTCTTTTTTTCTGGCTGCGTAATATTCCGTTGTAGATGAGTATCATATCTTCCTCTGTTGATGGTCATTTACTTTGTTATACAACTGAAATTAACACAACATTGTAAATAAACTGCTGCTGCTGCTAAGTCGCTTCAGTCGTGTCCAACTCTGTGCGACCCCATAGACGGCAGCCCACTAGGCCCCGCCATCCCTGGGATTCTACCCCAATAAAAATTGAAAAAAATAAAATCACATTATTAACCTAACAATCAAAATATAAAAATAAAACTTTTTTAATTAAAAAAGTTTATCTTAACATAAATTCAAATCTATTGTTATTATGTAGATGAGCTTTGTTGATGCTTCCATGATACCTTAGTGCTAGGCACCACTAAACTGGAGAACCACAAGCCCCACCCCAAAAGGCAGCAGAAGCAAATGGCCCATCTAGTTCCAGCCACAAGGTTACCTTTATTCAGACATCTGCCCTCCTCTATTTTTGGCGAATAAACTGTCATTTTTATTTTTAGTTTATTAGTGACTGAATGATTTTATAATGACTACTGCTTCTGCCTTCCTAAAAATCTGCTTGCCAACTTTTAACTCAAAGTAAGAGGTGTTATTATTACCAAAGGAGTGCTTTTCAGTGCTCACTTTGAGATCTACTTTTCAAAAGGGTAGAGGTAGGGAAATAATACCGAATTTCTGAGAATATTTATGAGAATGGGGATCATTGCTTTTGAAAGCCACTGCTTTTGAAATAATCATATGTTCCTCCATAATGAAAGTGTTCTCTTACCCAATAATTATAAAGCAGTTTCTACTCATGTAATAGTGGCTTAGAAGTGACCTGCTTAACTAGCACTCGTGGACCCAGAGACCATCCATGAACCCCAAAGTAATGAATGTTGAGTTATTTCTGTGAATCTCTTGGAATTGAATGTTGGGAGTGGAATACCTTGGGTATAAGAATAGATTATGCTGTTTAGAAAATATATAATGTAGATTTTTATAGAATAAAATTCTGTAAAGGCAATATATGGGTCAAAATAGACAATAGATTAGATGAAATAATAGTTTAGACTAAATATACTATTTTGGAGAAAGTTTCTCTATAAATTTAATAAGTGGGCTGCTTAATAACAACAGTATTATATTTACATTCAATGAAATTCAAAATTAAAGTCATGATAGAAATTCAGACTCTTACATAAATGGTGCTCTGTGGCCTGGAAAACAAATTTACGGTTACCAAAGAAGAAAGGGGATGGGGGAGGAATAAATAAGGAGTTTGAGATTAGCAGATACAAATTATTATATATAAAATCAGTAAACAATGTTCTACTGTATAGAACAGGGAACTATATTCAATATCCTATTACATACTATAGTGGAAAAGAATATATTTGTTATATATGCACATAAGTGAATTACTTTGCTATACACCAAAAACTAACACAACATTGTAAATCAGCTATAGTTCAATTTAAAAAGAGTGGTGCTCTGTGGCTGATCACCCAAGAAACAGTTATGGTTTAGCTCACCTTTCTGGTCTGTGAATGATGATACCTTTATATTTACCTTCACTGTCTCTTCTTGCCAAAATGAAACTCACTATTTTGGAAACTACCATTTACAACCATTTAATACTACTATCATGGAGAAGGAAATGGCAACCCACTCCAGTATTCTTGCCTGGAGAATCCCAAGGACAGAGGAGACTGGTGGGCTGCCGTCTATGGGGTCGCACAGAGTCAGACACAACTAAAGTAACTTAGCAGCAGCAACAGCAGCAATACTACTATCTGCAAGTTATAAACATGGAAGTCTAACCTATGTGCAATAAACTATCCCAGGAAGGCCTTGGTAAAATGTATTTGGTAATCCTTTGACAATAGCAGGACTCTAGGTATTAACCATCTTAAGGCCATGCTGTATAATACTTTGTCTTTTTTCTGAGTCCAGTGAGAGCTTTGGTGAACTAAGGCAAAGCTAGAGTTAGGATCTAACTCCATGTAAATGGCTGAACTTTTGGTTTTGTCTCAAATGACAAGCAAACAAAAACCATTTCTAAACTGCTTATTTGATGCTAAGAACGTCAGAATTCTCAGTAGTCAATATGGAAAAATGTAGAAATAGTATATCATCTTGGATTCTGTATTTTTACTACCTTGATTAATAGACACATGTTTTCAGGTATTAACAAATCCAGTGTATTCTAAATCATTGGTAGCAGCATTTCAAAAATCTAAAAAAAAAAAAAGAATTTTAGTGTAAAATTATATTTTAAGGAGGAATAGTCAGGGAAGAGTGATGCAAAATCCCATGAGCAATGGGACACCAGGAATTCTAAACAGTTAGCTGTAAATCACTGTTTTAGATGTCAGACAGGGAATGCATGCTTTGAAAGTAAAGTGCTTTTATGCACAGTTTTCAAATAACAACAGTTTAAGACGTAGATATAACCATCCACTTCAGAAAAAAGATAGTCATTTGAAATTAACATTCCCTAAAACAGAAAATCAACAGAATGTTATTAAATAGAAGGTAATGTTAATATTCTTCAGGAAGAAAAATAAACATCACAAGTGGCAACTCATCCCACTCTCTCATCATTCATATCTGAGTTCATATAGACATGTTGGTTTGCACATCTTTAGTAAACTAACACACATACTTAAATATGAATATCCACGTTTTTTTCTTCTCTTTAAGGTTGTCTTCTTTCTCTAGAAATTTGTTTCATACAAAGAAAGGCTTATAACTTTGTTTTTAAATCTTCTTGCAAGTCATATTTTCCATTATGATGCTTTGGTAAATGTCACTGACAGACTGAAAATAAAGAATGGCTAGTTTCAAGGGTGGGTGGGGGGAGGCAATGGCACCCCACCCCAGTACTCTTGCCTGGAAAATCCTGTGGACAGAGGACCCTGGTGGGCCGCAGTCCATGGGGTTGCTAAGAGTCGGACACGACTGAGCAACTTCACTTTCACTTTTCACTTTCATGCATTGGAGAAGGAAACGGCAGCCCACTCCAGTGTTCTTGCCTGGAGAGTCCCAGGGATGGGGGAGCCTCGTGGGCTGCCGTCTATGGGGTCGCACAGAGTCAGACACAAGAAGCGACTTAGCAGCAGCAGCAGTTTCAAGGGAAAAACAACATCTAGAAGCAGAGCATAGAAAGTTAATCAAGAGTATAAAATGCAAAACTGAGATTTAAGCATAGTTATAATAGTTAATTATGCAAGAAACATGAAGAATATAGATGTTTCTACTATTTCCTCTATGTATAGATCATACACTTTATCATGTTTGTTTGCAGTGCAACTGAAATTAGATATGAACACCTTGGAGAGAAAAAGTTATTAAACCCCTCCCAGTAAATTTAAAATTAAAGACATGGAGGCAACCTAAATGTCCATTAATGGATGAATGGATAAAGAAGTTGTGGTACATATATACAATGGAATATTCCTCAGCCATAAAAAAGAATGAAATAATGCCACTTGCAGCAACGTAGATGGACCTAGAGACTGTCACACTGAGTAGAGAAAGTTACACAGAGAAAGACACACATCATATGACATCGCTTTTATGTGAAATTTTAAAAAAAAGTGGTACAAATGAACTTGTTTACAAAAGAGAAGCAGAGTCACAGATGTAGAAAACAAACTTATGGTTATCAGTGGGAGATAAGGGGAGGGATAAACTGGGAGATTGGGATTGACATGTATACGGTGTGTGTATGTACACAGTCATGTCTGACTCTTTGCAACCCCATGGACTGCAGCCTGCCTGGCTCCTCTGTTCATGGAATTTTCCAGGCAAGAATATTAGAGTGGGTTGCCATTTTCTACTCCAGACATATACACACTGCTAAGTCACTTCAGTCGTGTCTGACTCTGTGCGACCCCATAGATGGCAGCCCACCAGGCCCTGCCGTCCCTGGGATTCTCCAGGCAAGAAAACTGGAGTGGGTTGCCATTTCCTTCTCCAATGCATGAAAGTGAAAAGTGAAAGTGAAGTCGCTCAGTTGTTTCCGACTCATAATGACCCCATAGACTGCAGCTTACCAGGCTCCTTCGTCCATGGGATTTTCCAGGCAAGAGTACTGGAGTGGGGTGCCATTGCCTTCTCCGCATATACACACTGCTATATATAAAATAGATAACTGAAAAGGACCTACTGTATAGCACACGGAAACTCTGCTCATTACTCTGTAATGACCTACATGGGGAAAGAATCTAAAAAGGGTGGATATATGTATAACAGATTCACTTTGCTGTTTACCTGAAACTAACACAACACTGTAAACCAGCTATACTAAAATAAAATTAATTTTCAAAAAAAATATTTAAGGAGAAGTCAAAACATTGAGATTGTTTCATCTTTTAGAAGAAAAAGAATGTTGAGAGAGTGAGCTGAGACTAGTTTTTTTTTTTTAAGCAAGTTATTGGAAATAAGAAGTAAGACTTTCTTGTCTTCACTGAGGCCACATAGTGATGAAATAGGCTTACCCTACAACAGAACATGTTTAGGTTTGAAAATAAGGTAGACTCTTGATAGTGAGGCTTCTAAACACTGAAAGAGAAGTTCTGGGTTTGTCGTCTTGAAAGTGCTTAAACCTAAACAGGATAAATTCTCATCTTTATGGAATATTCTAAACGTGTCAAGAAGGGAAGGAGCGTCTTTTCTAGGTGATTCTCATGATTCAGGACTTTCTTTTTCTCTCTCTTTTTAAAATCACTATTACTCAGAAACAAACACTGCTAAAAAGCCACCAGGACTACTAAATGTCCTTGGCCAAAGGACAGAAAAAGGACACTTCTGAAAGCAACAGAAGTGCCACCAATGTTTTAGTGGAGAATTCTCAGGAATCTCCCTCTGCTACCCTTTGTTCCATATGATCTCAAATATAAGTGTCACACTATGTTACCATTATGGCCTATAATAATTGATTTACTATAAACTTGGAATTGTGGATACAGCTGCTGAAAAAACTACTTGTGAACAAAGAGATTAGAACTTAATGTTCAGTGTTCTGTAAAGAGGTACAGTAGACTTTTAGTGGAAAAGTTCGCACATTTCACTCTCTGCTTTTTGCTCTCAGTATTCAAAGTCAGACTCATTTCTATTAAATCATTCCCTTCCTGTGACACTAAGTATTTCTGATTCATCTCCAGAAATATGAAACCAATGTGTGTTGGTAGTATTTGCTTAAGAAATAAGGGGAGAAGTCCACAGTATACAAGGAGCAAAAACAATATATCCCCAATTTAAAAGAAAAAAAAACATATAGCCTATGTCTTCCTACCTGCCATATTCTCTTCTAGGAACTAGAGATGCATGGATAAATGTGCCCATTGCTGAAGAGTGAAGACAGTCAGGAATGAGAAGCAAACATAGAAATAGAGACCTAGGGTGTGAAGACATGGGAGTTGGTAAGAAGGAAGGTGAAAAGTACTGTATAGATACACCCAGGACATTTCTGTTCTATGCCTATGATCTTGGTATAATTATTGATAGAGTCCTTTTACCCTTAGAAAGTGGCCTTGTTTGGACAGTAAACTCTGTGGTCACCCTATGTATAGCTATAGCTGTCAAGTCTGCCTGAGGTGGTCTAGAAAGATCTTCCCCAGGATAGGACAGAAAATCAAAGAGATTAAGAATGCTTTGCCATTTGTGTTATCTACATCCAAAAAGAAATTATAAAACTGGGTAGACTTTCATTTCTCCCCGGGTTGACAGAGGGCTAGAAAAGGTATTTAAGTTCTGTGTGGTGAGAGAAGTGGGACAAGGCAAAAAGACGATCTAAACCCCCTTGTTTGTATATGAAATGCACAAGAGTTGTCATTAAATGAACCATTAAATTATGAATTCCTAGAAGCTCTCAGGATTGGAGGACATGGTAAAGAAAATAACTAGAAGCCATGATGGGAATTTTAGAAAGACATGTTAAGATTTAATAAAAGGAAGAACATTTTGTACAAACAGAAGTCCTAGAGCAGGGTTGGGTTGCCCGTGAGGTTAAGTGCCCCGTGTCCCGGTGGTGTGCAACAGAGACTGAGTGGCCCCAGCAAGCAAACTCAGGCACCAGGTCAAGACTCGGACCACAGGACTTTTGGGTCCTTTACACATTGCCCTGAGATTTTTATGATTCTGCATGATGCATGGTGTCTTTCTGAGTAGCTTTTAAGTAAGAATCTTGTGCTTGGGGAAGTATAAATACCAGGAAACTAAAAGTTTGTGTAAACTAAAACTTCTTATGATCCAGTCTGAACACACACTAAAAACGGACCAAGGAAAGCCACTGCAGATCTCACTGTGCTCGTTCTTTGCTACTCGTGCAAGGTAAGCAGCCATTAGACGTGTAACACTCAGGAGACGTGCCTCACTCAGGCCTCCGCCTCTTGGACACATTTTGAGATAGAACAGCTGCAGTCTTGCTAACCAGTTTGATTTGCATAGCTCTGAGTTACATAGGGAAAACCTGTGGCAAAGCTATCATTAAAGAGAAACAAAGCAGAAGACTGAACAAAGGCTACATTCTGTGCAAAGTTGGAAGTTTAGACTGCTTCAGTAATCCTTGTCATGGTAAGAAAGCTGTCCGCCCCTCCCCCACACCTAAAAACAATAGCAGACAAGTGACAAAAGAAGTCTCCCTGGAGATAACTTAGGAGCAAAGAGTAGGGTGAACTGGAGGCTATGCATATGAAGAGAGAGAAAGAAGTTGGCATGGACACAGGGAGATGCAGCCAAACACCACCGCACTCATGCCACAAAGATAGGTTAGAATCCCTTCCACCTCTTCCACAGTGCATTTCAGTCGGACTAGTTCAGGTCTAGGCAAAAGAAAGGACATCTTGATGAAGCTCAGCTTTCCCAGAGGCCTAACAAGGATTGCAATACAGTTAGAGTCAGAATAATCTCACCAGGCCTTTTATATCAAATTCTTGAATATCTACATTTTAAGATGAAAACGTTGTCCAGTAAACTAGGGAGAAATGTCTTCTGCAGGCAGTGGAAGTGACTTTAGTTCTTTAGTGGTTAAGAGTATCAGGGCTTTGGATGAAGGGAAAATAGCTTCACACCTTTGCTACTTACAGATTTATGGTGAAGTATTTGAATTTCTCCAAAGTTTTAGTTTCCACAAGTGAAAAGAAATTGATAATACACACACCATAGAGCCATTGTAAAGATGATATTAGACATGTAAATTGTGTAATGCTTGTAGTGTCTGGGAAATGATTATTAACAATAAAATTTTTATTCAGCAAGGACAGTTATCCATTTCTGTAACATTCTTTAGTCATGCATACCAAGCTCTGCCTCATGTTTCATCATCACTTTATGGCTGGTTCTTAACACTCTTAACTCTGTTCCAGTTTTGACTTGCTTCCTTAGATATTGTAACTGTCCGCCTTCTCACTTTAGAACTTCTTGCTTCCATGGTCTTCAAGAGGTATACCTAGAATCATTTAGAATTTCAGTGCCAATAATGGACAAATTTTGAAATCATAAGGAGAATACATGGCTTTTAGGAAATGCTGTTCTTGAGTTCTGAGGGCATTCTTCATGTTTTATGACACTGACTATGAGACCATTCATGGCAGGTAAACAAGGAATGAAAGTGAAGTTGCTCAGTCGTGTCTGACTCTTTGCGACGCCATGGACTGTAGCCTACCAGGCTTCTCAGTCCATGGGATTTTCCAGGCAAGAGTACTGGAGTGGGTTGCCATTTCCTTCTTCAGGGGATCTTCCCGACCCAGGGATTGAACTCCGGTCTCCTGCATTGTAGACAGAGGCTTTACCCTTCGAGCCACCAGGGATATTATTTTGTACCCTCCTCCTAGGAGGTTAAAATAACTTACTAAAAGTCACTCGGCAATCTCAGATGAAGAATCTAAGGAGACAGTCTTGAATTCTTAACCCAAAATCTGCCCTTTACTATGCAAAATTCATCCTTGGTAGGATGATCCCAAGTATTAATTTTATATTATGATATTACCTTTTGCCAAACACTTAAAATGTTTCCTGGATTTGGATAGGGCCTCCAGTTACCCTCAGAACTTGGGGAGAAGGCCATGTAAATTCTCTTCTCAAAAGTTAAAGCAGTCCTTGTCACCAAGACTATCATATGTTAGATCACATGTCAGCGTCTGTGACACAGTCAGGCCTTGGCTTCTCAAGATCTACTCATTACAAGTGAGTTTATGGGCCTTGAAGCATATGGCCTTGATATATGATCTTAGAGCAAAAGAGCAAGGTATTTCAAGCTGGCCACAATTTTATTGACTCTTACAGGCTTGCTTTGTAGTCATTCCAATAGACTAGATGAGAAATTTCTGATGCTCCAAGCTATCCAGTCCCCAGGACTCCATTTCATGATTCAGAGTCCAACTAAACAACTCAAGAGTGCTTTTGTGTGACACTGTGACCACAGGGATAAATAATTGCTTAGTAATTCTCTTTGAGGCAGAAAATTCTAAACATGGAGAAACCATTTCCCCTTAATGGGAGCCAGAAATCCTGTAAGTGCTTGAAATGGCATTCACAAGTCTGAATGGTAAACAGATAAAAACAGGAGCGCACCAGTTGCACAAATGACTTGCTTGTCACAAACTTGTCATTGCAGTAATCTAACATTTCTTTCACAGAGCCCGATGGAAAGTATGGAACAAACAGGCCCTGCTGACGTTTTGGCTCTGCTAAGCCTTCCTCCAAGCTAAAGCATCTGTAGCATCTTCCTGTTCTAGACCCTTTATCTGCTGAAGTTAGCTGATACTGTACATGTCAAAGAAATGTTTGACTATTGCATTAACAAGTTGATGACAAGCAAGTTATTCCTGCAACTGAAATGCTTCTGCTTTTAGCAGGCTGCCATTTTGACCTTCATCTTATTATACAGAAGAACCAGAACAGAGCAGAGCCCTGGGAACATTCAGTATTCCAGTATCATTGCCCTAGACTTGAGACCACTGTCTAGGGCTTAGGTATAGTGGTATAGCGAACATATCTGGCAGTTCCATCAGGTTTATATATGGGATTTTCTAGTAAAACATAAATGGTATAAACACATTGGACTGTCCCAGGATTTCCTATTACTAAAATAAAGTGAGCCACACAGAAATTCATTTCCTCCTCACCCACTCCACCCCAAACACACACATGCTCATACACGGGTCTGTATATAAAATGTTAATACAAAAGTCCCTTCTTATCCTCAGTTCCACCTTCCCCAGTTTCGGTTTCAGTTAGCCACAGCCATCTGCAGTCTGAAAGCATTAAATGGAAAATTTCAGAAATAAACAGTTCATTAGTTTCAAATTGTGCACTGTTCTGAGTAGCATGATGAAATCTCCTGCCATTCCACCTGGGATGTGAATCATCCCTTTGTCCAGAGCACCCCACCAGTTACTCACTTAGTAGGCAGCTCGGTTATGAGATCGACTGAGACAGTACTCCGGTTCTTGTGTTGAAGTCACCCTATTTTACTTAATAATGGCCCCAGTGCATAAGAGCGGTAATGCTGGCTGATCAATTATGCCAAAGAAAAGCTGTAAAGTGTTTCTTTTTGTTGAAAAGGTGAAAGTTCTCAACTTACTCAGGAAAAAAAAGTTGTATGCTGAGGTTACTAAGATCTATGGTAGGAATGAAATTGTAAAGAAGGAAAAATAAATGCATGCTAGTTTTGCTATCGCACTTCAGACTGTAATTGCTGTGGCCACAGTGCACGATGATGCTTAGTGAAGACGGAAAAGTCATTTGATTTGTTCAGAAAGATACTTTGAGACAGAGAGATCACATTCACGTAACTTTTATTACAGTATATTGTTATATTGTTTCTATTTTATTATTGGGTGGTGTTTATCTCTTACTGTGCCTGATTTATAAATTAAACTTTATCATAGGTATGTATGTACAGCAAAAGTTTAGTGGATATGAGGTTTGGCACAATCAGTGATTTCAGGCATCCACTGGGGTTCTTAGAACCTAGCCCCCTTGGATAAGAAGGGGGTACTGTAGCTGAAAGAGTTAATGAAAATTATAACCAGTTTTACACAGCTTTTGCCAGTTCTTGGATTTCCTCCTATCAGTAAGCTCTCCTCACCTGCTTCTCAAGTAGCATAACATCTGAACCAGCCTAAGCCTAATCAGAGCCACACCCTTATCCCCTAGAAAAAGAGCTGTGTCCTTCAGTCTCCTCACAGAAACCAGGGGCAGCCTTTTCTAAAACACCACCGGTTCATCTCCAACTTCAGCAGCCAGTAGGGAGTGCTCACACACTGTGCAACTTCAGACTCTTGCCTTTCTGTTTGAGAGGCCCTCTCCTGGCAGGGCACCCACCCTTGATGTTCCCTAAGTGTGTGTCTGGTGGGTCCCAGGCTTATCAGCATGCAGCCAGAGCTGGAGCCTTGAACAGGAGCCTGGCCTGCTGCCCCCAAGCGTTCTGCCTCTGCTGGTGCCTTAGGTGGATCAGCACTTGGAGCAATGGCGCTTTCTCCCCAAAGACTTAGGCCTTTTCATAAAGCGGAGCTTCTATTGTTCATCAAGGTGTCAGTCGCCCTCATTTTTTTATACCCCTTTGTAAGGGTTAAGGGTGGTTGCTTGTGTCTTACCTCGTTTAAATGTTGACAGAATACGCTGCATTCTCAGATTTTTTTTCTGGTTGATGCCCCAGGTGCTTTCATTTTGAAGTCTTGTGTAAAAATGATTATCATTGTTCAGCCATGAGAACTCAAACTTCTTGCCAAAGTAGTGACGGGGCTTAATTTTCTTTTAGATTTGGCAAACTGATCACAATCCTGTCTCCCAGATGAAATGTTTAATTCCCATCCTAGGTACCTCAGACTGTAATCTATACCTCAGCCTTGTTACCTCAGAAGGCAGGTGGGAAAGGTATGTGAAGAGGGTCCTGCGTTTTACACAGTTAAGTATTGCCCCAGGAAAAGGAAGTGAAGGTAGTTTGAAGTGGCAATTACATCTTCTGTCACAGAAAACATGTAAACAAACCATTGAATTTTAAAAGAAATTTTAGTGACTTCTTTCTTCCTTCTTAAAGTTCCTAATATGATTTCTGTAATGATTTTCTGTTTTCTTTCTTCATAGAACTTAAATGGCAAAGAAATGATATGCTATTTTTGATTCAGGAAAAAATAAAGATCTTTTTATATGGGAACTCTCTTTTTAAATATACGTTAGGGAATAGATAATGGTAACAAAAAAAAAAAAATGTTCTCTCTTCCTGTTCAGAGAGATAGATGATTAGTATATGTGCTTTTAATATATATTTACTTACTTATCTGGTTGTTTGTTTATTTTAAGAAAGGAAGGAAGAAAACAAAAACTCTTGTGCTGGAGTGATTTCCTTGGATTCATAGAATGGTGGGACTGGAAACAAGCTTGACGATAGGGCTATGCCTTTGTGTCACGTGTCCACTTCACAGATATGGACACTGAGACCGGACCTGTTTTATAACAGGAACAAAGGTAAACACAACAGGACTGTGGCAGAGCCAGACCTAAGTCATGGTCTGACCTACGATCCAGCCAATATTCTCTCAGAAATTACATAATTTTTAAAAAACTTTTTATTTTAAACAAAGAATAATTTACATTGGCGTGCTTAAATCTAACAGGATGTTTGCTTTTGGAAAAACTGTCTGTAAATTAGCTAAGCTAATTCAGGAATGTACAATTGAACAGTTTTGAAACATTTCTTACCAAGCTATATTTTATCTGAGCTGTATAAGGAACCATTATAATTTCAATTATTTCTTTTCTCTTATAAGATTTCATAGAAACACTTTTCCTTTCCCATTTTGGCACCTGAAAACATGAATTTTTAAATGAATCTGTTTCTTTTATAAGTATTCGTTTAAGTAGGTCATATTCTAGAATTCTTTGAGGTAAAAAAAATCTTATCAGATTAAAAGAAATCTGTTTTTTATTCCCATTTTTAGCCACATATGAGTTGGTCCTTGTAATCATCGGTTTCAACAAAACATTAAGTTAAAACATCAATGTTTTTGTTTGTTTTGGTTCTTTCTGTTTAACACAATGGGGAAAAAAATAAATGCATTTACCTTTTTGCAGCTATAATAATTATATACTCCATTTTTCATTTATGCAAAACTTATTTTTGAGGGTGTCCTTTTTGTTTCATTTCTCTATTTTTGCATTTTCCAAACATCTGTACCGTGGCTGGTGGCGAGAGTAGCAGTGGCTGGCACTTTTCCTCCGCGCTTTGAGACAAAGAGAATTGGCTGGAATAAAACCTTGCTTTCCATATGGTTAACTTGAAATACAGCATTGAAAAGGTATTGTCTCTTTTTCTTTTCTGAAACCAGAGGTGAAGCCCAGAAACAAATAGCAATATTAATGCCAAACCACCTGTTGATTCACATCAAAAAATCCTTGGCAATCCCCCACTTCATGTTTGAGACACCTAAATGGATGACTGATCTTTATGCATTGGTAGCATTGTATTCCTGGAGAATCCCAGGGACGGGGATGCCTGGTGGGCTGCCGTCTATGGGGTCGCACAGAGTCGGACACGACTGAAGCGACTTAGCAGCAGCAGCAGCAGCAGCATTGTATTAATACATGATGCTGGTTATTCACTTAAGAAAGCCTGGATTCTACACATAGTCAAAGAGTGAATTGAAAGTTTTGCTTTGATTCAACTAAATGATCACTTTGTAAGTACACTTGGCTGTGGAGTGTTTATTGATTCCTGGAACAGTTGGACCTAGTGTCATGGACAGTGAAGAGGAAAAGATGACACTAGTGTTTTCTTTTACCTTGATCAATTCTAGCTTGGAAAAGCAGTAGTCTGTCCTGTCATTTTTAATGTAAAATGTTTCAAATATACGAAAGTATGAATTATAATGTGAACATATAAGAATCCAGCACCCAAGTTAAACAAACCTCAATGTGGAAAATTTATTTCCAAACCTGTTTTTATCATGTATAATTCTAAGTTATGTATAGTGAAGTACACAAATTAATTGTATAGCTTGATGAGATTTTATGTGAGTATACCTCCATGCAACAATATTCAATCCAACATACAAAACATTCACAATACCTAGGAGAATCCTTCATGCCCCCTTATAGGCTATATCCTCCAAAACTTTAACAAAAGATTAAAAACAGCACAACTCTTCTGATTTCTATCATCATGAATTACTTTTACATAAGCCATACATTATGAGTTATATAAAATGAACTTTACTGTATCTGTCACTAAAATCTGAGTCTCTAATTGTTAGACATTATTTCTGGTATTTCCCATTTGCCACCAAAGTTGTACTTAACATTTTTGTACATGTTTGGAAGCAAAGGAGGAAATGCTAAACTGTAAGGAAAAATGCATTTTTAAATTTTATTAAATAATTTCTTATTTTTTAAAGTTTAATAACTTTACTAAGAATTATGCAATTTTTCTTTTTAAAGTGGTAGTATCGATTTATATTCTCATTAGCAGTCTATGAGACCTTCTCCATATGCTTCACAACATTTGGAATGACCAAGGTTCTTACATTTTTGTCAGACTGACGGGATTGATTAATATATCATTTAAAATGTTTTTCACTTATGAACCACTGCGATTTCCTCATGTGTGTTCATGTGTGTTGCCTGTTTATATCTTCACCTATGTTTTGACTGAGTTATTTGTTTGGCTACTGTTGTTATGGACAGCTTTTGGTTTTGGTTTTGTAGTTGTTGTAATATTCTGGATTCTCATCTTTCGAGCAATATAGATTGCAAATATCCTTTCCCAATTTTTAGTTTTCTCTTTTAACTGTATATAGTGGCATTTATTTTTAAACGTTCTGATTTTAATGCAGTTAAGTTTATTGATGTTTTCCTTTATGGTTTGTCCTCTTATGTCATTTAAAAAACCCTTCAATATGACAAGATCCTTAAGAAACCTTCCTATATTTTCTTCTAACAGTTTTAAAGTTTTTTCTTTTACATTTAGATCTCTAATCTTCTTGGCATTTGTTTTTGTGTATGGTATCTTACATGCATCCTATTTTATTTTTTTTTCCTTGTGGGTAACACAGTCATCCCAGCACCATTTAACAAATTAGTCATCCTTACTCACTAATTTGTAATGCCTCTTTCACCTACATCAAATCTGTTTTTAGTATCTTTATTTCATCCAGTGGACTATTTCTCTGTTCTTGTGCTAACACCAAAGTGCCTTAATTACCATTGCTTTATAATATTCTTATTATTTGGTAAGGTAAGTCTCTCTACATTGTTCTTCCTTAAAATTCTTTTTGCTTTTCTTGACCTTCTGCTATTCAATGTAAATTTTTGGGTTGTTTAGTCAAGTTTAGCAAAAGTCCTGTTGAATTTTATTTGTATTTACATTAACTTTAGATAGTAACCTGGAGGAGCATGGCTATTCTTATGACACTGTGTCTTTTTAATATTGAGAGCTGTACTTGATGAGCTCTTCCTTCCACTTCTATAATAATGTTTTATAATTTTCATCATAAAACTTAATTTTCATGATATTATGTATAAAATCTGTTTTCCACTTTATTGCTTATTTTTTATTATTGGTGTATACTCCACAGCTTTGCTGACCTCTCCTACTAGTTCCACTGGCTAAACCGAAATTCTCTGAGGTTTTCTACATGGACATGGATATCATTAGCAAATAATTCCAATATATCTCTTAATTTTCAATTCCAATTTATCAATTAATTTTCAATTCAGTTTATTTTTCCTGTCATATTGCATTACTGAGATCTCTGTATAGGGTTGAGTAAAAGCCATGACATTAGGAATGCTCTGTTTCATTCTTTAATGGAAATGTTCTGGAAATGTGATATTTGCTTGGGATTTTGATAAATAAAAATTATTATTGAAAAGTTCCCATCAGCTGTTTAAAGTTTGCTAAGTATTTTTAATCAAGAATACTCAGGACTTCCCTGGTGGACGAGCGGCTAAGACTCCATGCTCCCCGTGCAGGGAGCCTGGGTTTGATCCCTAGTCAGGGCACAAGATCCCACATGCCACAACTAAAAGAGTTTGCTTGCCACAACTAAAGACCCAGTCCAGCCAAATAAATAAATATTTTTTTAAAAATAAGAATACTCATTGAATTTTATCTAATGCATTTTCTGCATCAATAATATGATAAAATTTCCCACTAATATGTTAGTATTTTATATGATATTAAAACATTTCTTAATAGTCAACATTTCTTACATTCCTGCAAAAAAAATTTTTTTTTACTTGGTCCTGGTGTGTTTTTTAAATCCAATCTTGAGTTTAATTTGCTGATAACTTTCTATATGTTTGCATGGGGAGATTAGTCTTTTCTTAAAATTTTTATTATAGACTTTAGGTGTTATGGTGATACTAGCCTTGTAAAATAAGTTGAACAACATTTCTCTCTTTTTTTTCTATTTCTGAAACTATTTTTATATTATACAGATTACCTCTTCTGAAGATTTGGTTAGATTTACCTCTAAAATCATCTGGACCTAACATTTTGTATTAGTAGGTGGTAGGTGGTGTAAGGTAGATGTTATATTATCATCAGTTCCTTTACCTCCATAACTATTGCTTTATTCAAGTGTTATAGTTCTTCTTAAGTCAATTTTAAGGAGGTGTTTTGGAAAATATACAGTTAGCAGTTCATCTACACTTCAAATTTATTTGCACAAAGCTCTTCATAAATTCTTATGATATTTAATTTTATCTTTAGATATGTTCCCTTCTTATTCCTAATATTATTTGTATTAACCTCTTCTCTTCTTTTACTGGCTGTTAGACATTTTTGTGTTTTATTTACTTTTTTTCAAAAATTGTCTTTTGAGTTTGCTTAATGACTTGATTGTGTCTTTGCATTCTATATCATTACTTTATGCTTTTGTCAACATTAATTTTTCTTTTATTTTATTATTTAGATCATTTTTTCTAGATTGCTGAGTTGATTTTTTTCTCATTCAATTTTAATACTTTTTATTGTTTTTAAAATGAATCTGTCTCGAAATTCTCATTCAGTTGTCTCATTAGCTGCATAACATGTCTTGATACATAGTTTTGTTTAATTTTAAATATTTTGTAATATCTCTTTTGATTTATTTTTAACCCTTAATTAGAACTGTATGTTTCTAGGGACTTCACTGGTGGTCCAGTGTTTAAGATTCCATGCTTCCAGTGCAGGGGCATAGGTTTGATCCCCAGTCAGGGAAATAAGTGGAGAAGGCAATGGCACCCCACTCCAGTACTCTTGCCTGGAAAATCCCATGGACAGAGGAGCCTGGTGGGCTGCAGTCCGTGGGGTCACGAAGAGTCCGAGATGACTGAGTGACTTCACTTTCACTTTTCACTTTCCTGCATTGGAGAAGGAAATGGCAACCCACTCCAGTGTTCTTGCCTGGAGAGTCCCAGGGACGGGGGAACCTGGTGGGCTGCCGTCTATGGGGTCGCACAGAGTCGAACCTGACTGAAGCAACTTAGTAGCAGCAGCAGGCAAATAAGATCCCACGTACCATGCACTGCAGCCAAAAAAAAAAAAAAGTATATGTTTCTACATGGCAAACAAAATGGCAAACATGTATTTACTCTATTTTTATTACTGATTCTGAATTCAATTCCATTATAATGAGATGTGTTTTATATAGTTTTGATTGAAAAAAATTTTTTTAAATTCTTTTCTGACCTAGTACATGAATTTTATTGCTGGGCTTAAAGTTCATTGCAAATATACTCATTTGGAAATCATTATCAGACAATTCTATAAAATCAAATTTACCTGGAGTGAATATTCCAGTTAGGTTGTTTTGCATTCCTATAGACTAACAACAAAGGATCAGAAAGAGAAATTAAGGAACAATTCCATTTACCATCACATCAAAAGAATAAAATAGCTAGAAATGAACTTCCCTTGCTATGTTTTAGAATTTTGTTTTGCAAGTTAATGTTGGTCATAAAGCTGTTTTGTCATCCCTCTTGGCACTCTCTAATTTTTTCATACCTCCTTGACCGATGGTTTTCCAGTTGCCTCTATCTGCATTCCTGGCTTTCTAGTCCCAATCAAAATCTTATAATGGTGTCTTTAGCTTACTTTTAAGAATATTTGATCATGAGACTGAATCTATACCTTCATCCTTCCACCTTTCAGTGCCTGCAGCTCTGTATAAGATATTGCCCCAGGCAGCAGATGGCCATATTTTTTACAGCCTCTTGTTGAAGTAGCAGAACAGACTTAGGTCCACCATTTCATATGGAACACTTTTGGCCTCATTACTCCAAAGACCTAGATTCTCAGCTACCTCTATGTGCTTCTCTATCCGGATTTCAGTAGGCTTATGGCTTCAGCCCTCCTCACTGCTTTTAGTTTCTTTGCAGAAATGGTTACTTTCTTCTTTTTAAGTCTCACTCTCCCTCTTTAGATTTTTTCATTTTGTATTGTATCAGTTTTTTCACTTATCAGTATATCTTGTATAACACTCCTTTGATTTTTACCTCTCTTCCATTTAGATACACCATTTTAAAACAAATATTACAAATAATATTTATTATTATTGATTATTTAGTGGTGCTGGGCACTGAACTTTATAGATATTGTTTTATTCAATCCTCTCTATATAGTCAGTTACTTTCATTCATGTTTTATAAACTAGGAAATTGATATAAATAAGCTAAGTAAATTTCTCCTTGGGAAAGAGGTGATGACTAGTTAATGCAGAAGTAATATTTAAATTCAGTTTTCTCCACTAAAAAACTAGTATTCTTAAAGTACTATTGTATGGTTAGATTTTGTGGAATTTTAAGCCTATGTTATGGTTTTTATTTTAATAATAAATTAATTGACAATATTTATTGTTGTAAAAAATGAGTATTTTCTATGTTATTCTGCCTCCTTGGTTCTCTCGCTCTTTTTCTCTTATGGTATATAACTATTTAATTTTTTTGTTATTAGTATAGCAATTTAGAAGTTTTAAAGCAAAGTTTATTTTTCTAATAATGAAGAATACTAGAAAATAATAAATAATATATATTATTAGTAGTAGATGTAATAGATAAAATAAATACTATAAAATAATATTAGAAAAAGTAGCAGTTATTTTTTAAAACATTCAGACTGTTTTTTAATTATCACTATTAAAGAAATCATATGCTGCATGAAATGAGAAATTTAGGGTGCTGCTTCTTCATTCCTCTCCTCCTACCCACTTTCTCAGTTTTTGTTATAATGCGTTAGTCAGGTATAGATTATTATCCATCTCTGTGATATAGCTGTGGAGAGGATAACCACAGAAAGCTGGATCATTTATTCAGTAATAGAGAGCTTCTGGTATGTGCTTAAAAATGTTTGTTGAGTATGAAATGAATAGGCCTATTTTGTGTGCACACACATGCACACAGAGAAAGAAAACATTGCGAAGATCTCTTTAGTGTCCCCTAGCACTGGATGACCCACCTATTCATTTAAACGTTGGATATTGTAACTGTTTAACTGCCATATGATTTAATAAATACTCTTTCTGTCAATTTAGTTGGGCAAACACATGCTTTTAAATCAACCCTTTACAATCAATGAGCTTCTATCCAAGTTAGTTCAAGTCATAGCTATTCCCACGTCTACCCGTTCTGCCCTACCCTATCCCTCTAAATAATTAGTATATTTGGCAACTCCCAGTCTCACAGGCTGTGAGACTGGGAGTTGTGTTGTTTACTATTTAAATAGAGGCACATTGACGTAGTTCTTTTTAGAGTAGTTCTTATAATCCGCAATTATTGTCAGAGGAAATTCTTTATAGAAGTTACTAGGAAAATTGGATTTCCCATTGAATACCACTAGATATTAGCAAGAAACTTAATGATGATCCACAACACACTAGAATAAAAACACCATGCTTCTATTGTAACAAAGCAGATTAAATAAAACAATGTAGATTAACAAGAAGAAAGCAAACAAGTATAAACTGGGTCATTTGCTGATGTGCAAATTTTATGAAAATTTTAATGACACATTTGATCAATTTATAAGTATATTATTCATGTTTATAAGAACACTCAAACCTTCTATGTGACATGATTTTAACAATCTTTTGTACATAAGAACAGATTGAAATTAAATGGGTTTCCTAGCTGTTTCTATTCTTTAAATTATACAAATGATTTTCTTTATTATTCCCTACTTAAAAGCATTGAACTAGGAATCGGGAGACTTGGTTTCTAGTCCAAGTTCTATCATTTAAGTAGCTCTATGACTTTGAGTAATTTATTGAACTCTTTGAGTCACTTTCTTCATTTATAAACATAAAAAGTTGGGCTTCAAGCTCTGTAAGTCCCCTTTCAAGACGCATATCTAGTATTCAGTATTGGGTGCATGTGTCCCTGTATATATGTACTCACATGTAAAAAGTTAACTGCATATAAGTTCCATATCTCAATTGAATTCAACAGAATTCATAAGGACATAGCCAAGAATGGGGTTAATTTCCCCCTGAAGATAGCAGTTGAATTTAGCTAATAGATAAATAATAACTGGGAGTTAATGTAGCATCTTAATCAGGACTGACATGACAAGAGCAGTATTTTCAAAAGTACTTTTAGGCAGCAGTGTACAGAATGGATCAGAATGGAAGAAATATGAACTACAGACTAGGCAGACATGATGTCAAGGTTCAGGATTAGGTAAGGAGAGTCTCCGGTATAGTGACAGCATCAGAAATGAAATGGAAGCAAAAGATAAGAAGGTACTGACATGTTCAGTACCTATTTGTTCAAAAAAATCTAAAAAGATTATAAAAATAAAAATTATTAAAGAGGAAATGCAATTGTCTGATAAACATATGAAAAAATATTTTAACTCACTAGTACTCAAAGACATGCTTTATAAAAACAGTAATCTTTAATGCTGATAAATGTACAGTAAAACTGTCATTCATATAATAGTAATTGTCGGGGCTCATGTGTTGACACCAAATTCTGTGAGGTAATAGGCATTACATTATCAAGAAACTTTCTTTAAAAATGTATCTTTAGGCCCAGTCATTTAATTTCTAGGAATCTATCTACAGGAACTCGAAATTCAGACAAAGATTTGTGTACAAAGACCTATTCATCACAATGTCATTTATAAAAGTAAAAGAAGAGAAAATCTTAAATATTTAATCAAAGAAATTATTAAGCAAATTATGGAACATATGTATATATTATTTGTATAAAGTTATTAACTACTTAGTTATTAATTTTAACATATTTTAAATATTAATTTACTAGGAAATGTTCATGAAACATTGTAACTGAAAATGCCTGATCCAAAAGAAACTTGTATACCTAACATGGTCCCAAATTATCATTAGAAAAATGAATGAAAGTATTTGGTTACATCAAAGGAAATACATTAAAATGTGAATAATACTAGTACCTCCTCTGTATGATGGAATTAATTAATTATTTCTTCTTTTCCTTAACTTTTCTAAATATTCCGAAAATAATGATTAGAAAAGTAAAAAAATTTTAAGCAAACAGTAAATAATGTAAATAAAAATAATTCCAAATCTGATAATAATTCAGCTTGAGAAAAGAACACGTCTATTATTTATCACTTCATAAAGGGATTAAAATGTCTTCCTTTTCCAATTTATTAAGCTTTTGAAGTACTTGAGATATTGATTTTTAGAATCTTATCATCTAAAATATGATATATATTTTCTAAATCATATCATATACTTTCTATTGCCCAGTGTTTCCTAGAGTTTCTTTTTTTTTTTTTTTTTTTGGATTCTTGAACATTTGCCTTAGGTTATCAGCCTATGCTTTGACATTCCAGAACCTCATTTTTTTTAGTCCATCAATCAGCTCTGACATTAATATGCTCGGGTCACATCTACATGTATATGAGCTTATCACAAGGGAAGAAATCTTGCGTACTCTTTGTTTTCAACTGTTTTTAACTTCTAAAGTTCTCATATTGTAAAAATTTCACAATTTGATAATAGCATTTTAAGTAACTGAAACAGATGAAAACAAAGTAAAGGACATAGCCAATATGTATCTATAGGTCACTTTTATTGAGTGGCATGACCTACTACTGATAACATTTATCAGGCATCCATCTCAGAAGGAAAATTTCAGCTGCTTTATGTAAGAATGAATAAACATAATGACTAACTTGGCTTTGTACCCAGAATTTAGCCAAAAAAGAAACCCGGTTTGATGCCAGAAAGAATAAACCACATAAAGTTTTATCAGCCCAAAGTACACAAGTAACTCAGTCTGCCCTTTTTCTAACAAAACTATATGAGTAAAAATGTAATCTTAAAAAATCAAATTTCCTTACACTGGCCAATGGCAAAGTGCTAGAGTAACTAAAAATTTCCAGACCACACCCTTTTTGCTTTCTGCCCAGAGAAGAACCATTCTCTTTCCAACTCAGGCCTCCACTGACTACAAGGTAAACCAGAACCATTTGTACACATGTTCATCTCTTTTTTCTGAACTATAAACCTAGTGAAGGCAGAGGCTTTGTCTTATTTATCTTTTATAAAACCTCAGGTTTTGGCAAAATGCGTAATTGTTGAATGAATTAATCAAAGATCAGCAATTTAGTTTAGATGATTTTAGTAATTATAAAAATACAGAGAAGAGTTACTTGAATACAAATGCTGACATCCTATGTATTATAATAACTAACCAATTTTATTAGTATTTAGGCACTTTACCTCATTTACAGCAAAGTTATCATTTTATTTTAGGTACTTAACACCTTTTACAATGATGTTACCACCAAATCATGAACATCTTTGAAAGTAAACACCTTTCAAGAACGTATTTTTCCACAAGGCTAAGAGCTAAAGAGTTAAAACTTAGGAACTCTTGCAATAATCAGTGTGACATTGGAAACAAGAAATTACTACATCTCCCTGAATCTCAGTTTCCTCATCTGAAAGATGGGAATAGTAATAATACTTAAGTCACAGTCCTTATTGTAGGGATCAGATGAGATCGTTCATATTAAACATGACTGTCTAGCCTTTGGGTTATTGTCACTACCATTAATGCCTCCCAGGTCAGCTATTTGTACCTGCACATATATCTTGACAACTGGGACAGAAGGAACAAAGGTATTCTAGCAGTTCTGTCCCTGGGTGTAGAATGAGAGTACTTCATCAGCTCAGTTCAGTTCAGTTCAGTCACTCAGTCGTGTCCGACTCTTTGCGACCCCATGAATCGCAGCACGCCAGGCCTCCCTGTCCATCACCATCTCCCAGAGTTCACTCAAACTCACATCCATGGAGTCAGTGATGCCATCCAGCCATCTCATCCTCTGTGGTCCCCTTCTCCTCCTGCCCGCAATCCCTCCCAGCATCAGAGTCTTTTCCAATGAGTCAACTGTTCGCATGAGGTGGCCAAAATATTGGAGTTTCAGCTTTAGCATCAGTCCTTCCAATGAACATAAGTCAGTGCTTTTCAGGCTTCAGTAGCCTAAGAATTACTTGGGAAGCTTGCTTAAAATGTAGATCTTTGAGTTCCACCTCAAGAGATACTCATTCAGTTTAGTTGCTCTGGGGTGAAACTCTGAAATGTCTTTTTAGCATATTCCTCAGGAGATTCTGATGCAGGTGGTTCCAAACCAAGCCCTAAGTGACCTTGACATGATAATTCCATCCCAGCCTCAATTGTAGATTCCCTCCAGTCCATGGCTTCGTTCCTCAGGACTCAGTCTGTCTGCTTCATCCTGTGTGGCTTCACTAGTCCCACCCCTCACCTTACCCAGTAACAGCAGAAGAGAATAGAAAGATAGGATCAATTGGGATAGCTTGAGTAGCTGCAGTTAATTATCTGTTATTTGTATTCTTTGCACTAATGATATTCTGCATTAGTCCAAAAGTGAGCAGACTTGAGAAGTAAGCTTGAATTTAAGAATGATCATTTTCCCCAGGTAACTATAGAATGACTAACTATAGTGAAGTTTATCTCTTTTTTTAAATGGAATTGCTATCTATAGAACTTAGACGAGCAAGCACAACTGAAGTGCAAAGTGTTAAATGCATGCTTTGATTTAGTCAATGCATTTGCACATTGAAGTAATTAGGATGTATTTAAAAGCATTCTCCTTACAATACTTCACTCTCCATTTCCTACAAATCAAATTAGTGAGGGGTAGATTTGATTTTGACATCATTTTGAAAATATTTTCTTTTTCTTTTTTAAATTTTCTTAGAGTTACATTTTTACAAAGTTCAAAACACAACCAACTGTGACTAAATTCATAAAAACCAAACAAAAAGTCCAAAGTGCAGGAAAATGAAAAACAGCACAGGGTAATATGCAGTAGAACAATGTAAATCATACCTCAAATATAGTTGTAATAACACACCTTATCCGTGTCTGATCAATTAACAACAAATACTTATGCAGACAGCAAATAGCTCATTCTTTGATCGAGAGCCCCAAATTTAATTATTCATCTCAGTCCAAATAAATATGAAAAGGCAGCCAACCCTTAGAAAAATCTTAACCATCTCCTGTTTTCATCGTACTATGTGTAATGCAATGAATGAATGTGAAGAAAGAATATGAAGATTGTTTTCCTTGTTTGTTAACAAAGCATTCAAGCAGGATTATTTATTTTTTAATAGATTTGGCAGAATCAAGACATGTTTGTGGAGCTATGTTTCACAGACAAAGACAAACCCAAGTTTAAATCCCAACTCCGCACACTGTATTATCTTTGACAAATTATTTCACCCTCCTCAGCCTCAGTTTTCACATATGTAAAATGAGGGTAATAATATCCATATTGCAAAATCATTTTCTTATAATGCAATATTATATTGAAAGTGTTTAGATATAATATGCACTCAATAAGTGGAAGTTATTAGTATTAATTCAAGAAGAAAGTTTGAAGGAATAAGAACCTAAAATCCTCAGAAGAAAAAAATACTAAAAAAAATATTCTGTATTCTTACTTCCCCAGAGACTATTCACTGATTTTAATCCTACAATTTTATCAGGATTACTACAGGAAGGATTGTTTTGCCTTTATAATCTTCTTGCCACCCAAATTGCTGTTCTTAATGTACATCAGTGACCTCAAAATACATGTTGATAAATACCCTTTGTACAATTCAAGTGCACATTTGAGTGACTATAATTTTTAATCTCAATTATTGTCAGAGTCTTTTGCTGACAATAAATAGCACTTTGAACTGAGCACAGATTAGATAAGTCTAATTCCCCTTATTTTTTTCTATACTACATTTATAGTTTTAGAAGTATACATGGTAATGCACAGAAGTGAAGGGGCGATGGAATGGACAAGAATACTAGACTCATTTGGGCTTCTTAGGAAACAAAGATGGTGTCCTGTTCTGCCTTGTCTTGAATGACTAGTTCCGTGTTTCATATGTAGAGAATATTCATTAAATGTTTGTTGAAACAAGGAAAAACAAAATGCTAAGAAAATACTTGTATAACATCAAGGAGCTGATTCAGAAGTCATAGATGCAGGTAGGAGGCAAAGAGCTTAAGACTTATTTACGGACATCAGTACTCCCTCAGTTAGATTCCATGTGGAATATCAGCCATTTATAGTCAGAGCCACTAATTCTTAGCTGGAGGAAGCAGCTAACCTAGGAGCAGTAACTGATCTTCAGACAGAGAGCCATGACACAACCTTCACTTCAGAGCCAGATAGAGCCATGGAGATTTTCTAATCCAAGGGCCTCATTGTTCAGCTAAGAGAATATAATGATTACTCAAACATGTGTTGGCAAGGTTTGTTGATGTTCAAACTTTGATTTCCTGACTCTGGTCCAATTCATTTTATCTTGTACTGTGCTGCCTTTGTGTCCCCTCACTATCTCCCAGAGGGTTCCTATATATCCACTGTGGCTTCTCTTTCCATGACCAAGGCCATGCAAGGAAGCATTCAGCAATGCCTCTGATGACAGTCATCTCATCTATTATGGCATTTTCCATAGACCCTATAAAGCCACAATAAAGAGATTCTTCCTTATCTTTTAATTCAATTTTTATCAAGAAATAATCTTTATTGAGTTATTGTTAACCATTAACAGCTCATCCAAATTACTTAGCTCCTTTTTAAATAATTGTTAGCTGATGCTGAAGGGAATGGAGTAGAAAGAACCATTATAAATTGAGAAAAGAGTGGAGTTCTGTCCTTGGGGTGTTATCCAGGGGAAGGCAAGGCCAGATGGGCTGTGACCAGGGGCGTCCAGAGTACCTAGGAAGTCACTCAAGGATTTGAATCTTAGAAAAGGAGAGGGAAGATGAGAAGAGGTAAAGGAATAGAAGAAAGAGGAAGGACAAGAGGGGATGGTTCTGTAGCTAAACTTAATAGTTTGGTCTTCTGGTTCATTGCCTACTATATTTGTCCCTACTGTGCTCAATGGAAAAGCTTTGGGTTCAGGTCAGTTGTGTCCTGTTAGAATTTATTTATATTGCCACTGTCAAGTAATGACTAGAATTCCTTGAATCCAGTATTAATGACAGCCATAAAAAGGAGAAATAAAGCTTTCGGTAGGTAAATATCTCCCCTCTCCACCTAAAGAATGGAGAAGTGTTGATCGGCTGTTGATGGTGAGTCAAATTGGCATACCAGGAATTTTTATAAATGGTTTTCCCATGCCTCACTGAATTTGTAGCTGAGACTTTAGTTGTATACCAGCTGTGCGTGCAAAATCTCATAATTATTCTTACTGTATTAAGCATTTTATAGCAATTTTAGCTCTAAAATGCTATGCAATAGTTTTTATGCAAGCGTACCAGACATGTAAGCTGTTCCAATGAAAACATTTCCTTTCATTTAGACACGTGGTTTTAGGTTTCCAAACTTAGCTCTTTGCATTGATGGAAGAATCTTTAGGAAAGCCGTCAGGTTTTTTGGAGGGAGAAGGGGAGGCAGTTGGATGTTCTTGCACATACTTTATTTCTTCAAGCAGCCTTATCAGAAAAGGGGCATTTCACTAATTGTACATTACTGATATTAGTAAATACTGCTGCTGAGTACTGGCTCCCCCACAGTCTGTCCTGTTGAGAAAGGCACTGAAGAGGAAGCAAGGGTTATCTCTGCATCCCTCTGGGGTATAATGACAAGCGGGCAGAAGGACTTGGACTTAACCTCTCTGCAGAAGGCTGACACCTTTAACACTGCTGCACATGCTGCTGCACCCTGCAGTGTCAAGTCTTGGGCCTGAGCCCAAAACTGGTGTGGAGTTTGAACCCTTGGCATTCTGGCTCAGGGCCAAGTGCTATCAATGGAACCCCACTGACACCTTTAGTTATTCTTCCTAGATTAGGATAGTAATTTACTTGTCTCTTTGATTTCAAGTGTCTGGTTTTGTTTCCAGATGCCTCCCCGCTCATCTGTATTCCAGGGATTTCAAAAGACTTTAACCTCATTGGTTCTTTGCTTTGTCAGTTCCCTTTGGTGAACACAGGAGGGATACAGAGACTAGAGAGCAGTAAGGGAGGGGCGGGGTGTGTGTGTGTGTGTGTGTGTGTGTGTGTGTGTGTGTGTGTGTGTGATGTAGTGGGCATGTGGGGAGGGCCTGGTGAGACTGCAGGAATAAATAAAAGGCATGTTCACTTTGAGAATATCAGCTATTATACCAGAGCAAGTCAGGATGGAGTATAAGAGGTGATGCGTAGGACAATGTAGTGAAAAATGTCATTAGACAGATTCATGTGTAAAAGCCCTCCAACCAGCAGTAATCTCAAATTCCCCCAAACGATTGCAGTATATGGAAGAGATGGAGAGACCATAGAAATTTTATCCCAATGCCAATAAGGTAACAGCACTTGGATTTAACATGCTATGGTAGGAAAAGGCATTTATGCAGGGGGTGTCATTTCATGTTTACAAGGCCCTGTCTAGAACCGTTTATTGATTTTACTGCAGTTCTTTCCCCGGGACCCTGTAAATAGATAATCGCTAGAAATGTCCATCATTAGCAGGGCAATGAGTACAACCATCGCACTAAGAAAAAGATACACATAGGACCCTGCCAGCAGGCATCAAATCAGGGGGTGGGGGGAGAGTCACACAATAACACGTGCAGCTATAACTCCAGGCAAACACACACACAACACCCTGAGTAGCCATTGCACTGAGAAAATACACACAGCCCCCTATGCTGCCATCACACATCAGGAAAATACACACACGACACCCCTATGTAACCATCACACCAGGCAAAAGCAGAGACATAAAATGCTAAGTCAATAGGAATGAACAGCTCGTAAAAGCCTACTGGAATAGATCACATCACAGCCAGGTACATCTGTTCTCAGCACTAACCATTATCGTTAGCTTAAAATGCTTAAAATCACTGCGCATCCTCAGGTCTAGGGACAGATTATTCCAGGAAGATTCTGCTAAATAGATTTGGCAATGCAGTGAAAGGGACCTCTACTACATTTAAGTGATGCATTTTGCATCTCAAAGGCCATCAACTATATTTAGAGGAACTGTGTGATTGAAGAACAATGCTCTAGGATGGGATGGCAATTTTTCTGGCCCTTCTAAATCTGGGGGTGATTTTGACCCCAACTTGAGTTAAGTGTACAATTGAATGGAAGCGATCAAACTGGGAGATGACTAATAAAAGCAGAATTGGAAACAGCTTTCATCTGTGCTGTAAAGTAAGCCACTCTATCCTGTTTTAAACTGGAACTCTCAGGTGGGATGTCATATCCAGAGGTCTTGGTGAGGTCAAACTTCAAGCCACCGACTTGAGATAAATAAGTAGTAACTACAATCCTTGCCTCACAGGGGTGTCTGCTCAACTAGGGGGAATAAAGGAACCACCCACCTCTTCTTTTGCCAGCGCCTTCTCTTTATCCTCTTGCCTTGGTCTGTGATGTTGTCCTAACTGTGTGACACAGGGGTTATGGCACTGAGGGAAGCTCGGCATGTCCTTCTGAAGAGAGGCCCCAAAAAAGAGAAGGAGTTTCAAGCTCACAGTTCCATGTTTCAATTACAGTGGCGTTATGTGTTTCTACTGAGTGAGACATGTTTCAAGCTAGCTTGTTAAGAATGATTTACACCATAATTCTAGGAAAAAACAAATGTGAGTGACTGAGATTTGAAAGGGAAGAGTAGGGGGGAAGTGCCAGACTAAACGAATCCTAAGTAAATAGGGTGAGGTTGGGTCTTTTTTTCTTCTTTTGGTGTTTTTTTGTTTGTTTGTGGGGTTTTTTGTTGTTGTTGTTGTTTAAAAAAAAGAAAAAACAGAAGCGAAAGATGTATTGTTGGTAGTTACTTCTTTCACCTGGGTTAAATAGGGCAAAAGAAAACAGAACTGCTCCATTTGCTCCACATAAAAGCAAATTTTTAGGAGAGGACAGGTATTTCTCTTAAATTTGCAAGATAGCATCTTATTGGGAATAAGTGGTACTAGAAATAAGAACTAAGAGTTACACTTTTTTACCAAATGTGGCAGAAAAGGTTTTGTTAGGGTGAGATAAGCATTTTCCATAAAACAATGAGGTCGTGACTTGAGGTAATTACATGGTGACTGGGACACACCGCATGCCATACTGGAGAAATTGCATGATACCTACGTGGTAGCACTAGTAACTCTCGTTATCACTGCCTTATTATCTCCTGATAACTATATAATTAGTTTGTGTCACCAAAGCACCCTAAATGTATGCCTGTTTCCAGCTACTCTGGTAGGAAAAAAAAATAAACTTTTTTGCAAGGGGGAAAAAAAGCTAATGAAGAAAGTTGCCAAGAACAGATATTTTGTAATCTGTGCTAAATCTCTGCTGGAAAACATGAACAGTAACGAAGCTGAGAAGACAGTAAAAGAAATTCGGGGCAAGGTGCCAGACGCCCAGACGGAAGGAGAATGTGGACCAAAAGATTGCGACAATCGGGTAATTATGGTTTATGAATTTCAGCTTTAATCTGTAGTTCAGTGAGTCCTGATTAAATATCTGTTAAACACAATTAAAGTTTGTTTTTGTATTTCACCGTCTTGATCAGAATAATTAGAGACTGCGTGTTTCATGTCAAAAGTAGCAAGAGGAATTTTAGTGAATGAACATCGTTTTTAAAAGCCATTTGTAGCACCAGCTGTTGGCATTATTTTATATTTTAGTGTTATCAGCATAAAGATGGTCCTCTGGATGCTGAATAGTTTCTAGCAGGACAAGGATATTATGCTGTCATGATGGGCCTGTGCTGATGAGGCTGGAATGTTTAAGGGCTAGTGTTCACTGAGATAGTACATGGGCGAGATGCAGGTCAGGGAGACAGGTCTTTTTAAGTGAGATAAGAAAGAAGTCATCTGAGTTAAGTTTATCCAAGCAAGGATCAGAGGGAGGAAATTTTCATGGTAGAGTCATACATTAACACCTGCAAACTCCAGGAGACAGTGAAAGACAGGGAAGCCTGGTGTGCTGCAGTCCATGGAGTCACAAAGGGTCGGATACAACTTAGCAACTGAACAACAGTCATGTGTTAACATCTGCAAATGCTGGTTAGCTTATTCAGACAGATTGTATACAGTGCCTGAAGGCAGGGCACAAGACAGATATGATGGGAAGTGTGGGAATCTGTCCTGGTTGGTTCTTGGTTAAAAATCTGTGTCTTTATTTTTAGAGTTAATAGAACATACTACTGAAAGAACTTACCATATTAATAATTCTTTGGCTAGAGATAGCAGTATGAATTCTGCCGAAAGGACAAGTTAGAATATAAGTAGAACTAACTGAAACTAGGTTTGGTTTGTAAGACCCTACAAACCAAAACTTAAACTATGATTTCCTCACACTATGCCAAAAGTGAGGCTGGGGAGTTAAGTTTCTGTGTCTTTAAAAATTATAAGTGGGTATCTGGTCCCATCACTTCATGGGAAATAGATGGGGAAACAGTGGAAACAGTGTCAGACTTTATTTTTCTGGGCTCCAAAATCACTGCAGATGGTGACTGCAGCCATGAAATTAAAAGACGTTTACTCCTTGGAAGAAAAGTTATGACCAACCTAGATAGCATATTCAAAAGCAGAGACATTACTTTGCCAACAAAGGTTCGTCTAGTCAAGGCTATGGTTTTTCCTGTGGTCATGTATGGATGTGAGAGTTGGACTGTGAAGAAGGCTGAGCGCCGAAGAATTGATGCTTTTAAAGTGTGGTGTTGGAGAAGACTCTTGAGAGTCCCTTGGACTGCAAGGAGATCCAACCAGTCCATTCTGAAGGAGATCAGCCCTGGGATTTCTTTGGAAGGAATGATGCTAAAGCTGAAACTCCAGTATTTTGGCCACCTCATGCGAAGAGTTGACTCATTGGAGAAGACTCTGATGCTGGGAGGGATTTGGGGCAAGAGGAGAAGGGGATGACAGAGGATGAGATGCTGGATGGCATCACTGACTCTTTGGACATGAGTCTGAGTGACCTCTGGGAGTTGGTGATGGACAGGGAGGCCTGGTGTGCTGCGATTCATGGGGTTGCAAGGAGTTGGACACGACTGAGCGACTGATCTGATCTGATATGTAAAATTTTCTATGCAGCTATAAAGAAATATGATACTATCTTGCTTTCAATTTGAGTCCTGGAATATTTTGAACCCAGCAATAGAATAGTGGACCTGTTCCCCAAAGAGCGGGTATGCGTGCTTAGTCACTTCAGGCATGTCTGACTCTTTGCAAACCCATAGACTATAGCCCACCAGGCTCCTCTGTCCATTGGATTTTCCAGGCAAGAATATTGAAGTGGGTTGTCATGCCCTCTTCCAGGGACTCTTTCCAACCCAGGGATCAAACCTGTGTCACCTATGTCTCCTGCATTATAAGCGGGTTTTTTTACTACTGAGCCACCAGGGAAGCCCTCCCTAAAGAGGCCCATGTCCTAATCCTCAGAACCAGTGAATAGATTGCCTTAAATAGCAAGAGGGACTTTGCAAATGTGAGTAAATTAGAACCTTGAAATTGAAAGATTACCTTGGATTCTGGATAGGCCTAAAGTAATCTCAGGTGTTTTTATAAACGAAAGACGGAGGAAGGGGGGTCAGAGTCAGAGAAGGACATATGACAAAGGAAGCAGAATCAGAGAGCGGGGGACAGAGATTTGAAGATGCTAGACTGCTGGCTTTGAAGATGGAGGAAGGGACCATGAGCCAAGGAGTGTAGCCTGCCTCTAGAAGCTGGAAAAGATAAGGAGAGGATTCTGTCTTAGAATCTCCAGAAAGATGCAATCCACTGACACCTTGATTTAAGGATTTCTGACCTCCAAAACTCTTAATGGATTTGTTTGAGACATTAACATTGTGGTATTTAGTTACAGCAACAATAGGAAACCAATATGGTCCCCATGAGCTTGCTCCATGGATTTGACATCCATTTAAAACTTTTCCAGTTAAAAGTGCATCTGAGTATGAGAAAAATAAGTCTCTGAGAATTCAGTTTTTTAATACCTATTCTCCAGGCTCTCTGTCATTTGGAGGTACCTGCTATGGTAAGAATTAAGAAGACCTATGTATTATGAATTAAAATAATGGGCAAATTCAACCCCACCCCCCAGCACCAGTTACCCTGATCTGATGTATTATGAATTAAAATAATGGGCAAATTCAACCCCACCCCCCAGCACCAGTTACCCACAATATATTTCACATGAATAGAAATGTTTACAGGAAGGGAGAATTGGAGAGTAAGAATCATTTTTCTAACAACAATAGCAGTTAACAACCCATAGGTTGAACCATTTCACTTTGCCAATATTCAACCGTTTGGACTTACAGAAACAGCAATTTCATATGGTTCAGCACACCCAGTTTTTTTGTTTGTTTTATTTTCCTATCATGTTATTTTTTTACCCAGTGTTATTTCATTTGAACCTTCTAAGACTTGGATAAAATTTTTCCCCAATTTTTGTAATTAATAAATTCCAGAGAATTTCAAAATGATTGTATATAACATATTCAGGTGAAAATGAGATTGAATCCCAACTGGTCAAAGGTATTTTAGCAGAATGGAGAATGTAGGCATGTATCTCTTTCCAAAAAGTGTCAGTCTTAAAACTGTAAGAATGCTGTAGGGCAAAGTGAGCTTTACCTAATAGACACAGACAATGAGTATGCAAAAAACACTCAAGTAGGCAGTGGTTGAAACTTGCTACCTAGCATCTTTGTATTCAAAAGAACATAATAGCACTATCACGGAGGAAGGGGTGGGATAGCGTAGTGCTTTACAATGCTATTGCTTGAAAGAATTCCTAGCCTCCTCCCACTTACGGCTTCCTTTGAAATTTTGGTGAAAGCTGTTGACCCTCTCCCCAAAAGATGACATAATACCTTTTCAGAGGATTCACAGACCACCTAAAGCTTAATGTTGGACCTCAGATTAATTACCCCTGGTTTACACTTTCTTCTAAGAAAAACACTGTGGGGCTAATTCATCTGACATAATTTGAGATCAGAATTGTGAAATCCTTATTTGTCACATGATTTTGTACCAGTCATTAATGTACATTGAGGCCTAGTCTTTTAATTAGTAAAATTAGCAATTTTGATGCTAATGTGCTAGGAAAGTGCATTTTTGTTTTTTAAGCATTTGAGGTTCATTTAAAGAACCATTGGGATGAAAAGCACACTCCAGTATTCATTCTGTTATTTTTCAGTCACTCTTTTATTCATTCATTCAGCTAATATTTATTGAGCCCCTACTATTCTAGGCACTAGAAATATAATAGTGACCTGGACTTGCAGGTCCTCTTTCCTCATGGGATGTTCTAGTTAGGGGAGAGAGTTAATAAATACGTAGACATACTAGCACACACTGAGAAGTGAAAGGAAGAAAATATGAGTATAACCTAACAGATACAGTGTGTACAAAGATGGCCTCTGGCTGAGACTCAAGATGTTAGAAACCAGTCATGTGAAGATCTGGAGGAAACTGGAATAGCAACAGCAAGAACTCTGAGCCTAAAGTGAGTTAGGCATGTGAATTATGAAATAAGGTCAGGGAATAAGGAGAAATATATTGGAGATATGATCAGAAAAGAAGTTGGAAACCAGATTATGCAGGCTTCAAAGTGAGAAGTTTGAATTTTCGTCTCATGGTGGTGGGCAGCTATTGGAGATTTATGTAATAGCATTTGATTTCACATTTGAGGAAATCACTGTCTTTGCTGTATAGAGATAATGAAGAGTAGGGGAGCCAGAAGAGAAGTAATTCCCACTAATAGTTAAGAAAATTTCCAAAACTGAAGATAGGAAATAATCTCATGACAGTGTAATATATTACTTCATGGAGATTTTGCGATATCTTATGTTGAGTAGCCAAGAGAGCCGAAACTGATTTATGATCTGTAGCATTCCCGTCTTTGGTCTATTCAAGGATTATTTTGGCCTAAAAACATTCTTCCTTAGAGGAAGAGGAAAAGGAAATGTGAACACGGTCCAACAATGTTTGCAAATGAAGGAGAGTTATTTGGTGGGAGAAGATCGTTAAAGTAACTGAGAAAGTCACCAGCAACTGAGCACCTCAATAGGTAAGGGAGTGACTGAGAACTTGGGCTTATTTTACTAAGGGTCATCATTACTCTGCCTCTTCTTGCCTAAGGTAACTAAGATAACTTCTCAACTAAACCCTTCTTCTGCTACTTTTAAATGTGAATTGAAATGTCCTGATTCTTCACCACTCTACCCCTCAAAGTAGTCTACAGAGAAGATAACTACAATGTTTAGGGACAAATGAATTTGAATGAACATCAGAAAAGAAATAAATTATGTTATGTTTATAGGTGTTTCCCAATAGAATTAAAAGATAAAGTCCTGGGATAGGTATTAGTACAATGTATTGGGACGTTAGTGAGTCATCCTCATTCCTTGAAAGAAGTTTAGCTCTGTTATACTTTGTCAGCCAATAGAAACCCTTTAATAAATGGTAAATCATAATAAATATACCCAGGAATAATGGCCTGTGTAAAAATGGTAATTTATTGTTAGCTTCTGGACAACTTATTTTCACTAATTAACTAGAAAATTATATGAATCATTTCTCAATAATATTCATAACTGGTATTAATTGGTAAGACATGCAATTGTACTTGAAAATATATCTAGAAAATAATTCAGAAAGCAAGGAATAGGAGCCTTTTCCAATGGGATGCTCCTATGAAACCAGAGGTTACAGCTTCAGGGTATGTATAAAAAGATGAGAAAGCTGCACTAGAATTAAAGGTAACTAGCTGAAAGTGATATTGAATTTCATAATCAAAGTTTCTAGAATGACCTTATAAATTACATTTCCAGGGAAACATGCACATAATAGTTTAGTATTATGGAATAATCTTATTCCATGTACCAAAAACAATTAGGTACTAAATGTGAAAGACATATTGCACATACTAAATGTACTGGGCTTATTTAAATGAAAGCTTAACAAAATGGTTGTTGTTGTTTTGTTGTTTTAATTAAAGTTGAAAATCTTATAATAGAACTTCCTGCCCTTCTGCCGCCCCAGGTCTTCCTGCTATTTTAAACCCTTCCCTCCCTTCAGTTCCCAAACTGCCCTTTCTCTGGGGAACAGAATATAAATTATCCTATCTAAATTTCAGGAATGACTATTCCCACGTGAGAGCATATCAAAGCTGGGAAGAGAATACAGAACTTTTAACAACCAGTGCTATTCAGACTAGCTCATCTGCTACCTCCTAATAAAACTGGTTGTTAATCTTTCCTGATTTGTCTACATCTTTCAGGTAATAAAAGTGTCTAAACCATAATGCATTCTTCCAGAGAAGATAATCAGGTAACTTAATACCTCTCTGCCCAGTGACACAGTGTCCCTTTGTATCCAGTCCTGAATTGGATTGACATTTCTAACTGACACTTTACATCAAAGGTCACTCAACTCAGTTCACTATCTGATCTTTTGTCTTCTAACATATTCTTAATTCTCAAAAAGGTTTCTTCATCTCTGGCAATATACTGAGAGCTTCCAATTTCATTATCTCATTGGTATATTTCACTAATTATTAAGATTTCTCTAATTATAAGTCTCTCTTCCCAGGAAAATGTCTGAGTCCCATCATTAGAGATATTAATAATCAGAAAATTGTGAACACAAAAAGTGTAGTTAAGTTGGGCATAACACTGAACTGCCAAAGGAACAGAGAACTCTCAAGTAGGAAGAGCTCTCCTAACTGTAATTTCATAAGGACCCATTCACTATATAGTGAATTTTCTTAAAATGGCATGAGCCAATATGATAAAGGATTTCATTTCCTTTGTTTATTTATGTTGAGCCATTCACCACATACACATTGTAAAACAATTTTCAAGGCAAGACCAACCAGTGTCTTGTAAATTAACATACATGTGACATTCTGAAGGGTATCTTTTATTGTCCCTCCAGTTTTGGCTATCTCTACCCCCTTAAAAAAAAAAAAAGAAAAGCATAAAAATATCATAAGCTAGTAATAGAACCACCAAAACTTATTTACTGAAAAATAAACTACAGTCATTAAATGTTTGATGCTGTTGAAGTTTTGGCAAAAAAAGATTGAACACAAATTAAAAATTAAAGGTATATTAGCTGAGGAAGAGATATATTTGGAATAAAACTTTCAAAGAATAGAACATTTACCAAGGTATGAATAGTTTATAGAGTGCAAGTTAGCCTATCTCCCAAGGAGATTTGATAGTAAACGTAGATGAGATTGGGAGTGTAGGGAGGATTTAAAGGAAAAGGTCAATATAGGTTGAATGTGGAAATAGAGCTGTTGGGAGATATTTTGCAAATCACGAGTTCATACTATGTAACTGTTCATGTTTATCCTACTTTGTAGAAACAATGCATGAGCAATCCAGAAATGGAGGGAAACCCACAGGAAGTAAACAAAGAATTAACTTTTCATAGGCATGCTTACCCTGTTTTTTTAAAAATTGTGTTTATATTGAAAAGTGGGATGTTGTTACCTTCCATAGCTGGAGAGGATAAAAAAGGAAAAGAAAAAAAAAAGAAAGGAAGGCAACAGTACCTATGTTATTTCCCAATGCATTTTTGAATGACTCTGATCCAACTTTCAGTTTCAAGCTGTTTAAATCTATCTCACTGACAGGCCCAAATCTAGTGCTCACATGTTTGGGACAATTAAAGTCAGCAGGGTCTGTGGCTCCCTAACCCAGGCTTTATTGTATAAGGAGTAAACAGCCACTTGTAATTTAGTGAGTAAGTGCAGGTCTTTCATGATGCACATACCAGCTCCACTGAAAACCGATCAATTTCTGTGCTTGGCAGTGGCATTCATAAGGCCCCTATGGAGCATTATCCCATGCCTGAGGGTCATTACTCTTCCACAGAAGCACTGACAGTTGTGATGAATGGCAGTACCTGGGAAGAAGAGTGTTTGGATGTTTAAACAGATTACATTTTCCTTTTAGAGCAGTAGACATTAGATCACATCTTAGACTGTCTACCCGTGTGGACAGTGAGGATGAAATCAGTGCAACTCATATGTGACTAGTGAGCTTCAGATGTACCAATAATCGTTTCTACTGAGAGAAATGGACTTGAGTTTGCATCCTGTCACGATACTGTGCGTGCTACAAGCAATAGGTGATAGCCATATACAGCAGCTGAGATGCTGGGCTGTCAACAGGCGTGAGAGCCCGTCCATCACTATTATCTACAACAAGACTCATTACCTGCCAGCCAGTAAACATCCCATTTACACCATCTGCAATGAATTAAAAAGTGACGAAAAGAATCAGGATCTGTTTGAGTTGCAACATGATTGTCAAGTTTGTTTTAATCTCTGGACGCCTTTCAGTTCTTTGAGAGACTTTAGGGAAAAGTATATGATGAAGAAGTCCAGGAATAGTCTGGCATTGACGATTGTCAGGTTTTTTAATCAGGAGTTTATAAATATAACTGGCCTCTTAAAATGTAAGAAAGTCCAGGTCTTTGTCAATTACCCTTTTCAGCTCTTCCCTCTCTTTGGTTTTGAGGTATGAGAGGACTGGGAATCAATGTTTGATACTCCTAAATTGATGCTGACTGCAGTGAGAAATATTTCATAAAAATGTATATTTCAACATAAACTCTGAGGCAAAGCTGGCACTGTATCCAGAAAGGAAGTAATGATTAGTTTCTAATTTATATGCGTAGTGATATCTTTGACAAGTGCAAATTCCATGTCCTATGGTAAGGTTCCGCCTTCCCAGGTGGCACAGTGATAAAGAATCCGCCTGCCAATACAGGAGCCACAGGAGATACAGGTTCGATCCCTGGATTGGGAAGATCCCCTGAAGGAGGAAATGGCAGCCCACTCCAGTATTCTTCCATGGAAAATTCTATGGACAGAGCTGCCTGGTGGGCTATGGTCCATGGGGTCACAAAGAATCAGACACATGGTAAGGTTCTCTGTAACTGTTCCTACTTGAAGCAAGTTTTGAGGTATTAAAAAGATAAAAAGATCTACTGCCTCTAAAGACTATTTAATTATGTATGAGCAAACTAGCTGTCTGTCTAGATTACACATGTGGGCTGCCCAGTGGTAGAAACAGCAGAGCAAAAGAGTAAATAGAGGTATGAGACACAAACCACATGAGAAATAGCAGAAGGATGTGACATTTATTCATATACATCACCTTATTTTAGCAGAATCACTTGTTTTTGCATCTTCCTTTTTCTTCATCAGGTATTCCAACCACAAGTAAATAACTTTCATTCCTGCCTTGAAGATAGGGGTTCTCAGTGTTGCCCAAGTTACTGCTCTGAGCAAAGAGACCAATTCTGAAATGAGGATATTGAAGATAAGCCCTTCTGAAAATAGCCCTGGCCATGCAATAGGATTTTACTCCCAGAAATCCATCTCTTCCTCCCACAAATTGCCCTTGTGGTAGTAATATAGGAAGGAGATTATATATTACCTCATCTCCTTACAGAAAAAAGAACAAGTGCTATGGGAAAGCTTTGTGTCTTTTAATCATTCTAGGCATCCCCTGCCTTCAATATTTCACTAAAGAGGTCCTCCGTTGCCTTTAGAAAGACGCTCTAGTGAGAGAGAAAGAAACAGAGTAATGAAAATGATGACCTCATCTGGAAAGGCTTTCTAACCAAAAGGGATAAACTAGCTGTGACCCCCGTCCTCAAATCTGTGAAGCAGACAAGGATAGAAAGGTAGCATGAAGTGTGACTAAATCTTCAAAATTTTGCTTGGTAACTGTTCCATCTTGACACTACAATTTAGCAGGAGACATCTTTTTTTTTTTTTTTTTTTTTTTTTTTTACCACAAGCTCAATCTTATGTTTTTAGGGGAAACACGTAAATCTAAATCTCTATGTAGAAGATTTTTAGGGCTACTGACCTTAACTATGCTGGAAATAAGGAAGAGAAATGTCACGTTGTGGGAATAAGGAAGCTATTTTGCAGAACCTAGCAAGGGAGTGAATGAGTTTCATTCTCCCTTCCTCTTCTCATCTACCCAATTCTGAACTCGTATGCTGTATTAATTCCATTAGGACATAGTTAATTGTTGATGGGGTCACATACAAGTATAGAGTTTGCTTCTCTAAAAATAAAACCTGATTATATTTGAGCCATTCAGCCTTGAACAGCATATTTTCAAACTAGAGTAGAAGGAATGTACCAGATAAGTTATACTGTGAATTTATGGTGCTCATTTTAACTAATAAAATTTACCTGTCTAATACTAAGGTTGGATTAGGAAAGCCATAATTAATCTCTAATAGTATCAGAAAAGGAAAGCCCAGTATGCTATTAATAAATGTACACATAATCAAACACAAAATCCTGACTTTTTTTCACTGACTTTCCAAGGATCAAAGAAATACTTCAGGAAAGATGGTAAGAGGAGGCTAAGTGTTTGGGAAAATAGGAGTTAAATTGTACTTCAATTTATTACATTTTCCTGCAAAATAGCTTAATGTACATGCCAGGAATTAGTAAAAATTGAGCTACTATCTCATGAAATGTTAATACTTTATTTGAAACATCCTAGATCTATGTAGCAAACAAAATGCTGGAGTTCTTAAGGTCTTTTATATTGTCATGGATATCTATGACAATAGGTAAGATATTATGGTAAAGTCTTGGACTGGATTACTTCTCAAGTCTGCTGCTGCTGCTGCTAAGTCGCTTCAGTCGTGTCCGACTCCGTGCGACCACGTAGACGGCAGCCCACCAGGCTCCTCTGTCCCTGAGATTCTCCAGGCAAGAACACTGGAGTGGGTTGCCACTTCCTTCTCCAATGCGTGAAAGTGAAGTTGCTCAGTCATGTCCTACTCTTAGCGACCCCGTGGACTGAGCCTACCAGGCTCCTCCGTCCACGGGATTTTCCATGGGTTGCCATTGCCTTCTCCTTTCTCAAGTCTAAATGCCCAATTAAATGTGAGGCGTTATTCTCAGTTACTTTCTTGAAAGATACTGTATAACTGTTCCATGAAATAAACCTAGATTTAGAGAGAAGGTACATTTTTGAAGCTACATTGAAGACGCTTCTTGGAGTGCCCAACATCAGTAGTCAGCTTGGACTTATTTTTTTGTGCTTATATAAAACAGCATTGTTGAAAAAAATTATTCTGAGGTCAGAAATGTAACACAGGGTAATAGATACCGTCTTTGCATGCATCAAATGTGTAAGCTTCCACCATGGTTATGAACAAGCAAATAGAAAGAAACCATATTGGAATACCTGACCTTTATGTCCAGCTTCATCCTACTCTACGAACTACAAGATTGTGTGTGTGTGTGTGTGTGTGTGTGTGTGTGTGTGTGTGTGTGCACGTGTGGGAATGTGCGGGAACATTTACTGAATCTCTGTAACATTTCTATTATTTCAATGGTTGTAAAGTAGAATAGAGTAGTGAATAATTTAAGGAAGTAAAAAATCAGGAGGATTCAAGTAAAAAGTTTAAAAAGGTGCCACTGTCCTTGACTCCATCATCTTTTTGGATTAGATTTCATAACTCACAAGGTCTTCTCCCTTGATGTCTGTTGCCAGAGCACTTTAGCTAGAGACAAAAATAATAAGGAAATATAGTTAAGCTCTAATAGGAAATAGATACCTAGATATCTAGAATCTCCATATTTTTAGCTGCAGATGTTTCCATTTATTTATGGAATTAAAAGTGTTCTAAAACAATAAAAGTTCTGTGAAGTTTATTTCTTTAAAGACCGTATTAAAAGTTTACAGAAACATCTGAGGCACAATCAGATTATGTCCAGTGACAGCCTCAAATCTACTTACTTCCTTTCTGGCTTCACTAGTAATGTACCCTAAAGGCTAGGAGAAAATTTTACATTGAATACCATATAATGAGTGGAACTTCGCTTAAAATAGTTTGTAAGAGTAAAATCTGAAATATTATCTATGGTTTCCATAGAAGAGCACTTTCTTTCCCTGAATATCTCACTTTTGTCCTAATGCTCTTTTCTTTACTTGATTGCATATATACCTTTTCTTCATTTCCATTTGTCAAATGTTGTCTATCTTTAAAGTGTGAAAGCATTAATTGCTCAGTTGTGTCAGACTCTTTGTGACCCTGTGGACTGTAGCTCCCCAGGCTCCTCTGCCCAAGGGATTCTCCAGGCAAGAATATTGGGGTGGGTAGCCATTCCCTTCTCCAGGGGATCTTCCTATCCCAGGGATAGAACACAGGTCTCCTTCACTGCATGTAGATTCTTTACCCTCTGAGTCACCAGAGAAGCCCAAATAGAAATATAGGAAAGGAAGCTAGACAGGTGGCTTGTGGCAGAGCCAGGATTTAAACCCAGGAAGCTCAACTGAAAATATCCATACTCTTAACCATTGTGTCCCTCTCAAAGTAGATTACTTTTATGCAATCCTTCATCCTACTTCTATGCAATCCTTCATGCCTACTTCTTTTCACCTTTCTCTCTAGCAAAGGTCACTGATTCCCCCTAGGCACCCCTCTCCCTACAATTTTTGGTGGTGCTTGTATGAAACTTAGTACTTAATTTTCATCATCATCTGGTATTAGTCTGATTCCTCTGCTAGATGCAAATTCTTTAAGTGAAATAAGCTTACTTGGTATAATGTCTTAGACATAGTAAATTCTCAATAAATAGTATAACTCTAATTGAATCTCTTTCATTTTAAATAGGGAATTTTTTGAGAGTTTTCCATACTACTTAAAGGACAGACTTATAAATAAAAGCATCTTTATATCCAAAATTAGAAAGACAATAAAAGTTAAGCTATAAGCTCCCTTTGTTTCTTAAACTTGGGCATCTTTTACTCCAGATCCTCTTTAAAAAAATTTATCTTAAGCTCTGTTATGTGTTCAAAAGATAACTCATGAGTTATGATTTTTAAGATGAAAGAAAACTGGGAGAAAATAAAGAAATCAAGTATGAAACCAGAAAGTAAGAAATTATAATTTTCTTCCTAAAGGGTGAATATTAGTCCTTAAGGATAACCAAAAAAGATCACAAAGCTAAAACAACACATTTATTGTCTTCAAGGCTTCGCCTTTAAGTGAAGAGGAAACAGAGGTAAACAATGGCAGTCTTGTCTAGTGCCATGCTTATACCAAGCTAACGACAAATCCACTTGCAATTTGGACTTTGGTTTATTCACAGTGAATGTTAGTCAATTTGATAAATATGTGTGCTTTAGGCAAGTAATCAAGCAAGCTATGGATTAAGTGATACAAATACAACTAATTACTGAATTAAAATGTACTCAGGAAATACTTTAATTGCATAAGAAAAATAGGATCAGATGTGATGATTGATTAAAAAAATAAAGAAGATATAGTTAAATAGAAGTAGAAAGGAAAGTGAGAAAAGCAAAATAAAAGTAAGATATTTGGAGTCAACTGCTCAAGCAAGAAAAGTGTCATGTACAAAGTATACTTCTTAACTGATCAGATCAGATCAGATCAGATCAGTTGCTCAGTCGTGTCCGACTCTTTGCGACCCCATGAACCGCAGCACGCCAGGCCTCCCTGTCCATCACCAACTCCTGGAGGTCACTCAGACTCACATTCATCAAGTCAGTGATGCCATCCAGCCATCTCATCCTCTGTCGTCCCTTTCTCCTCCTGCCCCCAATCCCTCCCAGCAGCAGAGTCTTCTCCAATGAGTCAACTCTTCGCATGAGGTGGCCAAAATACTGGAGTTTCAGCTTTAGCATCATTCCTTCCAAAGAAATCCCAGGGTTGATCTCCTTCAGAATGGACTGGTTGGATCTCCTTGCAGTCCAAGGGACTCTCAAGAGTCTTCTCCAACACCACAGTTCAAAAGCATCAATTCTTCGGCGCTCAGCCTTCTTCACAGTCCAACTCTCACATCCATACATGACCACAGGAAAGACCATAGCCTTGACTAGGCGAACCTTTGTTGGCAAAGTAATGTCTCTGCTTTTGAATATGCTATCTAGGTTGGTCATAGCTTTCCTTCCAAGGAGTAAGCGTCTTTTAATTTCATGGCTGCAGTAACCATCTGCAGTGATTTTGGAGCCCAGAAAAAGAAAGTCTGACACTGTTTCCACTGTTTCTCCATCTATTTCCCATGTAGTGATGGGACCAGATGCCATGATTTTCGTTTTCTGAATGTTGAGCTTTAAGCCAACCTTTTCACTCTCCACTTTCACTTTCATCAAGAGGCTTTTGAGTTCCTCTTCATTTTCTGCCATAAGGGTGGTGTCATCCGCATATCTGAGGTTATTGATATTTCTCCCAGCAGTCTTGATTCCAACTTGTGTTTCTTCCAGTCCAGCATTTCTCATGATGTACTCTGTATATAAGTTAAATAAACATGGTGACAATATACAGCCTTGACGTACTCCTTTTCCTATTTGGAACCAGTCTGTTGTTCCATGACCAGTTCTAACTGTTGCTTCCTGACCTGCATACAGATTTCTCAGGAGGCAGATCAGGTGGTCTGGTATTCCCATCTCTTTCAGAATTTTCCACAGTTTATTGTGATCTACACAGTCAAAGGCTTTGGCATAGTCAATAAAGCAGAAATAGATGTTTTTCTGGTTAACCAAAAGTCTGATATCAGCATCAGTTCAAAAAATGTCAGTTTGTAACCCGTTATGAAATCAACCCTGTCCATAGCTTTACAGGAAAGAATATTCTTTGTGTAATGAGTTAGAGAAATTAAAAAAGAGAAAGGCTCAAAGGAGGACAGTAGTAAATTGTTTATGTCCTAAATTGGGTATCATTAGTACTTTTATAGTTTGGTGGAAATTGCTATGTGAAAGCCAAATTTCTATTTACAAAAAGAAAATGATACTATAGTAGAGAATGGATTGCACTATATAGACTTAAGACATGAGGGGCCGTTTTGGTACCAGTAATAGTACCATGGTGAAAAAAAAAACAGTGAGGATATACAGTAAACACTTAACAGAATTTTGCCATTAATTTAAATATATTTTAGAAAGTGAAATATAAATATGGGACTGATAGAGTTGTATATAATTGTCCCACTCTACTGCATCATGTACTATAAAATTAACACTTGAAGAAAATATTCAACACACACACAAGGTGGACTGCTTAAGGTAAGATCTTATTTATAGTTATAAGGACTGGTGAACAAGACTATCTAAAATGAACACATAAAATGCTCTTTGGTTTGATAGACATTTAGTGAAATGTCATAAAAGGATTTTGTTTCCTTGAATAAGAGGAGCACCTGCCATTATATAGAATAGCTATAGAATTGTCATCCTTCATATTTTGTCCGTAGCCAAAGGTCAGAAATAAATAGAGTAATGCCTTGGTATATTAAGAGGCTTTCATATGTTTGTTTATTTCTTTGGGTACTTTTTAACCTCTGTGAAAAAGTTATTTTCTTTTGCATGACTAGTTTTCCTCAAAGTAAGTTTTCAGGTCTTAATAGTTATAAAGAAATAAGATTTCTACATCCATTTCTTGTACTCTTCTTCCTTTATATTAATGGTTAAGAAAGAATCCAGCCATGTTTTTAAAACTTGATTTCCTTTTGGTATACTTATAGGTGAACCTGACTCTGAGACTGACTGATAGCCCGAGGCTCTGCAGCTCCTTAGACATCAGCTGCACGGGAGAAGGGAGATGATGTAAGAGATTAGTAGAGGGGTGTAGGTCAGCTCCCCATGGCTTTCCACCACACCTGAATTGAGGATGAACAGAGGCTACCGCCACTGGATTCTTGCACATTGCTTTGTACAAAATAAATGTGTATTTTGCTTTTTCCTCTCAACTCTAAACAAGCAGGAATTCACAATATTATTGATAGTAGTTTTAATACAATGGCCATAAGGCCAAAACTCATTTGAGACAGAGAGTGAGCATGTATCCTTTCTGGGAGCTACATGGTTTCTAATCAGGACTGATCTGGGTAGAAATTTAAACCTGCTGTAACCAAAAGACATCTTATTCACTGGCTTCATTTAAATGCATAAATGCTATTTGAGAGGGGAAAAAAAGATATCCAAGTATACTAATAAAAATTACTTGATTATAAATTATGTCGAGATGGCACATCTATCACTGATGAAAGCACTGCTCTATCGGTGGCCCGAGAATTACAAACAATAGAAAATTAATGTAAAAAATGAAAATGTACTCTTTAGATAACGTTGCAAACAGGTTCAAACCATTTTCCATTGAGTGATGAAACTTGTATGTCTCTTTAGTATAAGCGTTACACATAGTTGTATTGTAAACCTCACACACATATAGGTCCTTCATAAATACTTGTTGAATAAAAAATTAGGTAGCTGAATTAAAGTTGTAAGCTGTTATGTAACACTAGAGAAAAAGGGCTTTACTTCTAAATCTGTGTGTCTATAATTTACATACACACACACCTAATCATCTGGATATCCCATCAACTGCCCAAAGCATCTTCCACACCAGGAATCTACTTTCTTTTCTAATTACTGTCCTTTAGACCCTTTCCTCAGGCCCTGACATTAGTATCATTTTAAAATTCTCTTCTTTTGCCCTTCACTTCCCGTTTAATCAGTCACTAAATTCTAGTTCTCTCCCAACATCTCTTGAGTTGTCCTTTTTCTTCTCTTTATTTTCAGGACCTCACAGTGGGCCTGGAGAAAATGGCTCTCATCTCCTTTCTGAACCAATAGAAATAGGCCACCTTTCCTTCAGGCTGTTTTCAGAAAACAGTCTTTTAAGCATCTAAAATCATTGCTGTCGCCCATCATTTCTTTATCTCATTTTCTTGATTTAGGATACTACTCCTCTGCTTTTCTATCTCTAGATTAAAATCCCAATTCATCCTCTGACTGTCAGCTCCTCTAGTAACACTTATTCTCCTGGGCCTCTCTTCCCCAACACCAAGGTCACCAAGAACTTCTGTCTCCTCCAAAGCAGAATGAACAGGGGTTTGGTTGGCATCTTGGCAGTCTCTGTGACCAAGTGAGTCGGTTCCTCATGCACCCACAGTGTCCCTCCTGCTCTGATTGCCCTGTGCTCTCTACATCAGGGGTCAGTGAGCTGGTCCTTTCCCATCTCCATGCCCTGATCCATGCTCTCTCTCCACTCTGGGATGCTCTTCTCTCTCACTTTAGAAAATGTAGATCCATCACTCCCTTCCACATCCTCTGTTGTCCTATTACCCTGAAGTCTTTATATATCCTGTTTGTACTCACTTGTGTGTTGATCTGTAAGTGTTAAGTAATGTTGCCTATATAGGTTGTGTTGCTCCTAATTCCCAGAAAGACATACAAACATCTTAAGGGAGTAGAGAGCATTGCTTTAAGTACGGTGCAGAATTCTCCACATAGAACTTCTTCAGTAGACATTTGCTTTCTTCCTAATGAAGCATGTGACCACTGGATCTCAGTAAGACATCTGGATTCTCCAGACATGATTGAAAATAGCCATATGTTGCAAAAGGATGCACCACACATCTGTAACCCACTGGTGCAGGTCAAGAGCTTGAAAATGATTGAGGAGCAAGACTTATTAGTCGGGAGGCCCTGAATATGGTCTACCATGTGAAGAACATCAAAGGACCTATGTTTCTTAGCCAAGCAATAGTTCTCAGAGGCAGTGGGCCAGGTTCACCATTCGGTAGAGGAAGTTTGCCAAATGTTGTTATAATATTCAAATGGGTTTGTCCTTAAATGAGCACATCTGATGAGCATCCCCACCCAGGCTGCTCTCTGAAGATGTAAGTGGGCAGCAAAGCACAAGTGTGACTCAGTCAGCTGCCAGAGACTGACTGGCTCCGAAAACATCCACACCCACCACTTTACACTCTGCAGAATTTTACTCTAGTTGTGCCAGCCCCATGTTTGAGAATTATCAATGAACCAGTAAGGGAGAGAGGCCATCAAGATTTTTCCTGTACTTATGGATCTTAAAAATTCTTCATTAGAAAACTTTAACTGACTCTCTGAAGGTCTCTTGGGGACAGCTATTATGTAAGAAAATCTTCTGACTCTGTTTTAGCCCACCTAATAAAATCTGATGGCAGCACATGGATTGCTTCAGGGAACATAGTTTCAGGGTTAAAAAAGACCTAGAATTAAATTTTATGTCTTGCTCCCAAAGAAGGCTGTCTATCTGAGAGTATATAGAAAGGTCTGTTTTGGCCATGAATTAAAGAAACATTTTATGAAGATGGTTCAGATCAAAGATTTGAAGAGACCATTACTTTAACTAGATGCTTGGATTATGTACTCTTAAGTAATGGGGTAGAACCCCTTCCTCCAGCCTGATAAAGAGAAGCAGCCTATTGAGAAGCCTTTGGTGTCCCTGCAATGGTTGTCGATAACAATCACACTTTACCAGCACCATAGCTAACCTCTACCTCACTGCAGGTAGGCATTATTATCCCAATTTACAAGTGAGAAAAAGGTTTAGAGTGACCGAGCAGCATGCACATAGGACACAGCTAGTAAGTGACTGGTAAACAGCCTGATCTCTCCGGTGCCAAACCCATTTCTCTTAGTCCCCACTCTGCTGCCTTCTAACTGAACAACACAACACACGTGAAAGCATTTTGCAAACTATAAAGTGGTTCACAAATGGTAGTTTATGTGAGAAACAGAAAGGCCTGAGAAGGGCAATGTTCAGATTACCCCAAAAGAGAATAAATGGATTTTATTCTAAACACTCTAAAGTTACTAGCAGCCCTCTTTGTTATATACGAAAGGCCATCTGGAAGCATCCAGTAACAATGAGGTTCATGTTCCTTTTTCACTAGCCTAGCCAGGTGCATAAATATCCAAAGCAGTTTTCCCTCCTTCGTATCCAGGGATTCTCATGGATTTTGCCATTCCAAGGAGAAAGAATGGGTATGAGCAGAATTCTTGTATTTTATTTAACCTAATATCAACTTCATGAGCCACTTCATTTTAGTTTTCTGACAGGGTTCCTTCATGATAACTGCTTGAAATAGGTAGACATTCTTCTCAATATATTGATGGAATAAAAGAAGTTCCTAGAGATACTATCTTCCATGTTCAATTAGTAAACACTAATTAAATACAGGCTGAATGAAAAAGTTTTCAACATAGCTTGGAGATAAAAATCTAGTTTTTAAGAACACTTTTCATTTAATTTTTTGATCTTAGGTAATATGACTTTTTTTAAATAAAATAGATTTCTTCACCGAAATCACTGGGTTTTTTGTTGTTGTTGTTGTTGTTGTTACTGATTTGTTTTCATTATTTCTAAAATGGCTCTAGGTGGCAATTCTCAGCATTTTAGCAAGGAGATCATTTGTAGACAAACACTTAAATGATATAAATGATTATTTCAAATTCTTTAATCAAATAAAACTTAAATGATCACTGTTTTGAACTTCATATAACTTATAACCAAAACCACTAAACCTAACTATGACTAGTCTTGCCTTTATGATACTAGCTGATGGTGGTGTGTGCTATCTATGAAAGCTTTGGTTCAGTGCCTCATGTCAGACATAGTAGGTGCTTGTTAAATTGTTGCTGAATGAAATACCTCCAATTTGTCATCTGGTTTTGTGAGGTTTCCTGGAGTGGGGAGGGAGGTGTTTAAATTAACAATATTGACTCATTTCCTGAGATTTTTTCATGCTTACTCTCAAAGGTAAATTATGAAAATCTTTAAAGAAAAGGACTTCAAAAGTTTTTGTTAAACTACCATAGAAAGAAAAGTCTTGCCTTTCTCAGAAAATAGCCACTGCTTTCTTCATGACCATTGAAACCTTAACTACTTTCTTAGTCTTAAAAGAGTTAACTGCAATATTATAAATGTATGCTGATATTGCTAAAAAGCTTGGAGAATATAAGTCTTTGGGTTTAGATAGCTAGGGTCCTTGGCTTATTCTGGAAACAGGCCACTTTCTAATAGAATTTATATTAGTTAAAGGCTTTATAGTCAGTTTATTAATTGGTAAGAAAATGAAGTACTAAGAAGATAGGTTAATTTGCTCCGCATCACAGGAAGTCAGAGATGATACGTGATGCTGACATCATTGATCCAGCTACTCCTCTGTTTGAAATCTCATCTCTACCACTGTTTTAACATAGGAAAAGCCAACAAGGTTCAGAAATTATTGGTTATTTATGTTTTTCTGGGTATTACATGTGTGTGAAACTTTTTGCTTTTAGTAATTATCAATTGTGATTCATGGCTTCAGTATAAATCTCCCTACCTTTCATTTAAACCCACTTATTGCACTGTAGTACACCCAGGAGCAAATCCACTTGACTGTGAATGTGCCAGGAACTGTGCAATAAATTATCAGTCTATTGAATAAAGCTATTGAAGAATATGTATTTATAACTTTGGAAAGGAATTTGGCCATGTTACTCTGAGTGGGTTTGATTAACCTGAACCTTGCCTGTATACCCCACTGCCAGAAGAGAAACGCCATATCGGTGGAACACATGTATCTTTTCTGTACCTGTCTGCTCCACCTCGAACAAGATTATTGTTGACAGGGAAAAGCAAATTTCCTTCTCATTCCACAAAGTAACTTAGCTGCTATTAGATGCAAAAGCCCTTCCTCCCAACCTCCTTTCTCCTTCCCTCACCCCCTCGCCCTTAATTCCTGTCTGGAATGGATTCCTCCCAAATGAGGATAATCCTGCCTTACTGTTTACTCACTTGGTTGCCTTCCTGGGCTCTGCATTGTCCACAACAGGCTTTTTTGCTGCTTTTATTTATTCGTGCCAGAATGCACTTAGGAGTTTTTATTATTGTTTTGGTTGAGGTGGCACTTTAGCTTTAAGTCCTTATATTTATGATTTATAACTTTCTCTCTAAATTGCATGTTGGACTAGAATTTCTCAAGCATATTCTTTCTTTAGACACAACTGTTTCATAACATTTGAAGAAAATATTGAGCATGGCACCTCAATATCTAGGAATTCATTTCACTCGTTTGCCTTCAGAATTAGCCGATGTACCTGATGCATCATGTATTGAACACATCTGTATGCTCAGTAATAAGCCACAGACACATACCTATCCTAAGGGAACTATTATGAAGAAAAAAAAAAAAAAATATATATATATATATATATAACACACACCACTATATACCTTTTAATAGAATAAATCTAAATAATAATTTTGTGTTTCACATATACATATGGACAACCAAATGATGGTTAAAGTATGGTTATTCATTCTTTAATAGTAGTAGTTGAAATGGTACTATAAATTCCAAGAGAGCTTTACAAAACCTGTGTGACATACGTCACTTCATTTAATCTTCACAATAACCTTACAAAATGGGTATAATTACTCCAGTAATAAGACTCAGAGAGGTTAAATAATTTGCTCAAAGTCACCTTGGCTAGTAAGTAGCATTAAAAGGACTTGAATCCCTATCGAGCTATCCCCAGAGTCTTGGTTTGTCTATTAAATATATCCATAAACTTGAATATTCTGATATGCTCTCTTAAGTTGTAGTTTCACATGAATACCTTCTGTCAAATGTTGGAAGAACAGACTCATATGTACTGTCCTAGCCCACAGATTGATTGTTTTTACATAAATTGTCTTTTCTTCTTCAAGGGATGGCTAGAAGTGATGGTTAAAGGATTTATAGGGGAAATGGACAAATTCCTAAACAAGAACATGATAATCACTCAAATGGGGCATTGTAACTTAAAACTAATTGCATTTTCCCAATACTTTTGATTATATAAAGCTCTAAGTAGACATCTATGAGGTGAATTCAAGCCTATTGTACTTTATATTCTTTCTTAGGAACTCTGTCACAGATACATTTAAATGAAACATATATTGCAGAAAATCATATGAGGAATGTTGCAGAACTAACAAGATAGTGGCACTAGAAACCTTAATTTTAAATTTCATGATTTTTGTGCAATTAGAAGCTCAACCTTAACATTGCATTAACTTAGCATTTTTTGCATTTAATTATAGATATTGGGTTAAAGCTATGGAAGTTAATATTGTAAGCCTCCATTAATGGTTGTAATCTATTTTTTGTATTATTTTTTGCTATAATAACCAAAAGAGCACTTAACCTGGACAGGAGTAAATCTGGGATTCTAGAGATTAATATTAAATCTGCTAATATATTGTCCTACCATTCCCTGGAAGACTGGGTTATCTGATGCTACATGCAAGAGTTTACAGGTGACAAGAATCTGTAGAAAATAGCCTAGGTTTCAGTAATTTCCCTTTGAACTGTCAGAGTAACATTGTTTTTTCAGTTTCACAGTAGGATGTATTTTAAGCAAATGGAGGATGGGGATTCAAAGATGAAAGGAATCGACATAAAAACTAAAGGAATTGCTTAATTTGTAAAATTAACCCTATGTCATGATTCTTCATTAGGGATATTTGCTACACTGATTCAGTACCCAGCGCAGGGGGCAAATGGGACAGAAAGGGCACTAACTATATTGAAGATGGCACTAGAAATTTGGAGGGCTCTTAATAATTAGGCACTTAAGCTCACCTAGAGAAGTGATTAGTGTTTAGAAGTGAAGACATGGCTACAGGAACACAGATAAATTAGAAGGGAACAAAATGTCCAGTTTGCCACAGTTCTTTTAAACAATTATAGCCTGCACAAGGGATGTGGAAATACTATATTCATGCTGCTTGCACAGCCCCCACAGTCTGTCTGGTCCCAGTGAATTCAACTGTGGCGGTAGAGATGTAACCTGAGCATGAAGATCCCTGGATTGTTTTTGTTTCACATCTCTCACTGACTCACTGATACTCTCGAAGAAAGCTACTCACTCTTGATTTTTCCTTTCTCCTACTTGTGACACGGATGAAATGCCTTCCTCTCAGATAATACTAACCTTTATATCATTTTTGTTTTGAATTCATATGTTGAAAACAGTTTACAACTAAGAGAAGGTGAATATTTACAAACACGTGGTAGGATCTCACCAGGGGCTAGCAATACAAACATGGATGAAATGTCCTCAAGTAATTCACAGTCTAGTGAGGGCCATGAAGAACTGGGAGGGTGGATACAACCTAGGAAAGAGATCAGATAAAAAGAGATTAAGTACATCAGTGCCATGACGAGAAGGACATGATGGATGGATCATTAAAAAGCAATAATAAGTATGCAGTGGTAAATAAATGTTAATGGTAATAATAATGTGATGTAGTGGAAAGAGGGCTTCCCAGGTCCCGCTAGCGGTAAAGAAACTACCTGTCAGTGTAGCAGATGTAAGAGACGTGGACTTGACCCCTGGTTAGGGAAGATCCCCTGGAGGAGGGCATGGCAACCCACTCCAGTATTCTTGCCTGGATAATCCAGTGGACAGAGGAGCCTGGTGGGCTACAGGGCATAGGGTCACAAAGAGTCAGACATGACTGAAGCAACTTAGCACACAGGCATGCACTCATATGATGGAAAGAACCCTGGAATAGGAGTTGGTTGTGGTCTTGCTGCCAACCATGTGTGATCCAGAGTAATATTAATACTCTCTGTTTCTGTGTTTCTTTATCTCAAAAATGGCTGTAATATCTGATTGCTTATAACAAAACATATTGAGCATTAAATAAGAACTGTGTATATGGCAGCGCCTCAAAAACTTCATAGTGCTGAGCAGATATCTAGCATTATAACTATTATATCACCCAAAGAGGTGGAGAATCAACATAGTTAAATGAGTGATTCAAACCAAAACTCATTTCACCAAAAATGCCAAATAACTAAAACAGAATTAAACTTTGGTGCTTAAGTTGTATGAATAATGCCTCTGACTAAAATTTTGTTGTATGAGGTTGATATGTTCTGGCCACAAACTAGCAATATAATTGTGACTTTCCAAAATTATAATTTTCTGAAGCTAGGAGAAAGAAACTTAAAATTGGAAAAAGCCTGGACACTTATACATTAAAAATGACAGGATGAAAAAGAAGGAAGATTGTACTTTTTCCAAATGTCAAAATTTAAAATGCTAATAAAATCCAATAAACAGGATATTTACCATGGCTACAACAGCTAGCAAAGGTTAGCATGGACAAGGCCTGGAAGCCATTGAAGGTGCTGAGGGGCAGCAATCAATGAGAATACCAACCCTGGATGAGTTTTAATCTCACTGGCATGTGCTCAAGTCATGAGCTGCTTCTTTCATAGACTGTACTGAATCATAACCATTATTTATAAGAGTTTTTTAATGCACATATGATTTCATTACAGTGCTTTTTATTTTTCATAACAGAAGTTACTTTTGACTCAAAGTGAGAAAACTGTTCTTATGTGATTTAACTCCAACAGTTTGAGAAGGATGACAGAGTGCTCAGACACAAACAGGGCCTGTCTCTACACATCTCAGACAGAGAGAAGAATATTCAAACATGTGTATCTTGCACTTAATTTAAACTGCGTGGTTGGTTACCTATCTCTTTGGCAATTCAGTATAAAGTTTTATTGCTGTGAAATAGAATAGGGTAGGGATTTATGTCACACAAAAATGAATTTCCATGGATGGGAACACACATGAAATAATTTAGGTAAGCAGTATGTCAAATAAAAATTTAAGATGTTAGAGCTGGTGGTGCAAAGGGGGGAAGCAAAGAGGAGGTTTGTGTAATAGATGATAAATATATCACCAGGGAAAGAAAAAGAATATAGGAAGTTATTATTAATGTTGAAGAACTGTAGAAAACATTGAAGAATGAATTTTAAGATCAAGAAATCAAAGTAACTGATTAGATGAGGGAGGAGTCTCATTTGAATGTCAGTGGAAAATAGAACACTTAAAATCAATGCAAGCCCTTACAATTATACCCAAAAGAAGAAGTGAAAGTGTTAGTTGCTAGGAGATGTCCAACTCTTTGCGACCCCCATGAACTCTAGCTTGCCAGGCTCTTTTGTCCATGGGATTCCCCAGGCAAGAATATTGAAATGGGTTGCCATACCCTCCTCCAGGAGATCTTCCCAACCCAGGGATCGAACCTGGGTCTCCTGCATTGCAGGCAGTTTCTTTACAGTCTAAGCCACCAGGGAAGCCCTCACAATTATACCCAGGAAGGGGTAGAAACCACAGGCCTAGAGTTTTTGCAGGTTTGGGCTTTAGGGACATTTTTTAAACTCTTCTTTTGCAGAGGTTATGGAAGGAAGAGCAGTGAGCACAGCTCCTGTCACCTCTGAAAAAATATTTTCTTTCCATTAAATTTTGTTTCAAAGCAGTCCCAATTGAAGAAGTGGAATGTGAGAATGTTCACTCTCAGAACAGTTCTCGTGATTCTCTGCCAGTTCAAAGGTAACTCAGGTATGATGGAAGGGTATGAAAATCTTTTTGTCATTCTGTTCTTCTTGCCTCTTTTATATGTTTGTGTGAAGAAATTCATAGTGGTAGGTCTCGACATTGAGTTAAAAGAAGTCCTATTTTTAATCTGCCTCTACTTCTCTAGTCCTCAAACAGGCTAAAAATCTCAAAATTACTGTAAAGACACTTGAAGATTTAGAATTTAATTAGCTAATTTAGATCAGGGACAGAGAAGAGTAAGGAGAGTTTCATGTGTCTAACTCAGTGTCATCTACCAAGACACAGGGAGCAGAGAAGGAGGGAGAGGTTTGCCAGGAAAGGGCAAGTCATGGTTTTGCTTTGGGACTTGCCATATTCAAGTTTGCTACAAGATGTTTAGATTGTCTAAAAGTGCCCAAGAGACCATAGACAATACAGGTCTGAAGCTCTAGAGAAAGTGAGTGCTGGGCCAGATGTACTCAGGAGTTATTTGTGAGGAAGTGGTCAGTGAAACCGTAAGACTGAGATGACTCAAGAACAAGCTGTGAGGGGAAAACCCAGAGCAGAATACTAGGAAATTCTAATACTTAAAGAGTGGATAAGAAAGAGAGCCAAAGAAAAGATGGAAGAGGACAGTCAGAGACAGAGAATGAGAAAATCTGGCCAGTATTGAGGAAACCAAGGATGAAGTGTTTCAGGGAGGGGCTGTGGGGAGACCAGCTAAAAATAGAACAGAAAATGTCTAAGGAATTTGGCTCAAAAGAGGTCAATACTAACACTGAAAGTAAGGTACCAAAAGCACAGTGGTTTATCTGAGGTAATTTATAGCTATAATTTCATAAGGGCTAGTAGAAGACCCATGCAATGATGATCCAGACAATTTTTAATCCTTTATTTTTCACATTTCTCAATTCATCTCTTCACTTATCTCCTGCTTTTGTATTTTTTAATTTTTCAAAGTATTTAATTTGCACTTAATTTTCGGAGCATGAGTATTAGGAAAGCTATACATAAAATATATTAAAAGGCTCCATGACTAAGCACACACACCCACATACATGGTGGTCACAGTATAGCATTACCACTCGGAAAAAATAGGACAAGAAAAAAGCTAGGACTTTTTTTTTTTAATCAATACTTCTTTTACTACATTCTACAATTTCCAAACTGTCCATCTTCTATTCAGCACTTATTCAGCTGGCTAGAGTTCTATGGAGGAAGAGAATATGAATAAAATGCATATTGTCCTCAAAGATCTTACATATCAGTAAGGAATCCACTACAATGTGAAAACCTAGTCACTGAGACATAAAATGTCTTGGAGGGAGAGCAAATCTCTGGTTTAGAGGGCTTCTTAATTAAGATAATATTAGTTTCTATACTATTTACTTAAACCTCCATGTCTCAGAGGCCTAATGCAAAATTTCCTTTTTTTTTTTTTTTTTTTTTCAGAGAAAGGTTTTTATTTATTTATTTTTTTTTGATCAAGAATCTCTTTTATTGATTATCAGAAACATTACAAACATCTAGTATGAACTAATTGTAACATGATAGTGTTTAGTTTGAACAATTAATACATTTCAGATATAATATTATACATATTTCAATGCCTTTTCCCCCCACACCTCCCCCCCTCCCCCCTCCCAAAATCCAAAAGTCTGGTCTATACATCAGTGTCTCTTTTGTTGTCTCGTAAGTAGGGTTATTTTTTACCATCTTTCTAAATTCCATATATATGCGTTAGTATACTGTATTTGTGTTTTTGTTTCTGGCTTACTTCACTCTGTATAATAGGCTCCAGTTCCATCCACCTCCTTAGAACTGATTCAAATGTATTCTTTTTAATGGCTGAGTAATACTCCATTGTGTATATGTACCACAGCTTGCTTATCCATTCATCTGTGGATGGGCATCTAGGTTGCTTCCACGTTCTGGCTATTGCAAACAGTGCTGCTATGAACATTGGGGTACAGGTGTCTCTTTCAATTCTGGTTTTCTCAGTGTATATGCCCAGCAGTGGGATTGCGGGATCATAAGGCAGTTCTATTCGCAGTTTTTTGAGGAATCTCCATACTGTTCTCCAAAGTGGCTGTACTAGTTTGCATTCCCACCAACAGTGCAAGAGGGTTCCCTTCTCTCCGCACCCTCTCCAGCATTTATTGCTTGTAGACTTTTGGATAGCAGCCATTCTGATTGGCGTGAAATGGTATCTCATAGTGGTTTTGATTTGCATTTCTCTGATAATGAGTGATGTTGAGCATCTTTTCATGTGTTTGTTAGCCATCTGTATGTCTTCTTTGGAGAAATGTCTACTGAGTTCTTTGGCCCATTTTTTGATTGGGTCATTTATTTTTCTGGAATTGAGCTGTAGAAGTTGCTTGTATATTTTTGAGATTAGTTGTTTGTCAGTTGCTTCATTTGCTATTATTTTCTCCCATTCTGAAGGCTGTCTTTTCACCTTGCTTATAGTTTCCTTTGTTGTGCAGAAGCTTTTAAGTTTGATTAGGTCCCATTTGTTCATTTTTGATTTTATTTCCAATATTCTGGGAGGTGGGTCATAGAGGATCCTGCTGTGATGTAAGTCAGAGAGTGTTTTGCCTATGTTTTCCTCTAGGAGTTTTATGGTTTCTGGTCTTACATTTAGCTCTTTAATCCATTTTGAGTTTATTTTTGTGTATGGTGTTAGAAAGTGTTCTAGTTTCATTCTTTTACAAGTGTTTGACCAGTTTTCCCAGCACCACTTGTTAAAGAGATTGTCTTTAATCCATTGTATATTCTTGCCTCCTTTGTCAAAGATAAGGTGAACATATGTGTGTGGATTTATCTCTGGGCTTTCTATTTTGTTCCATTGATCTATATTTCTGTCCTTGTGCCAGTACCATACTGTCTTGATGACTGTGGCTTTGTAGTAGAGCCTGAAGTCAGGCAGGTTAATTCCTCCAGTTCCGTTCTTCTTTCTCAAGATAGCTTTGGCTATTCGAGGTTTTTTGTATTTCCATACAAATTGAGAAATTATTTGTTCTAGCTCTGTGAAGAATACCGTTGGTAGCTTGATGGGGATTGCATTGAATCTATAAATTGCTTTGGGTAGTATATTCATTTTCACTATATTGATTCTACCAATCCATGAACATGGTATATTTCTCCATCTATTAGTGTCCTCTTTGATTTCTTTCACCAGTGTTTTATAGTTTTCTATATATAGGTCTTTAGATTCTTTAGGAAGATATATTCCTAAGTATTTTGTTGTTTTCATTGCAATGGTGAATGGAATTGTTTCCTTAATTTCTCTTTCTATTTTCTCGTTATTAGTGTACAGGAATGCAAGGGATTTCTGTGTGTTAATTTTATATCCTGCAACTTTACCATATTCATTGATCAGTTCTAGTAATTTTCTGGTGGAATCTTTAGGGTTTTCTACGTAGAGGATCATGTCATCTGCAAATAGTGAGAGTTTTACTTCTTCTTTTCCAATTTGGATTCCTTTTATTTCTTTTTCTGCTCTGATTGCTGTGGCCAAAACTTCCAAAACTATGTTGAATAGTAATGGTGAAAGTGGGCATCCTTGTCTTGTTCCTGACTTTAGAGGAAATGCTTTCAATTTTTCACCATTGAGGATAATGTTTGCTGTGGGCTTGTCATATATAGCTTTTATTATGTTGAGGTATGTTCCTTCTATTCCTGCTTTCTGGAGAGTTTTTATCATAAATGGATGTTGAACTTTGTCAAAGGCTTTCTCTGCATCTATTGAGATAATCATATGGTTTTTATTCTTCAGTTTGTTAATGTGGTGTACTACGTTGATTGATTTGCGGATATTGAAGAATCCTTGCATCCCTGGGATAAAGCCCACTTGGTCATGATGTATGATCTTTTTAATGTGTTGTTGGATTCTGATTGCTAGAATTTTGTTAAGGATTTTTGCATCTATGTTCATCAGTGATATTGGCCTGTAGTTTTCTTTTTTTGTGGGATCTTTGTCAGGTTTTGGTATTAGGGTGATGGTGGCCTCATAGAATGAGTTTGGAAGTTTGCCTTCTTCTGCAATTTTCTGGAACAGTTTGAGTAGGATAGGTGTTAGCTCTTCTCTAAATTTTTGGTAGAATTCAGCTGTGAAGCCGTCTGGACCTGGGCTTTTGTTTGCTGGGAGATTTCTGATTACAGTTTCAATTTCCGTGCTTGTGATGGGTCTGTTAAGATTTTCTATTTCTTCCTGATCCAGTTTTGGGAAGTTGTACTTTTCTAAGAATTTGTCCATTTCTTCCACATTGTCCATTTTATTGCCATATAATTGCTGATAGTAGTCTCTTATGATCCTTTGTATTTCTGTGCTGTCTGTTGTGATCTCTCCATTTTCATTTCTAATTTTATTGATTTGATTTTTCTCCCTTTGTTTCTTAATGAGTCTGGCTAGTGGTTTGTCAATTTTATTTACCCTTTCAAAGAACCAGCTTTTGGCTTTGTTGATTTTTGCTATGGTTTCTTTTGTTTCTTTTGCATTTATTTCTGCCCTAATTTTTAGGATTTCTTTCCTTCTACTAACCTTGGGGTGCTTCATTTCTTCCTTTTCTAGTTGCTTTAGGTGTAGAGTTAGGTTATTTATTTGGCTTTTTTCTTGTTTCTTGAGGTATGCCTGTATTGCTATGAACTTTCCCCTTAGGACTGCTTTTACAGTGTCCCACAGGTTTTGGGTTGTAGTGTTTTCATTTTCATTCGTTTCTATGCAGAATTTGATTTCTTTTTTGATTTCTTCTGTGATTTGTTGGTTATTCAGGAGTGTGTTGTTCAGCCTCCATATGTTGGTCTTTTTAATAGATTTTCTCCTGTTATTGAGATTTACTCTTACTGCATTGTGGTCAGAAAAAATGCTTGGAATGATTTCAATTTTTCTGAACTTACCAAGGCTGGATTTATGGCCCAGGATGTGGTCTATCCTGGAGAAGGTTCCGTGTGCACTTGAGAAAAAGGTGAAATTCATTGTTTTGGGATGAAATGTCCTATAGATATCAATTAGTTCTAACTGGTCTATTGTATCGTTTAAAGTTTGTGTTTCCTTGTTAATTTTCTGTTTAGTTGATCTATCCATTGGTGTGAGTGGGGTATTAAAGTCTCCCACTATTATTGTGTTATTGTTGATTTCTCCTTTCATTCTTGTTAGTATTTGTCTTATATATTGTGGTGCTCCTAAGTTGGGTGCATATATATTTATAATTGTTATATCTTCTTCTTGGATTGATCCTTTGATCATTAGGTAGTGACCTTCTTTGTCTCTTTTCACATCCTTTGTTTTAAAGTCTATTTTATCTGATATGAGTATTGCTACTCCTGCTTTCTTTTGGTCTCTATTTGCGTGGAAAATCTTTTTCCAGCCCTTGACTTTCAGTCTGTATGTGTCCCCTGTTTTGAGGTGGGTTTCTTGTAGACAGCATATGGAGGGGTCTTGTTTTTGTATCCATTCAGCCAGTCTCTGTCGTTTGGTTGGGGCATTCAACCCATTTACATTTAAGGTAATTAATGATAAATATGATCCCGTTGCCATTTACTTTGTTGTTTTGGGTTTGAACTTATATATCCTTTTTGTGTTTCCTGTCTAGAGAATGTCCTTTAGTATTTGTTGGAGAGCTGGTTTGGTGGTGCTGAATTCTCTCAGCTTTTGCTTGTCTGTAAAGCTTTTGATTTCTCCTTCATATTTGAATGAGATCCTTGCTGGGTACAATAATCTGGGCTGTAGGTTCTTTTCTTTCATCACTTTAAGTATGTCTTGCCATTCCCTCCTGGCTTGGAGAGTTTCTATTGAAAGATCAGCTGTTATCCTTATGGGAATTCCCTTGTGTGTTATTTGTTGTTTTTCCCTTGCTGCTTTTAATATTTGTTCTTTGTGTTTGATCTTTGTTAATTTGATTAATATGTGTCTTGGGGTGTTTCGTCTTGGGTTTATCCTATTTGGGACTCTCTGGGTTTCTTGGACTTGAGTGATTATTTCCTTCCCCATTTTAGGGAAGTTTTCAACTATTATCTCCTCTAGTATCTTCTCATGGTCTTTCTTTTTGTCTTCTTCTTCTGGGACTCCTATGATTCGAATATTGTAACGTTTAATATTGTCCTGGAGGTCTCTGAGATTGTCCTCATTTCTTTTAATTCGTTTTTCTTTTTTCTCCTCTGATTCCTTTAATTCTGCCATTCTATCTTCTAATTCGCTAATTCTATCTTCTGCCTCTGTTATTCTACTATTTGTTGCCTCCAGAGTGTTTTGGATCTCATTTATTGCATTATTCATTATATATTGACTCTTTTTTATTTCTTCTAGGTCCTTGTTAAATCTTTCTTGCATCTTCTCAATGCTTTTCTCCAGGCTATTTATCCATGATTCCATTTTGCTTTCCAGATTTTGGATTAATTTCACTATCATAATTCGGAATTCTTTATCAGGTAGGTTCGCTATTTCTTCCTCTTTTGTTTGGTTTGGTGGGTAATTATCCTGTTCCTTTACCTGCTGGGAATTCTTCTGTCTTTTCATCTTGTTTAAATTGCTAAGTTTGGGGCGTCTTTACTGTATTCTGGTAGTCTGTGGAGTTCTCTTTATTGTGGCGTTTCTGCACTATATGTGGGTTTGTACCGGTGGCTTGTCGAGGTTTCTTGTTTATGGAAGCTTGTATCGGTGTTCTGGTGGGTGGAGCTGGATTTCTTTTCTCTGGGGTGCAGTGGAGTGTCTAGTAGTGAGTTATGAGATGTCTATGCTTTTGGGGTCGCTTTGTGTAGCCTGTGTATTGGAGCTCAGGCTGTGTTCTTGTTTTTCTGGAGAATTTGCTTGGTATGTCTTGTTGTGGAACTTGCTGGTCTTTGTGTGATGCTTGGTTTCAGAGTAGGTATGGAGGCTTTTAATGAGCTCCTGTCAATTAGTGTTTCGTGGGATCAGGGTATGGACTTAAGCCTCCTGGTTCCAGTTATTGGTCTTATTTTTACAGTAGTCTCAAAAACTTCTTCTTCTATAATGCATTCCACAACTGGACCACTCAGAGATGTTCACGGAATTATACATAGAAGGAAAAAGGGAGGAAGGAGACAGAGGTGGTCAGGAGGATAAAAGGAGGGAGTGTGAAGGAGAGAGACAGATCTAGTCAGTAATCAGTAAAGAAAAGAAAAAAGGAAAGGAAAAAAGCAAAGGACAAAAAGGAAAAAAGAAAAAAAAAAAAAAAACAAAACAGGGTCGCAAAAGTTATATCTAAACGTGGAGATTAAAGAAGTACTAGAGGATAAAAAAAAAATAAAAATAAAAGAAACAAAACAAACAACAACAACAAAAAATTAAAAGGAAAAAAAAATTTTTGTTTTTTTTTTCCAATTAAAAAATAATAAAAATTAAAAAATATATATATATATTAAAAAAAGAAAAGAAAAAAAAAGGAAATAATGATGGTAAAAATAGTAACAATATATATAAGAGTTTCTCTATTATTGTTGTGGGTTCAGTTCATTTTCAGCTAGTTCCTTGTTCCGGCTTAAATTTCTCAAGATCTATAGGCCCCTTTCTCTGTGGTTGGTCTGTATAGTTCTTTGTTCTGTGCACGGTTCGGCGGTGTTCTGGGCCAAGGCCCGCCACTCGTGTGGTCGGCGCTGCACAATCTGGATTGCCGGCCCAAACTACTCCAGTTAGGCAGCACTCCAGACAATCAGGCGAATGAAGTCTGGGCTGAGGCCCGCAGAGGGGGAAGGGCCGGCGACGGGAATGGCGGGCGGGCGGGTGGGGGAGGGGATGGGGTGGCCCTCGTGGGAGCCGCGGGCACAGTGGGCGGGGGGCACGCCTGCGCGGGAGTGGCCGGCGGGGGAGCGTCCAGTAGGGGAGAGTCCCACGGGGGAGCGTCCCTCTGGGGAGCGCTGGCAGGGGAGCGTCCCGCGTGGGAACGGCCAAGGCGTCTCCCTGCCCAGCCCCGGCTCCCCAATGGCAGATGCGGGCGTTTGCAGCGGTGCTTTTCCGCTGCGGAAGTTACCGCAAGGCCCGCAGTCTGTGGGTTCTAATTGCTCAACTGTTCTCCTCCCTGTTATGATAGTCTCCGTGTTTCCCAGGTTCGGCGCAGATTCCGCAGGGAGAGTGTTTCCTGGTGTTTGGAAACTTCTCTTTTTAAGACTCCCTTCCCCGGACAGAGGTCCGCCCCTCCCTCTTTGTCTCTCTCTGGCTTCTATATTCTTTCCTACCTCCTTTAGAAGGCAGTGAGTTGCTTTTCTGGGTGTCCGACGTCCTCCGCCAGCACTCCGAAGCTGTTTGTGGTATTTACTCGGCGCCCAGATGTCCCTAATGCAAAATTTCATCTGTTGCTCATGTAAAGATTGGTCAGAGACCCAGGGTGGCCAAAGCTTTGTCATCTTTAGCACATAGTTTCCAAGGTCACCTTCAGTTGACTAGCCAGAAGACTGCTGATGGAAGAAAGCAATAATTGCGAAGGAAATTTTATGGGTAAGCTCTGGAGCAGTGCAAGTGACTTCTGCTGACATCCCACTGGCCAGAATGTGGTCACAAGGCCATGGCTGTCTGCAGGGAGGGCTGGGAAACAGTTTGGCTCTATGTCCAAGAGGAAAAGTAAAGGGTTTGGGGAATAATCAACCAGGGACTGCCAAGAAGGTCCTCTGGGGCAGGACTTAGATTTACGGACCATGGGGGAGTCCGTGGAAGATGCAGAATGGAGAAAGAAAGAATCAATTCCGGCTTCCCTTCTGTGAGTCAGATCCACTATGCTGACTGGGACGTGTTCACTTTCAGTACAAAGTCCTTAACAGCATTGTTCTCTCATCTGAGAAAATTCGTCTATTTCTGAGAGAAAAAAAAAATATCTGGGATGCACTGTAATTCACTTCTCTGGATATTGAATGTTAAAGCAGAGAAGGATCCCAGACTTTCTCCTTAAAGCCTCAGAGGTGAGGAAGAGGAGTCCAGAGGGAGGCCATACCCTCTGGCTCTCACTCTGTGAAATACCCTCAAAATCAGGATTAGAGCCCAGGCTTCAGCTTCCATTCCAGTGCTTTTTCTGTGAGAGAGGCACAAGTTTTAGCATTTTTGGTGGGAGGAGAAGAGGAGGTTAAATTCCATTCACCACAATTATGTAGAAATAACCATGGAACTTCATCATAAATTGTTTCTGTCATCATATTTTAAATTCTACTGCCAAACGAAAGGAAGTCAGCTAGTGCTGATGTAAAATCTCTTCTTGCTAATCAGGATAGTCCATATTTATTCCTTATGGGAAAAAAAATAAGCTTGTTTCTTATTCTGAAGAATAAGAATATGTCCTCTTCTCAAGTCTCATGTAGACATTTAACTGTCCAAAGATACAGAGCAAGGGTAGATGAAATCAACTTGTTTACTATTATTCTTTTACCTAAATTTCATAAGAAAGAGGGAACAAAAGGTGAGTGATGAGAGAGTTGTATGGCTATAATTGAGTTTATGTTGCTTTCATTGTTATAGAATTTTAATTGGCAAGGATGCTTAAATGTATATCAAAATGCATGTCACAGCTTTTGTACAAACATAAATTTGACTTTAGAACATATTTTCTCAAGTGAAAAGGATAAATTATCTCAGAGCTTGTGATTCTTTACTTTTAAAAATCATAAGGTCAGTTCTTTAATTAAAAGGTAAAGAAAAGTGCTCAATGTCCATGTAGTCAAACCACTTATGTCAGGATAATCTAGTAATCAAAAAAGAAAAAAATCCTGAAGAGAGAGATGCAATCTACCTTCAGAATAACTGGCTTAAGAATGACTTCTTTCGTAGCCTCATAAGCTCCACTCTTAGAAGTCTTCCATCTCAGTCCAGGAAAATGGAAACAACACTGGGTGCAACAAAGAACTTTTCTAAATTTACTCATTACTCATTTGTGCTTCAATCATGGGGATCACTTGTTTTTCCTATTCAATAATGTCTTTCATTCTCTTTTCTAAAACAATTTACATGGATATAAGGTCAGCCTCTAGTATAGAAAATAAAGATATAGATAGACATATAGACAGATATATAAAATTCTAAATTGGAATTACTGGTAAATACATTTTGCTAAGTGATACAGAGTGCAGTTTTATTTGTATGCATGTGTACATATATATATATATATATATATATATATATATATATATATATATATATATATATCCTAGCCTGTTTGACAGTCTTTTCTCTGTGTTCTTACAGAGGCAGATTAAACAACTACATTTTATACCCCCTGAGATTATGGCAAGGTAGTGCCAGGACCATAAGATAAATGAAATACAACTGAACATTTATAAAAACCAGGTCTGAGAAAGTCTGTTAATAGAAGTCTAAAAATCTAGCTATATCTGGATTGTGTGTGGACAATACTCTACACACCTAGATATCAAAGGGCTTCCTTCTCACTGCAGTTCTGTGAAATCACATGGATATTGCCTTGTCCACCCAATGTTCTGGTGAAGAACAGAGGCTTATTGATAAACCAGTGCTTGAGGACCAGAATTATTTTACTTCCCATGTAAGAATTGCCCTCCTCTGAGGTTCCACTCAGATTTTTGGACCTGCCATCTAGTGGCCACTGCAGTAACAAGGCAATGGTAACATTTTTGTCTTCATTTGAAAACTGGAGTTTGAATGTGGCTCATCTGTGGATAAATATGGAGACACTCTGCCCATGACCACAGTCCCCTCCTCCGTTAGACACACAGCCGTTTTCATAGAGCAGCGTCAATCAGAACATTTGTTATACTCACAGGAAAAGCAGATTTTTCATACAAAATGATACACACTACCCACCTGGATTTAAAAAAAAAAAAAAATAGAAAAAGAAAGAAAGAATAAAAAGCAAGTCTTCTGCTATTGAGAAGAGGTCTGGAGTGGCGGAGAGAAAGTGAAGGGGAGGAGGGAACTGGAGAGCAGGCGTGTATTCTGTCAAGTAGTTCTGTTTGTGAGACTAATTCTTACAAACTGTGCACCCAGCAGAGTAAACCTCTTATTTTGCTGCTTTCCCTCTGATCCCCCACATAGCTGTAATGTTCTAGTTGTTTTTCTCTGTCCTAAAAGCCACATAGGCATTTGATATGATACACAATGTTGGCAAAGGAACGATTTACAAATGACTTAAGTAGGTAATTATTTATTAGAATATGGGCCTAGAAGTCTATGTTACTGTAGCAAAACCTAGTAAGAGGTTAGTTTTGTTTCAGTGTTTCTATTATAATCCCTGGTTATTAGTTTTCCTTTTTCCAGGGACTTATGCATGGAATGTAAAAAAGCACAATGGGCTATTATTATTATTTATTATTTGTCAAGAAATATGAATATACAGAGCAAAGGCCAGTTTGTGAACTCTATGCCAGACAATCCCCAGCCCCAAAGACCTCACAATACAACTCTTAAGCAGGTCTTGAAAAATGCAAGACAGAATGAAAGCAGATGGATGAGTGATACTTATTCAATATCTTAAATATAGAACTCAGTGGTACAGGTGCATCTTCAGATGTTATTTGAAAGAAGAGACAGAATATCTTGGCATTGTGTCACTTATTCATAAATATTATAAATTTTATATTATTTGAGAAACTATTCTAAATATACAGGGTGGTTTGAAAGAAGGTGTGAAAACCAATTCCTTTAAATGAGACAAAGGGCAAATCTAGTGAGAAGCAGGGACTGAACACAGAGAAACTAGAAAAGAACCAGGCCAAGGATGGAGCCGAGGTAAAAATAAATCCCAAGGGGATACATAAAGTGTGATGAAAAAGAACTGCAAGGATTTCTTTTTAAAGAAAGAATCAAATCAACCAAGAAGAAAGATAATCTTGGCAGCTGTGTCCTGAACATACTAAAATTGCCAAAAAACTCCAGCAACAATAATGGCAAAGCCAATGATTTAGTTATGAAAATTGCAATGCAAGGGTATAATACTCTGCTTCAGACAGGAGGGCATGGTACTGAAGACAATATTGGTACAGCAGAAAGAATACTCAGATTTAGCAAAAAGCACAGTGAAAAGTGGGAAAGGAGTCAAGTTGGTCAGATTGGTGAGGATAATAGAAGTCAATGAAACTATTCCCTGAAGCCATGGTATTTTTTGGAACATTCATTACCTGTCCTATGTTATGACCCGGGTTCGATCCCTGGGTCGGGAAGTTCCCTGGAGAAGGAAATGGCAATACACTCCAGTACTGTTGCCTGGAAAATCCCATGGACAGAGGAGCCTGGTAGGCTACAGTCCATGGGGTCGCAAAGAGTCAGACACAACTGAGCAATCTTCACCTTCACCTTCATACCATAGATGACCTAAATCAAATCCCTTATGATTATACAGTGGAAGTGAGAAATAGATTTAAGGGGCTAGATCTGATAGACAGAGTGCCTGTTGAACTATGGAATAAGGTTCATGACATTGTACAGGAGACAGAGATCAAGACTATCCCCATGGAAAAGAAATGCAAAAAAAGCAAAATGGCTGTCTGGGGAGGCCTTACAAATAGCTCTGAAAAGGAGAGAAGTGAAAAGCAAAGGAGAAAAGGAAAGATATAAGCATCTGAATGCAGAGTTCCAAAGAATAGCAAGAAGAGATAAGAGACCCTTCCTCAGTGATCAATGCAATGAAATAGAAGAAAACAACAGAATGGAAAAGACTAGAGATCTCTTCAAGAAAATTGGAGATACCAAGGGAATATTTCATGCAAAGATGGGCTCGATAAAGGACAGAAATGGTATGAACCTAACAGAAGCAGAAGATATGAAGAAGAGGTGGCAAGAATACACAGATTGCTAAGTCACTTCAGTCGTGTCCGACTCTGTGCGACCCCATAGATGGCAGCCCACCAGGTTCCCTCGTCCCTGGGGTTCTCCAGGCAAGAACACTGGAGTGGGTTGCCATTTCCTTCTCCAGTGCATGAAAGTGAAGTCACTCAGTTGCGTCCAACTCCTAGCGACCCCATGGACTTCAGCCTACCAGGCTCCTCCGTCCATGAGATTTTCCAAGCAAGAGTACTGGAGTGGGGTGCCTTTGCCTTCTCCAGAATACACAGAAAGACTATACGAAGAAGATCGTCATGACCAAGATAATCACGTGATGGTATGATCACTCACCTAGAGCCAGACATCCTGGAATGTGAAGTCAAGTGGGCCTTAGAGAGCATCACTACGAACAAAGCTAGTGGAGGTGATGGAATTCCAGTTGAGCTATTCCAAATCCTGAAAGTTGATGCTGTGAAAGTGCTGCACTCAATATGCCAGCAAATTTGGAAAACTCAGCAGTGGCCACAGGACTGGAAAAGGTCAGTTTTCACTCGAATCCCAAGGAAAGGCAATGCCAAAGAATGCTCAAACTACTGCACAATTGCACTCATCTCAATGGCACCCCACCCCAGTACTTTTGCCTGGAAAATCCCATGGATGGAGGATCCTGGTAGGCTCCAGTCCATGGGGTTGCTAAGAGTCGGACACGACTGAGCAACTTCACTTTCACTTTTCACTTTCATGCATTGGGGAAGGAAATGGCAACCCACTCCAGTGTTCTTGCCTGGAGAATCCCAGGGATGGGGGAACCTGGTGGGCTTCCCTCTATGGGGTCGCACAGAGTCGGACACGACTGAAGCAACTTAGCAGCAGCAGCAGCACACGCTAAAGTAATGCTCAAAATTCTCCCAGTCAGGCTTAAGCAATATGTGAACCATGAACTTCCAGATGTTCAAGCTGGTTTTAGAAAAGGCAGAGGGACCAGAGATCAAATTGCCAACATCTGCTGGATCATCAAAAAAGCAAGAGAGTTCCAGAAAAACATCTATTTCTGCTTTACTGACTATGCCAAAGCGTTTGACTGTGTGGATCACAATAAACTGTGGAAAAGTCTTCAAGAGATAGGAATACCAGAGCACCTGACCTACCTCTTGAGAAACCTGTATGCAGGTCAGGAAGCAACAGTTAGAACTGGACATGGAACAACAGACTGGTTCCAAATAGGAAAAGGAGTATATCAAAGCTGTATATTATCACCCTGCTTATTTAACTTCTATGCTGAGTACATCTTGAGAAACGTTGGGCTGGAGGAAGCACAAGCTGGAATAAAGATTGCTGGGAGAAATATCAATAACCTCAGATATGCAGATGACACCACCCTTATGGCAAAAAGTGAAGAGGAACTAAGGAGCCTCTTGATGAAAGTGAAAGAGGAGAGTGAAAAAGTTGGCTTAAAGCTCAACATTCAGAAAACAAAAATCATGGCATCCAGTCCCATCACTTCATGGGAAATAGATGGAGAAACAGTGTCAGATTTTTTTTTTTTTTGGCAGGGGGCTTCACAATCACTGCAGATGGTGACTGCAGCCATGAAATTAAAAGACGCTTACTCCTTGGAAGAAAAGTTATGACCAACCTAGATAGTATATTCAAAAGCAAAGACATTACTTTGCCAACAAAGGTTCGTCTAGTCAAGGCTATGGTTTTTCCTGTGGTCATGTATGGATGTGAGAGTTGGACTGTGAAGAAAGCTGAGTGCCAAAGAATTGATGCTTTTGAAGTGTGATGTTGGAGAAGACTCTTGAGAGTCCCTTGGACTGCAAGGAGATCCAACCAGTCCATTCTGAAGGAGATCAGCCCTGGGATTTCTTTGGAAGGAATGATGCTAAAGCTGAAAGTCCAGTACTTTGGCCACCTCGTGCAAAGAGTTGACTCATTGGAAAAGACTCTGATGCTGGGAGGGATTGGGGGCAGGAAGAGAAGGAGATGACAGAGGATGAGATGGCTGGATGGCATCACCGACTCCATGGACGTGAGTTTGCGTGAACTCTGGGAGATGGTGATGGACAGGGAGGCCTGGCGTGCTGTGATTCATGGGGTCACAAAGATTCAGACACGACTGAGTGACTGAACTGAACTGAACTGAACTGATACCATAGATGTAAGTCAGGATCCCTGAGCCAAAAATAAACATATTTAAACTGAAAAGAGAAGATGAACACTCCTTAAACAACTACAAAATATAAGGCAGCTGATGTTATTAAGCATAGCAGGTTTTTTCGAGAAGGGAGAAATCAGCAGGTCTCAGAGTAATCATGCAAGAGCCATCCAGGAGAAGAGACCAAAGCTGAGCCTTGAAGAACTGGTGTGTGGGGGACTGACATTAAAAACAGGGGAGAAATATGATAAAATCACCAGGATAGAAATTAACAAAATGTTCAGGGGGAGCAGTATAATGCCCTTAACTTAGTGAAATGGATGGTTTGAGCAGGAGAGGAAGTAGAAAGAGGTAGTAAGTAAAGTAATGCCAGTGTGTGAAACAGAAAATTAGGATTCATCAGCATGTAACAGGGGGCCATTCATCAATTCATTCTAGGGTTATTTATTGCAGAGGATATTATGTTTCAAACACAAAACAGTCAAGGCTTTTCCCTTTCCAGAGCTTATATTCTCATGATGGAAAATAGAATCTCCCTGCAACAAAAAGCAAACAAACTGAACAAGATAATTTCTGACAGTGCTTAGTACCATAAAGAACATTAAACTGAGTTATAGAGAAGAGTGACTGGCAAGAGTAGTGATGGCCCAAAATGGGGAGAAAGAAGAGTAAATATTTGAAAGTGGGAATTCTTCAGACTTAGGAATAACTTAAATAGAAAGAACAAAGGGAAGTCATGGGTTACTTACAGCTAGCTAGTCTGGGAAATTAAAAGTTTGCTAATGCCAGTCATATAAGCTGTGAAGATAGTGAGAGACGGGGAAAGCTGAGGACGGGTAGGAAAGTTTTCTGTCCCCTGCGGTGATCCACTATATCTCTGCCTGCCACCTCCAGTTTCTTGACCATATTAGCCACTGGCTCACTAATGCTCTTTTCATTTCTACCACATCACCATACAAGGTCATTTCAGTGTCTAAATATACAATCTTTCTGATACTTTACCTCTCAATCCCTTAATTCTCTCGTGATCTGTCCTCTACCCTACCATAGCTACTCACTCCCGTAGTTATACTTTTGGCCTTTTATTTACTAATAATTACAAATTTTCCATAATCTCAATTTCAAGCATCCTACTCTCCAACCAACCACCTAATAGTCTCTTAACCCAATCCCACTGTCCCCTCTGTTACAGCAATCCTTGAAGCCTCCGAATGCCTCCAATACATTGATTCTACCCCGAGGCCCTCATACTACCCCTTCCTTGTATAACTAGATTCCATGGACAACGATTCTAATCATATCTTTGCATATATCCTTAGTCCCCTCGATCATCTCTTGATTCATTGTCCTCAACTGGAAAGTCTCAACTACACTGATCATTTGCAACTCCCCATCTATTCCAGGCCTACAGGCTAGCTGAACGTGGCTGGAAAAAAACACACAGGTCACCTGACTCTCCCTTTAAACTTTAATTGCTCAGAGAGGCTCTTAGTGCTGCCCTGCAGTTACATCACACTTCCCTATCCATTCCCTTCCCCATGTTGCTATAAGAATATTTCTCATCTTCCCCTCTCTCAAACTTTCAACACTTCCTTGCCCATCCTTAATCTCAACTTATGACCTTCCTTCCTACTCCACTGAGAAAATAGAAGCACTCAGAAATTAACTTGCGCATTCACTCCCCATCACACCTACCCTCCCATCTGCATCCGTGCCCACATACCCTGGTTTCTCTCCATAACCGTGAAGAAACTCTGCCCGCTCCTGTTCAACCTACCCTTCTGTGTGCATTAGACCCCGCCCTCTTTCACACACTCACCTACACTGCTCTTGTAAAAGCTCTCCCCTTTCTCTTCCTTGATCAGTTTTCCCTATCTACCAAATCTTTCCTATAAGCACACAAAATGCTGTCATTTCTCTCCCCCTAAAAAAATACTCTCTTCTGACACACACTGTAGCTACTATCCTATTTCTTTGATTCCCATTTCAGCAAAACTTCTCAAGAAATGTCATGATACTCACTATGAACACTCTCCAGTCCTATTCTCCAATTCTCTCTTGAGTCCTCTCTGATTACCTTTGCACCCACCAATGTGGTAAAACAGTTCACACTAAGATTATAAGTGACGTCCATGGTTCTAACTCCATCAACCAATTCACAGTCTTCCCTGACCTCTCAGCATTGTTTGCATAGCTTTCTCCATCAAAACACATTCTTCACTTTGCTTTCAGTCCTCCAAGCTCATCTCATTTTTTTCTTACCTCACAGGCCATTTCTTCTCACTCTTCTTGACTGATACATTTTCATTCCCCAGCATGTAAACACTGGAGGGTCACATGGCTCAGTCCTTGAACCTCTTTTTTAATCTCTGTTCACTTCCTTAATATTCATACCCAAGCTCACAGCTTAAGCTTTTATTTCTAGTCCAGGCCTTTACCCTGGGCTAGAATATGTGACTTCTAGGCTCACACATTCAACTGCTTACTCAAAATCTCCACTGGAAGTCTAATGAGCACCACAAACATAAAATACTCAAATGGAATTCTTTTATTTTACCTAACAAATAGGCATTCTTTCCCAGCCCGGTAACTGTTCAAGTCAAAAATTTGTTTCTCTCACAGTCTTTTATTTATCTCACAAATCCAACCTACCAACAAATTCTGCAAATCTACTTTCAAAATACATCCAAAATATTACCACTTTCTCATCCTGACCACCACTACTCTCCCAACTCGAGCTATTATCATCTCTTACACGGATTAGTGCAATAGCCTCCTATCTTTACCTTTTCTGTTTCTGGACTTGCCACAGTTTATTCTCAAAATAGTAGGCAGAGGGATACTTTATAATGCATGTAATGTAAGTCAGACCACATGTCTCCTCTGCTCAAAAGTCTCTAATGAGTCCCCATCCATCCAGAGGGGAACAAACAAAAGCCTATACAATAGTCCAGAAGGTCTACACAATCAGTTTCCTCTGTTAATTTATGTCTTCATTTAGCACTTGAGCCCTCGCTTATACCTCCAAAGCTTCACTGACCCTTGCTTCCCTCACCCACCATACATGTTTCACTTCAGAGCCTTTTGTACTTGCTTTTCTCATTGCTTGCAATGCTTTTACCACATAAGTCTTGGTTGCTCACTATCTTCAGGTCTTTACTCAATTTTCACTTCTAAGGAAAGCCTTTCATATCAACCATATTTAAAATCGTACTCCTTTCCTTTGCTTCATTTTTCATCATAGAAATCATTCCCTTCAGATGAATGTTTTATTTACATATTTATTTCCCCTTGTCATAGAATATAAGCACATAATTGCAGGGGGTTGTACCTTGGAGGGGTAGTTTTGGTCTGTTTTGTACTCTAAGAACTTTCCAGTGTCTATAACAGTGCCTGGTATATAAAGGGTGTTCCACAAATATTTGCTGGATGAATTGAAGAAAAAAAAATGAGTCCTTGTTTCTCTGTGTTGCAAGCATTTTTATTAGATGCAAAACCTAATATTGTAGCACGGCCCCCATGATTCTCCATGGCAAAATTTTCAACTTCTTCAAAATTAATTTTGAGAGTAAGAGCACTTTGTGCAGGTTTATCCAGAATATTAGGTGGGCTACTATTTCCGTTTAGTACCCAAAGCAGCAGCATCTAAAGCATTTGTTATTTTTTTCATTTGGTAAATGCTTATCAGGGAATATGACTTTTCTGGACACGGGTAGTGACATGTGCAAAGACTCAGAAACAGAAGGGGACATAGTACAGTGGACCATTCAGATCAGATCAGATCAGATCAGTCGCTCAATTGTGTCCGACTCTTTGTGACCCCATGAATTGCAGCACGCCAGGCCTCCCTGTCCATCACCAACTCCCGGAGTTCACTGAGACTCATGTCCATCGAGTCAGTGATGCCATCCAGCCATCTCATCCTCTGTCGTCCCCTTCTCCTCCTGCCCCCAATCCTTCCCATCATCAGAGTCTTTTCCAATGAGTCAACTCTTCCCATGAGGTGGCCAAAGTACACCATATTACAAATGACAGTTAATGGAGGCCTAAGCTAAAGTGATGGAGTGGGAACAAGACACCTAGAAATGTGAGAAACATCAACAGTAAAAGGTCACCAGAGTCAAGGTACCTGGCTGATGGAGAAAACAAAATACTGTCTACCTATATGAGGCTACAAAGTGGAAAGTTTATTATAAAAGAAGTAGGTAAGAGCAGAACTCCTGGGAAGCTCAACTGGTATAGAACCCACCTGCAATGCAGGAGACCCCCGTTTGATTCCTAGGTTGGGAAATTCCCCTGGAGAAGAGAATGGCAACCCATTCCAGTATTCTTGCCTGGAGAATCCCTGTGGACAGAGGAGCCTGGTGGGCTACAGTCCATGGGATCGCAAGGAATCAGACATGACTGAGCAAGCAGCACAGAACTTGAACACAGAAGGCACGGGTTGTAAAATTCCCTTTGTAGGATGTTGCCTTAAAACTCCTCATCGTCTTGGTCACTCTAAGAATATTCAGTGTATTCATTGGTGACACCCTAAAGAATCATTCCAGAAGGTGCTCCTAGATTAGATCCTAACTCTTCCAACCCCCTGAATAGTTGAAATAGTTAAAGGTCCCAGATTTTCTACCTAGTAACCTCACCCTTCCTGGAAACATTTTCCTTTTTTGTAGAGGAATTGTTAGACTAATAAATAGGATAATATATGTGTATATAGATAGGTACACACATACACACACGATAGTTTAAAACCCAATTAACTGTAAATATTGCTTTCTATGCACAAAAGCCTTCTTTGATTATTAAAAGAAATTACATTAGAATTACAAATCTGGTGATTATTTGAGGGGTGATGATTCCCAGGTATGAGACTTGGACATATGGGTGAATATTGATGCTATTTGCTCACATAGGGAGCATAGGAAGGAGGGAAACTATAAAGGAAAAAGTGATTGAACTTTAGACATGCTGTGCTATCCAGTTGGAATTGTCCAATAAGTCATTTGATATAGAGGGCTAGAGGTCAGGAGAGAACTAATGGCTCAAAATTGTAGATAGATTTGAGAACTAATGGCTCAAGATATAGATTTCAGAGATTATTAATATATTGATGATAATTAAAATTTGGAGACAAGGATTTCCAGTGGCCCATGGCTATATTGTTGTTCATTCACTCAGTCATGCCCAACTCTTTGCAACCCCATGGACAGCAGCAGGCCAGTCTTCCCTCTTCTTCACTATTTCCTGGAGCTTGCTCAAACTCATGTCCATTGAGTTGGTGATGCCATACAACCATCTTGTCCTCTGCCGTCCCCTTTCTCCTCCTGCCCTCAATCTTTCCCAGCATCAGGATCTTTTCCAATGAGTCGGCTCTTCACATCAGGTGGCCAAAATATTGGAGCTTCAGCTTCATCATCAGTCTTTCCAATGACTATTCAGGATTGATTTCCTTTAGGATTGACTGGTTTGATCTCCTTGCAGTCCAAGGGACTCTCAAGAGTCTTCTCCCACACCACACTTCAAAAACATCAATTCTTCAGCACTCAGCTTTCTTTATGGTCCAGATCTCACATCCGTGTATGACTATTGGAAAATCCATAGCTTTGACTATATGGAACTTGTTGGCAAAGTAATGTCTCTGCTTTTAATATGCTGTCTAGGTTTGTTATAGCTTTTCTTCCAAGGAGCAAGCATCTTTTAAGTTCATGGCTGCAGTCACCATCTGCAGTGATTTTGGAGCCCAAGAAAATAAACTCTGTCACTGTTTCCACTGGCTATAAAGTATATGTAATAAAACATTACCAGACATAGACCTGGACATCACGGAACTTATGATCACTTACCTGACATTTCCCTAGACTGGTTTTCTCCTAAGTTCATTCTCACTCATCCCCTGCACTGACCTGCACTGACCCACATCCTGTCTCCAGCCTTATTTCCTATTTGAAAATATCTACACTTCAACACTTGGACCCTTTACATGGCATGCATGCCTTGATCTTTGTAAAAATTCTATACCTCAAAATGTATACAGAGAAATAGTATTACATGAAAACACACTGTGAGTACACTTTAACCTCTCATTATTTTATGAAACTATGGAATAAGCCAGCTTGCATCATGGGCAATGTTCTCTAATTTACGTATTTGCTGAGAGTTTTTGTTGGATTTTCTTTGACTGGCGTGCATCATATCCATCTGCGATAATGTCAAGCCCTTGGGAGGCTTACGGAAACCCTTGTTAAAAATGAGAGGGGACTCATCTTTATTCTTTTCCTTTCCACTTTCAGGGCAGGAAACATAGGCACTCAGAACTTAAGTTACTCTTTGCCAGCCTTTCCATAAGTCAGCCATCCTCAGGAATGTAACTTTTGATTTTATTGTTCTCTTAGATTCCTTTTTTCTTCCTTTGCCTTGAATCACTTAAAAATATTTTCTTGTCGTATCATTTTTGTTACCTCGAGACCTTGGTAGGTTCATTTGTTTACTTTTTTTTGTTTGAGAATATATCAGTTCTTTCTCCTCGTACTTGAAATTTTCCTGACTGACACAGCCTTGGGGGAAAAAGTTTATGTTGGCTTTGTAATAGTAGTTGCAATCTCTATTGTCCCGAATTTCTAGAATCTGTGATGATCAGGGACTTCTCTTTGCTGTGCGACTTTATTGAGAGCCTCCCTTTCCCATGTTTTCTCTTTATCTCTCCAAAAAGCTTCTGCAAAATATGCCTTCCTCACCAATCATAATGCTGCACTGTCAGTGTATGCAGTCTCTATGGTAACTTGGACCCATGCCACAATACCAAGATTCCTGGAGCAACCACCATCATGGGGAAATCGGCACATGCACTCTTCTGGCACCATGGAAGTTTCCCAACTGAAACCGAAACAAGCACTACTATTTTAATACACAAGATAAGAAACAGAGCAGACGAAAAGCTATCAATCCAGTCTCTCTATACTGTATTATTATTGGGGTTTGGTGATTCTTGAAGCTGATCTTATTTATTATAAAGCTAGACTGGTGTGCAGGTCCTGATCAGACATGGAGAAACTGGTTGAATTAGGGGAGAACATTTGTTTTTCTTACAGACACATGAGTAGACTCTAAACAAGCTAATTTTATTTAAATTAGGTTATATTCTTTGATAAGCTCAGTGAAATTACCAATACACAGTAAAAATTGTTCCCTACCATTGTAAAGACAGATCTTTTTCGGCTGGTTTCCCCAGCAACTGCATATTGATCCAATGGGGCCGAAAGACCCAGTGGGGCAGTTCTGTTGGACCATGAAGGGAATGAGGATGAAGCAAGGAGGCTCTTCAGGTTGGTGCCTCCAGGACTCAACTTCTCCCAAATATATGGAGTCCCATACTCCCAAATACAGCCCAATAGTTAAAAAAGGGCCTAAGACAGAGTTTGTCCTTGTCCTTGCTGAAATTTGGAGATAGGTAAATGTTTGTGGTCCAGAGCTATCCTGTGCATTGTAGAATGTTTAGCAGCATTTCTGGTCTCTACCCATTAGATTTTATTTTTCGGTCACTAAATTATGTCCAACTCTTTGCAGCCCCATGGAATGCAGCACGCCAGGCTTCCCTGGCCTTCATCACTTCCCAGAGTTTGCTCAAACTCATGTCCTTTGAGTTGGTGATGCCATCCAACCATCTCATCCTCTGTCACCCACTTCTGCTCCTACCTTCAATCTTTCCCAGCATCAGGGTCTTTTCCAATGAGTTGGCCCTTCATATCAGGTGGCCAAAGTATTGGAGCATCAGCTTCAGCATCAGGCCTTCCAATGAATATTCAGGGTTGATTTCCTTTAGATTGTTTTGATCTCCTTGCTGTCCAAGAGCTTTACAACTAAGTGTCTCTAGATGTTGCTAAACATCTCCTGGCAGGGTGGGTGGTAAAAATTGCCCCCAGACCACTGGATTAAAGCAAGATGTGGCTTGGGTAAGAAAAGATACCTGGAGAATTCCTTCAAAGCCCCAGAATATTCATTCAGTTAGCCATTCAGCATTTATTGAGTCCCCATTGTTTTCCAAATGCTCTTCTGTGCTTTAGGGACACAGCTAAGAAGACCAAGGCCTGATCTCATGGAGCTTACCTTCCAGTGGAGGTACTCCATGTGTTCCTGATCAGCTGGATTTTCTTCCATACAGCTTCACAACCGGCCAACTGTGGGCCAAGCAAAGAAAAACACAAGTTCACATTGAAGACTCTTTTTTAGTTTATGAACCTCGAGAACGGCTATGATTTAAAAATGAAACTTGGCAAGTGATTAGTTCATATGTTTTAGTTTATAATGTGTTTTAATCATTTTGGATGTTTTCAAAACAAATGGTAAGATTAGGGGTTTTTTTCCCCTTCTATTTTTGGCCCCTTTCCTCTGAAGAGTCCTTCTTTTGTGTTTAGTTTTGGTGTTCTTACTGTATTTGAAGAATGCTTTTAAGTATTTGAAATGTGTACGTGGATGAAAGGAGAGGAGGAGGAAGAAACCTAAGAGTCTGTGATCCCTGCTGAAACAAAGATCCATACGTACCCCAGCCCCAGAGTTAGTACTGAGGTACCACTTCCTCAAGGAGGCTTCTCACAAACCCCTCGTGGCCGAGTCCCCTGACCCCGAGCTCTCTCAGCTTTCTTCACACAGCCCCATCACAGTTGTAATTAAGAAAGGGACTGTGAAACTAGCTGTTCAGATGTTTCCCTTTAGAACATAAGCTTGGTGGGGGTCAGCACCATGCCTGCTTTTCCCACAGTTCTTCTGTCTTCAGCACAGGGGCTGACATACTGGAAGCACTTAAGAAATAAGTGTTGAAATGACACTGGCTGACTGAGAAAGCCAACTTTGGGTGTCCTACCCAAACATTTTTAGCCTGTACACTGCCTGTGGATTACTCTAGCTCCACTCTCAGACTTCAACGTGTTGATCTTTATTTTGTAGACTCTGAAGTAATGTGTAAACTCCTAAAATTATGCTTAAATCAGAAAGTCTAAAGAACAGCTTAAGAGAATTAATTGCTCAGTTCTGTCCAGCTCTTTGTGACCCCACGGACTGTAGCCCACCAGGCTCCTCAGTCCATGGGATTCTCCAAGCAAGAATACTGGAGTGGCTTGCCATTCCCTTCTCCAGGGTATTTTCCCGACCCAAGGATTGAACCCAGGTCTCTTGCATAACATTTAGATTCTTTACCATCTGAGCCACCAGGGAATATTAATGACTTTAAATATTCAGGCTTATATGGAGATTGCAGGAACGTAAGGGAAATAACAGGGAGTGGTATTTAGGAATATTTTTAAGTATCAGTATTGCCCTGGGCATTGTTCAAGAGTTAGAGGGTTTACAGGATAAATACTTATGATTGTCATTGTGGGGCACAGAGGGAAATTACATAATTTATTTCCTTGTTTTTGTCTGATGTCCCCCTATTAGAACTTAAGTTTCATGAAGGTAGAGAATTTGTCCTATCTATAATTTTATCCTCTGTGCTTAGAATGTTATTTGACACATAGTAGGTATGCCATAAATATTTGATCAATGAATAAATGGTAGACATTTACTCAGTCCTATGCTGATGAATAGATTAACTGCTTATTAGAAAATACACAAAAAATACAGGAACATTATGAAGTTCTTAGTCATTCATGCAACAAAGAGTTTGAGTTCCTTGCATGTGCCTGGCATCAGCACACCCTAGACCAGCGTCCAGCACCTAGTTGCTGTTGTTGTTTAGTTGCTCTGTCATGTCTGAATCTTCGTGACCCATGGACTGTAGCCCACCAGGCTCTTCAGTCCATGGGATTTCCCAGGCAAGAATACTGGAATGGGTTGCCATTCCCTTCTCCAGGGGATCTTCCTGGCCCAGGGTTCAAACCCACATCTCCCAAACTGGCAGGAAGGTTCTTTACCACAGAGCCACCAGGGAAGCCCCTAGCGCATACGAGGTATCCGTTAAGGACTTGGTAAGTGAATGAGCAAATTAGTATTCCAACATACTCAAAGATGTTTACTTACTAAAGGTATTAGTTTACTAGAGCTGCCATAACAAAGTGCCCACAAGATTGAGAGGCAGAAATTCTTGTCTCACAGCTCTAGAGGCTAAATACCCAAGATCAAAGTGTCAGTAGAATTGGTTCCTTCCAAGAGCTCTAAAGAAGAATCTGTTCCATAGTTCTCCCCGACCTTCTGACGGTTGCTGGCCATCTTTGGTGTTCCTCAGCTTACAGAAGCATCACACTAATCTCTGCCTTCGTTTCCACATAGCATTCTCCTCATGTTTTTGTGTCCAAATTCCCCCTTTTAAAAGGATGCCAGTCATATTGGATAGTAATCCACCCTACTTCAGGATTGCCTCATCTTTATCAATCATATCTGCAATGACCCTATTCTCAAATACAGTCACATTCTGTGGTTCTAGGGGCTAGAATTTCAACATAATCATTTGAGGAGGACACCATTCAACCCCTAACACCAAAACAGCAGAGACCTTTAAAGTTACACTCTATTTTGAAAACATCAATTTCTCAAAATAGCATCTAGTTTTAAAATTCTGTATGGAAATTGATGTGATATTAATACAGCATTTACTATATTACACAAAAACATGTATGTTTACAGGGAGGAAACTGAAGTAAGTTCTAGAAGCTTAAATGTACAGAACTCATCTCGCTAAAGGGTATATGACCAGACAGTGGGTTACATGGGGAAGACTGTTAAGAGATTTTGAAGAGATTTGTGTATGAATTGAAAGCATTTGGATTTTATTTTACACATATCAAGAAACCAACTCAGAAGTCAAAACTTATTGAACTGTCGAAAGGTATTAAAAGAAAAGGTGAATTTCATTGTATGCAAATTATTTATAAATGACTCTGACTTTAAAAAGAGAAATAAAGCAACAAGGTTGGAAAATGGATCTTAGGAGCTAGCAATCAGAGGTTTTTGGAGACCTTGGTCATTTAATTGGCAACACAGGTAGACAAACCAGATTTTACTGTGTTGAAGAATGAATCGGTTTAGGAAGCTTAAAAGTGGTTCAAAGGAAGGAAAGACTGTGTCCACAGAAGATGATCTGCTGTTTGTTAGTTTGTTGTGATTGTTATTGTTTGTTTCACATGTGGGCAACTGAAGCATGTTGGCATGCAGGAGGAAAATGGAAAATGCAGAAGATAGAGGGAATAACTGATAGAGTAAGATCCTGGAGGAGATAATTAATGCTAGACAAAAAAGTATCTGAGATGTCAGGGATGGGTTCCGTCCGACAGAGGTAGCGGGATAGGACTGACATTTGATAGCTCTGTCTTCTGTTTGAAAAGAAGGCAAGGTTAATACAATAGCTGAGAATAAAGGGTAGGAGGTAAGTTGCAAGCAGTTAATTACATGATAAAAGGAAACTGGGGACTGAAAAAGGAAACTGACTAAGAAAAGATGAAAGAACTGTAAAGTAGCTCCAAAACCCCAGCTCAGGGTGGAAACCAGAACTCTGAAAGGGCTCCAGGCGACCCACTTCTGTGATTTTCCCTCAGCTTTGCTCAGCAGCCTGGGAGTTGAGGCAAACATACATGAATGGGTTTGCATGGCCTCAAGAACTAGCGAGGAACAATTGAAAGTCATAGATGCAGAAACTGATGGTGGATGTCTTAAAAGGTAACTATGAGGGCCCAGACTGGTAGAGAAGAAGTTGAAGATTAATAGTCTAGGAGAAAAGAGAGAAAAATGAAAGTCAAAACTCATGGTGGAAGGTATTTATTTTCTGGGGCTGTATATATCCCAAGAAGGAAGTCTGCCCCTACCACATGTATCTTTTGCCACTAGTCCCAAAGAAACCACAGAAAACAGGCTGAACACTTTGGAGGGCATAGACTGGACTTAGAAGCATAGCCTGGAAGTCAGAGTTTCATTCTCAACTTTGCCAATAACTTAAGACTGTCATTATCACAGAAGGCTGACCCTTAGGAAAAGAATGTACTTGTATATATTAAAGTGGAAGAAAAAGGAATCTTCCATGAGACAATGGTGAAAATTGGCAAGGGACAAATATTTTTCGTTTTTGCCTCAGATTCCAAAAGTATACTGATGTTTTCCTCAACACATGCTCTCTTTTTTCTTATTTTAAGATTCTCTATTTATTCTGTAAGAGAGTCTCCAGAGCTGGCACCCTTCTTTTGGCACTCATTCCTGCTTTCTGGGTTTCCTCCTTCTTCTCGCTTCCTCTTGTCTCTGGCCATTGAATATTGTCATAGTCCCAGCATCCTCCCCCACCCAGTGACCAAATAAAGGATTCCCATAAACTCTGTGTTGAAATTTTTTTCCAAGAAGGCAAGGCTCAAAATGATGGTGCTTGGTTAGAGAATACATTTAGGTACCTCACAGCTGGCACCATCCAGCTAATCCTTCATTCTCTGTGCATTCAGATGAACCTGAGCATCTCTCTGTAGTATTCATAAGGAGACCCCTGGTCCTCTGGGCCCTGCCTCCATATGTCAGAGTGGCAGAGTAACCAACCATGTTATTCACTGTGAGATACCATGCTCTAGTTATCCTTTATTTGCTTGAATGACTGTAATGAACATAATAGACAGGGTTTAGTAGTTCCCTAAACCCAACAAGAATTCCTAAATTCCTTCCCTTGGTAATTTGAGGGAAATTTCAATAGACAACTCTAAAGCCCCTTTCTCTTTACAGATATAAATCCTTATAAAATTCCATTTTTTCCTTATTTTTTTATGCTCACGATTCTCTTATAGCTCTTTCCAGTGATGCTAAAAAAACCAGCTGGTCTGGAGATTAATATGACCAGACATACCATGAATTTTTTAAATCTCAAAAGTCCCAGTTTCTAGTTCTTGGTCAATCAAATATAGGTTGTATTTTCTTGTGTATATAAAAATGTACAGTGTGTTATCATAAGTCTCCTCTCATTTTGGGGGGAGGGATCTCACTGTTTTCTAAGATTTTCTTAAATGCTTCTGTGTTAGAAATAGAGGAAAACCTGAAGAATGGAGGGAGAAGTATGATGTGATAGAAAGAGAAAGCATACTAAGGAAGAAGGGAAGTCAATGAGGAGATGAAAATAATAGTGATTTCCCTTTTCCCTAGTCCCCTCAGAGCACTTTTATGGTTGGTTTTGATATTTCTCTCACCTAGTGCCCCCAGATGATCTCTTCCTAGCAATGTGCTCTACAAATATATGTATATATATATATATATATATACTTTTTTCTTACATATATATATATTTCTCATTTTTCTTACATATATATATATATATATTTCTCACATATGTATATTTTTTTCCTTTCATTGCCAGTGACTGTCTCCTCCTGCTCTAGCTGCTTCACATCCTCTCCAGCTGACTCCAGGGACTTGGACCCAAGGCTACTAGCTCCACTTTCCCTTGGCCCAGGCTGGCATGGAGAGTGTTAATGGCTGATGTAAATCTGAAAAGAACTTAGGCAATAATTTGGTTTTACTTTATTAACATTCAAAATATAAACAGATAAACTGCATGTTGAATTCATTAATTCATCCTCTTCTGTTTAAAAAGATGAAAACTGCATTTTTAAGAAAGGGATTGATTGGTGTCATGTACGTATTCATTCACTCCTGTTTATACAAGATAGTAAGAATATTAACATGGAGGCAGAACAATGGCACTTATAATTCTATCACCACTGTTTATGTGAGAAGAAAATATCTGAAAAGAAACAGGGAGAGAATGTTTGCTGCTCTATACATACATTAAATGCTTGTGTATTTGTATATAAGGCATTTGAGGAGGAAAAATTTAACATGTTGAGGAGGAATTCATGTTCTCCATACCATGTTCACTGTAACTGACCTAAGATAGCTAAGTTCAGAAAAGACTAAAACATAATGGCAGGGTACCTCCTTACAAGGAGCACCGGGGCCAGAGACGTGTGCTCCATTAAATCCTTCCAGAGGCTGAGCTTATTTAAAGTTATAATCCTCTGTTGGGGTCTGAAGTGTTCTCCCCAGAGAGTAGTGAGTGTTGTGTCTGGGAGACCATTGACTCATAATTTGCCTGAAACTCAAGATACATATCTCAGGAGTGGAGACCCCATCAACTGTTCAAAAAAAAAAAAAGAGAAGAATGCTGTTTTAAATAAGATCGTAAGGATCCATTTCAAACAAATAGTACTGAGCAGACATATATGATTTTTCTTGACCGTTTGAAAAAGACAAGGTAGTTGATGGTGGGGAAGGAGTTTCTTACCTAAGTTGAAATGAACTGAATTGATAATATAGGCCACAAAGGGTCAGATTATTGATAAGGGCTTAACGGATGTCAGAGTTTCCCTGGGTGGCGCTAGTGGTAAAGAACCCACCTGCCAAAGCAGGAGACAGAAGAGACCCAGGTTCCATCCCTGGATCAGGAAGATCCCCTGGAGAAGGGCATGGCAACCCACTCCAATATTCTTGCCTAGAGAGTCCCGTGGACAGAGGAACCTGGAAGGCTACAGTCCATGGGGTTGCAAAGAGTCAGACATGACTGAGCAACTAACACTACTACTACTGCTGCTGCTGCCACTGCTGCTGCTGCTGCTGGATGTCACAGGGCAATTGAAAAGAGTGAATAAGGAACAAGAAGTTGTTGTAGGCAGATGGTTATGTTTAGGATAACTTACAAGAGTGAGCTAGTAGCCTATCAGTAATATTGGAGACATAAAAACTAAAGTATGCATTACAGTAGAGGTCCTCGAGAGCTGCAATGGAGTCTAATCAGCAGATTAATAGTAGACTCTGGAAAAACTTCTGTTAAATTAATGAATGAAAGCATGCCTCCATATCGACAGTGCTTTGCATGTTCTCCCGTATCTAACTAATTATCAAGGAAGGTTCAGACACTGTGTTAGGCTCAGTTAAAAACACAGGTATCTCTCCAATGGGAGAGCTGAGTTTTCTCAAGAACATAGTCACTAATTCTAATTGGTTTATTCATTTCAATCCTAATTCACATTTCTATTCTTGTTCCACTTAGGTAAACATATTTTATTGCAATTGGACCAATGTCACATGCAAGTGATGAGAAATGAGATTAGAGAAATAGTGTGGGATTGGACCCCATAGATCCAAGTCCTTTAGAATCCCAAGCATCAATGATGGGCAGGAATCTTTGAGATCAAATGAAGCAGTTCCAGTCAAAGACTGGAGGCACTGATATAAGAGCTTGATTTGAGCTATAAATCAAAGATACAATTTCCAACCAGTGTAAATAAAAACATTGTTCATCCAGCACCTTTTTTGTTTATTAAACCAGTTTTACCAACCTAACACTCTCAGTTGGCAACCACACCTTTAAGACACTTAGGAAGAAGCATTCAATTGTTTTAAAACTTTCATTAGGTTTTTAGTTCAAGAGCATAGGATTTAAGACACTCTAAACATGAATTTTAAATATTAGATGGTTTTCCCTTGTATTGACTGACCACCGTGCTAAGAATTATAGAATTCCTGGACATTAAATAGGGCGTGCATAAACCATTCTGCAAAGGAAGGAGAGGTTAAAAGTTCACACAAGATGTGCAAGTTCTCCCACCAAGCGCTACCAAAATGAGCCAATCTGCCACACTTACTTTTGAGAATGCCAAGAGCTATTATGGTTTGCCTAAAATGGGACATTCACGAAAGGTCATTTTCTTGTCCTTTTATGTATAAATCGCTAAAACTTTGAAGCTATAACTAGTATTACTGAGGGGAATTGCTGAGAATTTTTCTTATCACATACGAGAGATGACAGACTTAAAATCTGATGGCTCTTTTGATAGCTTCTGAAAGAACTAGAACTTGTCTGGCTCCATTTGTCTGGCCAAGATGTATTTCTATGATTTATCCATGGAGTTTTTAGCAGAACCTTACACTTACTGTCTAAATTAATGATATTCTCTTCTTTTGCCATAACAAAAATCACGCTACACTATATACATTATGTTAAAGATTTTTTATTTTAGCATGTGGACATATTCTGTAGAAGCTTTTTCAGTTTCATCATGTTGACAAGCTGATTCCATTAAATCACCCACCATCATCATGTTCACTTTTTTCTTTTCTTTTTTGAAAAGTTAGAAAACAGCGATCATCTCAGAGTTTTCAAGACATTCACTTTGGCAAAAATAAATCTGGAAAAACATGAGCCTATTCCTTGAAATGGAAAAAGGATGGGTTGTGTCATTCTTCTCATTGGTCCTTCTTTATAAGTTGTTAAAGATGAGGAAGGAGGCTATGGGTCTTTTTTTTTCCTAGTAAAAGGAGATTTAAAAATTTTTTTCTGGATATAGCTCAAACTTCTCTACCTCAGTATTATTTGTTAGTTGTTATTTAAAAATAGAAACTTCAGTAAGTTGGATGAATATCATGAAATATTTAATTCAACCATTTTTGATCATTTCTGCACTGCTGATAAAAAGTTATTTGATAATGTTTTAGGGTCCCACTGCTGTTTTGAATTAGAGCAGACATATCCTAGCTCTCCCAACACCAAGTTTTCCTCACTGAGAAAAAAAAATCATCCGATCATGCTACTGCTGGGTCATTTAAAACACTGAGTGGATGTGTGAGATGAGGGAGGGGTAATCCTCAGGATGGGGTTAATTAGCTCTGTGGGCTTGTGGACCGGTCACTTCCTCAGGATCTATTCATGCAGGAGGAACCAGGCATATACAGACTTATAAAATTAAAAGAAAGCCATGAACCCTCAGACTCGGCATAAACTGATTGCCTTTGGAGATGAGAAATACTCACTGCCTTTTGTGCATGGGTATTTTGGGCTTCATTGGTCAGAGACAAATGGACTTCCCTTAAAGAGTCTGGTGCAGGTCAGACTCTGAAAATATATCTACAGTTTGAGAAGGCTCTGGCAAATCTGGTGTTTTTTGAAATTTACCTCTGCTGACTCTTTTAAAGTCATATCTTGCTCAGTGTCTTGTAATGTGTCTTATTTTCTAGGTGTCATCTTGGAAACAACGTAATTTCTTCCTGAAAGTATGAGTGAATCCTTTCTATTTTCATAATCGTGTTTTATAGGCTGCCACTGGTTCCCTGCCTGCTGAGATCAGCTCAGCCAGGGTTTGGCCTGAAGGATTCTGCTAGGCTGTTTACAATCTAATCCTTTCATGAAGTGAAAGGTGGAATAGCAGACAGAAAACATTCTCAACCCCTAGGCCATTAATAGGTGAATACAAGTATTCAGGTATTTATAAGTAAATTTCACCCACAGGAAAGATACTGTAAAAAAGTCTACTTGAGCACATGCTCCAAAGAGCCAGGAAGAATGGCAATTAACCAGGAGGAAATCACTAACGAAGAACATGTTTGTAGTGTCAGAGGAAACCGTTTATGTTTCCTTATGTGGTGTTGGAGAAGACTCTTGAGAGTTCCTTGGACTGCAAGGAGATCCAACCAGTCCATTCTGAAGGAGATCAGCCCTGGGATTTCTTTGGAAGGAATGATGCTAAAGCTGAAACTCCAGTATTTTGGCCACCTCATGCAAAGAGTTGACTCATTGGAGAAGACTCTGATGCTGGGAGGGACTGGGGGCAGGAGGAGAAGGGGACGACAGAGGATGAGATGGCTGGATGGCATCACTGACTCGATGGATGTGAGTCTGAGTGACCTCTGGGAGTTGGTGATGGACAGGGAGGCCTGGCGTGCTGCAGTTCATGGGGTCACAAAGAGTCGGACACGACTGAGTGACTGATGTGATGTTTCTACCTAAATTACTCTGACATCAGTAGGAACACTTCATAGAGTGTATAGACAGAAACTCCTCAAATGTTTATAACTTTCAGTCAGAAATATGTATATATATATTCAGTTCAGTTTAGTTGCTCAGTTGTGTCCAACTCTTTGCGACCCCATGGACTGCAGCACACCAGGCTTCCCTGTCCATCACCAACTCCCAGAGTTTACCCAAACTCATGTCTATTGAGTCAGTGATGCCATCCAGCCATCTCATCCTCTGTTATCCCCTTCTCCTCCCACCTTCAATCTATAAATATATATATATATATGATATATGCATATGTATGAATATATCTTCATTTGCAATTAAACCATAGGCAACTTTGTTTCTTGAGATAGGAAATCAGGTGACCCCCTTGGGCAATAAAGCTCCAAAATCTATAGTTCAGAGAGTCTACCATGACCACTACCACTTACCACCATCACCACCACCACCACACACACACAAACACAGAATCACCAAATACCTTCCTCATTACCTTGGAAAAACCTGAATTTGGATCTTGTAGAGATAGTTTAAAATGCCAGTTCCCCTAAGAAGAAGTATTAAAGCATTTCAATTGATAACTTTTCAGATAACTGAGAGCAGGTTACAGTTGGGGAGGATGGAGAACCAACTGTATCCCCAAAGAGGCAGTTCCGATCACATTTGTTTCTTTTTCTTCACCTGCCTAATGATAGGAATGTGGATGTGAAACCAGGAAGGGATGGACTGAGGGAACCAGGAGTAAGTTTTATGAATTCTAACATTATTATCAGCTTTTTGAACCATAGCCTTTCAAATTCCAGTTGCTGGTTAGCATGACACCTTTACTGTTCAACTCATTCTTAACATTCAAAGCAGCATAAGGAGTGAATCAACCATAATGATATGATAGGTTATCAAAGTCAGCTTAATGCTGGCTTTATTTTCTGAACTGATATTGAACAAAATGTTTCTATTGAAAGGTCTTAGGCCTCTATCCTCCCAGCTCCTGATCACAGCAATAACCAACCTCCAGAAGTCATTAGTGGAGACAAGAACAATATTCTCCAACAAGTCAGCTATGAAGAAATTGTCATAATTTATCTCTGATTTGTGTCCTTATTAAAATAATGGTTTGAAAGATAAAACTACATTTCTCTGTCTTGATCTCTTTTTTTAACCAGATCTTTACAAGTAACACTGGGGCTGATTTTTTTTTTCTCCCCTAACAAAAGTTGAATAACACTCAAAGGCTTTAAGTAGCCAAAGTCCATCTTTAGAAATAGCTTTTCTCTATAATGTACTGCCAATTTCTTATGTGTGTGTATTTTGACCTTCCTGATACCTCTGCTTTGGGCTGCCTGTTGATTGGTACATGTTAGTGCTTTGCTTATAAGAGTTGGGCAATAGTTCAGCGATCCAACCCAAATCTGGGCCATAGATAGAAAGGGCTCATCTTCTATTTAAGAAATGTGGCAAACTACATGAAATGGATTTGGTTCAGACAAGGTCTTTGGAACTGCTCATCTAATGTTGTGTGCTTGTGTGGAATGGACACTTCTGCTGAGCTCCAAAGCTGAAAGGTAAATAGATAAGAAAGCCAGTAACTTGCCACCTCTGTTAGAGCTCTCCCTGAGTCTGTCATTTGATTTACATTCTTAATCATATGGAGCCCATTTTGGCCATTTAAAAGTATTTACTCACCAATTCTCCTGATGTCTTTGAAGATAGTCCTGGGAATAATAACAGTGAAATCTTATATAATTTTTTGGTCTTTTTTCTAACTTTAAAAACAATTGGGTATTGACTTTATATGCATATTCATAACAGGTTTATTAAATATTCAGCTAAAATGTCTTGGACAGGAAAGAATTAATTGCTAGAATGTTTCACTCTAGCTAATCATTATGTTAAAAACCATAGTAGATTCAAGTATATGTTTGCTCAATTCTGTTTGAGTAATTAATATACACTTGGCAAATTGAATCTATATACAAGCAGTCTATACACTATTTTGAATTTAGTCACAGACTTCTTGTGTCACACTGTCCTCTTCAAACCATAGAATGTATTTTATTCAACTGTGTTGTAATTCTGTACAATTCAGGGAATCAGCATGTTATAGGATTTTGTAGTAATATAGAGCAAAACGAGACTAGAGAAGCTATTGAATTCACCCTCCTAACTGGAGATAGAGCTGCTTTTATTCCATCCAAAACAGACGAGGATCTTTCCTATTTTTAAATAACCGTGAAGATAGAAATTTCATAACAGCTCTTAGCAATCTATTTGATTATTTACCACTTGTACATTTAAGATGTTCATCCTAAATTCTTCACTGGGCAGTTTAATATCATTTTGCCCTAGGACACAAATGCCTATCATTATCTTCTTTACAGCCCTTCTTATAGTCAGAAAACTATGAAGATATACCTCAGCTCTTTCTTTTGTATGCAATATTATTCCAGTTTTTTTAAACATTTACTTTTGTTTTTATAGCTCTTTCCGTACATGAATGGAAAGGGGCAGTATTTTTAAAAGGTCTGTCATATATGATGCCCCTGAGAAAGGCACTGCATGTTTCAATTTCACTGTGCTGATGTGGAAATAGCCACAGCTTTTTCATTATATGCTGATGGACAGAGCATTTGTGTTCATTTAACCTTGAGGTTGAAACTTGTTCCCAAAAAAGTAACTGACTCATAGCATTGGCTAGACCCAAGAATAAAGAGCATCAGTTTTCCTAATCTTAAAGGCTCATCTTGCCCCCACTCTGAAAACGCACTAAAATTAACTTTTCCTTGACCTTTTCTGCTGCTATTCCTTTACTGATTTAACAACTTTTTTCTATCATCTTTGTCTCCTAAAATAAATAGACAGTGTTTATTCAACAAACAATGGAGGGTCCTGCTGTATTTAGGACACTGTGCTAGGCTTGGGAGGTTCTAGTGTGAACTGTTAGCAAAGCCTCAGGGGCAGAGGTGTCCTGGGAATGTTCAGGGAGAGCAAATAGTGTGTCACAGCGTGTAAGGAAGCAGTGGTGAGGGAAAACAAGAGAGGTGGATTGGGGCTAGATCCAGATCATGAAAGATCTTGGATTGCTCTTAAACAAATAGTTGGTGGTAACAAGGACAGAAGTAACATTTTCCAATCTGTATTACGGAAAGCTCTTATCAAGTCTTTAAAACACAGACTGTACCTACATTGTCCTCTTGGTTTAGTATCTAACAGACCATTGGGTAAAAGTACCTGCTTCATTTATATCTTTTTATATAAATTCTGTGTCATAATTTTTCCCTTTGTATTAAAAAATTCAAGGAAACCATTTGAGTAAAGACAGCCTTCTGTTCACACTGATCTGGATGGTTCTTCCTCCTGCTGTGCCCATATTTATTCCAAAGCCCTCTGTACACTAACATGTTACTTTCTGTGTTTATATATACCAAGGAGTCTGGAGAAGAGTTTGTCCTATAATAGGCACAACTTTTTGTACCAAATGGCATTAATGATGGGCTGTGAGCAGCATTATGACCAAGTGTTTCTACTTGATTGGGCCACATGATAACAATGCCAGATCTTTACAGCATCTCCTGTTTGCATGCATGCTAAGTTACTTCAGTCATGTCCAACCCTTTGAGACCCTATGGACTATAGCCTGCCAGGCTCTTCTGACCATGGGGTTCTCCAGGCAAAAGTACTGAAATGGGTTGCCTTGCCCTCCTCCAGGGGATCGTCCCTGACCCAGGGATTGAACCTGCATCTCTCACATCTCCTGCATTATCAGGCAGGTTCTTTACCCCTTAGTATCACTTTAGAAGCCCTTTCAGTGTCCCTTAAAGAATATTAATGTACTAAATAATAAAAGGTCCTGGTATACCAATCCATTTGGAATCTATAAAGCTATAACTTCAGGAGTTTGAAATATGGAAGGAAAAGTTGTTTGGAGTCAGATTGTAAAGAGCTCCTAAACTGTCATCATGCCATCGAGTTAGGTCTGTTTTAGGAGCTGTAAGAAATTGTCCTAAATATATTAAGCAAATTCAGTCCCTAACACTACCTCCTACCCTGCTCTGCCACCCCTCCCAGTCCTACTGATTTTACTTCATTTCTAATTCCTCAGGCTTTCGATCTCTAAGAAGCAGGAACACTCAGGGGCATTAGTGTGGGATGGGGTGGAGTCTCAAGTTATATGTCAGCAATGTCTCAGGCTCAGAAATGGCCCCAAATCTAACTGCTGAACTTGAGTTTTTTTATTTTTTAATTAATTTTTTTTATTAAAGGATAATTGCTTTACAGACTTGTTGTTTTCTGTCAAACCTCAACATGAATCAGCCATAGGTATACATATATCCCCTCCCTTTTGAACCTCCCACCCATCTCCCTCCCCATCCCACCCCTCTAGGTTGATACAGAGCCCATGTTTGAGTTTCCTGAGCCATATAGCAAATTCCTGTTGGCTATCTATTTTACATATGTAATGTAAGTTTCCATGTTACTCTTTTCATACATTTCACCCTCTCCTCCCCTCTCCCAATGTCCATAAGTCTGTTCCTATGTCTGTTTCTTCATTGCTGCCCTGTAAATAAATCCTTCAGTACCATTTTTCTAGATTCCGTATATATGCGTCACTCAGTCACTATATATGCTGTCCTATATAGTCGCTCAGTCGTGTCCGACTCTGCGACCCCATGGACTGTAGACTATATACGCTCAGTCATATATATTCACTCAGTAGTATATAGTCACTCAGTCGTGTTCAACTCTTTGCGACCCCGTGGACTGTAGCCTACCAGGCTTCTCTGTCCATGGGATGCTCCAGGCAAGAATAGTGGAGTGGGTTACCATTTCCTTCTCCAGGGGATCGTCCCCACCCCAGGGATCGAACCCAGGTCTCCCGCATTGGAGGCAGACGCTTTAACCTCTGAGCCACCAGGAAAGCCCATATATGCATTAGAATACGATATTTATCTTTCTCTTCCTGACTTACTTCACTCTGTATAATAGGTTCTAGGTTCATCCACCTCATTAGAACTGACTCAAATGCGTTCTTTTTTATGGCTGAGTAATATTCCATTGTGTATATGTACCACTTCTTTATCCATTCATCTGTTGATGGACATCTAGGTTGCTTCCATGTTCTAGCTATTGTAAATAGTGCTGCAATGAACAATAGGATACGTGTGAGTTTTTTATTTTTTCATATTTATGAATTTGGTTGCATTGGGTCTTAGTTGTGGCATGCAGAATCTTCATGGTGTCAGGGGGATCTTCCGCTTTGGAACAGGGACTCTCCAGTTGTGGTGCACAGGCTTCAGTAGCTGTGGCACGTGGGCTCCAGGGTGTGTGGGCTCAGTAGCTGTGGCTCATGGGTTTAGCTGCTCTGCAGCGTGTGGGAATCTTAGTTCCTGACCAGGGATCCAGCCTGCCCCTACATTGGCATGAAGATTCTTAACTACTGGGACACCAGGGAAGCCCCTGAACTTTAGTTTTTGAATTCTCTCCTTTTACTGATCATTATTTCATCATCTAAATTTTGAAGGTAGGCATTATTCAGAATTATCATAGTATTTTAAGGAATGGTAAAGCATCACTATGATATTCCTATTGTTCTTCTCAAGATGGTCTTGAAAAGCAGGCCCCCAAGATATGAATGACCATTTATGGCATTTATAGTCAGTCTCCTTAAGACCAAGAAACTTGCAGGAGACCCCAGAGTACCTAATGGGAAATTGAGCATGCTTTGTATGCACATCTGAATAACCCTTCCACCTGACTTTAACTTGTAAATCTTTTGCCAGGTAGAAAATAGAGAATTAAAAACCTCCAAATTCAGGGTGCATGAAATGTCATTAAGTCTAGTATAAAATTTCTTGAATCTGTCAGATAAAGGAAATCATGTATCCAGAGTGAAGATAGAATATCAATTGACAGGAACCTATGAAGCTGGCACTTATTCTGAGAGACATATGAATCTAAAAATCCAATAATGCCTCTTCCTTTGAAAACACTGGAAGCCAGAAAGGTATTAGGAAAATCAATAAGGTAAAAAATCTTCATCCTACTGTTTGGAATGACTCCCACATAAGAATTAATTAACACAATACTTCTAGAACATGAAAAGAATGTTAAAATGTTATCTCTACCCATAGAAAACAAAGATATAAACCCACCTAAATATTAGAGAGAGTAGTTGGAAAAGAAAGATTGGGAGGATTAAAGAGATGTCTAAGAGGTCATTTCTGTCCTGTTGTCTCACCATTTACCCTATTCAGATAGAAGGATAAGTGTTGAACTTCAGTTCATCTGAATTCCTCAGCTCTGTCATCAATGCTGTGACACATTCTAATTTTCTGATTCATTTGTGATGAATAAGTTCTCTCTTTTCTATTCACAATGCTAAAAGTAACCAGTTTTTGTGAGTGAGTTATGATTATTTCCCATTTTTTTAATGTACTATTATTTTCCCTTAGCAAGTTTCTCTCACTCTTTACCAGCCAGTGTGAACCCCTCTTGCAGAAAAGCCCTTGGACAGTACCATTGCCTAGCCTTGGAGTTGGTCAAGAGGAATGAGAGACTGATCCTCTGGGCTCCTTTGTTAATCCAACCAGTTACCTCAACTGGCAAGTGGCTCAGCTTCTGCCCATAAAATAGGTATAATATTAACAATAGCTTTCCCTTACCACCGTCCAATATGTAGAATCCAAATCAAGCCAAATATGTCTCCTTCCAAAGGAGAAGCCCGAACTAGCCTAACAAATTCCTGAATTAGTCCAGATGTCAAGGGCAAGCATAAAGAGAGAAATACCTAGAGGTACAGGAATTTAGGATTTATAAATATATAGACTTTGGAACAGTACAAACTTATTAAATCCAAGAAACTGTCTGATTTAAGGTGAGTTTTCTAATTTCTCAAATCTCATTTTTTCTCTGGTAAAGTAGAAAGGGAAAGGGAAGTTGCTTAGTCGTGTCCGACTCTTCGCGACCCCGTGGACTGCAGCCCACCAGGCTCCTCCATCCGTGGGATTTTCCAGGCAAGAGTACTGGAGTGGGGTGCTAAGTAGAAATGACACTATATACTCTTGTAGTCAGGATTAAATAATATACGTTAGAGCTGCTTTTTAAACTCTTCTAGGCAGGTGATCCTCAAGCTAAGGTGAGCATCCAGTATTTGGGGTGCCTGATGCCTGATGCTGGGAGGGATTGGGGTCAGGAGGAAAAGGGGATAACAGAGGATGAGATGGCTGGATGGCATCACTGACTCGATGGACATGAGTTTGAGTGAACTCTGGGAGTTGGTGATGGACAGGGAGGCCTGGTGTGCTGCGATTCATGGGGTCGCAAAGAGTTGGACATGACTGAGCGACTGAACTGAACTGAACTGATGTCTGAAACAGTGTGCCACAAATTAGGCTTTCAGCAAAGTCTCAGGTTTCATCCTAAAAATATGTACATATTCTGCTTTCTGCTCCTCAACAAATCCTTGTTTGTTTCATCAAACTGGAAGTTCCATGGGGACAAGAACGGGGTCTGTTCTTTTTGTGTATAACTTTCAAGAAGTAGTTATTGGATAAATGAGTACATGTACAAATAAGATTTTGAATTACTTAACCACAAGGACAACTGACTCTCTAAAGAGACAGCCACATCTTTATTATTTACTTTGTGGCTTTGCATACTCGTCAGACTGCTCCACTTCCCTGGGTCTGCCCATATTCAAATTGAAGAATATTTACTTAGGATACCTGAAACCACAGAAGGTCTTCAGTGAATAGTACCTCTTACTATCATTCCTTTGCTCATTATTTCCTTTACCTTATTGTCCCTAAGGCTCTATGCCCTTTCTCATAAAGAAGTTGTCAAGGACTAGGAAAGTCAGAGTCTGGGAGTCCCATGAAGGAGTCTGTGTGTCTCTAGCCACACATACTTACCCATGTAGTATGCTCCATTTTCATACATTTCATTTACTCCTGGCTTTAACTTTATACCAACTTGTTAAAACATCCTAGAAGTGATGAGCAAGGGGACTGAAAGAACACTTTCTCCCCTCTCCCTTTAGGCCGAGGGTACTAACCTGGAATTCTTAAAAGACCTCCTTGGAGTTTGGGAAATGCTTGAAACTTGTTATTTTTGAAGAATTTTAGGAGGAGAGATTTTCATAGGGATCTGCATCACCTCCAAAAGTTGGTAATCATTGCCCTGGAACATTACATACACAGAAATCAGAATGGACTAATCTTTCAGTTACAGTTAATAATACTTTTACTTCCTTGGAGACTGATCAGTTCAGTTTAGTTCAGTCGCTCAGCCGTGTCTGACTCTTTGCGACCCCATGAATCACAGCACGCCAGGCCTCTCTGTCCATCACCAACTCCTGGAGTTCACCCAGACTCAAGTCCATCGAGTCAGTGATGCCATCCAGCCATCTCATCCTCCATCATCCCCTTCTCCTCCTGCCCCCAATCCCTCCCAGCATCAGACTCTTTTCAGTGAGTCAACTCTTCGCATGAGGTGGCCAAAGTACTGGAGTTTCAGCTTTAGCATCATTTCTTCCAAAGAAATCCCAGGGCTGATCTCCTTCAGAATGGACTGGTTGGATCTCCTTGCAGTCCAAGGGACTCTCAAGAGTCTTCTCCAACACCACAGTTCAAAGCATCAATTCTTCGGCGCTCAGCTTTCTTCACAGTCCAACTCTCACATCCATACATGACCACTGGAAAAACCATAGCCTTGACTAGACGGACTTTTGTTGGCAAAGTAATGTCTCTGCTTTACAATATACTATCTAGGTTGGTCATAACTTTTCTTCCAAGGAGTAAGCGTCTTTTAATTTCATGGCTGCAGTCACTATCTGCAGTGATTTTGGACCCCAGAAAAATAAAGTCTGACACTGTTTCCACTGTTTCCCCATCTATTTCCCATGTAGTGATGGGACCAGATGCCATGATCTTCGTTTTCTGAATGTTGAGCTTTAAGCCAACTTTTTCACTCTCCACTTTCACTTTCATCAAGAGGCTTTTTAGTTCCTCTTCACTTTTCTGCCATAAGGGTGGTGTCATCTGCATATCTGAGGTTATTGATACTTCTCCCGGCAATCTTGATTCCAGCTTGTGTTTCTTCCAGTCCAGCATTTCTCATGATGTACTCTGCATAGAAGTTAAATAAGCAGGGTGACAATATACAGCCTTGACGAACTCCTTTTCCTATTTGGAACCAGTCTGTTGTTCCATGTCCAGTTCTAACTGTTGCTTCCTGACCTGCATACAGGTTTCTCAAGAGGTAGGTCAGGTGGTCCTGTATTCCCATCTCTTTCAGAATTTTCCACAGTTTATTGTGATCCACATAGTCAAAGGCTTTGGCATAGTCAATAAAGCAGAAATAGATGTTTTTCTGGAACTCTCTTGCTTTTTCGATGATCCAGCCGATGTTGGCAATTTGATCTCTGGTTCCTCTGCCTTTTCTAAAACCAGCTTGAACATCAGGAAGTTCACGGTTCACATATTGCTGAAGCCTGGCTTGGAGAATTTTGAGCATTACTTTACTAGCATGTGAGGTGAGTGCAATTGTGCGGTAGTTTGAGCATTCTTTGGCATTGCCTTTCCTTGGGATTGGAGTGAAAACTGACCTTTTCCAGTCCTGTGACCACTGCTGAGTTTTCCACATTTGTTGGCATATTGAGTGCAGCACTTTCACAGCATCATCTTTCAGGATTTGAAAGAGCTCCACTGGAATTCCATCACCTCTACTAGCTTTGTTCATAGTGATACTCTCTAAGGCCCACTTGACTTCACATTCCAGGATGTCTGGCTCTAGGTCAGTGATCACACCATCGTGATTATCTTGGTCGTGAAGATCTTTTTTGTACAGTTCTTCTGTGTATTCTTGCCACCTCTTCTTCATATCTTCTGCTTCTGTTAGGTCCATACCATTTCTGTCCTTTATCGAGCCCATTTTTGCATGAAATGTTCCCTTGGTAACTCCAATTTTCTTGAAGAGATCTCTAGTCTTTCCCATTCTGTTGTTTTCCTCTATTTCTTTGCATTGATCGCTGAGGAAGGCTTTCTTATCTCTTCTTGCTATTCTTTGGAACTCTACATTCAGATGCTTATATCTTTCCTTTTCTCCTTTGCTTTTCGCTTCTCTTCTTTTCACAGCTATTTGTAAGCCCTCCCCAGACAGCCATTTTGCTTTTTTGTATTTGTTTTCCATGGGGATGGTCTTGATCCTTGTCTCCTGTACAATGTCACAAACCTCATTCCATAGTCCATCAGGCACTCTATCAGATCTAGGCCCTTAAACCTATTTCTCACTTCCACTGTATAGTCATAAGGGATTTGAATTAGGTCATACCTGAATGGTCTAGTGGTTTTCCCTACTTTCTTCAATTTAAGTCTGAATTTGGTAATAAGGAGTTCATGATCTGAGCCACAGTCAGCTCCTGGTCTTGTTTTTGTTGACTGTATAGAGCTTCTCCGTCTTTGGCTGCAAAGAATATAATCGATCTGATTTCAGTGTTGACCATTTGGTGATTTCCATGTATAGAGTCTTCTCTTGTGTTGTTGGAAGAGGGTATTTGCTATGACCAGTGCATTTTCTTGGCAAAACTCTATTAGTCTTTGCCCTGCTTCATTCCATATTCCAAGGCCAAATTTGCCTGTTACTCCAGGTGTTTCTTGACTTTCTACTTTTGCATTCCAGTCCCCTATAATGAAAAGGACATCTTTTTTGGGTGTTAGTTCTAAAAGGTCTTGTAGGTCTTCATAGAACCATTCAACTTCAGCTTCTTCAGCGTTACTGGTTGGGGCACAGACTTGGATTACTGTGATATTGAATGGATTGCCTTGGAAACAAACAGAGACCATTCTGTCATTTTTGAGATTGCATCCAAATACTGCATTTCGGACTCTACTCAGATATTACAAAGTTAAAGTCGGACTTAACCCCTCTCCCTCTCTCTATTCTTGCCTCCTCTATTGTTTTAAGGTCCTGATTCATTTGGCCTTTACAGTTCTATACTCTTTGCTAGATATTTGTGCTTTGAACCCAGCATGCTTAATGCAAATGATTTTAATCTCGTGCAAAACTACTGTAGATAATTCTTTGTGCTTCAGATGAAAACAATATACAGACATACAAAGTGAATATCACTTAGGCAGAAAGGGCACATATCAATAAAATAACAATTTGAGCTGAACAAAAATAAACCCATGCAGATTAATACATATTTTCAAAATTGCATAGCAGATTGTAATTTAATCAAGAAACAGGGGCCTTTTGACATTTATGAACATTTATAAATTGTAGAAGAACTCTGAGATTAAATTTTTAGCCTTAATATTAAATTTGGGATAGATATTATTGATTTTCATTAATACATAAAGACAACAATTATATCCAATAAAATCTTTAATTTAACTTGGCTTTAATTTGTCTTAGACTGTGACATACACACTGTGAATTTTCTCTCCATCTTGGATTCCTGTCATTGACAGCCTGTGTGTCATTTGACATCCAGGAAAGATAGTTTTTCATTCCAGACCTTGGATATATTAGTCAATCTGGGTATAATTTACATCGATCTCTTTTGATCACATAAAAAATTTAATTTTGACTGATTAACTTTTATGAATAAATACTCCTTGAAATTTAGAAAGTTGTATGCTTAGATATAAGAACATAAATACTGAGTATAGTTCAAAAAGAGCATAATTATTATTGAGACTTACTGGGTTTATAACATACAACAGAAAAATAAGCAAGCACACTGCACAGATTAACCACCAATCATATTTTTCTCCGTTTTTTCAAAGGTTGGGAAAGAAAGCAAGCTCAAAAATATTGGGGGAGCAGGTGGGAAGGAAGGAAAGGAGAAAAGAAGGAAGGAAAAATAGTTTAAAAAATGCACCAGTGTGATAATCTAGGATCCCAGCTTGTAGATGGGACTAGAATGTAGCAAAACTTAAGAGTTTTAAAGTCTTTGAAACTAGTTGGTCTCTCTCTATATATATAGACACACACATATATATTTCAAGTTTGTGTGTACTTTCAGTGAATCATACATAAGTTAATTATCATGCTTAAAATTTTCATTAAGCTCAGCAATTTTGTGAAACAATTTAAAAGCACTGGAGACCCCCAACCTCTCTTTATGGTCCAAGCTGCAGATTTTCAACTTAACTCTTCTTGTCCAAAGAGGTGAACACCATCCTTCACTCCTGCATGTTCATGGAACAGGGTTTCACCTAGTCCACAAAAAGAAAGATGTATTTTTTGGAGGAATCTCTACAACGGTGCATTTGTCCAGAAAACTTGCTGAGAAGTGAAGCTCTAATTGCCAGTTTTCTGCTTTAGCCTTATTCTATGCTAATTTATTTAATCAGGTCTTTCTACTTGATCTTTTTTAACACAGTTTGTTTTGCATTTTTCTGGAGGCCTTATGTGAAGTGGCTAAAACCATAGTGTCAGAGACACAAAAATTCAACCAGCGTATTTTAAGTCCTTGACATATTTGAGTGGGGTGGGATAAGGAGACCTGCTTTGTCTTCTCAGCATCCTTGTTTGGTTTATTCTCTTGGATCTTCTGTTACTTCAGTTTTATTTCTCTGTAAGAAAAGCTATCAAAACAATAGTGAGCAGGCCAGCCCATTAATCGCTTATTTGACTTGTGTGTTGACGATTACAAAAGAAAATTGTCAGACTTGAAATACAGAATGAGAAACTGTTAAGGTCAACAACTCCCCCAAAAACTGAAGTTTTGGGTTTTTTTTCCTCCTTTTACATTTATTTTTAATTGAAGGATAATTGCTTTACAATATTATGTTGGTTTATGCCTATGTTGATTCATGTTGATGTATAGCAGAAAACTGAAGTTTTTATTATTAGAAATGCATTTTGGGGGACAGATGCTTTTGTTTAAAATCCTTTTATCAGAGGGCACATTCCTAGCCTGGTGCTATGCAGCAGACAAGGCAGTAACCACTGTCAGTCAATGACTGACAGCACATGGAGGTTTTGAATGTATCCAAAGCATTAAATATACTAAATCTACCCTTCAAAGAAGCAAAGTCTATGAGTTTGATTCATCTTTGTCAAAATTAGCTAAGATTTGTCATGTACAACATCAGATCAGATCAGATCAGTCGCTCAGTCGTGTCCGACTCTTTGCGACCCCATGAACCGCAGCACGCCAGGCCTCTCTGTCCATCACCAGCTCCCGGAGGTCACTCAGACTCGCATCCATCGAGTCAGTGATGCCATCCAGCCATCTCATCCTCTGTCGTCCCCTTCTCCTCCTGCCCTCAATCCCTCCCAGCATCAGAGTCTTCTCCAATGAGTAGCTATTTAAGCAACAATAGAAATGGTCTATCTGTAAGGCAGCCACATGTGGCTGTGGAACACTAGGGCTGTGATTAGTAGACCAAGGAACCAGACATTTACTTTTTTATTAAATTTTAAGTATTTTACATTTAAATAAGTAGATATGGCTAGTGGCTACTATATTGAACAGCATAAGTCTAGAAAATGTTGATATGATTCCGATCAGAATAAAGCTGACAAAGAAAGAGGTTACCACCCCTTCTACACTGATCAGACAGCAAGAGGCCACATCTTTGGACATTTTATGAGTCCTGAATCTTGGGCTCCAGGTGACAAAATGGGCTCTTACTGCTCATGCTTTAGGAGCAACAAGTCCTGTCTGAACTTCATTTGCTTTCCTTCTCTCCACAGTGTTATTGGGTTTATTTTTAATTCCTTGTTTTGTCTTTGATTTTCAGTTCCTTGACCATCAGCCTGTGTCCTGCCTCTTCTCTTTGTGTAAGTAAAATGGTTTCTTTACTTTTCAAAAAAAACAAAAGTGGCTGATTTGGGAAATTTGAGTCTTTATTGGCACGTTTTCCAGTTGACTTTGTTGTGGTTTCCAGTGCATCTTAACTGTGTATTAGCTTCTTTCATGTTTGGAGTCCACGCTCTTGGTGATAGTAGTAGTTGCCGTCATGACGGGGCTGAAAAGGCCAGCAGCCCAAGCCACGGGGCTTGTATTATATAAAGACTGCCTTTGACTTGGCCACAGCTGCTGTTTGCAAAAGTCACTGCTCTTCTAGACTACAGCTTACATTCTTCAGTCAGATACCAGCAACAGTTGGGCTTTTGCTCTGCTGTCAATCAATGGACAGTTATTTATTCTTCAGTTATATACCCATCGCTAGGTTCAATAGCTTTTCACTTCAACTTCTAGATCAGAGGTTTCATTTTTTGTACAAAATTTCTAATATCCTTTTACAGTAAGTATAAGACTGAAGTATAAAGCTTCAGTCATTTAGGCTGAAATCCTGTGAAATTGTAAAGTCCAGGAAAAAAAAGAGAAAAATCCAGGATTACATATGCTAGGAAGTTTATAGAAGGTACCTTTCTCTTTTTAGAAAAGATGGAAAGTCATTTGGGGAAAAATAATAACTTGATTTCAGATGAAAAGAGAGAATATTTATTATTTAAAGCCCAAATTAGGCTGCACTGAGTTGGTTTGGATAAATTTTACCTCGAGCTGCTTGAAAGAGATTTTTGGGCCATGAACCCAGATAATCAAAGTCACTGTGTAAGACACTACCCAAGTGATGCTACAGGTAGTGGTAGTCACCTCACGGGATAAGTATTATCAGCATCCTTCCAGCTGCTTCTCACTCTCTGGTGAATGCTGTCCCCTATTCACAACACCGTCTTACTTCACTGACACCTTCGCACTGCGAGGTATTTCTTGTGTTGCAATCATTTGCACAGAAAGGGTGTCCCCATGGCTCTTTTGCTTGTGTGTGGCTTCCACTCACATTCCTAGAAGGGAGTTGCAAATATATTTAGGGTAGCAATATCCTCCAAAGGATGCTAAGGCTAAAGTCTAAAGTGACAGTTATTTGACAGAGAAAGGAGATTGATTAAACTCCCCAAAGACTGGTGCTGTGTGTAATGCATTTATACAGCAGGGGTGGGTCCTCTCTGCCCCTGACAAGTCTTGTTATTCCTCATTCTCGGTGTTGATAGAGTGGGTCTGTCAGTGCTTTGGAGGGTGTCGGCATTCATGCTTGCAGTTACCACTTTACGTCTCTCTGTCCCTACTCCAGTTACCTAGCACTGTGTATTTCTAGTCCTCTGACTGGCAAATCATTTTTGTTACAGTTCTTTTGTGTAAAAACAGTTCACATAATAGCTGTGTGTTAGACAAGGCATTAATCCTCACATCACCGGGGATGAGTCAGCACTGTGCACTCCTGCCCGCTCGGCTCAGCTATTATGACGTCAGCACTGGAGGGCAAGCTTCAGACACAAGCAGTGCAGGGGCCTGGAGACCTGGGTCATAGATTAAAAATCAAGGGGAGACCTTTGAGATAAAAAACATAATTGAAAGGCCGTGCCTGGCTCATAGGAAAATGTGAAACTGATTCTATACTACATCAGCCATCAATCCGGCAGCTTCTAGAAAGATCCAAGTTTTAACCAGAGATGAGGCTGAGCAAGTGACCTGGAATAGACTGAGAGCCCGTCCATGTACCCACTAACCTTTTCCCACCTCCCAGGCCAGGCTTCATGCTTGTTTAGATTGTTTCAAATCCTGAGACTGCCTTTATTTCAAGGGTGATGGGGCCTGTGACAGTTCTGCTGACCTCATGTGCCCACAGACACAGCTGACGGCTCCAGAGGTGGTGCCCCAGGGGCCCATCAGAAGGAGAAGAAACGTTCCCTGGGGTCAGGTGAAAACATTATCCCTTAGCGCTTCTAGCTCCTAATGCCACTGAATGGCCTCCTCCAGGCAGGTGCAACATTCTGCCTGTTGGAATTTTTTCTCCTTGGCACTGCCTTTAGTCCAAAGTCCCAGTCTGGATTTGACATAGATTTCAATAGGAGCTGAATAGCTTCCAGACATTGCCCCGAAAGTGTTTCATCCCATTCATCTTTAGCAGAGCAGAGAGGAGCCCTCCATGACCTGACATGCTGCCTTGAAGTAGATAGCACAGACTCGCCCTATTTGAGAACCAGGTTCTTATAATGTAGAACTGTCCACAGTTCAAACTCAGATGCATTCTCAGAAAGGACCTTTCCGTATTGAAAACTAAATGTTGAAAAGCCTGAAAATTCACTGCCTACCTTCTCTGTTAACAAGACATTCCTCTATCACACCCTTGATCTCCCACTCTTCCTTTCACCCAGTGATAACCATCCAAAGTGCCTTACTACTGGGCTCTTCTGCCTTCATTGCATTGCTTGGAGGCTCCTATCCTGCTTGTAGAAGCTAATACTACTGCTTAGCTTAGGTTTTGATGGATTATCACTTACGGCTCTTTATTCAGTTTTCAGTCAACAAACGTTTATGGAAAACCAGTCACTATTCTCTGTTTTTAAAACTGCTAAATAAATAAGAAATCCTCCCCATTGTTAAAAATCTCAGCCTGATAGGGAGATATACATAAATAAAGGCCATGCCGTGTGATGGCCACTGGAATGGAGGTATACAAGATGTAGCAAGGGAATGAAAAAGAAGCAGGAGCACCTGCCTGCACATGGGAGGCGCCCAAGCGGAACCTAAAAGCCTGAAGAGTGAACTGTAGTTTACCAGGTGAATGTGGGGGAGGGGAAAACAACAGAAGATCATAATCAGAAAAATAGCCAACGCAAAGGAGGTGACACACAGCAGGCAGGTTCCGAGTTGGCTAGAGTTTCGTGACTGAAGGAGATCCTTTCAAAGGAGATGGGGCTGGCAAGTAAGCAGGAGGCAGATCATGGAAGGCTTTGTATGCTGAGCAGGGAGTTTGGACTTGAAGTAACAGGCTTGGTGAGGCTTTGAAGAATTTTAAGTAGATTTATGTTTTAGAAAAAGAGCAGTCTGGTGACTGACTGAGAAAAGGGAGAGCCGGTCAAAGATGAAAACCAAGGGCTTCAGCTGTGCAGTGGGGCTGGGAAAGGAGAGGAGAGGCCACTGGGTAGTGCGGCATGGACACTGATGTTTGCCTAACGCCAGCCTGGCTTGGCCCCATGCACAATCCTTGCCTTCGTGGATGAAGGCTCACGTGTTGTGTGGGGCCAAATTTCAGGTGAAATGTTCCTTTACAGTCCCTTCACTGGAGACCTCAAGTTGAGTTGGGCCTACTGGTCTCCAGAAATATGTGTCTCCTTCTCTCATAGTGGCCTTGGCAGGCCAAGAAGGAGGGGACAGCGCCAGCCTGGCTTTTCCCTTCTTTCACCTGAAAATGAAGCCAGTTCTTAGTAAGATCCTCCTAAAGTCAATCAAAGCCCCAGTTCCTATCATTTTCCCATGGCTGCCCTTTTCTGAGAAGAAGTTCCGAGCCATTGAACTGAATTGCAACTTATGCACAGCCGAGTGTTGAAACAATGGAGGATATTTGTTCCTTCTTTCTGAATTAGAGTTCACCATAAGTGTGCTTTTCTCTTGTTCACTTTGGGCTGCCAGGACAATTTAAAGGAGGTTTTCAGCAGCTTCTGTTGCATGTGCCATGTTCTCTTTAGCAAATGGGAAGATATGTGTGGGTGTGCATAAGTCTTCTCTGTATTACTTTCTGGAGAAATGTTTGCGGAGATGAACAAGATAAGGAGTAGGGACCTATTGAAAGCCCAGGTCCCCTCAGTGACCTGAGTGCAGAACGTAGGCTGGTGATCAGATGGTCAATTATGTGTTTGTCAAAACACAGTGGGCTGCATTCCAGACTGCCAGCTTTGGAGGCCCAGCTTCTGCCAACCAAATGTCATCTGGGAACATGCAACACTGGGCACTGTGAAGGAGTTTGAAATAGACCATGCCACAGCCAACCTACTGCCAGTCTTATAGCACCAATATGGCATGCACAGCCGGGCCCCATGTTTCAGAGCTCAGGAATTCACTGTTCTAAATTCAAGAGGTCAGATGGGTTCATGTTTTCAAAGCCTATGTTCTCTGCTTTGAACATTGTGACTTGCTCCTCAGTGATTTCCAAGTGATTTTTTCCAGTCACATCTCTGTGGAAACCACTCTTTTTATGATGGTTATGAGAGCCTTGTAAATGTCCCAGAGGAGAGAAAAAAAATAAACTTGCTCTGACAATGACTATGAGATTCTTCTGATAGAGGGATTCCAAGTCTTAGGAAATTACATGAAAGGTGCATAGCTTTTAAAATATCAGGAACCACCTTGGCAACTTATAAAAAGCAGAAGGGCTTTGCCTATTTTATAAAGTGATTTGCATATACCTGCATAAATAATGTCCCCACCTGTACTTTTATGCATTTAGGTTGAATAAATTAAATTCAGTGATCTTTAAAATATTCACTGTCTTTCATTGCTCAGATATCATTTTCCGGACCCTTCCTCCTCATGTTTTTTTCCCTGTAGTAGTAGTGGCTATTTTTTTCTATCTTTGATTCAGAGAATCAAAACACACTGCATAGCCAGGAGCATTACCTCTCTTTGCTTCCATTCCTTTTAGCCTTTCTACCTATTAAACAATGCTTTCCATAAGCTTTTCATAAAGGAAATGGGAGAGTATATTACTAAAATGAAAACATAGCACAAGCTAGGATTCAGAATCATATTTAGTGGAGAGTTAAAACATAAATGAGCACATTGCCCTTGTGTGTTCTCAAGAAACTTAAAATTGAGTTATGAAAAGAAGCCATACTATTGAGAGTTCCATATGCACATAAGATAATAACAATTCCAAAAGGAATGATACTCCAATAAGTACTATAGGATTTCATTCATGAAAGAAAACTTATGGGCTGGAAAACATCATGTAAAATGTGATTTTTGTTGTTGTTCAGTTGCTAAGTGGTATCCAACTCTTTGTGACCCCATAAACTGCAGCACCCCAGGCTTCCCATTTAGCTAGTCTTGAAAAATGGCTTGAATGTAAAAAAAAAAGAAAGAAAGAAAGGAAAAGTAAAGAAATGATATCCCGAACAAAAGCATAAACCTAAGAGTAGGATTCTTTGAAGGGGTACAATAAAAAGCAGTTTTTCCTCACTCAAATTTTAAGCCCATTGAAAAATAAAAAAACCTGATAGCTGGGGAGCCAAAATTTTTGCTAAAGTCTAGGTGGAAGGACAGAACTTGGTATGAGAGGTAGAAGGGGCTCACTGACTCTCTTCCTCTCAAGGGAAAATCTGGATCTACATAAGAGTAATGCTTTTCCAGGTCGCTGACTCCCACTAGTCTAAGCAGTCTAGAAAGGAGAAAGACTCAGAAACTTCAATAGATAAGTCCCAGACAACTGAGAAACAGGGACCAAGGGCTGCCTTACCAACAGGATGATTCTCTCCTCCGTGGAAAAGTATTAGCATAAGGAATGAGGCAAGATATGTTTAGAAAACATATGTATGTAAACTGGGAGGGGGAAGAGGCTTTCCTGCAAACCCTAAGATCCACAAGCTGGGAAGCAAGAGGAGGAAGTATTGAGTAAAATGAAAATGGAGACCAGAGCCAAGAAGTCAAATAAGGCTCTCAAATGCCTAAGGGGACATACCTGAGGTTGAAACCAGCTGTCATAGAATTATTGGAGTTCTAAACTGAGGGTTCCTTTTTAGACTCTTAAAATTACCAGAATCAGAATCCCAGGAACAAGCAAGAAATGAAGACAATGAACTAAACCCAAGTTGGAAACAAAAACAAAAACTCTTTATCTTTTCTGAAACTAGTGATAAAATTTGTTGAGTACTTGCCTTTCTTTGGGTACTAGACAAAATATTTTTAATGGTTATATGATTTAACCTTTTAAACTACTCTTATTAAGTCTATAATGTTATAAAAATGAAATGGATATTTAGCATGTTTGAATAATTTTTTCCAAGAATGCCTAGGAAATAACAGAGACAGAACTTGAATACAAGACTATCTCTTAAAATCCTTGGTGAAATATCATTACACACAAAGTGAATTACTAAGTGCTGAAAACCTAATAGCAAAACACACAGAGCCTCTGCCCTGCTGGAGTTTACAATCCGGAGGATGGGAGAGAGACATTAATCAAATGAAATAAAAGTGCCAGGTCCTCTACAAGCAATATAGGACGGGGATCTAAGTGAGTCTGGAAAGAAGATGCTTCCCTGAGGAAGTAACTCTGAGCTGACCTCTGAGGTTGAGGAGATAATTCAGGGCCTGTTGATGTCAGGATCTCTGATGACATGTTAAGGATCTGCCTCAGGGCAATGGAAAAGCACATTTAAGAATGAAAGTGGCATGATCAATTTTGTATTCTAAAAAGATCTTGCTACTCTTGTACATTTATCCCAAACAGATGGAAACATATCCACACAGAAAACAAAGTTTATGGCAGCTTTACTCACAATAGCCCCAAGCTGGAAACAACCCAGATGTCCTTCAATCAGTAAATGGTTAAACCGTAGTATGACCAAACCACGGAACTGCTCAACACTTGGAAGTAGTGAACTCTTGATATGTATAACTTGGATTAATAACAAAGGTGTTAAATTGGGTTAAAAGGCCAATTTCCTTTATGTAGCATTCTTATAATGACAAAATTATAAATATAGAGAGCATATTAACAGTGATTAGGGAGTAAGGGAAGATGGGGCTGACTGTGGCTACAAAATTGTAGCCCAAAATAGTCTTAGGATGTAGCCGTTCTGTATTTTGACTGGTGGTAATCATGCAAATCTTTACATAAGGATGAGATCGCATAGAGCGACGCACACACACATGTACAAGTGTATGAAAAATGAGTGAAATCTGAATAAGGTGGATGGATTGTACCAGTGTCCATTTCCTGATATTATATTGGGCCATTATGAGACAGGGGTAGCGGGCATACCAGACCTTTCTGAATTATCTCTCACAATTGCATGATAAACTACCATAAACCTGAAATTAAAAAATTAAGCTAGTTTCATTGTGGTAAATGGTTTGCTGCTGCTGCTGCTAAGTCGCTTCAGTCGTGTCCGACTCTGTGTGACCCCATAGATGGCAGCCCATCAGGCTCCACCGTCCCTGGGATTCTCCAGGCAAGAACACTGGAGTGGATCGTCATTTCCTTCTCCAATGCAGGAAAGTGAAAGTGAAGTCGCTCAGTCACGTCCGACTCTTAGAGACCCCATGGACTGCAACCTACCAGGCTCTTCCATCCATGGGATTTTCCAGGCAAGAGTACTGGAGTGGGGTGCCATTGCCTTCTTCGGTAAATGGTTTAGGAGGAGCAAAAGTAAGGAGACTATAGTAGTAGAACAGATAAAAAAAATAGACTTGGATAGTGATGATGGGAATGGAAGCAAAATGAAGGCAACTGAGAGATAATTCAGAAACAAAATATACAGTTTTGAAACAAATATATGGATTGGATGTGGAAGATAAAGGAGAAAAAAGTGACTACTGGTTTTATGTTTGTTAAAAATCTGAAGGATGGTGCCACTCAGGGTTCTATGGAACACCAGAGGAGAACTGGGATTTAAGGTCTGTTTCTGAGATGTCTAGTGTCAAATGCTTTCGATAGAGAGAAGTAATCATATTGGGTAGGCATACAACTGGAATTCAGAAGTAAAGTGAAGACAAATGAAGCTGTTGGCATGGATGATAATTGCCTAGAGATGAGGTTAGATGGAGAACAAGGCCCAAACTGAGACTTGAAGAACTCAGTATTTAATCACCTGGAAGGGGAAAATGAGGCTGTGAATATCCTCAGAAGGAATAGCTAAGGGGTCCAGTACTCTTGCCTGGAAAATCCCATGGACAGAGGAGCCTGGTAGGCTGCAGTCCATAGCGTCGCTAAGAGTCAGACAGGGCTGAACGACTTCACTTTCACTTTTCACTTTCATGCATTGGAGAAGGAAATGGCAACCCACTCCAGTGTTCTTGCCTGGAGAATCCCAGGGACGGGGGAGCCTGGTGAGCTTCTGTCTATGGGGTCCCACAGAGTCGGACACAACTGAAGTAACTTAGCAGTAGCAGCAGCAATAGGAAAATCAGAAAACATTGACACAGAAGCCAAGAAAAGAAAGCGTTTCAAAGAGAGTGGTCAATAGTGACCCCTGAGAAGTCAAGTAAGTTAAGGATTGAAAAATATATCACTTAATATATTAGTCTGAAGGTTGTTGTTGACTTTAGCAAAAGGTGGCTTGTTGAAGAGGTAGAAGCAGTAACTTATTTGTTAAAGGATGAGGAAAGCATAAGAAGTGAAGAAACAGCAAATGTGGGTAAGTCTTGGAAATTTTACCTTAAAGGAAAAGAAAATGAGCTAGTATAATATCTTAGGAATGTGGTGGTGGGGGTGAGGTCAAAAGAGGTTTCTGGAGGGGAATGGAGATTTTAGCATTTTTATATGCTTAGAAAAATACAGTAGAGACGAGAGGTTCAGTGTACAGGAGCGATAATAGGATAGGATGACTGTTGAAGGAATGGTTCCTGATATGGACAGAGACATGGGGTCCTGAGCACAAGCAGAAGGATAGACAGACGAATATCTCTTCCATAGTTACAAGAAAGAAGAAGGAAGGGTAGAGATAGATGCAAGCTGTGTAGGCTTGGTTCTGAGGGGTTGAGAGGTGTCCCAAATGGTTGCTCCTAGGGAGCAGGGTGCTGCCAAGAGTAAGTGAGGAGGAGATTTGAGCAAAGAAGAAGTGTAAAATAGTTCTTGGGACAAATAGGATGGCAGGTTGACCAGAAGAACACAGTGGGATTCTCCTTGGCAGTGCAGAAGGTCTAGGTGAGTCTGGTGGGTTTTTATAGTATAGTTTCTATTCTGTCTTGTGTGACTTTCTCCAGATGTTCAGTGACCAAGGTGGAAACTTAGAGAAGATGTGCCTTTTAGTTCAAATTAGGGAATTTTACATAATAAGTGTGAAAAGATATTAGGGGTTTTAGTTTCTTTTTGATCCAATCTGAGGCCAGAATGAAAAGGCAGTAAAAGGTCTCTGTTCAACTCTCTAAGCCTCTGGTGAGCATCTGCATTGCACCAGGCATTGTGTTTGGTACAGAAAAAACAGTCTAGTTTAGTTTAAAGGCTGACATCTAGTCCAAAAGGCCAAGAACAGGTGATTAGATAACCTTTGCCAAAAGACACAGAAGCCCACGTCATTACTTTCTTATGCCTTCTCCTTCCTTCCATTCTGGCATTACCTAGTTATTTTCTTGCTTTCTCACTAAATATCTACTCTCTGCCTTATTGACAAGCCTCTAATATACAACATACATATGTAAGTGACAATTCTGATTTCTTCCATCATCATTTTGCTAACATATAATCATTTAGGAACAATTAGGTCATCTACTTGAAGTGTGATATTGGTCCTGGGTGAGTTTTCTCTGAATTTTAAGAGCTCCCATCTAACTGTACATAGACTGTTTATTTATTTATTTATTTTCTTGGAAAAAGGGATGGAGAGAGGAAGAGTGGGTAGGTACGAGAGAAGAAGGAATAAAGGGAAAGAAAGCTAATGATCTATAGAAGACCTGGTATAGCAGCTCACCCTTGTTACTCCAGGGAACTCTCACTTAAAATGAATGGATGAGCCTCCATTCTTAATGGTGTCCTATGTCATCAGGCTCCAAAATAGCTTCCAGACCTGGAGACCTTTCAGAGTACTAAAGATTAACTAAACTTCAGCTTCTAGTAGCATAAAACAAGATATAAAAAAAGACCTAAAGAATGTGTAAATTCTTAATTGCCAATACACTAGGACTCCCCATTCAGATTTATTCTGTTATAATGTGGTGGCTTGCAAAGAGGTGGCAGCAATGACAGCTTTCCTTTATTTGAACACATTCCATTCTACTAGATTTCCTTTAGGAAATGACATTAAGACCATTTGACTCAAAACCCAACTGTAGATACATCTGGGATAAAATTTGCCAGCTGTTGAGCAACACAGCTGTATTTTTTTAATAGTTACTTCTTTCATGATTCTATAATTCACATTTATTGTAAAATATTAAGAAAGTATGGAGAAAATATTCACAATCCCCCTAAACATAAAAAGTGATTATTAACAATTTTTTAGATCACCTTCTAGTCTTTCCTCTGAATTTAACATGATTGAGCATATACTGTATGTATAAGGTTGTATTCTATTGTTTACTAAATATTATGTAAGCCCTTCTCAGTATAATTACATACTGCCACCATAATGTCTGAATAGTTTCCTATCATATAAAACTCCCAGAATTTTCCTAACAATGCCCTAAGTATAGATATTTGGGTTATTTCCAGTATGTGCGCTTTTATACTTTCAAGTCTTTTAAGATGTAATGTGTTACCTGAATTGGCAAACTTGGAGGAAACTTGAGGAAGGCAGGCAGTGATGCCATCCATCAAGAGAATGGTCAGGCAATAGTGTCACCCTATTCAGAGAGTTACTAATTGCTAATGACTTCATGGGAAATAGATGGGGAAACAGTGGAAATAGTGTCAGATTTTATTTTGGGGGGCTCCAAAATCACTGCAGATGGTGACTGCAGCCATGAAATTAAAAGACACTTACTCCTTGGAAGAAAAGTTATGACCAACCTAGATAGCATATTGAAAAGCAGAGACATTACGTTGCCAACAAAGGTCCATCTAGTCAAGGCTAAGGTTTTTCCAATAGTCATGTATGGATGTGAGAGTTGGACTGTGAAGAAAGCTGAGTGCCGAAGAATTGATGCTTTTGAACTGTGGTGTTGGATAAGACTCTTGAGAGTCCCTTGGACTGCAAGGAGATCCAGCCAGTCCATTCTGAAGGAGATCAGCCCTGGGATTTCTTTGGAAGGAATGATGCTAAAGCTGAAACTCCAGTACTTTGGCCACCTCGTGCAAAGAATTGACTTATTGGAAAAGACTCTGATGCTGGGAGGGATTGGGGGCAGGAGGAGAAGGGGATGACAAAGGATGAGATGGCTGGATGGCATCACTGACTCCATGGACGTGAATCTGAATGAACTCCGGGAGTTGGTGATGGACAGGGAGGCCTGGCTCGCTGCGATTCATGGGGTCGCAAAGAGTCGGACACGACTGAGAGACTGAACTGAACTGAACTGAAATGAATGACTATGAAACTCGTGTTTAAATTTTTAAGTAGTTGTTACAGGATTTATCTAAGCTTTTTTCCCTAAAATTCAAATTCTATATTTTTACTTCTAAAGTATACATTTAGTTTGGTTTGCATTTGTTATAGTAATGATTTAAAAGAAAAAAATCCATTCAAAATCTCACTACCCAGAGAGTTAACACTTTGGGGAATATATTTCCAAACATATCTATTTATCTGTCTGTTTTTCTTTGTCTTTCTCTTTTCAAAATAAAAGGAAAATCTGCTGGCTGTTTTTCAATCTGCTTTTTTACTCATTGTAACAGGCATTTTCCATAATAATAAATATAGACCTACATTATCTTTTTTTGACAGCCACATTGTACTCCAGTAGAGGGTAATTTATTGAATAAGTCACTTACTGATGGACATTTAGGATATTTGGAAATTTTTTCTAACTAAACAATGCTACAGTAACCATCTCTATACATATATGCATTTTTTAAAAATTCACTTGCCTGATTATTTCCTTAGGGTAATTTCTAGTAGTGGAACTGCCAAAGTAAAATTTATCTGCTGCTAAAGTGTCCTCCAGCAAAACTATCAATGTATATCCCCTGCTGCTACTGCTGCTTTGTCACTTCAGTCAAGTACAACTCTGTGCAACCCTATGGACTGTAACCTGCCAGGCTCTTCTGTCCATGGGATTCTTCACGCAAGAGTACTGGAGTGGGTAGACATGCTGTCTTCCAGACCCAGGGATCGAACGCGGGCCTCTTGCATTGCAAGGCAGATTCTTTACTGCTAAGCCACTAGGGAAAACCATGTATACCCCTACCAACAAAGAAAGAGGCTGCCCATTTCTCTGCATCTTCACTAATTCTGTAGTTGTCAACTATACTTTTTGCCATGTAAGTGAATATTTTTATATTGGGATACAAGATGCTTTTTCCAAGAATACAATCCCATCTGAAAACTTAAAGAATATTACATTTTATTACATGAAAATAGAAATCACTGTGGTAAAGAGTATTTTTTAAAAAACTAGGTAAATACTATTACATATCCTTACTATTTTAAAAGTAGATATAATCAACGATGAAAAGGTGAATAATACAGTAAAAACATGCAAAGGTGAACGAGCAGCCTCACAGGCGTTCTGTTGTTTAGTCTCACCCTTTGCTGCAAAGGCAGTGCCCTCTCTTGTCCCGTGAGGTCACCTCTAGCACTGTTTCCTGTGCTCTGCTGGCACCCCCACCCTCACCGCTCTCCCAGGGAAAGTTGTGGGGAGAGATGCACCACTCGGGAGACCAGCAGAGTTTCTTTCTGGGTGAGGGACAGTCAGTACTTCCCCTGCTTTCATACATTTATGTTTATTTGACATCGCCATGCCCCCAAAGGGACAGGCTAATTGTTCACTCATATGAATGTGAAAGTGATCATCTGAGCTCTGCCATCAGACTCCAGAATCAGTAAATTATTGGGAAGGGAAAAATACACACTGGCAACATTGCCTGATCTGTGTCTCCAGGGCAGAATTGACACTATTCTTCTACCAGATGTAGATAGAGATTTCTGGATGTTCTCATAAATAAAGTGCTAGAGGCCATGTCATCAGTGTCCTCCACCTTTCCCTCTCTCTGACTCTCCTGTGTATTACTACATACTTAATGAAATGGAATATTTTTCAGCAACTTCAGGGAAAGTGAAAGACGCTAAGAGGCAGAAATGCCACACTGACAGCATCCTCCCCTGCCCTTCATAGCGCAGACTAACAGAGCATCTTCCCTGTGTTTTGGGATCCTGAGCATCTGGCTCCTGGCATGTGTACCCCAAGTCTCTCTGAGGGGCAGGAGTTGCGCAGCGCTGTTCTGAGTGGTAATTGGAGCATTCCTTCAGCACACAAAGTTCATTTGCAGATGATAAGGGATGCCATGTGCTCTAGGGCATTTTTCCTATGTCTTTAAAGAAATACCATGTCCAGAAGTCATATGCAGTTCCTTAAATCCTTAGGCAGTGTCCAGAAGGGAAGCAGAAAAGAAACCATCATGTTCAAGATTGTACAGAAGCTCCTTTAAGCCAATTACAAGCTGAGGCAAGTGGTAGGAACCAGGCCTAGTAAATAACCCCTCTACCTGAGCAGTAAAACTGCCCAAGAAGGGGGAGCACATGACTACTGGCTAGGTTTCAGTGATGCCCCTGGAGCAGTTAAAGGCTGGCACTGCCATACTGTGGAGAAGGCAATGGCAACCTACTCCAGCACTCTTGCCTGGAAAATCCCGTGGACGGAGGAGCATAGTGGGCTGCAGTCCATGGGGTCGCTAAGAGTCTGACACAACTGAGCGACTTCACTTTCCCTTTTCACTTTCCTGCATTGGAGAAGGAAATGGCAACCCACTCCAGTGTTCTTGCCTGGAGAATCCCAGGGATGGGGGAGCCTGGTGGGCTGCTGTCTATGGGGTCACGCAGAGTCGGACACAACTGAAGCAACTTAGCAGCAGCAGCAGCCATACTGTAGGCTCAGAGTGTCGAATGTTTAACTTTCTTATTGATGCCCTTAGAAAACGTCACATATTATACCCCTGCCTCTATAACATGGCGTATACTCAGAGGCCAAATGGGACCCAATAATGATGATTGGTATTGTGTTGCTTATTAGCATGAATCTTCCCTCCATTCTTTCTCACCCTTTTCTTCCCCAAACATCATTGCCAATTGAAAGCTGGGCAGTGGTGTATGTATAGGATATATGTTATATATATGTTTGGTACAAATGGGCTTTCCCAATGGCTCAGTGGTAAAGAATCTGCTTTACCACTCAGCCATTGGGAAAGCCCAAAAGAATCTGTTCGGAGAAGGCAATGGCACCCCACTCCAGTACTCTTGCCTGGAAAATCCCATGGATGGAGGAGCCTGGTAGGCTGCAGTCCATGGGGTCGCTAAGAGTCGGACACGACCGAGCGACTTCACTTTCACTTTTTCACTTTCATGCATTGGAGGAGGAAATGGCAACCCACTCCAGTGTTCTTGCCTGGAGAATCCCAGGGACAAGGGAGCCTGGTGGGCTGCTGTCTATGGGGTCACACAGAGTCGGACACGACTGAAGTGACTTAGCAGCAGCAGCAGCAAAGAATCTGCTTGCAGTACATGAGACATGGGTTTGATCCCTGGGTAGATCCCCTGGAGAAGGACACTCCAGTATTCTTGCCTGAAAAATCCCATGGACAGAGGAGCCTAGCAGTCTACAGTCCAAAGGGTAGCAGAGTCTGTCTGACATGGCTGAGCTACTGAGTACGACGACAATGGTACATATCCCACCTGCTTAGTCAAAGAGTCGTCATCCTCTCTTGCAGAAGAGGTCTTTGCAAAATTGTTTTTTTCCCCTTTCATTAGATTCTTTCTGCACTCTTTCTGTAGTCTCTGTTATTTCTCATTTCTTCTAATGTGAGGTTATTGAAGATAAATCAGAAATACCTACCTTATCCCAGAGAATCATTTCCAGATATTTATTTAGAATGGCCACCTTACCCTCTCACACTTTTAGTAAGCTAAAACTGATTCCACTTTTAGTTCCCCCCTAGAAATTTCTAGACTTTTGGTACGTGGAAAGTAATTACCACCTCTAATTTAAAGTTAATCCTATATTTTGAGTGCAAGAAGCATGTGTCTCATGACAGAAATTGAGTAAAAATTACACCTAAATCCTCTAGCAATGTCCTGCATTCTGGTCTGTACAAGTTAGTCAAGGGTACATAAGAGAAGTAGTAGGAAGTCTCTGATTAGAATCATTTTCTGGGATTTTTTTCCCCCTCCTTTTTCCATCATCATTAAACTCGAATAGCCTACTACATTGGTTCTTCACCAAGAGATTCTGCATACTTCTCTACCACTTTTTCTTTATTTTATTGAAGCCTAATTGATTTACAATGTTGTGTTAATTTCTTTTGTATAGCAAAGTGACTTAATTGTATATATATATAATTTTTTTAATTTTTAAAATTTTTAAAAATTCTATGAAAGCAGTGATAAACACAGTGAAAAAAATTAACATGAAGATGCAAAAGAGGGCCTCAAAAATCATAAAATGTTGGGGAGGAGAGTAAGAAAATGTAGATTTTTTTTTCCTAGAATGTGTTTGAGCCTATATGACTACCAGTCTACCAGTTTTAATAATAGCACTTTTAGGTGAAGATTAGAAAGAATCTTAATACTATTTAGTTTTCCCAAAATATATGAAGTATCTGTTGACAAGGTGTCTATAACAATCTATCTCTATTTATTTATTAATATATATAATACAAAGGGTCAATTTCTTGGTCATCTTATTATCACCAGTCATGAACATCTCCTATCTAGAATCTGTACAGAGGTCTGCCACCTCACAGTAGGCTGTGTGTTCACCATTCCACTCCAACTCTCTAATATATTTAAAGAGACAAATTTCAGAAATGTACACTAACATTCAGAAAACTACTTCAGAGATCCGAATCTTGGAGCAGGAATCCAAGAGAAATCTTACTGGTCACAGTTATTGGAAATTTCCCCCTTTTCCCCAAACAACAAAGAACTATGGTGAAAACACTTTAAAGACTACCTTTTGAGTGATTTTGATGTTGGATTCTGATTTATTCTTTTTTAGAATATGAGGGACTACATTTAAATTCCAAATAAATTCTTTTACCTAATAAGATATGAATGTACAATTTTTGACTGTTGTGATACAGTGATCGTTCATCAAGTCCAGTGTCTAATAATCATTTCCTCTTTAGTAATGACCAAGAGATAGAGGCCATTTTTAAAGAGTAGATCATTCTAATGAGGTGGATGAAACTGGAGCCTATTATACAGAGTGAAGTAAGCCAGAAAGAAAAACACCAATACAGTATACTAATGCATATATATGTAATTTAGAAAGATGGTAACAATAACCCGGTATATGAGACAGCAAAAGAGACACAGATGTATACAACAGTCTTTTGGACTCTGTGGGAGAGGGAGAGGTGGAATGATTTGGGAGAATGGCATTGAAACATGTATAATATCATATATGAAACGAGTTGCCAGTCCAGGTTTGATGCATGATACTGGATGCTTGGGGCTGGTGCACTGGGATGACCCAGAGGGATGGTATGGGGAGGGAGGAGGGAGGAGGGTTCAGGATGGGGAACACATGTATACCTGTGGCGGATTCATGTTGATATATGGCAAAACCAATACAATATTGTAAAGTTAAAAAATAAAATTAAGTTAAAAAAATGACACCTGATGGATGATAAAATATTTTAAACTAGGAAAAAAAAAAAAAAAAAAAAACAGTAGATTGGAGTTTTACGGGTAGCTCCCCAAGGGGACATAGAGTTGAAACAAGGAGGGATGTAATTAGAAGCCAGAAAAACAAGGGAGAGCTGGGTGCACATTAACAGTGCCAGCAACTCTAAAACAAGTTAGGCTTTAGTCAAGATGTAATCAAAAACATGTACTCTAGATATTCGTCCATTTCTAGGACTGTGCAGGGTTTAATTTCCTCTCATCTCTTAGCAAAAAATAACTTGATCTAAGAAGAAAGATTTCTCCACACCACAGTCAGATTATTTCCTGGGACCAGTACACCCTTGGCAGACCACACTGACTTGTAGACCAGCCTGAGGATCCAGGGAAAACAGACAGAGTGACCCAGAGGGACAGAGTCAGGGCCAGCTGTGGACTGGAGTCTATACCATCTTCCAAAAACCACCCCAAATCAGTCTTTTATTTCCTTTCTCAACAATAGGCATTAGAAAACCTAAAGATCAAAGGTCCTTTTCAGGCCTGAGCTATTGATGTGATTGTAGAGATTATTTCTAGGTCAGCTGCAGCTACCTTTTGCTGTGGCTGGACGCTCAAAGCAATCCCGTACAGGGACACATGCGCACACAGTCTATTGGTATGGGCTTTTCTCCCGCCTATTAGATGCATTACAAATTTGCTTTTAATGGGGCCTCTCTGCATTCAACAGAAATATTTCTGGAACTCTCCTGGCTCCCACAACATTTGCTGGGTGCACGCTTAATATGTTTTAGCTTTACTGCCTGAAGATGGAATCAGGGACATCTACCTGCACATGACAGTGCTTTGGCTCTTGCAGTTGCAGAACTTAATGTATGTATCAGTAATGAAAATCTTAATTAAGAAAGCTGCATCATTGTCCATGAACACTCATTTTTCTCCCCCTGCAAAGCCCTTTGTGTATTTCAGTATATACCTGGTCCAGACAGACAGAGCCCTCGAAGAGCTTGTCTGGCAGATCTTCTCTTGATTATTAACAGCTAGCGAATGACAAAGTCTCGCTTTCCTTTTGTCTTGAAACTGAGGCTTGGAACAGCACAGCACACAATGTACTGTAGGATTTGTTTGTGTTTTTTTAAACTTGCTTTTATTACGTTGGTGGGTTTAAAAATCCGACAGTGTTGATCAAAACTAATTTAGGTAACTTAGAGTTGCCAAAACACTAGCAGATGCATATTTACACATATACTCTCAGAGAAATGTAATTTTCCATATAGAAACAATGCACAAACATAAGAAGGGACAATTTTAAGCTGTTTGCCCATGTTTCTGGCGCCTTTGCCCTCTGTGCTTAAAGCCTGCCAAGTCCCAACTTCCACAACCTTAGCAGTTCCTTCTTTCTCTGCATCAATATCCACATGCCAGCTGTCATTTGTACAAAGTAACATGCTTTGGAAGATGGAATCACTTCCATGGAAGATGGAGTCAGGCAGGCAACTGACCATAACCATAAAAAAACTGAGTTATTGAGATCTTTTGAAAAGGTGGCCTATAATTATGTTTATGAAACAATATCCGATTGTAATATTTTAATCATTCCCAAATCATAGTTCCCAAAATAAAGTTAATTCATTTGAAATTCTCTTAAAAGCCTCAAAACATTTTACTCTTAAAATGTAGCGACTCCACAACCTTGAATTATCACCTACATGATGAAGAGAGAGACTCATGTCTCCTCCACCTGTGTGTATCGTCAGTCTTCTGCATTTTCTAAGTCCATGGGCTACAGTGTTAACCATTTCCTGGAAGAGCCATGCAAGTAATTGAATTGGGCTCCAGCTGTGTACTTCCATAATGCTTTCTACTGGAATAGAAGGACACGGCCATCTAAAGAAAGTCTGGTAATAAATATTTAGAACTTGTCTTCTTATTGTACATATACTGCCCTCAACAAGAGAAGAGCAGACGCACTGTCTCTGGAGATACTAGTATGATAATATTTATTTACTTTGCTTCTTAGAACTTCACATGCTTTAGCACATTTATTTTCAAAACCACTATAAAATAGGTAACAGTCGGCTTTCTGCATATCTGTAGCATGGAAAATTTGTGTAAATAGCCTCTATGTATCACATAGATATGAGGAAGACCTTATTATGCAAAAGTTATTTTGAAATATACTTATGTTAAGTCTCATGGTTGCATTCAACATTTTAAATTAGGATTAAACATGTAAAGTAAATAAAATAGACTGATGTTTTACCATAAGAGGTTAGGACAAAAGCTATCAGAGCTCTTAGGTGCTAGGTGGGAAGCACTATAAACAAGTTGTTTTACTCTGGAAGATTCTTCTTTTTGAGAATCATCTGGCCAACCCTGCCATAAATTCTAAAGAAACTGTGAAGTAACTGGCCTAGAAATATGTTGCAGGTATATAATGTAAGGCATATAGTAGACTGTCAATAAATGTTTGGAGAATGAATAAATTATGAATGAATAAAGGAAAAAGTAAATTTTGTTGGCATTTCAAAGACTAAACCAGAGATCAGGTACTTTTCTTAATCTTGGAAAATACTTGATTAGAAATTTGAAGTGTGCTGAATTTCTCATCCTTGATATTCAACTTTCTAAGCAATGAAATATTCTATAAAGGGGAGAGGAGTAGGAAAGCAGGGGGAAGGATGGATTAGGAATTTGAGATTAATAGATGCAAACTATTATATAATAGAATGGATAAAAAAAACAATGTCCTTTTGTATAGCACAGGGAACTATTCTATATCCTGTGATAAACCACAATGGAAAAGAATGTGTGTATATATATATGTACCTATACATAATATACATATATATTACTGAATCACTTTGCTATACAGTAGAAATTAACACATTGTAAATCAACTTCAATAAAATATTTTTTTAAATACTCAGTAGAATTGTGAAGAATCCTAAGGTTTAAAATGTGGGTAGATTGGTTACCTTCTGTCTCTGGAACCCTGTGTGTGTGTGTGTGTGTGTGTGTGTGTGTGTGTGTGTGTGTGAGTACCTGTGTGTATACACGTATCTCCATCCATGTATGTAAACAATCACTGGATCACAATGTAAAATGAACTTACTGTGAGTCTTGAGTAAAAATGTTTGGAAAAAATAGGTAGATCAAGATAATATACTTTTCTATTCAGCATACCTACAATGTGCTTATAACTGAAGAGTGACTAGACCCATTAATAGACAACGAAGCCTGTCATGCTGCAGTCCATGGGGTCGCAAAGAGTCGGACACGACTGAGCAACTGAACTGAACTGAGACCCATTAAATAGGCAGACAGCAGCAGGCCTTCTGATGATTTACCCTCATCTCTGCCTCTCTGCCGAGACCTCAATGCGTTTTCTCACTTTTGTGCTTAAAATACCATATACTGTCTCAACTTTGGCCCAGTCAACAAGCTGAGGAATCAAGCAAGTTTAGGGCCAAAAAGTGCCATGCAACTGGAGCAAAGGGTCTTGGGAAAGCATACCAGCTGACTGGAAGGATGCTCTTCAGTCCAAATCTGGCCACCATTTGCTCCCACACAGAAATACATCCACTACCAATGTCATAGGTGATCCCACCAGCAAACCTGTGCTTCATGGTCCTCCAGAACAGCATATTTATGTTAGCACCTAATGAAATGTCCATAAAGCAACATACGGTCTGCTATATTTAAGTACCCATGACTTCCTTATTTCAAAAGTACCTTTAAACATAGTAATAACATTTCTCTATATGCAAACCTCTGTACATAAAAAGGTTTACATTTTAAAACAAACATGTTTTTGAGTTTTATCCAAATTCAAAAAAAGCATCTGAAAAATTTAACAGCTGAAAAACACTTTCTTCTTGCTGGGAAAACTTAAACCTTGCTAGGCTTTATGCAACTTTAAAAAAAAATCACTTCTGTGCTGAGAACTAGCATGAGAAATCTCAGCATGAAAGGTTGTTGGAATTTTTTTCTTCAGAGAGCTAAAACCAATCATTGGTTATAGTGTGATGCCACAATATGCATATGCTTTGTTAGGAACAAATATGATCTAATTTCAAGGGCATCTTCAACCAAAATTAGGGGGAAATGATAAAGGCTACTTAAGCAGCAATCCAGCGTCTGAGAGCAAAGCTTGAGGACCTCATTGTCCCATCAAGGTCTTGAAACGCTGCTAACCCTGAACTGGTTGTTACTGTTTGAAAAGCCTACGGGTATTTGTTTTATTATGGTCTCACTCAATCCTTCCTCAACCGAGAGGATCTCACAAGGGAAGCGCAGCTCTGTGATGGTGTCCTGGACTTTGTTTTCTGTTTGTTTCAGCACTTCAATAAATGGTCTGTTACCTGCCATTATGACCTGCATGCATTTGCAGAGCAGTTTTTCAAATCAAAACAAATTATGTGGCTGTGTTTCTAGAAAGCCAAACCATTTGAAGATACTATGGAATTGGAAACACGGTAGACATGGCCATGCAATTGTAGGTTTGTACACATATGTTCGGGCATATTCAGGAAAATAGGAAAAACGAAAAAAGACTGGACAATGCAAATATGGAAATACAGCTTGTTCAAACATTTGCAGCCCGTACTCCTAACAGTGTACATATGTAGAAGTGACTTTGTAAAGAAGGCCCACACTCAAGCATATTCCTCTTAATACTCTCTTGGAAATTAAAGAACATAGCATAAATTTCAATATCATAATGGCTTCCTTTCGAGTGTAATGCCTTTGCGTAGGACTTAGGGGGCCACTTCCTTTATGGGAAGAGAGATAGCAACAACGTACTCTATTATTTACTGGGTGATTTTTGAGAGAAACAAGTCCTTCCTTGAAGACAGGCGTGGATATTTCAAGACCTCCTCAGAAAATTTTTTCAGCACCTTCTGTGCTCCAAATCTGAGGCATCGTGTTTCAGTATAACTGAGTAACAGGCTGGCAAATTCCCTGCTTTCCTATTCACCAAAATCCAAAATAGAACTCAGAAAAACTCCCTCCTTCATCACCATACCCCACAAAAATCACTCCACTGGGACCCCCAGGGAGAAATAGACACTCCCCTCCCCCAAAAAAGACCAAAAACAAAAACCACCAACCAGTAAATGGAGCCAGTCCTGAAAGACAAATTCCCAGCTGTAACTGTAGCACTTTGCTCAGTACTGTGAGCTTGCTAGAGCTGGCACATTTTTTATAATACAGATGCATAAATGTGCTGTCTGAGCCAGAGGAGATATAGTATTCCCTTTGGTATTTCTTATCTAAACTAGTCGGCATCACCCGTGCAATTGACATGAACTTGGGCAAACTCTGGGAGATGGTGAGGGACAGGGAGGCCTGGTGTGCTGTACTCCGTGGAGTTGCAAAGAGCTGGACACGACTGGGCGACTGAACAACAACATCTAGAGCGCATTGCAATGGAGGAGCCTCCTGAGACCCAAAGTAAAAGACTCCATTTGCCATCTGACCACTTTTTTAAAATTAAGACTTCCTGTGACTTAATTTCTCATAACATCTGTAGAAAACCACCTTTTTCAGACTTCTGAAGCATTTTCTAAATTCAAAGGTTCACTGTATCTTACACATATACACATATGCATACACATTTAGAGATTATATATTTAAAGTGAAATATGTAATATGGACTGCTTTATAAGTTTCCAAAAGAGTGTGCATATGTGTGTGTGTTTGATAATTATTTTACAGTGGACATAATTTAATCAAACCAGTGGGAAATATTTGTAAACCAATATGTATATTCAGGCTTCCCAGTTGGCTCAGTGGTAAAAAAAATCCACCTGCCAATGCAGGAGACGCAAGAGACATGGGTCCAGTCCACGGGTCAGGAAGATTCCCTGGAGAAGGAAATGGCAACTCACTCCAGTATTCTTGCCTAGGAAATCCCACAGACAGAGGAGCCTGGCAGGCTACAGTCCGTGGGGTCACAAGAGAGTTGGACATGACTTAGCAACTGAACAACAATATGCATATTAATTTTTTTGGACCATGAGATATGCATTCTTTAAAAATAACTTATTTTATTAACATAAAATAATTTTTTAAAATTTTATTTAAAAATTGCTTATTTTATGGAGGACTTCTTTTTTCTTGTCTAAATGGTTTTCTAGAATACATTTTTTAAATTAAATAATACTAATGAAAGTAAAAGGAAAGAAAATATGCTCTAACCAGAGGTCCAGTTTAACTTCCAAAGTTGGGCCAAAATTTTGTCCAAAGCTTAAATCTGCCTCTGAGGGATAAAGATTAGAAACACTGAGGTCTTTACAAAAAGATCAAGGTCCAAAGGCCATTCCCAGTAGCTTAGGGATGAATTCCAGGGGTTCAGACCTGTGTTTGACAACATGCCCTATCTATTCTTATGTCCTTGGGGACAAGTTAATTAATCTTTAAGCCTCAAGTTCCTTGGTTATATAATTAGAATAGTAATAGTAATTGCTTCCAAGAATTCTGATGAAGATTAAATGAGATAAAACAAGTGAAGCATTTGGCCCAGTATCAGTCACATAGAAAGTGCTCCATAATGGTAGTTAAGAGTCTAAATTATTTTAGCATTGGCAGCATCTTTAGAATAAATACCTCACCTGAAGATGGCCATGATGAATACTTCAGTGTGTTCTTTCTGGCTTGTCTCTCAGTTTATATATGATGACTTTTTTATAACCACAACACATGTAATTATACTACCAACATTTTGTTTTTTCAAGGTAATATTTATTGCACACTAAGAGTCAGGCACGACTGAGCGACTTCACTTTCACTTTTCACTTTCATGCTTTGGAGAAGGATATGGCAACCCACTCCAGTGTTCTTGCCTGGAGTATCCCAGGGATGGGGGAGTCTGGTGGGCTGCCATCTATGGGGTCGCACAGAATCGGACACGACTGAAGCAACTTAGCAGCAGCAGCAACACCATTCCAGGTGCTGTGGAAGGCATGTGAAGCATGTCATGTCATGTGATAATCCTTACTATGGGCCATTACCATTATTAATGGTCAGTTACCATTATTAAACCCATTTTTCAGATGGTGGGACTGAAGCAGAGGATGCATCAGCAGTTTGCCTACAATTACATAACTAGGTAATGATGGAGTCAGATCTTGAACAAGGTAGCTAGTACTAACCTCTAAGCTAAAGAAAATAGTTACAAATAAAAAACATTGTATACAAAATGTTTATCATAAAAATTTTTTACCTTTTCACTCTAGATATTTTGAACATATACAAAAGTAGAAAGAACATCATAGTGAACCCTCATGAATTCCTCACTCAACTTCAACAATCAGCTCATGGCAAATCTTCTTAGACATAGCTATGTTATAAAACTGGAAATAAGCCATGTGTTCAACTCTAGGGAATTGGTTAAGTGCTTTATGATTTATCCATTAGATAGAATTTTTGAATCATTAAAATGTTTATGAAGAGCTTATAATAATGTGGACTATTTATGTTATATACTCAAGGATGGCATACATAATTACATAATTATACATATTATGTAATCACAACTATTTTTTAGTAATAAGTTATAGATCCTGGAAGACTGTATTTTTTCATCTGCCCCTTTTTCTGTTTTCCTAAATTGTATATCATGAGCACATTTTATTTTTAATAATAAAAAGTTATTTCTTTTATATTTAGAAAAATATATGTGTATAAAGGGAGAGAGTTTATTTATCTGACTTCACTGTGGAAATGAGTTTATACAAACAGAGTATCCCACATAACGATGCAATCTCTTCTTCATTATCAAAAAATATTTTCTTTTATTAAGTTTCAATATAGTATCTTAAATTGATATATACATTTAGCTTTCTTAGAATATATTTACCATAATTCATACTTTTATAAATGATTGAGGGTCATTATCACTAAACAACAATTTTGTTGTGTTTCTACTGATTGTGATGAGGATGTGGAAGTATAAAAATAATTCTGTATATTTGAATATTGTTTTGTGGTTTCCAAGCAGTTGCATGTGGCATTACTATTTGGTCCTTAGTCTCTAAGATTATTTGTTTCTGTGCTTATTTACCCCCAGACTTCCATAATATTTTTAGTTCTCATGTCTCCTTTTTATAGTTTTTATTCCCCTTCTTTAGTGATTAAGTTTCTTCTTGTTGTGCCAGCCTCATCTTAATCCTCATTCCTTCTCTAATGTGCTACTTCTAATCTGCCTCAGATGGGGGGCGGGGGGAACTAACATCACTTAGGTTGCCCATAACGTCCGTGCATTTTCTCATTCACTTGACGAATATGTAAATGAGTGCAGGACAGTGTGTATTCAGCAGTACACAGATAAACAAGACACAAATGCTGCCATCAGAGAAGTTTTAATCCAGCAGCAGGTCTGAGATACGTGCCTACTTCACTGGAAGCCACAGCAGAAAGTGATGTGCTCTCTGAAAGCAGTAGAGATTTAGTATTATTGTAGTTCAGAGAAGGGCTAACTAGGGGCTTTACCAGAAGAGGCGATGCTGAATTGGGGCCTTGAAAGGCAAGCAGGACTTGAGCAGACAGAAGAAAAGAACATTTCAGAAACCATGAGCAAAGCCTGGAAGAATCAAATGGCAATGACTCTTGCAGAGGAGTAGTTGGGTTTAACTAGAGCATGGAGTGTGTGAAGGCGAGTAGTGGGCAATAAAGTGGTAAAAATAAATTGGGACCAGAAAGTGAAAGGACTTGATTACCAGGCCAGGAGTTTGGACTTTATTCAGTAGACGATAGGGAGCTGTTGAAAGTTTTTAGTAGGAGAGTAACATCCTCAGAGCTGTGCCTCAGAAGATGAATCTGGCCACCGTGAGCAAGATGGATTGGACAAGGGAGAGACCAGAGGACACAGATCAGGTAGGAGACTATCTCAGTAGCCCAGGAAGAGGCCGCGAGGGCCCTAACTAGGGCAGGGGCAGAGGGAATGAACGGAGCCAGCACACATTGATGAGACGTGGCAGAAGGAGAATTATATCTGTTATATTTGGGAGCAAGGGAGAGGAGGGCACCAAAGACATCATTTTACTGTTGAACCTAAGTGGGGCCATAAACAGAAGCAGAGGGCTAAGAACAGGAGCAGATTTGGAGCGGAAAGCATGAGTTTAATTTTGAACATAAAGCATGAAGGTGCTGACTGGGTAGCCGTGAAAGTTCAACTGGGCCTTTGCAGACAGGAGGCTACAGTGCAGCAGAGGGGCCGGGCTTGGAGATAGGACTTTGCCTCAAAGACAAAGAGGACACAGTGGCAAGAGCAGAGTTTCTCCGAGAGATGTGAGGGATTTATGTGTGGTCTACTTGATTCCAGTTCTGGCTGCTTGCACGTCTTTTTCACTTTCTTTCTGTTCTTAACCATATTTGGAAAGTTGCCTAAGTGGCTTGCAGATGTATGAATTATACATAAAAACATACAAAATATACTCTAAAGTAATGAAGCAATTTGGAATATGGCTATTTGAATCAATTTCACATTACCCACAGCCTTTATCTTCACATATAGTATGTTCCTGTGTGACTTTAGAGTAGTCACTGAACCTCTCTGGGTCTCAGATTCCTCATCAGTTAAAAGAAGATGTTGATTAAGATCTGTGGTCAACGTAACTGGCTAAAAGCAGCCAAAACTGACATTATATAAGAATCACTTGGAGAAGGGAGGGGCAGAGACCAGGGCTCACAGATCTGTATTCTTTAAATCTTCTAGGTGATTCTGGCATGCAGCCAGGGTTAGTAACCACTGGGCTACACATTCCAGCTCATACATTCTAAAGCGTTCCCAGTCTTCAGACAAAATGGGTATTTTTTTGCCACAATTCACAAGTAAAAAACATATCCAAAATAACTAGTGTCAAATTCCATCTATAGTAAAATATTCCCCCTCTCAACAGTAAGATAGAAAACATATTTGAAAAGCACATAATTTAGAAGATCCTGTGATGTTACACAATGTGAAAGGTAAGTGTGAAAGGAGAGATGGAAGGGGCAGAAAACCAAGGAAGATAAGTCATGTGCACACATACAGGAGCGCTTCTCCGTGCACCTGGGGACTAGCCATGCACCCCAAAAGGCTCTACATTTGATTTTAATGCTCCTCCTGCAGTTGTTGAGATTGCATGGATCAGCATTTCAGAAGTACCTGTGTAGAGTGTTTTTGTCTGTCCGAGCTATTATAACAAAATACCATAGACTAAATGACTTATAAACAACAGAAATTTATTTCTCATAGTTCTGGAGACTACAAGTCTGAAATGAGGGCACCAACATGGTCAGGTGATGACTGTCTTCTGGGTGGCAAACTTCTCATTTCCTGGCCCTAGGGGCTGGAAGGCTCTGTGGGGCCTCCTTTAGAATAGCATGAAGGTTCCTAATCACGTCCCAGAGGCCCCACCTCTAATATCACATACTGAGAATTCGAAGCCCAAGATGGGGGAGGGGAGAGGGGCAAGACAGACATTTAGACCATAGGACAGACCCAGAACAGGTCTAGAGTGAAACTTTTTAAAAAATCTCTTGTAATTCCATTGGGGGATGAAGCTTCTCCTTAATTAAAGGGCTCATCTTTAACAAACCCTCTTTGCTTGGTTCACTTTTCTTCATGGATTTCATAGTTTGAACTTGAAGATAGCTCCATTATTTCAGCATTGTGTCAGTAATAAGAGGTACATTCTAAAGGCCCAGAATCTAGAACATGCTGTCCTGGGCCATTCAGGTGAGAAGAAGGAGAGCACTAAGGCGTCAGTTCTTCCTTCACTTTCTCTATTCTTTCTCCTTTCCTCCTGAGGAAACACTCTTCTGAACCTGACAGGTTGGACTGGAGAAACAGGTTGGAATTCAGGAAATCTGAAATGTTCCCACTTCCAGACTAGTTTTGATATCCCATTTGCCCAGCTAGTATTTACTGAGGAGCTGCTCTAACTAGGGCATTCTGTTGAGTCTTTATTTACATCAGAAATTAGCAACCAATTGTGATTTTTAATTGAATTCTGGCTACTATCAAAATTCTAGACCCAAGTGCAGAGGAGAACTAAGGATAATGATGATGCTGGTACATTACATTTACGTGTATCTCAACAGTATTTTCACGGAAGTAGATTTGGCGCCTTCCCTCTCTACTATGGAAATCCTTCTCTCCCTCTCATTTGTATCACCACGCAGCACCTTGCTTCTACTCCTCAGCCCCACAGTTATCCATTACTTTTCTCCAGTCAAACTGAGGCATCTTGACTATTTACACTCAGGTGGTCTGGTAGCCTCATTAAAATCATTTACTCTAAGGTGTGAATGAGGTTTAGACCTCTTAGAGAAATTTGTATTTTAAAATGAATCTCATTAGACAACCAGTTTTGTTTTCCTCCAGTTAATAATGACATGTGAAGAGAGAGAGTTTTGAGTAGGGCTCTCAGACACATTTATCTGCCCACTGTGTCCCAACACACAAAGTTTTATTTACACGTGTAGGAGAGAATAACATAGGGAATCAGCCCAAGAGCCCTATGTATCTCCTCCACCGCTCCCCACACACATGCCCCCACTGCCTTCCCCCCCACACCCCGCCTCTCTTTTTCACCTCTGCATGTTGCTTCAACTCTACTATCACATGACACCCCATGTATCAAACACCTACTGACCTCTACCATGCTGGACCCACTGCCTGTTCCTAATCTGTGCCCCCTACAAATCCTGAGTCTTGGTTCCATTTTCTATTTATAATCTTATAAGTGCTCTTTAAATTTTGTTCCCCTCATCCTGGAGATAGTTTAGTAACACAGATGAAGCTTAGCTCTGGAGTCAGATGCCACTTCCTAGGTGTTTGATCTTAAGCGAGGTATTTATCATCTCCAAACCTGTTTCCTCATATGTAAAATGGGCATATTGTGAGGATTAGCTATGATATATAAATAGAATCAGGAACATTTGTTAATAGTGCAATACCTGTAGTTACTATTATTAATATTATTTATTATCTGCACTTCCCTCAACAACACTGATTCGGATTTCCTCTGCTGGTTCTGTCTTGGAGGAGCTAATCCTTGAGTGTGCTGGGCTGGTCAGAACCAGTTTCCTGCACCTGACCTTTTTTTGGCTACTTGACACACAAAGTTGATAATGATAGGGACCATATTTTCTGAACAAAAACAGGACATAGTTTTATAAATACAAGCATATTTGTGGAGATAATAAAAGGCAAGCTTTGAAACCAGGTCTGTTGCAGGAAATCAGAGACATGACTTCTTATACTGTGAATTTTATACTCTGAATGAAGATGAATTTGAGAGTCATGAGGGAGTGCTGAACATAATTAAGTGTCCCTCTGATAACCCATTGTATTCAGAAAGCAAGGTCAGTAACACAGGCAAGAGTGGTCTACTCTTCAGGGAGGTGTTTTTCTGCCCCCAAAGAGAAAGCAAACACTTTGAAGTCAGATCTGGGGTTACATCCAAATGCCACCACTTAAAATTCAATGACAAAGAGACTCAAAAACTCCTATAATTAATCTGTTACTGGTGAGGAAACTGAGGCTCAGATACATCAAATATTTCAGCCAAAATTAATGATAACCATCTTGCAGACATATCATGAAGATTAGAAATTATATATAAAAACCTGATGTTTGGTCTAAATAAATGAATTTCCTGGAAATCTAGAGCCAGGTTTCTCTTCAAGATGAAAGGGAACTGAAATTTTGTCCACCTTCCACATATAACCAAGCTCTCAATTTAAAAACAAAAAACTATTTAGCTACTATCAGATCAGTCGCTCAGTCATGTCCAACTCTTTGCGACCCCATGAATCGCAGCACACCAGGCCTCCCTGTCCATCACCAACTCCCGCAGTTCAGTCAGACTCACGTCCATCGAATCAGTGATGCCATCCAGCCATCTCATCCTCTGTTGTCCCCTTCTCCTCTTGCCCCCAATCCCTCCCAGCATCAGAGTCTTTTCCAAAGTCAACTCTTTGCATGAGGTGGCCAAAGTACTGGAGTTTCAGCTTTAGCATCAGTCCTTCCAAAGAAATCCCAGGGCTGATCTCCTTCAGAATGGACTGGCTGGATCTCCTTGCAGTCCAAGGGACTCTCAAGAGTCTTCTCCAACACCACAGTTCAAAAGCATCAATTCTTCGGCACTCAGCCTTCTTCACATTCCAACTCTCACATCCATACATGACCACAGGAAAAACCATAGCCTTGACTAGATGGACCTTTGTTGGCAAAGTAATGTCTCTGCTTTTGAATATGCTATCTATGTTGGTCATAACTTTCCTTCCAAGGAGCAATCGTCTTTTAATTTCATGGCTGCAGTCACCATCTGCAGTGATTTTGGAGCCCAGAAAAAGAAAGTCTGACACTGTTTCCACTGTTTCCCCATCTATTTCCCATGCAGTGATGGGACCAGATGCCATGATCTTCGTTTTCTGAATGTTGAGCTTTAAGCCAACTTTTTCACTCTCCACTTTCACTTTCATCAAGAGGCTTTTTAGTTCCTCTTCACTTTTCTGCCATAAGGGTGGTGTCATCTGCATATCTGAGGTTATTGATATTTCTCCCAGCAGTCTTGATTACAGCTTGTGTTTCTTCCAGTCCAGCGTTTCTCATGATGTACTCTGCATATTAGTTAAATAAGCAGGGTGACAATATACAGCCTTGACGAACTCCTTTTCCTATTTGGAACCAGTCTTTTGTTCCATGTCCAGTTCTAACTGTTGCTTCCTGACCTGCATACAAATTTCTCAAGAGGCAGATCAGGTGGTCTGGTATTCCCATCTCTTTCAGAATTTTCCACAGTTTATTGGGATCCACACAGTCAAAGGCTTTGGCATAGTCAATAAAGCAGAAATAGATGTTTTTCTGGAACTCTCTTGCTTTTTCGATGATCCAGCCGATGTTGGCAATTTGATCTCTGGTTCCTCTGCCTTTTCTAAAACCACTTGAACATCAGGAAGTTCATGGTTCACGTATTGCTGAAGCCTGGCTTGGAGAATTTTGAGCATTACTTTACTAGCATGTGAGATGAGTGCAATTGTGCGGTAGTTTGAGCATTCTTTGGCATTGCCTTTCTTGGGGATTAGAATGAAAACTGACCTTTTCCAGTCCTGTGGCCACTGCTGAGTTTTCCAAAATTGCTAGCATATTGAGTGCAGCACTTTCACAGCATCAACTTTCAGGATTTGAAAGAGCTCAACTGGAATTCCATCACCTCCACTAGCTTTGTTCCTAGTGATGCCCTCTAAGGCCCACTTGACTTCACATTCCAGGATGCCTGGCTCTAGGTCAGTGATCACACCATCGTGATTATCTGGGTCATGAAGATCTTTTTTGTACAGTTCTTCTGTGTATTCTTGCCATGTCTTCTTAATATCGTCTGCTTCTGTTAGGTCCATACCATTTCTGTCCTTTATTGAGCCCATCTTTGCATGAAATGTTCCTTTGGTATCTCTAATTTTCTTGAAGAGATCTCTAGTCTTTCCCATTCTGTTGTTTTCCTCTATTTCTTTGCATTGATCACTACTATAGAACATGGAAATAACTTTCCACGTTTATGTTTTTAACCCCAGTTAGGGTCTCAAAGAGTCAGACACCAGTGAAGCAACTTAGCACGAATGCACATCGTTAAGTATATCCAGATAGACTGACTGGATATATAACTATACTTTTTCAGTATCTATATCTAAAAGGAAAGCTTTCAAAGGATTTCTAGTGTTTTAGCAGTTTAAAGGTGTCTTTTGTTGTGATATAAGAGAAATACGGATGAAACCCAGGGAAACACAGCACTTTCTGGCTGTGTCATTTTTAAAAAGCCATAAAAAGTGATCACTTAACATTTTATGGAAAGATATCCTGGCACTTAGAGAAACTTCACAAAAAAAGGATACTGTATATATTGATATATTTAATGCCTAATTTCCAAGTAGAAATACTATTCTGGTCTAAATAAATCTTGAACATATTAAATTGAAAATGTCTATGCTGAGGGTTTATTTCCTATTTCTAATGAATCAATAATTTTGACTTCATTGCATATGCCTCTTTAATTTATAGTGAATAAAACAATACTGATTTTTCAAAAATTAATACAGGATCTCAAGCTACCAAGCTTCTAAATGATGATATTTCCAATGGCAAATAAAATAACATGCTGTCCGTGCAGTTAGTGATTTTAGGCAATTTGAACATCACGATAAAAGGAGGGGGAGGTGGGGATATTACAAGCAGTGTTATAATTAAAGGTCTGTTGATTCTTCAGTTTAAATGCCATTGTTGAAAGATTTTTCACTCAGATGTCAAAGTCTGTGGCCAGCCAAAACTTGGCATGCTAGAACTCAGCCCAAGGAAACATTGTGTTCTACAGATTTAAAAACCAAAATCTGTTAAGAACAGAAATGTTGGTCTTAGGCTGATTTCTCATGAATCAGAACCAGAGAATAGCCAAATACCACCTCCTCTTTATGAAAGGATGTAGTGCAGGTGGATGCTAATGTGAAATATGTGTTCAGATGGAAAATTAAGGGAAATGATGGTTAGATCTCATCATACAGTGCACTGGGTTAAAGTTTTATGTAAATAAAACATGGTTCTTTGAGAGTTCGGAAACATTTGAGAAGCTTCTTCTAGCTAATCTTTCATGGGTAATTAAATGGGGAGCAGAATTTACCTGTCTTCCAAGACTTTCTCCAATACTATCTCCTGTTACTACAAACACTTAAAGCAAGCTTTATTTAACTCACTGCCTAGAAATATATTTCAAACACCAGTTTTCCTTTTCTTTAATTTGAAGCTTACACACCAGTGACCTGTGAACTGCATCAAACTAGCCTATAAAAATTTTTGTCTGTACAATACTTAAAAATAATTTGAAAGTTTGAGCCAACAGCTAAAGATCAAAAGGTCTCACCGAAAAGAAACCCAGATCTTTTCCAGATTCTAGGAAATATGGCAATCTTAAAATATTAGACCTGAATTTTTGCATGGGACAGATATCTGGAACTGAGTAATAACTGTTCCCTTCAGACAAGCCATGTCTTCTCCAGTTAGACAAAGTACCTGTCACCCCACATTTTATGCCACATCCACTTCACTCATTTGTTCTGTCACCCTGGATACTAGCGGCACTTGGCTTTTCTTTCTTTGCTTACAGTATATGTATCGTTTCCTTGCTTTCTTTGCTTGTGGTATTAAGTTTTAAAGCTTTCCAATAAATGATAATATTGCAAAGACTGTGTGCATACGGGTGCTTCTGAACAAAGCATTATTGAAAATGACAAAACTAGAGTTCAATCAAATTATCCAAAATAGAGAAATGCTTTAAAGTATGTTGATATAGCCATATAATGAAATACTATACAGGGCTTAAAAATATATGTCTTGAAAGAATGAAGTTTACAATGTATACGACACCTATTTTCTAGGAGAAAAAATATTTATACACATAGGGAAAAAGCTGAACTGATGTCTTAGAGCTGGCTTTAAAAATGTATACATGTGTAAAGAAATGTATGCAAATAAGTTAATAAATAATCTTCAAGGGTATCTTTTGTAGATCCCCTTCCATGTGATTTCTTTATTCCATTTTTAACCCATCAGTTAGAACATATCCTGAAGCTGTTTTTCAGCTCTCTGTCTGAAGCTGATTATTCTTCTTGCCTTTATTCTTTAGAGGATACAATTAAGAATAAGATTTTCAAAGCTGTTTTAAATACTTGAGAGGCTCTTCCTGCTTGCCCACACACTAGACTACCACCATGGCAAAGCAATGCATTGACCTGGAATTGGTTTGTTCTTCTAAAGCACCCTTTGCTGATACCAAAAATTATTCAAAACATTTTGAAAGCATTTTGGAACAGAAAATTTTCACATAAATATGTACTTTGTAATATGAACACAAAAACTCATGCATCAACTTGTGCCAACTATAGGAGGCAAAACTCACAGGTAAAAGCCATTTAAGCATTTATGGAAACTGTTCTGATTCCAGCACTTAGCACAATGCCTGGCAGATAGGAAAGTATTTGTTGAATAAAATGTGAGTAAATTTGCACTCCCATCAAAAAGCAACTGACTTGAGCATCAAAAATTAGTCATCTTTTAAATAAAGATCAAACAACAAAATCTGAACTTTACTCATAAAGCTTCCAGATGTAGGTTGGGTGCTTCAGAGTCAATAATGCCATAAATTTCTCCCAGAAAAAGAAATAGTTTGTTTATGTATGTGGTTGAGTACATATACAGGTTTAGGCATAGAGTAAAAAGGGATAAGAGGTGATCCTTTCAAAGATGAGTTTAGTGATAAAGAAAGACTCCAGCTCTTAAATATGCCTCTTCCTCCAGGCAGTGCTAGCTCCAGCATTACTGATTTGACTGTTTTGACCATCTGTCTCCACTTCTCTAGATCACTTTCCCTTTGAGCTTCGTAACATCTATTTTCATGAGTCTCCTGTTCATCTGAGTGCTCCTTCTTGCCCCTTCATCCATTCTCCTTTCTTCTGCCCATAAAATTTACATTTGCCTTCCTTTCTTCCCTCACTGAATTCTTGAAGTTTGTGAGCAGTTTTAGCTTCAACCAGACATTCCTATTGCCTCCCTGAAGATCTGAGTATCTCATCCTGGCATGTGGGCTCTGCTACCACAGATATAGGTTTCCAGCTGCCAAATATACATTCCCACCTGAATGTGCCATCCAGCGTCTCAAACTCCTGCTGCTATCCTTCAAGTATTCTAGAAGCTAGTCACGTTAGCCACAAAAACAGGTTGTGCTTTCCTTTCCCCATGCTTTTATTCATTCTGTGCCCCTAGCCTAAACTCTTAACAGTTGAAACTTTTCCCATATTCCAAGGTCCATCTCAAACACTGCCTTTTTCCCAGTGTCCATCATCAAATGATATTTCCCAAGCCACTGATCCTACGGAATTTTGTTTTCAGCCCTTTATGGCAATGATCTTATTTTGCATTGTATTTTAGTTATGTGGTGTTTATTTTCTCACATATTCTAAACATTAGGTTTGTGGCTTCTTACTCATTTATGTAGCTATTTTCTAGAGCAGAGTCTTTTGCTCATAACAGTGCTCCTTAAATATATGTTGAGTTAAACTGAGTTTATGCATCAGTGGTTGTATGTGTTTTAGGGTTTGACAGACCCAGAAAGTGCCCCCTAACCAAAGTGTTTCCCTTATTTTCCAAGCCATAATATCTTGCTTTAGAGACTTTCTCTCTACAAATGGGAATATTCCACTAAGTTGCATCCTTTTTGTTCCCGAGCAAGTAAACTATTGACTAGTAAATAGTTAAATTGTTCCACCTTCTAAGACGTACTCATTGTCTCCTAAGAGGAAGCAAGTCTTGCAAGAATAGGCGGAGGTCAAGTTGTTCTCAAGGTAGTAACAAATAGGAAGATATACCTGGGAGAGGTAGGGTAATGGAGAGGAGCTTGGGCGATGCCACTTTCTAGTTGTATGCCTTATTTTCTCATCTAGATGTTATCTCACCTAATGTTATCTAGATGATAACACTTTCTACCTTACAGAGGTTATGAGTCTAAGTAAATAGTAGTAAACAGTAAATAATAAATACTAAATAATAGAGTACTTGGAATAATATCTGGTATACTGTAATTGCTACATGTAGGCTATTAAGTATTCACATACATGGCATATATAGTATATACAGCCATATGTATATATATGAAGCATATATATATACTTGATACATAATATTAATACATATACATTTAACAATTATTATAGCTGTTATAATTGTTATGTCACCCCATGAACCTGATGTCACATCCCAAAGAAACTTCTGGATAGCCAGAGACCTTCTGGGAATGGAGCATGTAAAAGGAAATAGAACAGGCATTGTCAGACAGACCAATGTGTGACACATAGCACTGTACTCTGCCAAGTCACTTCAGTCATGTCCAACTCTTTGCAACCCCATGAACTGTAGCCTGCCAGGCTCCTCTGTCAGTGGGATTTTCCAGGCAAGAGTACTGGAGTGGGTTACCATTTCCTTCTCCAGGGGATCTTCCTGACCCAGGGATCAAACCCAGGTCTCTTATGTCTCCTGCATTGCAAACAAGTTCTTTACCACTAGCAATACCTTGGAAGCTTCAACACACAGTACTGCCACCTCTCAACTTTGCGCCTTAAGGAATTTACTTAAACTTTCTGAGCCTCAGCTTCTTCATCAACATAACCAGAATGCCTACTTTTACATTTTCGTTGAGGATTAAGTGACCTTTTGTTCTCCCTAGTGATTTTAAATGGAGAAGGAAATGACAACCCACTCCAGTACTCTTGCCTGGTAAATCCCATGGACGGAGGAGCCTGGTAGGCTACAGTCCATGGGATCGCAAAGAGTCGGACACGACTGAGAGACTTCACTTTCACTTTTCACTCATGCATTGGAGAAGGAAATGGCAATCCACTCCAATGTTCTTGCCTGGAGAATCCCAGGGATGGAGGAGCCTGGTGGGTTGCCGTCTATGGGGTCGCACAGAGTCGGACACTACTGACGTGACTTAGCAGCAGCAGCAGCAATTTTAAAATTGGATCTCATTCTTTTGGTGATTCCTATCCTTTTTCTAAACTTCACAGTTGTTTTCTTGACAAATTAGAGTCTAGATTTTTTGTTTTGAACCAAACTTGAAAGAAATGGGTGGCATTGTTAAAAAAACAAACAAACAAAAAAAACTGGTGGCAGTACTGGCTAATAATTTCAAATTATCAATAATTTAATGCAGTAGTGAATGTTAAAATATGCATCAATTAATATGCGCCAAGCCTGATAGACAACAAATACTTATCAAACTGTGGCTAAATCCTTAATCTAGAACAAACTTACCAGTCAGACCAAGTTTTTTTTTTTAATAAAATATGTTCTATGGAAATAATTAACTGTACTAATTCACAGGTCTTACAATTGGTCATTTTTTTAAGAACAAGAATTTTTACTGAGAACAGAAAGTCCTTTCTATGTAGTCCTATTAGGAAGGGTTTTTTTTTTTTTTTTTGGCGGGGGCAGAGGGGAACAAAGGAAGAAAAACGGTCTTACAAATATCTACAAACTCCTGGATATTAGGATCTGAAAGAGAAAGAAGCTTGGAATGCACCTTCTCACATTTAGTCCTGTGGTTGTAGTGCTGTGATGTGGCACTTAATGCTCTAGGGGACCTCGAGCATTACAAATGCAACCAAAAGTCTCATAAAAAAACGAGCCTCTTAACAGTATGTGAGCTGGTCTGCAATGGCCTCAGGAAATCCCCCCAGCTATTCACGTCCTTTTTATCCACTACATTCTCTGACTCAAAGGGAAACCTCACTTCACCTCCTTGACCAGAATTGAGCAGACATTGATTTGGTTACCCGGCGCTTTGCTTATTCATTTATTAGTCTTCATCATTTGTATTCCACTAGAACAAAAGAATATATCTCTTCTTTGCATTAATTTAAGTTTAAGGATGTGCACATGTGAGTTTGTGAGAGAGTGCATGTTTATGTTTTTGTAACTTTGTGGGTAGCTTGCTTTAATTTAATCTATCTGGAGTCTAAGCTGGAGTATGTACTCACCGTCCCCTTCATGTGCAGAGTGATTCTGTTTGACATCTTAGCTGAAGTCCTATAAATGTTGCAGGTAAAGTGAGCTTTTTAAAAGAGAATCATGTTTTTCTATTCACTTCTGTAATTAGTCAGGTTAAGTGTCACATGGAAAAAAAATGTCCCAATCCATAATTAAAAAAAAAAATTAAGAATCACAACTTTCACCTCAGTGAAAACGATGCCTTTATCTATGGGCACTTTATGTGGTTTAATTGCCCCTAAAAAAAGCAAATAAGAAGTGAATCCAATTAAAAAGCAGATATTTTGGAAACAAATGCTATGTATAAATGTCTGTACTGGAGACAATAGGAAATTCATAGAAGTATAAGTCAGGGTTTATCCTCAACAAGCATATAGTCTAGTTAAGGATGTACAACAGAAAAGATGGGGTTATATATCAAAATTAAAGGTTTAAATAACCATTTTAGGTATTTAGATATATTTGTTACACAATTACATTAATTATTTACAGTAAAATATACCAGGTAATTTCCCTTCCATTGGAAAAACTCATTGATTTGGTACCATATATTCTTAAAGCTACTGAATGCCAACAACCCGTGACCACTTTATCTGAACTCGACTCATATGTTAATTTAAACAAAGGTTAGGCAATTCAAGCAATAATAATTTGCCAATAAATTGGCAAAATATTTGTTCCTGTCCTTTTAAATGTTGAGCACTCAGTAACTAAGCTACAGATTTTTCTTCAGGAATACTTGTTGAACTGATAGACATTTCTAAGTAGATGTTTGCTGTAAATTAACTAAGAAATGGGCTTCCCTGGTAGCTCAGCTGGTAAAGAATCCACCTGCAATGCAGGAGACCCCGGTTTGCCTTTGAAGATATTTTCACTCCTCAATACCAGCTTTTGATGCCATGTTTTCTTTCTTTTTCTGCTTTATAGCACTGAATTTTTTCTTAGGGAATATATTCAGGGTAGAATTGGCCAGAACAGATCAGATCAGATCAGATCAGTCGCTCAGTCGTGTCCGACTCTTTGCAACCCCATGAACCGCAGCACGCCAGGCCTCCCTGTCCATCACCAACTCCGGGAGGTCACCCAGACTCACGTCCATTGAGTCAGTGATGCCATCCATCCATCTCATCCTCTGTCGTCCCCTTCTCCTCCTGCCCTCAATCCCTCCCAGCATCAGAGTCTTCTCCAATGAGTCAACTCTTCGCATGAGGTGGCCAAAATACTGGAGTTTCAGCTTTAGCATCATTCCTTCCAAAGAAATCCCAGGGCTGATCTCCTTCAGAATGGACCGGTTGGATCTCCTTGCAGTCCAAAGGACTCTCAAGAGTCTTCTCCAACACCACAGTTCAAAAGCATCAATTCTTCGGTGCTCAGCCTTCTTCACAGTCCAGCTCTCACATCCATACATGACCACAGGAAAGACCATAGCCTTGACTAGACGGACCTTTGTTGGCAAAGTAATGTCTCTGCTTTTGAATATGCTATCTAGGTTGGTCATAACTTTCCTTCCAAGGAGTAAGTGTCTTTTAATTTCATGGCTGCAGTCACCATCTGCAGTGATTTTGGAGCCCAGAAAAATAAAGTCTGACTCTGTTTCCACTGTTTCTCCATCTATTTCCCATGTAGTGATGGGACCAGATGCCATGATCTTCGTTTTCTGAATGTTGAGCTTTAAGCCAACCTTTTCACTCTCCACTTTCACTTTCATCAAGAGGCTTTTTAGCCCCTCTTCACTTTCTGCCATAAGGGTGGTGTCATCTGCATATCTGAGGTTATTGATATTTCTCCCAGCAATCTTGATTCCAACTTGTGTTTCTTCTAGTCCAGCATTTCTCATGATGTATTCTGCATATAAGTTAAATAAACATGGTGACAATATACAGCCTTGACGTACTCCTTTTCCTATTTGGAACCAGTCTGTTGTTCCATGACCAGTTCTGACTGTTGCTTCCTGACCTGCATACAGATTTCTCAAGAGGCAGATCAGGTGGTCTGGTATTCCAATCTCTTTCAGAATTTTCCACAGTTTATTGTGATCTACACAGTCAAAGGCTTTGGCATAGTCAATAAAGCAGAAATAGATGTTTTTCTGGAACTCTCTTGCTTTTTCGATGATCCAGCAGATGTTGGCAATTTGATCTCTGGTTCCTCTGCCTTTTCTAAAACCAGCTTGAACATCAGGAAGTTCATGGTTCATGTATTGCTGAAGCCTGGCTTGGAGAATTTTGAGCATTACTTTACTAGCGTGTGAGATGAGTGCAATTGTGCGGTAGTTTGAGCATTCTTTAGCATTGCCTTTCTTTGGGATTGGGATGAAAACTGACCTTTTCCAATCTTGTGGCCACTGCTGAGTTTTCCAAATTTGCTGACATATTGAGTGCAGCACTTTCACAGCATCATCTTTCAGGATTTGGAATAGCTCCACTGGAATTCCATCACCTCCACTAGCTTTGTTCGTAGTGATGCTTTCTAAGGCCCACTTGACTTCACATTCCAGGATGTCTGGCTCTAGGTCAGACATTTTTGCAGCAACGTCTATGATCAGTTGATCATAATCAACCCAAAGATCATGTAGGAACTTAAAGGAAGTAACATCCTTGGTAACCACCTTAGCTCTAACCTGACAAAGAGATTAGTGTAAGTTCAAGAGAAAACCATGGTGGTATATACACCTTAAATGTCTAAAAGTATACAGACTACCATACACAGTGTTTCCATATATACCTTTACTCTTCTGTTGAAGTGTTAATCATCACATCAATAATGCCAAGCAAATGGGATCTTTAGCTTACAAAGCATTTGGAATATATTATCCTTTTTGTTCTTCAACTTGTGATCTCAATAACTTGTGAGATTATTAAGTCACATATCCACATTTTACAAGTGAAAAATCTATGAAGCTTAAAAGGGTATATGACTTGCTTAAGGACACAGAGCTCTTACAAGGTGCAGCCGCTTCCCCCGATGCACACGATGTGACTGGTTCAGAGGAAGCTGCAACCCCAAAGCAACCTTTTCCACACCACAACCATCCTGCAAGGCATCAGGCACCAAAGAGTTGCCAAAATGTGACACATAGACTTTAATCATGAGAGGATCGAAGAGCCCTTGGTCCAAAAGGCATACTTGCTATGATTGCATGCAAGAAGGAAAACTGATTGTTAGCTATCTTTTACAACATATATGTGCCCCGCCTTTATAGAGCATTGGCCATTAATGTGAATTTTCATTACTAAGAGATTGGATAAAGTCCTGATGATTTTCCGTAAAAATTATGATTCTGTCTAACCCATTGAGAGATTTTTTTTTGGCTGCTTAAGAGCTTGGACTTCAATATCTGAAAAACTCTCAGTCTGGACAACCCTTTCCACCTACTAGGATTTATGTCTTCTCCATTGAAAAATCTGAGAATATAGTCAGTTGTCTTTGGGCTGGCTTCCTGGAGCTTCTTGCTTAGTTAATATGGTATGGAAATGAAAGCAATCATGGGCCACTTTACTAAAACTGACTGGTGCTGGGAGTTTATAAAGAAGTATGACTCTGAATCTCACAAGCCACGGGCTTTCATTGGCACTATAGCATTCAAAACTGCCACTACATTTTGCTACTTGATGAACAGAAAGGTAGAGTTTTTGAATCAAAAGATTCAGCACCTGGTTCTAGAAGCTAAAAACGTCAGTGGGTTCTCCACTCATTATCACATCCTTTAAAACTCTACAGACTCACAGGCTTCATTTTGGCTTGGAGAATTAGACCTAACATTTGAGCTTCTTGAATTCTTTTTTACTAATATTACTTAGTTAATGTGATTATTAAGGGGCTATCCCCCACACCTTGGTCCCAGGACACTTGCAATTCAAATAGATATTTCTTCCATAATAATAATGCTGCAGTTATATCCCAGGGACGTGAACCCCTGGAGAGGGGAAGAGCAACTCACTCCAGTATTCTTGTCTGAAGAATCCCCTGGACAGATGAGCCTGGTGGGCTACAGTCCATGGGGTCACAAAGAGTCAGACACAACTGAGGGACTAACACTTTTATAAAGCATATAGTGTTTTCATATTGATGATCTGTTTATCCTTTTGCATAGAGAAGGCAATAATATTGTCATTCCCATTTTGTACTTGATGAGATAAACTAAGAACACGATCTAAGGTCATACAGTGGGCACATGACAGAGCCACAGTTAAATCCACCCTGATGAACAGGTGATATCACTCATAGTCCAAGAGGTTTTTCACTATACTTGCCAGATCTCACAGATTTGTCCTATGGTTCTTAAATGGACTTTAGAATTATCTAAAGGGCTTCTTGGGCTTCCCTGGTGGCTAAGCTGGTAAAGAATCTGCCTCAGTGCAAGAGACTTGGGTTTGATCCCTGGGTTGGGAAGATCCCCTGGAGAAGGGAACAGCTACCAACTCCAGTACTCTGGCCAAGAGAATTCCATAGACTGTATAGTCCATGAGATCACAAAGAGTCAGACACAACTGAGCAACTTTCACTTTCAAAGGGCACTCATATATTCACAGGCACTCAGATATTCACCTCTGAGTATCTGGTTCACTAGGTCTAGAGTAGGATGCAGGGATTTATTTTTCTAAGAAGTTTCTAGGTAATGCTGATGCTGCCAAGAATCACTCTTTTAGGAGCACTGTCCTACAGATTGTGCATGTATCTGAGTGGCCATGATATATATAGGCAAGACAGTCCTAAAAAGGAAGTTAGTTTTGCATCATGTTGCCTTATGCTGCTGCTTTTCTCCCTTTCTGACCTCCACAAGGTAAAAGTGAAACAAATGTGGGATGCGGGGCTAGCAAGGGAGCACCTCACTGTTTAGAGAAAATTGAGGTCTCCTGGTCTCCAAGAATCACACAGCAAAACCCTTCAGTTTGCTTTTAACTAAAACCTACTGTTGAGTGTGGTAGGTTAACTTTGTGCTGAGTACCAACCCACCACCAAAGAACTGTTTGTTATAAGACTAAACATAGGCAAACGTGATTAGATGGATCCATAGGCAACTCATCTGTTAACCAAGATGTCCATTAAGACAGATTTCTCCATGTCAGCTTAGGAGGACGTTCTTAGAGGAAAGAGGGAGAGATCCATTCTTGACCTATTCTAGTCAATATTTTTCTGAAGACTGGTAAGAAGTCTTGTATCACAAGCTCAGTTTGAACCAACAGGTAATATATCTACTTTAAAAAAAAAAAAGCTAAGAAATATTTTAGCTGTGTTTTAAAATGATGTCCAGCTAGAGGTAGCTGGTGGTAGAGCTGGTTCCCCGGAAGCTCTTAGGGAAGAATCCGTTTCCTGACCTTTTCTAGCTTCCGAAGGCCACCTGCACTCCTTGGCTTATGACCCCTTCCACAAATAACTCCAACCTCTTGTTACTGTCATCACATCTCTTACTATTAGCTCTGACCCACCTGTCTCTGTCTTATGGGAACATTGCTAATTACATTTAGCTCATATCCATAAGACTGCTTTGCTCTATAAGGTACCATTTGTAGGTCCTGAGGTAAGAATGTGGATATCTTTCTCAGGGTCATTATTTGGCCTACCACAGTCCTGTTGTGGCATGTCTATCAGACTACAGTTGAAATGTAGATTCCCTTTCTCAGCACCAGAATTTAACAGGCTCTTTAATTTTAAAAAAAAAATATATATATATGTGCAAAAGGAGTGTGGCCAGGGCTAGGAAAGGCAAGAGTGTGACAGCCCTCTTGCCCAGTGTGACTGAGAAGGGCATGGGACCAGGAAACAGACAAAACTGGGTTCTAGTACTTATCAGATAAAATAAGCCAGTTAGCTTTCCTCTGTGAACTGAAAGAACCAGAGAATCTCCTAAATACTCACCTAGGTCTAAGATCCTATGCTTTTATAAAATCAATCAGGCTGTTTCTAGATGACATTTTAAATTTAAAACCAAGAGTTTGTTTACTATCTCTAATATTGAGTATAAATATTGTCCACTTTTCTTTTGAATGTAAAAACTCACCTAAATTTAGAACGTGTTATCCAAGGACTTCTTACTGAAAAAAAATAGTGCTTACTCTATAAAAATCTCTAGTACAAGTGTTTCTCCCTTTCTAATTCTTAAATATCCCATCCAATAATACTACTTTCGTCCAAGCATCAAATCACTAGGCTTACACCAATAAGTATAACCCTGTTACATATTGGAAACTTAAGGCACATAGAAAATAAATTGCAATTGCCTATGAAGAACTACAAGTGTTAGCAACTGTTGCCTCCAGCTTGTCTGAGATATCATCTGCCAACATGGCCAGTTGTGATACCAGACAATACATTAAATACGGCAAGTAGAGTGTGAAGACCTCATCCTGAAGATCTCAGTCTCAAGGCATGAGTAACAAAGTAGAGGGCAGTCACTGAATGACAGCTGTCCATTATTACAGGAGTTGAAGAGGTGGGAGAGGGCTTGGGTTTTATTCTTTTTTTTTAAATTTGTCTTATTCTCCGATAAGGACATGGAGGTTGACCACTGATTCTCAAAAGCAAACATAGCTAGTTTGATACAGATCTCTCTACAGTATTAGAGTCATCGTACAAACACCAGTTTCAAATGATGATTTACAGAGGACCACAAAGAATAATATGGAGGAAGTTTATAGGAAGGAAAGCTTTGAGAGCTGAACCAGAAAAGGTGCTTGAAAGTCAATCAAATTATGGCATACATTGGATTATGGCATTTATTATTATGTGCAGAGTATGCATGGAATTTTGAACTAAAAGCTGAGGAAGCAAAGGTCTAGAAACTCTCATGCATAGTAAATAAATTAACCCTTTATTCTCTTTCTGTGTTCCTTATATTTGGTGATTTGTTCATACAAATGTACACTGAAAAGGACTAAAAAACCTTTCTCTGCAGTGGAAGCATTTAACTATTTGTGCACATGATTGAATGGATGCCTATAGGAGATTTTCTTTGGTATCACGTAGACACAATCAGTATTTCAAAGGTCAAGAATTCTTTGGGTAAAGGAGATGGGTGGTGTCTGTTTATGACTGTCAAACTTTTCGAAGCTTATTGAATTGGGAGGCCTTTTCTGTTTCTTCTATAATTTGAAGATTATGCTAGTAATATGTTTGGTGGGAAAAAAAATGTTGCCAAGTAAGTCAGGATCTAATAACTGGATTAACGACTGTTCTAAAACCTTTGAGTTCAGTATACTGTATCATTTAGGTGTCATTTAGGTCCTAGTCTTACTTTCTACTTTAAAATATTAGTTTTCATTGCTATTTTTTATGCTGGAAACTACATAGTATAAGGATATCAGCTTATCATGAGCAGGTCATCAGTTCTTGAAATATCTGCCCATGATAAAAAAAAAAATGATTGGAATCCTGTCACCAAGGAAATGGTTTAAAAATCTGTTTATTTCAGTGCCAAATGAAAATCTCAGCTTCAACTAGTTATCTGTATTTTGCAACGACTTTAATTCTTTTGCCCATTCATTCATTACATGGCTACTATGTATTAATCATTTAGAAAAAAAGAACACCCTAGATGATTATACAAACCTTAAATGTAACTATATGTTTGTGTGTGTTCCTATGCTTTTTTAAAGAGCACATTTGTGACAGGAAGTGAAGAATGGCATAGTCAGGGGAAAATTAAAGAGACACGATGTAATTATCCGAACTGGAATTAAGCCAATTAATAACCCGTGTGCTAACACTACCCTCAAAGTGCTGAAAATGCCGTCAGATATTTAAATGCCCTGGGTGGTCATAGCCAGCAATGTTCACCTCATTTGTTTTCAACACCATTCGGGGACATGGCTGACCCTGGCTTCTGAGGAAGGGATGCCACCTGAAGCAAGCTGCAGAGGAGGTACAGGTTGCACAATCCGAGCGCAAGATTCGCTCAAGAGGTTGTGCATAGATTTTCACTTATTTTCTAATGAAATCAATACACTAGTATTTTATGCACCTATTCATTTATTCAACATATATTTACTGAATACCTTCCGTGTGCCAGCCCAGCATCATGGCTGAGGATGCAGGCTTTAAAGTCAGATTGCCTGGGTTTCATCTCCAACTCCACACTTGCTAGCTGTGTGCTCTTGAGCAAGTCACCTAACTCTTCTATGCCTCGATTTTCTTTTCTATGAAGTGAGGATTGGTAATTCACAGGGCACTAAAGTTTGATGAAAATAAGTACTTAACAGAGTGCTTATCACAAATCAAGCACTCGGTGATATATTGAATATTATTGTTGTTATTATTATTATTAACCAGGAAATATGCCAAAGTCTGGAGACAAGAAGATCATATACCCCTCAGATAATCCTTGAATTTTACATTCCAGAATTTAGGGCCCTAAACTTTACTCTTTTGAATAGAAATCTGTGTATTAGATCCTTGATGTACTATGTGTCTTGAACTTGCATGCTTTGACCGTAACACACTCAGCACATCTATAGTATGTAGTTTTGTTTATTCACACCCTGATTGTCTGCCTACCTCAGTAAAAACTACCGTGTAATTAATGACCACGAGCTCTATCATGTCATCCTAAAAATAACTTTATGAGATGGATATCACCACCTTAGACAGGTAGGGAAACTGAGCCTCTGAGAGCAGCTGTGACTTTCGCACTGTTATAATGGTCCATTTGAGGCTAAAGCTCATTCCCCTGTCACACAGATCACCCAGAACGCATTCACTAAGGACTGCACCGTCTTCCCTGGGTTCTTGCCTATCTGATGCTTTGAGATCTACCTTCAGGAGGCCCTGCCGGTGTCAAAATCACTGATTCCTCTTTCCCCTAAATCAACTGATGATGGTGTGTTTTAGACGTGCCGCAGCAGTCATTGTTAAAGAGGTTGGCATGCAAATAAACTAAATTACTCTGGCCATGACTTCTCTCAGATTACTTGCCTACGAGTGGGCTCCTAGTTGCCTGACATTTCTTTCAGTTTTCTTCTTTCGCCCTAAGTAGCAATGTTGTTGCTGAAGCATGACTGAGAGTTTTTGCTTTTATGTACACCACCATTCTTGTTTTAGGACCAGAGATTTAATGTCTCCAGTAACATCTGATGGCACTGTTCTTTTCATAAGCACCTCTTCCCCCTTAAAAAAATTTTTACCTTCAATTATCTGCTGTAAGAGGGAGATTCTTCCTGAATATGATCATGTGTGTCCTAAAAAGATACCATCAATTATGTGGGTAGATGATACAGTGTCCCCTTTCTAATTTAGTAACTCGTTTCAATTGAAATATATAGGAAGAGTTGCCTATAGCACATCTTCCAGGTAACAAATCTCATCCGTGACTGAAAATGACACTGTAAGCTGAAAGACAACCACTTTCACCCACAGTGTGCCTATATTTTAAAAATGAGCTGTGTGAAAGAACCACATCTTTTTACCTGGTGATGTGTAGCAGATCATATTCACAAAGAGAATTGCAAACTCTGGGAGAGGTCTTTGTAGATTGATCCACTGGTCTTCACCAGCTTGCAGTGTGGCACCAGCTATACCTTGCTGAGACTGGGCCTGTACAATGTTATATTTTTCTGCTTTTCTCTGAGAACGAATTAAGCACTTAAATCCCTAGAATTCAAAATGAAACAAAAAAAAATAAGGATTTTTTTTTTCCACTAGATGTTTTTAAAAATTAGAGGTCTGGGCACTAACTATATAGATGGAAGCATCTGGTTATTCTGGAGACAACAGTGATTTCCATACCTGTTGGGCCAGAATTTGTAAAGAAAGCTAGAAGTTGGCTAATTTGATGGAAACAGAAACCACTGGTGGGCCGCTTGAGCCCTGGGGTTCTGATGTCGACACTGCTGTTGCCCTTGTGATTTATTAGCCTGAATCTCTAGTCCTCAGTTTCCTTATCTGCTAAATGAGGGCATTGGAGAGATTGATCTCTGTGGCTTTTCCCGGCTCTGGTACTCTTGGGTCTGCGAATCGCCTTCAGTGTCTGCCATAGTCTGCCTTGCCAGCTCTGTTTGTCACAAAGATTAATCTATTTTAACTGTACCTTGGAGTGCTCCCGGGAGAGGAGGATGGATGGATTGTTTTGCACCTATTATTGCATCAGAACTTTTGCCTTTTTAGACGAGATCGTGCCGTGCCTAAAATCTGTCTGCCTGTCTGCCCACTGACTTTGTCTGTGCTGATCTCTTGCCACGGTGCCTCTTCTTCCAGCATCCATCTCCCTCCAAGATCTAGACTCGGCATCCGACTGTACCTGTCTTGTTCTCTGCAGCATCTGTCTGCTACACTCCTAGACCATCGTTAATAAACTTTCACACATTACACACAGACCCTAATATGTTGGCACCTGCATATAAATATCTACCGTTGATAAAACTAGGGGAGAAAACTCCATTTTTAAAAAAAGACCTCTATCTAGTGCCATTTATATTTGCACTTTTTGTTTAGTTGTAAGTTTTAATAGTTCCCCCTTTGAGGATTTGTCAGTACGAGCAGTATTGCTTATCAGAACACACCAACAGTCTTTTTGTAATATTCGCTTTTCCCCTTTGGTTCAGCCGAGCCTGCTGACAGATCATTCAAATTCAATTGTTTTATGTCTAAGCCGAACAGCTAATTAAAGTAGGGATGATTAACCTGACTGGCAGTGTCGCTCTCCCTCTCGCGCGCTCTCTCCCTCTCCCTTTCTCTCTCTCCCTCCCCTCCTGTTCCAATCAGTCTTTTTCTCACACTCTCTCTCTCCTTCCGTGTCTCTCTCTCTCTCTCCCTCTGTCTCTCTCCCCCCCTTCTCTCTCTCTCCCCCTCCTCCTCTCTCTCGGTCTCTCCCTCCCTCGGTTGGTCTCTCTCTCTCTCTCTCTCTCTCTCTCTCTCTCTCTCTCTCTCTCTCTCTCTTCTCTTGCTCTCCTTTTTTTTTTTTTTTTTTTTCTCTCTCTCTCTCCTAAACGTGGTCTGCTTGCTGATGGCAGAATGGCACTCGGAGATTTGTGCATTGTGTCTGGTTTCCTACGGGCAGGCTGACCCAGTGCCTCCAGGGACTTATCAATAGACCACTCAGAAGAGACACAGACAGGAGAGAGGAGGAGGGGTGGGGGGAGAGAGAGAGAATCAATATCAAGAATAGAAGGAGCTCCGAAGCCATTTTTTTTTTAAAGAAGTATCGGGACTTGGGAGAGGGTGACAAAGAAGGTTTTTCAAAGAGGCAGTGGAGGAGGTTCTAATAAATTTGGAAGGAAACAGTTCCCTGTCTTGGGAAAAGGAGAACTCCTGACTGATTAGCATTCACACCAGGTATGAGATGTTCGCTACCCCTTATCACTGTGTCGCAACGGAGATGGAAAAGCCTTTTTTTTTTTTTTTTTTTTTTTTTTAGGAGACTGAGGGAGCATGTATTTCGCTGTGTTTGTTGTTGGGGGGTAAGGGGGTGGTGTGAGATCTGTGGGCATTTGTGTATGGGAGCAGAAAGAATGGAAGCAGTACAACGGGGGGTGGGAAAGAGTATGGAGTATGTTACTGTCTTCCCTGTCTTTGTGCACCCCTGGGGGGTTACCCAAGTTCATTTCTAGCAGGTGGATTTAGACGGGAGTTACTTAACGCTTGACCGCCAGTTTTGAAAAAAAAGAAAAAGAAAGAACGCTGCTTCCTATGTCTATTAAAGGAAGCTCCAATTTCTCTCTCTCTCTCTCTCTCTCTCTCTCTCTCTCTCCTCTCTCTCTCTCTTCCTCTCTCTCTCTCTCCTCCTCTCTCTCTCTCTCTCTCTGCCCCCCCCCCCCCCCATCTCTCTTCCCCTCTCTCCCTCTCCCTCTCTCTTCTTTTTTTCCTCTTCTAACCAGACAGCGGGAGGGTTCCTGGCTCCCAGCCAGCCCAAAAGCCTCTAAGTGTTTTGCACTTGTTTCAGGGAGTAGCTGCCCGGGGATTTTTCAGCATTTTCACTAGAGAACAAAGAGTTCTTTACAAAGGGAAGGGGCGGTGGGGGGAGTGAGCTTAATGTCTGATATATGTTTTTCTATTTTTATTAGTTTTTCGCCTAAAAAGAGAGAGACAGGAACAGAACATTCACTCTATAAAGACACAAAGACATTCCCAAAGAAATCCAGTTATCTTTTCTCCCCATCACCCCAATATATATATACATAAAAAATAAAAAGGAAAAAGACTATAATTAAGTTGGATATGTTGCTCTTTTCTCTTCTTTTAATCTTTCTAAATCTGACTTTTCTTATGCTCACTCCATGATATTTTTTTTCTACTCACAATAAAAGTTGTTCAGGATACATCCTCTCTTACTATCTCTTTTACCCAATTCTGGGTCCCTTAAAATCCTGTGGAGCAGAGGACAAGACTCCACAAAATAATCAGTTTAGTGGCAAGAACATCTTCTACTTTTGCCACTTGAGTAAAAAGTTAACTATGGGATTTGGGTTCCCAAAATACCAATGGGGTACACTAGTTCATTCGGTCTCACAAGTTTTTGCATCCGTTTAAAAGGCACTGCTTGTGTCGCTTGTCAGTTATTAAGACAAAGTACTAAAGGAACAGATATTTGTATTTTATTTTTGTTTCTATTTAATGATGTAAATGGCAAAAAAAAAAAAACAAAAAACAGAGAGATTACTGCCCATCCGTGATCTACTAGTTCAAGCGAAATATAGTCTAGACAGAGATTTTTCTATGATTCTGATTGCCACGTAGCTTTGCGTGTTCTCCATTTGATTTTTCTGCCTATGCATGTGTATTTTCACCATGAATTTGTGTTTGTAGCAAACATTCCAGAGTGCTTATCATTTTCAAATTAATGCTCCAACAAAAGAAGAAAGAAATCATGTGAACTGTCTGTGCAAAATGTGTAAACAATTCCACCTTTTATATATGCTATATATTTATATCTTTATACTAACATCCTTGAATTGTAAACTCAATGTTTTCTTTCTAAAAGTTTTCCTCCTAATGCGTTTATATTTTGATTGCTATTTGAAAATCTCTTTAGGATACTTAATAGACACAAAACTGAACAAGGGGGAAATTCACAAGCACCACAAAAATCCTTAAATATATACTATAGGCAGTACCTAACTACAAATAACTATTTAACTAAGTGGAAACCAGCTACAATAGTTGTTTCAAGGTTCAGAAACTCTTTCCTTTCCTTTTACATTTTTTCATCCACTGAAAATATAATCTGTTTTTGTCCCTGGGATGGGAAACTGTAGGGAAAATATAGATATATACATTTTTCCATATTTTTAGAATACATTTATATAACTGCTTCTCAGGGATGTAATACATAACAGGGCAGAGAGTGGTGTCTAGTCAGTAAGCCCTTCTGGCTGGGAGGTGTGAGCGCCTTATGTTTGAAGTAACTTGATAACAAGGAGTCTTTTCGGAAAACCTTAGTGTGTATGTGTTGCCTCAGTAATGACCCATCAGAGAAAAAACAAGAGCTAGGTGGCCAGTGTTTGCACTTGAACTCGCTGAAAGACCTTAGAATGAGGGGAACTTTTGGCAAATCCAAATTTCTCTAGGGTAACTCACTTCCTATAGTGTTTTGCCTTGAGACTTTTCTGTATTTCTGTAGAGATTTTTAATGCTCTTAAGAGTGCTTAAGGAGAAAAAGATCTTTAAAAAGAAAGTCATCAAAATAAGAGAAAAGAAACTCGGTCTTGAAAAAGTTTTATATTGAAAGCAAAAGCTTTTTTTTTCTCTTCTTTTTCCCTTTTGACTTGTTTCTGATTTTTTTTTTTTTCCTGTCTTGAACTCTTTTGTTGCCATGGGCTGTTGTGTTTGCATTTTTGTTTTCTGCTTGTACTTTTTAGGGGGTGTCTGTTTTTGATATGACCAAAGGGATTTATGGAAGAGACAGAGGGGCTCCTGAAGAGGCTCGTATGAAAGCTGCACTAGCCCCTCTCGATCCCAACTCAGGCAGCTCCTATCAGCCAGTCGTGCTGCCAGGAATAGGGAAAGGTGATAGCTGTCACTCTGCGATTCTTCGTGCATCTGACCTGAGAGTAACACATTCACAGTCGAGGAGAAAAGGGAAAAAAAATTGAGGAGGAGGAAAGAAAAGCTCTTTGAGCTGGAATACACTGGCTCTTTCTTCCTGTAGGCAATCCGCTCCAGTTCTTGGCGACGTGTCCTGCACTATCAGATATCATATGACTTTTTATTTAGATTCCTTTTCGGAGAATGGCCTGTTAGGACTCTGTTTGTTTTCTTTTATTTAATTTCCCTCTCCCTTCACCCGCTAGTTGTGTGTATCTGTGTGTGAGAGAGTGTGTGTGCACATGCATATGTGTGTGCAATTTTTATCTTTGTTTCTGTTCTGTTGATCTGATGCTTTCTTTAAGGACAAAGCTTTAATTATTTCAGTGTACTGGTTTAATCATTTGCCAAAAAGAAACCTCCTTCTAGGCGTTTTGGGGGGTCCATTTTTAGACACGTCCATTAACACATGAGGCTAGAGATCCGAAATGCTTGCTGGTCCTGGTCGGTGTTTAGCCCACTCTCTCACCTTAATTTCACCCTCCCCCTCATCAGCATGCACAATAGTATAAGTTAGGAAACACCTGTGCTGAGTTGAGAGGGAAATTAAAGTAGAAGCAACTTCTTCAAATCTGCACTCCTAGTTTCACTTTAATAAACTTTTTTTTTAATATCGGTTTTTTGGGGGTTTTTTTTTTGGCACCCTCTGCTGAGCTTGAAAGTGTCAGAAATACTGAACGATGTGTCTGTGGAGCTTTTCTGAGGCCAGATGAACACCCCTGGAAAGTAGAGCAGGGGCTGAAAGTCATTCAGAGACTTACGTGAGAAATTTAAATAAGGTCTAGGAGAACTGTGGGCCATGCAGGGTTTGGTGATAGATGATAAAATGGAATACTTAGGGACACTCAGGAGGAGAAAGAGGAAAAATTCCCAGCCAGGGGGAACAGGCATTCCTGCTGCAGCAATTAGGACTTTAAAACCCATATTTGATCCAATTTTTATTTTGTGTAACTCAAAATTTAATAGATATGTGATTGCCTTCTTCTCCATGCCTGCTATGAAAAACAGAGGAAATATACTGACATTATTCCTGGGTTTCTCCTATATTTTTGATATATTTCTTTTTCAGTTTTCAGGAGTTCAGATTTTAGTTAGCAAAAGTAAAACATAACTTCTCTAGATATGCAAGAGTTGTCTGTGCATTATTCTTATCAATGCATAACTTATGTATACATAATATATCCTGTTTGTATCAAGATTTTTTTTGTATAGTAACAAACACGACTGCCTTAAGGTACAGATGACCATTAAATTCTTTAAACTCATAGTTTTTAGTTCCTTGTTACTCTTTCCGAAATTATTTTTTTAATAGATCTCCAATTTCTACTGCCTTATCTTAGCCCGAGGTGGATTTTGTTGAAACTTAGAGCAAATTTTATTCCACCTCTATAAGAGTACCCAAAAGGGAAGAGAGAACTATTTTTCGTTCAACAAAAAATTTTAGAAGCCCTTTTTTTCCCCAGCGGAAAACTCCAAAACAGCTTTGTCTCAGAACGTTAAACTTGGCATGGATCAGAAATGTGAGTTTTGCTTTGTTTGAGGAAATTTGTTTTTGAAACAACAATGTTATAAATATTTTTAAATTGTCTGCTGAGCATGCGCTGTATCTGACTTTATTCATAGTTTTAAACACACACCAAAGTGCAGTCTTCTGAATGGCCACAGGTAAGGCTGTTGATTTGTAAGATCTTTCTCAGAGCCACCTTCTGTGAGTCTACTCAGTTTTCCAGAAGGGAAAAGGGCAAGAGCTGAGTTTAGACCTGGATTCCTTTCTAAAAACCCTAGAGCAGAAGTAGATTCCCCCTTTAAGGCTTGCACATTATACTTAGGGTAAGTACTATTCAACTTTCCTTTCTTATGGGAGTCGCCTGCCTTAACTTTTCGGCTTAATACTAGCAGAGTGAAATAATAAAAAATTGAACTCAGTGAGGTATTTGACTGAAGTAGAAAATTTTAAAGAGCATCTATTGTGCATAAATTTGGGGATCCGAGAATTTGCCAGTGAGATGATAGCAGCTCTGTGCTTACAGAACAAGGATGTGCTAGTCTGAACATGTCTGATCTCATCTGGAATCGAAAGCTAAATCTAAATCTAGGTGGGCCTGTAATAATACCAGAAAAAGAACACATGTATCTTTTGTGCAACCTTTTTTTTTTTTTTAAGCAAGGCTTCCAAAGGGAGTGACAAAGAAGTAGGTTCTCCTCTTGCTGAATCAGTAGTCATACTTTGCTCCAGGAAATATATATTTCCAGTTGTTTTGTGTTGTTTTGTTTCATTTTCTTGTTGTCATCCCTGTGGAAGTATATTCTTTCCTGTCGGTGATTGTTAATACTTTTCATTTTTCAGAATGCTTTATCTCCATTAACTCTGTTTGATGTTGCCTCACTTGCTTACCTTTTTCAAGTCTGCGATGACCCTCTCAGGCTTTGCAGTTCTTATTGATTCTTGTCAAAATTTATTTATTCATTAGCTGTTTGTTATAGTTATGGTGGAGATAATCTCATTTTTCAGGCCTTTATAACTATCCAAATAAATTTCATTTTGAGGTGAATTTTCTCATAGTTTTTCTTGACTCAGAACTGAACTTGTCTTATGTCTTGCAGAGGCTTGAAGAAAAGCCAATTAGCCGGTTTTTTGAGAACTAAATATTCTAAGAAATGCAAATGAAATTTTTTACAAAATACATATTGTGCATCTATGCAGTGCTTTTCTGTTTTTTTCTTTCCATGATTTAAAACAGAACTTGAAAATTAAAAATATTTTTTAAAAAGAAAAAAAAACCTGCCAGGTTAATTTGATAGTTTAAATGCCCAATTTAAAATAATTCAAAGTTTTCATTTCAATGTAACATAACATCTTTCAATGTCAGTCAGTAATACTTTGTGCAAATACACATACAGACACACACACACACACACACACACACAGCTTCACTTTACATTTTTATTAATTCTGTTTTTGCATAAAAGAGGATTAGCATTCATCCAAACTTTTATTAATTTATCACATTTTGGTATTTTTCTGTAATTTAAAAATCCAACTAACTGTTGCCTCCCTCTGGTTATTTAATATTTAATATGTATATATACTTATTACTATCTTTTTGTATTCTAATAATTTAGCTTAACTTATAAAGTCTTTTTACCTTTACATACCCTTGAATCTTATGCAGCTATATTAACATTCAGGTTTATTCAGATACGATTTGCTTTGCTCCGTATTAAAAAGTTTTTTTTTTTTTACTTTCTCAATCTAGCAAGACTATGGCTATTTTTTCTTATATATGATTTCTATATGTCTTCAGTATTCTGAAAAAGGAACTCTGTAACCTCATGATACCCTGGAAAGCTTTCAAATGAGTAGAAGTAATCTTTACCTTGCTGCTCCCCACACTGTTTGCTGTCACTGTACCACCCCTCGCCACCAGCAACCCTGAAAAACCAGCAATAATAAACACAATATGATAACTTTTCTGATCATAGAACCAGGAAATACCAAAGAAAATTGTGGCATATGTAGGAAAATGCCAAGCGCTTCCCCAGTCAGATCAGCTGTTTTTGTACTTTTTTTTTTCTCTCTCTCTCCTGAATTTTGTTTGTGACTTTTTTGGCTTGCTGAAGCATATCCCCATAATCTTACGAAGCCACAGCAAATTCCCAATCCACAACACTGTGCAACTGGGGAGAGCCCAGAAGAGCTGATCCTGGGTGGCTGCAGACTTCCCCAGCGATGATGCAAGGCAAGAGGAATAAGTAGGCTACTCTTCTATTTGCTTCTTACCTGGGCTGCCAATGGGTCAGGTAGAGTGAAATTTTTCTGTTGCTTTCCCGTCAGCTATCTGGGGCTTTTCTTTCTATTACCAATGGTTTTCTACCTTTTCCCAGGTATGATTTATATAGCAGAGCATCTCATTTTTCTTTTATGTTGAAACATGGAAAGCTTTGGAGATTGGGAGGGGCGAAGGAAAGAGGCTCGGGGTAACTAGAAAGTGTTCAAAATGGCATTAGACTCAAAGCTGTTTGGGGTGTCTGTAACTTTTCAGTTCTCCTCAGAGTCTTTAAGAGGTTGAAAGTAGTGAATGGGATAACTATAGGGTACAAAACTGTGATCTAACTGATTCAGTAGATGGAGCTCTTCCCCCTAAGTCTGTATTTAAATTAACGTCCCACTCTGGTGTGTGGGGCTTTCTGTTTCAAGGTGTGTCATGCTACACACGGAAGATCAAGGGTTTAGATTGCTAGAGAAGAGATTTCGTGACTCTTCAAAAAAGAGTAAGCATTTTGCTCCGAAACACGAAACAGCACAGGGGAGAAGTAAGGATGGGGTGGGAAATGAAGGTTATATATCTAAATTTCTCCCTATGTTTGTTGATGTTCTTAAGTGTGAAGTTAAATCATAACAGTTTTTATAAAAGTGATTATTACTGTAAACATAGAAATATGTATTGTAACATATAGGATTTGGACTGTGTTGGTTACAAATCTTCCAGGCTATATAAACTGTGCAGATCTCCTCTCATTTGATTCTGCAAAGGAATCTTAATACTGTAATGCAGTTGTTTCATCCAATTAGTCTAGGGAACCTGGCTGAAATGTGACAAATTCTGAATTGTGACAGCACAGAGGAGGGCAAAGCAGCGGTGTTAGGACGGTTCCTTTTTGGAAGCCAAAATATTTTCAGCGATAACTGAAAATAGATCTTCAGTATATCTGCTTTAATATGGAAAGAACTACTTGTTTATTTCTTTTTAAATCAATTGAAATGAATAATGGCATAAAATTTGCATCGGTATTATATTATTCTCAGTAACAATAGGATAAGTTTGATCATGTCCTTCCCTGGTAACGGATGGGAAGATATATGTATTCTGTATGTAGTAAATGATCTTTCTTAGTGGAATGTCTTCTCCCAGATTGGAGATATTACTGAATATCTCTTGTAAATCTTGATAAGATCATTTGGCCAAAGTAGAACTGGGCTTGGCTTTAGTACCAAAAGAAATAGCATTTTTAAGGGACTTGGATTTCCTTTGCATACCACGTGTCTGAGTCCGATACAGTCCAGGAAAATAGAGAGGATGAGACGAAATTATTCCTAAGCAGCCGCCGTAGGCCAAACACTGAAGCAGTGCCAACCTGGACCAATCAGGCCAGCTTCTCAGAAGATACATGCTTTTGTCAAACACTTATATGAAGAGAAAGAGGGGGAAAGCCCTTGAAATTGCATTCATATGAATGATTCTTCCCTAATTTCAATAAAGTCCATAGCAATAGATGCAAAATTTTATTACTTTTTTTTTTTCTTGAAAAGTAGAAAATGTCAATTTTCTTGTCCAGCTAAGGATCTCTGAATGCTGTACTCTGACATCTTTTGAACAAAACTATCCTTTTGAATTTAACCAAGTGAAAAACTTTTCACAGAGAGCAAAGAGTAAAATTGATGGAAACTCAAAATCAATTCCAAACCCATTTCTGGCATGATGAGAATAACATTTGTGCTGTGTTTAAAGCAGTTTAAAACAAGAAAATGATAAAATGATCAATATACTTAAAGCCAAAAATAACCAGGAGAAAACGATCTGTAATCCATTCCTAGACCTGAAACTCTACACTTTTGATTGAACATGAAAATAAACAAATATATCTTTTATAAGGTGGCATTTATAAGCCTTATAATATAGAGAAATGATGAGATGCCACACTTTCAACTCTACTTAAGCTATGTTTTCAGAGTTTAGCTAAAAAAATTTTTTTCTAGACTTAAACTATTGTAGATTTATTTATTTGTACATACCCTGACCATAAAGAACAAAAGTTGAGGAATATATAGAAGGTCACAGTGGTCCGCATTGCCACTTCACAGTCTATGTATATTCTTTATCTTGAAAAAAATGAGGTTAAAGCTACAGCAAAAAATATTTTAGGCTATTGCAAGGCAGTGAATTAGTCACTGTGGACAGACTGAATTCTCTTCAAAAATACCTTGGCTCCTAACTAATTTATTAAATTCAACACACACCTAAATATAAGTCTTGTATATTTTATCCTTATTGCTTTACTATATTGGAAGACTAATTTTACATCAGTATATTTCGAACCTATGGATTCCAGGTCAGTGAAATGCCACTTTCCAGGTTTCTAAAAACCTCTCTAGACTTAAGGTTTTGCCCCAAAGAATGATTTTCTACCAGTCTTTCCAGAGTCATTTGACTGGCTAGTTATTTATTGATCAGATAAAATGAAATTGTCCTTCTGGATGAAGAAATCCTGGCTGAAAAATTAAAATGACAACAAATCACATAAGCACATTTAATTCCGTCGACCTAAGGTGCAGTAGGAATGATGATAATTCTAATGAGCACTGTGACGAATGTAACTACAAAGAAGCATGCTTGATTACATCAGGAAGAGTGACCTCAGTGGCCAGGGTCAGGAGGGTGAGATACAGAAGTCATGACAGAGTGGAAGCTAATGATGAAAGTTATTGGAGATGCTTAAAGCTTATAGCTGGCTGTGGAATTAACAGATACAAAAAAAAAACAAGAGTTAATTTTAAAAGTAGATAGAAAAGCAGTACTTTTTCCTTCTAGAATCAGAATTTGCTTTTGCAGAGAATTTTAACAACCTCCTAAGCTTTGGCTGTGGCTGTCCAGTGTGATAATAGTTGTAAAGAGCTGTTATGTACATTTGCTTAAAGATTCTTGTAAGTGTAATTGTTATAGCAACTTATGCTATTGTTTGAAGTTGAAAAGCTCCGCTTTAAGTGTCGACAAAGCAAGTGTCAGCATCATAGAATCATAATCATGGCATCTTAGAGCTTGAAGGAGCCTTAGATATCTCAATAAGGATGAGTGGATTATCAAACTCTCCAGAAAAGAATACTGAATATCTGGTGCAAGACCATGCAGAATTTTTTTAAATATGTATTTCATATATTACGACTTACATGTGGAAAACACTGTTTAAAATAAAAGCTTAAAAAGCAGGGAAACTGAATCTCCACGAATTCATCTTGACTAGTGGTGCTATACATTGGATTCTGTAAACCAGTGGTTCTACAGAGAAGAATGGCAAATTTTTGGAAAAGCACAAGATTTTATTTTCACCAGAGGGGCAGGCTGCTCAACAGAAGAAGAAATGCTCTTTGAGCTTATACCATGCTAATAAGAAAATGTAAACAGAGAAATGATAAAACTTTCTCAAGATGAGGAAGGCAAATTGTACTACAATTCAAGTTTTCTAGCTACTACTCTATATCATAAGCCTGACCCCCTAAAACAAATTTCTTTAAAAAAAAAATTCCAGAAGTAATTGAAGAAGAAAGCAGAGTAACCAAGACTTTAGGGTTCCTATTTTGATACCAATAACCCTACTATATATTGGGCAAGGGTCAAATATGTGTGATAAGAATACAGCATTCTGGGAAATGAAAGAAATTGTACCCACCCTGGGACTCGCTGGACACCCTCTGCTCCTAACATTGCTCCCCCTATACGATCCTCATATGCCCTCCAAGGTAAGCTTGTATCTTGTTTCTCTTCTTCCGTCTATTCCCACCAATGGAAAAAAAGAAAAAGAAAGAAAAAAAAATTTTTTTGAGAAATTGTAGTCAGAAAATACTTTAGAAAGAAGTCCTTCTTTTTAGAAATCTTCCTGTACAGATCAAAGTATCTTACCATCTTATCAAAATATGACTTCTAATCAGAAAGTGCTGTGTTAACTAGGCTACTCCTTGTCTCCTAAGCTCACACTACATCCCCACACCCCTGTTCCTTTTCCCCTGGTGGTCCCAAGCAGAAGCAATTCTGCCTTCTTTATTTCTACAATACTCTGTCTTTTAATGGCTTTTGTCATGTCTTATAGATTAGCCATTTGTGTGTTTATTTATAATGTAAGGAACAGGTCTATGTAATTTGGGGTAATGCCCTTAATTTCACTGGGCCTCAGTTTCCACATCTGTAAAGGAGGAAAATAAACACTACTAACTACCTTGCTGGGAAATTGTAAGAATTCCTGAAATGAAGTATATAGAAGGCTCAGCACCATGATTAGAGAGTAGTCATCACTCAATATCATTGTTGTTGTTACTACTACTATTGTTAAGATTCCCTTTCCCTTCAAGCAACAATCACAATTACTTTTACATAATAGGAACTGAATAAAAATGTATCAAATCTTTTTATACAAGTCCATAGGCCCCATTACTTCCTTACAAAAACCTTTCCGTTTTTTTCCTGGAAGTTTAGAATAGTCACCCTGGCTGACCTGTGGATACCATAAAAGACAGCAGTATTGCTCACTCTAAACTGTCAGTTCTGCCTTCCCTTTAAGGTTCCCCACAGACCCCCCGAGCCGTGCAGGACTGCTCTTTGAAGCATCTCCACAAGTGTCAGCTTATAGGTCTGGTTCATGTGATTAATGAGCTGGTTATACCTCTGTCTGCAGCCTGAACTAGAAACTTTCACTTTGGAGAGCAGGTCAAGATATCGAATTTAATTTTAGTTGCATCTGTTATAAGCCAATTGTGTATTCATTACATTTATAGATTCCCTCTCCAGCCATATATTTTCATGGCTGTTGAGAGCACCTGAATCTGTGGTGAATGTCTTTAGATTTTACTTTGGGGACCAGAAAATGATACAGTGAGACATTTTTGATAGCTAGCTGTCATCTTTGGCATTTTTCTCTTTTAGTGTCTAATTTGGTATGTTTGAAGAAGGGGGCAAGTATAGAATTTTTTGTCTTAAGTTGAATAGGATCTGATAATTCTGTATCAATGAAATCTAGGGTCAATGCGGTTCATCTTCACATCTCTGTTTTCTGGGCGTACAACTCCATTCTGTGGAAATGAGAGACTTCTAAAAACGAGAAATGAAAAATAACTTGGGGCATGTCGGGGTAGAGATATAGCATTAAGTGTGTAGGGGCAGCTGTAGGCAGGATGGCCTATAAGGTGGACTTGGAATGTGTATGGACCTGAGTGGTTCTTCGGGGTTACAGTGAATAGTGAGAAAATTTAAAGGGGCAGGTCATATGACCATAGTCAAGGAGATCCTGACGGCAGGGTGTGTTCAAATCAGGAAGAATGCTGCGTCTTTATCAGCCAGAAGTTCCATTTATCTGAGAGCGAATTGGTATTTGTGAGGGGAACAAGGTCACATTTAGTAGAACTGGTAATTCAATAAAGGGTTCTGACTTTCCCAGAGTAATAGTGTTGGCATCAAGAGAAGAAAGTTTTGCAGATTTCTCTGTGTGCACTTGCTGTTACTGGTGTTCCTGGTGGGTGGCTGAATCATCCTGATGGCATTCAACAGGAACCAGCTGCTGAGAATATTAAAATGCAAGCATTTATTCCTCTAGAGAGACAGTAGCATCTGCAAAGTTTTCCTATCTTGATAGTACAGATAATCCCAGGGAGCATTCTCTAGTAGTTTTAACTCTCTATTCATTTATACATTTTCATTTTATCATTATTGTCAGTATCTCAAATTCCAACAGGAGAGAAGAATGCCTGAATCCACACCAGGTTGTAGAGACAAATAGAAAGCACTTGGCCAAGGACATGGGATTGCCTCTTGGGCTTTACCTTGAATTGTGATTCTCAGGAGAAGAGATTAGCGTTTTTCTCCCTTGATTCATCTTCACAGCAAAGGGCTACCATACTCTTAGTCTTCAGAGCTACACCAGCAGGAAGGGAAGGTCTTGGACTTCCCCACCCTCAATACAGACTTCCTTGGAGCTTTCCTTTTTACTTGTTAAACTTGTGAATTTGTTCCTCTCTTCACGTGATTTGTCGTTGTCTTGTTTTGTTGAGCTAGCAACAACAGTTGGGGGGAAAGGGCAGTGCAGAAAGAAAGTTTGGACTCGGTAATCAACAAGGTCTTTTCCATCTCTAATATTTATGAATAATGTATTGAACTGATGGAAAAAAATGTTGAATATGTTCATTATGACTTATATTCACCAGTGTGTTGCCTAGAATATAAAAGAGCAAAGCAGTTGCAGCATAACTAGTTCCTTACAATAAACGTGCTGGTACAACAGAGCTCTGGAGCCTTTCCTATTCCACTGTGTATCGTCCCCAGACGCACGGTCTACATGACTGAGTAGCGACTGCAGACTGGATACAGGATGGGATGACAGCCAGCCCAGGTTCTGTAGGGAACCGGGACGTTCCTTTTGGAGTCTGGGTCCTAAACAGCAACAGCTTACTTGAAGGTCTTGACTGAGAAGTCTCCATTAAGAGAAATCACTGAAGCCAGTTTCACATCTCAGACGCCACTCGGGTGCTGTTATACTGCTGGACTTGCAGTTCTTATCATCAGAAAAGAAACATTACTTTGTCCCTTCACTAAAAAAACAATTAGTATGGGTAACAAGTTTCTTGGCAATATTGCATTCTATTATAAAGGACTAAGAGTGATAGATATTTCAGAACTAAGTAACTCATCACACTTACCTTCAAATTCTATTTTATATCGTCCTCTATCAGTTTTCTTTCACAATTGTGTTTTGTTTAGGACTTATTAAAACCAAATTGTATTTCCCAAGTATTTTGTGAGATAACATTGTGAAACATTAACCAGAAGCATGAAAAGAGGCAAGAAGTTGAGGATATTTTTTATTCACGTAAATAATTAGCAAAATAGATAATAAAGAATTAAAGTGATAGCAAAACAGTCTTTCCTTGGCCAAATAACAGTCAGGCCAATATTTTAAGTCAAATATAGCACCGTGAGCATCATGCAAATATGTACCAAAATAGAGAAGGACTATCTGAGGTCAAGAACTTAGAGGATGTAGCCCTAGTGTAGAACAGAGGACAGCTCCAAGTTGCAGCACTTCAGAGAAAGGTGCAGCAGAAAGGTTTGGCCCATGTCTGAAGTCCCAGGAGGATGGCAGAGAATTAACAAGTGTGTTCTGCCTCAGAGAAGCCTTTGCTTTTGCCTAAGTCAACTCAGAACCAGTAGACTATCTCTTGTGAATGGTGAGTCTAAGACCTCACTTGTACCCATATCAACTGTTACCATGACATTAACACAAACCCACTGTTTCAGCATTATTTATCATTATTACCTTTCAGAGATGATTTTTTTTCTTATGCTGTCTGAAGAGCTAAAATCCATCTGAATTCAGGAAGAGCAAACATGAACTTAGAGCAGCCACATTTACCAATAGTTTATAATGATCTCAGAGGGGAGGAAGAAAGAGGGAAAAAGAAAGTACCAATGGAAAAGAAAGAAGTGTAAAATCTTTTTTCAGGAAAGTTGCCTTGACAAACATTTAGATCAAGTTGCTCAAAAGCAATAATCGCTACACAATTCCAGAGTAGTATAACCTGAGGACAGATGTGACAGGTTTTGTTTTGTTTTGTTTTTCATCTCCACCCTTCCTTATAGGACAGATCACTTAACCTGTCTATGTAATAGTGTATTTGTCAAATAAATAGAAAACCATCTATCCTCATCTCCTTCACAGCGGTATTGCTAAGGCTGATTGTGCACACATATATAAATGTATATATTATAGCTATCTATTTTCCAGCAGGGGAGAATGATTTCAGAGTAAATGAATCAGGATTTTATATATGCATCTGTGGTGAAGGTCAATCACTATATTTTTTAAGATCTCTTCTGCTAATTACGAATTGTTAAAAGTGTTAGTGGTTCCGTTTTGTCCGACTCCTTGCGACCCCATGGACTATAGCCCTCCATGCTCCTCTGTCCATGGAATTCTCCAGGCAAGAATAAAGGAGCCGGTCGCCATTCCCTTCTCCAGGGAATCTTCCCGAACCAGAGGTCAAACCCAGGTCTCCTGCATTCCAGGCAGATTCTTTACCGACTGAGTCACGAGGGAAGCCCTACCAATTGTTAAAACACTTGAAAATGATGACCAAGCCTATATCATCTCTGTGGGATGAAAGACATTTTGAAAACTAAGTGTAACTAGACAGAGTCATATGCATTTCCATCTACTTATGGACCCTAGTGGCCTTACTCAAGGCAGTACAAACCTGTTAAGCAAAACAAAAGATACCTTTTTTAAGAAAAGTCCTAAATCAAGGTCTAGTATCAAAGTATAATTCTGGCTGTAGACATGAGGTAGTTCTCTATATTAGACACGTTTTTTAGAAAGTGGAACAGGGATATATAGTTAGGAGAGGGTCAGCGTCAGCCCACACAAGCATCCCAGGCATCTGCCCAGGCTCTTGGTCTGTGCCTGCAAGAATCAGGCTCAGTATATATAAAGCCCCTAAGACCACTGGGAAAGAGGCCACATTCATCTATTTGGTACTGCTGTTATTCTTTTGATGTTCATCTTGGCTATTTAATCTCTGCTTTCTATATACAGACCTCAGTGGAATGATAATGACGTGAGGAGGGCAGGTGAAGATAAATAAATGTGATTTTTTAGACATGACCATTACCCTCTAATAGCTTTTCTCTGGCCCATTCCAAGCATCCAGGAAAGAGAAACTTAGCTTCCATGGAGAGTGAAGTCATAGCTCCAACTTAGCATAATGAGACAGATAGAAAGAGAGAGCAAGTACACAGTTAGTGAACCCAGCAGGTTTCTACTGGGCTAAGACCAAGTTCTCCTGTTTCCTCTGTTTTTTCCAAACTGAAAAGACTTATTGTGGTAATTCACCTGTTTTCTGAGCCTGTATGCACATGCCCAAGACCTGCTAAAGGTAAGGCCAGAAAGAAATCAGGGGTAGGACTTATATCCAGGAAACTCAACTTCTTTTTCATTATTTTTGCTTGTCTTTCATTTTTCCAGGGGAATTTGTGTTTTTATGTTTCAATTCCCAGTCACTGATATCCTGGGCATCTTTAGATTGTAACAGAAGTGGGGATTAGTGGCTGTAACAAATGGAGCAGAAGCCAGCACAACTGCAATCTATCAAACATGTTGGCAGACCATTCTGATCCTCCCTGCAGAAATCAGTTGCATCCATACCCTAAGAAGACAGGGTGAACTGAGAGTTTTGAGAGTGGTGGTGCATCTTTCTTAATTTAAACCTTGGTGACAATGGGACTAGAATGCCTTGGTGAAAACAATACAGCTAGAATTAAGACCACCTTCCTGTCTGTACAACCTGTGCAGTCACACCAAGCCCTGCACTCAGAAGGGCCCTCGGTGTGGTTTAATGCGCTGCTGTTGTTGTCTTGAAATTCTTAATGATTTTTAATAAGGGATCCTGCATTTCCGTGTTACCTTGTGCCCCACAGATTATATAGCCGATCTGGTCTGGAATTTATCTTCTCCTAGCATGCCAAGTGAAGGTATCAGTCACATATCCTCTTCTACTGAAAATGAGCCTCTTTCTCAATTTCTCAGAAGCTAATTCCTGCATTCAACTCTGAAGATTTCTATCTGTACATTATGTTTCAGAAGAAGCCATCTCTCCTTTCCTGCAAATACCTTAAGCTGGTTATCATCCAGATGATCTTTTGTTGACATCAGAAATGTTGTAGTGGTCTCCACCAAATATTATTTTTGCTAGAAATTGTTACTTGGGAGAAATAGTTGTGGTAATGAAGTATTTGCCTGTTATTGAATAGTTAAAATAGACTTCAACGATTCAATGGAGATTTTAAACAGGACATCTAGCATAGACTAGGAGTTTCCATCCATTGTGTGATCAAACACATCCATGTAAGCTAAAAACAATTTCATGTCTCAGCTCTAGCCTTGCCTTCAGGCTCTCTTAAGTTCCTACCATGGCTGCTGCTGTGTATCCCACATCTTTCTCATGACCCCATCTGCTTTCAGCTCTTATCAGTCTTTCCTTCCTTCTTACCCAAACAGGCATTAGGAGGAGGGAATTCCTCTCTTTAATCTACATACAACATCTAATGAGAATGATTCTGTTGGATTTGGTGCTTTCACACCCCTGCCACCACCTTGCTGAGTGTGAATGACAGTGATGTGAGGTCATGACCAGATCCCATACAAGGGTCTCCATGTGTCTTTAGTGAAGGTTGGTAGGACTAGGTCTTAACCAGAAGAATTCAAAGCTCCTGACTCCCAGCCAGATATACCCTTGATGGTTCAGGGCATCCTCAAGATTCCCAAAAGATATATCCTAGATGACTGGTTTGTAAACCGGTTTCTAAGCTCCCATCATCAGGTGCATGTGCGTGCTAAGTCCCTTCAGTCGTGTCCGACTCTGTGAGCCATGGACTGTAGCCTGCCAGGTTCCTCTGTCCATGGGATTCTCCAGGCAAATACTGGAGTGGGTTGCCATGCTTTCCTCCAGGGGATCTTGCCGACCCCAGAATTAAACGCGTGTCTCTTCCGTCTCCTGCATTGGCAGGCAGATTCCTTACAGCTAGTGCCACCTGGGAAGACCCATTACCAGGAGGAGGAGGAAATATGCCAGAGGAGCTAGGAGCTGGAAGAAGAAACCTAACTGGCCACCTTAAGCTAATTAGCCTCCCTGAACCTATAAAACACTTCCTAACACTAACAGTGTCTCCTGGGTTGCAAGAGACAACCCAGAGAGAGGCTTATGTGACACAAAGCCTCACTCAGCAGAAACCCAGGAAAGCAAGCCCTTTCTACCCTTCCTTCCTCCTCTCCTGGTGTGCTCTCTTCCACACCTCTGCTCTCCCTCCCTCATGAAAGGAAGGCAGGCAGAAGGAATCTGATGGAGAAGTGGCAGACTGCAGTCTCTATAAGTTTAAATTACAGGCGATTAGAATAACCTTGATTTGCCTGAACCAGGTAGGCTGAAGTTTGCAAGTTTTCAAATCAGCTGACCTCCTGTCTAGTGACAACACAACTGTGGCACAGAGGAAAGCTGAAAACCACGACTCAGAGACCATAGGGTCTCTCAAGAGATTTTTCAGTGGTTCTCTAGCTCTGGACTGGGCCCTGAGCAGAAAATGCTAAACAGATTGAGTACTTTTCGCTCATCGCCACCCCCTTTTTCCTCTCCTCTGCCTCTGGGACCCAGGGTCCTTGTGTTTATCTGATTTTTTTCCTTCAACCACCCTGTTCCAGAATTATCCCTCTCCCCGCCACCTCCCCCCTTCCCTAGCTCCAGTTCAAAACTACTTTACACTGAGGTAACTCTCCGGGGATTGAAACCATCAGAGCACCCAGGCGTGAGGGGTTCAGCCACCCTAAGATACGTTAGCCTCACAGAAATGCTGGAAATTGAACTGTACCTCATTAACAAGGGGGCTTGTGCTCCTGGCCCCAGGGAGGTGGCCTCTCTTTGGAGCCAGACTATCTGCCTAGAATCAGTTGTGCCCTGATACAGCTGTGCCCACCCCTCTGCCTCTTTATCTTTGGTCACATATGTGATATGAACTCAGAGAAGCCAATTTTCTTCCTGGGAGAGAAAAGGGGGTGAAAAAAATGTAGGTTTTCATAGTGAATAATCAAACCTGGGATGACCGCAGAGGGTCTCTGTCACAAAAACATGCTATGATGTCATTTCTTTATATAAAAGTAAGTTTCTACCTTGGAGAGCCAAGGCTCTAACAGGTATAGTTATGAACGTAGTGTGCATAAGTTTAAAATCCCACTGCTTTGAGATTGGTCAAGGCTCTTATCTCCTGTGTACTCTGAGCATTTTGTAAATTTGAATCATCAGTCATCTTGAGTTTTCCTCCTTTGCATAGGAGGGTATGAAGGCTCATATGGGACAGGCTTTTTTTTTTTTCCGGGTCAACTGAGCGGCAGAGCTGAGTCTGGGGCCCCTGGCCCCTAGGGAAGTTTAGCTTTTCTATCTGAAAACTGGGGGAACTCTTAAGACCTCCTCTATCCACGGCTGCCAGCTTCTCCATCTTCTAGCATTTCTCTTGACTAGTTGTTGTTCCTGTGATGTTAGAGAAAATGTTAGCAGGAGAATCAAAGGGAGGAGATGGAACATTAGGGGAACATTAGCAACTATTGAAAAGACATTTTGACCTATTTCTGTAGTTATCAATTTAATAGTATTTGTTGCCGGGAAATGCACTGATGGCAGGTGGGAGGTTGGATTGCACTAGCAGCCTGCTCTCAGGGGCCCTCCAGTTTCAGGAGGTGGTAATTCTAGTTAATAGAAGGGTGAACTTCAAACACATTTTAACCAAATCAAATTGTAGAGGGAAATATCATATTACTGATGTTCAAGCCGACTCACAGCTGGTAATATTAGTCAGTATATAGGCCCCAAATTCTGACTTTTCAGCATTTTCAGATATGTTTTTGGCAGTGAGAGAGTCCCCCAGGCACATTGTTATGTAGGAATAGGAGATTTTTAACTAACATAGAAGCTAGCCTAAATGAAAAATTCTTTATTGTTGTTAGACTTTTTATAAGATTGTCAAATATTCAAATAATATGTAACCAAGCCAAACTTCAGGTGGTTGATAGGAAATCTCCTAGAGCCAGGAGTTTTAATTTTTTTTGTTGTTGTTTTGGTTTTTTTCTATGACATGTTGGCAAATGATAAAAGCAATTCACTCTGCTAACCAGAGATGCTGGGCAGAGTTCCCCCAACACTGATTTCATGCCATGAAAAGCACAAGGCACAGAAAAGAGTTCAGGCTTTGTGTCCTACCGCTCAGATTTGAATCCCAGCTTAGCCTCTGCTAGCTGTGTGACCACAGGATGCTCACCTAACTTCTCTGAACCTTAGGCTCCTCACTAAGAAAATGGGTAAAATATCAACCTCTCATAGTTAGCATGAGGATCGAATGAAATCACATATGTAGAGAAATCCACATATGAAGAAAAACCGATGAGCATACACCAAGTGTTCAAAGATGATCATTATAATTATCTACCCTTTTTGCCTCTGTGGTTTGCAGTTTTTTCCCCCAATAAAATGCATGGCTTTTAATATGATAATAAAATGCAGCACTGCTATAGATACCCTGCAGACTGGTCTAGTCAGTCCTTTCTGAGTGAATAGCTATTGGCCACTTCACCTTAGCCCCAGTTAACCTAGCTTTCCCTTTATCAGCCTTCTCTGGGTTCCTACAGTCAGACCACAAGACACATCTTAAGCAAATCAACTAGACCCCTTGACAGCACAGACTCAAGGTAAATGAATAGAATCAAGGCAGCAGATCACATGGCACCTAGAACTTTCCATGGCCCTTCTTCACCTGTTCTACTCCAGCTCATCTTAAATTGGGAGAGATGTCAGGCATCTTTCTGTGGGACTGCCTCCTGCCCAGATTTCTTTTTTTTTTCTAAACTTTCTCCATGTGCCTGAGTCTCTGTTTTCACAGAGATTAATTCTGATTTGGTTCGCCTACACTTTTGAAGCTCTAAAAGCTTTCCATTGTGGGCAGATTGTCTCAAATACTGTATTTGAGGATGGAAAAAGAAAACTCTGCCCAAATGTAAGCACCATTGAATCAAAGAAACAGTATTTTTTTTTCAATTGCATTCTTTGAAGATCCAGACAACCTTGAAATCTTTACAAAAGGCACATCAGTAAAGCCATCCTTCCTCTTAAAAAGACACAGAGAGAGAGAGAGAGGCGACCAACTACAGAAAGCCACTATTCGTGATGTAAAGGACTAGAGTGTCCAAGAGGAAAAAAAAATTGAAAAAGAAAGTGATTCTATAGATAGAACCCAGACCTAGAAGTCAGGATACTCAAATTCTGTTTCCTGCTGAATGGTAACCTGCTTTCTTATGTGATCCCAACATAGCTGCCATACCCCAACTCCATTGTCATTGTTTCTAGGGAGCATGGATTCTGACTCACCCACCTAAGGTGAGGTGAAGAATTTAATTTGCTGTTGTTCTGAAAAACATTGTGATTTCTGTACCAATGGCATTCTGCATGGGCAAAGTGTTTTCCTCACTTGCAAGGAAGAGCCATGAATTGTACCTCCCATTACTCTGATGTGGATAAAAGACAGAATTTCTCATAATTCTATGGGAAAAAATATGATGTCTTTGTAATGCCAACTTTGAACAGTGACTTAATAATCACCTGAATATCTCGGGCTAATGCAGAACCACTGACCTGGCCTAACATCTGTATTGATTCCTCTTTCAACCATGCAAGTTCTTGGTCAACACTGATTACAGGACAACTTGGTGTGAGAGGTGCTTTGATAGAGGGCACATATCCCTCCCATCATAGATAGCTAGCCCCTCTATGTACTAATGGCTGGTGCCTTAAAGTTTGGTTCCAATCCCTTCCTTTTTGTGCTTTGAGCAACTTTAGTAAATCTGTGGAAGGGCTCTTCCATAGCCAAGAGGTCTTGCTTCTTCTGAACTGTTAAAGCACTTATTTATATGCCTTATTTGGCACTGATTACATACTATCCTATACCGGAATATGTTTATGTATGTCTCATTCCTCGTATCAGTGCACAGTAAGCTCATAAATACAGAGATTGTATTTACACACAATTTGTATCTCCTTCAACACCTAGAATGTACCTTCAGAAATAAAAAGTACATAGTGAATAATATAATTTTAATGAATAAAATTAACAGTAGCATATAAGTATTTGGCAACAAACTAGCATTTCTAAACTCCATAAATGCCAACCCAGAAGGCAGCTTACAGAGTTTATCATTCAGTTATATCTGTAAAGCTCTAGGATTTTCCCCCAACTTAGTATTTATAGGTTTCATTCTTCCCTCCTCTTCACTAACAGCATTTTCACATAGTAGGTTTTTAATAAATGATTCTTGATTTATCAATTAAAATAATAGAATAAAGCAATAATTTTCCATTTCTTTACCTTGAAATACTTATTTTGATCCCCATCTACACCTTTATTTCAGACCTTGTCAACACTTGCAGCACAGGTATCTTAAATTTCGTTCCATACAGTACCTGGCTAAGGCTTAAAAAATGGTCCTGAGTTTTAATTTGGTTTCTTTATCAGGCCTCTTACAGGGCAGAAGAAAAATCTTCTTTTTTTCTGTCTCCTCCTCTTCCTCATAGGAGTGTTAAATAGTTGAATGAGACCTAGTCTCTATAAAAGCATTTTAATTTCTGAAACAAATGTAATATCAGATTCATAACGTCAGATTGAGGAAGCTTTGGCACCCCAGCACACCAAATGATTGTGAACATCATGTGTGTTAAGCTTCTGCGTGGACCTGAGGGGTGAAGGTTTATTACGCCAAGCTTTTACATTAGGCGCATATGACCTATTAGGCGCATTCACTGTGTCCTCTGCCCAAATGAGAAAGCCGATTGCTTGGAGCCTGTCCGGCCACGCAAAAGCGTCACCATCACTCTCCAACCTGATTTGATCCTCCACCTCAGCCACACAAAATGATCTGAAACCAGTCACTTCCATGCTAGGTCACATATTTCCAAATTAGATACATTATTCCAGTTTTGCCTCCGTTCTTTCTCAGAGAGTCTGTCTCGCAGAAAGCTGGGGAGCCGTCCCAGGCTAGACGTTCTGTTGAGTCATGTTTACTGTCCCCCCTCAGAAAGGTTCCAGAAGCAAATGCAAGAGGTTGCCGAATGCAGGGACATGTGGCGTGCATGCTACTGAAGTGAGAGGCATAGCATACACCTGCTTTTTGGCTGTGGCAGGCCGTCTTGACTGTGCCATGCCACAAGTTAGCATTTTGGATGAGCAATTGCCATTCTGTTGTTTTCTTCTCAACACATGGTGTTCAAAAACAGTTAAAAGAAAACTGTACCCATTTGCTCATCCCAGAAATCTAAAATTTCAAAGAAGCATGCCAAATTAATTTTCACATAATATTTTCCAAGCTTTTTCTTTGCACTGAGAACTGATATTTCACTTTTTGAACTCACAGTGTCCCGGCCTGAGGTAAATGGGTGCAGTTTCTCTTTAAATGGCATTAAACATATCAAAGCAGGATTATATCTGTCACTGTCTTTTTTTTTTTTCCTAATGGAATCAAAATCCTTCAGGGAGTGTCCCAAATCCACATTAATGTCTTTGAGTGCTAATGTTTCCACTGGGACTTTTACATTAGCAAAATACGAGTGTGTGGATTCCGCGGCACGCCCCCCCCCCCCCCGCCCCGCCCCTCCCCTCACTGCTGTCTGTCAAGAGAGAGCCACCCGCACCTCTGTTACCCTCCGTGGCCTTCACCTCACCCCCGTCAAGGTGGTAGACGAGGATGCTTTATTTTCCACCCTTCCCCTCCCCTGTGTGTAACAACACCCCAGAAAAGCTAATGTGAATGCAGGTTCCAGCATGGGAGAATCTTTGGAATCCCAGCTGTGAATTTTATTCAAAACAGACTAACAACAGTAGCCATCCTTACCACCTACTGAGGGCCTATCACACCTTAAATTTCACCTTTGGTTCTGACCCTGGAAGAAGCAGACAAGCCCCTATGACTTCAGGACCATGCCATCAACATTTTTGCTGTTGATTTGGGGATATTGGTCATGTGTCCTTATTATAGCAATACAATCCCTGTCTACCTCAATGCCTCCTTTTTTATTTCTTTCACAAAGTAATTAAAACAACATGCTGTCAATCATGATTATCAAGTGGCAGTGAGAGGTTGCGGTCGATAAATAATAATTTGAATAAGTAATCATGACATAGTAAATAATAAAAAGATTCTCACATCACATTTCATCTTAGTTGCACCTCTTCCTTGCATTCGGATATACCCTGGGAAGTTACAGTATTTCAAGAATAGATTTGTTTACAGTGTGGAATGGGAGGACTGGAAAGCTCTACAGTATTACTCTCCAGCCCCGGCCCAGCGTCTTCCTTCTTTCAGCGCCATCCTGGCCACAGAAAGCTTGAGTTCTGCAGCTGATGCTCTGCAAGAGCTGTCCCTGGAGAGCTAGGAGCTGAGAGCTTCTAAGCGGGCTCTTCGCATACTTTCACTTTCTGGAGCACTCTGGAGCTCGGCACTACTTCCTTAGCAACTCTTCCTATCCCTCCCTCTCTTCCTTCCCCACTTTTCTTGCCCCTCTTTCTTTTTCTACCCCTCAAGCTTGAACTGGAGTGTGTGTGTGTGTGTGTGTGTGTGTGTGTGTGTGAGTGTGTGTGAATGGTGGTGTGCAGAGGGGAGCAGAATCTCCTGATGCCCCAGCCTACCACTAGGAAAGAAACTCGGTGTTTTTATTTAAACAACCTCTCCCCACAGCTAAGCCTTCATATGTGGAAGAAAAACTCAAACCTTTTTCCCTTCCCACACTTTACGAAGACAAGGTAAGCAGAGGTAATGATAATGTCAACCCTGGATTGAAAAGGATGCCTTTATACACAAACTCTGTGCTCACCTTTAAATTTTTTTTGAAGAAAGAAAATCCCTATGATTGGCAATTATTGGAGAATTGATTGTGCTAGATTTTTGTGGGAATTGTGCATGTTTTTCTGATACTGAAAAAGTTTGGGGATTTTTTTTGTTCATTTGTTTTTAGGCACTAGTTTCACAAAAGCTTTGCAGTGCCAGGTAGACTGTCTTCTATAGCTAGAAAAGAATACCCTTCTGTACATGAGTCTTTTGAATTGTCTACATGTAGTATTCTTTTTTGGTGGGTCCAATGTCAGTTTGTTCATGCTAGCATATTTAAATGTCAAGGTGGTAGTAACTGTGTGTTCGTATTTGTATAAATGTCTGCACCCAATTTTAGTAGTGTATAGCAGTCACTAAAAATATTTTCTGATGGTATTCATAGTTGTTTCACCTCTGGGTTTCCTGCTTGGCAAACTTTGGCAAAGAATACAAGTTTTGTAGCTGGACAAACTTAGATCCATATAGGCGTGTCAAAAAGCACTTTCTACTTTGTGAGGCTGGTTAAACCACTGTCTTGCTGTGCCTCAGTTTCTTCACCTGAAGAACAATGGATGGTAACTTCTATTCTGGAAGGTTTCTGTCAGAATTAAGTGAGATAATATATGTAAACCCCCTAACATAGTGTCTGAAACATGGTAGACACTTACATGTAGTATTTCTCTCCTTTCTTTTTAAGAGGAATGCCTGGGTGATCTGGTCACTTCTTTGGTCTTAAGCTTACTATTAGTGATTTTTCTCGATATCCAGATTACTTGAACCAATCATATTAATTAGGTTTTAGCCTCTCGATTTTTGTTCACCACATAGGAAATCGTTCTGCTGTGTTGTATACTAAGATATAGCTGTAAGCAAAATGACTGGGAGATTAGGTAGTGTGTTGGAGCTAATAGACTCAGGACTCAGCCAGGTTCTTTGCTGCTTCTTCCCCAGCTCCACCCTCATCCTTGACCTAAATACCCTCTCAGAGACGGGCAGGAGCGGAGCAGCCAGGCCTCAAGAGCCCTGTTTCTGAGCTACTTAGGGCAGTGAATTTGGAGTAGATTGTGAAGGGAAAGCATGTCCAAATGCATAGAACAGCTGAAATCAATGGCTCGACCTTTAGATTTGGGGTGCTAGAAAAATTCCAGATTCTTTCCAGTCTCTAATACAGGGTTCTTCCTCTCTTGATTCAAACCTAATGATTAGGTTTTATATTCATCCAATGGGAACAAGTATGACTACTCGATTATTCTATGATTGTGCTGCAGATGTAAAATTCTTTGCAAGAACACAAACTGTGTCTAATCATACCCTTTTTTACTTTCCTAATACACATAGGTTGGAGCTCAGTAAATGTTGAGTAAACAAATTTATCCAGTGACCTCTGGACCATGATAGTGACACAGGATCCTGTTTTTACTGTCCAGCAATATATTTTATATATAAATACCTGTATCAATAGACCTCTCCCTCTGTGTGTATACTTTTATATGTGTATGTATATATATTGATTTATTTATATAATTGTTTGAATGAAAGACCTTGAGGGACCCAGTTCCATTGGGTCACTGATAGCCCTGAATCTATTTATAGATTCATTACTGATAAAAGTTGCCAGCTGTATAATTAACTCTGTGATCACTGGCCAGTCCTCAGTTTCCTCATTTACAAAATGACTAGATTATAATCACTAAGGTAGGAAGACTTTTCAACTCCACAATTCTTTTTTTTTTTCTCTTCAGTAAGAAATGGCCTGTGTTTTTGAAAGCTATACTATTATTGTTGGAACTTTGTGCCAATTTTTCCCTTAATGGAGGAATCACAAATGAAATCTACTAAGGGGCTGGGAATTTGTACTTGCTTTTAAAATTCAGAGCAGCTATTGAAACTGGTGTCTTTTCACTTCAATTACTTATCATTTAGACACAGACATTCACATGGTGGGGCCAGCCTGACCCCCAGAGGAGCCGGCCCTGCTCCTGTTATTTCAAAAAAGAAACTGAAAGCTGCCCAGATCGCCACTTCTGGAATCCTTAAGGACACTTCCTCTTTGGTCGAAAAGAGGCCTGCCAGCTCATTATGGCTTCATAGATGCTTTTCTAGACTCTCAGGATATGCTTGATAGTAGTGACAGTCTGCCCCAGTCAGCCTCACCATTTCCAGAGTGACGTGTTCCTGGTGTTGTGTTGTTTTTTTCTTTTAATACCGGCATATTTAATGTTGTGTGATTGTCCCCATCAGGAAAGTAGGTGTTCATGTCATTAATGTGCTGATTTTGTTCGTGAAAGAGTAAACTGCCAGTATGGTACAGTACTACTGGGTTGTTTTTTGGTTTTTGGTTTTTTCCTCTTCCTTTTACGAGCAGAAAAAGACCTTAAATTGTGCCTTTGGATTAACATATTCTCCTTTCCCATTTGAATTTCAAAACCCTCTTTAAATGAGCAGTTCTCAGGGTTTCCATTACTGACAGCTGCCTTTAGGTGTGTCCCTGTGACTTTGTGACTTCCCTGGTGGCCCAGACGGTAAAGAGTCGGCCTGCAATGCAGGAGACCTGGGTTCAATCCCTGAGTCAGAAAGATCCCCTGGAGGAGGGCACAGCAACCCACTCCAGTATTCTTGCCTGGAGAATCCCGTGGACAGAGGAGCCTGGCAGGCTACAGTCCATGGGGTCACAAAGAGTCGGACACGACTGAGTGACTAACACACACACATGGTGACTTTGTGGTGGGCATTTCTTCCTTTCAGCTCTTTGGGAGTTTTCTGTATCCTGGCCAGCACTCAGAATCTCACTAGTGCTCCAACAATAACCTCCCCCGCACCTGGCCTTCCTGACCAAAGTGAGCACACTGTCTCTGTCATTTGACCTCTCTTTCAGATGCTCCCACCTTCCTGAAGCAAAAGAAGAATCTTAACATAATTTCTTACCTGATAATTTTTGATTAGCACCCAAGTATTCAATTTTTATGAATGCTAAGGGGAAGACCCAGACAATAGGCACCAAGTCGTATTTTTAGACAACTCCTTTGCAGTGCAAATAAACAGTACTTGGGAAGAGCCAAGTCTCACTCATTTGAGTAAAAGAACAGGGGTTGTTGCCTGCCCTGTATCAGGATCTCCTCCTCTTTGGTCTGCAGTGCAGTCTCACTTTGGTTTAATTAATGCATTAAGGTCTATCTTAACCCTAGTCAGTAATGATGGAGGGGCTCACCGGAGCCATCCAGAATGGGAGAAATTAGATGGATAATGATTTTTGTGCTGATGATGTGTGCTGTCTTTTTATATAGTTGATCCCGTGAGGGACATATTTCTTTGGTGTATTCCTGCTGATGTTCTCAAGACAGATATATTACAGAGAAATAAATCAGACTATGAGATTTTCCTAGTGTCTAATTCTTAGTGTGTAAATTTAGTGTTTTAAAATCAAAGCTATTTTTAAAAATATATTTTTATCAATATAATATTAAATAATCAAGAGGATGAGAGAAATTTGAGTAACTCTCATTTGAGTATTATTTTTATTACACTTAGACGCTGTTATAGAATATTTATGTTAATAGTCGTCTTCTGATTGCTCCCTCCTCCAAGAGTAAACTGTTTAAGATGATTCCTCTTCAGTCCAATTCAACAAGTGTTTATTGATGCCTACCACATGCTTAACAGTTGACAGTTCCCCAAAATCAGGAGACTTAAGTAGCTTTATACATCTTAAAGTAACAAAACAGGACCGTGTATATATATATACATACACACACACACACATATATACTATTTAAAATTAGACCTATAGCTACAATGCAACAAATTAATCAAACTGTATTGGGTGAGTACCCACTATATTTTTTCCTCCCATCAGTGGAATTTATAAGCAATTATAACATACATTTTTTTTTATATTTATTTATTTATTTGGCTGGAGCAGATCTTAATTACATCATGCAAGATCTTTAGCACTGGCATGTGAACTCTTAGTTTTGGCATGTGAGATTTATTTCCCTAAGCAGGGATCAAACCTGGGCCCCCTGCATTGAGAGCATGGAGACTTAGCCACTGAATCACCAGGGAAGTCCCATAAAATACTTTTAAAGTACAATAAATCTTTTAAAGTGCGGTAAAGCGGATGTAGTGGTTTTTACCTTGTTTAAGAGGATTGGCCACTGGTTGACAGCAATCTTGAAAGTCTCTCTAGCAGAAGCAGCCTTTAAGTAATCATTTGAAGGAAGGAAAGATGTTCTTCAGTGCTGAGGAATTAATCCACAGACACAGGCTTGTGTGGGAAAGATTCAGAGATGGACTTTTCCATGTAAAGGAATGACTCTCAATGGGAAGAAGCCAAAGGCAAAGGAGATGTCCTTAGTGGATATAGGGGGACCTTCATGGCACCATTTTCTGAGAGATTAAATGAACAAACCTATAAAAGGCTTTCAGTGCTGATAGTCTGGAATTCATAAATGATCTGAAGTAGGATAGAAATCCTCTGGAGGACTAAAAAGGGAACTATGACAATCAAACCATTGAGAAGATGTTTGGAGTGAGGAGGCAATTTTCATATCCTATGTATAGTGTGATCAAGAGTTGTGCTATGCTCTGCTTAGCTGCTCAGTCATGTCCAACTCTTTGTTAACCTCATGGACCATAGCCTGCCAGGCTCCTCTGTCCCTGGGGATTCTCCAGGCAAGAATACTGGAGTGGGTAGCGTATCCCTTCTCCAGGGGATCTTCCCGACCCAGAAATTGAACTGGGGTCTCCTGCATTGCAGGTGAATTCTTTACTAGCTGAGCTACCAGGGAAGCCTGATCAAGAGATAGCCAAGGATAATAGTAAAAAGTGTATGTTTGAGTTAAGATCATTTTAAGAAATTTTTACATTCTTACATACATATAAGAAGCAAAAAAAAAAAAAAAATTCCAGCAGATTAGTTGATTTTTGTTTGCTTTTCAGATTTATTTGGTTGGTTTTTTAATTAGTTTTTCATTGGCATATAGTTGCTTTACAATGCTGTGTTAGTTCCTGCTGTACAGCAAAGTGAGTCTGCTATATATACACATATTTCCACTCTTTTTCAGATTCTATTCCCACATAGATAATTAGAGTATTGAATAGAGTTCTCTGTGCTATTCAGGAGGTTCTTATTAGTTATCTATCCTATATATATAGTGTGTAAGTCAACCCCATCTCCCAATTTATCCTTCCTCCCCTTCCCCCCTTGGTAACCACAAGTTTGTTTCTATGTCTGTAACTCAACTTCTCTTTTGTAAATAGGTTCATTTGTACCATTTCTTTAAGATTCTATGTATCAGATCAGATCAGTCGCTCAGTCGTGTCCAACTCTTTGCGACCCCATGAACCGCAGCACGCCAGGCCCCCCTATCCATCACCAGCTCTCCGAGGTCACTCAGATTCACATTCATCGAGTCAGTGATGCCATCCAGCCATCTCATCCTCTGTCGTCCCCTTCTCCTCCTGTCCCCAGTCCCTCCCAGCATCAGAGTCTTCTCCAATGAGTCAACTCCTCGCATGAGGTGGCCAAAATACTGGAGTTTCAGCTTTAGCATCATTCCTTCCAGAGAAATCCCAGGGCTGATCTCCTTCAGAATGGACCGGTTGGATCTCCTTGGCTGTCTTTATCTGACTTACTTCACTCAATATGACAATCTCTAGGTTCATGTTGCTGCAAATGGCATTATTTTGCTCTTTTTATGGCTGAGTAATATTCCATTGGATATATGTATCACATCTTCTTTATCCATTCTTTTGTTGATTGATGTGGAAGCAAAATATTTTATTACAGAAAGTTTAGCAGAAGTTTGGGGATTTGGATGGTGTCATGGACTGTGGTTTTGTAGCATTTGAATAGCAGAATGATTTAAAAGGAAAGAGAGAATGCTCTGTAGAGAATTTGAGGTGCTAGCAGAACTTCTAATCAAAGGTATTCTGAAGTGTTGACTAATTAACTTAATTAGCCATAACTAAAAGAGACAGATTATAGGAAAAGATGAATGTGTGCATCAACCCCTCAAATGCACGAATATAAGAAGAAAAAAACTATGAACCTTAAGATGATGTCTTTCAAGGGACAACCCAGTTAGGAGACAGTAAAGGAATGTTGAGGTAACAATTGAAGGGATAAAACTGAGCCAAGATTTTAAACATCAGAAGAAAGACCTAAGAAGTCATTTTTGAGAAGCTTTTAGAGAAACAAGAAATTGAAGGAATGTTGCAGTGCTCTCTTAGCCAATGCTCAAATTCTCTATGTGGGGGAAAAGGAAGCCTCAAAGAGAGAAGTGGTCATGTAAGCAAAGCTAACATGTAGACGAACCAGAACTAGGTCATAAGGGTGTTTGATCCCAGTGACGTGCTCCTTCCATGCGCTGTGCTGCCTCCGTGAAGGTCCTGTCCACTCATTTCTGGTGGATGTCATGAACTAAGCAAAGCTGAATTTGTAGAGACCAGACTGACACAAACTGACTTGTGTAAATCCATTGATAAGAGAAAAGGAGAGGGTGATTTGAAATTTCCATCACTCTATCAACTGTGGCCAGGATGGTCAACAGAATAAGGGGAATGAATAGGTTTTAGTATTTCAGAGCAACTTCTGATTGCCTGCTAAGTATCAGGATCATGTGTAAGCAAGCACAAGATGCACAAAAGTCTTGCAAGTGTAGAAGCATATTTATATTTTGTTTAAAATATCAACTCTTTTCAGCTTGATCCTTAACATTGAGGGGAAATTCTAGGGGCTGCATACTGAATTAAAATGATTAAAATTGAACCTAGACTTAGCTGGTTAAAAAGACTGAAACTGAAGAATATGACACTCTAACCTAAACTGAGAAGCTAGTTTGCTTTGGACCTTGACTGGCTTTCTTCAGTATAGCCATGCAAAGACTTGGCCAATGCTATGGTCCAGAAAACATGTCGTGCTTTGCTTGTTAAATATTTTTAAATTGGCCCCTTTTCTTCAGGAAGACCTCCTAGGTTTTGCCTGAGTAAGGACCATAAACTTGAGTCCTTGAGTTGTAGTTGCTAACTACAACTGTAAAGATCTTGAGAGAGATGGAGGAGATCTGTGTGACTGTGACACGTTGAAGGGGGCTCTCCTGCATAATGTGATCCATGTCTTTCAGAATAGAGCTTTGCTCCCATGTTAATACATTCTGGAAATTGCTCAAGAGGCAGCTTTGGCATTAGAATAGCAACTTTCAAAGCAGTGAACGTCAGCACTTCTATTTCTCCTTCTTCTTGGCGTGCATTACATGAAGCTGGAAAGACTAATTGGCTAAATGAAGGGACTCAGTGTCGCAGAGTTGAAATCCTGGCATGTAAATGGAGAGGTGGGGAGAGACTTGCATGCATATCTATATGGCCTCCCTTTGTGAATTATCATAATAGAAATGGTTCTGCCCCTTCTCTAGTTTCCCTGCGAGATGAGTTGGGGTGTGAATTGCATGGCACAGAATTTCGCCATGCTTTGTATCTATGATTACTTGTCTCTGTGTGCATCTTTTCCACTCCTAAATTGCATGTTTACTGAAGGTTGCTGAATAATACATTGTTTTAAAAGATGTGTCCCTGAAGTAAGGTTATGACAATTATAATATGACTGCATACAGCTGAATACTATAATGAAAAAAAATCAGTAAATGTCATTTTTAAGCAAACAAGAAAATACATTTCTTATTTGCTTTATAGGTATTGTATCTGCTTCCATGACCTCTGCCAAGCATTTATAAGGACTTGATCAATACTTGGATCAGACATTTCAAATGAGATTGGTTCCCTGAGACAGCAGTCAACTTGGCATGGAGAGGGAGTGCCAATCCTCATATCACACATATGCTTTTTGTGAAAGAGTATTTCAAGATAAGCTCTGTAACTCACTCTTAACTTTTTTAAAAAGCTAAAGTCCAAGACTCATTTGGTTTACCTACCCTGCCTTCTAGGTAGGAAACCTATTATAAAGCTTATAATAGGACATCACAGTATGTCATATGAGGATTTAATATCCCCTGAAATATATCAGAATATTATAACTAAACTAAATCCCTGATGTTTCTTAAACCCCCCTTTTAAATGTTTGATCTGAATTATGGATGAAGAACATCTATTAATCGATCATCTTGCTGAAAACCATTATCAAATCACCTCTTTTTAAAATTTAATCACTTTTTTAATTTAATTTTTTTAACACCAGAAACAGTTTGTATTGGGGTATAGCCAATTAACAATGTTGTGATAGTTTCAGGTGAACAGAGAAGGGGCTCAGCTATACATATACATGTTTCCATTCTCCCCCAAACCCCTCTCCCATCCAGGAGAGCAGTTGTTAGGCTGGCACATAACATTGAGCAGAGTTCCAGGTGCTATTCAATAGGTTTTTGCTGGTTTTCCATCTTCAATATAGCAGTGTGTACATGACCTTCCCAAAGACCTCAGCTATGCCTTCTCCCAGCAACCATGAGTTCGTTTTCTAAGTCAGTGAGTCTCTTTCTGTTTTGTAAGTATGTTCATTCGTATCATTTCTTTTTAGATTCCACATGTAAGGGATGTCATATGATATTTCTCCTTCTCTGTCTGGCTTACTTAACTCAGAAAGAAACTCTCTAGGTCCTTCCATGTTGTTGCAAATGGCCTTATTTCATTCTTTTTAATGACTGAGTAATATTCCATTGTATATATAAATTTGTACCACATCTTTATCTTTTCCTCTATCACTGGACACTGAGGTTGTTTCCATGTCTTGGCCATCATAAAGAGTGCTCAGTGAATATTGGGGAGCATGTATCTTTTCAGGCCATGTTTTTCTCTGGATATATGCCCAGGAGTGGGATTGCAGGGTCATATGGTAGCTCTATTTTTAGTTTTTTAAGAAACCTCCATATTGTTCTCCATAGTGCATGAACCAATTTACATTCCCACCAACAGTGCAGGAGTTGTCCTTCTCTCCACAGCCTCTCCAGTATTTGTTGTTTGTGGATTTTTTGATGATAGCCATACTGACCAGTGTGAGGTGATATCTCATTGTAGTTTTGATTTGCATTTCTCTAATAACTAGCGATTTTGAACATCTTTTCATGTGCTTATTGGCCACCTCTATGTCCTCCTTAGAGAAATGTCTGTTCAGCTCTTCTGCCCATTTCTTAAGTGGGTTGTTTGTTTTGATGCTATTAACTGTCATAAGCTGTTTATAAATTTTGGAGACTAATCTCTTATCAGTCACATCATTTGCCAATATTTTCTTCAAATATGTGAGTTGTCTTTTTATTCTGTTTATTGCTTCCTTTGCTGTGCAAAAGTTTTTGAGTTTAAGTAGGTCCCATGGAAATGGCAAGCCACTCCAGTGTTCTTGCCTGGAGAATCCCAGGGACAGTGGAGCCTGCTGGGCTGCCGTCAATGGAGTTGCACAGTTTCGGACACAACTGAAGCGATTTAGCAGCAGCAGCAGCAGGTCCCATTTGTTTACTTTTGCTTTTATTTCCATTATTCTGGGAGATGGATTAAAAAAGATTTTGCTGTGATTTATGTCAGGGAGTGTTCTGCCTATGTTTTCCTCTAAGAGTTTTGTAGTGTCCAGTCTAACATTTAGGTCTCTAATCAATTTTGGGCTCATCTTTATGTATGGGGTTAAGGAATGGTCTAGTTTCATTCTTTTACCTGTTGCTGTCCAGTTTTCCCAGCACTATTTGTTGAAGAGACTGTCTTTCCAACATTGTGTAGTCTTACCTCTTTTGTCATAGATTAAGTGACTATGGGTGCATGGGTTTATTTCTGAATTTTCTATTCTGTTCCATTGATCTGTATTTCCATTTTTGGAAATATAGCACCATACTGTTTTAAATGCTGTAGCTTTGTAGTATAGTCTGAAATCAGGGAGCCTGATTCCCCCAGCTCCATTTTTCTTTTTCAAGACTGCTTTGGCTATTCAGAGTTTTTTGTGTCTCCATGAGAAATGCTGGGCTGGATGAAGCACAAGCTGGAATCAAGATTGCTGGGAGAAATATCAATAACCTCAGATATGCAGCTGACACCACATTATGGTAGAAAGTGAAGAAGAACTAAAGAGCCTCTTGATGAAAGTGAAAAACGAGAGTGAAAAAGTTGGCTTTGAAGTCAACATTCAGAAAACTAAGACCATGACATCCAGTCCCATCACTTCATGGCAAATAGATGGGGAAACAGTGGAAACAGTGGCTGACTTTATTTTGGGTGGCTCCAAAATCACTCAGATGGTGATTGCATCCATGAAATTAAAAGATGCTTACTCCTTGGAAGGAAAGTTATGACCAACCTAGACAGCATATTAAAAAGCAGAGACATTACTTTGCCAACAAAGGTTTGTCTAGTCAAGGCTATGGTTTTTCCAGTAGTCATGTATGGATGTGAGAGTTGGACTATAAAGAAAGCTGCTGAGAGCTGAAGAATTGATGCTTTTGAACTGTGGTGTTGGAGAAGACTCTTGAGAGTCCCTTGGACTGCAAGGAGATCCAACCAGTCCATCCTAAAGGAAATCAGTCCTGATGAAACTCCAATACTTTGGCCACCTGATGCAAAGAACTGACTCATTTGAAAAGACCCTGATGCTGGGAAAGATTGAGGGCAAGAGAAGGAGGGGACAACAGAGGATGAGATGGTTGGATGGCATCACTGACTCAATGGACATGAGCTTGGGTGAGCTCCAGGAGTTGGTGATGGACAGGGAGGCCTGGCGTGTTGCAGTTCATGGGGTCGTGAAGAGTCGAACATGACTGAGCAACTGAACTGAACTGAACTGATACATATTTTGAGACTTTTTGTTCTAGTTCTGTGGAAAATCCATTGGTAATTTGATATAGATGGCATTGAATCTGTAGATTGCCTGGGGTAGTATAGTCATTTTGACAATATTGATTCTTCCAATCCATGAACATGGTATATCTTTTCATCTGTTTATATCTTCTTTGATTTCTTTCATCAGCATCTTAGTTTTCAGAGTACAGGTCTTTTGTCTCCTTAGGTAGATTTATTCCTAGGTATTTTATTCTTTTTGATGTAATGGTAAATGGTATTGCTTCTTGAATTTCTCTTTCTGATATTTCATTGTTAGTGTATTGAAATGCAACAGATTTCTGTGGATTAATTTTGTAACCTGCAACTTTACCAAATTCATTGATGAGTTCTAGTAGTTTTCTGTTAGCATCTTTAGGATCGTCTATATATAGTATATCATGTTATCTGCAAACAGTGATAGTTTAACTTCTTCTTTTCCAGTTTGGATTCTCTTCACTTGTTTTTCTTCTCTGATTGCTGTAGCTAGAACTTCCAAAACTATGTTGAATAAAAATGGTGAAAGTGGGCATCCTGTCTTGTTTCTATGTCAAAGGGGATGCTTTCAGCTTTTCACCATTAAGTATGATGCTAGCTGTAGGTTTGTCATATATGGCCTTTATTATATTGAGGTATGTACCCTCTATGCCCACTTTGTGAAGAGTTTTCATCACAAATGGGTGCTAAATTTTGTCAAAAGCCTTTTCTGCATCTATAGATAATTATATGGGTTTTATTCTTCAATTTGTTGATATTGTGTATCACATTGACTGATTTGCAGATATTAAAAAATCCTTGCATCCCCAGGATGAATCCTAGTTGATCATGGTATATGATCTTTTTAATGTATTGTTGTATATGGATTGCTAGTACTTTGTTGAGGATTTTTGCATCTATGTTCATCAGTGGTATTGGCCTGTAATTTTCTTTTTTTCTGGTATCTTTGTCTGGTTTTGGTATCAGGGTAATGGTGTCCTCATGAAATAAACTGGGAAGTTTTCCTTTCTCTGCAACTTTTTGGAACTGCTTCAGAAGGATAGGTGTTAACTCTTCTCCAAATGTTTGATAAAATTCACCTGTGATGCCATCAGGTCCTGGACTTTTGCTTGTTGGGAAGTTTTTAATCATGGATTCAATTTCAGTGCTTATGATTCAGTGCTTATGTTCTGTTCATATTTTCTATTTCTTCCTGTTTCAGTCTAGGGAGACTGTACCTTACTAAGAAATTGTCCATTTCTTCCAGGTTGTCCATTTTATTGGCATGCAGTTGTTCATAATAATCTCATATGATTCTTGGTATTTCTGTGAAGTCAGTTGTAACTTCTCCTTTTCAATTCTAATTTTACTGATTTGAATCCTCCCCCTTTTTTTCTTGATGAGTCTGGCTAAAGGTTTATCACTCTTGTTTATCTTTTCAAAGAACCAGCTTTTAGTTTCATTGATGTTTGCAATTGTTTTCTTTGTCTCTGCTGCACTTATTTCTGCTCTGATTTTTATGATTTCTTTCCTTCTACTAACTTTAGGTTTTGTTTGTTCTTCTTTCTCTAGTTGTTTTAGATGTGAGGTCAGGTTGTTTATTTGAGATTTTTGTTGTCTCTTGAGGTAAGACTGTATTGCTATAAACTTCCCTCTTAGAAGTGCTTTTGCTGTATGCTGTAAGTTTTGGACCATTGTGCTTTCATTTTCATTTGTCTCTAGGTATTTCTTTATTTCTTCTTTCATTTCATCAGTGATCCAGTGGTTGTTTGGTAGCGTACTGTTTAGCTGTCACGTTTGTGTTTCTTAGAGTTTTCTTCTTATAGTTTATTTCTAATCTCATAGTGTGATCAGAAAAAAAGCCTGATATTATTTCAATTTTCTTAAATTTACCAAGCCTTACTTTGTGCCCAGAATATGGTCCATCCTAGAGAATTGCTAGGATTGGTTGCTTTTGAATGGAATGTTCTATAAGTATCAGTTAGGCCCAACTCATCTAAAGCATCATTTAAGGCCTGCATTTCCTTATTAATTTTCTATCTGGATGATCTGTCCATTGATGAAAGTGAGGTATTAAAGCCCCCCACTATTATTGCATTTCTGTCAATTCCTCCCTTTATGTTTTTTAGTATTTGCCTTACATATTGAGGTGATCCTATATTGGGTGCATATATATTTATAATTGTTATATCTTCTTCTTGGATTGACCTTTTGATAATTACATAATGTCCTTCTTTGTCTCTTATAACAGTCTTTGTTTTAAAGTCTATTTTGTCTGATATGAGTATTGCTACTCCAGCTTTCTTATGATTTTCATTTGTGTGAAATACCTTCTTCAGTATTACCTTCATCCCCTTAATTTCAGTCTGTCAGTGTCCCTAGGTATGAAGTAGTCTCTTGAAGACAACATGTATATGGATCTTGTTTTTGTATCCACTCAGCCAGTCTATGTCTTTTGGTTGGTACATTTAATCCATTTACATTTAAACTAATTGTCAATATATATGATCCTATTACCATTTTGTTCATTGTTTTGGGTTTACTTTTTATAGAATTTTTTTTCCTTCTCTTGTGTTTCCTGCCTAGAGAAGTTCCTCTAGCATTTGTTGTAAAACTGGTTTCAGTTCAGTTCAGTTCAGTCCCTCAGTCATGTCCGACTCTTTGCGACCCCATGAATCGCAGCACGCCAGGCCTCCCTGTCCATCACCAACTCCCGGAGTTCACTCAGACTCACGTCCATCGAGTCAGTGATGCCATCCAGCCATTTCATCCTCTGTCTTCCCCTTCTCCTTCTGCCCCCAATCCCTCCCAACATCAGAGTCTTTTCCAATGAGTCAACTCTTTGTGTGAGGTAGCCAAAGCACTGGAGTTTCAGTTTTGGCATCATTCCTTCCAAAGAAATCCCAGGGCTGATCTCCTTCAGAATGGACTGGTTGGATCTCCTTGCAGTCCAAGGGACTCTCAAGAGTCTTATCCAACACCACAGTTCAAAAGCATCAATTCTTCGGTGCCCAGCTTTCTTCACAGTCCAGTTCTCACATCCATGCATGACCACTTGTTTAGTGGTGCTGAATTCTCTTAACTTTTGTTTGTCTGGAAAACTTTTGATTTCTCCATCAAATCTGAATGAGATTCTTGCTGGGTAGAGTATTCTTGGTTCTGGGTTCTTTCCTTTCATCACTTGGAATATACTGTGCCATTGCCTTCTGGCTTGTAGGGTTTCTGTTGAAAAATTGGCTGGTAACCTTATGGATTTTCCATTATATGATATTTGTCTTTTTTCCCTTGTTGCTGTTAATAACTCATCTTTGTCTTTAATCTTTGTCAGTTTGATTGCAATGTGTTGTGGTGTGTTCCTCATTGGATTTATCCTGCCTGGAACTCTCTGTACTTCCTGGACATGGTTGAGTATTTCCTTTCCCATGTTAGGGAAGTTTTCAACTATTATCTCTTCAAATATTTTCTCGGGTCCATTCTCTCTTTCTTCTTCTGGGACCCCTATAATGTGAACGTTGGTACATTTAATGTTGTCCCAGAGGTCTGTTAGGCTGTTTTAATTTTTTTCATTCTTTTTTCTATATTCTGTTTTGCAGCACTGATATCCATCATTCTATCTTCCAGGTCACTTATCTGTTCTTCTGATCAGTTATTCTGATACTGATTCCTTTTAGTGTATTGTTCCTCTCTATCTGTTTGTTCTTTAGTTCTTCTAGTCCTTGGTAAGTATTTCTTGCATCTTCTCAATGTTTGCCTCCATTCTGTTTCTAAGATCCTGAATTATCTTCACTATCATTATTCTGTTTTATTTTGTTTTTTTTCTGGGAGGTTGCCTATCTCCATTTCATTTAGTTGTTTTTCTGGAGATTTATCTTGTTCCTTCATCTGGGACATAATCCTATTTCTTTTCATTTTGGGTAGCTTTCTATGATTGTGATATTAGTTCTAGAGGCTGATGGGATTTCAGTTCTTATTTCTTCTTTCTGCCCTCTTGTGGATGATGATAAGAGGCATGTGCCAGTCCCTTCCTGATGGGAGGGATTGGCTGTGCGGGCAACTGGGTCTTGCTCTGATGATCAGGGCTGTTCTCAGTAAAACTTTAATCCAAATGTCTGCTGATGGATGGGAATGTGCTCTCTCCCTGTTAGTTGTTTGGCCAGAGGCACTCAGTCCTGGAGTCAATAAGTTCCTATAGTAGGGCTATTGGTGACCTCCAAGAGGGCTCTGTCAGTGCTCCCCATCCCTGTGGCAGGCCACTGCTAACCCATACCTCTGCAGGAGGCCCTCAAACACTCACAGGTAGGTCTGGCTCAGTCTCCTGTGGGGTCACTGCTCCTTTACCCTGGGTCCTGGTGTGCACAAGATTTTGTTTGTGCCCTCCAAAAGTCTAGTCCTATGGAAGCTAGACCTAGTCCTATGGAGGCTCTGTAATCAAATCCCACTGACCTTCAAAGTCAGATTCCCTGCGGATTCCCAGTCTCTTGGCCGAATTCCAGGCTGGGAGCCTGATGTGGGGCCTAGAACCTTCACAACAGTGTGAGAACTTCTTTGGTATTATTTTTCTCCAGTTTTCCCACCCAGCAGGGCTTGATTTTGTTGTAATTGTTCTCCTCCTACCATTTCACTGTGGCCTCTCCTTTGTCCTTGGATGTGGGGTATCTGTTTTTGATGGGTTCCAGTATCTTCCTGCCGATGGTTGTTCAACAGCTAGTTGCAGTTCTGGTGCTCTTCAAATCACCTCTTAAAATATTTGAGGCAAGGAAGGAGGGAGAGTTCTTTGACCTTTGCCCTGAACTCTCTTTAAGCTTTTCCCATCTCCATTAATTATGGAACTCTGAATCCCAAGGTTGATATAAAAGGCGGAGTGAATTTAAGTTATCCACCTCTTTGTTAACTTTTGTCATTTTATTTTTAAAGCACATTTTATGCTTAGCAAAATTTATGAGAGCAGAACCTGATACAGTGATGGCCTGCAATATAAATACTCGCAGACTTATAATTGTTAAACTGTTGATTGTTGAGAAAATCAATTGAAATCACAGGGTACCATTGTCTGAAATTTTCTGATTAAAGAGTATTCCATGGAAGCTTATTGCTGAAAAAAGGGTCTTGGTGACTCAACTGAATCCTAGGTGAATTTTAAACATTGGTAAAATCAAATTTGGGGGGAAGGCAATGACACCCCACCCCAGTACTCTTGCCTGGAAAATCCCATGGATGGAGGAGCCTGGTAGGCTCCAGTCCATGGGGTCACTAAGAGTCAGAGACGACTGAGCGACTTCACTTTCACTTTTCACTTTCATGCATTGGAGAAGGAAATGGCAACCCACTCCAGTATTCTTGCCTGGAGAATACTGACAGAGCCTAGTGGGCTGCCGTCTATGGGATCGCACAGAGTCGGACATGACTGAAGCAACTTAGCAGCAGCAGCAGCAGCAAAATCAAATTTGAGGATGCCAAATTTGATTCAAAGGTCAAATATTGAAATGTTTCCCTTTGACTGTGGAAAAAAAGGCTTGCTTAGAGTAGAGCTTGGTTAGAGCAGAAGCCAAGAAGTAGGAAGTGTCATTTCCATGTTGTATTCTATCCAAGAAGTGAAAACAAAGCATTGGACTTGGACTATTATCAGTCATTGGTCATGGCACTCTAAATGTGACTAACCTTAAATATATAACAGCTTTTTGTCTAGTAGTTTATTATATAATTTCATTCATCTCATCAGCAAATGAATATACATGAATGTGAATGAATATAAATATACAGGTATGCTTCTCTCCACTTAGTGTTACCTATATATTCAATGAGAATCAAAACCAGATCTAGGTTTGATGTTCAGAATTCACAGACTGTTTTTTTGAAGGCCAAGTGGAGCAAGTTATGTTTAGTTTGATTTTAATCCATTTCAGAACCTAGACATCTTACAAAATGTCTGATTGTATCTTGTTTTTCCTGTAGATTTCTAGAAAGGGAGCTTCACTTGAGGGTGGAGGATAAATCTGTTTTCTAACAATGAGGTGTTTTTGCTCTGATAATCTCATTGGTCGAATTACCAGAAAATTCATATTCTGTGTCAAACTCACATAACGCAAGTGATGACAGGTAGCATTATATTCACGAAATGCACCTTCTTGCTGTGTATTCTTCACACAGCAGACCAAAGGTGCTTTCAGAAAACTGTAACTGGTGCTTGTAGAAGGTCCTGCCATGATGACACCAGAGAAGCAGCAGCAACAATTCCAAGGGGGTCCCTGCCCTTTGTTGTCTCAGAGTGGCAGCCAGGTGGGCTTTGAATCCCATCTAGAGAACTTACAGGACAAGGTAAGAAAGCTGCAGTTCGAGCAAAAGAGGCAGTGGTCTAAGCAAAACGGAGTTAAATAGAATAAAGAATCCCTCAGATTTGGTTTCCTTCTGTGTTCAGCATAGCTAGGGAGGGGCTGCAGAAACAGCTGGGACACTTACTCGGCCAGTGCCAGCAGCAGACGAGGCCTCGGGCTCATTCTGTGGGAGACTGCACCAGGATACAGCTGGAAGCAAAATGAGGTGTCAAGGAGAGAGGGGAAGAGGCAAAGTGATGCCAACCAGGTGAGGGACACTGAGGAAAGGGAGTGTGTTCCCTCAGAGGTTTAACAAGCAGAGAGAGCTGGGGGGTAGGGGGGAAACTCTAGCCTTAAAATGATTTTAATGTCTTTTTTCTTTCATCAGGAAATTACCATTCTGAAAGTTATGTTTTGGAGTATGTCCTGAGGTACACCTAAATCAGGAATGCATTTTCATGGCTGAGTTATAAACCCATCATAATAGTGAGGGGTTAAAATGAAATGCCTTCAACAGATAACCTATACCTACTGAAGGCTTAAAGCTCGATTAGCCTAGCTATTAAAACCAGGAAGACAAACTGTGTCTTCCCTGGATGCAAAAGCTGTTAGGCTACAGCCTGACCCAGTACAAAAGTTTTCTGAATCTCTCTCCACTTTACAAAACGTCGGCTCATTGCTGCCGTCTGCAGTGAAGCTGTTTACAGCTCTGTGCTAAGTGGAAAGTTCAAATCAATTATTGTCCATTAGAGTTTAGGTATAACTGATGAAATATCCCCAGAGGAGTATTGTAAATGTATCAAGACATCCTTCCCCATTATAGAAATGGGGACGCATAGTGAATTACTTACCTTCTCTCTTACCCTTAATGCCTCTGAAAGGCTGCTGGGCAGACAGAGTTTATCTTGTCTTGCTGGGATTTCATGTGAGGACTTTAACATTTGGTGAACATGTGTAGTGAACTGACAGAAATTCCAGGTTCCAACTACCTTTACAGCCCCCTAAACTCCTTTGTGGACATAAGGGCCTAAGAAATAAAAGTAATCAAAGAAAACCCTAAAAATCCTTTTAAAAAAATGACTAAAACTGCAACCTAGGAGTTCCCTGCAATCAGGTTCTTTTAGAAATGATAAATTTTTTGTTAATCAAGTGGGAAAAGCTTAGACCAAATTTTTAGCAAGTGACAGTAAGATTTAATGTCTGATAAGTCATGCCAGGATGCTTTCTTTGATTAAACTAGGTCTCTGTGTCAAGCTTCAGCAGGGCAGAAAAGGAGACCCACTCACTGCTCAGGTGTAACAGAGATGACATTAATTTCCCAGATTCTGTTACTCAGCTATAGAACTAAACTGTGCTTTTTACCCTGTAAAGACCAGAACTAAGAGAAAAAAGAGGGTCATCTGATTTGTGATCTGCTATAACAGGAGATGGAATAGAGGTACTTGACTTTCTTTAAAGGTTGTTTCTACTTAGTCTCTTCCCTTCGTTCTGCCCCATAGTAATTTCTGTGCCCTTGAGATCCTAAGGCTGAAATACATGTGGACTCATCTCATCCTGGGAAGGCCTGGGTACACTATTCCTCAGGGTTCTATGATTTTTCAAAAACCAAAAGTGACAGAAAGGTCAAGGAGGCATCATTCTCTGAAATCAACCTTTCCTTCCTCCATGGCCACAGGTGGGCAAGACACCTTTTTACTCAGAGCTGGTCCTTTCCATCTCCAATGGCTGCACTGTGGGGAAGCCACAGAATACATTCCAATACAATCCCACAAGCCAGTTATACTGGGGATAAGAAGCATCTTTAAACGCAGCACTAATTTCATTATTTCTTTAACTCCAAGGATAACTTCAAGGATGTTCCTTTCTGCTGACAGCTCTGTCCGTGGTGCTAAATAGGAAATTGGCTGGATTACTTCCCTGTGGCCCCATACTGCTTACCCCAAACTCTCCTGGGGCTTCCAGTCATCTGTCTGTAGGGATGCTAATTGCTGTACAGTAAATCTGGTTGAGCTTCCCTGATGGCTCAGTGGTAAAGAATCTGCCTGCCAGTGCAAGAGACATGGGTACCCTGAGTCGGGAAGATCCCTTGGAGAAGGAAATAGCAACCCATCCCAGTGTTCTTGCCAGGGAAATCCCATGGACAGAGGAGCCTGGTGGGATACAGTCCACAAAATCGCAAAAGAGGGAGACATGACTTAGCAACTAAACAACAGCAACCACAAATCTAGTTGAGGTGAAAACCAAGTATCTAGTATATTTATTGGGTCAGATTTTCTTCTGGGTAAGTCAGGGGATGAGAGATTTCATGTTGTTTTCCACCTTGATCTAGGTAGATACGTGCCTGCATGCTCACTCATGTCTGACTCTTTGAGACCCCATAGACTGCAGCCCACCAGGCTCCCGTGTCTATGGAATTTTCCAAGCAAGAATATTGCAGTGGGTTGCCATTTCCTTCTCCAGGGTATCTTCCTGACCCAGGGATTGAACCTTGGTCTCCCACACTGCAGACAGATTCTTTACCACTGAACCACTAGGGAAGTACTAATCTAGGTAGGTCTGTTGTTTTTTGAAGTTGACAACAAGTCCTCTGGAATCTACCCTTGATTGCTAAGCCTTCACTCCTCTACCAAATCAGGTGCTGTTAAAACTGTCACTCCTGCAAAGGGAATAATCTGACTTCATGCCCATCCAGATCCCCCTCCTCTCATATGTCCACCTAGCTACACCATCCGCATCACCACTGGCTTCTAATAATTTATGATATTTACAGAACTGGTCCACTTCACACCCACCTGCCATTTGTAGTAATGGCCATTGGCCCTCTACACTCAGCATGCATGGCATATGTTTCTCTTCATTCTGATTTCATTTATTCTACCTGGTATTTCAGTTGTTTTTGCAACTCAGATTTTACAGTTGTTCCCTCTCAGTATGTTAAAAGGATGATTTTACATGCTATGTTTGAAACTAAAGTTTATTGATTAAAGAATAAATTCTTTAAAGCAGTTAATATTATACAAAGAGAACTGCCTTCAGATTTGCCCCTTGTCTTAATGCCAAAACACTAAGGAACTATACAGAGTCATGTCTTTCTTCAGTGCATAGAGCATCTGGATTCTACATCTGAAAAGGAACTTCAATACAATTTAAAATGTACTCACAGCACCAAATATATATTTTGACTTATTTTCCTGTCCCATTACTCTGGGTAAGAGTGTGTTTAGTCAGTACTTTTTAAACCAGCTTCCCTGTTCTGAAGCCTGTTTTCCCTGCCCTCTTCTGAATATCAGCCAGCACACCCATTGCTTGCTAATATGCTTGCTCAGATTTAAAGAGTAGTCCTGATTTTCAAGTTTTCTTCTAGCCGTTATTTGTGTTTCAAATTATTGTACTGTGTCTGTATTAATTTTCTGTTTCCAAAAGTAAACTCCATGTATTTCAAGGCAGCATGATTTCTTTTTTACATTTTCCAGGGAACTGGTGTTTTTAATGTCATGTGAGGACAACATTACACAATGGATCTTTGGCAGGGATACACAGAAATGAATACCGTGTGCGAACAAACATTAAATGGCAGTCTTAATTACAGAGTTTGACTCTGTTGTTTTTAATGCCCTTCAATTTTATAATTTGATGGAAAATGCATCAACACAGCTATTTTCTTTCTACCCTAAATGATTAAGGATTGATATATCCCCGGGCCATAGTAGCTTGCTAGATCCGTCTGATCAGGTAGGTCTTACATTTCATCCACTAGAGGGCAGTAGGGATACACATCCACACCAACCAATATGTGCAACATATGGTCGATGTGGAAACATAGTAGCCATAGCTTTCCTGTGTATGAAAAATTCCCATTACAGTGTTGCTTCACTTATAATTATATTGAAAGTAAACACTAATTCACAGACGGACTTCGCATGTTTTATTTCAACATACCCCACGAGTGTTTTGTCTGTTCCCATTTTAAATGCCCTGAGTAATGAAACTTCCACTACTTCCCTTGGGAAACTATATCAAACCCCAACTGTTTTCAGGGCTTGAATTTTTTTTTTAACGTCCTCGAGATCTAGCAGTCCTCCTTCAAGCTCATTTAGAACTCTATTATGTACTCTCTTTTCCCTTGCATTAAGGCTAGTTGAATCCTGGAAGGCAAGTGTTTATGAAGTTCCTACTATGTGTCAGGCATCACTAAGTGAAGAGACGGTCACAACTGACAAGGGTTACAGCTCTGCATTAAATGGATTTGCATGAGTCAGAAAGCTTTTAAAGGAGGACCTCTCCCAGGCCAAACATCCTCCCCCCCACCTCAAAAAGAACAGTGGGTCTAAATTCTAAAGTGAGTGAAATGCATAAAGCTGTCACAGCTTGGGGAAATTTTTATTTGTGCTTTGATTTCTGTTTAAGAACTCAAAAGGTGTTATAAATATATCATCCAAAGAACAGTGAGGTGTGCGTCTGACACCGCAGTGTATTCATGCTAAGAAAATGACCTGGGTGTTTACTAGCGACGGTTTGCTCCTTCCTTTTGTAGCTGGTTGTTAGATTAGCTTAAAAGCTTCAGCCTCTCTGTATCCATTTATAGAGGATTGGAAATGGATCTGTGAATCTACCCAGGGTAACAGCACGTTTGGATAGATCATGTTGGCTTGCCTATTTTCTTTCCATGACTTTCTGGGTCCAATCTTGGTCATACTATGCACACTACACAATGGGAAAGAGATCCAGGTTCATTGCGATACTCTGGTTTGCATCATTAGTTTCTTGGCATATACTTTGATTATTAAGTATCTGAGGGGGAGGGTGGAAGAAAGCTGAGCCAAGAGAATTCCTTTAAGGCTAAAACTCACAATTACACAGTTGTTAAAAGTCCTTTCTTCCTTTACATTAGAGACATAGCAAGATTTTTTGCTCTATTGGGTGTATTCATCTGGAAAGATTTCCATAAGGCTGTCCTGATCACCAAGAGCAATCCCTAGATAGACATGTATGCAAACAAGAACTGCTCAGACTCCAAGAGCAAAAATTGAACATTGCATAAATTCTAGAAATGATACTATTTTTTTTTATTAACATCCTTTGAGCCTCAGTAGGAAGTAACCTATTCTCCAGAGTTCTTGAAATAAAGTGCTTTCCTTTGCCAATTAAGAGAGCAGGAATGTGGGTTCATAGACTGTCTTTCTTTAGGAAAATAGCAGGGAAGGGCACAGAATCTACACAATACCTTAGCCCAGGTTTTCTATTGCAAACAAAGCTTAGGTTTGTAGTGCTTGTCACCTATAATAAAATCTACATGGGTATTTTATATGGAAGTAATTAAGTGCAAATGTGCAACAGCCATTTTTGTGTTTTTGTTTGTTTCAAAATACCAGAGGTGATTAGGCCATATTATGAACTAATTACTTACTTAATTTATTTAAGTTGAAATGAGTTTTTGAGTTATACAAGGGCCAAAACAAGAACTCATTAATCCATTCTGCACATCACTGAAAGGAATGAAACAAAGGAGTTTAATGCCTTTATTTTATTTTATTGTGTTACAACACACCAATATTTTGAACACTGATGAGGACCCAAGTGGTCAAAACATCTGTATTTGGTAAGAAAATAAATAAATTCTTTTCTTTCCTACCACTTGGTCCTTTCAGTGGTGTGCTGAAATTCAGAATGACTTACTAAAGGTACTAAAATGGTGTGTCTCTTTTAGTACATTTTCCTATGGAAAGTTTAAAAGACTCTTCAAACATATTTGAAAACAGTAAACAAATAACCTACAAAATTCAATATTTTTTTAAATTTGGAAGTAAACCACAGTCATTCTGGGGCTTGGAACTCTGTACACCAAGTTTCAAACCAGAGCATATTTTGGTATTTTGATGGTTGAGTTATAACCCCCTGAAAAGAGGGACTGCTGTGTGCAGTAAGGACAGCTGCCTGCAGAACTACAACAGAGCTGCTAAAATAAAACCAGTGTTTACTTGTCACTGCTGGCCAGCCCAAGAGATCTGAGACTTACAGATCTGCTCTGTAAGCCAGCAGCAGAGCTCCATCAGTCCTCTGTGATAGGGTTTTCCCCTCCACATCTATAGCCAGACTCCAAAAGAAAAAGGAAGCACTGCACAGTGATGGAACCAAAAGCAAAACAAAACCCTAGATGTTAGGAGCAAACTGAACATATCCGAGAACATTCATGATTTGAGGCAACTTGTTCTAATGTTCAGTTCTTTATCTTCCAAGGTTCCAGTCCCTCTTTTTAGTTAGTTTTTAAAGTACTGCCAAAGAATTCAAACTATGGTTTATCTGATCATGCTGGTCAAGTGGTTGATATTGTCTCATTTAATTTATATTTTACATGTTGTTTTATGACATGATTCTTATTGTCTGAAGCAAAATTGGGCCATATATCGCCACCTGAATCACTGGATATCCAATATAAGGGCAAAGCCTAAACTCAAGTATTTTACAAAGAGGTAGTGGTTCAAACTTTAAAGTATTAAAGGTGAACTTATTTCCCACCCCTGTTGCAACTAAGGTGACCCAGAATGGAAGCAAGCTTCTCTTTTCCCACGTGAAAAATGAAGAGAACTTTATCTGTGATTTTCGTACATCAGATGATTGTCATGAGGATTTGATGAGCTATTCCATAATCTCAAATTCAGAGAATTCTTTTAGAACCATTATCTTTTTGGAAGATCATATTGGGAAGAGGGCTTTTTGTTGATTTGAGGATTAACACATGGTGATCTTGTTCTTAGACCACAACCAGTTATGGCAATACCACTGACTCAACATTAGTGAGACCTGTGTTTTGAATTATTTTGCACAGGGGCTCAGATGCATTGGTATTAAACCCTATGGTCTCTCCTGGCAGCTCTCTGTTTTAACCTAAATTAGAATCTTCAACTATGAAACAGTTTTTCTCCATACCAAAAAATTTAGTTCTTGAACAAATGTTCATTGAGCAAGTGCTATGTGTGAAGCACTGTACTGGGCTGTCTTACTTGCATGAGAACTGAATTTATGATGTTAACCTCATTGAAACCAGGTTCTAACCAAGAAAACCAATCAGACAAAATCGGAGGTTTAGATTTGAAAGGAGTCCTTCACTTTACAGATGAAGGCATTTGGGCCTAAACAGTTCAGTCATTTTGCCCAACTCAACACGACTCATTAGTATCAAGAGCCAGAACCAGAGCTCAAAGCTGCTGGCCCCACTCTTGTGCTCTATCCCCTGTGTGTCCCTCCTCCCCTAAGTCAAAGGGCATGAGCCAGGCAGAGATCAGCCCCACACCTTAACACTGTCAGGATTCAGTTCAAGGAGGCTGAGCTAACCAGTCTTCAGTGGTATTTTATCAGTAAGGAAAAAAATATTTTGTGAGTCTTTTGTTGTTGCTGTTGAGTGCTTGGGAACTATTTACATAGCTTTTACATGTATGTCAACCAAGTCTCCCAAGTCACCCCACTCACATTTCCCCCCTTGGTGTCCATACATTTGTTTCTATGTCTGTGTCTCTTTCTGCTTTGCACATTTTTCTAGATTCCACATATTTTCATTAGTATACAATATTTGTTTTTCTGACTTACTTCACTCTGTATCACAGTCTCTGGGTCCATCCATATCTCTGCAAATGGCACAGTTTTGTTCCCTTTCATGGCTGAGTAATATTCCATTGTATATATTTTAACACAATGAGAAGCTTAGACAATAATCCCCTGACATTTTTCTGAGTCTAGACAATAACTCCTGACATTTTTCTCATATTCTATTTTTCTTGGGTACTTACCAGTTTCTTTAATTCAATTAAGCATTGACATCATGACATAACTTTGCAAGGTTTGGTAATGCCACATTCCCAAGCTATATTTGGGGTGAGATATTTGTCAAATTGATGTTAAGGGAAAGTAAGTCTTTAGGTAAAACGTATTCTTCAATAATAAAAGAATTTCTACTCAGAGAATTATTTCAATCCTCTCTAAATAACATTAAACCATACTGATTTTTCACTGGCAAGTGATAGTCACTAGTTGGGTAGTCTATCTCCTAGAGAATATTTGTGAAACCAATGAATTCTCAGTTATAGAAATGTATTATACGTGTGGCTAAAATCCTGGAAAAAGGAAAAAAAAAAAAAAAACAGAAAAAATTGAACAGGAATATAAAAAGGAAATGGAAGGGAACTCTGGATAAAGGATCGTAGGTGACTCTACTTTCACCTGAATTTTTAATAATACACCTAAGTAGCTCCTATTCACTTATAAATGTATACAAAAATCCTGACTATGTGAAAAACAATAGCTAACCCGGGGACGGGGAGCCTGGTGGTCTGCCGTCTGCGGGGTCGCACAGAGTCGGACACGACTGAAGCCACTTAGCAGCAGCAGCAGCCCCACTTTACAGAACAGAAATTAAGATACAACTTATTCAAAGGTATAGACAGTTTTGAAAGGCTTCTTATTTTTGTTACAAGGGACAGAAACCTCCTAAAATACATGATCATAGCCTTTGGGTTAGCAACAGTCTTACATCACAAAGTCTTCTGCAACTGAATTTAAACTCTTCAAAATATGGAGGAAACCAAGCTCATGAGGACTGAATCGCCTAGAGCCTGAGAAAGTGAACCATGAATTCTTCTCTAATTCCTCTACTTCTCTTCACCATGCTTCTCCCTGCCACCCAGATCTTTCTTGCATTTTTCCATCTTCCACTTTGATAACTCAGTCATTATTAGAATTAATAAGGCAAGGAGGCATCCATGATAACCCTTCTTAGATGTTACTTTTATTGAAATACATATGTTAAGATTAGGATAACTAAGAATGAATCCTTAGGTAAGTTGATGGAGAAGTAAGAATTGCTGCTGCTGCTACTGCTAAGTCACTTTAGTCATGTCCGACTCTGTGCGACCCCATAGACGGCAGCCCACCAGGCTCCCCCGTCCCTGGGATTCTCCAGGCAAGAACACTGGAGTGGGCTGCCATTTCTTTCTCCAATGCATGAAAGTGAAGAGTCAAAGTGAAGTTGCTCAGTCGTGTCAAACTCTTAGCGACCCCATGGACTGCAGCCTTCCAAGGCTCCTCTGTCCATGGGATTTTCCAGGCAAGAGTGCTGGAGTGGGGGTGCCATTGCCTTCTCCAAAGAATTGCTGCTAGTATACATCATAATCAGGGGTACTGTATAGTAATGTGTGGTTGTCTGTGTTACTAGCCACAGGCCTTTACCTTCTCGTGATCTGCTTGCTTCTTTTGTTCCCTCCTAATGAGACCTGGAGTCATCTTAATGTAAAGCTGTGAATGTTTCTTAGCAAGGAACTACTGCGTATACAGTTTAGATATGGAGGGACATGAAGAACAAGACTTCATACTGCTTTACCAAGTGACACTGGTCATTGTAAGCTGTTACTGCATCAGGTTACTGAGAAGAAAGCAGCAACAGTGGAGCAGCACAGCTTTGGAAGCAGATAATCCTGAATTCAAATCCCAGGTCTGAGTAACCATTATTAAATTACTGTTCCGCTCTGAACTTCTCTGCTCCTTAGTTCTGTCATCTGTAACATGGAGATGATAGCAATTACTACAAAGACACGTCTTAGGCAGTCTCACACATGTGCCTGTAGGTTCAAAATTCGTGGCACATCTGGCCTCAGCCTGTCTACTGCCAGTGCTGCAGTTAGCCCGAGTTTCTTAAGAGCATATGGTTGTGAGAAAAGCCCCACTGGGTTGGCCCATGGACGTTTCAGCTCAGCACACACCTTCTGATCACAGGCCCAGGGAAATGTTATGTAAGACACAATTGTCCTTTGCTAACTTCAAGGATTAGAGTTACTTTCCTCCAGACATCCTAGTTTGCCTGAACAAACCACTATAGACTTATTATCCATGAATTTAGCTAAGCCTTCATGATACTATTTCTGTCATCAACCTTTAATGAATTTTATAAGCTTACTGCCTGCTGTATAAAGCGTTTTTTACTTTTCTTTAAATTGTTTCTTTTCAAGCGTAATGAGATAATGTCTGTATCACATATACTAAACACTACCCAGGCCTATCATGTTTTTATAGACATATATCATACCCCTTCCTGGATTTGGTCATTATAAATGGAAATCTTCATCTTATATGATGACTTTTTTCTGTTGATTCTGAGTTTCTGCCTATTCTTATCTATTTATTTGCTTGCTTGTTTGTTTATTGAAGTGCTTCATCCAGAAACAATGTCCCACAAGTGGGCCACCATTATCTTTACTAGAGTTGTTGTCATTTAAGTCTCCGCATCCTCTGTCAAAATTACAGCCTAAGTATAGTCATTCTGGACTCAAACCAGAATGACCTGAATGTGAACACAGTTGTATTTGAGCCAAGGTTCAGCTTAGAGGCAGCTGGCAAAATATCCAACAAACAGGACCAAAAGGAAGAATCATAACCGAAAATGTGATTCTGTCTGTGGCAAAGTGAGAACCTTGTCTAAATGGAAAGGTAGAGACTGAAATTTTTATACATTTTGGAGATCCTAAGATCTATCCACTTTGTTCCACTGAAACTGGAACTTTTGAGCTTGGAGCACTCGTGGGCCCAGAACAAAGTCTGGGTTGGGCTGACTGACAGTGAAAGGAGGGGGCTACATTTTGACAATTCCAGCAGAAATCTGCAACTGAGAAGCCTAAACCTGCTTACCTCTACATTAGCATCCTAGCACAGAGCTTTGAACTTTATGTGACTCACTCTGAGTGGGTGGCAGCCTACTGTGAAGGCAATCTGTGAACTCCAGGTCAGTATCCGGGCGAGAAATCCCTGCAGGCAGTGAGCGGTGCACCCAGTCAGCGCTGAGATGGAAGGTCTGTGTCCCCCCTCAGTTTAGTCAGAGCTTTTCCTGCTTGGTTTCTAGTCCTGTTTCTAAGGATATTTGCCACATTGTTGGCCTGTACTTGGCACCACAGTCTTTCAGGAAGAAAGCATGTCTTACATGTGTACAGTGCTTTGGAGAATACTTTTACATAGATTATCCTACTCGTTCCTCTCAACTCTGTGGTAACTGTTCATGGTCCCATTTTATGGACCAGGAAAACTGATTAAATCGTGTGTGCAAGTGTAATGAGTTTGTTGAGCAAGGGCTGGTCTTGCCAAGACTATGGTGACAACCAGGTAATCTCTAGATACCATCCTAAAAATATACTTTCTTTCATTTTCCCCTTAATGTATTGCATTAGACTTGCTTATACTTAGGTTGATCGGAACTGTTTTGGACCACAGCAAGACTCATGAGATCATCATGAAGACTTAACCTTTTAGTACCCAGAATGCCAATAACAGGAGAAGGCAGTGGCACCCCACTCCAGTACTCTTGCCTGGAAAATCCCATGGACAGAGGAGCCTGGTGGGCTGCAGTCCATGGGGTCACTAAGAGTTGGACACGACTGAGCGACTTCACTTTGACTTCTCACTTTCATGCATTGGAGAAGGAAATGGCAACCCACTCCAATGTTCTTGCCTGGAGAATCCCAGGGACGGGGGAGCCTGGTGGGCTGCCGTCTATGGGGTCACACAGAGTCGGACACGACTGAAGTGACGTAGCAGAGCAGAGCAGAGCATAGCATAGCATAGCATAGCATGCCAATAACAGAGATTTCTCTGCGTTCTACACCGTCCCTGTCAGGTGGAGACTGTTCAAGAGCCCTAGCCTCAACCTTGCATCTGGACATACAGTCCAGAGAAGAGGTCACCTATCCCAGCTTTTTCTTCTTTTCCTGAACTTCCTATTAAAATCCCATGCCCACTCCTTGGTTCAAATTTATGTTAATAACTCAGTGGCATCTGTGCCTTACTTCTTTCTGTACCCTTTCCCTGCTCCTGAGGCAGAATCCCCAAACGATCCCGGTAAGCTCTGAAAAGCCTTAGTAGGGTAGATAATGGGTGAAGATCATTGCATTTTAGCTTCCTGATCCATTACACCCCTGCCTTTCACCAGCCTGCAGAGCCTTGTGTATGTGTGTGCATGTGTGTGTGTGTGTGTGTGTTTTCTAGCAGAATAAATTAAATATGAAAGAGAAGGACTAATGTAATTCAAATAAACATGTTAATGACCCTATTTTTCCATTTGGTAACTAGACCGGATGTGGTGGAATGCCAGTTTTTTACTGAGCCTGTAATTTAAAACTTTCAACAAGGACACTTTTTTCCGCATTTATTTCCATCCTCCACTCCCACCCGCTTTTATTCTTTCGGACACTCCTTACTGTTGAATTAGTTTTGGAACATGGAAACTGTCCCCATTGCTGCCTGAAGTCACTGGGGACCTGGGGTGGTTTATCTTTGTGGGGTGGCTTGGAAGTCTCTGGTTTCGCTGGCAATTTCCCTGCTGGAGCCCTGGGCTGCCCTGGGGTGTGCATGAGGAAGGTGGCATGTTTCACACACCCCCATTCTGGCCCCAAACCCCCATTTGGTGGAGTTTTGAAGTTTTGCGTGTATATGCTTGCTGCTTTAGGCAGGACGTCAGCATCAGGTTTGGAAATGAAAGAACTTAGTGTGTTGTTAACCCTGTAGGTAGCCATCCGTTCCAGCAACCATTTTTTCTAAGCCTCAAAACCAGGTTCTCAGAGTCTCTTATCATCCAGAATGAGCCCTGACCTGACTCTATGCCCCTAGACGACTCCCTAGTATAGTTCTTTCCCTTCCCTCCTCTCAGCCTCTTGTCTCCCCCACACCCCAGGAGGAGTCATGTTCCCCAACATTCCCCACCCCTCCTCCAGAAAGTGGACTGCCCAAAACAAAGCCCTTTCTCTCCTCCAGCCTTCTAATTTGCCACCTGTCGGCTCCATCCTTCCTTATCAGCTAAAGACCCTGACTTTTCTCCAGACTGAGAGTGTGTCTTTGATCCCTAATTTCTCCTCTCCCCAAAATATGATGACCCTTTGGCATTTTACCTCTGGAACCAACTCTCTCTTCTTTTACTTTGGTCACTTTCTAACATTTGAAAGAAAACTATTTGATCTGAACACATTTGTGTTTTGTTTTGTTTTCCCTAAATTTACTGGGAGGGAGGTATGGGGGAGAGAGACGGCTCTGGCCTGTTATTTCCTGTTTGTTTTTGTTCTGGAGAGCGCAGACCTTCTGTGTCTCGCAAAAGCTAGTCTCCAGCCATCGTGCTAATTCTGATACTTAACTTCTTAGTTTCTCCCTCGTTTCTCTCTAAATAATTTCCTATTCCTCTCCAAAAACTCCTAAGCCCCTCATTAAATCTTTCTGCCTGAAATTTCGTATCTTAATAGTACCTCTGGATACGGTTCCGTCCACAATAAGGCCAGATTTCAAATTAAGTAAACAATAATGGGAGAGGAAAAAAAGGAGGGAAGGGAGAGAGGAAGCAGTAGGTGTAGGGGGAGAAAAAAGTAGGTTGACTTTTTAGAAATGGATTTTGCTAATTCCCAGACCCAGTCCCCATGTCCTCAGATCCACTGTTGAGCTCCAGCCTCACCTGTCAGGTGGGCTTGTCTTTTTCTGAAGACACATCTGTAGATGTTAAGTCTCTCTAAGAATGATCTGAGAAAATCCCTACTGAGTTTATTTTTCCAGCCACACAGATTCTGGTTAATTTCTGAAGATTTCTCATCATAACCAAGATGGTTATTTTCCAGAATTAGAAGAGGTCTCTCTTTTCAGAGGACTGCTCGATGAGTCTCAGTATAGAGTCACCCTACATTAAAGTCCTGTATTCTGGGTTTCATTTTTATCCAGTTTCACCCACCAAGGGCTCCAAACAACTGGATCCTCTTTGGGTAGATGACTAATTCTCTAACAGATGAAAATGTAACTTTTTCATAAAGCAATTAAATAAGCTAGCTCCTGAGAAGCAGATTCCCAGCTTCGTGTCAGATGTCATCGTGATTTAGGACAGAGTATTTTCCCCATCCATATTTCTTTTTTTTTTTTTTTTTTTAAAAAAAAGGACTTGGATTTTTTTTTCCTTTGATTCTTAAGGTCAGAATTTAAAAAGCTAAATGAATTCTAGGCTTTAAACTCCCAGAATTATATTCAGCTAGTCTAAGTCTAAAATGTGCTATCAACAGTCCAGCGCTAGTAATTACGGCATTTGTGAGGCCCCAGTGAGCGTGAACCTGTGGCTTTTCTGCACTGTGGCCTCTGGTCTCCATCCGCATTCCTTCAGCAGCTTCTGCCTGCTCCTGCTCGGGTGCCTTGAGCCATGAGCACACCATTTAATCAGTGGTGTATGAAAATGGACCCAGTACAGTCAGCAATAGCTAGGCCAAAATCGATTGGCTATTTTTAAAAAGAAAAAAAAAAAAGAGGATAGAAAATTGCTCTTTTAATCTAGGTAATTCAAATCGTGCCTGCTTGCTTTCCACCTGTAGCTAAGTGCAGGCAAGAGCATTCAGGATGGTGATAGTACTTCTTTGTCCTTCTTTATTTGTGCTTATCCACTTGGGGGTAAAAGTGCCGGGGTATCTTCAGAACTCAGTTTTCACATTCACGTAGAGAAATCCTGTGCTTTTTTCCTCCTAGTAAAAAAAAAAAAATTATCTTCCCTTTTGCCCCATCTTAGAAGATTTGAATAAAAGCAGAATACTTTCCACTTGTCCTACCTTTTTGTTTCTTTCCTGCCATGAAATCGTATCTGACTGTGGCCTCCCAGTGTGCTGTGCTGGGCAGCCTTGTGATGTATGAAAGTGAGGACCACGGTTGCATTAAGGACGCAAGCCTGGAGGTAGAGTGCTGCCCTCCCGCTAGGCAGTCTCTGTTTTAGATGGTGAGGAGCTCTTTTTCCCACAGACATTTTTTTTAACCTCTGGGTCTTTCTCTCTCTCTCTTTTTTTTTTTTTTAAATATATTACCAACCAATGAAATTAATTTTTCAAAGAAAACTGTCCTTTGTTTTTCAAAGTGCAAGAGGGGATGGGGAAGTGGGAATGCACTGACAGGTTGTTCATGGCATTGATTTGTAACCAACAAAGGAAGTGTCTACTTATGAGACACAAATCAATGCCACCAGACTACGAAAGTGCAAACAGAGATGTGAGAAAATTATTCAATCGTTAAGTCTTCTATGGAATTTCAAAACATGGAGTCTTTTGACTATTCCAATACCAAAAAAAAAAAAAAAAAAATAGGTGAATCGCTAGAAGGAAGGGAGATCATGATGACAGGTTCTAATTCTGTCAAGGTTTTCCTCCCATGATGATGGAAATGTCGGGCAAGGTTATAAGGTTCCTAAAAGATTAGCAACGTTGTGAATGAATTTCAGAGCTCATTAACCATGTCTTCAGATCCTGTTGTGGAGAATGGGTGGAACTTCTGCTTTAGTCTGCATAACCGTGAAAGTGAAAGTGAAGTCATGTCCGACTCTTTGCGACCCCATGGACTGTAGCCTACCAGGCTCCTCCCTCCATGGGATTCTCCAGGCAAGAGTACTGGAGTGGGTTGCCATTTCCTTCTGCATAACCTTGGCTGATGTAAAATTGATAGTTTCTTGCAAACTCTCTTGATCCAAACATAATCTCTAACAAATAGTTCTCACACTTAGTGTTTCTTTTTATCATATAAGCACTATTACAAAAACCCACAATATGTCAAACAAGTAAAAATGTAACTCTCAAAAGCTACAGATGTTTGTTTTATAGAACTTCACCAGTTCAGATAAACTGGGAAAGAGAGACCAATCTGAACTGGCTGAAAGTATGAATCATGGAATAGTTTAATGTGACTTGAACTGACATTTCAAAGTGTTCACAGGTAGAGTTTCTTAAACACTGATATCAATAAATAAGAATTGTCAGTAGCATACAAAGTATGAGTATTTTTCAATATTTTAAGTTTTCTTTTTTCTCTCCTATAAGTTAAACATGGTTCTCCTCCCTTCCTCCCAACAGTTTAGTAGTATTAATTTACTTTGAAATCCTATTTTCAGAGATTAGGGAAAAGGTAAATTTCAACAAAATACCTATCCCAGCTATCACAGATTGTGAATTACAGTGATTTCTTCTTTAGGGGAAAGGGAAAAAGAATGATCAGATGCTATTAATACATTTCTGAATGCTTAAGTTAACATAAATAGCTTTATAGTTTTTTAATGTTTTTCTAATATTCAGTAAGGCCAGAGTCCTGTTCAAAATCTGGGAAAAAATTAGAAGTCCAGAGAAATTTTCTAATGACTATACTTTGGCTTCCATCCCTATGATGCAGTTAATTACCAAGACTCTCCCATCTTATCCTAAAAAATGTGTTATTTCTTTACTTCTCAACGTTATCATGTTAGTTCCATTGCTTGCAGAAATCAAGGGAGTGAAATGGAATGGCTCAGAGACTTAACAAATAAAATGATCAAAAATGGATTTCTGGGTAACCTCTACAAAAATAAAAACCCTTGCAATAAAAAAGCATAAATGTCACGCTGTGTTGTACAATGATATCTGGAAGTCTGATTTCTTGCAGTTCAGACTTCTGAATTACAATCCTGAACAAAGAAATAAATAAGATCTTCAAACATCAAAATCAGTGTCCCAAAGTTTCCAACCAAACCCTTACAGGTAATATTGACTCTATAGCACTCGTTCATCTGCTTTTCCAATCCAAAGCAGAGTAGGAAATACACCTACCATAAAAGGTAAGAAGGAGATGACTCTTAAAAACTGGGACAGTGACACCGATGAGGTGTGGCCGTGGGTCGTGGGCTGCAGCTCCTGTGGCCGTTGGACTGAACAGTGAGAGAAGAGGCTGATTCTCAAGAGAAATAGAAATATATTTCTGAAAAACAGGAGTAATCGGCCTTTGCAAGGATGACCCTGTATTATAAGAAGAAATATAAATGATAACAGCCTATTATGTTTAAGAAAACAGGGATACATAAAATCTTTCTATTTTTAAAAAAAGTGTAACATATTTTATTGCTTAAAGAGGCAAGTTTGTGTCATTAAAATATATATATATGACCATTTTATTCCCCAGTATAGCTTTTTTTGTTTTTCTTTTTTCAATTTAGAAAAAAATAGATATGATTTTGTAGTGACATTAAAAACCAATCTAGCCAAAACTACTCGACGAACACCTTACAAGGAAGGATATTTATTCTTGAAATTTTTTTAGTCTAAATGTCTTAAAGAAGTTCTCTGTCGCTGATCTTAGTTACATAATGTGTGTTGTCATCTGGAGGAAGGCAGAGTTTCTCCTATTTAGCTGGTTTACTTTGTAATGCGTCATTATGAGTGACCAAAGGCATGGTGCAGGAAGTTGTTTGTGTGGTTTTTTCATTGCTTATGCAACTTCCAAGCAGAAAATGTTCTTGAGACCAGATGGTAAAGAGCAGTCAATTGCAAGTTCTATTCTCCAGATGTATTGATGTTTCATGTCTTCTTGAAGCCGGTTCAAATACATTTGTAAATTCAAGTCTTAACTTTTAGTAACTCTTTCACTTCTGCTAGCCCCTATTTCAGCTGACCAAGAATTGAACTAAAATATTGATTACAGGCTCCCTGCAGCCAGCTGTACCATGGAGTGGCAATGCCACGGCCACATAATTCAGCCGGGTAAAAGTTCCTCACACGTGCTTTTGCACCTATCTGGTCACTGAACCACAGTGAGAGCTACGTGTTTATGTTTATGGTACCAAACCTCTTTTCAACTTGATCCTTTCCAAGAGTGCACTTTGTAAAAGACAATTTAAAAGAGTCTTTTACCCGCTGTTTCTACTTGGCATGTAGATTTTTTTTTCTTTTTTTTTTTTTTAATCTGCTCAGCAATTTGAGAGTTTGCTTGGAACACAGATGAGTTAAGAGAAAAAGCTGTTTTTCAAAAAATGTCTCTAGTGAGTAAAAATGAAGATACTATATCTGAATGAATGTGAAAAGTTGTCCCCTTGTATATTTTTAAAGCTTCCCAAACCATCCCCAGTTCTCAGCCAAATGCAACCTACCCAGATTGTCTTCAGGAAAGTAGCAATTCACAGAGATTTGCAGTTACCCGTATATCAAACTGCACTCCCTCTCCAGTCCCTGCTCACAGCTCCACCATTTTAGAATATGGTGAGATATGCCAGAGCCCTACCATCTGTTTAATGGGCTAATTATGTTTACCACATGCCTACTTCACAGGAATACCATGGGTGAGGTTGCCAAACATCATACAAATATATATGTTTGTATATATAGATATAAAAATATACACATAAATAAAATCATATACATGTATAACAGCATCCAGCATTCCTTAGCTTCATTCAATCTTTTACTATCAAAATATATCACGGCTCATCACTTAAGCTCAGCTAGGCACTGGCAGAGTTTATCATAGTACGTGGTGTGACCATTGGACTGAGGAGGGGTAGGGGAAGATGAAATTCAGATTTTATACACACACCTCTGTCTTTGCCTTTTTTACTCTGTGCCCCATTTTCTTTCTAATTAAGATCTTGATATTTTAGCTTCATAATTAATGCAATCAAACTTCATGGTACTGTGCATTGCTATATCCAGTGTCTTAACTCTTGAGAAAGAATATCTTCCACTTAATTAAAAAAAATAAAAGGTCAGGCAATTCTAAAAAAAAGTCCTTTCTGTACAAGATACAACCTTTCTTTACAAGGCTACAACTGTTACTTTATGTACCACAACTTCTATTTCAGACCTCTTCTTAAAGCTAGCTTTCTTTCTCCTTTTATGAGAACCCTGCAACTCTAAAACTTTTTTCTCTGGTGTTCTCTGAGAACTTCTTAGATATGTGTTTTCAGTGACTCCAGTTATTACAAGGGCTAATTATTGATTGCTAGTCATGAAACTTATTCCTGGGTCCCAAGTTGGATCAACCTAAGTTGCTTCTTTAAAATGAGGTTTGAGCTAGGTGGGTCTTGAAAGATGGGGAGAATTTTGAGCAGTAAAGGGAGGCAAAGAAAGGGCGTTCTAGGTGAAGGGAATCAAACAGCAATGGAACAGGACGCAGATGGAAAAGAACAAGTCACGAGTACTGGAATGCCTAGGCAGGCTATGATATAAGCTCCAGGTACTGGGTTTTCTGTGTGGCTCCTTTGTCTATGTAAAGCCAGCTCGGCAGGCTCTGGGCCTTCTTGGCTTCAAGGATGCAGTGGCCTGAGAAATACTGAGGAAGATATCCACGTCAGTACAACAGACCATAAACCCAATATGTAGCATTCCCTGTAATGAAAAAGAATAACAACATATGAAATTATCACTGATAAAACATTTTATTTAGTCTTTTCTAGGATATGGGGGTGGTTTTTTTTTTAAGCTTTTCCCCTGTTAGGATGTTTTCTTATATTCCCTTCACTGAAGTAAATTATTCAAACAGAGCTGTTTTGTTTTATTTGTTTGTTTTTGTTTTTGCAGCTTTATGCTTACCAGGGATTTCATAAACAAGTTGGAAGAGAAAAAATAGCCAGGACATAAATATAGAAATAACCCAATCTGATAAGCTTGCATGAGCATGAGTGAGGGCCTGTGACGAGGATGATTGTGTTTTTATGGTAGGCGTGTGAGTCTGATATGAGAAGAAACAGTGATATGGAAAGAAAGAAAGAGTTGTTTCACTATCATTTTCTCATGTACATAAGGCAAAATGACTTGAAAATTTACTGTGTGACTTCTAGAACCCAGAAACCTAAAACTGAATGCAAACCGCATAGTCACAGATGAGGGGAAATCAATCCTAAACTTTTTAGCAAAATGAGAGGAAGAGGGAATTACTTTGTCATCTTTCCTTACTTTAAAATCATCAGATGTTACCACTGGAAGGAATTTTAGGGACCATCAGATCCAGGACTCCTGTTTTATGCAAGTGAAGTGAAATTCAAGAGAAGTTTGATGACTTGTCTTATCTAAGCGAGTGAGTGAGTGAGTCATAATCGCTCAATCGTGCCTGACTGTTTGCAACCCCATGGACTGTAGCCTGCCAGGCTCCTCTGTCCATGGAATCCTCCAGGCAAGAACACTGGAGTGGGTTGCCATTTCCTTCTCTGGTGTCTTATCTAAGGCACTTGACAAACATAACTGGGGACCCACGTCATCTGATCTATAGTCAGATGCCTTCCAACCAAATGGGCCATCATTTCTTCAGCTTCTATGCAGTCATTTTGGAGAATTCTAACTTTGCCTTATCCCACCATCCTCACTTTGTGGATCATGGTTATCAATGAGCTCCTTAATTAATTGCCTTGAAGTTGATTTTGTTTATTTCTTAATACTTGGCTGTGCTGGGTCTTCGTTGTTGCTCAAGGGCTTTCTCTAGTTGCAGAAGCTTCTCTTCATTGCGATGTGTGGGCTTCTTATTGCTGTGGTTTCTCTTGTCTCGGAGCATGGGCTCTAGGGCACTCGGGCTTCAGTAGTTGGGGCATGAGAGTTCGATAGTTGTGGCTTACCAGCTCTAGAGCACTGGCACAGTGGTGGTGGTGCACAGACCATCTGCTCTGCAGCAGGTGGGATCCTCCCAGAGCAGGAATCCAACTCACGTCCTCTGCATTGGCAGGCATTCTTAACTGTTGGACCACCAGGGAAGCACTGAAGTTGATTTTAAAATAACAAATTGCTGGATTCTTAGAAATAGTTCTAAAATGTAAGATGGGTTCTCAGAAGTATTCTGGGATTCCCAGGTGACACTTGTGGTAAAGAACCCCCTTGCCAATGCAGGAGATATAGGAGCCACGGATTTGATCCCTGGGTTGGAAGAATCCCCTGGAGGAGAAAATGGCAACCCACTTCAGTATTCCTGCCTGGAGAATCCCATGGACAGAGGAGCCTGGCAGGTTACAGTCCATAGGGTCACAAAGAATTGGGCACAACTGAAGTGACTTAGCATGTACAGAAGTATTGTGAGTATTCTACAAACACAGAGAAGCTTACTACATAAATATAGATGCCTCTTTCTTTAAAAAAAAAATCATTCCTGTAAAAATGGCATGACCATATTATTAGGTGTTTGAAGGTTAATAGAATTCTAGATATTTGTTGGAATGCATAAATAGGTCAAACCAGATCTGCTTAGGTATTCCCTCTGAATTGTCCTTGATAGTGGTGGGTTTAGTTCTTAAATCACGTCCAACTCTTGCAACCCCTTGTCCATGGGATTTCCCAGGCAAGGATACTGGAATGGGTTACTATTTCCTTCTCCAGGGGGTCTTCCCCACCCAGGGATCAAACCCACATCTCCTGCATTGCAGGTGGATTCTTTACCACTGAGTCAGCAGGGATTCCCTGAATTGTCCCGGAAATGTTCTCAAACCGATGGGCTTTTGTAAGGAAGCTCTTCCCACTGCCATCACTATCACCAGTTCCTTCTCTCATCTGCATGGCCAGTTACTACATACTGATTGCCTATCAGGTTTAAAAAAAAAAAAAATCCTGTACTTGATATTTTACTGATATTTTGTTCAGTATTAAAAGAGAAAGAACACGGTGAGAGTCTGACATAGCCCAGCTCACTTCTATGAGTAAAAAGTCCATCACTGACAATAGGCATTCAATAAATACTTATTGAAAGGGGGAAAAAGCATCCATCTTTTCTCTATAAAAAAAAAAAATCTCTGGGTCATTTGAAAATATTACCTCTGAACTTCTGATACTGGGTCATGTGGCTTGTTGCACTGCATGTGGTTATGATCTGCTTGCCAGCCACAATCCAGAATACTCTTACTATTGCAACGCAAAATAATATAACAATCCACTCTTACATTTTAAATGTGCCTGGCCCATCAAGTCCTAATTCGAGTGCCAAACATACCATGGTGAGCAGTGCTCTGATAGTTTTGTAGAAGAGCCTGGCTTTTGAGGCCAAGAAAAGAAGAGGCAAGCCACCTGCTCTTCCAGAAACAGGAATCATTCAACAGTACGTTCACAGTAGGTAGAGGGAAAAGCCTCACCTGAAAGAAACTGTGGTGTCTCGTGGCTGTTTTTATTAAAACATCTAGTCCATCGAAACACCAGCTCTGAGAGCAATTTAATTCACAAGGTGAATGAAGTAAGAGTCTAGCCCCATCAGTTACCTTCCACTGCTGTTCTTTGGGGGTGATTTAATGGTTAAGAGCCCCTGCTTTCTGCATTTGGATATTCATGAGAAAAATCTAGAACTCATTTCCTTCAGAAACCATATCCACATGGCACATAGCAAAGACTAGTAGACAGCAGGAGTTAGAAGTTTTGTATCCACTCCTGCCAGGTTTGCAAGCAGCGATAATGGGGCATTAGTCATCTTCCTTCCTACTCCTCTCTTCTTGTTTATGGTTTTTCTTTCTCTTCTTTCCTCCTCTTATGCAAAAATCTTTTGCTTATGGATGTGGGACATATTCCAAAAGGAAATAGGCAGAATAAATCCTATTTTGAGGGCACACACAGCCATCCTGACACATAACTATATCCATATGCCTTTTGCATTCCTAAACAGCTGAAGAGACTACAGAATAACCCAGGTGCTGGTCCTCAAAGTGGGTGTGTCCTAGGGCATTCTTTGGTTTGAAATAGCCAAGCTCACTGTTTCATGTTATTGAACAATCAAAACAGAGAAGAACGTTTTCCATCTGTGGTCCTAGCCACAGAAGTGACTGGATGTAGCCTGTCGATGATTTTCCAAGAAGTCCTCCCTTGGTCCAATTTCTCTGATACCTAGAGCTATTGGGCTCCTGGGAATGCATACTCCAAAAACATAGCCTGAATTGATTGTTCTTAAGATGGTCATGATAAGGAAATGGAGACATGCATGATACAAATTTAGATTATTTTTTTCTCATACACTTTTTAGCTTGCTATCTAGAGGCTTTTTTTTTGTCCTCAATCAAATGAATGTTTTAAAGGAAAACTTACATTTGTAATTTTTGAGTCATTCTTTTCAGCCTGTCCTCTTATTTTGCTTTTTGGCCATCTCCTTAACGGGAGGTGGAGTGGGGGTCGTGTACTGAAAGACCTCATCTTGACCTACAAGGCAGTTTATGTTCATGGGAAAACACAAGTCTTCAGATGCAAGGTTCTCCATCCCAAAGATAGTGGCTCAGGGAATAGCACCCGACAAGGCATTGTCTGCAGAGCGGGACACTGCATCCGTGTTTCCAGTTGCTCTTCACTGTCTGGAATTTTTGCATAAAGACTATAGCCAGGAACCTTTGAGATCTCTTTCTCTGGTCACACAAAAAGAGAGAGGAGAAAAAGTCCTGAGACAATTAAACCTACCTGCTGTAAACTAGTTTCAAATTCAGTAAAACTTCTCCTTCCTAGCCCCTGCACTCCCTCCTGTCTTTGGAGTCTGGGGGTTTTATACAGTCATAGAATGCTAGAGGAGGTACGTTTGGATTCCTTGCTGTTTCATGTACTTTAAAGAAGAATGCCTGATTCTTACAGTCTATACAACTTACTTTAGTTAAACATGTTGGTCCTCAGGTCCTGTGATGCATGATTATTCATTATTTTTTAAAATCCTCCCAAGTCGATTGTGTTGTCCCCTTTTTCCCTCTGCCTCCTCCCTGCCTGCCTCACTTTACTGTGAGACACTGGGAGTAGCGTGTGTGTGTGTGTGTGTGTGTGTCTGGGAGGAAGACAGACTCTCTACCTGTAAATGGCTTGCTATTATTAGACGTTCAGTTATCAGGGGTTATGTAAGACAATTGAAGCACTGTTTTTTAACAGAGACATGATTCATGCTGCTTGTAGTAACAGTAACCACCTCCAAACGAGACGGAAACCAGATGCAGACAAAGGCCGGAGAAATCAATGCTGACTCAGTACAGCCTCTCTGCTGATACCCTCTGTCTTTCCATCAGAGCACTTAGGTTATCCAGAGGGGAGGCTCCTGCTCTTTTTGGGTCTATTCTGTCTCCTGGGGCTGCCAGGTGAAGTCACGAGGGATGGAGCTGTGTGTGCAGGAGAAAACTGGGCCTGGAGAGCAGGGAGGTCTGACCGCCTTTCCCCTCTTCCTGTACTGCCCTCCCCCGGTCTCCCCAGTGTTTCAGACACACCTAGGGTAGCAGTGGTTGTCACCTACAGGGTGGTTCAGGATTTTCTGTGGCTTCTACTCAGTAAAGCTGGAACTTGAACGTTTGGCTCACCTACTCAAGTTAACTTCTCTTCGGTGACACTGAGCAGCTCCCTGGAAGGGGAGGGGTTTGAGCCTCTGCCGGTGCTCTATTACAGCTTATCCCCAAACCTGAGTGGAAGTAGACTGGCTGTATGTGTGGACACACACAGAGGCCCTTCCCTAGTCCCTCCAGTGGCCATTCTTTGAGACTATGTTGATTTCATAGTTCGTAGAATGCAAAGCACTTCAGTGTACATCAGCTTCTTTTAGCTCACAACTTTGGGAGATAGGCCATGCACACATTATTGATCAATATCATTTTACAGGTGAAAGATTTCATGGCTAGGAGGTAATTATGTCATTCATTGTTTCCTCATTCATGATTTGATAAGACTCAGAAAAGTTAGTGACTTGACCAAGATCACACAACTAGTATTTATCAGATCCAGGAAGACAAGGTATTTCTGATTCCCTACCCAGTCCTTACTTCTCAGATTCGCCACAAAGCTTGTTGGCAGCCATGGACATTTTGGGTGATAAAAGAGGATTTTCTACTGAAAATCACGTTTTTTAGATTAAACTCTACTGCTTATTAGCTGGGCAACTTTACCCTCCCTCCCCAATCCCAATCTTCTTCTCATCTATGTAAACTCATGGTGGGGAGAATTCACTTTTAAAAAGTGTCCATGGAAGTACCACATAAGTTTTGATGTGTCTAAATCAATGCAAAGATTGCCAATAGTATCCCCTTGTCTCCACCACATGTGACAACAGGAGAAAGCTGTAGAGATCTCAGATTTCACGTAGAATATAAAAGTTAACTATTTTAACCACAAAAAGAAGAAATTAAGATACTGTACTGCAGAAACTGCTCATGGTTCTCAGATGGCAACAACCTTGACCTGGTGGCCTGGACACATTTGAAAGTCAGGTCACCCTTCATTTTCACTCTCAAATGTGTAAATTGTCCAGAACGGCAACTCTAAACAGGGGCATGACAGGAAAATAGCTAAGCCATTTAGCTTCACCAACCCAGTGATCTCCCACAATAAAAATTCCAGTTTTAAAAATGCTTATCATTGATTATTGCTACTAATACTCTCATACATTGCTATGAATTTTAATGAAGGACCAACACAGAGTTTTCTATTACAGCATTTTTACCTTCATCCTACTATTTTCATATATTACATAATACAATCTGTACTATTTTGAAGTAAGCCTAAGTAAAACATTCACGTTTATAGTTTTTAATTAGATCTTTGGTTTGCATACCACTTTTTATCCAGAAAGATAGCAAAATATTTCACAAGCTGTACCTTAATGAAATGCATTTTCTCCTCTACCAAAATGTGAAAATCATAAGTTGCTGCAGTTTTAAGGGGAAAAGATATACTCTGTTTCTCTCATAATCAAACTCCCTGACTAGGCATCAAGAGAACAAATTTCTAGTCCTAGCTTCACTGCAAGCTCACTATTAGGAAATCCATTAAGTCTTAACTTCAGATAACATCTAATTTGAAAAACTCAAAGCTCCTTAATATCTGGTTATTGCAGACCTACCTGAGACTTAAAACCTGCTCAGCGGCCCATGTGATGGGGCAGTAAAAGAGCTTTATGGGAATGATCCAGTGCATTGGGGGTTACAATGTTGTGCTGGTGGCAGCAGATTGTCTTCACGTCTTCAGTGCAAAGTGTCTTGAGACTGACCAGAAGAATTAGAGACTGGAAGCCACCTGGAAGGCAGGAGCACGTTCGATCCATTGTCATCTTGCAAGTGATTACCACCCTGCAGAATGGCATAGTCTGTATTCCAGTGCTGTGACAAGGAGCAGTGAAAATCCTCTCATGAGACTGACTTCCTTCTGTAGAAAAAAGAGGCTTGTTTTTACCATCTAGATACCATGATACAATGATTGTGAATAATGATTGCATCACTGGTACAGAGGCATTTGTTCCACTGGTTTTGGATTATTTTAGCTTTCTCCCCATTTCATTGGAAAAGACTCTGATGCTGGGAGGGATTGTGGGCAGGAGAAGAAGGGGACGACAGAGGATGAGATGGCTGGATGGCATCTCTGACTCGATGGACGTGAGTCTGAGTGAACTCAGGGAGTTGGTGATGGACAGGGAGGTCTGGCGTGCTGCGATTCATGGGGTTGCAAAGAGTCGGACACGACTGAGCGACTGAACTGAATGCATAATCTCATCTTTACCTAAGGACAGAGCTGCCTTTGCTCTTCTAGACCTGGTCTTCATCTCCCCAAAGCGTACAGGTTTCTATTTATGGAGGTGATGATGGCAATAGTGAACGGTGCTTCCTCCCCACAAGGTGGTGGTACATTCACCTGGGCCTTTAGCATATTAAATTGTCCCCATAGCTACAGAAATCAAGTATTTACCTAACATACCCCAGTGTTAAGTATTTCTGTTCTCGACTACTATTAATATGATTATAACTCCCTAGTATTGCAACAAAGGGTGACCCTGGGTGCTGGAATTTCAAATTTCTGTAATTTGTGTAAACCAAGGTCCATGTCCTGGAGAATTTGCATTCTTACCAAGTGATAGAGGAAACAGGGGTTAAACTATAACCATTTACCTAAGTGTTATTATATGAGTAGCAGAGGTCAACATAGGCTGAAGCAGTTTTCATAAGATACATGATTTGATATGGGCCTTGAAAGAAAGAAAGGTCTAAATGAGAAAAAGATCACAGAGGCCTTGTCAACAGCCAAAATGGTATGTTCAGGCGCTTAGAGATACGAACGTGCTTAGTCTTTCTGACATTCTGCAAGTTAACTAGGTTAAATCAAATGGAGTATTGACGGAAAGGATATCTGAGAGGGTTTATTTGATATAGATTCAGTGAACTAACATACCTAGGCTAATGACTTTAGAACCAGGAGAAGTCTACTAAAGCCTCTTTTCTCTAAGCATATCCTGAAGTTCTAAATGTGCCAGTAGAAAAACTGGGGAATAAGGGGTGGTTCTGTAATCCTATAAGTTTGGACAATGTACATTTTGAGTTTATAAGAGAGGCATATAGTATTCAGTGTTTCCTGTATTTGTTTGACTAAAGGACTTTTTTGAGGTTCATCCTGAAGTTCTAGTGTTCTATAAAACTCACTTTGAAATATACCACCTGAAAAGATTTTGAAGGGCAAGAGCAGATGACAGAGGAAAATATAATATTTTACGATCAATTTAGTACTATTGTGAATGAATATGTCTTTAAGTACAGAGGAAAACACCACTGATGAAACCAAATGAGTGAGTGAAAGTTGCTCAGTCATGTCCAACTGTTTTGCAACCCCATGGACTGTAGCCCACCAAGCTCTTCTGTGTATGGGAATTCCTAGGTAGGAATACTGGAGTGGGTTGCCATTGCTTTCTCCAGGGGATCTTCCAGACCCAGGAATTGAACCGGTGTCTCCTGCATTGAAGGCAGATTCTGAGCTACTATCTGAGCTACCAGGGAAGCCCAGAGGGAAGGAGAGGATAACCTCCAAGATAGGAGGAGATTGTAGAAAAGGATATCGATATATCTTAAGGAGACAACATGAGAAAACTTCAAAGATATTGGAGATGGAGGTGAAAGCTTGTGAGCTTACCACACTAGATGGTCTATTTCTTCTTACTAATGTAGGAGGCAAGATCATCAACTGAAAGAGAGAAAGAATGAGACTTGATAAAGTAAAACATATGAAGTAAAACTACTGTAGGCTTGTACTTAGAAGCAACACTAAGCAGGAGTGAGGTTACAGATGGTGTGCACATGTAGAATTTTGAACTAAGAGTGGCAGGGAATGGTGAGTGGTAATACAGATTCGTGATTGAATAACGTAAGAAGAAGCCCAGTACATAGAAAATTAGGGGATCAAGGAAATCTGGAGAGTCACTGAGAAGAGTGTTGAAATGGTTGATCATGGGGTAAGGTCAGAATAAACAGACATTTAGTGAGGTCAGCAGGAGCCTACTAATGGACCAGGTGAAAAATGAAGTTTCTAGGCGTTAAGGAAGGGAAGTTCTCAAGCTAAGCCTGGAACATTTGAGATCAAATGGGAGGCCTCAGAAGAATAATTTGGAATGAGAATGAGGGCCAAAAAGTAGCTAGCAAGATGATGATAAAGATTTGTTGAACAAAAAATGGTAATGGGTTTGGATTGACTTATTAATGAAAGTAAGGAAGGAAAACATAAATCAAGTAGAGAGGGTTTTAGAAAAGGTTAAAAAAAGATTTAAGGTGGCAATAGTGGACCATGATGGAGAATCTAATACTATAAGCCTATGATGAGTTCCTCAAATGAACAGCAGTGGAATGAAAGCAGGAGAGCGGCTGTTCAGCAATCACAAGCTTGGTGCAGGTTAAGCGCCAGAGCCCTGTACTTAAAATCTGGCCCTGGAACCCTGCTTTGCTACCCTCTAGCATCCTGATCTATGGCAAAAATACTTCACCCTTCACCTTTCCTAAACGTCAGTTTCCTCATGAGTAAAATCAGAAAATTCCCACATCTGAAGAGTGAGTGCAAGAGATAAGTTGTTGTTCAGTAGCTCAGTCGTGTCCAACTCTTTGCAGCCTCATGGACTGCAGCACACCAGGCTTTCCTGTCCATCACCATCTCCACCAGCTTGCTCAAACTCATATCCATTGAGTTGGTGATGCCATCCAACCGTCCCATCCTCTGTCATCCCCTTCTCCTCCCGCCTTCAATCTTTCCTAGCATCAGGGTCTTTTCTAATGAGTTAGCTCTTAGCATCAGGTGGCCAGTGTGTTGGAGCTTCAGCTTCAGCACCAATCCTTCCAATAAATATTCGGGATTGATTTCCTTTAGGATTGACCGGTTGGATCTCCTTGCAGTCCAAGGGACTCTCGAGTCTTCTCCAATACCACAGTTCAAAAGCATCAATTCTTCGACCCTCAGCTTTCTTTATGGTCCAAGAGATAAGTTAAATAATATATAAAAAGTGCCAAGCACAAGACCTGCTGCACAGTAAGCATTTTATAATGGTAGCCACACTACTGTGGAGGCTATAGGAGCAGGGAGAAGAAAGGGGTTTTCGCTTTGGGGACAGTGACAGTATCTTCTTTCAGGTAATGTCATTTTGATGTTTCTCCATTTAGACACAATGCAATGATTGTTCCAGAAAATATACTGAGTGCAAGGGACAAAATATAGATAACTCTGATATAGCACCAAGTCATGTGCTGCACCATATATTGTTCTCATGTTGGAATCCTCATTACGGAGTTTGAAGTGACCTTATCACTAGATCCTGTGGCAGGCTTTCTGGACCAGAAGATTCCAGTATCTAATGACTTAGAAAAGGGGTTTCCATCACAAGTGTTCATTAAAACCAGAAAAAGTATTATCATATGTACAAACATTTATAAACATGTTTATATGCATATGTATATATCCCAAAGATCTATTTTAAGAATAAAAATCAACTTTACCTAACAGCACTAAGGTTCCTGGATGAGCAGCTCTTATTAACAGAGTTTGTGAGTGGTCAAAGAGGAATCAACGTCTCTGTAGAGAAAATTAACACAAATTTAAAGGGACAGATAGTGGGACCTTCTATTGGCAGGGGTATCCTAGGGGTCTACAGGCCATCTGTGATGCTTCTTCTGGACATGGGTATTAACTAGTGGTTAATTAAGGAGCTAATTTTTTTTAAGTAAAACATTTCCTATAGCATCACAAAACTGAATATAGGGTTCCTGACTAGTTTTTCTGGCTATGATACCTCTGGCACCTTATTCATTAAATGGTTTTCTCATCAGTTTCCAAGAAGGTGAGATTGGTGACATAGACTTCAGAATTCCTTTCAGGTAATTAGTTAAAAAGTTAAAAGTCAAATGGATTTCTTTAACAAGTTTAATGGTTTAAGAGGTGGATAAGACACTTAATTCCCCCATCTTTTTTCTCAGGGGACTATTACAGTTTTAAGGGGTTTCCCTTGTGGCTCAGCTGGTAAAGAATTCGCCTGAAATGCGGGAGACCTGGGTTCGATCCCTGGGTTGGAAAGATCCCCCAGAGAAGGGAAAGGCTACCCACTCCAGGATTCTGATCCGGAGAATTCCATGGTCTGTATAGTCCATGGGGTAGCAAAGAGTTGGACACAACTGAACAACTTTCACTTTCAGAGTTTTAAAGGACTTTAAAAATCATGAAATCTTTTTCTTGCAGAGGAAAAAGCTGAGCCATGACTCATCCAAGATCATGTGTCCAGTTCTGTGATTTTACTTCCTCTTTTCTTTTTCTTACTCCTTTTACCTCTCTCCTTTTCCCTCTCAAAAATATTCTCTGCCCCCACAACCACCTTTCTGCTGATTATTTCTTGGATTTACCCTTGCCTTATGAAATTTCCTGTGCCTCAAATGAGGAGCTAGTGGGTCTTTGCCAATTAGTAACCCCTTGCCACTAATTCAGCAATACGTGAACCTTGAACTTCCTGCTGTTCAAGCTGGTTTTAGAAAAGGCAGAGGAACCAGAGATCAAATTGCCAACGTCCGCTGGATCATCGAAAAAGCAAAAGAGTTCCAGAAAAACATCTATTTCTGTTTTATTGACTATGCCAAAGCCTTTGACTGTGTAGATCACAATAAACTGTGGAAAATTCTGAAAGAGATGGGAATATCAGACCACCTGACCTACCTCTTGAGAAATCTGTATGCAGACCAGGCAGCAACAGTTAGAACTGGACATGGAACAACAGACTGGTTCCAAAGAGGAAAAGGAGTACGTCAAGGCTGTATATTATCACCCTGCTTATTTAACTTATATGCAGAGTACATCATGAGAAACGCTGGACTGGAAGAAACACAAGCTGGAATCAAGATTGTTGGGAGAAATATCAATAACCTCAAATATGCAGATGACACCACCCTTATGGCAGAAAGTGAAGAGAACTAAAAAGCCTCCTGATGAAGTGAAAGAGGAGAGTGAAAAAGTTGGCTTAAAGCTCAACATTCAGAAAACGAAGATTCATGGCATCCAGTCCCATCACTTCATGGGAAATAGATGGGAAAACAGTGAAACAGTGTCAGACTTTATTTTGGGGGGCTCCAAAATCACTGCAGATGGTGACTGCAGCCATGAAATTAAAAGACGCTTACTCCTTGGAAGGAAAGTTATGACCAACCTAGATACGTCTAGTCAAGGCTATGGTTTTTCCTGTGGTCATGTATGGATGTGAGAGTTGGACTGTGAAGAAGGCTGAGCGCCGAAGAATTGATGGTTTTGAACTGTGATGTTGGAGAAGACTCTTGAGAGTCCCTTGGACTGCAAGGAGATCCAACCAGTCCATTCTGAAGGAGATCAGCCCTGGGATTTCTTTGGAGGGAATGATGCTGAAGCTGAAACTCCAGTACTTTGGCCACCTCATGCAAAGAGTTTACTCATTGGAAAAGACTCTGATGCTGGGAGGGATTGGGGGCAGGAGGAGAAGGGGACGACAGAGGATGAGATGGCTGGATGGCATCACTGACTCGATGGATGTAAGTCTGAGTGAACTCCGGGAGTTGGTGATAGACAGGAAGGCCTGGCGTGCTGGGATTCATGGTGTCGCGAAGAGTCGGACACGACTGAGCGACTGAACTGAACTGAACCGCCACTAATTCACCACTACATTTGGGGCGAAGAAAGGAGGGAAGTGGGACAATTTTAAATTTACTGTGATCTTTGAGACAGCTCTATCTACACCTGGGAATTGCTGTTAGACAATTAAGGTTAGTAAAGCTCATTGAATTTCTCAGAGGAAAGGTGTTATTTGAATTATTACCAGATAATTATTGTTAAAAATAACAATAATGTAAGAAATAGGAACTTTACATGTTAGAGACATTATCACTTTAATTTCCAATTGGGGGGAAGAAAGCCCTGAGGGATCCAGAAACTTTTTTTTTCCCCATAATGTGCTCTCTGCCAGAAACTCCATGAATTCTGCCTAATGTCCGATGACTTGAAAAACTGGCCCTGAATCAGAAGCTAGTCATGTTGTGTGAACTGGTAGCCAAGTTTTTCAGCTTGAGTTGCTCCTTTGAAAACGACCCTCAGTAGGAAGGTGAGTGTCAGACATAGGACCTGTGGTACCCAGATTGGTGTCATCAGCATGACCTGGGAGCCTGTAGAAATGTAGAATCACAGACTCCATCCCCAGACACGCTGAATCAGAAATCCTGGGTGATTCATTTGTTCATCAGCATTTGAGAAAACCAGCCTAAAGCATCCTCATCTTCAAATAGAAAAGAGCTAGGAAGGAGTCATCGTTGCTGAAAGAGTCCCTTCGCCTGAGATCTCTGTCTCCCGTGCTTTCCGTGACTCTGAACCATCATGGAAACAACATAAACCTCTTTCTTGTGCTAAACTCACAGTGGGAACTAGAAACGTGCTCGTGCTGTGTTGGAGCAGTTGTTGTATAGTGAAAAGAGCACAGATTTAGAGTCAGACGTGGGTCTCACACTACCCACAGCTTCCTAATCTTAGAGTAGTTGATTGAGGACTCTGGGTCTCACTTTTCCACATTTATAAAATGGGTTTATTAACACCTGCATCACGGCATTGCTGTGAGGATTGAATAAGAATAGATTTACACATAAAAATTCCTCATACAGTCCCAAACAACAGTTAAACATCTAACAGATTATTACTTTTTATTTTTTTTGGTAAGCTTTTGTCATAGAAGTCCCATCTGTCATTTCAGAATGATTTGGTATGGAAATGGTCCTACTAAAATGAGACCTCCACAGAAAGTTCCTCACAGCAGTCTGTGGCGGCATGTTATATAACAGCCCTGCTCTCTAAGGGCTTCGAGACAGATCTGCAGAGCCATCAACAATACAGCAGTCTGGAATGGAAATGACCCACTGTCTCCTCTGCCTCTGACACCATCCAGAACCTTGCCAGCTGGGCTCCCAGAGAAGGTTCATTTTTACAGCGATGATATAAGAGGCAGAGAGAACAGCTGGATTTCCAGATTCTGGGGGAAATGTAAGACCCCAGCAGCCTCTTACCTTTTGACTTAAAAACTGAGTACATTGGATATGGGTGCCATTGAAAAAGGATAAATATGAAACCTCATGTAGTCAATTTCCCTGGGTCTTTTTAGAACATCACTACTCCTTAAGCAGTAGAACATGACACACCATGCAGCGGTTCTAATTAAAAACCTTCGGGTGTGTGCTGTGGCAAGAGGGGAAATAAGAAGGAGAGAGGTGAGGATTTGCCCAAAATGGAAAGGAGACTCATAGCAAGAGGCTGTGGAGCTGATAACAGGAGTTTGATTAAAGGACAGAAAGATTGTGTCTCCACTTAATTATAATATGCACAATTTAAATCAAATGTTAGACATATTTAAAATGTACACTTACGTAATTACACAATGGATGTGTATGCTTCCAGGTAACTTTTCATTGCAATGTACTAGACATACGACAAGTGATTTCCTCTATCATTTTAATATAGTTGCCAAGGAAGAAAAGAGAAGGAAGCTCTGTCTGGTGACCTGTTGATAATCTATCCAGCCATGTGACGATTCAGTAAGAACTGTGAGGCGCTCTTGAACCCAATTTGCTGTTTATGTGGCTCCTGGGGTGTTACTGTATAATGGATCTCTCAGTACCTCACATGGCTCCAGCATATTGGCCAAGAGAATATGATAACCAGTACCAAGTTTTCCTCTGGGATTAACAATGAGTAACATGAGTAACATGCTCACTTGGAGAGGCAGATGAAGTTTTATAGGACTGGTGGCTAGTGCTTAAGAGCTGAGTTCTTCTGGACACATAAAAACTACTGAGATCCCCTGGAAAAGTCTGTTTTCCTCACTTAGGGAAACACTGCTATCCCCACAACATGTTTTCTTGGGCTTTCCATCATCAGGTGAAATAAAATGATTCTGTTTGAGGATGAGGATAGAGAGGAGATTAAACAGTTAATGTTTCTTCTACAAGAGAAGAATAAGGGACGAAAATTAGAACAGTCTTGGAAGCAGTCACTATGCTTTTCTACAAGGAGATTGGAGATATAATGAAAGGAAAATAAGTAAACGTTTAAACAAACCTATAGGATAAAAACTGGGCAAAGCTAGGTGGGAAAAGATTTATTGGTGTGGCATAATAGCAGGATTGCCAATAGCCTATGTGTCTATAGAAAGATGAATTTAACTGTAGAATTACCACAGCCTGTTCTCACCTAGAACTTCAGCTGAATGCACTGCTTTGCCAAAGCATGAGAAATTTCTTCATTCTGCTTTTTCACCTTGAGTTGATCACTCCAGTGGTATTTGCAATAGTCACAAATGTTTCTGCTTGTATTATTAGAAAGGTTTGTTCCCTTGTTCTTAAATCCACCCTCATTTTTAAAACACTTAACTATAAAAAGCCATTTATTAGTTTGGTTTATTAAAGTAAGGGAAACAAAGTTCTTCATTTTGTGGAACCCAGAGTAGCCTTGCAGATTATGCATCCCAACTCCTCCCTCTCTCTGTCTGGTCACTGATAATGGTCTGCTGGGCCTACTTGTTCTGAGAAAGCACTGGTAGGTATTCAGAGATTTGTGACTTTTTCAATCAGTTGTCTTTACTCAGCCACTAGCAAGGATGTGGCGTTGAGCAACTCAGTTCCCTTGATCTCCTCATCTGAAAAATGAGGATTTGGAGTAGATGAGCTTCAAGGTCTTTCCAGTTCAGTCTCAGCTTCCATGTCTCCAAGAAAGCATCTTTATTCCTTTTAAATTTGGATCAGCAGATAGCCACTGAGTGCTGTGTGTAAGGCATTGTGCACAATGGGGTAAAAGAGAGTAAAAATGGTCTCTGCCTTCAAGAAGCTTAAGCAGAAAGAAATATTACACAAATAAATATTGGAGTCCATAGGATATGTAAGGGCTTTCCTGATGGCTCAGACTGTAAAGAATCCAACTGCAATGCCAGAGACCTGTGTTTGACCCCTGGAGGAGGAAAGGGCAACCCACTTCAGTATTTTTGCCTGGAGAATTCCATGGACAGAGAAGCCTGGCGGGCTATGGTCCATGGGGACACAAAGTCAGACACAACTAAGCAACCAATGCTTTCTTTTCCTTTTTCATAGAATGTGCAAAGGGAACAGTGCAAAAAGTTCTTTAGGATTCAAGAAAGGGCACTTTGCTTTGGGAAATATCGTATAAGTGAGATGGTATTTGGATTGCCCTTAAGGAAGCAGATATTAGGAAAAGGGAGGAAAGACCATGACTCTGATGGGAAGGAATGGAACTTCTGCAATGTAGAATGGACTATAGAAAAAAAGAGAGAAGGAAATTAGAATGGGGCTATATTGTAGAAACCTTAAATGCCAAGCTGAGAAGTCTGCATGGATTACCAGCAAAGAGCAAAAGAATGATGTATTTAGAATGGTACTTCAGAACAGTAAATGCATTACTGGTATGAAGGATGAACAAGAGGTAAAGAGGATCTGGAGGAAGGGAAGCCAAGTAGGAGGCACTCACAGAAGTCCAGGCAACAGGTGATAACGGGATAAAAAGTGAGCATTGATTCACAGCCTGAGTAAAAACCACAGGACTTGGCAGCTTACTGGTTATGGGAAATGAAAGAAAAAGGGGAATTAAACAAGACTCCTCAATTGTAGGCACAAGTAACTGGAAGGAAATGGTACCAATAGCAGGAAATGGGAAGACTAGAGAAGGCACTTATTTTGAGGGAAAAGCAATGAATTCTGCTTGAAACTTTCTGAGTTAGAAGTGCCTGTGAAGTGTATGATGGAGATGTGAGCTTCTCAAAGTTAGAGGCCCCATCTTATTCATCTTTTCCAGGTGCCTAATAGAGTCTATGTAAACAGTGAATGAATGAACAGACAAACAAATGAATCAATGAACCAATAACCATCAGTTATTTAGAATAAGTGTCTGGAGCTCTGTAGACAAGTGAGAACTAAAGATAGCCATGTGGGTGTTCTCTATGGAGAAGTGATTGTTGAGGCCATGGAGGGTGGGTGTGTAGGCAAAGCTTATGAAGAGTATCCTGAGGTATGTCTGCATTTGGGGAAAGAGAAGAGGCCAAGGAAGGAAGCAGAAGAGAGAACTGAGAACAGGAGTGAAGTCAGGATGGTGCCGTATCCTGATGAGAAGGGAGGAGAGCTTCTGGAGTAAAGTGGTCATCAGGCCCAAGTAACCAAAGGGCCAAGGCCTGGGAAAAGTACCTCTGGGTATGAATCTCTGAGACAGATGGGAGTCCATTCTGTAACCCCTGAGGCTGCACTTCTCAGGGTTAGAGGATGCGGCAGGAAACAGCCGCAGTGAAGGATGGCAAGAAGGCAAGAGGTCAGAAACACGTTCGGGTCCGTGGGCATCTGTAAGACAGGCAAGAGTCTTGGAGCGACAATGAGGGAGAGATTGAGGGGAAATGAGCATTGGAGGAGTCAGCTGTAGCCAGGTGGAGGGGCACCTTCCCCGCTTCCCCTCCCCGGGGGTCCCTAACCTCCGGAATCTGATGCCTGAAGATCTGAGGTGGAGCTGATGTAATAATAATAGAAATAAAGGAGTGTTAGAAAGTGTTAGTCGCTCAGTCATGTCCAACTCTTTGCGACCCCATGGACTGTAGCCCACCAGGCTCCTCCATTCATGGGATTCTCCAGGCAAGAATACTGGTATGGGTTGCCATTCCCCTCTCCAGGGGATCTTCCAGACCCAGGGACTGAACACAGGTCTCCTGCATTGCTGTCAGACTCTTTACCACCTGAGCCACTAGGGAAGCTCAGAAATAAAAATAAATATAAATAAAGCAAGCAATAAATGTAATGCATTTGAATCATCCTGAAACCATCCCCCTTCCCCCGGTCCATTGGAAAATTGTCTTTCACGAAACTGGTCCCTGGTGCCAAAAGGTTGGGGACCACTGCTCTACCCTCACCCTCAGCTCCAACTTAGGACCAACGTCAGCTCCAACATCAGCTCCTTCAGCCCCATCTGTACTGGCGGGTGCTATTGACATTCTCACACCAGACAGGCAGTCGGGTAGAAATGCTGAAAATGGGGCCTGGACAACACCATCTCCATCTCCCTCCCCTGACTCGCCAGGTCTCTGGTGCAAAATGCGGAACCAGACTCTCAACCAAGTCCGAGGGTTCTGGCTCTCTCAGAACTAGTGATCTCCATTGCCTCCTCCTTTGACAGCCTTATTTTTGTTTGTCTCTTGTCTGATCCAGATGCAGCCGCTCTGTGTTCCCTGCCCCAATGAACAGCTGCACTAGGCCCAAGCCTTGGAGTGATTTACCTGAAGAGTGACACCATTTATTTGAAAACTACTGTGAGTACATTATGCCTCCAATGAAAGGCTTCTCAGTTCACTTTGTTTAATTAAAAAAAAAAAAAAAAAGCACTCGGAATTGTAAGAGCAGATGAAATTTTAGACGGCTTCATCTCTTGGATGCAATGATGTAACCAGACTCAGTCCTGAGGTGCCCACACTGGTTCTCGGCTTCCAGTCTGCAGTGCGAGCCCCGGGCAGCATCACGCCCGCTTCCCAGGTGGCTGAGCTGAGCTGCACGCACTTTGCAGGGACCGGTGCTGTTCTGCTGGGTCATCTGTGCCTCGGCCTGAAGCCGTGGCAGCTCCATCCCTCTCTGTTTGCCTCTCATCGCCCTTCTGTGCGGCTCTGTTGCATCTTGCTGCAGCTTGTCATTTCACGCTGCCCTTGTCACATTTGTGAGCCAGATTTCTGTGCTCATGTCCACCTGTGATGTAGCTGCCTCTCTGTGCCCCCATGCTGTGGTCTCCTTGCTACCCAAGGGGCCAACACCCACCCTTGTGTCTGTGGGCTCCTTCAGCCACGTCTCTAAACCATTGTGCCCAGGTCAGCTCTGCCATCTGGATGCAAGGCTCAGGGTACTCGATTGAGTTCCCTTCAAGTCAGACATTTATATAGGAGAAGTATGACCCCTGCAAGTCGAGTTGAAGAAGTAAGTTGGGGTGGGAGCTGGATGCCAACAGGAAATACTGATGAAAGAGTGACATCAAGTTTTGATTAACCATTGCTAGAAGTAACAGATAAATATATGCCTTCTTTCACTAGAAAAGCCAGAACTTTAAACTATTTAGAGGCTATGCATGCAAAATAATTATACATTTTAAAACAAAAACTCATGCTGGTTGTTGTACTTGCTCATTTTCCTGTATGGTGTGAGGCAGGTAATGGGATGGTGTTTTACAGACATCTCTATTACTGGGAAATGCTAAACCTAGGAAACTAACGTTTTTCCCAGGCTTCAGGTAGGATTTTCACATTCACATTCTCTATGTCTTTTTAGCTACTCTTGGGACAAATCAAACCCAAAGAGGAGGAAGTCAGGGTTTGGATTGTTTTGTTCTGCATTGCTTTCTGCCTTTAACACTGTCAGCCACCTGGATTGTAATTGGTGGTGGTGGATGTGCAGATGAGAATCAGGCCTGCCTGAATGGAGACCGGAACTATCAGACTGATCCATAGGACTAATGGGCTGAAGGGACTGGGGACTAAAGACATGACAAGAGGTCAGAAATAGAGTGTCCTCATCCTGTACCCATGTGAGCAACTTGCTTGTGTAAACACCATCACCCTTAAGTTCAAGCGGAAGAATGCCTTAGAAATCCCCACATCCAGACAGCTTTCCGAGTCTGTTTCCATCACAGAGCATAGCACCGCAAACACAAGGGCACAGCTGGTCTCAGAGTCTCAGCCTGGTTTATCCTTTGGGGAGGAAAAGATTCTGGATTCTCTAGAATCCAGAATCAGGACAGAAATTGGGACCTAAGATTTCCTAAAAATTTCTAGGAAGCCCACAACGGAGCTTCTGTTCCAAACACCAGTGCCTGTATTCAAGATTTGCGGGACCTTGAGGAGGGAGACGTTGGGTTCTAATTCTTGCAGCCTTTGCTTTTCAGAAGCTCAGCTTCCTCATGTGTAAAAGAGAAATAATAATAAAACTTACAGAGACTTGCTTGGTACAAAACCTTCATTCAGTAAGGTGAATATGGTATAAACATTGCTCAGACGCTCAGTCGTGTCCGACTCTATGTGACGCCATGGACTGCAGTCCTCCAGGCTCCTCTGGCCATGGAATTCTCCCGGCAAGAATACGGGCAGCCCACAGTTGCCATTTCCTCCTCCAGGGTATCTTCCCGACCCAGGGATCGAACCCACATCTCTTAGGTCTCCTCCATTGGCAGGCAGATTCTTTACAAAGTAGCACCACCTGGGAAGCCTGGTGTGGTATGAAAATGTGTTCTAATTACAAACGAATCCCTCTCTATGTGTTTACAATACCCGGGGGGAGTCTCAAGGCTTGAAGGGTAAGTAGGGAGGAGGTGACTGTTAGACTGTAAAACCTACCTACTCCCAGAACACCTGCACAACCAGGCTCAGCAACCTGCCTACTTACCTGGATTGTTGCGATGACTAAATGAGATAATATATGTGTAGTTTCTGGTGCAGCAGACGTGAGTATATTTACTCAGTCAACTAAAATTTACTGGGTATTTGCCAAGTGCCAGGCACTGTTCTAGGGACCAGAAGCATGGCAGCAAATAAAACAAACCTAAATCCCTGCTCTCACAGAGCTTATGTTCAGTTTTCTTCCCCCATAAATTGCAAATAGACAAAATAGGCACTTGGACACTAAGAGAGAATTGCTTTCATTTTATTGCTGTGTCTTTCCTTCCGGAAAGTATAATAGGAGAAAAGGTAAGGAATATGCAGAAGGGAGAAATAGTATGCTAATTCATCTCTCCCTCACTCCTGACACACATGCAAAACCATAGGACATTCCCTGCCCTGATGCATGGCCCAAGAGACCGACGTTTCCAGATTATGACACCCAGGCTGCCTTTTTCTCCAGCTACCTTTGAATTTGGCCAAAAGGAGTTAAAAGATGTTTGCTCCTTGGAAGAAAAGCTATGACAAACCTACATAGTGCATTAAAAAGCAAAGACATCACTTTGCCAACAAAAGTCTATATAGTAAGAAGATCCAACCAGTCCATTCTGAAGGAGATCAATCCTGGAATTTCTTTGGAAGGTATGATGCTAAAGCTGAAACTCCAGTATTTTGGCCACCTCATGCGAAGAGTTGACTCGTTGGAGAAGACTCTGATGCTGGGAGGGATTGAGGGCAGGAGGAGAAGGGGACGACAGAGGATGAGATGGCTGGATGGCATCACTGACTCGATGGATGTGAGTCTGAGTGACCTCCGGGAGCTGGTGATGGACAGGGAGGCCTGGCGTGCTGCGGTTCATGGGGTCGCAAAGAGTCGGACACGACTGAGCGACTGATCTGATCTGATCTGATCTGATGGCTTTTCCCGGGGAAGGCAGTGGCACCCCACCCCAGTACTTTTGCCTGGAAAATCCCGTGGACGGAGGAGCCTGGTAGGCTCCAGTCCGTGGGGTCGCTAAGAGTCGGACACGACTGAGCGACTTCACTTTCACTTTTCACTTTCATGCATTGGAGAAGGAAATGGCAACCCACTCCAGTGTTCTTGCCTGGAGAATCCCAGGGACGGGGGAGCCTGGTGAGCTTCCGTCTATGGGGTCGCACAGAGTCGGACACGACTGAAGCGACTTAGCAGCAGCAGCAGCATGGCTTTTCCAGTAGTCATGCACAGATGTGAGAGTTGGACCATGAAGACAGCTGAGCACCAAAGAATTGATGCTTTCGAACTGTGGTGCTGGAGAAGACTGTTGAGAGTTCCTTGTACAGCAAGGAGTTCAGTCAATCCTAAAAATCAACCCTGAATATTCGTTGGAAGGACTAATGCTGAAGCTGAAGCTCCAGTAATTTGGCACCTAATGCAAAGAGCTGACTCGTAGAAAAGACCCTGATGCTGGGAAAGATTGAAGGCAGGAGGAGAAGCGGGTAACAGAGGATGAGATGATTGGATGGCATCACTGACTCAATGGACATGAGCTTGAGCAAACTCAAGGAGATGCTGAAGGACAGGGAAGCCTGGCGTGCTGCAGTCCACGGGGTCACAAAGAGTCGGGCGCAACTGAACAACAATAGGAAGCATTAGCAAGAGACAGGAGAGTACGGCCAGGTACTTCTCAGTCAGGCCCCTTCCCAGCTCCAGTTCTGACTAGACGTGGGGAGCTCCATACCTTTCCTCACCCCCTCGGTTTAGCAGTTTAAAGCTGAGATTAACAGCCTCGCACTATTGCTAGTCCTTGGTGCATCACTTCCCTTGAGGGTCCTTTAACCTCTTACGTACCTCAGTAGAGAGTCCTTTCATTAAACTCTCTTCAGTTTAAACCTTTCAGCGTGCCATCTGTTTCTTGCCAAGATCCTGACTGATACAGTGAGGGAGAAATATACTGAAAAACATTGTAAATCAACCTTGCCAAGAAGGTTAAAAAAATTGAAAGAATAAAATATTTTAATCATGAAAACATCTTAAATGGATCTGAGAACATTAGACCAAGCGGTGAAAGGATAAACTGTAAGAAAACGTGATAAGCTAGAGTGCCAAAGGTTGGTTTCTATGAATAGACCATAGTGCTCAGGTTTGATGGGCTTCTCTAGACCAAGTGTGGCTTGCTTGACCCCCAACTTCAAGAGGAGCTAATGGTGTAGTAGCAGCAATGACAAACACATGAACAGAAAGAAGGTGTCAGGAGGGTGATACCTTAAAAAAAAAAGAAAAAAAGTGTTGAGGAGGAGACTGCTTATCCTAGCATTCTTTCTGCCTTTGCTACAGTTACAGTCCATTTACCCCTGCCCAAATGTAGATATTTGAAAAGATGACAAAGACAAAAGAATCGCCTCTTTCCAGCTGAAATTAAAACGGCACAACCAACACTCTGTGAGAGAGCTACCCTCCCAGGGCACTGACTGTGTGCCAGTGCTGTGCCCATCACTCAACAGGAATTATTTAATCTTCACATCACCTTCCCAGATGGTGCTAGTGGTAAAGAACCCGCCTGCCAAAGCAGGAAACACAAGAGACCTAGGTTCAGTCCCTGGGTTGGGGAGATCCCCTGGGGAAGGAAATGGTAACCCACTCCAGTATTCTTGCCTGGAGAATTGCAGGGACAGAGGAGCCTGGCAGGCTACAGTCCATGGGGTCACAAAGAGTCAAACATGACTGAAGTGACTTAGCATTGCATAGCATAGCAGCCCTAGAATGTTTAGTATTTCCATTTTACAGATGAGGAAACTGAGGCCCAGAGAGGCAGAGGAATCTGCCTCAGGTACACGGCTACTGGATGGTAGAGCTCAGTTCTACTGCCAGCCCCCACTAAAGTGGTTTGTTACCACCTCCTCTGTGCCCTCCTCCCCAAATACTGTACTAAGCCTCTTCCATGTATTATTGGGAAGCAGAACAAGGAAAAGATTACCACACCAAAAAGATGGGGGACAGATGGGGCAGGGGTCAAAATTGTCATGATCCAGTAACTCAGTATTTATGAAAAAAGGGTTCTAATTCTTTTACACCCAACGAGGCTTATGAGTGGAAGGCGTGTTAATGTGCAGAAGAGGGTGGGAGCCCGGTGAAGAGAGAAAATTGGTGAAGAGAACACTCTCCCTCAGCAGCCCCCGGAGACTGATGAGAGCTCACAGAGATAAAATATTTATTTTCCATATGTCACAGAGAGCATTGCCATCACTGTATGTGTGCAATATGTGCAAAGAAGTGTGAAATCTATACATCAAATGCCACCAATCTAGTTAATTTCCATGCAGTTAACATGCTTATTACCTACCATCTCCTCAATATGTTTTCATGTATTTTTCTTGCCACATACAATATGGTCTAGTAAGGAAAGAGCCAACATCACCCACAGCCTTACTCACTGCTATGTTTCAGCCCCAAACTTGTTGCCATGGCCAGCACAATGAGAGTTAAATATCAGTAGATCGTGCTGGCCAGCTCAACCGCCCGTCACCTTAAATCGCCTTCCCACTCCTCGAAGCAGCCTTTTTCTCATAACAGAAATGTTTGCTGTGGGGAGATGAAAATGTTTTTATTCTCTTTGGATAACTGGGAGATAGTCTGCATGTCAGAACTGACCGTTGAAAGGCAGGTGCCTGTGGCCACACTTTTCTTTTTTTGAAAGCAGAGCTCCACCAGTGTGGCGGGAGGAAGTGCACAATGATTGGTCTGTTTCTCTGTGGAAATGTTCAGGGTACACCCAGTTTTGCTTTGCATATATTTACGAAACATCTGCCCTTTTCTTGTTCTTAAATCCTTCCCCCTTACCAGCCCCCTTTCCCCTTTCTCCCAATTTCTCTCTTTGTTGTCCTTGGCTCGTCTAACTTTTTCATTGGAGCTTTCATTTTCCGGTTGAGGGGCGACTTCATCAGAGTGTATAATTTTAACATTGAGGAGGGAGGGAGAGAGGGAGAGGGAGTGTGGGAAGTGGGAGGCGAGAGAGAGAGGGAGAGAGAGAGAAACAGAAAAGAAAGAAGGAAGCTAAGCGGCCAGAGAGCTTGGCAAACCAACCTTTGGCATGGTGACCAGGAGGAAGGTTCTGGTCTGGTGGGGAGTTTGCCTGACACGCTGCCTGGAGTCAGCTGGTACGCTGCTGCCCTCTAAAGGCTCCGGGGGCTAGTACACAGCTTCCGAGGCTTGGTGAGACTTGCCCTCAAATATGCCATGTTCATGTAATTCTTTTACATGACCAAAGAAGGTATTTTCAATTAATTACTACAGGACTTCCTTTTTCCTCCTCAATAAAATATGAGCTGCAAAACTAGGGTCAAAATAACAGCACCTGTGCATGTCTAAATGTAGATGGTTGCTATGTTTTAGAGTTTCTCAGGTCTGGAAAAAGCAGCCCACTATTAGAGAGAGTGAGATGGAAAACGCATTGTTTCTAAGGTCAGTGAATGTCTCTCTGGTATGTGCAGTTGGGAAATAGCCCAGTGATCTAAGAACAAGTAAAGGGATTTTAGGCAAATGAAGGAGTGAGCCAAAAGGTTGAGTTTTCAATATTCTCTATTCATAGAGATGGTTTCAGTGTCTCTGTGCTATGAATGGTCCCCAGAGGTGATCCTTGAGATGACAGACAGGAGGGTATGATGCAAGATGTCAGGTGGGAAACAGCATCAAATCTAGAGAAGGAAGCGATGCCATCGATAGAACAGTACAACTTCTGCAAAGTTAAAATGAAAGAGTAATGTTGGTGGGCTGGTCATACACTCACGTTTGAAGGACAGCTTCTTCAATTTCCTGAAAGAATCCAAGGAAATCGGTACATCTGAAACTAGCCTAGACCTTATTTAGGAACATCAGAAATAAACTTTTTATGTTACGTGATGTCTGTCATTAGTGTTTCATCTCGATATTTAAATGACCCATGAGGACCAGCCTAGCTTCAGTGGGCATAACGGTCCTACTCTTATCAAATGTATTGCATGGATTCCAAGGAAAACAGCCTGTCAAGGTAGATTTCCCTGCTGCATAAAGAGTAGGAAACTTAATTTGGATTCAGACTATAACTATTCTCAAAATATACTTTAATTTCAACTCAATTTCATTCCATCAACAAAACCATATATTGAATGACAGCTTTGTCTAAGCTACTCTGCTTAACGGTATACACTAGACAGCAGATCTGGGAGGGGGGCAGAAACCAGGCTTGTTTTATTTCCAAGCCCATGCTGGCACAGTGCAGGCACATAGTAAGTATTTGTGGAATGAATACATGAATAAACGAATAGGTGGAGAGAAGGAAGGAGGAACGAATGGGTGAACACAGGGAATTCAAAAATAACTATGATGCTTTTTACCCTCAGAGAGTTTGCAGTCTCACATGCATGGAATTCACCTGGAGCTGTCAGCCTGACATGGTCATTCAGATCAGTGATGGCAAAGCTGTGGCAGCAGAGAAGTCAAGGAGGATGGGGGTCAGAAAGTGAACAGCAGTCTAAATAAAAAGTGTGAAGGTGATAGCAGGGCAAACAGAAAGGAAGCATAGGTGTGCAAAATACGAAGGCTGCACAATTGTCAGGACTTGACAAAATGGCTCTAAGGCAGAGGAAGACGTGTGACCCGGAGGTGTCCAACGCGGTGACAAGCCTGGCGGCAGATAGCGGTGAGAGGGGTGGGGACTGGGGACGAAGCTCTGATTTTCATGAAGAAAAAGCAGTTGGGTACTTCCGTACACTGAAAACCAGAAACCAGTTCCCAGAGGCCCACACAGACACTCAAGATTTGGAGGTGCATTCCCTAGTCACCGTTCAACAGTAAAGGATTGCCGTTTGTTGCTTTTATGTTGGCTTCCTCCATCCTAAAAATACGTCTAAACACTCTCCCTCTATTTTCATCTTCACCGTGCCATCTCTGCCTCCTGCCCTCTGGAAAAGCAGATTTGATTTCACAACCTGTTGGACCAGAAACACAGCATGCTAATTCATAACACCATATTCTGCGAGGGCAGATTTAACTACCCAGTACAACAAATTTCAATACAAAATATTCTGTATAACAAGTCCATTGCCATGCTTAGGCAAACAAGGGAAACATGGGAACAGACCCACTTACAACAAATTCTGTACCACACGTAATCTTCTACCAGAAAGTATTTTTTACAAATACTTTTTCTGTTCACTATACTATGATGATAGGAAAAGCTTAGAGCCAAGGAAACTGGTGGGGGGTGGGTGGGATGGTGTTCAGAGTATGACAAATAATTTGGTTTGACCAGGGCCAAGGCTGCATGCAGCATAAGCTAAGTATGTATTCATTTCTGTCAGTTGCACGGTCCTAGGGAGAGGAGCTGACTGATGGTTGAGCGCTGCCACTTCCTATTTCTGGTCCCAAATCACAATTACTTTCTACTTCCCTTCACCCTTCTCTTCCCAAACACACAGTCACACTCCTGCACTCCAGGATCATGCACTAAATTATTTTTTAAAAAGGGAATCTTAAGCTTCAGATGAGTAAAGAGTTGGAATAGAGGATCTCTATGTGACATCTTCCTTCTTTACCTGCTAGAGTCTAAGCTCTTCTTTTCACTTTTCATTTGCTGCTGTAAACAGTTTTTCATCACTATCCCTCTCGTTGGTACAGCCTGCAAGTTTAGACTGTGATTTGAAATCATGTGTTGATCTAAAACAAAATCTAATAACAGCAAGAAAATTGACTGTTCCGTAATGTGTTCCATGAATAGAAGCTGAGAACCAGAAGGAACCTTTAAGGCCTTCTAATCCAAGCCCTTTATTTTACAGATGAGGAAACTGAAGCCCAGAGAGGTGAAGTGAGGTGCCCAAGTGCCACACAGCAAGTTAGAGGCACAGCTAGTACCGTAGCTCAAGCCTCCTGACTCCCAGCCCAGTGCTCCTCCCATTACTCCACGGGTCCTGTCTCTAAGCTTCCTGACAAATGCTAGAACGGTAAAGCCTCCACTAGTATTTTTCCAGACCATGTTAAAACTCTTACGGGGGGAAGAAAGGATGCTTTCTTGGATAATGTCAGCCATACGTAGCTCAAGCTGTCTAAAGTTCTGGGACAGGGTCTTTTTACGCAGCCAACAGAGTCCAAATGTGGTGCTGTTTGCTTGGCCCATATGCTTTCATGTGTTCCCAGTTAGGCCATTACTGGAGGGAAAAAAAAAAAACAAGAATCAGCTTGTTTTAAAACAAGGGACATACTGGACTCCTTCCCATCCCCCCTCAGAAAAAAAAAAAAAAATCAAGTTATCTTTACCAGATTCTAAAAATGCCTTTTCCCAAATATGCAGTCAGTTCCTTCAAAGGGCTCTTTGTTTATTTTCAGGAAGAAACCCAAGACAGCTGAAAACCAGAAGGCATCTGAGGAGAATGAGATTACTCAGCCGGGTGGATCCAGCGCCAAGCCGGGCCTTCCCTGCCTGAACTTTGAAGCTGTCTTGTCTCCAGGCCCAGCCCTCACCCACTCGACACAGTCACTGACACACTCGCACGCTCATCCCGAGTCATCTGACTGTGAGTACACCGCTTACACCACCGAGGTGATGGTGTCCTCACGGTCCTTGGAGCAGGCTTCTCCCCCGGGTCTGGGCTTTTCTGCATTCAGAGCAAGCTGTTTCCATGTGGTCCTCCAAAGTAGCCAAAAGTAACTTGCCACCATTTTGAGTCAGCCAACATCTATATTTTCAAAGCTAGAGTATGTTTTAAAACCAGGTGACCAGCCATTTGGCCTCAAAAGGCGGATTAATTACATGAACTGCATTCTCTTTCATAACATTAACTCAAAAACAGAAGCCATGTTGCTATTTTCTAATTATTCTTTTGTCTCCGTAATCTGAATAATGGTACTTCCACCGTGATGAAATTCAACGACCAAATATGGACCTCAAAAGGAAACTTCCATTTTGAAATTACATAACACAAGTCAGCTTTGCATTAGTTATTGTAGTTTGGCTGAATTTCTCTTTCCAGTTTTTAATTTATTTTGAAGTGGTTAAAGGACAGCATAAATTTACAGAAGAAAAGAGAATGGCTTCCAAGAATTCAGAAGCCACCCAGACTTCACGTAGCCAATAAGAACTCAGGTTAAAAATATTTTTTAATTAAAAAAACTGCCTATGGGCTAAATTTGGAAATGGGCAGCTTAATGAGATTGTCGCTATTGAAATCACTCCATTGCTGTTTATTTTCGCTGTCTTCCCACTAATCTGAGAGTCACTTCTTCAAATTCTATTTTAAGAAAGTTGATAAATCACGTTTAGAAGATATTTTCTCTTTCTGAAACATAGCTCAGTTCTTCAGAGAGAGCAACACGTGTGTTGACGATGGAAGGAAGTAGGGTAACTTGGAGCCCATTGGGAAAGAATATTCCTTTTATTCCAACAGCTATTGAGAACTGACCTCCACAGTGATGTCAGGCAGAAAGCTGGAGTCTTCTTTGGATTAAGCTAAGACCAAGAAAGTTTTCTTTTCAAAAAAGAACTCCATTTATCCTGTCCACAAAGCAAAAATTATTAATTAGGAAATGAGATTCTAAATCTCCTATTGTTATTTTTCTGACAAAGCAAACATAAAACTTTGCAGAAAGGGCCAGAGGTGAATGAGGCTGGGACATTCCATTCTGTGCTTTCTTCATCATAATAGCCTCTAGATAAAGGGACCCCACCTTGTTCTGCTCATGACTGAGATGAGACCACACTTCAGCTGTCGCAAGAAAATAAAACGAGAAATAACAAGAGCCAAGTCTCTGCAACCTGTGTGCATTGTACCAAGCTACTGATTCCATAGAGAAACTTGGGGGTCAGAAGCTGGGACTGTGTTCTGTGGACCGTCAAAATAGTAACATTCTTGGCCTTCTTGCCTGGCAGTCTCCAGCCTAATAGTAATTACAGGAAGAATTGGAAAATAGCATGGCACGGTGCCCATAGACATGTGCGCACTGTCCCTACCTACCAGGAAGGTAGCCTGTTCCTGTGGAGAAGGGCCTGGAGCTCCTGCATGCAGACCTCCAACGTCTGGCTTTCTGCCACAGCTTATGGGGAAGATTACATAGAATGGCCTTAGCCCAGAAATCCCTTTACAGCCAAATGAATGTTTTGCCGAATAGAAAGAAACAGCACTGGGCTGTTGATTATACTTTACTATAAGCATTCTTTGGCCAGCCCGTGGCGTTAACGTGAAATATGTACAAGGAGCAGCCCCTTGGTGACCCCGAGGAAGCTAGTGGATCTGAGCTCAGTTAGGTCTGAATGCCATTGGAAGGGGAACAAATAGGGAGGAGAAACCTAATCTCCAGCTGTTCAGAGAGTCATTCTGATTTTGCCATTAAGATGTGTAGGTCTTTTCTGCCCCAACCTGTTGTTTAAATTGATTATACTTTTCTCCAAATATATTTGGATTGTAGTTTGTCCTGATTTGAGCCTACACTTAGAAGAAAATTGTTTTGAGGAAAGATTCACAGAAATCTGTCCATTTGGAGATTGCTTGAGAGAAGACAGGAAAGAGATTTATTTTAAGCTGTTAAAATTTTTGGATGCTCTTCTTGCATTCAAGAGAATTTTTTTTTTTTTTTTTTACTTTCAAATGTCATTCTTACCATAGATTAATTTAAAAGCCTAATTTCTTTAAGGTAAAATATTCAGTTTCTATTTAGAACTAACAGATTTGGGGCATTTAAAAATAGTGCCCTTGACTTGTTAGTATCTTTAACTTCAGAAACATTCCACCAGTATGTGGTGTTCTAAGTGTTTGCAAGTGCCTGAATTTTTACAGCACCTTTTTATTTGTCATGTGTTTAGCAAGAGTTCATGATCTGAGCCACAGTCAGCTCCTAGTCTTGTTTTTGTTGACTGTATAGAGCTTCTCCATCTTTGGCTGCAAAGAATATAATCAATCTGATTTCGGTGTTGACCATCTGGTGATGTCCATGTGTAGAGTCTTCTCTTGTGTTGTTGGAAGAGGGTGTTTGCTATGACCAGTGCATTTTCTTGGCAAAACTCTATTAGTCTTTGCCCTGTTTCATTCCGTATTCCAAGGCCAAATTTGCCTGTTACTCCAGGTGTTTCTTGACTTCCTACTTTTGCATTCCAGTCCCCTATAATGAAAAGGACATCTTTTTGGGGTGTTAGTTCTAAAAGGTCTTGTAGGTCTTCACAGAACCGTTGAACTTCAGCTTCTTCAGCGTTACTGGTTGGGGCATAGACTTGGATTACTGTGATATTGAATGATTTGCCTTGGAAATGAACAGAGATCATTCTGTCGTTTTTGAGATTGCATCCAAGTACTGCATTTAGGACTCTTGTTGACCATGATGGCCGCTCCATTTCTTCTGAGGGATTCCTGCCCGCAGTAGTAGATATAATGGCCATCTGAGTTAAATTCACCCATTCCAGTCCATTTTAGTTCGCTGAGTCCTAGAATGTCGACATTCACTCTTGCCATCTCGTTTGACCACTTCCAATTTACCTTGATTCATGGACCTGACATTCCAGGTTTCTATGCAATATTGTTCTTTACAGCATCGGACCTTGCTTCTATCACCAGTCACATCCACAGCTGGGTACTATATTTGCTTTGGCTCCATCCCTTCATTCTTTCTGGAGTTATTTCTCCACTGATTTCCAGTAGCATATTGGGCACCTACTGACCTGGGGGGTTTCTCTTTCAGTATCCTATCATTTCGCCTTTTCATACTGTTCATGAGATTCTCAAGGCAAGAATACTGAAGTGGTTTGCCATTCCCTTTTCCAGTGGACCACATCCTGTCAGATCTCTCCACCATGACCCACCCATCTTGGGTTTCCCCACGGGCATGGCTTAGTTTCTTTGAGTTAGACAAGGCTGTGGTCCTAGTGTGATTAGATTGACTAGTTTTCTGTGAGTATGGTTGCAGTGTGTTTGCCCTCTGATGTCCTCTTGCAACACCTACCATCTTACTTGGATTTCTCTTACCTTGGGCGTGGGGTATCTCTTCACGGCTACTCCAGCAAAGCACAGAGGCTGCTCCTTACCTTGGACGAGGGGTATCTCCTCACCACCGCCCTTCCTGACCTTCAAACGTGGGATAGCTTCTCTAGGCCCTGCTGCGCCCACAAAGCCACCACTCCTTGGACGTGGAGTTGGTCCTCCCAGCCGCCACCTCTGGCCTCGGGCATGGGGTTGGTTCTCCTGGGGTTGGTTCTCCTGGCTGCAGCCTCTGGCCTTGGGCGTGGGGTGGCTCCTCTTGGCCACCGCCCCTGGCCTCAGGCGTGGGGTTGGTTCTCCCAGTGGCAGCCTCTGGCCTCGGGCGTGGGGTGGCTCCTCCCTGCCGCTGCCCCTGGCCTCGGGCATGGGGTTGGTTCTTCTGGCGGCCACCCCTGACCTTGGATGTGGAGTACCTCCTCCCAGCCGCTGCCCCTGACCTTGAACGTAGGGTAGCTCCTCCCGGCCACCGCCTCTGACCTCGGACTCAGGTAGCTTTTCTTCGCCATTCCTGCACCGTTGCAGCCTGGCACTCTCGGCCACTGCCCCTGACCTCGAACGTGGGGTAACTCCTCTTGGCTGCCGCCCTTATGGGCATGGGGTCCTCCCGGATTCTGCCCCTAACCTCAGACGTGGGGTAGCTCCTCTCAGCCGCACTTAGTGCACAGGTGGCAGCCGCGCCAGGTATGACCTAAATCAAATCCCTTATGATTATACAGTGAAAGTGAGAAATAGATTTAAGGGCCTAGATCTGATAGCGGAGAAGGCAATGGCACCCCACTCCAGTACTCTTGCCTGGAAAATCCCATGGGCGGGGGAGCCTGGTAGGCTGCAGTCCATGGGGTCGCTAAGAGTCCGATACGACTGAACGACCTGACTTTCACTTTCCACTTTCATGCACTGGAGAAGGAAATGGCCACCCACTCCAGTGTTCTTGCCTGGAGAATCCTAGGGACGGGGGAGCCTGGTAGGCTGCCATCTATGGGGTCACACAGAGTCGGACACAACTGAAGTGACTTAGCAGCAGCAGCAGCAGCAGATCTGATAGAGTGCCTGATGAACCATGGAATGAGGTTTGTGACATTGTACAGGAGACAGGGATCAAGACCATCTTCATGGAAAAGAAATGCAAAGGGCAAAATGGCTGTCTGGGGAGGCCTTACACACAGCTGTGAAAAGAAGAGAAGCGAAAAGCAAAGGAGAAAAGGAAAGATATAAGCATCTGAATGCAGAGTTCCAAAGACTAGCAAGAAGAGATAAGAAAGCCTTCCTCAACTATCAATGCAAAGAAATAGAGGAAAACAACAGAATGGGAAAGACTAGGGATCTCTTCAAGAAAATTAGAGATACCAAGGGAATATTTCATGCAAAGATGGGCTCAATAAAGGACAGAAATGGTATGGACCTAACAGAAGCAGAAGATATTAAGAAGAGGTGGCAAGAATACACAGAAGAACTATACAAAAAAGATCTTCACGACCCAGATAATCACGATGGTGTGATTGCTCACCTAGAGCCAGACATCCTGGAATGTGAAGTCAAGTGGGCCTTAGAAAGCATCACTAGGAACAAAGCTAGTGGAGGTGCTGGAATTCCAGTTGCACTCTTTCAAATCCTGAAAGATGATGCTGTGAAAGTGCTGTACTCAATATGCCAGCAAATTTGGAAAACTCAGCAGTGGCCACAGGACTGGAAAAGGTCAGTTTTCATTCCAATCCCAAAGAAAGGCAATGCCAAAGAATGCTCAAACTACCGCAAAATTGCACTCATCTCACACGCTAGTAAAGTAATGCTCAAAATTCTCCAAGCCAGGCTTCAGCAATACGTGAACCATGAACTTCCTGATGTTCAAGCTGGTTTTAGAAAAGGTAGAGGAACCAGAGATCAAATTGCCAACATCCGCTCGATCATGGAAAAAGCAAAAGAATTCCATAAAAACATCTATTTCTGCTTTATTGACTATGCCAAAGCCTTTGACTGTGTAGATCACAATGAACTGTGGAAAATTCTTCAAGAGATGGGAATACCAGACCACCTGACCTGCCTCTTGAGAAATCTGTATGCAGGTCAGGAAGCAACAGTTAGAACTGGACATGGAACAACAGACTGGTTCCAAAGAGGAAAAGGAGTACATCAAGGCTGTATATTGTCACCCTGCTTATTTAACTTCTATGCAGAGTACATCATGAGAAACGCTGGACTGGAAGAAACACAAGCTGGAATCAAGATTGCCGGGAGAAATATCAATAACCTCAGATATGCAGATGACACCACCTTTATGGCAGAAAGTGAAGAGGAACTAAAAAGCCTCTTGATGAAAGTGAAAGTGGAGAGTGAAAAAGTTGGCTTAAAGCTCAACATTCAGAAAATGAAGATCATGGCATCCGGTCCCATCACTTCATGGGAAATAGATGGGGAAACAGTGGAAACAGTGTCAGACGTTATTTTGGGGGGCTCCAAAATCACTGCAGATGGTGACTGCAGCCATGAAATTAAAAGACGCTTACTCCTTAGAAGGAAAGTTATGACCAACCTAGATAGCATATTCAAAAGCAGAGACCTTTGCCAACAAAGGTTCGTCTAGTCAAGGCTATGGTTTTTCCTGTGGTCATGTATGGATGTGAGAGTTGGACTGTGAAGAAGGCTGAGCGCCAAAGAATTGATGGTTTTGCACTGTGGTGTTGGAGAAGACTCTTGAGAGTCCCTTGGACTGCAAGGAGATCCAATCAGTCCATTCTGAAGGAGATCAGCCCTGGGATTTCTTTGGAGGGAATGATGCTCAAGCTGAAACTCCAGTACTTTGGCCACCTCATGCGAAGAGTTGACTCATTGGAAAAGACTCTGATGCTGGGAGGGATTGGGGGCAGGAGGAGAAGGGGTCGACAGAGGATGAGATGGCTGGATGGCATCACTGACTCAATGGACGTGAGTCTGAGTGAACTGCAGGAGTTGGTGATGGACAGGGAGGCCTGACGTGCTGCAGTTCATGGGGTCTCAAAGAGTCGGACACGACTGAGCGACCGATCTGATCTGATCTGATCCGAAGAGGGAATATGGCTGAGAAATGCTTTCCTTGGTGAAATGATGAGGTTAATATAGCTACTGAAACATGTGCTGCTTTCCAGGGCGCCCACTATGATCACCTTCTAGAAATATTTCCCCCACCACCCCTTAGAGTGTCACCTCCTCACCACTTCTAACTATCTCCTGGTAAACATTAACATGAGCTTCCGAATGCAAAGGGCATCGAACCCCTAGGCGTCTGACAGAACAGTTTGCCCTGCACAGGCTGAGGATGGGTGGAGCCAGGCTCTCCATTTAAACCTAGAAGTAGGACTAAACCAAGGCAGGAGAGCAGTCAGAGCTCTTCCCAGGAAAGCCTTTCTTGACAACTGTCAAGCCTAGCACATCTTAGCCATGTACATGTGACAGACACTTCCATTTTGTCTTCCTCCAGATAAGGCTCAGAGTCAAAGGGAGGAGCGATTTCCCCCACCCCCTTTAGCCACCTCCCTACTTTGGAAGGACCTAGTTTGACGTCTTTGTTTTATTGGAAGCTGACATCTGTGGTTACTTACCTTCTCGTGTCTTGCACTGGCCTCATCAGATTGTCTCATTTTTGGGTCCTTGCCAAGACGCACTTATGCATTAACAGTTTTTATTTATTTTTAATTTAACCTTTACACATTACCAAACTGTTGTGTGGGCGGGTTTAACTTTAGCTCTGTAGGTAGCATGAATCTTGAGGGGCTGAGCACTGTCGAGGGAGGAGCCGGGTGGTCTCTTCCTTTGCTCTCTCAGGCCGTCCACCTCACCTGGCCTCCCCCCTCCCAAACCTTTGCCTCAGTCCCCCGGACTGAAGGTTTTACTACACTTAGTTCATTATGAACTTTTAAGCAATTTTTTGTGAGAACAAAACAAAGAGGATTTCTTTATGGCAAACTCCATTAATGCCACATTAAGGCTGACATTTTAATTACCCCAAAGTCAGGAAATGCAAAGTTCAGGTTCCCACAGCAACAGAAACTGTCCCCTTGAGTGCCGACATCACAGCGGATTCTTTCGTTCCCGGATTACACAACACTGGTCTCGGGGACATTGTTTTTTATCCACGAACGTGGAAAGGAGCACAGCTTTTATCCTTTGTTTTTTTTCCGGTAACTACAGTTGAGGATATGGGTCTTGAGCTTCCCTTCCCAAACCGTCTATATGTATTATCCTGCAACGGAAGACGATTAGAGCTCTACATGTGCACACGGACAGAATTAAAGTTGCTGTGGGAACATTAACTCTGATTTCCGGACTTCCGTGCCAGTCACATTTAAACCATAATGTTGTAATTTTTGGCATGTAATAAATGTGCATTTCATGTACACAGACAGAAAGAAGCATAAAATGTATTTTAAAGAGCAATTAATTACTAACTTTGTGATTAAAAAACATTTGGTGCATGTTCCTTCCCATTTAGCATCAGCTGCTGGTCTTAGCCAGGCCTAATAGATGACATACTGTGTCTCATCCTGTATCTCAGATGTACTTACTGTATGTTCCTGTTCTTCTAGATAATTAATTCCCTTAGTAAAGCTGTAGGGGAAAAACAAAATGGAAGGAATATGCAAGCATGTAAATAGGGTAAAGGATATTTTGAAGGAAATGATTCATTTCTGCAAATAAACCTCTTAGTTCCTGATAAAGAGCCAGAAATCTGCTAAGTGGGTGTAGACAAAGGTTTCTGGCCACCTTGGAGCATCTGGTCCAGGGCCATCAGACAAACTTGAAAGCAGATTTCCCCTGAATTCCGGGCATGCCCAATGGGGAAGTGATTTTACTCTGTAATAACTGTTCAGGCGTAAGGCTTCAAAAGTTGTCTTACTCTGTAACGGCTTTTCAGTTTATATTCAAACTGGAAAAGAAAAGTTGTAGGGACTCAGGTAAAATAGAAGTTTTTCCAAAGAACCCTTGATTTAGAGAGTAGTTTTGCATTCCTTCGGATTTGAATCTGGTTGACCTATTTGTGTTAGAGAAGGAAGTATTTCAAAAAGAACTGTTTGAACACGTTTGTTAGTGAAAAGAATTAGTAGCCATCCCCCCAGCCACAGTGTTTAAGAACACAAATGCTTGGAGTATTATTTGAAACTTGGGTGGATTTTTACTTAAGGGATGTGCCATCTAAACTCTCAGGTAAAGTAAATTTAAGGGGAACATGCTTATGGAGAAGTTGAACAGAGGTTCTTGCTGTTTATTCATTATCTCTCCCGTCACGTATTTATTCCTTTTGTTTAGTTTGGTTGTGTGTCGTATTTAACCTTTAAGAGAAAGACATCAGTCTTACAGAGCTCTGACTTGCTTTCACTAGGGCTGTCTGTACGTGTGAATGTATGTCTGGATGAGTGAAAACTACTCATGCAAGTTTGAAGGTCTCTTTGGCAAATTTGACTGCGTGTTCAGAAAGTTTCCAATCAGAAAGCTGATTCAGTGTAAAGCATTCCAAAAACTTCCTGAGGCACCTGTTCGCATGAAAAGATTGGATTTCTGCTGGAGGTGCTCAGAAGGCAGTGTTTATAACTGAAGATCTCTGTTTGGAGTGCCAAAAAAATGAAAAACATTTTGGCCCCCGAAAAACCTTCGTAAATGTTCAAAATGTATCATCAAACAAAAGCTTCATTTGGATTCAAATGCGTGTATCTCAGCAGATGTGTCTAAACTAACTGGAATCCCACAGGAGCAGCTGAACTGGATTTTGGTATGTCTTGATAACTGAAAGAGTTATTCTTAGACTTTGGAAGGACAAAAATGGTCCATCTGTGAAGAACTGTAATAGAGACGTGGCAAAAAACAGCATCCTCTGAAAGAGTTTATTTATGGAATTTAGGACAAGTTGGACAATCCTGAAAACATTTTGGGGTCACACTAATTTGCAGAAGAAATAGAGCCAACATGGGATGAAATAAGTCACTACAGATCGTTATTATCTTATGGCTTTCTATTAATTTTCTAATAAGATTCCGTATCAGTTAAACAGTAAATAGAGCATCTTTGATGTAACTAAATGCTCTCATTATCCCCAGAGTGTCTCACATTTCTCTTTATTCTACTTCCTATAAAGAATTATATATTTACCTTTTTATCACCAACAGTTTAAACTTGTTTTTCCTGCTATTTCATTAACAAAGTAAACCTTTTACTTATTATGTGTGGGTTCATTTCTTTAAAGATAGCCTTTCCCTTCTTTCCTTCTAACTGACACATAATTTCTTTGGAATTATTTTTATTACCTATGATATCCTCTTATTTAGAGGTTTCAGTTCTTAATCCTACACTTATACATTAGAAGGCCAGTCAATTTTTTATTTGCTCTTATTTCCTAGAGTTTCCACATAGTATATCTGGGGACACATTTATTTTTTAAAATCATATATCTTGGAGTTTCATGTCATAATCTACTTTTTATAAAATTATCCCTCTTTTTAATAAAACTTATCCTTTCCCTACAATGCTAATGTAACTGGATATCTTCCATGGCCACTTGATGCAGTAACTTCTGGAAGTCACTCTTACCTCATTCACTCCTGCCTTCTTCCATTCAGTCACACATTAAATGCTGTCAAACCCCTGCATCTGTGCCAAGACCTCAGCTAGGGACCAGGGCTGAAGATACAAACAAAATACTGTCCCCAAGTTTTAGGAACTCGTGGTGTTCCCACACACTTTCACCAACTTTTAAACCTGTAAAAGGGCAGACGATTACAATATGGAAGTGTCTGACAATGCACAAAAAGCTCGCAGGCTCCTGAAGCAGTGGGAAGGGCTTCTCAAGAAAGGTGACATTAGACCTGGATCAGGAAGGAGTAGGTGTATGTAAAGCAGCGGAGGGAGTGAACGGCCTTATAGCCAGAAGGGACAGGAGCAAAACCACAGAGGCACAGAAAGAGCATGGTGTTCTCAGCAAACAGAGCAGTTCAGTTACCAGACTCAGACTTTCTTACAGTTTGCCTCATTTTAATATAAACTCACAGGGACAGTCTGTATTTGAGTCACACTGCCTGTCATTAAAAGTCAGCTGGGCTGAACTGCATGTTCCTTTGGAGACATTTGCTTTCCAGATAAATAAGAAAGCAAGACACCACTTATTTTCTAATGGGTAAAAGTGCCTTTCTTTGCATGAGATCAGTAGATGTGGGCAAATATTAGGCAGCATCTAGAGATAATTTATTGATGAAATGGTTCAAAATAACTTTTCCTATTAAGAGGTTCATTCCGGGAGTCACAGAGTCATCTAGAAGTGCCATGCTGGAACTCAGTCACTGACACGTGGTCCCTCCAGACTCTAGCCATCAGTCCCTTGGCAAATCTGGTCCTCTGGCCCATTGCTCTGAGTCACACCATGCCTTTCACTCTGCCAGATACTACGTGAATGTGCTTGTGATTGTCCGTGTGTAATTGTCAAGGCTGACTGCTGATCTTCAGGGTTCCATGCTTCATTTTGCCATCTCTCATCTTGCTGGAGCACATCTTTAATTTTTATCTGCAGCCGCTGGTGACAGTTTCATATGTGCTTCCTCTACTCGTGGCAAATTTCATTATATAAAATTAGTGTTCCTTCATATCTGTCAGGGCTTCTCACATTCTGACTTTAAAAAATGTAGTACTATCTTCAGAGACAGATGTGTGATCAACTGGGAGCATGCATGAGGAGTCTAGGAATTCCTTGCTTGAAGGTAATTTCAAGTCAGATCCTTCTACCAGTCACTTCATACCAGGTACCATAGTAAAACCTCTCATTACTACATGGGCTGAATAAGCACAGCTGCTTTCTTTTTTGCTTTTCTTCGGCTCCTACATCTTTTGTTCTCTCTAAGGAACATATTGCAGTTAGAACTTTTTATCAGCATTGAAAGAGAGTAAAGTTAAGCTGGTCTAAACCTATTATTATACACATGGGGAAACTGAGGCCCGAAGAGAACAAGGGTCATACCAAAAGGTTCTCAATATAGTGAGTAGAAGAGCCAAACATATAATCTTACTCCTTCCATCCTCACCATACTGTGTTGCCTGTTACTGAGTCTGCGAATAAGAGAACGTACATTTTCTGAATCAGAAGGAGTCAGCACTATTCATCTATCAGTTTACTGAATGCTTTCAATGTAGAGGACCAAACCTAGGCATCAGACATGATACAGTTTTTCAATATAAACTGGAGCCGTTTGCTCAGAGACTTAGAGTCTCATGGAAAAGTTTAGACATATTCACACCAACCGCCCTGCAGGGTGGTTAAAGCTGTGTCCCTATGTACGTGGATGCACCAGAGCATCAATTCAGTCAATTCACTGGCTTGGCAACCATGTGTAGAGAACATCTTAGGTGTCTGGCACTACAGTGAGTTCTGCAGGGGCAGAAAGGTAGAGACAAACAGACCCTGCCACCAAGAATTCTTAGTCTATACCCTCACATCACCATTATCTTAGAAGTTAGAAAGTTCACAAAATGTATTATAATCCAGTTAGCATTACCATCCAGTTTAATTTATCAGGGAAGGTTCCATTTGCGCTCCCTTGAAGGATGAACAGAATTTTATTGGTGGTGAAGCATTAGGAAAAGGTATCTACATTCTGGGGCAAAGCTGTGGTGGGGTTTTAGGTAGGGGTTGCCATGATCTGGACTTTGCTTTGGGAAGATCTAATCTAGCAGCAGGGATGTGGAACATGCTTGTACATGGAAGAAGGTGACTAGAGAGAAGACAGAGTCCAGGAAGCTTTGTCAGTAGTTCAGATTATTGGTTACCTGAGGGGACTGGTGAAAGGGGGATGGGGAGGATCTAGATTTAACAGACTTTATGGATGAGGGTGGGCAGGGCCAGGAGCTAACAGAGTATTACATAAGAGAGAAGAAATCATCAAAGACAGTTCCAAGAAATCAAAGAGAGATAAAAAAGAAGTAACTAGAGGACAGAATACAAGTCAATTTTATACAATGCTGAGTATGAGATGTCCCTGGTGGCTCAGATGGTGAAGAATCTGCCTGCAATGCACGAGACCCGGATTCGATCCCTCAGTCAGGAAGATTCCCTATAGAAGGGAATAGCTACCCACTCCTGTATTCTTGCTTGGAGAATCCCATGGACAGAGGAATCTGGAGAACTACAGTCTATGGGGTCCCACACAGTCAGACAAGAATAAGCAACTAAGATTTTCACTTTCACTGAGTATGCAGTAACAGGGGTAGACCCTGTGGAGACAACTGACATTGAGCTCTCAATAGGGTTCTGGAGTAGAGCAGGAGTGATTTGAAATTAGGAATAGCAAGTGCTTTGACCAAAAGGGCCATATTTTAAGTCATGAATGTGAAGTAAATTCGAAAAAGGTTTAGTTGAGAGGAAAAAAAAAATGAAAATAGAACCTTGAGAAATATTTATGCATTGCATGATAAGAAAGAGAAAGAAAATGGTGAACCCTCAAAGGAGGGAAAGAAAAGATGGTCTAAGACATAGCATATATACAAAAATATGTATAAGGGAAATTTGAAAAGCAGGACAATTGAGAGAGACCACCAGGTAGAAGAAGGGTCAGTGGTATTGGGTGCTCAAACAAGGAGGATGGGTAGCTTCCTGGAGGCTGCCGAGAGAAGAGTCCAATGCGTCACAAAAACACCACACAACAGGGTTCAGGAGCAAAAAGAATTGAATAGGAAAGCAACAATTATGAACCAGTTTGTTTTTTTTTAAAGCTTAATACTTTAAAAAGAAATAATGAACAGGTAATGCAAAAGCAGGGTATGAATACTTCTATGATACAGCAGCCCCAAGCCCATTTATAGACTGAAAAATAAAAACCAGTGTTAAGGGAGACTCTGCAATTAAATAGGCAAGGTGAGAGAATTAGATCTCTCATTTTACAGGGCAATTGGGATGATAAATGTATGTAAAGGAAATTTGAAATCACCACCCAAGCCCAAAGAATCAGTAATTTTATTACATTAATTCTTTCTCTAATTCTTTCTCTTCCCTGTAGCTAATAAGATCTAATGTTTTGCAAGAATTGTTACATCCTCTTTGGATGACTTCACAAATATTCACTAACCCTCAGTAATCTCTGAGCATTAGGTAGAGGACAGGTATTATATACTTTGAGCCTTTCAATTTTCTAAAAACTTTTAAAACAAGTTATTTCAAACCATAATCCATTTTTTAAATGCCACATTCTGTGACTGTCTTTCATGATAGATCCAGTTCAAGTAGTTACTAACAACAAGCCTGTGTGTTGTTCTCATGTGCTCTCTCATTGTCACAGACATCGTCAAGTTCATTATTTGTGGGCCATGTTTAACTTGTTTACTTAGTCTGTATTGTTCTCTTTGATGGTTAAAGACTTCCCTAAGGCCACAGTCCCCTGGAAACAAAGTATCTGCAATTCCTTCTACTTCAGGGTGGTGCTCTGGAAACAACTAAATGAAATGTTATTTTGCTCTGCTATTAAATTACTGTAAAACAAAGTAAGAAAATTATTTTATCGCTACAAGAAATTATACAAACAGCCACATGGAGGAATTTTGAGTACGAGCTTTTATAATTTCACAGGGAACAATGAATTGATAGTTGACGTCAAAATGGACCTTGAGGAGGTTTTCCTTTCCTCTCCAACTCCAGAAAAGAATTCTCCCTGACTCATTTATCCTCAGTGGTTTTAGCTAGGTTCATGTTATCAATTTTACACCAAAATCTCACACAGTCTTAGATGAGGGCAGACATAATTTTTAAGAAAGCTTGGTGTGGCACGTAGAATACCACATAAAGAATTTCAAGAAGTGGTGACTAAATTAACTTTGCCGTTCAGTTTTCTGCCGTAATCATTTCCTTTCCTGTATAATCACTTATTGTCTCTTTGCCTCATACCTCAACTGGTACTTGGATATAAAGGCGATAATGAAAGGAAAGTGTATATAAATTTGAGCTACAGAGTGTAATCCCACATCTTATGGAAAATGCACTTGCAAATTCTGAACTTCAACTCTGAGAACTTAACCCCAGGGAAGAAGAAGTCTATCTTTTTTTTTTTTCAGGGAAATATCACAGGAAAAACCCCACTCGGGCCTGGGCTTTTGTTGTTGTTGTTGTTTTCTAATTTGAAGGGAAAAAAATCCCTAAATCTAGCCTATTCCATTTTATTCCTGACTTCAGGTTCCAGAGGGGTAATTGAAGCAGCCTCAGACACCTGGGCTGACAGGCCGAGCAGCATTCCTCCGCAGCCTTGATGTCCTCCAGTAGTGACAATGGGCTGAGGCTTTAAGCAGAGGGCAGGATTTCCCTGATAGTTCTGTTGGTAAAAAATCTTTAAAGGCTTTAAGCAGAGGGAAGGGCGTCCCTGATAGCTCTGTTGGTAAAAAATCTGCCTGCAATGTAGGAGACCCCAGGTTCAATTCCTGGGTCGGGAAGATCTGCTGGAGAAGAGATAGGGTACCCACTCCATTGTTCTTGGGCTTCCCTTGTGGCTCAGCTGGTAAAGAATCCACCTGCAATGTGGGAGACATGGGTTCGATCCCTGAGTTGGGGAGATCCCCTGGAGAAGGGAAAGGCTACCCACCCCAGTGTTCAGGCCTGGAGAATTCCATGGACTGTATAGTCCATGGGGTAGCAAAAAGTTGGACATGACTGAGCGACTTTCACTTTCACTTTAAGTAGAGGGTAACCTTTCTCTCCAGGCTTCCCTGGTGGTTCAGATGGTAAAGAATCTGCCTGCAATGCAGGAGATACAGGTTGGATCCCTGGATCAGGAAGATCCCCTGGAGGAGGGCATGGGCAACCTACTCCAGTATTCTTGCCTGGAGAACCCCATGGACAGAGAAGCCTGGCAGATTAAGGTCCAGGAGGTCACACGGAGTCGGATGCGACTGAAGTGACTTGGCACACACGCACCATTTCCCTCCAGAGGAGGAGTTCCTGACCTGGAGGCCTCGGGTACTCCACCAGCACCATGACTGCGCCTGCCTCTGAGTCTGTGAACGCCCTAAGAAGATAGGCACGCAGACACAGGCCAGTGTGGACACCAGGGTGTAACTTTCCATAGACTGGTGTCAGGGAGCTAGAAGAAGGCAAGAGGCACTTCCCCAGGACCAAACCCAGTCAGAACCTGTGTCCTCAAACCCGCCCCCTAAAAGGAAACTAAGATTCAAAGGAGAAAGTTGATGTGGGTTCTCAGGGTGCCCGCGGGGGACAGGCAGGTGTGCTGACAAACTTCGAAAGCTGTTTCCTGAACGTGCTGACGATGGACTAAGGGTTTGACCCTGTGTCGCTCTCACCCCATGGCCTACTTCAGCCTATACGTGAAGTTTATGTGCCTTTGCTTAACCTCCCTATGTTTCCGTGTCCTCGAGTGCATGATGGGAATGACAATAATGTCTATCTTGCAGCGTTAGTATAAGGGTTAGAGGGAGTGATACGTGGAAGCCCCTAGAACAGACCAGACAGACAGTGCTCAGTGAATCTGAGCATTTGCTTATAGTGTAAGGGTTTTAAATTATTAAATAAATATGGACTAAAAGTGATGCAACATAAGTGAAGCTTGTAACAAGTTTTCCATCCCTCCCTCCTGCTGAGAGTGACTGAGACAGACCCCCGGTCTGTAGGAGGGTCTACTCTCCACTTCAGGAAAAGGCCATGTCCCTTTCCTTGTCCCTTCTGAGATTCAGGCCTGGGCAGACAGGGAAGTCTCTCCATCATCTTTTTTCCTGCTTTTATTCCCCTGTTTTTCTTCTGTTTTCTAAATATTGGAAGAGAACTAATACGACTAAGCATCTACTTTGTGTCAAATACATATCATTCTTACAAAACATTCCATTTTACATATAAGGAAACTGGCTCAGCGAAGTTTAAAAAAAAAGTTCCTGAATCTTTTTTTTTATGGACTTGGCAAGGTTTAGCCTATTATTTACATTATAGTGTAGTATTAAGCTACTATGTTCTTTCTTGTCCCCAAGTATATTCTAATCTGTGAGATATTTTCAAATTACGGAGAGTGGATGAGTGTACAGTCTGTCCTCAGAGTGCATTGTGGAGCCCGTGGCTGTCCCTCCTGTGCTCAGGCATCTTTCCACTCTCCATCTCCCAGCCCTATTACCCGAAGAGGCCAAAGCATCAGGTCCTGAGAATGGGCACACTGCTGTGCTGCCACGTCAGAGAGAGAAGAGGGCCCCTCCTGAAATGACACATTTACAACTAAAGAAATGCATCTATTATCTTTTTGAGAGACCGTCTGCCTGATGGCTTCAGAGTATTTTGACATAAATCAAAATAGAGGTAAAGTTAGACGTGTAAATGTGTTTTAGTGCCAAGGAGGATTGCTCTTAATCACTCAGCTCACTTACCTTCCTCCATTCTGAAGCAGTTTTCAGCAGTTGGGGAAAAAAAACACAGTCTTAAGAAATTCAGTAAGACCTGTTGGCTCATTGTACCCAGTGAGCCTTTCCTGTCCTGTGGTCCCTACATGGTTTGAGGTAATGGGTGGAGATAACTTCAGACATTTGCTTCTCTCAACTGTGGAGCCCTTTTGCTGCTGAGTATAGAATTCCAGAGACACATGGGTATGGAACTTGAGCTATAAGGCTTTTAGTAATAGTCTCAGATCAAATGCTTAACTAGATTGTATGCAAGTCAGTATAAATCCCAAGTCAGAGTTTTAAAATAATAACTTACTGAGTCATGATTTGTACATCTCATATGCCATATTCCTTAAATCACATGTTGATGGCTAATCAGCAGAACCCAAAGATGCAAATTGGGTGATACAATATTTACAGAGAAAATACATGTGTAGCTTGCAAAGTAATGATCCTGGATCCTCAGGGTTGCTATTCTACCAAAAAAAAAAAAAAAAAAAAGATACCAGTTGCAATCTGAACTCTCAACATTGTATCCAAGAAAGGAATGAATATAACAATAGAGTTTCAGGACAGAACTTCGTGGTTAAAGGAGTGTGGACCTTCAAGAGACATGTTTGAGAAAGAATCAGAAGAAATACTAGGTAAGACAAATTAATTATTCCTAGTCCTCAAATAATATTCTAGAAGTTAAATGATTAAATCTTTATTTTGTCTGGGTGGAAGAGTTTGTTAGGGCAGAAACTCTGTCTTGTTCACTGCTGATTTCTTAGCACCTAGCAGAGAAGTGCTTGGTCGTAGTAGGAACTCAGCAAATCTTTATTGAGCAAATAAATGAATGAATGAATGTGGTAGGCAGAACTGAGCAAAAGTGAGAGTGTATTTGTGAGCATTTCTCCCGTTTGTAAAAGTAGAGTTACTGATTTTTCACCTAGTTGTTTTCTTTCAGCAGACCAACAAAACAAAGTGTATCACAGATACCCACTGGTTTTTATGCTGGGAAAACAGAACCACTTTCTGTTGGATGTAGGCTGCTACATGTTTTGATTCGAGTAGCAATATGGGAGGGTTAAGGTCAACTTTGTAGGATAATCTGGTGCCTGTTTTTGATAGATATCATGAAAATAGACACTTATTTTCAAGATGCTCAAACAGATGATTAGGCAAAAGCTCCAGCAAACCTTGAAACAACAAAAAGGAAAGGTTTTCCCACTCCCACTTCCCATTACTGTACCATCCTGCACAGCTTTCGGGAACCCCACACCCCCGTCCTGGTCTCACCCTTTTCCCGGGTCTCAGCTTGGCCTAGGGAGTACAGCGTGTGTCAGTCTAGCAAAGATACGGTTCCTGAGAAATCCACTCTGCACCCATGCTCCCGGGCCTCCCTCAGGGGAAGGATGTAATGTGATCTGCAGCAGACGGAGCTGGCCCAGGGAGACAAGCGGTTGGCATGGAATAGAGTCCCGGTGCCCTCCTGCTGAAAGGGCCCTCCAACTCTCTGCCCACCCTCCCTCCACTGGCTGGACAGTAGAAAGATGTGTCAAAAAAACAAATTCCTGGCTGAATGTAGAGAGGATTATATGAATGAGAGATGAGTTCATGCCTCCAGAAGCCTCCGCCATCCCACTTGAATAGAAAGCTAACTTTGAAGCCACTCTGTTCTCCATGGCACGATTTCGTACAGACTCAGCTTCAGAATATGGTTGCCATCTGCTGCCAGCACACAAGACTAAGGAAGTATTGGGGAGGGAAGGAGGGGGCCAGGCAGGAGGAAAGAAGAGAGACACTCAAAGTGGGCTAATGATCTCCTTTGTGTTGGAGTCCAGGTTTCAGAACATCAGTCCTGTCCTTCAATAACAAAACGTTAGTGTGTCTTAGACCACACCAGGCGCCGGCATATCAGATAAGACCTGGGCTGTGTGGTGCTCGGTCACCGAGCCTTGAGATGTGCTCAAAGTGAAATTAAAGGAGCAGACTGAGAAGCCTGAAAGGAGAAAGGCTTAGGGTAGAACACAATCAGGAGGGCTCTGCAGATATGTGTTAGGGTTACAGTAGGCCAGAAACGAATCTACTAATTAAAGAACAGAAATCAAAGGCTATTAGAAGAAATGAGACACTTCTCCTTATACTTTGAATACATGGTGATCCTTTAGTAGAAACTCAGGGTGAAAGTGACCTGGCTGTTGTGTCCTGTTGCAGATTTAAACAGTTGACTAAGAGTTATAGATGGTGTACTAGAGGCATGGTTGTGTGGTCCTTTAAAAACAAAAAGGCTGTTAAGCAAAGCCAAGTAAGACGAGAGAACATATCTGCAAGGCAGTGACTAGCTCGTGGATCTTCGTAGTTTCCCTGATATTATCTGTATAAATAATTGCTATGGCACAGAATCATATTGCTAATTTATATACTGAAATGATATGCCAGAGAATAATTATTAACCTAGGGTATACACTAGTGAAAAAAATATTACTGTTAATTTTGCTTTTGAGAAAGTTCAGCTCATTGAAAGCAAGTACTCTTACAGTCAGTAGTAGTTTTGAATCTCGAGTTTGAGAATTTGCAAGGTGGGGAGATAGAAATCCTTTTGGCCATACAAGGAAATAATCTCATCAGCGACATGTATAATATAAGCATTGACAATCCTAAGCATGCAAAAATCACTTTAGGGAGCACAAAGTGATAACCCAGCAGTATGTCACACCCAGTGCCTTGGTGTGGCCAAAACAGTTTATTTGTTGCTGCATGAGCTCTGGCCTTGACTCCTGTCTGCCATCAGGAACAAGTCAAACAACTGTGACTCAACCACAATTAGAATATTAGTAATGCCCTTAATCTATCTTGTATACTGTTTCTCTTCTTAGGAACCCTATTCTATTTTATTTGTCCTACAACATCCTTGTGAAGCACAAGTATCTTTCTTTTACACGTGGGATAACTAGTTCACCAAGGAATAATTTAATTCTTTGTCTCTAAATATGAAATGATTGATAAGCATTATATGGCACAGCTCATTTTACTATTTTTCACATTATTTCAGGTTTCCCAAGCAAAGGGCACATTTTATCTTTCTCATTATTATTTTTAATTGGTTTTCAGAAAACTTGAGATAAAAACAGAATTTAACAAATATCCCATGGAGATATTTGGTGTTCTCTTTCCTTTCAAGAATAAATTAAGACCTTCTCCACTCCTCTCTCCTGACTCTCTCGGCAGATAGTCAAAATCCCATGCCAATTTTCAAATGAATAAGGGTTCATTCTATTAGCTGGATCACAGTCCCCCTGCTAAGGAAGCCCAGCCTTGTAAATTCATGTCTGGAATCTGCAGAAGTTACTTTTGATTATAAACTTTAACAGTATGACCTGAAGGCTTTTAAACAGTATTAATATGTGACCTGGTTATGAGTTCAGCAATAAATTTCTACCTCATATGCGAGAGGCCAAAGAGAAAACTAGTGTCTTTTATTCTCTCTGGTGACCCACACTAAATGTTGCATATTTACTTTGCAAATGAGGACACCCAGTGGCCACCAAGTGAAAATATTCTAAACAATCCCTGACACTGTTTATGCAAATATAAATACCCATTGTCAAAGCTGATTGATAGATCATTTCTGTAACATCTGTTACCAAGCAGTTGAGCTTCCCTAAGTTAAGCAAGAGTGGTGGGAGTTCAGTCTTATCACTTTGGTGCCACTTCACAGATTGGCCATCTCTTCTCATTTTGAGTTGCAAAGTGTGGCTCAGCTTTGAGTTCCACTGCATCTTCACATGACTTGAGGCCCCAGTGAGCTGCCTCTTGGGGAGAATGGAACCAAAGCAATGCGGATGGTATGACGTGTCAAAAATCACAAATGAAGAAGCACAGATTGTGGGAAATGCAGTGAACACATAAAAAACCATTTGCCTTTGAGCTTGAATTCATACTGAACACTGAACTTCCCCAATGAGAAGGGGTGCTGCGGTAAAGGACAGGGGAACAGCATTGCCCACAACTGCAGGGGTGAAAATAGCCCTGGGCCTAGAGCCTGTAGACACAGCTCAGAGAAAAGGCACATCCTCAGGACCCATGTGTTGTCATCAGCATGTCTGGGATACGCAGGGGAGAAATGAGCAAACAAACGCTTAGATGAGACCTATTCAGTGGAAAGAAGTGTGGTGGGCAAAGTGAGGGTTCGATGATCTGTGATGAAGCTGTAGTTATAACAAGGCAAGGTACCAACCTCCAGGAAGCTGAGAGCCTTCTTATAAAGATAATATGGGCTTAGTCGCTCAGTGGTATCTGACTCTTTATGACCGCATGGACTGTAGCCCACCAGGCTCCTCTGTCCATGGGGATTCTCCAGGCAAGAATACTGGAGTGGGTTGCCATACCCTCCTCCAGGGGATTTTCCCAAGCCAGGGATTGAGCCCAGGTCTCCCACATTGCAGGTGGATTTTTTACCATCTGAGCCACCAGGGGAGCCCAAGAAAACTGGAGTGGGTATCTGATCCCTTCTCCAGGGGAACTTCTTGACCCAGAAATCAAACCAGGGTCTCCTGCATTGCTGGCGGATTCTTTACCAACTGAGCTATCTGGGAAACCCTCTCATAGAGAGAAGTCAGACACAAATGAAGAAAAATGAAGATAGAATAATCAATGACACACTGTTAAGGACTATGAGAAAGTTCTGATCTGTCCTACAATATTGAGGTACAAGAAATGTTTCCTTACTTTTCTATAGAAAATTAAACCAAGGTCCCTATCAGTAAGGATAGCAAAAAATCTAGTCAAGTTTCAGGGCTTCCTTCCCCTCTCTAGACTTGTACAAGACTCATGAAATCTCAGGAGTGGTCAGATTCTTAGTCTATAATAGTCTTCATCATCAAAATTCCTTGTCTACCTAACGAAGTTTCCAATTTGACTGGTCCATCTGACTGCCCAGCACTGCTGTAGTAGTGGTCTTTACTACTGAGTATGGACCCAGCCCAAAATCATCATTGTCCCTCCCAAGTGAGTGCCTTTTTATTTCCAGCCTCCACAAGTGCGCCAAGCAGTCAACCCAACTGGAGTCGTGTACCTCACACTTCGGCACCTTCTTCATTTGAGGGGAAGCTGGGCTCAGAAGCCACAACTACCAAGGGAGCCCAAAAATGAGGGCAAGACTTGGTCTTTCTTAATGGCCTTATTATTATGAAAGTTTTATCAGATCAGATCAGATCAGTCGCTCAGTCGTGTCCGACTCTTTGCGACCCCATGAACCACAGCACGCCAGGCCTCCCTGTCCATCACCAGCTCCCGGAGGTCACTCAGACTCACACCCATCAAGTCAGTGATGCCATCCAGCCATCTCATCCTCTGTCGTCCCCCTTCTCCTCCTGCCCTCAATCCCTCCCAGCATCAGAGTCTTCTCCAATGAGTCAACTCTTCGCATGAGGTGGCCAAAATACTGGAGTTTCATCTTTAGCATCATTCCTTCCAAAGAAATTCTAGGATTGATCTCCTTCAGAATGGACTGGTTGGATCTCCTTGCAGTCCAAGGGACTCTCAAGAGTCTTCTCCAACACCACAGTTCAAAAGCATCAATTCTTCGGCGCTCAGCCTTCTTCACAGTCCAGCTCTCACATCCATACATGACCACAGCAAAGACCATAGCCTTGACTAGGCGAACCTTTGTTGGTAAAGTAATGCCTCTGCTTTTGAATATGCTATCCAGGTTGGTCATACCTTTCCTTTCAAGGAGTAAGTGTCTTTTATAGTTCCGTTAAAAAATAGAAATTAATGTTTCAGTTTCTTACCTCACCATCAGTGGGAACTAGGAAAAGAAAGAACTCAGGATGGAGTTCAGTAGTCAAAGAAGGCTCCACAAAAAAGAAAAAACTTTGAATTGGGTTCTCAAATGGTACCTAAGATTTGTTAAATAGAGAAAGCATGATAATCTTAGGACTCGGGACAAATGAATGTACTACATCAAGATATCTGCAAATGCAAGAGACCCGGGTTCAGTCCCTGAGTTGGGAAGATCCCCTGGAGAAGGGAATGGCAACCCAATCCAGTATTATTGACTGGAGAGTCCCATGGACAGAGGATCCTGGCAGTCTACATATAGACTCAGATCAGAACAGATCTGTTGCTCAGGCATGTCTGACTCTTTGCAACCCCATGAATCACAGCACGCCAGGCCTCCCTGTCCATCACCAACTCCCAAAGTTCACTGACTCACATCCATCGAGTCAGGACTCTACTGAGCAACTAACACACAGCTTCTTGAATTAATGCAGAGATTTTATCTGGAGAAAAATGAGAAAATAAGATCAAACCTGTGGCAGATTCATTTAGATATATGGCAAAACCAATACAATATTGTAAAGTTAAAAAATAAAATTAAAAATAAATAAAAACAAATTGGTGAAGTAAGTCAAGATAATTAAAATGTTACCTATAGCAATAGAAGACTCTTAAACAGCTAAATATCTTTTATCCTATAATATGTAAACAATATAATAAAATATTATATAAAAGATACAATCAAGAATATAATAAAAATAAGATTAAAATATAGTACCTTACTCCTAATTAGAATAATTGCAAATTATACCTTCCACTTGACTTACTTACCAGTGCTTTCCAAGTTTTTAGGTTCTAACAACATTTATTTAGACTCTTCTTCATCTCAGCATGAGCCAAAAAGGAACTTACATCTTATTCTTTCTTAAGGAAAATCCTGTGCCTGTTTCTACAATGTATCACCCTGGGTTGGCTGTTGAGATGTAGTTTCTGCTACTTTGTTAAACTGGCCCACATCAAATCACCTCCATTCTGTCTTAATCAGTTATCCAGCAAAACAAATTTACCTCTTTCCTTGGCTTTTCCTTGTTACTTTGAGAAGCTGTATGACTGAGCGACTTCACTTTTACTTTTCACTTTCATGCATTGGAGAAGGAAATGGCAACCCACTCCAGTGTTTTTGCCTGGAGAATCCCGGGGACGGGGGAGCCTGGTGGGCTTCCGTCTATGGGGTCGCATAGAGTCGGGCACGACTGAAGCGACTTAGCAGCAGCAGCAGCAGCATGCTGTATGTTAGTCGTGTCCAGCTCTTTGCAACCCCATGGATCATAGCCCATCAGGCTCCTCTATCCAGGGGATTCTCCAGGGAAGAATCCCACTGGAGTGGGTTGCCATTTCCTTCTCTAAGGGATCTTCCTGACCCAGGGATTGAATCCGGGTCTTCTGCATGTAGAAGGCCTTCATTCCCCAGTAGAACAATCTGTTATGGCTCTAGTCCACACTTTCCATACCGAAAAAGTTTATCCATCTCCTGCCAACAAAGAACTATGCTTAAAAACTGGTTGTCACAATGAAAGCAGCTTATTTTTTTCTAGGAAGACACAAGCAAAGAGAACATTTGAGCATGAATCTGAATGTTTGCTTCGAAAGCAGTCTCAGAACAGTGAGCAGCAGAGGAAGTTTTGTGAATTGAGGAGCTCTGTGATTATTTTAGTCAAAAAGCTTTTGTAAAATGACACTATAGGGTTCCGTTTTCTCACTTATCGAAGTTCAGATAAAAGTTTTCCCAAAGTCAAAAAATTAATTTCTTACCTAACTATACTTCATCACCATTTGATGATAGTTTCCAAAGGAGTGCCTCAAGTCACTGCAGTTAAAATTTTGTTTTTCCTCTAAAAAATAAGTATATGATGATGAAGAGATCAAAAGGAGAATAGATTAGTAAGTAAAAAGATGCTGGTTTTTATGTAAACACTTTTAAAGTGTACAGTTCCCTCCCAAGCAAAATAAAGGACTTAATAACTATGCATTTGAATATATAGACCCTTCTGTCAAAGCCAAGTTCAAACTGCATACTTTGTGAATTTAAGTAGATCCTTTTGTTCATTTTTTTATCCCACCCACAGATGCAGTATCTCTGTGTTTTTGTTCCTCAGATTTAGTGAACAAAGGAAAAGGTTACAATAGGGCAGCAGCTAAATTTGTAAGGAAAGAGCTTTAGGGGAAAAAAAAATCAAACCCCTAAAGGTGTCTCAAAAGGTTTACAGCATAAGAGGATTTAAAGGCATCAACCTCAGATTTCATTGACTTTTTCCTTTAGTCCCAGCAGGTCCTCCCTCTTCAAGAAGAAGCCATTTCACTTCAGGTTTAGCATGAGGGCATAGGTGTCTTTCAGAATGTTGTCTAGAATTACAGCTATCCAATGCCTTTGTTCACAGAGTTAAAACTTAGCTTTCGCCACTTGTGCTGTAAGACAGTAAAGGTATCTGAACTTTCAGTCTTTTGTTCCACTGGAATCAGATGCTCAAAGTATATAAATTCGTAAAGTATGTAGCTTGATAATACCCCAAAATGAAGTGTTAACTTATGTTTATAATTGGTCCCATAAAGTTGATGCACAATTATTTGTTGATTAATTGTTTGGTAATAAACTCACCTCATAGCTAAAAGGATGTAAGTTGGCTGGAAAACATATTCAATACATTAATAAATAGGAAAATATATTTGTGTATGGCTATAAAAAGAAATCAGAATAGAAGTGAAATAAGGAGTTGAATGAGGGCAAGGGTAAATTTTCCATAGAAGAGTGCATCATAGGTCCTACATAGTTGCTAAAGTGTGGCCTAATTTTATTTTTACTCTTTCAAGTAAAAATTTAATGTTAATTCATCACAAAACTTTAATTTATTCATTTATGTGCATACATTTATTCATACAACTGTAATGCTGATACTGGTCCCTTCATTGATTTTATAGTTACAAAAGTATATGAAATATGCATTTTAAAATAACTTTTTATTTTTATTTTATTTATTTAAATCTTATTTTATTTAACTTTACAATATTGTATTGGTTTTGCCATATATCAAAATGAATCTGCCACAGGTATACATGTGTTCGCCATCCTGAACCCTCCTCCCTCCTCCCTCCCCATACCATCCCTCTGGGTCATCCCAGTGCACCAGCCCCAAGCATCTAGTATCGTGCATCGAACCTGGACTGGCAACTCATTTCATATATAATATTATACATATTTCAATGCCATTCTCCCAAATCATCCCACCCTCTCCCTCTCCCAGAGTCCAAAAGACTGTTCTATACATCAGTGTCTCTTTTGCTGTCTCGTATACAGGGTTATGGTTACCATCTTTCTAAATTCCATATATATGTGTTAGTATACTGTATTGGTGTTTTTCTTTCTGGCTTACTTCACTCTGTATAATAGACTCCAGTTTCATCCACCTCATTAGAACTGATTCAAATGTATTCTTTTTAATGGCTGAGTAATACTCCATTGTGTATATGTACCACTGCTTTCTTATCCATTCATCTGCTGATGGACATCTAGGTTGCTTCCATGTCCTGGCTATTATAAACAGTGCTGTGATGGACATTGGGGTACACGTGTCTCTTTCAATTCTGGTTTCCTCAGTGTGTATGCCCAGCAGTGGGATTGCTGAATCATAAGGCAGTTCTATTTCCAGTTTTTTAAGGTATCTCCACACTGTTCTTCATAGTGGCTGTACTAGTTCGCATTCCCACCAACAGTGTAAGAGGGTTCCCTTTTCTCCACACCCTCTCCAGCATTTATTGCTTGTAGATTTTTGGATCACAGCCATTCTGACTGGCGTGAAATGGTACCTCATTGTGGTTTTGATTTGCATTTGTCTGATAATGAGCGATGTTGAGCATCTTTTCATGTGTTTGTTAGCCATCTATATGTCTTCTTTGGAGAAATGTCTATTTAGTCCTTTGGCCCATTTTTTGATTGGGTCATTTATTTTTCTGGAATTGAGCTGTAGGAGTTGCTTGTATATTTTTGAGATTAGTTGTTTATCTGTTGCTTAATTTGCTATTATTTTCTCCCATTCTGAAGGCTGTCTTTTCACCTTGCTTATAGTTTCCTCTGTTGTGCAGAAGGTTTTAAGTTTAATTAGGTCCCATTTGTTTATTTTTTATTTTATTTCCAATATTCTGGGAGGTGGGTCATAGAGGATCCTGCTGTGATGCATGTCGGAGAGTGTTTTGCCTATGTTCTCCTCTAGGAGTTTTATAGTTTCTGGTCTTACATTTAGATATTTAATCCATTTTGAGTTTATTTTTGTGTATGGTGTTAGAAAGTGCTCTAGTTTCATTCTTTTACAAGTGGTTGACCAGTTTTCCCAGCACCACTTGTTAAAGAGATTGTCTTTAATTCATTGTATATTCTTGCCTTCTTTGTCAAAGATAAGGTGTCCATATGTGCGTGGATTTATCTCTGGGCTTTCTGTTTTGTTCCATTGATCTATATTTCTGTCTTTGTGCCAGTACCATACTGTCTTGATGACTGTGGCTTTGTAGTAGAGCCTGAAGTCAGTCAGGTTGATTCCTCCAGTTCCATTCTTCTTTCTCAAAATAGCTTTGGCTATTTGAGGTTTTTTGTATTTCCATACAAATTGTGAAATTGTTTGTTCTACCTCTGTGAAGAATACCATTGGTAGCTTGATAGGGATTACAATGAATCTATAAATTGCTTTGGGTAGTATACTCATTTTCACTATATTGATTCTGCCAATCCATGAACATGGTATATTTCTCCATCTATTAGTGTCTTCTTTGGTTTCTTTCACCAGTGTTTTTATACCATTTTTATGGAGAAGGACTTGGTGACCCACTCCAGTATTCTTGTCTGGAAAATCCCCTGGACAGAGGAACCTGGCGAGCTATAGTCCATGGTGTCACAAAGAGTCAGACATGACTGAGCAACTAAACAACAAACATACAATTTTTAAAGCTTACTTTCCATTTACAGTTATTACAGAATATTAGCTGTATCCCCCACCTTGTACAATACGTCCTGGAGCCTGTCTTCCACCCAGTAGTTTATAGCTCTCACTTCCTCACGCCCTATATACCACCTACCCCATGGGTAACCACTGGTTTGTTCTCTGTATCTGTGAGTCTGCTTCTTTTCTGTTATATTCACTAGTTTGCTGTATTTTTTATATTACATATATAAGTGATATCATACAGTATTTTGGAGAAGGAAATGGCAACCCACTCCAGTATTCTTGCCTGGAGAATTCCATGAACAGAGGAGCCTGGTGGGCTATGGTCCATGGGGTCGCAGAGAGTCAGACACGACTGAGCGACTATCACTCAGTCACTCATACGGTATTTATACTTCTCTATCTGACTTATTTCACTTAGTATAATGGCCTCCAAGTCCACCTATGTTTCTGCAAATGGCAAAATATTGTTCTTTTATGGCTGAATAGTATTCCATTATTTATGTGCAAGTATTAGTTGCTCAGTCGTGTCTGACTCTTTGTGAACCCATGGACTGTGTAGCCTACCAGGCTCCTCTGTCCATGGAATTCTCCAAACAAGAATAGTGGAAAGGGCTGCCATTTCTTTCTCTAGGGGATCTTCCTGGCCCAGGGATCAAACCCAGGTTTCCTGCATCCCAGGCAGATTCTTTACCATTTGAACTACTTGGGAAGCCTAGGCGTGTATGTGTGTGTGTGTGTGTGTATATATATATATATATATATATATGTTTCTTAAGGACCTTTAAATACTTAAAATGTGCTCCAGAATGAATGAAAGTTCATTACATGCATAAATTAATATATGAATGAAAATTCAAGTAATATAAAACATACCTAACCAAAATATTGAGATCATAAATAAAAAATCATTAGTAATTTTAATATTTCCATCTACCTGAAATAATAAGCAGTGACTATAAAATTTCATACAGAGTGCTCCCAACTTTTATAGGTTGTATATAGCTCAGATGGTAAAGCGTCTGTCTACAATGAGGGAGACTTGGGTTCAATCCCTGGGTTGGGAAGATTCCCTGGAGAAGGAAATGGCAACCCACTCCAGTTTTCTTGCCTAGAAAATCCCATGGATGGAGGAGCCTGGTAGGCTATAGGCCATGGGGTTGCAAAGAGTCAGACATGACTGAGCGACTTAAAATATATATATATTACTGAAAATATGTTTGAAAGTCAAATTTCTGAAAATTGAAGAATTGATTTCAGTTTTAGGAGAAGAATTTTGTTACCAATCATAAAAAAAAAAAAAAAAAAAAAAAGATGGAATAGCTAATGGTTCCTGTAATCCAGGCTATGGCAATCTGGAAGACGGGGAAAACCCTCATTGGGAGATAGCTCAAAGCACCCGCTGCTCACCAGGAATGGATAAGCGTATGAGGCATCTCCTTCTCAAACGCTGATGACCTTCCCACAGTTCACCTACAGAGGCAGTGAGAGCAGGGATATGCTAGGTGTATGGAGCCAGGGGGCTTCCCAGGTGGTTCAGGGTAAAGTACCTGAAGGAACCTGCCTGCCAAGCAGGAGACATGGGTTTGATCCCTGGTCAGGAAGATCCCCTGGAAGGAAATGGCAACCCACTCCAGTGTTCTTGCCTGGAAAATCCCATGGACAGAGGACCCTGGTGGGCTGCAGTCCATGGGATAGCAAAAGAGACAGATACAACTTAGTCACTAAGCAACAACAACAGATGGAGCTAGGGTAGAAGAAAGTCTTGCTCTGCCTACTGCTTCCCACTTGCATTAGTGATTCCCTCAGAGCCACCCTGTGGAGATGCCAGGGAGATAGAGAGGGGAGGGACATACAGGACCATCTGCTCTAGATGGTGGAACCTGTAAGAAAGCAACCTCTAACCTCCTGTGGTGCAGAGACTCAGCAAGTGTCCACCCCAGGCAAAGAGGTAAAATAGACGTGACTGAGGTCAGGCATCTGGCAGGACAACAGATGTAGATTTGGGGAGAAAGGGGTCTTAGTTGCACATGTATCCCAGCTTTCTCCAGTAAAAACTGGATTCTTCCCAGTGGGATCAGCTTGGGAAGTAGCAAAAATGTGAAAGTTCAACATGATCACTCATTACCTGATAATATGAAAGAGCAACTTGGGTGTGCTATTGAGCACAGTCTGGGAAAGGGAGTGATAAGAGGCTGGGTTGTGGAGGCCTGGCCACCTGGCCCTGTTTCATGTGCTGACCCACTTAGCACACATGAGCCTGGTGGCCCAGATTGAAAACTCGAGGGCTCTTTGGCCCTGACATTTGACTTCTGTCTGTCAACCAAAATTCATCTTGGTTTTGAGAGCTAGTGTTTCTTTCCCAGCCACAGAGTCTTCCAATTCCCATCTCTCTCTACAGCATCTCACCCTTGCACTAGTCTCATTTTATATATCTGGACTGAGAAAGGACTGGATTTCACACCTAATTAAAAGAGATTGTATTGCCTGCTGTTTCCTTTTCTTATTCCTTTTCCCTTGTGCACAGGCAGCTTTTTTATTCTAGTGCTTAGTCCTATCCCTGGACACCCACTGTTTCAGGGACAGGCAGGAGCTGGGTTCCTACAACATAGACAGCCAAGCCCTCCACCAGCTATTTCACCACAAGCAGAACCCTCCTCTGGTGTTCACTCCTGCCTCGCCTCATCCATACTGTGCTCACCCGCAGAACACAATCACTTAGAGTACACGATCACATTCAGGAATAGAATTCCCTGCGTGTTCCAGTGAATGCCATCACAGGCTGACTCTATATTTTTTACTCTAGTGGAAAGAAGACGGGTTACTATTTTAAAACACGTAGAGAACTATTTTTGTCAGTTTTTTTTTTTTTTTCATTTTACCCCATCAGTTCTATGTTCACACCACCATGGGGGATTTTTGGAGGGAATGGGGGGAGGAAGTGTATCGTGGTGTCCCCAGATGCACAAAATCTTTGTAAAGTTGTATGGTTTTGTAGAGTCGAAGGTTGGTTTTTTTTTTTTTTTTTTTGAATAGCCCAAATGCCTATTCACTGCCAATCTAAGAAAGAATGGAGTTAGCATTTTCACACCATTCCTTCCTATACAGTCTCTGAATAACCATCTAATCAAGATTTGTTTTCAATGGGGAACAAATCTTCTACAGTAGAGTATTTCAGATTTATTCCGTTGGAATCTATACATTAATGCCCACTGGATGAAAAGGACCTGTTTCACAAAAGCCTGGACATTGCCTTGCCGTGGCAGAAACTCTTTCCCACTGTATTAGTGTTGAAAATGAAAGAAAGCCTGGGAAAGGACTTGCTTCAGCATTGTGTGCTGGAGGGCCGAGGCATGCTTGAATGGACCGGCAGGGTCCCCCGTCGCATCTGTACACATATCAGCAAAAACCGATTCAGCCTTTCACGGCTGCTCACTGTGGTGCAGGACCAGTGCACTCAGAGATCTTTAAAAATTGTGTCTGCAAAAATCCAACTAGGGTGGTCAGGTCAGGCTGCATATGTGTGCAGGTTTTGTCTCTGTGGTTTTTAATGAAGTTGGCAACAGCATTACTGAAAAAATCATAACTTGGATTATTTAGCAGACAATTTTTTGTTATTGGAGAAGGCAATGGCACCCCACTCCAGTACTCTTGCCTGGAAAATCCCATGGACAGAGGAGCCTGGTAGGCTGCAGTCCACGGGTCGCTGAGGGTCGGACATGACTGAGCGATGTTGCTATAGATTTACCTGATTATTTAGACTTGAGTGGATCAGCCCAACAAGCAGTTTGAACTTTTTTTTCATGAGTTTGTGGGTGTTTGTTTGTGTGTGTGTGTGCATGTATCTACGAATGTGTGTGATACAGCTCTTGTTGGTGTGACTATATCCATCTCTACAGCAAGCTCCATCCTCACTTTCTGTGTCTTTATCTTTTCTTCTATGTTCTGAGAATTAGATGGCCCTCAGCCTTTGGGTAATCCAGATTTCATTTGTCAGTGATCCAGTATCATGTGATAAAAAGAGCATCAAAGGGGCATGGGATCTAATCCCACCTCAGCCACTTACAAGCTCTGGAAAACATTGGGCTAATTATTTAGATACTTTGAAACCCTCAACTTTCTTTTACATTAAATAGTAATAATAGGACCTGTCCTGAAAATGTATAGGATTGTTATAAGGAGTAAATGAGTTTATACCTGTGAAAGAGTTTGTGCACTGTAAAATGCTACATGGTTATTAATTATTATGATAATTGTGATTGAGCTTCTTCCCAGAGTTATCAGAAGGAAGATAATTCTTTGTCATATATGACAACTCAAGTGATATAGCTGTGACTGCTGCTATGAGCAATTGTGTGTTTAAAGAGTGTTTTTACCTGTGTGGAAAAAATTTTTAATAAATCCATCCTACTCAGAGACTTAGCCAATATTAAGCTTACCATTTTACTTAAAGAAATGAAAGAGACCTTGGTGATAGTAAAATTGTATATAGACACCTCTACATTTTAGTGCCAGAACTCTCTTTTATCTCTTGCATTGTTCCATTTATAAGTTTTTAAAAATGTGCTTTATTAGATGACTGAGGCTATGAGACAGCACAGTGGACAGGCCTTATTACACACCTTTATGGCAGACCTGTGGACACCTAAGAACCAGGCGTCATTCAGGGGCAAAGCGAGCAATACAGTGAAGCAGATAAGAGTGTGAACTCTAGACCCAGACTGCTAGGTTCAAATTCCAGCTTGACCACCAACTACCCGTGTGGCCTTGAGTGGTTTCCCAGTTCCTCTGGCCTCAGTTTCCTCATCTGAAATATGGGGATAATAATACTACCGACATCATAGGATTGTTGTGAGGACTCAATGAAATAATGTACATAAAGTAGTTAAAACTTGACACTCTTAAAAAAAATTGCTGTTATCATTATCACAGGGCACAAGCATGAGAGACTCAGTAAGACATTAGAATATGAGCTGCTGACTGATTTCCTAAATTTTCCTTTCTAGGTTTTTGGGGCCTTCCTCTGGTGCTGTGTTTTGTATTAACAGTTATAAGGAATTCACCTTGATTCCTTAACCTGGCAAGGACAATTATTTTATATAAAAGGAAAAATAGAAACAGTCAGCTAATGAAATATTTTAGACACATTAACAGACCTAATAGAAATTGGAAGGAAAAGGAATTCTCTTATGTAAAAATTTGCACAAATCATATCACTCAAAGATAACATAGAGCCTGTAGGCAGCATTTATTAAGTTTAGTGGATTTCTGTGAGGCTGACTGAATGTAAAGTTGGGAGCAAAGGCAATGAATGAGTATATAAGGATGCAATCACAACAGCTGAACTCAGAATGAGGAGATGGATTGTACCAAAGTAGAAAAGCTAGTTGAGCTCAGACTTCTCTGAGCAGGTCCTCTTTCCTAAGGCAGAGGAGAAAGAACCTGAGGAGGTGGGCATTCCTCTGTGTGCAGGCCATTCCCTCTGGGTTACTTCTAACAAGGCACAGGGATCTGGGTCACACCAACAATCCATACCTAGGTCACCTAGTTTTGAAAGCCTACTTACTTGGCCTCCCTCAAGCTAATCATTCAGTTGTGAAGGCAAGAGTGGGGAATGACTGAAGAATGACTTGGAGACAGGGATTCTTTAGAGCGTAGGAAAACAATAGGCAAGCCCTCAGCCTAGTGTTATAGACACTTGATTTCTCAATCTGGGATCTAGGTGTTACCAGCCTATCCCTTGTCTGTGTAGCCTAGGATAGAAGGATGGCAGTAGGTCAGGCTGTCCATGTGTTTCACGTTGCTGACTGCTGCCTTCCTCCTGGCAACTGTCTGATATATCCCTCTTGCAAGAGCAGAAAGCACCCAATTCCTGAGATGATTGTACATCCCACTCCAGGTTAACCCTACCATCCTGATCTGCTTACTAACAGTCCTCCCAAGTGCCCAGTTTGAATGACAAATATGGTCACCTAGTTTATTCCAGTCTCCCAGGTCAAAACTGCCATCTTTGACCTTTCTGACGTTTCTTCTTCATTAAGCCTCAGAAAATTCAGACAACCACCATATAACGTACAACACCCTAGGAAGTACTCAAACAGGTCTCACCAAAGAGGATAAGAAAAATGTAGATACAGACAGTGGGCAAGTGCTCCTTTAGCAAGAAGATTGCATTCTAGAGCCTGTCCCTCCACTGGAAAACATGGTGGTAGCTGTTTGATGTCTATCTTAGTCTAAGCTGAATTTTCCAAGAATTTTTGCATATGTGGTGTGGATTTGTGGAATGCGCCATGTTAGTTAACAGGAAGGGAATTAAATATTGTGGCCTATGAATAAAATAAGGAATTTTGATAAATTGAGAAAAATACAAGCTTTCCCAAAGGACCTGGGCTTAGGCCTGTCTAAAGTGGAGGCAGAATTTCCTGAGAACAAGTCTTCATTTGCCTTTTGGTTCTTATTTGCTGAAGCTGTAGGAACAGCAGGCAATGACCCATCTGTTTTTTAGACTGCTGTACTTCAGCTGACAACCCTGGCTGCAGGTCTAGGGGATCAATTATGAATTCAGTACCCCCAAATACCTGGGCAACAAAATCCAAGGCCTTGTTACCATAGGACATCATACCCACAGGTCGACCTGATACAAAGCCTATCCATCTTGCCACAGAGCCTGCTTGTGTCTGCAAAGGGGTGCTGCTAGGAGCCATGAGCATTGCCCACCAGAGACCCAAATGTTAGGGATGCAGCCAGCTCACTCTGACCCACGCCCTGTGTTGTGTCTGTCTCACCGTGCAGGTGACATCAGTTGCAAGGGGATGACCGAGCGCATTCACAGCATCAACCTTCACAATTTCAGCAATTCCGTGCTCGAGACCCTCAACGAGCAGCGCAACCGTGGCCACTTCTGTGACGTGACGGTGCGCATCCACGGGAGCATGCTGCGCGCACACCGCTGCGTGCTGGCCGCCGGCAGCCCCTTCTTCCAGGACAAGCTGCTGCTGGGCTACAGCGACATCGAGATCCCGTCGGTGGTGTCGGTGCAGTCGGTGCAAAAGCTCATTGACTTCATGTACAGCGGCGTGCTGCGCGTCTCGCAGTCGGAAGCCCTGCAGATCCTCACGGCCGCCAGCATCCTGCAGATCAAAACGGTCATCGATGAGTGCACGCGCATCGTGTCGCAGAACGTGGGCGATGTGTTCCCGGGGATCCAGGACTCAGGCCAGGACACGCCACGGGGCACTCCTGAGTCGGGCACCTCGGGCCAGAGCAGCGACACCGAGTCAGGCTACCTGCAGAGCCACCCGCAGCACAGTGTGGACAGGATCTACTCGGCGCTGTACGCCTGCTCCATGCAGAACGGCAGCGGCGAGCGCTCCTTCTACAGCGGCGCAGTAGTCAGCCACCACGAGACTGCGCTCGGCCTGCCCCGCGACCACCACATAGAAGACCCCAGCTGGATCACACGCATCCATGAGCGTTCGCAGCAGATGGAGCGCTACCTGTCCACCACCCCCGAGACCACGCACTGCCGCAAGCAGCCCCGGCCCGTGCGCATCCAGACCCTGGTGGGCAACATCCATATCAAGCAGGAGATGGAGGACGACTACGACTACTACGGGCAGCAAAGGGTGCAGATCCTGGAGCGCAATGAGTCCGAGGAGTGCACGGAAGACACCGACCAGGCCGAGGGCACCGAGAGTGAGCCCAAGGGCGAAAGCTTCGACTCGGGCGTCAGCTCCTCCATAGGCACTGAGCCCGACTCCGTGGAGCAGCAGTTCGGGCCCGGGGCGGCGCGGGACAGCCAGGCCGAACCCGCCCAACCTGAGCAGGCCGCGGAAGCCCCGGCCGAGGGCGCCCCGCAGCCGCACCAGCTAGAGACCGGTGCCTCCTCCCCCGAAAGAAGCAACGAGGTGGAGGTGGACAACACGGTGATCACTGTCAGCAACAGCTCCGACAAAAGTGTCCTGCAGCAGCCTTCGGTCAACACGTCCATCGGGCAGCCATTGCCAAGTACCCAGCTCTATTTACGCCAGACCGAAACCCTCACCAGCAACTTGAGGATGCCTCTGACCTTAACCAGCAACACGCAGGTCATTGGCACAGCCGGTAACACCTACCTGCCGGCCCTCTTCACAACCCAGCCGGCGGGCAGCGGCCCCAAGCCTTTCCTCTTCAGCCTGCCGCAGCCCCTGGCAGGCCAGCAGACCCAGTTTGTGACAGTGTCCCAGCCCGGCCTGTCGACCTTTACTGCACAGCTGCCAGCGCCACAGCCCCTGGCCCCATCCGCAGGCCACAGCACAGCCAGTGGGCAGGGCGAAAAAAAGCCTTATGAGTGCACTCTCTGCAACAAGACTTTCACCGCCAAACAGAACTACGTCAAGCACATGTTCGTACACACAGGTGAGTGCCGCGGCTGGAAGCCTGGCAGCAGGGGGAGAGGCCGAAGGGACTGGGGGAAGGGAGGGGCAGGACCTGCAGGTGGAAGGGAAAGTAGGAATCATCTTTCAGATTTTACAGAAAGCCATATTGTAAACCGTCTTCTAGAAGCCCCAACTATGCCCCCATCCCACGAACCAAGCATCCTGTCACCAAAATCACAGAAACCCTTTGTGGGAAAGGGCCAAATGAGAAAACCTGATACAGAATTTGCAGGCACAACATCCTTGAAATACATTGAACTTTGAAGCATATTTTTGATCCTAGATGTTTAGAACTGGAAAAGTCCATGGAGATCACATACTCCAGTCACCTCGTTTTACAGACCCAAGTCATCTAGGCCAGACAGGAATAAGGGTTTTAGTCTGTAGTAAGTTTCATATGAACCAACAGCTTGAAGAGGCCACAACAAGGCTAATGCCAGTGGAGGCTACACTTATGGTCCCTGAAATGAAGAGGGGTGATAAGCTCACTGTTTTCTAGTGCTAGTTCTCTATTTCCCACATCTAGAGACCACAATCAGTTCTGGGCTCTCCCGTTTAAAAGGCCAGTAGACACTCTGGGGCACACTCAGAGGAGTATGATTAAGATGGAAAGGGCTGTGAAGCCATGGCATATGAGTCATGTTTGAAGGTGCTAGAGGTGTTTGGCAGTGCGTAGGTTTGAATTGAAAGTGCCTATCGAGCTTTGTCAGCTTGGCAAAATTACTTAACATTTCTATACATTAGTTTCCTTGTCTATATGATGGGGATAATAGTGATAGTAGTGCTGTTTTGAGAATTAAATGAATTAATACATATGAAGTTCCTAAAGCAATCTCCAGCACATAATAAACATTCTATAAATGGAAGCTATTGTTCACACTATTAGCATTATTTAAATGATTTGAGGGAAGATACATTAAGTTTGTTCTGTTTGTGTTCACATATATAGAAATGGACCAATGATTAGAAGCTATAAAGATAATTTAATTAAATAAAAGAGGAAGTTTAAGCAGAGATGCTCTAAAGATAGGTAGATAACCTCCAAAGGGAGCGTGAGTTCCTATAATTAGAGGTATTCAAGGAGAGAATGGATGATCATTTCATAGTGATTTGTTATAGAGGGGATTCAGTGATTCATCAGGTAAGCAGTTGGGCAAGATAGTGCTTCATCCCTGGAGTCCATGATTCTAGAGCAAAGATCTCCTGACCTCCCAGTCAGTGAGTGCCCTTTCCTAGTTCTACAATGGACCGGACAGAAGTGAGAACTCCATGGATGCTCCTTCATATAAGCGGCTATATATGTGATATGATTTCACATGGCTTCTCTTATACTAAAAGTAACTAACTCAGTGATGATCACCATATTTGAAATTCCTATTATAAGAGTCATATTTCCTATGAGGAATTATATATAATTATATATATATTATATTATGAGGAATTATCAACACGATGGACATGAATTTGAGAAGGCTCCAGGAGTTGAAGGACAAGGAAGCCTGGCCTGCCGTAGTCCATGGGGTCACAAAGAGTCAGACACAACCGAGCGACTGAGCTGAACTGAACTGATTAGGAGAGTCATTCATCTGCTAACCCTCTAGTTCTAGACTATCTCTGTTAAATGACAAATAAATTGTCAGGGGAAAGTTACATACTTGAATTACAATACATGAAAATAAGTTAGTTCCTCAAAGCAACCTTGTTTCTCAGGTCACTCAGCAGGACTAGCTAGGAGATAGGACATAAAGTTAGATCAATTTAAATTGAGGAATAGAAGGGAAGGACTGCAACAGTCAAACCAAGATGGAGGTGAACAACGGAAACAGAGCATTGCTTAAGATGAAACTTTCCTTCTGTGCAGTTCAACTTAAGTCAGAACAATATGTAAATCTATGTATGTGCCCTTGTGTGAATCAGTTCTTAAAGATGACAGTTTTCATACCTCTAAAAAACATAGTGACTACTTCTGCATTTAGGAAAAAAATCAGTAAGTCACTGTATTTACTTAGGGTAAATGTGAATATCTAATAACCTGAGATCAATCGAGGACATTTTCCATGTGGTATGGTATCATCATTATTTAATAAATTAATCAAATAGTGATATTTTTATTTATATGGCAATGTATGATTTATAGGGTATTCTCCCATAGTTTATATCCTTTCCTCCTCTGAGTAACTACCTTGTAAATCCATCAAATTAAGGATTAAGGGGGGAAAAAAGAGACCACTTGTGGAGATGTATTCTTAACCAAAGTTGACGTCGCTGGTCTTGGATCCATAAATGTGTCTACCCTCTCCATCTTTGCATCTCTTCCAGTAGACCCAGCAGATATAAAGTTTACATACTCTATTAGATCACATGTCAAAATAAGGCTTTAAATCTGGAGCATAACATTTTTGGTGTACTACAGAAAATTGTCTCTTTGGTGTATGAACATATTTATTCAATTTTACCAAAGGATTCTGTGGTTAACCCAAATAACTTGATTTGCCCATAAGAAAACCAGCAATGGATTTGCAAATTTAGACATCATAGATACAAAGGCTACAAGTGAAGTCATTTTATAAATCTGAGTTATGCTCAAAGGTTGGCCTTCAGATCTCTGGGAAACTATGAAATTCCTCATAACTTATAAAGGTCTTTGTAATGGTGTGTATAACCTGACCACATCCAGGAACAATAAATAATGTACATCTATTACTTGAGTACCTTATCTAAAAGAATCAACATTTCCATTTCACCCCCAAATCATTTGGCAGTGGCAGTTTGGAATGGTCAGCTCTCTATCAATACTTGTCTAAGTGAAGAAGTCTATAACCTAACAAAGTTTAGGAACAATTGGTCTCGGTTTTCAAAAGGCAAGACAGCCTGAACATATGGAAGTAATTCAGGACCTGGATTCACTGTGGCTGACATTTCAAAACAAAGTTCTCTCCAATTTCTTGAGAAAACATCAAAAAAGTGGAGCCTCACGACTTTACAGGAGCCCAGTGGAAATGATAAAAATCCATAGCAAAGAGCCCAAATGTTAGTCTAAAATAAGATTCTAGAAAGTCCTGGGTATACTGGAAGAGTAGAGATGGATTCTGTTTCCTATCTTTAATCTAACAAAAAAGAATCTTACTAGCAAAGAGTAGCTTTACAGAGTTAAAAGGAAAAGAACTTAGGTTCTCAGCATCACAGCCACTATGCATGGTAACCAGCTTTGCAGTTTAGCAACTACAACTTTTAATGAATATGATACTTGCTTTCAAGGATTGGGGGCTTCCCTGGTGGCTCAGTCGGTAAAGAATCCACCTGCAGGGCAGGAGACCTGGGTTCGATCCCTGGGTTGGGAAGATCCACTGGAGAAGGGGATAGCTACCCACTCCAGTATTATGGCCTGGAGAATTCCATAGACTGTATAGTCTATGGGGTCGCAAACAGTCGGACACAACTGAGCAGCTTTCACACTTATAATGATCGGAGAGACTCAGTTCTGAGATCTGAATTCCAAATACAGTTTTGTGTAAGTCTATGTTAATGATCCACATAGTCATTAAAAGGACATGTTTGTGACAAATAAGTAGTCCATCATGTTGACCTTGGAGCTAACCTCTACCTTAGAGCACCAAGGGAGCACTGGTTGTAGAGCATATTTCCTGATGATTATAACACTGATATTTAGAGTAGGGACATAAGTCAAAGATGACTGTGCTGGAATTAGATTGTTTGGGTTCAGTTTTGGTTCCTCTAATTGTGACCATACACAAGTCACTTAATTTCATTACCCTCAGTTTCTTTGAGCTTAAAGTGGAAACAATTTTCCTGCTTTTTGAACTACTGTAAAGGTATTATGCATGTGAGAGCTCTGCATAAAAGGTAAAGTACTACTTAATGCTTTTTTTTTTTTTTAAATCCTCATTACTTTAGCCTCCTCCTCCCAGAGACAATGAGTTTCTTTGCTCTGTCTCCAATCTCTGAGTAATAACTGTCAACATGTTTCCTTCCTCAGTGGAATGCAAATGCCAAAGCAATGTGATACCCCTTGGGTTTCCCTTTAACATCCTCCATAGCACGAATTTTTTTTTCATTCCTTAAAGATTTTTTAAAGAAAATCTTTCACTAAACCACTCTATCTACTGCCAAACAAACCACGAAAGGACTTCATCTCTTCTAGGAATTTCTCAAGTTTGCTGTACTGAAGTTTCATAAATGTTGTGGGGCAGGAAAACAAGAGTTAAGGACACATTTAAAAACAAGAGAATTAGAGAAAAGGCAAAGATAACACAAACCATCCTCTCATGGAACAAAGCAGGACTCCTCTGTGTCCTCTCCCAAGAGAAAAAGCAAAAAAAGGCATGGGACGGAAGGGAAAGACAGAGGACACAGGAGGATAAGCCTGGGCTGAATGTGGGCATAGAAGGCACGCAATAGGGAAAATTCAAAGATAACGTGGGAACAGTGCTTCTCAAGCTGTGGTCCCCACAACAGCAGCATTTGCATTCTCGAGTCCAGCCCAGACCTGAATGGGAACCCAGTGACCTACGTCTTAACAAGCCCTGATTCACACTGAGTTGTGAATCACTTCCCTAGATGGCCTGGGTGATTAGGAGGAGGATGGCTTCAGGTTGTTTTTGTTATATAACACTGTTCCCCAAAACTTCACTCACAAGAACCTATGTGTTTAAAAAAGTAAATCAGAATACTGAACAACAGCTTGATTTTATAGTGATAAAGTATGTTAATGGAAGCAAATATCTTGCATATTCAAGGTTCCACGGCAAATGTACTCCTTTGGGCACTTAATATTATAACAATAACTTAACTTAAAGCAATAACTTAAATTATAATAATGACTTATTATAACTGTGCTGTGCTTAGTCACTCAGTCATGCGTGACTCTGCAACCCCGTGGACTGTAGCCCACCAGGCTCCTCTGTCCATGAGGATTCTCCAGGCGAGAATACTGGAGTGGGTTGCCATGCCCTCCTCCAGGGGATCTTCCCAACCCAAGGATCAAACCCAGGTCTCCTACATTGCAGGCAGAGTCTTTACCATCTGAGCCACCAGGGAAGTCCAGGAATACTGGAATGGGTAGCCTATCCCTTCTCCAGGGGATCTTCCTGACCAAGAAACTGAACTGGGGTCTCCTGCATTGTAGGTGGATTCTTTACCAACTGAGCCACCTGGGAAGCCCTATATTGTCATTATGTGAGTGTTTTTATGCTTTCCCATTAGAATGTAAACTTTATGAAAGCAGAAACAATTTTATATATAATTATATGATAGTGAAGTCACATAGTTGTGTCCAACTTTTTGCGACCCCATGGACTATAGCCCACCAGGCTCATAGGTCCATGGGACTTTCCAGGCATGAATACTGGAATAGGTCGCCATTTCCTTCTCCAGGGGATCTTCCCAACCCAGGGATCGAACCTGGGTCTCCCGCATTGTAGACAAACATTTTACCATCTGAGCTACCAGGGAAGCCCAGTTATATGATATATATCATATATATCTTAAGCTTCAATATACCCAACATAATACCTTCCACATGGTAAACATTCAGAAAATATTTGATCAACAAATGAACTGAATTCTTCTCTAATGATATCTAATCACTTTCAAAAGGGAAAAAAATTTTTTTCTACAGAGTTGTTTTATTTATTTTAGGATGTAGCTCCATAGAAACAATGCAAATATACTTTGTACATTTATATAAGTACTCTCCAATGATCAGAACAAATTTCAGATACCGCATTCTGTTTGCTGAACCTTGCTCTATACAACAAAATTGCATACAGAATTACAAGGCTGACTAAGATGGCATTCAGGGTATTTCTTTGTCACCAGGTATAAAGTTGCCAGACTTAGAAAACAAAGATGCCCAGATGAATTTTGGATAAACAACAAATATTTTTTTTTAGTCTAAGTATACCCCTTCACTATTTGCGATGTACTTATACTAAAAAGTGTTCATTGTTTGTCTGAAATCTAGATTTAACTGTATTTTACCTGGCAGTGCTGTCCAGGTGGAACTTTCTTTTAAGAGCCAGTGTTAGGACTTCTGCTTTAAAATCCATCGATGGTACAGGCTAGCATATGTATTTGCTTAACAAATATTGGTTGAGTGAATGAGTGAATGTTCAAATATACAAGTGTACTTTCCAGGAGAATTTAATTTGGGGAACCTATACATAAATTCATTATTTCTTTACCAAGACTTAAATTTCTTTTTCTATATACAAAGACTATATTGTCCCTGTGTTCCCACTTGTGTTTTCTTTACCAACAAGTGGTAGACATGTGGACCTTTTCTGAGTCATAGTATCAACAGTCCACTCAGCGGTCACTAATGCCCATTAGTGTTCTCTGCAGAACTGATCATTTTTTCTATTACTTTGAGATGCTCAGCTATTTTGGCCTTGAATTTTACAAAAATAGATATAGCGATGATAGTAACATAACAATGGTATCCATAGAGTGATAACAATACGATCAAGATCCTGATGTTATAATCCTCATATAGAGCTTGGGCTGCTAATTGTATCAAGCCAGTAGAGTAACAAACAAATACAAGTATAAGATTTGAAGTGGGAAAGCCTTGATTTTACCAGTTTCTGAGTGACTTTAGGTAAATCCTGTAATCAATCTGAGCCTCATTTTTTTGTCATGTAAGATACAGATCTTAACAGTACTTAGTACTGAAGGATAGAGGAAAATGTTCTACCCGCTCATAAAGTTGTAAGAAAAGTCAAGTAATGTGGATGAAGGTCCCTGACATCTTTAAAAGTCTTCTTGACATCAAAATTTTTACTTGTCACTAAAGCCTCAGAGGTCTCATAAATGCAGTGCGTCTCCAGTAGGCAATTCCACCCCTTCTCAGACAGCCTCACAGTCCAAGCTGGCACCAGGACCACACCTCTAACCCCAGACTGGGAGAAAGGCTGGTAGGTGGTCTTGAATGTCGCCCTCCAGCTAGACCTCTCTGGTGGAAAGCAGATTCTTCAGCCAGTGAAGGCTCTGCATGACTCCATCTGGGCACCTTCCATTCTTGTCACCAGACCTTTCCCCCTTGAAAGGTTCCAATCTTGATCGTCCCGATTCAGAGGACTTGCAATTTTCAAGACCCCTTCTGCTTTCCTCGGCAGTAGCCACCTCCCCCTGCGCCTACTCTTCTCTCCCTGCTCTCTGCCCCCTCAGCAAACACCACGTTTTCTGTACACTGCCCCACACTGTACTCACCTGAAGGAAGGTGTATGCTAGAGCAGATGATAGGCCCAGAGAATGTGAGAACTAGATGGGAACAATATTTCAAAAAAGTGTCCTGTAACAGCAGTCCCTGTCCTCTTTGCAACCTAGGAAAAGCCTGATTAGAGTGAAAAAGAATCCACAGAATAAATGGATTCTTGCTGAGCCCCCAATTCAGAGGTCACTCCAGAACTGGAGTGCTTCAGCCTCAAATTTTAGGCAGACCTTCTGCAGCCTCTAACCTGAAAATATCTTTCTTCCTCTCTTTTTTTCTCACTGTCAGTCATGGTAGAGTAAGTGTCAGTCCCAGTCCACAAGAAGGAGTTGAAAAGTGATGCTTTTGGGAGCAGGCATCCGGAACTGGAGAAAAATATATGCATTCACTACTCCTCCCTTCTCACACATACACACACATGGAATCATAAAGGACACTGCCTCCGCTTCTGTTCCACCACTTGCTGTCTGGTTTTTCAGCCTCCAGAATACAGTTGCTGCCTGCTAAGAATCCTCTGTCTCTTTGCTGGCATTTGTTTCAGGGTGCCACTTCTTTCCATTAGCATATGTAGCTGAGACTAGACTAGACCCTTAACTCTGAATTGCATAGCTACAGTATAATCACTTGCTTTATTGATTATCTGGAACAGTTTTTTGCAAAATCCTAAGTTGGCTTCCTCATGCCATGCAAGTCATTTTTCAGTTGATTTCATTTATCACCAGTTCCTTTGTGCTGAAAGGAACAGTTGAATTTTTCTTGAAATGATCACATACTCTGTGCACAAGTGCTTTATTGCTTTAATTTTCAAAATACTTTCACAAGACAGGTGCTTACTGTATTACTCTCAAGTTATAGATAAGGAAACTGAGGCTTACAGGGGTGAAGTAACATGCGCAGGTCATTCAGCCAAGGAAATGGAATTCATATCTGACTCTGGCATCTATATGGTCCCAAAATGGATCATTTTAAAGTACAGGGGCTTATATGAGCTTCCTCATCCGGTGTCTAATCCCAGCGTCTGCCTGGTACTCTGTATCCCTTTCTAACCTATCAGACTTGCTGTTCCTGGCCAGAGGCTTGGACCCAGAAAGCCATCTGCCACCACTCATCTTAATTTCATTTCTCCACATCGAGAGCACCAAGCAACACCAGCCACATCCATTTCATGTATAATGTTGAAAGCCGTTTGGGGTTCGCTCTAAGTAACGTGCAGGAAAACAGTGGGAAAGAATCACTCATTTCTAGTGAGTGATACTGTTTCAAATCAAAACATAAAGAAATGAGTTGTTCACACCTGACTAATCTGAAAATGCACCCTGTTTAGTCAGGCAGTTCCTGGAATGCCTATGCTCTGCCAATGAGGCACCTGAATAATTTCAGAGCACTTTCCTGTATGGAGTTCCCAAGTGCTTTGCAAACATTTTTTCCTCATTAACTAACACACCATTTTTTCTGTGGCAGAATACGTTGTCCTATTTAAAATGTGGGACTGCTGATGCCTTGGGTGACTTAAGCAAGTTGCCCTCAGGTCATGCATTGACAAGACCTAGACCAGAGTCCTTGGGGGCGTGGGCCATGGTGGACAGAAGGCCACTAAATCTGCAAAGGAATGTGGCAAGTGCTTGGTCCAACTCCTCACTTACAGAAGGGGAACAAACCCACAGCGATGAAAACACTCAGAAAACGCAGGGTGACACGGATAATTAATGGCCAAACCTTGGTGCTGGTGCACAGGTGCATATAAACAACATGTATATATAAGCTATGGAGGGAGAGACACCTGTGAAGAACCAACTGATAGATTAGAAAGGTGTGAAAATAAAAAGCCATCATCACTGACCTTGTCTAGAGGGAAAAATACACTGTAAGAAGGTGAAAGTTTCAAACAGGAGGAGAATTTTTAACACAGACCGAGTTTCAACTTCTTAGCAGCCAAAATACCATCTGGAACTTTAAGAAGGCACACTTCCCATTAAAGGTGACAGGTGGACATATTTTAAAAGATAGTTGGCCGGCCTGTCACAGCCTCTAGAAAGTGCACTGAAAGCCCGAGGATGGCAAAGACCAGCTTGAGTTCCAAGCATGTTTACGGCTGACAGAAATGTTCCAGCTAAAAATAACATGCATGACTGTTTCTCTTAGGGAATCTCTCATTTCAAAAAAATGTACCTATATAAACACCATGCAGGGATTGAACCCTTCATGTAGGAACAAGGCTTCTAAATTCTCCCACTGTAGCCTAAAAGTGAAACTCGTATATCCTTGTGACCCTATGGCTCATGTTGTTTCATCCGTGAAGATGAAGGGGAAGGAAGACTGGAAGACAGCAGAGGGGAGAGAAAGCCAGGCCAAAAAGGTTGTGATTAACTAAAGGAAAAAGTTCAAAGTTCAATGGAATTGGTTTAGAAATTTGTGGAGTTATAATTGAACCAAACAGCCATTTCTTAGGGCTTCACAACATATCTTTTTCTGTTTACAAACACATCAAAAAAGCTTTCCAGTGAGATAAAGTTTCATAAAACATATCATGAACAGAAAACACTAACCCTGAACTTGGCACACAGTCAGCATGTATGTGATTGCGTTCCTCACCATCATCACTAGGACACACCAAACCTCTTCTGTTTCATGATGGAGGAAAACGGCAAGACTGTCAAGGCACATATTTTAAATGGAAGTTAACTCAAATTCAAGATTTCCTACCCTGATGCCTTGTTGAGATGTTGAAATATGACCGAAGAGTTTCAGAGGCTTCCAGCTTTAGGCTGGGTTATGGAAATGGCTTCCCAGATGGCGCTAGTGGTAAAGAACCTGCCTGCTAATGCGGGAGACATAAGAGATGTAGGTTCGATCCCTGGATTGGGAAGATTCCCTGGAGGAGGGCATGGCAACCCACCCCAGTATTCATGCCTGGAGAATCCCATAGACAGAGAAGCCTGGTGGGCTACAGTCCATAGGGTTGCAAAGAATTGGACATGACTGAAGCGACTTAGCACACACGCATGGAAATGTCAACCCACACCAGTGTTTGGACACGACTTAGTGACTGAACAGCGAACAACAATGGGAGGGTACGTGGACAGGCTTTCCATGTTGGCTGCCTGCCTTGGGCAGTCAGTGGTGAGGTGGAACGATGGAAACACCAGAATGCAGTTCATCTCAGCCTCCAAGAGCAGAGATGAGGGCAAACAGCACCAACAAAACCAAGTCTCTATTTATCCAAAGAGATGGTACAGGCCCATGGACGTTACTTATAGAAGACTATTGCATGTGGTCATTCAGTGACAACATTCTTACATATGTTACAGCTTTTAGCAAGTTTGATCATTTGGTTTCTAAGCCAAGAGCAAACCAAAGCAGTAAACTGAGGAGAAAGAAGGGTTTCAGCCAACACACTGAGAGCAAAGAAAGAGAAAACTATTTTTAAAATTGACCCAAGAGTTCAAAAAAAGGCGTATGGAACCATTTAATGGTGGAGGAGGGATGGATAGTCTTATAATAAGAACACCATGCAAGTATTCCCACACTACTCTTGGTGGTCTGCAAAATGATTTCACATGTATTTTATGTCAACACCAGCACAGTGAGGTAAGCAGAACTGTGTACCTCAGAGGCATTTGGAGATTCGTCAGAGTGGCAGGCTGTGCCTTGGTGCCTAGATTTAAACAGAACCATTTGACTCTGAGATCATCATGCTATCTACCACCTACTCAACCTCCACACAAGACAAGGCCAATCTGCAGCTCAGGGCAGTCTCGACAGAATAACCAATTAACTCTCTAAAGTTACATTTTGGGAAGATTTCTATCTAAAATACATTTTTTAAAAAATCAAAGGCATAGCTCTTTAGAATGACTTATTCCTACAAAAACCAGTATTTTCCAGACCTATGATCAAGGCACAAGTGCATTTGCTAGACAAAATACTGGAAATGATTATTGTCCCCAGAGAGGCAAGCTATGTCACCACCATCCTTAGTTCCCAAAGATTCTAGAGATCCCTATGTTTCCAAAGAAGTTTTCTCTCTCTTATTTCTTATGTGCTTGATGATGCAAATAGCAGACATACAGCTAATGAAGGCATTGAAAGTGACCCCCTTGAAGTAGCACTCTCTCTCTCCACAGAATGATCTTTGAAGACTTTTACTGGAGAATGTCATGTAGCTTTCCAAGAGAACCATTTTCTGGCATGTGGACCTTAAGCAGTTTAGACTTCCCTGGCAGCACCTTGAAGCAAGGTTTCTCAGAACATGAGAGGCCAGGAAGGACTGGATCTTTCCAATCAGGGGTGCTCCCTTAACCAATCAGATTTTTTTTTTTAATGTTTTTGTTTTTGTTTTCTGTTGTCTTGTTTTTCTGTCTCTTGTTCTCCCTCCCTGGCTGTGTCTCGCTCTGTTCGTTCTGCCTGCTGTCTTTCCCCTGTGGCCAGGTGAGAAGCCCCACCAATGCAGCATCTGCTGGCGCTCCTTCTCCTTAAAGGATTACCTTATCAAGCACATGGTAACGCACACGGGAGTGAGGGCGTACCAGTGTAGCATCTGCAACAAGCGCTTCACCCAGAAGAGCTCCCTCAACGTGCACATGCGCCTCCACCGGGGCGAGAAGTCCTATGAGTGCTACATCTGCAAAAAGAAGTTCTCCCACAAGACCCTCCTGGAGCGACACGTGGCCCTGCACAGTGCCAGCAACGGGACCCCTCCTGCGGGCACACCCCCAGGGTCCCGCGCTGGCCCCCCAGGGGTGGTGGCCTGCACGGAGGGGACCACCTATGTCTGCTCCGTCTGTCCAGCAAAGTTTGACCAAATCGAGCAGTTCAACGACCACATGAGGATGCACGTGTCTGATGGATAAGTAGTATCTTTCTCTCTTTCTTATGAACAAAACAAAACAACAAAAAAGAAACAAAAAAGCTATGGCACTAGAATTTAAGAAATGTTTTGGTTTTGTTTTTACTTTCTGTTTTCGTTTTTGTTTCGTTTCATTTTGTACTACATGAAGAACTGTTTTTTGCCTGCTGGTACATTACATTTCTGGAGGCTCGGGGGGAGTAATAGTTCTCCCAGTCTCCCTTGGATGGTGGCCTTAAGGCCTGGTAGTGCTTCGGAGGTCCACTGGTTGGATCTCTAGCTACTGGCCTCTAAATACAACCCTTCTTTACAAAAAAATCTTTAGAAAAAAAAAAAAAAAAAAAAAAAAATTTTTTTTTTCACTTGTGAAGAGCACTACAAAAATATATAACAAAATCTAAAAGGCCTACTGTCTTTAAGTACACCGCTTGCAGTGTTTCAGTGGACATTTTCACATTCTGGCCGCTTGGACTTCACAGTAACCATTTAAAACTGTGGAATATATCACTTTCTGGTTGAAAACCCAGAGGGAAGGCCCTGCTCTTTTCCACCTGCCACGTTGTCTGATTTCTGTAAAAAGGGCTGTGGGGGTGGGAGGGGGTGTAGGTTTGATGGTGTGGGGAAGGCAAATGGCAGGCTTGTCCCCGAGATTCTGCTGGGTCCACACACCTTGGCCCACCTCCTCCACACCCCCTTTTCAGCAGAAGCCAGGAAGACTTGGACAAGCATCAAGCAACAGTGGCTATCGTATTTATTCAGTGTCTTCGCTGAGCTCCAGCCTCAGCACAATCAAGAGGGACTTTCATGAAAGGCAGGAATGCAGATAAAACAAAGATATCAGAGGTTTGCACCTACGTTTCTAGGTACAAGAGAAGGATTATTTCCAACAATCTTTGCAAAAAAAAAAAAAAGTGTCAGGATATATTCTTGTGGAAGAGAAAAAGAAAGAGAAATGGAGGGTGGGGGGAATAATAAAAAGTTCTTGAGGCTTTTTTAATTCAAAATTTTATAGAGGGGCAAAAGTGACGTTTACCAGATAGAATGCTGATTTTTTTAATATATTTACAGCAGTATTTGTGTAAAAAAATACAAAAAAAGTGAGATTGTTAAAAGTAATTTCTTTTTTTTCATTTTGGTTTTGCATACACTGCCACCAATCCCTTCTCTTTTATTTTATTTCACACACATATATATATTTTTTGGTAAGTCAAGACTGTTAAGGTTAGCGATACTGCTTCCAGATAGAAAGAATAAAAGGCAATTAAAGTTATATTTGAAAGAGAGGAAGGATATTTTCTTCATATTTTTTTAAATTTTTCTTAATTTTTATTATTTTAAGTATTGCCTGGGTTGAGGGCCTCTGGCCAGCCCATCCCTGCTGTAATTTGAACTGCTGCTTTGTATTTTGATATGTAGTTTTTCAACTTTTAGCAAGCTTATGTTGCTCCACTGAATATTTTTTTCACCAATTCATCTAGAATTCTGTTCTTTTTCACGGGAGGGACTTTATCGTTCAGAAACAGATGTCTTGCATCTCTGAAAGTTTCACTGAGATCTTGTGATTCTAGAATTTCTATTGACTTTACCTTTTTTCTTTGATGAAACACTAGTACTCTAGAAGTCTTGACAAATGGGTCCTTTCCTTTTGTGGTCAGCCGGGAGGAGGAGTTCACGAAACTCTGCTGTCCCTCCTCACCCTTCACAACTGCAGAGAACGGCATTATCCAGAAGCCTGTTGCAGATCAGGATGCCTCAATGCCACAATCACTTTCTTCCTTTCAAAGATCAGTTTCTGTTCCCACCCTGGTTGAGAGGCCTAAATAAGATGATTATTCTTCAGATGCCTTATCAATCCTTGCTTGTTGGTAAGGTTTTAAAGAAACTAACAAAAATCTCCCAGATGCCCAACATCCATCATCCGGAAGACCACCAATTCATTGCATCATCTTAGATGCCACTCTCTCTTCCTAGTTGAGATTTCTCTCCTCGGTCCTGATTAAGGTATCAGAATAGAGATTTTTCCATTACAGACAGTGTCCTAAAGGGATTCCAACTCAAACATAGGAATTCTTAAACCTTATATAAACTCCAAAGGTGATTTCGCTATTGGGCATATTTTAATACCTGTAAGAGGGAAAGTAAATCTTTAAACAAGGCAGAAACACTAAACTAGAGTTAAAAAAAAAAGGAAAGATGTATCTCAGTTTCAAAATTACTTTGCATTTGCATTTAATTTTCCTATCAGCAACTTATTTATAAAAAAAAATAAAAACTGTGCAACAAATGGGGAGAAATCTTCCAAGGGAAGCAACTGTGTAATAACTAAATTGGTTTTACTCATTACTTTAGAATGGGTTCACTTGTATCTTTTCCATAAGTTTTTGCTGATAATTAGTAAGGTTAGTACAACTGGCGTATATGTGAGTTTGGTTTGGCCCTTGGTCCTTAATTCAGTAAATATTTTGCTAGAAATTTTAATGTAGCCATGGATGATTAACTGACCTCCAAGTATTGCCCATCGTGATTTCTAAGAGGAGTCCTACCACAAACTATGTATCCAAAATTGACCTGTTTTAAAAGCTGGTGGGAAACAGCTTCAGAAATAAGAAAAAGTCCATTTTCTTTTGCTAATTGTGCTTTTTGAAGTAGGTATCTTAGACTCCAGTATTTCCACCTACTACCAACAGAGGGAGCATTAGTTAATTAACCATGTCATAGAATTTTGATATTTTGAAAAACAAGTCATTCAACCCATGATGTAACACAGAAAAAAAATTGACATTAAAAAAGATCTTTTTAATCTAAAGGAAAATGACATGAAATCACTCAGCATATGTTACAAATGGAAGAAGGTCAAGAGCCACTTTAAAGTATTTTGAATCATTTGACAGTAGCTGGTTTAAAATGGTGTCCATACTCAAATCTTAGCAAAGTAGACAACATTATAGGATCCCCAGAAACTTGATCCTGGGTGCCAGTATGGACCACATTCAGCTATTTGCTTCTCAAATCTGAGAGAGACCCATTTGCCTAAATGCTGATTTGTCACATAAAAAAACTAAGCAATTGGATTAAAATTTACCTTTTGTTCTAGAACATGTAGGGGAAAAAAATTCCAGTTGAGTTTAAACCCTTATATTCATCCTTCCCCTTCAAATGAAGTATTTCTCTCTCTGTTTTTTAAATGCTGGAGGACCCCTAAAGAATTCTTAATGAGGTAATCATTTTAATGATATGTGCTATCCAGGTTTACATAGCAGTAGACTTTTTCTTACTGTGTGTATATTCCTCCCAGACATCTCATAGTTCAAAACAGTTGACAGGTTGTCCTCTGGAGAAAGGAAGAAGCTAGATTGAAGTTGGGATGTAAGTTTGGGGAGAGGGAACTTGCTGTGGGGTCGTTACTCCATACTCTTGTCTCTGAAAGAGCTGCTTTCCAAACTGACCTACATTAGGGGAAATAAACCAGTCTGTACCTGTTTTAAAAGGATAAAGGAGCTTTTAGTTTATCAATCCTTCCTTTTAGATTAAATAATCACCAACACCTTAGGAAAGGGGAAACATTTTGCTTTAAGAATAGAAGATGAGCATGGATTCTTTTTTATTTTCTAGTTTCAAATCCAACAATCTTCTTACATTTTGAATGTCATTCTGGGATGTTAATGAATGCTTTTAAAAAAGAAAATTTTCAGTAGCCAGGAAAAAAAAAATAGATGTAATGGAATCAAATGTTCCAGATATAAGACCTCTTAGGATAAGTACAGGGAATAAGAACTGGTATGGAAAAGTACTTTTTTTTTTTTAAAGCAATTTATGATTTAAAACTGGATTAGCTGGACAAGGGAAAGGAGAAAAGTCAAAGGGGAATGTTTATCTCAAGACATTTAGATGTAGTTTATGAAAAATAAAATGTCCTAGCTCTAAAACATCAGTAGCGTCTTAACAGAGCAGGCAATTTTGTCCCTATTAATATAATAAATGCTAATAATTGTACCCACCCCCGTAACTCCCAGTAAGTAAAATAGAACCTAAAAAAGTAAAGAAATTGGGACATATGGATCTGATACAAATCTACACAGGGGAAAAGGTTGAGAAACAAGCCAGGACAAAAAAAGAATCTGAAATGAAAATCTCTATATCAAAATATGTCTTACTATATAATTTGCATTGTAAATTTAGCTTTTAATACAATTTTATAGACTTTTTCTTACCCATTTTCCTAATGCTCTATGAGTAAGTGTCGTGGATAATTTCCTGCTGTTGTTCAGGCTGAAGCCCATTTCTTCCTAGGCATCTTGGAGGTCACAGTAGCTCCTGGCCTTAGAAAGAAAGACTTGAATTTACTTTGTTTAAAAGTCACAGGGTTTTGTTTTGTATCAGCCCAACATTCTATAAGGACCAAGAAAACTTCTAACTCATGAGCAGTTAGAATGCATGCATTGTGATATGAAAAGAGAAAAGGTTTCCTCTGGGTGTGTTAGTTTCATACTGGTCCTAAATACTTCCTGTTCCCCCATCCTCCAAGTACACCAACAGTACGTGCAAAGGGGGAGCAGGCACCACCTGAGATGCCCTTGGAATTTAAGAGAAGGGAGGGGGTGCCCTGTCTGTTGTGACCTGACTTAAAAGACATCGTATAAAAGAATTCTTTAATGTAGTCATGAGTTGAAGTCCAGGGACCTGGGAGCCATGGGGAAGAGAACAGAAGGTTTGCAAAATGTATTCAGCACCCAATAATGCGAAGCCAGAAAGCATCCACTCACAAAATTAGGAGGTTTGGCAAGATGTATTTAGAAAAAGCTCTGGGGTTTTCCACGGGTAGGGTCAACAGACTTTCTTTTGAGTGATTTCTGGCTCTGAGAAACCTCTTTACTCACTATAAAAGAACTTTATTTAAATGCCCAATTTTGTCCCCCAGAGAAAGATTTTATAAAGAGAAAAACAGGACACTAAAGACACAACCTTGTGATTTGGTGTCAAACAAAAGGAAGGGCGCACTAGAATTTCAATAGACTCCCTGATTCCACAGAAGAGCCAGGCAACCCAGTGCCCCTCGGTGCCTAGTGTGTGAAGAGGGTGCTTGAGCCGCACCAGGCTCCCCAAGGCCAAGTGCAACCTTGCAGAGGGGCGGCCACAGCTGCTTCCCCTTCTGTGTTCTCGCAGAGAAAGGGGCTCTTCTCCTAGGTGCCCAGGAAATAGATGGCACAGGGCAAACTTTCAAAACAATCTCTGCCTTGGTGCTCAGGCTGCAAATGGAGACAAAAAGGGGCACAGAGGAGCTCTTGCTCTGGAGAGAACATTCCCAACAGCTGTTTGTGCAGAGTTGCCATTTGTGATGCTGCATCAACCTCCCCAAGAAGGAAAGCTGTGGTGACTCAGTGTTCCTATAAACACAGAGCCTGAAAACTACGAACCCAAAGCATCATTTCTAGTACTAGATACTCAAATGATTAACCTGACCAAAACACCCCAAAGATCTTGCTTAGTCTCTGAATATCTACCGAATGCTGACTCTGTAGCAGTCAGAGGTGCATGTTAATAGATCCCAGGAAATGGTGTGAAACACTAGGGTCTATTTGGATTCTTTCTAGGGTCAAGAGGCAGAAGATGAGGGCTGCACAGCATGGGTCCCTTTTCAGAACTATGTATTTCACTGCATGAGGGGTAGAAATGCCCTGTGTTGAAACAAGAAACATCATTTTTCCACACTGCTGACCAAAAATGCCTGGATTCCAGTGTTTCTTCAGGCCCAGCCTATTGCTCCAAAAACTGAATAATTTCAGACTAAATCTAATCTGAAGTGACCTCAGTTAAGGTATTTTCGCAGGAAGCCACTTATAGTAAAGAATTACTGCCTTAAATCAGAAAGTCCAGGGAAGAGAACAGAAATAGAGAGATTGGAAGGGTGTGAAGACATGACCCTTTCTTGCCTTTTAATGGTTGCATTATCGCAAAACTGAGCCCTATTCATGACTGAAGACTATGGAAACAGTGACTTTACAGGGAGGCACCAAACTTGTATGGAACTGGCTGCTTTTAGGAATGGCTGCTATTTCTTATCCTATTTCAGTAACATAGGTCTGGGCTGGATGTAAAATAGACATCCTATTAGCTAAATAGTGAGTCCCATGAGACATGATCACAGGTGCCTAAGATGCTAGTTTGAATCATTTCCTTAGCAGGGAGAACAATCTCAACAAAAAGCTTTCTCTTCCTGTACAGTGTATATCGCTAAACTTTTTTTTTTTTTCTCAGTTTCAGTGAGCATCTGGTTTATCTGGTGGCTTTTTGTTTAAATGCAAACTCACAACTTTCAAATCTTCAATGAAGGAGCACAATCTGCAGATCGTAGGGAAAATCTAGCTACAGTTATTGGAGTCCTGGCTTTTGCGATACCTAATTAGAGTGTAAAAAGTCCCTAACTAGCCCTCTTTCAAATTCAGTGGTTTCCTTGATTCAGAATGCTTCAGTGAGATTCTAATACACCCAAGACAGAAAAAAAAAAAAAAATTAACCCCCTAGGAGACATCTGTTTCTACTACTGTTGCAACAGAAGTTTGTCATTGCCCAGCAAAATCATTGCAATTTATATGTAGATTCTAGTAATGAAAGGGACTTAACCCATCCAGTATGTCACAGCTGCTGTCCAAAGTGTCTGTAAATGAGTATACATTATGCATGTACACACGCAGTGTGAGGTGCTCTCAGTACAAAACTGTTCCACGTTCATATTCCCCAGTGACAAGATAGAGTCTGGAATTTCTAGTTAGTCAGAGGTCTCACGTATCTTCTGCTCTGTTGCCTTAGTTGGATGCGTTAGTGCTGTCCACCGTCTGCGATGAGGCTTTAGGACGTTCTGAAGGAGCCCAACCATCAGTGATTTCTGTATACCCCTTTCATGAGAAACTTGAATATGCTTGTGTGAAGTAGAGTGCATGTAACCAACTGTGCTTCTATGGGGTTTATTGATGTGTGTGTGGACATGTGTCTTTGCGTGTGTGCTTGCTGTAGTCTGGTTGTGTGTGCATCTCAAACAAAGCACACATAGGCATAGGTCCTGGTGCATAGATACGGTTGCCTCTTCCCACCATTGCACTCAAGGCTGGTGGCTCCCTTCCCAGGAACCAGTCACCTGCCCACTCTGTTGCTTTTTGCAGCATGTCAGAGTTGGGAGAAACAAAGGCAGCTTGTTGGATCCACAGCGAACCCACAGTGACAGGCTGCTCTCCTCCAGAAGAAGGTAGAACAGATGTCCTCCACTGGCAAGTAGACAAGAAGGAGAGCAGTCTGGGGCACCCCCTCTCACCCAGGTTTCCTGTGGAGGAGGGGCACTGGGTCCAGGCAGGCAAGGCCCGTACAGACTTTGGCCCCAGCCCTTTTGTGGCTCAAAGGCCTCCATTCCTTTCCTCTATGCAACCCAGTGTATGCGCACAAACACCCACCCACTTGTGAGTTTGACTCCCAGACTAAAGCTTCCTTAATCCTGCCTGCATCTGCAGGAAACCATCATCATTCATAAACTGTGTCTCCTGAAACCGGTGTGGCCTTTGCCGAAGTCTTTCCAGGAGTGGGTTGTTTACCATGTCTAGCAGACCAATAGACTCTCAGAAGAATCTTGTTTGGTAATCTCTAAGAATTGAAGGCTCTTGCCCATCTCAAACATTAAAGTAGAATGCGCTCTAGTGGACTGTTCTGAACCAACGGACCTGGCTCTCACAGCTGACTTTGAAGGTTGGCCTGGAAACAGTCGAATTCAGTTTTATCCACTCCCACGCCCTTCTTTTATTAGGTGGCTTCTTATTTTTTATGACATGTGGATTATTTCTGCTCACAGAATTTAGAGGACATTTTCTTTCCTCTTCTATTTTGGTGACTTTCCCCCTCTCCCATTAAGTAAGGCTACTTAACAGTTGCAATCTTTTTTGTTGTTATTATTTTTAAAAATGTATATTGTCTTTCTATATCCAAAAGAAGTCTGTGACTGTAACCATAGATATTTCTTTTTACTGGAAAAAAAATGAGTTTTTTTTTTAATTAACAATACTAGTGACTTCGTGGAAGAATATCAGTTACTATTTAGGTATGCTTACTTAAGTACAGTACACTACATTGCAGTATTTCTGAAAGCTAGAACATACACATTATATATAACAACTCTATATTGAAATATATATTACATTGTATTCATTTTTCCTTTTGAATCTGCCTACAATCACAAGTTGATTGAAATGTTATTTCTTCACATTTATCACCCATCACCAACCTGCTGCAGTTAATCTGGTGCGTTTAATCATAATCATAACTGCTCTAGTTTGCTTTTTATATTATCAGCTTCAGTATTGTCTTTACAGGATTTTAGAATTTTTTTTTTTAAGCTCGGACTTAGCAAATGTAGGAAAGTGAAAACTTTGTTAAGTATGGTTGACACAAAGAGATTCATAGTCAAAGTGATCTTGTTTAGCTGACCCTCTCAATATCTGAAGAACAAAAGAAGTGCATATGAATGTATCTGTGATCCCTTCTAGGACTGTCACTGTCTATATTTGCTTTTAAAAATATGACCAAGGGGCCACGTAACCTCCATATGATCTGGCCAACAGTTACAGGCTGCATTTCAAAGGGCTGCTCATCTGAGAAGAAGAGGCAGTTAAATGCCTAGTCGTCCCAACTGTATTTTCAAATACTGATTTTTAATACTAGCTCTTTACTGACTCCTTTCTGTTTTCAGTATGCCTGCAATTATTTTAACTTGTCTTCTGTGCTTCCCTGGAGGCAGCTTAGCAATATAATATTCATTTTCCTAGGAGTTTTTTTTTTAATAAAATTAGAATTTTAGGGACTTTTTCGTGACAGAGGCTGATAGAACTAGAACTCAGAAATGTGTAGATACTATGTCACCCTCTGCATCTCCAGTTGTCTGTTAAGGTGGGGACTTGGCGCCTTCCTTCTTTAAGGCCCCCATGGAAACATCAGAAATAGGCATCCTGTTTCCCTAGCAAGAAGTATTTTCAAACAGTAATTTTAGATAAAGAGCTTCTTCAGCTTCCTTCAGCTACTCAGCATAGTGCCTAGACAACCCACGGATGGATAAACTTCACATCTATCCTGGGTGCCCAAGACCAGCTCCACATTCAGGACAAGATGAAAACAGCTGTTCACCATACTCAGCGTGAGAGCCCTTTCCACACTGAACGGCTATTAAGGCTTCTCAGTGTAACACCAATTCCTCCCTTTCATCTTTTCTAGTAGATGTTTATTTTCAAATCCCATCCCATTCTCCTGTGCCCCTCCAACAAGCACCCCCCACCCCCACCCCGCCCCGTTCCTTATCCAACTCCCTCCTTGCCCTCCACTCCCAATACTCATTAAGGAGTTACCTGCTCTGATCTGCTTGGAAGGAGTATTGAGTCCAAAAGCAAATTATCTATCTGTTTCTCCAAAGTTCTCAACTACATATATTTCTACTGAAAAGAAAGTGAAAGTCGCACAGTCGTGTCTGATTCTTTCAGATCCCATGGACTGTAGCCCGCCAGGCTCCTCTGTCCATGGAATTCCCCAGGCAAGAGTACTGGAGTGGGTTGCCATTTCCTTCTCTAGGGATTTTCCCAACCCAGGGATCGAACACGGGTCTCCTGCATTGCAGGCAGATTCTTTATCAACTGAGCCACCAGGGAAGCCCATAATTGTGAGTTGAGGGTGAGGGGAGCTGTTCCTTTGCCTCAGACCCCTTGATACCCACTGCACTAGTTTTCTCTTTCCTTTTCCTCACTGTTTTTTCCTTTTAATTATTATTATTTCTTGTTTCTCTTTAATGCTTTACCTGTTCCTCTCCTCACTGCCTTAAGAAAGTCATCATGACCCCTGAGGGCTCGTTTCCCTCCCTTTCCCCCTGCCCCTTTCTGAATGTCCTTCTTTAAGCTTTATGTGGTGAACGAACATTGTCGCGAGTGAGCTCAGCAGACTCGTAGGCAGAGTGAAGCATGTCTTCACTGTACTTTCAGGCCTTCAAAGTTATCAATATTCTTTTGAGAGTGGGAGGACCTGAGTCACAGTTTTAAATGTCAGCCGTATTAGCTGAGGTCATGAATTCTTTTCACCTTCACATCTGGCCAAAGATAAAGAGAAAAATATTTTCTGGCTTTTTTTTTCCCTCTTTTCTTAAATACCACAGTGTTTGAATTCATGATATGAGTAGACCATTTCTGAGGGGGAGAAAAAAAAATCATCAATGATGATTCTTTCAACTCCTACTAATATTTAGCCAAATGACATAGTTGCCAGACGCTAGACCTAGCGAAATCTAATGAAAGGGGTCACATTTCAGAATAATTTTGATAACTATTCAAGCCTTAATGAGCTCTTCTAAAACAAGTAAAGCCACTTCCACTCAAAGGCACAGGAGACAATTAGGAAGAATTTTTTTCTTTCATTTATCTTTTTGAAAAACTATTGTTGATTGCTTTAGAACTTTAAGCAGTAATTTACTAAGGGATGAAAGGATTCCTAAAGTTTCTAAAATGTCTATTTTGCAACCAGATGTTTTTTAAAAGGTGAAGTTAATCTGTGCTTAAATAGAATAATATTAGGGCAGATCAGATACTTGAAGAGCTATGTAATGCACTCCCCAGTACCTAAGCATTCACCGTGTGACTTGGTCATAATGCTAGGTCTCATTTCAATGAGTTACTCCCATCTGGTTGCCAGAGCATTGTCCCAAAGACTCATAGAGTTCTGGGTCTACCCCTTTACAGGGTGTTTGGGACACAGTCCAAGCAACTCTATAACACAGTCTTTCTTGACCTGAAAATCCAACACTTCCTGTGATACCGCTTTGGCTCTCTGCTTTTGGGAGGACCATGCCGTGGCCTTTAGAGTGCTACCTGAAGGTTTTGAGCGCACAGGGGTATGCTTCCATTTCTTGCTTTACCTGTTGACAAACAGAAGCAATATTCATGTCAGAAATGGAGTCTGAATTCGATTTGAGGCTTGACCCAGCTTTTACTGTAATCAAACCAATTGTTAACATCATCTCACACCATAGAGAACGATGAAATAAAAAAGAGATTCAAAAGACTCTCTGAGTCATGAATGTAAAAGGAAACCAACACTTCTTACAGTTGGTCTTATGTTGCTTACGACTGTCATTTTAATTGAACATGTTCTCCCCATCATTTCTATCTTCTTCTCTTCCTTCATCCCTTCTGACTCTCTATTTTTTAAAGTACTCTTCATCTAAAGTATTCCTCTCCTAAGGCATTAACTTCTGAAAGAATAAAAGACTCTCTTTTAAATCCTGAATGCCATCATTTAAAGTATAATGTGGAGGAGGAGAGAATCTGGTTCTGTAGGTTCTACCTGGTCCAGTTTATCACCCGGATTCCCCCAGGATGCCTCTTTTTTTTTTTTTTTTTTTTTTTTCAGGATGCCTTCTTAACATTGTTCCTTTAGCTCTCCAAGAAGAGCTCTAGCCCCAACACCCTGGATTTTTCACCACAGCCTCTGCATGAGTCTAGATTAATGTCTAAATCCTGTTTAGTATTCTAGCTAGTCCAGGACGTGAATTTCTTATTGCTTTCAAGCCTCCTACTTTTCTAAGCTGACATCTGTCAGGAGCCCTAATAGTAACTAATGCAGCAAAATAATGGTCAGAAACACGATAGTATATATTTGGGAGGACAAGAAGGGATGTCCTTTTTTTTTCCTCCATAAAATGCTTGCTTTCTCCCCCTGTCCCCACCACCACCACAATGCATTTCAGGAACTCTGCATCTAATTTTACAGATACATAGTTTTAGGATTTGCAAATATAGCTTAGGAAAATGTTCTGAGATTGAGGCTGGTAGCAAACCAGTTTATTTTCTGCACTGGACTTTAGGACAAGTGTGCACAGATACAATTCCTTCAAAGAAAGTGAAACTAACATAGTAAAGCAAAGGGATAATACTTTTACACATTAAAACAGTTGTTTGCTATCTGTAAACCTTGATTTAAGCATAATTATTACTTTTTAGAAACCTGAAACTGGAGGAATGTGTATTTTAGTAAAGTTTGTTTGTTGATTTGTTTGTTAGCCTTTATCTCTTTCTTCTCAAGACAGTCAAGTTTTGATTCTTTAATTTGATACTGTTCCTGGCCCAAGGCATCAGTCAAATCACTGCCCGCTCTTATCTTATTCCTTTCCCTCTTAGAATGAAAAGCCTTCCATTCTATCATTAAGGAGTCTTTTCTCCATGAAAAGCGTTATCTTCCTTTTCCAGTAGCACCTGAGAACTTTGAGGAGAAAGATTCTCTCTTCACTTTGAGGATAGAATAGTTAAAATAAATTCTATTCCTTGCAAAAGAAACCCCATTTACCTAAACTTATGGGAATTGATTGCAGAGGAAGGTCATAGAGTTACACACTACAAATCTTTTTGCCTCCTCAAATTTTGGAAATAAGGCTGAGGATAATGTAATGAAAACCCTCTTTGGATATTTTTTATTACTATAGTACAGAATCACCAGAAAAGAAAAAGAGAATATTACTAAAATGACAAAACCAGCAATCTATGGATTGCTATAATTGTTCAGATTTCTGTTCTCTTCATTTCAAAACTGTGTGTGTTCACAAAGTCATAAATGGTGAAACATGAGTCCTCCATTGCCTTACATCTCCTTAACCTGGCGCTGGAGGTGACAATCACAGAGGGAGATGGGCATTGTCAGTACTTCACCCATGCACATTCACACCACTGTACAAGAGGGAAAAACCCAATTAGAAACTTTAAAAAAAAAAAAAAAAGAGGAAATTGTATGCCTTCATTTGAAAGCATACAAGCATACTGTTCTCAACTCAACTCAATTTACAGATAGCCTGACAACCTTGTTATAACCTGTCTTTTGTGCTATGATTTGCATTCATGGCTGAATCTTTAAAATAATTGCAATTTCAATTAAGTGAACAGAGAAAAAGCAAAGAGGGAAAACAGGACCATGTGACGGGACTAAATTTGATACAGTTCTGGATTCCTGAAGCCAGTTCTTAGAGTTAGCAAGGAAAGTCAGCACCACTCACCCTTTGCCATTCTTGCCCATTCTCACTATTATCAGCCTAAGAATTAACCTCATTTCTTTGTGATTTAAGACTTCTCTTAATACTGTCAAACCCATATAAGAGAAATTATAGACTTTGTCTGCCCCTATTCCTAACCCTGGTCTCTGGGGCTTATGCAGAAAGAACTGACAATAAAATAATGGTCAAATTTGATACAAGATTTAGACATAGACCAAAGTGCTTAGTATATGTTCACTACCAGAGGGTTCTTTGAAAAGTAAGGTGAGTTACTCTGCCCCTGGCACAAACTTTGATTTGAAGCGATCTGTATGTAGATTTGAGGGAGAGAATTCTCAAAAGCGTTGTCATCATTTAAACCCCTCCCTTTGTCCCATTAATTACATTTTCCCAGGGGCCTATTGAGATATACATTAAGGGTAACTCTCATACATCTAATTAAATTTAGTTTTTTGCTCTATTGTTAAAAGACTTGTGGTTTTCACAGTAAATGAAAATAGAGTCTCTTCATAATCCTCAAGGCAAACCAAGGCAAGAAATTGACAGAATCAAGAAACTCTGTGGGAACATACTGTTTCAAAGTACTTTGAGTGTGTGCTGACCCCTCCACCCCGCCCTGCCAAATGTTTCTAGAATCTATTCTAAACTGCATATTGATTCTCCTGAGACTTCCAGGGTGTGTGTGAGTATGTGCAGACAAGCAGACTTACACCTAGAGGGTGGAGACCCAGACAAACTGGAGAGAATGATGCTGGAGGATGGTCAAAGGCAAAGCATCTCTCCAAAATCACTCAATACTTCCATATCCCAAACTAAGTCCAGATGAATCTCAAGCAAAAAGTAAGCTCCATCAGACATCCTGCTATGAATTTTTCTTTTCTTAATAATGTTAGAAGAGGTACAATGCAGACTCAATTTTGGTGTAATAATTCACTTTTATATTTAATAATTGTACTTTTTGTGTTAGTGTGTCATTGAGCTATTTGTCCCCGTTTTCAATCTATCATCCTGAGAGGGGCCTTGAGAATTTCTGTGTATGTGTATGTAGATCTGTATTTATGTGAAGTCAGAAAAAGTGGACAGGACAAGATTGAGGTGAGAGATGAGGTCAATGTGAAAATGTGAGTGCTCTTAGTATCTCTATTTATGTTAGGTAAGATGGCTGCTGCCTGGAGCCCTTGAGGAAAAAGCTGATTGCACTATTCAAAAATAAGAACCCAGCACTGTTAAATTTAGGACCGTGTTTTGGGAAACAGGAAAGCTTTATCTTTTTCTGTACCTATTCCCTTTAGCATCGGAGCCATTTGACATGATGAAAACCATTCAATAAAAACCACTACTGACCTTTGCATTAAATAGCTATTTTCCTCTTCTAAATACTACCCTTGGTTTCAACTCAACTCCTTCCCTTTATATTCTGCCTATTGGCTTAACATTTTTCAGAATAATGCCTAGGTGTTTGCTAGTTGTTTCTTTCCTTTGAGCTGAAACAAACAGGGACAACAAAAGAGATGACTCACAGAAGTGTGAGGTAAAGACTGAATTTCCCACTTTTGTGGCACTGGTAACTTTTAGTGAGTTTTGTTTAGGGTTGAGCTTGGGTCTGTAATAGGGCTTTCTGGTTTTGTTTTTTTGTTTTTGTTTTTGTTTTGCACTAAATAAATATGACTGCACTGCATTGCACTACTGAAATGTATTTACTTGTGCCGGGAGAGAGTGTGTGAGGTATGGGAAAGAAAGATGCAAGTGAGGAAACTAGAAGCACCACAGAAGTGGAGGGTTGTTTTCATCATGCTCGGTCTTATCAAGGTTGGTGAGAATCTGTGGAATCTGCCAACTCGATCAGGCCTAGCAACTGCCATGCTGATAGGATCTGTTTTCTTATTATAAAGAAGCTGAGTTAGTACTGTACTTTGAAGATGTTTAAAAGGAGAAGTTTGCCCAACGTTGTCTCCAACTAAGCTTTCAGTAAGAGTTTCAATGGTGAGGAAGCCAACAGAGGTGACAGGGAAGTCTTCACCTTGGCCAGGAGTAGGGCCTCCTTTCAGAAAAACCTCACCTTGTCCGTACTGGAGGTATCCTTTCAGCCTGAGCATGCTTTTTCATCACTGGGTGAAACCTAGATCAGGCTAACCAAAGAGGAAGGCCATGCATGTGGTAAGATTCCTTTAAGATGACAGTAAGGGAACAGTGCAATAAACATTGAAAACCAGTGAGGTGAAAGGTTTATTTTGAAACAAGCTAGGCCACCTTTGAAATTGGAGGAAGAGTTGGAGGATTAATTGGAACCTACTTACTAGCTGCTCCATCAGAGACTATCCTTTATAAAACAGAACACCTTAACAGTGCCTAAAAGCCTAGTTTTGAAGTTGGATTGGTTTTTGTTTTGTTTTGTTTTCAGTATTCCTTTATTTGATTTATTTTTATTGCCTTTTTAAAAATCTCAGAAATAATTAGAATTTGACAGCTCTTTTGTGACTATTAATAAAAGAATCTTTCGCCACAGGAAAAGTAATGGATTGTGTAGGGAATAATAATAGGAGAGTGAAGATGCTGAAGGACTCTTCCAGTATCCAAGGTGACAGCTTTGAAGATTCTGGTTCAGTAGGAAAGGATCACCACTCGTATCAATGGGTATTGTTGAATTTCTCTGATAACTGTCACATGTTGGGGCATCAATGTGGAAAATTCTTGGGTGATAACCTGTCTTTCTCTCTCCCTCTTAATATCCATCCAAATCTACTTTTCCAAGTTGAAATTTTTTTAAGGAAGCTGTCAGCCTTGCTAGGCAGAAGACTCCATTTAGAGCTTTCAGAACTAATGTAAGCGATCCCTTCAGCACTCAAAGTATTCTCTCCCTTTTAAATAAGAAACTCAAAATTCAGAGCTCTTAACAGATACTTAGAGATATGTTTTGGGTAAGCACTGAGAAGATACTGACTGTACCAAACCAAAGTTATACACAGAAATAATTGACCTTTTAAAATATATTCACATTAACTGTCCTAGGATACTTCTCTTGAGGCTTTTGGAAAATAACTTCTTCCTTAAAACTTGCATACCCACTCCAGTTTTATCACCAAAGATTTTAATCTCCAGAGCTCCACTTCCTCTCTTACAAGGCAAAAGTAATACAACAGGCTCGAGGGATATGCTTTGGTGGTCAAGTGATGATACTTAGGTTTTCATTCTGTTCACAGTGAGATTTTACAGGAGACTTGTTGTTAGAGGAGCTACTGAATTGTCTCTATGACTTAGGTATTGGTTAGAAGTTTAAAAAAAAATAGGGGGAAAAAAATAAACGATAGTACTTGACACTGTAAATTAGTCTTTAATAGAGTCATGACCTGGAGACTGATGGAGAGAAAGAAACTTCCATGGAAGAGAGTGAGCTAAATCATTAAGAACCAAACAAGGATCATTGGTGAAACATGGGGCAGTGCGTACACAGAGCAGGTCGTTGCTCTGCGTGGCTGGAGCCAACAGCTGGGGCAATAGGGAAATCAGATAACTGGCCAATGAATTCAAGTACTGGAAAAGCCACAGTTTGTGTTTCATTGTGGTTGCTGGAGGGGTTAAAACATCCATGCCCATGGCAAGGAAAATGCTGAGACTGGTCTGTTGTGATAGTGCCTTTCTTGTTGTAGCAAGTACTTGGTTAATAATCTGTTTAGTTGTGCTTTCCTGGATCATTGCCCCAGTCTCCTGAGGAGGTCTGAAGGGATAATACTCAGCTAGGATGAAGGGATAGGGTATTGCTCCTGGAATGCTGTGATGTGATGATATTTGCACTAGATTCTAAACGTTAAACTGGAGCGACTGAATGAGAGAAAAACAAGGATAGTTCCAAGTTGAAAGAAACCAAAAGCAGTATTTTCTGACTGATGCCATTTCTTTGTCTTCTTCTTCTTCTTTTTTTCCTGGAAGAAACTTCACACTTGTTGATTACCAAGCTCCACTCTTACCAATTGTTTTCCTTCTTATTTCATTCCCACACTGGACCGTCGGTGTGAGTTAACCATCAAGTAGGAATGGTTAGTGGAAAGGCTTCTGTCATTACAGCTTCGTAACCCTTCTCTCCTTCATAAAAGGCATGGGGGTGGGGAGGCTGCAGAGCCATTGAACCCTTGGGGAAGCCAGTAGGCATAGATGTCATGTCAAAAGCTGAGCTGATGCATATTTGCTCAGAGGACATTGGGACCCAGAGCTAATCCTAAAGGATGCTCAGAAAGAAGGAAACCAACGTGTTGCGGAAAACAAAGGGAGGTAGTGCCCAAAGGTTGCCTATTTCTCCTCTCTCTTCTTTTCCAACTCACCTTCATATCTCCTCTATTGGAATTATATTTCATTTCAATATATGGTACCAGAAGAATTATTTGGTTCCTTGGTTTCTCTCTTTAACAGTGGTCTGGGAACTCCTCCAAAATTAAAAACAAATACCATCAGTGTCTCCCTTGTGGCCTACCAGTTTCTCGAATGCTGTCCAGCTGGTCTTGACCAGTCAACTAAGATAACTTGGAAGCTTTGGCTTGCTCAATCACCTGTCCACTTTTTTTTCATTTTGTTTCCATTTCCATTTGAATTTTTAGTGATCCTATAGAAAGGTGGAAATCATGGGAAAGGTTTGGAGGCTGCAATTCTAGGGCATACTTGTCAGGAGTTTGTACTACCCCAAATATCTCTTTTTTTGCCCTGTTTTCAGTTGAATCTGTTGCCCTGATTATAATTTCTATCATATTTGTGGTTATTTTTATGAGAATAGAGTCCATTTGCTACGTCTCTGTGAGTGCTTTTTTTCTATTTTCCCCACATGAATGCAGTACCAATCTGTTAATGAAGTATCTGTTTATTATATTATTAATATGTAATTCTACTGTAGACCAAAAATATAAAAACAAATTTGTTCATTTTAAAGATATAAAGAACTAGTGAGTGAAAGATTAAGAAGGAAAAGACCGAAGAGCAGTGGTTAACTATGTCGAGTTAGAAATCTAAGAGTAGCCTTACCTGTTTTAACCAGTGCTTGCCAGTCGTACCATAGTTGGGATTACATAGTCTTGGCTCCTTCATGCTTATGTTTTATAATTCTTGTTTGTCTGTTTGTTTTTCTTTAATGTAATTGAGGTTGCACATCATGCTGTTTTTGGCAATGCCTGATTTTATTATATTGTACTTTTACCAGTCGTTTCCTTTACAAGGATGGGGGAAAAGTTTTATTTCTTCTTTTAATTTAAAATTTGTTTAATGCACTGGAAATAAAATTGGACATATTTCACTGTTAAAAAATCAGAAACAAAACAGAACAGAAACTGCAAAGAAAAAACCAGCAACCAAGTAAGTAATAGGGGAAAAAAAAATCTATTTGTACTGAAAACACCATACAAAATACATCCCACATGAAAGAGAAATACCATCAAATAAGAAAAAATAAATCGTGTAAAAGCTACAATATTTGAAATTAAAAAGATACCTGGATTGAATGGGGATGGGGAAAATAGGACATTCCGCTAAGATTAGAGATCTCATTATTGTTACAGTTAATGCCCAAACTGGTTCAGTGTGGGCAAGGTGACTACAGAGAAAATGGCCCCAGCCTTCCACACACCACTGGAGCTCTCTGTTGCCTTTTCTTCTAGGCTTAAGCTCTATTGAAAGAGGGAAGAAAAACGTGCTATGATGGAGAAACTGGCTTGCATAGAGGTATTTGTACAGTACAAGTGTGGACACAGCTTATTCCTCTGCCCATCCTCAGGCAGGATGTTTCTTTTCTCCTTGAGGATTTGCAGCAGGTAAGCCCATGACATGGGAGACTGTAAAGGATTCTCAGAACATCAGCTCATGCTAAAGAGCCTCTTGACTCCAATCTGATCTCCCTTCTTGAGCATTCCCAGACACTGAGAGAGCCAGTTAACCCATACAAATGCACACTGAAAGGAAACAGAGATTTTTTTTTCCCCTAGTCAACCAGCTGTATCTTTTGTTTAATGTTTGCTGGGTTTTTCTGGTTTTGTTTTGTTTTAGAGTTGGGGTGGGAGTAGACGTAACTTCACAAACCTTATACAGTAATTGTTTTGCATCTTCCATGTTTTATGCAAAAGCAGACATTTAAATCAATAAATAATCGTGCCCTAGACTGAAAGTTAATGTTTAGGAGAGGAAAAAAATTGTTGGAATTTTTTCTACATTTTTTTGTGAAGAATCTTTTTTGGAAAGGAAGGATACATATTTTTGTTGTGTAATATTTTCTATTTTTGAATGCATTTTATTGGTACAAGACTGTTTTTTTGGTGAAGACATTATTTAAAAAAAAAAAAAAAAAGAAAAAAACTAATCGAAAAGTTTGCCCTTAAGGATATGCTGCAGTTTTGAGGTTAAAAAAAAAAAATAACTGATTCAAGATGCGTGTTAAAAGTTGGGATTATATTGTTGTTTTTTGTAATTGTTACAAGAAGAAGTTTGTACCCACTGCTGTTTATTTTGTTTCAGATGAGTAAGTAAAGGGATTGTTCTTGTTTTATTCTTTTTTTAGAGAAAAAAAAAGCTATTTATGAAATGTCAAAAACACTGGACTGTGAGTTTAAGTGTGGAAGCATTTACCACCCTGTGTCTTCGACCAATTATGGGAAACCCCTTTTCTCTTTCCCCCGGCCTTAGCCTTGCCAAATGAGAAAAATGTAACAGCTGTCAGATGATGGAAGCCACTGAAGCCCTGCTTTAATTTTTATGGTTTGAAAAAGTTGGAAAACCAAAGTTAAATTTCTTTATGAAATCCCACTGTCCATAGCCCTTTTTTGTATGACACAGCCGGTTGACTCCGCCTCTCTGTCTTGGATCATTGCCTTCTTAAGGACTGGGGGCCAACTCTGAGGCCACAGAGGCATAAAGATGGCAAGCCTGAGAGTTGAAGGGTCATGAAGTCCGTGTGAGTGCGACTTCAACTTGTCAGTGGGCAGTTTTCCCATCCTGCCCAAGAGCAGTGCTGACCTACCTGAGGGGAGAGCTCCCCGACCCCTATCACCTCCATCCTTGTCTTCTAAGACCTCTGCTCTCTGGAATGGCTTCGCCTCTCTCAACAGCCCACCTTCCATGGATGGGGTGGGGTAGGGAGGATCCAGTTGAAAGAAGATGCTGTGGATGCTATGAAGGGCCCCCCAGCCCTGGGGAAGGTGAGGCAAGGGACCTCTAGCACAAGGGAGCTTGCCTGCCTCATCTTTGACTCTGTGGCTTGTCTATCCATCTGCTCACTGTGAAGATGGAGAAGCAGAGTGCCCTAAGGCTGTTCAATAGCTTTTCCATATTTTTTCAACATTGAAAAAATAATTTTTTAAAACTGTGATTTTTTTTTTAATCATTTGGCTGGAGGGAAGGGAAAAGGGAAACACCAAAAGCTGTAACATGATTAACTGGAGATATTTAAACTGGGGGCACTTTCTAGACCAAGACAAATGAATTTCGTTCTGGACCCAAAAGCAGCCAAATCTGGAGACTGTCTGTGACAGAAAGCTGAAGAGAGGCCTCCATTTCCTCCTTTCTCCTTTCTTCTCTCTGTCTTGAAATTCCCCCTTCTCCTTTTCCAACTTTCCTTTGACTGCCCCAATGGCCCTTGGTCTCCCATTTCATACCTGTGTGCACGTGTACACACACACACACAGACACACGTACTTGCAAAATACCATTTTTCTTAAGGATTGTGGGACCGAATAAAATCATGTGCCTTCATTTTTTCCTTTTATAGCTAGGTGAACCTCTTCTTTTTTTACAGCATTTAAACAATAGAGGAGGTTGAAATGTTAGTGGGGGAGGACTTGGGTGTCATTTAGGAATTAATTTTTGTTTAGCACATTCCCCCAAACATCAGTACAGATTTCGACCCCTTAATCATATTCTTTGGACATTTAGAACATCCAGTAACCAGATACATGACAGCCTACAACCATTTAATTTTCGAGCAATTCCTGAAAATTTGATTTCATAGACTTCTTTGATCCTTCTCAAAAATGAGGTGAGCAATGGCGCACAACCTTGTTCTCCCAATCTGGTGCTTATGCATGTGGCGTGGGGTGGGCATGGGGGTGGGGGGCATGGGTGTGTTCCGACAAAGGGTGCATTCCTAAAGATCTCTGGTGCTGACGGGCCTCCAGTTCCTTTCAGAGACTGCATTTGACACATTTTACACAGGAATGGTATCACATGCAATATTTTAACGGAGCAATGGGAGAGGCTCTTTGAAACGGGGTTTTGCATCTTTTTTGTAACATTTTGATTTCTCTGGTGCCTTATTCCTACTGGACGCTGGCACTCAAATCCCCACAGGGAGCTGACCCAAAGTCAGCCTGGGGAATGGGGAAGCCCGGGCAATGCTGGAGCGGGCGGGGCGTGGGGAGGCTGGTGTCCACTGGTGGGGAGGGGACTAGATGGCATCTCTTAGCCGAAGCCGAGCAGGAACTGCACACATCCATACATGGTGAGCACTTCTGACCTGTAACACACCGCAAACTCATCCTTCCTCACCTGAGCTTTCCTTCCTCCTTCCTCTTCTATCTCTGCCTTCTCCCAAAGGTGCTGCTGCTGCTGCTACTGAGGTGCCCGGAGTCCAGAACGCCCAGTAATCACTCAGGCACAAGCCTGGCACTGCCACGTCAGCCCCTGGCACAACCGAACCCAGGTTTCTCTTACTGGGGGCTGAGAACCGTCAGATTTTTCTCATCAAAAATGTTTTCCAAGAAATCATTGGATTACAGTTATTCTGCATTGAAAATGCACTTTAAAAAATAAATAAAAGCTCCAGACTGTTTAAAATGTACAGAGGGGGCAGGGGAAAGATAAACATGTGCTAGTGTCTGAACCCAGTTCAGTTTATCTCCAGTTGAAACAATATACACTATATTATGTATAAATGTATACACACTTCCTATATATATCTATATATATATAGTGTATATATTATACATGTATAGGTGTGTATATGTGCATATATACACACATGCACATAAATCCAGATGCTCATTACAAAACCAGATGCTACACAAACAGCAGCAGAGGAAACAAGGTTGGACTCTTGCAACAGATCACAAAAAATAAAAACAGCCACTTGCAGTGACTTTGGTCATTTCTGTATGTTCACAAGGAATGGATTGTAACAAAGAAAAAAAGGAACAGTGTTAGTGAAAGAGGAAAAATGGGCGAAACCATCTTGATCCAATGGGAATGCAGTAATGTTCTATAACATTTCACCTATTTCTTTTCGTCATGTTGATTTGATTTCAGTTTTCGGCTATTATATTTTCTTTAACTCAAATGACCCACAACAAAACTGAACAAAACGACTACAGCGAAAGCCCTTTTCAGTGGAAGAAGTCAGAAATCTCAAAACCCTTGGCCTGACTCAGAACTACCATGTGCAAACCAGTACTCTTTTAATGTTTGAAATAAAACTGAAAAAAAAAAAAAAAAAACTTTTTTGAAGCACCTTAATGTGGCCATCCATTCAAGGAATGGGTGCCACTTTTTTCTTTGAGCACCTTATTGACGTGTTTTGCTATCTGCTGTCTTTCTGTTACCTGTTGGCTGAATGGCTAGCTGTTAACACACGCATGCGCACAGACTAGAGGGCGGGGCCTGCGTGTTATCAATGAAGTTTACTGTGGTGACTGCTGAAAGGTGAACCCGTTTCCTGATCTTCCCGCCACAGTGTTGTGATAAGATTCGAAGAAACCGTATTCCCTGCACAGAAATGTTTCTTATCACATTGTATCTTAGTATGGAAAGGAACATGGTCCCTTTTTTGCAATTGCTACTGTACACACACACACACACACACACACACCACACCACATGCACAAACATATTCATTCGTCCAAGTGGTATTTTCAGTGTCTTGTGTGGTTGTCACTGTTTACGCGGTCTCTATTTCCCAGTGAATTTTGAATGGAGGGCAACTTTTCTCACCAGATTGTCTTTTCAGTCTGAGGACCTGGGGATTGGGGAGGAGTTTGGAAAGAGGGAGGGGCAAGGAAAAAGAGATCTTTAAACTGAAAGAATAATTTCCCATGAGGAACCTAGGCTTGATGACTGCAGAGATTGTCCCCTCCAATCCTTGCAGGTGGGCAAGGGACACTGTTGTATCAGTCTGTGTACCGTTCAACCCATGGAAACACGAACACACATACCCATCCACCCGTCAATTTATACATGTGGTTTGGAATGAGCAGGTCAATAGTTTTGAGAGGGAGTTTGTTCCTTTTTTTTTTTTCCTCATTATACTCTTAAATTGTTGTCAGTTATCAAACAAACAAACAAAAACTTGTTTTGAAAAACCTTGCATACGCCTTTTCTATCAAGTGCTTTAAAATATAGACTAAATACACACATCCTGCCAGTTTTTTCTTACAGTGACAGTATCCTTACCTGCCATTTAATATTAGCCTCGTATTTTTCTCACGTATATTTACCTGTGACTTGTATTTGTTATTTAAACAGGAAAAAAACATTCAAAAAAAGAAAATTAACTGTAGCGCTTCATTATACTATATTATTATTATTATTATTGTGACATTTTGGAATACTGTGAAGTTTTATCTCTTGCATATACTTTATACGGAAGTATTACGCCTTAAAAATACGAAAATAAATTTTACAAGGTTTCTGTTTTGTGTGGAAGAGTAATTGATGTTGCTAAGAATGATGTTTGTTTTTTGGGGTTTTTGTTGTTTTTTTTTAAATGTTACCAGCACTTTTTTTGTAAGTTTCACTTTCTGAGGTATTGTACAAGTTCACACTGTTTGTGAAGTTTGAATATGAAGGAATAATTAAAAAAAAAAAAACTCTTCTCTTGGTTTCCTATTGTGTCTTCTTTATATGGTGGCACTGTTTTTACACATTCTTTCATACACTGTGGCCTGCGTCTAGTCTGAGATGATCCAAATTGAGGGTTAAACCTAAAGGGCCCGAAAAATTCTCAACATATCAATCCTCTTGCTATGATAAGAAAGAATTCCAGGATCGATGATACTGAAGTCACTTTGGAAATACAAGGCCAATTGGGCCTCCTGACAACACCTCATAAATGCACGTGGACCGTTGGTTGTTGTTGCACTTGTTGCTTAGTCAGTAAGTCACGTCTGACTCTGCAACCCCATAGACTATAGCCTGCCATTCTCCTCTGTCCACAGAATTTTCCAGGCAAGAATACTGTAGTAGGTTGCCATTTCCTTCTCCAGGCGATCTTCCAAACCCAGGGATCAAGTCCACATCTCCCGCTTGGCAGGCAGGTTCTTTACCAGTGGGAAGCCCTATGGCTCATTTACTGTTACCTAAATTGATTCACCTTTTTCCCCTTCTCCTTGTACCAGTATCTCTCTGCCTACTGTGGAAATAACCAACCTTACATGACACTGTGCCCATCTATCCCTGTATCTTCATATTCAAAGAAAACTCATGGCTCAAAATATGTCTTCATCTGGGGACTCCCAAAGACCTCCTATTTGCTCCATAGGCTTTTTCTCATACTCTACCATAAGAGCTCTCGAACCTCATCATTCTCATGGAAATTGCCGGTGTAATGGAGAAAACTTACATCTTGTTTGTCCCAGGTGAAGTCATCACAACGGAATTAGATTTGCTGTCTCCAGTAAGCATCTACATTTCACTCAAAACTGTGCAGTGTTTGCAAGAAATGGAGGAAATTGCTTCAGCTCTGGTGAACTTTAAAATTTAACAACTAGAAATAAATAAAGATTCATATATGTCAAGAGTTAGATTCTACCATTCAAACTCTCAGTGGTGTGGAAGTTTATTATTATTACTGTTGAAAGTCACGTCCGACTCTTTGTAACCCCATGGACTATACAGTCCATGGAATTCTCTAGCCCAGAATACTGGAGTATGTAGCCTTTCCCTTCTCCAGAGGATCTTCCCAACCCAGGGATCAAACCCAGTTCTCACACATTGCAGGTGGATTCTTTACCAGCTGAGCCACAAGGGAAGCCCTATAAACTAACAAAAAGATACTTGGGCAGGTACATCAAGGAAGGGCCCAAGGACTGAACAGTCCCGTCCGGAACTCTCAGGAACATGCAGGCTTCAGGTTGGAGGAGGTGCATGTAGATGGACATTTCCACCAGTGTGAGGAATACAAAGAGACCCAGGCATGGACCTGGGATGGGGAGAAATCTAGGCTGAAAGGTGACCTCTATGAATTAAATATTGACTTCTTGCAACTTGCTCACTGAACACCTAAATTCACCTGATATTCTAGGAAATAAAAAATAGGAAGAAAATATTTTCCTGATGCATGATCTTCCCCTATTTGATTTCTATGAATCTCAGCAACATGTTAATGCCAGCCAACTTCACCCAGAGGCTTTGAACTCTCTGTGAATTGTCCACAGACACTTTAGGCTTCTTCCCTACCTGTTGAAAATGTGGTTCAGTTCAGTTCAGTCGCTCAGTTGTGTCCAACTCCTTGCGACCCTATGGACTGCAGCACGCCAGGCCTCTCTGTCCATCACCAACTCCCGGAGTTTATGCCCAAACTCATATCCATTGAGTTGGTGATACCATCCAACCATCTCATCCTCTGTCGTCCCCTTCTCCTCCTGCCTTCAATCTTGCCCAGCATCAGGGTCTTTTCAAATGAGTCAGTTCTTTGCATCAGGTGGCCAAAGTATTGGAGTTTCAGCGTCAGCATCAGTCCTTCCAATGAATACTCAGGACTGATTTCCTTTAGGATGGACTAGTTAGTTGGATCTCCTTGCTGTCTTATATATCTATAGTAATGGCACATAGATTATTCATATGAAACTTAACAGTTAATAAAGTTTTTCCTTCATGTACTTTAACCATCCCTACAATTGCCTTATGAAACATTAGTACACTTATTTATAGAAACAAAATTTAGAAATATGTGTCCTTCTCAATATAAACCCATTAATAAACTAGTACTTGAAGTCAAGCTTTCAGAAATCCAATGATATATATACCATACCATTGTTTCTCAAACTTAAGCCAAGTGTATACACTTACAAAAGAAAAAACGTTGTCAGAAATAGAAAAACAAATATTTATATTAATGCATATATGTGGAATCTAGAAAAGTGATGTTGATGAAACTATTTGCAGGGAAGGAATGGAGATGCAGATACAGAGAACAGACGTGTGGACACGGGGAGACGGAGAGAGTGGGATAAATGTAGAAAGCAGCATTGACATGTACACACTGCTGCTGCCGCTTTGAAGTCACTTCAGTCGTGTCCGATTCTGTGCGACCCCATAGACGGCAGCCCACCAGGCTCCCCCCGTCCCTGGGATTCTCCAGGCAAGAGTACTGGAGTGGGGTGCCTTTGCCTTCTCCGCTCCAATATATACACTACCGTGGGTAAAACAGCTGGTGAGAAGTTGCTATATAACACAAGGAGCCCAGTCTGGTGCTCTGTGATGACCTATAGGGGTGGGAAGGGAGAGGAGAGAAAAGCTCAAGAGGGAGGTGATATAGTATAATTATGGCTGAACTGAATTGTTATACAGCAGAAAGCAACACAACATTGTAAAGCAATTTTCCCGCCAGTTAAAGAATTGGTTTTTTTAAAAAAAGGGAAAAGTACTTCTCACATAGTACTGCAATAATTAATTAATTAAAAATAAACTTACTAATTCATTTTTTATAAGTACTTCTCATAGACCCCTCCCCATGGGGAGAGTCTGATTATTTTTGTTCTAGTGTCTATTAATACATTAATCAATAATTAATGGAATGTGTTTTTATTAAACTCTCTCTTAAATATTCTCAAACATAAAACCAAGTAAATTTTTTATGCTTGTGCCTCTTATAGAATTATAAAACTAAAATATGAACATATTTACAAAACAGAAATAAATCCACAGACATAAAAAACAAAGTTATGGTACCAAAGGGGAAGCAGAGAAGGGATAGATTAGGAGTTGGGGATTAACATATACACATTACTATATATAAAATAGATAATCAACAGGGACCTACTGTATAACACAGGAACATTTTGTAATAATCTGGAAGGAATAAGAATATATATGTGTGCACACATATACATGTATAACTGAATCACTTTTCTGTAGACCTGAAACAAACACAATATTGTAAATCAACTATACTGTAATTTTAAAAAACTATTAAAATAAATACAGATAAACAACATGAATGTAATATGTTGGATGATACTTCACTGGCTTGAAGTCACTGCTCACAAAGGGAGGTGCACTGCCTGCCCTGGTCCAGATGCAGCAGCCCTGTGCGACAGTGTGCAGGGTGAGGACAGCTCTTCCATCACTTTCCTAGTATTTCAACTACTGCAAACTCTTCCACTGCTTTACCCTCCTGGAGCATGCTAATCTGTTCCGATTTAAGTTCACATGTCTTGAAATCAACAATAGAAACACAACTATGAAGACTGAAGACAACAACAATACCCTATTATAAGAAGATCGTCAATATCCAAGATACATTTGACTTTGCTAAAGACCATCATCTCACTTAACACACAAAAGTTGTAAATACTTAGCAAGAGCTTGCAGGTCGCAAGAATATATCTGCAACTTCTTCAGTTTAGTTCAGTCGCTCAGTCGTGTCTGACTCTTGGTGACCCCATGAATTGCAGCACGCCAGGACTCCCTGTCCATCACTAACTCCCGGAGTTCACTCAAACTCACATCCATCAAGTCGGTGATGCTATCCAGCCATCTCATCCTCTGTTGTCCCCTTCTCCTCCTGCCCACAATCCCTCCCAGCATCAGAATGCAACTTCTGAGCATTTTTTAAATCCCAACAAGATTTGATGCCCACCCAGGGACCCCCCTGGGGGGGTCGTTAAAAGCAATGCCTCGCACAATAATAACATTAATCCTGCATTTTACAGCTTACAAAAAAACTCAACCACGTTATCTTACTTCATCTCTCCAAGAACCTTATAAGGTAGATATTATCATTACCATTTTACAAATGAGGAAACATTTGTAATGAAGGTCAATAGGTTAAGTGGTTTATCCAGCACCTTAAAACTAACTAGTAGCATTCCGTGCTTGGACAAGTACCCTGATTCGCAATCCATGACACACCACAGCTACTGCTCTTCTGATCTCTATACAATCAGCTAGACTTTTAGCAGCAGGAGTGATGCTCTTCACAACATTCTGATATGAAGTCAAGATGAGTGTAATCCAGGGAAAGTCCTGTGATGCAAGTCTATCCCTGCATAACACCTGTGAGTTGCAAACTTCTTGCCAATTCTTGCCCTGTTTACAGGAGCCACTTAGCTACCTCAGATACCTATGGGGAAGTGTGTGAAATAAGGAAATGCATAGCTTGCATTTGGTACCATGCTTGTCTTGATCAAATGAAGGACGAAGAGAACAGAAGACCTCCACGTTTCTCCTGTTGATAGCCCTTTCAAGTGCATAACATCTGAAGATCTATCCAGTGGCTGATGGATACACCTCTCTGTGTTTTCTCTGTACAAAAGGCAATTACCAGAATTGTGACATCCAATACGCTAGGTACCAGTCACATGTTGCTATTTACATTAAGTTTAAATTAATCAAAATGAAATAAAATTTAACATTAACACCCTTAGTCACATTAGCCACATTTCAAGTGCTGATTGAAATCATGACTATTTATGGCTATTTGCTGCCATATTGGAGAGCACAGATATAGAAGATTTCAGTCATTATAGAAAGCTTTGTTGGATGGCTCAGACTGTAAAGAATCCACGTGCAATGCAGGAGACCTGGGTTCAATCCCTGGGTTCAGAAGATCACTTGGAGGAGAGCATGGCAACACACTCCAGTATTTTTGCTTGGAGAATCCCCATGGACAAAGGAGCCTGTTGGGCTACAGTCCCCGGGGTCACAAAGAATCAAACACAACTGAGGGACTAAGCACAGCACACAGTCCTAGACTCTAACTTATGCAAAAATTCTCCCGAAGTATGTTTATTAGCTGCTCAGCTGTGTCCAACTCTTTACAACCTCGTAGACTATAGCCTGCCATGCTCCTCTGTCCATGGAATTTTCCAGGCTAGAATACGAGTAACAATTCCCTTCTCCAGAGGATCTCCCCAACCCTGGGATTGAATCCAGGTCTCCTGTATTGCAGGCAGATTCTTTACCATCTGAGCCACCAGGGAAACCCCAAACATCAAAGAATATAATTCTGACTTCCAGAAAACTCACTCTTTTACACACATAACGCTCTCCTGGGTCTCTGGGAAGGTGTGCTTACGAGTGGATGTGGGAGTTGACTGCAAGGTTGCAGGACTGGAAAGAACCAGAAAACTGAACAAAACACTGATTTCTCATAGTTGGCAGCTACAGCCATGCTGCTGACTCCCTCCTTCGGTGGGGTTTGAGCCCACCAAAACCCTGCCATTCTTATGCAGCACACACAGCCACCCCCCTGTCCAGCTGAGAAGGAACAAGTCATAAGATAAAATTGCATGGGAAGTTTCTGTCCACTCATGAAGATCATCTGCCTCAAAAGTCTATGACTCATAAGTTCTCTTATGTGTTCAGTGTGATTCATTGGGTTACAGAGCAGTTCAGTGTAATTCATTGGGTTATATGCCCAGGCTTAGAATGTGGAGTGATAAGGGGTATGGTGTAAATGTATTTTTCTTCAAATTCACATTTATTGATTCATTTATTCTCCCTTCCCCCTATCATGGACTCTAACAGGGGCTCCAGAAGCTCTTAAGAGCTCTTGCCTACACTTGGTGGTCCCCTACCTCAATCTCTCTCGTGATCTTTTCCCATATTCTCAAAGGACACAATAAGAGAGAGAACCTTCCTCAGGCCCTATTTTAAATGATAGAGAGACAGAGCCCACCAGCCAGAGATAGACACCTATATTAGGTACCACCTTGACTGGGATTTAAAGGCTATGGCTTCACAGTCCAACACAAATATAATGGGAGCTACATATGCAATTTTAGATTTTCCAGTAGCCACATTAAGAAAGTAAAAAGAAACAGGTTAAATCCATTTTAATAATATATTTTATTTAACACAATATATACAAAATATTATAATTTCAACATGTAATCAATATTCTTCAATTAATCATGTGACCATTTACATTTCTATTATTCGCACTGTTTTCACAATCTGGTGTGTATTTTCTACTTCTAGCACAGTCCAGCTCAATAGGACTAACCACATGCCATGAGAGAGCCACACATGGAGGGTGGCTGCTGTCCTGGACAGGCATGTATCCAGGTATATGGCTTTTAGGGGACTATCTTCTCTCAGTTCTCCAAAGAAAATCTGCTTCAGTGAATTCCACTTTCAGATTTATTTTTTGTCTAATTCAAAAAAATGTATTTTTTGTCTAATTCATTTTAATAACCTGACCCATTTGCAACATCTATGGGTCCCTTTGTATTTTGAGTACATCCAAATGACATTTGGAAATGTTTCCCTATATAATCATGTTAAATAACCATCATAGTCATGTTAAATAGCATCCAACTCTTGGTCCAGCCTCAACCAAATTTGCATCTTCTTCAAATCAAAATACCACTCCCTTTTTTGTCATTATATGTTAGTTCATTTGTGAATTGTGAATTGTCTTCTACTCCCAACCAGTCTGCACTAGCCTGGCAAGAAAGAAATTGTGAACTGCCATGGCAAAAAGCAGCATGTTTACAGGTATCTATCTCTCTTCCAAAGGACTTGGCACTCTGGACATATTTCAGTTCATTGCTCCTGACTATATACCTGTTTGATACAGAAGTGAGAAAAATCAAAATCCAAGGAGGAGAAGGAGTTGAATTGTCTTCTTCCTCAACAGCCTGATTCTGAGGAAGCAGGGCAATGCTCTATTTTGAAAGTGAAAAGAAAGTGAAAGTGAAGTCGCTCAGTCGTGTCCAACTCTTTGCGACCCCATGGACCATAGCCTACCAGGCTCCTCCGTCCATGGGATTTTCCAGGCAAGAGAACTGGAGTGGGGTGCCATTGCCTTCTCCAGGGGATCTTCTGGCAAAGGACAGTCTTGCTTCACATTTTGTCTCAGTTCCTGTGTCCATGGAAGAAAATCAGTCTCTTGTAAACACCACTTCCCTCATTTTTCTAAGAAAGGTGGTGGGAGGATAAAGCCTGAATGCCAGAAATGAGCCACTCTGATGCCACTCCAACCCCAGCACAAAAAGGTAAGGGCATGACTGTAAGGGTTCCAGGCAGCTAGTTTGAGGTGCTCATTTTTTTAAACCTGCTATCATCCTCTTTTGTTTTTCTAGCAAGAGTCTCTATTTTTAAAATTAAGATTTCCTCTTTGGTGGGAAACAAACAGATTCTTTCTTCAAAGACTCAATGGTAGATTGATAGAGAAGAAGTAGATCACAGTCCAAGGATCAAACTATAGCTCCTGCAATGGACATGCACCATTTCCGTGGGCTTCCCCAGCGCATGTGGCTGGAAGAGCCTAGAGTTCTCTGTATTCAGCCATCACTGGCCTCTGAGTACATCCAGCGAAAGGAGATTTGAATAGTCTGCCAAGAAAATAAATTCTGAAGTCTTGCTTGCTCCCTTGGTACCAGGGTCTTCTATGTGGGACTTTTACCTCTCAACTTTCCTATCTATGACTTCCCTAGACAAAACTCCTGCTCTCCCAGCCCAGCCTCACTGTTCCCCACATCCTCCCAAGCCACTTACCCACAGAAAAGCTTATCCTGACCATCTCACCCTGAACTGACATCTCTTCCCAGAGGTCTGTGTCTTAGACCCTTATCTCCTCACTACATTTTAATGTAAATATTGTCTCCCCACAGAAAGGGGAGTTCTTACAGGGCTAGGACTCTGAAAGAGTCTGCATTTAGTCATCCTCCAAGCTCTGCACAGAAGCAGGTGCATGCGTGCTAAGTCGCTCAGACATGTTCAACTCTTTGGGACCATATGGACTGTAGTGTGCCAGGCTCCTCTGTCCCTGGGGATTCTCCAGGCAAGAATACTGGAGTGTGTTGCCATGCCCTCCTCCAGGGCATCTTCCCAACCCAGGGATCGAACCCGCGTCTTTTACATCTCTTGTATTGGCAGGTGAGTTCTTTACCATTAGCACCATCTGGGAAGCCCCATAGAAGCTGGTAGCATGCCTTATTCCTAAAAGGCCTCCCATGTGTGAATGTTGATGAAAACGACAGTGACATATGAAATGAGGTGTCTCTGCAGTCACCTCACCACCATCACCCACCACAAAGCCCTGTAGCCCTGAGCCCTGCCCAGTGCTTTCAGGGGGGATGCAGATCTCAGCCACAGCATCTGCTCCCACTGCCAGCTTCAAAACCAGCTCAGGTCTTTGTTCGGTTTTCTAACTTTGCATTTGTAATCAAACACAAGCTCCTCACCGGGGTCTGCACCATGGAACTGGAGGGACTGGTAGAGGAAACATAGACACAGAGGAGGCTGACACGCAATCACTCAACAGAACACATGCGCACACACATACATACACACAGAGCCGTGACGTGCAGACGCCAATATGTCCCTCTGTGACGACAAAGACTGGACTGGGTCTCCTGGAAGACGCCCAGGCGCTAACCCGTCTCGGTGCGGAAGCTGAAGCTGGCCAGGCTTCTGTAGCTCAGGACGTTGAAGTACTCGTGCGGCTCGGCCTCGGCGTGGTCCTCGCTGCCCTGGTCACCGCAAAGCCCGGCATCCGCCTGCACACAGCTGCCGGGGGAGGACACGGCCCTGGGCCTGCACGCCTCCGGTTCAGGCGGCCCACTCCCAAGGTCACCTTCTGCAGAACGGATTCGGAGAGATTTCTTCCCAAAACAAACAAACAAAAAACCCACAAAGTGAATATGTGGAGATATCATTCAAGAGTGACTCTCCAACGTGATCCAGTAATAATATCTTAAACACACACACACACACACACACATTGTGTTCTTATCAACACTAGTTCCTTAACCCTTAATTTCTTGATCCGTCTTAGCCAGCTTCCCGCCCCAACTGCTCCACTGAAAGGCTCCAGGCTCCCCCCACATTCTCCTTCCCGTCAGCTGAGCCCGCGAGGCGGCTTCCGAGGCCCTGCCTCTCACCGCTCCCTGGCTGCCTCTGATGCTGCTGACCGCTTGCTTCCCTCTGAAATGTTCGCCTTCCCTGCTTTGCTGCTCCCATGGCATCACTCTCTCTTGCTTCTCCTCCTCCTCCTCCTGAGGAAGTCTCCCACCTCCCTCTGTAGCTGAGCCTGCTCTTTTCCTTTTTTTTGCTTACACCTCATCTTCCCAGATAAAGACGTTCTTCCAGGCCCCCGCCTCTGGTCTGTCACACCTGACACTCTCTCTTCCTCTGTACAGCAGCTCAGCAATTCATCCTTACGTACATCTCCACCCACCCTCTGTCCTCTGAGGATCCCCACATCCCTATTCAAACTAGCCTAGGCTTCTGCCCTGAGCTTCAAACACAGAGGTCCAGCTGCTGACTCAGAGCCTCACCCCTCACCACTGGCAAGCAGCAAGCTGTCCTAATTTATGGCACAGATGACCAGAAATCTGGAGGCTAATACTAAATTCCAATGGGCCAGGACTTCCCTGGCAGTCCAGTGGTTAAGATTCCTGTGCTTCCAAAGCAGAGGATGCTGATTTCTATCCCTGGATAGGGAATTAAAATCCTACATGTTGTGCAGTTGGTCAAAACATAAATAAATAAGTAAATATAAGAACTTGAGCTTCCCAGGTGGTTCAATGGTAGAAGAATCTGCCTGCCAATGCAAGAGATGCGGGTTTGATCCCTAGGTCACAAAGATGCCCTGGAGGAGGAAATGGCAATACTCCAGTATTCTTGCCTGAAAAATCCCATGGACAAAGGAACCTGGCAGGCTACAGTCCATAGGGTTGCAAAGAGCTGGACACGAATGAGCATGCACACAAATATCAGAGCCTAATAAATAACTTTTTAAAAATTCCAGTGGGCCATAAAATCCCATCTGATTTTATTCCAAAATAGCTCTGAAATTGAGCCCCTCTTTCACATCCACTTCCATGTCTCATCTCTCACCTGCACTTCCAGACTCAGCACTCTCTAGATTCCCTCTAACCTCTGCTCCAATTTCCATATGGCCACCATCCTTCAAAAATGAAAGTTGGATCCTGCCATGCTTTTGCCTAAAATTCATCCATGGCCCCCAGTGTCTATGGGCAGGTGCTTGCTGCTGCTGCTGCTGCTAGGTCGCTTCAGTCGTGTCCGACTCTGTGCGACCCCATAGACGGCAGCCCACCAGGCTCCCCCGTCCCTGGGATTCTCCAGGCAAGAACACTGGAGTGGGTTGCCATTTCCTTCTCCAATGCATGAAAGTGAAAAGTGAAAGTGAAGTTGCTCAGTCGTATCCGACTCTTCATGACCCCGTGGGCTGCAGCCCACCAGGCTCCTCCGCCCATGGGATTTTCCAGGCAAGAGTACTGGAGTGGGGTGCCATTGCCTTCTCCAGGGCAGGTGCCTAACCACCTATAAATGCCACAGGTGGACTTCAAACCCCTTGAGCTGTATTAACAACGTTTTGTAAAGTGCATTTTTCTGGGAAGAAAGTCCACAGTTTCACCATATGCCCCACAGGAGACTGTGAGTAATGTGCCCCAAAATGCCTTTTGTGATCTGGTCATACTTGGCTTTCCAGCTTCATTTCCTGCAGTGCTTCCCTAACCAACACCCCAAGTTCAAGTATAAGGCCTGGGTGCCAAAGAGGCACCATTTATTGAGAATCTGCTATGAGCACTAAGTGGGCTAGTTTCTTTATGCATCTCAGCAACCACCTATTGAAGTTTCTACTTTTGAGTGAGCTGATAGGCTCAGACAGGTAAAATCTCAGTTCTGACTTGAGTTTGTCTGACTCTGGGCCATGCTCTTCTTAGCCAAACTGTCTCTCATCTTGCAGTTTCCAAATGCTATGCACTGCTTCCCGCCTCTCCAATATGTTACCCCTACTGTCCGTTCCCCACAGCTCCCTGAAAAGTTGTTTGCTCCTTCCTCCAGACTTGGCTCTACAGCACGCTTTTAGGAAGACATCCTTGATCCTTCCAGCAAAGTTATACCCTTCCTGTGTGTTCCACTGTGGTCCTGCATGTTCTTCATTGTAACCTTCGATGCTGTCTACAATTGTTTACCCTTCTGTCTCTTTAGACCCCAACTGCGAGCTCTCCTGAGGGAAGGATCTGTGCTGTGTTCTTCTTGGTAACCTCAGAGCCCATAACAGATGCTTATTGTATGTCTTAGGACTAAAACATACACACACACACACACACACACACACAAAACACTCTCTCTTTCTCCTGGCCCACCCCACTAGCCCCAAATCTAAATGAACAGGATTTTTCAAATCAAAATATAGACTCACGGTGAGACAGGTACATATGTACTTATGAGACAAGAGGACAGACAGTGAAATCTGTTTGGGAAACTCAAGGATGTGAAATCAGCCATCACTTCCCCATGACAGTATCACAGGTGAGGGCTGTGCTTAGAGGCAAAAAAAGCAAAGAACAGCAGGCACAAGTGGGGTGGCAGAAGAAGTGCCTGGTGGCATGCCATGCAAAGGTGACAGTCTCTCAGCTTTCACAGATGCTGCTCCAAAGCAGGTCACCCAGCCCCACCACAGATCCAAAAGACAGAATTACAAAGAGCTGCACATAGGCTTGGAAATTGACAATGAACACAAACCACATTTCATTCTGTCCGCCTCACTGCTTCAGAATAAGAAACAGCACCATCTTCACTGGCTAGTGTCAAGCTCAACAGGATACAAGTAGATGCAGAGAGGCTGAACAGAAGGGTGGGTTGGATGGATGGGCACCTTGGACACATATCAAAAATTAGGAGCAAGGTCACACTGCTTGGCCTTGAGGAGCTGGCTCCTGCAGGCTGTTTCATTCACTCCTTTTCAGTAGCAGTGGCTGCACCTTACTGTGGGTGTGAAGGAAAGGGTTGGAATTGTAGGTCACGTGATGCTATGCTTCAAAGGAGTCCTATATCCCTTAATGCAACTCTATCCATTTAAAAAAATACTGATACCCAGTTCTCAAAGAGCTGATTGTGACTTTTCCTGATGGTATATGTATTCTCCTTCCCATTCTTAGACTGCCTACCCTTGTCTTTAAATCACAGGACCATTTTGGCTCCCAAAAATCCTCTGGGAAATGTAAATATGTCTGAGATGGGTCTCTCAGCTGGTCTGTTTTCATTCCATCCATCCTGTGTTGGGAACCCTACAAAATCAGCATAGAAAACAAGTCTGGGATTAATGCACTAATGTTGTTCTAAAGGACCAAAGGGAGCTATGGAGATTGCAGTATGAAGATTTGCGGGACACACACTGTCCTCTTGGGAAACATAAGGACAGTTGGCAGTCACTGTCCCGGAGCTAGACACACCCATCTCTCCTTTCCCTTACAGAAGGTCCCCTCGGGGCACTTTTCCCAACAGCTGGTCATCAAATAACATCCATTCATTTAGTCCTCGTCAGTCTATGCACTGTAACTATTGAGCACCAGGTATTATGAAGTGCTATAGTAAATAAATTTTTTAATAATTATAAGAACTTAATAAAGAACAGTTACTAATCCATATCAGGAAAACCGCCAGGAGCCTTACTTGAATTATTTGACTTGAGTTTTCCTACAACTCTATTAGGGCAGTGCCATAATTATTATTCCCATTTTACAGATGAAAAAATTGAGGGTCAGCAAAGTTAGGTGGCCGAGCTACTCAGGAGGGAGAGCTAGGATCCAAAACCTAGGTCGGTCTGATTTCAAAGCCCAAACTCCTAAATAATGCAACCTACTGGTTCTCGGGGTCTGAAGGAAATGCAGCTGGCATTCTGCTCAGATCGCCTCCTCACCTGACCAGCATTCCCACTCCCCAGACACTGCTGTCAGGGACCCATGTGGAACAGTGAGAAGCATATGTTGGTCTCTACCCTCAGTTAATATTTGGTCTTCATTAAATCCCAGTTCCTGACCGTAACATATCCCGAATGATATGAATGTCATACACAAGGCTCCTAAATCCCTTGGAATATCCTGGATGGCAAGAGTGTCTTTTGTCCCAGTGAAGTGACTTTCCAAGCCATGAGGAGAAGCTTGGAACTTCTGGTCCTAACCCTTATTCTCCAGGGAGTGGAGGGGACTGGAAAATGAGTTAATACCCAATCATGCCTGTGTGATGAAATCTCCATTAAAACCCCCAACAGTATGGGATTGGAGAGTTTCTGGGTTGCTGAATACATCCACATGCCTGGAAGGCAGCACACCCCGCTCCATGAGGACAGAAGCTCCTGTGCCTGGGACCTTGGAGATCCCATCCCATGCATTTCTTTCATTTGGCTCTTCAGCTGTATCCTTTTTATTTTATAATAAACTGATGCAGGTTAGGTGTTCCCCTGAGTTCTGTGAGCCATCTTAGCAAATTATCAAATCCAAGGAAGGGACTGTGGGAACCTCAATTTACAACCAGTCAGGCTTCCCTGATGGCTCAGACGGTAAAGAATCTGCCTGCAATGTGGAAGCCCTGGGTTTGATTCCTGGGTGGGGAAGATCTCCTGGAGGAAGGCATGGAAACCCACTCCAGTATTCTTGCTGGAGAATCCCCATGGGCAAGGAGCATAGCAGGCTACAGTCCATGGGCTGCACAGAGTCAGACGTGACTGAAGCGACTAAGCAGCCGTAGCAGTCAGAGGCTCAGCTGACAGTCTGGGACTTGCAACTGGCATTTGAGGTGAGGGCTGTCTTGGAGGACTGAGCCCCTAACTGCGGGGACCCGATGTTAACTACAGGTAGATAGTATCAGAACTGGATTGCTTATAGGGCGTTCAGATAATGTGGCAGAATTGGTCAGTGTGGGAGCTTCAGGTGGCAGAAGTTCTGTGCACTGCTAAGAGCAGACAAGAGGAAAGGACAGAGTTTTTCCCAATGGTGGTGGTGATTTAGTCGCTAAGTCGTGTCTGACTCTTGCAATCCCATAAACTGTAGCCTGTCAGGCTCCTCTGTCCATGGGATTCTCCAGGCAATAATACTGGAGTGGGTTGCCATTTCCTTCTCCAGGGGATCTTCCCAACCCAGGAATCGAACCCAGGTGTCCTGCATTACAGGCAGATTCTTTACTGACTGAGCTTTGAGGGAAGCCCATTTTTCCCAACACAACTTACTAAATCAGGAATTGGCAAACTAAGGCCCACAGGTCAAAGCTGGGGCACCACAGGCTTTTGCACTGCCCATGGGCTAAAAGTGGATTTTATATTTCTAAGTGGTTCAAAAAATTCAACAGAATAGTTTATTAAACATGAAAAGTATATAAAATTTAAATTTCAGTGTTTATAAATAAAGATTTATTGAAACATGGCCAACTCATTCATTTAGATATTCTCTGTGGTCCTTTCACAGTAGGATGGCATTGTTGAATTGTTGCAGCAGGCTGGAAGGCCCACAAAAGCCAAAAGATCCTGGCCCTTTACAAAGAAACTTTGCCAATCTCTGTACTACATAATTTTGAAACTTCAACAGCTGCTTATGTTTCTGGAGAAGATCCAGAGGACACCCTTTTCCTAAAGTGGAAAGGAATGTGCTAATGAAAAAACCACCAGCATCACTGAGGGGCTCAGAGGTAGCTCTCCTCTGTGTGCTGGGGTTGAAGCAGGCGATGATGTATAGATCTGGATCCCCAGCAGCGACAGGGATGAGGAGATCCCCAAATAATAACGGGGCAGATGGCAGCATGTAAGAAAAAAAGTGGGTGTAATTACTGAAATGGCAGCCAAGGAAGCCTGGCCCACAGTGGTACTAAGATGGCTAATAAAGCCCAGTGGTCCCAGGAGAAATACAGATGGACAGCTGACAAGGGTATTTCTTAAAAGTATAATCAAGAATTCAAGGATACATGAGAGAAGATTGAAGCATGGCAAGTCAAGATCTATAATAGTAACGGTGTGGATACTGTCTGTTCACCCTTTAATGTCACTCTCCATACTTCTGTGCCCCAAGGAGACTGAACTACACACACGTGCTCTGCTGTGCTTAGGCGCTGAGTCATATCCGACTCTTTGCGACCCCATGGGGATTCTCCAGGCAGGAATACTGGAGTGGGTTGCCATGCCCTCTCCAGGGGATCTTCCCAACCCAGGGATCGAACCCAGGTCTCTCGCATTGCAGGTGGATTCATACTGACCCAGTGATTTCTCTTGCTCTCTGGCTTGAGTCTGGGTTCAGTCAATGCAAAGCAACAGTAGGAGAATGGCGGGAAGGAGAGTGAGGTTGAGGGTATATGTTCCCCAGCCTTCTCTCTGCAGGGTGCACTTGGACTGGCTGTGATCTTCAATCAAAGATTACAGTACTTCTCAAGGTGGTCCCCTCCACACAACTCTCTCTTTCCAGGGCCTGGTCATCACCCTTCCTTCCAGGTTTCAGTAATCATTCTCCCTTCCCCTAAAGATCTCAGGGTGGTAACAATACATTCCTACCCGCCCCCTTATGGTTTCCCTCTAAGCTTTCCAATACTTTGTAAATCCCTTTATTAAACTGTCCTCAAACTACTCAGCTTAAGAGTACTATGTTTCTCTGCTGGACCTTAAATACTACAAGGATAAAATACATTTGAGCAATAAGAAAAAGAAGACAGGAAGCCATAGCCAAAGCATAGGAAAAAGCAGAGAGGAACTGATTTAGATAGAAAGCAGCAGACATGTCAAAGAGGGGGCTGGTGAATAAAACACTGTAGTATAAGGGGAGCCACAGAATTCCATACCTACTGGACTCTCTCTTTTCACCTCTTCCCCTTTCCCTTATACAAACTTGTCTGGAATATTGGCCTGAAAATGAACCAGTCTTAATCATTAACAGGAAAATCCGTTCTGCTGCTTGTTAAGAACCTTCCATATTTCCATGTGCCAGAGCTGCAGAGTACTGGTGACAGCAGAGGACATCTGCTCACCAGCTACCATAACAACTCCCTTCCAGCTCACAGATCAATCGTTGTTCTCTTCACCTCTTTCCTCTGCTGCTGCTGCTGCTGCTAAGTCACTTCAGTCGTGTCCGACTCTGTGCAACCCCATAGACGGAAGCTCACCAGGCTCCCCCGTCCCTGGGATTCTCCAGGCAAGAATACTGGGGTGGGTTGCCATTTCCTTCTCCAATGCATGAAAGTGAAAAGTGAAAGTGAAGTCGCTCAGTCGTGTCCGACTCTTAGCGACCCCATGGACTGGAGCCTACCAGGATCCTCCGTCCATGGGATTTTCCAGGCAAAAGTACTGGGGTGGGGTGCCATTGCCTTCCCCACTCTTTCCTCTAGTCAATCACTTTTCTTGCATTCATTTTCCCCTAGAGGTTTCATTTATGAAACCTATCTATTGTGATAGCTAAGACATAAATGAAAATACTATAAGTCATTAAGTCACTGATTTCTCCAATAGCACTAGCCACATTTCAGCCACTGCTGGATCCCCAGCACTCTGTTCCATGGTGCCTACTGAACAACAAAGAATAGTGGCCTCATCCTTATGAACCAAGTCAGTCAGCAATCTAAATGTTTGCCTCATAAACCTGGAAGTGAGGGTTTGAGCCATAGGACAAGAAATTTTTGCAGGTGTGTTGGTGGACCAGACAGTCATATGCTAGTATTAGACTTCATGTAACTTTCACCTATCACATGAGATTTCCTACCATTTGGAAAATCTCTTTCACGTCCTCTGGACCAAATCTGCAAAGTCCAACAGGTGCCTGAAGCACTATTAGACCACTGACTGGGGGAGATCTGGGCAATTTGTCACTCAGAGGGGAATGAGACATTGGTTCTGCTATCAAATTCCTTTCCCCACCCTCATTCCAATCTGTTCTCAGTAAAATAAGGTTAGAGTAAGTGCTCCTGGGATTTCTTCCCTTTCAGATCTGAATGAAGACAGAATGTGTGTCAAATGGAACATGTTATTGTTACATCAATACCCTGGTATTGATGATAGGTTACAGAAAGCAAAGTGGATTTATCTACATGAACTAAGAATTTAAGATGTAAGATATTAGACTGAAAATTCAAGATTAGTCAGTGGTGATAGGCATCAGTATGCACAAAAGTATAACTTCAAAGCAGAATTAACAGTAGGAAAATATACACAAAGTCTAGACACTTATACAGTATTAAGGCTATTTTAAATGTAAATTATCATGAGGTCTAAGTGGAAAAACATTACAATAGCACTTTCTTATTAAGCAATTCTTGTTTGTGCAATTTCATCTCAACTCTGAGGCCTGGAGAGGGAAGCAGCTCTTGAAGATCTTCAGAGGAGTAATAGGAGGAAAATAGTTAAATAGACGTTAAATAAGAAAGAAGAGAAAATCAAAGGATGGCCCATTTCTGAGAGATGGTGAAAAGGAAAAAGAAGACAAGAATTCAAAATAAGCAAGACACATGGAATCTGAGCCTAAGAACACACAGCTGTCTAAATCTCTCCCTCTGGGACCGGCAGTGGCCCAGCCAGATTCAGGCTAAATGGCTGGTGAAGAATCAGGTACAGCGGGGCTAGAACTCAATTTGGGGGTCTTAACCCAATACAGCACAAGGTACAGAGTGGGTGGGCTGGCTAAATGTGTTCTGCTTGTAGTTCAGCCTTTGAGGGATTTCCCTGGTGGTCCAGTGATTAAGAATCCGCCTCTCAATGCAGGGGATGTAGCTTTAATCCCTGGTTAGGGAACTAAGATCCCACATGCCATGGGGCAGCTAAGCCTGTACACAGCAACTACTAAAGCCCACACACCTCAACTAGAGAGAAACCTGAGCCCCACCCCAACGATAGATCCTGCCTGCTGCAACTAAGACCCAATACAGCCAAATAAAATAACTATGAAAAAAAAAAAAAAGAGCCTTTGATTGCAGATAGAAAATGCAATGTCAGAAACAGGAGTTCTGCTTCTGGTGGAACAATGATTACCTATGTTGCTTTGAACCAAACTTTCCACTGAGAACAGCTATGCTATGCTATGCTAAGTCACTTCAGTCGTGTCAGACTCTGTGTGACCCCATAGATGGCAGCCCACCAGGCTCCCCTGTCCCTGGGATTCTCCAGGCAAGAACACTGGAGTGGGTTGCCATTTCCTTCTCCAATGCCTGAAAGTGAAAAGTGAAAGTGAAGTCGCTCTGTCGTGTCCAACTTTTAGCAACCCCATGGACTGCAGCCTACCAGGCTCCACCGTCCATGGGATTTTCCAGGCAAAAGTACTGGAGTGGGGCGCCAAAAGCTAAATAATATAAGTGTCTATTTGTAGTCATCTGAAATCTATCAAATCAGTGAGAAATTTTGGGCTAGAGTGCAAAGTCTAGGAGTAGGAAGCCCAGAGAGATGAGATGAGCATTGAGGGAGATTTTCTTCTAGAGAAATTTCCTGAAAGTCTTGGTCAAGAAGCAGATAAACTCCACAGAGTTTCTGTCTGGAGGGACAAAACTTTGAGTTCAGAAATCACTGAGGAGGGAGACTTTGGCAAACTCTACAGGCTTTGAGTTAGAATCCCAAAGGACTACCTTCTACCAGTAAGGAAGTAGCAAAGTTGGGTCCAGCTTTAAATTCTCTCACCACTGATTTAATTAAAGAGATAGGAATGCTAGTGCTTTCACACTGGTCATCTGGCAGAAGCCAAAGGAATCCTCTCTAGAAGAAGATGATACTACCTAGAGCTTCAAATTATTCCCACAGATCTTGAAGTAGAAAGTACAGCATTTAATGAAAAATAAACACTCAAGAAGATAAGATAGGTCCAGGAAACAAGTGAAAAGAGAAAATATTAGAAGACCAGAGAGAACACAACTAAACAGGATTATCAGGCACAGATTTCAAAATAACTATGATTAACATTTTCAAAGAATTAAAAACAAGATTGGGAATTTTGGCACACTGCAAGCTATTCAAACAAAGAACAAAATAGAAGTTGTGGATCTGAAAAATATAATAACGGAAATTAAAAACTTAATGGATGGGTTTAACAGAAGATTAGATATACATCAAAGGAGATACTTAGTAAACTGGAAAGCACGTCCAAAGAAAACATTTGGTGAGACAAGTGGATGGAAAATTCCAAAAAGAGGGTAAGGGATGTGGGGAAAAGTCAAAATGTTGAAAATATCACCTGTGATTAGAATTCCAAAAGGAAAGGAAAGCAAGGACAGAGAATTAATATATGAAGAAATAACAGCCAAGAATTATACAAAACTGATGGAAGATATCAAGTAACAAATTCAAAAAGCACTCTGAACCTCAAACAGAATAAATACATAGATGACTATATCCAATTATATCACCATATAATTGCTGAAAACCAAAGAGAAGGAAAAGTTTTAAAGAACAAGAAAACAAAAATAAACAAATACTGTCTTTCACAGAACAAAAATAAGACTCCCATATAATTTCTCAACAGAAAAATGGGAAGTCAGAGACAATGGGGCAATATTTTCCATGTGTTGAAAGAAAATCACTGCCAACATAGAATTCTATACCCAGAAAAACAAATAGATCACTTCTAAATTAAGGAAAATTAAGATATTTTCAGACAAACAAAAAGTGAGATAATTTGCCACTAGCATGCCTGCTCACAAGGAGATACTAAAGGATATTCTTTAGGGAGAAGGAAAACTATTCTAGTTATAAGAAAGAATATTCGTGATGAAGTGAAGAGCAATAGAAAGGTAAATCTAAACAAACATTGACTCATAAGACAATAATCATTTTCAGGTGGGTGGTGAAAATAGAAAGAGAACTAAAATCCATGACAGTAATAGCAATAAGTTGGGGAGGTAAGACAAGAGTTAATGTATTCTAAGGTTCTTGCAAAATCCAAGAGATGATAAAAGTACTAATACATATTCAGATCAGATCAGATCAGATCAGTCGCTCAGTCGTGTCCGACTCTTTGCGACCCCATGAACCGCAGCACGCCAGGCCTCCCTGTCCATCACCAGCTCCCGGAGGTCACTCAGACTCGCATCCATCGAGTCAGTGATGCCATCCAGCCATCTCATCCTCTGTCGTCCCCTTCTCCTCCTGCCCTCAATCCCTCCCAGCATCAGAGTCTTCTCCAATGAGTCAACTCTTCGCATGAGGTGGCCAAAATACTGGAGTTTCAGCTTTAGCATCATTCCTTCCAAAGAAATTCCAGGATTGATCTCCTTCAGAATGGACTGGTTGGATCTTCTTGCAGTCCAAGGGACTCTCAAGAGTCTTCTCCAACACCACAGTTCAAAAGCATCAATTCTTCGGCGCTCAGCCTTCTTCACAGTCCAGCTCTCACATCCATACATGACCACAGGAAAGACCATAGCCTTGACTAGGCGAACCTTTGTTGGTAAAGTAATGTCTCTGCTTTTGAATATGCTATCTAGGTTGGTCATAACTTTCCTTCCAAGGAGCAAGCGTCTTTTAATTTCATGGCTGCAGTCACCATCTGCAGTGATTTTGGAGCCCAGAAAAACAAAGTCTGACACTGTTTCCACTGTTTCCCCATCTATTTCCCATGCAGTGATGGGACCAGATGCCATGATCTTCGTTTTCTGAATGTTGAGCTTTAAGCCAACCTTTTCACTCTCCACTTTCACTTTCATCAAGAGGCTTTTTAGCCCCTCTTCACTTTCTGCCATAAGAGTGGTGTCATCTGCATATCTGAGGTTATTGATATTTCTCCCGGCAATCTTGATTCCAACTAATACATATTAGACTTAATAAATCAGAGGTCTAGTTTATACATATTAGACTTAATAAATCAGATGTCTAGTTTATAATCTCCAGTGTAACTATTAAAGAAAAGAAAAAAATGCATAACTACTAAACATGTTTTTAATAATAAAAATACTTAATTCAAAAGGCAGCAAGAAAAAGATTAGGGAAGTAAACAGGCAAAACAAACATGAGGAGAATAAGGTGGTAGATGTAAACCCATATGTATCAGGAATAACAGCACCAGGTACCAGTCCAGAGAATAAAGCAGGCTTCAGGGTTGAGTTGTTAACTAAGTACAGTCAGAGTTGGAGGGAAAGTAAGGCAGGCTGGGGAGGAGGATCTGGAATGAGGTAGAAAACAGTGTTAGGAATCACAGGCTTGTACTCTCCAAAATGTTTGTTTAGTGACTTAAATTAAGGCAACCTTGGATGGCTTAAAAGACCCAAGAGGGCAGATAAAAAGGAGTGGGAATTCTTTTGTTCATCCAAATCAGTAGCTTCCCAGGTGGTACTAGTGATAAAGAACCCACCTGCCAATGCAGCAGATGCAGGAGACTTGGGTTGATCCCTGGGCCAGGAAGATCCCCTGGAAGAGGGCATGGCAACCCACTCCAGTATTCTTGCCGAGAGAATCCCATGGACAGAGGAGCCTGGCAGCCTACAGTCCAAAGGGTTGGAAAGAGTCGGACACGACTGAAATGACTCAGCACACATGCACACAACAGTAGCAGCCAGTTACCACACGAGGACATGAATATATGAAGAAAATATATTGTTCATTGTTTACAAAGCTTCCCCGTGTAATATGCTATTTGTTCATCACAATTCTGGGATATAGAGCAAGCAGAATCATAATCCCTATTTTACATATGAAGAAATGGAGACCCAGAAGATGAAACAACAACCCTATCATCACACACTCCATGCTGAGAATAGAAATTTCCAATTTCCCATCCAATACTCTCTCAGCCACATGACCTCTTAAGCAAATGTAATGGAGGATTTACAACCTACTGATCTTGCCATGCACCTTTTGCTCCTAAATTTTTGGAGTGTTGATTTTTCATCCTGCAGAAATGCTAGGTAACCAGCACTAGTGACTGGCTATTAAAATTTAAGGAGCTAATGTTCAAAAACCCCTGGCACAGAGCAGATGCCCAGATGCATCAAGCTCACAGTAGATAAATCAGACTCTCAGAGGAGTAGCTTAAGGGCGAAGCAGAAGCCAAGAACTGTAGGCCACAGCATGATGTGGAGGATACAGGTCCAAACTTTCAGGAGCTCCTAGACAAGGGATCTGATCTGAGACAAGGGAAAGGGACGGTGAAAGAGCACAAACAACGCCACTGAAAGGCAGAGAAAGTACTGTGGCAAAAGGCATAGAGAGCAGTGTTGGGGCAGGAGGAGCGGGGGGAGTCACATCTCGACAGCAAGGGGACAGGAAAGGACCAGGGGTGGGACAGGATGGGTGGTAGGGATGGGGTGCCCAGGACTGAGAGGTGCAGCCAGAGTCATTACCTTTCTGGCCAGCGTGGCCACTGCAATGACTGCTATGCAGATGACCACCAGCACTGCGGCCATGGCTCCAAGCAATGGGATCTGGAACCCGGCGCTGTACTCAGCCACTAGAGGGAAGACAAAACTAAGGTGAGCGGGTAGAGGCCAGAAGCAAAGGGCAACATCATCCAGGGAAACCTCAGTGTCTGGGCACAAGGGGTGGGGATTGGCCAGGCTTTTCTCAAACCACAGGACTGGAGTCTTCAAACCCAGCTCTTTGGAGAGCAGAGCATCTGCCAGGCCCATCACAAAATGAATAACTGATCCCTCCAGGGCTGTGCCTCATGCATTTGACACCACAGCAGACCGTTCTTAACACTCCCTTCTGTTCAACAAAATCACTTTCAGTAATAGTCACAAAGTGAAACAAATAACATTCAGTAAAAAATAAGAAAGTGAATACTTTCTTTTTATTAAACTTGGTGTTTATAATCAATCTGATATTTTGAAAAGTTTAATTAAAAAGCAAAATTAACATTAAACTACAAAGAAGAAAAAAGGCATATAATCTTTTACCTTAAGCCTATAACACATCTCAACTAGGCTGTGAGACCCCAGAGGGGAGAAGGCTCTGGAACTTTACCCTTTGCTGTTTTGCCAGCCCCTGGAACCTAGCAGACACCTAATAAATACTCGTGATACGAGTTAAAGCACAAACAGAAGAATCTGTATCAAGATGTAAAATATAAACAAGAAGGAGGAGGAGTCAGGGGGCTTGGAGAGATGGTACTTGACCCGAGGAGGGTGTGAGGGAAACAGGACAGCCGCCAGGCTGTGTGCTGGACTGTAGGCACAGGAACTTCCAGGCTACCCCCTCCCATGCCCACCTCCTTCCCAGGATCTCGGGCAGAATCCAGGTGTCCAGGGAAGTCTTGGAAGGAGAGGGGTGTAGCAGAGGCTGGGCCCTCTTTCCTTTGACAGAGGACTCTGAATGCCAGGGAGGTGGTTAAGGCCTGCCATCACTTAGGACGGGACAGCACGTGTGGTGCCTGCAAGGTACCAGGACAGGGAGGCGAACCCAAATTGCCCAGCTTGCTTTCCTCCTGCCCTGAGGACTCGGTCTCCTGCCTTGGCCACAGGTAGGCAAAGAGGACTGAGGGGGAACAAAGCTACAGAGAGCTGGCCATAGAACCAGCAAAGGGTGGAGGCTGGAGGGGTGCAAGGGCCTGCAGAGGGCCATCCATAGAACCAGCAAAGGATGGAGGCTCTCCCCCACATGATACTTGGGCCTATGTCGGGGCCCCTCAGGAAGCAGCACTTGAGAAGACACTTTCAGGCCAACTTTTATCTCCTCAGTTTACACATACACAGTTTGCTAACTCATAAGACTTAAACTCCCATACCACTGATGGTAGCAGGCAGCAGCTCTGAGTGTGTGGTTGAGTGGAACCTGAAAACCAGTATTAAAATCAGCTGTACCACTCTGAGCAACGGTCAGGCTCAGCTCCTTCCTCCACCCTACAGTCAGATGGGGTTTCGGGAATCCTATTAATAGCTAATACTGACCTCATGCTTGCCACTTTCCAGGTGCTATTCTAAGGGCATTTCCTTTTAGTCAGTAATCCAATCCTATGTTCACACCTTACATCTTCTCCTCATTTCACAGTTGAGAAAAATGAGGCACAGAGAAGCCCAATAATCTTGTCTGAGGTCACAGCAACACTAGGATTTGGACCCAGGCCGTCTGAGTTCATCATCACTTTTCTATCCTGTCCCTCATATTACAACAGTCACTTCCCCTCTCCAAAGAGGTTGGAGTGTGCAGGTGGATAATGAAGGCGAGAGCATTTTGGGAAACCATCAAGTACCACAGAAATGTAAATTGTTGTACATTTACACTTAGCACACACTGACCTCTAATCCTTTATAAATGGAGAGGCTAAATCTAATTGGCATGATCACTGCTAAAATAATTAATGTGATCCCTTCTCAAATGGGTTCTTCCCAGGCGGTGCAACAGTAAAGAATCCACCTGCCAATGCAGGAGACACAGGAGACTCAGACTCAGTCCCTGGGTCAGGGAGATGCCATGGAGTAGGAAATGGCAACCCACTCCAGTATTCTTGCCTAGGAAACCCTATGGACAGAGGAGCCTAGTGGGCTACAGTCCATAGAGTTATAAAGTGTCGGACATGACTGAGCGACTGAGCGTGTACACACTTCTCAAATGACCTGAACAACTGGTCTTCCTAACAAAAACACACAAAATGTGCTTTTACCCAAACAGTGGTTCTCAGTCACGGCTGACTATTCAAACCATCGAGAGTGCTTCTAGAATCTAGCACACCCTGCTCTGCCCCTGGAGGCTCTGACTGGACTGGTCTGGGATGGGGGCCAGCTTCCGTACCATCTGAAAGCTCCCAGGTGATGTGAATGTGAGCCAGGGTTGGGAGGCCCTGCTCTGCAGTGAGGGGGAAGGCAATGGCACCCCACCCCAGTACCCTTGCCTGGAAAATCCCATGGATTGAGGAGCCTGGTGGGCTCCAGTCCATGGGGTCGCTAAGAGTCAGACATGACTGAGCGACTTCACTTTCACTTTTCACTTTCATGCATTGGAGAAGGAAATGGCAACCCACTCCAGTGTTCTTGCCTGGAGAATCCTGGGGACAGAGGAGCCTGGTGGGCTGCCGTCTATGGGATCGCACAGAGTCGGACACGACTGAAGCGACTTAGCAGCAGCAGCAGCAGCTCTGCAGTGATTCGAGCATCGAGCATGAGGGTCCTCAGCCACCTGGCCCCAGAGGGCATACCTGAGTGTCGTAGGACTTGCAGAAAGAGTGCCCCTTTGTAAATCCCGTCAGGGTAGGTGTGATAGACGCAGGTGTACTGTCCTGTGTCGTTACTGGTCAGCGAGCGGAGGGTGAGGCCCAGATTGGAGTCCGGGACCACTCGCTCCTTGAAGGCAGGAGCGATGTGCCACCCCAAGCTGTCATGATGAATGGCCACGACTTGGTCTTGCAGATTCCAGTTGACTTGGGTCACTTTGGCAGTGGTGGAGGAGAGGTGACATTGTAAGGTGACAGAGCCACCTTCCACTGCAGAAATGTTCCCCATTGTTACTATTCTGCCTGTCACAGCTCCTGGGGAGGGGGAAAGAAGTGTGCATTTTTAGCAGCTGGTTTTGAACCTTTCCATAGAAATTCCAAGGAGTCTTTGAGGCCAAAATTGGTTTTCGGTGTTTTGCTTCTTTTTTTTTTAAAGATTTTTTTTTCTGATGTGTACCATTTTTAAAGTCTTTATTGAATCTGTTACAATATTACTTCTGTTTTATGGCCACCAGGCATGTGGGATCTTAGCTCCCCATGTAGGGACTGAGCCCACACCCCGGAGCCCACACCCCCCTGCACAGGAAGGCAACGTCTTAACCACTGGATCGCCAGGGAAATACCAGAATTGGATTTTGGAATGACAGTCTCTCCAGTTCGTCCTGTCTTTCCCCCCGTAAACACCGTAATTCCCATACAATGTAGCCACTTCACCCTCTCAGGACACTCTGCTGGAATAGTATTTCCTGATGAGCTCATTGATTTTTTTCCACACACTTATGTTGTCTCTCTACCTAGAATATAGGCCCTTGTCAGCCACCACCTCTATTTCTGATTGTATCTTTCGGCAGCCAGTTCTGCGCTGGGCCCATTATCCTTTGAAATAAGACCTGGCTGTTTCGATTGACTGCCATTTGGGGGGTGCCTGGAAAATTTTCAGAAAAGCCCCGAAATCTAAAGGAAAGGAAGTTGGAGAGCAACTCTGTTTCTCCCAGGCAAAACCACCCTCCTCAGCACTGACCCCCCACAGATGGTTCAGAAAACAGGGGAACAAAATTATAACAGTTTTTAAATATTTCTGCACCCTCAGACACATTTATGATTTTTAATACATAAGGAAATAGGTTTAACATAAATTCAATCTATAGCAGTAGAATATCTGGAATCTGTGACGATGACGTTTTTGACCCACAAAAAGCATACTATGTTTTTCTAGAAGTTTCCTCAAGGACAGAAGAAAGGAGGATAGAGCAGGAGGGAACTTCGCCCAGCAAACCCATCATCCCTCCTCCTTAGTCCCTTTCTCACCTCCTGCTTCTTTTTTGGGTCAGCCAGGCAGGCACCCCACAACCCCAAGTCCTTCATCTACCACCGAAAACAGAACTGGAGCTCCTTCTCAGAGACAGCGTTTTCTCCCACGAGGGGACACAGGACTCTGAAAACTGTATTTCCTTCCGTCAGATGGATGAGGCCTTGGCTCCAGCCTTCCCTTCCCGCCCGCTCTCCCTCCCGGTCCTGTCCTGGGCTAGACTTCAGATCTTACCTGATGCGGGGACGAGAGCCTGCTTCAGCACCTGGGCCCAGATCAGGAGGAGACACCACTGCATGCTTCTGCCCAGGGGGCTGACAGGAAGCAGCTGTGGCCCCTTCTGCCACCGAAACTGGCTGACTGCTGATGGCAGGGTGAAACTGAGCTTCTGAGCAGAGAGGGTCTCGGAAAAACCAAGTTCAGCAAAAACAATGTCAAAGACAGATAAAGCTCACAACAAGAGCACAAACTGCCCTGGGCAAGCCACAAGAAAAACCATGAAGGAAACGCTTAAAAAATAAACAAAAATGTGGTTAGAGATACACTGGTCTTTGGATTACTATTAGCCTATAGTTTTCAAGTTCTGTCTCAGTGCACTTTTTTAAAAAAATCAGCCTTTATGGAATAAGCTCAAAAGCATCTGGGTAATTAATGCCCACGATCCTGGGGAACCTGTCCCTGATGGGGTTCACTGGGTTGCTCCGACTTCTTCCCACTAAAGAGTGTGCAGTGAGGAGAGAAACTTAAGTTTATGCACTTAAAGGCCAGGAACTGCACTTGAAATCTAATGATCGTGGGAACAAGAGCCATTTATTTCAGAAACAAGACCAAAATCTTGACCAAACAGAGCAGCTTTCCCTTGAGTGAGGGAAAGAACTAAGATTCCCTCTCCTTGAATCTTATTTCTTCGCTCTTATTTATTTGGACTGAGATGTTGTTGAATTCGGGCTTAGTCTCTCTGACTCAACAGAATCAGAGGAGACCAGAAGAGTGAGTTTTCTCATGAATGGTGACCCCACAACCATTTGGGGATGCAGAGGGTGAGCCCCAGTTGCCTGACCCTGGATTGAGATTGGCTGACACTTGCCTGGAGCTCCCAGCTCATCATCAAGCCCTGCTGTTGGCCCACCCTTCCTTCCTGCTTCCCTCCCCCGTCTCTCCGTTCATTCATGTGAAAGTCCTTGAGTGTCTGTGAAGCACCAGACTCGAGACTAAGCTCTGGAGATACGAGGGTGAATAATCACAGCCCCCTGCTCTCAGACGGTCCACAGCAAAGCTTGCTGTCTGGTGAAGCCTCGCTCTGGGGAGAGGAGGCGGAGGCTACACATTCACCTGCCCTCAGGGCTCACCACTGCTGCCTTGGACATGCCCCATGATACATGTCCCAAAAGTCTGCTGCTCTGCCAGGGGGAACACTGGAAGCCTGGTGCTCTGCCCCTCATTCCAGCCTGCACCCTGAGCATCCCACACTGCCCAGACTCCTGTCCTCATTTCCTCCTGCAGGATGCCCGATCTCAAACCAGTTTCCTACCCTCCCTGGGTACTGCCTACTCCCAAGTCTACACCATGACCCATGTACAACATACACCTCACCCCCCACTCCAGCCTCTTAGACAACACGTCTCACCAACTACTTTCTGCTCACCCCAATTCAGCCTGTCCTTCAAGGCTCACATCAACACATCTCCTCCACCGCCTCTCCACAGTTACAGAGCTGCAGCTGAAGAAGCTAAGAGACCTAATGTGGGTGCAGAGGTTGAACCAGTGGGGCATTTTCGAAACTGTTGCCAAGGCAGAAGAGCCAAGAGTGGGAGAGCAGCGAGCAGCTGACGGGAATAAAGCACAGAGAGAAGTGGACTCTGACATTTGGACCATAAAAAACTTAGATTGCTTCTACAGTGGAGGCTGGTAGAAGCCACAGAGGCAGGACCTGTCTTGTATACAGCTGGCCTTCTGGAATTATGAGTTCAGAATGTGCAGATTCAATCAACCACAGATAGAAAATATTTTTTTTAATTCCAGAAAGTTCCAAAAAACAAAACTTGAACTTGTCTTGCACTGGCAACTATTTGCATAGCATTTACATTGTATCTATAACTAGTCACATAGTATGCTTGCCTGCCAAGTCACTTCAGTCATGTCCGACTCTTTGTGACCCTATGGACTGTAGCTCACCAGACTCCTCTGTCCATGGGATTTTTCAGAGAAGAATGCTGGGATGCCATGCCTTCCTCCAGGGGATCACACTGACTCAGAGAGAGAAACTGTGTCTATCTCTTGCTTCTCTGCATTGGTAGGAGGGTTCTTTACTACTAGCACCACCTGGGAAGCCCCGTTCACATAGCATTTACATGCTATTAAATCAGAGAAGGCAATGGCATCCCACTCCAGTACTCTTGCCTGGAAAATCCCACGGACGGAGGAGCCTGGTAGGCTGCAGTCCACAGGGTCGCTACGAGTCGGATACGACTTCACTTTCACTTTTCACTTTCATGCATTGGAGAAGGAAATGGCAACCCACCCCAGTGTTCTTGCCTGGAGAATCCCAGGGATGGGGGAGCCTGGTGGGCTGCCGTCCATGAGGTCGCACAGAGTTAGACATAACCGAAGTGACTTACCAGAAGCAGCAGCTATTAAATATTATAAGTAATCTAGAAATGGTATAAATTATATGGGAGGCTGTGCCTAGACTATATGCAAATACTGTGCCACTTTATGTAAGAGACTTGAGCACCTGCATGGTTCCTGGAACCAACAAACCCCATGGATACTGAAAAATGACTATACAATGAGAAATCCAAAGAAGCAGACTAGGTTAAAGAATTGTTCTTTAAACAATCAGTCCAAAGAGGAACACAGGCAATTCTATTCTGATCAATGGTGCTCTAGAACGTGGTGACTAACACCCTATGGAATGAAAGCTACCTGGGGCCAGAATTCATACTGGTTTGGTGATGTTGTGAAATTACTCAACCTCCTAAAGCTTCAGCTTCCTCATCTGTTAACAAAAACAGTAGTGGCCCCTCCTCACCCCCACTCATGGGGTCATTGTGAGTATTCAGTGAACTGATGTCTGGTAAGGTATTCGACACAGTGCTGAACACAGAAGAGACTACTATATCAATGGTAGTATTGCTGCAAACATTAACTGAGGAAGTGAAAGGAAGATCAGAGAAGAATAGCCCTAAGTAGAGTATTTTGCCAGAAGTAAAACCCTAGTCTCTGGACTGCAAAGCCAATGTTCTACAAACCTCTTCTAGCCAGTGTTCTACAAACCTCTTCATTCTGGCTTAGGCATCTTATATCAAATAAAAGGATAAAATGTTACTGCAGAAAAGTAGCCACTGTACCAGTCAAACCCTGAGAAGGCCTTGGAAGAAGGTGAATGATGGAAGAGTCTCCCCAAGGAACCTTCCAAATTCCTCTGAAGCCTCCTCCTTGGACCACTCCTGGAAAGGTCACTGGCTGCAGCCAGAGCCCAGCACCACAGCCACAAGGAGCAGGTCTGAACTAACAGTTCCCCAAGCCACCCGGAGCCTCTGGGGCCCATTGCAGTCCCTGCAGCAAAGCATGAACCCCTGTGGTTGTGAGTGTGCTAAGTCATTTCAGTCATGTCATGTCTGACTCTGCGACCCTATGGACTGTAGCCTGCCAGGCTCCTCTGTGATTAGTTGGGTGCTAACTCATATTTGCATTTAAAGCTCTAAAAGGAGCCACAGTACTTTTTCCCCCTGACTTCTGGGGTTCTGGGTTGGACAGGTGTGGTTAGCTTTGAGGCAGTGGGGTGGGTGAAGGTACTGGGGAAGGGACTCCATTTGCGTGTAAAGGGGGAAGAAGCCCTGGCCTGAAAAGTAAAACTCTCCCCAGGCCCTTCAAGTGCTTTCACAGCCCAGCCTTCCCTTTGCCCTATAAGCCTCCCCTGAGCCCACAGCCTACTTCCCATCTTCAGTTGGAAGCCCATGGCCTGGCAAGGGTCACAGCACTGGACCCCCAGGGCTGAGAGTGGTCACACTTTCCACAAGGCTGTGTCTCATACATAGGAAACACAGCCTAGGATTTTCTCGGGGTACAGGCCCATCTCTCAGCTGTGTCTTTGAACTTCAGACTCTCCGAAGTCTTCCTTCCGGCTCAGAAGGGGTGCGGAAGCCTGAGGGATATCACGACTGTCTTCTCCCCACTCTCCCCAGCCTCTTACCGAGTGCAACATCCAGCAGCTGCAGAGGCGGGGGCCTCCCCAGCCAAGTGCTCCCACTCGCTGCCTCTCCGGCTAGCGCCTCCTGCTGTGGGCTGGACTGTGGCTGGAGGGTCTACAGAGAGCTGAGAAAGCAGGGGACAGGAAACGGGAGATAAGGGTGCACAGCCACTCCGGGTACCCAGAAGAGCCTGCCCTGCATCGCCCTCAGCCCCACCCAGCCTTTGCCACCGCGAAGTCATTTTACTCAACATGAAAGGAATATTTCTGACCTCACGGTCTTTAATAATTCTGTGAGCCACGAGGTTTGTGGGCGGCAACCGCCTCAGAGAAAATGCAAATAGGAGGAACTCGGGAGTGGGATTGCTGCTGTTTGTCCAAGCCCCCGTGGGTGAGGTGACCCTGAGGACCTCCCCAACAAAGGCTGCCAAGGAGGTTCATGGATTATGGGAAATTCCCTTTGCCTTCCCAGCTGTGAAAATAGGACAGAGACTCCCAGGAGAGGCTGGAATGCAATTAGAAGAAAAGTCTTGGGAGGAAGTAGCTGATCTTCTGCCCCCAACTTAGGCCTTTCCGGTAGCCTCTCTCACAGCCCTCCCACCCATGGATATCGCTCCCCTCCCATCCTTCCCCATCCTGGAGGTGATTTTCTTATCAGTCATCCCCTAGCCCTGTCTCCCACGGGAAAGATGTCCTCTATCCCTGGAAACTTACTTCCTACTTCCTACTACCTGCATCCCTCAGCATCCAGGACAAGGAGGATTGCGATAGAAATACACGTGAATGTGTGGTTCAAAGAACATCTCAACAGTCAAGAATCCTCACTCCACCATCAACACAACGCCAGACCAAGATTGTTTCACAGGGGGACTGTAACAAACCTGTAAAGAGAGGATAATTCCAATGCTACTTAAAATATACAGACGTAAAATACAAAGAAACACTTCCAAATTTGTTGTGTGAAGTGAATTTCAAGTTATTATAAAAATGATTACGATTGCTCACAATAAAAGAAAATCAGATCCTAACATCTTACCAATAGTGTGGGGGGAATTCCAAATAAAATATTGTCACAAGATGCCAATAGCAAATTAAATAAAATACATAATCATCAGTTAGAGTTTATTGCAGGGTGAATAAACATGTTCGTGAATCATAAAAGGATGATTCAATACTAGGAAATCCTTTAATATTAATATTAAATACAAGATCTACATAGGAAAAACATACGGTCATTTCCTGACACTAAAAAGAAAATTCAATCCCTATGACTGGCTGGAAAAACAAACCAGTCAGTAAAATAAAAATTAATTTTTTCTTAACATAATTACACACACACACACACACACCCAGCCCCAGAGTCAACATCTCTTTTGAAGGGAAAACACTAGAGGTGTTCCCAGTAAAATCAGAAGACACGAATACTCAATATTGCCACAGCTAGTCAACAAGTTATTGGAAATATTAGCAAATGCAATTAAAAGAAGCAGTTAGAGGAGTAAGAGTTAGAAATAAGGATATAAAACTATTTCCAGTTATGTTATCTTAACAAGAGACTCACCGGGGGAAATATCACAAACAATAGAATTCTGTAAAATTGGCAGTATATAGCATTAATATAAATTAAAAAGTAGCCTTCCTATATGCAATCATTAACTAGTTAGAAATTATTTTTGAAGAGAAATCACACAATAGCAAAAATAAAATACTTAGAAATAAATTTAGCAAGAAATGTACAAAAGCCATACTTAAAACCTTTACTCCAATGTACCAGCTATCCAAATACGTTTTTAAATGGAACCATGTGTGTGTGGGTGTGCTTAGTCACTCAGCTGTGTCCCACTCTTTACATGGAGGAGCCTGTCAGGCTCCTCTGTCCATGGGGATTCTCCAGGCAAGAATTCAGGAATGGGTTGTCATGCCCTTCTCCAGGGGATTTTCTCAACCCAGGGATCAAACCCAGGTCTCTCGCATTGCAGGCAGTCTTTACTGTCTGAGCCACTAGGGAAACCCATGATACTGGAGCAGGTAGCCAGTCCCCTCTCCAGGGGATCTTCCCCAGCCAGGAATCAACTGGGGTCTCCTGCATTACAGACTGATTTTTTTACCAGCTGAGCTCCCAGGGAAGCTCCAAATGAAACCATACGAATACTAAAAGAAAATTCCTTTAAAACCTAAAAGTTGAGAAAATTTTTAAACTGTGATCAAAATCTGGAATCAATAAAAACAACTGGTGAGGGATTTGACTACATAAAGATTTTTTTAAAGAGTCTTTTGCATTTAAAAAATCATTAAGGTCAAAAGACAACTGACAAACTAAGAAAGAATATTGGAACTTACTTCACAACCAAATGATTCATTTCCTTAACATAAAACATTTCTAGAAATCAATATGAAAAAGACCAAAATTCATGAACTGAAAGTTCTTAGAAAAAGAAATACAATATCCCTTAAACATTTGAAAAGTTCACTCTACTCAATAAAGAGAGAGATACATGAAGACTATACCGTGATACCATTTCTACCCCACCAAATTGGCAAAAATAAAAAATTTGACAATATTTTCTATTGGTAAGCCTGTGGGAAAACAAATGTCATTTATTTTTGTTAGAAATAAAAAATCATACAACTCCTTTGCAGGAGAATTGGTCCATAACTATCAAGATTACAGCACTGTTTATCCTTTGGCCCAGGAATCCCACTTCTAGAAATAAATTCTGAAGACCTAATTGCCTAAATAGGAAATGACATGTGCACAATGTTATTCATCAAGGCATAATTCACTAGCAAAAACAAACAAACAAACAAAAACATGTAGCAATCCAAACATCCATCAGTAGTTTCCTGGCTGAATAAACTGATACCCAAGTCCCTTATCAAATAAACTATGGTACTGCCACATAATGGAGAACTGGGCAACCACAGAAAGAATAAGTACAATCTCAATGTATGGATATGGACTGATCGCCAGGAGACTTTGTTAAATGAGAAAGTGTGGAGCAGTGTGTTAGTGTGCAGCCTTTGTGGAATGGGGCAAAGGGAGCAAGAAGATGAGTAAAAATTTGCCTACATCTTTAATAAGAAACATTAAGAATTGATCAAAATTAATTTTAAAACTTGGTTACCATTAGGTGGTCAGAGAAGGTATAGGAAGGGGGGGAATTGGAATGGAAAAGAAACTTCTTGGAATATAGCTTTGAACTTCTAAGACATATGAGTGCTTTACATACTCAAATGATTCATATTATATAAAAATTTAAAAGGAAAAATCCATAAAAATCAAAGAAAAAGAAGAAACAAATTAATCAAATTTAAAATGAATAACACCATCAAACAGAGAAAATAATCAACTCTGTTTAAAACTTAGCACTTCGTATCTACCCACTGGAATATATTCTAGGATAAAAGCATAGTATTATAGTCCTTCCACCATATTATAATTTTGAAATAATGATGCAACAACAAAGTCATTACATTAATATTGTTAGAAGCCAAGTTTTTCAGTGTAAGAGAAAACAGAAGTATAAATTCAAACAATTAAGCAAAACCTGGAAGGTTAAATTTGAAAATTTGATCAATATAAAGCCATGAATTTTATACATATATATATGTATAAAATTATACATATATATATGTATATATGCTATGCTATGCTAAGTCACTTCAGTCGTGTCCGACTCTGTGTGACCCCATAGACAGCAGCCCACCAGGCTTCCCCGTCCCTAGGATTCTCCAGGCAAGAATACTGGAGTGGGTTGCCATTTCCTTCTCCAATGCAGGAAAGTGAAAAGAGAAAGTGAAGTCGCTCAGTCATATCCAACTCTTAGCGACCCCATGGACAGCAGCCTACCAGGCTCCTCCGTCTGTGGGATTTTCCAGGCAAGAGTACTGGAGTGGGGTGCCATTGCCTTATGTATATATATGTATATATACATTATATATAATGTATATATACAGGGGAGCCTGGTAGGCTATAGTCCATAGGGTTACAAAGACACAACTGAAGCAACTTAGCAACACACATACATATAAATATAAAATCTAGTATGGCCCATTGAAAGAACCGCAAAACAACGATATTCCAGGAGTAATGAGTATCCCTAGAGGCAGAATGCTTTCTAAAACTATTTTGCATTTGAGGGACCAGGGCTTCTAAGAGAAACAACTGACTCCAAGTTTGTATCAAGGAGTATACAAGACAAGCCCGGGACATCTCACTCTTTCAAAGATTAATGGAATCATGTCAAGAAGACCAGACCAATTTACAGGGGCTACAAATGGCCAAAGTTGGGCCCATTAGCGTGTGACAAAGAAAAATGGCCACAAGAATATTTTAAAGGCCATAGATCCACAAACGATGCTCCAAAAACAGAAAATTCTAAACAAAGCAAGTCTCATTTGTCACTATTGGAGATAGTTACCACACCAACTCCTTGTTCTAACAATTGGCAATTCAAGTTGACAGGATTGATCCTGTCTTTCTGTTTGGAACTGTGTTTAAGGATGACTAAATAGCCCAGTTGGCTTCTTAGGTGGTTCAGCAGTAAAGAAACCACCTGCAATGCAGGAGACTTGTAGGAGATGCAGGAGATGCAGGTCTGACCCCTGGGTTGGAAAGATCCCCTAGAGAAAGAAATGGCTACCTACTCCAGTATTCTTGCCTGGAAATCCCCATGGACAAAGACCTGGTGGGCTACAGCCCATGGCTGTCCCAAAGAGTCAGACACGATTGAGCAACTAAACAATAGCAACAAAAAATAGCCCAGCTGATGAGGGAAAGCACTTGTTTACAGAATAATTCTAGCTAATAAATAGAGAATAAATTTCATCAACCCTAATGGAATAGTTGATTTAGTTAAGGATCTCTGATGGAAATGGAAACCACTAGGTGAAATGTGATGGCAAAGCAGATGTTCCAAGGTGCTAAGGCAGTCTCACAAATTGCTTTCTGGTCACAAGTGAGAAAGTGCAACAGCTCAAGGGAGGGATTGAGCTATCCCCACTTTTTTCCCAGTGACTAAACACCACTTAAACTTGAACAGCTAGACATATTGTGCAATCTAATAGGACCCAAACACCCCACCCCAGTACTTTTGCCTGGAAAATCCCATGGACGGAGGAGCCTGGTAGGTTCCAGTCCGTGGGGTCGCTAAGAGTCGGACACGACTGAGCGACTTCACTTTGACTTTTCACTTTCATGCATTGGAGAAGGAAATGGCAACCCACTCCAGTGTTCTTGCCTGGAGAATCCCAGGGACAGGGGAGCCTGGTGAGCTTCCGTCTATGGGGTCGCACAGAGTCGGACACGACTGAAGCGACTTAGCAGCAGCAGCCATCCATGAAATATTCATTCCCAAAATGTTTGTTGTTGTTCAGTCATTCAGTCATGTCCGACTTTTTGCAACCCCATGGACTGCAGCATGCCAGGCCTCCTTGTCCTTCACTATCTCTCAGAGTTTGCTCAAATTCAAGTCCATTGAGTCGATGACACCATCCAACCATCTCATCCTCTGTCATCCCCTTCTCCTCCAACCTTCAATCTTTCCCAGCATCAGGGTCTTTTCCAATGAGTCACTTCTTTGTATCAGGTAGCCAAAATATTGGAGCTTCAGCTTCAGCATCAGTCCTTCCAATGACTATTCATGGTTGATTTCCTTTAGAATGGACTGGTCTGATCTCCTTGCAGTCCAAGGGACTTCCAAGAGTCTTCTCCAACACCACATTTCAAAAGCATCAATTCTTCAACACTCAGCCTTCTTTATGGTCTAACTCTCACATCCGTATATGACTATTGGGAAAACAAATGTTTAACCTGAGTCTGAGCAGACTTCTAGTTTATAGAAGACATAGTACAATGTATAAGTGAACAGGTTAAATTCCCCCCAACTACAGAGCAGAGAAAAATGCAAAATGCAAATGTGGGGCAATTTCTTCAAGACAAAGGCAAGGAGAAAGAAGGAGGGAGGAAGACTATTTTAGAGTAAAACAAATTTAGGAGACGTAACAGCCAAATGCGATTCATGGTCCTCAATTGACCCTTCATTTGAACAAAGACATTTGGGGGACAGCTGTCAGAAATCATATACGGATTGGGCATTAATTATATTAATAAACTACTGTTAGTTTTGTTAAGTGTGCATTATGACCTGAATTGTGTCCCCCGACCCCTACAACAAATTCTTAACTCCTAATCCTCAGCACTTCAGAATATAACTATATTTGGTGTGCTGGGCTTAGTCACTCAGTTGTGTCCAACTCTTTTCAACCCCATGGACTCTAGCCTGCCAGGTTACTCTGTCCATGGAATTCCCCAGGCCAAAATACTGGAGTGGGTAGCCTTTTCCTTCTCTGGGGAATGTTCCCAACCCAGGGATCAAACCCAGGTCTCCCACAGTGCAGGCAGATTCTTCACTGTCTGAGCCACTAAGAAAGCCCATGAATACTAGAGTGAGTAGCCTACTCCTTCTCCAGAGGATCTTCTTGATCCAGGAATCGAACCCAGGTTTCCTGCTTTGCAGGCAGATTCTTTACCAGCTGAGCTACCAGGGAAGATGAGGTCTTTAAAGAGCTGATTTAGTTAAAATTAAGTCTGTAGTGTGTATGAGTGCTCAGTTATGTCCAACTATTTTCAACCCCCTGGACTGTAGCCCACCAGACTACTCTGCCCATGGGATTGTCCAGGCAAGAATACTGGAGTGGGTTGCCATTTCCTCCTCCAAGGGATCGTCCCAAATCAGGTATTGAACCCAGTTCTCCTGCATTGGCCAGCAGATTCTTTACCACTACACCATCTGCGAAACCCAGAAGTCTTTAGGGTGGGCCCTTATCCAATATGATTGCTGTTCTTAAAAAAGAGGAAATTTAGAAAAAGAGATAGATACAGACAGAGGTACAGCCAGGTGAGCACACAGTGAGAAGGTGGCCATCTGTAAGCCGAAGAGAGAAGCCTCAGCAGAAACCAAACCTACGGACGCCTTAATTTTGGACTTCCGGCCTCCAGAGTTGTGAGAAAACTAACTTCTGTTGTTTTAGCCACCCAGTTCTGCAGTCACAGAGAGCTGGACATGACTGAAGCAACCAACACTTTCACTTTCATTTTTAGTGGTATTTTCTTATGGCAGTCCTGATAAACTAGTACAATGTAAGAACGATATTGTGGTTATGCAGAAAGTTTTTCAGAGATCTGTGCAATTTTTAAGTGTGAAATGTATTCATGTCTGTAATTTTTAAATCCTCATATAATGAATGGGTGGCAAAATGTGGATTGTTGAATGCAGGCAATGGGAATATAGGTATTAATCATTATGTTTCTACGTCTTTCTGAATACAAAATTTATAGTAACAATTCGAAATTAAACGCAAGGAAATGTTCAAGTGCGGCTGGGAGAATCAAGGCACCAGACAGGATGGGCAGGTAGTTTGGGGGAACATGAAGATGAAGGGGTCCCCTTCCAAGGAGACCCCTGCCTGTTGTGGAAATCAACTCCGGGCCTCTATCTTTCAAGCCATCTGCACACGAGACTGGGTGATTAGAATGCAAAAGCACGTTGCATCAGAGAAACTGTCAATAGTGAGGCTGTGAGACGAGATCTATTAAAAATGAATTTGGTTTAGCTGTAAAACATTACTAATTTCAGTCACTTACATGAACTACTAAACATTTAAGTATAAATACTGTTCAGCATAATAATAATTATGCATACAACTGAAAAATACAGTTGAAAATATATAATTAATTTTAAATGTCATAATAATTAAAGGAGCTTTTCAGTATTTAGCCAAATTCCTCATATTGGATAGGCAGATCCTCGTCTGAGCTGAGGCTGGTTGATTCTCTGTCATAACAAATCTAACAGCCCCAACACATCTCTTCATGTCAATCAATCAACAAATATTGAGCACTTACTTTGCAAAACTGCTGTGCTAGGCATTATGGCTGAAGAAGAAAAAGTTTACTCAAGAAGTTTACAATCTAGTCAGGAAGCTTTATACCCAAAAAAAATAATTGAACATATAAGGTAGGTAATGGGTGCAAAGGACTTGTACACGTGAACAAAGATGGGTTTATAGGATAATCATTTGTGTCAGGTAAAATGTGAAAGAGGTGGTTGTGTGGATGTAGCAAGAATGCCTCAACTCAGAGCAAGGAGATAAATAAAATAAAAGTAAATGCAGAAGCAGTAACAACCATTGGCAAGCAGCCAATGCCTGGACAGAGTTGCAATGACAGTGTTAATCCACACATCCAGATTCCTGCGCTCCTAGACAGCACTTCTGAAAGAAGATGGGACACCCCACATGTTTAGACGCATGTTTCCAAATACATATTAGAAAAAAAACAAAACATTATAAATGTAGATGGTGTCGTGGCTCAAAGGAAGGTATAGTAGAAGTCTCAGTAAAAGAGGGACCTATTAATTCAGGAGTCCCTGCCTGGTCTCATGGAGTCAATACTTGTGGCCTGCTCCCGATGTCCAGCAGGTCAAGTGTAAACACAATGCCAGATGCTCCCATAACATGGTGAGGGAGGCTGTGCCCCTGTGGGGCCAGAGGGCAGGAGCTCAAGTTAGGTTTCTTCAGTTGTGTGATGGTAAATGATCAACAACAGATCTCCAAGGAAAAAGTCCCCCATCTGTAGCCTCAGTCAATGTCAGTGGTGTAATTACCCCACCATGGTGATTTTAGCTACTGAGAAGATACCACACAATGTAAAGTTAGGGAAGAGCCCAATCGTCTCGTCCAAGCCAGTACAAGCCAGCTCCAGCGCTGAATTTTTGAGTCCAAAGCTTCTTGATTAAGGTTTATTTTTTCAGTTAATTCCCTTTCTTCTAGGGAACTGGTTTCCTAATTAAGCATTTTCTAATTAATGTGCTCCTTTTCATTTCTCAAAGCCCCTGCCATGGCTGAAGTAGATCTTTAGTTCTTCTGGCTTTGGTGGGGGCTTCCAGTCTGATACAAGAGCTGGATGGTCACCTGGGGTTTGTCCACTTGAGAATGAGGGTAGGGGGAGACAGAAGCCATGCTTCGGCCATCCTAGCCCCAGTGCCCTGCATCACAGATAGGGTGCCTGAGATTCACGAAGCCTCCATAAACGGGAGCTGGGTATTAGATCTCTCCAGAACCCATGCCTCTAGCACTTCCCTGATGGTCTAGTAGTTAAGATTCCATGCTCCCAACACTGGTCAGGGAACTAGATCCCTCATGCCACAACTGAAGATCCGCAAGCCGCAGTGAAGACCTGGTGCAGTTAAAGAAAAAAACAAACAAAAACCCACGCTCCTTGACTCCAATAGCATCTGCTCTCTACTCCTCTCCCCACATGCAAACCCCAAAACCGACATTAGTGAGTAGGAGGGTAGAGCCAAATGAAAGAGGAAAAAAAAAGTTTATTAATGTGAATATATACAATGTAAATAGAGCATTTACTAGATGCCAGTCATTGTCTCAACTGCTTTATAAGGTAGCTGCTGCTGCTGCTGCTGCTGCTAAGTCGCTTCAGTCGTGTTCGACTCTGTGCGACCCCATAGACGGAAGCTCACCAGGTTCCCCCGTCCCTGAGATTCTCCAGGCAAGAATACTGGAGTGGGTTGCCATTTCCTTCTCCAATGCATGAAAGTGAAAAGTGAAAGTGAAGTTGCTCAGTCGTGTCCGACTCTTAGCGACCCCATGGACTGCAGCCTACCAGGCTCCTCCGTCCATGGGATTTTCCAGGCAAAAGTACTGGGGTGGGGTGCCATTGCCTTCCCCATTTATAAGGTAGCTACTATCATTATCCCCATTTTGCAGATGAGGAAATAGGTTTTGGAGAAATTAAGACAATTTGCCCAAGGTCACCTAGCAAATAAGGAGTAATATTTGGGGCTTCCCTGGTGGCTCCGTTTTAAAGAATCTGCCTGCCAATGCAGGGGACACAGGTTTGATTCCCGGTCTAGGAAGATCCCACGTGCTCCGGAGAGACTAAGCCCATGCACCACAATTTTTGATCCTGTGCTCTAAAGCCTGAGAGCCAGAACTTCTGAAGCCCTCATGCCCTAGAACCTGTGCTCAGCAACAAGAGAAGCCACCAAAATGAGAAGCCTGCACAACACAACTAGCAAGCAGCCCCCCGATCACCACAACTAGAGAAAGTCCATGCAGCAATGAAGACCCATCACAGCCAAATAAACAAGTAAAAAAAATTTTTTTTAAAGAAGAAGTAATATTTTGTGCTTAGCCAACCAGGCTAAGCACAATGCAAAGGCTTCCGGTGACACATGATCAACCATCCACCTCTGCTCTCCAAGACCTCTTGGGCGGCTGACACTGACTAGGGCTCTGCCCTGTCCTCAAGATGCTTTCCCAAAACTCAGGGGCTCCTTAAGAAAGCAAGACTAATGTAAGTGAAGTAATTAGAAAATCTTAGCAGACAGCATGTAATTAGCTATAATGTAATATCCCTCATGGCTAAGAAAAGTGCTTCCTGGTAGAGACCATGAGACCTCACCCCTGCCTCCAGAGCTATAATCACTCTTTTAAAAAATCAGAATGTGGGTCAGATGGGGCCTTCAGCCTGTAATCTGGTGCTGTGATTCTCTCTCCCAAGGAATCCCACCTGACCAAATGATATCCCTATAACACAGCTGTTATATAAAGCTGCACTGGAAGCACAGTTTTTCCCACTTTTCCCAGACTAATGAGAAAATATTTTTAAACCTCTGTTTAAAAGTTTCTGGGGTTTTCTGGTGGCTCTGCCAACAAAGCCTCAAGCCTGGACTACAGCCTTTCACTTCATCCTCTCCCTCTCTCTGATGGTTCGTCAAGGTTGCCCGTGGTGATCCATCCTAAACTGACAATGTGGATAGAAAACGAGCCATCCCTAGTAGAAGAGGCACTTCACAAGTCCAAGGAACTTACCTAGTGGTCCAGTGGCTAAGACTCCACGCTCCCAGTGCAGGGAGCCTTGGTCAGGGAACTAGATCCCACGAGAGTTTGCTTGCTGCATCGAAGATCAAAGATCCCACATGCTGCAACTAAAACTTGGCACAGATAATTTCCTTTGAGAAAAGCCCAAGCTTGTTCGATTCTTATGGCTATAGAATAAAACTACCCCCAAACTTAGTGAATTAAAACAGTGCCATGTTCTTATTTGGAGAAGGCAATGGCAACACACTCCAGTACTCTTGCCTGGAAAATCCCATGGACGGAGGAGCCTGGTAAGCTGCAGTCCATGGGGTCGCTACTAGTCGGACACGACTGAGCGACTTCACTTTCACTTTTCACTTTCATGCATTGGAGGAGGAAATGGCAACCCACTCCAGTGTTCTTGCCTGGAGAATCCCAGGGATGGGGGAGCCTGGTGGGCTGCCGTCTATGGGGTTGCACAGAGTCGGACATGACTGAAGCGACTTAGCAGCAGCAGCAACATGTTCTTATCTCTCACAATTTCTGTGACAATTTCTTAGTTGGGTGAATATATTAGTTTGCAAGGGCTGCCATAATAATGGACCACAGACTGGGTGCTTTGAACAACAGAGGTTAATTTTCCCACAGTTCTGCATGCTACAAGTCCAAGACCAAGGTGTTGATTTCTTCTGAGGCTTATTACAGTAACAGACTAGGTCCTAGATGGAATCACTCATGCTAAGCCCCATGTTTACAAGCCAAAACTTAACCAAGTTTCTATGCTCAGCTCTCCCAAAAAAGAAGGACCATGGTCACCCCATGAGGGCTTGCCTGCTCAGCACAAATTACCTGAATTTACTCCAAGAATCCCCTTTGCTCTGTGTAAGGAAAGCAACTATGCTTTAACGAGTCAACAAATGCCCCGTGCTCCTTCCTTGTTTCTGCTCACTTTGGTCTTTAAAGACTCCCTCTTTGTACAACTCTTTGGCACTCCTTTCTATCTGCTGGATTGAATGCTGCCTGATGAAGACTCCTAGGTCAGTAAATTGTGGAGAATTTTCTTTTAACAAACCTCTCTCACCCCTACAAAGTGGGCTTGCAGATGGCCACCTTATGCATACACCTTCACCTGTCTTTCCTTCTGCGTGTGTCCTAAACTCTTCTTCCTACAAGGATACCAGTCATACTGGATTAGAGCCTGCTCATATAACCTCATTTTACCTTAATCCCTTCTTTAAAGATCTTATGTTCGAATACAGTCACATTCTGAGGTACTGGGTGGGAGTAGGCTTTCAACATATAAACTTGAAGGGGAATACAATTCAGGCCGTACAGTGAGTTTTTTGCTGATATCACACAGTACATTCACTGATATCACACAGTGGGACTTAGTTGTCAGCTGGGATGACCCGGAGGGCCCAAAGTGGCTTCAGTCAGCTGTCCGAGGTCGAGGTGGGGATGGCTGGAAGGCTGAGTTCAGTTGTGCCCATTGACTAGAGAGTCTTCACATAGCATCTTCTCCCTGGCCACCTTGGAGTAGTCAGATTTCTTTTTTAATATTTCTTTATGTATTTGGCTGTGCCAAGTCTTGGTTGCAGCACACAGGATTATCCATCTGTGTTGTAGCATGCAGGATCTTTTTTTTGCATAGTTGCAGCGCTCAAACACTTATTTGTGGCACGTGGAATCTAGTTCCCTGACCAGAGATCGAACCCATGTTCCCTGTACTGGGAAAACAGAGTCTTAAACCCTGGACCACCAGCAAAGACCCAGTCAGATATTTCACATGGAGGCTGGGTACCTGCCTCTGGAGAACCAGGCATGAGCCTTGTTGACCTAGCCTCAAAAGGCACATTGCCTCAGCCTTGCTCTGTTGTTCAAAGCACAAACCCACCCAGAGGAGGGGACGTGGACACTACCACTCAATGAAAAAGTCTCAAAGAATCTGGGACCTTTCTTAAAATTTCTCCAAACTGTTTATGGTTCAACCACATCATCCACATTTTCTACCCCTCAGTCATCCAGACACAGATGAAAAGAGCTTGATAAACCCCCCTATAGTTACTCTAACCCCCCTGGGTTCCTTTCTGCTTCCTGAGGCCTTGTGGAGATGGCACAATTCTTTAAGAACCAAATGGTCCCTTTTAGTCCATCTGACCTCATCAATTCCTCAGATCCTTTCCTAAGGGCCCAAACTTGCCAACTTGGGCTTCTGTGCCTGGTCATAGAAAATCCAGACTTTTTTCTGTCTTCATTCCCACCCCATCTCTTCATCATTGTGTTTGGAAGCATTTTGTGATACCATCTGTTTTCTTTTTGAACTGTTTTCCTGGGATCAGACCCCTTAATCCTCTACTTCAGAGCTACCATGCATGCTACTTGCCCTGCTCCAATCTCAGCTCCTTTTTATTATAAAAATTGGAACCTGGATACATCTAACCCAGATGGGACAGGCCTGCCAGGAACCTATTTTCTGGGAGACTGACTGGAAAGCCCAGGAGACAAAAGACAGCACAAGACACTGACGTCTGACTTAGGAACAAAACTCAGCTCTCAGAATCGCCATGATTGTCAGACCCTGAATGGCAGGTGTCACTTGGATCCATCCAAGCTCCTGGCCTTTAGACACAGTCTGGATCCTGAATTCTAGTGTGAGATAAGAAATGAAGAGGAAAGAGCTATTCCTGTCCCTGCTTTATAACTGAGTTTATCACGAAGGAAGGTGCAATGTTCTTCCACTTTTCCATGAAGAGAGCTTCCCAGGAGATCCTGTGAGATGCCTGTTTTCACGGGCGAAGAGTCCATGTGACTCCCCTCCCCAGAGTGGGACCTTTAGGAAATCATTAGGGGAACATGTTCCAGGGCAAGAAGTCTACTTCAACAGACACAAGGGAGTGGGATTTGAATTATTAAGTTAATCAGCCCCTACTCGTGCCTACAGAGAGGTCTGGGAACCCCAGGTGAAAAGAGAAAGATGAATGCCTTGCCCCTTCCCTTGCTTTGTTCTCCTTTTCCACACCCGGGGCCAGGGGCAAGGCCACCTCTGCCTCAGTTGTGTATATTTGCATGTTACCAGCAGCCATTTCCATAAGACATAGTCAAGGAGGTGTAACTTCTTGCACAGACCCTGCCACTTTTACATCTCATGCACTAGGAATTAGCTGAACAAAGCTTCTTCATCCTTAAATTGTGAGTTATATCATTCATTAACCTCAAAAGGCCGTTTTAAGAACCAAAATGTTTAAATGAACTTAAAATGAAGAGTAAATTACTACCTAAGTATAGGTATTCTGACTATCTTATGTCTTTGAATATTTTCTTTGTGACCTCAAGAAGCATGAAGCGATTTTAACAGCATCTTCTGGACTATACTCCCATCTGTGTACATCTCTCTTCCTCCACATTGTAGACCTTTTGCATGTAGCGACAGTGACTTGTACATCCTCATATTCTCTAATACACCAACCACAGAGCTTAGGGAACTAATGGGGCTTAATACATCATTAATAACCAACTTCATTTTAAAACTTCCCCACCCTATTCTCTCTTACCAGGAAATATCGCTTAGATTCATAACCCATCACCTTACCTCTTCTCAGGATTAAGTCATAGCATTAATGTTTAATTAATGAAATTTTAGGGGTTTCCCAGGTGGCACAGTGGTAAAGATCCACTTGACAACGCAGGAGACGCAAGAGACAAGGGCTTGATCCCCGGGTCAGGAAGCTCCCCTGGAGTAGGAAATGGCAACCCACTGCAATACTCTTGCCTGGAGAATTCCATAGACAGAGGAGCCTGGCAGTCTACAGTCCATAAGTAGATGTCCACAGGGGCAGACATGACTGAGCTACTAAACACAATGAAATTTTAGCATCACCTCTGTGTGACTGCGGAGCCTGAGGTTGTGATCTCCTTTCCCAGGGACTGCCTTTACTATCTGGGGTTGTGGGTGTGGCTCATACCTTCCCGGCTCCTGCACACAAAGGAGTTTCTGCCCGGCTTGGTAGCAGAGCTCCTGAGTCCTTCATTTGATGTCTGTTGATCTATGCATCTGGATGCTGCTGGCTGCCATCTGCCGAGGGGCCTGGTGATCCAAGTCAGTTCAAGGTTGCCTGGGCCTTGAGAAAGGCACATGGTCCAGGCTGTTTCTGGCCATCATAGCTCCTTCTGAGGCAAAAGTTCCCTTCTTCCCCCAGCTCAACTAAAAGTAAATCTAGTGTCCTTTCCAGCTCTCACATACGATGTCTGCTGTTGCAGCAGTGATTCATTCTTTCTCTCTCCTGCCAGATATTGAGGGGAATTTGGGGACAAGTGAGGTTCTCCCATTTCAATTGTCTTAAAAATCCTTACCTCTGTTCACAGGTCTCAACTCAAGACAGGAGCCCCTGCAAGTTTCATTTAATTAAATGTACTACATAGATACTGGCTTCCCAGGTCTAAAAAAGAAAAGAAATCAGAGCTCTTTCTTAGATGTGTAGCACCATGGAAAGAAAATGACTGAAAGGCCCTGGTTGAACCAAATAACTCTGTGCTCCAGGGGAAAATTATGGATGAGTCATGACCAAATGCCCCAGACTCATTTGCATAGGCCTGGAAGCCCCAAGGTGTCAGCGACATGCTAACTGGGGTCTAATCTACTTTTCCCCCTAGACAGCTCCCTTCAAACCTGGACAGCTGATAATGTAGAGGGAATTCTCTACCTGGGGAATCCACAGGCACCTCCAATTCACCATATTCATAGGAGAAGTTAACATTTTCACCTCCAAATAAGGCCCTTCACCGAGCTCTCAGTCGACATGCCAAGTACACAGCCACTCAGTTAGAAACCCACAAGTCATTCTTTGTGTGTGTGTGCATGTGTTTGGAATTGCCCACTTTATTTTTGACTGGAGGATAATTTCTTTATTAGTATAACAATATTGTGTTGGTTTTTGCCATATATCAGCATGAATCAGCCACAGGTAAATGTATACCACCTCCCTCTGAACCACCTTCCTTCCTCCCACCCCATCCTGTCCCTCTAGGTTAACACAGAGGCTCGGATTTGAGCTCCATTGAAACATATACCTTACCATATGTAAAATTAGATAGCCAGTGGAAATTCACTGTATGACATAGAAGTCATTCTTGACATCTAGGTTTCTCTTTTCACCATTACCCTTAACATCAGTTCCCAAGTGATTGAATTTTCAGAATCTTTCTTCACCTCCACATTTCCAATGCCCCCTGCCCAAATGGAAGCCTCCCTCATCTTTCACTTGGAGTTAGCCCTTGGAGTGATCCACCTGAAACTCAAGTCTACATCTGTTATTTCCTAAAGTCACATCTGTAGTACCTCTAAATCTACAAGATAAAGTCCAAAGATTTTTGTTAAGATGCTTCATCCAGTGTTCAAGGTCCTCCATGGATGCATGCCCTGCTTACATCTTCAGTTTTCTCTCTCTCCATTCACTCTTGTGCTTTATAATTCTGTCACTACGTATTGATCATTGTTTTTCCTAGTAGATTGGCTGTTTGGCTGGAACGAGCCGGGTATATCAAAAAGACGTTCTGCTCTATTAGGCTGCTCTTTTCCTGGTCTTTTGACTAAAGAGAGAATAATCTTGAACCTTTTTTGTCTTTGTTTGTTAGGAGTTCCGAGTGGAAGTTTTCTCCAGCACCCTGCAGTTTGAGATATATTGGAGGAAAGCAAAGGGAACTCACCATTGTGTCTTTCCTCAAGTCCTAAAATTGGAAACAGTATACATTCCTCTTCCATCTTTCAGAGTCTCCCTGTGTTTATTGTATTATGTCTGGGATTTTTTTTTTTAGTTGTAAGAGGGAAGACTGATGAAAAATGGAGCTTATTCCATCTTGGGCAGAACAAGAGTCTGTTAATTAAGCCTTAATGAAAAGGTCAAAGAGGCTATTTAAGCAATACTTAGGGACCAGATCCATTGAGTGTTTTAAAGAATGTATTCTCCTCTATTATGGAGAATGTTGAAGAGGGTTCCCCAGGGAAGACTTGCTCCAGGGTTCTGGGATGTATTCAGATTGTCAGAACGAAGAAGAGCTATTCTCTATCAACTTCTAGAGAAGAATTACAATCTGTGGGCACAATAAAAACCCATAAAACTGAGCAGCACTTTATGATGAGTCTGGAGTAAGAGACTGGGCTGGAATAATTGGGCTTTCTTCTATATGCTTAGTTCCCGAGAGTAGCGATCAGTCCTACATCTACCAAAGATCAGAAAAGTCCTATCACATCCCCAGATGAGCTCCGTTACCCCACTTATGGAAGGCAAGCCAAAAAATTTTTTCAGAGGGCCAGTTGAAATTCTCAAATAGTAACAGCCATATCTGTCCAGCCACTAATTGAAGAGACTTTAATTGGCAACTTCAGGCAACAGTATAGAGCAGCCTTAATTTGGATAAGAAAACAAGAAGAAACTAGGGCATGGCAACCCACTCCAATATTCTTGCCAGGAGAATCCCATGGACAGAGAAGACTGGTGGGCTTTGACCCACGGGGTCGCAAAGAGTTGGACACGACTAAAGCGACTAAGCGCATCAACAACACGAGCAGAGGCTCGCATAGCCTGAGATGGGAAGGCACTGTTTAGGGATCCTCTACTAGACTTTAGCATGGATTATATTCAGGGTCCCTCCTTCCTCAACTTAGCCCACGTCCTATGGCTGGGAGGGGCTTGTTGGGAAAAATGGGAATGGAAGAAGTTAAGGAGTTCTTAGGGATAGCATGATCATCCATCCAGATGCTTAGAGACTGCCAAGACTGGACCAGACTTTTTGGCAAAGGATTTTGAAAGTTTTGGCATGGGAAACCATGAGATATATTGAATTAAAAGGGAATGTGGTTACAAACATAATTATGGAGTTACAAACATAATTATGGTTCTATTAATTCACGAATTCTGCTTCTGACATTTTCAATATTCCTTTTCTAGTATGGGTGTGTGTGTGAGTGTGTGAATGTGTGTGTGTGTGTGTGTGTGTGTGTGTGGAGTTGCTCAGTCATGTCCAACTCTTTGTGACCTCTTGAGCTGTAACCCACCAGGCTCCTCTGTCCATAGGATTCTCCAGGCAAGAATACTGGAGTAGGCTGCCATTCCCTTCTCCAGAGGATCTTCCCGATCCAGGGACTGAACCCAAGTCTCCCACATTGACCCATGTCCTACAGTCTCACTGAAAACCAACTGAGGTAGCCTGAATGTGGTGAGGGGAAAAATTCACAGATCAGAATAATCTGATCTAATCCACTCTTTTCTGTGAAGAAACCGATAAATCTGGGTCTCACCACATTGAGTTGTCAAACCCTCCTAGACCTAGAAGCAATGAAGCTTTCTGTTCCCAATTTCTGAATCTTTTTAGTGGGATGTGATAGAGTGAGACTTTGACATCTTATAACAACTTCTGAAGGATTTGCTGTTTGTGTAGTAATGGGAAATATGCCAATAAACAAATATTTATTTCATTACTTACTTACTTATTTATTTACATGAGAAACTGAGGAGTCAAGCACCCTGTCGGCAAATGACAGACAAGTGGAACAGACAAGAAGCACAAGGGAAACCTCCAGTCAGAAAGAATATCTTCTGAGGAAAACAGAAACTCATCATTCCCTACAGCAACCACCATGGGGAAGAACTTCCAAATCTACTGGGCGTCTAAAAGGCAGGTGTGGAGCTCCTGAGGCAGCCCCAGTTGCCCAGAGGCAACTCCCACATGCAGAAAAAGGAAGAGGAGCTGGTCCCACGCTGTGGCAGGAGGAATGCTTTGCTTCTGCCTGGGAAGTGGACCAGCTCCCTTGTGACGCAGAAAGAGAGAAGTTGGCTCCCCAAACAGATAACCAATGGACACGCTTTACTGACTTTGACATTTCAGGGGTTTTGTTGATTGTTTGTTAGGCTTTCTATTGTTTGAGGGCCTCCCTGCTGGCTTAGGTGGTAAAGAATCCACCTGCAATGCGGGAGACATGGGTTCGCTCCCTGGGTTGGGATGATCTCCTTGAGAAGGGAATGGCTACCCACTCCAGGATTCTGGCCTGGAGAATTCCATGGACAGAGGAGCCTGGTGGGGGCTACAGTCCACAGGGTTGCGAAGAGTCAGACATGACTGAGCGACTAAACAGCAACAATAAAAGGAATTAACTTGGACGGGATACGTATTTGCTCACGGCCCCCAGGCAAGGCAGTGTTTCTTACTCCAGGAGATACAAAGGTAAATTTGCAGGAATCCTGCTCCTGTGAGCTGTGAGGAAAGTGAGGCTATGCACACAATCAGTCTCATCGCCAGGGGGACAAGAAGGGTAATGATGTGAGATTAAGGACAAAGGACAAGGGAAACACAAAGACAGTCTATTCCTAGCCTGGAGAATCAAGGAGAATCCACGTTTGGGGGTAAAAGGACACTGTCATTGGGCCTGGGACATTTAGAGAGGGAATGAAAACATTCCAGGTTGAGGCAAGGCACAGACAAGGAGGTGCAGGCAGGCGCTTTTGAGTCTAGAAAGGATGAGCACTTCAGGAGGCCTGATTCACAGGAGAAAGAGGTAACTGAATTAATCACTTTCCAGAATCTGGCAGACCACCAGAAGTGCCTAAGGAGATTTACTTGTTTCTTTGTTTCCTTTTGCTTTAAATACTGTCCTAAGCTTGGGCTTCCTTTCTCCATAAACTGGGATCAAGGAAAGAAGCAATCAAAAGACCATCAGCACTTGAAGCTGTTTTATCTCACCTCTAAAAATACTACGGAGTGAAATAAGTCAGAAAGGGAAAAACAAATACCATATATTACACATGCTATGCTATGCTATGCTAAGTCACTTCAGTCGTGTCCGACTCTGTGTGACCCCATAGACGGTAGCCCACCAGGCTCCCAAGTCCCTGGGACTCTTCAGGCAAGAACACTGGAGTGGGTTGCCATTTCCTTCTCCAATGCAGGAAAGTGAAAAGTGAAAGTGAAGTCGCTCAGTCGTGTCCGACTCTTAGCGACCCCATGGACTGCAGCCCACCAGGCTCCTCCGTCCATGGGATTTTCCAGGCAAGAGTACTGGAGTGGGGTGCCATTGCCGTCTCTGGTATATTACACATATATCAGATCAGATCAGATCAGTCGCTCAGTCGTGTCCGACTCTTTGCGACCCCATGAACCGCAGCACGCCAGGCCTCCCTGTCCATCACCAGCTCCCGGAGGTCACTCAGACTCGCATCCATCGAGTCAGTGATGCCATCCAGCCATCTCATCCTCTGTCGTCCCCTTCTCCTCCTGCCCTCAATCCCTCCCAGCATCAGAGTCTTCTCCAATGAGTCAACTCTTCGCATGAGGTGGCCAAAATACTGGAGTTTCAGCTTTAGCATCATTCCTTCCAAAGAAATTCCAGGATTGATCTCCTTCAGAATGGACTGGTTGGATCTTCTTGCAGTCCAAGGGACTCTCAAGAGTCTTCTCCAACACCACAGCTCAAAAGCATCAATTCTTCGGCGCTCAGCCTTCTTCACAGTCCAGCTCTCACATCCATACATGACCACAGGAAAGACCATAGCCTTGACTAGGCGAACCTTTGTTGGTAAAGTAATGTCTCTGCTTTTGAATACGCTATCTAGGTTGGTCATAACTTTCCTTCCAAGGAGCAAGCGTCTTTTAATTTCATGGCTGCAGTCACCATCTGCAGTGATTTTGGAGCCCAGAAAAACAAAGTCTGACACGGTTTCCACTGTTTCCCCATCTATTTCCCATGCAGTGATGGGACCAGATGCCATGATCTTCGTTTTCTGAATGTTGAGCTTTAAGCCAACCTTTTCACTCTCCACTTTCACTTTCATCAAGAGGCTTTTGAGTTCCTCTTCACTTTCTGCCATAAGAGTGGTGTCATCTGCATATCTGAGGTTATTGATATTTCTCCCGGCAATCTTGATTCCAACTTGTGTTTCTTCCAGTCCAGCATTTCTCATGATGTACTCTGCATATAAGTTAAATAAACATGGTGACAATATGCAGCCTTGACGTACTCCTTTTTCTATTTGGAACCAGTTTGTTGTTCCATGACCAGTTCTAACTGTTGCTTCCTGACCTGCATACAGATTTCTTAAGAGGCAGATCAATTGGGAGGGCTTCCCCAGTGGCTCAACGGTAAAGTATCCACCTGCAATGCAGGAGCCACAGGAGATGTGGGTTCGATCCCTGGCTCGGGAGGATCCCCTGGAGGAGGGCATGGCAACCCACTCCAGTATTCTTGCCTGAAGGATCCCATGCACAGAGGAGCCTGGTGGGCTGCTGTCCACAGGTTCGCAAAGAGTCGGACAAGACTGAAGCTACTTAGCACAGGTGCATGTGGAATCTAGAAAAAAATGGAGATGAACTTACTTGCAAAGCAGAAGTAGCAACAGAAACATAGAGAACAAACCTATGGATACCAAGGAGGGAAAGGGTGGGTGGGATGAGTTGGGAGATTAGATTTGACATAAACACACAGCTGCTGCTGCTAAGTCGCTTCAGTCGTGTCCGACTCTATGCGATCCCATAGATGGCAGCCCACCAGGCTCCCCCGTCCCTGGGATTCTCTAGGCAAGAACACTTAAGTGGGTTGCCATTTCCTTCTCCAATGCATGAAAGTGAAAAGTGAAGTCACTCAGTCCTGTCCGACCCTCAGTGACTCCATGGACTGCAGCCTACCAGGCTTCTCCATCCATGGGATTTTCCAGGCAAGAGTACTGGAGTGGGGTGCCATTTCCTTCTCTGATAAACACACTACCATATGTAAAATAGATAGCTAGTGGGAACCTGCTGTATAGCACAGGGGGTTCAGTTTGGTGCTCTGTGATGACCTTCTAGAAGGCTGGGATTGGAGGAGAGGTGGTAGCAGGAAAGTTCAAGAGGGAGGGGATCTATGTACATGTATATGTGATAAAACACAGCTGATTCACACTGGTGTACACAGAAACTAACACAACATTGTAAAACAATTATGCTGCAGTTTAAAAAAATAAAAGGGATAACTGATGAGAACCCACTGTATAGCATACAGCGTGTGCTTGCATGCTCAGGCATGTATAGCTCTGTTTGACCCCATGGAGTGCAGCCCACCAGGCTCCTCTGTCCATGGAATTTTCCAGGCAAGAACACTGGAATGAGTTGCCATTTCCTACTCCAGAGGATCTTCCAGACCCAGGGATCAAACCTGAGGGAGGTGGATTCTTTACCTGCATCACCTGGGAAGGCCCATAGCACAGGGAACCCTACTCAGTGTTCCGTAGTGATGTAAAGGAAAAGGAAATCCAAAAAAGAGGGGATATATGTGTATGTATAGCTAATTCACTTGCTGTACAGCAGAAACTGGCACATCATTGTAAAGCAACTCCAATACTCCAAGAAAAAATAATTTTTAATAGCAAAAAAAATCAAGACATTTCCTTTTTATTAGACTTTCTTTTCTTTTTTTTCTTTCTTCTGAAGGCAGAAAATATGTCAGAATCAAAATATATCACCCATGTCACTCTCTTCAAAAGTTACTATTTTGATTTTCATTTTCCTGCCTAACAGTCAGGGGACCCTGTTGCTAAGAGTCCGGGGCCCATCTGCATTCTTGTTTCTCTTCCACAGTCTCCTTACTGAAGCTTTTAAAGGGCCAGCTTCGCAGACCTGCTCTGCTGCAAGGAGTGGGACTTGGCTGCATTCAGGATACCTGTTGGATGTGACTGAGGGCAGGAGCAGAGGCCCCACAGGCCAAAGGAGAGTATCTCCACAGGTCTGGGTACCACCTAGTCCTCCATTTCCCAGACCTGCCCTTGACCACCCCTCCACTCCCCTCCTCTCTCCCAGCACCCAGCAAAGGGAAGGGAGGGCTCGGTTCCACAGCTCAGCCCTGGATGTGCTCACACTGTTAAGTTCCTATTCCTCCCCGCCTCTGTGCTTTAAAATGCCAAGTCTGGTAGACATGGCTTCCCTGATAGCTCTGTTGGTAAAGAATCTGCCTGCAATGCAGGAGATCCTGGTTCGATTTCTGGCTCAGGTAGATCTGCTGGAGAAAGGATAGGCTACCACTCCAGTATTCTTGAGCTTCCCCTGTAGCTCAGCTGGTAAAGAATTCGCCTGCAATGTGGGAGATCTGAGTTGGATCCCAGAGTTGGGATCCCCTGGAGAAGGGAAAGGCTACCCACTCCAGTATTCTGGCCTGAAGAATGGGGTCTCTAAGAGTACTTTCACTTTGGTAGACATTTCTGACACAGTGAGAGAGGAGCTCTCTGACTGGAAATGTTTGAGGAGGATAAATTTGCAGAGCCCTAGGCCTATCAGTGCAGATAGACCCATGAAGGACCTAGCACCAGGTGGGAAAGAAGTCCAAGGGCCCAGCTCCGGGACATCCCAGGTGGAAAAGACCTGCTGCGGGTCTTCTCAGTGCCAGAACTGGGATCTTTACTGCTAGAGCTGGACTCAGGGGCCAGAAGAAGTGATGATGGAAGTATTCTGTTTCTTCTAACTGGCAACTGAAGAGATCTAGAAAATAAAAAGTATACTTTTCTAGAATACAGGGAACACAGAGTTCACCAGTGGAACACTAACCATATAGAAACACCTCCTTAAAGAACTGGAGACCATGGAAAAGTAGAGGCAATGGAACAGCTGCCCTTCAAGAAGCTAAATCCCTGTCTTATCTTGGAGCATGTAGGCAGAAATATCCTCTCTTCTCTTTGGACTTCTGGAAAAAGATCCCCACAAGGTTTGTGGAAATCCAGAAACAGAAATGCAGAAATTACACTGCAGATATCCTATAAAAGGTATTGCTTAAAACTGAAAAGCCTAACCTTCAGAAAAGTTAAAAATAAAAGGGGTTATATATGAATATCAGTATTATATAAAGTTTATGAATACATACATGCTTTCATATATATACATAAATACAAATGTAGCAAAAGGATAAAAAAAACTCAAGAAATGACAACAAATGATAAATATCAAATTCACCTTTAGCAAACAACCTAGTTACTTCTAGAGGTAGTGCGAGGTTAATTGAATCAATCTGTAGGATTTTCTTTATTAAGCTGTGTGGTAAGTAAATGAGTGGTCAGTATATTTTTATCTCTATGCCTGAAATGAAATATTCTTTGAATACTTGAATATGGTTCTCATGTAAAAACAAAAATCTTATTGAGAACTATGGTTCACATAACATAGTTCAGTTCGGTTCAATTGCTCTGTCGTGTCCGACTCTTTGCGACCCCCATGAATTGCAGCACGCCAGGCCTCCCTGTCCATCACCAACTCCCGGAGTTCACCCAGACTCACGTCCATGGAGTCAGTGATGCCATCCAGCCATCTCATCCTCTGTTGTCCCCTTCTCCTCCTGCCCCCAACCCCCCCAGCATCAGAGTCTTTTCCAATGAGTCAACTCTTTGCATGAGGTGGCCAAAGTACTGGAGTTTCAGCTTTAGCATCATTCCTTCCAAAGAACACCCAGGGCTGATCTCCTTTAGAATGGACAGTTTTCATTCCAATCCCAAAGAAAGGCAATGCCAAAGAATGCTTAAACTACCGCACAATTGCACTCATCTTACACGCTAGTAAAGTAATGCTCAAAATCCACATACATAAAATTTACCCAAAGTACACAATTCATTGGTTTTTAGTATATTCACAGAGTTATCCAACTATCACAATATAATTTTAGAACATATTTCTCACCCTTCGCCCAGAAAACCCCATACCCCTTCGCAGTCAATCCTTATCCCTTCCTCCCACCCCCACTCTAGTTTTTGTTTCTATAAATTTACCTATTCTAGACAACTCATATAGATGGAATCATATATTATGTGTTCTTCTGTGGGTTAATTCTTTCACATAGCATAATGTTTTTAAAATTTAGTGATATTGTAGCATCTACCAGTGACTCTTTGTGACTGAGTAATATTCCACCATACACATAAATCACCGTTTGCTTATCCACTCATTAGTTGATTGACATTTGGATTGTTTCCACTTTTTTGCTGTTATATGTCATGCTTCTATTAACATTTATATACAGATTTTTATATAAACATATTTTTTTCATTTCTCTTAGGTATATACCTAGGAGTAAAATTCTGGGGTCCTCTGGTAGCTTTATTTTTGTGGAACTACAGGCTGCTTTCCAAAATGGCTGCACCATTTTACGTTCCCACCAGTGACGTATAAGGTTTCCAATTTCTGCTTATTTCATCAAAACTCATTCCTGTGTTCTCAATTTTAGTCATCCTGGTAGGTGTGAAGTGGTTTTCTCATTGTGGGTTTGATTTTCACTTCCGTGATGCCTAAAGATGCTAGTGCATCTTCTCATGTACTATTTGCTATTTGCTTATCCTTTATGAAGAAAGAGCTCTTCTAATCCTTTGCTCATTTTAATTAAGCTTCTGTCTCTTGATTAATTTAGTTGTAAGAGTTATTTATATATTTCGGATACAAACCCCTCATCAAAAAAGCAATTAGCAAATATTTTCTCCTAGTCTGTGGGCTGTCTTTTTACTTTATCAATGGTGTCCTTTGAAACAGAAAGGTTTTTAATTTTGATGAAGCCAAACTCAGTTGTCCTTTTGTTGCTCATGTTTGCTGTGCCATGTCTAAGAAACCATTACCTAACCCAAGATCACAGAAATTCACTCCTATGTTTTCTTCTAAGAGTTTTATAGTTTTAGTTCTTAAATTTGACCATAATGGGTCATGTCAACGACCATCAAATGTCTTTCCACTGCATGTCAAAACCTTCAGATTTGCATCTCCTCTAGTTCCAAGAAGAACCAGCTCCAGCATGAGCGGGGGAGGGCAGTGGGTCAAGGTGAAACTGCTCAAACTGCTGTCACCATCCTCCACATGACAGACCATCTCCCCTCCTCACCAGTGCTAGGACTTGGCACTGATGGGATCTTGGGTTTTTTGAAGATTCTGCAACATAATTTGGGCCCTCACCACAGTAGTGGACTAGCTGCTAAATAATGTTCCATTCCTGAGAGAAGTCCTCTATCCATCCCCTTTCCTGGACTCTCTCCAGATGCCTGCTATGGTGAACCTTCTGATACATGTCTCCTGGGAACTGTGTGGGAAAGCTTTTCTTTGAAAAGGCCTTTAGGAGGTGAGGCCAAAACTTTTCAATGTGGTCTTACTCATGATAGAACCATCAGCAATGTAGAACAGGTCCGAGTGTTCAGCCTTTTCCAACTACATAGTTGATTTGAACTGAATTTAACACCCATCCCCTGAATATGGTTTGATGTGCGTCAGCAGATAAACTAGAGCAGTAAGTAGGGTTCTTACTTCCCCTACACCCTGCTGGACCAAAGTCTTTGCATCCATGTTTGGAGTTTCTCCCTGCCACAACCGGCAGGGATGAACTTCCAACCATACTTGTGAACTTCCTTCCAGAGTAACTGAAAATTCAACTCCCAGAGGAGCCTCTGGGACTCATAGCCCCACGCCCCACCCTGCTGAGCACACGGCTCCCTGGTATCTGTAGTTGCTTTGCACAGAGAGAAGCCCTACATGGGAGAAAGCCCTACAAGGGACAAGCCCTACACGGGGGAGGCCCAACACGTGCTGCAACTGTGGAAGACCTTCACCAACTACTTGGTTTTTTCCCACATGGCATGACCCAAATTACACCGTGAGGGTAGAGACTGTGGAAACGGTTTTGACTACAGCTGTTCCCTCACCCACACTATAGGAGTCACAGTGGAGAGAAGCCCTCCGAGCACAGGGAATGGGGAAAGGCCTTTGCCCGACACTCTGCTTTTGTCAGGTGTAATAAAAAGACCCATACTAGAGAAGAAAACCTCTGAGTGCAAGTAATGTGGGAAACCTTTTGTGACAGCTCTACTCTCCCTTGACATTTGCATGAGTACTAAGTCACTTCAGTCATGTGTACCTCGTAGCCCACCAGGCTCCTCTATCCGTGGGATTCTCAGGCAAGAATACTTCCCCAGGGGATCTTCCCGACCCAGGGATTGAACCAGCATCTCGTAAGTTTCCAGCATTAGCAGGTGGGTTCTTTACCACTAGTTTCACCGGGGAAGCCTAGCTAAGTCTTGAGCTACTGTTATATCCTGTTAACTAGGAACCAAGAGTTTTGGTTCCAGGAGCTGAAATACATATATATACATGTATTTCATATCTGTCTAGTGACAGGAGAGTTGGCCAGTTGAAGGCAGCTGTATAAAGATGTGTTGAAAGCACTTTTTGTCCTAAAACAGTATCTCTAGTCTTCAGGAGCACAAGTCTTTGTGAGAAATAGAGTTTAACTCACGACATTCTTGAAACTTTGAAGTATACAATTCCCACATTTATTAGTAAGAAATTAGAATATTAAAATACTGCCACATTTAATTATTTTATGTTTAAGAAGATAAGTATCCACATATGAATGGGCACATTTTACTGCATCATTCAAGACAACTGACATCCTTCAACAATTTTTTAAAATTTCTTTCTTCTCGCGGTTTTGAACACTCAGCACTTTCATTTTTCTTTTGACTTCCGTACCCTTGATGTGCTTTCTCAGGGATGTGGGGCTGCTGGTGGAGCTGGTGGGGCTCCCAGGTGAGCCCTAAATCTTTCCTCTATAGTTTCCCAGCTTCTTTAGTCTTCTTTAGTAAAGGGGCTTCTCCAAACGATGTCAGCAGTTTTCTAGAGGTTAACCTAAAGCCACAATAAACTTAATAAAATCCAGCTAACTTTTAAGTAACAGGAAACTCAGAAAAAAAAATTTTTAATTTACAAAAATGCATGCAATGCATTAAGATGTAAAACATGTAGACCCTTTGACATTTAATTCGATTTCTAGAAATCTAGCCTAGAGAACTATTCTCACAAATGTGCAGATATGTGTGCAAAAATATAATTACTGTGATTCTGATTTTATATATGAAACACATTTTATATGGTTTTATTTTGAATATATTGAAAATGTTTTATATTGAGAAAAATATAAATGTCCATCAATAGGGTAATTATGGTACATCTGGTCTATGAAATAGTAAAGTGTCTCTGATGTAGTGATATTTAAACATCTCCCAGATCCAGAGTTAGAAGAGCAAGTTGCAGGAAAGTTAGGTCTGGAAGGATGAGCATAACATGGTTAACAGTGACTGTCTGTTGGGAATGAGATGAACCAGGCTTGTAGGGAGCTTTCAGTTTTTACTTTATATACTTCAGTATTGTTTTAATCTTTAAAAATAAAAAGCAAATATTTTTGAATAAACATTTTAAGTATTTTAATAAAAATTACATCTTGGAATAAAAGTGACTCTTATTATTTCTTATAAAACATAAATTTTATTACAGAATTTTTTTAAGTCCCTGTGTTATTTCCTTAAAAGAATAAAAACAACTTAGATCAAGGATTCAGAGCAACTTGGCCACACTTAATAAATAAAGTAGTCTAAAAATAGAGTCAACATACAATAATACATGTAAAAAATGAGGGTTCAGCTTAGGAACTCTTCAAGGAATATTTATTTCCTTTAAAATCTTGGAGGTTATAAATGCCTTTTAGCAAGTGGTTAGGTTTAAGGTATCAGGTTTTTATCTCCTTGGAACTGATCACAAGGAAAGTACTTTGCTTGGGGTTGCTATATATTGTGTACACACACACATACACGAACAGGATTGCTGGTATTGATTGATTTCTAAATGTTTCTTGCTGAATGAATGTAGTTTGGTGATACTGGATTTACTTTCAGACTTTGGATGTACGTTAGTGTTCTGAATGAAGAGAAGCCTAGCTGCTTTTTTCTAACATAATGCAAAGTAATCAGATATATTTTGAATGTACATCTCTTATCTTCATTGATGCTGTTGAGAAGTCAGCCATCAGCTTATCATCATTCCTTTATAGTTTGTTTTTTTTTTCCTGTAGCTTCTTCCAAGGTCTGTTTATCTTTGATATTCTATAATAGGATTAAATAAGATTAAAGTATCTAGGTGTGGGTTTCTAATTCATCAGGCTTGGTATTCATAAGGATTTCTGAATCTGAAGATTCCCATATTTCATCAGTTCTGGAAACTTTTCCTTCATTATAACCTGGGATATGCCTTTCTGATATTATCTCTATTATTATTCCCATAATTCCAATTAGACATATATTCTACCTTCTCACGTATCTTCTCTTTCTCTTTAACCTACCTCCCATATTTTCAGTCTCTTTGTTCCTCCCTGCTTTCAGATTACTTTGAGTAATATCTATTACTCAAATATTACTTTGAGTAGTATCTATCTTTTGAGTAATATCTATCCTCACGTTCATTATCTCTCTTTTCACATGTATGGACTTCCCTGGTGGCTCAGACGGTAAAGCGTCTGTCTACGATGTGGGAGACCTGGGTTCGATCCCTGGGTTGGGAAGATCCCTTGGAGAAAGAAATGGCAATCCACTCCAGTACTATTGCCTGGAAAATCCCATAGACAGAGGAGCCTGGTAGGCTACAGTCCATGGGGTCGCAAAGAGTCGGACACGACTGAGCGACTTCACGTTCACATGTATAACAGAAACTTCTAAATGCCAGTGATTGTATTTTTCATTTATCAAGTTCTAATTGATTCTTTTCAATAAATATTCTTGATAATTTCTTGTCTTTTCCAGACTTCTATATACACATTATATTTATTTCTAATACCTGAAATTTTCAAAGCTCTGATTCTGCTTCTTGATGTTTCTTTTGGTTTCTTCTCCTGACATCTTATTTCCTCATTTATTTTGTGATTTGTAAATTCTGAGCCAATGTTAATCAGAATCATAACTTTCAGGCCTGAAATCAAACTGCATGCCTTCAGAGAACATTTGTGTTTGCTCCCATTTGGCACCTATAGGCACTACCCAACTCAGATTATGTTGAATTCTCAGTTTGGGATTCTTCAGCTCATATTAATGATAAGATTTTTAGACTTAAATCTAATGAGAGTGACTCATTGTTATGAAGGTCTCAGAAGAAATTTACCCTTTCTCAAATCCCAAGGGTGAGTCAGGCAGTTGTATTTACTGGGCCTCCTTTGAGGGGGGACTTCTTTTTTTCTAGTTTGTCTTTCCACCAAGGATGTCATCTTTGGGGAACACTAGCTTTAGGCAACAGTATTTGATCCTATTTTCCACCTCACTAACACCTTGAGATTTATTTCTTCTCTCCCAAATGTAGTTTTCTCCGATTTCTGCTTTCTTGTCATTTTTGGCCTCTAGGAATTTTCCTTTCTTGCCAATACAACTATGCATTTTTTAAAATATATAATTTTTCCAATTTTACATTCTTTTTTAGGTACTCTGCACCAGAAGGATTTTTTTAATATCTAGTATTCCATATTGCCAGAAACAGAACTTCTATTTTTCATTTAGTTAGCTATATCAGGTTTCCTCAGCCTTTTGAATTTACCAAACAGTAAATTTTAACAAAAAAAGAATTGACAGACATAGACTGGCCAACTTTTTATTTTGTAAAGTAACATTTTAAAACAAACAAACAAACAAAAACCTAACTACCTCCTACTAACATGATCATTTCATAGTGGAAATTTGGGCAGACAGATTATGAAAGAGACAGCATTTAACTTAACTTTATTTTGCATTTTGCTGAGATTGGTGACAACTCTACCATACACCATCATTGGCCCATGGACTAGCATTTTGGAACCACTAAGCTATGTCACATTCCTTAAAGATGAGTATCTGAAGTATAAAATTTATCAACCAGAAGTTCCAACCACCAACATCAAGTCAATGGCCAACCAAACTAATGCCACTAAATGTATTTGCAATTGAGCAAGTAACTCCCAATTTATAAAAGAAAGAAAGAAAGCAAGGGACGTGAAGTTTAAATCTTGAGTTTCACCTAGACTGGAAAATCAGTTAACCTCAGCCTCAGGTTCTTTATCTGTGACAATAATTCATTATGCATTTGGATATTCTGACGACTAATAGGAGAAGGGGTTATTGACTTTTCTGTTATTCCCCTCTCTTACAAAATACAAAAGGAATTCCCCCAAGAGGAGGAACTCCAAATTCTACTCAACACAACTCTCTTTTCAATATGGATCTAGAATAGGCAATGTTTTCCATGGGTTCCTTTCATTCCTATCATGGAGGAAGAAGTCTGGGCCAACTAAGACTCTCAGGAGAATACAATAAGTTAATAAGAGAGAACCCAAGCAAAATGTAAGCTCCACAGAAGCTGGGCATTTGTTTATGACTATTTTTCCAGTACCTATAACAATGCCTGGCATGTTGCAATTGGTCACTAAATGAATTGGGAATAAGAAAACAAACCAGAGCCCTATCTAAAAAAAAAAAAAAAAAAGATCCATAATAAAACTACTGCTAAGATGGGCCAACAGAAGCAGAAGACCTATGTTCCACTTCGTAGTCTTGCCTTCCATCAACTCTCTTGCCCCTTCTCTTCCCTATCCTCCCCACCAGGCAGTGCTTCTCCAAAGAGTTCTGCACAGGATCAGAGGCAGAACCTGACTTGAGAGAAAACAGGCAGAATTAGATTCAATATGTTGAACCACCTTTTCAGAGTCCTTGCAATCTGTGCATAAGTCTGTCATACAATAACTGTTGGTACTATGCTCAGCGCTGGCTCTGAAGGCCTGCAAGAGCATCCATCAACTGCATTATGGATGGTCAGCTAAAAGCTGTGAATAATAATACTAGTTAACATTCACTGAGCAATTTCATTATGCCAGGCTCCATACTATTAGCCTTATATGGATTATCTCATTTAATTCTCAGAACAACCCTTCAAGTTAGGCACTATTTTTTCCCTGTTTTATAGACGATGAATCTAAAGCTTAGAAAGGTGCAATAGCTCACCTGGGGTCACATAGCTAATACTCTGTCTGTGAAATCTATGCTCTTCACTATGGCCCTAAAAAAATACAGATTTTTATACCACTTCTGAGTCTTGATTATGGGTCCCATGTAAGCATATCCATATTGTGATGTAAGTTTTATTAAATAAATCTATTTCATTTTTTCTTAAACTAGGATATAAGATAAAATAAATATCAAAACAAAACCCAAGTCAAAAGTGAAAACAGAGTTTGAAGTGACTAGAGTAGAAAGAAAGAACAAAACTGCTCTTCTTTCTTATACTTTCATCTTCCTCCTCTAAATAGCTCTGTCTCATCTCTTTCTCTTCTCTTCTTTATCACTATTACCCTCTGATTTATTATCAATTTTTAAAAACCTTGACTGGATAACTTCTTAGCCCTGCCAGTTTTATTTATTTATTTGGCTGTGTCAAGTCCTAGTTGAAGAATGCAGCAGCTTGCATGGTGTCACGTGGGCCCTCTCTCTAGTCGTGGCGGTGCAGGCTTATTTGCCCCAGGGGAAGTGGCATCTTAGTTCCAAGGCCAGGGAGCGGACTTGCGTTCCCCACATTGCAAGGCAGATTCTTAATCCCTGAACCAACACGGAAGTCCCTATTATTATTTTTAAACTTCACTATCACTGCAAAGTCTTCCTACCTGCTTTTGCCCCTTCCCATTCTATCGAGAAAGAAAGAAAACATAAGATGGTTAAAAAAAAAAAAAAAAAGGCACAACCTGATCATGTCCATCCTCCCACCTTAAACCCTTTTCAGTGGCTTCCTTTTACCCTTAGGAGAAAAGGCAAAACTCCCTAACGGGGCCAGGAAGACCCTACCATCCCTCATGCTACCTCTCATTATTCCCACTCCCATCACGTCTCCACCTAGGGGCATCTGACTCATCTTCCAGGCTTCTTGCCTGTATATCACCATGCAGAGCACACACATGCCTACTGCATGACAGGGTGTGAACAGATGTGGTTAAGTGAGAGAATATAGGAATGGATCTAGGATGGTTCACATCCCAGGTCTGTTGGCACCAAGTTTTCATTTTGAATCCTTCTGAATGATGAGTCTGGAGGTGTTTCACCTCCTGTCTCTACCATGATTGTCTCAGGATCCAGGTCAGACTGAGCCTCCAGGTGGGGGCTCATGACCCAATCTCACCAGGGAAGATAAAGGCAAGGCCTATGTCAGCAGGCAAGCTGCTCAGTGAGGTAATCAAAGTGAGTGATCTGTCTCTTGGGAAATCTTGAGGCTAAGATCAACCAACGAGCAGTCAGGAACCTGGGAAGACACTGGATGGCATGTGCTTAGTTCAGCAATGGCTCAACATCATGACTTCTAGCAGATTAATGAGAATAACCAGCTGGCCATTCCTGGCTTCCTGCTCTTGAAATCTCAACAGCTTTGTCTTCTGCTGAGACTCTGCTCCCTCTCTGAATTCTGTACACTTGTTACCCATTTCACATCTCCCTAATACTCTGTTTGCTGTACCTGGCCCTTCCCAGAACATCCTCATCAACTCCAGCTCCCTCAGCCTCCCAAGTTCCCCCACATCCTTGACCCTTCAGGGCCAGAAGGATCCAGTGTTCCATCCCCAAGTCCCTCATCTTATTAATTAACACAGTGAGAGTTGGGTATGTTCTTTGGGCTTTCTGTCTCCTCATAGCACCTGGTTAGCCCTAGGAGAGAGATTTTCCTGCAGCAGATACTAGAATTAGCTTGCTCCAGATTTATTCTAAGCTCCTCTGAGTATGTCTTCCTGTGCTGAAGAGTCCAGAAAGCCAAAATCTACATTTCCAGAATTTCTTGCAGCTAGGATTCTGGGGAGACTCAAGTCTCACTGAAGAAATGTGAAAGGAGTGAGACAGAGCATCCATCCACTTGCTGGCATAGATTAAGACAGGGGTAGCATATTCTGGATCAGCAGCTTCCTAATTAAGCAGTCTCCTGCAACAGAAATGCAACTATTATGATTATAATGAAGGTTTATATGACTTCCAGGACTGGAATTATTTTTGGAAGTTCATCTTAAAGCCAGTTCTTCCAGCCCTCAAGTAATTTTATAGCCACTAAATAACTGGTAATATTGTTGTTTTTGTTCAGTTGCTAAGTCATGTCTGACTCTTTGCAACATCATGGACTGCGGCATGCTATGCTTCCCTTCACTATCTCCCAGAATTTGCTCAAACTCATGTCCATTGAGTCGGTGATGCCATCCAACCATCGCATCCCCTATCACCTCCTTCTCCTTCTGCCTTCAATCATTCCCAGCATAAGGGTTCTTTCCAGTGAGCCAGCTCTTCAAATCATGTGGCCAAAGTATTGGAGCTTCAGCTTCAGCATCAGTCCTTCCAATGAATATTTGGGGTTGATTTCCTTTAGGATTGACTGGTTTGATTTCCTTGCATATTAGTGTCTGATAATATTTCTGCTTAAATTAGTAAGTTTAATAGAATGGTTTTTGTTCTATGAAACTGAAACCAGCAATACAATGCTTAAATAATGAATTGTAGGGACTTAACTGGTGATCCACTGGTTGAGAGGCCACCTGTCAATGCGGGGGATGCAGGTTTGATCCCTGCTCTGGGAACTAGGATCCCACATTCACAAGGAGGCTGGGCCCATGTGCCACAACTACTGAATCTGCACACATAGACTAGAGAGTAGCCCTCATGCAACTAGAGAAAGCCCACATACAGTAACAAAGACTCAGCACAGACAAAAATATATATTTTTAATAAAAAGGAAACAAACAAAAAAAGAGAACAAATTGTAAGCCTCTGGGGAACGAGGCAGAGACATGTTCTATCAATCTGGAGGCTTTGTTCCAGGCTCAGGCCATTTCACATCTGTGACCATTAGTCCCTGGGCAGCATCCTTGAGACACCACATAACACATCACCCTGTGCCCAGCTTTTGGAAACTGAAGGATCATTCCCAGGCATGCTCACCCACAGGCAGTTCTTACACTGTTGCTTCTAACTGCCTTTTTGCCACCCTTGACAACCAGCTTTGCACTTCCTCTCTTGTCTGCCCTATGAATCAGCTCAAGGATTCTCCCAAAGAATTCCTCATTTCCCCTACTTCTGAGCCATGAAATAGTCTTAGCCACTTTTACCCATCACTTCGAATGTAAACAGAGACCCCTCTTCTGTGCCCCATGGCACTCTGTACGCACTGTAACACAGACTTTGCCACATCGGCTTATATTACCTGTTGACTTTTCTATAACCCTCACTACACTGTATCTGCATGAGAATTAGGTCAGGGCCCGTTTTGCACAGTATTGACTCCCAGTGTTGAACAGTTGCTTTCCATCTAGTAGGTGCTCAACAAGGGCTTCCCAGGTGGCTCAATGGTAAAGAACCCACCTGCAACACATGAGACGTGGGTTTGATCCCTGGATTGGGAAGATCCCCTGGAGAAGGAAATGGCAATCTGCTTTAGTATTCTTGTCTGGAGAGTCCCATGGACTCTCTGGCAGGCTACAGTCCGTGGGGTAGAAAAAAGAGTTGGACATGACTGAGCAGCTAAACAACAACAACAAAATCAGAGGTGCTAAACAAAGAGTTCTACAATTTGTTAACAAATACATAAATGTCTGGTTAAATGTGATTGTTCTTTGCTGGATCCCAGGGTCTTTCCCTAACTCCTCTGACTAAATCCTCAGCCAGACAACAAAGCACTGCTACAGGGAGAGAAAAAACTGCCAAAAGTTCACTGCTTAGGCAAATAGACTATTCTGAAAGTGATCAATCATATAAAAATTGCATAATTTCCCTTTTCCTCTGGGGAATGTCAAAATTCTATAAAGGTAAGTTATTTGTAATGCTTGTAAAGCCTTTTTCCCAAGTTATGATTTTCTTGGGCTTGGAATTGAATATATCTCAATATTGTCTATTCAGGTATAATTATAGTGAGATTTCTGAAATGCAAAATAAAATTCTTTGACCACATCAAAATCCTCCCTGGCAGCTCCTTGTCTTGAAGATTGGCATTCACAGATCTCCAGTTGCGCCCATGTTCCTGCTCATAGCAGGAAACACACAAATGAATAGCAAATGGTGTCAGAAAAACAATCCTGAACACCTGTGTGTGTTTGTTTGCTTTTGGCATTTCATTCAATTGCTAGCTATAAATTAATTATCCCAGTCAAAATTAATTTCTCCCTCTTCTGTTGCCCAATAGTACTTTCTTTATGCTGCAATTATAGCACCTAGCAAATTTCCCCATATCTTACAGAATCGAGTTCCTCAGTATACCTATTAGGGAACTACTACACCATTTACTCAAAGACTGGAAGAGAAAAACAAACATCTGGAAGAGAACAACAAACCATCATTGACACGAGGGTCCTAGATGGTTAGATAGTTTCACTCACTAGTTAATGATTAGTTCTCACATACCAGGCTCAAAACACTTGAATTCAAATTTATACTACAGCAATACTATAAATGATATTTCTTATCCCAACGGCTCAGCAGGTAAAGAATCTGCCTGCAATGCAGGAGACAGAAGAGACATGGGTTTGATCGACATGGGTTTGATCCCTGGGTCAGGAAGATCCCTGGAGAAGGAAAATGGCAACTCACTCTGGTATTCTTACCTGAAAAACCCCATAGACAGAGGAGCCTGGAGGGCTACAGTCCAAAGGGTCACAAAGAGTCGAACATGACTGAGCGATTAAGCACAGCACAGAACACTCATATAAGCTGTAACTTTACCACACTGTTACCCAAAGAGTGTGTCTCTAACCACTTGAGTCAGAATCAAGTGGGGTTAAAATTAATTAACATATGCAGATTCCCAGGCTCCATGGTCAAGGTACCTAATCAGAAGTCCCATCTGGGAGAGAGGACAGGATATCCTAAACACATGCAGGGTCCCATCTAACTGGCAGGCCACTATTTTTTCAGTCCTAGGCCTGTACATCATAGTTGTTCAGTAGATTGTTTCTGCAGCTCCTTCTTTTAAATTCTTTTGCTCACTGATGTTTGAGGACTGCTGATTAATTATATAACACACCACAATAAGATAAATAAGTGTAGGTAATAAAATCATATAACAAATAAGTAAACAAAATATTAATAAAGCTAAAAAAGAAAATAAGAGAGAGAAGTATGAACAAAGTGTTAGGGAACACCAAAGTGGAGACAAATCAGTTCTGCATAGAAGGTTCTAGAAAGACATCATAAAACAGATTATAGTTGAATTGGTTGCACCAGAAGTAGTCAATCAGAGAAGCAACACAAAAACACTGTGGGTGGAAGCGCATGAGCTGGCTTTGAGAGGGAAATGTGTCTTGGGTGTCAGAGAGCAGCTCATGATAGCTTGGAAGGCAGAGGGGCGGAGTGCTAGGGAGGGAAATTGGTAGGAGATGAGGCTGTCATGACTGGGTCCACACCGTGAGGCATCTGGGCCATGTGCCTTCCTCTGTGTTCTCAGAGCTGTAAGGGATCTCAAGAGGCAAACTGGTACGGCTACAGTCTAACCCAGCGAGAGGCAGAGCTGCCCTCAGACCCAGAGCTGCCACATGCCAGGTTGTTCCTCGATGTGTAGTTGTCCCTGGACAGCACCCAGGTGACCATTTTCAGTGATGTTACATTAACCAGTCAAAGCATGGACTTGTCTGGCTTATGACTTATCTGAAAAGGAATCCCAAAAGGGGCCATGAATTGCTTTCAGTGTCCACAGCTTTAGAACCCAACGGGAAATTCTGAGAAGCCAATTTCCACCATGGGCAGAATTCAGCTCCCGGTATCTGATCATGTGTTCAAGCTTCAGAATGAACAAAGTTGAGGGAAGACTGGCCACATTTGCTAAACAGATCGCAGATCTTAGGAAAAGGGTAGACCCTCTTTGTCCCTTCCTCCCAGTGGAGTAGGGTAAGCGCCCCTCCTCTTCAGAAACATTCAGACTTCATTTGCAAAAAATTAGGCAGGAGTGAAGCCTGCAGGAGGAAGGAAAAACCTTGCTGGACCACAAGAAAGGTGGGAAAGAACCCAAAGGAAAGGGTTCCTCTGGACTTTTTCCCTGTGGCTTTACTGAGTGAGGAAAGCATGATGATCAAGGTCCCACCACTACATTCATCTTCTCATCAGCAAGTTTCTGCTTGCAGTTGGGTCCTATCCTTCCAATATCAAATAAAACAGCAAAGCATAGCCCTTTGCTCAACATCAGCTCTAAGCTTGATCTTTCCTGTAGAGAGGTCCACACTCAAACAGTCCAACACTTGCCCAATCCTGACCACACTCCTTACACAAAGGGTCTCACTTAATCCTCCCAACAGTCTCACAGGGTTCACACTCTTGTTATCTTCACATTACAAATGAGGAAGCTATGTCCCAGAGAGGTGATGTCATCCACCATGGTTATCATCCATGGCAGAGCAGCAGAGTTGGGGTGTGAACCCAGGTAATCTGACTCCAGACTCGTATGCTTAGCCTCTACAACAAGCTGATAGAAATGAAGTTTGATCATGAAAGCAACACAGGGTCACTATAAGAAATTTGGAAAAACAGAAAAATCACAAAAAGGAAAGAAAAATCACCCACTATCTTAAAATTTCTGCCTTTGAGGAAAAGAGATAAAGTAAAAACCGAAAATTTCCTTCTTATTTCTGACTTCAGCTCTGAAAGCTATCCACTGTCCTTCCAGACTTTTTTCTTTAACATTTACAGAAATATGTGTAGGCATAAACATCCACATACAGTGGTTTTTTAAATAATAAGACTGTGTTTGCATGTGGCACATGATTATTTTGCATATTGCTTTTTTTTACTAAATATAAAATCTATTCAAACCTTTTAAAATAATTACATGATTATCTACTGTCTGCTGAACCATAATTTATTCAACCAGTGCTGTAATAAATATCTCTGTCCATATAGCTTTATGGGTCAGGGCTAGTATTCCATAAGACACATTGCAACAAGTGGCTCAGAGAGTGTGTGTATTTTTCAACTCTAATTGTCAAATTACCCAGTGGATCTTTAGGATGACAAAAAAAGGGGTTGTTGATAATAAATCTACATTATGTAATGAAAAGTGCATGTGGCTTATTTAAGCATAATTGTATACAACACTGAATAAATGACTTAAAGGGGTTTATACACTTCAAAGTCTTCCCCACTAAGAAACTGAAAAAATACCTTTGCTTGTTGTGGGTAAGAAAATATGTCCTTTTTCGGGTTCTCTGGAATTCTCCTCTTAGTTGAGCATTGCTTTTGTCCCATTATCTTCCTTGTGTATGTGCCTTGTTCACTGTTTCCCAAAAATGTACATTCTTGATACCCTCACGTGTTCACCGTGTACTCCAAACACCAAGTCTTTACCGACAACTCTCCTCAAACAGCTGTTCCCTCCAACACCCTTGCAAGATGCCGGTTGCTGGTTTCCCTGTTTGCCTGGCCTGCCCCCTGCTCCAGAGTTGGCCAGGCTGATGGCTTCATACATTCTGGTCGTCACAAGAAGGGCAACATTACTGCTTTGTTTTGTTTTTCTTTTCAGAAAGAGTAACTTCCTGATTGAGTTGGATCTGGTCCAACTCTTCGGCTTCCTTCAGACTCCTGCCCACTGTCCCCCTTACCCAAGTCTGCCCTTCATTTGACCTGTGCCTCCTGATATTGAATATTCCTCCTGCCTGAGAAGCAGTGTCACCAAATGCACAGTATGTGAGGCTCTGGAAGCAGAAATATGGGGATTCGAATCCTGACTTTTAACCCTGTTGGCTCTGTGATCCTCAGCAAAGCATTTAAGCTCTCTGGACTTCAATCCTCAATCATAAAGAAAGTAGTAATGAGAAAAAAAAAAGAACTCACAGGACTGTTGAAAGCACTTGGTCTGGCAAACACACGCACACAGACTGGTAATGGTTGCAGCTATTCTTAATATCATTCCACAGCCAATCTTCTCCAATGAGAGTGCTCAAGCACTCAGTTGGTCTGCCATGTCCGACTCTGTGCGACCCTATGGACTGTACCCCTCCAGGCTCCTCTGTCCATGGGATTCTCCAGGCAAGAATACTGGAGTGGGTTGCCATGCCCTCTTCCAAGGGATCTTACCGACCCAGGGATCAAACCTGTATCTCCTGCCTCTCCTGCATTGACAGGTGGATTCTTTACCACTGAGCCACCGGGGAAGCCCCCAAATGAGAGCACCATCATATAAAATGTTAGAAGGGTTTCAAACCTGGGGATTTTACCGAGAGCCTTTCGTACATCAGGGGCTCCAGCCTTGGAGTCCGTCCTCCCTCTGCTGGTGGCAGGTGACCAAGTGGGACACTTAAGCATGGCTGGAGGTAATGTGACTCACACAGCTGTTCAGAGTCACATCCCCAGGGAGGAGACAGTCAGCATTTGCATTCTTTAAATACTCCTTCAACCAAGAGAACTCATGCTGCCAGCCACCGCCGTTTGAGAACCAGGAACAGGAAGGGGCCCCATTGAGGTCAGGCGGCTGGTGTGCAGGTTGATTTGCAGGGAGGACATTCTAGGCGTGTTGCTGCTCATACTGGGGAGCCAAGACTGGGGAGGTTAAGATGTGTGGGGGTTTTTCAGTCACTCTAGCACCTGTGACGTGAGAGGCTCTCCTGACAGCAGTGGGTGGATCCACAGGCACCATATATCCTGCATTGCTTGGGCTGTGCCACCCAGAGAAGACTACCCTTCCCAAAAAGCCAATAAAACTTCTTTTGAGAACCATCTATAGGCTTTAGACATCAAAAAGCCTTTACTATTGTTTCCCAACCTGGTAAAGTAGGCTTTGTCCCTTTGGCCTGGAGGCCTGGTTGCAATGATAGGCGTTGCTCTCTGTGCCTCCTTGCCTGGGCATCACATCACTCTTACTTGGCTGCTAGTGCAGAGGGGGCAGAAGGCAAGTGCATACTCTCTGATCTATAAAGCACTGACTTCAAACCCCTATGTGGTACCCTTGCTGTTAAGTGGCATTTGGCATATTGCCTACAGGTGGATGCCCCAAGAAACTCCCACTCAAGTAAAAACTCCTTGGGCTTCCCAAGGGGAATACAACCCACTAGCTTCAAGGCCCAATAACGCCATTGTCCCTCTCCCAACTCTTTCCACATCCCCAGCGCTTGGAGAATGCCAAGTATGCTGCTGCTAAGTTGCTTCAGTCGTGTCCGATTCTGTGTGACCCCATAGACGGCAGCCCACCAGGCTCCCCCGTCCCTGGGATTCTCCAGACAAGAACACTGGAGTGGGTTGCCATTTCCTTCTCCAATGCATGAAAGTGAAAAGTGAAAGTGAAGTCCCTCAGTCGTGTCTGACTCTTAGCGACCCCATGGACTGCAGCCTACCAGGCTCCCCCGTCCATGGGATTTTCCAGGCAAGAGTACTGGGGTGGGGTGCCATTGCCTTCTCCGAATGCCAAGTATGGAAGGCCCCTAAGTCTTGTCAGAAAAACCCAAGAAAATAAAATTAATGAGTCAACACTTTCTGTGTTCTTGCTATGTGCTAGGCTCTGTGCTAAGCATTGTACATACCTTATCTCACTTCATGCCCAGTGATGTAAAATAAAGGTCACCTTAGAAAAAGGCAATGCCAGTCATGCTCATCACACACCTCAGTCTTTGTGGGTGAGTCTCTGTTAGACTGAAGCTGCACTCAGGCCACCTGAGCTCCCAGAATCCCTCAGGTCTCAGCGGCTGGGGAGGCAACGTGGCTAAATTCACATTTAGTCCAGGGCCCACACAGGGATGACTTCTCTCTCATGTGTCTTCTGCCATTAACAGAGATAAATCCAGGGATTGTCATTACAGTAATGGTCTCTGTGTCTAAGAGGAGTTAAATAGAAAGTCAGCGAATGTCAAATATCTTGAAAAATCTATTCACCATGAAGTCACCTTCTAATGTGTTCCGAGGAAACAATAACATCCATTTTCACTCCAGACACTACTCTCCATGGTAAATAATATCACGAGGTGACTCTATCCTATAAGTCCCCAGAAATTGTTTCTAATTATTGTCAGAGGCACATCAATTACCAGCAGAGCCTCCAGGCAGCTCTCGTCATGGCTCTGATTAGAAACACGCTTTACTTCCATTTTTCCTGTCAAGCCTCTCAGCCCTCTACATATTTAATTGCTCCATCTTGGCAGTGGGCCTGCTTTCTTCACTCTCCCCTCAGAAGCTCTCATGGCGAAGTCGGCGTCTCGTCCAGTCCCAGCCTGCACCTCGCCCTCCTTGAGAAGCGCCTCAGCACCTACCAAGGGCTCGTTCAGTCCTTTTAAAAACACTGGGCTCTGGTGAGCCAGATAACTGATAAAACTGCTTCGATCAATAAAAACATACCACTCTAGGCCATGTACTGTATCTTAAGCACATTTCATACATATTATCTCACTGAATCTTCAGAATGACCTTGTGAAAGAGATAAAATGACTTGCTGCATTTTCCATTTGGGAAAACTGAGGCACGAAGAGGTTAAATAATTCTCCCAGAGTCACTTAACACACAAACAATGGAGGACCTGCAGCCACCATGATGGAGTCCGTCTGTCTATCTTTGCTTCTGTTCTTCCAGAGGCCCTGAGTTGGGGGTGAGTTGGGCCTCCTCCTTATGTCCCCTCCTAATTGCTAACCTCTGCATCCCTCCCACTCACTCCTTGAAGATTTTAATTAGTTGGACTCTTTACAAAGCTACTTCTTCTATCAGAATTCTTGGTGCCTTCCACATCCAACTAGACTTCAGGGAGTTGGGCTCCAGAAGGCGCCACCTATGTAAACCGCAACAGGAAGCGGAAGTACCCAAGGGGTAGCTGTCTGGTAGGGAGATGCTCCTCCCAAGGGCCGCGCCCCACCATGTTATTTCGGCTCCTCTCCTCCATTGACTTTGCTGTTACCACCTTGGCCAGCCAGCCCATGTTCAGGCCCCTACCTAGACATCACCCGCTGCAGTGCAATGCACTCTCTATTCCAGCATCTCCCTCTGAGACCATTGCCTCCTCTCTTTCCAGCTTATCTTTTCTAGACTCCCAGCTCCAACAGTTCTTGCACCACACCAGGACCAACAAACCATTGTTCCTGGCATCTTATTATTTCCCCTCACCCTTTCCCTACCTCCTGCCCTCTTACCCAACTTAGATCCCATCACTGTGTTACTCCCTGTGTAGCTCAACAGCCTCAACCTGCTCCTTCTTTGTTGTACCAGTTTGAGACAACTGTCCCTTTACTCCATAGCTGCATCTGAGGAGTTGAACATGACTGAAGGAAACAGCCTTGCTGACTGGTCTCACTTTAGTCTTACCACAAGCCTCAAGTGGGCCCCAGTGCTGCCTGGCAGCCTGCTGTATTACCCTTAACCTTCCCATCTGCTGCTATGAACCGTCCATCTTCCTCCTAAAGCCAGTCTCTCCTCTTTGCACTATATCCCCTCTCCTCATGCCTGCTCAATGACATTGCTTTTGTACCAGTTTTTCTTCTCCACTGAATCCATGTACAAACACGACACTATTTCTCCAACCAGAAACACAAACAACTCTCTTTGATCCCGCATCTAAATCAAACTATGGCTCTATTTCTGTTCCCCTTCACAACAAAACTCCTTAAAGTCTCTTTACTCACTCTCTCCCATTTTTCTTTTCTGTCTTTTCTTGAACACATCACAAGTAGAGTTTTGTTCCCTCCATGCAACTAAAACAGTTCTCACCAAGGTCACCAATGACCACTCAAGCTTAAATGCAGAGGCAAATTCTCACTTGACCTTCCAGCAGCAGATGACTCAGATGCTCACCTCTTCCTTCTTAAATGCTTGGTCCCCTTCCCTTCCAGAGCACTGCCCTCTCACCAGCTGGTCATCTCAGTCTCCTTGACTGGTTCCTCCTCATCTCCCTCATCATTTAGATGTTGGAATCTCTTCGGGTTTTAGTCTTCAGGTCTTTTCCCTTCTCTGGCTACAACCACACCTCGGGTGATAGCTCCAGCCTATACCTCCCCTTTGACATCCAGACTCTTGTAGTCAACCAGCTTCCTTTCTGTTCCTGGAACATGCAGAGCATACCTGCCCCCTGGGTCCATGCCTGCTGCCCTCTCCTCTGAGATTCTCTCCCCTAGATGATTTGTTCCTTTCAGTCTCTACTAAAGACTCACTTCAGAAGTAAGCCCCTCACACCTAGCTGAGCTAACATGAAACTACCATCACCTTCCCCACCCATCCTCCCTGCCCACCACTCAAATGTATTTTTCTCCATAGCATCAATCTCTACCTGGAATATTACAGGCTCGGTTGTTTATTTACATGTGCCTCCCTTCCTTGGAAACTAAATTCCATGAGAACCCTTTCCTATAGTGTTAGATTCATACCAGGCACTCCTTTAAAATACACTTCTAAAAAATATTTTTATTTGACTGCTCCAGGCCTTAGTTGCGGCGTGCAGGGTCTTACTCAGTTATGCCATGTAGGATCTAGTTCCCTGACCAGGGAGCAAACCTGGGCCCCTTGCATCGGGAGTGTGGAGTCTTAGCCACTAGACCACCAATGTTAGTCTCTCAGCCATATCCGACTCTTTGCTACTCCATGTAGCCCATTCGGCTCCTCTGTCCATGGAATTCTCCAGGCAAATATACTGGAGTAGGTAGCCATTCCCTTTTCCAGGGGATCTTCCTAACCCAAGGATCAAACCTGGGTTTCCCGCATTGCAGGCAGATACTTTACTGACTGAGCTACCAGGGAAGCCCCTTGAATGTACTTTGACTGAATGAATGAATTTGGCATTTGAACCCACATTGTCTGAATGTGATGGCATTAGTCAGAACAGCAGAAGAGGGACATCCTTGTCATGGAGGACTCCAAAAACTATTTGAGAATTTGAATGTTTGGAAGTCTCATCTAGTAAGGACAGAGCCAGAAAAGCAAAAGCTGTTTATTATAACTTTATTTTTGCTGCCTCTCTGGTGGGCTGAGAAGGCCGAGTAGCACATCTGTGTCACTACAAGAGATGCAAAACACCCCTGAATCCTGAGAACGTGTGATACCACGTGACAACTGCACCCAGAGATCATATGGGCTTCTTAGGAATCTTTTTTTTGTAAACTCACCAATTTCAACTGACATATGCTCACCCTACCTCCTACTCCTGCCCTGAAGTATTTTCCCCATCTGAACACACCTGTGCCCATCCATGAGCAAATCTGGGCCCATGCAGACAGCACCATCTTGCCCTGCTTAGCTGGGAAATGTGTCCGTAACACTATAATCACAACTGCCATCTGAGCAGAGCTAGATAGAATCAGAGCACTCATTGGTCTATTAAAGTAAGGATGGGTTTTTCAGCCCTGCTGCTCTCAAAAAAAAAAAAAAAAAATAGAGCTAATCCTCTTTTTTTTTTTTTTTTTCCCACTTTGCTTTGCATTCACCTAGATATTCGTGCCAGGACTTGCATGAGAAAAACACTTCTTTTTGACCCCTGTAGTGATCAACTGATGCCTTGAAGCAGGAAATTTGATTGCCCCCATCTCAGGCTGAGTCTCTGTTTTACCAATCACAGAATGACTCAACCCCTTTTTAAAAGCCAGCTGTGACCATTGACTCAGTGACCTCCTGTGGTGGTGAATTCCGTTTAAAAAATAATAATGAAGAAATCAGCAAGGTTATCAAAGCCATTAGGCTTCAATTCTCAACCCTTTGGGGGCTGGAGGAAATAAAGCAAGTTGGCCAGACCTGAGGAGTTGATGACAAACATCTCCCTCCTCCAGAAGCATCTTGTAACTCGTCCTACCCCCAGCAGTGACTTCCCAGGGTGGCTCTTCTCCCCGCTGCTCCCCATCAGCAAGAACGTGCTGACACATAGGCTGATGAGCGGCACCAAAGCTCAGCCAGTGTATCCTTCCAACCTCAAACCCCACAGCTTGTCATCTCCTGTGGTCACGTGTCTCCTGCACATTCACTCACTGCTCACACGAATCGAAAAGATAATCAAAAGAAAACTCCACTGACTCACCCCTGCCTAGACCAGTACAGGGAGTGGTCAAGTGTGCGTGTGAAATATTAGCAGATTCTAATCTATTCTTTGCACCCAGCTCGTGGGCTCGTGCACTCACCCTCTCTCTCTCTTTTCCTCTCTTTCATTTTTCAAAATAAATAAATAGATAAATGGATTTGGGGTTGGCTGAAGATTTCAGCTCAGTGACTGCTGTGCAGATGGATCCTGCTGAAGCTGGTGCTGGCTCTCTGGGGAGTAGCATGAAATGCTGGTTTTCAAAACCTGAGCAGCGTGTAAATGGCAGCTAAAAAGGAAATGCAGATTGGTGCTGAGTGTTAATTGTCTCTTCCTCTCTTCTTCACACACTTCAGAGGCTGTGTGCTGGCAGAAGACAGGAAAGCAGGCCTGCCCCCTCGTGGGGTGGGTTTTTTGTGTTTTTTTTTTCTTTCTTTCAAGCTGGACTGAGAGAATAACACCTAGAATCCAAGTCAAAACATGGAATGGGTTTTTTTTTTGTTTTGTTTTGTTTTGTTTTTTTTTTTTTTTCAAGTTCTCATCTGATGAAAGTCAGAGAGGTGGCACCAAGCTCGTCATGAAAGTAAGAGTCTGCTGAGAAGGAACCGATGAGATGTGACACAGAACGGGGAAGCAGGATGTCTTTGTTTTGAAATGACAGGCGATAAGCTACGGGGGTGCCTGGTGAGATTTTAGTCCATAACTAGGTAGCAACCTGTCAAATGCAGGCCCCTTAAATGCATCACAAGAATTCTCACTTGAGATGATTTCAATTTCAGCTCTGCGTGTGTGAGTGTGTGAGCGTATGCACGCATGCACAGCAAACATAATTGAATGCCCAAGCCCCAGGTACATCCTGTTAAGGGTACAGCGGTAACCACACTGGGGCCAGGGCTCTCATTCCCTCCCTCACCTTCCTTGCTTAGGCATTGACAGGTCAGCGTCAGGACCACAGCCCAGGCTCAGCACTGTTTATTTTCATCCCTGAAGATTTCTATAAGCTTTCTCCCAAGACTTTCACCAGGCAGAACCTCGATTATCTGTCTTTTCTAGATGAAGTGGGGTTATTTGAATCTATGCAGCTCCAAATTAAATGAGGGCACAGGCTTCCCTGGTGGCACAGCTGGTAAAGAATCTGCCTGCAATGAGGGAGACCTGGGTTTGATTCCTGGATTGAGAAGGGAACGGCTATGCACGCCAGTATTCTGGCCTGGAGAATTTCATGGTCTCTATAGTTCATGGAGTCACAAAGACTTGGACACAACTGAGTGACTTTCACTCTCACTTCACTTTTCAACAGAGAAGCAATGGGGAAAATCAGTTAGCAAAGAGAAAAGAAGAATCTGGAACCTTCTCTTAAAAATCATAAAATCCCCAGGCCCCACCTGAGCCACGGTCCCTGTGTCTCCATGCATTAATGAAAAGGCTGTTTGTCCCTGTTGCTGCTGCCAGAGTGCCAACCCCACTCTGGCTTGCCAGCTGGAGGCAAAGATAAGCAATCATGAGTGAAAACAAGTCATTATCTGTATCCATTGTCCCCTGCATGACCAGGGACGTGCAGGTGAACTGCTCCCCACCCCTGCTCTTCATTGGCAGGACCAAGAAGAGCATGTAACAGGCAGTTTCCAAAGACAAGGGTCCCTCCCGCTGCTGCCTTCAGCTTGGCTGGGCGGTGTGCTCCACACTCCAGCCTCTCCTAGAGCCTCTCCTAACCACGCAGAGAATGGTCTCTACCGAGAATGGGAAAACCAAGAGATGGATCTTGTTCCAAGTACAAAGAGACCTCACTCAAGCTGTGTGTGTGAAGAAAGCAGATAAGGAATGTACTTTCAAGGAATTGGCAAGGACAGTTCTTATACTGCTGCTGCTGCTAAGTCACTTCAGTCATGTCCGACTCTGTGCAACCCCATAGATGGCCTCCCACCAGGCTCCCCCGTCCCTGGGATTCTCCAGGCAAGAACACTGGAGTGGGTTGCCATTTCCTTCTCCAAGTTCTTATACTAGCACCCCAGAAAGAGCTTCCCAGGCTAGAAATGGAGCTCAGGTATGGGACATAGGACTGGACCACCAGGCCTCTCTCCTTAGAAGCACCTCTTAAGTCTGAGTCCAGTCAGTTACCTGCCATCTTCTGGGTAAAGTCCAATTTCCCAAACCAATTTCCCTCCCCAAAAGGGAATGGCCACCATATACAGGTCACCTGGACAGAAATGACCATAGTCACCACTAATAAGTGGGAGTAGTGATGGCTCGGAGAAGGCAATGGCACCCCACTCCAGCACTCTTGCCTGGCAAATCCCACGGATGGAGGAGGAGCCTGTTAGGCTGCAGTCAAAGGGGTCCCTAAGAGTCGGACACGACAGAGGCGACTTAGCAGCAGCAGCAGTGATGGCTGCCACTGTAGACCGTGATGCTAGCTAAAAGGCTTTAGGGCATGACTCAGTCTCCCTTGGGGGAGACTCTGTCCCTTGAGGGGGAGCCTCAGCATAGATGGCTATGAGCTTATAACTCACTATCCTCAGAATGGGGGCATAGAATTGGGTTGATGTTTTATTTTGTCCCAACATTTTCTTGATTCCAGTGGTTTGTCATGTGCCAGCCAACAAGAGCCTCAGGCAAGGTCGGGAAGCTGCTTGAATGCCCCTCACTGCCTAGTGAATGCAGAAGTGAGCTGTCGTCACAGAGACACTGTCTCTGATTAGTGACACATGCTGGCAGCTCCATGCGTGCAGCCTGGTGCCAGGATGACCACGATAACCAAAAGAAGTGACACGGTCCCTGCTGCCAGTCCAGCACCCCCATAGGTGACCAAAACAGAACCATCTTAAAGTAGTTTTCTGAAGCTATGGGACAAAAATCAAAACTGAGTATTTTGGGCAGGAAGACCTGCCTTTGGGGGGTGGGGGTTGATTGAAATGGGACATGAGTGATGGAGATGCTCTCCATCTTGATCCTATGTGGGTTACATGAGTGTCTGTCTTTGCCAAAAGTGATCAAACTGGGACTTCCCTGGTGGTTCTGTGGTTAAGACTTTGCCTTTCAGTGCAGCGGGTGCAGGTTTGATCCCTGATCGGGTAACTAAGATCCCACATGCCTCAAGGCCAAAAGCTCAAAACATAAAGCAGAAGCAATACTGTCATAGATTCAATAAAATCTTTAAAAATGGTCCACATCAAAAAAACAAAAAAACTTTAAGAAAAAGGTGATCAAACTGTATATTCTGTTTGTTTCACTGTAAAGTGAAGTGCAGTTGTTAGTTGCAAAGTCATGTCCAACTCTTTGTGACTCCATGGACTGTAGCCCACCAAGCTTCCCTGTCTATGGAAATCTGCAGGCAAGAATACTGGAGTAGGTTGCCATTCCCTTCCCCAGGGGATCTGCTCAACCCAAGGATCAAACCTAGGTTTCCTGCATTGCAGGCAGATTCTTTACAGTCTGAGCCTCTGAATATAAATTATAATTTTATTATAAAAAAGCTATTCTACTCCTTAGAGGAGGCCACAAGTGGGGTAATTTTGATAGTCCTCAGCTTCAACCTACCTTTCTGGTACCAACTAGAAAAGGGCAGCCCAGAAGTTCCATTCCCGGCTCCCTGTGCCTTGCTCTGTGCAGTAGGTCGCATCTAGGACTTGGAATCCAAAGCCCTGCATCTGAAGCCTTGCTTCCCCCTCACCACGCCTGTGACTCTGGATTGTCCCTCCATCTCTCTGAGGCTACATCTCTTCATCTTTATAATGGAAGGGAATGATTCCTGCCTATAATATTATTGGAGGAAACAAAAAAATAGTTTCATAAACTGGGAAGAGCTATAGGAATACAGATTGTACTCCACCTCAAAAAGATCATCACTATTTAGACACTTGCCTAAAATGGACAAGCTCCTTGGTATAGTGTTAAAAACTCCAAGTGGACAGTCTGCTGTGAAAACCTCTATAAACAAGATATAATTAAATAATAAGAAGCAGTATGGGAATATAAATGGTATATCTGCCTTGGAAAAGAGTTTATTCCTCAAAAAGTTAAACATAGAATTATCATATGACCCAGCAATGCTACTACCAGGCATACACCAAAATAATTGAAATGAGAACTAAGACAAATACTAGTATGCGAATGCTCATAACAGCACTGTTCACAATAGGCAGAAACAACCTAAGCATCCATCAACAGATGAATGGGTAAGCCAATTGTGATATACAGTATACATACAATGGAATATTACTCAGCCACAGAAAGGAATGAAGTTCTGAGACATACTACAACGTGGATGAACCTTGAACTTTAAGTAAAATGAGCTAGACATAAATAAAAAAATATTGTATAATGTCACTTACATGAACTATCTAGAATAGGTAAATTCATGGAGACAGAAAGTCATCAGAGGTTACCAGTGACTAGGGGAAGGGAGGAATGACCAGTTGTTGTTTAATGGATACAGAGTTTCTGAGATGATGAAAGGGTTTTAGAAATACATAGAAGTGCTGATTGAATAACACTGCAAATGTAAATAATGTCATTAAATCACACATTTTTAAATTATTAAAATGGAAAAGTTTATGTTATGCATATTTTACCACGACTTTTAAAATAATAACTGTCTTATAGTATGGTAGGTACTCAAACAAATTGTAATAGTAAATAACCATCAGCAGAGAATAGTAAATAGCCATCAGCAGAGACTCATGTAGAAAATAACTTAAATGCCTTGGCCTATAGCCCTTCAGATCTGGGATGTGAAAAAGGTTATGGAGAGGGTGAGGCAGGTCAAATTTGCTTTTATCTACAGTTGCTTTCAAGACTGCCATTTCTGAGGCACTACATTATCCAAAAACTCATAGTGCTACAATTAGAGAAAGAATGAGGGAAGACATTAATTTATTCCCTGTGATAGTTTGGGGGACAGACATAAGCTCATGGTCTCAGGTAAAACTTATGCAAAAGTACAATTTGCCTTTATCAGATCGTCTTCTTTCATTTTAGTTCCCTTCAGGATGTGAAGTGTTCCCAAATCCCTCAGCTGTCTTGATAATGGCTACTTTCCCAAGACAATCTAGACTAGTGGTTAAGGGCTCAGGGCTTGAATCCAAGCACTCTGGAATTTGAATCCCAGCCCTGTCATTCTGTCAGTAAGTGATCATGAGCTGGTTACTCAATCTCTCTAATGCTTCGACTTCTTCCTCTGTAAAGAAAGGAGAACAACGCCCAGCTCATAAGGTAGTGTAAGCTATAAATCCAAGAATGCACATAAAGGATTTAGGAAGGAGCCTGGCAAATATAAAAGAGTGCAATAAATGGCAGCTAATGTTATTTTAGAGCACTATTACTCTCCTACCAAAGCTTATAAACACCTGTCTGTGTAACTTTAAATGAGGGAAGAATTATTTAACTTTAGTTTCCAGGTATCTGATGAATAAAATAGACCATTTATTTCTCCATTCAAACATTTAATGGACACTTGCTATGTGAATGCTGTTCTATTGTATGACTATACAATCTTGCTTCATTCAGCTGTTGAAGTAGGGTAAAGAAAGGAGGTGTGAACTGGATAATAGTCAGGACTACAGTCACTGTAAGAATTAGATGAAGTTCCTCAAGCAATTAAAATCTTCCTGGTAGCTTCTAGTATCCAGGTCACCTTATGTCACAAACATTTTTGAAAAGTCAATATGACTGTGCCAAAATCTTTAAATAGAGCATAATTAAATGCTTCCTGGGTATGAGTAATTATGAAGACCAAGTCTGTTCTAACCCTCTTGGTAGGAAATAAGACTTATTTTGGTACTGTTCATGATGATTATTCAACAGCTGGACCAGAAGGCAAAGGAACCACTGTGTGAGTGTTCAAATTGTGTAACAGTCCAACAGACAGCTTTTCCTTCAAGAATAGAAAAAAATAGCAAGAGAAAGCAACTACAGATCTTTCTCAACTTGTGATGGGGTTACATCTCAATAAACTCATCATAAGTTGGAAAGTATCCCAAGTCAAAAATGCCTTTAACTACACCTAACCTACCAGTCAGAGCTTCACAGGTGGCTGAGTGGTAAAGAATCTGCCTGCCAATGCAGGAGATGTAGGTTCGATCCCTGGGTCAGGAAGATCCCCTTAGAGAAGGAAATCCATTCCAGTATTCTTGCCTGGGAAATCCCATGGACAGAGGAGCCTGGCAGGCTACAGTCCATGGGGTCTCAAAAGAGTTGGATGTGACTTAGTAACTAAACAACAACAGCCTACCAAACATCACCCTTGAGCCTAGCCTGCCTTAAACCCACTCAAAACACATTAGCCTACAGTTGGGCAAAATCATCTAATCCATAGCCTACTTTATAATAAAATGGTTAATATCTCATATAATTTATTGCATACTGTACTGAAAGCTCCTCCTTGCCCAAGTTCAGGGGCGGCGGCCGAGAGAAGCAACCCTACGTCCAAGGAGCAGCACCTGCGTGGGTGCAGGAGGGCTGAGAGGAGCTACTCCACATGCAAGGTCAGGAGGGGCGGCCATGAGGAGATACCCCTCGTCCAAGGTAAGAGAAACCCAAGTAAGATGGTAGGTGCTGTGAGAAGGCATCAGAGGGCAGACATACTGAAACCATAATCACAGAAAACTAGTCAATCTGATCACATGGACCACAGCCTTGTCTAACTCAATGAAACTAAGCAATGCCATGTGGGGCCACCCAAGACAGATGGGTCATGGCGGAAAGGTCTGACAGAATGTGGTCCACTGGAGAAGGGATGGAAAACCACTTCAGAATTCTTGCCTTGAGAACCCCATGAAAAGGCAAAATGATAGGATATTGAAAGAGGAACTCCCCAGGTCAGTAGGTGCCCAATATGCTACTGGAGATCAGTAGAGAAATAACTCCAAAAAGAATAAAGGGATGGAGCCAAAGCAAAAACAATACCCAGTTGTGGATGGGACTGGTGATAAAAGTAAGGTCTGATGCTGTAAAGAGCAATATTGCATAGGAACCTGGAATGTTAGGTCCATGAATCAAGGCAAATTGGAAGTGGTCAAATAGGAGATGGCAAGAGTGAACATCAACATTCTAGGAATCAGTGAACTAAAGTGGATTGGAATGGGTGAATTTAACTCAGATGACCATTATATCTACTACTGTGGGCAGGAATCCCTCAGAAGAAATGGAGTAGCCATCATGGTCAACATAAGAGTCCAAAATGCAGTGAAACTGAAAGTGAAGTCGCTCAGTTGTGTCCAACTCTTTGCGATCCCATGGACAATAGCCTACCAGGCTCTGCTGTCCATGAGATTTTCCAGGCAAGAATACTGGAGAGGGTTGCCATTTCCTTCTCCAGGGTTTCTTCCCAACCCAGGGATCAAACCCGGGTCTCCTGTATAGCAGACAGACGCTTTACTGTCTGAGCCACCAGGGAAGACATGCAGTACTTGGATGCAATCTCAAAAACCACAGAATGATCTCTGTTGATTTCCAAGGCATTCCATACCATTCAATATCATGGTAATCCAAGTCTATGCCCCAACCAGTAACGCTGAAGAAGCTGAAATTGAGTGGTTCTATGAAGACCTACAAGACCTTTTAGAACGAACACCCAAAAAAGATGTCCTTTTCATTATAGAAGACTGGAAAGCAAAAGTAGGAAGTCAAGAAACACCTAGAGTAACAAGCAAATTTGGCCTTGGAGTATAGAATGAAGCGGGGCAAAGGCTAATAGAGTTTTGCCAAGAAAATGCACTGGTCATAGCAACCACCCTCTTCCAACAACACGAGAAGACTCTACACGTAGACATCACCAGATGGTCAACACTGAAATCAGATTGATTATATTCTTTGCAGCCAAAGATGGAGAAGCTCTATACAATCAGCAAAAAAAGACTGGCGCTGACTGTGGCTCGGACCATGAACTCCTTATTGCCAAATTCAGACTTAAATTGAAGAAAGTAGGGAAATCCACTAGACCATTCAGGTATGACCTAAATCAAATCCCTTATGATTATACAGTGGAAGTGAGAAATAGATTTAAGGGACTAGATCTGATAGATAGAGTGCCTGATGAACTATGGATGGAGGTTCATAACATTATACATGAGACAGGGATCAAGACCATCCCCATGGAAAAGAAATGCAAAAAAGCAAAATGGCTGTCTGGGGAGGCCTTACAAATAGCTGTGAAAAGAAGAGAAGCAAAAAGCAAAGGAGAAAAGGAAAGATATACCCATTTGAATGCAAAGTTCCAAAGAATAGCAAGGAGAGATAAGAAAGCCTTCTTCAGCGATCAATACAAAGAAATAGAGGAAAACAACAGAATGGGAAAGACTAGTGATTCTTCAAGAAAATTAGAGATATCATGGGAACATTTCATGCAAAGATGGGCTCGATAAAGGACAGAAATGGCATAGACCTAACAGAAGCAGAAGATATTAAGAAGAGGTGGCAAGAATACACAGAAGAACTGTACAAAAAAGACCTTCATGACCCAGATAATCACAATGGTGTGCTCACTCACCTAGAGCCAGACATCCTGGAATGTGAAGTCAAGTGGGCCTTAGAAAGCATCACTATGAACAAAGCTAGTGGAGGTGGTGGAATTCCAGTTGAGCTATTCCAAATCCTGAAATATGATGCTGTGAAAGTGCTGCACTCAATATGCCAGCAAATTTGGAAAACTCAGCAGTAGCCACAGGACTGGAAAAGGTCACTTTTCATTCCAATCCCGAAGAAAGGCAATGCCAAAGAATGCTCAAACTACCACACAATTGCACTCATCTCACACGCTAGTAAAGTAGTGCTCAAAATTCTCCAAGCCAGGCTTCAGCAATATGTGAACCATGAAATTCCAGATGTTCAAGCTGGTTTTAGAAAAGGCAGAGGAGCCAGAGCTCAAATTGCCAACATCCGCTGGATCATGGAAAAAGCAAGAGAGTTCCAGAAAAACGTCTATTTCTGCTTTATTGACTATGGCAAAGCCTTTGACTGTGTGGAACACAATAAACTGTGGAAAATTCTGAAAGAGATGGGCATACCAGACCACCTGACCTGCCTCTTGAGAAATGTGTATGCAGGTCAGGAAGCAACAGTTAGAACTGGACATGGAACAACAGACTGGTTCCAAATAAGAAAAGGAGTACGTTAAGGCTGTATATTGTCACCCTACTTATTTATTTTATATGCAGAAACACTGGGCTGGAAGAAACACAAGCTGGAATCAAGATTGCCAGGAGAAATATCAATAACCTCAGATATGCAGATGACACCACCCTTATGGCAGAAAGTGAAGAGGAGCTAAAGAGCCTCTTAATGCAAGTGAAAGAGGAGAGTGAAAAAGTTGGCTTAAAGCTCAACATTTAGAAAACTAAGATTGTGGCATCTGGTCCCATCACTTCATGGGAAGTAGATGGGGAAACAGTGGAAGCAGTGTCAGATTTTATTTTGGGGGGCTCCAAAATCACTGCAGATGGTGATTGCAGCCATGATATTCCTTACTCCTTGGAAGGAAAGTTATGACCAACCTAGACAGCATATTCAAAAGCAGAGACATTACTTTGCCAACAAAGGTCCATCTAGTCAAGGCTATGGTTTCTCCAGTGGTCATGTATGGATGGTGAGAGTTTGACTGTGAAGAAAGCTGAGTGCCAAAGAATTGATGCTTTTGAACTGTGGTGTTGGAGAAGACTCTCGCGAGTTTTGGACTACAAGGAAGTCCAACCAGTCCATCCTAAAGGAGGTCAGTCCTGGGTGTTCATTGGAAGGACTGATGCTAAAGCTGAAACTGCAATACTTTGGCCACCTGATGCAAAGAGTTGACTCATTGGAAAACACTCTGATGCTGGGAGGGATTGGGAGCAGGAGGAGAAGGGGATGACAGAGGATGAGATAGTTGGATGGCATAACCGACTCGATGGACATGAGTTTGAGTGAACTCCGGGAGTTGGTGATAGACAGGCAGGCCTGGCGTGCTGTGATTCATGGGGTTGCAAAAAGTCGGACACGACTGAGCGACTGAACTAAAGTGAACTGAACTGAAAGTAAAAAACAGAATGGTTATATGGGTACATGTGGTTGCAAGTATATTGGTTTTTACTCCCCTGATCACATGGTTGACTGAGAACAATGACTCACTGCCACTGCCCCAGCATCACTACAGAGTATCTTACCACATATCACTACCCCAGGGAAAGATCAAAATGCAAAGCTCCAAGTGTGGTTTTCACTAGATAACTGTCACACCATTACAAAGCCAAAAAATGTTAAGTCAAACCATTATAAGTCAAAGATTATTTGTAGAAAGAAACCTTATAAACTTCAGAAAATTATTTCTTGAAAACAAGAATTATTCCATCCAAAATAATTTTTTGAGGTACAAGAAAAACAAAGCAAAAACATTAAGAGGATTAGGTGATTGTGAGAGAGTTTTTTAAATGTTTCTCATTGGACATAAGTGTTTTTTAGAACTAATACTTCATCAACTGTCTCTTAAGCAACTAAAGATACAATTAAGGTTAAACAACAAGAACAAAACTGTTTTTTTAATTTAAAAGAAAGAACAAAGTTTGAAACTTTGGAGGAAATTAATAGGGACAGGATGCTCTGATAGGAAGAAAAATTAGTTTCAAGAGAGGAAAACTAAATCAGAAACAAAATTAAATCTAGTAATTAGGAAAGCTCAAAGAAACAACATGTGAATGCAAAACATTTGCACTTCATTTTCCTGAACTGTCTAATATTTTTCCTCATTATTTCAGAAAACACGGCCTCTTCATTTCCATCTATTGTTCTAATCATGCAATGTCATTTACTTCGTGTTTATAACATGACTTTATGATATGTACTTAGTTTTCTCTGAATTTCTAATTGCATTTCTCTGTAGTTGCTGCTCTTACTATTTTTCATTCATAGAGATTTTTCTCCATCTTATCAATAGCATACTTTCCACTTTCAGGTTGTTAACAATCAATTCATAATATATAAGACTCTCTTTATAGACATTTTGCATGGATCTTCTGATATTATAATTTAGACCGTTTAATTTTAAGCCTGCTGCTGCTGCTAAGTCGCTTCAGTCGTGTCCGACTCTGTGCAACCCCATAGACGGCAGCCCACCAGGCTCCCCCGTCCCTGTGATCCTCCAGGCAAGAACACTGGAGTGGGTTGCCATTTCCTTCTCCAATGCATGAAAGTGAAAAGTGAAAGTGAAGTCACACAGTCGTGTCCAACTCTTCGCGACCCCATGGACTGCAGCCTACCAGACTCCTCTGTCCATAGGATTTTTCAGGCAAGGGTACTGGAGTGGGGTGCCATCGCCTTCACTAGTCAGATGTTAAATCAGGAGTTTTAAAAATCTTATTCAGGAGTTATTTCCAACAGCTATTAACGCTTCATAATGACAGGGGAAAAAAATCAATCAAACTGACTTAGACTAATACAGATATTAAATTTGGCAGATGAGGGCATTAAAACCATTATTACAACTGTATTCTTTATATTCAAAAAATTAAGTAGATATATGAAAAAGAAAAGCAGGTAAATTGAATTTCTGGTAATAAAAACTACAATATGGGAGATGAAAACTTTATTGAATGAGATTAATGGCACGTTAGACATCACAGAAAAAAATATTAGTGAACTTAAAATAAAAACAAACTATCAAAAATGAAACACAAGAAGAATTTTTAAATATATGTATATTTATAGAAAGACAGACAGAGAGCCAGAAGGAGAGACACAGAGACAGAGAGGCAAAGCGAAAGAGGGAAATAAAAGTTAGCCATATTGGAAAGAAATAAAACTGTCATTATTTTCAAATGACATAATTATCTATGTATAAAATCCCAAAGAATCTACCAAAAAAATACCCCAAAACAAAGAAAAAATACTAGAACAAATAAGTGCAAGGTTGCAGGATACAAGATCAACATGTAAAAAAAAAGAAATTTATATTTCTATATGCTGCCAATAAATTATTGGAAATTGATATTATAAAACAATATCATTTACAAAAGAATTAAGAATATTAACTCCTTAGAAATACCTCTGGCAAAAGGAATGAAAGACCTATACACTGAATAAAATATTTTTGAGAAAAACTAAGTAAGACCTCAGAAATAAATGACAAAATACATCTTTGTTCATATGTGGAAAGATTCAACATTGATTTATATGGAAGACCCTAAATTCATCTATGAAATAAATGCAATTCCAATCAAAATCCCTACATACTTTTGAAGTAGAAAGTAACAAGATGATTTTAAAGTTTGTGTGGCAATGCAGAGTACCTAGAATGGCCAAACAACTTTGAGAAAGAAGAACAAAGTCAGAGTGGTCTGACACCACCAGATTTCAAGATTTCAGTTCAGTTTAGTTCAGTCACTCAGTCGTGTCTGATTCTTTGAGACCCCATGGACTGCAGCACGCCAGGCCTCCCTGTCCATCACCAGCTCCCGGAGTTTACCCAAACTCATGTCCATTGAGTCGGTGATGCCATCCAGCCATCTCATCCTCTGTCGTCCCCTTCTCCTCTTGCCTTCAATCTTTACCAGCATCAGGGTCTTTTCAAATGAGTCTGCTCTTCGTATCAGGTGGCCAAATTATTGGAGTTTCAGCTTCAAGGTCAGTCCTTCCAATGAACACTCAGGACTGATCTCCTTTAGGATGGACTGGTTTCAAGATTTAGCTAGAGTAATCAAGAGTGTGTAGTATTGGCAGAGAGAAGTAAGTCAAAAAGAGAAACAACAATACAGTATATTAATACATATATATGGAATTTAGAAAGATAGTAACAATGATCCTATATGCAAGGCAGCAAAAGAAACACAGATGTAAAGAACAGACTGTTGGACTATGTGGGAGAAGGTGAGGGTGGGATAGTTTGAGAGAATAGTATTGAAACATGTATATTACCATATGCAAAATAGATAACCAGTGCAAGTTCATGCATTGATCTTGGGGAGGGAAGAGGGAGGTGTTCATTATGGGGGGACATGTATGCACCCATGGTTGATTCATGTCTATGTATGGCAAAAACCACCACAATATTGTAAAATAATTATTCTCCAATTAAAATAAATTTTAGAAAAAGACTGTGCAGTATTGGTATCATGAAAGCTTTAATTGATAAACAGATCAATGGAAAGATAGCAGGAAGCCATGAACACTCATTTTTGACAAAGGAGCAAAGGCAATTCGGTGTTGAAAGATTAGACTTCTCAACAGACAAAGCTATGGAAACAGTAGACACTGTGTGCTCAGTTGCTCAGTCATGTTGGACTCTTCAACCTCATGGACTGTAGCCCACCAGGCTCCTCTGTCTATGGAATTTTCCAGGCAAGAATATTGGAGTGTGTTGTCATTTCCTACTCCAGGGAATCTTCCCAACCCAGGGATTGAACCCACGTCTCTTGGGTATCCTGCATTGACAGACAGATTCTCTACCACTGAGCCGTGTGGGAGGCCCTGCCTTATGTAAAAATGTGAACTTCAATCCATGCCTTGTGCCATAGACAAAAACTAACCCAAAATATAATACAGACCTAAATGTAAAACCTAATACTATGAAACCTCCAGGGGAAAAAAAAGAATATCTCTGTGACCTTGGGTTAGGCAAAACTTCTTATGTAAGAAACCAAAACACACTCCATTTAAGAAGTGTTGATAAATTGGACTTCATCAGAATATTAAACTTTTAAATATTAAAACTAACCCTTCAAAAGACACTATTAAAAGAATGAAAAGACAGACATAGACTGGAAAAAATATATTTGCAAAGTTTATATCAGATAAAGAGCTTGTATCCAGAATGTATAATGAACTCTCAAAACTAAATAATAAGAAGATAAATGTCCAATACAAAATGGAAAAAAGATTTGAATAGACACTTCACCAACACAAAAATATAGAGGTGGTAAATAAGCACATTAAAAAATATGCTCAACACCATTATTTACTAGGGAAACACAACTTAAAACCACAATGAGTTATTGCTTCGTATCTATCAGTATGACTAAAAAATTTAAAAGGCTGCACATACGTTGTCAATAAGGATGAGCAAGAACTGAAACTTTCACACAGCATTGGTGAGAAGGTAAAATAACAGCCACTTGTGTGGTCCTGCTTTACACCTATCACATGATCCAACCAGTCCATTCCTAGGAATGTATCCAAAAGAAAAGCACACATCCATACAAAGACATGTACACATGTGTGCATAGCTGCCTTATTTCTAATACCCCAAAACTGGATATGGATAAACAGCAGAATAAGACTCAGCATTGAAAAGAAGTCAATTATTGCTACAAACAACACCATGAATGGATAGAAAATAACTATGCCAAATGAAAGGCAAAAAAGAATGCGTATTGTATGATTCTATTTAAATAAAAATCCTTCACAATGTAAGCTAGTTTATATAGACTGAAAGAAGAGCAGCGGTCGCCTAAGGAAGGAGGTTGGAAACAGAAAAGATAGCTGGGCAGAATTACATACAGGCACAAGGAGACTTTGGGGGGTGATGAACACGTTGACTATCTTGATCACAGTAAAGGGTGTAAAATTTACATTAAAATTGATCACATTGCATACCAATTTAAAAAACAAAACTCTAGAGGTGATCACGAAGCATAGTTAGCATGAGAGAGAGAGTTAGCATTAGTTCATAGATACCACATGGCCATCCTGCTCAAATTATGCTCCTGTTCCACCGCAACACTGCAAAGGTAACAGGGACTGTCTGGGGGACAAAGGGAATATTCCCTCCCTGGTTTTGTAGACTTTTGTTTATACTGCCTAAGGTTGCACAGTTTTGAAGTTTTGTGAACATTTCCTTTACTTTAATCAGACTGCTAAATCTTTTTAAATTTATAATCCAAACAATCATTTCCCCCAAAGACCATGAAGAAGTGTGAAGGTAGTGTTAGGCACTCAGTCATGTCCAACTCTTTGCAACCAAAAGTTTTGTCAAGTCAGATCTCCCCATCCTGTGCTTTTAGATCAATTGATATTTTACATGTGATGAGCATGTTTCATAATTTTAAACTGTTTTATAGTGTTATAAATAGAATAATAAATAGAAATGCTTTCTACTTCAGCCTTTGGAATCCTAGTTGAACTATCCAACATTGCAATATACTGGCTATCCCTCCTCACTCTGAATTAACTTCAAACTTGAAAGTTAAACTTTCTCGATTTTCCAGCCACAAGGTCGATAACTTTTAAAAGTCACTTGATGTCTTAAATGGTATCAATGCTTTCTTAAGTCAGTCTACCAAGGCAATAGAAACAAAAGCAAAAATAAACAGATGGAATCTAATCAAGCTTATAAACTTTTGCACAGCAAAGGGAACCATAAACAAAACGAAAAGACAATCTACAGACTAGAAGGAAATATTTGCAAATGATGTAAACAACAAGGGCTTAATTTCTAAAATATACAAATGGCTCATAGAACTCAATAACAAAAAAAAAATACAACTGAGTGCTCACTTCGGTGGCACATATACTAAAATTGGAATGAGACGGAGAAGATTAGCAGGGCCCCTGCACAAGGATGACATATAAATTTGTGAAGCATTCCATATTTTTATTCATGTTGAGGTTTGACAGAAAACGACCAAATTCTGTAAAGCAATTATACATCAATAAAAAAATAAATTAAAAAAAAATCAAAAAAAGGGCAGAAGACCTAAATAGATATTTCTCCAGAGAAGACATAAATGGCTAATGGGCACATGAAAAGATGTTTAATATCACTAATTATTCAGTTTAGTTCAGTTCAGTTGCTCAGTCGTGTCCGACTCTTTGCAATCCCATGAATCGCAGCACGCCAGGCCTCCCTGTCCATCTAATTATTAGAGAAAAACAAATCAAAATCACAATGAAGTACCACCTCACACTTGTCAGAATGGCCATCAATTAAAGCCTACAAATAATGTATGCTGGAGAGGGTGTGGACAAGAGGGAGCCCTTCTACATTGCTGGTGGGAGTGTAAACTGATGCAGCCACTATGGAGAACAGTATGGAGTTTCTTTAAAAAACTAAAAATAGAGTTTCCATACAATCAGCAATCCTACTCCTAGACATATATCTGGAAAAAAAAACACTGTAACTCAAAAATATACATACATCACAATGTTCACAGAAGCATTATTTACAATAGCCAAGACATGGAAGCATCCTAAATGTCCACTGACAGAAGAATGGATAAAGAAGATGCAAATACCTATACACAGTGGACTATTACTCAGCCAGAAAAAAGAATGAAATAAAGTCATTTGCAGCTATATGTATGGACCTAAATGTTATCATACTAAGTGCAGTAAATCAGAAAGCAAAAGATAAATACTATGTCACTTATAGTGAAATCTAAAATATGACACAAATGAATTTATCTATGAAATAGAAACAGACTCACGGGTATAGAAAATAGACTTGTGGTTGCCAAGGGATGCAAGGGGTGGGGGAAATGACAGGATGGCAGGGGAGAGATGGATTGGGAGTTTGGGACTAGCAGATGCAAAGTACTGTATATAGAATGGATAAACCATAAGGTTCTACTGTATGGCACAGGGAACAATATTCAATATCCTGTAATAAGCCATAATGGAAAAGAAAATAAAGTCACTTGACGTCTTACTGTCTCTTACTGCCAGTCTTGGTTATTACACAAGTAATGAAGACTGCTATGGAGCTCACTTTGCTTAGTGAACTTATAATTGACATATTTTCATAATGCTACACATTTTATTGACTATGTGATCGCAGATATTTAAGCTCACCTCATCTCAACGTTCACACTTTTGCTAGGGTTTATCATCATCCTGGGATGTGCCTGGTGACCCAGCACAATGTCACCTGACATCCTTTAACTAGACCAGGACATACTGGCCTTTATTTTACAGAGAATTCTGAAAGTATCTCCCAGTTACTGCAAATAATGAGAAAAGCACAACAAAAGGAACTATGTGCAATAACATTCTCCCCCTAGTATTCAGGGAGTCATCCTCCAGAAGAGGGTTCCTGTTATTTAGGAGCAGATTCGTAAGCTCCTTTATTGCCCCCCTTCCTCACCCACACTTCTTCCCTTCCTCCCTGCCCCCCATAAGAACCAAGGCACTTGACAAGCCTCTGGCTCAGCCTCAAGTGGTTTCTTTTGAAAGAAAATCACTGATGAGTAGATTACAGCTGATTGGAGATACCTGCCTGAGGGAATTTCCTAAGAACTGAGCGCAGACAAGCCTCCCCTAAGTCTTAGGAAAGTTGTTACTTCTTCATTGTGGATGACTACATAAAGCAGATTTTGCTCTGAACATTAGTGATAAATGACTTGAAAGCAAGAGGAGACTTTCTTTTACTCGAGTGATTTCAAAAGGAAAAAAAAAATTCTTTACAATACACTCCAAGACTATGTCCGTCTTTCCAGTGGAAGGAGGAAATGTAGGAAGTGACTTTTCTGAAATAAGACTGCATGCCTCCCTTCAAAGGAACAGAGAAAACCAGGTAGTAAGTCCACGTTCACGGAAAACTGATGATACAGTTTTATAAGATCAGAAATTTTGGCATTCTCAACACGTCTATAGAGATGTGAAAGGCAGAAAGAATAATGAATTCTGGATTCAGAGGGGACCTGGCAGGGAGTGTTTTCTGAAACACAACTAGGTGTAAAACTACCACTTAGAGGCAAACAAAAAGAGGAAACTGAGTCTAACACACTGACTTGGAGATGGATAAAAGTCACACTGGCTGTGTCATTTGGGGATATCATTTAGGATATACTATCTCAGTCACTTGGATGAACAGGGGCAGAAGCTTCTTGTTCCTCCCCACCCCCTCCACATTGCACCAAGCCATATAGGTTCTTACATGCAGTAGGGATGCTCTGTGTCAGCAGGGCTGGAGAGAGAGAAGTCCAGTGTAGGCCCAGTTAACTTGGGAACCCCTCTGAGAGGTAGGAGCCTTCCAGTTGGAGAAGCAGCTCTTCTTCAGGGAGGTCCGCCACTGCCTCTGACGGCACATATAAGCATTAACTGTCTGCTCCCCTCTTCATTTCCCTTCTCATTTCAAGTATTCCAGAGCTGGCTGCTGCAAGAACTCCAGCACAGTGCTTCTCCAACTCTATGTTAAGAAAGTTCGGGGTTTTTCAGGGTTTCTTTTAAATTTCCAACCCATACCTTGAACTGGTGAAATGAAGAAAAAAAAAAAGGCTAAAATTTAAGTATTAAGTTTAACAAAGATAAAATTATTTTGTCAAATTGTTACAAAGGTTTCTGAATGCTTACTCTCAATTTCTGTATCTATCTCATCTCAGACCAGTGAAGTTCACCAAGTGGCCCCACTTGGTAAACCACGCTTTGAGTCCTAGAGCCTGTTCTTTTGACAATTAGAATAGACAGACAATAAAATGTCATTAGATAACCCTAGGTTAGAACTGGAACATTCAGCTAATATCTGTCATAAAATAGTCACCCAGGAGAGGTGAGAGCCATATGAGACACTGAAGGGAAGCTTAATCTCTAGTAGAAAACTGATGTTGAAACAGAGAAAGAAATGATGAACAGGTGAAATAGATGTGCAGGAACATGGACAAAGAAATATATAGACATTTATGACCTGCTTCAAAAATAAAAATAAGTTTAATCAAGATACTGAAAGACTGAATATACAATCAGACTGTGGCCAGACCATATATAAAAATAGAACTTTTTTAATATATGGAACTTGCCTACAAGTTCCATATATAAAAAATAGGCAGCAACTTGCCCACAAAGTCAACCAGTTATTTACAATAAATAACCCCAGAAGACAGTTGGCTCTGAGTTAGACTTGTAGGAAGCCACACTGCCATCTCCGGAGATAATCGAAGCTAAACAATAACTTAAATAACATTCAGTCAAAAACAGACAGGACTTGATTAATAACTGACAGATTCCCTAATTTTTGTCCCTTCTTCATCTCAGAATGAACCAGAAGGAGTCAGACATGCATCTCTAACTAATCACAGGCTGCCCTGCTTCCCAGTGGCCCACTTCTTGCTTCCCCAGGACAACAGCCACCAATCAGGGCATTCCAGAAGCCTTCCCTTTCTTCACTATAAAGCTGCCTGCCTCTGGGTCTCAGCCTAACTTAGAGTCTCTACCAAAATGCAAATGCCAGTGGCTGACTCCCTTGCCATCGCACGCTCTGAACAGTCTTTGGTTTTCTCATTTAGTTGGCCTTCATTTATTTCCACGAAATGTGTATTTTTGTTTGGAGACCTCAGGGCTGTTCATAATGGATGACAGAGTTTCCATAAGCATTGCATAGAAATCTGCACATTCTTAATAACAAAGTCTAATTCTATTACTATCTTGGCAACTCCATTTCCCTCACACCCATATCCAATCTATCAGAAAGTCCTGTCAAGCCTGTTTCTAAAATGTAACCCAAATGGCTTCACTACTCCCCTATCCCCAGTCCCACCACTGGAGTCCAGGAGACCAGCCATGTGCTTCGGATTGCCACAATGGCCTCATCACTGCTCACGCTTCCTCTCTTGCTCATAAGGCAGCCAGTATGCTATGCTAAGTATGCTAAGTTGTTTCAGTCGTGTCCAATTCTATGCAACTCCATAGATGGCAGCCCATCAGGCTCACCCGTCCCTGGGATTCTCCAGGCAAGAACACTGGAGTGGGTTGCCATTTCCTTCTCCAATGCATGAAAGTGAAAAGTGAAAGTGAAGTTGCTCAGTCCTGTCCGACTCTTAGCGACCCCATGGACTGCAGCCCACCAGGCTCCTCCGTCCATGGGATTTTCTAGGCAAGAGTACCAGAGAGATCTGCAAATCCAGTACCTCATTTCTCCTCCGCTTAAGCCTTCAAATGGCTTCTATCCCACTCAGAATAAAATTCAGACTCCTATAACATATGGCATACTCCCTCTCCGGCCTCACCTTGTTCCACCCCTCCTGTCATCCACTGCACTCCAGTTACACTGGCCTCCTCAAATGTGCCAAACGTGTACCCATCTCAGGGCCTCTGCGCCAGCTGTTCCCTCTGCAAGGAATACTCTTCCCCTTGACCTCAGCATGGCTGGCTGCTTTCTGTTTCGATCTGAGCTTAGCAATCACCTTTTCAGAGAAGCAAAGGAAACACCTGCTCTGCCACAGTCACCCAGCCACTGTCACGTCACCTGATTCTACCTCTCTGTATAATGCTCACCACTACCTGAGACTTTGCTTTGTTAGGCTGTTTGATTCTCTGTTTCCCTCTACCAGAGCAGGAATCTATCTGTCATGATTATCCACTGTATCCTCAAGCTTAAAACAGGCCTAGAAGCAAACTGATGCTCAATAAGTATTTGTTGAACAAATAAATGAAGGAATTAAAAATTGAACTGCCTGAGACTTTGGACTCTGGTAGGTGAAACAAATTCTCCTTCATCACATCCCAGCTCAAATCTAACTCCCATTAACTGAAGCACCCAAATCAATTTCCAGCTTCTCTGGAAAGTCTTCCAATTCCACTCAAAGGCTGCGCTTTCTCTCTTCCTCACACATAGCTCTGTCTGAAAGGTTCGTTTGAATTTGATCACATCCACCTTGAAGCCTGCTGCCTAGTCCTGTTAAACTCTTCCCTTGCTTCTTTTTTTCAAAATTACTTGTTTATTTATTCATTATTTTGGCTGCACTGTGTCTTTGTTGCTGGGTGCGGTTTTCTCTGCTCTCAGAGAGTCGGGGTTACTGTCTAGTTGTAACGTGCAGGCTTCTCTTGCTGTGGAGCATGGGCTTTAGGTACACAGATTCAGTAGTTGCGGTGCACAGGCTTAGTTGCCCTGTGGCATGTGGGATCTTCCTGATCCAGGGATCAAACCCTGTTCATTGGTAGGTGGATTCTTAACCACCGGACCACCAGGGAAGTCCCTTCCCTGCTTCTTACTGTAGCACATGTGCAAGTCCTACTCACCAAACACACATTGCACTCCATAAAACAGTGCAGTGAACACAGTGAAAACTCAGTAACTAGCTGTTGAATAAATTTTCTCAGATGCATATCAGGTAAAATTAGGATAACATAAGGCTAAGTTGTAAAGGAGATCAGCCCTGGGATTTCTTTGGAAGGAATGATGCTAAAGCTGAACCTCCAGTACTTTGGCCACCTCATGCGAAGAGTTGACTCATTGGAAAAGACTCTGATGCTGGGAGGGATTGGGGGCAGGAGGAGAAGGGGATGACAGAGGATGAGATGGCTGGATGGCATCACTGACTCAATGGACGTGAGTCTGGGTGAACTCCGGGAGTTGGTGATGGACAAGGAGGCCTGGCGTGCTGCGATTCATGGGGTCGTGAAGAGTCGGACATGACTGAGTGACTGAACTGCACTGAACTGAAGTTGTAAAGCACTGAACTGAAGTTGTAAAGGACAGAGCCAATGATGAATGAGGTCAAAACAGAGATCTCAGAGCACTTCCTCAAATCCACATGGATTCCTTCTTGGGGTGATGGCCTGTGTTACTCATTGCCTGTTCACTGGTTTGTTCTGTGCAAAGTTATCTCATCTCTTTTCCTAAGATGCATTCTGTGCTCCAAAGGCAATACCATGCATGGCTTAGGATAACATTATTAAAGACAGGCTTATATGCCCAGTGGGCAGCCAGCCAGAAATTGCAGCTTGAATGACATTTTTTTTTTTTTTTTTGCTTGGCAAAGAAAGCATTGCTTCACCACCCTGGAGCTCAAACACCAGTTCACCCAGTTGGTGAAGGCTTCTTGCTATTTTATTGAAATTATATTCCTGAAAACTCATATAGTGGTTGCTCCCTTAGAGTCTGGTTTGTAATACCACTCTTTCTGAAGTATGTAAAAGAGTTAATATAATGTTTTTAGGAGTGAATTTTCAAAAAAGATCAGCAATTCCACAGGTTACTCCGGCTTTTTTTCCCATCTGCTGTGACAGCAGGTGTGATTTCACAAGCCCACTCCCATCAATCATCCTCCCCAACCTGTCTCTGGTGCCTGACAAGGTGTTTATGTGCATAACATGGAAACCATCACTAGATGCTGCAAATGAGTAAGGCCGCCTTTCACAATCCTCTAAAGGAAGACTTCCATGGAAACCCCGGTGCTGGGTTCAGGTGGGTGATTTACTGAATCTTCACAGTGTCACCTCCTTCCAGGAGTTGCAAACTCAAAACCCTTCAGGGGCAAGTGGGTACTATGAAATTCAGAACCATCCTAGTATAAGACAACAGAGTGGAGAAAAAAGTGGCCAAAATGCATAGTGCATGCTCCATCTTTAAAAAAAAAAAAAACAATTGCATTCACTTTACAGAAAAATGTGCTGGTTAAACCCAATTTTAATGTGGCCACATGATGTGGCCACCAGTTTTCAATCTCTATGCTTCTATTAAGTCAGTATCCTAGCCTGAGGCTCAAGCACAGATGCTTTCCACAGAATTTGAGAATTCATAAAATTATGGACAATGGAAACTGGAAATGATCTTAGAATTTATTTATTTCAACTTCATCTTTTCAAGTAAGGGAACTGAAACCCAAAGGTTGATAAACCAATCAAAGTATACATAGCAAGCATGTAGCAGTGTCAAGACAAAACTCTAGTCTCCAAGTCTGATGATTTTTCAGCTACTTGCCATCACTTTTCCTATGTGTTAGTAACAACCTTAGGCTTCATGTTGGTATGCTTAAAGTGAATTTTACTTTAAAGCTATTATAACATTAATAAGAGTAAAAGATTTCACTTTAAAGCTATAACAACAGTAATATTAATAACAGTGATAGCAACATCTGACTAGTAAAAGTTCAGATGACAGAGGCTGGATTAAAATGTTATCACATCCCTAGTGGCTCAGATGGTAAAAAATCTGCCTGCAATGTGGGACACCTGGGTTCAGTCCCTGAGTTGGGAAGATCCTCTGGAGAAGGGAATGGCAACCCACTCCAGTATTCTTGCCTGGAGAATCCCATGGACAGAGGAGCCTGGTGGGATACAGTCCATGGGGGTCACAAAGTGTTGGATACAATTGAGCAACTAACACTTTCACTAATTTTGTCATTTAAGATAACAGTAATGTTTAAGATGTGTTTCACAGTTATTTTACATGATAAACTATGACTATAAAATTAAAATTTCAACTATGCAAAAGTATGTGTGCATGTGGACAAAGACAACAATGAAATTTGCAAAATGGAATTAGAGTAGCATGATGATAGTCATTCTTTAAAAAAAAAACAATTTAACGTGTAATGATATTCCTCATGGCATTTTTAGATTATTCTCTTTAACGTGAGAATTCACTTTAATCTCAAGGGTAGTCATTTACCACTTTCTATCCTCTTCCTTATTAGCAAAACCTCATATTTTGTTCAGCTATCCAGGCTGTTCCCTTATGCCTAGGGAGAATGTCCTAATAAATCTGTCAATAGCAATGTTTTCATTCCCTTTGCTACTGATTGGCTGAAGCATGGACATATGATATATATCTGGAAAGTGACACACAAAAAGAATTTGGTGTAGAACTACTTGGAATGGGTTTCCTCATCTTAGTAACAGGTCTCTTTCTCCACTTCTGGATATTGTTTGAGTATATGAACACCTCTAGCTGCTGCAGCCATTTCGTGACCATGAGGCAAGCCAGACTAAGATCAAGACCTATATACTGGGGCTGGCAGAGCAGAAAGATAGAAATGACCCCCAAAGAGTTAGTGTAAAGTCACCTGCTGCTGCTGCTAAGTCGCTTCAGTTGTGTCCGACTCTGTGTGACCCCATAGACGGCAGCCCACCAGGCTCCCCCGTCCCTGGGATTCCCCAGGCAAGAACACTGGAGTGGGTTGCCATTTCCTTCTCCAATGCATGAAAGTGAAAGTGAAATCATTCAGTTGTGTCAGACTCTTAGCGACCCCATGGACTGTAACCCATCAAGCTCCTCCGTCCATGGGATTTTCCAGGCAAGAGTACTGGAGTGGGGTGCCATTGCCTTCTCCGTAAAGTCACCTACCTCTGTACATATTTTCTTGCAGTAATCAACTCCTCATCACTTAATTCAGTGGAAAAGGAAGTTTCCTGTTGTATTCCAAAGCCCCGGCCAAAATAATAAGCTTAATTCTCTCCTTTATATTTTGGGGAGTGTAGTGGGATGCCTTTGTGGAGAGCGGAGCATAGCTTATGTTCTCTTCTCCTTTCCTCTTGCTAAGGCATAGGCAGCATGACTACATTCAAATTCTCTGGTGCCTCATTTCAGGGGTGTGATCAAGAAGGATAGAAGCACAATTCTTGTGCCTGAGCTGTCAGTTATGGTTCTACTAAGCACCCCAATATGACCAGAACCTGATGACCATCAGCACTTTAATATGACATCTTTAAACCATAAGAGAGTTGAAACTAATGTGAGAGAGAAATCCTCTCTTAAGAGAAAATAAGATAGAAAAGAGGAGGAAATGAGCATTTCTAGGATAGGCATGCCACCCAATAAATCTGAAATTTTAAAAACTCCCCCAAGAGTTCTAGTGACACCAAATACCCTTGGTTGGATGCTTGTATTTGTCCTATTTCAAACCAGCTAGTTTGCAATAATCTGTCATTTTTCTTTACTCTGAGACTGACTGTATTTCAATCACAGAACTGCAGTAGGATATCTGGACATCAATGACAAGTTTGCAAAGGGGCTGTGGAGGGGACAAAAGATACCACTGAATGCAAGATTATTGTTATTAACATACAAAGTTCTACAAGTCCTATCTGCTGGGGAGAACTGAACTTTGGAGGATTAGAAAATGTAACCCACAGAGAACAAACTGCAGATACACTTAATACATGCTGAGAATCTTGAAAAATCAGATATGAAGATAAAGGAGCTCCTTTGTGCTCTAGGGCAGGGATCAAACTATTATAAAGGCACTTACCCAAGAAAGGCATGGTGTGTGAACACTCAAACCTCAATTTATGACAATAATAATAGTTTATTTCTAATGTGAGAGAACAGTTCCTCCCGGGAAATCCTAAAGGGTTTAAAACAATTTTTACAAAATAAACATATATTTTTCATAGGCATTTGCAAAAAAAAAAAAAAAGCACAACCTATCCTATAATAGAATGTTATCAACTATGAAAAAGTTAAGGAACATCTATTAATCCTCCATCTTATTCCCCACAATGCCCTTCACCTCTTAACATAAAACAGTTGAAACATGCCGCACCCGGTGTAGAGCTTCTAGGCCCCTTCTGCGTTCTTAGGTATCTCTCCTTCTGTCATAACATTTCTCCTCCATCTCCCGCATCTCTACCCCCTACACACAGCCTCCTAATTTCCAGGAGAGTGGTTAAAAACAAATGGAAAATAAATAATAAACTCTTCCTGTTGTATCTGTAACTTTTAGCAGGCTTGTTCTTTACACTAGTTCTTCTCAAACTTTAATGAATAACCTAACAATCTTGTTAAGACAATGATTCTAGATTCAGCAAGTCTGGGGTGGTACCCAAGATTCTCCATTTCTAACAACTTCCAAAGTAAAGTTACCATTGCTTCTCCTGGTCCATGGCCCATACTTTGAGTAACACAGTTTTATAAAATCAGTCACATAAACAGCAGCTGAGCTCCAAAAAAACCCACTCTAAATAATTAAATGGCAATTGATTCAGAATGTGATGGGATTTGATAGAATTTGAAATGTGCTGTTCTGAACACTAATATGACAAGTGCTATAAAGACTGAACTCAATGTATTACCTATTGCCATATAATAAAACTATTGGCTTAAAACAGTATCAAACATTTATAGTGCTCATGAATCTGAAATTTGGGCAGAGCTTTGCAGAGATAGCTTGTCTCTGTTGTACAAGGCGTCTAGTGGACAGCTCAAATGGAGATCAGAATAGCCACTTACAAAATGACTTACTCCTAGGGTTGACAAGTTGATGCTAGATTCCAGCTGGAAGCTCAGCCAGGGTTGTGGGGCAACTGTCTTTGGGTTGCCATTTCCCTCTCCAGATCTTCCTGACCCAGGGATCAAACTCACATCTTCTGCATTGGCAAGTGGACTCTTTACCACTGAGCCACCAGGGAAACACTCTTTGGAAGATACAATCTGCCATACTCATCAACCCAAATTCCTTTTTAAATAAATGATAAGTTAAGATAAATTTTTCTAATTCTATTCCATCCTCATTCCCATTTATATGTAATTTGGGGAAGAAGAAAAGAAATCAAATATTGGGGGAAATGAGAAAAAGGTTAAAGAATGAAAGATTATCTGATGGAGATAGGAAAAAATACAGGAAGAAAATAGAAAAGTGAAGACAGAAATATAAAAAGTAAGTAAGATGCAAGCAGACAAACTTGTGCTTGCATGCAAAAAAAAAAAGGAAAATATCACTTATTTACTTCTTACTCTTACTCTACTACCTGTAAAACAGTGGGATGGGTACTAATCTGATTGGCTGGGAAGCTTATATTGTAACTTGCTGCCATTCTCTGATAGGAAGGAAGACTGGAGCACAGTACTAAACAATAATAAATTAATTGAACTATTTTTCCCTTTTGCACATTTATTACAGTAGCAGAGTGAATTCAAACATAAAATCCAGGGCTTTCTCATTAATGGCAAGACCACTACATCATTGGTGAGGCACGGGGGCAGGGATTGGGATGATGCGACCATACTATCTGGATCACTTACTACGTTTGCCAGAGTACCTTTACACTCTGTGACTGCAAGTCTGATTCCAGTGAAAAACATGCCAAAGGGCTATTCTTTGATGATATTTATGTAATTTAAGATCATCATGACAATCAAATCTACCAGTTCACAGTGAAAAACCCTAGTTATCTTGACACAGAGAAACAAAATATTCCTCTGTTTATACACAGCCCTGAAAATTGATTCACCACATTGCCTCATTTGGTCTCCACAGTGTCATGCTGAGTGTGAGCTCTGTGGCAGCTTAAAGTGATGTCAGAAAGTCATGTTGCACTCAGTGGTTGGTGCTGAAGGCAAGATTCCTGTAGAGAAACGGAAGAGTTGCCACCCTGGAGCCAAATTTCAAAGACTTGAAAGGAGTATTTATACCACAAAATTCACACCAATTTCCTTTCAAACAAAACTCCTGAACATGCCCATGTATCAGAAACCTACCATCTTTTAACTCTTGCTCTAAATCTCCCAGTTCAGGTTCAAAAGATGAAGACTTCCTTGATGAAGCACTGTTGACTGGTACATGAGCTGTTCCAGTTATGCTATTGAGATGGGTTCCTGGAAGGAAAATGAGAATGATCTATATTTTTCTTGATTTCTGCCCAAGCATGTCTGTTCTGTAGGCGTCCTGGAGTCCTTCCCAGAAGGCAAATCTCAAAATCTTCAATGCCAATCATGAATAAGAGTTTCACTTACTTAAAAGAATGAAACTTGTTCAGTGTTGTATGAATGGAAAGTACCAGATAAAAGGAGCAATTGCTGACTGTCACCTACACTGAAGTTCTGACAAAAAGGACCCCTTCATTCATCCTCCCCTGCCCATTCCCTGCAGTCAGGGAATCTACTAGAGAGAAAGTTGAGTCAAGACTGAGTTGACTGCTTAGATGTGTGACTTTGGGCATGCCAGTTAATTTCTCTATCTGCTGCATTATCAGGCAGATTCTTTACGATGGAGCTACCTAGGAAGTCCTTGGATGGCTTCAACAGCATAAATTAATTTTCCCATAATTCTGGAGGCTAGAAATCCAAGATCAACTTGTTGGCAGGTCTGGCTTCTCCTAAAGACTCTTCTTGGCTTGCAGTGGCTACCTTCACGCTGTGTCTTCATGTGGTCTTTTCTCTGTGTCTCACTAGTGTCTCTCCCTCTTCTTATAAGAACACCCATCAGATTGGATTAGACACCCTATAATGGCCTCATTTTTACCTAATCAGCTCCTTAAAGATCTTATTTCCAAAGAGAGTCACATTACAAGATTATGAACTTGAGAAGGATACAATTCAATCCACAACAGTCTCTGTAAAAGTGGGCATCATGAGGATTTATGTAAGATACAGATGGGAACATGAATTAGAGAATGCATTATAAATGATAAGTCACCATAATATTGTATCATTGAATATCATCATTTTTGTCATCATAATTATCATTCTGTATGACATATTGGGGGAAGATCCCCTGGAAGAGGGCATGGCACCCTACTCCACTCTCACCTGGAGAATCCCATGGCTAGAGGAGCCTGGTGGGCTACAGTACATAGCATCACAGAGTTGAACACAACTGAAGTGAATTAATATGCATGCACACATGACATATGTCAGTCTCCTGAGAAATCTAAATTTTCCACCTTTGAGACAACTGTAGCATAGCAGTTAAGTGAATATGCTCCAGAAATAGTTGATGGCAAGATCCAGATCCTGGCTCTACTACACGCTAGCTGTGTGATCTTCAGAAATTCTCTAAGTCTCAATTTCCCTATTTATAAATTAGTGATGTAAAAACATTACCTACCTTTTAGAGTTGTTGAAGGGATTAAAAGATAGCTAGCATTAAAATGACTGGCTACTAGTATGTGCTCAATAAATGATGGCTGCTGTTACTAGCCATACTTAGATCCTGCTGCTGCAGCCTTTCTTAGCCAGCAGAGATCTCTATCATAGTCAAACTAGGACTAGCTTCCCCATGACAGTCCACACTGCAGCTGCCAGCGGAGAGGGTAGTGAAGCAGTTCCCACCCTTTCTGAAGGAAGGAAAAGAAATCAAAAACAAGAAAGTAGGGAACAGTTAGGATTCCATGGTTAAACATCATATGAGCAGGTGACCATGAATTAAGATTGTCTAAATTTTAGTGCTGCTTCAGAAACTGACTTTCACTGACTGTCCTTCATTGCATCTCCCTTTAATCAGTTCTAAATTTTTTTTTTAATTAATCACATATACTTCAGAGGAGCCATAAGAATGAATTGGCAATTGTTATTGTAAAGTTCTCTGAAAACAAGTAGTGTCACTAAATAAACATTTAAAATTTCTCATAGTATTAAGCTTATTTCATCTTTATCACCAGTTACATGCTTCGGTTTTGCTTCCTCTGTAATATATTTCCTTTAAGCTTCTTTTCCAAGACAGGCTTACACCTCCAAGTTCAATTATTCTGTCAGTTGTGTTTTAAATTGTACTGATTTCTATTAACCACTTGTGGTATCAATTTGTTGATCTGCTCATTCTTCTGAACCAATCATCTTTACACCCACCAAAAGCTGGAATGACAATTAAACTGAGAAAGGTGAGAATTCTTCAAGAGAAATTAAAGCCATAGAAGTAAAGACAGTGGGAAACTGAGATTCAAAAGAGCATTGAGAGGAAAATACACATGTACTAAAAAGCATAGCACAAAGCACATAGAGGCACAGAGGGAAAAGAGAAAAGCCAGGTAGAAAACGGATTCTGCTTCTGCTTGCTACACTTCTCTTTCAGCACCAAGGACAGAGCATCTGAAGGGTTGACCCGAGCGACACTCAGTTCAGGGTCCCTCCCAAATCCTCTAGAGAAAATGATGCATTCAAAAGCAGTCATGAAACACGCAGTAAGGTCTAATAGGGACGCTGGAAGAGCAGCACACAAATGATTTCACCTTAGAGGCAAAAATGGGTGATTTTATTTCTGTTCATTTCCACAGTTTCTGTGTCCTGAGAATGGCAAAGTTTGCTTTGCTTGGGCATGTCTGCTGTTCGTAAATGGTTATAGGAGCTGAAGTGCTAAACCCCACAGCCTCCAGAAATCAGAAGAAGTTTTCAGGGTAAGTAATTTTATTTCATTTCTAATTTAATACACAGTGTTTTCCTAAGAGGTTATTTAAGCAGCTTGGGGTTCTGTGGTTCTCTGACACTATACATTACAACTCTGTACCCTCTCTTAAAAACCTGAACCCCTGAGGAAACTGTTTTCATTCTCTCCTCATTTTTTCGACAGTAGAAACGTATTTTCTTTCTCGTTTTTCTCCCAAAATTAGATCTTCATGGGCTCTAGAAACTATATCAAGGCAGAATTTTAAAATGAAAAATAAAAAGCTGTTACTATTCCTGAGATTTGTATGGAAGTTGATTATTTTCCTCTAAAGGGTTTTACTTAATTGAAAGGGTCTGTTATTTTAAACTCCCCAATTCAGCACCCTGGTAATCCAGAGCTGAGGGTTTGGAGAGGCACTGTTTTCAATGGTCTATTTTAAGTTAGGCTGCTTCCAAGTCAGAATCCAATTATTCCCAACAGAGATATGCAGCACTTGAGATGATGATTGTGTATATTTTCTTTAATGATGGCAGATGATTTTGAGGATATTGTTGTTTAATTGTGGGACTTTCATTACTTACAGTAGCTTATTGGGTCAATGGAAGTTGTTGCAATTAGGCATTTGTTCCAGTTCATGCCTTCAGTTTAATCAAATACTATCAAAATGAATGCACAAATAATAATGCAGCAATAGCAAAGTGAAACTTGGAATCTAGACACGTTCTGCATCCTGCTTGAACTTTACAGGTGAAGCCGTTTGCTTACTGACACTAAAAGGTCAGTAAAATGCCTGTCCTTAGGTAAGAGTGAAGAATTGCTGCTTGATACAGCATTGGATTTCTTGTAACCAAAGAGAAGCAGATACAATATGAGAAAGATTCTTACTCAGACACTGTTTATTTATAGTTGAACATTTTCAAGGGTCTGCTTGGCCCGCAGTGTGCAGAGGTGTTGAGCAGAGTAAATACTGACAGCATCAAAATGCATACCTGATATTAGTGAATCTATACAGAAGGCTGCTTATCATGGAATGTGAATTGAAACAAATACCAAGTAGATTTTACCCAATACTAAATTCAATTTCTAATACGTTGAAGTTGTCATCAATCAATATTTGCTTGTTGATAGACTAATCCATTGACTTCCCCATTTTACCTCTGACTAGAATGGTAGGATAGTCAGATATCAGAATTTGTGATGGAAAGTGGGGGTGCTCTAATGGGCAGGTTTAATGAAGAAAAAACTATATTACCTTAGCTACTGGATCTCAGTAACCAGGTATGATTTTTCTCTGTATACTTGCCAACAACGTAAATGTGCCCAAATATATAAATAGCTATGGATTTCAATTCACTTATGAATCTTCAGTAGGAAAATAAATTAGACACAATTTTAAAGAATAAAGTGCCATAGAAATGCTAAAGACTATCTCTAATAATAATGACAATGTAACTCCCACTGTTTCTATGTGCAGTGTGCACCTGCGTTGACTTCTCTGAGCTTGGTCAGGTCATGTGCACAAGATACTCCGAAAAAGCGAGGTTTTAAAATTAGCCCCCATTTCTGGCTTGTCTCTCTCACCTGAATAATGGGGAAGTTAAGAACATGGGGCTCTGGAAACAGACAGCTCTTGGGTTGAATCAGCTCCATAATTACTGGTGTATGACCTCAGTGACATCCTAACCTTTCTGTTACTTACTTTCTTCATCTGCAAAAATGGGGATGATAATAGCACCTATTTCTTTCATCAAGTTTTTATGAGGTTTAAATAAAATAATGCTTATAAATGAATAAATTTGTTATAATTATTAATTTTTTCAGGCAATATAGCAAGTCTGAATTGAATTCCCAAGCCAGAAAAACCTTGGAGACTAGAGATCAGGATGTAACTGAGTGAAAGTTCAGAGATGGCAAAAGACAGGGATCTGTGACACAAGGAATTGGTCTTGCAATTCTGTTGTTACCTGGAAATGATTGCCCATAGCAACTTCCACCCCCAGCATGAAAGAAAGTGAAGTGAAGTCGCTCAGTCGTGTCCAACTCTTTGCGACTCCATGGATGGTAGCCTACCAGGCTCCTCCATCCATGGGATTTTCTAGGCAAGAATACTGGTGTGGGTTGCCATTGCTTTCTCCAGGAGATCTTCCCAACCCAGGGATTGAACCCAGGTCTCCCACATTATAGGGAGACACTTTACCATTTGAGCCACGAGGGGAGTCAGCATAGATACACTAAATAAGTCACAAATTTTGGATTTAGGAAGACACAGATTAAAGTTGGGCTCAACTCAGACCCCTGTACTGTGCAATCCTGGGAAAGTTACTGAAATTCTCTCTGTTTCTTAATCTATAAAAAGAAGATATCAATATCTACCTTCAGGGTTACTATAAATATTAAAATGAGGTGATATCTGTAAAGTACTAGTGCCTAGTACAGCGGAGCAGCCAGAAGTGGTAGAGACTCTTATCTTCAGAAGGAGGTTGAGAACTCAAGGTGTTTTGGTTTTTGTTGTGTTTTGCTTAACTCCATGTCCTCAAAGAAAGAACACAAATAATTAAAACCCTGTAAATCTTAATCAGTAACTTCCTAACAAACTCAAATGGGAGTCTTGTATGGAACCAGGAGTCCAAACAAGGCAACGTACAGATATTCCAGACAGACTGTGGTTCCACACTGAGGAACAGAATATCATCAAAGCAGAATGCATGCCATAGCTCATGGGGACCTGACCACACTATGTCCCTCTGTTTTTTAAAGCAGATTAGACATTCACTCAAAGAGCTGCTGTATAATCATAAGCGATTTGATTTAGGTCATACCTGAATGGTCTAGTGGTTTTCCCTACTTTCTTCAAATTAAGTCTGAATTTGGCAATAAGGAATTCATGATCTGAGCCACAGTCAGTTCCCAGTCTTGTTTTTGCTGACTGTATAGAGCTTCTCCATCTTTGGCTGCAAAGAATATAATAAATATGATTTTGGTGTTGACCATCTGGTTATGTCCATGTGTAGAGTCTTCTCTTGTGTTGTTGGAATTGAGTGTTTGCTATGACCAGTGTGTTCTCTTGGCAAAACTCTATTAGCCTTTGCCCTGCTTCATTCCGTATTCCAAGGCCAAATTTGCCTGTTACTCCAGGTGTTTCTCGATTTCCTACTTTTGCATTCCAGCCCCCTATAAAGAAAAGGACATCTTTTTTAGGTGTCAGTTCTAAAAGGCCTTGTAGGTCTTCATAGAACTGTTCAACTTCAGCTTCTTCAGTGTTACTGGTTGGGGCATAGACTTGGATTACTGTGATAATGAATGGTTTGCCTTGGAAATGAAAAGAGATCATTCTGTCATTTTTGAGATTGCAACCAAGTACTGCATTTCAGACTCTTTAGTTGACCATGATGACTACTCCATTTCTTCTAAGGGATTCCTGCCCGCAGCAGTAGATCTAATGGTCATCTGAGTTAAATTCACACATTCCAGTCCATTTTAGTTCGCTGATTCATAGAATGTCAACGTTCACTCTTGCCATCTCCTGTTTGACCACTTCCAATTTGCCTTGATTCATGGACCTAACATTCCAAGTTCCTATGCAATATTGCTCTTTACAGCATTGGACTATTGGTCATTCAGATCAGATCAGTCGCTCAGTCATGTACGACTCTTTGCGACCCTATGAATCACAGCACGCCAGGCCTCCCTGTCCATCACCAACTCCCGGAGTTCACTCAGACTCACATCCATCAAGTCAGTAAAGCCATCCAGCCATCTCATCCTCTGTCGTCCCCTTCTCCTCTTGCCCTCAATCCCTCCCAGCATCAGAGTCTTCTCCAATGAGTCAACTCTTCGCATGAGGTGGCCAAAGTACTGGAGTTTCAGCTTTAGCATCATTCCTTCCAAAGAAATCCCAGGGCTGATCTCCTTCAGAATGGACTGGTTGGATCTCCTTGCAGTCCAAGGGACTTGCAAGAGTCTTCTCCAACACCACAGTTCAAAAGCATCAATTCTTCAGTGCTCAGCCTTCTTCACAGTCCAGCTTTCACATCCATACATGACCACAGGAAAGCCTTGACTAGACGAACCTTTGTTGGCAAAGTGATGTCTCTGCTTTTGAATATGCTATCTAGGTTGGTCATAACTTTCCTTCCAAAGCGTAAGCATCTTTCAATTTCATGGCTGCAGTCACCATCTGCAGTGATTTTGGAGCTCAGAAAAATAAAATCTGACACTGTTTCCACTGTTTCCCCATCTATTTCCCATGAAGTGATGGGACCAGATGCCATGATCTTCGTTTTCTGAATGTTGAGCTTTAAGCCAACCTTTTCACTCTCCCACTTTCATCTTCTTCAAGAGGCTTTTGAGTTCCTCTTCACTTTCTGCCATAAGGGTGGTGTCATCTGCATATCTGAGGTTATTGATATTTCTCCTGGCAATCTTGATTCCAATTTGTGTTTCTTCCAGTCCAGCATTTCTCATGATGTACTCTGCATATAAGTTAAATAAACAGGGTGACAATATACAGCCTTGACGTACTCCTTTTCCTATTTGGAACCAGTCTGTTGTTCCATGTCCAGTTCTAACTGTTGCTTCCTGATCTACATACAGATTTCTCAAGAGCCAGATCAGGTGGTCTGGTATTCCCATCTCTTTCAGAATTTTCCACAGTTTATTGTGATCTACACAGTCAAAGGCTTTGGCATAGTCAATAAAGCAGAAATAGATGTTTTTCTGGAACTCTCTTGCTTTTTCGATGATCTAGCAGATGTTGACAATTTGATCTCTGGCTCCTCTGCCTTTTCTAAAACCAGCTTGAACATCTGGAAGTTCACGGTTCACGTATTGCTGAAGCCTGGCTTGGAGAATTTTGAGCATTACTTTACTAGCATGTGAGATGAGTGCAATTGTGCGGTAGTTTGAGCATTCTTTGGCATTGCCTTTCTTTGGGATTGGAATGAAAAGTGACCTTTTCCAGTCCTGTGGCCACTTCTGAGTTTTCCAAATTTGCTGGCATATGGAGTGCAGCACTTTCACAGCATCATCTTTCAGGATTTGGAATAGCTCCACTGGAATTCCATCACCTCCACTAGCTTTGTTCCTAGTGATGCTTTCTAAGGCCCACTTGACTTTAGATTACAGGATGTCTGGCTCTAGGTCAGTGATTATACCTTTGTGATTATCTGGGTCATGAAGATCTTTTTTGCACAGTTCTTCTGTGTATTCTTTCCACCTCTTCTTAATATCGTCTGCTTCTGTTAGGTCCATACCATTTCTGTCCTTTATCGAGCCCATCTTTGCATGAAATGTTCCTTTGGTATCTCTGATTTTCTTGAAGAGATCCCTAGTCTTTCCCATTCTGTTGTTTTCCTCTATTTCTTTGCATTGATCGCTGAAGAAGGCTTTCTTATCTCTCCTTGCTATTCTTTGGAACTCTGCATTCAGATGCTTATATCTTTCCTTTTCTCCTTTGCTTTTCGCTTCTCTTCTTTTCACAGCTATTTGTAAGGTCTCCCCAGACAGCCATTTTGCTTTTTTGCATTTCTTTTCCATGGGAATGGTCTTGATCCCTGTCTCCTGTACAATGGCACGAACCTCATTCCATAATTCATCAGGCACTCTATCTATCAGATCTAGGCCCTTAAATCTATTTCTCACTTCCAATGTATAATCATAAGGGATTTGATTTAGGTCATACTTGAATGGTTAGTGGTTTTCCCTACTTTCTTCAATTTCAGTCTGAATTTGGCAATAAGGAGTTCATGGTCTGAGCCACAGTCAGCTCCTGGTCTTGTTTTTGCTGACTGTATAGAGCTTCTCCATCTTTGGCTGCAAAGAATATAATCGATCTGATTTCGGTGTTGACCATCTGGTGATGTCCATGTATAGAGTCTTCTCTTGTGTTGTTGGAAGAGGGTGTCTGTTATGACTAGTACATTTTCTTTGCAAAACTCTATTGTCTTTGTCCTGCTTCATTCCGTATTCCAAGGCCAAATTTGCCTGTTACTCCAGGTGTTTCTTGACTTCCTACTTTTGCATTCCAGTCCCCTATAATGAAAAGGACATCTTTTTTGGGTGTTAGTTCTAAAAGGTCTTGTAGATCTTCATAGAACCATTCAACTTCAGCTTCTTCAGCATTACTGGTTGGGGCATAGACTTGGATTACTGTGACATTGAATGGTTTGCCTTGGAAATGAACAGAGATCATTCTGTGGTTTTTGAGATTGCATCCAAGTATTGCATTTCGGACTCTTTAGTTAACCATGATGGCCACTCCATTTCTTAGGTATGACCTAAATCAAATCCCTTATGATTATACAGTGGAAGCAAGAAATAGATTTAAGTGACTAAATCTGATAGAGTGCCTGATGAACTATGGATGGAGGTTCGAGACATTGTACAGGAGACAGGGATCAAGACCATCCCCATGGAAAAGAAATGAAAAAAGCAAAATGGCTGTCTGGGGAGGCCTTACAAATAGCTGTGAAAAGAAAAGAAGTGAAAAGCAAAGGATAAAAGGAAACATATAAGCATCTGAATGCAGAGTTCCAAAGAATAGCAAGAAGAGATAAGAAAGCCTTCTTCAGTGATCAATGCAAAGAAATAGAGGAAAACAACAGAATGGGAAAGACTAGAGATCTCTTCAAGAAAATCAGAGATACCAAAAGAACATTTCATGCAAAGATGGGCTCGATAAAGGACAGAAATGGTATGGACCTAACAGAAGCAGACGATATTAAGAAGAGGTGGCAAGAATACACAAAAGAACTGTACAAAAAAGATCTTCATGACCCAAATAATCACGATGGTGTGATCGCTCACCTAGAGCCAGACATCCTGGAATGTGAAGTCAAGTGGGCCTTAGAAAGCTTCACTAGGAACAAAGCTAGTGGAGGTGATGGAATTCCAGTGGAGCTATTTCAAATCCTGAAAGATGATGCTGTGAAAGTGCTGCACTCCATATGCCAGCAAATTTGGAAAACTCAGAAGTGGTCACAGGACTGGAAAAGGTCACTTTTCATTCCAATCCCAAAGAAAGGCAATGCCAAAGAATGCTCAAACTACCACACAATTGCACTCATCTCACACGCTAGTAAAGTAATGCTCAAAATTCTCCAATTCAGGCTTCAGCAATACGTGAACCGTGAACTTCCAGATGTTCAAGCTGGTTTTAGAAAAGGCAGAGGAACCAAAGATCAAATTGGCAACATTCTCTGGATCATTGAAAAAGCAAGAGAGTTCCAGAAAAATATCTATTTTTGCTTTATTGACTATGCTAAAGCCTTTGATTGTGTGGATCACAAGAAACTGTGGAAAATTCTGAAAGAGATGGGAATACCAGACCACCTGATCTGCCTCTTGAGAAACTTGTGTGCAGGTCAGGAAGCAACAGTTAGAACTGGACATGGAACAACAGACTGGTTCCAAATACGAAAAGGGGTACATCAAGGCTGTATATTGTCACCCTGCTTATTTAACTTATATGCAGAGTACACCATGAGAAATGCTGGACTGGAAGAAACACAAGCTGGAATCAAGATTGCCAGGAGAAATATCAGTAACCTCAGATATGCAGATGACACCACCCTTATGGCAGAAAGTGAAGAGGAACACAAAAGCCTCTTGATGAAAGTGAAAGAGGAGACTGAAAAGGTTGGCTTAAAGCTCAGCATTCAGAAAACGAAGATTGGCATCTGGTCCCATCACTTCATGGGAAATAGATGGGGAAACAGTGGAAGCAGTGTCAGACTTTATTTTGGGGGCTCCAAAATCACTGCGGATGGTGATTGCAGCCATGAAATTAAAAGATGCTTACACTTTGGAAGGAAAGTTATGACCAACCTAGATAGCATATTCAAAAGCAGAGACATTACTTTGCCAACAAAGATCTGTCTAGTCAAGGCTATGATTTTTCCAGTAGTCATTTATGGATGCGAGAGTTGGACTGTGAAGAAAGCTGAGCACGGAAGAATTGATGCTTTTGAACTGTGGTGTTGGAGAAGACTCTTGCAAGTCCCTTGGACTGCAAGGAGATCCAACCAGTCCATTCTGAAGGAGATCAGCCCTGGGATTTCTTTGGAAGGAATGATGCTAAAGCTGAAACTCCAGTACTTTGGCCACCTCATGGGAAGAGTTGACTCATTGGAAAAGACTCTGATGCTGGGAGGGATTGGGGGCAGGAGAATAAGGGGACGACAGAGGATGAGATGGCTGGATGGCATCACCGACTCGATGGACGTTGAATCTGGGTGACCTCCGGGAGTTGGTGATGGACAGGGGGGCCTGGTGTGCTGCAGTTCATGGGGTCACAAAGAGTCGGACACGATTGAGTCATTGAACTGAACTGAACAAAGAGATGCTACAATAAACTCTAAATACTGTGTAAGAAATTAAAAGGTTCATTAAAATTTGTAAGTAATGTGATATGTAAAGATTCTTGAAAGACTAAGACCAGCAATAATCTTCTAGTCCTTGTCTTCTCCACTTTCTCACCTCCATCCACTTTTATCTAACACCCTTCACTGAGGTCATCAGTAATCTCCTAATTTCCAAGTCCATTAGACACTCTGCAATTGTAGATTATTTGACTCCTTCACCTATTCCCACTTGCCCTTAAACAATAAAAGCTACAATATTTTAAGTGAAATGTGTCAGACATGATGTTAGAGCCATGATTCTCAATGGGGAGAGCAATTTTGCCCCACAAGGGACAGTGACAATGTCAGAGACTTGTTTCACTGTCACATCTGGAGGGAGGGCCATGTTACTGGCATCTAGTGGGTAGATGTCAGGGATGTTGCTAAAAATCCTACAATATAGAAACAGAACCCCTTCACCCCAATAAAGAATTTTCCAGCTCCAGTTGTCAACAGTGCCAAGACTTTGCATATATAATTTTATTTGATCATTACAATAACCCTATAGAGTGGGTATGATTGTCCTTATTTTGCTGATGAGGAAATCAGACTATTGTTATGAATTACTTAGAGAGTCGAAGAATTGATGCTTTTGAACTGTGGTGTCGGAGAAGACTCTTGAGAGTCCCTTGGACTGCAAAGAGATCCAACCAGTCCATCCTAAAGGAAATCAGTCCTGAATATTCATTGGAAAGACTGATGCTGAAACTGAAACTTTGGCCACCTGATGCGAAGAACTGACTCATTTGAAAAGACCCTGATGCTGGGAAAGATTGAAGGCAGGAGGAGAAGGGGACAACAGAAGATGAGATGGTTGGATGGCATCACCAACTCAATGAACATGAGTTTGAGTAAACTCTGGGAGTTGGCCATGGACAGGGAGGCCTGGGGTGCTGCAGTCCATGGGGTTGCAAAGAGTCAGACACAACTGAGTGACTGAACTGACTAACTTAGAGGGTGACTTTTTTTCCCCAGCTGGGCTGGGTCTTCATTGCTGTGGGTGGGTTTTCTGTAGTTGCAGCGCGTGGACCTCTCACCGCAGTGACTTCTCTTGTTGCAGAGCATGGGCTCTAGCGTATGAAGGCTTCAGTGTTTGCAGTATATAGCTTCTAGAGTATGGGCTCAGTAGTTGTGGCCCTCAGGCTTAGTTGCCCCATTGTATGTGGAATCTTCCCTGATCAGGGATTGAATCCTTGTTCCCTACATTGACAAGCAGATTCCTAACCAGTGGACCACCAAGGAAGTCCACTTAGAGAGTGAATATTAAGTTCACAAATTCTCTAGACTCTTTACTTCTCCTACCGGAGATCAGTTTACTTGATAGCATATCTATCAAAAGAAGAAAGAAAAGAGAAAACCCAGCCCTGTTCTGTGTTATATAAGCAGTGCTGGTTAAAAAAAAAAAAAAAATCCTAAATAAAATCTAAGGAGGGAGGAAGTTGAAACAATTAGCTGAGAAATAGGGAGTAACCTAGCATCTCAGTCATTTTCTGCTTTCATCTCCCACACCCACAACCCATCAGGAACTGCCTGGGCAACCAAGGCTTACCCCACAGCTATGCTAAAGAATCTAAGACTAGAGATAGTGTAATGCAAAAAGTAAGTAAATCAGAAATTGCAATGGTGATTCCAACATCAGGCTCAGAATTGATTTTCAGAGTCAAGGGTTTCCCTTCATATAGTTAGTCACTGACACTCAGCTGTGCTATTTTTAAGTCGCTGCCAAACCTCAGCAAAAGTGTCCAGCACAATGGTAACAAACATCCCAAGGTTTTATGCTTCCCTCCTATCCAAAAGATGAAATAAGGCCAAGACATCACTACCCAACTGCAGACCCCCGGAAAATGTGATTCCTGGCCACTGATTTCCAACATGGCCCAGCTGCAGAAGCAAAAACGTTCCAGGCCTGAGCCTGTCTCAAAGGTGAAAATATCCTTGAACAATCAGAAAGCTTTGTATTTTTCCAAAAGCTCTTGGCAGTAACAGTGCTATCTCCGGGGTAGCGACTGCCCTTCTCCGAATAATGAGAAAATTATAATTATTATCAAAAATTATTATTATGCTTTAAAATATATTTAGTGCAAACAGTGTGCCAAGATAAAGAACGTTTTTTTTTTTTTTTTAACAATCCTCTGAATTCATTCCAAACCGCTTGCCCCTTACAATTAATTATTTGTTCACTTTAACACTTTCACATTCCAGGCTGAAACATTCAAAATGAGATACAAAATGACAGCCAGGAATAAGCCAATCTCCAAATCAAAGGAGAGCTGCAGTTAGCAGAATTGAGAGCAAATGCTGGCCACCAAGCCAGGTCCTGGAGCAAGAATTCTCATGGGGGCCCATATACTCCATGTCTACATAGGTTAGTTATAACTAACAAACAATACTGAAGGAAATGTTTACTCCTCCTGCCTTAATAAAGGTACCTTTTCAAAAATCTGGAAGGCTAGGTTTGAATTTAGGATTCCCGGGCCTTAAGAGTGTCATGCAAAATGTGAGAAGGCAGGAGAAACTACCCCACTCCCCATCCTGTTCCAGGGGCTCTGTCTTCTCTCCCCATCTCAGGCTACCTCCAAGCTATTCATCCAAACTCCCCGAAACAGCTACCCTGGGAGCCCATGGGAGCCAACCTTCCCTTTGGCCTCCATGGGAGCCCAAACATATTCCGCAGTCTTCCTTCAGGGTGACAGATCCAAAATGAGGTGCTGCCCTAGAAATAGGGTCCAAGCAGTCTGGGCAGAGAATCCTGTGATCCTGATACCAAGAGTATGGTCTAGAGGGCCTCCCTGGTGGTCCAGCGGTCAAGTATCCTCCTGTCAACGCAGGAGACATGGGCTCAATCTGGGTCCGGGAAGATCCCACATACCATGAGGCAATAAAGCCCGTGCACCAAAACTATCAGGCCTGTGCTCTAGAGCTCAGGAGATGCAGCTACTGAAGCCCACGTACCCTACAGCCCATTCTCTACGAGAGAAGCCCCTGCGAAGAGAAGCCTGCACACCACAACCACAGAGTAGTCCTTGCTTGCCACAACTAGAAAAAAGCTTGCACAGCAGTGAAAACCCAGCACGGCCATAAATTAATAAATTAATTGAATTACATATTACACATACATATATCTACACATATACACATAGATAGATAAAGAGTGTAGTCTAGAAAGGGAGTGTGGACTCTGAGTGGTTCTGCTCCTTGGTGCCATGGGAAGGCACAACTTCATCCTCTGGGGAGGTTATGACCAGATGGGATCCAGAGTGAAGGCCTCAGAAGCACAGAGCCCCTGGGAAGCACTGTGCCCAGGTCTCAGGGTCATGCTATAGGCTACAAGCTTTGTGCTTCCCCAGCATGTGGCATGTGGGATTTTCCCGGACCAAAGGCACTGCTACCCTTGGCACAAAGGCATTTCCCTCTCGTCCCCCATGGACACACACACACCTGGCTTTAAGGGCCCAGACTCCCTTCTGGCCCAACAGGTTGGTGGCGTTGGCCAACTGATGGGCTCTGTTGCCTTTCCCACTCTACATCACACATCCCCACAGCTGGAAGGTTGGCTTTTCCTAGTGGGTAGTAACATGACAGCTATTATGGCTTTCAGATGCCAAAGAGGAGCACTGGAAGGCCTGTATGCTGGTTCCCTAAGAAGCTGTATGACTTAAGATATGTTACTAATCTCTCTACATCTCAATTTTCCTGTTTGAAAAGTGAGAGCATTGAACTAGGTCAGAGATCAAAAACTGGTGACATATGGTTCATTGACCCATGGATGTGGGAATTTTTTTGGGGGGATGGGAGACTTCATAAGGCTTAAATATTTTTTAAATTAGTAATGAGTCTTTAAAAATTAGGAAGTTTTAGGAATTCCCTGGTCATCTAGTGGTCAGGGGAAGCCCAGTGGCTCAACGATAAAGAACCAGCCTGCAATGCTAGAGCTGCAGGAGACGCAGGTTCAGTCCCTGCATCGGGAAGACCCGCCGGAGGAGAGCATGCAACCCACTTCAGTATTCTTGCCTGGAGAATCCCATGGACAGAGGAGCCTGGTGGGCTGCAGTCCATATGGTCACAATGAGTCTGACAGAAAGCAACGTAGCAGGCACGTACCAGTGGTTAGGACCCCGTATTTTCACTGCTGTGGTGTGGGTTCACTTCCTGGTCTGGGAACTAAGATCCCAGAAGCTGCGCAGCACAGCCAAAAATATGAAATCATTAGGAGGTTTCAAATAAAATTCCACACATGGATTTTTCCTAAATATAAAAACCACTATACTGCCTCTAAACCCCATTACTTTTCAGACTTTCTCCCAAAATCCAGTCTCCAAAACCACCATGTTCTACTACCTAAGACCCAAGAGAAAGAATAGTAGACTGAAGGAAGTGAAGAGAGAGGGAGGCAGGGGAGAAGGCAAATGCAGGCAATGGGAGGTGGGTGGAGTGGGAGGGGAATAAGGAAAGGAGCGTGGGAAGCTAAGAGAAAAGGACCAATCAGAGAAAAAGAGCTAACACGTCACTTTCTAGGTGTCGGGCATGGCTATCAGTGTCTTATATATATTATAACTCATTTAATCTTCACAAAATCCCTATTTGGACAAGTTCCATTTGTTTCCCCATTTCACAGAGGAGGGAAATGAAGCTCAGCACGGTGAAGTGACGTGGCCAAGTCCCCAGAGTTAGGAAGTGGTAGACTTGGGGTTGTAATCCTGCAGCGGCTACCCAGCTCACTCAGAGCCCAAGTGAGGTTCTTTCAAGGGCCCTGCATGACCGCTCAACCTCACACCCTTCCACTCTGCCCCTGCCTCACCTGGCTCCAGGAACACGGGTCTCCCTGCAGCCCCTTCCACCCACCAGCCGCTGCCTTCGTACCTGCTGTTCCTCCTGCTTGGCTCTGTGCAATCGGCTTCCTCGGGTCCTCCAAGTCATGATTCAGTGGTCACCATCTCCCTGAGGGCTTCCTGATTACTCAAATCAAAAACTGCTCTCAGACCGCCTATTGGGTGTCTAGTGTGGGAAAGTCACAACGTCCATCTAGATATTGGTATAGGAGATGGACACTGTGACTTCCCCACACTAGCAGAGAATTGCACACACACACAATCCTCACCCTGTCCTCACCTCCTTCCCTAATTTATTGTTCTTCAAAATACATATCATCATCGAACACACTGTTGTTGTTTTTTTAGTCTCTAAGTTGTGTCCGACTTTTGGGACCCCATCAACTGTAGCCTATCATGCTCCTCTGTCTGTGGAATTCTCCAGGCAAGAAAACTGGAATGGGCTGCCATTTCCTTCTCCAGGGGATCTTCCCCACTCAGAGACGGAACTTGCATCCCCTGCATTGGCAAGGGCCACCCCTAAGCCACCTGTGAAGACCTTCATCAAACATACTACATGTTTTATTTATCTTACTACTGTCTTCTCCTCTGGAATGGAGGCTTCACAAAGGCAGGAGTTTTTATCCCTTTTCTCAGTGCGGTATATCCAGGGCTTGGAATAGTGTCTGGCATATAGAAATTGCTCAATAAAATATCTGTTAAAGAAATAAATTGAAAAATGTACCCAAGCAAGTCAAACTCCAAAGAGTCTAACTTGACTGACATTGTCTTCTATCTCCTCCCAGGAAACACGTGGGGGTTACTCCGCTCCCTCCAGGCAATGGCACCTCTCAACCAGCTGGGAGGCCACATCAACATGACCTGTGCAGCAGAGAACTCCACAGGGGCTGGCCGGGCCCGCCCGCACGCCTACTACGCCCTCTCCTACTGCGCACTCATCCTGGCCATCGTCTTCGGCAATGGTCTGGTGTGTGTGGCTGTGCTGAAGGAACGGGCCCTGCAGACTACCACCAACTATCTGGTGGTGAGCCTGGCCGTGGCGGACCTGCTGGTGGCCACCCTGGTAATGCCCTGGGTGGTGTACCTGGAGGTGAGTAGGTTGCAAGTGCAAGCTGCCCATGTGACTGTGCTTGTCTTTGTTGTCCCTGAGCATCTGGCGCCTGGGCTCCGAATGCTCCCTGCTGTGATCCAGGGTCTGGGGAAGGAAGGAGAGTTTCTGTTACTCTCCCTTCCATGACAGAACTGAAGGTCCTGAGAGCTGCATTTATGCAGCACTACTTGCTCACGTCAGAAACAAGGAGCTGGGAATGATTCTTTCCCGGGCCTCCAGCATCCAGGTGACTGGACTGGAGTAATGGGATTCATCCTAAAAACCGCACCAGTTTCATTCCCCGTGTCAATCATGCTGCAAAGATGTGGAGGGCTGGGGGAGGCAGTCCAGTGGCCATCCTCATCAGTCTTTCAATATACTAATATATAGGGGTGAGGATGTGCGGCAAGGGCAGAAGAATTCTTTATTAACGAAATCTTCTTTACTGAATAAGAGGAAACAGGAATGGGGGATGGGAAGGTAAGAGAAACAGAGCAGAGAAAATGAGAAAAAAAGAGAGAAAGAACAGTCTGCAAACGGATCAGACTTCTGATGGCTCAGTTGCCGTTGGACTCAGCACTTTCCTCCTGAGTACCACAGGAAAAGACCTCTGCTTTCTCTGCTTCCACAGGAAAAGACCAAATTTTTATTTTCAATGCCTCCATTAACAGTACAGAGCCCTCACCAGTTAGATAATGCAGCAGACCCAGGAGAATTCTTACAGAGAGAGAAACATTTCTTAAATTTGTAAGTATTTTCATTGGAAAGTGCAAAACAGAGTCAGGAGGTGATCAAGACAAAACATCCATTTGCTAACAAGGAAATCGGGGTGCCCACACCTGTTCAAGAAATAGACATTCCTACCAGGAACACATGCAATTACTAAGGAGTTTTTTAAAAATATCTTAATACACTGTTAATACTTCTCCTCTGCACTGCGTATCATTCTAAAGAGGTATCCAATGAAGGCTCAAAATGATGCCGTGATTAAGAGAAATTAAAATTCATCAAATTAATATCTCAGTTAATATTAATAGTGAAGATGACAGTTAATTAAGTATGACATATCACAGGAGAGCAAAAACCTCGAACACAGACTGCTTACCCGAGTAACCGTATTAAAGAATGACTGGGAACTAAAATTAGACTTATGATCTCAACGGGGAGAGATAAAGGAACAAAATCAGGAAGACAGAAAAGGAAATTCAAGAATAAAAGCAACTAGACTGACTGGGATAGATTTCAAGGCTAAGGGAATACTCAGAGCAAAAATTATGCATTTATTTTTCCATTAGGATGTTCCTGATGGTAAAGGATTTTGTGATTATCTTGACTTTTCCATCAACTCAATTGCTGTGCTCAGTCACTCAGTCGTGTCCAACTCTTTGTGACCCCATGGTCTGTAGCCACCAGGCTCCTTTGTCCATGGGGATTCTCCAGGCAAGAATACTGGAGTGGGTTGCCATACCCTCCTAACCCAATTAGAAACATTCTTGAAATTAGAAGCCATGTCTTTGTCCTTTTTTCCCCATAGTCCAAACATACTACTTGGCACGTGCTGCTGCTGCTGCTGAGTCGCTTCAGTCGTGTCTGACTCTGTGCGACCCCATAGATGGCAGCCCATCAGGCTCCCCCGTCCCTGGGATTCTCCAGGCAAGAACACCGGAGTGGGTTGCGATTTCCTTCTCCAATGCATGAAAGTGAAAAGTGAAAGTGAAGTCACTCGGTCGTGTCCGACTCTTAGTGACCCCATGGACTGCAGCCCTCCAGGCTCCTCCGTCCATGGGATTTTCCAGGCAAGAGTACTGGAGTGGAGTGCTATTGCCTTCTCCACATAATATGTGCTAAATAAATATTTGATGTATGAATGGTTAAATGAATCTGCTCTGCACAGTATGCATTAGATAGACCATTTCTGCTCACACCATCTGTAGCTACATCTATTGTTACAATGAACTATTTACTTTTCCTTTTTAATAATGATACTGAAAAGGAGTTAGAAGCATATATTTCTGTTCAAGAGAGAGGAAGACTTCAGCGGCCATAACCCAGTGTGGATGGATTAGTCAACACTTCAGAACATCCCCACACCCCACTCAAAAGTGTTTTCTGTCTATCCCTATACACTATAGTACTCTTGCCTGGAAAATCCCATGGATGGAGGAGCCTGGTGGGCTGCAGTCCATGGGGTCGCTAAGAGTGGGACACGACTGAGCGACTTCACTTTCACTTTTTCGCTTTCATGCATTGGAGAAGGAAATGGCAACCCACTCCAGTTTTCTTGCCTGGAGAATCCCAGGCTCAGGAGAGCCTGGTGGGCTGACGTCTATGGGGTCACGCGGAGTCGGACACGACTGAAGTGACTTAGCAGCAGCAGCATACACTATAAGGATTTCTTCAGTCTTTCAGAAGGACGAATGTCAGAAAAAAATGCAGGAAGAGAACCTTCCCTCTGATAAGCATCTTAATTGCATCTTAAATAAAACCAGAGTTTTGGTGTCTGTGCACTTAGGCCCTCTTTAGCTGCCCATCTGTGATTGTTTCCAGGACTCTGGATGGATCATGGTTGGAGAATCTCTGTTGATATTGGTATAGGAGATGGACAGTGTGACTTTCCCACACTAGACACCCACTGTATCCCCTTCTGGCCCCAACTGCCAATATGGATGGTGCCCCCACTCTACTGCTGAGCATAGAGGCACCTGAGTCTGCAGAAGGCCAGCATGAATTCTCTCCAAAGGCCTAAGTGGACTCCCTGCAGGTTATATCTGTGGCTTTTCTCCACTGGAGAAGCTCTTATTTCTCCTCATCAAAACCAATACACCCTCTGTCCAACAGGTTATTTACAACAAGCAGGCATTCAGTGGTCAAGAGGATGGTCACATAAGTCTGAAATCAAACCAAAAAGATTTGGAGGAGCAAAGACATCTCTCCACTGGGAAATAGGCTTTGTGACCTCTTTTTGGTCCTACCCATTTTCTTCAAGGCTCTAGTAAATGCAACTCAATAACTCTGCATCACTTTTTCCAACAGTCAACTAAGGGCCTGTCTCAATAGAAGACAAAATATGGCATTAAGTAACTATCATTAACAGACAACCAATTAAAATAACAGAAGATTCTATTCCAGAGGATCAGGTCTCCCTACCCCACCCCAGTCTGTATATTTTCCTTAGTCTTAAATGCCAACTTCCTGTGGACTTCAGAAGCAGACTGGGTGGTTAAAGAGAAATAAGAGCACTCTGAGCTCTTAAAGGAATCATGAATATATAAACCCATGTGTCTCAGGGAAGAACGAACTGTTACTCCCACTAACTTGTCTTAATGACAATACAGTTTGAGTAGCTGGTCTAGTAATTACAAGATCATACCAAAGAGGAAAGAGGAGTAAAGGATGCGGGTGTTGACCATAGAGACTACTGTGGGCCTGAGGGTCCCCAGGGGGACAGGATGAATGTGAGAAGACACCATGAGAGTGCAAAATTAACCGTCAAATTCCCAGCTTCCTGTACTTTGATTTGAATGCATCCATACTGTTTGAAGGGAATATTGGCTCACATTGGTCAGACCTCCTCCTTCAAAGGAAAATTGGCTCATCATGCCAGACACCAGTTTGTTTGAGTTACGAATGTTTTGGCTGTAAATATTGGAAAATTTGACTCACTGTGGCTTAAACAAATAGGAGTTACTTTTCTTACATAACCAGAATTCTGGAGGAAGGGGCTGTGTGGGTATTGGTCAGCTGCCTCAGGTGTCATCAAGGACCAGACTCTCCCATTCTTTCTGTTCACCATCCTTGGTAAACTGACTCACTTCCTCATGCTGCTCACAAGAGGGTTACTATTGGCCTCAGCATCATGGCCATATTCAAAAATAGGATGGGGGGACAGCAGGGAAAGAAAAAAAAAATCCTTTCCTGGAGTAGCTTGAAGATCTCTCTAAGGGACTTCATTTAAGTCTAATTGGCCAGAACCAGAACATAAGGCCAATTTTAGTCACAAGGAGGATAGAAAAGAAAAAGTGAAAATGTGGGTTTTATTAAAACAAGATGTGGGGGAGAGATAGGCAATAAAATGTCATATAACTTTGTGCTTCCGCTGGAATTCACTGGGATGAATGTTATTTTGATACAGTCATGCTATAAGAATGACTCAGAATTGGGAGTCAGAAGGCATGGAGTTACACGAATAAAATGAAAATGACAACTACGCCTTCCCTAACTCAAAGAGTTGATTTAGGCTCAACTGTTATCAACTGAAAAAGTGCTCTGATAACTAAAGGGCAATCTATAAGTATCTTAGTTAATACACTTCAATTTGTAAGTAAAAGAAACCTTAACTCCAGTTGACTTAAACAATGAACATTGTTTGTCTTTCAATGCACTGGCTCGCCTGTCCTCTGGCAGGGTGGACTGCAGGCACAGTTTGAACAGGGCACCAGTTCCCTCTCTCTACAATTCTCTAAGCTCTGTCTTCTTCCATATCCTGGCCTTATCCTTTGGCAAAGGGTAAGCTATAGACCTCACACTGCACACCATGCCATTCACAGCAAGAGAGAACATCTATACCCCAGAATTTCTATTAGAAGTATCCAGATGTACTTGGATTGGATTGGTTTATGGCACACGATTTTCTCTGAATTAATCACTGAAGAGAATAATCAGTTTGGCACAGGTTATGTGTACCTTCCATAGAACACATCAACTGCTCAGGAATCGCAGGGATTCCCAGTGGAATCCAAGGACAATTGGAAAGAAGAAGGAACACTGTCAGCAAGAATGCACCACAGTGGCTTTCATGGGTACCGTTTTCATCGTGAAGGCACACAAGAAGGATGGGCTTGGACAATATATTAAGGGACTAGAGGGGGGCAGTCACTACCCTTCTTCAGATTTCTCTGTCCTCAGGCCTGGCAGAGAAGTTGAGGGCGAAAACCACGCAGGTGACCTCAGAGGACATTATATTCCAGAGGGCCCTGGCCATCTCTTTAATTCAGTTTGCAGCAATTTTGTGAAAACTCTTTTCTGGGCTATACCAAATAGTTCTATCTCAGATTCCCTCTCAGGTTTTTAATTTCCTGCTTTAGAAGCTGCAGTCTGTTTAGAGCTCCTTCTCCAAGCATAAACATCCCATCTTGTTCCACTCGGTTAAGCACCTTTTGTGATGTTTAATGCACTTGTATCAGGGCAGAAAGGCAGCGTAAGCAGCCAGGGGAACCTTGAGAATACTAACCGAAGAGTATTTGGGTCCCAGTGTGGACTGAAGGAAAGATTCGATGGTTAGGTAATATAAACAAGCAAGAAAGTGCTGAGTGGGTTCAGCCAGGGGCACTCATCACAGAGAGCATGGTCCAGGTCAGAAGATGGTGACAGAAAAGAACAGCACTATTTTGGGGAGAGAGGTGCCTTTGGACCTTGTAACGATCCTGATTATTAAAAATAAAGACTTTTTAAAGGAAAATTTCACCATTGTCCAAAACCCCCAAATGATAGCAATTTAAGCTCTGGAAACAAAAACACCAGGAGTCTCTTCACCAAACTGTGGATTTAATGGAAGTTATAGACTGTAAAGCTGGAGGGGCTTGGAGAGTGTTTCTACTGTCATTTCTTTTTTTCTTTTAATATATATTTATTTATTTGGCTGTGCCAGGTCTTAGCTGTGGCATGTGGGATCTAGTTCCACCACCAGGGATCAAACTCGGGCCCCCTGCATTGGGAATGAGGAGTTTTAGCCCCTGGATCACCAGGGAAGTCCCTCTGCTGGCATTTCTAAAGTGTCATCCAACCTCAAGAAATCTCTGGCAATATCCTAGTGACCAGGATTCTCTGTGGGAATGGGCCTCAGACCGATGTGTCTACCCTAAATGTACCAAACTGGACTGCGGCAAACAAAAATAGAGTGAAGAGGCTAATCAGAGAAGTAATTCCATATCTACCCCTTGGATATCTCCCCAAAACTAAAATTCCACCTCTTAGAGCAGAAATTCTTAATCTGGGAAGTCCATCAACTTGGATATAAACAAAATTACTTCTTTATTTTCACTAAACCAAAATTAAGCATTTCCTTCAATTATGAATGTCAGCATCAACCCACAGCAGAAGAAATCCTTTGTGTCACCAGTAGAAGTCACAGATATTTATATTTTCAAATCGCATGACAGTTTTTACAGACACCAAAATAGCATTTACACTCATCAGTATTCTGAAACTATAGGAATTTGAGGCCTGTACCTAGGTCTTGTCATTTAATACATTATTAAAGAATCACATATATTTTTTAAAAATTTGTAACTACAGTTTGATATAATTGGTATCCTTTGTGATTCACTGTATTTTATTTTATGCATTTAAAACACTCTTCTGAGAAAGAACTATAAGGTCAAAGGCACCCAAGGGATAAAGGATGCTTCAGGAGCCTTAGGACAACCATTTCTTTTTCTTTTAATACTTTTTGTTTTATTAAAATACAGTTGATTTACAATGTTGTGTTAATTTTTGCTGTATAGCAAATTGACTTCATTATACATACAAACATATTCATATATTATACATATATTCTTTAGGGACATATATACACATATATTCTTTAAGGATAACCATTTCAGAAGATAAAGTCATGTCCCGCCCTCCCACAACATCCTGTGGACCAGTAGTTCCCAAACCTCCCAGACACCATGAATCACTGGAGGTATTTATTATCCTGAATGGGGCCTAAAAATCATTTTAACAAGAGCCTCAGGTGATTTGGAAAATGCTGCCTTATCAGTGCATTTGGGAAATGCTGCCATAGGCTGTGCCTGTTGAAAATCAATAGCCAACTTCCGTACCTGAAGACACTCTCCCGCTCCCCCCACTTCTGTATTGCCAAAGGGAGTCAGTTATATTCATTAGCAAGTGAGAGTAACACCACCTGGCTGCTGTTTAATTCTGAAGTGAGTTATTCATTAAAATTTAGGGGAAAGGTAGAATCACATCCTCTTAAAAAGCCTTAAATCAATCAGATTTCTTTTTTCTGCTTTTCTCCTGCTTTAATTTCAAAAATCACTTTACCTTCCATTTTCTCCCAACACTGTACTCATCTCACTGTCAGCACTTATCATAGATATTTTCTTAGTGTGCCTCTCCCGGGCCTTCAGTTCACCCCTTCCCATTCACACATGACTTCCTGCTCCCCCGCCACCCCCTGCCATCCCTCCCTCCACACGCACTATATTCTGGCCTCACAATACAGTTTAATTCATCTCAGAAGTTTAATTCATTTCAGTACACCCACCCCAGCAAAGCGTCAGCCCCATAATGGGCCCTCAATAAACACCGGACGCGTGGGTGGGTGGATGGACCAAGGCCAAGCCTTCCCCCTCCTGTGATATGAGAATGCAGTTAAATTGTACACAGCTCAGAAGCAGGTGTCAAGGCGCTGACCTCTGAGAGGCAAAACAGAGTCACGGTTAACATTGAGGTTTGAAATTCCAGCTACTTTTACTAGCTATATGTCCTTAGGCAAATTGTTCAACCCCTCTCAGACTCCTGTTTCTTTATCTATAAATTGGAAAGAATATTTACCTCATTGGGTTGCTGTGAGAGTTACTTAGCATGTTTTTGGCTGCTACTGATTGTTCACTATTATTTACTTGGTACGGAGGACTCGGTTTAAGAAAATAAAGGTATTTTCATTATATATACCACCAATTAGAGACACATCCTGACGAGCAAGCTCCAGAGAAGGCCAGGTGATGGCACCTTAGCAGGAATTACTTAAATAGCTAATCAGGGTGTTTTCTTCTTGACACTGAGCTGAGATCAAGGGGAGAGTGAGTATTTTGCTGGCAGAGTTGGAGACGGGAGGAGAGGAGAGCCAGAAAGGGGTAGCACAGTGGGGGCCTGGAAGCCAGAGGACAGCTTGAGGGCTTTTGCCCTGAGGAGCTCAAGAAACCAGGGACCTGCTTTCACTAGCTCCAAAGAAGGCTGCGGGCCCCCACTGTTTTGCACTGTTTTTCTGCAACCCTGGGATGCAAGCAATCAGAAGGTCTCCCATTCCCTGGAAGGGGGTGATGTGGTCCGTCCCACAAAATTCCCTGATGAGCACATGGTTTTCTCTTCCTCCTTGTGTCTACCCACTTCCATCCCTTTCCAACAGCTGCCCCCTCCTCACCCGACACCTTATGGTGTGTGTACATAGTGTGTGTACCCTATGGTGTGTATACATAGTGTGTGTACCCTATGGTGTGTGTACATAGTGTGTGTACCCTATGGTGTGTGTACAGTGATGTGTAAGGATCTACATTCCAATGCCCCGTCTGTCTCTAGAGCCGTGCCTTCCTGGGCCAAGGTGCTGCACCTCTTCAAACGTTAGGCTCTTTCTCAGCAATGAAGAGAACAGCAGTCCTCTCTCGCAGGACAATAACCAGCCACAGAGGCCGTGTACGTAATTGTTACTATTAACACAGATTATGTCAGAGACCCTTCATCCTGTCAGAGTATATTTTCAGGCTGGGATTCCTCTAGGAGAGGGATGCAGCAGCGAACAAGAAAAACTCCTTGCTCCTATCAGATTAAGTAGCAGTCCTTTAATCTCCTATCAAATAAGTGTATAATTTGTCCTCAAAAATCCTTGAGAGCACATACAGTTAAAAAAAAAAAAAAACCCAGGGATCAAGTTCCAAAGTTACAGAAATTTCTGCAATGGGTCAGGTGGATTGGTGACCCACATAGACTGAGTTCTCAATAAATGTTAGCTGTTATTAATGATATTAGGATCTCATGATGATCTCTATTTTATTTAGAATGCCTTGCTTCTTCAGTACTCTACAAGGACAGGGCCTGAAGAACTCTTTTTACAAAACACATAATATACCCTCCTCTAATGAACTAATAGGAGTTTTGCAAGTACTTGTGTTATGGATCAATGAATGAGTAAACAGGACATCCAGCAAGCCTGGGGTTTGCTACTGTTCTAATGATCCTCTCTGACTTACACAGTCCCCCAACACACATAAACAAACAGGCACTCACAATTTCACACACACACAAAAAAATGGTTTCCCCCAATTTAAGTTACATAAAGAGATTAGCATACAAAGAGATGTTAAAAGAGATTTAGCATACAAATTTCCCTGGTGGCTCAGACAGTAAAGAATCTGCCTGCAATGCAGATTCTGCCTTCGGGTTTGATCCTGGAATTGGGAAGATCCCCTGGAAGAGGGAATGGCAACCCACTCCGGAATTCTTGCCTGGAGAATGCCATGGACAGAGGAGCCTGGAGGGCTACAGTCTACACAGTCACAAAGAGTCAGACAGAACCAAGTGACTAACACACTGCTACATACAAATTTCACCTTTTGCAAGAAGCTTTTATAGCATACAACTGTCTTATGGACTGAGCAAAACCGTCTTCTATTCTCCTGGCTGCCTTAAACTGATGTCCCTTTAAAAAATGTTTCATTTTCAGAATTTGTATATATTCATTATTAGGCTTTTATTTACATAGCACCAAATGACTGGACTAAAAGAGAGAAGGTAAATCCACAACTAAATGAACAAAAATGATGACTTCATCACTAGTTTGAACTTTTCATTGTTGCTCTTAAAATACTTTTGGTCAGAGTTTCTCATACTAGAGCCTGGAGATGACCAAATATAAGGAAAAGATCAAATGCTGAAAAGGAAATAATTCTATGGGGAAAAGTTATTAGTGGAGGGTAAAGAGAGAGAGCCTTTCAGGAACATGCATTAATGCCATAAAACAAGAATACCCAGTGAAGTGGTCTGGTGATATAACAAGACTCCTGGATGAGAAAAATTAGAGGAACAACAGGATTTTCGTGCACTATTGTTGGCCGTTTTTTCCTTGAGAAGCTACTTCAGAGGCTACTGAATCTATGTTTCACCCACCTTTCTCTTAAATAGCCATTTGGCCTGCCAGCAGAGCTATCATGAAGACCCAGCTAAGCCTAGGGGGCCAGCCTCACAGTTTTCCCTTGAGACCCATGGTGCCCAAGAATGGCAGCCCCAGCTGGAAGCTGGCAAGAGCACAAAAGCCTCCGGGCCCCAAGAGGCTATTTGTGCATGAACGTGATAGTCTCCCTGACATATCTCTCTGGCTCGATTAGCTTATTTTAAAAAAAAAAAATTGTAATAAAGTAGAAAGGTGCTAGAATATAACTTAAATCATCTAAATTCCTGACTTATTTATATATGTTACTCAGAAGAGTTATGGATCTCGGAACACATGTGTACATGCATGAGGTCAGAACCATCTTCTCTGATTCTGTGAGTAGTAAAGAGGATCTGGGCCCCTTTCCAATGCCCTGGACGCATCTTTCCCCTTACATCTTGGTGAGCAGGACCAGGGTGATGAAGGCGGAAGCACTGGCACAGACTGATTTTACATAGTCTTACAGATGCTGTTAAAGCTTCCAAGCTTTAAAATCAGAAGCCAGATAGACTTTTATTGTGGAGGGAAGGTTTATGAAAAACATGTTCTCGGTTTATTTCCTGAACAGGGTGAGCTCTCCACTGGGTGGGGGGCTTCGAAGAGGTAGTCTTGGCACAGTGCACACATCTGGCAGTTACCCAAGCTCTTTTACTACGAGCTGTGCATCTACAGGCACATCACTTAACCACAATGAGCTCAACCTCAGTTATGTCCGACTCTTTGTGACCCCATGGACTGCAACACACCAGGCCTCCCGGTCCATCACCAACTCCTGGAGTTCACTCAAACTCATGTCCATCGACTCGGCGATGCCATCCAACCATCTCAACATCTGTTGTCTCCTTCTCCTCCTGCCTTCAATCTTTCCCAGAATCAGGGTCTTTTCAAATGAGTCAGTTCTTTGCATCAGGTGGCCAAAGTATTGGAGTTTCAGCTTCAGCCTCAGTCCTTTCAGTGAATATTCAGGACTGATTTCCTTTAGGATGGACTGGTTGGATCTCCTTGCAGTCCAAGGGAGTCTCAAGAGTCTTCTCCAACACCACAGTTCAAAAGCATCAATTCTTTAGTGCTCAGCTTTCTTTATAGTCCAACTCTCACATCCATACATGACCACTGGAAAAACCATAGCCTTGACTAGATGGACCTTTGTTGACAAAGTAATGTCTCTGCTTTTGAATACGCTATTCAGATTGGTCATAGCTTTTCTTCCAAGGAGCAAGTATCTTTTGATTTCATGGCTGCAGTCACCATCTACAGTGATTTTGGAGCCCCAAAAAATAAAGTCTGACACTGTTTCCACTGTTTCCCCATCTATTTCCCATGAAGTGATGGGACCAATTGCCATGATCTTCGTTTTTTGAATGTTGAGTTTTAAGCCAACTTTTTTACTCTCCTCTTTCACTTTCATCAAGAGACTCTAGTTGAAACAGATCAGTGATTCACAAACCTTGGTGTGATGGGTGGGGAGTGTTCATTTTAAAAAGATGATTCATGGGCCCCAGATCCAGACACTGTGACTCAGTTGGTCCAGGAAAGAGTTCAGAAATCTACGTCTTTAATGAGCACCTCACTGAGGACTGCACTTTGAGAAATGCTAGAATATTTGATTCAGAAGATCCATTTCAGTACTGACATTCTGCCAATTTGACCTTTCTCAGGCAAGCAATCTTAGGCACCCTGACATTCGCTCAAGGTCTGCCCACCCTTGGTGATGAGGTTGTGCCCACAGAGATGGCATGTCTACGTCTGTGCAGGACAGCCCAGGGAAGGCAGTAGAGTTGATTGGGTTGCTGTCCCTTTGTTGGGAGGAAACACTAACATCCTTGTCTCTGATGCTCAGGTGACAGGTGGGGTCTGGAATTTCAGCCGAGTTTGCTGCGATGTTTTCGTCACTCTGGATGTCATGATGTGCACAGCCAGCATCCTGAACCTCTGTGCCATCAGCATTGACAGGTAAGGCTGGGCTTTCCTTCCAGGCTTAGGAGAGAGGTGACTAGGTCAGGTGGCGAGGGACCCCTCCTAGGGAAGCTGCCCTTGCTGTGTTGAAGGCACAGGCTCGGCATCTAGGGCACTGGGGTCATTGTGAAGTGCAGCTTAACACTGGGACATTTTCTTTTCTTTCTTTTTCTTTTAAATGATGATTTGTAGGTGAGATGAAACTCCTGTGATAGGAGAGAAATAACTATTCTGGAAGTTTTCCTTTCCCGCAGATCCCCAAGGAGGATTCTGGTTTTACTTTTCCACCATCCTTGAGGCTTTCATGAATCTTAACTTTGTAGCGAGAAAGCAGAGATAGGGAGGTGAGATTAGGAGAAAATGTTCCTGCTGCTATTTTGTTTGTTTTTGGTAAAGGGAGGCAGACAACAGGGCCAGGGGCAAAAGACAGAGAGGCGAGAGAAAAGTTTGGGAGTATCTGTGAGGATAGGGAGAGGAGTGGATGAGGAAGAAAGGTAATTGCAAAAAAGTGGCCATGACCTGTTTGTTAAATATTTCCCTCATAGAGTTTAAGAAAAACAAGAATGATGTGTTTTAGAATTGCCTTTTGGTCTCTGGAGTGGACTTCTGTGATTTTGACTCGAGCCTGTGTGTATTCCATCAGAATGGCATCACTTTCCAGCCCTAAGCGTGTCCTGCCCCAGCTCTGGGGTGCTCTGCGCCTCTCTCCCCTTCTCTTCACGTTTCCTCTCCTCTGTCCCTTCCTCCATCCTGTGTCAGATTTGTCATGGCTCCCATGGACATCTCCAGAGCTGCGGAGCACCCTGGGAAAAGGAGGTCGCTTTCCAGCCTGTGGCCTCTGTGGCCAGTCAAGAGCCTCCATCTCCCCTTTTCCTACTCTCCATCCACCTCTTTTCTTTCTACACTCTTTCTCCCAGAATTTTATCCATCCACTCCATAGCTTCAACAGGTGATCCCAAATAAAATCTGCCTTCTACTGAGAATTTACCACATTGTGCTAAGGCATGTCAAAACCTTAACCCACTTCGTTTTCACAACAACCCTTCAGCCAGTCAGTTCAGACACTCAGTCATGTCCGACTCGTTGCAACCCCATAGACTGCAGCATGCCAGGCTTCCCTGTCCATCACCAACTCCCAGAGCTTACTGAAACTCATGTCCATCGCGGTAGTGATACAATCAGATCAGATCAGATCAGATCAGTGGCTCAGTCGTGTCCGACTCTTTGCGACCCCATGAACCGCAGCACGCCAGGCCTCCCTGTCCATCACCAACTCCCGGAGGTCACTCAGACTCACATCCATCAAGTCTGTGATGCCATCCAGCCATCTCATCCTCTGTCGTCCCCTTCTCCTCCTGCCCTCAATCCCTCCCAGCATCAGAGTCTTCTCCAATGAGTCAACTCTTCGCATGAGGTGGCCAAAATACTGGAGTTTCAGCTTTAGCATCATTCCTTCCAAAGAAATCCCAGGATTGATCTCCTTCAGAATGGACTGGTTGGATCTTCTTGCAGTCCAAGGGAGTCTCAAGAGTCTTCTCCAACACCACAGTTCAAAAGCATCAATTCTTCGGTGCTCAGCCTTCTTTATAGTCCAGCTCTCACATCCATACATGACCACAGGAAAGACCATAGCCTTGACTAGGCGAAACTCCTATGATAGGAGAGAAATAACTATTCTGGAAGTTTTCCTTTCCCGCAGATCCCCAAGGAGGATTACTTTGTTGGTAAAGTAATGTCTCTGCTTTTGAATATGCTATCTAGGAAAGTTATGACCAACCTAGATAGCATATTCAAAAGCAGTGATACAGTAACCCTTAGGTAATATTATTAGCTTCATTTCTAGCTTCTTGGAATAATGAAGAAGTTTTCCCAAGACACACAGCTAGTATGAAGCAGTGTCAGGATTTGAATTCGTGTCTATCGATATCCAGACCACATTACTACCTGGATATACCACTGGCTCCTATGAGGTGTAATGTTAAAAACCAAACCATCAAAGCACCAAACCATTTTGACTTGATGATCTCTCAATGGCAACATCATTCTTCTGGAATCTTGGGTTTTGTTCAGCTCCTTTCTCTTCCTCATCTCCTTGTTTAGATACACCGATGTAGCTAAACAATCAGTGCTTCTAGACTCTGGCTCTGAAATGTTTTCTAAATATGCTCGTCTTTCCTTTCTTACCTCACCTGCTTCTTTTAGGCTCCTATGACCTCCCACAACTTCCTAATTGGCCCTTCAACCACTCTCAGAATCATTCCCCCAGAATTGGAGCCCGAATGTCCACTGCCCCACTCAAAACCCTTCAGTCTCCTTGGCCTGAGGAACAAAAATGGAAGTTACCTTCACAGTCTAAGATTCAAAGGTTTCCACAATATGGCCTCACTCTACCTTTGCAATCTCATCTCTTTCTGGGTTGTCCTCTGGCCCTCTTATGCTCCAAGGCTGATCACACCAGTCCCCTTTTCTGCGAAGCCCTTCCAAATTGTCTACAGCTTAATTCAGTCACCCCTGACCTCCCATGGTGCTTCCTCTGTAAACATGTTGTGGCATCGCCAGGCTCCTTTTTTTTTTTTTTTTAATATCTCAACTTATTTTATTTTTTTTATATTACTTAACTTCACAATATTGTATTGGTTTTGCCATACATCAAAATGGATCCACCACAAGTATACATGTGTTCCCCATCCTGAACCCTCCACCCTCCTCCCTCCCCATACCATCCCTCTGGGTCGTCCCAGTGCACCAGCCCCAGGCATCCAGTATCAGGCATCGAACCTGGACTGGCGACTCATTTCAAATATGATATTATACATATTTCAATGCCATTCTCCCAAATCATCCCACCCTCTCCCTCTCCCAGAGTCCAAAAGACTGTTCTATACATCAATGTCTCCTCTGTTGTCTCGTATACAGGGTTATTGTTATCATCTTTCTAAATTCCATATATATGCATTAGTATACTGTATTGGTGTTTTTCTTTCTGACTTACTTCACTCTGTATAATAGGCTCCAGTTCCATCCACCCCATTAGAACTGATTCAAATGTATTCTTTTTTAATGGCTGAGTAATACTCCATTGTGTATATGTAGCACAGCTTTCTTATCCATTCATCTGCTGATGGACATCTAGGTTGCTTCCAAGTCCTGGCTATTATAAACAGTGCTGCTGTGAACATTGGGGTATATGTGTCCCTTTCAATTCTGGTTTTCTCAGTGTGTATGCCCAGCAGTGGGTTTGTGGATCATAAGGCCGCCAGGCTCCTTTTGTAGGACTCCTGATGCAGGCCCTCCTCACGGCTCAGGTGTGACATTCACATGACCCACAGTTCTGCCGTAAACTTCCCTACATGTGTGTAACCAGTGAAAACCCAACCCTCTGGGGATACTGCAAACCAACCAGCCAACTCAATGGTCTTGAATTTTATCATTTGATTGGCTATCACTTGACTTTTATTACTTGACTAGCTATGCTGAGAAGGAAAATCAAAGAATGTGTCTATAATGCTAAAACTAATACCATTAAAGAATGTGTTAAAAATACAGGGGAACAGTTGTATAACTCTGTAAACATACCAAAAAACCCACATTAATTTTATACTTAGATGAATTGTGTGGTATGTGAATTATATCTTGATAAAAGCTGTTAAAAAGTAAAGGGATTGTTAGGGATTTTATAATATTTTTAGCTCTCTGAGAACAGAATTCCTCCCATAGCATCTATGCCTTTTGTGTGATTGCTGGACATTTAGTACATGTTTTCAGAAATGTATGATTTACGGAAATAATGGACTGTGTTTGGTTTGCTACATCACTACCTCCACCACCCAACAATTATACCATCCTAGCTCCTCATCACCCATGAATGTCCCTGCTGTACCTATTTCAGAGCCTTGAACAAGGAATAATAAACTGGATCCAGGGATCCCTGCCTGAGGAGAGCCAATGTGTACACCACCAATATGCACCTTCAGAGAGGACATGAGAATGGAATCAGGTCAGCCTTGGAGGAGTGTGGGAAGAGCTGCATAAAGAGAGCTCCTAGGACAGGCTCTGGGCCTCTAGCCTTCTAGTTCCAACCCTACTCTACCCCTCCCAGCCCTCTAGTTCCAACCCTACCCTCTCCCATCTTTGAGGGTGTGCCTATACACTCCTGGAATGCCAAGTCAAGTGGGCCTTAGGAAGCATCACTATGAACAAAGCTAGCAGAGGTGATGGAATTCCGGTTGAGCTAGTTCAAATCCTAAAAGATGGTGCTGTGAAAGTGTTGCACTCAATATGCCAGCAAATTTGGAAAACTCAGCAGTGACTGACTGGAAAAAGTCAGTTTTCATTCCAATCCCAAAGAAAGACAATGCCAAAGAATGCTCAAACTACTGCACAATTGCACTCATCTCACATGCTAGTAAAGTAATGCTCAAAATTCTCCAAGCCAGACTTCAACAGTACATGACTGTGAACTTCCAGATGTTCAGGCTGGATTTAGAAAAGGCAGAGGAACTAGAGATCAAATTGCCAACATCCACTGGATCATTGAAAAAGCAAGAGAGTTCTAGAAAAACATCTACTTCTGCTTTATTGACTACGCAAAAGCTTTTGACTGTGTGGATCACAACAAACTATGGAAAATTCTGAAAGAGATGGGAATATCAGACCACCTGACCTGCCTCCTGAGAAATCTGTATGCAGGTCAGGAAGCAACAGTTAGAACTGGACATGAAACAAGAGACTGGTTCCAAATCAGGAAAGGAGTACATCAAGGCTGTATCTTGTCACCATGCTTATTTAACTTATACACAGAGTACATCATGAGAAATGCTGGGCTGGAGGAAGCATAAGCTGGAATCAAGATTGCCAGGAGAAGTATCAATAACCTCAGATATGCAGATGACACTACCCTTATGGCAGAAAGTGAAGAAGAACTAAAGAGCCTCTTGATGAAAGATAGAGAGGAGAGTGAAAAAGTTGGCTTAAAACTCAACAGTCAGAAAACAAAGATCATGGCATCTGGTCCCATCACTTCATGGCAAATAGATGGGGAAACAGCGGAAACAGTACGAGACTTTATTTTCTTGGGCTCTAAAATCACTACAGATGGTGACTGCAGCCATGAAATCAAAAGACATTTGCTCCTTGGAAGAAAAGCTATGACCAACCTGAACAGCATATTAAAAAGCAGAGACGTTATTTTGCCAACAAAAGTCCATCTAGTCAAGGCTATGGTTTTTCCAGTAGTCATCTATGAATGTGAAAGTTGGACTATAAAGAAAGCTGAGCACCAAAGAATTGATACTTTTGAACTGTGATGTTGGAGAAGACTCTTGAGACTCCCTTGGACTGCAAGGAGATCCAACCAGTCCATCCTAAAGGAAATCAGTCCTGAATATTCACTGAAAGGACTGATGCTGAAGCTGAAACTCCAATACTTTGGCCACCTGAGGCAAAGAACTGACTCATTTGAAAAGACCCTGATGCTGGGAAAGATTGAAGGCAGGAGCAGAAGCAGATGACAGAGGATGAGATGGTTGGATGGCATCACCAATTCAAGGTACATGAGTTTGAGTAAGCTCTGGGAGTTGGTGATGGACAGGGAAGCCTGGTGTGTTGCAGTCCGTGGTGTCACAAAGAGTCAGACACGACTGAGCAACTGAACTAAAATGAACTACACACTCCACCCACACACTCTTTCACACATGGGGCTGGCAGGTGAGGTTGTGCTGGTTGTGGCTGGAGTGTGGGAACTGAATTCAGCCAGGGTTTCATGCCCAAGCCTGGAGTAGACCAAGAGAGGGTACTTTTTTTACAACTCACCAGCCAGGAGAGGGTATCTTTTTGTAACTTGCACAGAAGCACCATTTTGCTGGCAGCAGCCATGCTTAACACACACTTCTACTTGCACCACTTAAGACACAACCAACAAGAGCAAACTTTGAATCGGCTTCTGTCTCATACGGGAAGAATTCCCAGAATGCACCGCACTCACCTGCTTGCAACCTGAGGGACAAGTTCCCATCTTAGACCCCAATGGACAAGCATGCTCCCCTCTTGGCTTGTAGGTCTAAAGGAACCAACCCTCACCAACCTTAAAATGTGGCCTCCTCCCTCTTCTAGGACTGAAAATAGGCCTTGGAAAAGCTGTCTCTATTATCCTTCACAGCAGTTTGCAGTACACAGCATTAAATTCTGTTCATGGGATGCCAAATAGCCGGTCAATTCATTAAAAATGCAATCATTCATGCAGACCTTTGGTCTTCACACAATGCTAGTCACCCATCTGACAAACTTGACCAAATGGATTCAGCATTTTTTTGGTCATGAAGCCCTGATCTGTAATAACAGGGTAGTAGGAGATAGAAAAGAAAAGGAAATGATAAAAGGGTTTTTGAAAGCAAGTAATACCATTGTCATTAGATTCTCAGGCATCGCTCTGGCTGCTGGCATTAATGCTGCCTTTTCTTTTCCAAAAAGCAGAGTGGGTGAACACCACCCCCAGAGCCCCCCTCCCTTGGCTCCTTGCCTCCCAGTGGGCCAACCCCTCCCGCCGCACCCTGGGTCAGAGCTAACTCAGGGAGAGGGCTGAGAAAGTGTCAAAGGAGGAGGACAAGATCCGAGCGAGCGCTGAGAATGCGGGTCCTCCGCAAGGATCCCGGGAATAATGCAACCAAATTCATTCACCAGGGAGTTCTTTAAGTGGCTCTCAAATGGCACCCATCACACAGGCAAGCCTCCGCGTCTTTGCAGCAAGCACAATAGGTACCGGATGAGTCACAGGCACCTTGGATTTTTTAGTTTGCATCTAAATAAGCACTTTATGTTTGCAACGGGCTTTCCAGTCATTTGCAAAAAGCTTTCTCCTTCAACAATTCCACGAGGGGAGTCCACAGAACTAAAGATTTATTGAGCCCCCTGTCTGACCAAATAAAAGGTGGTGAAAAGCAGCGCTCACAGAGCTCGGGGGCTCATTAAACCCAGGCGGGGAGTCAGACTCCGGCCCTCCCTCCCAGCCCTGCCTCCTGCCGTCCCCGCTGCAGCGTTCTCAGGACGCACCCTCCTCGGTTCCCACACACACACCTCCCACCGGTCATAGGGCTCCAGGCCGAGGTCGAATTCTGTGAGGACCTGAGGCCTTCAGTAAAGTGGCAACCCCACGAACCACAGTCACAGAATTGGAAGTCAGAGGGGCAGTAAGAGCTTAAATTGTTGGTGCAGGAATGAGTTAAACTCAACGCTCACCAGGGTCCCGCAGCCTCTTAGTTCTGAGCCTAGAACCTGAATCTTCTGACTCACACATCACCCCTCTGTCTGTGCCAACGAGTGGCCCCTTCATTGTTGGAGGCGAGGACGGGGCTCAGAAGGAGGGGCCTCTGACCAGGCTGGCACCCAGCTTTCTAGGTGCCATTTCCTGGGAGTAAATCAGGCACATCTCCTTTGTCTTCAGTGACCTGGGCTACCGCTCTGCTGATCCTAACATGAGTGAATCTAAAAGCAATAGCAATAGAAATACTGCATTGGCCAACAAGTGATTCAGATTTTTCCATACCATCTTAAGGAAAAAAATCACATGAACTTTTTGGCCAACCCAATAGCTACCGTTTCTTTAGCACGTACTATAGGCCAGGCACCGAGAGCTTGTCATTATGCTGACCCTCACAACACCCCAGCAAGGCAGGTGTATTACCTGCATTCTGCAAGTAAAGAGTCAAGGCTAGGCTGTGCAGGTAAGCTTGCCCAGATCTCACAGCTGGTAGGTAAAGGAGGAAAGACCCAGGCAGCCTCTTTCTCTTCCAGCTCACTGCCTTTCTCAGAGGCTTAGCCACACTTTGGGCCCCCTAGCTCTGAGTCATGCTGCCTGGCTGGAAATCCTGGCTCTATCACTCCATAGACTTCTCTGCCTGCCGTGCGAGAGACCAGGGTTTGATCCCTTGGTTGAGAAGATCCTCTGGAGGAGGGCATGGCAACCCAATCCAGTATTCTTGCCAGGAGAATCCCATGGACAGACGAGCCTGGTGGGCTCTGGTCGCAAAGAGTCCGACATGACTGAGCAACTAACACTTTCACTTTTTTTTTTACCAGTTCATAGCAATGTGACCTTGAATGACTCAGTTGACCTCTCTGAGCCTCAGTGCCCTTCCATTTAGTGGGGATCATAGCAGAAGGGTTGTTATGAAGAACAAATGAGTTAATATTTGCAGAGCACTTCAAACTGTTGTTTGACTCGGAGAAAGTGCTGTATACTTGTTTGTTTGAGAAATAAATAAACTTAATGTTCCCTGATAATCAGGAATAAGGTGCAGACACCCACCTCCCCAAAACTGATTGATATGAACAGTTACAGATCCCCTGGGCGAGCACAATAATAATGACAACAGTAATAATACTGTTTTTCGAATGCTTAATAGGTACTGGGCATTGTGCTAAAAAACTTCACAGAGATCATCTCATTCAATACCCAAAACAGCCCTGTCAGGCGGAAACATTATCCCCACTGTGCAGATGAGGAAATTGGGTCTCAGCGAAGTCGTATCTCTGGTCCGTGGCCCCACAGTTCAACGGCAGGCCAAGTGGGATTCAGTCGCTCATCAGCCTGTTTTCCAATGCCCATTGACTTACCACTGAGCACGCCGCCAGTGTTCCCGCCACGCCAGCAAGGACCCAGAAAGCTCAGAGCTCAAAGGGAGGGGGCCCTGGCCAGGCGCGCTGCAATCGGGACAGCGCAGGCAGCGCACCGGCGCTTGGCTGATGACCTGGAAGCGCCGGGGGAGGGCATCGGGCCCACGCCCAGCCCTGCCTTGGCCTAGGGTCGGCCATCTGCCATCGACTCGGGGGCAGACCAGAAGCTAAGCAGTCTGCTTGAGTGGGAATCCGGGGTCCCTGCAGGGCTGCAGGAACCAGGGGGGGTCTCCCGAGCTTTCCCTCCCCACCTCCCCACGGTGCCTGGAGAGCCCCCAGGTGAGCCGTGAACTTCTCACCCCGCCGCGCCGGCGGAGCTCTTGCTGCATTCTGGCGCCCTCCGGTGGCCAATTCCGGAACAGCCTCTGGGTCTCAGCCCATTGTGGCAAGCTTCCTGGACGAAAAGCCCTGGAAACAAATTGGGGTGAGGGGGTGGGGCGCCGGGGGCGGAGGGGGTGTCACTTATTCTAAAAGTTTACTCGTGTTTTAAAATTAAGAAAAAATATTAATGTAACAGTGGCAAGATGTAGTCTCATCTCTCACTTCTAACCTAAGTTCACAGGAGTTTTTGACACACAAATGTTCCCCAATGCAGACTTTCTCCAGCCTGTCTAATCAAAAGATACACTTGCTTGTTAAAAATATGCACTTCTGGAGTGAAACAAATATCCAAGGGTGTGGCCTTGAAATATGCATTTTAACAGGACCCGCAGGAAATTAATAGAATCAAGCTACTTGGGGAAACTCAGTTCCAGGCAGCTGGTTGCTCTCAAAATACAAAGCACCCTTCAATACCATGCTTCCTGAAGAAGCCCTTGTCCCCACAAGGCCTCGTGAGTGCGTGCTCAGTCACTAAGACGTGTCCAGCTTTTTGAAACCCCATGGACTGAGGCTGCTAACTAGGCTCCACTGTCCCTGGGATTCTCCAGGCAAGAATACTGGAATGGATTGCCATTTCCTTCTCCAGGGGAAGTTCCTGACACAGGGATTGAACCCACATCTCCTGCTTGGCAGGCAGATTCTTTACCACTGCACCACCTGTGAAGTCCCCACAAGGCCTCAGAGACTTGCAATGCCCTGGAGAAGCAGCAGGGCAGCCAGAAGAGACCTGGCCTCTGCCAGCACTAGCTGTGGGAAGTTGTTTTCATCATGTAATCATTCAGTGACAGTGCTCCCTACGCTTACTGACTCATTGAATAAATTGGAACCTCCAAGAAGCTGCTGAACGTTGAAGCCTATTTAGGAAAATGAGCAACTATCAGTGGTGGGCTTGGAGTCAGCTCATAATGCCCAGTGAGAACTGATGGCAAAACTTTAGGAGCTTTTTGAGGCAGTTACTAAACCATTGGTGTAACTTGAAATGGACAATGGTGGAAGTATTTGTACCACATAAATTAACAAATGGTATAAATTAAGGCTCTTTTTCACCTGTAGAGCCAGTTATTAAGCATTTAGCAGCATATCACTGAATGAATGGGATGGTCAGTTCTTCTACATCAAAGATAATTATGTAATTGAAGGCCTGGGTCCAGCTGCAGGTCCGAAGGGCAGGAAGTACATCTTACCTTTCCTTCCTGACCCTCAGCAGGTGTTCGGCCAGGACAGCTACAGGACTCAAGGCTCAGCCTCTCCTCCGAGGTGCCTCAAGGGATCACTGCTAAGGGCCAGGCTCCGGTAGATGTATTTGACTTGAAGCCCCAGCAGAGTCTGAAGTCCTGAGCAGAATGAGAGCCCGGAGAAGTGCCAGGCACTATTTGTCTGCCCCTCATCTCCAAGTTAGGGACTCAAGGGAGGATTTGTAGTGTATGTGCATCAGGAGAAGGAAACTGGGCCATCATGGGCCGTCCTTGGAGCTGGTGGTGGGATCTAAATTTGAGCTTACTAAATAAGGGCTCTGTTTCTCTTTCTTGAGAAAGAATTACCTCTGTCACATGCCAGAGTGCCAAGGCCAAGTTCTATTGAGTCTGCATCCATCTTCGCCCTTGGAGCTGACTTGCAAGGCTCTTTGGGGACACAAATGTTAACACATGAACTCTAAGGCCAGATACACAAGAGGCAGATGAGTCAGGCAGCTGGAGCATTGGGGAGCACTGCACCCGCCCCCCCAGCTCAGGGTCTGTCCTTCCTCAGCCCCAAGCCTTGAGGTGCACAAGAGGAGCTAAGGGGGTTCCTGCTCTGCATCTGGCCTCCAGGTTCCCTGCATACCGAGAGGACAATGAAAATTTGAGCATATGTGCTATTTATAATAGCCAAGATAAGTGTCCATCAACAGATGAACGGATTTAGAAGCTGTGGTACATATACATAGTGGAATGCTACTCAGCCATAAAAATGAATGAAACAATGCTATTTACCACCACATAGATGGACCTAGAGATTATCATACTAAGTCAGACAGAGAAAGACAAATATCATATGATATCACTTATATGTGGAATCTAAAAAATGATACAAATAGACTTACTTACAAAACAGAAACAGACTCACAGACACAGAACACAAACAAGATTACCAGAGGGAAAGGTAGGCGGGAAAGAGAAATTAGGAATTTGGGAGTAGCAAATACACACTACTATATATAAAATAGATAAACAACAAGGACCTACAGTGTAGCACAGGGACCTGTGCTCAATGTTTTATGATAACCTACGTGGGAAAAGAATCTGAAATAGTGTGTGTGTGTGTGTATATATATGTGTGTGTGTGTGTGTGTGTGTGTGTGTGTGTGTGCATGCTAAGTTGCTTCAGTGGTGTCCAACTCTTTGCAACGCTATGGACTGTAGCCAGCCAGGCTCCTCTGTCCATGGAATTCTCCGGGCAAGTATACTGGAGTGCGTTGCCATGCCTTCCTCTAGAGAATCTTCCCAACCCAGGAGTCAAATATGCCTCTCTTAAGTCTCCTTCATTGGCAGGTGGGTTCTTTACCACTAGTGCCTCCTGGGAAGCCCATGCACACACACACACACACACACACAAATATATATATTTTTTAAAAATCACTTTATTATACATCTGAAATTAACACATCATTGTAAATCAACCATACTTCAATAGTAAATAAATGTTCAGCATTTGTAGACTCAGCTATATATATTAGATCCCTTGAGCTGGGATAGAATTAGAATTGTCCTCTTTTGGGGTAGGGCACCTACAGGATCCATGAGGCAGTCAGCCTACAGCTTCTTACTACTTGCCTTGTGCAAGGACCTATATGGAATACCAAGGCTCTAAGATGAGTTGAGCCATTAAGAAGCTTAAATCATACGGAGTCTCTCTCTCTCCAGCCATGAGGTAAGTTCACTAGTGAGGCAAGACACTGCATGCAGAAGAGCGTGTGATTGGCAGAAGAGTACTATGCATTTAGAGTTAGAGGTCTTCATAAAATGCAAGGACTGAGATGGTTACTGAGAGCTGATCTGAGATTAAAGGAGAGAAAATATAAGCTACCTGGGGAAGGAAAAGGGATAATGGATTGAACAAAGACTATTGAAGATTAGCCATCAGTAACATGGGTTACATGGCTAACATGGCTGGAGCTGTAAGTAAGTGTCAGGGACCAGTGGAAGTCAGATTGGCAAGACAAGTTGGGGTCATGCTGGGGAAGACTTAGTATTGACACTATTTGTTTTCTGTTGCTATGTAACAAATTATCACAAATGTAGTGACTTAAACTATATCCATTTTTTATCTCACAGGTCAAAAGTCGGTGCACAGTGTAGGTAGGTTCTCTGCTCAGGGTCTCACGAGGCTGAAAATGGGTATAGGCTGACTTGTGTTTTCTTCTTTCAAATGTATTCATGTAGTCAGTAGAATTCAGTTGCTTGCAATTATAAGATGGAGGTTCCCACTTTCTTAGTGGTTGTCAACCAGGGGCTGTTCTCAGCTCCTGTAGTCCTCATGCTGTTGCCCACCAAATGATCTTTTCCCAAAGGTGGCAAGTTGCCTCTTCAAGGCCAGGAGGACAATGTCTCATGCTTTGACTCTCTCTTATTCAGGAAGTACTGAGTTCCTTTTAAGGGCTCACTTGATTAGGCCCAGCCGCCCAGAATCATCTCCCTTTTGGTTAACGCAATCTGTTGATTTGTAGTCTAATCATAGGAGTTCTGCTCATTCTACAGTGCATGAGCCTTGGGCGCCATCTTGGAATTCTGCCTATCTTAGACAGTTGTCAGCTGAGGGACCGTGGGGTGGGGAAGACATAACAAAATCTATTTTGGAACCTGGCACAGGAAACCAGCCAGGAGGCTGCGGCCATCACAGAGAGAAGGTGGCAGAAGTGCATGGACAAATAGGGAAGTTATTAAAATGCATACCTTTACAGGACCTTCTGTACTTCTGCCTAAAATGCTCTTCTCCTACCTTCCCTCATAGCTGGCTCCCTCTCACCCCACTCATTTCCTCCCATCTTGTGTCAGTTTGCCCCTTCTTTACATCCTCCTCTACCCTTAAACCAGAGAAGGCAATGGCACCCCACTCCAGTACTCTTGCCTGGAAAATCCCATGGGCTGAGGAGCCTGGTAGGCTGCAGTCCATGGGGTGGAGAAGAGTGGGACACGACCGAGGGAATTCACTTTCAGTTTTCACTTTCATGCATTGGAGAAGGAAATAGCAACCCACTTCAGTGTTCTTGCCTGGAGAATCCCAGGGACTGGGGAGCCTAGTGGACTGCCATCTATGGGGTCGCACAGAGTTGGACACAACTGAAGTGACTTAGCAGCAGCAGCTACCCTTAAACATGTCACCCAGCTTAATTCTTTCATGATAGTTTTCATTTTATATTAACATTTTTTTCATCCATCCACTCCACTTACCTCCAAGCTCAATAAGGAAAGAGACCATTGTCCCATTTGCACATCTTGGTATTTCCAGAATAAGGCCTGGATAATAGTAAAGAACCCAGTAAATGCTGGATGAATGAAATGTTAAATGAATGGGTGAGCAAATGATATGGAAAGGCCAAAGAAATGTCAAAAAGCCTGAGTGTTGGGTGTGGATGTCTTGAAGAAAGGCAGGAAGTGGAGCCAGATTACGAGATGTAGGGAAATAGAAAGATCTACTTCATATAAGCTTGAGTTTGGGACAACCATGGAACAATGGTGCAGGTAAGTCCAATAAGCAGCTGGAAATGTACGTGTGGACACACCACAGAAAAGACAATATCCAACAAGAATAAAAAATAGCTTTGACCATATAAAAGTGTGTGCTGTAGACTGAATGTTTACATCCCCCACACCCAAATTCATATATTAAAATCCTAACCTCCACTGTGATGGTACTAGGAAGTGGAAACTTTGAGTAGGAATCCACCCTCATTAATGGGATTTTCCCTTATAAAAGAGACTCCAGAGAGCTTGCCTCACCCCTCCCACCATGAGAGAACACAGCAAGAAGATGGCTGTCCACCAACCAAGTAGTGGGTTTAACACCAGATACCAAATCTACCAGCACATTAATCCTGGACTTCCCAATCTCCTGAACCGTGAAAAATAAATATTTATTGTTTAAGTCACCCAATGGTATTTTGGATAGAGCAGCCCCAAAAGACTAAGGCAGCATGAAAAGTTGATTTTAAAATAAGCCTTCATTAGATATTACTCATATCTATTTACAAAATCTCTGCTACTTGGAATAGTTGTCACTGCAAGGGTTAGAATTAATGTTAGGATACAAGCAGGGATAAACATCCTCTTTGGGCACAGTTCCATCATTATCTGAAAACTGTGGAAGAAAATAAAGGCCCACAAACCAGCACCTAGAGTCTTCAGATTTAAGGGTGTCAGGGTATGTGAATACAAGGCTGGAATATGCTGAGCCAGCAGTCATTCCTGATACCCTCATGGATATATCAGAAGCTCGCTGACAACCCAGGGTCACTATGCTATGCTTTTCACTCTTTCTCCCCGTCTCTGCTCACCTCCCTCAATGAGTTCTTCATTTGTCTTATCTCAATCTTTCTGCTGTGTTCACTCAAAGACCATTTTCTCCCTTAAGTTTCTCCAACCAAAGTATTTTTCTCCTTTCGCATGCATCAACCTGATTGTTTATCTAGTACCTTTTTCAACCTGTCTTTTGACACTTCTCATCCTATCTATTCTCTCTGCTCTTCCTTTCACAGGTACACTGCTGTGGTCATGCATCAACCTGATTGTTTATCTAGTACCTTTTTCAACCTGTCTTTTGACACTTCTCATCCTATCTATTCTCTATGCCTTTCACAGGTACACTGCTGTGGTCATGCCCGTCCACTACCAGCAAGGCACGGGACAGAGCTCCTGTCGACGTGTGGCCCTCATGATCACAGCTGTCTGGGTGCTGTCCTTTGCTGTGTCCTGCCCTCTCCTCTTTGGCTTCAACACCACAGGTAACAATGAGAGTGTCACTTCCAACACGCAAGTGATTCATAGCACATCTGAATGGCTGTGAGTGCTGTTCATCCCTGCAATGTCTGACCTCAAAGGCAGTGTACTCTGTAATCAAACGAGGATCCTATAGACTGCAAAGCACTGGCCTCTACTGATTATAAATAAAGTAGAAAGCAAAATCTCTTCAATTAATTGTGCAGGAGCCACATTCTGCCCCAATTAATGAAGTCTGGCTTACTCCTATTTTGAAAGAAATACCATTGTATTCGTTTGAAGAAATATGCCAGTTAAAAAAACTATGCTATATGAATAATTCAGGTGAGATTTGTTAATGAAAAGATGGTAATTTGTAATGAATTTACAACGCAAAGTAGCATATCATAAAAGCCCTTGAGCAGGGTATACATTTCTAGGTTTTTACTCAATAAGAATCATTTCTAGCATTTGGGAACTAGGACACATTTGTGAATTATTGGAGGATGTATTTTATATTTTTAATACACAGAAATTTTTGACCATGGTTCTTGGCACATGGTATATCTTCTATCAGATGGATGGATGGTTGGCAGGATGGATGGATGGATGGATGGACAAGTGGATAAAAAATGTGTTTATCTGACATGTCCAGGACTTTAACTACAATACTGATTCAAATCTACACCTCATGTGCTTCAGTACCTTCCATGTCTATTCTGTGACCATCTTTCAGCCTCAGGAATTTCATGTGTTGAAAGAAAACTGTTAGCACATACAGTAGGGTTATAGGCATTGACAGTAAACACTGAGTGTTCACTAAGAGGTAACTAACTAACTCCTGTTCTAGTGTTCATCTGGATTTCTTACTTCATCCATTTGAATTGGTTCATTCAATTCCTACTGTGTTCCATTTTTATGAATTTCTGGTATACATGTACAAGTCACATAGCTATGTACTTATGTGTACAGATATGTGTAACATATTACATATAAATTCAGGTAAATCTTAACTTATAAATAGTCTTCAAAGAGTCATTTGTAGATCAGTTATTTAGAAGTCAGAATACATTTAGGAAGGCAGAGGCTCTGGAGTCAGAAAAACCTAGATGCAAACTTCAATTCTACGACTTAACAGCTGTGTCTGTTTGAACAAGTTACTTAACTTTTCTAAGTTAAGCTTCCTCATCGACAAATTTGGAGTAATAACATAGTAGAGCATAAATGAACAAAATCAAATATTTGGACTAGGTCTGTGTATTTAGTTAGGGAGTTTTCAGCATTTCTTTTTATATATGGCCTCCTGCAAATAAGTGCAGCAACTTCATCTCTAAAATTACATGTTATGTTGAACTCTTTATAAAAGATGACATATTACTGCACGTGTCATATGTCTTTACTTATTACTGTTCAGGGTTATAATCAAACCATGTATATTTTTATATGTGATTCAGGGTGAATTTTGACTCTCTATAATTTTCGTTGACTCTAGAATCTAAGCCTACATATGCTATAACTTCACTCCACCTCCTTCATGGAGCTATTTTTACAATTAAGTGAAGATTAAATTGGGATAACATACATAGACATACCAAGCACATATGCCCTGCTCAAGGTGAGGCTTGTCTCTCTGCCATATTAGAGGTTAAATTGAGAAGTTATCCAATGAAGATGTGCCTGGTCAATTCAGGGTGCTCCTAAAACATGATGTTGTTATCATCCTTGCATTACTCTTTACCGTTTCCCATTACCACTTAGCAATGACACATTATATATACAAACGCGCATGTGCACACACATACACCAAAGCAACATTCTCTAACATAACAATAGAGGTTGACTCTGGCACTCAAATACCATTTTGATGAGTCTAAATGTGCTTTGGGCATTAGTCTGATAACTAAGCCACACTTTATATCCATGTTTCTATAAGAAAATGCATTCTGGACTTCCCTGGTGGTCCAATGACTAAGACTGTGCTCCAATGCAGGAGCCTGGGTTCGATCCCTGGTCAAGGAACTAGATCCTACATGCCATAACTAAGAATTCTCATGCCACAACTAAGGCCCAACACAGCCAAATAAATAAACACTTTTTCAAAAAGAGAAAATGCCTTCTAAGTTGGAATCTGCAGTATGGGGCGCTCACTACCACTGCTAGACCAAAGTGGTCCTTACCTGGCCAGCAGCAAACCTCCAGCAACGTTTGCTGGGCAGAGTTATTCCTCTTACTTATTCCTGGACACTGGCAGGGGCAGTCTTACTCATGCTCACACACACACACACACACACACACACACACATACACAGAGGTAACAGTCTCAAAATGTGACATTAGACAGAGTTCCCAGTTAATGTCAACATGTAAAGTGAAGAAGAATGATGAGCTAATTGCAGTCTTGTTGCCACCAGTGAGATCATAATTGTTCCAGAAATAAAACTTTCCAAAAGAATTTTCAAATATAGAATTGAGAAGGCAAAAAAGACTTGTGACTTAGCACATATAGGCTCACTTCTCTCTCCTCTCTGTCTCTTTTACTTTTAAATGTATTCATTAGACTATAGTAAGTGAAAGTGAAAGTCACTCAGTCATGTCTGACTCTTTGTGACCCCATGGACTACACAGTCCATGGAATTCTCCTGGCCAGAATACTGGAGTGAGTAGCCGTTCCCTTCTCCAGGGGATCTTCCCAACCTGGGGACGGAACCCAGGTCTCCCGTATTGCAGGCAGATTCTTTACCAGCTGAGCCACTAGGGAAGCTCAGACTATAATAAGCTCTCCACTTATTCATATATTGTGTTAAAGTCTCTGGGCCATTATAAAAGCCCAATAGATATTAGCCAGTGTTATTGTTATTATTATTATTATGTATTAGAAAAAGTTCCTCTGCTTCAAAATGTAACTATGCCATTGCTCCAAGGGAAATCTAAACAGTGGTAGTTCTGCTGGTGGTCAGAGAGGAGCCTAGTCGTCCCATTCTAGAACATCGGTTAGAGAATGTGTGAGCAGGACTCAAGGCAGAGAAGCCCAGCCGTCCTCCTCTGCCTCATCTGGCCTTCACAGCATAACTTTGCTATTGATATAGTGATATATTGCATCTCTAAGGAAGTTCCCAAGTTATATTGAAAGCCCAATAGAAATTACTTCTCCGCCATCTTTTATTACTCCTCCTGTGAGAAGCAGAGAAGAAAGGGGCAGTATTCTGCCAGCCCCTGATAGTGGAAGTCACTGGACTTCTACTAAATGCAGCACAAAACACAACCTTCTGGCAGAGCTCTTCTTTTTTAAATTTTTTTTCTTTTCCTAAATTAATTAATTTACATATTTGGCTGTGTCAGGTCTTAGCTGCAGCACAAGGGATCTTTGCTACCTCCTGAGGGGTCTTTCATTGCGATGCCCAGACTCTCCAGTTGTGGCTCAGAGGTTCCAGAGCCCATGGGCTTGGTAGCTAGCCGCAGGCTTAGTTGCTCTGAGGTATGTGGGGGATCTTAGTTCCCTGACCAAGGATCAAACCCGCATCCTCTGAATTGCAAGGTGGATGCTTAACCACTGGACCACCAAGGAAGTCCCCCAGAGCTCATCTTTTAATGAAATGGGCTGCCACGTAGGAGTGTGAATGGTCAGAGAACATCATCAGTTCAGTTCAGTCACTCAGTCATGTCCGACTCTTTGCGACCCTAGGGACTGAGGTAGACCAAAGTTGAACTGCAGTTTCTTCCTTCCTGGAATCACTCTTATTGCCTGAGAAGGGTGACATGCATTTCTGGATGCACACATGAGGCAGGACCATGGGTTGCAGAGAGTTCCAAGGCTGTGGGGCCTGGTCAACCTGTGTTGCCTCGGGTCTCAGCAGAGATTTAGTGGTCAGGAGTCAAATATCACAGCATCCAGCCCCTAAGGCAATGGAGGGTGGAGAGTTAGTGCTAGAGAAAACCCTAAAGGTCCCTGATCCTTCCATTGCACAGGTCAGAAAAATAGGATTTAAATTTCTGCTAAATCAGACAGCTATTGAGCTATTTAAAATTCCAGAATGGATAAACAATAGCTGGTGACCAGAATTTAAGAAACTTTCAAGTGCAAAAAATTTTAAAGACAGTCCTACCAACTTACTTAATTTTCTTTTGAAACAAGGAAATGGAGGAGGGCTGTTTATAGTTTAGCAATAGAATCCGCACTTTCACTACTAGAGGGTGGGTTCGCTCCCTGGTCAGGGAAGTGAGATCCCACATGCTACACGTGTATATGTGTGTATTAGCCACTCAGTTGTGCATGACTTTGTGTGACCCCATGGACTGTAGCCAACCAGCTTCTCTGTCCATGGAATTCTCCAGGCAAGAATACAGGAGTGGGTTGCCATTCCCTCCTCCAGGAGATCTTTCCAACCCAGGGATTGAACCCGGGTCTCCTGCATTGCAGGTGGACTCTTCTGAGCCACCAGGGAAACCCTCACAGTGTGGCTTTAAAAAAAAAAAAAAAAAAGACTCTAGATTTTAGCAATAGAATGCCTCACTGGCTTTCAGAACACTGGATATGGGGCAGGGGGTGGTTGGTTGAGAAGCACAAAGTTAAGAGAATACTAGGCTCATCCTCCGAGGAAGGCAATGGCACCCCACCCCAGTACTTTTGCCTGGAAAATCCCATGGACAGAGGATCCTGGTAGGTTCCAGTCCATGGGGTCGCTAAGAGTCGGCCACGACTGAGCGACTTCACTTTCACTTTTCACTTTTATGCATTGGAGAAGGAAATGGCAACCCACTCCAGTGTTCTTGCCTGGAGAATCCCAGGAACGGGGGAGGCTGGTGAGCTTCCGTCTATGGGGTCGCACAGAGTCGGACACGACTGAAGCGACTTAGCAGCAGCAGCAGCAGGCTCATCCTCAATCAAATTCATCAGGATCTCCTGTCTTTGTAAACAAATTGAGGACAAATCCTCCAATGAGTTGGAAATTCTTGAATCTCTCAACTCCACTTGCTTTTGACTTTGCCATTCACATCACCATGGAACTTAAGTTCACAGCCTAGCCCACAAAAGATGTTTACCACTGAACGCAGTGCCTTGAATACAGCGTGTCTGACTCTTTGCAATCCCATGAACTATACAGTCCATGGAATTCTCCAGGCCAGAGTACTGGAATGGGTAGCCTTTCCCTTCTCCAGGGGATCTTCCCAACCCAGGGATCGAACTCAGGTCTCCCACATTGCAGACAAATTCTTTACCAGCTGAGCCACCAGGGAAGCCCTTGAATACAGCAGGAGCTCCATAAACTTGTGTTGAATGAATCAGTGGGTGAGTCCCCACCATCATTCTTTGGCCCTTAGCTGTTGAAATCAGTTGGCTTAGTAACTTCCTGGCCTTCCCTATTAGGCTTCGGCTCATGACTGCTGATGTTCTTAGGGAAAATGTTCCTCTGTACATGTTGCTCATTGATTCATCATTCAATAACTTGTGCTGATAGCACAGTACTGTTTCAGTTACATAATCAAGACAAGGCACCTCGTCTCCTGGGGAAGCCTAGCTCCTGGGGGGACTCCCTGCTCTCACCACCTCCTTGGGACTCAGCAGAGAGAAGCTTTCAGAATTGCACCACTGTGCATGGCGCTTCACTCCGCCCTGCCCACAGGATGCGCTCCCAGGCCTGGCCTGGAGGAGGCTGAGGCAGGGCTCAGCTCACTGCCCATCCTTCTCCAATGTCACTCTGCCTGCTGACAGGCCTCACCAGCCACATAGTGTGGAGAAATTGTGGGAGAGGCTTCAAAACTCCGTTTAAGCTCAGGCAGCAGGTTCTTAGGGAAGGAAGGACAGGATAACAAGGCAGGCCCAGGGGGTGTCTTCATTGCTCAGTGACCCCAAAATAACTACGTGCTTTCTCTGCTCTCTCTTCACTCTCTGTTTCTCATACATATGTTCTCAATATTTTTAATGGAAAATGCTTGCACATGGCAAAACATAAATGTAGTGATATACACACACACACACGTATACTTACATGTAAAAGCATGTATGTCTCCCTTCTACCCTTGACTGCCAGCCCCCATCCCCTGCCTAGAAGCAAACACCAATCTTCTTAAAAGATAAGACTTGAAACAAGTGCATACACACACACACCCATGCATGCATACATGAGTGTATGTGTGTCCATTTTTACACAAACAGAAGCATGCTATACCCACTTTTGCTCCTGGGATTTTAAACGTTGTAGTTAATGTATAAAGTAGAGGTCAGCCTCCCAGAACCCAGAGGAAGGTAAAGAAGGGGAGAAGGTCTAGCTGGGGAGATCCATGGAGACCCAGCACACCAAGGATGGCAACCAGATGAACAGGAGCAAAGTGACTCTGCCACCCCGCTGGCCCCTTCTCACTACAGACGTGCCGAGGTGCCTCCTCATTAGAGGAGACATGTCAGTCACTGACAACAAGGGCGCCGATGGCAGGGGCGGGCTGGTCACTGCCAGCATGGCTCCTTATAGACTCAGAAAGACCACCAGGCACCACCCTCTCCCTACCCCCAACCCCATTCCCCCAGATGACCAGAAATGCCAATATGGTGATCACTGTTCAGAGTCTTATGAGCCATTTCCTAAAGGATGAAGATACAGGCTTTGGTGAGAAGACATTAATTTTCCTTGAATTTTGCCCCCTCCTCAGAGAATCAGAGAATTTGGAGTGGCTCATAAAGGTTCTGGTGGCAGTGTTGTCATTAAGATGCCTCACTGAGCACTAAACACCTTCAGTTTGGTTTGTTTTAATTCTTACCTGTTGCTCCCTTCTCTCCTCTACAAATTCTGTTCCATACAAGCCTCTCTCCAAATTTTCATTCCAAGTGATACCTTCCCTTTCAAGTTCAAAAAGCTCAGAGGAGGTATATAATAAATAATAGTAAATGATATTAATAATAATAATAGCTGACATTTAGTCTCACAACCTCTACATGAGACAGGATTTTTTTCTTTCTTTCACAGATAATGAAACTGAGGGTTTGGCATGAAAGTGAAAGTGACCTCATAGACTATACAGTCCATGGAGTTCTCCAGGCCAGAATACTGGAGTGGGTAGCCTTTCCCTTCTCCAGGGGATCTTCCCAATCCAGGGATCAGACCCAGATCTCCCATATTGCAGGTGGATTCTTTACCAGCTGAGTCACAAGGGAAGCCCGAGGTTTGGCACAGTTAAGTAATAAACCCAAGGTCAGATAGTAAGTGGAGACCTGGGTCTCCCACCTCAAGCTTCCTGGGCTCTGCCTACATCCAAAGACCAGAATGGGGTCCAAGGCCCTCTCTCATCGGTTCACACCTGAGGCTACATCTTCTGAGGCCAGATTGTGGACTGGCGAATCCCCACCCCTTCATGTGCCAACACCTGTTGATGATGGGACAAAGTGCAAGTTTGTTGTGTGCCAGTGGTAGGGGGAAGCGGAGAGTTAAAATCCTAGAAAGAACATTGGCTTTGGGATGAGAATGATTGGAGGAATCCATCTGGGCTCTGAGCCTTCGTCAGCTCATCTGAGAATAGAGACAGTAACGGCACCTGCTTACATCATGTTGCCACAATGATTAGGTAAGACAATGTGTATAAAGCCCTTGGAATCACCCAGAAGATATTCGTTTTCTTTCCTTTTCTTTTCCAAGGCGACACAAGTATCAGGTCTCATTCTGGCTATTGGAGGAATCTCAACATCTGCTAATAAAGACAGAGGTGCTGGGCCCTCCTAGAGAGGAGGCCCAGAAGCATTTCAGGACGTAAAGCAAGGATAAGGACGTACCTCAATTCACATTGTCCATGATGGCAATATGTTTACAGGCTCTTTTGCCATTGTACCTTTGAGCAGAACAGGGATTCCCTGAAAAATAAACTTGCCTGTATTCAGCCACCACCTGCCCCACACTTGATTCAAACATGGAGACCTGGCATTCTCAGCACGGAAGCCTTCCTCCTTTCTCTCACTGCGTTCAATGCTGCTTTGATGGCCTCCACACCAGCAGGCCTTTTTGCAGGGGCGGCATCCCTCCTGGGAGCCTCTGTTCTGTTACTCTGTGACACTCCACCCAGCCTCCCAGGCCACGTCCCTCTGTGCTAAGTGTCCCAGTGTGCTAAGTGACACTTAGCACAGCATACAGAAAGGATTTTCTGTCTGTCTAGACTGTGAGCTCCTTCAAGGGTAGACACCGAGTCTTACTCATCTTTGTAGCCCTAGTGTAGAGTGGTGTCTGGCATGTAATCATCAGTAAATTTTCTTTTTAAGTGAACTGTGAGCAACACAAAGATGAAATAGATTTGCATTTCTCCAATATTTAGTGATGTTGAACATCTTTTCATGTATTTTTTGGCCATCTGTGTAAATTGATACAGCCACTATGAACAGTATGGAGATTCCTTAAAAAACTAGGAATAAAACTACCATGAAAATGAAATATTAGTCACTCATTTGTGTCCAACTCTTTGTGATCCCATGGACTGTAGCCTACCAGGCTCCTCTGTTCATGGAATTATTCAGGGAAGAATACTGGACTGGGTAGCCGTTCCATTCTCCAGGAGATCTTCCCAACCCAGGAATTAAACCTGGGTCTCCTGAACTGCGGGCAGATTCTTTACCACCTAAGCCACCTGGGAAGGGAACTACCCCAACAATCCCACTACTGGGCATATACCCTGAGAAAATCATAATTGAAAAAGACACATGTACCCCAATGTTCATAGCACCACTATTTACAACAGCTAGCACAAGGAAGCAACCTAGATGTCCATCAGCAGATGAACAGATGAAGAAGATGTGGTACATATACACAGTGGAATATTACTCAGCCATGAAAAAGAACAAATTTGAGTCAGTTCTATGAGATGGATGAACCTAGAACCTGTTATACAGAATGAAGTCTATCAGAAAAAGAACATATATTGTATATTAACACATTCAATATCACAGTAATCCAAGTCTATGCCCCAACCAGTAACGGGGAAGAAGCTGAAGTTGAACAGTTCTATGAAGACCTACAAGACTTTCTAGAACTAACACCCAAAAAAGATGTCCTTTTCATTATAGGGGACTGGAATGCAAAAGTAGGAAGTCAAGAAACACCTGGAGTAACAAGCAAATTTGGTCTTGGAGTAAGACTTTCTAGAACTAACACCCAAAAAAGATGTCCTTTTCATTATAGGGGACTGGAATGCAAAAGTAGGAAGTCAAGAAACACCTGGAGTAACAGGCAAATTTGGTCTTGGAGTACAGAATGAAGCAGGGCAAAGGCTAATAGAGTTCTGCCAAGAGAATGCACTGGTCATAGCAAACACCCTCTTCCAACAACACAAGAGAAGACTCTACACATGGACATCACCAGATGGTCAACACCAAAATCAGAGTGATTGTATTCTTTGCAGCCAACGATGGAGAAGCTCTATACAGTCAGCAAAAACAAGACAGGAGCTGACTGTGGCTCAGATCATGAACTACTCATTGCCAAATTCAGACTGAAATTGAAGAAAGTGGAGAAAACCACTACACAATTCAGGTATGACCTAAATCAAATCCCTTATGACTATACAGTGGAAGTGAGAAATAGATTTCAGGGACTAGATCTGACAGACAGAGTACCTGATGAACTATGGACGGAGGTTCATGACATTGTACAGGAGACAGGAATCAAGACCATCCCCAAGAAAAAGAAATGCAAAAAAGCAAAACGGCTGTCTGAGGAGGCCTTACAAATACCTGTGAAAAGAAGGGAAGTGAAAAGCAAAGGAGAAAAGGAAAGATATACCCATTTGAATGCAGAGTTCCAAAGAAGAGCAAGGAGAGATAAGAAAGCCTTCCTGGGTGATCAATGCAAAGAAATAGGGGAAAACAATAGAATGGGAAAGACTAGAGATCGCTTCAAGATAATTAGAGATACCAAGGGAACATTTCATGCAAAGATGGGCTCAATAAAGGACAGAAATGGTAGGGACCTAACAGAAGCAGAGGATATTAAGAAGAGGTGGCAAGAACACACAGAAGAATTGTACAAAAAAGATCTTCACGACCCAGAGAACCTTGATGAGTGTGATCACTCATCTAGAGCCAGACATCCTGGAATCTGAAGTCAAGTGGGCCCTAGGAAGCATCACTACGAACAAAGCTAATGGAGGTGATGGAATTCCAATTGAGCTATTCCAAATCTTCAAAGATGATGCTGTGAAAGTGCTGCACTCAATATGCCAGCAAATTTGGAAAACTCAGCAGTGGCCACAGGACTGGAAAAGGTCACTTTTCATTTCAATCCCAAAGAAAGGCAATGCCAAAGAATGTTCAAACTACCACACAATTTCACTCATTTCACACGTTAGAAAAGTAATGCTCAAAATTATCCAAGCCAGGCTTCAGCAATATGTGAACCGTGAACTTCCAGATGTTCAAGCTGGTTTTAGAAAAAGCAGAGGAACCAGAGATCAAAATGCCAGTATCCGCTGGATCATGGAAAAAGCAAGAGAGTTCCAAAAAAACATCTACTTCTGCTTTATTGACTATGCCAAAACAAAGCCTTTGGCTGTGCGGATCACAATAAACTGTGGAAAATTCGTCAATAGATGGGCATACCAGACCACCTGACCTGCCTCTTAAGAAACCTGTATGCAGGTCAGGAAGCAACAGTTAGAACTGGACATGGAACAACAGACTGGTTCCAAATGAAAAGGAGTACATCAAGGCTGTATATTGTCACCCTGCTTATTTAACTTATATGCAGAGTACATCATGAAAAACGCTGGACTGGATGAAACACAAGCTGGAATCAAGATTGCCGGGAGAAATATCAATAACCTCAGATATACAGATGACACCACCCTTATGGAAGAAAGCGAAGAAGAAAGTGAAAGTGGAGAGTGAAAAAGTTGGCTTAAAGCTCAACATTCAGAAAACGAAGATCATGGCATCTAGTCCCATCACTTCATGGGAAATAGATGGGGAAACAGTGGAAACAGTGCCAGACTTTCTTTTTCTGGGCTCCAAAATCACTGCAGATGGTGATTGCAGCCATGAAATTAAAAGACGCTTACTCCTTGGAAGGAAAGTTATGACCAACCTAGAGAGCATATTAAAAAGCAGAGACATTACTTTGCCAACAAAGGTCTGTCTAGTCAAGGCTATGGTTTTTCCAGTGGTCATATATGGATGTGAGAGTTGGACTGTAAAGAAAGCTGAGTGCTGAAGAATTGATGATTTTGAACTGTGGTGTTGGAGAAGACTCTTGAGAGTCCCATGGACTGCAAGGAGATCCAACCAGTCCATCCTAAAGGAGATCAGTCCTGGGTGTTCATTGGTAGAACTGATGTTGAAGCTAAAACTGCAATACTTTGGCCACCTGATATGAAGAGCTGACTCATTTGAAAAAACCCTGATGCTGGGAAAGATTGAGGGCAGGAGGAGAAGGGGACGATGGAGGATGAGATGGTTGGATGGCATCACCGACTCGATGGACATGGGTTTGGGTGGACTCCAGGAGTTGGTGATGGACAGGGAGGCCTGGCATGCTGCAGTTCATGGGGTCGCAAAGAGTCGGACACGGCTAAACAACTGAACTGAACTCAACTCAACACATGTCTATGGAATCTAGAAAAATGTTATTGATGGGCCTATTTGCAGGGAAGGAATGGAGACACAGATATATGGAACAGACTTGTGGACACAGCTGGGGAAGGAAAGAGAAGGATAAACAGAGAAATTAGCATTGACATATATACACTACCAAGTGTAAAACAGATAGCTGGTGAGAAGTTGCTGTATGACACAGGGAGCAGAGGGGTGTGATGGGGGGTGGGAAGGAGGCTTAAGAGAGAGGGGATGCTAATGCTATGCTAAGTTGCTTCAGTCGTGTCCGACTCTGTGCGACCCCATCCCTGGGATTCTCCAGGCAAGAACACTGGAGTGGGTTGCCATTTCCTTCTCCAATGCATGAAAGAGAAAAGTGAAAATGAAGTCGCTCAGTCATGTCCGACTCAGCGACCCCATGGACTGCAGCCCACCAGGCTCCTCTGTCCATGGATTTTCCAGGCAAGATTACTGGAGTGGGGGTGCCATTGCCTTCTCCAAGAGGGAGGGGATACTTGTGTTAATATAATCATGGCTGATTTGCATTGTTGTACAGCAGAAACCAACACAACATTGTCAAGCAATTTCCCTCCAATTAAAAAATAAATATATTTTAAAAAGATGAATTAGACCTCCTATAGAGGACAAGTGAACAATGTGGGTGTCTGGGATGGGACAGCCTCCCCTACAGCTTAACAATCAGGCCATGAGTGCTAATTACACAAAAGTGATGACAGTAAAAGACTGTGGGGCACAAAGGAAGGAAGAGTTGCTTCTGACTGAGAAACTCGGGGCAGGCAGCCTTCTCAGAGGCGGCAGCGTGTAAACTTGGACGTGCAAAGGAGGAGACAGGACCTACTTACTCCCAGCACTTCTCAGATGTCCATTGTGGACGTGATCGTGGAGACGCCACACGTGATGTGAGGCCTATTCTGTGCTTGCCATTGAATCCCATACTTGGCCAACAACTTTGCTTTCTCCACTTCTCTCACTCACAGGAGACCCCAGCATCTGCTCCATCTCCAACCCTGACTTTGTCCTCTACTCTTCAGTGGTGTCCTTCTACCTGCCCTTCGGAGTGACTGTCCTCGTCTATGCCAGGATCTACGTGGTGTTGAGACAGAGGAGACGGAAGCGGATCCTCACGCGACAGAACAGCCAGTGCCTCAGTGTCAGACCCGGCTTCCCCCAACAGGTGAGCATCCTGGAGCGGCAGAAGGAAGTCACGGCCTCCCAGCCTTGTGTCCAGCAGGGCACACTTTTGCCTGTTCTGCCCATCAGGAACACACATCTGCCACCTTTTAACCTGCAGATATTGGCTAGGCCTTGGAGGAAATCCAATCTCAACAGTGCGTTGATAGTCTTCCCTAGAGCACCCTTTCTGGGCTTGTTCTGCTTCCTTTCAAAGTCTCTCATTGCCCTCAGTGAGAGGGCTGTTCAGATATCACTCAGTTGTGAAGTTTCAGTGCAGCAGCTTTACCATTCACTGCTGCTGGATTTCCAGGAATGACTTTTTGGCCAGACCATTCACATCAAGAATCACTAGGGGTCTGTTGAAATTTCTTTTCCTTTCTAGATCTGCCTCTGTGTCAAGGCACTAACCAGCTGGTGGAATGGAATGCTGATGGCATATTTTATTACGTCTTTTGAGGCTCTGAAAATGAAGTTCATTGAAATATTCCAGTTGCTTAGGCTGTAAATTCTGCTTATTCCAGTGCCTAGTACATGGTTCAAGTGTATTCATTTGATGCATGAATGGATACATACCTATCACTTGCAACTTCTAAGCAAGAGACAGCAGGGATATTATAGAGCCTCTACCTCCATGGAGTTTAAAACCTTAGATAAGCAAATAAAACATACCTACACCCAAAATTAATGAGCAGCCCAAAACTGAATGGAATGTTTGCCAAAGTGAGATGAAGACAACTAAGCACATAAATATTAAATGCTGGAGAGGTTATGAGAAGATAAAGTCAATATGCTCAGGAAATGGCTTCATAAAGTAAGAACTGAGTGTGATCTTGAAGGTAGGTCCAAACTGGACATCTAGATCAACCTGTAATGACTTGAGTGAGAATCATAATCTCAAACTGAAAGTCCCAAAGCTTGGGCGGAACAAGAATATTAGCCCCCATGAAACAGGAGGTCAGGACCCCAGACTGAGCATATGAACACATTGTGCTCATATAGCGTCATCTATATGACCCAACTATATAGAGCTTAACACACAACTGTTTCTCCTTCAACCCACCCTAGTCTTCCTGTCTACGGTTGCACCCCATTCGGCAGTTTTCAATAAGGGCCAGATTTCCATCAGATGCCACAGGGAAAATGGTAAGTAAGCCATGGCTTTGCTTGCAGTAAAAGAATAAGAGACCCTTTCTCAAGACAATGGCTTGACTCAATTCCACTTCCACCCCAAAATGAATTTGGCCCCAGTTTCCTACTTGGATTTATGATAAATAACAAACCTGAGAACCTATCTAATTTGAGCTTCAGAATAGGCATTATCAAGTGATATTCCAGAAGCCTGTGACTCTTGGGATAGATCCCAGTGACTGGAGCCAGTGACTCTTGGATGTGTTGTGGAGTTTACTATCCAGAACCACCTGCATTAGAGGGAAAGGACATCACTGAAACAGACATGGGCAGAGCCAAGAAAAGTAGAAAAAGGAGGCTAATGGGAGAATTTCGTGTGCCCAATTGCCATCAAATATTGGGAAAACCAAGACATTTTCATAGTTGCCCTAATTCTTATCCTTCCCATTCAAACCAGCCCTGACTCCCCAAGCAAGCCAAGTGCCAAATGGAGCCCAAAAGTGTTAGATAAAAGACCAGTATCCCTCTCCCTGAGCTCCACAGCTAAGTAAAAATTAGGAATAAAGCTTCAAAAACCCATCATGATGAATGACAGAGCCTTGTTTAATTTCTGTATAGTTCAGTCTCTCAGTCGTGTCCAACTCTTTGCAACCCCATGAACCAACCGCAGCACGCTAGGTTTCCCTGTCCATCACCAACTCCCAGACTTTACTCAAACTCATGTACATTGAGTCAGTGATGCCATCCAACCATCTCATCCTCTGTTGTCTCTTTCTCCTCCCACCTTCAATCTTTCCCAGAATCAGGGTCTTTTCAAATGAGTCAGTTCTTTGCATCAGGTGGCCAAAGTATTGGAGTTTCAGTTTCAGCATCAGTCCTTCCAATGAATATTCAGGACTGATTTCCTTTAAGATGGACTGGTTGGATCTCCTTGCTGTCCAAGGACTCTCAAGAGTCTTCTCCAACACCACAGTTCAAAAGCATCAGTTCTTCAGTGCTCAGCTTTCTTTATAGTCCAACTCTCATATCCATACATGATGGCTGGAAAAACCATAGCCTTGACTAGATGGATGTTTGTTGGCAAAGTAATGTCTCTGCTTTTTAATATGCTTTCTACCTTGGTCATAACTTTTCTTCCAAGGAGCAAGAGTCTTTTAATTTCATGGCTGCAGTCACCATCTGTAGTGATTTTGGAGCCCCAAAAAATAAAGTCTCTCACCATTTACACTGTTTCCCCATCTATTTGCCATGAAGTGATGGGACCAGATGCCATGATCTTTGTTTTCTGAATGTTGAGTTTTAAGCCAACTTTTTCACTCTCCTCTTTCACTTTCATCAAGAGGCTCTTTAGTTCTTCTTTACTTTCTGCCATAAGGGTGGTATCATCTGCATATCTGAGGTTATTGATATTTCTGCTGGCAATCTTTATTCCAGCTTGTGCTTCATCCAGTCCAGCGTTTCTCATGATGTACTCTGTATATAAGTTAAATAAGCAGGGTGACAATATACAGCCTTGATGTACTCCTTTTCCTATTTGGAACCAGTCTATTGTTCCATGTCCAGTTCTAACTGTTGCTTCCTGACCTGCATACAGATTTCTCAGGAGGCAGGTCAGGTGGTCTGGTATTCCCATCTCTTTCAGAATTTTCCATAGTTTGTTGTGATCTACACAGTCAAAGGCTTTGGCATAGTCAATAAAGCAGAAGTAGATGTTTTTCTGGAACTCTCTTGCTTTTTCAATGGTCCAATGGATGTTGGCAATTTGATCTCTGTTCCTCTGCCTTTTCTAAATCCAGCTTGAACATCTGGAAGTTCTCGGTTCATGTACTGTTGAAGCCTGGCTTGGAGAATTTTGAGCACTACCTTGCTAGCATGTGAAATGAGTGCAATTGTGCGGTAGTTTGAACATTCTTTGGCATTGTCTTTCTTTGGGATTGGAATGAAAACTGACCTTTTCCAGTCCTGTGGCCACTGCTGTGTTTACCAAATTTGCTGGCATATGAGTGCAGCACTTGCACAGCATCATCTTTTAGGATTTGAAATAACTCAACTGGTGTTCCATCACTTCCACTAGCTTTGTTCATAGTGATGCTGCCTAAGACCCAGCTGACTTCACATTCCCACCAGACTTTGTCTGGCTATAGATGAGTGATCATACCATCATGATTATCTGGATCATGAAGATCTTTTTTGTATAGTTCTTCTGTGTATTCTTGCCACTTTTCTTAATATCTGTATAGTTAACTAACCATTTTTACCTGGGCCTCATATAGCGGTTACAGACCTTTGCTGCAAATGATTTTTTTTTTCTAGTAGATAGGAGGTTTAAAGTTACCTACAACAAATCCAAGGTCTGAGAAGGCTCCAAGGGCAAATGAAGGAAAAGTAGTGACTACATAGGAGAGATTGGAAAATCAAGAAGCTGGCATTGTCTGGAGTGTGGAGAATTAGATTCTATCCTGCCATCTGGGAATGGAGGGCTTTGCCAGCCAGATCCCAAGGAGTCCAGTATTTCTTCATGTCAGCCAGAGAGGTAGTGATAAAAGTTTGTAGAGAGAGCTGAAAAATATGCTCACTAATGTGAGAACAGGAAGAATCACTTTCCTTCTGTAGGACTGAATTTCCAAATCTGTGAAAGGGAGACAAGCTGCATTAGATCAGTTCTCCAATGTGAGATTTCATGAGCACTCTCAGAAATTTGTCCCTGGCCCTTTAGTTTCAGAAATAATGCACCTTTTAGAAGATCACTAGATGTCAGCTCAGTCATAAATATAATCTTACAAATGGTCAGCCAGATAAATCACAATATACTTATATTAATTATTAGAAAATTCTATAAAAATGAAAACCAAATTTTTAAAAAACATATGATAGAATCCTTACAAACACATCTGTGAGAAGTTTACAAAACACTAAATTATCTTGAAGGTCACTTGCATTCATTTATTCAACAATGTTTCTGAGTGTGTGCAGTATACTGCCCCTAAGTATATGGAAGACTATGATTCCTTGAACTAAGGAGAAACTAGTGAAAGTTCTTGGTTGTTGACACTGACTAACATGTAAAAAAGGAATTTGCTGGAAGCATATCAAGGAGCTCAAGCTTAACAAGAAGGCTAAAGAACAGCTTCAGAAGATGCTGTTCATGCCTAAGGAAGAATCTGGGTAGAATAGTGAGGACACTGGACACTGTCACCACTGCTGGATGAATTCTGAAGTCTTGCTTCATGAGCAAGTTCAAGGCTGTTGGTGCAAATCTCCAATTGGCTGGGCTTGGTTCATGTGTTCATGAGCCAGAGTTCTAGCTGCCCTGTGGGGAGGTCAGGGAGAGTGATATTTGATTTTCATGGCTTCAGTACAGGTGTTGGGGAGTCTTTCCTCTACCCAAGATTAACACAGTATCTGAGTTTTCAAACATGGGAAGAAGTGCTGTTGTTGAGCACACACACACATCCTCCATACACAAAACATTTGCATATCATCAATTTTCTACTCTGAGTCTGCTCATCCCAAGCCTATTTCTTTTTATTTTATTTTTTTCTGTTTTATAAGTGAGGCTCAGTTCAATTTAGTTCAGTTCAGTCACTCAGTCGTGTCCGACTCTTTGCGACCCCATGAATCGCAGCAAGCCAGGCCTCCCTGTCCATCACCAACTCCCGGAGTTCACTCAGACTCACGTCCATCGAGTCGGTGATGCCATCCAGCCATCTCATCCTCTGTCATCCCCTTCTCCTCCTGCCCCCAATCCCTCCCAGCATCAGAGTCTTTTCCAGTGAGTCAACTTTTCGCATGAGGTGGCCAAAGTACTGGAGTTTCAGCTTCAGCATCAGAGACATTTAATTAACTTACCCAAGGATGCATCTAAGTAGTAGGAAGCTGAGATGAAAATCATGAGTTTTTTAACTTTTTGATATTAAAAATTTCAAAAGTAAAAAAGTAGAAAGACAAATATAACTAAGCCTTCAGTAGCCATCAGCCAAGCTCAGAAATTATCAGCTCATGGCCCTGTCTTCTTTCAACTACATGCCCACCTACATTCATACACCCCACTGGATTGTTGTGAAGCAGATCTCAAACATAACATTTCAACCAAAAATATGCTATAAGACTCTCTAAAGGATATGGGCTCTTTTATAAAACATATAACCAGAATACCACATCACACTAACAAATTTAACAATAATTCCTTCCTGGTGGCTCATATGGTTAATAATCTGCCTGCAGTGTAGGAGACCTGGGTTCAGTCCCTAGATCGGGAAGATCCCCTGGAGAAGGGAATGGCTACCCACTCCAGTATGAGGAATCTGGTGGGCTACAGTACATGGGGTCACAAAGAGTCACACATGACTGAGCAACTAACACACACACAATGTTAAATATTCATTCAAAATTTCCTCAAATGCCAGGTAAATTTTTTTTTTTTTTGTAAATTTTTATAGATGGTTTATTTGCATCAAAATCCAAGTAAGACCCATACTTTGCACGTAGTAGGTGTTGTTGTTGTCATTGCAATTTATTTGTTAAAGAAATTGAGTCATTTGTCTTATAGTTTCCCATATTCCAGATTTTTCTCCTTACATCCTAATGGTATCATTTAACATATCCAGGTCATTCTATCTCAGAAAGTCCAGGCTATAATTCTGTTCTCCCCTCCTCAAGGGATTATTGTGATTCTCAGATGTTCTATATGTGGTAGGTGCTTTTGGTTGTAAAGTCACAAGCAGATTTTGTTTACCATAACTTCCCATGAGCCCACCACTCTCAGAGGCACCCTCTGTAGGTTTCACAGAATGATGGTTTCTTTTTCCTTCATTGCACTGTTTCCCTTTCAGGAACATTCAGAAGATAAACAATATCCCCAGAAATGTCAGGACCCACTCTTGTTACATCTACAGCCCCTCTCCCCTGGCCAGACACACATGGAGCTGAAACGCTACTACAGCATCTGCCAAGACACTGCCTTGGGAACACCAGGCTTCCAAGAAGGAGAGGGAGACTTGAAAAGGGAAGGGAGGACTCGGAACTCCCTCAGCCCTACCATGGCACCTAAACTCAGCCTAGAGGTTCGAAAACTCAGCAATGGCAGGTTATCGACATCCCTGAGGCTGGGGCCCCTACAGCCTCGGGCAGTGCCACTGCGGGAGAAGAAGGCAACCCAGATGCTGGTCATTGTGCTTGGTGAGTTTGAGTCATGTTAAGCTGGGATAGGTTGTTGGGTTAAGCTGAATTCAGTGGAGCTGGTGGAGGATACTTGGGTAACCATATTTAACAGAAATTAGAAATCCGACAACTTTAATACTTGTAAATGTTAACATTTATAAATGTTTAGAATGTAAAGAGTTTGTGAATACATCTTAACACTGATGGAAATTCAAAACACTTAGACTGAAATTTATGAAACCAAACAAGTCACCTAATTGAGCTGTGTTTTACGTCTATCACTTGGAATTATAATGGATAAACCAAATAATAAATAAGATAACAATTCAATAAAACCATCTGGCACATATTAGATATTTACTAAATGCTTACCTATTTTAAAATATTGAGGGGGGAAATGAGGATGCAAAAAGACTACTGTCTTATGATATTATAACATCTAGATTAAATATAGAGAAAATAAGACTTAAAATTAATTCACACAGATGTCAAAAGTGATTGACTGCTGCTGCTGCTAAGTCACATCAGTCGTGTCCGACTCTGTGTGACCCCATAGACGGAAGCTCACCAGGCTCCCCTGTCCCTGGGATTCTTGAGGCAAGAACACTGGAGTGGGTTGCCATTTCCTTCTCCAATGCATGAAAGTGAAAAGTGAAAGTGAAGTCACTCAGTCATGTCCGACTCTTAGTGATCCCATGGATTGCAGCCTACCAGGCTCCTCTGTCCATGGGAGTTTCCAGAGAAGAGTACTGGAGTGGGTCGCCAGTGCCTTCTCCAATAGTGGCTGATTATTTCACATTTTTTACTTTTCCATATTTACCAAGTTTTCCATAATGTATAAAACCGGAACTAGTTTTTATGGTAGAAAAATACAAACTTTATTTAAATAAAGAAATTAAAAATGGTTAAGTTGCAGATACCATATAGAGTTAGTTAAGGTAACCATATCCTGTTCCAATGAGTCAGTTCTTTGTATCCGGTGGCCAAAGTATTTAAGTTTCGGGTAACCATATTTAACAGAAATTGGAAATCCAACAACTTTAATACTTGTAAATGTTAATATTTATAAATGTTTAGAATGTAAAGAGTTTGTGTATATATCTTAATGCTGATGGAAATTCAGAATTGACTCATTGGGAGAGACCTTGATGCTGGGAAAGACTGAAGGTGGGAGGAGAAGGGGATGACAGAGTATAAGATGGTTGGATGGCATCATCAACTCAATGGACATGAGTTTGAGTAAGCTCCAGGAATTGATGATGGACAGGGAAACCTGGTGTGCTGGAGTCCTTGGGGTTGCAAAGAGTCACACATGACTGAGTGACTGAACTGAACTGTATCCTGTTCACTGTCAGAGATAAGCCCCAAACTTGTCATATCTTCGGGACTTCTCATATCCAGGGAATCCCTATATTAATCTCCTTAACAGCCTTAATTATGTCAATTGCATCTTCAAGGTCTTCCCCTATCAATGCCAAGAATCATATCTTGCATGGATAGACATAAAATAAACATTTGAATTGAACTGAGAAGTAGACAAGGCTAATGAAAAATTATCTAAAGATCAAACTAGAAAACTGGTTTAGGAGCAAAGGTCTAGGATGAATCAAAAATGTAAGCATCTAGTTTTCTCATCTAAAAAAAAGAAAGAAAATGACTAATCATACCTGTTTCATAGATTTGGTGTAAAAATTAAAAGTTTAAAATTAAAATTAAACTTGCAGCATATTGGCTGCCATTGAGTAGACAAGTGGGACTCATTTTCATGCTGCAACAAAGGAAGTAAACAAAGCCCTGACCCAGTTTTTCTTTCCCTTTGCAACCTAGGGACCTTCATTGTTTGCTGGCTGCCCTTCTTCTTGACCCATGTTCTCAATACCCACTGCAGAGCATGCCACGTGTCCCCACAGCTCTACAGTGCCACCACATGGCTGGGCTATGTGAATAGTGCCCTCAACCCTGTGATCTATACCACCTTCAACATCGAGTTCCGGAAAGCCTTCCTCAAGATACTGTCCTGCTGAAGGAGGATAGGAGAGAAGACTCCCTGTGCCCACCTTTAGCTGCCAGGCCATGGTGCTGCTGGCCAAGGCCTGCTCAGAATGATGGTGCAATGTTTTCTGAATGGGGAAGGAAGGAGATCCCTGGAGCAAGGATGTCCCTGTGTGGCAGGTGTCACCAACTACTTCCTCCAGAACAGCATGTTCTACCTCCCCAGCTAAAATCTGACTTCAGTCTGGCAATCTTGAAGTGGTTTAGGGCCCCTGAATGATAAGCAATAATTCAGAGACAAGCTGATAGAACACAATTCCACACACAAACACAATTGTCATCAGAGGCATGATTCATTACAGTGAAGGAAAAAATGAACGGAGCTCATAATTTTCAACTTGCCAGGGGTCCTTGAAATCTCAGCCAGTAAACCATCTTGCAGACAGCCAGTCTCTCTTCCTTCAAATTTCTAATTAACTGTCAGGCTAACCTTGTACTTTCCTGGGCCCACTCTCTCTGGTCATTCCTTTCATTCACTGCATCCTAAAATATAACAGCAAGGCCAGTGCTTCCACCTCTCCATAGGCTCTGACTGGCTACATTTATTTTGGAAAATTCCTCACCCTGAGAGAGATATGGTCCCACACTGGGACCTGAGATTCATTTTAAACCTTGCTACCCTTGTATTTTGGGCTTCCCTGGTGGTAAAGAATCCAGCGGCCAAGCACGAGACATGGGTTCGATCCCTGGATCAGGAAGATCCCCTGAAGAAGGAAATGGCCCCCCACTCTGTTATTCTTGCCTGGGAAATCCCATGGACAGAGAAGCCTGGTGCACTATGGTCCATGGGGTCACAAAAGAGTCAGATGTGACTGACTCTAACAACAACCTCTGTATTTTAGCTCCAGCTAAGAAGCCCCTTTGATTCCATTCCCTTACTTTCAGAATGTCAGCTTCAGAGTAATTCAAGGTGTGAGTGGAATGACAAGGACAATTCTCTCTATAGAATCACTGTTGAAACTTATGGTTCAGAACAAGCTTTAGATGTGCTTTTCATAACCAAGGTTTTCCTACGCAGACATCTCTATCTCCTGCTTAACAGAGATCCAATACTTTCAAACCTGGAAACCCATTGAGTAATAAGTGTCTATAAGGCACCATTCATCTCCCAGATTCTGGCTATATGACAATGAATAATACATACACCTCCTGCCCTCAAGGAGCCCACCACCTGCTCCAGTGTTTGACTGTTCACTTGTCTAAGGGTGGTAGGGACTCACCTAAGCTACCAGAGGACTCCAGAACTGAGACCAAGTAGCTGTCCAAAGTCATCATAAGGACAGTCTTTGAAAAGTCCTAATGCAGATGCTAAACATTATCCTCCAACAATTCAGATTAAAGGTATAATAGAAACAATGTGCAAATGTCATTCAAAATTGCATTTAGAAGAAACTTGAATATTCTCACATTTACCTTTTCACCTACAGAAGCCCTTTCTTATTGATTACAGGATCAATAAAATCTGTGGATAATTTATGAAACATTATCATCCTGAGCTTCAATAAATTTACTGAAGGCAATGGCACCCCACTCCAGTACTTTTGCCTAGAAAATCCCATGGACAGAGGAGCCTGCTAGACTGCAGTCCATGGGGTCGCTAGAGTCGGACACGACTGAAGTGACTTAGCAGCAGCAGCAGCAAGACCTGTTAAGTGCATAGGCATGACAGATATTTGCTGCAATGCTATTAAAACCTCAAAATGCACAGAAACTCTATATGGAATCCAAGGCTTCCTTTGGCCCTTCTTATTCCTTTAACACGTAAGTGTATATAAGGAGGAGATACACACCCCCGGCCCCAGTGAATCAGTTACTGTTACTCCTGAATGCTTTAATTGCCAATATTTTAAAATATTTTATTGTTCATAACAATGCTGTCTGCCCACTACTTCTTGTACCTGATGCCATCTGGCATAATAGGTTTATGGAACAAGTAGAACTAGGGACTGAGACAATTAAATATCAGAAGAAGTCAAAGTACGTAAGTCCTAAGTTTTTCTATGCAAAACAAACAGCAACATAAGTGGGACAGTAGGGTGAAAGGTCATAGAATTTCATATCAAAATCAGAGTCCTAAAAGGGGAAATATAAATAGCATCAGAAAGATAAACATCATTTTGTACATAAGGAAACTGGGGCAGAGGGAGGTTAAGAGGTTTGCCTCAGGTCACACAGTCAGTAAGTGGCAGAGCCAGGATACAAGGGTCCGTCTGCCTGATTCCTAAACTCATGCAATTAACCACCAAGAGTGGGTGGGGAGAAAAATATGAAACAAAGATCCCCAGAAGAGTCTTATCCTGCCCTACTCGCCTCCACCTTGGACTCTCTTGAAAGTCCAAGGCATTACTCTCACCCTCCTTTTGTGTTCAACCTCTGAACCAGTCACATGGGACATTCACAATCTGTTTTTGCAGAATCATGGAACAGACCTGAGAGAGTATGGGTTCTATCCTCTCCTTCATTCACAGAAAAGGAAACTGAGGCCCAGATTGTTGTCCCACCATTGGTTAATGACAGACAAGTACTCGAATCTGATAAATCCTAGTTCAGGACTCTTTCTACCTTACCACACTGCCTGCAAGCCCCATAAAAATAGTAAACTCCATACAGATACAAGGACAAAGTCCTACTGTCATCGCCATCATTAAGCTTGAGGCACTTTTCCTCTCCATGGTATCTATTAGGAAACAACATCTCCTTTCCAGAATTTCCTTCTGAGCCAGGAAGAGCCTCCCAGGGGAATCCCAAACGTACCTTCCAGCCGCTCAATTCAGCCTCTTCATCCTGAGGTTCTGCATTCTACCTCCTCCACCTCTCCATTCCCAACACGAATCAGCACACTCAACCTCAGAGCTCGCTACTTCCAGAACCAGCATGATCAAATACCCCAGGAGAGATGCTGGCCTGAATAAAGTAGAGCAGAGTTCTTGGGGCAAACCAGGTCTGGAATCCAAAGACACCTAAGAGCAGTCCCTACTGTTTGGGTGAAATGTAAACAGTGTGGATATCCAAACAGATGACAACCAACATTCAACTTTAGATCTGAAGTAAATATTTTCTTCTTCTACAACACCATCCTAAAAAAATTCCATTCATTACTCATTTACTAAATCAACCCCTTATTCAATAAATATTGATTGGTTACTTTCTATGTGCTAAGCATGGTGCTTGGTGCTGGGAAATAGGAAGCCAGAGTCCTTGTTTTCAGCAGCTTGTGGTCGAGTGGGGAGGTAGAATGCCTGTGCACAGTGATGACCTGTTTGTCATCTATTTTAAAGGGAATTCATGGTGTCTGGAAATCCCATATTCAACCTTGAGAAGGCTTTGCAGACATGCCAGGGTTGAGACACAATTAAAAAGTAGAAAGAATGTTCCAGACAGAGAAAACCTCTGAAAAAATAAGAGAACAAACAAGGAACATGCAAGGTACCTCAAATAATTCCATCTGGCTATAGAGAAGAGACCCTAGAGACAAGACAGGAAAGGGCCTCATTGTTGGCGACACCCTCCAGCTCTGCAAAAATGGCTGCTGAGCTGGTGGTGACATTTCTCATAGAAACTCTCAAGATTTTGTCTCTGCTTTCCTCCACGTGGGCAACCCACATCACAGCACATTTACCGCCGACTAATCTAACTACTTCTCTCTGAATTACGATGAATTTCAATAAAAGCAGAATTCAATTTGAATTTCTGATCTTTTCTCTACAAGAAGAGGAATGACTAGTTTGGTGGCTGTACAGTCAAAGATGGCTAAAATTAAGAGAGTTTAGGTCAGAAATCAAGGGAGGTCAGACAAAGAGATTTGTTTTCCCGAATGCTCAGGTCAGAATTAAAGAGGCAGAAAGGTTAAGGCATTCACTAAGAACGGGCTCTTTCTTGGAGATCCTGACTCCCAGGCCTGTGCTCTGATCGTCTGGTATCTGCTGACATCAGAAAACTGAAAAAGCTTAATTTGAATCAACACACAGAGAGCAGCAAGGGGATGACAGGCAATTAATTTGATTCCTCCTTTCTACCTAATTCTCTCCTCATCAGCTCAGAAAGGGAGTGAGTTTCCATGACTACCTTCTGACACACGGAGACTCGGTTGAGGGTGATGCCAGTGTCAGCTCTGCTTTGTAACACACACTGGTGAGGACAGACCCGAAGTCTGTGCCAAGCACAAGACCTGGAACCTCTTGCTCCACCTGCCCTCACCTCAATTAATCACCTAGCCTCTACCATTGTGCATCAAGTCCCTGCTTTGTGCAGTCTGCTGGATACCAGGAGGAGAGGCTACATGGCCGTGGGCCACCAAGGATGGATATGTGCCAGAGAGGGAGTTGGGCTGAACCCAAGATGTCTCTGACCAGCTTATGGGGAAAACAATGGACAGAAATGAGAGAAAGACTGGAGGACTAGCATGGACAAGTGACCTTGGGCAACTGTTTCACCTCTATGAACACCAACTTCTTCATTAGTAAAATGGTGACCTAAAGACCGAGCCTTCCTCATAGGCCATTTAAAGATCAAATAGCTAATATTAGAAGTGCTTGGTCAACTACAAAGCTCTAACGAATGTAAGAGATTATTATTATTATTATTGCTATTATTGTTACTATTATTATCACTTCCCCCCTAGGCAGCTATTTCTACCCTATCTGATTCACAGTGCACCTTTCTTTCTCCTTGCTGATTCTCTAATTGTCTCAAGTTATTAGGCACAGTCTGTTCAGCCTCCCACATGAAACTGATTTTTCTCTTGTCTTTTATTCCCCAAATGTGCCCAGGATACTTGGCTGAATCTCTAGTCAGATTGTTGGGCAATTGGAGAGTTCCCTTTCACTGTTCACACAGCCAAGTGCGCAAGTGTAGCATGATCTAACACCAGACTGACAGCAGATGCTTGCTTGCTAAAGTGACCTTGGGGCCTCTGTCCCTCTCCTGGCCAAGAAAAGATAGCCGAACACATCTATTCCTCAGGACTTTCCAGCTTTGTTCTTCATGATGTCTGAGGCTAACACACTTTCCTCTTCCCCCATCTATTTCTTACTGACTGAGACGAGTGCTTTGGTTTCCTGGAGCTACTAATTACCAGAAACTGAGTGGCATGAAACAACGGAAGTTTGTTCTTTCCCGATTCTGGGAGCTGGAGTCCAAAGTCAAGGTGTTGGCAGGACCATGCTGTCTCTGAAGGCCGTAAGGGAAGAGCCTTCTTTGCCTCTTCTAGTTTCTGGTGGCTGCCAGCAATCCTTGGTATTCGTGGCAGCACAACTCCAGTCTCTGCTTCCATTCCCCATTTTAACTCGATTACATCTACAAAGACCCTATTTCCAAATCAGATCACATTTAAAGATTCTGGGGAATTAGGACATATCTTTTTGTGAGAAGACAACTAAATCCATAAAATATGGTGAGAGTGATCTGAAAGGAAGGAGGACTTAGAAGCTGGAAGACTTGGGGAAGTGTATAAATGCTCTGTTATTCAGTATTGCCTGCTGCTGCTCAGTCATGTTGGAGAAGGAAATGGCAACCCACTCCAGTATTCTTGCCTGGAGAATCCCAGGGACGGGGGAGCCTGGTGAGCTTCTGTCTATGGGGTCGCACAGAGTCGGACACGACTGAAGTGACTTAGCAGCAGCAGCTCAGTCATGTTTGACTCTTTGCGACACTTTGGACTAGCCATCCAGGCTCCTGTGTCCATGGGATTTTCCCAGCAAGAATACTGGAGTGGGTTGCCATTTGCTCCTCCAGGGGGATCCTCTCAACCCAGGGATCAAACCCGCATCTTCTGTGTCTCCTGAATTGCAGGTGGATTCTTTACCCGTCATTCAGTATAAGAGCTCTGATTTCAGCCTTAGCATATGGTCCTTTTAGTGACCCAAGTTGAGTCTGCAGACTTCTGGAGCTCAACTTTATTATCAGTGAAAGTGATGTCTGAATTCTTAACCTATGATGAGACAACTTAAAATAATTCTAGAGGGATATAAATTATATTCTGAGTCCTAAAAGCCTATGCATATGCTTATTAATAAAAGTCAAAACTGTTCAAAAACAATTCTAAGCTGCTTCTCTGTGTCTTAAGGGGAAAAAAGAGTTCAACAGCAAACTCACTGGGGCTGAGGAAGAAAGCTGATGGAATATCACGTAAGTTTCCTATTCCATGTAGCACCACTTCAGACTGACTAAGGTGGAAGAAGGTACTTTTCCTTTTAAGAAAAACTGACATAATTGAGTCTTGCATTATGGTTTGAGCAGACTCCATAAAACTCCATAGTAAAGACTCTTAGAAAGCATGCAGTTCATCAGTGTATAATTATGGGATTTGAGAGTTGGAGGTGACTTTAGTCCAATCTCCTAGTTATTGCAGAAATTCTCTCCAACATCTCTGATCCATTATCACCCAATTGTATTAAGGAACTGGCTTACTTCTTTCCAAGACATATAATGAGCTATCCTTTAGAAAATCCCTCCCTCTTTTAAGACAAAATTTGTCTTCTTATAAAATCCACCTTTTGGTCCCTATTCTCTCCCTATTACATCTTCCCGATGATCTTTGCGCATTTTGACAGTTCTCCAAAGTTTCAATGCCTGTATCTCTACTTTGTGTTACATTTTCTTACACTCTCCATCTTGGTTGCTTTCCTCTGGGTGTAGCCATGTTGTTAGTGTTTCTCTTAAAATGCTGTTGCTGCTGAATCGCTTCAGTTGTGTCCGACTCTGTGCGACCCTATGAACTGCAGCCTGCCAGGCTCCTCGGTCCATAGGGATTCTCCAGGCAAGAGTACTGGAATGGGTTACCATACCCTCCTCCAAGGGATCTTCCCGACCCAGGGATAGAACCCGGGTCTTCTCCTGAATTGCAGGCAGATTCTTTACTGCTGAGCTGATTCTTTACTACTTCTCTTTACCAGGGAAGACTTTCTCTTAAAATATGAGGCCCCAAATAGAATGCTGCTGCTGCTGCTGCTAAGTCGCTTCAGTCGTGTCCAACTCTGTGCGACCCCATAGACGGAAGCTCACCAGGCTCCCCCGTCCCTGGGATTCTCCAGGCAAGAACACTGGAGTGGGTTGCCATTTCCTTCTCCAATGCATGAAAGTGAAAAGTGAAAGTGAAGTCGCTCAGTCGTGTCCAACCCTTAGCGACCCCATGGACTGGAGCCCACCAGGATCCTCCGTCCATGGGATTTTCCAGGCAAAAGTACTGGGGTGGGGGTGCCATTGCCTTCCCCGCCAAATAAAATACAATCTTCTAAATGTTGTTTAACCAGTTCAGAGTACCATGGACTCATTATTCCACGTGATTGGAATATTCAATTTTTAATGATTCAATGCAAATTACATAGACTATTATGGCTTATATTGAAACTCTTTAAGAAGGAAATTTGCATCCTGAATGGATCGGTTTAATGGGATGTGCCTTAGGGAACAACACCTATACTTCGAGGAGTGGAACTGTGGTGTAGTTACACATAAAAACTTAGATGATCCTACAGGGACTTCTGGAGAGGCAGAGTCTGTATGGCCCTTGCCATTAACTGGATGCAGACTACCTCTGGGGAGGGAGGCATGATTTAGGCAAGGATGCTCTCTTCAGTCGGAGAAGGCGATGGCACCCCACTCCAGTACTCTTGCTTGGAAAACCCCATGGACAGAGGAGCCTGGTGGGCTACAGTTCACTAGGTCTCTAAGAGTAGGACACGACTGAGCGACTTCACTTTCACTCTTCACTTTCATGCACTGGAGAAGGAAATGGCAACCCACTCCAGTGTTCTTGCCTGGAGAATCCCAGGGATGGGGGAGCCTGGTGGGCTGTCGTCTACGGGGTTGCACAGAGTCGGACACAACTGAAGCAACTTAGCAGCAGCAGCAGCAGCAGCAGCTCTCTTCAGTTGAAGGGTTTCAGCTGTCAACACTCCTAACAACTAGGGGAAAAATTCCTCAGTCCTGAAGAGGGATCTGGGTAGCAAACCATGGGATTCACTACAGTTTATCCTTTATGCCATTTGGCTTCACTTTTCTTCATATAATAAATTCTAGAAGTAGCTTCCTCAGGAATCTAGTTGGTTTCTTCCTATGGAACGTCAGTGGGACAGACTATAATCTCTGCCACAGCAACTGGTTTCAAAAACAAAGTAATTCTCTTCATTTCCCTTTCTACTATCTATTCTAGATTCCCCTCACTTTTGATTATCACTGTAGTGGTCTAGGTAATTTACCTGGTAGAATGTCCTGAGGGACATGGCAACTTTCTCAGGCCATGGCTGCTACACTTACCCATTACCATCAAAATAAATGAGAGGATACAAATAAACACCTCAGTGGATCATCCAGGTAGCAGATGTATCCTCCCCTGTCCCCATTGTGTAAAAATATCCCTAACTTTTCCTCATGATCAGGATTCAGTTATCCTTGCCAGAATGCTCCATCGCTTGCCTGTGGTCTCCTGACACAAAGAATTCCAAATGACTAGGTGGAAACTATAATTTAAAAGCTAAATGGGATCCTCATCCCTAGTGAAAGTGTTCCTCCTTTAAAAACAAGGACCTTTACCTCAAAAAGTTAAACAGCATTGCTACATGAACCTGAAATTCCACTCCTATGTATATACCCCCCAAAGTGAAAAGTTCAAACAAATATGTACATAGAAATGCTATGTACATTTATAAATGTACATATAAATAGTAACATTATTCATAACAGGTAAAAGTACAGAAAGAACACAGATGTACAGCAACAGATGAATGGATAAACAAATTGTGGTGTATATAATACAATTACATAATAGTATATAATTCCATTACAGATATAGATAGAATGGAATATTATTCAGCCATAAAGACAAAGTATTGATACTTGTTATAATGCAGGGGAACCTGGAAAAAGTTATGCTAAATGGAAGAAGTCAGACACAAAAAGATCACAAATTGTATGATACCATTTATGTGAAATATCCAGAATAGGTAAGTCCATAGTGACAAGGGCAGAAGGAGAAGGAATGCTGCTTCTCTGCTTAATGGGTACGTGGTTTTCTTTGGGGTTTTCTTTCATGGTTTTCTTTGATGAAAATGTTTTGGAATTAAACAGAGGTAGTGTTTGCACAGTAGATAGAGGTACCAAACGCCACTAAATTCTTTGCTTCAAAATGGTTAATTTTATGTGATGTGAATTTCACCTCAATATTTGTTTTTAATTTTAAAAGGAAATAAAAATGACCAAGGACCTAGAGGTCCCATATTCCTGGATTGGAAGACTCAATATTGTTGTATTGGCAATTCTCTCCAAATCCATCTATATAACTCATGCAGTCCAGTTCAAAGTCCAGCAGACCTTCTTTCTTTCCCAGAAACTCACAAGCAGATTGCAAAATTTACATGGAAATGCAAAAGACTCAGAATAGGCAAAATACCTTTTGAAAAGAAGAATAAAATAGGAGAATGCTTCCTTCCCAATTTCAAAACTCACTATGAAGCTACAGTTATCAAGATAATATGGTATTAACATAATAGATATGTAGATCAATTGAACAAAAAAGTTTAGAAAAAGGCCCTACATTTATGGTTAATTGATTTTCAACAAAGGCAATCTGTTGGGGAAAGGAGAATCTTTTAAACAAACGGTGTTAAGACAGGTGGATATTCATATGCATAAACATGAATTTAGGCCCATATCTCATGCCATCCCCCCAAATTAATTCAATATGGATCATAAAATTAAATGTAAGAGCTAAACAAAAAAAACTTTTAAAACTTTGAAAGAAAATGTAGGTAGAAATCTTTGAACCTTAGGATAGGTGAAGATTTCTTAGCCAAAACACTATAAGCACCATAAAAAAGAAAAAAAAGTGATAAACTGACCTTATGACAATTTAAAATTTTGCACTTCTGAAGATACCATTTAGAAACAACAGACTAGCTTGCAAAATATTTGCAAAACAAGTATCTAATAAAGGATTTGTATCCAGAAGATATAAAGAACTATTACAACTCAGTAATAAGAAAAATAACTCAATCCAAAAATGGCAAAAATATTTTAATGGATATTTTACTAAAAAAGAAAAATTGCTTATAGACACATGAAAAAGATGCTCATCATTATCATTAGACAATGATTCAAAAATTTTTTAAAGACAAACAGTAACAAAATTTAGAGAGGAGATAGAGAAGTAGGGAACCTCCTACATTGCTCGTTGGAATGTAAAATGTGGTATATCTGTACAACACTTTGGAAAACAGCTTGAAGGTGAAAGTTGTTGTGTCTGACTCTTTGTGACCCCATGGTCTGTCCGTGAAATTCTCCAGGCAAGAGTACTGGAGTGGGTTGCCATCTCCTCCTCCAGGGTCCTGACCCAGGAATCAAACCCGCGTCTTTAGCATCTCCTGCATTTGCAGGAGGATTCTTTACCACTGAGCCACCTGGGAAGCTTCCTAGGTGTACCCCAAAAGTAATAATAATTTTTTTATTTAAAAAGTTAAATATAAATTTATCATATTATCATTCAGTGATTCTGCTCCTGGGCATCTACTCAAGAGAAATCAAAACAAATATCTGCACAAAGACTTGCACATAATATTCTTTTCAGCACTATTCATAATAGTCAAAAGTTAAAAACAACCCAAATGTCCATCAATCACTGAATGTATAGACAAAATGTGGTATATCTGTACAACAAAATATTATTCAACATTGGAAAGTAATCAACTAGTGGTACATGCTATGACATGAAACACGTCAGGAACTTTTACTAAGGGAAAGAGGCAATCCACAAGAGACTATATTTTATGATTCCATTTATATGAAATGTCCAAAGAGGCAAGTTTATAGAGAAAGAGCAAATTAGTAGTTGCCTGGGGCAGGGGAATGTAATGCACATGAGAATCTTAATGGAAGCATACAAATGTTTTAAAACTGATTTATGGTGATAGTTGTACAACTTGGTAAACTTAGTAACAATCATTGAATTATACACTTGAAGTATGTGAATTATACACTATGTAAGGTATACCTCAATAAAATTATTTTTTTGAGAAGGACCTGTAAATGTTCAGAGTCCAGAATAGCAGGGACAGGAAGTGCAAAATTCCTCAAGCGGTTCAGAAACAGTAATGTTAAGCAGAGGTGCTTGTACTTCTACTTCTTTTCCAGATCCATGTATTCTACTGATCTTTGATTTAGAGTATATACTCTATCTGAAATCTGGTGCCCCATCATCAGAAGGTATCATCTCCAAGCTGATGCCTCTACTGTGGATCCAAAAAGCTGTTGCACATGCATTAAACTAGTAGCTTTTGGGAAGTGTAATATGTGATAGAAAGAGTGGATCACATGTTCATATGCATACGGCCATCCCTTCATCCAGATAAGCAATTTCTTTGGTCTGATACAATATTTGGCAGGATTCTCTTCCAGTGGATCAAATGCTTCATAAGCACTGTTCAACTGAGATTCTATGAGTAGGAAAGGTAAATCTACACTGGGATATGTGTTAGTTCAGTCAATTTCTATCAGGAGGAATCACAATTTGGAAGGACCTATGGTAATCAACTTGCCATTAAGGAGCTGATGGGTCTCTTTAAGAGTTGGATCCATATTGCAAGTTCAATGCTGGGATTTTTTGCTGGTAGGCTGGATCTTCAACAGTGGCAATAATTAGGTCAGACTTAGATAGCTGGAGCCAATGTTTTGGGCCATGTGTAACCTCCATCCTTGCTAGCATTTCACAGAATGATTATTGTGCTTGTTCACACAACTGGGCAACTATTTTTTTTGGTCTCCATAATGTTGTTGTTGAGTCGCTAAGTCATATATGACTCTTTGTGACCCCATGGCCTGCAGCATGCCAGGCTTCCCTGTCCTTCATTATCTCCCAGAGTTTGATCAAACTTGCGGCCACTGAGTCAGTGATGCCATCCAACCATCTTATCCTCTGTCACCTCCTTCTTCTCCGCCCCTCAATCTTTCCCAGCATTGGGGTCTTTTTCAGGTGGCCAAAATATTGGAGTTTCAGCCTCAGCATCTGTCTCCATCACATAAAGCACAGAACTATCTTCTCTGGGTGACAAAGGTCAGTTAGCCTTGCAAGGATGGTGACTCCATTTCTTACCTACTAGTGCATTAATGTGTCGGGGAAGGCAATGGCACCCCACCCCAGTACTTTTGCCTGGAAAATCCCATGGATGGAGGAGCCTGATAGGCTCCAGTCCATGGGGTCCCTGAGAGTCAGACACGACTGAGCGATTTCACTTTCACTTTTCACTTTCATGCATTGGAGAAGGAAATGGCAACCCACTCCAGTGTTCTTGCCTGGAGAATCCCAGGGACGGGGGAGCCTGGTGAGCTTCCGTCTATGGGGTCGCACAGAGTTGGACACGACTGAAGCGACTTAGCAGCAGCAGCAGTGCATTAATGTGCCTTTTGTGCCAGCATTGATAGAAGGTGACTGACATCAACTAACTAAGACATTCTGTTTTGTAGGTTGTAAAACATCACCTGTCATTCACTACTGCCCATGAGATATATATATTCTTACCTCAAAGCACTTCACTTCACAGGCATATTACCTGAGGCTTTATTCTTAAAAAGAATTCCCCTCTTCCCTGGATTAAGTCTGTAGCATTCTATAATCCATCCTGGCAAGGGGAGTGGAATATCATGATCGGTTTAGACTTAAACCAATCATTTGCAATGGAATGGATTTCAGGGCTCCCTGATCTGTAGTTGGTAGAACCTAATCTGTTCCTCTGTGTGCAGAACCTTCAGCCTTCAGGCACCTCTCCACCCCCAGTGGATTGTTGATAGAGGCTCTGGGAACCCCTCCGCACTGTACCTTATTTCAATTTTCTGGAATTTAATTCATCCGGCTCTAGAAACTTAAATCCACTTAGAGAGGGCCCATGTTTTCTTAATTTCTCACTTATGTGGGACTTCAATCCTCCCTATATTTTCCTTTCAAAATTGAATATGGTATATCCTGGTGTGGCCTTTCTCTGGCTCCTGCATTTGAAAGCCGACTTTTATTTTCCCCAGCACCCCTAGGGAACCAAGCTGAGTTCCATCCTCTATTTCCATAAGAAATCCACTCACACTAAGCAATTAACAAACTCAGAGGTTAAAGCATCTGCCTGCAATGCTGGAGACCCGGGTCCCATCCCTGAGTTGGGAAGATCCCCTGGAGAAGGAAATGGCAACCCACTCCAGTACTCTTGCCTGGAGAATCCCATGGAGGGAGGAGCCTGGTAGGCTACAGTCCACGGGTCGCAAAGAGTCGGACACGACTGAGCTACTTCACTTTCACTTTCACCCAAGATCTGAGCCTGGTGGGGAAGAGAGAAGAGGCAGATCACCATTTCCTTACTTGGTCTTTCTCCTGTATCTTCTCACAAGCTTTCTCCCAAATTTGGCCTCGGGGCTCTTGAGTCTTCTCCTGTCCCTGATGCCCAAACTCAGAATCTTCATTCCTTTTCCAAATGGGATAATATCAATATCTTCCTTCCACATTAAGAGAATTATAATTTTTCCCATCTTTTTGCACATTGGTGAAAACTGAGCAAAGCAAACAATATAAAAAAGTAAAAACTACTTGGGTTAACGTGTAACCTCACTTACAGAAAGAGCAAGCTGCTCCATGTTTGGGCTTCCCCTCACTCTGACAAAGCTTTTAGGGTTCTTAGAGAAGCTGTTAGCACTTTTTGTAAGGGGAGGTTTATTCCCAACTTCAGTTTCCTTTATTCTGTTTTTGAAGGTTCATGACAATCTTTTGTGTTCAAGCTCATCTATAATCCCCTTTCCCTGTCTTTTGTTCATGTCCTTTTAAAAGCTTGAGCTCTGCAAAGAGCTCCCTGCACAACCACCTCCTTCTTCAGATGTCTCCCCTTTATCCCTGGATTATTTCCTATTATATTATAATCAGGATTTTATTATTTAAATCTCCCACCTCCCCCAAGTCATATTCCTTTTGTAAAGGCTCACATCACAGAATCGCACCTGTGGTAAATACTCTTTTGAAGTGAAGAATTAATTTGTAATGCAAATAATTACCTCTTTATTTATCTCATTCTCAAGTAGGAATTTTCATATATCAAATTTTCATAAAGACAAATTCAGGGCAAATTATTTCACACCTTTTTTCTTCTCCATTGCTTCCTCTCCTTCCCCCTCCCACTTCCCTCCTGTCCTATTCCCCTCTGGGTTGTTTTCCTTCCTCCTTCCAGGATCTGTGCAAGGCCCTTGGGCTTCTCTCCTCCACGCTGCTTTTGTCAAACTGAAATACTTTCCGTTCAAGTATTGGAGTGAGCCTTTGTTGCACCAGGCCGACTCAGCTCACACCTGCCTCTAAAAGAGCTCACAAGCAGAGCCAAGTGAAGAAAGCACTTGTATGGAGGGTTGGTTGTCAGTCTGTAACCCCTGACAGCTGGGGATTTTCATTTCCTGACTGTTCCATATCTATCAACTTCAATTAAAATCCACCTTCTTCAAAATCCACCTTCTTCTGACAGACTGAGGAGTCAGTCTCTGCCTCGGCCTCCTCAGGGGTAAAATGAGGGCAATGATCTCTGTCCTGTCTACTTTACAGTGTTGGGAAAAAAATCATGTGTAAGAAAATATAAACTAGAAAGCATGATCTAGCTATACAAGAATATCTAGTGCTTGTGCTTAATATAGATTTGTTGCCTGAAAATATCAGGGATGGGAGTGTTGAGTCTGGAACTGGGTAAAAATGAATGATCTTTAGGGAGGGTTTTGAACAAGGTACTCTGAGAACTGAGATTTTTTAAAAATTTATTTTATTAAAGTATACTTGATTTACAATGTTGTGTTAATTTCTACTGTACTGAAATTACATAAATGATTTATAAATCATTTATAAATTTATAAATGATTCAGTTATACATGTAATACATTCTTTTTCATATTCTTTTCTGTTATTGTTTATTATAGGACACTGAATATAGTTCCCTGCATTATGGGCTTCCCTCAGAGCTCAGTTGGTAAAGAATCCACTTGCAGTGCAGGAGACCCCGGTTCAATTCCTGGGTTGGGAAGACCTGCTGGAGAAGGGATAGGCTACCCACTCCAGTATTTTGGGGCTTCCCTTGTGACTTAGCCGGTAAAGAATCCACCCACAATATGGGAGGCCTGGGTTCGATCCCTGGGTTGGGAAGATCCCCTGGAGAAGGGAAAGGCTACCCACACCAGTATGCTGGCCTTGAGAATTCCATGGACTACACAGTCCATGGAGTTGCAAAGAGTCAGACCCTACTGAGTGACTTTCACTTTCACTTCCCTGCAGTATATAATAGGGCCTTGTTGTTTATCCATCCTCTGTATAATAGTTTGCATCTGCTAAGCCCAAACTCCCAATCCATCCCTCCCCCCACCCCCAGCCCCACCTGGCAACCACAAGTCGAAGAACTGAGTTTTTAAATCAAGAATTGCCCTGTCCCTGCTCCTTCCCACAGAGGTGGCTCTGGATTTGTGAAAACCAGGGGTGGCCTGTCTGTATTGTATTTGTGGTATCCGGTTCCAGTGTCCCTCTACATAACTGACCCCAGGTATATCACATAAGAGGGGCAGACCAAAGACCGCAAGGATTGTTCAGGATATGGAGAGGTGGAGTGTATGGTCAGGGCCCTCAGGATGGCTGTTCTCTTGCTCTGTGTACATCCCCTGCCCAACCAATTCCTGCCTCACCTGTATCTTATGCACATGACTGACCTTCCATCCCGCATACCTGCCCCAGGCCCCAGCTAGTGATTGTTCTTATCAAGGGACATGCCCCTCTATTGCTGCTGCTGCTGCTGCTAATTAATGAGCCCACCTGATGTCAACTGGTAATTCCTGCTCCCCTCCTGCTGCCAGGTCCTACCCATTGTCCACTGTACACAGTGGACCCCAGGACCTTGCTTCAGATATGTAAGTTCTGATCCACTAAACTACTGATATCTCAAAAAAAAAAAGAAAAGAATCACCCTGTCCCTACACATATGAAGATTAAAGGCTGAAGGCTTCATGAGATAATAATGTTACTGCCTCTGAGATGATTTATTTCACTTCTAGAAATATTATAAGGATAAAACTGTCCAGAAGACCGAAATAGAAGGAGGGGGAGTGGAGATAAGGGCAAGGCTTTCTCAGGATTTGCAAAGGGAGGTAAAGTGAAGGAGCAAAGATTCTGGAAGCTAAGGGAAGTTGTGCTATGTGGAGTAGAAATTGAAAGGAAGTAGGAAAATAGCTTTATCAAGAGAAAATAAAGTTTAGAAAAGAGAGAAGCTATGAGATATGTTAGTAAGAAATGGAGAATTAATTGAAAAGTTAGAAAAAAGCTAAGAAAGCCAAGAGGAGTAATTCCTTTCAATGAAGAAAACAAAGTTTGCCTAGTAATGCCAATCCACCTGCATTCCTGCTTGCCCACCACCATCACCTTCAAACTTTTATCAGGTTTCACTCTGACGAACTATAGGAGAAACCTCAAAGTTCTGTTCATTTAATTACATCAATCCTCAGCAGCATCATGGAGGTAGAAATAGAACACGGGTTTTAATTCCTGTTAGGGGGGCAAAAAAACATAGAGAACAAATTGCTGGTTATTGTTGTGTTGCCCTGGTGGTTATGCAAACATGACCTCATACTAACTTCCTAAAGAAGTGACAAGGGAGCTCAGACAGGGGATTTGGAACATCATCTGGTAGAAACATTAAACTCAGCAACCCTGGGAGTGGTCCATGAGATTTAAAATGTTGTCTTCTAGGACTTACCGGGTGGTCAGTGGTTAAGACTCTGTGTTTCCAATGCAGGGGGTGTGGGTTCTATCCTTGATCAGCGAATTAAGATCCTACAATGTGGTGTGGAGCCTGCCAAAAAAATAAATACGTAAAATAAAAATTTTTAAATGCTGTCTTCTTGGATGATGTATTTCACTTTTGAAAATATTATAAGATGTATCAAACATTCAAAAAACTTTAGAGAATAATATTGCATCAAAGAAGGACAATGCCAAAGAATGTTCACACTACCACTCAATTGCACTCATTTCACATACTGGCAAAGTAATGCTCAAAATTCTCCAAACTAGGCTTCAACAGTATGTGAACCGAGAAATTCCAGATGTTCAAGCTAGATTTAGAAAAGGCAGAGGAACCAGAGATCAAATTGCCAACATTTGCTGGATCATTGAAAAAGCAAGAGAATTCCAGAACAACATCTACTTCTGATTCATTCACTATGCTAAAGCCTTTGACTGTGTGCATCACAACAAACTGTGGAAAATTCTTCAAGAGATGGGAATACCAGCCCACTTTACCTGCCTCCTGAGAAGTCTGTATGCAGGTCAAGAACTAACAGTTAGAACCAGACACGAAACAATGAACTGGTTCTAAATTGGGAAAGGAGTATGTCAAGGCTGTATATTGTCACCTTGCTTATTTAACTTATATGCAGAATATGTCATACAAAATGTCAGCCTGGGTGAAGCACAAGCTGGAATCAAGATTTCCAGGAGAAATATCAATAACCTCAGATATGCAGATGACACCACCCTTATGGCAGAAAGCAAAGAGGAACTAAAGAGCCTCTTGATGAGAGTGAAAGAAGAGAGTCAAAAAGTTGGCTTAAAACTCAACATTCAGCGAACTAAGATCACAGCATCTGGTCCCACCACTTCATGGCAAATAGATGAAGAAACAATAGAAACGGTGACAGACTTTATTTTCTTTGGCTCCAAAATTAATGCAGATGATGGTTGCAGCCATGAAAGTAAAAGATACTTGCTCCTCAGAAGATGCTTGTCCTCAAATTTAGACAGCATATTAAAAAGTAGAGACATTACTTTGCCGACAAAGGTCCATCTAGTCAAAGCTATGGTTTTTCCAGTAGTCATGTATGGATGTGAGGGTTGAACCATAAAGAAGGCTGGGCACCAAAGAACTGATGCTTTTGAACTGTGGGTGTTGGAAAAGACTTTTGAGAGTCCTTTGGACTGCAAAAAGATCAAACCAGTCAATCCTAAAGGAAATCACTCCTAAATATTCACTGGAAGGATTGATGCTGACACTGAAGCCAGTACTTTTGGCTACCTGATGGGAAGAGTTAACTCATTAGAAAAGACCCTGATGCTGGGAAAGACTGAAGGCAGGAGAAGGGCATGACAGAGAACAAGATTGTTGGATAGCATCACTGACTCAATGGACATGAGTTTGAGGAAACTCCAGGAGATGGTAAAGGACAGGGAAGCTTGACATGCTGCAGTCCCTGGGGTCACAAAGAGTCTGACACAACTAAGCTACTGAATGACAACAATTGCACATAATAGCTATATCAGATGTTAATATGTTGCCATATTCATTTCAGATCTTTTAAAAGAAAGACTGCATTACAAATACACTTAAAGTAATCATCCTTATTGCATTTTCCTCCTTCTATACCCAGAAGGAATCAATACTGGCATTAAATATTTATCATTTTCACCATGTTTTATGCCTTGCTATGTACACATATATCCATATTGCATTTTATTTTATGTTTTCAAAGTGTAAGTACAATTATAGTACTAATAGTGTAAGTACTATTCTCTGAAATCTTTCTTCATATAAGTTGATACATGTAGGTTTAGTTCATCGTTCATTTTAGCTCTATATAAACATTCCATTCTCCTGTTGATAGTCATTTAATCTGTTCTCAAACCCTTAGTTTTTAAAAGCTATAATGAATATTTTTATACATATATCCCTGAGCATATGTGCTGAATTTTTTCTAAGCTATAAACCTAAAAGAGAAATTATTAGTAGAAAGATTTGCACATCTTCTACTTTAGTAGGTATTATCAAGTTATTTTATATATTATATCCTAATGAGTATCTGATTTTTTTAAAGCTTTTATTGGAATATAGTTGATTTACAATGTTGTGTTAGTTTCAGGTGTACAGGAAAGTGAATCAATTATACATATACATATATCCACTCTTTTTAAGATTTTTTTTCCCATATAGGTCATTATAGAATGTTGAGTTCCCTGTGCTAGTCAGTAGGTCTTTATTAGTTATCTATTTTATATATAGTAGTGTGTATGTGTCAACATTACAAATAGTGCTGCAATGAATATTGGGGTGTATATATCTTTTGAATTAATCTTTTTATTTTGGGAGAATATATACCAAGTTTCTGTATACCAACAACATGAATTGGGGTGAGAGGCACAAAATTCAGTCTGCAGCAGCCCCTAATGAAATAGTGGATCTGGAAAGTGATCATTAGTGACTGTCATGACCATTAGAAGAAAAGCTGATGGATAAGTCTGCAGTATCAGGACCACTAATCAATCTTAACAGCACAAGAAGTGAATGAACCATCATGTGTCTCCTCATGGAAGAACACACCACCATCCTGAAAATAGTCTTGCCAGAAAAATCAAATCTGAACCTGATCTCGCCTCTAAATCAGCACTATTCAACAGAATATAATGTAAATCACATATGTAATTAAAAATTTTCTACTAGCCATATTAAAAATTAAAAATAAATAAAATTAACTTTAATAATATATTTTACTTATCCCAATGAATTAAAATATTATTTACCATTAAGATGTTAACAATGTAAAAATAATTATCTGCATCTTTTTTATGTGCTAAACTTGTGAAATCTCTTCCATATTTTATCCTTTAAGCATATCACAGTTCAGACTAGCCACATTTCAAGCACTTAATTGCTACAGATGCTGATTCAAATAAACCAACTCTAAAAAATTATGAGATGATGGAGTAAATTTGAATACTGTCTAGGCATTTAGTTATAGTAAGGTGTTATTCATTTTAAGTGGAATAAAAGTACTATGTTTACTTATTTGTTTATTGACAACGGTAAAATTTTTGTTGAGCCACTTTCAAAGATTTTTCAGTAAAAATCACTAGCTTAATCTTTAATCAATAATATGATAAAATGACATAGTGTCTAATGAAGGAAAATCTGAAGTGGTTGGCTACTTCACACGTGTATTTTAGAGTTTCTTGGTTGTTTTTTGGAATTATTTATTATTATTAATTTTTAAAGAGCCCTTACTTTTTAAAAGATAAATGTTGAAATGTTTACAAATAATATTAATATCATAAATTGTCTGTAATTTGCTTCAAAATAAACCAGATAGCACTGAGAGGAGTAGATAAGAATATAGAAAAAGCAAGATTGGCCCTGAGCTGATGGTTGGCACTAAGAACATGGTATCAGCTGGTTGTTCAGAGTTTCTGTTGAAGAATAGCAGTGTCTTGTTTATTGAACACAGTAAGTTAGGATTAATCTATTATGTCATTCACTTTTGACTCCAGGAGAGGTTATAACAATGGCCAGAATTTCTCCCCTGTCTTTGAAGCAGATGTACAATCTTGGGCAATGTTTCCCCATGTTCCCTCTGACTCCCAACATTACCCCAAATGCTAAAACTGAAAGAAAAAAAAAAAAAAAGATGGTGGAGCTGAAGATTTAGATCAACTACGTGAAAAAAAATGAAGAAATTTCAACTGCTGTCAGGGAAGAAAAGTAACGTTTCAAATCCAGCTTGAGCTAGTAGTCCTCCAGGAGATGTTCAGTTGATGGAGACAGGGCTAACTTGAATATGAAACATCCAAAGAGAAGTCAAATCTCAGAGGGAGAACATGGAGCTGCCGGAGTCAGTTAACCACCTCCTTGTGGAATACCATCCTCCTTCCAGAACTAAACCTTGAGGATTCCGGGTTCCATTTTATTAGAGGAGACAGCAGTCCTTTCTTTTGCATCCCCTACATAGCCTGCCTAGTCAGTCAGTAAACTTGCTGAGTGAGTGAGTGAGGGATGGATAACGGAGGGTCATCAGAGGCAACATGGCATCATGGAAGGAATGCAGGCAAGTCTGGGAGGAATTCCTGGAGCACTCCATCAGTGGCCTGGAATTGTCCTCCCTGGGTAAAACTCTATACATCCTTTTTTAAATTACCAAGTTAACTATTTTCCCTGTTATCCCCATAAGTAGATTCACATTCATCCAACTGCATGTTCTTTTTTTTTGTTCAAAAAATACGATGAGAAAAACTTCTCTACCATGTCACTTCGTATATCCCACAGCAGTGTGGTTACTGTGCTATTTTGCATGGTTATAAATGTGTTTATTCTCTCCACTAAGCTGTGATTTCAAAAACAAAACCTCTGACATTTTCATGTTTTAATCCCCACCATGTGGCAAATGTGCGACATATAAGTAGGCAGTACATGTTGAATGAATGGATCATCCATAGACAAACATTACTGGTCAACCAAACAGGTTAACAGCATGAAGTGGCCACTTCCTTAACTTTTTATTTTCTAGATGAACACTCCAAACATGGCTTTCTAGCTAGGATCTTGTTACTGACTTTAAAAGTCACACAAGAAAACCAGTAGAAGATTACTTTGCAGTTACTCTGACTCATATACCTATACCCTTTAAAAAACAATCATAACCAGAATTACTCAGCTTGACCTTCTCATGAGACATGGATTAGAACGACCTTTGGTATTTTTTAAAATGTAAAGCACATATATATTGCTGTTATTAAGGACACTCAACTGGTGTGCTTTCTAGTCTGTACCCCTTTCCCAAACTCTATATCCAATTGTTGCTCCATAAAGGTTCTGAATAAGTGCTGGATCATTATAAAAAGTCTCTATTCCTATGATTATCTTCAACATTAGATCACTTCTTTCAAAATTCTGTTCAAAATAATCAGCGACACATCTCTGTAGAAACGTGTTGTTAAAAGAAGTGAAGTGTTGTTAAGAGAAGTGAAATATACCTATTTCAGAGCCCTACCCTGGACCTCAGGTGCCTGTGAATGAGAAGGGCGTAAGGCTGGAATTACAGCATAGGCTATGGCACCAGATGTTCCCGGAATCAAAGTACATACTTTAAGTAGTTATTTGATTGTTCCAGCCCTGTTTTCTCAAATATAAATGGAAACAATCATACTTTTTTAGAGGGACTGTACATTTGTTGGGAACCTTAAAACGAAGATCACTCAAATTGAATTAATGTCAGCTAATCCAGGCAAACTCAGCTCGCTAATCTGGCCTGCAGTTCTATTTCTTCAATAACAAATATTAAAAACAAAACCAAAAAAGTCTTTAACATTTGCATTTTATCATAGGAATTGTCATCTAGCGATTTTTTACATTCTCTCATTTCTTAGGGGAGTTCCCTAGTCTTCTTTGTGGTTAGGATACGACTTAGGTTATTAAGCAAAGTGAAGTTTTCTAATTATCTGGAATGTATGTGATTCTGAGTTTACTCCTGGTCTGCAAATTCCAAGAAGGTAGGTGCTCTCTGTGGGGTGTTTGTCATTGAATTCTAAGCGTAGAGAATGACTGACACTTAGTTGGAAATCAATAAGCTTTTCTTGACTGACTGAATGCTAGATATTGGAATGAATCATGTTGGTGAGGATATTTTTATGACTGAACAATATCCCCAATGACAAATTATGGGGAAGTCCCTCAGTGAGATTTGTTTTTATGTACTGATTAGCTGGACCAAAGTCCATAGATAATCAAGAACCTGTGAGAAAAAAGATACGATCACTTGATGAGGCCCTGGATGATGAATACTACTGCTCACTCCTTCCCTTTCTCCTGACACAAACCAGCAGCTCAAAAAAACCGTGGAGCCCTTTACAATTATGGGAGGGGCATAGAACAGAGAAAGGATTATAAATGGCAGATTACATTGGAATGACTTGGTCTATATGATCTTTCTGAACTAGGCTTGAGACATCTTTGCCAACTCATATGATGCCCACAGTTACAGTAAGGTCAATGCAGACTTTAAAAAGTGTATCTATAAACAGAATGATCTCTGTGTTCAAGAATCACTATTATTCCAGAAGCTGGGGAGGCTCACAGCCATGGCCAGAATGGTAAAATCATGCCTGTCAGAGTTCTCCGGAGAAACAGAACCAATAGGAGATGATAGATAGATAGATACAGACAAATAGGAGAGATTTATTATAGGAATTGGCTCACATGATTATGTAGACCAAGAAGTCGCACAATCTGATCTGCCCTCTGCAAGGTGGTGGCCCAGAGAAGGTGTGGGTGTAATTCCAGTCCAAACCCCTGAGAACCATGGGAGCAATTGGTGTAAGTTCCAATCTGAGTCCAAAGGGCCAAGAATCAGGAGCATCGATATCCAGGAGAACAGGAGAAGACAGATGTCCCAGCTCAAGTAAGACATTTATTCGTCCTTCTTACACTTTTTTGTTCTACTTAGACTTTTGAGAAATTGGATGGTGCCCACCACATTGATAAGCGAGATCTTCTTTACTCAGTCTACGAATTCAAATGTTAATCTTGCCTGAAACAGCCTTACAGACATACTCAGCAATAACGTTTTACCAGCTATTTGGGCATCCCTTCCACAGTCAAACTGACATATAAAATTAACCATCACAAGTCCCCAGTACATGATGTAGGAGCTACTTAAGAGTACCAAGGCTGTATGGAGGCAGAACAGGAATTACGGACCAGGAGAAAGGCTGGGAAAGAAAATTTAGACGCTTGTTCCAGCCCCTCCTCTCACTTCCTGTTAGACCTTGGGTTAGTCACATTCTATCTGGGCCTCAGTTCCTCCTCTGTTTATAAAATGAAGGAGCTGATAAATGATTATATTTTCTGTGTCACCAAAGAATCCTGTTTTTGACAAGGAGAAAAACTAAGCTAATTTCCCCTCCCCATCCCTTTCTACAATTTAAATGTCCTTTTGTTTTTCATTTATATGTAAATGTGTGAGACTTTGACCAAAACAAAATTACCATCTCTGGGTGACTCCTCAGCCTTCTCCTCATTAAAACTGCAGTTGCAGATTTCTAGAACCAAAAAGGGAAAAGAGAGCTCTTGTTCTGCCTCCATACAGCCACAGTACTCTTAAGTAGCTCCTATATCATGTACTGCGGACTTGTGATGGTTAATTTTATATGTCAATTTGACTGTGGAAGGGATGCCCAAATAGCTGGAAAAACATTATTTCTGAGTGTGTCTGTAAGGCTGTTTCGGAAAAGATTAACATTTATGGGGATAAAATATCTTATCCCCATTCCTTTTATGAATTATATCATTCATCCAAGGACTAAGTTTCCCAGCTGGATTGACTAGAAAACAAGTGCCACGGACAGAGGCAAGGAAGTTGAAGTCTGACTTTGACTTTAGTTTGACTGAAAGAAGAAAGATAATAAATCTGGTTTCTGATGTGTCAGATTTCTGGTAATAGCTGAACGTTCAAGTAGAAAAGTGAAGTTGAACTGACTTTTTTAATATGAATGGAAGTGACTTTTCTATTCAACATGGAATTGGGGTCTAACCAAAATCAGATACGTGGTAAAAAAAAAAAGAAAAAAATGAATGTACTCTGTCATTCTCTTCTCTTTTGATGTGTAATTACTATGTGGGGGACTGGATATATTTTCATAGTTTGTGTTTTCTTCAGCTGGCATCACGGGAAATGATAAATGCAATTGTGATGAAAACGCTAAATAAGTTTGTTAAACAAAAATAAATGAGTTGGGAATGGAAAATTGGAGGTGTGATCTGAAAAACTCTTATCTATTATGTCACTGAATTCTATGAAGGGACTTGTGACCAACATAAATCATTCTGGGATGGTTTCAAGTACAATTTTAACTGTTTGGAAGGAAATCAGACCCTCTGAGGGGAGACGATCTTCTCATTCCATCCATAAAAATTCAAGTGAAACTTCACCAGACCACTGGGTTTGTAATGTTCAGTCTTGAGGGCTAATCTTGCCTAATTTCTTCATGAAAGAAGCATCCTGAAGATGCTTGCCCCGTTTCTCAGTTACTGGGGGTTCCCTCAGCCCCCCTCACCTTTTGGTTTCTTGTCTCTTACCTCCTGTCTCACATCCCTTACTCATAGCAACTGTAAAGCAGTAGTTATTAAATGGTTATGAAACTCTGATTTGAAACCAAGATGATTATGTTGTTTGGGAGGGAAGGGAAAATGGACTAAATAAAAGGAAGTGACTCTGAGCTGTTAAGGAGAAGACCATTAATAGCCACATCTTGATTTTGTTCTGAAGCCATCCGAAAGAGTCAGGGAACAAGGTGATAATAAGAGCAAATGCATTCCCCAGACAAAGGAGCAGACAGCAGGGGACAAGCAGTTCAGAGAAAGAGGCAAGCATTAGGGAGAGCGTGCAGAAGATGCGCTAATCCCTCTGAATCATACTGGCAGGAGCATGGGCTGTTTGAACTCCTTGGCAACTTCAGCTTGGACTCAAAGTGGATTGTGAGGAATGAGAACAAAGAAAAGTTCACTCTGAGTTCCTCTTGTCAGAGCAGGGGAAACTGCTTTGAGGCCAGCGCTAGAAGATGCTAATGGCAAAAGGCAGAACTGAGTCAAAGAAGAAAATAAAAATGTGTCAGGTCACTGGGAGCTTGCCTAATGTAAAGTGAGATAAAATCACCACTGACAAGACATTCAGCCTAGGTCCCACCGTGTACTGCTGTGTAAGCTCAGCTGGCAAAAATCTGAAGATAATGCCTCAACTGCTCGGAGAATACGCCTTCCCTAGACAAACAGTAATTGAGCTCTCACTGTGTCTGCCAAGCCTAGTGCTGTTAAATGCTGGAAGGTGCGATAGGAACCCTTATTCCTTGGACCATCTGGTTTTGTGAGCCAGAAAGGATCCTTGGAAAGGGGTACTGGGAAACCACCTCTGACCCTGGAAGGGCACAGCCCAGCAGAAAATAGGGTAGGATGGAGGAGAGTCAAAATGTAACTGGAAAGAGATAGGCTTCTCTTTATAAACTCCTTAAGAAGAAAGACACTGTGACTGAGTCTTTCTTCTCCAGGCCTGACAGTTCTCAACCATAAATCAAAAAGTTGAACAAGGCAGTCATGCCTTCCCTTTGGGCAGGTTTGGAATGGTTTGGGGAGTTATCTGGGGATCATGCCAGGGAGCTGGGACAACATGGGGGATCTCTTCTGTTAAAAAAATAAAATAAAATTACCTTATTGAATTCTTACAATCAAATACTGCCAACTAGCGTTGCTTCCACTCATGCATCATTAAAAACAAACAGATATTTCCTTGGTATTTCCAAATACCAAATACCTAACAAAGTTAGAACTTAAAATGCACCTTGATTAATATGTGAACCGGTAATTTTTTTTAAGCATAACTAACAATTCAGTTCCTAACATGAAAGTGAAAGTGTAGTCACTCAGATGTGTCCGACTCTGAGACCCCATGGACTGTAGCCTGCCAGGCTCCTCTGTCCATGGAATTCTCTAGGCAAGAATACTGGAGTGGGTTGCCATTCCCTTCTCCAAGGGATCTTCCTGACCCAGGGATTGAGCCCCAGTCTTCTGCATTGCAGGCAGATTCTTTACTATCCGAGCCACCAGGGAATGGGACTCTCTTAGTGGGGAAATCTGTCATCAGCTGCAGGAGCTAGAAATTCTAGGTGCTTTTTCTGTATATGTTGATATATCATTGAAAAACTTTTAAATGTTAAAGATGTCAGTCTTCTCTCCAGATTCTAAACCAAGGGTTGCAAACTAGGCAAACAGGTTTTGCCTGACTAGCAGAATATTTTTTTAAAAAAATTGATCCAGCATTTAAAAGTTGTGAGTTTCAGTGTTCTGTGATGACCTGGGGCGGGGGGGGGGAGGGGCTCAGGGAGGGGATATATGTATACTTATAGCTGATTCATTTTGTTTTATAGCATAAACGAACACAATGTTGTAAAACAATTATACTCCAGTAATAAAAAATAATAATAATAAAAAATTATGATGAAAATGCAAAAAAAAAAGAGCTTTTATCTGAAAATCCGGATTTGTTGGCTACTCTGAAAGACTGGAAGATGTGACAACACCGGATCCACAGCAGCCATTAGCAAGAGGTGGATAGCGGCCATCCTGTTTGGATGTGGCATCTTCTCTCCTTTGACCATCCCCACCACTCACATTAGGGTGACCACACAACTTGGGCAAACTCAGGCACTCCTGAGAGTAAAACGGGTGCTACTGGTAATGATGCCTGGACCATTGACCTAAACCAGGACTGCTGTGGGCAATGAGGATGTATATAGTTACCTCACTTCACACTATTACACTGGACTTTCTTTTCTGATTTGCCCAACTATTAATTTGGTTATATGGTCATAAGTTAGGGATTTCCATAAGGAAGAAGGGAGAGAAAAGGTGTAAAACGAGTAAGAGTCCTAAAGGGTGAAAAAAAATAAAAGACATGAGAAAAAGCATATTACAGTGAATGCCAATTACACCAAACCTTCAGGTAAAGGCAGAACCTTGCTGGTGGCTGGCTCAGCATGGAAGTTTGACCTTCCTGGCTCCCTGCCCTACACAGCACTGTCAGTTTTAATAAGCTGTAATCCTGTCGCTATGAGCGAGACTAATCAAACTGCAGAGAGCAGCCTGTTCCTAATCAGAAAGGCACAGGATAATCATTTAACTTTGTGGTTTCTCAGTGAGCTCCAAGCTGCTTCAACAGAAAAAAAAAACATACTGGAGAAGATGGTTGCTTACACACTCTAATCTTGACCTTTTGATGGCCTTTGTTTGAAATTTTATTAAAATTCTTTAATTACACAAATATTTAGTTTGAAAAATGTGTTAAAAGAATCTCTTCCCTTTATTCTCAGAGAAGAATAAAATATCCACCAACCTTCCCCCTCACCCCCCACCCCCGTCGCAAAGCATACAGGAAACCTCAGACTCTTACTGATTTCTCAAGAGTCCACTTTAACTAATCACAGACCCAAACCCTCTCCCTGGTGTCTCAGATGGTAAAGAAACTGCTTAAAATGTGGGGGACCCAGGTTTGATCCCTGGATTAGGAAGATCCCCTGGAAAAGGGAATAGCTACCCTACCCACTCCAGTATTGTTGCCTCGAGAATTCCATGGACAGAGGAGCCTGGTGGGCTACAGTTCACGGGGTTGCAAAGAGTTGAACACAACTGAACAACTGACCCTTTCTGAGAGTCAGTTCCTAGGCAGGTTGATAAGAAGTCCAAAGGTCCCTGAGGAGACAGGGGTCTGAGGTTCTTGAGGAGGAGATCAGATCAGATCAGATCAGTCGCTCAGTCGTCTCCGACTCTTTGCGACCCCATGAACCACAGCACGCCAGGCCTCCCTGTCCATCGCCAGCTCCCGGAGGTCACTCAGACTCGCATCCATCGAGTCAGTGATGCCATCCAGCCATCTCATCCTCTGTCGTCCCCTTCTCCTCCTGCCCTCAATCCCTCCCAGCATCAGAGTGAGGAGGAGATAGGGGTCTGGAATTCTCAAGGAGGAGGAAAGGACAAACTTTTTTCTTTTTTCTCTCTACATTCCTTAGTTATATAAAACAGTTCTTTCTTGAAGACCGCAAGTGATGATTATACAAGTTCAGTTCAGTTCGGTCGCTCAGTCACGTCTGACTCTTTGTGACCCCATGGACTACAGCACGCCAGGTCTCCCTGTCCATCACCAACTCCCGGAGTTTACGCAAACATGTCCATTGAGTTGGTGATGCCATCCAACCATCTCATCCTCTGTCATCCCCTTCTCTGCCTGCCTTCAATCTTTCCCAGCATCAGGGTCTTTTCAAATGAGTCAGCTCTTCGCGTCAGGTGGCCGAAGTATTGGAGTTTCAGCTTCAACATCAGTCCTTCCAATGAATATTCAGGACTGATTTCCTTTAGGATAGACTGGTCGGATCTCCTTGCAGTTCAAGGGACTCTCAAGAGTCTTCTCCAACACCACAGTTCAAAAGTATCAATTCTTTAGCGCTCAGCTTTCTTTATAGTCCAACTCTCACACCCATACAAGACCACTGGAAAACCATAGCCTTGACTAGATGGACCTTTGTTGGCAAAGTAATGTCTCTGCTTTTTAATATGCTATCTAGTTTGGTCATAGCTTTTCTTCCAAGGAGTAAGTGTCTTTTAATTTCATGGCTGCTGTCACCATCTGCAGTGATTTTGGAGCCCCCCACAATAAAGTCAGCCACTGTTTCTCCATCTATTTGCCATGAAGTGATGGGTCCAGATGCCATGATCTTTGTTTTCTGAATGTTTAGCTTTAAGCCAACTTTTTCACTCTCCTCTTTCACTTTCATCAAGAGGCTCTTTAGTTCTTCACTTTCTGCCATAAGGGTGGTATCATCTGCATATCTGAGGTTATTGATATTTCTCCCAGCAATCTTGATTCCAGCTTGTGCTTCATACAGCCTGGCATTTCTCATGATGTACTCTGCATATAAGTTAAATAAGCAGGGTGACAATATACAGCCTTGATGTACTCCTTTTCCTATTTAGAACCAGTCTGTTCCATGTCCAGTTCTAACTGTTGCTTCCTGACCTGCATACAGATTTCTCAAGAGGCAGGTCAGGTGGTCTGGTATACAACAAACAACTCAGTTTAAACTCTGTACTAGGGATTATATAACAACAATGTATCCTGCTTGAGGACAGTTTCTCCTTCCTGAAAACCTTCTGACTAATCCTGATATCTTAGAATGTATATTATGGGAGTGGGTCTGGTAGGATCTATTATTAAATTCTAATCCTGTTATCCTACAATGTAAATTGTAGGAGTGGATCTGGTAAAATTTTTACAACCTTGAGACATTCTTTTGATTTATTGTAGTAACTAATTTTAAAAGTATGTAAGTCCCTTGCTTAGACTAGCCAGTGGGGCACCCCCCGCCCCCTTCTGATGTCTATGTCAGAAGCTTCTATGTCCCTTTTCACTGATAAAACTTCTTCTGCCACACAAGAACCCTGAGTGGTCAAGCCTGGTCTCTGGTCCGAAGCTAAAATTTCAGAGATCACAAATCTGACATCATTCACTGTAAACTATCATTTCCAAATCCGCTCAATACCATTCAAGGTGTGATTACGGTCCCCAAACCGGGCTTGGGCAAATTAGAGGACATGGAATGGCAACTCACATCAAGTACCTACAGACCGATAGATGTCAACATGGTACTGTGGGCCACACAGGCCAGTGCCAGCTATTCCCCAGTGGAGCACTGGGACCCAGGACTGAGCTCCAGCAAAGCTCCAGAAGCCTCCTGCACCTCAGGGCCAAAGGCTTCTCTCTTCTTCTCTTTTCTCTTCTTCTAGTCCCTTCAACTCAGGAGCAAGCCACCAGGAAGAGGCTAGTGCAATGGTTAACTTGAGTTTTAGTCCGATGGAGCCAAGTCTAACCTGGGAGCTGACTAGTGGCAGGCTTTTGGTAAACCACTCAACTTTCCAGAAATTCCTGGTAGGGCTCAGGCAGACAACTCAACCTTCCTGAAACTCAAGCTAGGAATAATATCAGCACCACACAGCCATGCTGTAAGAGTCAATGGGATATCTGTGGAAAGCATTTGCTAAGGTGCCTGGCACAGTAAAATACTCCATAGATTGTGGCTATTACTATTATTTTTATTATATGCTAGCATAGCCTTAAGGCCTCTGATTATGTAAAGAGACAGGTGCATCCCTGAATCTCTTTCCTGGATTCTGCATTTAGTGTGAGTACACTTAAAAACAATGACTACACATGGAATCAATGTAGAAAAATTTTTTTCTAATGGAGAACACTTCTGGTACCATGGAAATAAATGTTTTGTTTAATAGATGCATTACTATTTATAGGAAACCAGATATTTTTTTAATTAAAAATGTTTATTTGTTATTGACTTTAATCAGTTTAAAGGAAAGAAATATTCTTTCAAATGTGCTAATAAGAAAAAGATCCAGAGAAATGGACAAAGTTGGGCAGAATTTTCAGTGCTTTGAACACAAATAAAGCTCATAAATTTTATATGGATTCTAGGATATTTATTAATACTTTTCCAACAATGGGCTTGACAGTGAACAGGAATATAAACATATGAAAAAGTCCAATCCAATATATTTCAAAACAAGAAGATTCTTGAGAATAGAAATTCTGTCTTTTGTAAGTACCCTTGCCATTCACTGGAAGAGAGGTTACAGGAGGATCTGTGAATTCTGAAATTCATGAACTTTGGAATTCATGTACATTCTTAAACCACTAATAAAAGAAGACCATATAGATGGGCGTCCAACATATAAAAATATAGTAACCACATAATAATTAAAAACAATGTTCAGTAATGCCCACTAACATGAACAAAGAGGAAAATACAGCATAAAAATATAAAACAAGTATTTTATGCCCCTACAAACAAAACCAAGGCATCTTTTTGGTTCTGTTGTTTTATAAAAACTATGTGTGAAACACACACGTATGTGTATTTTTACAGGAAACTTGACAAATATAGAAAAGCACTTCTAAATAAAAATCACCTGTCATACCATCAACATGAATGTCATTCCTTTGACAAGAGCAGAAAAAAATTCATAGAATGAGATGTGATCAGGGAAGGTCTTCCTAGCCTCAGGACCTGCTGATGCCAATTTACCAACCACTTTAAAATCCATGGGCCAAACCTCTTTTTAGGCTCTCAAATATTTCTACTGTTGCCTGACTCCTGATACCACTGTATTTTAAATCAGGCCAATAGTGATCAATAAACAAGGATACATGTAAAGCTATGGTTCTAATCTAAAACTTGTTCCCCAAATATTAAGAGCTGGATGGAATCTTAGATATTCATCTAGTACTCTTCACTACGCCTGTCCCCATTATTCAGAAGGAAACAGGAATGGGGAGGTTAAGTGATACATGCCCAAGTGTTACAGCTGAGTAACTGAAACCCAATCCCCTAACAGCCAGGCCAGGGCTCCGTCCAGTGAACACACAGTGACTGAATCTCTCCAAATGATGGAGCTTCAGTCATTATGTGGCTCGACTATGAATGAGCCTGAAAGGCAGACCACATCTGTATGACCAGATGAAAGCTGCAATGCAAACTTTCAGCTCCACACAGGCAAGTTTGGTGACTTTAGGGAGGCAAGTCACAGAAAGACCATATGGCCAAATGAAGAGGGTGCTGTGCGCCAACTGGTCATTGGAGCAACGTGAGAGCTCCACATTCCATGGAGATGTGAGCCTGGTGAAGTCACAAGAGTCATTTCTGGTTGACTGGACTGCCAGGACAGCTTGGGAGGCAGAGGAATCCAAAAGAGGCCCCTGAGAATATTAGGATTGAAATGAAGAAAACTCTTGAATCAGCTGAATTCCTCTTGGTCAGCAGGCACATGTCCAGAGAAGTCATACGACTTACGACCAATCATCTCCCTTCAAGTTCCAATCCAACTCAGTGAACCCTCAGAGTCTCATCATCCCCACTTCAAGGCTGTCCTCTTATATCTAAAGCTTTTATCTTTGACTAAACAAATCTCTATTGACTAAAAGAGTGTAGAAATATGAAAGGTCATGTTTCAATTTCTTCTGATCAATCTAGGTCATTTGAGTCGTAAAAAGTCTCTTTGGCCTTATGTGGGCAGAGCTCAGTACAGATGTTCCTACTTTAAGCAGACTTCATTCTCAAATATAAGTGACTAAAGTTTAAAGTTACCATCACTTCTGGCTCTCTTCTTCCCATATCACAACCGTGATGCAGGCTCAACATGAAGAGTCAGACTGGGTGCCACGTCTCAGGAGGCTTGTCGGCGGATGAGCTCTTTCAAGTGAGCCAGTCTGTCACTTTTCAGTGCTTCCCGGATGGAGTGGAAAAATCCAAAGTAGTGTTCAAAGTTGTGCATCATAAGCAGGACGCCAGCCAACAGCTCGTTGGTCACCAGCAGATGGTGGACGTATGCACGAGTGTGGTTCTTACAGCAGTAACAGGAACACCCTCTCACGAGAGGACTGAAGTCCTCCTGGTACCTGAGGAAGGAAGTTACAATGATATTCCACAAGAAACTGACAACCCAGACCACCTATTCTGCTGGCACATAACCAACAGTTAGTAACACGACTAGCAAACGTAGTGCCAGGCACCTGCTGAAGAGGGCAATGTAGCCAAAAGGTAATGGAGAGCACAGCGGGCCAGGAGATTCAGAAGTCCGCCTCTGATGGATACAGCCTCCTAGACCAAGGCTTACCAAGGAACAGCAGCAGAGCCACATGCTCGCTGCCTCCTGCTGAGCGTGGTTAGTCACACTATAAAGGCACACAAAAATGTGAGGAGACGCAATTCTGATGAATGACACTCTTCTCCCACTTGCCATCAGAACTATAATGTTAGAAGAGACGGTATGACCTTTTACTTGCAGAGCTTTTTGCAGTTTACAAAAAACTTCTATATGTTCTGTCTCATTTAATCTCTGCAACCACCCGTGGAGACAGATGTTTTTCCTGTCACTTTACCAATGAAGACTGGCCAAGGGGGCTACAAGGGAAGGCTCTGGAGCTACAATGACTGGGCTTGTTTCCTGGTTCACAACTCAACTCTGGAAAGTCACTTAACTTCCCCCTGGGTCTGTTTTCTCATCCGAAATGTAATCAGGTAATAACAATGCTTTATTAGTGCTTACCTGATAGAGCTGTTACAAGAATTAGATGAGTTAATATAGCCAAGGACACAGACAGGCACATGCTAAGCACTATCTTTTATCAGCTATTAAAAAGAAGTTAAATGACTTGACCAAAGTCACATAGTCATGAGCAGAACCACAATCTGAATGCCAAATCTCCAAAGCTTCAAGTTTATTGCTGATAAATATAGCAGTTTCCAATGACATCTACAATGCAAAGGCAATTTTAGTAGTAACCATTTATATCATCCTAGCTTTTTAAAAACAGAAATGAATCTCCTTGGCTATTTTTCAATAAGTCAAATATGGTAAGCATCAGCATTTCAGACCTACAATCAAGAAGTCGTTACAGAAAGAACTAAGAATTTCATATTCTTTCATAAATTTTCAAGTCTGTACTGTTACTAGACAATAATAAATAAGTCTGAGTCCCTAAAATGTCCCTTTACGTAAGACCAAAAATACCCCAGCATTAAAACAAGTATACCAAGTTCCAGAAAAACCACTTATTTTGTTCACTTATTATTTCCACTTTTGGCCAAATACAAAGTTACAAGATATCTTAGTTTAGTCTTTATAGAGGCAAATACTTTATTTAAGATTTATAATTTGTATATAACCAAGATGGCTTAAATTCCTTAAAATTTAAAAATCTTCTTGTATTTTATCTTGAAATTCTTATTTTACACTGTCATTATTTAAAGTAATCATAAGAAATACCAAACAGTGGATTTGGTCTAATCCTCCTGACAGCTCTTCTAAAACATTAGTTATCAAGCCTCAGTTTTCTGACAAGACAAAGTACACAAATTCATCTACAGAAAAAAAAAGAGTTCTGCTAGCACTGAATTTGAGAAGGCCCAAACAATGTCCAACTATAAATATTTTATGAACCCATAAACTGAGAAGGGAACAGTTACATAAAACTTTTAAAACAGACTGAAATTAAAAAGACAGAAATCAAACTTAAAAAAACAATCCTTACTTTTTTTCCTTCAGATTAATTTCGAATGATGTCATTTCTTGGTTGCAACTGGTTGTTTTACTTTTCTTTGTTTGATCCACATATTTTATTTCTTCCTGTGTTCCATTTTGTTGGAATACTGAGGGCAAACCAATAAGAAGTCTTGAATGAAGGTCAGATAAAGAGGGGACACTGGGAGAATTTTTGTTTTAGTTACTATTTCAGGTCCTTTGACCCTGTAATTTCACTCCTTAAACTTATCTTAAGGGAATGCACACACATTAAAAAAAAGGAACATGTAACAAGGTGATCACTAACCTGTAATCTATAGTATCAAAACCTGGAGATTCAACTATGTCTAGCAAAACATGGCTACAAGTATATATCTTATAATCTTACTCTCAAGGAATGATTTTTAAAAAACCAGCTGGGTGTGTGTGTTTGTGTGTGTGTAAGACAGAGGGGGAGGGAAAGAATAAATTTGTGTGCCTGTGTGTTGGGATCATGTCTTATAATGTACATGCAAATTCATTGGGCTTTGTAACTGCCTATATTACAGATTAAAAGTAGAATATGGTTTTAATTTATGTATTCTGTATGGAGACTCTGGCCCTCCAGGGAACTCAGTTAATCCAGAATTAAATGGGAATTTGAGTTGTTCCCTTGAACTCTTTGCTTTAAGTAAGAACATTGCTGGAATTGCAAGAGAAACACTAATTACTATGCAAAGAGCCAGCCAGAGTGCAAGTAGAGAAGTATTTCTGGGAACGAGTAATAACAATGTTAGGCCCAAGGAAAATGGGCAGATGGTCCCAGGAAGGTAAATTCACCCAGGTGAAAGGAAAAAGCAATGTAACCTGAGCACTGAACCCATGGCTATTCTAATTTTGCTGCCATTATTGGCATTCTGATGTGGAAAACCATAATAAAACCCTGGCTTTTGAAAAGTCCTTGTCACTGAGGAAATTACTGCCTACATCAGGCAACTAATTCTTGTGGAATTTTCACTTTGTAATTGGCAAAAAGCTCCAATTTACTATGCACATACACAAATATGATTCATAATAATACTTTAATAAAAATGTTTAAACTCAGTTTTTCCAATCATGAAGAAATCTGGCTTTCTCTGGCCCAAAAGGAATTGGTTTGTTCCAGAGAACTCAATACCAGGTTCTCTGTAGAGCTTTGCATATTCACAGTACAGAATGACTAACAATCACCTATGTGTTGGCAGAAATGACTTCACTTGTAAATGAAGTCACGAACATTTATAAAGTGTTTACGGCACACCTATCTATACACATACGTTCTAGTCTGTCTAAAAGATAGTAAACCTGGCTTCCTCTGCTTAAGGATTTGATCAACTTGATTGATTTTGTTTCCAGAAGTAATTCCATTTAGATTAATGCTTAAGTTGTGTTACAGAAGTGTAACAAATCCTGAATGAAATTTTCATCACATGTGGGAAATAAAAGTCTCTGACCCTACTCAAATTTAAGGGGAGCAGCAGGCGGGAAAGGGAAGCACACTCTGAAGGCCAGAGGGCAAATGGGCCCACAACACACTCCTCAAACACTGCAGAGACACTTTAAGGGACCCCAACCCAAAGTCTGTCTCCCGGTTCCTTTTCTATTGCCAGCTAAACATTAGGATCTGAAACTGATTTTCTTGACTTCTGAATAACTAAACAATAAAAGCAAATGGCAGTGCTTCAAAGCAACATTAGCAGAGGAAAACAGCTTTCACATCTCAGTATGAAAAAAAAAGCAAAGTAACACTAAGATCAGAGGGGGTGAGACTCCCTGTATTTTAGCATGAGGTTTGCAAAAAAACAGACAAGAACTCCTTTGTGAAAAAACGAATTAACTTTTACCAAGCAGTTCAAAGGTTTTCTTTTCTTAGATTTTCATCACTATTCATTCACTCTGAATGTTCTTTTTTTCTGGCTGTTAATAGAAGAGGTTTTGTTTTTCTTGGTTCTGCTCCCTACAAAAATCACTTCCGAATATTGATGAGCTATGTGTGTAGTATTAAGTGCCTGGTTCTGTGTGCCAAAGTGCCAGGGCGTACAGATAAGAAACAAAGATGTAGTTTTAGAAAAGGCTGGCTTTACAGTATGCACATATTTCTGGTTTGTGACTCAAGCCAAAAGCTGATAGGAAATAGAAAGAATTTAAGGGTGACACAGAGATTAACTTCAAAAGACCTACACGTCTCTTCAGGATTCGGCTGGTAATCAAAGCTGAAAGTCAGGGCGCACCCCCGCTCTGTCACTTGATAAGGGAAGAAACTCTCAAATAAGTCCACTCCTCTCTCAATACACTCGAGCACCTCATCTGGCCGGCTAACACCACAGATGAGCCTGTGAAAATAATACATACAGTGACAGGAGGACAATGCCAGGAATGAAATCAGAGTCTTTCCAGAGGGCATTAACAGTAATAACAATGAGAATCATGGTTAGCATGGCAGGCAGCAGATAGAGGTGTGGCGGAAAGACTACAGAGCTTTGGCGGCAGATACCTGGACTGGAATCCCAGCTCTGCCATTTATTTACTTGCTGTGTTACTTTGGGAAGGTTTCTTAACCTCTCTGAGTGCTCGTTTTCCCATTTTAAAAACAAAGCAAGAATACACAACTCATAGACTGGCTGTGAGGATGAATGATGTACTTGAAAAAGCAGAGTATAGTTTCTGACTCCAAAGAGAAGCTAATAAGGGTTAGTTTTCTTTCCCCCTCCTCCCTTCTGAAACAATCTCCAGAGTCTTGGATTGAACTCTGTAGCCTTTCTAACCACTGCATATGATTTTTTTTTAGTGCAAAGCTGTGTGCTTTATTTCCCCTTCACTCTTCCGTGTTTTAACTGTACTTTGCTTATAATTCTTTTTCACTGTTGGCTCAAGAAAGACATTTTTACCTACTGTATTCTTCACAGCTCCATTTACAAAGCAATTCTTACTCTCGGAATTTCAACTCTGCCCACAGGATCCAAGAATCTAGTTAGCTTTCTTTATGCTTCTTTATATTTTATCCATTAACAAAATGTCTGCATGGTGGAATGAGATGGTATTTCTAGAGGCTATAGGTAATGCATTCTGAGAGTGTTAATAATATTCAACTAGGTTTTGCCACTAAAACAAGATGGGGAGATGCAATAGATCAGGGCTGGCTGGCTGCTATTTTTTATGTTTGTTTTTCTACTCATAGTCCCTTTTATAAACTGGCAGAGAAAAGCTTATAGACTCCCTGATTTCTAAAAGAAGTCCAAAAAAAGGCTTATGTAATATTAAACAACCAGAACCCTTAAATATATGCTGGTTTTTCTGACTACAGTTTCCTTCAAGTAATGTCATGTTTTTAGAACTCCTCTCCAACTGAAGCTGGCATTTCTACACACTTAGAGAAAGAAAAACAATCCCAGCTTTCAAATCCAGTAACAGACATCTGTGAGCATTTAATTCAAAAGAAGTCCAGAAAATGACTAGAAATACTAGTGCTGAATTGTCATCTGCACCCGAATGAAATAAGCACAGGAGGGAAAGCAATGAACACAGAGGGCTAGGATAAAACTGGGGCGAGGGCGGGGAGAATGCTGGCCGGGGTGCTGGAAATATCTTGTTCTGGCTGGTGTTTACAAGCATATACAGGAATAAAAATTCATCAAGGCATGCCTAAAATCCATATACTTAACTGCAAGCTATACCTGGACTCTTTGAAAAAGTAGTAAAATTACATACATATATATATCACTCAGGGTATCCCAGGTGGCTCAGACCATTACAGGTAAAGAATCTGCCTGCAATGCGGGAAACCTGGGTTCAATCCCTGGGTTGGGAAGATCCCCTGGAGGAGGGCATGGCAACCCATTCCAATATTCTTGCCTGAACAATCCCATGGACAGAGGAGCGTGGCGGGCTTCAGTCTATAGCATCACAAAGAATCGACACAACTGAGTGACTAAGCCCAGCACACATATTACTCATCAGCCCAAGGGGTACAAGCATTACCCCATAATCAAACTTCTTAATGTATCTGCAGGAAAAAAAGCATGAATATTCATACCAACTGGGATAAAAGACTACAGTCTTTAAAAAAAAAAAAAGAAAAAAACGTGGATAGTCTGGTAAGACATCAGCTGTATGCAGAAACTTACGGATTTTTTTGCCTTAAAATCTTGCAGATGACTCTCCTCTCCAGTACATAGTAAATCCTGTGATGGATGGAAATAGCCAGCCCCACTCAGTCTGCCAGTTCCCCTGATTTCAAAAAATACTCCTCCTTGCTACCTGCCTCAAATCTAAGAACCCCTTAAAGGTCCTTATTGACAGAATCCATCTTCATTCCACTGGGGATCCCAGATCTGTCCTCAGCTTTCTGTGATTAGGGCCAGAGTTCCACGTGACTTTCTACCTGTCCCCAGGTTATAATGAATAAAGAATATTATTTATATTTGGCACAAGAATGAGAGGGAATAATATTAACACTTGCCCTCACTTATAAGAATCAAATTAACTCACATGGCACTGTCCTCTGGCCTACATTCTAAAATCAAAGGCAAGACGGCCTTGATGGAAACTCCCCAAAGCAGATTCAGCCCGGAAAGAACATAATCAAAACATCAAAAGACATGCCCATGGAGAGACTGCATACTACACTGCACATTCTGCAGCCCACCAGGCTTGGCCTGCATCCTCCTGAACACTAGCCTTGGTTTGTCCTCGGGCAGCTCCGCAATGACTGATGACAGCAAGTGCAGTCTAGTCTCCAGGGTCGCTGGATTCCCCTGAAAGCCATCCAGAAGGAAGCCGCCAACAGGCCGCTTGGCTGTTTCTCGAGCCGACCTCAGCCTCTCCTCCATCACGTCTCCACCTTCAATCACTCCAATGATCGAACTTTTCTGGAGGACCTAAGGTGAGAAAGGATTGAACATTTTTAACTGTTTCCAGTAGTGGAGACCTCTGTTTAAATGAGCATTAGTTACCAGAAGCCCCCTGGAGAGACGAGATCTCAGTTGAAGCATGCAGGGGGATAGCACACTCTCCTTCCTGAGAACCTTGAGGGTTCCAAAGAACACAATGTGAAAGCCATTCAACGAAGTAAGAAAAGACTGAAGAGAAACTGAGACAATCAACATAGGCAGTCATGCTTTAGCTTAAACACACACCAGGAAGATACAAGAGGAAAAGAACAAAAGCAACAGCTTTCATTTGTAGAAATGGTTCTCCTGGTCTACTCTAGGCTACTTCTAAATCTCTTAGGACTCACAGCCTTAGAAAACAAACTTACAGTTGCCAGGGCAAGGGATAGTTAGGGACTTTGGAAAGGTCACGTATACACTGCTATATTTAAAATGGATAACCAATGAGAACTCTGCTCAATGTTATGTGCCAGCCTCAGTGGGAGCGGGGTTTGGGAAAGAATGGATATATATACATGTGTGGCTGAGTCCCTTTGCTGTTCATCTGAAACTATCACAACATTGTTAATTAGCTATACCCCAATACAAAATAAAAAGTTTAAAGTTTGGGGGAAAAAAAAATCTCTTAGTTATAAATAACATTAGGAACTGTGACACTGGGTTTGGCTGGGACAACTGATTGCCCATTTGGAAAAAGATAAAAACAAAAATCAGTACTGTGCACCATTCTCAAACATAAATTCCAGATGGCCCTAAAGATCTAAGCATAAAAGATATAGTTATACAAGTATTAGAAAGACAGATTTAGTATTTTTATACTCTTGGGATAAGGTAGGCCTTCCAAAGCAAGATAAAGCTTTGGAAGGAAAAGGAAAAGGCAGACATAATTGAGCACAGAAACATTAAAAAAAATACCTAATGAAATATATTATCAACAAAGGTAAAGGGGAATGTACTCTTTGGAGGGATAGATAAATGTCTACACCATGGACAAAGCTCCAATAAATCCTCTAAGCAAAGGACAACCCTACAGACATCTAGGCAAATATGTGAATATGAACTTCAGAAAAACACATCCGGAGAGCTTACTAAACCTCACAAGGAAATGAAACCTGGAAATAATTACATACCATTTTTGCCCATCACACTGACAGAAAAGTCAAAAGATAAAAGTCAACAGAGTGGAGGTAAAAGGGTTAGAGAAATAGCACTTACATACCCTGACAACTACAGAGAATAAAAATTAGTTCAGCTTGCCTTATGCTAGGGCAAGCATACAACATCTACCAAAATGTCAATACTTTTATCTTTACACATTCTAAAATTCCACTTCTAAGAATATCACCTACAAATATATTTATTCATATGCGCCAAAGTTTATTTTTGGTGCATATGAAACAAAGATGTCTAGAATAATGAAAAACTGGAATCAGGCTAAACATCTATCAATAGAGTAGAGGCTTAAGTAAAGTATAATATGTTCATAGTATGGCTTTCTACACAGCTGTTTTAAAAAGAAAGCAGAACGTATAGTAATACATACACTAACAGGAAAATAATTTCAAGACATTGTTAAATAAAAACAAGCAAATTCCTGAAAAGATGATCATATTCATGTAATAAAAACCAGAGGCATGCATATATGTAATAATTATGTGTATGTAACCCCACCCCAGTACTTTTGCTTGGAAAATCCCATGGACTGAGGAGCCTTATAGGCTCCAGTCCATGGGGTCGCTAAGAGTCGGACACGACTGCGCGACTTCACTTTCACTTTTCACTTTCATGCATTGGAGAAGGAAATGGCAACCCACGCCAGTGTTCTTGCCTGGAGAATCCCAGGGACGGGGGAGCCTGGTGCGCTTCCATCTTTGGGGTCGCACAGAGTCGGACACGACTGAAGCGACTTAGCAGCAGCAGCAGCAACTATAAAAAATAAGGTTTACAAGGAAAAATACCAATCAACAGTGGCTCTTCAATAGAAGAAGTGGGTGGGAAGGCAGCCTGGCAGGCTATAAAGAGGCTAAAAGGCTATGTTCCTCCTGCTTCTTGGTTTAAGCAGGAGGAACATAATCAGACTATTCCTCCAGAAAGAAGACTTCAGCTGTTGTGCGGAGAGTGAATTGAGGGTGAGTGTGGTTAAAGGATGGAGTAGAGATGACTTGAATCATTGAGGAAGATGAAGAGGATCTGGACTGAGGCAGCAGTGATGGAGTGAAAAGGAGAGAGAGGATCTCCAACCTTGTCAGGAAGAACAATCAACAACTCAACACAACCTGACTGATTAGTTTCCTGGGGAGATGATGTAGACAAAAATAGGACAACTCCTGGGTACTATTTCAGATGTCCAGGGAGAGGATGAGAAGAACCAGGACAGGGAATCCTAGGACACCAGTGGAGGGTGAGGGAAGATGATTGTTCTGTTTTGAGCACTCTGAGTTTGAGGTATCAGCCACTGAAGATACGGAATAAAAGTTGGGGCAATGTATATACTGGTGTGACTGCCCAGGCTAGACAGCAGGAGGTGCTTGGCACAGGCCTGCCACTCCCCTCGCCTGCTGCCATGCTAGACACAGCCAGGAGACTCTCCTCAGCCTGCTGCACCGTGCACAGCTCTGAGCACCTTGAGATGAAACCTATTTACCACCCCTGGCCTTGGGAATACACGCAGAAGGAAAGCTGACGACAGAATCCTGAGGAGCCTCGATACTTAAGGGCATTCAGAATAAGAGGATTCAATGGATAAGAGGAAGAAATCACAGGGAGAGGAAAAGATGCTTGCAGACATACAAAGCAGACAGTTACACAGGCCTGTTCCTTTATGTGATTGGCACAGCCCCATCTAGGAACTCGTTTTCATGGGTATAAGAAGTGTAACCACCAGGGACTTGCCTGGTGGTCCAGTGGTTAAGAATCTACCCTGTAATGCAGGAGACACGGGTTCAATCCCTGGCCAGGGAAGTAAGACCCCATTTGCTGCCAGGCAACTAAGCCTGCACACCACAATTAGAAAGCCTGCGCACCACAACCAAAGATCCCGCGTACCACAACTAAGACCCGATGCAGCCAAATAAATAAGTAAATAAAAAAAAAGTATAACCGTACTGTCTAAAATGCAACACACTTAAAAGGGGGCACTATCAATAATCCTGTCAAGACAACAGCATAAGGGGGACAGAGAGGGACCCGAGCATTTTCCCAACCCACAAGAACAATGTGAAATGCTGTGGCTGACAACACACAAGAGGGATTTGAGGCTCATCTGGCCTTTCTAATAATCACACTCTGTCACACTCCCTGTCCTCCTTTCTACTCATCCAAACATTACTCATCCTACAAGGATAATTACCGGCCGAAAACAATCGCTAGCAAATAACTGTTAGCAGAGCTAGCAATTCAGAGCCGCAGCAATGTCCCCATGCTGAACCCTTACTCAGATACTGAGAGTTCTATCAGAATGACAAGTAAGCTTCCTCTAATTATTTCATGTATATTAAGTTGATTAGCCGAAGCACATTTTTTATCAGTAAACTCAAAATAATGATCTTTCTCAAACTCCATGTGCTCTGCCACAGTGGGCCTGCTGGTGGCTCAGGATTACTCTACACAAATGACCAGACACTAAAGTCTCTCCTCTGATCGCTGCCTCCCATTCTCCCACCTCCTCTGCTCTCCCCTAATGAATGTCTTCCTTTCCAGCTTTATTAACTCTGCTATCAAGTCCCCTTATTCACTACTACAGCTTCATCTTCCCCAGCTCACGAGATGATGAGGTTACTATGCCTTTAGGATATACAGCCAGAAGGGGCACCTTGCAGACATATGTAGGGAACTGGAGTCAGGGTGGAGGGAACAACTGAATATTAACTGGATACTAAAAAGGGTCTTGAAAGACTCAAATCTCTGGGCAGAGGAACTGGGGACAGTCACACAGGGAGAACAGTGCTGAAGGAGAGCCAGAGGAAGGGCAGGTGTGAGGAGAGGAGATACTGAGTTTGTTACCTCTGAGTCTGAGGTGCAGGAGAGGAATAGTCTAGTGATAGAACACAGCAAAGGCCTGTGGCTGTGTAACTCTGAAGCTGAGGAGAGTGATCTTGATCATACACACAACTTTAGAATTTTCCACAATTAAAACTAAGGGGAGCTTCCCAGAGAGAACATATAGCGTGGGATGAAAACAGAGCCTGCTGCTGCTAAGTCGCTTCAGTCATGTCCGACTCCGTGCGACCCCATAGATGGCAGCCCACCAGGCTCCCCCGTCCCTGGGACTCTCCAGGCAAAAACACTGGAGTGGGTTGCCATTTCCTTTTCCAATGCGTGAAAGTGAAGTCGCTCAGTCGTGTCCGACTCTTAGCGACCCCATGGACTGCAGCCTACCAGGCTCCTCTGCCCATGGGATTTTCCAGGCAAGAGTACTGGAGTGGGGTGCCATTGCCTTCTCCGAAAGAGAGCCTAAGACATCCTAAAGAGCAATAAAACATTCAGGGAAGAAAAAAAATCAGGAGAGTAAAAGAGACCAAGAAGTGAAGAGCAAGAAACAGGAGAAGGGGCAGAAAGGGCGGTATCACGGAATGTAAATTAGCTAGAGTTCCCAGGAGGAAGGCAAGGTGAGCAGTACGGCTTTACCTCTGACTCTTCCTGTAGCTTCAGACAATTATCCAGGAAGAGAAGCGATCGGTCAACAGACTTTCTGGCTCTTTTTATGGAAGTTGCTTCATCGCAAGTTGCCTCTCCATCTGAAATGCACTGGAACCAGTCTGGCTGAAGGGCCTGCTGAATGGCCATGAACTTGGAAGCAGTCATTTCTACTCGTCCTCCAACACCCCACACAGAAACTGACTGCCATGGAACAAGGTGAGAGGAATTAGCAAGAGTGACGTGCAAATAAAAAGAAAATAATAAAATGATTAAAGCAATTCTAAATTCAATTCTTTACAGCTGGAGAGATGGTGGCAATTCAATCTTCTAGACATGGTGGGTAAAGAGGTTTCCCATACCGTATTCCAAATTTTCTAAGGACCTGAGAGCTCATAGTGTCCTTCAATGTCCATTAAAGCCAACTCCTTAGTTATCGCCCAAGAATTCTATGACTACTTTTCCAGAATCCCAGTCTTTCTCTCTCTTCCACCCCATGCTGTTTCTGACTGTAACACAGACTGATTTTTTTCTTTCAACACATTGTTCCTTTTGATTGGGATGGCCTTCCCCTACTTCTTTGCCTGGTAAAATACTACTCAAGACAGAAGAGTTTAGATGCCATCTTCTCTACTGTGTTCCCCAAACTTTACTAGGCATAATCAATTGCTCACTCCTGTAAGCTCTATCAGCAATTTGTATTTATTTCTTTCATAGAAAAGATAGCCTTTATCACACCACTGTATATTTGTCTGAATCAAGTATCTAATATCATGGTTGTGCCCCAAAGGCAGTCGGGGCCTCACACATTATTTCAGTTCAGTTCAGTTCAGTAGCTCAGTCGTGTCAACTCTTTGCGACCCCATGGACTGCAGCACGCAGGCCTCCCTGTCCATCACCAACTCCCAGTGTTTACTCAAACTCATGCCCACTGAGTCGGTGATACCATCCAACCATCTCATCCTCTGTCATCCCTTTCTCCTCCCGCCTTCAATCTTTCCCAGCACCAGGGTCTTTTCAAATAAGTCAGTTCTTTGCACTGGGTGGCCAAAATATTGGAGTTTCAGCTTCAGCATCAGTCCTTCCAATGAATATTCAGGACTGATTTCCTTTAGGATGGACTGGTTGGATCTCCTTGCAGTTCAAGGGACTCTCAAAAGAGTCTTCAACACCACAGTTCAAAAGCATCAACTCTTCAGCACTCAGTTTTCTTTATAGTCCAACTCTCATATCCATACATGACCACTGGAAAAACCATAGCCTTGATTAGATGGACCTCTGTTGGCAAAGTAACGTCTCTGCTTCTGAATATGCTATCTAGGTTGGTCATAACTTTTCTTCCAAGGAGTAAGTGTCTCTTAATTTCATGGCTGCAGTCACCATCTGTAGTGATTTTGGAGCCCAGAAAAATAAAGTCAGCCACTGTTTCCCTATCTATTTGCCATGAAGTGACGGGACCAGATGCCATGATCTTTGTTTTCTGAATGTTGAGTTTTAAGCCAACTTTTTCACTCTCCTCCTTCACTTTCATCAAGAGGCTCTTTAGTTCTTCTTCACTTTCTGCCGTAAGGGTGGTGTCTCCTGCATATCTGAGGTTATTGATACTTCTACTGGCAATATTGATTCCAGCCTATGCTTCATCCCGGAGAAGGCAATGGCAAGCCACTCCAGTACTCTTGCCTGAAAAATCCCACGATCAGAGGAGCCTGGTAGGCTGCAGTCCATGGGGTCGCTAGGATTCGGACGCGACTGAGCGACTTCACTTTCACACAATGGAGAAGGCAATGGCAACCCACTCCAGTGTTCTTGCCTGGAGAATCCCAGGGACTGCAGAGCCTGGTGGGCTGCCGTCTATGGGGTCGCACAGAGTCGGACATGACTGAAGCGACTTAGCAGCAGCAGCAGCAGCATGCTTCATCCAGCCCAGCGTTTCTCATGATGTACTCTGCATATAAATTAAATAAGCACGGTGACCATAAACAGCCTTGATGTACTCCTTTTCCTATTTGGAATCAGTCTGTTCTTCCATGTCCAGTTCTAACTGTTGCTTCATGACCTGCTTATACATTTCTCAGGAGGCAGGTCAGGCGGTCTGGTATACCCATCTCTTTCAGAATTTTCCACAGTTTATTGTGATTCACACAGTCAAAAGCTTTGGCACAGTCAAAGCATGCTGCTGCTGCTGCTGCTGCAGCTAAGTCGCTTCAGTCGTGTTCAACTCTTGTGCGACCCAAAAGACGGCAGCCCATCAGGCTCCTCTGTCCCTGGGATTCTCCAGGCAAGAACACTGGAGTGGGTTGCCATTTCCTTCTCCAATGCATGAAAGTGAAAAGTGAAAGTGAAGTGGCTCAGTCGTGCCCGACTCTTAGCGACCCCATGGACTGCAGCCTACCAGGCTCCTCTGATCATGGGATTTTTCAGGCAAGAGTACTAGAGTGGGGTGCCATTGCCTTCTCCGGTCAATAAAGCAAAGTAGATGTTTTTCTGGAACTCTCATGCTTTTTCTATGAGCCAATGGATGTTGGCAATTTGATCTCTGGTTCCTCTGCCTTTTCTAAAACCAACTTGAACATCTGCAAGTTCACAGTTCATGTATTGTTGAAGCCTAGCTTGCAGAATTTTGAGCATTACATTACTAGTGAGTGAGATGAGTGCAATAGTGCGGTAGTTTGAGCATTCTTTGGCATTGCCTTTCTTTGGGATTGGAATGAAAACTGACCTTTACCAGTCCCGTGGCCACTGCTGAGTTTTCCAAATTTGCTGGCATATTGAGGACAGCACTTTCACAGCATCATCTTTAGGGTTTGAAATAGCTCAACTGGAATTCCATCACCTCCACTAGTTTTGTTTGTAGTGATGCTTCCTAAGGCCCACTTGACTTCACATTTCAGGATGTCTGGCTCTAGGTGAGTGATCACACCATCATGATTATCTGGGTCGTGAAGATCTTGCCACCTCTTCTTAATATCTTCTGCTTTGTTAGGTCTATACACAGTCTTGGCCTCACACATTATAAATGTTTAATACATGTTTACTCATTAGATATAGTTAGATACAGAATTATATGCAAAGACATAAATCTCGTAATATACAAGAATCTCTGTATATTCCTTTGGTTACTGCTTCCCCTACAGCATCTCTCTTCTTAGAATAGATATACATAATTGGAGGACCAAATACAATCTTTTTCATCCTGCATAACACTGTTTGAATGAATCCGTTCTCACTTATAAATGGAATAAGCGAGGTCAAAATATTTTCCTTTGAATTCAAATTGCAAAATACAAAGAAGTGTAAAACAGAAGACAAATTTTAAAAAAGGTATCTTAGGTAAGATTAATAGACATTGTTGATATCAATAAAGTGGGTGAAGAAAAAGTAACTATGTTTGTGAAGTAGCAGTATATACTGAAGTCTTTGCAGAACATGGTCCTCTAGGACAAGCAATGCGGCCATATCTCCGATTAAAACTTTTAATGAAGTCCTTTGGATACTGTTTTTGACTAGCTAAAACCCCTGGCTATGGGTTCAGATTTTTCAAATTCTGTTCCAAACAGCAGTATTATACTGAAGTCCTACTATATATAGTTATACATGTGATAACACTCATCAGCAACTTTGCCTACTTTTCCTGAGGTTGTTAAAACTGCATATAAAGCATGGTACCAAAAGACTATTTTTTTCTACTATTACAGCAATTTCTTTTTGGGGCATGTACTTGACCTTTCTCTCCTCCCAAATTTTTGCCAACAGTAAAAAAAGCTGAGGCTACATTCCTTATCTTAACTCATCCATGGGCTGCCCTATAAGCCACACCATCCCACTATAGTCATACAAACAAAGAGAAGGCATAAAGGGATCTGGAATGGGTCAGCATCCCAGTCAGTGGAATCCTTGCATCTGTGGGATCCAATGGGCTGACTTCCTGAGACAAAGCTTCAGCCTTGAAGGACCTTCTGAGAACATACCTTATTTGTTACATATCCAGCTGGGCAAGGGCTGACTGGATCATGCAGGGAACAGTATAAGAGCAATTCTGGCATGCCTGTATAAACAAAAAAAGAACCCCTAAAAGCACTTCCATCAGCAATTACACAGTGCTGGAACTGATAGAAGCTTTATAATGTGGCCTCATATCCAGCAGGACAGATAAAGTAACTCTAAAACAGAGAAAATTGCCCACACCCGACTTTAGAATTATAGGAGGCCTGTCAACATGAATGAAGATTATTTTGAAACCTACAAATCCAAAAGAATTAAATATTCATGTCTAATGACACTGAGTTGCTACAAAAGAAATGTATAACCAGAAGCATGATACAATGAAAAGTGATTAATGAAATGTTGACCCTACTTGATTTGCTTTGAAGAAAACAACATTTAGTTCATTCTCAATAAGGTATCATCCAAGGGGAACTTGCTACTGGAAAGATGAAATTATACAGTCAACAGGTAACCTTTTTAATAATAAATGGAGCCCATATCATGGGTCCCTAGGGACAGAATTATAGAAAAACTATAGGACACTGCAAATGGATCCGCTTTTCAATAAGTTTCATTGATTCAAGATGAGTTTCTTAGGTTTTTTTAATAAAAAAGACATTCGTTAAAAAAAGTTTATTAACTCATATGTACTTAAATTTCATATGCCACATTTTCATAGGAAAAAAACAGGATTTTGCTGAAGACCAAAAATATAAAGCAAACAACAAAAATCTCTGCAGTTCTCCACCTTATTTTCTACAATTGCAATTATTACAATTATCTCTAGAAAGCTTATATTAGCTATTTTCACTTAATTATATGCTTGGATACTTTAAAGCCAGTTATTAAAATTGGTCTCAGATCAAGGGAAATGGTATTATATAAATTTCTCTATGGAGATGCAGACCCTTGTGACAACCAAGTCATCGTGCAGCTTCCCCCAGAAGCAGCAAGACTGAATAACCAATGGAAATGGATTTTCAGTCACTTAAGTGAGGCCCAGACACTGAGGAAAAGCTTCAGAAGAAAACTGGAGAAGAGTTGGTTCTCTGGCTGTCACTGCTAAGCTTTTCGTATAAGTAAATGGACACATATACTGGCATTTAAAGTCCTTTTTCTGGAACAGAAGACAATTTTAACATATCAATATAGGTGAATATAAACTCTTCATCCTCTGCCGTGTTTTAGGCTCAAACATGACAAGCCTGCTTTGGGTCTTAGGTGTGTTCCATGCAGTCCCTCACCTCTAGGTCTCTGCTCTCCTCCTGGAGTGTCAGCCCACACCTGTCGACCACCACCACTATACCCACCTCCTAACCTTGCTTACTCCTACTCCTCCTTGACCCACGAGGTCTCTATTCTGACCTCCGTTCACACGGACTCTACAGCAGGTTATATGTTCCTCCCTCTAGGCTCTCACCATACATGTACCTACTCCCGATCCTGCAAATGCAGTCACCACACTCTATTAGAACTACCTGTTTATCTTTATGCCAACTAGGCTCTGAGTTTCATTAGGGCAGTTAATTGTTTCCTACTCATCTTTGAGGAGAAGGCAATGGCAACCCACTCCAGTACTCTTGCCTGGAAAATCCCAAGAATGGGTGGCCTGGTAGGCTGCAGTCCACAGGGTCGCTAAGAGTCAGACTCAACTGAGCGACTTCACTTTCACTTTTTCTTTCATGCATTGGAGAAGGAAATGGCAACCCACTCCAGTGTTCTTGCCTGGAGAATCCCAGGGATGGGGGAGCCTGGTGGGCTGCCGTCTACGGGGTTGCACAGAGTTGGACACGACTAAAGCGACTTAGCAGCAGCAGCAGCAGCAGCATCTTTGAATCCCCAATGCCTATTCTTAGATGCTCAATAAATGCTTATTATATTCATGAATGAGTAACTGTATACATAAAGAGTCAAAAAACAAAAAGCATCTTCAACCTCCAAATTAATACACCAGAAGGCACATGCAAATAACTTGATTAACTTTTACCTATAAACTTTCCAACTCCTTCCTTATATTCTGCCAAGACTTCATGATGTTCTGCCCTATAAGAAAATAGAAATATATATAACATAATAATGAATCATTCTACAGATACTCTATGCAACAACTGAAGCCCTCTTCTCCTCAGCCAAATGAGCCACGTGACACTAAGCATAGTCTCACTCTATTAGAACTATGGTTCTATGGTACACCAAGTACACCATATTCAGGAGTCCCCACTCATTTAGGTTGGGTTCGTTAGATAGGGCGAAGGTCTTTAATTTGCAAGTGGCTCTGTGAGAAAGAGAATATGGCAAAGATCAAGGGCATCAGAATATCTAGATTTTCTTCTTCCCCTTGTTCCTTTAAAATGACTGTTACTAATACAATCTTGCAGAGCAATTTGATCAAATAGCAGATTTTCAATTAGGGATAAGGTCAGTATGTACATGACACAAAATGACCTCTCTATTAGTTCTGTTACCCTAGAGTAGAACTGGCAAGTACACATGCAGAGATAGAGGAAACTCTGAGGCTGGAGCATGAAGACATCCCTGCGGTCCCACGTTTAGCCTTTATAGGGCATTGTGGGCACCATCACCCCTGGGAGCAGCGGCAATGAGGGCGGTATGGAAAAGCGAAGCAGCTCTAACATGCAGGTCTGGCCTCTGCCTTCCATGTTATGGTCAGATGCAACTTGGTAAGGTAACCAAGCTGCTGCTAAAGTTGACATGTGAATGATCAGGTCTCATACTTACAGTGAAGATAGTGTAAGCTGAGCCATGGCAGGAACCCCGTGGATTTTATGCAGCGTGTGATGGGTCAGGTGGGGGGCGGAGCCAGCCTTGGTGTACAGAAGGCAGCCTGGGATGTCCATGGTGCGATCCCCTGTTTTGCCAAGGCTTTTTATTTTTCCGAGGCGACAGCCATTAACCACCTTGGTAAGATTTAGCTTCATCTTAAAGGGATTCCTCTAAGTCCTGATAAGAAAAGAACATTACATTCAGAAGTTCCATGACGGCTAAGGGCTAAACATTTTTGAAAGAAAGCAACTTACAGAAAAATAAATAACATGTTTCATATACTTCCCAGTCTAGAATTTTTTAGATATCAGGAATAGGGGGATGGGAAATGACAGAGAGAATAAGGTACCCTTCCCAAAGTCCCAGAGCAATATGATGACATCATCCATATTTAAATTCAATCAGGGAAGTTTTGTCTCAGCTGATGAAAACCAAACAAATGGAAGGATAGAAGTAAAGACTAATCATGGGAAGAGCACTCTGAAGCCAAGGCTTATTCTCAGCTTTGAAAATGTGTACATACAAAGGTCACACTGCTTAAGAAATACGATTTTGATCTATTTTTTCTTTCTCTGATTTGAGAGGATACTAGGCAACATAATAAATCTCCCTAACACATAATTAAATGAAGAAAACATGTTTCAAAGCAGCATTCTGCTGTTTATTAAAATATATGGAAGAATATATACGCCTCACAGGTGGCTCAGTGGTAAAGAATCTGCCTGCCAATGCAGGAAGTTCAGGAGACTCAAGTTTGATCCCTGAGTCAGGAAGATCCCCTGGAGAAGGAAATGGCAACCCACTCAAGTATTCTTGCCTGAAAAATCCCATAGACAGAGGAGCCAGGCAGGCTATAGTCCATGGGGTCACAAAGAGTCAGGCACAACTGAGCATGCACTCATGGAAGAATATATATGAACAAATAAACAGAGACTATCTCTGAGAAGTGGGATTATTTTCCAACCTTGTTCTTAAAAAAGTAGAGGTGAGAAACTGTGGTGCATCAATGCAATCCACAAGCAAAGTTGCTTTTACAATTGGAAAGGAAAAATATTTGATTAAAAAAAAAAAGATACACTTTCTAAATTCCACAGATACACAGGGGGGAAAAAATCAGAAAACATTGTCAATTACTTTGTTGGATTGTCTTAATTATTATTCAGTAAAGCAAATCCCAGGCTCCAATTCTTTAAATGCCCTGTAAAACTTGGTAACCAGGCATGGCAGATCATTTGCAAAATGTCACTGGATATCCAGCATTCTGAAATACCAGTGTCTCTACAGCAAGCACTATGTCCTCTCAAATTTTTGCAAGTTAGGCAAGGCCCAGGAGAATCCCAGGGACGGGGGAACCTGGTGGGCTGCCGTCCATGGGGTCGCACAGAGTTGGACACGACTGAAGCAACTTAACAGCAGTTTTATTAACAGATAAATTAACATGGCTCTCTGGGCGGCTCCAACCTTAGAGCCTATCCTCTTGCTGCTGCTGCTGCTGCTGCTAAGTCGCTTTAGTCACGTCTGACTCTGTGCGACCCCAGAGACGGCAGCCCAAGCACCATATTAAACCACAAAGAAAGTCAACCGTTGTTTAAAAGATGTTTTACCAAATAAATAAGCACTATCTATCATGAATTTAAAAATAATCAGAAATGCAAATATTCCTTTTTGGGGAGTCATGAATTCTTATATTGAAATAAAATAATTAATCCTTGTGAAATTTAGAAACAAGAATAACTACTTTCTATATGGGTCAATAAATGATTTCATGTTAAACATGAATTATGTTTGGCAGAAACTAATACAATATTGTAAAATAATTACTCTCCAATAAAAAAAAAACATTTTTAAATAGTATGACTATTTCAAGAAAGGCTGGTCAATTTTCTGAGTCAAACTTCATTATTTCAAGTTATCACAAATATAGACACAAAAATAACTCTGGGGATTTCCCTGGTAGTCCAGTGGTTAAGATTTCACCTTCCAAAGCAGATGATTTGGGTTCAATCCCTGGTCAGGAAGCTACGATCCTACATGCTTCGAGGCCAAAAAGCCCAAAAACAAAAACCAAGAATATTGTATCAAATTCAATGATGACTTTAGAAATGGTCCACATCAAAAAAAAAAAAAAAGTCTCACTGGCACCCACACAAATAGAGAGTGTTAAGGGGCTTCCCTTGTGGCTCAGATGGTAAAGAATCTGCGTGCAGTGTAGGAGATGCAGATTCAATCTCTAGGTTGGGAAGATCCCTTGGAGGAGAAAATGGCAGCCCACTCCAGTATTCTTGCCTGGAGAATTCCAGGGACAGAGGAGCCTGGTGGGCTACAGTCCATGGGGTCGCAAAATGCTGTACATGATTAAGCCACTTTCAAGGGAAAAAAGTTATGCTTTAACAAAGGGTAATATAAAAGCTACTTTTTGTAAAACTGTGTTGCTGCTGCTGCTGCTGCTGCTAAGTCGCTTCAGTCGTGTCCGACTCTGTGCGACCCCATAGACGGCAGCCCACCAGGCTCCCCCGTCCCTGGGATTCTCCACTGTGTTACTACATATTAAAACTGCTAAAAGGAAGTTTATACCAAAAAATTAAATATATTTACAGGCTAATAAGAATGTAACACAGAAAATACAAGAGAAGAGTCATTAGTTTGCAAAGTCATATTTCTTATTGATTTGTCAAATAATACACATAATCTTCTGATTTCAAGTGATAAAATAGTTTTTAAACTAAGAGAGCTCTGAAGCCATTTACAGCAAAGTTAAAGAATGTACTTTGCAATCTAAGTTCTAGAGAATTGAAGCAGGGGGAAGCATGAAGGTGAGAAATTCACTTTAAGGTTAATTAATCAACCCTATTATTCTATTAGAATAAACTAACGTGGAACAATAGGCTTTTGAGACAAAAATAAGAACTAACGAAAATTTACTGGACCAAGGTTACTAATACTGCAAGAACTTAGCACTTACTACTCACACACATCTGAGAATGTAAGAAACTGCATTGTCTCACGTATGTTCAGAAAGGCCTATAGAGAAGAATTTGCTGGTTCCTCCACTTACTCGCAAAATTCTGTCTCATCTAAGTGTTTAAGCTTCATCAAGAGTTTCAATGTATACACATGAGCTGACCATATAAAAGTAGAAAGAGCCTTTATTGGATAAAACTAGCATGTTTGAAAAAATGAAGTTTAAGACTCTAGAAGGCTACCAATTTTTATTATTACTTCTCCTCATCAAACCCTTTCATTTTTCCAGTTTATTAATAAATAAGACTGACAAACAAAGCTGCTGACAAACATAAGACAATGTGCTTTTCCATGTCAAGTTAACTCAATTTCAGATAAAAATAGTCCACAACTCTTTAATAAACCTGTGTTTAACACCCCAGGTAATAAATGATTGCCATTAGACTTTAGAAATGCTGAGAATAGTTAAGTCTTACCATTACTACCAGAGACGCTGCACTGAGAGCTCGTCATGAACTTGATGATCCCCTCTGCTGTTCCACAACAGAGTCTAGAACCCAGGTCTCTCTGCCAGGAGGCCTGTGCTTTTGGTTACATCTTTGAAGTGAGAATAACACAATGTTTGTATACACATATCTCATTTTACCACTCTTTCCTCAATCAAAGAAACAGCTTCCTTCATTCTTAACCCAAGGTCGGTTATTACAGGTCTGTGTTAGTTCTAGTGGACATCAGTCACCATGCTCTTAGATGCAGAGATGGGTTCTCCTGTGATACGATGTAAAGTTTAATCTCCAAACTTTTAAAGATAAAATTCAAAGTCCTCAGCTTAGTGTCCTGAACCCACTAGGTCAGCTAGAGAGAAATACCCACTTGGTTTTCTCCACAGTATGGGACTCTGATGGAATGCACTCACATTCTGCAGTTTAGGGTTTCTTAAGAGTTCTACCCTAAACAGTGAATGGACACGGCATCAAAGAAAAAAGTAAGTGAGGTAAAGGAGACAACTGGGTTTATGGAAAAGTATTCCAGAAGATAAACTGCTAGTGGTGATTCTCTGTATTGTGAGGATGAATGCAAACGTTAAGAAATCTGAGGAAAGCATCAGAGAATGTATTTTACCCAGAAATCAATATTTAAAAAATAACATGCAACTTTGTCCAGCTTTGAACCCAGCTTTCCTTTCTTAATTACTGATAAATTTGTGGTTAGTATTTTTATAATTGCACCTCTTTTCTAACAGCTCAAACACAAAAAGCTTTTATTATGGAGTAATGTAAATATAATATATACACACATACACATAGTTTAAAATATGTTTTTGGAGTGATATTATCTACTACTCCAAGTAAAGTTCTCAGGAAACAAACCAACAGTCTCCAAAGTATTAAATGGTTTTTATTTGGCCCTTTTCCTTTTCACTTGCTATAAGTCTCTTCTAAGATTTCTTGGGTTATGCTTTTCTTGGTATATAAACATCTACACTTTCATTTCTAGTTAAGCCTTAACCATTAGAAGAGCCATTTGGAAATAATGGTTAGTGGAAAAACTCTTAATCATTTAAGGACAAGTAGTCATGCCTTTCGGGGAAGGCAATGGCACCCCACCCCAGTACTTTTGACTGGAAAATCCCATGGACAGAGGAGCCTGGTAGGCTGCAGTCCATGGGGTCGCTAAGAGTTGGACACGACTGAGCGACTTCACTTTCATTTTTCACTTTCATGCATTGGAGAAGGAAATGGCAACCCACTCCAGTGTTCTTGCCTGGAGAATTCCAGGGACGGGGGAGCCTGGTGGGCTTCCGTCTATGGGATCGCACAGAGTCGGACACGACTGAAGCGACTTAGCAGCAGCAGCAGCAGCAGTCATGCCTTTACATGGGCTAACCAAGATTCCCTGCACTTGTGGCAGCACTGTACCTGTCTTAACATCTCCACTGTCACATATTTCTCCCCTCCCTCTATTCCCTTATGAAAGAAGGGATTTTTTTTTAATGTTTCTTAATGGATGCTCTCAGACTGTAATAAAGATGACTTCAATATGTTGAAGGAAAAGAGCAAGCTTAGGTGAATATATTTTTTGCAAAAGAAAAACTGCATATATATAGTTATAAATATATACACAAATACACACTCTACACTGTCTGTATGTGCATATTAAAAAGTGTGAAGGACTTCTAAGCAATATGGTGCACTGAGCTAACTGAGAAAGACATACTTAGAAAGACATTTCTTAGAAAGAAATGATGGACTTGAAAACTCTGGAAACTAGTAACAGAAGATGAGAAGGAGACTATTCAGAGGTAGTATTTGAAAATTCTTTCACTATTTGGGAGGAGGAGACAGATCATGAAAAATGTTAAACTTTAAGTATGTGTGTTTAAAATTTTTAAGTAACCATTAAAAGATTACTGGCAATGGATAATTCCCAAACCCACTGGGGAGAAGACAGGGAAGGATAAAGAAAAACTGGTTAATATTTAAAGGCAAGAAAGAGGAAAAGACACCAAAAGGCATATCAAAAATAGAAAATACAGAATAAGATGGCAGAAATGAGTCCAAACATGTCAGTAATCATAATAAAAGTTAAAACTGGCATAACCTACTTGAAGATATAACAATAGTAGCAACATTTATTGGGTCTTTACTATGTATCAAGTACTGTTCCTCACATGCTGACTCCACTAACATGTACTGTCATGTCAGTCTAAGACAGATGCTATTATTAGGAGCATTTTACAGATGAAATGAAGCTTAAAAAAGTCACAATTTAGGAAATGGCAGAGCCACTTAAATCATAGAATTCTGCCTTTTGAGCCTGTACTTTAATAGGCTAGTAGTCTGTTATAAGTCTCATCTTGTCCATAAACATATGCAATGCTTACATACTAACTGTAATGTTAAGATATAATTTTCAGTCATGCTTCCCATTTTGCTATAGTGTTATTGGTGGCATTCACTGAGCTTAATTTACCCATTGAAGCTAACTACTTTATGATATTGCATAGCTTGGATGTAACACAATTTATTCAATCATCACCCTTCCAATGAAAGCTCAAGTTACAGAGCAGGTCCTATGACTGGTGCAGTAGTCTGAGGGCAAAGATTCCCTGATCCTTCACAAATCTCAAGTCTAGTTCACGTTTCCAAGTAGAGGTCTCTGCATACACTGATTTTTACTGGGTACCACACTCTAATGATTTAGGTACTTTTATTCCCATTTGAGTAAACCGAGGGTCCGAGAGTAATTAAACATGTTTCCTAAGGTCATATACGACTACAAAATGACTGGGTCCAAAGCTGCCGATCTAAATCTCTACTCTCCCTTATGAACCTACACATCCCAGCATGGACAGTTCCCGGGAACACCTAGGCTCAGTCAATAACGACGGCTTTAGCTTCACTCCATGAGCCATCTCCAGGGGCACCAGACTTCGCGGAGTGCTTAGCTCAGGTGTTCGAGATCGGTCCAACCCTGCCAAGCACCCTGGACAATCCAGAAAAACTTCCGCATGGGAACTTGACCCTTAAACAGACGCCTGGAACGGAGACACTTCTCTCTGAGATGAGATAAGACCATACGATTTGGGAGAATCTGGATTTACAGAAGCCAGGACCCACCAGGAGAACCCGAAAATGAAAGAGACATGGCGGGAGGACGATCACAGTTACTGCAACACAACCGAGAAGGATCTAGAAGCGACGTGACGCGACTCTCTCACAGCAGCACCCACTCACTCGAAGTAGGGAAGGGAGGTACTTACCTGCAAACCTCCCAACTTTAGGAAACTTGAAACTCTAGGTTCTCGCCTTTCGGTACCACGTGTACAGCTTGCAAAATTCTCTGCCCCCTGAACCACCGCCTCCGATGCTAGAGCCAATCAGGGAACATTGCGTCATCACGGGGCGCCAGGAAAAGGCAAAAGTAATTGCAAAGCGAACACTGGTGATTGGAAGGCGGAGGAACCGCTACCGTTGCCATGGGTAACTGAACAGGATCGTTCCGCCTGGGCAAAGCCTCCTGGGAGTGGTGGTTCAGTTGCGCCCCACACCTACCTCCCTTGTGGGCAGAGGAACTACAACTCCCACGGAGACTCGGAAGCAGCCTAGGCAAAGGAGCGGTTGTTTCAGCTTTGGCTTTAGTCCGTGCCTGAACCTGGAAAATGTTGCTGACGCCCCAAGACAGGTCCTCCTCCAGGAAGAGGACGGGGCTGAATCGCTGGAAACAGATTACAAGGAAGCCGAGTCCCACCAAGGTGATCCATTCGTATCGGGAGCTCGGGGAGAGAGGCGGGGAGGCGGGGGACCAGCTCTGAGGACAGCTGCAGCGCCGCCTGCGCTTCCTTCCTCTTCTCTCAGGGGCATCCTTACCTGGCCGGTCTGAGTTAGGACCGACCCAGTGGCTGCATTGCCCTAATGAAGGGGGCCTAGTGATTGGGAGGATTGGTTGCCTTACGGCTTTGATGGGCAGCGTCGTGAAAGAACCGTTTCCATCTAACGCTTTTCTAAAAAACCGGAGAATCTTAATAGTACCCATCCCTGTGAAGAGAATTCCAGAGCTATTTCTTCACCTGTATACTCCTGTTTTAGGGAATTCCCCGCAAGATTTCATTTTTTTTTTCTTTTTTTTTTTAATGTTTTGCAAGTCGTAGGAACCTGTTCTTCATTGGAGGGGTAAGATTTTCACCTTAAATCCTATACCTCATATCCCTCTCCTCCTAGTTTTACATAAAGTCTGTAAAATGAACTCAGGAATGCAAGTGGATGTTGAATATATCAATACTTAATTCACTTGAAAATCTCTAAATTCAAGCAGCAATCAAAAAATAGATGTTCTTCATATTTGTCACCTTTTTTGATGCCTTAGCATCCAAAGAGATGGAAAACTGAACCCCACAGTAAACTTGAAACGTGTAAATGACAAGTGCAAAGTCCCAATGACACGGTGTGTGCTTTTCACAGACTGCTTTTAACGTCACAGAAATAAATGTTTTACATGTAAATAAATGGGAGTGCCAAATGGAAATCTTAGCTTTCAGCTCCAGAGCAGCTTCACAACTGTTTTCACCCTTAATTAACACCTCCTTAAAAACTATTGTGTAGACATGTGGCCTTTCTGAAGCCAATAGGCAATTGTGCTTGCAGGTTATTCTAAATATACCAGCTAAATAATGCACTGGACATACTCTACTCAGTGAATATCTTGCCCCAGATGCTGGAGGGTGCAGACTGGAGCATTAGAGAGACTTGGAAACAGAGCCTGCTTCTACTGTGTGGGTTCTATAAAAGATTGGATCCAAAATAGGTTATGACTATAAACTTGATGATGAAAGGTAAAAACTGGGGACAATTTTGGGACCCCAAAAGGAAAGATTTTTGCTGCTAATACTCATTGTTACTGCCTACAGGATAGAAAGGCAAAAACACAATTAAGCTACTTGGGGCTCAACTGTGTTTGAATAAGATCAGCTGTTTCTTTGTTGTAGCAACAAAATTATTCAGCAGTACAGCTGTATTAATTAGTTATTTGTAAGGTACTTTGAAGGGGAAGTGTTAGAGGATAGTATTATACCTTTCCCTCCTCCGTGTGTCAGTATGCTAGTTTGGATATTCCCTTATTTATTTAAAAACCCACGTGAATTATTAGCAAAGCAAATACCTCTCTTTGTTAAGTGAGCTATTTGTTAAACTCTCAGAAATTTGCAGAACTCCCTCCAAATTCTGCAAACTTCTGAGAGTTACAAAGAGTGAAGAAAGAAATTGTTCTGCAGATCTGATTTCTAATTTCAGATTAATATCTGACTGACCTGGGTAGAAATTTATGTGATTTCTGCTTCATTTTCTGCTCTGTAAAACAGTAGATAATTGGTTATCCCTCACTCCACTCCCCCCACCACCACCAGTTCTTATTGGACCAAACAGTATCCCTGCTTTAGGTAAACACAGGTTACTCCTGAAAAGAGAGACCTAAGGAAAGGCACACACCTTTCTCCAAGCAGATTTACTTTCACGGCACTTGAATAATCTGACTAATCAGTGCTTATTTGGGTTTTTATAAGGAATATTATATGCAACATTCCTCTATCTTGGCTCTTAACCCTGCTGCTGCTGCTAAGTCGCTTCAGTCGTGTCCGACTCTGTGCGACCCCATAGACGACAGTCCACCAGGCTCCCGCCGTCCCTGGGATTCTCCAGGCAAGAACACTGGAGTGGGTTGCCATTTCCTTCTCCAATGCATGAAAGTGAAAAGTGAAAGTGAAGTCACTCAGTCATGTCCAACTCTTAGCGACCCTATGGACTGCAGCCCACCAGGCTCCTCCATCCATGGCATTCTCCAGGCAAGAGTACTGGAGTGGGGTGCCATTGCCTTCTTTGTCTTAACCCTGGGAGCTTTAAAAAAGTACACGTGGGCCCTACCCCAGGCCAATTAAATCAGAATCTGGAGCTGGACCTCAGTAGGAGGTGGAAACAGTCAGAAGGTGTTCCAGAAAAGGCTTCATGTTTTTCTTCCTGCTGGCATTCTGTGTTTTTTTGTTGCTGAACTTCCTAATGAAATGCTTTGGGGACAGATTATAGAACATTTTCCCTCACGCTTTAATTAGAAAGACAGACTAAAATGGCAAAATGATAGATATATTGCTGTGCACTAATATTCTGTATATATTATCTACAGCCTGTGTTTGACCCTGACAATGTGGAACATTGGATTAAGGTAAGGATATTTCATAATTAAGATAATTAAGAGTCACACATAATCATGTGGAATATGAATACTAATAGGTCTCCATTTTGCATATATTTTGCTGTTTTCATTCCCATGGGACTACATAGATAGATAGATATAGATATAGTTTTAGTTTTATACTCTAATACATTTTCATGATTTTGTTGCTTCTCATAAAAGCACGAATGACAAGGTAACATCCCTTTCAAATGCCATGAAGATCATCTGAAGAGGTTTAAAGGACAGGGGAAGAGAAGCTGTAGGAGAGGACATTGTGGACTTCCCCAGATAATTGGAAAGAACGTACTGCTGTAGGTACATTGACCTGTGAGACCAATTCAGTAGGTAAAAACTGTGCGTGCATCACAAGTGAGAATCTTCTAATGATTGGAGCAATCCAAAAATGGAGTGGGCATTCTTGTAAAGAGGTGGATTTTCTCTCACTGGAGGTATTCAAGTGGATTCTAAATGGTCACTCAATGTTAGGACTATTAAGGAATATATTTGTGCATTTAGTTGGGGGTGGGGGAGCCAATTGGGTTAGATAACCTCTGAGGTCTCTTCTACGCCTGAGATGTATGTTTTGGTACCAAGTACCATTTAAGCTGAAAAACTGCTTCAGGTGCCTCCAAGTGTCATTTTGGCAACTTGCCATACTCAACTCATTTGTGCACCACATGTTTCAAAATCATGCAGTACTTTCCTGGAAAATATCCTTCTGCCTGTTAGTATTTTGAAGAGCTGTTACTTATCTAAATTGACAGCCATTATGAGCTTCAGGCTAGATGAAACCTAGGCCTGATATAATCATTGTTAACCATTTTTTCATGGTTAACTATATTAAGTTTTTAATAATTATAAATATTTAGCCAGTATTTATTAAGCTCCTCCTAAGTACTAGCCCACTGTGTTGGGTGCTGGAGGTATAACAGTGCACGGGGCAGGTACAGTTTCTGCCTTTTTAGAGTTTGTAGTCTGTGCTGTGTGCGTGCTCAGTCACTTCAGTCGTGTCCAGCTCTTTGCAACTCCATGGACTGTGTAGCCTGCCAGGCTCTCTTTCCATGGAGTTTTCTAGGCAAGAATACTGAAATGGCTTGCCATTTCCTACTCCAGGGGATCTTCCTGACCCAGGGATCAAACCCAAGTCTCCTGTGTCTCCTGCATTGCAGGCAGATTCTGTACCACTGCACCACCTGGGAAGCCCAGTTTATAGTTCAGTGGGGGCTAAACAACTTACTTGAAATTGTTGGGAGAATTAAGGATGTAGTTGAAGTCCCTGGGGAGGGGCACTCGTATAGATGGGGACAGGGGAGCTTCCTGGCTCCTGCAGAAGGCCTGACTTAGGAGACAGTAAGATAAGTCCACCATGGTGGAGACTAACCTCGGGGAAGCCCACTCCCCAGACTACATCAAGCTCAGCTTGTGTGTCAGTGTTGAAAGTTGCAGTACCAAACCCTTCCTGGGCTTGATAGTGTGTTTAGTTACTGGCTCCTCCAGAGGGGAAGATCTAAGTAAAATAGAAAGGTAAAATGCTGCTGTTTGTACCATTTTCCTCTTTTGTGCAATTGTCAGCGAGCTTCACTTCGTTAGATTTTATCATTCCTGTAAAACTTCTGCGGTAGCTCTTTCTCCATTATACCCTCAAATCATCCCTGTCTTGAAAAATATCAATTAGTCTTCATTTCATCCCACAGTCATTTTCTTTTCCAGTGTCTTTGGACTGGACTCAGATCAGATCAGATCAGTCGCTCAGTCATGTCCAACTCTTTGCGACCCCATGAACTGCAGCACGCCAGGCCTCTCTGTCCATCACCAACTCCCGGAGGTCACTCAGACTCACATCCATCGAAGTCAGTGATGCCATCCAGCCATCTCATCCTCTGTCGTCCCCTTCTCCTCCTGCCCTCAATCCCTCCCAGCATCAGAGTCTTCTCCAGTGAGTCAACTCTTCGCATGAGGTGGCCAAAATACTGGAGTTTGAGCTTTAGCATCATTCCTTCCAAAGAAATCCCAGGGCTGATCTCCTTCAGAATGGACTGGTTGGATCTCCTTGCAGTCCAAGGGACTCTCAAGAGTCTTCTCCAACACCACAGTTCAAAAGCATCAATTCTTCGGCGCTCAGCCTTCTTCACAGTCCAGCTCTCACATCCATACATGACCACAGGAAAGACCATAGCCTTTACTAGGTGAACCTTTGTTGGCAAAGTGATGTCTCTGCTTTTGAATATGCTATCTAGGTTGGTCATAACTTTCCTTCCAAGGAGTAAGCGTCTTTTAATTTCATGGCTGCGGTCACCATCTGTAGTGATTTTGGAGCCCAGAAAAATAAAGTCGGACACTGTTTCCACTGTTTCTCCATCTATTTCCCATGTAGTGATGGGACCAGATGCCATGATCTTTGTTTTTTGAATGTTGAGCTTTAAGCCAACCTTTTCACTCTCCACTTTCACTTTCATCAAGAGGCTTTTGAGCTCCTCTTCACTTTCTGCCATAAGGGTGGTGTCACCTGCATATCTGAGGTTATTGATATCTCTCCCAGCAATCTTGATTCCAACTTGTGTTTCTTCCAGTCCAGCATTTCTCATGATGTACTCTGCATATAAGTTAAATAAACATGGTGACAATATACAGCCTTGACGTACTCCTTTTCCTATTTGTTGTTGTTCCATGATCAGTTCTAACTGTTGCTTCCTGACCTGCACACTAGTATAGTCTAATACAGCCTAGACTCCTTGCTTTTGTGTTCTGATTGTCCTCTTGTGTCCACAATTATTTTCCTTCAGTTTCTAGTTCTTACCACTCACAGAAAGTTGTCATAAATGACTTCCTGACTAAATACAGTGGTCTCTTCTTTGTTCTTTTAACTTTTTAAGGTTATTTGATACAGTTATCACTTTTTTATGCTAGAAATTCTCTCCTCCATTATCTTTTTGTGACAGTTTCCTCTGGTTTCTCTTAATACCTTTCTGTTCACTTCTCTGACTCTTGTCTGTTCCCTAATATTATCCAAACTCTGAGTATACCTTAAACAATTACAACTCTAGACTAAGACTTTGAAATCCACTTGAGTGGGCCACTCGTTCAAAATGGAAGAGGGGGACATATATGGGAAGGACGTGGAATGTGGTGAAGATGGAGTAAGGACTTCCCTCGGGACAGAAAACAAAGATCACTCAGTTGAACGGGAACTTAGCTAAAGCAAGGAACCATTATTTTTTGTGATACCAGGAATTGGTAAATCAGATTGATTCAGGCTTGAAGGTTTTCATTGGAGAGGCAAGGAACAAGACTTTTGAGGCTTATGTAAGATAGTAGTTGAATATCCACACAGAGTAGGAAAGAGAGGGGACCCTGTAAAGGGTTCATAGGTTGGGAGAAGGAGGGGGTGTACGGTGACTCGAGGGCTTGGTTAGGTGCAACACCACTATATGGATTAGGAGGAGTCAAAAAAGATGAATAGGAGGTTGATGGGGGGAGAGGGGATTATCAGCATTTAATTTGAACAATGGAAAATTTTGTGACATGGTTGAGGATGACCATGTCATTGAGTTGCTAAAATGCAATTGAGGAGAAAGCTGTTGGCATACAAGAGATCAAGCACACTTTGAGGCTGAAATGTTGGTAAGTCATTCTCAGGGACATTAAAGTCATTTAGAATCAGGCAGATGCTTGGTAGAAATATGAATCTTGGTGCTGGTCACTCAAATGCAACAGTCCATCTCAACTTACAATTAATCTTCATCCTGATTTGATAGAATGACTCATCTTCTTGCTCCAGAGTATTTGGCTACTTTTAGCTTTCTAAACATTTCCACTGTGTCAGTTCTCTACTCTTGGAACCTTCAGTAATCTGCATGCTGTCATATAAGTGTTAGTTGCTCAGTCATGTCTGACTCTTTGCAACCCTACGGACTATAGCCCACCAGGCTCCTCTGTCCATGGAATTTATCGGGCAAGAATACTGGAGTGGATTGCCATTTGCTTCTCCAGGGGATCTTCCCAATCCTGGGATAGAAACCAGGTCTCCTGCATTTCAGGCATATTCTTTACCATCTGAGTCACCAGGGAAGAGGCAGTGAATTCTAAAGGGGCCTCTATCAATCTCCCTGGAATAAACAGCCCTTTTATACTGCATGACTCCTATCAGGCCAGTCTCCTTCCCCTCTATCAGGTAAGTCTTCCTTTTGCTTTTTTTAATGATGATCCCCAGCTCAGAATACCCTCTCTCTAGGAGGCCAGTCCACATCTTTCCCTTAAATCTCAGCTTGAGACACCTCTCTCAGTGAACAACTACCCCTCACTCCCCTTACCCTCCTAATCCTATTGTCTGTACTCCTTTCCTTGGAGTTATGTTGGCATTCATACACACAGATACAGTGTCAAGCATTTACTTGTATGCAGAGTGATTAAGTGGACATGAGTTTGAGCAAGCTCCAGGAGATGGTGAAGGACAGGGAAGCCGGGCATGCTGCAGTCCATGGGGTTGCAAAGAGTCAGACATGATTTAGCAACTGAACAATAACAACAGCAACAGTGATTAAGAAAGAATTGGATACTTTCAAAAAATACATTACTCAGAAAACTATTATGTATGGGCATGCGGTTTGCACGTGGGAATTTGTGAAGAAACTCGTGTATGTACCTGCCAGCCTTGAGGAAATGGAGTTCATTATAGAGCTGCCATCTCTGCATCTGTGGCAACAGGCTACACAGGGTCTGTAGTGGGTAATATACTCAGTGTGTGCCGTGGGACATAAGGAACACATGTTAAACATTTATATGATCACAGGACTCACTGAGACAGTTCCTTTACAAATTATATCCTCATAGCATAGTCAGTGAGTAAGAAACTTTTGAAGATGTTCAGTTGTTTTAATCACCTTGTATTGCTTTAAGACTGTTCTTAAGTTGTTTATTACACACATGGCACGTGTAACCAAAACTAAAGTGAACTCTTTGGGAACACAAGCTTTTAGTTTTGTTTCCCCCTTATGTCCACAGTCCTGGGAACAGAGTTAGCCTTTAATCAACTTGTTTAAAGAATAAGTTGCTAAAGAGATACATGAGATGTCTCCAGTCTCTTATGTATTTTAATTGGAAAAAAAAAAAAGTAAGGATATAATGTTTTAAAACAAGGAATTACAGAGATTATTTCTAATCCTTACTATCATCTAGCATTTTTTTCCCCCAAATCTTCATTTTAAGTGATAGCCCAAACATTTTCTTTGTTAGAGCCAAGCACACATTTCTCTTTACTCCCTGACTTGTCAGTACCAGACTCTGCCCTTCTTTAGTACCAAAATCAGTCTTCCTTCTCCTGTCTCCAAGCTCTCTTTCTTCTAAGAATCTGCACAGAGGCCAACTCAGGTGAGATGATGTGTCATGGAAAGTTATTTCTTTCACCCACAGCCTGAAGAACTACATCTACAAGCCTGTTTTGGTTCTTTATATTTAGTTTGTGGATATTGGTTTTAAAAAATTAGAGTTGATCTATTTATTTGTATATTATTTACAAATATATGTGTCTATGTATGTATACACATACCAACACATAGAGTATATGTGAAATTCATCTCTCTCCCTTAGAATTTAAGGACCTTAAAAGGAAGGACTAGGTGCCAAGCATATCGTGACCCTTAAGTAAAGGATATATAACGACAGCATTGACTTGAGCATGATGGAGGCTCTGAAAGAGAACACATCTCTCCAGAGTGACCTCATGAAGGTCAAGGATACGTTCTTGACTCTCTCTCTCTCTGGTTAGACCATTTTTATTCTGATTTCATATTTTGTCTCATATGTTCTATTTTGACCTCTTTTTCGAGTTACCTTGATGTTTCAACTTTATTCCTCTGCTTCAAATTCGGACTTAGCATATGAAATCCTTAAAAATTTAAAAGATCAAGCCCATGACAAGTTTTGAGCATGCAGATAAAACCAAAATGTCAAGAGTTTGCCCACCTCTGCCAACCCCTTCCCCATTCCTGTGAATTTGACTGTGTTTTTACTAGATTTTCACTGTCGAGTTAACATTCTGAATTACTACAGTTCAGTGACCCTTTATCCCAATTGTATTAGTTTGCCTGATATGTAATGGGACGTTTCCTTCAGGGGTAGGAATCTGAAGTACAGCTACGTGCTTCTGGTTCACATTCATATGCAAGTACTAGTGGCTTGGAAACTATTAATAATAAGCTATTGTATATTTTTTAAATATCCAGGTGTCAGGATCCCATGACTAATGCTCTAAACAAAAGTCATCTAAAGCTTGAACACCCTTTTGTTCAAATATAAACATTATGAGCGCCTATTAAAACTTGGTAAAATGCTGCAATTAATTTCATTTTTAATGAGTGAAATTATTTGGGGTGGATGTTTAAACTTCAAAGTATCTTTTAAAATGGAAAAAAGAAAGTATCTTGGTAGTTGATAGAAAATCAGAATCTTGAATAGGAGAGAAATCTTCTAACCCTGAAGAAAGTTGTCATCTTGGTGGATTTTTTTTTTTTTCTTTTAAAAGAGAGTGGAGAAAGCTTCAGAATTTGCAATTTCTCAAGTATTTTCTGCTGGAAATTCAAATTTATCCAGAAGACTTTGGGGCCAACTTGTAGATTTGGAAACACCTGAGCAAATAGAAGATCATGAAGAAGTCTACACAGAAGGTAAGAGAATACATTGGGAGTTCAGTTCAGTTCAGTCGCTCAGTCGTGTCCGACTCTTTGCGACCCCATGAATCACAGCACCCCGGGCCTCCGTGTCTATCACCAACTCCCGGAGTTCACTCAGACTCACGTCCATTGAGTCAGTGATCCCATCCAGCCATCTCATCTTCTGTCGTCCCCTTCTCCTGGCCCCAATCCCTCCCAGCATCAGAGTCTTAACTCATAATGAATTTCAGAGTACAGAGCGAAAGTGTTTCTTTCTCTTGTTCTTAATTTTTGTTTTCTTCTACTTTCCTAAAGCTAATTTACTCTGGAATTACTTCCAGTATTTCAAGTAAGGTTATATTTAAGGCCTGTTCTGTCTCTTGAAATGGAACCACGTCCAGAGGCAGTTTTGACATAACACAGTTATCTAGTAAGTGTAAAATACTGATCTTGTGGTACCAAGGGCAGCTTGTTTATAAATAAGCTTTGTTCCTTAGGAAAGGAGAAAGCGTTTACTCTTCTGGAATCAGTATTGTAGTTACTGATGCCCTAGGGAACTCCACTGTTTGGGATGAAGAGATCAAGAGGGACCAGCAAAGAAGACTGGAAAGGAGAGGCCCTTGAGGTAGGAGGAAAGTCAGAGTGCCATATCCTGGAAGCCAGTTTTCATTTGAATTATTTATGTCTCCAGTTTTTCAGATTATTTCTTCATTTATTCAACATATACATTAAATTGTTGCTCTGTGCCAGGCACTGTTTTAGGCTTTGGAAGAGCAAGTTATGAACAAGGGATGAAGTTCTTGCTTTCGTGGAGTATGCATTCTAGAGTGGGAATAAAGAAAATGAAAGACAAAAGGTCAGACAGTGATAAGTCATCCGAATTTGGACCTAAATAACAAGAAAGAGCCACGTAAGCTGTGATGGCAGAAGAGCATCCCAGGCTTTGGGAAAGGTCACATTAAGAGTTAAAGTACAGGCTTGGTGTGCTTGAAGGACTGAAGGAAGACCAGTGTTGCTGGAGCTTCCCAATGGAGAAAGCTTGCAGAAGGGTCTTCTAGGCCTGGGGAAAGAATTTAGAGTTTCTTCTGAGTATGAGCAGATATCATTGAAGAGTTTTATTTTTTATTAATTATTATTTTAACATCTTTGAAGGGATTTAAGCAGAGGTACAGTAGGACCTTTTCCTAATATATGAAGACTGAATTACGGGGCGGGAAAAAGGAGACTAGTGAGAGGCCGTTACGGTGGCCTGCGTGTGCTCTAACACCACTTGGTCTTGGGTGGTTGGTGGTACTGGAGATGGCCAAAGGAGATTTATTCAGGAATTGGCAAAGCCGTGTCTTACCCTACCCATTCTCCCACTCCACCAATAGAAATACACAATATACTTTAGTCACTCAAGATTTCCAAGAAGTCCTGCATTAAAAAAAAAAAAAAAAGTTTACTTACCCCATTTCCCAAGCTTCTTAGACCTGGACTTTTTTATCTTGAAATACATATTAATATCCTGAGAAACTTTAGAGACTATTAGTGGGTGAATAAAACATTGTTTTCAAAGGTTTATATCCTTTTTTTTTTTGCCCCTCTCATCAACTGTCTGTTAATATTCAGTAAGAACTAGTGATCTGGGGAACACACTTTGAGAAATTCTACTTTAGGGTGGGCTTCACACCTCTGATCCAACGTGAAGTGTCCTACAGTTGAACCCTCCAAGGGTCTCCTTCTCTTTCATTGTCTTTTTGGAGTACTTCATTGTAAATCTCTCCTTACTAATGAATGGCATTTCAGATCAGATCAGATCGGATCAGTCGCTCAGTCGTGTCCGACTCAATGAATGGCATTTAGTAGATGCAAATTATTTTACACATAAATTATATATAAATATTCTGAACTATTATAAATGGGGTTACTCAAATATCTGCTCCATTTCTCTACTTTCCTCTGAAAGCCAGTAGCGTCTGTTGCTAGTATACTTTATACACTTAGTTTCTACCACTTTGATTCATTTTTTCTACTTTACATTTCATGCCTTCCTATCTATGTTAAATGTCTTTTAGCATCATTTAATATTTGGAAGCACTCCATTCCCTTAGAGGTGTGCAATAATAATAATAACCATGATGAAGAATGCTAAAATACACATTTTTCTTCTTTGGAAATCCCCATACCATCTCTGCAAGAGCTGTATGGTAATGATGATAATGAAGTTAATGCTAAATTTTCTCTCATGCCTCTACATTTAAGAAGATTTTCTGGATGTCACTAAGAAAGAAATGCAAATGGAAGTTGGCTTCCAGAATATCACACTCCAGTTTTTCTCCTCCCTCAATGTGGGTCTCTCCTTCCTAGTTGGCTTGCCTGGTTCTGCCTTAGCTCTTCAACCCCTAGAAGCTAGAGTTCGTCGGGGCTTAGTCCTTGCACCAGTTCCCTATCCACCTTCCTCCTCTGGCGATCTCATCCTCTTCTGTCTCTACATGGTATCTGTATGCTGACAACACCTACATTTATTTCTTCAGCTTGGTTCTGTCCCTGGCAACCCAGATAATATAACCAACACCTCCTTGAATCCTTATTTGAATATCTCATAAGCATCTAAGACCTAACTCATCTAAAGCTGAATTGCTCATCTTCCATCCAGACCTGCTGCTCCCTTTTGGTTCCCTGTCTCGGTAAATGACATCTCCATCCTGTAGTTGTTTAGGCCAAAAAATGTTTAGGTTTCTTTCTCTCACATCCCATATCTAGTCCATCAGCAAATCATGTCAGCTTCACCTCAAAACGTTATTTTCTAGAATCTGAGCATGTTTAATACTACCACTTCAGGTCTAGGCGCCATCACCTCTCTCCTAGATATTTGTATCCCAACTGGTGTCTCCTGCTTCTATGCTTGTCACCCTACAGTCTGTTGTAACCTAGTAGTCAGAGTGATGCTCTTAAAATATGTTACCTCTTTGGTTAAAAACCTTCTGTGGCTTCCCATTACACACAGAGTAAAAGCCCAAGTACATTGAATGATGTCAAGACATAGAAAAAAAGGGTTTTCAACCTCAGCACTGTTGATATTTTGGGCCAGATAATTTTTGTTTTGGGGGCTATACTGTACACTGTAGGGTGTTCATTGGCATTCCTGGCCTCTCCCAGTTGTCAGTTCAGTTCAGTTACTCAGTCGTGTCCGACTCTGCGACCCCATGGACTGCAGCACACCAGGCCTCCCTGTCCATCACCAACTCACAGTGTTTACTCAGACTCACGCTTATTGAGTTGGTGATGCCATCTAACCATCTCGTGGTGTCGTCCCCTTCTCTTGCCGCCTTCAATCTTTCTCAGCATCAGGGTCTTTTCAAATGAGTCAGCTCTTCACATCAGGTGGCCAAAGTATTGGAGTTTCAGCTTCAGCATCAGCCCTTCCAATGAATATTCAGGACTGATTTCCTTTAGGATGGACTGGTTGGATCTCCTTGCAGTCCGAGGGACTCTCAAGAGTCTTCTCCAACACCACAGTTCAAAAGCATCAATTCTTCGGCGCTAAGCCTTCTTCACAGTCCAACTCTCACATCCATACATGACTACTGGAAAAACCATAGCCGTGACTAGACAGACCTTTCTTGGCAAAGTAATGTCTCTGCTTTTTAATATGCTGTCCAGATTGGTCATAGCTTTTCTTCCAAGGAGCAAGCATCTTTTTATTTCATGGCTGCTGTCACCATTTGCAGTGATTTTGGAGCCCAAGAAAATAAAGTCTGTCACTGTTTCCACTGTTTCCCATCTATTTGCCATGAAGTGATGGGACCAGATGCCATGATCTTAGTTTTCTGACTTTTGAGTTTTAAGCCAACTTTTTCACTCTCTTCCTTCACTTTCATCAAGAGGCTCTTTAGTTCTTCGCTTTCTGCCACAAGGGTGGTGTCATCTGCATATCTGAGGTTATTGATATTTCTCCTGGCAATCTTGATTCCAGCTTGTGCTTCATCCAGCCCAGCGTTTCTCATGATGTACTCTGCATAGAAGTTGTTAGAAGCAAAAATGGCTCCAGTCACTGTCAGATGTCCACGGAGAGACAGGTTCACCCCAGATCTAGAACCACTGCTTCAACCCTGATCCCTGCAATACTTCTTCCACCTCATCTCGAACAACCCTCACTTCACTCATTCCTCCAGCCTTTCCACCTTCATGCTGTTTCTCCAGTACGCTAAACACTTTCCAGCCTTGGGGACTTTGCACTTGTTTTTTTCTCTGCATGGAATCATGTTCCCTTATATAGCCATATGGCTCACTCCCTCACCTCCTTCCCTTCTCTGCTCAAATGTCTTCCCAGTGAGGCCTCCTTTGACCACCCAATTAATTTAAAACTATCAACACCCGCCTTCCATTTCTTGTACACCATTTCTCCTTCTTCTCCTCTGTCTTTCTGACTTACTTGTTCTTTGTCTCTCTTCCCCAGTTAGAATGTAAGCTTCAAGGTGATGGGTTTCATTTTTCCTGTTTTGTGCACGGCTATATTCTTTAGAAGGAATGATGCTAAAGCTGAAACTCCAGTATTTTGGCCACCTCATGCGAAGAGTTGACTCATTGGAGAAGACTCTGATGCTGGGAGGGATTGAGGGCAGGAGGAGAAGGGGACGACAGAGGATGAGATGGCTGGATGGCATCACTGACTCGATGGGTGTGAGTCTGGGTGACCTCCGGGAGCTGGTGATGGACAGGGAGGCCTGGCGTGCTGCGGTTCATGGGGTCGCAAAGAGTCGGACACGACTGAGCGACTGATCTGATCTGATCTGATACTCCAAGTATCTAGAACAGTACTTGACACATGATAGTGCTCAAGAAACATTTATTGAATGAATGAAGATGGCAAATGAAGAAAGTCTCTGAAGTAACTGAATATTAAAAAGATATTTTTGTCTTATTGATAGCTCAGGAATTGGTCAATGACTGGTTAGACACCAAACTTAAGCAAGAACTAGCAAGTGATGGGGACAATGATGCTGAAGACACTGTGTCCAGTATCCCTCCTGTGCCAGAAGCCAGTGGACATTTGAAATATGACAGGTTTGATGGTAAGAACTTACCTGATTGTTCTAAGGTTTAACATCAATGATGGTTCCAAGAAATCTTTTTAATTGTTCTGAATAATAAATAATGTTATTTGACTTTTCTGTGTTTTGCTTAGTTTTGTAATTGGCTTTAAGTTTTCGTGATTCACTTTAAATTACTTATCTGTAGGTCAGTAAATTCGTGGTGATTTTTAAAAATTAAAATATTATATTATTTATAATTCTTCTTATGATTGAGCTTCCCTTGTAGCTCAGTTGGTAAAGAATCTGCCTGCAATGCAGGAGACTTGGGTTCAATTCCTGAATTGGGAAGATCCCCTGAAGAAGGAAATGGCAGCCCACTCCAGTATTCTTGCCTAGAGAATCTCATGGACAGAGGAGCCTGGCGGGCTACAGTCCATGGCATTGCAAGAGTCAGACACTACTTAGTGACTAAACCACTGTGATTATAACAGCAATTAATGCTGATTAAGAATGCCTCTTTCCATTGGATGACCATTTACTCTAATCGCTATTTCAATGTTTTACCATATTTAAACACTGACATACCATTTTGTATTTACAAAATGTTTCAAATATCTTTATAAGGGAGGTTATTACTTGTATACAGAGCCAGTGTCAGACAAGGTACATAGCTAACTTGTGAGGATTCCTCAGTTGTACTCCGAGTCTAAGATTTTTTTCTCTAAGCAAGGGTAGGCATAGTGGTGGTGGTGGCAGCTCCCCTTGCATGACTCAGGCACCCTGGTGAACTCATCTTGCAGCATGTCCCTTGTTTAGGACTCTACAGTCACAAAGTCATGAGCTCTTAAAGTTAAGGGACTCCTCAAGATCACCTAATCTGATTTACTCTCTTTACCCCCTCAGACAGAGGTTCTTCCAAAGTGTTCCTTATATGGGATAATATAATCTCTGCCTAAACACTTCTAGGTAGAGGGCCTGCACTCTGGGAAGAGCCCATTCAGCTGTTGGGAGGCTCTAATCTTCATAAAATCTTTCTTTTTTAGGAAAAATTAGGATTTTTGTCCTCATCTTTTACCCTTTAGTGCAACAGAAAATATTGATATCATTTTCTCTCTCTCTCAAGAATAGTGTTCTCTTTTTTTGTGGGAGTTGTAATCATATCTGAACCTTCATATGGGTCAGTGTTCCTAGATTAAATAGCACCAATACTTCCAGAAGTTCTTTATATCACATTGTTTCAGATATACTGATTGCCACCTTTAGATATTTTTCTAGTTTAGTGATGTTGTTATTAGAGTGAAGCATTTCAGTCAGATCAGATCAGTCACTCAGTCGTGTCCGACTCTTTGCGACCCCATGAACTGCAGCACGCTAGGCCTCCCTGTCCATCACCAGCTCTCGGAGGTCACTCAGACTCACATCCATCGAGTCAGTGATGCCATCCAGCCATCTCATCCTCTGTCGTCCCCTTCTCCTCCTGCCCCCAATCCCTCCCAGCATCAGAGTCTTCTCCAATGAGTCAACTCTTCGCATGAGTACTTAGTATTTATTTCAGTACTTATGAGTACTTAGTATTTATTTCAGTGAAGCATTTCAGTACTTAGTATTTATTCTGAAGTGTGTCTGAAACATAATGAAACTGCTACTTTCTTTCATATGGTGCTAATAGATCTAGTTATATCTCTACTCAGATTTGTTATTACGTTCTAGTATTGTACCAGGCCTCACTCATTTTATGCTTGTAGTGTTACTTTTTTGGGGGATCAAAGCATGGAACAAAAATATTACCTAGCCATTAAAAAAAATGTTTATCAAAATTATTAACTAACATATGATTATCTCAATAGGTAAAGAAAAAAATACCTGACAAAATCAATTCCTGATTAAAACTCAGCAATCTAGTAATAAAAAGTAAATTCTTTAACCTGACAAAAGGCATTTATACACATGGCACATACAGAAAACAAATACCGAAATGACGAACATAAATGCTACCTTATCAAAAATTGCATTACATATAAATGGATTACACATTCCAATCAAAAGATGTAGACTGACAGCATGAACTTACAATTATGACCTTAGTGTATGCTGTTTCAAGAGACACAATCTAGAGTCAAAGACACAAACAGGTTGAAAGTAAAAGGATGGAAAAAGATGTACTGTGCAAACAATAACCATAAAGGGGTGACGGCAGCTTACTAGTCTCAGGAAAAATAAGCTCAAGATAAAAAATGGTTACTCAGGACGAGGAAGGGCATTCTATGGTAATAAAAAGGTCAATCCATCAAGAAAACATAACAAGGATGAACATATATTTATACCTAAAAAAAGACCCCCAAAGTAAGTGAAGCACAAACTGACAAAATTAAAGGGAGAAACAGATCATTCAGAAATAACACTTGGCGACTTTAGTACCCCATTTTTGATAATGCATAGAAGTAAACAGAACATCAGCAAGAAAAATATTCAGTATCACTAGGCATTAGGAAAAAGCAAATTAAAATTATAATCAGTAACCACTATGAAACTGTTAAAATGGCTTAATTAAGAAACTGATCATACCAAGTCTTGGTAGGGATGTGGAGAAACTGGAGCACTCCTACACTGCTGGTGAGAATGAGAAATTGTATAACCACTTTGGAAAACAGTTTGACAATTTCTTAAAAAGTTAAGCATGTACTTATCATATAATCCAACCATTCCACTCCTAGGCATTTTCCCAAGAGAAAAGAAACCATATATTTGTACAAAAACTTGTACACAAATGTTAATGACAACTTTATTTGTAATAGCCCAAATCTGAAAACAATCCAAATGTCTATTCCAGATGAGAAAAATGAATTAATTGTGGTATGTCCATACGGTGGAATAATACTCAGCAGTAAAAAGGGATACACTATTGATACAGCAACATGAATGAACCTCAGAATAATTATACTGAATTTAAAAAGGCATGACCAAAAAGAATACATAGTATATAATTTAATTGACACCAAATTCTGGAAAACATAAGCTAACCTTTTGGCAGAAAGCAGGGCTGGGATTATCTTTGGGATAGGGCAAAGAGCATGGGAAGAACTTAGAGGAAGAGATTGCAGATCAGCATAAGGACCCTTTGGCAGCTGACAGACAAATTCATTTTCTGGATTGTAATGATGTTTACTGTTATCTATATATGTCAAAACTTACTGTAGACTTTAAATATTTATAAGTTTATTGTATGTTAGTTATACCACAGTAAAGCCTTTTTACAAAGAGCACTGGAGTCATCAAGAACGTTTAAATCCTTGTAATACAAATGTAAAAGTAGTATCTTTTAAATTTGGCAGTGAGGAAGTTAGTGACTTGGGTGAAGGCAGTTCTTCATGAGCGGAGGTTTTTCCCTCTTAGTTGAAGGTAGTTGCTGAGGGTTGTACTCATCCAATTGGCATTATCAGTTACTATTTATTGAACTCACAGCTTTGTATTTTTATTGTACCAGGATTATTTATATAAATATGGAAATTATACTAAAATTAAATTTTAAAAAATTCTTTTGATTTTCCATTTTTTGTTGTTGTTCTGTTTCCCCCAGATTTATGTGGTTATTTGGAGGAAGAAGATGAAAGTACCACTGTTCAAAAATTCATAGACCATCTGCTCCATAAAGACGTGGTGGATTCTGGGATATTGGAAGATCTTGGAATGAATGAAAACCAAGACAAGAAGCGGCAGAAGGATCCTCGTCTTACCATGGAGATGAGACATAAGCAGGTGGGAGGGTAAAGCAAAATTAAAATGGATAACAGGAAGCAATCTTGGTGTAACACATTTAATAAGCTTAAATAAAGACTTAGGCTTTATTGTGAAAAAAGGGTGCCATCTGTGGTTTGGTTAGAAAGAATAAAAATAAAATATAAGAACTTCAGAAGAAAAATAATGCTCATAAACTGAGGATAGGAAACAATTTAAGAAAACCAAAAAGAGGAATAATTGATTTTGACTAAGAGAGTGGTAAGCTAAGTTTTATTAGTTTGGATGTGGTACTTCCTATGATAAATATGTAGATTGGGTTTTGCTCAAATTTGGTTTTTGAATTGCAGTGTCAAGATATTAATATCACGAATATTGTGGTGAATGTTATAATGATAATTCTTTTCTAGACAGTGGAAAAATTTACCCATTTTGTGATTATAATTTGAAAGGGAGGACAGAGCTGAATTAAATCTAGTTCATCTGTTTTGAATTAGAAAGGCATATGGGAACTTTCTTTTCTCCAAAGGGAATAGTAGGTTATAGGAAAAAGATTCATCTCAACACTTTGTAGAGGAGCTTCAGGAAGTCAGAATGACCAAGTCTTTTCCACATGTCCAGAACCAAGACCAGACTAGAATTAATGTCTATGTGTGTGTGCTGTCTTTTTGTAATACTGAATTTCTGATTACTTTAAACCATAAGTTATGCTGAAACAGCACTAAGGATATTAGAGAAACTGGGGTAGAAGTATGAGCCTGGTTGGGATTTATGATGAAAGATGGAGAAATGGCTCATTAAGAGCCATTAGCTAGAAGTCTTATCACAACTGGAGAATAAGATAAGGGTAAAGTTAAGTGAAACAGGAAGGAAAGGATCATTCTTTAATTCATAGCTAGTTAAGCCTCTAAAAAAATGATTGTGCTTTTTCAGAAATGTCTGTTAAGCTCATGATTTTGATTTCCAAATATGATCCAGAATCACTGATAAATTTAAATAAAGGTAGAATTGAATAAAAGGTCGTGATGTTTCTGAAGTCAGTAAATATACTGACTGTTCTAGTCTTTACAAAGTAACCTATCAAAAATACCCTTATCCTTTCTTAAATTATAATTAGCGTACAGACAGAGCCTAAATAAATAACAGTAATGTACACATTGGAAGATCTTATGGATAGGAAATCATTACTAAACAAGAATCCAGAACTTGGCATGCAACCCATTTGATTTCAACTTTTTCATGGTGCAGATAATTCCCAAATTCTCTGGGGTTGTCTTTCCTAGCTTCATTTAAAACTTTGTATTGGCCATTACCCAGTAAACAAATGAACTTCTCCTCTTTTTCTGATAAACAGTGGGGTTCTGGGCCAGCATGTTTCAAAGTAATTGTATTCTGAACTTCAAAATGTGTTCTTAGGTTTTGCATATCCCTTTCTACTTGAAAGGCTGCATGTCAACCTTGATGTATTCTCTTGAAGGTAAAAGAAAATCGCTTAAGACGTGAGAAAGAACTGGAGCGCCAGAGAATTGAAAAGACCCTGAAAAAATCGGCCTTCTTAGAGGCTCAGTATCTGGTGCAAGAAGAGAAGAAAAGGAAGGCTCTAGAGGCCAAGAGAGAGGAGGAGGAGATTCAAAGGGAGATGGTAAAACTGCGAAGGGAGATAATTGAGAGGCGACACACAGTGGAAGAAGCATGGAAAATGTAAGCCAGCCGTGATAAGCAGCGTGAAGTTTTTTGTTTAAGCAGTCATTTTGGAGGTACTCTAAAGTTCTTTAAAATGTACCAACAATGCAATAACAAGACACAAAAGAGAAATCGCCCACTATTCCATCATCTTAACAAGTTAGCTATTTTCATTTTTCCATGTTTCCTCCTGGTCTTGGTTCCTTTAGGTACTTAATTGCAACCATAAAATACATTTAATTTGTCTTTCTGCTTGTTGTAATTACCACATTGCCTGAAGTCCTAAGGTCTGTATTTTACTCCATTGAGTTCCTATACCATAATTTATGTAATGACCTCCACTCATACTGGTAAGCATTTCAGCTAATTTCAGATTTTTCACCAGTACGTAGTTCAGTGAGCATCCTTAAGCATAGAGTGTTTTCATTCTTTTGAATTATGTTCTTAGGTGTGTAATTACTGAGTTAAATGGTGTAGACTTTTATGACTCTTGAAACATTGCCTAATTCATTTCCCAATGGGTTGTACTTATTTACATGATTGCTGGCAGTGGGCTGCACTCAGCATTGGGGGAGGTCATCACTTTCAATATTTTTACACTTCTAGTAGGTATCTTGTTGGTTAGTTTGCATCTGTTTGTGTACCTGAATGTCTTTAAGGTTGAAAATGTTTCCTTATGCACATTTACTAATTTTGCCTCATTCTGTTGTGAATTGCCTCTGTGTCCCATCTTCAGATAATCATACAGAGAGTCACCATGGCCTTACTGCCACTGATAAAGAAAAAAAATATCTGAAAAAGGAGGGAAATCAAAATAGTCCTCACAGGATGTAGTTCTGTTGTGGGTCTTCAGGCAGAGAATGAGCTTCATAAGTGAAATTACTAATGTATGTATTCTGAGAAACAGCACTGATGCATAAACTACAGAAGCCTAAGGACAACGTGCCCGAAGTGCCTGAATACTGAAACTGAGAGGCCAGGAAGACCTATTAGATAATCCCTCCCACCCCCATCCGCCTCATGCAGCTTTTCCCCCTGTGTTCCTGATTGCTCTCATCCCACCCAATTTAAAACAGCTCAGCAGTGGACGTGTGTTTCATTCTTTCAAGTGCCAGGCTCAGGCCTCCTCCAGATGCCCTTCCTTTTAGAAAGCAATCACCAGTGTTTTAGTGAGTTCTTGCTAAGGTCAGCCTTGCTCTTCAGATTGCTCTCAAGCCCTAACAAATCTAGGCTGACCTAAAATAAATTGTGAAAACAACATTTGATGGTAGCCAGAAGCTCTGCTCACAGTGGGCACTCCACAGACGTTCACTCCCCAGACATTTCTCTTAAAAGTTAAAAGCTTATCCACGGATACAGTGAGACAGGGAACATGCAGTCCTTCTAGGTGGACAAACTGATTTAAACATTCCAGAAAGCAATTTGGCGATAAACTGTAAGAGCCATGAAAAATGTTATCACTTGACCTGGAAATTCCAGTCCTAGAAAAAGTGCCCTAAATAAATAATCAGAAATCCAAATATTTATACACAAAGATAGTGAAAATAACGTTATTTATAGTAAGAAATATTGGAGAAATTAATAAATACTAGCTGTACAATGAAACAGCATTGACATGTTATCAGTGTTTTTTTCTGGGTAGAAATATGTAAGGTGAACGTTCTGACCACTACACTCCGGAAAATGTTGCCTGGGTAGAAATATGGATGTCCTTTATACCTCTCCAGTTTTTCACAGCAAGCAGATACTGCTTTCATAACAGATACATATTTTGATGTTATTTTTAAAAATTAGATCCATGGTATTAGAACTGTATTTCTTTTAATGCCCACTGTGATCTGCCTGTAACTATCTAATATAACATTGTTATGGCATTAGTAAGTTGGGAAAGTCAGTAAAATGTTACTGTTGGTAGGGCTTTTCAATTTATTTGTAAAGTGGCCCAAACCTACTCATTGAATAGTTTCAAAAGTGTCTTCTCTAAGAGGTTTATTAATTACAAAGGGAAAAATAGCAACTTTACACTGGAAAAGCTACCTTAACTAAGTGATATCCCCAGTAATAAGATATAACTTTGTGTGCTCCCATAGGCTATATGATAATGATAATTAATGAATAAATATCTTTAGATTATTCTGGCATCCCTCTCTCAATTTGAGTTTCCACAACTGTAAAGTAAAATTCAGAGAGACTAGGTGACTCTTCAGAATTTTCACCGCTGGTTGTGGCAGAGCCCATGATTCCTGATTCCTGGCAGATGCTATCTCTACTACATCACTGATAAAATGTATACCTTATACACTTAAACATGCCTGTACAGTTTAATACACTCCAGTAAGAAGGCAGTGGTTAAGAGCTGGCTTCGATTGGTGAGGGTAAAGGGATTACCTGAGTGAGAAAGAAAAGATAGGTGGATGAGCAAGAGAGAACCAGAAATTTGAGCAAAAAAGTTACTAAGAGATTCTTGTTAACTTCCCTGAAGTCCTTTTCCTCTTTGTTATCATGTTCTATTTTTTTCTCTTCAATTATTTTTAAATTAATATAATTCCATTCTGTCCTTATTCAGCAACACCTGATTCTTTTATTATTTTTCTTCCTAGAAACCTTGTAAAAGCCTTATGATAAAAATCTCACTCCTTTCTTACCTGAGGGTCCTGTTTTATCTCCTCTTGTGAGAAGAGAGAGAACTCATGTCTATATCAGAGAATATTTAATGGTTGTTATCTCTCAAATTTCAATCTGTATTATTCAATGTTAAACTCAATGAATACACTTTACTAAAATTTCTATAAGGTTTTCTACTTTGCAGAATATAACAATGTTATTTCATTTAACTGTATTTTATAAAAAAAATAAACTAACTCGGAAAACTCACTCTGTAATTTTAGGCCCAGATCTAAAATTCTCTATCTTCTGATGGAAAATTCAGTGTTCATTCCACTGTGATAGATTCTAATCAAGTCTATTGTTCATACATGTAGTTTTTAATTGTTATTAATAGAGAGAAGAAGAAGCAAGAAAATTCTCCAAAAATTCCAGAGAAAGGCACATTTCAAAGTGTTCATATTCTTCTGGATGAAGAAAAAATGGCAAAAGAAAGAAAGAAGAAGCTGAAAGAGTTATTAATACAAACTTTCAAGGAAAATCACCAGGTAGGAATTGTAACATCACTTTATTCGGGATTCTGCCGCATAAATGACAAAGGGCTCCATCAGAGATGTGACAGTGTAACATTGAGCCCCGCTGAGCCTTGTTACAAATACCACAACTGCCCACACCATTTGCTCTGTGCTACCCACCTGACTTAGTGCATAAGGGAGCATTTCGATCTCTTATTCAGGGGCTATTCTTATATACTCTGTGTGATCCTGAGAAGTTGGGATATGAATTTGGGATGTCTTTCTAAATTACCCTTTTTGGAGTAGTGTGTAAGTACTAATGTAGATCTCTGGCAGTTTGCAAGCATAGCTTCCACTTTGACGGTCTTAACTTTTATTCAGAAGAATTATTCAGAAAGTTACTTGCCTTTTGGTAGCTCAGATCCTAAACAGTAATATTGGTGCTTCTGCTTTCAATGGCATGCGTTTTATTTTGCTCTTCTATCACTTTCTTTAGTTCCACTTTTTGTAAAATTAACTGGCCAATATTTTATTGACTACTGCGCATCCTCCCCAGGCTATTTAGACAGAAATATTTTTCAGTGAAGTAGGATCAAAGGCAATATAAATTTGGGGTTACAATGTTTCAGGTAAAAAGAATTCCCTGGAACATTTTTAAATGAGGTCTGATGAGAAAAGACAAATACCTATGTTTTATGTCTCCAACAACAGCCACCGCATGGCCTTGGGCATTGATGAAATTCAGTGAAAGTTAATGGAATGAATGTACAAATGAATGGATTTAACAAGTGAAAACAGTGTCAGGAAGAGATTGCGGGAGCTTGATAAATGTTATTGTTTAGTCACTAAGTTATGTCCGACTCTTAGCGACCTTGTTGACTGTAGCCCGCCAGGCTCCTCTGTCCATGGGATTGCCCAGGCAAGAATACTGGATTGGGTTGCCATTTCCTTCTCCAGGGGATGTTCTCTATCCAGGGACTGAACCTGCATCTCCTGCTCAGCAGGCAGATTCTTTACTACTGAGCCACCTGGAAGCCCTGCTGCTGCTGCTAAGTCACTTCAGTCGTGTCCGACTCTGTGCGACCCCAGAGATGGCAGCCCACCAGGCTCTGCTGTCCCTGGGATTCTCTAGGCAAGAACACTGGAGTGGGTTGCCCCTAGGATAGACTGAAAAGACCCCAGAAATCAATAGCAGGCATTTGGATATGACATGGATAACTAAGATATGAGGGGGAAAATAAAGTAGTCAAAGCAATTCTTTTAAAAATAAAGAGCTAGACATGTTTGATGACAGCATTTTGGACTGTCAGGCAAGAAGTGATAACTATCCAAACATAGAAAAACAAGAGTTTGGCCAGAATTTTGGCTTTAGGAGTAGGCAGAGAAAAGCACAGTAGGAGGAGATATTAAGAGTTGGGATTAATATTTTGGGAAAGATTGGCAAAGACTGTTTGATGCTGTGTCCTCCGTGAGACGAATGGAGTTAATGTGTCCTCCTGCAGTAACAGTTCAGATTTCTGAAAGCAAATTGGAAAGGAACTAAGTGTAGAGGGGGCTCTCTTAAGAGGACATCAGGGCAAAGGGCCATGCTTTGCTCCAGCCAGTGAGAAATAAGATGTGTGTTTCCCATAACATTATTTTTTTAATTTCATCCAAGTCCAGCTCTGCAAGAAGTGATACAGTCATCCATTGGTATTCACAGGGGGATTGGTCCAGGATCCCAAGTATGTACCAAAATCTGTAGATGCTCTAATCCCTTATACAAAATAGTGTGGTGTTAGCATATAACCTATTCACATACTTCTGTGTGCTTTAAATCATCTCTGGATTACTTAGAACACCTATGTGAAAAATAAACAGAAACCTGAATTAAATAGAGTCCAGGAGACCAGCAGGGGGAGCTTTTATGCCCTGTGACAATAGCAGAGCCCAAAGAAGATAAACTGTTTCCTGGCAAGAACTGAGCCAATGAAAAGCCATGAACTCTGCTTACTATTGGGGTTTGATCCCTGGGTCAGAAAGATCCCCTGGAGAAGAGAACGCCTACCCATTCCAGTATTCTTGTTTGGGAAATTCCATGAACAGTGGAGCCTGGTGGGCTAGAGAGAGTCCATGGGGTCATATGGAGTCAGACACAGCTGAACGACTAACACTTTAACCTTGACTGCTTACTACAGCCCTCCCAACATAAGCTTCTCCTCTGTAAGAGTTCTTCTCCCCTTGCTATGAAAGAAGAACATGGCTCACCATGGGTACAGATCCCCAATTACAGTTCTCTGCTGATTCCAAATAAACCCAGAGTTTGCTGAAATAATACTCGGCAGTCTGTTCCAGGTCAACACCTAACACGGTATAAATGCTGTGTGCCGCCGCTGCTGCTGCTAAGTCACTTCAGTCGTGTCCGACTCTGTGCGACCCCATAGATGGCAGCCCACCAGGCTGCCCCGTCCCTGGGATTCTCCAGGCAAGATAAATGCTGTGTAAATAGTTGTAAATACAATGCAACTGCTATGTAAATAGTTTCCAGCGTGGCAAATCAAAGTGCTGGGTATGAATTCTACTGCTGCTGCTGCTGCTAAGTCGCTTCAGTTGTGTCTGAATCTGTGCGACCCCATAGACGGCAGCCAACCAGGCTCCCCCGTCCTTGGGATTCCAGGCAAGAACACTGGAGTGGGTTGCCATTTCCATCTCCAGTGCATGAAAGTGAAAAGTGAAAGTGAAGTAGCTCAGTCATGTCCGACCCTCAGCAACCCCATGGATTGCACCCTACCAGGCTCCTCCGTCCATGGGATTTTCCAGGTGAGAGTACTGGAGTGGGGTCCCATTGCCTTCTTTGAGGTATGAATTCTAGATACATATAAAGAGTTTTACAAAATTAGTGGCCTACTGAAACAAATTACTCGACTTTAAAAGGTTCAGATGGTATATTTAAAAATGAGACAATAAATGATCTATACTTTGCCACAGACTCTGCTTGATTTGAACATATATTTTTGAGTCTTTATTTTGAAATAATTTTAGACATGCAGAAAAATTGCAAAAAAATAGTACATGGAGTTCCTGAATACCCTTCACCCAGCTTTCCTCAATGTTAACGTATTATGTAACCATAGTACAATTATCAAAACTAGGAAATTAACATTGGTAAAATGCCATTGAGTACAATTAGCAAGACTTATTAGAATGTCACCTATTTTTCCACCAATGTCCTTTTTCCGCTTCAGGACTTCATTTGTAATTTCATGCTGAAGTTGCTTGCTGTATCTCCTTAGTCTGCTCCTGTTTGTGGTCATTCTCCAGACTTCCCTTCTCTTTTATGACTGACATTTTTAAAGAATACTGGTCAGGTGTTTTGTAGAATGCCTCTCAATTTGAGGTTTTCTGAAGCTCTTCTTAGATTGAGATTATGCATTATTGGTGATAACAGAATAAGAAATGACGCTGGTCCGCTCTCAGTATAGTATCAGTTCAGTTCAGTTCATTCGTGTCCGACTCTTTGCAACCCCATGAAACGCAGCACGCCAGGCTTCCCTGTCCATCCCAGAGTTCACCCAAACTCATGTCCATTGAATCGGTGATGCCATCCAACCATATCATTCTCCATTGTCCCCTTCTCCTCCTGCCCTCAATCTTTCCCAGCATTAGGGTCTTTTTAAATGAGTCAGCTCTTCACATCAGGTGGCCAAAGTATTGCAGTTTCAGCTTCAGCATCAGTCCTTCCAATGAACACCTAGGACTGATCTCCTTTAGGATGGACTGGCTGGATCTCCTTGCAGTCTAAGGGACTCTCAAGAGTCTTCTCCAACACCACAGTTCAAAAGCATCAATTCTTCTGCGCTCAGCATTCTTCACAGTCCAACTCTCACATCCATACATGACCACTGGAAAAACCATAGCCTTTACCAGATGGATGTTTGTTGGCAAAGTAATGTCTCTGCTTTTGAATATGCTATCTAGGTTGGTCATAACTTTCCTTCCAAGGAGTAAGTGTCTTTTAATTTCATGGCTGCAGTCACCATCTGCAGTGATTTTGGAACCCCCAAAATTAAGTCAGCCACTGTTTCTGCTGTTTCCCTATCTATTTGCCATGAAGTGATGGGACCAGATGCCATGATCTTTGTTTTCTGAATGTTGAGCTTCAAGCCAACTTTTTTACTCCCCTCTTTCACTTTCATCAAGAGGCTTTTTAGTTCCTCTTCACTTTCTGCCATAAGGGTGGTGTCACCTGCATATCTGAGGTTATTGATATTTTCCCCAGCAATCTTGATTCCAGCTTATGTCTCTTCCAGCCCAGAGTTTCTCATGATGTACTCTGCATAGAAGTTAAATAAGCAGGGTGACAATATACAGCCTTGACGTACTCCTTTTCCTATTTGGAACCAGTCTGTTGTTCCATGTCCAGTTCTAACTGTTGTTTCCTGACCTGCATACAGCTTTCTCAAGAGACAGGTCAGGTGGTCTGGTATTCCCATCTCTTTCAGAATTTTCCACTGTTTATTGTGATCCACACAGTCAAAGGCTTTGGCATAGTCAGTAAAGCAGAAATAGATGTTTTTCTGAAACTCTCTTGGGGTACGTAATCTTTGTTTTTGTTTTTGACTGTGCCATGCGGCTTGTGAGATCTTAGTTCTTCAATGTGGAATTGAACCCAGGCCCTCAGCAGTGAGAGCATGTAGTCCTAACTCCTGGACTGCCAGGGAATGTTAGTATGTCTTATTACTATTGATGATAACCTCAGTCACTTAAGATTGTGTCTGCTGGGTTTCTCCACTGTAAAGGTACTATTTTTTCCTTTGTAATTCATATCTTAGAGGACGTATTGTGAAACTACACAAGTATTCTGTTTACCCTTAAACTTTAATTTACTAATTTTAGCATTCATTGTAACTTCCCTGTAACAATAATTTATATGATAGTTGTCTAAGGATGATTTTGTATTTCCCTCATCTTTTCTCCATTTATTCATTTAGATTCTTCTAGAAGGAAGAACTGTCCCTTCTTCCCCATTTATTTATTTACTAATTTTTTCAGTTACCTATTTGTATTCAGTATGGACTTGAGGATATTTACTTGATCCTTTGGATTATATTCTAATATTATGGTTTACTTCGTTTTTCAAATTGTTCTAATCTTGGCCATTGGGAACTCTTTCTGGTTGATTGCTTTGCCCTTTGAAAATCCTTTCTTTCTGGTACCATAGAATATTCCAAGCTCATGTTATACTTTCCCTGCCCTAACTCTGGAACCAACCACTCCTACTTGGAACCCTACTTCCATTTGTTGGAGAATATTTAGAAACCAAGATCTGGTTACTAGCTGTGCTCACTGCTACTGGGATATCATGTTTTCTGGGCCCTCTTGGCAGACAGATCTGGGAAATCGATGTACATATACTAACCTACACATACATGTACATTATATTTTTTTCTGTGTCTGTCTATGTGTATGCACATTAAAATCCACCAGTTCATACTGAAACATCCAGTTCTGGTACAACAACACAGAGGACATGCTCTTCTTCCCTTCCTTATTTGTAACTTTTTCTGTATCCGTCTGTCTGTATATTAAATAGTTGTAATAACTTCAACCCTAATCCAGCATCATAGGTTTTAGTGTAGCTTTCCCCCTTGCTTGTTTATACCTATAACTTAGCATCTAAAATATATTTATTTAGCCCTTGTTGTTGACGTTCAGTCACTGAGTCATGTCTGACTCTTTAAAACCCATGGACTATAGCATGCCAGGTTTCCCTATCCCTTCACTGTCTTGGAGTTTATTCAAACTCGTGTCCATTGAGTCAGGGATGCCATCCAACCATCTTATGACCTGTCACCCTCTTCTCCTCCTGCCCTCAATTTTTCTCAGCATCAGGGTCTTTTCCAGTGAGTTGGCTCTTCACGTCAGATGGCCAAAGTATTGGAGCTTCAGCTTTAGCAGGAGTCCTTCCAATGAATATTTGGGGTTGATTTCCTCTAGGATTGACTGGTTTGACCTCTGTGCAATCCAAGGGACTCTTAGGAGCCTTCTCCAGCACCATAGTTCGAAAGCATCAATTATTTTAAACTGTTTTATTTTTTAATTATTTTGTTTTAAATTATTTAAAACTATTTTAGTCCTAGTATACTATAAAAATAGTTTTGGAATTGGTAACCTATACTTCTGTGGAAACAAATTTACTGGCTACTGTGTATATTTATACAGCTATTTTTGTTTTCAGCCTTATTCAGCCAAAATTGTTTTCCAAAGTTACCCAGGTTGGTTCTTTACTTCCGCTTCCCCTTTCATATGATTATGTTAATCATGTGCTTTATTGTCTGTGAACCTTTTAATTTCGATTGTTCCAGTGGATGTAGGTAAAACTGAGACATGGGGGAAAACCCACTGACCAGACTCTTCATGCTTTTACATAGACTTGACTGGAAACAGTACAGCCCCTGGTGAGCGCCACCAAAGTTAGCAGGTCCTCTGGGCTCATTATGTTGGTCCCAATCTATGTTACTAGCCTGGCTCTGAAGGAGCCTCAAGCTGCCCTTGGGTAATGAAGCTTGGATACTAAGCAGCCTAAATATGACCACAATATAAAAAGGGGGAAAGTGCCTACCTGGCTTGCAGCGAGCAGAGAGAGAGCAGGATGCTCTTGTCAGCACCCTCCGAATGGTTCACTAGCTCATATTCAACAGCAAGCTAAGTAATTTGCAGGAAGACTTCAAAGAATCTGTTTCTCAGGGTTGCTCTAGTTCAGGCTCTTTTAACTCCTATATTCTTCGTGCTTTGACTCTGGCTTCTGTTTGTTCCCCCAGACAATTTCTTAACATCATATTTGGGCCACATTATTTAATAGGAGACTGAAAGAAACAGAGCAGGCTGTCTTACCAATACACAAGCTCGGGTGTAGCACTGTTCATACCTCCTTCCCACCCATTTTAGTACCAGGTCTTTTTATGTTGTCAAAACACTTATTTTTATATAGAAACTTTCTACTTCTACCCTACCCTACTTTCTCTTTGATCTTGCAGTGAAATCTCTTGGGGAGATTCAGCAATCCACATGTCATTGCTAATTAGCAGAAACAACAAGGGATTAACTATGATATTCTTACACTGTTTAGCAAGTTCCCTTCTTAATTCTCACCCTGTTCTGAAATGCATTTTATGTTTTCTTCAGATAAGCAAATCTATGATCCTTTTTGCATGTAAAAGTTGAAGAAAACAAAGAAGGATGGGGTGACACTCACTAAATCTTAAATCTAGGGGCGAGGGTTTTGGTTTATTTAAGTATCTCTGTTAGAGGATAAGATAATAATGCCCTAAAGGAGGCATCATTGATGTTATGGTTGTGACATGAGTTGAGTTCAGTTCAGTCACTCAGTCGTGTCTGACTCTTTGCGGCCCCATGGACTGCAGCACTCTAGGCTTCCCTGTCCATCACCAACTCGCGGAGCTTACTCAAACTCATGTCCATTGAGTCAGTGATGCCATCCAACCATCTCATCCCCTGTCCTCCCTTCCCTTCTTGCCTTCAGTCGTTCCCAGCATCAGGGTCTTTTCAAATGAGTCAGCTCTTCAGGTGGCCAGAGTACTGCAGTTTCAGCTTCAACATCAATCCTTCCAACGAACACCCAGGACTGATCTCCTTTAGGATGGACTAGTTGGATCTCCTTGCAGTCCAAGGGACTCTCAAGAGTCTTCTCCAAAACCACAGTTCAAAAGCATCAATTCTTCGGAGTTCAGCTTTCTTTATAGTCCAACTCTCACATCCATACATGACCGCTAGAAAAACCATAGTCTTCACTAGATGGATGTTTGTTGGCAAAGTAATGTCTCTGCTTTTTAATATGCTGTCTAGGTTGGTCATAACTTTCCTTCCAAGGAGTAAGCGTCTTTTAATTTCATGGCTGCAGTCACCATCCGCAGTGATTTTGGAGCCCAAAAAGATAAAAGTCTGTCACTGTTTCCCCATCTATTTGCCAAAAAGATAAAAGTCTGTCACTGTTTCCCCATCTATTTGCCATGAAGTGATGGGGTGAGATGCCATGTTCTTAGTTTGCTGAATGTTGAGTTTTAAGCCAACTTTTTCACTCTCCTCTTTCACTTTCATCAAGAGGCTCTTTAATTCTTCTTTACTTTCTGCCATAAGGGTGGTGTCATCTGCATATCTGAGGTTATTGATATTTCTCCCAGTAATCTTGATACTAGCTTGTGCTTCATCCAGTCCAGCATTTCTCATGATGTACTCTGCACATAAGTTAAATAAGCAGGGAGACAAGATACAGCCTGATGTACTCCTTTCCTGATGTAGAACCAGTCTGTTGTTCCATGTCCAGTTCTAACTGTTGCTTCTTGACCTGCATACAGATTTCTCAGGAGGCAGGTCAGGTGGTCTGATATTCCCATCTCTCTAAGCATTTTCCACAGTCTGTAGTGGAGAAGGCAATGGCACCCCACTCCAGTACTCTTGCGTGGAAAATCCCATGGACGGAGGAGCCTTGAAGGCTGTAGTCCATGGGGTCGCTGAGGGTCGGACACAACTGAGCGACTTCACTTTCACTTTTCACTTTCATGCATTGGAGAAGGAAATGGCAACCCACTCCAGCCTTCTTGCCTGGAGAATCCCAGGGACGGGGGAGCCTGATGGGCTGCCATCTATGGGATCGCACAGAGTTGGACATGACTTAGCAGTAGCACAGTCTGTAGTGATCAACACAGTCAAAGGCATAGTCAATATAGGAGAAGTAGATGTTTTTCTGGAACTCTCTTGCTTTTTCTATGAGCCAATGGATGTTGGCAATTTGATCTCTGGTTCCTCTGCCCTTTCTAAATCCAACTTGAACATCTGGAAGTTCACGGTTCATGTTCTGTTGAAGCCTGCCTTGGAGAATTTTGAGCATAGTAGTGTGATATGAGTGCAGTTTTGTGATAGTTTGAGCATTCTTTGGCATTGCCTTTCTTTGGGATTGGAATGAAAACTGACTTTTTCCAGTCCTGTGGCTACTGCTGAGTTTTCCAAATTTGTTAGCACATTGAGTACAGCACTTTCACAGCATCATCTTTTAGGATTTGAAATAGCTCAACTGGAATTCCATCACCTCCACTAGTTATGTTTGTAGTGATGCTTCCTAAGGCCCACTTGACTTCGCATTCCAGGATGTCTGGCTCTAGGTGGGTGATCTGGCTCTAGGTGGCGTGATAATGACGCCATCGTGATTATCTGGGTCATGAAGATCTTTTTTGTATAGTTCTTCTGTGTATTCTTGCCACCTCTTCTTAATATCTTCTGCTTCTGTCAGGTCCAAACCATTTCTGTCCTTTATTGTTCCCACTTTTGCATGAAATGTTCCCTTGGTATCACTTAATTTTCTTGAAGACATCTCTAGTCTTTCCCATTGTAATATTTTCCTCTATTTCTTTGCATTGATCATTGAGGAAGGCTTTCTTATCTCTCCTTGCTATTCTTTGGAATTCTCCATTCAAATGAGCATAACTTTTCTTTTTTGCCTTTAGCTTCTCTTTTCACAGCTATTTGTAAGTCCTCCTCAGACAACCATTTTTGCCTTTTTGCATTTCTTTTTCTTGGGTATGGTCTTGATCACTGCCTCCTGTACAATGTAGGTAAACCTCATTTATACATCATGATTCCTTCCCAGAGATCTTAGTTTTGCAGGACTGCCTACATAGCACTGAAACACAACCATTTCTGAGCTGAAACATAGCAATTGCTGTTCTCCTCTCGATAATGTTGTCTTATGTTTGGAGAAGGAAATATGAAAGAAAAGCCTTTTTACATATAAAACTGCAAAGTAAGAGAAATGTTGGGCACACACATGAAGAGTATTGGAATTCATGTAACTTTCCTCTCTTATTACCAAGGACAGCATGTGGTGTGCATTTTAAGACAACTTTGAAGCATTATTATGTATTACTTTATATAGCCACTCAGTGGAAAATTTCTAAATAAAATTTTGTTAGTATTAGTAAAGAGGCTATGTGTTTAGTTGTTACTTACTTACTCTTCCTTACTCTCACCTCTCACAGAAGGGACAGGGAGAGAGAGCCAGTTTACCAAAACATTGCAATGGTGTTTTGCTTTTCAAAATGCCATTTTGATCCAAGAGGTTCCAATTCAGAAGCATGTGATTTTTTTTTAAATCTTTTAAAAAGTGCTGATTAGATTCTGCTTTTAAAAAAGTTAAGAAAAGAGTCTTTGGCATAAATGAAGCCCATTCTCTAAATTATACAGAGTAGAGTATCTTTTTCCCCTGAAAACTAGACATTTCAGGCGAATATTTATAAGGATCTTAAGAACCATATGGGTGAGGACAAATGACTTCACATCACTTTCTGTCAGACCACACTAGAGGTGGATCCAGAATTGGTCTAATATATTCTGAGGTAAACTGTACTTTTGGTTATAGTTGCCAGGGGTGGGGGGTGGGGAGGATCAGTGGTGCTAGGGTGGGGAGAATGGGCAGGGAGTAGCGATGGGTAGAAGAGGGAAGAAGGTTTAGAAGGGGATGAAAGAGAAGATGATGGGGAGCGGTAGTTCGGCCTTCTCTGAAGATATGAGGTTATGAAAATTGGTCCAGGCTTTGTTGGGAAAGGAGCCCTGTCCTAGTAAAGAGTCAGATTATGGACTGTACTATGTCATTCTTTAAAAGATCCCAGAGTGTTTTTATTGGTTAAAAATGTAATATGATGAGACTAAGCAATTGCTTTCTGAAATTCTGCTACTTCTGCAGTGAAACTGAATTAGATAATTGCAGCAATATTATTGATTGAAGCTTCTTAGAAGAATTAAGACAAATTTACAAAATGTCCTTGTATTAGTAACACATATTGATGCATTTGTGGGTGAAATGATACAATGTCTGATGTCTGGAATTTATTTTTAAATTCCAGAAGAAGCTGACTGAGGGGGTTTATTCTTGTATTCTACTTTTGGATATGTTTGTCAAATTTCTGTCATAAAGTCGGTTTTTTTCTTTTTTTGAAGTTTAAAAGTGAAGGGGAAAAAATTAAATACAGAAGTAAAATGACATCACAGCTTTCAGTCCATAACAAAAATACCTTTTGTCTGTAGCCAGTGTGAGCGTTTCACATAGCACTGGTTGTCAAAGTTTAGGCTTTTCCATGAAACCCAACAGCAAATCCACGTCTTAGCACTGAGTGCTAAAAACTGATCTTTTTTTCATTGATGTGTTTATGTAGTTATAAGAGTGTATGTGTTCAGGGGCCAGGGGGGCACAATGATTTTCTCAAATCAGGAATAAGATGGGATATAGGGGACAGTGCTGTATCATCAAGATTCAACAACACATTAAAGGATCATATACCTTTTAATGATCAAGTGGGGTTTATCCCAGGGATTCAAGGTTTCTTCAATATATGCAGATCAATCAATGTGATACACCATATGAATACATTGAAAGATCCTCCTCTCCACCTTTCAGGCACTTTTTAGTGTCTGTGGGGTCCTCTGCCTCAAGATAGTGGTCCTCCAAAAGGAAAAGAGATATGGAGGATTGCTTTCTTGTGTAGTGTTAGGATGTCTGTTTCTTTGGGCCTAGCAGCAGCCAAGAGTCAGCTGAGCCCTTTGTTTCTAACCTTCGGTCTGTCCTGGTTGGCTCCCCTAGACCACTAGTTGCACCACAGTTAGTTCCATTCGGCAAAAATAAATTGTAAACTTGTTGACATTTTTGTCCTCTGTACAATTCATTGTTTATTTTTCCATGACTGAGAATTTTGATGCAATTATCACTGAGCTTTCTGACAAAAGGGAAATAGCGGAGGAATTCTGATGAGTTACCCACTTCATTAATCAGAACAAGCATCTCTAGTGACAGGGTTAGAATTACAATGAAGATTAGATAGCAAATTGCTGTTCCACCTAACGTCAATCATTCCCAGTGACAGCGGTGTGATTACACTTCAGGGAAGAGCTTTTCTTGCCAACAAAAGGAGGGCAACTCCAGTGCAGGTAATAGATTTAGCAGAGTGAGCTGTCATTTCTTCTCTTGAGTGGAATCCTTAATGACTGAATGCTATTTTGTAGAAGATTTTGAAAGAAGAAAAGCATTTCACTTAAAAACTTTCTAAATTTCACTTTGTAGTTATTGTTCAGTCGCTCAGTCATGTCCACCTCTTTGCAACCCCATGGATTGCAGCATGCCAGATTTCCCTGTCCTTCACTGTCTCCCGGAGTGTGCTCAGACTCATGTCCATTGAGTAAGTGATGCCATGCAACATTCTCATCCTCTGTCGCCCACTTCTCCTGCCCTGAGTCTTTTCCAGGATCAGGGTCTTTTCCACTGAGTTAGCTCTTGGCATCAGGTGGCCAAAGTATTGGAGCTTCAGCTTCAGCACTAGCCCTTCCAGTGAATATTCAGGGTTGACCTCCTTTAGGAGTGACTGGTTTGATCTCCTTGCTGACCACAGGACTCTCAAGAGTCTTCTCCAACACCACAGTTCAAAAGTATCAGTTCTTCAGCACTCCGCCTTCTTTACAGTCCAACTCTAACATCTATATATGACTACCGGAAAAACTGTAGCTTTGACTAGACGGACCTTTGCAGTATAGTTATTTCTGTGCTTTTTAATACACTGTCTAGATTTGCTTTTCTTCCAGGGAGCAAATATCTTTTAATTTCATGGCTTCAGTCACTGTCCACAGTGATTTTTGTGCCCAAGAAAATAAAATCTGGCATTGTTTCCACTTTTTCCCCATATATTTGCCATGAAGTAATGGGACCAGATACCATGATCTTAGTTTTCTGAATGTTGAGTTTTAAGCTAGCTTTTTCACTGTCTTTCACCCTCATCAAGAGATTCTTTAGTTCTTCTTCACTTTCTGCCATTAGAGTGGTATCACCTGCATATGTGAAGTTGTTGATATTTCTTCCAGCAATCTTGATTCCAGCTTGTGATTCATCCAGGCCATCATTTTGCATGATGTCCTCTGCATATAAGTTAAATAAGCAGGGTGACAATATACAGCCTTGATGTACTCCTTTCCCAATTTTGAACTCACTTTGTAGTATTTTATTTTAAACATTGGGCTTCCCTGGTAGCTCATTCGGTAAAGAATCTGCCTACAATGCAGGTAGATATGTACTTAGGAGCAGTTCTTCCCACAGTGATTTTCAGCATTTTATTTACGTATAACAAGTCTTAATTATCACGACAACTATAAAAAAGAGATGTTAGAAGATAGTAAAAGAGCATATGACTTTATTTGAGAATGTATTAGAAATAAAAACATGGTGCAGAAATAAATGAGCTAGGAAGGAAACAGAGGGCGATAAGACTAGTTGTCTGCCTCATTCAAACATGGTTCTCTGGCTTAAGCAGAATCTGTTCCTTTTCCAACCAGCATTGATTTTAAGTAATAGTTCTTGTTTCAAAGAGCAAAGGGATAGAGCCCTTCTGTAGTTCCAGAGTGGAGAACTGTAGAGGAGAAGCAGGCCTGAGCACTGCGGGAACTCTGCCTGGGGGAACATAATAGGAAGGGTAAGTAGGTGGTGACTGTCAGCTGTGCCACTTCTTGTCTGTTCTCAGGAAGAATAGAGTGCTAGCATCTTGTCCCAGAGCAGACAGAACCAAGACATTTTTCCTCTCTCAAATATTTTCTTCCAAGCACTTTGATGGGACTCCTGTTTGTCTAAATAATATTTACTATGAATCAAGAATAACCAAGTGACTATTGATTCATACTTTTATTTTTTTTTTAATTTAAATGAGATTGCTGTGTTGCTGTTTTGAGCAGGCAGGGATGAAAACCAATGGCAAGGTGATTTCAAGATAGCAGTTACTGTATGAGTAACTATTATGAGGAGCTGCTATTAACTTCTATGTAGTGAAACTGAATTACAGACCTTCAAAACTGATCATGTTGCTCTCAAAGTCTAAACTTATTTTTAAAAAAGAAATATTAATATATTAATTATGGCGTTTACAAACTCAAATTTTCCCCCTCTTAAATTGACATTTTCCAGCAGTGCTTTTCTACTGAGGTAAGTGATGTATCAAATTCTTTCTCTTTCAGTATAAAGAAAGCAAATAATTTGCTCTTCCTTTTTAAGAGAATTTTTGCCTGGTATATTAGGGTCATCAGGATGCCTGAATGTTTTCATTTTAGCCTTAGGTATACCACGAGCTCTTCACTTTGTGAATTTATCCAGTATCCCTTTTCAATTTGAAGTTTGGCTTGGTAAGGAAAATCATAATATCTGAAGTCTATTTTGTAATGATGGTCTATGAGTTAATAAAATAGAATGTGGAAATCCAAGAAGGACACTCTTAATAGTGCTATTATCATCAAGGTGGATTATGTTTGTACTATTTAATTGTTAGAAATATTCCAGGAGTTAAAATTAGAGATAGTTACCTATATATAGAATATTTCATCAAGTCTCTTAAGAAGAAACTCTTAAGTGAATCTGGCAAATAGATATGATATTTTCTTTAGACTACAGTGCACAAGTTAACACTATTTTTTTCATGCTCTATTTTTTGGGCTAGATAAACAAATAATAATCAAAAATCATAACTCCTCAACAGGCAGCTGTGCATCTTTTCCTTGTTATGACTAAAAATGTATCTTATGTTCAGCAAATTTCCCTTCATTCATTCTGTCCTTCCTCCCTTTTCTCTTACTTTCTCCATCCTTCCTGCTTTTCCTTTGATGGGATCTAAGGTGAAAGTCTAGAAAATCTGTCCTCGTTTGACATAATGGAGAAGGAATAAGGACTTTTTAAAGATTTTCGTGGTTTCTCCTAATGGAAAATTATAAAAAACAAGATTTTGTAGTTTGTCTAAATGACAATATAATTGGTTTCTTTTGTGGAAAATATTTCAGGCCAAATGAGCTATTCTAGGAATTCCAGCCTATGCTCGCCTATGTTATTGGTCTTTAAGTTATATACCCTCTCTCCCTATAACCTCACAAACGCAGAGATTATATCTTAAAAAAACTTGTTCAGAATCCCGAAATTCAACACAGTGGGTGCTTACTAAATGCTAAAATAGTGAAGGATAAGTATTTTTAAAGAGAAAGAAGCAATAAATAGGGCCAGCCCTGCTATGGCCCCCAAGTTCTTGACGCTGGTCGCTAGGCATCTCTTGGACCTCCCAGAGTCACTTTCTGTGCAGTTACTTTCTATGTAGTGCCCCCACATGTGGTACGGGGCTTCCCTGGGGGCTCAGACAGTAAAGAACTCACCTCCAATGCAGGAGTTTGGGGTTTGATCCTTGAGTTGGGAAGATCCTCCGGAGAAGGGCATGGCTACCCACTCCAGTATTCTTACCTGGAGAATTCCATGGACAGAGGAGCCTGGCGGGCTACAGCCCATGGCATCGCAGAGTCAGACATGCCTGAGCAACTGAGCATGCACATGTGGTGCACTCTTAGATCTGCCAGGCCCTCCTCTAGAGGCTCACAGTCTTGTGAAGACTGGTATCAGGTGACTATAGTATGAGGACTGCTTTGACTGTAGAAAGCATAGGTTGCTCTGGCAACCCAGGGGAACAGTACTTACATGTGGGGAGAGTGATTGGTAATAGGAGGGCTTCCTGAGAGAGGTGACTCCTGAAGTCATCAGGCAAAGAGAGGGCATAAAAGGACAAAGAAATTAGTAAGACCATAAATGGGGAAGTGCAAAAACAGTGTGGTTGGTATAAGGCCAAGAACTGAAAGTAATTTGATGAAGTAGGAGCATAAAATGTGAAAATAGAAGATGTAGGTCTTAGCCTGGGACCATAAGTACTCCTCTGGGGACATCCTTAGGGTCAGTAGACCTTGTCTGATTTGTTGTCAGATACATATACTAGAAGATGGCAAGCAGCCTGGGTATCTAGTTTCTCTTGGAGTGCTCACCAAAACCCTGACATGGTCAGTGGTAGCTCAGCTGAAGCCATTTTTAGCTGTCTTGTTCTGAGGCACCAGAAACTGCATTCCATGCTATGGGATCTCCTGTGTTCATTTGTGTAGGACATCAGTGATGTTCCCGGTTGGCATTTAAGCCCCAAGACAGTCTGGCACGGGAGATCTCTTGAAAGCAGACTTTTCAAGTCTCCCAAATAGGCCTCTTAGATCTTAGTTGTGACAGCTACTCCAGCTCAATGTAGGACTAGTGCCTTAAGACAAGAGTTAAATATTTTAGTAATAGCTTAAGTCATGAGGCTGATAGTGCCTTAGCTGTAAGACTTGAGTGTTTCTCATCATTATTGGCATAAAGCAATTATCTGTTCCCCTTCCATCAAGTTCCTAGATTTGTTAGATAAAGTATGAGGGGGAAATCTGAGAAGAGGGTTCCCACCAGTAGATATTAGAAACCCTAGCACTGATTTTCCAATGTTTCCATTGCAGTGTCAAAAACGGTACTTCTCTGCCTGGCACAAGCTGATTCTTGATGATAGGATTAAGCTGGGGAAAGCTGGGACCCTGTCCGACTGGAAGTTGCAACTGAAGGTCCTGCGGGCCTGGAGAGACTACACGAGATCCCAGAAGTTGGGGCGGGAGACTCAAGCCATAGAAAATTACCTTAGAGAGGAAAACAGGTACTATTATTTGTATTAATACCATGAATTATATACCATAAAAATGTATATGTAGGACATATGTTTATGTTTCTATGTTTATGTAGGACATCTTTCCTCCTGAAGAACCCAAAAATAAGCTCTAAAAATGCTGTTCACTGGAATCATGTCATTTACATTTAAAATATATCACTGTTTTTCTCTGTTACATCCCAAACTGGAAAATTTTAACTGAACATTATAAGCAAAAAAAATTGGATTAAAATATACAAATGTACATGCTTTTCTTTTTTTAAAGGAAGCTAGTATTATGCTTTTTCCTTGTCCTTTGACATAGTAGCATTGCACCCTGGACCATCTTACAATTTAGGAGACAGATTTTAGCTTATGTGCTAGTGATTTTCATTGATAGAAATCACTGTCCTCACATAGAATGTTAATTACAGACATAGGGAACAACATCCTTTTGGGAGAGCAAACCTTGCAAGAATGATTTCTCCCACTTCCCCACACCTTATTTAGAGGTTTTTGACACCTTTATATCAGTTCCCTCTTAGACTTGTGAATGACACAGAATTTATCCTCAAAGAAAACTTTATTTTGCTCTATCAACTTTAAATATGTTTTCTTCTTTTGATTTCCAAGCTCAACTTTGCATTCTTGAACCAAAATCGTAGATGTGGAAGGAACCATTTGTTTATTGGTGAGGAAAGCTGGAGGGAGCAGTTCATGGTCTTAGGTTTAATCACCTCTCAGCCAGCGATTCTGTTGTTCATTCTGGGTGGAAAATTGGATGAATCATATGTGAAAGCATCATCATGTACTGATAGAAGGGAGTGTCACTGCTGGAGTTGTGCATGCCCGTGACAGCATCAGGCCTTGGGGTGGGTACGTAGGAGCCTGACACATGACCCCTTGTCCTCTAAGAACTCGGTTTTGTGGGGAAGATGAAATCTATAAATGGTACAGGTGTGGACTAGCATTATATACTTTGTAATGTATCTCCTTTGACTGTTGAGAACCTACTAGAGGGAAGTAACTGAGGAGGCTCCTACAGAATATCAGGAAGGGCTTTATCAAGATGGGTCTTATGTTGAATTCTCCATGCGGTTAGTGGGATGTTCCTCAGTAGAAGTAAGGAGTGAGATGATGGCATGAAATGTGGCTGGGAATCGTCAAGCCTGTGGTTGTCAAGTTCATCAACTTGTGAAAGGCCTTAAATGGCAAGACAAGGAGTTTAGGCATTCTTTGGTAGATAAAGGTGAATGCCTGAAGGTTTTTAAGCAGGATGGTGACTTAGACAATTTTCCTTTCCTACAGTATGCTGAGGGAATATCTTCAGTGTAGGGGAGAAGCATTTTACAATTTACTTCTAAATTTTGAGAACCCAGTGATTGACTGAAGAATTGAATGGATTTGTTGGATAAAAAAGGGAAGGAAATTAGAGGTGTTGCAAAGGGGAAACATGAGTGAGCGCATAACAGGAGTGGAAACTAAGATGTTAAAGTTCAGAGTGGTCTGTGAAATATACATGCCAGAAGAAGAAACCTATAGAAGAAAAATCTGAAGAACATGAGATTCCATTCCAATTAAGCTATTTAAATATAAAAGCACTAAATGGGGATTTCATAATAGCGTTATGTGCCAATTTTTTTTAAAGATCTTCTTAGAACTTCTTGTCTCATATCTGTGAATTATTTTCAAGTGTCTATTTTTAAATGCTCAGCACAGATACTACATTTTTTTTAACTGTCAGAGTTAGAAAATATTTAACTTATAATAATTTTTTTACTGTAAACCTTTAGAGCAAGAAACTCTTCGAGTAGGAAGATACCTCAAGGAGTATCTGATCCAGCCCCTCGTTTTACAGATTGCAAAAATAAGGCACAGAAAGGATGAACAACTCTGTCAAGGTCATAAAGCTTCAAGTAGCCGATCCAAGACTAGAGCCTGGTCCTTTTGATTAGTCAGATGCTTTTTCCAATACTATGCTGCTCCTAGTTAAAGAAAATCTAGGTGATGGCTCCCTAAGACAGTCATGTTTTTCAGGTATATTGCCGTTGACTCTAGATGGTTGTAGATGTGAAACCAGAGCAGTAATTAACAAATAACAAGTCAAGGTAGAAATATAGAAAAGGACCCACATTGTCCTTCATGTTGCTTTCCTACAAATCCCTGGCTCTCTGCATGTTGTTCTTCATTCTAGAAATTGTTTTAGGAAATTTTTGGGTGATTTTGTGCAAAGAAGGTTGGGTTATTAGAGGTGGGAAAAAAAGCTCAAAGGTAGCTACTACAAGCAGAAACCACCAAGAAGTGTCAGTGGGACTAAGGGTGTCAGGAAAGCCAGGATCCCCTTTGCCATGCTCGTCAGAGTTTCTCCCAGTTTCTCTGTGAACACTAAATACATAATTGATGAATAATAGGTGAGCCAGTGGATGAATGAAGAAGTCGGTTGCTTCCTCTTCTGTAGTTTAACTCCATACATTTTCAAGCATTTTTTTCCTAAATAGTGAGATCAAAGGATAGAGAGCATTTATTGTAAATGGGCTACTCGTTATGGAAATTAAACTCTTACCAGATGGACAGGACATCGTTGGTTCTTCAGTCCATTCACCTGGACGTGAAAAAACAGACACATGTGTTGTGTCTGTTTCTCAGATGTCAGCTGTGTCCTGAGGCTCCATCTCTTGAATCCACCTTTGTTTTTGCCACTTGGGCTTTCCTCTTACTGGCCTGTCCCCCCTGCAGGGCCCAGCATTTGGGGCTTCTTTCTCTGCCTTCTTTCCTTTCTGTTCTTCCCACTTTCTCTCTGGAGCAACAACAAATCCCTCTCTTCTCATTCCTGATTTAGCCACCTTCTTTTCTTACTGAGCCTGTGCTCAGAGCCTCACTCATCCATGTATTTCTCCTGGAAGATACACCTTTTTCTAAGGGTTTATTTTCTTAAAAATCCCCTAATAGGAATTTTTGTCTATCTTTTTTTCTTTTAAAAGTAGTTTTGGTGTATATAGAATGTCAGTACAATATTGTAATACAATTGGAACATTGACAGATATTCCCAAACTCTTAACTAAGGATTTAGCCACTCGGGTAATACAGTGAAATGGTGGCACACAATGCTAAGTTAGACCCTTGGCCATGGTGGTATTGGACTTGAACTGTACTTGTAATTTCTTTAGCATATTCACTTTTGAAAGTTGGCTCCAGATCTTCCATTCCTCCTCTCCACCATATTCCTTCCATTTACAGCCAGCCTGGACACACTGGGAAGAAGCAGGGCTTGTTTTCAACATCCTCTCCCCACCCTTCCTGAGCTTACTCTCCCGATTCCTCAGTTCTTTCCTGGGAAGCATCCCTGTCCTTCCCTTACTAATCTCCACAGTATCCTCAACCCTGCCTTCTCTTGAACAAGTGCTTTGGGCCTTTCCTGGATCAGGCTTTCATCTCTTCCCTGTGTCCCTCTAGCCCCTCATACTCCGTCTCTGTACTCCTCAATTTGATGTTATCCCTCCTAGGAAACTTACACTTTAATAGGCAGTGTCTGCAAACAGTGCCCAAAATGTCAGTGATGGGGATTGGGGAGTACAGTGGCAGGCCCTTTGTCATCCTTCAAACCGTGACATTTATTCACTCACTCATTCATTTATTCTGTCTGATAGCATGTATTCGTTCACCTGGTCAGCTTTACTGATGCTTACTAGTACCTGCAGAGGAACTAAAAAGAGTGTTGAACATTCTTGCCTTTTAGGAGTTTTCAAGCTAAGTGGGGAAGTTAAAAATTTACCCAAATACTAAAAATAATTGCAACAGAAGGCGCAATAAGATAAAAAACTTAGGAGTGACATAGACTTGGCTATCATGCATTACAGCCCCCCAAGCAGCTTTTTAAAAATAGCAACTCTTGGGTCCCATCTTTTGAGAGAGACAGATCATGACTAAGTAGAAGAGAGCATTTTTCAGTTTAGGAGAAAACTGGTAAGCCAGTGCATACTCAGCTTGTGTGGGAACAGGCTGGGGTGAACCCGCCAGGCTAGCTGGGGTGGGAAGGCAGAACTGACAAGAGACTATCAGATAGTCCCCATTCTGACACTCCTGATTTCAGCATGCTGTAGGGCAGTCATTTATGAAGCATCTCTGTTAATCATGGTCCATTGCCCTTCCCTTCATGCTCATCTTGGTATCCATTTGAGAGGTTAGAAATTACGTGGCATCCAAAGCTGGTAAAGCTCCTAGTATGTCTGCCAGAGAGGCAGGAGGACCAGCCAGACTTGCCCTGGCTGGCTCATTTTAAATCTCTTTAAAGTAGAACCATTATCTTCCATGTTTTCCCTGGATGGGGCTACCTGGTGCATTTCGGAATGCATTAGCTTATGCATTCCTGTTCCTGCTGAACCCGCTCATCCCAAATGCAGCTGTTTGCATCATTGCTATTTTTGTGTTCTGCATCAGATTTCAGCACTCTTATCGGATCACTAGCATATGGTTATTTATTTATCATTTCTCACTTCCTTTTAAAAAATTCAAGACATTGACCTTTTAGATATCTAATAGTCTTGTCCTTAGATAGTGCTGTTACCTTACACATGTATCTGTTCTATATTTTCAGGTTCTTTTTAAAATTTAATTACATCTTTAAAAACAGACCTCTGTAGGATGGGCAGTATAGGGCTTGTTGTTGTTGGAGTGACACCACTTTTGAAGAGGAATCTGAGACACTTTCAGTTGCTTGCCCAGGGTCCCCTATCTAGTTAGTGTTCTTCTGACTCGTATTTTAGATCAACAGTTACGTAGCATTTGAGGTGTTGATTCTGAGCAGCCTGGTTCATACTTAAATTCCTATTTGGACCTATTACATTTTATATACTTAGTTCTTTGGAGACAGCCTTTCTCTGCATTTGTTATATAATTATAATGATCAATTTATATACTCTTGTCAGAAATTCCCTCATTTCACCTTGGAAACATATTGGGACAGGATCCATAAAGGACCTCTTCATTCTTTGTTTATTTGGAAACTGTGGAACCATTTCTTTGGGTTTGCATGCCGAAGTAAATCACATCTGACTGAGCTTTTAAGAAGTGATTTTTCAGTTTCAGAAATATTTGTGCTTTTAGTATCATCATTTTCAAGGTATTAAAATGGGCTTGTCTGGAAAAGTGTCAGTCTGCTGAAGGGAACCACAAGGGAGCAAGAGCAGAACCAGCCTTGTCTCTGGATCCCTGGCTTCTGTGTTCCTACCATTCCCACAAACCCAAGTATATCCTGAATCCCTACATTATCACTATAGGGAAAGCTCTAAACACAATAATAAACATGCATTTTCAACCCACTTTTTTTTTTTTAACTCTTTAGTCTTTTGTGATATTTCCAGAAGTATTTTTCTCTTTGCCTTTTCATGCTATCCAAATAAGCCCTCTCCTTGACAGTCAAGAGTCCAGTGCAGCTTTTAGCTGTTTATGCTATAAAAACATGAAATTAACATATCAGGTAGACTTCACACTTCTCCTTCATGCCCAGATTGATGTAAATCAAATTTTACATTAATTAGACAGAGCACATACATCTTCTAGCCTGTGGAAATTTATGATTTCCACTCACTTGAGTAAAATGGCACAGGGTGTTTTGTTTGTTTCATTATTTAGACATTGAAATTTTTTGAGCTTTGTTCTTACCTGCATTGCTACCTGATTTATTAGTCTTATTTCTTTTAAAATTTTTATTTCAAGGTCATTCAGTCTCAGATCCTTTCTTTTTTTCTATCAAAGTAAAATATTATATATAAATGTTTATTACCATATTGTATTTTTACTATAAAAACCATCAGTCAATCACCAAGTATTTTTTATCTATCATTGCATGTGAAAGAAACAATTATATATAATGAAATATGCTGTTGGCAGAATTGCTGTTAGCATTTATCCTAAATTCTATTATTTCAATCAACATTACTCTCACTAATTGGTTATTTCACCCAACTCCTCTGACATATGTTAAATTCTGTGACTCTCGAGTACTCTTTCAAATTAAGGATTTTAACTCATTCAGTTCAGTTCAGTTCAGTCGCTCAGTCATGTCCGACTCTTTGCGACCCCATGAGTTGCAGCACGCCAGGCCTCCCTGTCCATCACCAACTCCCGGAGTTCACCCAGACTCACATCCATCGAGTCAGTGATGCCATCCAGCCATCTCATCCTCTGTCGTCCCCTTCTCCTCCTGCCCCCAGTCCCTCCCAGCATCAGAGTCTTTTCCAATGAGTCAACTCTTCGCATGAGGTGGCCAAAGTATTGGAGTTTGAGCTTTAGCATCATTCCTTCCAAAGAAATCCCAGGGCTGATCTCCTTCAGAATGGACTGGTTGGATCTCCTTGCAGTCCAAGGGACTCTCAAGAGTCTTCTCCAACACCACAGTTCAAAAGCATCAATTCTTCAGTGCTCAGCCTTCTTCACAGTTCAACTCTCACATCCATACATGACCACAGGAAAAACCATAGCCTTGACTAGAGGAACCTTTGTTGGCAAAGTAATGTCTCTGCTTTTGAATATGCTATCTAGGTTGGTCATAACTTTCCTTCCAAGGAGTAAGCGTCTTTTAATTTCATGGCTGCAGTCACCATCTGCAGTGATTTTGGAGCCCAAAAAAATAAAGTCTGACACTGTGTCCACTGTTTCCCCGTCTATTTCCCATGAAGTGATGGGACCGGATGCCATGATCTTCGTTTTCTAAATGTTGAGCTTTAAGCCAACTTTTTCACTCTCCACTTTCACTTTCATCAAGAGGCTTTTTAGTTCCTCTTCACTTTCTGCCATAAGGGTGGTGTCATCTGCATATCCGAGGTTATTGATATTTCTCCCAGCAGTCTTGATTCCAGCTTGTGTTTCTTCCAGCCCAGCATTTCTCATGATGTACTCTGCATATAAGTTAAATAAGCAGGGTGACAATATACAGCCTTGACGTACTCCTTTTCCTATTTGGAACCAGTCTGTTGTTCCATGTCCAGTTCTAACTGTTGCTTCCTGACCTGCATACAAATTTCTCAAGAGGCAGATCAGGTGGTCTTGTATTCCCATCTCTTTCAGAATTTTCCACAGTTTATTGGGATCCACACAGTCAAAGGCTTTGGCATAGTCAATAAAGCAGAACTAGATGTTTTTCTGGAACTCTCTTGCTTTTTCCATGATCCAGCGGATGTTGGCAATTTGATCTCTGGTTCCTCTGCCTTTTCTAAAACCAGCTTGAACATCTGGAAGTTCACGGTTCACATATTGCTGAAGCCTGGCTTGGAGAATTTTGAGCATTACTTTACTAGCTCGTGAGATGAGTGCAATTGTGCGGTAGTTTGAGCATTCTTTGGCATTGCCTTTCTTTGGGATTGGAATGAAAACTGACCTTTTCCAGTCCTGTGGCCACTGCTGAGTTTTCCAAATTTACTAAAATCAGCCTCAAGACAAGGTATGTTTTTTAAAAAATAGAACAGATTAGAAAAGAAAAATTGGAGTACATCTCTGGTAGTAAGGGTAAATATCCTTTGACAAAACTTTTGTTTCAATTATATATACTTTGTTTCATACACACATAAGCTTATATTGAAGTCATGGTGTAACACTTTTTTCTTAGTGTAGGTGTCAGTCACAGAAGGTGTAAAAGTCACTTTAAGCATTTAAGATCTGTAGAAATGTTCTTCTGACTCATTGGCTTAAAACGTTACAATTTTTTTTTATATGACCCCAAAAAGTTCATGAGGAGGGTTAAGTGTTATATATGTTTAACAGAAGTGGATATGCAAATAGTGGTGTAGAGAACTTATTCAAGTCACCTTTACAAGGTAAAATTAAGTAGGTATCTAAACAATATTAGATTTTAAATCTCAAAATGGACCCTGGTTGTGACATAAGTTCCAAGCTCAACAGCTCCCTTCCTTGCAGATGATAATCATCCACTTATAGATGGATCTCAGAGACCTCTATGTTTGAATTGTCACCTGGCTATCCCCAAATGTCTCCAAATTGAGAGCCCCTTTGGGAGGGGAATGTAGCTGGCAGTTCCCAACCCCACTCAGTCATGTCCCCTAATATCATGAAGTTTTCAGGAATCAGAAGGAGCTCTTCCTTAGGAAGAGAGTAAACCAGACCCCCTACTAGATTATGAGTGAGCTCTGTGGGAGCAAGTGCCTTGTGTATTCCCTTCACATACTTCTAGTGTTAACAAGTGTCTGCACAAGGGAGTTCTTCTTCATGCAGTTTATGACTTTGGTAAACGAGTCCTTCTCTTCAGAGATCCTTTCCCTGACCAAGTCTTTCCGCAAGGTTCACCCTTATAAATTCATGTTTATTTTTATGTCTTATACTTAACTAATTATTGACAATTCACTTGTTAAGTTTCATCCCTTTCTCCTTCTCCCAAACCTGTCTTCCTTTGATTTGCAAGTATAGTTGAATATCTCCCTCATGCATTCATATATTTTTAAAAGTAGTTACCTGAATACCTATTCTTTCTGCTCCTTCCCCTCCAGAACCTCTCAGAAACTATATTATGGTAATAAAAAAATTTAGTAAGTCTTTGTGGTTCGACAGAACAGAATAGTCCCTCTTTCTTCTGAGGCAGTGCCTTGAGGTGCCATTGCCTTCTTTGAGCACAGCCTTTGCACTGGGGAATTTTATAAAATGACTCCTTTGAGCTTAAATAAAAGAACAAACTGGAGCTATGATGTAGCATCTCTATAACTCCTTTAGACTTGTATTTCATTTATATTATCAACTAAAAAGCAGTAAATGGCTTCTTTTTTAATGGAAGTGCTTTGTTGCTTAGAAAACAACAGCTGGCCACTGAGTATAATCGGAAACAAGTTCTCCAACACCATTTTACAGAATGGCAGCATTGGCATCGTGCAGAGATCCTAAAGAGAGAACTGGCTGTAACAAAGGAGGAAACCAGGAAGAAAATGAATGAGCTGCTGCAGGCAGCATCACTAGGGAAACTCAGTGCAAACATGGCATCAAGCATCAGTCTGCTTGAGGAGGCAACAGCTATGGAGGATCCACCTAGAAATGGAGAGGTAAGATGTTTTTCCTTTGCTTAGTCTTCATGTTTATTACATACTTGAATTTAGCTTTGTCCTCGTATAGCCTGGGCTATTCAGTTAGTAAAGAGTCCACCTGCATTGCAGGAGACCCCAGTTCAATTCCTGGGTCAGGAAGTTCCTCTGGAGAAGGGATAGGCTGCCCACTCCAGGATTCTTGGGCTTCCCTGGTGGCTCAGTGGTAAAGCCTCTGCCTGCAGTGTGGGAGACTAGGTTCAATCCCTGGGTTGGTAAGATCCCCTGGAGGCGGGCATGGCAACCCACTCCAGTATTTTTGCCTGGAGAATTCCCATCAGAGGAGCCTGTTGGGCTACAGTCCTTGGGGTTGCAAACAGTTGGACACGGCTGAGCAACTAAACACGGCACAGTACAACCTGGACTGTGCTGTCGTCAGGCTTCCTGGCCTGGGCCGTCTAAAAGGTGAGAGCTGCTGCGGTGAACAAAGGTCGCCTTTCAGTCAGTGCTGACTTTCTTGAAGTGAGTCTTCTTTTATAATCACATATAAACTTTGGAATAGTTGAAATTTGGTAGAGATGTAATATAGAAAGGGAATTTAAAACAACTAAGAGAAAAATTCTATCCAAAAACAGATGTATAAAGCATTGTTTAGAATTCCTGAACCTCTTATTTGATTATCAGACATTTCTTTTGTAAATGAGCTTGTGATTTATAAGAGGAGAATGTTTAGTTTTAATTTTCCTAATAAGAATTCATATGTATTAATTGTAGCAGTTGGCAGGAGAAAATGACAAAAAGGAAAAAGAAATGAATGTATATGCAAAACAGAAACGGATTCACAGAGGAAAAGTAAAAAATAGGAAAAAGAAAAAACAGGCAATAATTCCATCATTTAGAGATAACCACTTGCCAGGTGGCACTAGTGGTAAAGAACCTGCCTGCCAGTGCATGAGATGCAGGAGACACAGGTTTGATCCCTGGGTCAGGAAGATCCCCTGGAGGAGGAACCACCTCCTGTTGGCAACCCACTCCAGTATTCTTGCCTGGAAAATTCTGTGGACAGAGGAGCCTGGCTGACTACAGTCCATGGGATCATAAAGAATCAGACATGACTGAGAATGCACACACACACCAATAACATGTTGAAGTATAGAGCCTGGTCTTTTCTCTATTCAAGCGTATGCAGATTTTCCTCTTTAATGCTATTTAGCTTTTAAATTTTCTTCAGTCAAATCATTGAGGATATCTAATTTGCCATAATACAGGAAAAGGAAGACCTAGTTGATTTACGATATTTTATTAGTGTCAGGTATATAACACAAGTGATTCAGTTATATATACATATTTTTCAGATTATTTTCCATTATAGGTTATTGTACAGAGAAGGCAATGGCACCCCACTCCAGTACTCTTACCTGGAAAATCCCATGGACAGAGGAGCCTGGTGGGCTACAGTCCATAGGGCCGCTAAGAGTCGGACACGACTGAGTAACTTCACTTTCACTTTTCACTTTCATGCATTGGAGAAGGAAATGGCAACCCACTCCAGTTTTCTTGCCTGGAGAATCCCAGGGACGGGGAAGCCTGGTGGGCTGCCGTCTATGGGGTCGCACAGAATCGGACACGACTGAAGCGACTTAGCAGCAGCAGGTTATTATAAGATAATTGCATATAGTTCCTTGTGCTCTTGTTGATATCTCTTTTATACATAGTAGTTTGTATCCGTAACTAGTGATCTGTAAGTTTGTTTTCTATGTCTATGAATCTATTTCTGTTTTGTGTATACATTCATTTGTATTGTTTTTTAGACTCTATACATAAATGATATCACATAATATTTGTCTTTCTCTGTCTCACTTCAGTTAGTATGATATTATCTAGGTCCATGTTGCTGCAAACAGCAGTATTTCATTCTTTTTTATGGCTGAGTAATCTTCTGCTGTGTTTATATACATCACTCTTAAACCAATTGTCTGTTGATAGGCACTTGAGTTGTTTCCAAGTCTTGGTTGTTATAAATAGCATTGCTATGTTAATTTTTTTAAGGAAACTCTGTACTGTTTTCCACAGTGGATGTACCAATTTACATTCCCACCAAAAGTATATGAGGATTCCCTTTTCTTCACACCCTCTTCAGCATTTATGATTTGTGGACTTTTTGATGATGGCCACTTTGACCAGTATGAGGTGATACCTCGTTGTGGCTTTGATTTGCATTTCTCTGATAATTAGTGATATTGAACATCTTTCATGTGCCCGTTGGCCATCTGTATGTCGTCTTTGGAAAAATGTCTGTTTAGGTCTTCTGCCAACTTTTTATTGGGTTGTTTGCTTTTTTGATATTGAGGTGAATGTACTGTTGTATATTTTGGATATTAACCCCTTGTCAGTTGCATTGTTTGCAAATATTTTCTTCTATTTAGTGGACTGTCTTTTTGTTTGTTGATGGTTTCTTTTGCTGTGCAAAAGCTTTTTAGTTTGAGTAGGATTGCTTTTGCTTTTATTTCTTTTGTTTTGGGAGCCTGATCTAAGATAATACAGCCATGATTTATGGCCAGTTTGCCTATGTTCTCATCTAGGAGTTTTATGATGTCGTGTCTTATATTTAGGTCTTTAAACCATTTTTAGTTTATTTTTATATGTGGTATGAAGAGATATTCTTATTTCACTGATTTACATGAGACTGTCCAGCTTTCCCAATACAGCTTGCTGAAGAGACTTTTTTCTCCCTTGTATACTCTTGCCTCCTTGGTTAGAGATTAATCTGCTATAGGTGTGTGAGTTTATTTCTGAGCTCTATATTCCGTTCCATTGTCCTGTATGTCTGTTTTTGTGCCAGAACCATGCTATTTTGATTACTGTAGCTTTGTAGTATAGTCTGAAGTCTGGAAGGGCTATGCCTTCAACTTTATCCTTTTTCCTCAAGACTGCTTTGGCAATTCTGGTTCTTTCATGATTCCATATAAATTTTAGGATTATTTGTTATAGTTCTGTGGAAAATGTCATTAATATTTTGATAGGGATTGCATTTAATCTGTAGATTGCTTTGGGTAGCACAGCCATTTTAATAACATTAATTCTTCCAATTCAAGATCATGGGATATCTTCCTGTTTCTTTGAATCATCTTCAGTTTCTTTTATCAGTGTTTTGTAGTTTTCAGCATATAGTTTTCAGGCCTTTCACTTCTTTGGTTAAGCTTATTTCTACGTTTCTTTTTTATGCAGTTTTATTTATTTATTCATTTATTATTGAAGCATAATTGATTTTCAATGTTGTGCCAACACGATGCAGTTTTAAATGGAATTTTTTTTTTTTTTTTGCTTTCTCTTTCTGATATTTCATTGTTAGTATAAAGAAATGCAGCAGATTTAACTATGTTAATCTTTTATCTTGCCACTTTACTGAATTCCTTTGCGTTTTTTTTTTTGCTGCATTGCACAGTAGGGATGTGTGCATTCCTTGACCTGTGCCCTGTGTAGTGAAAGTGTAGAGTCCTAACCACTGGACCACCAGAGAAGTCCCCTTACTGGATTCATTTATTAGTTCTAATAGTTTATATACCAAGTCTTTATGGTTTTCTGTATAGAGAATCATGTCTTCTGCAAACAGTGACAGTTGCACCTCTTCTCTTCCAATTTGAATACCTTTTATTTCTCTTTCTTGTTGATTGCTGTGGCTTTCCAATATTATGTTGAATAGCAATGGTGAGAGTGGGTATCCTTGTCTTGTTCCTGAATTTAGTGGGGAGCTTCTCAGCTTTACACAATTGAGTATTATATTGGCTGTGGTTTATCATAAATGACTTTTATTATGTTGAGTTATGTTCCTCTATACCCACTTTGGTGAGAATATACTTCCTTATAATAATGTGGTTTGTTTTTCCAAAATTATTTTCCACAATGTAATGAGAGTTTTCTGTGTCACTAAATCTACTTCTACAACAGTAGTTTCCAACTGAGAGTATAACACAGACTCAGACCTACGAAATCAGAATTTCTGGGTGTGGGGCACCATGGTTTTGAAGTTCCACGGGTGAACTTGATGAATAAGCCCTGGTTAAGGACTGTCATTCTGTGCCATTGTGTTTAATGACTGCATGAAACTCTTATCATGAACCACAAGCTAGACTCTTTTCTATTGCTAGGCATTTAACTTGTTTCTAGTTTACCACTTTTATAAACAAAACCTTAGTGAACAAGTAGCTAAGTCTTTGCACACATCCATAAGCTTTTACTTCGGATAAATACCTAAAAATAGAATGCACATTTTAAAGACTTTTACCAAATGGCCCTACCAGGAAGGTTGCTTCAAAGAAGTACCTATTTTCCTGTTTGATACCATATTTATTATTTTTGCTAAGTTGAAAGGTAAAATATTTTTCATGTTACTGTTGCTTCAACATTTGCATTTTTTATTACTTTGAGGTTAAGCATATTTTATATTGACCATTTATATATATATCTGAAAATGAGTATAGAAAAGTTAATAGTGATGTGTCTCATCATACATTTTGTCCATTTTTATCCTTGATTATATATCTTTTTGTTATTTATAGGAACTCATGTTTTTAAGACTATTGATGCTTTTATTATCATTTATTTTGCAGTTTTTTTCATTTTGTTATGTCTTGATTTATTTGTGGAGTTTGGTACTGTATACAGTTTCATTTTGTTTTTTAATTGGTCTGTCATATTTGAATTTTTTTCTGGTTGTACATTTAAATTCTGTGTTCTAAGTATACAATAATTAATCTGTAGGGAAACCTGTTGAACTCATTTTCTTTTTTTTTTAATTTTTATTTTATATTGGAGTATCATTGGTTAATAATATTATGTTATTTTCAGGTGTACAGCAAAGTGATTCAGTTATACATAAACATGTATCTGTTCTTTTTCAAATTCTTTTCCCGTTTAGGTTTTTACAAGATATTGAGCCAAATTCCATGTTCTATACAGTAGGTCCTTGTTGGTTATCTATTTAAATATAGTAGTGTGTACATGGCACCCCACCCCAGTACTTTTGCCTGGAAAATCCCATGGACGGAGGAGCCTGGTAGGCTCCAGTCCATGGGGTCGCTAAGAGTCGGACACGACTGAGCGACTTCACTTTCACTTTTCGCTTTCATGCATTGGAGAAGGAAATGGCAACCCACTCCAGTATTCTTGCCTGGAGAATCCCAGGGACAGGGGAGCCTGGTGAGCTTCCATCTATGGGGTCGCACAGAGTCGGACACGACTGAAGCGACTTAGCAGCAGCAGCAGCAGCAGTGTGTACATGGTAATCTCAAACTCTCAATATATCCCTCCTTCCACCCTTCCTCCCTGATGAACCGTAAGTTTATTCTCTAAGTATACAGTTAAGTTTTTATTAAGTCAATCCTATCAGTTTTTTCTTTCATAATTGCATTTGGCATGTTTGAAAAGACTTTCGGGAAAGGACCTCAGCCCCCTCACCTCCAACCTGGCCCCTGCACCCTTCTACATAATGCTGTTAAGTGCTAAAGTCAAATGTGTGAAGTTAAATTGAGCACTGCATGATCCCCAGCCTTGCTTTTTGTTGTGATTACTGCCAGCAAGTAGGCGGGTTTTAATTTAAGCTTAGTCTCTCTCTGCAGAGGAGGGTCATGAGGGTGCTTTTTTGGATTTATGTAACATTTTGGTCCCTTCCCCTAGGCAACTTAACTGCCTTGATGTTAGTTAGATAATCTTGTTTCCATTGAGACCCAAGAGAATCTTCTATGTAAATAGCTGTGTGAAGCCTTTTACATCACAAAGTTCCAGTTATCTTCAAATGGAAGAAGTCAGCAGAAAATCTTTTGTTACCTGCATAAAACAGAAAAATTGCTACATGTGTATATAATTTAGACTCAAGAAAAAGTCTTCAGATCTCTGAAGTCAAGATAAAAGATTTTATCAAGAAAAGATAAAGTTGTAAAAAGTAGAACAAATGAAAATAAAAGGCTGTAATAGATTCTATAGATTACTAGATAAATTCTGATCTTGCCCAGAGTATACAGTGTAACAAGAACAAATGAATATATAAAATCTATACTTAGATGCTCAGTGATTAGACTGTCAGAGGAACATATGTACCATGAACACATATCTTACACCTTGAAATTTTTTGAAATTATCAGTTAGCTAATAGAGGTGTTTTTCTCTAATTGAGCCAGACTGTTCAGTCCTGTTCTGTTAAGTACAGTCTGTACCGTTAAGATTTTCTTTCATTCTCTTATTTTCACCTTAAAAAGTTAACATGATCCAAAAGAAATCTTGTTGCTGTACTCAAGGCTTTTATAGTCTTGCTGGGTTAATAATGCATCATTACCACAAAGTTTAAAAGGGCCTAAAACACATACCTTGCTTGACACTAAATTGCCTAAGCAGGTGTTCTCATGAATAAATGTCCACTGACATTTCTAAAATAGAAGGCTATGTTTTAAAGTGTTTTAACATTTCAGAGTTTCCATATATCTTTCTCTTTCACTGAGTCTGTGGAAAATATTTCCATCATCATGAAAATTATCTTTGAGTTCCCAAGTATGGCGCCCTGATGGAGCTAGAAGCTTCTATGATACAAGATAGTTCATAGTATTTTTCTCCTAACACCACTGTGGCGGGGAAGGCAATGGCACCCCACCCCAGTACTTTTGCCTGGAAAATCCCATGGACGAAGGAGCCTGTTAGGCTCCAGTCCATGGGGTCGCTAAGAGTCGGACACGACTGAGCGACTTCACTTTCACTTTTCACTTTCATGCATTGGAGAAGGAAATGGCAACCCACTCCAGTGTTCTTGCCTGGAGAATCCCAGGGGCGGGGGAGCCTGGTGAGCTTCCGTCTATGGGGTCACACAGAGTCGGACACGACTGAAGTGACTTAGCAGCAGCAGCAACACCACTGTGGATGACAGAGTCAAAAACTGATCAGACTTTAGACCATGGAATCAAACTATTCTAGAAGAAACATTTTAACTGTGACATTATTTTAACCAGCATAACTTTTTCTGATTAACGAGTCTGTTTCTTTCTATATAGAATTTGTAATTGAGTACAACACCTAAATCTGTTAAATGAGATTTATGTGATTAAAGCCTTAAAAACTATTAAGCTATATGCTAATACAAAATATTATTAGGTTGCATTAGTCTTATATAATGTAGATATTTGCCCAGTGGGCTTGCAAACACTTCCCACAAATAAATTCTTTGGAATTGCTGGAGACAGTATGGTTTAATCCAGGCCTTGATCCTGAAATAGATAAATACCCTGTGATTAATTTATTAGTGGCAAGAGAGACATTAGAACTGTCATTAAAGAGCTATTATTATTAAAGAGCTATTATTGATTTGTAAAGTTTTTCCTTAGTTGTCAAACATTTTTGAGAAAGAATATATACTTTGCCATAATATTTTCAATTTCCTGCAAAGTGAAAGTGTTAGTTGCTCAGTTGGGTCTGATTATTTGCAACCCCATGGACTGCAGCCCACCAGGCTCCTCTGTCCATGAAATTCTCCAGGCAAGAATACTGGAATGGGCAGCTATTCCCTTCTCCAGGGGATCTTCCCAACCCAGGAATCGAACCTGGGTCTCCTGCATTGCAGGCAGATTCTTTACCATCTGAGGCACCAGGGAAGCCCATTTCCTGCAAAATTCAGGGTCAGTTCACGCAGATTAAATTCCTGGGATGTATATTTGGAGTAATCATGCCCAATTTCTAAATGAACTATCCAAATTAGGTATTTAATAAGAGCACATTTTTCTGATCACAAATATCCTGGCCATGGCCATAGTTTCTGTGATTGTACCCACTCCCACCAGGTTCTGTGGTGAGCAACAGTGCACATTCTAAGAGTGACTCACAAAGCTAGACTGGCAGCCTCTGAGATAGCCAGGCGGGAGCCCAGAGCAGCCGTGGCTGGGGTCAGGGCAGTTATGCCACTGAATAGAGCAGCACTGACCTGGGGGAGATAGAGCTCATCAGCACAGTCCTTTAAATGGATGAGCTACAGCATATTCCTTTTCTCTCAGGTGGCTGCTGTCCCTGCTTTGTGGGAAAAGCCTCCCTCTGGGAGCAGTGGTTGTCTGCCCAGCTGCCACCTCAGAAGACCAACAAAGAGCATCTTGCAGGTTCCTCTCCAAAAGGCCCCTCCAGATACGTCTGACAGTAAGCCACACAAGGGCCCACGTGACGAACCCTCCCAACAGCCTGGTAACAAAAAGAAGTTCAGAACCAACAGCCAGAAAGCAGAACCTGTTTACATGGGTCATTTCTGCAACCGCCATATCTTCCAGCAGCAGCTGATTGAAAAGCAGAAGAAGAAACTTCAGGAACAGCAGAAAACAATTCTGGAGCTGAAGGAAAACCAGCGGCTGGCAGAGGTTCGGCGGGCAGCAGGGCGTACGCACCCACAGAGCTGCCAGCTGTCAAACCCGGGAGAAGATGAATGGGAACGAATCTGCCAAGTGCTTCCAAAGTATGTTCATTGTATTGGAACGCTCTCTGGAGTCTTTGTTTTTGTGTTTTTTTACTTTGTGGTCAAAAGGCTCCTGAATTTTACCCAACATCCAGACTCCATAATTGCTTATTTGTGCATGTGCAAAGCAGAGAGGTCTCATACATTGTGATTGGTATGCGAAAGGTACCAAAAGGTGTTTAAGGCAAGTGGCTGCCTATAAGGATCCAGTTGTATACAGTTAGCAATTGTATTGTAGCTGCCTTTGTCTGAGGAGCTCTGTCACTCTACCATTAAAATAGGAAAATGCTTACTTGCTCTAACTCAATTTCTGGATTCCTGATTATGTTTAGGGCTGAGAAGCCAGAGCAGCCCTTGGGGATGGCTATTTACCTAGCTTAAGTCTGTAGTTGTTTAAGATAAACATCTTTGAACCTAGTATAATAGTCCAAATTTCTCAAAAGCTATTTAAGATGGTTTTAGACATGCTTGCGACATATTCAGTATGTGTGATAAATGGTAGGATAAGAAGTGGGCAGTATGTATTGATCTGAAGCACTGGGTTGGGAGTCAGAGCGCCTGACTCACGTCATAGACTCAGGCCACTCACTCAGCCTTTCCATGCCTCATTATACCAATTTATTGAATGGGTATAATAATATATAGTTATCTCAGGGAGTAAGGATTAATTAAATTTGTAAAAGACTTTGAGTTCTGAAACTGGTGATTGGTCTGAATTCTTTTCCCTTTTCTTCCCCCCAGTTCACCTGTTGCTTTCCCTGGGACTGAAGGCAGTAGAAGTGACTCCCGAAATTCTCTTTCTGGACCCAGAAGGAATCCAAGGCAGTTGATGGCGCCCCATCCCATACTGAAAGGCAGGGCTATCTTGGTGGGACCTGGGTTATGGTTATCTTTCCTCCTGGAGTAGGATATGTTGGGACTGAATCCTGGCAACTGTTGGGTTTTGAGATTTAGCAGAACCTGGTCAAAGTCTAAGATGGGTAGATACGTGACGAGTAGATACACCAGAGAATACCACTACTTTTTTCCTACCCCTCCTGCCAAACTTTCTGGTCTTCCTGGCCAGTACAAAACAAAACATTGCTGAAAGGTTTAATCATTCTTTTGTAATTTGAGATTTGGATTGTGTTTTTAAAATGGGACAATTCACAAAAGAATTCTGAGTGGCTTCTAAGAATAAATACTAAAGGTCACCTATCATTGTACTTTTTAACATTAAAATATCAGTTTACAGTAATCTACATCAAGTTATTACATCATTTTATAATGAATCATGCCTTGATGACAGGCTTCTAGAATGAAATCTATAAACCAGACATTTTAATAACATTTTTGATGTGCATAGGAATCATTATTTAAACCAAACCATACTATGAAAAGAGAAGCATTCCTTAGAACTCACCTAGTGAAACTGCTAGTTGTTTTTACTCTGTACTTAGTCATGCACTGAACATAGGTTTGTGTGAAGTGGTAGGCACTTTGACAATTTTATTGTGGCTTGTAAATCTGACTTTTTACCTGTGGTAGGACTGCTGCCCTAACAGGAAGTGATGTCACCAGAGGTACACTGTGCCTGAAGTCCATTCCTGTTAATGAAAAAAGTCAGCAATCTATTCATTGACTCTCTGCCAAGTCAGCAATTTATGACCTCTTTGTCCATCATTGAGAATGATCAGGAAGTGCCCAGTTTGTGTGATTATTTTTAAGAAATTATTGTTTGATCAAAGAGTTAGCATGTTTTGGGACACCTGGCTATTTTCAAATAATCTTTAATGACTAGCTCTAGAAAAGATGAAAAAAGGGCATATTACCACAGGCTCTGCCTCTTGGGGCTCTCACTTTAATCCTCTAGTCTTATTTCTGCCTCCTTAAAGACAGTCTCATTCCTGCCATCTGTGGCACCCCCACTATTCTTTTTCCAGCAAAGCTGACACTTAATATCTGTAAGAAATAGCCTGCTGGGTTTTTTGTTTATTAATTCTTGAAACTTGGACTTCAGTTTTCTTCTCTGTAACACAGCACAAGGAACCTAAAGTAACCATTGGCTGAGTTAGGTGAGCAGAACTTGATACTCCTCCCACCCATGCCCCTCTGCCTATGAAACCCCAGCTGGTGACAGAGTCATATTATCAGGCCATCTTGCACATTTGCTTCTTTTGGATCGATATTTAATAGACTGTCAAGAACAGGAGTCTGACACTTGAATTCGTTCAGATGCCAGTTCTTCAGATGCCTAGTACAATTCCATTTCCTGCCCATCTGGTTATCCCGGCCCTAAAACTAGTTTAAAATGTGATCATCATAACCCCAAACCTCAGTTTGTTTGTTGTTGTTGTCACATACGCAGACATACATAGTAACCTAGGAGAAGGTAGCAAACTCAATGGTATTTGAGGAGTGATTCTGTTCTCAAAGTATTTGTTAGATGTAATTAAAGTTTTCAACATTCATTAAAGGAATTGCCAAATTAAAATTCTGGTTTCTGGATTTCACATACTAAAAGTTTCTTCAAGACACATTATCTTATTTAAACCAGTAAACAATTATTCTAATAGTTCAGTTCAGTTCAGTCGCTCAGTCGTGTCCGACTCTTTGCGACCCCATGAATCGCAGCACGCCAGGCCTCCCCGTCCATCACCAACTCCCGGAGGTCACTCAGACTCACATCCATCGAGTTAGTGATCATCCAGCCATCTCATCCTCTGTCGTCCCCTTCTCCTCCTGCCCCCAATCCCTCCCAGCATCATAGTCTTTTCAATTCTAATAGAAATGTCAGCAAAAACATAATCTGAAAATTGTTCATCATAGCCAAGGATGGGATTGTCAGTCCTTAACCTGTAGGATGTGTGTGTATGTGGGTATGTACCTATACACACTGTATAATTACAATTTCTGTAATTGTGTTTTGTGTGTGTGTGTTAACAATTTTACCATAAAATAGAGACATTTCTTTTCCAGTGTTCCTTATATTTTTTATATTGGAACTCTTACTGTTTTCTAGCCATGGAAGAGAGAGCAGTTCAGCGAGCTGAACGTAGGCGGCTTTTGGCAGAGAAGAAGAAAAAACAAGAAGAGGAGAAATTGGTAATAAATCAAGAATGCAAAGTGAGGCAAGAAAAAGGATTCGTATAGGTCTTTATTAAAAACTGACACCTAGGTTGTTTAAGGCAACTAAGGCAGTAGCATAACACCAACTTTGGATATGGCTTTTTGCCTCCTGGCCTGAACTCTATGATAGTTTTAGGAAAATGAAAAGAAGGAGCATCAGCATCATTACTATACAACAATGAAATGTTTTGAAAGTTGATGGAGCTAGCAAATTAGGAGATTTACACATAACCAAGACTGATGTGTAATAGGTAAATGTTGAACCTTATAAGTTTACAAAGGTGGGTAATTCTTTTTTTTTTTTTTTTTAATTGGAGGCTAATTACTTTACAATATTGTAGTGGTTTTTGCCATACATCGACATGAATCAGCCATGGGCACACATGTGTTCCCCATCTAGAACCCCCCCCCACCTCCCTCCCCATCCCATCCCCCAGGGTCATCCCAGTGCACCAGCCCTGAGCACCCTGTCTCATGCATCAAACCTGGACCAGCGATCCACTTCACATATGATAATATATGATAATATACACATTTCAACGCTACCCTCTCAAATAATCACACCCTTGCCTTCTCCCACAGAGTCTAAAAGACTGTTCTTTGTATCTGTGTCTCTTTTGCTGTCTCAGATATAGGGTCATCGTTACCATCTTTCTAAATTCCGTATATATGCATTAGCCTACTGTATTGGTGTTTTTCTTTCTGGCTTACTTCACTCTGTATAATAGGCTCCAGTTTCATCCACCTCATTCGAACTGATTCAAGTGCATTCTTTTTAATGGCTGAGTAATACTCCATTGTGTATATGTACCACAGCTTTCTTATCCATTCGTCTGCCGATGAGCATCCATGTCTAGGTTGCTTCCATGTCCTGACTATTGTAAACAGTGCTGTGATGAACACTGGGGGACACGTGTTTCTTTCAGTTCTGGTTTCCTTAGTGTGTATGCCCAGCAGTGGGATTGCTGGGTTGTATGGCAGTTCTATTTCCAGTTTTTTTTAAGGAATCTCCACACTGTTCTCCATAGTGGCTGTACTAGTTTGTATTCTCACCAACAGTGTAAGAGGGTTCCCTTTTCTCCACACCCTCTCCAGCATTTATTGTTTATAGACTTTTTGATAGCAGCCTCTCTTACTGGCGTGAGATGGTACCTCATTGTGGTTTTGATTTGCATTTCTCTGATAATGCAAAGAAATAGAGGAAAACAACAGAATGGGAAAGACTAGGGATCTCTTCAAGAAAATCAGAGATACCAAAGGAACATTTCATGCAAAGATGGGCACAATAAAGGACAGAGATGGTGTGGACCTAACAGAAGCAGAAGATATTAAGAAGAGGTGGCAAGAATACACAGAAGAACTGTACAAAAAAGAGCTTCAAGACCTAGATAATCATGATGATGTGATCACTGACCTAGAGCCAGACATCTTGAAATGTGAAGTCAAATGGGCCTTAGAAAGCATCACTACGAACAAAGCTAGTGGAGGTGATGGAATTCCAGTGGAGCTATTCCAAGTCCTGAATGATGATGCTGTGAAAGTGCTACACTCAATATGCCAGCAAATTTGGAAAACTCAGCAGTGGCCACAAGATTGGAAAAGGTCAGTTTTCATCCCAATCCCAAAGAAAGGCAATGCCAAGGAGTGCTCAAACTACCGAACAATTGCACTCATCTCACACGCTAGTAAAGTAATGCTCAAAATTCTCCAAGCCAGGCTTCAGCAATATGTGAACCGTGAACTTCCTGATGTTCAAGCTGGTTTTAGAAAAGGCAGAGGAACCAGAGATCAAATTGCCAACATCCGCTGGATCATGGAAAAAGCAAGAGAGTTCCAGAAAAACATCTATTTCTGCTTTATTGACTATGCCAAAGCCTTTGACTGTGTGGATCACAATAAACTATGGAAAATTCTGAAAGAGATGGGAATACCAGACCACCTGATCTGCCTCTTAAGAAATCTGTATGCAGGTCAGGAAGCAACAGTTAGAACTGGTCATGGAACAACAGACTGGTTCCAAATAGGAAAAGGAGTACGTCAAGGCTGCATATTGTCACCATGTTTATTTAACTTATATGCAGAGTACATCATGAGAAATGCCGGACTGGAAGAAACACAAGTTGGAATCAAGATTGCCGGGAGAAATATCAATAACCTCAGATATGCAGATGACATGACTCTTATGGCAGAAAGTGAAGAGGGGCTAAAAAGCCTCTTGATGAAAGTGAAAGTGGAGAGTGAAAAGGTTGGCTTAAAGCTCAACATTCAGAAAACGAAGATCATGGCATCTGGTCCCATCACTGCATGGGAAATAGATGGGGAAACAGTGGAAACAGTGTCAGACTTTCTTTTTCTGGGCTCCAAAATCACTGCAGATGGTGACTGCAGCCATGAAATTAAAAGACGCTTGCTCCTTGGAAGGAAAGTTATGACCAACCTAGATAGCATATTCAAAAGCAGAGACATTACTTTGCCAACAAAGGTTCGCCTAGTCAAGGCTATGGTCTTTCCTGTGGTCATGTATGGATGTGAGAGCTGGACTGTGAAGAAGGCTGAGCGCCGAAGAATTGATGCTTTTGAACTGTGGTGTTGGAGAAGACTCTTGAGAGTCTCTTGGACTGCAAGAAGATCCAACCAATCCATTCTGAAGGAGATCAATCCTGGAATTTCTTTGGAAGGAATGATGCTAAAGCTGAAACTCCAGTATTTTGGCCACCTCATGCGAAGAGTTGACTCATTGGAGAAGACTCTGATGCTGGGAGGGATTGAGGGCAGGAGGAGAAGGGGACGACAGAGGATGAGATGGCTGGATGGCATCACTGACTCGATGGATGCGAGTCTGGGTGACCTCCGGGAGCTGGTGATGGACAGGGAGGCCTGGCGTGCTGCGGTTCATGGGGTCGCAAAGAGTCGGAGACGACTGAGCGACTGATCTGATCTGATCTGATCTGATAATGAGTGATGCTAAGCATCTTTTCATGTGTTTGTTACCCATCTGTATGTCTTCTTTGGAGAAATGTCTGTTTAGTTCTTTGGCCCATTTTTTGATTGGGTTGTTTATTTTTCTAGAATTGAGCTGCAGGAGCTACTTGTATATTTTTGAGATTAATTCTTTGTCAGTTGCTTCATTTGCTATTTATTTTCTCCCATTCTGAAAGGTGTCTCTTCACCTTGCTTATAGTTTAAAGGTGGGAAATTTTTAACCTTCCAAAGTCTTGATCTGGACTGCCAAAAGGAAATTTTGTACCTACTAAGAAAAAATAGGGGCTTCCTTGGTGGCTCAGCAGTAAAGAATTCGCCTGCAACGCAGGCGACCCAGGTTGGATCCCTGCGTCAGGAAGAGCCCCTGGAGAAGGGAATGGCAATCCACTCCAGTATTATTGCCTGGAGAATTCCATGGACAGAGGAGCCTGGCAGGCTACAGTCCATAGGGTCGAAAAGAGTCGGACACGACCAAAGCAACTGAGCATGCAAGAAAAAATAAATAGTTCTAACAGTTTTTTGGGTTTTGGTGAAATGGAAGAAAATTTTTTCTTACACTGTGTATAGTTTGGACTTAGTATTTCATAAATGAAATAAGAACTAAAGAGTAATCATTTTATGATGAAAAGTTAATGGTCTCATTCATGCTCAGCCTTATCTTCCCAAGTAGAAGAGAATCCCTTTGGAGAAACAGTTAAGTTATACAACTGACCACCTGTTACTTGGGTTTTCTACTTTTAATACATAGTGCAGGCTTCTTCCAGGGACTGGGTGAGCACTTTGGTAGATAGTGGACTTTCCTCAACGTAAACAGTCTTATTTCTGTGCAAATTGAGGGTCTGATTTTTACAAATTCTAATCTTGATCAGGCCCAGTTAAAGGCCCAAGAGGAAGAGCGTCAGAAGAGGGAGGCAGAAGAAAAGGAGGCTCAACTTGAGAAAAAAAGAGAAGAAAAGAGGCTGAAGAAAATGGTTAGTAGTTTCTGTTTGGTCAGCCACCTGTCCCGTGAAGCCTGCTGTGTGTGATCCTATAGTCCTATGCACCTTCCCGCCCAAGAATTTCTGTCTAGAACACTCTTCTCTCATCTCCACCCTCTTCTCTAGCTTACTTAATAACAACCTGCTCATTCCTCAGATCTTAACTCAACCCACTTAGCCTTTCCTGCCTTTCCCCACCCTCCTCTCTAACCAGGGTTAGGTGAGATCCCCTTTATGGATTCTGAGTATATTTCCTTCAAAGTATTGAGTTGGCCAGAAAGTCCTATCCTACATGCAACTGAAAATGAATTAACCCCTTTCCCAGAAGAGGAAGTAAAGTCCTTGAATGATGTTTATCCTTCTCCTTGCTATCCCCTCACTTAAATGCTATAATATAAAATTAACAGTACTGAAATACCATGACACAAAGTCAGTACATCTTTTGTTACATGATTAGCGAATAAGAGTGGAAATAAAACAAGATATGTATACACACAAACATACTCAAAGCAAAATAAGAAGGGAATACTCATGACAATTCCAATCTTCATTTCTGTAACCAGTCAAGTGGATGTAGTTGGTATTTATAGTTACCTTCTTCCACTAGCCACTACCCCTTTGTCTTCAGTGAGCATCTCTGCTAGTCATGGGGTGACCTAAACCTTCATTCTGGAAGGGGTTGGCCTGTTAGTAGTCCCGCATGGATTGGGTTGTAGTTTTCCTTTTACCCTATCACAGGGCATGGTAATACTAAGAGATACCCTAAGGGTTCTCCTGTATTCCAGTCATATGCATCTTCAGCTCCATTGAGGAGGAGTACCAGTTCCCCCTAGTGACCAGGGTCAGTCACCCCAGCCAGCACTATCGTATTTACCTTTTGATTGAGAGGCCTGAGGAACTCACAGAGGCTAGGTGGCATTGTTTTCAGTGCAGTGGGATCACTGTGTATCTCCTTATGGAAGCATTACCCCATTTGGAACCAAGACCTCTAGGCCAACAGAACATAAATATGTGAGAAAAGGAAACCAGAAATGTTGCTAGTGAGAGGTGCCACACCCACTTCCTCCCCTAGCTTCCTGGAGAAAAAGTACCATATACTGGATGCTGATTCAGAGCACGGACAGCCTTCTGGAGAACCTTACTCTAGACTGGCAAGGTTCTGCCACCTAACTGGTGCTGCAGCTGGGTCTTCCAAAGGTCATTCCGCCATACTGGCAAGCAAGCTGCTTCAGGATGGTGGGAAGACCAGTAAATTCCATGTGTATAGGTCCATCGCTCCATTTCTTTTGCTGTCAAGTGAGTTCCGTTATCAGAAGCAACGCTGTGTGGGAATTGTGATAGTGAAGAAGGCATTCAGTAAACCTAGGGGTGGTCTGACTGCCGTGACAGAACACCACAGGGCAGCTGGCTTACATGACAGAAATCAATTTTCTCACAGTCTAGGAGGCTGGACGTTGAAGATCAGGGTGCTAGCATGGTTGGTTTCTGGTGAGAGCGCTCTTCCTGGTGGTAGAGGATGACCTTCTCAGTGTATCGCCCCATGTCCTTTCCTTGGTGCATGTACACAGAAGGGAAGAGTGGCAGTATGCAAGTTCTCTGGGGTCTCTTCTTATAAGGATACTAGTCCTACCCTTAGAACTTGTCATAAGTTATTTAAAATTCCCTCTCTGATAGTTCAACATCTTTATCATATGTGGATTTTGTTCTGATGATGGCTTTATCTTTTCAGACTGTGTTAATTTCTTATTTTTTAATATGTCTTTATTTTTTGTTGTTGTTGAAAACCAGACATGTACAGGGCAATGGAAACTGAAGTAAATGGGCCTTTAGTGTGGAAGTGAAGTCAAGTGAACTCACTCAGTAGTGTCTGACTCTTTGTGACCCTGTGGACTGTAGCCCGCCAGGCTCCTCTGTCCGTGGGATTCTCCAGGCAAGAATACTAGAGTGGGTTGCCATTTCCTTTAGTGTGGAGATTTGTGTTAATCTAGCCAGGAGTCAGGCTACGTTTGAAGTTTGTTGTTGCTATGAGCATCAAGACTTCAGTTTTCTCTAGTGACTATTTTTTTGTTCCCTCTTTTGGCTTTAGGTCTTCCCTTTGTGTGGTTCCCTGAGGAAAATCTGTCTCTTGCAGTCCTCCAGCTGTACTCCACTGTTACTACTAGGTTTGCTAGCACGCTGTTGTGGTGGGGATGAGTGGAGCATTTGCTAATGTTCTGATTAAGTCTCACTCTTTGGAGTCCACAGTATTGGCCATTCAGAAGAATTTTGGCTCTTACTGTAGGGGCAGAGATTTTCCCTGCCCCTGTGTTCCCTACTTTCAGTCTCCACTGTCTCAGTCTTTGATCTTAGAACACTTCCCTCTGTAAGTTTCCTTCTTCTCTTAAATGAGATAAGGAGGTTACTCTGGGCAGAGTTCCCCTCCCCCAGTGGCAGCAGCCTCACCCTAATGCCTTCAGGTGGTGCTGCTTGCAGATGAAGGCCAGAAGAAGAGTCTAGGCAGATTTTCCAGAGGTTGCTGTTCGTCTGCCCCAGCTAGACCCATGATGAGGACTTTATCTGAACTCTGCCTTGATCTTCTCTGTGAATATCTGGTGGAGTTCCTTGCTGTCCAAGGGACTCTCAAGAGTCTTCTCCAACACCACAGTTCAAAAGTGTCAATTCTTCGGCACTCAGCTTTCCTTGTAGTTCAACTCTCACATCCATACATGACTACTGGAAAAACCAGAGCTTTGACTACATGGACCTTTGTTGGCAAAGTAATGTCTCTGCCTTTTAATTTGCTGTCTAGGGTGGTCATAACTTTTCTTCCAAGGAGCAAGTGTCTTGTAATTTCATGGCTGCAGTCACCATCTGCAGTGAATTTGGAGCCCCAAAACATAAAGTCAGCCACTGTTTTCATTGTTTCCCCATCTATTTGCCATGAAGTGATGGGACCAGATGCCATGATCTTAGTTTTCTGAATGTTGAGTTTTAAGCCTTTTTCACTCACCTCTTTAATCAAGAGGCTCTTTAGTTCTTCTTCACTTTCTGCCACAAGCGTGGTGTTATCTGCATATCTGAGGTTATTGATATTTCTCCCAGCAATCTTGATTCCAGCTTGTGCTTCATCCAGCCCATCATTTCTCATGATGTATTCTTCATATCAGTTAAATAAGCAGGATGACAATATACAGCCTTGACGAACTCGTTTCCCAATTTGGAACCAGTCTGTTGTTCCATGTCCAGTTCTGTTGCTTCTTGACCTGCATACACATTTTTCAGGAGGCAGGTCAGGTGGTCTGGTATTCCCATCTCTTGAAGAATTTTCCACAGTTTGTTGTGATCCACGTAGTCAAAGGCTTTGGCATAGTCAATAAAGTAAATGTTTTTCTGGAACTCTCTTGCTTTTTCGATGATCCAGCGGATGTTGGCAATTTGATCTCTGGTTCCTCTGCCTTTTCTAAATCCAGCATGAACATCTGGAAGTTCATGGTTCACATACTGTTGAAGCCTGGCTTGAAAAATTTTGAGCATTATGTTACTAGCGTGTGAGATGAGTACAATTGTGTGGTAATTTGAGCATTCTTTGACATTGCCTTTCTTTGGGATTGGAATGAAAACTGACCTTTTCCAGTCCTGTAGCCACTGCTGAGTTTTTCAGCATTCCAGGATGTCTAGCTCTAGGTGAGTAATCACACTATTGTGATTATCTGGGTCGTGGAGATCTTTTTTGTATATTCTGTGTATTCCTGCCACCTCTTCTTAATATCTTCTGCTTCTGTTAGGTCCATACCATTTCTGTCCTGTATTATACCCATTTTGCATGAACCTTGGTGTTTCTGATTTTCTTGAAGAGATCTCTAGTCTTTCCCATTCTATTGTTTCCCATTCTGTTTTTTCCTCTATTTGCATTGATCGCTGAGGAAGGCTTTCTTATCTCTCCTTGCTATTCTTTGGAACTCTGCATTCAAATGGGTATATCTTTCCTCTTCTCCGTCGCCTTTCGCTTCTCTTCTTTTCACAGCTATTTGTAAGGCCTCCTCAGACAACCATTTTACCTTTTTGCATTTCTTTTTCTTGGGGATGGTCTTGATCCCTGCCTCCTGTACAGTGTCACGAACCTCCGTCCATAGGTCATCAGGCACTCTGTCTAACAGATCTAATCCCTTGAATCTATTTGTCACTTCCTAGTCACTGTCTAATCATAAGGGATTTGATTTAAGTCATATCTGAATGGTGTACTGGTTTTCCCTGCTTTCTTCAATTTAACTCTGAATTTGGCAATAAGGAGTTCATGATCTGAGCCACAGTCAGCTCCCAGTCTTGTTTTTGCTGACTGTGTAGAGCTTCTCCATCTTTGGCTTCAAAGAGTATAATCCGTCTGATTTCAGTGTTGATCATCTGGTGATGTCCACGTGTAGAGTCTTCTCTTGTGTTGTTGGAAGAGGGTATTTGCTATGACCAGTGTGTTCACTTGGCAAAACTTTGTTAGCCTTTGCCCTGCTTCATTCCGTACTCCAAGGCCAAATTTGCCCGTTACTCCAGGTATTTCTTGACTTCCTATTTTTGCATTCCAGTCCTCTATAATGAAAAGGACATTTTTTTTGCATGTTAGTTCTAGAAGGTCTTGTAGGTCTTCACAGAACCGTTCCAACTTCAACTTCTTCGGCATTACTGGTTGGGTCATAGACTTGGATTACTGTGATATTGAATTGTTTGCCTTGGAAATGAAGAGAGATTATTCTTTTGTTTTTGAGAGTGCATCCAAGTACTGCTTTTGAGACTCTTTTGTTGACTATGATAGCTACTCCATTTCTTCTAAGGGATTCCTGCCCACAGTAGTAGATAATAGTGGTCATCTGAGTTAAATTCACCCATTCCAGTCCATTTTAGTTCACAGATTCCTAAAATGTCTATGTTCACTCTTGCTATCTCCTGTTTGACCACTTCCAATTTGCCTTGATTCATGGACCTAACATTTCGGGTTCCTGTGCAATATTGCTCTTTACAGCATCGGACTTTACTTCCATCATCAGTCACATCCACAGCTGGGCGTTGTTTTTGCTTTGTTTTTGTTGTTTTCTCTTCATTCTTTCTGAAGTTATTTCTCCACTGATCTCCAGTAGCATATTGGGCACCTACCAACCTGGGGAGTTCATCTTTCAGTGTCCTATCTTTTTGCCTTTTCATACTGTTCATGGGGTTCTCACAGCAAGAATACTGAAGTGGTTTGCCATTCCCTTCTCCAGTGGACCACGTTTTGTCAGAACTCTCCACCATGACCTGCCCATCTTGGGTGGCCCTAAACAGCGTGGCTCAGAGTTTCAAAGGCTTGGTCCTTGTCCTTGAGTTAGACAAGGTTGTGGTCCATGTGATCAGATGGTTAGTTTTCTGTGATTGTGGTTTTCATTCTCTCTGCCCTCTGATGGAGAAGGATAAGAGGCTTATGGAAGCTTCCTGATCGGAGAGCCTGACTGCAGGAGAAACTGGATCTTGTTCTAAGGTGGTCTCAGGAAGGTCCAAAAGTGTTAGTCGCTCAGCCGTGTCCAACTCTTTGTGACCCCATGGACTGTAGCCCGCCAGGCTCCTCTGTCCTTGGAATTCTCCAGGCAGGAATACCGGAGTGGGTTGCCATTCCCTTCTCCAGGGATCTTCCTGACCCAGGGATCAAACCCAGGTCTCCTGCATTGCAGGCAGATTGTTTACCATCTGAGCCACCAGGGAGCCCCAAGGTCCACAAGGGGCAGGTTAAATGTGAGGCACCTATTAGACATCGAAATGAAAACATTATATAGGCAGTTGAATATGTAAGCTTGGATATCAAGATTATAGTCAGCAATCTGGCCATCAAAAACATGTCAGTGTTTTAATGCTCTGGATGTGAATGAAATCAACTTGGGATATTATGTGGAGAGAGAAGAAATGCAAAAATCCAGGACCATGTCTGAGAGTATATGAATAACTACTCAGAGGATGAGCTAGTGAGGTAGAAAGAGTAGCAAGAGAATTGCTTATTGAAAAGCTGAGAGAAAAAAAGTATTTCTAGAAGGAAGTGATGGTGCTTAACTGGGCTAAATGTTGCTGTGTGCAGTGAAAAAGAGGACAGACAAACTTTTATTTGGCAACATGGAGATTGTTCATGACATAGACAAGAATGCTTTTAGTGGACTGCTGGGAAGGGAGCCCCATTTCAGGAAGTTGAGAGAATAGGTGGCGAGGCAGTAGAGACCATGCATATAGTAGGGGTCACATGGGGTCAAAGAAGAACTTTTTTTTTTCTGTTGGTAATTGGTCTTTTTTGTGTTATTTTGTTAAAAGATGGGCAGTACCAGCACATATTTGCATATTTATGGGAATGGTCTAGTAGTGAGGGAAAAAACCATGATAAAAGAGAGCAAAGACCATAAATTACGAGAGTGCCTAAGTGGGACTACGTTCCAGAGTGCAATGAAAGGGTGACTTATAAAGGATAGAAGGCAAGGTGTGAGAATGGCGTCAAAAGTTTATCAGGCACTCTGTTATTCTTCTTAATCTTGCTGTAATTCCTTGTCTTTCTTTCAAAGCAAAAGAAATACACACACACACACACATACATATATGTGCTTCCGTGGTGGTTCAGACAGTAATGAATGTGCTTGCTTATATGGGAAACTCAGGTTTGATCCCTGGGTCAGGAAGATCCTCTGGAGAAGGGAATGGCAACCCACTCCAGTATTCATGCCTGGAGAATTTTGTGGACAGAGGACCCTGGTAGGGTACAGTCCATGGCTTCACAAAGAGTTGGAAATGACTGAGCAACTAACACTCACTTTTCATTTGTGTGTGTTTGTATGTGAGTGTGTGTGCAATTGTGCCTGACTCTTTGCAATCCTGTGGACTATAAACCACCAGGCTCCTCTGTCCATAGGATTCTCCAGGCAAAAATATTAGTGTGTGTTGCCATGCCCTCCTCCAGGGGATTTTCATATATATATATATATATATATATAAGTCATTTGTTTCATGTTGTTTGTTGAGTAATTTAAATCAGAAGGATACCTGATTTTGTGTCCCTTTTTAGCCTGAGTGAAGTATATGCTCTGTAAAACTTTAGGTGCATAGATCACCCCCAATATAAGTGTCATCTCAAGGCAAACACTTTGATTTCATGGTATCCTCCCAATAAATCTTAGATGCAGGCATTATGGACATTTTATATACAAGTAAAGAAAATATAGTAATAATAGTAAAATACAATCAACTGTATTGAGGAATCCTTAATCAAGGCAGGAAATACACATCTAAATTGCTATATATGAAAACAGAATTTTGTCTCAAGAAGATCTCTGCTTTATTAAATGTTTTTCTACTTTTCCATGGAAAAGTAGAATTTTTAAAAAATCTACAAACAATAAAGGCTGGAGACAGTGTGGAGAAAAGGGAACCCTCCTACAATGTTGGTGGGAATGTAAATTGGTGCAGTCACTATGGAGAACAGTGTGGAAGTTCCTTAAAAAAAAAACAAAACAAAAATAGAGCTACTGTATGATCCAGCAATCCCACTCCTGGGCATTTATCCAGAAAAGTTGAAAATCCAAGTTGGAAAAGATACATACAGCCCAGTGTTCAATGTAGCACTATTTACAATAATCAGGACATGGAAGCAACTGAAATGTCCATCAACAGAGAACTAGATAAACAAGATGTGGTACATACATGGTGTGGAATATAACTCAGTCGTGGAAAAAAAAAAAAAAAAGAACAAAATAATACCATTTATAGCAACATAGATGGACCTAGAGTTTGTCATATTGAGTAAAGTAAGTTAGACACAGAAAGATAAATATCATATGATATCGCTTATATGTGGAATCTAAGAAAAGGGTACAAATGAACTTATCTACAAAGTAGAAATAGAGTTACAGATATAGAAAACAAACTTATGGTTACCAAAGAGGAAAAGTGAGTGTGATAAATTAGGAATTTGGGGAAAGAGATAAGTTAGGAGATTGGGATTGACATCTATACACTACTATAATATAAAATAGGTAATTAATTAATAAGGACCTGCTGTATAGCCCAGAGAACTTTACTCAGTACTCTAATGGCCTGTATGGGAAGAGAACCCTAAAAAGAGTGAATATATGTGTATGTATAATTGATTCACTTTGCTGTACACCTGAAACTAACACAACATTGTAAATCAAGAATACTCCAATAAAAATGTTAATGCTGCTGCTGCTGCTAAGTCGCTTCAGTCGTGTCTGACTCTGTGCGACCCCATAGACGGCAGCCCACCAGGCTCCCCCGTCCCTGGGATTCTCCAGGCAAGAACACTGGAGTGGGTTGCCATTTCCTTCTCCTATGCATGAAAGTGAAAAATGAAAGTGAAGTCGCTCAGTCGTGTCTGACTCTTAGCGACCCCATGGACTGCAGCCTACCAGGCTCCTCCGTCCATGGAATTTTCCAGGCAAGAGTACTGGAGTGGGGTGCCATTGCCTTCTCCAAAAAATGTTAATAAATTAGTTAAATAGACCATTTCCCCTCACAAACCATCTGAAAATGGCTTTGCTTAAGAGCCTACAACACCAGCCATAGGGTTGTATTATAACTGAAGATAACTTAGGTGTGCATGTGCATGGGATTGGCCAAGCCCAAGGGCTGCTCCAGAGGCTTACTGTCTGTGTTAGACACCTGTCTGCAATTTGCAACTGCTGCCTTGGACGTTTCAGTGAATGTGCAAATGGCCACCTTTTGTGTTGCTCCCCACTGAACTCTTGGCTCTCTTGTTGGTCTCGGTGGTGCTTGAGTCACTAAGTCATGTCTGACTCTTGGGACCCCGTGGACTGTAGCCCACCAGGCTCCTCTGTCCATGGGATTCTCCAGGCAAGAATACTGGAGTGGGTTGCCATTCCCTTCTCCAGGGGATCTTCCCAACCCAGGAATCAAACCCAAGTCTCCTGCATTGCAGGCAGATTCTCTACCAACTGAGCTATAAGGGAAGCCCTTGTTAGTCATAAGAAGATTCTTATAAATAATTTTTGTTTCTGTCCATTCAATTCAGTATATAAAATGGCTGTAATAAAGATTACGAAGGTAATTTTGGTTTAATCCTTTAGAGAATGTGTACAGATACAGGAAGTTTGGCTTGCAAGATCAGAGCAAATATCCCTCCCATATTAGAAATGTTCCAGTGCCTTCTCTCTTTTTTTTTTCCCCTCAGAGAAGACTTAAGACTATTAAACAGTTTGTTAGAATCAGCCAATTCACTACAACTGTTTTCTTGAAGTGAAATTGTAGGAAATTAAGACAAAAGAAGCTTAAATTACGAGTTTTTTTTTAAATTTTTACTACCGAAACTGACAGCTACTGTGAAGACAGTGTCAAGTCTTTGCTTTTACTCCTGTGACTTTCATAACAGCAGCCACTGTATTTTTAATGGAGTATCTTTGAAGTTATTCATATATAAATTTTTACCCCATGATCTAAATGAAGAGGCTGTATTGCTGTTTTCCATAGTAATGGGAAAATACTGATTTCTCTCCTAACTGAATGAATATTTTACTTTCTAGTAACTTGGTGAGATGTAAATCATTTCTGTGAACAATCCAAAATAATTCAAAGGATATGCATAGCTCTGATTCCTGTAGGACTCATGAGGAACTTTTTCTCCCCTTCTTGGCAGAGTGGCTTCCTTTTTTTTTTTTTTTAATGCTCCTGAGTTCTGTTATCATGATTAACATGCTATTTAGTGGTTACATATTCAAATTAAAGTAATTAGTGATTTGCTGAAATTCATGAGTTTTCAGGTCATTGCATCTTTACTTTTTGTTCAGTTTGATTGAGGTGTAATTGACAGAATTATAAGATATTTAAAATGTACATACAATATGGGATTCCCACTGGGTTAATTAATATGTCCATCACTTTACGTATTTATTGTGCATGTGTGTGTAAGAAAACTTACACTCTTCTCCCTTAGTAAATTTCAAAATTGTGAGAATATTATCAACTATAACCTTGTTACACGTTAGGTTCTCAGACCTTATTCATCTTGTAACTGAAAATTTGTACACTTTTTCTGGGCCTTGCCGATTTATCCCACCTCAAAAGGCACTGGCATTTCTCTTTGTTTCTGTAAGTTCAACTTGTTTTTTTTTTTTTTTTTTTTTAAGATTCCACATATAAGTGATACCACTTGGTGTTTGTCTCAGTCTTGCTTATTTTACTGGGCATAATGCCCTCAGGATTTATCCATATTGTCAATAATGATAGTATTTCCTTCTTGTTTAAGGCTCAGTAATATTCCATTGTGAGAATCAATAGTAAGTTTTTTTATCCATTCATACGTCAATGGATACCTACTTTGTTTCCATTCCTTGGCTATTCTGAATAATGCTTCAATAAATACAGGAGTATGCATATATCAGTGGAAGTGAGAAATACAGTTAAGGGACTAGATCTGGTAGAGTGCCTGACGAACTACGGATGGAGGTTTGTGACACTGTACAGGAGACAGGAATCAAGACCATCCCCAAGAAAAAGAAATGCAAAAAAGAAAAATGGCTGTCTGAGGAGGCCTTACAAATAGCTGTGAAAAGACAGGAAGCAAAAAGCAAAGGAGAAAAGGAAAGATATACCCATTTGAATGCAGAGTTCCAAAGAATAGCAAGAAGAGATAAGACAGCCGTACTCAGCCATCAATGCAAAGAAATAGAGGAAAACAATAGAGTGGGACAGATTAGAGATCTCTCCAAGAAAATTAGAGATACCAAGGGAACATTTCATGCAAAGACGGGCTTGATACAGGACAGAAATGGTAGGGACCTAACAGAAGCAGAAGATATTAAGAAGAGGTGGCAAGAATACACAGAAGAACTATACAACAAAGAACTTCACAATCCAGATAATCACGATTGTGTGATCACTCACCTAGAGCCAGACATCCTGGAATGTGAAGTCAAGTGGGCCTTAGAAAGCATCACTACGAACAAAGCTAGTGGAGGTGATGGCAGTCCAGTTGAACCATTTCAAATCCTGAAAGATGATGCTGTGAAAGTGCTGCACTCATTATGCCAGCAAATATGGAAAACTCAGCAGTGGCCATAGGACTGGAAAAGGTCAGCTTTCATTCCAATCCCAAAGAAAGGCAATGCCAAAGAATGCTCAAACTACCACACAATTGCACTCATCTCACACGCTAGTAAAGTAATGCTCAAAATTCTCCAAGCCAGGCTTCAGCAATATGTGAACCGTGAACTTCCAGATGTTCAAGCTGGTTTTACAAAAGGCAGAGGAACCAGAGATCAAATTGCCAACATCCACTGGATCATCGAAAAAGCAAGAGAGTTCCAGAAAAACATCTATCTCTGCTTTATTGACTATGCCAAAGCCTTTGACTGTGTGGATCACAAGAAACTGTGGAAAATTCTGAAAGAGATGGGCATACCAGACCACCTGACCTGCCTCTTGAGAAACCTGTATGCAGGTCAGGAAGCAACAGTTAGAACTGGACATGGAACAACAGACTGGTTCCAAATAGGAAAAGGAATATGTCAAGGCTGTATATTGTCACCCTGCTTATTTAACTTATATGCAGAGTACATCATGAGAAGTGCTGGGCTGGAAGAAGCACAAGCTGGAATCAAGATTGCTGGGAGGAATATCAATAACCTCAGATATACAGATGACATCACCCGTATGGCAGAAAGTGAAGAGGAACTAAAGAGCCTCTTGATGAAAGTGAAAGAGAAGAGTGAAAAAGTTGGCTTAAAACTCAGCATTCAGAAAACCAAGATCATGGCATCTGGTCCCATCACTTCATGGCAGATAGATGGGGAAACAGTGGCTGACTTTTTTCTGGGCTCCAAAATCACTGCAGATGGTGACTGCAGCCATGAAATAAAAGACGCTTACTCCTTGGAAGAAAAGTTATGACCAACCTAAATAGCATATTAAAAAGGAGAAACATTGCCAACAAAGGTCTATCTAGTCAAGGCTATGGTTTTTCCAGTGGTCATGTATGGATGTGAGAGTTGGACTGTAAAGAAAGCTGAGCACTAAAGAATTGATGCTTTTGAACTGTGGTGTTGGAGAACACCACAAAGCTAGTCTCCTTGGACTGCAAGGAGATCCAACCAGTCCATCCTAAAGGAGAGCAGTCCTGAGTTTTCACTGGAAGGACTGATGTTCAAGCTGAAACTCCAATACTTTGGCCACCTGATGTGAAGAGCTGACTTATTGGAAAAGACTCTGATGCTGAGAAAGATTGAGGGCAGGAGGAGAAGGGGATGACAGAGGATGAGATGGTTGGATGGCATCACTGACTCGATGGACGTAGGTTTGGGTGGACTCCAGGAGTTGGTGATGGACAGGGAGCCCTGGCATGCTGCGGTTCATGGGATTCCAAAGAGTTGGACACGACTGAGCGACTGAACTGAACTGACACATATATCTTTGAGATAATGATTTTATTTCCTATCAGATATATATACTCAGAAGTAAGATTGCTGGGTAATGTGGTCACTCATTTGTAATTTATTGAGGAACCTCCATACTGTTTTCCTTAGTGGCTGTACCAGTTTACATTTGTCCACAGTGTACAAGGGTTCCCCTTTTTCCACATCCTCATTAGCATTTGTTATCCCTTGTCTTTTTGTTAATTGCCATCCTAACAGGTGTGAGGTGATAGCTTATTGTGGTTTTGATTTGTATACCCCTGATGATTAGTGATATTGAGCACTTTTTCACATACCTGTTGGTCACTTGTGTGTGTCTTCTTTGGAAAATAGTCTGTTCGGATCCTTTACCCATTTTTTCAAAAGTTTTTTGTTGTGTTTTTTTTGCTTTTGAGTTATATGAGTTCCTTGTATATTTTGGATATTAACCCTTTACTGGGTATGTGGTTGCAAATATTTTCTCCCATTCCATAGGTTGTGTTTTCATTGTATTATTGGTTTCCCTTCCTGTACAGAAGCTTTTTAGTTTGATGTAGTCCTGCTTATTTATTTTGGCTTTTGTTGCCTTTGCTTTTGGTGTCAAATCCAAGATTTTGATTACTGATTCGGTCTCTTTACCAGTAATTAGTCTGTTCAGTTTTCTGATTCTTCATGATTCAGTCATAGTAGGTTGCATGTTTCTAGGAATCTATCCATGTCATTCTAACTTGTTGGCATTTAATTTTTTATAGTAGCTTTTTATGATTCTTAGTATTTCTGTTTTCTGTAGTAATGTCTTTTATTTCTGACTTTGTCTTTTTTTCCCTTAGTCTAGCTAATGGTTTGTCTGTGGGGTTTTGTTTGTTTTTTTAAAACAGTTCTTAGCATCTGTGATCTTTTTAATCATCTTTCTAGTCTCTATTTCATTTATTTGTTTAATCTTTATTTCCTTCCTACTACTAACTTTGGGCTTAGCTTGTTCTTCTAGTTCCTTGAGGTGTATAGTCAGGTTGTTTGAGATCTTTTTTCTTAATGTAAGACTTTAAACTTACCTAGTAGAACTGCTTTTGCTGCATCCCATAAATTCAGGTATGTTGTGTTTCCATTTTCATTTTATCAGATTCTTTATTATTTAATTTTCCTTTTGATTTCTTTTATGACCCTTGGTTGTTCCAAATCATGTTGTTTAATCTCCACATATTTGTGAATTTTCCAGTTTTCCTCTTACATTGACTTCTAATTTTATAACATTGAAGTTGGAAAATATGCTTGATATGATTTCAGTCTTTTAAAATTTATTAAGACTTGTTTTATGGCCTAACATATAATCCATCCTGAAGAATGTTCCATGTACACTTGAGAAAAATATGTATTCTGCTGCCAGTGGATAAAATGTTCTGTGTATGTCTATTAATTCCATCTGCTCTAACTTGTTATTTAAGTCCAGTATGTCCTTGTTGATTTTCTGTTTGGATGATCTGTCCATTGTTGGAAGTGGCTTATCAAAATCCACTAGTATTATTGTATTTCTGCCTATTTCTCACTTCAAAATGTTAATATTTGCTTTATATATATTTAGGTGCTCCAATGTTGAGTGCATAAGTCATTTGAATTGTTACATCCTCTTGACTGACTTCTTTATCATGATATAATGTCTCTTGTTGTAGTTTTATATAGGCTTAATGTCTATATTGTCTGATATAAATATAGCTACACCTGCTCTCCTTACAATCCAAAGTACCTGTTTGCATGGAATATCTTCTCCATCCCATCACTTTCAGTCTATGTGTGTCCTTAAAGGTGGAGTGAGCCTCTCATTGAAAGCATATAGTCAGGTCTTATGTTTTTATCCATTCAACTAATCTGTGTTTTTTGAATGAGGATTTAATCTATGTACATTTAAAGTAATTATTAATAAGTGTTGGCTTGCTGTTTTGCCATTTTAATTATTTTCTCTTTTGTAATTTCTTTTTTTCCTTTCTTCCTATCTTGAGTTCTTTTGATTATATGTATTGTGAAATTAAAAGATGCTTACTCCTTGGAAGGAAAGTTATGACCAACCTAGATAGCATATTCAAAAGCAGAGACATCACTTTGCCAACAAAGGTTCGCCCAGTCAAGGCTATGGTCTTTCCTGTGGTCATGTATGGATGTGAGAGCTGGACTGTGAAGAAGGCTGAGCGCCGAAGAATTGATGCTTTTGAACTGTGGTGTTGGAGAAGACTCTTGAGAGTCCCTTGGACTGCAAGGAGATCCAACCAGTCCATTCTGAAGGAGATCAGCCCTGGGATTTCTTTGGAAGGAATGATGCTAAAGCTGAAACTCCAGTATTTTGGCCACCTCATGCGAAGAGTTGACTCATTGGAGAAGACTCTGATGCTGGGAGGGATTGAGGGCAGGAGGAGAAGGGGATGACAGAGGATGAGATGGCTGGATGGCATCACTGACTCGATGAATGTGAGTCTGAGTGACCTCCGAGAGCTGGTGATGGATAGGGAGGCCTGGCGTGCTGCAGTTCATGGGGTCGCAAAGGGTCGGACACGACTGAGCGACTGATCTGATCTGATTGTGCTATGATTTATATTTTGTATATTTACTGTAAGTTTATGCTTTGTGGTTACCATAAGGTTTATATAAAACATTTTGCAGTCATAACAGTCTTTAAGCTGATAACTTTGAATGCATACAAAAACTGTATTTTTACACTTCTGCCACCATATTTGTGTTACTGTCACAATTTACATCTTTTTATATTGTGTATCAAATTATTTAGTTGTTTTTAATACTTTTGTCTTGTACTAGAGTTTTAAGTGAGTCACCATTACAGTATTGAGTCTTCTGCCTTTAACAGTATATTCACCTTTATTAGTAAGTTTATACTTTAATATATTTTCACATTACTGATTAGAGAACACTGTTTCTGGGTAGAATATTCTTAATTGGCAGTTTTTTCTTTCAGGACTTGAATATAACATCCCACTTCTCTGGCCTGCAAGGTTTCTGCTGAAAAATCCACTGATAGTTTTGTACTATCAGTGTATAAGAAATGGCTTTGTATAAAGGTTACTTTTCTATATTGTTTTTAAGATTCTTTGTCTTTAATTTTTGACAATTGATGGAATGAGGTTCGTGACATTGTACAGGAGACAGGGATCAAGACCATCCCCATGGAAAAGAAATGCAAAAAAGCAAAATGGCTGTCTGGGGAGGCCTTGCAAATAGCTGCGAAAAGAAGAGAAGCGAAAAGCAAAGGAGAAAAGGAAAGATACAAACATCTGAATGCAGAGTTCCAAAGAATAGCAAGAAGAGATAAGAAAGCCTTCTTCGGCGATCAATGCAAAGAAATAGAGGAAAACAACAGAATGGGAAAGACTAAGGATCTATTCAAGAAAATCAGAGATACCAAAGGAACATTTCATGCAAAAATGGGCTCGATAAAGGGCAGAAATGGTATGGACCTAACGGAAGCAGAAGATATTAAGAAGAGGTGGCAAGAATACACAGAAGAACTGTACAAAAAAGAGCTTCACGACCCAGATAATCATGATGGTGTGATCACTGACCTAGAGCCAGACATCCTGGAATGTGAAGTCAAGTGGGCCTTAGAAAGCATCACTAGGAACAAAGCTAGTGGAGGTGATGGAATTCCAGTGGAGCTATTCCAAATCCTGAAAGATGATGCTGTGAAAGTGCTGCACTCAATATGCCAGCAAATTTGGAAAACTCAGCAGTGGCCACAAGATTGGAAAAGGTCAGTTTTCATTCCAATCCCAAAGAAAGGCAATGCCAAAGAGTGCTCAAACTACCACACAATTGCACTCATCTCACACGCTAGTAAAGTAATGCTCAAAATTCTCCAAGCCAGGCTTCAGCAATATGTGAACCGTGAACTTCCTGATGTTCAAGCTGGATTTAGAAAAGGCAGAGGAACCAGAGATCAAATTGCCAACATCTGCTGGATATTGGAAAAAGCAAGAGAGTTCCAGAAAAACATCTATTTCTGCTTTATTGACTATGCCAAAGCCTTTGACTGTGTGGATCACAATAAACTGTGGAAAATTCTGAGAGAGATGGGAATACCAGACCACCTGATCTGCCTCTTGAGAAATCTGTATGCAGGTCAGGAAGCAACAGTTAGAACTGGCCATGGAACAACAGACTGGTTCCAAATAGGAAAAGGAGTACCTCAAGGCTGTATATTGTCACCATGTTTATTTAACTTATATGCAGAGTACATCATGAGAAATGCTGGACTGGAAGAAACACAAGCTGGAATCAAGATTGCCGGGAGAAATATCAATAACCTCAGATATGCAGATGATACCACCCTTATGGCAGGAAGTGAAGAGGAACTAAAAAGCCTCTTGATGAAAGTGAAAGTGGAGAGTGAAAAGGTGGGCTTAAAGCTCAACATTCAGAAAACGAAGATCATGGCATCTGGTCCCATCACTACATGGGAAATAGATGGAGAAACAGTGGAAACAGTGTCAGACTTTCTTTTTCTGGGCTCCCAAATCACTGCAGATGGTGACTGCAGCCATGAAATTAAAAGACGCTTACGAAAGTGAAAGTGGAGAGTGAAAAGGTGGGCTTAAAGTTCAACATTCAGAAAACGAAGATCATGGCATCTGGTCCCATCACTACATGGGAAATAGATGGAGAAACAGTGGAAACAGTGTCAGACTTTCTTTTTCTGGGCTCCCAAATCACTGCAGATGGTGACTGCAGCCATGAAATTAAAAGACGCTTACTCCTTGGAAGGAAAGTTATGACCAACCTAGATAGCATATTCAAAAGCAGAGACATCACTTTGCCAACAAAGGTTCACCTAGTCAAGGCTATGGTCTTTCCGGTGGTCATGTATGGATGTGAGAGCTGGACTGTGAAGAAGGCTGAGCGCCGAAGAATTGATGCTTTTGAACTGTGGTGTTGGAGAAGACTCTTGAGAGTCCCTTGGACTGCAAGGAGATCCAACCTGTCCATTCTGAAGGAGATCAGCCCTGGGATTTCTTTGGAAGGAATGATGCTGAAGCTGAAACTCCAGTATTTTGGCCACCTCACGCGAAGAGTTGACTCATTGGAGAAGACTCTGATGCTGGGAGGGATTGGGGGCAGGAGGAGAAGGGGACGACAGAGGATGAGATGGCTGGATGGCATCACTGACTCGATGAATGTGAGTCTGAGTGACCTCCGAGAGCTGGTGATAGATAGGGAGGCCTGGCGTGCTGCAGTTCATGGGGTCGCAAAGAGTCAGACACGACTGCGCGACTGATCTGATCTGATCTGAAAGTGTCTTTGTGCATCTCTCTTTAGATTCATCTTATTTGATACTTTTTGGGCTTTCTGAACCTGGATATCTGTTTCTTTCTCAAGGTTAGGGAAGTTTTCAGCCAGTATTTCTCTGAATAAGCTTAGTTCTCTTTTCTCTTTCTGGGACTCCTATAATATATATATTATCCCATTGATGATATCCCATTAGTCCCTTAAGCTGTTTTCACTTTTTCTTTATTTTTTCTTTTTGTTTCTCTGATTGAATTCCACTCTTCTCTCTGTAAGCTAGCTGAATCTTTTTTCCTTCAGTTTTCTAGTCTGCTGTTGAACCCCTTTGTTGAATTTTTCACTTTGATTATTGTAGTCTTCAGCCATGTGATTTACGTTTGGTACTTTTTTATATTTTCTGTCTCTGTTGAAATTCTCACTTTGTGCTTTGGTCTCCTGACATTAATTAGCATCCTTATCACCATTATTTTGAAAACACTATTGGGTAAATTGGACTTACCTGATGATTCAGACGGTAAAGCATCTGCCTACAATGCAGGAGACCTGGGTTCAATGCCTGGGTTGGGAACATCTCCTAAAGAAGGAAATGGCAACCCACTCCAGTATTCTTGCCTGGAAAATCCCATGGACGGAGGAGTCTGGTAGGCAACAGTCCATGGGGTCACAAAGAGTTGGACACGACTGAGCGACTTCACAATTGGGTAAATCACTTATCTCCATTTCATTAAGATTGGTTTCTGGAAGTTTATCTTGCTCTTTTGTTTGGAACATAGTTCTTTTTCTTTATTTTTCTTTACTCTCTGTGTTGGTTTCTGTACATTAAACAGTTACCTCTCCTAGTCTTAACAGAGTGGTCTCAAGAAGATGAACCCATCAGTCAGCCTGGCCCAGATTCCTGGTTGTGTCTCAAACCTTTGTGATTGTCAAAGCCACTGTCTTTGTCTTCAGTAGCTCCGCCTGTTTGAGTATGTGTCCAGACCTATCAGTGTCCCCAAAGAAAGGATCTCAGTCAGTACCTTGATGCACACTGATTAGAAGCTGTACCCTCAAGCAACACCTGTGCTGAGTGTGTGTGTGTGTATATATATATATGTGTGTGTGTGTAGTTAAGTGTATATATATCTATATATATATGTAGTTAAGTGTGTGTGTATATATATATATATATATATATATAGTTAAGCCCCTTCCAGGGACAAAGTAGGAGATGTGTGTTTTTCTGCTCCCTTTCACTGAGCCCCGGTGTACAGCCCTGGGGCTGGGTGGCCAAGGCAATGGGGTTGGAGTCCTTCTGTGCCTATTTAAAACCTGCTTGTTTGCCATAGTCCTATGGGACTTGTGATTCTAAGTTCCAATGGCTATCAAAGCCCAGAGGCCCATCCCTCTCAGGTGACAGTCACTGAAGTTAGCATCTAAACCATGTGTATAAGCCAACATGTATATTAGCTCCCTTCAGAGAAATGCTAGCAATCTGGTTTTACCTTTGGAATGAGCCAGAGGGAGAAAGCAGAGGAAGTACCTAAAGGCTCTCTCAACCTTTAGGAAGGATCTCAGCCAGCTCCTAGATGCAAGCTAAATTAGAATCTGAACCCTCGAGCAGCAGCTTGTAAAATATGCAGTCACATTCCTTTCAGGCAAAGACTGGGTGATGGACTTTTTTGCCTGATTTCTCAGAACTGATCGTAGGAGCATAGCCACAGTGAGTACCTTACATCCATTAAGACCTGTTTCTTTGTTTGCTCTAGTCTTGTGTGTCTCATGGACACAAGCCTTATTGGCTTTCAGAGCTAGGTGTTTCAGGGGGCCCATCCCTTGCTTGAATGGTTATCTTTAAAATCGGGATGCTAGAAGTACAGTCCAAACCCTTCATTCCTCATGGAGACACTGAGGAATCCCTGTGGATTGGGATGGCTCAGTGCCATCTCTCCCAATTATATGGCACTGAGCCAGGGATGGAGTTTATGGTGAGACTGTGTCTCAGTCTTTCCTGTCAGTATTTTTGATGTATCAGTGTGGGTATTTTCTCATTTGCTTGATGTGGAAAAGTCACACAGCTAGTTTCTGGATTTCTTTCAGAGGGAACTGCTCCATGTGTAGCTATACATTCAATGCATCCAAGGGAGGAAGGAAGTTTAATAGCCTCCTATCTCACCATTTTGGTTCCTCCATGGCATTTTTACTTTTTTATTTTTTTCCAGAAAGAACTAGAGAAGCAGAAGAGAATTAAGAGGAACCAGCAGCTGGAAGCAATAGCCAAAGAACACTATGAAAGGGTACTGCTAAGAAAGAAAGGTCTGGAGCCTTGGAAGAGGCTGAGAATGCAAAGCATGCAAAACCTGCAGGTATAGTGTCTCACTCTTACCCACCTCCCCCAAAATCAACAGGTGGGACTTTGAGATAAACACCCAATTAGGCCTTGGAGGTTGTTTGGAGATTTAAAAGTCAGAAAGATAAATGAATTGAGTGTGGATATTTATTTGTTTCAAATAACAGTTTGAATTTGGTCTTCCAAGGTAGGTAAAGACTTCTGTAACTGAATAGATTAGAAAAAACTAGAGTTCATTTTTAATTAGAGACCTCCAAAACAGGATGGATAGAGGCCTCTCTCACTTTTAGCAGTGTGTAGCTAAAACAGCAGTGTATAGCTAGCTATGTAATAAAGGAAAAATCATTACCATAAGGTATACTAATCAGATTTCTGCTGTAATAAAGCTGCCTAACATACAGCCCTAAAATTCTGTGGCTTACAATCCAAGTATTTATTTCCTACTCACATGTTTGTGAGAAAGTTTAGGTTGAGTTCAGGTCTCTCCACAGCCTCTCTTACTGGCTCCAGCTGTTTTTCAGGGGAAGCTTTCACCTGGCAAATGTCTGAAGTACAAAAGCCAAATCCAGTTATGTAAACGCTTATGAAACCTGGGTTTGTATCATGTCCACGAACATTCCACTGGCCACGGGAAGTCATAGGGCCAAACTCAGGGTCACTGAGGGGAGAAAGGGGGCCCTATCTACTCCACTGGGAGACAGGACGAAATTACAAGCAAGCTGTGGGTGTCTAGTCCTATTATCAGCAACAGTAATCCATTCTACCATACAGAGATAAATCAAATACCACTGAAATTCAAATTTATCCAGTGCACAGAACAGAGCATTTAACAAAATAATCAAAAGCTCAAAATAGATAAAATGTTATCCGTAGAATTCTATTTCATAATAAGGTCAGTAATACATACTAGTTATGATCACTCTTGTTTATACATTTAGCCAAGTGAATACTGAAAAGTAAGGCTAATATTTTTGGTTGTGAAAACTAGGATTAAAGATGAACAATAATGTTCTACATCATAAGAATCCTTGAAGGTTATACCTTTGTGAATGTGACTCAGGTTACTCTTTTTCCTCCCCTAGCAATCTGTTCACCCTTCATTCTCTTTGTTCTCTTCTATTTTCACACTTCCTTTCCTTTTTATCTTTTCTAAATGCCTCCATACTGTTTTTCTATGTCCCTGATTTTTTGTCCTCTGCCTCTTAATGCCTCTTAGTGTTCTGGAACTACTGAGTATCCCAAACCAGCTAAGGAGGCCAATTTATGGTGGTCAGGCCTGAGGGCATGAAGAGCCCTCCTATTGGAGGCTTTGCCCCATCTGTGCCCCACAGTGAAGAGTCGCTCAGTCGTGTCTGACTCTTTGCGACCCCATGGGCTATACAGTCCATGGAATTCTCCAGGCCAGAATACTGGAGCAGGTAGCCTTTCCCTTCCTGAGGGGATCTTTCCAACTCGGGGATCAAACCCAGGTCTCCCATGTTGCAGGCGGATTCTTTTCCAGCTGAGCCACATTATTTTCCCAATAATGATATGGGAGAGTCTTGAATGGAGGTTTGCTTCTTGTAATATACTACCACAAAGATTAGACCTATCAAATTATTTGCTATCCATTTGTGTGCTCTTAGTTTTATCTGGCTTTTGTCTGTTTCTTTGTTTTTAATTATTAATACACAAAAAGCAGACAGGGAGTATAATAACTCACTCTTATAGTCTTATCAGCTCTTCTTTTTTGGGCCCTGTTTTTGACTGAATAAAATCAAATCTATGCTGCACCAGGTTGTAGTTGCAGTACTGCAAGGGATCTTCGCTGCCACGTGCAGGGTCCTTGTTGTGACATGCAGGATCTTTAGTTGAGGCATGTGGAATCTAGTTCCCTGACCAGAGATAAAACCCATGCCTCTTGCATTGGGAGTTTGAAGTCAGCCACTGGACCACCAAGGAAAACCCCTAAATTAAGTTTTTAAAAATTTATTTATAAGAATGTAAAAAGAAACCAGAGTTTGAGTTCAAAATGACAGCATAGGCTTTAAATATAGAAAAACCTAATTAAAACCAGGAAAACACAGATATCCAGCATTTCCAAACTTTCCTATTCATAAAACCATCTGGAAAGCTTGTAAAAATGCATGTTCCTGTTTCCACCCCCAGGTGTTCTCAGTAGCTCTGGGTTGTTGGCCGGGGTGGTGGGGGTGGTGTGTCAGGGAATCGCATTTTTAAAAGTAGCCCAGGACCTTCCCTGGTGACCCAGGGTCACCACCTTCCAGTGCAAGGGACACGGGTTCAATACCTAGTCAAGGAACTATGACCCCACGTGCCATGGCCAAAAACATTTTTTAAAAGAAAAAAAAAAAGTAGTCCAGGAGATTCTGATCCAAGTAGTCTTAGCAGCACATTTTGAGAACCACCTCTCTAGTCTGTATTGAACAACAAGTGTGTTACCTATACTGTTGTAACAAATTACCACAAACAGTGTCTTAAAACACAAATTTTATTATCTTAAATTTCTGTTTAAGTCAGAAGTCCAAAATCAGACTTCCTGGGCTGAAGTCAAAGTGTCAGTAGGGACAAGTTCCTCCTGGGGGTTCCGGGAGAGAATCTTGTCTCCTGGCTTTTTTCAGCTTCTACTGGCTGCCTGCATTTCATTGCCCACAGCCCATTCCTCAGTTCTCTCTTGATCCCTTACTTTGATGTCACATCTCATACTGATGCTGTTCCTCCTGCCTTCCTCTTACAAGAACTCTTGTGATTACATATAGAGCTCTGCCGTATAATCCAGGACCATCTCCCCATCTTAAGATCCTTCACTTAATCACATCTGCAAAATCCCTTTTACCTTGTAAGGTAACATATCTGCAGGTTCCAGGGATTAGCCTGTGGTCATCCTGAGAGCCACTGTTCAGCCCATCACACAGGATAATAGAATGCTAGAATACTAGTATTCCTCTCCTATCTCTTTCAATTTGTAAAGAAACTGAGCCTCAGAAAGGAAAACTCACTTGCTTAAGGTCACACAGCACATTGGTCACAAAGCTAGGAGGGAACTCAGCAACCCCTTCCTCCAAAAATCCTGCCCAGTTCAGGCATGTCTTCTGTGCTGGGTAGGAATCAGAGGGATATGTAGATACCAACCACCAGCTGAAAGTTTAAAAAAAAAAAAAGAAAAAAAAGTAACACTGCTGGAGAATAGTAAGAGGAAGCAGTAGCTGCTTCATCCATCAGAGCTGACTTCTAGGAAAGGATAGAAAAAATTAAGAATGAAAGAGGATCTAGTTAAACAGTTACTGGCTTCTTTATACTGCATTTTTGTGTTGTTTTCAGAAGAGTTATTTAGCATTTTCCCTACAACTCACATGTACCGTATTCCATTTGTTCCAATAACCACTTTCAGAATCTCAAAGGCATCTTCTGACTGTCTTTTTCTCCCTGGTTCTCTTGTGTTCTCCTCTGAGGGAGGGTAGGAGGCAGTGTGTTTCTGGCCCCTCTTGCCTTTTGGCTCCCAGGAGCCACAGGGACCTCCTGGGAGTGTGTGTGACGGGCCAGTACATGCGACTGCCAAGGGACTCATCCAGGTCAGTCACATTCTCATTGCTCAGTGGTGAGGCGAGGCTGAGAAAACACGCCCATTTTTCTGGAGAGGACTAAGAGAGAAAGGCTTCTTCCTCTGACCTCTGGAAAGAATGGAACAGTTACTTTTAAAAATCTATAAAGTCAGAGTTGTATGTTTATTTTGATAGAATGAGCCTTTTAAGTTGTTAAGACATTAAATTATACATCATGTTATTTTTCTATCAAATGATTCTGTGGTTTACTGATAATGTCTAAATTTCAATATTAATGACAGCTCATTCTACAAAACAAATTGAAAGTATTGGCACTTCCTCAAATAGACAGTGGTTAAGTACATAATGGAGAAGGCAATGGCACCCCACTCCAGTACTCTTGCTTGGAAAATCCCATGGATGGAGGTGCCTGGTAGGGTGCAGTCCATGGGGTCGCTAAGAGTCGGACACAACTGAGCGACTTCACTTTCACTTTTCACTTTCATGCATTGGAGAAGGAAATGGCAACCCACTCCAGTGTTCTTGCCCGGAGAATCCCAGGGATGGCGGAGCCTGGCAGGCTGCCATCTGTGGGGTCGCACAGAGTTGGACACGACTGAAGCGACTTAGCAGCAGCAGTGCATAGATATGGGAGAAGGCCATGGCACCCCACTCCGGTACTCTTGCCTGGAAAATCCCTTGGACACAGGAGCCTGATAGCCTGTAGTCCATGGGGTTGCTAAGAGTCGGACACGACTGAGTGACTTCACTTTAAGTACATAATAAAGAGAGGTTTGTTATGCAGTTGCTGCCCAAGCTCCTGGGGATCAAAACAGAGTGTTGCCAGCCACCCACTTCAAAACTCAATACAAGTGACCTAATGGTTTTGGAGGTTGTTTATTCCATTTCCTTAATAACCAGCCAGTCATTGTGGTCTTCAGAGAGTCAGCATTGAAAGGCTATGCATTCTGTGAATCTAAAATCCCCATATAACACAGTCAAAGTTTTTAGGACATAAATGAGTGTCCTTAAGAGAGTAACTGCCTACGTGGGGTTTACAGCATCACTTGCCAAGGTGATGTGTATTTCCTTAAATGATTTAGGATATAAGAGATAATTTCCTTTTCTCATTTAAAACATTGTCCAGGTGGCCAAAGAGCATCATTCTTTGACCCTACAGAGGAAATGCCTTCTGACCTGGTTCCAGTGGTGTCAGGAAAGCCTGGCTAAGAAGATGGCCCAGGCTGATCAATTTTATTCACAAATATTGCTTAGGAGAGTTATCCGGAGCTGGCTACAGGTAAGGCCACAGGAAGAGTTTTAAGTACGTGTCTCTGCCCAACCCTATGCAAGAAAAGTAGGTGTACTCCAGATGTCAAGTCATTATGTTTTTTTCAAGAACAACATAGAAGAGGCAATTCAGTCCATTGCTTTGAAATGAATTTGAAAATGTCAAATCAGTTTTTTGTTAGTATAAAACCTTAAGCACATTTCTTTTCACACAGAGAGTATCCATATAAACTGTAATGTGTCACTACATCCGCTTTGGTTTTTATACTGATCTGTTTCTTGTCCCATAATTGCTCAAGTGATTTTACTAGAAACCTGCCCCCTCAGTCTTAGAAGGGTTTCTGCCCCTCTGATTCCATTATTATCTCTTTAATCCATGACAGAGGATATGGCCTTGGCTGCCGTAGCCTCCCTATGCCTCCAGTGTCCTTCGTTTGTTTTGATTCTCTCTTTTGTACTATTTGCTCGAATTTTTTGTCTCTAATATTATATGCCTCACTTTTTCCCCTGTCTTCATCCCCAGCACCTGATTGATCTAGACAAAGAAGTAAGAAAACTGTGCATACATTTTCTTCAGAAGAAGATTTTCAGGGCCTGGTGTGACGTGGTCAGGGAGGCCAGGGTCGATTCTCAGAACAAGCACCAGATTGCAGTGGAACACAGTGACAGGTGAGGTTTTCATTTCTGAAAATTCACTCACAATTTCACAATTGCCTAGGGCAGAGTCTAGAAGAGCTGACCACTCAGAGATGCCCGGCAGGGTGGGCAGCCCCAGCTCGCACCCTGACTCTATGGGTGAAGATGAGAGTAACCCCCTGAACTCCAGGGTCCCCCTCTTTAAAATGTAGGAGGAGGGGGAAGATGATGCCTGCCTCCCATCTCACAGGATGGGTCAGAAAATAGTGTGAAATGTGAAATACATGCAAAGGCACAGAAGCACAGGTACTGTGTTCTTTGTCATATAGTTTTATCTTTTTTTTCAAATATTCTTTATTGTGAAATATAACGCAAATATAGAAAAGTGCTTAACTCATACCAGCACAGCTTAATGAGCACTATAAAGTGGATGACACTGCTGTCGCCACTGTCACCACCCCTGAGGTTAAGGAGTAGGACACTGTTGACCCCAGAAGCCCCCACGGGCTCCTCCCTAGTCACAGGTCCCATTGTCTCCTCACAGAGGTAAACTACCCTCCTGACCTTTATGATAAACACGTCCTTGCACTTTTTATTTTTACCTCCTAAGTATGAAGTCTTCAAAAGTTGAAGCTTTATATAAGTAGAACCATATGTCCTGTTAATATTTATAATACAGCGATGACTTTCTTAATTCAGTGTCTTTGGGGAATAAACTATTCCATATACATACACTAGGACTTCCCTGTAACTCAGATGGTAAAGAATCTGCCTGCAGTGCAGGAGACCTGGGTTTGACCCCTGGGTCAGTAAGATTCCCCTGGAGCAGGAAATGGCTATCCACCCTGGAATTCTTGCCTTGGAGAATCCCATGGACAGAGGAGCCTAGTGGGTTGCAGTCCATGGGGTCGCAAGACTGAGCGACTAACATTACTACTAAATACATTATTTGTTTTCTAAGTCTTAAGCATTTTGGATAAAAATATTCTAAGCTTCATTAGGTACTTCCCTTGGAAAATAAGCAAATGATTTGTCCTTTATTGGTGATTCAGTGTCATTTCTTACAGTTAATGTCGAGTTTCACCTTCAGGTTCTGAGGTGTGAAGACTGTTGTGAAGGTTTATGTCCCTTTTCTCACTGTATTGATTCATTTTTGGTTGCTTTGCTTTCATTTGTGTGTATGTGGTGTGTGTGTATCTTTTTTTTTTTTTTTTTAATGTGTTTCTATCGTGTTGCCAGTGGGGCGCCCACCTCCAGCAAAACCTTGTTTAATTTATAAGTACTAAAATCTGTGGGCTGGGAAAACATAAGCAAGTTGATTCTAATTTTGTCTAAAATAAACAGGCAATGAATGAAGGTGTTCAGAGGGCCTGCCTCTGAATAAACGCTCACATTGGAACCTCCCGGTTCCTCTTTTATAAAATGAGGATAACTGCAGACCATCTTATGAGGTTGTTGCAAGGACTAAACAAGGTAACAGAGGAGCTCAGTTAATGCAGTTAATGCACCTCTGACCCAAAATAATAACTGGGGTTTTTTTGTTTTTGTTAGTACATTATTATTAAATACCCTTTTTGTCCAAATCTGTGTTTTCTGTTTCTCAGCTGCCAAAAACAGACTGAGAGATTGACTGAGGCAGCTGCCTGATGCAACATGGGGGCAGTGAGAGGGGCTTTCACACACGCCATCTCACCTGATGAGTGTAGGCTTCGGAGGGGGTCGTGATATGTCAGGAGTTGCCTTTTCAGGTAAAGAAACTGAAGTTACACTCAGTCGGTGAATTCCCCAAATAACAGATGTTGGAGCCGGACTCCAAATCAGGTTTGAGGTTTTCTGACTCTAAATCATTCTCTTCTTGCTAAATCAGTCTTCTTCCCCACTTTTCTAATTCAATCTCATATGTAAACTAAAATACAGTAGTAAGATAGTGGTCCTATTCAGAGTGTAAAGTAACAAAATCAGTGCGTGAATCCATGCAGTCAACAAGAATCTCAGCCAGCATCTACTTGATGTAAAAGTACTGCAGTGACTTCATCTCTCCCTGCTCCACACCTTGTTCACACGGTCCAGCCCCACTAGCCTCCCTCAGCGTTCCTTGGACAAACACTCAGTCTGCATCACAGCTCTCACATGACCCAGACCTCCTCACCAATCAGGTTTCCTCTCAAAAGCAGGCCAACTGCCTGCATCCGTTTCTCTCCAGTAACCTGCCTGATTTTCTTTACAGCACTGAAGACCCTGAAATTGTCATTTACTGTTTACATGTTTATCATCTGTCAGTCCCCGTCACATCTTGCTTGCAGCTGTATCCTCAGCATGACAAAGCCCAGTACATGGTTGCATGATAGATTTTTTGGTACGTGAATGGATGTTTTATTGCTGGAGTGACACTAATATTTAGTCACAGATCTTTGAAAAGGAACTTTTAACACTTAAAAATTGATATTGAGTTCTTAATTCAACTTTATTTGAATGAAAGAATATTGTACAGAAAGCTGTGGATGGAAAATCTCAGTACTACTGAGAAAGATGATTCCTAATAAGACCATGAGGTTTAATTCTGCATATCTGAATCACTTCTAATGCTAATGCTAATGCTAAGTCACTTCAGTCGTGTCCGACTCTGTGTGACCCCATAGACGGCAGCCCACCAGGCCTCCCCGTCCCTGGGATTCTCCAGGCAAGAACACTGGAGTGGGTTGCCATTGCCTTCTCCAATGCATGAAAGTGAAAAGAGAAAGTGAAGTCGCTCAGTTGTGTCCGACTCTTAGCGATCCCATGGACTGTAGCCTACCAGGCTCTGTCCGTGGGATTTTCCAGGCAGAGTACTAGGTATATATAATTTGTAATTGGATAAATTTATAATGTTAACAAATCTAATATTTTATACATGGCAGGACTAAGAGATGTCTCCAGACATGAGTTTCTCATTATGTAGTTTTTGTGTAGTTCTGCATTTAGAGCTTAGCTATGCACTTGGCCAGTTCTTCTCAACTGAACTAGTACTTCTTATTTTTCTGGTATTGCCTTGATACTGTAGTTTTTTAACCACTTTGGAATCAAGGCCCCTATGAGGCAGTAATGAAAGTCACAGACCTGCTCTCTAAAAAAATGCACATATGCACATTACATACAACTTCACACAGATTCTCAAGGAGTTGGTGAATGTTTGTCAAGGACCTCAGGTGAATGGATGTAGGAAGGTAGATAGATGTAGACAGATATAGATGGGTAGGTAGGTAAGACTGTAAATAAGCACAAAATAAGTGAATGTGACCATACGCTTTAGGAGTTCAGAGGCAGGAAGAGAAATGTAGGCAGAAAATACCCCAAGAGGCAGAGTTGTTAGGATAGAACAGTAGCAGCTAAAATGAAGAAGTCAAAATGGGAGTGTTGCCAGAAAAAAGGTGTGAAAAGCAGATGAGAGTGGGAGATAAGGTGAAGGTCTGGTAGTGGGGGTCATGGAGCCGAGTACAGGAAGCTATCAGTGGTCGAAATGGATGCTAGATGGATGAAAGAAGAAATAAAATGAAGCAGCTCCACTCCTTGAAGCCATTTTTAACTGAACAGTAATACCTCCACCAAAAAAAAAAAATCAGCATTATCAGAAACATCAACTATCAGCCATAAAATTAATGGGGGCTGAAATGCATTCTAGGGGGCTTCATTAGAAGGTCAGGAAGCCAGAATAAGTCCCATCCTTGTCACTACTTATGAAAATATAAACTTGGCTATTCTTGCTTCTGCCTTTACTCAAGACATGCCCTCTTCTAGGAAAGCCTTTTCTTTGCCTGATAAAAATTCAGTTCTGGATGGGTCAAGATGGCAGAGTAGGAGGACATAGAGCTCACTTCTCCCCACAAGCACATCAATAATATGTCCAAACATGGAACAGTTCTCACAGAACACTAACAGAAACCATCAGAAGAACTCTGTACAACCAAAGTTGCAAGAAAGATCTCCACTGAACAGGGCAGTACAGGAAAAAGGCACTGGGTCGGGACCTGGGCCCCTGGGGGTGGATCTGAAAGGAAGAGAATGTCTCTATGGGCAGACCCTTGCCCTGGGGAGTGAGTAGGCTGAGCTGTAGTCTGGGCATGCCAGTCCTGGGGTTCTGTGCAGAGGAGACAAGCCCCTTTGGCTGCTGAGAGAATCACTGGAACAAATAGAAGGGCTGGAGAAGCCTAACTCTGTTCACAAGGAGTGAAGGTAAGTTGGCTTGCCAACAACCAGGGCAGAGAGAGCCTTGCATTGGTAGCTGCTGCCTTGCCAGACTCACTAATCCAAATGGGGTGAACACCTCTGCACTGCATGGGGGTCAACCAGGCCCAGGGAGATGTGATCCAAGTAGGGTGGTGGTAACCACTGTCAGAGCTCACTCCAGCGATGCCACAGGAGCACACCAGGGTCCCTCTCCCAGAGTACCCCAACTCCCACCCACTCCACACCACACCTTAGCATTGGGTCTGGGGCAGACAGGTCCTGGGAGAAGGCTGCCACAGAAACAGCCCAGATACCTCAATTCCTGTAGCCACAATCCCCTGACCCTCAGGTCCAGCCTAGCAAATGCACCGGCCCCACCCACTCCACACTACAGCTTGCACTAGATCTGGGACAAACACAGTAGGGAAAGAGACCTTGGCCTGCATCTGAGTGAGGCCCAGGTCACCTACTTAGGTGGTGCACCAGTGCCCTGTAAGTGCATGAGCCCCGCTTAGTCCAGCACTTCCCTCCTCTGGGGCAGGGCATGCACTCAAGGGGAATGGAACCTGATCCTCAGGGCTTCTACTCCAGCGACTGGTAGCCTGACAGGGTAGTGACTGCCACAGAGCAGAAAATAAGTCCTGCCCCTGCACCGGATTTAGATCAAAACCACACCTCCATCAAGGTGACAATGGCTGACACTCCCTGAGGACAGAGGTGGCCGGCTTTCATATCAAAACCTGCTCTCTCACCAAAAACACGGACACACAGTCTACACAGGGATCTCTCACATAGAAATACTCCTTCAAGACCACAATGGATAACTAAACACATGGAGACAGAAAATTTAAGTGAAAAGGAAGAGGAACTACTCCCAATTAAAAGAGCAAGAGAAGTCCCCTAAAAGAACAAATAATAAAACAGAGCTCACCACTCTACCAGACCTTGAGTTCAGAATGGTATTGATAGTAATAAAAATGCTAACCAAATTAAGAAAGATTATCAGTATAAACACAACAAGGAACTAGAAACTAAAAAAAAAAAAAAATTGAACCAATCAAAGATAATTGAGTTTCCAAGATAAAAAGCAATCTGGAAGCAATGGATAGCAGAATAGGTTATCTGGAAGACAGAATAATGAAAATCACCCAATCAGAATAGTAAACAGACAAATTAAAAAAAGATGAACACAACATATGAGATCTATGGGATAATATAAAATGTGCCAACCTGCACATAACAGGCGTTTCAAGAAGTAGAGAAAGGGGTCAAAAATGTATTTGAAGAAATGATGGCTGAAAACTTCCCAAACCTAAAGAAGGAAAAAGATATTCAGGTACAGGAAGCACAAAAGGTCCCAAACAGAATAAACCCAAAGAGACCCACACCAAGACATAATCATAATTACAATGGCAGAGCTTAGGATTCTAAAGGCAGCAAGAGAAAAACAGTTATTTAAAAAAAAAAAAAAAAAAAAAAAAAACATAGCTATTAGCTGATTTCTCTGCAGAAACTCTGCAGGCCAAAAGAAAGTAGCATGATATATTCAAAGTTCGGAAAGAGAAAAACCTGCAAACTAGGATACTCTGCCCAGCAATATTAACATTTAGACAGAGGAAGAGATAAGAACTTCTCAGACAGGCAAACATTAAAAGAATTCAGCAATACCAAACCTAACCTAAAAGAAATGTTGAAAGGTCTCTACATGGAAAGTAGAATTCACAGAAAAGGGAAATTCCCAGTAGGAAAACCAAATATATAGTTAAGAATTGAAGATCACTTAAATAAGCCAGGACCATCCCCAAGAAAAAGAAATGCAAAAAAGAAAAATGGCTGTCTGAGGAAGCCTTACAAATACCTGCGAAAAGACAGAAGTGAAAAGCAAAGGAGAAAAGGAAAGATATACCCATATGAATGCAGAGTTCCAAAGAATACCAAGGAGAGAGAAAGCCTTCCTCAGTGATCAGTGAAAAGAAATAGAGGAAAACAATAGAGTAGGAAAGACTGGAGATCTCTTCAAGAAAATTAGAGATACCAAGGGAACATTTCATGCAAGATCAGATCAGATCAGTCGCTCAGTCATGTCCGACTCTTTGCGACCCCATGAACCGCAGCACGCCAGGCCTCCCTGTCCATCACCAACTCCCGGAGGTCACTCAGACTCATATCCATCGAGTCAGTGATGCCATCCAGCCATCTCATCCTCTGTCGTCCGCTTCTCCTCCTGCCCCCAATCCTTCCCAGCATCAGAGTCTTCTCCAATGAGTCAACACTTCGCATGAGGTGGCCAAAGTACTGGAGTTTCAGCTTTAGCATCATTCCTTCCAAAGAAATCCCAGGGTTGATCTTCAGAATGGACTGGTTGGATCTCCTTACGGTCCAAGGGACTCTCAAGAGTCTTCTCCAACACCACAGGTCAAAAGCATCAATTCTTCGGCGCTCAGCCTTCTTCACAGTCCAGCTCTCACATCCATACATGACCACAAGAAAGACCATAGCCTTGACTAGGCAAACCTTCGTTGGTAAAGTAATGTCTCTGCTTTTGAATATGCCATCTAGGTTGGTCATAACTTTGCTTCCAAGGAGTAAGCGTCTTTTAATTTCATGGCTGCAGTCACCATCTGCAGTGATTTTGGAGCCCAGAAAAATAAAGTCTGACACTGTTTCCACTGTTTCTCCATCTATTTCCAATGTAGTGGTGGGACCAGATGCCATGATCTTCGTTTTCTGAATGTTGAGCTTTAAGCCAACCTTTTCACTCTCCAATTTCACTTTCATCAAGAGGCTTTTTAGTTCCTCTTCACTTTCTGCCATAAGGGTGGTGTCATCCGGATATCTGAGGTTATTGATATTTCTCCCAGCAATCTTGATTCCAACTTGTGTTTCTTCCAGTCCAGCATTTCTCATGATGTACTCTGCATATAAGTTAAATAAACATGGTGACAATATACAGTCTTGACGTACTCCTTTTCCTATTTGGAACCAGCCTGTTGTTCCATGACCAGTTCTAACTGTTGCTTCCTGACCTGCATACAGATTTCTAAAGAGGCAGATCAGGTGATCTGGTATTCCCATCTCTTTCAGAATTTTCCACAGTTTATTGTGATCTGCACAGTCAAAGGCTTTGGCATAGTCAAGAAAGCAGAAATAGATGTTTTTCTGGAACTCTCTTGCTTTTTCCATGATCCAGCAGATGTTGGCAATTTGATCTCTGGTTCCTCTGCCTTTTCTAAAACCAGCTTGAACATCAGGAAGTTCACGGTTCACATATTGCTGAAGCCTGGCTTGGAGAATTTTTAGAACTAACACCCCAAAAAGATGTCCTTTTCATTATAGGGTACTGGAATGCAAAAGTAGGAAGTCAAGAAACACCTGGAGTAACAGGCAAATTTGGCCTTGGAATACCGAATGAAGCAGGGCAAAGACTAACAGAGTTTTGCCAAGAAAATGCACTGGTCATAGCAGATACCCTCTTCCAACAACACAAGAGAAGACTCTATACATGGACATCACCAGATGGTCAACACCGAAATCAGATCGATTATATTCTTTGCAGCCAAAGATGGAGAAGCTCTATACAATCAGCAAAAACAAGACCAGGAGCTGACTGTGGCTCAGACCATGAACTCCTTATTGCCAAATTCAGACTGAAATTGAAGAAAGTAGGGAAAACCACTAGACCATTCAATATGACCTAAATCAAATCCCTTATGATTATACAGTGGAAGTGAGAAATAGATTTAAGGGCCTAGATCTGATTATCTAGATAGAGTGCCTGATGAACTATGGAATGAGGTTCGTGACATTGTACAGGAGACAGGGATCAAGACCATCCCCATGGAAAAGAAATGCAAAAAAGCAAAATGGCTGTCTGGGGAGGCCTTGCAAATAGCTGTGAAAAGAAGAGAAGCGAAAAGCAAAGGAGAAAAGGAAAGATATAAACATCTGAATGCAGAGTTCCAAAGAAAATAGCAAGAAGAGATAAGAAAGCCTTCTTCAACGATCAATGCAAAGAAATAGAGGAAAACAACAGAATGGGAAAGACTAGGGATCTATTCATGAAGATCAGAGATACCAAAAGAACATTTCATGCAAAGATGGGCTTGATAAAGGACAGAAATGGTATGGACCTAACAGAAACAGAAGATATTAAGAAGAGGTGGCAAGAATACACAGAAGAACTGTACAAAAACGAGCTTCACAACCCAGATAATCATGATGGTGTGATCACTGACCTCGAGCCAGGCATCCTGGAATGTGAAGTCAAGTGGGCCTTAGAAAGCATCACTACGAACAAAGCTAGTGGAGGTGATGGAATTCCAGTGGAGCTATTCCAAATCCTGAAAGATGATGCTGTGAAAGTGCTGCACTCAATATGCCAGCAAATTTGGAAAACTCGGCAGTGGCCACAAGATTGGAAAAGGTCAGTTTTCATCCCAATCCCAAAGAAAAGCAATGCCAAAGAGTGCTCAAACTACTGCACAGTTGCACTCATCTCACACGCTAGTAAAGTAATGCTCAAAATTTCATGCAAAGATGGGCACAATAAAGGACTGAAATGGTAGGGACCTAACAGAAGCAGAAGATATTAAGAAGAGATGGCAAGAATACACAGAAGAACTGTACAAAAAAGATCTTCATGAGCCAGATAATCATGATGGTGTGATCACTCACCTAGAGCCAGACATCCGGGAATGTGAAGTCAAGTGGGCCTTAGGAAGCATCACTATAAACAAAGCTAGTGGAGGTGATGGCATTCCAGTTGAGCTATTCCAAATCCTGAAAGATGATGCTGTGAAAGTGCTGTACTCAGTATGCCAGCAAAATTTGGAAAACTCAGCAGTGGCCACAGGACTGGAAAAGGTCAGTTTTCATTCCAATCCCAAAGAAAGGCAATGCCAAAGAAGGCTCAAACTACAGCACAGTTGCACTCATCTCACACACTAGTAAAGTAATGCTCAAAATTCTCCAAGCCAGGCTTCAGCAATATGTCAACCATGAACTTCCAGAAGTTCAAGCTGGTTTTAGAAAAGGCAGAGGAACCAGAGATCAATTGCCAATATCTGCTGGATCATGGAAAAAGCAAGAGAGTTCCAGAACAACATCTATTTCTGCATTGTTGACTGCCAAAGCCTTTGACTATGTGGATCATAATAAACTGTGGAAAATTCTTCAAGAGATGGGCATACCAGACCACCTGATCTGCCTCTTGAGAAACCTGTATGCAGGTCAGGAAGCAACAGTTAGAACTGGACATGGAAGAACAGACTGGTTCCAAGTAGGAAAAGTCATACGTCAAGGCTGTATATTGTCATCTTACTTATTTAACTTATATGCAGAGTACATTATGAGAAACATTGGGCTGAAGGAAGCACAAGCGGGAATCAAGATTGCCAAGAGAAATATTAATAACCTCAGATATGCGGATGACACCACCCTTATGGCAGAAAGCGAAGAACTAAAGAGCCTCTTGATGAAAGTGAAAGAGGAGATTGAAAAAGTTGGCTTAAAGCTCAATATTCATAAAACTAAGATCATGACATCCAGTCCCATCACTTCATGGCAAATAGATGGGGAAACAGTGCCAGACTTTATTTTTCTGGGCTCCCAAATCACTGCAGATGGTGATTGCAGCCATGAAATTAAAAGATGCTTACTCCTTGGAAGGAAAGTTATGACCAACCTAGACAGCATATTCAAAAGCAGAGACATTACTTTGCCAACAAAGGTCCATCTAGTCAAGGCTATGGTTTTTCCAGTGGTCACGTATGGATGTGAGAGTTGGACTATAAAGAAAGCTGAGCATTAAAGAATTGATACTTTTGAACTGTGGTGTTGGAGAAGACTCTTGAGAGTCCCTTGGACTGCAAGGAGATCCAACCAGTCCATCCTAAAGGAGAGCAGTCCTAGGTGTTCACTGGAAGGACTGATGTTGAAGCTGAAACTCCAATACTTTGGCCACCTGATGTGAAGAGCTGACTCACTGGAAAAGACCCTGATGCTGGGAAAGATTGAGCGCAGGAGGAGAACGGGACGACAGAGGATGAGATGGTTGGATGGCATCACCGACTTGATGGACATGGGTTTGGGTGGACTCTGGGAGTTGGTGATGGACAGAGAGGCCTGGCGTGCTGCAGTTCATGGGGTCACAAAGAGCTGGACACGACCGAGCAACTGAACTGAAATAAGCCAGTACATAGATTAAAAAACAATGAAAAAATTTTTAAAGAGATTATAACTATAATAAACAATAAAAGGATAAACATGAAGATGTAAATTAAGACAAAAATCACAAACGTGGGTGAGGAGAGTATAAAAATATAGATCTTTAAGAATATTTTTAAATTTAAATGACTATTGAACCTGGAATGTCAGGTCCATGAATCAAGGCAAATTGGAAGTGGTCAAACAAGAGATGGCAAGAGTGAATGTCGACATTCTAGGAATTAGCAAACTAAAATGGACTGGAATGGGTGAATTTAACTCAGATGACCATTATATCTACTACTGTGGGCAGGAATCCCTCAGAAGAAATGGAGTGGCCATCATGGTCAACAAAAGGGTCCGAAATGCAGTACTTGGATGCAATCTCAAAAATGACAGAATGATCTCTGTTCGTTTCCAAGGCAAACCATTCAATGTCACAGTAATCCAAATCTATGCCCCAACCAGTAACGCCGAAGAAGCTGAAGTTGAACAGTTCTATGAAGACCTACAAGACCTTTTAGAACTAACACCCAAAAAAGATGTCCTTTTCATTATAGGGGACTGGAATGCAAAAGTAGGAAGTCAAGAAACACCTGGAGTAACAGGCAAATTTGGCCTTGGAACACGGAATGAAGCAGGGCAAAGACTAACAGAGTTTTGCCAAGAAAATGCACTGGTCATAGCAAATACCCTCTTCCAACAACACAAGAGAAGACTCTATACATGGACATCACCAGATGGTCAACACCGAAATCAGATCGATTATATTCTTTGCAGCCAAAGATGGAGAAGCTCTATACAATCAGCAAAAACAAGACCAGGAGCTGACTGTAGCTCAGACCATGAACTCCTTATTGCCAAATTCAGACTGAAATTGAAGAAAGTAGGGAAAACCACTAGACCATTCAATATGACCTAAATCAAATCCCTTATGATTATACAGTGGAAGTGAGAAATAGATTTAAGGGCCTAGATCTGATAGATAGAGTGCCTGATGAACTATGGAATGAGGTTTGTGACATTGTACAGGAGACAGGGATCAAGACCATCCACATGGAAAAGAAATGCAAAAAAGCAAAATGGCTGTCTGGGGAGGCCTTACAAATAGCTGTGAAAAGAAGAGAAGCGAAAAGCAAAGGAGAAAAGGAAAGATATAAACATCTGAATGCAGAGTTCCAAAGAATAGCAAGAAGAGATAAGAAAGCCTTCTTCAGTGATCAATGCAAAGAAATAGAGGAAAACAACAGAATGGGAAAGACTAGGGATCTCTTCAAGAAAATCAGAGATACCAAAGGAACATTTCATGCAAAGATGGGCACGATAAAGGACAGAGATGGTGTGGACCTAACAGAAGCAGAAGATATTAAGAAGAGGTGGCAAGAACACACAGAAGAACTGTACAAAAAAGAGCTTCACGACCCAGATAATCATGATGGTGTGATCACTGACCTAGAGCCAGACATCCTGGAATGTGAAGTCAAGTGGGCCTTAGAAAGCATCACTACGAACAAAGCTAGTGGAGGTGATGGAATTCCAGTGGAGCTATTCCAAATCCTGAAAGATGATACTGTGAAAGTGCTGCACTCAATATGCCAGCAAATTTGGAAAACTCAGCAGTGGCCACAAGATTGGAAAAGGTCAGTTTTCATCCCAATCCCAAAGAAAGGCAATGCCAAAGAATGCTCAAACTACCGCACAATTGCACTCATCTCACACGCTAGTAAAGTAATGCTCAAAATTCTCCAAGCCAGGCTTCAACAATATTCACATATTGACCGTGAACTTCCTGATGTTCAAGCTGGTTTTAGAAAAGGCAGAGGAACCAGAGATCAAATTGCCAACATCCGCTGGATCATGGAAAAAGCAAGAGAGTTCCAGAAAAACATCTATTTCTGCTTTCTTGACTATGCCAAAGCCTTTGACTGTGTGGATCACAATAAACTATGGAAAATTCTGAAAGAGATGGGAATACCAGACCACCTGATCTGCCTCTTGAGAAATCTGTATGCAGATCAGGAAGCAACAGTTAGAACTGGTCATGGAACAACAGACCGGTTCCAAATAGGAAAAGGAGTACGTCAAGGCTCCATATTGTCACCATGTTTATTTAACTTATATGCAGAGTACATCATGAGAAATGCTGGACTGGAAGAAACACAAGTTGGAATCAAGATTGCTGGGAGAAATATCAATAACCTCAGATATGCAGATGACACCACTCTTATGGCAGAAAGTGAAGAGGGGCTAAAAAGCCTCTTGATGAGAGTGAAAGTGGAGAGTGAAAAGGTTGGCTTAAAGCTCAACATTCAGAAAACGAAGATCATGGCATCTGGTCCCATCACTACATGGGAAATAGATGGAGAAACAGTGGAAACAGTGTCAGACTTTATTTTTCTGGGCTCCCAAATCACTGCAGATGGTGACTGCAGCCATGAAATTAAAAGACGCTTACTCCTTGGAAGGAAAGTTATGACCAACCTAGATGGCATATTCAAAAGCAGAGACATTACTTTACCAACGAAGGTTTGCCTAGTCAAGGCTATGGTCTTTCCTGTGGTCATGTATGGATGTGAGAGCTGGACTGTGAAGAAGGCTGAGCGCCGAAGAATCGATGCTTTTGAACTGTGGTGTTGGAGAAGACTCTTGAGAGTCCCTTGGACTGCAAGAAGATCCAACCAGTCCATTCTGAAGGAGATCAATCCTGGACTTTCTTTGGAAGGAATGATGCTAAAGCTGAAACTCCAGTATTTTGGCCACCTCATGCGAAGAGTTTACTCACTGGAGAAGACTCTGATGCTGGGAGGGATTGAGGGCAGGAGGAGCAGGGGATGACAGAGGATGAGATGGCTGGATGGCATCACTGACTTGATGGATGTGAGTCTGAGTGACCTCCAGGAGCTGGTGATGGACAGGGAGGCCTGGCGTGCTGCGGTTCATGGGGTCGCAAAGAGTCGGACACAACTGAGCGAATGATCTTATCTGATCTGATTAGTTTAAAACAAGTAGGTGTATTTCTGGGTCGGTCAACATAATTGAACTCCATGATAACCACAAACAACACAATAGATTCACAGAAACAAGAAAGGAAAGCATATTATAAAAGACAATCATTAAACCACAAAAAAGAAGAAAAACAAGAACTAAAATAACAACTGGAGAACAAAGATTAAAAATGGCAATATGTATATACCAATCAATAATTACTTTAAACACTGATGGACAAAATGCTCTAATGAAAAAAACAGAGTGCAGACTGGATTTAAAAAACGAAAACCTGCAATATGCTGCCTAAAAAGAGATTCACTTTAGGGCAGAAGACACACACAGACTGAAAATAAGGGGAGCAAATGGAAACAAAGTGGGCTGGCAGTACTCAGAATTTACAAGTTGGATTCATTCCAGGATCACAAGATTGGTTCAGCATATACAAATCAGTGTGATACACCACATTAACAAAAGGAAAGACAAAAACGACACGATCATCTCAATAGATGCAGAAGAGTATTTGACAAAATTCAACATCCATTCATGATAAAACTTTCACCAAAGTGGGTACAGAGGGAACATATCCCAACATAATAACGGCCATTTACAACAAATCCATAGCCAACATAATACTTGGTGCTGAAAAAATGAAAACCTTGCCACTAAATTCAGGAACAAGACAAGGAAGCTCACTCTCACCACTTTTCAGTATTGAATTTGAAGTCATAGCCACAGCAATCAGACAAGAAAAAGAAAAGTATCCAGATTTGAAGGGAAGAGGTAAAACTCACTGCAGAGAACCCAAAGTCTCTAAACAAAAACTGTTAGAATAAATGAATTCAGCAATGTAACAGGATAAAAAAAATGATATAACAGAAGTCTGTTGCATTTCTTTAATAGTGAAATACCAGAATGTTAAAAAAACTATCCTGTTTAAAATCTCATCTAAAAAATAATATACCTAAGACCAAACATACAAGGAGGTGAAAGACCTATATGCAGAAATGTATAAAACATTGACAAAGGAAATTGAAGATGACTCAGGAAGTACTCTTGCCTGGAAAATCTCATGGACAGAGGAGCCTGGTGGGCTGCAGTCCATGGGGTCGCTAAGAGTCGGACACAACTGAGTGACTTCACTTTCACTTCTCACTTTCATGCATTGGAGAAGGAAATGGCAACCCACTCCAGTGTTCTTGCCTGGAGAATCCCAGGGACGGGGGACCCTGGTGGGCTGCCGTCTATGGGGTCGCACAGAGTCAGACATGACTGAAGCGATTTAGCAGCAGCAGCAGCAGGAAATGGAAAGTATCTTGTGCTCTTGGATTGGAAGAATATTGTTAAAATGGCCATACTACCCAAAGAAATCTACAGAAACAATGTGTTCCCTATCAAAATACCCATGGTACTTTTCACAGGAGTAGTATAATCCTAAAACTGATATGAAACAACAAAACACCCAGAATCGCTAAAGTCATTCTGAGAAAAAAGAACAAAGTTGGAGGGGCAACCCCTTCCAGACTTCAGGGAATACTACAAAGCTACAGTAATCAAAACAAACAAAACAGATTTATAAATCAATGGAACAAAATAGACCAGAAATAAACCCGTGCACCTATGGTCAAGTAGTCTGTGATAAAAGAGGCAAGAATATACAATGAAGGGGGGAAAAAAAAAACAGTCCCTTCAACAAGTGTTGTTGGGAAAGCTAGACAGCTACATGTAAATCAATGAAATTAGAACATTCCCTCACACCATATACATAAATAAAATGGTTTAAACACTTTAAGACAAGCGAACATAGTAAAAACATTCTTTGACATAAATCATAGATAGCAGTGTTTCCCAAGGCCAAAGAAATGAAAGCAAGATTTAATCAATTGGAACTAATCAAACTTAAAAAGCTTTTGCACAAGCAAAGGAAACTGTCAACAAAAAGAACCTACAAAATGGGAGAAAATGTTTGAAATGATGTGACCAACAAGGGGTTAATATCCAATATAAACAGCTCATACAACTCAGTATAGAAAAACAAACAACCTAATCAAAAAGTGGGCAGAAGACTTAAAGAGAGACTTTTCCAAAGAAGACAAACAGATGGCCAAGAGGCACAAAAAGAGATACTCGTTTATTACAGAAATGCAAATCAAATCTCCAGGGTATCACCTCACACTAGTCATAATGACTCTCATCAAAGTCTATGAATGATACATGCTGGAGAGGCTGTGGGGAAACCTTGTACACTGTTGATGGGACTTGGAAATTGGTGCATCTACTATGGAAGGATGGAGGTTCCTTATGAAACTGAAAGGTTGCAGCTGTGAGCCATGAGCTACAGGGGGATTCGTGACCTCTGGAGGAGGAGAGTTCGATCCAGAGTCAGACAGGAGGCTTGATCACTCGAAGATTTTGTGTAATAAAGTTTTATTGAAGTATAAAGGAATAGAGGCAGCTTCTGACACAGACTTCAGAAGGGGACAGAAAAAGTGCCCCCCTTGTTAGTTTTTAGCAAGGAGTTATATATCTGTTAGCAAGCTGCTGATCAGATAAAGAATCCCCTCAAAACTGAGAGAGCTGCATCAGGCCCCTTCCCACAACGTGCATTTTGAGATAGCATTGGCACAAGGTGAGTCATCCCCCACCTTAAAACAATTGACATGAATCTTAAAGAAAGGCAGGTTTCCAAGCAAATACATAGTTTCATTAACATAGCTTAAGAGAACATTTCCTTGAGTAAGACATTCTGGTTTGTTGAGCCATTATAGGTTCAAGGTTTGAGTCTTTAGGCCTAACCCACTTGAAGCAAGGCAGATTCCAAGGCAAATACATAGCTCATTAACATAGCTTAAGAAAAATATTTCCATAAGAAAAACTTATTGATCAGCTCAAGGTTTGAGAAAAGTTAAGGGAGAACCAGGTGTTGCCATGACAACACAGAGTTAAAAAGAAACCTTTTAATTTTGAATAGAGAAAGAAAAAAAGTCTGCCACTTGCAGTTTATTTCCTCTATTTGGGGACCCCTGGCCTTTCTGTTACCCTCTCAAAACTAAAGCTACTATATGATCCTGCAATCCCACACCTGCGTATATATCCAGAAAAAATGAAAATTCTAATTCAAAAAGATACATGCACTCCAAAGTTCACAGTAGCAATTTACAATAGCCAAGACATAGAAAGAAGCAAATCAAGTGCCCATCAACAGATAACTGGCTTAAGAAGATGGCTGAGTAGTATTTCATTCACACAATGGAATATTAACTAGTCACTGAAAAAGAGTGAAATACTGACACTTGCAGCAACATGGATGGACCTGGAGAGTATCATACTAAGTGAATTACATCAGAGAAAAACAAATACTGTATGATATCGCTTTTATGTGGCATCTAAAATAATACAAATGAGAGTACACACAGAACAGAAACACACAGACATAGAAGACGAACTTAGGGTTACAAAGGAGAAAAAGAAGGGGGACGGGGCAAGTTAGGAGTACAAGATTAAGACACAAGCCACTGTACATAAAATAGGCAACAAGGATTCACTGTGCAGCACAGGAATCACACCCAGCATCTTGTAGGAATCTATTACTATAACATGAAAAAGAAGTTTGGGAGATTATGAACAATTAGCATTCAGTTAACAAATACCACTTTATATTCAGTATGTAATATTACAATGTAAATAAAAGCAATTACTACTTGTCACTTTACCTCAACTGCCACTAAAAATACAAATGAAACAGTCATATATCAAATTTAAAAAAGTTCAGACATCATCTCTTTCAAAACCTTATGATGCTACTCACCACCAGACCAGGCAGTAAGGACTCTTGCAGGATCTCCACCACCATAGCTCCCTGCAGCACTGAGGTGATCTGTTCGCCAGGTTAAACCCTATTTGGGCAGAGGCTGGGCTACTTTTCTATCCCTGGGGCAAAGCTGGAGTGGGCACTAAGGAATTCTGTAGTCATGCTATCCTAATAGGCCATCACCTGCCTCCCTATGACAACAGACACCCCCACTTCAACACGTGAGCCTCTGGACCATGTTTTCAGATCCTGACCCAAGGGTGTTTTTTTCCTCAACTAAAATTCGAGACCGTTGGAGGTGAGGTTTTTTAAATCTCAGTGGGCTTTTTAAACCATGTATGTCCAAGCACCAGGACCTCGATGCTTGTAACTGGCGTGTGCTGCACAGGCAGCATCTCCACCACAAGCGCTTTGGCTGCTTGAGCTCTCACTCTAGTCCCACCTCACCCATAAGGTGCAGGCTGGGGCCAGACCCCCTGAGGAGTGCGTCCGCTGGCCGGTGCACTCAAGAGGCCACTGGGAGCTTGGCTCAGATGTCATCTTCTCACAGAGGGTTCCCCTGACCACCGACAGAAGAGAACAACCTGTCAGTCACTTCCACCCGCTTCTGTTGCTTCATTCTCTTCACCGTGTTCATACTGTCTGAATCCCAACTGTGACTTCCGTACCTTTCCTATAACATTTTATTCACAATAAAGGTGATTTTTAAAAATTTTCAACACAGATTGATGGAAAGTTAACTTCCTCAGTATATCACTTTTTATCTTTTTATTCTTAAAAGGAGGATTCTCTGGATCACGTTTCAGACATGGAAGAAGTTTGCAAAATTTACAAAAGAGGAAAGAGAAAAAGAAGAGAGGCGAGAGCAGCTCCGTAGGAAGGTAGCTGAAATTCTTCCAGATTTCCAGATGTTCACACCGCTGTGACTCGGCTGTACAGAACTCGGATGCTCAGCCCTTGGGTAAGGAGTCTGTGGTGGACAGGGGGCCACAGCCCGCGCAGGCGCAGGGCAGCGCTTACCGTGGGAGTTTCATCAGTCCGCGTGTGGGTCACCTCCACCCACCCAAGTATACGCGCAAATATCTGGCTTATGTTCTGTCACATACTTTTTGGATCAAAGAAATTATTTTGTGAATGTACACTTCCTTCTTTGATTTCTCTTGGATTGCTAATCAGTCCACTAAAGCATTTATCACAGCAGGACCATCCAAAGGAACAGTCTTGGGCTCTGCTGTTCAGATGTACCCTATATATTTTTAGTATCATAAACTTTAAAAAGGACAATGTTTCTTTGCCTAAGACTGTGCAGGAAAATGTGTCCTTAAAGCTTAATGTGAATTGTTGACAGATGTAACTTTAACTAAATAGAAATTTAAAATAGTGAGTACTTAGAAAAGGAGGGCCAGTCGTCTAGTCCCTTAGCGTCAGCAACAGGCATTCTGCCAGACCCTGTCCATTTTGCCCACCTGATGGAAAACTGGATCAAAAGGCACTCTGGGAAGCCACTGCAAAGGGCAGCAGCGTCTCCTGATTTCAGAGAAACCGCAACACCAAAGATACTTCTCCTCAGTGCACTTTTATAATGTGAAGAGAAGTCCAAAAGCAAAGACTATCAAAGGCCATCCAGCAATCTGTTAAAATGTCGGCTCACGCTTCCAGCTGCAAACTTGAAATAACACATTCGATCTGTCTTTCTAATCCTCAGCTCAGCTTGATCTATGTATCAAACTTCTTGTTCAGTTGCCAGGTAGTGTCCAACTCTTTGTGATCCCATGGACTGCAGCACCCCAGGCTTCCCTGTCCCTCACCATCTCCCAGAGTTTGCCCAAGTTCATGTCCATTGAATCAGTGATGCCATCCAACCATCTCATCCCCTGTCACCCTCTTCTCCTCCTATCTTCAGTCTTTCCCAGCATCAGGCTACTTATCTTGAATTCAAAGAATATTTTAATCTTTAAGGTGCTAAAGAATGTAAAGACTGACACAACACTCCTGTGAACTGTCTGAAAGAGTTACCTGCTAGAAAAAAAAGTTTTCATTACAAAGTACATGCTTATAACAACAAATTCAGGCAATAAATGCACACAGTAAAATGACACAGTCTCTTGCAGCCCTGAGGTAACTACAACTATTTGGTAAGCTTAAAATTTGAGTTGGCAATAAAATTCTATGTGTTGTTCAATAAATTGTGTTATTGTCTCTTACTTCCTAGAAGGGATATCTAGCTACACCACCTACAAAATGACATATCCTTCTTCTATGGAAGATGTATTATGATTTACTCAGATACAAAAAAAAACACTATACTGAGCTTTATTTCTTCCAGTGTCCCTATTCTCACTTATCTTTTCCTTTAATATGATTGTAGTCATCATCTAAAAACTCTAAGACTAATGGCCACTAAATAAACGGACTAAAAGCAACTCATAGTTAACCTTTTCCTGTCTAAATCACAATCTGTTTTCACCTATCTTTAGCACACTGGCTGGTATTAGCAGTCAGAAATAAAATACCAATTTTAATGCCAAGCCAGTAGATAAGGAAGGGTGGATCCCTCAAATAAACCTGCCAAGGGTCTAAATAAATTGCAGAAAGCTTAAGTTTTCTCTCTTAAGCTTTATTTTGCTTTAATTTCACCTCAAGCATCAGTAGAAATTGAGTCTTCAGCAGCTCACATTCTTATTGTTTCAGCAAGGACTTTTTACCTACCTATAGAAATCTTCTGAAGAGACACAGGAAAATAACTTAGAAAATGACCTACTTAGCAAGAAACTTAGTAAATGACCCAACAATTTCTTGCTGCTGTATCATAAAGATACAATTTAAATGCTAGAGAGGGTGCAGAGAAAAGGGAACCCTCTTAACACTGTTGGTGGGAATGCAAACTAGAACAGCCACTATGGGAAAAAGTGTGATGATTCCTTAAAAAACTGGAAATAGAACTGCCATGCTGCTGCTGCTGCTAAGTCGCTTCAGTCGTGTCTGACTCTGTGCGACCCCATAGACGGAAGCTCACCAGGCTCCCCTGTCCCTGGGATTCTCCAGGCAAGAACACTGGAGTGGGTTGCCATTTCCCTCTCCAATGCATGAAAGTGAAAAGTCAAAGTGAAGTCGCTCAGTCGTGTCCGACTCTTAGCGACCCCACGGACTGGAGCCTACCAGGCTCCTCCGTCCATGGGATTTTCCAGGCAAAAGTACTGGGGTGGGGTGCCATTGCCTTCCCCGAGAACTGCCATATGACCCAGCAATCCCACTGCTGGGCATAAACACCGAGGAAATCAGAATTGAAAGAGACATGTGTACCCCAGTGTTCATTGCAGCACTGTTTATAATAGCCAGGACATGGAAGCAACCTAGATGTCCATCAGCAGACGAATGGATAAGAACGCTGTAGTACATATACACAATGGAGTATTACTCAGCCATTAAAAAGAATACATTTGAATCAGTTCTAATAGGGTGGATGAAACTGAAGCCTATCATTCAGAGTGAAGAAAGAAAAACACCAATACAGTACATTAACGCATATACATGGAATTTAGAAAGATGGTAACAATGACCCTCTATGCGAGACAACAAAATAGACACAGCTATAAAGAACAGACTTTTGGACTCTGTGGGAGAAGGCAAGAGTGGGATGATTTGAGAGAACAGCACTGAAACATGTATATTACCACATGTGAAGTAGATCGCCAGTACATGTTCAGTGATTGAGACAGGGCACTCAGGGCTGGTACACTGGGACAACCCTAAGGGATGGGATGGGGAGGGAGGTGGGTTCAGGATGGGGGACACATGTATCCCCATGGCTGATTCATGTCAGTGTATGGCAAAAATCACTACAATATTGTAAAGTAATTCAGTTCAGTTGCTCAGTTGTGTTCGACTCTTTGCGACCCCATGAACTACAGCACACCAGGCCTCCCTGTCCATCACCAACTCCCAGAGTCCACCCAAACCCACATCCATCGAGTCAGTGATGCCATCCAACCATCTCATCCTCTGTCGTCCCCTTCTCCTCCGGCCCTCAATCTTTCCCAGCATCAGGGTCTTTTCAAATGAGTCAGCTCTCCGCATCAGGTGGCCAGAGGCCAAAAGGTGGCCAAAGTAAAGTAATTAGCCTCCAATTTAAAAAAAAAAAAAAAAAGATACGATTTAAAATGTTATTGCTGGACTTCCCCGGCAGTCCAGTGGTTAAGACTCCAAGCTCCAGTGGAGGGGGGATGGGGAGGCAGGTTTGATCCCTGGGGGACTAAATTTGCACATGCTGCCCAGCCAAAAACAAATTAAACATTGTTGCTAGTAAAATGCCCAAATAAGCAGTATCCCCAACCTACACAACTGGAAAAGTAACAATAAGGTAAAGAACAGTTGAAGGCTGGGGGCAGTTTCCATCCACAGCATGGGGAGGACGGGTGGCCAGAGAGGCAGCCCAGCTCTAATGCTGGCGTTTCTTAAGGCTCAAGAGTTCAGGAGACAAACCAAGAAGCACCAACTATTTTCCTTAAAGAAAGCACTTTATTTTCCATTTAAACAACTTGGTCACAGTACATTATTTTACATGAATGGCAGTCATTTTTTAAATTTCCATTTGAAAGGCCTTGTGTCTGAGTCTGAGGTGATAAGAGGATATGAATACAAGTATAAAAACAGTGCAAAACGTTTAGCCCACATCCTCCAGAGTTGGCTTCAGAAATCCCCTCTAAGGTTGCTGAGTTAGTTACATTAAATATGAAATGTAATATTAAATAATTTTTCCTGGGCTTCCTCTAGTCTAACATCAGACCCAAAAATGCAATCAAATGAAAAGGCTCAGAAGCCCTAACAACTCAAACCGTCAAAATCACGCAGACTATAGGATCACAACAGGATGAGTTTGTGAGTTCTGTAACACAGCATCTTGTCAGTGGCACCATCTGAAGAAACAGTGGATTTTAGTTGCATCCATAACTAGAATAGACTAGCTGTGGTTTTAAAGCTTTGCTCTTAAAAGTGTGATTTTTCTAGAAGTAAAAGATGCCATCAGGAAGGTTAGAGTAGTGACAAGTCACAGGCCGGACGGAAATAGTCACAACCCCTAAAGAAGGTCTCTGTTCAACCAGTTTTTGACCTGCTGCTGATAATACAGTGAAAACCTTTATGCCAACTGAAGTGGGAATAACTATCCATTAGAAACAGGATTAAATGTAGCTGATTTTGCAAAAAGTTTGTATTAGTCACAACAAACATCCACAAGAACATACTGAATTTTCTTCAGCATTAAGTGGAGCTTAGTTCTTATTCACTGCCTGCATCACCTCTGTAATGTTTAATACAAAATGGCACACTTGTCAAGTTGCTGATGAGAAAACCATTTTCCAAACAGGTGCCTCAAGCAAAAGTCTCCATTATCCATTTCTTATTTGAGGAAATGCTTTTTAAAATACAGGATACCAAAATTTGGCTAAAATGAAGTTGTCATATAAACCTACTTACCTAATTTAAAGAGACCTTAAACCTCACAAAACATTAATTTTTAAACATCCTGGTTAAAACTGTGCTTCAAGATGTCATATTTTTGCTTATATAAGTTGAGTTTTATAATAAAAAAGCTAACATCCTACCCAAAGGAAATAGCCTATTAAGCAGATGGTCACTCTTACAGAGAACCTTACCAGCATTGTATCTTCTGGCAGTGGAAGATTCTAGTATAGAAAATTTTTTCTTGCTAAAAATTTTACAAGTACCAAGGACTATTGCATAAGAGGAAGTCCGTAGCAGTCTTTCTGCTAGGCAGATGGTACAATGGAAGACAAGTACTTCATTCACCAAAGGAAACCACCACTACTTGGAAAGCAAAGATTTACAGGGTCCTAAACACACACACGGGTGGCTGACATGAGAAGGGCAGCCCAGCATCCCCAAAACACACTTAAGGCTTGACTTCAGCAGCATCAGAGAAACCTACCAAAAAGGCGTTGTCAACGGATGGTCAGCTTGCTTCAGGTGTGACCAGCAATAATCACAAAGTACTCTTTGGGTGGCATAAGAAACGTTTTTAAGTATTGAAGGATGTTCTCCCTTTATGCAGTCCTGATCCTTAATGGTTTCTCCCTCTGATCTTCCAAGTGGAACCCTTCCTCTTCCCCAGGAAGAGGACACAGTGGCATGACCATAATGTAAGTGGTCAGATCACAGTAGATCATTTAGTAAACTCCACATCCGGCATGTTTAACAGAGGCTGAGGATGTGGGGTGACAGGGGGAGACCCACTTCTCTGCACCACACTGGGGCAAGCCTGCTCCTACGGCCAAGAAACTGTGGGCTTCAGGTTTGCTGGGCAATTCCCCACGGTTACCACCACCGTTCTCTGGGGCTCATTCATTCACAGAGACCTTGTCCTTTAAAAGAACAAAATCCCTCATATGGTTCCAGATGGTAAAAAGGCTTGAAAGTCCAGGAGTACAGCTAAAGGACATCCCAGAGTCTACAGAAACTGCTCACAGATAGTCCCTTGGCTGCTGCTCCTTTTGGTGCAAATAACTTCAATAGGCTTTTACCTCCACAAAACCACTGAGATTTGCAAAGGTTTGTGCTTTCTTCTGTAAACCTGCCAATCATGAAGTTCTCAAAGAACTTCAAACAAGCACCTTAATTACAATCAGCCAGAATAATATGCAAAGAAAGTCCTTATCTGAGTGAGGGGAAACAGTGACTTGCCCATCCAGGTAACCCTATTGGGGGTGCGTTGTTATAAAGATGGTGATCATTCCTCATTCTCTCAAATGAGTCTGGTCTTTTGAGCACTCCTCATCTTCAGCTGGGGACTTCCCAGGTGGCACCAGTGGTAAAAAAAAAATCTGCTTGCCAATGCAGGAGATGTAAGAGATACAGATATGATCCCTGGATCGGGAATATCCCCTGGTGGAGGAAATGGCATCCCACTCCAGTATTCTTGCCAGGAGGATCCCATGGACAGAGGAGCCTGGGGGGCTACAGTCATGGGGTCACAAAAGGGACACAACTGAGCATCTGAGCAGACACACATCTTTAGCACACTGTATTTTCATTGTTGCTAAAGATTTGGCCAGAGTCCAAGATTACGGACTATCCTAACATTTCTGTTAATTTTATTATCAACTGCTAAACAACCTGAGTTGGCTATGAATCTGGCATTCAAGAGACTATAATCAGAGATTTCTGGCCACGTGTGCTGTCCTTGACATTATTACTCTCTCTTATCTCCAACCCATACATAAAGGAATTAGTTATATCAGCTCCAATGAATTCCAAATGAATGCCTGATTCTGGGCCAGGGATAGGGCATTACTATACAAACCACAGACTGCTAACATCCCCAGACTTGCTCGTTGGCTCCTCATTAATGTAATATGGAGTCTATCATTCATTAAACAGTCCATCTCTTGGGAGAGCAATGACAAGCTTGTATAAATATGTGGTGTGTGTCTTGAGGAGAGCCATTAATGGCAGGACTAGGGGTGGTGCCAGCTGCAGAGGGCAGAGATGCACAAGTAGCAAGGTTTCCTCTCGACCTTTATAAACTTCTTGCTACAGCACACACACAGAAAGACTGAAAAGGCTGGCAATATTTTTCCTATGTTAAGCTATAAGCCAAGGCAAATTTAAGGACTCATGAATTCTTTGGGGTTTTACAAAGAAGTACAGGTACAAAACCAAGTATTTCAAGAGGGCATTTTCCCCATGTGAAATCAATTGCCTCATCTTAATTCTATGGCAGAATGGGCCCATGCCAAATAGTTAATCCTTTATACATTTTCCATTTTGAGATATGATTAAAGAAACATTTAGGAAGAACTAGGGAAGAACAGTAATCTATTAATTAGTGGAAACCACATATGCCCTGTTTCTTCTCTCCCAGTGAGACACTTCTGTCTTGGGCAAGGGGAATGAGAAGAAGGTGCAAGTTAAGTGGGAAAAACATCAATCAGCCGCTCAAAGAGAGCTCATGCCAGAACAATGTGAACGCGAAAAGACTGGTTTTTGCAACTTAGTGCTGCTACTGACAGTATCTGTATTACTTACGTGAACAAAAACATCAAGCCCTTGATATAACCAGCCACCCTACCCAGAAAGAGAGTGAACTGTTTCCCATAGGAGTGTCTGTTCTTGTCCAGTCATTGTCACAAGTGTGCAAGCACCTGACCAGGCGAAACATGGGAAGAAAAAAACATTGATGCCTACTGGAGTTACCTGGAGTAAATCCAAACAGAATAAATACATAAGAAGTAAGGTAAATATAAGAACTCATCACCTAAACTCATGACCACTGTACATTATACTAGTAATGATTATGCTTAAAATCATCAACTATCCTTTCAATATCAGATTATAGCATAAATCCATCTGGTCATCTGTTTGAGTAGTTAGCATCTAATACCTCAGAAAGAGAAATTCCCCTAACTGTACAACATGGTATTTGAGGATCTGTTTTTCACTCTGAAATGCTGAAAACAGATTACTCCAATAATACTAGCTTCAATATCCCAACCTACAAATATTTTTTCCAGTCTTAGGATTCTCCTAATAATACTTCATACCTCTCTGGTGCTTTAGTTGTTTTTCCATGTTTTCTAACATACCCCATCCCTCACGGGACCCCCACCCCCCAAAGACCGCTCTGTGAGGTAGCCAGGGCAGGCATCAGTACCCACTTGACAGGTGAACCTGAGACTCGGCGAAGGGGCTTGACTGAGGGTCGAATGGCTATTCAGAATTGAAAGAGGGACTAGAAACTCTCCTGATCCAAGGCTCTTTCTCCCACAGTAATGGGTGGGAACTGCTTCTATCCATTTGTGCATTAGCAATCTGCAACTTATGGTGACTTAGTAAGGAGACTGGAAAGGAATGGCTCTACTTCTACCTCTTAGATATAAAAATCTCTTTTAAGTTATGAAGTCAGAAAAACTCATTTCTTCCCAGTCCAGCGCCTAAACCTGAGCATGGCCCTATAATGCCTTTAGGAAACAAGGGATAAACATGAGCATCCTGCGTGTACCGAAGTGTCCGACGCAAGGGAGCAGAGGGAGGAGCCACCCTCCAACCCCTGGAGCGGTACAGAAGGCACTCAGACAATGTCCTCGGCAGGGTGGTGGAAGGGGTGTGCGCCCAGGGTGGAGAACTGGTGCCAGTTGCGCAGGAAGCCCCGATTGTACTGGCCTGTGTCCACGATGAGCCCACAGAGCAGCCGGCGCCCCGTCTTCTGTCGCAGGGCCTGCTGCACCTCCCTCTCGGTCACATTGTAGCTGATGTTTATCAGCTGGATTAGGAAGATGTAGGCCATGCTCCCAGTGATGATCACAGAGTACCACACACAGGTGAAGCACAGAGCCGAGCTGGGAACGGGGAAGGCAGGTCAGCGCGGCCGACACTTCACATTGAGAAAGCCATGCCCGTGGTACCATTTTACACACACAGTACTTACTCCTAAGGACTCTGGCACCTTCCCTGATTACCCCACCTTTCCCATCCTCGGAATGCCAATACTTGCTTCATTTATGACTACTAAGATGTCCTATTTTATCATTACTGGTGCCCCCTTTTCTAGGGTGTGAAACGGGAACAGTAAGGACTATTTTGTGTGTTTTGCAGCCCCCATACAACCAACACAATACCTGATACAACACCATTCAAAATCTGTTTGCTGAATGAATAATTCCTAAATTGTTTTCAATTCAGAAGAAAATAAAGGCGCCGTGAGATTGACGTTTTCAAGGAACTGTGGGTGGGAACCCAAGAGCAATGCTGAGGTTACTCATCACTGTCCTCTCAGGTTGCTGAGCACAAGTCAGAGCACAGCTCCCCGCACAGGCAGCCCTTTCCTGGGCAGCTCTGCAGGAGCACCAGGAGCACAGCCACATTTCAAACCCCACTGCCACGAACCAAACAAAACCCCATGGGGCAAGAAAGCCTCTTCCAGCTCATCTGATGTCTGCCAATTGGTTATTTTCGGTCAACATTTGCAAATGAGTTAGCTGGAAACTGGTTCAGAATTTTCACTGTTAAGCTGAAAGGGATGATTAAAGCACCACAAAGACGAGGACAACTAAGGCCCAGGGAGGAGGCGTGAATCGTTGGTCCACAGCACTGAGAACACAGGAGCTGGACTATGCTCCTCATTCCATTTATGAGGCCCACAGAAGGTCTAACTCTGCTTACTAACATACAAGGAGCCTCAAGGTCCTTTGCTTTCTTCTCACTCTTTGTTTTCAAGACACTCTGCTTTGTCTGCCCAGGCGCTTGTCTATACGAGTCCATGGGCAGCTCTGCTCCTTGCTATTACAGACCTCGACATTCATGGATGGGCATTAGAATAGATGGGCCCTCTGCGGGTTAAGAGTGTCCTTTCCTCTTTATGTTGAGAGTCTTCATAGGTTGTGAAATTCTTCAGTAACTACTATTCTTAGTGGCTTGTGATAAATGTCCTAAAGCAGAGTTTTGAGTGAGGGGGATAGGGGGGCTAGGCCAAAGCTAAAAAAATTCCAGCTTCTATTAAAACATGGCAATGTATATAAATGGGCCCCAACTATATAAATGGGCCCCAACCTAAAAACGCTGAAGGAAATTTTGACCTAGATACTACAGTGATCATGAGTGGTGATTAAAAAAAAAAAAAAAAAAGTAGAACAGAAAAAAAAAAAATCAATGGAGGTTAAATAGAAAAGAAAGGTTACAGAGATTGTAAGCATTTCAGAAAAGGGTCAGAAGCAATAAATTAAGACTGGGCTACAGAGCACCAGAAAGCAGCAATGAAGTGAAACGTCCCCGATACTCATCCCCGGAGACTGAGACTTATCGCAGTTTCAGTCGCTAGCTTTGGCATGCCAGTGGTCACTTGAAGTCCCTGAGTAAGCCTGGTCTTACCTGGAGAGCACTAGTTCCTCACTTTTTAAGTCAGCGCTCCTTCTGACATCACCCGAGAAAAATGCACATATCTACTGCACATATGTGTACTAGCAATTCTGGGGCTACCCAGCATCCCTAGAACCTGTCCCTAGAACCTGTTTGGGGTGAGAACTCCTCACCCAGCGCCAGATCACAGCCTCTTATGCTGACTGCAAATCCACTCCCTCTTCCGGGGGCCCCTGTATGGGGATCTCACCTGTAATTTGCATAAACTCCAGGGCAATAGAAGAGAGCTGTGAAGACATTTCTGTCTGTACAGATGGTGTCCAAGGTCAGCGTTATCCCATACACCGAGGTGAGCAGGAAGACCAAAAGGGCAAGTATAAATGCTTGATGGTTTGATTCTCCGACACAGCTATTTATCCTCAAAACAGCACAAGGGGGAAGAAAGCAAACATGTCTTTAAAAGTTCTCTATGTAACGCAATAAACAAGAAAGCATTTAATACAGGGATAGTATGCATTTCAGTTATTAAAAAAAAATATGTTCTTGTTTTCCACTTTTAGGGAATTAAAATTTTGTCTGCTGAGAGATGTACTCTTACATTCTCTAATCTTTGCAAAGTGAAATCATCTCACTAGTTTAAGGACAAGAGTATGTGAAAAGTAAAACATAGCTAATACATTTTTCTAGATATTAGTAAGTGAGGTCTGTCACCCAGTGTTAAGGTTTAACACTGTCATCACTGCTATAAGGATAAGATGGTAAAAGAGTTATAAAAACTTAAAAATGCTAAATCAGAAGTATTACACAGTGTGGGAAAAAAAATCCCTATTAAATACACATATTAATAAAAGATCCCAGGAGGTTAGAAATGCAGTGTGGGGCTGGAGAACAGCTCAGTAGTATGCAGACTACTTGTTACATACAGAGTTCCATGTCATGGCCGTTTGCAGGGCACGTGAACGGGCACATCAGGATAATCCATGGGCAGAGATCTCATAAGCAAGGCAGTCAGACCCGCTGCAAACCAGCGCTTGAAATGGACCACCACCACCCCGCACGCACATACGCAGGCACGCATGAGAATAAATGATGAACACAGATAAGAGGAAAACCTAAAAATGAAAACACCTGTTTACTCCTAAAGCCCCAGAAAAACAGCTGTCCCTGTTCACAAGCCTTGAACTTAAGGTCCGCTTCTGTGCTGTCCGGGTGGTCAGCACCCTCAGCCTTTTCCACATCCCCTTCTAAGGGGGAGAGTGGAACACGATCAGAATGCTAGGCATTAGAAGAGTAATTCACTGACTGTGACTGCCTCAAGAGCGAGAAAGTTGTGAACAAGCTACTGAGAACATTCATATCTGAGTGAATCACACCCCTTTTAAGATTTAGTCAGTGAAGCTGCAACATTTTCTTTAAAAGTCACACTACACATCTTACGGGCCTCAGGTGTCCTCATTTGTCACTGAGCAGCAGAGAAGTGCCCCAAAAAAGCCCACTTCTGCACAGATAACCAAACAGGGAATTATCTGGCAGAGCTTTAAGTCAAGAATGTAGACTAGAAATCACTGGTACATCTAAAGGATGGAAGAATACACAGCCAGAGGATAAGAGTCACCTAGAGGTACAGGATGGAGAAGGCAATGGCACCCCACTCCAGTACTCTTGCCTGGAAAATCCCATGGACGGAAGAGCCTGGTGGGCTGCAGTCCATGGGGTCGCTAAGAGTCGACACAACTGAGCGATTTCACTTTCACTTTTCACTTTCATGCATTGGAGAAGGAAATGGCAACCCACTCCAGTGTTCTTGCCTGGAGAATCCCAGGGACGGGGGAGCCTGGTGGGCTGCTGTCTATGGGGTCACACAGAGTTGGACATGACTGAAGCGACTGAGCAGCACCAACAGCAGAGGTACAGGAACATGTTCCTAAGCTCTGTGAGGGAGACGTACCTATACTACTTCTAATACATTGTTTTTTAAAATGTCATTCAACTGCAGATACCTCTCTCTTAGAAAGGAGAAAATGAGGGGTAGCTAAGAAGAGAAAGCCCAAAAAAAAAAAAAAAAAAAAAAACCACCTTCAGGAAATGACTGAAAAGAACTAAATTTGTGAAGCTCGAAAAACTGATGACTAAGTGGCAACATCATATACAGCCCACAAATATCTACAAGGTGTAAAGCTGGCAAGGGGAGAGATGAGGATGGAAACAAAGCACACTTGGCGAGTCTCATGAGATCTTATGTAGGCTCCGCAAGCCTCCAGATCTTTCCAACATACCAGACACAGTGGTGATCCATCCTCCTCACACAGATGCCGCAGATCCGGCAGTGCCACGCCCGGGCTGGCCGCACCAGCTGGCACTTGGCACACCAGTCGTCCTTCCCTTTGGCCGGGCTTCCGGCCGACGTCCTCGGGGAGCCCTTTGTCTCATCCTTGGGTGCGCGGTTGTTGAGACCACCCGACAGATCTGCGCTGGGGAACCCCTTGGGCTTCTCAGGCCCTTTTCTGTTCAGGCCTTCGACCTGGCTGCCACTTAGAGCCCTGTCATTGTGTGCTGGGTTTCTCAGATAGCCTGGATTCTTCTTGGCTCTGTACAAGGCGAAGAGGATGAGCAATAACCCGCAGGTAAGAAGAGCCAGCCGAGTGGGCCCCACACGCCCCTTGGGGACCACTTCCTGCAGGAACACGTAGTACATGTAGCCCAGAGAGAACAGTCCGAGGCTCAGGAAAAACAGAGTCTGTTCTTTCCTTCTGTGAGTGAGGTAGTAGTACCACAGAGCCAGCACGGGGAGGGGAGGTCAAAACCACCGCCCCAAGGAGAAAATGCCAGGAAGCCACGCGGAGGAAGACAGGCAGCAGGAACAGTGGGGGAAGGATGCTAATGTTAACTTTCTTGGCTCCCCTAAGCCAAGGAATCCGGAGGCGGTCTGAGATCGTGTCCATGATCTTTTCCCAGGTCTCAGGCTGCACGGACTTACACGTGATCCATCTATTCAGAAAGAGCACAGAGAAGGCCCATGGTACGTGTTTGCTGAATTAAAAACCACCCCACACTGCAGGCCAGACAGCAAGGTAAATGATAAAAGATGCCAAAGGCCAAGGGTTTACCTTCCTTACTATTAAACAAGAGCCTTACAGATTCATGTATAATTTTTTAATTCAAATGAGAAAATGTTTAGATATTTAACAGAACTATTTCTACATGGAACAAATACACGGGAATACACACATATTCCACCTAAGTACTGTTCAGACTTGGGTAGCTGTCGAGACATAAAACTCTCAAAAAAACGATTCACAATCCAGTTGTGAAGACAACACAGGAATTCAAGAAATATTATTAGATAAGTGACAAAATAATAAAATCACCCAATGAACGATACAGGCCAAACACTGTAAGGTACGCTCAGAAGAGAGCACACATTTCTGGGTGGAGTCATCACAGGGGTCTTTGTGGGAAAAAGGAATCTGTGCTGGAACTTGATGTTGGCTAGTACTCATCTGGGCGGGGAGGACGGCAAGGAGGCGTTCCATGGAGAGACCTGCTGCTGTTGCCGCTGCTGCTGCTAAGTCATTCAATTGTGTCTGACTTTAAGCAACCCCATGGACTGCAGCCTACCAGGCCTCTCCACCCATGGGATTTTCCAGGCAAGAGTACTGGAGTGGGTTGCCACTGCCTTCTCCTGGAGAGACCTGAGTGCAGCACAAAACCCATCCTGTGCCTGGGGAGTAAACCAGTTCAGGAGGGCAGGGGGTGGCATCAGGAAGAGTAGAGATCACACTCAGTTCAGTTCTGTCCCTCAGTTGTGTCCGACTCTTGGTGACCCCATGGACTGCAGTACTCCAGGCTTCCCTGTCCATCACCAACTCCCAGAGCTTACTCAAACTCATGTCCATCAAGTCAGTGACTGCCATCCAACCATCTCATCCTCTGTCATCCCCTTCTCCTCCTGCTCTCAATCTTTCCCAACATCAGGGTCTCTTCCAGGGTCTCTGCTTATCAGACAGCCAAAGTATTGAAGTTTCAGCTTCAGCATCAGTCCTTCCAATGAATATTCAGGACTGATTTCCTTTAGGATAGACTGGTTTGATCTCCTTGGAGTCCAAGGGACTCTCAAGAGTCTTCTCCAACACCACAGTTCAAAAGCATCAATTGTTTGGCACTCAGCTTTATTTATAGTCCAGCTCTCACATCCATACATGACTACTGGAGAAAAAAAGCTTTGACTAGACAGACCCTTGTTGGCAAAGTAACGTCTCTGCTTTTTAATATGCTGTCTAGGTTGGTCATAGGTTTTCTTCCTAGGAGCAAGCTGTCTTTTAATTTCATGGCTGTAGTCACCATCTACAGTGATTTTGGAGCCCCCCAAAATAAAGTCTCTCACTGCTTCCATTGTTTCCCCATCTATTTGCCATGAAGTGATCATGACCCAATACCATGATCTTAGTTTTCTGAATGTTGAGTTTTAAGCCAACTTCTTCACTCTCCTCTTTCACTTTCATCAAGAGGCTCTTTAGTTCTTCTTTGCTTTCTGCCATTAGTGTGGTGTCATCTGCATATCTGAGGTTATTCATATTTCTCCCAGCAATCTTGATTCCAGCTTGTGCTTCATCCAGCCCAGCATTTAGCATGATGTACTCTGTATATAAATTAAATAAACACGGTGACAATATACAGGCTTGACATACTGCTTTCCCAATTTGGAACCAGTCTATTGTTCCACGTCCAGTTCTAACTGTTGCTTCTTGACCTGCATACAGATTTCTCAGGAGGCAGGTCACATGGTCTAATATTCCCATCTCTTTAAGAATTTTCCATAGTCTGTAATGATCCAAACAGTCAAAGGCGTAGTCAATACAGCAGAAGTAGATGTTTTTCTGGAACTCTCTTGCTTTTCCTATGATCCAATGGATGTTGGCAATTTGATCTCTGGTTCCTCTGCCTTTTCTAAGTCCAGCTTGAACATCTGGAAGTTCACAGTTCATGTACTGTTGAAACGTGCCTTGAAGAATTTTGAGTATTACTTTGCCAGTGTGTGAAATGAGTGCAATTGTGCAGTAGTTTGAGCCTTCTTTGGCACTGCCTTTCTTTGGGATTGGAATGAAAACTGACCTTTTCTAGTCCTGTGGCCACTGCTGAGTTTTCCAAATTTGTTGGCATATTGAGTGCAGCACTTTCACAGCATCATCTTTTAGGATTTGAAATAGCTCAACTGGAATTCCATCACCTCCACTAGCTGTGTTCCTAATGCTTCCTAAGGCCCACTTGGGTTCACATTCCAGGATGTCTGGCTGTAGGTGAGTGATTATACCATCGTGATTATCTGGGTCATGAAGACCTTTTTTATATAGTTCTTCCATGTATTCCTGCCACCTCCTCTTAGTATCTTCTGCTTCTGTCAGGTCCATACCATTTCTGTCCTTCATTGTGCCCAACTTTGCATGAAATGTTCTCTTGGTATCTCTAACTTTCTTGAAGAGACCTCCTTATGTAAAATTCAGACTTAAACTGAAGAAAGTAGGGAAAACCACTAGACCATCCAACTACAACCTAAATCAAATCCCTTACAATTATACAGTGGAAGTGACAAATAGATTGAAGGGATTATATCTGATAGACAGAGTACCTGAAGAACTACGGATGGAGGTTCGTGACACTGTACAGGAGGTGATGATCGAGAAAAAGAAATGCAAAAAGGCAAAATGGTTGTCTTACAAATAGCTGAGAAAAGAGATCACACTAGTATGATTCAAATGACAGAATCTGGTGGACAGGTGGTATTGTTGACTTTTTTGCATACTTAGGCTATTATGGAAAAGAACAGTTGAAGGAAGGATAACATCAATTTTAGAAATTTAGAATTTTAAAGAATAGGGCTAGACCTGGAAATGAATGGGAACTAATTATAAAGGAGGCATACAGAGCAGCAGGTTTATGGAAACGCTGGGAGCTCATCTCCGGAGAAGGGTATGGAGAGATGAGAACTCAGGGGCAGCTCAGGTCTCAAGGGTTGGGAGGCAGGAAGAGTTAGAAGGCTAATGGAAAAGCAGTGGTTTTGAGTGATACAGGTTACGGAAAAGGCATCATTTCTCCATTCATTAGTCCAAAGTGCTCCATTTTCTCAGGATGGAAAATCTTAGGATTTTACCTAAGTCTAAAGAACATACACTTAAAGGCACCTGTAAAAGATTATATAGGGCCTTTCAGGTGGCTCAGTGGTAAAGAATCCACCTGCAATGCAGGATATGTGGGTTTGACCCCTAGATCAGAAAGATCCCCTGGAGAAGGAAATGACAACCTACTCCAGTATTCTTGCCTGGGAAATCCCATAGACAGAGGAGCCTGGGGGACTACAGTCCATGGAGTTGCAAAAGAGCTGGACACAACTTAGCACTAAACAATGATAAGACATTACACACACTGCCAAGGAAGAATTATAAAGGGGTTATGGAATACTAGACTGCAGTAGTCCCCAGGAATGCTTCTCATGGCAAGATTAACGCACCAAGATGTAAGTCAGCAATATACCATTTCATTGACTTTTTTTTAAAACCAGAAGTAATTACCAATGGGGAAAGCAAGTCTCCTCCATCCTTATCCTCCCCACACTATGCTTTCCATGTGATAACAGTTTTTAAGTATATACTTACTTAGAAAATGCATAAAGACCAGGTTATTACTATTTGGTACAAAATTTGTTCAGTGATGTTAGAAACTGGTTCTTTGGATAGTTAATTTTCATCACTTGGGATAATGGTGAAAATAAAAGCCAAATGTAACAGCATCAATCAGGATAGTGCTGCTGCTCATGCTGAAAACAACCTATCCAGGGTAGGATCATGCCTCTCACTGGATCGCCTCCCCAGAAAGAAGGGTGAGACCAATTTTTCACCCCTCAAGGCCCTTTGTGGCCAAGTGCAAGCCAGTCCCAAGGTGTCAGTCTCTGAATGCTGAGACCACTGAGAATGTAGGAACTTCCTGGTACTAATGTGTTCATTTTAAATTTACAGGTTGTACTGGCCTGCGTTTTATTTTTGTATACAATTTAACTTGTCTACTATTGCATTATCTGCCTGTTCTCTCCATCATCTTCTCCCTTTAAATGAGAAACAATAATTCCTAATAAACTAGGCTGAACAGACAGTTGTGCACTACTGAGTAATAATTCATCTTTATCAAGCCCTCACACTTGACACAGAAGACAACTTTCAATTGGAGATAAGTAGAAACAGAATGAAGAGCAAATTCTAGTGTTCTGGATGGCGAAGCGCCAAGTATACATGGTAGTTCTCAAAAGGGCCAGTGGGGTCAGTATCAAGAAACACACAGTGCTCACCTATCACACCCTTCATCCAGATCTTGGCAATCACACAAACAAGCGGCCACGTGGTTCTTTTCCCCATTTCGATCTATGTACTCGCAGCAGCACAGGGGCTCCAATTCAGGTTCTTCCGCTTTGGTTTTCTTCACTGGCTTCATAGTGCCCTTCTGGGTCGTGATTTCCACCTGTCACTACGAGGCACACGAAGCCCTCAGAAAGAAAAGTGGAACGAATACAACTCACATCTCGTAAACACATCCACTTCTATCTCTGATTAACCACCAACGCCTGAGAATTAAAAAATGAGAACGAGGGGGAGGTAGTCCCCTTTTCATGAGGATTTTCTGGCTGTCCTTGGCCAGACGCAGAGCTCTAGGGCTCCAGCCGCTTCCGAGCCAGGTACCCCATCCAGGACCGGCGCCGTCTGGGCACCAGCGGTTCCCATGACGACAGCCGACTACGCGGCCCGGGACAGCCGGGGCGCGGGTGGCTGCGCTCACCTGCCGGTGCGGGCTGGGGAGAACCGAGCAGTCCCCGCCCGAAGCCTGGGTGCGGATGGAAACACCCTCGGGGCTGGGGGCGGAAACAAAGCGTCTACCCGCTGGGGCCGACGACCCGGCTCTGGAGAGGAGCTCGGGCAACGCTTGGGGTCGCCGTCCAGCCCCGCTTCTCCTCAGCAAGCTGGGCGCGCCTCTGCTGCCCCCGTCAATCGCAAGAACGTGGGCGGACCGAGAACGCCACGCCGCCCAGCCCGAAGAATGACCTTGGGAGGGAAGTTACCTGCGCTCCGGAGCCGAGGTGCGGCTACAGCCAAAGAGGCCGAGGCGGAGAGGAGCAGGGTTGGTTTCTCCCGGGGCGCGGACGCGGCTCCGGGATCTCTGCTTCGCGGGGTTACGGGCGCGATGACTGGAGTCTCGGGGACCCCGGCTCCGCTCTCCGCCGCCGCCCACCTGTGACCACAGCGGGCCACCGCCCGGGCGGTGCTCCCGCCTCCCCGCGGCGTCCCCGCCGCCCTCGGGCCGGCGGGGTTCAGCGCCGCAGGTCCGTGAGCTTCCGGGTGCCCCGCCCCCGGCGCCGGGGATCCCCGCCCGCTCGCACGTGCGGAGGCCCCCCCCTGCCCTAGCGAGGCCCCTCCCCGGCCCGCGGCCCGGGCGCCCGGGGGGCGCGGAGGAGCAGAGCTCGGGCTCCCGGAGCCGGTCCCAGAGCCGGTCCAGGCGGTCGGGCCCCGGGCTGGCCCCGCACCTCCGCCCCACCCCGCCCCAGAGGCGGCCGCCCCGACCCCGCCCGGCCCCGCGGGTGCCTGCGGGCGGTGCGTGGGCGGGGCAGCCTCGGGAGCTTCGGGTCGGGGAAGGCGCGGAGGCGGAAATACGGGAAACCCCGGGGCCGGGAGGGTTTCCGAAGTACAGGAGAGCCGTGGGTCGGCCAGTCTCACCGAGACTACAGCAACAGGCGTTGGTGGAGCTCTCCGCCGCGAATTGTTACCGACGTACCGCCCCCAAATTCGCTAACCTTCTCTTAAAGGCCCATCCCTGTCCTTGATCTGTTAATTATCCAACTTGTTCATTTTCATGATTTCCGGCAAGCAGTCTGCATTAGACCAGCAGGCTGCATATTAGAAATAAAAACTGCCCTAGGATGAGAGTCCTCTTTGGGTTTTAATTTTGCACAAAAAATTTTTTAAAGCGTGTCGGCCCATGTATATGTTTTCACTGAAACAGGGTTTCTAGTTTGGGGAGGGTTTGACAGAAAAAGAAGAAAAACAACTTAGACATTTTGGATTTTATTGATACTCAGTTTACATAGGCTCAAATACAGGTAATTGAATTCTGCATACGTATTTAGTCATAATTTATAAAGCAACTTTGGTAACTTTCTTTTGAGGTATTTTATGAAGTACAAGTTTTGAGGAAACATCACAAAAATATTCAGCTTCTAATTGACCATTTTTGTGAACTTAACAGAGAACAAGGTTTAGAGTGACAATCCAGTTATTCTTGCTCACAGTCAGACACCTCATAAATCCTTATCAGAAAACCTCCAGGTGCCTACACTGGTAGGTAGGTTAGTTGGGATTCACCCAGAGAAACCTGGTTCTCCTCTAATCCAGTCAATACTTTTCTTTCTCTGTGGGCATCGCAAAAATGACTTTAGCAATCCCATGTGGCTTGGATGACTCTGGGCAAAAAAACATTTAAAGGCAATTGTTATTCAAACAGTAAGAATATATACAAATTATTCTGCAGTGTCCCTCTCTTGTTCCAGAGACATAACTTGTATTAAGACACATATGCCTAACAACTTAGAAAGAGCCAAAGCGCCCGTCTGATGTACAACTTGTCAGTGCACTTGTATTGGGAGATAATGCCCCCCAGAGTCTTCATTAAAGAGTTAAAGTTTGTGTCTGGCTTACAACTGACTGACTATAGCCACACGTGAATGAGTAAATAAAGCCATACGTGGCTACTGAAAAGTAATCCACAAATTATTTTCAACCAGATGGCTCATTTCCATCATAAAAGTTTGCTAAGCTGAAGCCAAGCTTGGTTCAAGTATGCATTTGCTCCGACACTAAAACGCCCAGGTTTTAACATAATCTTTTTAAAACTCAGAGAACAATTCTTCATTTTCAGGGTTGGTATCCTACATGTTTCCTTTTCTGAAGTAGACTCTTCTGCCATTTGATGTATGAAGAGGCAAACTAATCGCACCTGACAGCCACCTGAAGAAACACCTATTTCCTTCATACACGACATGGCTGAAGACTCTTTCAGATAATCATCAACATGCAGATTCAAAAGGTTCAACTATTGAATTTCCTTGCTAAATAAATGAAGACACTAATATTTACAGTGCACAAAGCTATGTTATAATATATGCCTGAAAACTGATCCTTCAAAGATAATAATGATTTAGAGGTTTCTTCCGTTGTCTTCTTTATCCTCTTTAATGTTTACGTGTGAAAACAGTCTAATGGATGCATACTAAATTCTGTGCTGACAGATAAACTTAGAGTATCAAACTTCAAACCTCACTGTGAAAATGAGGCCATACCACTCAGCTCTTTTTGTGTCACAGAACTTCAAATCCACAAAATATTTCATGCTTCACTGGAGAAATTCACAGCTTAGAATTATGTATAAGAAATGAAAGGATGGATTCTTAAGGCTGTCAGAGGCTAATTCTCCAATAACTGTTATTAAAAAGAATGTTCATATTTTAAGTATGAATAATGAGAAAATATTGAAATGTTCCGATGACCATTCAAATCCTTCATCTTCTGATTTTCTTCAAGATGTTGTCTTTTGGTTCCACATATCTCTACCATTTTGGTCCTTAAGATCACTAGCTTTGGATAGTCATGCCAGTCTTGTTCGTTCTTAGTAGATCAAAGGTTCTCTGAAGCATAATGAGTGAGCTCTTCAACTGCAGAGAAAAATTTTCAAAATCACATTGTTTAAATTTTTCTGATTATTTGTATGCCAAAAGTTTACATTTAATAAAATTGTCTATACTGATGCCCAAATAAAAGACTGATTATCAAATGCCTTATTCCTTAGGTTATCTGTCAGTGTGAAAGGGCTCTTCCAGTTTGCTGTTCCAGTTTGCTGCAGTACTGTACTTCTTCCTACAACATACAGCTGTGTACTCTACCTACCAATAAGTCTATTCATCAGAAAATCCAAAGTGAAGAGCTTGTTTTCTCAAATGGTTTCTGAAGCTGCAGTGGTCTCCCCACCATCCCCTAAACAACTCAAGTTCCACTCCAGGCCTTTGCTTGCTATTATGCTCATGTTCATCTTCACCTATCCAAAACTGAGCCACCCCCACTGTTTCCCCTAATCACCCTGCCTCTAAACTCCTAAATTATTACTACTTACTTTGACGCTTAATTTTGTACTTTTTAAAGTAGTCTTTATCGTACACATGGACATCTGATATCTCTAGTAAAATTCTAGACAACTTGAGAGCAAAAATTATGTCTTATTCTTTTTTGTAGTCATTTTTAAATTCATTCTTTCAACAAATATTTTTTGTTCACCTGTTACATGCTGGGCACTGTGCTAAGTCCTGGGTATATAATGGTGAACCAAACAGGCTCTGTTCCTGCCTTCATGAAACTCACAGACTAGTGAGGGACTCAGCACCAAAACAAATAATCATATCCATAAATATATACTTACACACTATATGATACGAAGTTTTACACTTGAACAAATGGAAGATGATAATATCATTTTTTAGAAATTATTTCAACTAGAGGAGAACTGAGTTTGGCTCAGGATGAAAATTGGATTCTGTTTTAGACATGATCAGTTTGGGGCACCTGTTAGCATCTAGGTAAAGACACCAAGTCAGCAAGTAGCTGTATGAGTCTGGACTTGGCGAAGAGGTCAAGGTGAGACAGATGCTTTGGGACCCACTGGCGTGTGTGGTATTCTAAGTTAGGGGAGCAGCGGAGATAACCTAAAGGGCAGTAAAGGAGAAGGGAAGGGACTCTAATGCAGAAGCCTGCAGCACTGGGCCAGGATGAGGTCAGGTAGAAGAGATGGTTTTAACCAGCAAATAGCAGCTTTACATTATGCTAAGTGAAAGAAGCCAGGCATGAAAGACCAAATATTATATGATTCCATTTATATGAAATGTCCAGAATAGGCAAATCCATAAAAACAGAAAGTAGTGATTACCAGGAGCTGAGGAGAGTGAGGGATGGGAGTGACTGCTCATGACTACAGGGCTTCTTTGGGGGATGATAAAAATGCTCTGGAATTAGATAGTAGTCCCTTTTCATTAGTATAATTATTGATATAATTGTGTTTAAGTCTGTTATTACTGATGTTCTTTAGTCACTAAGTCACGTCCAACTCTTTTGCAACCCCACGGACTGTAGCCCTCCCCCCTCTCCCCTAAAGCTCCTCTGTCCATGGGATTCCCCAGGCAAGCATACTGGAATGGGTTGCCATTTCCTTCTCCAGGAGATCTTCCCAACCCAGGATCGAACCTGTGTCTCATGCATTGGCAGGCAGGTTCTTCACCACTGAGCCACAGGGAAGCCCATGAGATGGTTAGATGGCATTACCAACTCAACACACATGAATCTGGGCAAACTCTGGGAGACGGTGACAGACAGAGGATCCTGGTGTGCTACAGTCCACGGGGCTGCAAAGAGTCAGACACGACTTAGCAACTGAACAATTAGATAGAGGTGATGGTTGCACTACCTTGTGATTATACTAAAAATTCTTTAAAAAGTGAATGTTATGGTATGTAAGCTATTTCACAATAAAGCTAGGTCTTTTCATGGTTCTAAAGAAGGGAAGATTAGATATATTTCAAGAAAGGAATGGTCAGCTCTGTCAAGTGCTGGCACTGTAAGATGAAAATTCAGAAAAAAGGTACATTAACTTTAAAAGTCAGAGATCCCTGGGAGCTTAGCTTGGGCAGTGTCAGTGGAAGAAATCAAGGCAGTGCACACTGAAGAGGGAGTCAGTAGATTAAATACATGCATCCAATTTTGCTTCCTCCTGCAACCCCACCAAAAGCACAGGAAAGGGATTTTTTTTTTTTTAAGGCATAAATCCACAAGGTCAGGCCAGGGTGGGTGCGGGGGAGATAGAATAGGCAACAAGAGCAAAATGACTTTGGAGACTGGAAGGAAGAAGGATGACTTAGCAGCCCTGAAAACGCTGAATCCCAAGCCAACAGTTGAAAAAGTTGAGAACCAATCAAATCTACCCTGAAGAATCCTCAAAAGCCTCAGGAACTGACAGGTACCTTTAGAAGTGGGAATAAAGAGGAACTGAAATAAGAATGACTGGATGAATTTTTGGACATGTGGCCTCCTACTACCTGGGCAGAAGTCTGAAGTCGTATTTTCTGGAAAGGATAAACAGACGCTCTCTGGCAGCCTGGCCAAGAGGATACCAAGACATCAGTAAAGACAGCAGCACATACCAAGGATAGGGGTTACACAGAAACACGTATACTGTACGCTCAGACTGTCCCATCACCCTGCCTCCTCTATCCCTCTACTCAGTAAGCTCCTAAAATGCTGGCAGCCAGCCCTTAATCCTTCAGGGAGGAGATTGAAAGAGTCGTCTCTGTGGAAACTGACCAGTCCAAGAGTAAAGACCTAAAGATGCTGACATCAGGATTTCTCAACCAGGCCAGCCAGATCCACTGAGAAGTTCAGGGTAGACCAGCCCAGCTCACATGTTAAGAACTTTGGATCCACACAGGTAGACAATTCCATTTAAAAAAAAAAAATTCAGAGAAATTTGAAATTTAAAAAGTGATAGCAAAAACTGAAAAACTCAATAGAAGAATTTGAAGATTAAATGAGGAAATTTCTGGGAAGTAGAATAAAAAGGCAAAAAAGATGGAAAGCTGGAAAGAAAAGCTAAGGTTAGATAACCTATCCAACAGAAAGCCAATGCCTGATTACAGGCACTATAGAAATCTCTGCTTTTCAATTCTGAAAAGTTGTTGTTTGCTTATTATCTAAAATATATTTATTTCAGTCCTTGTTGTTGTTCAGTCACTAAGTCATGTCCGACTGTTTTCAACTCCACGAACTGTGGCACGCCAGGCTTCCCTGTCCTTTACTACCTCCCTGAGTTTGCTCAAACTCATGTCCAAAGAGTCAGTGAGACTTTAAAAGTACACAAATCCTATATTATAATGGGAGTATTAGTCTTTATTTTTCAAAGGTAATCCTAAGTTTTGATTCATACAACCAAGCAGCACATATTGATGACAAGAGAGAATGGTTATAGAAAACAGCAAAATAACCTAAGTGTTTATTCTTCAATTTGGGGAACTGGTAAAATAATTATGCCACACATGTACAGTTGAATTCTACATGCTATTAAAAGAAGAAGCGCTTTATATGCTGATATAGAAATATGTCCATGATACACAGTTAATAGATAAAAACAAAATAATGGGCAGTGTATACAATATCTACCATTTCTATAAAAAGAGCTAATGTTAAGCATGAAATCTAAGGATCAATAAAAAGAATGAGGTAGATGTATACATACTGATGCGGAGACACCTTCAAATACATTACTAATTGAAAAAAGGAGGTATGCAATGTAAGTATAGTATATTTCCATTTTTTAAAAAAGTATTGATAAAAGTAACTATATACATAAAATGCATAATCCAGAAACTGGCAAGGTTAGATGCCTCTAGAAGGGGTACTTAGTCAAATAATGGTATAGTGAATATTCTCTCACAGCCAGAAAAGCAGCTGAATCACTGGGACGAGTACCAAATACCATGGGATACAGAGGTACCAACCTGTTCCAGCGTCACAATGGAGTCGCGGAGCACTCCTTTTAAGCGATGGGCCTGGCCTTTGCTCTTTTGAACAGCTTCCGCTCTTGATACCATATCAGAGGCTAAACTGAAAGAAAAATACCATCTTAAAGATCAGGAAATAGGGACTTCCCTGGCAGTCCAGTGGCTAAGACTCCGCGCTTCCAATGCAAAGGGCCCAGGTTTGATCCCTGGTTGGGGAACTCGACCCCATGTGCCACAGCTAAAAGTTTGCTTTTGCATGCAGCAACTACGACCTGGCACAGCCAAGTAAGTAATTAAAAAGTTTTGAAAGATCAAGGGAATGGCTTCTAGCCTTTTCCAGAAATCATTAGTCCCATAAATTTGCAGGTAAAACAAAACAGTCTATGACTAAAGAGAAGTTGGCAGACCAAACTCTGTAAAACTGGACTTAAATTTTCTGCAGCACAGGAATTATTGAAGTAACAGGTTGTGGAAGGGAAGACTTACGTTAAAGATTTCTCTTCTTGGAGATGAAGACGGTAAAAGGACTGAGCAGCATATTCTATCTTTGACAACTTCAGAAACAGCATCACATTCAGCAAAACTAGCAACAGCAAACTAGACAGAGAAAATCAGACCTGGTTAATCCACTCTCATTCAGACCTAAAGCATTGCTAATGCTGAAGAGATATGCAAAAGCTTCAAAAATGCATATTACCCAGATTAGTTTCCAATTAGTTATTATTTAAATTAATTATTCCTATTTTATTGTATGAAATAAAAACTTTTAAGTATTACGTGGATGTTGAGGGAAAAGTTGGAAGGTAACTAGTTGCCAGTAACTTCATTTGAGGACAATGAAGTCCTCAAATAAGCAGGTTGGGATTGTCCCTGATGTCTCTCCTCTCTGCCAGGAATCCTAACCAGTGTTGATGTGCAACCACCAGCCTAGAAATCTACCACATTACCTTTCAAGATCTATTTTGGGGGTACTTTTGTCTTAAGCAATTACACATGCATAGTACTGTACTTCAGAAAGGAAATGAAGATCAATATGGATTTGCTCTTAGATCATTATGTACCTCTTATTCCCAGCGGAAGCCAAAACAAATGCACATTCAGCAAAAATTCCTTCTGGTTCAACTTAGACAAAACTTCAAATCCCAAACAGACATCAAGGTATCATATATAAAATGCTACTTGTTAAGTACGCTTACTTTGTTGGTATTCACAACAGCATGTCAAGTGAATGAATGTATCTCATTATATATATGCAAATACATCAGATCAGATCAGATCAGTCGCTCAGTCGTGTCCAACTCTTTGCGACCCCAAGAACTGCAGCACGCCAGGCCTCCCTGTCCATCACCAACTCCCGGAGGTCACTCAGACTCACATCCATCGAGTCAGTGATGCCATCCAGCCATCTCATCCTCTGTCATCCCCTTCTCCTCCTGCCCCCAATCCCTCCCAGCATCAGAGTCTTCTCCAATGAGCCAACTCTTCGCATGAGGTGGCCAAAATACTGGAGTTTGAGCTTTAGCATCATTCCTTCCAAAGAAATCCCAGGGCTGATCTCCTTCAGAATGGACTGGTTGGATCTCCTTGCACTCCAAGGGATTCTCAAGAGTCTTCTCCAACACCACAGGTCAAAAGCATCAATTCTTCGGCGCTCAGCCTTCTTCACAGTCCAGCTCTCACATCCATACATGACCACAGGAAAGACCATAGCCTTGACTAGGCAAACCTTTGTTGGCAAACTGATGTCTCTGCTTTTGAATATGCTATCTAGGTTGGTCATAACTTTCCTTCCAAGGAGTAAGCGTCTTTTAATTTCATGGCTGCAGTCACCATCTGCAGTGATTTTGGAGCCCAGAAAAAGAAAGTCTGACACTGTTTCCACTGTTTCTCCATCTATTTCCCATGTAGTGATGGGACCAGATGCCATGATCTTCGTTTTCTGAATGTTGAGCTTTAAGCCAACTTTTTCACTCTCCACTTTCACTTTCATCAAGAGGCTTTTGAGTTCCTCTTCACTTTCTGCCATAAGGGTGGTGTCATCTGCATATCTGAGGTTATTGATATTTCTCCCAGCAATCTTGATTCCAGCTTGTGTTTCCTCCAGTCCAGTGTTTCTCATGATGTACTCTGCTGCTGCTGCTGCTAAGTCACTTCAGTCGTGTCCGACTCTGCGTGACCCCATAGACGTCAGCCCACCAGGCTCTCCTGCCCCTGGGATTCTCCAGGCAAGATAACTGGAGTGGGTTGCCATTTGCTTCTCCAATGCATGAAAGCGAAAAAGTGAAAGTGAAGTCACTCAGTCGTGTCCAACTCTTAGCGACCCCATGGACTGCAGCCCACCAGGCTCCTCCATCCATGGGATTTTCCAGGCAACAGTACTGGAGTGGGGTATTTAAATAAACAGGGTGACAATATACAGCCTTGACGTACTCCTTTTCCTATTTGGAACCAGTCTGTTGTTCCATGACCAGTTCTAACTGTTGCTTCCTGACCTGCATACAGATTTCTCAAGAGGCAGATCAGGTGGTCTGGTATTCCCATCTCTTTCAGAATTTTCCACAGTTGATTGTGATCTACACAGTCAAAGGCTTTGGCATAGTCAATAAAGCAGAAATAGATGTTTTTCTGGAACTCTCTTGCTTTTTCCATGATCCAGCGGATGTTGGCAATTTGATCTCTGGTTCCTCTGCCTTTTCTAAAACCAGCTTGAACATCAAATACATAGGTGCAAATACATAGGTGGCATCATATCTCTTATTTTTTCCTGTTAAAATATTGACTTGCCTTAAAATATATAGTATTCACTTTTACCTATCCTGAAGACGAAAACTAAGGTAGTAACAAAAAAATCAAATCTATGAAATGGCATAAAAATCAACATTTAGTATCTGACTATAAATTTTCTACAAAGTGATACAAAAGATCACAGATAGTATATACTATTCAAAATTGTCACAGCAAACCAATTTAAGCAGAATATGAAAAGCTTTTATAAAACTTGAAGGTACAACAAAAATTTTCTATGTTCTGAAGTCTATAATTAGAAAAAAAAAAAGGCTGATATAAGAATTTCTTTCCAAAAAATACATCCAGAGCGTATCATCCAGTCAGAACTAATTCAATTAAATCTGATGGACTACCCCATGATCCAAGTATAGCCATGAAGATAACAGGAGTCTAAATATGACTGACAGAGAAGTTTACAAAAGAATACTCTGAGGGAGAGGGTGGGATGATTGGGGAGAATAGTATTGAAATATGTATAATATCATATCTGAAACGAGTCGTCAGTCCAGGTATGATGCCCGATAACAGATGCCTGGGGCTGGAGCACTGGGAGGATCTGGAGGGATGGTGTGGGGAGGGGGGAGGGAGGGAGGGTTCAGGATGGGGAACACGTGTATACTGGTGGCGGATCCATCTCGATGTATAGTAAAAGCAATAAAATATTGTAAAGTTAAGCAAAAAAAAAAAAAAAGAATACTCTGAGATTCAAACTAATTACTCCAGTATTTCTCATCCTACAATCCTCAGAGTACTTGTGTCAGAATAACCTATGCAGTGTGTTTTAGAATACTACTGATTCTTGATCCCTACTGAAGACCTAATCTGTACCTAATACTGACTCAATCTGTAGTATTGGAGCTGAGAAATTTATGTTTAATTTAATATTTTTTAAAATTTAGTTTTAAATTTTATTTATTGGCCATGCCACACGACTTGTGGGATCTTAGCTCTCAGACCAGGGATTGAACCTAAGTCCCCTGCATTGGAAGCACAGAGTCCTAACCCCTGGGCCACCAGGGAAGCCCTGAAATCAGTAGTTTGGCAAGTGATTCTTATGTATAGTAAAGGATAAGGACTACTGGTCTAATAGAGTAAAATAGCATTTTGGGGATTTTAGCAGCCTGCATATATCAATATTCCCTTTAAGTTTATGGTATTTCCCTAAAAACCTATGATGGTAAAAACAAATCAAATTAACCTAAGAAACAAAAACATTTACGGAATGTGTATTTGGTATTCCCTTGAATTTAACAGTTCTTCTGAAAATCATTCAAAACTACCAGACTGAAACATATAAAATTACTGTTTCTGTAGGCCAAAATTGGTCAAATAGTAGTAATGTCTATACAGTAATATACAAATATTTTAAAATCTTTTTGGGAACCATTAAAAGATAAGTGAGGGCACAAGCAAAATAAGCACTCAACACAAATACTTACAACATACTCATCACCACAATAAGGACGGTGTTATAGCTTTCAATTTCCTTTTTCTTTCCTGCAAATTACAAAAACAGAAGGCTATCTGAGACTCAGGGTTGTCATTAAAACTGGTAAAAGTTTAACTTCATTTGAAAAATACTGGAGAAGAAATTTGTAAAATTATTTGTAAAGACACAGTGAGTTAGGGTGCACCCTTCTTTGACTTCTGATATTCTAAGTAATATTAAAGAAATCTACAAAAAGAAACCTTATATAAGTTCTGTAAATTTGACCTATATTACAAATTAATTTGTTCTAAAATTAAGTAAGCAATTCAATATATCATGAATGATCTCTAAATTTCATCTCTGCAAATAATATTTGAGTTAGTTCTATGTATATAAGGCTTTGAGCCTTAAAAAAAAATTTTTTTAAATCATCCTCCCCTGTTCTTTGTTGCCCAAATTTTGTTGCAAAATCCCAAAATTAAATAGCTATTAGGTTTAAATGTTAGAAAAATATATTCACACTAAGGTGTTGGAGAAGACTCTTTGAGAATCCCTTGGACAGCAAGGAGATCCAACAAGTCCATCCTAAAGGAAATCAGTCCTGACTATTCAATGGAAGGACTGATGCTGAAGCTGAAACTCCAATACTTTGGCCATCTGATGCAAAGAACTGACTCATTTGAAAAAGACCCTGATGCTGGGAAAGATTGAAAGTGGGAGGAGAAGGGGACAACAGAGGATGAGATGGTTGGATGGCATCACCAACTCTATGGACATGAGTCTGAGTGAACTCCAGGAGTTGGCGATGGACAGGGAAGCCTGGCATGCTGCAATCCATGGGGTCACAAAGAGTCGGACACGACTGAGTGACTGAACTGAACTGAACTGAAGATATAAACTTTAGAAGAGGATCTGATAATGTAGAAGGATGAGGGTGTATGACAGCTTCTTATTTCTGAGAGGGAGGGTGTTATAGTTAGTAGGGACAAGATGCTTTCAAATTAAATGCAGAGATAATAAAAGTCAAATTCTATCTCTGCAGTTTTACTGAGCTGGCCCTGACAGTATATAAGGACTAAAAGCATACAATCATTGTAGTAGATTCAAGGGTAGAAATCAAATGTCTGTAAATGCCTGGCAGAAAATTAACGAATGAAGCATCCCTCAGTGGGCGAGAGTGATAGGGACCAGTGACCTGGCAAAAGTACACACTCATAGTTATATGAGGCAGGTACTGCTAGACTCCAACTGATTGACTGCTGCTCTGAAGGCAAGTGGGTCCAGGGCTGTCAGATCTGAGTTTTTATATAAAAATGTCCAGTTTTTAAAATACCAGGTAAGTCCAGTACAGTACTTCTATTGGCCACATGCCTGCCATTTTGCAACTGCTCCTTTATATATTATTCAGAGTTTGACAAATATTATCAGAAAAGAAGAGAAAAGGAGCCCTCCTAACTGACCTGTCTTATAAACAAGAGGCATATTCTGCTTCATATAAGTAAACCTATAAAGAAAAAAAGAGCTTTCATCTTTGTTTACCACGTAACAGCTACCTGTAATATCCCCTTTGGCCTCTAAACTCATGTCTCCAGAAGAATGCTGAGAAGAAAGTTTAGGAGTTGTCTCTGCTGTTCTGTTGAACGTTCGCCTTCTCCTTCGCAGGCCAGTAAGTTTTCCAGGGTCTTCCATGGGCTGATTTACCATAGATTCTTCCATTAACAAATCTGATTCTAAAAAGAAAAAAATAATCTTTAGATAGTGCAGAAATCTTCTCAGCTATTATATACAGAAGGGTTGGTTGTTGTTTTGTTCTCAGTTTGCTTTTTTTTTTAAGCCTCGGGAACTTTTACTTAATAGCTTTACTTAATAGTTAAGCCTTGGTAACTATTACTCAGGTTTCTTATAGCCTAGATTCAAACTTTACTCTTAATGAAAAGTTACGGAGTGTACAATGATCCCATAACGAGGTTTCATTATTCCAGGAAGAATGAACTGTATTAATTAATGATGGGAACCATCAGAACTGATTTTGCCATGTGCCATATTAAATATTAATATAAAGATTTCAGTTATGGAAACAATAGGCTACCCACTTACACCGGGTCCCTAGAAAGATTTCCAAGATAGATTATAGTACTTGATCATCAATCTCAAAGGAAGAAGCCGCATACAATAGTTTTAATTTAAAATGAAAGTTTGCCAAAAAAAAAGGAAGCACTGGTAAAGAAAGCCTGCAAACAATCTAAAAACTTTGTTTTTCTCAATTGTTTTAACCTTTCCCTTCACCAGATTTTTCATTAGAAGTTCATTATCTATCAGCCAAACTTATCTTTGAATTTCTCTTTCCTTGCTCCTGATTTGGAATTTAATAATGAAAATGCCAGAGACCTAGGGTCGATCCCTGGGTAAGGAAAATCCCCTGGAGAAGGAAACAGCACCCCTCTCCAGTATTCTTGCCTGGAAAACCCCATGGACGGAGAAGCTTGGTAGGCTACAGTCCATGGGGTCGCAAAGAGTCGGACATGACTGAGCGACTTCACTTTCATCTTTCAATGAAACAGCCAATGAGAAAGCAAGGAAAATAAATAACCAGCAAGCCGGCTAGTGAAGCCTTAAATTACCCTGAGTTTATTGGCCACCACCTTTTCTTTAACTAAATTAATTACATTCATGTATGTGTGTGTGTATGTATGTATATATGACATATATATATATATATATAAAACATATATATGTATACTTTTTCTTCATGTACATTTTAAGGAATATCCAAAGAGAAAAGCTACATCACTTCCCCTCCACCAAATCCATACATGTACATGGTCCCACGGCTAAGTGGGCCTGCGCAAACCCAGGAGAGCTGCGTCGTTAAGGGAGGTATGGGCCTAGGGACTCTCCAACCTTCTTCGTGAGCACAGTGCATGTTTATGATCAGGTCACCCAGCCCCTCACTGCAGTCAGCTTCCTTGGCTCCTTGCAGAGGAAGGGAGGGTGACAGCTCCTAACTGTGTGATCCTGGAAAAGTCACTTAACCTCTCTCTCTCTGTTTTGATATTTCTTCTTCAGTAAAATGGGAAAAAAAATTATAGGTTTGCAATGAGTTGATATTTATAAAACACAGAGGGTAACACCTGGCATATCATAAGCATTATATAAGTGTTTGGCAGATCAATGAAAATTAGTTTTTAAATTTTAAGTGTAACAGTTGGAACCACTTCAGTAAGAGTCATTCCAGTGCCATCTACCAGTTGCTACTATGAATCCAATTGAAGAATCCATCCATTCTGTTAATAAATGCCATTCTTACAAAAGTAGATAAATCAAGAAATTTACAAACCAAGCTGTTTGAAATAATCTGCCAGTGAACTCCAGGAATTCTTCTCAATTAAAGATTTGATAATAGCCCATGGTTGTTTTTTGTATTTCAAATCTGTTGAAACTCTAATGAATAAGGAAGGAAGAAGAATATTTAATTTACAAGATTTAATCACTTTATGAACACTGCAATTAAATGTAGGAATGAATTCAGTGAAAAGCCAAAAGGATGTAAAGTCACTAAGACTACAAATAAAATTGTTCACTGAAAATAAATTCTTTAAAAAAATTACCGGGAGCTGCTAATAAATTCATCAACTTGGCATTTTATTTCTTTGCTTTCTCGAACTCTGAATTTTCTTTATTTAAATAGCAATAAAGGCTCAAAATAAACTAAATTTCCTAAATGCCGTGTATAAAAAAATCTCTAGTGGTCATACATTAGCTGAAAGTCACTACACTAGCTGAGACTAGGGCAAGTGTATGATGGGCCCAGCACCACCTTCAACATATCAACATTTCTGGTCTCCCACTGCAACAGAGCTGTTTACTGCCCACCACATGCTCCTCAAATCTCCCAGCCCTCTTGCCCTTAAACAGGGTCCTGGGACCATTCTGGGCACTGGACTGTGAGCACAAGTCTATGCTCTCTCTCCTCTGGTAGTAACTGAAATGATACATAGTCTGGATTGTGCAGCCCCAGAGGTCAAAGCCCCATCAGCCTGGGTTCTTGAGTGAGGCTTCCCACCCTTTGCTGACCAACAGTGGACACACAAAGTAAGAAATAAAGTTTTGTTGTGTAAAACTGCAACTAAGATTTCAGGATTGATACATTGCCAGCATACAATGTAGCCTGTCCTGACTAAAACACTCCTTTACAGTAGCTCACCTCAGTCGGCATTTCTGCTTTGAAGATGGGATGATACAGTATCTGTTTAGAGTATAGAAGTAATCATGGTAGGGGACATCATGTGTCAGCACTTCTGCATCTACCAAATAAAACTGTGCTTCCCAACTTTCTTTATACAGTCTCTGCCAAAATAAGAGGAAATTTATTTGCATGTACATGTTTAATACATCAAATTCCCTGCCAACTTAGAACATGTATACCAGAATTCCTTCTCACAAATTACAAAAAAACATGAGGAGCCTAAATACAAAGCCAGAAGGGCCTCCACGTTGCTATGTAATCTACAAATTGAGAAGGGATGTGCAGAAATAGTATTTGCTGCCTCTCTGTCATTTCATTGTATAATTTTTTTCCCTTCATTTTAGGCATGCATAGGAGAAAGGAATTACATGATCTCTCATCTGTGTTAGCAGTTGATTAAGAATTTCAAATGTTCCTGGTGGAGGAACAATTCAAAATTCAACTGAACAAAGCCAAGACCTCACTCTAAAATTCATTAAAGTTTAATAAAAACCACTCTTCACCAAAAAAAGGAAGGAAGGGGACAACCAGACAAAACACTGCTTTCCCTAAATAGGCTTTGAAGTGGTTGCTGGCCAACTCTTTCTCATTTTAACCTTACTTATTCTATTTATGGAGAAGGCAATGGCACCCCACTCCAGTACTCTTGCCTGGAAAATCCCACGGACAGAGGAGCCTGGTAGGCTGCAGACCATGGGGTCGCTAAGAGTCGGACATGACTGAGCGACTTCACTTTCTCTTTTCACTTTCATGCATTGGAGAGGGAAATGGCGACCCACTCCAGTGTTCTTGCCTGGAGAATCCCAGGGACAGGGAAGCCAGGTGGGTTGCCGTCTATGGGGTCACACAGAGTCGGACACGACTGAAGTGACTTAGCATAGCATAGCATTCTATTTATCCTCTAAAGTTATCAAAGATTCTCAGATACCAAAAAGAAACTTCTCTTAAATGTTTGAAAATCTTTGGAAAAGAAAATTTTAAGTCCTTTTGAACACTGATGGACAAAAACTATAATAGCAAAACTAATTCAGATGTTAATAGATATTTTCTAACTCTGTAGAACAGATACACTATACAGATATACAGTACTTCAACAAAACTGGCCAAGCATAAACTGCAGTGTATGACAGTGCCTGCTGGTCAGAGTAGACAGAGCATTAGATACCTAACATTCTCTTCCTCATGTGTCATAGCAGCCATCTAGTTATTTGACCCTAACCCTTGACATGACCCTGTAAATCAGATTCCAGTAGTGTTTTTTTTTAAAAAAAAAAAAAACACTTATTATGAAAAGTTCAAACATATACAAGAGTAGAAATGAACACTACACAATGAACCCTCATCAGCTCATCAACCAGCTTCAATAATAACTCACATCCAGTCCTGTTTTATCTGTATATCTCCCCACATCCCCTCCGTTTACCTTCATCTTCCACCTAGCTACTTTTAAAAGACAGCCTAACCACCAATATAATTTCATCCAAAAACACATCAGTATATTTCTTTATCAATTGCTCAGTGGTGGTGGTGGTTTAGTTGCTCAGCTGTGTCTGACTCTTGTGACCCCATGGACTGTAGCCTGTCACGTTCCTCTGTCCTTGGGATTTCCCAGGCAAGAATCCTGGAGTGGACTGCCATTTCCTTCTCCAGGGGACCTTCCCAACACAGGGATTGAAACCACGTCTTCTGCATTGTAGGTGGGTTCTTTACCACTGAGCCACCAAAGGATTCCGTAAAATTCCTCAGTATATCCCTTTAAAAGATAAATGCTCTTTGCTTTAAAATATAACAACCGTACCATTACAGAACATAGAAATGAACAATTTCTTAAATCTCAGAAAAGCCTTTTTACAGTTAGCTTGTCTGAATTTGGATTGGGTTGATTTGTTTATGTGCCTCTTAAACTAACCTGTAAACAGTTTCTCCTTCCTTTTCTGTCTTGCTGTACACTTGTTGAAACTGTCTTGTAAACTGGTGACTAGGACCTATGACAGGCATCTTTTCTCCTTCCACAAGCATGGTTCTTTTGGAATACTGGCAGTATAGACATACCTGCTTTTCAGTGGCAGTGGTACTCTTTCCAGTTAGCGGATTGTTAAGGACTATCGTGTAAGTCATGGTTCTCAACCGGTCACCTCCAGGTTCCACATTCCAAGGGGTAGATACTACATCTAATCACAGCAAAAAAGAGTTAGTTAAAAGAGTTACTTAGAGAAATTTGAAGGGTATGGCTTGTAATGGAATCAAAGAGAGAGTTTTTGAACTATTTGAATTTTTATTTGTGACCAGTCCTAACTTCCTTATAACTGTATTATTCATTTAACATTAAAGAAGAGTAAAGTCACATCAGGCACTCTTCTTGCATGTGACATACACCTCATCTCTGATCCATTTACTTCTAAATTGTTGTCTATTAAAACATTTTTTCTTTTCTCTAGAAGATAAAATTAAAAGTTCTTTTTAAAGTTCCCAGTACCTACAAAGAAATGGTGTCCACTTATCAGAGACAGAACATTTCAACACTCCCATCATCAAGGACAAGACCTTGAAAGACATTTGTCCTTAATGTAGCAATATGATCTGATCTCAACTTGTGGAGAGATCACATCAATGAGAAATCATACAATGTTAATGTCTTCTCTGCCGAGATCTTTAATCAAGGAAGGGGCAATGGAATATAAATAAACTATACAACCTTTTCTATATGAAGAAAGCTCTAGAAAAATCTATCTTTGTGGCAAGATTTTGTAAAAATTCTATTCCTTTTGCTTAGCAATAACACAATGACCAAAAACACACTTTGAACAGAAATACTGTGGTATTGGAGAAGACTCTTGAGAGTCCCTTGGACTGCAAGAAGATCAAACCAGTCAATCCTAAAGGAAATCAGTCCTAAATATTCATTAGGACTGATGCTGAAGCTGAAACTCCAATACTGTGACCACCTGATGCAAAGAACTGATTCATTTGAAAAGACCCTGATGCTGGGAAAGATTGAAGCCAGGAGGAGAAGGGGATGACAGAGGATGAGATGGTTGGATGGCATCATCAACTCTAGGAACATGAATTTGAGTAAGCTCCGGGAGTTGGTGATGGACAGGGAAGCCTGGCGTGCCGCAGTCCATGGGGTCACAAAGAGTCAGACACAACTGAGCGTCTGAACTGAATTGACATCTTTAGAATATAGCATCATATAACAAAGTTCATTTAACAAACTAACACTAGGAAAATACAGGTAACAGCATCATGAACTCTATTCAAAGGTCTGGCTAAGTCACCTAGCACAACTGTTCTTGTTGTTGTTATTTAGTTGTTAAGTCGTATCTGACTCCTTGTGACCCCATGGACTGTAGCTTGCCAGGCTCCTCTGGCAAGAATACTGGAGTGGGTTGCCATTTCCTTCTCTAGGGGATCTTTCTAACCCAGGGATCAAACCCAGGTCTCCTGCATAGTAAGCAGACTCTGAGCCACCTGGGAAGCCCTACCTAGCACAATGGACTTAGACAATTAGTATATCTGGCTGCTGCACATCAATATCCTAAAACAGAAGCTTTTATCTAACCTATTACCCATCATCAAAGGAAAGGAAACAAGGCTTTATGATATATTCAATTTTATTTAACTTCTTTCAGTCAGCTAAGCCTAGGGATTTAATGAGGGATCCTGAAGCTGCCTGTTGCTTATCTTTTGCAAAAAAATTTTGCAAGTAAATTAAACAGGCAATATCTCAAATTATGGGGTCTATAATACAGAATTTGTTTAAAAAGTTATTTATTTAGATGTACAAGAGATATAAAATTAATTATAAAATACTTTGTAAAATGTAACTTTGATCGTATGTCAGCCTGTTTCAGAAAAATTATACAAATAGTTCATTGTTAACCAGTGACTAAATTTAAAGATATCATTGAATTCTGCCATTAAAACTGCACACTATTCAACAAAGATAAAAGTCTCTCTTTCACTTGTATTTTCATCAGTGTTACCAACAAGCCTATTGACTATCACATGCCAGAATGTTACAACATTTTGGAATAGTCAAGCCCCCAGTACCTAAGTAAAGCTCATCATAATATAAAGAACAGATGAAGTTATAAGAAAAAATGGCAACAGTATACAAAAAGACATATGAGCCATTTTGATACAATAAGTTGAAGTAATCAAAAGCAAAAATTGCAAAATAAATAATTCAAGAATCCTTTGATGTAATAAAATTTAAAAATTGGTGAACCTTCACAAACACTAGGGTAACTATTATCACAAAAACCTAAAAATAAGAGGTTGACTAGATATGGAGAAATTGGAACTTTTATGCAGTGCTGGTGAGACTGTAAAATAATGTAGCCACTGTGGACAACAATATGGCAGTTCTTCAAAAAATTAAATATAGAATTAACTTATGACCCATTTCTACTTCTAGTTATTACCCAAAGGAACAAAGAGCAGGGATTCAAACAGTTACTTGTACACTAGTGTTCACAGCAGCAGCATCCACAATAACTAAAAAGTGAAAATAACTGAAAACTCCACTGATAAAGCAGTAGGTATACAAAATATGGCATAAACATATAATGGTTTAGCATTTATTCTTTAAAAAGAATGAGATGAAATCCATACTGCAATATGGATAAAACCTTGAATACATTATGCTAAGTGAAATAAGCAGTCACCAAGAAACAAATACTGTAAGTGTGGTATTGGAGAAGACTCCTGAGAGTCCCTTGGACTGCAAGGAGATCAAACCAGTCAATCCTAAAGGAAATCAATCCTGAAAATTCATTGGCAGGACTGATGCTGAGGCTGAAGCTCCAATACTTTGGCCACCTGGTACAAAGAACTGACCCATTAGAAAAGACCCTGATGCTCGTACAGATTGAAGGCAAGAGAAGGAGATGATAGAGGATGAAATGGTTGGATGCCATTACCGACTCAATGGGCATGAGTTTGAGCAAGCTCCAGGAGACAGTGAATGACAGAGAAGCCTGGCGTGCTGCACTCCACGGGGTCCCAAAGAGTCAGACAACTGCGTGACTGAACAACAAAAGCAAAGTAAAATTCATAGAGGCAGAAAGGAGAATGGTGTCATCAGGAGATGCGGAGAGGGGAAATAGAGCGTTACTGTTTACCAGGGATGGAGTTTCAGTTTGGGGAAGATGAAAAGTTCCAGTGATGGTGATGGGTACACAACAATGTGAATGTACTTAATGCCACCGCACTGTACACTTTAAAATTATTAAAATGGTAAGTTTTATGTTATGTGCAGAAATAATACCACAATAAAAAAGATTGGTGAATGTAGGTGGTGGGTAGGTTTCATTATACTATTCATGCAACTTTTCTAAAGCTTTGCATTTTTTTCAAAATTAGAAAGTTGAATAAAAAGACTTAAAACTGAGCTTTACATTATAAAAATAGTGTCCTATAACCATAAACAAAGATTTTAAAGAATTCAAATTAAGTGATTTTTATTAAAAATCATTAAGAATAATTATTATTCTTAATAATTTAAAATAAATTTTAATTATAAAAAAATAGATTCAGAAGTAGCCGTGTTAGTGCTGAAATTAGGTTAAATCCACAAATAACTGACTATACTATATTTTCCCATTAAACTCTTAATAGTTTAAAAAGAAGCCTTTGAAACCTATTCTCAAGAAATGCAACTTTGATTACCAGATAACAAATTCAGAAGATAATAGAATAGTGTGCAATCATAAGCAGATTATCTCTCTGGGGGCAAACCTTCTGACTAATTCTAGGTCTAATGGCAACATGCCTATAACTATTTATACTTGTGATAAGCCAGAAACCTTTGCTTCCCAAATCCATTTATAGCATCAGATGGCAAACACAGTCATCCATACTGAAGCTAGATATGATATCAGACACCAAACGCAGCTGTGATTTAAAAAAAAAAATCTTCATTTTGTACCAACGTGGAATAACATAGCTAGTTCCCTTTGGGCCTTCCCAGCCATAAAAATGGCAGTGCAATATCAACGGGCATCATCTTAGAAAATTAAGAGATATAAAATATCCAGCTCTTCTGGAATGGCAAATTCTCCAGGCAGACATGAATAGCAAGAACATACAAAATAGATTCAGAACAGATACAATGTTAAACATGAGCTACTGAGTGAAAAGAAAGATTTATATCCCTCAGGTATTATACATTTTTAAAACTGGAAGAACAGGAAAAAAATTAATGATTTTTAAAAACCTGACATTTAATATAATCACAAGACAATAGCTATCAATCAGAAATTGCTTTGCTACTCTACTATGAATAATAAGAAAAAATTACTTTTTTATATCTAGTCTGTATCAATGTTATAACCTATGAATATGTAATTATGTTTACATAAAAGTTTCAAATAAAGGAATAACATCTAATGGTTAATAAAATGGTTAGATTATACATTATATTTAACTTGACTCTCTTTGACTGTGTCAAATGACTCAGCTTATATGGATCTCTACCACTGGTGTTTTCTAATTTTATATAGCAAGTTAAACCATATGCTCCCAAAGTTTCTAAGATATCTTGAAATATTTAGGATAAATTCAATTTCAGGTTTGCTATATGCTTCTTTGAGATGTTTACCAAAATAGAACTTTTAACACATAATCAATAAAATTGTTTTTATAACTACTTTCCTAATTGGAATATTTTCATTAAGGTAGACCATAGGCATTGCAATCTCAAGTCTCCTTGAATTTGCAGAAAAAACATACACGTGTACCACTACCCAAATCAAGATAGAGAACTTTACCAGCATCCCACAAGCTCCCTTCCAGTCTTTATCCACCCACAGCAGTCCCCACAGCAGTTAACTACTCTGCTGCTTTTATGTCTATAAATAAGTTTTACCTCATTTTGAACTTTAAATAAAGAAATCACAGTATGTACTATTTTATGTCTGACTTCTCTTGCTTAATACTACACTATACCCATAAGATTTATACATATTGTTAGCAGCAGTTTTGTTTTGTTTTCCATCGCCATACAGTATTCTTTTGTATGAACATACATCTGTTTATCCATTCTATTACTGGTGGATATTTGGGCTGTTTTGAGTTTGGGGGCCATTATAAATAATGCTGCTATGAACACGACAGTACACATCTTTCAGAGTACACTGGTACCCATTTCTGAAGGTTAAATGTGTCTAGTAGATACCACCAAATCATTTTGCAAAGTGACTATACTAGTTCATACTCTGCTAGAATCCAATCGGCTTCCTAGTTGGCACTAGTGGTAAAGAACCCATCTGCAAATGCAGGAGACACAGAGGTGCAGGTTTGATCCTTGGGTCTGGAAGATCCCTGGAGGAGGGCATGGCAACCCAGTCTAGTATTCTTGCCTAGAGAATCCCATGGACAAAGGAGCCTGACGGGCTACAGTCCACAGGGTCTCAAAGAGTCGGACACAACTGAAGCAACTCAGCTCACATGCACAGAATCCAACTATTCCACAATGGAAGCCTTTTAAATGGGGCTCAACCCAGATGAACTGCTATATTAATAAATAAACGGAGTTTTAGTTCTCAAAGGGTCTGAACTTAATAGTAGGTACTGCTACTGCTAAGTCGCTTCAGTCGTGTCCAACTCTGTGCAACCCCATAGACGGGGGCCCACCAGGCTCCTCCGTCCTTGGGATTTTCCAGGCAAGAGTACTGGAGTGGGGTGCCATTGATCTGACTAATTGAAAAATTATACTATTTACATGTGATTTTACCCTAAACACCTAAACACCAGTTTCTACATCACCAAAATAAAATTGAAGCCTAATTTTTCCACTTGACAACATAAACTTTCTAAGGATAATAAAATTCTCCCACATCTATCATTAGATAAGAATATAAGACCAACCTATTATATTTCTAGAATTAGAAAATCTCTGCATAAAGCGTGAACTGGTGAACAGCAATTCAAACATTCTTTCAGCACTGATATGAAACACACGGTTGATATAAAGTCTTCCATGAAGGTCTTTCTCAAGAATGTTTTCTGGGGAAACAAAAAACACAGAACAAAAGGGAAGAAATCAAAGAAAGGTAATTTCAAGGTTTCATTTTGTTTGTTTTGGGCACAAAATGGCTTTTACATGTGATTACAATGATCACAGCACATTACATGACACTACTAAAACTCTAAATTGGTATTATATACATACATATTATGTATAACTATACATAAAAGTAGACCATAAACTATATATGATCAACATTCAGAAAACGAAGATCATGGCATCTGGTCCCATCACTTCATGGGAAATAGATGGGGAAACAGTGGAAACAGTGTCAGACTTTATTTTTCTGGGCTCCAAAATCACTGCAGATGGTGACTGCAGCCATGAAATTAAAAGGCTCTTACTCCTTGGAAGGAAAGTTATGACCAACCTAGATAGCATACTCAAAAGCAGAGACATTACTTTGCCAACAAAGGTTCACCTAGTCAAGGCTATGGTCTTTCCTGTGGTCATGTATGGATGTGAGAGCTGGACTGTGAAGAAGGCTGAGTGCTGAAGAATTGATGCTTTTGAACTGTGGTGGTGGAGAAGACTCTTGAGAGTCCCTTGGACTGCAAGGAGATCCAACCAGTCCATTCTGAAGGAGATCAGCCCTGGGATTTCTTTGGAAGGAATGATGCTAAAGCTCAAACTCCAGTATTTTGGCCACCTCATGCGAAGAGTTGACTCATTGGAGAAGACTCTGATGCTGGGAGGGATTGGGGGCAGGAAGAGAAGGGGACGACAGAGGATGAGATGGCTGGATGGCATCACTGACTCGATGGATGTGAGTCTGAGTGACCTCCGGGAGTTGGTGATGGACAGGGAGGCCTGGCGTGCTGCAGTTCATGGGGTCGCAAAGAGTCGGACACGACTGAGTGACTGATCTGATCTGATCTGATCTGATGATCAATAGTTTAGTTGTCAAAAACCAAGATATATAAATATTTAATTTGCATGATATCAAACTCCCATAATATCGTATATCATTCAAAAAAACAGTTCATGAATTTCTGTGTCATCCATGTGCAGCGACCATGCTAACCTCTGTATCATTCCAATTTCAATATATGTGCTGCCAAACCAAGCACTCAAAAAAATATTTTTAAAAAAGGAATCTTTCAAGAGTGACAAGGGACACATAGCAGGTCCTATTTCTCAATGTGTGTACATATTAAGTAAATATTAAGACATGAATGGCTTTAATATCTGCTGTACTCACTATCTTACTAGTCTGAATAATGTTTCAAACTTGACTTAAAGTTCACTCCCCCAAGACAAGTATCACTGTATTCACAATCTGTTCTCTATATCACGCATTAAAAGAAATCTTTCTGAAAGAGAAAAATAAATATCATATATTAACACATATATATGGAATCTAGAAAGATGGTACTGATGAACCTATTTGCAGGAAAGCAATGGAGACACTTGGAAAGCAATTGGAGAAGGAAACGGCAACCCACTCCAGTGTTCTTGCCTGGAGAATCCCAGGGACGGGGGAGCATGATGGGCTATAGTCCATGGGGTCGCATAGAGTCGGACACGACTGAAGCAACTTAGCAGCAGCAGCAATGGAGACACAGGCATAGAGAACAAACTTGTGAAACAGTGGGGAAGGAGAGGGTGGGACAAATGGAGAGAAGAACATATACACTACCATATGTAAAAGAGATGCCAGTGGGAATTTGTTGTATGACTCAGGGAGCGCAAACTGGTGCTCTGAGACACCCTAGAGGGATGGGATGGGGTGGGTGGTGGGAGGGCAATTCAAGAGGGAGGGGACATATGTATACCTATAACAAACTCATGTTGATGTACAGCAAAAACCATCACAATATTGTAAAGTAATTATCCTCCAATTAAAATAAATTAATTTAAAAAATAAACGTGTAAAAAATAATTAATCGAAAAAGAAATCCTTCTGAAAAGTATTCTTCAAAGCTAAATAAAGCCCAATGGAATGCTATATTTTTTCTAAGAACCTGACAGCAATGTTGAAAACTCTTTTGTAGAAAATAAGGAAGCTCACCTCTCCTCATATTCCCGGGAAACACTACATGAAATAGCCCATGCATTCACGATGTTACCACATGCCAGGTATCATGCTAAGCAACGTAGAGGCATTCACACATATCCTCACAGCAATCCTGTGAGGCAAGAGCTATTCACATCTTCATCTCCACTGTACAGATGAGGAAACTGCAGCACTCAGAGAATTGCCAAAGCTCCATGGCTAGGGACTGAACTGGAATCTGAAATCACTCTAGCTCCAGAACACACAAACTTAACCCTATTCTATCGTGCAAGGAATTTAACTCAGAAGAATCTAAAGGAAATGGCAGGGCTGGGGGACATCTAGGAATAGGAGTCTGGTAGAATAAAGGAAATAGAGTAAAGCAATCCAATTGAAATTTTAATGATTTCAGGACTGGGGTTATTTATTATTTCACAGATTATGCCCATCATTACAGAATGAAAACTGTGACAAAAATGCCCCATAGCTCACAAAACAAGTTCTAAGAATTATGTGTTGAGCATCTGTCCACATTAAGCCACGGGAAGCAGTCAGAGTAAAAGGCAGTGGTCTAAGAAGCAGGAAAGAAAATTCCCTCCAGCTCTGCCTTCACTCCAGCTACTCCTCATGAAATGGTCTGTCTCCCTGTTTTGTTATAGGTGCAGAGAAGTTAGGGATAGTGGGTAGATATCAATTTACCTCCTTCCTGCAACAATACTATGTGTAGACAAAAGCATGCACATGGTAGGCACCGCAATCTCAAGTAATGGCTCCTTTGGCATAGAAATTAATCATGGAAACTAGGCAATTTACTAAGGTTCTGTGAGGTGACTTCCCAATTAGGCTTGAGAAATAGCTTTGTCTGACACAGAAGTAATATATGTTCATTATGACTTCCCTGATAGCTCAGTTGGTAAAGAAGCCCCCTGCAATGCAGAAGACCCTGGTTCGATTCCTGGGTCAGGAAGATCCAGTACACTTCAGTATTCTTGGACTTCCCAGGTAGCTCAGCTGGTAAAGAATCCACCTGCAATGAGGGAGACCTTGCTTTGATCCCTGGGTTGGGAAGATCCCCTGGAGAAGGGAAAGGCTACCCACTCCAGTATTCTTACCTGGAGAATTCCATGGACTATATAGTCCACGGGGTCTCAAAGACTCGGACACAACTGAGCCACTTTCACTTTCATGTTCATTGTAAAAATAATTCATATGTCACAAGAAAGCAAACAAGTATAGGTATTCTATGTATCCTGATCATCACCTTCACAGAACTTATCCTGACTTGTAATTATATTTTTACTGACTTATGCCTTTTTATTGCCTCTTTCCTGCACTAGACTCTAAGTTCTATGTGAGCAGGGATCATGTTGATTTCAGACACCTAAGTACATTACAAGTTTGGCACATAAGTGTTATATAACCATTTTTGAATGAATAGGGGACCGTGGAAAATAGAAAAAAATCGTAAGTAAAGCCGCTCAGTCGTGTTTGACTCTTTGCGAACCCATGGACTGTAGTCTACCAGGCTCCTCAGTCCATGGAATTTTCCAGGCAATAGTACTGGAGTGGGCTGCCATTTTTTTGCAATGATATCTTTAAATTTTTTATTTTTTAATAATTTTAGAGGGACAATTAACTAAACTATATTCCTATTTTTTCCAGTAATGTCTTTTTCTGAACAAGAATTGAGCCCAAGGTACCATGTTTGTACTTAGTTGTTATCATCTTAGTCTCCTCCAATCTATGACAGTCCCTCACTTTTTTCTTGTTTTTCAATGACCTAATACATTTGAAAGTACAGGACAGGCATTATGTAGAATGTCCCCCAACTTGGGTTCACCTGAGGTTTTTTTCATGATTAGACCAGGGTTTGGATTTGGGGGACGAACACCACAGAGGTGAAATACCCTTCTCCTCAAACTCAGGGGGTACACATAACAGCATTGACCTTGATTAACCTTGATCAATAGGTCAAGGTGGTATCTGGCAGGCTTTTCCACTTCAAAGGTATTATTTTCCTCTTTCCATATTCTATTCATTAGAAATGAGTCCCTAAGTTCAGCCCATCCCAAGGGGAGGAGAATTCAGCTCCACCTCCTGGAAGGGAAAAGATCTACATATATACTTTACCTATATTATTTGGAGCTCTGTAAGGAAGACTCCTGCTTTCTCCCCCATTTATGTATTTATTCAACCATTGGTATCAGGATGTACGACTTACAAAGTCAGTTTACACTTTGGGTTATAATCCAGTACTTTCATTATTTATTTTGCTGCTCACACTTATTTTCTGTTTGGCCATTAGAAGCTCTTTCAGGTTGATGCCTATGGCCTTTTGACATGCCTCTTTTTTTCTTTTCTTGCACTATATCTGGGCTCATTTTGTATATTCCCCACCCTAGCCCTTCCCAGCTGGCTCTAGTGGTAAAGAACCCACCTGTCAACTCAGGAGACATAAGAGACCTGGGTTCAATCCCTGGGTGAGGAAGATCTCCTGGAGGAGGGCATGGCAACCCACTCCAGTATTCTTGCCTGGAGAATCCCCTGGACAGAGGAGCTTGGCAGGCTACAGTCCATAGGGTCACAAAGAGTCAGACACAACTGAAGTGGGCACCGTAACCCTAAAAGCAGCCATTTCTCTAAAGAGTCCTGGAACTATTATTTTTCAAAAGTAAGTTTCCTTCCTTAAATTTCACATTTAAGAAGGAAATAAATTGTATTCATAAAAGTATTTCAATACAATGTCTTCATATTTCATTTAAACTCTGTTAGATAAAATGTTCTGTATCACAACTGATAAAAACATAACTTGTGGTATAACTACCAGAAATTAACAATAATACCTTTTGTATGCAAATTTGTTCAAGGAAGTAAGGATATGAAATAAACTATTTCCACCTGGGATTATTTATTTATTAAATTCATGGTACTTTAAAGCCTCCTATCTAAATAACATCATCAATCATATTGCTGGAGCATATTAAGCTAGCAGGTGGTATTTTAAATGGAGAAAGGAACACTGCTCAACTTAGTAGCAGGTTGCTGCTGCTGCTGCTGCTAAGTCGCTTCAGTCGTGTCCAACTCTGTGCGACCGCACAGACAGAAGCCCACCAGGCTCCCCTGTCCCTGGGATTCTCCAGGCAAGAATACTGGAGTGGGTTGCCATTTCCTTCTCCAACGTATGAAAGTGAAAAGCGAAAGTGAAGTCACTCAGTCGTGTCCGACTCTTAGCGACCCCATGGACTGGAGACCAGGCTCCTCCGTCCATGGGATTTTCCAGGCAAAAGTACTGGGGTGGGGTGCCATTGCCTTCCCCAGTAGCAGGTTACTATTTCCAATAAAGAATGAATACTATTTCAAATATAATAATTTGAAAGTGGCCAATGGAAAATGGTAGGAAAATTGAGACAGATAAATATAAGAAGGACCTTGGCATGAATAAAACTGAAACCATTGAACACATACTCAATACATGTTGGTAGTATTTTGAGTATGTGTGAAAACATGCATTAGGTGGGTATGCAGGAAAGGCAGGTAATTTGGAGTTTAATTGAGTAACTAAAGAGACACAATTTGTTTTATCTTCCACTCTCTAAAAACTGGTGATCAGGGCTTCTATGCAATACAGAAGCTATACCACTATTATTCTTTCTTTATCTGTAGATAAAGACACAGTTTATATGAGATTTAATGTTACTCTTTAGGTAACTTTTCATTAATGTGAAATGTATGGGAACTGAATGAGGATTTTTTTTTTAAAGGATCATTCTTATAAAAGAGTAGATGAGAAAGAAAAAGAAAAAAAAATCCTCATTTGGTTCTTTTATTGCATGAATTGAGATGATGCAATAAAATGATGATTTGGTTTTTTTCCTTCATTCTATTAAGGTGACAAATCACACTGATTAATTTTTGTCTGTTGACCCATTCTCAAATTCCAGGAATAAATCCCACTTGGTCATAGTGTATAACTCTTTTAATGTACTGCTTTGGTTTGCTTGTATTTTGTTCAGGATTTCTATGTCAATATTTGTAAAGGATATTTGTAATTTTCTTGTAGTGTCTTTGCTTGTCTTTGGTATCAGTGTAAAAGTTCTCAAAATATATTCTGGATGCAAAAACAAACAAAAATCCTCATTTTGGTGTCACTTATGTGTCTGGCCACTGGGTGACAGAGCAGATCCTCCTACAGGAGAGGCTTGGCCAGGCAGGGATAACTCACACAGCTACATGCTGTTGTTCTTTAGTTGCTAAGTCACGTCCAACTCTTTTGCAACCCCATGGACTGTAGCCCGCCAGGCTCCTCCATCCATGGATTTTCCCAGGCACAAATGGTAAGGATGCTAAGAGAGTCTAGTCATTCCTGGTGCTTGACCCTTTCAAAAAAACTTCCTCTCATTGATCTTTTCAAAAGAATACAACTGTCTTCTTAATACATTCTAATTTTTAAGAACCTGTTTATTTTTACTTATGTTTTTAAGAGTGTAGATTTAGTTTTCACCAAAGATACTTCAGTGTTTCCAAGCCAAGGTCGAACCTGATTTGGATTTGGTTTTCACGGATTTGGTTCGGTTTTGGATCTGGATTTGATTTTAGATTTGAACTGGATTTGATTTAGATTTGACTTGGATTTAACTTTGGTTTTCACGGATTTAGTAAATAGCCTTCAGGGGTTTCCAAACCAGGTCTAAGCTGAACAGTAAGTGGACTAGCAAATACAGTCATGTCAAACAGATCCAAACCACAACAATGTCCCCATCACCAACACTCCAGTAGGAATAGTAATATAACATGCTGATACAAATGAAGGTATAGCAAAACTCCACTGGCATGACTCTGCTTCCTGAAATGTGAAAGTAGTCAGCCACTACCCTACCCTTCCTATTGTCTCCTCACTTCAATGTCAGTAATCTTACAGCTAAAAAAAAAAAAAAACTCCTTGAAGTGACCTTGAAATTTCATGACTTGATAAGCATAACAAGCCCCAGGTTATTGGTTATAACTCAAAGAAAGTAAAGAGAACATGATTTGCTCTAAAGTTTCCCTTCAGCAACTGATTTTTGTTTTTACTGTATTCTCTACATTCAAAAAATGAGGATCAAGGCATCCAGTCCCATCATTTCATGGCAAATAGATGGGGAAACAATGGAGATAGTGACAGATTTTATTTTCTTGGGCTCCAAAATCACTGCAGATGGTGACTGCAGCCAGGAAATTAAAAGACAGTTGCTCCTTGGAAGAAAAGCTATGACAAACCTAGACAGAATATTAAAAAGCAGAGACATTACTTTGCTGACAAAGGTCCATCTAGTCAAAGCTATGGTTTTTCCAGTAGTCATGTATGGATGTGAGAGTTGAACCATATAGAAGGCTGAATGCCGAAGAATTGATGCTTTTGAACTGTGGTGTTGGAGAAGACTCTTGAGAGTCCCTTGGACTGCAACGAGATCAAACCAGTCCATACTAAAGGAAATCAATCCTGAATATTCATTAGAAGGACTGATACTGAAACAGAAGCTCCAGTACTTTGGCCACCTGATGCAAAGAGCCAACTCATTAGAAAAGACCCTGATGCTGGGAAAGATTGAAGGCAGAAGGAGAAGGGGATAACAGAGGACGAGATGGTTGGATGACATCCCTAACTCAATGGACATGAGTTTGAGCAAGCTCCAGGAGATGGTGAAGGACAGGGAAGCCTGGCGTGCTTCACTACACAGGGTCGCAAAGAGTCAGACACAACTAAGCGACTGAACAACAACTACTTTTGAAATCTCTCTCTTCCCCTCTCTTTTTGTGGTTAAAGAAAGTAGTAAGATTTATAGTATTACACCATGCAGATTTTCATTATTATTTTTTAAAACTCAAACTGTATCAGACTTAAATGTAAGACCTGAAACCATAAAGCTTCTAGAAGAAAACATAAGCAAGTACATTCTTTGACATCTTTCTTAGCAGTATTTTTTATGTCTCCTCTAGCAGGATAAATAAAAGCAAAAATAAACAAATCAAACTAAAGAGCTTTTGCACAGTGAAGGAGATTATAATAAAAATGTAAAAGCTGCCTACTGAATGTCAGAAGATATTTGCAAATGATATATCTGATAAGGGGTTAATATCCAAACTATACAAAGGACTCATACAACTCAACAACTAAAAATTACCTGATTAAAAAGGAAATGAGCAGAGGACCTGAATAGACATTTTTTCAAAGAAGACATACAGATGGCCAACAAGCACATGAAAAGATGCTCAGCATCATTAATCATCAGGGAAATGCAAATCAAAACCACAATGAGATACCATCTCACAGCATCAGAATGGCTATTACCAAGAAGACAGCAAATAACAAGTATTGGTGAGAATGTGGAGAAAAGGCAACCCTAGTACACTGTTGGTGGGAATGTAAACTGGTGCAGCCACTATGGAAAATATTAGGTAAGTTCCTCAAAAAATTAAAAATAGAACTACCATAAACTCCAGTACTTTCACTCCTAGGTATTTTCCTAGGTATTTATCTGATAAAAATGAAAACACTAATTCAAAAAGATATACATACCCCACTATGTTCACTGCAGCATTATTACAATAGCAAAAATATGGAAGCAACCTAAGTGCCTATCAACAGATAGGAGGGATAAAGATGATGTGGTATAGATATATACAATGGAATACTATTGTTCTTTAGTTGCTAAGTCGTGTCTGACTCTTTTGTGACCCCCTGGACTGTAGCCCACCAGGCTCCTCTGTCCATGACGTTTTCCAGGCAAGAACTGGAGTGGGTTGCCATTTCCTTCTCCAGGGAATCTTCTCAACCCAGGGATAGGACCCACATCTCCTGCATTGCAGGTGGATTCTCTACCACTGAGCCATCTGTGGTAAAGGGAAGCCCAAAATGGAATATTACTCATCCATAAAAAAGGATGAAATCGTGCCATTTTTGGCACAGATGGACCTAGAGAATATTATGCTTAGTGAAATAAACCAGACAAAGAAAGACATATACTGTATGATTTCACTTATATGTGGAATCTAAAAAACAAAACAATGAACAAACGTAACAGAAACAGAGCCATAGACACAGAGAACAAACAGCTGGTTGCCAGAAGGGACAGAGGCGGGGAAGGAGATAAACAGGTGAGTGAGATTAAGAGGTACAAATTTCAGATACAAATGAGTGTTGGGTAAAAAGAAAAAAAAAAAGCTTTTCCATCGTTACTGCTCCATTTCCACTGACTCAATGCATGGGGTAATATAGGCTAAATGTGATGAAGATCTTCAAATTTCAGGCTTCTAAAAAGTGGTGATGGGTTAGATTTAGCAGCCTCTTTCCCCTGTTTCTTATTAACTTCCATCCTTTTTTGATTTTTTACAGAGTGAGACTGTATTTGGTACAAAAAATAATTCACAATCTGCACACACTTAATCCAAAGTAAACATTAAAAGACATAACTGAAATTTTACTTAAAATTTATAAGAAAGTCTTTACCTTCATCGACAGAATCTGAAGTGCTGCTTTTATCCAGAGAAAGATATTCATTTTTATTCAAGTCCAGTGATTTTGATGACCGTCTGCTTAACCTCTTTTCTGAAGTTAGTGAAGGACTCTTGATGTGTTTCTCACTTTGGGGTTCCTCTTTCCCTAACCCCTGGAAGGCAAACAATGAGTTCTTTAATAATAGACACATTTTGAAATGCTGCTCTTTGGAGCTTTGCTTGTTATGCTTGTATTACATTTGGTCCATAAAATATTGATAGATAATATAGATCATCCTAAAGTCATCTTCTTATACACTAATGAACAATACATTTATGAAGAACATCATAAAGAAGAACTCACAGACAGTTAACAACATGTGGATCACTTAAGTCGAAGGGAAAGGGGAAAAAGGACAAAAATAATGGAGTGATCAGTTCTTTGGGGTGTGCAAGGAAAGGAGTCAAACCCAATTAGTTTCCCCAGGCAATACCTGCCCCATCAACTCAAGGAAGAGAACTCACCCATCTCTCAGGACCAGTAACTAAAGGGAAAAGGGAAAGAAAATAGAGATATAAAAGTCACATCAGAGTACAGTGAGGGAGAACAGATTAAAGGAGAAAGATTAAAGCAAATCCATAAGAATACAGTTGGATTTACTGTTAAGGGACTAAGGGGTTGTACATTAAAATATATTCAATATATACTGCTATCCATACTTTCTGAAAATGGCTTAATAAAGATATATCAAATTATCACGAAATTTCTGTAATAAATTTAATATTAGGCCTTAAAGTTTGAATGCTATTACTATGTTAGTAGTAGTCAAAAGAAGAGTATTGTAATTAGGCTTAATAGAACAGCATGAAAAATACAAACCATATGGCAGTGTACTTTCTTGCATTGTCTGCATATAAGCAGATGAAAGACAGCAAAAGCATATAATCATTCTACCTCCTGCCCCATGAGATTTTAAGGCAGCCTTAACAACAGAAGCAGCTCCAGGGAGGAGGAGCTCCAGGAAAGCAGAATAACAACTGGGATCCAGGACACAATTTATTAAAGTATTACACTATCCTAAGTCAGAGGATTGACTTTTCAATCAGAGATTACTGTTAAAGTCAAGACTTGATTTATTCAGGAGTTCCACACTACAAAGCAACATGCTTATTAGCTGACCTAGGACCTCTATGGCACCCCACTCCAGTACTCTTGCCTGGAAAATCCCACAGATGGAGGAGCCTGGTAGGCTGCAGTCCATGGGGTCGCTAAGAGTCGGACACGACGGAGCGACTTCACTTTCTCTTTTCACTTTCATGCATTGGAGAAGGAAATGGCGACCCACTCCAGTGTTCTTGCCTGGAGAATCCCAGGGACGGCGAAGCCTGGTGGGCTGCCGTCTATGGGGTCACATAGAGTCGGACACGACTGAAGTGACTTAGCATAGCATAGGACCTCTATAGATGCTGAGTAAGTTTCCACACATATTTCTTGTTTTAATTAAGATTTAGTTCCTATTGTAACAAACATGGACAGATACCTATAGGAAAAGCAACATCACTATTTTTGAATGGTTAGCATCCAGATGATTTGTATTTCTTTGTATACTTTTCTATATTTCCTGAATCTTTAAAGAGATTATTAATTTTGTAACTTATTAAAAACTTATTCTTAGGAAATTCTATTTCTAACTTTTTGTTACTACCAACTTTGTTGAAGATTATTAATTTTATAACTTAACAAAAACTTCTTAGAAAATTCTATTTCTAACTTTTTGTTATTACCAACCTTGTTGATAGTAAAAATGAAACAAAGTGACATGATATTTGATATCTGAGAATCTCACTGTAGTTCTCCTCTTGAATGTAAAAGGCAAAAAGGGACCAAACTTCTGGATTACTTGTATTCCATAAACTGAAAACATCTATCCTAAACATCAATGAAATGTATAATCAAACTTAAAACATTAAATTACTCCTCTACACCCATTTCTTTTTCTTAGAGAAAGTATGACATCCTTCAGGAACAAAGCTAGAAGGGCCAACAGATGAACTATCTCATGAACAGGTACAGAAGACATTGTCAAAGAAGCTGTAGGAAGGATTCAAGGAATATTAATATTAATAGTTCTGAAAACTATTAGTTCTAATAGTTCTGAAAATCTCAAAGTCAGATTTGTGTAAAGGGATAAGGGGACTGCAAGAGATCCCCTGTCCTGTTAAACCCCAAAACTCAGTAGCTTGTTCTTCTCAGTGAAAGCATACAAAGGGATTGGCATTCAGAATCACCTCCCTTACAGAAGTAGTAAGTTCCTAAGCGTCTCCTGATGAATGAGTTTAATATGAAACCCACAACACAAAATCAGACTGAGATAGATGCATGATGGTCGCCTGAAACAAGCTGAAAACTTGCGGGCCTTTTACATAATCTATTTCAATGTTTCGCAAACATTTATTCACAACAGATGCTGGGAGCTCCGTGAGAGAAGGTAAAAGGGGTCCATTGCTGGCCACACACAGATTCATCTCCAACTATAATGTGTGCCATAGTTGCTTCAGTCGTGTCCGACTCTTTGTGACCCTGTGGACTGTAGCCCGCCAGGCTCACCATCCATGGGATTCTCCAGGCAAGAATACTGGAGTGGGTTGCCATTTCTTTCTCCATTCAACTATAATAGATTATAGTTGCTGCTGCTGCTGCTAAGTCGCTTCAGTCGTGTCCGACTCTGTGCAACCCCATAGACGGCAGCCCACCAGCTCCCCCATCCCTGGGATTCTCCAGGCAAGAATACTGGAGTGGGTTGCCATTTCCTTCTCCAGTGCATGAAAGTGAAAAGGGAAAGTGAAGTCGCTCAGTCGTGTCCGACCCTTAGCGACCCCATGGACTGAAGCCTACCAGGCTCCTCCATCCTTGGGATTGTCCAGGCAAGAGTGCTGGAGTGGGGTGCCATTGCCTTCTCTGTAGATTATGGTTACTGAATACTTAATACGTGTCAAGGACTATTCAATGTACTTTCACATATATTAATTAATTTAGTCCTTACTTAAAAATTCCTATAGGGTATTAGTGTCCTCATCTTATTGTTGAGAAAAGAAAGGCATAGAGAGGTTAAGTAATTAATTTATTTAAGGTCATACAGTTAGAAAGTGGTAGAGGTAGAGTGTGAAGCCAATGCTTTGATTTAAAATAAGAAATTCAGCACTGGCCCAAAATTTGCATCACCAATCAGAAGAACAAAAGCTGCATACTCTCATCACTTAGAATGTGGTTTCTAAGTGCCATCCTTCATTAAAATCTATGGCTCATTAGACAAGTAGCTGATACTAAGTCTGGGACTGAAAATATAAAAAATGTGCTTGGGACACATTATTGTACCAGAAAGAAAGGAAGCTGTCAAAAATAATTGATTATTTCAAAAGTACAGAGGAGCCAACTTGAAGGGGCTCCCATTGGCAGAGGGGACAATCTGAGTATAACAAGTAATAATAATGATGACTGTGATTGATAGAAACTCACCAAAACTTTTTTAAAAATTGATAGGCTTATAATAATACTTGAAAAAATAAAGGAAGAAACTAACTAGCTCTAAAGTGCAAGTTGCTCAGTTGTGTCCGACTCTTTGCGACCCTATGAACTATACAGTGCATGGAATTCTCCAGGCCAGAATACTAGAGTGACCTTTCCCTTTTCCAGGGAATCTTCCCAACCCAAGGATCGAACCCAGGTTGCCTGCATTGCAGGCGGATTCTTTACCAGTTTAGCCACAAGGGAAGCCCAAGAATACTGGAGTGGGTAGCCTACCCCTTCTCCAGGGGATCTTCCCAACCTAGGAATTGAAACGGGGTCTCCTGCATTGCAGGCAGATTCTTTACCAACTGAGCTATCAGGGAAACCCTAACTAGCTAACTAGCTATGAAAATTAACTGGATGTTTCTGATTTAGTGGGCTTCCCAGGTGGTGCTAGTGGTAAAAAACCCACCTGCCAATACAGGAGATGTAAGAAACATGGGTTTGACCTCCGGAAAGATCCGCTAAAGGAAATGGCAACCCATTTCTTGCCTGGAGAATCCTATGGACAGGGGAGCCTGGTGGGCTACAGTCCATAGCGTTGGAAAGAGTGCGACAGGACTAAAGCAACTTAGCATGTACGTCTGATTTAGTAGTCAGTTTAATAAGCATTTGTTGTTACTCGAGCATGGTGCTCAGGGTTCTCACCTCCCCTTCAAAGTAGATCCTTCCATTACATACACTATCTACTCTGAGAACAATTCTGCTATGAATTTTTTCACCTCATTTATTTTTAAAAATGTCTATCCCCTTGATAGGAGCTTCTCCAGTGGCTCAACAGTAAAGAATTCCCTGTAGTGCAAGAGCTGCAGGACATGTGGGTTCGATCCCTGGGTCAGGAAGATCTCCTGGAGGACAGCATGGCTGAAGAATACCCACTTCAGTACTCTTGCCTGGAGAATCCCAAGGTCAGAGGAGGCCAGCAGGTAACAGTCCATAGGGTCGCAAAGAGTCAGACACAAATGAAATGACTTAGCATGCACACATCCTCCTTACAGACTGCTGTTCAGGAAACTGCCTGGTAACTCTGCACCATATCCTGTTCTGAACAGAAACATATTATTCCCATATAATCTCTGCTACTTAAAGGCTTAAAATCTTGCCCTAAAACAAAACAAAAGAGCAGCCTCACATCTTAAGTGTTTAAACATTTGGTATGCTGTATTTTTATTTGATCTTCCATTATGATGAAAACATGGTAGTATCAGATAGATTTTAAAAGGGAATCATATACCAACCCCTTTTGGTGAATTTCCTTCAATTGATTCTGATTCTGAAACCCGACTAATTGATTCACGGGTAAAACTGATTGACTTGGATAATTTTTCATCTCTCTCCCCACAGTCATCCTGGCTGCTTCTTCCTGGACTTCTGTAAGAAACAGAACATAGAAACATAAACAAGGTTACTTCTGAACAAATAACTGATTTAGTCTCCTCATTCAGGTCCTTTTCTATTATAAAGCATCTTGAAGACAATTTTTTTAAAGTAACAAATAAGCTTCTACCTATAACAAAGTTATATTCTTAACTCACATGCAAATTGATCTCACTGCTGAAAATAAAATATGCTTATGTAAGATTTTATAAACTTCAGAAACCATTTAAAAATGAACCAAGTACAAATGGCCATAACAGCAGCTAATACACTGAACATTACTTAAGTTTTAGTTGTGAACAATGAAGATGCTTCGAAAGGGTCAAGGTAAGTGTTTGAGTTGGATGCCAGATGGCACCAGAAGGAAGTTTTAGATCTCATCCCCTCCCTTCAGATTCAGTACCAGCTGAGATAGCACATCTCTCTCAGAAGGGGAACCTCCTGACATCTGAGCACAGAGCCCATCCATCAGTCCATGCTCTCCTCATTCCTGAGAACAAAAATTCCTAAGGTTAAAGGAGAAACTTCTCAAATGATCATAGGGACACAGACTACAATAAATGCCTTGGGACTGGCTTTTCTTCTTTCAGGGAGTAGAAAAAAAAAAAAAAGGAAAGTGTATGAAATATAAAAGGAGCACAAAAGGATCTCATTTCCAGTGCTCAACTTTATTGAGCGATTAGTATTACTATTTCGAGAAGGCAATAGCACCCCACTCCAGTACTCTTGCCTGGAAAATCCCATGGATGGAGGAGCCTGGTAGGCTGTGGTTCATGGGGTTGCTAAGAGTCGGACACGACTGAGCGACTTCACTTTCACTTTTCACTTTCATGCATTGGAGAAGGAAATGGCAACCCACTCCAGTGTTCTTGCCTGGAGAATCCCAGGGACGGGGGAGCCTGGTGGGCTGCCGTCTATGGGATCGCACAGAGTCGGACACGACTGAAGTGACTTAGTGGCAGTATGACTATTTGATCATTACTATATTTAGATGTAAAGCTCTTCTAAAATAAACTAGTAGCCTGACATCTGAAGTCAAGTTATTCTGAGAAAGAAACAGAAAAGCCAGAAGAGTCTATACTATACTACTCCACTCAAGTAATACTTAGATCTACTCCTGGCCAATAGAATGGTAGCACCTTGAGGGAACAGGAAAACGGCTCCTAAAGACAAAACCACAAGCTGAGTGCCTGTAGCTGAGGATTTTAAGGTTGGAGGTGGATTGTGGAAAAATAAAAAAAAGAGGACGGAGAGTGAAGAAAAGATTGAAAGTGAAGAGAAAAAAGATGAAAGAGCAGAGGAAATAAAGGTCTGGAAAGGTGTGAGGCAGACACACTTTTTTCAGAGGTTGGAAGAACGGGAAAAGAGTAGAAGAGCAAATGAGGATCCTGCCACACTTCTTTTAGAAAGCACTCAGTCACCTGAAGAAAAGCTGGATGTCACACTGTGTTACAGTGCACAAAGCAGCAGATCAAAAATATTTACTCCTTCTGTCTTCAAAGACTAGAAACTTTTCAAGTCGGCAGGGACCTTGGAGATCACCTAGTTTAACTGCCTCCTTTCACGGATGAATAAACTGAGGATCAGAAAGGCTAAGCGATTTGCCTGAGTTTGCTCAGCTGCTAGGTGGTGGTAAAGTTCAGACTAGAATCCAGATCTTCTTTACCACCATCCAAGGCTCTCTGATCGGAGAAGGCAATGGCACCCCACTCCTGTACTCTTGCCTGGAAAATCCCATGGACGGAGAAGCCTGGTAGGCTGCACTCTATGGGGTCACTAAGAGTCGGACACGACTGAGCGACTTCACTTTCACTTTTCACTTTTCTGCATTGGAGAAGGAAATGGCAACCCGCTCCAGTGTTCTTGCCTGGAAAATCCCAGGGACAGTGGAGCCTGGTGGGCTGCCGTCTATGGGGTCGCACAGAGTCGGACACGACTGAAGCGACTTAGCAGGAGCAGCAAGGGTCTCTGATTATGTCAAGTGCTTTTCTACCCAACTCCAGTACCTGAGAGAGGCTAGAAAACTTTACAAGGAGAGTAGTCCAATGAAAATGTTTAGCTTTACAGAAAACTAATACAATATACATGTGTAACCCATGTTAAAAAAAAAAAAAAAGACTGCAAAATATTAGCAATGAGTTGACACAATATAAATAAGATCAGTACAGTACAACTAGAAGACTATCTGGATATGTACACATATTGAGACTTCAAAAGCTTTCCATCTTAAGACTTATTTGTTATAGAATTTTAAAATAATTTACCAAATTTTTCATTAAGTTTTAATTCATATACTATAAAATTCACCCAGTTTAAAGTACAATACAATTGTTTACCACCATCACCACTTTTTAGTTTTAGATCATTTTTATCACCCCAAAGGAAATCCTATACCCATTAGCAGTCACTTCCATCCTTCCTCTGCCCCAGTTCCTGGCAACTACTAACCTACTCTCTATCTGCATGGATTTACTGAGTCTGGACTCCACTTCATGTAGGTGGAATCATACAATATATGATCTTTTGTGACTGGCTCCTTTGACTTAGCATAATGCTTACTGCAGAATTTTCATGTATTATCCTGAGTTATTTGTATTGTTTTGATCTCAATTACCACTGGCCAAAATGCACTTTTATTTCACTGGTTAATAAAAATGTCCACTCTTCCAAGTAAATTCCCATGAGTCAAAAAGAGTCTCTCTCTACTCTGAATTTTTTCCACATTACCTATTGCTCTTTTTGGCCCTTATCATTTTCAACCCTCTATTAAAAGTATTTGCATTTTCCATAGTGCTATAAGCTCTTTTCATCAATGCATTCAAATATTTATTGAGTGCCAACTACAAGTCAAGCATGACACTAGGGTATCCTTGAGAAAAGTCATATTATCTTTGTACCCTCAAAATATCTTCCAGCTGATTTACTTTATTGTTACATGTATGTTAGGTAGCATATTCCATATAGTCAAAGATATGGTTTTTCCAGTAGTCATGTATGGATGTGAGAGTTGAACCATAAAGAAGGCTGAGTGTTAAAGAACTGATGCTTTTGAACTATGGTGCTGGAGAAGACTCTTAAGAGTCCCTTGGACAGCAAGGAGATCAAACCAGTCCATACTAAAGGAAATATTCATTGGATATTCATTGGAATATTCATTGGAAGGACTGATGCTGACGCTGAGGCGCCAGTGCTTTGGCCACCTGATGCGAAGAGCCAACTCATTAGAAGACAGGAGGAGAAGGGGGTGACAGAGGATGAGATGGTTGGATGACATCACTGACTCTATGGATATGAGTTTGAGTAAACTCCGAGAGATAGTGAAGGACAGGGAAGCCTGGCTTGTTGTAGTCCATGGGGTCAAAAAGAGTGAGACACGACTGATCGGCTGAACAATAAATGAGATAAGTACTTAGTAGGTATTTCTCCATATCCTTAATAAAAAGGTTAACTAACCCCATGCTTTATGCAAATCCTAGGTGACAGTTAAAAACTTAGAATTACATCATCTGATCTGTATTTGCTTACCAATTAATGAACTATTCAATGTCCTCATCTTTCACTCATTCCACTACAGAGAAGCAAGAGGCAAATTTCACCCAAGGGGAAACAGAAAGCCTGAATTAATAGTCTAAAAGACTTCTGCTTTGACTAAAGATTGATAGATCTTGACATTTCAAAACATTTTGTGGTACCTTGGCTGCACAGTATCCTCAATTGACAGGGACAAGTTCTCCATCTCTTCAGCATGAAAGCCTAGCTCAGTGCCATAGTTCTCCTGGAGCAGCTGCCAGAATTCCTGTCTGGTCAAGCTCTAGAATGACACAAAGATTAGCCTAACCATTGGGAACATAACAAATTATAACACAGTAATTCAAAACATGAATTCTGATGTCAAAATGACCAGCTGTGCTGTTACTAAGGTATGGCTTTGGAGTTGTTTGACCTTCTGGATATCAGTTTTCCGCATCCATAAAAAGTAGGTCAACAGAACATATCTGACAGAGTTGATACTGGAAATAGGTAGATGATTTTTAAATGTGTACTATAATAACTACTGTGAATGAGAGGCAAGATATTTAAAATCCTCTTTTTATAAAATAATGTGTTCATAGTTTCTGGCAATTACAAATCTGTAATTTAAATTTTGCAATCCAACCAGTGTACCAGGGTGGTGGATCACCATTCAGGATTCCAATCAATTCAGAATCCCCTCCTCTTAATTTATAATGTATCTGAATATTTTAACTATATGTGAAATCTCATATATCAGTAAATTTTATATTTTCCTAAAATGCAAAAGTCTGGAGTTTAGAATATTTCCTTTTTTATTTTTAAAGTTTTTTTTTTTTTAACATTGACCATTTTTATAGTCTTTATTGAATTTGTTACAATAGCGCTTCTGTTTTATGCTTTGGTTTTTTGACTGTGAGGCATGTAGGATCTTAGCTTTCTGACTAGGGATCAAAACAATACCTGCTGCACTAGAAGGTGAAGTCCAATCACTGGACCACCAGGGAAGTCTTTATTTTTATTTATTTTTCATAAAGTTCAGCTTGTTCTTTTTTTGTAAGTATCATTGGTTGTTGTTCAGTTGTTCAGTCATGTCTGAATCTCTGCAACCCCATGTACTGCAGCATGCCAGGCTTCCCTGTCCTTTACCATCTCTCAAAGTTTGCTCAAACTCATGTCCATTGAGTCAGTGATGCCATACAAACATCTCATCCTGTTATTCCCTTCTGCTCCTGCCTTGAATCTTTCCCAGCATCAGAGTCTTTTCCAATAAGTTGGCTCTTCTCATCAGGTGGCCAAAGTATTGGAGTTTCAGCTTCAAGGTACTATCAGTCCTTCCAAGAATATTCAGTGTTGATTTCTTTTAGGATTGCCTGGTTTGATCTCCTTGCAGTCCAAGGGACTCTCAAGAGTTTTCTCCAACACTACAATTCAAAAGCATCAATTCTTCAGTGCTCAGCCTTTTTTATGGTCCAACTCTCATAACCATACATGACTACTGGAAAAACCATAGCTTTGATTAGACGGACCTTTGTCAGCAAAGTGACCTCTCCTTTAATACACTATCTAGGTTCATAATAGCTTTTCTTCCAAGGAGCAAATGTCTTTAATTTCATGGTTGCAGTCACTGTTTGAAATGATTTTCGAGCCCAAGAAAATAAAGTCTATCACTTCTCCCCATCTATTTGCCATGAAGTGGTAAGAATGGATGGCATGATCGTTTTTTGAATGTTGAGTTTTAAGCCAGCTTTTCACTCTCATCTTTCACCTTCATCATGAGGCTCTTTAGTTCTTTGCTTTCTGCCATTAGGGTGGTGTCATCTGTGTATCTGAGGTTATTGACCTTTCTCCCGGCAACCTTAATTCGAGCCTGTGCTTCATCCAGTCCATCATTTTCCATGATGTACTCTGCATATAAGTTAAATAAGGAGGGTGACAGTATACAGCCTTGATGTACTCCTTTCCCAATTTGGAACCAGTCCATTGTTCCATGTCTGGTTCTAACTGTTGCTTCTTGACCTGCATACAGGTTTCTCAGGAGGCAAGTAAGGTGATCTCTTTAAGAATTTTCCACAGTTTGTTGTGATCCACACGTCGGTCTTTAGCGCAAAGAAGCAGATGCTTTTCTGGAATTCCCTTGATTTTTCTATGATTCAACAGATGCTGGCAATTGATCTCTGGTTCCTCTGCCTTTTCTAAATCCAGCTTGGACGTATGGAAGTTCTCGGTTCACATATTGTTGAAGCCTAGGTTGAAGGATTTTGAGCATTACCTTGAGGGTAAAGCGTCTACCTACAATCCTGGAGACCTGGGTTCGATCCCTGGGTCGGGAAGATCCCCTGGAGAAGGAAATGGCAACCCACTCCAGTACTCTTGCCTGGAGAATCCCATGAACTGAGAAGCCTGGTAGGCTACAGTCCATGGGGTTGCAAAGAGTCAGACATGACTGAGCAACTTCACTTCACTTCACTTTGTTAGTATGTAAAATGAGCAGAATTGTGTGGTAATTTGAAATTCTTTGGTATTGCCTTTCTTTGGGATTGGAATGAAAACTGATCTTTCCCAGTCCTACGGCCACTGCTGAGTTTTCCTAAATTGCTGGCATACTGAGTGCAGCACTTTCACAAAATCATCTTTTAGGATTTGAAATAGCTCAGCTGGAATTCCATCACCTCCACCAGCTTTGTTCTTGGTAATGCTTCCTAAGGCCCACTTGACTTCATACTCTAGGATGTCTGATTCTAGTGAGTGACCATACCATCATGGTTATCTGGGCCATTAAGACCTTTTTTGTACAGTTCTTCTGTCTATTCTTGTCACCTCTTCTTAATATCTTCTGTTTCTGTTAAATCCATCAGGGTTAAATAATCTAATATAAAAAACTCATGTATTACAAAGGAAAACAAAAATAGTATGAAAATCAATGGTCTGATTTTTAGAAACATTATAGATGGTTAATTACATAATTAAGCAAGGTAGAGGAAGGCAGCATTACCTGAAGCAATTGCTGGCAAGATTCTTTACTTCTCTCATTCATTCAACAGATATTTATTTAGAACCTACCAAATGTATAGGACAACCCAGGTGGCTCAGTGGTAAAGAATCTGCCTGCAATGTGGGAGATGCAGGTTTGACCCCCGGGTTGCGGAAGATCCTCTGGAGAAGGAAATGGCAACCCACTCCAGTAATCTTGCCTGAAAAATTCCATGAACAGAGAAGCCTGGTGGGCTACAGTCCATAGGGTCACAAAAGAGTCAGACACAAGTTAGCGACTAAACTACACCAAATGCATATTACTACACTAGATACTAAAAAGCATAAAAATGATACCCCACTTGTTCTCTAACAACTTATTATAATATAGTTGAAAAGTTAAATAGGACAAACTATAACATTACTACGTACTAAAGAACTGATGGAATCAACATGATATAGAAGTATAAAGGAAAGAAACATTAGTGTGGTTTAGGATGATCAGAAAAGGCTTCCTTTATAGAAGGGTCTTCAGCTGAGCTGAAGGAATACAACAAATAGAAGAAATGGAGAAATTAAAAAATTGGGAAGTGGAAGTCTACATAAAAATATAGAATAAATACATGAAAAACACAAGCAATATTTGTTCTGAAGTCAGTAAACACTGTATCAAACTACTTGGAGTAAAAATTTTTAGTGAGGAAGTAGTAGGGATAAATATAGAGATTTTACAGGGCCAAAACATACAGATATCTTGAATTCTTCCCAGCTATTCTCAACAACATTTCCTTTTTTTTTTCTCTCTGTATATCTGCTCTGTCTAGTAGCTTTAGTATCTCTGTTTGTTATATTACACTAGATGACCTCCATCATTTCAAAGCAATGGCACCCCACTCCAGTACTCTTGCCTGGAAAATCCCATGGACAGAGGAGCCTGGTAGGCTGCAGTCCATGGGGTCGCTAAGATTCGGGCACGACTGAGTGACTTCACTTTCACTTTGTGCAAGTGCATTGCATTGGAGAAGGAAATGGCAACCCACTCCAGTGTTCTTGCCTGGAGAATCCCAGGGACAGGGGAGCCTGGGCTGCTGTCTATGGGGTTGCACAGAGTCGGACACGACTGAAGTGACTTAGCAGTAGCAGTAGCAAAGACATTAAGAACAAAATTTCTGCACTTTAGACTGCTAGTCCCAGATGACTAGCATTTCATAAGAGTAGCTGTTGAAACTTCAGATATTATTTCAAAAAGTCAAAAATATACAAACAGTTACCTACAATAAAGTTATTCAAGCTGGGTAAAATGTCAGGTTACTTTGTTTGGGGCTGAATTCTATTAACCTAGAGTGGTTATCTCAGGCTGATAAGAAACTCTCATTGGAAATAATGAACGTCTAATAAACAGTAAACAATAAGGTTCCAACATTTTATTATTTAATATACACTACTTATTTGGTGATAAAAAGTCTTTTGAAGCATAGTGTCCATAGAATAAAAGTAACAAGGATCATTAGTCGTAGAGAAAGTTAAGAAATAGCTGTGCTTGATCCTAAAGGTACCCCAACCTGTCTGACTCTCCTGAGAACCATTTGTGAATAGTTTTTTTTTTTTTACAATAGAAGTTAGCTAATACTGATAATTAGCTCTGATAATTAGAACTGATATATTCCAAAGATGTTATCTTTGAAACACTTTCAATGTCATAAATGCATGGTTAACTTTATAAAGAGAAACAAGCAATATTTCAATATACTTATGGAAGATTAAGCTTTTATAAAAACTCTTCAGGAAATAATAGGTATCAAAATATTCCAAAAACAAACTAAAACAAGCAGATAAACAATGAGCTATACACTCTGACAGCTTCCTAAGAGTGAAAGAAATGAAACCTATGAGTAAAATAGTAACAATAAAAATACAATTTTATTTGACTACATATATAAATGTTTTAAATACATTATCAGATACTATCAGGAAGTTAATAGAGTAACTTCAATATATTTTAATCTATTAATTCAATACAAATATATAAGGTTAAGAGAAAACAAAATAGAACTCATTTAATTTGCCACTTATATTTTTGCTAATTTGTTAAAAATGACTTTTTCTACAAAGTTGGCACAAAGTCACAAAAATGATTATTTACAGCCACGTTGAATATTCAAACACTAAAACATATACCCAGACTGATATTCATAATTCTTTCAACAATGAGCAGCAGAACCTGGGTTAAGTAACCTTTCTTAAACAAAGAATGACCACCTACCTGGGAACAATGGGGAGGAAGGCTCCCCGTTCAGTCTGCTGAGACGAATCAAGCAGTAATCAGATAAGGCTCAAAAGTCAGATCAGTTTCCAGCCCTGAAAGCTTTGTATTCTAAGTACACTGCAAGGTTTCTCTACAGTAGAGTTTCAAACATTTAATGACAACTATGTAAAACCACTGCTTTAATCTTCTCGTTTTGTTATGAATTTTCCTTATGAAAGACAAGCTCTACTATAATTTAAAGCACATTATTTGTCACTTCCTGGTCTGTAGCACCAGCACTCTTCCAGGCTGCCGGTCAGAATGCAGAATTGGAAGTTACACCTCACTCTACAGGTTCCCAAGCCACGCCTACTAGAAGAGGGTAGGTAAACAAGGCTTCATTAAAGGGACAGGTCCCAGTTTCTTCTGTTCTACACATCAATTAGAAACAATAAAATGCAAATGAAAATATCTTGCTTATGCTCCATTATGTAAAATGCCTATTGCAATAATATCTTAATCTTTTTGTTAAAGTTAAATATTCAATATATTAAGGATTAAATTTTCTTCTCCATGCCGATGCCTCCTATTCAATCCTGGCAATGTCATCACTTCTTCATATACCACTTCTTCAGTGCTAAGTCACATCCCCATGAGACTCCTGCATTAACCCTTTACAACTATCAAGGACTTCATTTCTTGAGTATTGTAAATAGAATCTCAGGAACGAGCTTTTCGGGTGGAGGAATTCCAAGAAGCAGTTAGTACATTTTTCATCACTCAGACATTTACATCTTGATTACTCAATAATTCTTTCCTTTATAAATATTTTTAACTTTATTCAGAATAATAATTTCCTGGCAGGGACCTTGACTATAGTAAACACTATGCAGAGTCTCAACTACCAGTTCTAATTTATTACCCAGAAGAAAAATTTTCATCTAAATGAAAGATCAAATCTTGCCCTGATTTCTACTTAGCTGTTCCAGCTAGTTTAGTAAAGAGTGTGACAAGTCAAAGGCTACTTGATGAACTGCAAGGATTAACCTCTTGGTGATGAGGTAGGGTTGCTAAAATCTAATCATTTTATATAACAGCAGAATAAGGGACCAAAGTGACACTGGAAGATACTATTTGCTCAAACTGAAGAGAGCTCATTATGGGGTGGGCTTCCACTCCCCCAAAACCAGTGCTCTTGACATATTATGGCAGTTCTCACTGACCTAAACCACAGATAAGTATCTTTGCTCTACCATGGTAACCAAAGAGGTATGAGAAAAACATACATTAACTGTACTGTAAATGATCTTTATATACTTTTGCCAAGTATAAAAATCCATTATAGTAAATGACTGGATACAGAGCAGAGCTCAGCAGATTTAAGAGGGAAAACAGAACCCAAGCCTGGACCTGAAGAAAGTCTGACATACAAAGGCTGAGTGGAAGAGGAGTACCCAGAAAAAAAGGATAGAAATACAAGAGAGGCAGAAGAAAGTTCAGAAAGAATGACATGGGAATCAAGGGAAAAAGGTATTTCAAAATAGAGGGACTCCATCATGGTGTGAAATGCTGCTGAAATATCAAGTAAGACAAGCTTATGTATGTCAAAGTCAAGTGTGCAGAGGAGTGAAGCAATCTGGCAAGCCAGCTGACCATAACTGGAGAGGGCAGGGAGAGGGTAACACAGAGAGGAAGGAGAGAGTCTCTAGGGGAGGGAGAAGCAGCCACGTATGAAGAGCCTATATTCCGTGTTAAATATAAAAGGGAACCTACCAGTTTACACATAGAAAAGCAACAACTGCAGATGTGTGTCTTTAAAAGATATACTTTTAAAATGACAGCTTCTTTGGTAACAACCTGAAGGACAGATTTGAGTGTTTAAAGAGATCTTTAGGAGACTACTGTAATGGTTCAAGCTAGAAATGATGAGGGTCTTGATGACCGACATGGCAAAGAAGAGGTAAGAAAACAAGGATGCACCAGGTTTCTGGCTTGGGTGACTGAGCAGGAGGAGGTATACTTCACTGAGCAAGGGAAAATAGATGGAGTTCTGCCAACCAGAAAGGTAAAAAGAGGAAACAATAGACAAATACTTCTACACTGCCAGGTTACTATATAGACTATGTGACTAAAATACTTAGCAATTTGCATTTTTTTCCTGGTAGGTTTGAATACTGCTCTTAATAGATGTTTAACACTACTGGAAAACTTCTAGATTTCCAAGTAATTTCAAAAGGAAGAATCATTGGAGAGGGGCATAAGGAGGAATAAGAGGTTTGATAAGGCTGAAGAGTCTGCAAGAGGAAGCTGGATGGCACTCTTCTCAAAGATGACACTAACTTGATCAGTCAGTTAACCACTATTTGGAGAATGGCCTCAGCACTGTTGACTTCCTAGAGAGGCACTCAGAGCATCTGACTCAAACCAGCTACACCCACAACCTGCACACACATGCTCCATAGTAAATACACTAATGCTCAGAAGGGGAACAGTCTTTTCTAGACTTCAGAAGGTGTTCATCCTTACCATCCAGGTGCCTGAATACCTTGGAAGTCAGATTAGTAATCAGAAATCTGCATGATAAGCATGAAGTCAGAACAAAGGTAGCCAATTTTTAAGGGAAAAACTACCTGTGATGCTGGTGAAGCCTGATGAGTCACTTCTGTATCATCTCTGTTCACTCCTCCAGTGGTCAAAGTCTACCTCTGTGACTTTGCTTTTCTGGCCTAAGTCCTAAGTCCTTGACCTAAGTCTGGCCAAGTCCCCTTCAGATCAACATATTTTTCCTTTATAGATACCAACATAAGTAATCAACTGTTTTTTTTAATAATTTTTTCATTTTTGGCTGTGCTGGGTCTTCACTGCTGCTCAGGCTTTCTCTAGTTGCTGCAAGCAGGGGCTATCCTTGGTGCAGTCCACAGGCTTCTAATTGCTGTGGCTTGTTTTGTTGTGGAGCACAGGCTCTAGGGTGTGTGAGCTCCAGTAGTTGCGGCATCTGGGCTTCAGTACTTGTGGCTCCCAGTGTCTAGACCAATAGGCTGAATAGTTGTGGCCCACAGTCTTAGATGCTCTGAGGCATGTGGGATCTTCCCAGATCAGGGATCAAATCCATGTCTCCTGCATTGACAGACGGATTCTTTACCACTGAACCTTCAGGGGAGCCCTCAATCAACTGTTTTAAACCACTTTCCCCCCAACCGTCAACCTTCAATTACAGATTCCCCAAATAGAAGTTGGAGTGACTTGTATCAAAATTGGGAGAGGGTGGGTCGACATACATTGAAAACCTATCCTCATCACTTCATCTCTAATTCTGACATATGCCTCCTCCTCCTTTTGGCCTTTGGGAATAAGCTTGAAAGCCATTCAAGTCTTAGAACTTAAAATGAGTACAGAATTCTGCTCTATTAGGCCCTGGATTTAAACACTCAGTTCAGTTCAGTTCAGTCACTTAGTCGTGTCCGACTCTTTGCGACCCCATGGACTGCAGCACACCAGGCTTCCCTGTCCATTACCAACTCCCAGAACTTACTCAAACTCATGTCCATAGAGTCAGTGATGCCCCCACCAACTCATCCTCTGTTGTCCCCTTCTCCTCCTGCCTTTAATTTTTCCCATCATCAGGGTCTTTTCCAATGAGTCAGTTCTTTGCATCAAGTATTGGAGTTTCAGCTTCAACATCAGTCCTTCCAGTGAACACTCAGGACTGATTTCCTTAGGATGGACTGGTTTGATCTTCTTGCAATCCAAGGGGCTCTCAAGAGTCTTCTCCAACACCACAGTTCAAAAGCATCAATTCTTCAGTGCTCAGCTTCCCTTATAGTCCAACTCTCACATCTATACATGACTACTGGAAAAACCAAAGCTTTGAATAGATGGACATTTGTTGGCAAAGTAATGTCTCTGCTTTTTAATATGCTGTCTAGGTTGGTCATAGCTTTTCTTCCAAGGAGAAAGCATCTTTTAATTTCATGGCTGCAGTCACCATCTGCAGTGATTTTGAAGCCCAAGAAAATAAAGTCTGTCACTGTTTCTATTGTTTCCCCATCTATTTGCCATGAAGTGATGGGACCAGATACCATGATCTTAGTTTTCTGAATGTTGAGTTTTAAGCCAACTTTTTCATTCTCCTCTTTCACTTTCATCAAGAGGCTCTTTAGTTCTTCGTTTCCTGCTGTAAGTGTGGTGTCATCTGCATATCTGAGGTTATTGATAACCAATAACCTCAATCTCAGTATGTACTCTGAGCTTTCCAATAGCCCCATACACTGGCAAAAGACATCACTGTTACATCTCTCAGAGGAAAAACAGTGCAAAAAGAACAGTTCAATTTCTGTACACATCCTGCCTATATTATCAGTAATCCTAAATCTAACAATATGATAATATCACTAGAAACATGAAAATAGTAACGATGCTGTGGTGGGCTGGGGCCAGATCATAATGTCTCTAAATAAAATCTTAGATTTGGTGGTCTGGCTCTGACACAAAACATGGAAGGGGGAGCAGCTTAACCTCAACCAAACAGTGGAGGACTAGATTCGGGGGAAGGCTGCGGTTCTCTAAAAAACATAGAAAACACGAATTGTTTGTATCCCAGAAGGGAGCTGTCATTGTCTCCTGGCCCCACAAATCCCAACCACTCAACGTCTGTTCTTCAGGAAGGTGCTAAACTCAAAGGCTATGAACTAAGCTGAAGCACTATCAATTACAGATGGATGACAGGGTGACAGTTTAGACACATGCCTAAAACTGGAGACTTACAGTAAGTAAACCAAGTCAAACATCTGAAATAAACTGTCCTTTCTGAAGGAAAGCATCAGAAGAACTGTATGAATGGGGGGAAAATGTACTTTTAAAAGCATTCTTTCTCAAAGGCACCATATCTTCCTCAGGCTTGTTTCCTCTCTTGTAGATTTATCTTACTGGAGAAATTTAAATACACACATACATGACATACACACAGAGGAATTTAAAATCATCCTGTTGTCTTAATCAATCCTAACAGAGTAATCTTTTATATAGATTTATATGCTTTAAGGCTTTCTTAGGTAAAAGTAAGCAAAAATAACACTTATTTCATTATCAAATTCTTGAATTACAAGTAAATACAATTATAATATTTTGAACTTAAACTATCTAAAAATAGTTTGAATATACACAAAATTTATTTAAATTACTTGTGTTTTTTCTAGAATATGGGTTTTTACCTTCTCTTTTTAAATACAGGATTATAAAAGATCAATGAATCTAACCAATGTGGCTTATCACTTTAAAAAACTAGAAGATAATTATGGCTCATAAAATGATGGACAACACTAAGACTACATCCAGCGCCTAGCCCTATGCCTGGCACCTGATACTTCCTAAGTGGGAGTTACTATTATTGTTATAGATATTAATAAGTTGAAAAGGACTGTTCTTCAAAGATCACTAAGAGAGTACAGGAAGAGTAGCTATGTTGTTGATTCTGTTTTCTAATTCCTTCTCTCGGTGAATTCTACAGTGTTTAAAATTCCAATTAGGACAGCTTTAAAACTGAGATCTCACCTTCAACTTTCATTAAGTTGTGTATAGTATTTAACATACCAGTATACACACTGAATTTTGTCATAGTATAGACCAGAAACAGTAACCATTCTCTTTATTAAAATGAGAGTATAGGGATATTTCCTGGTGGTCTAGTGGTTAGCACTCTGTGCTTTCACTGCTGAGGGTACAAGTTCAATTCCTGGTCGGGGAACTAAGATCCCATATAGCCATGTGGTATATAGCCCCCCCAAAAATCATTTTAAACGAGAGTATACTGTCCACTTGAAATAAAGTTGCATGTTCAATGTTAAAGATAACTAAGCAATGCAAAGATGTGAAAGGTATAACTACAGTAAAGATGGTGATACTCCTCATGCACACATCAAAAACACAGGCGACATCAGGAAGTCTTCAAAAAGGGTTAGCTTTTACTTGCAGCCTACAGAAAAATGTTACTTGGCTACGATGGCCTCAGAAGTATTCTCCAAGTTCCTCTCTTTCACCCACGTCAAAGAGCTTTTTTTTTCCTTTGACCATTAAATTTCAGATCTCAGTTTCTCCTAGCTCTTCTGTAAGCCTGAACTTTACCATTTCCCTGGAGGTATTTGTTTTCATGAAGATACATTCCAACTCACTTGCATGTGAGAAGTGCAAAAGTGATTTGGAGAGGACACTCAGATCCAGGGTGTACAAACACAAACTGCAGTAGCAGTCTCAGGCTCTTTGTTAATAGTATCAGTAATCCTAAATCTAACAATATGATAATATCACTAGAAACATGAAAATAGTAACGATGTTGTGGTGGGCTGGGGCCAGATCATAATGTCTCTAAATAAAATCTTAGATTTGGTGGTCTGGCTCTGACACAAAACATGGAAGGGGGAGCAGCGGGGGCAGGGTTAATCACAATATGTCCCTAGGGCAATACTGGAGTTTTCAGCCCCTGCCAGTAAGAGCAGCCCAGGAGGTGAGGTGGGGCCTTCCAGCAGCAGGCCCTAGAAGGGCAGAGTGGAGCTGCCAGTGCTTAGGGCTTACTGCATTCACTTGGTGCTCTCCCCAGGTGGTTGCCATGCACCACTGGACCCAGTGTCCTTGGGCCCACCACCCTAAGTATCTCCCAGGTAGCATGGGCATGTGGCTCCGGGGAGACTGGACACCCAAATGACAATACAGACTTAAGGGGATGGGAGGAGGTTGACCTTGAGGCTGCCCTGCCCATCTTGTCTTTTCCCTTAAGGAGAGGGGAGGGGCTGGGCTTGATAAGATCCCTCACCGCCACCTCACCCACTTCTCTCCTCTCTCTCCATCTCCTGACTTCCAGGTCACTTTGAGTCTCCCAGCATTCAAGGAAAGAGAGAGCATTCAAGCAGAGCACTGTTTGAAAGACCCAGACCTCAGCAGCTGCCTGAAAAATCAGAAGCCATTCAATCCTAAGAGCAGTCTAGTGAGGGGCTTAGCTGGGTGGTGGGGAGGAGAGGAGGTAAGGTTTCTGACAGTGGTGTTTAAACTCCTGCTGCAAAGCAGGAGCCTTTCTTATAACCTGGAAATCTCTACTCTTCCTTCAAGCCATATATATTTTTTTAAATAACAGCTTTACTGAGCTATAATTTACATATCATAAAATTTACTTTTCTAAAAGCATACAGTATGGAGGTTCCTTAAAAAAAAAACTAAAAATAGAGCTACCATATGATCCAGCAATTCCACTCCTAGGCATATATCCAGAGAAAACCATAATTCGAAAATATACATGCACCCCAATGTTCACTGCAGCACTATTTACAATAGCTAAGATATGGAAGCAACCTAAGTGTCCATCAACAGATGCATGGATAAAGAAGATGTGGTGCATACATATAATGGAATGTTACTCAGGCATAAAAAAGAATGAAATAATGCCATTTGCAGCAACACGGATGGACCTAAAGAGTATCACACTAAGTGAAGTCAAAGACAAATATCACATGTTACTTATATGTGGAATCTAGAGAAACAATACAAATGAACTTACAAACAGAAACAGATGCACAGATTTAGAAAACAAACATGTTTAACAAAGGGGAAAGGTGGTGCAGGGGGATAGAAATTTGGGATTAACAGATATACATGGCTATATGTAAAATAGATAATCAACAAAGACATGCTATGTAGCACAGGGAACTGTACTCAGTACTCTGTAATAGCCTATATGGAAAAGAAGTTGAAAAAGAACAAATATATCCAAGTGCTGCACGGTGCTTAGTCACTCAGTCACGTCCAGCTCTTTGCGACCCCCATGGACTGTAGCCTGCCGGACACCTCTGACAATGGGGATTCTCCAGGCCAGAATACTGGAGTAGGTTGCCATGCCCTCTTCCAGGGGATCTTCCCAACCCAGGGATCGAAACCAGGTCTCCCACATTGCAGGCAGATTCTTTACCATCTGAGTCACCAGGGAAGCCAAGATATATGTATATGTATAACTAAACCACTTTGTAGTATTCTCAAAACTAACACAACATTGTAAATCAAATATACTCCAATATAAAATAAAATATTTTTAATGTTATGGCAAAATAATGGCTGCTGCTGCTGCTGCTAAGTCACTTCAGTCGTGTCCGACTCTGTGCGATCCCATAGACGGCAGCCCACCTGGCTCCTCCATCCCCAGGATTCTCCAGGCAAGAATACTGGACTGGGTTGCCATTTGCTTCTCCAATGCATGAAAGTGAAAAGTGAAAGTGAAGTTGCTCAGTCGTGTCCGACTCTTAGCGACCCCATGGACTGGAGCCTAGCAGGCTCCTCCGTCCATGGGATTTTCCAGGCAAGAGTACTGGGGTGGGGTGCCATTGCCTTCCCCCAAATAATGGCTATAGAGAAATAAATATCTGTCAAAAAAAAAAACAGTTCTACTGAGCTATAATTCACATACCATTACATTCACTTTTCTAAAAGCATACATATCAGTAGTATTTAGCATATCCTGAGTTGTACAACTATCACTACTAACTTTAGAATATTTACATCAACCTGAAAAGATATCCAAATTCATTAGCAGTCGCTCCACATTCCTTTCTCTCCCTAGCAACAAATTTATTTTCAACTTCTATGAATTTGTCTGTTCTGGACGTTTAATTAAAATAGAATCATACAGGAGAAGGAAATGGCAACCCACTCCAGTGTTCTTGCCTGGAGAATCCCAGGGACAGAGGAGGCTGGTGGGCTGCCATCCATGGGGTCACACAGAGTCAGACACGACTGAAGCGACTTGGCACCAGCAGCAACAGTAGCTTGTGGAAAAACCCAAATGAACTTTGCAGGTTACCCAACATATTAGTTTCAGGTGTACAACATAGTGATTCAGTATTGTTATAGGTTATATACTCTATTTAAAGTTAATGGCTATTATTTCCCTGTACTGTAAAATCCTGAAATACTTTTAAAGTAAAAAATACATAATTATTTGCATATATTTCAGACTGCAAATAATTAGTTCATATGATTGTGTAATAATTCAGTCTTTTCCCTGTTATTGGCTCTTTGTTATATAAACAATGCTATGGTGAACATCTTACACATAAAAAAAAAATAGAATCATACAATATGTGTTCATTTAGGACTGGCTTTGTTCACATAGCATGTTTCAAGGTTTACCATGCTGTACCATGTATCCATACTTCACTCTTTTTTATTGCTAAATAATATTTCATGTATGAATATATATTTTATATATTTTTATGCATACTTTCATCTGTTGCTATTTCCACTTTTTGGCCACTATGAATAATGTTATGAATATTTGATTGCAAGTTTTTGTGTGGACCATATGCTTTCAATTTTCTTGCATTAACCCAGAAATGGAATTGCTGGGTCATATGGTAGCTCTATGGAGAAGGCGATGGCACCCCACTCCAGTACTCTGGCCTGGAAAATCCCATGGACGGAGGAGCCTGGTAGGCTGCAGTCCATGGGGTCGCTAAAAGTCGGACACGACTGAGCAACTTCGCTTTCACTTTTCTCTTTCATGCATTGGAGAAGGAAATGGCAACCCACTCCAGTGTTCTTGCCTGGAGAATCCCAGGGACAGGGGAGCCTGCTGGCTGCCGTCTATGGGGTCACACAGAGTCGGACACGACTGAAGTGACTTAGCGTGGTAGCTCTATATTCAACATTTTGAGGAACTGCCAAACTGTTTTTCAAACATTTCAAAGTTTTACAATGCCACCAGCAATGCATGAGGGCTCCAGTTTAACCACATGTTCAACATTTGTTAATGTCTGTCTTTTTATTTTAGCTATCCCTGTGGTTGTGAAGTGGTATATCTCATTGTAGTTTTGATGTATGTTTCTCTAAAAGCTAATGATCCTAAACATCTTTGCATGTACTTGGTCATTTGCATATGTTCTTTGGAGAAATTACTACTCAAAATATTTGCCCATTTTTCACTTGGCTATTTGTCTTTTTCCTGTTGAGTTGTAAGAGTTCTTCATGTATTCTGGATACAAATACCTCCTCAGATATATAACTTGCACATTTTTTCTCCCAATCTATGAGTTAGTTGTCTTTTCCATTTCATGATGGGACCCATCAAACACAAAAGCTTTTAATTTTGATGAAATTGAATTTATCTATTTTTTTCTATTGTCCCTTGAGCTTTTTGGCCATGCAGCATGTGGGATCTTAGCTCCCTGACCAGGGATCAAACGCAAGCCCTCTGCATTGGAAGTGTGGAGCCTTCACCACTGGACCACCAGGGACGTCTTGTCACTTGAGCCTTCGATGTCATAGCTAAGAAACCACTGTCTAATCCAAAGGTCATGAGTATTTACACCTAGAGTTTCTTCTGATAATTTTATACTTTTAGACCTGCATTTAAGCCTATGATCCATTTTGAGTTAATTTTTGTATATGATATGACGTAGGTGTTAAAATTCACTCTTTTGCATGTTGATATCTAGTTATTACAACACCAAACCATTTGGTGAATCCAGCACTATTCTTTCCTCACTGAACTATTTTGGCACCCTTGTCAAAAATCAATTTATGATTGATAATTTTAAGATTTCTAGATTCTCATTTCTATGCCATTAATCTGCATGTCTAGACTTTTGCCAGTAGGTATACTGCCTTGATTACTGGTTTGTAGTAAGCATTGAAATCAAGAAGCCTAAGTCTTCTAATGTTATGAACCTAACTGTATTCCCCCAAATTCACATGTTGAAACTCTAACCCCCAATATGGCTATACTTGGATATAGAGATTTTAAGGAGAAAATTAAAGTTAAATGAGGTTGCTGTAGTCTGAATTGTGTCCACCTACAATCCATATATTGAAGCCCCAACTCCCAATGTAATGGTATTTGGAGATGGGGGCCTTTGGGCTCCAAAACTCTAAGAAAATAAATTTATGTTGTTTAAAGCTGTTCAGTTGATGGCATTTTGTCATGGCAGACCTAACAGAGTAATTCATCCAACTTTGTCCTTTTTTTGAGATTGTTTTTGCTATTCTGGGTAACTTACATTTCCATGTGAATTTTAGGATCTACTTGTCAATTTCTACAAAAATGCCAGTTGGGATTCTGATAGGGATTGTATTAAATCTGCAGATTAACTTGTCGAGTATTGTCATCCTAGCAATATTAAGTTATCTAATCCACGAGCATGAGATTCTTTGCTTTTACTTAAGTTGCCTTTAATTTCTTCCAACAATTGCTGAATTTATTTATTGGTTCTAGTCGCTAGGAGTCAGACACGACCAAGCGACTTCACTTTCACTTTTCACTTTCATGCATTGGAGAAGGAAATGGCAACCCACTCCAGTGTTCTTGCCTGGAGAATCCCTGGGATGGGAGAGCCTGGTAGGCTCCCGTCTATGGGGTCACACAGAGTTGGACACGACTGAAGTGACTTAGCATAGCATAACACATTTTTATTGGTTTTCCTGGGCTTTTATATATAGAAAAACATGTCATCTGTCAACAGAGATAGTTTCATTTCTTCATTTTTAAAGCAGATGTCTTTTACTTTTTTTCCTTGTCTAATTTTCCTGGCTAGAACCTTCAATACAATGTTGGATAGAAGTGGCAAGAAAGGACATCCTTGTCTTATTCCTGACCTTAAAGGGGAATGATCAGTCTCTCACTAGTAAATATGTGGCTATGAACTTTATCCAACTGATGAAATTCCTTGCTAGCCCTAGCTTGTTTTTGTTTTTTTAATCATGAAAGGATGTTGTATTTTGTCAAAAATTTTTGCTGTACAGATTTACATGATCATGTTTTTTGTCCTCTATTCTACTAATAGTGTATTACACTGATTGATTTTCATGTGTTGAACAACCTTGTATAAATCATGATATATAATCTTTTTATATGTTGCTGATGTTGGCTTGCTAATATTTTCTTGAGGATTTTTGTTTCTACATTCATAGACACAATGAACATAAATATTGGTCTGTAGTTTTCCTGTGATGTTCTTTGTCCAGTTTTGGTATCACGTTAATACTACTGCCTTCATAGAGCAAGTTGGGAACTCCTTTTTGGAACGTTTTGTGACAGATTGGTGCTACTTCTACTGTAACATTTGACAGATTGATCAATGAAGCCATCTGGGCCTGAGTTTTTCTCTATCGGTAGATTTTTTTATTACTAATTCAATCTCTTTCCTAGTTATAGGTTTATTCAGATTTTATATTTCTGATTGATTCAGTTTCAATAGTTTGTGACTTTCTAGGTATCTATCCATTTCATTTAGGTTAATTAATTTGTTGGTATACAATTGTTCGTAGTATAAACCATTTATTTTTGTAAGGTTAGTAGTAATGTTACCACTTTCACTTCTGAACATAATAATTTTAATCTTTTTTCTTGGGTAACCTAGCTAAAGGTTTGTCAATTTTGGGGATCTTTTCAAATAAAGAATTTATGGTTCTTTTAATTAACATTATTTTTCCATCCTTTATTTCATTCATTTTTATTTTAACCTTTAATGTTTCCTTGCTTTTATTTGCTTTGTGTTTAGTTTCCTCTCTTTTTTCTAATTTCTTAAGGTGGAAATTTATTGATTTGAGATCACTCTTCTTTTTCAATGTAGGTGTTTATAGTTATAAATCTCCCTCTCAGGCACTGCTTTAGCTGTATCTCATAAGTTTTGGTATGTTGTGTTTCTCTTTTCATTTACTCAGATTATTTTCTAATTTTCCTTGTGATTTCTTCTTTCACTCATTGGCTTTCTATGAATATTATGCTTAATACCCAGTTTTTTGTGAGTTTCCCAAATTTCCTTCTATTATTGAATTCTAATTTCATCCCACTGTGATTAGAGACCACATTTCGTATTATTTCCATTATTTTGGATTCATTAAAGCTTGTTTTATGACCTGGTAGATATCCAACTTTAAAAATCTATTAATAAATCTTGCTTCAATAATAACCTAGGGAGGTCCCTGGTGGCCTAGCAGTTAGGATTCCAGGCTTTCACAGTCATGGCCTGGGTTCAGTCCCTGGTCATGGAAGTGAGATCCCAGAAGCCATGCAGTGAGGCCAAAATAATAATAATAGGAACCTTAATTTGGGAGGAGTTCTGGATAATGATATCTCTAAGCTGCTGGGGCACAGAACGTATGCTAGAAACAAAAACAGCTAACAGTACCACAATTAACCTTTCCTTAATACAACAGAGCACACTGTAAGATAAATATTTAACAGTGTAGTTTTCCCCCCATGATGATGGAAAAGAGATCACTGAATCAATAGAGTGAGGTAGTTAGGACCAAGATCTCTGCAATTAAACTACCTGGGTTGATATCTTGGCTCTACCACTTAGTTCCATGACTTGGAGTCACTTTTCTTTAGCTTCTTCATGCACACAATAAGAATAATTATGGTAGCAAATTTCTGTGAGAACCAAAGAAAATATAAATGTAAAAATGTACAGTATTTAGAACAAGTAATATATATTTGACAAATGCTAGTTGTTGTTATCATTATGAAAATTTAAATGTTTGACCCTGAAATTCCATTACCTATGTGAGAAAGAGCCACACACGAGCTTAAGAAAGCATGGTCAGGCTGTTCACCACAGTACTGTTTGTAATAAAACAATGGAAATGAACTAACGGTCCAGGAAACCATAGTAAATCCATTCTACAAAATATTATACAGCACATTAATGAACAGAGATAGGCCAATCTACATGTGCTAACCTGTGACTCCAAGAGATAATGTTGTCTTTTTTTAAGAAAGGAGAACTGAAGGACAACAAATATAGGATAGCACTTACTTTAAAAACAAAGCAAAGATATACGCTTATATATATACATTTATACATGTAAATACAAAGCAAAGGTATGAAAAGATATATGCAATCCCATGGACTGTAGCCAGCCAGGCTCCTCTGTCCATGGGACTTCCCAGGCAAGAACTCTGGAGTGGGTTGCCATTTCCTTCTCCAGAGAATCTTCCCAACCCAGGGACTGAACCTGAGTCTCCTGTATTGGCAAGGCAGGTTCTTTACCACTGGGCCACCAGGGAAGCCCTGAAAAGATATATATCAAACTGATAACAGCGTTTGCCTCTAAAAAGGCAATGAGATTAGCATGGAAGGAAGATGTTAGGTTCAGAACTGTTTGGTGACTTTGTCAAATAATGCAACATATATATAGGTGGACAAAAATTCAATTAACCATCAAGCCAAGAAAAAGGGAAATTTATTCAAGCCAAACTGAAGATTAGAACCCAGAGACAGTCAGAAATTTCTGAGGACTGTTCCACTAGTCAGCAGTTAGAGATGCAGTTAGACAAAGAATCATGTATCATATTAACAGGTTAAATTATAAAGTTCATCAGAAATGTTTGGTCAAGTGTGTATGTACAGAGCGAGTCTTTAGCTCACTGAGAACCCCTGTATGGGATGGAAAAAGAAATATTAATCTTAAAATTACAACACTGGTGTCTGAAGAATAGGTGTATTCTCCTCAAAGGTTGATTATAGCCTCCTGCCCCAGGAGGTCTGGTTAACACATAACACAGATGTATACGAACACTGGGAGAGGCCTATCCCAAATGGGGACGTGCTGGGGTGTGTTATATGGGTTTCAATTCTAACTTAGTTTGATTGTTCTGCCATAGAGAAATTTATAATTTTTCCTCATTAGATATATTAATTGTACAATTAAGAATAAGTCTATTTTAGGGCTTCTCTGGTAGCTCAGTGGTAAAGAATCTGACTGTTAACGCAGGAGACACAGGTTTGATCCCTTATCTGCAGAGATCCCACATGCCACAGAGCAACTAAGCCCATGTACCACAACTATCGAGTCTGCACTCAAGAGCCTGGGAGCCAGGACTACCGGGCTCTCGTGCCCTGGTTGATTCCAGGACTGAGATGGGGAAAGCCTGTAACATCTTGTGCTAAAAAGCAAGGAAATGCTCAAATAATGCTGAAAACAGTCAAAAGGATACTAGAGCCAGTTTGAGGGGCTCCCACTGACCAAACCTGGGACAATTTGAGTATTAAAACAAATAATGATAGCAGTGGATTATAAATTATTAACTAAAATATGACATTATGAGGTCTCACTGATATGAGTAAATAAATGAATGAATTGATGAGGAATTGTATATTTACAAAGTAGCTTACTACAAAACATAATTACAAAGGAAAACAGACTAACTTTACAGTAAAGTCTTATTTACACCATCTTATTTAAGTGATCAAAGTGAATATCAAGAATATCAACAGCAAGATGTGTGTGTGTGTGTGTGTTCAGTTGCTCAATTGTGGCCCATGGACTCGAGCCCACTAGGCTCCTCTGTCCATTGAATTTGCCAGGCAAGAATACTAGAGTGGGTTGTCTTTTCCCACTCAAGGGGATAGTCCTGACCCAGGGATCCAACCCACACCTCTTCTTTTGTCTCTTGCACTGGCAGGCATGTTCTTTACCACAAGCGCCACTTAAGAAGCCCCACCATCTGAGAGGACGCAATGGAAAGAACAGAGAACAACTTCTGTGCTGCTGCTAAGTCACGTCAGTTGTGTCTGACTCTGTGTGACCCCATAGATGGCAGCCCACCAGGGTCCCATCCCTGGGATTCTCCAAGCAAGAATATTGGAGCGAGTTGCCATTTCCTTCTCCAGTGCATGAAAGTGAAAAGTGAAAGGGAAGTCGCTAAGTCGTGTCCGACTCTTAGCTACCCTATGGACTGCAGCCTACCAGGCTCCTCCGTCCATGGGATTTTCTAGGCAAGAGTACTGGAGTGGGGTACCATTGCCTTGTCTGAACTTCTGAGCTATTTTTTGCCAAAATTGCAAAACTTAAACTTAATCATAAGAAAATATCAGACAAACACAACTGAGGGATATCCTACAAAATAACTTACCCATTAATATAATCTGTAGAAGTGTCAAGGGCACAAAAGTCAAGGAACAACTAAGAGATTAGTTGAGAATACAGAAATTAAAGACCTTGATAACTAAATGTAATACTCATTTCTGAACTGCATCTATTTGCTATAAAGGATATTATTGGGATAATAGAGGAAACTGAAACAGGTTTGAGAACTCAGCAGTGACAATGATCAACATTAAATTCCTGAATTTGATGGTCATGCAGTGGTTAGGTAGGAGAATGTCTTTGATGGAAATAAATGCTAGACTATCTGAGGTGATGTCTGAGATGATAAGGCTTCAGAGTGATAACTTATTCTCAAATAGTTTCCTGGGGAAAAGTTCTTTGTACTGTACCTGGAAGTGTTTTGCAATGATGAGACTGTTTAAAACAAAAAGTGCATGTGAAAGGAACTTTACAAGATTAAAAAGTATCATTATAATGATTCAATCTATTTATCTCCCCATCCCCTGCTCTACTGCCTCTTTTCTCTTTCATTTCCTTCCATTTCCTTCCTTCCTTCTCGTCCTTCATCCCCTACCATGTTTCCCTTTTTCCTTCCTTCCTTCTTTTTCTTTCTCAGCATTTTGCTTCTAAAGTTACATACAGAGCTTTTAATTAATTTTCCAGGTGAGTAAAGAAAGATTCTTCATACCAAGAACTGATGGATATTATAGGTGCATAATAAAAATGATGGCAGCTAAAGCAAATTGCCATTCTAAAAAAAGGTTGTAATGATTATGTCCTTACTTACATGCTACCAAATCTCTGTTCACCAGAACTGTTCATTTTTATTAGTTGATACTATGAAGGTATTATTGACTAAACAACAATCATATAACTATTAGAGTATTTAAAAATGATAAGGATGTTTTGCTAAGGTTTATCCCACCTACCTCTTATAATTAAGAAATGAAAAATACGAGAGAAACTTCTCTGTAAATAATAAACTACAAAAAACTTGAGCAGTTATTTAAAGTCAATCAAAAATCAGTATTTAAGTATACAGAAACCTAGTATTAAATACAGTGTATCTCTATCAGATATTCCTAACTCTAAGAACTGGTTATATTCCCAACTCTGATGATCAGTATGAGGCAAATTTTCTCCACATTATGTAATAAGGCAAAGGTAGTTTTTCACCTTTTCACCCTCTGTAATGATCTGGATAGCATTTGGGATGAGTCGAGCAGTTTTCTCCTTGGTTATGAAGGTTATGTTCTTTAAAGCAATAGAAATCTAAACATACAAAAAAATAATGAAAAACTGCAAAACAAATTTCTCAGAAACATACATAACACAAAATATCAAGTATTACATCAACCTGGTCCAGAATATTCAGATTAAAAATCTGAAGGAGTTAATGAGCACATGTTTGCATTCTCGGAGGAAAACATGGTGAACAGACATTCTTTCCTTCAGTAATTTCCCCCATCAGCTCCTATTATCTAATATTAAGATAAAGTGTAAAAAGACATGTAAGAGTTTATGTTCCATGTTAAAACACACAGAGACACAAACAAAACTCAGTCTATCACATAAGACATGCTTTTGGCAGCCAAAAGGAGGTGTGTTCAAGCTTTATTCAACCTGAAATCTCTTTCCCAACTATATTAAATATATACAAATGGAGCTCGATGTATTAAGAAAAATATGTTACACACTTATACTACACATAAATAAATGTAGATGTATACAAGTATAGGTAAATATATATCAACTTACTTTGAAATCTAAAGTACACTGTTTTTAGGAGCGCTGTATACACATTTCTGTCTATGCAATTACTTATATCAGCAAATCTAATGAAAACATGTCTTACTGTAGTTTCCCATCTGAAGATGTTGCTATAGAAACACAAGCAAAATGTCCCTCTGAAAAGCACAAGCATAATCTACATACACAAGAAATAAGGAAGGGTTTAGTAACTAAAAACTGTGCCAGCTTCACAAAGCTCATACTACTTTAGCCATGGAAAGTCATCACTTTGTTCATTAGTTCATTCATTCATTCATTCCCTTCTTCCTATACTTTGAGCACCACAGGGATATTTTTTGCTAGTCACTAGGGTTACCAGAAATAAAACTTGCCCTTGTGGAATGCAGTCTAGTGGAGAAGGTATACAATAAACAAATAGAAAAATAAGCCTAATGACCAAAGTGTGGAGAAAGCTGAGAGCGTACAACAAGGAGCATATAGGTATGAGGTATGGAGCAGAGAGAATATATATAGAAAAGTTCTCCAGAAAAAGTGACTTTTAAACTGAAATCTAAAGATCAATAAAGGCTCAGCTGGACCATGAGGGAACAGGATGTGCAAAGGCTCTGTAGTAGAAAGAAACAATACCTTTAAGCACCTATACAAAGATAGATCTCTTGCTAGAAAAGCTGGAGAAGCTGGATCATGTAAGGTCTCACAGGCCATGGCAGACTGTGGACTTTATGAAAAGCCATCAGTGAGTATCAAGTGGAAGGAACATAATCAGATGTATGTTATTAAACACCAAATAATTCACACTGTGAGAACAGATTTAGATAAAATCATTAGGAAATCCAGGGGGAAACTGATGGTGGCTCAGACCAAAAGATGGCAGTACTAGAGAAAGAAGTAGTTAGATTCAGAGATATTTAAGGGGTAGTACTGACTGGGGCTTCCCAGATGGCACTAGAGGTAAAGAACCCACTTGCCAGTGCAGGAGACACAAGAAACAGGGGTTCAATCCCGGGGTCAGGAAGATCTCCTGGAGGAGGGCATGATAACCCATTCCTGTATTTGTGCCTAGAGAATCCCATGGACAGAGGAACCTGGCAGGCTACAGTCTATAGGGTCACCAAGAGTCAGACATGACTGAAACAACTTTGCACACACACACGGATAGGGAATTGGTAACTAATTAGGTGTTGGATGAGGGTGAGGGAGGGATGACTCTATAAATTTTATACATTTTAAATTTAGCTTCAAATTTGGTCCTTTCTAACTCAGCACTAAAATCCAGCAAAATCAAGAGGGCTCTGAGAAATGCCACTGCCCACCAGTACGGAGAAGGTAATGGCACCCCACTCTAGTACTCTCGCCTGGAGAATCCCATGGGCCAAGGAGCCTGGTAAGCTGCAGTCCATGGGGTAGCTAAGAGTCGGACACGACTGAGCGACTTCACTTTCACTTTTCACTTGCATGCATTGGAAAAGGAAATGGCCGCCCACTCCAGTGTTCTTGCCTGGAGAATCCCAGGGATGGCAGAGCCTGGTGGGCTGCCTTCTACGGGGTCGCAGAGTCTGACACGACTGAAGCGACTTAGCAGCAGCAGCAGCAGCCTACCAGTAAGTTAACACCACACCTCTACGATTAAGACATGGCTCTGTGGCTAATGAAAACAGCATTGCTAAATTATTAATAAGATATAAAGAGCTGCTATGAGGAGATTTAGCTTAATGGATATATTTTTAAATGATATTAAGTGACTAGTAATTTTTGGGAAAAGTTATTGAGGTTATGAACCCCAAGATATTTAAATTTGCTCATGTTGAATTTCTAGGCAAATATTAAAAATTTAACAAAGGAACTCAAGTCTTTCACAGTGCTTCCTTCAGCAAAACAGAACTGAGATACCACCAAACCAAAGACAAAAAAATCCTAGTAAATAATTAAGCAGATTAAGTTACTCATTAACTAGTATGCATCTCTAAAACAGGGATGGGGCTAAAGGTCATCTTGAGGTATTCTGAAACTTTTATATAAACCACTGAAACATTTTATTAATTCAGTTCTTCTCAAATATCAGATCAGAAATATGTAGTAGAACAAAGGCAATGGCACCCCACTCCAATACTCTTGCCTGGAAAATCTCATGGACAGAGGAGCCTGGAAGGCTGTAGTCCATGGGGTCGCTAAGAGTCGGACACGACTGAGCGACTTCACTTTCACTTTTCACTTTCATGCATTGGAGAAGGAAATGGCAACCCACTCCAGTGTTCTTGCCTGGAGAATCCCAAGGATGCTGGAGCCTGGTGGGCTTCCATCTATGGGGTCGCACAGAGTCAGATACGACTGAAGCGACTTAGCAGAAAGTCCTACTGTATAGCACAGGAAACTCTGCTCAATATAAGGTGACAGTCAGTGGAAAGGGAGTTTGTGGGGAGAATGGATACATGTATATATATGGATGAGTCCCTTTGCTGTCCACATAAAACTATCACAACATTGTTAATTGGCTGTTGTTAAGTCGCTAAGTTGTATCCAACTCTTTTGCGACTCCGTGGACTGTAGCCTGCCAGGCTCCTCTGTCCATGGGATTTCTTGGGTAAGAATACTGGAGGGGTTGCCATGTCCTCCTCCAGAGGATCTTCCCGACCCAGGATTGAACCCGTGTCTCCTAAACTGCAGTTGGATTCTCTCCAATATAAAACAAAAAATTCAAAAAAAAATTTTTTTTTAATTAAAAAAAAAAAAGACATACCTGGTAGATTGATCACAATACAGATTGCTAGGCCCCTCCAAAGTTTCCAATTAACTATGGCTGGAAAAGGTCAGTTTTCATCCCAATCCCAAAGAAAGGCAATGCCAAGGAGTGCTCAAACTACCGAACAATTGCACTCATCTCACACGCTAGTAAAGTAATGCTCAAAATTCTCCAAGCCAGGCTTCAGCAATATGTGAACCGTGAACTTCCTGATGTTCAAGCTGGTTTTAGAAAAGGCAGAGGAACCAGAGATCAAATTGCCAACATCCGCTGGATCATGGAAAAAGCAAGAGAGTTCCAGAAAAACATCTATTTCTGCTTTATTGACTATGCCAAAGCCTTTGACTGTGTGGATCACAATAAACTATGGAAAATTCTTAAAGAGATGGGAATACCAGACCACCTGATCTGCCTCTTAAGAAATCTGTATGCAGGTCAGGAAGCAACAGTTAGAACTGGTCATGGAACAACAGACTGATTCCAAATAGGAAAAGGAGTACGTCAAGGCTGCATATTGTCACCATGTTTATTTAACTTATATGCAGAGTACATCATGAGAAATGCTGGACTGGAGGAAACACAAGCTGGAATCAAGATTGCTGGGAGAAATATCAATAACCTCAGATATGCAGATGACACCACTCTTATGGCAGAAAGTGAAGAGGGGCTAAAAAGCCTCTTGATGAAAGTGAAAGTGGAGAGTGAAAAGGTTGGCTTAAAGCTCAACATTCAGAAAACAAAGATCGTGGCATCTGGTCCCATCACTGCATGGGAAATAGATGGGGAAACAGTGGAAACAGTGTCAGACTTTGTTTTTCTGGGCTCCAAAATCACTGCAGATGGTGACTGCAGCCATGAAATTAAAAGACGCTTACTCCTTGGAAGGAAAGTTATGACCAACCTAGATAGCATATTCAAAAGTAGAGACATTACTTTACCAACAAAGGTTCGCCTAGTCAAGGCTATGGTCTTTCCTGTGGTCATGTATGGATGTGAGAGCTGGACTGTGAGGAAGGCTGAACGCCAAAGAATTGATGCTTTTGAACTGTGGTGTTGGAGAAGACTCTTGAGAGTTCCTTGGACTGCAAGAAGATCCAACCAGTCCATTCTGAAGGAGATCAATCCTGGAATTTCTTTAGAAGGAATGATGCTCAAGCTGAAACTCCAGTATTTTGGCCACCTCATGCGAAGAGTTGACTCACTGGAGAAGACTCTGATGCTGGGAGGGATTGAGGGCAGGAGGAAAAGGGGACGACAGAGGATGAGATGGCTGGATGGCATCACTGACTCGATGGATGCGAGTCTGAGTGACCTCCGGGAGCTGGTGATGGACAGGGAGGCCTGGCGTGCTGCGGTTCATGGGGTCGCAAAGAGTCGGACACGACTGAGCGACTGATCTGATCTGATCTGATGGCTGGGCTGGGGAAGAGTCTGCACATCTAGCAAGGTCCCAGCTGACGTCAACGTTGCCAGTCTGTGCACCACAATTTGAGAACCGCTGCTCTACTTTACATTAATTCTATTCAAAGATATGCTAACATTTTAACTGAAGACTACTTGATATAGATTGACAGGTTTTTTCCAGTGGTTTTTAAAAACAATCTCTCTAAAACAGGTATGTTTTATTGTAATAAAACTCCTACCTCACTAAAGTTGTTTTTTTATAAGACGGCTTCCTAGGAATAAGTCCCAGACAAGATATGGACAAAAAATTTTTTTAAAAGCAAAGGGATTTTACCTTTTTCCCTCCCAGTTTCCCTACTGATCAACAAACCTGTACCACAACACTAATCGGCACTTCAGAAGGCAATCTTCTACCTGACTTAAGTCATATTAACAGTCTGATTCATCTACAATTGAATTATGTTTGTCAAAAATTGTTTTATGTATTCATAACTCTGTGTGTGTGTGTGCGTGTGTGTGTGTGTGCTCAGCTGTGTCCAACTCTGTGTGATTCCATGGACTGTAGCCTACCAGGCTCCTCTGTCCATGGGATTTTCCAGGTAATACTACTACAGTGGGCTGCCATTTCCTCCTTGAGAGAACCTTCCTGACACAGGAATCAAACCTGCATCTCCTGCCTCCCCTGCATTGCAGATGGATTCTTTATCACTGAGCCATTAGGAAGTCCCTTTTATAACTTTATAATTGGTTACTGGAAAATTTAAATAAAGTTAAGTAAATTAACCAAGCAGCACAGGTCACTTTGATGCATGTATTAACATCAACTTACTAGTTTTTACATGATCAATTTCAGCCAAGTGAATGGCTCCAACACCTAAAGATTTACTTTAATAACTAAAATATAACAAAGGATACATTTGAAATATGTGAAAAGTGTTAACAGCAATACAGATGGAGTGAATCAGCACTATATAGTCCCAGAATAAGCTTGCACAATAAGTCGTACACTCATTTTCAAACAAATAAGATGTATTATTTATGTACTATTTAATTTTACAGAAGAATTTAGGCATAGCTCTGTAAGGGAGATGATGATGAATTAAGAGAATGTGTTTTTTACGCAATAATGGCAGGAGACACACATCCCAAAGTATTCTTTTCTAGTAGCAATTGATTTCAGACACAAGTAGCAGTAAGTGGCAGCTTGGAGTAAGTGGCAGCTTGCAGCAAGCAGCAGTGAAAGGTAGCTGGAAGCAGGCTCCTAGTTTCCAAGATCAGGAGTCCTAACCACTGGGCCACAAGAGCCAGCAGTTAGGGCTAAGGTCCCTAGTCTTGCCTGCCTAGTCAAGAACGAATTCAGGCAAGGAGGCAGAAAAGAGTAAAGCAAAAAATTTATTGAAAAAAATTCAGGCAAGGAGGCGGAAAAGAGTAAAGTAAAGTTTATTGAAAAGTACACGTGGAAAAGCACATAGGCTAGCTCAGAGAGAAAGTCACACCTTTTGGTTAAGTTTAAATTCTTTATAAAGGGGCAGTCTTCCGGGTCGTCCCTCAGGCCAATCACCTTGCTTTGTCCCACCTGGTTAATTTGTCTCAGGACCCTCCCTGGGGTGTACACGCACACCCTAGCCAAGATGAATGAGCATAAGCATGACTCATTATGGCCTCGAATTACCCTCTGATTTTTCACTCCAAGGAGCCTTTCTGCGCATGTGTAGTGTCTTCCTTATCAAACAGGGTTTTGTCCTTTCTTTGTCCTTGCCATGATTATTCCCTTGAGTTAAGGGACAAAGACTGGCTATTTACTCTGTTTTTATTGAAAATTCCTCAGCTGAAGCCCACCTATCTCTTATCTCAAGAAATGAAAGCAGAAGGGTAGCTGATTGTAAATTTCCAATCTGAAACCCATCTATCTCCTATCTCACAATCATCTTTGGGAGTCCAAGAACGTTGATTTGCTTAAGTAAGACTCTTTGGAACAACATTTTTAGGATTGCTTTCTATTATAATTTTGTACATAAACTACAAAAGATAACCATTCGCATTTTTTTATACTTTACATTGCTGGGGTTTTTTGTTGTTGTTGTTGTTCCTTTGCTTTTTACCTGAGCAAACTGTAAGGGCAGATGCAAACTGAAAAAGAAAAAATTAATTTTCTCTGGTGAAAAAAAAAAAAAACAGAAAGAGATCCCCCTCCTCTCTTTAGAGCATTTTCCTTAGAAAGTTTGTAAATTCTTTCTCTGCACCTGTGAGATGTGAATCTTTTTAAAAGCAAAATAAGCCTCTTGCCAGTTTTATAACCCTGATGTTTCTTCCAGGACTTGGGAGCCACCTCTTTCAAACAACAGGAATGATAAGACTCCATCTCCTAGTTTCTCTGACTGGGTAATTTCCATGGGTGCCTTGATTCAAGTTGCAAACTAACTCCTGTCTTTAAGAAGTGAGTTTAGTTTTCCTTTGGATAAAGCCAATTAGCTAACACAGCTGCCCCAATTACCAGATGAATTTAGGATAAAACTGATATGACATATGGTGCTATCAAGTCCTCTAACTTGAGGGCTAGTTATTACTTACCTTAAGAATATGTGTAACGGCTGTATCTGCCTGCCTACATAAAAAGAGGAGATTTCTTTCTGCCTTCACAATCTCTTTTGCAGATTGCTTGTGATGTCCATCACACTCTAATTTAATGCTTATTTAATAATAAAACCAAGTGTTTTCTTTCTCTTTTACTTTTGTAGAGCGGTTTTCTGGGTGGGTAGGGTATTTTGTTTTTAATTATATTTCTCCAGTGCAACCTTTTCTAGAGTAAAAAATCTACCTTGTTCACTCATTTAATCAGAGACATTAAAAAATGTTTTGAGCACTGACGTCACTATAAAAAGTATATGTTTTCCCAAGAGAATACATTCAAAGCAACGATCATATTTAGAAGTGTGAATAGTACACAGAACAAATCTAGTCCATGGAACTTCTGGTCTAAGTTGACATGAGTGTCTAGTTCTATTCCTTTTGCAATGCTGAGGGTAGACAGAATGTGTACATTGGTTGACTAGAAGTTTTGATTAAATTTTAAGAGACAGAAAGTGGACACTAATGGATAAGCCACAGTGTGGAGAAAGTCTCAGCTCAAAAAATACACAAGAGAAGGTTGAAGCTACGCCACTCCGGAGAGCCTCCACACTGAGAATCACAAAGAGTGACAGCTAGAACAGGGACCAATATCAGGTAACTGACTGAGCTCTCCATGGTAGAGGTCAATCACACTCACCCACATCTTGCAACACAGGGGAGTCTTATATCTTTGCAGCCTCATCATCATTTGGTGTTGTCCACTGTTTTAGTGTTTAATTTTAGCAATTCTATTAGATATGTCATTTATTTAATTGTGCTTTTAATCTGTATTTTCCTATGATAGTGTGCAATTTTTCATATGCTTATTTGCCATCCATATATCTCCTTTGGTAAAGAATCTGCCCTTTTTTTTTTCTCATTCAACTTATTGTTAATGGGTCTCAAATTCTGTGACAGATTTTTGGTCAAGTTGTTTTCATTAAAAAGTACTGATTTTACAAACAAATAACTTAAACTGCCACACACAAACATATGGACTACAAAAACATTCTCCTTTCCTTCTGAAGGTTTTACGATGCATTGTTGTCATTAACCAGTCTTTAACTACTAAACTTAAATGGCCAATTGAGACAAACGGTTCTGAGACCATTCTTCCAACACTGATTAATACTGGGGTGGCAGGTACTGGGGATAATATTCATTTAGCCTTCTGAGCTTTCTGGGCAGACTTGGTGACCTTGCTAGCTCCAGGTGCCTTCTTGTCCACTGCTTTAATGACACCCACAGCGACTGTCTGTCTCATGTCACTCACAGCAAAACACGGCCCTGGGGAGGATAGTCAGAGAAGCTCTCGACACACACGGGCTTGCCAGGAACCATATAAACGATGGCAACATCACCACACTTCAAGAATTTAGGGCCATCTTCCAGCTTTTTCCCAGAAAGACAATCAATCTTCTCCTTCAGCTCAGCAAACTTGCAAGCAACGTGAGCCGTGTGACAGTCCAGCACAGGTGCATATCCAGCACTGATTTGGCCTGGATGGCTCAAAATAATCACCTGAGCTGTGAAGCCAGCTGCTTCCATTGGTGGGTCATTTTTGCTGTCACCAGCCACACGGCCATGACAAACATCTTTGACAGATACGTTCTTGATGCTGAAGCCCACATTGTCCCCAGGAAGGGCTTCACTCAATGCTTCATGGTGCATTTCTACAGACTTCACTTCAGTTGTTACATTGACTGAAGCAAAGGTGACCACCATGCCAGGTTTGAGAACACCAGTCTCCACCCGACCCACAGGGACAGTACTGATACCAACAATTTTATAGACATCCTGGAGGGCCAAATGCAAGGGTTTGACAGTTGGGTGAGTTGACCCACAGGGACAGTACTGATACCAACAATTTTATAGACACCCTGGAGGGGCAAACGCAAGGGTTTGTCAGTTGGGTGAGTTGGTGGCAGGATGCAATCCAGAGCTTCAAGCAGGGTGGTTCCACCGGCATTGCCATTCTTATGAGTGACTTTCCATCCCTTGAACCATGGCAGGTTAGCACTTGGCTCTGGCATGTTAGCACTTGGCTCCAGTATGTTGTCACCATTCCAGCCAGAAATTGGCACAAATGCTACTGTGTCAGGGTTGTAGCCATTTTCTTAATGTAGGTGCTGACTTCCTTAACAATTTCCTCGTATCTCTTCTGGCTGTAGGGTGGCTCAGTGGAATCCATTCTGTTAACGCCAACAATAAGTTGTTTCACACCCAGAGTGAAGGCCGGAAGGGCATGCTCACGGGTCTGCCCATTCTTGGAGATACCAGCTTCAAATTCACCAACACCAGCAGCAACAATCAGGACAGCACAGTCAGCCTGGGATGTGCCTGTTTTTCATGAAGTCTCTGTGTCCTGGCGCATCGATGATGGTAACATAGTACTTGCTGGTCTCAAATTTCCACAGGGAGATATCAATGGTGATACCACGCTCACGTTCAGCTTTCAGTTTGTCCAAGATCCTGGCATACTTGAAGGAGCCCTTTTCCATCTCGGCAGCCTCCTTCTCGAACTTTTCAATTGTTCTTGTCAACCCCGTTACATTTGTAGATCAGATGGCCAGTCATGGTAGACTCCCCTGAATCTACATGCCCAATGACAACAATGCTGATGTGGGTCTTTTCCTCTCCCATTTTTGCTTAGGTTTAATGGTGGTTTTCATGACACCAGTGTCCTGGCGGCAAACTCATTGCGAAAAAGCTAATCTGCCCATTTTTTAATAGGGTTGTTTGTGTTCTTACTGTTAACTTTTAAGAATAGTTTCTACTGTGGATAGACATGCATGTTTGTTTTTTTAATCAGATATGTGATTTACAACTATTTTCTCTTTGTGTCTTATATTTTCACCCTCTAAAATGTATCTTTTGCATAGCAAAAAATTTTAATTTTAATAAAGTACAACTTATCAATTCTTTCTTGAATGAATCATGCTATTGGTGTTACACCTAAAGATTCATCATCAAATTCAAACAGAGATTTCCTCTAGGAAAAAAACCCAGATGTTTTCTTCTACAAATTCTACAGTTTTATATTTAGTTCTATGATCCATTTTGAGGTAATTTCTGTAAATAGTGTGAGTTTTGCTTCAAGGTTCATTCATTTTTCTGCACATGGACATCTAATTGTTCCAGTACCATTTGTTGAAGATGAACTTTTCTCCATTAAATTATTTTTGCATTTGCACCTTTGTCAAAAATGAGTTCACAATATTTGTATGAATTTATATCTGAGCTATTTTCTGTTCCATTTATCTAAATGTCTATCCTTGACAAATCTCAGACTGTCTTGATTACTACAGATTCATAGTAAGTCTTGAAATTGAGTAATGTATGTCTTCCAGCTTTGTTCTTCTTTTTCAGAATTATTTTGGCTATTCTAAAACCTTTGTTTTTTTTCATACAAATTTTAAAATCAGTTTGTCTATTTCCTCATCTATGAAAAAGTATTCTGGGATTTTTTTCATTTGAGAGAACTGAGACCTCAACAATTTTGAGTCTTCCAATCTATAAACATTTATTTAGACTCCTTCTGTTAATGTGTTACATTTGTTAGCATATAGAGTCTACATATTTGTTAGATTTATACTTACATACTTCATTATTGGGAAGTTCTGATGTAAATGTTATTTTTAAAATTTCATTTCCAATTGTTCTTTGCTAGTGTATATAACGGAGAAGGCAATGGCACCCCACTCCAGTACTCTTGCCTGGAAAATCCCATGGATGGAGAAGTCTGGTGGACTGCAGTCCATGGGATCGCTAAGAGTCGGACACAACTGAGCAACTTCCCTTTCACATTTCACTTTCATGCATTGGAGAAGGAAATGGCAACCCACTCCAGTGTTCTTGCCTGGAGAATCCCAGGGACAGCAGAGCCTCGTGGGCTGCCGTCTCTGGGGTAGCACAGAGTCGGACACAACTGAAGCAACTTAGCAGCAGTAGCAGTGTATATAAATGTTTCTTTTAGCTTCAAATGATTTTCAATTCTGTTATTATTGTTATTTAGTCGCTAAGTCGTGTCCAACTCTTTTGTGACCCTATGGACTGTAGCCTGTCAAGCTCCTCTGTCCATGGGATTTCCCAGGCAAGAACTCTGGAGTGGTTCCTGTTTCCTTCTCCAAGGGATCTTCCCAACCCAGGGATCAAACCTGCATCTCCTTCATTGGCAGGCAGATTCTTTACCACCAAGACACTACTAAATACACTCATTAAATGTAGAAATTTTTGTAGATTATCTGAGATTTTCTAAATGAATAATCATGTCTATTGGCAATAGAGTTAGTTTCTATTTCCTATTCTTGTAATGTATATGCCTTTTATTTCAAGTCAACTGCACTTACTGCACTTAAACTTCTAGTAAAATGTTGAGTCGTACCTGAATGATCTAGTGGTTTTCCCTACTATCTTCAATTTAAGTCTGAATTTTACAATAAGGAGTTCATGATCTTAGCCACAGTAAGCTCTGGGTCTTGTTTTTGCTGACTGTATAGAGCTTCTCCATCTTTGGCTACAAAGAATATAATCAATCTGATTTCGGTGTTGACCATCTGGTGATGTCCATGTGTAGAGTCTTCTCTTGTGTTGTTGGAAGACGGTGTTTGCTATGACCAGTGCATTCTCTTGGCAAAACTCTATTAGCCTTGGCCCTGCTTCATTCTGTACTCCAAGGCCAAATTTGTCTGCTACTCCAAGTGTTCCTTAACTTCCTACTTTTGCATTCCAGTCCCCTATAATGAAAACGACATCTTTTTTGGGTCTTAGTTCTAAAAGGTATTGTAGGTCTTCATAGAACCGTTCAACTTCAGCTTCTTCAGCATTACTGGTTGAGGCATAGGCTTGGATTACCATGATATTGAATGGTTTGCCTTGGAAACGAACAGAGATCATTCTGTCATTTTTGAGATTGCATCCAAGTACCGCATTTTGGACTATTTGTTGACCACGATGGTTGCTCCATTTCTTCTAAGGGATTCCTGCCCACAGTAGTAGATATAATGGGCATCTGAGTTAAATTCACCCTTCCAGTCCATTTTAGTTCGCTGATTCCTAGAATGTCAATGTTCACTCTTGCCATCTCTTGTTTGACCACTTCCAATTTGCCTTGCTTCATGGACCTAAGATTTCAGGTTCCTATGCAGTATTGCTCTTAACAGCATCGGACCTTGCTTCTATCACCAGTCACATCAACAACTTGGTATTGTTTTTGCTTTGGCTCCATCCCTTCATTCTTCTGGAGTTATTTCTCCACTGATCTCCAGTAGCATATTAGGCACCTACCGACCCAGGGAGTTCCTCTTTCAGTATCCTATCATTTTGCCTTTCATACTGTTAAAGGGGTTTTCAAGGCAAGAATACTGAAGTGGTTTGCCATTCCCTTCTCCAGTGGGCCACATTCTGTCAGACCTCTCCACCATGAACTACCCGTCCTGGGTGGACCCACATGGCATGGCTTAGTTTCATTTAGTTAGACAAGGCTGTGGTCCATGTGATCAGATTGGCTAGTTTATTATGAATATGGTTTCAGTGTATCTGCCCTCTGATGCCCTCTCACAACACCTACCGTCTTACTTGGGTACACCACCCTTATGGCAGAAAGTGAAGAGGAACTAAAAAGCCTCTTGATGAAAGTGAAAATGGAGAGTGAAAAAGTTGGCTTAAAGCTCAACATTCAGAAAACAAAGATCATGGCATCTGGTCCCATCACTTCATGGGAAATAGATGGGGAAACACTGGCAACAGTGGCTGACTTTATTTTTCTGGGCTCCAAAATCACTACAGATGGTGACTGCAGCCATGAAATTAAAAGACGCTTACTCCTTGGAAGGAAAGTTATGACCAACCTAGATAGCGTATTCAAAAGCAGAGACATTACTTTGCCAACAAAGGTCCGTCTAGTCAAAGGCTATGGTTTTTCCAATGGTCATGTATGGATGTGAGAGTTGGACTGAGAAGACGACTGAGCGCTGAAGAACTGATGCTTTTGAACTATGGTGTTGGAGAAGACTCTTGAGAGTCCCTTGGACTGCAAGGAGATCCAACCAGTCTATTCTGAAGGAGATCAGCCCTGGGATTTCTTTGGAAGGAATGATGCTAAAGCTGAAACTCCAGTACTTTGGCCACCTCATGCGAAGAGTTGACTCATTGGAGAAGACCCTGATGCTGGGAGGGATTGGGGGCAGGAGGAAAAGGGGACGACAGAGGATGAGATGGTTAGATGGCATCACTGACTCGATGGACATGAGTTTGAGTGAACTCCGGGAGTTGGTGATGGACAGGGAGGCCTGGCATGCTGCGATTTATGGGGTTGCAAAGAGTCGGACATGACTGAGTGACTGAACTGAACTAAACTGAAAATGGTGAGTAAGAACAGTGAGAGAAGACATTTTTACCTAGTTTCTAATTTTAGGTGGAAGGCATTCAGTCTCTCATCATTAAATATAATGTTAGTTGGAGGTTTTTCATAGTTTCTTCTAAGGAAGTAGAGTAAGTTCTATTTCTAACTTGCTGAGAAATTTATTATGAAATAATGTTGAATTCTGTCAAATACTTTTTCTGCATCTATTGAGATGATTATATGGTTTTTCATATTTGGTCTAAGATGATAAAATATATTGATTTTCTTTTTTTAACATGCTGAAGCCATGCATTCCTGGAATGAACCTCACTTGATCATAACCCATAATCTCTTTTATGAATTGCTGAATCTCATATGCTAATGTTTTGTTTCAACTCTTTATTTCTATATTCATGACAGATATTGGTCTTTCCCTAGAATGTTTCTGTCTGTTTTTGGTATTTTGGTAATACTAATCTCATAAAATGAGTTCAGAAGTGATCCTTCTTATTTTATGGAAGGAATGATACTATTTCTTACATAAATGGTTGATAGAATTCACCATTGATACTGTCTACATTGAGTTTTCTTTTTATGGAAGGTTCTTAACTATAAATTCAATTTCTTTAATAGGTATAGAGCTATTCCAGCTATATGTTTCTTCTTGTGTGAGGTTTGGTAGTTTGTGTTTTTCAAGAAATTGGTCTATTTTATCTAAATTATTGCATTATGGGCATAGAGTTGTTCACAGTATTTCTTTATTATCAGATCAGATCAGATCAGTCACTCAGTCATGTCCGACTCTTTGCAACCCCATGAATCGCAGCACGCCAGGCCTCCCTGTCCATCACCAACTCCCAGAGTTCACTCAGACTCACGTCCATCGAGTCAGTGATGCTATCCAGCCATCTCATCCTCTGTCATCCCCTTCTCCTCTTGCCCCCAATCCCTCCCAGCATCATAGTCTTCTCCAATGAGTCAACTCTTCGCATGAGGTAGCCAAAGTACTGGAGTTTCAGCTTTAGCATCATTCCTTCCAAAGAAATCCCAGGGCTGATCTCCTTCAGAATGGACTGGTTGGATCTCCTTGCAGTTCAAGGGACTCTCAAGAGTCTTCTAAAACACCACAGTTCAAAAGCATCAATTCTTCAGCGCTCAGCCTTCTTCACAGTCCAGCTCTCACATCCATACATGACCACAGGAAAGACCATAGCCTTGACTAGATGAACCTGTTACTTTGTTGGCAAAGTAATGTCTCTGCTTTTGAATACGCTGTCTAGGTTGGTTATAACTTTCCTTCCAAGGAGTAAGTGTCTTTTAATTTCATGGCTGCAGTCACCATCTGTAGTGATTTTGGAGCCCAGAAAAATAGTCTGACACTGTTTCCACTGTTTCCCCATCTATTTCCCATGTAGTGATGGGACCAGATGCCATGATCTTCGTTTTCTGAATGTTGAGCTTTAAGCCATCTTTTTCACTCTCCACTTTCACTTTCATCAAAAGGCTTTTTAGTTCCTCTTCACTTTCTGCCATAAGGGTGGTGTCATCTGCATATCTGAGGTTATTGATATTTCTCCCAGCAATCTTGATTCCAACTTGTGTCTCTTCCAGTCCAGCGTTTCTCATGATGTACTCTGCATATAAGTTAAATGAACAGGGTGACAATATACAGCCTTGACGTACTCCTTTTCCTATTTGGAACCAGTCTGTTGTTCCATGTCCAGTTCTAACTGTTGCTTCCTGACCTGCATACAAATTTCTCAAGAGGCAGGTCAGGTGGTCTGGTATTCCCATCTCTTTCAGAATTTTCCACAGTTTATTGGGATCCACACAGTCAAAGGCTTTGGCATAGTCAATAAAGCAGAAATAGATGTTTTTCTGGAACTCTCTTGCTTTTTCCATGATCCAGCGGATGTTGGCAATTTGATCTCTGATTCCTCTGCCTTTTCTAAAACCAGCTTGAACATCAGGAAGTTCACAGTTCACGTATTGCTGAAGCCTGGCTTGGAGAATTTTGAGCATTACTTTAGTAGCGTGTGAGATGAGTGCAATTGTTCGGTAGTTTGAGCATTCTTTGGCATTGGCTTTCTTTGGGATTGAAATGAAAACTGACCTTTTCCAGTCCTGTGGCCACTGCTGAGTTTTCCAAATGTGCTGGCATATTGAGTGCAGCACTGTCACAGCATCATCTTTCAGGGTTTGGAATAGCTCAACTGGGGATCAGCAGTGATGAATACTCTTCAACTACTGATATTGGTAATACATGTTACCTATCATTTCTCTTGGTTAACCAGATTCTGGGCCTATCAATTTTATCAATTTTTTCAGAGAACTAGCTTTGGCTTCATTGCTTTTCTCTACTTTTTCCTCTATTTTCAATTTCATTAATTTATGCTCTAGTCTTTACCATTTCTTTCCCTTTGGTAGCTTTTGGTTTAATTTCCCCTTCTTTTATAGATTTATTAGGTATAACCTTAGGTTATTGATTCTACTTTCTTTTCATTTTTTAAAATGTCCATTTAACACTGTATATTTCCTCTATACAGTTACTTTAGATCAACTTCACAAATTGTTATTTTCACTTAGTTCAACTGTATTTCACACTGTTAAACTATTATGATTCTTCACAACTCTTTATACCCAAAAATACTGTGATACTACTTTCTTCTGCATCTTCACACATTATTTGACCTTTCCTTCTAAATTTGAGTTTTACTGGATTTTCTTCTACTGATACCATGATTCCTTTGTTAGTGTTACCTTAACTCTATGTTATCTGTGGTTCAGCACATCTGCTCTGCTGATTTTAAGTGACACTGATAATTCATTTATTCACTCATTTCCCTATCCATCAACCATCCATTCAATCACTGGGTACCCATTATTATATGTCAAATATTGACCTTTGTACTAGAGTTACAATAGCAAATAATATAGATAAAAGTGAAAGTGTTAATCATAGTCATGTCAGACTCTCTGTGACCCCATGGACTGTAGCTCGACAGGCATATGAATTCTATCCATAGAATTCTCCAGGCAAGAATACTGGTGTGGGTGGCCGTGCCCTCCTCCAAGGAATCTTCCCGATCCAGAGATTTAACCTCTTATGTCTCCTGCATTAGCAGGTGGGTTCTTTACCACTTGTGCCACCTGGGAAGCCCAATAATATAAATAGTTCAGTTCAGTCACTCAGTTGTATCCTACTCTTTGTGATCCCATGGACTGTAGCACACAAGGCTTCCCTGTCCATCACCAACTCCCAGAGCTTGCTCAAACTCATGTCCATCGAGTCAGTGATGCCATCCAACCATCTCATCCTCTGTTGTCCCCTTATCCTTCTGTCTTGATCTTTCCCAGCATCAGGGTCTCTTCCAATGAGTCAGTTCTTCCCATCAGGTGGCCAAAGTACTGGAGTTTCAGCTTAGCATCAGTTCTTCCAAAGAATATTCAGGACTCATTTCCTTTAGGATTGACTGGTTTGATCTCCTTGCAATCCAAGGGACTCTGAGGATTGTGAAGGACACTACCAGAGTACATACTAGAGGTATCTATCCAGAGGTGATAGTTACAATAATAACACTGGTCACCAACCACAGTGCTGGATCAGGACCTTTCTCTATCAGATATAAAACCTTTCATTGCTGGATTATGAGAAGGCCCTGGGAATCCTACAAGAGAAGCCAGGAGAGCTAAGGTATGAGGGGTCACTTGTGGGGGGCTCAGTGCTTCCACATTTTAACTACTACTGCTACTCTGGTGAGCAGTAAATGAACATAAGAGCTGTACCAGCCCAGTCAAACTTACAGTAAAGCCATGCCTAAATGAGAAATATAAACAAAATATACATGCAAATAGACATAATACATTAATATATATTTTAAAATACACAAATAAAAGACAACCAGGTATAGAAGAGGGAAAACAATTCTAGGTAAAATGAGGTAAAAAAAGCCCCAAAATAAAAGGAAATGACATATATAAAGAAAGCTGACTTCAAAAAAGACTAGAGACTGAAGGGAACTTGATAAAGAGAGATGAGAGGATAATTAACATATACAAAAGGCCACATAGAAAGGCAGTCAAGCTTTATTCTAAGGTCACTGGAATACCATTCATAAAGGGTTTTAAACTGATCAGATGTGCATCTTAGAAAAACCACTATACCTATAGCCCTGAATAGAATGAAGGCATGTAAGACTAGGAGAGAGATCAGTTAGAAGGATACTGTTCAGTTCAGTTCAGTTCAGTTCAGTCACTCAGTTGTGTCCGACTCTTTGCAACCCCATGAATCGCAGCACGCCAGGCCTCCCTGTCCATCACCAACTCCCGGAGTTCACTCAGACTCACGTCCATCGAGTCAGTGATGCCATCCAGCCATCTCATCTTCTGTCATCCCCTACTCCTCTTGCCCCCAGTCCCTCCCAGCATCAGAGTCTTCTCAAATGAGTCAACTCTTCGCATGAGGTGGCCAAAGTACTGGAGTTTCAGCTTTAGCATCATTCCTTCCAAAGAAATCCCAGGGCTGATCTCCTTCAGAATGGACTGGTTGGATCTCCCTGCAGTCCAAGGGACTCTCAAGAGTCTTCTCCAACACCACAGTTCAAATTCTCTGGAGCTCAGCTTTCTTCACAGTCCAACTCTCACATCCATACATGACCATTGGAAAAACCATAGCCTTGACTAGGCGAACCTTTGTTGGCAAAGTGATGTCTCTGCTTTTGAATAAGCTATCTAGGTTGGTCATAACTTTCCTTCCAAGGAGTAAGCGTCTTTTAATTTCATGGCTGCAATGACCATCTGCAGTGATTTTGGAGCCCCAAAAAGTAAAGTCTGACTCTGTTTCCACTGTTTCCCCGTCTATTTCCCATGAAGTGATGGGACCAGATGCCATGATCTTCGTTTTCTGAATGTTGAGCTTTAAGCCAACTTTTTCACTCTCCTGTTTCACCTTCATCAAGAGGCTTTTTAGTTCCTCTTCACTTCCTGCCATAAGGGTGATGTCATCTGCATATCTGAGGTTATTGATATTTCTCCCGCCAATCTTGATTCCAGCTTGTGCTTCTTCCAGTCCAGCATTTCTCATGATGTACTCTGCATATAAGGTAAATAAGCAGGGTGACAATATATAGCCTTGACGTACTCCTTTTCCTATTTGGAACCAGTCTGTTGTTCCATGTCCAGTTCTAACTGTTGCTTCCTGACCTGCATACAAATTTCTCAAGAGGCAGGTCAGGTGGTCTGGTATTCCCATCTCTTTCAGAATTTTCCACTGTTTATTGGGATCCACACAGTCAAAGGCTTTGGCATAGTCAACCATGAACAGTATGAAAAGGCAAAATGATAGGATACTGAAAGAGGAATTCCCCAGGTCAGTAGGTACCCAATATGCTACTGGAGATCAGTGGAGAAATAACTCCAGAAGAATGAAGGGATGGAGCCAAAGCAAAAACAATACCCAGTTGTGGATGTGACTGGTGATAGAAGCAAGGTCCGATGCTGTAAAGGATACTGTGGTGCACACTAAATCTTTACTTCCAGATAATACTTCTGTACCTTGCTAAAACTGTTCATATAACCTGAATCACAGTGATTTGTTTATATATGATGTTTTTCCACAGGACTCCAAGTTCTTCAGAAATATCATGGTCTCTGGCACAGACTGAGTACTAAGAAATATTAATTGAACTAACCTATAAAAGTATGAACGGAGAAGACAATGGCATCCCACTCCAGTACTCTTGCCTGGAAAATCCCATGGACGGAGGAGCCTGGTGGGCTATAGTCCACGGGGTCGCTAAGAGTCAGACACGACTGAGTGACTTCCCTTCCACTTTTCACTTTCATACATTGGAGCAGGAAATGGCAACCCACTCCAGTGTTCTTGCCTGTAGAATCCCAGGGATGGGAGAGCCTGGTGGGCTGCCGTCTATGGGATTGTACAGAGTCGGACACGACTGAAGTGACTTAGCATAGCATAAAAGTATGAAACTGTGGATTTGAAATGTCAGTGAGTTGTTTTTTAAAATTAAAGGTTAAAGATTCTCTGTTTCAGAAGACCGTGATCCAATATGTGGTTAAATCTAAGAAGTTAAAGCTATTTGTACAGAATGATCCCAATTATATATTTTAATTTGTATCAGTTCAGTTAAGTTCAGTCGCTCAGTCATGTCTGTCTCTTTGTGACCCCATGAACTGCAGCACACCAGGCTTCCCTGTCCATCACCAACTCCCCAAGCTTGCTCAAACTCATGTCCATAGAATCGGTGATGCCATCCAACCATCTCATCCTCTTGTCCCTTTCTCCTCCTGCCTTCAATCTTTCCCAGCATCAGGGTCTTTTCCAAGGAGTCAGTTCTTCATATCAGGTGGCCAAAGTATTGGAGTTTCTGCTTCAGCATCAGTCCTTCCAGTGAATTTTCAGGACTGATTTCCTTTAGGATGGACCCATCTAGAGGCATGGTTCTTTGGATGGATCTCTGGTTAATTTGTATAGGTATGTAATTTTGGTTAATATTTTATCTGTATTTTTCAATATGTATATGTGTTTTTTAAAAAATTTACAATTTTTTAATTTTTCCTCACTGCTATAATAAACCTGTTCATTGTATAAAACTTGGAATATACAGACATTTACAAAGTAGAAATCTAAAACCACCTATAATTGTACTATCCAGATACAGTGTCAACGACACACATATCTATACAACTTCATTTTATATTGATGACACATGATAGGTTGTTTATCCTGAAAAACAGTTTCTGCTGAGCATAAAGTCTTAATATTCTATGAATATTATCACTCTTCCACTCTATTTTGATGAGGTAGTAAAAGAGTTTTTGTACCTTCTTGACTTTTTAAATTTTTTACCTGCTATCAGCTTCTCTGTATCAGGCAGATGTGCGAACTGTCTTTTACTCTTCATTCCTGTCTTTATAGGAGGAACTTGAAATCTGCAACAATAAAAAATTAATTTTCTGTTTAATTATAATCATCACTAAATGAGCTGAATTGTAGTATCTTAGAAAATAAAATTTAAATGGACTTTAAAATCATACCCATTTTGTGCAATATTCTGTATGTCTTCATATGAAAAACCACATAAAATAAACATTTAAAAAAAAACACCAAAAGGAAGCAAAGGATGCTTCCAGGATGATGGAGTGAGAACCTTGACAACTATTCTACAAAATCAAACATATAGTTGGGGAGAAAAAAACTGTCAAAAACAATCATCTCAATTGACTGGAAAGTGACCATAGGCATACAATAAAATGAGAAGTATTTCATCAGGAAAATCTACTGAATCTGGGTATGAACATCAGAAGTCTGTGGCATTCTTTCCTGGGCCTGCTCCCATTCTCATTCTTCCCCACAAGTTAGGTCAGTGTAGTAGTTCTGCAAAGGCGGAACAGGCCATGAAAACTAGCAGTGAGGCTAAAGAGCAGGGCTGAGTTGATTCAGAGTGGAAAACAGAAAACCTATCCCAGGAGGCAATGGCACCCCACTCCAGTACTCTTGCCTGGCAAATCCCATGGACGGAAGAGCCTGGTGGGCTGCAGTCCATGGGGTCGCTAGGAGTCTGACACGACTGAGCGACTTCCCTTTCACTTCTCACTTTCATGCATTGCAGAAGGAAATGGCAACCCACTCCAGTATTCTTGCCTGGCGGATCCCAGGGATGGGGGAGCCTGGTGGGCTGCCATCTATGTGGTCGCACAGAGTCGGACATGACTGAAGCAACTTAGCAGCAGCAGCATCCCAGGAGTGAAGGGAAAAATTCTGAAGCTATCCAAGCAAGTGTGAGGTTGAAATCTCTATTAGTACAAGAACAAGCAGACTGTCAAATTAGTAGGGGACTTAACAGAGAGATTGTAGAGGACAGGCAGCCACAGATAAACTTAATACACTCTTCATGTAATCCTAGATAAACAGGGGCTACAAGAATGTGCAAGAGAGACTGGAGAAATCCAAAACTATCCACACACTCCTGGTATCAGGGAAATTAACATGGAGGAAGTCTTGTTCAAGCTTCAGAAGCAGGATAGCAGGCCCCTGATTTTGCTTCTAACCTGCCTGGACACTGACCAAATTCTGTGCTTGCCTGCAAGAACAGAGTCAGGCAGCACTTTAGATAAGAAAGGGAGTGGGTCTTGGAACTCTTGAGTACCTGGAGGTCTGACCAACTGCAGCAAGGTTTGACAAAATGCTATGACTCATAATATAAAGCAAACAGCATTGCAACAATGATAAGTAAAACCAGAGGTGAATTTTTGCATGCAAACAGATGATATCAGTCTGCAGGCTGGGATTATAAGTGGGAGCCCCAGAAACTGCAATTTGAGGTCTCATCCATGGAGTGGATGTACTGCCCAGGACCTTTTCCCAACTGGGACTCCAAATAGCTGTCACATGGGACTTCTTAGGGCTGTTTTTAAGTCTACATGTTGGTCAGGCTTCCCTGGTGAAGAATCCACCTACAGTACAGGAGATCTGGGTTTGATTCCTGGTTTGGGACGATCCCCTGGAGAAGGGAATGGCTACTCACTCTAGTATTCTTACCTGGAAAACCCCATGGACAGAGGAGCCAGGCAGGAGTCCATGGGGTCGCAGAGTGAGACACGACTAAGCACACACATATGCACGTTGGTTGGCCCAATTTGGTGATGTATGTGCTGTACTTTTCACTATTGTTTCTATTTCTCTTTCCTTTTAATGACTGTATATTGAAATTAAGTCAACTAGGAAATGGCAACCCACTCCAGTGTTCTTGCCTGGAGAATCCCAGGGATGGGGGAGCCTGGTGGGCTTCCGTCTATGGGGTCACACAGAGTCGGACATGACTGAAGTGACTTAGCAGCAGCAGCAATCCTCAATTAAATATTGAAATTGTTTATTGTGTGTAACAAGTGACTTTAGTTAACAAGTCCTCCAAACCTGAAACAAAAGTAATACTTTCAGCAAGACACCTGGATGGAAATTCAAGAAGTCTCAAGGGAACATAAAAACAGGGACAAACTTTAAAATGACCTGAATTTTGAATGCACAACCCAATCTACACACAGATCTGTCAGCGGAAGCGGAAAGCCTTAGTGGCTCTCTGTATTTAAGCACAATTTCTGACTAATTGTTGACTGATACAAGGGGTGACAGGAAACTAGCCTTAAAAACAAACAACAACAATGATAATAAATGGAGCAAAGATCATTGTTTCCACACACTACAGGACAAACATATTTCACAGATTTACTCTAGGCAAATTCTAAACAAAAATCAGGAATGACAAGTTTTAGGGATAGAAAGGATGCCATCAGAATCCACAGCTGCTACAATATGTTATCTAAGTTTCCAATTTTCAAAAAAAATATGAAACATAAAAAGAAATAGGAAAATGTGACTCATAATAAGAAGAGAAAAAGCAAGCAATAGCGTCTTTCATGATTCCAAGATACTAAATTTAGCAAAGACATCAAAGCAGTTATTTAAAATATCTTCAATGAACTAATGAGAACAATACTCAAAGAATTAAGGGAAAGTATGGTGATAGTGACTCATATAAACAAGTAGAGAATCTCAACAGAGGATCTTAACGAATAACTTTTTTTAATAAAAAGAAACCCTGACATTCTGAAGTTGACAACTATAATCACCAAAATAAAAAATTCACTAGAGGGGTACAAAAGAAGATTCAAAATGGCAGAGAAAGAATCAGTGAACTAAAGACAGATGAATAAAACTTATCCAATTTGAAGAACGGAAACAAAAAAGTTGGAAAAAAATAAACAAGAGACTCAGAGACCTGTGTGGCAGCATTAAGTGAATCAAAATACATGTAATAAGAGTATCAGAAGGAAAAGGGAGACAGAAAAATATGTAAATAGTGGTCAAATTTTTCAAAATTTGAGGACAGTGTACAAATCAAAGAAGAGTAATGAATCCCAAATAAGATAAAGACAAGAGATTCAGACTTAGACACATTAAAGTGAAATTGATATACACATAGAACAAACATACATATATATATGTGTACCATACATATAAAACACACATGAGACATATATATATATAAAGGCAGGGGAGAGAGAATGGAGCTAGGACGGAACAAAGTTTCACTATTTTAGCAGAATTAAGTTAGTAATCTGAAGTGTACAGTGAGAGGTTATGATGTACACTGTAATCCCTCATGCAATCCTTTAAAAACACTCAACTACATTTTTTAAATCAAGAGGAACTAAAGTGGTATCCTAAAAAGTATTTATTTGACACATAAGGGGGAGCAGAGGAACAAAAATATATATGAGATACAGAGAAAACAACAAAATGGCTATTTGTAAATCCAAGTTATCTCCCATTAATTTGTAAATTTCCAATTAAAATGTAAATATATATTGTAAACACAATAAATATAAATAAGTTAAACACAGAGATTGTCAAACTGGATAAAAATAGACCCAACTATCCTCTGTCCACAAGAGACACAACCTAGATACAAAAAAACAAAGAAGGTGAAAGTAAAAGAATGGTCATATACACCATGCAGACAGTCACCAGAAGAAAACTGGAGTTCCTATACCACTATCAGCTGAAACAGACTTTAAGGCAAGAAATATTCCTAGAGATTAAGATATGTTCATAATGATAAAAGAGTCAATACTTGAGGAAGAGGAACTAAAGAGCCTCCTGATGAGGGTAAAAGAGGACACTGAAAAAGCTAGCTTAAAACTTTCAAAAAACTAAGATCATGACATCAGGTCCCATCACTTCATGGCAAATGGGAAAAAGTAGAAGCAATAAAGATTTTATTTTCTTGGGCTCCAAAATCATTGCAGACAGTGATTCAGCCATGAAATTAAAAGATTCTTGCTCCTTGGAAGGAAAGCTCGGAAAAACCCAGACAGCGTATTAAAAAACAGAGACATCACTTTACTGACAAAAGTCCCTTACGGTCAAAGCTATGGTTTTTCCAGTAGTCTCGTATGGATCTGAGAGCTGATCATAAAGAAGAGTGAGTGCCGAAGAATTGATGCTTTTGAACTGTGGTACTGGAGATTCCCTTGGACTGCAAGGAGATCAAACCAGTCAATTTTAAAGAAAATCAACCCTGAATTTCATTGGAAGGACTGATGCTGAAGCTGAAACTCCAATACTTTGGCCACCTGATACGAAGAGCTGACTCACTGAAAAAGGCCCTGATGCTGGGAAAGACTGAAGGCCAAAGAAGGGGATGGCAGATGATGACATGGTTAGACATTAATATCACCACCGATTCAATAGTCATGAATTTGAGCAAACTCCAGGAGATGACAGAGCATAGAGGAGCCTGGCGTGCTGCAGTCCATGGGGTTGCAAACAGTCAGACACGACTTGGCAACTGAACAACAAAACATACCGATGCCAATTATACCAAAGGAAAAAAAGTTCACACACATACAGGGGAAAAAAATGAAGGAAATATCTCAAAATAGTTTTCTCTGGTTGGTAAGAAAAGAAGGAATTTCACTTTTCTTCTTTGTATAATTTTCTATTTTCAAATTTTTAAAAATTCCTAAAATTTATAAAAATTGAAATTACATAAAAAATTAAATTTCAAGTTCAAATTGACATACAGAATGAAATAAGTTAGAAAGAGAAAGAGTAATATTGTATAATACCACTTATATGTAGAATCTAGAAAAATGGTACAGATGAACTTATTTGTAAAGCAGAGATAGAGTCACAGATGTAGAAAACAATCTTAGAGTTACCAAGTGGGTAAGAGGGTGAAATAAACAGGGAGGTTGGGATTGACAAATAAACATTACTATGTATAAAATAAATAACTAATAAGAACATACTGTATAACCCAAGGAACTCCACTCAGTGCTCTGTGGTAACCTAAATGGGAAGGAAATCTAAAAAAGAGACAATATATGTATATGTATAATTGAGTTTCTTTGCTATACAGCAGAAACTAATACACATTGTAAAGCAACTATACTGCAATAAAAATTATTTGTTAAAAAATTTAATAAGATAAGTTGTATAATTTGAAAAACCATTATAATTTATTCAAAATTATTTCATTTTATTTTACACTGAAGGCAATGTTCATATTCTAGGAAGAAAACATTTAGTCTTTATCCATTTAGAAAAAATCTTGAGATATAATTGACATCTAACTGTATGAATTTATCCAGTTTTATTTATTCATATACTTGAATGAATTTAAGGTATACAATGTGTTCATTAATACACTTCTATACTGCAATATGATTACCACTGTAGCACTAACTAATACCTCCATCACATCCCATAATTATCATTTCTTTTTGTGGTGAGAACATTTAACATCTAGTTTCTTAGCAACTTTTAAGTATATAATATAGTATTATTAACTGTATAATTATAATCAGATGCTAAGCATCTGTCCTTAAAGGTCCCAATTTCCTCTTTCTCTAACATTATTTTCAAAAAAATAACAATCCTCTCACTTTAAGTAATTCAAATAGTTTTGGTGCATATTTCTACATGCAAACACAGTAAAATTCAATAAACTAGCATTTTGCAGTCCAAAAGTCTTAGTGGCTTGCACTAGCTAATCAAAAATGATCTGGAGAGTCTCAGTGATTAGTATCTGTGGCTCACGCCACAATCTCAGAAGCGGATTTTTAAGGCAGTTTTGGCAACAGATTGGAATAAGATAAAGTGAAAAAATAAAGAGTAAATTAACTTGATACACTAGTCATAAAAGACTAGACTGTACTGTATCAATAAGCAAACCTCGAAGTCTCAGTGCTTACAAGAACAAGGGTTTATGTCTTGTTTAAATATAAATGAACAATGTGGGTTGGCAAAAACCTTAGCTCCACACTGTCCTAACATAGGGACATATGCTAATAAGGGCTCCACCATCCTAGGACAGGAAGATGGCAAATAGAGTACCAACTCTAAGGGCTTCCCTCTAGAAATGACATACATCATTTTGTTCACATTTCACTGTATTAGAACATAAACCAAGATAGAATATATGTTCAGCCATATCTCAACAAATTAAGAGAAGTGAAATTATATAGATTGTGTTTCACCACAATGAAATCAACCTACAGATCAATAACAGGAAGAGAGCACACAAATCTCCAAACATTTGGATACTAAAAAACACATATCTAAATAATCCACTGATAAAATAGAAAGCCTCAAGGGATATAAAAAAGTATGCTGAACTGAATGAAAATGAAAATACAATATGTCAACATCTGTAGGTCACAATGAAAGCTAAGAAACAAATTTATAGCACTAAATGCACACATTAGGAAAGAGGAAAAGTAATAATCTCATTGTCCAACTCAAAAACTTAGAAGAGGAAGAGCAAAATAAACCCAACATGAGCAAAAAAGTATAAATATAATAAAGATTACATATAGAACAGAAATCGATGAAATAGAAAAACAAAAACAATTAGAGTATCAATGAAAAAAGAGATGATTATTTTAAAATTATCAGTGAAACTAGAAAACCTCTAAAAAGACTGACAAAGGGAAAAAGAAAAAGCCTGGCACAAGGGGCTACTGTCAATCCTCTCAAACCCTGCTGCTGGGGAATTCTCTGGCAGTTCAGTGGTTAAAATTTCGAGTTTTCACTGCCAAGGTTGTGGGTTCAATCCCTGGTCCAGGAACTAAGATCCCACAAGCCGCACAACCAAGGAGGTTGTCTTATATAGTTCACTCCAAAACAATTAAAACAGTAACATCAAAGATCATTGATCACAGATCACCATAACAAATACAATACTGAAAAAGTTCCAAACTGTGACACAGAAATGCAAAGTGAGCAAATGTTGTTGGAAAAATGATACTGATAGGCTTGCTCAACACAGGGTTCGTACAAAACTTCAATTTGTAAAAAAAGTAGTATCTGTGAAATGCAAACAAGTAAAATGTAATAAAACAAGGTATGGCTATATTCTAAAATTGAGATTTACACAGAAGGGCCCTTTTCATGATAAAAACCCTCAGTGAGGAGGCCAGAACGCAGAGAAACTGTATCTCTCACACTTTGCTAGTGGGAATGTACAATGGCATAGCACTCTAGAAAAGCTTGGCAGTTCTGTAAAACTAAACATGCAACTATCAGATGACCCAGCAACTGCACTCCTGGGCATATATCCCAGAGGAAAACTTATGTTCACACAAACACCTGTACATCAATGTTTCCAGCATCTGTATTTATCATAATCAAAAACTGGAAACAGCCCAGGAGTTCTTCAATGGATGAATGGTGAACTCATCCATACCATGGAACATTACTTGGCATTAAAAAGGAATGAACTATTGGTACAGAAAACAAAATGAATGGATCTCCAGGGAAATATGATGAGTGAAAACAGCCGACATAAAGTGTTACATAACTGTACTATTCCCTTTATATAATATTCTTGAAATGACACAATTACAGAAATAGAAAAAGAAAACAGATTAGCAGTTGCCAAGGGTTAAGTAGGGGCAAGGGGAAGAAAGAAAATGGTTGTGTCTATAAAAGGGTTGTAACCTATAAAAAAAAAAAAGATGTTTGTAGTGATAGAAATGTTCTATAACTTGACCTTATCACTATCAATATGCTAGCTATGACACTGTACTACAGTTTTGCAGGATGTTACCATTAGGGAAAACTTTAAAGTGTACAGACTCTCTCATTATTTCTTAGAACCATGTGAATCTAAAGTTATCTTGGGACTTTTCTGGTGGTCCAATAGCTAAGACTTGACCCTCGGGTGCAGAGGGTGTGGGTTCAATCTCTTCATTCAGGGAATGAAGGTCCCTGAAATGCAGCCCAAAAAAAATTTTTTTTAAGGAAAAATAGTATTTATCTCAAACTACAAGTGGAAAAAAAAAAGATGAAAATAAGGAAAAGTTAGTAGGGATAGAATGAAGGTGTTAATTCTACATAAGAGGGGGAAATGTTTAAAGTACTTATAATGCTGGTTCAGATGTCAATGGGCTTCCCTGGTAGCTCAGACAGTAAAGAATCTGCCTGTGATGCAGAAGACCTGGGTTCATTCCCTGGGTCAGGAAGAACCCCTTGGAGAAGGGAATGGCTATCCACTCCAGTAATCTTGCCTGGAGAATGCCATGTACAGAGGAGTCTGGTGGGCTACAGCCCTTAGAGTTGCAAAGAGTTGGACATGACTGAGTGACTAACACTTTCACACACTTTTTTCCAGATGTCAATACTCCATACCCTTATTTTTACTGACTATCATGAGGCCATTTTACTACTTTACTACTTATTACTAAGTAACATCTTGAGCAGAGAAATAATGCAATTAAAATAATGTAATGACTGAGAAAAGTATGACTATGGTCATAGAAGCTCACTCTGGTAATTTGACATGAAGTTTTTGAAGGACTAACATGCTATTTATCGATTATATTCTTTGCAGCCAAAGATGGAGAAGCTCTATACAGTCAGCAAAAACAAGACCAGGAGCTGACTGTGGCTCAGACCATGAACTCCTTATTGCCAAGTTCAGACTTAAATTGAAGAAAGAAGGGAAAACCACTAGACCATTCAGGTATGACCTAAATCAAATCCCTTATGATTATACAGTGGAAGTGAGAAATAGATTTAAGGGCCTAGATCTGATAGATAGAATGCCTGATGAACTATGGAATGAGGTTCGTGACACTGTACAAGAGACAGGGACCAAGACCATCCCCATGGAAAAGAAATGCAAAAAAGCAAAATGGCTGTCTGGGGAGGCCTTACAAATAGCTGTGAAAAGAAGAGAAGCAAAAAGCAAAGGAGAAAAGGAAAGATATAAACATCTGAATGCAGAGTTCCAAAGAATAGCAAGAAGAGATAAGAAAGCCTTCTTCAGCAATCAATGCAAAGAAATGGAGGAAAACAACAGAATGGGAAAGACTAGGGATCTCTTCAAGAAAATCAGAGATACCAAAGGAACATTTCATGCAAAGATGGGCACAATAAAGGACAGAAATGGTATGGACCTAACAGAAGCAGAAGATACTAAGAAGAGGTGGCAAGAATACACAGAAGAACTGTACAAAAAAGATCTTCATGACCAAGATAATCACGATGGTGTGATCACTGACATAGAGCCAGACATCCTGGAATGTGAAGTCAAGTGGGCCTTAGAAAGCATCACTACGAACAAAGCTAGTGGAGGTGATGGAATTCCAGTTGAGCTATTTCAAATCCTCAAGGATGATGCTGTGAAAGTGTTGCACTCAATATGCCAGCAAATTTGGAAAACTCAGCAGTGGCCACAGGACTGAAAAAGGTCAGTTTTCATCCCAATCCCAAAGAAAGGCAATGCCAAAGAATGCTCAAACTACCGCACAATTGCACTCATCTCACACGCTAGTAAAGTAATGCTCAAAATTCTCCAAGCCAGGCTTCAGCAATATGTGAACCGTAAACTTCCTGATGTTCAAGCTGGTTTTAGAAAAGGAGGAACCAGAGATCAAATTGCCAACATCCGCTGGATCATGGAAAAAGCAAGAGAGTTCCAGAAAAACATCTATTTCTGCTTTATTGACTATGCCAAAGCCTTTGACTGTGTGGATCACAATAAACTGTGGAAAATTCTGAAAGAGATGGGAATACCAGACCACCTGATCTGCCTCTTGAGAAACCTGTATGCAGGTCAGGAAGCAACAGTCAGAACTGGACATGGAACAACAGACTGGTTCCAAATAGGAAAAGGAGTACATCAAGGCTGTATATTGTCACCCTGTTCATTTAACTTATATGGAGAGTACATCATGAGAAACGCTGGACTGGAAGAGACACAAGTTGGAATCAAGATTGCTGGGAGAAATATTAATAACCTCAGATATGCAGATGACACCACCCTTATGGCAGAAAGTGAAGAGGAACTAAAAAGCCTCTTGATGAAAGTGAAAGTGGAGAGTGAAAAAGTTGGCTTAAAGATCAACATTCAGAAAACAAAGATCATGGCATCTGGTCACATCACTTCATGGGAAATAGATGGGGAAACAGTGGAAACAGTGTCAGACTTTATTTTTCTTGGCTCCAAAATCACTACAGATGGTGACTGCAGCCATGAAATTAAAAGACGCTTACTCCTTGGAAGGAAAGTTATGACCAACCTAGATAGCATATTCAAAAGCAGAGACATTACTTTGCCAACAAAGTAATAGGTTCATCTAGTCAAGGCTATGGTTTTTCCTGTGGTCATGTATGGATGTGAGAGTTGGATTGTGAAGAAGGCTGAGCGCTGAAGAATTGATGCTTTTGAACTGTGGTGTTGGAAAAGACTCTTGAGAGTCCCTTGAACTGCAAGGAGATCCAACCAGTCCATTCTGAAGGAGATCAGCCCTGGGATTTCTTTGGAAGGAATGATGCTAAAGCTGAAACTCCAGTATTTTGGCCACCTCATGCGAAGAGTTGACTCATTGGAGAAGACTCTGATGCTGGGAGGGATTGAGAGCAGGAGGAGAAGGGGACGACAGAGGATGAGATGGCTGGATGGCATCACTGACTCGATGGATGCAAGTCTGAGTGACCTCCGGGAGCTGGTGATGGACAGGGAGGCCTGGCGTGCTGCGGTTCATGGGGTCGCAAAGAGTCGGACACGACTGAGCGACTGATCTGATCTGATCTGATCTGATGATGCTGGGAGGGATTGGGGGCAAGAGGAGAAGGGGATGACAGAGGATGAGATGGCTGGATAGCATCACTGACTCGATGGACGTGAGTCTGAGTGAACTCTGGGAGGTGGTGATGGACAGGGAGGCCTGGCGTGCTGCGATTCATGGGGTCGCAAAGAGCTGGACACGACTGAGCGACTGATCTGATCTGATCTGATCTGCTCACTCATAAAGTATTAAATCCAAGTCCCAAAACTTTATGAAAGATGAACTACAGTAAATCCCAGTTTCTCCCACCAACCCAAGCCCAAGTTTAGACAGATAAGCTTCCTTGTCTTCAACCTGCCCTTCCACAGAGGGTAAAACTCTTCAAGAGACATGGCTTTATAAAGAGTTCTCAGTTCTAATTTTTACAAATTCAAGGCACCATCCCCTATCCCAGTGTGGCCTTTAAAACTTTAGCTACTGAGACTAACGAACTCCTCAGGGCTGCCTTGGCAAACATTCATGTGCTTACAAATCTGATAATCAGTTCCCTCTTCTCCTTTAGCCCTTAGGTATTTCCCTTGTTACCTGTGAGCCCAGAAAAGCATTTGATTACAAATATGTTTGTAACATTTCATCCAGAATTTCTAGGTACTTTGTAGCAAAAGAAGTTTTAAGTTAGATAGTCCTCTCTCCATACTGTCAAAAGTGTTAGTTCCTATTCTTTATATTAAGTCTAAAAGTGTTCAGAGACATAGATATTTCAAATAATATCTTCAATTAAAATTTTTAATTTCCTAAAATATGCTTTAATGCAACAGAAATTGGAAAATGAGTTTAATCTTTACAATTTCCAAAGTGAAAATCCAAAATATCATTTTAGCTTGAAGAAAAGTCAAGATATGTTGTAAAGGACAATGTATTATAGGAAACCTCTTCCCCAAAGTTGCCAGAGTATGTTATAAACATACTAATTAATCCTCTTGGGCATTTTACAACAATTTTTACAGTGAAACATTAATTAATCATCATGATGTACATATAGACCAGGACTGTGGCAAGTTTCATCCCCCACAAGTGGAAAAGTTCACCTGTGAATAACAATACTATGATCACACCATAAGTCAAGGACAAAGCACATAAGAAAGACTTCGATTTCCTGTACAATCAGAAAAACTAGACCATGACCTAGAGAAAAATCAAATCCAAATATTTTTACTGAAACATAGGAGAAGGCAATGGCACCCCACTCCAGTACTCTTGCCTGGAAAATCCCATGGACAGAGGAGCCTGGTAGGCTGCAGTCCATGAGGTCGCTAAGAGCCGGACACGACTGAGCAACTTCACTTTCACTTTTCCCTTTCATGCATTGGAGAAGGAAATGGCAACCCACTCCAGTGTTCTTGCCTGGAGAATCCCAGGGACAGGGGAGCCTGGTGGGCTGCCGTCTCTGGGGTCACACAGAGTCAGACACGACTGAAGTGACTTAGCAGCAGCAGCAGCAGGCATACTATTTATTTGTACATGGGCTTCCCTGTGGCTCAGTGGTAAAGAATCTGCCTGTGATGCAGGAGACAAAGAGACACAGGTTTCATACCTGGGTCGGAAAGAGCCCCTGGAAGAGGGCATGGCAACCCACTCTAGTATTCTTGCCTAGAGAATCCCACAGACAGAGGGGCCTGGCAGGCTATAGTCCATGGGGCCTCAAAGTGTCAGACAAAACTGAAGCAGCTTAGCATGCATGCATATACAAGTGACAAATATTTTTATTTTTATTTTTTTCATTTCTGTCTTTGTTTATTTACATTTAACTACATGTTTCCATTTTAGACAGCACTGTAAAAAAGTTAAGAAATTAATTGTCAAGTTCATGCTTTCTCCTACTTCCTTGCTTGGTTTACATGCACCTTGCCTTTTTTCCCCCCTAAGTCCCTTATGATTTTTCTTTTTTTTTTTACTTTACAATATTGTATTAGTTTTTGCCATACATCAACATGCATCCGCCACGGGTATACACGTGCTCCCCATCCTAAACCACCTCCCCACCTCCCTCCCTATACCATCCCTCTGGGTCATCCCAGTGCACCAGCCCCAAGCTTCCTGTATCCTGCATCGAACTTGGACTGGCGATTCATTTCTTATATGATATTATACATGTTTTAATGCCATTCACCCAAATCATCACCCCCTCCCTCTCCCACAGAGTCCAAAAGACTGTTCTGTACATCTGTGTCTCTTTTGTTCTCTCGTATACAGGGTTATTGTTACCATCTTTCTAAATTCCATATATATGCATTAGTATACTATATTGGTGTTTTTCTTTCTGGCTTACTTCACTCTGTATAATAGGCTCCAGTTTCATCCACCTCATTAGAACTGATTCAAATGTATTCTTTTTAATGGCTGAGTAATACTCCATTGTGTATATGTACCACAGCTTTCTTATCCATTCATCTGCTGATGGACATCTAGGTTGCTTCCAAGTCCTGTCTATTATAAACAGTGCTGCGATGAACATTGGGGTACACGTGTCTCTTTCAATTCTGGTTTTCTCAGTGTGTATGCCCAGCAGTGGGATTGCTGTATCATAAGGCAGTTCTATTCCCAGTTTTTTGAGGAATCTCCATACTGTTCTCCATAGAGGCTGTACTAGTTTGCATTCCCACCAACAGTGTAAGAGGGTTCCCTTTTCTCTACACCCTCTCCAGCATTTATTGCTTGTAGACTTTTGGATCACTGCCATTTTGACTGGCGTGAAATGGTACCTCATTGTGGTTTTGATTTGCATTTCTCTGATAATGAGTATTGTTGAGCATCTTTTCATGTGTTTGTTAGCCATGTGTATGTCTTCTTTGGAGAAATGTCTATTTAGTTCTTTGGCCCATTTTTTGATTGGGTCGTTTATTTTTCTGGAATTGAGCTGCAGGAGTTGCTTGTATATTTTTGAGATTAGTTGTTTTTCAGTTGCTTAATTTATTATTTTCTCCCATTCTGAAGGCTGTCTTTTCACCTTGCTTATAGTTTCTTTTGTTGTGCAGATGCTTTTAATTTTAATTAGATCCCATTTGTTTATAAAATTGACAAACCATTAGCCAGACTCATCAAGAAACAAAGGGAGAAAAATCAAATCAATAAAATTAGAAATGAAAATGGAGAGATCACAACAGACAACACACAAATACAAAGGATCATAAGAGACTACTATCAGCAATTATATGCCAATAAAATGGACAACGTGGAAGAAATGGACAAATTCTTAGAAAAGTACAACTTTCCAAAACTGAACCAGGAAGAAATAGAAAATCTTAACAGAGCCATCACAAGCACGGACAAATATTTTTAAATGCAAACTTAACAGTAATGAAATACCAAGGTACAAAAGACTGCTTAATATTATAGTAAGTACTTAACCCAAAGCATTAATACTTGTATTAAAAAAAAAAAAATCCAGTAAAGGATGTCATCTTATAGACCTACATAACAGAAAATCTCTTTTTCTACTCCCAATAGCTGTGAGCTCTGCATCACTAAGAGGTTTTACTAAATAAATGCTTCTGCTGCAGAGCTCTGTATGCTTTTCCTCTGGGACCTAATCCATGGGGAATACATCATTACTTTAGTCAGGAAAGAAAATAAGGGTTTTCACTTGGATTTTTTTCTTTCCTTTGGCTCTATTTCTAAGAATTTTAAAAAATAATTTCATTTATTTCTTATTTTGGCCATGCTGGGTCTTCGCTGCTATGTGGGCTTCTCTCTAGTTGTGGAGAGTGAGGGCTGCTCTCTGGGTGCAGTGTGCAGGTTTCTCATTGTGGCAGCTTCTCTTATTGCAGAGCACAGGTTCTAAGGCACATGGGCTCAGTAACTGTGGCTCTCAGGCTCTAGAGCACAGGCCCAACAGTTGTGGCGCATGGGCACAGTTGTTGCTCTGTGGCATGTGAGACCCTCCTGGATTAGGGATCGAAACCATCTCTGCTGCACTGGCAGATGGCTTCTTTACCACTGAGCCACCAGGGAAGCCCTTTGCTATGTATTTTTCCTGTTAAAGGGCAAAGCACAAATATTTCCTTGCTATTAACTTCATTTTAAATTTAATTTCTTCATTTCACATAATTTTTACTGTTACATTAGGATTTAAAAATTAATGATAAAACTCATCCCCCACATACTAGGATTAAATACTTTCATTTTAAAATAAAAAAAATTAAACAAATAAAACAAGATTCCTATGTTTGTAAGATGGAAATCAAAAATCGGTAGCTGGTGATTTCAGTATCTATTGCTGTGGCGATTAAATTTAAAGTCCTACTATCAGAAAGACACCTAATAGCCAGATTGTTAAGTAGCATAAGAACAGATAGATAGGGCCTAAAAGAAATCAGCCTGGGGGTGGGGAAGGGGACACAATAAACTTTGGTTCACTTTCGTGTATCCTCTTGTTTTCACAAATTTTTTTTCTTTTGGTGTGGGGAAGCATCGAGACAATTTTCCAATATGACTATGTCTCCTTATCTAGAACTTTGCAGTCTTTTTACCACTGGGACAATGTTAAGGGAAGGTGTTCCCCATGTAACATACTTTCTTTCAGGACTGTAAATTATGAGCGCTTGCTAGCCATAACCCTCTTCTGTGATTCAACACACACTCTTTCGTGATTCAAGACATAGCTGCAATGCTATGGCCCAATGTCTAATTTTACAAGTGAAGCACCTGAGGCCAAACAGGTTAAGCAACATAGTCAAGAGCACTACACGGTGAGATCACCAGGGGCAGAGCACACACTCTATCCTAGGTGTTTTCTTCCTGATCTCCAATCTGTTCAATTGTATCACATTACTCTCTAAACTCACTTCAGTTAGCACGCCAAGTTTCCACTGCAGGGGGCACAGGTTTGATCCCTGGTTGGGAAACCAAGAAATCACATGCTGTAGCTTGCCCCAGATCAGATCAGATCAGATCAGTTACTCAGTCGTGTCCGACTCTTTGCAACCCCATGAATCGCAGCACGCCAGGCCTCCCTGTCCATCACCAACTCCTGGAGTTCACTCAGACTCACGTCCATCGAGTCAGTGATGCCATCCAGCCATCTCATCCTCTGTCGTCCCCTTCTCCTCTTGCCCCCAATCCCTCTCAGCATCAGAGTCTTCTCCAATGAGTCAACTCTTCGCATGAGGTAGCCAAAGTACTGGAGTTTCAGCTTTAGCATCATTCCTTCCAAAGAACACCCAGGACTGATCTCCTTCAGAATGGACTGGTTGGATCTCCTTGCAGTCCAAGGGACTCTCAAGAGTCTTCCCCAACACCACAGTTCAAAAGCATCAATTCTTTAGCCACCTTCACAGTCCAACTCTCACATCCATACATGACCCCACACTCCCCCAAATTTTTTTCAATAAGGTAAAATTAAACATAAATTCAGTACAGTTAGATCAACAAAGGTAGTCAGGCCAAAATACATGAGGTATTCCACATGAGTGAATGTTTCAGATTCTTGGGGCTTAACTCTCTACATACCAAAACTTTATAGAGTGAACAAATCTTAGGTAGAAACTTTCCCAAAGTGAAAAGGCCCAAATCTAAATTCCTCAGATGTTCTGGTGAAAGAGTTCTGTGCTCGCGCTCAGTCACTTCAGTCATGTCTGACTCTTTGCAACGCCATGGACTGTAGCCCGCCAGGCTCCTCTGTCCATGGGATTCTCCAGGCAGGAATTCTGGAGTGGGTTGCCATTCCCTTCTCCAGGGGATCTTCCTGACCCAGGGGTTGAACTTGTGTCTCCTGCGTCTCCTGTACTGCAGGCAGATTCTTTACAACTGAGCCACTGAGGAAGCTCAGACACTCTTCTAATTCTTTGCTAACTACCAGGTCATGTGCCTCATGAATATTTTCCTGTTACGCTCTTGATCTTCCTTGTGTTACTTCTGGATCCTTCAGTGAACCTCGCCATCTTACTGCACTCATTTTGATTGGGACAGAGTAAAGGGACAAAGTAGGTGACTAAAACATTAATCCCACTAGGGGATTGTAAGTAGGAAAAACATGGGAGAACCTTTAAGTTAATGATTACTCAGGAAAGCAGGTCTGCTTAACCACAAAACCAAGCAGGCTTGTTTGGCAACGAAACAATGCAACGGAAGCATGAGACATATCCCAAACAATAAAACAATGATAGCACAAGACCCACATCCTGCTCAGTAAGCTCAGTAAGTCAAGACATGCTCTCTGCACACATATTACTAGGAAACAATAGTTTGTTGACCTAGCTTTACCACGTAGGGACAGAAAAACCCCCCTGCCCAACCTGGAGGAGGAACTGATGATGGAAGCATGATGTCCATTCAAGAATGACAAAGAAGGTCTTTTCCCCTTCCCCACTTTTCCTCTGATTATAAAACTGTAGCCCAGTAAGTTCTCGAGGTGGCACCCTCTCACCCGCCTGCCTACAAGCTTCACAAGTGTTTCTAGTCTAATAAATCACTTTTTATCTATCACTTTGCCTCTCACTGAATTCTTTCTGCACTGAGACATAAAGGACTGGAGCTCTTCAGAGTCCCCACCCCCACCCCACCCAAAGCACCACCCAGTGGTTTCACATTTCAATTCAACCCCTACTTTATTGCCAGGAGAACATGAAAATGGCAACATGAAGTGAGTGGTGGAAGCATATGGATTTAAAATGGCAGAGGGGAAAAAATGTACTATTTTCTTTCCCGACGTCTTAACCTTCATTTTTAACAGTTACAGTGCTACATTAGAGTCAGTGATCTGCACAGACCTTAGGCTGTAACATTGAGAGGCTCGGGTTCCTAAACTCCTTGAGCGGCTCCTGTCATCTCTTGCTACTGACCACATGTTATCACCAAATAATTCAGGTCTCAAATAATCTATTCAACTACCCAATGGGAATCTTCTTATTTAGGCTTATAAAGAAAAATCAATAATAAACAAATCCCATATGAAAGCTTAGGGACTCTCCTCTTACAAGATCCATCAATGTGAACTCTCATTTAGGTATTCAGGTTCTTTTTTGTTTCTGTTTGCTTCTAAGTTTTTGACAGTTCCGGTTTCTGGATAGGTGACCTTTGGAAAGGTCAGTAAAACTTCTGAGATGTCATTTGTTGTTGTTTAGTCACTAAGTTGTGTCTGACTCTTTGTGACCATGGACTGTAGCACACTAGGCTTCTCCATCCTCTACTATCTCATGGAGTTTCTTCAAATTCTTGTCCATTGAGTCAGTAATGCTATCTAGCCATCTCATCCTCTGCCATCCCCTTCTTTTGTCTTCAGTCTTTTCCAGCATCAGGGTCTTTTCCAGTGAGTCAGCTCTTCATATCGGGTGGCCAAAGTATTGGAGCTTCAGCTTCACTATCAGTCCTTTCAATGAATATTCAGGGTTGATTTCCTTTAGAATTGACTGGTTTGATCTCTGTGCTGTCCAGGGGACTCTCTCAATAGTCTTCTCCAGAACCACAGTTCAAAAGCATCAATTTTTTGGTGCTTTCTTTTGGTTCACCCTCACATCCAGACATGATTGGAAAAATCTTAATTTTGACTATATGGATCTTCATCAGCAAAGTGATGTCTCTACTTTTTAATACACTGTCTAAGTCTGTCATAGTTAGAAAGTTTAGTTTTAAGTCAGCTTTTCTACTCTACTCTTTCACCTTCATCAAGAGGCTCTTTAGTTTCTCTTACCTCTCTTGCATTAGAGTTGTATCATCTGAGGTTGTTGATATAACTCCCACCAATCTTGATTCCAGCTTGTGATTCCTCCAGACTGGCATTTCATATGATGTACTCAGCATAGAAGTTAAATAAGCAAGGTGACACTATACAGCCTTGTCTTACTCCTTTCCCAATTTTGAACCAGTCCACTGTTTCATGTCTAGTTCTAACTGTTGCTTCTCTCAGGAGACAGGTAAGGTGATCAAATTTTCCACAGTTTATTGTGATGCACACAGTCAAAGGCTTAAGCGTTGACAATGAAGCAGAAGTAGATATTTTTCTGGAATTTCCTTGTTTTGTCTATGATCCAATGAATGTTGGCAATTTGATCTCTGGTTCTTCTGCCTCTTTGAAACCCAGCTTGTACATCTGGAAGTTCTCAGTAGACATACCACTGAAGCCTAGCTTGAAGGGTTTTATGTATAACCTTGCTAACATGTAAACTGAATCACAATTGTATGGTAGTTTAAACATTCTTTGGCATTGCCCTTCTTTGGGATTGGAATCAAAATTGATCTTTTCCAGTCCTGTGGCCACTGCTGAGTTTTCCAAATCTGCAGACATACTGAGTGCAGCACTTTAACAGCATCATCTTTTAGGATTTTAAATAGCTCAGCTGGAATTCTGTTTGCTTCTTAAGTTATGATGGTTCTGGTTTCTGGAAAAGTGACCTTTGGAAAGGTCAGTAAAATTTCTGAGATGTTATATTTGTCTCTAAATCTATTTCATGTGAATTTATATAAAAATTCCTCAAAGTAAAGTGTTCACAATCAACATAGAGACTTAAATTGGGCCAAAGTGGACATTCAGCACTAAATCAGTGCTTCTAAAACTTGAATATACATACAAATCACCTGGAAATCTTGTGAAAATGACGATTCTGTTCCAGTAAGTGCAAGGTTGGGCCCATGACTCTGCATTTCAATCAAGTGTTGCCAAGTCTGCTAGGTCCATATACTAACCAGTAGTAAAGCTCAGAACAAAGCTCTATTTTTCTCTTTCCTTCTATTTCTAAATCCTCTCATTCGTTTGCTTTTTTCTTTTCTTGCTTTACCCTTTTTTATGCTTTAAGTCTGTCATGGTAACTATTTAGCCCTTGGAGTTATAAGGGCTTTCCAAACAATAACGTAAGCTATAAAACCCAATGCAGAAAGGAAAAAATACTACAACAGTCAAACTTTCTCAAAATGTGATCAAAACAATGTAATCAACATAGAAGACATATTTTTTTAGGATGTGCACTTATTTGTATATTTCTTAGCAACCAAATATTTTCCTTAGGGATACAGTTCAAAAAATCTTAAGTTTTCCCATAGGAAGGAAGAATGTGTTATTAAGATTCAACAGCATTCAATAAATGAGCTGCTAATTATGAACAGAATGATGGTGCTTAAACTGATCCTTATACCTATTAATGTCTTTTTTAGTCTACTCTAAAATTATGAGAAATTCTGTTCCCAAGTATGCTTGATCAAGAGATGAGCTTTCTAATGAACTACTATTGGAACTATATATGCCTTAGAATCTTATATCAATTTCACTTACAGTGGCATTACACCAGATTGTATCAAATGGCTCATAACTGTCATAGGATTTAGCTTGAGTCTGTTAAAATAATAACTGCAGGCATTCACATGGTAACAGAAATGTTGTTCTTACAAAAGACTGCGCTCCTAATCAAGAAGCAGGAATCTCATTTTACAGTAGGGAAACCTGAAGCATATCCAGGATATGCAACCAGGTGAGCACAGTGCAAACGTAATATGAAACTTCTAGTTTTAAAACCTATCTTAAAATCACTATACACTACAGGCCAAACACTGTTAAACTTCCTTTTAGGTTCAGGAACCAATTCTTTCAATCAAATTTATGTAAAATAGCTGGCTTCTCAGTAACACTGAGAACTATAGTTTCTGTGTAATATTAGTCTCTTGCCAATATAAGGAGCAACAATGTAAGTGGAATCCATTTCTGTGGAGTAGATTTCTCCCAGGGAAACTGAAGCAGGCAGTTCCAACTCCATCAAACCAGACAACAGTGCATTCTAGTGGCAAAGCAGAGTATAATCAGAAATGTCTTTGGGGCTCTAGATTAAAACTTAAATATCTAAAATGCAGAAGCTAATAAGAAAATATTATAAATACTATAAGAATTGCTACAGACAAAGAAATCTTGCACTTAAGGTTAAAATGAAAATATAAGAAAGAAAATAAATTACCCAAAAGCTCCAGTCACCACTCCAGTTATATATATTTGGCCCCTGTTTTTTAGCTGACACTATATCCCTCTCATCCACAAGTGGAGTAGGATTTTCCTCTAATTCTTCCTTAACTCAGCGGCAAAGCTTGAATTCCTTTCGTTTCTTACCTGGAAATAAGTATCAAACAATTTAAATTACGTACTGAGAAATGCTCATTTTAAAAAGAAAACAATAAATGTTCAAAATACACAAATTATTGTGAAAAGGACAATATTTATGCTTTTAGAAAACTGTAATTAATATGTTTTTGCTTCTGCAGTTCATATATTCATACACACATCATATATTTTCCAACTACTACTATTTATTAGGTAATTTAGTTTCTACTGGAGATTCAAAAATGAGTAAAACACAAAGTACTTAGCCTCCAGAAGTTCAGTCAGCTACAGTAACAATTAGACAGCAAAAATAATAATAATAGTAAATACAATGTAATGAGAGTAACCATTGGTTCAACCTCTTTGGAGAATAATTTGCAATGCAACTGGCTTTAAAATGGGTATAGATGTACTACAATTCAGCAATTTAATGTGCACATGAGGTCAACAATGTTTCTAATACAAAGAAAGTGGAAACAACCTTACTGCCCATTGGTAAGGAAACTGGTAAATTAACTCTGATTTATACAAACAATGAAAGAAATAAATGAATCCAGTATCTCAACCAGGCACTACCCTCAATGTATAGAGTGCTTATGTGCACACGCTACTCATGTCCTACTCTTTCGCAACCCCATGGACTGTAGACTGCCAGGCTCCTCTGTCCATGGGATTTTCCAGGTGAGGATACTGGAGTGGATTGCCATTTCCAACTTCAGCATATCTTCCCAACCCAGGGATTGAACTGGTGTCTCCTGCATCTCCTGCACTGGCAGACAGATTCTTGACCACCACCAGCACCACCTCTGTGCTTAGGGAAAAGATTATATCCAGTGCAAGATATGGGCCCATGAAGTGGTCACTCATGAAAGCAGTCACTATGGAGCTAAAAAAAAGAGAGAAAATGGAGGTGAAGTGGCATCTGTTATAAGAGCACAAAGCTCACCAGGACTCTTAAATACCACTGCCACTACTGCAGCCACCACCTATGCTTCTTTGAGCAAAAATGCTGATCCTCAGGGTTACAGGGAAGAGCACCCACAGAACCCACATAGCACAGCAAAGGGTAATTCAAACTCAACTTACACGGGTGGGAGGGAGGCAGAAGAGAGAGTGGACACATGCATACATATAGCTGATTCACGCTGCTGTACAGCAGAAACTAGCAAAACTAATACAACATTGTAAAGCAATTATACTCCTATTATAAAAAAAAAGAGCTCTGACTTAAAAAATAATAAACTTAAGCTTGAGTTTCCTAAGTTCTACGAAGTAAACATTGCCATGGACGAAGCCCCAAACCCTGGTGATACTGATTTGAGGTTCTCTGGAGGAAGAAATATATAAATATAAATAGAGAGGACCCCCTCTACCCAAAGTACATTCACTAACCACCAAAAAAAGAGAGAGAAAGAGAGAAACACAGGTGTATACAGGAAGAAGAAACAAATAAACAAAATAATTGAAACAGAAGTCCACAATTTGATTCAGTTGGAAATCCAAAACGTATTAAAATAATTTATACAATAAAATTCTATAGCATAGAGTTTTTTTAATTTAATTTTATTTTATTTTTTAACTTTACAATATTGTATTGGTTTTGCCATATATCAAAATGTACAGCATAGAGTTTTTAAATATATACAACTATTTTTTATTGAAACATAGTTAATTTGCATTATTGTGTCAGTTTCAGGTATAAGGCAAAATGATTCAGTTATATATCTATATTCTTTTTCAGATTCCTTTCCATTATTGGCTATTATAAAATACTGAATAAAGTTCCCTGTGCTATACTGTAGATCCTTTTTGTATATCAATTTTATATATAGCAGCATGCATATGTTAATCCCAACCTTCTAATTTATCTCTTCCTACCTTCCCACCCCGCTCTCCCCTTTGGTAACCATAAGATTATTTTCTATTTATGTGAGTCTATTTCTGTTTTGTAAATAATTTCTTTTTTTTTTTTTTTAGATTCTACATATAAGTGACATTGTATGATTTTTGTCTTTTTCTGTCTGATTTCATTTAATATGATGATCTCTAGGTACATCCATGTTGCTGCAAATGGCATTATTTCATTCTTTTCCATGTCTGAGTAGTACATTGTATACATGTACCACCTCTCCCTTATCTATTTATCTGGACATTTAGGATGTTTCCGTGTCTTGGCTATTGTAAATAGTGCTGCTATGAACACTGGGGTGCATGTATCTTTTCGAATTAGAGTTTTCTCCAGATATATGCCCCATGAGTAGGATTTACAGCATAGGTTTTGAATGAACTTCAACACCTGCTAAAATGCACTGACTGGCAAATCTTCATGGCTTTAGTCAATACTGGGCTCAAACTACAGTTGTTCCTGAAGATTTAAAGAACTAAATCTAAACAAAGTGAAAGTGAAGTCACTCAGTCGTGTCCAACTCTTTGCGACCCCGTGGACTGTAGCCCACCAGGCTTCTCTGTCCATGGGACTCTCCAGGCAAGAATACTGGAGTGGGTTGCCATTTCCTTCTCCAGAGTATCTTCCCGACCCAGGGATCAAACCCAGGTCTCCTGCAATGCAGGCAGATGCTTTAACCTCTGAGCTACCAGGGAAGCCCAAAATCTAAACAAGCTACTCTCTATAATCTTAGGGAAATACTCAACATAAAATGGGCAACAAATACGTATGTCTCACCTTAACTACTAGAACTACCTTGCCTAAATTCTCCCTGATCACAGAACACATTGTCCTAAAATATCATGCAGTAGCAAAGGATGCTCTGATCCAATGAGTAATAAATCTAAATCAAGTCTTTGGAGCTTGCAAAACGGCTTTTATAAAGGTGAGACCCTCCGGACTACCCTCAACTCTAGTTAAAACAGTTAACATAGCTCAATGTAAAATAAAACAAGGCCTTCAAAGATTGAGATTTATTATATAAGACCCAATTAGTGAAAGAGTAATTATCCTAATTGTTTCTCTACTTAGCAGCCCAGTGTGGCCTGGTAAAGATGGAATGAAGAATAGTGCCTCACAGTTGATGAGTGTATCTCTGATGCTATGATCCTACCCATGAAGGTTCCTCTATCCAATACTATTAAAATTACTGACACCATCCAATCAGAAACTGATGAATATTCTGATGCTGTAAGTTTGATAAACATGTTCTGTTCAGTGACCTCTTGGTCACAGTTTGCCTTCACCTCCAGGGGGTCACGATATACCTTCACCTGGCTACACACGGGGTATCTCAAAAGCCTTGCCACTCCAAACAGCCTGTACAGGTAACTGTATCCAAGTCTCCCCCGGAGCACAGGATTGACATTACATTCTCCTCTAAGGTCATTCTTTTGACACACTCCTTCAGGACATACAAATACTCGTGAAGAGAAGATGGATCACTGCTCCACACAAAGTATAAGGCCTGCTCCTTTGGTTAAATTCCTGAAAACTATTTGGTAAACCAAGGACGACTCCATCCCTGATAAGGTCAAGAAACAACATTAAAACAAGTCCAACAGGGAACTATATTCAATATCCTGTGATAAATCATAATGGAAAAGAGTATAAAAAAATTGTAACTGAATCACTTTGCTGTACAGCAGAAATTAACAACACTGTAAATCAAGTATACTTGAAAAAAATAAGTTAAATTAAAAAAACTCACAAATCCAACATCTTTTAGGTCCTTTTGGATTCTGGAGGTGATGTATTAGTTGTTCACAAATTCTACTTAAGCCTGTTTGTGCTGTTACTTGCAGGTCAGTCCACCCTGAACAAGGCTCCCTTCCAAAAAAGATTCTGAAAGTTGTCAAAATTATAATATAACAGACACTCCCAGTAGTGGTACTTCCTCCCCCAAAGCACCCCCAAACACACACACAAGCACATACACAGACACACAGAGAATCCTTCACTGTAGATACTTTAGCAACCTCTCTTCATGACTCCTGGAGTCTCTGAACCACTCATAATCCCTCTAAGTTGTCCACAGGCTTCTAATGCAACAAACTATCTCCTTACCCCTACACAATATGTCATTTGAACAGCAAGGACTGACAGCACACTGGACCCCCCTAGAAGCAGAGGCTCTTAAGCGCTGAGCCTCCCCTCCACACTCAGCTGCCCATCCCGGCAGCAGGACCTTGCCAGCTCAGCACAGTCACCTTGTTGGTCTCCTTGTTGCAGGGCAGAATCAAATCTGGGCCTTAAAACATATCCCACCTACTGGCGGGCATGGCCTCCCCTGTTCTCACTTCTTTGTCATTTGTCATGGGACAAGAGGTCACCCCTCTCTCACACCCTTTGAATACCTGGACCAATTTGGATTCAACTGAGTGAAAAGCAGCAGGCGCTCAACACTTTAAACTCCTGTTGTTGGTCTGATGGACAAACCTGCTGTTTGGTGGACAGAAGCAATACCCCTCCACATGCTGGAGCTCACTGGAGACCACCGCTTTTCATCCTTTAACCAGGATGTCCCTGATGCAGGAAAGGACCCAGAGGTCAGCAAAACTGACTGAACTGCCCACAGTTATCTTAACCGTGAATGCTCCGGCCAACAACTGGCTTTATCTGCACATTTTTACAGACTCTTGGGCCGTGCCTAACAGTGGCACCATTTGGAATAAAAGAATTCTGGAACTCTCTTGTTTTCAGATACTCAAAATATAAATCAAGGTCACAAGTGTTGATACATATACTAAAGCCACAATAAAAGGCCTCGCCAGAACACTCTTTATCCCCATCAAGAGTTCCAGACATTCCTAACATTGGCCAAGGTACTCATTTTATTCCTCAAAATACACATCACTGGACTTCTGAACAAGGTGTTCAATGGCACTTTTATTTTCCTTACTGACTTCAGTCTCTAGGCCTCATACAAGAGCCAGGATGGCTTACTTAAGTTCAAAATTCAACTAAGTGAAAAATGGTACATTTCAGTCATCAGTCAGACATCAAGTGTAAATTATAATGAGTCTCATTCAATCTTTTCATGTTTGCCTGAAGACAGTTTTAAACCTCACCCCTCCTTCTTCCTCCCTGTCTCTCAAATGCGCAAGTTGGTAAAAAAAAAAAAAGTCTGGGTGCCCTTTTCTCTTGGTGTGGATACCAGAGTCAAACAAAGCAACAATCTGTGCACAGGCAGGAACCCTTGACCCCACCCCTAACTGCCGCAAAAGCCCAGAGGCAGCCTCATTCCCTTGTCCTTCCAAGTCACTTTGGATCTGCTTAAAAGTCGCACTTTTAAGCCACTCCAGTCGCACATGGCACTCCACTCCAGTACTCTTGCCTGGAAAATCCCATGGGCGGAGGAGCCTAGTAGGCTGCAGTCCATGAGGTCGCTAAGAGTCCGACACGACTTCACTTTCACTTTTCACTTTCATGTATTGGAGAAGGAAACGGCAACCCACTCCAGTGTTCTTGCCTTGAGAATCCCAGGGACGGGGGAGCCTAGTGGGCTACGGTCTATGGGGTCGCACAGAGTCAGACACGACTGAAGTGACTTAGAAGAAGAAGACTGTCCTGTTCTTCCCTCTTTGCTATGAACTATGTACTTCACTAAATAATAAGCCTTTATATATAAGTAATAAACCTCTTCATGGGGTGTGTGTGTCAGGTGTGTGTGTGTGTGTGTGTGTGTGCTCACCAGTTTCCATCTACAAATCAAATGTTGAGTAGGAGTCCATTCTGGCTTTACCGAGTGGCCACAATAGAATCTTATCTAAGGTATCAGCTGTGAGGTCATTGGCAGTCAGTTAACCTCTCTAAGCTTCCCTGGCGGTTCAGATGGTAAAGAAACTGCCTGCAATGCAGGAGACCCCGGTTTGATCCCTGAGTCGGGAGGATCCCCTGGAGTGCGACCCCATAGAAGGCAGCTCACCAGGCTCCCCCGTCCCTGGGATTCTCCAGGCAAGAACACTGGAGTGAGTTGCCATTTCCTTCTCCAATGCATGAAAGTGAAAAGTGAAAGTGAAGTCACTCAGTCCTGTCCGACTCTTAGCGATCCCATGGACTGCTGCCTACCAGGCTCCTCCGCCCATGGGATTTTCCAGGCAAGAGTACTGGAGTGGGGTGCCCTTGCCTTCTCCGGAATGACTGCTTGGGCTCATGAATATCTTACCTGGTCTATTTCACCGTAAGGTTCTGAGAATCAGTTGAAATACCAAGTCCACTCATTTGTTCATCCAACAATTATGTGAATGCCTCTACCGTTTTGTAAACTGTAAAATGCTCTCGATTAAAAGGTATTGCTCTAACTGCGATTCTCTTAAAGTAAAATACATACATACACACAACCAGCGTAAAAGCAGTGAGGACAGTGTTCAGAAATGCAAGTACTCCTGCAACAAAAGGGGGCTTTCACCTTTAAGATTAATCAGCAAGTCCTTCCGTTAATCAGATAAGGTAGTAAACAAATAACCAAGGTAGTTGAAACTGAAAACGTGGTTCACACCACACTGTGATTTAAACTATCTAGAGTTCTGAGCCCTTTAATCAAGAGCTGAGAGTTAAGGGAACGTCGTGAGGCTGGATCAACCTGATACGGGATCAGAATCACGACAGCGGGGCCTGAGGTTTGGACGAGGACATTTCAGGACCCAATGCCACACTCCACGCCCCCTAGAAGCCAGTCTTCTCCCCTAGAAAAGCAGACCTCCCCCATCACCCAGAGGGAAAGGCTCCAGGAAGCACAGGAAACCGTTTCCTCGGTAACAACTTTGCAAATTACTCCAATGAGCAACAAGAAAAAGAAAAGGAAAAAGAGGAAATAATTTTCACAATCTGAGAGGGTTCTAACAACCTTCGCGAAGAGAGCTGCCAGGTAAAGCACTAGCTTGGGAACTCATCCCAGAACAGCGTCGCTTACCTGGCAGAGAGTCAAGGCGCCTTCCATCGCGAATCCCTCCGCCGCCGAGTACCGCGCACGCGCGCCCCGCCGCGGGTAGGCGCGCGCCCCACGTCCTCTCCCGGCGCGCGCTCTGGGATCCCGGCCCCGGGAGTGTCGCACGCCAGCTCTCCGAGGGGCACGTTGGGTCTCTTCGGGGCGTCTGGCGCCCTCTGGGGGCCGCTCAGGACTCCCAGCCTCCACCCCAACTCACGTCCCTCAGGATGTACTGTCGTTAGGCGGCAGGCTGAGTCAACCTTTGGGTGTCTTGAGCGTGATGGCGGCGTAAACTTTGCCAAGCGTGGCTGAGAAACACCATAGCTGTGGTTTCTCTTCCACAAAATTACCCAAGAGGACTTCAAAGTGTGTTGACAGGTGCCCCGTGGGGACGCGTCAGAGACATTTGGAAGAAGATTCTAGTTGGCTTGAGAGAGATGACCTCTTCCAAACTGGTTTACCAACTTGTGTATGAGAATCAAGGGTTAACGCAGAAAGGTTTTTGGTGGCCACGCGCTCACGGGAACCGGATCTGGAGAAGCTGTTTCTTTGGAGGCAAATCCATGCGAGGTCCAGGATGCTGGACTGTTCGTTGCTGCGTGTCACTACCTCACTTCACAGTATGGACTCACTGTCATCTGTGAGTCATTGAAAGTCAAGTGTGTCAGGACAACTAACCGTTTTGTGACACTGAACACTTTATTCCATGAGAAAGCCTTCAGAAGCATCCTAGTTCTGGAAATGAATGCAGTGTTTTGGACCCTCTCCCAGGGTCACTGTTGGTGGTAACCTCAAGGATAATTAAAGCCGAATGTTGATGGCTGTATTAAAGAGGAGATGTAATTTTTTTTTTTAATGTTTGGTTTATTTATTGCTTTCCAGGTCGTTAGAGTGGTAAAGAATCCACCTACCAAGCAGGAAACCCGGATTTGATCCCTGGGTTGGGAAGATCCCCTGGAGTAGGAAATGGCAACCCACTCCAGTATTCTTAACTGGGAAATCCCATGCGTAGAGCAGCCTGGTGGGCTACAGTCCATGGGGTCACAAAGAGTCAGACAGGACTGAGCAACTAAGCATGCCTGTATTTACTAGGAATCAGGATGAGTCCCTGTCCATACCTAGCTCTCAACCTCAAATGCCTGTGCCTACTATGACATGGCTTCTAGCACAAGTCACTTCTCCCAAAGCCTCCACTCTACTTCTCACCATACATACCTCATGCTCCAGAGTGCGAAAAAGGGAATTGCATGGCAAGGGCTTGTTCCTTCAAATCTTCGATAAAAGTTATTGATAAAAAGCTATTGACTGTTGCAGATCCGAGTTCAAAAAAGCTATAAAAGACATTTCTAGAACTCTAGAACAATTGAGAAATACTGAATACGAAATGTATATTAGAGCTAGTGTTACAAAATAATGAATGATGCAGATAAATTTATTGATATTAATTTATGGATAATTAATACTTTTGGTTATGTTGGAAAATATCTTTATTAATAGAAAATTTGTGGTCAAGAATTTCAGAGGGAAGTGTCATGATATCTACCATCTGATTTCAAATGCTTCAACAAAGATAGATGCCAGACAATGGATGTGTCTCCTCAAATTCATGAACTGACACCTAATCCCCTTTCACCATGTGAAGATGTGGGGAGAAGAGGGTGGTCTGTGAGCAGGATGTGGGCTCTCATCAGACACAGAATCTGCTATTGTCTTGAGCTTAAGCTTCCCAAACTCCACAACCCTGAGAAATAAATGTTTGTTGTTTAAGCCGCACAGTCCATGGTATTTTGTTATAGCAACCCAGATAGACTGAGACAATAGATAGCAAAATAGCAAAATGGTAACAACATCAATGTGACAAGTATACCACTGTTCAGTGAGTCTTTTTCTGTATGTATGATTATGGAAATAATCATAATGTAAAATTAAGAAGCAGAAGCTGGAATCAAGATTGCCGGGAGAAATATCAATAATCTCAGATATGCAGATGACACCACCTTTTATGGCAGAAAGTGAAGAGAAACTAAAAGCCTCTTGATGAAAGTGAAAGTGGAGAGTGAAAAAGTTGGCTTAAAGCTCAACATTCAGAAAACTAAGATTACAGCATCTCGTCCCAACACTTCATGGGAAATAGATGTGGAAACAGTGGAAACAGTGTCAGACTTTATTTCTGGGGGCTCCAAAATCACTGCAGATGGTGACTGCAGCCATGAAATTAAAAGACGCTTACTCCTTGGAAGGAAAGTTATGACCAACCTACATAGCATATTCAAAAGCAGAGACATCACTTTGCCAACAAAGATCCGTCTAGTCAAGGCTATGGTTTTTCCTGTGGTCACGTATGGTTGTAAGAGTTGGAGTGTGAAGAAAGCTGAGCGCCGAAGAATTGATGCTTTTGAACTGTGGTGTTGGGGAAGACTCTTGAGAGTTCCTGGGACTGCAAGGAGATCCAACCAGTCCATTCTGAAGGAGATCAGCCCTGGGATTTCTTTGGAAGGAATGATGCTAAAGCTGAAACTCCAGTATTTTGGCCACCTCATGTGAAGAGTTGACTCACTGGAAGACTCTGATGCTGGGAGGGATTGGGGGCAGGAGGAGAAGGGGACGACAGAGGATGAGATGGCTGGATGGCATCACTGACTCGATGGACGTGAGTCTGAGTGAAGTCCGGGAGTTGGTGATGGACAGGGAGGCCTGGCGTGCTGCGATTCATGGGATCGCAAAGAGTTGGACATGACTGAGCGACTGAACTGAACTTAACTGAAAGTTAAGGAAGTTGACTTTTTTCCCCCAAAAAGTCAGATGTCAGGTGCTAAGTGTATTTTTAAACTATATTATACATGCTAAGGGGCTTCCTTGGTGGCTCAGATGGTAAAGAATCTGTCTGCAATGCAGGAGACCAGGTTCAATCCCTGGGTCAGGAAGATCCCCTGGAGAAGGAAATGGCAATCCATTCCAGTTTTCTTGCCTGAAAAATCCCATGGACAGATAAGCCTGGCATCCGTGGGGTCGCAAAGAGTTGGACATGACTGAGTGACTAACACTTTCACTTTTCACTTTTATACATGCTAAAGGACAAATTACTTAATAAGATAATCAAGACAGAGTAGGTCCTGATCCTTATCCTGCAAAACTTTGCATAAGCTGTGTTTTCCTTCAGTGCTATATACAAGAACAGGCTGAAGAAAAAATGACTGCCTATTCTTTGACTAGAAGCCACACCAAGAATTCTTTGGACTGAGAGAGTTTAATAGTGTCAGTATTTTTAATTGTATTTTAATGGTAACCTGAATGTGATCAGTATACAAAGTATTTTTTAACTATTTATTTTTTTAATTTTGAAATAATTTCACATAAAAGTTGGAAATATGTTACAATAACCTTTTCCCAAACCATGTGAGAGTCAACTATCAACTCAGAATACTTTGGTGAATATTTTTTATGTACAAGGACACTCTCCTAAACAGTCCCAATATGACCAACAAAATTGAGAAATTAACATGGTATTCAGTTCAGTTCAGTCGCTCAGTCGTGTCCAACTCTTTGCAACCCCATGAATCGCAGCACGCCAGGCCTCCCTGTCCATCACCAACTCCTGGAGTTTACTCAGACTCATATCCATTGAGTCAGTGATACCATTCAGCCATCTCATCCTCTGTTGTCCTCTTCTCCTCCACCTTCTAATCCTCACATGCTATTAAAATTCTACCGATTGTCCCAATAATGTCCTTTATAGCAAAAGAATCTAGTCCCAAATCATGTTACAATTAGTTGCTGTACCTCCTGTATGTAATATGTGCAATATTAAACCTGTCAATCCGTCCTCTGCACAGACCCCTCCTCATCCATCCCTCCCTGACACTCCTTGGCCAGCCATGGCAGTCACTGCATCCTTCACTGTCCCCACCCTGCTCTCGTCCTGAAACCCCTCACAGTGATGCCCCCACTAAATAGTTTGAACTATTTGCAAAGGATGAAAGGATGAAAATCATCTGACAAAGGAATGAAGTTGTGCTGAACGAATCACTATTTAGGTTTTAGACCCAATTTACAGTGGATGGTATTGTTTTTAAAAAATGAAATGCATAAGAAAAAGAAGAGAAGTGAATATCAAATTTCTGCAAAAGTAAAGATTAGCAAGATTTAATAAATAATGTAGAAGATATCATAAGAGAAAGATTAACAGAATCCATTAAAATGTAAAATTCCAAAGGTAAAAAAAAACATGTTTTTTAAAAGTTAAAATCTTGGTATCTTTATGTGAATAGAAATTTATTAAACATTAAGACACACAACATGGATGAATCTCAAGAACATAATATTGCGTTAAAGAAGTGAGTCATAAAAATACAGTAAGATTCAGTTGATAACATTTCAAAACATCTAAAACCAAACAGTACACTGTAAATACAGTTAAAGACAGAAATATAATAAAACTCTAAAAAGAAGCAAAAAGTGAGAAATAGTTTCCCTTTGAGCGGGGTTAGAATCAGGGAAGTGCGTAGGGAGCTTCAGACTGGCAGAGATATAAAAATGTTTTGTTGTGTAGTCATTCTGGTTACCTTACACATATATGTGTGTGTGTGTGGGGGGGGTGTTTATTCTATTATGTAATTGATCTTCAGTGGCCTCAGCATGCAACTCCTTGAAATGGGGCTTCGGTTCCTGGCCAGAGATTGCAGTCTGGCCACCATGGCGAGAACACCGAATCCTAGCCACTAGACTAATGGTCAGTAACAAAGTCCTGGATCTTCAGCTTTGCAAAATAAGAATCCCCACAAAGACAGAAAATAGCAAAACAAGTCAAGTGTTAATTAGAAGGAAAAGAGTACAGTACGTGAGGATAGACACATGGGTGGGCTCGGAGAGATGCACTCTCATGGTAGTTTGAATCACTTGTATGGGCATTTCTTCCAGGTTTCCTTTGGCCAATCTTTTTTTCTTTTTAAATATTTATTTATTTAAAATTTAAATTTAATTTAATTTAAAATTTAATATTTAAAAAAATATTTAAAATTGCCTGTGTTGGGTCTTAGTTGCAGCATGCAAGATCTTTGTTGTGGTGGGATCCAAAGTGCGTGGGCTCAGTAGTTGCAGCCTGTGGGCTCTCTAGTTACAGTGCATGGGCTTTGTGCCCCACAGCATGGGGGATCTTAATTCCCTGATCAGGGATTGAACCCATGTCCCCTGCATTGGAAGGTGGATCCTTAACCCCTAGCTCACCAAGGAAGTCCCTGGCCTATCATTTTGATTTGCCTGGTTCAGAGTCCATATTTGGTATATCTAAGTGTCCTCCCCGGAGAAGGCAATGGCACCCCACTCCAGTACTCTTGCCTGGAAAATCCCATGGATGGAGGAGCCTAGTGGGCTGCAGTCCATGGGGTCGCTAAGAGTCGGACACGACTGAGCGACTTCACTTTCACTTTTTCGCTTTCATGCATTGGAGAAGGAAATGGCAACCCACTCCAGTTTTCTTGCCTGGAGAATCCCAGGGGCAGGAGAGCCTGGTGGGCTGACGTCTATGGGGTCACGCGGAGTCAGACACGACTGAAGTGACTTAGCAGCAGTGTCCTCCCATATGTTCACATGCTTCTCTTAACCAAGATAGATTCTACCGAAGAGGCCTATGGGAAATTAGTATCACTTAGCATCACTCCCTTTTTGACTTCCAAGAAGTCTTTCTATGCCTGTGTGGTTTGGGAAGTCTCCTGACTTCAAGAATGAGAAATATATGGTTTCTTGTCTTCTATCTGGCCAGGGCTCAGCCTGCTCCCTCAATTGTCTTGTTATTTTTGTCTTGGAGAATCTACTCTGCTGGCAGAGGGGATCTACCTCCTGCCTCACAATTATTCTATCTAATCCATATTCAATAAAAGTAATTAAAAAAAAAGATCTTTCATAGGTAAAATGAACAAAGGATGTGAGTAAATAATTCCATTGGCCAGGCAGAACAAATGGCTGGTCCTGAAGTAAAAATTATCTGGGTTCAAATTTTGGCTCCACCATGTATTAGCGGCTCGTCTAATCTCTTCTTACCTATGTCCTTATTTGATACACAGAGATAGTAACAGTACTATATTAGCTTAGGCTGCCATAACAATGTAGCCCAGACGGAGTGTTTTAAACAACAGAAATGTATTTTCTCACAGTTCTGAAAGCTAAAAGTCCAAGGCCAAGGTCCCACTGAATTCAGTTTCTAATAAGGACTCTCTTCCTGGCTTTCTAGAAGTTCTCTTCACATTGCATTAAAGCAGCCCCGACAGCCAGATGTCCTGGCACTCATAGCCAGGTAACAGTGTTCAATCTGTTCAGTCGCTCAGTCGCGTCTGACCCTTTGCAACCCCACCCGACTGCAGCATGCCAGGCCTCCCTGTCCATCACCAACTCCCAGAGTTTACCCAAACTCATGTCCATTGAGTTAGTGATGCCATCCAACCATCTCATCCTCTGTTGTCCCCTTCTCCTTCTGCCCTCAATCTTTCCCAGCATCAGGGTCTTTTCCAAAGAGTCAGCTGTTTGCATCAGGTGGCCAAAGTATTGGAGTTTCACCTTCAATATCAGTCCCTCCAATGAACACCCAGGATCTCCTCTAGGATGGACTGGTTGGATCTCCTTGCAGTCCAAGGGATTCTCAAGAGTCTTCTCCAACACCACAGTTCAAAAGTATCAATTCTTTGATGCTTAGCTTTTTTTATAGTCCAACTCTCACATCCATACATGACTACTGAAAAAACCATAGCCTTGACTAGACGGACCTTTGTTGGCAAAGTAATGTCTCTGCTTTTTCATATGCTGTCTAGGTTGGTCATAACTTTCCTTCCAAGGAGTAAGCATCTTCTAATTTCATTGCTGTAGTCACCATCTGCAGTGATTTCAGAGCCCCAAAAATAAAGTCAGCCACTATTTCCCCATCTATTTGCCATGAAGTGACAGGACCAGATGCCATGATCTTAGTTTTCTGAATGTTGCGCTTTATGTCAACTTTTTCACTCTCCTCTTAAACTTTCATCAAGAGGCTCTTTAGTTCCTCTTCACTTTCTGCCATAAGGATGGTGTCATCTGCATATCTGAGGTTACTGATATTTCTCCCAACAATCTTGATTCCAGCTTGTGCTTGTTCTAGCCCAGCGTTTCTCATGATGTACCCTGCATAGAAGTTAAATAAGCAGGGTGACAATACACAATGTTCTGTCAAATCTAAAAAATTTCATACAACACCAGGGTTAAACAAAGCCACTCTGTGACCATGGTGAATGAAAGTCACTCAGTCATGTCCAATTCTTTGTGATCCCATGAACTGTATGTAACCTGCCGGTCTCTTCTGCCCATGGAATTATCCTGGCCAGAATATTGAAGTGGGTAGCTGTTCCCTTCTCCAGAGGATCTTTCCAACCCAGGGATCAAACCCAGGTCTGCTGCATTTCGGGCAGATTCTTTACCATCTGAGCCACCAGGGAAATCCAAGAATACTGGAGTGGGTAGCCTATCCCTTCTCCGGTGGATCTTCCTGAACCAGGAATAAAATCAGGGTCTCCTGCATTGCAAAGGATTCTTTACCAGCTGAGCTAACAGGAAAGCCCATGGTAGAGCAAGACAAAATCAAGGCCATTACATAGTCACTTAGGCATGCTCAGTTGTGTCTGACTCTTTGTGACCCTATGGACTATAACCCACCAGGCTCCTCTGTCCATGGAATTCTCCAGGCAAGAATACTGGAGTTGGTTGTCATTTCCTTCTCCAGCAGACTTTCCCAACCCAGGGATCGAATCCAGGTCTCCTGCATTGCAGGCAGAGATGCTTCACCATCTGAATAACTAGTGCCTCTTTAAAAAAATACTAAAAAGTACTCAGTTTCTCTCAGAATCTCTGAAATATCATTTTCACCTGCTAGATTGACAAAGTACAAACATTTGATAACACATTCTGTTGACAAATCTGTTGGGCATACAGGAACTCTCATGGTGACAGTGTAAAGTAATATGACACTTTGGCGATAGCTGTAAAAATCCCAAAATGCAGATACAGCAATTCCATTTCTGGGCTTTTTCCTATGTATTTAATTGCATGCATGCAAAAAAACATGCTGTTATTCACTGGAGAATTATTTGCATTATCAAAAATTGAAAATAAATGTTCGTCAGTGATGGTCTGGATAAATAAACTATGTCCATCTACCTACTGGAATTCTAGGCTGAATTTTTTTTAAGAATGAGAGGAAGATTTCTATGTTATATACCTATCAACTATACTTCAATTTAAAAAAAAAGAGTGAGAAGGAGTAACACGAACAAAAATGGCAGAGTAGGGAATTCTGAAAGTCTGACCTTTAGAAAAGCAACAATTAAGCTGGCAAAAACTGTCAGGACCTACTTATTCAGAACTCTGGAATCCAACCAAAAGTTTACAATAGTCAGGGGAATGCTTAATTAAGAAAAAGCAGCTGAATCTCAGTAAGAGGGCTTTATGACATTTTCATTAACTCCTCAGGTACCACCCCGTGCTTCACAAAAACCCACATCCCTAGAACCGGTCCCTACTATTAGAGGAGTCGCACAGAACTTATTAAAGAAATGTGGGTTTTGTTTTGACCTGTCTTGGTGGCTCCTTGAAGGAACAGCTCAAGGATTTGCCTTATTTCACCTAACTCAGAACTCTCCTAGGACTCTACCTAAACAGAGAGGAAGAGGGTAGGATTTATGGAAAACATTTGAAGGTAAATAGTGTAGTGTGTGTGTGTGTGTGCTCAGTCGTGTCTGACTTTTGTGACCCCATGGACTGAGGCCTGTCAGTCTCTTCTGTCCGTGGGATTTTCCCCACAAGAATACTGGAGAGGATTGCCATTTCCTTCTCCAGAGGATTTTCCTGACCCAGGGATCAAACCCATGTCTCTTGCACTTCCTGCATTGGCAGGCAACTTCTTTACCACTGAGCCACCTGGGAAACCCTAAATAGAGTACTAGCCACTGCCATCTGGGACAAGAGAAAAGAGTTGAGGCAAACAATGGACAATCTGAGACGTTTTGGAGGAAAGGCTAGGGAATAAGAGTTTTAAAACCTCCCACAAATTCCAGGGAACCTAGAAAGTCACACACACACACACACACATTCAGAGCTTGGAGCATGCACTGCTGCTAAGTCACTTCAGTCGTGTCCGACTCTGTGCGACCCCATAGATGGCAGCCCACCAAGCTCTGCCGTCCCTGGGATTCTCCAGGCAAGAACACTGGAGTGGGTTGCCATTTCCTTCTCCAATGCATGAAAGTGAAAAGTGAAAGTGAAGTCGCTTAGTCGTGTCTGACTCTTCGTGACCCCATGGACTGCAGCCCACCAGGCTCCTCCGCCCATGGGATTTTCCAGGCAGGAGTACTGGAGTGGGGTGCCATTGCCTTCTCCTGGAGCATGCACAGAAAAGACCTAAGGCCCTAGGCTCTCACTGCGGGGCTGCACTTCTGTCTCTGCAGCGAGGGAAAGCTAGGGCAGAGTTGTAAATTGCCTAGCCGAGTATTAAAGGCAGGCCCAAAACACACATGCCATCTGTCTGCAAAGACTGGGAAAATGTTTCCTTTTCTTTCTTTCTTTTTTCCCTGGAATTTAAGGAAATCTCTGTCCAACCTCTAACTGACCACTAAGCTAAAAGAGAAGGGATTTCATGGCCACATATGATAAAGAATATACAATTTCAAAAATTAGTTCAACTTATGTTGTTCCTAGAGAAGTCAAATTCATAGAGACAGAGAGTGGAATGGTGGTTTTAGGGAGAGAAGGCAAAATGGGGATCTTTTTTTTAATGGGTACTGTTTCAGTTTGGGGAGATGAAAAAGTTCTGAAGGTGGATGGCAGAGATGTCTGCACAGCAATTTGAATGCACTTAATGCCACTGAACTGTGTTATATATATTTTACTAAATGAAAAAGTCAGTTCATAAAAGTCACCAAACAAACAACCAACAAGAACTAAAATAAGCAGCAACAACAATCTCTGGGGAGGGGACGATGTGATTTTCAGAACTGTCACATTATAATAATGTACAAAATGTTCAGTTTTCAACAAAAAATTCCAGGACTTTTGTTAAGAAGAAACAAGAAAATATGGTCATACACAAGGAAAAATTAAGATAAACTAGTCTGTATGAAGCTCAGACACTGGACAGGCAAAACTTTAAATCAAACATTTTGTATATGCTCGAGGAGCTAAAGGAAACCATATACAAAAATGGAAACCATGAGAACAATTTCCCACCAGAGAATATCAGTAAAGAAATCACGAAAGGAACCATGCAGGAAGTCCAGATTTGAAAAGTACAGTAACTGAAATGAAAAATTTGCTACCAGATCCAATAACAGGAAGAAAAAAGAATCAGCAACCTTGAAGATAGTTCAATTGAGAATACACAGTTTAAGGAACAGAAAGAAAAAAATGAAGAAAAATGAACAGAAACTGAGAGACCTGTGTTGCACCATTAAATGTACCAACATGCACATAATGGAAATCCCAGAAAGAGAGAGGAAAGAGAGAAAGGAACAAAAAGAATATTTGAGGAAATAATGACACAATGATAACATTCTTAAGTATTGATACATAAAGATAAAAAAATGTTGCTAAATAAGAAAAGTACAGCGTATAGTAGCAGAAATGTATGCTATGAATCTAATCATGAGGAAATACCTGACAAGGTCATTTTGAACAACATTCTATACAGTAACTTACTTAAAATATTCAGAAATGTCAAGCTCATAAAAGCACAGAAAGACTGAAATAGTGCCCAATCTAAAGAAGGCAAAAAACATATAGTAATTGAATCCAGAGGGTGACCTTGGACTGAACTCGGAAGAAAAAAAAATTTTTTTTTAATTTTTTTGTTGTTATAAAGAACATCATTAGGACAACTGTAAAACTTTGAATACAGTCTGTAGATTAGATTATAGTATTGATAGTTATCCAATGCTAATTTCTTGTTTTTGATAATTAGACTATGGTTAGGTAAGAAAGAATATGGTTAGGTAAGAAAGAAGAGTTCCAAAGAATAGCAAGGAGAGATAAGAAAGCCTTCCTCAGTGATCAATGCAAAGAAATAGGGGAAAATAATAGAATGGGGAAGACTAGAGATCTCTTCATGAAAACTAGAGATACCAGGGGAACATTTCATGCAAAGATGGGAACAATAAAGGACAGGAATGGTATGGACCTAACAGAAGCAGAAAATATTAAGAAGAGGTGGCAAGAATACACAGAAGAACTGTACAAAAAAGATCTTCATGAACCAGATAATCTTGATGGCGTGATCACTCACCTAGAGCCAGACATCCTGGAATACGAAGTCAAGTAGGCCTTAGGAAACATCACTACGAACAAAGCTAGAGGAGGTGATGGAATTCCAATTGAGCTATTTCAAATCCTAAAAGATGATGCTGTGAAAGTGCTGCACTCAATATGCCAGCAAATCTGGAAAACTCAGCAGTGGCCACAGGACTGGAAAAGATCAGTTTTCATTCCAATCCCAAAGAAAGCCAATGCCAAAGAATGTTAAAACTGCCACACAATTGCATTCATCTCACATGCTAGCAAAGTAATGCTCAAAATTCTCCAAGCCAGGCTTCAACAGTACGTGAACCATGAACTTCCAGATGTTCAAGCTGGATTTAGAAAAGGCAAAGGAACCAAAGATCAAACTGCCAACATCTGCTGGATCAATAAAAAAGCACGAGAGTTCCAGAAAAACATCTATTTCTGCTTTATTGACTATACCAAAGCCTTTGACTGTCTGGATCACAACAAACCGTGGAAAATTCTGAAAGAGACGGACATACCAGACCACCTGACCTGCCTCTTAAGAAATCTATATGCAGATCAAGAAGCAACAGTTAGAACTGGACATGGAACAACAGACTGGTTCGAAATAGGGAAAGGTATATGTCAAGGCTGTATATTGTCACCCTGTTTATTTAACTTATATGCAGAATACATCATGCAAACTGCCAGGCTTGATGAAGCTCAAGATGGAATCAAGATTGCCAGGAGAAATATCAATAACCTCAGATATGCAGATGACACCACCCTTATGGCAGAAATTGAAGAACTAAAGAGCCTCTTGATGAAAGTGAAAGAGGAGAGTGAAAAAGTTGGCTTAAAGTTCAACATTCAGAAAACTAAGATCATGGCATCTGGTCCTATCATTCCTAGATGAGGAAACAATGGAAACATTGAGAGACTTATTTTTTGGGTCTCCAAATTCACTGCAGATGGTGTCTACAGTCATGAAATTAAAAGACTCTTGCTCCTTGGAAGAAAAGCTATGACAAACCTAGACAGCATAGTAAAAAGCAGAGGTATTACTTTGCCAGCAAAGGTCCATCTAGTCAAGGCTATGGTTTTTCCAGTAGTCATTTATGGATGTGAGAGTTGGACTATAAAGAAAGCTGAGCACCAAAGAATTGATGCTTTTGAACTGTGGTACTGGAGAAGCCTCTTGAGAGTTCCTTAGATTGCAAGGAGATCCAACTACTCAATCCTAAAGGAAATCAGCCCTGAATATTCATTGGAAGGATTGATGCTGAAGCTGAAACTCCAATACTTTGACCACCTGATGGGAAGAATTGACTCATTCGAAAAGACCTTGATGCTGGGAAAGATTGAGGGCAGGAGGGGAAGGGGACGACAGAGGATGACATGGTTGGATGGCATCACCAACTCAATGGACGTGAATTTGAGCAAGCTCCAGGAGTTGATGAACCAGGGAAGCCTAGAGTGCTGCAGTCCGTGGGGTCACAAAGAGTCAGACAGGACTGAGCAACTGTACTGAACTGAACTAGGTAAGAAAAGGTCTTTGTTTTAGGAAATATACTGATGAATATTTATTTAGGTTTAACTGATCTCCTGGAGAAGGAAATGGCAACCCATTTCAGTATTCTTGCCTAGGAAATCCCATGGACTGAGGAGCCTGGCTGTCTACAATCCATGGAGTCACAAAGAGTCAGACACGACTGCGTGACTAAACAGCAACAACTAGTGACTAAAGAACAGCGACTAAATAGCAACAACTCCTGTATTTAGATTTCAATCATTTTCAAATGATTCAGGAAACAATTGTATGTAGAGAAAGAATCATGAAACAAACAGAGACATCATTGAAATGTTAATAACTGAAGAATCTGATCAAGGGTATGTGGGAAGCTTTTGTACTATTCTTGAAGTTTTCCATATTTCAAATAATTAAAAACTATTATAATCAGTCAATGGGGAAGGCAATGGCACCCCACCCCAGTACTTTTGCCTGGAAAATCCCATGGACGGAGGATCCTGGTAGGCTCCAGTCCATGGGGTTGCTAAGAGTCGGACACGACTAAGCGACTTCCCTTTCACTTTTCACTTTCATGCATTGGAGAAGGAAATGGCAACCCACTCCAGTATTCTTGCCTGGAGAATCCCAGGGACGGGGGGAGCCTGGTGAGCTTCTGTCTATGGGGTCGCACAGAGTCGGACACTACTGAAGCGACTTAGCAGCAGTAGCAGTAGCAGCATAATCAGTTAAAAATAAATGCATAAAGGGAGTGCATTCTGCATAGGTGTATTTTTTTTTCTGCAGTTGCATAAATGAAAGCACAGGATGGGCAGAGTTGAATTTAATTAGAGTTGACTTGAGTTAATTGTTACCAGGGGAGTATGCCAAAGCAAGAGAGGAGTAAGGGAGATGAGTGTGTATACAAGTGTATGGCAATAATGATTGTCCCTGGAATCCAACCTGGGTGAGAAGCAAAGTTTGAAGAGTGTGAAGGACAATGAAAAGTGTTGGGGTTGCAAATTGATAAATCTAATTGTATTTGAAGGATTGCAGGTAACAGCTACAATTTAAAAAGTTTTGTGTAAACAATATTGAGACAGAAATAAGCTCATCCCATTTCTGATCTGGCAAAACTCATAGACATTTTGATAAGCAAATCAATTTTTTAAAGAAAAAAATTGGAAGGTGATGAGTTGGATAGATAGGAACAGTCCTTGAAACAGATTGTGACAAGTTGCAGTAGAGGTTAAATTCTCTGATATTAGCACGACAGTGGGTGGCTGCCAAGAGCGGGCGGTAAGATCAAGGTGTAGAGGTCAAGGAAATAAAAAGCCAGGGAATAAACGTATAACCTTAGTGGATATTCAAATCACCAAGTGCTATGATTTGAATGTGTCCCCCCAAAATTCATATGTTGAATCATAACCCCCAAAAGTGATGGTAATATTAAGGTAGCATCTTTAGGAAGCGCTTGGGTCTTCCTAAACACTAAAGGAATGTGTTCTTATAAAAATTTTTTATACAATTTTGAAAATTGCTTTCACTTTATAATTATTAGAAAATATTGGCTGTATTCCCTGTGCATCCTTGAATATCCAGAGTACACAGGCTCAGTAGTTGCAGAGAGTGGGCTTGCCCTGCAGCACATGGGACCTGTTTCCTGATTAGGGATTGAACCCACATCATCCCCTGCACTGGAAAATGGATTCTTAACCACTGGACCACTGGAGAAGGGAATGAAAAACCACTTCAGTATTCTTGCCTTGAGAATCCCATGAACAGTATGAAAAGGCAAAATGATAGCTTACTGAAAGAGCAACTGCCCAGGTCAGTAGGTGCCCAATATGCTACTGGAGATCAGTGGAGAAATAACTCCAGAAAGAATGAAGGGATGGAGCCAAAGCAAAAACAATACCCAGCTGTGGATGTGACTGGTGATAGAAGCAAGGTCCGATGATGTAAAGAGCAATATTGCATAGGAACCTGGAATGTCAGGTCCATGAATCAAGGCAAATTGGAAGTGGTCAAACAAGAGATGGCAAGAGTGAATGTCGACATTCTAGGAATCAGCGAACTAAAATGGACTGGAATGGGTGAATTTAACTCAGATGACCATTATATCTACTACTGTGGGCAGGAATCCCTTAGAAGAAATGGAGCAGCCATCATGGTCAACAAAAGAGTCCAAAATGCAATCTCAAAAACGACAGAATGATCTCTGTTCATTTCCAAGACAAACCATTCAATATCACAGTAATCCAAATCTATGCCCCAACCAGTAACATTGAAGAAGCTGAAGTTGAACGGTTCTATGAAGACCTACATGACCTTTTAAAACTAACCCCAAAAAGATGTCCTTTTCATTATCAGATCAGATCAGATCAGATCAGATCAGTCGCTCAGTCGTGTCCGACTCTTTGCGACCCCATGAACCACAGCACGCCAGGCCTCCCTATCCATCACCAGCTCTCGGAGGTCACTCAGACTCACATTCATCGAGTCAGTGATGCCATCCAGCCATCTCTTCCTCTGTTGTCCCCTTCTCCTCCTGCCCTCAATCCCTCCCAGCATCAGAGTCTTCTCCAATGAGTCAACTCTTCGCATGAGGTGGCCAAAATACTGGAGTTTCAGCTTGAGCATCATTCCCTCCAAAGAAATCCCAGGGCTGATCTCCTTCAGAATGGACCGGTTGGATCTTCTTGCAGTCTAAGGGACTCTCAAGAGTCTTCTCCAACACCACAGTTCAAAAGCATCTATTCTTCGGCGCTCAGCCTTCTTCACAGTCCAGCTCTCACATCCATACATGACCACAGGAAAGACCATAGCCTTGACTAGGCGAACCTTTGTTGGCAAAGTGATGTCTCTGCTTTTGAATATGCTATCTAGGTTGGTCATAACCTTCCTTCCAAGGAGTAAGCGTCTTTTAATTTCATGGCTGCATTCACCATCTGCAGTGATTTTGGAGCCCAGAAAAATAAAGTCTGACACTGTTTCCACTGTTTCTCCATCTATTTCCAATGTAGTGATGGGACCAGATGCCATGATCTTCGTTTTCTGAATGTTGAGTTTTAAGCCAATCTTTTCACTCTCCACTTTCACTTTCATCAAGAGGCTTTTGAGTTCCTCTTCACTTTCTGCCATAAGGGTGGTATCATCTGCATATCTGAGGTTATTGATATTTCTCCCGGCAATCTTGATTCCAGCTTGTGTTTCCTCCAGACCACCATTTCTCATGATGTACTCTGCATATAAGTTGAATAAACATGGTGACAATATACAGCCTTGACGTACTCCTTTTCCTATTTGGAACCAGTCTGTTGTTCCATGACCAGTTCTAACTGTTGCTTCCTGACCTGCATACAGATTTCTCAAGAGGCAGATCAGGTGGTCTGGTATTCCCATCTCTCTCAGAATTTTCCACAGTTTATTGTGATCTACACAGTCAAAGGCTTTGGCATAGTCAATAAAGCAGAAATAGATGTTTTTCTGGAACTCTCTTGCTTTTTCGATAATCCAGCGGATGTTGGCAATTTGATCTCTCATTCCTCTGCCTTTTCTAAATCCAGCTTGAACATCAGGAAGTTCACGGTTCACATATTGCTGAAGCCTGGCTTGGAGAATTTTGAGCATTACTTTAGGAAGTCAAGAAACACCTGGAGTAACAGGCAAATTTGGCCTTGGAATACAGAATTTAAGCAGGACAAAGACTAATAGAGTTTTGCCAAGAAAATGCACTGGTCATAGCAAACACCCTCTTCTAACAACACAAGAGAAGGCTCTACACATGGACATCACCAGATGGTCAACACCGAAATCAGACTGATTATATTCTTTGCAGCCAAAGATGGAGAAGCTCTATACAGTCAGCAAAAACAAGACAGGAGCTGACTGTGGCTCAGATCATGAACTCCTTATTACCAAATTCAGACTTAAATTGAAGAAGGTAGGGAAAACCACTAGACCATTCAGGTATGACCTAAATCAAATCCCTTATGATTATACAGTGGAAGTGAGAAATAGATTTAAAGGCCTAGATCTGATAGATAGAGTACCTGATGAACTATGGAATGAGGTTCATGACATTGTACAGTAGACAGGGATCAAGACCATCCCCATGGAAAAGAAATGCAAAAAAGCAAAATGGCTGTCTGGGGAGTCCTTACAAATAGCTGTGAATAGAAGAGAAGCGAAAAACAAAGGAGAAAAGGAAAGATATAAGCATCTGAATGCAAAGTTCCAAAGAATAGCAAGAAGGGACAAGAAAGCCTTCCTCAGCGATCAATGTAAAGAAATAGAGGAAAACAACAGAATGGGAAAGACTAGAGATCTCTTCAAGAAAATTAGACATATAGGGGATATTTCATGCAAAGATGGGCTCAATAAAGGACAGAAATGGTATGGACCTAACAGAAGCAGAAGATATTAAGAAGAGGTGGCAAAAATGAGAGTTGGTGATGGACAGAGAGGCCTGGCGTGCTGCGATTCATGGGATTGCAGAGAGTCGGACACGACTGAGAGACTGATCTGATCTGATTTGGCAAAAATACACAGAACTGTACAAAAAAGAGCTTCACGACTCAGATAATCACGATGGTGTGATCACTGACCTAGAGCCAGACATCCTGGAATGTGAAGTCAAGTGGGCCTTAGAAAGCATCACTACGAACAAAGCTAGTGGAGGTGATGGAATTCCAGTTAAGCTATTTCAAATCTTGAAAGATGATGCTGTGAAAGTGCTGTACTCAGTATGCCAGCAAATTTGGAAAACTGAGCAGTGGCCACAGGACTGGAAAAGGTCAGTTTTCATCCCAATCCCAAAGAAAGGCAATGCCAGAGAATGCTCAACCTACCGCACAATTGCACTCATCTCACACGTTAGTAAAGTAATGCTCAAAATTCCCCAAGCCAGGCTTCAGCAATATGTGAACCGTGCGTGAACTTCCTGATGTTCAAGCTGGTTTTAGAAAAGGCAGAGAAACCAGAGATCAAATTGCCAACATCTACTGGATCAGGGAAAAAGCAAGAGAGTTCCAGAAAAGCATCTATTTCTGCTTTATTGACTATACCAAAGCCTTTGACTGTGTGTATCACAATAGACTGGAAAATTCTGAAAGAGATGGGAATGCCAGACCACCTGACCTGCCTCTTGAGAAATCTGTATGCAGGTCAGGAAGCAACAGAACTGGACATGGAAAAACAGACTGGTTCCAAATAGGAAAAGGAGTACGTCAAGGCTGTATATTGTCACCTGCTTAATGAACTTATACACAGAGTACATCATGCAAACTGCCAGGCTGCATGAAGCTCAAGCTGGAATCAAGATTGCTGGAAGAAATATCAATAGAGGAGCTAAGATGGCGGACGAGTAAGACGGGGAGAATACTTTCTCCTCCACAAATCCATTAAAAGAACATTTGAATGCTGAATAAATTCTATAATACAACTTTTGAATGCCGGCAGAGGACATCAGGCACTTAGAAAGACAACTCATTGTCTTCAAAACGAGAAAACGAGCCCTGCGGTAACTCCTTTTGCGGAGAAGTGGCGCGGACACCAGCATTTGCTATTGGCAAGTGGGGGCTGGGCTAGGAGGAGCGGCGAGGCCTGCATTGCTTTGAGAAAGGATTTGGCCTGGCTATCTCGGGCGCTATCTGAGCAAAATAACCAGACTCTCGGTTATCTACTACATCAAAAGCCAGCCCTAACTTAAGACACCACCAGGACTACCTACGGAACAAAGGGCTGCACAGAGTTGGCCGGCTGCAGGCCGTCCCACTCCGGTGACAGGCAGCCAGGGCCAGAGGTGGGCAATTACAGCCCTAGAGAGACACGGTCTACGGAACTGTGAGTAGGTTTCTGTGCTGACTCACACTTCTTGGGGCTCTGGATGGTCAACATCTGCCTGAGAAAGTGCGCTGTTTGTATACCCAGAAAACTGAGCGGCGGGGAGGCGATAGGTCGCAGCAGCTGTGCTCGCTGAACATTTCATCACCTGTGCTACTCAGATCTGGGAAGGGCATAAAACACAGACTCAACCAAGTCTGTGCTTCTGAGGATTATCCGAGTGCCTGAATCTGGCTGGTTTAGATTTGGGTGTTCATCTCTGCCCCCTCTGTAACAGGGCAGAGATCAGATATTGAAAAGACCTGTGAACCGCCTCAATAAAGAGAATTCATCAAACTACCAGAATATAGTAAGGACACTCTAAACTTGGCAATTTTAACAAAATGAAGAGACAAAAGAATACCCAGCAGCTAAAGGAACAGGATAAATGCCCACCGAACCAAACCAAAGAGGAAGAGATAGGGAATCTACCTGATAAAGAATTCCAAATAATGATAGCGAAATTAATCCAAAATCTCAAAATCAAAATGGAATCACAGTTAAAGAGTCTGGAGACAAGGATTGAGAAGATGCAAGAAAGGTTTAACAAGGACCTAGAAGAAATAAAAAAGAGTTAACATATAATGAATAATGCAATAAATGAGATCCAAAACACCCTGGAGGCAACAAATAGTAGAATAACAGAGGCAGAAGATAGGATTAGTGAATTAGAAGATAGAATCCTAGAAATAAATGAATCAGACGAGAAAAAATTGGAGAAGGAAATGGCAACCCACTCCAGTGTTCTTGCCTGGAGAATCCCAGGGATCGGGGAGCCTAGTGGGCTGCCATCTATGGGGTCACACAGAGTCGGACGCGACTGAAGTGACTTAGCATAGACGAGAAAAAAGAAAAACGCATCAAAAGAAATGAGGACAATTTCAGAAACCTCCAGGATAACATTAAATGCTACAACATTCGAATCATAGGAGTTCCAGAAGAAGAAGATAAAAAGAAAGATCATGAGGAAATACTTGACGAGATAATAGTTGAAAACTTCCCTAAAATGGAGAAGGAAATTACCACTCAAGTTCAAGAAATCCAGAGAGTCCTAATAGGATAAACCCAAGGCGAAACACCCCAAGACACATATTAATCAAATTAACAAAGATTAAATATAAAGAACAAATATTAAAAGCAGCAAGGGAAAAACATCAAATAACTCACAAGGGAATTCCCATAAGGATAACAGCTGATCTTTCAGTAGAAACTCTCCAAGCCAGGAGGGAATGGCAAGACGTAATTAAAGTGATGAAAGAAAATAACTTACAGCCTAGATTATTGTATCCAGCAAGGATCTCATTCAAATATGAAGGAGAAATCAAAAGCTTCACAGATAAGCAAAAGTTGAGAGAATTTTGCACCACTAAACCATTTCTCCAACAAAAACTAAAGGACATTCTCTAGATAGGAGTCACTAAAAGGGTGTATAAATTCGAATCCAAAACAATAAAGTAAATCCTATTTATCAATAATTGCTTTAAACGTTTATGGGCTGAATGCCCTAATCAACAGACAAAGACTGGCCGAATCTATACAAAAACAAGACCCCTACATACCTTGTCTACAAGAGACAACCAAAAGACTAAAATGGGTCAAATGGATACAAAAACTAGACCCCTATATATGTTGTCTACAAGAGAACCACCTTAAAATACGGGATATATACTGACTGAAAATGAAGGGCTGGAAAAAGATTTTCTATGCAAATATGGACCATAAGAAAACAGGAGTAGTAATACTTATATCAGATAAAATTGCCTTTAAAGATTCTGAAAAGGAGACAATGAAGGTTACACATAATGACTTAAAGGAACAATCCAAAAAGAAGTTATAACAATTATAAATATATATGCACCCAACATTGGAGCATTGATATATCTAAGACAAACATTAATTAATATGATAGAAGAAATATGCAACAATACAATAATAGTGGGAGACTTTAATACCCCACTCATATAATCTGGCTGTAATAGACAAAGTAAAGAGCAAAACATATTCACTTATAAGCCTCAAAAAATTCAGTTCACTCAGGAGAGTTTAAAAGAAAAAAAGACTTATTTGTTCACTCTGTAAAGGTTTATTGACTATTTTATGGGTTTGGTACCACTTTAGGTAGTAGGGAGGAAGAGGTGACAAATGTGATCCTGTCCTAAATAATATATTGTGGTAAAGATAGACTTACCAATACAAAATACCAAGATGTGCCTAAGATGAGGACACCCAAACTGGACTTTTTGTTTCCTGAACTTTTCATTTCGAGATCAAACCTCCTAATATAGGATGAATTCAACACGATTTTTTTAAAGTGTTCTTTGTGATTAAAAACAGAAAGCCATTGGTTAAGAAATTACATATACTCCTCCCCACCATCACTCCCCTTCTTTCTTCCCATTTCCACCCACCTTCATTGATCCTTTCCTTTGTCCATTTTCCCCTGCAAAAGAAAATTAAAAAAAAAATAAATCCTAAAAAAAAAAAAAGAAATATCAATAACCTCAGATATGCAGATGACACCACCCTTATGGCAGAAAGTGAAGAGGAACTAAAAAGCCTCTTGATGAAAGTGAAAGAGGAGAGTGAAAAAGTTGGCTTAAAGCTCAACATTCAGGGAATCCGGTCCCATCACTTCATGGGAAATAGATGGGGAAACAGTGGAAACAGTGTCAGACTTTATTTTTCTGGGCTCCAAAATCACTGCAGATGGTGATTGCAGCCATGAAATTAAAAAATGCTTACTCCTTGGAAGGAAAGTTATGACCAACCTAGATAACATATTCAAAAGCAGAGACATTATTTTGCCAACAAAGGTCCGTCTAGTCAAGGCTATAGTTTTTCCTGTGGTCATGTATGGATGTAAGAGTTGGACTGTGAAGAAGGCTGAGCGCTGAAGAATTGATGCTTTTGAACTGTGGTGTTGAAGAAGACTCTTGAGAGTCCCTTGGACTGTAAGGAGATCCAACCAGTCCATTCTGAAGGAGATCAGCCCTGGGATGTCTTTGGAAGGAATGATGCTAAAGCTGAAACTCCAGTACTTTGGCCACCTCATGCGAAGAGTTGACTCATTGGAGAAGACTCTGATGCTGGGAGGGATTGGGGGCAGGAGGAGAAGGGGACGACAGAGGATAAGATGGCTGGATGGTATCACTGACTCGATGGACGTGAGTCTGAGTGAACTCTGGGAGTTGATGATGGACAGGGAGGCCTGGCGTGCTGCCAGGGGGCGTCGTAAAGAGTCGGACTCGACTGAGCAACTGAACTGAACTGAACCACTGGACCACCAAGAAGGTCCCTTCTTTTTTAAAACTAAGAATGTTGTGTAGGAACACATATGGGGATGGTAAATATGCAAATAAGATAAGTGATTGATTAACAAAATTCAGAGTGATGTGTATCATTGTGGGGAGGAAGATGGCTACAACTGAGGAGAGGCACAGAGTTTTTATGGTCCTTGAATGCTCTGTTTCTTAATCTGAGTGATGGGTCTGTGTGTGTTAATTCGCTCAGTCATGTCTGACTCTGTGACCTTGTGGATGGGAGCCTGCCAGGCTCCTCTATCCATGGAATTTTCCGGGCAAGAATACTGGAGTTAGTTGCCAGTTCCTCCTCCAGGGTAATGATTACATACATATTTATACTATTTTAAAAATTGTCCAAGTAAATATTGTATATTCTTCTATATGCATGATACATTTCATAGTAATAAAAATAAACAATTAAAAGCTATTCTATTTTTATTTAAATGATGCTTGTTAAATGTTGGATTGACAAAAATATTTTGGTTTTGATTTGAAACATTTTTGTAAGATGCGAGCAACCTGAATGTATCTTTAGCCTAGTAGGAAAGACCTAAAAGATAAAAAAGAGGCTCAAAATAGGGAAAAGGGTAATATTTCCTTGGAGAATAGCATAAGATCCATTGGACAGTACAACTTTAGAGACTGGCAAAATCTAAAGGTACATGTGAAGAAGAAGCTTGTGTTAGAATAAAAAGAGGAGAGTAAGCTGAGAGAGCACCTATGTCATTTGCTAAAGGTATTGGGTTTCTAGATTTCATTTCATTAAACCATGAATTATTTAAATCCACTTTGAGTCAATTCCTGATACGGGGTGTCTTATATTATCTAATGGAGCACTATAATCTGTGGTGTTAAATAAGCACATCTAAATTTGACCTTTTTTGCCTTTTCATACTCTTTTGAAATGTGTTGGAGAAGACTCTTGAGAGTCCTTTGGACTGCAAGGAGATCAAACCAATCCTGGAGGAAATCAGTCCCAAATATTCATTAGAAGGACTGATGCCGAAGCTGAAACTCCAATACTTTGGCCACCTGATGCGAAGAATTGACTCATTGGAAAAGACCATGATGCTGGGAAAGATTGAAGGTGGGAGGAGAAGGGGACGACAGAGAATGAGATGGTTGGATGGTATCACCGACCCAATGGACATGAGTTTGAGTAAACTCCGGGAGTTGGTGATGGACAGGGAGGCCTGTCGTGCTGCTGTCCATGGGGTCACAAATAGTCGGACACGACTGAGCGACTGAACTGAAATTTGCCCTGTCATCTCTCACACCCCCCTCCCATTCCTTTGCCCTAATGATATCTACCAATTTCACAATTTTAGCATTGCTACTTTAACTAGTAATGCTTTGCTTTCACAAAGATACAAGTAGATGTTTTCTAATAGACTATTTATAATGTAATTAAATTCAGAGATCATTAAATATGTTGAGACAATGTTTTCCTTTATATAATACTTCTCCCGGAAATTAGACACAGGACTTCCCTTGAAGCTCAGTTGATAAAGAATCTGCCTGCAATGCATGAGACCTGGATTCAGTTCTTGGGTTGGGAAGATCCCCTGGAGAAGGAAATGGCAACCCACTCGTTCTTGCCTGGAGAATTCCATGGACAGAGGAGCCTGGAGGGCTACAGTCCATGGGGTCACAAGAGTCAGACATGACTTAGCGACTAAACTACAACCACCACCAGAAACTATATTATCTATTTTATTGAATCTAACAAGCCACAGGAACACTATTTTTTAATCTCTAGTGAGATTATTAATAATTTAGCATGGAATTATTACAGTTCATGGATAAGTGTTAATTTTGCCTACACACGATACAAATTGTGCTCATGGTGATTAGAACTCTAAATGTATATAAGCTGTAAAATATGTAGTAATTTTCACTGTAAAATATGTAGTAATTTTCACGTAGCTATGTTTGTTGGGGATAGAGAAGAGAATACTAGTATCAGCGAGGATCTTGCCTTGGATCACACAGAGGTGCATTTTAAAATAAGATTCAGATCCTAGAACAGAAGGTCATAGAAGGAAAATATGTGGACTTGAATTCTCAATCCTCTCTAAATGAAGCCTACATGTGAAGAACTTTTAAAATATTTACTTATTATTTGGCTATGTTGGGTCTTAGTTGTTGCCCATGGGATCTTCACCGCACCATGTGGGATCTTTCACTGAGGAGCACAGATTCTCTAGTTGTGGCACATGGGCTCAGTAGTCGGAGCGTGGGCTTAGTTGTCCTGCAGTATGTGGGATCTTAGTTTCCCCTCCAGGGATTGAACCCGTGTCCTCTGCATTGCAAGGTGTATTCTTAACCATTGAACCACCAGTCCATGGAGTTTTTATTTTCCAGTGAAAATGCCTTAGCACAAAATGCTTGACCATAGTCAACATGGCTGGAAAAAAAATGGTAGTTATTTCTACTCAGAGAGAATTTCTGTGGAAGAGGAAATTACCCAGAGAGAAGGGAAGGTGATGTGTTTGGTGCCATTCCCAAGAAGTTGAACCTGAGAAAGAGACTGCAGTACAAGTGACTTGCTGAGGGAGCACTGCTTAGGGAAAATTGTAAGGGAAGCAGGAAAGGAGAGGTGAAGAAGTAGACACTCATGTGGGTGCAACTCAAGTTTATACTGATCCCACAGGGAGCTCTAGAGCAGGAATGTCATCACTGACTTGTGTCACTTTGAAGCAGGAGGATTGGCCTTTGATACCTTCATCTTAGCTTGGGAACACCAGGTGTGGGTGGAGAGCACCAGGTGTGGGGTAGTGGGGAGCACCAGGTGTGGGGTGGTAGGGAGCACCAGGTGTGGGGTGGTAGGGAGCACCAGGTGTGGGAAGGTAGGGAGCGCCGGGTGTGGGGTGGTAGGAGCACAAACAGAATGCATTACCTTCCGGGCATTGCCATGTGTGGCAACGCCTATTGATTGAGAGCAAGTTTCAGTACAAATGAGAACTGCTTATGTTTCAAAGCTTAGAAAGAAATTTACATGTACATGCATTTAGTTAAACACCCTGTGAGAAATTAAGTCATCTAATATTGTTGCGCTAACCTCAGATATGCAGATGACACCACCCTTATGGCAGAAAGTGAAGAGGAACTAAAAATCCTATTGATGAAAGTGAAAGAGGAGAGTGAAATTAAAGCTCAACATTCAGAAAACAAAGATCATGACATCTGGTCCCATCACTTCACGGCAAATAGATGGGGAAACAGTGGAAACAGTGGCTGACTTTATTTTTGGGGCTCCAAAATCACTGCAGATGGTGATTGCAGCCATGAAATTAAAAGACGCTTACTCCTTGGAAGGAAAGTTATGACCAACCTAGATAGCATATTGAAAAGCAGAGACATTATTTTGCCAACAAAGGTCCGTCTAGTCAAGGCTATGGTTTTTCCTGTGGTCATGTATGGATGTAAGAGTTGGACTGTGAAGAAAGCTGAGCTCCGGAGAATTGATGCTTTTGAACTGTGGTGTTGAAGAAGACTCTTGAGAGTCCCTTGGACTGCAAGGAGATCCAACCAGTCCATTCTGAAGGAGATCAGCCCTGCGTGTTCTTTGGAAGGAATGATGCTAAAGCTGAAACTCCAGTACTTTGGCCACCTCATGCGAAGAGTTGACTCATTGGAAAAGACTCTGATGCTGGGAGGGATTGGAGGCAGGAGGAAAAGGGGACGACAGAGGATGAGATGGCTGGATGGCATCACCGACTCGATGGACATGAGTTTGAGTGAACTCTGGGAGTTGGTGATACAGGGAGGCCTGGCATGCTGCGATTCATGGGGTCGCAAAGAGTCGGACACAACTGAGCAACTGAACTGAATATTGTTGTTACTGCTCAATCACTGAGTCATGTCCAACTCTTTGCGGCCCCATGGACTATATAGCCCACCAGGCTCCTCTGTCCATGGAATTTTCCAGGCAAGAATACTGGAGTGGGTTGCCATTTCCTTCTGCAGGGCATCTTCCCAAGCCAGGGATCGAACCTATGTCTCTTGCGTCTGATGCATTGGCAGGCAGGTTCTTTACTACTAGTGCCACCTGAGAAGCCAGTTATATAGCTGTAATTCAGGAACTCTTTTCCAAAAGAGCAAGCTCATCCTTTTTGTTTCTGTTGTGTTTATGGGGTAAGTTATTTTATTGAAGTGTAATTTTAAAATTTTCACTTCATAATATTTAAATGCACATTGCTTTTACTTCAATCCAAATTGCTGTAAAATCAAGGAGCGTGTTTCCCCTTCTGCCCAATATATAAACTCAATAGCCTGGGTTTCTGTTTGCAGTTTCTAGAGATTAATTTTCTCATGAACATACATTTTAAGAATATCATATAAGTGATTCTTGCTATGACATACCCCCCTTTTCATGGACAAACAATTGTAACTAAGTTATAATCTAATCAATGGAGGGTTCAGATAAGTTAGTCATTGAATTTGGGGTAAAATACAAGCAATGTGGCACATGTAAAATTTGCTTTCGGAAGCCCAAAGACACCTCAAATATAAAGTAGCTGCAGAGGTACATGGTGTTATTTCTTACTTGAGCAACTCTGTAAATACCAGAGATTTACTTATGTTTATCACAAAATTACTTCTTATCAGGCAGTAGTTTAACCAAAGTGATACCAAGAGATGCTGCTAGAAGAAACATATTTGAAATGGTTCTTGTCAGTTCATTCTATTTAATTAGGTAAGTCACATGATTCAAATGTCAATGTTTTATTATTTTTGATAGTCACTTGCTTAAGAGTTTTGCATTTGATAATAAATTTCTATATAGGATCAGGCCAACACTGGTCCTTTCAGAAGTATTCAGTAAGCACTGACATTTTAACAAGCATTAAGAGAGTCTGGCTGTTCACTTATAAGCAGTGTTGCTGAAACTTCTGGTTTGAAGACTACCTTCATGATCTTGCTGTATCTTCCTAATTGCCTGCACTTTTCTACGCTTAATATTTTTCTTTAAAAATGACTCACTTCAAAAATTGTTTTTACTAGTTTGGCCTGCTCCCTTAACAAATCCTTGAAATCTTGGATATGAAATACATATTTGCCTCTATACATTAAAATGTATTATTATTCATCCATCTCTCTCCAAAACCCATCTCACGGACACAGAAATAGTGCTGTGCTATGCGATCCCCCTTCATGGAAAGACTTGATGCTCAGCTGCCAGGACTGTGGTTAGCAGACGGCTGCCAGCCGTCAGCTCCTGCTAGGCTGTGTCTACAGGTGCCATGTCACCGCAGGTCATGTCCTTCCAGGGCAGCATGAACCAGACTGTAAGAGGGAGCAGGAGAGACATGGAGTACTAAGGCCTGGCTGTCTCAGTCTGATGCATGTCAACTTTGACTGGCAATATTTGCTCCAGAATTTCCTCACTGGAGGGGCTAAGGCTATGCCAAGCCTGCTTTGTACTTTGATTTCTGCTTTGCCCAATGTGGCTCTGCACCCTCCCTTTCTTGATTCTAAATAAGCAAATTGTACCTCCATCTCCATCTCAGCATCCATTTCCAAAGGACCCAAACTGAGATACCATGCTTGAGAAAATATTGTCCTAAACTGTTTTTTTAGGATGACTGTTAAAAGGTCTTTACAAAGACTATGAAATAAAGCATGCAATTTAAAAATAAAGTCCATTAATATGATTTTGTGTGATTGAACTATAACTTGGCTTTTATACAAGGTGTTCAAGACTCTTAGTGCAATTTCAAGTCATCTAGTAAATGCTAGATGTACTACTTGGAAGCTTTAACAGTATCAGAGTTGTTCAGATGATGGTGTAAAATCAAACTAAAAGTTATTGTAATGGATTAAAGGAAAAGGAATTTTGAATCTCAGGACAAGTATTATTTTTTCAAAAACATGAAACTCAGTTATATTCTATCATTTTATTTACAAATTAAACCTGTGGAGGAAAAAATTAAAATGTCACAGGATTTTCACTCCTTTTTGAAATCTCCTGAATAAAAAGAAATGAGAAAGGAAATTCCAGTCCATTCAATAAAAACCTGAAACCACTAAACAGAATCCTGTTTGAAATCCGTGAGTTTAACAATGATTATTGCTCCAATTTCATGATTTAGGAAAACTTTGTCCAAGTTTCAGACAATTCTGAATCTAAATTAGTTAGAAACACATGAATCAGGAGAGCACTGTTTAAGGGCAATAACTATGGACATGTTAAAAGATAAATAGTTCAGAAAAATCTTCAAATAGAGATTGCAGTAGAACTGTTAATATTCAGAGGATATTTACTTAAATCTCCTGTGTTACCTTTCATATCTAAACATTGAATAAAAATACTTGTTGTCCCAAACTTGCCCCATGCTAAGAATCACCTGGGATGTTTGTTAAGTTAGCTCCTATCTTTCCCCCATGATCCTATCGATCATCTGTTGGATCATCGAAAAAGCAAGTGAGTTCCAGAAAAACACATACTTCTGCTTTATTGACTCCGCCAAAGCCTTTGACTGTGTGGATCACAACAAACTGTGGAAAATTCTTAAAGAGATGGGAATACCAGACCACTTGACCTGCCTCTTGAGAAATCTGTATGCATCAACAGTTAGAAATGGCCGTGTAACAGACTGGTTCCAATTGGAAAAGGAGTATGTCAAGGCTGTATACTGTCACCCTGCTTACTTAACTTATATGCAGAACACATCATACAAAATACATCATGCCAGGCTGGATGAAGCACAAGCTGGAATCAAGATGGCTAGGAGAAATATCAATATTTGCAAATGTACTCAAATATACAGATGACACTGCCCTTATGGGCAGAAAACAAAGAAGAACTAAAGAGTCTTTTGATGAAAGTGAAAGAAGACAGTGAAAAAGTTGCTTAAAGCTCAATATTCAGAAAACTAAGATCATGGCATCCGGTCCCATCACTTCATGGCAAATAGATGGGGAAACAATGGAAACAGTGAGAGACTTTATTTTCTGGGGCTTCAAAATTACTGCAGATGGTGACTGCAGCCATGAAATTAAAAGATGCTTGCTCCTTGGAAGAAAAACTATGACCAATCTAGACAGCATAGTAAAAATCAGAGCCATTACTTTGCCAACAAAGGTCCATCTAGTCAAACCTATGGTTTTTCCAGTAGTCGTGTGCAGATGTGAGAGTTGGACTATAAAGAAAGCTGAGCACCGAAGAACTGGTGCTTTTGAACTGTGGTGTTGGAGAAGACTCTTGAGAGTGCCTAGGACTACAAGGAGATCCAACCAGTCAATCCTAAAGGAAATAAGTCCTGAATATTCATTGGAAGGACTGATGCTGAAACTCCAATACTTTGGCCAGCTGATGGAAAGAACTGACTCATTGGAAAAGACCCTGATGCTGGGAAAGATTAAAGGTGGGAGGAGAAGGGGACAACAGAGGATGAGATGGTTGGATGGCATCACCGACTTGATGGACCTGAGTTTGAATAAGCTCCAGGAAGCTTTACTTTCTCTGTGACATGGACCAAATCAGTTAACCTCTCTGGACTTAGGGTTTCTCTTCTGTATTATGAGGGGGTTGGAAAATATGATCAAAATTCCCTTTCGTTCAAGAAGCTGCTTTACCTTCAGAAGCACTAAACCCATCTGCTTATTTATAAGCATAACTGGTCTGTGTACTGTCTGCTTTTTAAAAAACATCTTTTTGAAGAAATTCTCTTTTAAACCCTTTTCCCCAAGAGTGTCCTGATTCTTTTACAGGGTGCTGCTTTATGTTGCAGAACAATGGCTTTTCAGTTACTGATTGATCTTTTTCCCCCTGGGTTCTTAAGAGGCCTCAAGTAGTCACTTGGAGTGCCCCACCTGAATCTCCTTGGCCATGGCTACCATTTCAGTGCCCACTAGCTGATCTCCCAACTGCTGGCACCTACATCTCTTTGCGGGCTTCCTGGGTGGCTCAGTGGTATAAAAGAATCCACCTGCCAATGCAGGAGACACAGCTGAGATGCAGGTTTGATCCCTGGATCAGGAAATGGCAACCCACTCCAGTATTCTTACCTGAAAAATTCCATGGACAGAGGAGCCTGGCAGGCTGCAGTCCATGGGGTCACATGCACGTGAATCTCTTTGCAAAGGATTTTCTGTGGCCACCAGAACCTGATCTATTTATATGCATGTGTTGGTCATTGATTCTCCTTGTCTTTGTGGGAACAGCCTTCAGTGGATGACTGACAGCAGCTTTCATCGTCGTTCAACTCATGCCCATTGAGTCAGTGATACCATCCAATCATCTCATCCTCTATCACCCCCTTCTCCTCCTGCCCTAAATCTTTCCCAGCATCAGGGTCTTTTCCAATGAATTGCTGACTGCCCAACAGTGATGCTGAAAAGTACTCTAGTTTCCTTGCATCCCAGGTGGGATCAGTTCAGTTCAGTTCAGTTGCTCAGTCGTGTTGGACTTTTTGCAACCCCATGAGTTGTAGCACGCCAGGCCTGCCTGTCCATCTTCAACTCTCGGAGTTCACCCAAACTCATGTCCATTGAGTTGGTGATGCCATCCAGCCATCTCATCCTCTGTTGTCCCCTTCTTCTCCTGCCTCTAATCCCTCCCAGCATCAGAGTCTTTTCCATTAAGTCAACTCTTAGCATGAGGCGGCCAAAATATTGGGGTAAATCACTGCAGACGGTGATTGAAGCCATGAAATTAAAAGACGCTTACTCCTTGGAAGGAAAGTTATGACCAACTTAGATAGCATATTCAAAAGCAGAGCCATTACTTTGCCAACAAAGGTCCATCTAGTCAAGACTATGGTTTTTCCAGTGGTCATGTATGGATGTGAGAGTTGGACTGTGAAGAAAGTTAAGCGCCGAAGAATCGATGCTTTTGAACTGTGGTGTTGGAGAAGACTCTTGAGAGTCTCTTGGACTGCAAGGAGATCCAACCAGTCCATTCTAAAGAAGATCAGTCCTGGGTGTTCTTTGGAAGGAATGATGCTAATGAGGTGCATATTTTTCAGCTGTCCCCACAATTCCCCAGCAGGACTGTGCTCCAAAATATTGACTTGTTTGATCACACTTATTGGCCTTCTTCAATTCTGTCTTAATTCTCTATTCCCCTATTGGTACTTTCCTGGGAGAACATTCCAAATAGACTGTCTGCAATCAAAGACACATTTCAGTGTCAACTTCTAGGGTAACTCAAACTAAAAGGGAGCCCTCAGAACAACTTCAGTGGCATTTTATCAGTTCCCTTCTTCATACTCTTATGTTGTGGCAATACAGTAAAACGAATAATCTGAAAATACTGCATTGTTACCAAAGAAGACTAAAAATCACCTGAACAATCTATAATCAATAAACTTCCCAGTTAATTTTAAAGGATTTCTCTGTATAAACTTGACACTCGATAGTAATGTAGAGTTGTTAATTTCACACTGCTTATTACTTTACAAATTGTTAAAAACAGCCTTCAGTTCAGTCACTTAGTTGTGTCCAACTCTTTGTGAGCCCATGTACTGCAGCATGCCAGGCTTCCCTGTCCATCATCAATTCCCAGAGCTTGTTCAAACTCAAGTCCATTGAGTCGGTGATGTCATTCAACCATCTCATTCTCTGTCATCCCCTTCTCCCGACTTCAATCTTCCCCAGAATCAGGGTCTTTCTCAATGAGTCAGTTCTTTGAATCAGCTGGCCAAAGTATTGGACCTTCTGTTTCAGCATCAGTTCTTACGATAAATATTCAGGATTGATTTCCTTTAGGACTGACTGGTTTGATCTCTGTGCTATCCAAAGGACTCTCAAGAGTCTTCTCCAACACCACAGTGCAAAAGCATCAATTGAAATAAAAATACTTAAGGAAGTAAAATGCCCTGTGAACTTGCTACATTGGATCTTAATTAATTGGCCTTGCAAAATTATGAATTACAAAGCTTTATTTTCCAAAAGTAGAGATGAGTACACTGATTTCCTTTCATTTACAAGTCTATTTTTAGAAACCATTCATTTTTTCAACTTAACGTAATATTTTGAATGCTATGTGATTCCATGTACTACATTTTCCAATCACAGTGGTATATGATTATAGGATTTTATGCAGTCTGTAGTGAGGGCCCCGATTCAACTTCATGATCTTAAGAAGAAAGAGAGAAATAAAAAACTTTAAAAGTTCATACTGAAAACAAGCCAAAATACAATGTGACACTTCCTTTTTAAAGCAGATCTGGCCACAGCCACAAAAAAAGAAAAAAATATTAATTTAAATCCACTTTTTTATTCTTTCATAGATTTTAACAATTATACACAACTTTTAACATAAAGATAGTGAAACCTTAAGGATAAGGAGGCAATACACATGACCTCTTCGATTCACTCGTCAGGATGCAAAGTTCCAAAGGGTACAATGTGTGAGATTTAACACTGGAAAAATACATATGAAACTTGTTAACTGGCTCCACTTAGGACCAGACACAGCACAATAAATATAGAATTGAATCATCTTTTTAAAAGATTACTGTAACTTTGACACATTCTTACTAAAGAAACTGATCAGTGACCAATGTGAAATTCTACAACATACAGGTAGAGGGACACTTACAATGAGGCTCTGAGCGAAGTTTCTCTAGTAGCTTCACAGCCACACCCCAACATTCTTAAAAAGGAGTAAGAATGTATATTGCAAATTCAGAACAACAAAAGACAAACTTGGTCAAACTTTCTTTGCCATATCATTCATTACTATCACAATCCTAGTTTGCTGGTAGATTTAAGGTAGGAACTGAAAGATTTTTGAAATTCTTTTAATTTCCACTGGTCTTGGGGCCTCTAGGTAGGCGGCCACACTGGAAGCAAACTGATTAAGCAGCACCATTATGTCCACATCTCAATAAATCATTGCATAATTTTTATCTTCCAATACTCCGAAAAGTTAAAGAAGGATACTTATCCTGAATAGCAGGCCATTGTAAGAAAATGCAATCTGTAAGGATTTAAACAAACAAAGCTGAATTCTCTATTGACTGCATCTTTCCTTAATAGACCAAAAGAAATACATTACTTAAAAATTTAAATAACAACATACTGAGGCGTAACATAAATAAATGCTATTACATTTCCGTTTGAGACTGTTGGACTTGTTCACATACCCTTTCCTCTTCCCAAAGAGGAAACAATGGCGCCAGCATGATTGGTCAGAAAGACTTCATGGGAAACTGATGTTTTTAGAGCTGTTCTGCAGTGTGCCTTATCATACAAATGCAGAAACTATTATTTTAAAACATATACTTAAAAGATAGGAAGAAATAATCTTTTTTTTTTTTTTTTTTCACATAACCCAAATTCTATTATCTTGCATCTGCTGATTTTAGAATTAACTTCATTCCTATGAAAGAGAATTGGAACTGTTATGCTGCTGCAGCTACAGATATTCTGGGAAATCTTTCGAGCCAGTGAATCATAAATCACATGAAAGAACAGTGTTTTCTACAATCAGGAACCTGGTTGTTCAAAAGCAAACAAACATGCAAACATGTGACACATGTTATTATCTTGTAAAAACATAGTGCCACTCTGGCCCCAAGAATCACCAAAACCCAACTGGTCCTTAGAGGTGCAAACAGCCTTTAACCACTACAAAACATATTATCTGTGGCATTTTTTTGCCCATCACACTGCCACATGATTCTCAGAAGCTTAGCCTTCTAAGATGTTTGAGGAAAAAAAAGGTGTGATGTGAATCAAGTGCTCGTGATTGTTTTAAATGTAATTTTAAAAAGAATTGTCTAGTAATGTAGTAGAATAGTACTTGATACTGAATTTTTCCCAGTGAAATAAAATAGGCTTTAACAAGGTGACGTTAACCTAAGTTTGACCATCTGGCTCCTTTTTCACCTTTTTAAGAGGGCACTGATTCATCTATTGTGCTGAGTCCCACAGATGCCTGCTTTAAAAACAGTATAGTTTTCAACAGTTTCCCATAAATGTTCTTGATTTATACCGGGGGAAGCAACACATAATCAAAACATTAATCATTCATGTTTTAAAAAAAGCAATTATTTCCTGCAAAGCAGTTACTTAGCAAAATGCTAAGCTGCAAGTAAAGTCATTTCACAAAGTACCTGTCAAAATGTATAGAAGTCTGGCCTTTCATTCCAAATCCACAGCAAAGAGAGTAACATGCAGCAGTCCTGTTTACAATTTAATAGGGATGAGGAAAGGGTAAACCTAGGACAAGGAGAGACGTCACATACAAGTTTACAGTAGTGTAGCCGTCGTGTATGAAGTTTACTACATTCACCATTTTGGAGAAATGTTCAGGGGGGCCCCTCAAACACTGGAACAAAGGAATGTTTGTTTTATGTAAGACCTATCAAATAAATGGGGAAACAAATGATTACACACAGAGGCACTAGTCTCAAACCTGCACAGTAAAGAAGCAAAGGGTCCAAGATGAGAAATTTAGGAAAATATACACATATGAGAGCTTGCTGAGGAAAAGGAGGAGAGAAATCACAGTTCTAATCTTCAAGGCTACGGAACGCATTCTGCATATCTTCAAGAAGTTGTGCATAGTCGGCCTTGATCTTCGCCTCACCGTCTTTCACTGGATCCTGAAAAAAGACATTATAGAATTCAATTTACCTTTGGAAAATAATTTTTGTAACACATAGTGAGTTATTTGTGTTTACTGTATTTGAGCAGGAGGTTAAGTGAGATGCACTAGTAAAACACAACGCAGGAGGCAGGATTATTATTTTTCCTTTAAGGGTAAAATGTATAAAGGAATAGTCTAATGATAAACAGAAGACAAAATTTCAGTTTTGTGTCCTGCCTGCTAACTGTGTTCAACAACCAAAGGATTTACCCTTGACAATACACAAAATATTAGGAAACTGAAACTGTGCAGCAATGTGTATTAGATACATTTCTCTTTGTATATACATAGTTGGAATTAATTTAATCAAAACAGAATTTACTATTCAGGGCCTGGTATTATCATGCTGGGACGTGAAATAACCTCAAAATGCACCCTATTTAAAATCTGTATAGAAAGCAACTTAATTGAGTAAAATGTACAAAAGAGACTTTAAAGTGTTTAAGCCCTCTGACCCAATCATTCTACTTCTGAGAACATATATGAGGAAGATACACAAACCCAACTGCATTAACACAGTTGTCCATACCAAAAACCTCCAAATGCATAAGAAAAGGAAAATATTCTTCAGCCACAAAATAGTGCTACAGAAAAATACTGAATGATACTAAAAAATAACATGTTAATTTGATACAGTGTACCTGTAAACATAAAAATGATAGCATCTTTAGTTATACCACTCCCTGGTGGCAATAATATACTACCAGAAGTCATCATTATTACATTATTGAGTATCTTTTTTATCATTTTCCTATGAATGTGTAATTTTTTAAAAATAAAATTTGGATCAAATTACATGTGGAATTTCTTTGCAACCTGACTTTTTTTCCCACTCATTATACCACAACCATGTCTCTGTGTCTTTGGATGTTCCTTAAAAAAAAGACGTGTGATGTCAATGCCTTCATAATGTTTTTGTTGTAAGGTACATGGCGCAATGTACTGCTGGCTCCTTTCACTTTTGGATGACGTTTAAGAAGTTTGATATGCAATCTTCTACATGTATCCATATCAAAATCTGATTATTTCCTTGGGTTATCAGTTTTGAAGTGGAAAGACAGGACTCAAACCACGTGGATATTTTAAAATCCTTGATACAGTATCTATTTGTACAAATTTACTTTCAATCTTAACATACACATTCAAAGAATCTGTCTCAATATCTCAATAGGAGATTAGTAACTATACTTGGATATCATGATTTAGAAATAAATACAACTCGACTGATCAAGTATTTTAAAAACAATCTTACACATTTGAGTTTCCACCGATAATTTCACTTGCTTATCTATGTGGACTTCCTAAACAATGAGAGTCCATTTAAAAGTAAAAATGATGTGTATAGTAGGATACTAAAAATAACCAGGCAGCAGAAATCATTTCAAGAAACATGGAGGTTAGACAGATAACAACAGGCACTTGAGGTAAGGTAACTGCTGCTTAGCAATGATTTTAAACTGCCTGGTGGTTAAGACAAAAGGGAAAACACGTCAGCATTTATTTTAGACATGACATACTATAATCTTTATCACTAGAATTCCTATTTGAACACAGCTTTGAGGTCTACTTTGCTTTTACATAACCCAAGCATGTGTGAAAATGATAAATGTAAGTTTCACACACCAAGTTTGAGAACCAAATATTTCAAAAAATCAAGAAGAAACACTTCCTACTAAAAGAAGTTTATGGTACAAACAATATACCTTGAATTTCATGGAGGAAAGCTTATAGAGGATCTCCCCCATGTGCTCACGGATAATGGACCATGTGATTTTATTGTCACTCTGGGCAGTGGTTTCAACAGCTCTGCGGGCCATATCATAAAATGCGATCATGTTGGACAGCATCCCCACTGTCTTGTAGAATGGGCAGAACCTAGGATAAATCAAAGTCAAAATAATAAAACAGAAAATCGAAAGCAAGTTCATACTTTTTATTTCATCTGTGAAATACCAGAGCATTAGTTTCTTTATTTAGATATGCACACTACTTATATTTATGGCATAATACTTAAGGAATGAAAAAAAAATAGTGGAAAAGATTAGTAACATTTAACCGGAGTTTTTGGAGATGTCTCAGGAATGTGGGGTGGATAGAGACGTGGAGCCATATGTGTTCTTTTATTTAAGAGTGATGTTAATTTTCATTAACATCACAATAAAACAGTACTGCTATAATCTAATGACTCTCTGAGAGCATGTTTGTGTACAGTGCAGTTAAAGCAGTAACCCAAATGGAAAATAACTAAGTTGTAAAGAGTCCCTTGTGATAGTTAGTTAAGGTTGAATAAATAATAGGAAAGCAGGGAACTGTAATTTCCTAGAGCAAATAAGCAGCCCCTTTCTCCACTAAAGTGTTCACTTGCATTTACACATACCTTTTAATAATAAAGACACACAATATTCAACTTGGATCACATGCATTCTAATAAAATTTCTAACACATTTAAACTTATTTGCATACACAATTTCATGTACACTCTCTTTTCATAGAATTTTCCCTTGTGGAGTTATCTTTGTGTGGCTGGTTCCTAGACTTTCTGCCTTACTGATTATATTGTCATATTTTCTGCTTGTCCTATATTCTGTTAATCTATTTGTTCCTACAGTTTTATATGGGACCAAATATGATTTGACGGAGGAAAAGTTACAGTCTATGATGAAAGTTTCAAATTATCCAAGTTTAAAAGAAATGGGAACTTTTTGGCCATGGTAGTCAAAGTGAAAGTCGCTCAGTCATGTCCGACTCTTTGTGACACCATGGGCTGTACTGTCCATGGGATTCCCCAAGCCCGAGTATCCGAGTGGGTAGTTCCCTTTTCCAGGGGATCTTCCCAGCCCAGGGACCGAACCCAGGTCTCTCACATTCCAGGCGGATTATTTACCAGCTGAGCCACAAGGAAAGCCCTTGTAGTAGCAGAGATAAATAATGAAAAACAGAGAGCATTGGGTAGGAATAATAGGGACTGGTGAGATGTCCAATAGTAGAAAGAAAAAAAACAGGACTCTTGGGAAACAGGGCACAAAAGTGTATTATTTTGGCGAAGAGTAGAAGAGGCATGGGCTGTCACAACAGGTAATGAGAAAAGCTTCTGAAAGAGGCAGTGATTCCTTGGGCTCCGTACACTTAACCCTAATTTAATCTAAATTAAGCTGGCTCGATAATGAGTGAAAAAAGCCATAATTTGGAGAATGAGCCAAATCGATATAAGAGAACATACTGGATCATTAGATGTATGCTATAAAAATATAAAATAAGCCTATACACTGAGTCTCAGTGTGTGTGTATGAGAAAAAAGGCGGGTGGGTGGTTTAACATACATGTAGGCAGCTCCTTCTTCAAAACTTGATAGAATATCCAGAGAAAATCAGGCCAGGTTACCTGTCATAAGGAGTATATCCATTTTGTTGAAGGAAATCATCTTTGATAAGTTTTGCTACCTCCAGAGTGATTTTATCTGTTTCTGCTAGAGAAGCCTAGAAAAGGAAAAAATATATTTTTAGAAACTAACTGCCACAATGTGGGACCAACTGTTGCAATTAATTAGTAAGCAGAAATCAAGTAATCAACACATGATCACCTATCATTAATAAATTCACTTCATAATTCCTTCCTGATTGATTTCCTTTGTTTTCGTTGCAAAAACTATTGATATAATATAAATGTAAGTGTAGTTCAGTAGGTTAAGCATGTTCACATTGCCGTGAAATGACTTCCAAAACTCTACACCTTACAAATCTGAAACTATACCCATTAAACAACAACTCTGGGTAACCACCACTCTATTTTCTGTTTCTATGAATTTGACTACTTTAGATATATATCTAAGTATTTGTTGTTTTGTGACTCATTTATTAACATAATGGCCCCTCAAGGTTCATCACGTTGTAGCATGTGTTAGAATTTTCCTTCGAATAATATTTCATTGTATATGCATATGTGAGTGCATGCATGTGTGTTGGAAACCAGGACATATCTGTTGCTTCTACCTTTTAGCGCTTGTAAGTGCTGCTATGATAGACCCATGATGTGTTTTTTTTTTAAACACAGAAAAGAGAAATGCCTACCCAATCCTTAGCTGTTCTAGTTATCCTAACTCAGGCACCAGACGTGTGAGGGAAGAAACTTTCAGAAGACTAGAGTCTCAGCCCCTATATCAGCAAGAACTATATGAGGGGACCCAAGAAAGACTGCCCAAGTAAGACCACCATCCCCAAAACCATGAGCAATAAAGCACTATTTAAGCCACTAACTGTCAAAGTGGTTTGTTATTCAATAACAGATCATCTATAAACAATAATCTTCTATTTCCACAATACAAGCAGGCTCCTGAAATATTTGCTGGATAAAGGAATAATCTACAATTTTATTATTTTAAAAAATATTTAATAAATACTCATTTTTCCAGGCAAGAATTTGCCTATCCAAGGTTCTGTTTGTCCTTAAAAAGCTCCAGTGTGAACTTCCCTGGTGGTACAGTGGACAGGAGTCCGCCTGCCAATGTAGGGGATACAGGTTCGATCCTTGGCCCAGGAAGGTTTGACATGCTGCAAAGCAACTAAGCCTGTGTGCCGTAACTACTGAAGCCTGCACGCCTAGAGCCTGTGCTCTGCAGCAAGAGAAGCCACTGCAACGGAAGCCCATGCACCGGAATGAAGACCCAGCCTAACCCCAAAAAGGCTCCAGCGTAACTCACAGATCTGTTCTCCACGAGATTTTACAACTTACCTTTCCCACCAGCTGTACAATTTCTGCCAAGTCTTCTTCTTCCTGCAGAATCTCCTTAGCTTTGGTCCTCAGAGGAACAAACTCTGTGAAGTGTTTGTCATAGTACTCATCCAAGGCACGCATGTACTTGCTGTAGCTGATCAGCCAATTGACAGAAGGGAAATGCTTACGTTGAGCTAGTTTCTTATCTAAGCCCCAGAACACCTGATTTAAGAATAAAACCAAAAACAAAACACAAAGATTTTTCTTAAAAACAAAGATTTTAAGATTTTTAAAAATCTTAAGATTTAAGATTTTTCTTAAAAACAACTTTTTTAAACTATTGAAGCATATTTGTTTGTCCTAACTATGGAATTCTATACCATTCTGGTCAAATTATTTATCTTTTAAGTATATACCAAATATAAATGAAATAGAATAAAACTTGCAAATGGAAAAATATTTCTTTTAGCTTCAATATGGATTGTTGTTGTTCAGTCACTAAGTTGTGTCTGACTCTGCACACTGGGCTTTCCTGTCCTTCACCATCTCCTGGAGTTTGCTCAAACTCATGTCCATTGAGTCAGTGATGCCATCCAACCATCTCTGTTGCCCTCAATCTTTCCCAGCAACAGGGTCTTTTCAAATGAGTCAGTTGTTTGCATCAGCTGGCCAAAGTATTGGAGTTTCAGCTTCAGCATCAGTCCTTCCAATGAATACTCAGGACTGATTTCCTTTAGGATTGACTAGTTGGATCTCCTTGCAGTCCTAGGGACTCTCAAGAGTCTTTTCAAACACCACAGTTCAAAAGCATCAATTCTTCAGCACTAACCTTTCTCTATAGTCCAACTCTCACATCCATACATGACTACTGGGAAAACCATATCTTTCACTAGACAGACCTTTGTTGGCAAAGTAATTTCTCTGCTTTTTACTATGCTAGGTTGGTCATAGCTTTTCTTCCAAGGAGTAAGCGTCTTTTAATTTCATGGCTGCAGTCACAGTCTGCCGTGTTTCCAAACTCAAAAAAATAAAGCCTCTCACTGTTTCCCCATCTATTTGCTATAAAGTAATGGGACCAGATGCCATGATCTTAATTTTCTGAATGTTGAGTTTTAAGCCAACTTTTTCATTCTCCTCTTTCACTTTCATCAAGAGGCTCTTTAGTTCTTCGTTTCCTGCTCTAAGTGTGGTGTCATCTACCTACCTGAGGTTATTGATATTTCTCCTGAGAATCTTGATTCCAGCTTGTGCTTTATCCAGCCCAGGGTCTCTCATGAGATACTCTGCATATAATTTCAATAAGCAAGGTGACAATATACAGCCTTGACATACTCCTTTCCTGATTTGTAACCAGTCTATTGGTCCATGTCCAGCTTGAACTGCTGCTTCTTGACCTGCATACAGATTTCTCAAGAGGCAGATCAGGTGGTCTGGTATTCCCATCTCTCTCAGAATTTTCCACAGTCTGTGGTGATCCACATAGTCGAAGGCTTTGGCATAGTCAATAAACCAGAAATAGATATTTTTCTGGAACTTTCTTGCTTATTGATGATCCAGTGGGTGTTGGCAATTTGATCTCTGGTTCCTCTGCCTTTTTTAAATCCAGTTTGAACCTCTAGAAGTTCACAATTCACGTACTTTTGAAGCCTGACTTGGAGAATTTTGAGCATTACTTTACTAGCGTGTGAGATGAGTGCAATTGTGCAGCAGTTTGAACATTTTTTGGCATTGGCTTTCTTTGGGATTGGAATGAAAACTGACCTTTTCCAGTCCTGTGGGCACTGCTGAGTTTCCCAAATTTGCTGGCATACTGAGTGCAGCACTTTCACAGCATCATCTTTCAGGATTTGAAATAGCTCAACTGGAATTCTATCACCTCCTCTAGCTTTGTTTGTGGTGATGCTTCCTAAGGCCCACTTGACTGTGAATTCTAGGATGTCTGGTTCTAGGTGAGTGATCATGCCATTGTGATTATCTGGTTTGTGAAGATCTTTTTTGTACAGTTCTTCTGTGTATTCTTGCCACCTCTTCTTAATATCTTCTGCTTCTGTTAGGCCCATACCATTTCTGTCCTTTATTGTGCCCATCTTTCCATGAAAGGTTCCCTTGGTATCTCTAACTTTCTTGAAGAGATCTCTAGTTTTTCCTATTCTGTTGTTTTCCTCTATTTCTTTGCACTGATTGCTGAGGAAGGCTTTCTTAATTCTTCTTGCTATCCTTCGAACTCTGCATTCAGATGCTTCTATCTTTCCTTTTCTCCTTTGCTTTTCACTTCTCTTCTTTTCACAGCTATTTGTAAGGCCTCCCCAGACAGCCATTTTGCTTTTTTGCATTTCTTTTTCTTGGGGATGGTCTTGATTCCTGTCTCCTGTACAATGTCATGAACCTCTGTCCATAGTTCTTCAGGTACTCTATCAGATCTAATCTCTTGAATCTGTTTGTCACTTTCACTGTATAATTCATAAGGGATCTGATTTAGGTCATATCTTAATTGTCTAGTGCTTTTCCCTACTTTCTTCAATATAAGTCTGAATTTGGCAATAAGGAGTTCATGATCTGAGCCACAGTCAACTCCCGGTCTTGTTTTTGCTAACTGTAGAGAGCTTCTCCATCTTTGGCTGCAAAGAATATAATCAATCTGATTTCAGTATTGACCATCTGGTGATGTCCATGTGTGGAGTCTTTTCTTGTGTTGTTGGAAGAGGGTGTTTGTTATGACCATTGCGTTCTCTTGGCAAAACTCTGTTAGCCTTTGCCCTGCTTCAATCTGTATTCCAAGGCCAAATTTGCCTATTACTCCAGGTGTTTCTTGACTTCTACTTTTGCATTCCAGTCCCCTATAATGAAAAGGACATCTTTTTGGGGTGTTAGTTTTAGAAGGTCTTGCAGGTCCTCATAGAACCATTCAACTTCAGCTTCTTCAGCATTACTGGTAGGGGCATAGACTCGGATTACTGTGATACTGAATTGTTTGCCTTGGAAACAAACAGATCATTCTGTCCTTTTTGAGATCGCATCCAAGTACTGCATTTCGGACTCTTGTTGACTACGATGCCTACGCCATTTCTTCTAAGGGATTCTTGCCCACAGTTGTAGGCAAGTCATCTGAGTTAAATTCACCCATTCCAGTCCATTTTAGTTCACTGATTCCCAAATGTCGACATTCACGCTTGCCATCTCCTGTTTGACTACTCCCAATTTGCCTTGATTCACGGACCTAAGATTCCAGGTTCCTATGCAATATTGCTCTTTACAGCATTGGACTTTACTTCCATCACCAGTCACATCCACAACTAGGTGTTGTTTTTGCTTTGGCTGCGTCTCTTCATTCTTTTTGGAGTTATTTCTCCACTGATCTCCAGTGGCATATTGGGCACCTACCAACCTGGGGAGTTCATCTTTCAGTGTCCTATCTTTTTGCCTTTTCATACTGTTCATGGGGTTCTCAAGGCAAGAATACTGAAGTGGCTTGCCATTCCCTTCTCCAGTGGACCACGTTTTGTCAGAACGCTCCACCATGACAGTCAATTTTCTGAGGCCAAACATTCACATATATTTTAGGCATTCCTAATTTTGCTCCCCACTTCCCTGTTTTTTAAAATTCAAAATTTTAGCAAATGTTAAAACCTTGAAAGTTGTAAATTTAGCCTCTGCCACTTCCTTTTACCTAATACTGACAGAAACATATGTAAGTATTGTATTTTTCCCATATGAATAATACATGTGCTTATAAATCTATCAAGGTCAGAAGCAATTACAGCCCTGATTTATATATGTCTTTCATTTAGGCTTACTTTCAATGGCTAAGCTGGCAAGCTATGCACCAGAATTCACGTCGTGTCACTGGGAAGCAGTAGCCTAGACAGAAACTACACTTCCACCTTCCAGCTTTGGTTTCGTCTGGGTGTGGCTAACAGAATGAGCCACAAAGTTGAGCAATCAGTTCTGAGACCAAAGTTCAAAACGCAGGTGAACCTCCTCCAGTAGCCCTGTATCATCCAAACGCAGACCATTACCAGGCAAGTGGAGCCAAGGTGAAGTGCTGGTGCTGATTTACTACCGAATGGAAAAGAGCCACCCTCTGATAGGATCACCTGCCTTGGACCAAACCACGAAGAGAAAAACTTCTGTGCGATTTTGCTATTACGCCCTTTTGGGCCCCTTTGTTTCTATTCTTAGGGTTAGTCTAACTCAAAAGTTAGAGTGTAGTATTACTCTAACACTAATAAAAGTTTGCTACTTGGATGTATTACTACTTTAGACATTAAGTCTATTATAAATTCTAGGTAAAGAGCTAAAAACATGGCATCAAAGAGTTTGAGTAGTTAAGAATGTTGCTAAAACTGACTTGACCCTTGCCTACTTTTCAATGACTAAACTGAATGCTTCACAATGACGTGGACAACCTTAGGACAGCAGGGGGTGGGCGGGGCTCAGACACTAGGAAAAGACACACCTGAACAATACCAAGAGTAGCAGATGTAACTGGATCAGAAAAGTCACCACCAGGTGGAGAAACTCTAAAAACAGGAAAAAGTCATTAGAAATGCTTATGGAAAATAACTTGTATATAAAAGCAATTTTAAAAAATACATGAATAAAATAAAAGCACTTCTTTGAAGTCAATTTTAATGTAAATAACTTAAAAAATACAACCTTTGGAAAGAAAACCTTATATAAAAATCTTAAATAAAAACCAGTTTACTAAGTTGAAAGTTAAGAGTGACAACTGTTAAAACTTTCTAGTCTGAGAAACGAGACAGACATTTAATCATAATCTGTTTCATTTTTCTAATTAAAACAGATGAAGCAAGAAGGAAAGAAAAGGTCTGAGAACAAGGTATGGCTGTATGTGGGGACAGTGAATCTTCATATTGTTTTTATCATGATAGGATCTTACCTTAACATGTCTATAATTTTCTAAATTGTTGCTGCTGCTGCTGCTAAGTCACTTCAGTTGTGTCCGACTCTGTGCGACCCCATAGACGGCAGCCCACCAGGCTCCCCCGTCCCTGGGATTCTCCAGGCAAGAACACTGGAGTGGGTTGCCATTTCCTTCTCCAGTGCATGAAAGTGAAAAGTCAAAGTGAAGTCGTTCAGTCGTGTCCGACTCTTTGCGACCCCATGGACTGCAGCCTACCAGGCTTCTCTGTCCATGGGATTTTCCAGACAAGAGTACTGGAGTGGGGTGCCATTGCCTTCTCCATAAACTGTTGCTAGGTAAGTCAAATCCACGAAACTAGCGCAAGTAGAGATGACCTAACCATGTGCATTCTAAAGAGCCCCTTGGGTAACTCCAGCGCAACCTTGGTTAAGAAGCACTTCCCTCAGTGGGGCTAAATATTATCTCTTTAAAATAAAGTAACTTTTTTCTTATAATAAGTAAATAGTTTGGGTCCTTACGCTCCTACAATGCTGACACTCCCTTCTCTCTCAGGATTTCCAAGACACTTCACTCTGCCGGCTCGCTCATAGAAAGAGGCCAAACGGGCACCAAGATATGCAGGATATCCACTATCTGAAAAATGAAAAGAAAATTTTAAAAGCAAAGTTCTAGCCAACCCCCAAATCCTATCAGTCTTGCTTATACAATAAGCAATATAAAGAGTTACCTGCAGGCATTTCAGCTAAACGACCAGAGATTTCTCTAAGAGCCTCAGCCCATCGAGAGGTGGAGTCAGCCATCATACTGACATGATAGCCCATGTCACGGAAATATTCTGACAGTGTAATTCCTACATTGGGAAGAATATTACAAATTATAATTCTGTAATATATAATCCTGACTTTTTTACCCTTAAGAAAACTTTAAAGCAGTAAGTTCCTAAGTTAAGACTGCTAGCTATTCAGTTTGTGGTTCTTTTGGGTACACAGCTGAATATACTGTCTAGCCTCCTCTGCATTTAGATTTGGCAAGTAACTGACCCTTATCTAATGGAACGTAGAGTTAAGTGTTTCTTCAGAAGGCAAGACACACATCCTTCCATGCTACTTCTTCCTTCTGGCTTATTGAGAGGGAGAGAACTCCCAGGATCTATGGAAGGTATGTGTTAAAATGAAAGAGCTCTTTTTAGCCTGGGTCCCAACCACAAAATGACAGAATAAAGGAGAATGCCCTCATCATCTGAAATAAACATCTATTATATTCAACAATTATGTTTGGGTTTTACATAGCCTAGTCTACCCTGATAAACATTTTTAAAAGTAGGAAAAGACTTTTCTCCCATTCTTTATTGAGATAATTAAGTGTGAAATTAATTTACAATGCATTTTTTTCTTTGTATCTCACATACATATGCACCAAAAATACCCTCAATTAATTAGCTTGTTTGGTTATTTTTCAAAAGAAGTAAATGTTATTAATGTGAGAAATAATATTATCTAGATAATCCTGCTGCATAGACTGGGTCCTCTCCTGTAAAATCACATTCAGTAACCAGTCAGAAGAAGCTGATACAGTACACAGAAAGCAGTCCTGGGTTCTAGTTCCCATACTGTCATTACTCTTAGTAACCTCACTTCCCAGTGTGGTTTCTTCATCTGTTAAAATGCAATAACTCTCACCCCATCTAGCTGTACACATCAGATGATATGGTATCTATAAATGCCCTCTGAAAAATACAAAGTACTATACAACTGCAAGATATTAGAATTGTGTATTAGTTGCTGCTGCTGCTAAGTCTCTTCAGTTGTGTCTGACTCTGTGCGACCCCATAGACGGCAGCCCACCAGGCTCCCCCGTCCCTGGGATTCTCCAGGCAAGAACACTGGAGTGGGTCACCATTTCCTTCTCCAATGCATGCAAGTGAAAAGTGAAAGTGAAGCCGCTCAGTCGTGTCCGACTCTTCGTGACCCCATGGACTGCAGCTCACCAGGCTCCTCCATCCATGGGATTTTCCAGACAAGAGTACTGGAGTGGGTTGCTACTGTCTTCTCTGATATTAGTTGCTACATCATAACAATTCCAAAATCTACTGCCTTAATTTCTTTATTTTACCAGCAAAGAAATAAAGGGTTATATAAATAAAATAGCTGCTGGAAAATTCAGAACTTTACTATTTATCATATTACATCTGTCAGAATAAAAAATACTGACTTCCAAGGCTTCCAAAATATGGTTCAAGGAACAAAGTCTTTAAGTAGTATCATTATTAGGCCTTAAAAAACATAGTAATTATCATATATTTCAATCTGATGGTACAAGCATGCTATGTCTCTTATACAAGCATGCTATGTCTCTATGATGACATTCACTAATGCTTGTGTATCTATATATATATTAAAAAAAACTTGACAAGAGACAGATACACAAGAGTAAATCTCAAAGAAGTCTGACAGACCATTCATAAACCTAAAGATATTAGTGCCCACGAATCAGACAAAATCAAAAGATGAGCAAACTAGGAAAATATCTGCTACTCATAAAAGATGAAAGACTCATTTCAAAGAGCTTTTACCAATCAGTATGATAAACTACTAACCAATACAAAAATGGACAGAAGGCAATTTTCAAATGGTTAACAGATTCGGGAAAAATGCTAGCTTCCTGTAAGGAATACAGAACGAAGAGTCGTCTAATAAAAGCAGAGGGAGTAAAATGTTAACTGTCAAATCTAGGTGTGGGGTTCATAGGTACTCACTGCAGTATTCTTTTAACTTTTCTGTATAATAATTATCATAAAAAACTACTGGAAAAATGAGCATTGGTGAGTATGTGAAGAAAGAGAATTTGTGTCCACTGTTATTCCTTTTGAAGAGCTATTAGAATCTAAAATCTACATTAACAGTTATATTCTCAGCAATTTTACTTCCAAGAACTTAACCTGACAAAAATACAAAGAAACATGCACATAAAACATATGATGTAACAGTGATGTAACAGTGTAAATAACGTGCATAAGGATGTTTTATGGTGTGATTTTGTGAGAGCAAAAAAACTATCAATAATCCAAGTGTCCACCAAAGGAATGCCGGTTAAATGGATTGTGATATATCCATACAAAGGGATACTGTGTAGTTAGATAAAAGAAGGAGGTAGACTTCTTGCCTTAAAATAGTAGATGATTATGTCAGTTTCTCCTCCTCAGAAGAGTAACCACCAAACAAGGAGAACAAGAAACACAGAAACATAAACTCCACTGTCAAAAACTTAGGGGCCATGTTTAGCTTCAAAACAAAATCATGAGGAAAGCTAAATAAAAGAGATTAAAACAAAACAAACAACAACGAAAAAACAAGACACCAAGAATTCACCTGAGGCTGCACAGCCTGAGACTATGCTTCTGCAAACTAGAAAGTACATCCTGAGGAGCAAAATCAAGAGTCCTTTGTCTGGAACACAGTAAAAGGGGTACCGGGCTAGCAGCAGGGGTTCTATGGACCCCGTTTGGCATCAAAGGGAAGTAGGGGGATGGGGAGAAATAAAATTCAGAAAGATTCCCCTTTTCAGTAGGTAAAAAGTGAAAGAAGCTGGGTAGAAGAGAAAGAATTCATTGTAAGTGGCCTTGTCGCTGTGGATTTTGCTGGTAGGACAGAAGAAAAAGTAAAATAAATTATATAATTTTATGCTATAACAAACTTCACTGATTACCAGGAAGAAGTCCTGCTACTTTGGATCATAGCAACAACCATCCCCTCCCATCTCCTGCAAAGATAAGTGATAATAACAATAAACATCAGCGTATGAACTAAACAAAAATAAAAGAATAAAAACAAGAGCACAGTACAACAAGGAATCTGCCAAGGAACAAATGAGAACCAAGATCACAATTAACTAATAAAAGAAAATCTTAATACTGCATCCTACCACAAAATAAAAATCTCAAGGAATATACAGGAAGATAAAAAGGTTGTTTCATGAGCCAGCAGAACTCAACAAAGAACTAGAACAACATAAAAGTTTCATCAGAAGCAATACAAAAACAAACACTGATTATCCTGTGAAAAAAATAAACAAATGGCTAAATAATAAGAATTAGAGAGGAAACAATGGATAAGGAAACAGATAAAGGAAATGCAATATGTTCCACTTGAAGATAACCATAATGAAAGAGAAAAATTTCCAGAAACAATTTTCAAAATTTTTCCAAAGTGAAAGACAGTCACAGACTGTAAAGGTACACTATGTTTCAGGAAAAAATTAACAGAACTATCAATACTGGGATATATTCCAATAAAATTATAACATATCAAAGTTAAAGAAACATTCCTTTGGGTACAAGGAAAAATCACTTACAAAAAGGAAAAAAGTAGGCCAGTGTCAGATCTCTCCTCAGCACAAGAAATGCTGATCAAAAAATTTTATATTCTGTCAAATTACTGTTAAAATTATAAGGCAGTAGAAAAAACCCAAACTTGCAAAGAAGAATTCAGAGAATATAGTTTCCATGAGCCTTTCTCGAAAAAACTTCCAAAAATCAAAATTTGTCCAATTGTAAAACAAATGGAAAAATTACAGTCAAGGGACGTCGCTGCCAGTGGAAACTGACTCCATTTTACTAGGTCTAAAGCTAATACAAACATTGTATCTATGGATACAGAACAGAATGTGAATACCAAAAGCTGGGATGAAAATGGGAGCAAAGATGGAAATACATAAACATACTGATAATCAAAGTATTATAATTCAAAGTTGAAAATTCAAGTTATAGAGATACAGATACATCCAGAGACAGAGCAATGACAAAACATGGAAAAAAAAACACAAAAACCCCAAAACCCAGAAATAGAAGATACTTCATTTTAAAGTCATTAAAAAGATTAAAGCAGTCCTATTAATTTCTTATGGAGCTTCCCAGGTAGCACAGTGGTAAAGAATCCACCTGCCAATGCAGGAATTGCAAGAGACCATGGGTTCCATCCCTGGGTCAGAAAGATCCCTGAAGTAGGATATGGCAACTCGCTCCAGCATTCTTGCCTAGAAAATTTCACAGACAGAGGAGCCTAGTGGGCTACACTCCACAGGATCACAGAGTCGGACATGAGTGAGTGTGCACGTGTGTCCATGCACACACACACACACATATTAATGTCTTATATGGACAGAGTCTTAAGATATAATAATGAGTGCAATGTGGTAGTGGTGGTTTAATCACTAAGTCGTGTCTGACTCTGACTGTGTAGCCTGCCAGGTTCTTCTGTCCATGGGATTTCCTGGGCAAGAATACTGGAGTGGACTGCCATTTCCTTCTCCAGGGGATCTGCCTGATCCAAGGATTGAACCTGAGTCTCCTGCTTAGCAGGCGGATTCTTTATCACTGAGCCACCTGGGAAGCCCAATATTTAAAAAAAAGAAAAAAGTTTTAGGAATATGGTTATATGTATGAAGATACTTTAGAATGAAAAGTTCTTTGGAAAAAAAAATTTTGGTGCTAGCTTTAAACTAGAGAACACATGTTAATCTCTTTCATTCCAATTCATACACTCACCAGTATAAATAGAGGCTTCTCTAGCAGCCACAGGCATATTGGATGTATTGGCTACCAATGCTGTTCTCTTCATAATTGACTCTACCTTACCATCGACTTCCATCGTGAGCTAGAGACAAACAATCTATTAGTGATTCCCTCAGTTTCGAAATAGAACTTTTTAGTTTCATTTTCACAACTTGTTTATATTTAATCCCTCTTATAATCTATGTTCCCAAAGAAGTATTTCCCATCATTCCAACCTCTTCCCTCTATCCCACTGTGCTGTAAAGAAAACAGTCAGTATTTCCATTTCATAAAAAAAGTCCATTATTTTATGGAAATAGGAATATCATTATTACAGTAACCTAATAGACCATTCAAAGTCTATGTGACTTTCACACCAATAGATATTTTGCCTATTTTATCTTTCTGCCAATAACTGAAAATCACCAGACCACAAAAAGAAACTTTCAAGAGTTTTGACTGAAAAATTCAAATTCTCTTCCTTTGGTATACAAATTGAATCATAAATATAATTAGAAAATTCCTTAAAAGATCTTTGATGAATAAGAGCATTGTTCCAGATCCAAAACAAAGCTTTATTAATTGCCAATGAAAGTTGATTAGTGGTATTTTCTCTAGACCAGTATTGGAAGCTTTATAGATACAGACCTCTGGGAAGTCCCGGAGGACTTCAGACATCTCGTTTCCTCTCTCACCACATCCTACGTAGATGATCACATCACTGTTGGAATACTTGGATAGAGACTGTGATATCACTGTCTTCCCACAGCCAAAGGCCCCAGGGATTGCAGTAGTTCCTCCCTGTACACATCTACACAAAGCAAACAAGTAAGGATTACTTTACTCGCTAATATACACCAATAAACAAAGTAGGTTAGAGACACAGGGGCTACCCTCGTGATTCAAGGGTAAACAATCCCACGGACAGAGGAGCCTGGCAGGCTACGATCTCTGGGGTCATAAAGAGTCAGACACAACTTAAGTGATTGAACAACAACCATAAAAGTGACACAGAAATACAAGTTAAAGAAAGCACTTTAAAATACTGTCATCTGTATCCGTACATACGCTTACAAAGACTGAGGGACTGACAGAGATATAACAACTGTTCCCCTATTTGCACCTAAAGTAGGATATGTTTTTTACAATAATTAATCATCTGTAATAGCTGGAAAGTTAAAGTATGTTCCATAAGGAACCTGGAGAAGAGGACTATGAAAATAAGATAAATAAAATAGTACTAAAGATACTCTGAATGCTTAAATAAATCAGTTTATGAAAGGACAATATAAGAATTAAAGCTAAAAGAAAAATACAAACACTTTTGAAAGTTGTCTTCTGAGGTAAAAAATAAGACCTAAGAATTTCCTATCTTGTTATATAGGTTAATAAACAAGACTTTTGTTAAGGTGTTAAGGCAATGTACCTACTCAATAACTACCTATGAAGTCCTTCCAAGGCAGTACAAACTATGCTTGGAGACGCTAAAGAGACAGCAGTGAAGAAGACAGGCATGTTCCTATCTATATTCACAGAGCTCTCATTCCAGTAGGTAAACTGGTGACTCTGGTGGAGTCAGCTGGTGATTGCAAACAATTTAGCAACCACTTTCAAACTTTCCCTAGAAAGTGGGAGTGGAGAGGGACATACTCTTAAGAGCAGAGGAGAGTGAATGTCACAAGTATGTGTGTATGTGAGAGAGTATGTGGGTCAGGTAGGAGGGTCTGGACAGAAGAAATGAGACATAATGCTAAGGGAAATTCCTTTGTAATAGTGTATTTCATCATAAAATTCACACAAACACTGCATCCTTAATAAGGATAACAGACTTTTCTCATGTGAAACTGCTGCTACTGCTGCTAAGTCGCTTCAGTCGTGTCCAACTCTGTGCAACCCCATAGACAGCAGCTCACCAGGCTCCGCCGTCCCTGGGATTCTCCAGGCAAGAACACTAGAGTGGGTTGCCATTTCCTTCTCCAAAGCATAAAAATGAAACGTGAAAGTGAAGTCGCTCAGTCGTGTCCGACCCTTAGCAACCCCATGGACTGCAGCCCACCAGGCCCCTCCGTCCATGGGATTCTCTAGGCAAGAAGTACTGGAGTGGGGTGCCATTGCCTTCTCCACATATGAAACTAGTATGCATTAAAATGTTTTCCCATTGAAACCTTTCAGTGACTCTGATAAACTAGAAAGGCAAGTCCATTCATACTATGGCTTTGCATAATTCTTTCAAATCATCTTTAAACCAGGGCGGGAAGGCAGGGCTGGGTGTGTCCCATGTTAGAAGTTCAACAATCCAATGTGAAAAGTGCTACCACAGAGCCCATTCAAGGTTTGTGGGAGTACACAGAAGGGGTACAAAGTCTGACACTGGACTGGAGTGGGGTTAGGGAAGTCTTTCTGAAAGAAGCTAAGATCTGAAAGGAAATAGAAACCAGCCATATATAGGGAAATAACATGCCATGCAGAAGGAACAGCATAACCAAAAGTCCAGGGAAAAGAGGGAGCCCTGCTTGAGGATTTAAAAGCCCATCAGGAAGCCTGGAACGTGGTCTGTAAGGAAGCAGTTGGACAGCAAGTGGCTGAGACAATACTGGAAGGTAAGCAGGAGCCAGGTCACAGGTGGCTTTGTATGGGGTTAAGGACTGTATGTTTGTCTTGAGAACAATAAAGAGCACTTCAGGCAAAACAGTGCAGGATCACATATGTGTTTTAGTTGCATCACTATCTAATATGGACAGCCACTCGGAAAGAAGGCAAAACTGAAGATGTGAAGTGTGATTAAATGTTATTATTGTAGGAATTAGGGTAAGATCCTTAATTACAGTCACGGAGTAGGGATGAAAGATGCAGATAAAAAAATATTTAGGGAACAGAATAATAGCCGTAGTTCATTAATGAGATGTGGGAGAGTAAAAACAATCCTTGAGAGAAGTAACAGATTTTAGAAGAGGGATTCACTGGATGTACAATAATGACATTTGCTGAGAGAGGCAGCAAAGTTTCAAGAAAAGGAGTGGTGATTAAGATGATGATACAGGTTTGCTGCTGCTGCTGCTAAGTCGCTTCTTTCGTGTCCGACTCTGTGCGACCCCATAGATGGAAGCTCACCAGGCTCTCCCGTCCTTGGGATTCTCCAAGCAAAAATACTGGAGTGGGTTGCCATTTCCTTTTCCAATGCATGAGAGTGAAAAGTGAAAGTGAAGTCGCTCAGTCGTGTCCGACTCTTAGCAACCCCATGGACTGGAGCCTACCAGGCTCCTCCATCCATGGGATTTTCCAGGCAAGAGTACCGGGGTGGGGTGCCATTGCCTTCCCCGAATACAGGTTTAGAAATCAACATATATAGATGAACATTTAAGTCTTGAGAGTGGATGAAGTCATTCACAGAGGGTAAGATGTATAATGAGGAAAGAAAAGAGAAAAACTCTTAAGAAATAGCAAAATTAAGGCGAAGGAACCTGCAATGGAGAATAAGCAATAGTTTCCTGTAGAAGAAGGTAAACGGAAAAGCAAAGGAAGTGGATGTTCAAGGAGGAAGGAGTAGAAAGCAATATCCATATCTAAAGTTGTGGGAATGAAGAAAATACTAACTTATTTATTATCAATATGGGAGTGACTGACAATGTTAGTGAGAGTAGATTCACTGAGGAGTGGAACCATGGCCATAGCGGTACAGTGAATTAAAGTGGGAAAAGTGGAGACAACTTTTTCAAGAAGTTTGGCTGTGAAGATAAGGAGAAAATTAGTGGAAGGCAGAAAGAGAAGGGTAGAAAGCAGATCTCTTTTCATCACATGGGAGAAGAAAGGAAGGTCACCTAATGGAAGGTCTCTGAGGAGACATAAGGTGGGGTAAACACCAGAAAAAGGAAGAGGAACAAAGGATAAATGGGAACACGTGTTAACTGACAGAATTCCAAATCTGATGGCCCCTCAGTTTTTTGTGAAGGATCTGAGATGACCATTTGGTGAGAATAAAGGAGAAAGAAGAGCTGAAGATCTGAGGCAGATGGAGAGGTTTGAAACAGTCACTGAGGAGAGCAGAAGAATGACAATTAGGGAAATGCAGAAGGATTATGCCACAGTGCTGAGATACCAACTTGCTCTTATTATTTATTTTTCTCAGCAGCCTGAGTGTAGATTTGGGAGAAGGAGATAGCCAGACTGATTCACAGTTGATATTTTACCAGGTGGGTATGATAGAAGACAGAAGACAAAGAAACAAGAAAATGTAATATACTGACAAATAGTCATAGAAGTGATAGACTATTAAATTTAAACTGGATTCTAAAGGATATAGAAACAGGAGGTATTGATTAAATAAGAAGAGTCAAAGTACTGAAGATCTTATGAGAGAGTAATAGAACACCACAGAGTAAGTTTAAAAGTAAGCAAGCTGAAAGGAGACATACAAGGGTTGGTGATCAGAAGTTAAAAGAGTTAATATCACTGCTTCAGTTTTTTCTGCAAATTAAAAGATGAAGTGATTTGTTAAAAGTAAAGGATAGTATGGTTATGCCTAAAACTTAAAGAGAAAGGTTTTTAAGCAATTGAAGAAAATGGCAAAGAGCAGACTATAAAGTTAAGAAAGAGTGCTGGATATAGCACAGAGAACCCAGGTGATTTTAGAAATCATCAATGTACAGTCACATCAATATACTAATTATAGGATAACAAGAAAATTTCAGAAAGTTTTAGAAATAATGCTTTCCTTTTGCAACTGTGAAAAAATAAATTCTCTTCAATGGTCTGACTCTCTAAATAAGCAGTGGCAAAAACATAAAACATATTTCTCTAGATAAAACCTATTATAGGATTAGCACATAAAATCTTATCTATAAAGAAGTGAAACAGTGAGCACATATAAAAATCTGAGGGAAAACTACAGGACACAGCTCAAACTCACGGAAAAAGGGCATCAAGGACTCTCTGGCCAGTCAACAGAGGATGATTAGCTGGCAACTTCTCAGTGACAGGCCGAACCTGACGTACAGGCCATACTTGGACCATGCTGAACTTCTCCTTTATACCTTCAAATTCAAGCTCCAAAACGACATCCTAAAAAAATACAATGGGATTTTCAGAATACTATGAACATTTCTTCCTCTAAAGAAAAAGTAATGCCAGACTTTTCCTAGGGGGGATTAGAGAGGTGGTATGTGGAAGCAGGGAGGGAGATTTACATCTTTTATTATAAATATATACCGTTCTGATTTTTTTTAAACTAGGTACACTTATTACTATTTTAATGATTAAAAAAAAGTTTAGAAATTTTGGGGAAAGAAGTATTTCAAGTAATAGAGAAACAGTTAAATAAATTACATGAATATACACAGGAAAAATTCCTGAAGAATACAAAAGATACTCCTTGAACTGAGGGAGGGAAGAAATGAAAACTTTCATAATTTATTTTCCATTCTTTGTTTTTTTAATTATAATCCTCTTGCACTGCTTTAATGAAAAATATTAATCTAATTAAGAATCCTAAAATATTTTAATAAAGTTAAATATTTTAAATTATTTACAAAAGCAAAAAGATAATGAATAACTCTTAACATTTGTAAACAGTGAGATGGTTTTAACTATTCACAAACAATCTCAAGGTCCAAAGACCTCCAGAAATTTGTAACCTTGTTGATACATGAATCTGAATTGTCCACTTTAGGACTGTTCTTTAACATGTGGGTGAGTGATTCTCTAAGCTAGTGAGTAAGGACAGCTGAATGCCCAGAACCCCAATCTTAATTCTTTTGTTCTCTATTATGCCATAGAGCACAGATCCTATTCATGTGAGATGATTAGAAAATTGTTATCATCATATCTTATCAGGAAAAAGTTATACACTACAATGACCTTCCCAATAAAGATTCTTCAAACCCACAAAGATTATCATGTATCTACTGTATTTTTTTTTTTAACCTCTGAAAGAAATTGTAGAAAACTGGTATAAGTTCTTCCTTAAATGTTTGATAAAATTCACCAGTGAACCCATCTGGGCCTATTGCTTTCTGCCTGGGAAGTTTATTGATTCAATTACTTTAATAGATATAAGCATATTCAGATTGTCTATTTTTTCTTTTTCTTTTTTTTTCAGCAAGGAAAAGTGGGCAAAGGAAGGGATCCATGAGGGAAATGGGAAGGAAGAAGGGGGGTGATGGTGGGGAGGAGTATATATAAATTCTTAACTGATGGATTTCTATTTTTAATCATAAAGAACATTTAAAAAATCATGTTTAATTCATCTTATATTTGGAGATTTGCAGATTTGGAGATGGTGCTGATTGCAGTAATAACCAATTAGTGTGTGATGATAAGACTAGAAATGCAACTGGAGATGAGAAGTTCAGGGAACTGAAAGTCCAGTTTGGGTGTCCTCCCATCTTACACACATCTTCACTTTTTGTAGTTATAAGTCTATCTTTACAACAATGTGTTATTTAGGACAGGATCACATTTATCACTGCTTCCTCCCTAATGCCCAGAATGGTACCTGACCATAAAATACTCAATAAAGATTTACAGAATGAACAAATAAGTATTTTTTTTTAAAAATTCTGAAAATTATTCCTGAATTGAGAGCTGCATCCTGGGACACCACTGTCTTCACTCCTCGAGGACCACTTCTTGTGCGGCCTTGTGGATAATAACATTCTCTATGGTATTTAGTATAGGGGGTTACTGAGTAAGTAATTCACTCCCTTACACAATATTTCTACTGTATTTGATATGATGTGATTATCAATAACAGCAAAGGACTAAGTTTTAAATGGTTCACTGAGAGTAAGAACTTACAATTCATTCTATGATTCATTATGTGAATAGAGACTGAAAATTAAGATCAAAGTCTCTTCTATGCCTAAAGAATCAGGGGTTTGGGAAGTTCCCTGGCAGTCCAGCGGTTAAGACTCCATGTTTCCACTGCCAGGAGCACGGGTTTCATCTCTGGTCAGGGAACTATGCTCCCCCATACCCCATGGTGTGACCAAAATAAAAAAAGAGAAAAGAATCGGGGGTTTAAATAATGTAGCATAAGTTAAGAAGGTAAGAAAATACTGTATTAGCTGTTTCTCTTCAAAAAGAAACAATATATTTTGCCTTTTGTATTCCTAAACTCAAGTTTTAAAAGGAAAATATCTTAAATTATGAAAGTAACTTAAAACTTGGAGAAGGCAATGGCAACCCACTCCAGTACTCTTGCCTGGTAAATCCCATGGACAGAGGAGCCTGGTAGGCTGTAACACATGGGGTCATGAAGAGTCAGACACAACTGAGCGACTTCACTTTTCACTTTCATGCATTGGAGAAGGAAATGGCAACCCACTCCAGTGTTCTTGCCTGGAGAATCCCAGGCACGAAAGAGCCTGTTGGGCTGCCATCTATGGGGTCGCACAGAGTCGGACACGACTGAAGTGACTTAGCATAACTATTGAGAGTTCTACAGCTGGGTAACTATATCAGTGGGGCCACTCATGCGAGTTAAAGTTTATATGATACTTACAGAGGTATCGTAATTTCCAGGTGGAGCAATGTAGGTGACAGTTCCTCTGTTTCGTGGAGGCAACATGATTTTGTGTTTGATGAGAGAGTTCTCATTGACAATTCCATAAATATCTCCACCAGTGATGTGACTACCAACCTAGAGAACAAACATACTTGTTGCTTAATACTCAAAGAAATGTCAAGCCATTTAATGCTCAATAAATATCAAGGAAATGCCCCTTGCCATTATTTAACTCATTTGCCTCACTTATCAATATAACGTATTTGTTCTATAATCCTTCTTGTGGAGGTTTAAAAAAAAAAAACAAGTAAACTATGCTTCTGTGGTCCACTTTTATTTTGATGAAGAGTACAAAATAGTTCACTAAACACTCTTTTCACATTTTTTCACCAACTTTAGAAATTTTGATTACAAAGACATACCCGTAGGTTTTTGCAAGGTGTGAAATCCCATTTGACATCTCTGCTAAGAGCAGACACATTTACTCCTCTGGGAATGTAAATACTTTGAGTCTGACTGCTGATATCCGACAAAGGTCTTTGAATACCATCAAAAATGGCTCCCATAATGCCTGGACCAAGCTCAACTGAGAGGGGTTTACCAGTGCGAAGTACAGGGTCTCCAACAGACACACCAGCTGGGAACGGTGGTTGAGGAAAACTCACTATGAGATACCGGAGATACTATAAGATAAAGAAGTACCGCAGCTTAACAGGAAATGACATATAAGAAGCTAAACCTGAGATTTTCAAACTTATAGTCCACAGCATCGTGAGTGTTTCGGTAACTTTTTCATAGAGATCTATAACAAAAGATATATTTAATAATTCCATCTACTAAATAATCATGCTCAAACATTTTAATAAGTTTTTAATAAGTTTATGTGTCTAACAAGTGAGTAGCACTTGAAACAAAAAGACACATAAATTGAAAGAAAAAAGAACATTTTAACTTCATTTTTAAATAATCTCAATTCTTGCAAAGGAGATTTATGTGCCTGTTGGGTAGTCTATAATTTCCAAACCTAGGAATCAGACTGAATACCCAATCCACATCATTTTCATATGACACCTGGTTTTTAGCTTAACAATTGCCAAAAACTCGGCTTCACAAAGACATGACATCATCGACAAGAATACAGTGCAGTCAGATAATGAAACGGTTTATTATCTCAAGCTACTAGTTCTCATGGTGTCTGAGAAGATGTCGAATATTCTTGTGTTTACCGCAAATCCTTAAAACATCCCAGGGCACCACATGAGTTTGCTGCAGCTGCCCAGAGTGCCTTGGGCAAAGTTTGGGACCCACAGGCTAAAAATAGATTCAAAAGCCTCTCATAGCTTCAACTATATTGATGAGGAATATCAGTTCCTTAAAAAGGATATTAGAATTAGGAAAAAAACTTAAACTCTTAAGACTGAGAAACAACCAAAAAAATTTTAAGACTTAAGTCATTAAGAGATTTATTAATAAGTGATGGTATATTCATTCATATGCTGGAATTCTATGTAGCTGTAAAAAAGGACAGGTACTTTTATGAATGAAAGATCTCCAAAATATACTTTAATTTCCAATATTTGTTTATAAAAATATTTCAAGCCTACAGCAAAGTTGAAAGAATATTACAGTGATCTACCATACACACTGCATCTTATTTATCACTTATCTATCCATCTTCCACAATACATTTATTTTTAAGTGAATAAAAGGTGTACAAGAGTACTTGTACTATCTTCTGGGGAAAAAAAGGAAATAAAAATACACATTTATAATAGTCCATATAAAAAACTAGAAGGATATATAGTAAGTGGAACTAACAAACTGGTGGTGTGAATGCATGTCTGTTCTGAAACCTGGCCAAATACAGGATGACAAAAGTGGAACAGGTTCTCACTATACACACGTTCATTTGCTTACGTTAAATCTTTAAACCATGTTAAAGACTAAATAAAAGATAAATCTAACAATAGAAAAAAAATCCTTTTGATTAGTGATGATTTCATAGCTATGAAGACTTTTAATTTTATTAAAAATTTCAGGTGGTTTTGTTTAGAATTAGCACTCCAATACTGACATAGAGAGAAGAGGTCCTGTAAGCATATATTTCTGCATGGCAAAAAAGTTGTACCAAGTAAAACTTAATTAAGTAGTCAGAGAAGTAATGCTTAAGAATAACAGTGCTGAAATATTAACAGCAATGAAAGTTCAGGAGATAATACTGATTTCTCAAAATAAGAGCACTAATTCCTAGTGAACGTGAAGTCGCTCAGTCGTGTCCAACTCTTTGCGACCCCATGGACTGTAGCCTACCAGGCTCCTCTGTCCATGGGATTTTCCAAGCAATAGTACTGGAGTGGATTGCCATTTCCTTCTCCAAGGGATCTTCCCAACCCAGGGATTGAACCCGGGTCTCCTGCATCGTAGACAGACGCTTTACCATCTGAGCCACCAGGGAAGTCTAGTACCTTTCAATAAATGTCTTATCTATCAGCTTTCTTCAAAACACCAGCATTCCATGTTTTTGATACCACTGGTGGTGCTTTTACCTTGGCCAAAAATCTTTAAATTCTGACTTGTAGAAAATGGCCAGAAATTGAAGTAAAAAGGATACAAGTTTCTTCATACACCTGGATGGTAGCCATGTCGCCCTCTAATCGGATAATCTCTCCAACCAACTCGCTGTGGCCCACTCTCACCAGCTCATACATGGCTGCGCCTGCCATGTCACAGGCGGTAACCACTGAAAGGAGCAGATGAGTGTTTTAATGACTCAAGACTCTGAACAGTTCCACACAATTAAAATACCCAGTAAGTTTGTTAATACACTTCTCTCACATATTTATAGGAAATATAAAACACCTCCTATGGGACAGTCTCTCAAAAAGTACATTAAAAAAAAATTATACTTGATTTAAAACACTGTTCGTTTCATGTATATAACACGATTCAGATATATACATATATTTTTTCAGATTATTTTCTACAGATTATTATAATACATTGAGTATAATTCCATGTGCTGTACAGTAAATCACTGTTGCTTATCTATTTTATGTACAGTAGTTTGCATTTGTTAATCCCATACTCCTGATTTGTCCCTCCCTCCCTCTCCCCACTGACAACCATAAATTTGTTTTCTGTGAGTGTCTGTTTGTACTTCATATACAGATTTATTTGTATTATTTTTTAGATTCCACATATAAGGGATATCACACAATATTTATCTTTGATTTTCTTCTAATATTCTCTAGGTTCACCCATGTTGCTGCAAAGGGCAATATTTCACTCTTTAAATGGCTGAATAACATTCCATTGTGTATATATACCACATCCTCTTAAGTTGATCATCTGCTGATGGATACTTAGGTTGCTTCTGGTTTTTGGCTGCTATAAATAGTTATGCTATGAACACTGGGGTACATGTATCTTTTTAAATTACAGTTTTCCTCTTTTCTGGATATATAGTCATGAATGGGACTGCTGAATCATATGTAGCTCTATTTTTATTTTTAAGGAAACTTGTACTGTTTTCCATAGTAGTTACACCAATTTATATTCCCACCAACAGTGTAGGAGGGTTCTCTTTTCTCCACACCCTCTTCAGCATTTATAATTTGCAGACTTTTTGACAGCAGCCATTCTGACTGCTGTGAGAAGATATCTCACTGTGGTTTTGATTTGCATTTCTCTAATAATTAGTGATATTGAACATCTTTTCATGTACCTGTTGGCCATCTGTATATCTTCTTTGGTAAGATGTCTATTTAGGTCTTTTGCCCATTTTTCTGATTGGGTTGTTTTGGTTTTTCTATATTAAGTTACATTAGCTGTTTGTGTATTTTGTATATTAACCCTCTGATAATCACATTATTGCAAATATTTTCTTCCATTTCTTTTTGTTTTGTTAATCAAAAAGACACATTTTTTAGCATATGCATAAATGGGATAAACAGAATAAAATTTTGTTAGGCTTTAGGCTAAGATTACTTGTTTACATGATACACATGAATATTATTTTCATTTTGAAGTTCAATACGACAAATATACGTTGAACTCTTAACTAGTAGCACTTAGGCAAGTTTTCATCAGTCTAGGTTGCTATAATTAATACAAGGAATGGTGGGTATTGGAAAAATAATAAAAGACTAAAACTAACAATCATCAGCACGTTCTGTTTTCACCATTCTTTTGAGAAATATCACATAAAACAACAATTTTAGTTTCTAACACTTTAAACCAGTGGTTCTTGAAACTCTTCTTGGACAGATCTACCTAGAAAAACTCCCATTTGCATTTGGGCTTCCCAGGTGGTGCAGTGGTAAAAGTATCCGCCTGCAATGCAGGAGGTGCAAGAGATGCGGGTTTGATCCCTGGGTCAGGAAGAGCCCCTGGAGTAGGTTGGCAACACACTCCAGTATTTTGCCTGGAGAATCCCATGGACAGAGGAGCCTGGCAAGCTATAGTTCATGGGGTCACAAAGAGTCAGACATGAGTGAGCAGAACAACAAATAGGATATTTATAATCAGTCATGACCGCTGGGTGAAAGCCTCATTAAGAATCCCTATTTCTTATAAATATTATATTAGATTTTGCACTTATTTTGGATCATGTTGCCCAGCAAGCAAAAGTTACTTTTCTGGCAGGAGGGGAAGTTTGGATATTTTCAGGTATGTATAGGAATAAGTCTATGGTGTTTTTTTTTTGAAACTGTATTATTATTTTATTAACAAATCAATTTTTATGACTGTCATGAAGCCAGACAGAGTTAACAGTGACGAGTTCTGGAGGTAACAATACCCTACTCTAGTACATTGGTCCTAGTTACAACCAATGTTGTCTCCCTAGAACCTCAACTTTTCTATCTCTGCATCTCTCTACCAGACTCCTAAGGTCTCAATTTCTGCCCTCCTATTCCTGGAAGATGCCAATGCTAACTGTGTAAAAGGTCTTTTCAGAAGAAGACGACTTTTGTCTTCCCAGAAGACAAAGCCTCTACTTTGCTCTATGAGGCAGATAGCAACCCCAAACCACAGACAGGTTGGGACCTGCGCAGGCCTCAATGGAGTAAGTCTACTTCAATATTTAGCCTTCAGATACAATTAATTAGAACTATGAATTAGGTAATATTCAAGTAGAAACTATTAGGGAATTAATATTTATTTAACTTACATTAGAACAATGGAAATTTATTTCTTTTATCAATATTTACCTCTGTATCTATAAGAATAATTAAGAAGTATAGAAATGTGTGCTGAGTCACTCCAATTATGTCCGACTCTGTGACCCCATGGACTGCAACCCAGCAGGCTCCTCTGTCCATGGGATTCTCCAGGCAAGAATACTAGAGTGGGTTGTCATGCCCTCCTCCAGGGGATCTTCCCCACCCAGGGATCAAACCCACATCTCTTATGTCTCCTTCATCGGCAGGCACCTTCTTCACCACTAGTGCCACCTGGGAGGCCCACACTGAAATACCACAGATAACTAAAGTGTTGACAAATTTCAGAAAAATATTTTCACCTAAACTCTTTTGAGAGTGTTCTTTGCCTTTTCCCTAAAAGTTCCTACGTACAGTCTGTCTTCCTTAAAGGCCTTATGATCATCAAGGTGAAAAATTGTTTCTCTGAATGGTGAAGAGATTGAAAATAATGAAATGTATCATTTGCTAAAAATTCAAGCTCAAACACCAAGTTCTAAGCAGTAGAAGCTTACTAGGGAGAAATAAGCGGTCCAGTGACTGATAATCTTCACTTGTATTAACACCCCAAAGCACCATCACCTCTATTGTGATTAGAACATCAAAAAGACTACAACATGAGGTTTATAAAAAGACAAGGAAAAGTGAATTTTCATGGCACTAAAGATTACAAATCAATGAGTAGTTTTACCAACAGAAACTGAATCACATTTTGCAGTGGAAATGTGGAATAACAAACTTCATGCTAGGAGGAGATTTATTTATTATTTAAAATGCAGTGCTCCAAGCTGTGGGCAAAACAAATATAAACTGCTTTCCATTCTCATTATCATGTCATAAGACTATTTTGCTATGGGTAGCTAGTTACGTGATATCTGAATCATCACTCAGAAGGATTTATACATGCAAAGAGGCATGGTTGATATTTCTGAGAAATGTTCTAAAAGCAATTACTAAAATTTAAATCACATTAACAGACATTTAGGTACCACAAAATAAAACCTATAAACTTTATAGCTTTTTAACTTCAGATTTAACAACAAAAAAAATTTAAGACATGTAACACCATCTATACATTTACATAATAATTATCAAATTTAGATAATAAATGTTATAGTAACCCTTATGATGGAAGTATTGCCTGAGTTCTATAGCAGGTATGAAATCTTCTAAAGACAGAATTTACATAGGTGAAGAGAAACTTGTGTATTTCTGCCTAAAACACCTTGAAAAGATATTAACTGATATTAGGGATTTTTACTTTTGTGATTATTATGTATTACTCACCAGGTCCTGAGACCCCATGCACATAACCAAACGTGCTTTCTTTATCTTCATCACGTATTTTGGGGAGCTTGGAGAAATCCATCATGTTAATTTACCTATAATAAAAAAGAAATTAAGTTATAATTAGAAACTTTAAAGCAAAAGAACCAATATAGGTAGTGAACTCTGGTGTACAGTTGAGTTATTACCACTTCTTCTCTTAGATAGTCTACAGTTATTAAAACTGTAGTTTTATATAGTATATAGTTATTAAAACTCAGAATTGTATCCCTATACAAGGTATTCCATAGAAAATATCCCATGGACTGTAACAAGGAATGTGATGTCTTTCCAATGGCTTTTCTAGCCCTGCAACATCTTGCCCTGCCATTTAGCTCTCTGACTTCCCCAACTACTCTTTACCTTTATCATGCTGCATAAACATGGAACTCTGTTATTACGCAAAACACATACACATTCTGCCTCAGGGTCTTTGAACACATTATTCCCCTTGTCTGGAGTACTCTTCACCTGGATGTCTGCTCCTATACCTCCTTCAGGTCTTCACTCAAATATCCCACACTCTGAGGCTTTTTTACCTATCTGCCCATCTATTTAAAATTGAAACATACCTCCCTCCTTCCCTACTTTATTTTTTGCCATCTAACAAATTATATCTTATGTTTAAAAAAAAATGTTTAAATGTATAATCTATCTTTAAAACGTTTCTGTGATCATCCCTACCTCCCCCGCCTTTAGCAGAATACAGAACAGTTTAGGAAATTTAGTTTAAGATGCACAACCTGAAAGACCCAAACAATGTACTGAGTCCAAATAGAAAACTAGTTACAGATCCCAAAGTAGAGAGTTTCCTTGTAACTACTGGTATAACTTATAGACAATTTAATAAAGGAAATAAAATACATGCACAGATAAAAAGCTAAATAATGTCTCATAACAACCTTAAAGAAAAGGTCAAAACCAGAATTGAAAGAGACACGTGTACCCCAATGTTCACTGCAGCACTGTTTACAATAGCCAGGACATGGAAGCAACCTAGATGTCCATCAGCAGATGAACGGATAAGAAAGCAGTGGTACATATACACAATGGAGTATTACTCAGCCATTAAAAAGAATACATTTGAATCAGTTCTAATGAGGTGGATGAAACTGGAGCCTATTATACAGAGTGAAGTAAGCCAGAAAGAAAAACACAAATACAGTATACTAACGCATATATATGGAATTTAGAAAGATGGTAACAATAACCCTGTATACGAGACAGCAAAAGAGACACTGATGTATAGAACAGTCTTTTGGACTCTGGGAGAGGGAGAGGGTGGGATGATTTGGGAGAATGGCATTGAAATAAGTATAATATCATATATGAAACGAGTCGCCAGTCCAGGTTCGATGCCTGATACTGGATGCCTCGGGCTGGTGCACTGGGACGATCCAGAGGGATGGTATGGGGAGGGAGGAGGGAGGAGGGAGGAGGGTTCAGGATGGGGAACACATGTATACCTGTGGCAGATTCATTTTGATACATAGCAAAACCAATACAATATTGTAAAGTTAAATAAAATAAAATTAAATTAAAAAAAAAAAGGTCACAGATCAATATATAATAAAGTACCAAATAATATACTTACTAAAAGTTCAAAGACTAGTAAAGGAAAAGGAGGCTCGCAAAGGCATACCAGGTGGAGAAATAACAAGAACAAAAGAAGTGAAATAAAAATTTCAGGAGAGTTAATGGACCAGCCTGACTGCAATAAAAAACTGCACTGCAACAGTGAGAAATAAGTATTCAAAGGTAGAGATTAATTTGTGAGTCTAGAGATGAATGCCTAGTGGACTTCATTCTACAAACAATAGGAAACAACCAAAGATTGTTATGAGAAGAATGATGTTTAATCAATCTAACATTAAGAGGAGAGGGGAAGCAGGCATGGTGAGAAGTTGAAAAGTTCTGGAGACAGTATGGGTTGTGCCTATGTGTTACCAGAGCTGTCACCAGACCCCTGCTCAAAACCAACCAACCCCTCCCTTGAACAGGAACTAACATATCTTTAATCACAGGGTGTGGACACAAAGGAAGCTACAGGGAGAGAAAAACAAAAAACTGGATATTAAAAAACTGAAATCAAGATGGCGATGAATCTGATCTCCAAAAGACCCTGAATCTCTTTCTACAGTGATTTTTTACTACATTGCTGTACAAAATGACACTCCTACCTGCAGCCATGAATGGAAGTCACAGACCAAAAAACAGAAAGGTGGTGGTGTCCGTTTCCATGAAAACCTTGCCTTTTTCCCAGAAAACTAATGCATATACTTCCCCATCTTTAGTCTTACTCCTCTCCCTATTATCTTTATTCCTTAAAAACAAATCCCTCTTGCCATTAAGGGGACAATTTGACTACTGAACTAAGTTCCCACTTCTCCATTCTCTGGCCACTGAATAAAGATTGTGTTGCTTCAGTTCCGCTTTGGTTTCATTTTTTGGCTGCAGAACATTATGGAGGCAGGGGGCCCCAGGGGGCTACAGCCTGAGCAGGGTACATACAACTTAATTTGGTAACAAATGGACTCAACTCATTAACTGTTTACCAAGCTCTTACCATGGAAAACGTACTGTGTTAAACTTAGGGAATAAAGATTGTGAATAAAAGGAGATTTCACTAGCTTTAAACAACTGTACCATAAAGCAAGACTACTTAAGTGTTCAAATGACAATACACAGGGAGCAGAGGAGAAACTGATTCAGTTGTGGGAAAAGTGTAAACCAATGGGGATGAGCTGGAGGAACCAGTAATTGGAAAGTAAGCTTCAAGGCTGAGTTGAGTTCAGAAAGAAAGAATACAGAACGAGAGGAAAATCAAACCCTGAGCCTCGGGGATTCACTCAGGCAGGGTAGACTAATGTTTTCCAGTCTTTCTGGAGCCACTGAAGGATCATTACAGAATCCTACATTTCTTGGAACATGATCTGTAATCCATTAACCAAGGTGGCTTTCCTGGTAGCTCAGCTGGTAAAGAATTCGCCTGCAATGCGGACCTGGGTTCGATCACTGGGTTGGGAAGATCCCCTGGAGAAGGGAATGGCTATCCACTCCAGTATTCTGGCCCGGAGAATTCTATGGACTGTATAGTCCATGGGGATGCAAAGAGTCAGACATGACTGAGTAACTTCCACTTTCAACCAAGGTGGACCAAAGCAGAGGCATTACTTTGCCGACAAAGGTTCGTCTAGACAAAGTTACTGGTTTTTCTAGTAGTCATGTATGGATGTGAGAGTTGGACCATAGAGAAGGCTGAGCAACGAAGAATTGATGCTTTTGAACTGTGGTGTTGGATAAGACTCTTGAGAGTCCCTTGGACAGCAAGGAGATCAACAGTCAATCCTAAAGGAAATCAATCCTGAATATTCATTGGAAGGACTGATGCTGAAGCTGAAACTCCAATACTTTGGCCACCTGATGTGAAGAACTGGAAGAGACCCTGATGCTGGGAAAGACTGAAGGCAGGAGGAGAAGGGGATGACAGAGGGCTAGATGGCTGGATGATATCACCAACTCAATGCACATGAGTTTGAGCAAGCTCCAGGAGATGGTGAAAGACAGGGAAGCCCGCCGTGTTGCAGTCCATTGCATTGCAAACAGTCAGACATGACAGAGCGAATGAACAAGAACAACAAACCAAGGTGTCAAGCAATTTGGGAGGGGAGTGTAACAGTAAAGTCAGTAACAGTGGAATTCTGATTTGATACTCTTGGTGCTTTCAGAAAGGGGATGGTGGACAGAGCTAACAGGGAAGACTTAAAGAGTGATTAAAGAAACAAGCAAGAGTAAAAACAAAGATCAAAACCACATGGCAATAAAGGAGACCTTCCAAGTGAGAAGGATATGAGCAAAGGGGCAAGATAAGTACTAATACCTTAAAGATGATAAAAGATGGTGATAGATAAGAGACTATCATCAGATCAGTCAGATCAGTCGCTCAGTCGTGTCCGACTCTTTGCGACCCCATGAACCGCAGCACGCCAGGCCTCCCCTTTGGTCATTTATTGGCAAAGATGAAGTTAGTGCATAAGTCATTGGAAATCATGAAAAAATATTTATTAAAGTCACATATGTCAGCATAAAAGAATCAAGAATTTTGGATTCTGTAGGAAAATTATATTGGAGGAAGGGAAGTTGAGGGAGGAAGTAAAGAAAAGGGGAAACTGGTTTGTTAGGATTTTCCAGCCTCCTAAAGATACAGAAGGGATTGTTGAGTAAAGAGGAATGGGACTGCAAAAGCCTAGAATTAAATTTTAAAAGATGGAAGTTTCTCTAGAAACTACTTAGATAAGAGAAAAAACAAAGTTTAAAGATAAGCATTTATTTGGGAGATGGGTTAGGCAAAGGCTTTGAAGTAGTGAACAAGCAAAGGAAGTCAAATTTTAATCTACAGAAAATCAAAGATTTTCAAAGTCAGAAGAGAAATTGACAACAACATAGTCTAACTTCTTCCTCAAATATGGTTATTTCCTATGATACATGGTCATCTGCCTTTTAAAGTGGAGATAGCATGAAATACTGAGTCACACTTAGGAAAGGTCCTAATTCTACCAGTGACACACGGCAGGAGATCTTGGACAAATCAGAATCTCTTTGTATCTTCCCTTGAAGTATCCCCTACCCTGGGCTTATGACTAAATTACAGTTCTGTACAAAATGTTCCTTGTGAGATGTAAAATGCTTACAAAACTCTCATCAATAATACCTACTATTTAAACAGGGCTTCAATTTTTAAAACACTATTCTATTTTTAAAAATCTCCTCTAATAGAGTTGTTTTGTATCCAACATAAATCTATTAACACTTTCTCATAACTAGCACCCTCTGGCCCTGTTTCTTTCAACTACTGTAGCCACACAGAGTATACTCCCTCTTCTAGGAAATTCTCTTTAGTGTCTTCAACTGTCCCTGAAAGGACAGCCTTTTTCAGCTCTTTCTCCCCTGAGGCTATACCCTGTTCTCGTATTTTACAATGTCAATGTTTCTTTTAAAACAGAACAAATAAAACTAAAAACTATATTCTAAATGTCATATGAGTAACTCTTCAAGAGTATCACTTTATCTATTCTGGCTGCTTCTTTTTATTGAGAAACAAAGACCAAGGCTTGAGTCAGACAAATTGAGTTTGAAGTTAAAAACTGTGCCCTCAAGTAAATCAAATTCTTTCACCCTTTTGAGACTCATTTGTAAAATCTGCTGGGATTGTTGTGAAGCATCAAACAGTAAGCATAACAGAAAATACTTATGACTACTAACTCTATTCTGTTAGTGTAAGTTAATATTGCCTAATTGAACCGTGAACTTCCAGATGTTCAAGCTGGTTTCAGAAAAGGCACAGGAACCAGAGATCAAATTGCCAACATCTGCTGGATCATGGAAAAAGCAAGAGAGTTTCAGAAAAACATCTATTTCTGCTCTACTGACTATGCCAAAGCCTTTGACTGTGTGGATCACAATAAACAGTGGAAAATTCTGAAAGAGATGGGAATATCAGACCATCTGACTTCCTCTTGAGAAACCTGTATGTGGGTCAGGAAGCAACAGTTAGAACTGGACATGGAACAACAGACTAGTTCCAAATAGGAAAAGAAGTACGTCAAGGCTGTATATCGTCACCCTGCTTATTTAATTTATATTCAGAGTACATCCATGGGCTGGAGGAAGCACAAGCTGGAATCAAGATTGCTGGGAGAAGTATCAATAACCTCAGATATGCAGATGACACCATGCTTATGTCAGAAAGTGAAGAACTAAAGAGCCTCTTGATGAAAGTGAAAGAGGAGAGTGAAAAAGTTGGCTTAAAGGTCAGCATTCAGAAAACTAAGATCATGGCATCTGGTCCCATCACTTCATGGCAAATAGATGGGAAACAGTGGAAACAGTGGCTGACTTTATTTTTCTGGGCTCCAAAATCACTGCAGATGGTGACTGCAGCCATGAAATTAAAAGACGCTTACTCCTTGGAAGGAAAGTTATGACCAACCTAGACAGCATATTCAAAAGCAGACACTACTTTGCCAACAAAGGTTCATCTAGTCAAGGCTATGGTTTTTCCTATAATCGTGTATGGATGTGAGAGTTGGACTATGAAGAAACCTGAGCACCAAAGAACTGATGCTTTTGAACTGTGGTGTTGGAGAAGACTCTTGAGAGTCCCATGGACCACAAGGAGATCCAATGAGTCCATCCTAAAGGAGATCAGTCCTGAGTGTTAACTGGAAGGTCTGATGTTGAAGCTGAAACTCCAATACTTTGGGCCACCTGATGCGAAGAGCTGACTCATTTGAAAAGACCCTGATGCTGAGAAAGATTGAGGGCAGGAGGAGAAGGGGATGAAAGAGGATGAGATGGCTGGATGGCATCACCAACTCGATGGACATGGGTTTGGGTAGACTCCAGGAGTTGGTGATGGACAGGGAGGCCTGGCGTGCTGCAGTCCATGGGATCGCAGAGTCAGACACGACTGAGCGACTGAACTGAACTGAATTTTTAAAAAGAAGCTAACATTCTTATCTTCTTGTTATCTGAACCAAATCTAGCCAAGTGGCTAGTTTTTTCCCTTAGTTATTACGTGTGTTTTACCATACCTTTATTTTCTAAAACTAAACAGATTTTAAGCATCAATGATATGCCAAGTGCAGATTATAGATTGAAATACAATGGAGTAAGATACAATCTCTTCCCCAAGGAGTTTCTAGCCTGGTGGGATAAAAGCAAACATAGTTACATTAAGTTGACAAAGGTACTCTCATAGGAGCAATGCAGAGTGATTCAGAAGTGTATAAAGCAGAGGATCTAACCTAAACTTGGGCAGGACAAGAGTGACTCAGAGGATAATAAACTGAAACTTGAAAGATGATTAAGGAGACATTAGAGTATACAGTATAACTTTCTTACAGATGCTTCAAATCTCCTAGGGGTCACGAAGGTGTTCTGAAATGTTTATGAGGCAATAATGGTATCTGTTCTGATTTTTAAAATATAGATATTTACAACTTTTCCCTTTAAACAATGAGAGCCTCAAAATGTATGAGCAATAATTTGTGGAAATCAAATGAGTCTGTTCATGATTCAGCTGCCTTGTGGATTTATTACTCAGCTGGATAATTCTAGCCACCATAGGAAACTGATGATTCTCTAGTTTTCAACTTTAGTTTTAGGCATATGTTGCTTAATTTATGCCAACAACAGCAGGCATTAAGAACACTGACATCAAACTAATAAGAAAATCAAGTCTTAGGTGATAATTCTATGTATTTTCTTAGGTATATTTTTTACCAGATCCACAAATTTGCATTCATCTGATTAATATTATATCAAATCAAGATGATCCTATTTTTAAGCAAATCAGTGTTTACAACAGCCAAAATATGGAAGCAACCTAAGTGCCTATTAGTAGATGAATGGATAAAGAAGGCAGGGTATGCATAAATATTAGAACACTGTTGTTTTTCAGTTGTTAAGTCCTGTCTGACTCTTGTGACCCCATGGACCGTAGCCTGCCAGGCTACTCTGTCTATGGGATTACCCTAGTAAGAATACTGGAGTGGGCTGCCATTTCCTTTTCCAGGGGATGAACCTGCATCTCCTGCACTGGCAGGCAGATTCTCTACCACTGAGCTCCCTGGGAAGCCCTATCACTTTCTTCAGTCATAAGAAAGAAGAAAATCTTGCCACTGAGCCTAGAGGATATTATTCTTAATGAAATAAGTCAGACGGAAAAAATACCATACTGTCTGAGCTCTCAAATGTGTAATCTTAAAAATAAAGCAAATGAAGAAAGATTAATAAGACACATGTAGAGTCACGGATACAGACAGGTGGCTGCCAGAGGAAAGACGGGTGGAATAAAGAAAGAAATGTGAGATAAGAAGTATAAACTTCCAGTTGCAAAATAAATGAGTCACAGGGATGAAATGTACAGTGTGGGGAATATACTCAATAAGTATAAAACTAAAAGGAAAAAAAGTCAGTGTTAAGAGGACAAAAATATGACAGTTGCCAAGTAATTTAGCTTTCTGCACACCACTGTGCAACATGCAGAGAAGTGGTTTCAAACATATTCCAAAACCTGCTCTTAACCAGCAAACAGTAAAAGGTGGAATTGTGAGCGCAGGCAGCCTGACTCCCTGACTCCAAAGCCTATGCTCTTTAAGTACTGCACTCAGCCTCCTAAATGAACTAGGCTGATTTCTATTATAAACATCTAAACAATCCTATGTGGTACAGAGGACAACAGTCTCTCTCAAGACATATGTTTTATCATATTAGGGATAGAACTGCAAAATCCAGATTCTACCTCAAGGAAGGACAAGGGAGTGGAAAGCCAACAGCTGGCAGCCCTTCAGGATCAGATTCAAAGAGCTGCCTTGCCCACACTGACACCCTTCACAGAGCAACCTGAGCTGGGTGACCGAGGAAAGTGGAGGTATATATATGAAGACCCCATCCTCTCAGTCCAATGTGGGATACTGTCACAAGCAATAAATGCTCAGTCCAGATCACGCCACCTGGTTGGCTGAGGCTCTGCAGAGCTTACCTCACACTTCTGCCAAATTCTGCTCCTGCCCCCTTCCTCTCACTGTGTGTTGATCACTAAGAAACACCTTATACACCAGACTTCCTTCTAGACATCTGATTTAAGAGAACCCAAATATTTAAACAATGAGTAAGCTGAATAATTGCTCCCTGGATAACTGAAGTTTAAGACTCACACTTGAAGTACTACAATTTTTGGCTTGTTTTCTTGAAATGGAAAAAACAATACAAAAGTGGATTTAGAAAGCAGGGCCCACATGACAGTTCTCAGGTTAAGTCAAGCAATTAGTATAGAGTTCAGGTCTCCATACAACCGAAGTCTTAGTTTCTAAAAGGAACTTGCTCCTCCTCCTCCAACAAAAACCTTAGATAGAGCCCATCACCAGTAGTTACAGGGGAAAGGTCTAAGGTACTATTTGCTGATACTGGAAAATGTTTCCCTGCTCCAGAAGTTTCAGGCTCCAACCTCTTAACAGTTAAGCACTTTGAGAAACTTTCAAGGATTCAGTTCAGTTGCTCAGTCGTGTCCAATTCTTTGCGACCGATGAATTGCAGCCTGCCAGGCCTCTCTGTCCATCAACAACTCCCAGAGTTCAAACTCATGTCCATCGAGTCAGTGATGCCATCCAGCCATCTCATCCTCTGTCGACCCCTTCTCCTCCTGCGTCCAGTCCCTCCCAGCATCAGGGTCTTTTCCAATGAGTCAACTCTTCACATGAGGTGGCCAAAGTATTGGAGTTTCAGCTTCGGCATCAGTCCTTCCAATGAACACCCAGGACTGATATCCTTTAGGATGGACTGGTTGGATCTCCTTGCAGTCCAAGGGATTCTCAAGAGTCTTCTCCAACACCACAGTTCAAAAGCATCAATTCTTCCGTGCTCAGCTTTCTTCACAGTCCAACTCTCACATCCATACATGACCACTGGAAAAACCATAGCCTTGACTAGATGGACCTTTTTTGGCAAAGTAATGTCTCTGCTTTTCAATATGCTATCTAGGTTGGACATAACTTTCCTTCCAAGGAGTGTCTTTTAATTTCATGGCTGCAATCACCATTTGCAGTGATTTTGGAGCCCAAAAATAAAGTCTGACACTGTTTCCACTGTTTGCCCATCTATCTGCCATGAAGGCATGGGATCAGATGCCATGATCTTCGTTTTCTGAATGTTGAGCTTTAAGCCAACTTTTTCACTCTCCTCTTTCACTCTGATCAAGAGGCTTTTTAGTTCCTCTTCATTTTCTGCCATAAGGGTGGTGTCATCTGCATATCTGAGGTTATTGATACTTCTCCCAGCAATCTTGATTCCAGCTTGTGCTTCTTCCAGCCCAGTGTTTCTCATGATGTACTCTGCATATAAGTTAAATAAGCAGGGTGACAATATACAGCTTGACGTATTCCTTTTCCTATTTGGAACTAGTCTGTTGTTCCATGTCCAGTTCTAACTGTTGCTTCCTGACCTGCATATAGGTTTTTCAAGAGGCTTAGTCCAAGGTAATAGACTCTCTTGAACATTAAAATTTGTAATTTCTGCAGCTGATGTAAGGATACACATACATACAGATAGATAAAGACTACAGTTCTAAAGCTTTTTCACCAAAGTACCCCAACTGCAGAAAAACAAATAAACACTAAATAAATAAATATCCTCCCACCATTTCCCCAGAATCTTGACAGACAATAGGATATTATAGCAGTCAACTGTAATCGGGGAAATTCTTTGTATGCTCTTATATATCCTCTTAATCCAAACAAGTTTTGCCCTCTCCTTCATGATACACATGTATGTTTTACAAGAAAAAGATAGAAGTACTTCCTTTCCACAAATAAAATAAAAATGATAAATTAGGCAGACATATTGACTTCATCACTGAATAGGGCAAAGTATATAGCAGTTTAATAGACACGGCCATATAACATACTAATTTGTATCCATTAATCACCCATCATTGTTATCTATGAAAAAAGTGAAAATTAAAAACTCCACTAAAATCTGCTTCACTATTGAATGCTTATGTCTTTCTGTAAAAAAGAATGGGCTTTTAAAGACGTTTTAAAATAAAAATCTCCCAAAACAGTTCAACTTTGCCATAAGCAAACTATACTGCAAGTTAGATTATACTGTAAATTAACCTTATGCCAAATCACCATAAGATCCAAGCAATCATGATGCAATTTAATGCTACATCAAGTTTTATATGCTATGTCATAACTCCTTTCTAATACAGTATGCAATTATTACTGTTGCTTTTAATTGTTTAAAAAATAAAAGCGTGATATTTACTTTAAAAACCATTGTTTTCATGAAAACAATGTGGTTATGTGCCTGCGCTCACAGAGAATAAACTCAATGATTATATTCTAAACAATGTCTTTAGCTGTTGGACTCCTGTTTTACGGATAAAAAGTAAATGCAATTAAAACCAATATTTTAATAGCCACAAACTGAAACAGTACCCCTCCCCCGTATTGGTGAAAGATTAAAAAAAAAAAAAAAAGTCATGCTGTAGACTGGGAAAAATCCAGATAGCACAGGGAACCATCCGACCTAATGAGTCATCAGCCTCCCTCCCACACTGCAGAAGACTGCAGTGGCAAATCACGACACCAGAGGCCTGTTCCGTTCCTTCTGTCTCACAAGATGCCTTACAAATTGCTGCTGGTTAATACACAACACCGAGTGACTTCAGTATCCCAGAAATGGTTTTAGTACCAGTCTTGGATGATACAGGTGTTGGGGGCAAGAGTGAGGTGTTATGTAGAAGATAATATCAAGGTTCCAAGGCAATATTTTATTTATATACAAAATCCTTCACTGATACTGGGGTACTTCATTAATAGTGTAACACTTAGAAAAATACATTCTACTCAACTGACTGAAGATTATTTCTTTTTGAAGATGAAGAAAAGCAAATACTTATTTTCATACACAGTTTATCTTCTTGGGACAAGGCATCAAGATCCTGTTTAATATTTTCATGCTTGCAGAACTGGTACAATTCCAGCTAATAATATTACCTTATATTTATATAGTACAAAAATTAATTTTGTGAAGCACCTTTCTATTCATTTTATTTAACCTACCTACTGAACAACGCCATTAGAAAGGCTTATGTGGCAGGTTACTATTGCCACATTAGTTTCCCCTTTTTATCTTGTGATAGCAAAACCTTAAATATCAAGGTATTATTCCAGTATTCTTGGCAATGACTAGTTTGGAAACAAGCATGAAACAATGTTCTCACCAGTAAGAGGTAGGGCAAAGTCTACTGGGGACCTTCTGGGAATGATTTCTGATTTCCTTGTTCTTTTAAAAGATATAGGCCATGAGAAACACTTACTCCCTTGGAATATGGCAGCCCACTCTGGTCACCTGTATGAGACAGGCAGCCCTTTTCGGACCTTGAAGGAAGCAAATCTAAGCAGACAGGCCGCCTTGCTAAGAACGGCAAAACTGAAAGACAGAAAGCATCTAGGTCCTTGATTTCTTTCTTGGTCCACTGAATCTAACAACATAATAGAACGGAGAGGGTTTCAGGAATAAATATTTTTATACGACATATACATTTCAATATGCTATTTTTTTTAAAAAATAGATAGGCCAAAAGGTTAAGAATGAAGGCAAATGTAAGGTCATTACGTAACTAGCTTATAGAAATTACTGAGATGGATTACAGGAAATGTGCAGGCACAAGTGGGAATCAGAATAGAGAAGTACAGAATGATCACAGATGGCAAACCGGACTAACAGAATCGGGAACGAGTTCTTCCTACCACAATGAAATCTTTTGAGTGCACAAACACATACATCCCTCTACTTACCAAAATACAATGAACCCTGTATAAGAAATAGAAAAGGTAAAAGCTCCAGTGGACAAGTAGCTAGGTGGAGAATTCAAAATGTATCCACTACATATGCTTATGGTTTGATGACATGCTTATCCATAAACAACCTTTATAGCATTTCTAGAAATAATCACAGATTCCTTTCACTTCAAAATTTTACAAATAAAATTGGGCTGAGTGTGATATTCTGTATTAACCAGAATAACAGAATACTGTATTTAGTGTATAAGTTCTATGGTATGAATTTATAGGCTAGAATCCTATGACCAATGGTAAAACTGTCATACCAACAGATTGCCTGCCTTCAAAGAGTATATTTATCATTTTTTTCCCCTCCCTTCCCTCCACATTGCACATCAGTAACTCAATTAAATGTTCTGAAATTAAAAACAGATATAAACTACTTCTTGTTATGCACATATCACACTCCAGACATTGTGCTAAAAAAGAAATACATTTCATTTAACCCTTAACAACAGTTGTAGGAGGCAGGTATTGTTTGATTAGGAAAACAGATTTTGAGACTTAAGCAACCCACTCAAGATGAGAGCTACGGACTGGAGATGATTACCAAATAATTCAAAAGACCTTATTTTAGCCAGTAACTTTAACCTTTATTACCTTAAAAAATAGGCTTCTCTGGTGGCTCAATCGGTAAAGAATTTGCCTGCAATGCAGGAGACCTGGGTTCAATCCCTGGGTTGGGAAGATCCCCAGAGGAGGGCATGGCAACCCACTCCAGTACTCTTGCCTGGAGAATCCCATGGACAGAGGAGCTTGGCAAGCGACAGACCATGGGGTCACATAGAGTTGGACACAACTGAATGACTAATTGGAGAAGGAAATGGCAACCCACGCCAATATTCTTGCCTAGAGAATCCCATGGACAGGGGAGCCTGGTGGGCTGCTGTCCATGGGGTCGCACAGAGTCAGACACAACTGAAGCGACTTAGCATGCACTGGAGAAGGAAATGGCAACCCACTCCAGTATTCTTGGCTGGAGAATCCCAGGGATGCCTGGTGGGCTGCCATCTGTGGGGTTGCACAGAGTCGGACACGATTGAAGTGACTTAGCAGCAGCAGCAGCAGAGTGACTAATACTTTCACCTTAAAGAACAGCCTGGGATGCCTCTTTTCCATTATTAACTAACTCTATATTAGAACAGCAAAAGGGAGATGAAAAAGACATGACAGAACAGATCATTCACAAACTAAAGAGCAAGTAGAACAACTGAGAATCGACTGTTCATAGAATATCCATCTTCTAAAGAATAATGCATAATGCTATATTAATGCCTAGGTTTATAACACAAACATAAGTAACAGTAAAAAAAAAACCTGCAAAGTAAATGGGCATATTTGGAAATAACAATACTAATGAAAACAGACCCAACACAATTTTGCTACAGCAAATAGTAGTAGAAAATTTCTGGTTAATTGGTTGTCATAAATTTGGAATAAAAAAGTTATCTGAACAATGCCTGAAAAATTCCTCTTATTCTTATTTCTAAAATAAAACTTACTAAACAGTTAAAAGGTATAGTGAAGCTAACATTAATATCCCATAAGGCTTCTAAGTGAATTTTTAGAATATTTATTGGTTTCAAGTTACAAAGAAAAAAACAAGTCACTCATTTTATACCTTAACTTACCAAGAGTGTAAACAGCTGAAAAGATAGCTAAATGATACAAACAGTACAGAAAACAAGCATTTATTATGTTGTTGCTGTTGTTTAGTCATTAAATCGTGTTCGACTCTTTGGACTATAGCCCGCAGGCTCCTCTGTCCTTGGGATTTCCAGGGCAAGAATGCTGGAGTGGGTTGCCATTTCCTTCTCCAGAGAATCTTCCCAACCTGGGGATCAAACTCTGGTCTCATGCATTGGCAGGTGGGTTCTTTACCACTGAGCCACCAGGGAAGCCCATTTATTATGTACTTTTCCTTTATTTCCAGAAGCAATATACTTATAGCTTAAAAAATACCTAAAGAAAATTCTCACAACTTGAATACTGCTGACCCTGATCTTATTTCCTCTCCATTTTTTTACATAACTATAATCAATACCATAATACAACTTTACATATTGTTAATAAGTATCATTTTAAACTGTGTAATATTCCATTAAATGGATACCACAGTTTAACAATCTTCTATAAACTACAGTAGTCCACTTTTTGTTATTTGTATTTTTTACAGCTTCCTATTTTTTGCTATTTTTATATTTTTACATTTTGCCAATGTATCTTTGGAGAAGGCAATGGCACCCCACTCCAGTACTCTTGCCTGGAAAATCCCATGGGTGGAGGAGCCTGGTAGGCTGCAGTCCATGGGGTCGCTAAGAGTCGGACACAATTGAGCGACTTCACTTTCACTTCTCACTTTCATGCACTGGAGAAGGAAATGGCAACCCACTCCAGTGTTCTTGCCTGGAGAATCCCAGGGACGGGGGTGCCTGGTGGGCTGCCGTCTATGGGGTCGCACAGAGTTGGACACGACTGAAGCGACTTAGCAGCAGCAGCAGCACAACTAAATATAGCACAATAATGTTTATATATAAAGAGGTCAGACTTGCCAACCTTCATTGGAATAAAGACCTAAGAAATAGAAAAATAAGATCTCTATATGCTAGAAACCGTCTACAAGACTCTACACACTGCAAGAGAACTTTGTATAGTCTTACTGACTCAATTTATGTATAATCAAAAGTTATTATAAAGTATACAAAGTGAAGTCGCTCAGTCGTGTCTGACTCTTTACTAAAAGTTATTACTAATATTTTCGACTACTGTAGGTTTAAAGTGACATATCATTAAAGAGCTATACTCTAAGAATAAACAGAAAATAGACAAGAAAAAAAACACAAAAAAGGGAAAAAGTAGAAAAGACTTTATGAATTGTTAATGGCAATTAAAATGACCTACAACCATCAAAGGTCAACTTGGGTTTATTATTTTGTAAGAAATGTCGGAAGCAATTTGGCAATACATAACAAGGCCCTTAAAAATGTTCAAATCTTTTTATTTGTAAACTGTACTTCTCGAAATAACTTTGCTATGTAGATAAGGATTTATCTATATGTGTGTGTTTATTTTTGGTGCTGCATTGCCTGGCTTATAGGATCTTAGTTCCCTGACCAGGGGCTGAAGCCGGGGCACTCAGCAGTGAGAGCGTGGCATCCTAACCAATGAACCACCAGGGAGTTCCCTATGTGTTTAATACGACAAAAATGAACGACTAGAACTACCTTTAAAATCCAATAATGATAAAAAATTAAGTATTAGTTTATTTCAAATCCTAGTCCTCCTTCCCAGAAGTATTTAATAATAATAATGAAATCTCTTGGGATAAATGGTTTAATCTCCAAGCTCACAGTGCCAAGGGCTCTCCGTAGCAAATTCTCTTCTGAATGGATTCTTAACCTTTGTGGGTTCCGAGTACTGCAATGGCTCTTCAGCTTTTGGATAGATTTTCTCAGATAAACTGCCTAAGAAGTGCCTTTAATTAATTTTTTTTTAATTCAAACAGTCTTGCATGACAACTATCCCTTTCAAAAGCAGTCAACCCAGAAATTTTATAACTACTTTAAAAAAAACACCAAAAACTATTGCTCAAAACACCTAGAAACTTCTCTTAAAAACTGCCTAAAATTATTGTGATACCAACTTTTCTGAATGTTAATGAGAAATTTCCTTGATTGCTTTGCCAAGAAAACATATCATGAGCAAGCCAAATATAAGCAATGCGTGTGTTTGAGAATGACATACACAGGACAAGAGTCAGCATCAGCAGTACTGCAATAAAAATGCTACTACACATGTGTTATGAAATCATGATTACATATTCAAATTGATCTGTCCTGGCATTTATTTCATGGGTGAGATGGAAGGGAAAGAAGATTTACAAACTATCCAAAGACTCATTAAAACTCAGTGTTTACAAGGAAGCAAGTAACTGGGCTTCCCTGGTGGCTCAGACGGTAAAGAATCCGCCTGCAATGTGGGAGACCTGGGTTTGATTCCTGGGTTGGGAAGATCCCCTGGAGGAGGGCATAGTATTAAATAGTAGTGACAGGTAATCCCACTGCAGTATTCTTGCCTGGAGAATCCCATGGACAGAGGAGCCTGGAGGGCTAGAGTCGGACACGACAGAGAGACTAAGCACATCATCCTAAATTGATTAACCTCCAACTTAAGAATTCATAAAATCTCTGCAATTAAAAAAAGACCTAAAGCATAAACTGAAGATAAAACAGGAAAAGAACCCTGCTTAATAGAGGTGAAAAAACATAGTCTAGATTTAAAGATACGATGGACGCTTTCAACGGTATGGTTTGCTAAGGATTTTACCTCCAGTTACCCATGGTATGTGCCCCAGCCTTCAGTACTGCTCTTCTGAAGCACTTGCAACTGCTGTAATTAAAAATCTGTGAACAGAATTGTTCTCAGATCTCTCTACTGCCAGACTGGAAGTGTGAGGAAAACAGAGACCACGTCTGCTTTGTTCATTGAGCACCCCAGTTAGATAGTAAAGCACATAGAAGGCAATTACTAAATACTGTTCAGAGACAGTACTGGCAAAGGTGTGTGGGAAATAGCCACCCGCATTCACTGAATGAAAAGTGATACATCTCCTTTGAAAGGCACTGCATACACATTTTGGCCTAACGCTCGCCAAGGTTTTAAAAATCAGTATTTACCTGAGGCCAAAGCTGAAGCCAAATATCACCGTGACAGAACCAGAATGACTTTTTGATGTAAAAGATCAAAAATGTTTATTAAAAGTTTAAAATGTTACAGCTTTAGGTGGTTACTTTGATGCTATAAATTCTGCTGCTACTGCTAAGTCACTTCAGTTGTGTTCGACTCTGTGCGACCCCAAAGACGGCAGCCCACCAGGCTCCCCCGTCCCTGGAATTCTCCAGGCAAGAACACTGGAGTGGGTTGCTATTTCCTTCTCCAATGCATGAAAGTGAAAAGTGAAAGTGAAGTCGCTCAGTTGTGTCCGACTCTCAGCGACCCCATGGATTGCAGCCTTCCAGGCTCCTCCGTCCATGGGATTTTCTAGGCAAGAGTACTGGAGTGGGGTGCCATTGCCTTCTCCGGCTATAAACTCTAGAACACCAAATAATTCTACAAAGAATAGATACAATTTTATCCCCACTATTTTGTCTGGCATTACTATTTAAAATTTTAGAAACAAATATGAGCTCAAAAAGGCTATACAACCACACACAGAAATGGACAACTGACTTGTGACGAAAGTGGAAAGGCAATTCAGTGGAGAAAGTATAGTTTTTTAACAAGTGGTGGTAAAACAAATCGATGTGTAAATGCAAAAACAGGAAACTTCAAACCATACCTTGTGCCATAAGCAAAAATAAACTAAAAATGTATGGCAGATTGAAATGTAAAACCTTAAATTACAAAACTTTCTTTGTGACCTTGCATTAGGTAGATTTACTGGCTACAACACTGAAAGCAAAACCCATACAAGAACAAACTGTTAAATTGTATTTCATAAAAGTAACAAACGCCTGCTCTTCAAGAAAAGTTGTTAGAACTGAAAGATAAGTTATAGATTGGGAGAAAATATTTGCAAAGCATAAATCTGATAGAGGACTCATACCTAGGCCATAAAAAGAACTCCTAAAACTCAGTAAGAAAACTCACCATTAAAATGATGGGCAAAAGATCTGAAGATATACTGCACAAAGAAAATATATGAGTGGCAAATAAATACACGAAAATATGCTTAATACGAAGTGACTTAGCAGCAGTAGCAGCAGGAAAATGTAAAGGAAATAACAACAAAATGCCATCCAGCAGGATGGCTAAAATTTTAAAAGACTGACCACAGGAAGTGTTGGTCAGGATGCAGAACTAGAACTTTCATGTACTGCTGCTAGGAATGTAAAATGTACAACCACTATGAAAAGCAATTTGGCAGTTTCTTACAGACCTAATCATACACCTATCATATGACCCAGTCTTTCTATCCTTGGCATTTACCCATGAAAAATAAAAGCTCGTGTCCAAACAAAGACTTTTACATGGAAGCTCATAGTCACTTTATTCACAATAGCCAGAAAGCAGAAACACAACCCAAAGATCCATTAACAAGTGAAAGGATAAACAAATTACGGCATTTGTGTTATACACTGAATGCTGTTGTTGCTGTTTAGTTGCTAAGTCGTGTCTGACTTTTTTGAGACCCCATGGACTGTATCCCACCAGGCTCCTCAGTCCGTGGGATTTCCCAGGCAAGCCTGGATTGGGTTGCCACTCCCGTCTCCAGGGTTTCTTGCTGTCCCTGACCAAATGCGTCTCCTGCACTGGCAGGTGGATTCTTTACCACTGAATCACCTGTGAATACAGTGAACGTGCTGTGCTGTGTGCTTAGTCACTCAGTTGTGTCCGACTCTTTGTGATCCCATGGTCTGCAGCCAGCCAGGCTCCTCTGTGCACGGGGATTCTCCAGAAAAGAATACTAGAGTGGGTTGCCATGCCTTCCTCCAGAGGATCTTCCCAACCAGGGATCAAACCCAGGTCTCCCACATTGCAGGCAGATTCTTTACCAGTTGACCCACAAGGGAAGCCCAAGAATACTGGAGTGGGTAGCCTATCCCTTCTCCAGGGGACCTTCCTGATCCAGGAATTGAACCAGGGTCTCCTGCATTGCAGGCGGATTCTATACCAGCTTAACTACCAGGGAAGCCCAATACAGTGAATACTCAGCAATTAAAAAAAAAATAAAATGAATTGGGCCTCCTTGGTGGCTCAGTGGTAAAAACTTCACCCGCCAATGCAGGAGACACAGGTTTGATTCCTGGTCCAGGAAGATCCTACATGCTGTGGAGCAACTAAGCCTGTGTGCCATAACTGCTGAGCCTGTGCTCTAGAGCCCAAGAGCCACAACTTCTGAAGCCTTCGCACCCAACAGCCTGTGCTGCCCAACAAGAGAAGCCACAGCACAGAAGTCTGCCCACAGCAACTAGAGAGAAGCCCTGGCTCTCCGCAACTAGAGAAAAGCTCATGCAGCAATGAAGACCCAGCACAGACCAAAAGAAAAAAAAAAAAAAAAAGAATCACTGAAGCCTATAAAACAGGCAGAACTAACCCACAGTGATAGAAAAGAGATCAGTGGTCCTTGTGGACAAGCAGCAGGAAGGTATGGAAGGGAGAGATCACAAAGAGGCAGAAGGAAATTTCTTTTGAAGGTGATGAACATGTTCACTACACTGATTGTAGTGACAGTTTCATGGGTGTATACATATACCAAAATGTCAAATAGTACATTTGAAATACATGCAATTATGTCAATTATACCTCAGTAACACTTAAAAAAAAAATAAAAGCACAAAGTATTGACAATATGACTCCTGTAAGGGCATAATGCTTACACAGAATACATTGTATTCACTTTTGTTTTTACTTGTTAGCTGCTGCTGCTAAGTCGCTTCAGTCGTGTCCAACTCTGTGCGACCCCATAGACGGAAGCCCACCAGGCTCCCCTGTCCCTGGGATTCTCCAGGCAAGAACACTGGAGTGGGTTGCCATTTCCTTCTCCAACGCATGAGAGTGAAAAGTTAAAGTGAAGTCGCTCAGTCGTGTCCGACTCTTAGCGACCCCATGGACTGGAGCCTACTAGGCTCCTCCGTCCATGCGATTTTCCAGGCAAAAGCTAACAGTAATTAAAGGCCATATGGCCTATACTAATAAGAGAACCTTAACCCTGGGAATATTGTAGATGGGACAGCTGGAAACAACCAAATGGGCTTTTGTCTGTTTTGAACCAACTTATGTTCTTGTCGCTGGCGTGCTGCGGTTCATGGGGTCGCAAAGAGTCGGACACGACTGAGCGACTGATCTGATCTGATGTTCTTGTCTGGAGAATCCCAGGGACGGGGAAGCCTGGTGGGCTGCGGTCTATGGGGTCACACAGAGTCGGACACGACTGAAGTGACTTAGCATAGCATAGCATGGCATGTGGCTCCTGATAAGGCTGTGTGGGTACTCACTTGTCCATGTTAGTTCAGCAAATCATGGGACTTTCCATAGTCCCTTAAGAACTCAGGAGTTTATTAGTCAGAAATGCCTCTAAAGTACTTACTCATTTATGTTTCAGATCAAAGCTTAATGACAGTATCTTTGGTGAGGATTTAGGAAAAATCTTATGTTGAACTGTTGAGCCATGAGGCATAGAAGGGTCTGTCTTCTAAAACTAAGGCTAAACGCTAGTATTTTGGATATCAAAGTTGCTATAATGCAATAACTCATTTGGAGAGTGAAAGTGGAGGGAGTTATCATCTGTTGTTTTATTCTACTCTGAGATAGAAATAATTTACAATAAAGTTTACAAAATAGTTTACAATAAAGAATTAATAGTCTGTTTATCTTTGCCTGTTTATAGGTGTTTCCCCTACTCTCCTTACCCAACAGTATCTTTGGGTGAGGATGAGATCATATTTAAAACACACACAAATAACAATAGCAGGTACTATTAGTCTATTCAAGCATTGTAGGTGTGCCAAGTTGGGACTTGAGCATCCTGTATTTTAAGTGTCTACTCTGGATCATACTAAAGAGTCATGCGTCACTTAGCCTATTCCTTGGATTAATAAGAGGTATTTTTATCCTTCTTGAAACAAATGAAAGAGGACACTGAAGAGAAGCATGTTATATTCAAAATAATCTGTGGATATTGTAATTCATCTTAATAAAGTCGCTCACTGCCTAAACCAAGGACTAGGACTTACAGAGCCCAGTTAGCCCATTTTTCACATGGAAAGATACAGTTACTCTTACACTTAGCTAGTTATCACACTCTCAGTGTTCATATTAATTGGCAATCTGATGCCCTAGGTTTTATTTGAGACCTCTAACAAAATTGTTTTGGTACATAAAATCAGCAACTTTCACAATTATTAACAACTGTATGCCATTCTTTTAATAATTTACATTCAAACTTCAACTGAAAGAATTTCAATGTATGAGACACATAAATAGCACTTTAAATTGTATTTACAACGCTTACCATTCTTCAAGAGTAACAAGTCATGACATTTGTCAGACCTTATTCTCCTACTGACACTGTTATACTAATTAGATATGATGGTAACCTATGCTATTACATGACGGTAGGTCACATGTAATTCGGGGACACTAAAAATGTTAAAGGCATTTAGCTATTCAGCTTCCCAAAGACTCAAGCTAAACAGGAGATTTTGGCCAAATACTGAAGACAAACCTGACCTTCAGAGCCTCCCTAAATGGAAGAATGATTTGGCAATACCCACCGAAATTCAAAATGTACATACTGTTTGACTTACCTCTTTAATTTTCAGGAAGTTACTTTATCTACTAACAAAATATCTATTACAGCACTATTTCTTACAGCAAAAAAAAAAAAAAAAGGAATGTCCATTAATATGGATAAAACAGTAAATATCACTTGTGGTAGTATGAGAGGTTTAAGACAGTAATCTGGAAAAAGACTCTCTTTTTCTCCAGAGTTCTATTACTTATGAACTGTGTGACACTGATGGGCATTTAATCACTCAAAGTCTAAACTGCCTCATTTGTTAAATGAGGATTAAAACAATACCTAGTCTCCTAAGGTGGCTGTGAGCTTTGCATGACTTAATTGAAGAAAAGTGCCCAACCCAGGAGTAAATTATCAATAAATGTTACATAGGATGATGATGGTACATTAGTACAACTGAGTACTAGAGGATTATTAAAAAGAATGAGGCATCTTTAACTGTATCAATGTGGAAAAATCTCCAAGGTAATATTAAGTGAAAAATGTAATGCCCAGAATAATATGATCAGATGCTACCTTTGTGAACAAAAAGAGTAAAGATGAAGAGGGAGAAAATGCACATAGGTATGAATCTATAATTTTTACTATATTTGTACATGTATTATCCATTCAACTTAATTAAAAATATTGATTGATATGTGCTAAAACAACTAAGCCAGGGGGTAAAATTATTATATATATCTAATTAGGTAAGCAAAGAGCATAGTAACTAAATAATAATGGCAAACATGCATATAGCTCTTATTATATATATACCAGTAATTCTAATCACTTTTCTTATTCATTTAATCCTCACAACACTTAATGAAATAACTATATTTCTAATATCCTTATTGTAGAGCTAAGAAAATGCAATACAGGAAGATAAACTTCCCCAGGATTTGAGCCAGTCTGGCTTCAGTACCTATATACCTAACTTCCCTGCTAGCTGTACTGCCTCTCAATACTACTCTAAGATTACTTTTATTTATTTTTGGTTGCGTTGGGTCTTCGTTGCTGTGAGCAGGCTTTCCCTAGTTGCAGCAAGCTGGGGCTTGCTGCACACAGGCTTCTTATGGTAGTGGGTGGCTTCTCTCGTTGGGCAACACCGGCCTAGGGTGCTCGGGCTTCAGGAGTTGGGGTTTGCGGCCTCCAGAGCACAGGCTCAATAGTTGTGGAGCATGGGCTTAGCTGATCCTCAGAACGTGGGAATTTTCCTGGACCATGGAGGACTGGCAGGCAGATTCTTATCCACTGCACCACCAGGAAGTCCTAAAATTACTTTTTATTTATACATATCCCAACTCTTTCCAAAAAGAATTCGTACATTCCTCAAAAATGAAAAATAAAACTCCCATATGATCCAACAATTTCACTCTTGTCTTGTTTTTTTTTTTGAAGAAAGTAAAACATTGATTAGAAAAGATATATGCACCCCACTCTGTTCTTTGCAGTATTACTGATGATTGCCCAATTACAGAAGCAACCAAGTACCCATCAACAGATGAAAGGATAAAGATCATGTGGGATACACATGCAATGGAATATTCCTCAGCCATAAAAAAGAATGAAATCTTGCTATTTGCAACAACATAGGCATGGATGCTTTCAACATGTAACAAATCTCATTCTAAACCATCTGCTGTTTTCTATTATGATTTTGAATGATATATTAATTTCAGACTCTTAAAAGGACTGAAATCAAGTACAAGATTAGTTATTAGTTAAAATTACTTTTAATTTTGCTTTACAGGCAACCTTGTTGGAAGCTTTCTTAAGGACAGTTAATCTTCTCCCTAGTTTTTTACTCACCAAGACCCGAATGTGGACTTCTCCTTATGCTGTCATATGATTACATCACGTGACAGACTCCATACTGGTGCAGTATGCTCTATTACCCTCAAAGAAGAAACCATTTCTGGAAGACTTAATAATCACCCCAAAATAAAATTTGTAACCCTATCTTATGATGCCTATCACTTTCTTATGCATTTTTTATGCACCTTCTTATTGGGTGCCCATGGGTTATCATATACAAAATTAAAGAGAGTTTATGGAATTATCAGTGTAAATTATACACTTTCCCTTCAGATACTTAAGTAAATAAGACAAAAAAAATTTCAGACAATTGACATTTCTGGCAATCTCAAACAGCGGGACTGCTGGATGGAAGAATATGTATTTTTAATATTAACAGATATTGCCTGATTGTTTACTAAAAAAAAAAAAAGAACTCACAAAACTCTAACAATTTACATCTCCACTAGCATTTTGAGAAAATCCTTTATCACACATCTCTGCTACCAGCAAGTTTACCACTTAATTTTTACTAATCAGAAAAAAATTTCACTATTACAATATTGATTACTAGTGAAGTTACATATTTTTTCATAAGTTTGAAGAATGCTTCAATTTTTCTTGAAGTTCTGGTCATATGCTTTACCTGTTTCTGTTGTGTGTACTTTTAACTCTTCAACTGTTATGCATATTTAAATTTTCTTAAATCTATCTTCCATTTTTGCCATTGAAATAGTCATTTCTGTGTTCTTACATTCCTATGTTTACTTCCATGACTTTCAGATTACCTATCTTGGTTTAAACGATCATTACTACATTTAGATTGTAAATATAAAAAAAAATTTAGGAACTAACATTTTTAATATTTTAAATACTTAAGCTTTTAATCCATCTTGAAATTGGTTTCTGCATATGCTACAAAGTACTGGCTCAATTTAATTTCTTCCAGACAGATAAGCTGTGTCAGTTATATTTACTACACGTGCCCTCTTTCCCCCACTGGACTAAAATATCACCTTGCCATATACTAAATTCCTTTTTTTTAAAAAATTTTTTGCAGGGGACAAAGGACAAAGGAAAGGATCAATGAGGGTGGGAGGGAAATGGGAAGAAAGGGGAGTGATGGTGGGGAGGAGTATATGTAATTTCTTAACCAATGGCTTTCTGTTTTTAATCACAAAGAACACTTAAAAAGAATCATGTTGAATTCATCCTATATTGGGGAAGGCAATGGCACCCCACCCCAGTACTTTTGCCTGGAAAACCCCATGGACAGAGGATCCTGGTAGGCTCCAGTCCATGGGGTCGCTAAGAGTCGGACACGACTGAGCGATTTCACTTTCACTTTTCACTTTCATGCACTGGAGAAGGAAATGGCAACCCATTCCAGTATTCTTGCCTGGAGAATCCCAGGGACGGGGGAGCCTGGTGAGCTTCCGTCTATGGGGTGGCACAGAGTCAGACACGACTGAAGCGACTTAGCAGTAGCAGCAACCAATAGCTTTCTGTTTTTAATCACAAAGAACACTTAAAAAAAATCATGTTGAATTCATCCTATATTAGGAGGTTTGATCTGGAAATGAAAAGTTCAGGAAACAAAAAGTCCAGTTTGGGTGTCCTCATCTTAGGCACATCTCGGTATTTTGTATTGGTAGGTCTATCTTTACCACAGTATATTATTTAGGACAGGATCACATTTGTCACTTCTTCCTCCCTACTACCCAAAGTGGTCCCAGACCCATAAAATAGTCAATAAACCTTTACAGAGTGAACAAATAAGTCTATTTTTTTTTTAACTCTCCTGAGTGAACTGAATTTTTTGAGGCTCATAAGTGAATATGTTTTCCACTTTACTTTGTCTATTACAGATATATGAGTGGGGTATTAAAGTCTCCCACTATTATTGTATTGTTGCATATTTCTTCTGTCATATTAATTGATGTTTGTCTTAGATATATCAATGCTCCAATGTTGGGTGCATATATATTTATAATTGTTATAACTTCTTTTTGGATTGTTCCTTTAAGTCGTTATGTATAACCTTGATTGTCTCCTTTTCAGGATCTTTAAAGTCAATTTTATCTGATATGAGTATTGCTACTCCTGCTTTCTTTTGGTCCATATTTGCATAGAAAATCTTTTTCCAGCCCTTCATTTTCAGTCAGTATATAGCCCCTATTTTAAGGTGGTTCTCTTGTAGACAACATATATAGGGGTCTACTTTTTGTATCCATTTGACCCATTTTAGTCTTTTGGTTGTCTCTTGTAGACAAGGTATGTAGGGGTCTTGTTTTTTTATTGATTCGGCCAGTCTTTGTCTGTTGATTAGGGCATTCAGCCCATTAACGTTTAAAGCAATTATTGATAAATAGGATTTACTTTATTGTTTTGGGTTTGAATTTATACACCCTTTTAGTGACTCCTATCTAGAGAATGTCCTTTAGTTTTTGTTGGAGAAATGGTTTAGTGGTGCTAAATTCTCTCATCTTTTGCTTATCTGTGAAGCTTTTGATTTCTCCTTCATATTTGAATGAGATCCTTGCTGGATACAATAATCTAGGCTGTAAGTTATTTTCTTTCATCACTTTAATTACGTCTTGCCATTCCCTCCTGGCTTGGAGAGTTTCTATTGAAAGATCAGCTGTTATCCTTATGGGAATTCCCTTGTGAGTTATTTGATGTTTTTCCCTCGCTGCTTTTAATATTTGTTCTTTATATTTAATCTTTGTTAATTTGATTAATATGTGTCTTGGGGTGTTTCACCTTGGGTTTATCCTGTTAGGGACTCTTTGGATTTCTTGAACTTGAGTGGTAATTTCCTTCTCCAGTTTAGGGAAGTTTTCAACTATTATCTCCTCAAGTATTTCCTCATGATCTTTCTTTTTATCTTCTTCTTCTGGAACTCCTATGATTCGAATGGGTTTATTTCTGCTTTTTAAAATTCTGCTGAACTTACAAAGGCCTAAAAGTATACCTTCACCTATAAACTTAAATAACATATTCATTATCTAGATAAGTTGAAACATTTTCACTTAAAGATATTCAAGTAACTAAGAAGAAATCATCATTTAAATGGGTCAATTCTCCATTTCAAATTAAAAAATTTTTGTTGCTCAAAGCAATTAACTGTAATTGGAGAAACTCAAAACATACAATAAATTTTAAATCTTTCTTAAAACTCTTAATCTACAGATAATTATTTAGTTTGCTGAATTTCCATCTTTTTCACATATGTATATACAATCATTACTACAGTTTCTAAATCATGCCCTTTCTTCATTTTTATAAACGTTTTCTAATGTAATCAGTCTTCTCTACTTTATTTTTAAGTAAACACTTTAAGAATTAAATTAAGAAATAACTACAAACATAAAGTCCGGTTGGTTTTCATTGCTCAAGCACAAGTGGAGCTCTTCTGCTTTATATCATGCATGGCACGTTGTTGATATAACTTTTTAAAATGTTTGTCAACAAAAGAACAATAGTTTACACAAATAGTATTAAAATTCAAAATTGAAATTTTTATTGTAGTAGCTAGTCATAATATTGAGGGCTTGCCAAGTGGCTCAGTGGTAAAGAATCCGCCTGCTCACGAAGGGGATGCAGGAGATTGGGGTTTGATCCCTGGGTTAGGAAGAGTCCCAGAAGAGGAAAGGGCAACCCACTCCAGTATTCTTGCCTGGAATATCCCATGGACAGAGAAGCCTGGTGAGCTACAGTCCATGCATTCGTAAAGAGTTAGACATAATTGACACCAAGAAAACAGCAAAAAAAAAAATCATTAGGCTAAATCTCAAAATACTTATGAAATACCATCAATTTTTGAAAACTAATTGCAGTTGTGAAATTCATTAAATGGAGCTAACTATGAACAAATATAAAGGCGAGTTTAAAATAAATTAATCATTAGATAATTTTATTCACATAGTAACTAATTATAAACGTGACTTTAATACTTTCAGGTAACAAGATTTATTACAATGAAAATATACATCTGTTTCAGCTGACTATAAATATACAAAAAAGATCTTCATGACCCAGATAATCACGATGGTGTGATCACTGACCTAGAGCCAGACATCCTGGAATGTGAAGTCAAGTGGGCCTTAGAAAGCATCACTACAAACAAAGCTAGTGGAGGTGATAGAATTCCAGTTGAGCTATTCCAAATCCTGAAAGAGGATGCTGTGAAAGTGCTGCACTCAATATGCCAGCAAATTTGGAAAACTCAGCAGTGGCCACAGGACTGGAAAAGGTCAGTATTTCATTCCAATCCCAAAGAAAGGCAATGCCAAAGAATGCTCAAACTACCACACAATTGCACTCATCTCACATGCTAGTAAAGTAATGCTTAAAATTCTCCAAGCCAGGCTTCGGCAATAAGTGAACCGTGAACTTCCTGATGTTCAAGCTGGTTTTAGAAAAGGCAGAGGAACCAGAGATCAAATTGTCAACATCCGCTGGATCATGGAAAAAGCAAGAGAGTTCCAGAAAAACATCTATTTCTGCTTTACTGACTATGCCAAAGCCTTTGACTGTGTGGATCACAATCAACTGTGGAAAATTCTGAAAGAGATGGGACTAGCAGACCACCTGCTCTGCCTCTTGAGAAATCTGTATGCAGGTCAGGAAGCAATAGTTAGAACTGGACATGGAACAACAGACTGGTTCCAAATAGGAAAAGGAGTACGTCAAGGCTGTATATTGTCACCTTGCTTATTTAACTTATATGCAGAGTACATCATGAGAAATGCTGGACTGGAAGAAACACAAGCTGGAATCAAGACTGCTAGGAGAAATATCAATAACCTCAGATATGCAGATGACACCACCCTTATGGCAGAAAGTGAAGAGGAACTAAAAAGCCTCTTGATGAAGGTGAAAGTGGAGAGTGAAAAAGTTGGCTTAAAGCTCAACATTCAGAAAACGAAGATCATGGCATCTGGTCCCATCACTTAATGGGAAATAAGATGGGGAAACAGTGGAAACAGTGTCAGACTTTCTTTTTCTGGGCTCCCAAATCACTGCAGATGGTGACTGCAGCCATGAAATTAAAGACACTTACTCCATGGAAGGAAAATTATGACCAACCTAGACAGCATATTCAAAAGCAGAGACATTACTTTGCCAACAAAGGTTCATCTAGTCAAGGCTATGGTTTTTCCTGTGGTCATGTATGGATGTGAGAGCTGGACTGTGAAGAAGGCTGAGCACCGAAGAATTGATGCTTTTGAACTGTGGTGTTGGAGAAGACTCTTGAGAGTCCCTTGGACTGCAAGGAGATCCAACCAGTCCATTCTGAAGGAGATCAGCCCTGGGATTTCTTTGGAAGGGATGATGCTAAAGCTGAAACTCCAGTAGTTTGGCCACCTCATGCGAAGAGTTGACTCATTGGAAAGACTCTGATGCTGGGAGGGATTGAGGGCAAGAGGAGAAGGGGACGACAGAGGATGAGATGGCTGGATGGTATCACCGACTCGATGGACATGAGTCTGAGTGAACTCCGGGAGTTGGTGATGGACAGGGAGGCCTGGCATGCTGCGATTCATGGGGTTGCAAAGAGTCGGACATGACTGAGCGACTGATCTGATCTGATATACACACTATGTCCATGTGTTTACATATAATATGTAATATGTATATACTGTATAATAAAAGAATATACTTATATAAACCAAAGTCCCTTATCTGATCTGATAAATATACACACTATGTCTATGTGTTTACATATATATAATATGTAATATGTATATACTATATAATAAAAGAATATACTTATATAAACCAAAGTCACTTTCAGTTCATAGCAGAAAACAAAAACATAGTAGCTTTTAAAGTCTCTATGGAAAAATGTAAAATATGGTTACTTATCATAATTTATTTCACTATAATACAAAACTTGACATTAAAGAGAATATTCAATCATCTCTTCATAAAATCTTTCCTTAGAACGATGAGTTGTTTTTTTCAGGATTAAGGTGAAACATAAATTTATGCTAGCTACATTTCAATTACTATTTAATTTACTGATATTTTCCAATATAAAAATAAGATAAAAAAAACATTTAGAGTAAAGGACAGAAATTTAAAATATAAGCACAAACTCAAAAGTCCCTCCTGTACAGGTTGGGGTAATTTTAATACATTTTTATAAGAATTTAGAAATAAATACCTCTTTAAACTGATTTCACATATTAATGACCACAACCTCTGGAAAATACTTATACAGAAAATTAATTGCAGTTGCCAAAATAATGAGCTTTATGTTGATATTTCTTAGCTTCTATTAATAAGTCTGTTTTAGGGATTCCCTGGTGGTCCACTGGTTAACAATTCACTTTGTAATGCAGGGAACATGGGTTTGATCCCTGATCCAGGAAGATCCCACATGCTTCGAGGTAACTATGCTCATGTGGGGCAACTTCCGAAGGTGCTATGTCTAGAGCCAGTGCTCTACAATAAGAGAAACCACCACAACAAGTCTCCAACTAAAGAATAGCCCCATCTCACCACAATTAGAGAAAAGCCCGCACAGCAGGAAGAACCAGTGCAGCCAAAAAAAAAAAAAAAGAGAGAGAATTAAAAAAATAATAAAATCTGTTTTAGAATCTTTGCTAGAGGTACATTTCTTGCTATTAGTAATAGCCTTATTTCAAAGTTTATTCCTTTCTCCATATCCCAAACTTGTTGCCTAATTTTATAGGGTATCTAAAAGTCTCCTTTAGAAATTCAGTATGTATAGTCAAACTGTTGTTGTTGTTCAGTTGCTAAGTCGTATCCAACTCTTTGCAACCCATGAACTGCAGCACACCAAGCTTCCCTGTCCTTCACTATCTCCCTGAGTTTGCTCAAATTCATGTCCATTGAGTCAGTGATGCCATACAAACATCTCATCCTCTGTTGCCCCCTTCTCCTCTTGCCCTCAATCTTTCCCAGCATGGGCTCCACAGGGGACGGCAACTAGATATCAGTAAAATTAATTTTTAAAAAGTACAAAGTATCTACTAAGCCCTCTGCATTCATGATCTAATTTAACAGTATCTATAGCATAGATTCAGAGAAGGCGATGGCACCCCACTCCAGTACTCTAGCCTGGAGAATCCCATGGATGGAGGAGTCTGGTGGGCTGCAGTCCATGGGGTCGCTAGGAGTCCGACACAACTGAGCGACTTCACTTTCACGCATTGGAGAAGGAAATGGCAACCCACTCCAGTGTTCTTGCCTGGAGAATCCCAGGGACGGGGGAGCCTGGTGGGCTGCCGTCTATGGGGTCGCACAGAGTCGGACACAACTGAAGTGACTTAGCAGCACAGCATAGATTTAAACATGAGGAAATTTAAGCTTAGGTTAAGTAAACTGTCCAAGGTCACACAGCTTAAATATGTGGTAAGGCCAGAACTTGAACCCACGTCTATACGATCAAGAAATCTATTCTTGTAAAGTCTGTACAATCTTGCTTCACATTTAAATACCACTTAGTTCTAAAAATACTTTCACATAGATTATTTAGGGTTTCTCTAACTTGAAATCGTAATACCCTTGACAGAAAGGTCCTAAACATCAAACCCAGAGCCCCAAATCCCAACTTTTCTAAGAAGCATATAACTAAAGTGGCAGTGCTGAAGGACAGTCTACTGACTTTTAGTCTAGTGCTATAGCTCATGTAGCTTTCAGTGACCCCTTTTACATTAAATACAACTCACTCCGCTCTCCTTCCCTCCCATATCATCCAAACACATTACAAACATATACGCTGTGAAAATAAGTTGGTCACTATGTTAATAAAGATATATTATTATGTCTCAGGTTTATATCTATTCTACTGACCATGATTTTGATAGCCGCTATTGACAATTTATACTTGAAAGCTAGTATCTAGTGTGTTACCTTAGAAGGTATTATGATCTGCAGGAATTTTAAAACTAGTTCAATCTCCCTGTCCAGTTATCTCATATTCAGTCAATAAACAATTTATTGAATGCCTATCTACTTCATCATCCAGGAGCTAAAGATCAAGAGTAGGGATACTGTCCTTGAATTCCTAGGAGTTTTATAGTTTATTAAGGTACAGCCCAACAAACAGTAATTAAAAACAATGTTCTGGAGGTGAAAATAGAAGAATGGAATATTGTGCAGTATTCTACAGAAGTGAGTGCCTAGCTCTGCCCACAGAGGAAGAAAGCACTCTTGGTGCTGGCCATAATCTATAAAGATAGTGACATATAAGCAAGACTTCAGAGTAAGCATACAAGAGGTGTTGGGGACTCAAATACAAGAACCCCTGTGTGCCATTTAATACTGAACTTCAGCACAGTTCTCTAACGAATGTTAAGATTTCTATATAGGGAATATCCTGACAGTCCAGTAATTAGGACTCATCCCTTTCACTGCTGAGGGCCTGGGTTTGATCCCTGATCAGGGAACTAGGAACTAAGATCCCTCAAGCCGTGAGGCACAGCCAAAAAAAAAAAAAAAAAGAGATTTCTACATTTAATACTCATTGATAGATAAAGTTAGTCTCAGAAATAGCTTCCATGCCACACAGAGATCACTTGTTTGTGAAAACTGTACAATATCAAAACTTTTTCAAATTCAACTTTAATAGTAATTCAGTCACCAATTCGGGCTGCCAATCTTCCAGATTTCATTAGTGGTCTAAATGATTGCTTTAGTAAGTTTCCTAAAATCAGGGGAATTGTGAAGTAAAACTGCAAACTCATTCAATCTCTTTCACATTGACATTTTCTCCTCTAGTACTCAATGCTTTTTAGCCTGCTTTCTCTATCCCATTTTGGTCTCACCCAGACAGGACTGATTTGCACTTCAAAAATCCTTATTATTTGGTGAATTCGTTTTAATTGGTGAAATGTCACCTGGGCAATGAAGCAACACTGCTTATGTTTTTCTGTCCTCTAGAGATCAGGGAATCTCACTCTGGAGCAAATTAATAGATAAAAACTATATATCAGTAGCAGACATCCTGAAACATAAACATCTTAACAGATTAGGTATATACCAATACAGATATATGCACAAAACACTAAAACTGTAAAGCATAATAGTGGTCTTCATTACTTAGAGAAAGGAAGAAAGATCTTAAGGTTATCTTATCTACTAATGAGCATCAATAGGCTAGTTTCTCTATTTTTGAACTTGGCTTTAAAGTTTAACTGAGAAAATGATTTTGCAGATTAAGAAAAAGTGTAATTTAAATTTTAAAAATCAAATTTGTAATTTCTGTTAAGTCCTTTCAATTTAAAAGAAGGAAGGGACTTTCTGAGTTTGTAGTGTAAACAAGAGTTTAACCCCAAACAGAAAAACATTCTTCCGTAAAGCACACTGTTTGGGGTCAAAACATTGGTTACTACATTACTACATTGGTTACTACATTACTACATTGGTTACTACATGAAATGGGAGTTCACTGGGTTGGGCAAAAACCTAAACAATCATTTCTGCATTTTCAGAAACTACTATTCATCAAAATCTGAAGACGTCACCTGGAGTTTTACAAACAGGGAAAGTAGGGATACAAATGCTACTTAATACTAATTTAGCATTAGTTAAGGAATTGATTGGGAGTAGCGATTAAGTAGGATTTTAGGGAGAAATGGCAAAGGATGTCAAAGGCAAAAAATATGAAGTCAGCAATATTTAGACTTAACCTCCTTACCTTTAAGTTTACGGTCAAACGCACTGGTTTATTATCTTTCCAGCCCAATTTGTTTCTGAAGAATTACTCCCTTCCAGGGAAGTCAGTTCTGCATAAGCTAGCCTGGGTCTCCTGCAGATCATGACATCGCAACCCCATCTTTCAACGCCTCCTCATTCAATCTAGACTGTCGCATTAACAACACTGCTTGTTTCTGAAGCTAGTACAGCTTTACTCTTTCCAAGTATCCTCTCCGTTTCTACACCATAAAATTGGAGAAGACAAAAGTAAAAAGCCACCTTTTACCATTCCAGACCCATTCAAAAGTTGTGAACATTTCTCGCAGGGATGTCAGATAAAAACTAGAATTACTGAGAATGCACACTAGGAAGCAAGCTTTACAATGACTCTGCAGTGAGAGAGTGTCCGCATCGCGACATTCTCTCCTAAGCCTGTCTCACAGGAGCCGCCTCTGCCTCCGGGGTTTTTCCTATCTCCTCGTTCCCCACTCGGGAGCTGAAGGGGAAGACCTTACAAGGCCTCTGCCAAAAAACAGGCTTTGGGGTTTGAGACCCGGAGACTATTGCAGACCCCAACTAATGCCTGAATCAACCCCATTACCCGAAGCCCCAAAGACTTGAATGGGGACCCATAATGGCCGCACTCACCCCCAGCCCCGGGAAAGGTGAACATCTCAACCCCTAAGTTGCAGGGTCGACCACGGTGGCGGGGATTGGACGAGGGGCGGGGGTCAAGATAAATGGAGAAACAAGATCCTCGCCGGGGCAGGATGACAGCGGGAGAAAGCCTGGGACAGCAGAGGCCACTATTCACATTCTCTCTTCTTTTCCTCCTCCCTCCCCTTCTATCCCCACCAGCCGCCGGTTACCGGTCGCCGCTCACCTGCCGGGGCGCGAGGTGCAGAAACCGTACCGATCACCGACCCAGAGGCTCTGTCACTGCAGGAGGGAAGTCTTCAGCTGCTGAGCGGGGGGGGGGGGGGGGGGCGTAGGACGTCACGTGACCCCGAGCTCCGCCCCGTCAACCCCAGCCGGGCTGGCTGCATCTCCCGGGCTTGTATTTTAGCGGATCGTTTGAACATTAATTTCCTTGTGATTAGATTTTAGAAAGGAAAAAAAAAAAGTCCACAAAGATCAGGTTGTAAAGTGCAACGCAAAACGCGTGGGTGGAACAGGTTAAAGTGCATTGCTAAGGAAGTGACGTTTATGCCGTGGTCTAGAGACCGGAAATAGCCATGGAGTTTCGTCCCCGTGAGGCCTGCCGGTAAAATCCCCAGGCTTAAAGGTTTGGGCAATCACGCGATATCGAAACTGAAACGTGCTGGACGTAAGCCAAGTTATCTAGCCAATTGTTGACTACGTTTATTTATCTTAAAAACACCTCATTACTTTTCACAGGCTTCTTTACATTTAGAGGAACAAGATTTATAAAATCGTTTTAGGAGACAGGTGCATTTGAAGGTCATACTGGAGACTACCAGCTGGGAAGACCAGAGTCAGGGAAGACTGAGCTTGTTAAAGTGAGAGAGGAGAGAAGGAGGGGTGGAAAAATCCGGATTTTATCGCCAGGGCCTACCAAGGAAGCCTCACAAGTTGTGTCGTAAGGAATGGGAGGAGAAAGATGACGCCAGAGGGCACAACCCAGTAGAAAAATGGAGGTCCTGAAGTAGAGGGGGAAGGGTACGAGGAGGCCTGCAGTGCGGCTGCGCGAGGGGCGGCCGACGCGCCGGCGCGCAGAGGGGGTGGGGTGAAAGGTCATAGCGCGGCGGCGGGTCTGGCTGGCGGCGGCGGGCGGGCGGCGAGTTTCCCGTGTGCACGTGTGGAGAAGCTGCTGCACTAGCGCGGCGGCGGGAGGCACCTCCGCCCCCTCCGGAGACGCAGGGCCGCGCTAAACTCTCGCGGCCTCCGTCACCCGCTCAGCTCCTTGCCTTAGGCGAGGAGGCCGGCTTGTGGGGTTGAGTGGCCCGAGCTGAGGGCGCGGAGAGCTCAGGGCGGCGACGACAACGGCGTTGATATCGGCTGTAACAACGGCCTCAGCAGGCGGGGAAGATGAAAGGGTGAGGAAGGGCAGCGGGGCAGGCCCCGACCGGCGGGGGAGAAGGGCTGCGAAGGATGGACGAGACTCTGGGAGAAGACCCGGCGGAGGGAGGTTTCTGGGCTTCTCTGCACACGGAGGGGGCGGAGGCTTGGCTCGGGCTGTTGGCGGGCTGAAGGGCCAGCGGAGGTAGGACCCAGGGAACCCAGGATTGGGGCCCGGAGGACGAGTGCGGGTTGATTGGAGAACAGCTGCTGAGTGGGGCGGCAGGGAAAAGCTGTCGTGAGGCTCCTGAGGCCTCCTGCTCCCCGGGAGCGAACGGCAGAGCCACCCGCGGCCCGGCACTCCAAGGGAGCGGTCCGGTTGTCCTCTTCACATCCAGGTTCGACACTGAGAACTGTGGTCTTTGACACCTTTCGGGGTTATCCACACTTGGAAGCGGCGCAGAACCTTCTGGAGAGAGCAGGAATTGGAATAAAGAGCACGGATAGGAGTACTCACAGCTAGTGACTCAACTAGATTTGGGTTGGGTCAGAGCGAGTGGAGGAGGGGGAGAGAGCGTGAGCACTGGAGACTTAGGGTGCCAAAATATTTAAGGAAGTGTTGCTGATCAATAGGTGGAGCTATTGCTCCAGCACTTTACTATTGCCCCTGGGCCGAGAGGGAGTCCTGGGTTCGTAGCAAGCTTTTTCTTAAGGTGTTTGGCAAAGTTAATATTCCTTCACAGGTTACCTCTTGGACAAAATTAGGGATTATTTTGGTTCGACTGTTTCCATTTGGATAAGATGTCACCTTACTGTTCAGTTACACACTGTTAAAGTATTAATTACATAATACGGTGTTTTAAAATATTGACGGAGTTAGCCCTTGCTTGCCTTTACCCTCCTTAGAGAAAGAAATGGAATCTTATCAGTGTTAAAAGTTTTCTGAGGTGGCTGAGTTTTTTCTGTTATAGCAAGTCAGTTAAAGAATTTTAACTATGTTTTGAGTTAGGGAAGGCTTTTCAAACTGTTCAGCAGCCCTTTTGAAGATAGAGTAAAAGTCCATGTTGTAAAGTAATCTCATACTGCCCAAGACAAGGATTTACATACTACTTTAGGGGCTTCCCCAATACGTCAACTGTTTAAAGAATCCTCCTGCAATACAGGAGACACAAGAAACGCTGGTTCGATCCCTGGTTGGGGAAGGTCCCCTGAAGGAGGAAATGACAAGCCACTCCAGTATCCTTGTAAAATTCCATGGACAGCGGAGTCTGGCGGATTGCAGTCTGTGGGGTTCATAAAGAGTCCCGCGCGACTGAGAACACAGACACTTTTCTTGGTGTGTGTATGTGTTTGAGGCTGCAGGAGAGGTCCAAGAAAATTTAATTTTATCTTTGTTGTTCAGTTGCTTAGTATTAAAGTTTAGAAAAAATGAAATTTTCGCAGTTCCTGCGTTATTTCGCATCAAGTTCTAAAGAGTTCCAATCAGGATACTAACTGGGGATATGGGAAGTATGTGCTGCACTTGAATCATGATCTAGAATGTTGGCTATTTTATATGTGATCCAGTATAACTTGGCAAGTTTTATCTTTCTTTCCTTGAGTATTAGTGCTTTCTCTTGTTTGTTTTTGTGTTCTCGTTGGCACTCAATACTTACTTGCTTTTGTTAAAGTAATAAAAATGAGGCTGAAGAGTTGTTGGTGTTGAGGTTGTGCGTGAATTTATAAAGGAGGGCCTCCAAAAATTATTCTGGATGTTTATATCCAAACTCTTTTGGTCTAGCTCATTCTACCTAGGATGTAATGCCCTTCCTGTTACTAACTTGGCAATAGAAATGGGGTCAAACAGCAGTTAATCATAATCTACCGTCAGTTAATATACTCATGAGGCAGTTAAAGAGTCCTTAAGTTGAGTTCCTATCACCTCTCACGATTGGAAGCTTAAGATCCAGTTCCTAATGGTAAACTTTTAACATGATTTCAGAGGAATAGACCTTTTACTTCTCAGGTGAACTAACTCCTACATAAGATGGAACTGTAGTTTTTTTCACTTGTTAGTCGTCTTCTTCAGTTCAGTCGCTTCAGATTCTTTGCGACCCCATGAATTGCAGCACACCAGGCCTCCCTGTCTATCACCAGCTCCCAGAGTTCACTCAAACTCAAGGTCCATCGAGTTGGTGATGCCATCCAGCCATCTCATCCTCTGTCGTCCCCTTCTCCTCCTGCCCCCAATCCCTCCAGCATTAGAGTCCTGAACAAATGAAGACTAGATGTTATTTAAAAGATTTTTAAGGTCCTTGAGTTCAAAGATGTGTAATTTCTGTGTGCAGTGTAGTCAGTGTTAATAGTCCTGCCTCTTGGGAATGAAACAGTGGTTCTGATTATGTGGTTTTTGTATGAAATTTTATTTGCTAAGTTTTTTTGGATACTGAGCTGACTAAACTGTAAGTCGGATAGAAATACCTAAAATTGGAAACATGTAGAACTGCTAACCCTAAATTAATGTACTGTTTGGATATTTTATGTTATCTATATTGTCTGTCATTTTGAAACTTTTAAAACTTAAGTATCCTACCTGGTTTGTTCTTCATATTCTTAATTTATTAGTAGCAGTAGGACTTCTTTTAGTATTGGCATGTATTTGCTTTTCTGCCAAACAAGATAGATTTCCAGTTGTTAATTACCGCATGTGTTTATATGCATGGTCTAGAAATTTGAAGTATATTACTTGAGAAGTTACTTCCTTTGTACCAAGGTTGCTTGTTTTTTATGAACCAGAGACTTTACCGGTTGAATTTGTGGGAGGTAAGCTGATTATTTTTATCTCTTCCTCTCTAGGGAGGATGATACTCAGGCAAGAAGGTATTGTTCACAGCCCAGACTGAGATGGCAGTGTAATTAGTCAATACAATAGAAAGTAAAACTGAATCCATTTACCCTTAAACTGTAGCAAAGAGGTGTTAATTCTAATAAAGATGTCTAACTAGATGTGAATACACGTGAACAAAGTAAAGATGATAGCAATAATAAAGTAAATAAAACAGTGTAGTTTACCAATTGAAGTGTTAAAATACAAAGATTCTGGAGACTTACCTGGTGGTCCAGTGGATAAGACTCCACATTTCCAGTGCAGGCCACCTGGGTTGGATCCCTGGTCAGAAGATGAGATGCCCCCAAATCGCAACCTTAGGTATTGGTTGAAGGGCTGTGTTGTTGTTCAGTTGCTAAGCTGTGTCTGGTTCTTTGCACCCCATGGACTGTGGCCCACTAAGCTCCTCTGTCCATGGGGTTTCTCTGGAGTCGGTTGCCATTTCTTTCTCCAAGGAGATCTTCCCAACCCAGAGATCAAACTCTTGTATCTTGCGTTGGCAGGCAGATTCTTCACCACTGAACCACCTGGAAAGCTCAAAGAAGTGTGTCCATACACTAAAAAAAAAAAAAATCATTGACCTGTAAAAAAAAAAAAAAAAATTGTGCTCTTTACAGAATGTGTTTTGTACTGCAATAAAATTTTTTTTAAGTTTTATTGCTGATTTTTGTCAGAAAAAAAAAAAACAAAGCCAGTGAGGCTGAAGTATACATAATTCAGGAACTTTTGTAAACCTGAAATTCATACTCTTTGCTTTGTGAAGTCAGTAATTTATGGGATGTTGAGTAAGATAATAAATTTTAACAAATACTTTGTAATGTTCCCTTGCTATGTCCAGACCAGTTCATATAAAATATAACCTACCTGTACCACAGTTTTAAAAAATCAGTGTCTTAACAAAGATAAAGGAGATTGAAAGGAAATAAGCTGCAATATGATATATATTTTAAGATCCAGATGAACAGGTACAACAACATCATAAATCATAAGATCATCTGTCTGTAAATATAAACTAAATTTATAAAGTATATCTACTACCAATATAGATGTGTGCATTGGTAAATAATGCTGTGTTACCATCAGTGTTAAGATTTTTCCCCCAAGTTATGGACAGCTCCTGGTGAAGTTCTGAAAAAAAAAAAAAAAAAAAAAACAGAATAATCAAGAATTTATGGATTAGAAAGGATTTTTAAAGGCTACTTATATCTTTCAAAGCCAGTGCTTTTGCCTAGCCAAACTAGTATCTATATTAAATTTCATTTTGCTCAATCCTCTCTTTTGGTCTGTAGAAATCCCTCTGACTCTTGGTTTTCTCTTCCAGGTATTAGCTATGTCTTCCAGCTTTGTGCCATCCGAGAAGATATACATTTTCAATTATTTAAATGGTGTCCTTTTTTCTTTTTTTAAAAGCGCAGCCTACAGAAACCATTAGAATACCAGTAGTAATCAACAGAAACGTCCTTTCCATCATAGAAATGAGAATCGTATGGATTATAGTTTAATAACTACAAAGTTATATAATTGTGCTGTCATAAAACACTCCTTTCTTTTGAGCTGTTCTCTTCCGTCATCTCCTAGTCACGTTCATTCAGTGCCTGACTTATTAGCAAAATATCAGTCTTGTCCTGTCCAATACAGTATTGACTAATTACAGTTGGCTGTACAACAATTGAAATGTGTCTTGTGTTACTTGAGGAACAGAATTAAAACGTCAGTTGTTGGACAGTTTCTGTGTATGTTTCAAACAACTTGGATATGAGTCCAGTGTAAATTTTATGAAATGTAAGTACAGATAAAATATTTCCAAGGAAAAATTAGCATCTGAATTGAGATGTACCATTAGTGTTAATGTACACTGGCTTACTATGAAAAATTATTTTTTAATATCATTAATTTTATTTTGATTACATGTTTCAATAATTTCACCTATTTCTTTTTGCCTTGTTAATGTAGATACTAGGGAAAAATTTTTTTAACGGGGACCTGAACTCTGGACCTAAAAAATTTTTAATTATATATGTGACTTGAATTCTATTTCTCTTGGGCGGTGCTGTGCTAGACCCTAGGGAGGGGGATGGAAACAGATAAATGTCTAAAATCTGATCTCTTCCCTTCAATCTAGAACTCAGATGGTAAATGTTTCAACTATGGGACAACAGATAGCGTGTGGCTATCTGCTCCGTGGTAACTGCTCCGTGTTTTAGATTAAAATGTTATAATCCAGTCATATCTTCTTAGTGAAGGAAGAGGGGTATGTATTTGCCTTGCCTGAGCTAGTGCAACCTATATTCTACCTTTTTTGGATAATTATTTTGGATTGCATAATTCACTGGAGAAGAATTTGTTGGATCAAAAAGTACTGCCATTTTTAAAGCTCTGATATTTGTTGCCACCTGACCTCCAGAAACATAGTAACAATTTATACTGCCAGCAGTGTATGAGAATGCCCTTCTTCAAGGGCTGATGAGAAAGAGGGGAACACTTGCAAAAACATCAGGGAAATGGAGGAAGACATTGTGGCTACCATGTCGTGGGTGGTGTAAATTACATTTTTCTGGGATCAGTGACACAGCTGACCCTTTATAAATGATAGAAATAACAATTCCTTTTTTACAAGTTGGTTTTGAGGACACATATACCCTTAATTCTAGTTTTACTTTGCTGACTAGGTGATAAATGGCCTTTCTTTCTTCCTTTCTTACTGATGACTTGGTGAAGTTGGACATTTCCCATTTTTCTGGCCATTTGTGTATCTTTGTGATTTAACTGTTACATACACTTCCCAGTTTTTAATTTGAATTTAGATTGCTTTTTTGACTTCAAATTACAAAACATCAAACATAATATTCTTTAGAAAATGGGCTTGAGACATTCACGTTAGTAAATATTGTTTGTGTTGCCAATTTAGAACCCAGATCATTAGAAACATTTTTATATGCAGAGCTTGTTAAGCTCGGGTAGGCAAGGAAAATGTTTTGTACTTAGAAGCATTTTAAACATTTCTTTTTTCTCTTTCCAGAAAACTAAGATATGTTTAAAGATGTGTTTGGATTCCTCCCGCCAACCAGACTGTAGAGTTTATAATTTTTCTTTAAAAAGGAGACTTACAATACAAAAAGCATTTGAACTAAAAGCAACCACATGTTGTAGTTCGGTGTGCCACCAATAATTGTTAGTGCTAACTAATTAGTCACTAACTAATAAGATTCTTAACTTCTGGGCCTTCATTTCTGTGTCTCTTTTGCAGTTTGTGTAATCTTTAGTTCCCCAACCAGGGATTGAACCCCGAACCTAACCACTGGACTGCTAGGAAATTCTCTCATTTCTTTCTTTAAAGAGAACAGCTTGAACCTGAATAGGAAAGGCCAGAGATTCTTGTGCCAGTTCTAATCTGTTGATAGTATCTTATCAGTATTACATATCTGTTGGTAGCTTTATGAGGTCTCAGACTGTGGAGGAGGGAGTGATATCATTGATTATTAATGGCACATGTGTCATATGTTTGCCATTTCTGGTCTCTGTCAATTCTAGCTTTCTATGATACCAAGAAACAAAACTTTGGAATCATATTTGAATTGTTCTCTTTTAAACTGCTCTCATTTTTCTGTTGTGTCTGCTTTTTGGGACCTGTTCTCCCATCTCTCCCCCTTGCCACTATTACTTTTTACAGTGGAGGCAGTTAAGGCAATGTGCCAGGCAATAAACCTCATCTAAAATAGTGTCCATGGTCTGTTAATGTAACTATAAATATAGTATGAAACAGATACAGAGGTGAGCCAAGAAAGAAAGCAAATGGGTTCTGGGGTTTTTGAGTAGTTTTGTATAGCCAAAAAAAAAAAAAAAGGAGGTGGCAGAGACAAGGCTAGGCCAGTGGCTAAAGGTAGGCAATGAAGGGCTACTTTGAATTTCGTTTGGTAGATTATGTGCAACTTTTTGTAAAGATTTTAAGTACATAAGGGAGAAGGCAGTGGCACCCCACTCCAGTACTCTTGCCTGGAAAATCCCACGGACGGAGGAGCCTGGTAGGCTGCAGTCCATGGGGTCACTAAGAGTCGGACATGACTGAGTGACTTCACTTTCTCTTTTCACTTTCATGCATTGGAGAAGGAAATGGCAACCCACTTCAGTGTTCTTGCCTGGAGAATCCCAGGGACAGGGAGGCCTGGTGGGCTGCCGTCTATGGGGTCACACAGAGTCGGACACGACTGAAGTGACTTAGCATAGCATAGCATAAGTACATAAGTAAAATGGTCAGATTTGTGTTTTAGGATTATTCTGACTGCATTGTGATGCTTTTGTCTCCTTAGCTGTAGACTTTTTCTCCTTATTAGGCTATTAAGATATGGGTTAAAATGATGGCCTGAACCATACTACCAAGAAAAAGGGTATAGGAACAGGTTATAAAGATATTTGGAAGGCAGAATCAACAGAGATTAAAAAAGGATGTTAGAGTACGTTTAAAGCTAGGTTTCTGTATTGGATGAATGATGAGTCTATGCATAGAGAACAGATTCCTATAGAGAATGAAGAATTCAGTTTTTGACGTGTTGAATTTGTGATTCCTGTTCAGTTCAGCTCTGTTGCTCAGTCATGTCTGACTCTTTGCAACCCCATGGACTGCAGCACTCCGGGCTTCCCTCTCCATCACCAACTCCTAGAGCTTGCTCAGAGTCATGTCCATTGAGTCGGTGATGCCACCCAGCCATCTCACCCTCTGTTGTCCCCTTCTCCTGCCTTCGATCATTCCCAGCATCAGGGTCTTTTCCAATGAGTCAGTTCTTCTTGATTCCTGTAGACATAGCTTTTATTTATTTCTGGTTGTGCTGGGTCTTTGTTGCTGTCTGAGGGCTTTTTCTAGTCGTGGCAAGCAGGGCTACTCTTCATTGCAGTGGAGGGGCTTCTCAACATGGTGTGGAGAAGGCAATGGCACCCCACTCCAGTACTCTTGCCTGGAAAATCCCATGGACGGAGGAGCCTGGTAGGCACCCGTCCATGGGGTCGCTAAGAGTCATGCACAACTGAATGACTTCACTTTCTCTTCACTTTCATGCATTGGAGAAGGAAACGGCAACCCACTCCAGTATTCTTGCCTGGAGAATCCCAGGCACAGAGGAGCCTGGTGGCTGCCATCTATGGGGTCGCACGGAGTTGGACACGACTGAAGTGACTTAGCATCAGCAGCAACGTGTTGGCTTCTCTTGTGGGCCACAGGCTCTAGGCATGTGAACTTCAGTAATTGGCAGCACACAGGCTCAGTAGTTCTGGCTCACGGGCTTAGTTGCCCTGCAGCATGCGAAATCTTCCTGGACCAGGGATTGAATTCATGTTCCCTGCGTTGGCAGGCTGATTCTTATACACTGTACCACTAGGGAAGTCCAAAACATCAGTATTTAGGTAGTAATAAGGGAAAAGCTCTAGTTAGGAAGGAGCTCGCCTAGTTGAACATACAGATAACCATGGAAAATTTTTCCAAGGAATAATCTTTTTCTTTTTACAGTATAACTTTGAATATATGTCCCTGTGTGTATTTAGTGCTTCTAGTATGCAACCAATTAATTACCGAGATTTTTACACATCTAATATTTGCAGTCACACAGCTTAGAGAACTGATTCACCCACCACTGCTGTTTCGATACCTACTAAGCCTCTAGAGCAGTGACTCTCAACCAGGGGCCACTCCCATCCCACTCTGGACATCTCATAATGTCTAGAGACATTCATAAGTCATCGCAGTAGGGGGGATGGTTATTGGCATCTAGTGGGTAGGGCTAGCAATGCTGCTAAACATCCCACAGTGATCTGTGAAGCCCCTCACAACAGGATTCAGTCAGTCAGTTCAGTCGCTCAGTCGTGTCCAACTCTTTGCGACCCCATGAATCGCAGCACGCCAGGCCTCCCTGTCCATCACCAACTCCCGGAGTTCACTCAGACTCACGTCCATGGAGTCAGTGATGCCATCCAGCCATCTCATCCTCTGTCGTCCCCTTCTCCTGCCCCCAATCCCTTCCAGCATCAGAGTCTTCTCCAATGAGTCAACTCCTTGCATGAGGTGGCCAAAGTACTGGAGTTTAAGTTTCAGCATCATTCCCTCCAAAGAAATCCCAGGGCTGATCTCCTTCAGAATGGACTGGTTGGATCTCCTTGCAGTCCAAGGGACTCTCAAGAGTCTTCTCCAACACCACAGTTCAAAAGCATCAATTCTTTGGCGCTCAGCCTTCTTCACAGTCCAACCCTCACATCCATACATGACCACAGGAAAGACCATAGCCTTGACTAGATGAACCTTTGTTGGCAAAGTAGTGTCTCTGCTTTTGAATATGCTATCTAGGTTGGTCATAACTTTCCTTCCAAGGAGTAAGCGTCTTTTAATTTCATGGCTGCAGTCACCATCTGCAGTGATTTTGGAGCCCAGAAAAATAAAATCTGACACTGTTTCCACTGTTTCCCTATCTATTTGCCATGAAGTGATGGGACCAGATGCCATGATCTTCGTTTTCTGAATGTTGAGCTTTAAGCCAACCTTTTCACTCTCCTCTTTTCACTTTCATCAAGAGGCTTTTTAGTTCTTCTTCACTTTCTGCCATAAGGGTGGTGTCATCTGCATATCTGAGGTTATTGATTATTTCTCCTGGCAATCTTGATTCCAGCTTGTGTTTCTTCCAGTCCAGTGTTTCTCATGATGTACTCTGCATATAAGTTAAACAAGCAGGGTGATAATATACAGCCTTGACGTACTCCTTTTCCTATTTGGAACCAGTCTGTTGTTCCATGTCCAGTTCTAACTGTTGCTTCCTGACCTGCATACAGGTTTCTTAAGAGGCAGGTCAGGTGGTCTGGTATTCCCATCTCTTTCAGAATTTTCCACAATTTATTGTGATCCACACAAAGGCTTTGGCATAGTCAGTAAAGCAGAAATAGATGTTTTTCTGGAACTCTCTTGCTTTTTCCATGATCCAGCAGATGTTGGCAATTTGATCTCTGGTTCCTCTGCCTTTTCTAAAACCAGCTTGAACATCAGGAAGTTCACGGTTCACGTATTGCTGAAGCCTGGCTTGGAGAATTTTGAGCATTACTTTACTAGCATGTGAGATGAGTGCAATTGTGCGGTAGTTTGAGCACTCTTTGGCATTGGCTTTCTTTGGGATTGGAATGAAAACTGACCTTTTCCAGTCCTGTGGCCGCTGCTGAGTTTTCCAAATTTGCTGGCATATTGAGTGCAGCACTTCCACAGCATTATCTTTCAGGATTTGAAATAGCTCAACTGGAATTCCATCACTTCTACTAGCTTTGTTTCTAAGGCTCACTTGACTTCACACTCCAGGATGTTTGGCTCTAGATGAGTGATCATATCATCGTGATTATCTGGGTCGTGAAGATCTTTTTTGTACAGTTCTTTTGTGTATTCTTGCCACCTCTTCTTAATATCTTCTGCTTCTGTTAGTTGAGCCCTAAATTTCAGTAGGGCCAAAACTGAGAAACTGCTCTAAAATTTAGATGAGATAAAAGAGAGTTCATCAGTTTTACTAAGGTCTTGGAGATTCTTAGATACACTAAAATTAAATTAGCAATTCTATGAAGTAGTTGAGATTCTGCCCTAAGTCTTGCAGAGATTAGGTTCAAAAACAAATGGTTATCACAGTGCAGAGGGTTCTGTGCCTTGGAAGAGTACAATGGTGATACAATTCAAATGAGGTGGAAATCTCAGCAAGATGACCAGTTAAGGCCTCCAGAACAGTTGGTATTTAAGCTGTGCTTTGATAAATGCTGAGTGGACTTACTTTTAGGTTCAAGGAATTTATACTTTAGAGGAATCACTCTTTCATGTAATGTACTTGAAGACAAGAGTTTAGAACCAGATTACTGCTAGCTAAGAAAAAATTATCCTCTAAACCCCTTAAAGTTTTTATCAAAGGACCATGGGCATACTTTGATCCTTGTTAGAAAACTTAAATTCTATGCAAAGCTGCTTTATCAGTACACCTTCAGATCAGATCAGATCAGATCAGTCGCTCAGTCGTGTCCGACTCTTTGCGACCCCATGAACCGCAGCACGCCAGGCCTCCCTGTCCATCACCAGCTCCCGGAGGTCACTCAGACTCACATCCATCGAGTCAGTGATGCCGTCCAGCCATCTCATCCTCTGTCGTCCCCTTCTCCTCCTGCCCTCAATCCCTCCCAGCATCAGAGTCTTCTCCAATGAGTCAACTCTTCGCATGAGGTGGCCAAAATACTGGAGTTTCAGCTTTAGCATCATACCTTCTAAAGAAATTTCAGGATTGATCTCCTTCAGAATGGACTGGTTGGATCTTCTTGCAGTCCAAGGGACTCTCAATAGTCTTCTCCAACACCACAGTTCAAAAGCATCAATTCTTCGGCGCTCAGCCTTCTTCACGGTCCAGCTCTCACATCCATACATGACCACAGGAAAGACCATAGCCTTGACTAGGCGAACCTTTGTTGGTAAAGTAATGTCTCTGCTTTTGAATATGCTATCTAGGTTGGTCATAACTTTCCTTCCAAGGAGCAAGCGTCTTTTAATTTCATGGCTGCAGTCACCATCTGCAGTGATTTTGGAGCCCAGAAAAACAAAGTCTGACACTGTTTCCACTGTTTCCCCATCTATTTCCCATGAAGTGATGGGACCAGATGCCATGATCTTCGTTTTCTGAATGTTGAGCTTTAAGCCAGCCTTTTCACTCTCCACTTTCACTTTCATCAAGTACACCTTAGATAAGTGTTTTTAACCTTGAGAAGTAAAGATGACTCCTTTGAGGAAAGTTATACAGTGTAGCTAACTTTACATTATAATGACATTCATAGACAGAGGTCTCATTCTGGCTTTATTGATAACTGGCTTCAGGCATATCTGTCTGGTCTTCAGTTCTGTCATCTATAAAATGAAGGAGATTAGAGTCAGTGGCTTCTGAGGTCCCTTCCAGATCAAACCCTTCTTCATACTAGGTGACCAGTTAAAATTTTGTGCCAAGGTGCACTTAAATACCCATCTAAAGTATAAAGGCTTTAAGCTTTCTCTGTACATCATTTTCTCTTGTTGCTGTGTAACTTTAGCAGTCAGACTTTGTACAAAAAGACCCACTTTTGTGTAGTCATACCTCCATCTTGTGGCCTTTCAGAATATTGCCACTAAACTTTGTTTCATAATTATGGTCATGCTGCTGCTGCTGCTGAGTCGCTTCAGTCGTGTCCAACTCTGTGCGACCCCATAGACGGAAGCCCACCAGGCTCCCCCGTCCCTAGGATTCTCCAGGCAAGAACACTGGAGTGGGTTGCCATTTCCTTCCCCAATGCATGAAAGTGAAAAGTAAAAGTGAAGTCGCTCAGTCGTGTCCGACTCTTAGCGACCCCATGGACTGGAGCCTACCAGGATCCTCCGTCCATGGGATTTTCCAGGCAAAAGTACTGGGGTGGGGTGCCATTGAAAGCTAGAAATACTTAAAGTGCTTATTATCTGATGTTGCTACTAAATGTTTTACACAGATTATTCCATTTTATCATAGCAGTTGTTTTTTAAGCTAAGAGTAAAGATTTCCTACTACTGTATTCTAAGTTCACCAATTATATGAGATTTGTCTGAGTAACAGGCTCATCTTGTGGTGCTGCTCTATAAAATAGGAGGCAAGTAGCTGTGTTTTCCAGATCTAAGGATTTGGTTCACATTTCTGTGGGTGCTTGTGCAGTGTCAGTCTGCCCCCACCCCTTTAGATCGTTAGTCTCAAAACTTTGGTATGGAGATGTATTAAGAGTTTGTTATAGATTTGAAAAGCAAAAAATGACATATCATGTGAATTTACTTGAGCTGAGATAATAGTTTCTTTAATAACAGTTGTCTTCAGTTTTTTAGTTAGGGTTTCGAACTCTAGTGCCAACAGGAACCCAGGACCTGGCACCAAGCAGATAAGGTAATTGTGTTAAACAAGAACTGTAAGCTTTATGTAGAAAATCTCCTGGTTTAAAAATTAGCAGCCAACTTAATTAGGAAAAACAAAAAACTGTTGACTCAAACAGATGAGGCCACTGTGGCTGATTTACCTTTTAGGCCAGGAATTTAGGCTTATCTACAGAGCAGAGATCTTAAACTGATCCATTAAAAGTAGTTTATGTTGTTAAATTATATTGAAATTTTATCTGAAGTAAGTAGGTAGTGTAGTGATTAAAAAACCCAGCTTTCAGAATTAGGCCAATTTGAGGTTGAGTCACAGTCCCTCAATACTAATTACGTCACATACACTGCTTCTCCAGATTAAACTCTCTTGAAGATTGTTTTCTCACGTATCTTTATGGGCTTCTGTTCTTTTACTTCTGAAATTCAGGTGCTAGTGCAGGAGACCCAGGAGATGTGCGTTCAGTCCCTGGGTTGGATAGATCCCCTAGAGGAGGAAATGGCAACTCGCTCCAGTTTTCTTCCCTGGAGAATTCCATGGACAGAGGAGCCTAGTGGGATACAACCCATGGAATCACAAGGAGTTAGACATGACTGAGCGACGAACACTTTCACTTTCTTTCACTTCTGGTAGTTTTTAGATTTTCTTCCCACTACAGACATTCTTGGTAATGTGATCTGTTCCCATAAATAGAAGATCTGTATTATACATTATTAATATTCCAGGAAACAACTCTCAAAGTGATGTCTTAGAAAATTCTTTCCTTAGGAGTTAGAATAATGTAAAAAGTTCAGGTGCATTTTCTCTGCTAATTGTTTTTATCTACTTAACAACATTGCGTCCAGTCACATTAGATAACATTTGAATGGTTATATAAATATTTTTAATGATTATTCTTAGTTTTAAAATACTTGACAGTATTATCAGATCAGATCACTCACTCAGTCGTGTCCAACTCTTTGCGACCTCATGAATCGCAGCACGCCAGGCCTCCCTGTCCATCACCAACTCCCGGAGTTCCCTCAGACTCACGTCCATGGAGTCAGTGATGCCATCCAGCCATCTCATCCTCTGGCGTCCCCTTCTCTTACCCCCAATCCCTCCCAGCATCAGAGTCTTCTCCAATGAGTCAACTCCTTGCATGAGGTGGCCAAAGTACTGGAGTTTGAGCTTTAGCATCATTCCTTCCAAAGAAATCCCAGGGCTGATCTCCTTCAGAATGGACTGGTTGGATCTCCTGCAGTCCAAGGGACTCTCAAGAGTCTTCTCCAACACCACAGTTCAAAAGCATCAATTCTTCGGTGCTCAGCCTTCTTCACAGTCCAGCTCTCACATTCATACATGACCACAGGAAAGACCATAGCCTTGACTAGGTGAACCTTTGTTGGCAAAGTAATGTCTCTGCTTTTGAATATGCTATGTAGGTTGGTTATAACTTCCCTTCCAAGGAGTAAGCGTCTTTTAATTTCATGGCTGCAGTCACCATCTGTAGTGATTTTGGAGCCCAGAAAAATAAGGTTTGACACTGTTTCCACTGTTTGCCTATCTATTTCCCAAAAAGTGATGGGACCGGATGCCATGATCTTCATTTTCTGACAGTATTATATAGAGGGCCAAGTGTACCATGTCATTATATGTAAGGAACTTGAGCCTCCTTGGATCTGGTTCCTCACGGGGCAGCAGAGGGTCTTGGAACAGAGGGACACGGTAGTTTCAATGTGGCAGGATGGGGAGGTTGTCTGGCCATGTAACCAGTTACACCAAAATCAGACTATGACAGGCTAGAGATTGCTGAATTTAGATTAGGTCTTTACCAGAATGGAAGGTTCACTTTGATCTACCTCTCATTCAGCTTCCCTTCTACAAAAACAGCTTGCTTCAGCTGGATATAGAGAAGTTTTAGTAGTTTGTTAAAAGTTTGAGCTTCTAGCCTCCTTTTGTTCTTTAAAATAGTAAAGAGTAATTGAGATATTGAGTGCTTTCTACTGAGTTTTAGTATCAGAAATAATGTCATTAGTAAGTAACTACAATACTGTTATACCTAGTACCATATTATGATCTGACACCCAGTCTGTATTAGGCTTGTTCAAGTCAGAATCCATAAAGGTCCACATGTCCCAGTTGGCTGAAGTATCTCACCATCTTTTATAATCTGACAGTTCTTTCTCCTTTAAAAAAAAAAAATTATTAGAATAGTTTTGGTTTTGGTTTTAGATTTATATTTTTGAAGGTGGTGCAGACCCATTTTCCCTGTGTTCCCACTATCCCCAATTAATAACAACTTACATTAGTATGGTACATTGAAAATGAAAAGACAAGCCATGAATTGAGAGAAAATAGTTGCAGATTATATATGTGATAAAGGACTTATATCCAGAATATGTGAACAATCCTTATAACTCAGCAAGATAATTTTAAAATGGGATTTTTTTTTTATGAACTAATATAAAAACTCTAGGTTTATTCCAAGTCCTAGATCATGGGCAGAAGATTTAAATAGACATTTCACCAAAGAAGATGTACCAGTGGCTAATGACCAAAGGGAAAAAAAATTGCTTAGCATGATCAGAGAAATGCAAATCCGATGAGATTATCACTTTGTACCAGTAGAACAGCTATAAACAGAAAGGCACTAAAAAAGCATTGATGAGGATGTGGAGAAATTGGAACCTTAATACACTACTAGAAGTAATGTAAATGGTGTGGCCACTTAGGGAAACAGTTTAACAAGGTATTAATTTTCCCTTACCACTGTAGCAAATGACCACAAACTTGGTGACTTAAACAGCACAGATGTATCATCTTAGTTCTTAAGATCAAAGCCTGAATGGGTTTCACTGTGTTAATATCAAGGTGTTGGTAGGTATAATGACTCCTGTCTACCTGGACCTCAGTGTGTGACCTTATTTAGAAATAGGGTCTTTGCAAATGTAGTTGAGATGGGGTCATACTCAATTAGGGTGGGCCCTGATGTCCTCATGAGAGCCTACATACACACAGAAGATCATGTAAAGATAGAGGCAGACATATAAACATCTGAGGCCACCAGAAGCTGCCAAAGGTGAGGAAAGATTCTGCTCCAGAGCCTAGTGGGCATGGCCCTACTGACACTCTGATTTTGGACTTCTGGGATTGAGAACTTTGAGAGAATACATTTCTATTGTTTTAAGCCACCGAGTTTGTGCAGTTCTAAGAAACTGATAACAATAGATCTGTGTTTCTTTCAAAGGCCTAAGATAATGTTTTCTCGCCTTTTCAACATCTATGGACTACTTGTATGCCTTGGTTCATGGTTCATCTTCAAAGCCAGCAGCATAGCATCCTTAAAAATCTCTTGTCTCTGTTGTCACATCTTCTCTGATTCCTAAGAATCTGTGTGATTACAGAGGGCCCAACCAGATAGTCCTGGTTAATTTACCTGTCTCAGGTTCTTATACCCGCAAAGTTCATTTTTCATATCAGATCAGATCAGTCGCTCAGTCGTGTCCGACTCTTTGTGACCCCCTGAACCGCAGCACGCCAGGCCTCCCTGTCCATCACAAGCTCCCGGAGGTCACTCAGACTCACATCCATCGAGTCAGTGATGCCATCCAGCCATCTCATCCTCTGTCGTCCCCTTCTCCTCCTGCCCTCAATCCCTCCCAGCATCAGAGTCTTAACCTCAGATATGCAGATGACACCACTCTTATGGCAGAAAGTGAAGAGGGGCTAAAAAGCCTCTTGATGAAAGTGAAAGTGGAGAGTGAAAAGGTTGGCTTAAAGCTCAACATTCAGAAAACGAAGATCATTTTTCATATAAGATAACATATTAAAGATTCCTGGGATTAGACAGCCTCTGGGTGTCATCATTCTGCCTACCACAGGCAGTCTCTTTAAAAAGTAAAACATATTTGCCATATGTACGACCCAGCAGTCCCACTTCTAGGTATCTACCAGAAAAAAAATAACGTATATGTCTGCATACAGATTTGTATGACATATTCAGAGCAGCATTGTTTATAATAGCCATGAAGTAAATAGTTAAAATCCCAGCAAGTGGTAAATGGATAATCAAAAATGTGATATATTCATACAATGAAATACTGTTCAGCTACTGACAAATTGGAATATAGTTGAACCTCAGAAACATGCTGTGTGAAAGAAGTCTAGTTCAAAAGATCACGTTATATGAAATGTTCAGAAATGGTAAGTCTTGAGGAAGAAGGTGAATTTAGTGTCTGCCTTGGAGTAGGTAAGGGGATTTATCTTGCTGTGCATAAGAGATTGAAGGGGTATGACATGAGTGCTCTAAAGCTAAATTGAGAGGATGGTTTAACAACTCTATATAAATATTTTTTTGTTAGACTTTTTTATTATACATTGAATATTTAAGATACTTCACATCCTTACAGCAGGAAATTATGTTTCCATAGACCAAGCAACAAACTATTGAAAATTGACATTAAAACAAAATACCATTGGGATTCCCTGTTGGTTCAGTGACTAAGACTCTGCGCTCCTAATGCAAGGGGCCTGGGTTTGATCCCTGTTAGGAAACTAGATCCTGCATGCTGCAGCGAAGGTCATAGTTTTCCACCCACTACACAAGACACTGTGCATCCAAAATGAATTTTTTTTAAAAAAAGGAATTAACAGAAGCATCAAAAAAGTGAAATACTTAGGGACAGATCTGACCAAAGATGTAAAAAACCTGCACACTGAAAACTACTAAACATTGCTGACAAGCGTGAAAAAAGGTCAGTAAGTGGAGACATACACCTCTGCATGGGCAGGAAGACTCAATATTGTTAGGGTCATAACTCTGTATTACCTTTGAATTGTACACTTTAGGTGAATTTTATACTATGTAAATCATACTTCAAGAATAAGAGAAAAACAAGAACAATGTACAGGGATTGGGTTCATACACCTAAATGTAGTCAAACTTCTAGAAGAAAACAAAAATCTAAATCTTAATGACCTTGGGTCAGACAAAGATTTGTTAGATATGACCCTGAAAAGTATGATCCACAGAATTTCTTCAAAATGTATAACTTCTGTTGTGTGAAAAACACTGCTAAGAAAATGAAAAAAGCCACAGCTGAGATAAATCTTCTGCAACACACATAACTTGCAAAGGACATGTATTCATAGTAACTTAAGTCTCAATATTTCAAACCCAGTTTTTTAAGAGTAATAGATTGCAACATCTCCTTCACCATAGAAGATACATGAGTGGCAAAGAAGTACGCGAAAAGATGTTCACCATTATTTAGGGATATGCAAATTAGAACCACAATGAAATGTCACTACCAATCTGTTAGGGTTAAAATTTAAAAGTTCATAGTGCCAAATGCTAATTTAAATCCAGAACACCTGAAACTCTTGTATACTTAGCTAATGAGCCAGCACTCCTCCTCCTACGTATTTAGCAGAAAGAAAAACTTATATTCACACAAGAATCTGTACAGAAATTGTAGCAACTTTATATTAATCTCCCAAAACTAGAAACACTCAAATGCTCTTCAATAAAAGTATAAACTCATACTCTGTCTCTATAGGAATGAACTGTTGATAATAGTGTGGTGAATCTCAAAGGCATTATGCTGAATGAAAGAAGCCATGCAAATGACTGTATTATGATTCTGTTTATGTGATGACTCTTGAAAAGGCAAAACTATGGGGAACAAAACAGATAAATGGCTTCCTGGGAGTGGTGGTAGAGTGACACTGCAAAAGGTCATGTGGGAGACTTTTGAGGTGGTAGAATCATTCTGTTTCTTGATGATCGAGTGGTAGTCTTTTGAGGTGATAGAATCATTCTGTTTCTTGATGATTGAGTGGTAGTTTGGTGACTATATATTTTTCAAAACCCAGAACCATATGCCTAAAGTTAATTTTATATAGGGAATTCCTTGGCACCCTAGTGATGAGAGCTTGGTGCTTTCACTCCTCTGGGCTCAGATTCGATCTCTGGTTGGGGAACTAAGATCCTGTAAGCTGTGCGATGTAACCAAAGGAAAAAAAAATAGAATTGAAATTTTATGTGAACTTTTCTTTTTTAACCTAAGTAATTTTGTTTTTCCTAAGAAAGCAAATTTATCCTCAAAAAGTCTGGAAAAATAAGGGAACAACTAATAGTTGATATAGATTAGAAAACTGCAAACTGATAGACTTGAATAGACTATAACAATACTTACATTAAATCTGAACAGACTGAATACTCATTATCAGATTAAAGGAACAAGATTTAAGCATATGCTGTTCACAAGAAGATAAGGAACACAGAAGTTCAAAGAGTGGTAGAAAATACACTATGCAACATTAATTAGAAGAAGGCAATATGTCTATATTGTTAAGTGAAGTAGACTGTAAGACGAGCAACATTACATCAAAAAGGTGGGCATTTCAAAATGATAAAAGGATTATTGATTCACCAACTCGTAACAGTCCCCAGCATTTATGTTCTTAATAACATAACTTGAAAATAGAAGCAAGCATTGACAGAACTGAAGAGCAAGAAGAAATGAAACACTTCCAAACTTTATTTGATGTCAGTCAAGATAAGAAAACCTATCAAAGATATTGTAAGGGTGGAGAAGGCTGTGTCAGGGTAAGACTTACTGATGTATCATTTAAACTGACCTAAGGGGGGGGTGACAAAATAACTTTCAGCCAAGAATGGAAAGGCCACCAACTGAGATACAGCAAATTGCATGTGAAGAAGATTTTGTGGGTAAGATCAGGTATTTATTTTTGGATATGTTTAATTTGAAGTGTCTGCTAGAGATGCTTTTGCATATAGGAGTGACTTCTAGGAAGAGATGAATTGGGTTGGCAGCATTAAATTCATAGGACTATATATGGATTGAAGTCACCAAGAAAAGGTAGCTAGAGAACACGAGGAATACAGACTCGATGTGCAAGGCCCTTATAAAATTGGTTCTGCTTCCTCTTCAACCCTAGCTTCCATGTGTATTACATAAAAGCATACTTTGTTTTACTATAGCAAACTGTGTGGTTTGGGGAATATATGATTCCTCTTTGTTGGTGTTCTACCGTCTCCTTCAGTTCAATTACTCAGTCGTGTCTGATTCTTTGTGACCCCGTGGACTGCAGCACGCCAGGCTTCCCTGTCCATCACCAACTCCCATAGCTTGCTTAAAGTTATGTCCATCAAGTCGGTGATGCCGTCTAGCCGTCTCATCCTCTGTTATCATCCCTTTCTCCTCCACCTTCAATCTTTCCCAACATCAGGGTCTTTTCCAATGAGTCAGTTCTTTGCATCCGGTGGTCAGCGTATTGGAGCTTCAGCATCAGTCCTTGCAATGAATATTCAGGACTGATTTCCTTTAGGATGGATTGGTTAGATCTCCTTGATGTCTAAGGGACTTTCAAGAGTATCTTCCCAACCACAGTTCAAAAGCATCGGTTCTTTGATGCTCAGCTTTCCTTATAGTCCAGCTCTCATATCCATACATGACCACTGGAAAAACCACAGCCTTGACTAGGCAGACCTTTGTTGGCAAAGTAATGTCTCTGCTTTTTAATATGCCATCTAGGTTGGTCACAACTTTTCTTCTAAGGAGTAAGCATCTTTTAATTTCATGGCTGCAGTCACAATCTGCACTGATTTTGGAGCCAAGAAAAATAGTCTCTCACTGTTTCCCCATCTATTTGCCATGAAGTGATGGGCCTGGATGCCATTATCTTAGTTTTCTGAATGTTGAGATTTAATCCAACTTTTTCACTCTCCTCTTTCACTTTCATCAAGCGACTCTTTAGTTCTTATTCACTTTCTGCCATAAGGGTGGTGTCATCTGCATATCTGAGGTTATTGATATTTCTCACGGCAATCTTGATTCCAGCTTGTGCTTCCTCCAGCCCAGTGTGTCTCATGATGTACTCTGCATATAAGTTAAATAAGCAGGGTGATAATATACAGCCTTGACGTACTCCTTTCCTGGTTTCCTGGAACCAGTGTGTTCCATGTCCAGTTCTAACTATTGCTTCTTGACGTGCACATGTGTAGATTTCTCAGGAGGCAGGTCAGGACGTCTGGTATTCCCATCTCTTTCAGAATTTTCCACAGTTTTGTTGATCCACACAGTCAAAGGCTTTGGCATAGTCAACAAAGCAGAAGTAGATATTTTTCTGGAACTCACCTGCTTTTTCCGTGATCCAGCAGATGTTGGCAATTTAATCTCTGGTTCCTCTGCCTATTCCAAATCCAGCTTGAACATCTGGAAGTTCACAGTTCATTTACTGTTGAAACCTGGCTTGGAGAATTTTGAGCATTACTTTACTAGCATGTGAGATGAGTGCAATTGTATGGTAGTTTAAACATTCTTTGGCATTGCCTTTCTTTGGGACTGGAATGAAAATTGACCTTTTTCAGTCCTGTGGCCACTGCTGATTTCCCAAATTTGCTGACATATTGAGTGCAGCACTTTCACAGCATCATCTTTCAGGATTTGAGATAGCTCAACTGGAATTCCATCACTTCCACTAGCTTTGCTTATAGTGATGCTTCCTAAGGCCCACTTGACTTTGCATTCCAGGATGTCTGGCTCTAGGTCAGTGATCACACCATTGTGGTTCTCTGGATCATGAAGATCTGTTCTGTATAGTTCCTCTGTGTATTCTTGCCACTGCTTCTCAATATCTTTGCTTCTGTTAGGTTCATACCATTTCTGTCCTTTATTGTTCCCATCTTTGCATGAAATGTTCTCTTGGTGTTTATAATTTTCTTGAAGAGATCTGTCGTCTTTCCCATTCTATTGTTTTGTATTCTGTTGTTTTCCTCTATTTCTTTGCATTGATCTCGGAGGAAGACTTTCTTATCTCTCCTTGCTATTCTTTGGAATTCTGCTTTCAAATTGGTGTATCTTTCCTTTTCTCCTTTGCCTTTTGTTTCTCTTCTTTTCATAGCTATTTATAAGGCCTCCACAGACAACCGTTTTGCCTTTTTGCACTTCTTTTTCTTGAGGATGGTCTTTATCCCTGCCTCCTGTACAGTGTCACAAAGCTCTGTCCATAGTTCATCAGGCACTCTGTCTAACAGATCTAATGCCTTGAATCTATTTGTCACTTCCACTGTATAATCATAAGAGATTTCAGTTAGGTCATACCTAAATGGTCTAGTGCTTTTCCCTACTCCTTCAATTTAAGTCTGAATTTGGCAATAAGGAGTTCATGCTCTGAGCCACAGTCAGCTCCCAATCTTGTTTTTGCTGACTATAGTATAGAGCTTCTCCATCTTTGTCTGCAAAGAATATAATCAGTCTGATTTCAGTATTGATCATCTGGTGATGCCCATGTGTAGAGTCTTTTCTTGTGTTGTTGGAAGAGGGTGTTTGCTGTAACCAGCACGTGGCGTTCTCTTGGCAAAACTCTTGTTAGCCTTTGCCCAGCTTCCTTCTGTACTCCAAGGCCAAATTTGCCTGTTACTCAGGGTATTTCTTGACTCCCTTATTTTTGCATTCCAGTCTTCTATAATGAAAAGGACATCTTTTTTGGATGTTAGTTCTAGAAGGTGATATAGGTCTTCACAGAACCGTTCAGCTTCTTCAGCATTACTCGTTGGGTCATAGAGTTGGATTACTGTGATGTTGAATTGTTTGCCTTGGAAATGAACAGAAATCATTCTGTCATTTTTGAGATTACATCCAAGTACTGCCTTTGAGACTCTCTTGTTGACTATGATAGCTACTCCATTTCTTTTAAGGGATTCTTGCCCGTAGTAGTAGATATAGTGGTCATCTGAGTTAAATTCACCCATTCCAGTCCATTTTAGTTTACAGATTCCTAAAATGTCTATGTTCACTCTTGCCATCTCCTGTTTGACCACTTCCAGTTTGCCTTGATTCATGGACCTAACATTTCTGGTTTTGCTCTTGACAGCATCGGATTTGACTTCCATCACCTGTCACACCCACAGCTGGGTGTTTTTGCTTTGGCTCCATCTTTTCATTCTTTCTGGAATTATTTCTCCACTCTTCTCCAGTAGCATATTGGGCACCTACCAGCCTGTGGAGTTCATCTTTCAGTGTCCTATCTTTTTGCCTTTTCATACTGTTCATGTGGTTCTCAGGGCAATATTACTGAAGTGGTTTGCCATTCCCTTCTCCAGTGGACCACATTTTGTCAGAACTCTCCACCATGACACGTCTGTCTTGGGTGGCCTTACAGGGCATGGCTCATAGTTTCATTGAGTTAGACAAGACTGGTCCATGTGATCAGATTGGTTGGTTTTCTGTGATTCTGGTTTTCAGTCTGTCTGCGCTCTGATGGATAAAGATAAGAGGCTTGTGGAAGCTTCCTGATGGGAGAGACTTGACTGAGGGGGTAATTGGGTCTTGTTCTGATGGGCGGAGCCATTCCCAATAAATCTTCAGTCCAATTTTCTGTTGTTGGGAGGGCCTGTATTCCCTCCCTGTTGTTTGACCTGAGGCCAAATTATGATGGAGGTAATGTGGATAATGGTGACCTGCTGGCACTGCCACACTCAGTGCCCCTCACACTGCAGCAGGCCACCGCCAACCTACACCTCTGCTGGAGACTACCGGACACTCAGGGGCAAGTCTGGGTCAGTCTCTTGTGGGGTCACTGCTCCTTTCTCTTGGGTCTTGGTGCACACAGGGTTCTGTTTGTGCCCTCCAAGAGTGTGTTTCCCCAGTCCTATGTTAAGTTCTAGTGGCTCTATAGTGGAGTGAATGACGACCTCCTTCAAGAGGGCTTATGCCACACCCAGGTCTGCTGCACCCAGAGCCCCTGCGGCAGGCCACTGGTGACCCATACCTCCACAGAAGACACTCAGACCCTCAAAGGCAGGTCTTTCTCAGTCTCTGGAGTCTCCTGGTGTGCATATACAAGGTTTTGTTTGAGCCCTCCAGATGTCTCTGGCGGGTATGGGATTTGATTGTAAATGTGATTCCCGCCCCCCCCCCCTTCTACTGTCTTGCTGGGGCTTCTTGTTTGCCCTTGTACATGGGTATATTTTGAATTTCTTGCCCTCCCACAAAACAAACTTATGGTCATCCTCCATTACCTTTCCCAGGATCACTTCCATTCCAATATTTTATACACATATGCACCTAATGGGAAAAATGGACTCATTAGAAAAGACCTTGATGCTGGGAAAGATTGAAGGCAGGGGGAGAAGGGGACAACAGAAGATAAGATGGTTGGATGGTATCACCAACTCAGTGGACCTGAGTTTGAGCAAGTTCTGGGAGTTGGTGATGGACAGGGATGCCTGGCATACTGCTGTCCATGGAGTGGCAAAGAGTCAGATGCAACTGAACGAAACTGAACTAATGTGTTTGCTATTACTATCACACTGTTTTATATATACCTGTATTTTCTACTAGATGTAAACTCCTTTGCATTCTAGGTGTTAGCACATAGATGCGGAAATATTTACTGAAATGGACCTGATTTATGCATTAATAGATAACTTACTACGTTCTTAAGAACTGTAGAAAATTTTAGATTCACAGATGGAATTCTTAAAAGCTCTATTAATTTTCTTCGATTTCAAAAAATTTTTAAAGCTACTAATTTTTGGATCAGATTCTTCCAGACTTTTAAAAGCTTTTTGGTTTACAGTTAAATGGTGTTCTAATTACTTGACATTTCTACATAGCTCTGTCTGTTTATGCCATTGATACTACACATTCTTGACTTAATTTATAAGTTGATACTACTCTGATATATTTAGAATATCCACATCTTGGAATAATTTGAAACTAGGTGATCAGGATTACAGAAGTGTTCCATTTCAATCAGAATATCGTGTTCAAGAGAGTTAAATTGTATTTGAAGGTGAATTTTGCTGACAAAAATTACATTTAATAGACATTTTGAGGTTGTTTCTCCCATATGCTGACAGTCTGGTAATGATAAAAATTGCTTATAAACAACAGAGTCCTATTGTATATAGCACATGTAACTATATCTTATCTCTTTGGATAAACATAGTGGAAAAGAATATTTAAAAAATGTATATATGTGTCACTTTATTGTACAGCAGATATTGGCACAACATGGTAAATCAACTATACTAATTTAAAAAATCAAACTTGATTAATTTCTTTCTTAAACATTTGCTAGTGTGTATGTGCAGAGAAGAATATTGGAAGACTATACACCTAACTCATTTCTGTGGTGCTGGATTTAAATTAGGCAGGGAAAGATTAAGGTGTGTATTCCCTCATGATTCAGTTCAGTCGCTCAGTTGTGTCTGACTCTGCAACTCCATGAACCGCAGCACTCCAGGCCTCCCTGTCCATCACCAACTCCCGGAGTCCACTCAAATCCATGTCCATTGACTCGGTGATGCCATCCAACCATCTCATTCTGTCGTCCCCTGCTCCTCCTGCCCTCAATCTTTCCCAGCATCAAGATCTTTTCAAATGAGTCAGCTCTTTGCATCAGGTAGCCAAAATATTGGAGTTTCAGCTTCAGCATGAGTCCCTCCAATGAATACCCAGGACTGATCTCCTTTAGGATGGACTGATCGGATCTCCTTGCAGTTGAAGGGACTCTCAAGAGTCTTCTCCAACACCAGAGTTCAAAAGCATCAATTCTTTGGCGCTCAGCTTTCTTTATAGTCCATCTCTCACATCCATACATGACCACTGGAAAAACCATAGGCTTGACTAGACAGACCTTTGTTGCTTTTCAATATGCTGTGTAGGTTGGTCATAACTTTCCTTCCAAGGAGTAAGTGTCTTTTAATTTCATGGCTGCAATCACCATCTGCAGTGATTTTGGAGCCCAGAAAAATAAAGTCAGCCACGGTTTCCACTGTTTCCCCATCTATTTGCCATGAAGTGATGGGACAAGATGCCATGATCTTCGTTTTCTGAATGTTGACCTTTAAGCCAATTTTTTCACTCTCCTCTTTCACTTTGGTCAAGAGGGTCTTTAGTTCTTCACTTTCTGCCATAAGCATGGTGTTATCTGCATATCTGAGGTTATTGATATTTCTCCTGGCATTCTTGATTCCAGCTTGTGCTTCCTCCAGCCCAGCGTTTCTCATGATGTACTCTGCATAGAATTTAAATTGTATTCTATACTATTCTTTTTTTAAAGATTTGTTTCTTTACTGCACTGGGTCTTTGTTGCTGCATAGGGGCTTTTTCTAGTTGCACTGAACCAGGGCTTATCTAGTTGCAGTGCAGTGGCTTCTCTTGTTGGAGAGCATGGGTTTCATGGCACACGGGCTCAGAGTTGTGGCATCAGGCTTAGTTGCCCCAGGGCATGTGGAATCTTCTGGGACCAGGGATTGAACCTGTGCCCCCTGCATTGGCAGGTGGATTCTTCACCACTGGACCACTAAGGAAAGTTCTATGTTCAGTCATGACTGCCCACTCTGATGGAAACTTTTTTAGTAGTTACCTTTTATTAGTTTCAGTCTATCACACTGCACCACAGCCATGTTTTTCTTCTGTATGAAATCACACAGTACCTGGTTATTATCTTTTTAAAAATTTATTTATAATCATGAAGCATGGTTCAATTCAGTTCAGTCGCTCAGTCGTGTCCAGCCCTTTGCAGCCCCACGGACTGCAGCACGCCAGGCTTCCCTGTCTGTCACCATCTCCTGGAGCTTGCTCAAACTCCTGTCCATCAAGTCAGTGATGCCATCCAACCATCTCATCCTCTGTTGTCCCCTTCTCTTGTCTTCAATCTTTCCCAGCATCAGGGTCTTTTCTAATGAGTCAGTTCTTCCCAGCAAGTGGCCAAAGTATTGGAGCTTCAGCATCAGTCCTTCCAATGAATTTTCAGGACTGATTTCCTTTAGGATAGACTGGATTGATCTTGCTGTCCAAGAGACTCTCAAGAGTCTTCTCCAACCCCATAGTTTAAAAGCATCAGTTCTTTGGTGCTCAACTCTCTTTATAGTCCAAGTCTCACATCCACATGTGACTACTGGAAAAACCATAGCTTTGACTATATGGACCTTTGTTGGTAAAATAATGTCCCTATTTTTTAATACACTGTCTAAATTTATCATAGTTTTTCTTCCAAGGAGTAAGTGTCTTTTAAATTCATGGCTGCAGTCACTATCTGCATGGTAATTACCTAGAAGTTATCCTTAAACTCTTAAAAACTCAAGTTCTTTAAAGTTGTTATCTAGAAGCTTGACTTCATGGATTCTGAAGTTTTCCTTCATTGTTGTCTACTATTAGAGTTCATAATGTAAATTTGCAATCACATAAAATACAGAGACTGGCTTTTAAGAGCAATGGAGATTTTTTTTTTTTTTTTGCTGTTCTGCACAGCATGCAGGATGTTAGTTCCCCAGTCAGGGATCAGACCTGTGCCCACTGCAGTGAAGCTGTGGTGCCTTAACCATTGCACCAGGAAATTTCCCTGGAGTGGTTTTTAGTGTGTTGTAAATATAATCAATATAACCTGTCTTATATTTAAAATACATTACTGCACCCAGTTTGTAGTACAATACTGAAGAGTAATATTTGGCTAAGTGAAATAAGCCAGATAAAGACAAATACTGGGTAGTAGCACTTGCACATGGACTCTTTAAAAAAGAAAAGTGTCACGCTGATACAAACAGTAGGAAAGTGATTGCCATACACTATAGTGTAATTTAAATTTTCTAACGGTAGAACTTAAATTTTCTCACCAAAATAAAAAATGGATGTGTTAATTAACTAAATGAAAGGAATCCTTTAAAAAAGAGTATACTGTGTTTTTTACTGGAATGTCTGCATCTTAAAATTTTGTGTGGTTGCTAAGAAATTCAGTGTGCTTACATTTTAACACATGTCAGATATACAAGTGTGGTCCGTCATAGTGAACAATAAAAATCGGTACCATAAAAATGAAATAATTGAGTTATAAAGACTAATGTTCCAAATGAGCATAATGGTCTGTAATCAGGTTCTTTTTGTTATAATATTTCAGAGAATATTGTTACCAAAATTACCTACAATTCTCAGCACATTTTTCTATATGTTAACAAAAGTTGGGAAAAGATACACACATACATATATTCCCCCCCAGAAAACAATATATCAGTATTTTTCTGTGCTAGTAGTATAAATGTATCATGCTGTATTTTATTAACCAGTCCTCTAATGGTGGACACTCAGATTTTTTTCTTTTCCTTTTTTTAAGTCATTATAAAAGTGCAATGATTAACCTTTTTATTTAGTCATTTCTCCAACAGAGTTTTCAAAACTCAGTGCATATGATGTAAATGATTAATTAAGGTGCACTGTTTGCATTTTCCTGCTCTTGACTAATGTCATTGTGATCTGGAACTAGTACCTAAGCAGTAGGACCGCGATCATTTTCTAGTTTGATTGGTCCAGGATTGTTTTATTTTTTGAATTCATTTGTTTATTTTTGAATTCAGTGTTTGATTTGACATTGTTTTCTGTAAATCTTTTTACCACCTACTATTAAGATTGGAGAAGACTCTGATGCTGGGAGGGATTGAGGGCAGGAGGAGAAGGGGACGACAGAGGATGAGATGGCTGGATGGCATCACTGACTTGATGGGTGTGAGTCTGGGTGACCTCCGGGAGCTGGTGATGGACAGGGAGGCCTGGCGTGCTGCGGTTCATGGGGTCGCAAAGAGTCGGACACGACTGAGCAACTGATCTGATCTGATTAAGATTTTAGGTTTGTCTTGTCACTGTTGATCAATGTTTAGCTTGTCGTACTGAGATTGACTTGAGCTCCTAAAAATTTCATTTGTTGACAGGTTGGGCTTCTCTGATAGTTCACTTGGTAAAAAATTCGCCCGCGCTGTAGGAGACCAACAAACCCCAGTTCAATTCCTGGCTCAGGAAGATCCACTGGAGAAGGGATAGGCTACCCACTTCAGTATTCTTGGGCTTCCCTTGTGGCTCAGCTGGTAAAGAATCTGCCTGCAATGTGGGAGACCTGGGTTCGATCCCTGGGTTGGGAAAATCCCCTGGCGAATGGAATGGCTACCCACTCCAGTATTCTGGCCTGGAGAATTCCATGGACTATATAGTCCATGGGGGTCTCAAAGAGTTGGACAAGACTGAGTGACTTTCACTTTCATTATAGGCAAAACAACTTTATTACTGTGACTCCCAAAACTTTTAGTTTTTTTCCCATGGAACCAGTTGTTTTAGTTAAGAAGGGGACGAGAGAGGATGAGATGGCTGGATGGCATCACTGACTCAATGGATGTGAGTCTCAGTGAACTCTGGGAGTTGATGGACAGGGAGGCCTGGCGTGCTGCGATTCATGGGGTTGCAAAGAGTCAGACACGACTGAGCGACTAATCTGATCTGATCTAATCTGATAGTTTCTTAGCAGTGCTACTGTTTTTGATAAGTAGGGTTTTTTGTGTGTTTTGTGTTTTTGATAAGTAGTTTTCAAGCTGGGGTTTGTTTTGTTTCGTTGGTTTTGTTTTGCTTTCAAAATGTAGATTCCCATGTTGCATTTCTAGAGATTCTGCTTCTAAAGGTGTGTGTGTGTGGTGGGAGTTGGCAAGGATGGGGTGGGGGTGAGGCTCGTGGTGGGAGTGGGTGGTTCCTGTAATCTGCATTTGATTACCACCCCATGTGTGGTTCCTATGTCAAGTGAATAGAATACCTATGATTTTTGCATATTTTGGTTATTTTCCTAGAGTAAATTCCTACAGTGGGGTTGCTTTGATGAAGGTGTTCTTTTTAGGCTTCTCAATACATAGTACTAGATTGTCTTCCAGAGATATTGTGAAAGACACAATATCTATTTACGTACTAACATCCCTGCCAGCAGAATATAAAAATCTTGCTACGCTTTTGCCAATTAGGTATCATAAATCTTTTTGACCAGTCATAGGTATCTTTAAATTTCTCTGAAAATGTTGGCGTTTATGTAGATTATTATTCCGGCCTTCTTAGTAATTGTTGTTTATTGCATTTGTCTCTAAATGTATACACAATTGTATGAAAGCTAGGAGTTGGAATCTGGATGGAATGACAGGTAAAATCTACTTGTAAATGGTAATGTTCATAGGAACATGAGGTTGCTATGAAAGGGTCAAATTTGTCAGTCATGTTAAAAAGACTTGGTACCCTTTTAATTTAATTTAATTTTATGTCCATCATAACAAACGAAGCTTATTATATTTTATTGAGTACATTTTGGTTTGTTCCAGTAGCCGGATCGAGCTGGGAGATGTGACACCACACAATATTAAACAGCTGAAGAGATTAAACCAGGTCATCTTTCCAGTCAGCTACAATGACAAGTTCTACAAGGATGTGTTGGAGGTTGGCGAACTAGCAAAACTTGGTAGGATATGCTTTTTCTTCTTTTCATTTGTTTATTCATGTTCTTGACACCTTGGTTTTAATTAGAGCAAAGAAAAGAGATAACTAATTTAATCTCATTGTTTTACAAGTGAGGAAGTGGAGGCAGTCCAGGTTCTGAGGCGAATCAAGATAAATACTTGAATTTTCGAAGGAAATGCTAAATATTTTTTCTTGTTTAGTCTGTGTCTGTGTTTTCACATATTTAGCTTTACTCAAAAGGGGTCTTAAATTCTTAAGAAGGTTTAGGATATTTTTGAGGCTATTGATACTTAAGAGTAGCTGATAAAAATGTAATTAATTCTGATAGCAGCAATTTAACTGCTGTCTAAGGGAAGGGAAGATTCAGTAAAACATGTTACTGTGTCTGCTAAATCTTGTGTCTCTGTGTTCTGTGGCAGCCTACTTCAATGATATCGCAGTGGGTGCAGTGTGCTGTAGGGTGGATCATTCACAGAATCAGAAGCGACTTTACATCATGACACTAGGCTGTCTGGCACCATACCGAAGGCTAGGAATTGGTAACAGTTACTTCTGATTTTTGTTTTCTTCTTCAAAGATGCTTATTAACATAATTCAGTTGCAAGCCCTGTATAGATTTATTACCAATACCCCTTTTCCTTTTTCTGTTTTCCTTCTTACTGGAAGGGTGTAAGATTGCTTTTCTGCTAGAAGTTTTAAACATAGTAGGTAGTCTAGAGAGAACAAAATTTTGGAAAATCAGACTGCCTGATGTTTACCTCAGATTCCTTTAGGACTCAAAAAGATGTTTAAAGATTGGTTTTTATGAGATTACTTATTTGTTGTTTGTCTTGTTGATAGGAACTAAAATGTTAAATCATGTCTTAAACATCTGTGAAAAAGATGGCACTTTTGACAACATCTATCTGTAAGTAAAGTCATACTTAATGATTGTATCTAAAGAATTTAATAAATTAGCAATAGAGATCTTTACTAGAAAAATTTAAATCTGGTCACTTACTGTCTTTTGGAAATACCATGGAAGTATTAACAATAGTTATGAAGTTTGTTTTGTTTTAATAATAGATAAGGAACCTTCGATAAAACATTCTTACTTTGCTTTATTACTTTGGGGTGGGAGTTCCTAAGTCACAGGTGTGAAGCTGAGATTAAGTCTTCAAAATTTAAGAAATGAATAACATGAATATGACTTTTATCATGTCATTCTGAATTTTGTTCAGGGCTTTCAGTGACATGCTCTTTATTAGTAGAATTTAATAATCAAATCAGAGGGTACTTAGCTGATTTGTACTTGAATTTTAAGAGTAAGGCAAAGATGGCAACTTTGGCTTCTCGTATTTTCATTGAAGCTTAGTTGGTTTATGGTAGTATTGTGCCAGTCTCTGCTGACAGCAAAGTGACTCAGTTATACACTTATATTCTCTTTTTTTAATATTGTTTTCCATTATGGTTTACATAGGATATTGGATATAGCTTCCAATATAGATTCTTTTATATACAGATATTAAGATTATTCTCGTTTTCAACCAATTTGAAGCTATCTGTGGAGGATACATAAAAGCTGATGAAATCTTCATTTCTTTTTTCTGATACCCTTTTACATCTCAGGCATGTCCAGATCAGCAATGAGTCTGCAATTGACTTCTACAGAAAGTTTGGCTTTGAGATTATTGAGACAAAGAAGAACTACTATAAGAGGATAGAACCCGCAGATGCTCACGTGCTGCAGAAAAACCTCAAAGTCCCTTCTGGCCAGAATGCAGATGTGCAAAAGACAGATAACTGAACAAATTACAGATGAACTTTCTTGCACTTGCTTGTCGCCAAATAAAAGAGAGGCCCATTGATTTCCCCGCCCCCCCCTTTCTTTTAAAACTTTCCCCCCTCCTTGTTCTTACTTTTCCTCCTTTCAAAACTTGCTTCCCTTTCCTCTAAAAGTTTTAAACTTTTAAGGACTTATTAATCATGTTTGGATTGTTTTAGTTTTCTTATTTTTGTGAGGTGGTTTGATTGTAGGAAGGAGAAGGTATAGATCGGTTTAGTTTCACAGTTAAGATATATATGGTCCCAAAAATTTGAGTGTCAATTTCCTTTTTTTTTTTTAATGTCCTGCTTTCACATTGAAGGGCAGAGCCTACAAAATATTGTATATTTCGAAGGACAAAAAGAAGCAGCAGCAATATCTTGTTCTCTAACTCTTAGACAAGTTTAGTGTGTTTGTGGTACTTTGGGTTTTTAAAGATTTTGTGGGATACTAATCCCTATAACCTTGCCTTCACTCCACCTTTTGTCTGAGTATTATCTCAGGAGTTGGGCCATTGTTATCCTTGTAAGAAATACTAAGCTTATTTTGTTCTGTTAAGCAGTTATTTCTTCCTTCCTTGCTGGTGGCTGAAGGTGGGTGGGACAGTTTGAATCAGTAGTATTAGACTTTGGTCTCAGTATGTGAGTTAAACTGCTTTTTGCTAATGAGTGGGCTGGTGCTTAGCAGGTTTGTTTTTTCTGCTGTTGATTGTTACTAGTGGCATTATCTTTTAGCATATGGGCTGGTGAGATTCATTTTTTTTTAATATCCCAGCTAGAGATATGGCCTTTAACTGACCTAAAGAGGTTTGTTGTGATCTGCTTTTTTTTTTTTTCTGTTGTTTTTCTTCAGTAAACCCACAGTAGTTGGTGAGACCTTAAAAATGGAGTTGATGTCCTTTATAGGTCAGTGCCCTTAAATAAACCTGAAGTGGGTATTGTCTCCTGGACATACAAAAAAATACCTAAACGGAAGCTTAGATGGATTTGTGGCACAATAAATGCATTTAATGTCAGCTAACGCAGACTTTTAGAAGTGTGGCCACTGAGCATTTGATTTTAGAGGAAAGAATATCTAGACAGTATTTTTGAGAATAACATAGCTGTGCTATTGCTTATGTGTTGGAGAACATCCCAGATTTGCTTACATTCTGTGCCTGTGATACTGAGTTTAAGGATTTGAGGGAGAGGGACTTATTAAACACGTTGCTTCTGTTCTTGGGAAAAGTAGAGGTCTAGAAGTGTTAATAACGTGGATGTCACTGTGACCTCCTGTACCGACAGGACTGGTTTATGCCAGATCATTTTCTGGCACTTAGGGAGTGGCTTTGACTGGTCAGTAACTTTCTGTAAGATAGAAGACCTCTAAAATTTTCAGGCTTTCCTCCATAATCCCATCTCCAATATTTAAAATTTTCTACATTGCCAGTACCAGTGGCCTAAGAAATGTTTTCATTAGACTGAAAACAATGCACAGAGCTTGAATTTTCTGTCATTTGACTTTAAAAAGAAGGTTGATAACATTTATCCTCTTGTGTGAATTCTGGCATAAAAGTTTCATCTCTTCAAATACATTGAATGACAAAATTATTTTACACAATGTTTATGCACATCTTATAATCTTAAGTTCTTATTTGAGAATGTGAAAATGCAAGGTACAATAGACTTCAACCGTCTTAGTTGAGTGCCAAGAATAATATAGGAAAGGAAGATAGTTGATGAGTGAGGTTCATAGAGTTCTAATCTTAAGATAGTAAAAATGTAGAAAGACCTTGCTGATTTCTTGGGTATCAGTTTAAGCAGTCCAAATCTAAGCTTAGAAGAAAAGTTTAGCATTGAGCACCTTTACCTTCATGGATAAGCTTCAGCTTGCTCTTGCCAAGAGAAGAATGCTTGAGTTACAGAAGGCAAGATTAGTTTGAAGAATTCAGTCTTTTTGTAAACTTCAGATGTCAAAATAGATTTTGATATATAAATGAGTTTTGTGAGATGACACTGCCTCTATTTCTATAACCATTTCACCTGGACTATCTAATCAGTCCTATGAATGTATCCCTAAATGTGGTTAATGAAAACCGAATAGCTGCCTCATGACAATTAAGTACATATTATTTATGGAGGAAAAAATATTAAATTTTGAATTGAGTGTGTAGGCTCCCTATCATTTTAGTGTTTCTTTCTCCACACTAGTCACTGACTTTAACCTAAATTGTGTTTGTAAAACGTGAATTGTCCTACATCAGACTTACATGAAATAATTCCATCCATTTATGGAGGAGGATGTAGAAGAGGTAGAAGCTAGGTACACTTTCATGTGCCTAGAAGTCAGTAAAGACTGAAATAATGTCCCATGTTGAGTTGGTTTTTTTGAAATATGATAATTATCATTGAGGTAAAATAATTCTATTAACTAGAAGATCACAAGATGTACCTATCGTATTTTTTAGGGAAGATAGTTTTTTTCTGTGGGGCAAATAGGTAAAATTATATGGTAATTACATTTAGGTTCTAAAGAAAAGAATCTGCAGAGAAATCTATGCAATATATAATTTGTCCAGATTAGTTTTCATTTGGGGAAAGAAGTTCTGAAATATCCCCAGAGCAGTTTACTTGTCAATTTAGAGTCCTCCAAAAATAGAACTAACTATTGGGAAACCGTGGAATGTGGGGTGGAAAAGAAAAGCTCCCTCAGTTTTTTGGAGGGAATAACTTTAAAAATACTTAAATAGCTAAGTTTACTTGGTGCGGTTAAGATTTAAACTTGTTGATTTTAACATTGCTGTTACATCTGAAATAAACTTATGTGATGTTCTGGTAGAAATCTGTGATGTCTGGTAAATGTCAAAGAAATGTAAATGCATTGTGTTGAATTCTGAGATCAGCAGCTATATGTAGTCATTGCTTACTGTTCCCCATACTGTTTTATGTACTTTTATGTTTCTTTAAGATCTAACTTTAATTAAAACAGGCCAAATGTAATCAAGGCCTCCTAATTCAGACCTTTTGGAACTTGATAGAAACACTATTCAGTATCTGCAGTTCAGTCCCAACGAGAGAAAAAAGTAAGATCCAAAGGGCTGTCTTACTGCTTCTATATTTTGAATGCAGTTGTTAAAAAACACTAGACACTTTAGGCTATGATTTAATTAGCCGTGTTCATCGACTAGAGATAACTTATATTCAGATTTTTTTCTTAAAAAAATGTGGCTTCAAACAATGAACATGCATCATCACCCACAGTTTCTGAGTCAGGAATCCAAGGGCAGCTCAGTTGGACAATTCTGGCTTAAGGGCTCATCGGGTTACAGTACTGTCATCAAGGCCTGGAGAAGCTACTTTGGAGATGGCTGACTCATGTGGCTGTTGGAGGGATTCAGGTCCTTACTATGTGGGTGTCTCCACAGCACCTCCTGAATGACAGCTGGCAGTGGACTTGGCCCCAGAGCGAGTGATCCTGGAGAGTAAGCAGAAGCCATACTCTTACATGATTCTAACTTCTCTAGCTGTATAATTTGAACATTCCTGGGAAATTGAATACTGTGATGATGAGTGAAAGTGGTGAGCCTTTAAGAACTTTTCAGATATAATAAGCCATATAGAAGAGAGTCCTGAATTGGACTTCTCTACGATGCCATGCTATATATAGGGATTTAGTCCTAGTTTGAGATACAACCAAGTAATATAGCCATATAGAGAAAGGAGTGAGTCAGATTCTTAAATGTACATGGAGAAACGTGAAGTCTGGGGCAGAAGTGCTCAACCTTTTCAGTTCTCTAAAGCAGTTTGATAAAAATCTAAAATCAATCATTGGGAGCATAAAGTTAATATGAATCAATCACTACCTAGAATTTAAATCTCAAAGACATACAGCCTGCTTTATATTAATTTGTGATGAAGCTTAAACCCAGCATTTGGGAAAATAGTCTATTGGTTGGGGATATTTGGTGTTGCTGCTGCTGCTAAGTCGCTTCAGTCGTGTCCGACTCTGTGCGACCCCATAGACGGCAGCCCACCAGGCTCCCCCGTCCCTGGGATTCTCCAGGCAAGAACACCGGAGTGGGTTGCCATTTCCTTCTCCAATGCATGAAAGTGCAAGTGAAGTTGCTCAGTCGTGTCCGACTCTCAGCGACCCCATGGACTGGAGCCTACCAGGCTCCTACGTCCATGGGATTTTCCAGGCAAAAGTACTGGGGTGGGGTGCCATTGCCTTCCTGTTAGTGAACTTTGAATTAGATATTCCTGATAAGCTGAAAACTTCCACATACCTGAACTTTATCCAAGTTTTTAATTCTTATTACTGTCTTCAAAAACTCAAGACATCCATTTTAAGGAATCTAAGTATAAATTAATTCTCCCCTTCCCTGGCAGCTCAGACCTTAAAGCATCTGCGTGCAAAGCAGGACACCCAGGTTTCATCCCTGGATTGGGAAGATCCCCTGGAGAAGGAAGTGGCAACCCACTCCAGTATTCCTGCCTGAAAAAGAAATCCATGGACAGGAGCCTGGTGGCTACAGTCTGTGGGGTTGCAAAGAGTTGGATATGACCAAGCGACTAGCACTTCGAATTTCAATTATAATTTAAATCACATTACATTAAATGGCTGTAGCGTCAAGAAAATGACTAATGTTTTTGTTTCCTTGACCAAACTTCTGAGCCCATCTAGTTCATCTTTTAGAAACCATATTGGCAATATAAAAAATTCTCTATAAAGATGTGAACAATCTTGAATCCTGTTTGTCACTAGTAATCCATATACTAAAATGAAATAAAACTATTGTACTAAAAATAGGTACCACAAGTAAAACTGCTTATGCAGGTGAAATTTGAATACACAACTTGAAATAATTAGTATTCAGAAGAGTAAAATCTGGTAGGATGAGAACTTTATTATAGCAACCTAAAAGCTGCTGTAAAACTTTGATGACTTTCTCCTTAACCATCTTCCATTGTGAGAAAGTTAGCTGCCTTTCATTGATGTCAGTTAAGTTGCTCAGTTGTGTCTGACTCTTTGCAATGCCATGGACTGCAGCACACCAGGCTTCACTGTCCATCATCAAATCCCGGAGTTTACTTGGTAATGTCATCCAACCATCTCATCCTCTGTTGTCCCTTTCTCAATCTTCCCAGCATCAGGGTCTTTTCCAGTGAGTCAGTTTTTCACATCAGGTGGCCAAAGTATTGGAGTTTTGGCTTCAACATCAGTCCTTCCAATGAATATTCAGGACTGATTTCCTTTAGGATGGACTGGTTGGCTCTCCTTGCAGTCCAAGGGACTCTCGAGAGTCTTCTCTAACACTGTAGTTCAAAAGTGTCAATTCTTCAGCACTCAGCTTTATGGTCCAACTCTCACATCCATACATGACTAGAAAAACCATAGCCTTGACTAGATGAACCTTCGTTGGCAAAGTAATGTCTCTGCTTTTTAATATGCTGTCTAGGTTGGTAATAACCTTTCTTTCAAGGAGTAAGCATCTTTTAATTTCATGGCTGCAGTCACCATCTGCAGTGATTTTAGAGCCCCAAAAGATAAAGCCTGCCACTGTTTATCCATCTGTTTGCCATGAAGTGATGGTACCGGATGCCATGATCTTAGTTTTCTGAATATTGAGCTTTAAGTCAACTTTTTCCCTCTCCTCTTTCATTTTCATCAAGAGGCTCCTTAGTTCTTCTTCGCTTTCTGCCATAAGGGTGTCATCTGCATACTGAGGTAGCTCCTTGGACAAATTTAGAGCATAGTTCCTGGATTATTGCCATTCCTTAAAATTATTAAAAAAAAAATTTCTTGTAACTTAAAAGGCTTATTACAGAGGCATGGTCAAAGAATGTACCCCCATTGCCTGAGTGCCTGACAGTACCACAGTGGAAAAGATAGGCATGGCCCTGCCCTGGTGATCTTAATAGCCCAAGTTATCTCAACAGTATTTCAATACGGAACCAATTAAATTTAATAAAAGTGAGACACAAGTATTAGGAACATACTACAGCACTTGTCAACTAGATAATGAAACATTAACCCATTCACAGTTAGCATAAAGGAGGGAGATTTATTTAGTGAAAGTTATATTTTTATATAAAATATGAAGGTCCTATGAAGCTTACTGTATAGGGCCTTCTCTGGTGGTCCAGTGGTTAATTCAGTGGGCATGGGTTCACTAAACAAGTGAACCAGAAGAGATGGAAAAGACAGTGTAAACACTAATAAAAGCAACATTGGAGTGGCTAATACCAAAGTAGATTTTGGAACAAAATACATTTCCAGGGGTAAAGAGGGATATTTATGATAAAGGAGTCTACCAAGAGAACAGAGTCTTCAATGAATACGAATCTAATAACAACTTCAGAATACGTGAAGGAAAAACTGGCGCAAAACAGACAAGTTCACAACTAAAATTGGTGATGTGGGGGACTTCCCTGGTGGTCAAGTAGCTAAGACTCCAAGCTCCCACTGCAGGGGGCCTGGGTCTAATGTTTCCCATATCCCACAACTAAGACCCAGTGCAGCCAAATATTTCTAAAAAAAATTTTTTTTGGTGATTTTGAACTATTGGTAAATGATATGACAGAGAATATTATAAAGAGGATCTATACTGTGCAAACTATGTCCTTTAACCTACACCAGAACATAACAAGAAATAAGTCTGGAAAACCTGCCCCACCTCCTACCAATATTTGGAAATTAAACATTCTTCTAAATAACTTGTGTCTAAAAAAGGAATTGCAAGAAAAGTTAGAAAAAAGGAAAACAAAAATATGTCAATGCTGTAGGATTAAAATGCTTAAAAGATAATTCATAGCATTAAATGTGTATATGAGTTCTTGTTTGCCATTAAAGTATAGTTGATTTATAATACTTTGTTAGTTTCGGGTACATGACAAAGTGGGTGTATATATATATATTATTTTAGGTTGTTACAAGATATTGAATATAATTCCCTGTGCTATATGGTAAATCCTTGTTTGTATATGAGATCTTGAATCACAGATCTAAGCTTTTACCATAAGAAACTAGAAAAAGAAGAGCCAATTAAAGTAAGTTGAAGGAAGGAAATAAAAAAGGGCAGAAACCCATAAAATTGAAAACAGTAGGAGAATTAAAATGAAAAGCTATTTCTTTGAAAAGATAAAATTGATAGAGCTCACCAAACTGGGTGAAAAACTGGATGCTTTATACTTAAGCTTGTGAAGAAGACAAGGATGACTCACCACTTCTGTGTAGTACTGCTCTGAACGCCCTTGCCAATCAAGTGATGGTCCATTGATTAAGACTTCTGTGCTGCCAGTGGAGAGAATGTGAGTTTGATCCCTGGTTGGGAAGCTAAGATCCCACATGCCCTATGGGGCAGCCAAAATATAAAAACTGAATAAGCCTGCAATTTGGATAGAAAGAAAATTGTCATTATTTGTAGTTAATACAAAGTAGAAAGTGCTAATTATTAATAAAAAATATTAGGACTAATAATGAGTAACAGGTCCACAGATACAAATATCCATTGTATTTCCAGCTAATTAGAAATTTAAGTTCATAAATAACATTTACAATAGTATAAATATATGAGATATTTAGAGACAGGTTTAGCAAAATCTATGCAAGACCTGTATACAGAAAGCTATAAAATACCCTCAGAAAAATTTAAAAGACCCAAATAAATGGAGAGAGAATACATTCATCCAAATATTAAGTTACAATTTCTCTCCAAATTGAATAAATCCCACTCAGGATTTTAGCAAGCTTTTTCTACCCCTTAACTTGACAAGCTTAAGTCTATATGAAAATGCAAATGACCTAGAATAGTTAAATTTTTAAGAATAAGACATTTGGAGGACTTATACTACCTGACTTCAAGACTTATAAAGCTGCAGTGATTAAAACAGTCTGGTATTGGTGTCAAGATCAATAAATAGATCAATGGAACAGAGTAGAGTTCAGAAATAAGAACCACACATATGTTGATTTTGCCCAACATTTAAAGACAACCAAGTGCAGGAAGGATGGTCTTTACAATTGGTACTTGAAAAATTGGGATTCCTTGATATAAAAATATAATCCATATTCTTCATACAAAAGGATTTTTTATCATAGTTCTGAATATACAACAATTAAAGTCTGCTGTAGATCTAAATATAAAAATGAAACTGTAAAACTACTAGAAGAAAAATAGAAAAATCTGTGTGAACTTGTGTTAGTCAAAGACTTCTTAGATATGACCCCATAAGCATGACTCAGACATAATTGATAGACTGGATTATGCCAGCAAATTTGGAAAACTCAGCAGTGGCCACAAGATTGGAAAAGGTCAGTTTTCATCCTAATCCCAAAGAAAGGCAATGCCAAAGAATGCTCAAACTACTGCACAATTGCACTCATCTCACATGCTAGTAAAGTAATGCTCAAAATTCTCCAAGCCAGGCTTCAGCAATATGTGAACTGTGAACTTCCTGATGTTCAAGCTGGTTTTAGAAAAGGCAGAGGAACCAGAGATCAAATTGCCAACATCCGCTGGATCATCGAAAAAGCAAGAGAGTTCCAGAAAAACATCTATTTCTGCTTTCTTGACTATGCCAAAGCCTTTGTGTAGATCACAATAAACTATGGAAAATTCTGAAAGAGATGGGAATACCAGACCACCTGATCTGCCTCTTGAGAAATTTGTATGCAGGTCAGGAAGCAACAGTTAGAACTGGTCATGGAACAACAGACTGGTTCCAAATAGGAAAAGGAGTACGTCAAGGCTGTATATTGTCACCCTGTTTATTTAACTTATATGCAGAGTACATCATGAGAAACGCTGGACTGGAAGAAACACAAGCTGGAATCAAGATTGCTGGGAGAAATATCAATAACCTCAAATATGCAGATGACACCACCCTTAAGTGAAGAGGAGCTAAAAAGCCTCTTGATGAGAGTGAAAGAGGAGAGTGAAAAAGTTGGCTTAAAGGTCAACATTCAGAAAACGAAGATCATGGCATCTGGTCCCATCACTTCATGGGAAATAGATGGGGAAACAGTGTCAGACTTCATTTTTCTGGGCTCCAAAATCACTGCAGATGGTGACTGCAGCCATGAAATTAAAAGATGCTTACTCCTTGGAGGGAAAGTTATGACCAACCTAGATAGCATATTCAAAAGCAGAGACATTACTTTGCCAACAAGGGTTCGCCTAGTCAAGGCTATGGTTTTTCCTGTGGTCATGTATGGATGTGAGAGTTGGACTGTGAAGAAGGCTGAGTGCCGAAGAATTGATGCTTTTGAACTGTGGTGTTGGAGAAGACTCTTGAGAGAGTCCCTTGGACTGCAAGGAGATCCAACCAGTCCATTCTGAAGGAGATCAGCCCTGGGATTTCTTTGGAAGGAATGATGCTAAAGCTGAAACTCCAGTATTTTGGCCACCTCGTGCGAAGAGTTGACTCGTTGGAGAAGACTCTGATGCTGGGAGGGATTGAGGGCAGGAGGAGAAGGGGACGACAGAGGATGAGATGGCTGGATGGCATCACTGACTCGATGGATGTGAGTCTGAGTGACCTCCGGAGTTGGTGATGGACAGGGAGGCCTGGTGTGCTGCAGTTCATGGGGTTGCAAAGAGTCGGACACGAGTGAGCGACTGATCTGATCTGATTTGAAAAACACAGTTAAAAGAATGAAAAGACAACCCAGAACTGGGAGAATATATTGTATATCACATATCTGATAAAAGATATGTGTCCAGAATCCAGAACTCTTAAAACTCAATAAATAACCCAATAAAAATGGGCAAAAGATTAAAACAGCTTCACAAAAGATATACAAATGGTTAATAAGTATATGAAAAATGTTCAATATCATTAGTTATTATGGAAATGCAAATTAAGGTCACAACAAAATACTACCTATTTTAACAATTAAAATTTTAAAAGATGTATTAAGTGTTGATATGGTACATTTCAGATCCCCAAGTTGTACTAGTGAGAATATAAATTAGTACAGCTTTGGGCAATTATTTGGCAGATTTTTTTTTCAAGGTACACTTAGCATCTAACTTGGCCATTCCACTGGATATTTACCCAGTTATTACCCAAGGAAAATGAAAGCAAATGTCCATATAAAGATTTGTCCACGACTGTTCTAGCATCTTTATTTGTAATAGTCAAAAACTGCAAACAATCCAACTGTCCACCAACATGAATATACATGATATATCCATATAATGGAATACTACTTACCAACAAAAGTTAATGGATTATTGATACACACAATGAGGTGGATTAATCTCCCCCTACCTATGCTGAATGAAAGAAGACACAGACAAAATTGAATATAAATAGAAAGATTCCATTTATATAAAATTCTAGAAAATGAAAAGAATGTATAGTGACAGCATATCAGTGGTTGCCTGGAGAACAGGATGAGGGCAAGTGAATAAAGGGAGATGAAGGAGACAGGGCAGGACATATATGTTCAGTTTTGATTGTGGAGATGGTTTCACAGCTGCTTGCAAATGTCAAAATCTGTCATGTTGTACATTTCAAATGTTCAGTTTATTGAAGATCAATCGTACCTCAAGAAAGCAATTTTGTTTGTTGTTTTTAAGGTACAGAATAGGTGAGAATATCTGCACATTTATCTGAGAACGTTTATCCAGAACGTAAAAAACCTTTTACAACTCAATAATAAGACAGTGTTAGTGTTAGAGGCTCAGTCGTGTCCGATTCTTTGCGACCCAATGGATGGAATTCTTCAGGCAAGAATACTGGAGTGGGTTGCCATTCCCTTCTCTAGGAGATCTTCCCCACCCAGGAATCAAACCTGTGTCTCCTGCATTGCTGGTGGATTCTTCACTGAGCCACCCACATCCTGCTTTTATTTTTATTTTTTTAATTTTGCTTAACTTTACAATATTGTATTGCTTTTACCATACATCGAGATGGATCTGCCACCAGTATACACGTGTTCCCCATCCTGAACCCTCCTCCCTCCCCGCTCCCCACACCATCCCTCCAGGTCGTCCCAGTGCTCCAGCCCCAGGCATCTGTTATCCGGCATCGTACCTGGACTGACGACTCGTTTCAGATATGATATTACACATATTTCAATGCTATTCTCCCCAATCATCCCACCCTCTCCCGGTCCCAGAGTCCAAAAGTCTGTTCTATACATCAGTGTCTCTTTTGCTGTCTCGTAAATAGGGTTATTTTTACCATCTTTCTAAATTCCATATATATGCGTTAGTATACTGTATTTGTGTTTTTGTTTCTGGCTTACTTCACTCTATTAATAGGCTCCAGTTCCATCCACCTCCTTAGAACTGATTCAAATGTATTCTTTTTAATGGCTGAGTAATACTCCATTGTGTATATGTACCACAGCTTTCTTATCCATTCATCTGCAGATGGGCATCTAGGTTGCTTCCAAGTCCTGGCTATTGCAAACAGTGCTGCTATGAACATTGGGGTACACGTGTCTCTTTCAATTCTGGTTTTCTCAGTGTGTATGCCCAGCAGTGGGTTTGTGGATCATAAGGCAGTTCTATTCCCAGTTTTTTGAGGAATCTCCATACTGTTCTCCATAGTGGCTGTACTAGTTTGCATTCCCACCAACAGTGTAAGAGGGTTCCCTTCTCTCAGCACCCTCTCCAGCATTTATTGCTTGTGGACTTTCGGATCGCAGCCATTCTGACTGGCACATCCTGCTTTTAAAATGGGCTAAAGAATTGAACATTTTACTAAAGATGATGTGCATATGTCCAATAAACATAGAACATATGCTCAACACCAGTTGTAATAAGAGAAGTGCAAGTTAAAATCATGAGAGTCTACCTCATACTCACTATGTGGGCTAGAATGAAAAAGGCTGACTATATCAAGGGTTGGCGATGAGGAGGAGTACCTGGAATCCGCCTATATTTCTGTTGACAATGAGAAATACTACGACCGTTTTGGAAAACAATGGACGGTTCGCATATACCATTGCCATTCATTTCTGAAAGCTTCTTGAAAGAAAATACCAGCTTGGAGCCTCTCCCGCCGCCTGCCGCGCATCTGGAGCGGGGGTGGGGGTGGGGGCGCAGCGGGAGCTCCCCAAGGGTCGGGCATCCTGGGATATAGGGCGCCCAGAGGTTGGAGAGAAGAGGGATGCGCTCAAGCTCCCCCACCCCCGACCCCGGTGTCGTGCCCCGCCAAGTTCTGCACTCAACAGTCCCCCATAACGCAGTCCCCTACTCGGGGAGCAGGGACGGGTTCAGTAAAGCAGAACTCAGAGACACCCCCCTCCCTGCGGATGTCTGCGCCCTTCTCTAGTCATTCATCCCCAGGAACAGGAAAAAAAAAGGATGTCAGGAAATGAAACTGGGGATGCAAGCAAGGGGCTTGTGAAGGATCTTAAGCATGTGGGTGAAAATCAGATTTACTTGAGCCCTGTAAACAATGGACTTGGCCTGGAGGCAAAGGCATCAGTTTCACTTGACCACCATATTTTATTATCAGTGTAGGGGGCTTCCCTTGTGGCTCAGCTGGTAAAGAATCTGCCTGAAATGCGGGAGACCTGGGTTTGATCCCTGGGTTGGGAAGATCCCCTGGAGAAGGCAAGAGCTACCCACTCCAGTATTCTGGCCTGGAGAATTCCATGGACTGTAGAGTCCATGAGGTCCCACCATGAGGTCCCAAAGAGTGGGACAGGACTGAGCAACTTTAAAAACATGGCAGCTAGCCTGAAATAGGACTGGTGCCATTATTTGATGTCATCCTCTCATATGTAGAGCAATAAACCAATGTTGAATTGGCAAAGTCAACGAAAAGATCTATGATTGGGATTTGGGCTTCAGTCAGGAATGAGGATTAAATTAAAAAGCAAACATTTAGAACTTTTTGTTATGTTACTTTTTTAATTTTTTTGAAGCATAGCTAATTTACAATGTTTCAGGTGTACAGCAAAGTGATTTGGGTTCTTTTCCACTATAGGTTATTACAAGATATTGAATATAGCTCCCTGTGGTATACAGTAGGTACTTAATTGTTTATTTTATTTGTAACAGTTTGTATCCGTTAATCTCAAATTCCCAATTTTTCCCTCTCCCCACATTTTATAAAACAGAAATTTCTCTTAACACTTCTACATTGTGCCAGAAAGGTATTCATGTGTATTCCAATGGTGATCCAAAGAAACTCTTAACATCTGTTTTCCGAACAAACAAAACTACTTGTTATTTTACTTTAGACTCGATGCATTGTATTTTCTTAGAAAATCATACATACCCTAGAGATTATATTTATTACTGGAATAATTTTTAAACAGAATACATTATATCCTGATCACAATGGAAATTATTTCCTACAGCTGGACATACTAACTAATGCTATACAATTTCATGGAGGTGCACTATTAGCATTACTATTAGGCCCTGAATCCTAGGGTCGTTCTTATCTGCAGCTTTGATTTGGGTGTGCTAAATGTATTCAGAGGCTAACTAGAAATTCATATGCTGAGATGCAAAAGTTAAAGAAAATTTCCAGACTGTTCACAGTGCCATAGTTCAGAAATAACACTAAAAGCCTTGTATTCGTTTCATCATAGCTTTTAAACTGCTGGTGCGGTTACTGTTTAACTTTACACCTTTTCCCAACAACACAAGTTCAGCTTCCTCTGTACACAGGCTCAAGTAATTCCCACCATGCCATGCCCCGTGTGCACCTTCTGGAAGTTACCTGATCTAGGCCCCGGACGTCTAAGATCTGGGACATTTCCAAACCTGGAGGTGGAAGCGCTCCACTAGGTGGAGGACACCTGTTTCAGAAGAGGAGGGGTTATGAAATAGGAAGTGAAACCAGGAAAAGGGAGTTGTGACCACGGTTCCAGGGCCCCAAATTCCCATCTTGAAATTAGCAGACCCTGGTCTCCATGCTATCACCCACGGCTCTGTACCTTCCAGATCTAGGTATCTAGGAACCCAAGCCTGAAGTTCCAAATCCATCCCCCAGTGCCACATACTCGCTTCCTCTAATTAGGAGCCCCACCCCCCCACCCCGCCCCAGGACCTTTCTTAACACGGTCCTCTCCAGCTCGCAGGAAACCGCCTTTGGGGCAAATGAAAAATGATAGAGGATCGCAGCCAACAAATTCGAGCAGCGTCAGATCGGCAATGGTCTTCCAGTGAAATGGCACCCGGAGACGTCTGCATTCTTTTTTATTCTTCCTCACCTTCTATTACAGAGCTTCATCCCGCCTTTCTGCCCTCTAGGATAAGAGGATCTCTCTAATCGTTCTTGAAAGCCTTCCGTGTGCTCTTCCTTTCTGGTTTTTCCACTTTCAAACTCCTACAAAAGACGTGTAAAAGCAGAACAGAGAACAGGATACAAAGAAGTTTCTTCAAACACCTCTTTTGCTAGGTTCTCAAGGCGTTCCCTTTAAGGAACCAGGCCCACCTCTTTCCCATTCATCTACTGGCTTTCGGTCCTGCCCATCACTCTACCTTTAAGAATATTTCCTGTTCCTTCAACTCAACTTGCACACCTCCGCACCCACCCCCGGCCCTCCTCATTGGGCCGCCCGAGGCCCGTTCACGCTTTGGTTTTCCCTCCACCTTCTCCCGCCCCCTAGATAGCGCAACGGCGTCTCGGGCTCTGATTGGCTGTCACTGCGCCTCTCTGGGTTAGAATTGGTGAGCTCAGTGACAGAGGCGGGACCGCGGGGCACCCAGGGTAGGCTGTTCGCTAGACGAGCGGCGGCCGCGGGAGGGGCGGGGAGGGCCGGGGAGGGGCGGGGGGAGGGGGGCTGGGAAAGTTGAGGCCGCGCTGCCGCCGGGTCTCCGGCCTTGAGGGCTCGGGCTCGCAGTGGCGGCGGTGGCCGCTAGAAGAGGCGGCGGGGGCGGGGGGAGAGGAGGGCCTGGGCCCGCGCTCCCCCAGCCCCAGAGAAGCAGGCGGCGGCCGCGGACGGAGAGATTGGCCCGGGCGGTCGGACACCCCTGCGGAACCCGCTTGGGATCATGACCCAGGCTGGGGTCGCCGCTGCCGCCGCCGCCGCGGCCGAGACCACGCAGCCCGCGGGTGAGTGACTGAGGGAGGGGGCCGCTGACAGCCGGGGCGCGGGGCGGGGGCCGGGGCTGCGGGGGCGGCTCCGGGGGGCGGCTCCGGGCTCTGCTCCACCCACCCCTTCCCAGCTCCCGGAGGCTAGGGCTGCGCAGAGTGTCTTCTTCCTGGGGACCCCTGCTTGCGGAACCTGGGGGCCGCGAGCACGGAAGGCGCGCGCACCCCTCTTCTGCCCGACCTCTCGGCGCCCCGCGCCCTCTGGTGCCAGGCCCGTGGGGGGCTCGCGCTGCGCCCCGGCCCCCAGATGCGCGCGGGGCGAAAAGGGCTCCACGCTGCCCCGGGTGCATAAAGAACTGGGCATCCAGGTTCACACCGGATGGCCTTTGCCCGCCTCCTTCACCTTTTTCTGTCTCCTTCATTCCCTCTTCTTTCCTTGCCTTCCGAATTTCCTTCGGACCCAGTGGTCAGACTCATGTGACTTGCTTTTTAACTCTCACTTCTATGTAGTAGAGTTAGGCTTGCTGGTCTTTTTAGAAGCCTTTCTTTTCCGTTCTGAATTGGAGCGGTTCTCCCAAACTCACGGCCTCCTTCCCCCCACCCCCCGCCTCCCTGTTACATTGGAGTATGATCCTTCGGATTTATTAACTATAAACCTAAACAAACCTTTATGTATGATCCCAGCTATAAACTTTAAACTTAGCGTTCTCTTGCAATTTTTACTGCCAATAGTAGATACATTGACCTAACACCACAGAAGACAATTGTGGTTAACTGAAGTTTGCATAAAAAAGGACAGTTGCTTACTTATTAACAAAGTACAGATTTCTTGAATAAACATTTCTGTGAGTAACATGGATTCTGAAGCATATTTGTACCTTTGCTTTTTCTTAAAAAAACCAAGCAAGCGAAATAGCAAACCTGCTTTTTGAAGGATCAACAGGCTGGCACACACTCTAATCACCTTGACTTTTTCCTCCTACACGGCACACATATTTAATATAGTACAAAGTGGCTGTATGGGATACATTTATTGTTTCTCCTTTTTTATGAAGTACTTTAAAAGTATTTGTTACAAAATAAGCAAAATACCTTGTAATCATTGCACTTCTGAAACCAGGAAAAGTACCTGGTCTCAGGAACAGTGTAAAGAAGAACTTACTCTCATATTTTGCTCTAATCTAAGCAGTATGAGTTTTTTTATACACAGGTATTACATTTTCTATATATTTAAACGTTTTATAAAATCCAGACAAGCCTGAAGCCTAGAACATTCCTTAGTATAAAAGCACCCCATTGTAGTGATTTAAGGGCAGCATAGGATTGAAATAATTACTTTAAATTCTTTTTTTTTTTTTTTAATGTTCCACGTGGTATATGGGATCCTAGTTCCCCAACCCCAACCAGGGGTCAGACTCATGGCCCTTGCATTAGATGTGTGGAGTCAACCACTGGACCACCAGGGAAATCCCTGGAATTATTACTTTCTAAGTTAGTTGTCTGCGGGACAACGTGGAAATAAAATTCTAAAGTTGCCGATTGTGCAGTCAGTGAAACAGTCAGGTAAGAGAAATTGATGGGTTCTTTTCACAGTTTAGCATTGTCAACAAGGGAAAAGAAGCTCTAAGAAAACAGAATGTTTAACTCATTAGAAAAGCTTCAGTTTCGAGTGAGCTCGAAACTGTAGCTTATAAACAGGGACTGAATCAAACTTGGGTCTTTGTTTTTAAAATTAATTAATTTATTTTCTTTTTTAGCTGTGGTGGGTCTTCATTGCGCACAGACTTACTCTAGTTGTGGCTAGTGGGGGGCTACTCTTTGCTCGGGTGCCTGGGCTTCTTTCTCATTGTAGTGGCTTCTCTTGTTGCAGAGCGTGGGCTCTGGGGTGCGTGACCTTCCATAGCTGTGGTGCATTGGCTTAGTTCCTCCAAGGCGTGTGGGGTCTTCCCAGACCAGAGATCAAACCTATGTTCCCCGCACTGGCAGATGGATTCTTAACCCCTGGACCACAGGGAAACTTCCAACTTGGGTCTTAACCATATCTGTCATGCCTGAACTTTCTACCCTCTGACCCAGTGGTTCTCAGTCTGGACTGCATAGTAGAATCATTTTAGGTGCTTTTACATTTTAATACCCAGGCTGCTTGTGTCAGAGATTGTCTTACTTTTGATATGGGGTGAACCTCAGCCATAGGTGCAGTCTTTAAAGCGCCCCAGGTGTTTCCATTTAGCATTAAGGGTTGAGAACTACTATGTGTCTAAAAAATTTCCAATCTAATAAACTTGTTTGGTAGGCTTTTCTAAATCAGGCCTGCACTCACTTGTCCAGCTTTCCCCCAACCGCTTCCCAACATGAGCCTCCTCGTGGTCCCACACATTAGCAGTTCAGATCCTGGCTTTTGTTAGTGATGTTGGTCTTTCTCAGCATAGGGATGCCCCCCTGAGCTCCTTCTCCAGTGACCGTAGTTCTGACTGTACTTTAATGAAGGTGTTCCTGGGCAGCTCTCTCTAATTCTTTAGTGATTGGCTCCCTTTGAACTTTTCATCCACATATTGCTTAAGAGACTCCCTTTATGTTTTATATCATCTGGTAGTTTAACTTCTTTTGTGTTTGTGTTTCATTATTCTTAAACTTGATGGCAAGGAGTGTTTTATTGTTTGCTCTTCTACAGCAGTTTGCTCTGAGTCAGATTGATTTGCTTTGAAACCTCCCCAACACTGCTTCAACACTGCTTGCAGCCGTAGTTTCAGGTTTGATTCCATTCTGAATGTTTCTGTGTTGGTACCTTCCTCACACCTTAATTCGCAACAGAATTCATGTATGTCAGTTTCTTCCATGTCTTTTCCTGACTTCTTCAGTAAGTTGATTATTTTCTCTTCTGTGGTCCCAGTAACAGCTTGTACTTATTTCTCTGTTAACACCAATCACATTACCCCTGAATATGTGTTTATCCACCTTCTCTATGAGCCTGCTACCCCTGGAGCATCCACATTGAGGGCTCCAGGAGGTATAATTCACACTGTATTCTTGCATACATGTTGTATTGCAACATGGTAGAGATAGAACCCCACCAACATAGCAACTGTGTTCTGTCATCTTTGTACTTTTGGGACCTAAAGTAGCACTAATTATTAGTAGGCATTCAAAAAATGTTTGTTAAATGAATAAATGACTATAGTGTTATATATTATGTGAAAATAGCCATATGCATCTTTAGCATAGGTTGATTTGGCATTAATTGATTTCACCATTAAATATTCTTTATGTCCTATACTACTATTATGGATTTGTTAAGGATTAATGGAATTTAAGTAATTGTGGTTATGATGGATCCCTTAAACATGTAATCTTCCTTCCAATATGCATGGAGATATATACCTTGAGTCTTTGAACTCTGGAAGTTGACTCTTGTTATCCATAAAATATTTGTGTAATGCTAAAAGAAAAGCTGTTAACTGTCCAATTAGATAATTTTTCTTTTTCTCATTAAGTTTTCCATATGGGTACAATTGCACTACTTTAGAAGGCCAGATCTTTTAATTAGATCAGTAGGGGATGATAAGTTGTTCCTATTAATGTGCTAATACTGGGTTTTTAATTCAGTTCATGAAGTATTTATTGAGTGTTTACCATGTGCCCAATACTCTTAGGTATTAAAGAGAATATTAAAAGTAGTAAATGGTCTGGACTCAGCTCTTAAGAAGTTTTTAGACTTATTGGGAGGATTGGGGAACATCATATCAAATAAGGGACTGAACACAATATTCATTAGCTAATTTAAAATATGTACTCAAAATTGATGTTGCAGTGATGAATACCATGGAAAATTAAGAGAAAGACCAGATATTCTTTCAATCAATGTTTATCACCCCCATACTGAGTACTAATTGTTAAGGATACAAATGTGGAAGCTTTGGTTTCTACCATTTAGAAGTTTATAATCTACTGGGAATACCCAATAAAAATAGAGAGTGTATTTCCTCTTAACACTTTGTGGAGTGACAGGTACAAGGCATGGAAATGAGAGAGAGCTTTTCTTGATTAAGGAGCTGCAACTAGATTGTTGTGGTGGAAAAGTGATATGTTAAAGGGCATGGACTTTGGGGTCAGACACGTGTGGTTTGCAAACTTTTATTCCTGAGAGATCTGAGCCCTCACAGACCTTGTCTGTGTAATGTGGCAGTAGCGTGGTAACTTCGCTGCTAGTGTTAGTGAAAAGAGGTACCCCCAGGTTCAGTCAGTTCCCACCTATGCTCCTTGCGACTTGCCTTTTGTCTATTAGCTGGCTGCATGAGGAGCCTCAGACAGTCTTCCCTCCAAATTAATGAAGCCATTATTGGGTCCCTTGGCAAAAACATTCTCCCTTTAGCTACTATAATTTCTTGAACAGCAGATATCCGTAGTGAAGGGGACAGCGAGAAGAAATTTGTAGTGTAACGATGAGAAAGTGAAAATGAAGTCGCTCAGTCGTGTCTGACTCTTTGCGACCCCGTGGACTGTAGCCCACCAGGCTCCTCCGTCCATGGGATTCTCCAGGCAAGAATACTGGAGTGGGTTGCCATTTCATTCTCTAGGGGATCTTCCTGACCCAGGGATCGAACCCGTCTCCCGCATTGCAGGCAGACGCTTTTAACCTATGAGCCACCAGGGAAGCCTGTAACCATGAGAGGTACCACTTCTACCTCTACTTCAGTTGCAGGATAAATTTCTGTTTGGTTGTGAGCAACAGAAATTGCTTTTGGCTAACTTAAGTGGAAAAGGGGGATTTATGGATAGATACTGGGTAAGCACACAGAAGTGGAAGGAAAGTCAAATAATGAAGCCTTGGGAAGACCAGAGAAAGCAGCTTCTAGGATCACATGGGCCTATGGGGCTAACTCAGCCTCAGCCAGTTTCCCTCCTTGCACTCCTATTGGTCAGCCCCATGCCCATCCCAGGGGTGAACCCCCTTTTAATAGTCATATCAGATCTCAGGAGCGAGACAGAGAAGCTCTCCAAAGGACAACTGAGGTGGTATTTATTGCCAGAGGGCCCCAAACAAGACATTTCCTACAGAGTTCATAGGATTTGGCCATGTGGAGGTCTTGATGTGTGAGCTTGATGTAAACAGTTTTTGGAATAAAAGCCAGATAACAGAGAGTTAAAGAGTGAATAGCAAGTGAGGAAGAAGGGACCCTGAATATAAACTGTTCAAGGAGCCTGATGGTGAGGAGGGAGAAAAGAATAGAAATACCTAGAATCTGTGGCAAGGTCAGAAAGATGAAAAAGAATTTTAAAAACTTTTAAATGGGAAAGAATGTATTTTAATGTTAAAGCACTAGTAAAGAAGGACAGATTAATAATATACGAAAGATAAGATATATTTTTGTAACAAGATTGCTAAGAAGTGGGAGTGATAGAGTCCAGAATAAAGGTAGAAGATGAAATGTTAGCTGGAAATATTAGGGAAGGTTTTATAGAAGAAGACAGATTTCACTGGGCTTTAAAGAGTTAATCCGGTTTGGATAAGCAGAGTAAAACAGAGAGGTTATGCCAGTGGGAAAATAGTATAAACTTAGCAAAAAGTAAACTGGTAAGGAGCACAGGGAAGAACCTATGTGAAGTGGGGAGGAGGGAAGAGTTGGTGACGTGATCAGCTGTATAACCCTGCTCCTCTCTGTGTTGTACTAGGAGATGTGGCCGAGTAAGCCTGGCCAGAAAAGACGGCAGTGTGAAGTAGGGTCAGGAAAGCAGGACCCAAGAGTTTGGATTTGATGCAGTAGATATGGGGAAATGGTACTGTCGACTCTGGAGCAGGAGAGGCATATGACGGGTTGCAGTGCAACAGAGACACTGGAGTATAAAACCACTGAAGGATAGGGAAAGACTGGGAGCAAAAGACCATTAAGTCCCAGACCTGTGTAAAACGGAGACTACTCTATGGCGGTAACAAACATTAGGAGATGAACATTGTGAAACAAATTGATAGGATTCAGTGAGAAGATCCGAAGGTCATTTTGGGGTTTAAAGCAGGTTAAAATTTTGGTGGTGATAAAATGGAGATTGGAAGTAGTTCTCTTAAGAGGCAAGGCCATTTTGACATGTTGCGAACAGACTCAGGTTTATGGCTTCGAAATAAGTTGTTCTGAAGAGTGTTTTGCCTAACCAAAGATTTGGAATAAGAAGATCAGAATTGAAATGTTAGCTGTACTATAAAAACATAGCAGCTTTTATACAGAAAGAAACTGAAACTTTGTAGGGAAAAAGCAAATAGAAAAAAACAAACATCCTTGGAAGTCAAAATGAGAGAAAGACAGGATTCATGTTAGAGAAAGATGATGCATAATTGGAGAGAGGAAGACAGTGTAGGAGAGAGAATTTCAAGCAAAAGGAGAGATCAACAACCTCATATCCTGCAGAGAGGAGAAGGCCTCTGGCTTGTTGAAAAATAGTCCCTGACCTCTAAGAAAGTAGTTTTGATGGGCAGGAACAGTCAGAAAGCATACCACCATGGAGTTTAGAAGAGATTGGCCAGTGAAAGAAAGCTGAGTAGTTTCATAGAAGTCAGAGGAGAGAAACAGAATGATAAATAGGAAAAGCAGTAAATGCTTGTTTAATATGAAGAAGCAAGAGAGAAATGGTTAAGGAGGGAATATAGTACTAAAGGTAAGCTATTTCAAATCCTGGAAGATAATGCCGTGAAAGTGCTGCACACAATATGCAGGCAAATTTAGAAAACTCAGCAGTGGCCACAGGACTGGAAAAGGTCAGTTTTCATTCCAATCCCAAAGAAAGGCAATGCCAAAGAATGCGCAAACTACTGCACAATTGCACTCATCTCACATGCTAGTAAAAAATGCTCAAAATTCTCTAAGCCAGGCTTCAACAATACGTGAACCGTGAACTTCCAGATGTTCAAGCTGGTTTTAGAAAAGGCAGAGGAACCACAGATCAAATTGCCAACATCTGCTGGATCATGGAAAAAGCAAGAGAGTTCCAGAAAAACATCTATTTCTGCTTTATTGACTATGCCAAAGCCTTTTACTGTGTGGATCACAATAAACTGGAAAATTCTGAAAGAGATGGGAATACCAGACCACCTGACCTGCCTCTTGAGAAACCTATATGCAGGTCAAGAAGCAATAGTTAGAACTGGACATGAAACAACAGACTGGTTCCAAATAGGAAAAGGAGTACGTCAAGGCTGTATATTGTCACCCTGCTTATTTAACTTATATGCAGAGTACATCATGAGAAATGCTGTACTGGAAGAAGCACAAGCTGGAATCAAGATTGCTGGGAGAAATATCAATAACCTCATATATGCAGATGACACCACCCTTATGGCAGAAAGTGAACAGGAACTACAAAGCCTCTTGATGAAAGTGAAAGTGGAGAGTGAAAAAGTTGGCTTAAAGCTCAACGTTCAGAAAACTAAGATCATGGCATCTGGTCCCATCACTTCATGGGAAATAGATGGGGAAAGAGTGGAAACAGTGTCAGACTTTCTTTTTCTGGGCTCCAAAATCACTGCAGATGGTGACTGCAGCCATGAAATTAAAAGACGCTTACTCCTTGGAAGGGAAGTTATGACCAACCTAGATAGCATATTCAAAAGCAGAGACATCACTTTGCCAACAAAAGTCCGTGTAGTCAAGGCTATGGTCTTTCCTGTGGTCATGTATGGATGTGAGAGCTGGACTGTGAAGAAAGCTGAGTGCTGAAGAATTGATGCTTTGAACTCTGGTGTTGGAGAAGACTCTTGAGAGTCCCTTGGACTGCATGGACATCCAATCAGTCCATTCTGAAGGAGATCAGCCCTGGGATTTTTTTGGAAGGACTGATGCTAAAGCTGAAACTCCAGTATTTTGGCCACCTCATGCTAAGAGTTGACTCATTGGAGAAGACTCTGATGCTAGGAGGGATTAGGGGCAGGAGGAGAAGGGGACGACAGAGGATAAGATGGCTGGATGGCATCACTGACTCGATGGACGTGAGTTTGAGTGAACTCCGGGAGTTGGTGATGGACAGGAAGGCCTGGCGTGCTGCAGTTCATGGGGTTGCAAAGAGTCAAACACGACTGAGCGACTGAACTGAACTGAACTGAACTGAAGTGATAGTACTAAAGAGGAAAGAAGTATAGAATCTCTCTCCACAGATGATGGAGTTAGCTTTAGGATGCTCTGGTAAGCTGAACAGACAGATGTGTAGATTGAGGTCTGTTATGATAAATGTAGGATCTAGTTAAGGAACTTGGAACCAGATGACCTTTATCTTCCCAGTGAATTAGGGGGAAAATGGAAGAAAGGCAATTAAGGTGTCTTGATCTCTTGCTATGTACCAGATTACTTTGCTTGATCCATTCCACATGTTATCATGTAAACTCTTAACAGTTCTTTGAGGGATTTGTGATAATCTCCTAGTTTTAAATTGAGGGTGCTAAGACTTCAATGAATACTAATTTTTATATGTTTAAGTGTTTATTTATTTGGCTTCGCTGGATCATAGTTGTGGCATGTGGTATCTTTAGTTGCAGCATACCAACTCTTAGTTGTGGCTTGTGGGATCCAGTTCCCTGACCAGGGATTGAACCATGGACCCCTGCATTGGGATCATGGAGTCTTACCCACTGGGCCACCAGGGAAGTCTTAAATTTTTCTCTCTCTTTTTTTTTTTTTTTGGCCACACTACAAGGCACATGGGATCTTTGTTACCCTACCAGGGATCCAACCTGTGCCCCCTGCAGTGGAAGGATGAAGTCTTAACCACTGGACCAAGAAAGTCCCTTGAATACTTATTTTTAAAACCAAATAGCTGGTGAATGTCAACTTTGAGATGTGATCCTTGGTCTGATATCAAAGGATAGTCTCATTACCCTCTACCATTCATTCATTAATGTGAGGTGAAGAGTATCGGGGCCTTGAGAGCATCTGTGTTACTGACTACAGTGGCTGTGTCTCAGAAGCGTTTGAAGGGTTTTAAAAAGTTACTGTATTTTACCCCTGTCACTCATTCCTTTATCAGCTTACTCCTTGATTATCCACTATATTGTTCTCCAGAAAAACAATAGGATATATATCACAAGATGAGTCTGGAGCATCATACAGTGCCAAAAAATAGGGAAGTACTACAAAACAGGAGAGGAGGAAGGGGAAGGGCATGGAAAAAGAACACTGAAGTGCCCAATGACCAAAGTTTAAACAGTTTGACCAACAAAATAACTATAGCATTAAATTTTGACCCAAAGAATACAAGAAATATCCTGAGTTCATAATGATACAAGTAAATGATTGAATAAACAATTGAGAGAGAGGAGAGAAATCTCCTTCGTAGAAGAATTCTGAAAAACGTGTATTTAGATATGTTTTCAAGAGATAGAGATTTATTCCCCTCTCTTTGAGTGCGGACTTGACTTAGTAGTATTCACTTTCATGGAGAGAATGAAGGGAAATATAGTAGCATGGGGATGCCTACTACTTTTACAACTTAAATTCTTCAGAATGATTTGAGTAGTCTTAATATAACGATGTTTTATTGTATAATGAAAAAAAATCTAAGTAGCACCAAGAATAAGAAAAATGGGAGAATAAGAACACATCCTTATTAGTGTTGAAAAGCTGGGAAAGGTGTCATCTAAGGATCAGAAACATTGAGGACTTTATGAAAAATGAAAAGCACATAGGAGCAGTTTGATGATAAAAGCATACAGCATTGAGAAGTCTGCAAACCAGTATAGACTTGACAGGGGAAATGCTAGAAAAGTGAGTTTCCCAATACAATTCTGGAAAATTCCGAAGCTCAGAGACAGAAAAGTTGAGGTTGGTTGTCTCAGCCCATGTTGGTTGTTTTAACAACATACCGTAGACTGGATGACTTACAAACAACAGAAACATTTCTCACCGTGTTGAAGGCTGGGAGTCCAGATCAGGGTGCCAACATGGTTGGATTCTGGTGAAGGCCTTTTTCTGGGTTGCAGACTACCTTCTTCTTGCTGCAGCCTCACAAGGTGGAAGGGGCAAGCGAGTTCTCTGGGCCTTCTTTCATAAGGGCACCAGTCTCATTCATGAGGGCTCTGCCCTCATGACTTCATCATCTTCTAAAGGTCGCACCTCTTAATGACATTACCTTAGGGATTAGGAGGTCAACATATGAGTTGGGGTAGGGGGATGCAAATATTCAGATGATAATAGCAGTCAAAAGGTAATTAATTACTAGATTTTGTAACTGTATTAGGACTAATTAGAATAGCTAATAACAATGTTTACTTCTGGGCTAACCTACTAGAACTTATTTATATAAATTAGATGTATCCCCATTGGGCTTGAGGGCCAGAGAGAGAATCAGGGTTATATCTCAGAGAACTTCTAATTGCCCCTGTGAATGTGGGGCCCCTCTCTTCACAAGTTACCCACCTAGCTGCTCCGCTCCACCTCTGCATGACGCCCTTGACAGGCAGAACTCTCATTATCAGCATACATGTTCATGATGCAGAGAAGAGTGATAATCACACATATTAAAGCAGTGGTTCTAAGAGGTGGATGACCATTAAAATCACGTAGGTCATTTTTTTAAATTTAAAGGTGATTTCTATAGTGCATCCAGAGCTGAGAACCACTTGGCTGGGGAAACCAACTTTAGCAATCAGTTCAGTTAACTGAGACTCACTAAATATTTAAGGAAAATCAAGAGGGTGAAAAAGGGACACCAAACTGAACAAACAGAGGAATTGATTTTGGGGAAAACAAATTGAACATAATAGATAATATTTGTTATTTTAAAATGTCCTCAAAGATTTTAGGAATACAGTTTCCATAAAACAGCAATGGGGCGCTATGAAAGAGAAATAAGAACAAGAAAGTTTTTGGAAGTTGAAAACATATTTTCTGTGATAAAAAAATTTAATAGCACATTGAACAGCAGCATGGTTGTAATAGATTGAATGAATTAATGAATTGGAAGATGAGACCTAAGGAATTCTTCTGAAATATGATACAGAAGAACAAAGAAGAAAATTTTAAGTTGTTAGACATGAAATACATATCTAGAAGCAGAACTAACACCTTAAGCTAAAGTTCTGCACAATTTCAGTTAAGTCTTTGTCAGAGGGAAGATGGTGGACATTTGGTGGGTAAGAATTAATGTCACAACTTCTCTATTGATAGAAGAGACTATAGATACTGTTCTTTAATACGAAGAAAATATATTTAAATTCAGTACTAGTATATCTTAAGTTATCGATATGTGATTCCTCTGCTGTTGGCTTTATTCTCTAAGCTTTGCTTTTATTTGTGTGTTAATTTCATCCTCAGACTGGCTTCCCTCTCTTGGAAGATGTCTGCAAGTGCAGTATTTGGAATCACATCCTTTTTCTTTATAGTGGAAGGAGTGAGAGTATAACTACCTGCTTCATCAAAGGAAAGTCCTGAGCTTTGCTTTGATTGGATCAGTTGGAGACCATTCGAGTCCGAAAAAAAAGATTTGCCAAGACCTGCCAAGGCCTACTACTGAAGTGCAATGACTGGGCTGGGGAGGGGTACATACTTCAGTGAAAATCAAGGAAGTTCATGAAATGAACAGGAGAAAATGTGTAACAAGTGTCCATACAGTATGTTTCTTAAAATTGTTAAGGGTATTTATGAATAGAATAGATATAAAAGGAAAGACGATATTGAGGAAAATAAAGGAAAATAAAAAATCAGCCATGGAAAAGTAAAAAGATAGTGGAGGAGGGAAGAGAAAAAAGCAAAATATTGTAGCAATACAATATATTCTCTCTCTCTTTTAAAGGCTCTTGAATTATATAGAAACAAATCTTCAGATTTGTGTTATTTCAGACAAACAGGAACAAAATAATGCAGAAAAATTAAAATAATAAAAACACATACACACTCCAGGCAAATGTTGAATGGAAGAAAATGCATAATACTTTGTTATCAGACAAAGTTTAATTCCACACATTTAATTGAAAAATAATTGATAAAACTTTATATACCTAAGTAGCTAAAAATACATACTTTTCTCAAATTTTCATCTAACACATAACAAAAATTTGTCATGTAACAGGGCTACACAGGAAATCTCAAATTCTGAAAATTAAAAATTAGTTATTGCCAGTCATAGTGCAAGGAAACAGACAGACATACAGACACACACACACACTCTCTCTCTTAACAAAAGGGGAACCAAAAAAGAAGAAATATAACTACTTGGAAAGCTTTTTACTTTAACTCAGTTTGAAGAGAGTATAAAAGTTGAAATTATAAGGAAGGAAAATTCCAGATAATAAAAACAAGCAAATTCTGGAAAAATAAATGTAAATGATTCATAACATGTGAAATGACATTCAGCCTCACTAGTCCTCAAGGAGATGCAGGTTAAGCAATAATAATATTTTTTTGTTGCTTTGAATTTAAAAACTTAAAAGATGTTGATTGTAGCCTTTTTTTGGTCAGCATTGTTTTTAATAGCAAACCAAGTGAAACAAAATCCAGAAATAAAAAAAGGAGGAGGGATAAAGAGTATTAATCAATGAGTAACAGCTAAATAAATGATGGTTCATCCATGCTACACAATGCTATGCAGGTATTAAAAAGAGTAAGTTAAATTAAAAAGATGTCCATAGTGTATTTCTAAATTAAAATAAAGCATATTTCAGAGTGACATAGAACATGATTAAATTTTTATAAAAAAATTTTGTGCATATGATAAGATATATATGTAAATGTACACCTGTAGAAAGATCAAGAAAATTGATGTCAAATTGATTATCACTTGGTAGAGGGTAGAATGAATAGGTTGCACTGGGGACTTTAATTTTCTTCCTTGGAAAAAGGGATGTGGTTAGAAGTAATTTTTTTGTCTTTTTGTTTTTCAGTATAGCAAAGAGTCAGACCTGACTGAGCAACTAACACCTTATTTGGATAGCATTTTAAAAAAGTATTTAAAATTTAACTGAAACTATATAAACTATTTAGGAATTAGTAACTTGAAAATACTACATATCAAAATTTACAGACTATGGACAAAGTTGTACCTTGAGGAGATAGTATAGTCTTAAAAGCATTTATTAGAAAGATAAAAATTAATTCATAATGCATACATGTGGCAAAAATTAAAATTGCATATGAAGATATCCCTTGTATCCTGTCTCCCATTTCCCTTGTGCAGTCCTTCCAGAGAAATTCTGTGCGTCATTGACTAGCTGTGCATCATTTACATGTTTTTGTCTCCATCTCTAAGGATACATATATACAAGTTTATTTGTAAAATACATACATACATTAATTAATTTGCTAGGGCTGCCAGAGGCTGAAGGGCTTAAATAAGAAAAATTAATTTTCTTAAAGTTCCTGAGGCTCAAAGTCTAGAATCAAGGTATCAGCAGGTTTACCTTTTTCTGAAGCCTCTTCTTGGCTTGGAGATGGTTGCTTTCCCACTGTGTCCTCACGTGGTCAACTCTATGTCTGTGTGGTCTGTGTTCTAATTTCCTTATCTTGTGAGGACACCAGTCATCTTGGATGAGGGTCTATCCTAACAACCCCATTTTAACTTAACTACCTCTTTCAAGGTCTTGTTTTCAAATACAGTCACATTCTGAAGTATTGGCCATTAGGACTTCAACATGTGAATCTAGGGGAGATACGATACAGCACATACAAATACATAAATTCGTATGTTTGACTATCAGTACACATAACTGCATTGTACAGGTGGTTCTGTATGATCCTGTGACATTTAATCAGTCTTCTTTTGATGAGCCTTTCCTTGTCTTTTGCTACTTGAATATCCTTGAATAAATATCTGCTGGCACATACATGAATATACTTGTAGGTAAATTTCTAGGAGTTGTTGCATTAAAGAGTTATGTGTTTCTGTGAACCAGATGTGGGTCCATATTATGTCAGGAGGGAGTTGGTCTGGGCACTGAGCCACAGGCCTTCCAGACAGGACAAGGACACCTCAGCAAAAGAGATGGGAGCTGTAAGGACAGAGACAGAAGTTGGGGGGTGAGCAGAGTGCAAGAGATTGTGTGGTGGGAGGTATTATTCACAATAAAGGAACTGTACTGATGTATTCCCAGTGGATTGTTTTGTAACTAGAAATGACTAGACGATTTTTATTATGTACTTGTGACCAGTAAAGTCTGCCCTAATTTTTATCCAAGGAGTAGAATCACCCACCAGCGGAGATTTGAACTGGGACTGGAAGGTATTTTATACTGCTTGCATTTTACTTGTCCTTCTCATTTAGTTTAATAGTTACTAATATGTGCATAAGTACTTGCTTAGAGATGGGTCGCAAAGAGTCGGACATGACTGAGCAACTTTCACTCACTCACATAGGAAAAATTTGGAATTGATATTACCAGATTGTTAAAAGTATAAGGGCATTGGTACTTTATATACATATATCTGTGCTATTTAAAATTTTACACAGAGCAAGAATTATTTTTTGCAACTGAATTAAAAAAAAAAAATCCTGAAAGCATGAAGTTCTCTGAATTTAATTGTGACACAGTTTCTGAGCCAGAAGTTTTGTAGTTTTGTATGGGCAAGAGCAAGGAAATGGTCTAAAAAATGCCAAACTGTTTACAGTGGGTATTCCTAAAGAGTGCAATTGTAGAGCTAAGTAACTTTTTCATTTAACTTTATATATTTCTAGACTCTTCAAAAATGATTTTTAAAATAATACTATATTGAATATTTGGAAACTGCTAAGAGAGTAGGTGTTAAAAGTTCTCATCACAGGAAAAACATTTTGTGATTGTGTGTGGTGATGAATGTTAATTAGACTTGTAGTGAGCATCTTGCAATACAGACAAATATCAAAACATTGTGTTTATACCTGAAATTAATGTTATATGTCAGTTATATCTCAATAAAAAATTATTTTTTATACAAACAAGTTACAAGTGTAGCTTAAAAATAAAAAAATAAAAACTATGCTGAGCAAATCACTATACCCTTGGCTTATTTCTTTTTCTTGAAGTGTTGTTTCACTAGAGTGCACAGTGAAAGCAGGACTTCATTATTTCATCTTCTTATATATGTCATAGCATCTCAAGGTGGGCATTTATGAAACCTCCGTGACTATGGCATGTGGCATGATGTTGAGGAGGAAGGAGCCAACAAACAGTATTAAATTGTAATATTTCTTTTTTTGTAAAATTTCTTTAATGGCAAAGGAAATTAGAATTTCTGATAACAGTTACACAAAGCAGAAGACTACACAGCACATTCATAAACAGCTCCTCAAGTTCCCACCGAGATGGAAAGCAGCTGCTGCAACCGCATGCATAGAAGAAGGGCACATGAAAACCACCTCTGTGCTATTTTTGTACTATTAATACAGATTTAAAGACTTAATGAGTTGAATCAGGTAGACCACGTGGGAATTTCTTAATCTAAAATGCTGGACATGATAAATACAAATAATAGCTCATCTAGCAAAATACAGAGGGCAAAGATGCCTCAAAGCGTGAATAAGATGATAGAATACATATATCCAAGATATTAAACATAAATGCTGTAACCATAGTTTTGAATGATATGGAAAAATGCCCACCTTAAGTGAAAACAGAACAGAACATTGCCCATGGCCTGACATTTTAATGGCTGTGACCCAAACCAGGATTTATGCTTAATTGTGTTGTGATTCCATGGATCATATTCAGTAGTATGAGTCATTTTGATTGAAGAGGACTATGGATTTATCTGATGGATTTATTATAGATCTCATATAAAGAGATGGAACGTATTTTAAAACTGCATATCTATGTACCCACTTGTCCAAATGTTTAGGAACGCATTCCATGGTAGCAGAACAGAAGCAAACACAGAGATTGAAAAGATTTGTCTCGACTCATGGACAAATAATGTTCATGCAGTGTGCCATAAAATATTTTCAATTAAGACACTTTAATTCCAGTTTGAAAGTTTTGTGGTTAGAACTGGGTTTTTCTCTTCATCATATCTAAAGACAAAATTTAACTTTTACCACTAATTTGCTTCTCAGTGGGAAGAAAACACAACTTGCCACTGAACAGTTAAACTGAGTTTTCTCTTTAATGCTGGTACTTGTTTGTGGTGGTTTCACATTTTTCCCATATTAGGGAAATTGGGGATGACTGGTAACTAAGTAGAATTTGAAGTTACCTGCTAAAAGAAAGCAGATGTACAAACTGCTGAAAAGGATGAATGGTAGAGAATTTCAGATTACCCGAAGAGACTTCTATTAACAGTTTCTTTTTTTTTTTTTTAAGATCTTGATTGAGATATAACTGACATACCATCAAGTGTACCATTTAAAATGTAATTTAGTGGGTTTTAGTATATTTATCATTGGAGAAGGAAATGGCAACCCACTCCAGTGTTCTCGCCTGGAGAATCCCAGGGACAGGGGAGCCTGATGGGCTGCCGTCTATGGGGTCGCACAGAGTCGGAAACGACTGAAGTGACTTAGCAGCAGCAGTATATTTATCGGAGAAGACAATGGCAACCCACTCCAGTACTCTTGCCTGAAAAATCCCATGGATGGAGGAGCCTGGTAGGCTGCAGTCCATGGGGTCGCGAAGAGTCGGACACGACTAAGCCGCTTCACTTTCACTTTTCACTTTCATGCATTGGAGAAGGAAATGGCAACCCACTGCAGTGTTCTTGCCTGGAGAATCCCAGAGACGGGGGGAGCCTGGTGGGCTGCCGTCTGTGGGGTCACACAGGGTCAGACACAACTGACGCGACTAAGCAGCAGCAGTAGCAGTATATTTATGGAGTTGTGCAACCATCACCATAGTCTAATTTTAGAACATTTTATCATCCCCCAAAGTCCCACCCCTTCTGTCCACCATTAGCAGTCATTCCCCATCCTCTTTAGCCCCTGGCAACCACGAATATACTTTCTTTCTCTATGGATTTTTGCCTGTTATGGACATTTCCTATAAATGGAACATATGAAGATCACAGTATGTGACCTTTTGTGTCAGACTTCTTTCACTTAATATAAGGTTTATAATATAAAGGATCACCCATGTTGTAGCATGTATCAGTACTTCATGCCCTTTTATTGTCATAATTTGTCATGCTCTTTTATTGACAAATATATTGTCAAATAATATTCCACTGTGTGGATATATCACGTTTTATTTATTTGTCATTTGGACATTTCTCTTGTTCCAACACTTTAGCTGTTAAGAACATCACTGCTACAAACATGTACACGTTTTTGTGTGAACATGTGTTTTCAGCTCTCTTCGATTATATATATCTAGGTGGAATCACTGGGTTATAGGCAACTCTGTGTTAACTGTTTGAGGAAGTGCCATACTGTTTTCCAAAGTGACTACACCATTTTACATTCATACCAGCAACATATGAAATAAGTGCACACTTCTGAATGTATGCGTTTTTTCCAGCTTTATTGAAGTATGATTGACAAAAGCTGTATGTATTTAAGGTGTACACCAAACACCAGCCAAATTAATTCAGCCATCAGCCAAATAAGTAAATAAATATTTAAATAAATGGACTTGCCGCATAGCTCAGTTGGTAAAGAATCTGCCTGCAATGCAGGAGACGGGGGTTCTCTTCCTGGGTGTGGAAGATCCCCTGGAGAAGGAAATGGCAATCCACTTCAGTATTCTTGCTTGGTAAATCCCGTGGACAGAGGAGCCTGGTGGGCTACAGTCCATGGGGTCACAAGAGTCAGACACGATTTAGCAACTAAACCACAACCACCAAAGTGTACAACATAATGCTTTGATACTTGTATACATCGTGAAACAACTATCACAGTCAAGCTAATTAACACATTTATCACCTCACATAGTTACTTTTTGAGAACAATTAAGATTTTCTCTATTAGCAAATTTCAAATATATAGTACTTTATATTAACTACAGTCACTGTACTGTACATTAAGTCTTCAGAACTTTTCATCTTTTAACTGAATATTTGTACCCTTTCACCATTTTCCCCTAGCCCCTGGTAACAAGAGTTTTACCCTCTCTTATTATGAGTTTGACTTTTTTAGTTTCCACCTAAAAGTGAGATCAGTATCAATAATCTCAGAAATATCAATAATCTCACATGCAGATGACACCACCCTTACGGCAGAAAGCGAAGAAGAACTCAGTAGCCTCTTGATGAAAGTGGAAGAGGAGAGGGAAAATGTTAGCTTAAAGCTCAGCATTCAGAAAACAAAGATCATGGCATCCGGTCCCATCACTTGATGGCAAATAGATGGAGGAGCAGTGGAAACAGTGGCAGATTTTATTTCTTTGGGCTCCAAAATTACTGCAGATGGTGACTGCAGCCATGAAATTAAAAGACGCTTACTCCTTGGAAGAAAAGTTATGACCAACCTAGACAACATATTAAAAACAGAGACATTACTTTGTCGACAAAGGTCCATCTAGTCAAGGCTATGGTTTTTCCAGTGGTCATGTATGGATGTGAGAGTTGGACTATAAAGAAAGCTGAGCACCGAAGAATTGATGCTTTTGAACTATGGTGTTAGAGAAGACTCTTGAGAGTCCCTTGGGCTGCAAGGAGAGCCAGCCAATCCATCCTAAAGGAAGTCAGTCCTGAATATTCATTGGAAGGACTGATGCTGAAGCTGAAACTCCAATACTTTGGCCACCTGATGTGAAGAGCTGACTCATTTGAAAAGACCCTGATGCTGGGAAAGATTGAAGGTGGGAGGAGAAGGGGATGACAGAGAATGAGATGGTTGGATGGCATCACTGACTCAATGGACATGAGTTTGAGTGGACTCCGGGAGTTGGTGATGGACAGGGAGGCCTTGTGTGCTGCAGTCCATGGGGTCTCAAAGAGTCCGACACGACTGAGCGACTGAACTGAGATCACTCTGTGTTTGCCTGTGTCTCGCTTATTTCATTTAGCATGTTGGCCTTCAGACTGGTCCATGTTGTTACAAGTATCAGGATTTCCTTTTTTTTAAGGCCAATTAACGTGTTTGTGGGAGGGGCTTTCCATATAGATGTGTGTGTCAGGCTTTCCGTGTGTGTGTGTGTGTGTGTGTGTGTGTGTGTGTGTGTGTGGGCTTTCCAGGTGGCACCATGGTAAAGAACCTACCTGTCAATGCAGGAGATGCAAATGATAAGATTTAGATCCCTGTGTTGGGAAGATGACAAGATTTAGAACCCTGGGTTGGGAAGATTCCCTGGAATAGGTAATAGCAACCAACCCATTCCAGTAGTCTTGCCTGGAAAATTCCATGGACAGAGAGCCTGGTGGGCTATAGTCTGAGGTGTCACAGAGAATCAGACACGACCGAGCATGAGCATATATATATCACATATGATATATGAAATAATACATTCATATAGTACAGTATTTTCTGTACCCATTCACCTGTCAGTGGGCACGTAGGTTGTTTTCGTATCTCTGCTACTGTGAATGATGTTGCAGTAAATTAGAGTACAGATATTTCTTTGAGATAGTGACTTATTTCATTTGGATATACATCGAGAAATGTGATTGCTGGAACATATGGTAGTTCTATTTTTAATTTTTTGAGGAACCTCCGTGCTGTTTTCCATAATGGCTGTACCAATTTATGTTTTCACCAATGGTGTCCAAGGATTCCCTTTTCTCCACATCCTTGACAAACCTTATCTTTTGACTTTTGATAATGGCCATTCTAACAGGTGTGAAGTAAAATATCTTTGTGGTTTTGATTTGCATGTACCTGATGATTAATGATGTTGAGCATCTTTTCATACACTTGTTGGTCATCTGTATGTCGTCTTTGGAATATATATTCTTCCTTGAATATAAATATATTTTTAAAAGAAACTTCAGGGGATTAAGTGGCAGTGACCTTGAAAGAGCCTTTTGAGATGCTGATAATGTTCTATATATTGATCTAAGTGGTGGTTATATGGTTGTATCCTTGTATAAAAATAATGTGAGGGATTTCCTAGTGGTCTAGTGCTTAGGATTCCGGGCTTTTGCTGCTGTGGCCTGCGTTCAGTCCCTGGTTGGGGAACTGAGATCCTGCAAGCCACGTAGCACAGTCAAAAAAAAAAAAAGAAAATAATAGGTGATTAGAGTGAACTTAAATTAGTGACTTATTGTATGTAAGTTATATATCAGTAAAAAAGAAAAAAATCCTAACTGTGTTGTCCTTTTTTCCATTTTACTGTAGACTAGGGGACTTCATTTTACTTCAGATCAGGGCTAGGCTAGTTTCTGTGAATTGCTCTTCAAGACCCACTGATCTTAAGATACAATCTGAACACATTCATTAGGCGTAAAATATTCCTTTACAGTCTGGTCCAGGTTCTCTTTCTGCCCCCCACCCCCCACAGTAGAATTCTCAGATAAAACGTTCTAAAACTCTGTGGTGAAAAAAATAAATGAGAACACTGGTTGCCTCTGTGGGAGTAGGGGAAGGGATTGACAGGAAGGGTCATGAGAGAACTTTCTCTGATGATAATAATGCTCTGCACCTAGATAGGGGTTGTGTCACACAGGTATATGCATTTGTCAAAACTCACTGATTGTTATACTAAAATTTGTGCCTTTTACTAATATGTAAGCTTTTCTTTATGGGGAAAAAAGTTACCTCATGGGGAAAACAGATATGATTTGGGGACTTCCCTAGTGGCCCAGTGGTTAGAACTTCGCCTTCCAGTGCAGGGGGTGCAGATTCAATTCCTGATCAGCGAGGTGAGACCCCACAAGCGTCACAGTCAAAACCCAGATATAAACAACAGAGGCAGAAAGTGAAAGTGAAGTCTCTTAGTCGTGTCCGACTCTTAGCGACTCCATGGACTGCAGCCTACCAGGCTCCTCCATCCATGGGATTTTCCAGGCAAGAGTACTGGAGTGGGGTGCCATTGCCTCTACAGAGGCAGAGTTGTAGCTAATTCAATAAAGACTTTACAAATGGTCCACATCAGAGTGCAGGCTCAATTCCTGATCAGCGAGGTAAGACCCCACAAGTGTCACAGTCAAAAACCAGAATGTAAACAACAGAGGCAGTGTTGTAGCTAATTCAATAAAGACTTTACAAATGGTCCACATCAAAAAAAAGAAAAAAGATGTGATTTTTGATGCAGGGGATCTGAAGGCCACACTTTGAGAACCACTAAGTTTGACTAATTTCAGAAATAACTTTCTTACCATGAAAAATAATAATCCATAGATTACTAATGTAACATTTTGACAGTTTTCTTTAAAAATTCATGATACTTTAAATATTTTAAAGGGTGTGTTTGTATTTGGTTATATAAATATTGTATTAAAAATGCTGTTTCCTTATTAGTAGAGTAATAAGTAGACAAGGATTCATGATAATATTATATAGTTCTTTGTTCCAGTAAATGTTCTTTTTCAGTGTCAGGAATGCAATTTTAATATCAGGAGATACTGGACATGGAAGTAATTTTGCATCGAGTTAGGTTAATTGAATTGGTTAAAATGTGCTTTGAGATGGATATTTATTGTGACATTTGGTAAGCTGGGTGATTTTGATTTGAGGTTGTATTCCTCTCTGAGTAAACTGCTGGCTTTCACCGCAGTGCAAATATCGATTGTGTCTACTTATGTGATAGGGCTCTATTGTCATTTGCTTTAAGATCCTAGATGTTTTTAAAAAGTAACACTTCTACTTCATGTATCTTAATTGTAACATGAATCTGAAAAGTTTGAAAAAAGGACAACCTGAGGGAAACAACTAGAACAGTGATATTAATCACCAAATGCCGACGCATGTGGGTATGAGGCAAATCTGACCTTACTGGTTTATAGGTAAGATTATCTGGTCGACTCTCATACCACATCCCAAACAATCTCTCCTACAGTAAAGTATTGGTCAGCTCCCTGAATTTCACCAAAATAACTGCCTGTACTTTCAAGTTGTCCTGATAAGAACCACCTAGGGGCACGCATTAAATTTCAGGCTACTACCTTGGAGATCGGAATTCCTTCTTTTGAGACAGATTCAGTGCATCTGGAATGAGCTGAGAACCTGTATTTTTAAACTGTTACCTTTGGATTAATAGGAATGTTTAGGAAATACTGACCCACTCCAGTGTTCTTGCCTGGAGAATCCCAGGGATGGGAACCTGGTGGGCTGCCGTCTGTGGGGTCGCACAGAGTCGGACACGACTGAAGTGACTTAGCAGCAGCAGCCCTGAAAAAGAGTTTGTTTTATACAAAAAAAAAAAAAAAGAAAAGAAAAAGAAAAATCACAAAGAGACCTTTTTGGAAATACAGATTCCTGAGCCCTCCTTCAGTTCAGTTCAGTCACTCAGTCATGTCCAACTCTTTGCAGCCCCATGAACCACAGCACACCAGGCCTCCCTGTCCATCGCCAACTCCCAGAGTTCACTCAAACTCATGTCCATTGAGTCAGTGATGCCATCTAGCCATCTCATCCTCTCTTGTTCTCTTCTCCTCTTACCTTCGATCTTTCCCAGCATCAGGGTCTTTTCAAATGAGTCAGTTCTTTGCATCAGGTGGCCAAAGTATTGGAGTTTCAGCTTCAGCATCAGTCCTTCCAATGAATATTCAAAACTGATTTCCTTTAGGATGGACTGGTTGGCTCTCCTTGCAGGCCAAAGGACTCTCAAGAGTCTTCTCCCAACTCTGCAGTTGAAAAGCACCAATTCTGTGGCCCTTCTTAGGACTTCTCTTTTGTCTAGGATGAAGCCCCTGCTTTTTTTGGCGGGGGGTGGGGAGGGCATGCTGCAGGGTTTGTGGGATCTTAGTTCCTTGAGCAGGGATTGAACCCTGGCCCACGACAAGGAAAGTCCTACCTTCTGGACAATCAGGGAATTCTCCCCATGTTGATGTTTTTTAAGAGCACATACAATGTGCAGATATGAGAGCTGTCTTCCTGATGCCTTTAGTGGAAGGTCCTTGAGTAAGTCTTCAGTCACTATCACAAGAGAGAATGGGGAAGTAGGAGATTGAAGGAAAGATAATTTTAGAATTGAGGACAGTTAGTGTAAAAGCTAGGCTGACAGCAAGAGACAGTGAGCCATCATAAGAAAGGAGAGACTCACCTGGAGACTGCCCCATGGCTGCTGTGCTCCCATTTTTGTGGGGGTGGAGCATGCATAACCCACTGGGAAGTGACTTGAAAGCAACTAGGTTCGTTAACTTTTAAGAGGTGGGGAGAATCCAGGATCACCCTGTAAGCCCCGGAAAATCTGCCTGCCTGCCCTAGGTTGCTAGTCCTCATTTTATTCATGCTGCTAATGGAAACCTATAAACATTCACTCATTTTTCTCTTGTGTAGTAAGAAGAAAACATAACTTATAGACCATCTTCTGGCAGAAGATGATAGATTTGGATCAGAAACGGGAGGCGTTGGAAGCCAGGAATCAAAAGTGAAGAGATTCTGCAAGCCCTTGGGTGAGAAAGGTGACAGGGATTGATTTATTTACTCACGTGTCCCACATTATGTAATGTGAACTTGCTTTTAGGCTGATCTGGACTTTATAAATGTTAGGGAGAAAATGGAATAAATAAGCTGCCAGAAATAGATCTAGAGCACACTTCTCCTCAGGCTGATTCAGTCAGTAGTTTGCTATCAACACCTTGTCTGCATCTATTTCTACTTCTTTCCCAGGACTCTTCTCCCTCCTTTCTAGAGCTAAAGTCTTAACCAGAAATACATCATCAATATCCATTGTTGTTGTTCAGTCACTAAGTCATGTCTGACTCTTTGTGACCCCATGGACTGCAGCAAGCCAGGCTTCCCTGTCTTCTGGAGTTTGCTCAAACTCATGTCCATCGACTCCGTGATGCTATCTGAACATCTCATCCTCTGTTGTCCCCTTCTCCTCTTGGCCTCAACCTTTCCCAGCATCAGGGCCTTTTCCAGTGAGTCAGCTTTTCACATCATGTGGCCAAAATATTGGAGCTTCAGCACCAGTCCTTTGAATGAACATTCAGGGTTGATTTCCTTTAGGCTTGACTGGTTTGATCCCCTTGCTGTCCAAGGGACTCTCAAGAATCTTCTCCAGGACACAATTTGAAAGCATTAGTTATTTGACTTTCAGCCTTCTTTATGGTCCAACTCTCACATCTGTACATGTGAGAGTTGGAAAAACCATAGCTTTGACTAAACAGACTTTTCTCGGCAAAGTGATATCTCTGCTTTTAAATACACTGTTTAGGTTTGTCATAGCTTTTCTTCCAAGGAGCAAGCATCTTTTAATTTCAAGGCTTCAGTCACCATCTGCCGTAATTTTGGAGCCCAAGAAAATAAAGTCTGCCACTGTTTTCCACTTTTTCCCATGTATTTGCCATGCAATGATGGGACTGGATGCCATGATCTTAGTTTTCTGTATGTTGAGTTTTAAGCCAGCTTTTTCACTCTCCTCTTTTACCCCCATCAAGATGTTATTTAGGTCCTCTTTGCTTTCTGCCATAAGAATCATATCATCTGCATATCTGAGGTTATTGATATTTCTCACAGCAGTCTTAATTGTAGCTTGTGATTCATTAGCCTGGTATTTTGTATGATGTACTCTGCGTAGAAGTTAAATAAGCAGGGTGACAATATACAGCCTTGTTGTACTGTTTTCCCAGTTTGAACCAGTTGTTCCATATAAGGTTCTAACTGTTGCTTCTTGGTTCATATATAACTTACTCAGGAGATAGGTAACGTGGTCTGGCATTCCCATCTCTTTAAGAATTTTCTACAGTTTGTTGTGATCCACACAGTCAAGGGCTTTTGCATAGTCAATGAAGCAGAAGTAGATGTTTTTCTGGAATTCTCCTGCTTTTTCTATGATTCACCTGATGTTAGCAATTTGATCTCTGGTTCCCCTGCCTTTTCTAAATTCAGCTTGTACATCTGGAAGCTCTTGGTTCAAGCACTGTTGAAGCCTAACTTGAAGTATTTTGAGCATTACCTTGCTAGCATGTGAAATGAGCGCAGTTGTACAGTAGTTTGAACATTGTTTGGCATTGCCCTTTTTTGGGATTGGAATGAAAGCTGAACCTTTTCCAGTTCTGTGGCCATTGCTGAGTTTTCCAAATTTGCTGGCATATTAAGTGCAATACTTTAACAGGATCATCTTTTAGGATTTGAAATAGCTCAGCTGGAATTTTATCACCTCCACTAGCTTCATTCATAGTTATGCTTCCTAAGGCCCACTTGACTTCACACTCCAGGATGTCTGGCTCTAGGTGAGTGACCACATCATTATGGTTATCCAGGTCATTTATATCCATGGCTAACATTGATTAAATCCTTACTACAACTAGGCACCATGCTAGTTGTTGTCCTTTCCTTGCATTATCTCATCTTTTCTTTCTTGAAACAACCCAGTGATATAGATACTGTGATTATGATCCACTTTCTAGATGAAATGTCTGAGTTTCCAAGAGGTTACACAACTTGCCCAGGACCTCACAACTAGGAAATGGCAGAACCAGATTTTAAACTCACACTGACTCCAGTTCCTTACTTTCTGCCTTCAGAGAGAAAGTGGGAAACTGCACTTGCACCCTCTTATAGTGTATCAGAACAGGTAGCCCAACTTGACAGGCCTCTTTTGAAAGACTGCCAATCCCTGGGATTTAAAGGCATTAAAGTTATTGCAAAATTCTTGAAAATCAGAAAAGAGAGAGAAATCACTTATAATATTCCTGGGCTTATATAACTGTGTTTAATATTGTAATATATTTGCTTTCAGGCTTTTTGAGTGTATTTCCATATAATATATGTATTCTTTAGTATCATGGTATTTTAAGTATTAATAGAATTTTCATACTCAAACTCAGATTTTAATGATTCTCAAGTGATAATGTTTAAAACTTCTAGCAGTTTGAAATGAAAGAAGCCCAGCAAATGAGTAAATGAATGAATGCTTGCTTCCATATGTGGGATGGCATATATTTGTGCACTTGTCACTTTTGGTTTTTCTGCATTCAGAGAGAATGACCATTGTTTTCAATTTTGTATCATGAGCAAGAAACATATTCTCCCAACTCAAGTATGTTTTACCTGTCTTTCCAGATCTTGCTCAAATCTGTACCCCTTTTAGGCTTTTCATGATTTCCAAATCTGTAATGATCTTTCTCTTCTCCAGTGTTCTCAAGCACTTCATGGCTATGTCTCACATTTGACATTCACCATGTTCTCCACTTGCTGGTTATAATATTTTGTCCTATCTTCTTATACTTTTTTTCCTGTCCACAATACCTAATCCAGTGCTTTTTCATGATGTCATTTTTATTTTTTTAGCATCTTCGTATTCAAACCAAATTGCTATTAATTGGTTTCTCCGAGATACTAGAATGCCTTTAGACTGTCTGACATGTGTTTTCATGCCTTGTAGGTTCCTATCACTGTAACCATGCCAGAAATGACAGAGAATGAGACTCCTACAAAAAAGCAGCACAGGTATGAATCCACAGTCCAAAAATAATAGTTTTGGCAGATAAGCAGAATTGGCCCCCACTTTTTGAAATAGGTAATCGTTTAGGGAACTTTAATTTGGATGTCTAGAAAGCCATTACTCTTCAAAAATAGCTGTGGATAAATATAAATAGATATATGGAAGGGTGTATATAGTTAAAATTTACCTGTCCTTGGAATTCTACTAGCAGTATAAGTGGTAAAATGACTGTCAGTAGTTAAAACAGTGTAATACCTAAATATACGCTAAATGTTTATTTCTTCTGAGATTTTTACTTGCATTCAATATTAGTCTTTGTGGTGGACGCAAAGCTCACTTAGACTGAAGTCAGTTTGAATAGACATTTTGTGACGTTACGAACCATTAATGCCAGTATGCACATCAGTGTAACATTAGTTCTGGTTCCTTGTATAATACCTCCTTCAGAATTTTCGTCATTTGGGGCAATGTTTCTGCTTAGAATTGCATGACCAGTGGTTCCATTATTAAATATTACAATCATTGTTAGAAATTAGATAGCTATTAGAGAATGCTTATGTATTGAATAATAGTATGTATGGGAAAATTGGTGATTTTAGTAGATCACCTTTTGAGAAAAATGTAAGAATTTGGATAACCTAATTTACATAAACGCAAGAGATGTCTCAGATGCCACTTGTTAGTATATGAGTGCCGGCGCCTGCCACACTTCCCTCCCTGGGATCACAAGGCTCCTCTTTACTGTTTGTCTTCTTTACACAGTCACCTCTGCCCTTAGCCAGTGCCAGAGCAAACACAGGAAATCAGCTACAGTTGACCCTTGAACACAGTGGTGGTTAGGGTATTGCCAGACCTCTTATTCACAGTTCCTCCATATCCACGGTTCCATATCCTTGGATTTAACCAACTCTGCTTCCTATGGCACTATAGAATTCACTATTGAAGAAAATCTCTGTATAAGTGAACAAGTCCCAGATCGTGTTGTTTAAGGGTCAGCAGTACTTGGCATATCACTTTAGGAGTTGACTAGCTTCTTAATTACATTTTTCAAATAGGTCAGTTTTCAGTGACTGATTTACTTCCCAACCAATGACTTTGGGGTAAGAGAAAATAGAGAATAGTAGTTACTTTCAGTAGTTGTGAATTCTGAATTTATACTGATGTATCTGCAGTCAGGTTTTTATACCATAATCTATTATTAAGAAAATTTTCTTTAAAATGGCTTCTTATTGATACAACAAATACAGATTCATCAAATTAATTTTTATGGTTCTCAAAATATAAAGTAAAATGTTTTCCTATTATTTTCAAGTTCTTATTATCTATATTTTTTGTTTCAGAAAGAAAAATCGGGAGACACACAATGCAGGTAGAAACAATACTTTAAATTTTATTTGTTAGCATTTTTTGTATTCAAAATGAAATTATACTGTAGCTGATTGTGTTTTCATGTTATGAGCACAGAATCATTATTCATTACATTCTGGGAAAGTGTTCTTTTATTGTTTGGGGTTTTATTTTTCATTTTTTAAAATTGAAGTAAAGTTGATATGCAATATTATATAAATTACAAGTGTAATGACATAGTGACTCACAATTTTTAAAAGTTACACTCCATGTATAGTCATTATAAAATATTGACTGTATTCCCTATGTTGTACCATGTAGCTTATTTATTTTATATGTAATGATTTGTGCTATATTATTTTTAGCTGACAAAGTACTCCCTAAGTCTCATGAAGACTTATAGTCTATTTAGCTAATTTAAGGATTAGTATACTGCTGGAGCTAGTGTTTTAAGTGATTTCACCCACTGAGGAATTCCAGGTATACTCCTTATGGAAAGAGTGAAGAGTATGTGTCTGCAGAAATTTTAGAGGAGGCTAGTTGCCTACAGGAGTTGGGATGAAATGGCTGTAGATTTTAAAGGTACTTGAAATATGACCAGTTTTAAATTAAACTATGGAATCCTCAATTATAAGAAGAAATATAGGAAAAAAAACTTTGCTTTTATCTTAAATATCAGAATTACAGGCCATAGCCAGATAAACATTTATAGAAATAATTGTGCATACATTGACTATTTGATATATTGTTTAATATTTTATTTTCCATCAGGGACTGTAGTCAGATCTAAAAATATATATTTAATTGTTTCTTTTACTCTATAAATAATACCTCCCTTTCCCTAAGGAACAGAACCTGGGGAAACTAAAGTTTCCCATAAATACTTCTATGGAAAGAAGTATTGAACACTGATGGGACACTGCTGTTCCCCAGAATGGGAGTTCCCTGCATGTGAATTCCCTTTTGTCACTGTGGATAGAGTCTTAATGTTATTTTTGTTGTTGTTTTGTCTACACACATTAGAAAATATGTGCTTAGATAACAATAGATATTATTGTTAGAGCATTCAGAAGAATGGTGAGCCCTATTTTATTGCTCTGTGTGGGTTTTTTTGCCCTATCAGTACATCTAAATTTTTTTTTTTTTTTTTTGCCTTATGAGCTAAATCTTTTTATTGGAATTAAATGTCACATGGGACATAAATGTGTCCTGATAGTAATTTATTGAGAAAGTACATCACTGTCATTGAAAGGGTGTTCTCACTGCTGGATTATGAGGTGAAAAATATATATTTGTGAAATAAGACCTACTTATGTTATATCTGAAAGGTCATCTTCTTAGAAGCACTGAAATCCTTTGTTAAAAGGAAGATTTTAGAAAATTAACAAAATGGAGACCAATTTTTCTGTTTTCAGTATCTTATAGAAACTACTTAGATCATCTCTTTTATCTTCTTGCCTCTTTCACACAGCTTTTAAAGTTGTAGCATGCATGCCTGGAACATTTCTCACAAGTTGTCAGTTTTCTAGCTCCTTAGATGGGGCAAAGTGAACAGCACAGACACCATAGAGAAAAATAAGCCATTGCCTTTTCTCATCTATTTAAGTCACAACTAATAGCTATTTCTACTCCAAAAATGCCTTCTAGTCAGCCTAAAAGGTGTTTTAAAGTTCTTTAATCTGCCTGGAAAGGTCTCATTTGCTGTTGCTATAAAGCAGCAGCTTTCTAGTAACATAACTAGCAGTGGGTTCTTGAAATTTAATTATCATTAAAACCTCTAATAATTACTTGAAATATAATAATGACCTAAGAGTAATACAGTATTAGTAATTCATTTTTGTAATTTGAATTTAATTATTACAGATCCCTTTATTTAAAATCCAAATAAAAGGTGATTAAAGGTGGAGAAAGCTCTTGGGGAGGTAGGGGAGAAGAAAAAAGAGGAAAAAAAAAAGTATGGCTTCTATTGATTTCCGTAACACTAAACTTAGAATATGACATTCTTAGAAATCTTATTATGGTTATTTGTATTCAGTAGACACTGTTTGATAAGACTTTCTTTGAGATTTCTGTACCTAAAATTTCTTTACCCTTGGAGAATGAGGCACTTTGGCAGCAGTACTGCAAGGTTTGATAAATGAATTTTTTCTCTATCTAGTGGAGAGGCATAGAAAGAAGAAAATCAATGCTGGGATAAACAGAATAGGAGAGCTGATCCCATGCTCTCCTGCACTGAAACAGGTAAGAAATCCTCTTATACTTTAACCAATTGCTTGTGATCAGATAATTCCCTAAGTTGTTTCTGTGCTCAGAATGATTATTTTTGTTCCCTGTCAAAAAGTGTTTTTTTGGAGTTAATAATTGCCTTATTGTTTTTCATTTGCTCAATTTTTTTATGTACATATCTCTAAATTCTTTCCACACCTTCCAACAGTGTCTTACTATAATTTCTGCATGGTCAAATTGCCATGAAATTTCATTTTCCCTATTTTTTCTTTGAGACTTTACTTCTGGAACCCTCTACCCTTCTTTTTCAGTCTCAATTAGTTGGTGTCTTTCAAATCTTCTGTTTTTTGTTTTTGGCCAGGCGGCATGTGGGATCTTAGTTCCCTGACCAGGGACAGAACCCACGCCCTCTGTAGTAGAAGCACAGTCTTAGCCACTGGATCACAGGGGAAGTCCTCAACTCTTCTGTTTTTAATTTCAGCTCTCATATTTTTAATTTCCATGTCTTTTTTTCTTATTGTCTCTGTTGCTTTTATATTGTTTATGATGATGCAGTATTATATCATCTTTGAGAATAACATATAGGGTTTTGGTTTTTAAAAATATTTCTCCTCTGTTTTTATGTTTTGTCTTTCTTTTTGGAGACATTCCTTAAATGTTTAATGACACCTCAGCTGTCTTTTTCATATTTGAGAAGGAGGTGTTAAAAAGCTGATTAAACAGGCTTATCTTTTGGTGGTCCTAATGGTTTAGTGATTGTCTGATGTTCTAGTGTTGTTGTAGTTGTTGTTATTGAATGAAAAAATGCCAACATTTGTAGATTTTCTTCTTTTGGAATTAGCTATTAATTTTTATTTTCTGGAGAAGCATCCTTCACCACCCTACCTAGTAGTGGTGATGGTGGGAAGAGGACTAGCTCATTGCCATTATTCTGGGAGCTGGGACAGGGAACAGGTACCGGAGAGTCTCATGCTTTAGGAAGCATTGTTTTACTTCCCCACCCACCATATTTTCGCTTAGGAGCCTCATCTTATCCACTTCTGTGTCATGAAAGTATCTCTGAGGCTGAAATCCTTGGGTTCAAATTTCACAGCAAAGAAACTTGTCTCCTGTGGTTGGGGAGGAGTGGAAGTCATCCAGTTGCATAGGGTGTGTGTGGGGACTGGTTCTTATTACAAAAGAAGAATCTTTCTATCAGTCCCCTCATTTTTAACCCTGTGTCTCACCCCACCTTCCGCGGTCGCTGGAGCTTCCCAGTCCTAAACCATCCCAGGCGTTTGTTGGGGAGGGCCAGATCATTTTGTTCACTTCTCAACACTGTTTCCCTCAGCAAGTTCTTATAATTCAGTTTCTTTTCATTCTTCCCTGCAAAGTGGTACCCAGTCTTGCCTAAATGTGTTTTTCAGTCTTCTTAAAAATATACTTTTTGTTTCCTTAACACAAAAGCAAACGTAAGGGCTGGCACTGTGTCTCCTGATTGTTTTTCTTTCCCATATCTCAGTGTATAGTAACTGCTCAGTAAGCTTTGTTATTTGCCTAGTGAAATATTCCTCCTCTTAGCTTTTATTCCTACAAGTTTCTCTGAAAGGAACCATAATCATTTCTTTCTTGGTGCCCTAGAGTGTGCAGTGGAAGTCAGTATTGGTTTCTAGAAGTTGAATACATTTAGACTTTCTTCACTTTTGCCTCATGTCCCCACCCCTGTCTGCAGTAGAGAACAGCAGGTGGGCATTATCAATTGCTTTTGTCTCAACTTTTGCTTTAAGAAAGGACATTATCTTAGTTTTAGTTTGATGTAGTCCGTTTTGTTTATTTTTGCTATTGTTTCCCTTGCTTAAGGAGACAGATAGAAAGAAATATTGCTACAATTTATGTCAAAGAATGCTCTGCCTGTGTTTTCTTCTAGGAATGTTATGGTTTCCAGTCTTACATTTAAGTCTTTAATCCATTTTCAGTTTATTTTGTGTATGGTGTGAGAAATTTTCCAATTTTATTCTTTTGTGTGTAGCTGTCCAGTTTTCCCATGTACTGAAGAGATTGTCTTTTTTCCTCAAAGTATTCTCGGCTCCTTTGTCATAGATTGGTTAGGTTTATTTCTTGGCTCTCTATTCTGTTCATTGCTCTGTGTGTGTGTTAGGACAGTACCATATTGTTTTGATTACTGCAGCTTTGTAGTATAATTTGAAATAAAGGAGCATGATACCACCAACTTTGTTCTTTTTCAAGATTGTTTCCATACAAATATTGAAATTATTTGTTCTAGTTCTATGAAAAATGCCATTGGTATTTTGATTTTCCATTGAATCTGTAGATTGCCTTGGGTAGTATGCTCATTTTAACAATATTAATCCTTTCAAATTATGAGTGCAGAAATTACTGACCAATATCACTGATGAATGTAGATGCAAAAATTCTCAACAAAATGTAAGCAAGTCGAATTCAAAAGTACATTAAAAAATCATAAACAGTGTGTATGCCCAGCAGTGGGATTGCTGGATCATAAGGCAGTTCTATTCCAAGTTTTTTGAGGAATCTCCATACTGTTCTCCATAGTGGCTGTACTAGTTTGCATTCCCACCAACAGTGTAAGAGGGTTCCCTTCTCTCCGCACCCTCTCCAGCATTTGTTGCTTGTGGACTTTTGGATCGCAGCCATTCTGACTGGCGTGAAATGGTACCTCATAGTGGTTTTGATTTGCATTTCTCTGATAATGAGTGATGTTGAGCATCTTTTCATGTGTTTGTTAGCCATGTGTATGTCTTCTTTGGAGAAATGTCTATTTAGTTCTTTGGCCCATTTTTTGATTGGGTCGTTTATTTTTCTGGAATTGAGCTGTAGAAGTTGCTTGTATATTTTTGAGATTAGTTGTTTGTCTGTTGCATCATTTGCTATTATTTTCTCCCATTCTGAAGGCTGTCTTTTCACCTTGCTTATAGTTTCCTTTGTTGTACAGAAGCCTTATGATCCAGCAATCCCACTGCTGGGCATACACACTGAGAAAACCAGAATTGAAAGAGACACGTGTATCCCAATGTTCATAGCAGCACTGTTTACAATAGCCAGGACTTGGAAGCAACCTAGATGTCCATCCGCAGATGAATGGATAAGGAAGCTGTGGTACATATACACAATGGAGTATTACTCAGCCATTAAAAAGAATACATTTGAATCAGTTCTAAGGAGGTGGATGGAACTGGAGCCTATTATACAGAGTGAAGTAAGCCAGAAAGAAAAACACAAATACAGTATACTAACGCATATATATGGAATTTAGAAAGATGGTAAAAATAACCCTATTTCCGAGACAGCAAAAGAGACACTGATGTACAGAACAGACTTTTGGACTCTGGGACCGGGAGAGGGTGGGATGATTGGGGAGAATAGCATTGAAATATGTATAATATCATATCTGAAACGAGTCGTCAGTCCAGGTGTGATGCCCGATAACAGATGCCTGGGGCTGGAGCATTGGGACGACCTGGAGGGATGGTGTGGGGACGGGGGAGGGAGGAGGGTTTCAGGATGGGGAACACGTGTATACTGGTGGCGGATCCATCTCGATGTATAGTAAAAGCAATACAATATTGTAAAGTTAAGCAAAATAAAAAATTAAAAAAAAAATCATAAACAATGATCAAGAAGGGTTTATCCCTGTGATGCAAGAATGGTTCACTCTCTGCAGAGCAATCAATGTTTTATACCATATTAATAAAATGAAAAACAAAAATCATATGATCATCTCAAAAGATGCAGAAAAAGCTTTTGACAAAATTCAATATCCATTTATGATAAAAAGCTCCCAACAAAGTGGGTATAGAGAAAACATACATCAGCATAATAAAGCCATATATGACAAGCCCACAGCTAACATACCCAGTGGTAAAAAGCTGCAAGCATTTCTTCAGGACAAGAATGCCCACTTTTGCCACTTTTACTCTTCATAGTATTAGAAGTGCTAGTCACACCCCAGTATTCATTGCAACACTATTTACAATAGCCAGGACATGGAAGCAACCTAGATGCCCATCAACAGATGAATGAGTATATATAGGTGGAATATTACTCAGCCATAAAAAAGGAACAGATTTAAGTCAGTTCTACTGAGGTGGATGAACCTAGAGCCTGTTATACAAAGTGAAGTAAGTCAGAAAGAGAAAAACAAATATCATATATTAATGCATGTAAATGGAGTCTAGGAAAATGATACTGATGAACATATTTGCAGGGCAGGAATAGAGATGCAGACATAGAGAACTTGGGGACACATGAGGGAAGAAGAGGGTGGGATGAATTCAGAGAGTAGCATTGGAGCATTTCCATTACCATATGTAAAATAGTGGGAAGTTGTTTTATAACACGGGAAGCTCAACCTGGTGCTCTGTGACAACCTAGAGGGGTGGGATGGGATGGAGGGGTGGGAGGGAGGTTCAAGAAGGAGAGGACATATGTATACTTAGGGCTGATTCATGTTGTTTTATGGCAGAAACCAATACAACATTGTAAAGTAATTATCTTCCAATAGAAAAAAAGTGCTAGCCATAGAAATCAGATAAGAAAAACAAAGAAAATGAATCTAAATTGGAAATAAAGAAGTAAACTATTACTCTTTGCAGATGACATGGTAGTCTTCATAGAAAATCCTAATGATGCCACCAGGAAACTACTAGAACTCATGAATGAATTTAGTAAAGTTGTATGATACATTTGCAGGATACAAAATTAACATACAGAAATCTGTTATGTTTCTTTTTTTTTTTTTTTTGCTTTCTTTTTTTTTAATTTTTTATTTTTTTATTTTTTATTTTGCTTAACTTTACAATATTGTATTGCTTTTACTATACATCGAGATGGATCCGCCACCAGTATACATGTGTTCCCCATCCTGAACCCTCCTCCCTGCCGCCTCCCCACACCATCCCTCCAGGTCGTCCCAGTGCTCCAGCCCCAGGCATCTGTTATCGGGCATCATACCTGGACTGACGACTCGTTTCAGATATGATATTATACATATTTCAATGCTATTCTCCCCAATCATCCCACCCTCTCCCGGTCCCAGAGTCCAAAAGTCTGTTCTATACATCGGTGTCTCTTTTGCTGTCTCGGAAATAGGGTTATTTTTACCATCTTTCTAAATTCCATATGTATGCGTTAGTATACTGTATTTGTGTTTTTCTTTCTGGCTTACTTCACTCTGTATAATAGGCTCCAGTTCCATCCACCTCCTTAGAACTGATTCAAATGTATTCTTTTTAATGGCTGAGTAATACTCCATTGTGTATATGTACCACAGCTTCCTTATCCATTCATCTGCGGATGGACATCTAGGTTGCTTCCAAGTCCTGGCTATTGTAAACAGTGCTGCTATGAACATTGGGGTACACGTGTCTCTTTCAATTCTGGTTTTCTCAGTGTGTATGTATGCCCAGCAGTGGGATTGCTGGATCATAAGGCAGTTCTATTCCCAGTTTTTTGAGGAATCTCCACACTGTTCTCCATAGTGGCTGTACTAGTTTGCATTCCCACCAACAGTGTAAGAGGGTTCCCTTCTCTCAGCACCCTCTCCAGCATTTGTTGCTTGTGGACTTTTGGATCGCAGCCATTCTGACTGGCTGTTATGTTTCTATACACTAAGAGCAAGCTATCTGAAAAAGAAATTAAGAAAACAATCCCATTTACAGTTGCATCAAAAGCTATAAAATACCAAGGAATAAATCTAACTAAGGAGGTAAAAACCTGTACTTAGAAAACTATAAGACACAGGTGAAAAAAATTAAATGACACAAACAAATGGAAAGATATACCATGCTGAAGGATTCGAAGAATTAATATTGTTAAAATGACCATAATATCCAAAGTATGTTTTTAAAAATTAAAACATGCTTAAAAATCTTTTTATTGAAGTATGAAGTGAAAATCGCTCAGTCATGTCCGACTCTTTGCGACACCATGGACCACCATGGACTATACAGTCCATGGAATTCTCCCGGCCAGAATACTGGAGTGGGTTGCCTTTCCCTTCTCCAAGGGATCTTCCCAACCCAGGGATTGAACCCAGGTCTCCCGCATTGCAGGCGGATTCTTTACCAGCTGAGCCACAAGGGAAGACCAAATATACTGGAGTGGGTAAGCTACCCTTTCTCCAGCAGATCTTCCTGACCCAGGAATCAAACCAGGGTTTCCTGTATTGCAGGTGGATTCTTTATCACCTGATTGAAGTATAGTTGGTTTATAATATTGTGCCAGTCTCTACTGTACCGCAAAATAATTCAGTTATATGCATATATATATATATATTTCTTTTTAAAAAATTCATTTCCACTATGGTTCATCCCAGGGATATCCCTGTGCTATACGGTGGGATCTTGTTGTTTTTGCATTCTAAATATAATAGTTTGCATCCACCAACCCCAGACTTCCAGTCCATCCCTTTCCCTCCCTGCCTCCGCCTTGGCAACCACAAGTCTCTTTTCAATGTCTGTGAGTCTCTTTCTGTTTTGTTGGACAGGTTCATTTGTGCTGTGTTTTAGAGTCCACGTATAAGTGATATCATATGGTATTTGTCTGTCTCTTTCTGACTTACTTCACTTAGTATGATAATCTCTAGTTGTATCCATGTAACATACTGTTTATAGTATCCTTCTATTTGGATTTTTAAAAAGATATGTGTGTGTGTGTATACATATATATAACATATACATATAACATATACATATAACATATACATATAACATATACATGTATTGGCATGTAATATTTCTGGAAAGATACACAAGTAACTTGGTTGACTCTGGAAAGGGCTTTAGAGGGCTAAAGTCAAAAGGAATGTGCTTTTCATTATATCTCTCTTCATTATTTACATTTTTTGCAGTATGTATATATTATGTTTTCCATTTTAAAAATTTGAAAAAAGATGTAAAATACAACCTTTCTGTAAAAGTTTAGGAATGGAATATACTAGGAGCATGGCACCAAAACTCAACCAAGTGACATTGTTATCTCAACCTACTATTTAGAATAGTTTGTAGTTGTGGTTGACATGATTAAAATCTGAAATTTTTGCATGGTCTTAGTGACTTGGCAGCAAAGGCCCTCTCTGGCCCGTCTCCTCCCACTGTTTCCCTGTGTACTTGCCTTTTGTCTCATTCATCTCATTTGTCTCATTCTGTTCCTCCAACACGCCAAACTCAACCCTGCCTGGGGGCCTTAGTCCTTGCCAGTCCTGCTGCTTGAGCCTTCTTTCTCCAGATGTCCACAGGGCATGCTTTCTTATACTCCCTTCAAATTTTGGCTTAGACATCACCTCACAGAGAGCCTTCCTCAGCCTCCCTTTATGAAATATATTGTAGCAGAATGTCTAAGTCATTTTGGGTTGTACGTGAGTCTGAGTGAACTCTGGGAGTTGGTGATGGACAGGAAGGCCTGGCGTGCTGCGATTCATGGGGTCGCAAAGAGTCGGACACAACTGAGCTCTGAACTGAACTGAACTGAACTGAAGAATATCACCATAGAGTGAGTGACTTAAACAACAGAAATGTATTTCTCACAATTCTGGAGGCTGGGAGTCCCAGATCAAGATGCCAGCTGGTTTGGTTCCTGATGTGGGCTTTCTTCCTGGTTGTCCTCACATGGCAGAGTCAGTGATCACCTCTCTCATATTTTTTCTTCTAAGGGCAGTAATCTCATCCATGAGAATAGACCTTCATGACCTAATTATCTTCCAAAAGCCCCATCACTTCAGGGATTAGGGCCTCAACATGAATCATGGGGGGACACAAACGTTTAGTCAACAGCACAGAGTAACCTCTGCCATCTCTGATTCCTTCCTTACCCTTCTTTACTATTACTTTTTTAGAATATCTTAGTCAATTGTACCTCAATAAAGTTTAAAAAAATACGGAATAACAACATAGTTCTTCTAATGAGTCCAAGAAATAATGCATTTGAGGTACTTAACATAGGACCAGACGTATAGTAGCTACAAGTACCTAACATTTACAAAGCACTTTTCTTTATACCCCATTGGGTTCTAAGAGTCTCTCTGTATAAAGTCTTTAACCTTACCACACCTTCAAAGTAGACACTTTTATTATCCCCTTTTTACAAATGAACTGAGGTTTCGAAAGACTGAGTTACTTTGCCAAGTTACAAAAATGCTAAGTGGAGGAGCCTGCGTTCCCATCCATTAGGCTATGTTGTGATTCTAGCACACAATAAATATTCTAGTAAGAGAGGAACAATTCCTGCAGTTTACCCAAGGAAATACAGAATTCTAGAACAGAGAGGCCCATGAAAGAGTTCCTAGAGAAAGATACATCTAAACTCAAACTGGAGCCTGGAGGGGAGGTGACTTGATTAAAAGAGTAAAAGACCCTACTTTATTTTTCTTCATAACACTTGTCACCACCCGATTTTATTTGTAAATATAAATATTTTTATATAATAATTCCTCATAAACAAGTAATATTCCTCAAAGTCAAGAACTTTGTCCTTTTTGTTTATTACATCCCCAGCGCCTAGAACAAAGCTTCAATAAATACTTAATAAATAAAAGGTGAATAGTAGAAGTTTTTGAATACAGTGCCAGTTTTAAATTGTGAAAAGATATATATCATACGTATCGGAAAAACCAAAGCTTTAACTTTATTCTGGAAAGTTCTTCACCTCCAGCGAAACTTTTAAATGGTTGACTTTCTTTCTCAGAGCAAGAATATGATCCTGGACCAAGCCTTTAAGTACATAACGGAATTGAAAAGGCAGAACGATGAACTCCTGCTTAATGGAGGAAACAATGAACAAGGTAAAGATTTTGGGATTCTTACTTTTCATTGTTTTTTCAGTGTTCAGGCCTTTTTGTCACAGTGCAACTTACAATACTGTATTAGGATACAGAAGGGTTTTTTGCCCCAAAACATTATTAAGACCGTATATTCAGTGGGTCTGTGAGAATAGTGTTGCAAATAAATTCAGCCTTTATTCAAGTTTATCTTTTCCGCTCTTCTTTCTAGGCATATCTCTTCCCCAATTCCTACCTTGTAGGCATACACAGTTTTTATTTTATACTCTTTTTGTACTTTCTGTTTGCTTAACTCATGGATAGTTCTATTTCTCCTTTATTCTAAATGGATCGCCCAGCTAGGGAAAATCCCATAAGAGGATGTAGGGGTAGTCCTACTCAGTGTAACTTAAAAACAGGTATATGCCTGTGTCAACCCTCAACTGTGAATTAACTCAAAGGCCAAAGCATTCAGTTCATAATTGTGTGTACTGCATGTATTGTGTGACTTAGACTTCCTGATCATTTAATAATATTAATTTTTAGAGGTGACTTTTTTAATGCTGTCAGATGAGTTCTCTTTTCCCCCTTGCACTGAAAAGAAGGTTTCCTTATGACAGCTGAAAAGAAATATACTCCAGGCAAATATAAAGCTCTGAGGGGTAGGGCAGTTTGAGCCATCTTTCATTTATGTTTCTGAGAATAGCAGAGAGAGAATCACCTATGACACTTCAGTAGGTCACCTTGAAAGGAGAGAAACAAAGGTGGAATTTATTGAGGTGGAGATGATGCAAAGCAGTGATTATTGTAAGAAATGAGCAGGATACTGGAACGCACATCTAGAAGGTCAGCGCTCCGAATTCTTGTTTACTTTTAAGTTAGATGACAGCTTGCCCCACCTGCCTCAGCCAGCTGTCTTTTATGGTCCAGGTCCTGTTTTATGCTGCTGTCAGGCAATTAGATACATAATCAATGTTTGGTAACCAATCAATGCTTGGCACCCATAAAAGGGATGATAAGGCTAGAGTGATGTATATGTTTCTAATGAGGGCTCCTCTGGCTTCATAGCCCAGTGTTTGAGGCCATCAAGTTACCTTAAGGAAAAGGGAAGCTCGAGTGGCATGGGATTCAAGAAGAGCTGAAGCTTGGGGGGCACCTGAGGCCCCTTAAGTCCGATTGTGTTGTCATTTCTGTCACCATCCTTGCTGTGTGTGTGCCTCTCCCAGCAGCTTCCCCCACATACTCACTGTCCATGTGACAGGCTTGCACAGTGACCACGGCGGTGGCCTTGGGAGTCGGGGCCACCAGGGTTTGAATCTTGGCTTCCTTTACTCAGCTCCAAGTCTCAGTCTCTCTATCTTAAAATGAGGATAATTGTAACATCTATCTGGTCAACTTCAAACAAATTATTTGGTTATTCTGAACCTGTTTTTTTACATCTAAAAGAAGTGATGACAAAGGTAGTTCCCATCTCATGTTCGTTATGAGGGTTAAAAGAGAAAACACAGGTAAAGCACTTAGAGTAAAGCCCAGAACATAGTAAATGCTTGATAAATGTTATCTGTTGTTGTTACTGTTTTTATTAGTAGTAAGTGAGACAGTGAATGCAAAGTACCAGGCATATAGTAAGTGTCCAGTAAGTGAGAACAATCATCTTTATTATTTAGTCCATGATAATTGTCCTTTAATTTCTGATGTCTGTAGCACATTGGCATCTTTCTTTTGTGTCTCCCATTTAAATACCTGAGAAAGCAGTTTGATAGTCTCAGCTCCTCCTTGTTGGAACAGAACTTTTTATTTCAGGCTACCATGTAGAGTATTGGCCTTGAGGATCAGCTGCCTTTGGTGGAGGGAGTGGTGAATACCTACCACTATGACAAGGAAGGTGGAGCTATATAGGGTCACAGAGCATAAATACCAGCTGCCAAGCCTAACCCTTAGTAGGAGTGAGGCTGTCTCTTTTAGAATGGTTTAGGACATCACAGACATCTTCATTCCTCAATAGAGTTCATGGCCCTACCAAGGAGAATGCAGGTTTCACTGTTGATGGCTTCTTATCGCCCTCCCACCTTACTTCTTACATGTTCTACTTGGTCTCTACTGTTTCAAAGCCATTTATAAAAGAGACTGTCTGGAGTTTCCTGGTTTCCTAGTGGTTAGGATTCTGAACTTTCCCTGCCATGACATGGGTTCAGTCCCTAATTGGGGTACTGAGATTCCACAAGCTGGGTGGCAGGTGTGGTAGGTTGGGGGAGGGGGAAAAAGACTGTTACCACCATAAGTAATGTTTGTTATTTTAACATTGAAATGCTACTATACTGATATTCAGTGTTATTTTCCTAGCATGTTTCCATGATAGCAGTATGTTTTTCCTTGCTTCACCTTTTCAGGTGCCCTATTTTGAATTCGGTAATTTTGAGATTTCTACATTATGAGTAATTTTTGACCTTTGAGTTGTTGATCTTTAAAGATATGTACCTTTAAAAGGATTGAGTAGAGGTTTGAGATGCCATTCTAAAAAGAAGAAAGAACTTAAAGAGCTGAAGATTCTCAATTGAGATATTTAGGCTGCTAAAATTAGAATTCAGTAGCTCAATATACAGCTCTTTCTTAAATTAATGTAAATACTGACATTTAGAGGTAATTTAAAATTTTTTTTCTTTTTGATATTATAGCTGAAGAAATTAAAAAGCTACGTAAACAACTGGAAGAAATTCAAAAAGAAAATGGCCGATATATTGAACTACTAAAAGCAAATGACATATGTTTATATGATGACCCCACAATCCACTGGAAAGGAAATCTTAAAAATTCAAAGGTCTCTGTTGTTATTCCCAGTGACCAGGTTCAAAAAAATATCATTGTTTATTCCAATGGGAGTCAGCCTGGTGGAAACAACCAGGGAACAGCTGTTCAGGGGATAACCTTTAATGTTGGTCATAATTTACAAAAGCAAACTGCCAATGTGGTGCCAGTGCAGAGGACTTGCAATCTTGTGACTCCTGTGTCTATTTCTGGAGTTTACCCTTCTGAAAACAAGCCATGGCATCAGACCACGGTTTCTGCATTGGCTGCCAACCAGCCTGTTCCTCTTTGTCTTCCTGCCGCTCTTTCTGCTCAAAACATTCTCGAGCTCTCCACCTCTGAAAGTGAGTCGAGTGTGCTTGGTCCCACCAGCAGCTCACTGATTGCTGTTCCTGTTGGGCCTGAACCACCCCAGCATCGTTCATCGCACACGTGTCTAAATGATCAAAATTCTTCTGAAAATAAGAACGGGCAAGAAAGCCCCCAGATATTGAAGAAAACAGTCCCTTGTGCCACAAGCATCTCCTCCAGCTGCTCAGCAACTGCCACTCAAGGACAGCCTGGAAGTGAGTCCTGCCGGAGCGCACAGGATCACAGAAGTGATCTTCAAACCACCCTGGTTGTTTCTGTCACCACCACAGTCTGCTCCCAGCCTCCCAGACCTGCCGGTGATTCTTGTGTGGTAAGCAGTAGCAAGGGTGCAGACTCCGCAAGTGTTACCATGGTGGTGGCCCCGTCTGTCCCTGGAGGAGGGATGACCACCATGCCTGTAAGCACCCTTTCGGCAAACCCTATGGACAGTGGTTGGACTCTTTCTTGTTCTTTGCCTTCTTCAGCTGTCAGTGCTTCAGATTTGAAAAACATGAATAGCCTTACCCGAATTTCCTCAGCTGGAAACACACAGACAACATGGACTACTTTGCAACTGGCAGGAAACACTGTTCAGCCCTTAAGCCAGACACCGTCTTCTGCTGTGACCCCGGTATTAAATGAGTCTGGCACTAGCCCCACCACAGCCAACCACAGTAGATGTGTGGCTCCAGGCATCAGCTTGAATAATCCCTTTCCAGCAGAGGGGCAGCCAGTTGAGCAAGTAGTTGTAACCTTGCCTTCCTGTCCTCCTTTACCTATGCAGCCGCTGATCACCCAGCCACAAGTTAAGTCTCAGCCTCCAAAAAGTATCCTCCCATTGAATTCCACCATGCAGGTGATTCAGATGGCTCAGCCAGTGGGGTCAGCTGTTAATGCAGCTCCTGCTAATCAGAACGTTATCATTCTTCAGCCACCCAGCACCACCCCGTGCCCAACAGTGATGAGGGCAGAGGTTCCCAACCAAACAGTAGGTCAGCAGATAGTCATCATCCAGGCAGCTAACCAGAATACTTTGCCACTTCTCTCTGCTCCACCTCCTGGTTCTGTTCGACTCCCTGTCAATGGAGCCAGTGCTATCATAGGGTCTAACAATTCAGTGCAAAATGTTTCCACCCCGCAGACTTTCGGAGGAAAGCACCTTGTCCACATATTACCACGACCTACATCTTTATCAGCGTCGAATTCCACACAAACTTTTTCTGTTACTGTATCCAGCCAACAGCAGCCTCAAACCATTTCTTTAAATGGACAGCTCTTTGCTTTGCAGCCTGTGATGTCTTCATCAGGAACTACAAATCAAACCCCTATGCAAATTATTCAGCCCACCACCAGCGAAGATCCAAATACCAATGTTGCCCTGAATACATTTGGCGCTTTGGCCAGCCTCAATCAAAGCATATCGCAGATGGCTGGGCAAAGCTGTGTACAGTTGTCTGTTAGCCAGCCAGTCCATCCTCAAACTGCTGCAAATAGTCAAATCACCCCAGCTAACTGTGTTTCATTAACAACTGTAGCACCTCCCATGACAACAGATAATTCAGCCACACTACCCAGTACTTACAGCCTAGTGACTACTCCCTCAGTGAACACTGTGGCTTGTGTGCCTAACACGAAGGCAAAAAGGTTGAATAAGAAGCCGGGTGTCAAGAAACACTTAGCCACGAACAAGTCAGCCTGCTCCCTGAATCCAGTCAGAGATGTGGGCAAGTCAGATGGCCCCAGCACTGAAGGTTCCGCAGAGCCATCTTGTAATGATGGACTTCTGGAAAGCCTCCCTGGTGTGTTACCATCTGCCATTGTATCCCAGACAAATAGTGTAAGTGTTTCTGGTTCACATTCTTTGAATGTTCTGAATTCTGAATCAGTGATGCCTGAGTCTGTACCCAAATCTAAGTCAGCCGAAGAGTCTAGCTCACCCTCGCAAGAATCTGTAACAAGTGAACAATTTACAATGGCCCCAGCAAAATCCAAAGATTTTCTCCCCATTTCGCAACGAGAGACATCTCAGGATAAGCCACCAAGTAGTTTGGCATTGCCAGATGCTGCCAAGTTCTGCACGTCAGCCAATGTGTTGATTTCCTCCGCGGATGATGCCCCTGTCTTGGTCTCTCAGGTTTCTCACTTGTCATCTACCACGAGCACTACAAGTACTAACTGTGTTTCTGAGGTGGAAGTCATTGCTGACCCTTGCAGGGTTCAGCAAGATTCATCAGATACAGTACCAACTACAGGTCTCTTAAAGGGGCAGGGCTTAACTGCATTGCTGTCTGGTCTTGCTAAAGAAAAAGACCCTCAGAAATCATCTCTTTCAGTCCAGGTGGACCATCCTGACTTTTCTTCAGAAAATTCTAAAATAGTTGATTCAAATGTTGAGTTGCATCCCAAACAGGAGCTATTACTGATGAGCAGTGATGATAGAGATCCAGGACAGCCTCATTCCTGCATCCCTGACCAGGAGGTTATTAATGGTTCTTTGCTCACTAGTAGGCAGGCGGACTCTCCCATGTCGACCAGCTCTGGCAGTAGTCGTAGTTTCTCAGTTGCATCTATGCTTCCTGAAACAGCCAGAGAGGATGTCACCAGCAATGCAGCGACTAATACGTGTGACAGCTGTACCTTTGTGGAGCAAACTGATATAGTTGCTCTTGCAGCACGAGCTATTTTTGACCAGGAGAACCTTGAGAAGGGAAGAGCTGGTACCCAGGTACCAGCTGATATACGGGAAGTTCCTTTAAAGCCTTCTGAAGCATCCTCTTTAGAGGGAGACCAGCCTTTCAAAACACAGATACCTAAAGAGAATGGTCCAGGACAGGCAGAAGCAACACCAAATGAATTTAATTCTCAGGATTCAATTGAAGCCACTGTGGATAGGCCCCTTGAAAAACCAAGTTGTTCTATAGGAATGAAAACATCAAATGCCTCTTTACAAGTGTCGACTTCCCAGCCCCCAAGCATCACCAGTTTAAGTGTGAATAACCTTATCCACCAGAGCACCCTCAGCCATCCTCTGGTCAGCGGCACTGGTTTACCCCAAACCTCAGAGCAAACAGCTGTTCCTGCAACAGTGAATCTGACAGTTCCATCTGGCTCCTATGGCAGTCAGCCTCCTGGACCATCCCTGATGACCGAATACTCCCAAGAACAGCTAAATACTATGGCTGGTACCGTACCAAACACACCGATTCAAGAACCACTCTTAAAGCCAAGTCACGAAAACCGTAAAGACTCTGCTAAGCGTGCTGTCCAGGATGACCTTTTACTGTCTTCCGCTAAACGGCAGAAGCATTGTCAGCCAGCGGCCCTCCGGCTTGAAGGTCTGTCCCTGATGAGCCGAACTCCAGACGGCATTTCTGATCAAACTCAAATGATGGTTAGTCAGATTCCTCCCAACTCTTCAAACTCAGTTGTGCCTATTAGCAACCCAGCACACGGGGATGGCCTTACCCGATTATTTCCACCTAGTAACAACTTTGTGGTCCCCGCATTGAGGCAGACCGAGGTTCAGTGTGGTTCACAGGCTTCCATTGCTGAGCAGCAGCCAGCCCAGGCTGGCCAACATCTGCAGGCTCTGCAGCAACATGTTCCAGCTCAAGGGGTACCTCACCTGCACAGTAACCACCTCTACTTAAAGCAGCAGCAGCAAGCAGGGCAGTTGAGAGAGAGGCATCACTTGTATCAGCTGCAGCGTCACGTACCTCACGCAGAGAGTTCTGTCCACTCTCAGCCCCACAGTGTCCACCAACAGAGAACCCTGCAACAGGAAGTTCAGATGCAAAAAAAGAGGAATCTTGTTCAGGGCACTCAGGCCTCTCAGCTGTCTTTACAACCCAAGCATCATGGAACTGACCAGTCCCGACCTAAGAGCGGTCAGCCACACCCACACCATCAGCAGATGCAGCAACAGATGCAGCAACATTTTGGAAGCTCCCAGGCAGAGAAGAGTTGTGAAAACCCTTCCACCAGCCGGAACCACCAGAACCACCTCAGTCAAGATATTCTGCACCAGCAGGAGGTGGGAAGCCGGCAGCAAGCTCCAGGGGTTTCTTCTGAACACGTATCTGGGCATAATCCAATGCAGAGGCTATTGACATCAAGAGGCATAGAGCAGCAAATGGCATCCCAATCGAGTATTGTGACGAGACCTTCAGACATGACCTGTGCTCCACACAGGCCGGAGAGAAACAGAGTTTCAAGTTATTCTGCTGAGGCACTCATTGGAAAAACATCTTCTAATTCAGAGCAGAGAATGGGTATATCGATTCAGGGTTCCAGAGTTTCAGATCAGCTTGAAATGAGAAGTTACCTTGATGTTCCCAGAAACAAGAGTTTAGCCATTCATAATATGCAGGGTCGTGTGGACCATACTGCCTCAGATATCCGCCTTTCTGACTGTCAGACATTTAAACCAAGTGGAGCCAGTCAGCAGCCCCAGAATAATTTTGAAGTACAGTCTTCAAGAAATAATGAAATAGGTAACCCTGTATCATCTTTGAGGAGTATGCAGCCCCAAGCTTTTCGTATTAGTCAAAACCCTGGTCCACCACCAGTCGACCGCCAAAAGCGATTACCTTATCCACCAGTTCAGAGCATCCCGACAGGAAATGCTATCCCAACAAGGGACAATGAAAATACATGTCACCAAAGTTTCATGCAGAGTTTACTTGCCCCTCACCTGGGTGATCAGGTCATTGGGAGTCAGAGATCCCTCTCAGAACATCAGAGGAATACACAGTGTGGTCCCTCCTCTGCAATTGAATATAACTGTCCCCCGAGCCATGAAAGTGTCCATATTAGAAGGGAGAGTGAGAGTCAGAGTAGGGAGAGCTGTGACATGTCCCTGGGCACAATTAACACCCGGAACAGCACCTTGAATATTCCATTTTCAAGTTCTTCGTCTTCAGGAGATATTCAAGGTCGAAACACGAGTCCCAATGTTTCTGTACAGAAATCCAATCCCATGAGGATTACTGACAGTCATGGGACCAAGGGCCACATGAACCCTCCAGTCACAACCAACATGCATGGGGTTGTAAGGCCAGCTTTGCCGCATCCGTCTGCGTCTCATGGAAATGCTGACCAAGGGCCTCCTGTACGTCAGACCAGTTCTTCAGTTCCCCAGCGATCAAGGCATCCATTGCAAGACAGCAGCGGTTCCAAAATTCGTCCACCTGAAAGGACTCGCTCCGGAAACCCAAGACATAGTAATGTCTTTGATCCAAGTCTTCCTCACCTTCCTCTGTCTGCTGGCGGCAGTATGATTCTTGGACGCCAACAACCTGCTGCAGAAAAGAGAGGAAGTATTGTTCGTTTCATGCCAGATAGCCCACAAGTACCTAATGATAATTCAGTGCCTGACCAGCACACGCTATCACAAAATTTTGGTTTTCCTTTTATCCCTGAGGGTGGCATGAACCCGCCAATAAACGCTAATGCTTCTTTCATTCCACAGGTTACTCAGCCTAGTGCCACTCGAACCCCAGCCCTCATCCCTGTGGATCCCCAAAATACTCTCCCCTCCTTCTATCCCCCATACTCTCCTGCTCATCCCACACTGTCCAATGATATTTCAATCCCCTATTTTCCTAATCAAATGTTCTCAAATCCCAGCACAGAGAAGGTAAACAGTGGAAGTTTGAATAACCGATTTGGATCAATTCTGTCTCCTCCCCGACCTGTTGGCTTTGCTCAACCAAGTTTTCCTCTTCTCCCCGACATGCCTCCAATGCACATGACCAACTCTCACTTATCCAATTTTAATATGACATCTTTGTTTCCAGAAATAGCTACAGCTCTTCCTGATGGCTCAGCGATGTCCCCTTTGCTTACAATAGCAAACTCCTCTGCCTCAGACTCTTCCAAGCAGTCCTCCAACAGACCTGCCCACAACATAAGCCATATCTTAGGTCATGATTGCAGTTCAGCTGTTTAAATACCGATTGACTAAACATAAGTGTAACGAGTGAGATTACAAATATATTTGTGTGTGTGTTCACACATACATGCACAGGAAGAGAGAGATTGTGTGAGTGTATCTCCTTGTGTTTGTCTAATCAGTTGCCAGTTATCTTCTGAATGTAGGGAAGCCATGTCAGAGATGAGGCACATACTAGGTTGTCAAAAAAAATTTATCTTTCATTTTTAACTGCACGGTGTGCGCTTTAAATTTTCCAAGCAGACTGACATTTTCAGGCTTGATTTATAATCTGACATTCTCTAGATACTAATCAACTGGAAGTTGGGGGAAGTCATCCTGGTGTCGTCACCTAGATTTTAAATTTGATTGTTGACAATTTGTAAAATAGATAGTTGAGATAGTGGAGTTGCTCTCCAACAATACAGACATTTCGATAGAACACAGTGGCTCGTAACCAAATGCTGGCCAGGTGTATTCTGGAAGTCTCTTACCCATGGCAGGTGTTGAATTAATGTAGAATGAATGTCCATGATTCAAGTCAAGCAGTTAGCAAATAGATGAATCATTGAATCAACCTTTTATCCCCAAGGTTTGGTTTAGGTAGAAGCTTCTTCCTTAGTTATAACAATTCATAAATTATCTGAATTCCATGTCTTGTTTTCCAAATCAGGGAACCGTCAGTTCAGTTCAGTCGCTCAGTCACGTACGACTCTTTGCGACCCCATGAACTGCAGCACGCCAGGCCTCCCTGTCCATCACCAACTCCCAGAGTTTACTCAAACTTATGTCCATTGAGTCAGTGATGCCATCCAACCATCTCATCCTCTGTTGTCCCCTTCTCCTCCTCCTCGTACTACTACTAAGTCACTTCAGTCGTGTCCGACTCTGTGTGACCCCATAGGTGGCAGCCCACCAGGCTCCCCCGTCCCTGGGATTCTCCAGGCAAGAACACTGGAGTGGGTTACCATTTCCTTCTCCACTTCTCCTCCTGCCCTCAATCTTTCCCAGCATCAGGGTCTTTTCAAATGAGTCAGCTCTTTGCATCAGGTGGCCAAAGTATTGGAGTTTCAGCTTCAACATCAGTCCTTCCAATGAACACTCAGGACTGATTTCCTTCAGGATGAACTGGTTGGATCTCCTTGCAGTCCAAGGGACTCTCAAGAGTCTTCTCTAACACCACAGTTCAAAAGCGTCAATTCTTTGGCACTCAGCTTTCTTTATAGTCCAACTCTCACATCCATACATGACTACTGGAAGAACCATAGCCTTGACTAGATGGACCTTTGTTGAGAAAGTAATGTCTCTACTTTTCAATGTGCTGTCTAGATGGGTCGTAACTTTCCTTCCAAGATGTAAGCGTGTTTTAATTTCATGGCTGCAATCACCATCTCCAGTCATTTTATCCTTTAATGTGCCAAGGTCCTGTAAAGCAAAGGTCTTCCTTAAACAAGTAGCCTTAAAAGTGGAAAGCTAAGCAGCAGAGTACGTAGATGTTTTCCATTTTGTCCTTGACATTTTGCATCAGGCCATAAGGATGATAGCCAGTTGCATTGTGAGGTTTTGCATGTGTTCAGTTAAGGATTGTTTCATTCATTGAGTTTTGTTGTAGAATTCTCTCTTTGTTCTATTTATTTGATCTTGAAATAGGTTCTTTGACATTTGTTTAATCATTAGAGACTGATCACTTAATAGTGTGTTTGGAATCAACAGTTATTTGAGCCTTACTTTTCAAATATTTCTGAACAGAGTCTTAAGCTCTGTCAGTATTTTCACTTACTGATATTTATATTCAAAATATGGCATTGTATATTGCATTATTACCCTTCATTGTAGACTTACAATGAGAAGATGAATTTGTTCATTGCTTTTCCTGATGGTAAATGTAAAATGGTGCTTCAAAAAATTGTATTTATATAAATTCACGTGTGTGAGTGTGTATGTACTTGGACATAGATTTTAAAGTATAAACTAGCTCTTTCAAAATAGGCCTGCGATCTGAAAATAGGAAATTGGCACCTGAGACCTGCTGAACAGTAGAACTTGATATAGAGTTGTTTTTAAAGCCCCACTGAAGTTAAGAATGAATTTTGAATTTTAAAGATATATATTCAAAATTCAAGTATTGCATTTTGAAAACTTTATTAAAAGTTAAGAAAACAGTTGATGTGTACTCATATTTCAAGCCCATTGCTTGTTGTTATATTCTGCCAAAAATGGAATGGAGTGGGAGATATAAACTGTTCTGTCTGCTCTGTTAACAAAGTTAACCCACAGACCAGTGTTTTGGTTTTATTCTCATTAAAAAGAAAAAGCCTCCTAAGGCTTGGTTGGAGAAGGAAATGGCAACCTACTCCAGTATTCTTGCCTGGGAAATCCAATGGACAGAGGGGCCTAGTGGGCTACAGTCCATGGGGTCACAGTCAGACAGGCCTGAGCGACTGAACACACACAGAAGGCTTGGTTAGAGCAGATAACTCTAGTGAATACCTCTACTACAGCAAAAGGGTCTCAGCAAAAGGGTCATCTGCACCTCTTTAGCTGTTCTCACCAAACTCCCCTGCTGCTGCCGGAGGCCGCCTCCTCGGTGCAAAAAATATACTGAAACAAAGAAAATGTCTGTATTTTCTTCCTTCAGAATGGTCATGGGGAGAAATAGGAGAGCTTCATGAATAAGTTACTAAGAAAACAGGTAAACAGTTAAAACGTTTAATTGAGAAAAAATACGACATTTATAACAAATTAACTGAATTTTAAGCTTTAACATTCAAGTTTTTCCTTGTACTTGAAAGGTCTAATCTGCCAGTTTCAAGAACTGTTCTTAGAGTGTTCAGCTATTCATCCTCTCTCTCTCTTTCCTACCTTCTCTCTTTCTCTCTCTTCCCTCTGTGCACATGCATGCACTCACACACACACTCACACACACACACACACACAGTGGCTGTTGAGTTCTGAAAAACTGGGGACTGTTAGGTAAAATCATAACTAAGGTAACAGGCCAAGGAGAAGCTGAATTTGAACATTCAGTGGAAAGGCTTCAAGCCTGGTACTTGCAAATATTTCTCTGTTGTCTCAATTGTATTTTTCTGCTCAGCTCTCTTCAGAGATAATATTTACATTCCTCAGAACTTTCATTCCAAGCGTGCAACACTTTGATTCCAAATGAGTCTCTACCCCTAAGTAAGGCTTATTTGACCATCTGAGGAAAGATGTGACCATCTGCAAATAATTTGGCCCCTGCTTCCATATAGCTCTAATTGTCTTAACAGACATATGCGTATGTATGTGTTTATACACAAACTCAATTCTGAAAATGTTCAGAGCACAGTAATCTTACTTGATTTATAAGCATGATTATATGAGATTTGCCAGCAGTATTAAGTATTTGATAATTAGAGCTACATGATTTGGGCAAGGAAATTTATTATTTAATATATAACAATGTGGATTTTTTTTTTTTTTTTTTTGGCAAACAAATGGCAGAGAACATAGTTTTGGTTATAGTAAATTTAATGTTATTCGTGGCTTGCTAATATATGTCTACAGAATGTAAAATCACTTCTACAGATAAATTTGTAATCTAGAAACACACAAACATGTATGAAGCATAAGTGAATCACTGATTAAATAATTTCTCTCATAGTGTTATTGATCACCTGGAATCAATTTCAGAAAGATGTTGATTCCTCTAAACATTTAACACAGCAACTTCTGATAGGGTAAAAAATTTCATATTTCATATCATGCAAAATTTTCTAATGTGTCAATCATGGATAAAAGATTTTATCCATGGATTATCCATGGATAAAAGATTGGTACATAAAAGTTGTTTGGGGATATTTTATACTATTCCAGGAAGTTTGTTTTTGTTTTTATGTTAAGACCTTTGGGGTGTTCCAGCAATGGTACCTTTTTTCTAAGTAGAGAGTGTGCATTCCAGAGTGATCATGCAGTAAAGAGTGCGCATTCCAGAGTGATCATGCTTTATAAAATTGAATGTGTCAGAACTGTAGAAAGAGAAGAATGAGGAGTAAATCTTCTTTTTCAGTGATTTGCAGTCACATTTCAGGGTGAACTGCAATGAGGATTGACTTTTTAAAATTAGCCTTCTTAATATACAAATTATTTAGATATTTTAAAGATAATTCATTTGCCCTGCTCTTGCCTTCTAACATTAGCTGTTTCATGGAGAGGCTGATATTTACACTCCAAAAAGGTGTGAAAATACATTTTAATGGGAGTGATGTTTTTAGAACTTGAGAAAAGGTTAAGACTCTTCTTAGCTGTATCCTTCCTTTGATGCAAAGTACCTAAGCTCTTATTTTCTTCTGTCTGCTCCATGTTAAACAAGTGGCAGGGAACCCACTCATTCCTTAGCAGAATGATTACTCCTCTGCCTTGAAACATTTATTGGGCCCAGCGTCATTGGATCAGTGCATAATAGTGACTCATACTCCCAAATCAATGATTCCCAAAGACCTAGCTTTGGAAATCACTGTATTCTATTAAGGGGCAAAGAGAATTCCTCAAAACAAAAGTAATTCAAGATTGACTGAAAATATTTAACGTGCCATATAGTTTTATTCCTTGTTTTGGAGAGCTTGTTTTTTTCCCCCATGGAGGAGTAAAAAAGGGCAAAGGTGGTAACCAAAATCAGACGGCTTTGGGTTGATATCCTTAGGAACCTGGCAGTCACTGTTCTAATTCTGCTCTCTCCAAATCTGCCTTTGTTGATCACCTATGGCTGTGTACTTCCAGAGGGCAATAATAGTAAGTGATGGTTTTTGATACACTTATGCAAATTAAAGGCCAGAAATTAGTTCTTCTCTGATAACTTTTTGGCTGAATGAAACCATTTCTCTTCCCCTGTGAGTTCAACAGGAAAGGGTCCTTTATTACTTAATCATATTCTCCCTGTATTCTACACTTCTGTGTGAGTCTAAGAGTGTTTCTACTAGAGTCTGTGGGGGTCATCAAGGTCAGATTGAGGTGTTCTGGGAAGAAGTGTTGAGGACCTTCTTAGACACAGAACTTCTAGTTGTGCCCGCATGCCTCTACCCAGAAACTGCACTTTACCTGCAACTGTGCCTCTGGTCCTAGGACCAGCCATTGGAACATACTGCTCATCCACTCCTCTGTTACGGCAAAGGACCAGCCTGGTACATGCTGTGTAATCAAACACCTAGATGACAAATACAGCTGACATTTCTCACTGTTGCCTTATCATTCTCTGAGCCATCTTTAATGCTGATCTTAGAAAAATTTACTAGTTAGATGCAAGCCTCCTTTTAAACTCAGAGTTTGTATGTGGTGGCCATTCAATATTCTTATGTCTAGATTTGCACAAACCTTGTCAACTGTAGTCTTTTTCTGGTGCACGCATGTGTTCAGATGCTTCATAAACATGAGCCTACCCGGGTTGAAAATATTGGGGATAATGTTGAAGGTGGTGTTTTTTTGGATGATTGCATAGTCTGTCACTAGGGATTTCATGAGGCATAGGAGATAAGTCTTCATTTGTAATATGACATTTAAAAAAATAATTCTTTTTTTCCCCCTCAGTTGTTATGTACAGGTATACACCATACTATGTCATAGGAACTTAAAGTTTACTCCTTGTCAATCCCCTCTTCACTTTTCTAGATCTCTATTCCCCCACCCCCTAAGTCTTAAAACCATTTTTTATCTGTGAGGTCATTGAGGCACTGGACTTGACTATATTGGTAACTTTAAGGGGGAATTGAACTGTTGATCTTCCAAAAGAAAGGGACCAGACAGTGTTGCTTAAAATGCTGCAGTTGTGTTACTGTGAAGAAAAGATTTGCTTCTACTTTCAACAGGAGATAGATATATATATACACATAACACACACATATATATACACATATATATTCATTTCAGTAAAAGTGGGTGGAAAAATCTGAGAACATAGTTACCTTCACACATTATTTATAGATACACTGGGTGAGAAGCTTACTGTAGGGCAGTCACCAGAAAAAAACTGAACTGTAGTGCTTTCAGTATATGTAATATTTGTATCTATTCCCATGCCAGCACTGTCTGCTGTGCACAGTGTCCTATTACTGTAAATCACCTGGTTTATAATCCTAATGGGAACTAATTTGTTTTGTAATGAATTCAGAGCAGATATGTATAATATGGCCAGGATTGTCCTACAGTTGTAAATAAGAATAGGTCCTGTTTATTTTGACATCTTTTTACAAATGCATTGTATTAGGGTGTGAATATTCTGAACCATGCTCTTGTTTAAAGTTTTGAAATTTTTATTGGTAAATGTAACATTTTAATGGTTGTAATAATTATTTGTATAGATATGAATATAGTATTTTATTTAAGAAAATAAACTTTGCATTTTTGCATTGTGAATTCTGTCTTTTCTGATCATTGCATGTAACACTTCAAACCTGGTATTAAAATGATTTGCCTTGCATGCTGAAGTTTTGTATTTGAGTAATCTTGAAATTTTGCCAAAATTTCCGAAAATGATATCATGGCACATTGCCCATGAGGATTGTATTTCTGATCAAAGAATCAACCTCAAATCATAATTATGATTAGTGCTGTACTTTTGCAATAAACTGTACACCTCTATACTCGTGAAAAGTAGGATTAGAATTTCAGGTCTGGAGAGAACTGAGAGATGATTCAATTTAAATTCTCCTCCTTGTATATTTATAGTGTCTGAAACAAGCACAAAATCACTTTGGGACAAGAATTAGGCCTTTCATTACAACTACCCACATCAACTTGTCACATCTCACAAGCATGAAGTTTGAGGGGAAAAAACATCACTGAGGAACTTGCACAGTATAAAACTGTACAGTTTAAATGCCTGTAGATCAAACAATTTGTTCTTCGGGGATAGCCTACAGATGTGGTAAAAGTTATAAATTCAAGAAATGATAAACATAAAATTCAGGTGATGAATCCTCCTAGGAAAGGAGGGAGGAGGAGAGTATTGAGAGTGGTACTTGTAAAGCATTGGTAGGGTTTATTGGATTGGAGAGCAGATGCCCAGGTGTTCATCTCACACCTGACATGTTTGTTTTAGGAGTGAATAAAACATAGCCTAATACCAAAACAGGTAAAATAAGGACCTTCAGTTCAATTCACTCGCTCAGTCATGTCCGATTCTTTGCGACCTCATGAATCACAGCCCACCAGGCCTCCCTGTCCATCACCAACTCCCGGAGTTCACTCAAACTCACGTCCATCGAGTCAGTGATGCCATCCAGCCATCTCATCCTCTGTCGTCCCCTTCTCCTCCTGCCCCCAGTCCCTCCCAGCATCAGAGTCTTCTCCAATGAGTCAACTCTTCGCATGAGGTGGCCAAAGTACTGGAGTTTCAGCTTTGGCATCATTCCTTCCAAAGAACACCCAGGGCTGATCTCCTTCAGAATGGACTGGTTGGATCTCCTTGCAGTCCAAGGGACTCTTGAGAGTCTTCTCCAACACCACAGTTCCAGAACATCAATTCTTCGGCACTCAGCTTTCTTCACAGTCCAACTCTCGCATCCATACATGACCACTGCAAAAACCATAGCCTTGACTAGATGGACCTTTGTTGGCAAAGTAATGCACACTTATTCCCACATGTCCTCCAGAAAACTGGTGCTCACAGTATTTCCTGGTCGAGTTTTTTGCGAGTTCAGGTTAAAGCTCAGTATTCTGACTATCAAGGGTTTAGCATTCTTTCTGCTGTTGCCCACTGTCACTCACTTCAGGTCATAGATGAGTCACACATTTTGATTATACAAGGAGCCCTAAGAAGCCATAAAGTGTATACAACCCATAATAGTGCAAACCACTGGGCATAAATTCAATCTCCCTAAAATGAATGTGCAAATTATAGCTATATACTGTAACATTTTGTTAGCTTTCCAATCTAGTTCAATGTTTGGAGGAAGATTAGTAACTTAAATGTCTTTAAAAAGCTATCCAGGGGATTTTCACTTTTAGGTAAAATTTAATAGCAAGTGGCAGGTTCACAATCCCACTACACCAACTAGAACAAAGAATTAGAAAAATTATTTTTAAATGTATTTTTTATTGAAATCCAGTTGAATTACAATGTTGTGTTAATTACTGCCATGCATCAAAGTAACTCAGTTATATTGTGTGTGTGTATATATATACGTATGTATATGTGTGTGTGTATACATTCTTTTCCATATTTTTTCCATTATGGTTTATTACAGGATATTGAATATACAATAGAACATTGTTGTTAGAAAAATTTTCTTTTAAAAGATACTAAAACCCATCAATAAAGAGGACAAAATTCCTTTGACTAGATACATAGATCTGAACAAAACTTCAGAGAGAAAAAGTCCTCCTTACTGTGAGATGAGATCTCCGGCCTCTCCTTTTCCCCCTGGGAACATCAGATGAGTTTGGGTTGAAAAGGTGGTGTGAAAGTTCCCACAGTTTTATGAAACTTAGGAGACAAATTCCTGCTCGATGAAGCAGTCTCACCATCTAGATGTTGAAAACCAGAAGAGAACTGTATCTCACTCCATCTAACTACAGCCGCATCTGAGCTCTCAGCTCAATTCTGTTTAACGAAGAAAAGTGTGATTCCTTTCTAGTGAAAAGTAACACAACTTCAATCTCTGCAGTTCATTTATGTACAATATGCAGGAAATATATACAATGTCCAATACAAAAAATGTGACCAATAAGCAGAAAAAAAGGCAGATGCATAATAGAGAAAATTAGAAAACCCAAAAGCTGATTTTTGGAAAAGATAAAAAAGCAAACAAAAGAGCTCCTAGAAAGACTGATCAGGAGAAAAAAAAAAAGAAAATATAAATTACCAATAAAATGAATGGAAAGGGGGACTTCACAAAAGAGCATACAAAAATTAAAATCATAAAACATTATTTACAACTTTATGACAACATTACTGGCATCTTAGATAAAATGGACACAGTCCTTGAAAAATACAATTTACCAAAATGAATGCAAGAAGAAAACAGAAAATCTTTAACACCTATACCCATTAGCCAAATTAAATCTATAAGTAAAAAGCCTTCCTACTATATATTATATAATTCCATTTCTATGAAATGTCCACAATAGGCAAATCTGAAGAAACAGAAAGTGGCTTTGTGGTTGCCCAGGGTTGAGGAGTTTAGGAGAAAGTGGAAAGTGACTGCTAATGTCCATGGGGTTTTGCTGGGGGTGACGAAAATGTTTTAAATTTTGGTGATGATTGCCCAACTCTGTGAATGCACTAAAAGCTGGTGAATCACACACTTTAAATGGGGGAATTCAATGATGTGTGAATTACATCTTGACAGCTTTTTTTTTTTTTTTTTAAAGGTATTCCCACAAAAAAACTTCAACAAGCCCAGCAGATTTTAGTGGGAAATTTCTCTAAGTATTAAAGGAAGAAGTAACACCAAATCTACGCAAATTCATGAGAAAGAGGGATTATTTTCAAACCTCTTTTAGGAAGTTAACATAACCAGTTGATACCAAGTCTGTCATAACATTATAATAAAAGAAAATTATAGCTCAATATCCCTAATAAACATAGGTGTAAAAATTCTAAACAAAATGTCAAATCGAATCTACTGATATAAGAAAAGAATAGCACATCATGACCAAATGAGGTTTATTTTTCAGGAGTGCAAAGTTGTTTTCACATTTTAAAGTCAATTTATACAGTTTGTTGTATTACTAGGATAAAAGAAATAAAATATGATAATTCCGCAGCAGATAAAATTCAGCATCCATTGATGTTGGTCAATCTCAACATATGCTCTGACTTTTCCTTTTTCCTATGAGAAATTAAGGAGATAATGCACATTTCCTGCCTGCATAAGTTCAGAAGTCATGTAGGTTGGTTATCTAATATAAATGTGCCACTTTATTTTTCAAGTAACCGCATAAACTACAGATTTGGGGATGACACAAAAATCCAGTTTTTAACTAAGTGTGTGCTGTGTAGGTCTGAGTGGTGTTTTCTTACATTGCTTTATCACAGGTTTGGAAAGGGACTGAAGCCTAATAGTAGTGGTGGAGAACTTACTTCTTCAGGGAACTTTCCTTCTGGGAACTCATTATTCAGTTTGGTTAAACCCCATTTAAAAAGTGCTGCTGACTGGCAAATGTGCAAATTCACATTATTATGTTTTGAAAGCCCAAGAGATAGCATATAGTATGGGAGAAGAAAATTGGTTAGCATGTCAGTGTTTCAAACCAAGTCATATTGCTTTTGGGTTTGTTTTTGTGTGTTTTTTTTTGTTTTTGTTTTTTTTTGGTCTTACTCCTGGACAAATTTAGAAACCTTTATCCCCATTATCATTGTACTCCTAATTGAACAATTATGATTTTCCATTTCAATGCAGTCTAATTCCACTGCCTTACTTTGGTGAAATGAAACCATTCCCATCATTAAATAGCCACAAAATTAAAAGATGCTTGCTTCTTAGAAGAAAACCTATGACAAACCTAGACAACATATTAAAAAGCAGAGACATCACTCTGCTGACAAAGGTCCATATGGTTTTTCCAGTAGTCATGTACGGATTTGAGAGTTGGACCATAAAGAAGGCTGAATGCCAAGGAATCGATGCTTCCAAACAATGGTGCTGGAGAAGCCTCTTGAAAGTCCCTTGGACAGCAAGGAGATCAAACCAGTCAATCCTAAAGGAAATCAACCCTGAATATTCATTGGAAGGACTGATGCTGAAGCTGAAACTGAAGCTCCAATATTTTGACCACCTGATGTGAAGAGCCGACTCACTGGAAAAGACCTGGATGCTGGGAAAGATTGAAGGCAGGAGGAGAGGACAACAAAGGATGAGATGGTTGGCTTTGCTGACTCAATGGACATGAGTGTGAGCAAATTCCGGGAGTTGGTGAAGGACAGGGAACCCTGGCATGCTGCAGTTCATGGGGTCACAAAGAGTTGGACATGACTGACCACCTGAACACCACCACCATTCCCAGCCGCCAGGAGCACAGACAGTTCAGCAGTCTTTGTTGATGGCAGTCGTAGATTCTGCCTGGTCTACTGGACCAGCATAGACCAGTTTCAGAGGCAACTTTGAAAGACTTTTTGACTCTTCACAGTATTTAGAGTTTTTGAATGTGTTCTAGGAAGTTAAAAAGACCACTGTATTCTTGTGATTTCCCTTCACTCTTAATTTTGTTTCTGAACCAACAGGCTCCCAGTAGAGACCTGACAGCTTAGGCTACGTATACTTTAATTTAAAATGAAAATCTTTGGGTCTTCAGGGCTTTGCCAAATGTAGTCAGTGAATGTATAAGAAGGGCTTTGGTTCTTAACTGTACAAGCTTAGAAACTGAAGCAAGAGTCCAGTTTAGGGAGCCCAAATGATTCAAGCTGCAGTTTTATCTTGGTTGGCTTTCCTAAAGCACAATGCGTTCAATGTCACTCAGGTTTATATAACAAACATCTAAATTTCAGAAAAACTTTCTTTTTGTTAATATGTTCAGGAGTTATACAATTCCAGGCTGTGTTTTGCATATACAGACACAAATAAAAGCTACAATTTATCTTGCCTGTCTCTGTTCTTGTTACATAAACCACTTATTTCTATGTTTCAGTTTTATCCATCTGGGAAATGGGGATAATAGTAATAATGCAAACTTCACGGGGTTAGTGGTGGTGTTTCAGGATCAATGTATAGAATGTATATAAACCCTTGGCACAATGCCAATGACACGTTTGCTGTTTTAATAATCAATTCTGATACCGGGCTTCCTTGGTGGCTCAGACGGTAAAGCGTCAGTCTGCAATACAGGAGACCGGGTTCGATCCCTGGGTTGGGAAGATCCTCTGGAGAAGGAAATGGCAGCCCATTCCAGTATACTTGCCTGGAAAATCCCATGGACAGTGGAGCCTGGTAGGCTACTGTCCATGGGGTCGCAAAGAGTTGGACACGACTGAGCAACTTCATTTCACTTCACTTCACTTCTGTCAACGTTAATCTTGTAGAGGTTGGAGATGAAAATTGACGGCAATAGTTTCCAACAGCAAGATCCCACTAAAAGGGCAAACCTCAAACCTTAGTCCCATGCTTGTTCTCCAGCAGGGAGGGGTTTTTGCAATTCCTAAGAATTAGGGAGATGGAGCTGTTTTTGTTTCTTCAAGGATGAATTAAAATGATCCCCACCTCAATCATCTCTCTTTTTATGTCTCTGTCCTCTGCTGGGATTAAAACTGTGACTTTTGTTTTTCTTATGAAAAACTGAGGTTGTTGGTTCAAAGCATTTGTCTTATTTTTCTGATTTCTCCCCTTTCACTGGAGAGGACTCACTTTTCTCTTCCTCTGGGTATGACAGGCAGGCTGTGAGAGCCCATCAATGTAACCTTCCTGCGAGTCCAAATTGACATTTTCAAGTACTGCCCAGCTGGGCAGCCTCAGCTCAGAGGAGCCTAAGGGTCTCTTTAATTTTGCTTTCAGTCTTCCTGAAAACAAAACCAAACTCACAACTGGACCACATCAAAAGTGTATACATCCTCCTTTGGCTCAGTCCCCTTCTCTGACCATCTTTAGAGTTCTCACTAAAACTACATTCCCTAGGCTCTTGCCATCGTGTGTGTGCCACCAACACCACTGCCCAGTGCTTCTCCGGAAGGTAAATGACTTTCTTTCCCTTCTAGTTTACTCTTGAACTTTGTTACTCAAAGAATCAGCTATCTTCCCCTCTGTGTCCCAATCAAGTCTCGATTTACTCTTTTGTTTAATGCCAGTTTCTTAGGGATGGGTCAGGCTAAAATCTTACTCATCCCTTCCCTTTTCAGTTCAGTTCAATTCAGTTGCTCAGTCGTGTCCGACTCCTCGCGACCCCATGAACCGCAGCACGCCAGGCCTCCCTGTCCATCACCAACTCCCGGAGTTCACTCAAACTCACGTCCATCGAGTCAGTGATGCCATCCAGCCATCTCATCCTCTGTTGTCCCCTTCTCCTCCTGCCCCCAATCCCTCCCAGCATCAGGGTCTTTTCCAATGAGTCAACTCTTCGCATGAGGTGGCTAAAGTACTGGAGTTTCAGCTTTAGCATCAGTCCTTCCAATGAACACCCAGGACTGATCTTTAGGATGGACTGGTTGGATCTCCTTGCAGTCCAAAAGAGTCTCAAGAGTCTTCTTCAACACCACAGTTCAAAAGCATCAATTCTTTGGCACTCAGCTTTCTTCACAGTCCAACGTTCACATCTATACATGACCACTGGAAAAACCATAGCCTTGACTAGAAGCTTCCCAGAAAACCCGTCTGCTTGAACCAGACCTTTGATCGAATCTCAGTTTGGTCTCTCAGGTTTATGTTTGCTTATTCTTGCCTCATCTCAGCTTTCCTTCTCCTTAATTCTTCATGCACCTAGTTATTACATTGTTCTAGCACTCGAAAGTCAATTTGAAATTCTGACATAGTTGACACAATATTAGCAATAAGCTAATGTCTTCAAAGTAGTACGTTCCTGGGAGCTATTCATAGCACCTTCTCTCTGACACTGAGCAGAGTGCCTCTGATTATTCTATTTCTCTGCTTGGTTGTGTGGTAGAATTGGCAGCCACAGATGGCTACAGAACCTACACCTCCCTGCAGAGGTCCTCCTGGAAACCTATCAGATTTTTTTTCTAGGAATTTGGTTTTGAGAGTTATATCAATAGTTTAGGGGCTACACATCTGGGCATAAATATTGCTGATAAATATTTGGACTCTCTTTGGGTCTGCATTAGGCCATTCTCTTCTTGGAGCTCTTTGCCCACTTATAATGAACAAACTATTTGTTTCATGCGTATCCCCTCTTTTGGAGCGTAGACCCATGATGGAAGAGACTGTGTTTAGTTCACTGCTGTGCTTGCTTCCTCCCGTGCTTGGCCCAGATATTTCTTGAGTTTTGACTGAAGCAGTGTTTCTGATTCTACATAAGTGACAGAGAAGTGGTGAGAAGAAGATAAAGGGGAAATGGATGCCCTAAAAAGCAAGTGACTTGACAAGGTATCCCACACTGAGAGAAACAGGGTGGACCTCAGGCCTGAGTTTGTTCTGTTCCTTGAAGAGGCCTGCCTAGATCTGGGTACTGAGCTTTGTGAAAGGCCCAGATAAGGAACACGAGAAAAATCATGAAACACAAATCACCTTTTTTTTTTTTTTTCTGTGGTGGCAACATTAGAGCACCCTAACGGGGAGGGCTTTTGAGTAATTTGGATAATCTTCCCTTTAAAGGATTTTAAAGCTCTAATTCACAAAGAATGTAAAGAGTCAGAGGAAATTAGGGGCCCAGGAACCAGCCACAATGGGATTGTATGTTCTGACTTGAAAATATTGCAGTGTTTAAATTTCTCGTCTTCTGAGTCATAACTATAATGCTGGGATAAGAAATGGGACACCCAGACATTAGCATAGCTGTAATGTGATATGACTTCAAAGCTATTGAAGTGGTTAGTTATTTTTCATCTCCAGTGAAATGGATAAGCCTTAGATGACAGGGACTTCAAGGTAATGAAAAAGAGGTAGGAGTTAAATTTTTTAGTTCAGGGGAAATCATGAAAACTTCTAATCTACAGATATTTAGAAAGAGGGAAGAGTCCCCTTACTACCTACCGCCTTTTAGAAACTAATTGGCAAAGGCTGATCCACCACCCTAACCAAGCTTATTTGAATTGATGTGTGTTAAAGCCTAAGATTTAGCAGGTGATTAACCTTATTGATGATGGTGCCTTAATATGGAGGAGACATTTGAACTTAGGCACACAAATATATCTTGTTCCCGCTGAAACTGTTGGTAATTAGTCAAATCCATTTCCCCTGCATTCCCTAATCAAGGTTGTTTTAAGACTCCCACGTCCTCCAAGCTGCACGTGGCCCAGACAATAAGTAACCTGTTTGCCTGAGATGTTTTCCAGGAACCTGGAGTCAGTGGCATCTAGCTCAGCTGAACTGGTTGAAACTAGGTGGGACCTCTGACCCTCCAACTGGGCATGCGCGGGTGTCTACCTGTGCCCTTTCGGAATGTGCAGAGGCCGGTAGCCTAGTCACGCCTGCAGGAAAGATGTCGACACAGCTTTTCCCCATCACCTATCCCCGTCTCGCCACGCTCCCTGCGCCCCAGTCCACCGTGCTTCGGGCTTCTTTATTCCTCATCCCAGAAATACCCCGCCCCGTGCCTTTGCGGAGGAGGATGTGAAGTTTGTTCTGCCGGCTACTTGCATGGCTGCTATATGGATAAACCCTGTCTTTGCTGCGAACCTCAGCGTCTTGGCGTTCTGGTTGCTGTACGTCAGGTAAAATCGACCTGGTTCCGTAACACCACCAAAGAGCATTAAAAGCCAAAAAAAAAAAAAAAAAGACCATAAGCTGGGCAAAATTATGGTAAACAATACTTTACTTCGGGCAGACGCCGGTTCTATCTGTACTCGTAATGATCTTCGTTAGTTTCATCAGGAGATGCTCCCAGGCCTCCTCCGGGACCAGTTTTGTCACCTGCAGGCTGAACATCCCGGCTTTCTCTACAGATAAGGGTGGGGAGGGTCAGAGGAAACGTTTGCACAGGGCATCCCCTGGACCGTGGTAGCAGTAACTGCTGGGGAGAGGAGAAAGTCTAGGTTTTCTCTGAGATTCCCAGGGCAGAGCTGTCAGTAATGAGGTGTGACTTTGTGCACAGCCAGACTTTCCACTTGGCCCTCATTTGGTAGCGATTTTTCATCTGTGTTGCCGTCTAAAGGGCCGGAGACAGTGAAATGCAGCTTTAAAAGGACAAGGAGGGGAGGGAGATGTTTGTTAACTCTGGACAGTTCCTCTGGAGGTGCAGAGGCCTCCTAGCCCCTTCAGGGCCTCCTGGGACTGAGGACAGATAACAGCACAGCCGGTTTCAGTGAAGGGCCCACATGGGTGAGAGATGCCATCCAAGCAGGGCAACCTGCCACCCTGCAGGATTGGAGAGGTGGAGGTGAGGATCTTATCTTTGCAGGCACTGCTCCTCCTGCTCTACACAGCTCCATGGAGTGTCAGGTAGATGTGGCAGGTGAGGACCAGGGAGTTCCAGTACTTTGCACAAGGTCACACAGCAAGCAGGTGAACATATCTGGACTAAAGTCTGACTCAAGAATTTTTCCGAGACCCAACAGGTCCTTCTATGAAGAATGCTTATCTTTGTTTTCCCCCTTTCCCCAAGTTTTAGACAGTCTCCTAGGAGGAGAAACATTTGGGTATTACTGTTCCCCTGACACATACATTTGTGACCCCACAGATCATTCTGGGGGCTGCCTGGAGCCACAGAAGCAGCAGTTGCCACTGTCATTGCCCCAGGGGCTGACTCCATCTCAGCCATGGAAAGTCCCTTCCCCAGATAGACTCTGGTTTTCCACTGGCTACTCCTGCTGCTAAAATAAAACCAGGCTGATCCCTCTACCGCCCAGTGCTAACAGCTGGGGCTGCCTCCAGCCTTCATCAGGGGTGTGAAGAAGCCATTTCTTATGTGCCGTTTTGCTCCTCTGGCTGCCACGTCTCTGCCCTCCAAGTGAACTGCTCTTGTTACCCTGTGCCTCTGCCAAGATCCTCCTCACGGGCTGGCTGTCTCCCGTTACCCTCCTGTTGAACTCAGAGTTGCCTTCCCCTCATGTAAAGAGAGAAGTCCACGAGCACAGAATTTGCACAGGCCTGTGCTAAGCGGAGAAGGCAATGGCACCCCATTCCAATACTTTTGCCTGGAAAATCGCATGGACGGAGGAGCCTGGTGGGCTGCAGTCCATGGGGTTGCTAGAGTCAGACACGACTGAGCAACTTTACTTTCACTTTTCACTTTCATGCACTGGAGAAGGAAATGGCAACCCACTCCAGTGTTCTTGCCTGGAGAATCCCAAGGACAGGGGAGCCTGGTGGGCTGCCGTCTATGGGGTCGCACAGAGTCGGACACAACTGAAGCGACTTAGCAGCAGCAGCGGTGCTAAGCATGGACAAGGGACCGCTATGAATAACTCTGGCCACCCCCTCCACCCTGAGTTCCTATCAACCCACCCGACACAGTCAAACACCTTTCTTGTATCTTCCTACCACTGCACAAATCAGCACAATAGAAAGAGCTAACAACAAATACATTTAGAATTGACATTTATAGGAGCAGGCTTGGTCTGGGTTTTCAGCCCTGCTGCAGAGAACAAAACTGAACCACAATATGTGAGTTTATAGCACTCGGCAGACACTGTCCGAAAACAATGCTGAAGAATACAGCAGCATAATCCATCCATTTCTCCAGGGCCCCCTCTCCATTTCCAAGGACATATTTCCCAGACAAGCTACCGAACAGGTTAAGTGTCCTACCATTTATTCACTCAGGCCACAGGGGTGCTTGAACAAACTTTGTTGTTCACATCCTGCCCCCCACCTTTTTTGGATACAAAATCCTTTAGTGCATTAAAAATAAAAGAACTAGGTCAACTTAGCAAAGTTAAACAGGTTTGAAATTTGTTTTAGATGTTAGATTAATAGAACCATTTACTAGGTGGCCTTCATATGGCCTATGTGTTGAGTTCAGTTCAGTCACTCAGTCGCGTCCAACTCTGCAACCCCATGGACTACAGCATGCCAGGTTCCTCTGTGCATGGGATTTTCCAGGCAAGAGAACTGGTGTGGGTTGCCATGCCCTCCTCTAAGGGATCTTCCAGACCCAGGGATCGAACCCATGTCTCTTATGTCTCCTGCATTGGCAGGTGGTTCTTTACCATTAGCACCATCCGGGAAGCCACATGTGGCCTATGGAAGCCAACAATTTTTAAGAAATAAAGAATAACAGAAGACCAATTACAAATTTGGGAGCCTTTTAGAAAAAAAGGTCACAATGCTTCATTGAAAGCATCTCTGTGTTCTTAAAATTAGGGTAAGTTTGCTATTTAACTTCCAAAATATGTTTTGAACATTATTTTAGAGAAAGAATAATATATTTTAAAAAGGGTGGCTGATCCATTTCTCTAATGAAAGATCGGGAAAGCAGAGGTGAGACACAGGCAGATATACCTGTGTGCATGTGTTTGCATGTACAAGTTATGATGGCATCCTAGGCCAGGTAACAGGGGAGTTTGGTCAAAATGGGACTTTCTGGGGGCAGAGCAGCCACCAGCGTGCGAGTGAGGGTGGGGGCTGCTGAGCTTTTCAACACTGTCCTGGGGAGAGAATGTGAATCCGAGATACAACCCCAAACTGGCTGAGCTCTCTGCAACTGGAGAGGAGGAGGGAGATGCGCTCATCCTGAGACTGGCCTCCAGAGAACCTCGGGAGGAAAGTCTGGAGCCCTGATCTGCATGAAGCAGCAGAGGAGGGTCATGGTCGGTGGCACAAGAGCCTGAGAGCAGTGACCTTGATGAGAACACTTATGTCTTCCCCAAGGGTGATGTGGGCACAGGATGGAGCTATTTAGCCTTTGCTAAATCTGTTGCAGGAACCCAAGTCTTTTGTGCAAGGCCTGCTGGCCTGATGCTGATGTCACCAGTCTCCTAGTGCTGTAGGGCATTCCTCTTGTTCCTCCTTATGGTGGAAGAATTTCCCATTTCCCCTTCCACCTTGGAGCTGATCTGTGGAGAAACAAGGCCTTCCCAAGAAGGTAGAGCCTGAGTCATGGGGTCAACACACAACAGTGAGATGAATACGCAGGGAACAGGGAAGCACCCACGCCTTGGTCCCAGAGACAGTTACCCGCCAAGAGTGTGTGACAACCCGGAGCCCAACCTGGAGTCTTCCTAATGCTGCCGGGAGCCTGAGGGAAGCATACAGCATTCCTGCAGTGGAGGTGACCAGCTGGTGCTGCAGAACATCTCCCAGTTGGGCAGGGCCTTGGAGCCACCCCTCTACCAGACTTCAGGGAATCACATCATCCCAGGACCTTGGAGAAGGAGGCTGGTGTTTGGGGGTAATAGAGCAGCGGATGTTACAGAGGTGCACAGCCTGGAGTTTCTGGGCAGGAAATCTGGGCTGCTGGCCTCTCTGGGCAGGGAGGCAGGTGGAGGGCAGAGTGTAGCATGGTTCTGCCATGTCTGGCGAGTCTCAGGTGAGGGTAGGAGGAGTCCCAAGGTGGTTGACTTTGATGCAGCTTGCCCACGTCTAGTTCAGAGTTGCAACAAAAGGGGATGGTGGGTGTTTCTGACTCCGGAGGGCTCATCTCTGTCCACAGCTGCAACTTCTCTTCTGCCTCCCTTTCTTGCAGGTTGGGGTCCCTCTTAGCACCTCTCCTCCCTGTGGGAATGTGTACAGAGCTCACCCGTCAGCGGGCGAGTGGACCGTTTGGCAGTGGTGACTTTGCTGCAGTCCCTGTATTTTTCATGAAACAGCACCAAGATCAGTGGCTCTCTCTCCCCAGCTCTCCATGCTGGAGGCTTAGAAGACAGGAATCTGGTCTCTCCGAACCAAATCCAGGTCATCATCTAGGGTTAACAAAACCTGAAACAAGATGGGCAAAAAAATGAGAGGAATGCACAGTTGCGATAAGTCCCTGTTTTCTAAGACTCACAAGTGTACTTAATTGTTTTCATGTCTTCTACAGCACTGTGCTCTTAATAGACACTTGTAATTCCACAATTCATTTATTCAAGTATATATCAAGGGTCTATTAAGTGCTATTCTAGATGCTAGGGATACAGCTTAGGATAAAAGACAAATGTCTACCCTGATGGAGCTTACATTTGAGAGAGGGCTTCAGACATGAAGCAAATGCATGAACAGAGGCTACTATGTTAGATAGCAATATGTACTAAGGATAAAAATTAAACTGTGGAGGGAATATAGGGAGTATGGGATGGGATGAGGTAAAAAAAAATTCTGGGGAGTGGCTGGGGACATCATTACCACTTAGAAGGGGACATTTGAGTGGGGACCTAAAGGGAATAAAACTTTGTTGCAATAGAATATTGCTATAAGAATTGTTCCCCCACCCTTCATTTATAGTTCCCTCTACCATCACTCTCTCTGTGATGGTAGAGGGAACTCTTAGCTCCACTTTTATTATCTCTGTCTCCCCAGAGAATGTGACCATTAAAGAAAGCCTTAAGGAAGAATGTTTATACAGACTGGTTAAACTTCCCAAACTGGCCACTAGGAGGCAGTCCTGCTCCACTCTTGAGGTTCCTTGGCTGAGACTAAAGGGGTCAGAGTGAACCCAGGAGGCCCCTATTACTTGTTAAAAGAACTTGTGTGCAGGCACCATATACTTTTATTTTGGAAAAGTCAAAATTAAGATGGAAGTATGCTGGGAGTTGTCATCCTGGGTTGTTATAATATGCACAGCTTCAGGGAAGGTGTGTGGGCAAAAAATGAAGGGACTGCACAGGAGAGATTTGAAAGAGACTGGTTAGAAAGGCAGCCAAAGGCCGGACTGCCATCCTGAGCCACTCCAGAAATTTGGAAAATGTTTGTATTAATAAGGTACGTAGTGAGACTGGAGGAGAGGGAGGAATGTGAGTATGACACAAGAAGGAATAACCTAGTGTGGCTGAGATGGTAGCAAGTGCCACCAAAAGTGCTTCCTGGGGGAGCTGGGCACATGAGTTCCAATCATCAGTGCAGTCCAAGCATTGTGCAACTGTTATACACTCACCAAGAATGAGAAAAACAGGGCAGTAGCAGAGAGGAAGTGCCAGATGTCATGGTCGTCAAAGAAATCCAGCAGGATGCACTCTCGGTTCCTCTCCCGGGACTCGGCTGGAGTTCCCTGGAAGGAGGTGAGGCAGGATGTGGGGCAGTAGTCTCACAGTTCAACTCCGTAGAGGACGGAGCATCCAGAAACCTACAGTTGCTACTAGATGCCTGGGTCACGACATTATTAGCTTCCAAGAAAACATACGTCCATACAAAAATGTGTCCCCAGATGTTCATAGCAGCAGCGTTCATAAAAGCCAAAAAGTGGAAACCACCCAAACAGTCATCCACTGAACATCTGCTAAAATGAGGCATGTTCGTACAATGGAATGAAAAGTGAAAGTGCTACTCAGTCAGCGGTGTCTGACTATCTGCAGCCCCATGGACTATAGCTCACCAGGTTCCTCTGTCCCTGGAATTCTCCAAGCAAGAATACTGGAGTGGGTAGCCATTCCCTTCTCCAGGGGATTTTCTCGACCCAGGGATTGAACCCTGGTCTCCTACATTGCAGGCAGAATCTTTACTGTCTGAGCCATTATTCAGCAATAAAAACACACGATGTACCGATACTGACATAATGTGATCTGTACAAGGGTGGACCTAGGAAACGTTACACAGAGAAGGCAGACTCCGACTGCATATGATTCCATTTATGTGAAATGTCCAGGATAGGTAGATCTATAGAAACAAAAGACTAGTGGTTGCCTCAGGCCAAGGAGTTAGGAAAAAATGGGGATGGACTGCTAATGGATGTAGGATTTTTCCTGGGGTGATAAAAATGTTCTGACATTGATTGTGGTGGTTATGGTGATGGGGAGCTAAGACTTCCTCCCTGTTCTATGCCTCTACATCACCAGTTTCCTAGGCCTCAGCTTTCCTATCTGTGAAATAGATTTATATACACCTGCACCTGGGTATCTGTTTATGGATGATGACAATGATAAGGTGGCAATGATACACTAATCAAGCTTTCTGTACATATTAAGCATCCATTGGGAATAGGATCGCAATCATAATACAACACACAGTGAAGATCACACTGGCAGTGGGGATAGGGCTTCGTGTTTAAGAAGCATCACCCCGATAATGACATGGCATTTATCAACATTTATGTGTGGATATTTATGTAAAACCAACCCCTTTTAAAAAAGCATTCACATTAGAGAATATAAAACAGATAAACAGCAATAAGCCCGTGAAGAGAGGGAGGTAGGAAGGTCAGAAAAGCAAGATGGAGAGAGCACATTGTCCAGGAGACAAACACTGTTCTCTTACCTCCCAGCTGCTGAGATTCTGGAAGAAAAAATACAGGGCGGCCGCCCACACTACAGCGGTGGCGACAATGCAGAAAAGCGGGATCAGGAGGATCTTCTCGGAGCTGCGAAGCTGTGGGTGAGAAGCAAGTGACGCCAGGCTGCATGCATCGCCCGGTCACCTGCGGAGGGCCCGCGGCGCCCAGCCAGCAGCCACTCTTACCTTCATGATGATGTAAAAGGCCAGGTAGAGCAGCAGGTTGCAGATGAAGATGCCCAGCATGTAGGAAGCAAAGTCCCTGGGTCGGTAGATGAGTCCAAAGAAGGCGCTGAGTGCACAGAGGAATTGTTGTGTGGCCAGGAAGCTGCATTTTTGGTATTACCCACCCTTCCAGCCCCCACCCCCATTTCTGGTGAGAAGGGAATTAAAAAAATCTTTTAACTTTCAATTTATTAAATCTCTTTCAGAACATTCATTTTAAAGATTATAAAGTTCCTATCTGTGGATATACCGAAATACTACTCTCTGGCTGAAATGAGTTTTCTCTTTGTCCTTCAGTTGTTCACTATTATAAAAAACTGCAACAATGAATGCCTTTAGACATATCCTGCTTTTTTCTTTTTGCATTTAAGATGATTAGATTACTAGACATAGAATTGTCTCAGTAATTGGTTTGACACATATTACCAATTTTTAGCTAGCTGTCTAAATACTGAGGTTTATTTGGTTGGGGTTTGGCCTTAATTTTGTTCCAAATTTCTACTCGGTTAGAACAGAAATCTTTATTATGTGGGGCTTCCCTGGTGGCTCAGCTGGTAAAGAATGCCTGCACTGCAGGAGATAACAGAAATATTTATTATATAGCTCTTTCTTATCTTGTAATTTTGAAAGCTTGTTTTTAATACACACTATGCACATGTATGATATATTAGGTGGATTTCTGGCCTCTTCATTCTGATTCACTAATTTAGAAATTTGAATCAGTGCCTCACCATGTTGTTATTGTTTTATAGATTATCTAACATAGGTTGCTCAGATGTGGTTTAGTCACCAAGTTGTGTCCAACCCTTGTGACCCCATGGACTGTAGCCCGCCAGGCTCCTCTGTTCATGGGATTTTCCAGGCAAGAGTGTTGGAGTGGGTTGCCATTTCCTTCTCCGGGGGATCTTCCTGACCCTGGGATCAAACCACGGTCTCCTGTACTGCAAGCAAATTCTTTACCAACTGAGCTACCAGGGACTTCCCAACATAGGTTAGGCTGGCTTGCACTGTCCAATATGGTAACCACATGTGGCTATTTAAATAATTGAAAGTGAATTTTCTCGGTCAGACTCCATTTCAAGTGCTCAATAACCACAAGTGGCTAATGAACATTTAAGCTTTATTCCAGAAAGTTCTGTTGGATAGTGCTGGGCTGTCACTATATACCTCTGTGCTTGCTTTCTTTTAATCCTTTGCACAGACCTTTGAAAATTTTGTCTAACTAGGTAAATAAATTTCCGAATAAAACCCTATTAACTTAGTTCTAGTTTCTGATTCTAAATTTGCACATTACCTTGAGAACTGATATCTTTACAATAGTTAATCTTCTCACCCAGGGCATGCTGTCTTTCTTCATTTAGCTAAGTTTTTGTCTATATCTCCTAATGAGGTAGTTAAATGTTTTGCAGAAAGATCCTACATATCTCTCATTTAAAGTGTAAAGCTGTTACTAACAGTTTTTGTTCATTTTTTAAAATATATTTTTTATTGAAATATAGTTGATTAACAATGTTGTGCTAACTTCTGCTGTACAGCAAAGTGACTCGGTTATACACTGATTGCATTATATACATGGATTGCATTGGATACATCCATGTTGCTGCAGATGGCATTATTTCTACATACAATAGTAGTCTATTGTATATATGTACCACCTCTTCTTTATCCATTTCTCTGTCAATGAACATTTAGATTGTTTCTATGTCTTGGCTATTATGAGTAGTGCTTCTATGACTGTATAGGTGCCCATTTCTTTTTGAATTAGAGTTTTCTCCAAATATATGCCCAGGAGTGGGATTACTGGATCATATGGTAATTCTATTTTCAGTTTTATGATGAACCTCCATACTGTTTTCCAGAGTGGCTGCACCAACTTACATTCCCACCAACAGTGTAGGAGGGTTCCCTTTTCTCCATACCCTCTTTAGCATTTGCTGTTTGTAGACTTTTAAATGACGGTCATTCTGACCAGTGTGAGGTGGTACCTCATTGTAGTTTTGATTTCATTTCTCTAACAATTAGTGATGTGGAGCATCTTTTCATGTGTCTACTGGCCATCAGTATGTCTTCTTTGGAGAAAACTCTATTTAGGTCTTCTGCCCATTTTTCGATTGGGTTGCTTGTTTGTTTTTTATTATTGAGTTGTATAAGCTGGTTGTATATTTTGGAAATTAAGCCCTTGTTGGTTGCATTGTTTGCAAATATTTTCTCCCATTCCATTGGTTGTTTTGTTATGGTTTCGTTTGCTGTGCACAATCTTGTAAGTCTGATTAGGCCCCAGTTGTTTGTCTTTATTTTCATTTCTATTGCCTTGGGAGACTGACCTAAGAAACCATTGGTATGATTTATAGTAGAGAATGTTTTGCCTATAATCTCTTCTAAGAGTTTTATCAAGTCATATGTTGTGTTTAAGTTTTTAATCTATTTTGGGTTTATTTTTTTGTATGGTGTAAGGGTGTGTTCTAACTTGACTGATTTATAGGTGGCTGTCCAGTTTTCCGAACACCACTTACTGAAGAGACTTTTTCCCATTGTATATTCTTGCCTCATTTGTGGAAGATTAATTGACTATAGATATGTGAGTTTATTTCTCGGCTGTCGTTTCTGTTCCATTGATTTGTATGTCTGTTTTTGTGCCAATATCATGCTGTTTTAATTGCTGTAGTTTTGTAGTATTGTCTAAAGTCTTGGAGGGTTATGCCTCTTGCTTTCTTCTTTTTCTTCAGAATCATTTTGGCAATTCTGGGTCTTTTATGGTTCCATTTAATTTGAGGATTGTTTGTTCTAGTTCTGTGAAAAATATCATGGTAACTTGAAAGAGATTACATGAAATCTGTAGGTTGCCTTCGGTAGTACGACCAATTTAACAACATCAATTCTGCCAATCCAACAGCATGGGATAACTTTCCATTGATTGTTTAAAAAAATACCTTTTAAACTCACACCTAAATAAATATATAAAATATTTAAGAATAAACCTGACAAAGGAGGTAAAACATTTATATGCTAAGAACTATAAAATATAATAAAGGAAATTAAAGATGATTCAAAGAAATGTTTTTGTTCAATTTTTATTTCAACTGACTTTGTCCTATATAAAATAGGAAATTTCCTCTTCTCACAATTTGAAATCAAATAAAAATAAAATTAAAAAAAATATTTCATGAAATCTTCAGTATACTCTAAACTCTTGTATACTTTTCACACAGATTCATCAGTTATTAGCATTTTGCCACATTTGTTTTATTTTCTCATTCTGTCTCTCTATATGTATACATACATCTCTCTATATATAAATATACATACACAGCACCATTGTTCTTCAAGGACTATATGAAACTGACTCAAGGTTGCTGCTGCTAAATCAGTCGTGTCTGACTGTGCAACCCCATAGACGGCAGCCCACCAGGCTCCCCTGTCCCTGGGATTCTCCAGGCAAGAACACTGGAGTGGGGTGCCATTTCCTTCTCCAATGCATGAAAGTGAAAAGTGAAAGTGAAGTCGCTCAGTCGTGTCCGACTCTGTGCGACCCCATGGACTGCAGCCTTCCAGGCTCCTCCGTCCATGGGATTTTCCAGGAAAGAGTACTGGAGTGGGATGCCATTGCTTATGTTCAGTCATTCCATGACCTTTGTAATATCCATGGGAAACTGAGGATGGAGAACCTTAGGAGGTACCGCCCCCTACTGGGCAGTCACAGTACTAGTGTGTCGTTGTGCCTCATTTCCCCCCACCCTGCAGGCGCTGGTGTCCCACAGAGCTCCTGCTAAGAAGAGAAAGGCCATACACCTTGTCTTGTGAGCAGACCTGGTTTGATTTTAGTTCTACAAGAGGCAGGGACAGGCCAGGTGATTCTGACCCTGTGGACATTGTCATCGGTTTTTCATTATCATAACCCCTACCAGCACCCTCCACCCTGTCTTACAAAGTCACCAGGACTGTAGGGTCTTCACTAAAAGGGTGGCCAAGCAAATATCACGGGTGATTACGGCCAAGAATCACCCATTTTGACGGGTCCCTCAGTGAAGCACAGTCCTTCACAGGTATGACCTTCCCCAAGGTAACCCCAGGGACAGCAACATTGTGGGAAGTTTATTTTGGATGCACATGGCCCCTAAATAAGATTCAAATTCTCACGACTTGATTCTGGTTTTTCTGGGTTCCTTGATTCTGGTTTTCACATTTTTAAGAATAAATTGCAAACACTAGATACATAAAATATAGCTAGCATAAACATACTTTTTGCTGCACCGTTCTGCTTTGAGGTAGGTCATTTGAGGAAACAAAGGGGCTTCCCAGGTGACTCTAGTGGTAAAGAACCTGCCTGGTAAAGACGTGAGAGACACGGTTTTGATCCCTGGGTTGGGAAGATCCCCTGGAGGAGGGCATGGCAGCCCACTACAGTATTTCTGTCTGGAGAATCCCATGGACCGAGGAGCCTGGCGGGCTACATAGTCCATAAGTTGCAAAGGGTTGGACACAAGTGAAGCAATAGCATGCATGCAAGAGGAAACGAAGCCAAGGTAATAATGAAGGAAAAGAAAAGGAAGAAGAACGATACATGCAGAGTAGGAAGACTGAGACCTAGAGGGAAAGAAAGAGGCAGGAAGAGACTCACACACACACACCCCACCCCACGCCCCCTAGTAAGATGCCTACTGGGTAGCATTATGGAAAGCTCTAAAAAAAAGAGTTTTAAGTGGCTGCATTTTTGACTGCTGGCATAGTTAATCTCTCTCTTTATAAATATGTGTGTATGTATGTATATGCATATATAGCTAATCTAATTTATCCACATAAATATAGCAAATTTGATGTTTGTCTTGTTGAACAAATGAGTTCCAGGCATCGACGTGTGGGACTCAGGCTTTAAGGTAGGCCACTGCTAGTACACAAGTGCATTTTTTGCAGGACGACAAATAGCTTTCTTTCAAGTCTCTAGACGGAAAAGGCAATGGCACCCCACTCCAGTACTCTTGCCTGGAAAATCCCATGGACAGAGGAGCCTGGTAGGCTGCAGTCCGTAGGGTCACGAAGAGTCAGATACGACTGAGCGACTTCACTTTCACGTTTCACTTTCATACATTGGAGAAGGAAATGGCAACTCACTCCAGTGTTCTTGCCTGGAGAATCCCAGGGACGGGGGAGCCTGGTGGGCTGCCGTCTATGGGGTCGCACAGAGTCGGACACGACTGCCGCGACTTAGCAGCAGCAGCAGCAGCAGCAAGTCTCTAGAGTAAGCACAGTCCCACACTCTCCTTAATTTCAGACTTCTTTGTAAAAATGACAGCCAAGGAAAGCTAAGCCACAGTGTTACAGAGAAATTAGTAAAGAGAAAGACATGTTTTCCTAAGACTACTTACAAGGACCAGTTAACCAGGTTCCCCACGATGAGTAATACCATCCTGTCCTGGAAAGGAGGAGAGAAAACAGTGAGTGAAAGGCTGCGTGCACTACTTCTTACCATACGGGAGCATCAATTATGAGAAAACTGCGTTAGTGGACACAGTTTTTCTATCGATATAGGAGAGCTGTGCCTATGAATGAACACGAATCCTCTGACGGACTAAATGGCAAAGCCTCCGAGTGCAAGCAGACATGACCTCCTTCCTGTAAAAGAAGGCCTGGTAAGTAAAGCAGAAGTCTTGCTGTTTCCTTCCTGTTTTTAAAGGAGCTGGGCACCTGGGATTCTTTCCCTGGGTTATGGTGACTGGTGGGACCTAAGGCAGGTCTTGAGACATAACTGGAATTTGTTTCTTTACTCTGGCTACAAGGAGGTCCCTCAGCTCCCAGGCGCCTGGTTTCTAGGCACACATTTTGAACACGTTATTGACCAGAGATACAGAAATACATTTTAGACAGTGATACAATTGACATCACTGTGAGAAGCTGTTAGCACCTAAAATTGACCAAGAGCTCATAATATAATTCACCATTGTCGTTATCATTCACATTTTGCTCCGTTTGGATTTTGTTCCAATCTTGTGTATACTATAGGGCTTCCTTCATAGCCCAGTTGGTAAAGCATCCGCCTACAATGCAGGAGACCCCAGTTCGATTCCTGGGTTGGGAAGATCCGCCGGAGAAGGAATAGACTACCCACTCCAGTATTCTTGGGCTTCCCTTGTGGCTCAGCTGGTAAAGAATCTGCCTGTAATGCGGGAGACCTGGGCTTGATCCCTGGTTGGGAAGATTCCTTGGAGAAGGGAAAGGCTACCCACTCTAGTATTCCGGCCTGGAGAATTCCATGGACTGTATAGTCCATGGGGTTACAAAGAGTTGGACATGACTGAGCGACTTTCACTTCACTGTGTATATTATAAACTCAAGTGTATTACTATAAATTTTTAAAAATGATCAGGAAGCAACAGTTAGAACTGGACATGGACCAACAGACTTGTTCCAAATAGGAAAAGGAGTACGTCAAGGCTGTATATTGTCACCCTGTTTATTTAACTTATATGCAGAGTACATCATGAGAAACGCTGGACTGGAAGAAACACAAGTTGGAATCAAGATTGCTGGGAGAAATATCAATAACCTCAGATATGCAGATGACACCACCCTTATGGCAGAAAGTGAAGAGGAACTAAAAAGCCTTTTGATGAAAGTGAAAGTGGAGAGTGAAAAGGTTGGCTTAAAGCTCAACATTCAGGAGAAGGCAGTGGCACCCCACTCCAGTACTCTTGCCTGGAAAATCCCATGGACAGAGGAGCTTGGTGCGCTGCAGTCCATGGGGTCGCTAAGAGTCAGACACGACTGAGCAACTTCACTTTCACTCACTTCTTATAGACAACATATGTAGGGGTCTTGTTTTTGTATCCATTCAGCCAGTCTTTGTCTTGGTTGGGCCATTCAACCCATTTACATTTAAGGTAATTATTGATAAGTATGATCCCGTTGCCATTTACTCTATTGTTTTGGGTTCGAATTTATACACCCTTTTTGTGTTTCCTATCTGGAGAACATCCTTTAGTATTTGTTGGAGAGCTGGTTTGGTGGCACTGAATTCTCTTAGCTTTTGCTTGTCTGTAAACCTTTTGGAGAAACAGTAGAAATAGTGTCAGACTTTATTTTTCTGGGCTCCAAAATCACTGCAGATGGTGACTGCAGCCATGAAATTAAAAGACGCTTACTCCTTGGAAGGAAAGTTATGACCAACCTAGATAGCATATTCAAAAGCAGAGACATCACTTTGCCAACAAGGGTTCGCCTAGTCAAGGCTATGGTCTTTCCTGTGGTCATGTATGGATGTGAGAGCTGGACTGTGAAGAAGGCTGAGCGCCGAAGAACTGATGCTTTTGAACTGTGGTGTTGGAGAAGACTCTTGCGAGTCCCTTGGACTGCAAGGAGATCCAACCAGTCCATTCTGAAGGAGATCAGCCCTGGGATTTCTTTGGAAGGAATGATGCTAAAGCTGAAACTCCAGTATTTTGGCCACCTCATGCGAAGAGTTGACTCATTGGAGAAGACTCTGATGCTGGGAGGGATTGGGGGCAGGAGGAGAAGGGGACGACAGAGGATGAGATGGCTGGATGGCATCACTGACTCGATGGATGGAAGTTTTCAACTATTATCTCCTCAAGTATTTTCTCATCAGCCATGAAATTAAAAGACACTTGCTTCTTGGAAGAAAAGCTATGACCAACCTAGACCGCATATTAAAAAGCAGAGACATTACTTTGCCAACAGAGGTCCGTCTAGTCAAAGCTATGGTTTTTCCAGTAGACATGTATGGATGTGAGAGTTGGACTATAAAGAAAGCTGAGCACTGAAGAATTGATGCTTTTGAACTGTGGTGTTGGAGAATACTCTTGAGAGTCTCTTGGACTGCAAAGAGATCCTACCAGTCAATCCTAAAGGAAATCATTTCCAAATATTCATTGGAAGGACTGATGTTGAAGCTGAAACTCCAATACTTTGGCCACCTGATGCGAAGAACCGACTCATCAGAAAGGACCCTGATGCTGGGAAAGATTGAAGGCGGGAGGAGAAGGGGACGACAGAAGATGAGATGGTTGGATGGCATCACCAACTCAGTGGACATGAATTTGAGTAAGCTCCAGGAGTTGGTGATGGACAGGGAAGCCTGGTGTGCTTCCCAGTCACAAAGAATCAGACACGATTGAGCAACTGAACTGAACGGTTATTATCATCAGTCATCTATGAACCAACCTCCAATATACTTCTTTTCTCTTTGATTTTTTAAGAAATCCAAAAGAGACAGAAAAGCTCAATCTATTTCTTAAACCTTTTTTTTCCCCCTGAATTTACTCCTTGGTATATGTTTAGCACTTCCAGTGTTCTGGACCCTAGGATAGATTCTGGGGATTCAAAGATGTGGAAGACAGGGCTGCTTGAGGACCAGTCAAGATGGAGTAGCTGATGAATGATTCCATAAGTGCTCAGACCTTTTTGTAGATACGATCAAAGGGTGCCAGAGCCCAGAGAAGGCTTGGCTATTTCCAGGAGCAGGTAACACCTGAGCTGAGTCACAGACAGGTGAATAGCAGCTTAAGAAGAAAACAGTGTGAGTTGCCATTGGTGGGCTCAGGGCGGTAGTGAGAGCTTGCTGGCTGTCCACCCCAGGCACATTAGTGCCTACAGGAGCATGTTTCACATGGGTCACGATTTTTGAAAGTCTTTCACTTTCTCCCATTTGGACCCTCAAAATAACCATGAGTGATTGCAGACAAATTGCAGAGCACTCTCCATGCTATGCCCTCAGCTTCTGCCTTCTTTTTACCTTGCTGCTTCCTTTTGTGGGGGGCTTCCCTGGTGGCTCAGACAGTAAAGAATTTGCCTGCAATCAGGAGACCCTCGTTTGAGCCCTGGGTCAGCCCTAGAGAAGGAAATGGCAACCCACTCTAGTATTCTTGCCTGGAGAATCCCATGGACAGAGGAGCCTGGGGGCTACAGTGCATGGGGTTGCAAAGAGTCAGACAGGACTGAATGACTAACATGTTCACTCTCCTTTTGTGGGCCCCTCTGGGGAGAGGGGGCAAGATCTTGAAAGTCCTGCATGTGGCCAGCTCCAGAAACTCAACAAAATGTTCTTCTCCTCTATTCCTTTTCAAATGGATTGATACAAAATCTGATTTGCTGTTGAAAATAATAGAAGAATGAACCCAGGCTCTTTTTTCACTGAACCAGAGATAACGCCTTAAAACAGTCTATGTGTTAAACAAAACCATCTGTGCTTGTATTTCCAATAAAAATATTGACACTTGAAAAAAAAAATAAATAAAGCTCAACATTCAGAAAACGAAGATCATGGCATCCGGTCCCATCACTACATGGGAAATAGATGGGGAAACAGTGGAAACAGTGTCAGACTATTTTTCTGGGCTCCAAAATCACTGCAGATGGTGACTACAGCCATGAAATTAAAAGACGCTTACTCCTTGGAAGGAAAGTTATGACCAACCTAGATAGCATATTCAAAAGCAGAGACATCACTTTGCCAACAAAGGTTCACCTAGTCAAGGCTATGGTCTTTCCTGTGGTCATGTATGGATGTGAGAGCTGGACTGTGAAGAAGGCTGAGCACCGAAGAATTGATGCTTTTGAACTGTGGTGTTGGAGAAGACTCTTGAGAGTCCCTTGGACTGCAAGGAGATCCAACCGGTCCATTCTGAAGGAGATCAGCCCTGGGATTTCTTTGGAAGGAACGATGCTAAAGCTGAAACTCCAGTATTTTGGCCACCTCATGCGAAGAGTTGACTCATTGGAGAAGACTCTGATGCTGGGAGGGATTGGGGGCAGGAGGAGAAGGGGACGACAGAGGATGAGATGGCTGGATGGCATCACTGACTTGATGGATGTGAGTCTGGGTGACCTCTGGGAGTTGGTGATGGACAAGGAGGCCTGGTGTGCTGCGATTCATGGGGTAGCAAAGAGTCAGACACGACTGAGCGACTGATCTGATCTGATCTGATCATGAACTTTTGAGTGAAGAAGAATTTTTTGGTGAATTTTATGCAAATACTTTCTCTGATTGAGCGACATATATACTAGTGTCTGAGAAGATCATGGTTCTTCAGAATATGGATCCAGACGATGTGATTATTAGACCAACAAAAAGACAAAAAACTTAGTGATTGATTCTGATACAGAAGGTGAAAATGAAATTCATGTGCTAGAGAAGACTTCACAGGGGTGTCAGGTGTAACTATTCAATGTAATAACCTGCACAGTGCTAGTGAAATAACAGAATTTTGGGCTGGCCAAAATAAAAGTTGCCAGCCACAGGCATTAGTTTCTGCAAAAATCCCCTGGTCAAAGATTAAACTTATTGGTAGGGGACAAAATAGAGAGGTAAGGTTCATCTCAAAGGACAATTACTCTAACATATTATTCATAATCTGCTTGTGACACTTTTAGGTGCGATCTGATTATACTTTAGTTTGCACGGCCACTCATCTGTTTCAAAGTAGTGATTCTCTTTGTGGGTAATCTATGAAATTGTATTAAATAAAATCTATTTAATTTTAATAAAATTAACTTTTTATTTAAAATTTTTAAATAAAAATCTATTAAGTAAAATCTATGAGAAATGGCAACCCACTCCAGTCAGTGTTCTTGCCTGGAGAATCCCAGGGGTGGCAGAGCCTGGTGGGCTGCCGTCTATGGGGTCGCACAGAGTCGGACACGATGGAAGCGACTTAGCAGCAGCAGCATTAATATTAAATAAATCTATTAAAAAAAATCTTCATTTTTAAAAAATTAATTCACCTACTAGAAAGACCAAAATCCAAAGCACTAACGCCAATTGCTGGCAAGGATATGGAGCAATAGGTGTTCTCATTCATGGCTGATGGGAATGCAAAATGGTCCAATCATTTGGGAAAACAGTTTCCTAGAAAACTAAACATACTTTTACCATATGATCCAGCACTTGTGCTCCTTGGTATTTACCTAAAGAAGCTGAAAACATGCCTATACAAAAACCTGCCCACAAAATTTTATAGCACATTTTTTCATAACAGCCTAAACTTGGAAGCAACCAAAATGTCTTTCAATACGTGAATGGATAAATAACCTATAGTACATCCAGACAATGGAATATTCACACTAAAAAGAAAAGCGCTATCAAGCCATGAAAAGACATGCAGGAACATGCAGGAAACATAAGTGTATACTGTTAAGTGAAAGAAGCCAATCTGAAAAGACTACATGCTGTATTATTTCAGTCATATGGCATTCTGGAAACGATAAGACTGCTGCTGCTGCTGTTGCTGCTGCTAAGTCACTTCAGTCGTGTCCGACTCTGTGTGACCCCATAGACTGCAGCCTACCAGGTTCACCCGTCCCTGGGATTCTCCAGGCAAGAACACTGGAGTGGGTTGCCATTTCCTTCTCCAATGCATGAAAGTGAAAAGTGAAAGTGAAGTCGCTCAGTCGTGTCCGACCCTCAGTGACCCCGTGGACTGCAGCCTTCCAGGCTCCTCCACCCATGGGATTTTCCAGGCAGAAGTACTGGAGTGGGGTGCCATTGCCTTCTCCAAATGATAAGACTAAAGAGACAATAAAAAGATCAGTAGTTGGTGGGGTTGGGAGGGAGGGGGTGGGAAGAATAGGTAGGGCACAGAGGATTTTTAGGGCAGGAAACTATTTTGTTTGATACTGTAATGATGAATATATGTCGCTACAAACTCGTCAAAAAACCCATCGCATGTGCACCACCAGGAGTTAACTGTAATGTCAACTCTAGACTTAGAGTGACTACGATATGTTAACAGGTTCATCAGCTGTAACAAACTCGCCCCTCTGGTAGGGATGTTGATGGGGGAAGCTGTGCCTGTGTGGAGGAGGGGCATTTGGGAAATCTCCATATTTTCTTCTCAATTTTCCCCTGAACTTAAAACCTTTTAAAATACTCTAAAAATAGTCTATTTTTAAAAAATACAGCATGCATCAATTAGTGTAAAAACAAAAGCGCTAATTTCCCCTAAGGGTCACATCTGAGGCTTGTCTGCCATAATACTTTCACAAGTCCTAATGGGATTTTACATTCTCTCCTGAGTAAAACCCTCCAGCCTCAATTTCCTCAATTTTTAGTACCTATAGCTCCTGCCCAAGCTCTACAGGGTTAAAGACATTCGCATTTATATATTCTTTATATAAAAATCCTTCTGATTGTAAACTATCAACAGGAAATCAGTGAACACCTATGTGCCTGGCCCAAAGGGGATCAGTGGTTCTGACCACAGGCCTGGGTAAAAGCTGGGCCAGTGGCTCAGAGGGAGGATGCAAGTTCTCTGGGGTCCCCGGCCAGCGAGCCAAGGCAGCTGAGACCAGCACCCGATCCCTCTGCTCACTGTAGAAACATGTAATGTATTGAAAACTATAAGGCAGAATATTTAACAGTGCATTTTTACCAAGAACCAATAACTATAAATTTGAAAAAAGCATTCCTACTCAGTGTCAGAATCAAACAGTACCCAAAAAGCAAACAAATGAAAACTCTAGAAAGTATAAGTTCCTGAGGAAAGTGATTGGAATGACCATATAACCCAGATGGCCTGGGACGGTCCAGGCGTCATCATTAATACTGCCTTCTATTCACAAATGAAATAATCATACTTCTTTGGATGATGATTTTATAGAGACACTCTGTCTGGACCCTCCCTCCCCAGCAGTCATCACTGTTTAACAGTTTCATATATTTTTTTCTTTATAGATTAGCAATTTTTATGTAAAAAGGGCACCGTTCCATCTTGTCTTTTAAGAGTGAGAAGAAAAGGAAGCAAGATGCCTCTTCCCTCACTAACTGGACCTCAGCCACCCTAGGCCATCTGGCCCCCTCGGTCTGGGGAGCCTTGAGTGACTGCCCGCCGCTCTGTTGTCTGGGAGAGGGCCAAGGGATACAGGGACGTGCACGTACCATATACAGAGGCCGGCTGCGCTGCTGGATGCAGTCCGTGTAGACCACCACTGCGGCCCGCCGGAAGATTCCCCAATCTGCTGATGACACAATCGCATGGTGAGAAGGCTTGGTCACTGATAATACACAACACTCCACTGTGGCCTGAGCTTCTGTGGCCAGGATGAAGATGTCCTCACCTCATAAAAGCCATGCTTTGCACCTAATAGGTCAGCAATCAATGCTTGCTTTAAAAAACGCACCACCACCCCCACGGCCACCAGGGATCTCATGGCAGGTGAGCCTTATCCGTGCGACATCCCACAGAAAGGCAAGCAAGATGGACCCGGGACGAGCACTCACAGATCACTCGGGCAGCTGGCCAACCCGCCTACGGTCTCCTGTGGCCAAGTTTCCCTCTGTTGATAGTTTACCCTAGTGCTGTTTTGTTTACAGCAGAGATGTGATGGGGCCGCTCAAAAGTCACCTTAAAACATCTGCTCTCTCTAGACCATGGGAAATTTTAGCTTGTGAAAATTCAAATTTGTATTTCTCAGTGTGGTTAAAAGTTAGTAAGAATTAAACCAGGGGATACTGGGGACTATTGAGCATGTCCAGAGAGGCTGAATGTGGATTGAAATAATAGTCAAAGGAACATAGATGGGAGGGGGGGAGCTTTTTTTTTTTTAATGCAATCCTTCAAAAGGATGGTATGAAACACAGTGAGTGTGCATGTCACAATTGTTATATAAACAGGACCAGAGCCCCAGGTGGGGCTGTCCTGTGAGCCATCCGCATGTAGATGTCACAGGCAAGGCTGGAGTCTGCCTGAAGGGAACATTTTGGTGAGGGTGGACCCCAGGTCTGTTGTGACTGCTGCTACTCTTCAAGGCCAACCCTGGGTTCAGCTGAAGCAGCTGGACTAGATACAGTCCAGGGGCATGGTGGGGGGGTAGGGGGATGTGCATGCACCAGCCCAGAGGAAGAGGGCTGGTTGGGGTGCATACCTGTCTCTGAGTCTCTCTCTGCACCCCCTTCCCACCAAATCCTGCCCAATCTGGAAGGCATGTTCAGAAAGCAGACTTGGCAGGCCAGCCAGGCAGGTTGTTTTGTTAAGAAAACAAGCTAGAAAACCCCGGAAAGGACAGTTGAACATTACCTGTGTCAGACACATCTGAATCAGTGAGAAGCAGAGAAATGAGAAAAACAAAAAAAGATTTGTAAGAAGGAAGCCAAACAGGTAAACTACTGATTGCTTTATTTCCTCTAGAAATGGATGACTTTAATTTTGTTTTCTGATTACAAAAGAAATGTTTTCTCATAAAGAACACAGACTGCTTCTGCCTGTCTCACACGTTCAGAGCATGAGTCAGACTTTTCTCTCTCTGTGTCCTTTTGTGCACCCCTTGCAGCTTATAACCCCTCCTCTCTCTGTGGTCCTTTTGGGGAGGCTAGGGACACAATAGTGATTTGGGCAAGTAGCTCTGTCGTTTTCTGTCTGGGTTTCCCTGGTGGCTCAGATGGTAAAGAATCTGCCTGTAATGCAGGACACCCGATTTTGATCCCTGGGTCAGGAAGATGTCTGGGAGAAAGGAATGGCAATCCACTCCAGTCTTCTTGCCTGGGAAATCTAATGGACAGAGGAGGCTGGTGGGCTATAGTCCATGGGGTTGCAAAACATCGGACGTGACTGACTGACTAACAACACTCTGCAATGCTCTGCCTCCTTGCTGCCACTGTTCCTGTGTCCACATTTATTTGCAGGTGAGGCTTGAGGGCCACAGGGAAAGGAGTCTGTGATTTGGGAAAGCAAAGGCAGTCGTCTGAGCACTCTCCACTAACCCAACTTCCTGCCTCTGGACTAAACGTAGATGCGGTTGTCACAATGAAGTAGCGAATTTTCCTTTTGACTCTGATAAATCTGTAACCACTTGGGGAAGACTCCCTAGGTACAGGAATTTAAAATCTTCAGATAAGCTATGGAGGACTATCTTCCCTTTGCTTCTCCAGACCCACCTGCCATATCTCTGTCCCTACCATGTCTGGGGAGGCTGACGATAGGGACCATGCAGTGGGTCCCCTTAATTCTGTTGTGTTTGGACAGTGAGAAACCCCAGCAGGAGACTGCAGGGACAGAGAAAGGACAGTCAGCTCAGAGTACCATCTGCCTGGTACCCACCCTGTGAGGCTGCCTGTCAACCAAAGGACATTGATCCTTTCCTGCTGACTTGCTCTCCATGATGCCCTCCTTCTACATCTTGGTAACCACTTCCTCCGTGTCTTTTTGGGCTTATGGATAGTAAGCTTCTCTGCTCCTAACCCCACGTTACTTTCATTCTTCTCTACCCGACTCCTATCCTATGGAGAATTCCTTTGTGAATAAATCATTTGTCTTTGGGCATGGCATCTTTTTCCTGTTGGGACCCTAACAAACTATTTCATGGTTATAATAGACTACATTAAATTCCTCCTTTTTAAAAAGGTATGGGGCAAGGGTGATATAAATATATTAAAAGCCCCTCTATCTATTAATGGTCATGACCATTACATGTATCTATATTCAGTTTTATTTTTCCAACTTGCAAAACCCAGAAAAATAGTGCTTAAAATATTTTCCTTTTGAGAGTTTAGTTTGTACAGTTTCATCCACTTCTGAGTATGGAGGATGGGACAAGAACAGAAAGCTTGACCAGATGTCCTACACAACTAGCTCATGATGCTTCCACCGGAGGAGTTGGAGGCACCCTGGCTACGTTAACACCAAGTGTTAATCTACTGACCATGGCAAAAGGGAAAAATTAAATTGCTAAAATGAGAGATTGTTTTATTTTGTTGACTAGTCTTAAAGTTGGGCTTCTCTGATGGCTCAGATGGTTAAGAATTCTTTACCCAGATGGTAAAGAATCTGCCTGCAATGTGGGAGACTGGGTTCGATCCCTGGGTTTGGAAGATCTCCTGGAGGAGGGCATGGCAATTCACTCCAGTATTCTTGCCTGGACAATCCCCATGGACAGAGAAGCCTGGCAGGCTACAGTCCATGGGGTCGCAAAGAGTCAGTCACGACTGAGCGACTAAGTACACAACACAGTTTTAAAGCCAATTGTTACATAGAATTGCTCTTAGATCTGGGCAATAGGGGTGCCATATTTGAGAGGCCCTCATTCCCCAGTGAGTGAGGAGTCTGCAGAGCAAGGGGACTGCTCCTCCCAGGCCACATTCTGAATTCCTGGACCTAAGAATTCCCTGCCCTAATGGCCTTGAGTTTGCTCTCAGAACCTGCATAAGCTTTTCCCCTGGTTTATTTTCCTGAGGGAAGTATGCACTTCTAGAGGCAAGAAATGGCTAATTGGATGTTGGACAAGTGTGTCCATATGCATACCTGTGAGACCCCTTAAGATGCAGGGCAGAGCCAGCAGTGGGAAGAAAAGAGGGTCAGGAGCTGGAGACCAGCTCTCCTGTACAGCTGTGTTCTGTTCTGTGTTCTAGGGTATTCTCCCATGCACCTGAGAATTTTAAATTTGAGCTTGTACCTTTAGGTTGTAATAAAGGTGTATTTATCAGTTGTTGATCTGCTTTCTTTCTTCCCCATATATAACAGTGTTTTTAGTTTTCTTTATAACATAAACATTTTCATATGTATGGTGTATAGGCTTTTATTTACAATCTTGCCTTGGCTCTGGAAATATTAGGGATGAGCCTCTATGTTTATATATGTTGGTTTTTCTTGAAATATACAAATGAATCTTTGAGTCTGATTTCCCAGACCTTAAAATGATGGGTGAAATTTAGATGCTCTAATATGACTTGCTCCCATGTACGCTGAATGACCAAGAGTAGCTCAGAAGCTGATTTCCACAGGACACTAAGCGTTCTAACATGATCTATTCACAATGTCAGAGAACGTTAGGCAGGTATCCTGCCTCTGAGATTGGCAAGTTGGTCTCTGAGAGTTCCAGTCCCAGAATTTGAAAAGCATATATAAATTCTTGATAGCCACTTAGCATAGTTAGAGAAATATTCTTTTTAAATACTACAGACTGAGAAATACTCTTTTTGGTGGAATTAGCGGTGTGACGATCATACTGTTCTGTAAACGCACTTTCAAAGCCTGGTGAATTGTAAAGCTTTTGAGACTTGGAGTTAGAAGGATTCCTCAGCTCTGAGCTAGCTTAGTTTCTCAGTTGAAAACATAACTAGTGATAATAAGTTGCTGAAATTGTATACAGGAGAGGAAGCTCTTAGAGAAAATACATGCTAATAAACACACAATTCAGAGCATGTGTTCATGGTCACCAGTAACACTTCCATTTAGGATAAGCAGGACAATTTTTTCTTGTGGGGGGACATTAAATGGCATGTTTAGTATAGAGGAACAGGTGACTCACCTATCTTGAAACGACCCATGTAGTAGATCTGGGTGCTGAGGGCCAGAGAAGCCAGAATATGGATTGCAGAGAAGATGACCCAGAACCACACGCCATTCTTCCCAAACACCTGGAAGTAAAGATGGGAGTTACCATCATCTATTTTTTTCCCCAAAGAACTCTAATTAAAGTTGTTCCGTCTCTTGTGCATGCATATGTTGTCAAGAACCGAGCTGTGTGTATATTTTGGATTTCCCCGTCCTCTGAGCTCTCAGGGATTTTACTACAGTCAGAGAAGGAGAAAGCATGGCTACCTGGCCGCATGAAAAAGAAAGAAATGGAAAAGGGCAGCAGTGGGTGAGGCAGCTGAACAGCAGTTGGAGAGGCAGGCGGTCTACAGTTGGAGGTTGATGCTCTCCAAAGGACAGAAGGCACTGATACTTGTCCACACATGTCTGGGAAGTGGCTTCTGCTCCTTCAGGTCAGTCTCTGTCCCATTAGGGCCTATGTGTGTCTATTCTCGTTTTACCTGAGTCTGGTCCCAGCTGTATATTAGCACTGTCCAGGGTCAGTTATACAGGGATCTGTTACATTATCAAAAATTCTAGCTAAATAACTAAAATGCCGTGAATGGGCCAATGATGAGAATTTGTCATGGGCCAAGGATTATGGTTCATTAAACCTGTACATCTGAGATCCAAAAAAAAAAAACAAAAAACACCAAACAATAAAAAGCCTCCCAAAAGGGCTGCTGGCCATGGGGAGGGACACACCACTCCGAGGACGGTGAGTGTGATGACCAGGGCAAAGGAGGCGTAGGCGGCGTAGGCGCTGGCATTGATGTCCGGGTGGCGGGTCTGGTAGAGCTTCAGCATGCAGAGGCCGGCGATCATGTACATGAAGGAGGTGTCTGCGGAGGAGCCGAGACAGTCAGGATCCAGTAGGCGGCAGACCGATCTTCAGAGAACCCTGCCCTCCCGGCCTTGGAGTATTTGCTGCCCCCAGCCCGTGTGCTGACCTCCAGTGTACTAGCCTCCCCAGACACATTTGAGGCAAACCCTACACACTCCACTGCTCACCCTCTCCAAGAGGGGGTCCTAGCTCACAGAAGAAAAGTATCAGATGATATGATGAATAACTGACTCGTGGGGTGAATGTGTATAAACACCCCTGTCCAACAATAAAAGAAGCCCTAACAGTGACAGGATAGTGTGACAATAAAGAGAGTCCCAGATGGATGCAGGCGGTCCTTCTCAGCGTCCTGAAACATGACCACACTGATTACTGCCCACGTACACAGCTTTGTAGCCTAGGGACAGGAGACACCTCGAAATTACACATGGCTTAGCTGTATGAGGGTTGTGGTTGTTTAGTTGCTAAGTCATGTCCAGCTTTTTTGTGACCCCACAGACTGTAGCCTACCAGGCTCCTCTGTCTATGGATTTCCCAGGCAAGAATATTGGAGTGGTTGCCATATCCTTCTCCAGGGGATCTTCCCTACCCAGGGATCAAACCCACGTCTCCTACATTGCAGGCAGATTCTTTACCATCTGAGCCACGAGGGAAGCCCCAGGAGGGTTAGGGGACTGCAAATTAAAACAACAATGTAATGTCCCATGTTACTCAAAAATGTGGCAAACTATAAATAACAATAACACAAATTAGTGATATGGGGGAAGTGGGAACTCTCACTCAGCTAGTGGGAGTGCAAACTAGTACTCTGAGCAGAAACTTGGCTTTTTTTTTTTTTTGGTAAAATGGAAGATGCATATGCATAAAGCAGGTGATCCCCAAATTCTAATTCTAGGTGTTCCAGGGAACCTTTCTCACATGTGCACAAAGACACATATACGAAGATATTCATTGCAAAATTGTCTGTACCTGACTTGCCTCTTGAGAAATCTGTATGCAGGTCAGGAAGCAACAGAACTGGACATGGAACAACAGACTGGTTCCAAATAGGAAAAGGAGTGTGTCAAAGCTGTATATTGTCACCCTGCTTATTTAACATATGCAGAGTACAAAATGCAAAATGCTGGGCTGGATGAAACACAAGCTGGAATCAAGATTGCTGGGAGAAATATCAATAACCTCAGATATGCAGATGACACTGCCCTTATGGCAGACACTGAAGAACTAAAGAGCCTCTTGATGAAAGTGAAAGAGGAGACTGAAAAAGTTGGCTTAAAACTCAACATTCAGAAAACAAAGATCATGGCATCCGGTCCCATCACTTCATGGCAAATAGATAGAGAAACGGTGGAAACAGTGGCAGACTTTATTTTCTTGGGCTCCAAAATCACTGCAGATGGTGATTGCAGCCATGAAATTAAAAGACGCTTGCTCCTTGGAAGAAAAGTTATGACCAACCTAGACAGTATATTAAAAAGCAGAGACATTACTTTGTCAACAAATGTCCATCTAGTCAAGGCTATGGTTTTTCCAGTAGTCATGTATGGATGTGAGAGTTGGACTATAAAGAAGGCTGAGCACCAAAGAATTGATGCTTTTGAACTATGGTGTTGGAGAAGACTCTTGAGACTCTTTTGGACTGCAAGGAGATCCAACCAGTCCATCCTAAAGGAAATCAATCCTGAGTGTTCACTAGAAGGACTGATGTTGAAGCTGAAACTCCAATACTTTGGCCACCTGATGCAAAGAGCTGACTCATTTGCAAAGACCCTGATGCTGGGAAAGATTGAAGGCAGGAGGAGAAGGGGATGACAGAGGATGAGATGGTTGGATGGCATCACTGACTCAATGGGCATGAGTTTGAGTGAACTCGGGGAGTTGGTGATAGACAGGGAGGCCTGGCGTGCTGCAGTCCATGGGGTCCCAAAGAGTGAGACACAACTGAGCAACTGAACTGAACTGAACTGAAGTGAACTGAGCAAAATATCGGCAACCTTGAAGTGCTGTTCAACAGAGAAATTGATAAATGTAGTATAGAAGGCAATGGCACCCCACTCCAGTACTCTTGCCTAGAAAATCCCATGACGGAGGAGCCTGGTAGGCTGCAGTCCGTGGGGTCTCAAAGAGTCGGACATAACTGAGCGACTTCACTTTCACTTTTCACTTTCATGCATTGGAGAAGGAAATGGCAACCCGCTCCAGTGTTCTTGCCTGGAGAATCCCAGGGATGGGGGAGCCTGGTGGGCTGCCATCTATGGGGTCGCACAGAGTTGGACACGACTGAAGCAACTTAGCAGCAGCAGTATATTTTTACTACATAGTGACAATCTTCAAAAATGAATGAACTGGATATCCTTGATTCATTACCAATAAATCTTGAAAACATTGTTGAATGAAAAAAGGATGTAGAACACAGTGTGATAAATTAGTATTACTTTGTTATTCAAATTAAAATGAAGAACTATTCAAATGAAGGAAAATTATAAAAACGAAGTAGAAGGATAATATAAAATTGATCATAGTTGTTGCTTCTGAGGAAGGAGAGAGTGGACAAGTTTGGAAAGCAGTTCAAAACAGAACCTCAACTTTACACAATGTTGTATTTAACAAAGTAGAGTAAGGCAAATACTTTAAAGTGTTGGCATTTGTTCCTTGAGTGGTGAATGGTATTGTTCTCTATAGATTTCCTCTATTAAAAACATCTTGTAATTTTAAAAAGTTAAAATATGACAGAGTTTCTGTGGTGTTAACAGCTGGAGGCTAGAGCACAAACACACAATGATTGTTTGCAAAATTCACATCCTCAAGTATGGAGAACATTGTTAATTGCCTTCTTCCAGCATCAGCTATTTCTGCTCTATCCTAATAGCATGAAGATGCCAACTCAAATATCTCAGCTCCATTTCTGTTCAGAAATGCACACTTCACAGTCTGTTTGTTTAGGAAGAAAGCTCACAGTACTTCTGGTTTCAGGGAAGCGTCTCCCTTGTCTAAAGGTAACTTCCCCTCCTTTGGCGCGGGGATTGGTGTAGCAACCCTGGCCCAAACTAACCCACACACAGAGAAAGAATCTGAAGTGGACTCAGGGCTGTGTGAGCTACTGAGGAGTGAGGGGCTGTCATCTGGGGAGTCTGGGGAAAAGAACTTGCCTTGATTTCAAATGATGGCTCCTGGAAGCCAGCTTGCTGCCTCCTCCAGACATCATGGTATGGAGATAGGAAGCAAAGACCCAATGTGGCTATTTTTGCCACCAGGAGGAAACACAGTCTGAGGAGACTAACATGCAGTCTGGGTGCAGCCAAGGGGGGTGGTCACAGAGAAGAGGAGCCAGGGCCACCGCTGGACATGCACTGATAAATATACTCATTATTTAATCTGATTTGAATTGGATTTTTTTTATTACTTTCAACCCAAAGCAGGCAAACTGCTAAGTTAAGCCAAGCTACATTGAGGGAGATTTCTAGATGCCCTGTTGGTAGATCTACCTGCCCTGCTGCCTGACACCTACCCCCTGCCTCCCTGCAGACCTAGCCATGAGATCGATACTCAGTGTTCAGCGCTTTCTAGTCGATAAAATGTGGTCAGGGAGGAAAAAATGATACAACGTGGGAAAATCATGCCCTGTGGCCAGGCATGCCCTCTGATCACTTCAGCACACGTAAATGTCATTTAATTCTTGCAAGCGCGACTTTGGCATTTTTGAGAGAGTCCCAGGATAAGACTCCTGTACCTCAGATCTGTGTAGCTGATGTAAATTGTGATTACCGAACTGGAAGTTGGAGTAATTGGGGCAGACGTGGTAACAAGCACTGAGCACCCCTTCCATCATCAGTGCAATGCCCATGGCATAGAAGAGGCCGAAGTGTTTGGGAATCCCATATTCCTGAAAAAGCAGGAAGCGTGGTCAGTGGGAAGATCCTCATTAGTGACTTTGCCGCAGAACCCGGCACCCACGCACTGGCCCTGTGTGGTCCCTTACATGTGATCCATCATCACACCAGATGTCCCTCCTACTTGCAGATCCTGTTTGGAACCATAGCCCTTCCTAGCTCCCACCTCCCTCTACGTGCCCTGTACTCACCATGGCAAAGATGTCCTTGGCTTCCAGAGCTCTCCGATGGAGAATGTCCCGGTGCAAGACTATCAGCAGGAAGAGGCAGCCCAGGAGCACATGGCCCAGGTTACTGAGAATGTTATTGAAGGCACTAAGGAGATAGAGATAGCGAGGGAGTCAAGGCACCCGAGAGCTTCAGAGGCTGAACGAAGGCATGGAGGAGCGAGGGCAATCAGCACTGTTTTCCACCAATAACCTTTCCATGAGACTTCAGGACTGAAAATCATCAGCATCTTTGTCCTACCTCCGTGTTAGGATGCTTTGCTTAGCCTGTGATAATGTGTCCATTTCCTCCCAGGGATGCCTGTTCAGCCGCCCTAACACCCATTGATTCTCTCCTGTCCCGGTGGCACTGGCAGGGAATGAATCCTAGGAAAGAGAGCTATTCTGCAGATGGGCAGCTGGGCCATTCAGCTAGTTGCGAGAGTGAATTCAAATACATGGACCCATGTTATACGTCCATATTCAGCTCCGTAACTGTGAATTTCAGGATAAATGTCAACTGGTCACAGTCAGCAGATTTCTTTCAGAAAACTGAGTCTAGTTCATTCCAGATGAAAAAACCAGGCTCCCAATTGCCAGGAAAATCCCTCTTTCCACTTCACCATGTGCTGGAGGATGGAGCACAGCCTTGGGGGCAGCAGGTCCAGCTATGAGGCCCAAATCACTCACAGTTGAGGGAGCTTCTGAGAGTCCTTGCATTTCTAACTAAGCCTCAATATCTTTATCTAAAAATGGATAGAATGAGCCTTCTCTGGTGATCCGGTGGTTAAGGCTCCGCACTGCTAATGCAGGGGGCATGGGTTTGATCCCTGGCCATGGAACTAAGATCCCAAGGCTTTGCAGTGCAGCCAAGGAAATGTTTTTTTTTTTTAATGATAATAATAATTAAAAATAATCTCCTTAAAAATAGCAATAAAACTACTAAATTAAAAAAACCAGTGCTAATAATAATCATATCTATCTCATGAGGTTGTTCAGTGGATTGAATGTATTTGCAGCTCATGCCCATAGACAAGGATCATCACAGCTAGGGACCTGATATTTTCAAACACATTCTCCTTAGCAGATTATTCTTAGGGCTGTTTCCTGAGCTCCTCCCCTACCCACCCCCCTCATACAGGAGTGGGAGAGGAATACCTAGTCTCAAATTCTTGATTTCATTGCTGTTTACCCTTGATTAGGGCTTCCCTGGTGGCTAACAAATCTGCCTGCAGTGTAGAAGACACGGGTTCAATCCTGGGTGGGAAAGATCCCCTGGATAAAAAAAATGGCAAGCTCACTCTAGTATTCTTGCCTGGGAAATTCCATGGACAGAGGAGCCTGGCGAGCTATAGTCCATGGAATCCCAAAGAGTCAGACAAGACTAAGCGACTACACTTACTTTTTGATTGAGATAGTTTTCCACAATTGTTTCTAGTATTTTTTTAAAATACACCTTCCACACCACATTACACAAAAAGGCATCTCTCATTGCCTCATGGGCAACCACAGGACTGGGCTTACCTCAAGACACCCAAGGGGTGAGCACAGAGGAAGTTGTAGTAGCAGATATCCTGGTTGCCAGTGACGTTGACAACCTGTAAAAGCAAGAGTGAGAAGAGGAGACGCTGTCTGCCTCCATCCCCTGAGCCTGAAATCACAGAAAGCAGGCGACAGTGCTCACAGTGATCAGCTGTCAGAGATTTACAGTGTAACCAGTGCTCCTTCTCAGCAGGGGATGAGTCATTACCTCCAGCCCTTACCCAGGTACAGACACATTTCATTTAAATGCTACCATCTTGCTTTGAACTGAAATATTCTGTGTCCCTCATTAGGTGGCCAGGCAGAATTCAACTGAAAACATTTCCTTTGTTCTCATTGTAAAAGGATTCTGAAAGGATGCTAACACTGGGGCCTGCCTAGCAGGACTGTCACAGTACATCCTATTTTCTAGATGAATCCTGGGAAGGTAAAGAGCTGTCCCATCCTTTGTATTGAATTGATAACCACAGGGCAGGTGGACATAAGGAGATATGTGGTCAGTTTTCCATATTTATCACTATCATTAAGAACCTTCCTAGACCACAGCACAGCTGTATCTTCCGACAGAGCCCCAAAGTATTCAGAGAATATTTAGAGTATAAATCATGGTGCTCAAAACTTATAAAGTCCTTGTCCTCATCATGTATTAAGTATGGAGTTGGTGAAATATTTATTAAACTGTTGACTGTCTAATGTGGCTGTATATTGGAATCACAAGGAGTTTCATCAATACTGATGCCTGATTCCACTCTGATCTAATTGCTGTGGGGTACAGCTTGGACATGGATATTTTAAAAAATCTCACAGATGACTTGAACACACGACAAAGTTTGAGAGCCATTGTATTAGAAACACCTTCAGCCTGGTGCTATTCTAAATGGGCTTTTTCATGTATAATAGATCCTAGACAAGATCATTTATGTGACCTGGACCCTAGGATTCTACAAAGGTGCAGTGGGGATTCTCAAGCTGTTTTAATTATTGTTTTTTTTTTTTTTTTTTTTTAAATCTGATTGCCTTTACAAAATCTATTTACTTATTTTTCATTGCAAAGGGTCTCTGTTGCTACACGTGGGCTTTCTCTAGTTGCAGCTAGTGCGGGCTGCTCATTGTGGTGGCTTCCCTTGTTGTGGAGCCTGGGCCTTAGAGCACAGGCGCAGAGGCTGCGGCACACAGGCTTGGTTGTTCTGTGGCATGTGGGACCTTCCCAGGCCAGGGATCAAACTCGTGTCTCTGCATTGCCAGGTGGATTCCTATCCACTCTGCCACCAGGAGAGTCCTGTGTTTGTTTATTATTTATTTTATATTTCCTTTTCTTTTAATATTTTATTAGTGATGCTGTTCTTACTTTTACAAAAAATATTTACCCTCAATGACGGGACACTGGCTAAATTAGACATCAGGTTTCTTTGTTTTGGTCTGGAACTTTTCCCATCATCCCACGATGATCAAAAGTTCAGACTGGCTAAACAATAGACATAGCTGACAGACACCAAGACTAAATGAGTAATAATTTAGTAATAATTTCAAGGTAATAATTTCAGGTTGGTTGACAAAGTAACACAACAGGTCTGTGATAAAACATTGGGGAACTAGATTTAAAGCTCAAAGATGACCCAATGGGGAAATCCTGTGGGAATCCGAATGAGAAATTAATTCTTGGACAGAGCTCTTTATACCTTTCTCTGTAAATTACAGCAAAGGTCTTTCTCTGCTGTATGAAAGCTGGGATTTTGGGGTTTGAGGCCGCACTTACCGTTTGGTAGGTGATAACCAGCTGGATCACAGGCAGTGCATAAAACACAGCAATGGTAATGATGTTCCTATGCAGACAAAAGGAACCAGAAATGGTTATTTCCAAATTAACAATGGAATTTTTGCTTTTTAATTTTTTTTTTTAAGTATCTTTCCACCCCATAACTGCCTGCTTAACTCACCAAAGTGATTAGACACTGATTACATGGTTCCTGTTTCTCCAAACTTCCTCTCATACAATCATTTGCATAACAGTGTAAATACTACTTCTGGTTTAAGGAAATTATCAATAAAGGCCTATCTCTTTAGGATATCATTAGATTAAAAATGATCAGAGAGTAGATAATGGGTGATGGATCACATGAAGGGGATGTGGCTTTCTTAGCTACCTCTTAGGTTCCAAAACACTGGTCCCACTATGCTGTGGAGTTCCACGTGACCCCCACTGGGTGGCTCTTGTGTTCCTCTAGCATCCGTGTCCAAGTAAAAGGTCATCCTTCCAGAGAAAAGAATGAGAGGAGCTGCCACAACTGTCTGTCGGGGGTTTCTGAGGGAAAAGAGGGGACCCGGCCAGGCACCTCAGACTTTCTGCCTGGAAGGAGGCTGCCTCTGTGTGGTCCATTTATCACAGGTCTATTTATCATTGGCTAATGGTATCATCTTCCCTCAGGGTGACTTCTAGCTACCCTGAGGTGCTCTAGGCACCTCATCCCAGAAATCACTGGCTCTCCCAAGGGTAAGTCCTGGTGAGAGAAGAGGGAATAGTTCCAGTTTAACATGCCTCCTGGCCTGGAAGAGGATTTGGTATCTCCCTAAAAACACGGGATTCCACTACTGTTCTTATTTATACTTTGTATTTATTTCATTTAGGACTGGTTGCCTTTGAGTGTGTTTTGTTTGCTTGTTTTTTCCTATGCATTGTGTGCTTAAATCCTTTAAACATCTATATGTGTGTCTCATTAAACACTGAAACCTGTGATTTGGTTCACTTATATGAGTCACATAAGTTCACTGTGGCTTTTACAAAGAAAATTTTAATTTTACTAAAGAGAGCCATAGTCCTTCTCGTCATCTACTCACCAAAAATAAATCTTATACTTTTTGCTGACAATTCTTCGGTCCTTCCTGGACAGATCTGACAGGTAAAGGAACATCTGGGATGCCAAGTAAAAAGAGAATGCAAAACTGTACTTGGATTTCTTGCATAAAATACAAAGAAGAGCTTTACACATTTCAGTTTAATCCCTCATTAGGGATTAAAATTACTAAACAAGACTTTTCTCATAATTTTGCTTTACCTAGGATGCTTTTAAAAATCCTACTATTTCCCTTGGCTTTAGGGAAACTGGCTGATGTGAGAAACCCATTGGGAATTTTGAATGCTTCTTATATCTCAAGAATTGGTTTCCCAGTTTTCAGAGATGCCCACTGTGTGATTCTTGAATTACAGAGTTGAAACCATGCCATTCACCTTCATGTCACTTACTGGATACAACATAGTCTGATACATATGAATCAAAAAGAAATGAGCTTTTACTCCTGAAGCATTTTATGTCTGGAACCAGGGAGTTTTTCCGAGTACACCCTTCAGTGGAATCTTTTCTTCCACCTGGTTGAAACCCTTCCTTATCTTTGTCCATAATCAGCCACTTCAGACCCATGAGCATTTTAGTGCTCTGTTCTCTTGACTGCTGTCCCTTTTTTCCTCCAGAAAGGAGTGTTAATTAACTGAGTATTGCTTTTAGTAGCTAGTTAAGCTTTATCTAAAAAGCCCTCTGAGAAATTTGACTTCCCCTGAAGAAAAAAAAAAAAAAAAAAAAAAATATATATATATAAAGGCAATTGAGGCACTGTTGAAGTTGTATTTGTATTTTGTCCTCTGGAGGGTATGGCCAGGCAGAGAGAGGTACCTTGGTGCGGATGATGTTCTTATCGCTCTCAATGTCTGGCATGGTGTCAAAGTCACTTTCCTCCACGGAGCTGTCAGTGTCTGACTGGCATGTCTGTCTACCATCAGAGGAGGACATCTGCCTGCCAGGACTGGAGCTTGACTCATCTGAAACAGAGGACACTCTTCTGCCTTCCCAAGCTGAGAAGAACCCATGGCACCCATCTCTCTTTCTCTCTGCAAAACACAGTGCTGACTCATTCTTGGACACGTTGTGTTGGTAAAAAACCAACTCCTTACCCACAACACATGTTCTCTCAATTCTTCCTCAATGGACTTCTGATTTTCCTTGTCTCCTATTTTTATATTTAAATCACCTATTTCTAGGGCTGAATACAAAATATAAAGGCATCTTCTCTGTTAACTCTTTGGATGCAAAGATAATGTGCTTATATTTCATGTTTCATACTTTGAAATATGAACATAAATATATAAACATACACATGCATGTACTTATGTATAGCATCTATCACATGTATATGTAAGCACCTACATATCCAGCAGCTATACATTTCTCATGGATAAGGTATTTGTACACTGAAATCCCCCACATGCCATATCTGTGATTATATAATGAAAACCACATTCTCAGGAAGAATCCTTGTGTTCCTGTGAATGTTTCTGAGAGCAGATGGGAATTTGTGCAGCTTAATGAGCACATGAGCCAAGCCTACCTTCCACTTTTATTTCTTCTGTTCAGATGGTTAAAGAAAAAAAAAAACACAACAAAACCCTGTTCTTGCAGAGCCAGAAATAAGTCTCCGGCGCTGAGCCCACATGCTTCTCAAAGTTACAGAATAACAGGGCAGGAATACAGGATTCCCAGCCCAGCTATACTGACAGCTTAAAGGACACCATTCATAGACTTGTAAGCATCATGGAAGTGTGTGGAAGCATCAATGCCCTCCAACACTAGCAGGACAGGGATCAGAATTCTGTCCCCTTCAGGCCACTTAACCAGCCTGGGGGTTGCCATGTGAGTGACTGGGTGGCAGTGAGCAGGTTCAGTTATGAAGTTAGCCCAAATGGAGGATTGCTAGCCTTTGGTCATGTTCACCTGCTGCACAGCCTCATCTTCTGAGCGCCCTTACTCCACTGAAACCTGAGAATGAAACAATGGGTCAATTGATGTTGGGCTCCCTGACATCAGACTCTTGATGCATTTTCCATATCCTAAACTCAGTCTGGGTATGAAAAAACCCACAGGAGTTGACAGCAATGGTCCCAGAAAATTCTGCTTGAATGTGGCTAGCAGACTGAAGAAACAGATCAATAGAACCAGAAAAAAAGCTGGAAGGAAACTTCCAGATCACCCAGTCAATTAATCTTACACGATGACCGCCTTGCCCACTTTCACAGTTATTAGTGGCTGGAGGGCCACTTGTATCCTATTCTTGGGAGAATCAGGAGACACTTCCATGAATGGACTCATTGTAAAAATACCTATTGCCCCGTAATTGCTCCCTTCAGGGGTACTGGCAGCAATGGGATTTGACACCGACATATTTCCAGAGCCTGTTAAAAAGAAAAACAAAGAGGCAAACACTTTGTGTCTAGTTGCTAGAATGAAAGGACACGACTTTAAATAGTTTGATTTTCTTTTCACTCTAATATAAGGAGTCTGCAGGTCAGTTTTATGGTCTGCAGGCCAAATCTAGCTCGCCACCCGTTCCTGCATGACCCTTAAACTAGAAATGGTTTTAAATTGTTTAAATGGTTGGAGGAAAATCAGAAGAGCAATACTATTTTATGACAGGTGAAATTTTAGATTTTAAGTGTATATAAAGCTCTATCAGAACACAACCACTCATTTGAGTCTGGCTATGGCTACTTTCAGAGAAGGCAAGGCATCCCACTCCAGTACTCCTGCCTGGAAAATCCCATGGACGGAGGAGCCTGGTAGGCTGCAGTCCATGGGGTCACACAGAGTCAGACACGACTGAGCAACTTCACTTTCACTTTTCACTTTCATGTACTGGAGAAGGAAATGGCAACCCACTCCAGTGTTCTTGCCTGGAGAATCCCAGGGACAGGGGAGCCTGGTGGGCTGCCATCTATGGGGTCGCACAGAGTTGGACACGACTGAAGCGACTTAGCAGCAGCAGCAGCAGCATGGCTACTTTTGGCCACCAAGGCAAAGAGAAGCAGTTGTGACAGAGACTCCATGGCCTGCAGAGCCTGAAATATTTACTATTTGGCACTTTCCAGAAAAAAAAAAAAAAAATGTTGCTGATTCCTGCCCAACAGTACTGCAGAATCACAAGGAGTGTGGGTCCTGGAATCACTGTGAGAAAGGTCACCCCTGAACATAAACACCAGAAATAAACTTCTGTGATTAAGGCACTGTAATTCAGAGGTTTATTTGTCACAGCCATTAGCAGTACCCTAACTGTAGGCAGGATTAGCCCTGACAGGAAAGAAATTACTGCACTCCTTGGAACAAACAATAGTGACAACAGGAGTTATGTACAGGAATATGGGCTATTTGAGGCATAACACCAAGATGGAACGGACTTCCCTGGTGGCTCAGACAGTAAAGGATCCACCTGCAATGCTGGAGACCTGGGTTCGATCCCTGGGTCAGATTCCTCTGGAGAAAGGAATGGCAACCCATTCCAGTATGCTTGCCTGGGAAATTCCATGGACAGAGGGCCCTGGCAGGCTGCAGTCCATGGAGTCACAAAGAGTTGGACACGACTGAGCAATGAACACTTTCACTTTTTTTTTCAGAGATATAATAGGTGTGTCTGTTGCCGAATGGCTGTTGGCAGTGAGAGAAAAATATTTCTAAGATGGTGCTCCTCAAACTATCCCAGTGAGGTTTGGAAAGCCCCAGAGAAAACTGCCTTCTAGGCTTCTCACTGGTTATTTGAAAAGATGCTCTCCCGTTGAGTTGGTCCACTTCTGAGAATTAGGAGGAGCTGAACAAAGAGAACACAAACAAGGGCACAGGCACCTAGGCAGTTTCTCCGACTCTGACTTAGTGCCACAATATTTCCGGGAGCCACAGTCACCTGTGAAGACACCTGAGAACATTTCTCTGCCACCTCCTAAGCTTTGTCAGGGTCTGGGATGTTGTCTGGGAAAGGCAATGGCACCCCACCCCAGTACTTTTGCCTGGAAAATTCCATGGACAGAGGAGCCTGGTAGGCTGCAGGCCATGGGGTCGCTAAGAGTCAGACATGACTGAGCGACTTCACTTTTTCTTTTCACTTTCATGCATTGGAGAAGGAAATGGCAACCCACTCCAGTGTTCTTGCCTGGAGAACCCCAGGGACGGGGGAGCCTGATGGGCTGCCGTCTATGGGGTCGCACAGAGTCGGAGACGACTGAAGCGACTTAGCAGCAGCAGCAGAGATGTTGTTCAGGCTGGTGGGAATTTGCATCATGTGTCTTCTTCCTGAGAGGTGACATTGCTTGTATCACACTACAGGTGGAGAAGTCTGTGAGTTAACTGGTCAGTGTCTGTACTCTTGCAGAGAAATCTATTTTCAGGGAAGACATGTCAGATAGTCTATATCCTCACTGCAAATATATTTCCATTTCTTCTTTGAAAATATCATCTGTTATTCTTTACATTAATGCTACAGTATGCAACACACATAAAAGAACCAAAAGCCTCAGACAATTCATTTGTTTGTCACAATCAGCTCTTTTCATCCAGCTTTCAAACTTCATTCCCACTGGTGGACAGTAAAAACATTCATAGTTTGGGGAGCCAATCTGTAGGCTTTGTCATGTTTTTACTCTTTGTGGGCCTATTTCTTTCCTCCATGGAGAAAAATAATTAAATCTTAAGTTCAAAACATTTAGCCAGTGATGAGGAACAAATCAATAGCCTTGGAGACTCAATTTCCTCCCTCCTTTTGGTAGCCTAGCCAAGAGCCAGCTCAGTTGGACAGCAAGGCCTCTGGCTAATGCAACATTCCTGGCAGGCAAGGCTATTCCCAGGGCTCTCACAATGGACCTTGGCATTGTTCCTAGGCTTGGAGACTCCTTGATATAGTTCTTACTATTTAGAGAAGGTAGATGTTTCTTGGCTTTTCTTGGGCTTACCCATAAATATGTAACATGGTATCAACACCATCTGTGCTTTTCATCCAACTTCAAGGCAAAGAAACAGGTTACTTTCAGACTCTTAAGAGTGAGAGATTAAATCTTTGAGCACAGTAAGAGTATTATGGGAGGATGCCATGTACAGTTTGACTGACTCTCCTTGGCCAAGGACAGATTTGGCTGTAGTTTGGGCAGAGCGCTTTGCTGCCGCCACTACTGAGGGTACCAAGTACTATCACCACTATTACCACCACTGCTAGTACTGCTCCTAAGGCTGCTATGCTATGGCTGCGCTTGCTACGCTACGACTCCTGTCCTACTGCTGCCTAACGGAGAGTGTCTGACACAGAGTAAGCTTTTGATAAACGTTAGGCAGCGGTAGTGACAGTAGTGTGTGTCAGACACTCTTTTAAGTTCTTTCCAAGAATTCATTCTTTTACTTTTTCAATAACCTTGTGACATGGGTACTATTACTATCACCATTTTAAAGATGACAAAAAGGAGGCACAGACGGATCAAGTCATTTGTCCAGAATCACTCAGATAGTGGATAGATAATGGTTCATTGCACTGATCTCAGTGAAAATTTATCTTCTTAATTGAAAAAAAAAGGAAGGGATTTTCCTTTAACCTATGAATAATTGGCAGTGAGTGTGTTGCTTTTATAGTGCTCATTTTTCAAAAGAGACAAGGAGTTGAGGCATATTTGCATTTCTACTCATATATTCAAAAAAGGTACCTAAGCACAATATTTGATTTTTAGTTGGGCTGCTGCTGCTTGCCTGTAATTCCTTATAGTCTTCTTTCTATCAAGGTCATTGTGTGTGGGGTAGGGGGCAGGCGACTCTCACAGAAACCACCATTCTGGTCTCTTCTTTAAGTGATGTAACTTTCACATTTCCCTTAGTATCTTTCACATTTTTCTTCTTTTCAAGCCTAAATTCCCTTCTTTTAATCATTAACTTAGGTCCTTGTTTACAGTGCAATTAAAAAAAAATTACATGTGCAAATAGTGAAAATGATACTAAAATCATAAACCGCAGGATTTCAGGTCTTTTCTGTTCCTAGGAAGCCCTCTGGTATGGGAAATAGATGTGTGCGTAGGATAATGCTTGAGTTCCACTGTGGTGGGGGGTTGAAGTGGTCTGTGGGTGGCAAAGGGTTCTTGTGTGTGTGATCAAAAGAGGCAAAAAAAAAGAAAAAAAAAGCGAAAACTAAAATCAAAGCAAGAGCGCAAACAAAATCACTGTTTTGTTAGGCAACAACTTCACTAAAAAGAAAAAGCCAGCTGTGTAGGTTTGTTCAGACTTGGATGATTTCTGCACTTTGGCTCACAGCTGAGCAGGACCTGGTTTCAGTATAGTCCCCCGTCCCTTGCACTCCAAAGCAACCACAACACCAACAGTTCTGTGATGGACAAGAGCATCAAGATTTTCAAATGCAGTACAATTGTTTCAAATCTGTGCACTTTTATGTGCACAATTAAATAGGAGATTGGCCAACATGGGATAACAATATTCTGTTAACTTTTCTAATGTCTAGAAAGGCAAGAACCAAAGCACTGCCTCCCAAACTTCAAATGTGATCGATGCTCCCAGAAGGCAAGCCATATTTCTGTTTAACTGTATGGTATATAGAAAGCAGAATTAAACACAATATACCAGTTTATAGGACAGACTGAGATGTTCTGGCTGGGAATAAGCAAACATATAAAGTTGTGAATGAGCTCATCTTAATGAGGAAACTTGTTCTGGTATGTTTTTCTTTACACGTGAGCCCTTTGCCATCTGTCTGCTTTGCTAACTTAGAATAGGATATGCTTGCCTGCCTGCCTTTTATATTAATTGCTCCATGTGAGGAGAAAAACTTCATTTCATTTTGAGCAGGCTTGACTCTTTCAGGGACTTCACATTTATAACTGTCCTGCCCGCTTCTGTCTCTAGCCTTAGAAGGTTGGAAGCTAAGGAGTTGGAAATGATGTGAATGAGCTGCTGTGAGGTTTCATTTTTATGCCAGTTGGCTACCTATTCTAACTGGTGTCATGTTGTATTAATATGTCAAAAGTTGAGGAGAAAATAATGAAGGCCACCCATCTTTTCAAGCGTGTAAAAGTAAAATTCCTCTAGATGAAAAAAACAGACAAGCAAAATCAAGGAAATCTGGAAAACTCGATCAGAGTCCATACTAGAGCCTGAGACCCGTTACCACAGATTCTGAGGATGGCCTGTGCTCCCCAACTCCTCTGCACTCAGCATGTTGCTTATCTTCTCCCTTCCAGACCCTGCTCTCTGCTGGGAGGCTGATTCAGTAATACTCCGTCCAGGGAAGGATCTGATTGGTCATTTGGTTCCTCAGTCTACAGACTTGTCAGGTTTGCCCAGCTCCCCTTCTTGAGAAAGTACCCTCCTCTTAGGCTGCACGCAGCATCATGGTGACAGGTCACATGTCCCAGAGGCCTGCGAGTGATGCTTCATCTGTCTCTCTTTCGGGGTGGTAACTGAATTTCTGTGCAGGCTCTTTAACAGTGATGTGAAGTGTAGGGTTTCTCCACTAACAGAGTCCCTGAGTGAGAGAATAATAGTTGCTCAGGAGTGTCTGACTCTCTGTGACCCATGTACTGCAGCCTGCCAGGCTCCTTTGTCCCTGAAGGAAATATTTCTAGAACACGAAGGCTTGCCTGGTGCCCCTCAGATTACCAGAGAGGCCCCTGTCTTAAGTGACAATGGAGAATACAGGGTCCATCCAGTCACACCACAGTAATCACGCCCCTTCTCACCCAAAGCTGCTCTTTACAAACACTATTTCCACTTCATCTGGGCCCCAGGGTCTTATCTCCTTCTTCTTCCCATGAAGTATGAAAGAAATTCTTTTGCTTTTTTAGTTCAGTTGGAGCCAGTGTCAACATTTTTCAAATAAAACTTACAAACTGCAGGATAAATCAATGAACAACAAATGCGGGGGAGCTAACAGATTTTCCAAATGCAGCGGTCCTATTGTTACGTAATTAAGAGATGCCAACCATTTGGCGAATTGTAGGGACCTGGCTCCATTTCCTCCACCTCAGGCACACCCAAGGTGAAAGCATCAGGCCCAGTTCCTCCAATGTCTAGCTCCACATTGACTGAGGCAGCCAACAGGCCAAGTTTAGTGGGATCCCCTCTTTCAGACTCTGCTCCTGGCATTTTTTTCTAGGTTCTAGCCCCCAGGGCACTTCCTGTATCTCTGAGCTCAGTTAAACTTCCTGTAGCCCCTGTGGGCACACTGATCCTGGCCCTTCTGTATCCTTGCTCTTCTCCAGAATTTCCTCCCCTGAATCTCACATTAGACTACAGGTAAAATCCCTCACTTGCTTCTGTCTCTTGCTCCAGACTGGTTTCTCAGTGATCTGCTTCCTACGATTAAGAGTCACTAACTGGTTCTTTCCTAGGATGGAGATTGTCTTCTCTGCTCTTTTTTGCAGCACCTGAGTCTTGTCTCACCAGTGGTCATGTGCCGTCTTTCCCCATAGCCTCTCTGCAGGACAAAGGTTCATTTCGTGCCTGAGTGCTCAGTCACTTCAGTTGTGTCTGACTCTTGGTGACCCTATGAACTATAGTCCACCAGACTCCACTGTCTGTGGGATTCTCCAGACAAAAATACTGGAGTGGATTGCCATGCCTCCTCCCGGGGATCTTCCTGATCCAGGGATGGAACCCACGTCTCTTGCATCAGCAGGCAGGTTCTTTACCTCTAGCACCACCTGGGAAGCCCACAAAGGTTCCTTCGGTTCAGTTCAGTTGCTCAGTTGTGTCCGACTCTTTGCTTCCTCCTAATTTCAATGCCCTTTGGCATGAACATTTCTATTTTCTAACTAAGCTAGGATTTTGTTCCTGTATTCTCACCCGTGCCTGGCAGCCCACATTTTTAAGTCAGTGATTCTCAGCTGGGGATAGGAGTAGGGGGAACATTTTGCCCCCAAGAGGACATTTGACAGTGTCTGGGGCTATTTTCTGTTGTCACGAGGAGGGAGTGTATTACTGAATTCTAATAGATGGAGGTGAAGAATGTGGTTAAAGATCCTACAATGTACAGGGCAGCTCCCAATGACAAAGAATCATCTGACTGTAGTGTCAATAATGTTGAGTTTGAGAAACCCTGATCCTAGAGAGGGATGACCTAACCCTAATTCTATAAGCAGGCTTGACTGATCTTAGGTAAATAGATTCCTTTGCAGTGACTGGTTTAGAAATAAGTGTATGATCCACTCTAGGCCAATGAAACATGAAAGAAGCTTTTAGGTGCTTCTGAACAAGTCCTTCCCTCTGGACATTGTCAGTGAGGACCCACCTCACCACCAGCACTGGGGGAAAAGCAGAACCAGGGGAGTGGCAGGCAAAAGGACCTGAGCCACTGGCTTCAGTGAATCCTGAAGCCCACCTTTTTGCTCCACTTTCAGGGAGAGGAGACACTCTTTATTGTTTAAGTATGTTTGAGATAAACTTTGTTGTTACCTGCAGCCACATGAATCCAACTGATGCATCTTTATTTATTTGTTTTTTGGATCACTCATTCATTTCTGCTTGCCATCTGAAGGGTATCTCTAGCTCTGAGCTAATTTTCAGAGCCTTCTTGATCTTGTCAACACTAAGTAGCTCATGCTGATTTAGGCTTTTTAGAAAATAGGACACATAAAAGGTACCAACTTCCAGTTATAAAATATAAGTCCTGGGGATATACTGTAAACATGGTGACTAGAGTTAATAATAACGTATTGCATATTTGAAAGTTGCTAAAAGAATTGATCATAAAAATTCTCACCACAAGAAAAAATTATGTGTGGTGATGGATCGTCTTGGGCTTCTCTGGTAGCTCAGACAGCAAAGCGTCTGCCTACAATGCAGGAGACCTGGGTTTGATCCCTGGGTTGGGAAGATCCCCTGGAGAAGGAAATGGCAACCCACTCCAGTACTCTTGCCTGGAAAATTCCATGGATGGAGGAGCCTGGTAGGCTACAGTCCATAGGATCGCAAAGGTAAGACATGACTGAGCAACTTCACTGGTGGTGATGGATGTTAATTAGATTTCTAGTGGTGATCATTTTGCAGTATACAGAAGTATAGAATCATGTTGTACACCCAGAACTTACACAGTGTTATATGATTGGTTCTTACTAGCTCTGCTTTCTGTAGAAAGACTACAGATTAGACCACTCTAGGGGGATGGGAATCAACAGAGGATTTGGAAATCACAGAAGTCAGAGAGACAGAAGTACCAGATGGGATGCTATCTTTTACTTGACATCAGTTCGAACTGAAACCAGGGGTTTTCCTTACCATCACTGGAACCAAAGCTTCCATCAGTAGATTTTCTCCGAAACCTACAGACAAGACATACACATGTTCCTAAGACAGCAAAAACCTCAGCATTTTACATTTGTTCCCATAGACTTTGTTGCAGATTTCTCTGCTAGGATCTCAAATGGGCCTTTGGATGTACAGAAATTGGAACTCTGTCACACTGCTGGTAGAACTGTAAAATGGAGCAGTCACTTTGAAAAATCATTCGGCAGTTCCTCAAAAAGGTAAACCTAGAGATGCAATATGCCCCAGCAATTCCACACCTAGGCACATACATGCCATTTATTTCCACATTCATTTATTTTCAGATCATTCACATGCCGTAAAATTCATCCTTTAATGTGCAGAATTCAACCAATTTTAGTATGTTCGCAAAGTTGGGCAATCATCACTATTCTCTACGTCCAGAACATTTTCATCATCACCCAAAAAAATCTCAAACAATAACAGTCACTCCCCATTCTCTATTCCTCCCTGCCCTGGGGAACCACTAATGTACTTTCTGCTGCTATAAAATTGCCTATTCTGGATATTTCATGTATAAATGGAATTATAATTGTATTTGGTCTCTTTGGCTTCTCTCACTTAGCATAATGCTGTGTTGGTAGTGTGAATGAATACATAAGTCTTTTTTAAATGTTTAATTTTATTGGAGTATAGTTGATCACTGACTCGATGGATGTGAGTCTGAGTGAACTCCGGGAGATGGTGATGGACAGGGAGGCCTGGCATGCTGCGGTTCATGGGGTTGCAAGGAGTCAGACACGACTGAGCGACTGAACTGAACTGAACTGATAGTTGATTTATAATGTTGTCCTAGTTTCAGGTGTACAGCAAAGTGACTCAGCTATACATATACATACATTCATTCTTTTTTAGGGTCTTTTCTCATATACATTATCACAGAATATTAAGTAGAGCTTCCTGTGTTACACAGCAGGTCCTTGTTGATTATCTATCTAATGTATAGTAGTATGTGTGTGTCCGTCCCAAGCTCCTGATTTATCCCTCCACCCCATCTTTCCCCTTTTGTAACCAGAAATTTCTTTTTGATATCTGTAAGTCTGTTTCCGTTTTGTAAATGAGTTTCATTTATATCTTTTTTGAAAATGAGATTCCACATAAGAGTGACATATAATATTTTTCTTTGTCTGACTTAGTATGATAATCTCTAGGTCCCTCCATGTTACTGCAAATGGCATTATTTTGTTCATTTTTGTGGCTGAGTAATATTCCATTATATATGTCTGTGTCTGTGTATGCACACACACACACATACCACATCTTATTTATTCATCCCTCTGTTGATGGACACTTAGGTTGCTTCCATGTCTTGGCTATTGTAAACAGTGCTACAATGAACATCAGGGTGCATATATCCTTTCGGATTATGATTTTCTCTGGATATATGCTGAGGAGTGAGATTGCTGGATCATATGGTAGTTCTATTTTTTCTTCTTTATTTTTTAAACTACGAAGATATGATAACACATTTATAAGAGGCTCCAAAAATACAGAACAGAGTTACATATAGTTCCACTATATATTACAATTATTTCTTAAAGTAGGTAAATTAAGACTTTTAGTTGGAGTTTCAACATCAAACTCTCAAAAATTAATAGAATGTATAGACAGAAATGTAAAAGAAAAAACCCCAGAGGGATGGTATGGGGAGGGAGGTGGGAGGGGGGCTCAGGATGGGGAACGCATGTACACCCGTGGTGGGTTAATGTCAATGTACAGCAAAACCAATACAATATTGTAAAGTAATTAGCCTCCAATTAAAATAAATACATTTATACTTAAAAAAAAAGAAAATATGGAACACTTCACGAATTTGCATGTCATCCTTGCACAGGGGCCATGCTAATCTTCTCTGTATCATTCCAATTTAGTATATGTGTTGCCCAACTGAGCACTGGGAGTTCTATTTTTAGCTTTTTTAAGGAACTTGCATACTGTTCTCCATGATGACTGTATCAATTTACATTCCCACCAACAGTGTAGGAGGGTTCCCCTTTCTCCAAACTGTCTTCAGCATTTATTGTTTGTAAACTTAAAACAAATATTCATTTGACTGCTTGGAGTCTTAGGTGCAGCACTCAGGGTCTTTTGCTGCAGGGCACAGACTCTCTAGCTGTGGTGAATGGGCTCAGTAATTGGGATGTGGGGGCATAGTTGCTCTTCAGCCCAATCAGGGATCAAACACACATCCAGGGTGTTTGATGCATTTTTGATCCCTAGTTGCATTGTAGGGTGGATTCTTAACCACTGAACCAGCAGGGAAGTCCCTATTGTTTGTAAACTTTGATAATGGCCATTCTGACTGGTGTGTGTTGATCAGATCAGATCATTCGCTCAGTCATGTCCGACTCTGCGACCCCATGAATCGCAGCACGCCAGGCCTCCCTGTCCATCACCAACTCCCGAAGTTCACTCAGACTCACGTCCATCAAGTCAGTGATGCCATCCAGCCATCTCATCCTCTGTCATCCCCTTCTCCTCCTGCCCCCAATCCCTCCCAGCATCAGAGTCTTTCTTAATGAGTCAACTCTTCGCATGAGGTGGCCAAAGTATTGGAGTACTTTGCAGCTTTAGCATCATTCCTTCCAAAGAAATCCCAGGGCTGATCTCCTTCAGAATGGACTGGTTGGATCTCCTGGAAGTCCAAGGGACTCTCAAGAGTCTTCTCCAACACCACAGTTCAAAAGCATCAATTCTTCGGCACTCAGCCTTCTTCACAGTCCAGCTCTCACATCCATACATGATCATAGGAAAGACCATAGCCTTGACTAGGCGAACCTTTATTGGCAAAGTGATGTCTCTGCTTTTGAATATGCTATCTAGGTTGGTCATAACTTTCCTTCCAAGGAGTAAGCGTCTTTTAATTTCATGGCTGCAGTCACCATCTGCAGTGATTTTGGAGCCCAGAAAAATAAAGTCTGACACTGTTTCCACTGTTTCCCCATCTATTTCCCATGTAGTGATGGGACCAGATGCCATGATCTTCGTTTTCTGAATGTTGAGCTTTAAGCCAACCTTTTCACTCTCCACTTTCACTTTCATCAAGAGGCTTTTGAGTTCCTCTTCACTTTCTGCCATAAGGGTGGTGTCATCTGCATATCTGAGGTTATTGATATTTCTCCCAGCAATCTTGATTCCAGCTTGTGTTTCTTCCAGTCCAGCATTTCTCATGATGTACTCTGCATATAAGTTAAATAAACAGGGTGACAATATACAGCCTTGACGTACTCCTTTTCCTATTTGGAACCAGTCTGTTGTTCCATGTCCAGTTCTAACTGTTGCTTCTTGACCTGTATACAAATTTCTCAAGAGGCAGGTCAGGTGGTCTGGTATTCCCATCTCTTTCAGAATTTTCCACAGTTTATTGTGATCTACACAGTCAAAGGCTTTGGCATAGTCAATAAAGCAGAACTAGATGTTTTTCTGGAACTCTCTTGCTTTTTCCATGATCCAGCGGATGTTGGCAATTTGATCTCTGGTTCCTCTGCCTTTTCTAAAACCAGCTTGAACATCTGGAAGTTCATGGTTCACATATTGCTGAAGCCTGGCTTGGAGAATTTTGAGCATTACTTTACTAGCGTGTGAGATGAGTGCAATTGTGCAGTAGTTTGAGCATTCTTTGGCATTGCCTTTCTTTGGGATTGGGATGAAAACTGACCTTTTCCAATCTTGTGGTCACTGCTGAGTTTTCCAAATTTGCTGGCATATTGAGTGCAGCACTTTCACAGCATCATCTTTCAGGATTTGGAATAGCTCCACTGGTATTCCATCACCTCCACTAGCTTTGTTCATAGTGATGCTTTCTAAGGCCCACTTGACTTCACATTCCAGGATGTATGGCTCTAGGTCAGTGATCACACCATCATGATTATCTGTGTTGATATCTGTATGTAATTTTGATTTGCATTTCTCTGATAGTGATGTTGAGCATCTTTTCATGTGCTTTCTGGCCATCTCCATGCCTTCTTTGGAGAAATGTCTATTTAGATCTTCTGCCCATTTTTTTGATTTGGTTTTTTTTTTTTTTTGGACATATTGCTGCATGAGCTGTTTGTATATTTTGGGGATTAATCCCTTTTTGATCATTTCATTGGCAAATACTTTCTCCCATTCTTTGGGTTGTCTTTTTGTCTTGTTTAGGATTTCTTTTGCTGTGCAGAAGCTTTTAATTAGGCCCTGTTTGTTTATTTTTATTACTCTAAGAGGTGGATCAAAAATAGATTGCTACAAGTTATGTTAAAGGATGTTCTGCCTATGTTTTTCCTCTGAGTTTTATAGTGTCCAGTTTTACATTTAGGTGTTTGTCCGTAGTAGTTTGTAGTGTGTGTGTGTGTGTGTGTGTGTGTGTGTACAGTGTTAGAGAATGTTCTAATTTCTTTCTTTTACATGTAGCTGTCCAGTTTTCTCAGCACCACTCATTGAAAATACTTAAATCTTTTTATGGCTGGATAATCATAGCTATTGTATGGATATATGAAGTTTATTTGTTTATACTTAATGTACACTTTGCTTGTTTCCACATTTTAGCTACCATGAATAGCACTGCTATGAATATTTGTGTGCAATTTTTTTGTGTGTGGATATATGTGTTAAATTCTCTTGGGTCTATATCTAGGAATGGAAGTGTTTGGTATGAGGTGACTCTATGTTTAACTTTTTAAGCTGTTTTCCACTGCAGCTTGATAGCAGGAACTAGTTTACATTCCCACTAGCAATGTAGACGTTTCTAATTTCTCTGACATCATTATCAACTCTTGTTATTTTTCCAGTAAAATTTTTTATTGTAGCCATCCTAGTGGATATAATGTGATATCTCATTGTAGTCTGACTTGCATTTCCCTGATGGCTAATGATGTTAAACATCTTTTCATATGCTTATTGGCCATTTATATATTTTATTTGGCAAAACATCTATTTAATTTTAAAAGGCCCTTTTAAAATTAGGATATTTTTATTTTTATTATTGTGTTGGAAGGATTCTTAATATAGTTGTGGATACTACACTATTATGGATATATGATTTGCAGACATTTTTTTCCAATTTTTTTGTGTTGTATTTTCACTTTCTTGATAATGTCCTTTAAAAATACAAAAGTTTTAATTTTGATGAAGTCCAACTTACCTATTTTTTCGTTACTTGTGCTTTGAGTGTCATATATAAAAAACTATTACCTAATCCAAGGTCACAAAGATTTACTCCTGTATTTTCTTCTAAGAATTTTATAAATTTGACTCTTATTTAGAGTTTACTTTTTTGTATGTTCTAAAGTAGTGCTGAAGCTGAAACTTCAATACTTTGGCCATCTGATGCAAAGAACTGACTCATTTGAAAGGACCCTGATGCTGGGTAAGATTGAAGGCAGGAGGAGAAGGGGAAGACAGAGGATGAGATGGTTGGATGGCATCACCGACTCGCTGGACATGAGTTTAAGTAAGATCTGGGAGTTGGTGATGGACAGGGAGGCCTGGCAGTGCTGTAGTCCAAGGGGTCGTAAACTGAGCGACTGAACTGAACTAAACTGAGGTAGGGGTACAAGTTCATTCTTTTTCACGTGGAAGCCTAAGTGTCCCAGTGCTATTTGTTGAAAAGAATATTCTTGTTTCATTGAATTGTCGGAGAAGGCAATGGCACCCCACTCGAGTACTCTTGCCTGGAAAATCCCATGGACGGAGGAGCCTGGTAGGCTGCAGACCATGGGGTCGCTAAGAGTCGGACATGACTGAGCGACTTCACTTTCTCTTTTCACTTTCATGCATTGGAGAAGGAAATGGCGACCCACTCCAGTGTTCTTGTCTGGAGAATCCCAGGGACGGGGAAGCCTGGTGGGCTGCCGTCTATGGGGTCGCACAGAGTCGGACACGACTGAAGTGACTTAGCATAGCATAGCATCCTTGTCAAAAATCAATTGAGCATAAGTGTAAGGGTTTATTTCCGAACTTTCAATTTAGTTTCATTGATCTATATGTCTTATGTCAGTGCCAGAGGTTTTTTATTTTTAATATTTATTTATTTGACTGCACTGGTTCTTAGTTGCGAAACCTGGGATGTTTTAGTTTGGCGTGCAAACTCTTAGTTGAGGCATGTGCGATCTAGTTCCCTGACAAGGAATCAAACCCAGGCCCCCTGCATTGGGAGTTCAGAGTCTTTGTTCTTTTTGTCATGATTGTTTTTCCTATTTGGGATCCCTTGCATTTCCATATGAATTTTAGATCAGTTTATCAATTTTTGGAAGAAAGTCAGCTGGAACTTTCATAGGAATTGTGATCAGTTAGAGGAATATTGCCAAATCTTTTAGTTTATATCACTGCTATAGTAAATTATCACAATATTATGGTTTACAATAATACACATTTATTATTTTTAGTTCTGGATGTCAATTCTAAAATGAGTCTTATGTGGCTAACATTAGGATATCAGCAGGGCTGTATTCCTTCTGAAAACTCCAAGGAAGAATCCATTTCTTTGCCTTTTCCAAAGTCTAGAGGTAGCCTGCATTCCTTGAGGCATGGCTCCTTCCCCATCTTCATACATGTTACTCTAACCTGGCCTTTCCTCATCATATCTTCTACTTTGACTCTCTTGCCTTTCTCTTATAGGACCCTTGTGATTACATTAGAATGTATAATTACATTATACATTACACAGATAATCTAGGATAATCACCATAATTTTATCATATCTGTAAAATATCTTTTGACATGTAAAGAACATAGTCACAGTTCTAAATAATAGAACATGGACATCTTTTGGGGGCCACTGTTCGGTCTACTATACCATTTTAACAATATTAAGTCTTCTGATTCATGAATATAGGATGTCTTTTCATATATTTAGATTTTCTTTAATTTCTTTTAAGGATGTTGGTAGGTTTCAATGTACAAGTCTTATTTAATTTGTTAAATTCTTTTCTTAAGTTTTTTTTTTTTTGATGCTATTGTAAATAGATCATTTTCCTGATTTCATGTTTGAATTGTATATTTGCTGCTGCTGCTGCTGCTGAGTCGCTTCAGTCGTGTCCGACTCTGTGCGACAGAACACACCAGGCTCCCCCGTCCCTGGGATTCTCCAGGCAAGAACAGTGGCTGCTGCTGCTGCTAAGTCGCTTCAGTCGTGTCCGACTCTGTGCGACCCCATAGATGGCAGCCCACCAGGCTCCCCTGTCCCTGGGATTCTCCAGGCAAGAACACTGGAGTGGGTTGCCATTTCCTTCTCCAATGTATGAAAGTGAAAAGTCAAAGTGAAGTCGCTCAGTCGTGTCCGACTCTTAGCGACCCCACGGACTGGAGCCTACCAGGCTCCTCTGTCCATGGGATTTTCCAGGCAAAAGTACTGGGGTGGGGTGCCATTGCCTTGGGTTGCCATTGCCTTCTCCAATGAGTGAAAGTGAAAAGTGAAAGTGAAGTCGCTCAGTCGTGGCCGACTCTTCGCAATCCCATAGATTGCAGCCCACCAGGCTCCTCCGTCCATGGGATTTTCCAGGCAAGAGTACTGGAGTGGGGTGCCATTGCCTTCTCCAGTATATTTGCTAGTGTATAGAAATACAATTGATTTCTGTATATTGATCTTGTATCCTATAATTTTGGTAAACTCAGGGTTTCTTTTTAGAGATAATTAAAGTTAGATAGTGGTGATGGTTGTGCAACTATGAATATACTAAAACCACTGAATTTTAAAAAAGGAATAGATTTTATGGTCTATGAATTATATCTTAATAAAGTCACTAATGTGTTTATTCTCTAGCTGAATTTTTTTTATTATTATTAATTGCTTGCCTCCTTATTTGTCTTCCCTTTGTACAATGTAAGTTCTATTAGAGCAGGGATCTAGACTCTTTTCTTCATCACTGAATCCCTAACCTTTGGGACAGGGCCTGGCACCCAGGAAAGGATAAGTAAATATTTGTTGAGTCATATCATTAAGGAGAGCAGTTACAATTGGGTCTGATGGTCTAGCTGGCAAATGAGGCTCTAGTGAAGTCCCTCTACAAAAAAGCAAGTTTAGTGATATTAACTAGAAAGCAATTATACAAACTGATAAAAGATAATTGGGTTTGTATTAATTGGCTTTACCCACATTTGCCCTAGGTTTTGGAGCTGATAAAATTCTTTATTAGAGAAGTTCAGTGATTTACAAAGCTAGTGTGAGGCAGGCAGTATATAATGAATAAAAGAAAGAGTAAATGAGAACTATTCTAGATTGGTTGAAAAATGGCTACACTTCATCTTGTATTCAGCCCATTCAATCAAAAATGGAGTCTGTGTCTTCACCTCTTGCATCTGGACTGGGCTCATCACTTGATTTGACCAAGGACACCAAGTGGGAAGTAATATTGTGCCCCTTTAAAGCCTACACCTTAAGGAAGCCCTGCATTTTTTGTGCAATTTCTCTTGGAGATACAATAAGCCAGGGCTCGACTGCAGGAGGATGAAGGGCAAAGTACAGCTGAGGCCAGTCTGGAAGAGCCAGTGCTTCTGTAACCTTCCCAGTAATTTCACATTATGACCACCCCAGCTGAGATCTCTGAAACCTAGTGCATGCCTGCATGCTAAGTCACTCAGTTGTGTCCGACTCTGTTCAAGCCTATTATTGACTGTAGACTGCCAGGCTTCTCTGTCCATAGGATTCTCCAGGCAAGAATGCTGGAGTGGGTTGCCATGCCTCCTCCAGGGGATCCTTCCAACCCAGGGATGGAATACACGCCTTTGTTTCTCCTGCACTGCGGGCAGGTTCTTTACCAGTAGTGCCACCTGGGAAGCCCCTGAGCCTAGTCCAGAGTCCAAATTAGCAGAATCATCCAGCTGACCCATAGATTTATGAGCAAACATAAATATGTATTGCTGTGTGCCATTGGAGTTTTTATGGTTGATTTCTATGCAGTGTTATTGTGGTAACAGATAATTAATACAGGAATCAACAGAAGGACAAGTAATCAGTATTATGCAGTTTAGAGACACGAATGCAGTCAGTGCTTGACTCAGAGTATCACTGCAGGGGCTCCATAAATACTTATTAAATGAACTGTAGCTCGGAGGTGGGAGGGCAATGGAGTTGAGCCAAGAAAACAGAAAAAACAGAAAAAAGCATAAAAACAGTTTGGGTTCTGAGCTCCCTGAGGACAGGAGCCATGTCTGTAATCAGTGTTTTCACCCTCATCTCACAGCATGTGCTGCAAACACTACAGGTATTGGGAACAAGGAACAGGAGGCTCAGCACGCAAATGGTAGTCTGCTCCAGGACTGGCTTCACTTGCTTTTGTAGAAAACTTTGTGATTTCTGCTCAGTTCAATGAAGGAAGAGTTCTGTTAGCATTTTCTCTCATTCTGTTTCCCTAGTTAGATGCCAAGTAGTTCTTATGTCTCCAGATCTCTATTTTCAGTTTGCCTGTATTTGGAAAGAGTCTATGTTTGTGCAGCTGACTGGAGCGCAGTAATCTGGAGCAGCCAGAGGTTTCGATAGAGCCTTAGGCCGCAACTTTTAAAATATGTTCACTTCAGCAGCCTGCATAACAGCTTTAGAGAGATTGATATCTAGTTATTAACTTAATTTTTCTGTCTGTTGTAGTGTTGATTATGTCTGCTAGGTAACTAAAGAGGTAAAATCCTATTTTCTAAAATCTAAAACATCAGTGGTAGAGACAGTTGTCCTAAGAGAGGCAGAAAAGATGAACTTCCTTTTCCATGACACTAGAACTCATCTGAATCAAAGTTGGCAGTTTTTTTGGACCCTTTTTCAACTGAATCCATGCTGGGGTGCCAGGCTTTGGATCTGGTCACCTTAATCAGGACTGCCTTTCCTCACATGCCCTGCCCACTCCAGTCCCATCTTGACCAGCTTGCTTTAAGAGCTAAGACTCCAGAGCCAGACTCAGTTCAGTTCAGTCTCTCAGTCGTGTCCAACTCTTTGCAACCCCAAAAACCCCAGCTCAACAGGCCTCCCTGTCCATCACCAACTCCTGGAGTCCGCCCAAACCCATGTCCATCAAGTCGGTGATGCCGTCCAACCATCTCATCCTCTGTTGTCCCCTTTCCCTCCTGCCCTCAATCTTTCCCAGCATCAGGGTCTTTTCAAATGTCAGCTCTTTGCATCAGGTGGCTAAAGTATTAGAGTTTTAGCTTCAACATCAGTCCTTCCAATGAATACCCAGGACTGATCTCCTTTAGGATGGACTGGTTGGATCTCCTTGCAGTCCAAGGGACTCTCAAGAGTCTTCTCCAACACCATAGTTCAAAAGCATCAATTCTTTGGTGCTCAGCTTTCTTCACAGTCCAACTCTCACATCCATACATGACCACTGGAAAAACTATAGCCTTGACTAGACAGACCTTTGTTGACAAAGTAATGTCTCTGCTTTTTAATATGCTGTCTAGGTTGGTCATAACTTTCCTTCCAAGGAACAAGCATCTTTTAATTTCATGGCTGCAGTCACCATCTGCAGTGATTTTGGAGCCCAAGAAAATAAAAGTCAGCCACTGTTTCCCCATCTATTTCCAATGAAGTGATGGGACCAGATGCCATGATCTTCATTTTCTGAATGTTGAGCTTTAAGCCAACTTTTTCACTCTCTTCTTTCACTTTCATCAAGAGGCTCTTTAGTTCTTCTTCACTTTCTGCCATAAGGGTGGTGTCATCTGCATATCTGAGTTTACTGATATTTCTCCCGGCAATCTTGATTCCAGCTTGTGCTTCTTCCAGCCCAGCGTTTCTCATGATGTACTCTGCATATAAGTTAAATAAGCAGGGTGACAATATACAGCCTTGACGAACTCCTTTTCCTATTTGGAATCAGTCTGTTGTTCCATGTCCAGTTCTAACTGTTGCTTCCTGACCTGCATACAGGTTTCTCAAGAGGCAGGTCAGGTGGTCTGGTATTCCCATCTCTTTCAGAATTTTCCACATTTTATTGTGATCCATATAGTCAAAGGCTTTGGCATAGTCAATAAAGCAGAAACAGATGTTTTTCTGGAACTCTCTTGCTTTTTTGATGATCCAGCCAGACTGCCTGGGATCAAATCCCATCTCCTTCATTTAGTGGCTGTGAATTCTTGGTCAAATTACTTAACCTCTCAATACCTCAGTTTTCTTAACTGTCAAATAATAACAATACTAGTACTTACTGTTGTCGAGATTTAGATGAGATAATCTACTTAGAAGGCCCAGTGCAGTGCCTGACATAGAGCAAGTATTTATTCTATGTTAGTGGTTATGATCTAATCAATTAGTTGAGCTGATAACCAGTTAATGTATATACACTTTCCAGGTGTATTTGCCTGTAGACTGGTGTTTTTATTTTTAACATTTTTTATTTGAAAATAATTTCAAATTTTTAGAGAAGCCATAAGAATGAACTACATAATCCCCACATATTGTTACCTAGATTCACTTATTATTAGCATATTACTCCCTTTGCTTTACCTTTCTTTGTCTCTGGGTACATGTGTGTGTTCATATACGTGTGTTAGTCGCTCAGCCGTGTCCAACTCTTTGCAACCCAGTGGACTGTAGCCTGCCAGGCTCCTCTGTCCATGGGATTTTCCAGGCCAGAGTACTGGAGTGGGCTGCCATTTCCTTCTCCAGTTTTCATTTATATGTATATATAAATTTTGGGGGGAACAATTTTAAAGTAAATTGCATATGTCATGAATTTTTATGCCTAAATACTTCCAAAGAATAAAGATAGTCTCTTATATAATCACAGTGTAATTGTCAAATTCAATACACTTAACACTGATATGATATTCTTATCTTGTCTGTATTACAGTTGTGTCAGTTGATCCAATAATGTCCTTTACAGCATATTTTTCATCTAGTAAAAGATTCAGTCTGAGATCGGGTATTGTCTTTAGTCATCATGTATCTTCAGTCTCCGTCAATCTGGAACATTTCCATAGCTTATTTTTGTCTTTTGTGACACATTTTAATAGAATGTTCAACATTTTGAATTTGCCTAGTTTTTTCCTCATGATTATAGTAAAAATGGGCTTTTCTGGCTGGAATACTACACAAGTGAGGCTGTGTCCTTTTCAGAGTATCACACCTGGAAGTGTCCATCTTCCCTTTGGTCATATTAATATTCATCACCCTGTCAATCATCCAATTTCTCCTCTGTATGGTTAGTATTTTTCCCTTATAACTTCCAGGCTTTTTGTGGGGAATCACTTTGAGGCCATGCAAATATCTTGATCCTCATCAGATTTTCCTCCTAGCTTTAGTATTCATTGATGATTCTTAACCTGATCTATGCAAAATACTAATTTTCCAATTCTGGGACTCTCTCCTTATTTACCAGTCAGTGTTTGGTGTTCTGCTGTAGGCAAGGGTTCTCCCTCCTATGTCAATATTTGCTAATGGCTCCTTTCCCTAATGTGAAAATGTTTTAGTAATTTTGTTGAATTCACTGAATGTATGCTATGCTATGCTAAGTCATTTCAGTCGTGTCCGACTCTGCGTGACCCCACAGACGGCAGCCAGCAGGCTCCCCCGTCCCTGGGATTCTCCAGGCAAGAACACTGGAGTGGGGTGCCATTTCCTTCTCCAATGCATGAAAGAGAAAAGTGAAAGCGAAGTCGCTCAGTCGTGTCCGACTCTTAGCGACCCCATGGACTGCAGCCTACCAGGCTCCTCCGTCCATGGGATTTTCCAGGCAAGAGTACTGGAGTGGGGTGCCATATGCAAGTATTTAGGTCCTTCCTTCCCTCCTACCTTCCTCCTTCCCTCTCTCCTCCCCTCCCTCCCTTTTTTTTCCTTCCTCTCTCCCTTATTGATAAGGATTCATGAATTTCTGTTTTTCTCAATGGTTTATAATTCACTATTCTCCTTAATTATTTTGGTGCTCAAATTGGCCCAGATATGGTCAATGGTTTTTGAAGTCAGTTTCTCAGTTGCAAAGCTTCATAAAGGTCAAAGAGGGATTCATTTCAGAGGTAGGCCTGTATCACTGAGAAGCTGTGTTGCTGTGGTAGCTGTGAGGTTTTTCTACAGATGAGGCTAATCTTTCCCAACAATCTGAAAACTCTACATTGGCTTTGTTTACTTTAGATGCTCAAGAGGAGAGAGAACATTTGTTTATTGTACCTCCTGCCACTCCTTTGCAGTTGTTTCACAGAGACCAGGACAAACTATGGAATTCTCAAGTTCAGGCTTGTTCAGAGATACAAGGAAAGACTGCCACTCTTTTTCACTGGGGGCTCCAAACTCTTGGGAAGGGAAATTTCCTTGGTCAAATTACAGCATGATTATCTCCTTTTTTCGTCTCAGGGAATATTTTGACTGTAAAATTGATGCTGTAACAGTAAAAAAGCACCTGGAATATAGTGTCACAGCATATTTATTACTCCTGGCACTTATTATACCACAAGATTTATTTTAGGCATTAATTCTACTTTTTGATGGACTGTCCAAAGCTGCTTCTAAATCTCCATGTTAGGTAAAACTGACTTTCTACATTCCATAAGATCTACACTGAGCATTTTCTGTTCCAAAAAATACCCAAGCTGCCTTTCTGTTGAAGTTTCACTAACTATGAAAATAGCTATCACTACCAACACTTACTCTGTGTAGGACATTGATATCAACACTACACTTATACTGATCTGTGAGGTAAATTAGTATCTCATTTTACAGATGAGGAAAGTGAAGTACAGAAAGAGTAAGTAACTTGCCCAAGATCGCACAGTGGCTAAGGTAGAAGTGAATCCAGTCAGTATGACTCTGAAGTCTAACGTGCTAACTACTAAGCAGAGGCAGGTGAAGGGGGTTGACATTTCTTGAAGCTCTTGACATACCTGATATAATGAATGAATGCAACAAACAGGCATCCCAAGTAGAAGGAGAAGAAGATGAGGAAACTGAGAAGAATGGATTTCACATAAACGGATCCTGAGGGAAGAAAAATCGCTCTGGTCAGGATGTCCTCAGGAGAAAAGAGGACCATGTTTGGGACAGGACAGCTTAACAGGCCCATCTGCATCATACCCATTCTTAAATCCTAAGATAATCCCATTCAAACCAGGGAAGCTATTGGAGGTCACCTAGTCATTGTCCATAAACGTCTGCCTTTCACAGTGATGACTTCCTCAGGGAAGCTGGGAGGGATTTCCTATACACAAAATCATAACTGACTTTCCCTTTCTTTCTGTAAGGAATTTAACAAAATGCTTTGATTCTCTCTTCTATCTTTAAGATAAACTTTAGTTTTCTTATGATGTTTCTCTGGAAGGATGACATTAGCACTGAATGACATGATCTCCTTCCTGACAGGAATCTGTCCACTGAATGCTGGTACACGGAGAAGAGGGCAGCAGAGCATGAGGTGGTTAGATAGCATCACTGACTCAATGGACATGAACCTGAGCAAACTCTAGGAGATGGTGAAGGACAGGGAAGCCTGGTGTGCTTCTGTCCATGGGGTCGCTAAGAGCTGGACACAACTTAGTGACTCAACAATAACAACCAAAACTGACCTTTAATGGAAGGAACAATAGTCACTTGAAGGTTCTTTGCACGTTGTAGATTCCAAGTCTGGTTTTCCTTTTCTGGTAGAAAAAAAGAACAAAGCACAATGGTCAGATACTATGTTCCTGGCCTCTCATCTGAACAGTTGTTTAAAAACTATCCAAGATGAATTCTGGTTGCTAACTTTTCTTTTAGCAAGAGCCATATGAAAACCAAACCACCAAACCTTCAAACCATCTAATACTCTTTGGTTAAAACTTTCCATTTGACCTTAGTTTGGGTGAATTTTGGTAGCACTAAGTGACTTAATTGAGAATGTAGCCTCTTTTCTTAAATGAAGAACTCTTGACCTTTCTGCTCATATCACATATGACTCAATATACCATGGAAATCTGAGGAAAACAGCTGCAAAAATAGAGAGCTCCTTCATCTTTTGGTTTGCATTTTTCTAGCCAGTGAGAATTTGTTTTTCTTATATAGCCATTAAAGGATTTGTAGTTTACGAAAACATTGGATGTTGACAAAACTCTAGAGCTAGGTAACTAAGAGATTAAAGAACATATGAGGAGGCCCAAGCGGGAGGGGATATATGTATACATTCGGCTGATTCACATTGTTGTTCAGCAGAAAGTAACACAACATTGTAAAGCAAATATAGTCCAATAAAAATTAAAACAGTGCTTAAAAAAAAAAGAATACATGAGAAGAAGATTCACCTGAATACCAAGAGAACAGTGTTACACTCAACAGTAAACACTCTCGACGTTGGTCACATATGGCCCATCAGCTGTTGAGGGGTCCATGTTTTCAATCAACAGCCCTTTCCATTGCCATGGAAATCAGTGGGTAGTTGCCCACAACCACTGTATTGTGCCTAAGAGCTTACACATTGGGTAAGTTGTCAATTGGGATAAGTTGCCTTACTTTGCTTACTTACTATCTTGAAAGGTACAATTTTGGCTGTGGGAATTGAGAATTCTGACTTTTCTTGGGGAAATGATGACTACTGATAAATATAGGTGGCTCCATTGCTGCTAGCTACCAAAATGATCTTAGAAAATGGACCTCGGTTTACTGTATTAAAATCATTATTTCATGTGTGTGTGCGTGCACACGTGTGTGTGTTAGTCACTCAGTCATGTCTCACTCTTTGCAACCCCATGGGCTATAGCCCACTAAGCTCCTCTATCTATGGAATTCTCCAGACAAGAATATTGGAGTGGGTAGTCATTCCCTTCTCCAGGGAATCTTCCTGACTCAGGGATTGAACCTGGGTCTCCTGCATTGTAGGGGAATTCTTTATCATCTGACCCACCAAGGAAGCCCCATTACTTCATAGTAGTAAGTATTTGTTGAGTAAAGAGCCAACTTACCTTATATAGTCTGAGGAAGTACAAGACTTTGAAAAGATTCAAGGTGGTAAATGGCATTTTGAAGTATCAATAATGTCTTGAGATCTATTATTTTCTTCCCTTTATTTTTTTCTCAAGTACATCTCAGACTGCCTTGTAGAGCCATTGCTGATAACCTTGACTTACTTGGAACTAGAGATGGTTGAAAGGGATCAGAAGGGGCGCCAAAATGAACTTTTTGGTTCATTTCCATTCCATTCCATTATGTTTTTCTACATAGCCAAATATTCCTCACTGTTGCTTACCCTGGATGAAGAAAGATCCTCCACAGGCATAATCTTCAGGCTTTATCACAAACACCACAAAGAACTGCTCACCTGGAAAATCCTTCTTCTGCATAAGACATAAAGATAGTGAGAAGAAGGGAGAAAATTCATGGTGGTGGGGGCAAAAAGAAGGAAAGAGAAAAAAAGTGAAGTTCACCCCTCTCCCTAACTCCTTAGGAAGGACTCACACATTCCCATGATCTACTCCAGGTTATCCATAATAAAATAATTGTTATATCCAAGGAATTATGTAGATACACTCTTCTGATTTCAGTCTGTCTTGTGCCCACTTGAGTGCTTCAGATCAGATCAGATCAGTCGCTCAGTCGTGTCCGATTCTTTGCGACCCCATGAACTGCAGCACGCCAGGCCTCCCTGTCCATCACCAGCTCCCGGAGGTCACTCAGACTCACATCCATCAAGTCAGTGATGCCATCCAGCCATCTCATCCTCTGTCGTCCCCTTCTCCTCCTGCCCCCAATCCCTCCCAGCATCAGAGTCTTCTCCAATGAGTCAACTCTTCACATGAGGTGGCCAAAATACTGGAGTTAGTGCTTAGAATTGTATAAAATATATGTCAACAGCCTATGTTTAATTATTAATACTTACATATTAAATTCTTCAATGAACTTTATTTTTAGAGCTGTTTTATTAGCTTTTTATAGTGTTATAGCTTTTTATAGAGCTTTTATCTTAAAATTCAATGATAAATGACTTTCTGAAAAGTCATTCAGTCAGCAGACAAATAAATAATTTAGGTTAGGGAAGCAAATACGCAAGTTAGGAGACCTGAGTTATACTCCTGGCTTTGACTTTCTCTGAGTGAGCTTCTCTGTGTCCCAGTTTGTTATCCATGAATGAAGCATGGTTGACAAGATAATCTTTAAGATCTAGTATATTTATACAATCTTGACTTTATATTATTCCCAAATTTCTGATGTTTAACCTACCCAGAAAATGGCCCAAGACTGAATCAGGAGTCCAGAGAGATGTACTAATTTGTTGCCAAATACATTCAGAGTAAGAAAATACTGATAAACTTTGTTCTTCATTAAATTACTGTCCAGATGGTGTAAAAATCTGAGTTTCCCATTATGCTTATTTTTTTCCTTTTAAATTTGGGACTATATAATGCAGAGGCGCTAAGGAAAAAAACACTAAAACAAGAGCAGATATTTGAGGTATCAAATCTGAGACATTCAAAATTAAAGCCTGACTAATAGAAGTTTTTAGTTCTGATACTTAAATTATAATTAACCTCTCCTCATTCAGGGCCTGCTATTCAATAAACAGTATCTCCTTACCTAGAGAACATATCAAATTGCAGATACCTCAAGTAAATACCACTCTAAAGGCAGAAACAGAATCTCTTTGAAAATATGCTGACATGATGTGTATATATTTTTGCTATAAAATTATCATTGAAACAAAAATTTAATTGTAATACCAAAAGGGCAAACTTCTACACAAATGTGGTTCATATTCCTTTGAACTTACCCATTCTGCCCAGAGTTGAAGTCCTCTTTTGGTTATTGTCACTAGTACAAATTATCAAAATATGTGTCTTTTAAATTGAAATATACTATTTTCAGGTGTCTCAGTGGTAAAGAATCTGCCTGCCAATGCAGGAGACGCAGGAGATTCAGGCTTGATCCCTGGATTGGAAAGATCCCCTGGAGTAGGAAATGGCAACCCACTCTAGTAGTATTCTTGCCTGGACAATTCCATGGACAGAGGAGCCTGGTGGGCTGCAGTCCATAGGGTTGCAAAGAGTAAGCAACTGAGCATGCATGCAAACATAGTTGATTTATAACATTGTTTTAGTAGAATATATTTGGTTGTTTTAAATTGATCAGATAAACTTTACGCTAAATTGGCACCCCCCCATCCCCATTGAGTAGACTGGAATCTTTCACCCTTACCTCTGTAAGCAATCTGTCAGACACCTCTCCTGCTGTATAACAGGTTCCCAAGATTCCCCAAGGGGAACAGGGCACCTGGTGGGGCAGCATTATCCACCAGGTATAGCAATCTTTGTTTTGAAATCAATCAGAAAGGAAAGAGATTCAGTGTACACAGTGAGCAGTAATCCTTTAGGTTTCTCTAAATTCAGTGGGTGACCAGGTTCCATCACAGGTTCAGTAGGAAACCTGATTATAAACTGTGCATTGTCAGTGATGACGATGCCCACAGAAGTGATGTCTCACCTGTAGTGTGATGGCAGCTTTCTTAGTCATGGACTGGTAGACGCCATTAAATTCCACATTGTGGTCAAGATCGTATACTGGGCACTGTCATGTGCATGGGGGATAAAAAGGAAAATATCACTAATGTCATATATACATACCACACACACCACCTGGATCACAGAGGAGGGGGTCCTTACTGAGCCGGAAACCACGAAGAGTTTCCTCCCAGAACAGTCATGAAATAGTTTTCCTAAAATTTGGTGCCTTGTCCTCTGAAGTCAAGGTCACTTAATATTAATATTAAAGAGAACATAAAAGATCTGTCTTAAAGTATATCACACCTTTCCCATTTTTTATTAATACTTTATGAGACAGAAAGGGCCTAATGACACAACAAGAAATTCAAAACATAGAACAAGCAGTAGGTTCCTGTTTTCCTTGTGCAGTTCACAACTTGGTCTTCCTTATTCTCTGTCACGATCCTCCCTCTCGCCCTCCCCTCCTTTGTTTATCTTGGTGAAGAGTCAACTTCTATCTCCCCAGATCAATGTCTATAAACACATACTGTGCACTTGTGTGCACAAGATACAGCTTTTACTATTTAGCAGTCTTGTCAGCAGTACAAAGTAAAAGGATGAAATGGTGCTCACGCTCTCTCTCATTTATCCTGAGACAATATAAAACTCCATACTGGAAGGTTGACACGTTATGAAACTCACCATGATATTCTGGACTGAGACAACAGAGCATGGATAAGCCAATGTGGACACGACTTTAATGATAACTGAGTCTACATCTTCAGGAAATTTGTATAGGAAATACTGAGAATAAAAAAAAAAATAAAAGGATTTGTTAGTGCTAAGAAATGTTTATAGTCACAAACTATTTTCTCATGAATAAGGTGGTGTCCTCTAATATAAGGCACAAAGTTCAGACGTAAATCTCAGTAAGCCTCCAGTAATTCAGCCAGCCATTCATCTCTTGCATATTGAGCAAATGCTCTGTACAGGGCTCAGATACTAGGAATACAGCCATGAGCAAGACAAAGGAGCCATTTCATACAACATTGCTGTATTATTTTTTTATGATATTTATTTCTCAACTAGACTTTGCTACACTTCATTCCAATTTCAACTTAAGAAGATCCCCCCACCCTTTGAATCAGAGATATGTGAAATGTAACAGGAAACAAAGTTTACCTCTATGTGGTCATTTTGAAATATGAAGCTCTTCCTTGAAAGGCAGACAAGCTTGTTCTTCAAGAATCTTAACCACCTTGCCATAGGCAAGAATTAGCACTACACCCACCTTTCCCCTAGACTTTTTTTTTTTTTTTTTTGGCCAAAGATTCTTGGCTGGAACTCAGTGAGATGACATTTAGATTCAAAGACTAAGCCCTACATTTAGGCTCCTGAAATATGTTCACAATTTTGGGCAGGCTGATATCTTTAAAAGTATTTCTCAAATATCAGAATAAGGAAGCATTTATAATAGAGGTTATACTATTTACCTACTTAGATTATCAATTCACCAGAAAAATTTATTAACTCTAAGTTTTAAACATGTTGCTAATAATGAAGAAAGGGGACTTCTTCCCAGTAATTATAAATATAGTAACTGGTTGAGAAGCTTGACATGAAATACATGATTAAGACTTTGAGGAAAACCAAATAAAGATGCCACAAAAAAAGAAAACTACAGGCCAAAATCACTGATGAAAATAGATGCAAAAATCCTTAACAAAATTCTAGCAAACAGAATTCAATAACATATTAAAAAGATCATACATCATGACCAAGTGGGCTTAATCCCAGGGATGCAAGGATTCTTCAATATCTGCAAATCAATCAATGTAATATACCACATTAACAAATTGAAAGATAAAACCATATGATTATCTCAATAGATGCAGAGAAAGCCTTTGACAAAATTCAACATCCATTTATGATTAAAAAAAAAAACCCTCCAGAAAGCAGGAAAAGAAGGAACATACCTCAATATGATAAAAGCTATACATGACAAACCCACAGCAAACATTATCCTCAATGGTAAAAAATTGAAAGCATTTCCCCTAAAGTCAGTAACAAGACAAGGGTGCCCACTCTCACCACTACTGGAAGTTTTGGCCACAGCAATCAGAGCAGAAAAAGAAATAAAAGGAATTCAGATTGGAAAAGAAGAAGTAAAACTCTCACTGTTTGCAGATGACATGATTCTCTACATGGAAAACCCTAAAGACTCCCCCAGAAAATTACTAGAGCTAATCAATGAATATAGTAAAGTTGCAGGATATAAAATTAACACACAGAAATCCCTTGCATTCCTATACACTAATAATGAAAAAACAGAGAAATTAAGGAAACAATTCCATTCACCATTGCAACAAAAAGAATAAAATACTTAGGAATATATCTACCTAAAGATACTGAAGACCTATATATAGAAAACTATAAAACACTGATGAAAGAAATCAGAGGACACAAATAGATAGAGGAATATACCATGTTCATGGATTGGAAGAATCAATATAGTGAAAATGACTATACTACCCAAAGCAATCTATAGATTCAATGCAAGCCCTATCAAGCTACCAACAATATTTTTCACAGAACTAGAACAAATAATTTCACAATTTGTATGGAAATACAAAAAACCTCAAATAGCCAAAGCAATCTTGAGAAAGAAGAATGGAATTGGAGGAATCAGCCTACCTGACTTCAGGCTATACTACAAAGCAACAGTCATCAAGACTGTATGGTACTGGCACAAGACAGAAATATAGATCAATGGAAAAAAACAGAAAGCCCAGAGATTAACCCACGCCCCTATGGACACCTTATCTTTGACAAAGGAGGCAAGAATATACAGTAGATTAAAGATAATCTCTTTAAAAAGTGGTGCTGGGAAAACTGGTCAACCACTTGTAAAAGAATGAAACTAGAACACTTTCTAACACCATACACAAAAACAAACTCAGAATGGATTAAAGATCTAAATGTAAGACCAGAAACTATAAAACTCCTAGAGGAGAACATAGGCAAAACACTCTCCAATATACATCACAGCAGGATCCTCTATGACCCACCTCCCAGAATATTGGAAATAAAAGCAAAAATAAACAAATGGGGCCTAATTAAACTTAAAAAGCTTTTGCACAACAAAGGAAACTACAAGCAAGGTGAAAAGACAGCCTTCAGAATGGGAGAAAATAATAGCAAACGAAGCAACTGACAGAGAATTAATATCAAAAATATACAAGCAACTCCTGCAGCTCAATTCCAGAAAAATAAATAACCCAATCAAAAAATGGGCCAAAAAACTATATAGACATTTCTCCAAAGAAGACATACAGATGGCTAACAAACACATGAAAAGTTGCTCAACATCACTCATTATCAGAGAAATGCAAATCAAAACCACGATGAGGTACCATCTCACGCCGGTCAGAATGGCTGTGATACAAAAGTCTACAAGCAATAAATGCCGGAGAGGATGTGGAGAAAAGGGAACCCTCTTACACTTTTGGTGGGAATGCAAACTAGTAGAGCCACTATGGAGAACAGTGTGGAGATTACTTTAAAAACTGGAAATAGAACTGCCATACGACCCAGCAATCCCACTGCTGGGCATACACACCAAGGAAACCAGAACTGAAAGAGACATGTGTACCCCAAATGTTCATCCCAGCACTGTTTATAGTAGCCAGGACATGGAAGCAACCTAGATATCCATCAGCAGACGGATGGATAAGAAAGCTGTGGTACATATACACAATGGACTCAGCCATTAAAAATAATACATTTGAATCAATTCCAATGAGGTGGATGAAACTGGAGCCTATTATACAGAGTGAAATAAGTTAGAAAGAAAAACACCAGTACAGTATACTAACTCATATATATGGAATTTAGAAAGATGGTAACAATAACCCTATATGCGAGACAGCAAAAGAGACACAGATATATAGAACAGTCTTTTGCACTCTGTGGGAGAAGGCAAGGGTGGAATGATTTAGGAGAATAGCATTGAAACATGTATATTATCATGCATGATATAGATCGCCAGTCCAGGTTCGATGCATGAGACAGGGTGCTCAGGGCTAGTGCACTGGGATGACCCAGAGGGATGGGATGGGGAGGGAGGTGGGTGGGGAGATCAGGATGGGGAGCACATGTATACCCATGGCTGATTCATGTCAGTGTATGGCAAAACCACTACAATATTGTAAAGTAAGTAGCCTCCAATTAAAATAAATAAATTAAAAAAAAAAAAAAAGACTTTGAGGAAACCAAACAAAAAAGCCCCCATCTCCAGGCATTAGTAAATCTATCACTTTGAAGGAGTGGCAAACCCATTAAAACTTCATTTTGCATTTCCTCATCCTCTTTACTAATCTTATCCTGAGAACCAGAACAATGAAAATAGAACTTTTCAACAATACAAAACCTTCCAAGTGAGGAAAAATTATCTTAAGATTAAAGAGTGTCATTAATGCTACTGTTTGGAAGTCTGTTCATGCCTTGTAACAGATGGCAATGCTCTCAAGAACCCACTTCATTTTGCACTTTTATTTTGGAGCTTGATTCAAATACATAGAATACAGGGCTCTTCCAAAGGTGAATACTCTGGAATTCCCAACATGTGTTCTTGGTTCTTAGGGAAACCATACTTTGTTACCTCAAAAGCATTATTATGGCTACTATTAGCAGTAATGAAAATGAATGTCATATATATTCCTATATATTCTAGGAGTTAGTTTTGTGCAAGCTGTAGACCTCTACTGAAGTCTTATCTATATGCCTAAGTATTACCAATCTTCTTTTTTTTGTAAATTGCTTTCAATTTTATTTATTTAATTATTTGGCTGTGCTGGGCCTTTGTTGCTGCATGCGGGCTTTCTCTAGTTGTGGCGAATGGAGGCTACTCTCTAGTTGCAGTGTGTGGGCTTCTCACTGTGGTGACTTCTCTTGTTGTAGAGCACGGGCTCTAGGGCACAAGGGCTTCAGCAGTTATGGCACAGGAGGTTCGTAGCCCCGAGGCATGTGGAATCTTGCTGGACCAGGGATCAAACCCACGTCCCTTGCATTGGCAGGCAGATTCTTAACCACTGGAAGAATCACCAGCAAAGTCCCACCACTTTTCTTTATCTCTAAATTACCATAAATCCCAAGTAAATAAACCCTTTGCCTTGATAATGTACTTTTACCAGAAAGAAGCAAATGACAAGGATCTAAAGCAATGCCTGGAATTGAGGCTAAAAATCCCCTTCTTACATCCTGATTATGCTATGCTATGCTAAGTCACTTCGGTCGTGTCCAACTCTGTGTGACCCCATAGACGGCAGCCCACCAGGCTCCCCCGTCCCTGGGATTCTCCAGGCAAGAACACTGGAGTGGGTTGCCATTTCCTTCTCCAATGCATGAAAGTGAAAAGAGAAAGTGAAGTCGCTCAGTCGTGTCCGATTGTTAGCAACCCCATGGACTGCAGCCTACCAGGCTCCTCCATCCATGGGATTTTCCAGGCAAGAGTACTGGAGTGGGGTGCCATTGCCGTCTCCTACGTCCTGATTACCTAACCAGTTCCCGCAACCTGCTTCTATCTGTAGGAACAGAGGCAGGCAGTGATGATGCAGGTTGTCTGAGTCTGTACAATAGTTTGGGTGAATTTAAAGGTACAGAAATTTTTTCCTGCAGTTGAAGAAGATATAAAGTATAGGCCAAAATGGGAACAGTTATGAGTAAAATAAGACCTGATAGGTGTCAAAGAATTTCTGTTTTGTTTCATGAGTTTTTCTAGGTATATTTTACTCTAGTTTGTAATTTATATACAAATTGTTTGGACTTTAGTGTTTAATAATTTTTTTTAATGGAAAGAAGCTGCAATATATAATCATCACTGGTTTTCAGTCTACAAACTACATCACGACATTCAGGACTCTGGACTGGGACTATTAGACTGTACTCTTTCTGCCGTTGGGGTGCACATTTTTCCCTTCCTATCTAGATACCTCCCATTGCACCTCTCAATTGGTGCTTTCAAACATTTCATGATTTAAGTGACCGATACTTTGAGGTCAATGGACTGTGGGTCTGCAGCCGCTTCTGTCACTGGGTGGCAGAATACATACAATGTGGAGACTTTTACTGATGGGACGCGTGACTCTTAAAGGTGTGCAGGTGTCGGCTTTGGCAGGTTTGGGGAGCTGACTGTGCACATGGATTTCCAACTCTGTGCTCAATGACGTCATGATGGCAGTCTGAAATCGGCTGGGGTGGAGGTATTTACACTGCAGAAATGGGCAGACTCTACAAAACAGGGCTTCTCTCTGAGAACTGGTTCACCAGCTCACAAGTGATTGTACTAGATTTACAGCAGCATCCATACAATATGTTAATCCCAGTTCTAATATATCCAAGGCCACTTTTGACCAAAGTTGTATTGCAGCCTACTGAAAATTTACAAGAAACATCAGGACATTAAGGAAATCTGCTTTAAACTTGGCTATTGCATGAACCTTTCTCTTTCAGAATCTATGCAAGGAAAAAGGAAAGTAGCTAGCAGTATCACTAAAAAAGCAGCCTGAATCAATCAAAGTTCTAATCTGTTTATTTGGTTTACGATTATGGCCTAGTGGAGAGCATAACCCAAGTATCTAAATCTTCTGATAATTTTTGTCGGCATACCTGTTCTTTCCTAATGATGGGAGAAATGAATTTTATCCATAACACTGTAGATATTAAAATCTGTCTCATTTTTGTTATATTTTCCAGATCAGTTGTTTACTTTTGTATCTGTTTAGTGGTGGCCTTCCACTCGCTGTCTCCCCATCCCCATCCTAATTATAAGGTCTGTGCAGGCAGAAGTTGCACCTCTCTTCTTCTTCATCCTTCTGTTCCTGGCACCTAATACAGCTTAACACTGTATCTGCTGTGCCTAGTTGGCCCACAATTCGATGAATGAAGGTTAAGCCAAGGAATATCTGTAAATATGTCATGCCTCCCATTTCACACCAGTTCAAGTGATAAGGTTAATGATGTGTCTAAAATCTGTTATAAGAACCACACTCCAAAAATACAAATATAGCTCAAACTGTAAAAGATTAAGGGCAACACCACATGCTAACTCAACCTGTTACCATGGTTTCTTTGGGTAAGAATCATGATAACTTTGAAGCCTTCACTTACCTGAGGTTGAGAGGGGCTGGCAGTGAAGTGAAAGGCGACATTTGTTCTGAGAAATACAAGGGAAAGGGGGAAAAGTGAAAGAAAAGCATAAGTTAACAAGCAAAAGTTATTTCTTAAAAAAAAATCTCAAACTAGATGCAAGAAAAGCCCTACACTTTGAGAAAGCAGTTCTGTCTGGGCCCATAAAAGTGACAAAGTACACTGCATGGGAACTTGGTGGTTTCAGCTGTCAAGAATGATCAAGTTGGGGAAGGGATCAATTTTATGTCTTTATAAAAATAAACCCATAAAGTTATACCTATACAAGTAAGTACTTTGACGTTTATAGACACATTTTGTCTTCAGATTCTCTTAAGATTTTACACTCAACTATAGCTTTTAGGTGTCAGAAGTGGGCTGAAAGAGAAAGGAAAAGAAGGCTTGAGGTTCTTTTGCATAATTCAGATAGAACTTAAAAATAATCTTGATGTATCCATGGCAAAAACATCATTTTTTAAAAAACATGATGAATAGATAATCACCATGGGAGGGTCTCTAGGGATAGGAGCATGCTCTTCCTGCCCCAAGCACCCCACAGTTGTCTACATTTCCCTCCAAGATCAGGTCTTCTTAGAAGCATTGCCTTCTAAGATCCTTCTTAAAATGCACATACCATCAAAAGAATATAATGAAGCTATTTTCTTTTCAATTATCAATTCTCTAGAAATTATTTTATTAGATATTTGCATCTTCTGTGAAAGACAGCAGTGATCCAGCACTGAGGAGAGTGTGAGGAGGATGTGGGAAATATATATTTGTAGCATAGAGTGCTATTGGAAAGGACACATGTGAACAGTTCGAGAGACTGGAAAATGCAAAAACAGATTAGGTCTTCTCTGTAGTCATGCAAGGGCTGTTTGGGGCTTTTGTTTTTTCTGGTTCTTGTCTCATCTTTGATTGTGAGGATCACTCACACATACTCACTGTACTCTCAATGCCTGCATCAGGATGATGCATGATCCCAACCCTTCAGTGTGATCTGCACTTCTGGAAACCTGAACTTCTGGGGCCCCTCCACAGCTTCATCCCCTGGTGCCCTCTAAAGAGTCTTGTTTTATCCACTCCTAATTTTTCCTTTTATAAAAATTAAACCATTTAACATTTTTACTAAAGATTCCTTTAGAAAGGGCATGTCAGGACATTTGAAGCATGAAGTTTGTAATTGGAGGTGTTGTTTAGAAGTCACAGGTTTTGAGCACTGTTTCTAAAGGTATTGACAAACAATTTAGGCCATTAGCAGACTAGACTTAGAATTTAGCAATAGATACAATTTATATATATATCCACTCTCAATAGAAATCATCATTAGAGTCAAGGGTTGGTTCTGCTGAAGCATGGTTAATAACACATGACCTTATGTCACATAAAGGAGCTGAAGTTGGTGTCAAATCCAGCTGTGTGTGTGCCCTGAGACTCCACAGCCAGAGTCAGAAACCACATGCTGTGCATGGCTCTCTGCAGCATGGGGAATGTCATCTGCAGTTACCAGGGCAACACGGGCCCTCAGTTCTGTCTGTTGCCAGGTCAGGGGAACAAAAAGGACGGTGGTTTTCTTAGCTGGCAACAGACAGGTTAAGATTTCCAAAAGCAAACACTTTTCTTTGGCCAGAAATTTGTTTTTAAATTCTCCCCTGTCATTTGCATTCCAGTTAAGACATTGAATTGTGTGGACATGGATAGGAATTTTCTGTTGTTGTTTTTTTTTCCCCTTGTTCTGTTTTCTTTACTAGTACAACACATACAAACTTTGAAAACATATTATTTTCCTTAAGACTATCCCATGTAATCTCCTCTTTCTCCTGGAGTCAACAGAGTGTGCAAAATAAACATGGTGTCTGTTGCAGATGAAAGGTTCTGCTTCCTTCCCCATTGGCCTCCAGCAGAGGTGGAAGGCTTATTTTATCAGGGGTCATTAAACAACAGAACAAGTCTAATTGAGACACATGTACACCTTCAGTTTTAGAGAAGGAAGTGTATAATTTTCAACTTGTTTGAAAAAATTAAACACAGGAAACAAATGTTTACCTAATAAATAAGAAAATCTAAAAAGTAACTTTGTTTCCTCACTGTGGCTAGCTTGAGGAAGAGTGAAAGAGAAAAAGAACAGAGGAGTCAAGAAAGATGGGAGAAGAGGGGAGAGGGGTCCATGGGGAAGGGAGAGAGAGAGAGAGAGTACAGGAGGTGATGAAACAGGACAAGGAAAGGGAGATGGGGAGAAAGGATCAGTGGAAAGACAAAGTCAAAAGCTAAGTCATTTTTTGAGGGGAGTACAGAGAAGACTGTGAGATTCACATTCATCTTATTATATGACAGCAAGCCCCTAGCACAGAGCAGAGTGGGGATTCAAAACCCTCCCTTTGTTTGTCAAAGGAAATTACACTGGTTATTCACCTGGACTATGGACTTCAGAGTATGGCTTCCTGTTATCTCCTTCGGCCATCTGTCATGAACTGACTTTGTTTACCACAAATCTCCCCACAGCCCTCCACCATCTGTAGCCCTCCACCTCATGGCTCTGGTCAGAGGATAAACTCTCCACGCATGTGCTAAATTCTGTCCTTTCTTCTCTTCTCTGGGACTTTGCTTCTACAAAAATCCAACTGTCCTATAAACTTTATTTGCCTTGCTTCTCCTTGGTTTATAAACATACTGTAGTCTCAACCATTTTCAAAATAAATAACAAACAAATGCCCCCAACAAAGTTGTGCTCTTTCCCCTGGATTTCCCTCCTTCGATGTCATTCTGTATCGTCCCTCTCCTTCACAGACCAGCCTCTTCCCAGGGTGCTGTGCTCCCACCCCTCATTCACCCTTTCCTCTTCCCACTGCTGTCAGGGTTCTTTCCCTACCATCTCCCTGAGGTTGCCAGTCACCTCCTCTTGGCTAAATCCAGGGACTTAATCCCTAATGTTCATTCCCTCTTTGTGACATTTGACACTGACTACCACACCTTCTGCCTTAGAACTTTGCCTCCCATGGGCTCTGTGACATCTGCTTTCCTGGGCTTTCTCTCACGCATCTGCCCATGCCGACTCAGCTTCTTCTGAGAGTTCCTGTTTCTCAGAGCATCCCTTACATGAGGATCTGACCCACAGTTCTGTTTTTGATCTCCTCATTTTCCTTAACCATATATATCTTCATTCATATATGTATAACCATGTTATAATTGCCATAAAAATCTCATATATATGTATGTATGTATGCGTCTGCACACACACACACACACACACACACACACACACACACACAGTTGCTGCAACAATGCTAGAGAATCACAAGTCTTCACATTCAGCCCAAGGCTATCTCCAGAGCTCCACTCACTGAAGAGTGTTTCTCTGCTGGGCTTCTGTACTTCACTGTCCCTCAAGGCATCTCAAACTCCATATATGATCAAAATGGAATGTACTCCCCTTTCCTTGACCCTTATCTGCCACATCTGTCCATAAGCCTCACCTGACTTATGATATCAGTGTTGGAGTCATCTTGGATTCCCCTCCACAACTACTGCTCACTCTGTCTTACTGATTCTGTTAGTATAAATGTAACACCTGAAGCACTGTCTTTGCTCAAGTAACATCCAATAAGAAAAACAAACAAACAAACATGAAAAGCAATGTAAATCATTATGTACTCTACCACAAATATCAAAGGGCAATTACATAGGATGACGCATAACAAAATGGTCTAAAAGCCTCTTCACTCATCCATTTCCTTCAAAATCTATTGCTATTTACAGCACAGTAGCTGCGCTAGCACACTGAAAACTCCCTCTCAAAACAGACTCAAGAGCCCACTTAGAAGGCTACAGGAGGGTTGAAGGATTCAAGTACTCATACAAGACTGTATTTTTTAAATTTAATTTATTTTTTAATTTAAGGATAATTGCTTTGCAGAGTTTTGTTGTTTTTCATCAAACATCAACATGAATCAGTTGTAGGTATACATATGTCCCCTCCTTGTTTGATCATGCCACATGTATTTTTTGGATTTGTAAATTGTCCCCACGTGTGTTATCTGACTCTTTTTCTCCATTACAACTTTGTCACCGCCATAATATATTCAGGTCCTGATAATTTTTTTATTCCTCTCTATTCAAGTAAGTTTTCATTTGCCTATGTCCAGAAAAACATCTATTTCTGCTTTATTGACTATGCCAAAGCCTTTGACTGTGTGGATCACAATAAACTATGGAAAATTCTGAAAGAGATGGGAATACCAGACCACCTGATCTGCCTCTTGAGAAACCTGTATGCAGGTCAGGAAGCAACAGTTAGAACTGGACATGGAACAACAGACTGGTTCCAAATAGGAAAAGGAGTACGTCAAGGCTGCATATTGTCACCATGTTTATTTAACTTATATGCAGAGTACATCATGAGAAATGCTGGACTGGAAGAAACACAAGTTGGAATCAAGATTGCCGGGAGAAATATCAATAACCTCAGATATGCAGATGACACCACTCTTATGGCAGAAAGTGAAGAGGGGCTAAAAAGCCTCTTGATGAAAGTGAAAGTGGAGAGTGAAAAGGTTGGCTTAAAGCTCAACATTCAGAAAACGAAGATCATGGCATCTGGTCCCATCACTGCATGGGAAATAGATGGGGGAATAGTGGAAACAGTGTCAGACTTTCTTTTTCTGGGCTCCAAAATCACTGCAGATGGTGACTGCAGCCATGAAATTAAAAGACGCTTACTCCTTGGAAGGAAAGTTATGACCAACCTAGATAGCATATTCAAAAGCAGAGACATTACTTTACCAACAAAGGTTTGCCTAGTCAAGGCTATGGTCTTTCCTGTGGTCATGTATGGATGTGAGAGCTGGACTGTGAAGAAGGCTGAGCACCGAAGAATTGATGCTTTTGAACTGTGGTGTTGGAGAAGACTCTTGAGAGTCCCTTGGACTGCAAGGAAATCCAACCAGTCCATTCTGAAGGAGATCAATCCTGGAATTTCTTTAGAAGGAATGATGCTAAAGCTGAAACTCCAGTACTTTGGCCACCTCATGCGAAGAGCTGACTCATTGGAAAAGACTCTGATGCTGGGAGGGATTGAGGGCAGGAGGAGAAGGGGACGACAGAGGATGAGATGGCTGGATGGCATCACTGACTTGATGGGTGTGAGTCTGGGTGACCTCCGGGAGCTGGTGATGGACAGGGAGGCCTGGCGTGCTGCGGTTCATGGGGTCGCAAAGAGTTGGACACGACTGAGCGACTGATCTGATCTGATCTGATGTGCCTCTACCCCTGCCTCTCTAATTCATCTTCCACATGACTACTAAAATCATCTCAAAGATCAGATTCATTAGTGGCTTCCATAATCTGCAAGTCTAAACTCCTTGGTACAGAATAAAGATCTCAAAGAGCAAGGCTGGGGTACTGCCTGCTTCTTCCCTTGTCTGCTATAATTCTGCCTTTGGCACCACACGGCCCAGCCTTCCACGTGAAGCTTCTCTTTTGTGGGCACTGTGTTGTTCAGCCTTCTCTCCTGAGCATTGCGCTGGTGTACATTCAACACTCTGCGGGGTACCTGCACTTCAAGTTCAGCATGAACTTATCATCTCTTCCTTCCCTCCTCAAAATTCTCATTTTCTCTTAGAGTCATCACCATCTACAAGTTATATGGTCATCCTTGATTCTCCCATTTCCCTCACGCCAAATATTCAATCAAGCTTTGTCAGCTTCACCTCCAAATTCTTCCATGCATTTCCTTATTATTTATCTTGATCACAGCATCAGTCCTTTTAATTTCTCTGCTTCCAGTCTTGCCCTCTTCAAATCCATTCTCCACGCACCTATGACAATTTAGACAACTGTCTAAATTTCTTAACAACCCTTCCAAGCTCCTCCCACCCCAGGGTCAGGTGTCTGCCTATTCCTGCAGCCTTCTGCTCTTCCCTGTCTGCAGCATCACACTCTGGCACACTGAACACCAGAGTAATGGTGTCTGGGAAAGGAGTAAGGAAAAACTGGTGTGTGTGTGTGTGTGTGTGTGTATGTGTGTAGGCAGGTGCAGGAGAGTTAAGACAGCGAGGAGTAATGTTTTAAAGCATAATTTTATTTTTTAAGCTGGATTTAAATAAAGAAATGCTTCTTGGAATTGAGAAACATTTTTAGGTCAACAAAAATTCAGAAGGCAGTTTTAAAACAGAAAGTAGAAATAGCATGTTATAGTGGGAAGAACTCAGAACTGCAAGTCAGAGTCAAATCTAGTCTTGATGTTGCCCTTTCCCAGCTCTGTGAGTGTGTACAAATCACATAACCTCTCTGGGCATCAGTTTCCTCATCTGTAAAAATGAAATGAGCGAGTTCAATCCCCAAATGTCCTTCTATTCTTAAAATTTATAATTCGAGAAAAAAAAATCCCAGGATATGTTTCATGTACCTTCTAGTCTGACACAGAAAAACATACAAGAGAAACTTCAATGTAAGGAAAGTTGAGTTAATTCTTCAGTGTTTCTCTCAATGCCTAGAGTCCAGATACCCAGACCTCAGCTCTTGCCTGATCCATCATTCTCTGGATTTCTGGGTTTCCAGCAATGCAGGATCCCTGGTTCTATCCTTGGGTCAGGAAGATCCCTTGGAGAAGGAAATGGCTAACCACTCCTGTATTCTTGCCTGGAGAATTCCATAGGCAGAGGAGCCTGGCAGGCTACTATCCATGGGGTTGCAAAGAGTTAGACACAACTGAATGACTAACACACAGCAAGGCTGGTGTGGGACAATCCAGGGCCAGGCAGGAAGGGACATCTCTTCTCTGGCTTATCTTAGTCTCAGAAAAGCTCTTGTAACTATGTACATTTTGAAACAGTCTTGAATGTCTATTTGCTGAAGTCAAGTCACATTGTGAGAGGCAGAAGCAAAAAACAATGTGAGAATAGATTCACAGTTTCACTACATGTGAATCATTCATTAACACTCGCAGACTTGTGACCTTATGACTTCAGTTTCACAGAATCCAGTTCTCCAAAGCGTCTAATTAGCCTTAGAGATACCAGCCCTAGGATTCAAGTACACTGCTACCAAGTGACAGTGACAGGTTAGACACACAGAGGCCAGTTATAGATGCAGGGCTTCTCTGAAGCTCAAAATGCCCTCTGTTCAAGCAATGTGTGCCATGTCCTTCAGATTATGAGCATGCATTCCCATACTGTTTAATATCACAAATAAAATTAAATATTAAAACAAACACAAGAGCCACATTTAGAAATTGCTCAAAGGTAATTGTTCTCAACTCTGGCTGCACGTTAGAATCACATGGAGAGTCTATTAAAAATATATACACGATAATGATCAAACCTCCCTCTTAGACACTGATGTAATTGATCTTTTTCTGCCTTTTTTGGGGGGTAGGTAGGTGGTTCTTTGCTCTTGAAATCGTCACTTCACTTTTTTTTTACTCTGCAGTTAATGGAGGGACTTGTAAAATGCTCTAACTACTTCTCCATCCTTCTGAACATTCATTAATCCATCTGTCCATCTATGTCCAGGTATATATACACCATCACAGGGTACAGAGAACACCAAGATAAACATCTGATTGCGATTAGCAACTCCACTGGCTACAGACTTCAGAATAAACTGCCTGAGAAAATTTAAAGAGAGTTTTACAATAGAGCAGAACATTCTGATCAGAAAAATAAGCTGCAAAAATGCATTTCTCTATAGCTAATAATGTGTTTTGCATTAAGGAATATCTCATATAATATGATATACTATATCAACTTTCTTTTATTTAGTATCAGCATGATATTTCTTTTACTATCTTTTATTTACATTCATACATTCTTTTTTAAAGATTGTACTCTTGTAAGCAACATATAAATGGACTCACACATGCCAAGTAAGACTAATGGGATTTAGAAAACCCGTCACATATGATATGTTGTTCATTTTCATTGGGTAAATATAAACATTAATTCTCCTTCTGAGATTCTTCTGATTCTGTCCCAAAGTTCCAGTGAGAGGTCAGAGTTGGGATTGTTTTCTCACGTAGTTTCTGGCCCTGAGATCTCATTTTTGCCTCAGAAAACCTATTCACAGCACTGAAATGGAGTCCGAATCTGAGCAGTGCTCAAACTTGTAGGCTCTAAGATCCTCAACCAGAAGAAGCCAGAGCCACAGAAGGATGGGTGATACCAGAGATGGCAACCAAAATCTTGCCAGTGTTTTCTTATTGATTTGTAGAGGTTCGTTATGTATTCTGTATGAGTCCTTTCTTATGTGTGTCAGAAACACACGCTCCAGTCTATGGCTTATTTTTCTGTTCTCTTAATGATACCTTTTGATAAGTACAAATGAAAATTTTAATATAAGCAATTTGATGATATATTTTTTAAAGTTTCCTTAGAACACTGAAAAGGGAAGAAATGGTTTGAACCCTTGAGAACCCTTGAGCTTAGAGTAGGATGGGACAGGAAACTCCTTGAAGTTTTTGACCTTATTAAGGAATAACCTTAGCCTTTCTGTTTACCTTTTCACACAGATTTATGAAATATTTTACATGAATAACCTCTGAGAAGGAACAGATCCTTTGGAGACAATGCCCTCCTCTTTACTCCACATCTAAGGTAAACAATTTGAGACGATGTATCCTGACTGATTTGGTTTCAACAGACAGTAGTGCAAGGAGAAGGAGGAAGCAGTCAGTAAGTTTTTTACATACAGGACAAAGGCACATAAAATATTATTTTCAGTCTGTATACATTCCTAACCAGAAAGAGAAAGCTGGAATAGTGATAAGGATGAGAAAAACAGCTTAAGATCTTCCTTAAAACAAAACTAAAACTGCCTTCAGGAAAGTGGCACTGGTGAGGAACACAGAAGTACCCATCACTAGTGCTGGGACATCACTCTAGTTGGATGAAAGACAGGAGGGGGTCCACACAGACCCCCAGGAACGGAGATGCCTGTCAGGTCCACCACTCTCCCCTCGGCTCCAGTCCCCTTCTGCCCCCCTGTTGCACAGATTAAGGCCCTGCTGCCCAGCTGTGAGCAGGGGAGTTCAGAAGGTGCACAGACAATACGCCAAGTGGCTGACTTCCTTCTGGAGTGCTGATCTGGGAGGGAGGAAGCAGAGCCAAGCACGCACAGCACAGGAAGAGCAGACAGGCGAACAGAGAAAGGCCACAAGGAGTCCTGCTTACTGCAGCTGGAAGTGCTTGAGCTTGGTAACCAGCAGTTTGTACTGGGCACCCAGGGGCGCCATGGATGCGACATCTACAAATATCAGTTGCTCCAGAGGTCCTGTTTCATTGGTTGCTTCGGAGGGGCAGAGGGTACGGCTCACTTCCTGGTAGTTGTAGCTCCTCTGGTATCTGCAGCAGCCAGGGGAGGGAGGGAAAACCAGCAAGAAGGAAAAGGACACTCAGTGAACAAGCAGAGAAAGAAACATTTCCTTTCAGTTCTCTCTGAATTTCTTTCCAGGTCCTTATATTTAAAACTTCATACTGGACCCACCGACAGTGATTTTTACAGCTAAAGTACTTGGCACAGAATTGTGTGACATTATAACACAGATATGGGGACTGCTGAGGGTCGACCAGTTCACTTAGGCTGTGTCTGCATCACCGCATCACCCTCCTAATTCAATCAGAAAATTAATCAGATTTTGGAAGGGAAAGTGTTCTGATAAAACAACCTGATTCCATTTTGCTACTCTTTAAGCCTTTGCTAAACAAATGTAAAGAAAGCCCCAGAGTCAAGGCATCAGAGTGAGTATTTCAGTCCTCACATGCTTAGCCTTCGAATGATCTCACACTGTGCTCTGTGCCCTATATAGCGTCCCCTGCGAAAATATAAACTCCATGAGGAAGAGACTTCATTGTTGTTTTCCACCACTGTCTCCCCAACATCTATCATTTAGTAATGCTCAATAAATATTATGGGATAAAGAAAGCACACTCGGTAAACATTGTGAAGAATGGGAGCTGTCACTCACTTAAGGGGACTGCAAGGCCTAGCCCTGTCCTCTGTGGATGACCCACTAACCAACCAAGACATTCTTCAGGTGCTAACAATTCAGAGATTATCAAAGAGGAGAGAAGCTGGACAGAGCTGAACCGGTCAGGGCATGTAGCATGTCAACTGTTTACACTCGGCATGCATACTATGTCAACAAGTCGAACATCTGATTTCTCTAGGAAAAAGAGCAGTTGACGTCTAGGATGTTGAAGGAAAACAAATGTAATGAAGCTGTCAAGGCAACATCCACTTACAGTCCTTGGAAGAGCAGAGGAACCTGCCAGGACAGCACCTCTTTCTGCTGGCGAACCACAACCAGGACCGGGTAGTCGAGGTTTTCGGAGGAGCTGTTCACGTACACCCGCACGGCAGTCACCTACGAGCAGGGTAGAGACACAGCAAACACAGATCACACACACACACACACAGACGTGTACATCATAGCTGCCAGTAGAAGCTCTGAAAAACTTCAGTTCTTACATTTGCTGCTGACCATAACCCACTCCAGTATTCTTGTCTGGAGAATCCCATGGACAGAGGGGTCTGGAGGGCTACAGTCCATGGGGCCACAAAGAGTTGGACATGACTGAGCGACTAACATTTTCACTTTCATAGATACTCCAAATATCCCAGCTGTCTTCTCTTCATTCATATTGTAACCACAGTCAGTTTCAACACTGCTGCACAATCCCCAGGGGAGATTAGAAAACAAACTGATGCCTGGGTCCAACCCTCAAAATTCGGATTTAAGTCATTTTGGGTGAAGCCAAATTATGGAGGTGTCAAATGGCAGGCTGAGGAGTTTGAACTGGGCAGTCAACACAAGATTAGGAGAATAAGCCCAGAACAGAAAAAGAAAGATGTCAGTGTGCTTCTCTTCTTATCTGAATATAAATGGTAAATGTACAAATACCTTTAAAAAGAAAAAAAAAAAGACCTATAAGTGCTTCAACTGCTTATAAACTTTAATTTTGGCTTGTAAAATCATTCTGTGCTTTCAACCAAAATGTTATTGCCATGTTTTGTTAAAGCCTAGCAGTGGCAACAGGACTGGAAAAGGTCAGTTTTCATTCCAATCCCAAAGAAAGGCAATGCCAAAAAATGCTCAAACTACCGCACAATTGCACTCATCTCACATGCTAGTAAAGTAATGCTCAAAATTCTCCAAGCCAGGCTTCAGCAATACATGAACTGTGAACTTCCTGATGTTCAAGCTGGTTTTAGAAAAGGCAGAGGAACCAGAGATCAAATTGCCAACATCCATTGTACCATCGAAAAAGCAAGAGTTCCAGAAAAACATCTATTTCTGCTTTATTGACTATGCCAAAGCCTTTGACTGTGTGGATCACAATAAACTGTGGAAAATTCTGAAAGAGATGGGAATACCAGACCACCTGACCTGCCTCTTGAGAAACCTATATGCAGGTCAGGAAGCAACAGTTAGAACTGGACATGGAACTACAGACTGGTTCCAAATAGGCAAAGGAGTATGTCAAGGCTGTATATTCTCACCCTGCTTATTTAACTTATATGCAGAGTACATCATGAGAAACGCTGGGCTAGAAGAAGCACAAGCTGGAATCAAGATTGCCAGGAGAAATATCAATAACCTCAGGTATGTAGATGACACCACCCTTATGGCAGAAAGTGAAGAGGAACTAAAAACCCTCTTGATGAAAGTGAAAGTGGAGAGTGAAAAGGTTGGCTTAAAGGTCAACATTCAGAAAACGAAGATCATGGCATCTGGTCCCATCACTACATGGGAAATAGATGGAGAAACAGTGGAAACAGTGTCAGACTTTCTTTTTCTGGGCTCCAAAATCACTGCAGATGGTGACTGCAGCCATGAAATTAAAAGACGCTTACTCCTTGGAAGGAAAGTTATGACCAACCTAGATAGCATATTCAAAAGCAGAGACATTACTTTGCCAACAAAGGTCTGTCTAGTCAAGGCTATGGTTTTTCCAGTGGTCATGTATGGATGTGAGAGTTGGACTGTGAAGAAGGCTGAGCGCCAAAGAATTGATGCTTTTGAACTGTGGTGTTGGAGAAGACTCTTGAGAGTCCCTTGGACTGCAAGGAGATCCAGTCAGTCCATTCTAAAGGAGATCAATCCTGGGATTTCTTTGGAAGGAATGATGCTAAAGCTGAAACTCCAGTACTTTGGCCACCTCATGCGAAGAGTTGACTCATTGGAAAAGACTCTGATGCTAGGAGGGATTGGGGGCAGGAGGAGAAGAGGACGACAGAGGATGAGATGGCTGGATGGCATCACTGACTTGATGGACGTGCGTCTGGGTGAACTCCAGGAGTTGGTGATAGACAGGGAGGCCTGGCGTGCTGCAATTCATGGGGTTGCAAAGAGTCGGATATGACTGAGCAACTGAACTGAACTGAACTGACCAGATGGCCTGATGTTCCCCTAGCCACAGATATGATACAGGCTGAAGGGTCTTCTCTTTACCCTTATCCAAGGTGCAATCAATCCCTAAATTGAGAGCCAACAGGGTATCATGGGTATCATAGATTATTACTATTTGGGTCTCATATATCATCCTTGATGAAGCCAGTTTTGCTTTTTAATGTTAAAAACAGCCCAAGATTAATTTATTAATTAGATAAGAAAGCTTGCTCACAAAGGGAGTGTTTTCTTGTGCCCACATTCTACATGTTTCCATGGAAATTATGCTGCAGCTGATCATTGCCAACACCATGTCTCTAATGCAGACTTCTTTCCTAAGCTCTGGATGTTCCACAGGCACAAAGACAAACTGTCTGAAGTGGAACCTGTCACTTTCTTCACTCCTAACTTTAATATCTTTTGAATTTCCTTGCTTTTTTTTGGAGGAGTGAGGGGGGTTGCTGCATTGCCACATGCGGAACTTCCCTGACCAGAAATCAAACTCATGCTCCCTGCAGTGGATGTGTTGAGTCTTAACCACTGGACCATCAGGGAAATTCTGAATTTTCTTGCTTGTTAAATGAATCACACAGCCATACTCAGCCTGAGTCATCCTTAATTCCTACTTCTGTAGCATTCTCCATCAGTAGGTCATCAAGTTCTACCACTTCTACCAACTGCATAGTGTCCATACCCAGATCCTTCCTCCCCCATCCATGACACCCTCCTGGTCCAGTTCTTGATCCTCATTGATGGTGCTTTATCTAGCCTTCTTATCCCCAGGGCTATACGCCCTCAGATGCCAGTTTCAGCTTGGCATTATCCTTGCTTACCAGGCCTTTAGTGGATCTGAGAATTTTCAGATTTACTTCCAAAGGAATGAGAATAGTATTTTTATGAAAAGATAGAACAGAATAATGAATCCTCATGTACTTATCACCCAGCTTTTGTTGGTACTGTTCCGTAACTCAGTTGTGTCTGACTCTTATCCAGCTTTAATAATTATTTTTAAAAGTGTACCATTTAATTTTATTTACACCTTTTCATTCCAATCCCAAAGAAAGGCAATGCCAAAAAATGTTCAAACTACCCCACAACTGCACTCATCTCACACGTTAGCAAAGTAATGCTCAAAATTCTCCAAGCCAGGCTTCAGCAATACGTGAACTGTGAACTTTCAGATGTTCAAGCTGTTTTTAGAAAATGCTGTGTGAATCACAACAAACTGTGGAAAATTCTTAAGGGGATGGGATTTTCAGACCACCTGACCTGTCTCCTGAGAAGTCTATATGCAGGTCAAGAAGCAACAGAACTGGACATGGAACAACTGACTGGTTCCAAATCTGGAAAGGAGTACGTCAAGGCTGTACATTGTCACCCAGCTTATTTAACTTATATGCAGAGTATATCATGAGAAACGCTGGGCTGGATGAAGCACAAACTAGAATCAAGATTGCTGGGAGAAATATCAATAACCTCAGATATGCAGATGACACCACCCTTATGGCAGAAAATGAAGAAGAACTAAAGAGCCTCTTGATGAAAGTGAAAGAGGAGAGTAAAAAAGTTGACTTAAAACTCAATATTCAGAAAACTAAGATCATGGCATCTGGTCCCATAACTTCATGGCAAATAAATGGAGAAACAAACAGTGAAATTTTATTTTTTGGGGCTCCAAAATGCAGATGATGACTGCAGTCATGAAATTAAGAGACACTTGCTCCTTGGGGTCACAAAGAGTTGGACATGACTGAATGATTGTACTGATCTCCATTTCCCACACACATTTTTTTGATTATTTTAAATACCAAAGAGGATACCATTTCATTTGTAAATATTTCAATCCATATCTCTAAGAGATAAGGCCTCCTCTTTTTAATATAACATATTACCATTATCATACTTAATAAAATTAATGATAATTTCAAAAATTATCCAATACCAACACAGGGATTCCCTAATAGCTCAGTTGGTAAAGAATCCACCTGCAAAGCAGGAGACCCTGGTTCAATTCCTGGGTCTCGAAGATCCGCTGGAGAAGGGATAGGCTACCCACTCCAGTATTCTTGGGCTTTCCTTGTGGCTCAGCTGGTAAAGAATCTGCCTGCAATGCAGGAGATCTGGGTTCAATACCTGGGCTGGGAAAATCCCCTGGAGAAGGGAAAGGCTACCTACTCCAGTATTCTGGCCTGGAGAATTTCATGGACTGTAAAATCCATGGGTTCGCAAAGAGTTGGACACGATTGAGTGACTTCTGAAGAATATAGTGTTTGAATTTCTTCATTTATTTAAAAATTGTGTTTTTCAGTATTAAAAAAATTTTGAATACAAACAAGATCCATATATTTCATTTGGTTAATAAGTATTTTGAATCTTTTTTAATCTAAAGGCAACACTCCCCACTGCAACACTCTTTTGGCATTTATTTGGTAAAGAAAGCTGCTCACAAAGCAGTACAAACCTGATACACTCATATTCTGGATTTTGTTGGTTGCACCTTACAGGTTGCTTTATCCCTTGTACTTTTTAATAGACTGGCAGTTAGGCTTGATTAGATTCATGTAACTTCATCTCTCAGTCTTTTCCTTGGATTTTGAATTAGAGTCCAGAAAGTTTTCACCACTCCAGGTTGCTGAAGCCTGTGTTTTCTTCTAGTACTTTATGATATCATGTTATTAATACTTAAATCTCTATCCCTTTGTGATTAACACTAGTATATGGTATGAGGAATGATTTTAATTTTGTCTTTTTTTTTTTTCAATATGGCCTTCCAGTTCTCCCAACACCACATATTAACAAGTTCATCTTTCCTCCACTGGTTTGAATCGCTCAGGACTTTTCTTGATCACTGTCTTGTTCTCTAGTTTATCTGCCTGGTAGTCCCTCACATGCCTACTTCCTTGCTGTTTCTCAAAAGGGCTATGTCTCTGATATCTGCCCTTTTAATTTCTTTTTTTTTAATTTAGTTATTTTAATTGGAGGCTAATTACTTTTCAATGACCTTTTAATTTCATTCTCATCCCTAATGTCCTTTTTGGGCAAGTCTTCCTTGATATTTCTGTATCCCATCCAATAAATGGATGTCCCTCTCTTGGAGGGGGCTGTGTGGCCTCTGATTACCTCAATATAGCATGTTCATACCACTGTAAAATAATAGAAAAAAATGTGGCCTTTGCCCCCAGTTCCTGAAACAGAGTTCCTAAAACCCTTGTAATTTCCTAAATGATAAAGTCCTGGGTGTTCATTGGAAGGACTGATGCTAAAGCTGAAACTTCAATACTTTGACCACCTCATGCGAAGAGTTGACTCATTGGAAAAGACCCTGATGCTGGAAGGGATTAGGGGCAGGAGAAGAAGGGGACGACAGAGGATGAGATGGCTGGATGGCATCACTGACTCAATGGACATGAGTTTGAGTGAACTCCGGGAGTTGGTGATGGACAGGGAGGCCTGGTGTGCTGCAATTCATGGGGTCGCAAAAAGTCGGACACGACTGATCAACTGAACTGAATTGAACTGAAGAGCACTAGTAGCATCTTTTGTTCTAATATTTGGTCTTATTTCTGGCTCCTGACAGAGCTCCTAAATCCCTTGGAATTTCCTGGCTTGATAAGAGTTTCTTTTGTTCTAATGAAGAGATTCTAGGTGGGCTTCTGAATAATTTCGGACTGGGAGGTGGTTACCCAAAAGACCTTGCCATGATCAGAAGCTCAGAACTTTCAGCTCTGCCTCCATCATCCAGGAAGCGGAGGGGGCTGGAGATTGAGGTAATAATTGGTCATTCCTATGGATGAAGCCTCCATAAAAATTCCTACGATACAGGTGTGGAGAATTTCCACGTTGGTGAATGCATCCAATACCAGGAAGGTGGAGAACTCCAACTCCATGGGAACAGAAGCTTCTGTGCTCAGGACACTTCTGGACTTTACCCTATGCACCTCTTCCACATTGCTCATCTTGAGCGAAAAGTGAAAGTGTTAATTGCTCAGTCATGTCTGACTCTTTGTGACCCTGTGGGCTGTAGCCTGCCAGGCTCCTCTGCCTTTGGGATTCTCCAGGCAAGAGTTCTGGAGTGGGTTACCATTTCCTACTCCAGGGGATCCTGTTTATAATAAACAAGTAATCTAGTAAATAAACTGTATTTCTTCTGTGAGCTGCTTAGCAAATTAATCAAACCTGGTTGGGGAGGGGGTGTCACAGCAACCTCTGATTAACAGCTGGTTGGTCAGCGCATGGGTAACAATCTAGACTTGTGATCGGTATCTGAAATGGGAGGTGGGTGGTCTCCTGGGACTGAGCCCTTAACCTATGGGATCTGATGCAGACACTAGGTAGATTCTGTCGGAACCGAACTGATCATAGGACACACAGCTGGTGTCACCAAATTGCTTGATGTGTGTAAGATCCACACATCTGATGTTGGAAGTATTGGGTGAATAGAGAAGAAAACAGAAGTTAGCTTTTCCTATAGACAACCCCAAACCATTTTTTTTTTTTTTCATGTAGTCAAATTGACTCCTTTCTTGGCCGTTTCTCCCATCACTTTTTAAAACTGAGACATAGATAACACCACACAAATCACTCTTAAAAGTATAGAATTCAGTAGTTTTAGTGTGTTCACAGAGCTATGCAACTATCACCACTACCTAACTCCAGAATACTTTATTGCCCCGCTACAGAAGCCCTGTGCCCATTAGCAGTCACTCCTCATTCCCTCCTTCCCACAATGCCTGGTAACCAATAATTTAATTTCTGTCTCCGGGGATTTGCCTATTTCATGTAGGTGATTTCCTACTCCATATATTATGAAATAATATATATGCTTTCTTGTGTGTGGCTCATTTTAGTTAGCATAATGTTTTCAAGGTTCTTCCATGCTGCAGTATGTGTCTATGTGTCAATACTTCATTTCTGTTTATTGCTCAGTAATATTCCAATTGCACAAATAAAGCACATTTGTTTATTCTTCAGTTGATGGAAATTTTGGTTGTTTCTACTTTTGGGCTATGAACATCTGTAAAGAAGTTCTTGTGTAAACAAGTGTTTTCAGTTCTTCTGAGTGCATCCCTAGGAGTATCATTTCTGGGTGACATGGTAACTCTTAAAACATTTTACTTTTTTTAAAATGTTTGACTGTACTGGGTCTTCACTGCTGCATGCAGGCTTTCTCTAGTTGCAGCGAGCCAGGGATACTCTCTGGCTGTGGCGTGTGGGCTTCTCACTTCAATGGCTTCTCTTGCTGTGGATCACCGGCTCTAGGGCATGCAGGCTTCAGTAGTTGTGGCACTCAGGCTTAGTTGCCCCACAGCATACAGGATCCTCCAGGACTAGGAATCAAACCCATGTCCCCTGCATTGGCAAGAGGATTCTTAACCACTGGACCATCATGGAAGTCCTCCTATGTTTAACTTTTTGAGGAACTGCCAAAATGTCTTCCAAAGAGGTGCATCATTATACATTCTAGCAATTTACATAATCAGCAATGTAAAAGTTTCAACTTTCTCCACACTGTTGTCAACACTAACTACCGTCTGTCTTCTGCTGCTGCTGCTGCTAAGTCGCTTTAGTCGTGTCCAACTCTGTGCGACCCCATAGATGGCAGCCCACCAGGCTCCCCTGTGCCTGGGATTCTCCAGGCAAGAACACTGGAGTGGGTTGCTATATCCTTCTCCAATGCCTTCTAGATAATACTTAATCTTAATGGGTATGAAGTGGTATCTCACTGTGGATGTGGCCCTCCCAATTTTCTAACACTTAATTTAGCTTGCCTGCTTGACTCTTCTGGGAAGCTGAAAACATCATCTTTGGCATCTCTGGTGCTGGCACAATGAGTTAGCTTAGAAGCAGGCTCATTTTTCAGGTTCAAAAACCAACACCAGCATTACCCACGGCACATATGTTTAGAGCACACTTTCGTCTGGCTTAAATCTATCGTAGTCAGAACCAAGGCAAAAGCCTAAGGAGAGCTGTGAACAAGCCAGCTTTATCTCTAGCTTGTCTGCTTCCCTTTTCATTACCTAGGCTGCAGACTCCTCCTCCCTTCTTATGTACTTAATGCCAGAAGGATTTCCCTCCTTTTTTTTTTTTTTTTTCCCAAATGTCACTCTAAGGCAGTAGTTCCCAAATTTTAGTGTGCTTTTTAGCATCCAAATCTCTCAAACCCAACACCCAACATTTCTGATTCAGCAGATCAGGAATAGAACTTTAAAATAATGTGTTTTAACAGAATGCAGGGAGATTCTGATGCACACGTACTGGAGCCCACACTTTGGGAAGTACTGTTCCAAAGGAAACATCTAGTGGATGGCCCCATTTGTCAACACCTTGCCAGTTGCCCTTGCGGGCTTCCCTGATGGCTCAGTTGGTAAAGAATTCGCCTGCAATGAGGGAGACTTAGGTTCGATCCCTGGGTTGGGAAGATCTGCTGGAGAAGGGAAAGGCTACCCATTCCAGTATTCTGGCCTGGAGAATTCCACGGACTGTATAGTCCATGGGGTTGCAAAGAGTTAGACACCACTGAGTGGCTTTCACTATCACACTTTCACAAGGTGCACAATCAAGAGATCACCAGTGTCACTAGCATGTCTGGAAGCTAGTGTGTCTGGTGGGGCCAGCTGGAAAGAGGTCTGCTTGAAGAAGAGCAGAGCAGATGTATTACTGCCATGGTTACTCTAACCCACTCTTTATCTCCACACTCTTTTATTCCTAGTCTGGCTCTCATAATCCACTTACCTTTTTATTTTTGAATAATGATCTTACTAATTATGATTTTAAAAACCTCAGAAGAGACACAGATATAAAGAACAAACTTTTGACACAGATATAAAGAACAGATTTTTGAACTCTGTGGGAGAAGGCAAGGGTGGGACGATTTGAGAGAATAGCATTGAAACATGTATATTACCATATGTGAAATAGATCGCCAGTCCAAGTTTGATGCATGAAACAGGGCACACTCAAAGTCAGTACACTGGGACATCCCAGAAGGATGGGATGGGGAGGGAGGTGGGAGACGGGTTTGGGATGGGGGACACATGTACACCTGTGGCTGATTCATGTCAATGTGTGGCAAAAACCACCACAATACTGTAAAGTAATTAGCCTCAAATTAAAATAAATAAATTAAAATAAATAAATACATTTTGTTAATAAAATAAAAAAAATAAAATGTTTAAAATGCTACTTTGTTGGCTTCCCCAATAGCTCAGTTGGTAAAGAATCTGCCTGCAATGCAGGAGACCCTGGTTTGATCCCTAGGTTGGAAAGATCCCCTGGATAAGAGATAGACAACCCATTCCAGTACTCTGGCCTAGAGAATTCCCTGGACTGCGTAGTCCATGGGGTTGCAAAGACTTGGACATGACTGGGTGACTTTCACTTTCACCTGTTTAGGCTTCCCTGGTGGCTCAGGCGGTAAAGCGTCTGCCCGCAATGTGGGGGACCTGGGTTCGATCCCTGGGTTGGGAAGATCCCCTGGAGAAGGACATGGCAACCTACTCCAGTATTCTTGCCTGGAAAATTCCGTGGATGGAGGAGCCTGGTAGGCTACAGTCCACGGGGTTGCAAAGAGTCAGACATGACTGAGCCACTTCGCTTATATTCAGTAGACACACAACCCTGTAATTATCCTTCAATTAAAAATTAAACAAAACCAAACCTCAGAGATACTGGCATAATAAATTGCAAAAAATATATTAGAATAAGAGGTAGAAAACACTGGGCAGTTTTTCAAGATGAGCAGATAATGCACCCCTCCCGCAAGAAAGGATAAAAAGTCCTGTTCAGATGTTGCTTTGCTTTTCCAGAGGCCAATATTCAACTGAGAAAGTTAGATTACCTTTGCAGCAATGAAGCAAGCCATGTAAAGGCAAAACTAAATGAAGATATTGAATTCATAATGGACTCTGATACCTTGTAAAAGACCACTCTTAAGAGCCAAGATTTCCCCTTCTATTGCTGCTTCCTGTTGTCATAACAACAAAAGCACATATATATATATATATAAAACTCATTAACTATGTTTACTACAAGTAGGAATTGCATTATAACTATAAGGGAAGAAGTGTTGAAGTATTCCCATCTCTGATATATAGACCACAATTATGAAAGGTCTTAAAGCTTAGAGAGTCCCTTTTTAATCCTTTAGAACATGTCAGTAGGGAAAAGTTCAAAATTGCAAATAATGCAGCTCTGTTGCAGAAAGAGGGTAAAAGTGAGTTTAATTCAAGATCTACTTTGGTTTTGCTAAAATAATGAGACTTTATTGGAACATGAGATTAAAAATCAGAAATTCAGTTCAGTTCAGTTCAGTCACGCAGTCATGTCTGACTCTTTGCGACCCCATGAAACGCAGCATGCCAGACCTCCCTGTCCATCACCGACTCCCGGAGTCCACCCAAACCCATGTCCATTGAGTCGGTGATGCCATCCAACCATCTCATCCTCTATCATCCCCTTCTCCTCCTGCCCTCAATCTTTTCCAGCATCAAGGTCTTTTCAAATGAGTCAGCTCTTTGCATCAGGTGTCCAAAGTATTGGAGTTTCAGCTTCAACATCAGTCCTTCCAATGAATACCCAGATGATCTCCTTTAGGATGGACTGGTTGGGTCTCCTTGCAGTCCACATGAGATTAAAAATCAGAAATTACTGGTTTCCATTATTAGGGCTTCCCAGGTGGCACAGTGGTAAAGAATCCGCCTGCCAATGCAGCAGATGCAGGTTTGATCCCTGGATTGGGAAGATCCTCAGGAGGAGGAAATGGCAATCCGCTCCAGTATTCTTGCCTGGGAAATCCCATGGATGGAGGAACCTGGTGGATTACAGTTCATGGAGTTGCAAAGAATCGGACACTACTGAGCACACACACAATTATTCAGATCAGATCAGATCAGATCAGTCACTCAGTAGTGTCCGACTCTTTGCAATCCCATGAATCGCAGCACACCAGGCCTCCCTGTCCATCACCAACTCCCGGAGTTCACTCAGACTCATGTCCATCGAGTCAGTGATGCCATCCAGCCATCCATCCTCTGTCGTCCCCTTCTCCTCCCGCCCCCAATCCCTCCCAGCATCAGAGTCTTTTCCAATGAGTCAACTCTTTGCATGAGGTGGCCAAAGTACTGGAGTTTCAGCTTTAGCATCATTCCTTCCAAAGAACACCCAGGGCTGATCTCCTTCAGAATGGACTGGTTGGATCTCCTGGCAGTCCAAGGGACAGGGAATGGCAAACACAATTATTAGGCATACCATTATTTTATGATGTGATCGTGAAAAACTGATTCTACATGTAAAGTAGCTACAATAATATTCATTAATGGTTCCTCTTCCTCATGTTACAAACATCACAGAACAAATTTTTTACAAACAAATAGAAATGATTTGGTAACTGTTTTAATAACTTATGTTCATTGGGTGTATATTGTCCTTCTGTCCCTCCTTTATTCCTTCCTTCCTCTCTCCCTGCCTTCTCTGTTTCCATCCTTTCTTCCTACCTGCCCATGTTCCCTCTATCATTCATCAAACATTCACTAAATCAGGAAGTATGGGAGGTACTAAGGATATACTACAGGCCACCCTGTCCTTGTGTAGCTCATGATCTAGTCACAGAGACAGATGGTGTTATTATCAAAAGCATAACGTGATGGTGTTATATTAGCAACATGAGCGGTGCTGTGAGCACCCAGAGGACAAAGTGGCTACCCATGTGGAGGAGTTAGAGTGAAAAACACAGAAGCTAGTCAGTCATTTACCAAGTTATAGTGAAGTGGAGACTGTTCACATAGGTCCTGTTGTTGCCTGGCTGGTGCACATAACCTGGACTGATAGTGTTAGAGAAACTTACATCTGGGAAGGTACTCAGGGAGATCATCTAGTCCAAAGGTTCCATTTACAGAAGAGGAGCCAGAGACTATTTTTTGGGGCTCCAAAATCACTGCACATGGTGACTGCAGCCATGAAATTAAAAGACACTTGCTCCTTGGAAGAAAAGTTATGACTAGCCTAGACAGCATATTAGAAAGCAGAGACATTACTTTGCCAACAAAGGTCTGTCTAGTCAAAGCTATGATTTTTCCTGTAGTCATGTATGGATGTGAGAGTTGGACTGTAAAGAAAGTTGAGCGCCGAAGAATTGATTCTTTTGAACTGTAGCGTTGAAGACTCTTGAGAGTCCCTTGGACTGCAAGGAGATCCAACCAGTCCATCCTAAAGGAAATCAGGCCTGAATATTCATTGGAAGGACTGATGCTGAAGCAGAAAATCCAATACTTTGCGAATAACTGACTCATTTGAAAAAACCCTGATGCTGGGAAAGATTGAAGGCAGGAGGAGAAGGGGACAACAGAGGTTGGATAGCATCACCAACTCAATGGATATGGGTTTGGGTGGACTCCAGGAGTTGGTGATGAACAGGGAGGCCTGGCGTGCTGCGTTTCACAGGGTCGCAAAGAGTTTGACATGACTGAGCGACTGAACTGAACAGACAAAGCATCAGTATCTTGAATATATAAAGAATCTTGAAAACTCATAGAAAAACACAGTAACCCAATGGAAAAAATGGGTAAAGAATATAAACATCAACTGAAGAGAAGAATGACCAAAGAACATATGGAAAGATGGGAATACTTTATACTCATCAGATAGGTAAAGATAAAAGTATGACAATACCACATTTCCAAGAATGGAGAAAAATAGGAGCTCTTGTATTTTGCTTATGAAAATATTTGGTACAACCATATCAGAGAGTAAATTGGAAATATGTACTAAAGCTGAAGATGGTTTCACATTACATTCCAGCATTTCCACTCCTAAATTTGTACACAAGGAAAACTCTTACATATGCACAAGGAGTCATCAACAAGAATGAAATGAATGAACTAGAATATGGATGAGTATGAAAAACTAAAGGAGATAAATTAAGAGAAAGATGCTGAAGGATGCATACTGCATGATCCTATTTACAAAAACTTTGTAAATAAGCAAAACAGTATCTATTTAACTTGTCTGCCTATATTTCTGTCTGTCTTTAATAAAAAAATATATATACATGGAAATAATAAACACCAAATTTAAGACTATTGTTTTAAAAAACCTGGAAAAATCTGAGACTTTATCCCATTTGCCACAGTTTCATCAATACTGATAGAAGACCCAGACTCCTGAATTAGAGGCAAGGATGTTATTAGTCTGGTCACAACATGGGCAGAAAGCCTGCCTGAACTTTGTCCCATCTCTGTCTTCTGAGGTGTTCACTATATAAATGTCCTTGAAAGAATGGTATAGAAAACTTTCAGTCCTTGCTTTCTTGTAAGATGTGCATAAATCAAGAGACCTATGAAAAATTACATTCCTATAATGGTTACTTTGGGGGATGAAGGAAGAGGATGGGCAGGGGTAAGTAGGGAATTCTGATCATCTTTTTGCTTCCTGAAGTTGTGGGTACGTAAGTGTTTGTTATATTATTTTCCGTTCTCGTTTATTGTATGAAATACGTCAACACCATCATCATCATCAAGAAGCCCCGGTGCACCAGCATTTGCGTTTGCCTACTTCTGAGCAACAACTGTCACTTTTACATTTTATACAGGTTCTTTGTTTTTGTTTTGGCTGCATGACTTGCGGAATCTTAGTTCCTCAACCAGGGATCGAACCCCAGCCCTGGCAGTGAAAGTGCCAGGTCCTAAGCACTGGACCACCAGTATTCTCTGTACATTGAATCCCGTATACAGGTTCTTTGTTATTCAGGGATGTGGCAAACAGTCTCCAAAACTTACCCTCATTGCTCTCCTGACTCATTTTGCTATAGTCTGATCTTACTAGTGCTTGACCTGCTTATATTAACTTCACTGATTACAGCCTCCCTCTCCCTCTCTCTCTCTTTCTCTCTCTTGACTGGCTGGAGAACCTTACATTATCTTTGGTCTGATTAAGATGGCTCATTTCTGCATTGCTCTTCCCTGGAAAAGAAAAATGAAGATGAAGCCAGGACTGCACTGGATAGCAATGTGCCAGCCTAGAATTCTGTGTTATTAGGTCTATGAATTTTCTAGGGCTGCCATAAGATAATATCACAAACTGGTTCTTAAAACAACAAAAATATATTCTCTCACAGTTCCAGAGAGTAGATCTGAAATCAAGATGTCAGCCAGGCCATGCTCCCTCTGAGAGTCTGGTAGAATCCTTTCCTTTCATGCCACTTCCTGATTCTGGCGGTGATGGTCAATCCTTGAGGTTCCTCAGCTTGCAGCTGCATCAGTGCAGTCCCTGTCGCTGCCATCATGGTGTTCTGTCGGTGTGTGTGTTTCACGTTCTGTTCTCCTCTCTGTGCACGTCTGAGTCCAAAATCTTTTTATAAAGATTTCAGTCACATTGAATTAGGGCCCATCTTAATGACCTCATCTTAATCTAACTACATCTTCAAAGACCCTTCTTCCCAATAAGATTACATTCGCAGGTCCTGGGGGTTAGCAGTTCAACATTATTTGGGGAGGAGGGCATAAATCAATCTGTAATATTAGATTTGTAGACTTTTTAAATAGTGAAATCCCCAGGACTCTGCACCTTTTCCTGACCAGCAGCTGATCTCCAACCTGTATCCCCTTGCCAAGAGCCTTCATGTTGAATGAAGGCACGCTGCTGACAGGGTCCATTATGTGACTACTGGGTGAAAAGAGCTGCCCTGGAGAAAAGTGACCTTGCAGTTCTGAATCCTTTTCTTATTAGAAGCTAGGAAGTCCTAGTAAATGAAGCATTTCATCCATGAGTTTCATAACTACTGCAGGGAACTGAGTTGCTTTAATCATACTTTTTTTTTTTTAAGATAAGCATTAAAGTGATTCCTGTAGTTATTGATGTGATTGTTTAAAATTCACTTTACCTGATGCAGCCTTACAAAACCATCTTCTGTAACTTCTGCTATAATGCAGAAAGACATATAGACCTGGATTTTATTTCCGGTATTACATCAACTATCTGGGTGACTTTGGACAAATCATTTAAATTCTCAGTTTCCTCAACTGTAGAATGGGAACAGTCACACCCAAACTATCCATCCCCCTAGACTATGGGTGACCATGTTCTGTGACCTGCCGAGTATCAGGCAGAGTAGAAGGCAGAGCTGCCCTACCCGGCTCTGGGTTGGGACGGTAGTTTCCCACTCTTGCACGCTCACCAGTTAACCAGCTGTTGACTGATAGTTTTCCATGTGTGGAGACACACGAGTCCAACTACCCCGGCAGAGGAGAAAGCTGTGTAGTCCATTTCACATAGGGTATTAATTTCCTTTCACAGTTTGGCTTCCACCTTTCCTGGAGGAGCTCGTTCATCTCATCGAAAAGAGCAGTTTACCCCTTGGAAGCTATTTATTCCCTATTTTAGATTCTCAGCATTTTGTATTCAGAGCACTTTCCTAAGAATCATGCTTTACAGACCTTGTCTCACCCACATCATTATGCCAGCAATCATCTGGACAGAAATACATTTATAGACTCTTTCTTCATTTGGCTTATGATTTAAATTTTATTTTAAACATTTACATTCCAGTAATAACATGAGAAAACAATGACGATAGGTATAATAATTGGCAGGCTAGGAATATAGAACAATACACAGTCTGGATTGTAGCTCCTTTAGGATGGACTTTGTTCATTCAGTAAATATTTGACTCCCCACCCTGTGCCAGGCATTGTCCCAGGCACGGAGGTACATTACTAAGCAGTGTGGACATAGCCTTTGCCTTCACTGAGATCACATGTTTGCACATGGAATGCCAATTCAACAAGCAAGTGTATTAACATTCAAGTCGCTGTGAAAGTGCATGGCACAGACTTTCTGGGAAATATCTTCCTAAAGGATGAATAGAAATTAACCAGAGAAATGCAGACAAAGCAAGAGAAATGTCCAAACAAAGGGAACAGTACAGCAGACACAAGGAAGAAAAGAGAGGAAGGAGAGAAAGAGAGAAAAGGCAAGATGCAAGTCTGAAGGATTAAGGGAAAACCAGGTTTGCTGAAGTGTGAGGTCCTGAAAGGCCATGATGGTCCTGAAGAGCCTTAAAGTCACAATTGGGAAGTTGGAGCTTTACTCTAAGGACAATAGAAAGTCTTTGGGAGGTTTTAAATGCTACCACCCCTTTGCTACGACCATCCCCGGACGCCCAGTTCTGCCTCTGTTGCTGCTGAACAGCTACCTCCCTACATCACTGGCTCCATATCAAAGTCTGGGGAAAGCAGGTCTGATAGGCATCACTGAGGCCACACGCCCAGGTCTGAGCCTGGTGGGTGTGGGGAAGGTGTGTTTGAGAAAGCAGATGCCTGCTGTTCTGCTTCCCTAGTGGAAAGAGCTCTATCTCCAGCAAGGACTCATGAAATGAGGACTTTCCCCCAAATATACAGGAATGGGGTTTAGATATTGGGTGGCCAAAACATGACCAAATTCTATGCTTGGAATCCCTTTCACATGCAGCACTGAGACTATTCCATATAACAATGTTCCATAGAACACATTTTGGGAAATTCTGTGATTTTTTTTTTTTTTTTCCACAAGAACTGGTGTCAAGTCTGGTATGTCCTGAAGACTCTTAATTCACCTTAATCTTGTCATTCAATATCATAAAACTTATGAACTGTATGAACTGTATTACCCAAGTTAGCACTCAATTACATCATATTTTCATGTTTCATATTTGCTTATTGTTCCATGTAATTGTTTTGTCTCTCTTTAAGGACTTTATCTGTGACGTATTGGGAATCAAGCATGTATTTGACACTTACTTCCCTGGTGGCTCAGATGGTAAAGAATCTGCCTGCAATGCAAGAGATCCAGGTTCAGTCCCTGGGTCAGGAAGATCCCTGAGAGAAGGGAATGGCAACCCACTCCTGTATTCTTGCCTGGAGAATCACATGGACAGAGGAGCCTGGCAGACTACAGTCCATGGGGTTTTAAAGAATCAGACACAACTGAGTGACTAACAACGCTAATACATACAGCACAGTTATTGTTTTCACAGCTAAGGTTGTGCTGCTACTAAGTCACTTCAGTCGTTCCCGACTCTGTGTGACCCCATAGACGGCAGCCCACCAGGCTCCCCTGTCCCTGGGATTCTCCAGGCAAGAACACTGGAGTGGGTTGCCACTGCCTTCTCCAATGCCTGAAAGTGAAAAGTGAAAGTGAAGTCGCTCAGTCGTGTCCGTCTCTTAGCAACCCCATGGACTGCAGCCTACCAGGCTCCTCTGTCCATGGGATTTTCCAGGCAAGAGTACTGGAGTGGGGTGCCATTGCCTTCTCTGACAGCTAAGGTTGTAGGTCTTCACAAATCTTAAGAACACCCCAGGATGTCAGGAAAATGGCTGTTATTGATTCTTCAGCATTATTTCTACAGATATTCCTTTCTCTCCTTTTGTTTTCTTTCTGTGAGACCCCTATTATGTTGATGTCATACTTGGGTCTGCCCTCCCAATTTCTGAATTTTTCTCTTTATTTTTTTCTCTTTAATTTCCACATCTCTTTAGGTAGATCCTCAGCTTTATTCTCCAGTTCTCTAATCCATCATTCACTCTAATGTTCAACCCACTGCTGAGGTCTTGGTGTAAACAACATTATTTTTTAAACCTGGGATGTCCAGTTGCTTCATCATTATAACTGTAACCTGTTTCATTTGAAAAGTGCCCTCCTATTCATATCTCTTCCAGGATATTCACTTTGCTTATTATGATGCCTTATTCCTCATGTTCATTAATTCTGCTACATTTGATAAAGGTTGATGTTTCTCATGTTAGTTCCCTCTGCAAATCTGTTGTTATTTTCTCCCATGAGCTCTGATTCTCTGAGGTACCATCCACCTAAGGTAGCAGTGAGAACCTCAGAAAAGAGAAGGCAAATGCAAAGGGAGTGAAGTGTGGCAGGGGACATGGAAGGGTAGAGAGCCTAAGGTGACCACACCCATAATCACCCCTCCAGGTTCTTTCTTTCTCCCACCAATTTTACTTCTACCCCTCTCCCCCACCGCTTCCCCACCATTCCTGCTCCCATCCTGACCTGCTGGCCTCTACCCTGAGAAGGCGGCGGTGGGGAAGCAGGGGCTGCTCGGAGTCAGCAGGTCAATAGGCATGGTGGTTACCCTGCTCCCCTCCAGCCTCCGCAGACATCATCCCACAAGCCCGCATCCCCAGGTGGGTGCCGCTTGCTTCCTCCCTCCTGATAATGACAAGGCCAGGCAGGTGGCAGTCCACTGGGGCTAAACCAAGGGAGGCAAGAAAGCACCATGCAAAAGCTCTCCCCCATCCTGTTCCCTACCCATGGCCTCGTAAACTGTGGGCAGCCATGGCCTCTCACGCCAGAAGCTGGCCCTCTTCTGTCTCTCCAGGGCCTCTCACAGCCTTTGCATTAGCTCCTCCAGCCAATTTCCCTCCCTCAGGTTGAGGCGTCTCCAGCCTGGGCTCCTGGGACAGAACCAGGTGTTTCTGTTGATTCACCAACCTCTCAGGCATCCAAGTGTGCTCATCTCTACCTGTGATTCCTCTTTCCTATCTTTCCTTTGTCTCTCTATTCCCTACTTCTACTCCTTCTCCTATGAGAGGGTTAAAGAGGGAAAAATGATTATTTTTCTGATTTGAGGCAGAACACAAGAAGCTACTCCCTGGCTTTTATTTATGTGCTGAGTGATTGCACTGCAGGCATGCTTCTTCTAGAGCTGTTCTGAGGCCTACTTAATTAATGCTCTAAAGATGGAAAAGCACTATGAAACCATGATAATTGTGAGAGTTATGATCTGACACTTATCAGCTGTTTATTTTTGTAGTGGTGTTCATTGCCAGACTGGTGCCATTTATAATTTTAAATACGTATTGTCAGGACATAAGTGTAACCTAAAGTAAACTGCTTCCTAAACAAAACAAAGCCAGTCATCTGCAAACATCTTCCTCTTCAAAATCTTCAAAGAAAGTTTCCCGAGACAAGCAGAAGACACCTCAGGGAAGACCATATTTAAGAGACAAAACTATTTCTAATTGTGGAGTAAACACTGTTGCAGAGATGATATATATATGACTTGAGTTCTATTCTGATGTTCAGATGAAATCAGATCAGATCAGATCAGATCAGTTGCTCAGTCACGTCCGACTCTTTGCGACCCCATGAATCGCAGCACGCCAGGCCTCCCTGTCCATCACCAACTCCTGGAGTTCACTCAGACTCATGTCCATCGAGTCAGTGATGCCATCCAGCCATCTCATCCTCTGTTGTCCCCTTCTCCTCTTGCCCCCAATCCCTCCCAGCATCAGAGACTTTTCCAATGAGTCAACTCTTCACATGAGGTGGCTAAAGTATTGGAGTTTCAGCTTTAGTATCATTCCTTCCAAAGAAATCCCAGGGCTGATCTCCTTCAGAATGGACTGGTTGGATCTCCTTGCAGTCTAAGGGACTCTCAAGAGTCTTCTCCAACACCACAGTTCAAAAGCATCAATTCTTTGGTGCTCAGCTTTCTTCACAGTCCAACTCTCACATCCATACATGACCACTAGAAAAACCACAGCCTTGATAGACGGACCTTTGTTGGCAAAGCAATCTCTGATTTTCAATATGCTACCTAGGTTTGTCATAACTTTCCTTCCAAAGAGTTAGCGTCTTTTAATTTCATGGCTGCACTCACCATCTGCAGTGATTTTGGAACCCAGAAAAATAAAGTCTGACACTGTTTCCACTGTTTCCCCATCTATTTCCCATGAAGTGATGGGACCAGATGCCATGATCTTTGTTTTCTGAATGTTGAGCTTTAAGCCAACTTTTTCACTCTCCATTTCACTTTCATCAAGAGGCTTTTTAGTTCCTCTTCACTTTCTGCCATAAGGGTGATGTCATCTGCATATCTGAGGTTATTGATATTTCTCCTGGCAATCTTGATTCCAGCTTGTGTTTTTTTCCAGTCCAGGATTTCTCATGATGTATTCTGAATATAAGTTAAATAAGCAGGGTGACAATATACAACCTTGATGGACTCTTTTTCCTATTTGGAACCAGTCTGTTGTTCCATGTCCAGTTCTAACTGTTGCTTCCTGACCTGCATACAAATTTCTCAAGAGACAGGTCAGGTGGTCTGGTATTCCCATCTCTTTCAGAATTTTCCACAGTTTATTGTGATCCACACAGTCAAAGGCTTTGGCATAGTCAATAAAGCAGAAATAGATGTTTTTCTGGAACTCTCTTGCTTTTTCCATGATCCAGCGGATGTTGGCAATTTGATCTCTGGTTCCTCTGCCTTTTCTAAAACCAGCTTGAACATCAGGAAGTTCACGGTTCACATATTGCTGAAGCCTGGCTTGGAGAATTTTGAGCGTTACTTTACTAGCGTGTGAGATGAGTGCAATTGTGCGGGAGTTTGAGCATTCTTTGGCATTGCCTTTCTTTGAGATTGGAATGAAAACTGACCTTTTCCAGTCCTGTGGCCACTGCTGAGTTTTCCAAATTTGCTGGCATGTTGAGTGCAGCACTTTCACAGCATCATCTTTCAGGATTTGAAATAGCTCAACTGGAATTCTATCACCTCCACTAGCTTTGTTTGTAGTTTTGCTTTCTAAGGCCCACTTGACTTCACATTCCAGGATGTCTGACTCTAGGTCAGTGATCACACCATCGTGATTATCTGGGTCATGAAGATCTTTTTTGTACAGTTCTTCTGTGTATTCTTGCCACCTCTTCTAATATCTTCTGCTTCTGTTAGGTCCATACCATTTCTGTCCTTTATCGAGCCCATCTTTGCATGAAATGTTCCTTTGGTATCTCTGATTTTCTTGAAGAGATCTCTAGTCTTTCCCATTCTGTTGTTTTCCTCTATTTCTTTGCATTGACTGCTGAAGAAGGCTTTCTTATCTCTTCTTGCTACTCTTGGAACTCTGCATTCAGATGTTTATATCTTTCCTTTTCTCCTTTGCTTTTCACTTCTCTTCTTTTCACAGCTATTTGTAAGGCCTCCCCAGACAGCCATTTTGCTTTTTTGCATTTCTTTTCCATGGGGATGGTCTTGATCCCTGTCTCCTGTACAATGTCACGAACCTCAGTCCATAGTTCATCAGGCACTCTATCTATCAGATCTAGGCCCTTAAATCTATTTCTCACTTCCACTGTAAAATCATAAGGGATTTGATTTAGGTCATACCTGAATGGTCTAGTGGTTTTCCCTCCTTTCTTCAATTTAAGTCTGAATTTGGCAATAAGGAATTCATGGTCTGAGCCACAGTCAGCTCCTGGTCTTGTTTTTGCTGATTGTATAGAGCTTCTCCATCTTTGGCTGCAAAGAATATAATCAATCTGATTTTGGTGTTGACCATCTGGTGATGTCCATGTATAGAGTCTTCTCTTGTGTTGTTGAAAGAGGGTGTTTGTTATGACCAGTGCATTTTATACTTCTTATTAAATGGGCAAAGACAGAAGTCCTCGCTAGCCTAGATCTCCTCCCTTCAGTCCCTGATCACTTATGTCTGGGTCCATGTAGCTGTCTTCCAACAAACATCCTCACTAGAGACATCCTATGAGAACTTTAGTGGGGTTGATAGTGGCCCTAGTGATAAAGAACCCATCTGCCAGTGCAGAGACAAAAGAGACATGGGTTCAGTCCCTGGGTCAGGAAGATCCTCTGGAGGAGGGCATGGCAATGCACTCCAGTATTCTTGCCTGGAGAATCCCATGGACAGAGGAACCTGGCAGGCTACAATCCACAGGGTTGCAAAGAGGTGAACACTACTGAGAGACAGCACACACAGGGACAGAGGAGCCTGGAAGACTACAGTCCATGTGGTCACATGACTTGGCAACTAAACAACAGCAACAGCAACCAAATGCCTTGCCTGTTTTAGAGGAACTTCCTTCCCTCTATTGCACTTGTGTGTTTGGTGGGAGGAAAGATTGCCTGTAGATGCCACAGAGGCCAGATACAGGACCCACATTCAGATGGTTGGATGCTCTCACCTGGTACTTTCAGCGGTGATTAAACAATACAAGATGAAGGGAGAGTTTAGCATTCACTGTCAGTAGTGACATCAGTAGGGACCATGATAGCAGGGCCTAGGGGTGACCATGTCTAATGGCTGAGAAGGTGGTGGTGCCTAGGTGAGCATCCTGGCCACAACATTCCTGCGTCATGACTGTTGTTATTTCTACAGTGTATTCTCTCTTGGTCACTAGTGGGAATTTAGGAACTCAGGCTGGGTGCTACCCAATATCCGTCTAGTAAATTCTTTTTCTGCTTATGTTGGTTAGTTGATTTCTGTTGATGTAGCCAAAAACCTTACCTGACCCCACACCCTCTTTCCTTCTCTGTCTGCTTTACTCATACCCTGCAGCTAACTTGAACCTTACTATCCACAGATCACCCTAAACCACCTCTGCACACCCAGACTTCCCTCTGTTTGCCTCTCTCATTATCCCCCACATTTGTCCCTTTAATACCCAGATAAACACAGTCCTTCTAGAAATCTTTAATTTCTTCACTCTGGTGAAGACAATATGGGGAGAGTTTGGGGACAAATACAGGATTCCTTTTTTGTAAGTATTAGAGAGGATCAAATAAAATGGTGAGCATTTACATGCTAATTTGGGAGGGAGCATAATATATACCACTGGTTAGGTAAATTAAAATAGTTGTGAGTCACTTCATCCACAAAAGGGCAGTTAGATCTAAAGGGACAGAGTAGTCAGTTATTCCTGTTTGCTGTAGTTTATCTTCATAGCTTATTTCCGGACTCAGTGGGGATCTGGAAATACCAGTTCTTGGGATTAATACTGCCTTAGGGTAACCAGTTAACTGCTTGGGTCAGTTTATCTTCATAGCTTATTTCTGGACTCAGTGGGGATCTGGAAACACCAGTTCTTGGGATTAATACTGCCTTAGGGTAACCAGTTTACTGCTTGGGTCAGTTTATCTTCATAGTTTATTTCCGGACTCAGTGGGGATATGGAAATACCAGTTCTCAGGATTAATACTGCCTTAGGGTAACCGGTTAACTGCTTGGGTCTCCAAGCTGCACTCTGTCTGTGCAAAGAAGGAACCCAGCATTAAGGATGATAAAGCACCAAAAAGATGAAGATTGGTCCGCAGAGTGTCAGGGTAGGATCATGGTTGGTGGGCGGATGTGGCTCTGTGAAACACTGAAGGAAATCTGTCAAATTCACAGTTGTACTTAGTGTCAACTCTGCTTGCCTGACTTACATAGGCAAAGAGATATTTAGACAATCCTTAGAAGAAAAATGGAAATGAAAATCCTCTTGTTTCAATTTTCAGTAACTGTAAGGGAGTCAGACATAAAACTCTTAAATTGTATGATCAAACGACCTGACTGTGGAAGTATGACTATAGTTCTTAAAAACTGTGTTTATTCTTGTTGATAACCATAAAAGATGTGCTTTTGTATGAGGCTTTAATAGAAATATCCCAAGGAAATGTCCTTAGGAACCCAAGTTATGTTCCTGGCTTTGCTTCAAACTAGTTACATAATTTGGACAAGTAATTTATTTTACCAGCTCAGTTTTCTCTCCTGTTAAGAGGAAGATGGAGAAGGCAATGGCACCCCACTCCAGTAACTCTTGCCTGGAAAATCCCGTGGACGGAGGAGCCCAGTAGGCCACAGTCCATGGGGTCCCTCAGAGTCAGACAGGACTGAGCTACTTCACTTTCACTTTTCACCTTCATGCATTGGAGAAGGAAATGGCAACCCACTCCAGTATTCTTGCCTGGAGAATCTCAGGGACAGGGGAGCCTGGTGGGCTGCCGTCTATGGGGTCTCACAGAGTCAGACATGACAGAAGCAACTTAGCAGCAAGAGGAAGAGATTGGATAATTTATAAGGTCCTTTCAGCGCTTAAGTTTAAACTACAATTTTCTCTTTCTTATGGTTTTGGGGGATATTTTATATTTCTTTTTGGAAAGGTTAGAAAAAAGTCTCAAATGCAATCCCAATGATGCATTTCTGCAGCTAAGCAAACTTGACAAAGAAAATCTTGTTAGCATGAATAAAGGCAAAAACAGCACATGAAGTCAGGACAAATATACAGTGAATGTCCAAATAATATATGTTCTTCATCCTCCACCAGTGGTATTAATAAAATTCTATAGCAAAACCTTAAAAACTGAGAGACCAGCTCTCCAGTGAATGAGAGGACCCATCATGGCTCTGAATCAGGAAAGAAGCAACAAGTGTATCTTCTGAAATGAAGGAGGAAGGAAATATTGCCAGTAGCAAAGCTTCAAAAGCCAGAGAAGAGCAAGAACCTTGTTGGGCTGATAGTGTTCACAGAAGACTGGAAAGACAAAAGGGATGGGAAAAAGCAGAGAGACATAAGATACATAAAGCAAAGGCGCAACAAGAGACTGGAGGTGGTGGTAACAGAGAAGAAGGTTGGGAACAGTAGTGAGGACAATGAATCCTAAAAAACGAGTTGCTTCAAGCTCTTTGGTCCAAGATAGGCCATAAATATACATGTAAGACTGAAATCCTAGGGCAGTCTTTTCAACAATGGTGCTAGAACAATTGGATATCATATGCAAAACAAAACCAAACAAAAATTCTAGACCTTACACCTTCGCAAACACTTACCCGCAATGAATCACAAACCTGAATGTGAAATTCAAAACTCTAAAACTTCCAGAAAATAACACAGGAGAAAATCTAGGTGGATCTTAGATTTTATGACAACTTTTTAGATACAACACCAAAGGCATGATCCATGGGGAAAAATATTGATAAATGGTAATTTATTAAAGAATGACTGCTCTGCAAAAAATACTATTAAGAGAATAAGAAGATAAGCTCACAGAGAAGGGGAAAATATTTGCAAGATTTGTGTCTGATAAAGGACTGCTATCCAGAATCTACAAAGAACACTTAAAATTCAACAACAAGGAAACAAAAATGAACAAAAGATCTGAGAAGATGCCTCACCAAAGAATATATGCAGATGGAAAATAAGCATATGAAAAGATACTCAACTGCACGTGCCATTAGGGAGTTGCAAGTTAAAACAAAATATCATCCTACACCTATCAGAATGGCTGAAATCCAAAGCACTGACAACACAAGATGCAGATAAAGGTGTGGAGCTGCTGCTGCTGCTGCTAAGTTGCTTCAGTCGTGTCCAACTCTGTGCTACCCCATAGACGGCAGCCTACCAGGCTCCCCTGTCCCTGGGATTCTCCAGGCAAGAACACTGGAGTGGGTTGCCATTTCCTTCTCCAGTGCATAAAAGTGAAAAGTGAAAGTGAAGTCACTCAGTCCTGTCTGACTCTTAGCGACCCCATGGACTGCGGCCCACCAGGGTCCTCCGTCCATGGGATTCTCCAGGAAAGAATACTGGAGTGGGTTGCCATGCCCTTCTCCAGAGAATCTTTCCAACCCAGGAACTGAACTCTCATCTCCTGTGGCTCCTGCATCATAGGCAGATTCTTTACCACTGAGCCACCAGGGATAGAGAGAAAATGTTCCAGGTCTTGGGAACTGCAACAGGGAAGTGGATTTCTACCAGTTTCTCATCAGGAAAGAAAACTTATATGCAGCTTTCTCTGCACACATTTTCTCAATATGACACCTTCAAGCCAGCCTCACTCTTCTTGTTCAACCAACTGAAAATTTCCTGTCAAATCTTGTAACAAAATTAACATCTGCATATAACTTCTTGCCAGTAGTAAAATCAATTTCTTTGGCTATTACTGTCACTTCAAATAAACTGAGGGGGTAAGGGGAATAAAAATCTGAACTAATTAGTACAGAAAATTAATTTTAATTGAGGCTATTATTAATAAAATTTATTATATAATTTAAATTTGCTACATAAGACTCAGCTTTGCCCTTTAGGAATGAAGTGCTATCTTGTAACATGTACATCAACTGCTTCTTCTGTACAATTTTTACACACATTCTTAGAAACATTATATATAAAAGCCAAAGGATCTTAGGCTGAGGACTTAATGGAATATGATGCTCTTATTGCTGATCTTAGGTTTTGAGCAAAATATAAGTCCTTCAGTTTTCTTTTGGTTTGTATTACCAACTATGTACCAGAAAACCTCAAAGTTTCCATTGTCAAAATATTCAAAAGAAAAAACAAATCAACGTTTATAAATTTATTTTTATTTTAAGCAAAATAGAAAGGACTGTGAATGTATTATCTGGTAGCCCATGGTATATTTGATATTTTTCTTAACAAATAAACAGAAAAGGTGATGAGGCCCAATAGCTCATTAGGTGCGCCTTTAATGCACCATCTTGATGTGTTGAGATGGAACTTCAGTCAGCTTCCGTGTTACACAACGCAGGAGGAGCGGGCTAACATACTCTGGGTTGCTGCATGGCAACGACTAATAGTATCAACAAGGTGTGATTACTTCTGTTTGAAATGAAGAAAGAAATGCAACAAAGAGGTTTCGTGGTATCTTCAGGTCAAGCGGACAGGAATGACCTAGGGGATATATCAAGTAACACACGGAAACCAAGTCAGGAAAGGCAGAAAGGCAGAAAATCTTGGCGAACTGTGTAAGAACCTAAAATACTCCCTCAGAAGAGGCCATCACAGCTGTCAAAATCTTCCCCAAACCAAATAACAACTGGAAAACCAAACCCAAACCTAGAGGAAGCCTATTGATGTGCCATTTGGAAAGGAACAAAAAGAAACTGATTGGAAAACAGGTTCAGCACATGCAGCAGAGGCAGAAGGAAAAAACAAAATTAAACCACTTCCAGGCAGTGAGGAGCCCTATGGGAAACCCCTCAGAGCATACAAAAAAGAGACGCTTTTTGGAAACAGTAATTTAAAGTTTCCATTTACTTGCTTTTACATGACAAAGAGAAATGATCTTTTTGGCAAGAAATTTCTAGTCTATAGTTAAAAAATATCTACAATCTCATACATGGTAAAAAAAAAAAAAGTCAGAACACAGAACCTTAGTTCTTAAATTAGGATCAGAACTGCAATCTTCTCCTCTTATCAGTGGGAAAAATAAAGTTCAGGGAGGCAAGAGAATTTGCTGAAGGATCACATGTAGTTAAAGAGATAAAAACACATAGGGGTAGAACACACAAGGATAAAACACTGCCTCAGTCAGGGCCTCCCTTGTCTTGAGGAAAAGTAAAATATTATTTTTTACTTTTATTATGAAATGTTTATTGTATTTATTGTGATGTTTGGAAGGTACAGAGAAGAACATTAAAATTCTCCGTAATCTCACCACCCAGAGATAGTAGATAAACAACAAGGGCCTGCTATATAGTACAGGGTACTACACTCAATATTTCATAATAACCTATGCTGGAAAAGAATCTGAAAAAGAATATGTAAAACTGAATCACTTTGCTGTATACTTGAAACTAATACAATGTTGTAAATTAACCATTCTTCAATTTAAAAATCCAAAGAGACATAAAAAAATATTCTGGCTCAGAAATGAAAAAATAAATGACATAACTCAATATTATCTTACTGTTCCTAATGAATTAATGAAACTAGACAATCGTGATCATGGTGGCTGTCATCACAAGAAGAGACATATGTGTCTCCTGGTAAGAATATATACTACTACCACCTCTGATGGCAGTCTTGCCAGAGAAGAAATAGGACATATTCTTCCGTATCTGAACAGCCCTTCCCCTTTCTTTGTGCGTATCCAAGTTCTACTTATCTATTTTGACCTTTTCAAGCCTCATTTCCTCCAACAAAATTATCTGTAGGATGTATGATTTCTCTAAAGTCTTGTAGTCCTGAGACCAGTGCTGTCCAATAAAAATACGAGTCACATTTTGCTTTCAAATTTTCTAGAAGCTACAGTAAGAACATAAAAAGAAAGAGGTGAAGTTAATTTTATTGATGTATTTTACTTAACCGAATATATAAAAATATTTGATCAATAAAATATTAATGACACATTTTATGTTGTTTATTTCACACTGTCTTCAAAATCTGGTGTGTGTTCTACATAGCACATCTCATTTTGTGACTAGTCACATTTCAAATGCTTGATAGTCACGTGTGGATAGTGGCTAAAATATTGGATAGCACGCATAGAATCCATTATACAGTTTAGCAAACGACTATCAGGTCAAGGCAGGCAGAACATGGGTCCTCCATAAAATCAGACTCCTAACTGGAGTAATGTCAGCCTCTTAAACACCCTTATGGCACGTCAATTTTTTTTTTTTTTTTTTTTCAGAGCCACACAGGAAAAAAGTGAGAGGTAATGCTATGGACTGAATGTTTGCATACCCTCTCTCCTCAAATTCATCAGTTGAAGCCTAATCCCCAGGGTGAGAGAATTTGGAGGCAGGGCCTTTGGAAGGTAATTAGATCATGAGGTTAGAGTCCTTATGATGGGATTAGTGCCCTTACAAGAAAAGATGGGAGAGGGACTTTGCTGGTGGTCCAGTGGCTAAGACTATGCTCCCAAGGCCTGGGGCCTGGGTTTGATCCCTGGTCAGGGAAGTAGGTCCTCCATACTGCACCCAGAGATCCTGAGTGCTACATCTAACACCCAGCAGAGCCAAATTAATAAATATTTTTTAAAATAAAAAAAAAAAGAGAGAGAAGGACAGGAGAAAGCTTGTTTCTCTCTCTGCTGTCTGGGCTACGTGAGGACACATCTGTAAGTGCTGTTTACAAGCCCGGAAGCCAGCTCTCACCACATGCAAGTCTGCTAACACTTTGATCTTGGACTTCCCAGCCTGCAGAACTGTGAGAAATCAGAGTCTGTTTTCTAAGGCACTGTCTGTGGTACTCTAACAGTCCGTGCTGACTGAGACAGTAACCAGCCACCCCGATACTGTGCTAACGAGATGAATCTCTCTTCACATACAAGCACCAGTCCAGTTCAGCAAGGAGGTGTGGGAGGACAGCAGAGCAGGCTTCTCTGCTGCAGAATATACAGAACACAGTGGGAGACAGACAAGATGGGGAGAGCTGAGGCATCAAGAGTTTAAAGGCTTCTTTGTAAGTAGTAATATACATAGCTAAAAATTAGTCCTTCAATGTCCTGATATATATTTCATTGTTCATGAGAACTGGATAGCCTTTTTGAATCAGGATCTGAAAAGCTGCTATAACTGGTTCTAGATACTGCTAGATATTAATAAAGCCAAGCTTTGTTCCTTAGGCATAGAAACGTTTATGTCATTAAAAAATAAATGACTCAGTTTAATAAACAAAGTATGTCCAGAGAAACATTCCAAATTCAAAAATCTATAGCACGCAATAAATTCTGTTATTGAAACAGAAGACCTCTTGTTGGGTGATGTGCAGACTTTTATTTAAGGGCTTCTTATCACCATCTGGCTCAAACAGAAATATCTGATTGTTGTCACCACCTGTCTCTACAAGAGATTCTCATGCCCTAATAAACCTTTTAAGCTCTATGTCACAGTCAGACATATCCCTGGCAACTTTCTCAACAAGGTGATTTCCTTCTGGCTTGGCCCCACCCAGCCTCAGGTTATAGAACACCCTGACTGACGCAATGAAATCCTCGCCCCTTAAAGTGAGTCTCCAGACACTGCCCCTCCAGGGAACTGAAATGAACCATGATCTTGCCTAATCTGTACTTTAAATAGTTATTTTCATTATCCATTTTTTAAACCAGTCACTCTATTTTTTCAGTGGTTTTTCTTTTAATGGCAACTAAATATTTATATTACTTTGCCTGGAAGGCATGTAGGACTTTTCCTGGTGCTTGCTTAGCTGATCAGCTTGACACACTTGGCTGAATAGTTCTGGGAGACAAGAGTTTGGTATGGGAGATGCAGTGGCTGACAGGAAAGATTAGCAACAAAGTCTCCCATGGCAGTTTCCTCTCTCCACCAAGGTCTAAACTTAGAATAGCCTTTCTCTTCCAAGATAAAGGAAAAGTAATGGCAAACCTATCAGTGCCTTGACGAGATAAAGATAAAATGAAATAAAAAATAGCCTTTTAATTTCTAAATCAAATTCTTTTTTTTTTTAGATGGCACTTATCCACATTGCTTTAATTTCTTTTTCCTTTACTTACAGCATTATAATCAGTATTTTCAGATATGTATTTATAAGAAATATCCAGTGTAATTTTAATGATGATTAGTCTTTTCTAAGTAAAAATCTTTGTGTCCACCAGCACAAATATAAACACTGTTCTATGTATTTCTTTCAATGTTTTTCATTTTTCCAACTAGAATATACCTACGTCTAAACCAAATTCTTAGTGGTACTGAAGAGGAGTAGATGGGAAATGACCTGTGCAGGAGAGAGAGCCCTAACCAAACCTTTGCTTGGGCTAAAGGAAAAAGGTCATGGCCAAGCTTCTGTTCTTGGGTTTATAGATCTTTATTTAACAGAGTTCTTCAGTGAGTGTGAAGTTGGTGATGGAGTCTCAAAACAAAAATTTAGAGACTGAGAGGTCAGCATGGGGGGTGAGGGGTGGCCAAGAAAATGGTAACAAGCCAGGGCCTGGAAAATAGTGCTACTATCTTGACATTTCTTCTGGTGGGGGAATAGCTGGTAAATTGTTAGATTTCAGATTTTTAAAAAGGGTATATTTAAATTTTTGTTTTAATTTATTTAATTTTGACTGCATTAGGCCTTTGTTGCCGTGCTCAGGCTTTCTGTAGTTGAGGTGAGCAGGGGTTTCTTACTGTGGTAGCTTCTCTTGTTGCAGAGAATGGGCTCCAGAGCCTGGTGTAGTAGTTATGGCATATGGGCTTCGGTGCCTCTTGGCATGTGGAGTCTTCCCAGACCAGGGATCAACCCATGTCCCCTGCATTGGCAGTCGCATTCTATTGGCAGTCGCATTCTTAACCACTGGACCACCAGGGAAGTCCTAGGTTTAATCTATTACCTATTGATTCAATCTATCGCCTCAGTTCAGTTCAGTGGCTCAGTTGTGCCTGACTCTTTCCAGTTCCATGGACTGCAGCACACCAGGCCTCCCTGTCCATCACCAACTCGCAGAGTTTACTCAAACTCACGTCCATTGAGTTGGTGATGCCATCCAACCATCTCATCCTCTGTTATCCCCTTCTTCTCCCACCTTCAATCTTTCCCAGCATCAGAGTCTTTTCCAATGAGTCAGTTCTTCACTTCAGGTGGCCAAAGTACTGGAGTTTCAGCTTCAGCATCAGTCCTTCCAATGAATATTCAGGACTGATTTCCTTTAGGATGGACTGGTTGGATCTCCTTGCAGTCCAAGGGAGTCTCAAGAATCTTCTCCAGCACCACAGTTCAAAAGCATCAATTCTTTGGCGCTCAGCTTTCTTTATAGTCCAACTCTCACATCCATACATGACTACTGGAAAAACCATAGCCTTGACTAGATGGACCTTTGTTGGCAAAGTAATGTCTCTGCTTTTTAATATGTTGTCTGCTGCTGCTACTGCTAAGTCGCTTCAGTCGTGTCCGACTCTGTGCGACCCCATAGACGGCAGCCCACCAGGCTCCGCCATCCCTGGGATTCTCCAGGCAAGAACGCTGGAGTGGGTTGCCATTTCCTTCTCCAATGCATGAAAGTGAAAAGTCAAAGTGAAGTCGCTCAGTCGTGTCCGACTCTTAGCGACCCCATGGACTGCGGCCCACCAGGGTCCTCCGTCCACGGGATTTTCCAGGCAAGAGTACTGGGGTGGGGTGCCATTGCCTTCCCCGTTGGTCGTAACTTTTCTTCCAAGGAGCAAGCGTCTTTTAATTTAATGGCTGCAGTCACCATCTGCAGTGATTTTGGAGCCCACAAAATAAAGTCTGTCACCTACTTTCTGATTTAATCTATCACCTACTGAGAGAGTCATGTCCTAGGCAGATTGATAAGGAGTCTAGGGGTCCCCAAGGAGAGAGGGGTCTGGAATTCTCAAGGAGGAAAAAAGGACAAACTTTTTTTCTTTCTCCACATTCCTTAGGATTATACAACGATAAAGTATCCTGCCTGAAGACAGTGTTATCTTAAAATGTAAATTAGGGGGGTAACCTCAGATATGCAGATGACACCACTCTTATGGCAGAAAGTGAAGAGGGGCTAAAAAGCCTCTTGATGAAAGTGAAAGTGGAGAGTGAAAAGGTTGGCTTAAAGCTCAACATTCAGAAAACGAAGATCATGGCATCTGGTCCCATCACTACATGGGAAATAGATGGGGAAACAGTGGAAACAGTGTCAGACTTTGTTTTTCTGGGCTCCAAAATCACTGCAGATGGTGACTGCAGCCATGAAATTAAAAGACGCTTACTCCTTGGAAGGAAAGTTATGACCAACCTAGATAGCATATTCAAAAGCAGAGACATTACTTTACCAACAAAGGTTCGCCTAGTCAAGGCTATGGTCTTTCCTGTGGTCATGTATGGATGTGAGAGTTGGACTGTGAAGAAGGCTGAGCACTGAAGAATTGATGCTTTTGAACTGTGGTGTTGGAGAAGACTCTTGAGAGTCCCTTGGACTGCAAGAAGATCCAACCAGTCCATTCTGAAGGAGATCAATCCTGGAATTTCTTTGGAAGGAATGATGCTAAAGCTGAAACTCCAGTATTTTGGCCACCTCATGCGAAGAGTTGACTCATTGGAGAAGACTCTGATGCTGGGAGGGATTGAGGGCAGGAGGAGAAGGGGACGACAGAGGATGAGATGGCTGGTTGGCATCACTGACTTGATGGGTGTGAGTCTGGGTGACCTCCGGGAGCTGGTGATGGACAGGGAGGCCTGGCGTGCTGCGGTTTATGGGGTCGCAAAGAGTCGGACACGACTGAGCGACTGATCTGATCTGATCTGATCTGACCTGGTCTTTTCCAGGATGTATCCTGCCTGAAGACAGTGTTATCTTAAAATGTAAATTAGGTCTTTACAACTTGAGACATTCTTTAGAGTATATAACTTCATTGCTAACACTAGCAAGGGGGTACTCTTTCTACCCCCTTCTGACGTCTATGTCAGAAGCTTTCTCTATCTCCTTTATACTTTAATAAAACTTTATTACACAAAAGCTCTGAGCGATCAAGCCTCGTCTCTGGCTCCGGATTGAATTCTTCTCCTTCGGGGGCCAAGAATCCTGGTGTCTTCGCGTGATTCAACAACAACCTTTCACTACTCTGCTATTCAGTTCCCTCATGCTATTCCAAACCTTCAGTAAAATTCTGCTATATCCAACTGGATTCTGTTCATGGTATTAGAAGGAGGGGGTGCTGGTTTCCAAAATAGGGCAAAAGGGACCAAAGAAGAGAGGAAGCCACCCAGAGAAACAATAATGGTTTGAATGGCTAGATCAGAAAAATGCCATCTCTGGAGAAAGCATCTGGAATACTGGACTGGAGAGAGAGAAGGGCAATTTTCCAAAGTAAGTGGATTGAGGGTTCTACTGTCTTATTTGCACATTAAAGAGAAGTTTCAGAAGGCTGTAAGATTTGAGGACATCTGGTTCATATTATTCCATATTGGCATTAAAATAATTAAAATACTCGAGTCCTATGGTTCCCCACTGTATTTCCCAGACTAGTAAAATTTAAGGACTGTTATTGCATCATGCAAAGATATTTTAAAAACTAATTATCACCATTGTTTCACAAAATAAAGGGCATTTTAGCATACATAAAAGCAAAATAGGAAGAGCATAACCTCAGAACAATTTTTTTAAATTTTGTTTTTATTTGAAATGATCTCACAGTCAACCTACTAAAAAACATGTATTTTATTTAGTTGTAGCTTAAAGATTTCTTAAGTTTTTTTCTACCTATTTATTCATTTTTTCAAAAGCATTAGTAAACTGTTAGGTGCCAAGCACTGTGCTAGGTACTAGAGTGGAGAGAATGTAGCAATACAGATACAGAAATGTATCAATATCTCATGGTTTTCTGGGAGAGTAAGGTCCGTCTAGTCAAGGCTATGGTTTTTTCTGTGGTCATGTATGGATGTGAGAGTTGGACTGTGAAGAAGACTGAGCGCTGAAGAATTGATGCTTTTGAACTGTGGTGTTGGAGAAGACTCTTGAGAATCCCTTGGACTGCAAGGAGATCCAACCAGTCCATTCTGAAGGAGATGAGCCCTGGGATTTCTTTGGAAGGAATGATGCTAAAGCTGAAACTCCAGTACTCTGGCCACCTCATGTGAAGAGTTGACTCACTGGAGAAGACTCTGATGCTGGGAGGGATTGGGGGCAGGAGGAGGAGGGGATGACAGAGGATGAGATGGCTGGATGGCATCACTGACTCAGTGGACGTGAGTCTGAGTTGGTGATGGACAGGGAGGCCTGGCGTGCTGCGATTCATGGGGATGCAAAGAGTTGGACACGACTTGAGCGACTGAACTCAACTAAACTGAAAGTAGGTGACCCTAACTGCAAACAGTGTGACTTGTGCTGTGGTAGAGGAACTCTCTGAATACTATGGGCAAAAAGGTCCAAACAACAGCTGAAAAAAAAAAAAGTCACTCTCTCTCTAAGCGGAAGTGTAAGAACTAGTGAAGCTTGATGTTAGATCTTACTCTGCATCCTTCATTTGAGTTTCCTTACCAATGATTTAGAGGGAAACTGACAGTATAGCCCAGAGATCATGGGATTTTTCAGACTTTTATTTTTACTGAGCCAGTAACAGGGCTGGGAACATACTTCAGTGCAATGTCAGCTGATCCATACGGCACACCCAACCAGAAGAACTGGGTTAGGAGGAATGTAAGGAGTAAAAACGGACACCCTCCCCTTCTTGTCTATGGTGGAATGGCTCTGCACATAGCCACTCTGCTCACTTTAGGATGTACAACCTAAAGGTCAGTGGGGGACAGAACAGGGTAAGACTATGGTGACGTGGTCCATGGTGAAGACTAAGCTTAGGATCTGGTGCCAGACTGGAGATGGAGCACTTGCTCGGTACACACACTGGGGAAATGTCTGGGAGGGGTGATGGGCACAGTGGTCCCTCCGGCTCAATAGTACTCCAAGCTACCAGGTTTCTGAGTTTCTATTCTAAGTGAGAGTTAGGAAGGAACATGTTGGTATCTCAGTTTGGTTCTGAATTTCCTGAGGGAGTCGGGAATGCTGGTACAGCAAGGGATACATACACATTCATACAAATGTATACATACATACACACATTCATTCACAGACGTTTATGTGAAGAAGAACCGGAGGCAGGTACTCTGGGGAGTTTTTCCGCTGTGCCTCAAAGGGTTCTCTGTGCTAGAGGGGAAAAGCTAACTATGCATTTTCTCACATCGTACAACCACAGTATATGTGTCAAAGGGATAGATGCTGAACCAGTCTTTTCCTTTCCTTGTTTAACCTCAACTTTGGTCAGAAATAGGTCTAGAACTTGCACTCAATTATCCATCCTTATATAAACTCAAAACCTCCAGAGATCGGCTGAGGGCTTCAGCTCTGGTATCTCTGGCCGGGTCTTCTGGCTTCCCTGAAGCACATGCGTGTGACGACGATACAGAAACGCAGGCAGTGAGTCTTGCACACACACAGAGGTTCTGCAGCTCTCGTCCATTCTCACACATTCCCATTTTAGATTCTGAGCAGCTCTCCCTCCCCAGGCGCTATGGAATAGAAGGGTCTGACAGAATCATCCAAAAGAGATGAGGTTCCTTCCCCACGGGAGCTTGGGAACAGAGGTGTGGTCATTTTCCTTCTCCGCTTTAAAAATTGTGACCTCCCTAGAGAAGGGCCGGCCAGGGGACCGAGATCCGCAGACGGTGCGGGGAACCGGCGCCCCTGCAAAGCCCAGTAATGCCCGAGACCAGGCCGGGGAGGCGCGAAGGGAGGCGGAGTTGTCCTCAGGCCGGTGGCAGAGGATGGGGCAGCTCGGGCAGTGACTGCTTTGAAGGAGAAAGGGAACCAGGGTTTCATGGTTCCCGAGGTCTCCCCAGGTCGACTCCCCGGAGACCCAGAGCAGCGGCGGGGCTCTGAGGTCAGGCAAGTTCCTGGGAGCGCGGGGAGCGAGTGTCTTACCTGGCCGGGCTGGCTGGTGTAGTTGAAGGAATAGATGTTCTCGGTGGGGAGGCTCACCACCCCGCTGTAGATGAGACCGAACTCTGCGCCCCTGGCGGGGGTTGCGGGGGTCGCGGCGCAGCGCTGGGGGTGGCGCGGGGCGCCTGGGCGCCACCAACGGCAGAAGCCAGGGCAGCGCGCAGAGCAGCGCCAGCCGCGTGCAACCGCGCATGGTGGGCACAGCTGCCCGGCCGCGGCCAAGCCCAGCGGCCCGGGGGGAGGGGGCGAACGCAGAGCCTGTCCTCCCAAAGCCCCCGGCGGCCCCCGCGCTGTTTTCAGCGCCGCGCTGGCGATGCCTGGCAAGCCCCGCCGACGAGTGCTGGCAACGGGCTGGCGAAAGGCTGATCAAATATTGATGCAGCCTCCTGGGGTCTCCACGGAAGGTCACCAGGCGGAGGTAGTGGGTGCGCAGCAAAGGGGAGCGACCGGGGGCTCCTGCCGCCTTCTAAGTCTGTTTCCTCTCCCCTTTCTCGTTTCTGAGAATCTCTCACTTAGCCAACCAGAATTTCAACCGATCTCTTCCCCCTCAACCTCAAAAAGGAAAAAACAGCATTGGAGACATTAAAAGGAAATACCCACTAGTCTTGAAGAATCAAGACCAGCCATTGAGCAGGAAATTCAGTCCGTTTTAAATAAATATGCACCTTCCTGCAAGCGAAGGAACAGAAAGCCTGTCTCCAAAGAGGGTGCACGAGTTCGCGTTTCCAGTCTGCTACCTGCAAAGAACTCCTGCTCGTCTGAGAGATGGTTATTAACTCTCAAGTCTCCCTTCTCGAACAGAATTCTCACTTCTCCCTTCCCAGTCACCTGCTTTATTTCCTTATCACCTTCTCCTAATCTTAAGGAGCCTCACGTCATCACTTTTTCTTTCCCTCGCCAGACGTGAACATATATAAATATGTACAGTCATAACAAAATAAATATGGCAAAATAAATAAATAAATAAAACAGTCTTAACGCTGCCTTAAGTCGAGTCCCGGAAGTTGTCAAGAAGACCCAGAGCAACTGGATTCGTGCAGAGGGCACACATTCTGCTCCAACTTCGGGTCTCCTTTGTCCCTGCAGTGACTCTCAGATCAGCAGAATCCCCAGGACTCTGTATTGTTTTTCAAGAGAAACCACAACCCCAAATCAAAAGGAAATACCCTTCAGGCAAAAATTAGGAGATTCAATTTAAACAATTGAAGAGGTAGGTCAAGAGTGGGTTGAAACCACCAGGATATTGTAAACTAAATATCCTCCAGTTAAAAATAAAGTAAAATTTAAAAAAAAAAAAGAAGAGTGGAGTGAGGTGAGGATCTCTGGCAAATCCTTTTAGAGCACCAGATAATCCCAGTTCAGGAGGACGCTGTTTCATTTCAGCTTCAAGTTATTTGTAAACTGGAGGAGAATATAATTGAGATCAATCTGAGGGGATATTAAAAAAAGAAGCCACAAAGAAGAAAAAAGATCATGTTCAAAGAGTTAAGATTGTAGATTAAAATCCCAGCATTTATCATTCAATGGAAAGGGTTTCTCTCTCTTTTTTAAAACCTCATTGAATTCCTACGATTTATTAAAACATCAAAAAATGAGTGTAATGCATTTGATATACAGTTGTGTGATGAGAAAACAATGAAGATGGAAGATTGATTTAGATGACTTCCTATTAGGACTTTAAAAACATTTTTTACTTTAAAAAATGTTTTTGAAAATATATGGGCACGAGGACAAAAGTGCTAATTCAAAGAAGAGTCTGAGGGGTATAAAGTTTAAAATAGAACTGAGGTTCTTTTTTTTTTTTTTTGAGAAACATAATTTCAAGCAGAATTTGAGTGATGTGAAACTGCTGTATTTAAAATGTCTGTGTCTGTTTTTATAACTTTAAAAAGTTTCATAAACTTGGTGTTTGTAATTCCCTTTGAGATTAACTGGCCTGGCCAGTTCAAGCACTTTCTAGAAGTGTAGGATCATGGATATTTCACCCTGCTTATTTAACTTATATGCAGAGAACATCATGAGAAACGCTGGGCTGGGTGAAGCACAGGCTAGAATCAAGATTGCCGGGAGAAATATCAATAACCTCAGCTCAGGGATGGGGAGCCTGCTGGGCTGCCGTCTATGGGGTTGCACAGACTCGGACACGACTGAAGCGACTTAGCAGCAGCAGCAGCAGCAGCAGCAGCGTGCAAATGACACCACCTTATGGCTGAAAGCAAAGAAGAACTAAAGAGCCTCTTGATGAAAGTGAAAGAGGAGAGTGAAAAAGTTGGCTTAAAACTCAGTATTCAGAAAACAAGGATCATGGCATCCAGTCCCATCACTTCATGGAAAATAGATGGGGAAACAGTGGAAACAGTGTCAGACTTTATTTTTTGGGGCTCCAAAGCCACTGCAGATGGTGACTGCAGTCATGAAATTAAAAGACACTTGCTCCTTGGAAGAAAAGTTATGACCAACCTAGACAGCATATTAAAAAGCAGAGACATTACTTTGCCAACAACAATCTGTCTGGTCAAAGCTATGGCTTTTCCAGTAGTCATGTATGGATGTGAGAGTTGGACTGTGAAGAAAGCTGAGTGCTGAAGAATTGATACTTTTGAACTGTGGTGTTGGAGAAGACTCTTGAGAGTCCCTTGGACTACAAGGAGATCCAACCAGTCCATCCTAAAGGAAATCAGGCCTGAATATTCATTGGAAGGACTGATGCTGAAGCTGAAACCCCAATACTTTGGCCACCTGATTCGAAGAACTGACTCATTGGAAAAGACTCTGATGCTGGGAAAGATTTAAGGTGGGAGAAGGGGACGACAGAGGATGAGATGGTTGGATGGCATCACCATGGACATGAGTTTGAGTAAACTCTGGGAGTTGGTGATGGACAGGGAGGCCTGTCATGCTGCCGTCTATGGGGTCGCAAAGAGTCGGACGCGACTGAGTGACTGAACTGAACTGAGGATCATGGAGTCTTACTCAAACACTAAGAAAGATGGGGAATTGGCCTGTTTACAAGGTGGCCCCTTCTTTAGAGGGCTGTGAGCTGTGCTTAGGTGCTCAGTTGTGTCCAACTCTTTGTGACCCCGTGGACAATAACCTGCCAGGCTCCCGCTGTCCATGGAATTCTCCAGGCAAAAATATTGGAGCGGGTTGCCATTTCTTCTCCAGGGGATCTTCCCAATCCAGGGATCAAACTCAGGTCTCCTGCATTGCGGGAGGATTCTTTACTGTCTGAGCCACCAGGGAAGCCCTCTTTAGAGGGCAAGTGTCTCATTACTAGAAAGATATTCCACATTTTAAACTGAACTGTGCTTCTCTTCACTGGTGTGAGGTCTGCTGTCTGGAGCCATAGGTATAAACCTAATCCTTCTTCCACATGACAGCCTTGTAGGTATTTGAAGGGAGCTATGATTCTTCAAGGCTTTATCCTAATTTTAAGTAATGAATTTAGAAGCAATTTGAACAGACCCTTTATCATTCAGAGCCCAAAAGGTCTATTTTAAAGCCTTTATAGATGATATCTATAAAAGACAACTTAAGTGTTATATTGCAAATCAGCCTATGCTATCAGTTCAGTTCAGTTCAGTTCAGTCGCTCAGTCATGTCCGACTCTTTGCGACCCCATGAATTGCAGCACGCCAGGCTTCCTTGTCCATCACCAACTCCGGGAGTTCATTCAAACTCACGTCCATTGAGTCAGTGATGCCATCCAGCCATCTCATCCTCTGTCGTCCCCTTTTCCTCCTGCCCCCAATCCCTCCCAGCATCAGAGTCTTTTCCAATGATCAGTTCTTTGAATGAGGTGGCCAAAGTACTGGAGTTTCAGCTTCAGCATCATTCCTTCCAAAGAACACCCAGGGCTGATCTCCTTTAGAATGGACTGGTTGGATCTCCTTGCAGTCCAAGGGTCTCTCAAGAGTCTATGACTGACTCCTAATTCAAGCCCCAATCCAATGAATGACCTTAGGCAATTAACCTCCCCGGTGAAGGCAATGGTACCCCACTGCAGTACTCTTGTCTGGAAAATCCCATGGACAGAGGAGCCTGGTAGGCTACAGTCCATGAGGTCACAAAGTGTCAGACACGACTGAGCAACTTCACTTTCACAAAAACTGTATAAATAGCATACCAAAATGTCCTTGTATATGAGTTAGAATAAAGTGTTATTTCAGAAATTTTTAAGTGTTTAAAAGCCATCTCTGTGATTGAATTTTTCTATTACATTTGAGTTTTTGCAGCCCACTCCAGTACTCTTGCCTGGAAAATCCCATGGACGGAGAAGCCCGGTAGGTGCAGTCCATGGGGTCGCTAGGAGTCGGACATGACTGTGCGACTTCACTTTCACTTTTCACTTTCATGCATTGGAGAAGGAAATGGCAGCCCACTCCAGTGTTCTTGCCTGGAGAATCCCAGGGATGGGGGAGCCTGGTGGGCTGCGGTCTATGGGGTCGCACATAGTCAGACACGACTGAAGTGATTTAGCAGCAGCAGTATCACAAGATTGCTCTAAGGATAAAAGGGAGGAAGAATATGTTTGAAATTATATTCAAAAATATAAAATGATATACAACCAAATATTACTATATGACAGTTAAAGTTCAATAGCTAAAAAATGAAACATGGTCAATCAGCCAGGTTTTTAAAATATCTACAATGCTGAGGTTTCACTGTGAGAGACTGAACATACAATGGCCAGATCGTATATGAAGAGACCCCTGACCCACAGCCTCTGCAACAGCCAGTCCAGGAAACCAAACCACAAACTGTACCAAATGGCCCGAAACAGTCAGGACTTGGCCAGTGACAGCCAACTTCTCCAATTTAGCCTTGCTTCCAACTCAGGATCAATCAGAGGAAGCCAAATGTGTTCCACAAACCATAAAATGCACCTGACCCTAGCTTCTCCATGCCATCAAGATCCAATCAGAGCGCTGCTGAAGATGTCCTTTTTTCTGTATAAAGCTTTCCCACTTTCCTGTCTGCCTTTGAGTCTCCGCCAAACACAGGTGGTGGTTCACTATAGCAAGCTCTGAATAAACAACCTCTGTTTGTTTTCTTTGGGTGGTTTTTATTTCCATAGTTTTCCTGAAAGTTCCATGGGGATGTCTGCACTGCCTGTCACCACCAACTCCAGATTTCATGGAATGCTGCCCCTTGGGGCCAGTTGTATGTGTTGACCTGGTGATTCAGCACTGGGTCTGAACTCTGCTCTTTGCTTTGAATTCTTTGGCTATTGAGTTTCAGTTTTTTTTTTTTTTTAACATGATTGTAATAATTTTCTTTTCTTTTTTTTAAATTTTATTTTTATTATTATTATTTTTTACTTTACAATATTGTATTGGTTTTGCTATACATTAACATGCATCCGCCACGGGTGTACATGTGTTCCCCATCCTGAACCCACCTCCCACCTCCCTGCCCATACCATCCCTCTGGGTCATCCCAGTGCACTAGCCCCAAGCTTCCTGTATCCTGCATCGAACCTGGACTGGCGATCCATTTCTTATATGATATTATACATGTTTAAATGCCATTCTCCCAAATCATCCCCCCTCTCCCTCTCCCACAGAGTCTAAAAGACTGTTCTCTACATCTTTGTCTCTTTGCTGTCTCACATACAGGGTTGTCATTACCATCTTTCTAAATTCCATATATACGTGTTAGTATAAAGCCTTTGACTGTGTGGATCACAAGAAACTGTGGAAAATTCTGAAAGAGATGGGAATACCAGACCACCTGATCTGCCTCTTGAGAAATTTGTATGCAGGTCAGGAAGTAACAGTTAGAATTGGAAATGAAACAACAGACTGGTTCCAAATAGGAAAAGGAGTTCATCAAGGCTGTATATTGTCACCCTGTTTATTTAACTTATATGCAGAGTACATCATGAGAAACACTGGACTGGAAGAAACACAAGTTGGAATCAAGATTGCCAGGAGAAATATCAATAATCTCAGATATGCAGATGACACCACCCTTATGGCAGAAAGTGAAGAGGAACTAAGAAGCCTCTTGATGAAAGTGAAAGAGGAGAGTGAAAAGGTTGGCTTAAAGCTCAACATTCAGAAAACGAATATCATGGCATCTGGTCCCATCACTACATGGGAAATAGATGGAGAAACAGTGGAAACAGTGTCAGACTTTATTTTTCTGGGCTCCAAAATCACTGCAGATGGTGACTGCAGCCATGAAATTAAAAGACGCTTACTCCTTGGAAGGAAAGTTATGACCAACCTAGATAGCATATTCAAAAGTGGAGACATTATTTTGCCAATGAAGGTTCGTCTAGTCAGGGCTATGGTTCTTCCTGTGGTCATGTATGGATGTGAGAGCTGGACTGTGAAGAAGGCTGAGCGCCAAAGAATTGATGCTTTTGAACTGTGATGTTGGAGAAGACTCTTGAGAGTCCCTTGGACTGCAAGGAGATCCAACCAGTCCATTCTGAAGGAGATCAGCCCTGGGATTTCTTTGGAAGGAATGATGCTAAAGCTGAAACTCCAGTATTTTGGCCACCTCATGCGAAGAGTTGACTCATTGGAAAAGTCTCTGATGCTGGGAGGGATTGGGGGCAGGAGGAGAAGAGGACGACAGAGGATGAGATGGCTGGATGGCATCACTGACTCGATGGACATGAGTCTGAGTGAACTTCGGGAGTTGGTGATGGACAGGGAGGCCTGGCATGCTGTGATTCATGGGGTCACAAAGAGTTGGACACAACTGAGTGACTGATCTGATCTGATACTGTATTGGTGTTTTTCTTTCTGGCTTACTTCACTCTGTATAATAGGCTCCAGTTTTATCCACCTCATTAGAACTGATTCAAATGTATTCGTTTTAATGGCTGAGTAATACTCCATTGTGTATATGTACCACAGCTTTCTTAGCCATTCATTTGCTGATGGACATCTAGGTTGCTTCCATGTCCTGGCTATTGTAAACAGTGCTGTGATGAACATTGGGGTACACGTGTCTCTTTCAATTCTTGTTTTCTCAGTGTGTATGCCCAGCAGTGGGATTGCTGGATCATAAGGCAGTTCTATTTCCAGTTTTTTAAGGAATCTCCACACTGTTCTCCATAGTGGCTCTACTAGTTTGCATTCCCACCAATAGTGTAAGAGGATTCCCTTTTCTCCACACCCTCTCCAGCATTTATTGCTTGTAGACTTTTGGATAGCAGCCATTCTGACTGGTGTGAAATGGTACCTCACTGTGCTTTTGATTTGCATTTTTCTGATAATGAGTGATGTTGAGCATCTTTTCATGTGTTTGTTAGCCATCTGTATGTCTTCTTTGGAGAACTGTATATTTAGTTCTTTGGCCCCTTTTTGATTGGGTCGTTTATTTTTCTGGAATTGAGCTGCAGGAGTTGCTTGTATATTTTTGAGATTAGTTGTTTGTCAGTTGCTTCATTTGCTATTATTTTCTCCCATTCTGAAGGCTGTCTTTTCACCTTGCTTATAGTTTCCTTTGTTGTGCAGAAGCTTTTAACTTTAATTAGGTCCCATTTGTTTATTTTTGCTTTTATTACCAATATTCTGGGAGGTGGGTCATAGAGGATCCTGTTGTGATGTATGTCGGAACATGTTTTGCCTATGTTCTCCCTCTAAGAGTTTTATAGTTTCTGGTCTTATGTTTAGATCTTTAATCCATTTTGAGTTTATTTTTGTGTATGGTGTTAGAAAGTGTTCTAGTTTCATTCTTTTACAAGTGGTTGACCAGTTTTCGCAGAACCACTTTTTAAAGAGATTGTCTTTTCTCCATTGTATATTCTTGCCTCCTTTGTCAAAGATAAGGTGTCCATAGGTGTGTGGGTTTATCTCTGGGTTTTCTATTTTGTTTCATTGATCCATATTTCTGTCTTGTGCCAGTACCATACTGTCTTGATGACTGTGGCTTTGTAGTAGAGCCTGAAGTCAGGCAGGTTGATTCCTCCAGTTCCATTCTTCTTTCTCAAGATTGCTTTGGCTATTCAAGGTTTTTTGTATTTCCATACAAATTGTGAAATTATTTGTTCTAGCTCTGTGAAAAAACACCATTAGTAGCTTGATGAGGATTGCATTGAATCTATAGATTGCTTTGGGTAGTATACTCATTTTCACTATATTGATTCTTCCAATTCATGAACATGGTATATTTCTCCATCTATTAGTGTCCTCTTTGATTTCTTTCATCAGTGTTTTATAGTTTTCTATATATAGGTCTTTAGTTTCTTTAGGTAGATATATTCTGAAGTATTTTATTCTTTTTGTTGCAATGGTGAATGGAATTGTTTCCTTAATTTCTCTTTCTGTTTTCTCATTATTAGTGTATAGGAATGCAAGGGATTTCTGTGTGTTAATTTTATATCCTGCAACTTTACTATATTCATTGATTAGCTCTAGTAATTTTCTGGGGGAGTCTTTAGGGTTTTCTATGTAGAGGATCATGTCATCTGCCAACAGTGAGAGTTTTACTTCTTCTTTTCCAATTTGGATTCCTTTTATTTCTTTTTCTGCTCTGATTACTGTGGCCAAAACTTCCAAAACTATGTTGAGTAGTAGTGGTGAGAGTGGGCATCTTTGTCTTGTTCCTGACTTTAGGGGATATGCTTTCAGTTTTTCACCATTGAGGATAATGTTTGCTGTGGGTTTGTCATATATAGCTTTTATTATGTTGAGGTATATTCCTTGTATTCCTGCTTTCTGGAGAGTTTTTTTTTTTATCATAAATGGTTGTTGAATTTTATCAATGGCTTTCTCTGCATCTATTGAGATAATCATATGGCTTTTATTTTTCAATTTGTTAATGTGGTGTATTACATTGATTGATTTGCAGATATTGAAGAATCCTTGCATCCCTGGGATAAAGCCCACTTGGTCATGGTGTATGATCTTTTTAATGTGTTGTTGGATTCTGATTGCTAGAATTTTGTTAAGGATTTTTACATCTATGTTCATCAGTGATATTGGCCTGTAGTTTTCTTTTTTTGTGGCATCTTTGTCCGGTTTTGGTATTAGGGTGATGGTGGCCTCATAGAATGAGTTTGGAAGTTTACCTTCCTCTGCAATTTTCTGGAAGAGTTTGAGTAGAATAGGTGTTAGCTCTTTTCTAAATTTTAGGTAGAATTCATCTGTGAAGCCGTCTGGACTTAGGCTTTTATTTACTGGAAGATTTCTGATTACAGTTTCAATTTCTGTGCTTGTGATGGGTCTGTTAAGATTTTCTGTTTCTTCCTGGTTCAGTTTTGGAAAGCTGTACTTTTCTAAAAATTTGTCCATTTCTTCCATGTTGTCCATTTTATTGCCATATAATTGCTGATAGTCTCTTATGATCCTTTGTATTTGTCTGTTGTGATCTCTCCATTTTCATTTCTAATTTTATTGATTTGACTTTTCTCTCTTTGTTTCTTGATGAATCTGGCTAATGGCTTGTCAATTTTATTTATCCTTTCAAAGAACAAGCTTTTGGCTTTGTTGATTTTTGCTATGGTCTCTTTTGTTTCTTTTGCATTTATTTCTGCCCTAATTTTTAAGATTTCTTTCCTTCTACTAACCCTGGGGTTCTTCATTTCTTCCTTTTCTAGTTGCTTTAGGTGTAGAGTTAGGTTATTTATTTGACTTTTTTCTTGTTTCTTGAGGTATGCCTGTATTGCTATGAACTTTCCCCTTAGCACTGCTTTTACAGTGTCCCATAGGTTTTGGGTTGTTGTGTTTTCATTTTCACTCATTTCTATGTATATTTTGATTTCCTTTTTGATTTCTTCTGTGATTTGTTGGTTATTCAGCAGCATGTTGTTCAGCCTCCATATGTTGGAATTTTTAATATTTTTTTCTCCTGTAATTGAGATCTAATCTTACTGCATTGTGGTCAGAAAAGATGCTTGGAATGATTTCATTTTTTCTGAATTTACCAAGGCTAGATTTATGGCCCAGGATATGATCTATCCTGGAGAAGATTCCATGTGCACTTGAGAAAAAGGTGAAATTGTTTTGGGGTGAAATGTCCTATAGATATCAATTAAGTCTAACAAAGTTTGGGTTTCTTTGTTAATTTTCTGTTTAGTTGATCATCCATAGTTGTGAGTGGGGTATTAAAGTCTCCCACTATTATTGTGTTTTTGTTAATTTCCCTTCATACTTGTTAGCATTTGTCTTACATATTGCGGTGCTCCTATGTTGGGTGCGTATATATTTATAATTGTTATATCTTTTTCTTGGATTGATCCTTTGATCATTATGTAGTGACCTTCTTTGTCTCTTTTCACAGCCTTTGTTTTAAAGTCTATTTTATCTGGTATGAGTATTCCTACTCCTGCTTTCTTTTGATCTCTATTTGCATGGAATATCTTTTTCCAGCTCTTCATTTTCAGTCTGTATGTGTCCCCTGTTTTGAGGTAGGTCTCTTGTAGACAACATATATAGGGGTCTTGTTTTTGTATCTATTCAGCCAGTCTTTGTCTTTTGGTTGGGCCATTCAACCCATTTACGTTTAAGGTAATTATTGATAAGTATGATCCCATTGTTGTTTTCGGTTCAAGTTTATAAACGTTTTCTGTGTTTCCTGTCTAGAGAAGATCCTTTAGCATTTGCTGAAGGCTGGTTTGGTGGTGCCGAATTCTCTCAGCTGTTGCTTGTCTGTAAAGCTTTTGATTTCTCCTTCATATTTGAATGAGATCCTTGCTGGGTACAGTAATGTGGGTTGTAAGTTTTTCTCTTTCATAACTTTAAGTATGTCCTGCCATTCCTTTCTGGCTTGAAGAGTTTCTACTGAAAGATAAGCTGTTATCCTTATGGGAATCACCTGGTGAGTTATTTGTTGTTTTTGCCTTGCTGCTTTTAATATTTGTTCTTTGTGTTTGATCTTCATTAATTTAATTAACACGTGTGTTGGGGTATTTCACCTTGGGTTTTTCCTGTTTGGGACTCTGGGTTTTTTGGACTTGGGTGATTATTTCCTTCCCCATTTTAGGGAAGTTTTCAACTATTGTTTCCTCAAGTATTTTCTCATGGTCTTTCTTATTGTCTTCTTCTTCTGGGACTCCTATGATTCGAATGTTGTGGCGTTTAATATTGTCCTGGAGGTCTCCGAGATTGTCCTCATTTCTTTTAATTTGTTTTTCTTTTTTCTGCTCTGATTCAATTATTTCTACCATTCTATCTTCTATTTACTAATCCTATCTTCTGCCTCCATTATTCTACTATTTGTTGCCTACAGAGTGTTTTTGATCTCATTTATCGCATTGTTCATTATATATCGACTTTTTATTTCTTCTAGGTCCTTGTTAAACCTTTCTTGCATTTTCTCAATCCTTGCCTCCAGGCTATTTATCTGTGATTCCGTTTTTATTTCAAGATTTTGGATCATTTTCACTATCATTATTCGGAATTCTTTATCAGGTAGATTCCCTATCTCTTCCTCTTTTGTTTGGTTTGGTGGGCATTTATCTTGTTCCTTTACCTGCTGGGTATTCCTCTATCTCTTCATCTTGTTTATATTGCTGAGTTTGGGGTGGCCTTTCTGTATTCTGGCAGTTTGTGGAGTTCTCTTTATTATGGAGTTTCCTTGCTGTAGGTGGGGTTGTATCAGTGGCTTGTCAAGGTTTCTTGTTTAGGGACACTTGTGTTGGTGTTCTGGTGGGTAGAGCTGTATTTCTTCTCTCTGGAGTGTAATGAAGTGTCTACTAATGAGTTCTGAGATGTCAATGGATTTGCAGTAACTTTGGGCAGCCTGTATATTGAAGCTCAGGGCTGTGTTCCTGTGTTGCTGGAGAATTTGTGTGGTATGTCTTGCTCTGGAACTTATTGGCCCTTGGGTGGTGCTTGGTTTCAGTGTAGGTATGGAGGCATTAGATGAGCTCCTATCGCTTAATGTTCCCTTGAGTCAGGTATTCTATGGTGTTCTCAGAATTTGGATTTAAGCCTCCTTCTTCTGGTTTTCAGTCTTATTTTTACAATAGTCTCAAGACTTCTCCTTCTATACAGCACCATTGATAAAACATCTAGGTTAAAGATGAAAAGTTTCTCCACAGTGAAGGACACCCAGAGAGGTTCACAGAGTTACATGGAGAAGAGAAGAGGGAGGAGGGAGTTAGAGGTGACCCCAATGAGATGAGGTGGAATCAAAAGAGGAGAGAGCAAGCTAGCCAGTAATCACTTCCTTATGTGCGCTCCACAGTCTGGACCACTCAGAGATGTTCATGGAGTTATACAGAGAAGAGAAGAGGGAGGAAGGAGACAGAGGTGGCCAGGAGGATAAAAGGGGGGAATGAAAAGGAGAGAGACAGATCCAGACAGTAATCAGTTCCCTAAGTGTCCTCCACCGTCTGGAACACACAGAGATTCAGAGAGGTGGGTAGAGAAGAGAAGGGGGAGGGAGGAGACAGAGGCGACCTAGTGGAGAGAAAGGAGAGTCCAAAGTGGGAGAGAGCAGTCAAGCCAGTAATCTCGCTCCCAAGTAAAAATAGGTATTGAAGATTGGGTTCTTAAAGGTACAAAATTGATAACAAATACCAAAAAGCAAATATTAAAATTCTAGAATAGAGGTTGGATTTTCAAAAATACAATATTAAAGAAAAGAAGAAGAAGAAAAAAACAAAGTCACAAAAGTTATTAAAAATATATATATATGAAGTTTGTTTTAAAAGTCTTTTTTAAAAAAAAATTAATAGTAGGTTGTAAAAATGAAAATTAAAGGAGTAATAGAGGACTTAAAAATTAAAAGAAAGTTAAAAAAGAAGAAAAAAAGAAAGAAAAAAAGAAAAGAATGATCGTAAAAATAGTAAAAATATATCTAGGACTTTGGTGGTGTTATGGGCAGTGTGGGGTGAGTTAATTTTTGGATAGTTTCTTGGTCCAGCTTATATTTCTCAAGATCTATAGGCCCCTTCCTATGTAGTCGGTACTAACTACAGGGTTTTAATCTATTGCACCTGTCACTTCCAAGACGGTGGTTCCCTCAGTTTTAGCTTGTGTTTGCTGGTCTCTTCAGGGTCTGATTTCCGCCCTGACACAAGGGGGCGGTGGTGGACACTTTTTTAGGCTCGCTTGTTCTGTCGTGCTGTGGGGAGGGAGGGACGCTGCAAACAAATAACACTAGTGTGTGCTCATAGTGTCTCAGCCGCACTGGGCCTGCCCCCACTCATGGCACGTGCACCCTCCCTGCCCACACAGCTCAGGCTCTAGGTTGCTCTGCTGGGAACCGTTCAAGGCCAGCTCTGGGCTGCATGTACCTCCCAGGTCTAGGCCTCTCAGGTTCAGGCACTCAGGTAGTCCTCAGAGGCGCAGACTCCGTTGGGCCTGTGTTTTGTGCCCTTCCCAGGTCCGAGCAGCTCAGGTGATGAGGTGTTTGGCGAGCGTGGTTGCTGCAACTTATCACCTCTCCGGTCCCTGCCTGCTGGGTTTTCTGGGTGTACAACCGGCGCACCTTCTCAGGCGGATGACTGTCCAGAACCCCAAGAAGTCTTACTAAGCAAAGAAGCCTGCTTGCATTTTGGTAGATAATGTCTCTCTGGGGCTGTGATTGTCCCCTTCCGGCTCTGGCTGCCTGTCACCGGAGGGGGATTGTCTGCAGCCAGCTGGTTCTGTTCCGCCCTTTGTTCTGTGCGCGGGCCTGGTGGTGTCTTAGGGCTTTTTGCCTGGTCACTATCCCACAGTCTGGTTTGCTAGCCCAAATTAGATTGCTCTGTTTACCCTTGGGGGCATTCAGGCCTGATCCTTACTCTAAGCAATGCAGCCCACGCCTCCCTGCCCAGCCCCGGCTTGCTGGTGGTGGGCACAGGTGTCTGCGCTGCTTCTCCACTGGGGGAGTTACCATTGGGCTCGTAATCTGTGGGTTTTCATTATTTACTTATTTTCCCTCCCTATTATGTTGCCCTCTGTGCTTCCAAGGCTCGGCACAGACTCTGCAGTGAGAGTGTTTCCTGGTGTTTGGAAACTTCTCTTTTTAAGACTCCCTTCCCAGGATGGAGCTCCATCCTTACCTCTTTTGTCTCTTTTTTTGTCTTTTATATTTTTCCTACCTCCTTTTGAAGACAATGGGCTGCTTTTCTGGGTGCCTGATGTCCTCTGCCAGCATTCAGAAGTTGTTTTGTGGATTTTACTTAGCGTTTAAATGTTCTTTTGATGAATTTGTGGGGGAGAAAGTGGTCTCCCCGTCCTATTCCTCCACCACCTTAGGACCGCCCACTGAGTTTCAGTTTGATACCTCAGTTTTGTTATTGGTTTCCATTTGTTGACATCTTTGGTGGATTCAGGTCATTCTTTTATTTTTTAATCCTTTTTTTAATGCTCTCTTTTCTACTTCTGTTTTGTGTGGTGATAACTAGAAGTGCTGTTTGTCATAGAAGAGACTATAGACCATTATTTAAGGCATGACCTAGTTAAAGAGGGAAAAACATTCTCTCGTGGTAGGATGAAGACTATCCCAAATCTGTCCTAGATTTGTCATAAAACCTCAATTGAGATGACATCTAAATATTTCAGCAAGTTTTTCTGAGATTGTGACATCTCTTTATTAAATGGCTACATCTTCAGTAAAAGCCACTGTCTTTCAGAAGCCCAAGTATTAAACAAGCCTTCTAGAATCTGAAGAAAGCTCTTCAATAGTCTGTTTCCCTGCTGCTGCTGCTGCTAAGTCACTTCAGTCATGTCCAACTCTGTGCGACCCCATAGACGGCAGCCCACCAGGCTCCCCCATCCCTGGGATTCTCCAGGCGAGAACGCTGGAGTGGGTTGCCATTTCCTTTTCCAATGCATGAAAGTGAAAAGTGAAAGTGAAGTCACTCAGTCGTGTCTGACTCTTAGCGACTCCATGGACTGCAGCCCACCAGGCTCCTCCGTCCATGAGATTCTCCAGGCAAGAGTATGGGAGTGGGTTGCCATCACCTTCTCCAGTCTGTTTCCCTAGACATCCCGAAAAACAATAACAACAGCAAACACTTTTGTCTATTTGTACATGAGTGTTCTAGACAAAACTCGGTGTTTTAAATGAACATGAGAACCGTCAGACACCCACCACTTACCATAGCCTTACTCTCACTCCAGTTGCAAGGCTGATGCCCCTTGTCCTAGTGCAAGGCTGCCACTGCAGAACTTGTTGATGCTCCTGCTAAATTCATTCTAGGCTCCATGCTTGACCTTACAGATCTACATGGGGTAAAGACTTGACTAAGAATATACAATACTGTTAAGTCAGTCACTTAACTTCTTATGAATTTCTGTTGCCTTCTCCCTCTCACATTACTTCTCTGTCTCTCATTAACTGTGCAACACCCTGAATTTTGCCACTCTTCTGCCCTGACCAGAAGAAATGGAACCTCCAAATTGGCTTGCTTCAATTAGGGCCTTTCTGTACCTTGCTAAACTTTATTAGAGAGGATTCTCCCATTGAGAATCCTGATATATTTGTTGATGGGTCATACTTCAAAATAGAAACTGGAGATGATCACACTATACTAATTTCAATCTATCAGCACAGTCCTCTACCTGAGAGAAAGCTAATCCAGATGACAGAATTTATAAACACTTATTATTAGAGATTGTCAACTAGCTGAGGACCAGAGAATAAACACATATACAGATAGCAGATATGCTTCTGGAGTGGTACATGACATTTCAGAAACAAAAAGGATTTCTCACTTCTGCTTGAATCCCCATCAAAAGTGGATAACTAGTTAAAGAATTTTTAGATGTACTTCATCTTCCCAGTGAGATGGCTATTATAAGTTTGAAGCCCATGGTGCCAGAGATAAAAAGACCAAATGGAAGTTTAAAGGAGATGCTCTAGTAGATTGTTTTGCCAAACCAGCAGGCTTAACCAAGGTTATGATATTAACTAAACCCCCAAAGATAAATCTCTGGACTGAGTCAAAGAAGCCAAGATCAAATATCCACATCAAAAACCCTGCCTATAATTTGGAAAAGGAAGAATGGAAGAAGTGTGATGCACCCTTCACTTCGATAACTGTTAGGACTCTCAAGATGGCCATTTGACTTCAAATGGATATTAGCTGAATTTCTCCATGACACTACTCATTCTCTTATGGTGAGGACAAAGTACTTACTATTTTAAATCAGCATTGGTGGGAAAACTTTAAAAACACAGCTGAGATTATTTTGGGGTCATGTGCAACTTGTGAACAATATAATCCTGGAAAAACTGTAAAGGTGAGGCATGGCCAGGAACCCTATGAACACCTTCAGATGGATTTTATCCAGCTCCTGCTTTCTGTGGGATTTATTTATTTTTAGGATGGGTTACAGCATTTCCTTGCTAAAAATCTTCGCTGAACATTCTTTGCAGTCTCTAAAATGCTGCTTGATTTTGTGTTTCAAACTTGGGGTATACCAACTTTTATGTCAACTGACCAGGGCACACAATTTCATGAACCACTATGAAAGAATTGAATAAGGCACCACACTTTCTGAAAACTATACTATCCTTACCACCCACAGACTTCTGGGAAAGATCAAAAGGACCAATGAAATCCTTAAATTAAAGTTAGGAAAAATCTTAGAAATCCTTGAGCTCTCTTGGCCAAAGTTACAAAGTTACTAGCCCTTCTGTTCATATGTCTTAGAGACACATTGGTTATATCCCTATAAACTATTAATAGGAAGGCACATACTTTTAGAAATTTCACCCCTGATACTAGATTCTTTTCTGCTGCATGTAGATGTGGCAAAATACCACAAGGGAGTCATGTGCTATGCCCAGTCTTATGGTGAACTTGATAAGGTAGCTTCCCTTGACACTTCATAGATTGACTTTTCATGATCATCAATTAAGAAATTTCATCTATTGGAGGAGACACTGGAAAAAACCTCTCCCGAACCTCAGTGGATGGGACCTTATTAGATACTGTTAACAACTGTTGAAATACCTTTCTAGGCCCAAGATGGAGTCACTCCTGCCAAGGGTGCCACATTAGTAAACCAAAACTTAGATAACTTTTTCATCTCTGTAAATGCTTCAGTTTACCAGAAATGTACTATATCTAGTCAGTCAATCCCTAAGTGCAAGCCAACTCTTGGCCTTCTCACCCAAACATGGTCAACTGCGTGGCCCCAGCTAACCATATTTTCTATTTTTCTCTTTTCTATAGCCAATAAAAGCTTCCTTCCTTCTATTCCATTTTGTAGTTCTTCACAAGGAGACTGTCTACTTCATGAAGTGTCATGTATAGTTTGTTTGCATCACCTAAGTTGTCTTCTGTAATCATTTTTAAACAAAAAGTATATTAGTGAAACTTTAGTAAGTCAATTTTTGACTTAACGTTTCACAGCTAAAGAAACAACTCAGAGTTCATGTAACTGGAAGGCTACTCCAATAGGGAACTTCAAGCTAAGGATTGTTACAAATCCTCTAGAAGCAACTGACCTTTGGGAATAGACATTTGACCCAAGACCTTTGGGATAAGCACATGGCCTTGGAAAAATGAACAAATACCAACCAAGACATTACACCAGGACCCTTGTCTAATCCTTGTTTTGTTTTTTACCTGCTTACTGATAATCATTTTCATTCTCTATTACTATATAGATCACTGATGCTGTCTACCCATAGTGCTCCCTTCTCTCCTCCCCCCTTTATAATAATTGTTCAATTGGAACATATTCATATTCAGTAACACTCTACTTAGATTGTCACATAGGACCCTCTGTCCTCAACCTTAATGACTGTTGGATACATCATTCATCATTAGACCTTCATGATGAAAATCTATAGGCTACTCTAGTCTCATCAAATGAGATCATAGAGAATTATAGCCAGTGACTATTCCACTTGCACCTACGTGGACAAATTACCTTACACCATTAACCTATGTCTCTGCTAGTTTCCCTTCTCCCAGAGAAATAACCAATTATTAAAATTTATTTATCAGTCCCCAGATAATTCTAAATTTGAATTCAACAGCCTTTGTAGGGTGATGGGCCAAATACTTGCCACGTGGAAGAGACTAGTAGAGATCTAAATATGTAAATTCTTGGTTTTGACTTTATGTTGTGATAAAGTCTTTTTTTCTTGGATTTCCGTGTGCCCTTTAGGCTGCTACTTCCTTTGCAGGCAGAACACATGGTCTCATTTGCCTCAGACCAAGACTTTATACACTTTAATAATTGTATTCTAAGACTTGTTTATGGACCAAGACTAATTCTATACACCACCAACGATGGAAGTTCTGACACAGATACAAGCTACAAAAGGAGACCTCCCTTGATTGTTCAGGTATTGTACCTGACTCATTGGAGAATTTGCTGACCCACTGTTTATCCTAACAATCAGAGTAGTCCTCTCAATGGAGAGAATTATACAAGTAGAAAAGACTATAAGGTGAATTTATCATTAACTTTGGCAGAATTAACTAATGTTTTGACATAAACTCTACAAGATATATAAATCACTCTCAACTTGTTGACATGAGCAGTGGTGGACAAATCGCATTTGCTCTAGATCTCGTTTGCTGTTCATGGTGGTATCTGTGACTGAATATTCAAACAGACAATGACCAGATAATATATAACAATAGAACTTAACCCACAATCTCTGTAGCAGTCAGTCCAGGAAGCCAAACCATAACCTCTGCAACAATCTGCCTAGAATTGTCATGATTTGGTCATGTGGAGAAGGAAATGGCAACCCACTCCAGTGTTCTTGCCTGGAGAATCCCAGGGACGGCGGAGCCTGGTGGGCTGCCATCTATGGGGTCGCACAGAGTCGGACACGACTGAAGTGACTTAGCACTAAGCAGAGATCTTTATGATTTACAGCCCAGTTTAGGTATTTCTGAGCTTCCCAGGTGGTGCAGTGGTAAAAGAATCTACTTGCCAATGCAGAAAATGCAGGAGATGCAGGTTCGATTGCTGGGTCGGGAAGATCCCCTGGGGTAGGAAATGGCAACCCACACCAGTATTCTTGTCTGGAACATTCCATGGACAGAGGAGCCTTGGTGGGCTACAGTCCGTGGACTCACAGAGTTGGACACAACTGCACACACAGTGTTCTTAGGCATTTCTGCATTTCAAAAATCAGAACATACAAAAAGTGATTCTTCTCAAGGTAGTACTGAAGAAGAATCTTCCCCATATTAAAAAAAAATGTCATAAAGAATAGAAGCAGTTGTGGAAACAAAGACTATTGACATGAGAATAAGCAGACTTTTAATTCAGCATTTGGTATAGAAAGTATCATTTGCGTTTGGCAGAGTCTCAAAGACAACAGGGAGTGAAAAGGTTAATAGTGAAATACCGGGAAGACTTCAGAAATACTCTGATTATAATCTGGGATGCAGAAACTGGAGGTGGGCTAAGCAGAAGTGGGGCTTGTTATGGCTTGGGGAGTTTTCTGCCTCATATTTAGACCACCCAGAGAAAGCCAGATAAACAGCTTTCTTGAGGTATAATCGACACACAACAAACTTCACATATTTAAAGCATAACATATCACCTGTTTTATAGACAAAGTATTTAGATTATTTACATTTAATGTAATAATGTATCTCTATTAACTTGCTATTTTCTATCTCTTGTCTGTTATTTCTTTTTTTGCACTTTTCTGCCTACTTTTAGATTAATCAACTATTTTTATTATCTCTTTTATATCTTTTTATAGATACCATCTCTGTTAGCTATAATTCTTACTATTTTAGTGATAGCTTTAGTGTTTATAGCATACATCTTTAACTTATCACAGTCTACCTTCAAGTAATTTTATAGCACACTGGGAATAGTATAAATGTCTTACAATAACATACTTCCTCTGACTTTTATGTTATTGTTGCCATGCATTTTACTATATATATTTATATATATAATATATAAAATAATATTATATATAAATTGTATATATATATATAAAGGTTTATATATATTATAAACCTTACTGTACATTTTTATTTTACTTGTTTAAGTAGTCAATTATATATATTTTTTAAAAATATTATTTATACATTTTTGGCTGCACTGAATGTTCCTTGCTGCATGTGGGCTTTCTCAAGTAGTGGACTTCTAATTGTAGTGGCTTCTCTTGCTGTGAAACAGAGACTCTAGGGCGTGCAGGCTTCAGTGACTGCAGCATGCAGGCTCAGTAGCTGTGGCACACAGGCTTGGTTGCTTAGAGGTCTGTGGACTCTTCTTCCTGGACCAGAGATCGAACTCAAGTCCCCTGAATTGGCAGGCAGATTCTTAAGGGCTGGCCCACCAGGGAAGTCCAAAGTAGTCAATTATTTTTTAAAGCGATTTTAAGAGTAAGATGGCACCCCACTCCAGTACTCTTGCCTGGAAAATCCCATGGATGGAGGAGCCTGGTAGGCCACAGTCCATGGGGTCACTAAGAGTTGGACATGACTCAGCGACTTCACTTTTACTTTTCACTTTCCTGCATTGGAGAAGGCAATGGCAACCCACTCCAGTGTTCTTGCCTGGAGAATCCCAGGGACGGGGGGAGCCTGGTGGGCTGCCGTCTATGGGGTCTCACAGAGTCGGACACGACTGAAGTGACTTAGCAGCAGCAGCAAAGAGTAAGAAAAATAATCTATATATTTACTCCTGTAGGTGTTTCCATGTAGATTTTCCATTTTCCATTTTCATTGTATAAATCCAGGTTTGCATCTGGTATCACTTTCCTTCTGCTTGAAGTATCTACTTTAACATTTCTCATAGTGTGGGTGGGGGTTTGCTGGTGATAAATTCTATTAGTTACATGGGGAAGCATCTTTTTCTCCCGCACTTAAAAAATATATTTTTAACAGATATAGAATTCTAGGTTGACAGCTTTTTTAATACATTAAAAGAATGTATTAATGTATTGTTTTCTTGCTTACAATATTTCTAATGAGAAATATGTTGTTATCCTTATTTTTGTTTCTCTGTAATGTCTTCTCTCTGACTGCTTTTAAGATTTTTTTCTTTATCACTGGATTTGATTATGATGTACCTTGATGTAACGTTCTTTGTGTTTCAGATTTTGTTGAGTTTGGAAAGCAGGTTCATGGGTAAAGATGCTGATAAGTGGATTAAATTAGTGATGGGACCTTATGGACATTTTCTTCATATAGCTTCAGTGTTGCCAATGAAGTAGAGAGCAAGGTCACTGGCTGAGACTCTGGACAGAAGAGATGTTGGAGCAGAAGAGGAAGTATAAAGTTGTCATCTAGGAGGGTAGGAGAATTAATGGAGCAGAGGACTATAATATGGTCTTCAGTCATCTTTAAAGGGCCATTTAAAATTTGTGATCATGAATTTAAAGTCAGTATGGCTGAATGTTTTTCGCCTTCCAGTTTCACCTGCAAGGACATAGGCACTTAGTAAATACAGTGTTGAGTTAGCCAGGATTGTGGTTTTGCCAAGTTTATAGTAACTCAGAGAGGGGCAGGGAGTTGAAGATGTATGCTGGGGGATGATTATATTGATTGACCATTGAATATAACTACATCAAACTTCCTCAGCCAGAGGAGAAAGTATTAGAAGGCAGTTCTCTGCATCTAGAAGATGTTGAACATGTACTTGGTGACCCATGTACAGGTGTGTCCTTTCAGTTGAAAACCAAGAGCTAAAGGAGGTTGCATTATTGGAGCAAATTTACTCTGTTAACCAATGAAATGCTTTGTAAAGATCTTGACATGGGCCAAACAGCTTTTGCTTGTCTTCAGTTCAGTTCAGTTCAGTCGCTCAGTCATGTCTGACTCTTTGCGACCCCATGAATCGCAGCACGTCAGGCCTCCCTGTCCATCACCAACTCCCGAAGTTCACTCAGACTCATGTCCATCGAGTCAGTGATGCCATCCAGCCATCTCATCCTCTGTCGTCCTCTTCTCCTCCTGCCCCCAATCCCTCCCAGCATCAGAGTCTTTTCTAATGAGTCAACTCTTCGCATGAGGTGGCCAAAGTATTGGAGTACTTTGCAGCTTTAACATCATTCCTTCCAAAGAACACCCAGGACTGATCTCCTTTAGAATGGACTGGTTGGATCTCCTTGCAGTCCAAGGGACTCTCAAGAGTCTTCTCCAACACCACAGTTCAAAAGCCTCAATTCTTTGGCGCTCAGCCTTCTTCACAGTCCAACTCTCACATCCATACATGACCACTGGAAAAACTATAGCCTTGACTAGACGGACCTTTGTTGGCAAAGTAATGTCTCTGCTTTTCAATATGCTGTCTAGGTTGGTCATAACTTTTCTTCCAAGGAGTAAGCGTCTTTTAATTTCATGGCTGCAGTCACCATCTGCAGTGATTTTGGAGCCCCAAAAATAAAGTCTGACACTGTTTCCACTGTTTCTCCATCTATTCCCCATGCAGTGATGGAACCAGATGCCGTGATCTTAGTTTTCTGAATGTTGAGCTTTAAGCCAACTTTTTCACTCTCCATTTCACTTTCATCAAAAGGCTTTTTAGTTCCTCTTCACTTTCTGCCATAAGGGTGGTGTCATCTGCATATCTGAGGTTATTGATATTTCTCCCGGCAATCTTGATTCCAGCTTGTGCTTCTTCCAGCCCAGCGTTTCTCATGATGTACTCTGCATAGAAGTTAAATAAGCAGAGTGACAATATACAGCCTTGACGTACGCTTTTTCCTATTTGGAACCAGTCTGTTGTTCCATGTCCAGTTCTAACTGTTGCTTCCTGACATGCATAGAGGTTTCTCAAGAGGCAGGCAAAATGATAGGCAAAATTGAAAAGGCAATATGACAGGATACTGAAAGTGGAACTCCCAAGGTCAGTAGGTGCCCAGTATGCTACTGGAGATCAGTGGAGAAATAACTCCAGAAAGAATGAAGGGATGGAGCCAAAGCAAAAACAATTCCCAGTTGTGGATGTGACTGGTGATAGAAACAAGGTCTGATGTTGTAAAGAGCAACATTGCATAGGAACCTGGAATGTTAGGTTCATGAATCAAGGCAAATTGGAAGTGGTCAAACAGGAGATGGCAAGAGTGAACGTTGACATTCTAGGAATCAGCGAACAAAAATGGACTGGAATGGGTGAATTTAACTCAGATGACCATTATATCTACTACTGAGGGCAGGAATCCCTTAGAAGAAATGGAGTAGCCATCATGGTCACAAAACAGTCCAAAATGCAGTACTTGGATGCAATCTCAAAAACGACAGAATGATCTCTGTTCGTTTCCAAGGCAAACCATTCAATGTCACAGTAATCCAAGTCTATGCCCCAACCAGTAACGCTTAAGAAGCTGAACGGTTCTATGAAGACCTACAAGACCTTTTAGAACTAACACCTAAAAAACCTGTCCTTTGCTTGTCTTGGCTTCTCCCATTAAGGACAGCCTTACTTACATCAAGCTCTCAGTGCTCTCTGAACACCAGACATACTGGACTTCTTGCACTCCCTTGCACTTGCCACACACCTTTGCATATGTGGCTCCCCCTGCAGGAATGCTTTACCCTTCCTTGGTTAACTTATTCATCCTTGCTTTTTGGTCCTTCTAGTAATTTAAATAATCCTGTAAATTTAGTATCTAGTTAGTATGCCTAATGTTTAGCGCTTGTCACAGTTCTAATTTTATTTTTGTATTGTTGATAGCTGTTTTCTATTATACAGTAAGCTTCCTGAGGATAGGGATCCCCGTCCTAACAGTCTCTGGCACACTGGTAGGTATTAAAAAACATTTTTGAATAAACACAAGTGAAAGCAAGTAAATGTGATCTGTGAAGTTTGGTGTGGAGAGCTACATCTTTCTTGTCCAGAATTCACAAGAACCTGACTAATGCTATTACACCCCCATCCTCCAAAGCTTTGCCAGGAATTCTGCTCTGGGCACACCCAGCCATGGCAGGACACAGAAAATCCTTTTAATCCCCTCAGTTAAGTTCAGTTACTCAGTCCTGTTGGACTCTTTGAGATCCCCTGGAAAATCCCATGGATGGAGGAGCTTGGAAGGCCACACTCCATGGGGTCGCTGAGGGTCAGACATGACTGAGCGACTTCACTTTCACTTTTCATTTTCATGCATTGGAGAAGGAAATGGCAACCCACTCCAGTGTTCTTGCCTGGAGAATCCCAGGGACGGGGGAGCCTGGTGGGCTGCCGTCTATGGGGTCGCACAGAGTCGGACACGACTGAAGCGATTTAGCAGCAGCAGCAGCAGTAATCTCCTGGGCTTCCCTTATAGCTCAGTCAGTAAAGAATCTGCCTGCAATTCAGGAGACCCGGGTTCGATCCCTAGGTCGGGAAGATCCCCTGGAGAAATAAATGGCAACCCACTCCAGTATTCTTGCCTGGAGAATCCCATGGACGGAGGAGCCTGGTGGGCTACAGTCCACGGGGTCGCAAAGAGTCGGACACGACTGAGCGACTTCACTTTCAGTAATCCCCTGCTGCTGCTGCTAAGTCGCTTCAGTCGTGTCCGACTCTGTGCGACCCCATAGACGGCAGCCCATCAGGCTCCACTGTCCCTGGGATTCTCCAGGCAAGAACACTGGAGTGGGTTGCCATTGCCTTCTCCAATGCATGAAAGTGAAAAGTCAAAGTGAAGTCGCTCAGTCGTGTCCGACTCTCAGACAGCCCATGGACTGCACCTACCGGGCTCCTCCGTCCATGGGCTTTTCCAGGCAAGTGTACTGGAGTGGAGTGCCATTGCCTTCCATAGTCGGACACGACTGAAGTGACTTGGCAGCAGCAGCAGCAATCCTCTAGTACAAGCCAAACTGAGAGGCGTCTGCGCACTGGCCTTGCCGGATATACGCAAGAGAATGGGGGTGGGGCCCCGGTAACCTAGGCAACATCCCGGAAGCCTCGAGCTGAGTTAACTTGTGGCGGGCCTGACGGTTCTGGAGCTTGAAATTTTAGTGGTGGTGGAGGCAGCTTTCGGGAAACGACAAGGCAGGTTGCAAGGATGGGGCGGAGGCGTGCAGCCGCGGCCCCACGGAGTCTTAGGAACCCGGGCTACAGGGCGGGGCGAGCGGTGGTGGCGTCTTCCTGTTTCCTGGGGTTTCAGGCGTCTGGGTTGAGGATCCTTAGTACAAAATGCACCTGCGACTCTATGTGTTTTGCGAGTGCGTGTGCCTGTTAGGATACTGTCCGGGTGTGTTTGTGTCTAGCGTGCTCCGTGTAGGAGCATCCTGAGTGTGCGCGTGCGCTTCGCTTTCGGTCACTTCTGCATAGAGCTAGAAATTATGTGCCGTAATGTATTTTTCAAGGAATTTCCGACCACTCAGGAGAAAGATCAATTACCCAGAGTACTTGGGGACACGGCGGATCGTTTAAGTCGAAAGGGTTTCTCAGGAGGGTCCCCCTGAATGAGTTCTGAAGAGTGAGTGAGAGTTAACCCCGTGGAAAGGGAGTGCAAGTGTGACCGGTGTTCCAAGCTGAGCATAAGGAGAGGCTGGGACTGTATGCGAAGACGAGAGCTTTGTTTTAGCATATGTGGGAGATGTGAGAGGAGAAAAGACTGCAAGGAAAAGTCAGCCAGGCCACCCGGAGCGAGGAAAGGGCCTGAGTGCCAAGCTGAGTTGGATTCCTCTCTGCAGGGGAGAGCTGTTAAAATCTTTTGAGACAGGAAGTGAAGTGTGGAGAGCTAAACTCTGTCTATATATCTGGATAGGAATGATTGGAGGGATAGTGTTCGAAAAGAGGTCTTGTTTCCCTTTGATCAGTTTTCCACTAGCCAGAGTGGGTTGGCTAAATCCCATCATAATTGACCCTGCTTAAAACCTTTCAGTGTTTCTCGTATGTCTTTAGGATAGTGTTCAAATTGCTGTGGTGCTCAGGGCCACATTCTGGCCTCTGCCTTTCTCTTCGTCCTCTTTCTAACCCTCTCAAATATTTGTTAGTCAAGTAGAACCTCTCAAACCCTTTGTAAATGCAGCCCCTCGCCCCCAACCTGGAGCATTCTTTCCCCTATTTCTAACTTTTATTCATAGTTCTGCTTTCAGCTTAAACATTTTTAGGGGAGTTGGAGGAGGTGGCCTTTTCTCACTATTTACAGTAAGTTAGGTATTTCTTTGATACTGAATATCCTTCCAACCTTAGCTTTTTATTGCAATTGCTCATTTAATTGTGGTCTGGCACGCTAAGTTCTGTGAGGGTCCACAGTTATTCTATTTCCTCTGTCTGTTGCCTGGCTCTTGGCAGGTGCTTTCAAAATACTTGTTGGAATAATAGATGGATGATGAAGTGGGTGAGAGAATGTGTGAAAGGAAAATCCATTAGAAATAATGAGAACCTGTAAAATGCATTCATGGTAGAGATGAAGAAGAGGGGACATGTGAGAGATACTGGAGGGAAAGAATGAATAGATTCTGGTATCTGATTGCCTTTGAGACAAGAAAGTGATGCTAAGGTTTTAAACTGGAGCAACTAGAAGGATGGTAATTTTGTAGTTCAGCATTATTCAGCAACATTTACTGACCAAGCCAGTTATATATCAAGAACTAGAGATTGGTAGGGAGCTGTATATTGGCCATACTGTACTTAAGATATTTGGGAGATGTGCACAGAAGGCAGGTTAGAAACAAGCATTAGGGGTTTGAGGAAAGGTGTGACTCTTTGATTTGACACTCATTTTCACAGTGCATTTGTGTGCCCAGTGCACTGATAGCTTTGCTCAAGGGTGTAGGTGAGATCGCTGAGGGAAGACGTGAACTCCCCTTTGGTGATCTAGAAAGTATGCTCTGTGACAACTGACACCATATTAAACTCTTTTCTTATGTCTCCAGTGTCCAGCCAGGGCCTGGCATGTGTAGACTCTGAAAAACAATTCTTGGACATAGAGAGAGGGTGTCCGATGGAAGGAAGAGAAGACTGGCATAGAACTGAGTGAAGATCCTTGATTACGTAGAATGTGAGGAGGTCCTACAGAGCCTGTGAAGAAAAAGAGAAAACAGGAGAGAAGCAGGAGGAAGTGTGTCATGGAAGCTAAAAGAGGGGCAAGGTTCCAGGAGTGGGTGTCCGTAGAGATGGAAAGGGCCAGAGAAATAGGAAACTAATAGGCCAGAGAAATAGGGACCAATAATTTTAGCAACTAGGAAGCTATTAGTTTTTAGATTTTCTCCAAAGAAACCCAACCCAGATTTTCTATGCTAATTTTAATTAATTTCTATGCTAATTTTATTATTTGACTTGTTAGCCCTGTAAACCATTAGCCTATCTCCGTAGTTTCACGTTTCAGCATGTAAACTATAGCTCCCTTGTGATACCTGATACCTGTAGGTGGCACAGAATCCCTTTCTTGGATCACAAAGTCTGATCCTTGGTCAATTATTGGTGATGTTCAAGAGAACACTTTTCAGCACATCAGTAGTTCCTGTGTTGTGAAAGTTTGAAGTGAACTGGGGCTTAGTAAATCCAAGTGCGGAAACAGGCTTCTCCTTCATGAAGTTGGTTGGTGAAGGGAAAGTCAGAGGTGGGACAGCAGCTTCGTTATACTGTGGTGAACTTAACCATTCCCAGGCTGGATTTTAGAGTTGGCCAGTGCTTTCATTTTCTGCTGTTCGTTTTTCCGTCGCTCAGTCATGTCTGATTCTTTACGACCCCATGGACTGCAGCATGCTAGGCTTCCCTGTCCTTCACTATCTCCCAGAGTTTGCTCAAACTCATGTCCATTGAATCGATGATGCCTTCCAACCATCTCATCCTCTGTTACCCTTCTTCTCCTCCTGCCCTCAATCTTTCCCAGCATCAAGGTCTTTTCCAGTGAGTCGGCTCTTCACATCAGGTGGCTAAAATATTGGAGCTTCAGCATAGTCCTTCCAGTGAATATTCAGGGTTGATTTTCTTTCACATTGACTGGTGTGATCTCTTTGCTCAAGAGTCTTTTCCAGCACCACAGTTTGAAAGCATCAGTTCTTCAGTGCTCAGCCTTAATTATGGTCCAACTGTTATATCCATACATGATTATGTACATTTTCTATGCTGTATAGCAAATTATCACAAGCTTAGTGGTGTAAAACAGCACACATTTATTATCTCACAGTATCCATAGCTTAGCTGGGTACTGTGATTAAAGTGTTGGAGTCTGCATTCACATTTGGAGGCTCAACTTGGGAAAAATCTGCTCTAGGCTCATTTCCTTATGTTGGCAGATTCATTTCTCTGGGGCTGTGTGAGTTCTCAGCTTCTGACCAACTTTATGCTGGAGGCTGCCCACAGCTCTTGGAGTTCCTTGACACATGCCTTTTTCATTGAGTGTCACAGCATGGCAGTTTGCTTCTTCAGGGCCAGCAGGAGAGATTTCTTCTGTTCTATTTTCCTAGGAGAGAGACTTTTATAACATAATCACAGGATGACATGTCCACATTTGCCTTATTTTGTTGGATAAAACAAGTGACAGGGGGGAAAGCAAAACAGACTCAAAAAGCTAGTCATAGGTCTTGCCCAAACTAATGGGGAAGGAATTATAGAATGGCAGAACTCATTGGGGCTTCCCAGGTGGTGCACTGGTAAAGAATCTGCCCCCTAATGCAGGAACACAAGAGACGTGGGTTCAGTCCCTGGGTCAGGAGGAGGAAATGGCAACCCACTTCAGTTTTCTTGCCTGGAAAATTCCATGGACAGAGGAGCCTGGCAGGCCACAGTCCATGGGGTTGCAAAGAGTTGGATATGACTGAGTGACCAAGCACGCACACAGCTCATTGGGAGTCATCTTAGAATGATCACAGCCTGCTTTGCTAGGCTAAATTGAAGTGGAAAAAAAAGGCAATAGTACATACTCTCTTAGTACATTCAGACTTCTCTAACAAAATGTTGGAGATTGAGTAGCTTATAAATAACAAGAATTTATTTTGTATAGTTCTGGAGTCTGAGAAGTCCAAGATCAAGGTGTGAGAATGGTCAATGGACCCTCTGGTGAGGGTCCTCTTCGTGATTCGTAGTAAGCCCCTTCTTGCTGTATCCTCACAAGGTGTAAGGGACTAAGGATCTCTTTGGAGAACTTTTTTTTTTTAATTGCATAGACATTTATCAAGATATTTATTTGTTTATTTGTGGTAGGAATATTCTAGACTTTGGGACTATGCTCAAAAGTGGACAAATATGTTATTCTGTATATAACAAAACATTTGAAATTTTCAAAGATAAACATAGAAATACAAGAGTAACTTATAGAAGTCTCTTTTCTAAGAGCACTAATCCCAGTCTTGAGGGCTCTGCCTCCCAAAGGCCCTACTTCCCAAAGGCCCCACCTCTTGACACCTTTAGGGGCTAGGATACAACTTATGAATTCTGGGGAAACACATTCAGAATATACTACCTTCATTTGCCACTGTTTTTGTTTGTTATCTGAATATGGTTTCTTTGGATGTAACATTTTCCTATGCTAAAATTGTTTAACTGCTTGTGTTTACACAACTAATACTCAGGCATCTAATCTATTACTTATATTAATTTCTATCTTTCTTTGCCTAAGAAAAGCTCTTATATTTAGATATGTTGTATCCAATGGTGACCATCAGAAGTCACCATTAGTGTACAAATAGCTATGATAAAAAATACTCAATTTTTGATATTATATTGACAGCCTCACCATCTAAAGAAACAAGTATATGGACCCTTTGATTGCTCATAAACCTTTGTATACTTCAGATTCAAGGATGGTTTTTCAGAATTGATTCTGGTGGAATTTCAATCTCTGAATAAATATAGTATTTTTTAATATAAATTTATTTATTTTAATTGGAGGCTAATTACTTTACAATATTATAGTGGCTCTGCCATACATCGACATGAATCCACCACGGGTGTACATGTGTTCCCCATCCTAAACCCCCCTCCCACCTCCTTCCCCATACCATCCCTCTGAGTCATCCCAGTGCACCAGCCCCAAGCACCCTGTCTCATGCATTGAACCTGGACTGGTGATCCATTTCACATGGGATAATATACATGTTTCAATGCCATTCTCCCAAATCATCCCACCTCGCCCTTTCCCACAGAGTCCAAAAGACTATTCTATACATCAGTGTCTCTTTTGCTGTCTTGCATACAGAGTTATCATTACCATCTTTCTAGATTCCATATATATGCGTTAGTATACTGTATTGGTGTTTTTCTTTCTGGCTTACTTCACTCTGTATATTAGGCTCCAGTTTCATCCACTTCATTAGAACTGATTCAAATGTATTCTTTTTAATGACTGAGTAATATTCCATTGTGTATATGTACCACAGCTTACTTATCCATTCATCTGCTGATGGACATCTAGGTTTAAATAATATAACTTGAAATAAACTATTTTAAGAGTAACATAGGTTCATTGTTGAAAGCTTAGAAAATACGGAGCCAACCAGAGATAACTCAATTTTAGTAATGTTTTCTAAAAGGTACATCATTATAATTAGATCTGGTTGAGAAGATCCCCAGAGAAGGAAATGGCAGCCCACTCCAGTATTCTTGCCTGGAAAATCCCATAACCCTGGAGCCTGGTAGGTTACCGTCCATGGGGTTGCAAAGAGTCAGACACAATTGAGCGACTTCACTTTCACTTTTGAGTGTCAGCTCCCAGCTCTGTCCATTATTATTTGTGTGCCTTTGAGTAATATCTCAAAAGCCCTGCTTTTCTCCTTGGGGAAAGGGGGTTAATCATTGTTGCTGACGTCATCATCATTAATCCTTAAATAGAACTCAGTATGTACTAGGCAGGGGTTCTAAGCACCTTATGTATTTACAGCTAGTGGCAAAGCTGGGATGTGAACCCACGCAGTCTGGTTTTATACTATACTCTTAGCTACTGAGCTCTAGTGTATCTTACAGCACTACTCTCACTGGGTTGTGGGATTGAATGTGAATTGTTTAGCACAGTTTAGTCACTCAGTTGTGTCTGACCCTTTGTGACCCCATGGACTGCAGTACGCCAGGCTTCCCTGTCCATCACCAACTCCCGGAGTTTACTCAAACTCATGTCCATTGAGTCAGTGATATCATCCAACCATCTCATCCTCTGTTGTCTTCTTCTTCTCCTGCCTTCAATCTTTCCCAGCATCAGGGTCTTTTCCAATGAGTCAGTTCTTTGCATCAGGTGGCCAGAGTATTGGAGTTTCAGCTTCAGCATCAGTCCTAATGAATATTCAGAACTGATTTCCTTTAGGATTGACTGGTTTGATCTCCTTGCAGTCAAGTAAGTGCTTTATTAATAATGTATGTATATTAACATCATTGAGAATATACTGTATATGTTTCTGTCTTCTAGTTTTCACACTGAATTTTCTATGTATTTCCCTACATTCTTCATAATATAATTTTGATGAGTACATAGTTCATCATGTAGATTACTGACATTTTGCGATTCCTCTTTGTTTTTGCTGAGTAAATTGAAGATCTAAGTGGCTAAAGAGTAAAATACATTAGAAACCATTTTTGAACAACTGTTAGACGTTTTCCATATTTTTTATCAGATCAGATCAGATCAGATCAGTCGCTCAGTCGTGTCCGACTCTTTGCGACCCCATGAACCGCAGCACGCCAGGCCTCCCTGTCCATCACCAGCTCCCGGAGGTCACCCAGACTCACACCCATCAAGTCAGTGATGCCATCCAGCCATCTCATCCTCTGTCAGCCCCTTCTCCTCCTGCCCTCAATCCCTCCCAGCATCAGAGTCTTCTCCAATGAGTCAACTCTTCGCATGAGGTGGCCAAAATACTGGAGTTTCAGCTTTAGCATCATTCCTTCTAAAGAAATTCCAGGATTGATCTCCTTCAGAATGGACTGGGTGGATCTTCTGCTTTATTGAGATGTGTCACATACCATAATATTTAGCCCTTTAAAGTGTACAGCTTAAGGTTTTTTAGTTCATTGATAGGAGTTTTGAAACCATTACAACTAATTCCAGGACATTTTCATCCCCGCCAAAAGAAACCCCATATCCATTAGCAGTCATTTCCTTCCCCCCAGACCCTCCCAACCACTAATCTATCATATGTCTCTGTGGACTTGCTTATCCTGAACATTTCATGTAAATGGAATCATATGTGACCTTTGGTCATATATTGGCTTCTTTCTCTTGAATAGCCAAGTTGTAGCATGTATCAGTAGTTCATACCTTATTATTGCTAATTGAGATTAAATAGTATGGATACACAATATTTTATTTATCCCTTCTTCAGTTAGTGGATATTTGGGATGTTTCCACTTTTTGTCTATTAAGAATAATGTTGTTATATATACATACAAGTTTTTGTGTGGACATAAGTTTTCAGTTCTTTTGGGTATGTAGCTAGGACTTGAATTGCTGAGTCGTGTGATAACTCTGTGTTTTAACATTTTTAGGAGTTGCCAAACTATTATCCAAAGTGGCTATGCCATTTTACATTCCTGCTAGCGATATATGGTGGAGAAGGCAATGGCACCCCACTCCAGTACTCTTGCCTGGAAAAGCCCATGGACGGAGGAGCCTGGTGGGCTGCAGTCCATGGGGTCACTAGGAGTCGGACACTTCTGAGCGACTTTACTTTCACTTTTCACTTTCATGCACTGGAGAAGGAAATGGCAACCCACTCCAGTGTTCTTGCCTGGAGAATCCCAGGGACGGGGGGAGCCTGGTGGGCTGCTGTCTATGGGGGTCACAGAGAGTCAGACATGACTGATGTGACGTAGCAGCAGCAGCAGCAGTGATATATGGGAATTGCAGTTTCTGCACATTCTTGTCAAAACTTATTATTTACATCTTTTGATTATAACTATCTTGGTGGGTGTGAGGTAGTAAGTATCTCATGGTTTTGATTTGTATTTAATGACTGGTGATCTTAAACATCTTTTGGCATGTTTATTGGCCATCTGTAGTATGTTCTTTGGAGAATATCTAGTCAAATCCCTTAGCCATTTTTAAATTGGATTTTTTTGTTGTTGAGTTTTGAATTCTTTATGTATTCTGGATTAGTCGTTAAAGTTGTATCCAACTCTTTGCAACCTCAGGTTGTGTCTGACTCTTTGCAACCTCAGGAACTGAAACCAGTCAGGCTCCTCTGTCCATGGGATTTCCCGGGCAAGAATATTGGAGTGGGTTGCCATTCCCTTCTCCAGGGGATCTTCCCAGTCCACAAGTTACTCATTAGATGTATGATTTGCAAATGTTTTCTCCCATTCTGATTGTCTTTTCACTTTCTTGATTGTGTCCTTTGGAGCACAAAAGTTTTTGGTTTTGGTGGAGTCCAGTTAATTTTTTCTTTGGTTGCTTGTGTTTTTAGTGTCATTTCTGAGAACCAATTGCTTCATCCAAGGGTCATGAAGTATATGCTTATGTTAGGGCTTCCCTGGTGGCTTAGATGGTAAAGTGTCTGCCTACAATGCAGGAGACTCGGGTTCAATTTCTGGGTTGGGAAGATCCTCTGGAGAAGGAAATGGCAACCCACTCCAGTACTGTTGCCTGGAAAATCCCATGGGCAGAGGAGCCTGGTAGGCTACAGTCTGTGGGGTCACAAAGAGTCAGACACGACTGAGCGACTTTACTTTCACTTTTCATGCTTATGTTATTTTTCTAGAAATTTTGTATTTTTTGCCCTTACACTTAAGTCTGTGATTCATTTTAAGTCAGTTTTTATGCTTGTTGTGAGGTAGGCAGTCTTACTTCATTCTTTTTCATATAAATAGCCAGTTGTCCCAGCACTATTAATTAAAAAGACTGTTCTTTTCCCATTGAATTGATTCTTGGCACTCTTGTTGAACATAAACTGACGATAGAGTATAGTTTTGTTTTGGTCTCTTGGTTCTGTTCCATTCCATACCTTTTAAAATGACATTTATGGCTCTGACATTTACTGTGTGACCTTCATAGTCAATTAACTCTTTGTCTCTTAGTTTTCTCATCTGTAAAAGGAGAAAATACTTAATGGGATTAGTGTTAGGATTAAAGGCGATGGTATATGTAAACAGTTTAGAATACTGAAGAGGAACTAAAAAGCCTCTTGATGAAAGTGAAAGTGGAGAGTGAAAAGGTTGCCTTAAAGCTCAACATTCAGAAAACGAAGATCATGCCATCTGGTCCCATCACTACATGGGAAATAGATGGGGAAACAGTGGAAACAGTGTCAGACTTAATCTTTCTGGGCTCCAAAATCACTGCAGATGGTGACTACAGCCATGAAATTAAAAGACACTTACTCCTTGGAAGGAAAGTTATGACCAACCTAGATAGCATATTCAAAAGCAGAGACATTACTTTGCCAACAAAGGTTCGCCTAGTCAAGGCTATGGTCTTTCCTGTGGTCATGTATGGATGTGAGAGTTGAACTGTGAAGAAAGCTGAGCGCCAAAGAATTGATGCTTTTGAACTGTGGTGTTGGAGAAGACTCTTGAGAGTCCCTTGGACTGCAAGGAAATCCAACCAGTCCATTCTGAAGGAGATCAGCCCTGGGATTTCTTTGGAAGGAATGATGCTAAAGCTGAAACTCCAGTATTTTGGCCACCTCATGCGAAGAGTTGACTCATTGGAGAAGACTCTGATGCTGGGAGGGATTGGGGGCAGGAGGAGAAGGGGACGACAGAGGATGAGATAGCTGGGTGGCATCACTGACTCGATGGATGTGAGTCTGGGTGACCTCCGGGAGTTGGTGATAGACAGGGAGGCCTGGCGTGCTGCGATTCATGGGGTCGCGAAGAGTCGGACATGACTGAGCGACTGATCTGATCTGATCTAATAGCTTACAGAAAGTAGTCAGCAGCTAATTCCATTATTGTTACCACCACCACTGTCAGCATCATCACCATCATCACTATTACTATAATAACACTTGATGTTATTCTCTAACTTGTATGTGATTCATCTCCTTTGCTGGATTGTACACTCTGAAAATAGATATCGTGTTTAAAGAGTGAATTGATGGGATATATGTATGTATGTAGCTAATTCACTTCTTTGTACAGCTTTGAAAAGCAACTGTACCCCAATTTTTTTAAAAAACAGTGAATGTGGTTGCTAACAGTATAGGCCAGCTCTTGAGAAATACTTGCATTTAATCATCTTTATCACAGTAGACTAAATGATTTTTTTAAAAAAGAGGTCTTTGAGAAAAATATTCGAGTCTTTGTTTTAGGATTATTTGGAGTAAAGGGGTCAGCTGAAAAGTTTTGTAATTTTTCAGATGTGTAAAGAAGTTCTGGGATAGGAGTCATGTGTATGTGTTGCTTTTTAAAAATTGTGTGTGTTCTCCAATCCTAGTGTTCAGGCAGTGTGAGTCTTTTTCTAATTTTGTGTAATGTTTAGTCTAGTGCCCTTAGCATTGCTATTTTAAGAGTGGCAAGCAACTGTTGGCAGTTTTCAGATTCTAGCTTAGTATCAATAATGACACCCATTTAGTATTATGTGAAAAATGTACTAGAGATGGTATCATAACTCACTCATTCTCTAAAATTTAGCCACCTTTATTTTAAGGTAAATACGCATGTGTCTAGTAGTGATTTTGAGTGTTAGATGCTTCAAACGAACCCCAGCTATCTCTTGCTCTCCTCCTCCTACATTCGTATTGTTCACGTGGAACCAACATTTCCTCTGTTCATTGAGAATTTGTGTAATGGGCGACAAAGCTTGTGACTATTGTTCTAAATCTCTGCTTTAGATCATAACTGCTGCATTCCTGGGGTTCTTTATTAGTCACATATATTTAGTTTGTTGACTTGTTATCATATGATAACATATATGACTTTTATCATAGTTATCAGTGTCAGCATTCTAATAACTGTGAAGGGAATGAGCCAAGTCTTTTGGTAGCCTGTTCCTTTCATTATGCTTAAATATGTCTTCTGATATTTTAAAAATTTATTTTCCTGGATATAATTTTCCCTCTCTGGTGATGATTAATTATTAGTTTTTCATGTATTTAAAAAATTGATATGATTATTACTCCTAGATGTCATTTGTCCGAGTGAACCGTTACGGTCCCCGTGGAGGAGGAAGGAAAACACTGAAAGTAAAGAAGAAAACATCTGTGAAGCAAGACTGGGATGTAAGTCTAGGAAGAATAATATGTGGTTTTCCCTGGTGGCTCAGTTGGTAAAGAGTCTGCCTGCAATGCGGGAGACCTGGGTTCTACCCCTGGTTTGGGAAGATCCCCTGGAGAAGGAAATGGCAATCCACTCCAGTATTCTTGCCTAGAGAATTCGATGGACAGAGGAGTCTGGTAGGCTACAGTCCATGGGGTCACAAGAGTCAGACACAACTGAATGACTAACACATATAACATTACATGGAAGGAACAGACATGATGAACTGACCCTAGGCCCTCAGGGTGGTTCTCTGAATGGGGTTAGCATGCACTACAGTGGAATGTGTTTCTGGGCACATGATAGCCTAGGTCTTAGAGGGAAGAGCAGATGCCTTTGGGGAGTTTTTAAGAATACATATGTTGAGGCTATAACTTCCACCTCCTTTGAAGAACAGAAATCTTAAAGGGGTGGGGAGTTTGTTTTTAAAAAGTCCCCCTACCTCCACTTTGAGAACTCACTGCTTTAAGGCAACTCTTAGCTAACTTATGTCACTGTTTTAAGGCAGCTCTAGTTAGCCTGAAGTGTGAAATTTTTTGGAACATATTTTAGATTTGCCCATAGCAACCTGTGATACCATAATCATGGGATTGATATTTTTGACTGAAAAAAGTGGGTAGTCCTTGCTCTATTATCAAACTGTTTTTTGCTCACTTCCAGAGACTGGTCAGTTTCAGTACAAAGGTTCTCATAAGATACAAGACAAGCCTCAGGTAACTAAGGCATGATCCCTGACTCCTACCCTGAGTACCATGTGGTATTATCAAGGGGATTTTCTCTTTTGGAGCCTGGTTCTTTGATTTAGACATAAGACTTTAGGTGCCTTTACTCTCTGTTGTGGAGAGTGACTGGTCAGGGACTAGTATGCATCCTAGGGATTCTTTTGGAATTAGAATATTCTGAGTTGTAGCCAATCACTCTAGCCACATCTGCTGGGAAAACTGGCAGCCTTAGAAAGTGGGAGAAATGGATTTCTCTTTGTTTAGATTGCTTTGTTGTCATCTGGTTGTAAAATAGTAGAAAGATGTGACTCTGAGGTAATGAAACTGATTTAAAAGGAAAAAATAGCATAGATAATGTGAAGCTGTCCCCTTCAGAGTGGTTACTTTGGGAAGTTCCATATTTAATTTGATATGCTGCTGTTGTTCAATATATAATTAAAAGCCATCATTTGAAATAGCATTCAGAACCTTCCTCATTTACTTTGTATTATCTCCAGTGCTGAAAGAAACTTTGTTTTTTGAAGGTAGACTGAACTTGAAAGTAGTTATGGGTCTTTTGGTGTGAATGGTAAATGAGAGAGGAGAGATGAACTGAATAAAACTGTTGTGATGAAAATATTGAGACGTTTTCTGAAATAGCTTGTAAATTCAATTTAAAGGCAATTTCAGAAGAAAATACTGTTGATCCTTGAACAACATGGGGTTAAGGGCACTGACCCTGGCCACAGTTGGAAACCCACATCTAATGTTACAGTTGGCTCTCCAGATCTGTGGTTCTGCATCCATGGATGCAACCAAATGCGGATCTTGTGGCACTTTAGTATGTATTTATTGAAAAAAAAAAAAATCCACATTTATAAGTAGACCTGTATAGTTGAAACTCACATTGTTCACATATATACATGGAATATTATTCAGCCATTAAAAAGGAATGAATTTGAGTCGGTTCTAGTGGGGTAGATGAACCTAGAGCCTGTTACATAGAGTGAAGTAAGAAAGAGAAAAACAAATATTTTATATTAACACATATATAAAATCTAGAAAAATGGTACTGATGAACCTACTTGTAGGGCAGCAGTAGAGATGCAGACATAGAGGATGGATTTGTGGACACAGTGCGGGAAGAGAGGGTGGGATGAACTGAGAGAGCAGCATTGGAATATACACATTACCACGTGTAAAATAGACAGCCAGTGGGAAGCTGCTATATGAGAAAAGGAGCTCGGCCTGGTGCTCTGTGACAGCCTAGAGAGGTAGGAGTGGGTGGGAGGTCAGTGGAAGGTTCAAGAGGGAGGGGACATATGTATTCCTGTGGCTGATTCATGTTGATAAGTGGCAAAAACCAACAAAACATTGTAAAGCAATTATCCTCCAATTAAAAATAAAAAAACCCCTACACTGTTCAAGAGTCAACTGTAGTTTTAAGCAATAGTAGTATTAATTAAATTATATTTTCTCCCATAAAAATAATTCTAAGCATACCACTCAGTTCAGGTCAGTTGAGTCACTCAGTCTTGTCCGACTCTTTGCGACCCCATGAATCGCAGCATGCCAGGCCTCCCTGTCCATAACCAACACCCGGAGTTCACTCAAACTCATGTCCATCGAGTCAGTGATGCCATCCAGCCATCTCATCCTCTGTCGTCCCCTTTTCCTCCTGCCCACAATCCCTCCCAGCATGAGTCTTTTCCAGTGAGTCAACTCTTAGCATCAGGTGGCCAAAATATTGGAGTTTCAGCTTTAACATCATTCCTTCCAATGAATACCCAGGACTGATCTCCTTTAGGATGGACTGGTTGGACCTCCTTGCAGCCCAAGGGACTCTCAAGAGTCTTCTCCAACACCACAGTTCAAAAGCATCAATTCTTCTGTGCTCAGCTCTCTTTATAGTCCAACTCTCACATTCATACATGACCACTAGAAAAACCATAGCCTTGACTAGATGGACCTTTGTTGGCAAAGTAATATCTCTACTTTTTAATATATTGCCTAGGTTGGTCATAACTTTCCTTCCAAGGAGTAAGCGATCCTTGGTGATCCTTCCGATCACCATCGGCAGTGATTTTGGAGCCCCCCAAAATAAAGTCTGACGCTGTTTCCACTGTTTCCCCATCTATTTCCCATGGAGTGATGGGATCAGATGCCATGATCTTCGTTTTCTGAATGTTGAGCTTTAAGCCAACTTTTTCACTCTCCTTTTTCACTTTCATCAAGAGGCTTTCACTATATACCTGAATTTTTATTACAGTTATTTAAAATAATTCTCATGATCTTCTCATTGTACCTTGTATTTTGCTAAATCAATATGAAAGGATAATGGCTTTAGTATATAAAAGACTTGAGCTAAATATTAACCTGTGGCCCAAAAGTAAGGTCTTAGAGTATATCAGAAGTTTTTCACTAGACTCAGTTCTCTGTATTTCTCTTGGAATTAAAACTCTACGTTGCTTTGTTTCCTGCCTTACCAAACACAATGACTGAAGTCATTTTGGAAAGGGCCAGATTGTGGGGCTGCTACTTGGAGCTGTGCAGGCTGTGCTCTGCACAAGCCTAGGGGCACTGTTCACAGGGCCTAGGGCATTGACGGGGCCTCCTGGAATTGTGCAGTGTGGAAGCCCTGCCATGTGGTTTTGTTGCCTATTTCCTTGAATGACTGTTTTCACATTTTATGAAGTTATGTTGTTGTTCAGTTGTTAAATTGTGTCTGACTCTTTGCCACCCCATGGACTGCAGCATGCCAGGCCTCTCTGTCCTTTCATAACTTAAGAAGTTACACAGTATCAAAATTCATCTCTTGTTAAGATAGGATCTATGCTGAAAGTATTGTCATGAACACAAATTGAACCTCTCTTGATCACACTTTATCTTTTAGGAATCTTTGGTGTTGCCTCATTCAATGAAATATAGTTTGAAAACTATAACTGTAGTTAAACTAACCCATTTTGAATTATATGCTTTTAATTACCCTGTTTTATTTTTTGTTTTAATATGATGTATGCCTGCTTGTTGAATTTAGTGCTTAATTTCTATGAAACACTTAATAGTCTGTTATTTTCTTTAAGACAACTAAAAGTAATCCATGTTAATCTTTAAGTTGAGAATTTAATTCTCAAAGACTCTTTGGTCTCGGGACTTTGAATCCATTTTTCAGCCATTAAAATCCAGCATGTAGTACTATTTTGTAAGAAACCTTTTGCTTTTTAAAGAAAGTTCATCTTTTTTTTTTTTGCAGAACACTGTGACTGATCTGACAGTTCATCGGGCAACTCCTGAAGATCTGGTAAGTTTACTATGGAAAGTTAAGTCATTTGTTCAGTGTCTTACTTGATACTTGTTTTTTAACCCACAGAATAGAAAGCACCTTACAAGTTGTTCAGTTATTTTTAATCTTACTTATGTCTATATAAAATAAAAAAGTGTATGTCCTTGGCTTCCTTATTTTATTTAGGAATAATAATTAGCATGTATTAGAATTTCATTAGATAGATTCAGTTTACACTTCATATCTCTCCAAGTCCAATATTGTCCTGTCCACATTTATCGTCTTTTCGTATCTGTAGATACACAAGCATTATTCACCATTACTTCCACATACAAACATACATAATAATTTATTCCTCGAATGTGCCATGTATATTTCCACATTTGAGCCCTAGGTCATGCTATTCAGTTTATTTGGTATGGGTTCTCTACTTTCTTCCCCTTCTGTTCAAATCTTACTTTGCTTCTTTATCTTAGTTCAGGTTTTACTTTAAAGTTTCTACTATAGATTTGTTTCTACTGTAGATTTCTACTACTATACATTTGTTATTTTTTAAACAGCTTTATTCAGGTGTAATTCACATAACATAAAATCTACTCTTTTAAAGTGTATGATTCATTGCTTTTTAGCATATTCACAGAGTGATGCAACCATCATCACTTTCTAATTTTGTAATATTTTTATCACTCCCTCTCCAAAGTAACCCTTCATGCATTAACAGTCACTTTCTGAGCCATGCACCTCCAGTCCCTGGCAACAATTAATCTGTTTTGTCTATGAATTTGCCTATTCTGGGTATTTCATATACATGCAGTATAGTACGTTTCCCTTTATATCTGGCTTCTTTCCTTTAGCGTGATGTTTTCAAGTTTCGTCTATATTATAGCATGTATCAGTACTTCGTTCCTTCTTATTGCCAAATGCTATTTCATTTATGGACATACCAGGTTTTATTTATCATCAGTTGTTGGACATTTGGGTTGTTTTCATTTTTTTTTTTTAACTGTTATAAATAATGCTGCTATGAATATGCACATACTGGTTTTTGTATCCCAGGAGGTAGAATTCTGAGTCATATAATATTTCTATATTTAACTTTCTGAGGAAGTGCCAAACTTTTCCAGAGTGTCCTGTTTACATTCTCATTAGCATGTGTGGAGGTTCCATTTGTTCCACATCCCTTGCTGATATTTGTCATTATCATCTTTGTGGTTTTAGTTCACCTAGAGGGTATAAAATGGAATCTCATTGTGGTTTCAGTTTGCATTTCCCTAATGACTAATGATGTTGAGTATCCTTTATATATACTTATTGACCATTTGTAGTATCTTCTGTGGAGAAATGTCTTTTCAAATCCCTTAGCTATTTAAAAATTGCCAGAGGAAATATGTGACAACTATGAACTGGGCTTAGTGAAGAGAGGGACATAAAATATAAAATAAAAGTAAAATTGGATTATTTGTGTTTTTATTGAGTAATAGTTCTTTATATATTCTTGATATTTCTTATCAGATATATAATTTGCAAATGTTTTCTTCCATTCTGTTGGCTGTGTTTTTACTTTCTTAATGGTATCCTTTGAAACATAAAAGTTGTAAATTTTATGACTTCCAGTTTATCTATTTTTTTATTCACTTGTATCTTTAGTGTCATATCTAAGAAGTCGTTGTCTAACCATGGTTCACATGTATTTACTTCTGTGCTTCTGTTTAAGAGTTTAAAGTTGTAGCTGTTACGTTTCATCCATTTTGAGTTAATTTTTATATAAGGTGTGAGGTAGGAGTCCAGCTTCATTTTGCAAACGGATATCCGGTTGTCTAAGCACCGTTTATTACAAAGACTATTCTTTTCGCACTGGATTGTCCTGGCACCCTTGTTGGAAGTCAGTTGTCTGTAAATATGAGGGTGTATTTTGGACTCACATTCACATTCCGGAGACCTCTGTGCATCCTTATGCTAGTGCCGTACTCTGAGTTCTGTAGCAAGTTTGAAGTCTTGCTCTCTGAAGCTGCCCAACAGTTACTTTCACCTCTGAACCGCTGTACTTACTAGCTACATAAGACATTGAGTATATGCCATCTAATGCATGGCATCTATGTCCAATCTCTCTGGGCATATTATTAATGTTTTTGATGGATAAAGGCCATATCTTATGTCTTTGTGGGCCTAGGAATCTTAATCATAGTAGGTACTCATTAAATGTTTGTTGAGGATAATAATGATGCCCAACTGACTTAAAATTCTGTATTATGAAAAATTTCAAACTCATGTGAAAGTAGAGACAAAAATAAAAAAACTACCATACACTGTTCACCTAGATATAATAGTTGTGAAAATTTTGCCATCATTGTTTCATTTATCATACCCTTTACTTCTTCACTGAAACATTTTAAAGCAAAGCCCAGAGGACATGTTATTTTGTCTACTAGCTTGTTTTATTATTTTATTTTTTGGCCACACCCAGTGGCTTGTGGGGTCTAAGTTCCCGACCAGGGATTGAACCTGGGCCACAACAGTGAAAGCCTGGAATCCTACCACACTAGGCCACCAGGGAATTCTCTGGGTCTACTAGTTTTAGATACTTCTTTTTTAAAAAATCATTTTTGAAAATTTAGGAGTTGGTGAAAATTTTTATTGTGAATATAAGTTCTTTGCTCCTGAAACATTCTTTCATATATTTTTCTTCTACATAGATCCGTCGTCATGAAATACACAAATCAAAGAATCGAGCTTTGGTCCACTGGGAGCTCCAAGAAAAAGCTTTGAAGAGGAGATGGAAGAAGCAGAAACCGGAAATTTCTAATCTTGAGAAGAGGAGATTGTCTATCATGAAGGAGGTAATGATAAACTCATTATCCATAGAGTTAGAAAGCAAAGAAGAGGAAAGTAGGTGTCTCTCTTTCCCCTCATAATCTATTGACGTTGGAGAGACTTTAATCATTACCATGTCCTTATACAGTGGTCTCCCTGGAGAAGGGAATGGCAACCCACTCCAGTATTCTTGCCTGGAAAGTCCCATGGACAAAGGGTCCTGGCAGATTACAGTCCATGGGGTCACAAAGAGTTGGGCATGATTTAATGACCGAGCATGTATACAGGCACACAATGATGTATAGGTGGTCTTTGGATAAAGGAGCAGAATGAGGATTATAGTCTAATTTCATAGTTTAAATTCCTGCTCTGTAGCTTACTAGCTGTATATTTGAAAGAATGTTTCAGGAACAAAGAACTTATAGTCACAGGCAAAATTTTCTTACTAGCTCACATGGTCACTAGCCGTGTGACCTTAAATTACTGACTTCTCAGCCTGAATTTCCTTATTTTAAACTGGAATAACACTACTTGCCTGATTGTATTATTATGAGATTTCAGTGATAAAATATTAATAAAGTGATTAGTATGGTCCTTGGCACATAATTAGTGCTATACATATATTTAGGCTGCTATAATTGTTTTTCTTGGTTCAACAGCCATGCTGTTAAATTATTTTGCAAAAAAAAAAAAAATGTGTGCTTGTCAGTTGCTTTTATTTGATTTAATCTTTTGCCAGATGTAGGGTGTTTGAATAAGTTATCAGAGTATGTAGGAATAAGCAATATGAAAAATAAGAAGAAACTACAGAAGAAAAACCTTTTTATTTGGGCTGAAATCATTGTAAAAGAAATGCCCTTTTTCTTCTTGTTCAGTGTTGGAGCTTATGACACTTGTCTGTCTGGGTGACCTACTGTAGCTTCAAGTCACATTCTATCTTTTGAGGAATTTGTTAGGCTTCCTAGTGAAATATGAACATCTTGACTTTCTATAATATGAGAAGAATTATATCTCCCAAATAAATGTTTGCACAAGCTTGTAAAAAGAACAATGGATTGAGAGAGAATGATTCTTTAGAGGTATGTATCTTTTGGTGATTTTAGATAAGTTACGGGCTTTTAAATATTATGTGGTAATTCTCCATGAAAGAGCTAAGAACACAGATCTGGCCAGGGAAAAGGGTGACTCTGAGTCACCCAAAAGTCACTTTGAGGTGACTCTGGGCTTCTGTTTCCCCTCCCTAGTTGCCCCTGCTCACGTCCCGAATCTCTTATACCTGGTAGTTGTGGTAGAATTAGGGGTTGAAGAGGAGTGGTCAGAGAGGGTTGAGTGAAGTTTCTTTACCTTCTCTCTGTAATGCTGCTTCCTCATATTCTCATGTAATGTTCTCAACCCTGATTCTAATTTCCATTAAAAAAAAATCCCATTCAAAAACAGTATCTGGATTCAGACATACTTATACTCAGATATTCTGGTTCAGTGGATCTGGGATGTAGCCCTTCTTAGGTATTTTTTAGACTTTTGCTATGTAATTTTTAATATTTCACTAGGGCTGGGAATCTCTGCTATTAGTGGGATTTAGACATTTCCATTTAACAACATATTTTGGAGGTTTTTCTGTGTTAGTATTTAGAAATCTACCTTTTCTTTTTATTGATGAGGTTGTATATGGATGTATCACAATGTATTTATCTAGTACTTTATTGGTGGACATCTGGGATGTGTGTTAGAGTATGGTACAGCATCTGGGGAAAAAAAGGCCCCAGAATATAGTGGTTTAATCAAAACAGAAATCTGTTCCTCTCATATGGAACAACTCAGAGGTACATGGAAGTTAGTAGAGAGCTCTCCAGTCCTTTATTACAGGGCATCCATGTCTGACTGCAGAGCGGTTGCTCCTGCTTCCTTGAGCTGTTTCCCAGGCAGCAGGAAGAGGGTAAGATAGTACATGCTGCTCCTTTTATGTATCACCCAGAAGCTCTGGCTTCTCTCCATTTTCCAAAACTTCATCAAGTGACCATTCTCACCTATGAGGGTGGTTGGGAAATTAGCTGTGTACCTGGCTAACTTGGGAGTTTCCCTGTTAAGGAGAAAATGGAAAGAAAGGATACTGATGGATAAGTCTGTCACCCACAGATTATTTCCTGCCTTGTCATGGAAATAATGTAATGAATATCCTTGAATATGTTTTTGAGTACATGTGTAAATATATTTGGGGCTTCCCAGGTGGCTCTAGTGGGAAAGAACTCACCTGCCAATGCAGGAGACATAAGAGATGTGGGTTTGATCCCTGGGTCAGGAAGATCCCCTGGAGGAGGGCCTGGCAACCCACTCCAGTATTCTTGCCTGGAGAATCCCATGGACAGAGGAGCCTCGCAGGCTACTCTGAGACCATAGGGTCTCATAGAGTTGGACACGACTGAAGCGACTTAGCCTCGCATGTGTGTATAAATAGATTTGTAGGATAAATTCTTGAAAGTGGAATTGCTGAGTCAAAGGATACATACATCTGTTATTTCAGTGTTGCTGTATTATGTCTAATAAGGGATGTCAGAGGATCAACTGAAGAGACCTCCTAGGGCATATCCACCTGGGCATCATCATGATGTGTTAGAGCTACCAGCACCCATCCCCAAGAAGCTGGGCTCCTAGATCAACCTAAATTAAGAGAAAAGCTCTTTGACCAGCGTGATCTTAGATTTCATTTGCTGTATGATACACCCATGCTGTGGGAATCAAGCAAGCAAGGGTCCAAACCCAAATCACAGACAGCGAGGCTTTTATAAGGATTTTAATCATCCCAACTAACTTATAGTCTCCTTAAATTTTCCCAGTGCTGTCTGGTTTTTATTACCAGAGAACAAAACTGTTAGCATGAAAAGTTTCACATACTGTTTTTTAAGGGACTTTTTTATCTTTTGAAAATCCAAGATACGTTCTATTAATACCACTCATAAGTTTGGCGTTGTGCTCTGCAAACCCATCTGGGGAAGTAATCTATACAGATGGGCCTGCAGAGATTGATTTTCCTATCATAAGGGTGAGTTTTATCATAGAGAAGTAGTAAAGAAATCCAGAAAGAGGAAGAGAAAACCATTGCACTGACCTCTGGCCACTGAAGCCATCAGCTACCAGGAGCCTGTGCAGGGACCAGCAGGGAGAGGGCTTCAGGACAGTGGATTTACTGGAGACCTCACTATAATTAACATTAGGTCTTAAAAGAACTTTTTAAATTGAAATATAGTTGATTTATAATGCTGTGTTGGTTTCACGTGTACAGCAAAGTGATTGTTATGCATGTATATGAACACTGGGGTGCATGTATCTTTTTGAATTAAGAGTTTTCATCTACTCTGGATATATGCCCAGGAGTGGGATTGCTGGATGATATGGTAGCTCTGTTTCTAGTTTTTTAAGATTTTAGTCCCCAGCCTTTTGGCACCAGGGACTGGTTTCATGGAAGACCATTTTCCCACAGACCAGGGGTGGGGGGATGGTTTCAGGATGATTCAAGAACATTATATTTATTGTGCACTTTATTTCTGTTATTATTGCATCGACTCCACCTCAGATCACCAGGCATTAGATCCCAGAGGCTGGGGACCCCAGTATGGGGACCCCTCCATACTGTTCTCCATAGTGGCTGCACCAGTTTACATTCCCACCAACAGTGTAGGAGGGTTCCCTTTTTTCCACACTCTCTCCAGCATTTATTATTTGTAGACTTTTTGATGATAGCTATTCTGACTGGTGTGAGGTGGTCCCTTGTTGTAGTTTTATTTGCATTTCTCTAATAATTAGCAATGTTGAGCATATCAAGTCTTGATATGGTAAAGTTACTCTTCAACAATCTGTTTCTGAGAATTTTTATTTCTTTAATTTGATAGGAGGTCAGTGCCCTTAAAAAAAAATTAAAACGGTAAACTTTTAAAACTGCCATTAAGAAATATACCTTGTATAATTTTTCTAGTGTAAGTGGTAGATTATATTGCTCCATGCATTTTCTTTCTTAAACTCTTATTGCATGTACTGCAAGATGGCTAACCAGGGTTGGAAATTTAAGTTGTAACCATGTTCTCAGGTATCCCAGGAGTTGTAGACAGATTTGCAGTGTCCCCAACCTTATAACACCGTGTGTGTTGGGGAAGTGGTTGTACTTCATTTATATATCAGGAAACTAAGTTTAAAGAGGTTGGATTTTGCTTGGTATCTCTTGACAGGGCCTAGGATGCTAGTCTTCTGACTCCAGATGTGCTCTTTGCCTTATGCCATTCCAAAGCTTACTCTTTGTGGGAGGACAGATTCAGGACTTTATTCTTAGCACCTTGAGCCAGCCAACCTGCTTGACTTAAGCAGGGGAAGTAGGGGAAAAAGAATGTGACTTAATATTTTTCTTCATTTCAGAAAACAATAACCAAGGTCATATTATATACTTGTTTTCATGGTCCAGAGAAATTCTGGTAAGAGCATTTTTTCCCAGATGTTTTGATGTGAATCAGTGTTGGGAACTGGTCAGTTTCCAATTTTGAAACTCCTTTCAACCCAAGCATGCCATCTGGTGGTGGTGGGTAGAGTTCACGTCTTTTACTCTATTCTGCATCCTTGCTTGTAAGTAGGAAAGTACCTGAGTTGAAAGTACATGATCAGAGACTCTGCTGTAATGGTATTTTTTGAGTTCTCATTTTTCCAGGATAAAAACTGGAGGAGAATGGATACATGTATATGTGTGACTGAGTCCCTTTGCTGTCTACCTGAAACAACAATATTAATCGTCTATACTCCAGTACAAAATTAAAAAAAAAAAAAAATGATGTGTCTCAAAAAAAAAAAAAAAAGCAAACCAGCTTGTTTACAAATGCAGAATCATTGCTTTTTTGTTTATTATCCCCAAACTCACGTCTAACATTCTGTTTTTTAAGTTGTGGGTCATGACCCAGTAGTGGATTATGAAATCACTTTAGTGGTCGAAGCACCAAAGATTCACACATCTGAGTTTATGGCTCAAAGATTCATATGTGTACTGAAATTTTCAACTGTGGATCACAGCTTGTTTATGGATTATAAAATGGAGTTAGTGGGTTGCAACAATCTTTTGAAAAATAGAAAATAAAAAGAAAGTATAAGAGTGGTTCTCAAAGAGTAAGGTTAAGCAAAACTTTTATTTTGGTAAATATTTACATTTACCTTTACATTTGTGTGTGGACTGGTCATACTTTAATAATGTATTTCTTTGGGTGGAAGCCAAGCATTTGAAATCCACTCATTTCCTTCTCCAATTATTGTAGTGGCTCAGTGGTAAAGAATCTGCCTGCCAATGCAGGAAACGTGGGTTCGATCCCTGGGTGGGGAAGATCCTCTGGAATAGGAAATGGCAACTCACTCTAATATTCTCGTCTGGGAAATCCCACGGACAGAGGAGCCTGGTGGGCGGCAGCCCATGGGTTCACAGAGTCGGACAGGACTGAGAGATTTCGCTTAATGCCTAAACAACAACAAATTGTTATAATAGCGCCATCTACTGGTACTTAACAATATTGCCACCGAGGATTTTAGATTATTTTATGCTCAATGGCACCCCACTCCAGTACTCTTGCCTGGAGAATCCCATGGACAGAGGAGTCTGGTGGGCTGCAGTCCATGGGGTTGCCAAGAGTCGGACACAACTGAGCGACTGCACTCTCACTTTTCACTTTCATGCACTGGAGAAGGAAATGGCAACCCACTCCAGTGTTCTTGCCTGGAGAACTCCAGTGACGGGGGAGCCTGGTGGGCTGCCGTCTAGGGGGTCGCACAGAGTCGGACACGACTGAAGTGACTTAGCAGTAGCATGCTCCTGAACAGGCTTTTCCTTTGTGATTTGTTGAGTATATATGTGTATATATATTTTTTTCCTGAATAATAATGTTTATCATTAACATGTCTAGATTCTTTCTGATCAATACCAGCTGCAGGATGTATTGGAAAAATCTGATCATTTGATGGCTACAGCGAAAGGTCTGTTTGTTGATTTTCCTCGCAGGCGCACAGGTAAAGTATTCACATCAAACAAAAGTTTCTTTATCTTATTAACCACAGCTCACACCTGGCTATTTGAAAGAATTTAAAGTCTTCCTTTAGGTATCATGTTATAATAAATGTGAGTTGCTGTTAATAAAGATTTTCATACGATGATTCACTTATGGCAGTGTAGAGTGCGTGTGAAGTCAGTTTAAATGAAACAAAATCATCACAGCTCATTTCCCTTCTGTAGGATTTCCGAATGTAACAATGGCTCCGGAGTCCTCTCGAAGTCCCACTGTGGTCAGTCAGGACCCTGTCACCCAGGCCATCCGTAGCGAATCTGTTATAGAGCCTCAGGTAATGTGCTTTGCTCACAGCCGTAACGCTCATGCTAAAATTAAGTTGATGTAGATCGGTGTTGTGGTAAACATTTCAAAAGCTTTAATATCGAAGTACCGAGATGTGGTTGCTAGAAATATTCTTACTCAAGCATGTTGCCCTTTCGGTGAGTAATGCGTATACTAACCAAGATAGGGCTGGAGGATAGTAGCTAACCTGTACTGAATGATACCTTGGAGGTAGTTACTATTATTGTCCCCATTTAGCAGATGAAAAACAGACTCAGAAAAATTAAAGTGACTTGTCCAAGCTTACACAGCTAGTTAGCATGAGAGACGGCACTCAAATCTAGGCTCTCTGGCACCATAATATGATAGTCCGTGGGGTCACAAAGAGCTGGACATGACTGAATGACTTAGCACGTATATATGCATGGGCTTCTCAGGTGGCTCAGTGGTAAGGAATCCGCCAGCCAGTGCAGGAGTCAAGGGTTCAATCCTGGATTAGAAAGATCCCCTGAAGGAGGAAATGGCAACCCACTGCAGTATTCTTGCCTGGAAAGTCTCATGGATGGAGGAGCCTGTCGGTCTACAGTCCCAGAAAGAGTTGGATATGACTGAGTGACTGAGCAAACACGCACAGGACTCAGTACCTATTTAATGCAATTTCCTAAGTTATTTATATCTTCTATGAAAAAAAAAAGAGAATCATCAGTTAGATGGATGATCCTAGGGAATTACAAAGTCCAGAATCATATAAGTGTACTGTTTGCTGCTTATAAAGGCAATTAAGTAGACCGTTGTACATATTTTTAATAGCTAAAGCCTATTAGCCATATCCCTAGCCAAAAGCCAGGGATATGTGTGTATGTTTTGGCAGTTATTACAAAGTTAGCTTTCAGATGATCATGTGATGAGGGTGGGGAAGTAGCAAGAGTCAGAGTTAGAGAGAAAGGAAGGAGCTGGGTCATGAAGGGGTAGTGAACTTGAGAGCAAGAGTAGAGCCGCTAAAGGATTTTAAGAAGAGCACTGTTACGGTGAAATTGACAGTAGTGTGGAAAATGGATTGGGGAGGGAGGGGCAAGACTGGTGAGAGGGTCTTGTTAAAAGACTCAGATTGGAATCTTGGTGAGAAGTGGTGAGGACTGACCCAAAGCAGTGGCAGTAGGGAAGGAGGTAAAGGGAAAGAGGGATAGATTTGAAAGCTTAAAAAGAGGGAGAATTGACAAGATTGAGTGACTGGTTGGATGTGGTGGGTAAAAAAGAAGGATAATTTCCAGTCTGCTGGCTTGAGAATCTGAGTAGATGGTTATGCTGTTCATGGTCTAGATAATATGGTGGGAACAAGGTTTCTGGAGGAATGATAAGGGAGGCTTGCTGCTGCTGCTGCTAAGTTGCTTCAATTGTATCCGACTCTGTGCGACCCTATAGATGCCCACCAGGCTCCCCGTCCCCACATTCTCCAGGCAAGAACACTGGAGTGGGTTGCCATTTCCTTCTCCAATGCATGAAAGTGAAAAGTGAAAGGGAAGTCACTCAGTCATGTCCGACTCTTAGCGACCCCATGGACTGCAGCCTACCAGGCTCCTCTGTCCATGGGATTTTCCAGGCAAGAGTACTGGAGTGGGGTGCCATTCCCTTCTCCTAAGGGAAGCGTAGGAAAATGATAAATTTTAGACATGATGGGTGTTTATGTGTAGGATGTTCTCCTCTAGATATCTTTTAGACAGCTGGACATGAATGTTGAGGGCTCAAGAGACATCTGGGTGAAGATAGAGGTTTGGAAATGAACAACATTTGGCTTGTAATTGCGCCTTGGAATTAGATGTAAACATCAAAAATGCATCAAGTGAGAGGAGAATGACATTAAATAGAGGGGAAGGTTAGAAAAAGAACCAATGAAAGAGATTGGGAAGGAATGGCTAAAAGAAGAAAAACCAAGAAAATAATGGTATCACGGAAGTGAAAAAGAAAAGTTTATAAAGAAGATTTTGAAGGAAAGAAATGAGTTGCCATCGATATCTAATGAGTGAGAAGTAATGGAAGGCAAAGACAGAAATATCCATTTGCTTTGAGAACAATTGTGTTGATGTTTACCATGTAGAGAACAGTTTACGCAGAGTGGCAGGGCAGAAGCAAAGTTGAAGGGTACAAATGGTGAATGAGACTTGGGGGCAGATCTTTCAAAAAGTTTATGGCACAAAAAGGGAAGATAAATGGTGGGTCAAGGTCAGTACAGGGTCAGGGTAAGATGGGAAAGACTTACATTTAAAGGTGGGTGAACTGAAGCTAGTAAGGAGAGGTTGAAAATGCAGAGAGAAGGGGCAGTCGATGGACCAGAGGAGGTAAGAGAGTCTGGTTTCTAGACCAGGTGTGGAGAGATTTGCCTTAGAAGGAAGGACCTCTCTTCTCTTACGACAAAAAGAAACAAAAGATAAGGGTGTATGTAACTGGTCTGTGTTGTTATTTAATTGTAAAAAGGCTCTTAACGAAGTAGATGATGATGAACAAGAAGGAACTGCTAACAGCCAGTCAGAAGAAAGTGAGAATGAGTTGGATAACTCTCTAAGCTCTCAGTCAAATGCAAATGCAGGAATGTAAGTATATATGGCATAAATATCTACAGTGCTTCCTTTTTTCCCAAGGCCATCTCTCCCCTCCCCAGCTTTATTGAGGTATAATTGATAGATAATGTTGTATAAGTTTAAGGTGTGCAGCTTAGTGATTTGGTATATACTGCAAAATGGCTACCATCATAGCTTTAAGTGATGGGTGGTTAATACCTCCATCACAGCATATAATTACCATTTCTTCTTTGTGGTGAAAACATTTGTGATCTTCTCACTTAGTACCAGTCTGTAAGTCTGTTTTGTAAGTAAGTTCATTTGTATTCTTTTTTTTTTTTTAGATTCCACATATAAGTGATACCGTATGATGTTTATTTTTCTCTATCTGACTTACTTCACTTAGTCTGATTACCTCTAGGTCCTTCTGCGTTGCTGCAAATAGCATTATTTTGTTCATATTTATGGCTGAGTAGTATTCTGTTGTGTATATATACCACATCTTTATCCATTTATCTATTGATGGACACTTATGGATTGCTTCCATGTCTTGGCTATTATAAACATGCTTCCATGTCTTGGCTATTATAAAGAGTGCTGCAGTAAACATTGGGATGCATGTATCTTTTTGAAGTATGATTTTCTTTGGATATGTGCCCAGGACTGAGATTGCTGGATCATCTGGTAGCTCTGTTTCTAGTTTTTCAAGGAATCACCATACTGTTCTCCGTAGTGGCTGTACCGGTTTACATTCCCACCAACAGTGGAGGAGGGTTCCCTTTTCTCCACACCCTCTCTAGCATTTATTGTTTGTAGACTTCTTGATGATGGTCATTCTCACTGGCCTGAGGTGATGTCTCATTGTAGGTTGATTTGCATTTCTCTAATAATTAGCAGTGTTGAGTGTCTTTTCATCTGCTTTTTGCCATCTGAATGCCTTCTTTGGAGAAGTCTCTATTTAGATCCTCTGGCCATTTTTTTTTTGATTGGGTTGTTTGTTGCTTTGATATGTATTTGAGTGAGCTGTTTGTATATTTTGGAGAGTCACTTTATTTGCAAATATTTTCTCCCATTCTTTGGATAGTCTTTTCTTTTGTTTATGGCTTCCTTGCTGTGCAAAAGCTTTTGTGTTTAATTAGGTTCTATTTGTTTATTTTTGTTTTGATTACTATAGCTTTGTAATATCGTGTGAAGTCTGGGAGGGTTGTGCCTCCTGGTGTGTTCTTTTTCCTCAGGATTGCTTTGGCAATTCTGGGTCTTTTATGGTTTCATATACATTTTAGGATTATTTGTTCTAGTTCTATGAAAAATGTCATAGTAGTTTGATAGGGATCACATTAAATCTATAGATTGCTTTGGGTATTATGGCAGTTTTAACAATATTAATTCTTCCAATCCAAGAGCATGGGGTATCTTTCCATTTCATGTGAGATTGACTCCTTTACAGAGGTTGCAAATTCTAATGTCTACCAGCTGATCAGTTACAGTTCTTGGTGGGCTCTGCAGGCCCAGATCCTCCAACTTTTTAAAGGAAACCAGAGAATATAAAAACCTAATTTTTTAAATTTTGGAAACTTTGAATGTAAAAAAATAAAAAAGAAAACCAAACTATGTGTGAAACACTGTTGGAGCCAAACAAAGCACATTTTCTGCCTCGAGGCATCCCTCTGGCTGCCTCTGCCGCTGGGACTTTGGAGAGCTGCAGTTCAGGGCACCACTAGGGGATGCCTTGTTGATCAGTTCCTGAGGACTTGATGCAGAAACTCCAGAAGAGAAAAGTTGCAGGGCGCTTCTGAGATGCTTCAGCATCATTGTATGTGTCTAGTCACGGCAAACGGCATATGCTCTTACTCAGTAATTTTCCTTATTTGACACTCTCATTATTTGAATATTTCCTTGGTTTCTAAGAATACGAGAATTTGCAATCTTTTGTAAAACACTTTTTTTCTCTTTTTGTAGTCAACCAGAGTCATTTCTTCTTTGTTGTCATTAAAACCCGGCCTTTGGTAAAACCCATATCAGCTTTCTGGATTAGCCTTCAGTATCTCTATCAGGGACTGTGAAATCTTCAGGAAGACAGAGGCACTAAGACAAAGCGGAAATTTTAAATGAGGTCTATGCGTGTTGCATTTGTTCAGCTGTATGAAGAGAGGACTCCTATATTAAGAGTCTACTTAATTATTTCCCATCTTTCACTATTAACCATGAAAAAGTAAAGTGTGAGTGGGTTTTCATTTGGGAGGAGGTTTGCTCTGAGTCTGTGCAGCTTCAGAATTTAAATCTCTGCTGATTGATTTAAGACCCAGATAATCATGATGATGTGATCACTAACCTAGAGCCAGGCATCTTGGAATGTGAAGTCAAATGGGCCTTAGAAAGCATCACTACGAACAAAGCTAGTGGAGGTGATGGAATTCCAGTGGAGCTATTCCAAGTCCTGAAAGATGATGCTGTTAAAGTGCTGCACTCAGTATGCCAGCAAATTTGGAAAACTCAGCAGTGGCCACAAGATTGGAAAAGGTCAGTTTTTATCCCAATCCCAAAGAAAGGCAATGCCAAAGAATGCTCAAACTACTGAACAATTGCACTCATCTCACACGCTAGTAAAGTAATGCTCAAAATTCTCCAAGCCAGGCTTCAGCAATATGTGAACTGTGAACTTCCTGATGTTCAAGCTGGTTTTAGAAAAGGCAGATGAACCAGAGATCAAATTGCCAATATCCGCTGGATCATGGAAAAAGCAAGAGAGTTCCAGAAAAACATCTATTTCTGCTTTCTTGACTATGCCAAAGCCTTTGACTGTGTAGATCACAATAAACTATGGAAAATTCTGAAAGAGATGGGAATACCAGACCACCTGATCTGCCTCTTAAGAAATCTGTATGCAGGTCAGGAAGCAACAGTTAGAACTGGTCATGGAACAACAGACTGGTTCCAAATAGGAAAAGGAGTACGTCAAGGCTGCATATTGTCACCATGTTTATTTAACTTATATGCAGAGTACATCATGAGAAGTGCTGGACTGGAAGAAACACAAGTTGGAATCAAGATTGCTGGGAGAAATATCAATAACCTCAGATATGCAGATGACACGACTCTTATGGCAGAAAGTGAAGAGGGGCTAAAAAGCCTCTTGATGAAAGTGAAAGTGGAGAGTGAAAAGGTTGGCTTAAAGCTCAACATTCAGAAAACGAAGATCATGGCATCTGGTCCCATCACTACATGGGAAATAGATGGGGAAACAGTGGAAACAGTGTCAGACTTTGTTTTTCTGGGCTCCAAAATCACTGCAGATGGTGACTGCAGCCATGAAATTAAAAGACGCTTACTCCTTGGAAGGACAGTTATGACCAACCTAGATAGCATATTCCAAAGCAGAGACATTACTTTACCAACAAAGGTTCGCCTAGTCAAGGCTATGGTCTTTCCTGTGGTCATGTATGGATGTGAGAGCTGGACTGTGAAGAAGGCTGAGCGCCGAAGAATTGATGCTTTTGAACTGTGGTGTTGGAGAAGACTCTTGAGAGTCCCTTGGACTGCAAGAAGATCCAACCAGTCCATTCTGAAGGAGATCAATCCTGGAATTTCTTTAGAAGGAATGATGCTAAAGCTGAAACTCCAGTATTTTGGCCACCTCATGCGAAGAGTTGACTCATTGGAGAAGACTCTAATGCTGGGAGGGATTGGGGGCAGGAGGAGAAGGGGACGACAGAGGATGAGATGGCTGGATGGCATCACTGACTCTATGGGTATGAGTCTGGGTGACCTCCGGGAGCTGGTGATGGACAGGGAGGCCTGGCGTGCTGCGGTTCATGGGGTCGCAAAGAGTCGGACACGACTGAGCGACTGATCTGATCTGATCTGATCTGATTGATTTAATCAAATGTGTACCTATAATAAATTCTTTAAACACTGCCCTCAACTCAAAACTGTCTCGACTCCAGAGCTGTCTTATACTGATACAGAGCAGGTATAAAAGCACCTGTACTTGTGTCATCCAAAGGGAAAAACACATAGGGAAATTTTTACTTTTCAGGAGGAAAGGCTAAGAAGCAGATGTCTCTGTGTGAAAAAGGGCTTTGTGAAGCTTCAGCAGATCAGGACAGAGACCCCCTGGGAGGGTAGGAGGAAACATGAGGGGGGCCCCTGCAGAATTCTTAGGTTAGCTGCCAGAACTCCAGAGGCCAGCTCTCACATATACGCAGTGGGACTGTAAAAGTTACAGGCTCAGCAGCTTTATGGTTTTCCACAGGGTCGTGGGAGCTGTGTTCCCTTTTTGTTTGGTTTCCTTAAAAGATGAATGGAGGCTTTCCGAGACTTGGGGTAGTCCTCAAAATCTTGAGGTAGAACCTGTGGTGGTGAAAGGTTCACAGCCCAAGGAAAGAAAGTGAGAAAAAATGCAAATGTAAGTGCTGAGAAGAGACCCGGTGGCGAGGGCATAGCTGATCCATTCAGTGATCTCAGAAAGGAAATTGATTCCAGAAATGTACATGAACAAGCCACTTTGTGGAATCTTGTAGATGATTTCTCCAGGCTTCCTGAACTGGGGGCATTATAGTCACTATGAATGTTGATTCCCATTACCAAAATAGATAAGAAGACACCAGGGCTAAACTGTATGTCTGTGTACCACTCAGCAGGGTATTCGGCACAGTAAACGAGATAGTAGCCTTGGAGGAGTCCGTTTCCCATGCAGAAGACAAAGCCTCTGAAAAGGAATACATCTGGAAAAGGCCTCCCTGTAGTGAGCAGTGAGTAAGCAAATGCCCTACTGGTCTTGGAGGATCTCCAGGGTGGGTGGGGGGTAGCGGGTGGCTGTGACTCTCTGTGAGGACAAGGACACTGGTGGTGAAGGTACTAGGGAGTTCTTATTGATGTGAGCTGTCCTAGAGGCCACCGTTTTGATGCCAAGCTGATTTTAGTGTGTTATATTGATATTCTGCTACCTTTCTGAACCTTGGTTGAGTTCGTTATAGCATTGGTTTTTTAGGGCTTTCCAGGTATCCTATCATGTCATCTGCAAGTAGACGTAGTTTTGTTTTCTGAGTCTTATATCACTAGCTTGTTTCTTTTATATACTGCAGTAGCTAAGAGACAGTGGTAATGATGGTGGAAATAGTGGGCATCGGGGCATCCTTGTTTTGCTCCTGACCTGTGCAAATGATACTTTTGTTTCCTCTTTAGTAAAGTGCTGGCTTCTGTACTCAGGTCTTTTTTTAAAACAAAAACAATGCTAGGGAAACATCTTTGAAATCCTGTTTTCTTGAATGTTTTTATCAGAAATGAGTGTTGAATTTTCTCAAAGACTTTAACATTTGTAGATAATCATATGTGTTTCCTGGTTAAATGTATTAGTATGGTTCTTTATATTATAAATGCCTTTTTGAAATAGTCTTGAATTCCCATAAATTCCACTTGGCATATTTTTATTATTGTGGTATTGGATATTGTTTGTTAATATTTTATTTAATAGTATTCTTGCATTAATATTCATAAATGATATTATCTATAATTTTAAAATATATAGTATCAGTGAGGTGACAATGTTATACTTGATTTTATAAGACGCGTCTGTTGGAAAGTTTTCTAATTTTTTAAGTTCTGGAACAATTTATTTAGCTTTGGGACTATCTGTACTTGGATTGTTTGGTAGAATTCCCCTGTGAAAGTATTTGAGCCTGGTGCTTTTTTTGTGGGGAAGTACCATAATAACTTTGTTTCTTCTATGAAGATTGGATTATCTAAGCCTTCTATATCTGTTGATGTCGATTTTGATAAATTACATTTTCTCATAAAATTATCCATTTCATCTAGATTTATGAATGTATGTCCATTGAGATATGCAAATAATCTCTATACTTCTGGAAAATGTCTTTTGTTTTCTTAAGTAGAGCTATATTTTTTCTGATTTCTTCCTTACCAATTTTTGCTTTTATCTTTATTATAATCTTCTTTGTGCTTTTAAAAATAAACTTTTTGAGTTGAGAATGTAATGCATTTATTTTCATTATTTTATTTTAATTGATAAGCATATTTAAGGTTCAGAATTTTTCCATGATCACTGCCTTAAATGTGTACTATACAACCGAATATGTGGTGTTTTATTATTTTAGAAATTAATTTGTTTATATTTGCTCTTTTACCTAAGAATTATTTAATAGTTTTTATTGTTTTTTTTCATTTTTAAGCTTCCAGATAGAAGAATCTCTTGGTTTTCTTGTATAGTTGTTTTTATTTCTATTGCAGCCAGAGTGTGGTTTGTAATATTTCTACTTATGGAATTTAATGATGTTTTCTTTGTGACCGGAATAAATGATCAAATTTTTGTGAATGTCCATGTGTGTGTTTGAAAAGAAGGTATATTCTGTATTAATAAAGTATAAAGTTCTTTATGTATACCCATAAGATCTACCTTATTGATTATATTGTATATGTCTTCTATATCCTTATTTATTTTTGCTATTATCTTGTATTGAGAGTGGTGTTTTAAAGTCTCTAACTATTACTGTTTGTTTCTTTGCATTTGATGTTTAAGTATATGTAATTCTGTTTGAAGTTAAATATCTCCATCCTTACAAAGATGGTTATTTTTTGATACATGGATATCCATGTATATTATATCTTCATTGTGAATTATGGCTTTTAGCATTATTAATTGGCTAACAAGTCCAGTTAGTGTCTCTTGGCTTCAGTTGTACTTTGATAACAGGAACAAAACCTCTGCTTTTTTTCTTGTTTCTAGTCGCCTGGATTGTCTTTGCTTATTCTTTTAGGTTTTCTGAATTATTGTGTTCTAAATGTGTCTTTGTATTTAACATAGAATTGGATCTTGCCCTGTTAGCCAATTTGAAAATCTTTTTTTTTTTAATTGGTGAAGTAGGCTTATAACATGTATTGATATGATTGATATATTTGGTGTCAACTTTGTCATTATTTTATGATACTGAGTGTATTATACTTAATTATAATTTTCCTTCTTCATGTGAGATGACTTCTCTGTTCTTTTAAAAAGTTTCATTGGCATTTAGGAAGTTTGTAGTTTCTATTCTTGCTCATTTCTTTATATCAGCTTTCTGTAGAGCCTTTAGTCCCGTGTTTTCTTACTTAAGCTTCACTGTCAGGTTTGCAATGATGTTACAACTGAGGAAATAAAGACAAGAGATGATCTAAATAGTAAGTAACCAAAGGCTTAGTCCCCAGATTCCAAGTCTAATTCATTTTGACTGCGGAGCATGGGGTATTAATAGAAGATGAATTAGACTTGGAATCTGGGGACTAAGCCTTTGGTTACTTACTATTTAGATCATCTCTGGTCTTTATTTCCTCAGTTGTAAAATATGAGGACAGTAGAAAATAAGACTTCTAAGGTGCCTTCTGGTCTGAAAATTTCTGTGAATTCTGTGAGTTCTTGTGAGCATGGAATTGATTTCTCATATGATAATATTATACATTATCAATCTGTAACCCAGTCCTCAGAAATCTCTACTGAGTCACTGGTGTTTTGGGGGGTCAGCACATCCCAAGTGAGGAAGCAATGGTTGTAAGCCTTTCTTTTACTTAACCCTTACCACTACCTTACTTCCTCTGTAGACCTTTGTATTACAGGCTAGGGAGAGGAAGAGGTGATGTTGGAGGCATTCATCGTGCGAAAAAGGGAGAAAGAATTGAGAAGAAGAAATCCCAAGTGGCAGAAACCGAATGACAAGGAAAATTGCTCTTTCCAGTAGGCTTGGGTAGCTTCTTTTAGATGGGATATAAATTAGAGATGCTGATATTCCTAAGTTGTCTCTGAAATAAAATCATTAAAATACTGTTATAATTGATGCTGCCATAAAAGAGGATTGGTGCACTTGTCCTTCTCTCCAGAGTCTGCTTTCCTAACAGTGACTCCTAATTTGAGCATCTTTTGCAATCTGAAGAGTAAGGATTTCTCAAATCAAGTCCTGGTTTCTTTTTGCGTAAGAGTTCTTCTCTCAATTTCTCTCTTTACTCTTGTGTTTCAGCAAGAAGAAAAGCAGGCTGCACATTCAGTGCGTGCGTGTGCATGTGTGGTCTCTTCAGTCTTGACTCTCTGTGACCCTGTGAACTAGCCTGCCAGACTCTGTCCACGGGGATTCTCCAGGCAGGAATACTGGAGTGGGTTTCCATGCCCTCCTCCAGGGGATCTTCCCGACCCAGGGATCGAACCTGATCTCTTATGTCTCCCGTGTTGGCAGGCAGGTTCACTGTCTCCACCTGCACGTTCAGTACTTTGCCTTGTAAACCTTAACAGATAAGCATCCAGTTTCATTGCTTACAAATTCTGCTTCCCCACACAACTCAGCTTTTCTACTGCTTTATAGTAGGGATTGCCCTTTTCCCAGTTTCCAATAACATGTTCCTCATTTTCTTCAGAATCCTCACGAGAAGCTTCTTTAATATTCATCTTTCTACCAGCATTCTATTTATGATGATATGTTATTTTCTCAGATGATACAGGCTTTCTCTGCCATGCTTCTCACTTCCTCTTGAGTCTTCAATGGAAGAATCTTTAACATTCATATTTCTACCAATAATCTTTTTAAGGCAATCAGGTTTTTTCTGTTGTTGTTCAGAATTTCAGTTGCTGAGTCATGTCCAACTCTTTGCAACCCCATGGACTGCAGCACGCCAGGCTCCTCTGTCCTCCACTATCTCCCAGAGTTTGCTCAGGTTCGTGAGTCAGTGATATGATCCATGGAAAGGAGGCTTTTTCTATCGTTCACCTAAAAATTATTCTAGCCTTTATTCATTATCCAGTTCCAAAGCTACTTTCATATTTTTAGGTATTTGTTACATCAGTACTCCATATCTAGATACCAAAATCTGTATTAATTTTCTGAGGCTGTGTTAACAAATTTCTACAAACTTGTTGGCTTCAAACAGCAGATATTTATTCTCTCACAGTTCTAGAGGCCAGAAATCCTAAATCAGTTTCACTAGACTAAAATGACAATGTTGGTATTGCCACGTTCCCTCTGGGTACTCTAAGTGAGAATCCACTGCTTACCTCTTTCAGCTTCTGGTGGCTGAAGGTGTTGTTTGGCTTGTATCTACATCACTCCAGTCTCTGCCTCCACCTTCATGTCACCTTCTCTGCTTGTGTACATCAAAATCTCCCTCTGCTTCCCTCTTAAGGATGCATATGATTGCATTCAGGGCCCACTTGGAGAATCCAGAATCATCTTGCTATCTCAGGATCCTTAGCTTAATCACACTTGCAAAGTCCCTTCTTAGTCAGATAAGGTAACATTCACAAGTTCCAGGGATTAACTTATGTGTGTCTTTTTAGAGGGCCATTCTTTTTTTTTTTTTTTTTTGTATTTTGCTTAACTTTACAATATTGTATTGCTTTTACCATACATCGAGATGGATCCGCCACCAGTATACACGTGCTCCCCATCCTGAACCCTCCTCCCTGCCCTCCTCCCCATACCATCCCTCCGGATCGTCCCAGTGCGCCAGCCCCAGGCATCTGTTATCGGGCATCGTACCTGGACTGGCGACTCGTTTCAGATATGATATTATACATATTTCAATGCTATTCCCCCAAATCATCCCGCCCTCTCCCGGTCCCAGAGTCCAAAAGTCTGTTCTATACATCAGTGTTTCTTTTGCTGTCTCGTAAACAGGGTTATTTTTACCATCTTTCTAAATTCTATATATATGCGTTAGTATACTGTATTTGTGTTCATCTTTCTGGCTTACTTTACTCTGTATAATAGGCTCCAGTTCCATCCACCTCCTTAGAACTGATTCAAATGTATTCTTTTTAATGGCTGAGTAATACTCCATTGTGTATATGTACCACAGCTTTCTTATCCATTCATCTGTGGATGGACATCTAGGTTGCTTCCACGTCCTGGCTATTGTAAACAGTGCTGCTATGAACATTGGGGTACACGTGTCTCTTTCAATTCTGGTTTTCTCAGTGTGTATGCCCAGCAGTGGGATTGCTGGATCATAAGGCAGTTCTATTCCCAGTTTTTTGAGGAATCTCCAAACTATTCTCCATAGTGGCTGTACTAGTTTGCATTCCCACCAACAGTGTAAGAGGGTTCCCTTTTCTCCACACCCTCTCCAGCATTTATTACTTGTGGACTTTTGGATCACAGTCATTCTGACTGATGTGAAATGGTACCTCATAGTGGTTTTGATTTGCATTTCTCTGATAATGAGTGATGTTGAGCATCTTTTCATGTGTTTGTTAGCCATCTGTATGTCTTCTTTGGAGAAATGTCTATTTAGTTCTTTGGCCCATTTTTTGATGGGGTCGTTTATTTTTCTGGAATTGAGCTGTAGAAGTTGCTTGTATATTTTTAAGATTAGTTGTTTGTCTGTTGCTTCATTTGTTATTATTTTCTCCCATTCTGAAGGCTGTCTTTTCACCTTGCTTATAGTTTCCTTTGTTGTGCAGAAGCTTTTAAGTTCGATTAGGTCCCATTTGTTCATTTTTGATTTTATTTCCAATATTCTGGGAGATGGGTCATAGAGGATCCTGCTGTGATGTAAGTCAGAGAGTGTTTTGCCTATGTTTTCCTCTAGGAGTTTTATGGTTTCTGGTCTTACATTTAGCTCTTTAATCCATTTTGAGTTTATTTTTGTGTATGGTGTTAGAAAGTGTTCTAGTTTCATTCTTTTACAAGTGGTTGACCAGTTTTCCCAGCACCACTTGTTAAAAAGCAATTATATGGCAATAAAATGGACAACGTGGAAGAAATGGACAAATTCTTAGAAAAGTACAACTTTCGAAAACTGGATCAGGAAGAAATAGAAAATCTTAACAGACCCATCACAAGCACGGAAATTGAAACTGTAATCAGAAATCTTCCAGCAAACAAAAGCCCAGGCCCAGACGGCTTCACAGCTGAATTCTACCAAAAATTTAGAGAAGAGCTAACACCTATCCTACTCAAACTGTTCCAGAAAATTGCAGAGGAAGGCAAACTTCCAAACTCATTCTATGAGGCCACCATCACCCTAATACCAAAACCTGACAAAGATGCCACAAAAAAAGAAAACTACAGGCCAATATCATTGATGAACATAGATGCAAAAATCCTTAACAAAATTCTAGCAATCAGAATCCAACAACACATTAAAAAGCTCATACACCATGACCAAGTGGGCTTTATCCCAGGAATGCAAGGATTCTTCAATATTCGCAAATCAATCAACGTAATACACTACATTAACAAACTGAAGAATAAAAATCATATGATTATCTCAATAGATGCAGAGAAAGCCTTTGACAAAGTTCAACATCCATTTATGATAAAAACTCTCCAGAAAGCAGGAATAGAAAGAACATACCTCAACATAATAAAAGCTATATATGACAAACCCACAGCAAACATTATCCTCAATGGTGAAAAATTGAAAGCATTTCCTCTAAAGTCAGGAACAAGACAAGGATGCCCACTTTCACCATTACTATTCAACATAATTTTGGAAGTTTTGGCCACAGCAATCAGAGCAGAAAAAGAAATAAAAGGAATCCAGATTGGAAAAGAGGAAGTAAAACTCTCACTGTTTGCAGATGACATGATCCTCTACGTAGAAAACCCTAAAGACTCCACCAGAAAATTACTAGAACTAATCAATGAATATAGTAAAGTTGCAGGATATAAAATCAACACACAGAAATCCCTTGCATTCCTGTACACTAATAATGAGAAAATAGAAAGAGAAATTAAGGAAACAATTCCATTCACCATTGCAATGAAAAGAATAAAATACTTAGGAATATATCTACCTAAAGAAACTAAAGACCTATATATAGAAAACTATAAAACACTGGTGAAAGAAATCAAAGAGGACACTAATAGATGGAGAAATATACCATGTTCATGGATTGGTAGAATCAATATAGTGAAAATGAGTATACTACCCAAAGCAATTTATAGATTCAATGCAATCCCCATCAAGCTACCAATGGTATTCTTCACAGAGCTAGAACAAATAATTTCTCAATTTGTATGGAAATACAAAAAACCTCAAATAGCCAAAGCTATCTTAAGAAAGAAGAACGGAACTAGAGGAATCAACCTGCCTGACTTCAGGCTCTACTACAAAGCCACAGTCATCAAGACAGTATGGTACTGGCACAAAGACAGAAATTTGGATCGGTGGAACAAAATAGAAAGCCCAGAGATAAATCCACGCACATATGGTCACCTTATCTTTGACAAAGGAGGCAAGAATATACAATGGATTAAAGACAATCTTTTTAACTAGAGGGCCATTCTTAAGCCTACCATAGATACTATTGGATTATTATTTTGTTGTTGTTGTTTGATACAACCTGATTCTTAAAAGTATAAACATTAGGAGACAATAATGGAGTTCAAACTGGTTTGGATTTTCCCAAGTTGTACAGAAATCTCATTATGACACTTTTCTTAGGATTTGTCCTGAAGGTTGTATTTAGACCTAACTTATACTATGCGATGCAGGAGACCCAGGTTCAATCCCTGGGTTGGGAAGATCCCCTGGAGAAGGAAATGGCAACCTACTCCAGTGTTCTTGCCTGGAGAATCCCACGGACAGGAGCCTAGCAGGCTGCAGTCCATGGGGTCGCAAGAGTTGCACAGGACTTAGTGACAAAACCACCACCACCTGTACTGTGTTGCAGTAGGAGTCTTCTTGATGCTTTGATGACTAGCCATAATGTGCCTGGACCACATTACAGGCCTTTTGTTAATTAAACTTTGTAGCAGCTAGTGTTCAGTGTACTGTCCACAGGTTACTTGAAAGCAGCTCCACTAGGTTGAGGTTTTTGGAATCACTTCCTCTGTTTTCTCCTAACAGTTTCATTGATTTATGGTTCATATACCATACAATCTACCCATTTAAAGTATAATATTAACAGAATTTGAGGGTTTTTTTAGTATATTCGTTGAATTGTGTGACCCATTGTCAGTTTCAGAACATTTTCTTTACCCTCAAAAGAAGCCCCACACTTTTTAATAATCAGATCCCTTTTTCTCCCAAACCTTTCAGCCAAATCTAATCTATTAAATGAATATGTGTGTGTGTGTGTGTGTGTGTGTGTGTGTGTGTATGTGTTTTAAATCTCTGTAGATTTGCCTATTCTGGACATTTTCTATATAGAAGTATGCAAAATGTGATCTTTTGTGTGTGGTGTCTGTCACATGTTTTCAAGATTCATCCATATTTGTAGTGTGTTAGCACTTCATTTTTTTTTTTACCGCTGAATAATGTTCTTTTGTGTGAACAGAACACATTTTACTTATTCATTCATCAGCTGGTAGACATTTGGGTTGTTTCTACTTTTAGCACCCTCCCCTTTTAAATATTAGCCCAGTTGGGAAATAGGCAAACAAATCAGACAACTAGAGATTGAAAAATCGGCTTTATCCCTGATAAAGGTGATTACAGCAAAAGGCGTCTCTTTCTCACCCCTGCACTGCAGCTCTTCTCATCTCTCCTCCCGCCTCCCGGACACACAGGCCAGAATCTGCTCCGTCACTCTACTTCAGTGATGAGCAGAGACTGTGCTTGGAGAACCAGCTCCTTCATCAAAACCATGCACTTTCTTTAGAGAAAGAGAGGGGAGAATGGGCCTATAGCACAAAACTTCAGAAAGGGCAGATCACTCTTGTTTGGGGAGCCATCCTAGCTAGGAACCTGGAAAGGAGATGAACAGTACCTTCTAACACCAAGAAGATCGGCATTTTAGTTCTTACCTTGTAAATTAAAGCAAAACACATTTCTCTTTGATTACGAATTATTAAATGTTTCTTCACATTGAACATGTAAACAGTTGAACAAGTTAAATAACAGTACTTACTAATTCTAATATAACTTGTTGTCCTGTAATTTATAGGTTTCTCCACCAAATAAAGGAAGAAAATTCTGAGTTAATTAATAAACTATGGACTGATATTCAGCAGAAAGTAGCAACACAGTCACAAATGACAGCCTCTTCAGGAACTCCATCATCTGCTTCTCCATCAGGAGAACAAAAAGGTTTGGTCCCCCACTGTATTATTTCTCCCAGAGTAGTAGCTTACTTTCTTTCTTAAACCTAGTAATTTTTAAAGGAATGTTACTTGGTTTTTACTGTCTTAGCCTGATTGGTAAATACTGATTGACCTGTTGATTGAAATGCTTAAAAATATTTTTGTTGTTCACTTGAGATTCTTTTGGAATTATAGCTGCTTTGAATGCTACCAATGCTGTTAAGAAAATCCATACAAGGCTTCAACCTGAAGAATCTACTGAGACTCTAGACTCAAGCTATGTTGTGGGACAGGTGCTAAACTCAAGGAAGCAAAAACAGCTGCTAAATAAAGGTTCAGTCTCTTAATTGACAAAATGGGTTATTATGACTCAGGGAACTCAAACGGGGGCCCTGTATCAACCTACAGAGGGGTGGGATGGGGAGGTTATACACATTTAAAATAAATAAATAAAATAAATTTTCTGTTTTGGAAGCATAAAAAAAACAAAACAACTATGTAACTTGATATAGCTATCTTAGCTTCTTAGTACATGTCTCTCAAACTCATCCAGTCAGATCCTGCAGAGTAAGAGGTTGTTGAATGGTAGCCATTTAGTGCCTCCTTTTATTCCATGTAACTCTAGAAGGATGGTTCTCATTCATTTATTATAGATAGTACAAATCTTGTTTAAACAGTATAGATTCTTTATGAGAAAATGATGATACCTTCTGTAAAAAAAACCTTTTACAAATTGTGAGCAACAGTCAAACGTTTTTGTAGTTTAATTTTTCCTGGTCTTAACGTAGAATGACTTCTGTTATTATCAGTGAAAAGAAAACCAGATTCACATGCTCCTTCCAAACAGAAGAGTCACGTGTTATCAGCCAGCACGGCCTCCACAGACTTACCAAGTAGCAGTAACCCCAGCCTGGATGTCCTCAAACACATGATACGTGAAGTGGAACATGAAATAGAAGAGTACGAGCGGTGGACGGGCCGCGAGGTCCAGGGACTCCAGAACAGTCAGGGTCTCACCGGCTTCACACTGTCCCTCGTGAGCTCACTCTGTCGCCTGGTTCGGTACCTTAAAGAGGTAAGGTTATTAGAGTCTACTCTTCTACTAGACTGATGGCAGAATTGGGTAGGTTTTTCCCCCTCTACACTTAAATTATTGCATTCTCCAAATAAAGTATCATCAAATTTGAGTAGCTTTGTTTAAACTGCCTCAGCTTTGGATTATTTGTTGGCAAGGTTTTTCCTCTTAATTTTCCTCTACATCCTGCTAAAGATATGCCAGATAAGTGTGGTGTTGATTTTAGTTTGGTAATAGGTAATAATTAAGTGATAATTAGTTAGGTCAATCTGCTATCAATAAAATTATATCTTGTGCTAATAGTTAATATTACTGTTTGGCAGTTATAGATTAATTAAACTACTAATCATGTCCTCATTCTACTGCTTTTCTCTGCTTGCTAGACCCACTTCAGTTCAGTTTGGTGAGTGGTATACTTGTGATCTGTAGACACAGATCAGGAAAATTCTTTTCTGATTCCTCCAGCTCCATTTTTCTTTCTCAAGATTGCTTTGGCTAGGGACTTCCCTCATGGTCCAGTGGTTTAGAATCTGCCTGGCAATGCAGGGGACGTGAATTAGATCCCTGGTTGGGACACTAAGATCCCACATGTCGCAGAGCAGCTGAGCCCGTGTGCCGCAGCTACTGAGGCTGTGCGCTCTGGAGCCTGTGTGCTGCAACTAGAGAGGGCGCTGCAAGGCAAGATCCCTGTGTTGCAATGAAGATCCTGCGTGCTGCAACTGAGAGCTGATGCAGCCAAATATGTTTTAAAAGAGATTGCTTTGGCTATTTGGGGACTTTTGTGTTTCTATACAGATTTTAAGATTCTTTTGTCTTAGATACACACAAAAAAATGACATGGGTAACTTGATAGAAACTACGTTAGTTAAATCTGTAGATTACTTTGGGTAGTGTAGTCATTTTGACAATACTGATTCTTCCAAACCAAGAACATGGTATATCTTTCTATCTGTCTGTGTCATTTTCAGTTTCTTTTGTCAGTGACTTATGGTTTATACAGGTCTTTTGTCTCCTTAGGTAGATTTATTCCTAGGTGTTTTCCTCTTTTTGATGTGATAGTAAATGGAATAGTTTCCTTAATTTCTTTTTTCTTATAGTAAGTGTACAGAAATGTATTAATTTTATATAATACAACTTTACAAAATGTATTGATGAGCTCTAGTAGTTTTCTACTAGCATCTTAAGGACTTGCTATGTATAGTAGTAGTATTAGTCGCTCAGTTGTGTCTGACTCTTTGTGACCCCATGGACTGGAGCCCGTCAGGCTCCTCTGTCCATGGAATTCTCCAGGCAAGAATACTGGAGTGGGTTGCCATTCCTTTCTCCAAGCATCTTTAGGATTTTCTGTGTATAGTATCATGTAATCTTCGAATCTGACAGTTTTACTTCCTTTTGCCCAATTTGGATTTTGTTTTATTTCTTTTTCTTCTCTAATAACCATGGCTAGGACTTCCAAAACTATGTTCATAAAAGTGACGAGAGTGAACATCTTTGACTTGTTCCTGATCTTAGGGAAATTCTTTCAGCTTTTCACTGTTGAGTATGATGTTAGCTGTGGGTTTGCATATATGGCCTTTAATATGTTGAGGTAGGATTCCCTCTGTGCTTGCTTTCTGAAGAGTTTTTTATCATAAATGGATGTTGGATTTTGACAAAAGCTCTTTCTGCATCTATTGAGATGATCATGGTTTTTATTTTTCAGTTTGTTAACATGGTATCTCATGAAGATTGATTTGCAGATATTGAAAAATCCTTGCATCCCTGGGATAAATCCCACTTGCTAATGGTGTGTGATTCTTTTAACATATTGTTGGATTCAGTTTGCTAGTATTTTGTGGAATATTTTTGTGTCTGTGTTCATCAGTGATATTGGCCTGTAATTTTCTTTTTTTGTTGGATCTTTGGTTTTGGTATCTGGGTGATGATGGCCTCATAGAATGAGTTTGGGAGTGTTCCTTCCTCAGCAGATTCTGAAATAATTTCAGAAAGATAGGTGTTAACGCTTCTCTAAATGTTTGATAGAATTCACCTGTGAAGCCATCGGTCCTGGGCTTTTGGTTGTTGCAGGTTTTTAATTCAGATGTTGTTGTATTTAGTGTGTCCCAGAGGTCTCTTAAGCTGTCGCTTGTTTTCATTCTTTTTTCGTTATTCTCTCCCATGGCAGTTCTTTCCACCATTCTTCCAGCTCACTTATCTGTTCTGCCTCATTTATTCTGCAATAATTTCTTCTAGTGTATTTTTCATCTCAGTTATTATATTGTTTATCTCTGTTTATTCTTTATATCTTCTAACTCTCTGTTAAATATTTCTTGTATCTTCTCAGTCATGTCTCCTTTCTTTTTCTGAGATCTTGGATCATCTTTACTAACATTACTCTGAATTCTTTTTCAGGTAGATCGCCTAGCTCCATTTCACTTAGCTGTTCTTCTGGGGCTTGATCTTATTCCTTTGTCTGGAACATAATCCTGTGCTGTTTCATTTTGTTTAACTTTCTGTGTTTGTGGTCCCATGGGGTTCTTGTTTATAGTTTCTCTTCTGGTGTCTGCCTGCTAGTGGCTGAGGCTTTTCTCAGAGGTTGTGCAGGTTTCCTGGTGGGAGGGACTGGTGCCTGCCACTGGTGGATGGAGCAGAGTCTTGTACCTCTGGTGGGCCAGGGCTGTGTCAAAGTGTGTGTTTAGAGATGGCTGAAAACTCAGGAAGACTTTAAGCAGCCTGTTTGCTGGTGGGTGGGGCCGTGTTCCTGCCCTGTTGGTTGTTTGGCCTGAAACATCCCACCACTGGCGCCTTCGGACTGTTGGGTGGAGCTAGGTCTTGGCATCAGAGTGGTGGCATCCAGGGCAGCTCACGTCAGTGAATACCCAGTGCCTCCACAACCAATGTCCTTGTTCCTACAGTGAGCCACAACCACCATCTGCCTCCCTGAGAGACCCTCCAAGACCAGCAAGTAGGTCTGGCACAGGCTCCTATGAAGTCACTACTTTTCCCCCGGGTCCTGGTATGCATAATACTTTGCCTGTGCCCTCCAAAAGTGACATTTCTGTTTCTCCCAGTTCTGTGCAGTTCCGGTGATCAGGCTCCACTGGCCTTCAAAGCCAAATACTTTGGGGGCTCCTCCTCCTGATGCCAGACTGGGGAGCCTGATGTTGGCATCAGAACTCTCCTGTGGGAGAACTTCTGTGATATAGTTATTTTGCAGTTTGAGGGTTGCCCACCCAGAGTTGATGGGATTTAATTGTATCATGAATGCACCCGTCCTACAATCCTGTTGTGGCTGCTGCTTTGTCTTTGGAAGTAGAATATCTTTTTTGTCTGTAGATGGTTATTCAGCAGTTAGCAGTTAGCTGTGATTTGGTGTTTTCATGATAGGAGGTGAGCTCAGGTCCTTCCACTTCACCATCTTGTGGAGATCTATCTAAATTTACTTTTTACAGATTTATTTTACTATCAGACTTGTGACAGTCTTAACATTCTTACATCTATAGGTTAGGAATCTCTAGGAGTGTACTTTTGGCTCTCTGAACATATTACAGGCTTAGAAGCATGTATGTTTTAGTTAATCACTTGTTTTATGAAGCTTAATCATTTAAACCTGTTTTTATTTTTAATTATGTTTTAAGAAACTTAATTTTTGAACTGGTGATATATTTACCATGGTATGCTATTCAAAGATAACAAAAGACTGTATGGAGAAAAATCTAATTCCACCCCTGACTTTCACTTAACATGTTTACTTCCTGTAGCCAACTATCATTATCAGTCTGTCCTAGAGATGGCCTACATATATTCAAGCAGTTTGTATATGTACTTCCTTTCACTCTCTTCTAGAAGAATTGTAGTTGTTTGATTCTACACATCATTCTGTTCATTGTTTTATATTAAAAGAAAGGAAGATGATAAAGCAGTACATTTTAATGAAATATAAACCTTTTAATAAAAATATTTAATTCTTATTACTGTCACATAGTATATACTTTGTAAATATTCTCTTCTTTGATAGCTCTGATTAGAAACTTTTAGTTTGCAACATGTGATGCTATGGAGGGGAGTTTATTTGATTTTTTTTTTTTTTTTTTTGGTAGAGTGAGCTCCAACTGCGTAAAGAAGTAGAGACAAGGCAGCAACTGGAACAAGCATTAGGTGATCATCGAGAGCTCATTGACGCGCTGACAGCTGAAGTTCTTTTCCTTAGAGAAGAAAATACTGCTACCCAGGTATTTAGATAAGATCCCAAACTGTTCTGTGTTTAGTCCTATAAAACATCTTTATAAAATATCTGAGATTCAAAAAAAAAATATCTGAGATTCTCTTTTAGTTGCCTTTGATTTAGTTGTGCTGGTGTGATTTTTTATCACTTCTTTAGTATCCTCAACAGTAACTTTTCAAGAACATTTATTATATTGGAGATACTATAGTATAAACTTGAATTATAAATAGTGTAGAATAAATATCCTGTCTTTAAGAAACTTATATTTACTGGGGAAGACAGAACCTATGTTTAAATAATAGCTATTCATAGTGGTTTATCCAATATGTGAAATGAGTGTTATGACAGCTGCTTTTCACTTTTAAATAACAGAGGATACCCTGTGAGGAACCCTCCCACAATATATGCCATTTAAAGTTGTTTGTAGTATCTTTAGTATCTTTATTCATCTTTTTGTCAAGCAGTGGTTACAATAATTACTGATACTTTTATTTATCAGCCACAAGAGACTAGGAAATCAGTAGTAGACAAGTTGTGTTTGTGTCAATGGACATTAGCTATAAGACATGCAATTTTTATTGATATGTAGTTCACATACAATTTCTTTAAAATTGAAGCATAATTGTTTTACAGTGCTGTGTGAGTTTCTGCTGTCCAGCAAGAATCAGCATATGTGTGCATGTATCCCCTCGCTCTTGTCCCCTTCCCACCCCGCTGTCCCACACCTCTTGGTCGTCACAGAGGACGAGCTGAGCTCCCTGTGCTGAGCAGCACTTCCCACCAGCCCTGTGTTTTATGCACGGTAGTGTATATGCTGCTCTCTCAATTCATCCCACCCTCTCCTTCCCCTCCTGTGTCCACAGTCCATTCTCTACGTCTGTGTCTCTATTCCTGCCCTGCAAATATATTTTTCAGTTCCATTTTTCTAGATTCCATATATATGCATTAATATATGATATTTGTTTTTCCTTTTCTGACTTACTTCACTCTGTATGACAGACTCTAGATACAGTTCACATACCATTTAACGCACCCTTTTGTAGTGTACAATTCGGTGTTTTTCTGTGCCAGTACCATTATCTAACTCCAGAGTATTTTCATCACCCCAGAGAGAAATTCCACACACATTATCATTCACTCTGCTCCCTTCAGCCCCTGGAAACCACACATCTGCTGTATGTCTTTATAGATTTCCCTAATCTGAGTATTTTATCTGAGTGGAATCACGCAGTGTGCGGTCTTTGGTGTCTGGCTTCATTCACAGCACATCATGTTTTCAGGGTTCATCCGTGTGTCCTGTGTGTCGGTACTGCATTATTCCTCTTTATTGCTCAATAATATTCTAGTATGGGCTCTACCACACTTTGATTATCCATTCATTAGCTGAAGGACATTTGAGTTGTTTCCACCTTTTGGGTATGATGAATGAATAATGCTGCTGTGGATGTTCATATACAAGTATTGGTGTGAACGTGCATGCATGCTAAGTCTCTTCAGTTGTGTCCAACTCTTTGCGATCCTATGGACTGTAGCCCACCAGGCTCCTCTGCCTATGGGAATCTCCAGGCAAGAATAGTGAAGTGGTTGCCAAGCCTTCCTCCAGGGGATCTTCCTAACCCAGGGATCAAACCCATGTCTCTTACATCTCCTGCATTGGCAGGTGGGTTCTTTACCACTAGTGACACCTGCTGCTGCTGCTGCTGCTGCTAAGTTGCTTCAGTCGTATCCGACTCTGTGCGACCCTATAGGTGGCAGCCCACCAGGCTCCCCGTCCCTGGGATTCTCCAGGCAAGAACACTGGAGTGGGTTGCCATTTCCTTCTCCAATGCATGAAAGTGAAAAGTGAAAGTGAAGTTGCTCAGTCGTATCTGACTCCTAGCGACCCCATGGACTGCAGCCTACCAGGCCCCTCCATCCATGGGATTTTCCAGGCAAGAGTACTGGAGTGGGTTGCCATTTAGGAAGCCGCAATTGTGTAAGCATATGTTTTCAATTCTCTTAGGAAGATAGGCACTTTTAAAGTGTACTAATATGTTCAGCAAATATTTATTGAGCACTTAACTGTGTATCTGGCACTGTTCTATGTGCAGGAAATAGAGTAGTGAATGACAAAAAAACTTGGTCCTCAAGGAACTTACATTCTAAATAAACTTTGCCCCCTAAAAAGTGAAGTATATTGTTAGTTAGATGGTTATTATGTATTATAAAGCAAAAGAAAGAAACTAATAAGAGGGATGGGAAGTGTCTGGGATGGGAGGGTATAAATGGGATGGGACATGTCTGTCTGAGGAGATGAGAGAGCGAGCCTGGCAATAGCTGAGCGAAGAGCACTCACTGCAGAGGAGCAGCAAGGGCTTAGGTCCTGAGGTGGGAGCATGGCTGTTGAGTTCAAAAGCCACAAAGGAGACAAGGGTGGCAGGAGTGGGATGTGGAAGAGGGAGCACAGGAGGAGACAGGAGCAAGGAAGTCAGATCACAGGGGCCCTGCAGGCTGGGTGAGGGCTTGGACTTTTGTTCTGAATGCAATAGGAAACCACAAAAGGGATGTGGGCAGAAATGTGATCTAACTCAGTTTTAAGAGAATCAGTCTGGGCAGCTGTTTTGAGATTAGATCAGAGATCACCGCCCTGTCTCTGTTTATGGTGACCTTAGTGTCTCAGGACACCTCTAGGCCAAAGAAATATCCAGCAGCTCCATATATTAAGTAGTTAGTGTCAAACAACTCAGTAAGTATTTGTGTATCAACAACTTAGATGCTGTGTGAAAGAAATAATACATGAAAACTGATAGAAAAGTCTTTTATTTTTTTATTCATGATTAAATAACCACAGTTATTTACTAATGGAACATGTATACCTATTGGGCGTTGTACAGCTTCTCATAGCATGGAATCATACTGAACACCATCACGTCTAGTCAAGGGTATGGTTTTTCCAGTAGTCATGTATGTATGTGAGAGTTGGACTGTGAAGAAAGCTGAGCACTGAAGAATTGATGCTTTTGAACTGTGGTGTTGGAGAAGACTCTTGAGAGTCCCTTGGACTGCAAGGAGATCCAACCAGTCCATCCTAAAGGAGATCAGCCCTGGAATTTCTCTGGAGGGAATGATGCTAAAGCTGAAACTCCAGTACTTTGGCCACCTCAAGCAAAGAGTTGACTCATTGGAAAAGACTCTGATGCTGGGAGGGATTGGGGGCAGGAGGAGAAGGGGACGACAGAGGATGAGATGGCTGGATGGCATCACCGACTCGATGGACCTGAGTTTGAGTGAACTCCAGGAGTTGGTGATGGACAGGGAGGCCTGGCGTGCTGCAATTCATGGGGTCGCAAAGAGTCAGACACGACTGAGTGACTGAACTGAACTGAACTGAACTCTTATTTCCTGTTCCATAATTATTTTTATGCAGTGTTGCTTTTTTAGCACAGCAGCTACTGAAAACTCAGCCTTAGGAAGATATGGTATCATCAAAAGGAGTGTATCTTGATCTAATGTTGAATCTGTAAACACTTCGAGCTAGTACCTGACGATGTTGAGCATCAGCAATTTCCTTGAGAATTTAAAAATGTCCTGTGGTGCCCCGTGAGTCCGTACTGGTGCTCCAGGGTACAGGTTGGGTTCAATGTAGGACTAGACTGTATAGGTGATCAAACACAGAAGCAGAATATTACAGACAGGAGTCCAGAATAATTCAGGTGAGAAATGGCAGCTTGGTTGAGGTTGTAAGTGGGATAGGTTGTGAAAAGTAACGAAATTCTGAATATATTTTCAAGTCAACCAGTAGGATTTGCTGATGGACAGGATATGGTGTGAAGGAGAAGATGTGAAAGAAGAGGCAGAGTTTTGGCCTGAGCAGTTAGAAGAATGGAGTTGTTATTGATGAGGCGGGAATGTTTAGGAGGAGTTTGGTTTTTTGTATTTTAAGTTTGAGAAGCCTATGTGAGTTCCTCATAGAGATGTTGAGTGAGCTATTGGATATGTGATGTGGGTTTTGGGAAAAATCTGGACAGATATAAAAATGTTTATTATATATCATTCAACAGTCCTACTAATAATATTTCTGACTTCTGACCACACCTGATATTTAACAAATGTCTGTTCATGTTGGAGCTATGTATGTCTCTTTGTATAGATACAGTTGATCCTTGAACTGCACCAGTTTGAACTGTGCTGGTTCACTTATACGTGAAGTTTTTTCAATATGTATGTACTACAGTACTACAGTCTGTCGCTGGTTGAATCTATGGATGGTTGAATATGGAGGGCCAGTGGTAGTTATACATGAATTTTCCCTGCACAGAGTGTTGATGCCCCTGGAACCCTGTCTAGTTCAACTGTCAACTGTAATATATAATACATATATACATATTTTATTGGAGAAGGCAATGGCACCCCACTCCAGTACTCTTGCCTGGTAAATCTCATGGACGGAGGAGCCTGGTAGGCTGCAGTCCATGGGGTCGCTAAGAGTCAGACCTGACTGAGCAACTTCACTTTCATTTTTCACTTTCATGAATTGGAGAAGTTAATGGTAACCCACTCCAGTGTTCTTGCTTGGAGAATTTCAGGGATGGAGGAGCCTGGTGGGCTGCCGTCTATGGGGTCGCACAGAGTTGGACACGACCGAAGCGACTTAGCAGCAGCAGCAGCAACACTATTTTATATACATTACCATACATTTTTATAATGCTTATGTTTATCAGTTTAAATACCTGAATAATATCCTGTTGAGTTTCCTCCTTGGTCTTTTGAGGTAGCTTAAGAGTCAGATATCATCATCAGTCAATAGGTATAAATTCGATTTTATAAATTGAAAGCCCTATGAAAAGGTTCATTCTTACTGTTGTAGCAGTGTATTTATTAATTAATAATATTCCATGATTTATTTAACCATTCTTCTATCAAGAAATTTATAAAAATGTTTATAATTATATATTTTCATGAATGCACGGTTTTAGTATATGAATAAAAGTGTGAAATTCCTAGAGTATTTAAAACAATGATGTAGATATACACACCTAGGTGATTTGCTATCTGATAAGTGAATGATATTATTTTGTTCATTTTTCTCTAGGCGAGACTTCAGCAGTACATGATCACAACAGATGAGCAGCTTATATCACTCAAACATGCCATTAAAAACTGTCCTGTGATAAGTAACAAAGAAAGTGAGGCCTTAGAAAGGGGAGCCACAAGTCAGAGAAATATGGATAATCCAGGTGAGAAGAATAATCTTACTATTCCAGATGGGCATTAAAATACTTTCAGAGAAAAAAAAGTATAAATCTGTATGTAACTATTGTCTGTTCATGGATAGATAGCATTATCACCATTACATTTGCCATAATTATTCCAGCTAATACTTATTGGATACTTGCTCTATGCCAGGTTCTTTTACAGTGTTTTACATGTATTATCTCATTTAATTCTCATAATATAGCTCTCATTTAATTTTCAAAAGAATTCTTCACTCAGTCTTATGAGGTAGGTGTCATTGTTATACCCATTTTTTAGATGAGAAAACCAAGGCTTGGAGAGAGGGTTGGTAACTTAATCAAGTCACACAAATAGAAAGTAGCACAACTAGCTTCCTAGACATGTGGGAATTTAGTGCCAGCACCTTTAATTAGGGTACCCCCAGTTTGAGAGGGAAAGAGATGGTCTTGAGAAGAAAAAAATACTGAATTTCAGAAATTCATGACCTTAGTCATGCATGGTGATGCTTTCAAAGCCTTTCTTCACCTCGTGTGCCATCATCATATGTCGTAGGCTGAACAGGACACTGAGCATTTTTTGTTTTTTTACTTTGATGCGTGTCTCTGTTTAGAAAGAGTTTTATGTATTTAGGAGTGTTTTCTTAGAAGTGGCTGACTCTAAAATTTAATTTGCATGAGGTAAACTCAGTGATGAGGGCAGATCTTCAAGGGCAGTGCTTTTCTCCAAAATAGCCATTTCCTCCCAGTGCTGGCACCACAGGAGCTTGGCCCATGACTGCTCAGTGAGGGTATGGATTAGAAAGTGAGGGCTCCAGAGGCCACGTGGTTTTGCCCTCTGTGGAAATGCACCTAAGTCTGAATGCCTGAAGTGTGCTCATAATTCCTTTGAGTACTAATAGCCTCTCATCTTCAGAGGACCCAGCTGTAAATGCTAGTGTCTCCGTGCCATTGATGTTCAGAGGAGAAGATGTGGTTGAGTTCCCACAGGAAGATTTGCCTGTCAAACTGTCTCAGGTGCCAAACCCTCCAGAAAGTGGGAACCTGGCCAGCAGTCTTCCAGGACATATATTTGAGCCAGCAGTGTTGTTAACACCACCCAGGCAGAAGAGCAACTCAGAATTCTCCCCTTTGCAGGACGGTAAGCAGGCTTCTTCTAAAGTTATATGGCAGTTGTTTTTCTTTGCTTCATATATGTCATCCAGTATGTTCATTGTTCCCTCATAAACAGAATTTGAAAAGATACTGATGACCATATATAACCTTTTAGCTGAAGGAGAGTTTTTCAGAGTGGTTTATATCATGTGCATTATACCTATGGTAAAATGTGACAGTGAATTTCATTATGTATCTGTTCCATCAGGCATTGCATTGTAAATGTCAGTTAAACTCAGATCAAAGGACCAAGTCCTCAGCAATGAAATGCAGGGTAAGGGAGTATCCCATTTGTCTGGATGGTCCAGGGGTATTGTTGTTCAGTCGCTCAGTTGCATCTGACTCTTTGCAACCCCATGGACTGCAGCACACCAGGCTTCCCTGTCCTTCACCATCTCCCAGAGCTTGCTCAAACTCATGTCCATTGAGTCAGTGATGCCATCTAATCATCTCGTCCTCTTTTGTCCCCTTTTCCTGCCTTCAGTCTTCCCAGCATCAGGGCCTTTTCTAATGAGTTGGCTCTTTGCATCAGGTGGCCAAAGTATTGGAGTTTCAGCATCATTCCTTCCAATGAATATTCAGGATTGATTTTGTTTAGGACTGACTGATTTCCTTTAGGACTGACTGATTTCCTTGCTCTCCAGGGAACTCTCAAGAGTCTTCTCCTGTACCTCAGTTTGAAAGCCTCAGTTCTTCAGTGCTCAGTCTTCTTTATCGTCCAGCTCTCACATTAGTACATGACTACTGGAAAAACCATAGCTTTGACTATGGACCTTTGTTGGCCAAGTGATGTCTCTGCTTTTTAGTATGCTGCCTAGGTTTGTCATAGCTTTTCTTCCAAGGAGCAAGTGTCTTTGGCTGCAGTCACTGTTTGCAGTGATTTTGGAGCCCAAGCAAATAAAGCTTTTACCTGACTCTAAATGTTAAGTTCTTCATGTCATGACACTGGTTTCTTCTCTTACTATTCTTTCTGTTTAAATAATCGCACTTGTTCTTGTGGCTTCCAATACCTTCTATATGCCAGTGACCTCCAGTTTTAGATCTTTGCCTAGATGATCTCTTGAGTTTCTGACCTATGTTTCATCTCCTTGGATGGATATATAGATACCTAAAGCTTAGCAGAGATCAGCCCTGGGATTTCTTTGGAAGGAATGATGCTAAAGCTGAAACTCCAGTATTTTGGCCACCTCATGTGAAGAGTTGACTCATTGGAAAAGACTCTGATGCTGGGAGGGATTGGGGGCAGGAGGAGAAGGAGACGACAGAGGATGAGATGGCTGGATGGCATCACTGACTCGATGGATGTGAGTCTGAGTGACCTCCGGGAGTTGGTGATGGACAGGGAGGCCTGGCGTGCTGCAATTCATGGGGTCGCAAAGAGTCAGACACGACTGAGCGACTGATCTGATCTGATCTGAAAGCTTAGCATGTTCAAAACAATTCTTGATAATCCTCCTTCCCCTCAATCCATTCTCCTGATGGGCTCCATCTCACTAAACAGCATCACCATCCATTCACTTGTGCATGCTGTCATACTCTGCATTTTCCCTCACTTCTTGCTTTCAGTGCATCACTTGTAGTTCAGTTGCCAAGACATTTCTCGAATATGTCTACTTCTCTCCTTCTTCATAGCCAACATACCTTAGTCAAAGCTACCATCATCTTTCTTCTTGACTACTATGGTTGCTTGCTGGTCTTCCTACTTCTCTTCCTGGACCTTCTAATTTCTATAGCATTTAGTAAATGTAAATTATGTAAATTGAGTTGTGGACAAACCTTCTCCAGATTTCATTGCTCTTGGATTAAATTGTAAAATTTGTAACATGGCTTAAAAAGCTCTGTGAGAAATGGCCCCTGCATGCTTCTCTAGTCTAATATACTGTATTCCCCGATGCTCCGTTCTTGGTATGCTATAGCCAGACTGGCCTCCTTTCTTTGCTCTTTCCTATTTTGGGGCCTTCACATATGTTGTTATCTCTGATTGTAATGTTCTTTGCTCCCCTCTCTGCCGCATATGTAGTCATTTAAGTGTCACTGTTTGGGACTTCCCTGGTGGTCCAGTGGTTATGACTCTGTGCTCCCAATGTAGGGGCTGCGGGTTCGATCCCTGATTGGAGTACTAAGATCCACATGTAGAGTGGCCAAAAAACCCTCCCAAAACACAAAGCAAAAAAGTAAATAAAAACTTTACTTCTTCAGAGATACTTCCCCATCCATCTTTAGTTTACATTATGTGTCCATACCCCCCTAGGATTCCCAGATATGAGTTAATATATGTGTTAAAATGTGAACTAGGTAGATGGTTTTTCACAAGGTTGCTGATAAAGCTCCAAGGATTATAAAAGACTCTGTACTTGATTATTAGGAGTAGTATTGCTGGTATATTCCCTGTTAAAATAATTGAGGCATTCAGAAACCAAATCCTTCCTTTGAAATGCTTCTCAAATGCTAACTACTGAGTTGGCGGCGGGGGGGAGCTCATGAGGTGACCACAGTGCCAACTGTGGTTCAACAGGACATGTTTTTTATGTTCTAACTATAGCTACAGTATTAAGGAGGACTGTTCAAACTCGCCCCGCTCCACGAATTCCTCCGACCGTAGAAATAATTGAAAAGGAACAAAATTGGGAAAAGAAGACCTTACCTGTTGGTGCAGACACTCAGAACTCAAGTGACGAGAGTCACCTCTTCACTCAGAGGTGGAGGGCCTCTCACATGGGAGAAGACTCGCAGAGCAAAACCCAGGCTCCTTTTGTTAGCCTCTCACAGCCTCTCTGCAGTTCCCGGTCAAGCATGCAGCAATCGAGAAGCCCCACACTCTCAGAAGAACCCCTGGTGCTGGGAGACGGGCAGCAGCTTAGAACAAATGAGACGTTAATACAGAGAAAGGACATCATGGCACGAATTGCGGAGTTGACCCTGCAGAATTCAGCTATCAGAGCACATCTGAATAATATTATTGGTCCAGGGGGAGAACAAGGGGACGGACTTCGGGAGTTTAACAGACAAGAGACAAGTCATGCCAGTGACACGATGTCTGTGAGTACCAATTAAGGATTGACTCCAGATGTATGGGAATTTAAGTTTATTACTGGAGCATCTAGAAATGACCCTGGATATCTTTGAGGCTGGTGCTAGAGGGCTTATGCTTTGTCATGTCCTCATCACAGAATAAGTAGAGGTTATTTATCAGTTTATGTCACACACACATTAGAAGAGGACATAAAATTTAAATGGGGAAATGAACGAGGAAAATAGGACAAAAGTAAAATGGGTAGAAAAGCTAAAATTAAGCTAGGAATGAAATTTTTAATATAGAATATAGAATAAATATGTTTTGAACATTTGCCATACAACTGCATTTTAATTGAAATCATTTTTACTCTCAAAGGGGCTCATAAAAGAGAGTTGCATGTAGTTGGCCCTCAACTCATGAGTAGTTAATTTCTTAGGACACAATGCATTCTTCTATGGAAATGATGTTTTAAAGAATTATTGAAGTCAGACTTTAATGTATATGAATTATCTGGGGATCTTACTAACATGCAGTCTCTGATTGAGTGGGTCTGAGGTAGAACCTGTGTGTTCCTAATAAATTTCAAATGATATTGGTCTGAGGATTACATTTTGAGGAGCAAAAGTCTACACACTGAACACATTTGAGTCAGTTCTAATGATGTGGATGAATCTAGAACCTATTGTACAGAGTGAAGTGAGTCAGAAAGAGAAAGATGAATATCACATTCTAACACATATATATGGAATCTAGAAAAATGGTTCTGAAGAATTTAGTTACAGGGCAACAGTGGAAAAACAGACATAGAGAATAGACACATGGACATGGGGAGAGGGGAGGAGAGGGTGAGATGTATGGAAATAGTAACATGGAAACTTACATTACCATACGTAGAATAGATAGCCACCGGGAATCTGCTGTATGGCTCAGGAACTCAAACAGGGGCTCTGTATCAACCTAGAGGGGTGGGATGGGAGGGAGATGGGAGCAAGTTTCAAAAGGGAGGGGGTATATGTATACCTATGGCTGATTCATGTTGAGGCTTGACAGAAAACAGCAAAAGTCTGTAAAGCAATTATCCTTCAATGAAAAGTAAGTTAATTTTTTAAAAAAGGGGGAAAAAAAAAAGTCTACATACTGTTGTGCTGGAATTTTGTAAGTTAAGCACACTGTGGGCTGACCTGGCAGTGTAAACCTTCATTGCCTTGCTTATGGGGAAAAAAGGGAGTCTAAGTTCCAATTGTGAAACATGCCTTCATGCTGATCCCAGTGATGGGAAAGACTTCTTTTACCTTGCCACAAAGCCAGGGTGGCACCTCTGAGTGTTCTGATGGAAATGAGGCCGTGGGAAGGAACTGGCCAGCTTTGTGGATTAGGGGATCCATAGTGATGGCTTCCATAAGGGCTTTAGCAGCAGTGGATTGAGGATTCCTATGAAGAAGGTTGGGAGAGAGTGGGGGTGAGGGCCATCTCTGTCAGCTCTGGCTCAGGAGGAATGTGAGTGTTGAGTCACAGAATCAGCCGGCAGAAGGGACTGGCAGAAGAAGCCAAGAAGATCAAGAGTGGGCTGCAGTCATCGATAAACACCATCTCAGTTCTAGTCAATGGAAACATTTCTGTGTTTGCAGAGTTTTGAAGATTATTTAAAGCAGGCAACTCTTGGTTTTAAAAAGACCACAGAATTAAAAATTGAGCTTACACCCTTTTCCCACTGGGATAACAATCAGGCAAGACAGGAGAATCTAGTTTTATTATGCTCACTACTCTTTTTGATATAATCAGAATTATTGAGTGATGTTTAGTTCATACATTTTACTGTCTCTTTTTTAACTAATGAGGGTAAACTGCAAATTAGTGACTCCTATTAGGAATTGTTTTTCCCTCAAAGGGACATATTTAACTAAATGAAATACTTAAGAGTGACATATACATTTCTTTCAGGAATTTTCACATCAAACTGTCGTGATATTTCTTGAGTGGCTTCTTCTTACTCTTACCTCCCATATTCTTTTACGGTCACCAACCTTCTGAAATCAGGTATCTCAGGCCAAAAGCAGCCTAGGAGGGCTGACGTGTGGTCAGAAGGAGTGATTTGATTCCTAGAAATCTTTGCCAAATAGCTCATGGTGCATGAAGATTATAATTATAGAATCATCTGTTTCAACCACAGCAGAACCTCTTGTGTGTATTGTGATTCAAACCCCAGACCTGTCTTTAAATAGGGATTACTTAGAAGCCAATCACTGGGAGTCGTATTTTCGCTTATGAGGTCTTTGTGCAGCTCAGCAAACACTAAGAAATGCAGGAAAGCTTTGCTTTGTCCCACAGTCACTCTACATGGACAGGGGGACTAGAAGGCTTCTGTGGTACTGATATTAGAAGGATAAGTATCCCTCCACTTTAGCCTTTATTTTTAAATTAAGAGATCTGTAAATTCTGTTACTGTTTGCCCATTATTCAAGTTTGCATGTAGCAAGGACTGCTGCTGCTGCTGCCGCCAAGTCGCTTCAGTCGTGTCCGACTCTGTGCGACCCCATCAACGGCAGCCCACCAGGCTCCTCCACCCATGGGATTTTCCAGGCAAGAGTACTAGAGTGGATTGCCATTGCCTTCTCCGAGCAAGGACTATGAATACTAATTTGTTGGCTCTTAGAGGAAAAGTTTATTTTTACAAAAAGTGAGAATTGTTTGGATTATTTTTAACATGGAGTCTGTGTCTTTTTTTTGTTTTTAAAGACTTTTCCAACAGTGCAACCTCCGACACCAAGTAGCATGGAGGAACGGATTGCAGAATTGAATCGACAGAGTATGGAGGCTCGTGGAAAACTCTTGCAGTTAATAGAGCAGCAGAAGCTTATTGGCTTGAATCCTTCCTCTCCACCAGTATCACCTGTGCAGTCACCTCTCAGAGCATGGGCTGGTTAGTCACAAATTCATAATTTAAAAGCTTAGATGCATGGAAACTTTCACTTTCTTGACTATGAGTATATATTTAGCTAAAAAAAAGTCTCAAGCCCATGTATTTCAGTGACTTCAATTGTATATAGAAAGAAACAGAACTCAGTGACAGAAATGGGACCAGAAGGCCAGTCTCAACTCTAGCTTCTGGAAAGCTCTCCATGGTGCCTGCAGTCCATCTTTGGTTTCTGAGTTCCTAAGTTGCCCTCCATGTAAATGGGATCAATTACAGTACATGATTCATTTATGGCATATGCTGCAGCTAATTATAAACATGAGCATCAGAATGATCATGTAGAATTTCATGAACAACAAATTACAAGTTATTGTTCTGTGAAAGCCTTTAAAACATTTTCATTTGTAAGTTAAACTTTCTATTCATTGTTACATTTAGGGGATGTGGAATGCTAGAGGGAATTCTAAACAATAGAAATATAACTGAAAAATTAGTTATCATAGTGATCAGATTCTAAAAGGTACCAATGAAACAAAGTAGACCTCAAGTTGCTCTTTAGCCAAAATTGAATTATTAAGACCCTTAAGGGGTAGAGCTGCATAAAGATTCCAGAGAGGCTAATTGGGCCTGGTATACAGAGAAGGTTCTCATTGTCAGGAAAAGACAAAGCTCTGTATCAGTAAGTGTTGTGCTCCCTGAGGTGTTCAAGCAATGCTGTTTTAAAGATTCCTACGTCCTGTGGCTGGTTGACGGAGAGGGCAGTGGCATCCCACTCCAGTATTCTTGCCTGGAAAATCCCATGGACAGAGGAGCCTGGTAGGCTGCAGTCCATGGGGTCGCGAAGAGTCGCACACGACTGAGCGACTTCCCTTTCACTTTTCACTTTCATGCATTGGAGAAGGAAATGGCAACCCACTCCAGTGTTCTTGCCTGGAGAATCCCAGGGACTGGGTAGCCTGGTGGGCTGCCGTCTATGGGGTTGCACAGAGTCGGACACAACTGAAGCGACTTAGCAGCAGCAGTGGCTAGTTAAAGTAGGTTGCCTTTAAAGGATCTACCAATAAGACTTTTACTCTCAGAGTTATTTCCTTTTTGACACTTAACAGACCCAGAAAACAGAGTGATTTGGAAAGTACTAGAAAGTGGTGGATGGTGCATTTCCCTAAGGCCCTTCCTCTTTGTTTATTCTGGGCTCCTTTCACATTACAGCCTTGTCTGCTGTTCTTCACAGTCAGAAAGTCTAGAGGCAACTTCTGACTAGAATAAATAAGTGAAATCGCTCAATGTCTATGAATACCAACTATGTGCCACTGTGTTCTGGGCACTGTGTTCTGGGTATCGAACAGGACGCGTTCCTGCCCGGCTTGACTACACCAGGATTCCAGTTGGGGAGCAGACAATACAAATAAACAAATAAATATGGGACACTGTCAGTTAATGCCAAGTACAGTGAAGAAAAATAAAGCAGATCACTCTTAAGAATAATCTTGTGATAAAATGAGACATCTATTTCAGTAGTTCTTTGAGGGTAATACTTTCCTTTTTGTTGGCTCATTTACTTTTTGACACCGCTCAGAGCAGACAAAGCTGATACAACTCTTTGGTAAACGAGTAAATCGAGACACAAAGAGGTTGAGTGATTTGTCTGAAGTTCTAAAGCAAACTGGTAGATTTGCAGCCTTGCTCTTTCCTTCCAGTGCTTATTTGTCTAAGGTATTCTTAAGTGAAATTCTTGGTTTCACAGGAACCTCTGTGGACTATAATGATAAAGATAAAAATAAATCATTTGCCATGCAAAACCTCTTCTGTTTTCTAGGGTAACCAAGGAAGATGTTATAAAATTGAAAGAGTGTCATTACCCCTTAAATCCCAGAAAGCACTAGTTTTAAGCAGCGATTCACAGGAGCATTGGCTGAGCCTTTCATGAGTAGATACTTAGTAAATATTTATTGACTGATTATCTACTTCTGAAATATTGAAAATGTACATAATTATAGTTACCATTGGCCCTATGAACTCTTCAGCCAACTTTCCCCTCCAAATTTAATGTCTTCAGTAATGGCAGTAGTGTAATAGATTTAGAAGATGTAGTTTTACTGCGTAACTCCAGAAATTTTCTTTTTCCTTTTTTTTGGAAAGCTTTAGATAAGCCACTCTAACCAGGATCTCCTGTTCTTTAGGATAGGTCTTAATTTCTGTTTTTCGCTTGAGGATCTGACATGATACCACTTGTCTGAAGATTTTGTCTCTCTAAGAATTGGCATGCTCCTGAATTGACACTAGTAACTACAATTTTTTGTCTTACATTTTGTTTTTAAAAAAACCTTGAAGTGTATTTGTGGGCCATTATAATAAAAATATAGACAGAACCCTCAAATTTATAATGTAAAATTTGCAGTAAGACAGAAATCGAGTTAAATTTTAATTTTCATTGTAATGAAAGGTAATATAACTAATGTTTATTTTTATATTATAGAGGGAGGAAAGAGGACAATTGAGGTGTCTATTCCTGGAGCAGAAGCCCCAGAAAGCTCAAAATGCAGTACTGACTCTCCTACTAGTGGGCTAAATTCAAGAAGGTAGGGTTAAAATCAAAAGCATGGTTTGTGTTTTATGCTTTTTGTGAAAATAATATAATCTGACTTAGATTCAGATAGATTTACTCATGTAGAGAAAATCAAGTGATTGGGGAGGAGAATTTGGAGGGCAGGGAAAAGGAGTGAGGAAAAATCCTTCATTAAGTAGAAAAGCATTGGATTGGTTATTGAAAACAAAAATGGGATAATGGCACATATGTGGAGCACTTTATGGGTTACAAAATCTGGAGGTAATATGTGGCAGTGTGGATAAATTGAACAGTAGTATTTTGTTCTTTACAGTAAGTGAAACCAAAGCTCATACAGCTAATGGGGTGGTTTGCCTAGATGGGACATGTGGTTGGTAAACGCGGATGTGCCTGGCTCTCTGTGTCCACTCTACATGCTACCACCATACTGCTCCGAGTCTCATTACTCTTCCATGACTTCGGCCGTCTCCCCGACCCCTCCACATCTGTACTTCCTCTTTTAATGTTAAAAACTTATCTGTATGGTAGTGTAATGGTCTTTATACATTCCGTTCAGTCTTTCTGTAAACCTAAAAATACTCCAAAAAAGAAAATCTACTAATTAAAACAAGGCTTAGGTTGGTGAAAATATGTTACAAATAATTTACCTCATTTGTATTTAAATCAGCCATTCCATTTCAAGCTCTTGGCAATATTGAGAATTGTGTCTTATGTCATTTTTAAAGGTTAATAATGATGGATTACTCTCTCACTTTTTCTTTCTTTCTTTTTTTTTTTTTCTCTTAAATAGATCTTCAGGGGCTGCTAGTAATTCTTGTTCTCCTTTAAATGCCACCTCAGGAAGTGGGCGCTTGACACCTCTTAATCCAAGAGCAAAGGTATATGATAAAGTGTAATTGTGAAACGTGTGTAGAGGTTAGGAGGGCACGGTGTATAGAGTGGAATGTGGGTGATTTGTCAATGGTTGTGCTTATTATTCCTGTTTCTTAAAGATAATATAAAATTCTCAGAAGAAAAGAAATACTAATTCACCTTCATTAGAAAAAACAAGCATGCACTCTTTTGTTTTCTAGGGTAACTAAGGAAAAGAATACAATTCAATGATTTCAACAAAGATGGACATTATTGTTTCCTGCAGAGCATTCTAAATAGTGTGGCGAGACACACAGGGGTGTCTTGGGTGGGTTGTGGGTTTATGAGGTGCTGGTCTCCTCAGTCCTTGCTGTGGCTCTGTGGGCCTCGGGATAGCTGGAGCCCTGGCACTGGTCACTCTCCTTGTCACTCTGCCCCAGTGTGCATATCTGAGTGCACCACAGAGAGGTTTCATGCCACATTTAGAGAGTTCCAGCACAAACGGTTAATAAATGTCTTACATATTTTTATGTATTCTGATTTGTTACAGGAATATATAGAAACTAAACTTTTATTACAGTGTATCCTGATTTTTTGCAAAAGGAATGTTTCTGTGCTGGTAATACAGCAAAATATATTAATAACTTTCCTTTGTTTGGTCATAGCAAATTGTGAGGATAACTTTAAAATCATAAACATTACGTTTGCAAATGTGAGCTAACAACTGTTTGATGGGGGACAGTCGTCTTTGCTCTTCATATCACTAGCTTCAGGAATTAGACCAAATAGTGGGTGCTTCAGTAAGTGTTGAGTATTTATAGTCCAAATTAATTGATAGGCTCAGATAGCCCAGTTGCCTAGCACTGGAAGATTTGTCTGTTCTTTGCTATTTCTTACATCCTAAAAAGAGCTTTAATGTAAACTATTTTATATAATCTGCCCTTACTTTCTGGAATTTAGTAACAGATTTAATTTACCAAGATCAAATAACTTTTTGTTATTTTAAAAAGTTGTATGTATGACTTGCATAAAATACTGGATTGATCCTTTTTTAAAAAATAGGCCTCCCAAACCAATAAGGAGATCTGTTGACCAGGGAATATTTGGGAGTGTCTCTGTTACAGAATAAAAATTGACAGTATTGATAATTTTTAGTACCATTCAGCAGTATAGGATAACTTTGGTTCTTTGTACTTGGTATGAGTAATTGTAAATCTTGAGTGATCTTGTGCTCCTGATTACTTTCTAAAGCCTTTTTGCATTTTTGTTCCACAGATTGAGAAACAAAATGAAGAAGGCTGGTTTGCTCTTTCTACCCACGTGTCATAAGTGAGGTCGAGTTGTAGAGTTTGTTTTCAGTGATATGTTCTTGAACTTCTACTCCCCTTTCCCTGTTCCTGCTTTCAAGTTTATGTGTTTTTCTTTCAGATAAAACTTAACAAAGATCTTGTGAATTAGCACTAATGGAACCAAGAAATAAAGCAATTACTTTAATTTCTACCTTTTCAAATAGATTTCTGACAAATAGCCTTGTAAATAAAATTTGACTAGAGGAAAATTAAAATTGTGTATTCTAATAAATTCAAGGGTTTTTCAGTATTATATTTTTATCATCTTTATTCAGAATTTTTTGGTCTAGTATATCTTAAATGTTGTTTATTTTTTTCTGAAGAACTAAGTTGGTATTCATGTAACTTACAATAAAAAGCCTCTGTGTGACTAAATTCTGGCTTTCAGAAAAATTTAACACCCCCTTTTGGGGAAGTTGCTGTGTCTATCACTTTTTCTATCAAGTAAATGTATGGTTTTCAAAAGTAAGCGTGGGAGTATTTGTTTATATTTGCTTAAGCAGATAAGAGTGGTTTATATATTATTAAGTTCTTCAGTTCAGTTCAGTTCACTCAGTTGTGCCTGACTCAGCCCCATGGACTGTACCACACCAGGCTTCCCTGTCCATCACCAACTCGTGCAGAGCTTGCTCAAACTCATGTCCATCAAGTCAGTAATGCCGTCTCATCCTCTGTTGTCCCCTTCTCCTCCTGCCCTCAAGCTTTCCCAGCATCGGGGTCTTTTCCAAAGAGTCAGCTCTTCACAGCAGGTGGCCAAAGTGCTGGAGCTTCAGCTTCAGCATCAGTCCTTCCAATGAACATTTTGGGATTGACTGGTTTGATCTCCTTGCAGTACAAGGGACCCTCAAGAGTCTTCTCTTCACTATAAAGTTCTTACATAGTCTTCAAATGTGAAAATTTCACATTAATTATGGTAATATATATTAAGTAAATAACAATTGAGCTTGAATATCTCAGTACAGAAACATTGATTTATGGCTTATTTAATGTTTGGGACAGAATTGAGTACAAGACGTTGTTAGCACATTTTCCCAGCCTTTAATCTACTATACCTTCAGGGTAGATTTTTCTCAAGGTACCTGTTTGGTCTCACATATTGGTTGCTATTTTAAACTTGGGTTTTTGCATGGTCTCTGCTCCTTGGCTCTATGATAGGAATTCTCAGCCTAAGTGAGGTGCGACTGGGAAGGGGAAAAACATTGAAACTACTTGGGGGAACTTTCTCAGACATCACAGGTATCACTGATTATATTTATGTGAAGTCATCTGTGTGCATTTGCATTATTGCAGATTCTTCCATCTGTATTGCACTTTTTAAAACTTGGTATTTAATAAATGCTTTCCCTGTCTGGCATATCAAACCATTTTGGTTACTGAAATGTCAGGTTATCTGCTTGGTTTGTGAATGCATTATTTTGACATACATTGGGTTGAACTTTTTGGCCAACTCAATATTTTCTTTCATAGTCTCCAACTTGTTGATGCTTTATTTTTTTCCCTCTATATTCCTTTCAACCTCTAAGATGCCTTTGCATGACATTTTTAAAAGCTACTTAGGGTGATTTCATGTGCAGTCAGAGTTGAGAAACAATGCACAGAACTTTTACCGGTAGCTCACTGGGAACCTGTGGGACTGGCATGTAAGTCTTCATCCTGGTAATGTTTGTTTTTGCTGATAAAATACACAAGTGGATTGAAAAAGCTCCAGTAATAATAGATGCGGAGTAAGGAGGCTTTCTTTCGTAGGCCTTCTGAAGTAATGCTTCTCAACTTCAGATGCCATTAGAGTCATCTGAGGACCTTCTAAAGCTCCCAATTCCCAGTCCTCACTCCAGACCAATTAAGTTAGAATTTCTGGGGGGTTGGGGAAAATCCTCCTGAGATGATTCCAGTGAATAGCCAAATTTGGGAAACATCATTATAAAGATATATATTACCCCCAAATCATAAATTAGTGCATATGTGGTTTTAATTAACAGTTAAACTGCCTTTATTAGCTCCTGTTTATCAACTTTCAGAACCAACAGCATCAGTGGGTCTTGAAACATGAACCCCAGCCATCAGCATCAGCATCACCTGGTGTACGTACAAGAAATGAAAATTTGGGGGCCCTACCCCAGACCTAAAAATAAAAAAAGAAACTCTGATGTCTTTTTAAATAAGCCTTTCATGTGGCTTGGTTCATGGTCAAACTTGGGAACCATGAATCTGTATATAGCATTGCAGACCAGTGAACTCTGCAGTGTTTGACTGTGACGTACTACTTGTATTTACTTTTAACAGTCCAAACTCAGATTACTTGTGTTTCTTGGGTTTAGATGCAAGTTTTTTGCTAACGTGTCTTCTCCAATATGCCCCAGAAAGCCAGTGATCACTTGCTATATTTTAATAAAGTTTGCAGTTCTCCAGATTACAGCTTGGGAGGAAAACTATATGTGGATAGCTAAATCCACAGTTGTGATATAATCATTCCTATGCTGCTGCTGCTGCTGCTAAGTCGCTTCAGTCGTGTCCAACTCTGTGCGACCCCACAGACTGCAGCCCACGAGGCTCCCCCGTCCCTGGGATTCTCCAGGCAAGAACACTGGAGTGGGGTGCCATTCCCTCCTGCAGTGCGTGAAAGTGAAGTCACTTAGCAAAACCATTTGGATTAGCAGAATTTAATAATAATTTACTGTTTGCTAAGCACTAGGCACTGTTTTAGCCACATGATTTCATGACACCGTAAGAACTGGACATGACTGAGTGACTGAGCAACAACACCACTATTAATATTATCCTTATTTTGCAGGTGAGGAAATGTGGCTCAAGGAGGTAAGCCCTCTCTCAAGGTCACAGAACTTGGGAGTGGTGGCACTCGATGGGAACCTGGGCAGGCTTTTTTCAAAACCTGTGCTGTGCTGCCCTCTTACAGTGTGTATGGTATGGAAGCACCATAATGATAAGAGCTGTTCTCTATTGATCCACGCCTGTGGCTGGTGCTGTGCTAAGCTGCAGTAGCCCCTTACCACATTTAACTCTCACAGTTAACCTATGAATTGAGTATATTTAAATACCATCCCACTCTTTTTTATAGATGAGGAAATTGAGCTCTAGAGGTGGAATAAGTTACCCAATGTTAGAATGCATATAAGAAGCAAAGCCCAGGACTTGAAGCGCTTTTTTAAAACAAGTATTGGACTTCTACTAACTTAAGAAATAACTAATATAGCATGGTGGCTAATGGTGCAAGTGTTGGCATCAGAAAACTTGTATTCATGTGCTAACTCTGTTACTTGGGCTGTGTCCTTTGGTCAAGTTTCTCCCATAGAGGTATTACCTTTCTTATAGGGTTGTGAGGATTATGTGAGATAAATGGATGTAAATATGCCAAGAATAGGACCTGATTCGCAAGCATTCCATAATGACTGCCAGTTTGGGGATGTTAAAATAAATGTACTACTTCCTCTGTAATTCTAGATTTTTGAAGACATTCTATAGTGCATTTATATTTTTCTCAATATTTGGATCCAGTGTTTTAAATTTAAAGATGTTTTAAGTTGGAAATAAAACATGTTGAGCATATTATTTGAAAATAACTAGCATGCTGTTTAAAAATAAGTTTGTTATTTAGTCACTAAGTAGTGTCTGACTCTCTGCAACCCCATGGACTGTAGCCTGCCAGGCTTTTCTGTCTGTGGGATTTCCCAGGCAAGAATACTAGAGTGGGTTGTCATTTCCTTCTCCAGGTGGTCTTCTTGACCCAGGGATCAAACCCAGGTCTCCTGCCTTAGCAGGAAGATTCTTTACCACTAGCACCATTGGGAAGCCCAATATTACCAATAAATGCATAATACACAGTTTTTGGAAAATCATTGTGTAACATGAAAGAAACCAATAGAATATTATATAGCTATTTTTCTTATTGAGAAATAATTTATATACAATAAAATACATCCATACATATGTTTAAAGACAACAATTCATTGACTTTGGCAGTTGTGTATTCACTATCAGCACTATCAGCACAATTAAGACCATTTCCTGCATCTCTAGAAGAGTCTTCTGTCTCTCTGCAGTGCATCTCTCCCTTTGCTCCAGCTTTAGGCAACCACTGATCTGCTTTTGATCATCATAGATCTGTTTGCATTTTATATAAATGAAATCACACACACTGTAACATTTTGTACCTGGCTTCTTTCACTTATCCTAATTGAGATTCATCCATGTTGTGTGTGTCAGTTTCTTCCTTTTTACTTCTGAGTAGTATTCCATTGTATATATATTGAATACCTGTCAATAGCCATTTTGGTGGTTTCCACTTCTTTTGCTGTTGTGAAGATGGCTGCTATGAACATTCACATATAAGGCTTTGTATGAGCAAATTTTTTATTCTCTTGGGAAAATACCTTAGACATGGAATGACTTGGTAAATATTTAATTTTTAAAGAAACTACCAATTGGTGTGTCTGAAATGGTTGTGTTACCTTTCATTTCAGCAGCAGTATATGAGAGTTCCATTTGTTCCACATCCTTCCACATTTAGTACTGGTGATTTTAAAACTTTTACCCATCCCAGTATGAAATGTGTGCATTGTGGTGTGCAACTCTCTAGAGCCTAGTCCTATGCATCTTTCCATGTGTCTATTGACTGTTCATATATCTGATGTGAAGTATTCGAAGTCCTTTGCCATTTAAAAATTTAGGTGGTTTTTTTTTTTTTTGAATTATGGGTTTTGCTTTTTTAAAATTCTGGATTCAAAGTTCTTTGTCACATATTGCAAGGTTGTAGCCATTTAAAAACAATGTTTTGTAACCAGTAACATTAGTTAGGTGCTTAAAAATAACAATGATCTCTGGCTGTGCCACGGAACCGTTGGGAGAGCAAACTGTTAAACTGAGAAATCTGTCAAGCCAAGTCTATATTTTGTGCACTTAAGAGTCCTGCGAACAAAGAGCCCACAACATAAAATACTACTCCTAAAGACCAACAGAGATAACATAGTATAAAATAAATAAATAAATAAAACAAAAATGTCTCTGTGACATACATCTTTGCTGATGATAGTCTGTGATCAGGGAAGCTTTGAGCCATTTTGTATTATTGGGCATATCTTTCGAAGTGTTCAAGTTGCCAATAAAGCATTCTTAGGATGATAATCATAAGCTAGACATACATATTAAACTGGGATGATAAACTAGTAGGATGCTGGGCTTTCGGTTTGCCTTTGACCCTGAATCCTGGGCCATGAAATGGGCGGGGCTAGAGGGCGAATGAGATTGAGCTGACCCAGACAGTCACTCAGGCAGCGCATGCGCCAGCCGTCCCCTCCCGCCTGGAAAGTGTGTTGGCGTTGCTGTGGTAACCGCTGTAAACGGAGAACTGGGACTGATGCTGTGACTGCGAAAGCAGAGCGCCCGTGGAGTACCTTAGGTAAGCCTGGCAGTTCCCACAACCTCCCCTTCAAATCTGTTAGTGAGTCAGGGCGCAGTGAGCTCTATTTGGACTTCTCTTAAACTGAACTAGTGTTTTCCGAACTTTGTTCAAACATATTCCTTATCCTGTCTATGGATCAGTTCGCTAAACATTTGAAGTGGCAGCATTCGCAGAAATGGGATTCCACACTGTAGATACAAAGTGGACACGGTTCCTGCCTGCAACAAGCTCATAATCTAACTAGGGAGGACGACAGAGGAGAGCTGGAGTCTGAGTTAGACCCGGCTGAGCCAAAAGCCAGGGAGGTGGGGTGGTTGGTGGGAAAGTGCCTGGGTTCTCAGTCAACAAGACACCCCATCCCACACTAAGCGGTGTGACACTTGGCAGTTTCCTCATCTAGGCAGGGAGGGTGGTGGTGCTTACTTCATGGGGTTCCTGTTACAATTAAATAGGATAATACGGGTCAAGTATGTAGCACATGCAAGATACAGTAGGATATAGTAGCAGCAAGTGGGACAACCGCTGAGTTGTCCCAGTTGGCTACTGACTAAAACTTTCGGGAAGGAGGAGGGGCTGAGGAGCGTTCAGAAAGGGGGAAGGTGACAGGAGATGAACTGCAGACTTTACAGTGAAGACCTTTGTACCACACCAAGGAATCTGAGTTCTTATTCTGTGGCAATGAGGAACCACAAAGTTTTAAACAAGAAGAGTGGCACACTAAAAGCTGAGTTTTAGACATATAAGAGGCAGTGTAGAAACAGACCAGAGAAGGGAGAGAATGAGGCTGTGGTAATGGCAGAGGTGAGACAGGATGGGGACCAGAACTAGGATGGTGACGGTAGGACTAGAAGCAGAGAATGGATACAAAAGGCAGAACTGGACACTGGGCAACAGGACTTGGAAGTCAATTGCATGAGCTGGGTGAGAGGAAAGGATTCAAAGAGTAACTGCTCTGCTTTCTCATCTGTAAAATGTACCTAACTCATGGAGTTTTGAGAAATGCGTAAAACAGTAAACAGTATGTGTAAGATCCTCAGAACTGTGCTTGACACATGGTAAACATTAAAAAACAAAACAACAAAAAAAACCCACGAGCTATTATTCTCTCCACAGTTGCATTTCACACTCTAAAGTAAAAACTGAGTGTCTGTTTTTATGCAGGAATCTATGACTCTCAACGTGGGCAGCTCTGGCACACTGAGTTTGTGAGAGTGGGGACTGACTCTGGAATCTAGGAAATGAATCTGAGTAATGTCACCTTGGGGAGCTCTCTGGCTTCTAGCCAACCTCCTTCTAGCAACACATACTCAGCATCACTGTGTACTGTAATTTTCTTTTTTCTTTATACTTCTTCAGGGTTGACTCAAAACTTCACAGTCTACCTAGTGAGTTGGTTAACAGGATTAGCCATAGGCTGAAACAGTGAGTGTGAGTCTAATGAAAACAGATGTTAAGATAGTTCTACAAATAGACTCCTAAACCTATGTATAACATAGGACATTGTTCAGTTCAGTTCAGTCTCTCCGTTGTGTCCGACTCTTTGCAACCCCATGAACTGCAGCATGCTAAGCCTCCCTGTCCATCACCAACTCCCGGAGTTCACCCAAACTCATGTCCATTGAGTCAGTGATGCTATCCAGCCATCTCATCCTCCATCATCCCCTTCTCCTCCTGCCCTCAATCCCTCCCAGCATCAGAGTCTTTTCCAGTGAGTTAACTCTTCGCATGAGGTTGGCCAAAGTATTGGAGTTTCCGCTTTAGCATCATTCCTTCCAAAGAAATCTCAGGGCTGATCTCCTTCAGGATGGACTAGTTGGATCTCCTTGCAGTCCAAGAAACTCTCAAGAGTCTTCTCCAACACCACATTTCAAAAGCTTCAATTCTTTGGTGCTCAGCTTTCTTCACAGTCCAACTCTCACATCCATACATGACCACTGGAAAAACCATAGCCTTGACTAGACAGACCTTTGTTGGCAAAGTAATGTCTCTGCTTTTGAATATGCTATAGAGGTTGGTCATAACTTTCCTTCCAAGGAGTAAGTGTCTTTTAATTTCATGGCTGCAATCACCATCTGCAGTGATTTTGGTGCAGTCCCCCCAAATTAGGAACACACAAATAAGGTTTAGTGATTCTGCTGCTGCTGCTGCTAAGTCGCTTCAGTCGTGTCCGACTCTGTGCGACCCCATAGACAGAAGCTCACCAGGCTCCCCCGTCCCTGGGATTCTCCAGGCAAGAACACTGGAGTGGGTTGCCATTTCCTTCTCCAATGCATGAAAGTGAAAAGTGAAAGTGAAGTCGCTCAGTCGTGTCCGACTCTTAGCGACCCCATGGACTGGAGACTACCAGGCTCCTCCATCCGTGGGATTTTCCAGGCAAAAGTACTGGGATGGGGTGCCATTGCCTTCCCCGTTAGTGATTCTAGTTGGCCACAAATGGATTATGAAGTCGGTATATAATGAGCCTGCTCACCCCACCCTTGCAGATAACGTAATACTGGCTACCTTGAAAAAACACGATGTCCCTAACCAGTAAAGTGATGGTTCATATCTTCTGGAAAGTGTCCAGATCCTTCAAAGTACATATAAAATTGGGAGGGGTATATGATGCACTGGGAATTAATTTCTTGATCTGTCCAGATGCTGAAAAAAGTTGAAAACATGTTAGTGAGGAATAGTTGAAAGAATTGAGATGCTTTAGCTGGGAAAAGAGGATCTGGGGAGAAAAGTAAACCAGTTACAATTATTTGAATGGCTATAGTAAACAGAAAAACTTGTCCTATGTATTCCCAGAAGAATAAGGGCCAAATAGATCCAAGCTGTAGAAAGGGAGATTTCGTATAATATAAAATGAGCTTACTAAGAAATGGAAAGTACTCATTAACAGAATGTGTTCACTCTCTTGATATGTTTAAATTGAAGCTGGTGTCTCTTGGTGTGTTCTTTCATTTGTTCCCTTATTCAGGAAGTGATACATTCATCCCTATTTTATATAGTGAGTGTCAGGCACTGTTCTTTGAAAACTTTACTGTATTATCTCACTGAGCTCTCAGAACAGCCTTGTGAAGTACATATTGCACTTTATAGGTGAGAGGGCACAGAGAGGTTAAATACTGACTCAACACCCCACAACTAGTAACAGGAAGAGCCAAGACTACTAGTGGTGCTGGGCTTGAGCTGTAGATGTGTGACTTGGGTGAGAGGTTGGACCAGATTAAACCTCTTTCAACTGTCAAGATTGTATAGTCATATTTATTGAGCCCTCGCTGTATTAAAGAGAATGTATAGTAGTCATAGTAAAATTCCCATTTTCCAGTACCTAACAAGGAGTTTGTTCTAAACCGCTGATCTTTACTCCTGGTTCCTATTCTCTGCCCAAAATAATTATAGAGGGAGTGAGACCCTAAGAATGGTATGTTGTGAAACATTTCCCAACTGATTGTAAAATGCAGCCAGAGTTGAGAACTATGGGTATAAAAGATCTCATTTGATATTTACAATGGTTCTGCCAGACAAGCTTATCATCCCTATTTTACATATAAAAGGACTAACAGGTTAAGTGATGTTAGGAGCTTGGCCTTTGGCCAAGCTAACCTTTTTTTTTTGGCCAAACAAGTCTCTCTGTCATCAAAGCCTCACCAGGTTATAACTTCCCAATTCCTTCATTCTAAAAGAATTATAATGAACAAAAAAATCAAGAGAGGGTGTCATTATTATGTCAGTGCAAGAAAACAGATGGATTAAAGTCTATGTTCAGAAGATGAAGGTAGGTGGTAGTCACCCTACCCTCTGATGCACTGATCATGTAGTGTAGGTCATAGCTGCTTTGGGGGTATAGTCTTCCTTTGGAGACCAGAATGGTATAATAGTGCAGTAGTTCAGTTAATTTTCATAGTAGCCTTATAAGAAGTTTTCTCTACATTCCCATTTTACAGCTGAGGAATTGATGTAAGTTTTATTAGCTAGTTATGTGGCAAAACTGGGATTCAAACCTGAATCTAACCACAGATCTGATTCAGATAGAACTTCTACTCCGCCTGCCAGCCATGCCATAGAAGAATGCTGAGGAAACAGGCAATGTTTAATGCAGGGAAAGGAAGACTTAGAAGAAAGATATAGTAGGTGTTCTCATCTACAAGAGCTGCAATAGAGAGAGGACAGAGAAAATGTCTCATGTCATTTCCCTCCTTAAAGACCTTCAGTGGCATTCAATTGCCATAGAAGTAAGTTATAAACTCCTTAGCAAAACTTAGAGACAATTACATAATCTGCTGCCTGCCTCCTCTTCAATGTCCATTTTACTCTCCTGATCTAGCCAGTAGCCTGCTTTCAGCCCTTCACAGACGCAAGCATCTCTCTGAAGCTCCCTCACTTCCCACTTCATGCCTAGCCAACCTCTTCTAATCTCTCATCTCAAATGCCTCTTTGCTAACTCCAGACATGGTTTAATCTTCTTGCTATATGTGCCCACAGCACCCTAATTTTTGTAAAAGTCATTACATTTTAATTGCTTGTTTAATACCTGTCTTTCTAAACAAGCTCCACTAACTTAAGGGTTGCATCTTTGTAGTTCAGTACTGTAATTTAGTGCCTAACAAAAGACTTGATACAGAGAATATGTCCTCAACAAATATTTAAATATTGAAATTGATTAGCAACACCAGGGGAGTTTGATGATGGGAAGAGGAAGCAGAGGGGATGAACCCGAGGCAGGATGGCAGAGGGTTAATTTTAATGGTGGAGCATTCAGGGAATGATGATGGGCTTGGGTGGTGTCTCACTGTGGACCTCTGGAAAACCACAACTTGTCTGGTGACAAGTTTGCCTGGAGGAAGGGAGTATCTTTTGCCACATTGCAGAGGTCTCTGATGGTAGTTGTGGCCTCCTTCTGGTAAAGTCATTTCTGATACTGTGTAAATATAAGATTGTCAACACATATGGTGTTTGGTGCTTGTGGAATTTGTTGAGAGGAAAAAAATTCTGATTTCTGTTTTATAGCTCTCTCCCTTTCTCTGTCTCAATTTTATGCTTACAGGGAAAATGAAGGAACCAGATGATCAGGATACTGATGGGGGGAAATCAGATAGATCAAACAGTGACAGAAGGCAGTCTCATTCCTCTAGATCTCCATCAAGAAGTAAGTAAAGACTTTAGTATACACTTAGGGTCTTTATTATTAAATTTAGGTAAAAGAATTTCTAAAGAGTGTATGTCTAAGTTTATATGACAGAAAAGTTTACTTCTTGAATTTCCTTACTAAACTCTTAAGTTCTTTAGGGGGCAGATTCTGTGTTTTAATCATTTTATCTCTAGCTCCTAAAGAACAGAGAAGCTACTATCATCTCTATACTGACAGTGACCCATTTTCGCATCTGGTCTGGCTCCTTCCTGTCAGGTCTACAAGGTCTTTAATGGGCCCCTCTGATACAGTGGAAAGAGAATTGGACTTCAGTTTTGAGTCCTGGGTCTACTATTTACAGATGCTTGATCTTAGATAAATTATTTCAGCTTTCTGTGCCTCAATTTTCCTACCCACAAAATGACCATTGTGAGCTGTCTGAGAATTAAGTTGGATACCATACATTGAACAATATCACATGTAGATAGAAGGAAAACTGAAGACTTTGTAATAGGATTTTTAAAAGACTGCCAGGTCTTTCTGACTGGGCATCATGGTGTGAGGTAGCTTAGTGGAATCTTGACTTTTTTAGTTTCTAGTCCTAAATCTAGCTTCAGAAATACAATTTTTACTATTCACCTAGAGGAGATCAGGTCCTGGGGAAATCAATTTACTTATAAATTGTACATTAAATTCTTTCAGTTTATCTGAGGCATTATCTGGCCAATCCATGATTTCTCCATATTATGTTTTATTTTAGGTGTTTATCTTCTCTTGCTGGACTTTTGTAACAAGGATCTCTATTCAAGTCATCTTGTCCATACCTCCACTAGAGTTATCCTCCCCAGATATCACTCTCCTCAAAAAACTTCAGTTTGCATCTCTTTTGTTTTTCCATTTACACTTTTCTCTGCTTCCTGCACAGAGGATTGTCTACTTTGTAGTTTCCAGTCCGTTGCAGCATTTTCCTGGATGGATGGATTTAATGATAATGACCTTTTGTCCAGCACTACCTGTTAATTTTTTTCTTTCCAAGCTTCACTTTTCCTATCAGTGTTACAGCCCTTCAACTAGGCTCAGAATATTCATTTTTAGAAAAATGATTCAGTCCCCTTCACCTTAGAGTGGGCATTCACTCCCAATTCTATTATCCTAGCTGGCAGCCTTAATTCATTTCATGGCAGCTTGGGTATCAAGCTTTTAATATTGTAATCTAGAGACAGGGAAATAATATTTGATTGTGATAGTCACATGGAAGAGCTAAGATAGCTCTTCCCATAAGAGAGGTCCCATATAAATATTAAAAGGTCCCATATAAATAATAGGTTGGTCAAATCAAATTAAATTAAAAAAATGATAGCAGCATACCAGCCAATGTTTTTTTCTTTACCTTTTACTTTCTTATAAGTCTATTTTGATAGGAAATAGACTGGTAATGAAGTGAAAATGGAGATTAACTCACAGGAAAAGCTTGAAACAATTTAAAGCTACAAGAGTGACCAAATAAAATGATTTTTGTAAGAATTTTTGAGTTTAAAATTCATTCAATTTAGAGTACAAACGAATTGGACATATTAGCTTCTTTGAAAATAAGAAAATGTTTAATTCAAATTTAGAAATGATTAAAACAATTTATTGTTAATAGCTTCTATGAAAGAGGATCACAAGTCTATTGACAATACCACAGGTGAAGCATTTACTGATGGGGAAGATTCATATATAGAGGATGATGAATCATATGTGGAACGTTTGGAAGGAAGTTCAAGTTCATTTCAAGATGATTATGCAGAAAGCCTTGGAGGTAATTATTATTAGTTTTCTATCAGTGATTGCCCCTGTTTTAACTTAACAGTTGTAAATCCATAAAAGAAATATTTGCAAGGTATGTGGGGAGTGATAAAGAACATAAAACATATTCTGATGGAGTGGTTTAGCAGCTCTGGAGATGTACATTTCATTTCTGAGAATCACATACTCATACTGGATTTTTCTGAGCAGTGGGATGGTATAAGGAGCGATCAACCCTACATCAGTGAGAATAACTCTTCCTTGGAACTGATCATGTGCTGTCTTTTGAGACTGCTGTAGCCAGGGGCTCCCTTGTGGTGCATCCTGTGTTCAGGCCAGAAGTAGTAGTTACTGCTAGAGTATTATGGGCTAGATACATTCTTCTTGTCTTCATGAAATATGATATTAGGATTGATCAGACATTCTTCTTAATTAAAATATTTTTAACCTTTTAGAATCTCAGTATATGGAAACTCCTGCCCCAGATGCAGAGGAGGCAGAGGAGGAAGTTAAGAAGAAAATATCAGAAAGCTTCTTCTACGATTACATGGAGCTTGTCTCAATGCCTTTTGTGACTCCAGATTCAAACATACCGCTGGATCTTCTTACGCTTGTGTATCCACTCCAGTCTTGTATAATTTTGGAATTTCAGCTTTTTAGGTCAGGGGTTGGCAAACTATAGCCATGGTCTTAATTTAGACTAAGCTTTTGTTAGAAGCCAAATAACCATAAAAAGAAATAATGCTTTTCTGGCTGTCATTTCAGGAGATCTGATGTGAAGGAAACCAGGAGGACTTTTATTCCCACTTATCACTACCAGCTTGGCCCCCTTTTTCAGTGCCTGTCAAGTGAAAATCATTGATCTCCCTTCTTAAAACACAAACATGGCCACTGTCAGGCCTTAGTACTTTCACATTATTTATCAGATAAGTTATAGAGAAGATAACCCTGAGGAGGACGCAGGGAACAAAAGTACAGGTTTTAATAGGAGAATAAGAGTCTATAGAGAAATGTAAAAGTAGGATAATTAACAAGGGGATTTGGGGTTTGCTATCACTTTATGATGTAGGCTTGTAAGGCACTGGTTTGAAGACAGTTTCCATTAAGGCTTTTGTTTAGCAGTCTAGTATGTTTACCTTCCAAAGGGCAGTGGTTATGACCACATGGCCTGAACACTGAGGTTTAGGCCCTTTATAAAAGGAGTGCTTAGAGAGGTAGGGCAGTGTTCTTCCTGACTCAGCTTTGCTTTTTATTTAAAAATTGAACAGATTGTTTTTTTAGCTTCTAACTCTGTTTCTCTAATCCTGTTGCTGCTGCTGCTGCTAAGTCGCTTCAGTCATGTCCGACTCTGTGCGACCCCATAGATGGCAGCCCACCAGGCTCCCCCATCCCTGGGATTCTCCAGGCAAGAATACTGGAGTGGGCTGCCATTTCCTTCTCCAATCCTCGGTATAACTAAAACTAATTCACCCTGAAATTTGTAACCTGGAGTTTCTCTCTTGAGGGCCTTTTTAAAAAAATTTGTAGCCCTTGGACAAGTTACCAATGAAAGTTATGCTGTTGGCCTTCTATTCTATTTTTTCAAATGAGGTGGTTTATTAGTCATCTAGAAGCTTCTACAGACATGCACATGCTCAGAAAGCTTCCTGGACCTACTGGTGTTATTTCCATGAGGACTGGGCTTTGGGCATATGTCCTCTGAAAAACTTCTCAGGTAATTTTCATTGTACTGCCCTCTCCTGGCTGTCAACACTAGGGACTTGCTGCTTCAGAACACAAGGATCTCTGTTTTAGAGAGGGACGCCGAGTTTATAAATCAGGGAGCCAGAGAGATCTTGACTTTTGACTCAGTGCATGAATCCTTTCTACTCGTGCTGGAGGAGTGAATGTATAAGCTTTGGGCTTGTCTTGATCACTTTCAAAACCAGGGCAGTCACAAAGCAGCTGATCCCATTTTTGAATAGCTTCCATTATTAGAGAACTCTTCCAGATCTTGAATCAAAATCTGCCTTTATGGATGTCCTGCGTTTGACTTTGTCCTACTCTCTGGAGATGGAACAAATAATCTCTGTTTCTTGTGAGAAGCTCCAAGAAGTCAGCTGTCATGTGTTCCCCAGGTACTTTTAAAATTCTTTATATATATATATCAGATTTAACATTTGTGAATTCAAAATCAATCAATAAATGTGTAATTTATAAAATATCACCTAAACCACAGCATAATTTGTAAAAGACACTAAACAGAACTTAAGATAGTGTTTAAACACCGTTTTAAAGTGGAGGTCCTAGGTGGCTATGGACGGACAGTGAAGTCCCTAGGCCTTTGGTAAGAAGTTAAGAAAAGATGCCAGAAGAAAAGATGAAGTAAAACACAAGGGAGTTGGAGATGTATCAGAACACATTTTTACATTTTCAGAGTTCTGCTTATGGACTGCCTTGTCCTCTGGGTCTTAAAGGGGGAGTTCAGAGTCTAGTTATGGATTCGTTCATTTATTCATTTAGCCTAATAGGTTCAAGACTCTGGGGGGGCATTCCAGGAAACAGATAAATGAGAAGCAATCTCTGCTCTCAAGCAGGTGGTGATTGATTTAGAAAGAGTGCCTGGGAAGATACAGTCTTACCCCTTCTGCATTTGAAAGGGCTCTCAATCCATGCAGCTGCAAGGCAGAGTTTCCCCCTTGAAATCAGAGATGATAATATCAGATTAATGAGCATGTCTCTGATTCTCTACTATCATCCAAATTAGTGAGGGGATTGTACCTCATTTCTCCCTTCATAGTTACAGATGTACCTCTACCCCTCTAGAGTGTTATACTGGTATCTGGGAAAAGGGGAAAGAAAAGAAGAAGGAAAGGTGAGAGCAGTGATTAAGGAGAGGGAAAGGAGGGTGGGCAGACTTCCTGCCCCATACCAGGCTCTGTCAAGGCTGTATATTGTCACCCTGCTTATTTAACTTATATGCAGAGTGAGTGCAAGTGTGCTAAGTTGCTTCAGTCATGTCTGATTGTTTGTGACCCTAAGGACTGTAGCCCGCCAGGCTCCTCTGTCTATGGGATTCTCCAGGCAAGAATACTGGAGTGGATTGCTGTGCCCTCCTCCAGGGGAACTTCCTGACCCAGGGATAGAACCAGCATCTCTTGTGTCTCCTGCAGGCGGGTTCTTTACCACTAGCACCACCTGGAAAGCCCTATATGCAAAGTGAAAGTGAAAGTCACTCAGTCATGTCTGGGTGTCTATACAGTCCATGGAATTCTCCAGGCCAGAATACTGGAATGGGTAGCCTTTCTCTACTCTAGGAGATCTTCCCAACCCAGGGATCGAACCCAGGTCTCCCGCACTGCAGGTGAAGTCTTTACCAGCTGAGCCACAAGGGAAGCCCATGTGCAGAGTACATCATGTGATATGCCGGGCTGGATGAAGCACAAGCTGGAATCAAGATTGCTGGGAGAAATGTCAACAATCACATTGCTGGGAGAAATGTCAACAATCACAGATATACAGATGATACCATTCTAATGGCAGAAAGAGAAGAGGAACTAAAGAACCTCTTGATGAGGGTGAAAAGAGGAGTGAAAAAGCTGGCTTAAAGCTCAGCATTCAGAAAACTAAATCATGGCATCCAGTCCCATCACTTCATGGCAAATAGATGGGGAAAAACTGGATACAGTAACAGACTATTTTCTCGGGCTCCAAAATCACCGCAGAAGATGACTGCAGCCGTGAAATTAAAAGACACTCCTTAGAAGAAAAGCTATGACTAATCTAGATAGCATATTAAAAAGCAGAAACATCGCTTTTCCAACAAAAGTCCATATAGTCAGAGCTATGGTTTTTCCAGTAGTCACGTATGGATGTGAGAGTTGGACCATAAAGAAAGCTGAGTGCCAAAGAATTGATGCTTTTGAACTGTGGTGCTGGAGAAGGCTCTTGAGAGTCCCTTGGGCTGCAAGGAGATGAGGAAATCAGTCCTGAATATTCATTAGAAGGACTGATGCTGAAGTTGAAGCTCCAATACTTTGCCCACCTTATGTGAACAACTGACTCATTGGAAAAGACCCTGATGCTGGGAAAGATTGAAGGCAGGAGGAGAAGGGGATACCAGAGTATGCGATGATTGGATGGCATCACTGACTCAATGGACATGAGTTTTGGCAAACTCTGGGAGATGGTGAAGGACTGGGAGGCCTGACATGCTGCAGTTCATGGGGTCAAAAATAGTTGGACACGACTGAGTGACTGAACAATAATGAAAACCAGGCTCTGTAAAGATAAGGGGCTATAGATTCTATTCTTTACTTGTGAGGCAGCCCCAGGTATTCTCCGTAAGGCAAGAATAGCTTCATCTAGATCTTAGATCACATATTCATTTGCATTTCTACATAAGATTCCATTTTAGGCATTTGTGTCTTTAAGTTTATAAAATTCCTTTTTCTTGTACAAATTCCCCTGAAATGTTTTCTCTCTCTTTTTCAATTTAACTATTAGGCAAGAGATAGGTATAGTTACTTGTTGTTAGTTATAATTTATACTTCATAATTCAAATTGCACTAGTTAAAATTTGATCATTTTTTAACATCCTACAGATCCTCTTGTTAAAATCTCTGTATAATTGTTTTTGGAAAGTATTTACTAACAAATAAGAGGAATCCTTTAAAATCAGATTAAAAAGAAAACAACGGGCTTAAAAAATAGATACGTGTCCTGTGAACCTTCAACTTTTGTGGTCAGCAATGAATTCTTGGAAAAGAAGAATCTATCTAATTAAGTTACACTATGTAATATATTTCTTTGCAAATGATAGTTTTTTTAATAGATTGATCTCATTTAATTATTATAGTCATATTTTGGATTATATTAATTTGAGCTTCAGTATAGTAACAAAGTACATTTGAAAATAGTTTACAGCTCAATTTTTTAAACCTATCTTGAATTAATGAAGTTATACTATATAGCATAAATTCACACACATTCATCTATATACCTGTGTATACTAGTGATACAGAAAGGAAATGTTAGCAGGAGAGAGGAAAATGAAATTATTTAGGGATCGTCTTTGCTCCTTGGTGGTGGTTTAGTCACCAAGTCATGTCCGACTGTTGTGACACTGTGGACTGTAGCCTGCCAGGCTCCCCTGTCCATAGGATTCTCCAGGCAAGAGTACTGGAGTAGATTGCCATTTCCTTCTCCAGGGGATCTTCCTGATCCAGGAATTGAACCTGGGTCTCCTGCATTGCAGGCAGATTCTTTACTGACTGAGCTACAAGGGAAACCTATAGTAGTCAAATTGAAAGTTCAACTTTATTTTTTATTGAAAACAAAATTAAATAAAATTAATGTGCTTTAAGGATTTTCCTAGGAAAATTAAATTATTAACTTAGAGTATGAGAATTTTCACATAATTTAAAAATAAGGTTACATTAGTAATACATTAAAAAGCTCTGTTTCGGCATAAAATTTAGCTACTAAGGGTGTGGGTTTAAAAAATATATTCATTTCATTGCTTACCCACCCCTCACCCCTCATGGTTACTTTGTTTTACTTCTTTTCCTTAGCAACTTACCCACAGACATTCCTTTGGTTATGACTGCAAAAAGCGAGCCAACCTACAACTTCTGGAAAGCAATACTGTGATGTACATAGCTGGGAACCAGTTGATTTTTCTGAATTTGAAAACCAAAGAACAGACCTACTTGCGAAGTAGCAGTGGAATAGGAATTGGTGTCATTGGGGTATGCCTTTGGTAATTTAGGAAAAAAACATCCAATTGTGTGTTTGTTTGGAGTCTTATGGGATTGCATGATGTGCACAGCAATCTTTAATCTAAGGCATTTTCAATTTGTGATTACAACCACTATGTTCGCTGACATTAGCTCCATGCAATATTACACCATTTATATTGATATTAATAATATTGTCATCTCATTTTGCAGATAAGGAAATGCGGTTAATAGAGGTTGAGTGACTTTCCTAGAGTCATGCAGGTTTTTCACATTAAATGCTATTTTGCCATTCTGCAAAAATACCAAGATGAATAACATGAGTGGTAATTCATGTAATAATTAGAGCTAAATGCCAGATAAAATGCAAGTATAGAGTTGAACATTAGGAGATGAAGTATAATTGTCTATTCAGTAATTTCAAGTAGTCGACAAAAAGATGTGTGATTCAAGTCTGTCTCTTCCTTCCTCCCGGGTGTCTGTCTCCATTAGTCATTTTCTCTCTTGTATCTTCACCCTCTACTTCCTTGGGCATCCCCAGCATGAAAGCATACTATTAAATCAACTTGTTCTCATTTTAAAAGGCCCCTCTCTGGGACTTCACTGGGGGTCCACTGGTTACCCTCGTTGGGGAATTAAGATCCTGAAAGCGTCAAGCCCTTTTTTTTTTTTTTTTTTTTTTAAAAAAAGCCCCCTTTGACCATGCGTTCCCTTTACCTACTGACTTTTTAAAATATATAATTAAAAAATGTATTTTTGGCTATGCAGAGTCTTCGTTGCTGCACGGGCTTTTCTATAGTTGCAGAGAGCGGGGACTACTCTCTAGTGTGTTGAGTGGGCTTCTCCTTGTGGCGGCTTCTCTTGCTGCAGAGCACAGGCTCTAGGGCACTTGGGCTTCAGTGGTTGTGGCTCCCTGGCTCCAGAGCACAGGCTCAAAGGTTATGTGACTCGTGGGTTTAGTTGCTCTGTGGCATGTGGGATCTTCCCGGATCAGGGGTTGAACTCGTTTCTTCTGCATGGCAGGCAGATTCTTTACCACTGAGCCACCAGAGAAGGCCTACCCGCTGATTTTTGATCTTTCCCTCAAAGCTGAACTTCTGCCGTCTTCTTCCTATCACCTCACTAAGGTGGCCAATGACCCTATTAGTGGCCACATCAAAAGAATACCTTTCTAACTATCTTACCTGACCTCTGAATAGCAATGGCTTTTCCCTTGGTTGTTTCTCTACTCTGTGCTCCTTAAAATAGGCATCCCAGATCTGTTCTCACCAGTAACCGGCAGTCTGAGTGGTCCTCTCAGCGTCACTGGCGTCAGGAGAAGGGTATCTGTTGAGATTAATCTGTGAGAGACCTCACGGGGAAAGAGAAAGGAGGAAATGGACAGGATGTGGGGCTCATACAGGCAGCAGTTCCCTATGAAATGCTCAAGAGAGTTTCTAGAAAGATCGTGATCCGAACATCTAATCTTTCCCTTGTGCTTCCTACTGGTTGTGAGAAGACCAGACAGAACTAGTGCAGAGTCTGCTGTGCAGACACGGATGTAAAGTTACTGAAAGTGTGAAAGATACAATATCTCTAAGTCAGATGCAAAGGAAATACAGTAAATATCCCCTGGATAAACTATTTGTGTCAATGAAAAAAAATAACAGGAATGAACATACGATTCCATCCAATGTATATGGCTGTCATTTGAAATACTGAGATATTTGTTGCTGGTAAGATGAAATTTAAAAAACTGTGACACAGCTTACTCTGAGACATGAATTTTCTATTCAAGAAGCTAGGTTGATTTATATGCAAGGTAAACAGTCTGACTTAGTTGTTTTCAAAGAGCAGCCCCCAGATTCAGCAGCACCAGCATCACCTGGGAAGCTGATAGAACTGTAAATACACAATCTCAGATCTCAGCCCCAGTTTACTGACTCAGACACTCCAGCGTTAAAGCTTGCAGTCTGCGCTTTAATAAGCCCTTCTTGTGATTCTGATGCGTGCTAAAGATTGAGACCCACCCGTTCTAGCTCTTCAGATGGCAATTTAAAAAATTGTACAGTTAAACACGACTCTATTAATGAAAGTAAAACTTAACTGTGTACGCTTCTAGTTCTCAGTTTAAATTATATCCACTGTCAAGTACTTAGTAGATGTCCAGCTTTGAGTTTTCTGTTGGAGTGGATCCTAATAAACCAATTATAAAGTAATAGGTTCTGAATACGTATAACTATTTATATGAAAACCTCCCTTTTAATCCTTTAGTGACCTTTTGTTTCCTATAGGTTCACCCTGATAAAACTTATTTCACGGTAGCAGAAAAAGGAGTTTTCCCAAAGATAATCATTTATGAATATCCTTCAATGAGGCCCTATAGAATCCTTCAAGGTAAGTCTAAGAATCTTTAAACTATCTCATGTTTAAGGTGAACAGAATTCTCAAGATGACCTCACATTACTGTAGCAGTCAGGGTCTGCCAGAGAAACAGAACCGGTCGGAGAGAGAAGAGAGATTTATTTGAAGGAATTGGCTTATATAATTGGGGGCTGGCAGGTCTGAAATTTGTAGGGCACACTCACAGCATGGAAATTCTTGGGCAGTAATTGATTCTATGTCTTCAGGCAGAAGTTCTTCTTCCTCGGGGAAACCCCAGTTCTGCTTCTACACGCTTTCAGCTGATGGGATGAGGCCCACTCAGATTATTAAGGATGATCCCCTTTTTGGTTCTTTCTTAGGATTTTCATCTCTTTGCTGACATTGCTTTTCTGCTCTTAATGTTGGCTACTTTATCAGTTAGAGCTCTTAGCATATTAATTATAGTTGTTTTAAATTCCCAATCTGATATTCTAGGATCTATGCCATGTCTGGTTGTGATGAATGCTTTCTCTTCAAGTTGTCTTTTTTTTTTTTTTTTTTTTTGCTTTTTGGTATGCCTTGACATTTTTTCTAAATAGTGAGACACGATGTATTGGGTAAAAAGAACTGCGGTGAACAGGCGTTTGGTAACCTGGTGGTAGGTTTCGGGGAAAGGAAAGAATTCTTTAGTCCTATGATTAGGTCTCATTTTTTTGGTGAGCCTATGCCTCTGAACTCTGAACTTCACAAACATTTCTCAGCATTTTCTCCCAGTTTAGGTGGGAGAGGCGGAGAAGGCAATGACACCCCATTCCAGTACTCTTGCCTGAAAAATCCCATGGATGGAGGAGCATGGTGGGCTGCAGTCCATGGGGTCGCTAAGAGTCGGACACGACTGATTGACTTCATTTTCACTTTTCACTTTCATGCATTGGAGAAGGCAATGGCACCCCACTCCAGTATTCTTGCCTGGAGAATCCCAGGGATGGGGGAGCCTGGTGGGCTGCCGTCTATGGGGTCGCACAGAGTTGGACACGACTGAAGCGACGCAGCAGCAGCAGGTGGGAGAGGATGGCTAGAGTGGGCTGGGTTGGATATTTCCTTCTGCAGGGCAGTTAGGCTGCTGATAAACCCCAGCTGTTCAGTCTCTGGTTAATTAGTTAATGAGTTTCCCCTGAGGGCAGACCTTATTAAGACCAGAGGACTCTGCTGCTGCTGCTGCTGCTGCTGCTGCTGCTGCTGCTGCTGCTGCTGCTGCTGCTGCTGCTGCTGCTGCTGCTGCTGCTGCTGCTGCTGCTGCTGCTGCTGCTGCTGCTGCTGCTGCTGCTGCTGCTGCTGCTGCTGCTGCGTCACCTCAGTGGAGTCCGACCCTGTGTGACCCCATAGACGGCAGCCCACCAGGCTTCCCCCATCTCTGGGATTCTCCAGGCTGCTGCTGCTGCTGCTGCTGCTGCTGCTGCTGCTGCTGCTGCTGCTGCGTCACCTCAGTGGAGTCCGACCCTGTGTGACCCCATAGACGGCAGCCCACCAGGCTTCCCCCATCTCTGGGATTCTCCAGGCAAGAACATTGGAGTGGGTTGCCATTTCCTTCTCCAACACATGAAAGTGAAAAGTGAAAGCAAAGTCGTTCACTCGTGTCTGACTCTTCGCGACCCCATGGACTGCAGCCTACCAGGCTCCTCAGTCCATGGAATTTTCCAGGCAAGAGTACTGGAGTGGGGTGCCATTGCCTTCTCCAGAGGACTCTGGGGGTATTTCAAAATAGCTCCTTTCTCCCTCCCTCTGGGGGAAGCCTCTGGAGATTTTTTCTGGATATTTTTAGTTTAGGAATCTAGTCAAGCTCCTGGAGATAAATCTTACAACATTGTTGGGACCACCTTATGACTGGTTCCCCTGGAGTTTTTAATTCTCAGGCTTGTCCACACTGAGCCTCCTGAAACCAGAGTTCAGGTTTTATTGCCGGGCAGTGGTTCCTCAAGCTGTTTTGGGTGTTTCTGCTTGGAAGTCTCTGCTGTGGTGACTTGCTGCTGCTGCTGAGTCACTTCAGTCGTGTCCAACTCTGTGCGACCCCATAGACGGCAGCTCACCAGGATCCCCCATCCCTGGGATTCTCCAGGCAAGAACACTGGAGTGGGTTGCCTTTTCCTTCTCCAATGCATGAAAGTGAAAAGTGAAAGTGAAGTCGCACAGTCGTGTCTGACTCTTAGTGACCCCATGGACTGCAGCCTACCAGGGTCTTCCCTCCATGGATTTTCCAGGCAAGAGTACTGGAGTGGGTTGCCATTGCCTTCTCTTGTGGTGACTTGAGTATCTATATTTTCTTGTCGGTCCTTCTGTTCTCAGGGGCCAGGCTTTGCCCCATTTTCTTCCCTCTCTTACAGATTCAAGAACTGTTGATTTTTTTTGTCTTTTCAGCTTTTTACTTGTTGTTAGGATGGAATGGTAACTTCTTAGCTCCTCACATGCATAACCAGAAACCGAGAGTCATCATTTTTATTTTGTGAAAAATTCAGTGGCAGATTTTAAATTGACTTCTCTCTGCTGTCTAACATGTTTTTGTTAGACATGCTGTCTAACATGTTTTTGTTAGACATGCTGTCTAACATGTCTTCCCTGCTTCATAGAATATATTCTCAGTGCATCTTTATCAGGCAAAATGTGGTTAAGACTTCTTTACCCTTACCCCTTCCCTCCATATCATGTAATACATTCTCCAGCCAGAGGTGATGAATGATTTTGAAATTATTTCTTTATGGGATTCTTGACATTCTTCCACCAACGCACACCACTACAGGTGTTCTCTCTTGCCTTTTTATTTTTGAAATAATATAGTTTTGAAAATGAAATGTTATCTCTGTTATTAGACTCCCATTCATCTCCTCGTCCTTTCAGATGGAACTGATCTGGCCTATGCGTACGTGGACTTTAACTTCGATGGTACCCTGCTGGCTTCTGTTGGTGGCAGCCCTGATCACACCCTGACCATCTGGAACTGGAAAGAAGAGAAGCCTCTATTGAGGACAAAAGCTTTCTCCCAGGAAGTTTTTAAGGTTACTTTCAATCCTGAAAATGATGAGCAGCTCACTACCTCGGGATCAGGCCACATCAAGTAGGTTGTGCACATGATACAGATGCTGGTCGTTTATTGTTAGGATCTTTTCTAAGAGGTTTGATCAGCTGGAGACATCTTTTGCTGATGTTAACATTAGGATACTTTTTAAATGCATTATGTTGAAAACTAACTATAGTGTAACTTTTCTAGTTGGTTATGGAGATTTTATTACTGAAAACAGTGTAGATGAAAGAAGGGCTTTGAATTTAGCCTGCTGCCTTCTTATAGGCTTCACTTCCTGAGAGTTTGTGTACTGTCTTACTAACATTGGTGTGCTGTGTCCAAGTTCATACTGTGCTTTCAGATCCACAGTTCAGTGTGTTGAAGTGATTCTGTATGATGGAAAAATCATTTTGACGTCTTTGAACTCGGTCTTCACTTGTGAAATGAGAGTTATAACAGAGAGTTATATTCTTGACACCTGACTCTTAATACTAAATGGTAGCAGAGCCTATTCCTGATCTCTGATATCTGGGTATTTTCACTGTATCACACACTGTTCTTTGTTCAGGATGGAATGATTTTGTCTTTTATTTAACAACCTTCTGGCACTACTCTCAAGCTGTCCATAACTTGCTTCCAGTGTCTCTTTATGAGAAATAATCTATCCTAAATTCTTTTTATTCCAACTTAAAACTGGTCTTTTTAAAATATAGAATAATTGAACAGATTTTTGAATCTTGAGAAGTCTCAGCTAGCTCTCTGCTAACTATAGGTTGAAAAATTTTAATTTTCCTATTGCTTACTAAAGTGTATATTTTCTATGTACTATATCTTTGGAGAAAGAGAGACTTTAAAGGATTTCATGTGTGATGTGGTATAAAAAGAAATGCAGAGGAAATGGAAATATATGATCAAGGACCTACCACAGCCTCTGAGAAGGATGTTGATTGTTTAGGCTCTTGGCTTCATATTATTAACTTGTTAATACTGTCAATTATCTATTTTACATCCAGTTGGTAGGTCAGATTCTTTTTTCAACATAATTTTCTTCATTCTGGAAACTGAATCAGGGAGGAGGAGCTAAGATGGCGGACGAGTAAGACGGGGAGAATACTTTCTCCTCCACAAATCCATTAAAGAACATTTGAATGCTGAATAAATTCGATAAAACAACTTCTGAATGCCGGCAGAGGACATCAGGCACTTAGAAAGACAACTCATTGTCTTCAAAATGAGAAAACGAGCCCTGCGGTAACTCCTTTTGTGGAGAAGTGGCGCGGACACCAGCATTTGCTTTTGTCAAGCGGGGGCTGGGCTAGGAGGAGCGGTGAGGCCTGCATTGCTTTGAGAAAGGATTTGGCCTGGCTATCTCGGGCGCTATCTGAGCGAAATAACCAGACTGTCGGTTATCTACTACATCAAAAGCCAGCCCTAACTTAAGACACCACCAGCACTACCTACGGAACAAAGGGCTGCACAGAGTTGGCCGCGGAGGCGGGCAATTACAGCCCTAGAGAGACACTGCCTAACGGAACTGTGAGTAGGTTTCTGTGCTGACTCACGCTTCTTGGGGCTCTGGATGGTCAACATCTGCCTGAGAAAGTGTGCTGTTTGTATACCCAGAAAACTGAGCGGCGGAGAGGCGATAAGTCGCAGCAGCTGCGCTCGCTGAGCATTTCATCACCTGCGCTACTCGGATCTGGGAAGGGCATAAAACACAGACTCAACCAAGTCTGTGCTTCTGAGGATTATCTGAGTGCCTGAACCTGGCCGGTTTAGATTTGGGTGTTCATCTCCACCCCCTCTGTAACAAGGCAGAGATCAGATATTGAAAAGACCTGTAAACCGCCTCAATAAAGAGAATTCAACAAACTACCAGAATATAGTAAGGACACTCTAAACTTGGCAATTTTAACAAAATGAAGAGACAAAAGAATAACCAGCAGTTAAAGGAACAGGATAGATGCCCACCAAACGAAACCAAAGAGGAGGAGATAGGGAATCTACCTGATAAAGAATTCCGAATAATGATAGCGAAATTAATTCAAAATCTCGAAATCAAAATAGAATCACAGTTAAAGAGTCTGGAGACAAGGATTGAGAAGATGCAAGAAAGGTTTAACAAGGACTTAGAAGAAATAAAAAAGAGTCAACACATAATGAATAATGCAATAAATGAGATCCAAAACACCCTGGAGGCAACAAATAGTAGAATAACAGAGGCAGAAGATAGGATTAGTGAATTAGAAGATAGAATCCTAGAAATAAATGAATCAGACGAGAAAAAAGAAAAACGTATCAAAAGAAATGAGGACAATTTCAGAAACCTCCAGGATAACATCAAACGCTACAACATTCGAATCATAGGAGTTCCAGAAGAAGAAGACAAAAAGAAAGATCATGAGGAAATACTTGACGAGATAATAGTTGAAAACTTCCCTAAAATGGAGAAGGAAATTACCACTCAAGTTCAAGAAATCCAGAGAGTCCCTAACAGGATAAACCCAAGGCGAAACACCCCAAGACACATATTAATCAAATTAACAAAGATTAAATATAAAGAACAAATATTAAAAGCAGCTAGGGAAAAACATCAAATAACTCACAAGGGAATTCCCATAAGGATAACAGCTGATCTTTCAATAGAAACTCTCCAAGCCAGGAGGGAATGGCAAGACGTAATTAAAGTGATGAAAGAAAATAACTTACAGCCTAGATTATTGTATCCAGCAAGGATCTCATTCAAATATGAAGGAGAAATCAAAAGCTTCACAGATAAGCAAAAGTTGAGAGAATTTTGCACCACTAAACCATTTCTCCAACAAAAACTAAAGGACATTCTCTAGACAGGAATCACTAAAAGGGTGTATAAATTCGAACCCAAAACAATAAAGTAAATCTTATTTATCAATAATTGCTTTAAACGTTTATGGGCTGAAAACAAGACCCCTACATACCTTGTCTACAAGGGACAACCAAAAGACTAAAATGGGTCAAATGGATACAAAAACTAGACCCCTATATATGTTGTCTACAAGAGAACCACCTTAAAATATGGGATATATACTGACTGAAAATGAAGGGCTGGAAAAAGATTTTCTATGCAAATATGGACCATAAGAAAACAGGAGTAACAATACTTATATCAGATAAAATTGACTTTAAAGATCTTGAAAAGGAGACAATGAAAGTTACACATAACGACTTAAAGGAACAATCCAAAAAGAAGTTATAACAATTATAAATATATATGCACCCAACACTGGAGCATTGATATATCTAAGACAAACATTAAGTAATATGATAGAAGAAATATGCAGCAATACAATAATAGTGGGAGACTTTAATACCCCACTCATATAATCTGGCTGTAATAGACAAAGTAAAGAGCAAAACATATTTACGTATGAGCCTCAAAAAATTCAGTTCACTCAGGAGAGTTTAAAAAAAAAAAAAAAGACTTATTTGTTCACTCTGTAAAGGTTTATTGACTATTTTATGGGTTTGGTACCACTTTGGGTAGTAGGGAGGAAGAGGTGACAAATGTGATCCTGTCCTAAATAATATATTGTGGTAAAGATAGACCTACCAATACATAATACCAAGATGTGCCTAAAGATGAGGACACCCAAACTGGACTTTTTGTTTCCTGAACTTTTCATTTCGAGAACAAACCTCCTAATATAGGATGAATTCAACATTTTTTTTAAGTGTTCTTTGTGATTAAAAACAGAAAGCCATTGGTTAAGAAATTACATATACTCCTCCCCACCATCACTCCCCTTCTTTCTTCCCATTTCCCTCCCATCCTCATTGATCCTTTCCTTTGTCCATTTTCCCCTGCAAAAAATAAAAAAATAAATAAATAAACTGAATCAGATCATTGGGTTTCCAGAATTCAACTAAGAAATCTTTCTGAAGGTCTGAGAGAAGGATTTACTTTTCCTACATACTGGCACATAGGATTCAGGAAATTATTATTTATTATGCAGTTGTATGGGCTTCCCTGGTGGCTCAGACAGTAAAGAATCTGCCTGCAATGAGGGAGACCTGGGTTCAATCCCTGGGTTGGGAAGATCCCCTGGAGGAAGGTATAGCAACCCATTCCAGAAAAAAAAAAAAATTTTTTTCTTCATTCTGACTATTCATTTGTTTAGGTTATAAACAAGAAGATATTAGTAACTTAATATTTATTGATTTTATGTACTAGACACTCTTCTAAGCGTTTTTTTCCCAACAATTTCATAAGGTTGGTGCAAATAATCTCATTTTACATGGAATGAAAATACAATGTGATCAAGAAAATTACTCAAAGTTATACAGCAAGTAAATTAGAATTTTTGGAAAATAAATGTTTTCCTCTAAAGCGGTACTATGTAGTAGAACTTTCTTCCAGGGTGGGAGTGTCCTGTGCTGGTCAGTCTAGAGACACTGGCCATGTGCAGCTACTGAATTCTTGAAACTGGTTGGTCTGAATAAAACACTAATTTTTAAATTTTATTTAATATTAATTACTTTAAATCTAAATAAAAATAGTCAAACGTATGGCTATTGCACAGGACAACACAACTCTGAAATGTAAGGTTGAAAAAGGCAGGAAATTTTTTCGTTTTGGACTATTTTGCTTGATGCTAAATTCATGTTGCCTAGAGCTTTGCCTGACAGGTAGTTGATACTTAAAACAAATTAACTGAATGAATAGATAAATGAACTAATATGTAACTTTTAAATATGTAAATGGTTGACATTAAAGTAAATTTTCTTTTGAAGTGAAGTCACTCAGTCGTGTCCGACTCTTTGCGACCCCATGGACTGTAGTCTATCAGGCTCCTCCGTCCATGGGATTTTCCAGGCAAGAGTGCTGGAGTGGATTGCCATTTCCTTCTCCAGGGGATCTTCCCAACCCAGGAATCAAACCCGAGTCTCCCGCATTGCAGGCAGATGCTTTACTGTCTGAGCCACCTAAAAAGCCACCTAAAAGATTTCTTTTAGGTACATTCAATCTCTCATTGTTTACAGATTCTGGGAAATGGCTCTAACATTCACTGGCCTCAAACTTCAGGGTTCATTGGGTCGATTTGGCAAAACAGCCACTACTGATGTTGAAGGTTACATGGAGCTCCCGGATGGGAAGGTGAGTACAGTGCTGTTCTACAATAATGGAATTAATGAAATGAAGTGATGTACATACATGAAAGCATGATATACAGTCTAAAAAGCATTGCCAATATTGTCAATAACAGATACTATAATTGTAAATATAATGAACATTTAATTTTGCCTTTTCAGATTATCAGTTTTAATTTTGTGAAACTAGTCCACATGTACATATCATTTTGTCTTTACAAATATTATATGTACATAGAAAGTATGCAGGCATTTTCATATATTAATGTAGTGACATACTTGTCACTTTTAATTTTAATTATGTCATAGAGTTGCAATGTCTATAGTGTTTCTTTCCCGCCTGTCTTCTTCGCCATGATGCTTCAAGAGGATTTACTGGGTCAAAGGTTAAAGGATTTACTGGGTCAAGGGTTTACTGGGTCTTACAGCTTTTGTTTTTATTATCAGATTATTGCAGGGTGTCAGACAGGACTGGGTGACTATCACTCACTCAGTCACTCACTATTACTCAGGAAGATTGAGACACTTTGTAGTGATATCTGCAACACTGCAATTTTTTTTAAAAAAAGCTTTTAATTTTGTATTGGGGTGTAGTCAATTAACATATTGTGATAGTTTCAGGTGCACAGTGAAGGAACTCAGCCATACATATATATGTATCCACTCTCCCACAAACTAGCCTTCTATCTAGGCTGCCGTGTAACATTGAAGAGAATTCCCTGTGCTACAGAATACAGAATTCCAAAAAAATAGGCTGTTGTTGGTTATCCATTTTAAAAAATAACAGTGCAACATTGCAATTTTAATCTATTATTTTAATCTTTTCTTCTTATAAAACTTATAGACATATTGCCTGTAGGATAAATTTTCCATTAATATTGTATTTGGCTTCCTAGTAGGTTGAGTTGTGGGCTTCCCAGGTGGTTCTAGTGGTAAAGAACCCACCTGCTGATGCAGGAGACATAAGAGACGTGGGTTATATAGTATTTGTGATCATCTCATGTATAAGAAAGTGCCAATATACAAATACTACTCTGAGAAACCAAATGGTCTAGTCATTTCCTAGTGGAAAATTATCAACTTGAAATAATGATGTATGGGAGGAAATAAAAAGCCTTGGATGCTGGCTAAATCATTAGTTATATATCTAAACCTATAAGATGATGATAAATCATTCTAGCTTCAAATTCTGCTAAGAATTAGGCTAAGATAAAGATCATTAAAAACTTGGTTTGAAATGTATCTTGAAAAGGCTCAGTAGAGTTTGTGTAGATGTAGGAGAGAAAAGAAATCATTTTAAATGAGAGCCACAAAAAGAAATAGAGTTAAGAGTAAATATTGGAGAAGGAAATAGCAACCCACTCCAGTATTCATGCCTAGAAAGTCCCATGGACCAAGGAGCCTGGTGGGCTACAGTCCATGTGGTTGCAAAGAGTTGGACACGACTGAGTGACTTCACTATTACATATTTACAGGATTAATTTGGAGCACTCATCTTGGGAAGGAGTGGGAAATTAGATTGAAAAGTATGGTGGGCTCCTAATGTACAAGAACTTGAACAGTCAGGCAGAGCTATTAACCACTGGAAGAGCAGAGATACAAGTGGAAAAAGTTATTTATAAGCTTGACCACAAAAATGCCAAGCAAGTTAGGAAAATGGAGTCATGGAGATGAGCTCAGAGGAAGATACTGCTTTTATCCAAGAAGAGATGATGAGAGTCTGGACTCTTCTCAGGACAAATGGAAAAGGAAAGCTAGACATGAGTGACATTTCAGAAAGGAGTGAGTGATAGACTTTAGTGACTTTGGGTGGCTTTAGTTACTGGACAGAAAAAAAGCAAGTCTAAAGAAAGACAGGTGAGCTGAGGCTCAACAGATAGAATAGATACTAGGCAGGCTGGAGAAATAAAAAAAGACTGAATAAGGTCATAGTGACTCTCAGTGAGAGGGCCATGGGGCTGCCAAGTCCTCGAGCAGGCAGGCAAGAATTGGATCAGAGTTCCCCAAAGGACATTTCATGCAGTATTCTTTTACACAGAAGCTCTCTGATAATAAGACTTTCCTGGTCAAATTCCTTTGTACCTAAAAATTTCTTACAGTGATTCCCAGTGAACACTTCTGTATTAAAGCTTCCAAGGGGTTTTACAGAAAGAAACTTGTTTGACTTTGTTTATCCTAAGTGTTATCTCTACTGAGGCAGCATTAGTTGAGTGCCTGGTTTAGAACCCTGACTCCTGGGTAATTTGGGGCAAGGTAATAAATATGCTTCAGGTTTTTGTTTTTTTTTTTTAATTTTGTAAGATGGGGGATAATAATAGGACTTCCACTGGCCCTGTGGTTTCTTTGTGCCAATGAGAAAAACTGTGCCCAACCTGTACAACTGCGCATGGTATCCTCGGTAAATGTACCTAGTTCATATGGTTTTTAGGATTAAAGAATAACATGTGTTAAGTGCTCAAGCAGTGCTTGGCATGGAGTCAATATTCAATTAGTATTACTTACTATGTAATAGTAGTTCAGTTACCTTAAGAGTTGGTGTTTGGTGCTACATATTTTGGAATGTGCCGGATTAAACGCATTAATGTGAGGTGGTTCCAGATCATTGTCCTTGTTTGAAATTAGATATTGTTCGGCTATAATTTGCAGTAATGGCCTCACAAAATATCAAACATCTTACATAACATTTGATTATTATCACTCTCATCTGTCAAGAACTTTAAACATATCTCTAAATTTTGACCCAGTAGTTCCACTCCTGGGTTGTGTCCTTAGGAGATGTACAAGGAAATCTGCAGATGTGTTTGAAAATTTAACCACCAACATACTGCCTGACATCATTATGTAAAACTACATATTGTGATAAGTGGTTGTTTCCTGGGGTAGTGAATTTTCCTTGCTGTATTTTCTTGTTTTAAAAATTGAAAAATTTATTTTCATAACCAGGAAAAATCTTTAAACATTTCTCACCAGCTATATGAGGCAAATATATGTGTTTTTCCATCTCAAGTACATTCTTTCCTTTCCTCACACCTGCCAGGTGCTTTCAGGGTCAGAATGGGGCAACATGCTGCTTTGGGAAGGAGGCCACATCAAAGTGGAGCTGAGTCGAGCTGCAGGCAAGCCTTGTCACCAGGGTCCCATTAACCAGATAATGCTGGACGAGGGCGAAGTCATCACCATTGGATCAGATGGATGTGTTAGGGTAAGTTTTCTCTAAACTTGAACAGTAGCACCTGCATCAAAGTCTTGTAGATGACCCTATGGGTTTTATCAGATTTTTATTTCTCACAAAAGTCACTTGAAGAAGGGCCAACTCATTTTAAGTAATGCTTCTCTTGTGGTAGATTTATAGTTGCAAATTCGTGTCTGACTCTTTGTCACCCTCTTGGACTGTAGCATGCCAGGCTCCTCTGTCCTCCACTATTGCCTGGAGTTTGCTCAAACTCATGTCCATTGAAAAGGTGATGCTGTCTAGCCATCTCATCCTCTGCCACCCTCTTCTCCTTTGGCCTTCGATCTTTTCCCAGTATCAGGGTGTTTTCTAATGAGTCGGCTCCTCACATCAGGTAGCCAAAGTATTATACCTTCAGCATCAGTCCTTCCAGTGAATATTCAGGGTTGATTTTCCTTAGGACTGACTGGTTTGATCTCCTTGCAGTCCAAAGGATTCTCAAGAGTCTTCTCCAGCACCACAGTTCGAAAGCATCGATTCTTTGGTGCTCAGCCTTCTTTATGATCCAACTGTCTATGTAAATTCTAGTCAACATTCATTAATATCTTGCCACTGAAATTTTCTGAGGGGACCTTTTGTTATTTTGATTCTGTTGTTGAAATAGTAGCTTTGTAAAATGAATTAGCACAATGTTAACAGTGGACTCCAATGTCCTTCCAAAATGCCTATTATAAATGGGTCATTTTCTAGGGACAACAAGGCCAAACATTTATTTATTTATTTATACTGATTTTACCAATTAGGAATATACAGGTGAGCTGATGGGGTTTGCCAATGGATGCTCCCCTTCTGTCACCCCCTATACTAACGGACTTGCTTGTCCTCACCCGTGGACACCGTCCTGCCCACAGGACTAATCTGGGACACTGCTTCTGCATCTTGGTCTTTCTGGCTGGTGTCACACTTCTTCTCCCATCCCCCATGTGTAGTTACCCTGCTGTTGCTGGCCAGCCTGCAGTCTTCTGGTTTACTTTGCAGTCCCCTCAGTATGTGTTTCTTCTGGGGCCTTTCATAAGAAAATATTCTTAAGGTAGTATTCTTGGGACATTCTTTAGGAAGTGGTATTATCAGGAGTAAGACCATTTTTTTTTTTTTTTTTCAACTATCTGGTTACTCTGACACTTACTGAGCTTACTTATGGCTCAGACAATATATTAGAGCCATGTCTTCCACAGTTTGTCCTCTTACCGTTGGCTCTTTGAACCCTGTTAAATTTAATTTTGTTCTGTTACACTCATTTCTCTGAGAATCTTTTATGTCCTTTATTATGTTATACAATATATTCACTGTCCTTCCAAAGCATATGTCACCCCAAATACATCAAGATACCAAGTGGAGGAAAACTTTGAGAGAAGGTGGATACTTCACAGAGGATTCCTTCATGACCATCACTAATTTCTAAGCTTGCATCCCCTTTGCAAAGCCCACCCTCATCTCTTCAGTCTTTTATATTATAAATCTCTACCTCTCACCCTTTAGGAAAAACCCACTCCAACTCCCAGGAGTTAGTCTGACCCTAGGATCTGGGACTCTTCTCCACGAGGGTACTCAATGGGACAACACCAGTCCTTCCCAAGTCTGAGTGTCTGAGTCTAGGATGACGTAGCAGGATGTGTCTACAGAGCCATCCAGCCTGGGCTTTGGCACTTCCCAGAGGAAGTCCCTCCGAGTCTCTCTACCGCATTAAAAACTGCGCTCCCTCCTTCTTCCCCAGTGCTCTTCTGGTCACCTATCCTAAGAACAACAGTCGTTACCTGAATCAGATCAGATCAGATCAGTCGCTCAGTCGTGTCCGACTCTTTGCGACCCCATGAACCGCAGCATGCCAGGCCTCCCTGTCCATCACCAGCTCTTGGAGTTCACTCAGACTCACATGCATCGAGTCAGTGATGCCATCCAGCCATCTCATCCTCTGTCGTCCCCTTCTCCTCCTGCCCCCAATCCCTCCCAGCATCAGAGTCTTCTCCAATGAGTCAACTCTTCGCATGAGGTGGCCAAAATACTGGAGTTTCAGCTTTAGCATCATTCCTTCCAAAGAAATCCCAGGGCTGATCTCCTTCAGAATGGACTGGTTGGATCTTCTTGCAGTCCAAGGGACTCTCAAGAAGTACAGTCTAAATCCACGATAAGGAAGAGAAACATTATCTCATGAAGATATTACCTACATCTTCCCCCCGCACCCCCTGCTTAATGAAGATTGTGCTTGAATCATTCAGCAAGAAGATCTATGTTTCCTTTCTAGGGTCCCACGGGTCTAATATAATACAAGGCTTGTCATAATGTTTCAGTGAATGACTGAACCATTTATTCCTTACAGCCACTGTATATGCAGAAAGACCTGATAGAAACTTTGAAATAAAGTTTACTTTGGGCAAACTAGAATTCTTATTCCGATGGACTTTTTCTCACTAATCTCCATAAATAAGAGGAAATTATGATAATTCATTATTTCTCAGTAAAATCTCAGAGGTTAGGTTTTGTCTGGTGTTTTAATTATATCTACTCATCATTAATTTTCATGAAATAAGAAATGACTTGAAAAAATTGGGGTCCTTCCTGGCATAGAAAATATATATCCATTCTGACTTAGAAAATATATATTCAGAAACTGCTAATTCATTAAGGTATTTTCTTATTTTTTAAGATATGGGATTTTGAGACTATAGACACTGCTGATGTTGTAGATGAGACTGGATTACTCGAGATTGAGCCCATTAATGAGCTTCAAGTAGATAAGAATGTCAAACTCTTCTCTATGATAAAAATGAATGAAGTTGGAAATAACTTTTGGTTGGCTCAGGTAAGATACACCATTTTCTCTTTGCTCTTTAAAAGTATCTGGACATAAAATTAACATAGTATTATAGTTTACTGTCACTGTAAATCCACAAAACTATCAAGACTGCTATTGCTAGTATAATGAAGAGTTCCCTGAATTCTGATATTTAGAAGAGAAGTGAAAGTCACTCAGTTGTGTCCAACTCTCTGCAACCCCATGGGCTATACAGTCCATGGAATCCTCCAGGCCAGAATACTGGAGGGGATAGACTTTCCCTTCTCCAGGGGATCTTCCCAACTGAGGTGTTGAACCCAGGTCTCCCGCGTTGCAGGTGGATTCTTTACCAGCTGAGCCATAAGCGAAGCCCAACAATACTAGAGTGGGTAGCCTATCCCTTCTCCAGTGGATCTTCCCAAGCCAGGAATTGAACTGGGGTCTCCTGTACTGCAGGTGGATTATTTACCAACTGAGCTATCAAGGAAGCCTAATATTTAATTGACCTATATTTTATACACAGAAAACCAATTAGCATTTTTACTGTGTTGAACTGACTACAAGGTTTATGAGATTGCTTTATTATGTGGTTTCTATTATTAAATTTCAATCACACTTTAAAATATATGTAAGTATTGGTATTGTTGGTCCTTTAAATCATAAAAAGAAAATCCTTTAATTTGATAAAATTTCAAAATGGTGAACAATATATTATTGAGTATTTAATTTTTTAGGATTCCAATGGAGCCATATGGAAGCTCGACCTTAGTTTTTCAAACATTGTAAGTTGCCTGTTTTTCTCATTTGTTTCAAACTCTCATAGTAAAATGGTTGTTATTCTTCTTTAAAAGATACCTTATCTTTCTCCATATTTGATCATTGTTCCCATCAAAAACTTGCTCAACATATCCAAAGAATTTATATTGTCTCTGTCTTTCTCTCGTTATGATTTTACATAAAAAATTTTATATGAAAAAGACTCTATCTCATAAAAAATTTTTACAGGAAAAGTGGCAATGACAATGCCTAACATTTTATAGTGCTTTATAATTTTCATAAACATCTGACATTTTAATATATATTATCTCAAATAATCCTCTCAACTGCTCAGTTTTGTAGGGAGTCAGTTGCCATCATCTCATTTTACTGAAGAAATAGAAACTGGCATTTGAAGTTACTTGTACCAAATCACACAGCTATCAAGTGTAAAGCCAGTATTCTCTTTCTCTTAATTCGGAATTTCAGCGTTCTTGCTATCTTATAATGCCTTTTCTTATTTCTACTCAGATGAAGTCATACATAATACAGAGTTCTATTTGCATTTTTTTAAACTTGGCTTTAATTCTATGTTAACCTGACTTTGGACTCTAATAGAATGTCTCTGATATCAGACCCAAGATCCAGAATGCCTGTTCTCCTTCCATTCTGGAGCCATTGAGGCTTTGGCCGTCTCTCCTGTCACTTATCTCATGGCCACTACTGGCTTGGACTGTAAGTAAGAACTCATATCTGGCCTTTTGTGTTTTATTTTCAGTACATTTTAAAATATGTTTGATTAAGGCATTTGAGAATTTTTCCAAAAGGGAAGCCTCCTGATATTAATGAGGTAAGTTTTTGCAGAGGGGACGGGCCCAGAATATAGCAGCCTTGGTTATTGTGAGACATAAAAGATATATCAATAAACTACTCATGAAAATACCATTCATCTTGGTACTCTCCACAGTAGTGCTTTTCCTTCTCTTTCCATGTCCTTTCTTTCTTGTTGACTTACAGTAAATCTATGTGGACTGTTAAAGGTGAAACTGACTCACTAGTCAATCAGCAGTTGTTTTCTTTAGTACAGTTGTCTCTCAGTATCTGTGATGGTGGTGGGGTTGGTTCCAGGACTCCACTGATACCAAAATCCATAGATGTTCAAGTCCCTTTTATAAAGTGGCATAGCATGTATTCATGTTTATAAATTACCTGATTGAGGGCATACATGTAAAATTTTAACTCATGTAAAACAAGACTACATCAGTTGATTTTTCTATGACATTTCTTGTTATAGTGCTTAGATATAAAGTGAACCATAGTAATTAGAGCTGTTACATATATATATGTAACATATATATTACACATATGTGTCTCCCACATTATAGACAGATGCTTTACCATCTGAGCCACCAGGGAAGTAATATATATATATACTATATATATAACTTGTTTCTTTAAAACTGTCTTTCTATAGGCTCTATTAGATTCTATGACTTTGCTGGCAAAACCCCTTTGCTTCAGATGAAATTCAAGCAAGGAGGTACTGCCCTTGCTTGGGTACCACGGCTGGTAAGCTTATTATAATGAATTTTACTAAAAATCTATTTGTAAATATGATATATCAGTGCTATTTCTTAGAAATATAGATATTTTCTGACTCTGGATTTTAGAGCAGAATAAAAATTCAAACTTAGTTTGTCCATTCAGAATATGATAGAAATCATGACTTTGCTATTGTGTTTTTAATGAAAAGTCTATCCTTAATGCCACCTAAAGTTTAGAAATAGTTTTGTGTTAAAAAGTAATTACCTGATAGAACTTTGTGTATCTATTTTCTGTTTGACTCTGGTTCATTCTATGTACTTCTAGAATGTCTACCATGTGCTGGGCCTATTTCTAGATTCTGGGAATACAGCAGTGAACAAAGACAAAAATACTTGCCAGCATGAACCTTTGCCCTGATAGGAGAATGTCACACCCCCGTGGGAGATGGTGGGAAGGACAGACAATGAACAAAATGAGTAAATTTATGTGATATGTTAAATAATGGGAAAAAATTGGAGCTTTGTTCTAGTTGCTGTGTAGTAAACCACTCCAAATGTAATGGGATTAAAAAAGCAATCATTTTTTTGCTTACATACTCCGCTTTGGGAATTCAGACAGGTGATAGCAGGGATGGTTTATCTCTTCTTCACAGTATCCTGGCTTCAGTTGGGGAGATTTGAATGGCTGGGGCCTGCAGTCATCTAAAGGCTTCTTTGTCCCAAGTCTGGTATCTGGGTTGAAGGCTGGGTTAAGCTGTGATGCTAATAGGAGTGCTTACCTGAAGCCATGCCACACAGAGAGGTCATTATCACAGCATGGTGGCCTCAGGGCAGTCAGACTTCTTCATGGCGGCTCAGGGCTCCAAGATCTTATGTTCCAACAAAGAAGGCAGAAGCTGCTGTCATTTTATGACCTGGCCCTAGGAGTCACATATGATCACTTGTACTATACTCAGGGGGTGAAACAGCCACAAGCACCACACCAGATTCACAGAGAGAGGGAGTTCAACTATCTTTCTATGGGAGGTATGTCGAAGAATTTGCAGCCATGTTTTTATAAAACATCATGGAAATATTTGGGGAATAGTTAATCTTTAATCCTTTGAGTTGAAATCAAAGAGAAAATGTTCCAGGCCCAAAGTAGATGTAGAGGTGGCTGGAATGGAGGGGATTTTTATGATAGGATCAAGATCAGAAGGAAAACTCAGGGCAGGAAATAGGAGCAGAACAATGATGAGGCTAGATTAAGTAGGAACCATGGAGTATTGTGGAAAAAGGAAGAGAGTTCCAGAAAAACATCTATTTCTGCTTTATTGACTATGCCAAAGCCTTTGACTGTGTGGATCACAATAAACTGTGGAAAATTCTGAAAGAGATGGGAATACCAGACCACCTGACTTGCCTCTTGAGAAATCTGTATGCAGGTCAGGAAGCAACAGTTAGAACTGGACATGGAACAACAGACTGGTTCCAAATAGGAAAAGGAGTATGTCAAGGCTGCATATTGTCACCATGTTTATTTAACTTATATGCAGAGTACATCATGAGAAATGCTGGACTGGAAGAAACACAAGTTGGAATCAAGATTGCTGGGAGAAATATCAATAACCTCAGATATGCAGATAACACCACCCTTATGGCAGAAAGTAAAGAGGAACTAAAAAGCCTCTTGATGAAAGTGAAAGTGGAGAGTGAAAACGTTGGCTTGAAGCTCAGCATTCAGAAAATGAAGATCATTGCATCTGGGCCCATCACTTCATGGGAAATAGATGGGGAAACAGTGGAAACAGTGCCAGACTTTATTTTTCTGGACTCCAAAATCACTTCAGATGGGATTGCAGCCATGAAATTAAAAGACTGAGCTGATGGAGTATTTAGAATACCAAACCTGGATCATTCTTTATCTAATCTATTTACACTCTTATCTGAAGTCTTTAAAATACAGCTTACCAAGTTGAATCATTTTTTTTCAGAGTTTTGTGGAATGTTCATAGAGCATTTAATTTTCAGCCTTAAATCCAAGTAATGATCTTATAGATATTATGCTAGAATTTCCCCTTCTCCATACCCTCTTCAGATCAGATCAGATCAGATCAGTCGCTCAGTCATGTCCGACTCTTTGCGACCCCACGAATTGCAGCACGCCAGGCCTCCCTGTCCATCACCAACTCCTGGAGTTCACTCAGACTCACATGCATCGAGTCAGTGATGCCATCCAGCCATCTCATCCTCTGTCGTCCCCTTCTCCTCTTGCCCCCAATCCCTCCCAGCATCAGAGTCTTCTCCAATGAGTCAACTCTTCTCATGAGGTGGCCAAAGTACTGGAGTTTCAGCTTTAGCATCATTGCTTCCAAAGAAATCCCAGGGTTGATCTCCTTCAGAAGGGACTGGTTGGATCTCCTTGCAGTCCAAGGGACTCTCAAGATTCTTCTCCGACACCACAGTTCAAAAGCATCAATTCTTTGGCGCTCAGCCTTCTTCACAGTCCAGCTCTCACATCCATACATGACCACAGGAAAAACTATAGCCTTGACTAGACGGACCTTTGTTGGCAAAGTAATGTCTCTGCTTTTGAATGTGCTATCTAGGTTGGTCATAACTTTCCTTCCAAGGAGTAAGCATCTTTTAATTTCATGGCTGCAGTCACCATCTGTAGTGATTTTGGAGCCCAGAAAAACAAAGTCTGACACTGTTTCCACTGTTTCCCCATCTATTTGCCATGAAGTGATGGGACTGGATGCCATGATCTTCATTAGCTGCATATCATTCTTCACAATTTAGCTCAGGTCAAATATCACCACCTCTGCCCAGCCCTCCACCAACCCATTTGAAGGGTACTCCTCCCTTCATGATCTAGGACTGTGTATATGCCTCTTTTGTGGCACTTAATAACAGTGTACTAAGATAACTTGCTTCATTGTCTGTCTTTCTCACCAGACTGTGTTCTTCATGGCAATACCATATCTTATTCTTCTTTGTGTTAATACTTCCAGTGCCTCTACACTTCCTGGTACATATAGGCACTTAGTAAATTTGAATAAGTAACATTCAGTCGGAATTGAATGTAGTTCTTATTCCCAAGACCTTCATAATTGCCTGGACTTAAGGGATGATCACTCCATTCTAAAGAATACCAGGGCTCTTGCCCTTCTCCTAAATGCTTTCCAAGACAGCAGATTTAGTATATACAGACACTGCTAGATTTATATCTCCAGCCAAGACTTTTCTTCTAAGCTGCAGACTATTTGTCATTTTCATTTTGAGATCTCCAGGGGACCTCAAACTCAACATGTCCAATATTAAGTTCATGATCTTCTGCTGGTCCCCAGTCCTCCTCCCCCTACTTCAAAACAATAAATGCAACAACAGCCTATGCACTCACATACCTGGTTCCCTTCCGGGATCTCCTGTCTCAGTAAATATGTCATTCTTGACACCTCCCTCTGCCTCATTCCCCATATCTGAGTCAGTTCAGTTCAGTTCAGTTGCTCAGTCGTGTACAACTCTTTGTGACCCCATGAATCGCAGCACGCCAGGCCTCCCTGTCTATCACAAACTCCCGGAGTTCACTAAGACTCACGTCCATTGAGTCAGTGATGCCATCCAGCCATCTCATCCTCTGTCGTCCCCTTCCCTATATCTAGTCACCACCAAATAGGACCATTATACCCATCTCTAAAATGTGTCCAGGTCTCTCAGCTCCACTATACCACCTCAGACCACATGACGTTAATCAGTCTCCAGGAGTAAAACAGCCATCATTTTAAAAGTCCTCCTACACCAAAATAAACTTAAAATGAATTAAAGATCTAAATGTAAGACCAGAATCTATAAAGCTCCTAGAGGAAAACATAGGCAAACACTCTCTGACATAAATCACAGCAGGATCCTCTATGGCCCACCTCCCAGAGTAATGCAAATAAAAGCAAAAATAAACAAATGGAACCTAATTAAACTTAAAAAGCTTTTGCAGAACAAAGGAAACTATAAGCAGGGTGAAAAGACAGCCTTTAGAATGGAAGAAAATAATAGCAAACAAAGCAACTGACAAAGAATTAATCTCCAAAATATACAAGCAGCTCAATACCAGAAAAATAAATGACCCAATCGAAAAATGGGCCAGAGAACTAAACAGACTTATCTCCAAAGAAGACATACAGATGGCTAACAAACACATGAAAAGGTGCTCAACATCACTCATTATCAGAGAAATGCAAATCAAAACCACAGTGAGGTTCTATCTCACAGTGGTCAGAATGGCTGCTATCAAAAAGTCTACAAACAATAAGTGCTGGAGTGTGGAGAAAAAGGAATCCTCTTACACTGTTAGTGGGAATACAAAATAGTACAGCCACTATGGAGAACAGTGTGGAGATTCCTTAAACTGGAAATAGAACTGGAAATTGCCTTATGACCCAGCAATCCCACTGCTGGGCATACACACCGAGGAAACCAGAAATGAAAGAGACACATGTACCCCAATGTCCATCGCAGCACTGTTTATAATAGCCAGGACATGGAAGCAACCTAGATATCCTTCAATAAACAAATGGATAAGCAAGCTGTGGTACATATACACATTGGAGTATTACTCAGCCATTAAAAAGAATGCATTTGAATCAGTTCTAATGAGGTGGATGAAGCTGGAGCCTATTATACAGAGTGAAGTAAGTCAGAAAGAAAAACACCAAATACAGTGTATTAATGCATATATATGGAATTTAGAAAGATGGTAATGACAACCCTATATGTGAGACAGCAAGAGACACAGATATAAAGAACAGACTTTTGGACTCTGTGGTTGGGATGATTTGAGAAAATAGCACTAAAACATGTATATTATCATATGTGAAATAGATCACCAGTCCAAGTTTGATGCATGAAACAGGGCACTCAAAGCTGGTGCACTGGGACAACCCTGATGGATGGGATGGGGAGGGAGGTGAGAGGGGGGTTCAGGATGGGGGATACATGTAGACCCATGACTGATTCATGTAAGTGTATGGCAAAAATTGCCACAATATTATAATTAGCTTCCAATTAAAATAAATTAAAAAAATAGTCTTCTTAAAGTCTCCCGTGCATCCTGTCTCAGCCACCTCAGATCCATTCTCTGCATTGTACCTAGGATGACTTTCCTGAAATAGTAGATCTGATCATGTCACCTCCCGACTCTATATCCCCAAACTAAAAACTCTTTGACTCCTTACCTGTCTGGGATGAAAGCTATCCTTAATGTGACATATAAGGCATTTTATGACCTAATGCTTGTGGAAGCACTGTTTCCTCACTCAGTCTGTTCTAGTCAAACTAACTTTTTCCTGTTACATTATTTCCTGCCACATGACCTGTGCACAAACAATATCCTCTCCCAGAGGTATTTTTATGCTTCATTAACTCCTGGGCATCCCTCTGTTCTCAGCTTCACCATATCTTCCTTAAGGAAGCTCTGAGTCTAGGTGAGCTTTCTTTGCTATACATTCTCAGAGACTGTTTCTTTCCTTTAACACTTATTTAAGTTTATAATTCCACATTCCTTTGTGTGGTTGATTAATGAAGCTCCAATACTTTGGCCATCTGATGTAAAGACCTGACTCATTGGAAAAGACCCTGATGCTGGGGAAGATTGAAGGCAAAAGGAGAAGGGGGTGGCAAAGGATGAAATGGTTAGATAACATCACCAACTCAATGGACATGGATTTGAGCAAACTTCAGGAGATAGTGGAGGACAGAGGAGCCTGGTGTGCTACAATCCATGGGGTCACAAAGAGTAGGACATGACTTGGTGACTGAACAACAACAATATGTCCTCCCACTCAACCATTAATTTGTGAAAATGGGTTGAGACTGTTTATGCTTACTCTTGGGTTGCTGCTGATGGGTCTCTGGCACATAGTAGATAGATTGTCTTTTTTTACCTGTCTCATGATCAGCAGTGATAATGGACTGTTCTAGAAGAGATGGAGTTTACCATAGAGTAGTATAAGGAATTATTGATGGGCCCTTATTTTAGTTCATTATTTAGTTAAATTACTGAAGTCTAAATAAAATACAGAAAATTCTCCAGGCAAGAGTACTGAAGTGGGTTGCCATTTCCTACTCCAGGGGATCTTCCTGACTCAGGGATTGAACCCGGGTCTCCTTCATTGCAGGCAGATTCTTTACCATCTGAGCTACCAGGAAAGCCCATAATGCAGTGTAGCTCTCTTAATTAACTAATTTTGGAAACCTTGCATTTCTTTTTTGTCCAAGATAAGCTATGGTGGAGCACAGATTACTGCAGGATTTGAAGATGGCGTTGTTCGAATTCTTGAACTTTATGATCCAAAAGGGCTCACGGTTTTTGTGGGACGGAAGAAAGTTTCAGCTGCAGATATTCGTTTGAAACAGGTTTTCAAACCTCATACTGCTGCTGTCACTGCTTTAGCTTATGATCGTGATGGAGAAGTTCTAGCCACAGGGGTAAGGAGTAGATTTCCTTTTGTTTCCTATTGAATTTTTGTGGTTAACCTTGCCTTATTAGTTGTCCTACTTAATGATGCCTTCTTTCCTTATATTTCTTTCCAAGAATGTATATCTGTTTCTTATTTTGTTTGTATTCACATTCTTTCAGTATAGTCTGTGCCTGACTATAAAATATTAAAAATATTCTTACAAATTGAGTTGTAATGCTTATTTTAAATAAATAGAAATTCTCAACTGGGAATAATGCAGCATGTTTTATGTATGGTCAGTGTTTTAAATGAAGAGAATAACCATGTAAATTCATTATGCATAAATAGGTGAGCATATGCATTGTGGAATTTTTGTGAATTACGTTATACACAGGTATGGTGATCATTTTCTTTTTTTAAGAAACACAAGAAAACATGTGACAGGTTTGTCAAACATTCTCACAGAGAAAAATGAAGCAAATAATTGAAATAAGAATGTACCCAGAATAATCTGGGACATATGATTATAGGTATAAGTATACAGTGGGTGTAATATAGCTGTTAAATATTTCTTTGTACTCTCTGGAATAGATTTCCATAATAATATATATTTGGATATCTCTCTTTTTCTTAGAGTAAAGATAAAACTGTCTTCTTTTTCGAAGTGGAAAGGGACTATAAGCCTATTGGTTATATTACTACTCCTGGACCTGTTTGCCAGTTAACATGGTCTTCAAGCTCTCATGTAAGTAGTTATTGTCTTCATGTTTAAATCTCAATTACTACATAGTGAAGTGATCTGTTAGAAAATAGTGGGTGGAATTACTAGCTCCACTCTTGGGTCATATAGTGAGGGGCCAAGGAAGCTGTTCAGCTTGACTAGTGAAACATCACTCAGGAGCTCCACCCTCCATACTCCCACTACCTTCTCTCTCTTCCATAATCTAATCAGTCTATTATCAGACTTTGCTTCAACAGCAGAGACTTTATCTTGAAACACAACACATCAGAGTGAGTTGACTTGGGTCTGGCAGTCCTTCTGACATTAAGTTCATTTCTAAGGTCTGAATGTATTTGTCCTCATCTTTATTGCTTTCCTGCTCCTCTGTCTGAATTTCACCTCCATTTTCTTTTCTAACTTTTCATTGCCTGTTTCCTAATGACAATGGTGATTTAGCATTGATTACTAATCTTATTAAATGCCTCTAATCTCCTTAATTTTGAGCATAGGATAATTCAATCACCCGAATATTGATTGTCTAAGCCAGGTACTGTACTATGGTCCTGGCATAATAATAATACCGATGAACTATATAGAAGTATTATCAGAATTTTGAGGATAGCATCTGTAATCTATTTTAAGAAGTTATATTGTTCTGTGATGGAATTATTTAAGGTTTCACAAGGGAATGGGTGACTAAAATATCAATATCAGTGATATAGATAGTATGTACTATAAATATGGGGCTTTTCTGGTGGCTCAACAGTAAAGAATCTGCCTTCAGTGTAGGAGCCCCAGGGAGACACAGGTTCAATTCCTGGGTCAGAAAGATCCCCTGGAGAAGGGCATGGCAACCCACTCCAGTATTCTTGCTTGGAGAATCCCATGGATAGAGGAGCCTGGCAAGCTACAGACCATAGGGTTGCAGAGTTGGACACGACTGGAGTGACTTAACAGGCACGTACGCACTATGAATATAGAGCAGGGGAATATCAAGAAAGGGAGAAGTTAACATGCTATGTTATATTATTCTATTTCAATCTTAAGGAATTGACAGAATGTGAGTCAAAGAGGAGGTGAGTGCAAGTGGTGTAGGTGAAGGGAATGAGAGCTGCAGAAGATGCTCTGTGTTAAAGCATGAGCAGTTATATCACAATATATTTGTGCATCCTTCAATCATTTCTCCTGATATCAAAGTTACAAAAAAAAGCAGCCCAGCTTTTTCAGGAGTTAGGAATGATGGGTGGGAAAGGGGTGGGTTTGACTCTATAAAGGGACAGCTTGAAGGAGATCTTTTTGGTGGTGGAGTAGTTTGTATTTTGCTTGCTGTGGATGATCACTTGAATCTGCACATGTGATAAAATGACATGGAACTATACACGCTGCTGCTGCTGCTGCTAAGTCACTTCAGTCGTGTCCGACTCTGTGTGACCACATAGACGGCAGCCCACCAGGCTCCCCCATCCCTGGGATTCTCCAGGCAAGAACACTGGAGTGGGTTGCCATTTCCTTCTCCAATGCATGAAAGTGAAAAGTGAAAGGGAAGTTGCTGTCATGTCTGACTCTTTGTGACCCCATGGACTGCAGCCCACCAGGCTTCTCTGTCCATGGGATTTTCCAGGCAAGAGTACTGGAGTGCGGTACCATTGCCTTCTTCGAACTATACACACATTCTATATTAATGTTAATTTCCTGCTTTTGATACTGGTGCATAAGAGCTAACCAGTGGGAGAAACTGGGCAAAGGGTACATGATACCTCTTTGTACTATCTTAGTAACTTCCTATGAATTAATATTTCAAAATAAGAAATTTTTAAACAAGTAAGCAGAAAAGACCCCTCTCTCCCTCCACCAGGGTGAGATGGTTGGTTGGCAGCACCAACTCAATGGACATGAGTTTGGGTAAACTCCGGGAGTTGGTGATGGACAGGGAGGCCTGGTGTGCTGTGGTTAATGGGATCACAAAGAGTCGGACACGACTGAGTAACTGAACTGAACTCCCTCCACCAAAACAGATAAATAGACATTTCAGGCAGTGGTACCAGTTAGCACTTGTATTTCTAACATTGTTTGGGAGTTACTAACGTAAAAGTACTCTCATTTCACAATATATACATGTATCAAATCATCATGTTGTACATCTTAAACTACAATGTTATGTCAATTATAGTACAATGAAAGTGGGAGAAAAAATAAATTACCATTTGTAGCTGCACACTTCAGTTGTCCAAATAGCAATAGCTGTTAGCCCCTCCCAGCTCAATGGTCAGTCCTGTAACCTTCCTGAATGCATTAAGCTTCTGTCCATTATTTTCTTTTCCAGTAAGAGTACATCACTCAAATAACCATTCTACCTACAGTTGTCACTACTGTGAGCACTTAGGCAGTAGTTACAAGGGAGAAGTTATAAGGGAGCCAGATGAGAGGCAGGTAGATCTATTGGGCAGCTGTGTTCCAGAGAAGATGACACCAAGGTGTGGATAAAAGCTAGGTAGAATTGACAGAACTTAATCTTTTGAATTTCTGGGGATAATTTTGAGGTTTCTAAATGAAATTCATTGGAGTTTGTCTAAATGTTATTTTTTTTTTTTTTCCTCTCCTGCATTTTTTGAGAGCACCATTTTTCCTGTTTCCTAAACCAGGAAATCTTTGAGCCATCTCCTCCTGACCTCTGACCACCCTGCTTCACCAAGCCCTCCCACTGGTTATGCATCTTAAACATCTGTTAAATGTCTATTCTGTGTCCTCTTTACTCCTCTCTGTTTCATCCATTGAGCTTTGAAATTGATCTTCTCTATATAAAATGACCTCCCTCTTATCCCAACACACATCAACTCACTATTTTTTAACACACACACATAATTTACTAATGGGGGCTTTCCTGGTGGCTCAGATGGTAAAGAATCTACCTGCAATGCAGGAGGACTGGATTTGATCCCTGGATCAGCAAGATCCCTTGGAGAAGGAGATGGCTACCCACTCCAGTATTCTTGCCTGGAGAATTCCATGAACAGAGGAATCTGATGGGATACAATCCATGGAGTCTCAAAGAGTCAAACATGACTGAGTAACTAATGCTAACTAATTTACTAATATTCTAATAAGGATTTTTATATGTATATACATAACAGTGATGGAGAAGGCAATGGCACCCCACTCCAGTACTCTTGCCTGGAAAATCCCATGGATGGAGGAGCCTGGTAGGCTCTGGTCCATGGGGTTGCTAAGAGTCAGACATGACTGAGCGACTTCACTTTCACTTTTCACTTTCATGCATTGGAGAAGGAAATGGCAACCCACTCCACTATTCTTGCCTGGAGAATCCCAGGGATGGCGGAGCCTGGTGGGCTGCCGTCTACAGGGTCACACAGAGTCGGACATGACCAAAGTGACTTAGCAACAGTGATAATACCCCCCTTTTGTAATGTCCTTACCAGCTTTGGAGTTGAGGTATTACTGGCCTTATTTTTGAAAAACAGTCTTTTATAGTCTCTGGACCTGAATTGTTGTTTGTAGGAGGATTTTTAATAATGAATTTCTTCAATAGGTATAGAACTATAAACTGCTAAAAAAAGATAACTACCACCCGACAATTTTATATTAGTATATTAGTATCATTCAAAAATGAAACTAAGTAAACAATAATGTGACTTTTTGGATGAAATGAGCAACACCTATTCCCATGCAGCTTTAGGCTTATGTAAATGTTTTAAAGGAAAATGCCCAGCAAAATGTCAAGCTCACATTTCTGCATTTCCTTTTCCTCTGGTATCCTGTGCCCTCAAGTTCTAACTTTCTTGTTGGTTGCTTTGAATTTCAACTTGTGTCTATTTATGTCTGTTGTTTTTTTTTCAGTCATTCAATCGTGCCCAACTCTTTGTGACCCCATGGACTGCAACATACCAGGTCTCCCTGTATCCTTCACTGTCTCCCGGATCTTGCTCTAGTTCATGTCCATTGAGTCAGTGATTCCATCCAACCATCTCATCCTCTGCCATCCTCTTTTCCTCCTGTCTTCAATCTTTTCCAACATCAGGGTCTTTTCCAATGAGTCAGCTCTTCGCATGAGGTGGCCAAAGTATTGGAGCTTCAGCTTCAGTCCTTCCAATGCATATTCAGGGTTGACTTCCTTTAGGATTGACTGATTTGATCTCTGTGCAGTCCAAGGAACTCTCAGGAGTCTTCTTCAGCACCACAGTTTGAAAGCATCTATTCTTTATGTCTGAGAGAATGCCTAAAGCTCTAGAACACTGCATTCTGTTTGGCTTCTAGGTCCCATTCTGTAAGTTGGCCAATGCCCTGAGAAGAAAAAGTGCAAAGAATGTTCACCTCACCTCAACTAGCTTTCCTTTTCCTGCAATCTTGGCTTCAGAGCTGTAGTTATACTGATTTCTCTGTGATGTTTTTAGCTGGTTTAGCAAACTTTTCATGTTATTGAATTGTTAGCTAATATATAGCTAATATAGGGCTTTTCATATGTTTATAAATAAGGTTTGGCTAATATTTCTTCCTTCATAGTTCCTCAGTTTTGTTATTAAAATTTTTTAATCTCCTAAGATGAACTGTAAAATATCCCTCTTTTTCTATTCTCTTGAAGAGTTTAAGTTAGAATTTTAAATTTTTGGCAGACTTGGTAATGTATTCATCAGAGCATAGCATCTGAGGTGATTTTTTAAAAATTAATTCAATGATTTTAATAATTGTGTGTGTGTGTTCAGTCATGTCTGACTCTTTGTGACCCAATAGATTGAACCTGCCAGGCTCTTCTGTTCATGATATTTCCCAGGCAAGAGTACTGGAGTGGGTTGCCACTTCCTTCTCCAGAGGGTCTTCCCTACCCAGGGATCGAACCCAGGTCTCCCACATTATAGGCAGATGCTTTACCATCTGAGCCACCAGAGAAGTCTTAAGTTAAGACTCTTACTGCTGCTGCTAAGTCACTTCAGTCATGTCCAACTCTGTGTGACCCCATGGATTGCAGCCTACCAGGCTCCTCCACCCATGGGATTTTCCAGGCAAGAGTACTGGAGTGGGGTGCCATTGCCTTCTCCATAAGACTCTTAAGTTCCTCCTGCTGCTGCTGCTGCTAAGTCGCTTCAGTCGTGTCCGACTCTGTGCGACCCCATAGACGGCAGCCCACCAGGCTCCCCCGTCCCTGGGATTCTCCAGGCAAGAACACTGGAGTGGGGTGCCGTTTCCTTCTCCAATGCATGAAAGTGAAAAGTGAAAGTGAAGTTGCTCAGTCATGTCTGACTCTTAGCGACCCCATGGACTGCAGCCTACCAGGCTCCTTTGTCCATGGGATTTCTGGCTTAAATGTCATGATTCTTTCTATCAATGAAGTTCAGTAACACTCTTCCAATGACTTGAGCTCCTTTCTCTTTTTTTCATACATTTCTGGCAAAAACCCATCCCTGACTGTCCCCAGTTGATCTATATTTGCCTACAGTGATTACCAAGGGCAGTTAGAGATAGTCATGCAACAGGAAAGATTAGCTTCTTCATGATTTAGTGACTCAAATGGCCTCAACACAATTCATAGTAGGGCTTAGTGATTCTATGATGTTGTTCTTATCAACTCTCTTTCACCCACAATAATCATTTAAAAACTCCTCTTCTCCTCAAAGCTTCAAGCCTCCCACTTGCTCACTCACTCTCATTCTCAGCATCACTTACTTCGCGGAACAAGTAGGAGACCTCTGCCAGGAACTCCTTCGCCTTCCCACTACCAAATGTAAAATCCTATTACTTCTGCAGGTACCTGTTCCTCCCCCACCCCACCCCTTTTTTTTTCTTACAGTAGAGGTGCTAGGTACCTTCCTGCTTGAGGCCAATTCTCCCGTGTGACCTTGGGAATCTACTCCCACTGTTTTCAGCATTTCACACTGTTTTCTCTTTTCTGTCATATAAATTTAACCCCACCTGTTTAATGAATTACTTCCATTAATATTGAGATATATCAAGCCCCCTTACTTATTCAGAAAAAATTCCTGTCCTCAGGTTCTCTTCTAGTCACTGCCCCATCTTTCTCCTTCCATTTTTCTCCTGGGGGTTGGTTATTCCCATGAACTGCATTTCCTTACATCCTACTTCTTCCTTCACATGCTCTTACAAGTTTGTTGTCTCATAATCCCACCAGGTTACCACTTACAGAGATACCAGTGTATCCATTTGACAATTTTAGTTCTTATCTTTCTTGTTCTCTTAGCCTCAGTTGACCTTGTTGATCTTCATTTCCTCTTTGAAATACCATCTCCCTTTGACTTTTGGGGACACTATGCTCTCCTAGTTTCTTCTCCAATGTCTTGTCACTTCTCAGCCTTCTTCATTCAGGCATTAAGTGTTGCTTCCCCGAGGCTCTGTCCCAATCTCTCTTCTCACTTCTGTTCTCTTGACCTTAGTTATACCACCAAGACCACAACTTTCTTAAAAGCCCATATGTGCCACAGGATATTTGCACATGGTGTATTCTTTACACAGCATATTCCCTCAAGTCCTCCCCCAAGTCATTATGGAAATAATCTTCTACTCATCCTTCACATCAAGACTTAGGTACCACCTTCTCAGGAAACCTTTTACAACCTCCTTGTGGTACCTCTGCAACACTAGTTGCAGTTATAATTTACATTTATTTATATGATTTGTTAAGTGACAAGCTTTCCCATTGGAGGTAAGCTCCGTAATGGCAGAGACAATTCCTATTTTTATTATAATTTTACCTCTAGCACTTTATAAAATTCTGAGTACATAATAGGTACGTAATAAAGAAGTATAGAATAAAATAACTGAATGAATAAACATTTTGAATGATGCATCTATGGAGTATCAAGATGGGAATTTCCCACGTGTGGTTAAATACATGATTTGGAAACTCAGAAGAGAGGTCTGGACTAGAGAGATGAATTCAGAGTCTAATTGCTTGTGAGTGGTAATGAAGCCATGATGGCTACAAGATTTCTCAGGGAATGTTTATGGAGAGAAAGAAAAAGAGAGGCGGGAGCAAGAATCTTGGGACATTCACATTAAATGAATTCAAGCAGAGGATGATTCATCAAAAGAGGCAGAGGTTGTATATGCTGTCCACATACTGCAGATTTTCCATGGAAGTCCTAATTTTAATATTCTGCCCTTTCAGCTGACATATTTTACAACCTAATTTTTGGATCAGAAAAGAGGGTATCTATAAAACAAATATAAATCTAATTTTAACACTTGGTTTATTAATAATGATATAATTGTATTAATGTGTACAGTGATTGACTTAGTTCCTCACTGTGGTTATTGCTGGTAATAGTATCTTTTTTAAATGGCTAGCATACATAACGATTCGGGGAAGGCAATGGCACCCCACCCCAGTACTTTTGCCTGGAAAATCCCATGGATGGAGGATCCTGGTGGGCTCCAGTCCATGGGGTCGCTAAGAGTCGGACACGACTGAACGACTTCACTTTCACTTTTCACCTTCATGCATTGGAGAAGGAAATGGCAACCCACTCCAGTGTTCTTGCCTGGAGAATCCCAGGGACGGGGGAGCCTGGTGAGCTTCCGTCTATGGGGTTGCACAGAGTCGGACACGACTGAAGCGACTTAGCAGCAGCAGCATACATAACGATTATAGTTTTTATAATTTTAAAATTATAGTTTAAAATATTTTGGAACTATGCTTCTAAAAGCTTGCCTAAATGTAAATGACATGTTTAATCTTTTTTTTAGCCTGAAAGTACTTTACTGATTATTTGTGAGGATGGCTATGTTCTTGAAGCTCCGTTTCCAGCTATAAAGGAGGAAGAGGACCATAATGTAGTTTCCTATGAAATCAAAGACATGTGTTTAAAATATTTCCATTTCACAAGTGTCAAATCTAAGATTCTGGTATGAAATATCCTTGAAGCATTGTCTTCTAATTATTTTCTTTCTTATGATATAAAACAGCCTGTGTTAAGTACTAGGAAAATATGAAAAATAAGATATAAACTTTTACTTTAAGGAGCTTATCTGGTAGAAAGCAGCTAACTGTATTAGAAGGAGGTAATGAATAGATACTAAAATCACAGTACAAAGAAAAGAATTTTAGGGGCATGCAGAGGAAAGAATATATGGTTGCGATGGAGGGATGAGAGGAGGTCAAGCATGACTTCATTGAGCAGACATTTAGTATTTAAATTACAGGGAAGGATTTTGAGAGGTTAAAAATGGGAAAGCAGTAAAAGCTGGGAGAACATCCTGAGGGAAGGCAGGATTGCAAGAGTTTTGTTGTCTTCAAGAAATGAAGACTGGGCCATGAAACAGAGGGACACAGTTTGTGGAGGAGTTTGACAGGAGTCTGTGACCACCACAAAGGACCCCTTAAATTCTAGCTAAGATGTTTTATTTCTTAGGCCACTGGAATAAATTGTGACAGGTTTTTTTAATTTTTTAATTTAATTTTTAATTGGAGGATAATTACAATATTGTGATGGTTTCTCCCATACATCAGCTATAGGTATACATATGTCCCCTCCCTCTAGAACCTCCCTCCCACCTCTCTCCCCACCCCACCTCTCTAGGTTGTCACAGAGCATGGGCACTGGCTGTCTATTTTACATAAAGGACAGACCAAGGGCTGCCAAGGGAACATTTCATGCAAAGATGGGCTCAATAAAGGACAGAAATGGTATGGACCTGACAGAAGCAGAAGATATTAAGAAGAGGTGGTAAGAATACACAGAAGATAATCACAATGGTGTGATAACTTGCCTCGAGCCAGACATCCTGGAATGTGAAGTCACTGTGGCCTTAGGAAGCATCACTACAAACAAAGCTAGTGGAGGTGATGGAATTCCAGTTGAACTATTTCAAATCCTAAAAGATGATGCTGTCAAAGTGCTGCACTCAATATGTCATCAAGTTTGGGAAAGTCAGCAGTGGCCAGAGACTGGAAAAGGTCAGTTTTCATTCCAATCCCAAAGAAAGGCAATGCTAAAGAATGCTCAAACTACCACACAATTGCACCCATCTCACATGCTAGTAAAGTAATGCTCAAAATTCTCCAAGCCAGGCTTCAGCAATATGTGAAAAGTGAACTTCCAGATGTTCAAGCTGGTTTTAGAAAAGGCAGAGGAACCAGAGATCAAATTGCCAACATCTGCTGGGTCATGGAAAAAGCAAGAGAGTTCCAGAAAAACATCTATTTATGCTTTATTGACTATGCCAAAGCCTTTGACTGTGTGGATCACAAGAAACTGTGGGAAATTCTGAAAGAGATGGGAATACCAGACCACCTGACCTGCCTCTTAAGAAATCTGTATGCAGGTCAGGAAGCAACAGTTAAAGCTGGACAGGGAACAACAGACTGGTTCCAAATAAGAAAAGGAGTATGTCAAGGCTGTATGCTGTCACCCTGCTTATTTAACTTATATGCAGAATACATCATGAGAAATGCTGGGCTGGAAGAAGCACAAGCTGGAATCAAGACTGCTGGGAGAAATATCAATAACCTCAGATATGCAGATGACACCACCCTTATGGCAGAAAGTGAAGAAGAACTAAAGAGCCTCTTGATGAAAGTGAAAGAAGAGAGTGAAAAAGTTGGCTTAAAGCTCAACATTCAGAAAACGAAGATCATGGCATCTGGTCCCATCACTTCATGGGAAATAGATGGGGAAACAGTGGAAACAGTGTCAGACTTTATTTTTCTGGGCTCTAAAATCACTGTGGATGGTGATTACAGCCATGAAATTAAAACATGCTTACTCTTTGGAAGGAAAGTTATGACCAGCCTAGACATCATATTAAAAGCAGAGACATTACTTTGCCAACAAAGGTCCATCTAATCAAGGCTATGGTTTTTCCAGTAGTCATGTATGGATGTGAGAATTGGACTATAAAGAAAGCTGAGCGCAGAGGAATTGATGCTTTTAAACTGTGGTGTTGGAGAAGATTCTTGAGAGTCCCTTGGACTGCAAGGAGATCCAACCAGTCAATTCTAAAGGAGATCAGTCCTGGGTGTTCATTGGAAGGTCTGATGTTGAAGCTGAAACTCCAATACTTTGGCCACCTGATGTGAAGAGCTGACTCATTTGAAAAGACCCTGATGCTGGGAAGGATTGAGGGCAGGAGAAGAAGGGGACAACAGAGGCTGAGATGGCTGGATGGCATCACTGACTCGTGAGTTTGAGTAGGTTCCAGGAGTTGGTGTTGGACAAGGAGGCCTGGCGTGCTGTAGTTCTGCTACTGCTAAGTCACTTCAGTCGTGTCCGACTCTGTGTGACCCCATAGATGGAAGCCCACCAGGCTCCCCCGTCCCTGGGATTCTCCAGGCAAGAACACTGGAGTGGGTTGCCATTTCCTTCTCCAATGCATGAAAGTGAAAAGTGAAAATGAAGTTGTTCAGTCGTGTCTGACTCAGCGACCCCATGGACTGTAGCCTACCAGTGCTGTAGTTCATGGGGTTGCAAAGACTCAGACACAACTGAGCGACTGAACTGAACTGAAAGGACAGACTTTTGGACACAGTGGGGAAAGGAGAGGATGGGATGATTCGAGAGAGTAGCACTGAAACATATATATTGTCAGTTTTTGAGGAGAGGATTGATATGATGGGTCATATAAATTTGGAAGTTAATTCTACAGAGTAAACAATAAAAAGGTGAAAGATGGGAGGTCAGGATGCTAGTGTTAGGGGGATTTTGCAATAGCCAGTTGATAGAGGCTAAGGATCTAAATTGCTTTACCACCAAAGATAAATCACCTTCTTTCATGGACTATTTCAATACACAGAATTCGTGGGTTGACAATGATAGGCTCTAAGAAAAATTTTACTTAGCTTCTCTATTAGGAAAAAAAGGGAAAATAATTTCTATAAAACCAGAATCAAATTTACGTTGATATATGAGGAAATCAAACCAATATTGTAAACCAATTATCAATCAATCAAAATAAATATTATAAAGAAAACAAAAAACCAGGATCAATGGGAGTTATGCAGAAAGTCATTCCAATGATTTAAAAAATTTAATGGTAAAGATATATTCCCAAATTGATAATAATTAAAAAGAAATTTTATCTTTAAATTATGAAGGTATGATAACACATTTACAGGAGACTTGGAAAATACAGAACAAGGTTACATATAGTTCCACCATACATTACAATTATTTTTTTAAATAGATAAGAGTTTTAGTTGGAGTATCAATACTAAACTCTCAAAAATTAATAGAATGAATATATAGAGAAGGATACAGTAGACCTGGAAAGCACTGGGAAATAATTCAACATAACTAAGATTTATACAGTTTTCACACAGTAGTAGGATACAAATTCTGTTCAAGTTCCCATAGACTATAAACTAGCAGACTCTGGAATGTATCCAGGAACATAAAACAAGGTACAAAAATTTCATGGTCTAAAGATATTGAAATCATACAAAGTCTGTTCTCTTACAAAACTGATAATAATTTTTAAATGACATTATTTTTTTCATTAGAGCTATGAATTTTCCTAGGGCTCTATCTTCTATTTTCTAATAGTGTGAATGAATGAATCACAGTTTTTCTCTTAAATCCCTTCATCTCTTTTGCTAAAGAGATTAATAGAAATTGAAAGGAGAAAGAAACAAAAGGAGCTGAAGGAGAAGGAAAAGCAAGAAAGAAGGAAAAGGCTAGAAACAGAGATGGGTGAAGATGTGGAAAAGGAACTCCAGGATGAAGAGGAGGAGGAGGAGGAGGAAGAGGAGCCATTACCCGAAATCTTTGTTCCTTCAACTCCCTGTCACATCCTCTGTGGGTTTTACTCTGAGCCAGGAAAGTTCTGGATTTCTTTGGTGAGTAATAATGTAATAAAATTTTATCTCAGTCCTAATCCAAGATATGTATTATTTTCTATCACATTCTTAATTCCTTACTCTGTGCTAAGACTTCAGTTGTTATCTACTATTGAAGCCTTGGATTTTGATAAATGAATGTGTTAGTTTTTACATCATCTTAAAATCTTTTATATGCCTGTCTACTATATCTTTTATCTATGAAAATCACACATGTTTCATAAGGTCAAAGGGAAGAAGAATCAAAGATAGTAGGGCAAAGGGCTAAGAGGTTTTCCAAGTGAGTCTGTCGTTTTGAAATTTTGAGTATGATGGCAGCACAATCCACTGTACTTGCTTACGTTTCATTACCTACAACTATGCTAAGTTGCCCCATGGAAATCTGGGTAAATGGCTGTTTTTATTAATAGATGATCACAGTGCCACCATCAAAGAAATCGGGGCTTGGCTAATAAGGAAGCACAGAAAAATGGGAGAAGGGTACCTGGGAATATTACCATAGTGTGACAATTACATCTCCTAAATACATATTTTCTACTCTAATAAAATATTTTATTGATCTATTGCAAAGCAAGATTTCCTTCACTATATAATAAATTTGTCACAAATTCACATAAAATATATGTGAAAGGGGGCGGTCCTAATATGGTGGAGGAATAGGACAGGGAGACCACTTTCTCCCCCACAAATTCATCGAAAGAACATTTGAACGCTGAGCAAATTCCACAAAACAACTTCTGAATGCTGGCAGAGGATATCAGGCACCCAGAAAGGCAGCCCATTGTCTTTGAAAGGAGGTAGGACAAAATATAAAAGATAAAAAGAGAGACAAAAGAGGTAGGTATGGAAATCCATCCCAGAAAGGGAGTATAAAAAGAGAGAAGTTTTCAAACACCAGGAAACACTCTAACTGGTGGGTCTGTGGTGAGCCTTGGAATCTCAGAGGGTAGCATAACCAGGAGGAAAATTAATTAATTAATTAATTAATTAAATAAAACCCACAGATTACATGCCTAATGGCAACTCCCAGCAGAGAAGCAGCCCAAACGCTCGCTTCTGCCACTAGCAAGCTGGGGCTGGACAGGGAGGCGCAGGCTGCATTGCTTAGGGTAAGGACGGGGCCTGAATGCCCCGAGGGCAATCTGAGGGAACTAACTTGAGATAGCAACCCAGACTGTGGGATAGCTATCCCGTGAAAAGCCCTAACCTAGAAGAAGTAAAAGAGTCAATATATAATGAAAATGCAATAAATGAGATAGAAAACACTCGGGAGGGAACAAACAATGGAATAACGTAGGCAGAAGATAGGATAAGTGAGGTAGATAGATGGCAGCCCACCAGGCTCCCCCATCCCTGGGATTCTCCAGGCAAGAACACTGGAGTGGGTTGCCATTTCCTTCTCCAGTGCATGAAAATGAAAAGTGAAAGTGAAGTTGCTCAGTCGTGTCCGACCCTTAGCGACCCCATGGACTGCAGCCCACCAGGCTCCCCCGTCTATGGGATTTTCCAGGCAAGAGTACTGGAGTGGGGTGCCATTGCCTTCTCCAAGGTAGAAGATAGAATGGTAGACATAAATGAAGGAGAGAGGAAAAAAGAAAAAAGAATTAAAAGAAATGAGGACAACCTCAGAGACCTCTGGGACAATGTTAAATGCCCCAACATTCGAATCATAGGAGTGCCAGAAGAAGAAGACAAAAAGAAAGACCATGAGAAAATACTTGAGGAGATAATACTTGAAAACATCCCTAAAATGGGGAAGGAAATAGTCACCCAAGTCCAAGAAACCCAGGGAGTCCCAAACAAGATAAACCCAAGGTGAAACACCCCAAGACACATATTAATCAAATTAACAACGATCAAACACAAAGAACAAATATTAAAAGTGGCAAGGGAAAAACAACAATAATACACGAGGGGATTCCCATAAGGATAACAGTTGATCTTTCAATAGAAACTCTTCAGGCTAGAAGGGAATTGTAGGACATACTTAAAGTGAAGAAAGTGAAAAACCTACAACCCAGGTTACTGTAAGGAGAAATCAAAAGCTTTACAGACAAGCAAAAGCTGAGAGAATTGTGCACCACCAAACCAGCTCTCCAACAAATGCTAAAGGATCTTCTCTAGACAAGAAACACAGAAAGGGTATATAAACTCAAACCCAAAACAACAAAGTAAATGGCAATGGGATCATACTTATCAATAATTACCTTAAACATAAATGGGTTGAATGCCCCAACCAAAAGACAAAGACTGGCTGAATGGATACAAAAATAAGACCCCTATATATGTTGTCTACAAGAGACCCACCTCAAAAGAAGGAACACATACAGACTGAAAGTGAAGGGCTGGAAAAAGATATTCCATCCAAATAGAGACCAAAAGAAAGCAGGAGTGGCAATACTCATATCAGTAAAATAGACTTTAAAATAAAGGCTGTGAAAAGAGACAAAGAAGGGCACTACATAATGATCAAAGGATCAATCCAAGAAGAAGATATAACAATTATAACAGAAACAGAAGATATTAAGAAGAGGTGGTAAGAATACACAGAAAAACTGTACAAAAAAGATCTTCATGACCCATATAATCATGATGGTATGATCACTGACCTAGAGCCAGACATCCTGGAATGTGAAGTCACGTGGACCTTAGAAAGCATCACTACAAACAAAGCTAGTGGAGGTGATGGAATTCCAGTTGAACTATTTCAAATTCTAAAAGATGATGTTGTGAAAGTGCTGCAATCAATATGCCAGCAAATTTGGAAAACTCAGCAGTGGCCACAGGGCTGGAAAAGGTCAGTTTTCATTCCAATCCCAAAGAAAGGCAATGCCAAAGAATGCTCAAACTACCACACAATTGCACTCATCTCACACACTAGTAAAGTAATGCTCAAAACTCTCCAAGCCAGGCTTCAGCAATATGTGAAAAGTGAACTTCCAGATGTTCAAGCTGGTTTTAGAAAAGGCAGAGGAACCAGAGATCAAATTACTAACATCCGCTGGATCATGGAAAAAGCAAGAGAGTTCCAGAAAAACATCTATTTATGCTTTATTGACTATGCCAAAGCCTTTGACTGTGTGGATCCCAATAAACTGTGGAAAATTCTGAAAGAGATGGGAATACCAGACCACCTGATCTGCCTCTTGAGAAACCTGTATGCAGGTCAGGAAGCAACAGTTAGAACTGGACATGGAACAACAGACTGGTTCCAAATAGGAAAAGGAGTATGTCAAGGCTGTATATTGTCACCCTGCTTATTTAACTTATATGCAGAGTACATCATGAGAAACGCTGGACTGGAAGAAACATAAGCTGGAATCAAGATTGCCAGGAGAAATATCAATAACCTCAGATATGCAGATGACACCACCCTTATGGCAGAAAGTGAAGAGGAACTCAAAAGCCTCTTGATGAAAGTGAAAGAGGAGAGTGAAAAAGTTGGCTTAAAGCTCAACATTCAGAAAACGAATATCATGGCATCTGGTCCCATCACTCCATGGGAAATAGATGGAGAAACAGTGGAAACAGTGTCAGACTTTTTTTCTGGGCTCCAAAATCACTGCAGATGGTGACTGCAGCCATGAAATTAAAAGACGCTTACTCCTTGGAAGGAGTAACATATGGAGGCTGAACAACACGCTGCTGAATGACCAGCAAATCACAGAAGAAATCAAAAAAGAAATCATAATATGCATAAAAATGAATTAAAATGAAAACATAGTAGCCCAAAACCTATGGGACACTGTAAAAGCAGTGGTAAGGGGAAGGTTCATAGCAATTCAGGCTTACCTCAAAAAAACAAGAAAAAAGTCAAATAAATAATCTAACTTTACACCTAAAGCAATTAGAAAAGGAAGAAATAAAGAACCCCAGGGTTAGTAGAAGGAAAGAAATCTTAAAAATAAGGGCAGAAATAAATGCATAAGAAACAAAAGAGACCATAGCAAAAAGTAACAAAGCCAAAAGCTGGTTCTTTGAGAAGATAAATAAAATTGACAAACCATTAGCCAGACTCATCAAGAAACAAAGGGAGAAGAATCAAATCAACAAAATTAGAAATGAAAATGGAGAGATTACAACAGACAACACAGAAATACAAAGGTCCATAAGAGACTACTATCAGCAACTATATGCCAATAAAATGGACAACTTGGAAGAAATGGACAAATTCTTAGAAAAGTACAATTTTCCAAAACTAAACCACGAAGAAATAGAAAATCTTAACAGACCATCACAAGCACAGAAATTGAAACTATAATCAGAAATGTTCCCACAAACAAAAGCCCAGGAAATGGCAACCCACTCCAGTACTCTTTCCTGGAAAATCCCATGGACGGTGGAGCTTGGTAGGCTACAGTCCACGGGGTCACTAAGAGTCGGACATGACTGAGCGACTTCACTTTCATGCATTGGAGAAGGAAATGGCAACTCACTCCAGTATTCTTGCTTGGAGAATCCCAGGGACAGAGGAGGCTGGTGCTGCTGTCTGTGGGGTCGCACAGAGATGGACATGACTGAAGTGACTTAGCAGCAGCAGCAGCAGCAGCAGACAGTTTCACAGCTGAATTCTACCAAAAATTTAGAGAAGAGCTAACACCTATCCTACTCAAACTCTTCCAGAATTGCAGAGGAAGGTAAACCTCCAAACTCATTCTATGAGGCCACCATCACCCTAATACCAAAACCTGACAAAGATGCCACAAAGAGAGAAAACTACAGGCCAATATCACTGATGAACATAGAGGCAAAAACCCTTAACAAAATTCTAGCAAACGGAATCCAACATATTTAAAAGATCATACACCATGACCAAGTGGGCTTTATCCCAGGGATGCAAGGATTCTTCAATATCTGCAAATCAATCAATGTAATACACCACATTAACAAATTGAAAGATAAAAACCATATGATTATGTCAATAGATGCAGAGAAAGCCTTTGACAAAATTCAACATCCATTTATGATAAAAACCCTCCAGAAAGCAGGAATAGAAGGAACATACCTCAACATAATAAAAGCTATATATGACAAACCCACAGCAAACATTATCCTCAATGGTGAAAAATTGAAAGCATTTCCCCTAAAGTCAGGAACAAGACAAGGGTGTCCACTCTCACCACTACTATTCAACATAGTTTTGGAAGTTTTGGCCACTGCAATCAGAGCAGAAAAAGAAATAAAGGAATCCAAATTGGAAAAGAAGAAGTAAAACTCTCACTGTTTGCAGATGACATGATCCTCTACATAGAAAACCCTAAAGACTCCACCAGAAAATTACTAGAGCTAATCAATGAATAGTAAAGTTGCAGGATATAAAATCAATACACAGAAATCCCTTGCATTCATATACACTGAGAAAACAAAAAGAGAAATTAAGGAAACAATTCCATTCACCATTGCAATGAAAAGAATAACATACTTAGGAATATATCTACCTAAATAAACAAAAGACCTATATATAGAAAACTATGAAACACTGATGAAAGAAATCAAAGAGGACACAAATAGATGGAGAAATATACCAAGTTCATGGATCGGTAGAATCAATATAGTGAAAATGAGTATACTACCCAAAGCAATCTATAGATTCAATGCAATCCTTATCAAGCTACCAACAGTATTTTTCACAGAACTAGAACAAATAATTTCACAGTTTGTATGGAAATAAAAAAAAAACTCGGATAGCCAAAACAATCTTGAGAAAGAAGAATGGAACTGGAGGAATCAACCTGCCTGATTTCAGGCTATACTACAAAGCCGCAGTCATCAAGACAGTGTGGTACTGGCACAAAGACAGAAATATAGATCAATGAAACAAAATAGAAAGCCCAGAGATAAATCCACGCACTTATGGACACCTTATGTTCAACAAAGGAGGGCAGAATATACAGTGGAGGAAAGACAATCTCTTTAACAAGTGGTGCTGGGAAAACTGATCAAACACTTGTAAAAGAATGAAACTAGAACACTTTCTAACACCATACACAAAAATAAACTCAAAATGGACTAAAGATCTAAACATAAGATCAGAAACTATAAAACTCCTAGAGGAGAACATAGGCAAAACACTCTCTGGCATAAATCACAGCAGGATCCTCTATGACCCACCTCCCAGAATATTGGAAATAAAATAAAAAATAAACAAATGGGACCTAATTAAACTTAAAAGCTTCTGCACAACAAAGGAAACTATAAGCAAGGTGAAAAGACAGCCTTCAGAATGGGAAAAAATAATAGCAAATGAAGCAACTGACAAACAACTAATCTTAAAAATATACAAGCAACTCCTGCAGCTCAATTCCAGAAAAATAAACAACCCAATCAAAAAATGGGCCAAAGAACTAAACAGACATTTCTCCAAAGAAGATATACAGATGGCTAACAAACACATGAAAAGATGCTCAACATCACTCATTATCAGAGAAATGCAAACCAAAACCACTATGAGGTACCATTTCACACTAGTCAGAATGGCTTCTATCCAATAGTCTACAAGCAATAAATGCTGGAGAGGATGTGGTGGAAAGGGAACCCTCTTACACTGTTGGTGGGAATGCAAACTAGTACAGCCACTATGGAGAACAGTGGGAGATTCCTTAAAAAACTGAAAATAGAACTGCCATATGACCCAGCAATCCCACTGCTGGGCATACACACACCAAGGAAATCAGAATTGAAAGAGACACGTGTACCCCAATGTTCATTGCAGCACTGTTTATAACAGCCAGGACATGGAAGCAACCTAGATGTCCATCAGCAGATGAATGGATAAGAAAGCTGTGGTACATATACACAATGGAATATTACTCAGCCATTAAAAAGAATACGTTTGAATCAGTTCTAATGAGGTGGATAAAACTGGAGCCTATTATACAGAGTGAAGTAAGCCAGAAAGAAAAACACCAAGACAGTATATTAACACATATCTATGGAATTTAGAAAGATGGTAATGACGACCCTATATGTGAGACAGCAAAAGAGATACAGATGCAAAGAACAGACTTTTGGACTCTGTGGGAGAAGGGATGCTTTGGGAGAATGGCATTGAAACATGTATATTATCATATGTGAAATGAATCGCCAGTCCAGGTTTGATGCATGAGACAGGGTGCTCAGGGCTTGTGCACTGGGATGACCCAGAGGGATGGGATGGGAAGGGAGGTGGGAGGGGAACACATGTACACCCATGGTGGATTCATGTCAATGTATGGCAAAATCACTACAATATTATAAAGTAATTAGCCTCCAATTAAAATAAATAAATTTATATTAAAAAAAGAAGAATGTGTGAAAGATTACCACTAGGTTGTAAGTGGTCTCAGATCCTTGGCCAGGCCAGAGGACTTCCTAGCTAAGGACTGTTGTTATAAGTAGTGATGAGAGTTCATGCGACTCCTCATCAACATTTCTTAGAAATATATCTTTGATAGCAATTTTTAAGGAGGCAAGTAGCAAGAAGGATGGAAAGTAGTGATGAAAGCACCTTAGGATTCCATGTATTAGCGCCTTGACCCTTTGTTTTCTGTGCTTTATAAAACAATTAGTGATGGATTCTGTTGTGTGGGGTTCAAGGGGTTAAGAGATAAATAGGACATGGTCCTGCCCTCTGGAAACTTCCTCATATCATGAGGGAGAGAGGTACAGAAACAACTGTAATAGAACAGAGTTCTAGTGTCTTGAAACATGCAAAAGTTACTAATTATCTAACAAACATATTTAATGCTTATTAGCTTTAGGGTTGCCAGATATTACATGGGACATGCTTATACTAAAGATAAACTTGCTGATTATCTGAAATTCAAATTTACCCATGCACCCTGGATTTTTCCCCCTAGTTTTACTGAGATATAATTAACATGCAACACTGTATAATTTAAGGTACATAGCATAGTGATTTTACTTGCATGTATCATAAAATGACTACCATGATAAGTTCATTTTATGTTCATTCTGTTTTTTATTTGCAAAATCTGGAAACCTGATTATTCTATACCAGGCACCATTCTAAGTGGCCACCTTATAAAATAAGTGCTCTTAATAATTTGCATTTTACATAAGAAAAAACCATGGCAGGGAGAGGTTAGGTAAACTTATTTGCAGTCATATAATTAGAGGTGGAACAGGATCTGGACTCAAGCAGTCTGGGTCTAAGCTCTTAACCATTAATCTACACCAGCAAACAAGGTTAAAGGTATAGTTCAGAGACAGTGACACTAACCCTGTTTGACTCATTTGCCAGCTCTGTGCCTGTACCACACAGATGCTGTAGAAAACCAGCCTTGTTCTGAAGCCATGACCACAGTTCTCATATCTTACAGTGCTCACACTGTAGGCTGGTTCCACTTTCCCACTTTCCAAATGATCACTAATTCTTCTCCCGTGAGTCATTTTCACCTTCCCTCAATTTCTAGTCATAACCTTACCTCACGTTTCCTTTTCTTTTTGTTTCTGTTTTGTTGTTTCTGGTTGTGCTGTGTGGCTTTCGGGATCTAAGATCCCCTATCAGGAATTTAACCCAGGCCCTGGCGGTGAAAGCACTGAGTCCTAACCACTGGACTTCCAGGGAATTCCCATCTCACATTTCACTGAGAAAATAAAAACAATCAGATGGAATTTCCTTATCTTGTCTTAGATCTTATGTTCTGTGGGGATCCATACAAGTTTGTCTGCTACTGTTAACAACTGGTGACTCGTCTGTTACAACTTTCCAAGGACACTATTCCAAATGACCTCTTGATCCCATCCCCTCTCACTTTCTCAAAGGTTTTACTTCTGAAATAAATGAGCTGGTCTCCTGTATCTTCAATCTCTCTCTGATTACTCACTTCTTATCATCAGCACATAAACATGCTCCTAGTACTTAATCAGCTTAAAATTTTTTTCTCTAACATCCTTTCTTCTCACCCATTGCTCCTTTATAGGAAAACTTCTTGAAAGAGTTGTGTGTAATCATTGGCTTCATTTCTCCATCTCCTATTTGGTCTTTAACCCATTCAGTTGGGTTTTATCTTCACGATTTCACATCATCAAAGATTTCCGTACTGTAAAGCCCAGTGGCCACTTTTCTGTCCATTTGGCCTCTCAGAAGCATGTGATAGAGTTCCATCTTTCTTAAAGCATTTTTTTGGGGGGCTTGGCTTCTATGACACCACTTTCTGCTGGCCAGGCCACTCCTTTTTAGCTTCTATTGCTGGTTTTGGAGAAGGCACTGGCACCCCACTCCAGTACTCTTGCCTGGAAAATCCCGTGGACAGAGGAGCCTGGTAGGCTGCAGTCCATGGGGTCGCTAAGAGTTGGACACAACTGAATGACTTCCCTTTCACTTTTTACTTTCATGCATTGGAGAAGGAAATGACAATCCACTCCAGTGTTCTTGCCTGGAGAATTCCAGGGATGGCAGAGCCTGGTGGGCTGCTGTCTCTGGGGTCGCACAGAGTCGGACATGACTGAAGCAACTTGGCAGCAGCAGCAGCTGGCTTCTTATTTGTTGAACTAGCTTTTAACTTTGAAGAACTTGAAGATGTTCGAGTTCTTGGGCAGCCTCCTTCTTGCTAGATGATTTCATCTAGTCCCATGGCTTTAAATATCAATTATATGTCAGCAAATCTCATGTTTATCTCTAGTCTTGACCTCTCCTCTCATATTCAGCCTTGAACATCCAACTTGACATCTCTACTTGGCACCTCAAAATGAACATGTCCAAAATAAAACTTTAAAAATCACACTTTGTCTATGCAAACTTGCTCCATCTCCATCTCAGTAAATGGAACAACCATCCACCCAGTTTCTAAGCCAAAACTCAGAGCTGTTGATGATTCTTATTTTTCCTTTACATTTGATATTCTTATTTCAAAGTATATCTTTTGTAAGCAGCACAAAGTTAGGCTTTTTCTTTCTAATCCTGTAGTAAAATCTTTATTTTAATAGAATGCTGTGTCCATTTACATTTAATGTAGTGACTAATATATTTTAGATTAAATCTACTGTCCTATTATTTCTATTTATCACACCAATTCTGGTTATATGTTCCCCTTTTCACCTTCTATCAGATGATTAGGTAGTTTTCCCCCTCAATTTTCCTCCTCTATTATACTTTTTTTTTTTTTTTACTATTTTTAGTGGTGATTCTAAAGATCATAATATATACCCTTATTTTAATATGCATGCTCAGTTACTTCAGTCCTGTCTGACTCTTTGTGGTCCTATGTACCATAGCCATGAAATCAAAAGATGCTTGCTCCTTGGAAGAAAAGCTATAACAAACCTAGACAGCATATTAAAAAAGCAGAGACATTACTTTGTTGACAAAGGTCCATCTAGTCAAAGCTATGGTTTTTCCAGTAGTCATGTATGAATATGAGAGTTGGACTAGAAAGAAAGCTGAGCACTGAAGAATTGATGCTTTTGAACTGTGGTGTTAGAGAAGACTCTTGAGAGTCCCTTAGGCTGCAAGGAGATGAAACTGGTCTATCCTGAAGGAAATTAGTCCTGGATATTCATTGGAAGGACTGATGTTGAAGCTGAAACTCCAGTACTTTGGCCACCTGATGAGAAGAACTGACTCATTTGAAAAGACCCTGATCTTGGGAAAGATTGGAGGTGGGAGAAGGGGACGACAGAGGATGAGATGATTGGATGGCATCACTGACTCGATGGACATAAGTTTGAGCAAGCTCCGAGAGTTGGTGATGGACAAGGAAGCCTGACATGCTACAGTCCATGGGTTGCAGAGTCAGACATGACTGAGTGACTGAACTAAATTGTACCATAGCCCTCCAGGTTCCTTTGTTCATGGGACTCTTCAGGCAATAATACCAGAGTGGGTTGCTATTCCTTTCTCCAGGGCATCTTTCTAAACCAGTGATTGAACCTGTGTCTCTTATGTCTCCTGCCTTGGCAGGTGGGTTCTTTACCACTAGCACCACCTTGGAAACCCATAATTTCACATAAATTTATTCTTTTACTAGCTCTAGAGAAAAAAAGATCTTTGTGTGTTTAATGCTCTGTATTCTCCCCCACACCTCATTGTCAAATTATTTATATACACACACATATATATATATATATGAGTTTGGAGTGTTTTTTTTTTTTTTTTTTTTGCCTTATTGTGCCTATTTTGCCTTTAAATTTTTTTTATTTCTTCTGTAAATTTTCTTTTCAAAACTATATTTTTATCATCTTTTGTCTTCCATTCTACCATATACATCTTTTTATTGTTATTTATTTGTAAACTTATGCATCTTTCTTTCTCATTGCTTTGAAGATTTTGTGTTAAAATGTGTAAATTCTTTATTTTTTTATTGATGTATAATTGATTTACAACATTGTGCCAATCTCTGGCTATACAGCAAAATGACTTGGTTATATACATATAGATATTCCTTTTTAAAAAAATTATTTTGCTATTATGGTTTATCACAGGATATTGAATATAGTTCCTTGTGCTATAAAGTAGGACCATGTTTGTTTATCCATCTATATGTAATGGTTTACATCTGCTAATCCTCCACTCTCAGCCCTTCCCACCCCAGTCCCCTTGGCAACCACAAGTCTGTTCTCTGTGTCTGTGAGTCTGTTTCTGTTTTGTAGATAGGTTCATTTGTGTCATATTTTTTAAAATTTCATTTTATTTTATTTAACTTTACAATATTGTATTGGTTTTGCCATATATCAAAATGAATCTGCCACAGGTATACATGTGTTCTCCATCCTGAACCCTCCTCCCTCCTCCCTCCCCATACCATCCCTCTGGCCATATTTTAGACTCCACATATTAGTGATATAGTATGATATTTGTTTTTCTCTTTTTGAGTTAACTTCACTTAGTATCATAAGCCCTAGTTGCATCCATGTTGCTGCAGATGGCATTATTTCATTTTTTTTTTTATGGCTGAGTAGCATTCTATTCGGAGAAGGCAATGGCACCCCACTCCACTACTCTTGCCTGGAAAATCCCATGGATGGAGGAGCCTGGTGGGCTGCAGTCCATGGTGTCTCTAAGAGTCGGCTAAGAGCGACTTCACTTTCACTTTTCACTTTCCTGCATTGGAGAAGGAAATGGCAACCCACTCCAGTGTTCTTGCCTGGAGAATCCCAGGGACGGGGGAGACTGGTGGACCGCCATCTATGGGATTGCACAGAATCGGACACGACTGAAGCAACTTAGCAGCAGCAGCAGCAGCGGCAGCATTCTATTGCACATATGTACTTCATCTTCTTTATCCATCCATCTGTCAATGGACATTTAGGTTGTTTCCATGTTTTAGCTAATGAATAGTGCTGTTATGCGCATAAGGTTGCATGTATCTTTTTGAATTATGGCTTTGTCTGGATATAAGCCCAAGAGTGGGATTGTTGAATCATACAGCAATTCTATTTTCAGTTTTCATTGTAGTTTTGAATTTTATTTCTCTGATTAGATGATATTAAGCATCTTTTCATGTGCCTGCTGGCCATCTATATGTCTTCTTTGCAGAAATGTCTATTAAAGTCTTCTGCCCATTTTTTGATTGGGTTGTTTGTTTTTCTGTGTGAAGTTGTATGAGCTGTTTGTGTATTTTGGAGAGTAAGCCCCTGTCTTGTCACATTGCTTGCAAATATTTTCTCTTATTCCATAGACTGACTTTTTGTTGTTGTTTTTTATATGGTTTCCTTTGCTGTGCAAAAGCTTGTGAGTCTGATTAGGTTCCATTTGTTTTCATTATTATTATTACTACTTCTATTGTGTTGGGAGACTGACCTAAGAAAACATGTCACAGAATGCTTTGTCTATGTGCTCTTTTAGGAGTTTTATGAAATTCATGTTAAAAGGTATAAATTCTTCATATATCTTGCTTGTGGGTCACTGGCATTTCTTATACTTTTAACACATTTTTATTCAGTTTTAGAAAAGTCTCAGACATTTATAAATCACAGTACTGTTTCTAGTCCATATTTTTGGTCTTGTGGAATTCCAATTTTATGAATATTAATCCTTATCATTATGCCTCATACAGATCTTACACTCCTTTTTAAAAATTTTTACATCTTTATTTTCTCTCTCCTGCCGTAGGCTATTTTTTTCTGATCCTGTTTCAATTTCATAACTCTAGCTTTGGTTGTGTCTAATTGTTTTTAAACCAATCTATTGAATTCTAATTTCTGTCATTTTATTTTTCAGTTCTAGAATTTTCATTTTTCCCATTATCTACTTTTTCATAGATCCTAGTTGACTTCTAAATTTTTCTGCCTTCTAAAGTCCTTAAATATATTAATCATAGTTATTTTGGAGTCCATTTTGGAAACACCTCTGTCAATATTTCTTATAATTTTGTTTCTTGGCTCTGTTTTTTTCTCTTGATTTTCAGTCAAGACTTTGTTAATACACTTAGTTGCTTTTTTGCTTTCTCTTTAATTGAATGCTAGACTTTATAAAAAACTGTAGCATCAACTTGAGTCTCTGTATATTGCTATTATCACCTGGAAATTTACTTTCAGTTCTGGAAAGCAACTAGAAATCCTAGGTCAGTTTCATCCAGTCAGTGATTGAGATGACTTGAAATTAGGTTTTACTTTCTGCAAGGGCCAGTCTATTTCTAGTTTATTCATACATGTGGGATACAGTGCTCTGGGATTGCAATGGAAAGCCCAGTGGAAGGTGTGTTTACAATGGCCCCTTCTTCTTGGAGGACCCTGGGAATTCATTGCCTTTTTCTAAGCCCATGAGATTACAGATTGCTCTGCTCAGCTTCTTAATTTCTCAGCTGCCATTTTCAAGATTAGCAATTGCCTTACGGAGAAAAAAAAATGTTGTCGACTGGAAATCTCTGAAAACCATGATCTACAAAACTTTATTGTTAAATACTACTTATACTGAATAATCCTTGAAATAAAATGGAATTCAATACGTAGACAGAAGTGATCTCTCGTGTTTTAAGTGGGAACAAATCATTGTAAGGTATTTTATTTTTATAATTGTATGGCTGAATATAAATGAATAATAGACATGCTTTATAAAACTTATCTATAATCATAGAAATTATATAAAATATATGTTTTAAGACGTCTGTTGTATGTGTTAGAATTTGAAATTATCAAAAACTCCTCATGTGGTCACATGTGTCTTATGTTCAGGTACTATCTTCTATGTGGTTTCACTCTTTTCTAGGGTGGCTATGATTCTGGTTTTCTGTATCACTGTGAATTCCCCCAAGATGACAGAAGCAGTGATAACACAGTAAGGAAAGACGAACCTTTTGATTTCCGTCTTCTTGAGGATACAGAGGATAATCCCATCACAACCATCACTTTCAGGTGACCAGAATTTCAGGATTCTTAAAAAAAAAAAACAACTGCATCCCATTACTGTATGTTTTTTCCATCATGAGAATTACCATTTCTAAAGATCTTTCCAAATGGAGGAATACTCAATGTTTAGTTAAATCAAATGACTAAAGTAGAGTCAAAGCTAATCCTGAAACTACTTCAATCTTTCTACCAAACATTCTGTCAGAATTTATTACACAATTGAATTTTATCAATTGTCTTTTTGTTACTTAGGAGGGTGCTACTGCGTGGTCAGATAACAGAAGTTCCAGGTTATGATGATTCTGAAGAAATCACAAATTGAATAATTGAGAATTAAGCATATATGCTGATCATTCTTTTAAACCAAATACAATAGCTCCAGATTTCAAATTGTCTTTTTCTCCTTCTACCCTTTTGTATGAATTTACTAGAGTGCCATAGTTTTTTAGGGCTTCAGCAAATGAACTTTGTGGGGACACAATTTACTCCATAACATCTTTGTTGTTAAAATTTCATTTGTCGATTAATTTAAAATTAAACGTTTTCAGATTAATATGAAAAACAATGTACTTTCCTTGTGTTTCATAGTATTAACCAAGAAATGATGTTTTGTGGAATGCAAAATGGAGCGATTCGAGTATATATCCTAAGTAAGAATGATTCTTCATTGACCAGCATGGAGGACTACTGGCACTTCAATATGCATGACAATAATTATGGACGTGTTAATGCCATCTCTACTAGCTTTGATGACCGGTTCTTGGTGACTGCTGGAGCAGATAGTAATATCTTTGTTTTCAACATTTTTTCTGAGTTTGAGTTAAAGAAAGTTGTGAAAGCCAAAGTGCCATCTCCCAGGGTATGTAACTGACTAATAACAGTAACGGCAACTTTGTTTTAATGTTTTGGTGTTAAAATATTCACATTCACTGAAAGATGAATTTGGATATAAATACCCTACAGTCTAATCTTCCTACCGGTATTATAATTTGGCCTTTCTGGTGTCTCTATGATCAAATACTAAAGATATTGAATTCACCTTATTACTTGTCATAAGTCATTTGATTTATTATTTAAAGGTATTAAAGTCCCTCAAGTAAAAAGACTGTTAATTCTTCTGTCTCCATCACTTTGCAAAGTTTTGTTTTCAGGATGCAGTTTTTTTTTTTTCAGATATATTTTGCTTTCTATTTATTCATTAGTACAGAATGAATAAGGAAGCGTATTAAGGAAGCGTATGTGGGATGTATACCATAATTTGTACCTTTGAAAGGGGTTGTAAAAATATTATCGTCTTTACTATTAGAATGTGACAGTGTTATCAAAGAGTCAAATTATTGTATTCTTAAAAAGAATACATTACTGACTTTGTAAAGAAGATTGAAGGTTTGAATCCCCAAATTATATCTCTTTACCATATCACAAGACCTAAATTTTCTGTTATCAAAGTGATACCTTTGGCTAAAATCACTAATAACTGTTAGAATTGCTCGTAAAGAATGAGTTGTATTCGACCAAAGTTAAAACTCCAGTGGATACATCAGCTTCCTATTTAACAGGTAGCCCACTTCAAAAGAACATGCAGAGAAAGTAGGAAAGATTTGAGCAGGCAAACTTTCATTTCTATTAACTGCAGCAAAATTTGGAGAGTGAACTGTTGTCTAAAGAGATCCAGCTCAGGAAGAGAAATTTTCCAGAAGATAAAATAGATGAACAAGATGAGAATCTTTATCTTTCTACTTAGTACCAACTCTCCATGGAAACCCATACTGAATAGAAAAAAATGCATTCCACATTTTTATAATGGTCTCCTTTTATTTATGACTGCAATTAGTGTTTAAGTCGCTGAAGCAGCTTTTAAGAAGGCAAAATGAGAAAGAATTGAATATACAAAGTAAAAAAATTAAGCTCTGCACCAGTCTGAGTTTCTTAACATATTTTAGAATCACTGGGGAGCCCTTAAAAGTATAGATGCCTGAGCCCCACCCAAGAGCAATTAGGTCAGAATCTCAGAAAGTAAGTCCCAGGCATTAGTACAGATCTTCTTCAACCTATGATGCAATGGGGTTGTGTCCTGATAAGCCCATCATAAATTGAAAATATCTTAGGTTGAAAATGCATTTAATACATCTAAGCTACTTAATATCACAGCTTAGCCTAGCCTAACTTAAACATGCTTAGAACACTTACATTGGTGTATGGTTGGGCAAAATCATCTACCACGAAGCCTATTTTATAATAAAGTGTTGACTATATCATATAATTTGTTGAATGCTGTACTGAAGTGAACATAATGGTTTTGTGGATACAGCCAGTGGTGAGGGTACCTGTTGTTTGCTCTTGTGGTTGTGTGGCTGCAGCCGCCACCAGCATTGTGAGGGAGGATCTACTGCATGTCCTTTGCCAGGAAAAGGTCAAAATTGCAAACTTGAAATATGCTTTCTACCAAAGGCATATTGCTTTTGCATCATCATAAAGTCAAATAGTCGTTAAGTTGACCATCATAAGTCAGAGACCATCTGTATTTTTTAAAACTTGCCCCTTCCCCAGCCCCAATAGTTCTAGAGTGCAGTCAGGATTAAGAACAATTGGCAGGTGTTTTGGAACTCTTTGGAAGCACATCTGTTTAACTTATCAGCTGTAAACAGCTGATGTCAGGAGATGGTTGGCTGTTATTAGTATCAAGTCTTGCAAATTGCAACTGATACTGGAGAAGCAAGGGGCTTAGCTCTGAGAAATAAAAAAACAGAGTTCAGTCGAGTTCTGTCCTAAGTGGTTCAGTTCAGTCGCTCAGTCATGTCTGACTTTTGCGACCCCATGAATCGCAGCATGCCAGGCCTTCCTGTCCATCACCAACTCCCAGAGTTCACTCAAGACTCACGTCCATCGAGTCAGTGATGCCATCCAGCTATCTCGTCCTCTGTCTTCCCCTTCTCCTGCCCCCAATCCCTCCCAGCATCAGAATCTTTTCCAGTGAGTCAACTCTTTGCATGAGGTGGCCAAAGTACTGGAGTTTCAGCTTCAGCATCATTCCCTTCAAAGAAATCCCAGGGCTGATCTCCTTCAGAATGGACTGGTTAGATCTCCCTGCAGTCCAAGGGACTCTCAAGAGTCTTCTCCAACACCGCAGTTCAAAAGTATCAATTCTTCGGTGCTCAGCCTTCTTCACAGTCCAGCTCTCACATCCATACATGACCACAGGAAAAACCATAGCTTTGACTAGACGGACTTTTGTTGGCAAAGTAATGTCTCTGCTTTTGAATATGCTATCTAGGTTGGTCATAACTTTCCTTCCAAGGAGTAAGCGTCTTTTAATTTCATGGCTGCACTCACCATCTGCAGTGATTTTGGAGCCCAGAAAAATAAAGTCTGACACTGTTTCCACTGTTTCCCCATTTATTTCCCATGAAGTGATGGGACCAGGTGCCATGATCTTTGTTTTCTGAATGTTGAGCTTTAAGCCAACTTTTTCACTCTCCTCTTTCACTTTCATCAAGAGGCTTCTTAGTTCCTCTTCACTTTCTGCCATAAGGGTGGTGTCATCTGCATATCTGAGGTTATTGATATTTCTCCCACCAATCTTGATTCCAGCTTGTGCTTCTTCCAGCCCAGCATTTCTCATGATGTACTCTGCATATAAGTTAAATAAGCAGGGTGACAATATACAGCCTTGACATACTCCTTTTGCTATTTGGGACCAGTCTGTCTGTTGCTCCATGTCCAGTTCTAACTGTTGCTTCCTGACCTGCATACAGATTTCTTAAGAGGCAGATCAGGTGGTCTGGTATTCCCATCTCTTTCAGAATTTTCCACAGTTGATTGGGATCCACACAGTCAAAGGCTTTGGCATAGTCAATAAAGCAGAAATAGATGTTTTTCTGGAACTCTCTTGCTTTTTCCATGATCCAGCGGATGTTGGCAATTTGATCTCTGGTTCCTCTGCCTTTTCTAAAACCAGCTTGAACATCTGGAAGTTCATGGTTCACGTATTGCTTGAAGCCTGGCTTGGAGAATTTTGAGCATTACTTTACTAGTGTGTGAGATGAGTGCAATTGTGTGGTAGTTTGAGCGTTCTTTCCATTGTCTTTCTTTGTGATTGGAATGAAAACTGACCTTTGTCCAGTCCTGTGGCCTCTGCTGAGTTTTCTAAATTTGCTGGCATGTTGAGTGCAACACTTTCACAGCATCATCTTTCAGGATTTGAAATAGCTCAACTGGAATTCCATCACCTCCACTAGCTTTAATTGTAACTGAAATGTACCATCCCTTATTTCTGACATTGGTCGTGACCTTATGACTTCACCTTATGAAAGTTATAGATCTTGTCTTACATAAATGTACATTTATATTTTATGTGTATCAAGACTAGCACTTAAAAAACCAACTTGATCGAAAGAGAATCATTATTTCTTTACAACAAATGACAGCAAAACAAAGACCTATGTGGTATGAAAGAGAATAGAAAATAAGTTCAATTTTACTTAAGAACAGGTTAGCTAGAAAACTAGGACTTTTTGTTTCATTCACTGGGTCATAAATCCTCTTTAGCACTCTAAGATATTTTTCAGCACAGAACCTGTATTTTTAAAACAAAGTACTTTTAAGTGATTTACTTCATAGTACTTCTTAATTTAAGCTTCCTTTCTAAAGGAGAGTCATGCTTCTGATTTCATATCCTTCTCAAGGAGAGAGATTATATTATTCTTTGTATTTCCCACTGAATGTTTTCGATAAGATCAAGTGAAACACTTAAAATTTTAAAAATATATGTATTTGAAGTTTTTCATTGTATACGCATGAGGTATTTTGAAGGAAATCAAAACATGTATGAAAGGAATATGCTTTTTAAAAAAGTATTTGAAAATAAATGACCTTGAGGATTTCTTTTGCCATATTTTTGTTAGTAACACATGAATATCAATAATTCCTATTTGGAAGGGGAATGTGATGATATTAACATTTTGCATACTTGGGATTGGGTTTCTTTTTCTACTTACCCCTTTAACTGTAGTAAAAACAAATATAAGTTTTTTCCCTAGCTTATTGTTTTATGAAAGTACTTTCCAGGCCTCCAATTGTTAGATGAGAAAACCCCTTGATTTACTATTTACTAAGTCTTTTAAGGGAAATATATGATTTCAAGGGGCTAACCTTTCATTCCTTCTCCTACAGTTTGGAATAGAAACAGAGCCAATTCCAGAAGATATTGAAGATCCTAAAGCCTACAGGTATGGGGATTTTTGATCAATATATACTAAGTCTGGGCTTTTGCAAAATACATCAACATTTTAACAAAGTTGACCAAGCTGAATGAGTTTCCAAATTATTAAGTACTAGTTTTCTTTTTGCTATTTCTATATTAAAGGTATGTTATCTTTTAAAATTTCTATTTTCAGTATTGAGAATGCCAGAAGAAAAAGAGAACATGACAAGTTAATGAAAGAAGTAGAAGAAATCAAGGCTAGAAAGAGAGAAAAGATCAAAGCTTTAAGGAATCAATTACAGAAACTACTACAGATGAATGAAGAATTACCCAAACATATGCAGTTTAAACGGACAGTAAGCCTCAAATACATTTGATTTTAATTTTAACATATGCTGTTTCTGAATCGAGACTGCTATTTGACCAAGCAGGAGTACTTAAAGCCATCTTTAAATTTCCCTTGCCTGGCCGGTCAGTGTTTTGGCGGCTAAACTACTGTAGAACTTGTCACACAAGTTGGTTTGGATGTAGATAAGTCTCTTTGTACAGTTTACTTCTGGATTTAGCTACTTCATAGGCTTTTGGTAATCAGATAAATATAAATTTGAATCTGGTTATCAATCATTATCAGACCTAACCAAGTTATCTGCTGGATAGGCACATACTATGTAATTTGATTCTCTGTGATTTCTTTTGTATGATTCACCAGCTCTATTAAAAAGATAAAAACTGATTCATCCACAAAGTTGCTAAAAAATATTTGCAGCTATGGGGACAGTCACCAAATTAAGCTGACTTTTTATTAAATTTTTCTCTTGTGCCTTATTGACAACCCCTTCTGAGCCACCAGGGAAGCCCAAAAAAGCTTCTTGGTGTGACCCAAATGGGACAACCACTTCTACCTGCTAGTAATATTTTTCTCCCCATTTTTGTTATCTTAAATGGAATTATGATCAAGAATCTAATCAAATAAAAGCTCAGAATTTATTTTCTTGACTATACCCATGGATTACCCAGTCCTATAATTCTAGAAGCACTTAGCCAATTTCATTAAAAAAAATTGGTGAAATCACATTGATAAACTCAAATTTGGTGAAAAGACCGACTTAATGGTTAAAAGATGTTTGTTATTGTACTAATAAAGGGTTGACACTTGCAGAATATGGGTGATTTAATCCAAAATAAAGAACAACTGGGGCAAGTTCTGTGGCTGAGCATTTTACATACATCATTACTAGAAGCACCAACACATCTGGAAAAAATAATTACTTGCAATTTAGTGTGAATGAGGGCCCTGTTATTTTTCCAGGAGTGAAGTAAAGAAACATGAGGTCCCTAAGTATCCTAATGGGGGAAATGGCCCCTTTGGTGAAGAATATTCAAGCCTGACTTGGTTTTATCAGCAACTCACCAAAGACTTTACAGCCTTTCCTAGGTGGGGTCACATGGGAGGGGAGGTTCAGCTGATGAACATGTGCCATGAACTTCTGCCCTGTGCACAGCTAGTTGTGTAATAGTTGCTTTGGGGTAGAGAAAGTTCTTTTTTTTTTTTTTTAACTTGGTACATTCTGCAAATGTTCTGTTAACATTCATTGCTTTTTATTGTAGGACTAATCTTTCAATATGTAACTCTGTTTTCATCATTGTTAATTATTTCTGAGAACTTTTCTCCATATTTTGTGACAGTAAAATCAAAGTCTGTGGTTTCTAGAATGAGAGAGTTTATGGTATGTAGGAGAGAGTTATGATGTGGCATGGAATGGAGGACAAACATTAAATATCTATATTTATGTATGAAGTAGGATTGCTAAAGTCCATTGGTAAAAGTACCCATTTTGGTGAACAAGTCTACTTATCTGCAGGATTTTGATCTAGATTCCAAAATTCGTGCTGAGATTGGCAAGAGAACAGCTAATAAAATTCAACGAGTGGAAAAGGAATTGGCTTGGGAAAAGGAGAAACACCAGCTTGGTCTAAAGAAGCTACAGAATAGGTAGGATCCATATTTCCTTCAAGTCAAGATGTTTATGAACAGATATTTGAATAAAATAGTTTCCAGTGGTTTTATGGAAGTGGTCAGATAGTCGGTATCCTACAGTACCTACTAATTCCTAAAACTCAAGTAATCCTCTCGTCACTGCTGCTATCTCCCTGAGCTCATTCCTTTCTCGTTTAAATCTGCAAAATTTTTACAAAACAAAGTATGTCATATGTATTTGTTTTTGGCTTTTGACAAATTATTTATCTTATATTTAGTTAGCACAGTATGTATGTGTGCATGCTCAGTTGAGTCCAACTCTTTTCAACCCCGTGGACTATAGTCCGCTGGCCCAGGCAAGAATACTGGAAGGGGTTGCCATTCCCTTCTGTAGGGGATCTTCCCAACCCAGGGATCAAACTCACGTCTCCTGAATTGCAGACAGATTCTTTACCACTAAATCACCCAGGAAGCATCAAAAATAAAATAGAGGCAAAGGACTTGTAATGGAAGATGACAACTTCCTATCTGATTCCTCTCATGCATTAATGTGACTTCCCAGAGGAGACTGCTTTTTCTTTCTGCCTTTTTTAGATATAATTTACGTACATAAATACATAAATCTCAATACATTTTTGTAGATACATAAACACAAATATCCACTACCTAGATTAAGAACATTTGTAGCACTCCAGAAAGTTCCCTCGTGTCAGAGACGAATGTTTATCACCATAGTTGTGTCTGTGAACTTTCATAGATATGTAAAGCTTCAGTATGAACTCTCTTGTATCTGGCTTTTTTATGCAGTATCATGCCTAAGATTATCCATGTTGATGCAGGTAGCAGTTTTCATTACTTTAAAATATTCTATTCAATGGTTATACCACAATTTATTCATCTATTTAACTGCTGATGGATATTTGAGTTGCTTCTATTTTTGGCTACAGTGAATAATGCTGTTGTGAACATTCTTGTGTATATGCCTTTTGGTTGACATAAGCACTTTTCCCCCCCTAGACTGATTTATTTGTGGCTGTGCTGGATCTTCATTACTGTGTGCAGGCTTTCTCCAGCTGCAATGAGCAGGCTTCCCTGGTGGCTCAATGGTAAAGAATCTGTCTGCCAATGCAGGGGACACATGTTCAATTGCTGATCCTGGAAGATCCCACATGCTGCGGGACAACTAAACCCTGTGCCACTATTGCTGAATCAGCACTCTGGAAGCTGTGACCTGCAGCTACTGTGCTTACGTGCCACAGCTACTGAGGCCTCCATGCCTAGACCCATGCTCAGCACTTATTTCAGTTTGCTTGTTGATTTAACACTCCAAACCTTCTGTCTTTATATGGAATTCTCTCTGTCTCTTCAGATAAATTCCCTCTGTGCTCGTCCAAATTCCCTCTTTTTATAAGGATACCAGTCATGTTGGATGAGGATCCACCTTAATGATCTCATTTTAACTTGATTACCTCTGTCAAGACTTTATTTTCAGATAAGGTCATATTCTGAGCCACCTGGGATGGTTAGGACTTCAACATATTCTTTTTAGGTGACACAATTCAACCTGTAACACTCATGCTTGCCATCACTGGGCAGTGTCAGATCTTTGCATTTCAGTTATTCTGTAGTAGTGTGTCAATGTGATTTAAATTTACATTTCCTGGATGTGACAATTTTCACTCCCATTTCCTATACTTATTGGTTATTTGTATATTCTCTTTCATTAGATGTTTGTTCAAGTCTTTTGCTCACTTAAAACTCGGGTTGTGGTAGTCATATTCTCGAGACTTTTGTCATATACGTGACACATGTATATAGTGACATATCTGTGCATGCATGTATACATGCATGCATGTAAAATATCTTGCTCTATGCTGTAGCTTGTCTTTTCATCCTCATTATAGTATCTTTTTGAACAGAAGTTTTTAATTTTGACAAAGTTCAGTTTACTGGTGTTTTTCTTTTCACTTTATCAACAGTTTCACCAACTTAAAAAAAAAAAAATTATTTGGCTGTGCCGCATCTTGGTTGCAACATGTGGGATCTAGTTCTCTGGTCAGGGATCAAATCTGAGCCCTCTGCATTGGGAGTGTGGAAGTCATAGCCACTGGGCCACCAGGAAAGTCCCTATATTGTCACTAACTTTTTATGGTTAGTGCTTTTACGGTGGTTAAGAAAATCAGAGATACCAAAGGAACATTTCATGCAAAGATAGGCTCGATAAAGGACAGAAATGGTATGGACCTAACAGAAGCAGAAGATATTAAGAAGAGGTGGCAAGAATACACAGAAGAACTGTACAAAAAAGATCTTCACGACTCAGATAATCACGATGGTGTGATCACTGACCTAGAGCCAGACATCCTGGAATGTGAAGTCTCATGGGCCTTAGAAAGCATCACTACGAACAAAGCTAGTGGAAGTGATAGAATTCCAGTTGAGCTATTCCAAATCCTAAAAGATGATGCTGGGAAAGTGCTGCACTCAATATGCCAGCAAATTTGGAAAACTCAGCAGTGGCCACAGGGCTGGAAAAGGTCAGTTTTCATTCCAGTCCCAAAGAAAGGCAATGCCAAAGAATGCTCAAACTACCGCACAATTGCACTCATCTCACATGCTAGTAAAGTAATGCTCAAAATTCTCCAAGCCAGGCTTCAGCAATATGTGAAAAGTGAAATTCCAAATGTTCAAGCTGGTTTTAGAAAAGGCAGAGGAACCAGAGATCAAATTGCCAACATCTGCTGGATCATGGAAAAAGCAAGAGAGTTCCATAAAAACATCTATTTCTGCTTTATGGACTATGCCAAAGCTTTGACTGTGTGGATCCCAATAAACTGTGGAAAATTCTGAAAGAGATGGGAATACCAGACCACCTGACCTGCCTCTTGAGAAATTTATATGCAGGTCAGGAAGCAACAGTTAGAACTGTACATGGAACAACAGACTGGTTCCAAGTAGGAAAAGGAGTATGTCAAGGCTGTATACTGTCACCCTGTTTATTTAACTTATATGTAGAGTACATCATGAGAAACGCTGGACTGGAAGAAACACAAGTTGGAATCAAGATTTCCGGGAGAAATATCAATAACCTCAGATATGCAGGTGACACCACCCTTATGGCAGAAAGTGAAGAGGAACTCAAAAGCCTCTTGATGAAAGTGAAAGTGAAGAGTGAAAAGATTGGCTTAAAGCTCAACATTCAGAAAACGAAGATCATGGCACCTGGTCCCACCACTTCATGGGAAATAGATGGGGAAACAGTGGAAACAGTGTCAGACTTTCTTTTTCTGGGCTCCAAAATCACTGCAGATGGTGACTGCAGCCATGAGATTAAAAGACGCTTACTCCTTGGAAGGAACGTTATGACCAACCTAGACAGCATATTCAAAAGCAGAGACGTTACTTTGCCAACAAATGTTCGTCTGGTCAAGGCTATGGTTTTTCCTGTGGTCATGTATGGATGTGAGAGTTGGACTGTGAAGAAGGCTGAGTGCCGAAGAATTGATGTTTTTGAAATGTGGTGTTGGAGAAGACTCTTGAGAGTCCCTTGGACTGCAGGGAGATGCAACCAGTCCATTCTGAAGGAGATCAGCCCTGGGATTTCTTTGGAAGGAATGATGCTAAAGGTGAAACTCCAGTACTTTGGCCACCTCACGCGAAGAGTTGACTCATTGGAAAAGACTCTGATGCTGGGAGGGATTAGGGGCAAGAGGAGAAGGGGATGACAGAGGATGAGATGGCTGGATGGCATCAATGACTCGATGGACGTGAGTCTGAGTGAACTCTGGGAGTTGGTGATGGACAGGGAGGCCTGGCATGCTGCGATTCATGGGGTCGCAAAGAGTTGGACACGACTGAGCGACTGATCTGATCTGATCTGATCTGAAGGATTCTTGGCCTATTTCCAGTTTGTGAAATAACCCTCCATTTCCTTCTAGAAGCTCTACTGTTTTGCCATTTTTGTCTTGGATAATTTTTGTGGGCGCTGTAAGAGAGATCAAGTGTCTTTTGTCTCTGTATTGATATCTAGTTGACCTACTATCATGTGCTGATAGGTACATTCTTTCCTCACTAGATTGTAGTGATGCTTTTTTCAAAAGTCAGAAAACCATGTTGAATCTATAAATCAACTTAGATGCAACCGAGATTTTAAAGGAATGATTACATAAATAAATTACATCCTAAAGTTCAAAGATGAGGAAATGTGAACTGCTGCCAAAAAATAACAACAATGAAATTGATGAAGAACTTTTAAAAGATAAATCTCTGTAGGCTATAAGAGGAGGGTGAACCAGAAAGTAGTATGAATTCCTGGTGCTCAGCCTTCTTCACAGTCCAGCTCTCACATCCATACATGACCACAGGAAAAACCATAGCCTTGACCAGACGAACCTTTGTTGGCAAAGTAATGTCTCTGCTTTTGAATATGCTATCTAGGTTGGTCATAACTTTCCTTCCAAGGAGTAAGCGTCTTTTAATCTCATGGCTGCAGTCACCATCTGCAGTGATTTTGGAGCCCAGAAAAATAGTCTGACACTGTTTCCACTGTTTCCCCATCTATTTCCCATGAAGTGGTGGGACCAGATGCCATGATCTTCGTTTTCTGAATGTTGAGCTTTAAGCCAACCTTTTCACTCTCCACTTTCACTTTCATCAAGAGGCTTTTGAGTTCCTCTTCACTTTCTGCCATAAGGGTGGTGTCATATGCATATCTGAGGTTATTGATATTTCTCCCGGAAATCTTGATTCCAACTTGTGTTTCTTCCAGTCCAGTGTTTCTCATGATGTACTCTGCATATAAGTTAAATAAACAGGGTGACAATATACAGCCTTGACATACTCCTTTTCCTACTTGGAACCAGTCTGTTGTTCCATGTCCAGTTCTAACTGTTGCTTCCTGACCTGCATACAAATTTCTCAAGAGGCAGGTCAGGTGGTCTGGTATTCCCATCTCTTTCAGAATTTTCCACAGTTTATTGGGATCCACACAGTCAAAGGCTTTGGCATAGTCAAGAAAGCAGAAATAGATGTTTTTCTGGAACTCTCTTGCTTTTTCCATGATCCAGCGGATGTTGGCAATTTGATCTCTGGTTCCTCTGCATTTTCTATGCTTTTGAACTGTGGTGTTGGAGAAGACTCTTGAGAGTCCCTTGGACTGCAAGGAGATCCAACCAGTCCATTCTGAAGGAAATCAGCCCTGGGATTTCTTTGGAAGGAATGATGCTAAAGCTGAAACTCCAGTACTTTGGCCACCTCATGCGAAGAATTGACTCATTGGAAAAGAGTCTGATGCTGGGAGGGAATGGGGGCAAGAGGAGAAGGGGACAACAGAGGATGAGATGTCTTGATGGCATCACTGACTTGATGGACGTGAGTCTGAGTGAACTCCGGGAGTTGGTGATGGACAGGGAGGCCTGGTGTGCTGCGATTCATGGGGTTGCAAAGAGTCAGACACAACTGAGTGACTGATCTGATCTGATCTGAATGTTTTTGTAGAGAAAATAGGGTAATATATGATATACATTTATCACCTCCCCATCTATTATCTATCATAACTATATGAAATATGTATTATTTTGTATATGTACTATATGAGATAATAGGAAAATGAATTGCACATCCTCAGAGTTTAATATGATCCACTTAACATAAACTCCAGTCTGTTGGAAAATTTTGACTCTTCTACATACTAGCAAAACCATGGTATGTTGTTAATAATGAGATGTTTAGTATTTTCATGAGAAAATTCTACTTTAAGTGCTATTCAACTTCTACTACATCCTTGTTGGTATATACATGGTTGAATTTTGGAGTCAACATGATATAATGGTATTGTTTATCAGCATAGTACATTGTGATCTTATTTTATTGTGTAATAATTGTGTAGCGTGGTTGAAACGATGACCATTTCAAGTACTTATTTTTCCCCAGATTTCGTGATTCACTGGAAAGCGATATTATTGTAGTTCATGCCATTCAGAGTGATCACAAGGTATCCTCCTATAGGCTTGTGAAACCCTCTAAGTACTCCAAAACCAAACGGGCAAGTCAATCAGAGAGAAGACCAAGCAAATTTGAGAGGTTTGAAAAAGAAGGAACTGGAAGAAAGGATAGCCAGAGAGATACAGGTAACATAAATGACAAGAAGGCTTTTGAGTCCATATTTATCAAAATTTCAAAATTGAATTCTCTTTTTGTGAGCAGAACCTTTGATTCCCAGTCATGTGACTAAGGGTGGATAAGAGCACCAAGTACTACTGATTTCTTGCTTCCCTTGTCCAACTGTTCTTAAATCTAGGATTTTACCAGATGCTAGTTTTCCTAGGAAGTGTATGTTCTCAGACTCCTGGGCCCCACCCCAGATTGTAGGGCCAGAACACAACTCACACTCTTTTCCGAGGACATAAACAGAATGATGAGCTGAGAATACGGGTGTGAAAATAAATCTCTACTCCCTGCCTCCTGTGACTGCCCACAGGGTGACTGGGGTGAAAAGGAGCAAGACAGGAATTCTGGGGACAGATGTGGAGCGCCTAGTCAAGGGTAAAGGGCACTGCAGGCTGGCCAGATGTAGGCTAGAGCCCATGATTCAGTACTCACATTATTACTGTTTCACTTTCTTCATTGAGAAACATTTAATGGCTTCTTTCTGCTTCCAGGATAGCTTCTGAAACCCTTATCACATATTTAATCCTTTTGCAACATATCTCTTTTATTCCCAACAGTGTCTTCTCATATTGCTTGATTGGCACATTTAACTTATTGCCCTGCTTGCTGCTTCCTAATTATGTCTGAAACGTCCACATGCAGGTTCCTAATGAAGTGACCAATTCACTCCTCTCCTCTCTGAATTCTACCATTTTGGGGGAATCCAAATCAAATTATACTTTTTTTTTTATTGACGTATAGTTGATTTACAGTGTTGTGTTAGTTTCAGGTATACAGCAAAGTGATTGTTTACACACACACACACACACACACACACACACACACACACATATTCGTTAATCAGATTCTTTTCCCTTGTAGGTTATTACAAAGGTTGAAGATGGTACCCTGTGCTATGCAGTGCGTCTTTGTTGGTTATCTATTTTATATATACGAAATGCACTTGAATTATCAAATCTTTCTGTGGCCACCCAGGGCATATTTAACTTATTTTTCCACAGTACCATATATTTGAAATATGAAATAAAATGGTAACCATCCATGTTATTTTACATTTTCATATATATCTAAAGTGTTATCTCTATGTAGCTTGAACAAAAATTGAATAATTCCTCTAGTAGGTACTTACAATTGATAAAACCAATAGTATTATTTTAATCAATTGTTACTGAAGTATAATTGACCTACAAAACTGTGTTAGTTCCAGGTTGCAATATAGTGATTCCATATTTCTACACATCACAAAATGATCACCGTGGTAGGTCTAGTTATTATCTCTCACCATACAAAGTTATTACTACACTATTGACTGCCGTGGTGTCCATTTCATCCCCCTGGCTCATTTATTTTGTAAGTGGAAGCTTGCACCTCTTACTCTCCCTCACCTATTTCTTCCTTCGACCCCTTCCTCTCTGGCAACCAGCTATTTGTTTTCTGTATTATGAGTCTATTTCTGTTTTGTTATGTTTATTCATTTGTTTTGATTTTTTAGGCTCCACATATAAGAGAAATCATACAGTATTTGTTTTTCTTGTCTTATTTCAGTCAGCGCAACACTCTCTAGGTCATCCATGTTGTCACAAATGAAAATATTTTATTCTTTTTTTATGACTGAGTAGTGTTCTATTGTGTGTGTATACCTCATATTCTTCACCCATTCACATATCAATGAACACTTAGTTTGCTTCTATATCTTGGCTGTTGTAAATAATACTGCAATGAACATAAGGGTGCATATATCTTTTTATGTTAGTGGAACTTTTTCCCTTGGAAAAATACCCATAAGTGGAATCCTGGATCATCATATGGTAGTTCTGTTTTTAATTCTTGAGGAATCTCCTGCACCAACTTACATTCCTACCAACAGTACACAAGTGTTCCTTTTTCTCTATCTCCTCACCAACCCTTGTTATTTGTCATCGTTTTGATAATAGCCATTCTGACAGGTGTAAGGTGGTATCTCATTGTGTTTTTGATTTGCATTTCCCTGATGACTGGGCTTCCCTGGTGACTTAGACAGTAAAGAATCTGCCAGCAATGCAGGAGACTCGGGTTCAATCCCTGAGTTGAGAAGATCCTCTGGAGGAGGAAATGAAATAACACTCCAGTATTATTGCCTGGAAAATCCCATGGATAGAGAAGCCTGACAGGCTGTAGTCCATGGGGTCTCAAAGAGCTGGACAAAGCTAAATGACTAACACCCTCCCTGATGACTAGTAATGTTGAATATCTTCTCACGTGTCTGTGATAAAGCCATTAATTTTAAGTTCTAGATTTGTGTGTTTCTGACCAGTTTTTAAATTGGCTGCAGACCACTACAGTTGGTATATATCACCTCAAATTACACGTCAAATATGACTCACTTGCTTTTCTCTTTCCCCATCATCATGTTACAGAACTCTTTCCCAGCTTCCCAATATCTGCCAGTAGTCTGTTATTCATGATCATGTTCTTTACTTGTTTAATATATGTCTTATGTCACCAGTTTTTTAAAAAATAAATTTCTAAGAAGCAAAAATTGTGATTTAGATCTCTTTGGTGGGGTTTAATTCATAGTAATTGCTTAATATATACTGTAACTCTGGATTCAGTATATTCTTGGATTTTTAAAAATGTGGCAGATTGAAAACAATATTTGAGTTTTGTCTTAGTATTCCAAAAAGATTGAAAACAATTGTTGGCTGTCTCTATAGGTGGAAGTATTAGTGTGCCAGAAGAATCAGTCATAGAGAAAGGGAAGAAATTTCGGCCTAAAACCCTAAGTGAAATTATGGTGGAAAATCAAATTGAGAAAACAAGGAAACTTATATTAAAAGCTGAAAGGGCCCAAATGAAGATTCAGCAACGAAAAAAAGAATGGGAAGAACTGTAAGTTTTTGTTCTTTAAATCTGAAATTGCACCACAGACTCAGAATTATGTTTTTGCTTTATGATTGAATTTGATTCTATACCTAGAATAAAGTAGAAAAGTTAGAGTTTATTTTTATGTTTATGGCTGTGTTTTCGGTTTTTCTGATAGGTACAAAAGTAAACCTGATGATGACTATGAAGATCCCAAAGATGTTCAGGCCATCAAAGAGGCCCAGTTATTTATGGGAGACTTTAATTTGAAGACAGCCTCAGACTATAAGATACCTGAACACATGAGAATAAATGCTGCCAAGAAGGAGGAGGAACTGGGATACCTAGACTCTATGGTACTTACCCATAGTTTTCATGACAAGGAGACATTCCTTTTTTTTTTTCTTAAATTCTGCTAAGACCACCCATTTTGTTATCTGATCCATAAAGATATATAATCATAGAAGTGTAGAATTGGAAAAGACCTGCATCATTTTCCTAGAGTAATGCCCGTTTTTACACATGAGGAAATTGAGTCCCAAAGAAAAGAGATTTATCCACGATTATTAACATCACAGAGCCAGTGTTGAAATTAGTTTTTTGGTTCAGTACCAGTTTCATGGGTGAAAGCATTATATTTTATGGACTTTGAACCTCTGAAATTCAAACACATCCTTGTTGGATATTGTTTTTGGCTGCTGTTGACTACCAGAAACTTAGGAAAAGAGGCTACTGTCTTTGCCTTTGTTTGAAGGACTTGCAGAGTTTTGTAGGTGACTCAATACTAAACAATTAATATATTTCATTTTGATTCTCTCTGCATTCTCTCAAACTGCTTCTAGTCATCCTGATCTCTCATACCTGTTTTCGTACTCAAGTTTCCTCTCCCTGTCATAGTAATTACTTATTTTGAATTGACAAGTGACTTTTCACATTCAGAGGCTCTGAATGTGAAAAGGCATCTGAGCTAATAGTTTGAGGAGACTTTTGTATATGGTCACTTAGTATGATTCTGCACAGTGCCCATTTCAAGGCATCACATTGGAAAGAGTGCCAAGTCATACCACAGGTATAGTACAATTGAATATTTTATAATTTTCTGAAAAATGGAAGTAAAGGATCTTGAGGAAGGAGTGTCACTTTCAATTTCACTGAAGATGCTGTACTTACCAGCATCAAAGATTCCAGTATGGCAATTCATGGCCACAGGTAAATTTTCATAGCTCATAACTATATTTTTCTAATCAAATGGACATTCGTAACATTTTATTAGTAACTGTTTGGATTGTTTTTCTAGCTGTTTGTCTAAGGAAACTTCTGTTTCAACTACCATGTGTCATCCTTTCTCATAGAGAAATGTTTTTTCAACCACAGTTTGCCAATCAGCCAACCTGATATTTCATGGTCCAGCTAGAGGTGATGGACAGGTGTGATGTCCTGAACTGAACTGCACTATACTGAAATCTATTTTATTAAAGTAATAGCATTAAATAATGTAGAACACACTAGTCCACAGGTCAGAAGATCAGAGTTCTGTTCCACTTAATCTCTGCCATTTAATAGTTCTATAAACTTGGCTAGTCATGTAAATCTCCCAAAGCCTCAGTTGTGTTGTCTATTAAAAACAAATAGTATTTCTACCAACGAACAACAATAAGACAAGACATGTCTAGTCTTCTTTGCTGCTGCTGCTGCTAAGTTGCGTCAGTCGTGTCCGACTCTGTGCGACCCCATAGACGGAAGCTCACCAGGCTCCCCCATCCCTGGGATTCTCCAGGCAAGAACACTGGAGTGGGTTGCCATTTCCTTCTCCAATGCATGAAAGTGAAAAGTGAAAGTGAAGTCGCTCAGTCGTATTAGAGAGTTAATAAGTAGTCATTCTTTTTTTAAAAAATGAATTTATTTTTTATTGAAGGATGATTGCTTTATAAGCAGTCATTCTTATCATAGTTAAATTCAAAGTCATTCAAAAGTATCAAGCATTTTATGTAAAAAATTAAAAAAAATTTTTGGTGGCACCAGACATGTGCCACGCCATGCCATCCCATGCCATAGACATGGCATATTGGATCTTAATTCTCCGACCAGTAATCTAACCCACACCCCCTACCTTGGAAGCGTGGAGTCTTAATCACTGGACCACCAGGGAAGTCCCTCCTCAAACATGTTAGAAATGGTATATTACACATCCCCCTCCCTGTGGCTAGTATTCAGTGTGTGAGATATTTGGAAAACTAGAAAAAGAAGATTGGTATATAAGTAGGGCTCCTCAAAGACATTAGCCTTACAGGCATCAGGCTGGTTTGGGTTTGTTCTTCTCAGCTTAATTTCAGTCCTCTGGGTACTTCAGACGTGGCCCCAACTCACCCAAGGGCTGGATTTTGACTTTAAATCTTAATGCTTTAAAGGTTTGTTCTTAAGTATGTAAAACATGTCCTCTATTTTGTTGCAATAGCTTGTAAATACATTGTAAGTTTTATAAGACTACTTGAAGAAGTGCCTTTTGCTGTTTAATTTTCATTAACCTGTATATTTACTTTAGTTATTAAAGTAACTTTTGCAAAGTTACTTTAATAGCTTTAGGGCCATCTGATTGCCTAACTGCACACAGGAGTAGGGTTGCATGTGATTATAGGCTCTGGTAAACACATTTAAGAAAGACAGACTGGGGAGGGGACTGGTGGTGAAGAAGCACCTGTGGCACCAGGGAGCGGAAGCAGGGGTGTAGCCTGGATTAGATAAATGCAGAAGGAACCAAGGAAGAATCCAGGAATCTCTTGGTGTGGCGTGATACTGAAATTAAGAATCATGACCTTGCCTGCACAAGGACTTACAGACATTACATGGCCAAAATACAGAATTAAAACGGGTTAAATTGTAGTTTGATACTAGGTGGATACCCCTGAGTCTAAGCCCATGGGACCTGAGCTTCCATCAGAGAAGGATGATTACTCGTGTGTTCCTAACCAAAGGATGACCTTCCCCCTCCTGGGATCTGGCTGAGTACAGGGCTCAAGAAGCACTTCTGTGAGTAGTGGGATGAGGACAGGAGAACTCAGCCTGATAAGCCAGTTGGGGGACACCAGAGGTCATATCCAGACTGTCTCCCCCTTATGGAGAGATAAAATATGGAAAAGCCTAACATCAGAGAAAATAACTTGGTAGTGAACAGGAATGATCAGAAAGATTTTTTTTCTCGAATTTTTCTAGGCATACCAGTCAAGGGACAAAATCAAATCATATTTCAGACTGCCCTTTGTGGCCGGGTTGTCATTTCGCTTCCCTCCTGTTCCTTTTCTCAGGCCTACTCAAAGAAAATGCACATGAACAAGAGCATCGTCTCTCTTCGAGACCTTAAGGTGGCTGTCATTGAGGAAATACAGTGTCTGGTGCAAGAACTGAAGAACATTCAGTCGACTCTTCCTGTATTCAAGCACCTGCCCATTCCCCAGGTCCCTCAGATATACCCGGAAGAAGTTCCAGAAAAGAGATTTCAGTATGATGATGAAACCCTCCTAGCTTTTAAGCAACAGCAGGTGAAAAGTCAGGATGAAAAGACCCACCAGGTGGGACAGACAGAATTGGCAGGCTCAGCTGGAGGCTTCCTCAGACTCTCTTCTGGAAAGGAACCGGATTTAACGACACGTGATTCGTTGTCTAGAGCATCAAAAGCATCATCATTCAGTCTGGACCTTCCAAAGTTCATAGAATTTGAAAAAGCAGATCCAACTGATGTGGAGCTGGAGATTATGAAGAGGGAAGAGATCAAACACGTGTACATGCAACAGTATTTGATCAACCGGGTAAGAATGCGACTGCTAATTTAAAGCTGAAAGACGGAAGAGCTAGATCTAGATTCTTATTTTTAACTTCTCTACATTAACCTCCCCCTAAACTCTGACCAGTCCACAACTCACTGATAGCTTGGCTTCCCTCCCCATCCCTGGACTTCTGAAAATCATTCTGTTCTTCCCAGAACTTTGGAGCTTATCAACTTTTTGAAAAGCTATGAATCAAGGGCAAATCCATGTTAACTGGTATCTAACTAAAGTCATGCTAAAGAAGTGATGGAGCAGCTTTCAGATGATGGATGCTGCTGCTAAGTCGCTTCAGTCGTGTCCAACTCTGTGCGACCCCATAGACGGAAGCTCACCAGGCTCCCCTGTCCCTGGGATTCTCCAGGCAAGAACACTGGAGTGGGTTGCCATTTCCTTCTCCAATGCATGAAAGTGAAAAGTCAAAGTGAAGTCGCTCAGTCGTGTCCGACTCTTAGCGACCCCACGGACTGGAGTCTACCAGGCTCCTCCGTCCATGGGATCAGATGATGGATAGAGCATGATTTAAAACCTTCCGGTGAAAGTGAGGCACCATCTGCCTTTCACCCCTGCTCTTTCTCTAATGTATGATTTGCCCTGTTAGTGGGAGTGTTCACGGTTAACAGCTAGCCTCAGAATCATGGAATAGCAAATATTTTTATTTCTAGGAAAATCAGGACCAGGTTGGCGCCAGTTGTGTGCAGGAGGTGCTCTGAATAGGGGAGGAAAAAGTCCTTTCTGGGATGGAAAGCTCCCTCCTGCCAGTTGCACAGAGTCCCCTTGCTCAGTATGTCTTTCTGGCCACACTCTGAAGGCATCCCCTGTTACCCTGCGCCCAACCTTACTCATCACCATTATGTCTACTTCTTCCAGTCCTGTTTTCTCAGTCTTCCTGTTTCTCCACACTCACTTCCCTACTTCTGAATTTCATCTGTGCATTTTTCTTTGCTATTTCCTTCTGCCTGCAATGACTTCCTTTCAAAGTTGCCATCATTTAAAACTCAGATCACTTCCAGACTCGCTCCATAATCTTCTGCTTTCACTACATACTCTTGTTTCTTCTAAACTCCATTTGCACTTAAATCAGCACCTCATGATTTATACTTATTTTTCCTGCTGTTTTGTATTGTTAGTTTTGTCTTATAACTTAGATTATACAATTTTTAATTGAGGTATAGTTGATGTACAATGTTATATGTTTCTGCTGCTGCTGCTGCTAAGTCACTTCAGTCGTGTCCGACTCTGTGTGATCCCATAGATGGCAGCCCACCAGGTTCCCCCGTCCCTGGGATTCTCCAGGCAAGAACACTGGAGTGGGTTGCCATTTCCTTCTCCAATGCATGAAAGTGAAAAGTGAAAGTGAAGTCGCTCAGTCGTGTCCGACTCTCAGCGACCCCATGGACTGCAGCCCACCAGGCTCCTCTGTCCATGGGATTTTCCAGGCAAGAGTACTAGAGTGGGGTGCCGTTGCCTTCTCCGATGTTATATGTTACAGATGTATAATAACGTGATATAATAAAGTGATTCACAGTTTTAAAAGTTATACACCATTTGTAGTTACTATAAAATATGGTGCACAATAATCATTGTAGCTTATTTTATACCTAATAGTTTATACCTATTAATGTCATACCCTTATATTGCCCCTCTCTTCTTTCCTCTCTCAACTTGTAACCACTACGTTGTTGTCTATATTTGTTTCCTTTCTGTTATGTTCACTAGTTTGCTTTATTTTTTTTAGATCCCACATATTACTGCTAATATATAATATTTATCTTTCTCTGAGTGACTTATTTCACTAATCATAATATTCCCCAGGTCCATCCATGTCATTGCAAATGGAAAAATTTCATTCTTTTATATGGCTGAGTAGTATTCCTTTTCACATATGTATATATCACATTTAATTTTTCTATTCATCTGTTTATGGACACTTAGGTTGCTTCCTAAGTGTTGCTTCCTTAGGTTGTATTTTGAGAGACCTCCCTCTCCACATTCTTGATAATGGCAATAATGTGCATCCTTGTCTTGTTTCTGATCTTAGAGGAAATGCTTTCAGTTTTTCACCTTTTGAGTATGATATTAGCTATAGATTTGTCATATTATGACTTTTATTATGTTGAGCTATGTTCTCTCTCTGCCTCCTTTCTAAAAAGTTTTTATCATAAATAGATGTTAAATTTTGTCAAAAGTTTTTCTGCAGCGAGATAATCATGTGGCTTTTATTTTTCAATTTGTTAATGTGGTGCAGCACACTGATTTGTGTCTATTGAATTATCCTTGCATCCTTGGAATAAATCTCATTGATCATAATTTATGATTATTTAAGGTACTGTTGGGATCCGTTTGCTAATATTTTGTTAAGGACTTTTGCATCTCTGTTCATCAGTGATATTGGGCTGTAATGCTCTTTTTTGCATGATATATTTGTCTGGTTTTAGTATCAGGATAATACTGGCCTTATAGAATGAGTTTGGAAGTGTTCCTTCATCTGCAATTTTTTTGGGATAGTTTTAGGATGGCTGTTAACTCTTCTCTAAATGTTTGGTAGAATTCCCCTGTGAAGCTATCCAGTCTGCTTCAACTTAATTACTGGTAATTGGTCTGTTCATTGCTGTGGTCTCAGTTGTACTGAGACTTTTTCATTTCTGATTTTATTGACTTAGGCCACCTCCCGTTTTTTTCTTGATGAATTTGGATTAAGGTTTGTCAATTTTATCTTTTCAAAGACCAGCCTTAGTTTTATTGATTTTTTTTCCCCCTTTAGTCTCTATTTCATTAGGTCATACAGTTCTTGAGGGAAGGGCCACATATACTTCTGATTCCTCTGAAGTGTCTAGGACAATTCTAGACATATAAAAGTTTTGATTGATTTAACTAAGTTATTAATTTAACAAATATTAATTGGCCATTCTATGTGTAGAAACAGTGTAAGCTAGGTAGTAGGGATGCAACAATTCCCAAGCCAGACATGTACTCAATCTTCATAAAGCTTACAGGTATGAAGTGTAGTGAGAATAAAACAAGAATAACCCTTACAAACTTGGACACCTATGTGGTATAGTTGCAGAATGGTGTTGCACTAAAGACAATATAGTCCTGTCTCCAAAGAAGCTTAAAAATAATTCAGATTTATTAAGCAAGCATTAAAGGGGAACCCACTTAGTCTATAGTCAAACATTAAAAGCTTAATTTTTCTTTTCCTTGGTTTGTTTCTGTTTTTTAGCCCTCTGAAATTCTCTAGCAGTTTCACTGCCCCAGACCCACAGATGTCTTCCTTTTTCTCAGCCTTAGGTTGAACCCTCACTCACTATAGGTGTTACATAGTCAAGGCTTCGGATCACGTACAGCCTAATGAAAAACATGGAATGGTGTGTATTCTTCCTGTTGTACTAGTTTCTTTAAGAGAATCTGCCCTTGGGGTTGTCTTTTGCTTTCTTCATCTCCTTTGGGATGGGACAAGGGAGAAGCTGTGTCAAAATCAAAGTAACACTGAGGATTTAAGATCATTTGAAATGACAGTGGGATAAAGTCTAGACCAGGCCCTGAGTTACTTGAGTTCTTATCTGTAACAAATTAGTTTGGGTCTCAAGGAAATCATTTTTAGTCTCAATTTCTTCATCTATAAATAAACTAAGAAAAGAAGATTGAATAAATTTCTTATGGTTCCACAATTATGTTTATCTATTTAAAAATATTTGCTGTTCCATAGGTTTGAAATTTTTCAAAATAAGGTGAGGAAAGTAAAAATTTTTAGTGCTTACTGTGTGAAGGACAGTGTAGAGATAGTGTGGGGACAAATATAAACAATATCCATGAAGAGCTCATAGTCTCCAATTTAAACAAAGATTTAATCAAGATTTATTATAAAACTCTGATTTAAAGTAGGAAGGACATTCTTGATCAATGGGTTAATCAATGATGAAGAAATAGCTAGAAGGACTGCAACTTCCTCAAGAATTCCTGCTACTGCTGCTAAGTCACTTCAGTCGTGTCCAACTCTGTGCGACCCCATAGATGGCAGCCCACCAGGCTCCCCCCGTCCCTGGGAATCTCCAGGCAAGAACACTGGAGTGGGTTGCTATTTCCTGCTCCAATGCATGAAAGTGAAAAGTGAAAGTGAAGTCGCTCAGTTGTGTCCGACCCTTAGCATGGACTGCAGCCTACCAGGCTCCTCTGTCCATGGGATTTTCTAGGCAAGAGTACTGGAGTGGGGTGCCATTGCTTTCTCCAATAAATTTAATTTCTATTCATTTAATACCATTGATGAACTGATTTATGTGACTACATACATACACATGTGCCTACTCACCCACCTTTATAATTTTCCATCCAAAATAAGGGCAGAATAAACAAAATGCTTTTACCCAAACAAATCAGTATTGTTGGATAGTTTTAAAGATGAACTTATCTGTTTTAAGCTTCTAACATACCCTCAAATCTTTTTGCACCTCAGATCAAAGAACTGATTGTCACCTTTGATGCAGAGCTCCGTCTCCTGAGACATCAGAAACTGAAATTAGATACTCAGATGAAATTATCTGACCTGCACCATGTCACATTATTTCAAGAAATGCTTCTACTGAAGAACTTTGAAAAACAGGAGAACATACTTCAAGAGCGTGTTAATTCATTAGACAAAGAGGAACAGGACATGCAAGTATGAATGGTCAAGATTGCTAACTGGCTACAGCCTTAGTTATGCAGGGGACTTGATTCTTCTTTTCTTCTTAATTTCCCCCCTCGTTCTAGTCTACTTCTCTTTCTTGTCTTCTCTTCATCCTCCTTTTTCCTGTCATTCCTGTTTGCTCTCTATTTTTGGTAACCTCACTCGAGGAACAGTGAATCATAATTTTTAATGAATTTGATCTGATATAAAGTAGGAGAATAATTTTTTCAAAAGTGACCCTTATGTTTTGTTTACCTTTGGATTTAAAATTATTTTTGTTGTTAGTAGCTATCATGTGAAGTTGAGTTTTGATTACATATTATCATTATGAATGAACATACTTGGAAAAGGAGTTGGTAAATTTCTTAAATATGATAGCTACTTTCAGAGTAATACATAATTGACTAGCATAGGAAATTTTCTTTATTATATATATTAATATGTAAATTTAAGGAGATTAATTATACCATCTATCTTTGTCATAAAGGAAGAAGGAGTCTATTAGATAATGCATACATAATAGTGATGTTAGTTTGTAGATGTATCAGCTTCACTAAGAGCAAATTTGCCTTTTTGTTTTCAGTATCTTGTGTTGATATGAAAGAGAGTCTTTTTTGAGAGCACATACAGAAAAATATTAGCTGACATTCACATAAAAATTTTACGTAAAAATTTTAAATTAGTTTTTTGAGGAAGTTAAACATCAAAAAAATCTATCTTATCTGATTCTGACCTTAATTGAGTTTTACAAAAGAATGATAAATTTTACCAAATGAATGACTCTGCAAACATCAGAAATGTAAACTTCTATTAAAAAATGTTTGTAGGCTGTAACCTTACAGTGTAATATACATTATCCTCTGAACCTGGTTTATCAGGAAATATTTTATTTATCATTTGTTCATATTTTTTTTCATATAGTGGAAAATAAATGAAACTCTTAAAGAGATGGAAGAGAAAAAGAATGAAGTAGCCAAGCTCCAGGACCAAGAAAAAGCACTCTATGCTGGTTTCCAGACAGCGGTTGGCGAAAACAATAAATTTGCTAATTTCCTTATGAAGGTACTAAAGAAGAGGATTAAGCGGGTGAAGAAAAAAGAGGTCGAAGGAGATGTCGGTTTGTATTTCTTTCTTATATTTGATTCTATTTTGTCTCGTTAGCATGAAATAGAGAAATAACTAAGGGACATATTACACAATTTTTCTTTTTTTCACTACAACATAGACAATGTAGAGGCACTGTGGGGTTACAGAGGAGAGGATATAGACCTTTAGGTCTCTAACCATCAGAAGTGTGTGTGCATATGCTATGAGATAGCATAGGGTAGTTTCACTTAACAAGCACTTCTTTTCATGTGTACTTGACACCTGTGTATCTTTCATAAAATTTCTTGTCATGTCTTTTGCCCACGTTTGAATACAGTTGCTTGCTTTTGTACTGTTGAGTTTTGAGAACTCTACATATTATATCCACTAGTCCTTTGTCAAATATGTGGTTTGCAAATATTTTCTTCTAGTCTGTAGCTTGGTTTTTAATTCTCTGAATAGGATCATTTGCAGGGCAATAGTTTTGAATTTTGTCAATGTTCAATTTGTCATTTTTTCCTCTCTTGGATTTTGTTTTGTTGTCAAGTCTAAGAATTCTTTGCCTAGCCCTGGGTCCCAAAGATTTTCTTTTATTTTTTTTCTAAAGATTTTAGTTTTACATTGAAATCCATGATCCATTTGGAGTTAAGTGTTCTATAAGATAGGCGACTTAGGTCAAGGTTTTTGTTTTCTCCTAGGAATGTCCAATTTTTCTAGCACCGTTTGTTGAAAAGGCTGTCTCTCTTCTGTTGGATTGCCTTTATCTGTGTTGAAAATCATTTGAGCCTATTTGTGTGGACCTATTTCTGTTTTTTTTTTTTTCTTTTTAATTCTGTTATGTTGATCTATGTGTCTATCTCTTCACCAATACTATGGTCTTGAGTATGGTAGGTATTGAGTTCTAAAATCAGGTAGACTAATTTCTCCCACTATTATTCTTTTTAAAAATTGCATTAGCTATTCTGGTTCCTTTATATTTCCATGTTTAATTTTTTTATATATCTACAAAAGATATCGTTGGAATTCTGACAGCAATTGTGTTAAACCTCTATCAGTTGGGGAGAATTAGTGTCTTTCCTATGAGTCTTCCAATGCATGAACAGGGTATGTACTTATTTAAAGCTTTGATTTGTCATCAACACTGTGTAGTTTTCAACACACAATTCATGTTCATGTTTTACCCCTAAAGTACTTCTTTTTTATTTTTTGAGTAATTTGTTTTTAATCTTGGTGTCCACATATCCATACTAGTGTATAGAAATATGGTTGCTTTGGGGATATTTATCTTGTACCTTGTAACCTGACTTATTCTAGGAGTTTTTTATTGATTCTTTGGGAATTTCTAGCTCTAAAGGGAAATTTTATTTTTAGTCTGTATGCCAATTACCATTTCTTGCCTTATTGCCCTGGTTAGAATTTTCAGTACTATCTTGAAACAGAGTGTTAAGAACAGACATCCTTGCCTTAATCCAATCTTAGGGGGAAAGCATTCTATCTTTCACTATTAAGTATGCTGCCTATACCATTAAAAAACACCTGTAGGTGTTTCTTGGATACTTTTTACCAAGTTCAGGAAGTTCTCTTCTGTTTTGTTTTTCATGAATGAGTTTGAATTTTATCAGATGCTTTACTGCATTGATGATTATGTGACCTTTTTTTTTTCTTTAGCCTGTTAAGATGGTGAATTATATTGGCTGATTACTAATTACAAAACTAGGCTAGCATTCTGAAATGTTGGCTTCCTGGGTAGCTCAAATGGCAAAGAATCTGCCTACAATGCAGGAGACCTGGGTTCGATCCCTGGGTTGGGAAGATCCCCTGGAGAAAGGCATGGTAACCCACTCAGTATTCTTCCCTGGAGAATTCTGTGGACAGAGGAGCCTGACGGGCTTACAGTCCATGGAGTCACAAAGAGTCAGACACGTCTGAGTGACTAACACTTTCACTTTCTGGCATAATGTAAAATTCTTTTTATGTATTGTTGAATTCTATTTGCTAATATTAAGAAATTTTATGGGAGGAGAACAAGATGGCAGAGGAGTAGGTGGACATGGAGTACATCTCTCTCCATGGATACATCAGGAATACACCTTCAGACACAGAAGTGCATGCAGAACACCAGCGGAGAGCAGACAGGAGTACTTGACCAGAGGAAAAGAGTATATAGAACCACACAAAACTCGGTAGGAGGAAGGGACTAGGGGGAAAAACAGGAGTATTAGTAGGACTGCACCTGGCCTCAGCAGGTGGGGGAACTGAAGCTGGAGTCCGATCCCCACATTGGGGCAATTGTCTGAGTCAGAGGAAAAACATTTAAGGCTGAGAGTGAAACAGCTGATCTGTGGCAGCCTAAATGGTATGAGACTCGGACAGACCTTGCCACAGCCATACATACTCTGGACAGGAATGCTGGTCCTCTGGAAGGCACAGGGGCTGGGAGCTGGAGTTTAGGAGTGTGGAGCGATCCCAGGATGAGAGCCGTTGTTGACTGTGGAGAGATGGATCCAGGGGAGATGAGAGAGGAGATTGCGATGGGAAATGCCTGTGGAGGAAAGCCAGGCAGCCACCTAAGCAAGGCGATACAGCTTAGTCATGTGTAGGGGGTGGAGCCATCACCATAGTTTTTCTCTCCCCACAGGCCAGCATCAGTAGCTGAACAATAGAGAGGCAGTGCATCAAATTCCTGAGGCACTGAACTACAGAATAGGACTTCACCCAGGGTGCCCCTTTAAGTGCCTGATGTGCCAATCTACAGAGTAGGACCCCAGCCAGGGGGCGCCCTCTATGTGCCTGATGCTCCAACAACAGAGAAGGACCCCAGGCAAGGGAGTCCTCTAAGTGCCTGAATGGGCAGAGCTAAGGAGAAAGACTGGCCAAAGAGGCCTTCTGATCACTAGCTACAAGAGGCTTAAAAAAAGGCTCTGATAGGACCATAACTCCTGTGGCGGAGGCAATCTGTGTCCCTGTACACTTGGCACTGCCAGGGTCCCCGCAAGCCAAGCAGCTGCACCACCTTCACGCTCAACTCTCATGGGGGCAGAGCTGCCACAGGAAAAAAAAAGTCTTGTGTCTATGCATATAGTGTCGCTTTGGTAGTGCATGACTCTTTGCAGCCTTGTAGACTGTGGCCTGCCAGGCTTCTCTGTCAGGGAGCAGGGTTCTCCAAGCAAGAATACTGGAGTGTATTGACCAATACTGGTTGCCATACCCTAATAGAGCACTATATTTCCTGCTGCCCTGGCCATCAACTCCCCTGAGTACGTGGTGCTGCCAGAACCCCTGCAACCCAAGCAGCTGCACGACCTCCACACCTGGCCCTCACAGAGGCAAACCTAAGTCCTCTAGGGCAGCCTCAGAAGCAAACCCCAGTGGACGAGCCACATGCAGAAGTGGAGATAAAACCACAGTTGAAACCAAGGGGCAGTGTGGCTAAGGAAGAAGGCCCCAAATCTTCCCACCAGCTGTACAAGCTGCAGGTTAAATCCACATGATCAACTAGACAGACTCTACGTTGATGGAATATATAAAAGGTCATTGAGAGCTCCCACAAAAGAAAATGTACAAGTTCTGATAGCTGTGGACATTGGAGGCAAGAACACATAGGAGTAGGACCAGATTAGAATCTGAGCTGCCCCCCCAGCAGGTCCAGAGATCGGCACAGTGTTGGAAGGCATCCTAGGGAGGTGAGGTGAACTGTGACTCCCAGCAAGGGAAAGGACTCTGACAGCAGTGACTCAAGAAAAACATTTATTATTCTAATGTTCTGACTTTCTCTGTAGATTCTTTTGGATTTTTTTTTTCCTTTGTTCTCTCCCCCTGTTGTAGTTGTTGATTTTATTGGCACTATGAAATCTAATTAAGCCTTTGAGCTTGTTTTTTTTCTCAGTCACATTTTTTATTGCTGTTATAAACCTCTGCCTCTACATTGGGCTTTTGCAGTTATGTGGAGTTTTCCTTTTTTTGTCTCTTTTTTTAATTTTAGTTTTTTAAAGTCTATTATATATTTTTCTACATTTATTCCTTTGTTTGCCTTTCCTACTGTTCTTTTTCCCTTGCAGTTAATCTTTAATGTATATAAATCTTCTTCTTCTATCTTTCTTTCCTTTCCGGTCAACATTTTGTCAGTTTTATTTTCATTGCTTATTCCCCACTTGGCACCTTGCTTTAGTTTTGTTTTCCAGTTTTTGCTTTAGTTAGTTTTGTCCTGGTAGATATAATTTTTGGTTTCCATTGTTTGCCAGGTCAGTGTATTGTACTTTATTTTTGTTGGACTGTTCTGATTTTGCTTATGGGTGTATATGTATGTGTGTATATTCAGTCATACTTTTTATTGTTGCTATAAACCTCTGCCTCTACATTGAGCTTTTGCAGTTCTGTGAAGTTTTCCTTTTTTTCTTTCTTCTTCCATTTTCTTTCTTTTCTCTTTTTTATAATTTTAATTTTTAAAAAAGCCTATTATATTTTTTCTATATTCATTCCTTTGTTTGCCTTTCCTACTGTTCTTTTCCCCTTGAAGTTTAATCTTTAATGTATACAAATCTTCTTTGTCTACCTCTATTTAACTTTGCATATCTATTCTTTCTTTTTTTCTTTCCTTTCAACATATTTGTTAGTTTTATTTTCAATGCCTTATTCCCCACTTGGCACCTTGCTTTAGTTTTGTTTTCCAGTTTGTGCTTTAGTTAGTTTTGTTCTTAACTGGTAAATATAAATTTTGATTTACTTTGTTCGCCAAACCAATCTACTGCACTTTATTTTTGTTGGACTGTTTTCACTTTGCTCATGGGTGTATATGTATATGTGTATGTTCCATTATTTTAATTATTATTGCCTGATTTTGTAACTGCCATTTGTCTGGGGTTCATCTTTGGTTTCTCATTTCTGGATATTTGTTTTATATTTATATTTATATTTATTCACTTAATACCATAACAAACTATTTGTGGAAACTTTGTTCCCAACAAAAGATCAAGCCCTGAGCCTTTGGAGTGGGAGCACTGACTCCAAACACCTAGACCACTAGAGAACTAACCCTAAGGAGTATCAAATAGTGAGAACTCACAAAGGAAACCACTTGAATACAAGACCTGCCATCACCCAATCATCAGTAGCACCCTGTGTAGGATACCTCATCTAAACAACAAACAAAATAAAAATACAAACCAAATAATCAGCAGACAGGATTACCACCTCACTCAGCCTTGCCCATCAGAGGAAAAACAAACAACCAAACAAAAAATCAGCACAAATCTCACCCTGTACGAAGATCAAACAAACCACTGGACCTTCGTTAGGAGGGCAGAAACCAAAAAGAAGAAAGAATTCAACCTTGAAAACTAGCAAAAGGAGACCTCAAACACAATAAGTTTAAAAAAAAAAAGGCATAGAAATACTACAATAATGAAGGAACAAGATAGAAACACTCAAGTCCAAATAAATGAAGAGGAAATAGGCAAACTACCGGAAAAAGAATTCAGAATAATGATAGTAAAGATGATCAAAAACCTTGAAAACAAAATGGAGAATATGCAAGAATCAATTAACAAAGACCTAGAAGAATTAAAGAATAAACATACAGAGACAAAGGACACAATTACTGAAATTAAAAATACTCTAGAAGGAATCAATAGCAGAATATCTGAAGCAAAAGAATGAATCAGTGAGCTGGAAGATAAAATGGTGGAAATAACTTCTGAAGAGCAGAATAAAGTAAAAACAATGAACTGAGGATAGTTTCAAGACCTCTGGGACAATATCAAATGCACCAACATTTGAAGTATAGGGGGTCCCAGAAGAAGAAGAAAAAAAGAAAGGGCATGAAATTTTTGAAAAGATTATAATTGAAAGTTTCCCCAACATGAAAAAGGAAATAGTCAGTCAAGTCCAAGAGGCACAGAGAGTCCCATACAGGATAAACCCAAGGAGAAACACACCAAGACACATACTAATCAAACTAACAAAGACTAAACACAAAGAATATTAAAAGCAGCAAGGGAGAGGCAACAAGTAACATACAAGGGAAACCCCATACACTTAACAGCTGATCTTTAAGCAGAAACTCTGCAGGCCAGAAGGGAATGGCAAGATATATTTAAAGTACTGAAAGGGAAAAAATTGCAACCAAGATTACTGTACTTGACAAGGATCTCATTCAAAATTGATAGACAAATAAAAAGCTTTTCAGACAAGCAAAAGTTAAGAGAATTCAGTACCACCAAACCAGCTTTACAACAAATGTCAAAGGGACTTCTATAGTCAAGAAATACAAGAGAAGAAAATAGATCTACAAAATCAACCCCAAACATTAAAGAAAATGGCAATAGGAACATATCAATATCAATATCATATCATATAATTACTTAAAATATAAATGGATTAAATGCTCCAGCCAAAAGACACAGACTGGCTGAATGGATACAAAAACAAGACCCATATAAATGCTGTCTACAAGAAACTCACTTCAGACCTCAAGACACATAGAGACTGAAAGTGAGAGGATGGAAAAATATATTCCATGTAAATGGAAAGCAAAAGAAAGCTGGAGTAGCAATCCTCATATTGACAAAATAGGCCTTAAAGAAGATTACAAGAGATAAGAAGGGACACTCCATAATGATCAAGGATCAATTCAAGAGGAAGACATAACAATTGTAAATATCTATGTACCCAACATAGGTGCACCTCAATAGATAAGACAAACACTAACAGACATAAAAGGAGAAACTGACAGTAACACAATAATAGTAGGAGAATTTAACACCCCATTCACACCAATGGACAGATCATCAAAATAGAAAATTAATAAGGAAACACAAGTTTTAAATGATACATTAGTTGAGATGGATCTCATTGATATCTTCAGGACATTCCATCCAAATGCAGAAGAATACACCTTCTTCTCAAGTGCACATGGAACATTCTCCAGGACAGATCACATCTTGGGTAAGAAATCAAACCTCAGTAAAATTTAAGAAAATTGAAATCATATCAAGCATCTTCTCTGACCACAATGCTATGATTGGTAAGATATCATTTACAAGAAAAAACTGTAAGAAACACAAACACATGGATGTTAAACAACACATTTCTGAATAACCAACATGTTACTGGAGAAATCAAAAGGGAAATGAAAAAAGTTCTAGAAACAAATGACAACGATAACCTGACAGCTCAAAACCTATGGGATGCAGCAAAAGCAGCTCTAAGAGGGAAGCTTATAGCAATACAATCCTACCTCAAGAAGCAAGAAAAAAATCAAATAGACATCCTAACTTTACACCTAAAACAACTGGAAATAGAAGAAGAACAATAACGACGACAAACTGAAAATTAGTAGAAGGAAAGAAATGATAAAGATCCGAGCAGAAATAAATGAAAAATAAATGAAAGAAATGATTGTAAATATTAATAAAACTAAAAGCTGGTTCTTTGAGAAGATCAACAAAATTGACAAACCTTTAGTCAGACTCGTCAAGAAAAAAAGAGAGAAGAATCAAATCAACAAAATTAGAAATGAAAAAGGAGAGGTTACAACAAACAATGCAGAAATACAAAGGATTATGAGATACTATTATGAACAACTATATGGCAATAAAATGGATAACCTGGAAGAAATGGACAGATTCTTAGAAAAGTTCAATCTTCCAAGACTGAACCAGGAAGAAATAGAAATTATGAACAACCCAATTGCAAGCACTGAAATTGAAGCTGTGATCAAAATCTCCCCCCAAACAAAAGCCCAGGACCAGATAACTTCACAGGGAAATTCTATCAAACATTTAGAGAAGAGCTAATGCCTATCCTTATAAAACTCTTTCAAAAAATTGCAGAGGAAGGAAGACTTCCAAACTCATTCTATGAGGCTGCTTTCACCCTGATACCAAAACCAGACAAAGACAACACAAAAAGAGAAAACTACAGGCCAATATCACTGATGAACATAGATGAAAAAATCCTCAACAAAATTTTAGCAAACAGAATTCAGTAGCACATCAAGAAGCTCATACACCGTGATCAAGTTGCATTCCAGGAATGCAAGGATTCTTCAATATATGAAAATCAATATGATACCCCGTATTAACAAATTGAAAGATAGACACCATATGATAACCTCAACAGATGCAGAGAAAACCTTTGAAAAAAATCAGCACCCATTTTTGATTAAAACTCTTCAAAAAATGGTCATAGAAGGAATCTACCTCAACATGGTAAAGGCCATGTATGATAAGCCTACAGCAAACATTCTCAGTGGTGAAAAACTGAAAGTGTTCCCCCGAAGGTCAGGAACAAGACAAGAGTGTCCACTCTCACCACTATTATTCAACATAGTTCTGGAAATTCTAGCTACAGCAGTCAAAGAAGAAAAAGAAATAAAAGGAACCTAGATAGAAAAAGAAGTAAAGCTCACACTGGTTGCAGATGACATGCTACTATACATAGAAAACCCTAAAGATAGTATCAGAAAATTACTATAGCTAATCAGTGAATTTAGCAAAGTTACAGGATACAAAATCAATACACAGAAATCACTTGCATTTCTATATACTAACAATGAAAAATATGAAAGAGAAATTAAAGAATCAATCCCATTCACCATTGCAACAAAAATAATTAAATATCTAGGAATAAACTTACCTAAGGAGACAAAAGAACTGTACACAGAAAATTATAAGACACTAATGAAAGAAATCAAAGATGACATAAACAGATGGAGAGATATTCCATGTTCCTGGGTAGGAAGAATCATTATTTGAACATGACTATACTACAAATGCAATCTACAAATTCAGTGTGGTCCCTAGCAAATCAGCAATGGCATTTTTCACAGAACTGGAACAAAAAATTTCACAATTCATACAGAAAAACAAAAGACCCTGAATAGCCAAAGCAGTCTTGAAAAAGAAGAATGGAGCTGGAAGAATCAACCTTCCTGACTTCAGATTATACTACAAAACTACAGTCATCAAGACAGTATGGTACTGGTAGAAAAACAGAAATATAGACCAATGGAACAAGATAGAAAGTCCAGAAATAAATCCATGCGTATCTTATTTTTGACAAAGGAGGCAAGAATATACAATGGGGCAAAGACAGCCTCTTCAATAAATGGTGCTAGGAAAACTGGACAGCTACATGTTAAACTGAAATTAGAACACTTCCTAAACACCATATACAAAGATAAACTCAAAATGGATTAAAGACCTAAATATAAGACCAGAAACTATTAAACTCTTAGAGGAAAGCATAGGTGGAACACGCGATGACATAAATCAAAGCAAGACCCACCTCCTAGATTTCAGTTCAGTTCAGTTCAGTTGCTCAGTTGTGTCCAACTCTTTGCGACCCCATGAATGGCAGCACGCCAGGCCTCCCTGTCCATCACTCAGGAGTTCACTCAGACTCATGTCCATCAAATCAGTGATGCCATCCAGCCATCTCAGCCTCCGTCGTCCCCTTCTCCTCCTGCCCCCAATCCCTCCCAGCATCAGAGTCTTCTCCAATGAGTCAACTCCTTGCATGAGGTGGCCAAAGTACTGGAGTTTCAGCTTTAGTATCATTCCTTCCAAAGAAATCTCAGGGCTGATCTCCTTCAGAATGGACTGACTGGATCTCCTTGCAGTCCAAGGGACTCTCAAGAGTCTTCTCCAACACCACAGTTCAAAAGCATCAATTCTTCGGCGCTCAGCCTTCTTCACAGTCCAACTCTCACATCCATACATGACCACTGGAAAAACCATAGCCTTGACTAGACGGACCTTTGTTGGCAAAGTAATGTCTCTGCTTTTGAATATGCTATCTAGGTTGGTCATAACTTTCCTTTCAAGGAGTAAGCGTCTTTTAATTTCATGGCTGCAGTCACCATCTGTAGTGATTTGGAGCCCAAAAAATAAAGTCTGACACTGTTTCCACTGTTTCCCCATCTATTTTCCATGAAGTGATGGGACCAGATGCCATGATCTTCGTTTTCTGAATGTTGAGCTTTAAGCCAACTTTTTCACTCTCCACTTTCACTTTCATCAAGAGGCTTTTTAGTTCCTCTTCACTTCCTGCCATAAGGGTGGTGTCATCAGCATATCTGAGGTTATTGATATTTCTCCTGACAATCTTGATTCCAGCTTGTGCTTCCTCCAGCCCAGCATTTCTCATGATGTACACTGCATATAAGTTAAATAAGCAGGGTGACAATATACAGTCTTGATGTACTCCTTTTCTTATTTGGCACCAGTCCATTGTTCCATGTCCAGTTCTAACTATTGCTTCCTGACCTGCATACAGATTTCTCAAGAGGCAGGTTAGGTGGTCTGGTATGCCTGTTTCTTTCAGAAAGATATGTATTCTAATGCACATATACGGAATCTAGAAAAATGGTATTGAAGAATTTATTTACAGGGCAACAATGGAGAAATAGACAGAGAATAGACTTATGGACATAGGGAGAGGGGAGAAGAGGATGAGATGTATGGAGAGAGTAACATGGAAACTTACATTACCATATGTAAAATAGATAACCAACGGGAATTTGCTGTATGGCTCAGGAAACTCAAACAGGGGCTCTGTATCTAGACGGGTGGGATGGGAGGGAGTTTCAAAAGGGAGGGGATATATGTATACCTATGGCTGATTCATGTGGAGGTTTGGTAGAAAACAACAAAATTCTATAAAGCAATTATCCTTCAATAAAATAGAAATTAAAAAATTTTATGTCTATATTCATGAGGATCACTGTACTATCTTTATACTAGATTTAGTCTTGAGTATCAGGAGAATACTAGCTTCAAAATATGACTTGGGAAGTCTTCTCCCCTTTTTTGGTGAAGGAAATGTCAACCCACTCCAGTATTCTTAACTGCATAATTCCATGGGCAGAGGAGCCTGGCAGGCTTTAGTCCATCAGGTCACAAAGGGTTGGGCGTGACTTAGCGACTAAGCAAGTCCCCTTTCTGATTTTTCTGGAAGATACTGTATAGAATTTATGGTAATTCTTTAAATGTTTGGTAGAGTTCTCCAGTGAAACTATTTGGGTCAATATATTTCTTCAAGGTAGTTTTACAATTAGAATTTCAGTGTTCTTAATAGTTACAGAACTATTCACATTATCTCCTTTATATTGGGTGGGTTATGCAGTTCATGGGGTCGCAAAGAGTCGGACACGACTGAGCGACTGATCTCTCTTTCTCTCTCTCTCTCTCATGGTAATTTGTATTTATTGTGGAATTGGCCTGTTTCATTTAAGTTGCCAGATTTATGTGCATAGAGATGCTCATTGTATTTCCTTGCTATCCTTTTAGTGTCTGCAGGGTCTTTAGTAATCTGTCTGTTGATTCTCGATATTGGTACCTTGTTTCTTATATTCCTATTTTTTTTGTGTGTAGTTTTATTAGAGGTTTGTCAATTCAACTGATTTTTTCGAGAACAAGTCAGCTTTTTGTATAAGTGATTTTCTCTGTTTTCTGCTGTCAATTTTATTGCTTTCTGTTGTTATCTTTACTATTACCTTCCTTCAGCTTGCTTTGGGTTTATTTTGTACTCCTGTTTTTTAGGTTTTCAGGTGTGAGCTTAAATCACTGACTTGAGAATTTATTCTCTTTTCTAATTTAGCACTATTAATTTCTCTCTCAGCACTGCTCTAGTTGTATTCTACAAAACTTGAAGTTAATTTTCATTTACATTCAGGACAGTGTAGTTTTAAAATTTACATTGTGACTTCTGGATTCCATGGATTATATAGAAGTGTGTTGTTTAGGTCCAAGTGTTTTGAGATTTTCCTGTTATCTTTCTGTTATTGATTTCTAGTTTGATTCAGTTGTGGTCAGGGAACACATTCTGTGTGATTTCAATTCTTTTTTAGTTGTTGAGATTCGTTTTACAGTCTGACATATCTATCTTGGTGTATGTTCTGTGAGCACTTGCGAAGAATGTATTATATGTTGTACTGTTTTGTGTGACGTGTTCTATTACTGACAGTTAGATCCTGTTGATTGATGGTATTGTTCAAGTCTTCTATATCCTTGTTGATTTTCTGTATGGTTATTGCATCAAATGTTGAGTTGGGGTGTGGAGGTCTCCAAATGCATTCATGGATTTATCTATTTCTCCTCTCATTTGTATCAGTTTTTACTTCCCATGTTATTTCTATTGTTTTATGCATACACTGTTAAGATTTCTATGTTTTCTTGATAAATTGGCATATTTATCATTATTTAATGTCTTTCTCTGTCTTGGGTAATTTTCCTTGTTCTGAAGTCCATTTTATCCTATATTATTATAGTCATTTCTGCTTTGCTTTTATTAATAGTTGTATGATATATCTTTTCCCTCCTTTTAATTTAAGCTTGACTATATAGTTGCATTAGAAGTGAATTTCTGGTAGCATATAGCTGAATAATGTTTTTCATCCACTCTGTCTTTTAATTGGTGTATCAAATCACTTATATTTGATCTATTAGGGTTTAAGTCTGCCATTTTATATGTTTTGTCTTTTTTCTTTTCCTACCTTCCTATGGGCTAGTTGAACATTTTTTAGGATTCCATTTTATTTTCTCTAGCACTTTTTACAGTAGTCATGTATGGATGTGAGAATTGGACTATAAAGAAAGCTGAGTGCTAAAAAATTGATGCTTTTGAACTGTGGTATTAGAGAAGACTCTTGAGAGTCCCTTGGACTGCAAGAAGATCCAACCAGTCCATCCTAAAGGAAATCAGTCCTGAATATTCATTGGAAGGACTGATGTTGAAGCTAAAACTCCAGTACTTTGGCCACTTGATGTGAAGAACTAAGTCTTTTGAAAAGACCCTGATGCTGGGAAAGATTGAAGGCAAGAGGAGAATGGGACAACAGAGGATGAAATGGTTGGATGGCATCACCGACTCAATGAAGATGAGTTTGAGTAAACTCTGGGAGTTGGTGATGGACCGGGACGCCTGGCATGCTGCGGTTCATGGGGTCACAAAGAGTCGGACACGACTGAGCGACTACACTGAACTGAGCACTTTTTAATGTATCTCTTTGTATCACTATTTTAGTGGTTGCTCTCTATATTATATATATATTCATTATTTATCCCAGTACACCAGTGTCATCATTTTACCAATTTAAGTCAAGTATAGAATCTTTACCTACCTTTATATCCCAGTTTCTTCCTCATTTATCATATGATTGTCTTAAATATTTCCTCTGCATACATCTGGAACCATATCAGACAACGTTATAATTTTTGCTTCAATTATCAAACATAATTTAAGCACTTGGAGGAAAAGCCTATCCATATAGGCTTTATCCATATTTTTATTCAAATTTACCTTTTTTAAAAAAGAAAAAATTCCCTCTGCTTATAGAGTTGCCTTTATCCATTCTTTTAGGGAGGGTATACTGGTGGCGATTTAAAAAATTTTTCCCATAAGTATGTCTTGATTTCCCCTCTTTTTCTGAAAGACATTTTCATTGGATGTAGTATTCTCAGTTGATATTTTTTTCAACATTTGAAAAATACTGTGCCACTTCCTTCTGGTCACCGTGGTTTCTGGTGAGAAACCCTCTGATATTCAAATTGCTTATCCTCTGTAGGTGAAGAATCACTTTTCTTTCTTTGCCTTCAGTATTTTTTCTCTTTAGTTTTCATAAGATTGACTGTTATGTGATTTAGTAATTATCCTCTTTGGATATTTGGAATTATCCTCTTTGGAATACATTCAAGTTCTTTAATCTGTAGGTTTATGTACTTTGCCCAATTTGAGAAGTTTTCAGCCATTATTTCTTCAAGTCCTTTTAAAGACCTCCTCTTTCCTGACTCCTTCCTGGCACTCTGATGCCATGACTGTTCGACTTTCCGTTATGATCCCGTTGGCCCCTGAGGCTCTGGGGTTTGGGTTTTGTTTGTTTCAGTTTGTTTTCTCTTTATGGTTCAGATTGACTAATTCCTATTTTTTTATCTTCAAGTTCATGGATTCATTTTTCTGTCCCTTCTATTCTACTGTTGACCCCATCCCTTAGTTTTCATTATTGTATTTTTCAGTTCTGAAATTTCCATTTACTTTTTCCTTATATAAATAAATAAAAAGCCTGAGACTTTATATCTTTGCTTCAAGTGTGTTCATAATTGCTCACTGAAGCATTTTTATCCTGCATGTTTAAAATACTTCGTCAGATAATTCTATTTCTGTCAGCTTGGTGTTAACATGTATTGATTGTCTTTTTTTCATTCAGTTTGAGATCTTTCTGGTTCTTGGTATGACTTTCAGCTAAAACCTGAAAACTTTCCTATTATGTATTAGACTCTGTATCCTACTCAAATGTTCTGGTTTACTTGGCTTTCTCTAACACTGTTTTGCCAGAGGAAGGAATGGGTGCCTCTTCCTTATCGCCAGGTGGAGGTACTCACGTTTTATTGTCACGGAAGGGAAGGGAAATCTCCTTATTACTTCTTTGTGCAGATGGAAGGGCTAGCTCCTCACAGAGTCTCTACTGACAACATGGTGGGGAAGGCCTTGGCACCTCTGGGCAATGGTAGAAGTCCTGACTCCCCACCAGGCCTCTTTTGACACCACCTCTGCAGGGAGGATGAAGAGAACCTTATTGCTGCCAGCTGAGAGTGCAAATCCAGACTGTGATCGCCATAGACATCTTGGTGGTTGGTGGGTAAGGGGACTGGTTACCCTCAGAAAGGATACATATCTTGACTCTTTACTTGACCTTTTCTGACACCATCCTAGTTGGAATGGTGGGGTTTCTCATTACAGCTTGGCAAGGGTATATTCTGTGAGCACTTGCAAATAATGTACATCGTACTGTTTTATGTGAAATGTTTTGGCTTATCTAGGCTCCATTAGGCCTTTGCCAATGTGGGTGTGAATGGGACCACAGTATTTTTGTGTGGTGATTCTTCAAGTTTTCTGTGTTGCTAATCTGCCTCTTTCTGGTTATTTGGCTGGAGAGAGCAGGTTCTGATTGGGCCTTTCTGTGTCCCTACCTGTTGGTGTTTCAGGTTAGACTGACTTAGTCTTCTTCACCTCAGAGATATATGTGGCAAAAAAGAAAATCCAAGGAAATCACCACAGTGTTGTTCCTCAGGATTCGAAGTGCATAGCAGATCTGTCTCCTTCTTTCCACTTCTCAGAGTTTTCTTGTGTTCATTTTATATTTAATGTCCAGGGGTTTCAGCTGTATTTAGTGGGAAGAATAGGGGAAGTAGATCTACTTCATCTTGCTTAAAGCAGACGTCTATGTAAGAATTTTAAAGCCTAATTATAAACATTGTTGATTTATTTCATAAGGTGGTACAGATGACTAATTTTGAGACATCTTAATTTAAGAAGTTTTCTAGTGAGTATGAGGTCCACTTATCTTTACATTTTTTCATGTTCCATAAAATAGAAACAGTTAATTCATGGACTCAAAGTGTTTTAAAAGAAAATGGAGTAGAGTTGAGTGGAACAAGCATACAATCCTTATCTAAAATTCTTGGGAACAGATATATTTTAGTATTCAAAAAAATTATATTTTATAAAACATATTTAACATGATATGATATTGTTAAAGAAATAATCATTCATGACACTTGTTAAAGAACAGTAAGGCAGACTTTATTCAGGGGACCACTATCATGGGATTTTATAGTAAGAGAAATCAGCTCAACTCTGAATACAAGGCAAATGGAGACTTATAGCCAAGGAGTAAGACTGGGGTTAGTTGATGGAAAATTACTGAGAGGTAGGGTAATTCTTTGCTAAACTGACATAACAGGATTTTTGTTGAAGGCAGGCCAGAGTGATAAGATATTAAGGTTAAGGGAAAAGGAATTTAACCAGATATTAAGGGTAGTGAATTTTACCAGATTGACTCAACAGGGCTCTTGCTAAAACTCAACTAAATGGGCCAAGGACCGAGCATGGGTCAAGGACCAGACAGAGGACTCAGAGGAGCCTGACTCAAGTTTGGTTAAAGGAGAGCCTTTGTCAGCTAACAATCCCAACAGGGTTTGGTGCGGAATCTCTAAATCATTTATAATCTCTAAATCACAGTAAGACATGAATATTCACGCTAAGTAGGTTAAGAAAAGATTATAACTAGTATTACTTAGTTCAGAGAAGTTATGAAAATCCTCTCTGTTTTCAGAGCACTATGCTGTATAACCAAGGGTGCATTAGGTAGATCACAGCACAAGCAGCTTGGTCTCACCCCACTCTGACTCGATGCACTGAAATTAACTGCATAACCTTCTGCAGGCACTTGAGTTTGTGGTCCCTGTGTCCTTAACTATTTTAAATTCTTCTAAAAATATTGAGTAATTTCCTTATATACCCCTTGTTTTCCTAGTAACTAACTCATTGAAAATGATTTATTTTTAAAATCTGGGATTTATCTTAACACAGGAACTTCTCTGCTCATTAACAGTATTTTTCTCTCTCCTTAGACGAAGAGGAGGAAAGTGAAGAATCAAGTGAAGAAGAATCCAGCTTGGAGAGTGATGAGGATGAGTCTGGATCTGAAGATGAGGTTTTTGATGATTCTATCTGCCCGACAAGTAAGTTGGATAAAACCGTGCATTCTTTGTGACATTTGACTATAGATGATAATACCAAAAAGGCCTCTTTTTTGGTTTCTCAATTGTTTCATAATATTTAAGGAAAGGATGGTATGATAAGCATGAAGTATAGTCTAATACTTTTGAAGACTCTCTAGATAATTTACTTCCTATTTCTTGAGGCTGCTATTTATGAGTACCAAATTAAATAATCTGCAGACAATCTGTAGTTGATTCATTCATAAATTATGCAGAAAGTTTCATTTTACCGAGAAGCAGAAAATTTATATATGTGTATGTACGTGTGTGTATTTAAAACTACATATGTATATTTTTATAAAACTCTCCCTTTTTGCCAAACCATTCAATTTTCGTATTTCAAACATGTTTTTTAAGGGCAATTTTTATGTCTCCTGGAGATTCTTGGCAATTTATATTCACTGTTTTCACTGGTGAAACCAGTCTGAAATATTCTTACAGTCTTAAGATTCTTATGTGAGTGAAAGTCAGCCAGTCATGTCTGACTCTTTGCAACCCCATGGACTATACAGTCCATGGGATTCTCCAGGCCTAAATACTGGAGTGGGTAGCCTTTCCCTTCTCCAGGGGATCTTCCCAGCCCAGGGATCGAACCCAGGTCTCCTGCATTGCAGGTGGATTCTTTACCAGCTGAGCCACAAAGGAAGCCCAAGAATACTGGACTGGGTAGCCTATCCCCTCTCTGGGGATCTTCCCGACCCAGGAATTGAATTGGGATCTCCTGCATTGCAGGCAGAACATCAGTACTAACATCACAGCCGCTATAATGATTATTATTCTTTTTTTTAAATATTAGCTACACTGGGTCTCAGTTGCAGCACTAGGATCTTTGATCTTCGTTTCAGCATGCAGAATCTAGTTCCCTGACCAAGGATTGAACCCAAGTCCCCTGAATTGAGAGCTCAGAGTCTTAGCCACTGGACTGGCAGGAAAGTCTCTATCATGATTACTAATACCATTATAATTTCTACCTGGAGCCCTAAGTGTAGTGAAACCTTATTGGAGTAGATGGACATTAATAATTCTGAAGCCCCAAAGTCCACACTTATTACTATATTCTCTAACAAATGGAGCTGCTTGTTTATTTAGACTGTCTTTTCAGATTGTGATATGGGTCTCTTTGAACTGGCCCTTCAACTTCGAGAGAAAAGGCTGGACATTGAAGAGGCTTTAGTTGAAGAAAAAAAAATGATCGATAACCTCAAAAAAGAACACGATGCACTGTCCAAAAAAGTATGTTATTCTGCCTTTTTCAGGTCTGTTTATCGTCTCCCAACATGCTACACCTCCTTCTAGCTGTAATACTGCTATTTCATAGCAATGGCATGAGTTAGGGCTTATTGTTAGAGACATATCCCATGTTGCATCCATTTACAGATGTCTTTGAGGGCCATTGCCCCTTTGATGATTGGAACTTTTTCTAAATCATTGGCCCCCAAACTTTTTTGATTATATACTTCTGGAAAAAAAATTGTGGAGCACATATTCCCACAGTAAATATATATTTATTTAGATATTACACCCATAAACTACTGTACTAATTATATTTCATGTGTTATGAAACATGTAGGAGAAGGTAATGGCACCCCACTCCAGTACTCTTGGCTGGAAAATCCCATGGATGAAGGAGCCTGGTAGGCTGCAGTCCATGGGGTCTCTAAGAGTCGGACACGACTGAGCAACTTCACTTTCACTTTTCACTTTCATGCATTGGAGAAGGAAATGGCAACCCATTCCAGTGTTCTTGCCTGGAGAATCCCAGGGACAGGGGAGCCTGGTGGGCTGCCATCTATGGGGTCACACAGAGTCGGACACGACTGAAGTGACTTAGCATAGCATAGCATGAAACATTTGCAAAAACAGAGAATAAAAAGAATAAGATAAAAATAAGTAGAAATGGAAACTCCATTTTCTTTCTGGACCGCAGTAGAACACTTTGATATTCTGAGGTGTATGCATTCCTTTGGGAGTCCACTAAGCTAAACTTCTGGTACAGTTGTATTGATTTTTTCTGCCATATCTACTCAGTTTCCCTCTTAGGTACTCTTTCCCAGAGCAGCATCACTTGATTCATATTCAGAAATGTTTTTGGTAGGCTGCTTCTCCGCTTGCAAAAAGGAAATGATTTGGAAAGCTTTCAAGTATTTTAGGAGATGAGGTATGTAGTTTAGAAATACTGTAGTTGGTAATTTCATTACCATAAAGGGCTTTCTTGGCTAATTTATCGATGTCCTTATGACCAAATGAGATTTGAACCATCCTTACAGAGATACTACAGGCTGAGAGATGATTTTCCTGCAGAAAATAGAAGGGAGATGGGAACACGTCCTCTGCGTTTTCACTCACGAAATCTCTACAACTCTGGGTCATAGGGACAAGTGAAAAAGTGGTGTGGCTCATGACTTAGCAGAAAGAGAATAATCCACACTTCTGGGGAGCAGTCTGGGATCATCTGTTTAATCCAGCCCAACAAGGCAGACCCAGCTCATATGTTTTGTTCCTCCCCAGTGATTTCATATCACCTTGGGTATATATTCACCGAATCCTGTTAACATCGCGCACCTGGGGCTTTCTACAGGTGAAAATTGTGGCAACTAATCTGAACGCAGCAGAGGAGGCCCTGGAGGCTTATCAACGTGAGAAGCAGCAGCGGCTGAATGAACTGCTGGTTGTGATCCCGCTGAAGCTCCACCAGGTGATGGGGCTGGAGGTTGCCCCACCCTCTCTGAGCAGAAGAGCCATCACCCTCAGACTTTTCCAGAGAAAGATTCATGGGACACTGGTGGGGAGAAGGGCAGTCCTTGTCTGAGACATCTACTTGCAGAATGACACCCCAGTGGTTCTTATCTCTTCTGAGATTATTATAAAAGCATAATATCAAAACATGTATATTTCCTGGTGGTCATTATGACTTTGAAAGATGAATCACTTCAAATCTGAAGCAATGAGGAGCCTGTGACTTAAAGGAATGGCTCGGAGGTTGAAATCTTCTTGTCTCTTGGACACATGTCACTTTTCACACCTTCTTTAAATAGATGTGGACTAATGGTGCAAGAATGATCTTCCCTTATTATTTACTTGTTAATGAGGGAGGTTAAGATAAAAGGAAAATACTTTTTTCCCTTTTCTTTGTTCATCTCTATATCCCACTTGAATTACAACTTACATGAAAATGCAGAGATCATATCAGCAAAAGCCCCTTGTAATGTACTTTGTCAGGTAAAGAGAGAAAGCTGTATTTGAGAAGAAAAACCGAGGAGGATCAGCCTTACATATATCTTGCTCAACCTGATCCAAACTGGATTCACTGTCTGTAGCAGTTTGCCAAATATTCCAGCCCTGAAATGTCTATTCCATCCTTAGGCAGTAGATATGCAGCGTGGTCATTTGGAAAGATTTGCTGTCCCAGAGGGATGTAATGTGACTTCTTTTTGAAAGCAGCTTCCTGCTTTTACCTTCCTCAGTGGTGAGAGTTAGGAGACCAACGGTCATGTCCTAACAAGGGACAGAAGAAGAAGCACATCCCTTTCTCTGACTTTACATTTAGTTTGGTTTTTGTCTATTTTGATACCAGTTTTGTCATCCTTTTGTAGATAGAGTATGTGCTATTTGGAGAAATACCGAGTGATCTTTCTGGAACTTTGGTCTTTTCCAACCGCTCCTTGGGACGACTGCAAGAACGAATTGTCCAGCTCCACGAGGAAAATTCCAAGCAGCAAAAACTTAACAAAGAATGCCGGGAGAGGCGTAAGCAGCTTATCCGAGAAAAGAGAGAGATGGCCAAAATGATACAGAGTGAGTAGTAAGCCCATGGCTTACCTAGTAATATTTATTGATTACAGAGGGAACTGTCAAGTGGTCATCTCCAGTTCTGAAAACAGTAGGTTGTCACAGATCCAAACTGCTGGGCAGAAATAACACCTTCCCCTCTTTCTACTTACTCTCTCTCCTGATGCTATCAAAAAGTTACTCTCCTATTTTAAAAAGGATAAATCTTTTGTCATAGAAACAATTTCTCACGATTTTTAAAGGTTTTGTGTTCAATAAAATGTAGAAAAATATTAAAAAATACCCACTACCAAGCTTAAGAAATAAAGCACTGAAGATATAATTGATGGCCTTTCTCTTTCTAGTATCATTCTGCTCTCTCCTTCCCCAGGATCAACCATGAGGCAGGTACATACACATATAGATGTATTCACACACACTATATGAAGTGTCTTTGCATGTTTTTGGTATAATTTGCAACTCACTTTATTAACCCATTTTCTGAGAGTAATCTGTAATGCTACAGATAATTAGCCATTTTAACTGCTACTACAGTATGCGGAGAAGGCAATGGCAACGCACTCCAGTACTCTTGCCTGGAAAATCCCATGGACGGAGGGGCCTGGTGGGCTGCAGTCCATGGGGTCGCTAAGAATCAGACACGACTGAGCAACTTCACTTTATTTTTTCACTTTCATGCATTGGAGAAGGAAATGGCAACCCACTCCAGTGTTCTTGCTTGGAGAATCCCAGGGACGGGGGAGCCTGGTGGGCTTCCGTCTATGGGGTCGCACAGAGTCGGACATGACTGAAGTGACTTAGCAGCAGCAGCAGCAGCACAGTATGCCATTGGACTATAAGAGTTTTTCTTTGGCCTCCTGTTGATGGATATTTAGGGTACTTGTAATTTTTCATGATTACAGACAATGTTTCAGTGAACCTTCTTATACATGTCTCCCTGTGCATGTGTGGGAGGAGGTGAGTCCCCAGGACTGGGGACTGTGGGTGACACGGGGTTTGTGTGCATTTTCTGCTCGCCCGGGTATTGTCAAGTTGTCTTCCAAACTGGTTGCACCGTTTTCTCTTCCTACTGTTTCCCTTGCCACCCGGGAGGGTGAGAATGGCCTAGGTTCCATAGTCTCATCAACACTTAGTAATGTTAGACTTTCATATATCTGTCAACCTGGTATATGTTAAAATTGTATTTCACTGTGCTTTTTGTTTCCCTACTTCCTCGAGGTTGAATGTCTTCACATACACTTATTTGCCATTTATTTGTGTTCTCATATGAAACTTGCCTGCTATACACCTTGCCCAGCCCATTTTTTTACTTCTGTTTTTTATTTTTCTTATTGATTGCAGGGAGGTTTTTTTTTATTTTCCTATAGTCTGTCTTTATCCATTACATGTATTTTGAATCTTTTCTAGTATGTATTTTGCCTTTTAATTGGTGTATGTTTTGGGATACAGACATTTAACATTTTAATATAATTTATCAAGCCTGTGTATAGTTTGCACACTGTGTATATATGTGTCTTAAATCCTTTCCTATTTTGAGGTCATATTTTTCTATTGTTTCCTCTGTTAGTAGTGTTCCTTACTTTTATGTTCTTAGTTCACCTGGAATTAAGGTATATAGTATAAGATGTATGGAGTAAAGACATGGAACATATATGTAAGTGATGAAGTATTCCAACTTTAATAACAATAAAATTACGAGTGGTATAATAGCATCTACTTTAACACCCCAGAACTGTACACTTATTTTTTTTGGCCACATCACATGGCATGTGGAATCTTAGTTCCCCGACCAGGGTTTGAACCGTGCATTGGGAGCATGGAATCATAACTACTAGACAGCAAGGGAAGCCCCATAAGTGTACACTTTTAAAAGATTAAAATGATACATTTTGTCATGTGAATTTTGCCACAATTAAATATTTTTTAAAGGAAAATTTGGAAAGGAAAAAGGGAGAAATATAGTTGTCAGTCCAAATTGCTTGAATTTGTAGAGGTCAGTCTTCAGTGAAATGGTGGTTCTGCTCTCATGTGTGGCTGGATTATAAAATTTTAAAATACGTGTTAGGACTCTATATTTGAATAACATTTATTTGAGACACAGTTTTCTCAGGTGTAAACCTCGCAGCCCCAATGTTTCTCTCGTACTTCACATTCCTTTGGCTTCTGTAGCCTGTGGATGTTGTGTATATTTGGAAATACTATTTGTCAAACCAAGGGAATAAACTAGCATGAAAATGAGAGAAACTTGTTTCCATTTGAGTAACCTCTCAGTTTGGGAAAATGTGTGAAGATGAAATGAAGTATTCATATTTTTGGAATGTTAAAATTAACAACAACAAAAAAGGTTCTGTGTGGTAGAAGTTTTGTTCAGTGGTTTTCAGTTCTTCTCCCACTCCTGGTTTGTTTTCTGAAAGCAAGTTGTGGGTCTGGTTAAAGATTGATCTTCTAATTCTGAAGGTGAAACTAGGAGTGGGTTCCTTTCCTATAACTCAGAGAACAAAGGCTTAACAGCGATAAGAAACACCACAGTCACTCACTGGTCCCTTCCTCCATCCCAGACCCAATGGGGAAGAAGAGGAGAGTTTAGAACATGAGGTGGGAAGGCAAGTTCTCTCCTTTTCAAGAAGAGCGCAGCTCTTGCAGCCATGGGGAGGGAGATGGGGAGCAATGGGTGTTCCAGAAGGCTTTCTGTCCCCAGGGAATACTAGCTGTGGGACGGGCAAAGACAAGAGTCCATGTCCTAGTACACAAAGCTGCCTTGGGAGAGGGCACTCTGATATATGGACTAGCTAGGGGGAGTCAAGGTTCTTACTGCGGGGGCCAAGCAGGCAGCCACAGGCTAGATACACTAGAGCAAAAAGTCCAATCATTATTTCATTTGCATCACTAATTATCATGGCCACCACATGATGCAAGTATATGGGGGTGCCACTCACATAGAATAGAAATGAATAACCCTTCCTGTGCAAAATGGCAGTCATGCCAATTATGCCATTATCATTCAGTCATGGCAACGATTATACCTGAATACACATTCCTGCCCAGTAACTGAGTTGCATCATCTTGTTATTTATATGTTAGGGCCTTCAGAATTCACTTAGGGGATTCTGATCACAGAAAAATTTTGTTACAAGGTTATACTTTCTTAAAATCCCACAAATGGAATTTTCTCCAAGTTTTCCAGTGTTCCCATGTTGAAGGAAGACAATAAAACGAAAGTAAAACGTTGCATGTTAGATGGAGAGAACTGTTAAGAAGAAAAAAATTAAAAGGAATGGGAAAGAGTGCCGAGGCTTGTAGGAGGTCAAGGAGGAGTTCTCTGTAAATGTGATATACTTGCTAAGACGTGGTTCTTCCTAATGGTTAGAGGACAAGTCACACTTGATTGCTGCTGCTGCTAAGTCACTTCAGTCGTGTCCGACTCTGTGTGACCCCATAGACGGCAGCCCACCAGGCTCCCCTGTCCCTGGGATTCTCCAGGCAAGAACACTGGAGTGGGTTGCCATTTCCTTCTCCAATGCATGAAAGTGAAAAGTGAAAGTGAAGTCGCTCAGTCATGTCCGACTCTTTGCGACCCCATGGACTGCAGCCTACCAGGCTCCTCCATCCATGGGATTTTCCAGGCAAGAGTATTGGAGTGGGGTGCCATCGCCTTCTCCAGTCACACTTGGTTACACCTTCAGAAATGAGTGTACGGGAAATGAGTCTATCACAGTCTCACAGCTTATTTTCAGAAATTGGGCTGTGTGGGACCAGCCACTTGGCTATATTGGGAAGAAAATTCCAGGCAAGGTAATTCCAGAGGATTCCTTATGAGAATACCCACGTGAGCCCGGAATGTTTGGGAAGTAAGAAGGTGTCTGAAGTAAATGAGAGAGGTGTGAGAGCTAACAGGGGCAGGGCAGCTAGGACCCTGTGAGCCACTGCCAGGATTTTAGTGTTTTTACTTGGAGGTGGAAACTGCTGTTCAGTACCTATTTTAGTCCTAGCACAAGATGTTACAGAAATCGGTAGTAAAAAAATTATAACCCGTTGGGGCCCATGAACAGTCTGAGCAGGGGCAGACTGGAGCGTATAAGCCACCTGGGAAAGGTGAGTCTGTTTCTCACAGGAACTTGAAGCTGATGAAAAGCCAGTACAGCAATGTGCATCCTAAGTGAGGCAAGCAGTAGGTGCAGTGTCACAGAGGAAAACCCAACTGGTAACATACGGTCTCTTACCATCATCTTGCAAAAGCTGTTCCTTAGAATGGTATTGTTCGTTTAATAACAGTGGGAGCTTCTGAACAGCCTGACAGTGGTTGTCTTCTTTTAGAAATGGAAGAAACAGTCAGTCAACTAATGATTAGCAAGTTTGGCCGTGTGATCAACCTAGAAGCCCTTCAGACACTTTCTGTGAATACAACGCTTGAAGAACTAAAGATCAAAAAGCTTCGAAAGGAGCTATCGAACGTAAAGGAAATGAAAATGTGGGAGGTAAGGATGAGAGGGCAGGTGACCCTCTGGGCAGAGGTGAGAACTCCTAGTGAGCAGTCAGGGGTCCCTGCAGAGCATCTCTACATCTGTACAGCTAGGGCATCTCACAGGCCCCTGTGAGCCCCACTGAGTTCCCCCATGGTCTTAAGTCTGTCTCAGCTTCCTTATCATTCACTTAATTGGAGGTACTGGTCTATCTTGGGATGAAAGCACCAGCACTGGAGTCTGGGGTCCAGCATTCATGTAAATATGAGGGCAGCATGGCATGAAGGACGAGAGATTCCACTCTGAGGTCCGCATTAATGTGTAAATGCTCTAAGTGTTAGATGTGAACTGCCGTACTCTGTGCCTAGTAAGTCACTTCAGTCGTGTCCGTCTGTTTGTGATCCCATGGACTGTAGCCCACCACGCTTCTCTGTCCATGGGATTCTCCAGGCAGGAATACTGGAGTGGGTTGCCAAACCCTCCTACAGGGGATCTTCCTAACCCAGGGATCAAACTCTGTCTCTTATGTCTCCTGCATTGGCAGGTAGGTTCTTTACCACTAGTGTGTGTGTATGTGTGTGTGTGTGTGTTAGTCACTTAGTCGTGTCTGACTCTTTGCGATCCTTTGAGGTCCTCTGTAGCCCCCAGGGTCCTCTGTCCATGGAATTCTCTAGGCAAGGATACTGGAGTGGGTTGCCATTTCCTTCTTACCACTAGTAGCACCTGGTAATGCTCTGAGGATCATCCTTATATAATTCTATATAGCTTTTGCATGTCGTTTCCATTCTGGAAATTAGAAAAACATCTCTAAGTAATAGATTTTATAACAACGTATATACTCTTTAGCTGGTAGGGTCTTAAATGTTAAATGCCTACACTGTTCCTGGAGCCACGAGATGAGGCAGGATTCCAGTTACAGCCTGATTCAAAGAGAGGGGCTTTTACAAAGATTTTATAAGCTCACCAATCACATGGCTTCTCTAGTTTTCTGACTTAACAACAGATAGAGAAAGAGGAGAGGTTCCCAGTGGTATCTTTTATCTAAGATTTGTCACTGTACCGTGGAGAAACAAATTACTCCAGTGTTGGTGTCAGTGGGACTGGTTCCTATCAGGATAGTGCTGGAGATAATATGTGCAATCTAAAATAATTTGTTGGAGCAATAGGGTAACAAAGGAAAGCCACTGGCAGATGTATGGCCATTGAAGCTGGTCACCTTGAGGATTCTGGGCCAACACTGGGGGAGGGGAAGTGGTATAGGAAAGTTTCTGGTTAAACAATCATTGTCCCTTTTAATTAATGAACACCAGCACTCAGTCAGCATACTAATATCCTTCCTCAGAAGTGGAGTGACATGAATCTCCATCTTATTTTTGCTTACTTTCATTCTTTTTTTTCCTCTAATCAAACCACACCTGATGCACCTGCTTCTGATTATATTATTGGCTTACTATATTTCCCCATGCGCATAGGGCTTCCCTGGTGGCTCAGATGATAAAGAATCTGTGGGAGGACCTGGGTTCGATTCCTGGGTTGGGAAAATTCCCCTGGAGAAGGGAATGGCTACCCACTCCAGTATTCTTGCCTGGAGAAATCCCATGGACATAGGAGCCTGGTGGGCTACAGTCCGTGGGGTTGCAACGAGTTGGACACGACTGAGCAACCAAGCAGCAACAGTCACTGTATGTGCCAGGTGGTGAGAACAATGAGCATGGGCTTTGCCCTTGTAGAATTTAAAGTCTAGTTTGTCAAGAAAACCCCCTGGGCTGTGACTGTAAAGAATCCGCCTGCAATGCAGTAGACCCAGGTTTGATCCCCTGGAGAAGGGAATGGCAGCCCACTCCAGCATTCTTGTCTGGAGGTTTCCATGGACGGAGAAGCCTGGTGAGCTACAGTTCATCCGTGTTGCAGTGACGCGGACACCACTGAGTTACTAACACTTTCACTTTCATCATATCACTCCATTTGCTTGATGGTTTTGATCAAATCTGGACATCTGTTTTTGTTTCTTCTCTCATTCACCAAATCCATTTTACACCTTCCTGCCCTGGTAGGAAAAGATTGCTCAGGTTCGATGGGAATTGATGATGAAGACAAAAGAACACACCAAAAAACTTCATCAGATGAATGATTTGTGTATTGAAAAGCAGCAGCTTGATTTGAGACTGAATACTCTACAGAACCAGCAGGTATGTTCCTTTTCTTTAGACCCTTGGTCAGAATTAGGGATGTTCTGTAAAGGGAGCTATTCATAAGAACACTAAGTGCTGGCTTTTAAATGAACCTTGATCTTGAATGGGTTTTGGCGCACCTAGGTCTCTGAGGACACTGAGTTGATGCTGTTTACATTACAATGAACCTGAGGGACCAGCTTCACTGTATGCCTATTGGGTGCTATGAATTCAAACAGAAAGTACTGATTAAGGGATTTGCCTTGACCCTAGAGAGGTAACGTTATTTAAGTGTAAATAGTCAAGGCTATTTACTTGAATAGAAGAGAAGCGAAAAGCAAAGGAGAAAAGGAAAGATATAAACATCTGAATGCAGAGTTCCAAAGAATAGCAAGAAGAGATAAGAAAGCCTTCTTCAGCGATCAATGCAAAGAAATAGAGGAAAACAACAGAACGGGAAAGACTAAGGATCTATTCAAGAAAATCAGAGATACCAAAGGAACATTTCATGCAAAAATGGGCTCGATAAAGGACAGAAATGGTATGGACCTAACGGAAGCAGAAGATATTAAGAAGAGGTGGCAAGAATACACGGAAGAACTGTACAAAAAAGAGCTTAACGACCCAGATAATCATGATGGTGTGATCACTGACCTAGAGCCAGACATCCTGGAATGTGAAGTCACGTGGGCCTTAGAAAGCATCACTAGGAACAAAGCTAGTGGAGGTGATGGAATTCCAGTGGAGCTATTCCAAATCCTGAAAGATGATGCTGTGAAAGTGCTGCACTCAATATGCCAGCAAATTTGGAAAACTCAGCAGTGGCCACAAGATTGGAAAAGGTCAGTTTTCATCCCAATCCCAAAGAAAGGCAATGCCAAAGAATGCTCAAACTACCACACAATTGCACTCATCTCACACGCTAGTAAAGTAATGCTCAAAATTCTCCAAGCCAGGCTTCAGCAATACGTGAACCGTGAACTTCCTGATGTCCAAGCTGGTTTTCGAAAAGGCAGAGGAACCAGAGATCAAATTGCCAACATCCGCTGGATCATGGAAAAAGCAAGAGACTTCCAGAAAAACATCTATTTCTGCTTTATTGACTATGCCAAAGCCTTTGACTGTGTAGATCACAATAAACTGTGGAAAATTCTGAAAGAGATGGGAATACCAGACCACCTGATCTGCCTCTTGAGAAATCTGTATACAGGTTAGGAAGCAACAGTTAGAACTGGTCATGGAACAACAGACTGGTTCCAAATAGGAAAAGGAGTACGTCAAGGCTGTATATTGTCACCATGTTTATTTAACTGATATGCAGAGTACATCATGAGAAATGCTGGACTGGAAGAAACACAAGTTGGAATCAAGATTGCTGGGAGAAATATCAATAACCTCAGATATGCAGATGACACCACCCTTATGGCAGAAAGTGAAGAGGGGCTAAAAAGCCTCTTGATGAAAGTGAAGGTGGAGAGTGAAAAGGTTGGCTTAAAGCTCAACATTCAGAAAATGAAGATCATGGCATCTGGTCCCATCACTATGTGGGAAATAGATGGAGAAACAGTGGAAACAGTGTCAGATTTTATTTTCTGGGCTCCAAAATCACTGCAGATGGTGACTGCAGCCATGAAATTAAAAGACGCTTACTCCTTGGAAGGAAAGTTATGACCAACCTAGATAGCATATTCAAAAGCAGAGACATCACTTTGCCAACAAAGGTTCGCCTAGTCAAGGCTATGGTCTTTCCTGTGGTCATGTATGGATGTGAGAGCTGGACTGTGAAGAAGGCTGAGTGCTGAAGAATTGATGCTTTTGAACTGTGGTGTTGGAGAAGACTCTTGAGAGTCCCTTGGACTGCAAGGAGATCCAACCAGTCCATTCTGAAGGAGATCAACCCTGGGATTTCTTTGGAATGAATGATGCTAAAGCTGAAACTCCAGTATTTTGGCCACCTCATGCGAAGAGTTGACTCATTGGAGGAGACTCTGATGCTGGGAGGGATTGGGGGCAGGAGGAGAAGGGGACGACAGAGGATGAGATGGCTGGATGGCATCACTGACTCAATGGATGTGAGTCTGAGTGACCTCCGAGAGCTGGTGATGGACAGGGAGGCCTGGCGTGCTGCAATTCATGGGGTCGCAAAGAGTCGGACACGACTGAGCGACTGATCTGATCTGATCTGAGTCAAGGCTATGGTTTTTCCCGTGGTCATGTATGGATGTGAGAGCTGGACTGTGAAGAAGGCTGAGTGCCAAAGAATTGATGCTTTTGAACTGTGGTGTTGGAGAAGACTCTTGAGAGTCCCTTGGACTGCAAGGAGATCCAACCAGTCCCTTCTGAAGGAGATCAGCCCTGGGATTTCTTTGGAAGGAATGATGCTAAAGCTGAAACTCCAGTACTTTGGCCACCTCATGCAAAGAGTTGACTCATTGAAGACTCTGATGCTGGGAGGGATTGAGGGCAAGAGGAGAAGGGGACGACAGAGGATGAGATGGCTGGATGGCATCACTGACTCGATGTATGTGAGTATCAGTGACCTCTGGGAGTTGGTGATGGACAGGGAGGCCTGGCGTGCTGCGATTCATGGGGTCGCAAAGAGTCGGACACAACTGAGCGACTGATCTGATCTGAACGATGTCAACATGCTCCCTGAACTTGGTGTCAAACATCCATTTTCAATATCGGTTTATTTTATTTGACCTAAAGTCTAAACCACGTTACTTATTAAAACAGTTGTTACTTTTTATGGCTTTCAACTTGCTCTGATAGGTTTTTTGAGGCTAACATAGTAATACTTAATATATAGTATGTGGTGGGTAATACTTAATAATAAAGTTTCTATTTAAGCCTTGCCTTCTAGGAACCAAACACAGGTAAGGCATATTCTAAACTATATGCTATAATATTTTAATAGTTTCTGCAAAAATACTGTTTTTTCCTGGTTTTTTACTTTTTAAGCTCCCAGGAAATGGTCTAAATCAGGGTTTTTCAAAGTGTTTCCATGAAGAATGGCATGTGCATCCCCTAGTTAGCTTGTTAGGAATGCAGATTCTGGTCCCCCAGTCAGACATAGAGAATCAGAAGCTGTTGGGAGTGGGCCCAGAATCTAGAACAAGCCTTCCAGGGGACTCTGCTGCATGCTAGAGTTGAAGAATCACTGGTCTGAGCAAAAGTCCAAAAGAAAGAATGAAAAAAAGGCTTTGGGAGGTTTACAACTAGAATTAGAGAAAAGACTAGAATCTGAATGTCAAAGACCCTTTATCCACTAGACAGTTTTTGAGCTGAGAGTCAAGGTGCAGTGATCAGGAAGGATGATGCCTAGACAGAACCTTCACAGTTGGCCACGCTGCAGGAGAGCTCAGCCTAGCGCCTCCACCTGTAGAGCAGCCTCTGGGACCCCCAGGAAGCAAATTAAAGCAGATGTAACCTGAAGCAATGGCACCCCATTCCAGTACTCTTGCCTGGAAAATCCCAGGGACAGAGGAGCCTGGTGGGCTGCAGTCCACGGGGTCGCTAAGAGTCGGACACGACTGAGCGACTTCACTTTCACTTTTCACTTTCACACATTAGAGAAGGAAATGGCAACCCACTCCAGTGTTCTTGCTTGGAGAATCCCAGGGATGGGGAGCCTGGTGGGCTGCCGTCTATGGGGTCGCATAGAGTTGGACACGACTGAAGTGACTTAGTAGCAGCACACATCTATTGACTTGATGTGCTTTGAAAGTCCAGATACCTTGGCAAGGAAAGAGTCTGGATCCAGGAGATCGGGGAAAGAAATTACCTGGGTCTCTTTATATAGTATCTCTTCATAGCTTTACAGGTACTGTCTCATTCCATTGGCGAGGTCATTGAATCTTCAAAATATCGATTTTCAAAGCTCAGAGTGGTCAAGTAACCTGCTAATTAATACGTAGAGAAGTTTGTTTTTTAACTGAGGTCTGCTTCCCAAGCTGACTTCTGCTATTATTCTTACAACACTCTAGGCATGAAGTGGGGTGTAGATGGCAAGGCCAAAGATATTTCAAAGTAAGAGTAGCCAAAACTTGTTTGGATACGGTAAGGAGAATGAGGGAAAAGCTATGGTGACTTCAGAGTGACCATCTAGACTGACTAGGCATTGGAGGAGAGAGGGGCACACATTTAGCTATAAGTTGTTATAGAGTAGCTCAAACAAATAGGCAGAGAAGGCAATGGCACCCCACTCCAGTGTTCTTGCCTGGAGAATCCCAGGGATGGGGGAGCCTGGTGGGCTGCTGTCTATGGGGTCACACAGAGTTGGACACGACCGAAGCAACTTAGCAATAGCAAACAAATAGGGGTGCTTTTCCTCACTTAAGTCTGCAGGAGATGAATTAGGGGTTTTGGTTTATTGGGCCATGATGTCATGGCCAGTATCTCTGTGATTCTCTTGGTGACTGGTGGAAGTTCCCTTCAGAGTCACAGAGGCTGCCTCGGCTCTGTCGTGGATGCCCAAATGCCAGCCTCTTGTCCCTTTCATTAAGAAAGCAAGCAAATGTGTTCTGCTACATCTACTGAGCCACTCCCAGCTGGAAGAGGGACTGGGTAAGGTTAGTATTTAGCTTTCATAGCCTCTGCAGTGAAGGTGGGCAAGGGAGAAGATACTAGGTGTTATGTCCCTTCCTTTAATGTGCATTCAGATTTGGTGAGAATCTACTTATGATATGAGCTATATAGGAAAAGGAGGTATCTTACCTTAGAATTCCAGCAATGAGCCCTGTAGGGTATGAATGACTGATAGCCAGTTAATCAGTTACCCTCTAAAGGGGATTTTTGCATGTAAGAGTTGCTTATTAGCACAAAGGGACACATTTCCAATGGTGGGATTTCAGTGGAAGAACTGAAAGTGAAAGGGAAAGGGAAGTCGCTCAGTCGAGTCCGTCTCTTTGCAACCCCATGGACTCCAGGCTCCTCCATCCATGGGATTTTCTAGGCAAGAGTACTGGAATGGGTTGCCATTTCCTTCTCCAGGGAATCTTCCCGACCTAGGGATTGAACCCAGAGCGGTGGCTATTTTAGATTGATTGCAAGGCAGGCACACCTATTAGAGCAATGAAGACAGAAAGTTTCCATATTCCAAATGACGCTTAAAGCAGGGAGGTGTTTTCTCTCAACAGGGCAACGCCTTCCAGGGCCCTCGGAAAGCAGATACTGAGGCAAGAGCAAGGGTCACTGAACTGATCCAAGTCCAAGCCGAAAGGATTCAGGCCTTAAAGGAAGAAATTGCTCTTTTGCGTAAGAAAGGTGGTCTCCTCCTGCCCCCGATCCATCACCCACAAGAGAATGAATGAGGTCCCAGGGCCTTTAAGTTTGCTTTCTCCTCAAATCCATCCATGATTTGACACACAATTCAACAGAAGTTCTGTTGTCTGCAACAATCCTCCTGTTTTAAAGTGAACGTATCTGAAAGTCTAAAACCAGATCCAGTCATGTAGTTTTAATGATTTCCCCGCAATTCCTTATCTCAAAACTGACTGTAATGCTCAATAGCTGCTTATATTGAACTGAACCATTTTAGATGTGCCTGGAACCAACTGCATTGAATATAAAGTCTCAGGAGGCAGTGTCTCAAACCATCAGAATCAGTAATATATCCTGTTTTGTAAAATTTGTTTTTTGGTTATCTGAATGTTTAGCCATTGGCAAGAAAATCTATCATTCAGCAAACCATGAGAAAACCTCCTTTTCTTAATGGTTAAATCCTTGGAAAACAAACTTTGTTATCAGGTATTCTCTGAGAGGACACAAGAGAAAAAAACATTTTGCCAACAAACAGTATCTGGGAAAAAGAAATGCAACTTAGAATTGTGACATTGTTAACTTTGTAAGTCAGTTATTTGAGGGCTCAGGATTCAGGAAATGGATACAAAGAACAGAGCAGTTGGCCTTCGGCTGCCATAAAGCAAGAAATAATCAGCTTCCTAATCACCCAGAGTTTTAGCAAACTCCTCAGGTCTGGGTAGAGCAGAGCAGTGTGTTTTGCAAAATGGTTAAGAAGGAGGCTCTTCTCTGAAGGTGTCTGCAACTTTATAAGCATTTCCTATAGTTTCTCACATCCTGTGCCTTTTTGTTTTTGGTTCTACTTGAGTTATTTGCTGGCTTTAATACAGATAAGGAAGTAATAGATTCCATCACTGAGAGATCATTTCTAATAATAACTTTTGATTGTACGTGACGTTTTGGGAGTATCCGTTTGGTTTGGGGCTAAGTGGTCATTGGAATTCATCTAAGAATGATTTCACCAACAGTTGGACTCCTGTTAGTAATAGATCTAGTAACAGGTCCACTTTAATGACAGCCTCACTGGAGGCTGTCCCAGAATATGAATTGGTTATTGAAAAGGAAAGGTAAAGAAGACAATATTGCACCAATGTAGAAAGTGACTCAGCAAAGTCAAGTCTTCCTAACCTGTGGCTAGCCTGCTGATCTGCCTGCCAAAATTATAAACAGGACTTGGGTTCTTTGTTGGAATGTATGTGTTAGAGGTGGCCACCTGGCCTGCTGTGTCTGAGATCCTTTCATCTCCCTATTTAAGAAGTCCAAACAGCTTACCATTTGTGCATGTCAGCACAGAGCTCTGATGCAGTAGCCTCTCCACTGGACAGCACCCTTTACCACCATCTCTGTTCTTCACCCTAAACTATGTGTGCCCTTCAAGCATTTAAGAAAAATATGTTAGTCTTAGCTCTGAGTGTTTTAATTTTTATGTAGGAATAAATAAGTAAAACAATATCCCACCCAATTTCTAAGGGTCAGGAATATGGGAGCCACTTAGCTGGGCCTTTCCAACCTGCATCTCCCATGAGGTTGCAGTCAAACTGTGCATTGGGGCTGTGTCCATCTGAAGCTTGGCTGGAACTGGAAGGGATACCACCAGACCTACTCACTCAACTGGCTGGCCGGCCACCACCCTGAACAGCTGCCTGCATACAGTGAGTGGTCCTGGAGGGGACACTGTCCCTTGCTGTGGTGAGAGACAGGGTAAGTTCCACTATTTTCCTGGGCCTCATTATCAGATAAATGAGAGATTAAGATAAACTCTGAGGCTTCCTCTCATTCTGAAATCCTAATTCAGAATGAATAAACTCGGTCTATAGAAGGGCCATGTCAAGGATTCATGTGTATATCAACTTAGTAAAACCAGTCAAGAGTATTAAGTTTTGTCCAATTGAACCAGACAAAAATCACTAGGGTTTACAAATATTAAGCTTTCACACAGTATGTTTGGAATTTGACAATACAGTTAATTCTTTCTTACTCTGAATTAGACAAGAAATAGAGGTAGCTTTAGTTTAATTTCATTTATCCCAGGCTTAGTCTTGCATCTATAACTAAGTATGAGCATCTGAGTCTTTGGCAGGTTTAATATCACACAGGAGAGCACCAGGGGGGCCTTGACTAGGCATAGATGGAAAGCTGTCCTAGTTTACTGAGCAAACTCTTCTCTGCCTCTTGCTGTGCCCTTAGACAAGGCAGCCACCTTTGAGAGAGGCCAAAAATCAGTCTGAGTTGAGTTATTTGTGGGTCAGTTGTTATCATTAAATATCAACACTGAAAAAAAACAAACAAACTGTAGAGTCCAGCCCCTCTGTCAGAACTTCATAGGAAAACGAGTCACTTGTTTTGCCAAGACAGCCTATTCTGTTGGGCAGCTTAGGTCTCCTAGCCAAGAGCTGAACTCTGCACCCTCACTAGCTCCCACACACCTAAGTCTTACTCTTCCTTTTGATTGCTGACTGAGTCAGACTTTCAAAAGACACTGTGGTAATTAACCTGAATCTAAAGACATGCAAAATGCAATGCAATATAAATTGTTTTTTCTAGGTTAAAATTTAAAGGTCTGGTACCCTAACCTTTTCCTGCAATTGGCTAAATATGCACATTTATCTTGTTTAACCTGCCTTAGAAGTGCCTTTTCTTTCCCAGGACTTTTTGGGGAGCTAAAAGCATTCAGTGTTGTTATTTAAAACTACTTTCTGCACAGCAATGGATCATACCACTTCCATCCATAGTAACCAAAACTTACTTTGACAACCACTGGATCAGTAAGCATAAAAAAAAAAAAAAAAAAAAACAAACAACGAAGATTTTAAAAAAGCCAGTGGGCTAGGTGAGTTACAGCCCAGATCTGAGAGGTGAGACTTGTCCCCCTCCTCCTCTAGGCCCTCCATGCCAGATTTTATCGGAAGTCACAATTCTGCCTGAAATCTGAATCTTCCCTGCTTCTTCAATCTTGTCTGAAGTCTTCTCTTCCCTACTCTGTTTCTCCTTTCCTATAATTTCCATATTCCTTACAGTCCTTCATTTCATTTCTTAAAATATTTTAAAAATACTGCTTTTCTAAAAACCATGTTCCAATTTAGCTGCTGGATGGAGAAAGGCCATGAGAACCTCTTCTCGCCAGCAGAGGGTGCACTTGTCCAGAACCATCAAAGTCACTCCTGGAGCTTTCCTAGGACTTTGTTTATCCAATTCTTGACTAGAGTGTGAAGCTAGGGTCTGCCATTGATGACTCTTAACAGGATTAAGTGTCTCAAGTGGCATTTCATCTGTAACTCAATTCTACTGAAATCTAGAAGATACATTTCCCTCCTGAAAACAGTTAAAAGTGTGTTAGGGCTCTAGCAAAAAGCTCTGGCCTCCATTTTACCACTTGTACATACAAAGGCTGATCCTGTGGTTGGAGGGCAGTGAGTAAACGTTCATTTTAAACAACTAGTGAGTCAAGTCCTCCGGCTACGTTGGTGTGCCTTCGGGAAAAAGGGAAGTGACTCTTACCAGGCTCCGTATACTCATGTGTAGCACAGCGCTTCACTAAATGGCATTTTAGAGAAAATACTTAGTCAACACACACCTGCATAGAAAAGATGAGTCTCATTCCTTGGAGCTGCCCAAAGCTTTACCTCCAGTCCAGTCAGAGCACGGTGAATCTGCTTCTCCTCGCCCAGTGTATCCCGTCTCCCTCTTGGACAGACAGGTATCACGCATCTGCACTGATGAACACACACCTGACATTCAACATTTAAAAGGACAAAACCAGGAACATTTGCCGCCTTTTCCAGATCTCTCCTTGACGGATCTGAAAACGTTGCAAGTGGATGTTTCTTCAAATGCTCAGACTGAATCCTAACATCTGAGGAGAATGCTGACTCATACATGACTAAGCTGAAGGTTATAGGGAAGACTAAACATTTATTTAGACGTTACAATGTTTATTTTTACAGAGATATGCTGTCACAGATTATTGCTTCTGGAAGGTTTGCTAATGCTCAAAGTACTATACACATCTCGGTCTATCTCACGGGCATCTCGGGAAAACGTTGCCAGCAGCACCAGACCCGGCTGCCGTCACGGGTGGCTCCAGCTCTGAGGCCGTGGTGCTGGCTTTGTCTCTCTCACGGTCACTGTGGATGGTGTGCCGAGAAGTCCTCCTTCCACAGGCTTTTCTGTGGGTCTGCTGCACCCCCACCCCCAGGCAGTGGCACAGGGTCCAAGGGAAATGTTGCCTCCTCAGACTGTGTTGCTCTTGGCCTCTTGATGTCTGTTATGCTGTGGCTTGTTTTCCATCTCAGACCTCAGTGGGGAGGACTTGCTGTGCCTCTCCAGAATTATAAAAACATATACATTTATTTACAAGTGCATAAATATATAAATATGGCTATTATAGAAAAATAAATACCAATTTCCTCTCTTTAAAAAAAATAATATATAGTCTTTGTGGGATATCAGCTTCTGCCTAAATTGTGGGAGGTGGTGTTTCAAAAGACACGTGCACTGGTGGGCTGGGGGAGAGCCGCACCCCAAGTTCCTGCCCCGCATAGGACCCCGAGGGGTGCTGGGGACACCAGTCTCCTCTCCCCACGGGGCAGGAGTCGGGACTGTCCACCTCTTCAACCGGCACAAGGCCCAGGCAGCACGGGGGTCCTGAGGAGAGAAGTGGGCAACGTTAGGGTCCAGACTGACCAGGAAGAGCGCTCAGTCTCTGGAACAAAAGTTGGCTACACTGGCCTTAGAGGAGACACAGACCCACCGCTATCGAACACAAGAACAGCTGCACTCCCTCTAAGGACAGTCACAGACCTGGCATGGTCCACTTCTTACCCACGTCCCACCTGCACTTTTCAGTGGTAGAAGCGGAGACCCTCCTGCATTTACCCTGTAACTGGCGGGGGGGAAATGCGGGGGGCTGAGCCCAGGAACCGTGCAAGACAGTCCTACTCTCGCCAGGTGTGGACTGCCAGTCCAGCCTCCCCATGCTTTCTGGCCATGAGTGTCCCACTCACAACTGTGCCTGTATTGGAATTTCATCTCCCAGAGCCAGGGTCCAGGATCTGCATGTGACCTAGCATCCACTCCATGAAGGCTAAGAAATATCAGCTCATTCTCTGTACCAGCCTGTGCCCAACCGGGATCAAAAAGATGGGCACAAAGAAAGCCAGTGGCTGGGCTGGGGGGCGCTGTGCATTGAGTCCCCTGGAGGGAAAGTCTGGTGGAAGCACAGAGTTCTATGATGTGAGAACTTGGCTTCTTAATGATGGGTGCAATCTCATTCCTTAATAAAGACCCAGCAAAGCAAGGTGTTTCAGTGTGACGAGAAAGTGCCCCTTGGTTTGATGAGAGAGGCAGCAGGAATTTGCAAATTGCCTTGAAATGCTGAGACCAAAAAGGTTTCTTTCTCTGAAATGGAGAAGTACCCTTTCTCAGTCTCTGAGCACACAGCTTGGACCTAACTGACACCCTCCTGCAGATCTGCTGGGCCTTTAGCAGGGAAGGAGGCGGCCAGCTCCCCTTCACACCCCATCCTGGATATACAAGCTGCGGATGGTCTTTACCAAGCATCACCCTCAAGCAGCACTGTTCCTTCCCTGCCCCCATGTCACTCCTGGGACATGGATGTCTATCTTATTCCGCCCTGCCCTTGGCACTGACCTGGGTGAAAAACAGGGTCCCAGATGGCTTCTAGCCCAGGACTCTGGGGTACACTCCTCATGCCTGGCTGACCCGTGGCTTCAGGCTGCTCCTGGAGGTGGTGGCAGTCCTGGTGCGGCGGGAGCAGCTGGTGAGCTGAGTCATCGGGCAGTGTATACAGGAAAGTGCCCTCGTCCAGGTTAGACCTGGGTGCTCTGCATGCACAGAAGCAGACGGGGGGAGGGGTGAGGGAGGGGAAGAGTGGGCCTGGATCCCACATCCCTGGCTGTTCCCCTGTCTGGGGGCACCAGAGCTAGGCAGAGCTCAGGGCAGGGGCTGCTCCCCTCAGGACATCAGGAGTGCCACGTCATCACTTGCATGGGCAAGTCTAGTCTATAGCTAGCTGTGTGGCGCTGCTCTGGACTGACAAGCAAGGGGAGAATTTCTGAGCAGAAAAGGCATCATAATTGCAAACACAACAACTCCCTCTCAGGCTCAGAGTCCAGTGGAGCAAGCTGTCACAAGGGGGTCCCTGAGGAGCGCAATAGGGCTCCCCTCTCAGTGACTGATGCCGGGTTTGGGGAGCCAGGGAGAAAGCAAGCTCTGGGGCTCAGGAGTAGGAGGCCGGGGTACCTGGGAAACTGTGGACTGTGGGGGTCGTATCCATTGCCAAGAAAGGTCTGCCTCAGCACGCTGTTCACATCCTCCTGCTGTTTAAAGAGTGACGAGAAGGTCACATCCGAGTCCAGGTAACTTTCCCGTTCTTTGTTCAGCAGCCCAGGATTGAGAGCCCGGGAGGGAGGAAGTCCCAGGAGGCGGCCCGACCACCCCTCCGTGGCACCCCATACCTGTGTGCCCACGCTGCTCCCAGAGCCACGTTACCTGCTGAAGCTCCCCTGGACGGTGCTGCTGTGGCTTCATGCCTGGGTAGCCCACGGCAGCTACAGGGCAGGCCCTGTTCATGTGTACCCCGTTGGCACAGGCCCGGCCATTGGTGCCACTGAGGTAGGGCTGCCCACTGGCCCGGTGGCCTGGGAGCCCTCCCAGTGGTACCATGGTGTACTGGCAGGAGGAGGACAGAAGGGCACTTCGAGGAAATCCCAGGTCTGCTGTATGCTCTGGAGGAACACAAGACAGAGCTATGTTTAGGTCAAGGAGGCCTGGGCAGCTGGTAAAACAGTCCCATATGAATCTCAGAAAACTCTTGAGGATTTAAGGTCAAATGAGGTAGGCAGGGAATTGACACTGCCCCAGGTAAGAGACTATTCTCCCAGAAAATTCTTCCTGTCACCCCCTTCTTCACAGCTAGACTTTTATTTTTTTGCAGTAGGAGAGGAGACGTAGGACCAGGGTCCGGGAGAACACAGTGGTAAGTGAACAGAAGGAGCGCAATATTTAAATGAAGCCAGGTGACCAGATGTGTTGCCATTTGAAGCAGAACTCAGTGGATAACTCAGATTAACTGAGGATTAGGGGGACAGCTCAAGGCAGCCGCAGACCTGAGGGGGCAGGCAGAGGCAGGCTCAACGTGTGGTCAATTGGCAGCTTCAGAGAGTCAAAGGAGACAGACCTAGGTAAGCGCTGAGCCCCCGGGAATGCCGTGAGGACAGAGCAACTCCCACTCCCTCCTCTCCCCCTTCCAAGACCTGTGAGCATCCCATGACTCTCCCATCCCTCTGGAGGACCCACCAGGAACCTGAGCTCCCATCGGCGCGAAGCAGGGTGCCTGGGATCCAGCCCCCTGGGACCCAGGCAGAGGCATCCTTGGGGGCTGCAAGGCCCCACCTCCTCTCTCCCTGCCCCGGGCTCCTTCCCGTTGGTGCTGAGGAGGCTCACTCACTCACTTTGCTTAGACCAGGCCCTCCACAAGCAGAAGGGGATGAAGGCAACGATGATGAGGACGACAGAGCCCAGGACGACCCCAACGATCAGATAGGGCAGGTCGCTGGAGCGGGCCACCATGGCCCCCGTGCCCACTGGCCGCTCCATGGTTTCAGGGGGTGGTGGCTGAGGTGGGGCCAGAGTTGGGGGTGGAAGTCGACCGGGCTGACCAGAAGACTTCCGAGCTGTAATGGGGACAAAACTCACGTCAGCCTCTTTCTTTGACATTTCTTTCATGACAAATATGACAACAATACCCCGATTCCACAGGTGTGAGAAAGGGGGTCAAACTCATAAGGCAGTGCCTCTGGTAGAGGAGTGCGGTGTCCAGGCTCAGCACCAAACAGACATCTAATGTGAAACTGGGTGTGGCTGAAGAAACTTGACCCTTACATTTCAAAATATATCCTGAAATATTTATGGACCAAGAGCGAGGGTCAGGCTGGGTCTTTGGGGGGCAGAAGTGGTACAGGAACTTACTAAAAGAATAGTTGGGGATCTTTGGGAAGAAAAATGTTTAAAAATGCATGAAACCAAAAAGAACTGAAAATGAAGAACTTCCGTGTGAAGCTGCTATTCCTGGGCACACTGGAGATGCAAAGCCCTGGGTCTGAGCTGGGACATGGGTTTGGGCTCCCTATGACTGACAGTGCTTGGGAAACACCAATCCCAAGTCCGTGAGGTGGCACCTCCTCATCCTTCTGCTCTCGTCAGGTTGTGTGTGACGCCATCAACTCCTTTTCCCAGCTGTCTTTCCCCTGAGTTTCTGATACAACAGTCCTCTGGGTTTCCCACAACCTCTCTGAATGCTGCTGCTGCTTGTGTCTCTCTCTCCTTGCCCTTTTCTTCCTGTCTCTGCTTCAGGCACTGACAAGTCCTCCTGGTCCCGCTCAGTCTACGCTCTCTCTTCTTCTTCACTCTGTTCTGTTCCCACAATTTCAGCCTATATCCCGATGACTGCCAAATACCCTCATGCAGGGCCCTGCCTGGGCATGAGACCTGCTCCTTCACAGGACACCTGCATTCCAGTGTCTCAGAAGAGGCAGACTCGGTGCATCTCCAAGTGGTTCACACCTCGCTCCTTCCGCCCGGGATGGGGTTCTCTGCTGGTCTCTCCATCTCGATAAATGGCAGCTCCACCTGAGTGCCACCTCAGCTCAAAACCTCAAGTTTACCCTGAACTGCTTTTGCTCTCTCTCAGCCTCAATGCATCATGTCCCTGGTCCTCCCTATACGTCCTCAGAAAAGAAACTCACATCCACCCTCCTCTTCACCTTTGCTTCATGGCCCCAGTTCTCGCCCCTCAGTTCTACACAGTCACCTTCCTGACAAATGCAATGATGACCCTTCTCCACCTCACAGCCCACGGGGTCCTTGATGATCCCACTGCCTCCCAACGTCCCTGGCCTCTTCTCTGAGCGCTGCCCCCTCTCGCGTCCAGTGCCACACACTCCTATCAAATGGAGGCACGTGCAGGCTTGTCCTGTCCCCCAGGCGGCTCCCTCCGCCCGGCTGAAGGCTCAGTTCTTCCAGAAGACCCTTGCAAAGCCCATGTAAAGGCTCTGTTCTCTGCCCTGGGCACTCTGTGTCGCCTGACAGGGGACTGCTGGCTGTGTGTGCAGCCCTCACTTCTCTGCACGAGACAGACAAGGACAGGAAGGGCACACGGGAGAGCGAGCGAGCTGACGTCACAGGAAAACCGACTGTTTCCTTGTCTCCATCCTCCAGATCTATATTCTCCAGATTGTTTTCTTACAATCCACCTTTCAGTGTTTGCAAAATGGAAATATCTATCCACTTGACTAAGTGCAAAAATTATTATTTTATGACTATGTTTAACGTGTTTCACTGCAGGGAGAGAGTCTGGCTTTGTAGTTAGATGAACCTGGCCCACAGCGTGCTCCGCCACTGACTGGCTGTGTGACCTTGGTCAAGGTATAACACGTCCTGATGCTCGGTTTCTCTCATGGGGTTGTAGGTAAACTAAGTAAACCAACCAGTGTTAAGTACCAGATGTTATTATAGGAATAAAGTGTTTATAGAAAGCTCTCAAGACCAGGTTCTAGTCCATGAGATCACGTATGAGTTTAATCGCAAGTTCCATGAAACCGTCATGATGGCATCCCCAGTGGTGCTTGATAAGAGGCACAGGCCAATGAACAGATGGGTAAAAGTGGCAAAGCTGGGGGATACTTGGAAGATAAGGAGTCATTCTGGAGAAGAGAAACCCAGCACACACAGCTGTGGCTTTGCCCAACCTGCTGGGAAGAGCAAGGGGGAGTGGCGAACCCCAAGAGCCTCACCTTTGGTCTCGCAGATCATCACGTTGCTGAACTCACTCTCCCCTCCTTCGTTGAAGCACCGCATCTTAATGTCGTAGGAGGTCTCTGGCTGGAGGTGGCTGATGGAATGCCAGTACCGATCCCCTGGGGGAGAGACCGAGAGAGTCAGACGTGGTGATCACGCACGTGTTTGCTCACTCCCCACTGGAGGGGGTGTTCTGGAGGCCCATCCACGGTCCTGCTGTGCCATCACCCTGGGAAGGAAGCATGAGGGCCTGTGAACCCAGTGACCCCAAGTACATCACGAAAGAGCCAACACTACGGGGCGTGCTAGCCCAGGTTTTCTCCTTTCACCAGCCTCTGGCTCCCCTGACAACAGGGGAAACCGCCTCACACGGAAAAAGCCTCACAAGGGTTTCTCACCTTCCACCATATCCTTCTTGTAGTCACTGTCGTTGTCACTGTCTGTGGGTCGGTAATAGATATAAAAGCCATGGATCGGGGTGTTGTTGTTACTTGCTGGGATATACTACAGGGAATAAAGAAGAAACAAGTTGACAATGGAGCAGAGAAATCATCGTGTGAGCAGAACCACTGGTGGACGGAAATATTACCCAGCCTAGAATTCACTGGGGACCCAGACAGACATTTCTGATGATCTCCAGGTTCCCTGGACAATGACAGAGAGATTACTCGTTATTTTACGTAGCCTAGGAGTCCCCAGCTTTTAGAGAAACAAACTGCCATTTCTTCAGAGTCCCCCTCTGAAGCTTCCTGCATGTTGTGAGGGTGAGCCTCTCGGGCCCAATTCCCAGGAACACCTAAGGGGAGGTAGCTTAGGATGAGCCAAGGGAGAAAGGTGACTCCTTCCCGCCCACACTGCCGTCCACTTCTGTCCAGCACACAGCTTGGGCCCGTCACTCCGCTGCCGGCTGCACCAGACCACTCACCATCCACTTGAGCATGATGGTGGTCTCGTTGACGGCATCAGTGAAGGTGATGTAAGGGCCTGCCACGGGCCTCTCGTACACTCGGCTGCTGTAGCCTGACACCACGTAGGGCCGGGAGGGGGCGCTGGGCTCGCTCTCTCCGAGCATGTTCAGAGCCCGGACTCGGAACTTGTAGGAGGTGCCTGGGGAGAGACACTCCCTGAACCGGGGCCCGGGAGACACCACCTGCCTCCCGCTCAGCCCATGTAGGCTGAGGACCTAGAGGGTCTTCTGGGCAGTCTTTCCCCAAAAGCAAGCCCTAAATCCAGAAGGTCCACCCTCATCAGAAAAGAGCCAGGAGGTGGTTTGGGGCTATTTATGGAGAGAGGGAGACAGAGGGGGCTGAGGTAACACGACCAAGAATGGCCACGAGAGCCTGGTGGTGGGTGGGGGACAAGCAGAGAGAAGACCCTCCAAAGCCTCCCTTCTCCTCCACGGAGCTAGCAGCTGCCAGGGGACAGAGGGCAGCTGGCCAGGTCCCTACCTTTCTCTAGGCCTGTGATCTCCACCGAGAGCCGGGAGGGAGGGATGGCACTGGTGGCTAGAATCCAGTCCCCCACTTTCTTCAGCTTCTTGTACTCCACACGGAAGGACTGGATGGGGAAGCCACCATTCCCACGGGGAATCCAGGTCACATACACTGAAGTCTCAGAGGCCATGGAGATAGTGGGCCTGTCTGGAGCTTCTGGAGCTGGAGGAGACCATCCACGGGGCAGGAAGGAAGCGGGAGGGAGGAAGTGATGAGAGGGTGGTGGTAATGTGACTAGACTTGGCCTGTTCCTGACGGGAGCCAGCCCCATCCCACAGCCCTCCACCCTGGTGGGAAGGGGGCCAGCCCCACTCCACAGCCCTGCACCCCTGCTGGCCGCATCAGATCCCTGGGTCATGGTCTAGGGAGGAGCTCTTAAAAAGTTCCAATCCATTATCTCTTCCTGTGGTCAACCACAGAGAAGCCAGGAGTAGGTCACAAGGACTCCCAGGCCCCACTCACTGCAGCAGTGAGCCTTCTGAGGCAGTGGCCCTGGGTCCCATCCTGATGCTCGCCGCCCCGCCCGCAGGGCTGCTGGGGGCTTACGGGACAGGCGGCCATGGTCCGGCTGGCTGCTGCTCTGGGGGCCAGCTCCAGGGTCATCTCTCTGGATCTGCTGCTCCTTGCTGGCCACAATTTCAGGTTTCGGCCGTCGTCCTGGGTAGAAATGGGTTGAGATCAGCACAAGAGAGAATGTGTGTTAGGGCTCTCCTTCCATAGTCTTTTCTGCCTGAAGTTCTACCAGGGTGTCTGACAAGACCATGCAGATAACAGAGGGCATTAGAAGTGTGGTCTGATTTTTAGCTCCATCTGATGGGCATGGAATTGCATGTGCCCCCCAAGTGCGAAGGGGGCAAAGGAATGCCAGAGGCCAGCTGGTACCTCTCCTGATGGGAGGTGGGACCGCAGCCTCAACAGGGCACACAGACCACAGGGAGGCAGAAGCCAGAAGGGAGATAAAGTTCAAGGTGAACAGCTGGAGCAAGGTGAACAGGGCTTCCACCTGACCTTGTAGAACTGTTCAGGCCCACGGAGACCCTAAGCCAGGGAATACTGGATCCTTACCAGTTCGGAAGGTGACCATGGCCGTCTGGCCTTCGCCTGCACAGTTGTAGGCCGCCATCTCCACCTCATACAAGCTCCCAGGGTCTAGTCTGGTGAGGGTCAGGTGGTGTTGGCTGGCCGGAATGCCAGAGATGGTCCAGTCATCAGAGGAGTTGGTGATCTGCTAGAGAAGGTGGCTGGTATAACGACCAGCCTCTTGCATGGAACTACAAGCAGCCGTGGCTTACAAGGAAAGCAGAGTTGAGCCCAAGAGGGCAGAAGAAAGGGAGGGAGATGGGCCAGGTTGGCGGGGAGATTGGCCCTACAGAAGGCAGACTGGTCCTGCAAGCCCAGGACATCGTCCTTGCTGGGCCAGGAAAGTCAGGCTCCCAGATCCCTCATCTAACAATCTCATGAAAGAAAACTCAGTGGGGAGGGGCAAAATGACCGACTGAGACTATTCAGAGTTTCTCCAAAGCCCTCTCCCCTTTTCTAAAAACATCCCCATTTAACTTCTTTCTCCTTGATCTGCTGAAACCAAACAGTACCCTATATTCTAATGAGATGACAATGAGAATGATAAAAATAGCAGCAGTGGAAGCGGCCACATTTGCTGACTGCTTGGATGTGCTGGGGCTTCCCTGGTGGCTCAGATGGTAAAGAATCTGCCTGCAATGTGGGAAACCTGTGTTCAGTCCTTGGATTGGGACGATCCCCTGGAGAAGAGAATGGCAACTCACTCTGGTTTTCTGGCCTAGAGAATCCCCATGGACAGAGGAGCCTGGTGGGCTACGATCCATGGGGTTGCAAAGAGTCAGAAATGACTGAGTGACTAACACTAACTTCTATGTGCTACAACACATAGTTACATGCACCATAAAGCATGTTACATGCACCATAAAGCACTTCCATGACAGCAGTCCAAGAGATGGGTGTTAATACCGTTCCCATCTCACAAGTAGGGAGGCTAAGGCTTAGAGGGACAAGTGACTAGCCTAAGACCACATCACTAGTGAGTGCAGAAATCCTGGCTTGACTCCAGAAAACAATCTCATAAACATCACCTACCCTAGAAAGAAAGTCTGGGAGCTAGAAAGTCCAAGGTTCAAATCCGAGCTGTGTCTCTTACCACACACAAATTACCAGCTGGGTGAAACCCTGAGCAACTTCCCTAATCTTCCTGACCCCTAAGCTTTTCATTCCTAAAATGAAGCAAGTTAAATCTTTCAGCCTATTCTGAAGATTAAACCCGATGACTCACTGAAGCTGGCACACAGTAGGGTCTCAACAAGTACCTGTCCTCCCCTTCCTCCCTCAGTGAGGATTTCAACCCTCTTTTTTTCTACTCCTGCCCTCAGACCTAGATCAGAACTTAAAAACCATGGATGAACCATAACCATCACAGATTATTCTTTAATGGCTTCAATTTCCTAGCTCTGTAAAGAAAAAAAATCAAGGAGCTCCAGACTTCCGGGTAGGCGTTGCCGAGAGGCTGTTTCCCCCTCCCCAACTCCACCTTTGAGGACACAGCCTTCCCGCCAACTGTGCACATCTCCAAGAGCCTTCTGCAGCCTGAAGCTTTGGTCTGCTGAAGGAATTATACAGCTGGTAGGAAAAGCTCTTATCCCCAAGCAGGATATTCCAAAGTAGAACAAAACCTACTATTCAAAGGCCAGGGATGGTCTGGGCTCATTCATGTCAGGCTTCCAGGATTTGTTCCAAGGGGAGAAGTTTTTATAAACTGAGAATCCCCAATGGTGCTGGAAACCCAAACACAGTAGCCCAGGGTCTGCAGATGCACCAGGAAATGAAAACTGGCTTCATGCATGTGAAAAAGTGAAAATGAGATGAATGACTCCCAGGCTCCAGCAAGAGAGGGGGCTGAAAAAATACAACCCAAAGGCTGATTTTTGCTTTCAAAGTCCCTTCCTGTGTGATGATCTTTATGACAAGTTAGTCCCTCAAGAATGAAACTGCTTTCAAAACATAACTGTGCCTTGGCAAAGTCCACCTAACAGTTCCAAGTGCCCCACAGGCCAGATCCCCACAGCAGCCAGGCCCAGCGGGGCTCTGTCCTTCCACTTCCCCTGCGCCCCTTCTCCCTCGGCCTCCCAGTGCTGGCCTCACTTCACTGGGCTCAGAAATGAAAATAAGAAATGGAATGGCAATTAGTCACTGTCACGCACACTGAGAGGGTGAATGCGGCCTCAGTCTGGTACTTCTGGATCACCTCGTGTGGCCTCTGCCAGCCTGCCTCTTGGGGAGGCAGTTTTACGGCCACCTATTGGCCCGAAAAATATTATTCTTGCTGTCATGCTGGTTCTTGTCTCCTGGGGACCATGAGCATTTGGCCTGCCCTGATCTTTGTCCCAAATTCTGCAATAGAGGTGTCCAGTTACATGGGGAAATAAGGATTAGGACCATAACCTGGGCTCAACAATACTGCTTTTTGTTAAAAACTCATCCACCCCCTCTGCTAGCTGCCTATGAGGAGGCCAGCAGGCCAAGGGTTAATGAGAAATTGCCTCCTCTCACCCCCACCTAGGAAGCGGTTGACCACAGGTACCTCTGTGGACGGGTCCTGACCAGAGGTCTCCAAGAGAGCATGGAAAGGGTGAGAAGAGAGCACTGGGGCTGCCGGGGCCCAGAGCAGGAGCCCAGCTTCTGCAGAGCCTGCACTGTTCCCTGGGCAAAGCTGGTTTCCTTTGGTTTTGGAGAGGGAGGAAAGCCGATAAATGTTTTCAGTTCCACAGTCATATATCTTCCATATTTTCTACCAAGTGCAACTAGCACTTTTATAAGCAACAAATAAATGCATAATAAAATCTAACATTTATGATACATTAGAAAGTGAAAGTGAAGTCGCTCAGTTGTCTCCGACCCTTTGCGACCCCATGGACTGTAGCCTACCAGGCTCCTCAGTCCATGGAATTTTCCAGGCAAGAGTACTGGAGTGGGTTGCCATTTCCTTCTCTAGGGGATCTTCCCAATGCAGGGATCAAACCCTGGTCTCCCGCATTGCAGGCAGACGCTTTACCATCTGACCAGGGAAGCACTGCTTATCAAATAAGATTTTTAAAACCCTTTAAGAACAATAGTTTTCTACTGTCTAATGGCCTTGGGCCTCCCTGGTGGTTTAGATGGTAAAGAATCCGCCTTCAATGCAGGAGACCCAGGTTTGATCCCTGGGTCAGGAAGATCCCCTGGAGAAGGAAATGGCAACCTGCTCCAGTATTCTTGCCTGGGGAAATCCTACAGACAGAGGAGCCTGGTGGGCTACAGTCCATGGGGTTGCAAAGAGTCAGACTTGACTGAGGGACTAATACTTTCACACTTTTCAATGGCTTTAGGAAGAAAACAGCATGCACCTGGGGTAAACAGAAATGTTTACCAGGATATTTTCTTAAAGGAAATGTCCTTCTCCCTTGGGAGCAGCAGATGAGAGTGTAAGCCCTGAACAAGGGGGCAGCCTGGGGGCCCTGTCCTGTCTCAGAGGGCACAGTGTTTAAGAGGACAGGCGGGCCCAGTTCTGTCCCTGATCCCATCAGACCCAGAGATTCCCTCCCTGACAGCCCCCAAAACATCTACCTGGACAGACTTCCTTCTGTCACTGAGAAATAGCTGAGGTCTGAACAACAAGATGTGTTTTTTAGCTCAAATCCCTGCTTGCCAAACCTGAGCTGTAAGGAGTCCTGAGAACTGAGGCAGCATTTTGAAGCCCTCAGAGAAAACACTTGTCCACAAATATTTGTTTTCCTGGCTCTAAAGCTAGCTTGCCATGCCAGAGTTCCTGCAGGTATGTACCCAGCAGAGCTTGCTTAAACAACAAAACATCAACAACAAATGGCAGAGGAGAGGAGGGGGATGGTTAACAGGAAGTCTGTGAACTCTCCTCGGGACTGGAAAGCTGGTTGGTGGGCCTGAGACCTAGAGGCACACCCATGGCTTTTTCCTGAGCCTCTTAGGGCCCCAATACCCAACTCACAGCCAGCTTCCTGGGAGGTGGTAGGAAAGTACGCTGGAGGGCACAGAGGTTGGGATCAGCCTTGGAGACCACCTGCAGGCTTCAGGAGTTCAGTGGGAGATGGGGCAGGGTGCAGATACCCCAGGCAGCCTCACAGCGAGGTGGCCCCAACACCCGATGTCATACCTTGCGGTGTTTCACCACGTAGTAGAGGACCGGTGCCCGGCTGCTGCCCTCATGCCGAGGCCGCCACACCAGCTCGTACGAGTCAGTCTTGGACGTGCGGGGCGAGCTGAGGATGATGGGCGCCTCAGCGGGGGCCACCGGCCCCCTGATCCCCGGGGCACTGTGGGGAGGCTGGCTGCTCTGATGCCTGGGGCCTCAATAGCCCTGGGTGGCCCTTGGGCATCTGGTCGGGACCGCCAGATCTGGAGGGTGGCACTGGAGGTGTGACAGTGGCTGACTGAGCATCCCACCATGGTCTCAGGGTGGTGCCTGGAAGACGAGCAGGAGGGAGAAGACAGGGACAAGCAGTTAGCTCCCTGGCTGCGTGCTTAGCCATGGCCCCACAGAGAAAACGGGCAGAGAAGTCAAGAGGGAAGAGTTGCTAGGGCAAGAAGAGCCCTGGGCTGGGGACCTGAGGTGACATCAGTCCCCTCAATACTCTGCCAGGCTCTGTGGGGATGGAGGGCTGTGCCCCTGCCTGCCAAGGTGGAAAGGCAGCCTGAGGGCCCTCCCAGGCTTCCTGCCGCCAGCCCACTTTCCTACATTCACGTGTGTCTTAGCTGAACTATCTCAATTGGCTCTCAAGGTGCTAGGAGCCCTTTCTCATATCTGTGAGTGCATGTGTTGGGGGTGGTATGGGGACATGTCCCCCTCTTACTGGGGGATCTGTACCATAGCACAGTGTGGGCTTCTTCCTGCTCCACCGCGGGGACCTGGAGATGTGAGCTATGAAAATAAATGTGTCTGAGACTCTCAGAGGCAGGAGGGGCCTCACTCTGTTCAGGAAGGGTCCACGGACTGTGCCAACGCTAGTTTCTCTGGAGCCCTATGCCAAGATCACAGGTGTGAAGCCCTGTACCAAGTTCACAAGATAAAAATCTCTGGAACTGACCAAGCTCCATAGCAACTGTTGCCATGGGCCTCTGGATCTAAACCCGCCAGTTCCCAGACCCCATATTAGGTAAAATACCCATCCTATTATCCATGCTATAGCATCCTAACCAATCACCTAATGCCATCATTGCAGTAGGAATTTTCTCTGTCTTGAGGCTATAAATGTTGACTACTAGCCTGTGGAAGGCTTCGGCTCTCCCTTGAGCCGGCCCACTGTTCTAACAGCATCTCCCACTCTAGTAAACTTTAGTCTCCTCTATTTCTGCCTCACGTCTGGAAATTCTTTTCCAACCTGCACACGGACCATGACAGTTTTTATTACCTGACCTCCTGCACTACAGGTTGGCTCCTGATAATGCTGACTCAGCGTTATTCCTGGTTGTATTTTTCTCCAGTTGATTCTTCAGTAAGTTTTATTTCCTTCCCAGGAAAGTTCTTGAGGGCAGGGTCTTTATTACATTTCTCTGCATCCCCCACATTGCCTAGACCAGTGCTCAGCAAAGAGCAGCTCAATCTATATAGACCAGAACATACTAGCCTGTTACTTATATGGAGATGCTTGGTCTTTGCTGAGCAATTATTAAAATTATGATCTATGCATATGTCAACTGAAATGAATTAAGCTAAGACAGACAGACATGCTTTGCTTTGTGTTAGAACAGTGGTTGTCAAACTGGGTTCTACGGAACTCTAGGAATTCAAGAGATTCTGAAAACTAAAAGTTTTTTTTTTTTTTAATACAGTATTTAAATGGGTTATTTGCACTGTTGAAAATCTGTACTTCTGACTTATTAGTAAGTTAATGTAAATTTGAACTTAACTGTGTTAGTTGCTCAGTCGTGTCCGACTCTGTGACAATGACTGAGCAACTAACATTATTAGTTGTAAGTTCAAATTTATATTAACTTACTAACAAGTCAGAAATGCAGATTTCCAGTAGTACAAATGAACCATTTATATATTATATTTAAAGCCATTTTTATTTATTGTACACACAGGGGTTTTAAATTGGATTTCTTGAAGTTCTATAAATGTTCAGCTGGTGTCCCAGTCCCTTGGATTACACTCACCTGGCCTGGCAGTCTTTAGTTGGACCACAGCGTGGGCGCTCCCAACCTCATTCTCGGCCATGCACTGGTAGACGCCTTCGTCCTCGGGCCCCATGCTGACCACCCGCAGGGCCCGACGGGACAGTCGGAGGCGCTGGCTGGAGGTGAGGGGCACAGCGTTCCTCAGCCACAGCACGGAGGGCGGGGGGTTCCCACGCACCTCACAGGTGAGCTTGGCACTCTGGCCCCAAGGGATGACCAGCTGGGATAGCTCCATGGTGACCTCAGGGGGTTCTGCCAAGAAACCAGAGCAGAGGTAAGGAAGGTAGAGTCCTTCAACCCAGGCCCAGACAGGCTGGGGAGGGGACCACTGCGGAGAAAGCCTCGCTCCTTCCCCATGACACATGTAGAGAAGAGGAAAGGCCCCACATCTCCTCCATCAGTTATAGCTGGGAAGGACTGTCAGCCCCTACATCCTGGTCCCTGGGAGCCAAGGCCTCTTACGCTCTCAGTTCTTCCCCACTCACTCACTCGGCATATGATCTCTTAAAAGGCATGCAACCCTGTCTGAACCTTGCTTATGAGCTTCTAGCGAGGCTATGCAGATAAGAGATGGCCAAGGAGAAGGAGGTCTGTAGGAGGCACTCACCGAACACCTGGACGTTGTAGAGGATGACTGCAGCCCCGGGCTCCCCAACCCCGTTGTCAGCCATGCAGCGGTAGGTCCCCGAGTCCTCCTCGCTGGTGGTGTCAATGAGAAGGTTGCTCAACAGGAAGCGTGTCTTGTTGTAGCTGGCAACACTGGAGCCATCCTTGGCCCAGGTAACCCTCGGGGGTGGGATCCCGCTGGCCACACACTCCAGGATGAGACTCTGGCCTTTGGTGACAACAATGGTCTGGGCCTCTGGTGGGTAGATGATGCGGGCAGCCTCAGCAGTGGAGCCTGGAGGGGTGAAGAGAGAAAGAACCGTGTGTGGGACCAGGATGGGGTACAAAGGATCCCCTCCACCCTGCTTCAGGTAGCCCAACCCCAGGACGCAGCCTGGAGGGTTGGAATTGGAATCAAACAGCCTGGTGGGAAGCATCCTGCTGGGCTGAGTGGTACAGATCTTTAAAGCTATGGTTTGTGTGTGTGCTAAGTTGCTTTAGTTGTGTCTGACTCTTTGCAACCCTATGAACTACAGCCCACAAGGCTCCTCATTCCAAGGGATTCTCCAGGCAAGAATACTAGAGTGGTTTATCATGCTCTCCTCCAGAGGATCTTCGTGACCCAGGGATGAAATCTGTGTCTCTTATGTCTCCTACACTGGCAGACAGGTTCTTTACCACTAGTGCCACCTGGGAAACACTTCTGGTTTAAAGATACACATTTCTCATATCCAAAAGCTGATCAAGTATTTTATCAGGTGCTCAGCTGAGGAGGCAGACAGCTTTATTTAATGTGAGGCAGAAACTGCACAGAACTGATGGAGAGGAGTGCTGCTCTCCTACACAGGACCTTCCTCAGAACCCCCACAAGAAGCACACGGTGTGTGATATTTCTTTACGCACCAACCAAGGGCAGCTTCAGTGTTTGTTAAGATCTGAAACTCACACAGCTGGGAGTCCCTCTTGAAGAAAAACACAGTATTACAGATACAAAATTAGGTGAGCAAGGACCCATTGAAGTTTTGCTTCATTAGGTTCATGGTACCTGCCACTGGTGCCAATTCTAAACTCTAACTCCACATAAGATGTCACTCTACTGAATACACGGGAACCTGGAAAAGCGCCTGCTGCACAGGTCTCACTCAGCTAAGGCAGCCGTTGTTCTCACAGAAATGGAGAATGACGTGGGCCTCCAGGGACTGTCCCCAGAGAGCCATGCTGGGCGCTTCTGCAGTGCAGACAAAGGAATGTAAAGCACGCCTGGTGGCCTCACACAGGCACAAACGCTCCTGTCATTTGTCCTGCCCCAGAACACACATCCCAACCCGTCCCCCTCCTCTCAAAGTACCACAGCGGAGGAAAGCTCTCATAAGGCAGGAGTCAGATGACGCCCCTCACACGGCGCTGACATGACCAGTGAGCCCGAGGGCCACGAGCAGACAGAGGCTGAAGGAGAGACCTCCCACGGCCACTGAATCCCGAGTCCCGGATGTCCCACCAGCCGCTCCTGCCCCCATCCGCGAGACCCGCCTCTTACGGCGCACGCGCAGCCTGTCGCTGGAGCCTGAGGTCTTCACTTCCTGCGTCACAGGGTTGTAGGCAGCGCACTTGTACATCCCCTCGTCCTCCTGGCTGGCGTTCACGATCTGGAGGTTCCCCGACGGCATGATCAGGTAGTTATCTGAGGGGAGGACAGGGCAGAGGGGCAGGGCGTGAGTGTGGGCCCAGAACAGTGCACCCTGCAGCTCCCGCAAAGGTTCCGGGCAGGTAGGGCAGAAGCCAGGAGCTGACCCGAGTCCCAAGTCCAAACTGAAACCGCTACTCTACCCATGAAACCTCACACCAAGTGGTACAGAAGTGCCAGGAGTGCCACTACACAACCAGCTAACAAACTGGCTGGCTGACACCCCACCACCACCCTGAGTTTGTACACAGGCCTGTGGAGGAGCATTTCTTATTTTCAAGGGTACTCAAGAAGCATGAAAAGCAAGCAGGATTTGGGATCTGCCAAACACTGTGTGGTCTTGGGCAGGTTAATTAAGCTTTCAGACCCTGTTTCTTCACTTGTAAGATGGCATGATGTATGCTGCCTCAGAGACTTTTGTTATGACCGAGAGGCCATGCTGCATACACGGGAGATGAGCTGATCATTCCTCCAAGCCACCAGGAAGGAGGTAATTGCCTTCAGAATTTCCCATCAGTCTTTGTCATGGTCACACAACTCTGAGCCATCTCACTGCTTAACTTCTACAGCCAAGGAGGAATATTTTAATCCCCAACCCTAGCCCTCTCCATGAATACCATGGAAGCCCTTCCCTCTGCATCACTGGCCTGCTAGGCTCTGTCTGCTTTTGCATTGAGGTATCACGGGGTGGGGTCCCAGGGCTGAGTTCAGCTTCTATCCGCAGGGGACACATTCATAGTATCTGCACACCTGGCAACTAGGATAGTGTTTTGACTTCCTGACAGGCAAAGCACTAGTCATCAGCTCTGAGCTTTCTGGTGGCCTGCCCTTGGCCATCTGGATGTCCCTGCAATCTGGCTCGTTGAGTTTGGTGCCTGCCTGTCACTGGGCTGCCCCAGGTGTGAGCTGCTTAAGCAAATGCCAAATAGGACGGAAAAAGCCCTTGATTCTTGTGGGATGGGCAGGCCTCCTCCAGGGGCCACTGCCGGGGACAGTAGACATTCATACTCTAATCTCTTGGTTATTTCTGAGTGGCAGGATTAGACTTTGGATCTTTTAAAAAATACTTTTTTGTATTTTCTAAAGTAAACATATAACCATAAAGTTTCATAACCAAAAAGTTAACAAAAATATTTAAAAATCTCTAGGGCATTTTAAAAGGTATACATTTTGAGGTGTAGCATCCAGCCACAGGATCTATTTGCCCTTAAGTGCAGGTCATCTGTGGGAGGAAGTGCCCTGTGGGCACTCTGTGGATGAACACTCAGTCTCCCCTGGACCAGCTGTCATGCCCACCGTGGCCTGAGCAGGAAGCTGTGATGGCTGCACCACCAGGGGATAGGGAAAACCTCAGATTCCACTAGAGAGACTGCTCTACTGTGCAGGGAAGAGCCCCGCCTCCCACCAGGGAGCCCACAGCTCTAGGAACATCTGGCTCATCAGGCAGCCTTCCGGTGCGCGCCTGGTGGCAGGAAGATGGCACGCGGAGGGACTGGAACTCCGAGCTGAGAGCTCTGATCCAGTGGCAACAGCTCAGCAACATCTGGCAGGGCCTCAAAGGATGAGGAGATTCCTTGTGATAGGTTCAGGGGACCTCCACTCTGAGGCCCTTCAGTATCCTGTAGAGCTGCAGCTTAGGGTAGCAGATGGCTGAGCAGCATGGGGAAGGTGCTGTGGGGCACTGACAGGGTTTGGGAGGCACTGTAGAGGCACCAATTTCCCTCCTGGCCCCGACCTCCGGGCTCCTGCTTGTTTACTCACCCCGGGAGGCCTCCAGCCACTCCTGTTTGACACTGTACCGGACCTGGGCTTTCGGGTGGCTCTCGGGAAGGTGGCAGGCGATGACTGCTGTGTTCCCCTCATCGACTTCAATCACGTGCTGCACATCTAACTTGAAGTCCTGGAGATCTGTGGAGAGAAAAGAAGGGGCTGGTTGGGCCTAGATGGAAGAGAGAGGTGAACAGTGCACTGTTTCAGGCTGGGCTTGTGCCTCAGTGTCTTTAGTCACAATCGACAGCTGCAAGAACCTCACACGCTGAGGGGTCCTCTGGGGGTTCTCTGAGTCCTTCCTCCAGCCGTTTGTGATCTAGAGTTTACAGGAGGGAATGTGTGGCTCACATCACTTCATGTGAGTACAACTGGGTGTATATAAGCTGCCGGTGGGTGAGTGTAAAGAATTCCATCAAGTGGTGCCTGTGACACAGACCAGCCTCTCCTCTTACCTAAGGCTAGGCCCATTGGCCCCACTAAACCTGGCTAGAAATGGGTCATGGTCAAGGCACAAATGTCCTGGCACAGCTCATGGAGACTGAAAGGAACAAAGACAGAGAATGCTTATGTCTTTTTTCCAGTTCAGTCAAGAATAGCCTTCTAATCAGATATCCACATCAAAAAGTGAAAGGCCTGAGATTCTGCTTGATGGCCAACCATAGTTACAACCAGAAGGCTGATTCCTGCTATGCACAGCTATGTGGTCGTCCCCCAGTATCCTTGGGGGTTGGTTCCAGGTGCCCCAGTGGCTACTAAAATGGAGATACTCGAGTCCCTTATATAAAATTGTGTTGTATGGTGCTTATAGTTGGCCTGCATAACCTCGGGTTTCCCATCCGCAGAAACAGAGCCAACAGTATGTCATGTCATGGCTAATTCAGTCTCTGGGCTGGTGATGGAGATTGTGGATACCCAAAGGGTTTTCTAAGGCAGAGAAGAATGTCTCCAGTGGGGTTTAATAGCAGTGGAATGTGGGGAACCGAGGTCCTGACACTATGCTGCAGTCTCTTCTAACTTGCCTTGGTGGCAGGAAGATGAGATTTAAACTGGATTGGATGGAGATCCATCTGGAACAAAAGCAGGATATTTCCCAAACAATCCAACAGCTCACACAACAAAACTCTCTTTGTTTGAAGCTAAATCACTGATGTCCCTGAACAAAATAGGCTATTTGTGCAACAAAACCACATGCCAAATTCGGCTTTCAGGACTGTAGCTGAATTTAATTTAAGAGAGGAAATAAAACTAATAGAGAATAAGATAAGAGAGATGAAAATATTTACCCAGACACTCTCCCCACAAAGGTGCTTAGAAAGCCCTGGAGGCACCCTCTCTGAGTGCTGACCACACCACATTCTACTCAGCTCCTGAGAACTGATACCATCACAGTGTAACTGCAGTTCACAGCAAGACTCCACCTGCCTGTGTGGTTCATTCCCAGACAAGGCAACAGCAGCAGCTGGGAGTCAGGTTTCTCACAGAAGACATGAGGTAACTACCAAAAACAAACTACTGTCACCAAGGAGAGCCCTGTGATCATGGCATTCAGTGAGCTCAGGAGGTTTCCCACTTAACGCAACTTTCTAGAAGCTCTTAGTCAAGTCGAGCCAGAGCAGCACAGGAAAAAGCCCTTTTATTTCTATGAAAGGATCATTGTCCCTTTGATTCCAGTATTCAACTGTGAACTTTTTAGGGTCAGGGACCAGTGTTGTTATCTTGTCCTCTGGCCTAAGTCGATGCTCAGTGAATGCTAGATGACCAAATGAATGACTGTCTTGGAGCTGGGTCCCTCCAGTCAGGTACAAGATGCCCATGCATGTCATTTGTGAACTCAGATTTTATAGTTGAGCTGGGTTGACATTATGAGCTCAAAGGCTTAGCACAACAAATTTTCCATCAACTTTTTATCCAAGTGTGGCCAATCTTTATCTAAGTGTGGATATTTTGAAAATAGAATGCTTCTTGAATGTTTACTTCCAGGGTCATAGGAAAGAGGTGAAACAGGTCTAATAAATGTGAAATAAGAAATACATGTTGTTAGGATAAATGGCAGCATAGAAGACCTTGAGCTCACCTCCTCCCACGAAAATACCAAAATCACACCTAACTGCTGAACAACCATCAGTAAAAAAGTGGAACCTAACAGAAAATATATTCTACATCCAAACACAAAGAAACCACTACAAGATGGTAGGAGGGGCACACCTGAGATATAATCAAATCCCATATCCCCAAGGTGGGCGACCCACAAACTGGAGAATTATTATGTCAAAGAAATTCTCCTATAGGAGTGAGAGTAGAGTGCTGAGGTCATGGCAGGTGCCCCAGCTTGGGAGGTCTGGTATGACGAGCAGGAGCCCCCAGAGCACTTGGCCTTGAAGGCCAATGGGGCTTGATCGCAGGAGCGCCATAGGACTGGGGGGAATCGAGATCCGTTCTTGGAGGATGCATACAAGGTCTCATGCACACCAAGACCCAGGGCAAAAGTAGTGACTTCATAGGAGCCTGGCCCAAATCTACCTGCTGGTCTTAGAGGGTCTTCTGGGGAGGCAGGGGATGACTGTGGCTCTCTCTTAGGACATAAAAGCTGGTGGCGAACATATCCAGGAGTACTCACCTGAAGGCTGACATCTTGTTGGGATATTAAAACTGGGACCTGACCCCACCCAACACTTGTAGGCTCCAGTGCTGGGACACCTCACACCAACTAACCAACAGGCACGTGGCCTAAAGACTTCCTGAGAGGCTTCCCTGGTGGTCCAATGGTTAAGAATCCACCTTGCTATGCAAGGGACGTGGGTTGGATCTCTGGTTGGGGAATTAAGATCCCACATGCCTCAGAGCAACTACTGAGCCTGCGCCGCACAGAGTCTGTGCACTGCGTGGTCCCATATGACTCAACGAAGATCCTAGGCACTGCAACTAAGACCTGATGCAGCCAAATCAATAAATGTTTGAAAACAAAGACTTCCTGAGCACACACCACCTTTAAATATGGTCCTGACCCCCAGAGGGCCAAAACCCAATTCCACCCACCATTAGACAGGCACCAGCCCCTCCCACCAGGAAGCCTGCAGAAGCCTCTGGCCCAAAGTCACACACTGGGAGGGCAGACACCAGAAAGCAAGAAAAATACAATCACACAGCCTGTGGAACTGAGTTCGCAAACACAGGTCAGAACCTCCTCTGGGACCTGCTGGTCCCTGGCCATAGGGTGACAAGAGGGGAGTATAGGGCTGAGATACACAGGAATCCCCTACAGAGGGCCACTTCTCCAAGGCTGAGAGACATAAGTAACCTTCCACGTACATACAAATACAGATATAAAATGCCACAACAGGAATATATGTTCCAGAGAAGGAACAAGACAAAACCCAAGAACAAATGAGTGACGTGGAGACAGGCAATCTACCAAGAAAGAGTTCAGAACAATGACTCTAAAGATGATCCAAGAACTTGAGAAAAGAATGGATGAGAAGTTACAAGATGCTTTTTAACAAAGAATTAGAAAGTATAAAGCACAAGCAGAGTTGAATGCGATAACTGAAATGAAAATAACACTAGAAGAAATACATGCTATTCACCAAGTAGTGTGGTAAAAATGACAGAATGCGTGGTTCATCTCTACAGACCCATTTGACTTTCCAGGCTGAACACAAGCGGTTCCTGTGGGTCAAGGTGAGATCGCTCATGGATTCCTTCCTTTGGGTGGGTGTGGAGCCTTCTGGGTTTTTAAGGAGTCATCTCATCATTATTTAATTTTATGTTGGTGATGGTGGTTTAGTCTCTTAAGTTGTGTCTGACTCTTGCGACCCCATGGACTGTAGCTTGCTATGCTCCTCTGTCTATGGTATTCTCCATAGACAGAATATTGGAGTGGGTTGCCATTTCCTTCTCAGGGGATCTTCCCGACCCAAGAATTGAACTTGGGTCCCCTACATTGCAGGCAGATTCTTTACCAACTGAGCTATGAGGGAAGCTGTGTTGATGATATCCAACCCTAACTAAATTGCAAATTCCTAGTGGGCAAACTATCAATTTTGCACTCTGTACCCCAGCCCCAAGCCCCACTGCACAGTCTTCACGAGGCACCACGTTCACTGAGTCCTTGTTGAATGAACAGTTTGGAACACGATGCCCAAGGCCAGCTTTGTTCACATGCAACCTGTGCAGCTGTGCCTGGCCCCTCACTTGCAAGAGGCCAACGCTTGGTTTAATGCTCTCCTATCACTGCCTTGAAATTTTAAATAACATTTGACCAAGGGACCTCATATTTTCATATTGCACTGGGCCCCCCAAAATCCACAGCCCAGTCCTGGCTGAACCTCTCAGCCAAGAGAGTGGATGCATTTTCTCTCAGCGAGGAGGATGGTAGACTGTGGGAAAGGGTGGACAGCCTGTGCTCAGGGAGTTCTAGCTGGATGTTACTACCTGCTTTTCATAAGCAAAGTACCTCGGCAATGCAACAGCCTTAATCCTCCTCAGCACAGGTACCTGCCAAGTCAGGAGACTCCCCACAGAGAGAGCTGTGAGCATGTGAGCCCAAGGGCATCTGGAAAATTCCTCAATCACAGAGAAGCATGTCTCTTGCACGGTCTAATAAATCTAAAACTACTCCACCAAGAGTTTTTGAGTTTTTGTTTCACCCTCTTCCTTTACTTCATTCCAAGAAAATCTGCCTCAAGCAAGAATATACTTAAGCCTAACAAAGCATTTTGCAAGAAAGATGTGAGTAACTGAAAGGAGTCTGGCATCAGAATGCCATTTCCAGCTTAGCCCCGGGCTCCTGCCCCCTGTAACTGAGAACTTATCTGTGCACAGAGCACACTGTCCTCCATGTACACACCTCACTGACTCAAGACGGGAAAATGCTACACACCCCTAGACCCCTCTGGGGGCCTTCTGCGCACCCTGAGGATTCACTGCTGGGTTGGAGACAGTGGGCTGTGCATTGAGGGAGGCACAAGCTGGGCACTGGTCAGCCAGGCAGCCCTTCTGTTCTGATGCCAACATGTGCACAACAGCCCAGGCAGGCAGGACCCAGGACATCCCAGCTGGGTTTCTAGCTCCCCACAAGGGCCGACTGGCAGGCAAGCCTACTGGCTTCAAAACAAGCAAGCAGCAGTTGGGTCCTGGGCCCTGTCCTCCCCCCACAGACCCTGAGCTTAAGCTTTAGCTATTGCTTCACTAGACAAATGCTCCCAATTTGGCTGGTGGAGCAAAAGTTGAGTTTCACTAAGGGATCAAAGGCAGAGTAATGAAGTGATGAGCGATCTGAAACTCAGAGCACCCCCTTTTCTAGTACTTTTTGGGCAGGAAGGAGGCCAGGGAGGGGCAGAGGCTTCATGATCAATAACAGCTTAATCAGCCACCAGATGAGAGGCAGATGCAGAGAGATCTAGTTGGCTGCATATGAAGGAAACCAGCCTGTTCCCAGGCCCCTTTGTCTGCAAAGCCAGTTTCCTGGCGAGTCCCTGCGCTGCTCAGAGCACTTCCCTGGGAATAAGGGGCAGGCCCTTCAGTTACAAATGGGGTTAGCAGGCCTCCAGTCTCATTGCAGAATGATGGATCAGGTTTCATGGGGGAAATGGTTTGACAGGACACCTGCCCTTGCCTGCTGGCTGGTGTGTTTGAGAAATCCATTAGAGGAATGTTTTTGCAGCTTTAATCCTCTTACCTTCCTCAGACCCTTCTTTTGCATCCTCTCTGTGTATTCTTCCAGCTATTTTATTAACTTGTCTGCACTAATCAAATGCCATGAGGCCCACTCTTGTCCCTCAGCTCTCAACAGGTCAGAAGCCCTGGTCTTTGGGGCCACCTCTTGAGTTTACAGACCTTCTTTATTAGTCCCAGAACTTTTTGCTTTCTGAGAAAGTCCTAATATCTTAGGCTCCATATAGAGCCCTGCCCAGCTCCCTGCCTTCTAAGCACTCAATTTCTTAACAGAACATTTATCCTCTGATAAGTCATTTCCATAGGAGCTTTGGATACACAGGTGACGGATCTGTTCGGATACAATCATGGAATGTGCTCTGACTTTTCTCTTCACATTCCCAGGGTACATCAGGCTCCTACCTTCTTGCCCGTGGGGAAAAAAGAAGGAAAATAAAAAGTTTTAGAGGCATGTGAGTGTGGCTGTCACCATCAGGATCATTCATGAAATTACAAATTGACAAGTTTTATCTTGAGCCCCTTTTGACTTACTTTCTCTCTTTCTCTCCACCTTCTAGCCTTGATCTTTCCTTTATGAATAAAAGGTTCAGTAGACCTATGAATTATATCACAATATTTAGTGTTTGTTTTTACATTCTCATAACACAGAATTGTTAGATCTTCATTATAGGCTCATCCTTCAATTCTTATATACTTTCCATGCCCCATTACATGGTGCCTTGTGCCTCCACAAAATGCCCCTATGTAATCAATAAACTATTCAAGAAAATCAGAGATACCAAAGGAACATTTCATGCAAAGATGGGCTCGATAAAGGACAGAAATGGTGTGGACCTAACGGAAGCAGAAGATATTAAGAAGAGGTGGCAAGAATACACAGAAGAACTGTACAAAAAAGAGCTTCACGACCCAGATAATCATGATGGTGTGATCACTGATCTAGAGCCAGACAGCCTGGAATGTGAAGTCAAGTGGGCCTTAGAAAGCATCACTACGAACAAAGCTAGTGGAGGTGATGGAATTCCAGTGGAGCTATTCCAAATCCTGAAAGATGATGCTGTGAAAGTGCTGCACTCAATATGCCAGCAAATTTGGAAAACTCAGCAGTGGCCACAAGATTGGAAAAGGTCAGTTTTCATCCCGATCCCAAAGAAAGGCAATGCCAAAGAGTGCTCAAACTACCACACAATTGCACTCATTTCACATGCTAGTAAAGTAATGCTCAAAATTCTCCAAGCCAGGCTTCAGCAATATGTGAACCGTGAACTTCCTGATGTTCAAGCTGGATTTAGAAAAGGCAGAGGAACCAGAGATCAAATTGCCAACATCCGCTGGATCATGGAAAAAGCAAGAGAGTTCCAGAAAAACATCTATTTCTGCTTTATTGACTATGCCAAAGCCTTTGACTGTGTAGATCACAATAAACTCTGGAAAATTCTGAGAGAGATGGGAATACCAGACCACCTGATCTGCCTCTTGAGAAATCTGTATGCAGGTCAGGAAGCAACAGTTAGAACTGGTCATGGAACAACAGACTGGTTCCAAATAGGAAAAGGAGTACGTCAAGGCTGTATATTGTCACCATGTTTATTTAACTTATATGCAGAGTACATCATGAGAAATGCTGGACTGGAGGAAACACAAGTTGGAATCAAGATTGCCGGGAGAAATATCAATAACCTCAGATATGCAGATGACACCACCCTTATGGCAGAAAGTGAAGAGGAACTCAAAAGCCTCTTGGTGAAAGTGAAAGTGGAGAGTGAAAAGATTGGCTTAAAGCTCAATATTCAGAAAACGAAGATCATGGCATCTGGTCCCATCACTACATGGGAAATAGATGGAGAAACAGTGGAAACAGTGTCAGACTTCATTTTTCTGGGCTCCAAAATCACTACAGATGGTGACTGCAGCCATGAAATTAAAAGACGCTTACTCCTTGGAAGGAAGGTTATGACCAACCTAGATAGCATATTCAAAAGCAGAGACATCACTTTGCCAACAAAGGTTCGCCTAGTCAAGGCTATGGTCTTTCCTGTGGTCATGTATGGATGTGAGAGCTGGACTGTGAAGAAAGCTGAGCGCCGAAGAATTGATGCTTTTGAACTGTGGTGTTGGAGAAGACTCTTGAGAGTCCCTTGGACTGCAAGGAGATCCAACCGGTCCATTCTGAAGGAGATCAGTCCTGGGATTTCTTTGGAGGGAATGATACTAAAGCTGAAACTCCAGTACTTTGGCCACCTCATGCGAAGAGTTGACTCATTGGAGAAGACTCTGATGCTGGGAGGGATTGGGGGCAGGAGGAGAAGGGGACGACAGAGGATGAGATGGCTGGATGGCATCACTGACTCGATGAATGTGAGTCTGGGTGACCTCCGGGAGTTGGTGATGGACAGGGAGCCCTGGCGTGCTGCAATTCATGGGGTCACAAAGAGTCGGACACGACTGAGTGACTGAACTAAACTGAGAGTTACCAACATCCCCATCTCCATCAGCTCAGCTGAACGATTACAAACATTCTGGCTTTTAATCCATCCAGGTATTTCTTGTGTCTGGTCAGTCTTACCCTTCCCTCCTGCCTATTCTCAGGGCTCACAGGACAAGCCTGCACTCATCTGTTGAGGCTTGGATACGATCCACCGATTGTGGGGGCGCCACATTGGGCTCACTTGGCAGTGCTGCCAGGGTGGCTGGGTAGCCTCGTGGCCATCAGCAAGTTTGGGCTGACTGATCGTTCCATCTCCCAGCTCTCCTACTTCCAGGGCTCAACTTGTCCCTGTATGGGCTTCCCTGCGTCTACAGGCAGTGTTACAAAGTGTAGAAAGATTTCACCTAATGGAGTACCCCAGTGACACATTGACCCTGTGGCCTGGCCCTGCACCTTTTGAAAGGTGGCGAAGGTACAAGGTGAGTAAAATTAAGAGTGCACAGCTCACTGCTCTACGGATGGACTTGCAGGTGGTGTCTGAGCAGGGGAAGGGTCCCACACCTGCTTCCCTGGGTGGGCTCTTTGCCCTGAACTACTTCACGGATGGGAAGAGAATCACAGCATAACTTTTGGTCTCCAAGTCACCTGAGGAGCCATGGCTTGGCACGACTCCCAGATCAATCCTCTGAAAGAAAATTCTCTACAAGCAGAAAGCCATGGTTATGGACTGCAGAAGTGGAGTGGAGGCTGGAGCCCGACGGTGCTGCCTTTAGAGATGGAACTGCCTGCTCTTGATGAGTGAATAGGGCTGACTGCGGGATGGGCAGGCCTCTGAGGCACGCATTCTGGGGAGTGACTAAGCCTATCACCAGTCCGTAGCCCTGGCACACAGACCACTGAAGTCAGATCCAACGAGAGCCCACAAAGCTGAGCAAAATCAGCATATTCTGTAGTTGGCATCTGGCACAATACCATCCCTCGAGACATCACTATTCATTCACTCAGCCAGGATGAATTTGTAGAAGATACCAAGAAGATAAAGACACAGTTCCTAACCACGGGGTGCTTTAATCGAAAAGACGGTTAAAGCAACACATAGGCTGGCTATAATAATTCGCCAGAGTAGTGTCCCTAAGCGTAGTCCCTGCCACCTTCACCAGTGTGCCAGCCTAGATTAGGTTACCTCGATCTCCAGGCAATTTAGAAGGGGGCTGGTGGAGTGAGCACTTCTCCTTCTGCAGGCTGGAAGAGTGGACAAATAACAGTTGCTCTCTTTAGGATTTTTTTTTCTGCCTGTTCAATTGCATGAATAATTTTGGCTCCAAAGCGCTCTCCTGACAGCCATGGAAACATGACATGAAATTTTGCAAACACACTTTCTGATGAAAGTAAAGCATGCTCTCTTTTACCTAAATAAAAACAGTTTCTATGACGGTTAAAAAAAAATAAAAAAACACCTTTGCAGATGCCAAGCACATTAGTTGTTAAATCGTGTGTTTCTTTCTTTTGAATTAAGGTGGGGTGTGCACCTAGATTTGAGTAGCAGGAAAAAGCTCTGGGTGGAGAAGAGATGAAAGAGCCACAGGGAAGAGGGCAGAAGATCAAAGTCAAGAGTGGAGGTGGGCACGACAGGAGACACGGCATAAAAAGAGAGTGTGAGAGGAAGGAGAAGGAAAATAGAAAGAACCTAGTTTGCAGTGTCATTAAATGATTTGCAGTAAACTGGCCTAATGCTTCAGGAATTTCTTGGCTTGAACCAATTAAAAATATTAAAAAAAAAAAGACACGAGAACGAGAAATGCTATTAATCCTTGAAAATAAGTCAAGGATGGGAGCCATTTCTCCACTGAGTCTGGCAACCAGATGAACAGAGACAACGTCTGTAGACCATCCCGTTTATCTGACTCCAGAGCTGCTGTGAGGTAGAGCTGGCTAGCAGAACTAGGGAGTTTCTTTTGGATTACATGAAGGAATAAAATGGTTTGAAAAAATACACTGGGGAGAGAGAGAAGAAGGAAAAAAAAGATTTACTTGCCAGCAACCCACATCACACATATTTCTCTGATCAACCAAATATAAACTAGAAACTTAGCAATGGGAAAATTAATGTGAACCCCGGTGGTCTGGACTCATCAGAGCCAGAGCTGGTTCCTGGCACAGTGTTTGGCAGGCTGGCGGCCTGTACAGGAAGAAAGAGGAGAGAAGACCGAAGCCAAGGGGTTCAGAGGAACAATGGACGTGGGCCCTTCAGTGTGTCCCTGAAAAAACAGAATTCCAGGTGGAAGGGGTAGGGGCAGTGTCTTAAGGCCAGTGGAGTCCACAGTGGTTCCCGCTGCCCCCACCCTCCACACACACTTGGGAACTGTATAGTCCTAAAAGCAGTGGTGACCCCTCGTGCCATCTGCCCACACTCTCTGACAGGGTCCTATGAGGTGCCTGGTAGGACTGCAGACACAGTCACTGGCGTCTGCCTTCAAAGGTTGCAGAATTTCCACCAACACCTTAATTTCTTTTATGTTTTATGCTTCTGACATCCATCAATTTTTCTAAACCCTTCCTAAATCTATTTCTATCTTCAGCTTGTTTACATCCCAAGTGTTGCTTTGTCCTTTCTTATTTACTTCCTCAAAACTTCTACTATACCACAATCTGGTGAAGAAATCTTTGTCTGCCTTCTGCATGCTCTTTTTGATCTTTTAGACTTCAACGTATCTTATCTGGGAGCCTGCCTCTCCCTAGACATTCACTGAAGGCCAAGCATGTGCTGTGGTGTGGTGATCACACAGGTGAAGGGCAAAGAGACGGTGGCTGGAGAGGCCGAGAGAAGTGAACACAGGATGGCAGGGAGCTCAGAAGAGGGGCCCCACTCCAGACCTGGGGAGTCAAGGGGGGGTCAACAAAAGCTTCCTAGAGGAGAAGATAGTTGAAAGTTGATCACCAAGAAGGAATTAATTAACCCAAAGTGAAGTGAAGTTGCTCAGTTGTGTCCGACTCTTTGTGACCCCATGGACTGTAGCCTACCAGGCTCCTCCATCCACAGGATTTTCCAGGCAAGAGTACTGGAGTGGGGTGCCATTTCCTTCTCCAGGAGATCTTCCCGACCCAGGGATTGAACCCAGGACTCCTGCATTGTAGGCAGACGCTTTACTGTCTGAACCACCAGGGCTTCCCTTGTGGCTCAGCTGGTAAAGAATCCACCTGCAATGCGGGAGACCTGGGTTGGGAAGATCCCCTGGAGAAGGGAAAAGCTACCCACTTCCAGTATTCTGGCCTGGAGAATTCCATGGACCATATAGTCCATGGGGTCGCAAAGAGTCAGACACAACTGAACAACTTGCACTTATTAACCTAAGGGAGGTGGGAATTTTCTGGGAAAGGGAATGGAAAGGAAGTTGTTATAGTCAGACAGAGCACCCAGGGAAAGTGAGAGATGAGCCAAGGAAATGGCAGATTTGCTGGGTCTAGAGGAGAAGGCAGGGCTGAGAGGTGTGCTGAAGTGCCACGTGGTAGCCTGGGTCTTACTCTATGATTCCTTCAAATGTTTTTAAGTAGAAAAGGAGCACCATCATTAAAAATTAAGCACAAATTTCCCGACAGAAAAACAACATGCTGTTTCTACCTCAGTAAGTTTTTCCCCCTTTTGCTTTCCGGTTTTTTTCCTCACTGTTAAGTGACAGTGCTTTATTTAAACATTTTGTCCCATTTGCAAGACAGACTCACTGTTCTATAGTTTCTGGGACTATTACTAGATTCCAAAAAATGGTTGAAAGTCTACAAACAAGATCAGAGTGGAAATCCCTAAACTCTTACACACATACACACAAAAAAGGGGAGCAAAGGAACTCATTTTCTCTCTTGATTCGTTTTCATTTTAAAGGAACCATCATACATCATGTTCTTTAGAGTTCCAGGGATTTCAAGCAAACTAATCAACGCTTCCCTCATCTTCCTGTGCAAAAGGTTTCTCCAAGTCTGTTCTGGCTCATTGAATCTATAGTTGTACCTGCTTAACTCACTGTGTGGTCCTTCCCTTTTCTCTTAGCTTAGAAAATGGACCTAGGATTTTATTAAAGCCTGTGGCTGAGTGTGCCAAGAATAGGTTGAGGAGAGGAATGGGGAATTCTAAGCACGTCCTTGGTAGAAGATGCACCATGGAATTTTTGAGTCTGTGTGTGTGTTTATGTGTAGTAAATATTGATTGTTGCTAAATAGAGAACTAGAATCCTGGCTGTGTGGGGCAGAAAGTTGCTGCCATGATGCCCTGAGCTTACACCGCACATTTGCCTGAGTGTTTGTCCCAGACCAATGGGACCAGTATTGCCCATGCCCTTTGAAGATAAATACCAGAGGAGACTCCTGTGAGGTGTGAATTTCTGCCTGTACTAGTAGAAAGCAGAAAAGAGTTACTGTGACTTTGGCCTAAAGCTGTAAGGTATTCCTAAATAGGTCATATCCTATTTAGGTACTCAAGTTGCTCAGTACCTTTGGCATTTAAGCTATCTTTCAGTGGGTCACAAAGAGTTGGACATGACTGAAGCGACTTAGCAGTCAGTATCTTAGGCTATGGTCTTTCCTGTGGTCATGTATGGACGTGAGAGCTGGACTGTGAAGAAGGCTGAGCGCCGAAGAATTGATGCTTTTGAACTGTGGTGTTGGAGAAGACTCTTGAGAGTCCCTTGGACTGCAAGGAGATCCAACCAGTCCATTCTGAAGGAGATCAGCCCTGGGATTTCTTTGGAAGGAATGATGCTAAAGCTGAAACTCCAGTATTTTGGCCACCTCATGCGAAGAGTTGACTCATTGGAGAAGACTCTGATGCTGGGAGGGATTGGGGGCAGGAGGAGAAGGGGACAACAGAGGATGAGATGGGTGGATGGCATCACTGACTCGATGGATGTGAGTCTGAGTGACCTCCGGGAGTTGGTGATGGACAGGGAGGCCTGGCGTGCTGCAGTTCATGGGGTCGCAAAGAGTCGGACACGACTGAACGAATGATCTGATCTGATCTGATCTTTCATTTTTGTCCAACTGGCAAAGTAAAGCACACAGCACGTATGGGCATAAAACAGCTGTGTTTCAAACTCGAGTTAGTTCTCCTTTTCCAACTACACCCCCATGTGGAGCTGTCTAGAGCTCCCCCAGCAAAGGAGGCAGACTCTTGCTCAGTCTGGTGGGTAGCTTTAGACTCAGCTTTCAGCTACAGACCCCTTCCTCTCCTAGGGAAATACAGCCACCACCCCATCCTGATTTCAGAATCTGACCGCACTCACTGTGAAATATCTGCACCGTCCCAGAAACAGCACCGGGCTTAGGTCTAAGCACACAATGTAGAGAGCTGAACTTAGTTGAAGGCCTGAGAAAGATGAGAGGACTCAAAATACTGGAGATAAAGGTTGTCCCACACACATGCTTCAAGGCTCAACCTTGAGTCTTCCTCAATTCCCTGAAATGGAAATGAATGACTCTTCCCCTGAATTCCCATTAAAATCTGTTTATGTCTCTCAGACAACTCATGGCTCTAACTGACTTGTGTTATGGCTAACAGGAACTGCAGTCCATCTTCTCCATCAGACTGAGAGATCCTCAATAGCCCAGAGCAGGTCTTACCGTACTGTTGTAAATTCTAAACACTCCCTACTTCTCAGGACACCAACCTGCAAAACATCAAGCTATTGAACTCAGGGCTAGAGAATGTTTGGTTTCCTGGTTCCCTAGTGGATTACATGAATCTCCAGCCTGCTGGCTTGCCCAGTGATTTTGGACTTTCCAGCCTCCATAATGTGAGCCAATCCTTTGAAATAAATCTTTTTCTTTCTTTTTTCCTTTCTCTATTTCTCTCTCTCCCCATACATGTGAGTGTGCGTATAATTATATATATGTTCTCCATAAAATTACACGTATGCTTAGTCACTCAGTCGTGTCCGACTCTTTGTGACCTCATGGACTGTAGCCTGCCAGGTTCCTCTGTCCATGGGGATTCTCCAGGCAAGAATCAGGGAGTGGGTTGCCATTCCCTTCTTCAGCAGATCTTCCCAACCTGGGGATGGAACCCAGGTCTCCTACACTGCAGGCAGATTCTTTACCGTCTGAGCCACAAGGGAAGCCTTAAAATTACATATGTGTGTCTATATGTGTGTGTGTGTGTGTGTGTGTGTGTAGTAATTGATTCTGCTTCTCTAGAGAACCCTGACTAAAAACAAGGATAAAGGAAGCTATAAATGTTTTAAGAAAATGTCGACAACTGGCCTTAGTGTCCTGTTCTAATTCAGGGTCACAGCATAGAAGACCTTAAGGAAGTGTTTGATGGGACTCAGAGTTTAGGGAGCTGAGAAAGAAGAGACATGGCTTCTGTTCGTGGAACTTAACCACACCAAGGGCCAGGGTTGGCCCAGCCTGCCAATGCTGTCTGGTTGCAATAACACGCATCGGTGAACCAACAGAGGCAGAAACGGACACCTCTTTGGGCTACAGTGACAACATCCGTGCAGTGACACTGTGGGCTGCTCTCAAAGTGGCAGGGAGGTGGGAATCCGGGCTGGAGAACGTGTGTAGAGAGGGAGCTACGAAATTCACAGGAAACAGGTTTGTCCTCTGCCCCTGATAAGCCAGTCCTCTCCCTTGGCTCTGGCTGAGATGGAAGCTTTGGCCCCCTGGACTGTGTCATCCTAAGGGCTGCTCCCAGAACGGAGCTGGGCAGCACAGAGCTCGGGCCCCAGAGCTCCCTCCAAGAGGATGCTCCACAAATATGTGTTAACCACATGGGTGAGTGAATAAAGCCTGCTTCAAAATAGTACTATCATATATTTTCTCATTTGAGTCTCTAAAAAACAAAACCATGAGACAGATGATGTAATCAGTACTGAGCTCATTTCACAGTTGTGACCATCCGAGAGATGAAGGGATTTGTCCAAAGCTACATGAACTCTTCAGTGGCAGAGTTAAAAGATCCTGGGTTTAAGTTTCATGTTTTTTCCATTACACCAGTTTAGCTCTTCATTTCACTCCTGGGTTAAATTATGGTAACAAAGGGCCCCTGTCTCCTTCTGACCTTTCCTCAAAGGCACAGTCACGGAGACAGCTGCCGAAGAGGGACTCCTACCTCTTCTGTCCGCTGCCTTGCCTCTGATCTCTGATACCAAAGAAAGATCACTCTCTGACTGGCCCTAGGGCTTAAAGACCTTAAGGAGGAGTTATGGATCACAACTAAACCAGCACCAGCTTAAGACTTCACATTAGCCAGTGTTAAGTCATGGAGACAATTATGTATCTTCCCAGATAGAGAACATCCACTCAGTTACTGCCTATTTCCAAGTACCAGTAGGATCTGGGGATGATAGGATAGCTGGAAGAATTAATTTAAAAGATAGGGAAAAAGATAAAAAGTGACAGTAGGAGTTTATCTGAATGGTAGATAACTGTGGTAAAGGACAGAAAACAGCTTTCCTGTGGCATGAGGCTCTGAACTGGTCATGATTACTTGCTATGCTGTGTGGAGAATGATGCTAAGGCCGTCTCGGGGGCCAGAACAAGGAATGAGGTGTCTATGGGCGATGTCTGCTTTTGGTTCAGGTGCATAGAGTGAGACCCTCAGAGCCATGTGGAATGGTTGGCCTCTGGGTGTCAAGCTTATGAAAAGACAGGCAAGAAGAAGAAAGGAGATCAAAGTAAAAACATTTCAAAAGAATTAGACAAGATGGTCTGAAGTGAAGCGTTAGCAAACAAGAGAGATTCACCACAAGGAAAGCTTAAGTGAAACAGGAAAAAATATTTCTCCATAGAGGAGAGCAGGAAGGACAGCAGGTCTCCACGTGGGCAGGACCACTCAGAGGAGAGGGTGGGCACATGCCACCGAGGCTTCATGTGGTTCCATTTTACCCGATGCCACCAGGCAGGGGTGGAGTTCAAGTGTTCCCCCTGGCATCAGAGTGAAAGTGGTCTGGACCAGGAAAGCTCTGTTGGCAGCCTCCTCCACATCCCTGGATCCTCAAGCCAGGTTCCAGCCCCCATCACAGGAAGCCCCCAGTGATCTCTAGGAGTTCACTAAGATACAGGAGGCAGCGTCCTGCCAGGGAGGTCAAACAGCACGTGCTCTGTCTGAGGACAAGTGTTTGAATGCACGCAGGAGAGGCTGGAGGAGAGGAGTAGAAGGAAGCCTGAAAACACCAACTGCGGGTGTGCATGCGTGCGTGTGTGCGCGCCAGCACGCCGCTGCCCAGCCTCGCCTCTGAATGCAGACCGTGCCTCCTGTAATCCCTTCTCCGGCTCAGCCTCCCTTGCACACCAGCCAACTGGCAAAACACAGCCCCCATTCTGCTCAGGAATGTGCTTTCGGAAACTTAATCTAGCTGCTGAGTCTGGGCCAAATCCCCCGTGGCATTAACCCAAAGACAGCACCCCTTTCTCCCACGTTCCCGCCACCCCGTCACTGCCTCCTCCAAGTCTGGGAGGCTGTAGTTCCAGTCCACCAACTCCCTCTGTCCCAGGACACAGACCCTGCAGACCTGCTCTCCATTTCCAGCCCTTCTCCATCCATCTTCTGGTCAGGCCCAAACATTTCCCTTCTGATTCATGTCTAAGTGACACGCCAATAGCTCTTGGCTCTCAAACAAGACTCGCCTCGGCTTCTGCACAAGCCCCCTCTTCTCTCACTGTGCCTCCTTGGGTTGCAACCAAACCCTTCCCTTTGTCCTCACTGCCAACTGCAGATCCCTTCAAGCACCAGAGAAAGAGGGGCCAGGAATTTTTTAAAAATAAAGGCTATAAATTGTTTCTCCTCACACAGATCCACCTTGAAGTAGGAGGAGTGCTCCAAAATAAATCTTCTACTCTCCAGCTCTGCCTTCCTCCAAACAGTGAAAGGTGCAGCCTAGCTCCTGAGTGGGCCAAGTTACAGAGTCTTCTGGATCTTCACAGACAAGGGCTGACTATCTGCAGGGTAGCAAACCTCCTGGAGGAGCAGTGGCCCCCTTCAAAGGCACTGCTACTGCTAAGTCACTTCAGTCGTGTCCGACTCTGTGCGACCCCATGGACGGCAGCCCACCAGGCTCCCCCATCCCTGGGATTCTCCAGGCAAGAACACTGGAGTGGGTTGCCATTTCCTTCTCCAATGCATGAAAGTGAAAAGTGAAAGTGAAGTCGCTCAGTAGTGTCCGACTCCTAGCGACCCCATGGACTGAAGCCTATCAGGATCCTCCGTCCATGGGATTCTCCAGGCAAAAGTACTGGGGTGGGGTGCCATTGCCTTCAAAGGCACAAACATTGTTAAAAAGCACCTCTTATTTGTAAAGATGAACAACTGGCAGGGACTTGCTTGCTCAGCACTAGGAGAAGGGTATACTACCTTAGAGTGGAGTCACTCTGGGATGTCCCAGGGCCGTGCACAACTGTGCTTCTGCTCTGGCGGGTGACAGAAGACAGATGAACTAGGAGCCTGCTGGCGAGGTGGTTACACAGAATGTACACGCAAAAAACACATCAAAGTGTTCACTTGAGATCAGTGCATTTTGTGTACTTTACTGGATGCACTTTATACTCAACAAAAAATGTAAATATGGTCATACGGCCAATGGAAAATGCTTGTCCTACAGTGTCAAAGGGGAGAGACTAAAGACAGTAACTATCTTCAGTGCTGTAAAAATATGGGTACAGATGCAGGCTAGAAGGATACACTTTAAAGTGACGATGGTGGGCTCTGCGAGGATGGTGAGGAGACATTTTCTGTATATTCTAAACTTTCTATGTGTCATTTTAATTATCATTAAAAAATATACAAGAGAAGTAAGATGGTAAGAAGCATAGCTCTGACATCAGTCCCTCTTGGTATGATAAGATGATCCCTCCCCACCTTCTCACCTGAGTGAAGCACCCTCCCCTAGCCCACCAGCACAGCTGGGGGCCCAGGGCCTGCCTCCCTCACTGAACCCTGACTGTAACCCGAATTCTAAGCCTGCTGTCTAGAGGTCTGGCACCGAGGGTCAGTGAGTACCGCTGCAGCCACTAAGGAAAAGTGGCTCCCACTGTGTGATGCAGCCCCCACCCCCGCCACGGCCTTGCCCCCAGGAGGGTAGCTGGGGACCCCCTGCCTTCCTCCCCCCATCCTCTGAGCAGAGGGCAGGGCTGCTAGACTGCTTCCCAAGAAAACAGGCACGCTGTGGCAGCCTCTGTCTTATCTGTTCTCCCACAGACTGAAGGCCAGAGGCATCTGGAAACCAGGGCAAGGAACGGTCTTTTGTCCCCCTGCTTTTCTACTTCACCAGCTCTCACCACTCTCCTACCAGGACTCACGCCTCACACTTCAGGGAGCTCAGCTGACTTTCGGGAGCATTTTATGTTTCCTGCCTCTGGTATGACCCATAACATAAGGACCCCAACCTCCCAGAACTACAACATCAACGAGGGAGATGATGATGGTGATACGAAGGCAGGGTGTGTGGGACAAGGGACCTGCTGAGGGGACATGAAGGGACAGAGACCTCCAAGAGTAAGTCCAAACACCACTAAACTCTCAACAAGGTTCCCCGTTCCCTACACTTCAGCCAGCAGAGAAAGTGAAAGTGTTAGTCATTCAGTCGTTTCTGACTCTTTGTGACCCCATGGATTGTAGCCCCCAGGCTCCTCTGTCCCTGGGATTCTCCAGGCAATAATACTGGAGTGAGTTGCCATTTCCTTCTCCAGAGGATCTTCCTGATCCAGGGATCTAACCGGGGTCTCCAGCATTCAGGCAGACTCTTTACCGACTGGGCCAGCAGGGAAGGGGAAGTAATTCTTTTTTTTTTTTTTTAATTTTATTTTGCTTAACTTTACAATATTGTATTGCTTTTGCCATTCATCAAAATGAATCTGCCACAAGTATACATGTGGGAAGTAATTCTTAATACTGTTGGCCTTTCAACAGCAAGGGTTTGAACTGCATGGGTCCACTTGGCCATGGGTCTCTTCCCATAATAAATACTACAGCACCACATGACCAGAGATTGGTTGGATCTCAGATGCAGACGACCCTTTATGAGTTATATGTAGAGTCTCAACTGTCTAGAGGGTCAGCAACCCTAACCCTGCATTGTTCAAGGGCTAAATGTTTCCCAGCCATAGACTCAGCATATAAGAACAGGTGCTGGGGCTGCTCTGTAGCCTTCGGGAGTTCTAATCAGCCAAGTCTCATTTCCCATGGCAAATCAGGTAATGTGTGCACTAAGCTTGGGCACAACAGTATATCCAAGTGGTAATTAAACGTAAGAGTAGTAAGCAGACTTCTCCTGGCATCCTCTCTGGACGAACTGTCTCCTCATCTCTTCCTCTCTCCCTCTTTATCACACCATTGTGTTCTAGTTTCTATTCCAGGCATTTGGAATAGGCCTGCCCCTCAGAGACACAGGAGGCCAAGAGAAAATGCGCACTATCTGTTCAGACCACGCGTAGCCCTGTACCCGCTCTGACTGCAGCTGCTTTAAGGATGGAGTGGGCGGGGGTGGGGGTGGGGCAGGCAGCAAAGAGCTGGCACCACCCCATCTAAGACCACAGAGTGACCAAGTAGAAAGGCATGGCATGGCCCAGCTCTGGGGCCCACAGAAACAGGTCAACCATGTCAAGCTCCCTTCCGGATAGACGCTCGCTCCTGGTATGGCCCCTAGCCAGAGAGCACGAAGGTCCCCCAGACACGAGATTACTGGGCGGCCACCACTGTCTGATCAGAAAGGTCAGCTGGTAAGGCCCCTTTTAGGATAAAGCTAACAGGGGGGTGTTGATTGGGATGGGGAACAGAGAAAGAGTAGGAGGTGGGCAGAGGAGCGTGACTCACTGGCTAGCGTCACGGTGGCTGGCACGCTGGCCACGGCCCCTGCAGGCATCCGGGCCACACACTGGTACCGGCCCACGGTGTGGTTGTTGAGGGCAGTGACGACGAGGGTCCCGCGGGTGATGAGGATGCCCAGGGTGTCGTCCGAGCCATTCAGCTCCCTCCCGTTCAGGCGCCAGGTGGTGTTCATCCAGGGGGGCTCCACCACGCAGCCCAGGATCACGGTTCCTCCAAGCTTCTGGACAGTGGAAGAAGGCTGGACAGTGACCTGAGGAACCTCATCTGGAGGAAGAATAGGGATGCAGGGATGAACTGACACCCCCCCAAGAAACCGACAGCATGATGTGCTCAGAAACACAGCTCCCAGGCAGCCTTTCAGAGCTGAGCCATCCAGAGAAGGGTTGACCCTTCTCTGAAGAAACTCTGCTGACTTTAGGTCCAGTCCCCAACCTGGCCTGGTTCCCAGAAGGTAAACTGGAGTGGCAGTATGGTGGGATGACAAGAGCTCAAGCTTTGAACTTGAATAAGACCTGCATCTGGATCCCACTGCCACTGCTTCTGAGTCAGGTGACTTTAGCCTTTTGGAGTCTCAGTTCCTCATCTGTACAATGGGACTAATAATATTGGTCTCACAGCGTTGCTAGGGAAGCTTACACACAATGCATATAAACTGCCTGCTGTAACCCCCTACAATAAGTGCTCAATAAAGGCAGTTCAGTTATTACTGTTATTCTTCCCTAGCCTATGTTTGAAATGATTAAAACAGCAAAGTGACAACCAATATGATGTAATTGAGCTCATTTCTCATCTCACATTATTGAACATGTCCCCGAAGGTCGGTGGGAAGAAATCCAGGAGGAAGAAGGCCTTTTTAGAGGGTCCTTGTCAAATAATTCTCTCTGACACTAGGGGCAAAGTGCTCCTCCCAGGGGACCTCAGAGAAATCAAGGAAAACACTCACTCAGGTCCGCGAAGCAGCCCGCCGCAGCCAAGAGGAGGCAGGCGAGTGTCACCTCGGGCTGCTTTCCTCTCTGCATCGTCATCATCCCACGAGGCATGCTGCGTCACAAAGGGTCCAAAGCCAATGTCCCAGAAGCCACCAGAGTCACTCAAAGAGGTACCACAATCCCCTGCCACGCTCTGCTGTGAGAGAGAGAGAGAAGGCCGTGGTGAGGATGCCTGGGACACCCCCATGGTGGTGACATCCAAAGAGTGGACCTGGCTAGACTGCTGGAAGACCAAGGAACACAACATGCCATTTTTTATCTAAAATAAGCTGCTTCTAAGTTGCCCCTCTGAGCTGGAAGGTGATGTCATGGTAAGAATGCCAGAGCCTTGCCCAGGGTACCCATAGCCACAAGGACAGGAGAGCCCAGCAGATGGAGAGGCTGAGACCTGCAGCCATGTCCCACGCTTGGGACAGTGAATGTTTAGCAACGATGCTGGAAAAGAGGCAGACGTTTTCACCATGTTCTTGCAGGAGCCCAGGGTCCACGGCCAAGTGGCATGCTATGCCACGAATACGGACCATGGTGCGTAGCACCGTCACAGGTATAATGAATGAACCCTGCATCCCTCATTTAGGTGATATTACTAACACCCCCAGGTCATGCAGTGGTAAAGAATCCGCCTGCTGATGCAGGAGACATGGGTTTGATCCCTGATCTGGGAAGATCCCCTGGAGAAGGAAATGACAACCCATTCCAATATTCTTGCCTGGAACATCCCATGGACAGAAGAAACTGGTGGCTACAGTCCATGGGACTGCAAAGAGTCAGACATGACTGAGCGACTGATACAACTACTATGACTAACAACATTGCTAAAGTCTCCAAGGCTCACGAAAGATCTATTTCAACTCACACCAGCTCGTCACCAACATCTCTGTTAACATTCTTTGATTTGTGGAACTAACCAACCCTCCTCAGCTTGTCTGTAACCTTTGCACCCGCAGACAAAAAAAAAAAAAAAATCACGTATCAGCCAAGGCCCCTGTTCTTCTCTCTGCCCCTGGTGCTGAAATTCTAGTGTTCGCCATCTCTACAAAGTCTGTACTCCTGACCCTGTGTTGCATCTCCACCCAGAACATGTCTCTGGGGTCCAGACTACACTGCTCCTCCAGCCACTGGATGACAGATCTCCGCTATCAGCCACTCTCTTCTTGCCGAGAATTTTAATTCCTTCTCTTCCACAATATTATTTTTCATGCCTCGTTTAGGCTATGGGGTTTAAAGGATTCATCAAAGTCACAGAGAGGCAAATGTATGCACACTTCTGTCACAGCCTAAACCACGATCTTGCGTTTGTGCTTTTCACTGCTCTATAAAGAACATGAGACCAATGTGGAAGGTGTGCCAACATCCTATCAGGCAGGGAGACTTCAGAGTTTCAGGTCCCCGAAGGCAGCGTCACAATGACCTAGGCAGGAGATGCATCTTCCTGAATCATGCACACGTGGCAGTTTTCATAATTATTTCTAGGAGGGTGACTTAGATTCAAAGTGCTAACTCTTTTGGACCAGTTATCTAACTAGCAACTCTTTCCAAAACTTACAGTCAACCATGAAAACTCAAAGGGGGGTTAAGCTGCCCAACTGAGAGCTGTGTTAGCTCTGCAGTCTCTGGAGTTCTGGCTACCTGCATGGGCTGGTGTCAGAGCCCGTCTTGGGCCTCTCAACCCCCATCGCTCCTCACACACGGGCTGAAGGGTGGGTGGGCTTGAGGCTCTTGCTCTGTGCTAGGAAGTACTTAAGATCTGCCTAAACCTTTCCCTTCTTCACGTTCCTCTGGCTCTTTAGCTTGTCACCTGGCTGCTGAGTGAACAGGGCTACACAGCTCTGCCCAACAAGCACCCCTCCAAATCAGATCTTGAACCCAGCTCTACACTGGGGTTTGCAATGTTTTCTAGGAAAGAGTCCTTTCTCCTTGAGTTTTAATCCTTCCCTTTGCCTTGTATCCTTGACATCAGAGGACACCCCCTGTTCTGGAAAAGGACAGGAACATTTTCTAAGAGGTTTGAAAGAAAAATGTTAAACTTTTCCTGACAGGCATTTTTCTTCTAGGTGTATATAGAGTTTCTGCTCTTTTTCAGACAATCCAAAAGATCCATGCTATTAGAACAGTGAAATGAAGGAAAGCTGCTAAGGATGCGAACATGACTGTGGAAGGCATGCCTGTTACCACTACAGGTACCTGGCTAAGCTCTTTTCATGAGGTATCCTTTTAATCTTCAGAATCACTCTATAAGATGGGGACCATTATCCCCATTTTATAGGCAAGGAAATTGAGTTCCAGAGGGTAAGTAACTAGCCCAAGGTCGTATAACTGTAGGCCTGGAATGAAACCAGGTTGGGCTCATTCCAAAGTTCTGTGCTTTTAACCACAATGGTAGCCTTTTCATGTTTTTTCCTACCAGCTCTCTGCACCCAGTGGGTGCTTAATGAACTGACTCTGAACAGGATGAGGCAGAGCAATTAGGAACTTTAACAGTGTAAAATTTTAATTTTCAGATTTCTGAATCCCTATTTGTTAAAGAAAAGTTCATTAATACAGTTACACACAAAAACCAAAAAGCAAGCCTTTGGTGTCCAGATACTAGATTTAATCACCCCGATCCTAGTTTTAATTTTCTACTTTCCCTCAATGAAATAACATATTTATCTAGAATATGGCATGAGTGACCAGTTACAGGATTTTAGGGAACTTGCTTGCTCATGACCTGCTCTTTCCATGTCCCAAGAAAGAAAGGAGGAAGGGAAGGAAGGAGGCGGCAGGGGGGCAGAATGAAGACAAAGTAATCAAGGGCAGGAAGAAGACAAGCCAACAGAGGAGAGGACGGCTGTTTCTTACGCTAGCGCATGGTGGCCACGGAGGTGTTTGGGTTGTAAAGTTGACAGAGGTTTTACTGAGGAAATTCAGCCTAGACCCCCTCCTGCTTAACGAGGACCAGCCAAACAATTCCTGTTACTTCTGCACCCTGCGTGATTTATAAGGTTCAAAATGGAAACAGACCTCACTACTGGTGCCAGCCACACCATCCTGCTTTTAAAAGCAACAAGGAGGAAAGAATGTAGCTGGGGAGGGAGGAGAGTGAGCAAGCAGGTGTCCAAAGAGGGAGAACAGAGTTAACTCATGAATCCCCATGACGGGGTCGTAAGCAGGTACCCCTCAATGAGCCCAAAGAGGACCCGTGGGGTCTCCTTCATGTCAAAGAGAAACTGTGACAACAGTATGGAGAGGAGGGGTCCCCGCAGCCTGTGGTGCATCTTATTCAGCAGCTGGGGAAACTGAGCTACTTCCTGGACCAAGTGACCTAGACGGCTTGGTCTAGAAAAATAGTTGCAAAAATATAGATTTCTGAGAACTTTTTTTTTTTTTCTAAATGATAAAAAAGGCAAGTGAGGCTTAACTGGAGTACCTAATTGCAGTGTAACTTTGTCCCACTGTGAAATGAACAAGGTAGAATTTCAAAGTTGGGTGAAGGCAACAGTAAGGCCTGTTATTTTTCTTGGCAATGCAAAGTCTGTGTAGATCCTTCTTATTTTCTCTGCATATTTTCAGGAAAAGAGAGCAAGGGAAAAAAAAATCAGAAGAACGAAGGTAAAACGAATTCTTGACATGACTTCCTCACTGAGGCCTAGGTACTTTCCATTTTTAAGGGTTATTTGAACACGAAAAATAAAAGAAAATGCATCCGAGAAGCTGAACTGCTGACATACATGTTCCCACTGAAAAAAATCTCCAAGCAGACGTTTCTGAAACTTTCCAAAAACAACAGCAGCAGAATACACGTCTAAGGTTGAGACCAAGCACGAGAAATTACAGCCTTGGAGTATTTATTTTGCGAGAGAAAATTACAAACAACTGAGAGTCGATCATCAGCTGGAGGAGGCCAGCTCCACCTCCCGAGAGGGCCGGCGGAAGCAAGAGTGAGCCAGGGGCACCCGAGGCCACATGTCACCTCCGGTCAGCCATGCACTGTAGCTCTCGCAGAGAGAAGCCTCCGGCGTCTAAAATGCCAAACACCCACTGTGGATGTCCCATGACCAGCAAAAGGAGGAGATGCACAGGAGAGCAGCAGACAGCACAGAGCGTCCTTCTTTGGAAGGCAGCTGTGCTCACCACTCTACTGCCCATGCCGCATGAGAGTCTTTCTTAAAAACACCCTTTCAGGGGCAAGAATGAGATTTGACAATGTTCTTATTCCATTGGCTGATGGGGGCCAGCTAGATGAAAAAACAAGTATTCTTGACCTCAAGTTACATTTTTTCCAAAAGTTTGCAACTCTGTGCAGTTAAGACAGGCCTTTCCCAAGGCAGAGACAAGTTTTGCCCTGAGAAGGTGATGCTGAGTGCCTGGAGGGTGTGGGCTGGCAGCCCTCGGTCTCAAGGAGGAGGGTGGTCCTGGTGCACAGAGGAGTGACACTGGGGAAATCCTGGGCAAACAAGTGAACTGAACTCTCAGACAGCTGAATATGTGACTGTAGGCAGATCTAGGAAGAGCATTTAAGAAAGGGCTTTTTTTTTTTTTTTTTTTTTTCAACATAAAAAGCTTTTACCCACAGATGTAACTAAAGGGAAATATTTTAAATTAGGAGGGACCTGAGGAAATGATAGGACTTCCCAGGTGACGCTAGTGGTAAAGAACCTGCCTACCAATGCAGGAGATATAAGTGGTTCGATCCCTAGGTTGGGAAGATTCCCTGGAGAAGGACACAGCAACCCACTCCAGTATTCTTGCCTGGAGAATCCCATGGACAGAGGAGCCTGGTGGGCTACAGTCCTTAGGGATGCAAAGAGTTAGACACGACTGAAGCAACTTACCACACGTGCATGCACAAGGAAAAGACAATGCCTCAGGAGAACACCTAACAGGTATCTGGTGTTCTAAATGAGGAAAGCCAGGTGCAGAGAAGCTGATGGACAGTCTCCCAACTAGGAACAGGGATCCAGGACTGCAAGTCAGGTCTCCCGACGCCTAGTCCAATGCTCTTACTATACTGACACTTGCCTCCCAAAGACTTTCTGGGTCACATTAACCAATGGCTTTAAACTGCTTTTAGAACCAAATTTAGAATGTTTTTGAATTTACTTCCTTATGCATAAAAATGTTACCTGGATCATTATCTACAAGAGTAACTTTCTGTGTGGTCATTTTCATTCTTTTACCATTTAGATTCCAATCTAGAACAATCTCTTATTGTTCTTCACAAGAATGCCTTCAATAGAATTTTCTGCAGTGATGAAAATGTTCTATATTTGTACTGTCCAAACTGCTAGGTAGCCACTGGCACTTGTGGCAATTAAGTACTTAAAGTGTGGCTAATGTTTATTGTGGTAAGTCACTTTAGTCGTATCTGACTCTTTGTGACCCCATGGACTGTAGTCTGCCAGGCTCCTCTGTCCATGGGATTCTCCAGGCAAGAATACTGGAGTGGGTTGCTGTGCCCTCCTCCAGAGGATCTTCCCCACCCAGGGATCGAAACCCGTCTCTTAAATCTCCTGCATTGGCAGGTGGGTTCTTTACCTGCCAATGGAAGACTAAAGAAATGAATTTTTAATTTTACATTAACCAGTAGGGCTAGTGGTTACCACATTAGGCAATACAGTTCAAAACTAGTATCTGGAACATCTACCCAGACCACTCTGAGATCACACAGGGAAGAACAACAGTGGTTAGATGGTCCTAAGCATGAGTCATGCTCTAGCCAGCTACTGATATATTTCTAGCTTATTCCTTATCCAAAGTTTGTGCATGTGTTTTCTATTTAAAAAAACTATGTGTACTGCAATATTATTATAACTCCTGAGAAGAAAAAAATATCACTGTGACCTATCCTATAGACCACTATCTATAGGATATGAATTTGAGCCAACTCTGGGAGACAGGGGAGACCAGAGGAGGAGTCTGGCAGGCCACAGTCCATGAGGTCACTGTCAGACATGACTTAGCGACAGAACAACAAATGCAAGGTACTGTACTAGAAGATGGATTCTGTCCTGAGAAGCTTAAAATAAAACTTGGAACATGGGTCAATCAGTGCAAATGTCCACTGACTCCTCATCTCACAGCCTGCTCTGCAGTTGGCTTAGGGCCACGTGACCATGAGACAAGTGCCGGCCATTGATGTGTAAGTGAGCATGTTCTGTGTTACTTCCAGGCCAAGACAGTTAAGAGCTAAAGAACCGGGGGACTGCTTCTCCCTCCTTCCATTGCCAATGGACCACATCCCGTGTTTCAGAAAGCATAGCTACAAGATGGAGGTAGACAGCACAGTCTGCGACAAGAGAATAAATCATTGTTGCATAGAACCACTGAAGTTTTAAGATTACTCTCATCTAACAATTTCAGCATTATTTACTCCAAAACCTTAATGGGTCACCAATTCAGTCACAAATGGGAAGTGGCAAATAAGATCCGAGGGAGGAAAGCATTTTCAATTCTAAGCCTTCAGGAAAAGTTTTTCTGGATACTGGGTTTGAAACTGGGCTTTCTGAGCTATGCATATGTAAAGAGCTGGAGGGCATGTGGAGGGTGACACTAACCTGGTGGGAAGGGTCTGCTTGGAGGCCGGTGCATCAAGTAGACACTTCTCTTCAACAGTGGTCTCCTAACCTTTCTGATTTTGCTCCCTCATGAGAAAAATGTTCTGGGCAAATATCCCTAATACACACATATTTATTTATAAATAAAATGAACATACTGCCAAACTAAAATTTAAGAGTAGGTAAAAGTGAAACCATATTTTAATGACATGTTAATCATGACTGTCTTATAATATCATTAAGCTAGTACCTTAAGGCAGAAAGCCTATTTAGGATTAGATTCATCATTAATGATATGGATGTAATCTCTTTCAAAGGGACTGCTTGAATGTTAATTTGTTGAGTTCTCATCAGATGTGATTCCAGTATTACTGTTTTTACCTCCTAATGTGACTTGAGAAGGGTCAGCTCTGCTGTTTTCATCCTGTTTGCAAGTGCCTGGATTATCAGCATACTTTTCAACCTGGTTTCTTTGCAGCAATCTCTTCAAGCCACTTGAAGAGATTGTGAGGGTTAATTTAGTTAAAACTAAATAATATGATCTGTAAATCCACTTAACAGAGAACAGGAGAGCTGGGGAGTGAATGATTAATGGACTGAGGTCCCTGTTGTCACCCTTCCAAGCAATGAGGATCTCTGCTGCGCCCTGTCACTGCCCAATGTATAGACTAAAAGCATGATCGTCAATCCTGATACTAAATATCAGAAAAATGGAATGTCTTTCCTATTCCTTCTGTGGACAGAAATAAACCTTTAAAAGAATCTCTACTGTTTTCTTCCAGTGCCCTAATGGAATATCTTGCATCTCCCCTTTGGAGTTTGCACCCCACTTTGGGGACCATTCTAAAGGAATGAGAAGGGGCAAGGAAGAAATTGAGATTGGGTCATGCCACAGAAGACCAGGAAGAAGAGATGGAAATTAACATCATAGGCAGAAGGCAACTATGATGGTTCTGAGAAGAGGAGTATATAATCAGAAGCATTTTGAGGAGATTAGCTAATCCCAATTCACATCGAACCCAAAATTTTAAACAAGCTGCTAACCAACATGGACAGAGCTTCTTTCTTCTCTGGGAGGTAGATTCCTTTCCCATCCAGGCAAGGGGAAAGGAAGAGTCTGGACACAGTATTTGGGAGGAATCCCCCCTCAGAGAGAAGCCACTTTCACCTTCAAGTAAAGAGGTCTGGTCTCTTGATTTGTGCACTAGACAATTTAATCCTCTCCCACCTCCACTGTATGAGGAAAAAGTTACTAAGGGATCTCATTTCTTTGTCACATATATCTTTTCCTGAAATGGCCTCATTTCCTCAAAGAGTTGGGTTATTTTTTAATCTACCTTTAAAGAGAGAGAGATGGGGGAAAAACTCTACAAACCTTATTGCCAAAGTGGAAAAAAGAGAGAAAAGGAAAACCACTTCCTTTCTTCCACACTCGCTTCTCACTCCCCCCACCCCTATTCCACATAAATTCAATTTGACAACCCTGCTAATTGGATAAACGCAGCTCCTACACTCCTAGAAGGCCATTCCCTTTTCTTTTTTTTTTTGTTTTTGGAGGGCTCAAAACAGGGTGATTGTGCTGTTCTTTAACACGAATTCCATCTGCTTTATTTCTCTCTCACCATTCAGGGCTCCTCTTGAATATTTATGAGGCCTTTCCTCCTCGCCTATCCCTTCCACCCCACCTCTACAGCCTTCCTCAACGCCCCCTCCTCCACCCCGCACCTCCAGCCTCCTCTCCCTTCTCTCAGAGCAGGACAAAAACCTTCCAAATGGCCCCCCTCCTTGCTTTAGATAAACACAGGCAGTGTCAAGTGTGAGGAGTAGGGGGAGGTGTGGAGGGGGTTCAACTGCCAGTCAAGCCCCCGGCCTTCAATGAGGCCCAGGGGCCTCCCCTAATCTGCTGCATGCTTGCCATATGGGGGCTGTGTTGCCCGGGGAAACACTAACAGGCAGAACGGAGCTTAATAGAGTCCATATTCATTGTAATGCAGTGAGATAGCTCAAGGCACCACTGCCTCTTCGGTCTAGTTTCATTCTTTCTGTTTTTTCTCCCTTTTACCTTCTTTCTTTCTTTCTTTCTTCTTTTTAAAAGGACTGGGTCCCCAGAGAGCTCTAATCTAGAGAGGTCTGAGCTGGCAGAAAGGCAGGAGGGAGGAAGTGAGGTGATGCTGAGATGGGGCCTGGGCTTGGCAGCAAGAGGTGAGGAGTGGGCGCTCCCCAGAGAGCAGAGCAGCATCTGTGCAGGCCTTGGGGCACGTGGTGTCGCAGGTGTGCGCAGTCCGTGCCCGTGTGGAGAGACAGTGTGGTGGGTGGGCACGGTCCACCGGGGCCTCGGACCACGGACGCTTTCCTGCTTATTCAGCTTTCTATGCCTAGGTACCTACCCCTACCTACCTATCCCAGTCAGTTTAAGGGCATTCAAGTCAGCAACACCTTCTTCCCTAGCTGTCAAGCCTGTAGGCAATTCCTAGCTCTCCATAGTTGCCTTGAAAAAGTCACAAATTTTGCAATAGGATGAAACCACTTTACAAATAAATCACTGTAGGGGTTTGTAAAGGAGGACACACCAGCCTGCCAAGCTGGGGTCCACTTTCTCCCCTGGCTGGTCTGGTGCTGCTTGTGGTCCCCCACAGCCAAAGTAAGGGCATATGGGGCCTCCAAGTCAATGGAGTGGGTCGTCTAGCATATCAAGCCTCGTCGTGAGTGTATCAGCCAGACTTGAGACTTGGGGCTCCCCGAGACCAGAGGTGACCTTTCCTCAGGGCTGAGAAGACAAGGAGGGGAGAGATGGTAAATAGAGAAGAGTACATTTCAACTTCTCAGAAAAAATGAAATTGGTGCCCAAGCTCTGATAGAATTCCTAAAGAATAAAGAATCAGTTTTGTAAGTTGTGAAACATAGGCTTTTGTTCTGTGACCGTTAAAAATCACAAATTTAGAATCAAGATAGAAAATAAAACCAAAGAAAGACTATAAAAACTTTTACAATCTCTCCTACAGTTAAAATTTTAATCCCATGGTCTGGCACATAGGAAGAGCTCGGTGAACAGTGGTTGAAAGAATGAACCATGTACATGCTCCTAGAGTTGTACTAGCCCCAACCAAGAACTGAAACTTCTAACCCAACTGACAACTACAAGCAGGGTCTGGGTGGGTAACAATGGCTTAAAAAAAAAAAAAAAAAAAAAAATGCTGCTGCACTTTTGCTAGGATTGCCCCTGCCAGAGTGATGCTAGCACCTACTATACGGGCTTTTTGTCGCCTGCCTCGCCCAAAGTCAAGCAGGCTAGGCCAGATAAAACTGTTCAAACCAAGGCAGATGCCAGTGCTTGCTGTGGTTTGTTTTTGTCCTCCAAGCTTGCTCTGTTCTACTCCCCACTGAAATGCCATCAAAAATCTGTGGTTTCTTAAGCTCAACCCCCAGGGCAGGTGTGGGTGGGGGTGGGGGGGGAGGTGAAATTGGGCAAGACTGTAGGAGAGTATATAAAAGTTCTCATCGTTTTTCTTTGCTTTTGATTCCAAAGCCCTGTATCCCAGCAACCCTTCAGGAAATAGTACAGTGGATATTTCCAGAGCCAGGTACACTTTCAATTCCTAGTTCTAAAACCTAAATAGCATTTGGTTTTCTGAAATGCTACCAGAAGTCAGTCTCAGCATCCTATCCATCTAATCCATTAATTAGGGACCCATACTCCAGTGTTCTTGCCTGGAGAATCCCAGGGACGGGGGAGCCTGGTGGGCTGCCGTCTATGAGGTCACACAGAGTCGGACACGACTGAAGCGACTTAGTAGCAGCAAAGGTCTGAAGACCATGAACCAGAGTAGGTGAACACACACAACTGCACAGGGCTCACCAGGACTCTGGGCACTTGCGCTCCCTGCAGAGCAACCTTCCTCTCCAACTTCTGTTCCTACTGGAACAGAAGACTCCTGTACAGAGTCCTATTCCTGGTTTTTCTGACTCCACACACTGCATATGTTACAGACGAGTGTGTGGGAACACCTGGGGGTCACCACAAAGGAGCATGTGGGAACAGCTGGGGTTCCGGTACAGATCAGTGCTGGATGGAGTGCTTGGGGAGCGCAGCAGAGCGGCTACGCTCTTCCCAGCCCTCCCAGCAGTGAACACTTTGGTCAGTAATCTCACCACGACGTGTGTGATGTGGCGAGACCAGAATGGCAGCTCTTCAGGAAAGCAGGGACAGCTTCTCTGGTCCAGACCAATACTTTTCCTTTCACTGCTCAGAGGACCCCCTCTGCTTCTTCTCCAAACACAGACTCAAACCCATCTACTCTTCCCCAGTCTTACCTAAAACAATGTAATGATTCACCATCCACTTAGCTGCCCAACCTGGGACTATCCTTGTCTCCGAGCTCCCCCAACCACTCCCCAATTCCCTACCCCAGTATCTGATCGGTCCCGTGGACTCGAGCAACCAGAGAAACACCATGTAAGCCACATACGGTGTTTAAAATTTTCTAGTGGCCACACTGAAAAATCAAGTAGAAATCATTTTATAATATCTTTTTTAAACACAATATATCCAAAATATTATCAATACATAATCCATATAAAATTATTAATAGTGTTTATATTTTGTCTTATATCAAGTCTCCTAAATTTAGTGTATGTCTTCTATTTACTAAACATACCAGCGCAGACTAGCCACCACTCAGGCACTCAGTAGGCACATGTGTTAGTTGCTACTGTGTATCAGACAGTGCGTGTTGAAGGCCCTCCAACTGGCTCCCTGATTTTCCTCTGCCCAACTAATAAGCCTCCACACTGTCACCTACCTTCCTTCTAGAACAAGCTCAACCAAACAGATGTCATCTTTACATCTTCTGATGTCATCTTTACATCCTCTAAAGATGAACAGTGAACTACCATTCTCTGAGCAATGCCTCCCATAGGCCACAATCCATAATTTGCCTGCTGCTGCTGCTGCTAAGTCGCTTCAGTCGTGCCCGACTCTGTGCGACCCCATAGACGGAAGCCCACCAGGCTCCCCCGTCCCTGGGATTCTCCAGGCAAGAATACTGGAGTGGGTTGCCATTTCCTTCTCCAATGCATGAAAGTGAAAAATGAAAGTGAAGTCGCTCAGTCATGTCTGACTCTTAGCGACCCCATGGACTGGAGCCTACCAGGGACCTCTGTCAATGGGATTTTCCAGGCAAAAGTACTGGGGTGGGGTTATAATTCTCACAATGGCCCTGTACAGTAGGTATACAACTTATTTTATAAATGAGGAAATTAAAGCTCAGAGTGATTTAATATTTTGTCCAAGATCACACAGATGGCAAACCAGAGTTAAGATTTGAACGAGGTCTGGCTGACTCTTAAAAACTCTTTTCACTCTACCTTACTGATTTAAATAAGTTAAGGTGGACTAACCGATGGACTACTGTGCAGCCATTAAAAGTGGTAATTAGATCAAGTAGCAGCATGAAAAATGTTTAAAAGATATTCAGGAAAAAACCGATCTCATTTTGTTAAAAGCATTCAAGCAGTTGGGTGAGGGGCCTGGAAGGGAATATGAAACAAATAAAAGCTGATTTCAGAGTTGATTTGAAAATGTGAAGGAATTAGGGCTGATTTTTTTCTCCTTTTGAGTTCAGTTAAAAACAAACAAGCAAATGAGCTAAGACTCACATCTTTGATAGCTTCCCAAACTTGAAATATGACTAAATGAGATTCAGATTCCTTCACACAACCTTGCAGGCTTTTTATAACTGGGCTGCAGTCAACCTTCCCCTTGTCTTCCTCCCACAAGTCCTAAACCCTGGGCAAGCTGCTTTTTCACACATTCCTTCTCCCAGAAACATCTTCTCCCTTCATTGTCCTTCAAAACTGACCTCCACGTCAGTGTATAATGCCTCCAGTGACTATTTCTCATCCCAGCTTCCACAGCACTTTGCACACCTCCTGCAACATTTCCATGATGATATGCAGATTTGTCTGTCTGTAATGTGTCTCTTTTCCTAGAATATAAACTTCCCGAAGGCAAGGATGTGTCTAATTTATCTTAGTAATCCTAGCACCTAGAAAAGCCTTGGCACATTAGCAGTCAATGTCTGCTGAACCAAAGGGTTTATTCAGATTAGAAATTTGGGATTGAGAAAAAATGTTAATCTGACCCATGAACCTATAGAAGGAATGCACAGAGACACGTTTATCAGTGGTGGAACCAAGGGGTTTTTCTACGGGGAAATGACTTTAATGGTGGCCTTTATTTTTCAAACCCAAATGGCCCTTGGATGAGTAGGCAGCCCTTGTGGAAGGCCAAGTGCCCCAGCACATGCTCTTGAGGTTTCACTCAAGAGCCTTCTTTATTTTGGGAGAAAAGATAAGGAGGAGAACAAACACCCAACTAAGCCTCAAACTTCAGGCTTCCTGCAGCCCCTGAATTGCAGGGAATCTCATCTAGGATGATACTATGATTGGGTTTCATCTAGCCAGTGTCAACATGGCCTGAGCTTGAGGCCAGTGTGGAAAGAGGCAACCAGAGAGGGGTGGGAGAAGGAGAAAGAAAGCCGTTAAGTGAGAAAGAGGACAAGTTGAGGCCTGAACAGAAAACATGGGGAGGGAAGGAGAGATGAGAGCAGAGCTGTGGGTAAGGCCACTGGATATGCTGAGCACGCACTCTGTGCCCAGCCCAGTGCTAGGGCGCACACACACGATCACTGTCACAGCCCAGGGAGTGCTACTGTTCCCTTTAGAGATGGGGAGAGAGGTTATGAAAACCCCTCTTGATGCTTTACCGCAAAAGGACATTAGGACTCATCTGAAATTTGTATCATAGACAGAGCTTCTCTGCTCAGTGACAACACTGCAACTCTGTAGGATCAGGTACTGGAAAACCTCGGGTTTGGCTGGGACCTCTGCCACTTCCACCCTTGATAGGGGGGTGCCTCTGGAGAAATTGCTTAGTATTTTCTACTGAAAGCCACTCACAGCAGGTCTAATTTCACACAGTGGCATTGCCACCTGGTGGGCTTTGAGATTAATGTCCTTTAAGACTTAAGGACATGTTGCATTTGAACTCCAGACACATGTGCCATGTTCTCTTTGCTCATTGTTCCCCATGTCCTCTTTCCTCACTGTGCTGTACACAGTGAAGCAACGGCGTGATGTTGCTGCCCTAAAACACATGCATCAGAAGTTCAAGAAATATTCTTTGTTGGAAAAAAGCAGTAACACACACATTCTATAGTGCTCCACAGAACCTCACAACAGCCTGATGAGATAGGAGATCCTCAGACGGTACTATAATTCCCAAGTTTGTGGCAAGACAATTCTAGCCTCTCCATCTCCACCCAACACTAGTCAACATTTATATCACTTAAGCTAATAACCTCTCCTGCCATCCCCCTGTTTATGCCCTCTCTCTGCACTTTCTTGATGATGATAATAATGATAATGATGATAATTTCTCTGTGGTGTCTCTACTTGTTCGCAGAGAAAAGGGAAAAGATCCCTGTCAGACAGCAGGTCATTTGGGACAAGAATTTATGGAGAAGTGTTTACAGAAAAGAAAACACACCCTCAGCCCCTCTGTGACCGTCCCCTCACTCCCAGCCCCAGAATGGAGCCCACCTCCAACCTCATCAGTTAGCACACAAAGCTACAACAACCACCTGCTCTTTTTGCACCTACCTGTTTCTAATCACAGCTTATGGCCCAGGCAATAGCCAAACAAGTAAACAATAAAGTAAAACGGTTAACAGTGACTGGAGCGGAAACAGGAGCATCCGCCTCCAAGGCTTTTGATGTCCATGGCTGATGCGAGATCCAATGTAAAAGGAGTTAATTAGAGCTCCGGGAGACTGCACCAACAGTATATAAACCAGTCCCAGACCCGAACAGCACTTAAGGCAGATCTTAACAGCTTAAGTCCTATCTCTCAGGACAAAGGACTTTGGACAAGTGAGCCGTGTGTGAACACAAACCTTGCTATCATAAGTCGGCTGAAGAGAAGAAGGTCAGAACACGGATTCCGCTGAAAGGTGCCCATTGAGATGATGGAGCCCTGGGAAGAACAGGATGTATTATCCCAGGAAATACACCCAAGAGCAAGTCTGCAACATACACAGAACCACAGAAAAGGCATTTTTCACAAACGATCCAGAAAACAACAGGATTTGGCTCCAAAGAAGAGTAAGACAGACAAGGCTGCTCTGCCTAGTGTTCATGTTGAGTGGAGCAGGTAAAACAGCTGGCAACGCCGAAGTCACTCCCGACAAGAGGTACAAATCCCAGGGTGGGCTTAGGGCAGGATTCAGGTCAGTTCAGCAAAACCACACTAAGCACCCACTAGGTGCCAGGCACTGTATGGAGGGTGGAGGTGATGGAGAGAAAACCAGGCAGTTTTCCATCCTTAAAGAACTTGGCACCTAGTCAGCGTTCACTTTGACAACATTTTTCTACTTTACTCAATGCAGCAGGGCCTCGAGAAAAGATCAAAGACAGACTGGGTTTTATAAAGTGCAGGCAAAGAACCAGAACTACTAGCAAAGGCATCAATCATGACAAAAAAAAAAAATGTGGCACATACTTTAGCATAGGCACACACACACATGTGTACACTCAGGCCCAGTACAGCACAGCAGGTCAGTCCTCCAACTTAGTCCTTTTCACAAGTGCTAAAAGAATCCCCCTTCCCATCATCCATGCTCAGTCCTAGCATAGTCCTGGGAGATTTGTCCTGGGAGGAGGAGGGAAGAGAGAGTGAGGAGAAGCAGGCATCCGAGGAAACTGGCTTCCCTTCGCCACGCATGTCCCCAGCATCCACTCTACATCAGGCAGCAGTTGGGCCAGAAGCTCTTGTCACACTGCACGTATCGGTGGAAGCACCATCATGTTAACTGTTTACTGGCTACTGGACCAAAGGCTTCAGGGATCAGGAATGTTGGTGATCTTATTACAGGGGCATCCTCAGTGTCTAACACTAGGTATTCAGCAAAGACCTGCTGAGTGCATGAACAATTGGAGACACAAAAGTGAAAGGGTATGGTAGAGAGGAGAGAAAAGTGTAGTCACATAGTCAAGAGGGAACTTTTTCTTAGGATTTTGACGGGTGTTGAAAAGACTGATTTACTCTGTTAGGCAGCGGAATTACCACCAATGCCGACTAAGCGGCCACCTGCAGTCGATTTCTATGCCCCTTCCTCATGATTAGCAACCAAGGCCCCACACTTGTACCCTCCTCAAGACTCAAAACTGGTCTCAGCTTCTGTGACCCAGAGTGATGAGACTCAGGCTGCCACTCATTGACCTGTGTGCTTCTGGGGCTGATTCAAACCAAGTGCTGGGCAAAATCAGCCCCGACTCCAACACACAGACACACACTCACACATCAACCCCTAACGCACAGATGCACGTGCCCCCCCTTAACAAGCTCGTGCATGCCGGCAGGAAATCTGAAGCATTCAACTGAAAAGCTGAGCCACAGGGCAAAATGGCTGAACTGCTAAGTCAGGGCCTGACGGGATCAGAAGCTGCCTCTTTTCAGTTGGCCTCTGACCCAACTGCCCTGTGAAACTGGCAGTGTCTCTCCTAGACTCTCCTGCAAGCAGGAAACCCTGACCCCGAGACATTCAGGAGGAGGCATTTTGACATGGGACAATAAAATCTCTCACACAAGAATGATGAAGCAAAAACATCACATTAGCGAATCATCTAGAGTAACAATTGATATGAAGCAGTTTTTCAATAAATGACAGCAACTCATTCAATCTGAGTAACCTCCTTTATGGTTACTTGAGGAAGGCCTTCTATTAGTCTGATCCCTGTTGCAGATTCGCTTCTGGTATTTCAACAGAAGAGGTTTAACAACAGGTAAATACCTCAGGGGCCAGACCCTCCCTCCCAGGCTTTGCATGCACCCTGTTCTGGGCTTGTACACTCAGTGCCTCTAGGACAGGCAACACACACACACACACACACACGTGCGTGTGCACATGTGCTAACACAGCAAACAGCTCCAGCTCTCCAGCTGGTAAGTACGCTTTAGCATCATGACAGTTTACTTTTTCCTATCTGACCTCATACAAACAGACTTTCTTCACCTCTCTGACCCCCAAATATACACATTCATCCCCTCACCCACCCCCAATCTTCCTCACTTAGAAAGCTCTTTTAAACCACCTAAAACTTCAAATAAATACCAATCTGGAAACCTGAAGCATGCTCCAGTCCAACCGTCTGTCCTTGTCTTCTGCTGGAAGCGTGGGACCCCAACTCCTGTGAGCTCTCTGCAGCGTGTGAAGCCCAGTGGTCTGGGAGCAGGGCTGACACACGTAAAGAAAGCAGACAGATGGCATCATGCCAGCTGGGTCAGGCACCACTATTTATAGCCTAACAAAGTGTGGGGGGAGAGGGATGGGTGACGTGTTGAAGGGGTGGGGAGAGTCTGAGCCGCTCCTCCTGACTCACAGCTGTGGAGGATCCCTGCTGCCGCCCCACAGGCCCAGGTGCGCACCATCCTGTGTGACTAATACCAGGCCTGTGCTGGAGCCTCCCAGGGCAGAGTCTGCACATTACCAGAGCTTCAGCATCTATCACACACTTGGCACCTAGTAGGAGCACACGTTTTGTTAATTAAACGAGCGGATGAGCTTTTTTTCTTCCTGCCTACCCCATGAGGCTGCAGTTGGAGGAGCAGGAGGAGGTGGAGGGAAGGTTGGTAAGGAATGCCTAAAATAGCGCTACTAAAAACCTATCATTGGTTAAAATGGGCTAACAAAAAGAATTCAGGGAAACCCTGTTAAGAAAATCAACTTAGGTTTCTTTAGTGCAGGCCTTGTCAGAGCCTTTACTATGCTATTATACATTGTGGATCATCAAGAGGGGGACTGAGGCTGAACTCACTTAACCACAGGCCTGGACTGACTTGACCACAGGCCTGGACTGACTTGACCACATTACTCTTTTTTCTCAGAGTACCATTAGTGAGGAGAATTTCATCAAATACACTTTGGGAAGTGTTGGCCTAAGAGGTTCCTGGAGAATATCCCAAAAGCAATTTGTAAAACAGCATCCCATGCTTGTAATTTTAAAAAATCACATGTGAATATGTGGTGCACAGCTATTTGGGTTGTCACAGGATAAGGTCAGGAGACACTTAAATGTTAATATCAGTTGTTTCTGAGGAGTAGGAGATTTGCACTTTTTATGTTAAACAATTCAGAAACATTCAAAGTGGGAGCATAGTTATCACTTTTGTAATTAAAAAGATAAAAATAAAACTGTCCCCAAATATCACACCATCACTGAAAATTTATCCTCCCCTAGGCCTGGGACCTCATTTCCTAACAATTCCTTGGGCTATAAAATGTTGCTTTTTGCTCCATGATCACAACTATAGTTTCCTACATCCATTTCTAAAGTCAATTCCTCTGGCTTGTAAAGAATCTCTCCCCACATTCCAGTATTCTGTTGCTTCCACACAAGATGGACAAGTATTTTGGAAAAAATGAAAACACATTTAATATTCTTTTGACAACCTTCACAAACCTGAAATTTACTTTGTTTAGTAAGTTATATAAAATATCCATCAAGCACTTAGTTTGCTGAAATTATGATGCTGGGCATATTAACATTTAAAGATTGCCTTTCTTTTTTCCTGCTAAATCACTAATTTCCTAATTTAACTGATTTGTAAACGTAATTAAAAGTCATCTTGATTTAGTGAACGTAACACACCAGGTTCTATCGCAATATGAGATTATAGCAAATATTCAGAATCGGAAGAAATATTCAATCTTAGCATAAAAGAGTATATGACAATTTGTTGAGTTACTATGTGTGAGACAATGTGCACATATTATCTTGTCTAACCTCTACCTCTGTGAAGTGGAAGTATTAGTCACTCAGTCATGTCTGACTCTTGGTGTCCCCATGAACTGTAGTCTGCCAGGCTCCTCTGTCCACGGAATTCTCCAGGCAAGAATACTGGAGTGGGTTGCTACTTCCTTCTCCAGGGGATCTTCACAACCCAGGGACAGAACCTGTGTCTCCTGCATTGGCAGGCAGATTTTTTACCGTCTAAGCCACCAGGGGGATCTACCTCTGTGAAGGAGGTAGTATTGTCATCCCCACTCTACAGACGTAGCAACTGAGGCTTAGAGACCTTCCACATCTTGCTCAAGGAAAGGAATCAAAGCCAAGGTTATCTACTTCCTCTGCCTGCTGGTCTTGGAGTCCCAGATAGACTCAAGCAAGCAAACCAGAAAAGGAAATTGAGGAAGGCTGAAAAAAACAAACCCAAAATCAGTCTGGGTTGGAGTCATGCACTAGCCACCATGTTTCAGGAGGGATTGGTTCAACGGGTCCCACAACGCACTCTGCAGCCAGTTTCTGAAGATGCACTGTCCCCCACCCCATCTGAGTCAGTCCTGAGGTCTGAGCACCTCAAATCCCGTCCAAAAGTTGGCAGCAGCCCACTGAGTCTGGATCCAAGTAATATGCACCAGCATGTAGCGAGAGACAATAAAATTCTTCCGTTTCTTAATCTGGCCTCTCTCATCTTCCTTCTGTTCTTACACAATAGCCATAAGACTGGAGGTTCCCAACGCTGGCTGCGTAGAACAATCATACAGGGACACAAAATCACATCAATGCCTGAGCGGCACCTCAGGCAAATTCAGTAAGAACCTGTGGAGGTGGGGCCCAGGCGTCAGCATTTCCAGACCTCTCTCCCGGAAACTGTAATGTGTAGCCAGGATTGGGAACCGTCGGGAGTCTCTGCCATGGATGTGTGGGTCACTGGGACAATGAAGGGCTTCCAGAAATGCCCTGGCTGCACTGGACGCCATGGTTGAAATTGTGGAATTGTGAGCTTTGTATAAAGATGTTCCCTGATGTATTATTTTTAGAGAAATTTTTGCCATTTTTAAAGCTAAAAAATTTTTTTATTCTACAAATTGAATATCTTAATATATTTTAATGAATAAAGCACTTTCTCACTGTTTCTCTCAGATCTCTCCAGATATTTTATGGACTTTAAGATTCCTAGTTTTCTCCTCTTCCCACAGAAATAAAAACCCAAAAGGAGACCACCATTGCAAAGAGCATCTACTTTGGGGGCCACGACAACTTCCATGGTAGCAGATACTCCAACAGGTCCCTGGGCCAGTCATCTCTGCTGGGGCCACCCCCACTTCGGCGGGCAGGGAGGTTAGCAGGAGGCTAGCAGTTTTCTAAGCATATGCACATGTTAGCATTTGCACATGAAAACCTGAAATGCCATTCCCTTAACAAACTCAGAACAGTTTCAGGGGCTCACAGACCACCAGGAAGTGGAACAGGTGTGGGCCATCTAGGGGTCCCATACCCACTTGACACCGGATCACACCAGAGGGCTTTGGCTCCCCAGCAACTGGCTTTCTGACATCCCAAAGGGCTAACAACTTAGCCTTCCCCAAGGAATGGATTTTCAGTTTGGCCCCTGCCGGGAAGGAGACAGCTCCCCACCCCCACCTTAGAGATGTGGGTCCCACCCCACTCTTCCCCATTTGCGGTCCTCCCACTCCAGGAATGAAGCTGCTGCTGCCCGGCATATACCCAGACTGGTTTCATCTCCTTCCAAATCCATTTTGTGTTTTAACTTCTGCCAAGAATAAAAATTGAAACACTCACATACACATCATGCGTGTATGGGAGGGGAGGACAGAGCTGGAAGTTTAAACTGAAAAAAACCAGGCGGGGAAGGGGAGGGTAGGTCACTGATGAAAGTCAGGGCTTGAGACCTCCCTGGGGTCTGTGTGGGTCCTGGAACACCCTTGCCTGAGGCCCCTGTTGGTAAACACCCAGGGTCACGCCTCTAGTGGCTCCAATACCACCCCACCCCTGCCCAGGGGGCCAGAGAGCAGCTGAGCTGCGCAGCACTCCACAGGCCAGAAGCAGACTCTGGTCCTCACACTTGGACGGGATGGCTTCTTGCCAACTCCCCAATGAATAAAACAGTGCTTCTGGGCGCTGGTGGTGCAGGCGGCTTGCAGACTGCTTGTGGCCACCCAGAAAAACGAGGCTGGAGCTGGAGTCCCCATGCTTAGACTCCTATCCCCAACTCTCTGGCCTGCAGATGCCTGAACCTGGGGGCCAAGCAGAGCTCCAATCCAGTTCTCTCCTTTCTCTCTTGCTGCTGACTTCTTCCTTCTGGGTAAAACCAGGAGCCCTTACACTATAGAACAATCACACCTGATCCTTCACCCATTGAGGATCCCTCAGGGTTCAGACAGATAACAGCCCCTGGCTCATCTTGGTGACTCATATGGTAAAGAATCTGCCTGCAATGCAGGAAACCCAGGTTCAATCCCTGGGTGGGGAAGATCTCCTGGAGAAGGGAACGCAACCCACTCCAGTATTCTTGCCTGGACAATCCAGGCAGAGGAGCCTGGAGGGCTACAGTCCATGGGGGTCACAAACAGACATGACCAACACTTTCACTCACTTTATTCAACTCTAAACCCCATCAACTGCCCTCTTTCCTCCCCAAATGGTGAACTAAGTACTCACATCACTTACAACTGTCCGGACGGAACCCATCCTGACTCATATAACCCTTTCCTTACACAAGGCAACATGTATTGAGTGCTTGTCAGTCAACATGTATTGAGTGCTCATTCAGTATTAATCTCTGTGGATCCAAAGATAAAGTCCAAGTTTTCTCTAAGAGCTCAGCATCTGGTAAAGGAGACACACAAGCATCTCAGAGCAGCATGGAGCAACTGAGACTCAAACCTGAGTGCCCTGGACTGGTGTTCTTTCCTTTACACGCCCTTATCAGGAGGGCGGGAGAAGGCAATGGCACCCCACTCCAGTACTCTTGCCTGGAAAGTCCCATGGACAGAGGAGCCTGGTGGGTTGCAGTCCATGGGGTCGCTAAGAGTCGGACACGACTGAGCAACTTCACTTTCACTTTTCACTTTCATGCATTGGAGAAGGAAATGACAACCCACTCCAGTGTTCTTGCCTGGAGAATCCCAGGGACAGGGGCGCCTGGTGGGCTGCCGTCTATGGGGTCGCACACAGTCGGACGTGACTGAAGCGACTTAGCGGCAGCAGCAGCATTAGGAGGGCATGGGGAGACTGGATCACACAGTGCTTTTGGAAAGGGGACCCTTGTGGCATTCATTTTTGCCCTATCTGCACACAGGGCAGAATAATGAAAACAAAGCTTAAAAAAAAACAAAACCAAAACTCTTCTGTTTGTCTTGAAAATTGTTGAATCTGGATAATGGGTACATGGGGTTCATGATTCTCTTCTTTCTGCTCTTATGTATTGAGTTTTTAAATAATATTAAAATTTGCTTTTTCTAAAGGATGACTAGAACAAGATTGTCCCAAACCTTCTCAGTTCTTTACCAACTTCCAGGACACCCTTCCCCCGCCATCCCCCATGTCACCTCAATTAAGCCAAACAGCACTGTCAGGCAGGTTTCCACGAGCATCCAGGTTCTAATAATAATGGGGGGCAGCATACTCCTCTTCAATCTTCAAAGCCTCCCGTGTTGGGCCAAAGAGGCAGTCCCACCCCTTTCTTAGGAAAGAATTACAAACCAGCAGCTTATCTCAAAAGCCAAAGTAGTAATAATCATGATGGCAAGAACAGTGACATCTAGCACCCTCTCTGAGTCAAGAAATCTTCCAATGAGAGAAGGTAGATAATGTGGTTCAATGACCTCTTGCTTGGGCTTGGGAAATATTCAGAGTCTGGGTTTTAAGCATCTTAAGGGCTTTCAGAAGATCATGGCATCTTGTCCCATCACTACATGGGAAATAGATGGAGAAACAGTGGAAACAGTGTCAGACTTTATTTTTCTGGGCTCCAAAATCACTGCCGGTGGTGACTGCAGACATGAAATTAAAAGACGCTTACTCCTTGGAAGGAAAGTTATGACCAACCTAGATAGCATATTCAAAAGCAGAGACACCACTTTGCCAACAAAGGTTCGCCTAGTCAAGGCTATGGTCTTTCCTGTGGTCATGTATGGATGTGAGAGCTGGACCGTGAAGAAGGCTGAGAGCCGAAGAATTGATGCTTTTGAACTGTGGTGTTGGAGAAGACTCTTGAGAGTCCCTTGGACTGCAAGAAGATCCAACCAGTCAATTCTGAAGGAGATCAATCCTGGAATTTCTTTGGAAGGAATGATGCTAAAGCTGAAACTCCAGTATTTTGGCCACCTCATGCGAAGAGTTGACTCATTGGAGAAGACTCTGATGCTGGGAGGGATTGAGGGCAGGAAGAGAAGGGGACGACAGAGGATGAGATGGCTAGATGGCATCACTGACTTGATGGGTGTGAGTCTGAGTGACCTCTGGGAGCTGGTGATGGACAGGGAGGCCTGGCGTGCTGCGGTTCATGGGGTCGAAAAGAGTCGGACACGACTGAGCGACTGATCTGATCTGATCTGAAGGGCCCCAGGCATGGTGCTCAATAATCTGTTGGCTGATCAATTGAAAGGCCACTCTTAAATGATTAAGAACATATCTTTGGGGCCATGTGGAGATGCCTGGAGGCACGAATAGCACTGCTCTCAGCAAGGTTTACTGCTGGGTCTTTGGAGAAGCTGCTGCTGCTGCTAAGTCGCTTCAGTCGTGTCCGATTCTGTGTGACCCCATAGACGGCAGCCTACCAGGCTCCCCTGTCCCTGGGATTCTCCAGGCAAGAACACTGGAGTGGGTTGCCATTTACTTCTCCAGCTCAGTGCAAAACCTCAGTGACTGAAGGGAGGCCCGATGAAGCAGGCATCATGAGTTTCAGAGGGTGGGAGACAGGTCAGAACCCCCGCCCAGGGAAGGGTCTCACACCTCATCTTGACTGAGTTTCAAAGAAACAAAGCCTCACTCTCATTTCCCCCATCTGGACCATGGGCGTCAGTGCCAGCACTTTGATTAGCCTCCTTGTGTGGGGAACATGAGTTCTGCCTGCCTATCACGGTGGGTCAGGCTGGTCCTCTTAGCTCCTGACTTTGAAAGCTGTAGAACTCAGCAGTTCAGGAGCCACTCTATTCTGCGGCCATGGAGACTTTGTAGAGAGACAGGAGGAGGGTAGTGGTAAGTAAAATTGGGACCCTGCCCTAGTTCCCACAGGCTTTTTTTCTGGAGAGAAACTACTATAGAGGACTCAGACCACCCTGGAGACTTCCTTCCACCAGCGCTCACTGGAGCCTCACGTGGCGAAGGCCACACCACACCTTCCGGCATAACCTACTCTAACAGGGACCATGCCATGGGGAGGTCCTGGCACGGCCCCCATAGTACAGAATGCCATTCCTTGTGCTAAAGGGTGTGTTTTAAATATCACAAGATATTTATAAACTCAGTGTTCTTGAGATTATTTTTTTCACCAAAAAATCAGGAGGAAAAAAGCCCCCTGCTCCCCCCACCCCAAATACTTTGTCAGATCATGTATTTATCTTTCGGTTTAGCAGACAAGGACCCTGCCTAGCTGCACCTACAGAAGCTGGTCTGGGATACCCCATCAGGACTCTCGCTGTACCTCCCGGGGGGACAGCATGTGAGGGGGTGACTCAGGAGTGAAGGCTGGATTTGGTGGGAAACAGGTCTCATCCTCACGTGTTTACCAGTTTTCTGTCCTCAGCCTCCACAGGCAAACTGAGACAAGGGCTAATCCTCCCATGTGTCGATGGTCAATAATCAGTTACAGCCTTCCAGACGCTGGAGGGAGAGCCAGGAAGACAAGAAGGGGCAGGGCACACCACCCTGATTTCCAAATTAACAACAAAAGCAAAAACAGTTTGTCTGTAAAGAATTCATCTCGAAAGAGTTTGAGGAGCACTAAACTCATTGGAAAAGACTCTGATGCTGGGAGGGCTTGGGGGCAGGAGGAGAAGGGGACGACAGAGGATCAGATGGCTGGATGGCATCACCGACTCGATGGACGTGAGTTTCAGCGAACTCTGGGAGTTGGTGATGGACAGGGAGGCCTGACGTGCTGCAGTTCATGGGGTCGCAGAGTCGGACAGGACTGAGCAACTGAACTGAACTGAAACACTCCACTACACTAGTGTTCACCCTCTTGGTAACAAACCTGGACAGGTACTATTTAGTCTCCACTTCCACGGGGTACAAGTAGGAATACTGAATGGCAGGCTGCAGATGGGAGGGTGGGCTCAGCAAAGAGCAAGCCAGAGGAGGAGGTGGGAAGAATTGAGGTCACAGGTGTGGAGTTTCTACAGTCTGAGAGCTGACTTTCCAAGGAGGCCGTGTCTTCTTTTTCCTGTGTACTGAATTCTGAGGCACCTGCCTGGTGTTCGGAGTGAGAAGGTACCAGCTGGCCGTGGCTCTGTGTTTACTCCACACAGGGAGCAATGAAAGCTGGGGTCTGAGTTTCAGTCCCTGCTCCCCAGGGTTGGCTCCCTCTCCATTTACCACTGCCTGGTTAGTAGTTTTCAGCCTGGTTCAACCAGATGGCCCAGGTGACCCTATTCATACGCACTGCCCTTTCCTCTGTGGTCCCGGAGGCAGAGCAGGGTTGGAAGAGCCCCTTTCTCTGCTCCTGTTATAAAATCCATCATTACCTCCATCCCCAGAGAGCCTTGCTATCAAGTGACTGGTGAGGACACTGAAAACTGGGGTTCCTGCCACCACACTCCCAAGAAATCCTCATTTGCTTTTGAGGGTGACTGCTGAACGAAGCACCTCTTGGCAAGGAAAATGCTTTCGCTCTGTTTGTGCCGGATCATTCTTCCTCCTGAATGACCACAGACCAGCCCCGGTGCTGGATCCCCCTCAGGATTCAGCAGACACACTGGGCCTGGGGCAGCACCCTCAGAGGCTGAGGGAGCTGTGCAGCCACCGGATGTGGTGTGAAGGAGTGCGGCCTGCCCTGCTTGCCCCGGAGGGTCACTTCCCCACCGCTCGTCCGAAGCTCCAGAACAAGTAAAACAAACTCCTGAGAAGGAAGGCAAACAGCCTGATGCAGGCTCCTCCTGTCTCTCTACTTAAGAGTGGGACGGAAGGTCTGCTCAGCTGATATTTCCAGATGTGGAACCAAAACACAGGCAGCCACTGACAGCCTCCCAGCCTGGGCTGAACTCCAGTAGCACCAGGGCCAGGCTGTTGCGTGGGCAACGACAGAGTGGCAGCACTGCAGACCCCTGAGTTCTGCGCAGGTGGTCTCAGTACTGGCTGTGAGCCCGCCCTTCATCAGCACCTCGTACCCCAGATGGATGGGGTGGGGGTGGCATGCTCAAAGAAGGCCATGCTTAAAAAATGACTGAAGGAGATGGCTAAGTGAAAGAAGCCAGTCTGGACTACATGTCCTTGTGATGCCAACTACATGACATTCTGGAAATGAGCTACGAAGACTGTAGAAAGGGTAGTGGTTACCAGCAATTGGGAGAAAAAAGGAAGGAAGGCCAAAGAGGTGGAGCACAGGGGACTTTTAGGCAGGAAAAACTATTATTTTGTCTGACACTGTAATAACGGTGGACATGTGTCATTATGCATTTGTCAAAACCATACATTGTATAACAAAAAATGAGTCTCAATGTAAACTATAGACTTTAATAATGATGTGTCAACACTGACTCATCAATTGTAATAAATGCATTACACCAATGTAAGATGTTAGTAATAGGAGCAATTGGTGGGAGTTGAGGGTATGTGGCAACTCCTTGTAATTTTCACTTAATTTTTTATTATTAACCTAAACTGCTTTTTTTTTTTTTTAAGGCTATTAATTTCTTTTTTAAGTTAAAAAAGTCTGGAGGGGAAGCCCTGGACCATTCCCAGCTCCCTGAGATGCTGTAGATGTTGGGTCTGGGGATCTCAGTAGTGTAATTTCTCAAGCACATTTATTGTCAGCATGAGACCTCTTGGGATACTGGTCCCTATTTTTACTCTTCCTTAATTTCTAAATCTAGAACCAAGTCAGAAATGACTAAGATGAAGTCAGATCTACCCCCTCATGGGCAGACATCCAAACCTGCTCTTTTTTGCACTTGCAGGCTGTCAACTCTGCCACTGCAGAGACCATGCCTGCTTCCTCTGTGCCTAGCACAGGGCCTGACTCCCACCAGGCCCCAAATGTGGGGAACTGAACTACTCTCAAATTCATCCAGTGCTCCTCACGTCACAGATGCAACAGGCTAGGGTTAGGGTATATGGAGGGCGTGATGGTGTGTGGAGCTTTATCTGAATACAACAACGGAGAGTGTTGAGCAGAGAAGTGACCTCGCCTGGCTCCTCTTTTGCAAGCTGACACTGACTTTTCTATGAAGGATAGACTATGGGCAGGGAGGTCAGGGGTGAGTGAGGCAGGGAGAACACTTAGGAAGATATCCCAACAGACCAGGTAAGCAAATGTTGATGGAAGACAAGGATGGTGTGAAGTTGCAGGATTCTAAATACATCTTAGAAGCAAAGCCAAGATCATTTGCCAACTTATAGTGGAGAAGGTGATGGCACCCCACTCCAGTACTCTTGCCTGGAAAATCCCACGGACGGAGGACCCTGGTGGGCCGCAGTCCATGGGGTCGCTAAGAGTCGGACACAATTGAACGACTTCCCTTTCACTTTTCACTTTTATGCACTGGAGAAGGAAATGGCAACCCAGTCCAGTGTTCTTGCCTAGAGAATCCCAGGGAAGGGGGAGCCTGGTGGGCTGCCGTCTATGGAGTCGCGCAGAGTTGGACATGACTGAAGTGACTTAGCAGCAGCAGCAGCAGCAGCAATGGAGTATGAGAGAAAGAACAGAGTCAAAGGGGACGCTCAAGTTTGGGGCCTAACCAGTAGAATGGAATGTGCTGAATCAGGGAAGAGGCAAAGGAGAGGCTGGGTGGAAACTGTTTCCTCAGTGACCAGGCCTGAGGACTGGTATAGACGGGTACCTCTGGGCTGGGGCCTTGCCCCACTGTGTGCTCCTCACTTTCACCATCTTCTCATTCCCTCATCACTACATAGCCTTGAGCCAGTGGGGTTCCATCAATGCATCTTCTACCTACTCATCTTCCCAGCCACCTAATCCAGCAAGAACACGTCTGTTTTTCTTTCCTTTCTTATTAACAGCCACCTTCTGTGAATGTTCACAGTGCATTTTGTGTGCTTTATATGCAGTATCTTGCTGCCTTTTTGCAACAACTTTAAGAACCTAGGTTTTCAGAGTTTAGGTGACTAGCCCAGGGTTATACACCTAGCAACTAGCAAAGTCATGTACAAACCTGAGCCCGTCTGGTCCCAAAGCTCATCTTTAAACAGGATGCCACTCAATTTCAAACCTGGAAGTGGCCCCAGAAACACTGCTGCCTGCTGCAAATATCATCTTTCTTCTGCACCTTTGTCTAATAAGATTCACTCCACGCCTCTGTTCTCTCAGGTGGGGTCCCCCTGACACTCCTCAGACTCCTCTGTTCCTTCCTCTCTCAGGATCTTCTTGACATGAGATCTTTTCTTCTCTCAACTCCTGCTAGATCCTGAGACCTTCGCTGTCTTTTCCCACAAGAGAGGGAGAAGCAGCTCGTCTGACAACAGGACCTAACTGCCTTCAGTTCAGGCCCCCACTCTTAGAAAACAAATACACTTATATGTGGAATCTATTTTTTAAAAAGGTACAGATGAACTTATTTACAAAACAGAAGTAGAGTCACAGACACATAAAACACATATATGGTTACCAGGGCACAAGGGGGAAAGGGGTAAATTGGGAGACCGGGACTGACACAGGTACACTACTATATACAAAGTGGGCTTCCCTGGTGGCTCAGATGGTAAGGAATCTGCCTGCAATATAGGAGTTCCAGGATCTATCTCTGGGTCAGAAAGATTCCCTGGAGAAGGGAATGACTACCCACTGCAATATTCTTGCCTGGAGAATCCCATGGACACAGGAGCATGGTGGGCTATAGTCCATAGGGTTGCAAAGAGTTGGACACAACTGAGCGACTAAGCATATATATAAAATAGATACTTAATAAGAACCTACTATATAACACAGGGAACTCTTACTCAATACTTTGTAATGGCCAACATGGGAAAAGAATTAATTCACTTTGCTATACACCTGAAACTAATACAATACTGCAAATCAACTTTGAAAATTGTGTTGAAAGTGTTAGTTGCTCAGTCATGTCCAATTCTTTGTGAACCCAGGGGCTTTGTGACTCCATGATCACCAGACCAGTCCATGGAATTCTCCAGGAAAGACCACTGGAGTTGGTTGCCATTCCCGTCTCCAGGGCGTGTTCCTGATCCAGGGATCAAACTCGGGTCTCCTGCATTGCAGGCTGATTCTTTACCGTCTAAGCCACCAGGGAAGTCCACTATGCTAAATCAACTATACTCCAATAAAAAAAAGAAGAGAACAAAACAAACATAGCCACAGAAGCAGACACAGCCCTTGGCCCAGATTCTGACCTCTGCCTGTGCCCTCAAGTGTCTTTTCTCCTAACTCATCTTGGGTGAGCACAGATGCCAGAGGCTTTCCAGGTGAGTAGAACCTTCTGCATCAAAAGTGTTCCTTTGTGCATTTCTCGGGGCATCCTTATAGTGCCCCGAGAGGGCACCTTGTGAGGATGAAGTAATAAAGGCTCAGAGTTCCCACGATTTCCTCTTGGTTATCCAACTAGTTGGTCACATAATTATATCTTAAACCCAGGTGTCCTGAGTCCCATCCCCACACCTCCCCATACATATACACACACACACACACACACACACACACACAGCCAGAACATCCTGGCTTCAGGTTTTCCACATTTGTTAAAGAAAAACAAGGAACTGAGGGCAACTGCACGCTCATCACAGGCAAATCTCCCAGCTCTCTGAAGCCAGTAGGGAGAGTCGGTTTCGCTCTGCAGGTAACAGCCTGTAGAATTCTTTCTGCTGACTGCTCTGTGAGTATTTACCTGGCAGGTACCATCTCCTGTCAGTTACCTGTCTGTCAAAGTTGCTACTTCCTTCCCCAGGGTATTTTTCTGCACAAGCTGCCACTTCTGACCAGGAAAAGTATCTGCTGGGCAAAACTCCTTTTCCCCCTCACCCCACCGAGGCCCAGAGGACCTACTTGATCAGACTTGCAGAGATCCGAGGAGCCCGTGGATTCAGCTGGCACCTGCAGTGGAAGCAGAGACTCAGACAGCCAGTTCAGATGATGTCCCAGAGGGAGAAAAAGCCGGGAGACACATTCCAAGAAGAGACCCAAGAGAGCAGCAGCTTTCAGCACTGCCTGAGGAGCTGGACATCAGCTGGGTCTCAGGACCTGGCTCCCTTCATGCCTTGACTGCTGTGAAGCCAGTCAGGACCTTCCATTTTTGGCCCCACTTTTCAATTCCTGTCTCTTAAGGCAAGTCTCACAAAGGCCACCACCTGCTCCTTGCACTTTGTTAGCTGCAAAAGAAACAGTTTTCCCAAGCTAAGGGAGCTCTGCTTAGAGAGAGTGATTGTCTGGATACTCTTTTTTTCTTCTCAAAGCCTGAGTTTTGGAGTTAGCAGCCTGGCCGTGAAATCTTGGCTCTGCCAGTTACCAGCTGTGAGACCGCAACAGGTCCCTACAGTCATTTAGGCTTCAGCTCCCTTATCTGCCAAGTAGGATCGTGCTGCCCATCTTCACAGGACTGCTGGGGGTTGCAGGACAGTGCTCACAGGACTCAGCACAGCACCCTGGTGCGCAGCAGGTCTCACTAAATGGCAGGTCTTGTTCTCCACGTCACCAGAAGGAGGATGGAGGCAGGCAAGGCTGCCTCTTTGGCTCTGGGATCTGCTGGTCTCAGCCTGCCCTTGGGGTCCATAGATGATTCCCCAAATGGGGAACGTTTCTTCCCTCTTGCCCTGAAGGAAGGGTGCCTGCTGCTCCCCTACGCTCGCCCTCTTAAGGGAGCATCTCCACCTGTATGCAAGGCTTTGTTTGTAAAACTAGGGGAACAAAGATGAACTCCATCACAATACTGCCTTCAGCAACCTGTTCCGTTCTTTTCACCCACACTCAAGACCTTTGTGGTGTCTCAGTGACAGGGAATTGGCTGCCAACCTTCTTGTTCCCTTTTGGGTAGAAGAGCTGAGCTCCCCACCCCTACTCTCTCCCATTGTTGAAGACCACCCAGTGAAACGTGCTGGCAAGCTGCCACCGTCCAGGCAGGCGAAAGCCGGGCCTGATTACCCAGCCTGCGCCTCTGGAACAGAAGCCTACAGAACACAAGGCACCTGACTGTGGGGCTTTCACCTGGCGCTGACGCGGTCTTCACAACGGTGAGACCACCAACGCTGTCCAGGAAGGGCTGCAGGTGACTGCTTGGCAGGCCTGTGCAATGGAAGAGCCATTAGACTCTACCTCTTGGCTGTAACACAGTGGATTTTTATGTACCTTGTTCACTACAAAACATCCATTCATAATGACAGAAGTAAACAGTCATGAATTTCCATCACTTTATGTGGTCTCACTTGCAAAAGCAGGTACTGTGTTGACTGACTACATGACGAAATCCTTCTCACGTGAGCACAGGTGTGTAAAAAAGGACGCGCTCCCGTCACACCTCTGTGGGATGATAGTCATCAGACTGAAAAGTGGGGGAGATGCTTTGTGAAGTAATTAAGAGCAACCTCTGCTTTCACAGAAAAGTAATAAACTCAGAACCCCCCAATTTTCCTCTCCAATTAACTGTGACCCACACCTAATAAACCTGCTGGGATTGTAATGTTAGGTAAGTTCAGGCTAGTAAAGCCAGTTGGCTGGGACTATTCTGGAAAAATATTGGCAGGCTAGGAAAGGTGAGGGAGTTGTCCCTTTAAGAGTCCAATTTCAGCCTGGCCTGGGCAAGGGAACCTCCAAGGTCAGCTGGTTCTACACACCCTCCTCCTCTTACCTGGAGCTCCCATCCTGTCTGCTGCTGCTAAGTCACTTCAGTCGTGTCTGACTCTGTGCGACCCCATAGATGGCAGCCCACCAGGCTCTGCCATCCATGGATTTTCCAGACAAGAGTACTGGAGTGGGGTGCCATTGCCTTCTCCGCCCATCCTGTCTAAGCCACCTCTTAGCAGTCAAGGAGGGTCCTGGGCAAATGGAGAGTCCAGGAACTTTTCTGTGTTCCTAAAATAAACATCTCCTTACTTCCTCCTCTGGGAATGACTTTGGAACTAAGCAAAGCTACCCTAGACAGTAGAACAAAGGGCAAACAAAACTGCAAAGTGAAAAGATGAATTCAGGCACATGTTTCTGGCATTCACAGCTAAAATCTGATGGGATGAGAAAGAAAAGACAATCACGTGTTTCTCCTTTGCCCCCGAAAGCTATCAGTCACTGCTTTTAGAACATGGTCGAAGACTCACATTTCTGAGATTCTGGATTTAATGCAGAGATTTCAGTTTTGAGCTTTACTAAAATTTAAAAAAAAACTCCGAACTTGAAATATCCTGTCTTAAGAATTCTTCAGCCTATTATCCTCTGAGGAAAAGTACATTTGCGGGAAGGATGTTTCAGTCCCGCCAGCCCCACCTTAACTTCTAGAACAGCCTGAGATATTAGCTCTCCCCACTCCAGAAGCCTTGCTTCACTACCCAGCCCAAGAACTTTCACACTGGAGTCCGCATTGCTGTGCCCTGCATGTCCCTTCCCTGCAGTCATGGAATTCTGGAAGGTGCAGGCTCTGGTATTAGTTCGGGCACTCAATAAAAAATGTGTTGAAAGGATGAAGGCTCCAACTGACACACGAGTCATCACCCCCATCTTGTCCACTGATGTCCAAACTCAGTTTGGAGGGGCATAAGCATTTCTTTGCCATATTTTCTGCTGCTCAGCTCCTTTTAGATGATTAAAAAAAAAAAAAAATTCAACCCATATTATGTACTTTCCTGTTACTAACCAGGAGAAGTAGTTGAGACTTTTCTGAACATTTTCTCTGGCAAGCAAGATAAGTTGATTGTGAATCAGTGGCTCTCATCTTTCTCCTGTGATTTCAAAACTCTTACTGCCCAATAACTCTATCCCAAACATCAAAGACCTTCTTTGAAGATAAGGCCAAATTCTCCATTAGGAAAAGACAAACTATTTCCTAACTTTATTTCAGAAGATGGAATAAAGATGGAAGATGGAACGACATGGAATCCCTCTAGGTTTTGTGAGATAAACAATGCCCTGTACACCAGACCAGAAGGCATTTGCTGTAATACCATTGGTAGACGCATGAACACAGGGCTTTCCTCACTCACACCCAAGCAGGACTTTCCCACAGTAGTCTTAGACTCCAAATCCATAGTAAATGGTTTATATCCAACAGCTTGAACAGAATTTGGCTCAGGAAAGGGGAGTCCACATGGTCACCCAAGGGAAAAGAAGCTCTGAGTATCTGAGCTGAACCAACCTGTTTTGTCCAGATTCCACTCAAAACTGGACCCTTCCAATACTGAAGGATGAGAAACATTCTATCCTCATGTGGCAACACAAACTATGAAAATATGACTGACCCAAGCAGCCAGACATATCAGACTGTGGGCAGAAAAGCTGACCTGCTTCTTCTACTTCATCGCTGATAGCCTCGGACGGTGTGAATGTTGACAAGCCTTCATGGGTCATGGGTTCCAGGAAGTTTGTTCTGGACCTGAGGAAAAAGAAAGTATCTCAAACAAAATAAACAAACACTTTGAAAGTATTTGCTTTTTTATAAGGTGCATTGCTATAAACCAGACTAATTCCTTATTAATCCATTTTACAAATAAGAACACAGAGAAAAGGCAGTTTTTTCTAAATCATAGGCTTCCTTACATCTCCAGGTACCTGGCCCTTTGCTAGAAATGGAATAAACAATGGATGAAGAGCAAGGATTACACTGAAAGCAGTCATTGACCTTACAAAACCATTACCGTTTTCATCAATATTTACCAAATATCTGTTAAGAACACATTGTGAGCAGCCCTCATACAAAGTAAGGTGGGCTAACGGGGAAGGGGTTGGGGGTGGTAGGGCAGCAGGTGAGGAATGACCCCCACACACAGCAAAATCAAGGGTCATCTCGTAGATGGGTCAGGCTGGAGTAGAAGGGTCCTATCAAGGTAATCATCATGAGACACAGCCACATGTGACAGGGCTAAGAAATTTAGATTGCAAACTTAGAGTGATGACTTGTTTACAGGACGGATAAAGGATGGGTGGTGGCAGGTGGTGGCAGGGGGTGGGCATGCAAGGGCACTGGGTAGACAGTGGGGAGTCCAGCCATGTGTGAGCACAACTGTCCAGGGCATGCAGAAGCATGGTGGTAGCAGGAAAGGAAAAGACGGTGGGTTGGTAGGATAAAGGGAAGGGCAGGAGAGACGGGCAAGCTTAGGGAGGAGCTGACAGTAGTGATGGAGACACAGGAATCGATCTGTTCGGTGGATGGAGTCAGCGTGAATGGAGTCCACAGCAGAGCCAGGGCTCCCATCCAAGTTTCCTAATCCTCAGGGCAGTGCCACTTGAGATGGATCCTTTAAGCCTTACTTCCTGATTCCACCTCCCCTTCTCTACCCATTTCCAACCCTGAGGGCTCCAAGGAGGCTAGAGCCCTATTTAGGAAGGCTTTTTGTAAACATGGATTTCTAGATTAAAAACAAACACCATCTTCTATCGCACTCTCCAGCCCCAAACATTTGATTCAGCCTCATAAATGAAAATATTACAGGTAAAGGCTCCATGTGGGGGCACTCTCAGGATTTAGCTTGTTTCCAGCAATAGCAAAGGGGACATACAGGCTGGATATACCTGTTCTCTATGAGCCTTTGGTCAAAAGTATAGAGACACTTCAGGCCTGTCTGACTACAGAGTCTACACTTTTATTGCAGCTGTGTGAAAAGTCTGTATGCACATGGATGAACAGAAACAGTTGTGTTATAGTACAGAAACATGAGTAATTTAAAAACACATTTTATTAGTAGTAGATGCTTGTACAATAAACAAAAATGGGAGGGGAGTACTTTGGAGAACCATCCTTTGACTAAGAAAGCCTATTCAGGGACAAACAAGCTCCCAGTGCTGGGTGGGGTCTGATATACTAGAAACGCCTGCTAAATGGCTTGCTGAATCGAAGCATGGAGATGACAAGAAGTTCCACATGTTAAAGTAAATACATTTTAAAAACTGTAACAAATCACTTGCATTTCTCTCCCTCCCCAATTCCCATTCCTCCACCCACCTTATTTTCCTAGATAGCAAGGAGGCTTGGAATTTGGAGGAAAGAAAGCAAACTCCCAATGTACAATATCTTCTGGTGCCAGGTTAATACTTTCTTATTCAGAGGCCAGAAAGTACTGGAAGCAATTATCTGGTACACTTGGGTCCTCTTCAGCTTCTTCCCACTTGGTTACAAGATATGGAAGGAAAAACACTTATTTCTTAACCATCCTGGGGACTTTGTCAAAAACTGAACTCAGATCCCCAGGGTCCCATGGAAGACTATGACCACCAGGTTCATGTCTCACCAGCCCAGCTTACACCTTGGGGATCCCTGGCAAAGTCTACTGAATTATTTCATGAGTAAAATCTCTTACTCCTTCTTAGGGTATGGAAACCATAGGTAAGCTGCTGAAGAGAACTAGAAGCCCAAACATTTAAAAGAGCATTTCAAAGAAAGGAAAATTTCTGGACCCATTTGGAGGAGGGAAAAGAATATAAATTACCCTCTTAACACAAGTTGACCAACCAATCAACAGCTAAGCAGGGTTCTCTCTGTTCCCCGCTTTCCCATCCCAGCTGTGGTCAAGGAACCAACTATCCTGGCTTCTATCAACTTCCTCTTCCCAGTAAAGCCAACGCTGTGGCTTGGGCGATTTTTCCTGAGAAAATGTGTCTTGCAATGTTACTCTTCTGAGATCTCTTGACAGAGGATGAACAAGACAGTGTCTCAACCCTCAGATTTTATAGGTGTAGATGGCCTCCAGCTTCTTAAAGAGCCAAGCTCTGAGCAATAAGTGTGGGCAGGAAATGTCAGCAAAGCAGCAACTCCTACTTCTTTCATTTTCCATACACTCACTCAAACACTCATGCCGCAGGAAAACCGTAACTCCAGCGCTGTTCCCCCCACCTCCCCCCACCCCGCCTCCATCCCAGGGACCCCAAGGTGCTTCAAGGTTACCATGGGAACCTTCTGGGTTTCAATTATGAAACCATTATAAAAAGCACCAATTATAAGACCTCAGAAATGTTCCTGGGAAACCTGTTACACACCTCAAAATGGTCAAACTCTTGCTTCAGATTCACTTTAAGTTCAGAAAACAGGTCATACAGATGTTTGGGGGCCTGAGCCCCCACCTTAGTCCAAGGAGACTATTTCATGCTGCCCTTGAGAAAATGAAGACTGATTTATAGGCTATATCCAAAGAGATGACAAACCATGAAAGGGCTGGGCTGCCTGCAGGCCCAATTGTGGAATAAATCAGAAATGTGTGTGCATTCAAGAATTTTGAAAATTTCATTCATTCACTGGCCAATGTTCGCCAAGTTCTGGGTAACAAAGATCTAGGTAATGAATGTGAGCTGGGTACAGGGCACCTGGAGGTGGCACAAGGGCCTGAAACCAAAACATACTTTCCACTCAGTTCATTCAAAGAGGTAACTCCGGGTCAAAAACTTATTCAAACCCATCTGAGCTTGCTGAGAAGGGATGGGGGAGCGGCAGAATACCCCACCACACCCAGAAAGTGCCTGTTTAGGATCGCTGGTGTGTGGTTTGGGTATTCTTAGCTCTACTGCCACATCTCTGGAGGCACACAACCTTCCAAGCAACCCTGCCACTGTAACCCCATCCCCAAAACAAAACCAAGCAAACAAATCCCCAGGGCTCCTTAATCTCCTCCAGTTCTCTCCCCACCCCCCAACCCCCAATTCTCCTACCATCTGGAAGAGCAAACGAACACTGGCATCCTGAAAGTTAAGCAGAGCCTTCAAAAATCCAGCAGAAAATTCTTGGGTTTCCTGCCCTTCCCCACAGCCCCTTCCCACTTGTTCCAAGGGATCATTTCCCCACCTCTCACAGTTACACAAACAAACCCCCGCAAGAGCACAACCCCAGGAGGACGTTGTGCGCGAAACCACACACACACACACACACACACACACACATTTGACCGCACGCTGCTCCAAGCCCACAGACACCTCTGAACACCCTACTTCAGCCTCACCCCTTCCACCTTGCCAGCGGGGTATGTTTTCCTGGCGCTCTTTTACTCCCAGTCCGTTCAGTCTATCTAAAAAAAAAAAAAAATTTTTTTTAAACGCCAACACGGTAAACTCCGACCCCACTAAGAGGCCAAAGGGGCGTGCGATAGTTTTGTGTATTTGCAGGCTTCATGTGGGCTTCTCCTCATGGCCCTGCTGCGCTCTGAGCCTGGAACTGGTGTCAACCTTCGGGGGAAGTTTGGGAGGCAGTCCCAGCCCTTCTTCCACAAGGGAAGCTTCCGGGAATGATCCGCCAGACCGCGCCCGCAGGGAACAAGACGCAGCGCTCCCGGGCCCGGAGACGGCAGCCCGGCACCCCGCAGCCAGCCTGGGCCGCAGCCCCCCGCCGGAGCCCGCGGGCAGAGCGCTCGGACCGCTCCCGCCGCCGGCGCGTCCCCATCAGCCACCCGCCGGCGCTTCCTCGGCATCGCTCGGCCTGCGGCCGCCAACCCGCTCCCTCCCCTCCCCAAACCAACAAACACAACTTTTTATGAAAAGAAAACAAACTTCAGCGACGTGACTCACCTCTGGTGCAGCCGGCTCCTAGGAAGGGCGAGCCGGGGCCCGGGGGCCAGCGCCGTGGGCGCGGAGAGAGCCACACAGCCCGGGGCCGCACGGACACACAACCCACACAGTGACACCCAGGGACACACAAAACAGGAGGACAGCCGCAGCGGGAGCAACAAAGGAGCCCCGGACGGAGAAGTTGCCGGCCGGAGTTGGGGTGGGGGCGGGGGGCGCGTGCGGGCGCGTGTGGCTGCGGCGGGCGTGAGTGTGAGTGTGTGCGCGCGTGTGTGAGTGTACGCTCGCGGCGGCTGACACGGGCGGGCCGGGGCTCAGGGTCCCCGCGGCAGGGAGCTGCGGCCGCGGCGGTGGCAGCAGGAGGACAAGGCAGGGAACGCCGCGCCCTGCGCACCCCGTCCGTCCATATGGAAGAAGCTTTTTTGGATGACTGAACTCGCAAACAATTCCTTCTTTTGCTTCTCCTGCCTAGGAGCCTCCCATTACCGCGCGCGGGGGAGGGGGAGCAGAGGAGGCGGGAGGAGGGGAGGAGCAAAGTGGAGCCAAGAAAGTCTTGGAAAGGAAGCTGGAAGAAAAAAAAAGTCTCCCCAAACTCACTTTTTCTCCTAATACCCATTTTCTTTCTGTTGCGCCTGAATCCCGTGCTTTCCCCCAACTTCTTTTTCTTTCCCATGCCAAAAGCAAAGTCTTCTAACTTTCTCCCACACCCACGGCTCCCCTGAACCCCCACTTTCTCTTTAGCTTCACCTCAGACCCTAGCTCGCCTACACTATCCTCTCCTCTAGCCTGTCTCTTCTCTCCAGGTCTTTTTATGATACCCATCCCCGCCCTTCTTAATGGTCTCCTTCATTCTGCAAACAAACGATTGCATAAATCATTAAAAGTAGACTTTGTTATTAAATGCTCCCCTACCCTCTACCCCCAAATGGGGCAGCAGCTGTCGAGAAAATTATAAGGAAACCGAAGCCCCAGAGCTACTTCCCTTGACCTACCCGGTGGGTCGGGGGAGAGAGTTTGCCGCGTCCTCGGTTTACAGCGCCCTGCCCTGACCTCCATTCATCATCCCAGGGTGGAAGCTTGAGGAAAAGGATGAGAGAGCTGAGGCCAGGGAGGGGGAGCGGCTGCAGAGGAGTTAGTTACCTCCTTGTGTGCCTGTGTTAAGCCCTCCCTTTAGTGTTGGGCAGATAACACTCAGTGTATCAGCTCTCAAGCTTGAGCTACATGAGAACCCCCTGTAGGCTTATTGAAACCTGGCTGAGCCCTGCAGTATTTCTTCCGCGGCAGGGTCTGGGGTGGGCCCAAGAATTTGCACTTCTGTTAAGTTCTCAGGTGATGCTGATGCTGTGGGTCCGAGGCCACATTTTAAAAACGACTTTTGCAGGGTATTGAGGAGTCAAACATGCTTTGAGTTGGGGCAAATAGGGTCTTCTTAATCTGTAAGGGATGGAACAGAGATAGTGAAGGGTCATCCAGTTCATACCCTTACACTGCAGTTTGAGGAAACCGAGACCCAGCGGGGGTTAAGGCAGACATTTGTTCAAAGTGAACCTGGAGTTTGTGCCAAAGTGGGAAGAAAGCTGTTCTGAAAGTTGGTCAGGCAGGCCTAGAGTGGGGTGAATGAAAGTGCTGCAGCCTGTGTGGCAGGAGCACTGCCCCCGCAGGCAGGGGTCACCATGTGACTCTGAGAAAGTCACCTAATCTTTGTGACTTTGGTTTTGTCCTCTTTAGTTTCTCATCTGCAAAAATTCACTTTACATTGAATATATGATTTTAATTGAACCTGAATCAAAAAGGGTTTAAAAGGGTAACATAAATATCTTTTAATCAATACATTATACTATCTTTTTTCTCATGCTTTTGGAAAATTCAGGCATGAGCCAGTTTTTTTATTGATGTATCTGGTATGTTCAGCCCCATGTGCCTGGATTCTTGGGTCTGTCCCCAGGAGAAAGTGGATAAGGGGGATGATCATTTTCAACAAGGTGAAAAAGACTATGAACTCCTTCTTTGAACTATGTACCTGTATTCTTCCCTCTCCTTTCTTCTCCAGTTCCCCACCCTCCGCACTTAATCTCCACCATTCTCCCCCTGTCTCACCATGTCTCCAAGACATATTTTTGTCTCCACTCAATAATCATACTAGCTTCTACCTTATTATCCTCTTCTGCTGCTGCTGCTAAGTCGCTTCAGTCGTGTCCGACTCTGTGCGACCCCATAGACAGCAGCCCACTAGGCTCCTCTGTCCCTGGGATTCTCCAGGCAAGAACACTGGAGTGGGTTGTCATTTCCTTCTCCAATGCATGAAAGTGAAAAGTGAAAGTGAAGTCGCTTAGTCGTGCCCGACTCTTAGCGACCCCATGGACTGCAGCCTATCAGGCTCCTCCGTCCATGGGATTTTCCAGGCAAGAGTACTGGAGTGGGTTGCCATTGCCTTCTCCATTATCCTCTTCTAGGGTTCAGGATTACAAGGCTTGGGGGCCATCCTGGGCCATTCTCCAAGGAAATGGGCAAGCCAGCCTTCCACTGCAGTGAAAACACTGTCTCCCCAGAGCCTCAAGCAGAGTATAGTTGTCTGCTTTTCAAAGATGACTCCAAGTACAACTCCTACTGAAATTGTGAGACACCAATGCATGGAACTCTTACACTGATTCTTCCATATTTCTTCATATACTAATCAAAATATCTCTTACCCCTTCCCATTGTCTTCTTCTGAAGGCTTTCTCCTAGGACTCTTGATTCCCTCCATTCTGGCCTTTGGGTGTCCCCTGAACTCTGAGTCAACCACTCAGAGCACAACAGAAAATAAAGAAGCTTGAAGTCCTTACCAAAATTATTTAACCAAGAGAAAGACCCATGGCCTGTACTTCTCTCCATCCCAGACAGCTCATGCAGCTGCTCCTCTCTCCCATAGAATTCAGACAGAATGCAGATCACAACCTAACTGAGTAGGCTTAATTCTGCAGGGGCTCTAAGCACGCTGTTGGCACCTCACATGTGTTTATTATTTTTATGGCTCTTTGTATTAACATAATTGTGTTTATTATTATTATTCCCTTAAGAAACTCTATCTCTCCCTTTGCTTGGAGCAAGTTCCTTGCCTAATTCTCCCCTCCCTACTCTATTAGTTTCCTTATCCCTGCCCTCCCTACTCCACTCTAACCCCGTTCCCACCCCCCACCCCCAACCATCTCAAGACAGAGTGTGGGCTTGCGATCAGGTGCTCTCTGCTACTCTTGATTTTGTTTGTGGTGATTTCCCTCTGGCATTTTACTCCTTGGGGGATTCCTGGGCCTTAATCAAGGAGGAAGCATTTAGTAAGGAAGTGATCATCGTGTTGCGGGTGAGCAGGCAGAGGCTGTAGGTCACCATTTAAGATCACTATGTAAGTCACCATATCACTAAGTGTGCAGAGTGAGCTGGAAGGAATTACAGTGAGTGACATTAAGAGAGGATGCTCCCTCCTTAGTGTATTGCAGGCTCTCCATTTGTATCGTGAACAGAAAGAGCACCTTGGTGGTGAAGGATATCTGGGAAGGATTGTGCTGAGAAAATTACTAACATGTAGGCAAAGAGAAGGATTTGATCATTTATCCTCTGTTTTAATATAAATCTGCTTTCCTGATTATAAAATGTGTTCACTGAAGAACATTTAGAAAATACAGAAAAGCACAAAGAAGGGAGAAATTACCTTAATTCCACTACCCACAGGTAACACTGTTAACAGGGTGTTTTTTTCTACTCATTCTTCTCTTGTTTTTGTCTTTCATCATACAAATCCATACTTTAATTTCACTGAGTACATGATTCTAACTGATTATAACTGGAAGATGTTTAAAAGGGCAGTATAAATGGATATACAGTATAAGGGAATATTTCATGCAAGGATGGGCACAATAAAGGACAGAAACAGTAAGGATGTAAGAGAAGCAGAAGCAATTAAGAAGAGGTGGCAAGAATACACAGAAGAACTATACAAAAAAAAGTCTTAATGACCAGGATAACCATAATGGTGTGCTCACTCACCTAGAGGCAGACATCCTGGAATGTGAAGTCAAGTGGGCCTTAGAAAGCATTACTATGAACAAAAAGCTAGTGGAGGTGATGTAATTCCAGCTGAGCTATTTAAAATCCTAAAGTATGATGTGGTTAAAGTGCTGCACTCAATATGCCAGCAAATTTGGAAAACTCAGCAGTGGTCACAGGACTGGAAAATGTCAGTTTTCATTCCAATCCCAAAGAATGTTCAAATTACCAAACAACTGCACTCATTTTGCATGTTAGCAAGGTAATGCTCAAAATCCTTGAAGTTAGGCTTCAGCAGTACGTGAACCAAGAACTTCCAGATGTACAAGCTGGGTTTAGAAAAGGCAGAAGAACCAGAGATTAAATTGTCAACATTTATTGGATCATAGAGAAAGCAAAGGAATTCCAGAAAAACATCTACTTCTGTTTCATTGACTATGCTAAAACCTTTGATTTCATGAATCACAACAAGCTGTGGAAAATTCTTAAAGAGATGGGAATACCAGACCACCTTACCTGTCTCCTGAGAAGCCTGTATGCAGGTCAAGAAGCAACAGTTAGAACCTTACACAGAACAACTGACTGGTTCAAAATTGGGAAAGGAGTACAATAACTTTATTGTTATTTACTTAACTTCTATGCCAAGTACATCATGCGAAATGCCAGGCTGGATGAACCACAAGCTGGAATCAAGACTGCCAGGAGAAATATCAGTAACCTCACATATGCAGATGATACCATTCTAATGGCAGAAAGTGAAGAGGAACTAAAGAGCCTCTTGATGAGGGTGAAAGAAGAGAGTGAAAAAGCTGGCTTAAAATTCAACATTCACAAAACAAAGATCATGGCTTCCAGTGCCATCACTTCATGGCAAATCGAAGGGGAAAAATTGGAAGCAGTGACAGATTTTATTTTCTTGGGCTCCAAAATCACTGCAGACAGTGACTGCAGCCATGAAATTTAAAGATGCTTGTTCCTTGGAAGAAGAGCTATGACAAACCTAGACAGCGTATTAAAAAGCAAAGACATCACTTTGCTGACAAAAGTCCATATAGTCAAATCTATGGTTTTTCCAGTAGTCATGTACGAATGTGAGAGTTGAACCATAAAGAAGACTGAGCACCAACAAATTAATGCTTTTGAATTGTGGTGCTAGAGAAGACTCCTGAGAGTCCCTTGGACAGAGAGGAGATCAAACCAGTCAATCCTAAAGGAAATCAACCCTGAATATTCATTGGAAGGACTGATGCTGAAGCTCTAATATTTTGGCCACCTGATACAAAGAGTCAACTCATTGGAAAAGACCCTGATGCTGGGAAAGGCAAAAGGAGAAGAGGATGGCAGAGGATGAGATGGTTAGATGGCATCACTGACTCAATGGACATAAATTTGAGCAAACTCTGGGAGACAGGGAAGGACAGGGAAGCCTGGCGTGCTGCAGTCCATCGGCTTGCAAAGAGTTGAACACAACCAAATGACTAAACAATAAAAATAAATTTACACCTTTATTTAGTATTTTGTATTCTTTTCTTATGCTTTGGTAATTTAGGGATCAGTTTCTTCACTATACATTTGGTACTTTCATATTTTGTAAAACCATGTTCACTGTATATGCAAGTTGTGATCCTCCTTTTCAAAGTTAACATTCTAATGCGATTATTTTTCCCAAGTCATTAAATCATCTCCAAAGTTCAACTTAAACATCTGTGTGCCATTCAAAGAGAGGTTACTTATTCAACCATCTTCCTAATGTCATACTTTTAGGTTATTTCTATTTTTATTATGATCATGCACCACAGCTGAATAAACATCTTATCATAAATCTTCATTAATAATTCTGATTATTATCTAAAGGTGAATTTCTATGAGTAGAAATTTTGGACCAACAGAACATTTTAAAGGCTTTTGGTTGGTATTGCAAAACACCCCTCTCATGACTCCAATATATATTTTCATCTCAGATTACCACAACAGTGAGATCATCAAATACAAGGCTCCAAGTGGAGAGTTGATTGAATTATACAGTTTGGATGACTGTACAGACTAGATAAAGAAAACAATTGCCAAATATTCAGTACAGTGGAGACAGTGCTCAAGTGGGAAGAGTAAAACAATAATTTCTTACTATGTGAGTTCAATTATATTTATGATCTTATTTACTCTTCCCAAGAACTCTCAGAGAAATAAGCTAACATTTACTGAGCACTTACCTCTCACAGCCTCTGTTCTGGATTCTGTGTGTACATATGATCCTGAATCCCCACAGCAACCCTTTCCTGCAGGTTTGATTATCTCTATTTTACAGATATGGAAGAAACTCAAATAACTTGCCTAAGATCCCTACCAACTGAGTACTAGTACTAATTCCAAAACTTGGAATTTTTGAAGTGCAACATATGGTTTCCCTGCAACTGTTTCGTGAATTAATTACAAGCTTCTTAGTGGAGTAAGAAAGGTGTATCAAGAAGATGATTGAATTTTGTCAAGTCATTAAGGAATCTTTGTGGGCTACCCAATGACTGTTTTTTTTTTTCTTTTTTAAGGACATCCAAATGCATTCAAAGAGCTAAGGTGACTTACTAACTGCAATTAATAGAAGAGTCCAAGGACTGAATGCCTTAAGAGAATGTAGTTCTGATGTATGAGTTAACATATCTAGATTAAAGGCTAGATATTATAATTCACAATACTGACAGTAATTAGAAAATTGGCTTTTGTATACATTCCTATTCCCAAAGCTAAGGTTTGTATAAAGATGTTTTATCTTGATGAGAGGTACTAGAAGTAAAATATTTGTGCATCTTACTTCCTAGTTTCAAATTCTAGTTGTTGAATATATGAAGTTTTATTTATTCAGGCAGTTTCTCAAAACATTTTCAAAATATGTGTAAAACTCAATTCATTAATTTATTATAGGAAAATTAGGGAATTCCCTGGGTCCAGTGGTTAGGACTCTGTGCTTCCACTGCAGAGGAACTAAGATCCCATAAACCACGTGGCACAGCCAAAAAGAAAAAAAAAAAAAGGCAAATTAGCCCTCATTTGCTCTTTAGTAGACCATTAATAGTTATCTGAGTTGGCCTACCTCGCCATCCTAGTTATCACAAGGGCTGCCAGAGGAGGAATGTGCCCAGTTGCTCCAATATATTTGATGACTGAATGAAGAACGATGAATAAAAGTAAAAGATTGACCTCTGCAACAATTAGTAAACAACTCAAGACAGCATATAATTAAACCCTAAATTGCATGGTTGAGGCAGAATTACAGGTGAGCCTGGTACAATGCCATTTACTCCCTATTCAAGTTGAGCTGGCTGGGACTGACTTGTCTCATCCAGCACTGCCAACTCAGGTGTTCCTACTGGCCATGTGTTCTTTAATGAATCATTTTTCAGATGTCCTTGAGGCTGCCTACAGACCAGGGTACTGTAAGGGGAGGATGACATAAAAAAGCAAGATCGTGGGATCAGTCTGGATTTGGATCCAGTCTTCAGCTGTCTGAGTCTGGATACTCTAAATCCCACTTTCTTTATCTGTGAAAATTCAAAATAACATATATGAAGTCTCTCTCTTAGTATATGACTCTTGGTGGGTCATCTGGTACAAGAATACCAGTTGTTTACAGCTAGCACTTCTGATTGATCAGTTCTAATGCCTTGACCACTGTTTTACATATTTACTTAATATAATCCTTGGTAGGTGCTCTATAAGTGGTGGTTATATGGATAACAGTTCGAGTCAGAGGTAAAGCTGCTGCTGCTGCTGCTGCTGCTAAGTCGCTTCAGTAGTGTCCGACTCTTAGCAACCCCATGGACTGCAGCCCACCAAGCTCCTCCATCCATGGGATTTTCCAGGCAACTGGAGTGGGTTGCCATTGCCTTCTCCACGAGGTAAATCTAGGGCAGAGAAATGGAGTAATCCAGGGCCATGTCCATGATCCATGCTGCATGCTTGATTTTACACACTCCTTAAATCTCAAACAAATGGAATCTGTCTATTGACACAGTTTTAAGAGACTATATTTTTCCAAGATGTAAGATCCTCTGATAGAAGCACAGTCCCCAGTTAGTCCCATGTGAAACCCCTCTCTTAGTCAACTCCCTCTGTCCCTTCTTCCCCTAGCCCCCTCACGTGTTAGGCTGAGAAATTTGGATCCTGGAGCTGCCCAGACTCCAGCTGTTTGATATTGTGAGGCTGATGGCAGCAGAGGGCAGGGGGCAACAGACTCCAGATGAAAGCAAAAATTCAAACAGAACGAGACCTCAGAGATTTGATACCAAACTCAGTGGGTAACAGCCTCTGTTAAATTTGTTCAGTCAGCCATTTAAGAGGGAAGGAGTTTCTCACACATCCTGGAAGGGTATTTAGTGATGAGATAAATATTGAAGTTTGAATATTGATAAATAAATATTGAAGTTTCACTATTGATAAATAGTGAAGGGGTAAAGGGGATCAATATTTCAGGGACTGAGCAGAGCAGAATCAAATGTCAAAGCTGCCAGAGCAAGCTTAGAGACAGGTAGTATGCTGGCTTGTTTTGCTCCCCATGTATTATTTTCTTGCTCTTTCATGAGTTACTAGGGAGTTACTAGGAGTTTTGGTCACAGCAACAGAAAACCCAGCTGTGCCCCACCTTAACTCCACCCTACCCTGCTTCTTTGGGTTTTGAGGAATAGCCCTCAGGGCAGAGGCCATGACAAAGAAAGGGGAATTGAGAGGAAGACAGAGCTATTGGGCTGGTGGTGCTCTCCAACTCAGATTCAGAACTCAGTTTCATCTTCTTTGCCCTCTATTTGTTGGATTCATCAACTGGAAAATGGAATCATTTGAGACTTGGTGGGCCATTTGAGAAGCATCTTGCCTATGAACCTCTGCCTGTGATAAGAAAGGACTAGGAAAATGAATTACACAACCCACTGATTTCCTCATTCCTTAAAAATAAAAAAACCCAGAAATCTTTTCTTTATTTATCCAGGGGAGGTGAAGATGGGATCAGTCATGTCACCTTATTTAAAGCTTTTTAGCATCTCCCAGCTCCCTTGGTACAAGGGGACAAGTGCTCCCTGCTCTGGTCCAGCCTACCTCTCCAGCCTGGCTCCCCAGTGGCCCATCTGCCTATATCTTGTGCTCCAGCATCTCCTTGCCCTTCCTCAGAGTACCACACTTTCTCATACTTCCTAGCCTGCCCAATTTCTGTCTTCTTTGCCTTAAACCTGTTCTTCTCTTTTATACTCACCCTCTTTAAGATTTCCCTCTAACATAACATCAATTTAGTTCAGTCGCTCAGTCGTGTCTGACTCTTTGTGACCCCATGGACTGTAGCACACCAGGTCTCCCTGTCCATCACCAAGTCCCAAGTTTACTCAAACTCATGTCCATTGAGTCGGTGATGCCATCCAACCATCTCATCCTCTGTTGTCCCCTTCTCCTCCTGCCTTCAATCTTTCCCAGCATCAGGGTCTTTTCAAATGAGTCAGCTCTTTGCATCAGGTGGCCAAAGTATCGGAGTTTCAGCTTCAGCGTCAGTCCTTCCAATGAATATTCAGGACTGATTCCTAACATCACTTCCTCTAGAAAACTTGCCTGAACCTCCCCTCTCCAATTCCACTTGTCCTGCATGGATCCCTCTTCTTACCTTTATTACAGCATCTATCATGAGCACTTCTCTGCTTGACTGGAATATCTTCAAGCACAAAGGCAATCCCTGTTTCATCTTTGTACCCCCAGAGCTTAGCCTGATACTTGGCATAAAGTGAATGCCCAATATAGAAAAACTTGAATGAAGAATTAATAAAATTAAGTATCTCTGTCATAGAAGTTGAAGCCTAATGGATCTATGTAATCTAGAATGTTGAAAGGATTCTAATAACTGGTACTTCACCTGAGGAGAAATCATAGTTATAAAACCAAAATCCAGGCTCTTAACTAAAGCACATAAAGACTGATTTGTCTTAAATATAAAATTGGATGGCTACTGTATAGTATTTTGCATTTAGATGTTAATGGTACATTTGAAATGATAGCACATGACTGACTTAGTTGCATGTTTTTTTCTTTTTCTTTTGAGATAGTCACGTGTGTTGTAAGGAATATCAGAGAGATTTTCCCCTAACTACAGCATAATATCTAGCCTAAATGGAGTACAATATCTTAAATCAAAGATATTTTAACAATACCTTAACATTTGATTCTGATACATCAATCATTTACTTTACTCAGATTTTGCCAGTTTTACCTGCACTCATTTGTGAGTAGTTGTTTTAAAAATGATTTGTAGGTTATTGTGTGTATGCAGCCCAGCCCCTAAAAGTCTGGCCACAATCAGTAAGACTCAGGACCTTGACCAGCTGGTCCCAAAAAGAAAGGGCTTTCATCTTTTCCAGAAAGTCTGTGGCAACAGGATTCACTCCTGACTCAGTCTCTGTTTACACCCTCTTTAACCCTTCTTTGGGCTTCCCTGGTGGGTCGGAGGTTAAAGCGTCTGCCTGCAATGTGGGAGACCTGGGTTTAATCCCTGGGTCGGGAAGATCCCCTGGAGAAGGAAATGGCAATCCACTCTAGTATTCTTGCCTGGAGAATCCCATGGACTGAGGAGCCTGGTGGGCTACAGTCCATGGGGTCGCAAAGAGTTGGACACCACTGATCTACTTCACTTTCACTTAATCCTTCTTTGAATGTTGTGTTCCTCCTCTGACAGGTCAAGCAAGAACCCAGTTTCTGGAGGATGCTTGATGAGTTGGAACAGTTCCACCATCCACATTTCCTGCTATCGGTCAACACACCCACAGGTAGGCTATATTATTTGCAGAATTCAGTGGAAAATAAAAATGCAGGGAGGGTCCCAGTCAAGAATCAGAGTGTCAATTTCCCTTTCCCATACCTAGAGCAGAAAGGTGAACCTCCAAGGAGTCACAACCTCTATACAAGATACACTAGGGAATGCATTAGAGGCCCGAGTCCAGTTGTCTGTTGAGAGTGCTATAGATCTACCAACCCAGGGTGGTGACAGCCACTGCCTTGACCTTCTCTGAGATGCAGTGGGTACATGCTGTACTCCCACCCTCCCCATACTTGTGCTCTGAACCCCACCAGGGGCAGAGAGCAACTGAGGAGCAGTTATGTGCTGGGGAAGTCTGGGGGAAGCTAGGGTACTAGGGTTCAAAGGACTGAACAGCTGAGAACCTATCCCAGGAAGGCAGAGGGAGGCAGGACCCACGTGAGTTAAGACCCCAAGCCTCCCGTGTATGCTCCATTGTCCAGTCTAACTTCATTTACAAAGTACAAATTCAAAGACAGACTTTCAAGATGATGGCCCCAGAGATTAAAACCAAGCAGGAGGCCCTTCTGAGTACCAGACTCTGTAACCACACTGGCCACATTCCCATGAAGCTGCCTGAACACACCAAACTCAAACCTTTCTGAAACTACAACTTTCTACTCTCCCTTGAGACTGGAATCATCTCCTTTATTCTACAGTGGGGTCTAAGAATAATGGCATGGAACAGTGAAACTTTCTTATATTTGATTCTCCTCAGTAAAATGAGTAATGTTAGCAAAGAAAAAATCTGCTTCTTTCTCTCGCTCTTTTTTTAATATCTGTCTGATGTAAACCAGCAACAAAAAAAGAAGTTAGTCTTAAAACTGCCTTGGTGAGCATGATCTATTTAACTGTTAGAAAAACTTGGGAATCATCTTTGGCACCTTTTTTTCCTTCACTCTTATCATTCAATAGTCACCAACTTCTGTAGTGCCACCTCCAAAGTCTCCCCAGAATTTATTACCTGCTTTCAGTCCCTTCTGCAAGTGCCCTAATCCAGACCTGCATCATTTCTCATATTGCAGCAACCTCTTGATTAATCTCCCTACTTGCCATCTGCCTCCATTTGTCACATTCCTGATAGAGACATTTTTAGAAATAGCAAATTCAATCATGCCATATCCATTCCTCTTCCCGACCTCACCACTTTTAGGATGAAATCAAACTCCTTAGCAAAGCACACAGCACCTTTCACACAGTCCCTAGCAAGTATCTCTTCAATATGCTCTCCTACCATTTCCCACTCCTGACCCTATTCCCTCCCTCACCATACAGAACTTCTTTATAACACTCCAGGTCATTCATTTCTCTAGGTCTTTGGGTATGTGGTGCCCTGGCTTGGAATATCTTTTCTGACATCTGCACCAGATTCCTACCTGTCCTGCAAAATCGAGCTCAATTATTAGCTCCCTTGGCCCTCTGTGCCCATCTCGCCTTCCCGGCCTGTGAGCGGTATCTGTTAACCAAGGACCAATATCACTTGCTATTTACTCTTATCATAACATCTACTGCACTGCTATAATAATTATTTCAAACTGTCATGTTTCTCAACACGGGGGATGCCATTCACATTATGGTGTATTTTCAATTTTCCTTACCTGATGTGAAACTCCCCTAGTCAGGTCCTGGGCCTTAATTATCATTGAACAACTTCTGGAATATGGAAGGCAGTGGGTAAAAGAAAGGAAGGAAAAGAAAAAGGAAGCCTTGCAACTGCCAGTCTGTAATATTTCTTTCTGTCTCAACCCTGGTCCCCCATGCCCTCCCCGCATCAGTTATTTGATATCTTAAGAGCCAATATAGATTGACAGCAGAGCCAAACTGATTGTGCAGACCTGGGTTCCTTAGGTGATGGGAAATCATGATTTAACCAAATTTGAAGCAGGGGCTGCATGCAGACTCAGCTTCGTTCCTCAACTTGGGGCCTTCTGATGTGGAACACAGAGATGCTGAAACTTTTCTCCCTCAGGAATGACTGATTCATAAAGTTATAAAACACTGTGAAAAACAAATGGAAATGCCTAAATATATAGAGCCATAAAACATTTTTATGAACATAAAAAAACCCTTAAAAATGAATAACATGCAGTTGTCAAAACTCATAGAATTATACTTCTTAAAAAAAAGAAAGAACAAACTACTGCATAGTTCAAATGGTAAAGAATCTGCCTGTAATGCCAGAGACCCGGGTTCAATGCCTGGGTCAGGAAGATCCTCCTGGAGAAGGGCATGGCAACCCACTCCAGTATTCTTGTCTGGAGAATTCCAAGGACAGAGAAGCCTGGCAGGCTACAGTCCGTGGGGTTGCAAAGAGTCAGACATAACTGAATGACTAACACACACAGACTCATACTTCATAAAGAAAATTTACTATATAGAAATTTTTTAAAATGAACCAGGATGAAGGAGGAATCTCAAATGGAATATAAACTGTAACAACTGAACCTAACTATATTACAAATGAATAACAGAATAATGTAGGGCTGGGGAAGAAAAGAATTAAGTACTTTGGAAATCAATATTTTGGCTGGTTACTATAAAGCTAATGGCAAAAAGAATTGTATACAAATACTGTATTCTAGTTAGTAATCTACTACTCGTGTATATATGAGGGTTGAACATATACTTAAGTACACTGTAGATAATCAAAGTCAGGTTTTTCACTGTCCGAGTAATAAGTTACAAATAAGGAAAGAAGGAAGGCTAAAATGAAATCTATGGTTTTAGATGAGAGTCAGCGGTATCATTGTGTCATGGCTGTGTGTGTGTGTTTAGAGAGAGAGATGCAGAAGTATAGGTGTATTTATGTACCTAGTATGCTCCTAGTATTCATCTGTAGATTTCCTAGCTCTATCTGCTGAGAGGCCTAAAAGTAGTGACATCCCAATAGCAGTGAACACGCCCACCACCTAAGTCCTGGTTTTTACATCCTATTCTCCAGTCTGTGGAATTAGGGGTTCTTAAAAAAAGGGTTTGATTCGAGAGCTGCTGCTGCTGCTGCTAAGTCACTTCAGTCGTGTCCGACTGTGTGCGACCCCATAGAAGGAAGCCCACCAGGCTCTCCCCGTCTCTGAGATTCTCCAGGCAAGAACACTGGAGTGGGTTGCCATTTCCTTCTCCAAAGCATGAAAGTGAAAAGTGAAAGTGAAGTCGCTCAGTCGTGTCCGACTCTTAGCGACCCCATGGACTGCAGCCTTCCAGGCTCCTCTGTCCATGGAATTTTCCAGGCAAGAGTACTGGAGTGGGGTGCCAGTGCCTTCTCCGGATTCCAGGGCTGGGGTGAAATAAATATAAGTTGAGGCAGGAGCATCTAATGCTGCTAGAGAAACAAAAAAGTACTCAAAAAAGGACAATGGCACCCCACTCCAGTACTCTTGCCTGGAAAATCCCATGGACGGAGGACCTTGGTGGGCCGCAGTCCGTTGGGTCGCTAAGGGTCGGACACAACTGAACGACTTCACTTTCACTTTTCACTTTTATGCACTGGAGAAGGAAATGGCAACCCACTCCAGTGTTCTTGCCTGGAGAATCCCAGGGACAGGGGAGCCTGGTGGGCTGCCGTCTATGGGGTCGCGCAGAGTCGGACATGACTGAAGCGACTTAGCAGCAGCAACAGCAGCAGCAGCAGTGTTGAAAGGGCAAAGTAGCCAACCTGCAACCAAAGCTGGAATAATTTTATCCACAAAACAAATATGGATTGTATTAGATTATAACTCATGCTGCTGCTACTGCTGCTAAGTCGCTTCAGTCGTGTCCGACTCTGTGCGACCCCATAGACGGCAGCCCACCAGGCTCCCCTGTCCCTGGGATTCTCCAGGCAAGAACACTGGAGTGGGTTGCCATTGCCTTCTCCAATGCATGAAAGTGAAAGTGAAGTCGCTCAGTCGTGTCCGACTCCTAGCGACCCCGTGGACTGGAGCCTACCAGGCTCCTCCATCCATGGGATTTTCCAGGCAAAAGTACTGGGGTGGGGTGCCGAACAAAATAAATATCCATGAATCCAGGTTGATATAAATAAATAGCTGAATGAATGAATGAGGTAGAAGGGGGAGCTTTTCCTTAGAGAAGAATTTCAAATAATAAATGTAGAAGTAGTTAGGGAAATAGAAAATATTTATTAGAACACCACAGCAATAATTTTTCAGGCAAGACTGAGTGATGGATGGTAAAATTAGCAGACAAAATTTGAAGAAAAACAAGGTATTTGCATAGTCTCAAACTATCGTTCCTAATATTAGTCACAATAATTAAAACCTGCCTTTACTGTGAAGAAACCCAGGAGATACCACCAAGTGATTAATGTTAACATCACTGGTGGTATGATATATTGATATTATGCCACCCCAGCATGGTATACTGAGAAGGACAAATCACAACTGTGGCATTCTTGTCCCCAGATGGAAAACATCAGACAAATCAAAGTTGAGAGACTGTCAATAAAATGACTGACCAGTTCTCCTCAAAACTATCAGGGTCAAGCAAAGACTAAGGAATTGCTGCAGATTAAGAAGACCAAGGATAAGTAAAAACTGCACTCAATGTGGGATCCTGCACTGACTCCAGAGCAGAAAAAGGACATTAGAGGAAACACTGATGAAGTCTAAAACAGTCCATGGTTTAGTTAATAGTATTGTAATGATGTTTCTTAGTTTTGATTACTGAACTTGGTTGTTAAAGATGATAGCAATAGAGAAATCGAGCGGAGGACATAAAGGAACTCACTGTACTGTTTTTGCAACTTTTATAAAGTTACTTGAATAAAAAGTTGAAAAAATGAAGGGGGCCCATGCAGGTAAAAAGGAAGAGGAGGATGAAAGAAAAAAGTGGGTACAGCATGTCTGAAGTTCTCTGGCAGTGAATGCACTGTAGGAATGGATGTAAGTTCAGAATGGCTCAATAGAGCGGGGAGGCGGGGATTTTCTTCTTTTAAATCATAGTGGAAAAATCACAGTTTCTCATTTTAAGTCACTCATTTAAAAACTGGAGGACCATTCAAGCGGCCATGGGCTAGTCCTGGCCTTCACAAATGTTCAGGCCTACTCTGGAGCTACAGACAGCATCTCCAGGACTTGCTCTGCATGTTTCAAAAGAGTACATAAGTGCTTGGCCAGGGGCCAGATTGGGGGTCACCTGGAAAGCCTGGGGACTTGTATCTCACCGACCCCTCAGACATATTAAGTAGGGAAGTCAAATCTCATGGTTACTTAAGACAGCATGGAAAGAACACAAGGAGACTAGGGCTTTTGGTCCAAATGTTAAAGGACATCTATCATCACAGTGAAGCTGTCCATGCCACTAGGACTGCATGGGTCGTCATGGGGCCACATCTTCCCCTAAGCTGAGCTCAAGTGGGTCTTGCCACATTTGTCTCTGGGATGATGACCAACTCCCCTTTCTGCCTGTCATATACTTTCTTAGATGTGTCATGACATCTTAACAGATTTGGGAGGTGTTCTCCCCTTAAGTTGCCTGGGATATCTCTTGTCTACTAGAGTTAACTTTATAGTTTCATTCTCATGAAGTGAAAGTGTTAGTTGTCCAGTCGTGTCTGACTCCTTGCGACCCTATGGAACCTGCCAGGCTCCTCTGTCCATGGGATTTTCCAGGCAAGAATACTGGAGTGGGTCGCCATTCCCTTCTCCAGAAAATCTTCCAGATCCATGGGTTGAACCTGGGTCTTCTGCTTTGCAGGCACATCCTCTACCATCTGAGCTACTGGGGAAGCCCTGGTTCATTCTCATGCTGCTGCTGCTACTGCTGCTAAGTCTCTTCAGTTGTGTCCAACTCTGTGCAACCCCATAGATGGCAGCCCACCAGGCTCCCCCGTCCCTGGGATTCTCCAGGCAAGTACACTGGAGTGGGTTGCCATTTCCTTCTCCAATGCATGCAAGTGAAAAGTGAAAGTGAAGTTGCTCAGTTGTGTCCCACTCTTTGCAACCCCATGGACTGCAGCCTACCAGGCTCCTCCATCCATGGGATTTTCCAGACAAGAGTACTGGAGTGGGGTGCCATTGCCTTCTCTGGGTTCATTCTCATAGGCAATCTTATTTCCAATTTAGTTAACCATCAACTTAGACATGGTTTCCATGACCTTACACACTTCTTTCTCAAAAATATTTGAAACGAACAAAATATTGAGGCAGCTGGCTCTGAAGCTGAGCTATAGCAGTGTCAAGGTGTGAGGGGGTAACTGACATATCTGCATTCTCACTGTTCACTGGGGTTCCTGCAGCAACTGTGAAATCATGGATCTTGGGATCAGAAGACCTGAGATTGGCTTCTGTTGCCACAATTTCCAATTGTATGGGTTTAAACAAATCACTAAGCCTTATGTTTCATTTTCTTATCTTTAAAATGAGGACAATGATAATACCTATCTCACAAGATTAATAATCAATAGAGATATATGTGAAAATACTGTTCAAAGAATAATGTGGTTTAGTTCCTAAGTCATGTCCAACTCTTGTGACCCCATGGACTGTAGCCCTCCAGACTTCTCTGTCCGTGGGACTTTTCAGGCAAGAATACTGGAGTGGGTTGCCATTTCTTTCTCTGAGGGATCTTCCCAACTCAGGGATTGAATTTGGGTCGCCCACATTGCAGGCAGATTCCTTATCAACTGAAAACGCTTAACAAGTGTCAATTTTAATTTCACTGTTCCAACACAGAAAATCGCCTTCTCCTATGGCATTTAAAAAATGTTAAATAAAACCCCATAGGCACAAATAGAAGCCAATAATTTCAGTAAAACCATCCCTTTTTTAAATCTAAAACATAATCTTCTACGCTCAGCCATGTAGTCAGATGTGAGACGTGGGATTCTTTTCTATGGCATCCTTAGCAGTGAGAGCCCAGCCTGGTTGCCAGGACCATAAATACAGAAGGCTGTTGATCATTAGCCTGCATAAAACACAGCACTTGGGCATCTCACTTGGAACTCGCTTTTTAACTTGTTTCAAGAGGTGGCGCTTAGAACTGAAAAGAGCATTGTATGTCTGAATGAGTGCACCAAAACACCAGGCCAGACTGGGGTGTGGGCACCCACTTATGTGTGCAACTGCCTTTTTACCTAATTAATCCTCTCCTTGCAAGCCTGAACGTGGCCTGTGAACTTCACATTCCACTGGTAACTGGAACTCTGGGTCCTACAAAACCTGGAGGCTTTAATGGAACGTTATTTGTTCAGGGTCCTTGAAGCAATGATATCTAATGGAGCAGAAGCAAAGAGAAAATGCCCTGAGCATTAGTGAGAACATTTGATTTCCATCACCGATCTGGCCCTGTCACTGCCCTGCTTAGAAGCCTTGGATGGCTCCCCTCCTGGACAGAGTCCAGACTCTTCTCAACCAACCCGGACACATCACTCCACACACTCAGGCCACACCCACTGCTCCCACCTCCCACATCCCAGGGCCTGTACTTCTCCAAGTGTGGTTTGCAAGGCTACCTGTAAGAAAATAAACCAGCTGTGTTTGCACAAAATGCAGGTATCACTGCTGGCCCTCAGGGCTACTGAAACCACATTTCTGAGTGTAGAGACAGCAGAACTTTGCACGTCAAAAGTAGCTCCTCTAGCTATTCTCAGAAACACAAAAGTTTGGGGGCCACCCATCTGGCCACACTCAGCAAGCTCTCTGTTCCTTGAAGTCGGCGTGCGTTTTATTTCTCAGTTCCTCTGCCTCATTCTTCTTTTCCTCTCCACAAACTTACTAAGGGACGCGCCCTTTCTTGAATTCCTTCTGTAAGCCAAATGCAGTCCATACATTGAGGCTTCGAGGCTCAGTCCAGATTCCTGGATTCTCTGCCACCTTTCCTCATTCCCTCTCAAACAACGAACACAAGTAACTGAGCACTTACTAAGCCTCATGTCCCCAGTACAGAGAGAAAATAGAAATGAATTCAATTTAGTCTCTGTCCTCAAGACGCTCAACCAGAGTGACAGAGATCTTCTGTGTCTGTGCCTCTAGTCTCTCAGTTGAGAGAGAGTCTCAGAACGAGGGCACTGGAAAAGGTGGGGGTGTCAGCCAGCCGGGGCCGGGGCCAGGGCCGGGTTGGTGGGTGGCTCTATGGCAGTAAGATGCACAGGCACCTTTTTACCTAGAATTCATCACATGCCAAGCCAGCAGTCTTTTCCTTTTAAAAATGTCTTTCACTGAGGGAATGCCAAAGTGCTCTACTAGCAGGTTTGATTTGGGTACAGGTTTTAACAGAGGGTAAAACTGAGGCTCTGGGGTATTGAATCTCCTTCTGTAGGTTTTTGAGTAAGACACGGCAGAACTGAGTCCATGAGAACTTCTCTGAGCGTATGCTGGCACTGGGCCCACATGTCAGTGGCCCTTTCGTAATGTGCTCCGAGTGAGAGAGTGAATCGGTGAACAATCCATCTGCTTTATAATTTTCTAAAAAAAAAAAAAAAAAAACCACCTCTGACAGAATTAGCCTAGAGCTTGAGTCTCTGCTCCAATACTGAATTTCCCTCACATTCTAAGACTTTAGACCTATTCCACTTCCTTTGTATTTTTCATCCCTTGTTCTCTTTTCAGATTTTTAGCTTTAATTTGTCCAAACTGTCTTTTCACCTTAATTTTGCAAATTAGTTTCTTTTTCTTCCTAGGTTTTTCACTTGGTACTTCCAAAGTTTCTTTTTCTTCTCTCACCTTATACCCCTCCTTTTCCCACCCTCTTCCCCCCTCCCTCTCTGCTGTCCCCTCCCTCCTGTGTCCCACATCCTGAGTCTGAATGCAGGCAGGATTAATCCAGCAGAGAACACGATGTCTGAGAGCCACGACAGATGCACTAAAGCGTGCAGCGGTGATAAAAGGCAGCTCTGACGGGCTCTGTCAGGAATCCCTCAGAAACATTTGCTAACCCCTTTCCTGGCTCCAGGCCCCCGGGGCCCCACAGCAGGATCAAACCTAGAAAAGCCAAGGGAGAAAAGTAGAGAAACTAGAAAGTCTCCTTCCCCTCCTGTCACCCCACACAAGAGACTTTTCCCCACAGCCCCAGTTCCCTGACTGTTCGCCTGAAAAGCCCCCCAAAACTGTGAGTGGCCACAACCTTTGATTTAAGTCCTGGGTTGTTGAAGGAATGCTGTAAGGCATCTTAGGAGAGAAGCCTGCATAATCTACTGCTGGCTTATAAAGAGCAAGATGAGTGGTAGAAAAAAGGATCCCTATAAAGGGTCTGATCCAACATCCAGGGTATGTGCACAAATGCACACGTATGTATGTATGAACATATAAACATACTAGTGCATTCTGCTTCTACTTCCCAAGTACACTCAGTTAAAAAGGATTTGCCCAGCTCAGAGAGTGTGTGGGTGGTGGGTGTGTGGGACAAGAAATAGAATGTAATTTATTACCTACTGAATTGGTTTACTGCACAATACAAACTTTTACCCAGATTGACTTAATTAACCAAACAAATAATGATCGATACACTCTATGTAGAAGAAATAGAAAGATCAAAATACTTCCCAGTACTTATTCATGTTCGAATTTTGTTTTGTCCCCTTGGACTTACTTGATCCCCTAGACCCACTGCCATCCTAAATGCTTCTACATTCGTCACTACTAGTCTGTTGGGACACTGAGCACCTTCCTTGTTTCACAGGGCTGCAGCCTGGTTATTTAAACACTGTCCCACTGGTATTGTCTGTCTCTGGTTCTCCCTTCCTCCCCTTGATTTCTGGCCCCTCCAGCTCCAATATCCAGATAGGCAGGGGCCTAGCCAGGCTAATGGTTGACTGTTGGGGTCTTCTGAGGCAATAAAAACTGGGTTTCTATAAAACTCGGTTCAAATGCTCACCACTTCTGGAGAGCCTGGATTTTAGCCCTTTTCCATTATTACTTTAGGAAAAAAATAGGTTTACCTGGTTGGTACTAAGGTGATAAGTTGCAGGGCTTTAAAGTTTCACTAGGGAAAAGCAAGGTAGTTTCATGGATCATAGCCTTCTCCTGGCGAAGGGACTTGCGTAACTCAATGAAGCTATGAGCCATGCCATGCAGGGCCACCTAGATGGGATGGATGGGTCACAGAGAACAGTTTTGACAAAACTCAGTCTACTGGAGGAGGAAATGGCAAACCGCTCCAGTAATCTTGCCTAGAGAACCCCATAGACAGTATGAAAAGGCAAAAATGACATCTCCTGATACTTCAGTCACTGGATACAAAGAGCCAACTCTTTGGAAAAGACCCTGATACTGGGAAAGACTGAAAACACGAAGAGAAAGGGCTGGCAGAGCATGAGATGGTTAGATATTATCACTGACTCAATGGACATGAATTTGAGCAAACTCCAGGAAATAGTGGAGGACAGAGAAGCCTGGTGTGCTGTAGTCCATAGGGTCGCCAAGAGTGAGACACAATTTAGCCACTGAACAACAACAACAAAATATCCAATCATTCACCAAATAATATTCAAATACTATCACATGCCAAGCTCTACACACAGTGGCAGGGGTCTGCATGGCAACCTTAGAAAGGGCTACTTCTTTGAAACACAGAAAAGCAAATTCAGTTGTTTTGTTTAAACAAATAATCTCTGAATTCTTACTATGTGCCAGCCATTCTGCTTGGTCATGGAGACATGGAGAAACAGGCCTCTGTCCTTGGAAGCTCATACAAGCCTTCAGTGACATGATCTGAGAGAAGCTCAGCCTAGTGGGCTGGGTGATCTCAGAACTGGAGGACTGGGGGAGTGGGGGAGAGGCATGAAGGGGGAGTAAACAAATCAATTAAGTCTTCCAGAAGGAGGTAGCATATTAGCTGTGGTGTGAATAAAGGAAAAAAAAAGGATAAGACTTTGAACTAGGAAGCAGGGACATTCTCAGAGGAAGAACAAATCTGATAAATGACAGGGATAAAATTCCTCAAAGGACAGATTGGCAAAGTTAGGGTTTTTTTTTAAATAGTCATTACAGAGCATTAAGGGTTTTGAGCAGGAAATTGACATGCTTTGAGTTATAGCTTTTGGAAGAAGGTTGGGATACAAGCTAGAGTACTAGAGGATTAATCAGGTAATTGTAATAATCTAGGTGAGATGAAGTGAGAGTCAGAAATGGATAGTGGGAGAGGGAACTGAGAGAACAGGTGAGATGGTCAACAGGCACATGAAAAGATGCTCAACATTGCTAATTATCAGAGAAATGCAAGTTAAAACTACAATGAGGTATCACCTCACACCATCAGAATCGCCATCATTAAAAAAGCCAACCTAGATGTCCATCAGCAGATGAATGGATAAGAAAGCTGTGGTACATATACACAATGGAGTATTACTCAGCCATGAAAAAGAATACATTTGAATCAGTTCTAATGAGGTGGATGAAACTGGAGCCTAGTATAGAGTGAAGTAAGCCAGAAAGAAAAACACCAATACAGTATACTAACGCATATATATGGAATTTAGAAAGATGGTAACAATAACCCTGTATATGAGACAGCAAAAGAGACATTGATGTATAGAACAGTCTTTTGGACTCTGTGGGAGAGGGAGAGGGAGAAGGTGGGATGATTTGGGAGAATGGCATTGAAACATGTATATTATCATATATGAAATGAGTCACCAGTCCTCCAATCAGAATGGCTGCTATCCAAAAGTCCACAAGCAATAAATGCTGGAGAGGGTGCGGAGAGAAGGGAACCCTCTTACACTGTTGGTGGGAATGCAAACTAGTACAGCCACTTTGGAGAACAGTATGGAGATTCCTCAAAAAACTGGGAATAGAACTGCCTTATGATCCAGCAATCCCACTGCTGGGCATATACACTGAGAAAACCAGAATTGAAAGAGACACGTGTACCCCAATGTTCATAGCAGCACTGTTTACAATAGCCAGAACATGGAAGCAACCTAGATGTCCATCCACAGATGAATGGATAAAGAAAGCAGTGGTACATATACACAATGGAGTATTACTCAGCCATTAAAAAGAATACATTTGAATCAGTTCTAAGGAGGTGGATGGAACTGGAGCCTATCATACAGAGTGAAGTAAGCCAGAGACAAAAACACAAATACAGTATACTAACGCATATATATGGAATTTAGAAAGATGGTAAAAATAACCCTATTTATGAGACAGCAAAAGAGACACTGATGTATAGACCAGACTTTGGGACTCAGGGACCGGGAGAGGGTGGGATGATTGGGGAGAATAGCATTGAAATATGTATAATATCATATCTGAAACGAGTCGTCAGTCCAGGTACGATGCCCGATAACAAATGCCTGGGGCTGGAGCACTGGGACGACCTGGAGGGATGGTGTGAGGAGGGGAGAGGGAGGAGCGTTCAGGATGGGGAACACGTGTATACTGGCGGCGGATCCATCTTGATGTATTGTAAAAGCAATACAATATTGTAAAGTTAAGCAAAAAAAAAAAAAAAGAAATGAGTCACCAGTCCAGGTTCGAAGCACGATACTGGATGCTTAGGGCTGGTGCACTGGGACGACTCAGAGGGATGGTATGGGGAGGGAGGGAGGGAGGAGGGTTCAGGATGGGGAACACATGAATACCTGTGGTGGATTCATTTTGATATATGGCAAAACCAGTACAATATTGTAAAGTTAAAAAAAAAAAAAAAGTCCACACAATCAATGCTGGAGTGGTGTGGAGATTTAACCCTAGTTATTAGCCTATCATCTGAGAGAGGAGTTGAGGCGGTGCGGCCTCTGAGGGAGGGACTTCTGCAGCACCTTCCAGCCCAGGAGAAATGTTACCTCTGACTAATCAGGAGGGAGCCAATTCTACAAATTCTGGAAGTTTAAGGAAGTGGTGCTTGCAGAATCAGGGGCTCCTGTCCTATTGATTCCACACTGATTCAGGGTCAGTATTTTCCAATGAGGCCCCTGATTTTAACATAGCAGTCCTGCTTTGCTGAGCACTGAAATATCTCTGTAGCTCTGCAGCTTTATCTATGAGACCTGTCTTGCACATTCTACTCTTAGCTGCATCTTTGTAAGCTATGAAAGAAGCCTTTGCGCTCACACATTCAGTCTTTAGCTGTTTACTAATGGCCTTGTTTCTCATTAGCCCTCTGCAGGGAATCAATACAACTTACCAGTAATCAGACTCCACTCTCTTTGTGGATACTGATTCCCTCATGGTTTTTCAAAGTCTTGACTCATTGGACCTGCCGGAATTGCCCTCCATGGAGACATTTTTATCTCTTGTGAAACCTTCACCACCACTGTGTGACCATCTGTGCCACACATATCACTGATGATGGTGTCCTCTTGACCCGCTGATGGTTGAAAGAGTCAGCTTCAGAACCCTACTTATTGCCCCCATCCTCAGACCACTCCTGGCACTGTGTTAGTTTAGCTCCGTTTCCCTGTTTTACAGATAATGACACTAGGTTTAGGATTAAGTCTTAGGTTAAGGATTTTGCTAAAGACCATGCAGCACAGGATTTGAACCCAGGTCTGGGTCTGTGCTCTTTCCATAGGTAAATAGGGAAGAGGTGACTGATGGCTGAAGGGCACATGGGGGTGAGCCATCTCGTGATCCTTGGCCCATAAGCCAGCCTAAACAATGCCTGGGCCCAATAGAGTTCCTAAGGAGCTGAAGCGGACAGTGTTAGTCATTGTTTAGCTATATCATACCTATTTAGCCTTTTAAAAATTTTCTGAGAAATCATTTCTATTTCCTTAATCACTCTTGAATATCTTCTTATAATAAAACACACAGAGGAAGACGCTTGTGGCTGAGAGCGGAGGCCTGTCTAGGGCAGGATTGTAGGCAGGATAAAGTCTGAAGCCTGTTTTCTGCAGAGGTGGATGAAGAACGTACTACTAGCTCTGTGCAGACACGCTGCCCAGGGACCAGCCCTGAGGACAGCCAGGGACTCCCTCTGTTTATGCCAACAGCCTGAAAAAGACTCTTTGCTGACTGGTGTAATCTTTCTTGATAAACATATTAATTTTCTGTCTCAGCTCAGTGGAGACAATCCTTGGATCAGTGATACAAGTTCTAATAATATTTTCCTTTTCTATGGTGACTTCTGGGTTGGCTTAGACCGTAGAGGAGAAAGTCAGAGGTGACCAGTGTTCATAAAACAGCAGTCTTTGCTCTTGAAATGAATGAGATCACAATGTGTTCTTCTGCTGCCCCTGATGGACACGACTGAAGCGACTTAGCAGCAGCAGCAGCTGCCCCTGATGGGCAGATGATGACTGCCAAATGGGCCAGGCTGATACAAAGGGAGAGTGAGGAGCAGAGGAACAAGAGTCTCTGGTCAGTGAGTGTCCTGGGCAAGCTGATGGGTGCTTGACCAAGAACATCCCTGTTTAGCTCAGTTTACTACTGATCACTGGTGACTCTAGCACTTCTGAGTCAGGAGTATTATACATAATGGTATCCATCTCACAGGGAGTAAATAATAAAAAGCAGATTAAGTACTTAGCAAGTGCCTGACAAGCATGCATTGCATATTAGCTATTACTACAAAGAAACCTATTAAGTGCACCTATTTTATTCTCAGAGAATGGATTTATATTGACAGGACTTTTGAAGCAGAGTTTTGAATCCATATGCAGTTAGATTCATCAATCTTTTCCTTTCTTGTTTCTCCTCCCCTATAAGTATATACCTATATATTCTCAGAGTTCTTCTATAGTTTACTCTTTTAAAAAATATTTATACCTTAATCCATCAGGAATGTATGTGGTATGAAGGAGATAATCTAATCTTTTTCCAAATAAACAATTTCCCCAAAGCCATGTATTAATTTGACATAATTTTCCTCTTATATTGATTCTTTCATGTATTTGGGTTTATATATTATGAAGCAACTTCTATACTAACATTTCTCAATAATGTTAATTGTGTCCTACACTAAGAATTTCTATTTAATTAGCTTACATTTAAAATCCTGCTAAAGGAGGGTTCAGGATGGGGAGCACGTGTATTCTGGTGGCGGATCCATCTCGATGTATAGTAAAAGTAATACAATATTGTAAAGTTAAGAAAAATTAAAAAAAAAATAATAATAATAATAAAATAAAATAAAAAAAATAAAACTCAACATTCAAAAAACTAAAAAAAAAACAAAACAAAACAAAATAGGATGTAATTTTGTTTACATAGTTGATCGAGGTCTAAGCATTTTACAATTTCTACAAACTGTTAACTCATGATGACTATCTTTTTCTGTTTGTTAGAGAAGGTGACATTCCCCCCAGATTTAAAAAAATGCAATAAAATCAGACATTAGCCAAATAAATAAATAAATAAATAAAATCCTGCTAAAATTACTACTGCCTTTTGAATGGACTTTATATACTGCTGGAATTTAAAATTTTAAAAGAGTAACATATGTTTGTTAGCCACCTATATGTCTTCTTTGGAGAAATGTCTATTTAGTTCTTTGGCCCATTTTTTGATTGGGTCATTTATTTTTCTGGAATTGAGCTGTAGGAGTTGCTTGTATATTTTTGAGATTAATTGTTTGTCAGTTGCTTCATTTGCTATTATTTTCTCCCATTCTGAAGGCTGTCTTTTTACCTTGTTTATACTTTCCTTTGTTGTGTAGAAACTTTTAAGTTTAATTAGGTCCCATTTGTTTATTTTTGCTTTTATTTTCAATATTCTGGGAGGTGGGTCATAGAGGATCCTGCTGTGATGTATGTTGGAGAGTGTTTTGTCTATGTTCTCCTCTAGGAGTTTTATAGTTGCTGGTCTTACATTTAGATCTTTAATCCATTTTGAGTTTGTTTTTGTGTATGGTGTTAGAAAGTGCTCTAGTTTCATTCTTTTACAAGTGGTTGACCAGTTTTCCCAGCAAATCAAAACCACTATGAGGTACCATTTCATGCCAGTCAGAATGGCTGTGATCCAAAAGTCTACAAGCAATAAATGCTGGAGAGGGTGTGGAGAAAAGGGAACCCTCTTACACGGTTGGTGGGAATGCAAACTAGTACAGCCACTATGACGAACAGTGTGGAGATTCCTTAAAAAACTGGAAATAGAACTGCCTTATGATCCAGCAATCCCACTGCTGGGCATACACACTGAGGAAACCAGAATTGAAAGAGACACGTGTACCCCAGTGTTCATCGCAGCACTGTTTATAATAGCCAGGACATGGAAACAACCTAGATGTCCATCAGCAGATGAATGGATAAGAAAGCTGTGGTACATATACACAATGGAGTATTACTCAGCCATTAAAAAGAATACATTTGAATCAGTTCTAATGAGGTGGATGAAACTGGAGCCTAGTATACAGAGTGAAGTAAGCCAGAAAGAAAAACACCAATACAGTATACTAATGCATATATATGGAATTTAGAAAGATGGTAACAATAACCCTGTATATGAGACAGCAAAAGAGACACTGATGTATAGAACAGTCTTTTGGACTCTGTGGGAGAGGGAGAGGGTGGGATGATTTGGGAGAATGGCATTGAAACATGTATAATATCATATATGAAACGAGTCACCAGTCCAGGTTCAAAGCACGATACTGGGTGCTTGAGGCTGGTGCACTGGGACAACCCAGAGGGATGGTATGGGGAGGGAGGAGGCAGGAGGTTCAGGATGGGGAACATATGTATACCTGTGGTGGATTCATTTTGATATATGGCAAAACCAATACAATATTGTAAAGTTAAAAAATAAAATTAAATTAAAAAAAAAAAGTAACATAGACCAACTTTCTAGAGAGCAATTTGGTTTAAAAATGTTTATTCACCAAAGTTGTCCCACTCCTGGCAATTTTCCTGACAAAAATAAATTCAGACATTTATGTATTTGCATATAAAGCTGTGCTCTCATTTGTAGAAGCAAAAAGCTGGAAACTATTTTTTGAAAGGTATAGTGATGCAAATTATATTACATTTATAGAATGGACTATTACAAGTCATTAAAACAATATTTTTGAAAAAAGTAATACATAGGAAATGCATTTTTATGTTAGATGAAAATACAGTATGCAAAATTTTATATGTACTATTATCTCATTGTGTTTTCTAAAAATTAGCTGTAGTCACAATGGTCTTCTTTCATTTCCTTGAACAAACTTTTTCAGCCTCAGAGACTTTGCGTATTATGGTTCCTCTCCCTGGAAAAATTTTCTACCTGTTCTTTATAAGACTAGCTTTTTTTCACTCTTTGTTGTTGTTTAGTGGCTAAGTTGTGTCCAATCCTTTTAGGACCCCATGGACTGTAGCCTGCCTAGCTCGTCTGTCCATGAGATTTCCCAGGCAAGAATACTGGGAGTGGGTTGCCATTTCCTTGTCCAGGGGTTTTCCCTACCCAGGGCTCAAACCCATGTCTCCTGCACTGATTGGCAGGCAGATTCTTTACTACTGAGCCACCAGGGAAGATGGTGGCTCTTTAGGCTCTTTCAGTCTTCAGGTCTTTGCTTAAATGTATCATTTTAGAGCTTGCCCTAACTACTCTGTTAAAGGAGACCTATCTCCCTTCACCCATTAGTCTTCATGTTTAAGTTTGTATTGGGCTTCCCTGGTGGCTCAGATGGTAAAGCGTCTGCCTACAATGCAGGAGACCTGGGTTTGATCCCTGGGTCGGGAAGATCCCTGGAGAAGGAAATGGCAACCCACTCCAGTATTCTTGCCAGGAAAATCCCATGGACTGAGGATCCTGGTAGGCTACAGTCCATGGGGTCCCAAAGAGTTAGACATGACTGAGTGACTTCACTTTCACTTTAAGTATGTAATTATTCCACATGGGTGAATTCTGCCTATCCATTTGGAAGATTATTTCCAGATATCTAAGACCACATTTTTTCTATTTTCTTTCAGAGCACTCATTCCTGTGATCTGATTGTATTGAATAAGCACTGAATGTTGCCCAACCCACTTTTCCTTTCCCTAAAATTTTAAATCACCTGATACAGCCTCTAAATAATCAATACATAAAAACAACAAAAAAGCATGGACCCTTATTTTACATCACTCACAAAAATTACCTGGAAATGGCTTAGGGACTTAATAGTAAGACTGGAAACCATGAACTCCTAGAAGAGAGCATAGGGAAAAGCTCCTTGATCATTAGTCTTAGCAATGATTTTTTTTTTTTTTTTTTGGATATGACACCAAAAGCACAAACGACAAAAGCAAAAATAAACACATGGGCCCACATCAACCTAAAATGCTTCTGCACAGGAAGGAAAACTATCAATAGAATGAAAAGGCAATCTATAGCATGGGAGAAAATATTTGCAAATCATATGTCCAATGAGAGGGTAATATCCAAAATACATAAGGAATGCATGCAACACAATAACAACAACAATAATAATAACCTGATTTAAAAATGGGCAAAAGACCTGGACATTTTTCCAAAAATGATATACAAATGGCCAACAGGTACACGAAAATTTACTCAACATCACTAATACCAGGAAAATACAAATCAAAACCATGATGAGCTATACTTGCTAGAATGACTGTTATCAAAAAGAGTTAACAAATGCTGGAGAAAAGGGAACACCTGTGCACTGTTGGTGGGAATGTAAATTGGCACAGCCATTACAGAAAACAGTATGAAGGGTCCTCAAAAAATTAAAAATGGGTCTACCATATGATGCAGAAAATCCACTTCTGAGTATATACCCAAAGGAAATGAAATTACCGCTATTATCTCAAAGATCCATCTGCACCCCAATGTTCATAGCAGCATTATTTATAATAGCCAAGACATGGAAATAACCCAAGCATCCAATGATAGAAAATGAATAAAGAAACGTGAGCTATATATATATATATATATTTCAGCCATAAAAAAGAAGGAAGTCCTGTCATTTGAGACAACATAAATGAACCTTGAGGCATTATGCTAAAGTAAGTCAGAAAAATACAAGTACTGTGTGATCTCATTTATATGTACAAATCTTAAAAAACTAAATGCAGACAAACAGTAGTTTGGTGGTTGTGGTGCATGGCGGGGGGAGCAGTATGAAGATGGTCAAGGGTACAAACTTGCGGTTATAAGGTGAATAAGTTGTGGGGATCTAATGTATACAGCAGCATGGTAACTGTGGTTAACAATACTATATTATGTATTTGAAAGTTGCTATGGACAGGGAGGCCTGGAGTGCTGCAATTCATGGGGTCGCAAAGAGTCGGACACGACTGAGCGACTGAACTGAACTGAACTGAAAGAAAGTAGATCTTAAAAGCTCTTGCCACACACAAAAAGTATAACTATGTGTGTTGATAAATGTGTTAACTCTGAAAGAGATGGAAATACCAGACCACCTGATCTGCCTCTTGAGAAATTTGTATGCAGGTCAGGAAGCAACAGTTAGAACTGGTCATGGAACAACAGACTGGTTCCAAATAGGAAAAGGAGTACGTCAAGGCTGTATATTGTAACCCTGTTTATTTAACTTATATGCAGAGTACATCATGAGAAATGCTGGACTGGAAGAAACACAAGCTGGAATCAAGATTGCTGGGAGAAATATCAATAACCTCAGATATGTAGATGACACCACCCTTATGGCAGAAGGTGAAGAGGAACTAAAAAGCCTCTTGATGAAAGTGAAAGAGGAGAGTGAAAAAGTTGGCTTAAAGCTCAACATTCAGAAAACGAAGATCATGGCATCTGGTCCCATCACTTCATGGCAAATAGATGGGGAAACAGTGTCAGACTTCATTTTTTGGGGCTCCAAAATCACTGCAGATGGTGACTGCAGCCATGAAATTAAAAGACGCTTACTTCTTGGAAGGAAAGTTATGACCAACCTAGATAGCATATTCAAAAGCAGAGACATTACTTTGCCAACAAAGGTTCGCCTAGTCAAGGCTATGGTTTTTCCTGTGGTCATGTATGGATGTGAGAGTTGGACTGTGAAGAAGGCTGGGTGCTGAAGAATTGATGCTTTTGAACTGTGGTGTTGGACAAGACTCTTGAGAGTCCCTTGGACTGCAAGGACGCCCAGCCAGTCCATTCTGAAGGAGATCAGCCCTGGGATCTCTTTGGAAGAATGATGCTGAAGCTGAAATTCCAGTACTTTGGCCACCTCATGTGAAGAGTTGACTCATTGGAGAAGACTCTGATGCTGGGAGGGATTGGGGGCAGGAGGAGAAGGGGACGACAGAGGATGAGATGGCTGGATGGCATCAGTGACTCCATGGACGTGAGTCTGAGTGAACTCCGGGAGTTGGTGATGGACAGGGAGGCCTGGCGTGCTGTGATTCATGGGGTTGCAAAGAGTCGGACACGACTGAGTGACTGATCTGATCTAATCTGAACCGTATTGTGGTAATCATGTCACAATATATATAAATATCAAACTGTTACACTGTACACCTTAAACTTACTCATTTCTATGTCAGTTGCATCTCAGTGAAGTTGGGAAAAAAATAAGCATCTCATTCTCTTACCAGGACAACCTGTGCAGAGGAGTAAGTTGCTGATGATCAAACTTAAGGATGTTGTAACACATGAAACGGTGATGAAATCCTAGAGGCTGTATTTCAACAGCCATGGTCCCCTCTACCACTTGCATTCCTTTAAGTTCATGTGAGAAAGAGGATGAGAGTCTGGTGAGAGTGCAGTCAGTCTGGGAGAGTCAAATGCAGTTTTTTCTTCTAAGTAGATGGGGCCCTGGATAATTGGACCCTGGTGCCTGGGAGAGAGGCCACAAAGCTTTCAAGGTGTAATCAAGCCTTCTTAACTTAAGATCATAAACAGCATGTGTCCTTTGCTTGTCAGAGCTCTCTCAGCCTCAAATCTGACAGGACTCTCCAGTTCTTCCCTTCAAACAAAAGTCTTCGCTTCCTCCTGCTGTTTCCACAACCCAGTTCCCATGACTTTTGTTCTTCCCACTGCTGAAAGGATTCTGCTTCAATCCCTTTTCCCAAACCCAGAATCAATCAGATGTATCTCCAATGTCAAGGATTCCTGGCAGGAGCCCCAAATGGGCAAGAGTGAAGTCCAGGTCCTCTGCACAGATGGAGTTGGCCCATGGCGGCCCTGCACAACACAGGATCATGGCAGGGCCATGACCTTGGCTAACTCCGCAGTGGCTGTTAAGCTCGCAGTACAACGCCTGGCATACTGGAGTCCCAAAAACCACACCAAGGACTCATCACAGCTGACACCTGACTCTCACAGGTTAAGAACGTGCAATTTTGATGAATCTGCCCAAACTTCAGCACCAATGAAATTCAAGTCTTTCATTTTCTTGAAGCTCAAATTTGAATTTCCTCTTTGTGAGGCTAATGTGTGGGGACTAGTGATTGAGCTGAGTCCACTGTTCAATTTCAAAGCAACTTGGTGTATTTACTTATATCACATGGACAGGAATATAAACTCTCCTCAGGGGACAGAAGGAACTCCTAACATTCTCACTTAAACCCTGCTGTAATTTCTGAAGGAAATTATATGCTATGCAGTGATCCCCAAACTTTTGACCCCAGGGACCGGTTTCATGGAAGACAACTTTTCCACAAATCAGGGGGAGGGGGATGGTTTGGGGATGATTCAAGTACATTCTGTTTATTGTGCTCTGTCCATGGAATTCTCCAGGCAAGAGTACTGGAGTGGGTAGCCATTCCCTTCTCCAGGGGATCTTCCCGACCCAGGGATCAAACCTGGATTTCCTGCACTGCAGACAGATTCTTTACCATGTGAGCATCAGGAAAGCCCTGACAAACTTTTATTTCCCTTATTATTACATTATTATCCACCTCAGATCATCGTTAGATCCCGGAAGTTGGGGGTCCCTGCTATCAGATCAGATCAGTCGCTCAGTCGTGTCCGACTCTTTGCGATTCCATGAACCGCAGCACGCCAGGCCTCCCTGTCCATCACCAGCTCCCAGAGGTCACCCAGACTCACACCCATCAAGTCAGTGATGCCATCCAGCCATCTCATTCTCTGTCGTCCCCTTCTCCTCCTGCCCTCAATCCCTCCCAGCATCAGAGTCTTCTCCAATGAGTCAACTCTTCGCATGAGGTGGCCAAAATACTGGAGTTTCAGCTTTAGCATCATTCCTTCCAAAGAAATTCCAGGATTGATCTCCTTCAGAATGGACCGGTTGGATCTCCTTGCAGTCCAAGGGACTCTCAAGAGTCTTGTCCAACACCACAGTTCAAAAGCATCAATTCTTTGGCACTCAGCCTTCTTCACAGTCCAGCTCTCACATCCATACATGACCACAGGAAAGACCATAGCCTTGACTAGGCGAACCTTTGTTGGCAAAGTAATGTCTCTGCTTTTGAATATGCTATCTAGGTTGGTCATAACTTTCCTTCCAAGGAGTAAGCGTCTTTTAATTTCATGGCTGCAGTCACCATCTGCAGTGATCTTGGAGCCCAGAAAAACAAAGTCTGACACTGTTTCCACTGTTTCTCCATCTATTTCCCATGCAGTGATGGGACCAGATGCCATGATCTTCGTTTTCTGAATGTTGAGCTTTAAGCCAACCTTTTCACTCTCCACTTTCACTTTCATCAAGAGGCTTTTTAGCCCCTCTTCACTTTCTGCCATAAGGGTGGTGTCATCTGCATATCTGAGGTTATTGATAATTCTCCCGGCAATCTTGATTCCAACTTGTGTTTCTTCCACTCCAGCATTTCTCATGATGTACTCTGCATATAAGTTAAATAAGCAGGGTGACAATATGCAGCCTTGACGTACTCCTTTTCCTATTTGGAACCAGTCTGTTGTTCCATGACCAGTTCTGACTGTTGATTCCTGACCTGCATACAGATTTCTTAAGAGGCAGATAAGGTGGTCTGGTATTCCCATCTCTTTCAGAATTTTCCATAGTTTATTGTGATCCACACAGTCAAAGGCCTTCGGCGCACAATTGAGAGCGCCCTCGCCTTCCCGAGACTGGCGCACAATTGAGAGCGCCCCGCCGGCTGCGTCGCGCACTAAGAGCGCCCCGCTGGCTGCGTCGCACACTAAGAGCGCGGCCGAGAGGAGCTACCCCACGACCGAGGAACGACGGCGGTGAGGGCCAGTGCACTAAGCACGGCGGAGAAGAGCTACCCCACGACCGAGGTCAGGAAGGGCGGCGGTGAGGAGAGACCCCTCGTCCAAGGTAAGGTGCGATGGCTGTGCTTCGCTGGCCGGGAGCAGCCAGGAGCAGCCGGGACGAGATACCCCACGCCCAAGGTAAGAGAAACCCAAGTAAGACAGTAGGTCTTGAAAGAGGGCATCAGAGGGCAAATACACTAAAACCATTCTCACAGAAAACTAGTCAATCTAATCACACAAGGACCACACCCTTGTCTAACTCAATGAAATTAAGCCATGCCCGAGGGACAACCTGGGATGGGCGGGTCATGGTGGAGAGATATGACAGGGTGTGGTCCGCTGGAGAAGGGAATGGCAAACCACTTCAGTATTCTTGCCTTGAGAACCCCATGAACAGTATGAAAAGACAAAATGAAAAAAGTAGAGCTCCACAAGGAGATCCTCTTCATTTTCATGGATCTGTTACGGGCCTTGGGGTTTTCCTGGTGGCTCAGATGGTAAAGAATCTGCTCACAATGTGGGATATCCACGTTTGATCCCAGAGTCAGGAATATCCTCTGGAGGAGGAAATGATAAACCACTCCAGTATTCTTGCCTAGGAAATTCCACGGACAGAGGAGCCTGGCGGCCTACAATCCATGGGGTCTCAAAGAATTGGACACGACTGAGTGACTAACACACACACATTATGGACCGTATTTTCTAACTCTTCCCCTAGCTTCTGAAACAGATAAACTCCATGTCCTCTTGCAGTCAAGATTCAAATTTTCAGGCTGTCAGAAGGTCAGTAAAAGGAACTTTGAAGAGGGTCCCCATTATGTACCTTAGCCACAGAGGTGGGCAAACCTGTGACATGTCCCGAAACTGTCCACAGGGTCACTCTCCTTCCCCCAAAGGGAAGAAAGCTCCTGTTGCAGGCTGCCCATGGTTCAGCTGTTGGCAGTCCAGGGCAGGCCTCCAGATACCCTGCAACCCGCCCCCCACCCCATCATGCCCACGTGGGGGTGGTTAACACAGGGCCTCCTCCCCTGTGGAGAATTAATTGGAAATGTTACACTTCAAGAGGAAAAACAAGAGTAATGGAAAAGGCATCTGTGTGTGACCAAAGCCTTAACTGAAAACAGGTTTTCTCTGCTCCCAGGCTAGGAGCCTGGGAGCCCGGGAGGCAGCAAGCACAGTGTGCATCTGGGGCTGGAGTGACCCTGCCATGATCTGTGCATGAGGAGGGAAGGTGTGTGTGTGTGGAGGGGGCTGGGAGGTTCAGGGGAGGAGGGGGAGAGGAGGAAAGTGGGGATGAAGAATGAGGAATGAGAGCTGTGGTGGGTTGTTTCTACTTTCTTCTGGGTTGGGGTAGGGTAATGGAGGTAGGATGAACTAAGGTTATATCCAGTGGCTTCTTTGGAAACTGGGGCTTTTGAGTAATGACTAAAGTAATTTGACAAATACATGCTCAGTACCACTTAAGTTGTTTCTCCTCTCTTCTAAACTTATTCCCACCAAGATAAGCCCATCCCTTCCAAGGCTCCCAACCCCAGCTTCCCTTGGCTGCCCTTCTACCAGCCCCTGTTACGCTGACCTTGTTTTTATAGACAGCCATTTTTTTCTCAAACCAAACTTAGGGGGACTGTAAGTCCAAATATTAGAAACAGAGTTTCCTGGCTTAGTATGTTTCTGGGTGCAGTCTATTGTTTTCAGATATATTAATTAATTTTATAAACTTTTACTGAGCCTACTCTGGATCAGACATGATGCCATGCACAGGAAATAAAGGCACAGCCACTTTTTTCTAGAGTAGTGAGAAGCATGGAGAAGGAAATGGCAACCCACTTCAATATTCTTGTCTGGAGAATCCCATGGACAGAAGAGCCTGTTGGGCTACAGTCCATGGGATTGCGAAGAGTTGGACACGACTGAGCAACTAACACACCAAGTGAGAAACAAATAAATTAGCAATTGGGATGCAAGGGGAAGAGTCATAGAGAGATGAAAACTTCCTGGAGATGACATCTGGACTGACTCTTGAATGGCGCGTGGGAGTTGCAGCCACTAAAGAGGAAAGGGGAACTCAGAAAAGACGACTTAGTTCACATCCCAGGACTGCTTCTTCGAAACTGGGGGACCCAAGTTTGGCCAACTATGTAATGTCTCTAGTAACAACAACCCCACTGAGGGGTTATGAAGATAATTAAAAAACAAAGTGCTCTATGTAGGCCAGCCTTCTGGATTCTCAGTCCCAGAGGGCTTCATCTGCCTCTTCTTTCCTTCAGGACACTCATGAGTGGCCATAAACTGCTAGGACTTGGCTGCTAAACCTCTAAGATCTCAAACCATGAAAAGTCTTTGTGTCTCTCACTTTCCCACCTCTCTCCCACCTGTGCCGATGCTGGACTGCCTCTGTATCCCCTCTGTGAACTTTAGTCCCTTGATGTTCCCCACCTCAGTTCATCTGATACATGACCTTCCCGAAGTTAGAGGCCATGGTCAGCAAATAAGTGGCCTCTCTGGCCTCATCCACGCCCTTACCTCAAGGCTTCTGCTTGCGTATGCCCAACCCTTGCTCAGCAGCACTGTCTTCTTCAGATTCCTGCTCCTGTCACTTATGCAACCTACAGAAAGCCTGGTCTTCCCCAGTGGCTTATCAGGTAAAGAAGCCACCTGCAATGAACGACACACAGACATGCAAGTTCGATCCCTGGGTCGGGAAGATATCCTGAAGAAGGAAATGGCAACCTGCTCCAGTGTTCTTGTCTAGAAAATCCCATGTACAGAGGAGCCTGGCAGGCTACAGTCTAAATGGTCACAAAAGAGTCAGACAGGACTGAGTGACTAAGCACACAAACACACAGAAAGCCCAGACTGCTTAGTTCCATTACACTGGATGCTTTCCAATCTCTCAGGAGCCCTTGCTACTTCTGAATTATCTTTCTAATTTGTTCCTATTGAAATAAGTCAATGTATGCAAAGGGCCTAAAGAACTAAAGAGCCTCCTGATGTAAGTGAAAGAGGAGAGTGCAAAAGTTGGCTTAAAGCTCAACATTCAGAAAATTAAGATAATGGCATCCAGTCCCATTACTTCATGGCAAATAGACGGGTAAACAGTGGAAACAGTGACAGACTTGATTTTGAGGGGCTCCAAAATCACTGCAGATGGTGACTGCAGCCATGAAATTAAAAGGCACTTACTCCTTGGAAGGAAAGTTATGACCAACCTAGACAGCATATTAAAAAGCAGAGATATTACTTTGCCAACAAAGGTCTGTCTAGTCAAGGCTATGGTTTTTCCAGTGGTCATGTATGGATGTGAGAGTTGGACTATAAAGAAAGCTCAGTGCCAAAGAATTGATGCTTTTGAACTGAGGTGTTGGAGAAGACTCTTGAGAGTCCCTTGGACTGCAAGGAGATCCAACCAGTCCCTCCTAAAGGAAATAATTCCTGAATATTCATTGGAAGGACTGATGTTGAAGCTGAAACTCCAATACTTTGGCTACTTGATGCAAAGAACTGACTCATTTGAAAAGACCCTGATGCTGGGGAAGGTTGAAGGCAGGAGGAGAAGGGGATGACAGAGGATGAGATGGTTGGATGGTATCACTGACTCAATGGACATGAGTTTGAGTAAGCTCTGGGAGTTGGTGATGGACAGGGAAGCCTGGCATGCTGCAGCCCATGGGGTCGCAAAGAGTCGGACACGACTGAGAGACTGAACTAAATTGATGCTAAGGGCCTAGCACGTGGCCTAAAACAGTAAAAGTCCAAGTCGCTCTCCTCTTCCCCTGATTCCTTATCACATAAAAGTGCTTCATCAAAACCTTTTCCATTCCTCTCACATCTCTGATTTCTTTAGGCCTAAGCTTGTACAATCTTATTCTAGTTCCTCATTCTCAGCTTATATATAATGACGAAGAGTACAGAGCTTGGTCTGGTCTGGTCATGTCCTTAAGCCTCCATTTTCTCTTCTGTAAGATGGAAGTTATAATAGATATTATAAAAAGTACCCTTGCCATAGGTCTGTTTAGAGGATTAACTGAAGAAGAGTGACTCTTACACATATGCAAAAGGAGACATGTGAAAAATTGTTTAGCTCATTGCTCAGAATAGCAAAATGGAAAACAACTCATATGCTTAATGATGAGAGATAAGTAGTGTATTTTCACCCAATGGAATATAAACAATAGTGAAAACTAGTGTCATTTAGTGTCACGTAACACGTATAAATCTTAGTGACATAATGTTGAGTGACCAAAGTAAATTCCAATAGACATTATAGTATAACCTGTTTAGAAAGTTCAAGAACAAGCAAAATAAGTCAAATTTATTTTTAAGATAAGAATATATATGTAATAAAACAGAAAACAGAGCAAGGACTCATAGACACAGAAGTCAGGATCATGGTTTCCTCTGAGGTGGAGGAGTGGGATATGGATGAACACCTGGGTGGGTGTGGATTACTGGTAATGGTTGGTTCTTAAGTTGGGTTATAGGTTCATCATGTTCATCATATTATTAAAGATTAAATAAAAAAAGAGGGTCATGCATGGATCAATGAGAAGAAAACCTAGTTCTAACCAGTCTCTTAAACTCCCTTCCTGTTTTCTGTCTGCTTACTAGCATCTTCATTTGATTATTTCATTAGCTCTTGAAACTCAAAATATGGAAAACTGACTTTATATTGCCTTCAATTTGCTTAGGCTCCTTAATTCAAAATTTTTATAAATAAACTTCATCTCCTCCAAGGCAGCTTGTCCTATACCTAGATTTCTAAAAGACTCTCTGTTTCCCCTTAATTCAGCTGTTTGACAAGTCTTACTTTCATGCCCAGAAAAAAAATGCATCTAGAAGGAGGCAGAGCCAGATTCTGCGTGTGTTATACTATTTGTTGGCACAGCCTACACTTTTACTCACTCACCTCTGTGATACTGGCTCAGTGTGACCCTGAGGCGATGCCCTCTGGCACTGAGGCCTGAGGATGCATCTGCCCTTCCCATCAGGGAAGCTGAAGCACTGGTCCACTTTTACTGTTTCTCCTACCTTCTGTTGAGCACTGGCCTCTCCAAATCCAGGCTGCTGCGTACCCAGACCCACCCCCTGAAGTCCTGCCCAGTGTCTGGCTTTGACAAAATTTGCCAGGCCTGTTGGACAGCTCTTAAGGCCACCCGGTAGGGAAGAGGGCTACACTAGGCTCAGTGTTGGTGGGAATAAACAGCTCTTGTGAGCAGCTGGGATCAAGGTGGACTCTGCCAGATGGAATCCCTGGCTTTTTCTTTTCTTGGGCCCTGCTGAGCAGCAATCTCCAAGAGCAACCATAGAGTACAGCCTCAATGAGTTCATACAGCAGCAATGGGGAGGACAGGCTGGGGCCAGGAGATATGAAGGAGGTTTCGAGCACAGCCTCGACAGTCACTGCTCTGCCTGCAGAAGTGATTATTCCTAATAAGGACACAGCAGTTCCTGTTTATAGTTGTTCCAAACATCCCTCACGCCACAACTCTTTTGCGAATTATATGCCAAGGCCTAGCAAACTTTTCTATTTAAAGACTCAGACACAGAGAACAGACTTGTGGGCATGGAGGTAGGGATGTAAAGGGTGGAATGAACTGAGAGAGTAACATTGAAACATATGCATTACCATATGTAAAATTAGATAGCCGGTGGAATCTTGCTGTGTGATGCAGGGAACTCAAATCCAGTGCTCTGTGACAACCTAGAGAGTGGGATGGGGTGGGAGGGAGGTTCAAGAGGGAGAGGACATACGTATACCTATGGCTGATTCATTTTAATATGCGGCAGAAACCAACACAATATTGTAAAGCAATTAAAAAGAAATAAATTTTAAAAGTAAATAAAGAACAACAACAACAAAAATAAAGGCTCCTCCGACTTTACAACTGGTTAGGTCTGCAACCTTGCTGGATTCTGGTCTCTGCTTCGTTACAGAAGAGACTTGCTTTCTCTGTCTCAGCACAAATGTTCTGCCCTCTTTTCCCTCTTTTGTGTCTATCTGCAGGGTTCCCCTTGAGTCGAAGCCCATGAACACTGAACACCTATAGACAGAACCGTTTGGTGAGATCATTAACATTTCTTCAGATGTCTGGTCACCAGACAAAGGAATTCTTCAAAATGCAAAGTAGACAATTCGTAAGAGATTGCCTATAAAGGGAATTTATGTAATTTAGATCCTAGAGTTTCAGGTTCTGTGACAGGAGAGGTTTCTTGACCGACTCTGCCGTTCATTAGGAGGTAGGTCAGCACAGGAGATGAAAGGACATGAAAGGAGATGAAAGGATGTCTCAGGACACAGAAAGAGAAATCTGTAAGAAAAGTTTCCTTTCTTTAGGTAGTTTGGGGAACGCTGGTTTGTTTTTCTTTTTTCTGAAACATTCAACAAACATTTATTAAGGAACTACAGTATAAAATCATGCTGTTCTAGGACTGCTATTTCCTTGAGATTTAAAAGAACTGGACTCTTGACTTCTAATTTCTTTTTCTTCTTTCCTCTTCTCTTCACCCCCTCTCTACCTCCTTCATCGAAGGGACCTAGCTCTCTCTCAGGACTCTGTCATAGTGCCCTCTGTGAGAGGAGCTGGGCTCTGGTATTAGCTGGGGCTTGTGATGTCAACTTTGCAGATAATTCACTCTGAGACCTTGGGCAAAGGATGAAATCCTTAATCTACAGGGTAGAGATCAAAAAGTTACCTCACAAGGTGGTGATAAGAATTAAATGAGGTAATATGCACCAGACACTTAAAATAGTTTGCATTTTATGATCAACAAATGATGGTTATTGTTATTTTTTGTTGATACCATTCTCTAACTGGAACTCATCACAGAACCTCATCTGTCTGGAAGTCAACTGAAAAATACAAAACACATCAAAAGAAAAATATTTCTGAGCAACTAAAATTAGTGTCTATGGGTTGAAACACATTTTATTTGCAGATGAGATTCTTATTTTGAGTCTATTTAATATTGCATGTGGAATCCTATTAAGCTCACAGCAGGTGAGGACTGTCAAACTAAACAAGGAAGTAGGCAGAGAGCCTCAGAGTGTGAGAGCGGAGCTCTGATGGTCAGAAACTAGAACTACAGACTAAGATGTAAGAATTACAACCATGCACTACTCAGGGGCATTCAGAATAGGTCAATTTATCGAACACCCAACAGACAACAGATACTCTATTGGGTGTATTGGGCATATTGTTCAATTTAATCCTCACAGCAATCCTCTGTAGCATCTATTTTTATTGCTATGTTACTAAGGTAATGTGGAGGTTCCTAGAGTTTAAGACATTTGTCACAAAGCTAGCAAGGGGGTATACCTCAGAGCCTGCCTACATTAAAAAAAATTTTTTTATTGAAGGATAATTGCTTTACAGAATTTTGTTATTTTCTGTCAAACCTCAACATGAATCACCCATAGATATACATATATCCCGTCTCTTTTGAACCTCTCTCCCATCTCCCTCCCCATCTCACTCCTCTAGGCTGATAGAGAGCCCCTGTTTGAGTTTCCTGAGCCATACAGCCAATTCCTGTTGGCTCTCTATTTTACATATGGTAATGTACGTTTTCACGTTACTCTTTCCAGACATCTCATTCTTATCTCCCCTCTCCCCATGTCCATAAGTCTATTTTGTCTGTTTCTCCATTGTTGCCCTGTAAATAAATTCTTCAGTACCATTTTTATAGATTCCATATATGTGTGTTAGAATACAATATTTATCTTTCTCTTTCTGACTCACTTCACTCTGTATAATAGATTCTAGGTTCATCCACCTCATCAGAACTGACTCAAATGTGTTCCTTTTTATGGCTGAGTATATCCCATTGGGTATATGTACCACAACTTCTTTATCCATTCATCTGATGATAGACATCTAGGTTGCTTTCATGTTCTAACTATTGTAAATAGTGCTGCAATGAGCAATGGGATACATGTGCCTTTTTCAATTTTGATTTCCTCAGGGTATATGCCTAGGGTGGGATTGCTGGGTCATATGATGGTTTTATTCCTAGTTTTTTAAGAAATCTCCATACCGTCTTCCATAGTGGTTGTATCAATTTATGTTCCTACCAAAAGCACAAGAGTGGTCCCTTTTATCCATTCCCTTTCCAGCATTTACCATTTGTAGACTTTTTGATGATGGCCATTCTGACTGATGTGAGGTGATATCTCATCATAGTTTTGATTTGCATTTCTCTAATGATGAGTGATGTTGAGCATCTTTTCACATGTTTGTTAGTGGTCTGTATATCTTCTTTGGAGAAATGTCTGTTTAGGTCTTTTTCCCACTTTTTGATTGGGTTGTTTGTTTTTCTGGTTTTGAGTTGTATGAGCTGCTTGTAAATTTTGGAAATTAATCCTTTGTCAGTTGTTTCATTTGCTATTATTTTCTCCCATTCTGAGTGTTGTCTTTTCACCTTGCTTATAATTTCCTTTGCTGTGCAAAAGCTTTTAAATTTAATCAGGTCCCACTTGTTTACTTTTGTTTTTATTTCCATTACTCTAGAAGGTGGGTCATGGAGGATCTTGCTTTGATTATGTCATCGAGTGTTTTGCCTATGTTTTCCTCTAAGAGTTTTATAGTTTCTGGTCTTACATTTAGGTCTTTAATCCATTTTATCTTTGTATATGGTGTTAGGAAGTGTTCTAATTTCATTATTTTATATATAGCTGTCCAGTTTTCCCAGTACCATTTATTGAAGAGGCTGTTTTTGTCCCATTGTATAATCTTGCCTCCTTTGTCAAAAATAAGGTACCCATAGATGCATGGGTTTATTTCTGGGCTTTCTATCTTGTTCCATTGATCTGTATTTCTGTTTTGGTGCCAGTATTCCCCCATACTGTCTTGATGACTGTAGCTTTGTTGTATAATCTGAAGTCAGGAAGGATGATTCCTCCAGCTCCATTATTCTTTTGCAGGACTGCTTTGGCTATTCAGGGTCTTTTGTGTTTCCATACGAATTGTGAAGTTTTTTGTTTCCGTTCTATGAAAAATGCCATTGGTAATTTAATAGGTAATTCAATTAACATTGAATGTGTAGATTGCATTTGGTAGTACAGTCATGTTCACAATATTGATTCTTCCTACCCAGGAACATGGAATGTCTCTCCATCTGTTTATGTTGTTTTTGATTTCTTTCATTAGTGTCTTAACATTTTCTGTGTACAGTTCTTTTGTCTCCTTAGGTAAGTTTATTCTTAGATATTTAATTATTTTTGTTGCAAAGGTGAATAGGATTGATTCCTTAATTTCTCTTTCAGATTTTTCATTGTTAGTATATAGAAATGCAAGTGATTTCTGTGTATTGATTTTGTATCCTGCAACTTTGCTAAATTCACTGATTAGCTCTAGTAATTTTCTGATACTATCTTTAGGGTTTTCTATGTACAGTATCATGTCATCTGAAAACGGTGAGAGCTTTACTTCTTTTCCTATCTGGATTTCTTTTATTTTATTTTTTTTCTTCTCTGATTACTGTAGCTAGGACTTTCAGAACTATGTTGAATAATAGTGGTGGGAGTGGACACCCTTGACTTGTTCCTGATCTTAGGGGGAATGCTTTCAGTTTTTCACCATTAAGAATAATGTTTGCCATAGGTGTATCATATATGGCCTTTACTCTGTTGAGGTAGGTTCCTTCTATGCCTATTTTTTGAAGAGTTTTAATCATAAATGCATGCTGAATTTTGTCAAAGGGTTTTTCTACATCTATTGAGATTATCATATGGTTTTTACCTTTCAATTTGTTAATATGGTGTATCATATCCATTGATTTGTGAATATTGAAGAATCCTTGCATTCCTGGAATAAACCCAACTTGATCACGGTGTATGAGCTTTTTGATGTGTTGCTGAATTCTGTTTGCTAAACTTTTGTTGAGGATTTTTGCATCTATGTTCATCAGTGATATTGCCCTGTAGTTTTCTTGGCCAGAGGAGCATAGCTTGCTGTGCTGCTCTTGTGAGTGTGCACTACAATTCTCAGGATGAGATTACTGAATGCTGAATTGGAAGGAGATACATACAATCAAGTCCTCCAAGCTGACACAAGCAGTCTCCAGCATACCACTGTTGCATATATTATTCTTATATGCAACACCAGAGACCAAGCCCTGAGCCTTTGGAGAGGGAACACTGACTCCAAGACCCTAGAGCACCAGAGAATTAACCCTAGGGAGTTTCAAATAGTGAGAACACGCACAAAGGAAACCACCTGAATACAAGACCCAGCATCACCCAACCACCAGTAGCACCCTGTGCAGGACACCTCATCTAAACAACAAAAATACAAACCAAATCATCAGCAGACAGGATTACCACCTCACTTAGCCTTGCCCATCAGAAGAAAAACAAACAACCAAACAAACAAAAACTCAGCACAAATCTCACCCTATATGAAGCTTTCACAAACCACTGGACCAATCTTAGGAGGGAAGAAACCACAAGGAAGAAAGAATTCAACCTTGAAGCCTGGCAAAAGGAGACCTCAAACACAATAAGTTAAAAAAAATAACAAAAAGGCATAGAAATGCTATACAAATGAAGGAACAAACTAGAAACACAGAAGTCCAAATAAATGAAGAGGAAATAGGCAAACTATCTGAAAAAGAATTCAGAATAATGATAGTAAAGATGATCAAAAACCTTGAAAACAAAATGGAGAATATGCAAGAATCAATTAACAAAGACCTAGAAGAATTAAAGAATAAACATACAGAGACTAAGGACACAATGATTGAAATTAAAAATACTCTAGAAGGAATCAATAGCAGAATATCTGAAGCAGAAGAACGAATCAGTGAGCTGGAAGATAAAATGGTGGAAATAATTTCTGAAGAGCAGAATAAAGTAGAAAGAATGAAAAGAACTGAGGGTAGTCTTAGAGACCTCTGGGACAATATCAAGCACACCAACATTTGAAGTATAGGGGTCCCAGAGGAAGAAGAAAAAAGAAAGGTTATGAGAAAATTTTTGAAGAGATTATAGTTGAAAATTTCCCCAATATGGAAAAGGAAATAGTCAATCAAGTCCAAGAGGCACAAAGAGTCCCATACAGGATAAGCCCAAGGAGAAACACATCAAGATACATACTAATCAAACTAACAAAGACTAAACACAAAGAAAGAATATTAAAAGCAGCAAGGGAGAAGCAACAAGTAACATACAAAGGAAACCCCACACACTTAACAGGTGATCAAGCAGAAACTGCAAGCCAGAAGGGAATGGCAAGATATATTTAAAGTCCTAAATAGAAAAATCTACAATCAAGATTACTGTACCCAGTAAGGATCTCATTCAAAACTGATGGAGAAATAAAAAGCTTTTCAGACAAGCAAAAGTTAAGAGAATTCAGTACCACCAAACCAGCTTTACAATAAATGTTAAAGGGACTTATATAGTCAAGAAATACAAGAGAAGAAAAAAAGATCTAAAAAATAAACCCAAAGCATTTAAGAAAATGGCAATAGGAACATATACATCAATAATTACTTTAAATGTAAATGGATTAAATGCTTCAGCCAAAAGACACAGACTGGCTGAATGGATACCAAAACAAGACCCACATATATGCTGTCTACAAGAAACCCACTTCAGACCTCAAGACACATATAGACTGAAAGTGAGAGGATGGAAAAATATATTCCATGCAAATGGGAAGCAAAAGAAAGCTGGGGTAGCAATCCTCATATCAGACAAATAGATCTTAAAATAAAGATTACAAGAGATAAGGAAGGATACTCCATAATGATCAAGGGATCAATCCAAGAGGAAGACATAAAAATGGTAAATATCTATGCATCCAACATAGGAGCACCTCAATACATAAGATAAACACTAACAGACATAAAAGGAGAAATTGACAGTAACACAATAATAGTAGGAGACTTGAACACCCCACTCATACCAATGGAAAGATCATCAAAACAGAAAATTAATAAGGAAACACAAGTCTTAAATGATACATTAGCTGAGATGGATCTCATTGATATCTTCAGGACATTCCATCCAAATGCAGAAGAATACACCTTCTTCTCAAGTGCCCATGGAACATTCTCCAGGATAGACCACATCTTGGGTCACAAATCAAACCTCAGTAAATTTAAGAAAATTGAAATCATATCAAGCATCTTCTCCAACCACAATGCTATGAGACTAGATTTCAATTACAAGAAAAAAACAGTAAGAAACACAAACACATGGAGATTAAACAACATGTTTCTAAATAACCAACAGGTTACTGAAGAAATCAAAAGGGAAATGAGAAAAGTTCTGGAAACAAATGACAAAGAAAAGACGACAACTCAAAACCTATGGGATGCAGCAAAAGCAGTTCTAAGAGGGAAGTTTATAGCAATACAATCCTACCTCAAGAAACAAGAAAAACATCGAATAGACAACCTAACTTTACACCTAAAATAACTGGAAAAAGAAGAACAAGAAAACCCCAGAATTAGTAGAAGGAAAGAAATCATAAAGATCTGAACAGAAATAAATAAAAAAGAAATGAAAGAAACAATAGTAAAGATTAATAAAACTAAAAGCTGGTTCTTTGAGAAGATAAACAAAACTAACAAGCCTTTAGTCAGACTCATCAAGAAAAAAAAAAGAGAAGAATCAAATCAACAAAATTAGAAATGAAAAAGGAGAGGTTACAACAAACAATGCAGAAATACAAAGGATTATAAGAGATTATTATGAACAACTATATGGCAATAAAATGGATATCCTGGAAGAAATGGACAAATACTTCAGATCAGATCAGATCAGTCGCTCAGTCGTGTCCGACTCTTTGCGACTCCATGAATCGCAGCACGCCAGGCCTCCCTGTCCATCACCAACTCCCGGAGGTCACTCAGACTCACATCCATCGAGTCAGTGATGCCATCCAGCCATCTCATCCTCTGTCGTCCCCTTCTCCTCCTGCCCCCAATCCCTCCCAGCATCAGAGTCTTTTCCAATGAGTCAACTCTTCGCGTGAGGTGGCCAAAATACTGGAGTTTCAGCTTTAGCATCATTCCTTCCAAAGAAATCCCAGGGCTGATCTCCTTCAGAATGGTCTGGTTGGATCTCCTTGCAGTCCAAGGGACTCTCAAGTCTTCTCCAACACCACAGTTCAAAAGCATCAATTCTTTGGCGCTCAGCCTTCTTCACAGTCCAGCTCTCACATCCATACATGACCACAGGAAAGACCATAGCCTTGACTAGGCGAACCTTTGTTGGCAAAGTGATGTCTCTGCTTTTGAATATGCTATCTAGGTTGGTCATAACTTTCCTTCCAAGGAGTAGGCGTCTTTTAATTTCATGGCTGCAGTCACCATCTGCAGTGATTTTGGAGCCCAGAAAAACAAAGCCTGACACTGTTTCCACTGTTTCCCCATCTATTTCCCATGAAGTGATGGGACCAGATGCCATGATCTTCGTTTTCTGAATGTTGAGCTTTAAGCCAACTGAAAAGTTCAATATTCTAAGACTGGACCAGGAAGAAATAGAAATTATGAACAACCCAATTGCAAGCACTGAAATTGAAGATGTGATAAAAAAAAAAATCTCCCAAAAAACAAAAGCCCAGGACCAGATGGCTTCACAGGAGAATTCTGTCAAACATTTAGAGAAGAGCTAATGCCTATCCTTCTAAAACTCTTTCAAAAAATTGCAGCGAAACGAACACTTCCAAACTCATTCTATGAGGCCACCATCACCCTGATACCTGCCTACATTTAAAGCCCCACATTTCTGATACTCCACAATTGCCCCATACAGCTCTTTAGATCTCTAAAGATCCCATGTCTGTCTGTCTGTCCTCCCTCCCTCCCCTTCTCCCTCCCTTCTTTCCTTACTTTCTTCCTTCTATTCATCCACTTGATAACTGAAACAGAGTCCCTGATGTCAGGGTACAAAAAAAAAAAAAACAACTTACTTTGAATGATTTTAGACTCACAAGAAGCTGCAAAATTATTTCCTATGTGTACCCTTCCACTAGCTTATCCCAGTGTGTTATATTAGTTCATAATCCGAGGGGAAAAACTAATGCCAGTACAATGCCATTAAATGCACTATAGACCTTATTTGGATTTCACTAATTTTTGCAACATTCACTTCTCAATGAACTTATAGTCTAGTATTTCTCTTATTATAGCAGTTTATAATTGGCATTCCTCAAATAAAATTAAGTTCATATTTAACAAGTTAAGGAAAAGTATGTGCCTTTGGAAAAGATTTCATTCAAAATCACTGAAATAAAATTTTTCACTGAAAAGGGTAAACTCTTTGCTCTCTGGAATATTTACTTCTTCAAAACAATACATTTTCCAAAGCATTCTAGATAGCCAGAGGTGACACTCTATGATTTCTCTTTATGGGATGAAACCGGCCAAGTCTTTAGTGATAAAGAGATCCCTAAAGAATTTAGCTCATGTTCAAGGTGTCCACATTTAACTATGCAGAGGTTTTCCCACCCTGGTTCTTTTCAGTTTCTAAAATGCATCAGGATGCCACATTACACAGTGTGGGTGGGATATTTTTAAGTCTAGCTATCTCCTCAATTCCTTCCATGTGTGCCATGGACTTTAAGTGCTGGAGTCAGGCATTTTTGAACACAATTTTCCATAAGTAGATTCACCACTCCCCATTGAAGCACACACATCTGATCTAGTTTATGAGGGTGTCAGATGAGTCTTTTCTCTTACTTTGAGAACATTCAAAATGATCAAAAGTGAGACAGAGTGCTAGTTCTGACCTAGACAAGCTGGGGCCAAGAGAGTTCACTGTTTCTGCTGGCCTCCCACCAGGCAAGAGTGCAGCCCCTTAAACAGGGCTTTCAGGCTCTCTTACTTTCTGCTTATCTCATTTTTCTGCATTCACTTTTTTCTTTCTAGGCATCCACTTTTTTCTCCCCAAATGAATAAAGTCTCCTGTAGAGCCCTTTTACAGGGATGTCCAACCAGATTGAGCAGGTAGGTTCCAAGCTGGTTGTGGCATCTTCCTTCCCAACTGCTTTTTTTCCCTCTATAATCTCTATTTTTGCTAATATATCACCATCCTCCAAGACACTGAGTCTTGAAACTTCAATAATACTCTCAATGCTGCCATGTCCTTTGCCCCTCACATCTGCTCAGGGCTGTCAATTCCATCTCTTGCTCATGTCTCCTGTCCCGTTGTTTCCATTCACACTCTCTTGAATCCTGGGTGGGCAGGAAGGAAGCTGGCTGCTTGCCTTTGCCAAACTGTGAACTCGCTGAGGGTGGGATCTGCATCTTAGCCATCTCTGTGGCTCTGAGACAGCTGTGCCATGCTTGACAGATGGCAGGCCTCTGTGCTATCTACTGAGTGGTTAACGCAGCAGCTGAATATCAATTCTGGAGGACTCACCTCCTAGGCAGAGCTCTGCTCATTCCAGGCTGGGCTCCAAGGTCCCAGAGGAAAAAGCACAATGGGGAGGCAGGCCAGGTAGCTTGGGGAACACAGGTCTCCCTGTGCCTCTCACCACTTGCTTAGGCCACTCCTACCTGCCCAAGGGCCATCTTCCTCTCTCCTCTTACCCCAAACTTCCCTGTCCCTGCAGGTGAGCCTATTATCTGAGAGTTGGTGGTTATGGATTCAGATTTCCTGTTACCTGTTCTCAGCAACATGCAGTCTCTTCTCGTTCAACTATTGAGTTTGTTTTGCCATTTACAATCTCTTACTTTCTCTCTTCTTGCTCATTGTGTTTATATGGGACATTCATATACAAACGTTCTGTGTATGTGTATGCATGTGCATATATCAGCATCACTTTGAAACTTACCCATCCCAGTCATTTCACTATTTCAGCTGTAATTGAACCAGAACTCAGAGACCAAAGTGGTGGCTTTGAGTTTACAGGGCTTGTTTGAGGCAGAGCCTTAGCAGATCACAGGACATCATACATCCCCTGCCTCATGGCCTGCCCTGAGATCAAACTGATCATTGAAAACCCATCCCCAGAACTACATCTCTGAGCTGCATTCTGGTGGATTTTCTTAGCCAGGTACTTCCAAACTTCAAAAGTTGTCTCTAATACCCTAGATTTGTGTTTTATCTGCTTCAGAAGATAATCAAGATCAAGTCAGGCATTTTGCAGGATTACACATGGAACATGCATCTGGAATATTGGCTGTGAAATATGTGCTGGAGTCTCCAGACAGATTAAGCTTTGTCCCCATTGGATACTGAAGGGTCACAAAGTCTGCCAAGCCTAGGACTTCCAGCTACGCTTTGATTCACTGGAGAGACAGGGATGTGAGCCTGGATTGTGCTGGCTCCGAACCCCTTAAGCCCTTCAAAATGAGGATTCTGAAGAGGCCCTCAAATCTTTTTTGTGTTGAAGGCACTGTGTTTTTGGAAAAATACAACTTCCTACTTTTTATGCTGAATGCAAGGTTTTTAAATCCCCAAATAATGCTCATTAAGACATCAAACAGATCTCGCATAACAATATTTTGATGATTTAAGGGTAAGTAAATCAAAATCATACGCATTAAATGTCCCTTACAATACACACATGTTTTAAGATTATGGGGGGATAGTGCTTGACAAAAGGCAGACTGGGTTTCCCCAATCCCTGAATGTTTGAACAATAGGATGTTGGATGAATTTCAAATGAAACCAGGTTCTCCTCTCTATAGGAGAACATAGTAAGCCAGTTTTGTGTGTTTCCAAGGTAAATGATCAGCCTGATTTCGGAAAAGAGCAGCAGTCCTCACCCCAGCAAGCATGCCCTGCACTGTGAGCCACGGTTTTCAGTGGAGAAAAGGGAGTGAGGTAATGGCCACAGGCGCACCAGTGAACCCTACAGAGTGGCCTGATTTATAACTGCTTTGGAAGCCTCACGATATTACATCTCTTGATTTTGTACACACAGAATGTCTCAGCCTTCCCACCCACAGATGTGTTAGGTAGTATTAAAGACTTTTCCACTGGGGCATGTGAAATCTTGGTTTCAGTCCAAGCCAAAATTCAGCCAATCCATGGGCTTTATAATTGAGGTCTAAATAGAACTTGGCATCATCCGAGGGTCTCTCAATCAATCAACTGCCATTAAATGCCTCCTAGAGCAAAGGCAGTGCTAAGGTGGTGGGGGGATGGAGGAGGAAGGGCATAAAAAAATTTAAGAAACTTAGAAGACCAAGTCCCGGTTTTAAGTAGCAAATGATCTAGTTAAAAGGCTGGGACACATGGGAAATTAACAAATGTCACTGGGCTGGTCTAGAAAAGCTCTCTGAAAGAGGAGATACTTGTGATGGGCCTTGAGGATTGAGCTGGTTCATTCACCTGTGAAATGTTTATTCACCACCTACTGTAAGCAACACCCTGGGCTAGTACTGGGGATACAGAAGTAAATCAGACAGGCCTGGTCCTTGCCTTTGAACAGCTTGCACTTGACTTGGAAAGATAGGCATCAAGTGGTAATTGTGATATGCAGATGACACCACCCTTATGGCAGAAGGTGAAGAGGAACTAAAAGCCTCTTGATGAAAGTGAAAGAGGAGAGTGAAAAAGTTGGCTTAAAGCTCAACATTCAGAAAACGAAGATCATGGCATCTGGTCCCATCACTTCATGGAAAATAGATGGTGAAATAGTGTCAGACTTCATTTTTTGGGGCTCCAAAATCACTGCAGATGGTGACTGCAGCCATGAAATTAAGACACTTATTCCTTGAAAGGAAAGTTATGACCAACCTAGATAGCGTATTGAAAAGCAGACATTACTTTGCCAACAAAGGTCCATCTAGTCAAGGCTATGGTTTTTCCAGTAGTCATGTATGGATGTGAGAGCTGGACTGTGAAGAAAGCTGAGCACTGAAGAATTGATGCTTTTGAACTGTGGTGTTGGAGAAGACTCTTGAGAGTCCCTTGGACTGCAAGGAGATCAAACCAGTCCATCCTAAAGACCAGTCCTGGGTTCTTTGGAAGGACTGATGCTAAAGCTGAAACTCCAGTATTTTGGCCACCTCATGCGAAGAGTTGACTCATTGGAAAAGACTCTGATGCTGGGAGGGATTGGGGGCAGGAGGAGTAGGGGACGACAAAGGATGAGATGGCTGGATGGCATCACCTACTTGATAGACGTGAGTTTGAGGGAACTCCAGGAGTTGGTGATGGACAAGGAGGCCTGGCGTGCTGCAATTCATGGGGTCACAAAGGGTCAGACATGACTGAGCGACTGAACTGAACTGAACAAGGAAAAAGACAGGTACTGGGAGAAGCCTTTAGCAGGGGTATTTGACCAACATTACATGAGGTGAACTGTCCTAGACTCTTGAAGTGTGGTTCATACATCAGCTTGTTATACAGGCAGAATTTCGGGCCCTTCCCCAGTCCTAGTGAATTGGAATCTGCATTTTTAACTTAATGCCAGGTGATTCTTAACACACTGGATTTCTAGAAGCAGTACTAAGGTAACAGCATGCAGCAAGAGAGTATAGGACTCCTGGATCACATGAGTGTTCAAATATCTGGATTGAACAGAACATATACCTTTTTTCCTGGATGACAGTTCTACTCCTGAATCAAATGTGGAGGAGTCTATATCTTTCATGTAGATATTGAAGGACACCCAAGGTCAGTTAACAGGCCACTCATCTTTGACTCTCATGGGGACCCTCTTTGTCTATTTGTGTCTTATTTTCAGTTATACGTCTACTGGGTCAGGATCCTTTCATGTTCCAAAATAGGAGATCTGTTCTGTTTGGCATCAGTATTTCTCTCCTGTTTCCCTCCCTCCACTCTATGCTGGCTAATGCTTTCCAGATGAGGTGCGAGCAGCTGCTAATTGTACCCGGATCAGTTTTGATTTGTGTTTCAGTCAGCAAGGCACCTCACTAATGGGTCTGAAACTTGGCAGCAGGCCTGGGACCAGTGTCAAAGGAAACAGATCCAAAAGGCACACGGAGAAAGGCAAGGAGACAGGGAGTGGATAGAAAAGGTTTGGAGGATGAAAGGAGGGGGAGGGAATCAAAGAGACAGGAGAGAACTAGAGAGCTTCTTGGGGGGGAAGAAGAGCAACAGATTGAGGAAAGCAGGGGATATGAAGAAGGGGGAGGGGGCAAACCCAGGAAAAGGGGGTGGGAGAGGCACAGAGGAAAGGAGCAACGGCATCTATACCTCTGAGAAGGGGCAAGATAATCGGACTATGTTTTGTGATATGATCCTGGCGATGCCTGGGGTTGCTCACCCAGCTTGCTGTACATGTAACGGCAACTCTGTACACAGGGGGTATCAGATAGGGTGACCCCCTCCTTTTTGCAGGCAGTAATCTGATGCCTCTCTGTTCTCTCTGGCCCCCAGCTTTCCAAGGGCTTGACAGGGAGCACTGAACTCTGACAGCAGCCAGTGAGGGAAGGCTCAAGTTCCAAGCCTGAGAGAGTGGGGGCCAGACACACCTTGGCTTTATGAGCTGAGGCCCAGGGAATGGCCTCTCCTGGCTTGAGCTCTTGGAGCCTGATTTCCTGGAATCGAGTTGGAAAGGGGCCTTGTTAGGGGAAGCTAAGGACTAAGGCCTAAGGCCTTTCTGAATTGTGCGCATTCATTATATTTATTAAAGAAAGAAAGAAAAAAAACCACCTGTGTAAGAGGAGGAAATACACTTGCCAATATGAATTCCAAATTGTTTGAGTGGGGGGAGGACCCACATATACTTGCAGATTTGTGCAGAGAAGAGAGATTAAAGGAAAAATAAGGAGACAGAGCATCAAGAGGCACAAGAACAAGGAACAGAGGAAGATTGCCAGTGGGATAAGCTGAACCTTGCTTAGGGCACCAGAATATGGAGCCATACCCACCTCTGCCCCCAGCAAGAAACAAACAAGCCTGCATTTTGGAGAAAAAAAATTAATACTTCAAAAAAAAAAAAAAAAGCATTTTTGTCCAAACAAAAACTTGTACAAAAAAGTTCATAGCAGCACTATTTACAGTCTCTGAAAGATGGAAACCACCCAAATATCCATCAACTGATGAGCACATGGATAAACAGAATGTGTATATTCATAGAGTGAAATATTATCCTGCCATAAAAAAGAAATGAAGTCCTGATGCATGCTACAACAGTGATGAACTTTGCAAATAATATGCAGAGTTAAGGAAAATCATATTATATGATTTCATCTATAGGAAATATCTAGAAATGGTAAATCCATAGTGACAAAATGCAGTTTAGTTGCTGTTGTAGCCTTGGGGGAATGGAGAATGGGGAATGCCTGCTTAATGAGCATGGAGTTTCCATTTGGTGTGATGCAAAAGTTCTGGAACTAGACTGTGGTGATGGTTGCAAAACTTTGTGAATGTACTTAGTGACACTGAATTATTTTAAATAATTAATAAATAATGAATTATTATTTTAAAATGGCACATTTTATGCTGTGTATATTTTACAAATAAAAAAATACAAAAAAAAAAAAGCACTGAAAGAACTTTATTGTGAAAATCTGAAAGAAAAAAAAATAAAAGCAATTTGTTTTTTCATAAACTTGTTCTATGGTTAGGTACTGCTTTTATTTAAACTCATGTTTGGAAGGGTGTTCTTATAACTGTTGTAACATGGTCCTAAAAGGGAAAGAGAGAATAGGAAGTTCTAATGAAGGAAGGAAAAGGGTGATGGAATTCAGTTCAGTTCAGTCACTCAGTCATGTCTGACTCTTTGCGACTCTGTGGCAAATTTGGAAAACTCAGCAGTGGTCACAGGACTGGAAAAGGTCAGTTTTCATTCCAATCCCAAAGAAAGGCAATGCCAAAGAATGCTCAAACTACCGCACAATTGCATTCATCTCATACGCTAGTAAAGTAATGCTCAAAATTCTGCAAGCCAGGCTTCAGCAGTACATGAACCATGTTCAAGCTGGTTTTAGAAAAGGCAGAGGAAACAAAGATCAAATTGCCAACATCTGCTGGATCATCGAAAAAGCAAGAAGAGTTCCAGAAAAACATCTATTTCTGATTTATTGACTATGCCAAAGCCTTTGACTGTGTGGACCACAATAAACTGTGGAAAATTCTTCAAGAGATGGGAATACCAGACCACCTGACCTGTCTCTTGAGAAAACTGTATGCAGGTCAGGAAGCAACAGTTAGAACTGGACATAGAACAACAGACTGGTTCCAAATAGGAAAAGGAGTACGTCGAGGCTGTATATTGTCACCCTGTTTATTTAACTTATATATAGAGCACATCATGAGAAACGCTGGGCTGAAAGAAGCACAAGCTGGAATCAAGATTGCTGGGAGAAATATCAATAACCTCAGATATGCAGATGACACCATCCTTATGGCAGAAAGTGAGGAGGAACTAAAAAGCCTCTTGATGAAAGTGAAAGTGGAGAGTAAAAAGGTTGGCTTAAAGCTCAACATTCAGAAAATGAAGATCATGGCATCTGGTCCCATCACTTCATGGGAAATAGATGGGGAAACAGTGGAAACTGTCAGACTTCATTTTTTTGGGCTCCAAAATCACTGCAGATGGTGACTGCAGCCATGAAATTAAAAGACACTTACTTCTTGGAAGGAAAGTTATGACCAACCTAGATAGCATATTCAAAAGCAGAGACATTACTTTGCCAACAAAGGTTTGTCTAGTCAAGGCTATGGTTTTTCCTGTGGTCATGTGTGGATGTGAGAGTTGGACTGTGAAGAAAGCTGAGCACCAAAGAATTGATGCTTTTGAACTGTGGTGTTGGAGAAGACTCTTGAGAGTCCCTTGGACTGCAAGGAGATCCAACCAGTCCATTCTGAAGGAGATCAGCCCTGGGATTTCTTTGGAAGGAATGATGCTAAAGCTGAAACTCCAGTATTTTGGCCACCTCATGCCAAGAGTTGACTCATTGGAAAAGACCCTGATGCTGGGAGGGATTGGGGGCAGGAGGAGAAGGGGATGGCAGAGGATGAGATGGCTGGATGGCATCAGTGACTCGATGGACATGTGTTTGAGTGAACTCCAGGAGTTGGTGATGGACAGGGAGGCCTGGCATGCTGTGATTGATGGAGTTGCAAAGAGTCAGACATGACTGAGTGACTGAACTGACTGACTGACTGGACTGCAGAACACCAGGCTTCCCTGTCCATCACCAACTCCCAGAGCCTACTCAAACTCATGTCCATCATGTCAGTGATGCCATCCAACCATCTCAACCCCTGTCATCCCTTTCTACTCCCATGTTCAGTCTTTCCCAGCATCAGGGTCTTTTCCAATGAGTCGGTTCTTTGTATCAGATGGCCAAAGTATTGGAGCTTCAGCTTTAGCATCAGTCCTTCCAATGAATATTCAGGACTGATTTCCTTTAGGATGGACTGGTTGGATCTCCTTGTAGTCCAAGGGACTCTCAAGAGTCTTCTCCAACATCATGGTTCAAAAGCATCAATTCTTCAGTGCTCAGCTTTCTTTATAGTCCTGCATCTTAAAAAGCCGAGACATTTGTGATGGAATTAGGAGAGGAAAAATCAAAGAAAGCCAGTTACCTATAGGGTAGAAAATAAAAGAGCAGGGATGGCTACCAAAGAGCGGTGGCTGGGATGAAGTGGGGAGAAATAACTTCAAGATGTTTCATTTGGAGAAAAAGAAACCTCAGATATAAAAAGAGAGAAACAGAACAAAGCAAACCTTTGAATGGTGCCAGACAGCATGGAAAAGAAACTTAGATGAACTAAAAGAGACTCTGAGTCAAAACAAAACAACAGGGAAACAACAGAAAATGTCAGTTCTTCATTTCACCCCCCTTTTATTTCCCATGTGATGAGCTCTTAGGGCTATGAAGTGCCATAAATATGGGGGCTAGGAGCTGAGGGTGCATGGTATGTGCAGATAGATCCCTCCTTTCTGTAAGGTAGACTTTCTTAACTAAGGCCATTATCCAACAATGGCTGGTCTCCCCACCCTGTGGTCCCCATCCAGGGACATGAGTAACCAGAGACTGGACAAGCCCCACTCAGGCATGCAGAAAGGAGAGCTGTGCCCTGAGCAGGCAGTCAGGCAAGATCACTTCCGAAATCTCTGCCATTTCTGTGATCTTGCATGTGAATGGTTCTAAACCATGTGCAGACACCTAACAAAAGGGGGTTGGTCAGTGGGTCAGGGGATCAGCCCACGCATGTTTACCACACACAAGTGCTTTATTTAAGAGGATTTGTTGGAGCAACTTACAAGGCCCTCTTTTGTAAGAGAGCTGTTAGATGGAAAGTACTGAGGCTGAGACAATGACTTTCTGATACTGTATCCAGGTAGATGCAATGTAAGGATTTTTTAAAAATATTTGAAAACGCACACAAAAAAGATGAAAATAAAAATCATCCATAATGCATCACTTTGGTATGTATAGCTATGCATAATTACCTATACTTAGAACAGACACACAATGATACTGAGCATACTGTTTCACGTGAATCTTTCTAGGTCGTTAGTCTTCAACAATATTATCACGTCGATCGTGTGTGTATGCATGCAAGTGTCTAAAGTGTGTTCAAAAACTTTATGATAAAAAAGAAATAGGGAGATGGGAACAAGAACGTGTTTCTAAGCTGATGGAAGCTTATTTTGCAAAGAAAGCACAGAAGTTGCACCCTATTTTACAAAAACCATCAGTGTTTGAGAACAATCCTGAGGAGGATGACAAGCATGTTACAACAGAAACTCTACCTTCAGCCTCAGTATGAAGGAGGAGGAGTGTCGTCACTGTCTTCACTGGAATGAAGACAGTAGGGATCTACAGCCATGTAGAGTGGACATGCTGCATGAGCAAGAAATAGACCACTGTGTTGTAAGCCAAACACACACACACACAAAAACCCAAAACGTACAAATGACAAGATCACCAACATTTTCTAAGACTTCAAAAGGAAGTTGTTGTTGTTCCTGTGTCAAGTCATGTCCAACTCTTTGCGACCCCAAGGACTGCAGTCTGCCACGCTTCCCTGTCAAGGAAGGACACCTGTAAAAGAAATCAACTTCTGGAATCTGAGTTCCTTCCTTGTGCATATCTGCTAATGCATTTGAATCTAATAAGGAGTGAGGGGTTTTCCAGGCTGCGTCTATAAACTTTCTAGACAAAGTCCATTCTTTAACTGTAGAGGGACTTTAGGGGGATATCTCACTTCCTATGCAAGGAAGAAGCTTGCAAAGGCCTGCCTGGTCCTTTGTTCCGGAAAGAAGATGTTCACAGCAGGTGTTCTCCTAGGCTCTGTTAAGCAGAGGCCTGGTCTATGGAGGGGTTAAGAGGATGAATATAGGGAACGGGAAGCAGACACTGTTTTCTGAACACTGGAGTACCAGCCACTTACTAGTATAAGATGCAACTCAAGTCAGAAGTCAAGGTAACCCCCACCTACGAGGCTGCAACTGACATTATCCAGATGAGGAAGCTTTGCTCCAGTGGCCTGAGATTTGCAGGCTTTGTCTTTCTTTCCGTGTCAGGCCTCTCTGCAGCCCAGAATTACACAACTGGAGGTTGAGGTACACACCTGTTTTTCCTGTAATTGAGGCTGTGCGGGGGAAAACCTTTCACAGGCTAGGAGGCAAGTACAGCACTGGAGAATCACACGTACGTGTCAGTGCAGTGTCTTCAAGGCTGTGCAGTAACCTGATGACTATGTGATCCTCCAATGGCCTCTCAATGCCCTCAGAATATTAGGTTGGTACAAAAGTAATTATGGTTTCAGACCCTGAATTTTAAACCATTCTAACTAGTTTCAAACACATTTTTATTAATCAAAATAGAAACCATTACAATAAACACATTTTTGCCAATGATAAACAGGTTTGTCTTTTCCTGTGGTGTAAAAATCCATGCTTTGGGATTCAGTGAACTCTTGGAAAGCATTTTCTGCATCCTGCTGGTTGTGGAAGTATTTTTCTTGCAAAAAGTTGTTGAGATGCTTGAGGAAGTGATAGTTGGTTGGTGAGTGGTCAGGTGAATATGGCAGATGAGGCAAAACTTCATAGCCCAATTGGTTCAACTTTTGAAGCATTTGTTGTGCAATGAGTGGTTGGGAGTTGTCGTGGAGAAGAATTGTGCCCTTTCTGTTGACCAATGCCAGCTGCAGGCATTGCAGTTTTTCGTGCATCTCATCAATTTGTTGAGCATACTTCTCAGATGTAATGGATTCATCAGGATTCAGAAGGCTGTAGTAGATTGGGCCGGCAGCCGACCACCATGACCCTTTTCTGGTGCAAGTTTGGCTTTGGGAAGTGCTTTGAAGCTTCTTCTTGGTCCAACTACTGAGCTGACTGTCCATGGTTGTCATATGCAATCAACTTTTTGTTGCATGTCACCATCTGATTGAGAAATGGTTTATTGTATGAAATAAGAGAAGACAACACTTTTAAATGATAATTTTTTTGATTTGTGGTCAGCTCATGAGGCATCCACTTATTAAGCTCTTTCAACTTTTCAACTTGCTCCTAATGCTGAATGACCATAGAATGGTTGATGTTTAGTTCTTCAGCAACCTCTCGTGTAATTATAAGAGAATTAGCTTCATTGATTGCTCTCAACTGGTTGTTGTCAACTTCTAATGGCCAGCCACTATACCAATCATCTTCAAGGCTCTCATCTCCTTTGCAAAACTTCTGAACCATCACTTCACTGTACGTTCATTAGCAGTTCTCGGCCCAAATGGGTTATTGATGTTGCAAGTTGTCTCCACTGCTTTATGACCCATGCTGACTTGAATAAGAAAATCACTTTAATTTGCTTTTTGTCTAATATCATTTCCATAGCCTAAAATTATATAAAATCATCAGCAAGTAATAATTCATTAGCAAAAGACATAAAACAAGAAATGCACATTAAAATGTATTACACAGGAGGAGGAGCTAAGATGGCAGAGGAATAGGACGGGGAGAACACTTTCTCCCTCACAAATTTATCAAAAGAACATTTAAATGCCGAGTAAATTCCACAAAACAACTTCTGAATGCAGGCAGAGGACATCAGGCACCAAGAAAAGCAACCCATTGTCTTCGAAAGGAGGTAGGAAAAAATGTAAAAGACAAAAAAAGAGACAAAAGAGGGAGAGACGGAGCTCCGTCCCGAGAAGGGAGTCTTAAAAGAGAGAAGTTTCCAAACACCAGGAAACATTCTCACTGCCAAGTCTGTGCCGAGCCTTGGAAGCACAGAGGGCAACATAACAGGGAGGAAAAATAAATAAACAATTAAAACCCACAGATGACGAGCCCTACGGTAACTCCCCCAGCGGACAAGCAGTGCAGATGCCTGCATCCGCCATTAGCAAGGGGGGCTGGGCAGGGAGGCGCGGCGCGGGCTGCATCGCTTAGAATAAGGATCTGGCCTGAATACCCTGAGCGCTACCTGAGCGAAATAATTTGGGCTAGCAAACCAGACTGTGGGATATCTACCACGCGAAAAGCCAGCCCTGACCTAAGACATGGGCAGGCTCACGCACAGAACAAAGGACTGTACAGAGATAGACGGCTGCAGACCGTCCCCCTCTGGTGACAGGCAGCCAGAGCTGGAAGGGGGCAATCGCAGCCCCAGAGAGACATTATCTACAAAACTGTAAGCAGGCTTCGCTAACTAAAACTTCTTGGGGTTCTGGACAGTCAACATCCACCTGAGAAGGTACACCGGTTGTACACCCAGATAACCGAGCGGCGGGGAGGTGATAAGTCGCAGCATCCACGCTTGCCAACCACCTCATCACTTGAGCTGCTCGGACCTGGGAAGGGCACAAAACGCAGGCCCAACCAAGTCTGTGCCTCTGAGGACTACCCGAGTGCCTGAACCTGAGTGGCTTAGACCTGAGAGGTACAAGCAGCCCAGGGCCGGCCGCAGATGGTTCCCGGCGGAGCAACCTAGAGCCTGAGCAGTGTGGGCAGGGAGGCTACACGCGCCGTGAGCAGGGGCAGGCCCAGTGTGGCTGAGGCACTGCGAGCACACACCAGTGTTATTTATTCACAGCATCCCTCCCTCCCCACAGCACGACTGAACAAGTGAGCCTTTAAAAAAAAAAAAAAAAAAAGGTGTCTACCACTGCCCCCTTTGTATCAGGGCAGAAATCAGACACTAAAGAGACCAGCAAACAGAAGAAGCTATAACAGAGGGAACCGCCTTGGAAGCGACAGGCAATAGATTAAAACCCCGTGGTTAGTACCAACTACATAGGAAGGGGCCTATAGATCTTGAGAAATATAAACCAGAACAAGGAACTAGCTGAAAATGAACTGAATCCAAAATACCCACAACAACTTCAGAGAAAGTCCTATATATATTTTTACTCTTTTTATGATCATTCTTTCTTTCTTTTTTTTTAATTTTTAAAAAATTTTTAAGTCCTTTATCACTCCTTTAATTTTCACTTTTATAACCTACTATTACTTTGCAAAAAAAAAGACCTTTTTTTAAAAAGCAAACTGCATATATATATATTTTTATAACTTTTGTGACCTTGTTTTTTTTCTTTTTACTTTTTCTCTTTCTTTTTTTTTTCTTATTTTCTTTAACATTGCATTTTTGAAATTCCAAATTCTGCTCTAGATTTTTAATTTTAGCTTTTTGGTATTTGTTATCAATTTTGTACCTTTTTTTTTTTTTTTATAACTTTTGTGACTTTTTTTCCTCTCTCTTTCTCTTCATCTTTAACATTGTATTCCTGAAATTCCAAACTCTACTCTAGATTTTTAATTTATGCTTTTTGGTATTTGTTATCAATTTTGTACCTATATCTTCTTTATAATTTTTGTGACTTTGTTTTTGTTCTTTTTTCTCTTTCTTTTTCTTCTTTTTTCTTTAACATTGTATTTTTGAAATTCCAAACTCTACTCTAGATTTTTAACTTTTGCTTTTGGGTATTTGTTATCAATTTTGTACCTATATTTTCTTTATAATTTTTGTGACTTGCTTTTTTTTTCTCTCTTTTTCTTTTTCTCTCTTTCTTTTCCTTCTTCTTTTCTTTAACATTGTATTTTTGAAATTCCAAACTCTACTCTAGATTTTTAATTTTTGCTTTTAGGTATTTGTTACCAATTTTGTACCTTTAAGAACCCAATCTTCAGTACCCATTTTTTACTAGGGAGCTAGATTACTGGCTTGACTGCTCTTTCCCCATTTGGACTCTCCTTTTTCTCCACCAGGTCGCCTGTGTCTCCTCCCTAACCCCTCTCTACTCTACCCAACTCTGTGAATTTCTGTGTGTTCCAAACAAAGGAAAACACTTAGGGAACTGATTACTGGCTGGATCTGTCTCTCTCCTTTCCATTCCCTCCTTCTATCCTCCTGGCCACCTCTGTCTCCTTCCTTCCTCTTCTCTTCTCTGTATAACTCCGTGAACATCCCTGAGCGGTCCAGTTGTGGAGTGCACATAAGGAAGTGATTACTGGTTAGCCCACTCTCTCCTCTATTGATTCCACCTCATCTCATTCGGGTCACCTCTAACTCCCTCCTCCCTCTTCTCTTCTCCATGTAACACTGTGAACCTCTCTGGGTGACCCACATGGTGGAGAAACTTTTCATCTTTAACCTAGATGTTTTATCAATGGTGCTGTTTAGAAGGAGAAGTTTTGAGACTACTGTAAAAATAAGACCGACAACTGGAAGCAGGAGGCTTAACTCCAAACCCTGACTCCAGGGAACATTAATTGACAGGAGCTCATCAAATGCCTCCATACCTATACTGAAACCAAGCACCACACAAGGGCCAACAAGTTCCAGGGCAAGACATACCAAGCAAATTCTCCAGCAACACAGGAACACAGCCCTGAGCTCCAATATACAGGCTTCCCAAAGTCACCCCAAAACCATAGACATCTCATAACTCATTACTGGATACTTCATTGCACTCCAGAGAGAAGAAATCCAGCTCCATCCACCAGAACACTGACACAAGCTTCCCTAACCAAGAAACCTTGACAAGCCACCTGGACAAACCCACACACAGTGAGGAAATGCCACATTAAGAGAACTCCACAAACTGCCAGAATACAGAAAGGACACCCCAAACTCGGCAATTTAAACAAGATGAAGAGGAATTTAAACAAGGAATACCCAGCAGGTAAAGGAACAGGATAAATGCCCACCAAACCAAAGAGGAAGAGATAGGGAATCTACCTGATAAAGAATTCCGAATAATGATAGTGAAATTGATCCAAAATCTTGAAATCAAAATGGAATCACAGATAAATAGCCTGGAGACAAGGATTGAGAAGATGCAAGAAAGGTTTAACTAGGACCTAGGAGAATCCCAGGGACGGGGGAGCCTGGTGGGCTGCCGTCTATGGGGTTGCACAGAGTCGGACACGACTGAAGCAACTTAGCAGCAGCAGCAGCAGAAGAAATAAAAAAGAGTCAATATATAATGAATAATGCAATAAATGAGATTAAAAACACTCTGGAGGCAACAAATAGTAGAATAACAGAGGCAGAAGATAGGATTAGTGAATTAGAAGATAGAATGGTAGAAATAAATGAATCAGAGAGGAAAAAAGAAAAACGAATTAAAAGAAATGAGGACAATCTCAGAGACCTCCAGGACAATATTAAACACTACAACATTTGAATCATAGGAGTCCCAGAAGAAGACAGAAAGACCATGAGAAAGTACTTGAGGAGATAATAGTTGAAAACTTCCCTAAAATGGGGAAGGAAATAATCACTCAAGTCCAAGAAACCCAGAGAGTCCCAAACAGGATAAACCCAAGGCGAAACACCACAAGACACATAGTAATCAAATTAACAAAGATCAAACACAAAGAACAAATATTAAAAGCAGCAAGGGAAAAACAACAAATAACACACAAGGGAATTCCCATAAGGATAACAGCTGATCTTTCAATAGAAACTCTCCAAGCCAGGAGGGAATGGCAAGACATACTTAAAGTGATGGAAGAAAATAACCTACAGCCCAGGTTACTGTACCCAGCAAGGATCTCATTCAAATATGAAGGAGAAATCAAAAGCTTTACAGGCAAGCAAAAGCTGAGAGAATTCAGCACCACCAAACCAGCTCTCCAACAAATACTAAAGGACATTCTCTAGACAGGAAACACAAAAAGAGTGTATAAATTCGAACCCAAAACAATAAAGTAAATGGCAATTGGATCATACTTATCAATAATTACCTTAAATATAAATGGGTTGAATGCCCCAACCAAAAGACAGAGACTGGCTGAATGGATACAAAAACAAGACCCCTACATATGTTGTCTACAAGAGACCCACCTCAAAACAGGGGACACATACAGACTGAAAGTGAAGGGCTGGAAAAAGATTTTTCATGCAAATAGGGACCAAAAGAAAGCAGGAGTAGCAATACTCATATCAGATAAAATAGACTTTAAAACAAAGGCTGTGAAAAGAGACAAAGAAGGTCACTACATAATGATCAAAGGATCAATCCAAGAAGAAGATATAACAATTATAAATATATACACATCCAACATAGGAGCACCGCAATATGTAAGACAAATACTAACAAGAATGAAAGAAGAAATCAACAACAACACAATAATAGTGGGAGACTTTAATACCCCACTCACACCTATGGATAGATCAACTAAACAGAAAATTAACAAGGAAACACAAACTTTAAACGATACAATAGACCAGTTAGACCTAATTGATATCTATAGGACATTTCATCCCAAAACAATGGATTTCACCTTTTTCTCAAGTGCACACGGAACCTCCTCCAGGATAGATCCCATCCTGGGCCATAAATCTAGCCTTGGTAAATTCAGAAAAATTGAAATCATTCCAAGCATCTTTTCTGACCACAATACAGTAAGATTAGATCTCGATGACAGGAGAAAAACTATTAAAAATTCCAACATATGGAGGCTGAACAACACGCTGCTGAATAACCAACAAATCACAGAAGAAATCAAAATTTGCATAGAAATGAATGAAAATGAAAACACAACAACCCGAAACCTGTGGGACACTGTAAAGGCAGTCCTAAGGGGAAAGTTCATAGCAATACAGGCATACTTCAAGAAACAAGAAAAAAGTCAAATAAATAATCTAACTCTAAATCACCTAAATCAACTAGAAAAGGAAGAAATGAAGAACCCCAGGGTTAGTAAAAGGAAAGAAATCTTAAAAATTAGGGCAGAAATAAATGTAAAAGAAACAAAAGATACCATAGCAAAAATCAAAGCCAAAAGCTGGTTCTTTGAAAGGATAAATAAAATTGACAAACCATTAGCCAGACTCATCAAGAAACAAAGGGAGAAAAATCAAATCAATAAAATTAGAAATGAAAATGGAGAGATCACAATAGACAACACAGAAATACAAAGGATCATAAGAGACTACTATCAGCAATTATATGGCAATAAAATGGACAACGTGGAAGAAATGGACAGATTCTTAGAAAAGTACAACTTTCCAAAACTGGACCAGGAAGAAATAGAAAATCTTAACAGACCCATCACAAGCATGGAAATTGAAACTGTAATCAGAAATCTTTCAGCAAACAAAAGCCCAGGCCCAGACAGCTTCACAGCTGAATTCTACCAAAAATTTAGAGAAGAGCTAACACCTATCCTACTCAAACTCTTCCAGAAAATTGCAGAGGAAGGTAAACTTCCAAACTCATTCTATGAGGCCACCATCACCCTAATACCAGAACCTGACAAAGATGCCACAAAAAAAGAAAACTACAGGCCAATATCACTGATGAACATAGATGCAAAAATCCTTAACAAAATTCTAGCAATCAGAATCCAACAACAGATTAAAAAGATCATACACCACGACCAAGTGAGCTTTATCCCAGGGATGCAAGGATTCTTCAATATCCGCATATCAATCAATATAATACACCACATTAACAAATTGAAAAATAAAAACCATATGATTATCTCAATAGATGCAGAGAAAACCTTTGACAAAATTCAACATCCATTTATGATAAAAACTCTCCAGAAAGCAGGAATAGAAGAAACATACCTCAACATAATAAAAGCTATAAATGACAAACCCACAGCAAACATTACCCTCAACAGTGAAAAATTGAAAGCATTTCCTCTAAAGTCAGGAACAAGACAAGGGTGCCCACTTTCACCATTACTATTCAATATAGTTTTGGAAGTTTTGGCCACAGCAATCAGAGCAGAAAAAGAAATAAAAGGAATCCAAATTGGGAAATAAGAAGTAAAACTCTCACTGTTTGCAGATGACATGATCCTCTACATGCTATGCTATGCTATGCTAAGTCACTTCAATCGTGTCCGACTCTGTGCCACCCCATAGACGGCAGCCCACCAGGCTTCCCCGTCTCTGGGATTCTCCAGGCAAGAACACTGGAGTGGGTTGCCATTTCCTTCTCCAATGCATGAAAGTGAAAAGAGAAAGTGAAGTCGCTCAGTCATGTCCGACTCTTAGCGACCCCATGGACTGCAGCCTACCAGGCTCCTCCGTCCGTGGGATTTTCCAGGCAAGAGTACTGGAGTGGGGTGCCATTGCCTTCTCCGGATCCTCTACATAGAAAACCCTAAAGACTCCACCAGAAAATTACTAGAACTAATCAATGAATATAGTAAAGTTTCAGGATATAAAATCAACACACAGAAATCCTTTGCATTCCTGTACACTAATAATGAGAAAATAGAAAGAGAAATTAAGGAAACAATTCCATTACCATTGCAATGAAAAGAATAAAATACTTAGGAATATATCTACCTAAAGAAACTAAAGACCTATATATAGAAAACTATAAAACATTGGTGAAAGAAATCAAAGAGGACACTAATAGATGGAGAAATACACAATGTTCTTGGATTGGAAGAATCAATATAGTGAAAATGAGTATACTACGCAAAGCAATTTATAGATTCAGTGCAATCCCTATCAAGCTACCAACGGTATTCTTCACAGAGCTAGAACAAACAATTTCACAATTTGTATGGAAATACAAAAAACCTCGAATAGCCAAAGCTATCTTGAGAAAGAAGAATGGAATTGGAGGACTCAACCTGCCTGACTTCAGGCTCTACTACAAAGCCACAGTCATCAAGACAGTATGGTACTGGCACAAAGACAGAAATATAGATCAGTGGAACAAAATAGCAAGCCCAGAGATAAATACACGCACATATGGACACCTTATCTTTGACAAAGGAGGCAAGAATATACAATGGATTAAAGACAATCTCTTTAACAAGTGGTGCTGGGAAAACTGGTCAATCACTTGTAAAAGAATGAAACTAGAACACTTTCTAACACCATACACAAAAACAAACTCAAAATGAATTAAAAATCTAAACGTAAGACCAGAAACTATAAAACTCCTAGAGGAGAACATAGGCAAAACACTCTCCGACATACATCACAGCAGGATCCTCTATGACCCACTTCCTAGAATACTGGAAATAAAAGCAAAAATAAACAAATGGGACCTAATTAAACTTAAAAGCTTCTGCACAATAAAGAAAACTACAAGCAAGGTGAAAAGACAGCCTTCAGAATGGGAGAAAATAATAGCAAATGAAGCAACTGACAAACAACTAATCTCAAAAATATACAAGCAACTCCTACAGCTCAATTCCAGAAAAATAAATGACCCAATCAAAAAATGGGCCAAAGAACTAAATAGACATTTCTCCAAAGAAGACATACAGATGGCTAACAAACACATGAAAAGATGCTCAACATCGCTCATTATCAGAGAAATGCAAATCAAAACCACTATGAGGTACCATTTCACATCAGTCAGAATGGCTGCGATCCAAAAGTCTACAAGCAATAAATGCTGGAGAGGGTGTGGAGGAAAGGGGACCCTCTTAACACTGTTGATGGGAATGCAAACTAGTACAGCCACTATGGACAACAGTGTGGAGATTCCTTAAAAAACTGGGAATAGAACTGCCTTATGATCCAGCAATCCCACTGCTGGGCATACACACTGAGGAAACCAGAATTGAAAGCGACACGTGTACCCCAATGTTCATAGCAGCACTGTTTACAATAGCCAGGACATGGAAGCAACCTAGATGTCCATCTGCAGATGAATGGATAAAGAAAGCAGTGGTACATATACACAATGGAGTATTACTCAGCCATTAAAAAGAATACATTTGAATCAGTTCTAATGAGGTGGATGAAACTGGAGCCTAGTATACAGAGTGAAGTAAGCCAGAAAGAAAAACACCAATACAGTATACTAACACATATATGTGGAATTTAGAAAGATGGTAACAATAACCCTGTATATGAGACAGCAAAAAAGACACTGATGTATAGAACAGTCTTTTGGACTCTGTGGGAGAGGGAGAGGGTGGGATGATTTGGGAGAAGGGCATTGAAACATGTATAATATTATATATTAAACAAGTCGCCAGTCCAGGTTCAATACACAATACTGGATGCATGGGGCTGGTGCACTGGGACGACCCAGAGGAATGGTATGGGGAGGGAGGAGGGAGGAGGGTTCAGGATGGGGAACATATGTATACCTGTGGCAGATTCATTTTGATATATGGCAAAACCAATTCAATATTGTAAATTTAAATAAAATAAAATTAAAAAAAAAAGAAAAAAATGTATTACATAATCACATTTAAGTATGTATTCCAATATCAAATGACAAAGTTCAACAATGCAAAACTACAATTACTTTTGCACCAATCTGTTGTTCATTTGCTAAGTTATGTCTAACTTTTTGTGACCCCATGGACTGCAGCACACCAGGCTTCCCAGTCCTTCACTATCTCCCAGAGTTTGCTCAGATTCATGTCCATTGAGTCAGTGATGCTATCCAACAATTTCATCCTCTGCCACCCTCTTCTTTTGCCTTCAATCTTTCCCAGCATCAGGGTTTTTTTCCCCAGTGAGTTGGCTGTTTGCTTCAGGTGGCCAAAATACTGGAGCTTCAGCTTTAGCATCAATCCTTCCAATGAATATTCAGGGTTCATTTCTTTTAGGATTGACTGGTTTGATCTCCTTACTGTCCAAGGGACTCTCAAGGGACTTCAACACCACAATTCAAAGGCATCAATTCTTTGGCACTCATCCTTCTTTATGGTCTAACTCTCACATCCATACACTATTACTGGAAAAACAATAGCTTTGACTATACAGACCTTTAGCAGCAAAGTGATGTCTTTGCTTTTTAATATGCTGTCTAGGTTTGTCACAGCTTTCCTTCCAAGGAGCAAGCATCTTTTAATTTCATGGCTGCAGTCACCACCTGATTTTGGAGCCCAAGAAAATAAAATCTGCTACTGCTTCCACTTTTTCCCCCTCTATTTGCCATGAAGTGATGGGACCAGATGCCATCACCTTAATTTTTTGAATGTTGTGAGTTTTAAGCCAGCTTTTTCATTCTGTTCTTTTACCCTCATCAAGAGGCTCTTTAGTTCCTCTTCACTTTCTGACATTAGAGTGGTATCATCTGCATATCTGAGGTTACTGATATTTCTCTCGGCTATCTTGAGTCCAGCTTGTGATTCATCCAGCCCAGTATTTCTCATGATGTACTCTGCATAGAAGTTAAATAAACCAGGTGACAACACACAGCCTTGTTGTACTCTTTCCCCAATTTTGAACGAGACCATTGTTCCATGTAAGTTTCTAACTATTGCTTCTTGATCTGCATACAGGCATACAGGTTTCTCAAGAGACAGGTAAGGTGGTCTGGTATTTCCATCTCTTTAATAATTTTTCGCATTTGACTGATCCACACAGTTAAAAGTTTTAATGTAGTCAATGAAGCAGAAGCAGATGTTTTTATGGAATCCCTTGCTTTCTCTATGATCCAATGAATGTTGACAATTTGGTCTCTGGTTTCTCTCCCTTTTCTAAACCCAGTTTATACATCTGGAAGTTCTTAGTTCACATACTGCTGAACCCTAGCTTGAAGGATTTTGAGCATTACCTTACTAGCATGTAAAATAAATACAATTGTATGGTAGTTTTTACATTCTTTGGCACTGCCATTCTTTGGGATTGGAATGAAAACTGAATTATTCCAGTCCTGTGGCCACTGCTGAGTTTTCCAAATGTGCTGTGCTGACATATTGAGTGTAGCACTTTCACAGCATCATCTTTTAGGATTTGAAATAGCTCAGCTGGAATTCCATCACCTCCACTAACCTTGTTTGTAGTAAGGCTTCCTAAGACCCACCTGACTTCAGAGTCCTGGATGTCTGACTCCAGATGAGTGACCACACCACTGTGGTTATCTGGGTTATTAAGACCTTTCTTGAATAGTTTTTCTATTAGGTTGCACCAACCTAATACATTCCTAAATCCTTGTTGTGGCCTACACCATGGCATTCCTTCCAATCTCTGTGACTTTATCCCCTGTAATGCCACCCTCACTCGTTTTCAGCCTGAGGGGCTTCCCTGTGGCCCCAGCACACTCCTGCCTGCCTCCGGGCTTACTGTGCCCTTCGCCTTGGATGCTGTTTCCCCTATTTGCCTGGCTCCCTTCTCACTTCATTCCAGCTCTGCTCAAATGTCACATCATTACTCCTGAAACATTCTATGTCCATCCAACATAGAATAGCATCCTCCCTGCATCACTTGTCTATTAACAGTAGGGAAATGTGCTAATAGAACCAGGAAAGGGGATAGACAGGTGGGTGATGGAGTAAGGGTAAATATAAATACATCATTATAGAAATATATATTATACAGAAAAATATCTTGTTTACTACCTGTCACTCGCACTACAATATAGGTACCAGAAGAACAGGGGCTTTGCTTTGTTCACTGCTATATCCCTGGTACCTTAAACAGTATTAACGCATACAAGGTTCAATGAATGGTGGTGGGATGAATAAATAATGGCCACTCTATTCCTTCATGCTGGCTGACTGATTACTTTTCAGTCCCTAACTTGGAGCCATTTCTCTCATGACTCTTGATCTCTTCTTTTTACACTGAAGTCTCAAGTCACTGCCATAGTTTCAGATAGAAAATGTCTTCAAACCACCTGAATCCCAACTCAGGGGACAATGGAAGGATCTGCCTGTAGAATTTCTCTGGATGTAGCTGCCTTCCTGTTGGACACAACCCCTTCCTCATCAATCCTGAGTCCTCTGACTCCAGTGAATCCCCTCTTCTTTCTACACCATCAGAAATAGGTAGGGACTAGCAATGTCTCACGTATTTGATAACTAATGCCCCAAATGTTAAATGACCTCATCCAGTTGCTGACTATGTAGGGCAGCCATAGAAGAGCATCTCCAGGCCTCAATCATCTTGTTTTTCACACAGAGTTGTTATGACTATAACAAACCTCCTCTATCCTTTAGCCCTCACTTCTAACTCTACCCCAAGATTCTATGTCCATGATGAAGTCTATGAGAATGACCTGAGGAAATCTGACCTCCTGGCACCCACATCTCCTAATTCTGATCTCTGTGGCTGCCCTTCACGCTGTCCTGCTGGACCCCAAGCAGCCCCACTATTTACCTCCCCAGAGTCCAAGTCCTGGGAGCACCTGACAACTGAGGCTAATATCCTCAGAGTGACCCACTGTGTATTACTCAATGGCAGCAGAGCTTTTGACCACTCCTCTCAGTGAAAAACTTTATGTAAGCAGGACAGTATCTCAAAATGTCCCCAAACTGAGAAAAATCAAAGGACAAATCCTTAAAGCCTGAACAGTGCTTCTTGGAAGTAAGTCAAGGTGCCTTGGAGCCAAGTTTGGTTTCATAAATGGCCAGGTTTACTGCTCTTCTGAGGTTGTAAAGACACCAGGAAGGGGGCTATTGCTTCTACAGTCTCAGATGCTGCCACCTTGGCAATTGATAAAGGTATTCCAATCCTGCAAGAGGGCAACTTTTTCTGCTTAGGTTCCTGTCTGGGATTCTGGCCTCATCTGAAGGAGGGAACTAGGATCCATGAGATTGAGAGGCTATGAGTGGGGCAGATGGAAGAGGCAGGATGGCTCCAGCTTGTTATAGGCACCTCATTACACATGTCAGAGCCTGGCTCCCTCTTAAGCCCTGCTCAACCAAAGAGTGTTGGCTGAATGATTTCCCCCCATCCCCTCACTTCCACTGAAATGCAATGTGTTGGGGGATCTTCTTTTTTTTTTTTTTTTAGCTATAATGAGTTTTTCTATGACTGCCATGCCATAATCTTTATCTTTGAGGAAAAGCAGTAACAACAAAATTATGTAGACAGCAAGTACCCAGATGTCCAATAGGAGATATGACACTATTATATGCAGTGGTGAAGAAATTAAAATGTTTATGCACACATGTCATCAAATCACCTTAGAATCCTCCTTTCACTTTCACATACACCTAGCCTGTGGAGCTTTGGTCATATTCATTCGCCTACAGCAGACAAATGGATAGAGTGGATGTCAGAATAAGCCCTCTTACCTAGCAACACAACCAGGAATGGAGAGGATCTGAACCCAGATTCTTACCACCTGTATATCCTGTCCCCCACCTGCTTTTTATTCCTGATCACTCTAAGTTGTACCAGCCACTTAAGATATAACTTCTTGACTGATGTTTATTATAATGTATGATCAAGAAGAAACTCCTCTTCTATCAGAAGGGCTTTCTAAGCATGATAGGAAACCAGAAATGATACAACACTAGAAAAAACCCCTGGTGGTACAGTGGAAAAGAATTTGCCTATGAATGCAGGGTTTCTTCCTTGCTCTGGGAAGACTCCACATGCCACAGAGCAGCTACTGAGTCCCCACGCCACAGCTACTGAAGTCCGCATGCCCAAGAGCCCACATACCACAACTACTGAGGCCTTGTGCTGTAACCACTGAAGCTTGTGAGCCTAGAGCCTGTGCTCTGCAAGAAGAGAAGCCACCACATGAGAAGTCCATGCAACAAAGAGTAGTTCCTGCTTGCTGCAACTAGAGAAAGCCCATGAGCACCAATGAAGACCCAGCAAACCAAAAAGAATGTTCTCTCGTGAAATGAGGCATATATAATACTACTAGTGTGAGTGCGTGCTAAGTTGTTCTAGTCATGTTCGACCCTTCGCAACCCTATGGATTGTAGCCTGCCATGCTACGGTCTACTCTGTCCATGGGATTCTCCAGGCAAGAATAATGGAGTGGGTCACCATGCCATCCCCTGGGGGATCTTCCCGACCCAGGGGTCAAACCTGCATCTCTTACATCTTCTGCATTGGCAGGCGAGTTCTTTACCATTAGTGCCACCTGGGAAGCCCCAAGGTATGTAGTATATGTCATCTTTTTGTGGGAAAAAATGAAGTGGGAGAATAGGTGTACATATTTACCTGTATACAAAATAGCTATGTAAAGATACACACAAAACTGGTAATGTTGGTTGTCCTGAGCAAGGGAGCTAGGTAGCAGATGTGAGGGAGATGTTTTACACATATACTTTAAAATTCCTAAATTTTGAACCATGTGAATGTATTACCTCTTCAAAAATTTAAAGCAATTATTTTTGTTTTTGCAAAATATCAATTAATTTAATCATCAACTTATAAAAAATTAAAATCTTGAATAAAAATCTCTTTAATAAAAGCTGCAAGTAATATTTTAAAAAAACATTATTCTTAACTCACAGTTGGATAAGGGAGAGAACAGTGGAGAGGGTGAGAAGGCAGGAGATAAAGATGCCATCAGGAGACTAAGGGGAGATGATGGGGAATGAGGCAGGAGACGACAAGGAAAGACGAATGCATAGACAGAGTAGGTGCTGCCCTGGGTGAAAATGCTGCTATTGTACTTTGCCATTCACTTCTGGATGTGTTTCAGACCAAACTGTCCTTTGTTACTACTGCTCTTTGAGACTGAGTTTATTTTTCCATGGCCTTCTTGGGGTTTCTCTTGTATATAAGGAATTGACAAAGGTTTGAGAAATTTACTTAGGAAACATGGAGGTCCTCTGACCCCACCAGAGAAAATAAACAAGTGTAAAGTGGTACTTAAGGGAGGATAAAATAACTATGACTTCATGATCTGACAGGCAGTACCAATAATATGAATTGTGGCTATTCAGTGAGTTTATTGGATTTACCTGTATATGTGTACACAGATATATCTGTATTATAAGGGGTGAGAATAACTTATAATGCCACACAATTTATTCCAGTACATTTTGCTCCCTTATTAATAACAATGACTATTCCCATAACACTTTAAACAAACCTCCACTCTAGAAGGTATCCACTACACTAGAATGGCTTACTTAAGTATTTTCTCTTGTGCACTAGACCGTGAATTTTCTGAGGGCAGTGGGTTTTATCTTTCTTATTCTCATATTCCGAAAACTAGAACATCATAGGTGATCACTGCTGAATTTAATTCAATTCAAATTGCTAGCAGTTATTGATTATGCTTGGTTTCAGGCAATGAAGACCCAACAAATGGTGGCTTAAACAAGATGTGACTTACAGGCAGCAGGCCAGCGTTAGTGCAGTGTCTCTGGGACTCATCAAACACCTGGCTGCTTTGCTATTTCTGCTCGCCAGCTTGGTATTCTGCGGTTCTTTTCGTGGGGAAAGAGGCTGCTCCAGGTGTCCACACTCACAGCACAAAGGGCAGGAAATCAACAAGGTGAAATCGCTCAACGGCCAACCCCAGCGAGGTCTGCTCACATCTTGTTGGCCCGAAGTGGATCACGTTGCCCGTCCTGACTGCAATGGAACCTGGGAAGCTGAATGGTTTAACTGACGGCACAGCTGCAGCTTACAGTAAAATGAAGGTTCTCTTGGTGTGGAAGAAGGGGATAATGAACAGGAGTGTTGGTCAGAAATGTGTAAAGGCCAAAAATACAAACATATTTCCAACTCTGATACCTCCCTCTCATCAGCAATGTTTCTCCTTGTCTATAGATTGCCAGTGGTAATGGTCCACGCTCTTGCAAATCCCAGCCAGTTCAATTTGACTATAGAATGTCAGAGGCCCTGCATTACCTCCCTTCTATCTACTCACTTTCCCAGGAGTGATGTTCCTGGCACCTTTTAAGACTCTAAAATAACATAAGTACTTGGGGGTGGGGTGGGGCAGTACATTCCCTGGACTCAGTGAACTGTCTTCAGGGTTGAGGGCTGGATATTCCTGAGGAGCAGAATTGGATGCAAATTCCTTCTTACTCTGCTGCTCTTCTGCAATACCAGCCCCCCTCCCCCCAGCGCAGCAGTCCTCTGAGGATTGTATCATGGGATTGTCTCCATCAGTGCATTTCTTACAAACATCTGGCAGTGCAGCCTTGCCTGTTCCAATGCTCTGAGTCCTCTCAGACCACAGGCGTTCTCCTGGATAGTCAAGTGATCTTTCCCCTGAGTCTGAGGAGGAAATCTGTGCTGGTCTCCTGAGCTGCTTTCTGAGCAGTGGAAAGTTGTTTATTCCACATAATTAATGGACAGAGAAACTGAGCCTAATTTATTTTACTCATAGGAATGCAAGTCTGTTCTTTCAAGAGAAGAATGTGTGTCTTTGCCTCACCCAAATTGACTCACAATTTCCAAAAGGCATAGATACACTTGGGTCAAAGGTGAGGCGAAGGAGCAATTTTCAACCTAAAAGGGAAATTAAACATATTTTTAAAAGAAATCATATTTCTGTTTTGGTCTTACCATTTTAAGCTCTTTGTGTGATCATCTAAAATTGTTATTGAAAGGCGTTTAATGAGGATTTTGGATTATGGCTATGTGTTACAAATTAGATTACTGTGGCCTTTCAGAATTTTCTAGTTAGCTCTTTTAGGAACTCAACATCCTTTAACTTATCTTGATCATTGGATTTTACTCACACATCTGAAGCTAAATAGGGAACAGTACATTTCAAATGCCTGCCTGCTGTATACAGAGCAGTGCACTGAGGACTGTGGTAAATTACAAAGGCTGTGGCTCTGAGACCCTGTCAAACTGCATTTGCAAAACTCTTTGCAGATGAGTTTTATAAATTCTTAAGAGCGAATCAGCAAAACTCATGTCCTTCTCAGCAAAGGTCATTGATTCCACACTGGTAGTAGTCCCGTGTTTGTGTAGTAGAAAAGGGGATAGTGGAATGGGAAAAGCATGGGCTTCACACCCAGGCATATATCCGGATTCCAGCTCTGCTGCTGTATTAGAAAAATTACCCCTAACAAGGAACCTCTCTTTGCTTGAGTCTTCATCATAATCCTGCCTTGCAGGATTGTTGTTACAGAATGTACAGTTCTTGTCTCATGGCAAGGTATTTAGTAAATGACAGTCATCATTCACATATAAAGCGTCTCCCAGTGTTGAGCTTCCTCTGAAACCTGCTAAACTCAGAATGAGGTGGGAATTGGCCTGAGTGCTACCTTCCATGACATGAATTCTATCATCACTGTCTTGGTATGGCATCTCTTCTCTCTCACTTCCAGCTACTCTGCCTGCAAGAGTTTCTTCCAGCCAGACGTCGACTCCTCCAGGAAACTTCCCTTGAGCACCAGGACTGGGTTAGTTGCCTGAGTGCTCCCAGAGTCCCCTGGGCTCACCTCCATGGCAGCTCATAACTGACAGCATTCTAATTGCCTGCCTGCTCTGGGGGCTGCATTTTGCTTTCTTTTGACAGGGTAAAAGTCACGATAGCTGCTCTCCTCTTTTAATCAGCTTTATCGAGGTATAGTTAAAAATCCCATAAAATCCACTCACTTTCAGTCTATAATTTAATGGGTTCTCAGTAATTTTACAGAGTTGTGCAGTTATCACCACAATCAAGTATTAGAACAACTTACTGCTGTTGTTCAGTTGCTCAGTCATGTCTGACTCTTTACAACCCCATGGACTGTAGCATGCCAGGCTTCCCTGTCCTTCACTATCTCCTGGAGCTTGCTCAAACTCATGTCATTGAGTCGATGACGCCATCCAACCATCTCATCCTCTGTTGTCCCCTTCTCCTCCTTCCCTCAATCTTTCCCAGCGTCAGGGTCTTTTCCAATGAATCAGTTCTTCACATCAGGTGGAGAAAGTATTGAAACTTCAGCTTCAGCATCAGTCTTTCCAATGGATATTCAGTGTTGATTTCTTTTAGGATTGATTGGTTTGATCTCCTTGCTGTCCAAGGGACTCTCAAAATTCTTCTCCAGCAACACAGTTTGAAAGCATCAATTCTTCAGCCCTCAGCCTTCTTTATGGTCCAACTCACACATCTGTACATGACTGCTTGAAAAACAATAGTTTTGACTAGATGGATCTTTGTCAGCAAAGTGATGTCTCTGCTTTTTAATATGCTGTCTAGATTTTTCATAGCTTTTCTTCCAAGAAGCAAGCATCTTTTAATTTCAAGGCTGAAGTCACCATCTGCAGTGATTTTGGAGCCCAAGAAAATAAAGTCTGTCACTGTTTCCACTGTTTCCCCATCTATTTGCCATGAGGTGATGGGACCAGATGCTATGACCTTAGTTTTTTGAATGCTGAGTTTTAAGCGGCTTTTGCACTCTCCACTTTAACCTTCAACAAGAGGTTCTTTAGTTCCTCTTCGCTTTCTGCCATTTCAGTAATGTTATCTGTCTATTGGAGGTTATTGATATTTCTCCTGGCAAATCCAGCTTGAGCTTCATCCAGCCTAGCATTTCTCATGATGTACTCTGCATATAAGTTAAATAAGCATGGTGACAAAATACAGCCTTGACATATGTCTTTCCCAAATTTGAACCAGCCAATTGTTCTGTGAGGGGTTCTAATTGTTGTTTCTTGACCTGCATTTAGGTTTCTCAGGAGGCAGTTAAGGTGGTCTGGTATTCCCATCTATTTAAGAATTTTCCATTTTGTTGTGATCCACACAGTTAAAGGCTTTAGTGCAGTCAAGAAGCAGAAGTAGATTTATTTTTTAAATTCCCTTGCTTTTTCTACGACCCTGTGGATGTTGGTAATTTGACCTTTGGTTCCTCTGTCTTTTCTAAATCCAGTTTGTACATCTGGAAGTTCTCAGTTCACAAACTGTTGAAACCTAAGTTGAAGGATTTTGAGTATGACCTTCTTAGCATGTGAAATGAGTGAAATTGTGTGGTATTTTGAACATTTTTTGGCACTTCCTTTCTTTGGGATTGGATGAAAACGGATCTTTTCCAATCCTGTGGCCACTGCTGAGTTTTCCAGATTTGCTGGCATATTGGGTGCAGCACTTTCACAGCATCATCTTTTAAGATTTGAAATAGCTCAGCTGTAATTCCATCACCTCCATGAGTTTTGTTCATAGTAATGCTTCCTAAGACCCACTTGACTTCAGATTCCAAGATGTCTGGCTCCAGGTGAGTGATCACACCATCATGGTTATCCGGGTCATCAAGATCTTTTTTGTATAGTTCTTCTGTGTATTCTTACCACCTCTTCTTAAGTCTTCTGCTTCTGTTAGGTCTATACCATTTTTGTCCTTTGTAGTGCCCATCTTTGTATGAAATATTCCCTTGGTATCTCTAATTTCTTGAGGAGATCTCTAGTCTTTCCCATTCTACTGTTTTCCTCTATTTCTTTGCATTGTTCACTGAGGAAGGCTTTCTTATCTCTCTCCTTGCTATTCTTTGGAACTCTGCATTCAGATGCTTATATCTTTCCTTATATCCTTTGCCTTTTGCTTCTCTTCTTTTCTTGGCTATTTGTAAAGCCTCCTCAGACAACCATTTTGCCTTTTTGCATTTCTTTTTCTTGGGAATGGTCTTGATCACTGCCTCCTATATGATGTCATGAACCTCCTTCCATAGTTCTTCAGGCACTCTGTCTATCAGATCTTTTTTTTTTTTTTTTTTTTAATTTTGCTTAACTTTACAATATTGTATTGCTTTTACAATACATCAAAATGGATCTGCCGCCAGTATACACGTGTTCCCCATCCTGAACCCTCCTCCCTCTCCCCTCCCCACACCATCCCTCCAGGTCGTCCCAGTGCTCCAGCCCCAGGCATTTGTTATCGGGCATCGTACCTGGACTGACGACTCGTTTCAGATATAATATTATACACATTTCAATGCTATTCTCCCCAATCATCCCACCCTCTCCCGGTCCCAGAGTCCAAAAGTCTGTTCTATACATCAGTGTCTCTTTTGCTGTCTCGTAAATAGGGTTATTTTTACCATCTTTCTAAATTCCATATATATGCGTTAGTATACTGTATTTGTGTTTTTGTTTCTGGCTTACTTCACTCTGTATAATAGGCTCCAGTTCCATCCACCTCCTTAGAACTGATTCAAATGTATTCTTTTTAATGGCTGAGTAATACTCCATTGTGTATATGTACCACAGCTTGCTTATCCATTCATCTGTGGATGGACATCTAGGTTGCTTCCATGTTCTGGCTATTGTAAACAGTGCTGCTATGAACACTGGGGTACACGTGTCTCTTTCAATTCTGGTTTTCTCAGTGTATATGCCCAGCAGTGGGATTGCTGGATCATAAGGCAGTTCTATTCCCAGTTTTTTGAGGAATCTCCATACTGTTCTCCATAGTGGCTGTACTAGTTTGCATTCCCACCAACAGTGTAAGAGGGTTCCCTTCTCTCCGCACCCTCTCCAGCATTTATTGCTTGTGGACTTTTGGATAGCAGCCATTCTGATTGGTGTGAGATGGTACCTCATGTCTATCAGATCTAATCCCTTGAATCTATTTGTCACTTACACTGTATAATTGTAAGGAATTTGATTTAGTTCATACCTAAATGGCTTACTTTCTTCAGTTTAAGTTTGAATTTGGCAATAAGGAGTTCATGATCTGAGCCACAGTCAGCTTCTGGTCTTGTTTTTGCTGACTGTATAGAGCTTTTCCAACTTTGGATGCAAAGAATATAATTAACCCAAAGTCAGTATTGACCATCTGGTGATGTCCATGTGTAGAGTGTTCTCTTGTGATGTTGGAAGAGGGTGTTTGCTATGACCAGTGTGTTCTCTTGGCAAAACTCTGTTAGCCTTTTCCCTACTTCATTTTGTACTCCAAGGCCAAATTTGCCTGTTACTCCAGGTATCTCTGACTTCCTACTTTTGTATTTCAGTCCCCTATGATGAAAAGGACATCTTTTTTTGGTGTTAGTTCTAGAAGGTCTTGTAGGTCTTCACAGAACCATTCAATTTCAGCTTCTTTGTCATTAGAGGCTGGGGCATAGACTTGAATTATTGTGATACTGAATGGTTTACCTTGGAAACAAACAGATCATTTTGTCACTTTTGAGACTGTACCCAAGTACTGAATTTCAGACTCCTTTGTTGACTATGAGGGCTACTCCATTTGTTCTAAGGGATTTTTGCCCACAGTAGTAGATATAATGGTCATCTGGGTTAAATTCACCCATTCCAGTCCATTTTATTTTGCTGATTCCTAAAATGTTGATGTTCACTCTTGCTATCTACTGTTTGACCACTTCCAATTTGCCTTGATTCATGGACCTAACATTCCACGTTCCTATGCAATATTGTTCTTATAGCATTAGACTTTACTTTCACTACCAGACTCATCGACAACTGGGCATCATTTCTGCTTTGGCTCAGCCTCTTTATTCCTTCTGGAGCTATTTCTCTGCCATTAGAACAACTTTACCACCCTCAAAGAGATCCCTTGTGCCCATTTGCTGTCACTCCATTCCTTAGCCCCAGGTAACCAGTAATTTACTTTCTATCTTGATAGATTTATCTTTTCTGGGCATTTCATATAAGTGGAGTCATATAATAAGTAATTTTTTGTATCTCACCTTCACTTATCATGAAGTTTTTGAGTTTTATACACATTGTAGTCTGTGTCTGTAGTTTGTTCCTTTTTCTTGATATATAGTATTCTGCTGCATGCACACACAGGACTCTGTTCTTAGGACTAGTATCCTGTGGCTACTTCAGTGTCTGCTTATTACAGCAAAAGCTGAGAAAATATTTGTTGCTTGAATTCAGTTCACAATATGATATTTTTAAAGTTGGTCTAAAGTCTTAGTGCACACACAAATGAGGGGAGCAGACAAAACACACAAATGTCTTTGCCATGTTTTGGTGATATCAAGGCAATAACTAGAGGGACTCCTCGGTGGCTTCTTACCTTAATGCTGAGTAAGTTTTTAAAATTCTGAAGTGAGAAACACTACTTCTTCCACTCTCTTTGACCTTGCCAAAGGTCATTCTCATTCTCCATGTCAAAACTAAATGCTCACATTTGTCCCAGTACATACTGGGTATCTCATAAATATTTATGCACTTATTCAATGCACTCACCTGCTGTGTACATTATTTTAGGTATGTACATTATTTTGGGATACTTCAGTGAACAAAATAGACAAAAATCTCTACTTTCTTCCTGACGAATGTTTCCCCAACATCAGTAATGCTTAAGGATCTGGCCCACAAAAACTTTAACATGTTTTTCAAAAATCATTATACATGATGTCAAAAAACAAATAAATTATTCACATAGGAGGAGATATGGAAAATTATTCAACACATAGAAAACAGATCAGCCTCAGTAACAGTGAAAGAAATTAAAATATAAACAATTTCATAGAAGTTATAATTGTAGAAATATGCAATTTAAATTATCAAAAAGAAATTTTAATTATTATATGCAATGTAGATAGGGATATAGAAAACCAAAATGCACAAAAACTGCTGATACTATTATAATGATTGGGTCTTTGGAAATAGATCACATCACTGATTTAGAAATTAAATTTTTTCAAGAATGTCCAAAGGAAATAAATTAGGGGAAAAGTTATACCAGTGCTATTAATAAAAGGAAAACACCAACATATTCCAAATGTCCCACCATTTGTGAATAAGTAAGATATCTAAGATCGGGGAAGGCAATGGCACCCCACCCCAGTACTTTTGCCTGGAAAATCCCATGGACGGAGGAGCCTGGTAGGCTCCAGTCCGTGGGGTCGCTAAGAGTCGGACACGACTGATCGACTTCACTTTCACTTTTCACTTTCATGCATTGGAGAAGGAAATGGCAACCCACTCCAGTATTCTTGCCTGGAGAATCCCAGGGACGGGGGAGCCTGGTGAGCTTCCGTCTATGGGGTCGCACAGAGTCGGACACGACTGAAGCGACTTAGCAGCAGCAGCAGCAGCAAGATATCTAAAATACCATAGGATAGAATGCTTTTATCTACTAAAAACAATAAAAAAATCATACACTCTGTGATATATAGAACGTATACACAAAATAACAGATAAAACAAAGAATGAAAAATATCATTTAAGAACTGGTTATAGCTAAATAAAACATGTATCAGAAAGGAGCATAAAGCCATACACATATTTGTATTTTAGAATTTTCTCTTGATATATACAACAGATTTTTAAAACTCAGTAGTCATTCTTCCCTGCCCCACCCCTCCAGCCCCACCTTACATGACAAAGCATGATATCCTTGCAAAATATAGTCTTCATTTCTACCTCTTTTTCTAGTTCTTTTCATAAGTAAATCAAAAGGACATTATTCTTCTCCTTAGGTGCCGCTCCCAGGCCTACTGCACTAGCACAGATTCCCATGAGCTATAGAACAGCAAAGTAGAAAAGACCTAGAGACAGAACAATCCACTTTTATACTTTACAGAGACAGGAATTGCCATCCATAGAGGGGAGGATCTTGCCTAAAATCTCCCAGATATTTAGTGGCCAGGATAGTATAAAACGTAAGTCTCAATGTTCTTCACCACCTAACATAGTCTCTGGTACATAGTAGGAAACCAAGATAATATGCTGAATCACAGACTGACTTTTATAACAGATAATTGATATTCCAGAATTCACCAAAATGCCCACATCCTGGGGTTCTTGGCTCTGGATAGCCAGCTGAGAGTCAACATCTGAGTATGAAAAATTTGAACTCATCGAGCAGAACCAAAACAACAAAACCAAAAACCAACAAAAAACAAGAGAAGGAAACCTAAGCAGTATTCTTCCTTGGTAGAAGGCTGCTATTCTACTAAAATACTTGGAATAGTCTTAATTTTAATGGGTGTGCCTGCTGTCCTGCAGATCTGGGTCCTGGACCAGTTTAAGGCTATGAGTTTATTTTGGTTTGTTTAGGCAGCCTGCTGTGGCATCTTTCTATTATGGTTGACAACTGTGTCTGGTTGAGTCAACCTTTGGATTCTTATTTGGATTAGAACATAATGCTCATTATCTTATTTTTAGAGGAAGCAGAGCTGGTATAGAAGGTCTATGGAGAACCCTAGGGGATACACTGACATCTCTCACTGCAGAACTGAGGCAATATGAGTAGGAAAAAAAAAAAAAAAAAACTGAGATGGAAAAAGGCATCTGGCTACTTGTGTTTGTTTTGGAGGCAGCGCAGACTGGAGAGGGGGAGGGGGCAGATTTCCATTCTAATGTGTGGTGTGATCCTGGGCAAGTCACTCTTATCTCTGTTTCTCCAAGGGTAAATGGCAAACCCGACTAAGAGGTTCAGAGGTAGTGACAGATATGAAAAAAATTTTTTTACTATAAAGTACTATACAAACTAGTAGTGGTAATGATGGTCATTGGGATTGAATTCATCATGGGCAATAATTTTAAAAAGAAGCAGTTGGTGTGATGCCATTTCTTATGAAATGATGGTGAAGAGAAGAAAGTGGGGCTTCCCTGGTGGCTCAGTGGTAATCTGCCTGCAATGCAGAGGACGGATTAGATCCCTGGGTCGAGAAGACTCTCTGAGGAGGGCATGGAAACCCACTCCTGTATTCTTGCCTGGAGAATTACATGGATAGAGGAGCCTGGTGGGCTTCAGTCCATGGGGTCTCAAAGAGTCAGACACAACCGACGCGACTAATCAGCAGCAGGAGAGAGTGACCAGAGGAAGCCATGCTTATTAAGAGGAAGGGAAATAACGTGATGACAGGTTTTATACAACAAGGAGAAAGAAAAATCTTTGGCTGCTTTCCTCTTATCCATTCATCTACTTTCCATCTACCTCTAAACACTAACTAGTCATGAACTTTGGCCAAAGTTTTAGTCTCCCTGTTCCATTATCCTTTCCCTAATAGCATAGTGTTCATCATGGGACTTTCAAATAGCTATCTTGAATAGAAAGGACAACAGACAGATTTGAGAGCCTGGGTGTGGATAGGAGTACCTCCACACATTAGCTGCATGACTTGGACAGGTTTTTTCTACCCCTCATCCAAGGTGTCCTCATCTGTGGCCAAGGGAAGAACAACCTGTTTAACTGGCCATGCGCTCTTTACAAACTGCAAAGTGCATTACACGTGCCTTTTGTAGTGATTACTTAGCCTCTTTTGGCCTCAGTTTCTGCATTTGTCAAATAGGAACAAAATGGGTTTCAGAATGTGAAGCTGGGACCCTTATTTATCTTGGTGGTGGTGGTTTAGTCACTAAGTCATATCCGACTCTTTGCAACCCATGGACTATAGCCTGCTAGGTTCCTCTGTCCATGAGATTCTCCAGGCAAGAATACTGGAGTGGGTTGCCATTTCCTTCTTCAGGGGATCTTCCCAACCCAAGAATCAAACCCGGGTCTCTTGCCTTGCAGGAAGATTCTTTACCAACTGGGCTATGATGAAAGCCCCCTGCATATAACAGTGTCACATTACTGCTCACCCAAGATGAAATCTACAGGCTCCAGGTTTTCCACCACAGACTGGAATATTTATTTCCAATGTGACATTCTTTCTTGTGCTCAGCTGCTCAGTCGTGTCAGACTCTTTGCGACCCCATGGACTGTATCCTGCCAGGCTCCTCTGTCCATGGAATTTTCCAGGAAAGAATACTGGAGGGGGTTGCAAATTCTTACTCCAGGGGATCTTCCTGACCCAGGGATTGAATCCATTCTCCCACATCTCCAGCATTAGCAGGCAGATTCTTTTATCACTCTACCACCTGGGAAGACCGGCATTCTTTCTATCCTATTGTTAAATTTCGCCTTTAGAGAACTGGCAATTTCCTTGGTAAGCTAAGGCTCTTCCACAGTTTACCTGACCACCCCTGTCTTACCAGAGCTTCCCACTTTAGGAAGCTGAAAACTTCATGTGACACAAGAAGCTCTTAAAGCCAAGGGGCTTTAGGTAGGCCACTAACTCTAGACAGTCCAGCCATGATGATTAGAGGGAGATTTGGGAAGAGATGAAAAAACCAAGTGGATGGTGACAACTGGAAGACACTAAGAAGGCGCTTGTGGACCTGTGCCACTAACAGCCCTGGGGAGGCCGAGCAAGAGGAGGGGCTGTGTCCCTGGGGCCTGCTGGCTCCTGTCTCCCCTCCCAAATGGATAGCCCCTTCCATTCAATCCACATGCGTCTGTCCTCTGCCTCTTGAGTATGTCTGAAACTGGAAAACATCTGTACTAGTTTCATCTGGGTGTGATTTATAAGGACTCCCTGCAGTCCCCTCTCCCTTCTCCTCCTCTTCACCTCTGGGGCTTGGGGGTTTAGAGCTTTTTTTTTTTTTTTTTTTTACACAGGCTTGTGTTTCTTGAGACTGGATTACCTTGATTTATTATGCCCTAGACTCATTAACAAAAGACTCTGGGACAGGTCATTTATTTTGTGAGTGGCGATTTCCTGTCCTACCCCAGCCCTGCTCAGCAGGGGCCTAGGGGAGCACAGACGTATATGAGCTGCACTGTCACCATGGGAGAACGGGCTCGAACACAAGAGGATCAGAGGGCAGAAAGTGTCTTTTAAGAGTCTTTCTTCGCACTTTAATGGCTTCCTTCACAGTCCCTTTCGACAGTTCTTTCTCCTTTTCCTCCTCCAGCAAATGGGTCAAAGTTTAGCAAATAAGTTGTGGGGTTGCTTTCTGAAAGGAACAAACACTGACCTTTATTTTATATTTGAATTGTTTAACATTTATATACAAAAATATTACATATATGTGTACATATATATGGGCTTTCCTGGTTGCTGTTGTTCAGTTGCTAAGTCATGGCCAACTCTTTGCGACCCCATGGACTGTAGCCCTTCAGGTTCCTCTGTCCATGGGATTTCCCAGACAGGAATACTGGGGTGGGTTGTCATTTCCTTCTCCAGGGAATCTGCCCAACCCAGGGATCAAATCTGTATCTCTGGCTTTGGCAGGTGGATTCTTTACTGCAGAGACACCAAGGAATACATATATATGGGCTTCCTTGGGAGCTCAGTGGTGAGGAATCCACCTGCAATGCCAGAGACCTGGGTCTGATCCCTGGGTTGGGAAAATGACCTGGAGAAGGAAATGGCAACCCACTCCAGTATTTTTGCCTGGGAAATCTCATGAACAGAGAAGCCTGGCCGTTACGGTCCACGGGGTTGTAAAGTGTCAGACACATCTTAGCAACAAAACAACAACAAATACATATTACTCTGTATATGGGATACTGGTGGGCACCCAAGCTAAGCATAAATTGACTTAATTAAACATATGTTCACTATGGTCAATGTTTTTGTAGGGCGGGCCCTTATTAAAATTATACGTTCATGTTTGGGCACTAAAAAACAGAGTTGTTAATAATTTGGAGATAGACTATCAGGCAAAAATACAATTATTCAAGATTTTCAGATAGGACTTCAGAAGGAAGATGAATGAAACTGGCATTATTTAGCCTGAAGATCAGAGGCTGAAGAATGATTTATTAACTGTTACCAGGTCTCTAGAAGGTAGTTATATATAGGAATGATGGTGACCAGCTGTTTTTCTGACTGCACTAAGGATAGAATGGAGGAAGTGGAATTAAAGTATAGCAAAGTGACAGAGTAATAATCATGAAAGTGAGTGGCCATGGCTAAAGTCTGTTTAAAAAAATGTGATAACTTAAGTCCCATTTTATAGATTAAGGGATGAAGGTTTAGAGAAGTTAAGCAATTTGCACAGTAGAGGACATGATAGAATCAGATCCAGTGTATGAGAAGGTTGACTTATAGAACAAAGACATTAGCCAAAACAAACAATCTTACCTAGTTCCCTCCTAGATTGATTTGTGTTGAGAGTTTGAATACAGGATCAGAAACAGTTTGATCCTGAAGGCTGCATTCTTAACCTCATGGCTTAGAATTAGGTATTCAGATTCTCCTATTTCCTCCCCCCCACCCGTGGAGGAACTTTTGCTCTGAGGTCACTGATGCGACATTGCTTCTTGGTGCCTAGGTTATAAGAAGTGCCTAGGTTATCAGTTTCAGTACTGATAACTGAAAATAGTGTTCTGTTGTTGTTCAGTCAATCTGTCCTCTCCGACTCTTTGTGACCCCATGGACCGAAGCACGCTAGGCTTTCCTGTCCTTCACCATCTCCTGGAGCTTGCTCAAACTCACATCCATTTAGGCAATGATGCCATTCAACCATCTTGTCCCCATCTCCTCCTGCCTTTAATCTTTCCCAGTATCAGGGTCTTTTCTGATGAGTCAAGTGGCCAAAGTATTGGAGTTTCAGCTTTAGCATCAGTCTTTCCCATGGATATTCAGGGTTCATGTCCTTTAGGATTGAATGATTTGATCTCATTGTAGTCTAAGGGACTCTCAATAGTCTTCTCCAACACCACAGTCTGAAAGCATCAATTCTGTGTGCTCACATCCATACATGACTACTGGAAAAATCATCGTTTTGACTATATGACCTTTGTCAGCAAAATAATGTCTCTGCTTTTTAATACACTGTCTAGATTTATCAAAGCTTTTCTTCCAAGGAACAAAAGTCTTTTAATTTCACGGCTGCAGTCACCATCTGCAATGATTTTGGAACCCAAGAAAATAAAGTCTGTCACTTTCCCTTATTTTTCCATCTATATGCCATGAAGTGATGGAACAGGATGCGTTGATTTTAGTTTTTTGAATGTTGAGTTTTAAGCCAACTTTTTCACTCTCCTCTTTCACCTTCATCAAGAGGCTCTTCCGTTCCTCTTCGCTTTCTGCCATAAAGGTAGTGTCATCTGCCCATCTGAGGTTATCGATATTTCTTCCAGCAATCTTGATTCCAGCTTCTGATTCATCTAGTGCAGCATTCTCATGATGTACTCTGCATATAAGTTAAATAAATAGTAACAATATATAGCCTTGTTGTACTGCTTTCCCAATTTGGAACCAGTCTGTTGTTCCATGTCCAGTTTGAACTGTTGCTTCTTAAACCTGCACACAGGTTTCTCAGGAGACAGGAAAGGTCATCTGGTATTCCCATCTCTTTAAAAATTTCCACAGTTTTTTCTGATCCACACAGTCAAAGGCTTTCACCTAGTCAATGAAGCAGAAATAGGTGTTTTTATGGAATTCTCTTGGTTTTTATATGATCCAACGAATGCTGGCAATTTGATCTCTGCTTCCTCTGCCTTTTCTAAATCCAGCTTGTATATCTGGATGCTCTGGGTTCACAAACTGTTGAAACCTAGGTTGGAGGATTTTGAGCATTACTTTGCTAGTGTGTGAAATGAGTGCAATTGTGGAGCAGTTTGAACATTCTTTGGCATTTTCCTTCTTTGGTATTGGAATGAAAACTGACCTTTTCCAGTCCTGTGGCCGCTGCTGAGTTTTCCAAATTTTCTGACATATTGAATGCAGCACTTTAATAGTAACATCTTTTAGAATTTGAAATAGCTCAGCTGGAATTCCATCACTTCCACGAGTTTTGTTTGTGGTGCTTCTTAAGGCCCATTTGACTTCACAGTCCAGGATGTCAGGCTCTAGGTGAGTATAACACCATCTAGGTGATATAACACTATCATGGTTATCCAGGTCATTAAGATCTTTTTTGTATAGTTCTTCTGTGTATTCCCGCCACCTCTTCTTACTATCTTCTGCTTCTGTTAGGTCCATACCATTTCTGTCCTTTATTGTGCCCATCTTTGCATGAAATGTTCCCTTGGTATTTTGAATTTTCTTGAAGAGATCTCTTGTCTTTCCCATTCTATTGCTTTCCTCTATTCTTTTGCATTGATCACTGAGGAAGGCTTTCTTATCTCTCCTTGCTATTCTTTGGAACTCTGCATTCAGATGGGTATATCTTTCCTTTTCTCCTTTGCATTTTGCTCCTCTTCTTTTCTCAGCTATTTGTAAAGTCTCCTCAGACAATCATTTTGCCCCTTTGTATTTCTTTTTCTTGGAGATGGTTTTGTTTACTGCCTCATGTAAAAGGTCACGAAACTCCATCCATAGTTCTTAAGGCACTCCATCAGATCTAATCCCTTGAATCTATTTGTCACTTCCACGGTATAATCGTAAGGAATTTGATTTAGATCATACCTGAATGGCCTAGTGGTTTTCCCTACTTTCTTCAATTTCTGCAATAAGGAGTTCATGGTCTGAGCCACTTTGGCCACCTCATGTGAAGAGTTGACTCATTGGAAAAGACTCTGATGCTGGGAGGCATTGGGGGCAGGAGGAGAAGGTGACGACAGAGGATGAAATGGCTGGATGGCATCACTGACTCTATGGACATGAGTCTGAGTGAACTCCGGGAGTTGGTGATGGACAGGGAGGCCTGGCGTGCTGCGATTCATGGGGTCGCAAAGAGTTGGACATGACTGAGTGACTGAACTGAACTGATCTGAGCCACAGTCAGATCCCTGTCTTGTTTTTGCTGACTGTATAGAGCTTCTCCACCTTCGGCTGCAAAGAATATAATCATTGTTCTAGTTGAAGCCTCAAGAAGCAAACATTTTACACTCCCTAACTCAGATCTTGGATATTTAGAAGTTAATTCTTCTCTAATTGCTCCGTTAATTACTTGGAAGGTGTAGGAGTAGGTAGAAAAGGAGGGTGGGTTTTTCCACAGTCAATCCTATCAGAAGGGGCAAGAAGAGAGAACTGGTGTGTGCTAAGGGCAGACCTGAGCTAAGTGTTTTCCCATTAGTTACTTCATTTTCATCTTCCTAGCAGTTCTTTGAGGTAGGTGTTATCAGCACAATTTTACAAATGAGGGAGGTTAGGTAACTTGCCTGAGGTCAGGTTGCCTGTGTAGCAAGAGCCTGGGATCTGAACCCAGAATATCCCCCTCCAGAGCTGTGCCCCAAACACCATACTCTATTCAATGCAAAGCACAAGAGAGGACTCAAGAGGCTCAGCCATCAATAGATGAGAGCACAGACGTGGGGTGACCCTTGAGCTCAGGTTGAGCTCAACTTTTCTGCTCTCCTCGGCGGATTTCAAACTTTCGTGTGTGGAGCAGCAAACTGGACAAACAAGAAGCCATTATTTCTAGGTTCTGCTCTGCCAGGAGCCTGGGGCATGACAAGATGGTTAATGCAAAATTTGGCATGCTTTCCCTTCTTAATTTCAGCCTCCTCCCAGGAGGGAATCCAGAGGCAGGGAGGGGAATGTGAGAAAGAGAAGGGAAAAACAATAAGAGATAAGTGAGAAAGGAGAATATTTATAGGACTTGGAACATCTAATGGAAACCAGCTGCCTGATTAGGGGTGGGGATGGAGGGTCTCTGGTTTTGCCTGCAAGGGATCATGAAGCCTTCTCTTGTGCATACCTGCTGCACCTTCTCTTGTATGTGGTGTGGGGAGTGTCTGGGCAGAAAGAGAGAGAGAGAGAGAGATAGAGGAGGGTGCCAGGAGGCCTGGGTGAAGGCTGCACACTCAGAACAATGGACACAAGAGAGCCGATATCCCCTCCTGGCCTCACTCCCCCCACCTCCTGTCTTCATTTTAAGCTGGAGCTGATTCAAACCTGCTGCTCTTGGAAAGAGGCCATCAGTACAGGCTCCAACAGAAAGATGATCTGCAAGGGGATATGAGTGTGAGAGAGCGGGGCAATCAGAAAGAATGAGACAAGGGAATGGAAAAGGTGAATAAACAGGGGATGATGGAGGAGGGAGTGAGATTGAAAGATTGGCAAAATCAATACAATATTGTAAAGTTAAATAAAATAAAATTTAAAAAAATTAAAATAAAATAAAATGTTGGCGCAAGTGGGGAGCTTACAGAGAAGGGAGTGACTGAAGGATTTGAGTTGGAGCAAATCCAGAGCTGATCCTTCTGGGCCCTGTTCTTTCTCACGGATCCAGAGGCTTGCAATAAAGATGTGTTTGTTTGAGATTTTCCAGGTCTCTTTCCCATAAATCTGTATCTTCTTCTTAATTAAAGTCTTCTGGACCAAAGGTATCATCCAAGAATTGTGTAAAGAACACAAAGATAGGAAGAGGAATCATCAATGGGATAAATATGGTAAGTAAAGAGCAGAGTCTGGGGCACACATTTAGAAAGATGGCAGTGAGCAATAATGCGCTTTCCAGAGGCCAACTGGTCCTGAAACTAAAGCCTCAAGTATTGGACCCTACTTTTTATTTCTGGCTCTTACTTAGGTTCTTGGGAGAGGATATGTCCATGAACCACGGAGTTGAGTGTCATGTGTTTTTAACTGACATGAGTTTAACAATATGTGTTAGGAAAAGAAAAGACAGAAAAAAAAAAGAAGGAAGGAAAGGAAAGAGGTTCATTTAAATAGCGAGGATGATTTGCCCATCTTTCAACTCAGTGAGTAGCTGAAATGAGAGATGTGAATCCACTCTTGTCTTGGTCCTTTTTGATCTTGGTTCCTAGATGTATCTTATAACATGATCTGATTGGGTTTAAAGAATTTATTTTACAAAACATGATCCTTTAAACAAAAGTCTACTACTTTAACTCTTACCCAGCTGAAGGAAAACACCCACAAAATTATGCTGCACTTGTTGAAGGATGGTATAACAATGAAAGGTGGTATAAAGATGTTGTAACAGCTTGTTGAAAGATGGTATAACAGGAAATTTAAGGGATTTTTCAAAAGTTACTTTAATTAGACCTTTTTTTGCCACCTAAAAGTGCTGCCTTTAGACGTCATCGTTCATTGGGGTTGGTGAGTGTGTGAAAGTGTGGAGAGTATTTGTACCTATGGTTGATTAATAGACTGCTTTCTCCTGATTATCCCTCAGTCCACAGGTATATAATAAATTGAGAAAACTCCATAGACCTCTGAACTCAGGCAGAGCAATAAGAGGGGGCCAGTGGAGATTTATTCCTTTCAACTGTGTCTTTCCCTCTTTTGGGGTACACTCAACTCCTGCCCCTCAGTCTGAAACAAGTGGCTGCCTTGCTCTCCTATGGCACCATGTAATATGTTACAGTGAGTCCTGTACACTGTCAGTATCTCACAAAAACAAACCTCTAGTCCCCTTGCTATTTCAAGGTGGTCTTCGCTTGTGCTTGTCTAGTGCATTCACTTCATTAACTCAGTAACAAGTCTTCTGTGCCAGAAGGATTAGAGAGAAAGCCAGTTCAAAGACCAGGCTAGCAAGAATGGCAACTTTCCTTTAGGAAAGAGTCACTATTATTGCTTTCAGGATTTCAGGGGGAAAGAAAGGCAGACGTTGAAATAAAAGGCAGGGATATTGATCCATTTGGGAAGAAATTCCCGATCAAATTGTCAGATAGGTTCTGTCACAGACAACCTCCTCAAGCTGGCAGATTACAGCTCTGTGGCAGCCTCATCTTGCTTATGTCTTCTGTCTTCTAGACAGAATCTTCTGTCTTCTAGAAAAGGTGTCCTTGATCATTCATAGTTTACACACTCTGTGATTTGGAAAACTTCTATCCCATTAACTCAACCAGAAATCCCAAGACACTGGACAGAGAAGGGCTTCTGAGAACACTTAACTCTCTCTACTTTGACTTCCAGGTCAGACTGCTACTGAGTCATTATTCTTCAAGACTCACTAGGAACATGATTCTCAACCTTTCAATGTAATGCTAGAGAAGATGCCTAGGTACTCTATAATTTTGTGTGCTGGGCTCCACTGGTTTGGTACTTTTTGATCTATTATGTTCCATATTTCCAGGTCATGCTTCAGCTTGCATAATCTTTTAGTTTTTACTTATTTCTCTATAGACCCACTTTTTTTTTTTTTTAATGAGTCATCTCTATTTGTGTCTTGATGAACTATAAAACATCTCCCACCATTCCTTCCATCCTATGACCAGTCCTCACTTCTCTAAACTTTCTATTATTGTCTTCTCATTTATATGTTTTACACAAAATGCTAAATGTAGACTAATCACTGCTGCTGCTGCTGCTGCTAAGTCATGTCAGTCGTGTCCGACTCTGTGCGACCCCATAGACGGCAGCCCACCAGGCGCCCCTGTCCCTGGGATTCTCCAGGCAAGAACACTGGAGTGGGTTGCCATTTCCTTCTCCAAAGCATGAAAGTGAAAGGTGAAAGTGAGGTTGCTCAGTCGTGTCTGACTCTTAGTGACCCCATGGACTGCAGCCTACCAGGCTCCTCCGTCCATGGGATTTTCCAGGCAAGAGTACTGGAGTGGAGTGCCATTGCCTTCTCCGAGGCTAATCACTATGAATATGCAAGTCAGTGAATGTTAGTAGGAAAACATTATACAAACTCCTATTTTGCAATGGCAAGTGCATTATGTGGGGCATTGACCCTTGAACCTCTAATTCTTACCATACAAGTTGGTCTAAATGGAAATACTAATTTATTTAAACAGTATAGCATACCCAGATATCAATTTGAATAAAAGGTTATCAATACTCTAGAACTGGAAAATATGAGTCCCACACATTATATGAAGCATATAGAACCATGGTGTTTTATGACCTACATGTAGATCTTAGAGAAAGTTGACTTGTCTTTAAGGCCATTAAGTGAAACTCTACTGTGAAACTCAATCAATGAGAAACTCCAGAGGTACACTGATCTGGGTGTGAAGTGACTTTTTTTTACAGACACATTACCACTTCTACTGGGTGAATTGCCAATGATAGAAACAAGGAAAACGTGACCAGTGGCCGATTTGGGGCAAGCGAGGAGTATAATTTTGGTTCCGTGATTGAACGAGCTATAAATTTATTTAACCGCACTTCTAGCCTGTCAACTTTTTTCCATTTGATTTGAAAATTTCATGGAGGTTTTGTCAGATTCTTTGCAGATAAACCTTTTCTCTGCATTCCCTAATCTACCGGCCTACCACAGGTAGGGCCTACCATTCCCTAATCTACCATAGCATGCTCACTCTTGTCTAGCAACTCCAAAAAAATCATGGTTGCAGTTGCAACGGCACATGGAAGCTGAAGGTTGTGAGAAGTGTTGCACCAGGCATTGAGTTCCCTCAGTAGATCCTTCCAGTCTGACTCTTCCACACATTGGCTCCTAACGTACTCTTTTATATTCTCTTTTCCCTGTGTAGTCTTTCCAACCTGAAATTCTCTCACTTCTCTTTGCATGACTAAGTTCTGCTCATTCCTCAAGACTCAAATTCATTTCCTCTTCCTCTGTGCTTTCCTTGACCAAGTAGCTTACCAGAATTTCCCCTCCAATAGCTCATAGCACTTATTCTGTGCTCCTTCTTAATTTTCTGTACTATTCAGTACTCTTTGCTAGGCTTATGGGAGGTCAGGAGTTAGCCAGTGTGAATGGGTTGTATAACTTCCCAACAGAGAAACTGTGGAGTAATCATACTGGATGTGGAAAAGAGAAATTATTGGGTTGGGAGACTCACATCAGAATGGATAACTGAAGATATTTAGCACAGTTAGCATCCTTCTTTTCCTTCTCCTTTCTTTCTCCCAGAGGAAGAATGAACAGACCAAGGCTTGAAACCAAGGAGACCAGACTGACCTAGATAAGGAAGACTAGGCAGAGCTATAGTAAGGTGTTTGTGGTTTATAAACAAGTCCTGATATCCTAACTTGAGTGTTGGCAAACAATATTATGGAACAACAGACTGGTTCCAAATCAGGAAAGCAGTACATCAAGGCTGTATATTGTCACCATGCTTATTTAACTTATATGCAGAGTACATCATGCAAAATTCCGGGCTGGATAAAGCACAAGCTGGAATGAAGATTATTGGGAGAAATATCAATAACCTCAGATTTGCAGATGACACCATCCTATCAGTGGAAAGTGAAGAAGAACTAAAGAGACTCTTGATGAAAGTGGAAAAGGAGAGTGAAAAGTTGGCTTAAAACTCAACATTCAGAAAACTAAGATCATGGCATTAGGTCCCATCACTTCATGGCAAATAGATGGGGAAACAATGGAAACAGTGACAGACTTTATTTTTTGGGGATCCAAAATCACTGCAGATGGTGACTACAGCCATGAAATTAAAAGACACTTGCTCCTTGGAAAAAGAGCTATGACCAACCTAGACAGCATATTAAAAAGCAGAGACATTACTTTACCAACAAAGATCCATCTAGTCAAAGCTATGGTTTTTCAAGTAGTCATTTATGGATGTGAGATTTGGACTATAAAGAAAGCTGAGTGCTGAAGAATTGATACTTCTGAACTATGGTGTTGGAGAAGATTCTTGAGAGTCTCTTGGACTGCAAGGAGATCCAACCAGTCCATCCTAAAGGAAATCAGTCCTGAATATTCATTGGAAGGATTGATGCTAAAGCTGAAACTCCAATACTTTGGCTACCTGATGTGAAGAACCTCCTTATTTGAAAAGATTCTGATGCTGGGAAAGATTGAAGGCAGGAGGAGAAGAGGACAACAGAGGATGAGAGGGTTGGTTGGCATCACTGATGCCATGGACATGAGTTTGTGTAGGCTCCAGGAGTTGGTGATGGACAGAGAAGCCTGGCGTGCTGCAATCCATGAGGTCACAAAGAGTTGGACATGACAGAGCGACAGAACTGAAACAGTATTATCAGCCCAGAAAGTTCTCAGAGATACACCAAGGTCCCAGGCTAAACTGCAAAGTAGGCAAAACTCTTCCCCACCTCTTCTCCCATCCCTACAGTTCCCCAACACCCTGGACACTCCCAGACTTCATACTGCCCTTTTAGGACCTTTAACCCTTTGTCACTAAATAAGTCTGATCATCATAAAGGAACCTACCAGGTAAAGTTAGTCTTTCTTACTACTCACCAGGTACTGATCTCTTAAGATATGTAGATGATACCAATCTAATGGCAGAAAGCAAAGAGGAACTAAAGAGTCTCTTGATGAAAGTGAAAGGAGAGAGTGAAAAAGCTGGCTCAAAACTTAAGATCATGGCATCTGGTCTCATCATTTCATGGCAAATAGAAGAGTAAAAAGTAGAAACAGTGACAGATTTTATTTTCTTGGGCTCCAAAATCACTGTGGATGATGACTGCAGCCATGAAATTAAAAGATGTTTGCTCTTTGGAAGGAAAGCTGTGAAAAACCAAGACAGTATATCAAGAAGCAGAGACATTACTTTGCTGACAAAGGTCCATGTAGTCAAAGCTATGGTTTATCCAGTAGTCATGTATGGATGTGAGAGTTGGAACAAAAGAAGGCTGAGCACCAAAGAACTGATGCTTTTGAATTGTGGTGCTGGAGAAGACTCCTGAGAGTCCCTTGGACAGCAAGGAGATCAAACCAGCCAATCCTAAAGGAAATAAACCCTGAATATACATTGAAAGGACTGATGCTGAAGCTCCAATACTTTGGCCACCTGCGAAGAGCCAACTCATTGCAAAAGACCTTGATGCTGGGAAAGATTGAAGCCCAAAGGATAAGAGGGTGGCAGAGGATGAGATGGTCTGATAGTATCACTGTTTCATGGAGAAGAGTTTGAGAAAACTCCAGGAGATAGTGAAGGACTGGGAAGCCTTGTGTGCTGCAGTCCTGGGGGCTGTAAGGAGTCAGACACAACTTAGTGACTGAACAAGAACAAAGACTTTGGAAGGGATCTTCACTGTCTCATCTAACACCCAGTGCAGGATGACCTTTTACAATATCTCAATTGGCAGCAGCCAGCTTTGGATAAAATACTTCCTCTGACGGAAAGTTTAGTTCTTTCCAAAGCAGCCTGTTCCATTGTCCAACAGCTGTACTTGTTGGAAAGCTCTTTTTTATGTAAAGCAGAAGTTCAGTTCCCTTAAGGGATGTGAAATACAGTTCCTTCTCTCGAAGACAACCCTTCAAATTACTGAACAATAGTTCTGGTTCTCACTCTGCTTCTCCTTCTCTCTCTCCCCACTTCACACATACACACAAGCACCACATAACCTTCCCTTAATGTTCTTCGTTTGATATGGTTTCAGACTTTACTACTTTGCTACCTTTGATTCCCTTCCCTTTTCGGGACATTTAACTTTGTTAATATCTTTTTAAAAGTTTGGCCCTCAAGGTTGGCTATGTTTCATTTCTAGAAATGTGCTGGTGTTGAGACTGTACCCTCCCTTGATGTTGATTTGATTGAAGTAAAGTGTTTCTTATTTACAGGGTAACTAGTATGTGTTAGGCTAATTCATTAACAAGGAACCTGTCCTGAAGGAGTTCTTTTTTATCCACCAGGTAACGGTAGCTCACACTGAGACTGTTAGCTATTTAAAACCCCAAGGTTCTTTCCTGCAAAAACCTTTATCACACAAAAGTTCCCCATCCTATTTTATACAAGTATAACTCACATTCACCTGTGGCTTTTGTTTCCCTTTTGTTATTAGGCAGATATTTTTTCCTTTTCAATTATATGCTTCTCGAGAGTCTGGTAGGAGAAGGCAATGGCACCCCACTCCAGTACTCTTGCCTGGAAAATCCCATGGACGGAGGAGCTTGGTAGGCTGCAGTCCATGGGGTCGCTAAGAGTCAGACACAACTGAGCAACTTCACTTTCACGCATTGGAGAAGGAAATGGCAACCTACTCCAGTGTTTTTGCCTGGAGAATCCCAGGGACGGGGGAGCTTGGTGTGCTGCCGTTTATGGGGTCGCACAGAGTTGGACACGACTGAAGCGACTTAGCAGCAGCAGCAGCAGGGTCTGGTAAGAGCTTACTGATGGTCCTACCTTCTTTCATTCACTTGAGAGGTTTATTAGTTAGGTTTGGCTGAACTACTATCACAAATACACCCTATATGTATGAAGGTTCAAGCACAACAGAAGCTTGTCCCTCGTATAACTGTTCAAGACAGGTGCTTCTCCCTGGGCATAGCTCTTTTCTATGAGGTGGTTAGGGAACCCGGGCTTCTTAGACCCCTGTGACCCTGTCAATCTTTAGGGCCACATTCTCCAGCCCACAGAAAATGTGTGGAAGGACAGAGAAGAATTTTTATCAGTCAGGCCTTTGAAGAATATACAACAGTTCCACATACTTCATTGGGAAGAATTTAGTTACCTGGCTCTACTTTACTTAACCACAAGGAAGACTGGGAAACCTAGTCTAGCCAGTGCCTGGTGGTAGGGGGAGAGGGAGAAGATAACCTTGTAGACTGATGCAATAACATGATTCTATTTCTACTTTTTAACACTGTTGTTCACAGCCTTAGTTTAATTTCTGTAACTTTTATATAACTTCTCAGTTATGTTGTTGGATGGTCACAGTAGTAAAGGGTAGTTGTGTGTGTGGTTCAGGGCAAGGACTTGGAGCCAAGTGATCAGGGAGACCCAAAAGGTAGCATCCTGATGACTGATAAATTCAGAGGACTGGAGGAGACTGAGTGCACGAGGCCAGAGGTGACTGGGAGGGTAAAGTCTGGGACCCTGGGTAGGGGTTAGTCACAATAGTGAAAGAGGCAGAAGACTGAGACAGGGAGAGACACGAAGATGCTTCATTTGCGGTTTGGCAAGGACTTTTTAACACCACAGTCATGGTCAGGATACTATACTCCTAATGCTATATGTCTCCCAGGAAGTTTAGAAATTGTGACGATAATACTGGTAACACAGTTAACAGCTGCACAGTTCCTTTACTTAAATGCTGCGTCTCCAGCTTGCCTCCAGCCAGGGAAGTGCTGTCTGTCCTACTTAGAACTGATCTCATAAATCACCTCCTGTGTCCATCTGGAGACAAGGCCTTCCACTTATTTCTTTATCCACATTAGGGCAAGATTCAACTCCCAGCACTAGGTTGTTGACCTCCTTGGCTCATGAGGTTTTTATTTAATTTTTTGGTTTTTTTACTTTATTTTCTATTTTTGGCCACACCATGCTGCACGTGGGATCCTAATTCCTTGATCAGGGATCAAACCTGTACCCCTTGCATGGAGTCTTAACCACTGGATTGCCAAGGGAAGTCCACGAAGTTTGTAAAAACAAAAGAAAAATGATATTTTACAGTCTCTTGGTATAATTGGGAGGAACATGTGAGATAAATCACATAAAATTGCTTCAAAAACTGAGACGGACTACACAAATGTAATGGCCAATCACTGTGATGACCACCAAAGATGGTCAGTGCCTTGCTCCTTGGAGCACAGCCCCTCAGGGATGGGTTCTTGTGCTGATATGTGTGCAGAAGGCTCTGACTTTTGGATCCTTAGCTTGCAGACTGTGCAAAGAAGTCAAGTTTGGCAGCCACAAGTGACTCACTTCAGGCACATTTATCTGATTTGGCTGTTAGCTAGATAGTTTACACTGGTATAGTTTGCATACAGGGCTGGGAGTCAGGTTCTTCAGATCTCTAATCCTTGCTCAGCTTCCAACTTGCTCTGTGGTCTTGTATGTGTGTGTGCTCAGTCATGTCTGACTCTTGGGACCCTATGGACTATAGCTATCCAGGCTCCTCTGTCTATGGAATTTTGCGGGCAAGCATACTGGAGTGGATTGCCATTTCCTACCTCAGGGGATCTTCTTTACCACTGTGCCACCTGGGAAGCCCCCTGAGGCCTTGGCTAACCTGCTTAACATCTCTGTGACAGCTGGATTTTAACCATCAGCTCAAAGTCATGCTGATTTGCCTAAGAGGTGTTCTGTCAGGGTGAGCTGATTATTACCTCTACATCAATTTTAAAATACTGAGGTAAGGACTTGCAGTTTCCTGTTCAGCATGGAAGAAGCTTAGAAGTCACCACTCAGTCCTGCTGCTGCTGCTAAGTCGCTTCAGTCGTGTCCGACTCTGTGCGACCCCATAGACGGCAGCCCACCAGGCTCCCCCGTCCCTGGGATTCTCCAGGCAAGAACACTGGAGTGGGTTGCCATTTCCTTCTCCAATGCATGAAAGTAAAAAGTCAAAGTGAAGTTGCCCAGTCGTGTCCGACTCTTAGCGACCCCATGGACTGCAGGCTACCAGGCTCCTCCATCCATAGGATTTGCCAGGCAAGAGTACTGGAGTGGGGTGCCTTTGCCTTCTCTGGCTTCTGCCTTTCAGCTTTGCTTAACAAATTGCAGTTAAATATTTATAACCAAAGTAAAAACACAAAACAAAAACTTGTTGGTTGACAGAAAGAGCATGGACAGCTAAATTACAAATTAATGCTCAAGATGAGAACAATCTAGATCTTATCTCAGTTAGGGCCCTTAGATGACCTCATTTTCTTAATGGCCCTTTACAGTTAGGCAAGAGAGTTACCCTTACTGGAGGAAGTAGAAGTTGCTTCATTTTTACGAATGGCCAGGCAAGTCCCAGTATCTCTGTGTCTGGTTACAGACAGGAAGTCTAGGTTTACTTTCCTTTTTCTGGAGAGACTCTTATTGGTTTCAGTTCTTTGATTTATGTAAGTCTCACAATCTGGAGAAGAAAAGGAGGTGTTACACAGATGGCTGGCTTTTAGCTTGCTCACTTGAGATTTTTGGAGGATGCCAATGTTAGAACAGGTATAAGCTACTCTGGTTTTTCTTATGGTTGTAAGGATTTGGAACATTTTGGAGGGTCACCTATAGGTCCTGTTAACACTTACAATGTCTGGTCCTCAGCAATTTGCCATGAATTTTTACTTATAAAGGCATATGAAAGATTTTTAAGATTAACATAAAATTCTAATAATGAGCAATCAACTGACATTTACAAAGAAGTTGCATTAATTTGTCAAGGCTGCTATAACAAAGTACTTCAAACTGAGTGGCTCAGTCAACAGAAATTTATTGTCTTATAACTCTGGTGTCTAGAAGTCTGAGGTAAGTTGGCAGGGCTATGATCTCTCTGAAGGGTCTAGAGAAGGGTCTATTCCAGGCTTTATGCCTAGTTTTTGGTAGTTCCTTGACCTGTGGCAGCATAACTTCATTCTTGACATGGCATTATCCCTATATATCTGTGTCCACATTTTCCCCTTCCATAAGGACACCAATCATACTGGATTGGGAGCCTACCTTCCAGTATGATTTCATCTTAACTAATTACATTTGCAATAACTCAGTCTCCAAATAAGATCACATTCTGAGGAACTGGACGTTAGAAACTCAACATACACATTTTGGGGAATATAATTCAACACATAACAGAAGTTAAAGAGGAGGAAAAGATTTTCAAATCGGATCACAAAGCAAAATTCACCTATAGACTATATAGAGACCTACCTAAAATGAAGGAATCAGAATGGCTGAGAATAAAAGGGTGGACAGAGTAATACTGGCAAATGCAACGGGTCATAACCTCAACATTAAAAAAGAAAAGCTTAAGGAAGTCAAGGAATGATACTTTAGAATGTTTTAACAATATAACTTTCAAAAAGTTAGAACACTAACTAGCAGGGAATCAACAATTATAAAGCAAAATTCATGGAAGACAGAATGAAAAAGAAATAGTTCAGTAGCAGGAAATTTTAGTTTTGTCCCCCATAACATATTAAGTAGAAACAAAAGAGAATAACAACTAATTACATAATTAGTGAGGTAGATCTGATTGATACATATCAAACTGTATACTAGACATAGACAGTATGCTGTTTCTATATGAGTTGTGTGGCAGTTACATATTTTAAGCCAAAGAAAAACATTAATAAATTCCAAAATTTAAAATAGTGCAGAAAACATTCTGTGTTCACAAACCTATAAACCTAGAATCTTAATAATGAATCAAGATAGGAAAACAAGCAAAAGACCCTAAGGCCTGAAAAATAAAGAAAAAAAAATCTCTTTTTAAAAATAACTCTTGCGTCAAAGAGGAAATCAGTATTAAAATTACAGAATAGTCAGAAAATAATGAAAAGTTTTAAATCTACAATAAAATCTATTTTAAGAAAAGACATGTGATAGATAGATGCTATCAAATTATATAAAAAGAAAAGCAAGGGAATGAAAAACAAAGAAGTCAGGATAATGTCTATCTCTAATTGAGCTGGAGGAGGTGGCAGAGAGGGGATAGGAAGAACCATATGGGCTATTTTTAATGTTATCATTTTTATAATTATGGAGTCATCATCGAAAATAGTCTTGAGAATGGCGGGTTCATAATTATAAAAATGATAACATTTTAAAAGCTAGCAGAATAAACAATGAAGTAAATAAAAGAAGGCCATGCATTGACCAATAATGAGTGTACTATAAAGACAATGATTAATTCACTTATGTGCTAAAAACATTTAGAAATAACTGCACAACAGAACCTATAGTGTGCAATTAAGGCACTGCTCAGAGAAAAATTAATAGGCTTATGAGCATGCTAAGTGTATGCCAAGTTGCTTCATTTGTGGCCGACTCTTTGTGACCCTATGGACTATAGCCCACCAAGCTCCTCTGTCCATGGGGATTCTCCAGGCAAGAACATTGGAGTGGGTTTCCATGCCCTCCTCCAGGGGATCTTCCCGACCCCGGGATTGAACTCATGTTTCTATGTCTCCTGCATTGGCAGGCAGGTTCTTTACCACTAGGGCCACCTGGGAAGCCCATAGCCTTACATATATCAAATAATAAAAAGGCTAAAAATGAAAAAAGTAACATCAAAGAACTGAATGATACTATGGATAATAATAAAACTAAAGAAAGTGGGAAGTAGAAGTTAATCAAAATAAAAGCAGAAATGTCTTAACCCAAAGCAAACAAACAAAAAAAGAGTAGAATACATTACATGTAAGAACTAGTCTCTTGTAGGAAAAAAATAATGTACTTAAGGCAAAACACAAATACATACAATAAGAAAATAAAAAATTATAAAAGGAGAACAAAAACTGCATATCAAAACAAGGGAAATTAAAAGAAACATAGAGACTACCTTTCTCAAAATTATGCAAATAAATATGAAATACTAGTAAATACATACTTTTATAAAAATAAAAATTATTTAAAATGTCTCTAGAAAACAATAGGATATGTACACAAACAAATTACCATTAAAAAAAAATAGCAAACATTTTAAAGAAGTAATATCCTCCAAACAACTGGAAAACAAGAAAGCATCAGGACCAGTTGAATTCACAGAAAATACTACTACTTCATTAAGGAATGGATTATTTTAATGGTCTTAAATTTTTTTCTGGGAAGTAGAAAAAGAAGAAAATCTCTGATATCATCAATACCTGTAAGAAAACTAATGAACAGAAACCTCAGTTAAATAGGGTTGGGAGACCAGAAGGGGGAGCTCTCATGCCCTTTGACCATAACAGAGCCCAACAGGAAGAAGAAAAACTCTTATTTCCTGACAAGGACTCAGCCAATGAAAAGCCATGGACTGGATTTACTACAACCCTCCCAGCTTCCTTTTTCTCTGTATTAGCAGGCTGTCTTTCCCTTCCTGTGTAGGAACTGGCACATGGCCCACCATGGTTGCAGACACAAAGTTGCAATTCTCTGCTGCTCCTGAATAAATCGCACCCCCCCCCCCTTTTTTTTTTTTTTTGCTGAAGAAATAATTGGCAGTCTATTTGTTTTAGGTCAACATTTTGTTGGCCTGTACAGGGACCAGAGTAGACCCCTGACAGCTTGGGAGCTGGTGAATTAACAGGTATGATCAGTATCCACGATTGAGCCCATTGGTTCACTGCTTTTCTAACTTACCCTGGAGTTTAAAGGTATGTCTTTCTTCTGGATCCAAACTTACGCCCCCTTTTGCTTTTGAAGCTCTCCAGGTTTCATTCAAGATCTGTTTTAAGGCTTTGTTCTTTCTCAGTAAGGCCTTGTTCTTTCTGTGTACAAATACTTGTTTGGTATTTCAGTCTGATTTTGAGATCAGATTTCTGCAGTTGAAACTAGTTGAGAAGCCTTTGGCCCATTCCTTTGGAAAAGGGATCTAAAAACTAAACTCTTACTTTCTTATATTTTCTGGACTAAAGCTGAATTGCAAGCCATAGTCCAAGATTTTACCAAGTTAACTTAAGATCATTACAGATTTGCTGAGCAATTTCGATATAGTGATTCAAAATTATCAGTCTGGTTTCTCTGACTTACATCAGCTAATTCATATGCTTGTTGTTTAAGGCCAGGCCCAGCATTGGATGAAAACTGCTAAATAGGAGAATACTGAAAGTTTTCTAGAAATTATAACCAGGAGACCAGCCCACTAACTTAGTGTATATCAGGCTTAGACAATTGCTAGGTGACTTCATCAAGCAATTCCTAGGGCTTTTCCAAAGCCTGTTGATTGGAACAAAATTCAGGATTGCACACACCCATCTGAACCTGTTCATTAGTATGACAATTGATTTCAGACTATTTTTAAGGAAAATTCTAGTCTTCCCTTGAGATGTTGATTCTACCCAGGTAGCTTTTAACTTTATGTTTGCTAATGGGCTGAACTGAGACCTTTCCTTTCTAGTAAAAAGGACCAGAATGAAATGGGAAACGATATCCACTCCAGATTTAGTTAATCTGGCAAACAGCTTTCTCACACACTAGATGAGTCACCTAAAAGAAATACCACAAAAACTCTTAATCTTCAACAAATGAAGATTCCTAAATGAAACCAAAGCCGTCTATTTTCTGCTAGTACTGTAAAGAGCTCGGACAGTGGAGAAGACATTGTTACAAACCTAAGTGCTTCAGACACTTTCAGCCCTCTAATAGCCTCTCCAATGTCCTTCCAATCAATGACAGGGCTCTGGGAGCTATGGGGATTCTTTCCAATTCTCTCTTTTTATTGGCTTGAAGAAACACTTCTCCAGATTGGGGATGAATCTCTTCCAGTCCTGACTGACACTGAAACCACACTCTTTGTGCTCAACACCACTGCTATAAAGTAGGCCCTACTATCTCAAAGTACTAAAATAGTTTAAGCTTGTTCATATGTCATTTTGCATATAGAAGCATAGACCTGAAGGATAAATTCCTAGAAGCAGAATTGCTGGATTGAAGGATCTGTGCATTTGTAAGTTTAATAAATATTGTAGGACTGCCCTTTTTAGGATTTATAACCCCCGAGATATGAGAGGGCCTGTCTTTCTGAATTTTCACCACACAGTCATCTTCATTCCTGTTTTTCACAATTCTTCTATTCTTACTTTTTTTTTCTATATGAATTTTAGGATAAATTTTGTCCCAAAAAATATCATGTAGGAATTTTTATTAGAATTGCATTAAACATATAGGCTGACCTAGAGAGAGTAGACATCTTTATATGGTTGAGTCTCTTTATAGGTAATTTTCATTTGACAAAGGATTCATTTTCATCCTTAGAAGCCACTGGATATTTTCTTCTTAAAAGCTCACACGTTTCTTAAGTTCATCTCTTGGTGTTTTTATTTATTTTGATTGCTGCTATTTTCAATGGGATCTTTCCTTCTATCTCTTCTGAGTGGTTACTGTTATATAGCTTTGATTTTTGTGAATTTTTACATTATTTGTAATAGAGTCATTTAACTATATTGTGCACTATCCCCAATGACTCAGTGGTGAACAATCTGCCTGCCAGTGCAGGAAACACTAGAGACATGGGTTTAATCACTGGGTCAGGAAGATCCCGTGGAGTAGGAAATGGCAACCCACTCCAGTATTCTTGTCTGGAAAATTCCATAGACAGAGGAAACTTGTGACTCAATAATGATCATTTTATCTCCTTTCCATAGTGTATGTCTCTCTTATGGACTGAATGTGTCCTCCAAAACATCATATGTTGAAGGCCTGACCCTCATTGTGGCTATATTTGGACATGGGGCTTCTAAGTGAAGTCATAAGGGTTGAGAAAGCCCAGATCCAATAGGATTAGTGTATTATCAGAAGAGACACCAGAGAGTTTGCTCTCTTTCTCTCAATACCATATGAGGGTGCAATGAAAAATCAGGCATCTGCAAACCAGGAAAAGACCTCACCAGAAACTGACCCTACTGTTACCTTAATATTGGACTTCTAGCCTCCAGAACTGTGAGAAAATTAATTTGTTGTTTAAGCCACCCAGTCTATGGTATATTGTTATGGCAGCCCTAGCAAACTAATGCAAACTCTATTTTCTTTATTTTAAGTTTATTGACCAGAACCAGTACAAGTTAAGTAATAGTGATAATTTGGGTATCTTTCTCATTTCAGATTTGAGGGAGAATGTTTGCTCTTTAGTGCTCTTTTGGGCTGAAAAGAATATAATCATATTAAGTAAGGAAATTTGTTTCTATTTTTATTGCATTTTCCCACATATTTGTGGTATTTACTGGAAATTTGACAAACAACATTGACTTGTCAAGTACCTGATCAGTAAAATGGATTTTTTGATCATTATAAAGTTCAAGAGGAGTCTGCCAGGTAGGGATGTATCCCCATGTCACAGGATTCAGCTGCTGGCTAGAAAACCCTATGGATCAATGGTGGTCTCCATGTTCTGGCATAGGTGTACCAGGGGCACTCCCTTCCTTTCATATACGAGGGCATTCCTAATAATTGGGATGCCAAAGGACAGATCTCTCCTTCAAGGTCTTAAAAGCTATGTAGTCCAATTCTTTTTATAAAATTGGGTTGGGTTTTTATTATTTAGCAAAACATACAGAGGTTTGGCTGCAGGAGGAAATGGCAACCCACTCTAATATTCTTGCCTGGAAAATCCTGTGGACAGAGGAACCTGGTGTGCTACAGTCCATGGGGTTGCAAAGAATCAGACATGACTGAGCGACTGAGTGCATACACACACACACGCAGGTTGACTATAAAAAAAGAAATCTGGAATCCAATTTCAGCAACTAGCCTGAGAAACCTTGCAGTTGGTACTTAGTTTGGGGTTTGGGGAAACTGAGGAAACCACGAAGTCTACCTGGATCTAGGTGTAGCCTTTGCTCCAGTTTCAGATGCCCTAAATATCAGACCTGGATTTGGGAAAACTGCCATTTTTCTTTGGCGACCTTATGTCCCTTTAGGGCTAAAAGCTTTAGCAGGTGTATGCTATCTTCCTGTGAGGAGGCTTGAGGAGAGCAAAGAAGCAAATCACCCACATATTGCAACAAAGTAGAACATCTGCTGCTGCTGCTGCTGCTAAGTCGCTTCAGTCGTGTCCGACTCTTAGTGACCCCATAGACGGCAGCCCACCAGGCTCCCCCGTCCCTGGGATTCTCCAGGCAAGAACACTGGAGTGGGTTGCCATTTCCTTCTCCAATGCATGGAAGTGAAAAGTGAAAGTGAAGTCTCTCAGTCGTGTCCGACTCTTAGTGACCCCATGGACTGCAGCCCTCCAGGCTCCTCCATCCATGGGATTCTCCAGACAAGAGTACTGGAGTGGGGTGCCATTGCCTTCTCCGAGTAGAACATCTAGGGAACTTTATATTATCCAGACCAGCCTTCAGAGTTTGTGAGAAATAGGAAGGACTCTCAATACAACAGTGAAGAACTGCTGTCCAAGTGGATTGTTTTTCTTCCCAAGTGAAGGCAAAAAGGTATTGGCTAGCTTTATCAACTGCAATACTAAAGAATGCACTGCATAAATCAATTACAGAAAAGAATTTGCTTCCATTGAGGGTTAAGAACAATAAGGCGTTGAGCGATAACAATGTTTATTTCTTGAAGGTCTTGGACAACCTACACTCTCAGTTTTTATTGTTTTTTTTTCACTGGTAAAATAGTATTACAGGGACTAGTACAAAGGATAATGAGGCCTTGAGCTTTGTAATCCTCTATTATAGATTTTCAGAGAAGGCAATGGCGCCCGACTCCAGTACTCTTGCCTGGAAAATCCCACGGACGGAGGAGCCTGGTAGGCTGCAGTCCATGGGGTCGCTAAGAGTTGGACATGACTGAGCGACTTCACTTTCATGCATTGGAGAAGGAAATGGCAACCCATTCTAGTGTTCTTGCTTGGAGAATCCCAGGGACAGGGAAGCCTGATGGGCTGCCGTCTATGGGGTCACACAGAGTCGGACACAACTGAAGTGACTTAGCATAGCATAGCATTATAGATTTTATGCCTTGAAGTGCTTCTTTACTTGTAGGATATTGGTTAGTTCTGGGAAGTGGTTTTGAAGAATCTGTTTGAATTGTGATGGGGAGTGCCCTATGAATTTTATCAGTTTCAGCTGGAGATTTTGCCCATAATATCAGTTGGCGATAGCTGATTCAAAGAGAACACATGGGCAGTGTTCTAGAATCAGCGCCAATACTGAGGGACAGAGCATATAAGAGATGTAAAAGATGTCAAAGAAGGTGAAACTCGCTCAGGCATGTCCAACTCTGCAACCGCATGTACTGTGTAGCCTGCCAGGCTCCTCTGTCCATGGAATTCTCCAGGCCAGAACACTGGAGTGGGTTGCCATGCCCTTCTCCAGGGGATCTTTACAACCTAGAGATCAAACCCAGGTGTCCCACATTGCAGGCAGATTCTTCACCATCTGAACCTGATTGGTTACTTTGATGACTACTGTCAAATTCTAGAATTATTTCCCCCTTGGGAAGAAAAAAAAATTCCAGCATGACACTTCTCTAAGAAGCCCTAGCCTAATAAATGGTTAGGAAAACAGGAAATAAGGAGAAAGGGGTATGCAGCCCCTAAACAAACGTTTAAGAAACAGGAACCTCTTGAGATTCATTAGAGATCCCCAGCAGAATTGTTTCTGGATTGATAGGGAATGATTGCCAAGATATTCAGGTAAGTAAAAATAATAAAATGGAAGAAGTAGGGTGCTTTTGTATAAAGTATGCTATGATTTGTGTAGAAATAAGAAAAATAAAGAATGTATAAACACACATATATACATATGTACACACATAAATATATAGGTTTCACTGCTTGTAAATGCATATAATGTCTCTGGCAATATTTATCAGAAAATAATAGCGTTAGGTGCTCCAAAAGAGAACTGTGTGACTAGGAGAAGGGGTATGAAAGAACATTTTTACCTTTTTGTATCATTGGATTTTTTTGGGGGGCACATTTTCCAGTTTTATTTTCGTCAGCAATATTCTCCTCCCATATTTGCTATAGAAACACCAAATCCCCTTTCATCCTTTTGAATTATAAAAGGATATATTACTGGAATCTTGAATCACATGATATATTTAAAAATTTTAAGTTAAATAAATGAAAAAATAATTTATTTCTGATGTTTAGAAATATGAAATTGAAATGAGCCTTACCAAGAAATACAGCATAGTTTTTATTTTTCTAAATATGTATTCCAAATTTCAGTCATAAGAGAGAGATTGTTCAAACAAACAAACAAAGACGTAAAGGGAGTGAGGAACCACAGAAGAACAGATAGATTGTGGAGATGAAACCAGGAGTTAGGAACTTCTGGATGGGCAAAGAGAACCAGAGAAAGCTGGCACAGAAGGAAGACGTACAGTTGGTAAGTTTTAGGGTGAGAATAGTCAGGTGAAACATTCTTGCAACACTTTGCTGTCCAGTGGAAACACAGTACACTCTCTTGTTCCACTGGCCTTTGAAATTACGGTGTATGAATAAAAAGTTCATTTTTCCATTGCAAACTACAGGTTTTCACACAGGTTTTCTCCTGTGTGAAAGGAATTAACAAAGGTCAGAGAAATTCGCTTAGGAACTTAGAGTCCCTTTGACATTCAAAATCAGTCTGATTGCTTCATCTTTGCTCTTTGAGAGTTTGGGTTAGCTTATTTACTAATGTCAGGAGGTTATATTTGAAAGCAGTGTTTTATTTCACCTTTCAAGCTTCCCTGAACCACAAACATATGTAGTTTATGATCAGATCAGATCAGTCGCTCAGTCGTGTCCGACTCTTTGCGACCCCATGAACTGCAGCACGCCAGGCCTCCCTATCCATCACCAGCTCTCTAAACATGATTTTGCTATTATTTCTAATTTTTTCATTAATACATCAAACTTAGAGGAGACACTCAAAAAAGAGAGTGCAGCAGCAGCTCAGGGAGGAAAGGCTTATGTGTCTGGCTATAGTATTCTGGCTTGAGCAGTTCCAACTCATGGTACACTAGTGTAAAGCAGGGGCAAATGAAACTGGGACCCAATCAACCTCTGAAGATTCCATCTCTGGTTTATAAAGTAATAGAAGTTTAATCTTTCCGGAGACCCAATTACCTCTATTGCCACCTGCTGGTAAACTGAAGCCTCTTTTAAGCCAGTTAGTGGCTTTCCCATGCCTAACAAGCACTTTGGGGAATATGGAGATAGATTTGCAGCCAAAGAACTTCTGCTGCTTCCGAGTGGAGGGGCTGGGTCACAGCAAGCCTTGTGTATGGAGGACAGAAATGACAGAGCCTGCAGCCATGTAAGGAGTTCGCTTCCTCTGGCAGCAGCTCCCGCCCTGCCAGGTCTTTAAGTCTGTCAACTCTCTTAAGTTCATCTAAAAAACAGTACCTCCTCCACCCCTAAAGAGACCAGTTTTAAAAGACATTCAATGGTTTTAAGCTGTAATTAGAATTTTTTTTTATTCCAACACCTATGAAGGCACTGCCTCCCTTTGTCCTGGGGATGAAGCCAACACTGACAGAGACTCATTCATTCTATATGCAGACCTTCTTGTGCTCCTTCTCCCATTCACATACTTCACCCTTCCGCTCCTTCAAACCCTGCATTTCATACTCAGTACCTACATGCTTAGACACAGGGCACTCATACATACACAGCATGGTTAACAGAAGCATCAATGAACAGCTTGCACATTTTCTGATGTTTGTGGTAGCAGAAAATCCTCACTTTATCTGGAATCTTAATACTTAGAAGAAAACATATGACATATTTTACTATAGTACCACCTGATGACACTAACTGATCATAATGTTTGTTGCCTCTAAATTACCATAAAATTCTGACGTGACTTTTGTTTGTTGTTGTTCAGTTGTTAAGTCCTGTCCGACTCTTCAACTCCATGGACTGGGGCTTGTCAGGCTTCCCCATCCTTCACTATCTCCTGGAGTTTTCTCAGGTTCGTGTCCATTGAGTTAGTAATGGTGTCTAACCATCTCATCTCGTCCTCTGCCACTCTTCTCCTTTTGCCTTTCATCTTTCCCAGAAGGACATTTGGCTTGTTTCAAGTTTTTGGTGGTGATGACTACAGTGGCTATAAACATGCATATACACATTTTTATGTGAAAATAAGTTTTCATTTCACTTGGGTGAATATCCAGGAATGGAATTCCTAGATCATCCAGGAATGGAATTCCTAGATCATATGGTTTGTGCATATTTAACTTAAAAAAAAAAAAAACCTGGCAAACTTTTTGCATTCTTAGCTGCAATGCCTAGAGTCCAAGTTGCTCTGCATTCTTGTCAGCACGTGACATTGTCAGGGTTCTCTTCTTATAGCCATTATAATCAGTGGTAACTTATCTGGTTTTAATCAGCATTTCCTTAATGGTTAGTGCTGTTGACAACTTTTTATGTGCTCCCTTGTCATCCAGATATCCTCTTGGTGAAGTGCCTGTTCAATGATCTTACCGGTTTTTTTTTTTTTTTTCCCCCATTAGGTTATTTGTTTTCTGTTGTGCTTTAAGAGTTCTAATATATTCTGGATATTTTGAGGAAGTCGTTCTTGAATCATCAAAAAAAAAGTAAACATTTAGCATCTTTTAGTGTAAGGCTATTTTATTCTACTCACTTCTTAATTATTTACATATGTCATACACAGTCAGGTCTATAAACTAAACTTTTCCATTACCTGAAACTGAGTATCTTGAATGATGAGATATTCCCTCAGGAGGCCCAGAGGGAAATCTGGTGAGCTGTCCATATGTAACTTGAGAAAGGGCCACTGACTGTGGTGAATTCAGCAAAGTCCAGGGTTTAGTCTTAAGCTTTAAAGATTCAGCCAGTGTCCCAAGAGCAGATCCCACTGAGGACACTTATTCCTGCTCACAAAGGTCTAAAGAAACCAACATGCAAGGCCAGAGTGGCAAGTAGCTCACCAAGGTAGCCTTCCTCTCCTGTAGACTTACATTATAGCTGAAAGTTTCCTTGGTGACCTTGGAGTTGGAGTAAGGAAAATTTGGCTATATCAATGTTTATGGTGACCTTTCCAGTGGCCCATGGTGAAAAAATAAGCATAGTTTAATTTTCTTAATTGATTCAGTTTAAAGAGCTGTCTTTTATTCTGAGGCTATGTTTTCTACAACTTTGCCACATTCTGTATGAACTTATTTCCTTAACACACAGTGATGGCTTGCTAGCTTAGCAGACACTCAGAAAGTGAAGAGCTGTCCTCTGCTCTAACATCACCCTGATCTCCTGAATTTCTGAATTCTTGGGAGGTACTTCCCAACCTGACCCCTAGCTTCCAATTTCATTTCAATACACTTTCCTGTGTGATTACTTTCCAGATAAACCAGTCTGCTTACAATTCTCAGGGTATGAGACCATTTTCTTTGCCTGTCCATACTTGCTGTTCAGTTCCCCCTCTGCCTCTCTTTCTTGATGTCTTCTGAGCCAGCAGTGAAGATTAGCTTCTTTGGATTTCTACAGCACCTACTTTCGATAGCATTCCTGCATTATCTTTCACTGTGGGTGATTTGTATGCTTTAGTGCATGATCAGATAATACCCCCATCAAATGGTAAGCTTCTGAAAGGGGAAGAATAATTTCCATCTTTTAGAAATAATAGCATGTCTCACAGCAAATCACACTGCTTCTCACAGACGGTGATCAATAAAGGTTTGTCAAATGAATGAAGAATGAAATGAATATATGAAAAACTACATATTCTCTATATTTAAATTCTTGCAACAGACTTCCTCTTTTCACCCATGGTTACTTAAGTATTTTGATACTTGAGTGCCCCTCATATATTAATACACACCTCCTATATAAATATACAGATCAAGGGCTCCCTTAGGCTCTCTTCTCAGATGTGTGAGTCTGTGAGTGTGGCTTGCACATCCAGCATGCCCAGGCAGATGGAAAAACAAGCAGGCACTCCCAACTAGGGAAGTCATTTGCAGCTCCCCCCATTACTACTGGCTGAATCTCCTTATTTAAAACAAACAGAGAGCTGGAAGCAACAGTTCAAGTGGTGACTATTAGCAAGTTCATTTATCAAAACACAGACCTAGTCTTTAAACATAAAGCAACAAACCCTCAAAGTCCACTCCTGACCTTTAGCATCTTTGCAGCCAGAGCCTCCCCTAAGCATCTCCCTTTAAGGACCCTTAGGGGTCATGTCAATGACCATGTGGGTCAATACCACATGGAGGCTATTTTCAGATTTTACTTGGCCAAGAGCACTTTCATTAATCTCAGAAAGACTTTTCTCTCTTTTCTTCCTATCCCACAGGGCAATGACTCCCTTCAAAGGTAGTCCACCTACCATTTTCCACTCAGTCTGTGTCTAGTTAAGGAAGTTTCTGAGGGATGCAGAAAAAGTTGTCCTAAAGTTCAGATTACAGTTCAGATCTCATCCCTCTCAGGGACGAGAGGGCTACAGTAGAGCCAGCAAAAATGCCTGAAGGAGGAAATTGGAATATGCCCCAGGCCGCATTAGGGAGATGTGGTTCATTTCCAGTTTCTGATGTCCACTGAGTGGGCCTGTAACCTGGGCTGCTCAAGTGTGGGCCTGTCCAAGCTGAGGGAAGGAAGTATCAGATCAGATCAGTCGCTCAGTCGTGTCCGACTCTTTGCGACCCCATGAACTGCAGCACGCCAGGCCTCCCTATCCATCACCAGCTCTCGGAGGTCACCCAGACTCACATTCATCGAGTCAGTGATCCCATCCAGCCATCTCATCCTCTGTCGTCCCCTTCTCCTCCTGCCCTCAATCCCTCCCAGCATCAGAGTCTTCTCCAATGAGTCAACTCTTCGCATGAGGTGGCCAAAATACTGGAGTTTCAGCTTGAGCATCATTCCTTCCAAAGAAATCCCAGGTCTGATCTCCTTCAGAATGGACCGGTTGGATCTCCTTGCAGTCCAAGGGACTCTCAAGAGTCTTCTCCAACACCACAGTTCAAAAGCATCAATTCTTCGGCGCTCAGCCTTCTTCACAGTCCAGCTCTCACATCCATACATGACCACAGGAAAGACCATAGCCTTGACTAGGCGAACCTTTGTTGGTAAAGTAATGTCTCTGCTTTTGAATATGCTATCTAGGTTGGTCATAACTTTCCTTCCAAGGAGTAAGCGTCTTTTAATTTCATGGCTGCAGTCACCATTTGCAGTGATTTTGGAGCCCAGAAAAATAAAGTCTGACACTGTTTCCACTGTTTCTCCATCTATTTCCCATGTAGTGATGGGACCAGATGCCATGATCTTCGTTTTCTGAATGTTGAGCTTTAAGCCAACCTTTTCACTCTCCACTTTCACTTTCATCAAGAGGCTTTTTAACCCCTCTTCACTTTCTGCCATAAGGGTGGTATCATCTGCATATCTGAGGTTATTGATATTTCTCCCAGCAATCTTGATTCCAGCTTGTGTTTCCTCCAGTCCAGCATTTCTCATGATGTACTCTGCATATAAGTTAAATAAACATGGTGACAATATACAGCCTTGACGTACTCCTTTTCCTATTTGGAACCAGTCTGTTGTTCCATGACCAGTTCTAACTGTTGCTTCCTGACCTGCATACAGATTTCTCAAGAGGCAGATCAGGTGGTCTGGTATTCCCATCTCTCTCAGAATTTTCCACAGTTTATTGTGATCTACACAGTCAAAGGCTTTGGCATAGTCAATAAAGCAGAAATATATGTTTTTCTGGAACTCTCTTGCTTTTTCCGTGATTCAGCGGATGTTGGCAATTTGATCTCTGGTTCCTCTGCCTTTTCTAAATCCAGCTTGAACATCAGGAAGTTCACGGTTCACATATTGCTGAAGCCTGGCTTGGAGAATTTTGAGCATTACTTTACTAGCGTGTGAGATGAGTGCAATTGTTCGGTAGTTTGAGCACTCTTTGGCATTGCCTTTCTTTGGGATTGGGATGAAAACTGACCTTTTCCAATCTTGTGGCCACTGCTGAGTTTTCCAAATTTGCTGGCATATTGAGTGCAGCACTTTCACAGCATCATCTTTCAGGATTTGGAACAGCTCCACTGGAATTCCGTCACCTCCACTAGCTTTGTTCCTAGTGATGCTTTCTAAGGCCCACTTGACTTCACATTCCAGGATGTCTGGCTCTAGGTCAGTGATCACACCATCATGATTATCTGGGTCTTGAAGCTCTTTTTTGTACAGTTCTTCTGTGTATTCTTGCCACCTCTTCAAAAATGGCTGTCTGGGGAGGCCTTGCAAATAGCTGTGAAAAGAAGAGAAGCGAAAAGCAAAGGAGAAAAGGAAAGATATAAACATCTGAATGCAGAGTTCCAAAGAATAGCAAGAAGAGATAAGAAAGCCTTCTTCAGCGATCAATGCAAAGAAATAGAGGAAAACAACAGAATGGGAAAGACTAAGGATCTATTCAAGAAAATCAGAGATACCAAAGGAACATTTCATGCAAAGATAGGCTCGATAAAGGACAGAAATGGTGTGGACCTAACGGAAGGAAGTATAGTTAAAGCCTTTTAATCTGTGATGCTTGTGAGTCATCACTGTGGTCATCACTGTGGGCGCCAAGCCTCACTGCGCTGCCGATAGAAAAGGGGTGGAAAACAGGAGAGGCTTTATGGTGACCACAGGCCATGGCCTGGCAGAGTTTTTGTTTGGGTTTTTTAAATAAATAGTATCTACCAGCTTATTTGTTGTCCTTTACCTCTTTCTCTTAAAAAGTAGAGTACATTAAAATACTGATATTTTGATTATTTAATGCCTACTTTATAGGTTTAGCTACAAGGAGATACTTTAGTCAAAACTATTTTGTATGGTGCCAGGCATAGAGACATAGCCAATAAATGGCAGCTATAGTGATCAATTCCTGAATTCTTATAACTGAAGATCTTATTGTATTAACTAGAAACGACTACTGAATTCATTCTCGATCTCTTAAAAAACAGCATTGCAAACTGTTGTGGTATGATCTCAACTACATAATAAAAATAAACACAGAAAAAAGACCTGAAGGAACTATACTGAAAGACTTAACAGTGATTGACTCTGAGTGATAGAGTTATGGATAATCTTTCCTGCTTCTTTGCACTTTGCACTACTTTTAGACTTTCTGTGATGACCATTTATTACTCTGATGATGTGGGAACATACTATTTTTTAAAATGAGATTACATTTTTCAGTTACTAAAGGTAGTTTTCAACCTAATTTATTTTTCAGAAGTGTTGCCATTTTCCACTTGTGTGACCTTGGGTAAGTTACTTAACCCTTTAAATCTTAGTCTCCTCCCTGTAAAATAAGGAAAGTAAGTATGTACTTTCTTCACAGGTCCGTGTGAAGATTAAATGAGAAAACAGGGAAATACCTAGCACAGAGCCTGACAGATGCAGGTACTCAATAATAAGTAATCTAAAACTCTGAAGTAACTCCTCCCCTTTCTTAGAATATAATTATCTTTATGAGCCAGTTTGGACCAGTACTGAAAACAGAGTGACTCCATTTACTTATTCCCACTGTCAGAGTCTGCCCACTGCACAATTTCTTGCTTTCTTCAACTGTGCCTGATAATTGCTGGACCCAAATTTCAGAAGATTAATGCAGTCCTAAGGGCAATTATTTGAGTGTAAATAATAAAATGATGTGGTTAAACACAGGCACATGTGCTTTGGATTTGGAAAGACCAGATTTTAAATTTTCCTAATTACTAATTGTGTGATCTCAGGCAAGGGATTTACGTTTTTGGAGACTTGATTTCCTCATAGTTGGTAATTCTAACATTCATTGAGCCCCTAGTACATGTCAAGCACTGGGCTCAGCATTTTACAAACATTATCTCATCTAATTAACACTGCATATTGGTGACATGTAATTATTATTCCCATTTTACAGACGAGCAATAATTAAGTAAGTTGCCTGAGGACACTCAGCTAGTTTTTGATAGACTTTGGATATTAATCCAGGCAGTCTAACTCCAAAGGCTGTACTCTTACCTCATTCATAAAATGGGAATCCAAATCTGAGCTGATGGGTTTATCACAGTGATTAATGGAATGATGTTTGGAAGTACCTATGCATAATTGGCTCTCAATAAATATATAAGATTAGAGTAGACACACTAATCTTAGGAGAAGTTTAGGAGTGCTATATACATGAAATTCCCAAGGGCTATATGCTTGGAAATGCGTACCTGCTATATCATACCACTGGCTTCTCCAAGTGCATTATTTGTTGTTATTTGTGCATATCTCTCTCACACTCTTTTTCTTGACACTTAGTAGAGCATCTCAAGGAAAAGGCAAAAATTTTTAAATATCCTTCAGATTTGCTACATGATTTATTTTAGACATTGTACTGATATTTGCTTATTAGTCCAATCCTAACACTAACAATTGGAGAAGGCAATGGCACCCCACTCCAGTACTCTTGCCTGGAAAATCCCATGGACGGAGGAGGCTGGTAGGCTGCAGTCCATGGGGTCGTTAAGAGTCGGGCACGACTAAGTGACTTCACTTTCACTTTTCACTTTCATGCATTGGAGAAGGAAATGACAACCCACTCCAGTGTTCTTGCCTGGAGAATCCCAGGGACGGGGGAGTCTGGTGGGCTGCTGTCTATGGGGTCGCACAGAGTCGGACACGACTGAAGTGACTTAGCAGCAGCAGCAGCAGCAGCAGCAGCAACACTAACAATATTGGTTATCACTTATTGAGGACCTGCCAGTTACCAGCACTGGGCTAAGGGATTTGTATGATTTCTCTCAGTGTTTCCCAACAATAAACGTATAAGTTTAGCTATATTAGTCCCATTTTTTCAGATGAGGAAACTGAGACACAGAAGAGTCAAGAAACTTGCCCAAGTTCACATGGACAATAAATGGTGAAAGCAGGATGTAAATCCAATCCAATTTGTTTGATTTTAAAATCTCTGCATTGGATTTCGGGGAAGGCAATGGCACCCCACCCCAGTACTTTTGCCTGGAAAATCCCATGGATGGAGGATCCTGGTAGGCTCCAGTCCATGGGGTCGCTGGGAGTCGAACACGACTGAGCGACTTCACTTTCACTTTTCACTTTCATGCATTGGGGAAGGAAATGGCAACCCACTCCAGTGTTCTTGCCTGGAGAATCCCAGGGACGGGGGAGCCTGGTGGGCTTCCGTCTATGGGGTCGCACAGAGTCGGACACGACTGAAGCGACTTAGCAGCAGCAGCAGCAGCAGCATTGGATTTTACCCTCGCCTCCTCCCTTATTACCCTAGCCTCCTCCCTCTTTTTTCTTCTTTTTTTAATATCCCTTTGGAGAACCATCGCACTTCCCAACTCCCTGTCCCTTCTTATCTCCATTTTGTGTGTGTGTGCGCGTGCCTTTGTGGAGACATGGCTAGAGAGTGTTATGAAAGATCACCCTGGGTTAAGACTATTCCAAGGATCTAGTGGGAACTGTGCCTTTTCTACCTTCCTTTAAGGCTGAGGAGGCAAAATTTACTATGATGAGGTTGAAATTGCCCAGTGACCTCGTATCTTAGGGTTTGGATCAGCACCATTACACCATCGTGGTAGTCAATAGTGCTGAATGCCAAATGTTTTTCTCTCTTCTGGCATGAAGTTAAAATTAAACTTCTTGGATTCTTTATGATTGAATGGGAATATTGTGACTATTATATTGCCTTTGAATTTTGTATAGAAGCGACATGTGACACTTTCAGGCTGGAGCCTGGAGCCTGTTTTAAGACTTTCCTGAGTAGTCTTTTTCCTTCGGCACAATCACCAGCAACATTCAAGATGGTAGCTGCTCCATCAGCTTGGGCCGCTAAATGATACAAAAAGCAAAGATCCCTGCTAACTTGTAATGGATTTGTGGCTTGAGTGAAAACTTTGTTGTTTTAAGCCACTAAGATTTTGGAGTTGTTTGCTACTTATAGCATAGCCGAGTCTACCCTGACTAATACAACCAGGCTGCAAACTATAGATGATACAAAGCAGTGCCTGGACTTCAGTTTAATAGCTGCCAACAGACTCTCCCCAGGACTATCACCAGTGTGGGGAGAGAGAGGAAGCCAGAGGGAGAGGAATAGAAAGAAAGTTGGGGAAGGGGACAGAGAGAAAGAAGGGTGAGGAAGAGAGTGCAAGAGAGTGAGAGCACAGAACTCAGGAAACTATGCCTTTTACTTTGAAGAAACATCATCAAGGAACCACGAGGGCTGAGATTGTCAGTATTTATAGTGCTCACTAAGATGACTGACGGTAAATACTTGTCAAGTTCACAATATCTTGGTTTAGCATTTTATGAACAATAGAATCTGTAGGGATGCCTGTTTTTGGAACATTTCACTTGGTTTTAGAATTTGCTTTAGCTGAAATTAATGCAACACTTCTTGTTGGCCTTTTGAATGAGGCTAGTTTATTTCCTAGCTTTTTTTCACTCACTAGTCCAAAGTATCTAGGCCTGGGGCTCTCATGATACCAGGACAGGTACTTTTTTTTTTTTTAATTTACCACATCCTTGTGCTTTAAAAGGGGTGTCAAAACTCCTTCACATTCAAATGAGTTTTCACTCTTTAACCTCTTTAAAATTAGTAAATATACCAGCTCAAACTTGAGCTTACTCTGAAGATCTTTGTTCCTTTCACGGAGGGGGCACAGCTCTATGTGTGGGAGTGGGTGGGGATGACTCATTCTGGAAAGCAGCTCCGCAGCCCTCAGTCAGGAGAACAGCCAGACTCCACAGGAGGAAAGAGTGGGAGGGCAGAAGAAGGAGGAAGAAGGCGAGCAGGGCTCACAGTGCAGAAAAATAGAGCAGGGCTCACAGTGCAGAAAAATAGCCTGTGCTTACAGGAAAGACTGCAAGGTTACATGCCTCTCCAGGCGATTCCTAATGTTCCTTCTCCCCCTTGCCAGTCATTATCCCATAACTTATTCCAGAAACCACTTGCCAGGAAGCCAGTGTTTCTGTCTTCACTAGACTTTAAGTTCCTGGAGTGTATGCACCCTGTCTTGTTCATCTTTTTATTCATCTTACACCCACCCTTTGTACTGTGCACATTGGAGGTTACTAGTAGATGTTTGCTAAGTGAGTGAGACTTGAGGAACTGGGACCATCCTGAAAGCTACAACCAATAAAATGACCCAGAGAGAGGAGAATTAAACTTCTGCCCTCTGCCCTGCTGTATGGTCCAGATTGCTAACTTTTTAGTTCACACATATTCATTTACAGCTGCTTTTTCATCTCTTATTTGATTCTACTGCTGTTCCAAAAGTTGCTGTTAAGGGACTCAGCCAACTCTCATTCCAATTCTTTATGTGCAGTGTGGGAAGAATGTCTAGAGCCAGCTTCACTGAAGAGGTCAAGGTGAATGCCTAAGTCAGAGGAGGGGTGATAGATGGAATATACCCATTCAGCATCCATCTCTGTGCCCCAGGAGCTGTCACTTGGGATCCCGAGTTTGTTCCTACCAACAGATCACAGGTTAGAGGACATGGGAGGGCCTAGAGACCACAAAAGCTGTCTTCTAGGACCGTAGAAATATAGTTTGCTATGAGTTAAACTACTAAAATCCATACACACTGGATATGATTGTGATACCTGTGGAAGTAAGCCAGGGTATCATCCCTAAATACGTGAGACAAAATGCTTGGGATACTTAAGATACCAATCAAGTGAACTATGAGGAAATTCAGGGAAGCAGATAGTAGGACAGTACTCAGAACCCAACCAACTGAAAGCACACTCTTTGAAGAACCCCTCTGAATGGAATGCATCTCTCTGGAGAGTAGGATGGGGAGGGAAAATGATTAGCTTTAGGAGTTAAGGAAAAGGAAGCTTGCATAGGCACTGGACAGTGGTTCTCCTAGCCCCTGACTTTGTGAGAGTGCTTAAAGCTTCTTCAAGGAGACATGCTTTTGAAATTGAACTCACATGCCTCATTCCTAAGGAGTGTGCTGATCAGGCCAGAGGGACTGACCAGTAAGATTACTGGATGACCAGTTGTATTTATTAACAAATAATTAATAAACTGGCATCGTGTTTGTGCGTGCGTGTGTATATCTGGATGCACACAGGCTTTGTGTGTCAGCTCTTGGGGGTGTGGAATGCTACTCTAATGATGCCAGGACAATCAGGACTCACAACCTGAAAGGCTGGTGATGAGTCTCTGGGGCCAAGGCCATCTGTGGACCTTCTCTGCCTCCCTGTGTGTCACACGCTGAGCTGCCCATTTTCAGGTGCAACAGAAGATCCTCTTCAAAGACAGTGGCCATCCCTTTGCTTCCTGGCATGACTGTACTTTTATCCAATGTTCTCAAATGTTTTTGACTGTGACAAAAAGCCCCATGGCTCACTTAGTCCATCATCTACCATATGAAGATCCATGCTCCCCACAAAAGACATATTTTAACCCTTTCAGGGCTTACAAGCAGATTTTTCTTGCCTGCTGTGAGCTTTAGACACCTCTTAAGGATCACTGTCCCAAATACTAGCCAACTTCTACTGGAGTTTTATGGCAGGAGGGTAATCTCTTTTTTTTGGCAGTCTGTTCAACTCTGCCCACATATACACTGTGCTTACCATGTGCCAGTTGTGTGCAAAACACCTCCAATCCCTTCTAATGATAGATGCCACCAAAGCAGGAAGTAACTTTACAACTGCAACAGCTTCCTTTGTTTTGAGAGAAGTCTGAAGGGGCCATACTTAACCAGTGAGCAGACCCTTCACAGGGAACTAGAGAAGAGGGCTGCATGGAGCTCCTTGGCCCCCAAAGTCCCCTGTTCTTGGGATACGCCTGCAATTGTCCAATTATTATGAAGTCATACCTGGACTGGAAAGTAGTGAAGAGGGGAAATGGATTTGCTCCCAAGTAGGAGATGCTACTCAGGGGAAACATCAAAGAGTAGGGCAGAGATCAAGACATCTCGATGGAATGACAAGGCCCACCAAATTCATAGGTAAAAACAAACCACTAGTGCGCAGACAAGCACAGGAAAGGAAAACAGATAAATAGAAACATCTCCATGGTTTTTCCTATATCAGTGTGGCCACGGACATCATATTTTTAAAAAAGAAACCATGTCAGTCCCCTACTGGTCCTAACAATGATTTTTAACCTCACATCCTTTACCTATTCCTTGTGGAAAAATAACTGAACACAATAAGCTACATTCTTTGCTTGCAGAATTCTTTTCATTTTCCTACTAGACTTTTCAGCCAAAAATATTTGCCCTAAAGGTATTTAGCAAATATCTTAATTGAAGACCCCACAAAAGACTATTCCAGCCCCCTTTTAAAGACAATGCCCATAAGTTGAAATGCTACTAATATATACTCATGTATGCAAACTTGCCTTCAGAAAGATGCAACTTAGGATAGCATAGGGCAGCAGGTCAAATTAAAAAAATGAGTATAAAATAAAACAAAACAAAAACAAGTAATCATTTAATTGTGTGAGTATCCTGATGATATAATCTCCCAGATACTTTAGCAGCTGACAAAGACAGTGTAGCATTTAGATTAGCATGGAGAAGGGTAGTGTCATGTCCCTACTTCCAAGAAAGTTACTGGTTGTGTGGCATCCTAATTGTCCATACTCCTTCTGGCACTTGCCTATGGAAGGGTGGTGGCAATCTGCTCCTTCTCACCACCATCCATTCAGGGTAAAGGATCCTGCCTATGGAGGAAGCTGGCCCAGGTGATTGCAACAGCACACTGTAGGCATAATAAGCAGACATAAGAAATACAACCTCAGTTTTCCCACTTATAAAATGGGACTATGCATATTCCCAACTTACTTCACTAGAAGGATGCTGGAATATTTTTAAATGCCTAGCTAAGGGTTCTATGGAAAGGCATGGCACACAGTATTACAACTGCCATAATGTGTTAAGAAATGTAAATTACTTCAGGACCCTAAAAGTTTTCATACAGAAGTCCATGCATGAGTTTTATTTTGAGCCTCATCAAAGTGCTCCTTTGTTATTCAGTGTAAAAAGGATCTCAATTTTATAAAATTAAGCTATACGTGCTCCTAGAGCCTGGTCTAAAAGGTAGTGTTAAAATGAGGCTCTGGTATCAGTTACCACCTAATTCTTCAGGTGCATTATCTTTGCCTCTTTGTCCTCTTTCCTTCTGGAAACCTGTAATCCCACAGTGTGTGTGTGTGTGCACACGCACGTGCACTGGGGGAGCTGGTGGGCCCATGTCTCAGGGAGAACACAGAAGCTGTGCCTGGATTGCAAAATAAGGCTGTGATTTCCTTTGTTGCTACTGCTGGAGCCTCCTTGGCTGATTAAGTCTGAGGCTTCTCCCAGGTTTTGTTGGTCCATGAATGGAGCCTCTTCAGTGCTCACTGGAGTACAATACCATTGATACTTTTTTTGCCTGCCTCCCTTCCTCTCCCACCCCACTGAGCTGATGGATTAATCCGGCTGCTTACTTGGCAGGCTCACAGGCAGAAATGCAAGCTGAGGTAGAAGATAAGGACTAAGGTTGGAGGCAACCATGGAGACCTTCTTTATAGAGTCTAAACTTGTCGTTTTGCTTAATTGGGCTTGATTGAGGCCCAGAGCAGAGCAATTAGAGGCCTGGCCCAAGTTCCACAGCAGCAGGTTGCTGCTACTGCTGCTAAGTCACCTCAGTCGTGTCCGACTCTGTGTGACTCCATAGATGGCAGCCCACCAGGCTCCCCTGTCCCTGGAATTCTCCAGGCAAGAACACCGGAGTGGGTTGCCATTTCCTTCTCTAATGCGTGAAAGTGAAAAGTGAAAGTGAAGTCGCTCAGTCGTGTCCGACTCTAGCGACCCCATGGACTGCAGCCTACCAGGCTCCTCCATCCATGGGATTTTCTAGGCAAAAGTACTGGAGTGGGGTGCCATTGCCTACTCAAGCAGCAGGTTAGGGAGAGCCTTAACCTCCAAGGCTTCCGAGCCTTCTTACCAAAGGCACTTCCCAGAAGGAAACCTGCAACAGCTCTGGTGCTCTTGCTATAGAACAATACACTGGGTCTAGACACAGAACAATAATACCCTATCTACACACATTCTCACAGCCAAGTGAGGGATCTGGTGACTAAAATCACGGATCTTTGTTGGGAGTGATGAAGTGTGGGTCTAGAGTACTGTCTAATAAGAGTCAGAAAGCTGCCTTGTGTTAGCTACTGATTTGTCTATAATTTCTGTTTTCCTGTCATATCCCTCAGTCTCACATACATGCCCCAAACCCTTGAGTCTACAGGTTATCTATCCCCAGAATCCTTGTCAGAGACTGGTTTCTGACGATTTTCCTCTTTAAAGATAAAACTTTATAGCATTTATTGCTTCCTGACATATTGTATGTTTATTTGTTTGACTGTCTCAGGTCACTAAAATGTAAGCATTCTTAGGGCAAGGACTTTATTTTGTTCACAGATATATCCACCTCTAGCACCTGTAATCGGAGAAGGCAATGGCACCCCACTCCAGTACTCTTGCCTGGAAAATCCCATGGACGGAGGAGCCTGGTAGGCTGCAGTCCATGGGGTCGTTAAGAGTCAGGCACGACTAAGTGACTTCACTTTCACTTTCATGCATTAGAGAAGGAAATGGCAACCCACTCCAGTGTTCTTGCCTGGAGAATCCCAGGGACAGGGGAGCCTGGTGAGCTGCTGTCTATGGGGTTGCATTGAGTTGGACACAACTGAAGTGACGCAGCAGCAGCAGCACCTGTAATGCTGTCTACATCACAGTAAACACTCAAAAATATTTTTTGTGGAATGAATGAATAAAAGAATAAATGAAAACTATCTTCCTTTGCACAACACTAGAAGGGAAAAACTAAGTGTACCCTTGGCTAATATGGGAGTGAACAGCCTTGCACCTTCTTTCTTCTTTGTTCTCAGTCCCTCCCCAAACCCCCTTTCCCACACTATACCCCCAGAACTCCAATCATTGTCCCCTGCTTTGTTCCCTTCTCAAAATAATCTGGTTCTTTTCCTTCACAACAGATTACAAACAACTGATAGCCATTTAAAAGTAAAACCTTCCAGGGGATGTTTTAGAAAAACTCTAAACCTTAAGTTGAATGGATGAGACCCTAACGATGGAATCACAGGTATTGGCCAATTGAGGAGAGATGGGGTAAGAGGTTGTAGGCCTTCATAGAGCCTGGTATAATCCAGCATTTTCACAGCCTTGGGATGCTACTCACCATGAAAATAGAATTCCTGAGAAATGTTGGAATTGATCTTCGAAGGGTGATCAGAGAGTAGCCAAATCTTATCTGCAAATAGAGAGTGTCAGGATTTGAGAAAAATTGGTCATTTGTATGGTGGTATTCCCAGTGTAAATGAGCAAAACATTTAACAATGCAATTTGGCAATATATAGTGAGAGCCAACAAATAAACCATTTAATCCAGACATTTTACTTCTGTGAATTCATTCTAAAAAAAGCAAGAATAAGAGAAAAGCTTTATGTGCAAAGAGTACATTGCCACGTTGTTCCTAGCAGTTAAAATTTGGGAAGAACCCTAAATGACGAATATCAAAGAGGGAAAACATAATGTAAACCACACAACCAGAGATCGGGGTTGCACAGCACTGGATCTATTTACTAGGTGTGAGAACCTGGGTAAATTATTTAATATCTCCAAGCTTCAGTTTCCTTGTCTGTAAAATTCCTTCTCTATAATAACAGTGCCTAATTCATGGAGCTGCAAGGATGAAATGAGATCATTGCAGATAAAGTACTTAGCATAGTGCCATAGTTTTCACTTAGCACAAGCACATAGTTATTACTTTATTATTATTATTTCAATAGGTGACATTATATCTTTGTGGAATGAATTAGTGAACCAGAACACCTAAATCTCCCAACATTTTAGATAAATGAATTTTACAGAAATCATATTGAAGCCTGAGGCCTCATTATGAGTACACATCTTCTTATTGGTATGGGTTTGGGATTTGTTGATTCCAAACAGACAGGACTTGAGGGTATCTTTGCTCAGAGGTTGCCTCACATTTTCACCCCCAATTAACCAAAAATAACTTGGCTTTGAAGAACAGGGCAGATAATCTTTTTCAACTGTTTTGCCTGGGTACATTCTCTGGAGGGAGGAGAATTGTGGGTGGAATGAAGAAAGAAAGAGGTGAAAGGGGTCTAATTAAGGAGACAGCTTCTTCTCTGGCTTTCCAGCTGTTTCTGAACTTGTTTTTAACCATGGAACCCCTCACAAAGTTTTTACCCCTCTCCCCTTCCCCCCTCATCTTGACTCCCAGCTCAATTCTCAAATCTGATGTTACTACTGGTCTGTGCAGATCTGGAATCCCTCAAAGAGTAGGGGATGTCTGATTGGGGAAACTCTGAGAGTCATCATTAATAAGTGCTTTGGAATTGGACCTTGAAAAATAATAATAACAAATGTATTGGCTCAATCTACACAGCCTTATCCTTTTTCCCACCCCTGGGGCCCTGACTCCTTTATTTACCTACCGCAGATTAGACTCTAAATCTGGGATTTTTCTCTTTAACTGTTCATGGGATAGTAATTTGATCTTCTTGGCTTCTTGTCTATTTATTGTTGGAGAAGTGTGTGTGTGTGTGTGTGATTATATTTACAGTAAAGGTTCTAGGGATGCCCCCTGGTGCTTGTGAATTTATGTCCATGGACAAGTTGGGGTACACATTTCTTGGATATAGCTTACAAATATTAAACATTAAATATCTGTTGACATTTGTATATCTGAGTATTTGGACATATTTGTATCAACTTTTATGTTAGCCAAAAAGAACTGCCTGCCAAGAAAAGTATGTTTCCTACTTAAGGAGTTCTAGAATGATATAACACCCCAAATGAATGAAAGAGGAAGTGGTGCTATACAAAGATTGCAATTACACACCATACACTTTCTAGATTATTTAAGAAAGCAGGCGGGACCACATTATGGTTTTCATGGGCCTTTTGTGTGCTCCTTTCTCCACTAAAAGTATTAATAATGATCGTTGATAACTTCTTTGAATATAATAAATTATATTTGTTTTTCTCTTCTGATTTTATGACAAATTAAACCATTTCTGCAGGTCCTTAGAAGGACTGTGGATTCCCTGTGCCTGCTGTGCCTAGTGGGTATCAGCCTGGATCTGGGACCTGGCCGAAAGAAAGGACTGTGGTGAAGGGGGCCAAAGTCCTTCCCACAAAAGCTGGACCACTTAGCCTTCCATTCCCAGTGTCTGAGAGCTTGGGATTTCTCATGTAAAATCCTTGCTATCAGTAGTAAGGAAGTGCACTGTGCTAGTTTGTGCCATCCGTCAGACTTAGAGGTGAATTCCAGCTCTGCCACTTGTGAGCTCTGTGACCTTGGGCAGTCATTTCATGTCTCTGAGCCTCAGTTTCCTCATCTATAGGATGTGGAGAATAATGCATCCCTCATGGTGTTGTGAGAATTTAAGGAGATGGTGGATGTAAAATGCCTTAACCTAGTGTCTAGCACTTTGGGGAGACATGTACTCCATGAACAACTGTTACCATTTGCATTTCTCTTTGGGGGCTTCTGTGCACTATGGCCACCTGGCTCCAAGTGCAATGAAATCATAGGGTAGACATGCATCCAGATGAGTAAGTGTCAGGTGTTCCTAGCAGACAAACCCACTTGATGCTGAAAGACACGTTGACTGGTTCTTTATGGATCCAACAGGCACGTCCCTGTGCGAAGTGTCTCAACATTTCCTGCTGAACCTATGCCCATCCCTTAGCTCTAATGTGCCATAGTCTGCTTATTGGTAGCTCAAGGCACCTACGTTAGAGGCTCCAGTCTTCCCAGAACCCACCTAGCTCACCAGCAAGTTTTCATTCTTCAGACTCTTCTTTCTTTTGTTCCTTTCCACTCTCAAATTAAGGTTTTCCACATGGTTCACTGCCCTCTCCAAATCTAAGTTTCTTGTTTTTCCATGCACTTCATTGTTCTAGTTCATCTCTGCCTCCCTCCACATATCCTAAAATTAACAGTTATTAAAAAAAAAATTATCCTCTGCTGCACATAGTCTTCCAAGTAATACTACGAGGTAATGATGATAATCTTCATTTTTACAGATGAGGAAACTGAAGCTCAGAACAGTTAAATGACTTTACCAAAATCAGCCTAAAAGGATTTGAATCTATATCTTTCTGATGCTGAAGGCTATGCTTTTCCCACTGGTTAGCTCCATAATTCTTTATCTGCAATTTCCACATCTGAAAAGGAGTTCTAAAAATCACAAAATGTTTTGTTTCTAAATTCTTTCTGTCAAAGCCCTGACATGAACCAATGAGGCTGGTTATAATGTTCACATCTCAGTTAGTGAGTTCAATGAACTCCAGAGTTCCCTGGTCACTGCTTTTTCTGCTATAATGTTCTATTACTTAATGTTAAAAAAAAAAAAAAGAGCAATAAGCCCCAGACTTGAGTACTCCCCTTGCTGCTGCTGCTGCTAAGTTGCTTCAGTCGTGTCTGACTCTGTGCGACCCCATAGACGGAAGCTCACCAGGCTCCCCTGTCCCTGGGATTCTCCAGGCAAGAACACTGGAGTGGGTTGCCATTTCCTTCTCCAATGCATGAGAGTGAAAAGTTAAAGTGAAGTCGTTCAGTCGTGTCCGACTCTTAGCGACCCCATGGACTGCAGCCTACTAGGCTCCTCTGTCCATGGGATTTTCCAGGCAAAAGTACTGGGGTGGGGTGCCATTGCCTTCCCCGGTACTCCCCTTACCTAGTAGAAAAACTCGAGTGGCGAGGTTTTTTTTTGGAGAAACCCTTACCAGCTTGAGTGGCGCAGGGCCCAACGAGTCCTAGCAGTGACCCTGTAGAGTAAGAGAACACAAGCGTATTGGAACTCTGAACTCTAATCCTGCAGCTAAGCCAGAACAATATTCCGTGTGGGCTTATACTGAATTTCCCATCCAGGTCCCAGCAGAGCTGATCCAAACTGGCCTAGCAGCTCATCTCAAAAAGCAGAACTTGGGCCACAGCAAAGTAAAATAAATCTCCCAACTTGGCCATTGAGGGAGGAGATTGAATCCTGCTGCTGACAAAGAGGCTCAGTGGGACAAGAGCGAAACAGCCAGTGTCCCTTGTTTAGGAAAACAAGCTGTTTGAATTACACATGAGCATCTAGTTAAATATCCCTTGGTAAGTTTCCTACCCTGCCCTTTACAAAGGTATACTGGGTATTCACAATGGAACGATACAGACTCAGGAGACAGAAGAGATACCAGCTCATAGGACAAGAGACTAGGACCCGAGACATCTCACCCTGGAGCTTCCCTCTGTGGCAGGTGGTTCACGTCATCTTTTTCTTCCTGAAAATGGTGAGCTGAAACTCAGTCCAAACTATAGCCTCTCCAGGTCTCTGGAATTTGGAAACCTGACAAGAATGTGACATAGGGAGGGGCTGAGAGGTTTAAGTGTGGAGACTGCTGGTGGAAAGCAACTGCCCGTCTATAAGGAAGAAGGGCTGGTCTTCCTGAGGGAGCTGTCAGACGTGAATCCTAGTTAGACTGGTCTACATGCACGTGGCTCTGACGGTCCTCGTGGGCAGTGTCTGGAAGCCAGGGGGGTCTGCAGAACCTCAGTGGGCACAGAGAAAAATAACTGGGGAGTGACCAGTCAGCCATAAAAGCTCTCAAAATGACCCCCAACTTCATGTCAGTTCTCCAATATCATTCAGTAAATGCCTGAGGAGGGAGCTTTGGCTTCTCCTAGTTTGGGTGATATCATGTCCATATTTGGATTCTGCCTTAGAAATAATGTGACCCACCCCTCACTAGAACAGGGGAAATAATACTGTTCAGACTGGAATGAAGTCTAATCTAACATACTCTTGGACTTTGCAAAAGTACACTGCATACCTTGTCTTTTATTTTTGGGCATTGTCTTAGTCGAGGGTGCAGGGAGATTGGGAGAGGAGATTCATATGAAAGGATTATAACATTGCATGTGGGTGCTGGGTTATTCCGTACATGCTTTCAATACTTAATGAAAAAAAGGTACAAAGAACAGTCTGTTATTTCCAACATCTTGAAGCCCACAGACACACCTGGATGCCATTGGAGGCAATTGCTAGTGATAGACAAAAGGGTATTCACAGTTGGAGAACTGCAGATTTGGAAAGAGCCCTGGACATCATTAAACACTACTCCTTTAAATAAGGGATGAGAACACTGATGTCCAAAGACAGTGAGGGGCATTCTTAAATGACTGAAAAAATGTGGATCAAAAAATCACATGATTTTTCCATGTGGCGACAGAGGCATCTTGGTATAGTCTAGCCAGTCTGGTGCCCTTAGCTACATTTACTTCTTCTTGGTCAAGGGAGGAGGCTCCACTCATGCTAAGCTTCCTTTTCTCAAATGTAAAATGAGAAAGCTAGATAAGGCCAAGTTTTGGCCGGGATGTGGGCTCAGAGGACCCTTGTTTGCTGTTGCTGAAATATGGATAGTGTAGCCATTCTGGAAAGCAATCTGGCTCTCCTTAGTCAAATAAATATTTACAAACCTAATGACCCAACAATTTTATCCCCAGACATACTATCCCAGTGACGTGGTTACAATATGTCATGGGGGATAGGCTTGTTTTGGTGCTCTCTGTGGTGTCATGGGTCTGGAGTACAGTGGAGGCCCACCCTGCAGTACCGGGCAGCAAAAAGAAGCAACAAGAAAGATGAGCACATGGCAACGTGCATGACCTTAAACTGGTACTCCAAGGGGACAAAGAAAGAAGTAGGCTGCGATATATAAATGATCATACTAAATGAAGCAAGCCAGACCAAGAATCATGAAGCAGGGAACGGCCTCACAGATTATCTGGTCAGAAGCTCCAATTTGGGGTGCTTGAACAAGTGGAGGATAAAGACAAAAGTAGTGGCTATGAAAGGTTTTTTTCAATAACTTTTAAAATACATTTAACTTTCAACAAACTCCCCAAATGATGACGATGTCAGTTTTTAGCACTGAGAACTCACAAGGATTTGAGGCTCAGGTTGGCTGATGACATCACTGACAAAATATAGGAATGGGGGCCTTGGTAGTGACAACTAAGGGACCCCAAATCGAGATCAAACCCACTTTGGAGGCTTGGTAACCGAGATTCTCAGTGAGTTGTGACAAGTTATAGAGAATGATTGGGTGGACTTTTCAGAAACTCTTAGAGCCTGTCAATTCACATAAAACCTCTGAATGAATGACGATGTTGACGTTTGTTTACTTCAGGATTAGGTTTGAGTAAGTAGCATTTCCCTTTCCCCCATTTTTATTTCGTTCATGGTTGGATGCTAGAGAAGGAACTTGAAACAGAAGACAGTACTTGGCCCAAACCTTAGAGTGGGATGCAGACATGTATGGACTCATTCCCTCTTTAATTTATAGGGATGGAGCAGACAGCAGCCCCCAAACCTGAAATCCTGTTTGTCTAAGCAGTCTGCTACTGATGTATTAAATGGTACTTAAGATTTAGGAGTTCGCTTTGCCAGTACTAAACAAGCCACTGAAATAAGCTCCACACAAAGCCCTTTGAGAACTGTGCTGTGTAGAAGTTAACCACACTATCTCACAAAACTAAAGTGTCCATAGCAAACAGTAACTTCCAATACCAGGAAGACGTCTCCGTATATATAAATACTCTGCGTGGAGGGGTTGAAAAACAGGAGAATCTGTGGTTAGACTTTGCTCTACTTCAGCCCATCTGGAAAGTCATTTCTGCTCACTTGAATGCCCTGACTGTCAGCAAAGATCAGTTGTTTCATAAAAGCACCTAAAGGCTAACATACATTAAGAGGGGGTAACACTGCCATTGATTTCCAAGAATTTCTTAGTGGCTGAATCTCAGTGGCTGGGACAATATGAAGAGGTTTGCTAAGAGAGTGAATCTTTGTGTTCAAGCACAAAACACAGTTCACACAGTTCCTAGAGAAATGTTCCAGACGAGGCTGTGCCCCTCCTACAATCACCTTATTCCTCTGAGATCTGACCATCCTTGGCTCACTTAGATTTCATGCGAACAAGTTTTCCAAGGAAAACTTGAACAAGACTTTAAAGTAATCATTCTCTCTTTATGTTCTGAGAAGGAGTAAAGGGATGGGAAGAGGACCCAGTGTGAAGAGCAAATTGGAAGACAAGCTTGTGACTGTTTTTTCTCTAAGTTTATGTTTTTATATTTATTTTATTGAGATATTATTCACATTCCACAACACTCACCATTTTACAGTGTACAATTCAGCAATTTTAATACATTCACAAGGCTATACAACCACCAGTGCTATCTAATTCTGGAACATTTCACCACCCTCATTCCCAAGGAAGAAACCCTGTAGCCTTCAGCAGTCACACAAGTCTGCCTCAACATGACTCATTCATTCATTCAACAAACACTGTGGAGTACTCAGCAAGTTCCAGGCACAGGATAATTTAATCCTATACTTTGCAGCAGAGGCACTCACAGCACAAAATGCCAAATGTTATCTTGGAGAGCCCAGTTTCTTTCAGGATGACAGTGAAGTCTGCAAGTATGAGGCTGTGCAGCTAGAGGTCAGGGAGGGCTGTGAAGTAGGAATTGTGACTGACAGAAGGTATGCAGAGGAGTTACATATTATGCAGGAAGATTTGCTCCGCAGCTTGGGTTACTTTTAAACACCCATAGGCTCATGGCTTTTAGGAGTCCCTTGGACTACAATAAGATCCAACCAGCCCATCCTAAAGGAAATCAGTTCTGAATATTCATTGGAAGGATTGATGCTGAAGCTGAAACTCCAATACTTTGGCCACCTGATGTAAAGAACTGACTCATTTAAAAAGACCCTGATGCTGGGAAAGATTGAAGGCAGGAAGAGAAGGGGACGACAGATGATGAGATGGTTAGATGGCATCACGGACTCAATGGACATGAGTTTGGTTAAACTCTGGGAGTTGGTGATGGGCAGGGAGGTCTGGCATGCTGCAGTCCATGGGGTGGCAAAGAGTTGGACAGGACTGAGCAACTGAGCTGACCCTCCCCAGAGGACACAATGCCTGGGAAACCAAACCCTGCACGTTACCAGACTCATCTGCCTCTTGTCCACATTTCCTGCTTAGTCTGCGTCCAGCTGAAAACTTCTTTCCATCTTTGACAATTTCCATTTTATTTTCTCTCACTTAGTTTTCTCTCGTGTCTTTTTCCAATTGTCTGCCTATAAATCTGCTTTGCTATCATCATCTTTTCTTTTTCTTCTCACTTCTCTTCTTCTTTACTGGTCTTTCCCCTCACACCTAAGGTATCCAGCAGGCTTGGCTAGGAGAATTGCCATAGAAGGGAATGTTTAGAGGTAAGAAAGAAATTATGTCTCATTATACACATTCACCTTTAGAAAAAGTGTGATCTTGTTGGCCTCTCCTCTCCTGCAATGCCATTATTTACACTATCAGTATAAAATAATATACATTAAGCTCTTACTGTGAACCAGACACTATACTAAACTCTGCAGGATTTATCTTATTTAATTCTCACAATTATCCAATAAGCTTCGTGCTGTTATGAGCTCTGCTTTACAGATTGGAAACCTCAGCCTTGGAGTGGTTAAATCACTTGTTTAATATCATTAGCTAGTAAATAGTGAAAAGTCACCCAAAGTCAGCTCTGTTTGACTGCAGAGCCAAGCTGTGACTTTATAATGCCTTATTTACTTTCTGGGTTTCTCTCTCTCCCTCCAGCCCACCTCCCACTTAAGCTTGCTCCCTCTCTTCTTGAAGTGAACTTGCTTTAGAATTGGCCTCTTGCCAGCTTTAGTGAGCTAGGGGATCCTTGGCATGGGCTCAGCTCTGAGCTCCATGGAGCATTGTAACTGCTGGTACTAGGGCAATAAAACCTTAACGGTCTCCAGAAAAGACGGCTGTAAATTCTTCTGAAGCCCCACTTTGGGTGTAAAGGTTCACGCCTTTCTTCCCGCTCCTTCTCTTTTCCCTTCACCCCACCCCCATGAATTCCCCCGGGTTTCATGAAAGGGGCCATGCATGAAAACAAGGCACAGAAATCCCAGAAACCTCCAGCTGCAGCCAGGGTTGTGTTTTGTCTAAGGAACATTCTTTAAAAAAAAACCCCAAACTTTCAGAATCGATGTTGTTCAGCATCACAGACATATAGCTTATGCTTTGGGGAGCAATACAGAGAAAGAAAAGAAGTGGCAGAAGAAAATAGCCAAGGAGAACAACAGAAGGGAAACAAAGAATAATCCTAAGCATGTAAGGATGCCCAGAAGAAAACTTTGAAAACATCCAAGGGATTCTCTTGATTATTTTAATATTGTTACCTGGACCCTGACACTCCAGCTGTGGTTTTTCTGAAAAATTCATTTGGCTGTTTGGAACTGACTTGGGAAATAAATATCAGCAAAGGGCTGAGAGGGAGTAAAAACTCATTTTTTTCTTTCAGGGAGCAAGAGAACAGATTCCAGGAGCACCTAGGGGCTGATGCATGAAAAATAACACCAGGGCCCCCCTTTTTGAGTCTTCTTTATACCTCAGCCTAATAACTGACTAGCTCACATTTAGAGAAAGTGTGAAGGTGGGACAGTGACCTGGGAAAGTGGCCACAGGACAGATATTTTGGGAAGCATGTGACCTAAGTCCCAGCCCCCACACTAGCCAAGCTGCCCTAACTTCTCTTCCCCCAGGAACAGGAGCTGAAGGGCTGCGCTCAGACAGGATGTGGTGCAAGTCAAGGATGGATGAAAGCAAGGGGCCCTGGTGAACACAATACAAGGGTTTTACGTGTCATGTGTGATAAAACACAAGATGCATCTGTCTCAGTCCTGCTCCTCTCCTAGTTCCTAAACCCCTGTGCCTGTCACAGGAAATTAAATCTGTGTTTGTCACATTCCTTTGCCCTTACCTCATTGAAGGGCGGGTAGGTTGGTGTTGGCTTACGTACCAGAAACGGCTAGGATTTGTTTCTTTAATGAACTTCTAGTGTTTTTTCTGATCAAGACTGAAGTCCAGTGGCAGGGCCAGCAGCAGCCAGGCCAATCCTTCAATGCTCAGCTCCACAAGGACATGACCACCACTGAAGTGTGTGCGTACATGGTGTATGCATGCTTGCATGTATGTATGTGTGTGTAAAGGTGAGGGGCTGGGAGTGGATAATTTGCATTCTGCCTGGTTGCTGAACTCCAAATCTCAAATTTAAGTCAAATGTTTAATAAAAAACTTTGGGAGTTGCTTTGTTTTCTTTTCTTCAGATGTCATTTTGGAAGGAATGTGCACATTTTTTCTATTTTCTTCTGTTTTTCTTCAAAGGCTCCTGGAGGGCAGGAATTGTGTCTTATGATTTCTTTGTCTCAGAGTCTCGCAGAGTCCCTGGGACCTAATAGGTGTTCAGTTATTGTTTGTGGAACCGAAGGAGCAGAAATCTTTAACAGGGCATTTTAACTACCCCTTTTGGTTCCTACTTGTGCCAGCTTTTCCTTCTTTAGCCTCTTGTATGTGGTTTTTCTCCGAAACACCTGGACTGCTCTCTCTTTTCTCTTTTTTTGGATACCTTTAAAACACTACCTTTATACAGATGGCTTCCAAATTCCTTTGTTTCCACCCCTCCAGGCTGCCTTTCCCCCATCTCCCCTTCTGGCTCTTGGGAATCTGATTGTAAGAGAAGGAAAGCACTAGGGAGAAGATACTCCCCTGGCATCTCAAAGCAGCATGGCTGAGACCACCCCTCCAGGCCCCTGTTCCTGGCAGAGCTGCCCTCTCTGCACACGTCTAGGGTATAGAGCCTCAGACTTCCCAGCTGCTCTAACCTGGCAGCAGAGTGGGGCAGTGCAGTCTGCTGAAGTCCCAGGGTACAGTGGAGTTGGAGGCACTGCTGGGTCTTGGAATATAGGGAAGGGCTGGGAGCATGGAGGTGGGAAGGCCATCTAAGCTTGTGAGGTCTGGGCCCGCACTCTGTAAGCCACGCTGTTGGATGAGTAGTTATGGTTCCTGGTGAGATCTCATCCTTTGGTTGGACTCTCTCTACATTGCCTTTCCTTCCAATGCCAAACACCATTGCGTGAGCCATCTTTATCTGTTTCCTATACAGAAAGTCGAGTCCAACCTCTTTCTTTACCACAAACTGCTTGACCCTAAGAACCTTCTGATTGCTTGTCAAGGATCCAGCCCTTTACTCACCCATGGTTCTCCACCTTTAGTGTGGTTCAGAATCTATCAGAGGGCTTGTTAATACACAGGGTGCTGAGTCCCACCCCCAGAGCTTCTGCTCAGGAGTTCTGGGATGGGGCTGGACATTTCACATTTCTAACAAGTTCTCAGGGATGCTGATACTACTGGCGGGACCAAGTCAGACCAACAGGCCCTGTGATCCACTCTTCAGAAACCTCTCATCCCTGCTTTCTCTCAGTCAATATATGTGTTGCCGTTTACTGGGCCTGCTTTCTGCTTAGCTTTTTAGATCCTTAATCTCATTTAATCCTCACAACAACTGTATGAGGTAGCTCCCACTAATGTTCCCACTTTAAATAGAAACTGAGGCACACAGCTTATATGTCTTATCTAAGGTAAGTGGTGCAGTTGTTTCAAAGCTGGGCAGTTTTGACTCTGAAGCTTGTGTATTAATCACCCTGCCATACTGCCTTAATGGTATGAGGATTTTTTTTTTTTTCTTCACATGGATGTCTTCATTTTCTACCTTAAAACATGGAGCTTTGCAAACAAGGTGCCTTTTCATTCTGAACCCACCCCCTCCCCCAGTTTCTCATTGCTGCTGGCTAAGTACAGCGGGAGAAAACACACATTTAATCTCCATTAAGGCCTTCAGACTTTTGAGAGAGGAAGTCTAGTCTGACTTGGGAATGAAGCCTGAAGTACTGAGATTTTTAAAGAATGGTAGTTTTATTGCCTCCAATAACATATGGCTATGCAAATGAATGTCTAACTGGAACATTTCTCCAATAATTTCTTTTAGCATTTTATAATAAATAAATATGGCTTATTTGCATACAAACAAAAGATTGAGGACTGTATTAAAGATCTAGGGCTAATTATTTGAGTGCTGGTTAAAAAATAAGTAGGGTTTCCCTGGTGGCTCAGATGGTAAAGAATCTGCCTGTGATGTAGGAGAACTGGGTTTGATCCCTAACTCTGAAAGATCTCCTGGAAAAGAGAATGGCTACCCACTCCAGTAGTCTTGCCTGGAGAATTCCATGGACAGAGGAGCTTGCATCTGATTTTTCAGAAGCTCAATGTGGATTAAAAACCCACGTGTGGGAACATGCAGTCTTTAAGATGGGGCTTCCCAAGTGGCTCAGTGGTAAAGAATCTGCCTGCCAATTCAGGACATGCAGGTTCAATCCCTGGGTTGGAAAGATCCCCTGGAGAAGAAAATGGCAACGCACTCCAGTATTCTTGCCTGGGAAATCCCAGGGGCAAAGGACCCAAAGTAAGAAGGCTACAGTCTATGGGGTTGCAAAAGAGTTGGACATGACTTAGCGTCTAAACAACAACAGCCTTAAGATCATTTCATTAAATGAACTGCTTTCCTTTGCCATGTAGATTCAGGTCTGGATCTCTCAGGACAGCTCTCTGGCAAAATCCACAAACATAGAACTGTTCAGTTCAGTTCAGTCACTCAGTCGTGTCTGACTCTTTGAGACCCCATGAATCGCAGCATGCCAGGCCTTCCTGTCCATCACCATCTCCCGGAGTTCACTCAAACGCACATCCATCGAGTCGGTGATGCCATCCAGCCATCTCATCCTCTGTCGTCCCCTTCTCCTCCTGCCCCCAATCCCTCCCAGCATCAGAGACTTTTCCAATGAGTCAGCTCTTTGAATGAGGTGGCCAAAGTACTGGAGTTTCAGCTTCAGCATCATTCCTTCCAAAGAAATCCCAGGACTGATCTCCTTCAGAATGGACTGGTTGGATCTCCTTGCAGTCCAAGGGACTCTCAAGAGTCTTCTCCAACACCACAGTTCAAAAGCATCAATTCTTCAGCACTCAGCTTTCTTCACAGTCCAACTCTCACATCCATACATGACTACTGGAAAAACCATAGCCTTGACTAGACAGACCTTTTTTGGGAAAGTAATGTCTCTGCTTTTGAATATGCTATCTAGGTTGGTCATAACTTTCCTTCCAAGGAGTAAGCGTCTTTTAATTTCATGGCTACAATCACCATCTGCAGTGATTTTGGAGCCCAGAAAAATAAAGTCTGACACTGTTTCCACTGTTTCCCCATCTATTTGCCATGAAGTGATGGGACCAGATGCCATGATCTTCATTTTCTGAATGTTGAGCTTTAAGCCAACTTTTTCACTCTCCTTTCACTTTCATCAGGAGGCTTTTTAGTTCCTCTTCACTTTCTGCCATAAGGGTGGTGTCATCTGCATATCTGAGGTTATTGATATTTCTCCCAGCAATCTTGATTCCAGCTTGTGCTTCTTCCAGCCCAGCATTTCTCATGATGTACTCTGCATATAAGTTAAATAAGCAGGGTGACAATATACAGCCTTGATATACTCCTTTTCCTATTTGGAACCAGTCTGTTCTTCCATGTCCAGTTCTAACTGTTGATTCCTGACCTGCATACAGATTTCTCAAGAGGCAGGTCAGGTGGTCTGGTATTCCCATCTCTTTCAGAATTTTCCACAGTTTATTGTGATCCACACAGTCAAAGGCTTTATAGATGTTTTAAAGCAGAAATAGATGTTTTTCTGGAACTCTCTTGCTTTTTCGATGATCCAGCAGATGTTGGCAATTTGATCTCTGGTTCCTCTGCCTTTTCTAAAACCAGCTTGAATATCTGGAAGTTCACGGTTCACGTATTGCTGAAGCCTGGCTTGGAGAATTTTGAGCATTACTTTATATGAAGGCAAAATGTGATGTCTACCAACTGAGAGGAGGCCAGGATTTGCTTTTAAATAAAAACAGGCCAAATATTGATATCTTGGTGCTTTGCCCCAGTAAGTGGTCCCCATACTTACTGGGAGTTTGTATAAATTATATAATTTTCCAGAGATTCACTGTGTCTGGAGAGGATGAGGGAATCTGCAACATATATAACCTCAAGTTTTATTTTGTTATTTTTTCCTTGCCATTTTATTTCCTACCCACACAATTCTAATGTGCCATGCTTTGAGAACCATGCTGGGTAGTGGGGAGAGCCTGGAGCCTGGGGGTGGAGGTGGCTCTCAGATACTTCAGTGGCTCCATTCTTATCTATACATTGGACTCACTTGCAACTTTATTGAAAGTAAAACAAAAACAAAAAACATGCTCTACTCAAGATCTGATTAACGCAGAATCTTTAAGATTGGACCTGCACATCAGCAATAAAGTGAAAGTATTAGTCACTTAGTCATGTCCAACTCTGTAGCCCCATGGACTGTAGATGACAAATGAACAAAACACACAAAACAGAAAACTCCTTGGGTGAGTCTAACATGGGGGCCACTGGTGAAAACCATGAAAATAATCTGATTTGGAGCAACACATTCAGGGGGTATAGTTAGCTGAGAAGTAGAGAGCAGGGTATGTTGAGTATATGAGTGGATAGGTGTGTGTCTTTTCCACATTAGAATCAACTCCTGTGATGGAAGACCCTAACTTGGGAACTTAGGAAACAGGTGCTGTCCTGCTAGGCCACCGCAGTCCTTCCTACACCAGTCATTCGTTCTTTCCCCCATCCAGGGCTGTCCCGGGTGATCATCCTCAGGTGCTTTGGACAGGGCCTTGACCTCACTTGTGCTGGCCTTGCAGGCGCTTGGCCCTCTCTCTTGAGCTGCTCTCTGGCTGCTCGAATCTGGCAGCTGCACTGCTGCTGCTGCTGCTGCTGCTGCTGCTAAGTCGCTTCAGTCGTGTCCGACTCTGTGCGACCGCATAGACAGCAGCCCACCAGGCTCCTCTTGTCCCTGGCAGCCACACAAACCCCTGCAACTGGGCAGTTTCTGAATGATATTCCTTCAGCTTCAGGCCAGGGGCTCTGGCTTTTCTGTTTATTTTCTTTTTTCTTTCTTATTTAAGAAGCTCAAGAGAACTTACAAGCAGACCCTTGAAAGCTAAGGATTTCTAATCACATAAAGGTGTCTCTGCAGGGCCTGGGCTGAAGAGGGTTTGTTTGGGGGCTTTCATCTTTCTGTGTATCCCCTCCTTCTTCAAACAGTCTTTCTGGGCTCTTACCCACCCAGCTCTTTGCAGGACGCCCACCCTCATCATCTCCACGTTTGGGGCCCAGAGAGTAAAGGAGCATGGAGGGGTGGCTGAGGGCCTGAGGGGGAAGGGAGGGAGCCGGCGGCCCCCATGCTGGGCCCAAGGAGACTCTGTGAGAAAGCCCTTCTCCATCTGCAGCCCAGCCCGGTGGGAGTCAATTAATTCTGAATAACCTAAACCGACAGAGGTATTTGCATTCACAACCTGACTGATGACCGTATAAAATTGATTTATGAATTAAAGTGCTTCCCCTCCCTTTATCCTGATTCAGGCTATAATTGATTATACGTGCTGCAGCGAAATTAAAGAAAAGAAAATTAAAAAGAATAGAAAAAGGAAAGTGAAAAAAAGAGAGGCCCTTGCTTGGCGGTCCAGCATTCTCAGGGCTCCCCAGGATTAGCCATTCTATTCATCACTTATCATTTTTTATTTAAAAAGTTACTTCCCCCTTTGTCTCCACCCTACCAGCCCCCACCCCCACCCCTGCTACTGCGGCCTTCTCCTCTCTGGCCTCTGCCCAGTTGCTGATCCTTTGGGGTAAGCGAGCCAGTTATCTTCATGTTCCCTGGACAGGGAGAGAAATTAGGCGGGCCAGGGCTTCTCCCAGGTAGCAGAGCACCCACAAAAATTTGAGGAGTAAGGCAAGGTGTCTTCCATCTCTGACTCTTTCTTCTGTGTATCTCTCATTTTATCCCTTTTCTGACTGCTACTCATCCCACATGCACGCGATAAAAATTTCCTTGCAGGAAATTCTCTCATAAATATATTCTCAGTAAGGAAGCCATTAATGCTAAATTTTTTAAAGGCTCATTCCTCTCAGCAGAAATTTACTGACAAATAAAATGTTTAGATAAAGGATATACACCTAATTCTTAAACTTCAAGCTCCTACCTCAGGAACAACTGTTCTCTTGGTGGGAAAAGAGTCTGGAGTAGGTGAGCAGGGCAGCTGAATTCCAATCACCTACACAGCATGAGAACAGGCTTTAGAAACAGCTGGACCAAGACTCTGAAAATTACTAGTCACATTTCCTTGTGCGAGTCACTGAACTTTTCTTGCTTTCATTGACTCCTATTTAAGATAGAGATACCTCCCTAAAGAGAGGTAATGCATGTAAATCTCCTCGAAGTACGTCTCAGCAAACACGAAAGACACTGTGCAAACGTCACAGACCACTTCTTTGCTTATTCTCTTTATGAAACAAGGCAGTGCTGACTCAAGAGTTTTCTGATAGGATAATCAATGGTTTTCTCCCAATTCAAACCCAGTGTTGCTATTTGAATGACAAAAAACTGTTTCTCATTGCCAAATCAGATCTTGAGAGCAGACTGCCTTCTTTATGTCCATATCCACAGAGATCCTGGCACACAAAATACATCATAATTAAACCATCTCACTCAACTCACCCTCCCTGCTTCTTCATCTTTTGTCTTCCTCCTTCCTCAGGACTGCGAAGATTCCATGCCCATTTTCTGCCACTGTTGCAAAAAGCCCCCTTCCTCCTGCCCTCCACTCACTGCCTTTGATGCAGGTGATGCTAGTGGTAAAGAACCTGCCTGCCAAAGCAGGAGATGTAAGAGATGCAGGCTCAATCCCTGGATCTGGAAGATTCCCTGGAGGAGAGCACGGCAACCCACTCCAGTGTTCTTGCCTGGATAATCCCAAGGACACAGGAGCCTCGTGGGGTACAGTCCGTGTGGTCACAGTCAGACATGCCTGAAGGGACTTAGCATACACGTACCCGAGCCTCTCCTCCAGTGCTAAGGTGCACTTTTATGGGTACTCTCATGTTAAGTGCCATTAGCCACATTTCACAGCAAGTTAAAGTAGAGAGAGGCTGTTTGGGCCTGGCTGGAAGACACCCAGCATGGAACCATTTCTGAATGACAGTAGAGTAAGAACTCCAAAGGCAGTGGCCTCTGAAGAATCACGCCAAGAAAACTGAAAATGGACTCCCTTCAGGGAATGTTCGAGAGGTGAGTTACGTGATGAGAAAGTTTCCAGGAGATGTTCAGGAAGCTCTAAGTGAGGAGCTAACCTAGAGAGGAAGCTGTTTAAGGGGTTTGGAGCCTCCTTTCACCCCATCTCAGGAAAGCCTTGGTGCCTCTGCCTTGAGATGGGGCCAGGTGTCTTGAAGCTTCACGTATCTACTCTACTCCTGGCTGATCTGAGCAGTCCCTTTTTGAAAATGCTTAAGCTGTTTTCAGCCCTTTACTTCTTGGAATGATTGGGGTGACTAGAGAGCCTGGAAGCAGGTTGTGAGTGATCCTGTGAGTGCTGAGGGTGGTGCTGTGGTGAGCTCCAGGGCACCAGGAGGTGGGTGGAAAGGAAGTGGCCCAGAGAGGAGCCTGAGAAGACAGACCACCTCTACAACTTTGCTGTGGAAGCCCCCACTTTCATGGGAAAAAACCCCAAATACATTTTAAGTTATGAAGAAGTCAAGACGACTACATAGGAACACAGGGGAGGAACCAGTGGAAGAAATCTAAAGTGGATGGTTCTGACTGAATCTGAGCCCCTGAAAACTGAGTTCCCCTGCCGAGTTTATATTGAACCTCTCTACCTAAAACTTTATTCCTTTTCTTGTCTCACCTCGTTACTCTCAGGAATATCTGTGAGTATCAAAGAAAAGAGAAGATTAAAATCAAGCAGGACCCTATGGTGTTTTCCCAGGCACAAAAGCCCTTCTGTATGCCCATTTCTTGTTGGCAAAAAAAAAAAAAAAGAAGAATTTATTTAGTCTCCTAGGCCTTCCCTGAGTTCCAAAGAGCAGACTGAAGCAGTTAACTAGTTAGTAAAGTGAGGGGATACAGAAACAAAGGAAAAGCTGTCAAACAAGAAAAATAAAGACAGCTTAAAAAACAGTCCTAGTTCCTCCTCCAGGAACATTGATAACAATCTGACACATATCTTTGAGTTGTTCTGCAGAAACTAAGACCCCCAAGCCAGGTGGAGGATGGAGACCACATGCTGACCACAAGCACATAGATCCCAAGCTGGTTGGCACCAAAAGGTTGGTGGTTAAGATTCCTGAAACATCATCCTATTACCTCACCACCAACCAAGAAGATGACAGTCATGCCCCCTGAAACCTTTACTCCAAATATTGTCTTTAAAAACCCTTCTCTGAAAGATATTGGGGAATTCTGGTTTTTGAGCATGAGCTGTCCGTTTTCCTTGCTTGGTGCAGTAAATGCTGTGCTTTCCTTCATGACCACTGGGGTCAGTAGATCAGTTTTGCTATGTAGAGTAGTGAGCAGACCCAGGTTCGGTTTGGTAACATTAAGAATCTCTTTTTTAAGCAAAACAAAGGACTCCCCTGGTGGCCTAGTGGCTAAGATGCAGGGGCTGGTTTTGCTCCCTGGTCAGGGAACTAGATTCCACATGTCACAACTAAAAAGAAAAAAAGATCCCATATGCTGCAACTTAAGATCCTACATGCCACAATGAAGACCTGGCACAGCCAAATAAATAAATAAATAGGACTGGATGATTATTTTTCTAAGGCTGAAGTAGGTTTTGAAAACATACAGGTGGGCAAGTGTTAAGGATAGGTTGTAATTGTAGCATCTAGCTAGTTGGGAATTGGGTTCAGAAGATGAAAGTGGTCTGTCTGTGGCATGTGGCTGGAAATGGCATCTCCAAGTGACTTCTCAGACAGAAATCCAAGTTCCAAGGGTCAGAGGCTGAGGTGGCATAGGCTCCTCTGGGTCATCTGAGACTGTTTCTCCTCCACAATGGTGATACCTTAGAGCTCATCTTGCCTTGGGCTGGAATTAGCCATCTGGCTATTTGGACATAACTATGACCTTAACCCAGAGAAGGCAAGGGCACCCCACTCCAGTACTCTTGCCTGGAAAATCCCATGGACGGAGGAGCCTAGTAGGCTGCAGTCCATGGGGTCACTAAGAGTCGGACATGACTGAGCGACTTCACTTTGACTTTTTACTTCCATGCATTGGAGAAGGAAATGGCAACCCACTCCAGTGTTCTTGCCTGGAGAATCCCAGGGACGGGGAGGCCTGGTGGGCTGCCGTCTATGGGGTCACACAGAGTCAGACATGACTGAAGTGACTTAGCATAGCATAGCATGACCTTAACCTCTGCCACACTGAGCTTGGAGGACCATGAGCAGTTATGAGCAGTCAGTTCCCAGAGGCTAGGAGCCAGCCAGTCAATGAGCCAGATAGGGGAGTGTGGGGATATAGAATTCTGAGAGGCTTGCTTTTGAAGTTGTTGATGTTTAGTTACTAAGTTATGTCTGACTCTTTGAAAACCTATAGACTGTAGCCCATCAGGCTCCTCTGTCCAGGCAAGAGTATTGGAGTGGGTTGCCATTTCCTTATCGAGGGGTCTTCCTGACAGAGAGATCAAACCCATGTCTCCTACATTGCATGTGATCTCGGGCATTGCAGGTGGATTCTTTACCAATGAGCCAGCAGGGAAGATCTGAAGTTGTTGCTTACAACAGCTTTGACGATGTTGCTTCAGATACTGCTTTGAAGATGTTGCTTTAGCATCTTTTAAACAGCCAAGATGTCCTTCAGTTGGTGACTGTGGTACATCGAGACAGAGGAATATTATTTGGTGATAAAAAGCCAAGGCAAGAAAAGACATAAAGGAACCTTAAATGAACATTGTTCATTGAAAGAAGTCAATCTGAAGATACTATATACTGTACAATTCCAACCATATTACATTCTGAAAAAGGCAAAACTATAGAGAGTAAAAATATCAGTGATATAGGGGTTAGAGGAGAGGGAGGGAGGGAGGGATGAATAGGGGGAGCACAGGGGATTTCTCAGACAGTGAAACTATCATGTTTGATACTGTAATAGTGGATGCTTTTCATTAAACATTAGTCAAAACCCATAGGATGTACGAAGTCCTAATATATAATACACTATATGTGCACATGTGCTCAGTTGTATCTGACTCTTTGTGATCCCATGGACCCTAGCCCACCAGGCTCCTCTGTCCTTGGGATTTCCCAGGCAAGAATACTGGAGTGGCTTGCCATTTCCTCCTCCAGGGGATCTTCCCGACCCAGGGATCAAACCCGCATCTCTTGCACTGGCAGGTGGATTCTTTACACTGAGTCACCTGGGAATCCCCAACATATATTATGGACTTTAGTTAAAAAATAAGTATAAATATTGGCTCATAGGCTGCAAGAAATGTACCTTAACAATACTAGATGTTAATGATAGGAGAAACTGTGGGGGAAGGAGGTAAGGGAATGGGGAAGAAGAGAGAGTATATGTGAACTCTCTGTACTTTTCATTCAGTGTTTCTGTAGATCTAAAACTGTTCAAAAAATAAAGCCATTTAGAGGAAGAGAGAGAGATTCTTCTGTCAATACTGAGTTTTAGTGCTTGTTACAAAGATCCTACATGAATGCCAATTTATTTTATCAACCTTAATGACAGGCAGAAATGACTTCTGAAGACATAAAAAGTTTCCTAATATAGAGAAAAAGGTATAGTCAGAGATAGTAACACTATCTCTGAGTGGCTGTCATTACCACTGTGCTGGTGGCAAGCTCAGAGCAATCCACATGGTGTGATTCCGCTCTCACAAGCAGAGTCTGATCCTCCTTAAACAATGATTTTCTTGGAGCTTTCAAAGATAAAGAGAATGAATGGTGAAAACTCATGGTAAAGAGGGCAATCTGCAGAAAATGGACAGAGTTGTTGAAACCACAAAAATGAGATCCTGGAATCAGTTTTGTCATAATAGCCCAGTCAAACATTCCTGGCAAGTCACTCAGCCACATCAATGCTTTTCTTTGAACATCTTCGTCTCTGGTGTCTCATGGGTTGGCTTTCCATTCTCAGTGCAGATGTTTCTCCTGGACTCTCCTCTGCAAATGTTACAGAAAATGTCTCCTCTTTTGTTTAGAGAAAATCCAATCTTACTTCTGGTCTCTAACTTCAACATCTTCCAATACCCTCCCTGCACGGTCCTCCTCTGGTCCCACCACCACAGAGGCACCCAAGCTGGACTCTAGCTCTGTCTGCTACTGTCTGGGCTCCTGTCCTCAACTAAGATTATCTTTCTATTTGCCAGAATCTAAGAGTTGGACATGACTGAAGTGACTTAGCAGCAGCAGCAGCAGCATAGTCCAGACCAATGTTTTTGCTCTTCTCACTACGATACTTCGTCTACATGGCCCAGTTTCCCAATCAATTCAGGGCTCAGCAACCATACTTCAGGGAAATTATTTATATATAGCACTCTCTCTAATTCAGTTCAACAAACTGTCTGACCTATAAAATCAGGCTCTGCAGAATCTGCGAAGAAAAAGAATAGTCGTTTTCCTTGGAACTTGATTCTAAAGCTAAGATGTGTCCCAGTTAAATAGAGAACAATTTCAAGCCAAGTTAATAAACAAAAGCTTAGTGATGAGTTGCTGTCTATAAATGTAAATGCCAAAAAATTTCAAAGAAAGGAATAGATATCTTTGAGAAAGGCTTTTCAGTGAAGATTTTTGGAAGAAACTAGTGTGTAAAATCTAATAGAAAGCTTGTTTGATTTAGTGTACTCAATTTCTTTGGGTCAGCAAAGACATTAAAAACAATCATGGTTTTAGTCTTCAGGAGAAGATATGATAAAATAATAAAACTAACCCAGAAAACACACAAGGAAAAAGTAAAATAACAGCAAAAAATTTCATCAAACATATATTTTTTCAATTGAGTTATTTAGGATTCTTTTCCCACTTTATCTGATCATGAAGTTTCAAGGTGATTTCAGAACACCTCTTATATTATCCTTTCCTTCTCCTTTATTTTGCTTTAATTTCTGCTGGTGTTGGAATAGGAAATTAACAAGATAAAAACAAAAACATAAGGGCCAAATGTAAAGTTGCCAAACATAATTGTGGGAGTCTTAAATAAGTTTTAAATAGTACAGAGTATAGGGTTGACTTGGAGAAGAAGCTAGGGAAGGAAAAATGAAGAAGAACCATATTGGCTATGTTTTAAAAGATAAGTCACTTTCAACTCTGCAAATGATCAGGCCATCAGAAAATCTGATACCTCTGGGTCCAGCAGTCTGTTCTTTACATCTGTGTCTCCTTTGGTGCCCTGCATATAGGATTAGGGGTGGGATGATTTGAGAGAATAGCATTGAAACCCGTACATTACCATATATAAAACAGATGACCAGTGCAAGTTTCATGCATGAAGCAGGGTACCCAAAGCCAGTGCTCTGGGACAACCCAGAGGGACAGGGTGGGGAGGGAGGTGGGAAGTGGTTCAGGATGGGGGCGACACATGTATATTTGTGGCCGATTCATGTTGATGTATGGCAGAAGCCATCACAATATTGTAAATTAATTATCTTCCAATTAAAATAAATTAATGAATAAAAAAAAAAGAAAACCTAATATCTGGCCACAAGCTCTAAAGGCTGAGAAACATCCTTTATACATCAACATATATATCTGACTAAAGAGTGGCTTAAGGGGATAAACCAACATCACTAGAAATAAGGGCTTATTCATCACAAGGAATCTCTTCCAACCTTGAAGCCATGTTCCAGAACTGTGGAAGTGTGGGTTGACCAGTCTCTTAAGTGTCCCTAGTGGCTCCTACAAGAGTCCTTGTGCTACACGGAGGCTCTCTGCTTGATTTGGATGTCCTCACAATGTAATAGCCTTTGCCGGCTGAGCTACATGTTGGTAGATGAAGTGGAAAAGAAAGGTTCCCTGATGTAATTCTCCAAGGCTATGCTTTTGGTGGAGAAAAACAACAGCTAGTTTGAGAATTCTGCTTTCCTGACCATCTGGAGAGGAATGTCCCTGCCACTGCCTCATTGGATTTTGCTTATTTACTTCCATGAAACTGAAGAGTGGGGATACACAATCTCTTTGCTGCCTAAATGACATCTCTTCCCTAGTCCTTCCAGCTCTCAGCATCTGAGTCCCTAGATAGTGTTTCCAAGGACAACCCTCTGGTTCTCAGTTTCCCGTGGTGACCTTAGAGAGGAAGACCCTTCACATCATTTCAACCCCTAGTCTTTTTTTTTTTTTTTAAAGACACATTTCAGTTCTCCAAAATGACTTTTCTCAAAGCACAGGTCTTTGCTTATCTGGATTCCTAGAGATATTCCCCAGGAGTTCAGGGGAAAATCTTCTATAAAACGATGCTGGACAACAAAGCAGCAACCTGGAGAGAAAGAGTCTGTACTACTGCATGGAAGAAACTCATCTCTGCAGAAGGTCATGGAAGATTTGAGGTGAAGTGCAATTTTAGAGAAAAGCTCTATGCTGAGAAAAATGTGCTGAAAACTTATCAAAAAGCCAAAATCAATTTGAAAACTTTTTGTGTGTGTGAAAAGCTGACTGCTTATGCAAATATTAATTGTGAAATGAAAAACAAATACAGACAGGCAAGGCCAATAATACAAGAAAAGCAAAGCAAAATCCAAGTTTTTACCCCTAAGTCTGTAGGTACCTGATAAGGGGCTTCCCAGGTGGTGCACTGGTAAAGAATGTGCCTGCTAATGCAGGAGAGACTCAAGAGACACAGTTTCTATCCCTGGGTCGGGCAGAGCCCCTAAAGTAGGAAATGGCAACCCACTCCAATATTCTTGCCTGGAAAATTTCATGGACAGCAAAGCCTGATGGGCTACAATTCATGGGGTCACAAAGAGTTGGACATGACTGAGTGACTGCACACACACAGGTACCTGATAAATAATTCTGGCTTTGAAAAACAAGTTGGAATTCTTAAAAAAGTTATTTCAATGTTTCCAACTTTATGTGCTATTCATAGCAGAGGTAGTTGCTTTTACTTTGACTATTTTTACTATTAAAAACTAGATTCTAGAAAGGTAAAAATCCTTGGGAGATAATTTACTGCAGGTCTGTGGTGAATCATTCTTGAAGATGTGATAATGGTGTATTTTCCCCCCAATTTTCTATTTGGGCTAAACAGTTTTAGCACAGAAACATTATCATTAATAGAAGGGAAAAAATAAATGTCTCCTCTTAAACAAACAAACATGAGATCGTGCACATAAATAAGATCTGTTGTAAAAATAAAAATTTGATTTCAAACTCTGAGGATGAAGTTGTAAAAAGTTGGCCGCTTTTGATTCTGAAGTGGGTCTTTGTAGCTGTTTTCTGAATCCCTGGAATAAAGAGGGTTGATTTGCGATGGAATCTCCAGAGCCTGCAGTCATACATTACAATATGTTGTAAATCCAGAGGGTACAATATAGATTTCACAGGGGGCCCTGAGGTTAATTGAAATTCCATCTGTTTCTTCTCTGTGGCAAACTTAGTATCCTGGGATATTAGCTCAGGATAAGATAGGGGATTTATAACTTTTTTATTTTTAGGCTAAAGTACAAGTTTGTCTAAATCTGCTCCTCCCTATGTTCTACCTCCTACCTTCACATTAAAAGAAGTTTACAAGACAGCCTTTATTTTCCCCACAGCTGCCCCCGAGGTAGCCCCCCCTTTATTCCAGTGCATGCCGGGCAATGCCATGTATTCTTAGACTCCCAATGGCCCCCATTACTGTCAATTAGTTACGGAATGCTACAGGGATTCATGCCTGACAGCTCGGGCAAAGGCAGGAGAAATGGGCTCAGTAGGGAGCGAGGGGCCTGATTCTTTTTTGTGCACAAGAAATACCTTTCTCAGCAAGGCTTTTAATGGCCTTCCCTTCTTTCTTTCCTTCTGCCCAAACACTGCGCCCCCCACGATCCCAACACATATCATGTACACATAGGATTCTATGTTCACACCCAACGTGTTTGTGTGACTGTTGCAAAGGACTGTGAGAACTCTCAGAGCAGAAGGCTCTGATGTTTTCTTACAATCTATGAAAATTACTGAACTTTAAAATTCTGACTTACATCTTTACTATAATCTGATTCCTAACTTCCTTTCTTCAGAAGGTTTCTTGTTACTAAAAGCCTCTTTTGCCTCTTTCTGATTAGTATCTTTTCCTCCCTCTGAAGAAGAAATGTACTCTCTGGTCTCAGAACTTCAATGGGAGCCCGCTGCACCATGATGGCCATGGCTGGCATCTCCTACCACGTCCATGTCTTTTTGACTTCCTTCTCTACTTCTTGCCTTCCTCTCCTCTGCTGCTGCTGCTGCTGCTAAGTCGCTTCAGTCGTGTCCAACTCTGTGCAACCCCATAGACGGCAGCCCACCAGGCCCCGTTGTCCCTCATTTCCCCCTTTGTCCTCATATCTGTGCCTGTATCATTCCACTTACGCTGGAGACTTGAGGCTAGGAGTTTTGTTTCACTCATTTTTGTTCTCTCTTTCATTTCGTACCCACACCAAATATCTACAGTGGAAAGACAAAGAGACTTTGTTTCATTCACCAAAACACCTGCACTCCATAGGATAGCATCTGGCACAAGCAGGAGCTCTTAATATTTGTTGAAAATTAATGTACTAGTAAAAAATCATTTACAAGTCATTGATGGCTCTCAGGGTTAAGGAGAACCCAGCATCACACCAAAATGGTTTGCCTGTTCATGGTTTGCTGTTTCTGCTCTTTTATATGAATGCTAGTCTTTTATTTTCCTCTTTATTATTCAAAATGAAGATACACTTAGGAAAAGCTTAACAGGAAAATAACAGATCCCAACAGGAAATAAATACACCAGGGACTGGTTTCATGGAAGACCATTTTTCCATGGACCAGAGTGGCAGGGGGGAATGGTTTCAGGATGATTCAAGCCCATTCAAGCATGGGCTCCATCTCAGATCATCAGGCATTAGATCCTGGAGGTTGGGGATACTTCTACTAGAGAATAAAGCTCCTGGGGACAGTTCATTTCTGGATTGCACAGATGTTTAGGTTCTTCCTCTCCTCCTGCACCCTGGCCTCATTCAGGGTGTTCAGAGGCACCCAAAGGGTAGCAGCAGGAACTCACTACCAGCCTGTCTAAATCAGACATCTGTAGAAAGGCAGAGAGGAAGGTCCAGGAGGAGAATAAAGTAACAGAAATGAGTGAGGGCTGGAGAGTGGACTGTAAATCTTGGAGGGATTCCCTGAGCCCAAGGGGAAGGGTGTAGGCACGTCATTTCAGGTCTTTTTGGCATTATTCATCACTCTGGTCTGCAAGATGAAGTATCCTGTATTGTCAATTCATCAATACCCACATATTTGCTGTAAGGTTCCTGTAGAAACAAGCATCCCATTCACGCCATTTGAGATGAATTTTCAAAGCTGTCTGATTATCAAATCTGCTTTATCTTAGTGTTTTTCAAACTTGCATGTCAATGTGAATCAATTGGAAATCTTGGGAAGATGCCACTTCTGAGGGGTATCCTGAGAGTCTACATTTCTCACAAGCTCTCAGGTGAAGGCTTTGTTCCTGGTGTACTGACACATTGATTCAGTTGCAAGACATTAATTACTTCATCAACTTTGCAAGACATGAAGAGAGCTTTGTGAAGATGGACTGACTCTAACTTGAATTAAAGAAGTGAAGTCTCATTAACAAAGAGTTTGATTCCTCACATAAGGAAAAGAGATGTATTTATATCTATGATTCTCATATCTTTCCTTTTTGGTAAACGAGTGTAGGTGGTGCTAGGAAACAGTAAATTAACTCATGATCTAAATATACTAAAGTCATTTGTCTGGTATAAATTTCCATATTTTTTTAAACATATTTGAGCCAGATTATATTACAAAATTTCTTTCTCTCTCTCTTTCTTTTAAACAGTGGACTTATTTTAGCTTAAAGAAAGAAATTAGCTATTGAATGAAAAAAAAATGAGTTTACTTGAAAGACAACATGACTAGCTATCTACCTTGCTTCTTTTCTACCTGCTAAAGAAAAGGCAAAAAGAAAGGATGGGGTAAGGTACACATAGTTCCATTGGTAGCCAATCAATAAGATTTTGTTTGATAAGAAGTACAACAAAATCTCCCCACCAGTACATAGTTACTCTTATCAAAGATGTTTGCTCTCATAAACACATAGACTTGGAACTTAATTTACAGAGGCAACTTATGTTTATAAGTCCACAGAAACTCAGAAGAGAATAGTTAGTATTTCCTAAGTCTGAGCGTTGTATCAGTTGGGGATCCAGATCCAAATCGAGCAGACAATGTAGTTAGAAAGACAATTTAAAAATTAAGCAAAATTTTAAGTCTAAAATGTAATTTTACAAAATTTCATAAGCTTCCAGGAATTTATGAGATTTAAAGGGACTTTAAGGAAAGAATAGATGACTTTAGATTTAGATGGTCAAAGAAGGTATTCTGAAAACAAAGATTTGAATTGAAATCTGAAGGAAGGCTAGGCCAGCAGAGATGGAAGTAGAGGAATGAGTGCCTCAGAAAGGACAAAACAATTGTGTGGATACAAGAGAATATAAAGTGTTAGAGAGCTTATGAGCAGAACAGCTTGCTGGAGTGATGCATTTGCTTAAGGGAAATATGGTAAAGAGAGAAACAGTGGGAACACAGCATTGGGATTGGATTAAGAAAGGTCTTGCGTGGACAAAGGTTGGACTTGATTCTGTAAATTAAATGGAACTGCTGGATGTATTGAGTAGAAAAATAAATTTTAACAGATTAAAAATATTTTTGTTTAAAGTATCTTAATAGATTCATTTCCACAGTCAAAGTATCAGAGTTAAGGGCCAGAATTAGAATGGTGGTGAAGGGTACTGAATAGATAGGGCTGAGGGTTGATCTAAAGGAGTCACAGGTCTTAGTGACTGATGAGATAGTATAGTTTGTGGAAAGGCAGTGACTTTGAGGCTTGAGGTTAGTAGAAGAGGAAAATGAAAAGTTTAGGAGAAGAAATAAATTCAACTCGAGATATTCTAAGTTTTAAGTAATAGTAAGATGAACAAGTAGAAAAATCTAATAGGTAACTGGAAGTGTGACAGTGTGACCCTCCTGAGATGTGACCCTACTGAGATGTAGTCATAAGCAGAAGCTTGGAAGTGAAAGATATCACCGAGGGAAAATGTGCAGACTCTGAGAATCTTAGGAAACGTCTGTATGTGTGCCCTGGATGGAGAAACAGCAGTAGAAGAAGAAACAGAGGCACACGGAAGATTAAAGAAGTGACGGGAAGAGGGTATGGCCACAACATCAAATGCAGCAGAGGACCGAGCACGGGGACCATGAGATCAAGGAAAGACTCTTCAGAGTTCTTGTTGCTCTTTCCAGTTTCGTGAATCCAGTCCAGTTGCTATTTCACTCACAGAGTGAAAGGGAGGAAACGAGATGACAAAAGATTAAGGAGTGACCAAATCATAACAAAGTTAGAATTTATCCTTCAGATTAAAGGAAAAACAGGATGGAAACTGAAGGGGAATGTAAAGTCAAGTGCTTTTATTGCCTTTTATTATAGTGGTGATTAAATTTACTTGTTTATTGATTAAGGAGAAGGGAAAAAAAGGAATGAAAAGTTGATGATATCTAAAAACTGCAGAGGGACAGGAATTTGAGGAGGCAAAGGCCTGAAGGAGAAAGGACCATTGGTAAAGGAGTGAGTACTATAAATATTGAAAAAAATCCCTCTGGACAAAAAACAATGCCAAACAACTCTGTTTCCACATATCTGGAAGAACAAGGGACAGAGATGGCATATTCAGTTTCCTCAGGGCCCCACCACTTCAGTAAGGTAGCATGTGGGATTGCTTTCAAGCTCTGGGTCTGATAAAGTAGATGGATGGGAAAGGTTTGGAAGGACCACTGTATTAGGTAATTAGCAATAGATGAACAAGAAGCATTGCTAAACAGCAGTTGAGATGAGCATGAATACACCAAGCAAGCACAGATACACACCTAAAGACAGTGGACTTGACTCAGGTGTGTGGAACTAACACAACAGGCTGGGGAAAGTGAAGTGGGCACCAGAGTGCAAGGAGCTGACAGCAGCACTGAAGGAACTGGCTGAGTGCACACAAAGTTAAAACACCTCAGTTGGAAGGATCAGACACTAGATCAAGCCAACAAGAGGAGGATGATTCAAAATGGTCAACTGAGCGAACACATCCACACTAAGCATTCCAGCTTAAAAGGTACTTGTTGAGAATCCAACAAACTGACTCAGCAGCATATGCTCCATACTAGGCTTGCACATGCTGGGGGTGCAGAAGGGTGAGGCAGTGCTCCTGCCCTCACAGAGCTTTAGTATGGTTAGAGGGAGAGGATAAGCACATCTGCGCCCTGTGAGCGAGTGCACCCACACTGTGCATTAGGACTTCAAACATAGTGAAGAGTTGGTTGGAGGATAGCTGGTTAAGAGGCAGCCAGATGTCATGATGAGAGTTGCCCCCTCTCCTACCTTTTTCACATTCTCCCCAGTATGCATAGCCAAGTCACACAGCTACACCGTCAAGACAATGAAAATGGGGCTAAGGAAAGGGTAACTGTGATTTCCTCATCATGTATGGCAGACCTGAAAGCTACATTCATTTCCTTGCTCAGACAGATGTAAAAGCAGTTCTCATCTCCCTTCTATGCCTGGCATAGGATACTTCACCCAGGAGAGCAAGTTGTGTTAAGAGGAAGAAATGAAATTTGTGAGAGATGAGAAATCTGAAGATCTTTAAGAAAATTATTTACTCTCCCCTCTCTGCCCAGCTGTTCAGTTCAGTTCAGTTCAGCCACTCAGTTGTGTCCAACTCTTTGCGACCCCGTGAATCACAGCACGCCGGGCCTCCATGTCCATCACCATCTCCCGGAGTTTACTCAAACTCATGTCCATCGAGTTGGTGATGCCATCCAGACATCTCATCCTCTGTCATCCCCTTTTCCTCCTGCCCCCAATCCCTCCCAGCATCAGAGTCTTTTCCAATGAGTCAACTCTTCGAATGAGGTGGCCAAAGTACTGGAGTTTCAGCTTTAGCACCATTCCTTCCAGAGAATACTCAGGGCTGATCTCCTTCAGAATGGACTGGTTGGATCTCCTTGCGGTCCAAAGGACCCTCAAGAGACTTCTCCAATACCATGGTTCAAAAGCATCAATTCTTTGGCGCTCAGCTTTCTTCACAGTTCAACTCTCGCATCCATACATGACCACTGGCAAAACCATAGCTGTACAGAGATATAATTGACTTATAGCATAAGTCTAAAATATATAACATTATGCTGCAAAATGATCATCACCATAAGATTAGATTAACATCTATCACTCCATGTCTGAGGAGGCCTTACAAATAGCTTAGAAAAGAAGAGAAGCAAAAGGCAAAGGAGAAAAGGAAAGATAAACCCATCTGAAAACAGAGTTCCAAAGAACTACAAGGAGAGATAAGAAAGCCTTCCTCAGTGATCAGTGCAAAGAAATAGAGGAAAACAATAGAATGGGAAAGACTAGAGATCTCTTCAAGAAAATTGGAGATACCAAGGGAACACTTCACGCAAAGATGGGCACAATAAAGTACAGAAATGGTGTGGACCTAACGGAAGCAGAAGATATTAAGAAGAGGTGGCAAGAATACACAGAAGAACTGTACAAAAAAGATCTTCATGACCCAGATAACCACGATGGCGTGATCACTCATCTAGAGCCAGACATCCTGGAATGCGAAGTCAAGTGGGCTTTAAGAAGCATCACTATGAACAAAGCTAGTGGAGGTGATGGAATTCCAGTTGAGCTATTTTAAATCCTAAAAGATGATGCTGTGAAAGTGCTGCACTCAATATGCCAGCAAATTTGGAAAACTCAGCAGTGGCCACAGGACTGCAAAAGATCACTTTTCATTCCAATCCCAAAGAAAGACAATGCCAAAGAATGTTCAAACTATGGCACAATTGCACTCATCTCACATGCTAGCAAAGTAATGCTCAAAATTCTTCAAGCCAGGCTTCAACAGTATGTGAACTGTGAACTTCCAGATGTTCAAGCTGGATGGAGAAAAGGCAGACGAACCAGAGATCAAATTGCCAACATCCATTGGATCATTGAAAAAGCACTAGAGTTCCAGAAAAAACATCTATTTCTGCTTTATTGACTATGCCAAAACCTTTGACTGTGCAGATCACAACAAACTATGGAAAATTCTTAAAGAGATGGGAATACCAGACCACCTGACCTGCCTCCTGAGAAATTTGTATGCAGGTCAAGAAAGAACAGTTAGAATTGGACATGGAACAACACACTGGATCCAAATGGGGAAAGGAGTATGTCAAGGCTGTATATTGTCACCCTGCTTATTTAACTTATATGCAGAGTACATCATGCAAAATGCCAGGCTGGATGAGGCACAAGCTGGAATCAAGATTGCCAGGAGAAATATCAATAACCTCAGATATGTAGATGACACCACTCTTATGGCAGAAAGTGAAGAAGAACTAAAGAGCCTCTTGATGAAAGTGAAAGAAGAGAGTGAAAAAGCTGGCTTTAAACTCAACATTCAAAAAACGAAGGTCATATCATCTGGTCCCATCACTTCAAGGCAAATAGATGGAAAAATAATGGAAATAGTGGGAGACTTTATCTTTGGGGGCTCCAAAATCATTGCAGATTGTGACTGTAGCCATGAAATTAAAAGACGCTTGCTCCTTGGAAGAAAAGTTATGACCAACCTAGCCAGCATATTAAAAAGCAGAGACATTACTTTGTCAACAAAAGTCCATCTATTCAAAGCTATGGTTTTTCCAGTAGTCATGTATGGATGTGAGAGTTGGACTATAAAGAAAGCTGAGCACCGAAGAATTGGTGCTTTTGACCTGTAGTGTTGGAGAAGACTATTGAGAGTCCCTTGGACAGCAGGGAGATACAACCATTCAATCCTAAAGGAAATGAACCCTGAATATTCGTTGGAAGGACTGATGATGAAGCTGAAACTCCAATATCTTGGCCGTCTCATGCGAAGAACTGACTCATTGGAAAAGTCCCTGATGCTTGGAAAGTTGAAGGTGGGAGGATAAGGGGATGACAGAAGATGAGATGGTTGGATCACCGACTCGATGGACATGAGTTTGAGTAAGCTCTGGGAGTTGGTGATGGACAGGGAAGCCTGGCATGCTGCGGTCCATGGAGTCGCAAAGAGTTGGACACCACTGACAGACTGAACTGAACTGATCACTCCATGTAGTCATAATTTTTTCCCTCATGATGAGAACTTCTAAGATCTATTCTCCCAGCAACTTTCAAATATGCAATACAGTATTGTTATGGACAATCATCATGTAGCCCTGGATGAGAATGCATTACCCAGGAGCCACTTCACAGATGAGTGTATGACCAGCCCTAAGAAGCATTCCTCTCAGCCATGCAGAAATCTGCTCCCAGAGCTCCCTCGCTCCCATCCCACTCTTGGAGTCTTCTCCCACTTTTGAGCATGCTGTCCAGACCATGCAAGCCTGGAAAGGCATTCTGGCTTTGCGACTCACCAGCTGTGTGACCCTGGACAAGTAACTTAAGACAACCGAGTCTCATTTCCCTTCTAATCCTTGGAGGAACTATGTGGCACTGAGCAATTGCTTGATTTTATTGTCATTTTCAATTACTTGTTTCCATTTATCATTATTGTTTGGTAATGAAAATGATCATTTCTTCCTTCCCATTTCTTTCATTCAGCCATGCTGCTTGGTAGCAGAGAGCCTTCCCCTAGTCAGATGAACCTGAGTCAAGAAATCAACCATCTGCCCAGCACTGGACTAGTGCCTAGTGACTATCATTTGACTAATGCCTCTCTGATCACACACACAGAGAAACTCATAAGCCCTGAGTCCCTTTCAGAGCTACTGAGTCAGAATCTTGTGAGGCCTGGAGCCTATATTTTTAAAACTTCCATCCCTGATTAAGAATGTTGCACCTATTCACTCCCATACTCGATGAGAATCCACAACAATATTCTCTGAAAAGTGGACAAGTTGTTTTCTATCAGATTAGCTTCACAAGCTCCAGTTGCCTCAGTGATAGTCATAGGAAAAATTGATAGGGATCTATCTAACTGGGGATTACCATTTCACAGAAGTCCACCATCAAAAACAATGTTGATGTTTGTGGTCTGTTGCTTTCTTTACACTAAACCAGTCCAGAGTTTAGGCTTGGGTTTGCTCCCATCTTTTTTTTTGCTTGTTTTGGTTAAATGTAACCATGGCTCCATCATGGAGCCCTGCTTTACTTGTCATCATATGACTCATGTCTTCCTAAGGAGTCAAGGACCAAGGACTCCATGGAAAGAGGAGATGAAGGGTGCTTGAGACAGGAAAGAAAGATTAGAGGCTGAGTGTGGGGATGCCAGGAGACGATGAGCAGTGCAGTGGCAGGAATAACTATGGACTGAATGTCCCACGTGTTAGTTCTGGCCGGGGGACAAGAAAAGCAGCAAATCTGCAGCTAAGGGAATAGCTTTTCAGATATTCCTAGTGTCTTGTTCTGTGCCCTACACTTTAGGGGTGTGTGTGTGTGTGCGTGTGTGTGTGAAATGGGGGGTGGGGGTGGCCATGCACTCAGAGTTGAAAATAAGAAAAAGCGCTCTCTATTGACTCCTGAATGGCCGAGATAAAGAGAACCACATGGGACTTATTGTCAGAAATGAGAGCTCAGAAGCTGGCCTCCTTTTTCCCATTATTGTGCTATTTGCCTCCTTCTCCATACCCCTCCCACCTCAAAATGTTCCCCCCAGCCCCCACTCAACTCCCACCCACCCCAACAACCCAAAGACCCTCTTTTCAAGCTCCCACTGCCGAGGCCCCCTCAACGGAGCCCAAGACCTCCATTCAGAGTCACTGGTTTGGGTAAAATCCCTTATTCACCCCCTGGCCACCCCCTGCCCCATCAGCTGAGTCTCAGCTCAGACCTCACAAAACAAAACAAAACCAGCCCCGTAGAATTGATGGTTGCTGCTGGAGGACCCTCCTCCACTCCTTCACCGGGGGCTCCTGCCCGGGCAGCTTCTATTCTCCACAGTTCCCTCCCTCCCTGCCCCCAGCTCCTGCTGGATTTTTGTAGTTAACAAGTGCACACTGTTATTATTGTGCCCCCTATCATATTTATTCCTTTTCAGAGCTGATCTGCACTTTTGTCAGAGGCAACTGAGGCATCTTTTGACATTTTAGCCTTTCTGTCTGCTGGGGAGTGATGACCGTGGTGGCAGCGGGGGCAATCCAGTCTTCTAAGGCAAGCAAGCAAGGCAGAAATGAGGAAGAAGAGAACAAAACCCCAAAAAAGGGCGACTGGAGAGGAAAGAGAAAAACATTGTAACTTGTTAGTGACCCAATGCAAAAGAGGTAAGGGGAGGAGGACGCTAATGAGCTGGCTGACACTTGTATTTAAAAGTGCTTTATTTCCCAGCAAGGCTGCGAGATGGCTAACTCTGTTAAAACACTCACTAAACTTTCATTTTCATAAGTTCCCTAAAACTGAGGGAAATGAGAGAGAGAAACAGAGAGAGAAAGAGTAAAATCCAGAGAGATTCAGAAATAAATATCAACAAATAAAGAAAGGGGAAAAGAGAGAAAAGAAATAAAATTTTTGGTGTTTTTAATCTAACACTCAGCTGAAAGTATCTAACAGATCTGGCAAAAGTCTCTTGTGCTTTTTTAAAATGTAAAGCTTAGGAAATGTCACCAGAATCCCCAAACTGCAGTGATTAGTAAACTTCCTAGATTCCTTCACATCCTTTTCCATTGACAACATTGTGGTCACGGGAGAGAAGTAATGTCTGAAAGCACTGCTCCAATTAATGACACAGAGAGTGCTGAAATATCAATGGAGAGGAACTTAAAGAAAACACAGCTAATTAATTTTCACTTGACCTCCCAGAGAGTGGTGTTTTTATTCTACTTGTACATATGAGGAGAGGAAGTTGAACAGCACTGTGCTTTGCACAAAGCCCAAGGTAAAGCCAGGGATCAAGAACATCTGACTGCTGGGACCACAGCCAGCAGCTCGCAAAACTCACTATCGTATTTCTAGGAAAGAATGCATTTATACTCATGAGGAAATCCAAACGACAACATCCCAGTGTGCTCATTTAGGAGAAGAGTGTGTCCAGAGAACATTAAAGGAAGAGATTAGCCTGTGGAATTAGTCATCTCCAACTTGCTTTTCTTTCCTTATAAGACAAAAAAAGGAATCTCATGAAAACGCTACATGGAAGGAGATGTCCCAAGTCTTCTCTAATAATATTCTTTCACTTTTCTAAATAATGTGCTGTATTTTTAAAAACCCTATCCCATTAAATTGCTCAGAGCATTTTGTAAACATTAATCAAACCTCAGGACAGTAGTAGGTGGCCTCTATTATTACCCTCAGCTCTCAGATGGAGAAATTGGTTTGGAGAAATTAAATCACTAGTACAAGTTTACTCAGAAACTTCTAGTTACTCAGAAATTCCAGGGTAGACTAAGGTCTAAAATTCATCATTCCTAAACTGAAATCTACCCATCTTTCTGTAAGATCATGTCATCCAACATGTCCTTCAAGAAAATTTCCATTTGTTTTATTCTTATTTTCATGCTCAAGTTTTCCCCTTGTCTCCTGGTGCAAACTTAAAAAGCTGCCCATTACACCTTTTATAATCTTTCCCGTGGTATCAAATCTAATGTTCTCATATGTCTTACTTCCAAATAAACCCTGAAGTCTTGACTTTCTTCTCTCATCATTCAACTTCTGCTCATACTATGCTTGACACACACGTATTCAAAGGCAAAAGCAAGATACCCCGTCCCAATTTCCCTTTCTTGGGAGAATAGCTATCCCAACTAATATGGCTGTTGCTGTTGTTAAGTCACTTCAGTCATGTCCAGCTCTGTGTGACCCCATAGACGGCAGCCCACCAGGCTCCCCCGTCCCTGGGATTCTCCAGGCAAGAACGCCAGAGTGGGTTGCCATTTCCTTCTCCAATACATCAAAGTGAAAAATGAAAGTGAAGTCGCTTGGTCGTGTCTGACTCTTAGCAACCCCATGGACTGCAGCCTACCAGGCACCTCCGTCCATGGGATTTTCCAGGCAAGAGTACTGAAGTGGGTTGCCATTTCCTTCTCCACAACTAATATTAGCAGAAAGGAAATACTGCTGCATATTTGGATAATACTTCATAGTTTATAAAAAGCTTCATACAGGCTATCAGTTGAATTTCACTATAGTCCTAACTAAGAGTTCTGGAGATAAAGAAACTGAGTCAGGCTTAAAGAGGTCATGTGTCCAAAGTCACACAGCTAGGAAGTTGTGTGTGTGTGTGTTTGCAGAGGTGGTAGGGAGTGACAAGAACCCAGGACTTCTAGGACTCAGGCACAGAATATTTCATTCTGGTGCTAGAAAATGAACGTGCTGTTTATAGAAGAAATTAACATTAGCAATACAGTCTTTGAAAATAATTCACCCTCAAAGAAAATTTGTAGGTTTTATAAAAGTATTTCTCAGGTCTTACCTGGGAACCTAGAACTACTACCAGAAAATCAGAAAGATTGCAACAAATGTAAGGTAAACTGTAATCACTTTGGATGCAGAGACATTAGATTTGAATGATATTGAAATGCTCTGCCTCATTATAGGCAACATTTATTCTACAGGTAACCTGTACAAACTGTGAGGTAAGAACTATAACCTATTTTTAAAAAAGAATGTGTGAGTTCTCTAGATGTTGGGTGAAGTGTTCTAAAAGAATTCATTTAAGGTGGTCAATCAGATCAGATCAGATCAGTCACTCAGTCGTGTCCGACTCTTTGCGACCCCATGAACCGCAGCACGCCAGGCCTCCCTGTCCATCACCAGCTCCCGGAAGTCACCCAGACTCATACCCATCGAGTCAGTGATGCCATCCAGCCAACTCATCCTCTGTCGTCCCCTTCTCCTCCTGCCCTCAATCCCTCCCAGCATCAGAGTCTTCTCCAATGAGTCAACTCTTCGCATGAGGTGGCCAAAATACTGGAGTTTCAGCTTTAGCATCATTCCTTCTAAAGAAATTCCAGGATTGATCTCTTTCAGAATGGACTGGTTGGATCTTCTTGCAGTCCAAGGGACTCTCAAGAGTCTTCTCCAACACCACAGTTCAAAAGCATCAATTCTTCGGCGCTCAGCCTTCTTCACAGTCCAGCTCTCACATCCATACATGACCACAGGAAAGACCATAGCCTTGACTAGGTGAACCTTTGTTGGTAAAGTAATGTCTCTGCTTTTGAATATGCTATCTAGGTTGGTCATAACTTTCCTTCCAAGGAGTAAGCGTCTTTTAATTTCATGGCTGCAGTCACCATCTGCAGTGATTGTGCAAATAAACTATGTCTTCACTAATTTTTTGTCTTGTTCTAGAAACTGCTGAGAAAGGAAATAGAAATTTGTTCTAATAAATGAATTAAAATATCCAATTATGACTGTGGCTTTGTCTATTTGTACTTTTCATTCCATCCATTTTTGCTTTGTGTATTTTCACTTCTTATTTTATGCCTTTCTGTATGATAAACTCCTTTTATCATTATGAAATGTCTCTATCTCTGGAACTATTTTGTCTTGAAGTCTATTTTATTTGATATCAATAGCCATTCCATCCCTCTCATGCTTACTCCTTGTGTGGTTCATTTTTTCTACCCAGTTAGTTTCAACCTATATCATCCACTCAGAATCAATACAACTAAAATTCACATCTATGTAAGAGCTTTTTTTGAATTTCATGAATTTAAATAAGATACTGTAAGTGGGATTATCTTTGGATGAATCAATAAGAGGAAATTTCCGAACCTAAAAAGTTAAAATTAGGTGTAGATGGCCAGTTAATGGAAGTGGCCATCTCCCTAGGCACACGTTGAAAACTAATTTCTGAACTGTCCATTTCTTTTCCTATCTTTTTGCATTAAGACTCCCTCCGAGTCTTCTCACACTTTTGATCGCCATCTTTATCTCTTTCTCTCTAGATTAAACACTAGAGTCCATGATCTTGTCACCTTTGTACAGGATCATTAAAGTGTTCTTCGCCTGGACATCCCTGACTCTCATCTCTCCAACCAAAAGAAACTACCAGGAAATTTCATTGAGACCTTTCTCCTGGGACTCTGTCCTCAGTTTTGCTTCGCTCCTTTTGTTTCCTTTTTAACATCTTGATTTGGTAATATTGCTAATATACTTCTTGAAGTGGCTCACGTTATTCACGCTCCTTTTTCTCCCTTCACATCCTTCTATAAACCTCACTTCTTTTTCTTGGTCTCCCAATCTTTTCCTCCATTACAGCCACATCAACTCAACTAGATGTCTGTTTATTCAGTGTTTTGTTTATGTCTAAATCAGACAGTCAACGCCTTGAGGCTGGGGTTTCATTCTCAGAGTTCTGTGCTTTGCAAAATGCCATCTGCACTTACCACACTCTATAAATAATAAATAATCAGGCAAAAGAATCAGTAAACTGGTGCCAGATTACTGATTAGCATAAGCACTCAACACATCGAAAGAGTTGCTGCTGCTGCTGACACAAAAACTTTTTCTCCAAGAAAAACAGAACAATGAAAAAGAATCTTGGGAAAGACATTTGGTCATAACTCCATTTGGACGAGGTAGAGGACAAACTGATTGTGGAGGAAAAGGCTCCCAGGACTTCTTCCCACCCTCTGTCTCATAAAGAAACTTCCATGTGGACTGAGAGCTCTTTCCAGATCTTATTACTCCTCTGTACCCAGCCCCTGGCACACTGCCTGACATGAAGTAGCCACAGAATAGACATAGCCTTCAATTGTTGACCTGAATGTAAAGAATTAGGAAGACATTTAGTTCATTTCCGTGCCTACATATAGAATTATTCTTTAAGACAGAATCTTACACTTGACTAATTTATGGACATATCCAATTGCTACAGGAACTAGACTACTACATTAAACCATATTTAATGTAGTAATTTGATGTTCAGAACATATAGAAGTACGTGCAACAGGCTCTGGTTAAGGAAGTATATATATTGATATATATATATTAATATATAGCAAATGCAAATAAATACATCTATAATTTCAAAACAGTTCAATGAAAATATTTGATACTTAAACGGATATATCCTCAGCAGCATCGAAAACTCAGATTATAGAAGACTTGAACTGAGGGCCCTAGTGTGGGGGGCTGAAATTTCAGTTTATTGTCATTATATATCCTAGCTATATACTTAGGCATATATCTTTCTATCTTATTTTAGAAATGCATGTACTATACCTTCTTATATGAGGTATGGAGTTGGGGTTCTCCAGCTACAAATGTGTAGTATTCAGGTACTCTGGGCACTGGTCTCTACCACACTCAGATCCAATAAGATTGAGAATGAACACACACCCATTCACTCAGCACACATTTCCTGAGCTCCTATAAACAAGTTGCTTCATGAGAGAGATGTGGTGCCAGCCCTTTAGTAGGACTACAGCAGGACCCTCAAGTCTTGCATAAGCTGGAAGGTTCTTATGTTGTAGCTTTACTTTGGGATAGAAGGTGAAGTTGAGGCTGATAAAGACATGATATTGATGGTCTAGATATCTTGCCTGTATCTTCTCAATTCCAAATATAAAAGATATCCCTCTCATCTGGGACAGACCTGCCACCAACTACGCTAACAGAAAAAGACCTTGAGGGCAGAGATAAGGCAGAAGCAAAAGAGTGTACAGAGAAAATAGAGAGATGTGGGGGAGAGGAGGTAGAGACAAAGTGAAGTACACTTACAAAGGTACGGGGTGGCCCAGCATGGATCTTGTGGATGCTGGGGTGCCCAGTGATTGTAGAGATCTGTGTTCCCTTTCTAGGCCTAAGTGGGGTCTTGCATAACCAGGCAATGATTTGCTAGCCTGGGATGATTTGGATGGAAAAATAATGACTAATTAGGACAGTTTGAAGTCCCTGGAGAGCTGGGGTATAGGCCTCTTCTTAGGAAGGGACATCTAGGAAAATAATTTACAATATACATTTTTGACTGTGTAAAGAGATTTGCTCAAGAGGGCTCAGAGCCTCTTCATTTAAGGGGCTCTGGATTTGTGAACTGGCTCAAGTCTAAAAACTGAAAGAGGGGCTGCAAGTCTCTATTGTGGTGATTCAAGCCAGAGTTCTGTTGAACAAACCTAGAGTTTTTCTGCTTTTACAAATTAAATAGTCTTTAGGAGACTGTCCATCTATTCAGTATTTAGTTCTAGGGACTAACTAAGGCCTTTCTAGTTAAGTTAAGCTGCCAAGTTAAGTTAGTTAGTTCTAGGGACTAACTAACGATCAACTAACCAATGCCTTTGACCTCTGAGGCCCAAACGCTTCTATTTATTGTTTCAGTTCTGTTGCCCATTATAGTAACTATATCCACCTGTCTTTGGTGATTGCCACTTAGCTCCTGCCATTCCTGGATCCTATCACCCCACTGAATTCAGGCAGAACAGTTAGATGGCAATACAGAGCAGATAAAGGATGCTTCTAAGCTAAGTTGCTGCTAAGTAACTTCAGTTGTGTCCGACTCTGTACGACCCCATAGACAGTCCACCAGGCTCCCCTGTCCCTGGGATTCTCCAGGCAAGAACACTGGAGTGGGTTGCCATTTCCTTCTCCAATGCATGAAAGTGAATGATGTATAGAACAGTCTTTTGGACTCTGGGAACGGGAGAGGGTGGGATGATTTGGGAGAATAGCATTGAAATATGTATAATATCATATCTGAAATGAGTCGCCAGTCCAGGTACGATGCCTGATAACGGATGCCTGGGGCTGGTGCGCTGGGATGACCCAGAGGGATGGTATGGGGAGGGAGGAGGGAGGAGAGTTCAGGATGGGGAACATATGTATACTTGTGGCGGATTCATCTTGATGTATGGCAAAAGCAATACAATATTGTAAAGTTAAGCAAAATAAATTTTTTTTTTTAAAGTGAAAGTGAAGTCGCTCAGTTGTGTCCAACTCTTCACGACCCCACGGACTGCAGCCTACCAGGCTCCTCCATCCATGGGATTTTCCAGGCAAGAGTACTGGAGTGGGGTGCCATTGCCTTCTCCGATAAAGGATATTAGTGTCCCCTTAATGAATGTATTTCTTACAATCTTGGTAAAAGCAGTGTCCTCTGGACTCTCTTGGGGGACATATTTGGAAGGCACAGGTCTTACAGAATAAATCCATTCTAGAATTCAAATCTCATTAAACCTTTGGATATCTTTCTCTTTGGCAGCTTAACTTTTGATTTCAGACTCGCTGGCATCCTTAGAAATTATTGGGAACTCTAAGGAGTTTTTGTTTATTTGGGTTTTATCAACTGTTCTGTATCATATTAGTAATTAAAACTGAGTTTAAAAATATTCTTTTGATGCTACACCAAGACTTGATAAATGTTCATTACAGTATGAAACAAATTTCATCAATGAAACATTTTTTACTTGGTTAAAATCCATGGTCTATCTTGAACTTTCAATGAATCTTTTATGCTATTGCAACATCATTTGCAAAATACTGGTTCGCTGAATTTGAAGGCTTCTAAATGTTGACACATTTTACTCTACACTATTAAAAATTACATTTGTTAATATCAGAAACTGAAAAACTGTTGAGCATAGGGTAGCAGACACAAATTTCCAAACTTTCAATGGAATTTTCAAATTTTTACTGTTAACAAATTATGCCAGCTGTTTTCATTGAAGTGACGTGAAAATGTTAAGAAAATGTTGATTATTTGTCAGTCAATTTCTCTGGCTAGTTCAGCTTACAACTCAGTCATACAGGGGCTCTTTCTCAGGCAACTGTAATGCTTTATATGTACTTCTTACTTCATCAAACAGAATATTAAAAAGATGTGCATTCAAGGGTTCCAATTTCATATTTTTACTACTTCATCATGGATATTCTTAAGTGCAACTGATATTTTCCTTTTAATTGTGAGTATGTGGCAGTGAAGACTTTATAATGACTGGTATAATTGAGTGATCCTGCCTGGTTCTTGCTTACATGCTAGCAGCTTTACCCCATTGTTATTTTTTCACCATTAGTGGAACTATCAACATATTAAAAAAATGACAAATCACATCATGGTATTATTACAAAAAAAGTTCTGATCTTATGGACCTTGTGACAGGGTGATGGGGACTTCCAAAGTTCAGTAGACTATATTTTAAAAACCTCTGCTCTATAATGTATCAAAGAAGTTCTGGCATTTTATTGGGGATTTCAACTTTGCCTCAAGAATTCAATCAACAACCCACGTTAGAGCTCTTGCTGGATGCTCTTGGCTGCTTGAGCTAGTACTTTGAATCCAGAATCTCTATTTAGTGACATTCGTCACAATGAGTTAGGTCGTGTCCAACATTCTAATCCTTGCACTCTGATCCATCACCCCTAGGATTCAGTCTCATACATTTCCTCAGGGTTCTGTCAGTAAAAATGGGCAAAATCGTGCAACTCTTTTTGTGTATGTTGCATCCTCTCATGGCTCATGTGTCTGTATATTACCCACAGGCCCTGGCACTTGAGTCTGGTTCTAAGTCTAGGAGTAGTGAGAATACATGAGCATAGGTCTGAAAGGTCAGTAGCCTTCTTCAAGGCAACTGCCTCAGGATTTTCCATTTCAGGTCCTTCAGGTGAGGGGAGACTAATCTCCTCAGAAATGAGAGGAAGGAATGTTCCTTCCTGCAAAAAAGATTCAGTAGAATTTAGCAGTTTAAGGTCAGGATTTGCCCATCTGTCCACATTAAAATGTGAGTTGGCAATTTAAAGCCCCAGACTCACCCTTTTCTCTGTTTCAAGTTCTCTGTTATGCAAAGAAGCATCTAACTAGCTTCATTATACTTCTTATTTTTACAAAAATATTTATGACACAACTGCTTTGTCACAAAGAAGACTTCTACTGGGAATTGACTATACACGTCTTCAGGTGATAAGTATTAACATAAGTGCTGCCTTAGCATGTCATGGGCTAGCAGCGTTTTCTTTACTACTGGAAATAGAATAATCCACACCTTTAAATCTAATCAGATCAAGGAAACAATTCCCAAAACCCCAAAGCCAATTCAATGTTTCTCTGAAACTACTTCCAGTATTAATAATTTCTATGTTAGTCAGGGTTTGTTCTGAGCAGTAGAGCCATGAGTGACAGAGAGTAAGAGACTTATAACAGGGATAAGGCCTTGCACAGTCATGGGGGCTGGTCCATTTAAGGCTATACTTCTGTATCTGATGTTAGGCCTGGGGTTACTAGGGGCAATAGTCAGGAAAGAAAATTAGACATATACTGGGGAGAGTTGATGGTGGTGCCAGTGATAAAGAATCCACCTGCCAATGCAAGAGATGCAAGAGACATGGGTTTGATCCTTGGGTTGGGAAGACCCACCTGGAAAATTCCATGGACAGAGAAGCCTGGTGGGCTACAATCCATAGTGTTGCAGAGTCAGACATGACTGAGCGACTGAACACACACACAAGTGCTTACTATTATAGGCCCTCTGCTCTTCTGGGCCCCACAGTGATGCCTTTGTCCAGCTGGTCACCTCTAGGCTTTCAAGCATTCACGACTAGCATCGATGAGAGGCATAATGCTTACTTAGGTCCCTTTGGGCACCTCTGGGGATTGTAACCATCGCTGGCAGTCTTGCCTCATCTGTGATTCCTCTGGAGTTGAGCTAAGACCTATATTTGGCCTTGGTCCAGGCAGTCCTCCGTGCTATCATCCCATCCCAAGTTGTCATATCCTCTTTGCCAAGTTTTCCAAATAGATTCTTAGCCACATTTGAGTTCTACATGCCATGGGTAATAGAAGGGGGCTTAGAAAAGCTAAATTTATATGCTTTCTCTGCTCAACTAGGCTTTCCTGGTGGCTCAGAAGGTAAAGAATCTGCCTGCAATTCAGGAGACCCAGGTTTGATCCCTGGGTTGGGAAGATTCCCTGGTGGAAGGGAATGGCTACCCACTCCAGTATTCTTACCTCGATAATTCCATAGACAGAGGAGCCTGGAGGGCTACAGTCCATGGGGTTGCAGAGGCAGACACAACTGAGCAACTAACACATTCACTTTTTCATTTTCTGCTCAACTACACTATATCCCTTGGTTTGCATTAAAGTAACACATCCCATGATGATCAAGAGTAGCATAAGAAGTCATCGTCTTCCAGAGCCCCAAGTGAGGAGCCAGAATAAAGATTTCTCTCCTTAGAATTAACTCAATTTATTGGTGTTCCTGCCATTTCAGCTCATGGTCTGTGTACAGATGTGCATGGAAGAGTGAGTGAGAGTGACAGAGAAAATGAGTTCTCTGGAGCCAGGAGTATACTGGATCTATGAGGAAAAAAAAGGGGCTCTGGTTTATAGTGTTTGCTGCTATGATGTAAATACTCCGTCATGACTGATCTCAAGCTATCAGTGATTTAACAACCTACTTAGAAAATATCTGAATTTAAAAAGTGACCTTGCTAGCCAATATAAAATGCAACCAGAATCCAGCTACCAGCTACCTGGAGCCTTGCTTTATCTACCTTTGTTTTCTTCTCTTTTATCTATTTGTTTCTTCTTACAATTTCTCAGCTGTGAAGAGTGGGTTTTCTTTTCTTTTCAATATATTACATTCTCCTTCTATTATGGAAGGGTAAGCCTCTCGGCTAGGAGAACTGTACAATTTATCATCCAAACAAGGACTTTTCTGAGAAAGAAAAAGTCACTCTTAATTTTTCATCAGACAAGAATAAAGCAGGACTAGTCCCAGAAAACTCTTGATCTAGTCTTCATACTCAGAAAATTGTGTTATCTATAAAATATGGGAGATACACTGCTGTTGCTGCTGCTGCTAAGTCCCTTCAGTCGTGTCTGACTCTGTGCGACCCCATAGACGGCAGCCCACCAGGCTCCGCCGTCCCTGGGATTCTCAAGGCAAGAACACTGGAGTGGGTTGCCATTTCCTTCTCCAATGCATGAAAGTGAAAAGTGAAAGTGAAGTCACTCAGTCATGTCTGACTCTTCGCGACCTCATGGACTACAGCCTACCGGGCTCCTCCATCCATGGGATTTTCCAGGCAAGAGTACAGGAGTTGGGTGCCATTGCCTTCTCTGGGGAGATACACTATCATCTGTGCTTTTAATGCTTCTAGAGAAGTTTAGGAAATCTACCTCATCCAAACCTGTTTTTTAAGCCTGCTGTCTTGTTAAATAGGCTTCCAACATGGAGGTCTACAAGGAAGCAGCCACCTGTTTAATATTTTCATATCTTTTTCTGTCAATAAATATAAATCCCCTTATAGGCCACTGAAAGGACAGTCCCATCTTTCAGTCAGACTGGGAAACCAATTTAGGTTCTGTCACCAGATGGTTGTGATCTTGAGCAAGTCTCTTAATTTCTTGGAGTCTTAGTTTCACAATGCATGATTTTGCGGATAGGTAGAACTGAAGTTTAAGGGTGTTACCAGACCTCCCTGGTTCATCTGAGACTATCTTGATTTTAAAACTAAAATTCTGCATTGTAGGAACCCTCTCAGTCCTGAGCAAATTGGAATGGTTGGTTACCATACAACTCAGCAGAACTGTTATGAAGTTCACATATCATGTAATAGTGCATCTCATTTACATGGGTTGCTGTCCTCACAGTGGTGTGAATGAGTGGTCAGTTTCGCTTTGCTCCATGCCTCTGCAATTCCGCTTTATGATCAACTCTCTATGGATGATGAGTTAGTCTTTTAAGCAATCTCAGCAATATGATTATTAGGTACAAAGTAAAAATTTTGAAGATTGATCTGATCTAATTCATCTTCCCCTAGACAAGCCCCCCAAATGACCTTTTGAAGAAAACCTCTGTAATTTTCTTGTTATGGAAAGTCCTTGTGAAAGGCGGACTGATTCTCCTGTTACTCCTGTTGGAATGATCAATGTAGTCAGAGAGGCAGAGGATCAATCACGCTATAAACCACTGTGGAGACCAGCATAGAATTGTTCTCTCACAAAGGCTGTATGTATACTAGCTTAATAAGAACTTCTTTTCTTAAAATACAATGTGAGTTTAATGTTAATGACAAGTGTTGGGCAGCAAGTACAGAACCAAATTTCCCATGTCTTGAGAAGTTTCAGCTGGTGTATCTACAGCACCAGTTTTTCCCCCCAGTTCTGAGAGGTGCAATCCTAACAGGTAGTAAATAGCTTTAGAGGGGCCTGTTTGGTCTCAGGGACTCATTCCAGCTGACGTCTCTACCTCAGCTGCCCAGTTATGCTGGGCAGAATAAATGACACTTGCAGAGGCAATGCTCAGGATGACATCAACCTTTTCCACCTGGAAAGAACTGAAATCACCAGCTCATTTTTGGTAGTTTCCTAGGGAGTAGGTTGGGATTTAAGTAATTGTAATTTGGAACTCAATTTAGCAAAAAAGATGCCTTTTTCCCAATTACACCAGATGGTACACACACAGCACCTTCATTACCAGCTCTTTAATCATACAACCCTTTTCTAAGTTGGCAGGCCTATGTGGTTGGAATCAATAAACCTAATTCTTCTTGAAACATTACATAGTCAATGTGCTGTCTGGGAGAGAAAGATTAATGAGTCTCGGTTCTTCCTTTAATTCTACTCAGCTTCTCCCTAAGTTACACTGGAGGTGACAGTAAGAAAAGCAAGGATTTAGGAATCATCACAGAACCTAGCACATAAGGGGGTAGTGGACAAGACGTGGTTCCAGCCCTGGCTGTGTCATTCTCTGTGCAACCTTTGTGTTGTTTCACCTCTTTGGCTCTATTTCCATGACTCTAACTGAGGGGTTGGGTTGAGTAATCTTCAAGGTCCTCTCCATTTCTAGGAATCAATGGATTGTATGCTTTAGCACATTTTCTACTATCTCCTTTGCTTTGTTTGTGTTCCTCTCTGCCTTTCCCTAAAAACTGAGTAGGTTGATGGGACAGCTCTAGTTAAGGATGAGCTGGGGATAGTGACTAAGACTAGCTAGGAAAAAACATAGATGTTTATTTCCTCCCCTTCATTCAAGTCCTACTTTCAGCAGAAAACTCCCCAAGACACCGGATGGCTTTGCCTTCTTCTGGAAGCTGGCTCTATAGGAGCCAACTCATTCTTTCTCATGTCAATTCTCATATTCCTTCTAAGTTGATCATCTCCAACTTGGGGATTGTCTCTGTATGGGCACTGGCACTGCTGTGCTGACAAACTGGCTCTTTCAAAATCAAGGCCTAATTTGTAGCATTTGTCTATTTTCATGGTAGAAATATTACTTTTGTGGCCAATTTCAAGTTAAAAATAATGTAACAACCTGCTTGAGAACTTCCTGAATATTTAACAACCTGTTCTCATGAGGCAACATGAGCTTATTCCAACACACCACTGGCCCAACAGAGATTATAAGTAAGAACCTTTTATTTCTTTTATCAGTCCATGTCAATACATTGCAGTGTACAGACCAGGAACCCAAGTGAGCCCGTGATTGACCGAGCCTCATCATGACTTGATAATCTTCTATCCCCAAATTCACATGTTGAAACTTTGAGAGGTAACGAGGTCATAAGCGTGGAGTCCTCATGATTGGGCCTAGTGCTCTTACAGAAGAGACCCCAGAAAGCTCTCTCATCCCTTTCTGCCATGTAAGGACACAGTGAGAAGATAACCAGCCATCTATGAACCAGGAAGGAGCCTGTTCAAGTCTGCTGTGCTTGATTGTGCTACTTTGATTTTTAATGGACACATACGTACCCATGAAAATATAATCAACTTTAACCTTCCATGTTAGCATTTTAGAAAGCAGAAGGTACTCCTAAAGCTAAACTTTAAGCAGCCTGAATTCTATCTCACATGGGAGTTGTCCTATGGCCCATGCCCATCTGTGTTTTACTCAAGGATTCCTTCCCAAAATACCATTCATGGTGATCTCTGGGAATTGACCATGAGGTCAGAGGAAGATTTTAGAGACTGATCTATTATTAGCAAGTCAGATATGAACTTCACAAAGCTTTAATAAATTAAAGAACCTCCTCAGTTGGGCTCTTTCTCTTTTTAGTTGTCTTGCTTACCTTTCCCCTTAACTGTTGTGTAAGCTTGCTTTGCAGGGCTATGCCAGTGGTGGCTCTGGGACAAAATGTTCCTTTTCTAGGCAGAGATGTTTCATCTGGAGCCAGATGTGACTTTCCTTTCAACCATAATGTAAGCATGAAAGTATGAAAATTAACAGCACAAATAAAGTTTTATAGCTTTCTCTAGCAGCATCAAAAGCCAGGAAGGGCAATATCAGAATGTAATCATTCATTCTCCTTTCCTATTAACTTGATTTCAATTTCTCGTCAGAATAAACATTTGACACATTTCTTCATTAGTGTGAAGCTGGAGAAAGTGCAATAACTTTGGCTCAGATGGGTTAATATTGCTTTACCCTGACAGTTCTGGCTTGTGGAGTTTGGTGTTGAGTTTATGATTCCTACTAGGCTATATTACAAAGATTAAATAAAGAAGGCGATGAGGTTGCTGAGTGGTGATTCAAAGTTGGATCAGCCGAGAGCAGACATCACAGGTCAAGGCTGGGGTGTGCTGGCCAAGATGTGTTCAAGACAAAATCGTGGCATCCACTGGCTATACTCACTCACAATGGCTTCTACCACCTCACCCACCAGAGACCCAGTGGCTCCTGAGAGAACTGCTGGGACAGACAGAGGATTGGAGAAGCCTAGACTCTACTCATGAGGAATGCAAACAAGTTAGCTTACTGACAGGGTGAAGAGAGACTTAAACTAGTGGCTGCCACCTTGCTGAAATACCCAGTCCAAACAGGGTGAATACCCTGGCCCTGCTCACTCCACACCACAGCCTGGTGGGAGATTAGGACCCACTGGGCCATGGGAGAAGACCTGGACTAGCTACACCAAGACAGCTAGCCTGGAGGGTGTGGGGTGTGATCCAGGTAATATGGTGGCAGCCATTGCTAGCACATGCTTGAGTGGTGCCACAGGAGACTTTGTATTTCTTCTCCCAGCCAAGTGAGAGGGCTCCAGCCCCAGGCACTCTACACCACAGTTTAGCACTGCATCTAGGGCAGAGAGGTCCTGGGAGAAGACTGCTACAGAGGCAGCCCAGATCTCAGGTGGCAGTACAGCCACCTCAATTCCTCTTCTGACACCCCAGTTCTAGTCCAGTGAATTCTCTGGCCCTACCCACTCCCTTGTAAACTAGAACTTGTGCTTGAACTAGATCTAGGACAAGCACAACAGGGAAAGGGGTGTGACCTTGGGCTACATCTGAGTAGAACTGCAGATGCCTACACAGGTGATGCATAAGCCCTCCATGAGCACATTGGCCACACTTCTTTGAGCAACCTCCCCCACCAAGGGGCAAAGCATACATTCTAGGGGGTCAGAGCCTGATAGAGCTTGGCCCTCAAGGTTTCTACTCCAACAACTGGGGGGCATACATCCCATAGCAGGGCAGCAACTGTCAAGGAGCAGAGAGAGAGAGAGAGGAAGTCCTGCCTCACACCCTGCACAGGCTTCAGGTCCCCCAACACCAACCAAATCCCCTATCAGGGGGGATAATGATAATGGCCAGCACACCCCGAGGAAACAACACATGACTGGTGTCTGTGTCAAAATCAGACCTCACACCAAAGACACTGGATACACACAGTCTACACAGGGACTCTCCCATATAGAAACACTCCTCCTAAACCACAATGGATAGTTGTTTCTCCCAAATTCATAGAGATATAAATAGAGAAAGTTAAATAAAATTAAAAGGCAGAGGAATTAGTGCCAATTAAAGGAGCAAGAGAAATCCCCTGAAAGAACTAATAATGAAACAGAGCTCACCTCTCTACCAAATCCTGAGTTTATAAAGGTGGTAATAAAAATATCAACTGAATTGAGAAAAATTATCAATATAAATGCAGATAACTGTAACAAGGAACTAGAAACTATAAAGATGAACCAATCAAAAATATGTAATTCAGTTTCTAAGGCAGAAAGCAATAAATAGCCAACTAAATGACACAAAAATAAATAAGTGATCTGGAAGATAGAACAATGGAGATCTCCAATCAGAAGAGTAGACAGAAAGACAACTGAAAAAGAAAAACAAAAGAAACATACGAGATCTATAGGATAATATAAAGTGTGACAACCTATGCACAATAAGAATACCAGAAGGAGAAGAGAGAGAGAGAGAGAAAGATATCTAAAATGTCTCTGAAGAAATTATGGCTGAAAACTTCCCAAACCTGAAGAAGAAAAGAAGGAAACAGAATCCAGATACAGGAAGTACAGAAGGTCCAAAACCAGATAAACTCAAACAGGCCCGCACCAAGACATACTATAAATAGAATGACAAAAGTTAAAGATAAGGGAAGGATTCTCAAGGAAGCAAGAGAAAAACAGTTATTTACAAGGGAATCCCCACAAGGCTATCAGCCAATTTAACTTTACAGACCAGAAGAGAGTGGCATGATATATATGCAAAGTCCTGAAAAGGAAAAACCTGCAACCTAAGATACTCTACTCAGCAAGATTATCATTTATAATAGAAGGAGCGATTTAATAAAAAATATCTCAGGTAAGCAAAAACTAAAATGATCTTTCCAACTGTCTCTGCTATATTTCTACTGGGGTGGCTCACTGACACTCAACTGCTGCGCTCATTGTCCTTTCCTCCAAATCTTTATATTGTGGTGAGTAATGCTGTCATTGTCCCAGCATGCAGAAGTAGGACCTAAATATTATTTATTCCCACTAGTCTCTCTCCCTTGTCTCATTTCCAGTTTGGTACCAAATCCTGTACACCATTATTTTGAAACTATTCCTGACATCTTTGTTATTATGAAAGTAATAATAACTTTATTTTATATAACTTTACCTCATCCTTGCACTACTGTAGTTGCCTGGTAATGCACTTCCATTCTTTCCTGACCCAGGCGAATTCATCTTTCTAAAGCTTCCCCACAATGGGTCACAATCTCCTTCCTTTCTTTAATACTTAACTTTGTCTCAGGATATGAACTGAGTATTTTTTAAACACAAAATCTACCCTTAAAGAAATATTAAAAGGTCTTCTCTAAACAGAAAAGAAGCACAAATGTATAAGAAAGGTAAAATCAAAATAAGAAAGGCAAACATATAGTAAAGATTGAAGGTCTCTTAAATAAGCACGTATATAGATGAAAAATGATTTTAAAATGGTAAAACTGATTATAACTACAATTAACAGTAAAATGATAACAGGAAGCTTTAAAATAAGACATCAAAATCACAAAATACGAGAGAAGGAATTCTAAAACTGTAGATATTTTACAATGTGTTTGAACTTGAATGACTATCAGTTTAAAGCAAGTAAATATAGTTATGGATCAACATCTACAAACTCCATGACAACTACAAATCAAAAACATACCATAGATTCACAAAACCCAAAAACAAAGGAACTTAGCATACTACAAAAGAAAATCATCAAACCACAAAAGGAAAAACAAAGAGAATAAGAAAAGAACACATAAAAACTACAAAAATAACTGGAAAACAAGGATTAAAACGGCAATAAAAACATGCCTATCAATAATTACTCTAAATGTCAACAAATAAATTCTCTGATCAAAAGAAAAAGATTGACTAGATAAAAAACAAGAACCTGCAATTTGTTGCCTACAAGAGAGTCACTTCAAGGTGAAAGACATATACAGATTGAAAATTAGAAGATAGAAAACAATACTTTATGCAAATGGAAATGACAGAAGGCAGGAATAGCAATACTTGTATCAGACAAAACAGACTTTAAAGCAAAGGCCATAAAGAAAGACAAAGAAGGGCATTATATAATGATAAAGGGATCAATACAAGAAGAGGATATTATACTTATTAACATATATGCACTCAATATAGGAAAACAAAATATCATAAGACTATACTATGAACAGTTATATATCAATGATTTGGACAATCGAAACAAAATGGGCAAATATCTAGAAACAGTCTGCAAAGACTAAGTCAAGTGAAATAGACAATTTGAACAGACTTAACAGTAGAAGTGGAATGGAATCTGTAATAATAATAATAATACTAATAAAACCACAGCAAACAGAAGCCCAGGACTGGATGGCTTTACTGGGGAATCCTACCAAGCACACAAAAAACTTATGTTTATCATTTTCAAACTACTCCAAACAATTGAAGAGGTGAGAACACTCCCAAATTCATTCTATGAGGCAACCATGGGCTTCCCTGTGGTTCAGCTGGTAAAGAATCCGCCAGCAATGCCAGAGACCTGGGTTCGATTCCTGGGTTGGGAAGATCCCCTGGAGAAGGGAAAGGCTACTCACTTCCGTATTCTTGCCTGGAGAATTCGATGGACTCTATAGTCCATGGGGTTGCAAAGAGTCAGACACGATTGAGTGACTTTCACAATTCACAATCATCCTATACCAAAATCAAACAAAGACACTACAAAAAGAGAAAAAAATGAAAATTACAGGCCAATATCTTTGATGAAAATAGATTCAAATCCTTAACAAAATAGTAGCAATTCAAACCCAATAACACATAAAAAAATCAAACACTATGATCAAACTGGATTTATCCTGGGTCACAAAGTTGGTTCAACAGATGCAAATCAATCAATGTGATACACCACAGTAACACAAGGAAAAATAAAAACAAGACTATCACCTTAATAGCTGCAGAAAAACCTTCTGCAAAACTCAATATCCATTCATGATAAAAAATTTTCATCAAAGTGTGTACAGAGGGAACATATCTCAATGAAATAAAGGCAATTTATGACAAATCCACACACAACAAAATGGTAAAACGCTGAAAGTCTTCCTGTAACAGGAGGGAAAGGGGCAGGGCACAATTTTTGAAAAATGACATAACCCAAGGACAACATAAACTGATTAGAATCCAATGGGACCAAGACGGCAGACAAGACTCGACCTTGATCCTGAATCAGCAAGTGAAATGACACACCCAGAGGTGCCATGACAGTTCCAAGGCACTGTTAAAAGACCAAGGAGTGGGTGGTGGTCCAAATCCAGGAAATTTCCGCCCCTTCCCCAAAGTAGATGGAATAGTCCTCCCACTCACTAGCACATGAAATTACCCTGCCTATAAAAACTAACCATCCCACATTTCACAGCCGCCGCATTCACCTTCTGTGATGCTCCATACTCTGTGGAGTGTGCTTCTTTCTGTATCTGAAGAAATCAACTTCTTAGCTATCATTTTGTCTCTCACTGAACAACCTGAGCTTCATTAGGTCCTGAAACCAGGTACTGTGGGTTTTGGCTGGGTTTGAGTCCCAGCCACTTGGGTTCAAGTCCCAAGCAGAGTTTTGGCTGGGTTCGAGTCCCACGCACGTGGGTTCAAGTCCCAATCTGTGGTAAATGGTTTCATTCCCACTAAAGTCAAGAACAAGGCAGGGATTGTCACTATCACTTCTTCCGTTCAACACAGAACTGGAATTCCTAGCCACAGCAATCAGTCAAGAAATAAAAGGTATCCAAACTGGAATGAAAGAGATAAAACTGTCACTATCTGCAGATGACATGATAGTCTATATCAAGAAAAGTCTCCACATATAACTGTTGGAACTAAGAAATGAATTCAGCGAGTGAGCAGGAAAGAAGGTTAATATACAGAAATGGGTTGGCTTTCTATACACTAATAATGAAATATTGGAAAGAGAAATTAAGAAATAATCCCATTTAAAATTTCATTGGAAAAACACCTAGGAATATACTTAACTAAGAAGATGAAAGGCATTTATGCTGAAAACTATAAAACACCAATAAAGAAAATTGAAGATGACTCAAAGGAATGGAAAGATATCCCATGCTCTTGGATTGAGAGAATTAATACTGTTAAAATGGCCATATTACGGAAAGCAATCAACAAATTTAGTGCAATCCTTATCAAAATACCCATGACACTATTATAGAACTAGAACAAATAATCTTAAAAATTATATGGAACCACAAAAGACCTAGAATTGCCAAAGTAATCCTGAGAAAAAAGACCAAAGCTGGGTATAATAACACTTCCAGACTTCAGACTATATAACAAAGCTACAGTAATCAAAATAGCACAAAGTAGACACATAGGCATTGGCACAAAAATAGACACATATTTCAGTGGGACAGATTAGAGAGCTCAGAATCTATGGGTTATGGTCATCTATTTCAAAGGTGGTAAGAATATACAATGGAGAAAAGACAGTCTCTTAAGAAGTGGTGTTGGGAAAGTTGGACATCTACATGTAAATCAACGAAATTAGAACATTCCCTTACACCATACAAAAATAAACTCAAAATGGTTTGAGTTTCTTTGACATAAATCATATCAATATTTTCTTAGATCAATCTCCTAATGCAAAAGGAAGTAAAGCAAAAATAAACAAATGGGGTCTAATCAAGATTAAAAAGCTTTTGCACAGCAAATGAAACCATCAACAAAATGAAAAGACAATGTACAGAATGGAAGAAAATTTTTGCAAATGATGTGATGGACAAGAGGTAAATATTCAAAATATACAAACGTGTATACAAATCAACATCAAAGAACAAACAACCCAATACAAAAACTGGGCAGAGGACCTAAACAGACATTTTTCCAGGAAAGCAGATGGCTAGCAGGCACATGAAAAGACAACACCACTAATAAATTAGTATTAGAGAAAGGCACATCAAAACTATAGTGAGGTATCAAAAAGTCTACAAACAATAAATGCTGGAGAGGGTGTGGAAAAAAGGGACCCTGCAGACACTGTTATTGGAAACATAAATTGGTGAAACTGCTATGAAAAACAGTATGGAGGTTCCTTAAGGAAACAGAAATAGTACTACCATATGACTCAGGAAGTCTACCCCTGGGTATATACCCAGAAAAAAGCAAAAAGTCTCATTCAAACAGATACATGCACCCCAATGTTCACTATTTACGATAGCCAAGACATGGAAGCTCTTTTATAACATAATCAAGTTTCCTTGGTGACCTGCATGGGCTGCACTTCTACTCCTTCATGCTGGGGGAATGCGCATGACCTTCAAAATGTTTCAAATGCTTCTCAGCACCAGCTCTGCCCTGAGCAGAGCCACGTGCCCTGGTGGGTCTGAGGCAAATACATGTTTTCTGGGCTGAAAATCGGAACTGTCTTCCTCAATGCAACTTCTAAATACATGGGCATAGAGGAGATGAACATAAACCCTTACACATGCTTGGTCACTTCTGTCTCGGCCCAAGAGTTGCTCTGCTGGGTCCTGCTATTGGGGCTTAATGTGCTACCAGTTTAAGAGAAACAGCACATCTACACCCTGGGCGCTGGATGGAGACTGGCTGTGTCAGGATGCTTCCTCTTCTTGGGGTCAGCTTTGGTAGGAGTTTGGGCCTTGTCCTTGAATGTGGCCTCCCCTAACTGCCCTGGCCATGACCCAGCTTGACCCTGGCTCAGCCAGGCCCCTCTGCATAAGAAAGGAGATTGCGGCCAGTGAGGGGGTGTGGGGTAAGAGACTCAGCTAAAGGTTTTTTTTTTTTTACCACAGTGTGGACACTGTGGTTTTGTCAGAATCACGTCCAGGTTTATGTGCGTTTGGTTTTATGAAAAACCCAGGGCCATTTGCCCAGGAGTGAAATGAGTTGACCCAACTCAGCCACAAATGATATTTTGGCTAAAGATAACCTCCTGTAGGGAAGAGGGAAACCTCCCTTCTTTAACTTTAAAGGCTCTCGAAGGTTTGTGTGGTCAAAGAGGACGAACATTGGACACCTGGGTTTTGCTGCTCCTCTGCCACCAATGAGCTGTGTGACTGAAAGCCGGCCAGTTTGCCTCTCTGTGCTTCAGTTTCTTCACCTCTGAAATGAGTGGCTGGGGGAACGGATAACCTCTCAAAGCCCTTTCAGCTCAAACATTCTATGATTCTACACAGGGCTGTCTATGTAATTTGTAGGGCTCAGTGCAAAATGAAAATGCAAGGCAAGAATTTCAAGATAGCAAGAGCAGAACATGAAGACAAGCATAGGATCCTTCTAAGCACCAGCCCCTGTGTGCCTGACCAGATGGTGTGCTCAGGAAGCTGGCCTTGATCCTATGGTTGACCCTACACTACCCTTTTCTGATGGAGCATCTGCTTAATATAGTGGGAAGAATATGGGCTTTGAAGTTGGAAAGACTTGGTCTTTACCAGAAACTAACACAATGCTATAAATCAACTACCCTTCAGTAAAAAACAGAAAGACTTGGTCTTTAATCTTGGCTCTATGCACTAGTGTGTGACCTTGGGTTCCTCATCTAGTTGCTCCTTGCCTCAGTTTCCTTGTGTGTAAAACAGACAAATCACACCCACCCAGAAGGAAGTTTGTAAGCATGTGTTGGGATTCAGTAAACAGCATCACCAGTGTTGCAAGGTACTGTTATTCACATTAAACTGAATTCCATCTGAAGGAGGGTTTCATGGAGCTGTTGCTTTCTAAGGCAAGGTTATGTGCTGCTAGAGAGACTGTCAGATTCAAAACAGACTTTTTCTTTTTGCCAAAAAAGTCACGAGTGTTTTTTTTTTTTTTTTTTTACAGTAACTGCATCTGCAGTCCTGTGCTCCCTGGACCACACACTCTACGATTTAGGAAGTCATTCCATTCCCAACTGTAAATTATCTCCTGGGCCTGTTACTTTTTTCACTCAGTTCTCCATCCTCCTACTCGTTTCCCCTACTATTCAGGACTGCATATGGCTTTTGAGAAAACCACTTGAGTTCCACATTTGTTTCACTGCTATTCTTGTTCTCATTTGCTTTTACTTCACATGTATCCACACGTGCAGTTTTCCTCTAATCTCTCTCCTGAGGCCTCTCTCTGTTCTAGTTAATATATTGGAAGCCCAAGTCAGCCTCTGCCAGGGAGGAAATATCATTCATTCACATAACCATCCCCTCACTCACTCACTCACTCATTATTTTTTGAGCACTGACTGTGTGTGCTGGCCATGTTGCTAGGCACTAGGGATACAGAGATGAATAATGACCTTAGAGAAGCTTAAGAACTGATGGGGAAGAGAAATGAATGAAACTTGAAATACAACAAGGTAAATAGTTTCATAAAGGTTGCAGGTCTGGGGGTGGGGGGAGTATGACTCCCGTGACTTCAGTTTCCACCTGGGTGAGCCACAGAAGGAAACATTTGAGCTGGGTTTGAAAGGTAAGGAGTTTTCCAGGAAAAGATACAACCATCTGAAAGGAATCCTCAGAGCTCACTGCTGCTTTGCCACCCCTTCCATTGTCTCTAGTCATTTCCCTGACGCAGGTGCCTCAGGATTGTCCTCAGGTAAGTCCGGCTTCACAGACTGGGCATGCCTGGGTGCACGGTCTCACCCCCTGCTCTGATGGATGAGAAAGTGTGGAGGTATGAAGGAGGTATGGAGGATAAGCAAGTATGAAGCCCCTCCACCACCTTCCTCTTTGCCTGAGTCATGCAATTCCTCACTCCTCCCCACTTTCTCTCAGAGGAAGAGGTCTCTTCTCCTCCCTCCTCCGAGACTCTAAGAGCATCCCACCTCCTCCAAGATTTTATTATGTTTTCCCTCTCATAACTTCAAAATCTCAAACTCTCAAGCTCCTTCCCTTTGTCAACAGATTCCAGTCGCACACAACCTGAAAACAAACACAACCTTTCTGAACCTTGCTATGCCCTCAAGCTATTGTGGTAAACTGCCTTCCTCTTACTGATACACTTTTTGAGGAAATTGGTTTCTTTTATCTCAGACATTACGTTCTCACTGCTCTTTCACTCCTCACCTCCTAACTAATCAGGCTTTCAGCCCCTCTACCCCACTGAGTCTCATCTTTCTAGAGGCAACAGACCACCAGATCAATGAATCCATTGACATCTCCAGTCCTCATTCTCACCTACTCATGCAGCACTGAAACCCTAATGTGATTTATCCCACGGCATTGTGCTCCCCGCCTTCTTCCTTCCCCTTTTCCCCAAGCACCCCCTCTTCTCTTGTCACAGGCCCCTTCCCTCAGTCATCCATATTGCCCCTTCGCCTCAGCTACAAGACTGACTCCCAAACCCTGTCACTGGGTTCCGCTGCTTCTCTAAGCCTCAAGCTCATCTTTCTCACTGTCTCTGCTATATGTCTACTGGGGTGGCTCACTGACACTCAACTGCTGCACTCATTGTCCTTTTTCCGAATCTTTATATTTTGGTGAGTGTTTCTGTCATCATCCCAGCACTGAAAACCAGGATCTGAATATTATTTACTCCCATTTTTCTCTCTCTCTTGTCTCATTTCCAGTTAGGTATCAAATCCTGTACACCATCATTCTGAAATCACTCCTGACATCTTTGTTATTATCAAAGCAATGGCTTTACCTTACCCTTGTACTACTGTGGTTGCCTGTTAATAAACCTCCATTCTTTTCCAACCCAGGTGAATTCATCTTTCTAAACGTTCCCATGATGGGTTGCAATTCCCTTCCTTTCTTTAAACAGTTATATTTGTCTCAGGATATGAACCAAGTATTTTAAAATAACTTTTGATTTTTCTATTCAATTAAACAAATTCTTGATTAAGTGCCTGGTATGTACAAGTCCCTTGATAAGCAGCTGCAGAAAGAAGATAGAGTCTTTGCCTTCAAGAAGCAGAATCCAGCTTTAAGAGAAGACCATTGGGAATGAGACAGAGAATGAGAAGAACTAGAAAGGAAGAGAAAAAGGCAATGATGCTTTCAGAAGGAAGAGGTCATAGTATATGCATGTGAGTAAGTGTGTGTCTAGAGTTGTAAGTAGAAGTGGCATTTGTAAAAGATTTTAATAGGGAGAAATGAGAGTAGAAGCTTGCAAGTGAAGAAAACAATTTCAACCATGGTGTAAAGATGAGAAATTACCATGAATGTTTGAAAAATGGTGAGTAATCCAGATTTGCTGAAGCACAGAAGTCTAGTAGGGTCCAGTCTAATTTAATCTACTTGATAAGCATGAAAATCCATGTATTCCTTTAGGAAATATAGAGTAAATGGTATAACTTAGGACTTCAGCTTGTTTGAGTGCTGTGTGTATTTGGTGGGGTACACACACATGCTGTGCTGGGTAATGTAGACATATGAACCTTGCTCTTAATAAATTCACTCTCTTCACTGGAGGGGATGATTGTAACTCCACGTGGTAGACATCATTAGAACTAGTAGTGAAATTGTGTTCAGTGCCTCTGGCAGCCAGGGAAGGGAAGGAAAATTATGCTGGCATGAATTGTAAGGAAAATTATCAGAAAGGTAGCATTTGATTACAGCTTTCAAAAATGAGTAGAGTTTGTCAGTGGAAAGGGGGAAAGTAGGATGTTTCAGGTAAAGGTGACAGGAAGAAAGGTGTGTGTGTGTGTGTGGTGGGGAGGGTATGTGAAAATGTGTTCATAGGAAGGGAGGTTCTCAGTGGGAGTGGGGGAAGTTAGCCCCAGGTAGGATGATTAATGGAGATGATTTTGTCCCCCAGGGGACCTCTGGCAATGTCTCTAGATTTTCTGGCTGTGGGGAGGGTAACAGCAGGGTGGGAACTGGGGACTTCTAGGAAGGAAAGTTACGACAACCTAGATGGCATATTCAAAAGCAGAGACATTACTTTGCCAACAAAGGTCTGTCTAGTCAAGGCTATGGTTTTTCCTGTGGTCATGTATGGATGTGAGAGTTGGACGGTGAAGAAAGCTGAGCACCGAAGAATTGATGCTTTTGAACTGTGGTGTTGGAGAAGACTCTTGAGAGTCCCTTGGAATGCAAGGAGATCCAACCAGTCCATCCTAAATGAGATCAGTCCTGGGTGTTCATTGGAAGTACTGATGTTGAAGCTGAAACTCCAATACTTTGGCCATCTCATGTGAAGAGTTGATTCATTGGAAAGGACCCTGATGCTGGGTGGGATTGGGGGCAGGAGGAGAACGGGATGACAGAGGATGAGATGGCTGGATGGCATCACCGACTCAATGGATATGAGTTTGGGTGAACTCTGGGAGTTGGTGATGGACAGGGAGGCCTGGTGTGCTGCGATTCATGGGGTCGCAAAGAGTCGGACACGACTGAGCGACTGAACTGAACTGAGTGGGTAGAAGCTGGACATGTTGCTAAATATCTTACAATACAATAAGAACTGCACAGGACAGTTCTTCACAACAAAGAATTATCCCATTCAAAATGCTGATAGTGCTGAGGCTCGGAAACTCGGGTATAGAGTATGATAGTCCTAGAAAGAAGTAGCAGGAAAGAGATTGGCATTAATTTGTGAAAGGTCTTAAATGCCATATAATATAATGGAGATTTCTAGGAAGGTAAAAGTTTTATTTTTATTCATTTGATTGGTCTCCTTTTAGTCAATGGTACTCATTTATAGTGTAGTTCAATAAGAAGCAATAAGGCTTACAAGTGACAAAGGAACATTTTCTTTATAAAATTCTGTAACTAAACTTTGAGATCATCTGAACAAAGATTTTCTTATGGAAGAGTTCATTCCTATGTCTCCCTTTCCTAATTATCAGCTAAATTCCTCTGCCTCCAGCCACTCCTTCACCTTCCATCCCTACGTCCATCCAAAGTGCCCAAAGTTATCCCTTGAGCTGGCTGAACTGAAGGGCTGAGCTCTGGGTAAAGGCGGACTAGGTGCCTCTGGGACTGTAACCAGAAACTGGTCACCTAGCTTACAGTTAGGTATGAGTTTTCCTAAAAGCCTGGCTCTGGTCCAGGACTAATATATGATGTTTGTGAATAGAAATCTTCTAAGCCATACTCAAGTTGGAAAAACTGAGTTTGTATTATCATTGCTTAATTCAGTACCTTTCCTCCCACACTCTTGCATTATGAATTCCTCTCCCACTCAGAACTGGATTTTATTACCACTTCATAATCAGGAGGTAGACGATTGGGCTGGAATCACTCAGGAAACACAGAACTTCCTAAGCTTAGTTTCAACCTTCTAAACAAAGGTTCAGTTCAGTTCAGTTCAGTTCAGTCGTTCAGTCCTGTCTGACTCTCTACGACCCCATGGACTGCAGCACGTGAGGCCTCCCGGTCTATCGCCAACTCCCAGAATTTACTCAAACTCATGTTCATTGAGTCAGTGATGCCATCCAACCATCTTATACTCTGATGTCCCCTTCTCCTCCCACCTTCAATCTTTCCCAGCATTAGGGTCTTTTCAAAAGAGTCAGTTCTTTACATCAGGTGGCCAAAGAGTTGCAGTTTCAGCTTCAGCATCAGTCCTTCCAAAGAATATTCAGGACTGATCCTTCCAAAGAATATTCAGGACTGATTTCCTTTAGGATGGACTGGTAGGATCTCCTTGCAGTCAAAGAGATTCTCAAGAGTTTTCTCCAACACCACAGTTCAAAAGCATTAATTCTTTGGTGCTCAGCTTTTTTATAGTTGACCTCTCACATCCATACATGACTAGTGGAAAAACCATAGCCTTGACTAGATGGACCTTTGTTGGCAAAGTAATGTCTTTGCTTTTTAATATGCCGTCTAGGTTGGTAATAACTTTTCTTCCAAGGAGCAAGTGTCTTTTAATTTCATGGCTGCAGTCACCATCTGCAGTGATTTTGAAGCCCAAAAGAATAAAGTCCATCACTGTTTCCCCATCTATTTGCCATGAAGTGATGGGACTGGATGCCATGATCTTAGTTTTCTGAATTGAGTTTTAAGACAACTTTTTCACTCTCCTCTTTCACTTTCATTGAGAGGCTTTTTAGTTCTTCAATTTCTGCCATAGGGGTGGTGTCATCTGCATATCTGAGGTTATTGATATTTCTCCCAGCAATCTTGATTCCAGCTTGTGCTTCATCCAGCCCAGCGTTTCTCATGATATACTTTGCATAGAAGTTAAATAAGCAGGGTGACAATATACGGCCTTGATGCACTCCTTTCCCAATATGGAACCAGTCTGTTGTTCCATATCCAGTTCTAACTGTTGCTTCCTGACCTGCATACAGATTTCTCAGGAGGCAGGTCAGGTGGTCTAGTATTCCCATCTCTTGAAGAATTTTCCACAGTTTGTTGTGATCCTCACAGTCAAAGGCTTTGGCATAGTCAATAAAACAGAAGTAGATGCTTTTCTGGAACTCTCTTGCTTTTTTGATGACCCAGTGCATCTTGGCAATTTGATTTCTGGTTGCTCTGCCTTTTCTAAATCCATCTTGAACATCAGGAAGTTCACGGTTCACATACTGCTGAAGCCCGGCTTGGAGAATTTTGAGCATTAGTTTGCTAGTGTGTGAGATGAATGCAATTGTGCAGTAGTTTGAACATTCTTTAGCATTGTCTTTCTTGGGGATTGGAATGAAAACTGACCTTTTCCAGTCCTGTGGCCACTGCTGAGTTTTCCAGAATTGCTGGCATATTGAGTGCAGCACTTTTCATAGCATCGTCTTTTAGGATTTGAAATAGCTCAACTGGAATTCCATCACCTCCACTAACTTTTTGTGTAATGATGCTTCCTAAGGGCCACTTGACTTCGCATTCCAGGATATCTGGCTTTAGGTGGGTGATCACACCATTGTGGTTATATGGGTCATGAAGATCTTTTTTTTAATAGTTCTTCTGTGTATTCTTGCCACCTCTTCTTAATATATTCTACTTCTATTAGGTCCATAGCATTTCTGTCCTTTATTGTGCCCATCTTTGCATGAAATGTTCCCTTGGTATCTCTAATTTTCTTGAAGAGATCTCTAGTCTTTCCCATTCTATTGTTTTCCTCTATTTCTTTGCACTGATTGATCACTGAGGAAGGCTTTCTTATCGCTCCTTGCTATTTTTTGGAACTCTGCATTCAAATGGGTATATCTTTCCTTTTTTCCTTGCCTTTCACTTCTCTTCTTTTTTATTTTTAAGGCCTCCTCAAATAACCATTTTGCCTTTTTGCATTTCTTTTTCTTGGGGATGGTCTTGATCCCCGCCTCCTGTACAATGTCTGAACCTCCGTCCATAGTTCTTCAGGCACTCTGTCTATCAGATCTAATCCCTTGAATCTATTTCTCACTTCCACTATATAACTGTAAGGGATTTGATTTAGGTCATACCTGAATGGTCTAGTGGTTTTCCCTACTTTCTTTCAATTTAAGTCTGAATTTGGCAATAAGGAGTTCATGATCTGAGCCAAGTCATCTCCTGGTCTTGTTTTTGCTGACTGTATAGAGCTTCTCCATCTTTGGCTGCAAAGAATATAATCAATCTGATTTCAGTACTGACCATCTGGTGATGTCCATGTGTATAGTCTTCTCTTGTGTTATTGGAAGAGGGTATTTGCTATGACCAGTGTGTTCTCTTGGCAAAACTTTATTAGCCTTTTGCCTGCTTCATTCTGTACTCCCAGGCCAAATTTGCCTGTTATTCCAGGTATTTCTTTACTCCCTACTTTTGCATTCCAGTCCCCTATAATGAAAAGGACATCTTTTTCAGATGTTAATTCTAGAAGGTCTTGTAGGTCTTCCTAGAACTGTTGAACTTTAGCTTCTTCAGCATTACTGGTCAGAGCATAGACTTGGATTACTGTGATATTGAATGTTATTTGCCCAAAAATTATTTCCCAAAGTACAGGGATGAAAAATGTTATAGGGCAGACCTTTCATTCAGCTCAAAGAACATAGGTTACCAAAGACTCTATATTCGTGGTGTTCAAAACTTTGAGTTTGAAGGACGTTTCCAAATACTGGAATTTTCAATGGCACACCTAAAGGAATTAAATGGAACCCATTGTTGTCACCATACAATGTCACCATTGTTGACAGTGGCATTCATACACTGAAGATAAAAAGATATTATTAATACAACCTGTGTTACCTGAGGAGAAGGTCACAAGTTTAGGGTCAGACAATTCTTCTACTATTTTGCTCAGGAAGTATATGCTGCAGATTAGGATTGCCAGATCAAAATACAGGACACCCAATTAATTTTGAATTTTACTTAGTGAACTTTTATTTTTAGGATAAGTCTTTGTCCTATGATAAATTTATTAATCTGAAATTCAAATTTAATTGTACATCCTCTTTTTATTTGCTAAATCTGGCAACACTACCCCAGAGAGAGTGTGAGATGGAAATCTTCATTTATTCAATCCGTCTCTGTTCACACGGGCCTCTCTGGGTTGAGCAGCTTGCCTCTCTGGTTATGACTGTTGTTAAAGATGCATACAACATGGTCCCTTGACAGTAGACAACGTTCTCAGCTAGTGTTCAACTGAAGAAACCATAATTTGCTTTCATGCTGGAAGAGGAGAAAGATTATCTGAAGTGGACTCATTAAGAGATATTGGTTTCTGATGTGGTAACTTTCTTAAGTATTCACTTGACAAATATTGAGCATCTTAGGCACTTAAGACAGAAAGAAGAACTAAAGAGCTGCTTCTTAGAACACGAAACTTAGCATTCCTGTCTTGTGATGCCTACATGCTTATGGGGAGAGATTTTCAATGCTGATTTTAATATCCTTAATTTTTATCCTAGAGTTGCCCTGAGTTAGATGTGACTCCATTTATTGGCTTTACCACTCTTGAGTACATGCGTGCTTAGTCGCTTCAGTCATTTCTGACTTTTTGCAAACCTATGGACTGTAGCCCACCAGGCTCCTCTGTCCATGGGATTTTCCAGGCAAGGATACCAGAGTGGGTTTCCATGCCTTCCTCCAAGAAATCTTCCCGACCCAGGGATTGAACCCATGACTCTTGTCTCCTGCATTGGTAGGAGAGTTCTTTACCACTAGTACTACCTGGGAAGATCACACTTGAGTACCTTGTCACTGTTTGAGTATATCTGCTTACTGCCTGATCATGTTTTCTTACACATTCCTGAGGCAAAATTCTTGCTATGCCAGAATCTCCCAAAGTAGATTTTATGAGAACAGGCAGTAATAATTACTGGTATAAAAGAGAGAAAGCTTTTAGGAGCATGATCCTCCTGAGAACTTTTTGTTTCTTGGCAAGTGTGCATGTGTGTGTGTTTTTGTGAGTGTATCCGGGTGCACAGATGATGTGTCTCTTGGAAATTTCGGGCACAGAAAGACTATCTCCTTTCTAAGTTAATCCTAATTTTAAAGAACATTTTTTTTGACCAGTTTAGTCGCAAAAGCAAACACTTGAAAGATTTCGGTAACAATTTTTTGAGCAGAAAAGATGGCCCCTGCTTGTAGCTTGGTTCAGTGGCAGACACTGAAATGTGGCTTGGCTCTGTCCCTCGGTTTAGTACTAGGGTGTTATGTTCCACTAGAGGCTCTGGTACCTTCTCAGAAATGCGCCAAATCAGGCACAGACTTGCTGGCAGCCACAGCAGAGGGATTTCACTGATCCATGCCCAGCTCTCAGGAGGTAACTGGCAAGAAAGAAGAAAGCAAAACAAGCAACCAAATCCCTATACACCTTATAAATTTGACTTGGAAATTTGGCCTCAAGGCTAATTCCACTCTCTTTTTATATCTGTTTGTTGGGAGCTCATTTCTCATTTTTTCTCTAAACTCTTCCTTTTGACTTGGAAATTTTGCCTCAAGGCTGTCAAAGAGTAGGAATAATAATTTCATTTTCTCCAAGACCAGTTCTTGGGCACTGAGTCTTTAATGTAGAAAAAAATATATCTGATTATCAACTTTTTAAAAAAAAGTCTTGCCATTGCCGGGGTCAAGTGACTCAGCTCCTTGAAAATGAACTTGGCTTATGCCACTTTTGACCAAAGCTTAAGCCTTCAGGTCATATGACTTGCTTCCAAGTTAGGGGTAAAGCCTTGAAATCATGTGTATCTACTTTGCTGTAAGACATTTATTTGATTATTTGAATCTCCTCTGCCAGGAGTAAGTCAATTTGTCTCCATTCTGTCTGAAGTTGTAAAGCTGGGATTCCACTGGCGAGTTGGAATGTAGATTAAGTTCTTCTGCTTGGTTTCTTAATGAAGCCTGGAGCCCTTAGAGGATAATCTGGTCACAGCTTCTTGCTGCCCTCTGGTGGACAGATGAGATATTGAAGAAGCCACTACTGAGAAATTTGATTTCTTAGCAAAAGCTGTCAAGGTGTATATGCAAATGTCGATGGGGAAATAATTACTCTTAAAGCTACTAAGTAATACTCTATTGTGAAGCTAAATGTTATAATAAACGTATATACTGAATGGAATTTATAAGGTTACTCTATAAGAGTCTGATTTCTCAATAATGGGAGCTTCAATTCCTCTTTTTATTTCTACTTGTTGGAGACTCACTTCCCTTTTTTTTTCTCTAAAGTCTTCCTTTTTATCAACCATCACTTTATGTATGATAATCACTTTACGTGATAATTATAAGATTCTTGTAAGGGGTTATTTTTACACATTTCCAAAAAGTGAAAATCAGTATTTGACCAGGAAAAGTATACTCCTTATATCCTCCAGACTTTAAACTGGGATTTATAGCTATACATTCAGATCAAAATCCAAACCAAAACTCACATCAGGAATTCAAATGAAACATGTTAATCTTATATCTTCCGAAAGTTCTAAGTACAAGTGAGAGGCAATCTCCTTAAGACTTTTGCATGAAGTGCTTTTTAAAAGAAAATATGCTTTCTTTTTACAGACCTAAAAATGCCAACATTTTCAAAAAGTATGATCAGGTGGAAGCATGCTTTTTAAATTAAAACTTCTGATAGGATGACTTTTATAATCAAGGACAATTTTGGGGGACTATAGTATGGCTCATGCGAAGAGTTGACTCATTGGAGAAGACTCTGATGCTGGGAGGGATTGGGGGCAAGAGAAGAAGGGGACGACAGAGGATGAGATGGCTGGATGGCATCACTGACTCGATGAACGTGAGTCTGAGTGACCTCCGGGAGTTGGTGATGGACAGGGAGGCCTGGCATGCTGCGGTTCATGGGCTCGCAAGGAGTCGGACACGACTGAGCGACTGAACTGATCTGATCTGATCTGATAGTATGGCTCATTATGAATATGTATGCATGGCCTTTCAAATGTGTTCCAGTGACTTCTAGAGCTATCATGTTTCTTGAATTGAGAAATTCTTAATGCCAGGTTAGTACTTGGTTCTTATTGAAAGGCTTTTTATTCATTACTTAATTCATTCAGTATTTATTCTACAATATTTACTGAGAATCCATGTGCCAGCAAGAGGGACGATACACAATCCTTGCATGAGGTTGCTTAGAGAACTCATGACAAACGTCTCAAGAACAAAGCAGACCACTGGGATCATAAGAGAGGGAAGTAGAGAGAAAGTAAGATGGAAGTTCAGAAATGGAAGAGGTAAGTTCCAGCTTTGTGGGGGGAGAAACAAGGGGCCTCTGAACTAGAAATTAAAGGGCGAATAGAATTTGTACATAAAATTACTCTAGATGACAGAAATTTATTCTAAAGGAAGAATTTTTCTCAGGGAAATAAATTATATAAAGCTAATACGTGCCATTCAGGTGACTTTTACAACCTAAGAATTATTAAGTTCCGATATTGTCAATTCTTGATCAACCTCTGTCCTTGATGTATGAGAAAATTCTGCTCTCTTCCTCAGAATACTATTCTCTCTTCTAACCAAAAACAGTAAAATAAGAGAGGAGGAATAACTGTTTTATTTCCCTCCCTCTGTCCCTACCTTTTCCTTAATTCATCAAAGCTATTCATTTGATAAATACTGTGCACTTGTTCTTATGCCTACTTCTGCCAAGTCCTGGAAGGCAGCAGTTAACAAGCACTGCTACTGCTGCTAAGTCACTTTAGTCGTGTCCGACTCTGTGCGACTCCATAGACGGCAGCCCACCAGGCTCCCCCGTCCCTGGGATTCTCCAGGCAAGAACTCTGGAGTGGGTTGCCATTTCCTTCTCCAATGCAGGAAAGTGAAAAGTGAAGTCGCTCAGTCGTGTCCGACTCTTAGCGACCCCATGGACTGCAGCCTACCAGGCTCCTCCATCCATGGGATTTTCCAGGCAAGAGTACTAGAGTGGGGTGCCACTGCCTTCTCCAGTTAACAAGCACACATGATCCTTTTTCTGAAAAAGCTTTTACTAGATGGAGACAACAATGAAGGGATTCACCCTGGGTGAGAAGAGGATCACCTTATCCATTGTAACTGGAGGAATGGAAGATAGGATGGTTGGAGGGAAAAGTAAAATTGTAGGTTTGACATTATTAAGTTGAGAGAGCTCTTATCTGAGAACTTCAGTGTTTCTTCCCCATAATTACAGAAAATTCAGAGAATAGAACTAATAAAGGGTTGGACATTGGCCAGGCAAATGTGATGGAAGTGTAACAGGGAGAGGGGATTGATAACACTGGTGTGCAAGGGACTGGGAGTATCTTATCTATATATAAAGAAGGGTGGAGGTGGAAGGGTACAGATGAGAAGAGAGTAAGAGATTAAGGACTGGTGATCCAGTGAAGGTTAAGATCAGATTTGTAAGGAGTGACTTGAGTGAGAAGGTTGAAAAGATAAGACATTATCATCAGAAAGAAATGTCTGAATTTGTGACATCAGATATGGAATAATGCTGGATGGCAGCAAGATTTGAGATATGACTTGAGAGTATGTGACTGAAGTGAAGCGGATGTGAAGGTTACTGGAGATGAGGACAATGAAGGAACTGGGATGAAGATGACCTGGGATGGAGAAGTAAAGTATTCAAGATCATTCGTCTATGAAAGGGAAAGTGAACGGTGAAAGCACCTCCTCCCCACCCTAGAAGTCTGTAGCATTTCTCTCATCATCCTAATCTGACATCATGTCTCCCTCAGAATCCTGGGTCTCACGTGATCATGCCGTATGGGCACCCTTGCCGACGCCCGGAGCCCTGCTTTTCCTCCACTTTTTTGCTCCCATCACACCAGGGGCTCCACTGCTGACAGATTCCAGCTTCCACTTCGCACCTGGTGCAGCAAATGTTTCTAGGGACAGGGAAGGGTACAAGCTCCGACTCTGGCTGCCAGAGCTTGTTGGGGGTGAAGGTAACCCAAGCTGCGGGAAGATGTGTTCCTGCTCTTTCGATCTTGATGATGGAATGCACTTTTCTGTAACAATCCTGGAATCCAGAATTGTCCTCTAGAGAACCAATGGCTGGGACATCATGATTGGTTGGAGGAAACTGGCTTTGGTGGGCTGGTCCTAATCATCATGCTTTACCTTCACTTTATGGGAGAATACATTCAGTTTCCAAGGATGGACTTAGGAATGACTTTTCTAAATTAGGAATTATTTGTGTTGAAATTGTATGCTGGTCCCTAAATACTTCAGAAAACAGAGTGGCAAATATAATGCCATCTATCAATGGGCATTTTTTTCTTTACATTTCTATGAGCTTCTAGGAGTTGAGAGAGCTTGATTGTCAGTCATGATGCTAAAAGAGTGCTTTGAGTTTATAATTTAGATACTTTAATATTTAATATTTTAATATTTAATATTAATACTTTAATATTTAAACATATTATCATGTTATGCAAAAGATTTGTGTTCACTGAACATAATTCTGAAAATAAAAAGAATGGAAAACTTGTACTTTCACCAACCAGAAATAAAAATTATTAATATCTTGGTATCATTTTCACTACAGATATACATTTCCTTTTGCCCCTTCCCTGACTTGGAGTCATATTGTATACAAAGTTTTATCATCTCTTTCATTCATTTAACATGTGAGCATTTCCCTGGGTCATTGCCTATCCCTAAAAAGTGATTGTGGCAGATTCTCCTAGCTGTTCATCAAAATCTATTTCCTTCTTCCTGGGCATGCAGCTAGGCTAAATTTCCAGGCTTCTTTGCAGTTAGGTGTAGTTGGTGATGCCATCCACCCAAGGGGACAACAGAGGATGAGATGGCTGGATGGCATCACTGACTCAATGGACATGAGTTTGAGCAAGCTCCAGGAGTTAGTAAGAACAGTGAATTCAGCCTGGTGTGCTGCAGTCCATGGGGCCCCTAAGAGTCAGACATGACTGAGCAACTGAACTGAATTGAAAAGAATAGGAATGAATGTAATGTGTGCTATTCCTGGGCCAATGCTTTTAAAAGGCGAGTGTGTCTCCTTTATGTTATCTCTTCTTTCAGCTAGATGCAGAAGATGATAAGGCCTGAGGGGAATTCAAAGTCAAAGGATGGAGGAAGACTACAATTTTGAATAACCATGTGTTGAATACAATATGGGTGAGAATAAACATCTATTGTGTTTGAACTATTATATATTTGCGAGTCTTTTTGTTACAGCAATTTTGCCTATTCTGTTTCTCACTGTATGGATGTACCTTAATTTCTTAAGAGAAATGTTTATTAAAATGTACTAGGTTGTTGAAAATGAACCCAGTGACTGAATTGGGTCTCTCTGGTCCACACCTCTTTGAAATATGCCTTTATTGCTTTTTCTAACAAAAGCTGGTGTCTGTTTCCCCATTCCTTGAATTTATGCTGCCTTCTGACTTGTTTTGACCAACAACGTGTGTTGGAAGTGGCATCTGGGGACTTCTGAGTTCAGACTCTAAGAGGCCTGACAGCATCTGCTTTTGCTCCTCATGGATCCAGCTGCATGTAAAGAAGTTCAGGTTATCCTTTAGAGAGAGTCTATACAGGGAGATGGGTCCTAGAGGATGAGATGCCTTGTGGATAGAGAAACCACATGGAGAAGAAACAAGGACCCAGACATATTGTGAGCCCTGCTAATACCATGGAAAAAGGGAGACCCAGCCATCCCAGCTCACCTCAGCCATTTGAGCCATGCCAATGAGAGTGCCAGACTTGTGAGGCCTTTGGGGTCCTCCAAAGCTAGTAAAGCCCCCAGCCAACACTATGTGGATGAGAGTCAAGACGTCCCTTCAGATCTGTAAGCAATAAAGTGACTGAGTCACAAATATGTTGACTGCTAACCATCAATAGATAACTGATACATGATGATTATATCTTTCTGAAGTTTTGTCACTGTAAATGACTCTCAGGAACATCTTTGTACCAGCTTCCTTGTTTATCAAGAGATTCTATGGTGTTGAACTTGTTTAAGTCTGGAAACTGAGTAAGGAGTCATGTCTCCTCTCCATTTGGGTGCTCAAATTAGGTTTCTGGCCACTTCAACATAAATGAAGTACTATATTTTTTTGACTTTTTATTTTGTATTGGGGTGTAGCTGATTAACTGGAGAATGAAATGGCAACTCACTCCAGTGTTCTTGCCTGAGAATCCTAGGGACGGGGGAGCCTGGTGGGCTGCCATCTATGGGGTCGCATAGAGTCGGACACGACTGAAGTGACTTAGCAGCAGCAGCATAGCTGATTAACAATGTCATGACAGTTTCAGGTGAACAGCAGAGAGACTCAGCATTACATATACACGACTGAGCGACTGATCTGATCTGATCTGATTACATATACATGTATCCGTTCTCCCTCAAACTCTCTCCCGTCCAGGCTGCCACATAACACTGAGCATAGTTCCTGTGCTATACAGTAAGTTCTTTTTGGTTATCTGTTTTAAATATAGCAGGGTGTACATGTCTATCCCAAACACTGAACTATTCCTTCCCCCATCCTTCTCCCCTACAACCACAAGTCCATTCTCTAAGTCTGTGAGTCTGTTTCTCTTTCATAAGTAAATTCATTTGTATCATTTCTTTTTAGATTCCAAATGTAAGGGATGTCATACAATATTTCTCCTTCTCTGAAGTAATATTTTAATAGGCTGCGGTCTGTTAAATTCCTATAGATACTATGATCAGTTGGCTACTACTAAAGATTCCTGCTAGTCAAAACAATTTGGTTAACATTTTGTCTCTATTGCCCATTATAGTAAATGCCGTCACCTTGCCTCTTATATTTAATTGTTGCCACCTGGCCTTTGTCATTCTGGGATCCCATCATCTTCACTGAAATCAGGGAGGCAGTTTCAATGGCGGTATCTTTTACCATCACCATAGCCTACAGAAGACAGTTATCACAGAACTTTGTGAGGACATTGAGAGCCTGTCACTAAAGCCTTTCTCAGTGCCTCAGTGGAGGGAGTGACCTCTCAGAGGACATAGTTGAGGGTGGGTGTGCAAGTTGATGATTATATATCTGCTCCACCATTCCAATCTCTCTGAGTCTTTGTAGTCCTTCTTCTACATTGTGCCAGGAAAAATTTAGCACAATTTTATCTTCATGGAGCATAGGTTATAGTTGAGTTCAAGTTTCTGGCAACCAAAAAAATCATTACACACTTCTAACTGTAAGAGCTTTAGTAACTGATATAATGACCCATATCAATACATTTGGTTTAATCCAGTGTAGAGTTACCATGGGAAACTCTCTGATTCTCTGTGACTTGAGCTGAGAGTTAATGATCTGAGGCTGGCATTTCTTATAGAAGTATCTTTGCTACCATAACAAAGTCATCTGGTCCCCTTAGGGCCACAGAAGGCATTTCATCACAATCAACCACAGGTATTAAGCATAACATACAGATACTCAAACCCTATTTCCTCTTGGTAAAGAGACCACTACCTTGTTCAAAGCTAAGGGAATGCTCAGAATCCCATTTTGAGGGGCTGTTTCCTAGGACTACTTCTTGTTCCAAGAATCCTCCTAATAAAACAGAATCACACTATTCACCAGAGAGAATATAATGAATTGGTTAAATGTTTAAGAACTGTAAAGCACACGTGTAACACTGAAGTAAAACAGAGATAACTGCTGAAAACAGTTTCAACCCCTGGAGCTCGAGTAAAAAGGGGATTACCAGTTTGGGGTTACCAGAATTTAGACTTTTGGAGGAAGGGATCTGCAGATTTGGGACCCAGATCTTTGACAAGAGAGCATCATCCAGGTGCTGCTAGTACCTCTGAAGTGTCAATTCTGCAAGTGTGTAAAAATGAGACAGGGACTAGAAGCAACAGCCATTATTGGGGATGAAGAGCTGCTGCTGGGCGACACTGTCAGGAATAAGACAGGAAGGAACAAGTCCCTTCTCTCCTCTTCCTGCTTTCCAATCTCCCTCTAGTGGTCAATTATCATTATAACTACCAGCCGGTAAAGACCATGTGATCTTGCAGAATCCCAGCCCCAGCATCCCACAGCAATGCATGGGATTGGAGCTGATAAACCATAGTTGGATGGGCCAAAAAGTATGTGTTTGAATATACTGGCATATGCACACACACACACATGTGCACACATATCCTAAGGGTTTGATACACTCTATTTAGCATTAAAAATAATTCTTTCTCATAACAATAGCAACACAAACTTATTTCCTTTAAGTAGAAAATACAAATAAGCTCATAGATGAAAAAAAAATCCATCTTACTGCTGAGAATATAATCATTAATACCTTGAAAAAGACGCTTACTCCTTGGAAGGAAAGTTATGACCAACTTAGCATATTCAAAAGCAGAGACATTACTTTGCCAAAAAAGGTCCATCTAGTCAAGGCTGTGGTTTTTCCTGTGGTCATGTATGGATGTGAGACTTGGACTGTGAGGAAGGCTGAGCACTGAAGAACTGATGCTTTTGAACTGTGGTGTTGGAGAAGACTCTTGAGAGTCCCTTGGACTGCAAGGAGATCCAACTAGTCCATTCTGAAGGAGATCAGTCCTGGGATTTCTTTGGAAGGAATGATGCTGAAGCTGAAACTCCAGTACTTTGGCCACCTCATGTGAAGAGTTGACTCATTGGAGAAGACTCTGATGCTGGGAGGAATTGGGGGCAAGAGGAGAAGGGGACGACAGAGGATGAGATGGCTGGATGGCATCATTGACTCGATGGACATGAGTCTAAGTGAACTCCGGGAGTTGGTGGACAGGGAGGCCTGGCGTGCTGTGATTCATGGGGCCGCAAAGAGTCGGACATGACTAAGCAACTGATCTGATCTAGATCCTTCCAGACCTCTTTCTCAATGTGGATATATATTTTTTTCATGAAATCACATTGCACATAGTTTTCTAAACTGCTTTAAAATATTGTAATATATCATAAAAAATTGCTCATATTAATACATATTTTATTTACAACAGTAGAATCCAAACTGTTCCTAGGAAGTGTCTTATGAGGTACTTCTAGGAGTTTGCACAGGAGGACTTTATGGGAGGGTGCTGAGTTCTCCCTTGCACCCTAAACCACTGCAATTCTGCTTTTATTATTTTTTACATTTGATTTCTATGTCAAGATTTTTATGGGGAAAAAACTCCACTGCCAAAATAGTAGAAAACCACTGACTTGTGTGAATATATCACTTTTCATTTTCATGATTATAACAAAAAAGGATAACTTATCTAAACTTTTTTTCTGAAGTCCTAGAGGGACACAATGGGACACAACGCATTTTACTCTTATCTGTTTGGCAATATCTTGCAATTATTTTAACCTGTATTTCTTGAATTGCTAATGAGATGAACAAGTTTCTATCTATTTCAATGTAGTTTTTGTCTGTGGCAGTCTTTCTTTGCAAACTCAAAATTTTAAAAGCATGGCCCTAAATACTTACTTTCTCCTTAATATACAGAGCTCATGCCTTTCTCTAATATACAGAGCCCATCCCCCATTTCAAGGAAGGTCCACTTTTTGTTTTTATTTTTTTGCTGGGTTTGGATTTGACAATTGCTAAATCCAATTTACCAGAGACACTTTTATTATTTTTTTTGAAAAATTTAAAATATAAATTTAATTGGAGGCTAATTATTTTACAATATTATATTGGTTTTGCCATACATCAACATGAATCCGCCACAGGTATACATGTGTTCCCCATCCTGAACCCCCCTCCCACCTCCCTCCCCATACCATCCCTCTGGGTCCATCCCAGTGCACCAGCCCCGAGCATCTTGTATCATGCATTGAACCTGGACTGGCCATTCGTTTCACATATATTATACATGTTTCAATGCCATTCTCCCAAATCATCCCACCCTCGCCCTCTCCCACAGAGTCCAAACGACTATTCTGTACATCTATGTCTCTTTTGCTGTCTCACATACAGAGTTATCACTACCATCTTTCTAAATTCCATATATATGTGTTAGTATACTGTATTGGTGTTTTTCTTTCTGGCTTACTTCCCTCTGTATAATAGGCTCCAGTTTCATTCACCTCATTAGAACTGATTCAAATGTATTCTTTTTAATGGTTGAGTAATACTCCATTGTGTATATGTACCACAGCTTTCTTATCCATTTGTCTGCTGATGGACATCTAGGTTGCTAAGGAAGCTCCAATTTTAAATATCCACTGCTCATCCAGAATCCATCGCCCTGCCCTCCTCTCTTGGTAATGATTGCAAATTCTTCTTCACTGACACCATAGGAGCTCTCTTTCTGGGGCTCCCTCATCTTTCTGTTGCATGCTAAGTTGCTTCAGTCATGTCTGACTCTTTGCGACCCTATGGACTATAGCTCTTCAGGGTCTTCTGTCCATAGGGATTCTTCAGGCTAGAATACTGGAGTGGATTGCCATGCTCTCCTCCAGGGGAATCTTCCCGCCAAAACTCAAAAATTCCATGTCTAAAGCTATCTTTATCTTCCTGGCTCAGAGAATCAAGATTTCTTGATCTTTAAGACAACCCTTCTACGTGTGCACTTGATCCCACCCTTGCTTGTCCCCTCTGGGACCTAGTGCGGTGTCTGGCCAACAGCTGATGCTCAAAAACTACTGAATGAATACTTAATGGATCTTCCTTCATCAGTTCTCTCCCCTTCATCCCTTTAGTAGGTCCAGCTTCTCTCACTCTTTTGGCCCCATTTCCCTTAGCCTAGTCAGGTGATGAGGTCATTTCCTGTCTGTGATGGTTAGGTTACAGTACCCAGTTATTCAATCACACTAGATTAGGTGCTGCTATGAAGGTATTCTGTTTATGTGATTATCAGCTGAAATCAGTTGACATTTTGTAAAGGAGAGTATCCTGGGTAATCTGGATAAGCCTGATCCCTTCAGTTTAAAAGGCCTTGAGAACAGAACTGTTTCCCTGAGGACATAAAGGAGAAGAAATTCCATCTGTAGACTGCAGCTTCCGCTCTTGCCTGAGTTTCTAGTTGGTCCTTAGTTATGGCCTGCTCTATGGATTTTAGAGACTTCCCTGGCTCAGATGGTAAAAGCATCTGCCTACAATGGAGGGGACCCAGGTTTGATACCTGGGTCAGGAAGATCCCCTGGAAAAGGAAATGGCAACCCACTCCAGTACTCTTGCCTGGAAAATCCCATGGACTGAGAAGCCTGCTAGGCTACATTCTGTGGGGTCACAAAGAGTCGGACACGACTGAGTGACTTCACTTTCACATGGATTTTAGATAGGAAAAGGAGTACGTCAAGGCTGCATATTGTCACCATGTTTATTTAACTTATATGCAGAGTACATCATGAGAAATGCTGGACTGGAAGAAACACAAGTTGGAATCAAGATTGCTGGGAGAAATATCAATAACCTCAGATATGCAGATGACACCACTCTTATGGCAGAAAGTGAAGAGGGGCTAAAAAGCCTCTTGATGAAAGTGAAAGTGGAGAGTGAAAAGGTTGGCTTAAAGCTCAACATTCAGAAAACGAAGATCATGGCATCTGGTCCCATCACTACATGGGAAATAGATGGGGAAACAGTGGAAACAGTGTCAGACTTTGTTTTTCTGGGCTCCAAAATCACTGCAGATGGTGACTACAGCCATGAAATTAAAAGACGCTTACTCCTTGGAAGGAAAGTTATGACCAACCTAGATAGCATATTCAAAAGCAGAGACATTACTTTACCAACAAAGGTTCGCCTAGTCAAGGCTATGGTCTTTCCTGTGGTCATGTATGGATGTGAGAGCTGGACTGTGAAGAAGGCTGAGCGCCGAAGAACTGATGCTTTTGAACTGTGGTGTTGGAGAAGACTCTTGAGAGTCCCTTGCACTGCAAGAAGATCCAACCAGTCCATTCTGAAGGAGATCAATCCTGGAATTTCTTTAGAAGGAATGATGCTAAAGCTGAAACTCCAGTACTTTGGCCACCTCATGCGAAGAGTTGACTCATTGGAGAAGACTCTGATGCTGGGAGAGATTGAGGGCAGGAGGAGAAGGGGACGACAGAGGATGAGATGGCTGGATGGCATCACTGACTTGATGGGTGTGAGTCTGGGTGACCTCCGGGAGCTGGTGATGGACAGGGAGGCCTGGCGTGCTGCGGTTCATGGGGCCGCAAAGAGTCGGACACGACTGAGCGACTGATCTGATCTGATCTGATCCAATCTCTACAGCCAATTTCTTTCCTATTGCTTTTTTTTGACTGTTGGGACCCTGACTGATATACTATCCTTAAAATTAGAACAAAACAATACACTGCTTGTGTATTCTCGCCTTGAGAACCCCATGAACAGTATGAAAAGGCAAAAAGATATGACACTGAAAGATGAACTCCCCAGTCAGTAGGTGCCCAATATGCTACTGGACAAAAGTGGAGAAATAACCCCAGAAAGAATGAAGAGACAGACACAAAGCAAAAACAATGCCCAGTTGTTGATGTGACTGGTGATGGAAGTAAAGTCTGATGCTGTACAGAACAATATTGTATAGGAACCTGGAATGTTAGGTCCAAGAATCAAGGTAAATTGGAAGTGGTCAAACAGGAGATGGCAAGAAAGAACATCGATTTTAGGAATCAGTGAACTAAGATGGACTGGAATGGGTGATTTAACTCAGATGACCATTATATCTACTACTGTGGGCAAGAATCCCTTAGAAGAAAAGGAATAGCCCTTATAGTCAACAAAGAGTCTGAAATACAGTTCTTGGGTGCAATCTCAAAAACAGCAGAATGAGCTTGGCTTCTTTCCAAGGCAAACCATTCAATATCACAGTAATCCAAGCCTATGCCCCAACCAGTAATGCTGAAGAAGCTAAATCTGAAAAGTTCTAGGAAAACATACAAGACCTTCTAGAACTATCACCCAAAAAAGATGTCCTTTTCATCATAGTGGACTGGAATGTAAAAGTAGGGTCAAGAGATACCTGGACTAACAGGCAAATTTGGCCCTAGGAGTAAAAAATGAAGTAGGGAAAAGGCTAACGGAGTTTTGCACCGGTTAACACACTGGTCATAGTAAACAGCCTCTTCCAACAACATAAGAGAAGACTCTACACAGATGGTCAATACTGAAATCAGATTGATTATATTCTTTGCAGCCAAAGATGGAGAAGCTCTATACAGTCAGCAAAAACAAGACCAGGAGATGACTGTGGCTCAGATCATGAACTCCTTATTGCCAAATTCAGGCTTAAATTGAAGAAAGTGGGGAAAACCACTAGACCATTCAGGTATGACCTAAATCAAATCCCTTACGATTATACAGTAGAAGTGACAAATAGATTCAAGGGATTAGATCTGATAGACAGAGTGCCTGAAGAACTATGGATGGAGGTTCATGACATTGTAGAGCAGGCAGGGATCAAGGCCATCCCAAGAAAATGAAATGCAAAAAAGTAAAATGGTTGTCTGAGGAGGCCTTACAAATAACTGAAAAAAGAAGTGAAAGGCAAAGGAGAAAAGGAAAGGTAATCAAGATTGCCGGGAGAAATATCAATAACCTCAGATATGCAGATGACACCACTCTTATGGCAGAAAGTGAAGAGGGGCTAAAAAGCCTCTTGATGAAAGTGAAAGTGGAGAGTGAAAAGGTTGGCTTAAAGCTCAACATTCAGAAAACGAAGATCATGGCATCTGGTCCCATCACTGCATGGGAAATAGATGGGGAAACAGTGTCAGACTTTGTTTTTCTGGGCTCCAAAATCACTGCAGATGGTGACTGCAGCCATGAAATTAAAAGACGCTTACTCCTTGGAAGGAAAGTTATGACCAACCTAGATAGCATATTCAAAAGCAGAGACATTACTTTACCAACAAAGGTTCGCCTAGTCAAGGCTATGGTCTTTCCTGTGGTCATGTATGGATGTGAGAGCTGGACTGTGAGGAAGGCTGAGCGCTGAAGAATTGATGCTTTTGAACTGTGGTGTTGGAGAAGACTCTTGAGAGTCCCTTGCACTGCAAGAAGATCCAACCAGTCCATTCTGAAGGAGATCAATCCTGGAATTTCTTTAGAAGGAATGATGCTAAAGCTGAAACTCCAGTATTTTGGCCACCTCATGCGAAGAATTGACTCATTGGAGAAGACCCTGATGCTGGGAGGGATTGAGGGCAGGAGGAGAAGGGGACAACAGAGGATGAGATGGCTGGATGGCATCACTGACTCGATGGATGCAAGTCTGAGTGACCTCCGGGAGCTGGTGATGGACAGGGAGGCCTGGCGTGCTGCGGTTCATGGGGTCGCAAAGAGTCGGGCACGACTGAGCGACTGATCTGATCTGATCTGATGCAGAGTTTGAATTTGAATGCAGAGTTTCAAAGAATAGCAAGGAGAGATAAGAAAGCCTTCCTCAGTGATCAATGCAAAGAAATAGAGGAAAACAATAGAATGGGAAAGACTAGAGATCTCTTCAAGAAAATTCAAGATACCAAGGGAACATTTCACACAAAGATGGGCACAATGAAGGACAGAAATGGTATGGACCTAATAGAAGCAGAAGATATTAAGAAGAAGTGGCAAGAATACACAGAACTATCCAAAAAGTTCTTCATGAGCCAGATACTCACAATGGTGTGATAACCCACCTAGAGCCAAACATCCTGGAATGTGAAGTCAAGTCGGCCCTAGGAAGCATCACTATGAAGAAAGCAAATGGAGATGATGGAATTCCAGTTGAGCTATTTCAAATTCTAAAAGATGATGCTGTGAAAGTGATGCACTCAATATGCCAGCAAATCTGGAAAACTCAGCAGTGGCCACAGAAAGTGGGAAAGTGGGAAAGGTCAGTTTTCATTCAAATACCCAAGAAAGGCAATGCCAAAGAATGTTCAAACTACTGCACAATTGCATTCATCTCACACACTAGCAAAGTAATGCTCAAAATTCTCCAAGCCAGGCTTCAACAGTACGTGAACTGTGAACTTCCAGACATTCAAGATAGATTTAGAAAAGGCAGAGGAACCAGAAATCAAATTGCCAACATCTGTTGGATCATCAAGAAAACAAGAGAGTTCCAGAAAAGCATCTGTTTTTTTCCAAAAAGCATATTTATGTTTTATTGACTATGCCAAAGACTTTGTGTGGATCACAATAAACCGTGGAAAATTCTGAAAGAGATGGGAATACCAGACCGCCTGACCTGCCTCCTGAGAAATCTGTATGCAGGTCAAGAAGCAACACTTAGAACTGGACATGGAAGAACAGACTGGCTCCAAATCGGGAAAGGAGTATGTCAAGGCTATATACTGTCACCCTGCTTATTTAACTTATATGCAGAGTACATCATGAGAAACGCTGGGCTGGATAAAGCACAAGCTGGAATCAAGATTGTCAGGAAAAATATCAATAACCTCAGATACACAGATGACACCACCCTTATGGCAGAAAGCAAAGAAAAACTAAAGAGCCTCTTGATGAAAGTGAAAAAGTTGGTTTAAAACTCAACATTTAGAAAACTAAGATTACAGCATCCAGTCCTATCACTTCATGGCAAATAGATGGAGAAACAGTGAGAGACTTTATTTTTTTTTTTTGGGAGGGGGGGCGGTCGAAAATCAGTGCAGACAGTGACTGCAGCCATGAAATTAAAAGATGCTTACTCCTTGGAGGAAAAGCTACGACCAACCTAGACAGCATATTAAAAAGCAGAGACATTGCTTTGTCAATAAAGGTCTATCTAGTCAAAGCTATGGTTTTTCCAGTAGTCATGTATAGATGTAAGAGTTGGGAGTATAAAGAAAGCTGAGTGCTAAAGAATTGATGCTTTTGACCTGTGGTGTTGGAGAAGACTCTTGAGAGTACCTTGGACTGCAAGGAGATCCAGCTATTCAATCCTAAAGGAAATGAACCCTGAATAAAGGAAATGAATCCTGAATATTCACTGGAAGGACTGTTGCTGAAGCTGAAGCTCCAATACTTTGGCCACCTGACATGAAGAACTAACTCATTTGAAAAGACCCTGATGCTGGGAAAGATTGAAGGTGGGAGAAGGGGAGGACAGAGGATGAGATGGTTCGATGGCATCACCGACTCAATGGACATGAGTTTGAGCAAGCTTCAGGAGTTGGTGAAGGACAGGGAAGCCTGGCATGCTGCAGTCCATGGGGTCACAAAGTGTCAGACATGACTGAGTGACTGAACTGAGTACACTGCTTGATCCTGCATCTCTCTTTTATTGCATAGACTCTGTCTTCCCTTCTAAGCTTCTAAAAACACTATCCTATATTCATCATCTATACTCCCTCCCTTAGAAATTACCCTTTGAGCTACAGTCCCATTTATTTAACTGGTGAATTGGACATACCCTGTGGGCAGCCCAATGGGCAATCTCAAACTCAGTACATCACAAGTTATCGCATGATTCCTGCCACCTACCTAAAATGGTTCTTTTGGGTGCCACATCTCAAACTCAAGCAGTTTGGAAGTCATACTAGATGTTTAAATACCTAAATACTAGATATCTAAATAAGTCATCCTGTCCATCTTCAGTCCCAGTGTTTGAATTCAGGCCTTAATCATGTCTTGCTTCAGCTTTTGTAATAGATCACATTATTATGTCCCTTCCTCCAGTCTCATTTTCAAATCTGTTTTCCTGAGTGTGGCTCTTCTGATACAAAGTGACCAAAATTGCCAAGCCTAAGATTTAGTGGCTCCTTTGCACTTTCAACAAGGAATCCCTAATGCAGATGACCTTCACAAGGATCTTTTAAAAATCATAGATTAGAATCTTACTCAGACCTAATGAATAAAGACTACCCAGATTATTACAATCAGCCAGGTTTGGGAATCACTTGCCTCCAGAGTAAATCCAAATTCTATCTGCGATCTGACACCCCTACTCCCAGCTTCATTCCTCAGAATGCATCATGTTCCAGCAATACTGATTCAGCAAGGACTAATGGTTCTTTCATCCCATGTTGTTACCATCTCTCTGTCAAGAATGTCTTCTTCTCTTATCTGCTTGGGAAAGTTCTGCTTGTCCTTCAAAAACTCTACTCAAGCATCATCTAGTGTCTTAGTAAATATCAACAAACTAGTAAAACTGTTTATGCTAAGTATGCACAGTTCTCTGTATATAAATTTTCACCTCAATAAAGCTATTAAGAACTTACTGAGGTTCTGCTAAACACCACACTCTGACCTAAGGACTGTGATAAGCTACAATGGTAGAACTACCTTCAGTAAGCTCACATGTCATTGGAGGAGACGTACAAATATACAATATAATGCAGTGAGGTAAATTCTGTGAGTCTATAATAGGCTAAATAATGCCCCAAACAAGATATCCGAATCCTAAGCCCCCAGATCCATGAATATGTTTGTTTACATTGCAAAATATTGTATAGATATTAAGTTAAAGATTATGCGATGAAGAGAATATCCTGGGTTATTTTGGTGGGCTCAATGTGATCACTATAGTCCTTTTAAGATGAAGGCAGGTGGAAGGGTGAAAGGAAATTGGAAGATGATATGCTACCAACTTTGAAAATGGAGAATGGAGACATGAGTCAAGGAATGCATGTGGCCTCTAGAAGGTGAAAAAAGAAAATGAATTCTCCAGTAGAGACTCCAGAAGGATCCAGCCCTGCCAACTTTAGTCCACTGAGATCCATTTTGGACTTCTGGTCTCCAGAAATGTAACTGTGTTGTTTTAAGTGATCATATTTGTAGTCATTTGTTACAGCAGCAATAGGAGGCTAATACAGAGGCCAACATAGGGCATATGTACATAAAGGAGTATATACAGAGAGTCTCTACATCAAGTTATGGAGTGAGAATGGGATGTTCAGGAAGAATTACCCAGAGGTAATGACATAAGATCTGAGGGAGATTGTGTTTCAAGGAAATGACACAGAGTAATAAGTACAGAGAGCAGGCAAAGGATTTCAATTTGGCAAGGCTATTTAAACAGTAAAAATAATATTAATTTTTCTAAGAGTAAATACTGTTTGCATGCCAGGCACTCTTCTAAAGCACTTTTTAACTGTGAGCACTTTACAAATTTGTATTTATCTTCATTTTATCTCTAGGAATACTAAGATTTGGAGGGGTTAGTTTAACTATCCTGAGATAATAGAGCTAGCAAAGGGCAGATCTAAAATCAGAAACTTGTTGGTCTGTCTTCACAACCCATTTGCTGCCTCTCTAATGTGGTGAGGTCCTTAAGTAAGGCGGCAACAGGGTGAGGTGAAGTGAAATTCCCTCAGTACTGTCCAACTCTTTGTGACCCCAAGGTCTATACAGTCCATGTAATTTTCCAGGCCAGAATACTGGAGTAGGTAGCCTTTCCCTTCTTCAGGGGATCTTCCCAACCCAGGGATCGAACCCAGGTCTCCCACATTGCAGGTGGATTCTTTACCAGCTGAGCCACAAGGGAAGCCCAAGAATATTGGAGTGGGTAACCTATCCTTTCTCCAGCAGATTTTCCCAACCTAGGGATTGAACTGGGGTCTCCTGCATTGCAGGTGGAAACTTTACCAACTGAGCTTTCAGGCAACAGCAGAGCTGAAGTAAATCAAGTATTAGAAAGATATTGAGGTGAGATCAGCAGAGCTTGAAATATCTTGTTTTGGACATTGACAGAATACTGGGTTGATGGAGAGTCGAGCAGCCTCCAATTTTCTGTGATCATGGTTTTGCTACTGAAATGCAAATTCATGTGCCCAACGCACAGTGAGGCCAAACAATACCAAAAGTTTGGAGTTTGGAGTAGAGAAAGGTTTAGTTTTATTGCAGGGCCATGCAAGGAGATGGTGGTTCATGCCATAAAATCCCAAACTCCCCAAAAGCTTTCAGCAAAACCATTTTGTAGAAAAGGAGAGGGAGGGGCATGGTTGGTTTCAAACTTCTTGGTGTCAGATCTTTTATTCTGGAGGTCAGTTACGGTCAGGTAAGGAGTCTCCTGTAAACCTCCACCAAACAAACGTTACTCTCTGTTATGACAATAAAGGGCAAAGTCTCAAGACTCAACATTCACCCTCTGAGGTCCAGACCCTGGCTAAGAGTAGGGGGTTCCTGCACCTGCTGGTTAACCTACCCAGGAGTGTTCGTCCAGCACCCAGTCTGGGTCCTCCCACCAGTGCTGAAGAGGTAGCTCTCAGCTAGCGACTCCCTCAGGGCCAGGTCCTCAGATCCTTAACAGCGGTCATCACTGAGGGAGCCAGGAGCCCAGGATACAACTGGCCTTCAGACTCCCCAGGCCACCCAAACATCAGTTAGGGGGCCCAAATCCTGCAGAATGTAGCACATGCAGATGGCTGCTGCTATTATATCACAGAGGGGAAGACAGGGCAGAGGTTCACCACCACCCTGAGGCCTGGACCCCGCCACTGGGCATAGTGAGGGCTCTGAAGCCTGGGGGACACAACCCCCAGACTGTTCCCTGCCTGCCCCCTCCTCCAGTTCACCCACTGGCCCAATGCAGGGTGAGCTGGACCAGCCCCATGGAAGAACAGGATCCACCTCTTACCTCACTTTCTACCTGAGGACCACACTCCACTGACCCCTGGCTAAATCCCCTCACTAAGGGTCACTCATTGACAGTTATTTGTTGGTGGAGCTCACTGCAACACCAACTAAAGGCCTAGCAAGATCACTAATGGTCACTCATTGATAGTTATTTGTGGGAGGGGCCCACTATGGCACTAACCAATGACTGAGCAGGACCACTGCACAGTGTAATGGCACACAGCAACCCCGTGTGCTAAGGGCTCCACTCTATTATAGTTTTGCTGCTGCTTCCTTGACTAACGTCAGGTCCAAGGTGGCTCTAGTGGTAAACAATCTGCCTACTCAGGCAGGAGACCCAAGAGATGTGGGTTCCATCACTGGGTTGGGAAGATCCCCTGGAGAAGGAAATGGCAACCCACTCCAGTATTCTTACCTGGAAAATTCCATGGAGATGGGCCTGGCTGGTTGCAGTCCATGGGGACACAAAGAGAGGGACAAGATTGAGTGACTAAATACACACACACACCCACCCCATCCTTGACTAACTCTGTTTTCTGTGTTGCAAACGTACATTTTGCATAAGGCTCTTTATTCCATTACTTCCTTTTCTCCTAATGGCTGGGTGGAGATGGGGGTGTATGCAACTCAACTACAGGTCTTACTTTTCACGTCTGTAAAAGGCCCTGAAGTATTTCCCAAACTGATTGCGCCTCAGAGTCCCATGGGGAAGCATAAACACAAGGACAAAGCCTCAACCCATTCCGAGATTCTGTTTGTGTAGTACTGGGATAGGGCGCCCCAAAATCTCCCAGGTGATTCTGATACACTACCACGGGGATGTGAGAGTTGGACTGTGAAGAAAGCTGAGCGCCGAAGAATTGATGCTTTTGAACTGTGGTGTTGGAGAAGATTTTTGAGAGTCCCTTGGACTGCAAGGATATCCAACCAGTCCATCCTAAAGGAGATCAGTCCTGGGTGTTCACTGGAGGGACTGATGCTGAAGCTGAAACTCCCAATATTCTGGCCACCTCATGAGAAGAGTTGACTCATTGGAAAAAACCCTGATGCTGGGAGGGACTGGGGGCAGGAGGAGAAGGGGACGACAGAGGATGAGATGGCTGGATAGCATCACCGACTCGATGGACATGAGTTTGAGTGAACTCCGAGAGCTAGTGGACAGGGAGGCCTGGCGTGCTGTGATTCATGGGGTCGCAGAGTCGGACACGACTGAGCGACTGAACTGAACTGAACTGAACCACGTGTTTCAGGTTCACCATACTTAGTTCACGGTTCCGTGAAAGACTCCGCCCAGGGCCCCGGGCCCGCCCCCGCCCCCGCCCCCGCCCCACCCTTGCCCTCTACCTCCTCGTGACGTCGGTTCATCTCCCCTCCTTTGGTCCCTCCACTTGGTCTCGCCTAGCACCGCCCTCCCACTCCACCTCCTGCCTCCTAAGATGGCTACGCTGTTGCAGGGCCCGGAGCCGTGGAACCGGGTGAGGATCCCTAAGGCAGGGAGCCGCAGCGCAGTGACCGTACAGGACCCGGATACGGCGCCAGGTGAGTGAGGCGCCGGGTTAGGGGCGCAGGCTTTTCCGGAGGAGGCGTGGGGCCGGCGCACGTGCGCGCTGGGCGGGACTTCCGGAGCCCGCGGGACACTGGGAAGGGCTGAAGGGTCAGGGGCTGGGGGAGTTTGCCAGTGAATCTCACGGAGGCACCTAGATGTACAGTTCTTCGCTGGATCCACCGTGTCCATCGCAGGGCCTGGCAGGGGCAGTGAAGGCTCGCGACCCAGCACCGCACCGAAATGGGGGAGAGGGGCGGACACAGCTGGTGTCAGGGAAAAGTGCTGCCTGGGAACCCTGCATTTCACTCAGCCACCAAGAGGCGTGGTTAGCCCTCCGTCTCTGCCGCGCTCTGCCTCTGAAGAGCTGCGGGTCGTCACTCAAGCAGTCTGCAATTAAGCCGCAATTTTCCTGGGTCCCCCGTTCCTTATCTGTAAAATGGGGTTAGTTTTCCCTGCTGCTGCTGCTGCTGAGTCGCATCAGTCGTGTCCAACTCTGCGACCCCATAGACGGAAGCCCACCAGGCTCACCTGTCTGTGAGATTCTCCAGGCAAGAACACTGGAGTGGGTTGCCATTTCCTTCTCCAGTGCAGGAAAGTGAAAAGTGAAAGTGACGTCGTTCAGTACCAGGTCTTTGGGAGAATCTAAGTGATGTCATTTAGGAGAGCGTGCTCTATCAGTGTTTGAATGGCATTGCGATTATTAGGTAGCAGGGCAGTAAGGTGGCGCTAGTGGGAAAGACTTGCCTGGAAAATCCCACGGATGGAGGAGCCTGGTGGGCTGCGGTCCATGGGGTCGCTAAGAGTCGGACATGACTGAGCGACTTCACTTTCTCTTTTCACTTTCATGCATTGGAGAAGGAAATGGCAACCCACTCCAGTGTTCTTGCCTGGAGAATCCAAGGGACGGGGAAGCCTGGTGGGCTGCCGTCTATGGGGTCACACAGAGTCGGACACGACTGAAGTGACTTAGCATAGCATAGCATAGTGGGAAAGAACCCATCTTTCTTTAGGTAGAAGGGGCACAGGATTGATCCCTGGGTCGGGAAGATCCCCTGGAGGAGGGCATAGCAACCCACTCCAGTATTCTTGCTTGGAAAATCCCATGGACAGAGGAGCCTGGCAGGCCGCAGTCCATAGGGTCGCACGACTGAAGCGACTTAGTACGCACACAGGTCAGAAAGAACTGAGTTGAGGGATTGAATCCTGTCTTTTCCCTCTGCTGGAGCTGGGGTGAGCAGTGGAGAATGTCTAACGTTTCTGGGCCTCGCTTATTTTCAGTTGGGAATAACAGTAGTACTTTATTCATAGAGCAGTTCTGCTGAAAGTATTATGAAGTAACAATATAAAGTATTATTAATATAAAGTAAAGTGAGTATTTGGAACAGTGCCTGATATAGTAAATAATGATCAGTACAGTCCAGTCCAGTCGCACAGTTGTGTCCGACTCTTTGCGACCCCATGGAATGCAGTAAGCCAGGCTTCCCTGTCCATCACCAACTTCCGGAGCTTACTCAAACTCATGTCCATTGAGTCGGTGATGCCATCCAACCATCTCATCCTCTGTCCTCCCCTTCTCCTCCTGCCTTCAATCATTCCCAGCATTAGGGTGTTTTCAAATGAGTCAGTTCTTCACATCAGATGACCAAAGTATTGGAGTTTCAGCTTCAGCATCAGTCCTTCCAGTGAATATTCAGGACTGATTTCCTTTAGGATGGACTGGTTGGATCTCCTTGCAGATGATAGCTGTTATTAAGTATTTATAACTTATCATCACATTCCCCTCTCCAACCATCCATCCTGCCCCATTTACAGATTAATGTTACCCCTTCCTCTGTTCAGATTGGAGAAGGCGATGGCAACCCACTCCAGTACTCTTGCCTGGAAAATCCCATGGACGGAGGAGCCTGGTAGGCTGTAGTCCATGAGGTCATGAAGAGTCCAACACAACTGAGCGACTTCACTTCCTCTGTTCAGAAATACTTTTAACAGGATTCCTGTTAGGCATGGAAATTCACCAAGTCTCTCCCCAACCACAAGGCAGCTCATTTCTGGTCTCAAATAGTTGGGATAGTAAGAAAGTAAGTGTGTAAAGTTTGCCTTTGTGTTACTGCCACTTAGGATGCTACTGCTACCCTAAAGAGGCATAGAGAACTCTATTAACTCTTATATTCATAGCTTTTCAGACTAGGAGGCTGTTATCTTGTTTAGCTAAATAAGTACCCTGTGTTTAGTCAGATATAATTTCCAGTTGTTACAGTGATTTCTCTTTTCTAAATATATTCTTAAAGGGGTATTAGAGAAGTATACAAAAGTATCCCACCTTCAACATACTTAAAGTGGTTCAGTTCAGTTCAGTCATTCAGTTGTGTTCGACTCTTTGCGACCCCATGAACCACAGCATGCCAGGCCTCCCTGTCCATCGCAAACTCCTGGAGTTTACCCAAACTCATGTCCATGGAATCGGTGATGCCATCTAAACATCTCATCCTCTGTCGTCCCCTTCTCCTCCTGGCTTCAGTCTTTCCCAACATCAGGGTCTTTTCAAATAAATCAGTTCTTCCCATCAGGTGGCCAAAATAGTGGAGTTTCAGCTTCAACACCAGTCCTTCCAATGAACACCCAGGACTGATCTCCTTCAGAATGGACTGGTTGGATCTCCTTGTAGTCCAAGGGACTCTCAAGAGTCTTCTTCAACATCACAGTTCAAAAGCATCAATTCTTCCACGCTTAGCTTTCTTTATAGTCCAACTCTCACATCCATACATGACTACTGGAAAAACCATAGCCTTGACTAGACAGACCTTTGTTGACAAAGTAATGTCTCTGCTTTTTATTATGCTGTCTAGGTTGGTCATAACTTTCTTTCCAAGGAGTAGGTGCCTTTTAATTTCATGGCTGCAATCACCATCTCTGGTGATTTTGGAGCCCAGAAAAATAAAGTCAGCCACTGTTTCCCCATCTATTTCCCATGAAGTGATGGGACCGGATGCCATGATCTTCGTTTTCTGAATGTTGAGCTTTAAGCCATCTTTTTCACTCCTCTTTCACTTTCATCAAGAGGCTCTTTAGTTCTTCTTCACTTTCTGCCATAAGGGTGGTGTCATCTGAATATCTGAGGTTATTGATATTTGTCCTGGAAATCTTGATTCCAGCTTGTTCTTCCTCTAGCCCAGTGTTTCTCATGATGCACTCTGGATATAAGTTAAATAAGTAGGATGACAGTATACAGCCTTGACGTACTCCTTTTCCTATTTGGAACCAATGTGTTGTTCCATGTCCAGTTCAAACTGTTGCTTCCTGACCTGCATATAGGTTTCTCAAGAGGCAGGTCAGGTGGTCTGGTATTCCCATCTCTTTCAGAATTGTCCAGTTTATTGGGATCCACACAGTCAAAGGCTTTGGCATAGTCAATAAAGCAGAAATAGATGTTTTTATAGAACTCTCTTGCTTTTTCAGTGATCCAGTGAATGTTGGCATTTGATCTCTGGTTTCTCTGTCTTTTCTAAAACCAGCTTAAACATCTGGAAGTTCATGGTTCACGTATTGCTGAAGCCTGGCTTGAAGAATTTTGAGCATTACTTTATTAGCATGTGAGATGAGTGCAATTGTGTGGTAGTCTGAGCATTCTTTAGCATTGCCTTTGGATTAGAATGAAAACTGACCTTTTCCAGTCCTGTGGCCACTGCTGAGTTGTCCAAATTTGCTGGCATATTGAGTGCAAGACTTTCACAGCATCATCTTGTAGGATTTGAACTAGCTCAACTGGAATTCCATCACCTCCACTAGCTTTGTTTGTAGTGATACTTCCTAAGGCCCTCTTGACTTCACATTCCCAGATGTCTGGCTCTAGGTCAGTGATCTCACCATCGTGATTATCTGGGTCATGAAGATCTTTTTTGTACAGTTTTTCTGTGTATTCTTGCCACCTCTTCTTAATATCTTTTGCTTCTGTTAGGTCTATACCATTTCTGTCCTTTATTGAGACCATCTTTGCATGAAATGTTACATTGGTATCTCTAATTTTCTTGAAGAGATCTCTAGTCTTTCCTGTTCTATTGTTTTCCTCTATTTCTTTGCCCTGATCACTGAGGAAGGCTTTCTTATCTCTCCTTGCTATTCTTTGGAACTCTGCATTCAGATAGGTATATGTTTCCTTTTCTCCTTTACTTTTAGCTTTTCTTTTCACAGCTGTTTGTAAGGCCTCCCCAGACAGCCATTTTGCTTTTTTGCATTTCTTTTCCATGGGAATGGTCTTGATCCCTGTCTCCTGTACAATGTCACGAACCTCCGTCCATAGTTCATCAGGCACTCTATCTATCAGATCTAGTCCCTTAAATCTATTTCTCACTTCCACTGTATAATCATAAGGGGTTTGATTTAGGTCATACCTGAATGGTCTAGTGGTTTTCCCCACTTTCTTAAAAGTGTTTGGTGTACCCTAAATGACTCTGCAAAGTATTCATATGAAAGATTCTTAAAATCACAATAAAATGTGGTATGATATACATTCTAGTTTAATAGATGTTTTCTTAATAATCTCATGGACTTGATATCATCTGTCACCATTTTCCTTCCTTCCTATGTCATTTCTTACATACTTAGAAACGTTTAATTATGTTCTCACAGGTGAAGCTGATTGTGGTGTTATTGATTTCTTTAAAACAGATAAGGAAAGTTGCTTCTTTCAGTGTATTTTTTGTATAATATACTTAATGTAGAAATGCATGTTAAGTCTTATTACTAAATATCTCTGCATTAGACCTTTGCATTGCAGCTATAATTAAAGAATGCTGTCGCATTACATTGTCACTGAAGAGCCGAACCTTAGATGCAGAGACAGATGTATTATGTGCAATCCTTTACAGCAATCACAACAGAATGGGCCGCCATAAGCCCCATTTGGCCCTCAGACAGGTAAGGAGAGAGCCCTATATTTAAGATAAAACATTTTTACTTGGTGAAGATGGAGATCACACTGCCACTTAACTTTTATTATTTATGGAAATTGAAGTAAATTACTTGTGATTTATTTGGGCTTTCCTGATAGCTCAGTTGGTAAAGAATCCACTTACAATGAAGGAGACCTTGGTTTGATTCCTGGGTTGGAAAGATCTGCTGAAGAAGGGATAGGCTACCCACTCCAGTATTCTTGGGCTTCCCTTGTGGCTCAGCTAGTAAAGTATCTGCCTGCAATGCGGGACACCTGGGTTCGATCCCTGGGTTGGGAAGATCCCCTGGAGAAAAGAAAGGCTACCCATTCCAGTATTCTCACCTGGAGAATTCCGTGGACTGTCCATGGGGTCACTAAGAGTTGGACACAACTGAGTGACTTTCACTTCACTTTCACTTGTGATTTTTAAGTGTTAAGCCCATAATCACATGTGAGCTTTCATTTTATTTTCCCTGAAAGCATTTCAAAAAACAGTCTGTATTAGAAAAGAACTATGTTTGATTCTTTCCCAGTCTCGTTTCTAGTAGGTAGATAATTATGAAAAATTTTCATTATATACAATCTATAACAAATTACCACATCTTTGTCTACTTTAAAGATTGAGTGATTTGATCAAAACAAAGTGTTGAAAAAAGAAACAATTTTCCTGAGCATAATCAAAATCCCCAAATTGTAAAAAGAATAAAGTTGCAATTTATTTATTGTGGTGGTAAATAATCTAATTGGGAATATAGTAAATGAGTATATAACAAGTTGTATAAAGTGTTTTGTGTATCTTTTGAAGTTTAAGACAAAATTGGGTCCTTCTAGCTCAGGGATTATATACACAGAATAGAGCGTTCTAAGTTCCCTATATGCTCATTTATTTGCTCATTCATTTTATTAATTCTCCCAAGTATTTTTGAAACTTTCTATGTGCTAGGCACTGTGCTTTGTGCTAGATGTATGGCATAATCTCCAACCTTAAACAGATTCATGTTCTTTGGTAAGTTTTCCACTCACATTACTTAAAGCAAAAAAGATGATTTCTTCACCAAAGACAGATTTGCCATTATGGTTTTTCCTAAGTTTTCTTCTCTGGAGAAGGTTTTATCTCCTTCTGAGTCTTTAACTCCAAAACCAAACTTGTTATCTCAGATTGAATATATGTATTTCTCCTCTGGGCTTCCAGGTTGTCAATAAGTATAGTCAGAAAAATTTGGTGTTCTGTTTTCTCTGCTCTCCCATCCGGTTAACTGATCAACACTTTCTCTGCATCTAGTCCCTTTTAGTTCTGGCTAAACTAAATTTTGAAACCTTGTTAATTTTTTGTTGTGTTGTAATTCTGACTGATCTTTCCTCCTTTCCTCTACTGTGGCCTGTTCACCTGTACCAAATCCTGGTTAATCATCCTAAAACACAGCTTAATTTTTAATGGTTCTCCATTGTCCCCTGAATAGAGAGCAGACCTCTTAGCTTAACTTAGCAGATCCTTCCTGATCTGGCCTCTTCAGTTTTCTTAGCTCAGGCTTCTCTGTGGCCATCAGCATCATATATGTTGTATTACAAGCAGCCTGAACTCTTTGTGTCTTCCTACTCACCACATTGGTTCCCTCCTCTGAGCCTTTGCTTACCTGGTTCTGTATGTTTACAATGCCCAAGCCCTCCATCACTTGATCCTCATGTCTGCAGCACTTACAGACAGTAAAATTTAGTACTTAACAATTTACTATCTTGTTTTAATAGTTTCACTATTAGAAATCATGTTACTTCAGAAAAGTTTATTAATACATTACTTCAGAAAAGTTTATTAATACAATCTTGAGAGTAATCTTACATTTACTTTGGTCCTCTTTATAGCACCAAGCACATCCTGGCATATAGTAGGAAAGAAAGAAAGTGAAGTTGCTCAGTTGTGTCCAACTCTTTGTGACCCCATGGACTATAGCCCACCAGGCTCCTCCATCCATGGGATTCTCCAGGCAAGAGTACTGGAGTGAGTTGCCATTTCCTTCTCCAGGGGATCGACCCTGGGTCGGGAACGACCCAGGGATCGAACCTGGGTCTCCTGCATTGTAGGCAGACGTTTTACCATCTGAGCCACCAGGGAAATCCAGTCACTGGTCATAACCTGATCTGAGAAATTTATTTGGCTGCATAAATTTCAAATTTTTAACCAGAAGCAACTGCTTGGGCTACCGGTTTCTTTACCTTAAAATATGATATTCTGTGTATTTCTATACTTTGCATTCAGTGTATTACTATACTTTGAAATTTTGAATTTGTTTTCGTGTTCACATCAGTGGCTTTGCCTCTGTTACACATAAACATGTGAATTTGAGCTGGTCTTCCCCTTTCAGGTTGAACAGTGTTTAAAACGTTTGAAAAACATGAATTTGGAAGGTTCAATTCAAGATCTCTCAGAGTCATTTTCTTCTAAGTAAGTAGTCTAGTTGCTTTGTAATGGACTTTGTGGTGGGCTGGAAACCCGGTGTCTTACTGTAACCTCGCTTTAGACTTCCTTCATTATTGTTTGAATATAACCAATTATACCCTAGCTGTACACATTTTATTTTAATAAAGGGCCCCTGGTATTTGTGGTAACCTCCCTCTGTTGGCTTGTGGGAAGGAATAGTGTGACACTGAAACCTGGGTGATGATAAACTATTTTGAAACATAAGTGTTAGTTAACTTCAGTGAGTCATTATTAAACATAACTACCTCAATTGAGCTTAAAGCAATTCTGTACTTATATAAGTGTTTTATATTTAAGAATGAAAGTAACATACTTTTCTATTTTTGTCAAGTGAAAATCAGCCTATAAATACCAAAGCATGTGTCATCCCTAGCCAACCGGTGGTGGAACTGGTGTTGATGAAGATTTTGGGGGCCTGCAAGTTGCTGCTTCGCCTGTTGGACTGTTGCTGCAAGACATTTCTGTATCCTTGAATCATCTAAAAAACGTTTTTCTGAACTTCAGTTGCTTGGATGCATTTAATGGGCTTCTCAGGTGGCTCAGTAGTAAGGAATCCACTTGCTAATGAAGGAGCCACAGGAGATGCAGATTTGATCCCTGGGTCAGGAAGACCCCCTGGAGGAGGAAGTGGCAACCCACTCCAGTATTCTTGCCTCGGAAATCCCATGAACAAAGAAGCCTGTTGGGTTACAGTCCACGGGGTTGCAGAGTCAGACATGACTGAGCATGCATGCAGGGATGAATTTAATAGTATTTCTGTTTGAAAGCTAGGGAGTATGTAGTTTTTCATATTTTCAAAGCAGGAGTTATAACTTATGCAAATTCTTAAAATTTTACTCTTTGGTCTCCTCTTCCTGAGAAGTGCCTAAAATAGCCATTGCCAGGGATTTCTATCCTTATTTAATATGTATTTTCCTAAAGGCATTGACAGTTAGAAATTCTTAAATCTTAAAAGCTAATCCTTAGAAACCAAATTTATTAATGAAGCCTCTAGCAGAGTGTATGTTACTTTTTTAAAAGCTTCATTGACTTAAATAGAACATGTTTTAAGGCTTTAACTCCTTCAAGTAAATTCTGCATTCTGTTTTTTTTTTTCCATAAATGTAATGCAACAAAACATAAATTCCTTTGATTCTGTTTTCCAACTTTAACTTGATTCTTCAGCTTGACTGTGAAACATCTAGGTTTGCAAGAATTCATTATTTTAAACCTTGTGATGGTTGGGCTCGTGAGCAGGTTATGGTATGTATGTACGTACCTTTGAAATCCTTCATTTCTTTCTCATTTCTCTGACTCAGACCGGTTTCTTATTAGTAGTCTTCATATTTGCTTTTCCATGGGATGTTGAAAGTGCAGAAATTGTTTTTTCATTTGATCAGAGTTTATTTGGGATGGATTGGGAAGCTAAGTGTTAATAGTTATGTCAAAAGACTAGGCTTTGAGTCTGAATCCATGCGATCACTTCCACATTAAACTAAGCAAATGAATTCCTAGGGTTAGCAGCTGGAATTAAAAAAAAAAAAAAAAAAAAGGTCCCTCTGATCATTCAGCTGAGCCATTTAAAATGAAGGTGTTCCTGGGCAGTCTGCATCATTCATCTGTTTCTGCCACTAGATTTCTCGTTCTTAATGGCAATGACCTTCCTTATGTTTTCTAAATTCCTTTCTTCCACATGAACCACCACTGCTTTTTGAGCCACCGCTATTGACGTAAAGAACACTGGTAATACTAGTTGCAAACCAAAGAGAATTTCCCTTGCATCTCACAGTGTATATTATGGAGCTTATCTGATGGATAATCAGATTCAAAATCTGCCCATTTGTGATTAGCAATAATTTGAATGGAAACAAAGAAAAAATTCTTTCTAATCCTTAATTTTCTATCTTAATCTGGATATCTCAAGTACTATTTTCAGTCATCCTGTTTTTTATTCTGCTTGTTTTTAGAGCTAACAATGTTAGAATTACTTATCATATGTTAGTATGGTTATCATGTTAGTAATGTTAGAATTACTAATCAATGTCAAACCGTATTATTCTTCCCTACAATGAAAATAGCTTTGATTTTTTAATTTTAATAATTCATGCTTATTTGAAGAAACCTTTAAAAATAGAAAAAATTCAAAGAACCTGAAATTTGCCTAAAATCTTATCCTCTAGATAAAACCACATTTAAGATTTTGCTGCACATCCTTTGAAATATCTCTCCATGTAGTACTGTATTTGGTTTTATATAACATTTTGTACCTGGATTTTTCTGTATAAGCTGGACTAAATCTAGCTCTTTGCAAGTATCCACTGTAGCATTTTTTTTTTTTTTTTTAATCTATAGTGGCAGACTGATAGGTGTTATTTTCAGCTTTGAATCTGTTAGTTATTATGTAATCTGCAAATAACAATTACTGGCTAATTCATGAGCTCCTACTTCTTTCCCTAGGGTTCTGTATAAAGATGTTTTAAAAAGGCTGGTTTCCTTATATGAACCATTATTTGGATTACTTCAAGAGGTCTCCAGGATTCAACCATTGCCTTACTTCAAAGGATTTACCTTTCCTTCTGATATTGTTGAATTTTTAGGAGAGCCCTATTTTGAAGTCTTTAAGAAAAAAATGCCTACAGCTTTTGTAGCTAAAGGAGTAACTAAACTGCTAAATAAACTATTTTTAACAAAAGAGCAATCACAGAGGTCAGGTGAAGAAACTTTACTTAGAATTTCTGAAAAAGCTAAACAAATGAAGATCAATATACAGAATAACATGGATCTTGGACAACCAGTAAAGAGTAAGAAAATCTTAAAAGGTAATTTGCTTTGATATGGCTCATACTCTTAAACTCTCTTAATTTTAACTCACATTATCTTTAGAGAAGTATGGTATTAATAATGTGTGTTTTCTAAGCTTGAGCATGTTCTTTCTTTCTGTTGTAGCTTCATAGTTCTTTGCTTGCTTAACTCCCTTTGTTGTCATGTACTTAAGAATTTGTTGATTTGAAAATAGTATGCCTAATTTTTTTTACCTGTGATCTATCTCCACAGAAAAGTCATCAGAATTTGATGTGAGATCTTTCTGCAAACAGCTGAAACAAAAAGCTATTCAGGTTTGTCTGGCTTATTTTAATATAGCTTTTGATTTCTGTTAAGTGTAGATGTCACTTACCAAGGACAGAGGCTGAATCTTACTTCTGGTTTTATCTCCGGCTCTAGGCATAGTGCCATCTTAGTTCTCAGTCTGCTTCTGAATGAGTAGAGGCATTTCCAAGGGATCTGAGTGCATCTAGTTAATTCAGTTAATAGAATGCCCTCAGAAACATTTTACTAAGGGTTTTGCTAGAATTTTAAAATGATCTTAGGATCCACCATAGGAGTGGATTATACTGCAGCTTAAGAATATGGGCTTTGAAGTCAGACAGGTAGTTTGCGTCCTGGCTTGGGTTTGTAGTAATTTGTGACCTTACGTACGTTTCTTGACCTGTCCATATGTCCATTTTCTAGAAATAGTATGCACTTCATAGGGCTGTGCCAGTTTTAGTACATGTGAAGTATTCAGCACAGAGTCTCAAGTGTGGTAAGCACTTACTTGATGTTAGATGTTGGGTACTTCCATCATCACTATCATCATCTTTTATCATGAAGCTTCTATTTCTTTCTATCAGCGTTAGAGCTGATGTCAGTGTTGACCTCTCCTCAGCCAGTGTCTGTAAACTCTGTTTGTTCTGGATCTGACATGGATAAGAAGTTCTTTTACTCTCTCTCTTTTCAAAGTTGTTTTCTTCATGGGCTATTTCTTCTATTCTATTCAAAAATTCTTTTCTAACAAGTCAGTACTTTCTTGAAGGTTTACAAGGATTCCAGCTTGCATTTATATTTTGTCCAGTTTACAAGTTCTGGAGGAAGATGTCATCATCACCATAATACTTATACTGCATTTACTCTTTGCCAGGCATTGTTCAGAACTCTTTATATGTGTAAACTCTTATAATCCTTGCAAAAGTCTGTGAGGTAGGTGCTGTTCTTTCCAGGTTTCAGATGAGAAAATTAAGGCAAAGAAAGGACAAGAAATTTGTCCAGATCAGATCAGATCAGATCAGTCGCTCAGTCGTGTCCGACTCTTTGCGACCCCATGAACCGCAGCACGCCAGGCCTCCCTGTCCATCACCAGCTCCCGGAGGTCACCCAGACTCGCATCCATCGAGTCAGTGATGCCATCCAGCCATCTCATCCTCTGTCGTCCCCTTCTCCTCCTGCCCTCAATCCCTCCCAGCATCAGAGTCTTCTCCAATGAGTCAACTCTTCGCATGAGATGGCCAAAATACTGGAGTTTCAGCTTTAGCATCATTCCTTCTAAAGAAATTCCAGGATTGATCTCCTTCAGAATGGACTGGTTGGATCTTCTTGCAGTCCAAGGGACTCTCAAGAGTCTTCTCCAACACCACAGTTCAAAAGCATCAATTCTTCGGCGCTCAGCCTTCTTCACAGTCCAGCTCTCACATCCAGGCCAGATAGCAAATATGGGGCAGAACTGGGATTTGAACCAGGCAGTTTGGTTTCAGTCTTTGTCATTTAATATTATTTGTTGTTGTTCAGTCGCTAAGTTGTGTCCGACTTTCTGCAACTCCATGGGCTGTGGCACACCAGGCCTCCCTGTCCTTAACCTGGAGTTAATCATTACACCAGTCTCTAAATAGTTTTATCAGCTCTCTCTTAGAAACTATAGCTCTCTGTGGCTCCTGAGACTTTCTGCAGTCCATCACTTGTTCCTATGTGAGCTGGTTCCAGCATCCCTCTTATTTATGACCAATCACTATTTTATTTTTAGCATTCAGCACCAATATGCTTAGGGTGTTTTTAGGTCAAACTTTTATGGATCACCAACACAAAGACTGATAGGTCTCTACCTTCTACTATTACTTGTTCTTCTTGAGAATGAGAAATTTGCAAGAAACTAAGTTTTGAACAGAAGATGGAAGCAGACCTAGTAGGTGGCATATTTCAATAAACAGTAGCAGTTGATAAAATGCAAACTTGACTTCATACAGAAAAATGAAGTTGAAGAGACAGAGGTGCCACATCAAAAGATGGTTGAATTGGAATTGGCTTCTCTCTCTTGTTATATGTCTGTAACAGAGCCTATATATTTTTCTCATTGCATATTTCAGGAGAAGAGCTTTGAGTTTAAATGTTCTCAATCCAAACTGAAGGCAACCAAACATTCTTCTCAGAGAGCAATAGGAACTCCCTGTGTAAAAAGTCTTGTGCAAAGATTCCGAGAGGCTGAGACTTTCACACAACTTTCTGAAGAAATCCAAACGGCAATTCTGTGGTGTAGAAGCAAAAAACTGAAGGCTCAGACCACCTTTCTGGGTAACAAACTTCTTAAAAGTAACCGGCTTAAACATGTGGAAGCTCAAGGCTCTAGGTAGGTATATTATAAAAATTATATTCCTTTACTACTTCTGTTATCTTTTAAGGCAAAAGTATATATATTAAACCTTTCTAATGTCCAGTACCCTGGGGACTAAAATTGGGGTACATACTCAAAGTGCAGTTTTGTTAGCTACTTTTATTGGGCAGAGCTAAATATATATATATCACTGGGAGGAAGTAAATGTGGTCAATTGGATTTACTCTTCACCATTCCATCCTTTTATTCAAAAAGTATCAGGTGTGTCTGTGGTATGCTAACCTGCAGATACAGCTATGTGTAAGACAGATTTAATCCTCATGGAGTTCTGCCTCTGGTAGGAGAGATGGCCCGTCTGCCCGCAGCTTCAGTGGGATGAGGGTGTGAGAGCAGAAGATGCTTCCTCCTACAAGGCCACACACCAGAGTCAGCGTCAAGTAATTTCCATTCACAGGAGCTAGACTCTCCATGTATTGTTTCACCCTTTTGTGATGCTTACATTCATAGCACTGCTTAAGGATGGTTATCTTTGTGAGCCAGTATTGCTTGAAACAGTACATGAAGTTAGATATTTTAGGGCTTTATGTTTTTATTGAACAAATAATAGATGCTTGTGGTAACAATTTGAGACACAAACAGCCATAAAGGTCCTCATTCCCCCTTGACAGGGGCGATCACTGACCACTTTTTGCATATCCTCCAAGAAACACTCTGTGCATCCACCATAATTTCTTAACTATATTTATGGACATGCATCTATTCAGGGCTTTATAATGGTTTCCATGGATGTCCCTTGGTCACACCTTGTTAAATTTTCTTTAAAAATGTATGGAAAAACAATACCTGTTTCAGTAAAAAATATATATATGAAGGTTTTATAGCAAGTTTTGACTGAAAGCTGTGGGAGAAGTTAAGGGTTTTTACGTTACACTCTAGAGTGGAAGCTCAGCCTAAAATGGAGCTGTTCCGTTCAAGATTCTGTTTAAACTCAGGGGTAGATGAAGCAGAGATGCTAATTAAAAGTTAATCCAGAGGGTAACAAACTGGTAGTTATTTGATTAAGCCATTATTCTGCACCCCACAAAAATGCAGTGCTCTTTCATTCTGCCGTTTTGATGTTTCAGTAACACGTTATATTTGTACTACATTTTGCTGCTGCTGCTGCTGCTAAGTCGCTTCAGTCGTGTCCGACTCTGTGCGACCCCATAGATGGCAGCCTACCAGGCTTCCCCATCCCTGAGATTCTCCAGGCAAGAACACTGGAGTGGGCTGCCATTTCCTTCTCCATTGTGTGAAAGTGAAAAGTGAAAGTGAAATCGCTCAGTTGCGACCGACTGGTAACGATCCCATGGAATGCAGCCCACCAGGCTCCTCCATCCATGGGATTTTCTAGGCAAGAGTACTGGAGTGGCTTGCCATTGCCTTCTTCAACATTTTAAGTTTACTTAATGTCCACACTAACTCTAACAGGGACACTAACTCTGTGACACAGGTGGTAGTATTCACATTTTATAGATGAGTTAGTAAGATTTTACTCAGGGAATTAGAGCTGGAGATCTTGAACTCAGTGCAGATCCTCTGATTCTTCTGTTTTTTTCATCTATTTCCATTTCAGTTGGGAAGTCCACCTACCCTCTCCTCACTTAAAAATTACCACTTCTAGTAAGACAAAATGGTTTGGAAACAGGAGATCATGGATTACTGCATTAAAATGGGCTTCCTCAAAGTTCCATATTGGTTTAAAAAGGAAGAGGGTACAGTAAGAGGTACAGACTCATGCTATTTGCATTCTATAACAGTGAGGCAGTTAGCAGGGTACCAGTGTACCTTGTGGCAGTATATCCTACTCAGAAGCAAAATACCTAACACAGCCAGCATTTGAGTTCTGAATCCCCAGATCTGAAGATAATATGAATGCTGTCAGTTTGCCTATGCTGGCATCCCTGTCTTCTCATTTTACATAAACCCTCTCTTCACTTTTATTCCTTTTTCCTAGTTCATTTCCTGTTATTATATTGAAGTCGTTCCTCCAGAAATGGGATGATGCATCCTAGTGACTTTTCTGTTTGTAATTCATCTTTTCCCCAGTTCCAATCCTATTACATTATGAATAGATTAGCAATTATCAGGAAGTAGCTCTGGCACTGAAATATGGCAGTATCTCACCATTCAGCTGCCTTGCTAGTTGAAGGAGCTACTTTACAGTGGAAGTGTAACAGGGACACATTTGCCCACAGTCTAAATCAGAGGGAAGTTGTGCTCTGAAAACACAGACTGGATATGAAGCTCCCATTTCCATGTTTTTCCTTGATTCTGGAAATTGTACAGAGGCATAGGACATATATTTTAATTGGAAGTTGGTAAAAAGGAGACACAATTTTTGAGAATGTTTTTCTGCATCTTAACAATCTAATTTCTTCTGTCCTTTAAAGTTTGCCAAAGAAGCTACAGTGCATAAAAACATCTATTTGCAACTGCCTTCTTCACGGCTTAGGTATGAAAACTTCAAAGCATCACCTGAGACAGAGAAGATCACAGAATAAATTTTCACTGAAAGGAAGGAAACAGAGAAAGTTGCAGTCGACTCTTTTAAAGGAAATCCAGCAGCCCCCTCAAGGGACTCACAGTGCTACGGATGTCATTAAAGGGAGACTCTCAGATTCTACTGTTCGTGAGACTGATCTGTACCCTAACAATAAGCAAGTGAATAGGAGAGTTTCAAATCCTGTTGTACAAACTAAGGAGACACAAACTCATGAAAAGCTTACAGAAAGCAATGAAAATGAGAAGGATTCTTGGACAATGATGCAAGGAAATAAACATAATACATCAGGAACCACGAAGGAGACAGATGACATTGATGATATTTTTGCTTTAATGGGAGTTTAGAGCCTCGTATGTGAAACTTTTAACCAGTTGCTTCAGTGTTCTGCTGCTTTAAGTAGAACAGCTGAGATGTGGAAAGATCTGGAAGTACCACTTGGACTCAGAGGAGCTGCTTTAGTACAACACTGTACAGCAGTTCATTTTAGTTCAATAAACACTTACCATAGCTTTGTGTCATTTAATCGACAAATATTTGACCATTAGTGAGTTTTTTACTGAAGACCTGAATAATTAGGTTTGTAAAACTTACATTGTGTCTTAGGTAAATGGAGGGGTGGGGTGTAGCAAGGAATCACCTAGAAGGTCACTTTGACCTTAATGGCTCCACTGTAGCTAAGTGCTCTTCTGAACACCAAGGTTTGTAGCTTTTAACAGGGGTACTGTCTGTCTTCTGCACGTTAGAACTGATCATCAGTTTTGCCACTAAGTATATTAGCAGGCAGTGGTTACAACCATTATTTCACTTCATTTGTTAATATTAAAATGCTTTTGGAATTGTCCAAAAGTTTGTAGGGGAGCTTGTTTATTTGGGTGCTAACTGATTGATTCCAAATAAATTTTTTTCCAGAAAGGATATAGAGTGACTTACGGTTATACACAAAATAGATACTAGGTGAGAAAGTTAAATGAAAAAGCTAAGGAAACACAAAATCAATCAACCTAGAGAGGCTAAAAACAGATTTGTAATTGGTGCTGATGCTATCACCTGATATTTCTATGTTGCTCATACAATTGCTCTGAGAAAGTAAATCCTACATATTTTCAAATAATGATGCAAAGTTTGAGGTTTCTTTCAAATATTCTAGCTTTCTTGAATTAGGTTAATAAGCTATTTTTCAAGCAGGTTGTAGGCTTAAGTTTTATGTTTATATATATATAGTAATTTATACAATGCCCTAGTATATCCTGCATCTTCCTCAGTTATCCTACCATTTCTAAAGTTTCCTTTTTGTTCTTTATCTGGCCTTTTTCTTTCCTCATCTGTTTTCTGTATATTTTCCACTTACTATACCAGTGGTTCTCAAACTGTAGGGACGTCTTGAGAATCACTTGGTGGGGTTGTTTAAAATGCCGATTTTGAGTCCCTTCCAGAGATTGATAATCATAGCTAGGGGACAGGATCGGAAATCAGCATTTTAATACGGGGCTCAGGTGATTTTTGGTGCAAGTAGCCCAAAACGCAGTTAGATAAACACTGGTTTAGCTCCCTTCTTTCCTGAAGCCTTGCTAAGTCAATCTCTAGTCGCTTTTTGTTAGTTTATATTTCTCCTGGTTTCCTACCAAGTGGTACGGCTACTTGGTACTTTAAATACATCCGAGGAAGTCTCCTTCATGACAAGTCTAGAAGTAGCCATCAGCTTCTAAGATTCAAGATCCAATCCTGCTCCTGCTTTTATGTGCATGTGACACTAATTATGTGCAAATAGCAGGCTTCTCTGGGCTCAGTTCCTCCATCTGAAGTGATATTACTGTCCAATAATCATCAACCTGTACAGCTGGAAGAGACTTTGGAGATCACCCTTCATTGTACACAACAGAGTGGTTCAGTGAATTGTCTAAGGAGGTGAAACTGGATTAGAGTATAAGCCTAGCATTTTTTTTCCTATTTAATTAATGTTCCTTTGGAATATATTTATTTCCTTTTCCCACCTGCCCCTTAAAATTCTGGGAAAAACAGTAAAGAGTTTCATGTGTCCCTAAGTTGGTACAAATAAGGAACATAGTATTCTATTTTTTTTTTCCAAATAAATTCAAATGTTTTAAAAGTGAAATCTTAAATTTACAAAACCATAACTTACCCAGTAAATTAGATTAGAAAATAACTGTTAGCATCATCATAGTAAATACCAATTTAACCCCTTCTGGTGGCATTAACACACTGGTCATTTGTAAGAGCAGTGTGGTAGACCTCTCATGTGTCACTTCAAATCTTGGCCTCTTACTGCAGCCACTACTATGATAACCAGTCTCAAGCAGTACTGGACGACTACACCTTGCCTTCTCGCCTCTGACAAGCTACAGGAACTGCTTGGCATTTGGGCATACACAACTTGCTAATCCCCCTTCAAAGACAATTCAGAGGCACATTTCATAAGGTTCCACAGATCCCTCAAGATCAAGCCCTAGAGCTATGTTGTTTCCAATGCAATGTATACTTGATTGGCTTTCCTTCCATCTGTTTCATTTCCCCTTCATTCCTGTTCCCTGGAATCACACCCCCAATAAACCACTGGACGCAAGCTTTTGTCTTGGACCCTCCTTTTAGGAGAACAAAAGCCAAGGCTAAGATAAGCTGTACAGTAACACTGGCAGGCAGAAAGATGCCTTCTAAGATACTTTTGTTGTTACTATCAATATATATTTTACTTGGTGAATGCCCATATTAAAAGTTTTTTTAAATCACTGCTGGTTAGAATAAACCAGTAGTATTAACTATAAAACTGAAAACATATTCAGAACTGAATTTTCTAAAAGTTGTTTTATAGAATTAATTTTTTATCCAATGCTATATTGGTATAACATTTTAATATACAGCCTCACTCTGAAGAGCTAAACCACTTGTATGACTAGGTCAATAACACCTTCATAAAAATATTTTCCACTAACATTAGTCCAAAGTAAGGCATTATCTTTCCATTCTGAATCCTAATGGGAAGATTCCATTTATAAACTAATCCCATCAACTTTTTTCTCTTGTCCTATGCAAATCAACTTTCATACCTAAAACTTTTTTCTTTGGTCTTAACCTAGATAAAATGTTACTTCCTCCACGACAGGATGTATTCTGTGATAAATCTACCCATGAGTTTTGCTATATACTTGAATTGGTTTTGCTTTACAAATATATAGAATAAATAGATGTTCTTTTCATATTTTAATCTTCATAGCTTCTGAGGTAGAGTTACAAAAGAAGTTCAGAAACATCCAACGTATAATAAATATTAGAAATGGAACTTGAATTCTGGTCTTCTGATTCTGAACCCTGTGAAAGTGACTGACCTCAGCCTGAAATAAGTAGTGTTTCCATTATGGACTGATTGAAATTTTATCAGGAATAATTTTTGTTATATTCAGATGAGGTCTCCTAAAAAATGATAAGTTATTGCCATACATATAAAGACCCTGATGCTGGGAAAGACTGAAGGTAAAAGGAGAAGAGGGTGGCAGAGGATGAGATGGTTAGATAGCATCACTGACTCAATGGACATAAATTTGAACAAACTGGGAGACAGTGAAGGACAGGGAAGCCTGGTGTGCTACAGTTGATGGGGTGGCAGTCAAGACACAACCTGGTGACTGAACAACAACAAAAGAATTTACCTTCAACCCATCTATCATTGCTTAACAGAAAAGCAGCCCCTTTTTACCTAGTGCATTGTAATATTAAAAAAAATAGAGTAATAGATACTACTTTTAAAAGACAAAAACCCAATAAATAATATGGCAAACCGTCATCTGCACAGTAGGGGCTACCCTGATGGCTCAGACAATAAAGAACCTGCCTGCACTGCAGGAGACGCAGCTTCAGTCCCTGTGTCAGGAGGATCCCCTGGAGAAGGGAATGGCTACCCACTCCAGTATCCTCGCCTGGAGAATGCCACGGACAGAGGAGCCTGGCAGGCTGCAGTCCACAGGGTTACAGAGTCAAACACGACTAACCAACACTTTCACTATCATCTACACGGTAGGAAATAGATTTTCATTTTATGGGCTTCTATATGGTCTTGTTTGTCAGTTTGTTAAAAACTGCTGGTATCTCTTCTAATGAACAGTGTAACAAAATCTTATATAAATCTTTCTGCCCCTATAGGCATAAATTCATTCTTCCTTTGGAAATACGCAGGTTTTAAAGCTGAAGTGATTCTTCTGCAAGTTACAGATACATAACATTTAAAACAATGTTGAAATTCTGTCTTTAACTGCAGTTGGCACAGACAATTTTGAATCTTCAGCCAAATTGGGAGCCAGCAGTCTTAAGATTTCCTGTTATATCTGCTATAAAGCATCTCAGCAGATGGATTCCAGAATAGGTCATAGCACTGTGAGGGGGAAAAAAAAGATCATTTTCTTCCTTACTTCAGAGGTAGTAACAGATCTGAATTCACCTAACTTAAAATCTATTTACAAACTCTTGTGAGTTCTGGTTGTAAAACAGGATATCTTAATTTGTCTTACCTTTCCTCTCTTCCTCAGCACCTCTTGTAATATTTTAAATCTGGTGATCACATCATCTGATTATTTGCTTCATGATTCTAAAAACTTCATATCTGCTATTTTGCTTTTTATTTTCCAGACCAAGTTATTATTATTGTGGTATAATTGACATACAACATTAGTTTCAGGGATACAATGATTCAATATTTGTACATATTGCAAAATGATCACCACAATAAGTCTAGTTACACCTGCCACCATTTATAGTAAACAATTTTTTTTTTTCTTGTGTTGAGGACTTTTATGATCTACTCTCAGCAACTTTCCAATATGCAATACAGCATTACTAACTGTGGTAACTATATCGTATATTACACCATCCCCATGGTTTATTTTATAACTGGGAGTTAATACCTTTTGACCTTCACCCATTTTTCTTACCCCCAACCTCCAACTCTGGCAACCACGAAGCTCTTCTCATCTGAGCTTGTTTTTTGATATTCCACATGTAAGTGAAATCAAACCTTACTTGCCTTTCTCTGACTTATGTCACTTAGCATAATGCTCTCAAGGTCCATTCATGTCTTCTCAAATGGCAAGATCGCCTCCTTTTTGGTGGCTGAATAGTATTGCATTTGTGTATACATTATGACCATTCCTTGAAAACCATGGATTTAATCTGTGTCTATCCACTTACATGTGGATGTTTTACAACGGTAAATACCACAGTGTTACATCCAGTTGGTTGAATCCAGGGATTTGGAGGAAATACGGCTATGGCAGGTCCTCCAAATCCCTGGATTCAACCAACTGGATATAACACTGTGGTATTTACCGTTGTAAAACATCCACATGTAAGTTATACTTGGATTTTTGACTGGGCTAAGGGTCAGAATGGAGAAGGCAATGGCACCCCACTCCAGTACTGTTGCCTGGAAAATCCCATGGATGGAGGAGCCTGGTAGGCTGCAGTCCATGGGGTCGCTAAGAGTCGGACATGACTGAGCGACTTCATTTTCACTTTCCACTTTCATGCATTGGAGAAGGAAATGGCAAACCACTCCAGTGTTCTTGCCTGGAGAATCCAATGGACGAAGTAGCCTGGTGGGCTTCAGTCCATGGGGTCGCACAGAGTCGGACACGACTGAAGTGACTTAGCAGCAGCAAGGGTCAGAACCCTTAACCCCTCACATTGTTCAAGGGTCAACTGTACAGTACCACATCTTCTCTGTCCATTCATCCACTGAGGGACACTTGTTTTCAAATTCTGGCTATTGAAAATAATGCTGTAATGAGCATGGGGGTACACATATCTTTTCAAATTAATGTTTTCATTTTCTTCAGATATATATCCAGGAGTGTAATTCGTGGATCATATGGTAGTTCTATTTTTAGTTTTTTGAGGAATCAATACTGTTTTCTTTACGGACTGCACCAATTTACATTCCTACCAATAGTACACAAAGATTCCCTTTTCTCTATATTCATGCCAATGCTTATGTCTTATCTTTTGGATAACAGCATTCTAACAGGTGTGAGGTGACATCTCATTGTGGTTTTGATTTGGATTTCCATGATGATTAGTGATGTTGAGGATGATTTTCTGCACCTGTTAGCTATCTGTCTTTGAAAAATGTCTATTCAGATCCTGTGTCTATTTTTTAATCTATTTTTTTTTTTACCATTGAGTTGTATGAGTTCTTTATATATTTTGGATATTAACCCCTATCAGAAATATGACTTATAAATATCTTCTTCCATTGATTAGGCTGACTTTTCATTTTGTTGATAATTTTCTTTGCTGTGCAGAAACTTTTAGTTTAATATAGTCCCACTTACTTTTGGATGCAGATCCAAAAACTCACCACTTAAGAGTGATGTCAAGGAGCTTACAGCGTAATTTCTTCTAGGAATTTTATGATTTCATGTCTTACATTCAAGTACTTTTACATTTTGAGTTAATTTTTATGTATGGTGTAAGATAGTAGCCTAGTTTCATTCTTTTGCATGTGGTTGTCCAATTTTTCCAGCACCATTTATTGAAGAGACTGTTGTTTCCCCATTGTATATTCTTGACTTTGAAAATTAACCACTCATATATGCATGGGTTTATTTCTGAGCTCTCTGTTCTGTTCCACTGACCTATATATCTGTTTTTAGGCCAATACCATACTGTTTCATTACTACAGCTTTTGTGACACAGTTTGAAATCAGGAAGTGTGATACCTCCAGCTTTGTTCTTTCTTAAGATTGCTTTGGCTATCCAGGGTCACCTGGGGTTCCACATAGTTTTTCAGACTATTCTATTTCTGTGAAAAATGCCATTGGAATATCTTCTATTTTGCTTTTTATTTCCCAGACTAAAATTCTGATTTCTTTAATTTGTTCTTTTTGTGACAAAGTTTAAATTACCATAATAATACAGACTTTTCATGATTAAAAAAAAAATCACTGTCACCATTATTGTGTGTATTATTGATCTGTCTTACTGTATCTGTCCATATCCGTTCATCCATTTGTCAGCATGGAAGTGAACACATGGTTTCTTGGGATACACAGACTTTTATGAAGACATTATGACTTTTATGGATGCAGGTATGGTATATATGTGGAGAAGGCAATGGCACCCCACTCCAGTACTCTTGCCTGGAAAATCCCATGGATGGAGGAGCCTGGTAGGCTGCAGTCCATGGGGTTGCTAAGGGTCGGATACGACTGAATGACTTCACTTTCACTTTTCACTTTCATGCATTGGAGAAGGAAATGGCAACCCACTCCAGTGTTCTTGCCTGGAGAATCCCAGGGATGGCGGAGCCTGGTGGGCTGCTGTCTATGGGGTCGCACAGAGTTAGACATGACTGAAGTGACTTAGCAGCATGGTGTATATGGGGGCTTCCCTGGTGGCTCAGAGGTTAAAGCATCTGCCTCCAATGTGGGAGACCTGGGTTTGATCCCTGGATTGGGGAGATCCTCTGGAGAAGGAAATGATAACCAATTCCAGTATTCTTGCCTGGAGAATCCCATGGACGGAGAAGCCTGATAGGCTACAGTCCACGGGGTCGCAAAGAGTTGGACACGACTGGGCGACCTTCACTTACATGGTGTAGATGTGTATATAAAACAGGTAAAATATTCTCTGCTGTGTTGCTAATTCTCTTTGATAAAGCTGCCTCCATACTGATTCTCAATTATAACTGAAGTTACACATGTATGGTTTAAAGAAGAGATACAAGTTGGATAGTCTACACACTAACTATGGTACCATGAACTCATCTGCAACATTTTTGTCAATTCATGATTTTCTTTGTCCTCAGAATCAGTTCTCAATTGCATGAAAACCACAGAAGCAATTATATTGTGTCTACTTATATATTTCTTCCATACCAGTTATAAAAACAGATTGATCCCAGCATCAAACTTTAGGGGCCTTTCATCAGTTTTATTTCTCTAACTCAGTTGGGGTAGAGTTCAGACATGAAGGTGAGCACTTAAACTGTTGCCAACAGGCTTAAAGGCCAAACCTTGCTGGACTACACGTCTACCCACACTTCCACCTTTCTCCTACCAAGATCATACAGGAAGAGCAGGAAATAAAACCTGTCTTATTTTATAATAAGTATTCTATAACTAGGTCAAATTCCCTTTTGGAGGATGTACTGGGGCTTGGTCAGGCAAATAAAAGCAAGGAGTATAAATAACTCTACTATCTGAATTGGGTTTTGAGAACTACAGTCTGACAACTTCCTGTATGTGGTCAGTGTGGTATCCTGAACGTTGAAGTTCTTGAAAGCTAGCACCTCCTGTATGTGTCTCAATTTGTAAGACCTTGAGTACTGCGTGGCTTCCGCAGTACCTTAGTCACTTAGTCAGTATGGTGGCACAGTGATTCAAAGGTCATGCAGCAGAAAATGTCAGCCTATCTAAAGAAGGGAACACCTCTAAAAAGTACTGAGAATCTGTTAGTTCAGGTTGTTGGTCTGACCTTGCCATTGACTGACTTTTGGGAAGGAAAGAAACTAATTTTATTATGTGGTTAATATGTGTACATCAGTCACAATATATTTTATTTAATCCTTCTAACCATCACACTTTTCCACAAAAAATGAAATAAGTTACTTTAAAAGCTATTGCCAAGAAGTAGAGGAACCATGCAAAACCATGGCTGTCTGACCCTTGAGGTCCACGCTCTTTCTATATCAGCAAATGCTTCTCTGAAACTCTTTTCACTTCTCTGACCTGTAATGTATCTGTGAAACAGAGATGCTTACTTTGTGGATCAATTAAGTGTTTAGAGTGATCTAGTGACATAACCTCCCCCAAGACCATCTGTTTTCAGATGGCTCTAGCTGTGCTTAATGTCAAGCCACAATAGAACTTGACTGAACTGAGAGTATACAGCTTAAAGAAGTACGAGACTACTGTTTGAGCACTCCCTTGTTTTGAATACTATAATTCTAACACTGTAGCTCAAGACAACCTTGTCAGTTTTTCCCTAGCCTCATTATATTATTAAACTCAGCCTACAGTCAATTAAAATTCCCCCTCCCCCAATAAATGCAGCTGTTAGGCCATAATTTGCCCATCTTGTGTTTATTTTACCTTTTTAGCTGAAGTCTGACTTCCTTCTTATTAAACATTTAAAAGAAAGCAATTATTTTTCTGAGACAATGCTCAGGGCTCTAAGAAGAAACAGGATTTCATTCCTGCCCATAGGAGTTTCCACTGTATCAGACACAGACAAATGAACAGGATAAATACTTAAATGTAAGTTAAGGGGGAAAAGCATTTTGTAGAAATGAATGAAGACAGACTTCGACTGCATATTCATACAGACAATTGTGATCTGGATAGGTAGGAACTACAATGACTGCTTAGAGGACAGTTTCATGTAATTTCTTGTAGGAACTATCATAGTGCCTTCCACAAAGAAGTCAGAGTCAGAAAAATCACACAGGAGTGGCACTGTATTTCTGCTATAATACAGGTTACTTACTGTATCCAAAGTGTACACTGAAAGTAAAAACTCATGTTTCATTGCTACACCACATCTAACAAAAATTGCTGGCTCAGGAAATAACCATCCTGTCTGCTGCTGCTGCTAAGTTGCTTCAGTCGTGCCCGACTCTGTGCAACCCCATAGACGGCAGCCCACCAGGCTCCCCTGTCCTGGGGATTCTCCAGGCAAGAATACTGGAGTGGGTTGCCACTTCCTTCTCCAATGCATGAAAGTGAAAAGTTGCTACCAATGCTTAATTCTAGCTTATATGAAGCATTTCTTTCTTACATATGGTCCTTTAAAAAGAAAATTCTTATCCTTTACAGCTTGATGTGGTATAGGGTTGAAATAGGCTGAAGTAGAAAAATCATGAAGACACTACAGCAAAGATTTATCAAGAATCTGCAGACAGAAGAATAGAAGGGAGGAAAAAAAGTGTTGATAAAATAAAAGCCAATAAATTATGGCTAAGTGCAGAGTCTTCCAAACTCCTCTAATCTTAAAAGGATACCTCAATTTCAGAAACACTGATTTAATGCTAAAGGTTGTTAGCACATAAAGTTATATGTTAGTACATAAAGACAATTCAACTCTTACCTTACAGGGAACAACTGAGGAAAACATCCTTGCGTTTTAGTGTCAACAAATTTCTGGATCTGAAGCACTTGTTTTAAAAGATGTCCCTTGGAAGGTTTGTCAATTTTTGTTAATACCATCTGTAGGAAAACAAATATTTAAGCATTAGAAATAAAGTACAGTTGACCCTTGAGCAACATGGGATTAAACTGCAAAGGTGCACTTATATGCAGGTATTTTCAACAGTAGATACCACAATATTACATGATCTGTGGTTGATTAAATCCATGGATATGGAGCTGCCAATATGGAGGAACCATCAATACAGATGAACCTTGAATAGGAAAGGCTGGCTGAAAGTTAAACTTGGATTTGTGACTGAAAGGAGGGTTGGCGCCCCTAATTCCCATACTGTTCAAGGGTCAACTGTTATTTCTTAATATACAGTTTTATACATTTTAGTTACAAAATTTCAGTAACAACTAGGTGACCTAGGCAAGTTTCTTAATTTCTCTGTACTTGTTTCCTCATCTATAAAATAAAAGCAATGCCTTCTAAAGGACCTGCTGTAAACATTAAATAATATATGCAATATATAAAGCATACACTATATGTTTGCTGTTTAACCACACAGGGCCATAATATCTTGGATTCAAGACCAGTGAAAAGAACCCTGGGGCCATATTTGCTATTGCTATACACCAAATGTTTCATGTGATCACTATTTATTTTGTGGTCTAAGACACAGAAGTATTATTAGGTTGATACACATAAAACTGCTGATTTATAATCATTTTTGAAATACTGAATTGTTCTACCTTATACGTTAAATTTAAAGGAAAAATTAGAATTCAGGCTATTTGTAGGTTGTAGCCACTGTAGTTATATTCCAACTTAAATAAAGTTATACTCCAAGTAACCCTAGAATTTACTAGGGTTAACAGCAAATATAATACTTTAAATAATTTACTTACTCAAAGACAATTATATACTAGAAAAAGGTCAAGGCGTGATGATTACAAAATTAATTAAAAAGTAAAAACCTTGATGTATTTTTCAGAAGTTTTCTGGGGAAATTTTTATAAAATTAAATTTCTTGACTAATCATTTATGCTAGTTATAAAAATATATAATTGATTAAAATAAAATATAATGATTATAAATCAACTATACAGCATATATATATGCTGTATGTATGTATATACATATACATGTGCTGTATGTGTGTGTATATATATATATATATATATATGTATGGGAGTAACAGGCAAATTTCGGGGGAGGCAATGGCACCCCACCCCAGTACTTTTGCCTGGAAAATCCCATGGACGGAGGAGCCTGGTAGGCTCCAGTCCATGGGGTCGCTAAGAGTCGGACACGACTGAGCGACTTCACTTTGACTTTTCACTTTCATGCATTGGAGAAGGAAATGGCAACCCACTCCAGTGTTCTTGCCTGGAGAATCCCAGGGACAGGGGAGCCTGGTGAGCTTCCGTCTATGGGGTCGCACAGAGTCGGACACGACTGAAGCGACTTAGCAGCAGCAGCAGCAGCAGCAGCAACAGGCAAATTTGGCCTTGGAATACGGAATGAAGCAGGGCAAAGACTAATAGAGTTTTGCCAAGAAAATGCACTGGTCATAGCAAACACCCTCTTTCAACAACACAAGAGAAGATTCTACACATGGACATCACCAGATGGTCAACACCAAAATCAGACTGATTATGTTCTTTGCAGCCAAAGATGGAGAAGCTCTATACAGTCAAAAAAAACAAGACCGGGAGCTGACTGTGGCTCAGACCATGAACTCCTTATTGCCAAATTTAGACTTAAATTGAAGAAAGTAGGGAAAACCACTAGACCATTCAGGTATGACCTAAATCACATCCCTTATGATTATACAGTGGAAGTGAGAAATAGATTTAAGGGCCTAGATCTGATAGATAGAGTGCCTGATGAACTATGGAATGAGGTTCATGACACTGTACAGGAGACAGGGATCAAGACCATCCCCATGGAAAAGAAATGCAAAAAAGCTAAATGGCTGTCTGGGGAGGCCTTACAAATAGCTATGAAAAGAAGAGAAGCGAAAAGCAAAGGAGAAAAGGAAAGATATAAGCATCTGAATGCAGAGTTCCAAAGAATGGCAAGAAGAGATAGGAAAGCCTTCTTCAGTGATCAATGCAAAGAAATAGAGGAAAACAACAGAATGGGAAAGACTAGAGATCTGTTCAAGAAAATTAGAGATACCAAGGGGACATTTCATGCAAAGATGGGCTCGATAAAGGACAGAAATGGTATGGACCTAACAGAAGCAGAAGATATTAAGAAGAGGTGGCAAGAATACACAGAAGAACTGTACAAAAGATCTTCACGACCCAGATAATCACAATGGTATGATCACTGACCTAGAGCCAGACATCCTGGAATGTGAAGTCACGTGGGCCTTAGAAAGCATCGCTACGAACAAAGCTAGTGGAGGTGATGGAATTCCAGTTAAGCTATTCCAAATCCTGAAAGATGATGCTGTGAAAGTGCTGCACTCAATATGCCAGCAAATGTGGAAAACTCAGCAGTGGCCACAGGACTGGAAAAGGTCAGTTTTAATTCCAATCCCAAAGAAAGGCAATGCCAAAGAATGCTCAAACTACCACACAATTGCACTCATCTCACAGACTAGTAAAGTAATGCTCAAAATTCTCCAAGCCAGGCTTCAGCAATATGTGAACCATGAACTTCCTGATGTTCAAGCTGGTTTTAGAAAAGGCAGAGGAACCAGAGATCAAATTGCCAACATCCACTGGATCATGGAAAAAGCAAGAGAGTTCCAGAAAAACACTAATTTCTGCTTTATTGACTATGCCAAAGCCTTTGACTGTGTAGATCACAATAAACTGTGGAAAATTCTTCAAGAGATGGGAATACCAGACCACCTGATCTGCCTCTTGAGAAATCTGTATGCAGGTCAGGAAGCAACAGTTAGAACTGGTCATGGAACAACAGACTGGTTCCAAATAGGAAAAGGAGTATGTCAAGGCTGCATATTGTTACCATGTTTATTTAACTTATATGCAGAGTACATCATGAGAAATGCTGGACTGGAGGAAACACAAGCTGGAATCAAGATTGCTGGGAGAAATATCAATAACCTCAGATATGCAGATGACACCACCCTTATGGCAGAAAGTGAAGAGGAACTAAAAAGCCTCTTGATGAAAGTGAAAGTGGAGAGTGAAAAGGTTGGCTTAAAGCTCAACATTCAGAAAACGAAGATCATGGCATCCTGTCCCATCACTTCATGGGAAATAGATGGGGAAACAGTGGAAACAGTGTCAGCCTTTATTTTTTGGGCTCCAAAATCACTGCAGATAGTGACTGCAGCCATGAAATTAAAAGACGCTTACTCCTTGGAAGGAAAGTTATGACCAACCTAGATAGCATATTCAAAAGCAGAGACATTACTTTACCAACAAAGGTTCGCCTAGTCAAGGCTATGGTCTTTCCTGTGGTCATGTATGGATGTGAGAGCTGGACTGTGAAGAAGGCTGAGCGCTGAAGAATTGATGCTTTTGAACTGTGGTGTTGGAGAAGACTCTTGAGAGTCCCTTGGACTGCAAGGAGATCCAACCAGTCCCTTCTGAAGGAGATCAGCCCTGGGATTTCTTTGGAGGGAATGATGCTGAAGCTGAAACTCCAGTACTTTGGCCACCTCATGCGAAGAGTTGACTCATTGGAGAAGACTCTGATGCTGGGAGGGATTGAGGGCAGGAGGAGAAGGGGACGACAGAGGATGAGATGGCTGGATGGCATCGCTGACTCAATGGACTGGAGGCTGAGTGAACCCCGGGAGTTTGTGATGGGCAAGGAGGCCTGGGGTGCTGCGATTCATGAGGTCGCAAAGAGTCAGACAGGACTGAGCGACTGAACTTTACTGAATGTGTATATATGCTGTATGTATATATAGAGAGAGCATATATATGGAGAGGGAAATGGCAACCCACTCCAGTGTTCGCCTGGTGGGCTGTTGTCTCTGGCGTCGCACAGAGTCGGACACAACTGAAGAGACTTAGCAGCATACAGCATAAAAAATATTAATGGCAGAAGGAGTGAGAAGCAGAAAGTAGAAGTCTTTCTTCATAAAGAGAAATTGCTGATACCTAATTCCTCTATCACAACTTCTTTTACAAAGAAAAAGGCTAATATTTTCTTAAAGTTAAAACTGAGGAAAAAATATGATTTCACAAAATGATATCTATGATATCAAATTAGGAGTAAATTATCAAATTATCAATAAAACTGGTTGGGGAAATTTTGGGCTTTTTTTTTTTTTTACTATGTAGACTATGTTTATCAACCCTTGGCTCCTCATAACTATAAATTATCTCTAATGTTTCAAAGGGCATTTGCAAACCCCAAGAATTCCATAACTCCATGAACACAAACAGCTTTTTGACTGGTAACATGGTTTGATTTGCATTAAACTGCAAAACCACTACATTTTAGTGGTTTTCTGACATTTTTTGAAACCAAATTATAATCAAGTTCCTCAGAGAGGACCTTGAAGATTGCCATTTAATTTGAAAAACATACAAAACAAAATTGATAGGATACCAACCTACCAATCTATATTCTACTCTAGGGTAAACAAAAGAAAGAACTGGTAAGATATTCTCATAAGAAATTTTCTTTTCCTTAAGAATATAAACATCTTACCTTTGTGTGCTGAAGCCTACTAAATTTTTGTGATGTTCTTAAATTCCAAATTAGTTTAGCAAATTTTTCAGTTGTAGTTTCATTTATATTCTGATAAGTACTATCTGTCAAGCTGCTGTTAAAGAGCTACTAAGGAGTTTTAGGAAATATTTATAGTCATTTAAAAAAGAAAAAACAAACAAAAAAAAACAAAACAAGGAAAAGCATTTATAATCACTAGATGAATAGAAAACTTTGACTGTAATTTTGAGAATTTAAAAGCTAGGAGAAAGAAAGGGAATAAAAGTACCACAGAACTTATTTTAATATTAATGGCTAATAATTGAAAAGACATTTTAAAAGGTACTCCTTTATCTTTGGAGGAGGAGAGACCTACTCATTTATTAAAAAGACAGATACACAGGGAGCTCATATTTCTGAGTGCAACCATGAGTCAAAAGAAATACTTACCACATAAGGTAATGCAAATTCTTCACACATTTCTATGGCAATATTGTCTGCTTTTTGAATTCCAACAACACTATCCACTAATAAAAATGTTCTCATCAAACTGTAGGAATGCAGAAATGAAGATTAACAGAGAAGAAAAATATACTTATTCATTTTCCCCACCCCGACCTTCACTATACTAAGAAACTGTCTTTTGAAAAATTATCAGATCAAAATTTAAAAATTTCTTTAGACAAAAGGAATTCTCAATTTACCATGAAGTCCATCCTAGTTCCAATAGGTCTCAGTGAGGGTTATGTTCAATAGCTAGACTTATTAATATTATTTCAATAGCATATACTGAACATATGAATTTCTGCCTAGAACTGGATACAAAGATGAATGAGTCCCTTCCTCTAAGAGACTGAATTCTATCGGGAGAATGAAACAGGGACCCAGTTAACTATAAGTTACCATAAAAGTGTCTAAGTCTTCAAATATTACTTTAAGACTAACAAAACCAAACGCATTATATTTTGTATTTTCTTGTGTAAGTATTTTATCTTAGCTTCTATGTAAAGCTACAACAAGCAAATTACTTATAAACATTTTTTAATACTTCAAAAGTTTAACATTAATTTTTCCATATATTCTGCAATGCTTGAAACATAGACCTGTTACCTGGCTACCTATGGAGACAAATAAATGTGGTATTTATCGAGGCTGTGATGTCAGAAGTATTTTTAAGAATAACCAAAATTTACTGAAGTTTATTTAAATCTGGTAAACACCACATTAACCAACACATTTCATTTTTAAAAACAGCCAGCTAAGAGTTTGGTATAAAAAATTAATAAAGTCTGCTGATGTACTACTTATAGTCTCAATATAGGAAAACAACTGAATTTAAGTTTAACCCAATTTACAGGAAAAAACACTAAGCAGACAGTATATACCTTCCTCCGAAATAGTATAGAATATTATGAGAATAAAGTACACTTTCTAGAAAAGTTATTTGATAAAACTGAAGAGTTCGTCCTGTATAGAATGTTCTATTCATGAAAACATGTTTAGGGGTTAAATATAACAATTATAGGAGAAGGCGATGGCACCCCACTCCAGTACTCTTGCCTGGAAAATCCCACGGATGGAAGAGCCTGGTAGGCTGTAGTCCATGGGGTCGCTAGGAGTCGGCGACTGAGCGACTTCACTTTCCCTTTTCACTTTCATGCATTGGAGAAGGAAATGGCAACCCACTCCAGTGTTCTTGCCTGGAGAATCCCAGGGACGGGGAAGCCTGGTGGGCTGCTGTCTCTGGGGTCGCACAGAGTTGGACACGACTGAAGCGACTTAGCAGCAGCATAACAATTATAAGAAAAAAAGCTTCTTACTTCTTTCGTTCTTTTAGGTAGGTCTCTACCATGTCAACGAAATCTTCAGGTGCTCTATAGCCATAACCTGGCATGTCCACCAATGTAAAGTATTTTCCAACTTTGTAAAAATTAAGTTTCTTTGTATGGCCCTGATAAAGTAAATGTAAAAATAAGTTTCTTAAAATATGTCCTTTATATATTTCATGACTCAAAATATTTTCTGTTCAATCAATAATTACTTATTAAAAGCATAAATGTATTCTGTATATAATCCTATGCAGATGACGATACAGGAAAAAGAAGCAGAAGAGAAGCGGCTGGATAGAAGCTTAGGTGATTCTACTTCCTCCTTCCAATTCATTTTCTTTAAAGAGAATCTATATGATTTAAGAACTTCAAATTCTATATTAGAAATACACCGGCAAAATATTTTCAAGTTTTCCTATTTCATTAGTTCTCTCTCAGTGAAAATGTTATCCTGGTCTAAATAGTATGGTTGCATTAGTCAATATTGTCTGATGAATAATATATTTCTACTTTAAAGAATTATATCCACTTTAAATGAATTATGGCACAAACAGGATAAATTAAATGCTTATACAGGTTTTCATAAAAACTAGATGCAAAGTTTGATACTGTAGCTAGACTATTACTTGCCTAAAATCAATTTGCATGTTTTATTAGATGGGTTTGGTGCTTTCATTAAGCCATTTTTTAAAAAGGATGTACAACTGTAAAGTACCTGTGCAACTACAATTAATGTACAGATGATCAAGATAGTTTACTCATGTGGTTTTCTGTCCATGGACATTTATTAATCAGAAAAGGAAAAATTATGACAAACAATTTTAAAAGTCAATTGTTCAGAACTCAGGAAGGTTTTATAAATGATGCTTTAGGTTCCCAGGCAGCTTGTGTGTCTGTCTATAGGAAAACAACTTTAGAATTACAGATTAGAAATGTCAAGAATATAGTTCTTCCATTGTCTTCTCACAGCAGAAAGGAAACACCCCTACCTAGAAGGGAGAGTTGAACTACGACAGACATTTGATGAGGCAGGGCACAAGGGAGTAAGGATAGGAGGGTTAACAAGTGACTACAATCATCAGTACTATCAGGGAATCAACTACGTGAAGAAACCAGGAGCAAGAAAAGATTAGTGAAGCCTCAGGGAAGGGTTCTAATGTAAGGAAAAGGGGGCAAGTGAGCCCTGGGTTGCTAGGAACATTTTGCCAAGGATAGATAATAAGGTGGGAGAAGGCAGTGGCACCCAACTCAAGTACTTTTGCCTGGGGAGTCCCGTGGACGGAGGAGCCTGGTGGGCTGCAGTCCATGGGGTCCCTAGAGTCAGACATGACTGAAGCGACTTAGCAGCAGCAGCAGATGATAAGGTGAGGGGAACTGGGGTGAGGAGAAGGTTCCTTAAATATTGGTAGACTCTGTATTATGGAAAAGGAAGCAGAGGAAATGAGAAAATGACAAAAATCTAACACAGCAGATGGACAGGGATATTAGGCACATAAATTTGGCTCTGGGTAAACTGGGAAGTGCCTGATTCGTGTATATATATATATGAGTTAGCTAGGTATAAAAGATTATAGGAGGAAAAAAAATACACTTGAAAGCTGATTCCTTTAAAAATCAATGTAGAACTAGATGAGCATTCTCATAGAAGCAAATATAGAATGACAATGAAATAACTTGAGAAAAAACTGGACCAAGGATAATTTCTTTAAGATACTGGCCAGGTTACTAAAATAACTTCTGTTTTCTTCAGAGAAATATGCAGACATTAATGAAATGTCTTACATTAGCACTTGTTTGAAAGAAATCACTTTTCTAGGAACTTGGCAATTATGGTTTCTAACCCCCCCCCTCCCATATTTATTATTCATCTTAGTCAATTCAGAGGTAGTTCAGATATGTTTTATATTGTGACATACCGGTTTTTTGGAGACTCTAACTTCAACCTCTGGGGCAAGTGAAAACAAAGCCTTTATTAGAGAGGATTTTCCAACATTGCTTCTGCCTATAAAACACACCTTATACAAGCAAAAACAAGATAATTGAGTACTAGTTTATATGTGTGTGTGTATATATATATATGTACTCATATACTGTACTGGGTTGGCCAAAAAGTTCATTTGGGTTTTACTCTACCAGCTTACAGAAAAACCCAAATGAACTTTTTGGCCAACCCACTATTAGCTGTAAAAATCTGTAAATACTATTCAGTCTTGACTAACCATAATAATGTAGCTTATGGTTAGTCAACCTTCAAATTCTAATATACAGCTGTTATATATTAAATGATTTCAATGTGGCAGGTACTGTTTTAAAAGCACTTGTGATTTTCTTATTTACTCTTTACAATATCCCTATGAGACAGATAATATTATAAATTATCTGTCTCATAAACTGTAAAAGTTTTCTCACTTTACAGGTGATAAAACCAGAGGCAAAGAGAGGCTCAATATCCGGCCCAAAATTATACAGCTAGAAAGTGAAGAAGCTGGAAACTGAACTGTAGACATCTATATCTGTACCTGTGCTTTTAATTACACATGACACTCAAGAACATCTGCAACATTTATTAAGAATTTCATATTTTCAAAGCTTTTTGAGGTTAAGAATTACATGCGTTTCAATAAAACTGGCTCTAAAGTCACTCCTGTTTGAAATCACATTTCCCCACAAACTCGCAAAGTACACCTTCTTGTTCCATTTAAGTTTTTCTCCTTTAGTGTGAGTATAGAAAGCAACAAAATATTTCTGAGACTAACCATTAATACACATGGCTTTGCTTTTAAAAGCATTGAAGAAGGTACAACCAATCAGTGTTTCTAAATGAGGGCGGTAGCGCCCCCTGGGGGTGTTTTCGAAATTTGTAAGGGCATTTTTGGTTATTAATATAACTGGGTGGCATTTAGTGAGCAGGAGCCAACAATGCTATGTATTTTGCAAAACTGTGGTCAGTCCTCCAAAATAAACTGATTTTGATGCTGTATAAAATTCAAATGTCCTACCAGATTAAATCGGATAATATAGATTAAAAAAACTAAATTAAAAAGAAATTACACAAAAGTCCAGTAATTTAAAAATGGAAAAGCAATGGTGTCTCCAAATCATTAAGTGATTTACGTACTCTTAAATTATTGTAGAGTTGGAGTGGAAAAGCGCAATGGTGCCGTTATCACAAATAACGGAGATTTGGCGTGCTGCGATTCACGGGGTCGCAGAGTCGGACACGACTGAGCGACTGAACTGATCAGATCAGATCAGTCGCTCAGTCGTGTCCGACTCTTTGCGACCCCATGAACCGCAGCACGCCAGGCCTCCCTGTCCATCACCAGCTCCCGGAGGTCACTCAGACTCGCATCCATCGAGTCAGTGATGCCATCCAGTCATCTCATCCTCTGTCGTCCCCTTCTCCTCCTGCCCTCAATCCCTCCCAGCATCAGAGTCTTCTCCAATGAGTCAACTCTTCGCATGAGGTGGCCAAAATACTGGAGTTTCAGCTTTAGCATCATTCCTTCTAAAGAAATTCCAGGATTGATCTCCTTCAGAATGGACTGGTTGGATCTGAACTGAACTGAGCCTTTTTTTAACAGACAGAACAAAATATTAAACTGCAGGACATGCATAAAATGCACACTCACTGAATTCCACTGAAGCTGTTTTAGAAAATCTTACAGATTATTGCCATCTATATTTGATTTTTTTTGCACATGATAGGAAATTCAGTGACTGAAAATTATGTATTGATAAGGATTACTTCATTTGTAAAACTACTCTACTTTTCGTATTCTTCACTTTTTTCACTTTGTCTCGGCATGCTTTCCCTACTTCAATTAAAAACAAAAATGATAATGTTTTAATCGCCTTCTAAAGTCTTTCATATTCACTACCAAAATAATTGGGCTTCCCTTGTGGCTCAGCTTGTCAAGAATCCGCCTGCAATGCTGGAGACCTGGGTTCAATCCCTGGGTTGGGAAGATCCCCTGGCGAAGGGAACGGCTACCCACTCCAGTATTCTGGCCTGGAGAATTCCATGGTCTGTATAGTCCATAGTGTCGCAAAGAGTCGGACACGACTGACTGACTTTTACTCGTTTACTCACCAAAAAAATTAAACCCATATCTGCTTACTCTTGAGAGTCCCTTGGACTGAAAGGAGATCCAACCAGTCCATTCTGAAGGAGATCCGCCCTGGGATTTCTTTGGAAGGAATGATGCTAAAGCTGAAGCTCCAGTACTTTGGCCACCTCATGCGAAGAGTTGACTCATTGGAAAAGAGTCTGATGCTGGAAGGGATTGGGGGCAAGAGGAGAAGTGGACGACAGAGGATGAGATGGCTGGATGGCATCACTGACTCGATGGACGTGAGTCTCAGTGAACTCCGGGAGTTGGTGATGGACAGGGAGGCCTGGAGTGCTGTGATTCATGGGGTCGCAAAGAGTCGGACACGACTGAGCGACTGATCTGATCTGATCTGCTTACTTTGTTACAATAATGATACCGCGTCCATATAAAGCTAGTAAATCTCTCTGGTTTGTTGATAATGCAGGCAGGCATGCTAAGTTGCTTCAGTCGTGTCCGACTCTGTGTGACCCTGTGGACTTCAGCCTGTCAGGCTTCTGTGTCCACGGGATTCTCCAGGCATGAATACTGGAGTGGGCTGCCATGCCCTCCTAGGGGATCTTCCCGACCCAGGGATCGAACCTGTGTCTTTTATGTCTACCTGCATTGGCAGGAGGATTCTTTACCACTAGCATCGCTAGTTCATAATAGGTTACAGCAAAATCACAGCCCAAGCAAGCCCTCAGTACCCGCAAGCGGCTGCGGCGCTCACCTCCGGGCGGTGAAGGTCCGGAGCGTGGTCGAGACGCACCGCCGAGGTGAGGTACTCGATGCGGTTTCGGGCGGAGGCCGTGAAGAAGCTCTCAGCCCGAGCGATGTCCTCCAGGCTCGGGTGGAAGATATTCAGGTGAAGGTCTGGCCTCGAGCCCGGGACGAAATGCCCATGGAGATCTTGCAGCGGGAAGACCAGCTTCGTCAGCTGCTTGCTCGGCAGCCGTAGAACCTCCGTGAAGGCCTGGAACGCACTGTAAGCTCGTCTTCCACGCCCCAGCTCTGGTCCCATCGCAAACAGCCTGCCCACGCTCAGCCACAGCCAGTGCGCTGCCATTTTCCTCTTTTAGAAGTCCCACCTCGGGACCTCATTCCCAGCATCTGAAATGCGCGTGCGTGACCCGGCTCCCGCTAAGCCTGCTGGGAATTGTAGTTTCCAAAGGCCTGAGGGTTGGACACGACTGAGAGACTTCACTTTCACTTTTCACTTGCATGCACTGGAGAAGGAAATGGCAGCCCACTCCAGTGTTCTTGCCTGGAGAATCCCAGAGACGGGGCAGCCTGCTGGGCTGCCGTCTATGGGGTCGCACAGAGTCGGACACGACTGAAGTGACTCAGCAGCAGCAATGGCCTCTTTGGTTCCCGCAGAGATTCTTTGTGTACCAAGAGCTGGAGACAGGTGTTGCCCGCACCGCGGGGGTGGGGAGGGGGGGGTGGGGGAGTGGCTGGGTGCTTTTCATATTTTGGCCCTGACAACTGTACCTTTGACTTGTATGTCGCTTTGGGGAGGTTGTTTAACTGTTTTTCAGAGGTGAAAAAACATATCTGGCTGTGTGAGCCCAGAGGCCCAAGTAAAGAAGGAAACGTGCGAAGCTCTGGTAGATTTCAGGGAGGTTTACTCGTCACACTTTCTGGTTGTTGCAAAAACACTTGCGCAGAAATGAAAAGGGCGGGTGAGAAATGTCGTTCAAAAAGCACCTGGTTTTCAGGGTTCAGACAGTTCGTACTTCATTCCGCCTTCTCTAGAGCTGCAGGAAATGTCATTAAAATTTAGAGATTTCTTACAGAGTAAAAGAAAGAAAGAAAAAAATAAACACTTTACACAGGTGTTCAAGAGTTGTTTCATTGAAGTTATATGTAGCGCAGCCTACTCCAGTGTTCTTGCCTGGAGAATCCCAGTGACGGCGCAGCCTGGATGCGGTCGCACAGAGTCGGACACGACTGAAGCGATTTAGCAGCAGTAGCAGCAGTGACATCTTATTTCAGAAGTTTCTTAAAGCCATTCAAACTCATCAGTGCTGGAATGGGAGATAGAGCGACCGTGATAAAATGACAGTCTGAAAGATATTTCTGAAAGATATTTCTACCTAAGAGACAATCAGATCAGATCAGATCAGATCAGTTGCTCAGTCGTGTCCGACTCTTTGCGACCCCATGAACTGCAGCACGCCAGGCCTCCCTATCCATCACCAGCTCTTGGAGGACACTCAGACTCACATTCATCGAGTCAGTGATGCCATCCAGCCATCTCATCCTCTGTCGTCCCCTTCTCCTCCTGCCCTCAATCCCTCCCAGCATCAGAGTCTTCTCCAATGAGTCAACTCTTCGCATGAGGTGGCCAAAATACTGGAGTTTCAGCTTTAGCATCATTCCTTCCAAAGAAATCCCAGGTCTGATCTCCTTCAGAATGGACCGGTTGGATCTCCTTTCAGTCCAAGGGACTCTCAAGAGTCTTCTCCAACACCACAGTTCAAAAGCATCAATTCTTCGGTGCTCAGCCTTCTTCACAGTCCAGCTCTCACATCCATACATGACCACAGGAAAGACCATAGCCTTGACTAGGTGAACCTTTGTTGGCAAAGTGATGTCTCTGCTTTTGAATATGCTATCTAGGTTGGTCATAACTTTCCTTCCAAGGAGTAAGCGTCTTTTAATTTCATGGCTGCAGTCACCATCTGCAGTGATTTTGGAGCCCAGAAAAATAAAGTCTGACACTGTTTCCACTGTTTCCCCATCTATTTCCCATGCAGTGATGGGACCAGATGCCATGATCTTCGTTTTCTGAATGTTGAGCTTTAAGCCAACCTTTTCACTCTCCACTTTCACTTTCATCAAGAGGCTTTTTAGTTCCTCTTCACTTTCTGCCATAAGGGTGGTGTCATCTGCATATCTGAGGTTATTGATATTTCTCCCAGCAATCTTGGGTCTCCTAAAACCTTAGTAGCAAACAGCATAGCAAGGTTATCTCATGATCTCTTGAGCGATTCCTCAGGTTGTTCATCGACTATTCAGGGCAGTTCTTGAGTTAATGTCACACAAAAATTAGTGAACAAGATCAACAACTTTGACTTTGTTGTTTCAGGCAACAAAGTAGCCTGAAATTGCTGGCCGGCTAATTTTTTGTTGATCTTTGCATTTGGCTTTAAGGCTTTCCTCCATCCCCTAGTCTCACGCCTCCATAAGAAAACACTTTATTGTAAACATCCAGACGTTTTGGATATATAAGTTACCATGTTTGTAATTTAACTCAAAATACTGTTCTAAAGCCTTAAAATTTTTTAAACAATGTATTTGAAAGTCTTTCTGTATCAATACATACTTAACATAAATGATTGTTTTTAATGGAGACATATTATAAAATGGAATCATTTATTTCCCCCATGTCTTATTGATCACTAATTAGGTTTTGTAGTTACAACAGTGCTACAGGTAGCCCTCATAAAGAGATATTTTTTCACACTTGTGGAAGTAGGACATATCCCTAGAAGAGGACATAAGTTGTGTGCATTTCTATTTTTCATATTTCTGTGGAAAAATTATCTTTTAAAGAAATTGCAGTGGAAGTGAAGTCAAGTCGCTCAGTCGTGTCCAACTCTTTGCGACCCCGTGGACTGTGGCCTACCAGGCTCCTCTGTCCATGGGATTTTCCAGACAAGAGTACTGGAGTGGGTTGCCATTTCCTTCTCTGGACTACTTCCTAATAACAAAATATTATAGCATCAAAGTAGGCATAATAAAAGCAGGCTATTATAATGTTGTGTAATCATGCCATACATACTTGAACAAATTAAAAAAAACATTTTTAAAGTTCATATATTCCTGATTATTAAAGAGAATAAATATACTTTGTAAAAATGTTTTGTATTAGATTATTCACTTTAAAGTGATTTATAATAAGTTATTGAGAACATTGACCTTTTATCTGTCATGTTTTTAAAATATTTTCCCCAACTTTTTAACTTTTGACTTTTTAATAGGATTTTAATTGTAGATTTTTAATTTGTAAGTGGCCAAACTGAATAATCTCTTAAACATTCTAAGTTTTGTGTTATGTTTAGAACATTTTTCTAGGATTATAAACAAGTTAACCTTTTATTCTAGTGATTTAAGTTTTTTCACAGTTAAATGTTTCATACAATTGGAGTTTGTTTTAATAAAAAGAGTCTGCTAGGAATTCAGCTCTATTTTTTTCCAAATGGTTAGCCAGTTGTCTCAACAATACTTATTAAATAGTCCATCTTTTTTTCACTGAATATGTATGTTGGTACATTTGCAGACAGCTCTGAACTTTGAGGGCTTCCCTGGTGGCTCAGTGGTAAAGAATCCACCTGCAATGCCCGAGAACTGAGTTCAATCCCTGGGTTAGGAGAAGGGAATGGCTTTGCATTACAGTCTTCTCGCATAGAGAATTCCATGGACAGAGGAGCCTGGTGGGTTACCATCGATGGGGTCACAAAGAGTTGTATATGACTGAGCAACTAACACTTTCAACACTGAACTTTGAAAGTGCTTTCATATGTGCCATTTCATTTTTAACCTTGGGATGGAAATAAGCCTGAATAATTCTTATAAGGGTTTGAGAGGTATTCTAGGAAGCCTGCATGAGGCATTCATTGCCATGAGGCCTGCTAGTCATAGGGGGAAAGCTAGAAACAGGAGGAATTGGCATAAGGGAAATAATTCCATTGTGGAGCTGCAATGGAAATCTTAGGGTACACAAGGAATTGTTAGGGGAAGCACTGACTGAAACCGCTGCCTGACCAGGCATCAGAGTAACTATTTGCATGAGTTATTTTATGATAGGAGAGCCTGATAAGGAACATGGAACTAACACGAATTCATCAACTGGAAGAATTCCGGTAAAATCAAAAATCAGTAGGAGACACCAGCCCATATGTCCTATCCTCCCAGGAGCCTTCTCAGTGAAATCCGTCTTGGCTGGGTGATGCATGGGCCACCAGGAAGAACCCTGAGTCAGAATGATTGGCCAGAGACAATCTAGAAACCAATCTCATCACCATAAAACCCGAGATTGTGAGCCACGTGACAGAACAGTCCTCCTAGATCACTTGCCCTTCTGCTGTCCACTGGGTGCACCTTCCCAGTAAAATCTCTCCCAATAAAATCTCTCGCTTTGTCAGCACATGTGTCTCCTCAGACAATTCATTTCTGAGTATTTGACAAGAGCCCACCCTTAGGCCCTGAAAGGGGTCCTCCTTCCTGCAACAGAATTCTCAAAATCCAGGAATGTCAGACCAAATCAATATTGATGGGGATCCGGTCTGGCAGATGGATGTTGCAACAGTATTCCCTGTTTTCTGGCAACATTCTGTCTCTGACTGTGGGCAGTACCTTGCCAGGTGGTCTGTCTGGCTGAAGTAGTACCCTGGCTAACAGTTGTGAATTGTGAGTCAGAATCAAACTTCCTGGCTAGGCAGGGTGTCATATGATTAAGAAGAGGATTTAAGTCCTTGTGGGGAAAAGGAGTGTGGATTAAGAAACCAAGCAGCTGCTTAGTCAGCAGATTGCAGAGACATAACTAGGATGTGAGAAAGGGCTTGAATTGACCCAGAGGCATCCCAGAGAACTGTGGAAAACCCACCCTTGATCTAGTTCCACAGCACAGAGGTCAAGACATACTCACTAAACTGTGGTAGCCCAGCGAAAGAGAAGTCAAAGTGTTAGTTCCTTAGTCATGTCTGACTCTTTGCAATCCCATGGACTATAGCCCACCAGGTTCCTCTGTCCATGGAGTTCTCCAGGCAAGAATACTGGGGTAGGGGGTGTTATGACAATAATGATTGTTTGAGTAATGTGCAAGCAATCCCAACTGAGCCGGTCATTATGTTAAAGTTGGACAGGCAGCTGGCTCTGCCATTGGGCCTTGTGTTATAATGCTGGAATTGAGGCCAACACTCATGATGGGTGCTCTTCACTGCTATGTGAAAGGTGCCTATAGTGCTTTAAGAGGGAATGAAGCTGACACAGAAAGAAAAACAGTACTGAGACATGGAGATGGGAGGCGGCATGACTCCTGATGACCTATGTTGAATACCATGTTCTCTGTCCCTCTGCTCTCCAATCACAAAAGTCAATACGTTCCTCTCCTTGTTTTTACTGAAACTGATTCGACTTGGATGTGATGGCAGCCATGAGTCCTGTTTAACAGAGTATTTTAAGATGATATGTGGTTCCTTGTGTAAATCCAGAGCCATCAGACTACCATGCATGATAGTTTGGGTGCTCTATGTAAATTTCAACCTATTCTAGAAGAGTCATGATGAAGCTTTAGGCTTAGAGTGCCTGTGCCTGCCTACAGGTTAAGTCAGTTCAGTTGCTTAGTCATGTCCGACTCTGCAACCCCAAGGACTGCAGCACGCCAGGCTTTCCTGTTCATCACCAACTCCCAGAGGTGACTGTGCAGGTGAAGCAGGCCAAACTATTACCCTCCCTTGAAGTAACAGCTGAACTTTAGGAGTCTTAAGAATCTCCCTTCCACTCATGGTATTTCCTCATCCAGTGGTTACTTATGATCTTTGGTAAAGGTCAGTAATCTGGTTATGTTGTGAAAATTAACAGAGTTCAGGATGTGTTTGTGGTCACCCTGAAAAAAAAAGTACCTTCTGTTTGACAGTTTAGGAGGTAGTTCACCACAAAGTTAACAAGATTTTACTATTTAATATGACTTGGGAAGGTAGTACATACTTAACACACACTCCTTAGAATTGGCCTTTATTACTAAAACCAATCTGACTGAAATGCTATCATGTTTATCTAATAAGAATGGAAAGAACATAGGCAGAACAGTGGGGGGAATCTTACCATTAGGACAGGATCATCTCAATTATTCCTTCAGGATGTCTCTCTATAATGAATGGCCATTGGACCCAGAGTGATCTCAATTTATGTCCAGGTCCTGTAAGTGTGAAGTTTAGGGAATCCATCCAAGATATGAAGAAGGCAAACACTGTAGGCAGAATCTGTGACATCAGAGAATTAGTAAGCATAGAATATATACATAGGTTAAATTTTATTCTAGGATAGAAATGGTTTGAAAGCTCTAGCAGAAGCAAGGGCAGTGATTCTAGAAAAACTAAACATACACAGAGAGAATGGATTAGGTTGCAGTGTTCAATTTACACAAGACCTTTCCCCACCATGCTTCTCCCCTTGTTTTAAACAACAGTAATTAACATTTATTGTTTGACTGTCATGCCAGGAATTGATCTAGGTGCCAGGAATCAAATAGAAAAACATGCTTACAATCTAATTTGGATCTCAAACTCTTGTATTAGGAAGATGTTAATTTATGATGTTATACTCTCATTATATGAATGAGAGTAACATGGAAGAACTTTCCACATGTAACTTAAGTTGGTTGAACTATAATAACTACTGTCTGAGTGAATGCTATAAGTTAAAAATGCATTTAATTATTTAAATAATATTTATGTGTAACAGCTAATTAAAAAATTAAATTAGATATCATCAAATGTGTTGACAAAATTTATGGCACACATATGTAACATGATGTATGATTTGCCCACCTAATTTCCTAAAGGAAAGGAAAGTGAAGTTGCTCAGTCATGTCTGACTCTTTGCAACCCCATGGACTGTAGCCTATCAGGCTCCTTCATCCGTGGAATTTTCTAGGCAAGAGTACTGGAGTGGGCTTTGCTTCTCCAGGGGATCTCCCTGACCCAGGGATCGAACCCAGGTCTCCTGCATTGCAGGCAGATGCTTTACCATCTGAGTCACCAGGGAATCTCTCAAAGCATAACCTAATTTCCTAATTAGGTTATAAATTGTTATTCTTGAAATTTATTATTTGACCATCATTCAAGAAACATACTTCCTATAGTCCTTTTCTTTGGGAGCTCATCAAATCACTTCTTTTCAGTTTGTATTTCATTAATATATCTCTAGAGAATGCCTCTAATGGAGATATATATTTTTTCCTTCAGAGAAGCTTTTTGAGCCTTTTTTTTTTTTTTTTTTTTTAGGTTTTGCCTATTGTACTCACAGATTTCTGTAGAGAGATTTGTAGATTAAATATCAGACCATGATCATGTGTAGGAGGTGAGTTCTTAGAATGATTTGGGTTTGGAGGAGGAGGAGTATAGAGCTTCACTTCCTTCAAGGTTGTTTTTTTCAATAAAAACAGTTATTTTAGGTAGTCAGTTGTTCTCACTTGTAACTTCGTGTTTGATCTCTCTGCCATACTGGTGCTTTTAAAATATAATAGAACTCTACTCAACTTGTGTTGTTATATTATTCAGTTTTTGTTGTTAGAAAAAAGCATTTTGCTGTTCTCACAGATTATTGACTATATTTTAAACCTTGTTACCTATCAGGCAAGATCATTTTGATGGGCAAGTTTACATTGTAGTATGCCTCTCATTTATGTCTTCGTTGTCTTACTGGAAGTAAATGGTGTGTTCTTTGGCATTTTGAGTAGATTAGAAGACTTTCAAGAGGCAGAGACGTTGAGAGAGATTCAGATAGTTTAATTCACTCTCAGGTAGATTGTGTCAGGGGTTCCCAAGACCATTCCCCAAATGTGATGATTCCCTAGATAGGCTCATGGGACTCAGCATATGGGTGTATTCGTGGCTATGATTTATCCCAGTGAGAGAATATGAAGCAAAATTGGCAAAGAGAAAGGCACTCAAGGTGAAATCTGGAGGAAACCAGTCATAAGTTTATACAAGTCCTCTCCCAGGGGAGGTGCACAGGATGCAATTAATTCTGCCAGCCGTGAGCCATAAGACACGTGTGAACTGTCCACCGGGAACATTCGCCTGAGCCTAGCACTCCAGTGTTTTATGTGGGCCTGTCATACTGGCACGTAGTGCTCATGTGACTGTGGTCCCTGAAATGCCAGACTCACAGAAGAAAAGCAGATCTTCAGCATAAACCATATTGTTCTTACAATCAGTTTAGGTATAGTGAGCTCTTGTTATCATTCAGGGAAATTTTCCGAATCAATTTCTCAGATGCCAACCATATAATAAAGCCTTTTTAAGGACAGCAGTCATAACCTCCTATTTTAACTCTTTTCTGCACATAAATTAAAAGGTAAGAAAGTTTTTTTAAGTGAGGATTTTCTCATCTGTGCTTATGAGATTGTATGCTTGTAGAAAAGCTATACTCCAGGTTCTGCTCTAAATACAAATTATTTTTCTGGAGATTTTTGAGAAAGGTGGGATAAATGTGCTCTAGTCAATTTAGTGAAACATAGCAAAACTAGAACTCTTTATCCTGAAGGAGGTTATAATCAACATTGCTGTGCCATCTACTTGTCATGAAGTATAGGGACCCTAAGAGCAGCGCTGCTGCTGCTGCTGCTGAGTCGCTTCAGTTGTGTCCGACTCTGTGCGACCCCATAGACGGCAGCCCACTAGGCTCCCCCTTCCCTGGGATTCTCCAGGCAAGAACACTGGAGTGGGTTGCCATTTCCTTCTCCAGTGCATGAAAGTGAAAAGTGAAAGGGAAGTCACTCAGGCGAGCCGTGCAGTGGTGAACATTAGTAATTAAATTAGTGATTGAACAGCAGAGCCTAGGGTGACTGAATGAATCCTGGAGTATTTAGCTGCAGTTGAGTGCAATTAGGTTCTGGACTAGTCCCTCTAACCTCCTTACTCTCCTTCATAAGCTGGACAATAACTTGAAAAAAAAAAAAAAAGTTTTGTGATTACTTTTAGAAGGATGAGGCAGTTACCTGATACACAGATCTCATGAACGGAGGGCATAGAAGGAACGGCTGAGCCTAGAATGTAATGCAAGATGGTTTTATACTGTGGGGTACCGCTTTACTGCCCAAACTACTACAAGCTAGGGCCTAGTTCACTCTTCTCCCCCTGTATCTGTTATTTGCCAATGTAACTAACTGATTTTACCATGATAATATGAGCTTACAAACTTGCATAACAAACCCACAAGCCAAAAAAAAGATAAAAGTTAAAACCAAATTATCTTCAGGTAGTCAGTGAACATATCTGGTGGACAAAGAATTTAAAATAAAACCAGTGAATATTCACAGAAAGATAAGGGAGAACATGAAAAAAATGAAACAGGAAGCTTCAAAGAAGAACCAGTTGGAGATATTGGATGTTGTTGCTGTTTAGTCACCAAGTTGTGTCTGACTCTTTGTGACCCCATGGACTGCAGCATGCAGGGCCTCCCTGTCCTTCACGGATCACTCCTCACCCTTCATGGATCACTGCCTTGTCGTGACGAAGGGGCTTGCATAACTTAATTGGAGCTATGAGCCGTGCCGTGTGGGGCCACCCAAGATGGACAGGTCATAGTGGAGAGTTCTGACAAAGCATGGTCCACTGGAGGAAGGAATGGCAAACCACTCCAATATTCTTGCCGTGAGAACTCCATTAACTGTATAAAGAGGCAATAAGAGATACTGGATAGGAATTTATTATTTTCAAGTACAGATCTCAATGGATAGACTTGATAATGAGTACCAGAATGAATAGAAACCTCCCCACCCCCGCCCAAAATGGTGAGCTGGATAATCAAGTTAAAGAAGAGTCTAGGAAAGCACTGGAAAAAGACAATAAAATGAAACATAAAAAAAATTAAGAGCTAAGGCGGGATAGAGGGGAAATGTTGGTATCAATATTATTGGAGTGACTGTAAAATAAATGGAGGAAAGTTAGAATTTAAAAAAAATAACCATTGAAAAACTTTCAGAATGAAAGATGTAAAACCTCTGTTTGAAAGGGCTCAAATAACAGAATAGATGAAAGAAATGTTATACTTAGTCATATTAAGTTTATATTTTAGAGCACTAAGTGCAAAAAACAAATGTCAGAAATTTCCAGAGGATAAATGCAGGTCAATTACCAAGTCATAAGAGAGGGACTAAATTTTCTGAGTAGCAGCGTTTTTAAGAAAGTAATAAAGTAGCGTTTTTAAAGCATTGGAGAAAATTAACATCTATCTCAGTATGTTTTATTGTTGACTAAATAAGCAATGACCCACAAGAGCATATTTTAACCACTCAAAGCTAAAACTAGTCTAGATCACTTCGTCTTGAAATGCAGGTCCAAGAAGAGTTTGTTATCCACTGGATGAGACAAAAAGCATGTGCAGGAATGTAAATGAATACACTGCTTCCTTTTTTATTGGAATAAAATCTTGTTAGACAAAAAAAAAAAAAAAAAAGAAGCTGTGCTAAACTGTATGCTTAGTAATGCAGATGATTTACACTCTGGCACAAAGTTCCTTTTTAAAAATATCAAAACTGGTATCAAACAGTTTGTCGACTAGTGCTAGTTCAGGGACCATGTTTTGAGTAGCCTGCTTGCAGATGATATTATGGGGTGGGTGTGGGGTGGAAGTGCACAAGACCATTGGAAAATAAACAGAAGCTTGAATATATGTCTTGGCTTTGTGGTGGAGAAAAGTTTTAGATATTGATAAACTTTAAAACTTTATAGAAAAAATAAGCATAGATATGAATCTTGTTAAGTTGGGTTATCTACTATAAGAATAAAGATAGGATGTAGATTTTTCAAAATAGAATAAGAAAATTGAATTCTTCTAATGGAAGTATTAGAAAAAGATAAAAATTTTAAAGGCATAATAAATAGATAACTGGAAATAAGGTGGCTGAAATAAGATCTAATATCACAGCAATATAATAAATGTAAATAGTTTAAACTAGTTCATAAAGGATGCTCTATTGGTAAACAACAAAAAACAAATTCAATAAAAATGCAAGGTTCAAATTCATTAGATAATTCTGTATGTTGTCTTTGAGACAAAGTTTAAAATAAAATAAGTAGCATTTTAACTTCTTTTAAACTATTGGAAGGAGCAGAGGGGGTGGGGCCAAGCCAGGAGCAGTTGAGGTAATTAATATCTTGAATATGAAGAACTTAGGTATATCAACAAAGAATACAGTTAATTCAAGTAGAAAGAGAAAAGGTTAGGCAAAGCATATAAACTGTCAGTTTTCAGTTCAGTCATTCAGTCATGTCTGACTCTTTGCGACCCCATGGACTGCAACACACCAGGCCTCCCTGTCCATCACCAACTCCCAGAGTTCACTCAAACTCATGTCCATTGAGTCGGTGACGCCATCCAACCATCTCATCCTTGGTTGTCCCCTTCTCCTCCTGCCCTCAATCTTTCCCAGCATCAGGGTCTTTTCAAATGAGTCAGTTCTTCACATTAGGTGGCCGAAGTATTGGACTTTTAGCTTCAGCATCAGTCCTTCCAATGAATAGTCAGGACTGATCTCCTTTAGGATGGACTGGTTAGATCTTCTTGCAGTCCAAGGGACTCTCAAGAGTCTTCTCCAGCATCACATTTCAAAAACATCAATTCTTTGGTGCTCAGCTTTCTTTATAGTCCAACTCTCACATCCATGTGTGACTACTGGAAAAACCATAGCTTTGACTAGACGGACCTTACTGAGGGGGAAAACTGAACTGTGTGAAAACTAGAAAAGGGTTTATGACATAATTACACAATGGCTTATGAATTACATACGTTTTCTGACTCTTACAAACATATATAGACTGGCAAGAGAAGATTCAGACTTACATAATAGTGATTGAATTTGACCATCTCTGGTATTTTACCAACATTTGCCCTTATACAAATCATAGGTTTAGAGTTAAACTTTTTAAAAATTATTATTTATTTATTTTTAGTTGCACTGGTTCTCTGCTGCTGTGCACAGGTTTTCTCTAGCTTCCGTGAGCCAGGGTTACTCTTCATTGTGGTGCGCGGGCTTCTACTGCAGTGGCTTCTCTTGTTGCAGAGCACAGACTGTAGGTGCACAGACTTCAGTAGTTGCAGCTTGAAGGCTCTAGAGCACAGGTTCAGTTGTTGAGGTGTGCGGGCTTAGTTACTCCGCAGCATGTAGGGTCTTCCCAGACCAGGGATGGAGCCTGTGTCTCCTGCATTGGCAGGTGGACTCTTATGCCCTGTACCACCACAGGGAAGTCCAAAAAGCTTTTTTTTGTTGTTGTTGTTTTGAAGTTCTACTTGTTAAGGTAGGAGGATAAAACATACTTTATTTAACAATTTGTTACCTTAATTTATAACTTCAAAATATTTAGACATGTGCTATGTGGGCCTCCATCTGAATTGTCATGGGAGCGCCCCAGATATTAGGAGTGGACATGATAAAGGAGGAAGAATATCTGTTATGGAAGATTATACAAGCATCAGTTCAGATCAGTGGCTCAGTCATGTCTGACTCTTTGCAACCCCATGAATCCCACCACGCCAGGCCTCCCTGTCCATCACCAACTCCTGGGGTTCACTCAGACTCACGTCCATGGAGTCAGTGATGCCATTCAGCCATCTCCTCCTCTGTCGTCCCCTTCTCCTCCTGTCCCCAATTCCTCCCAGCATCAGTGGTGGTTAAATGGTATATTAATTTTCTACTGCTGCTGTAACACAATACCACACACTGTATGGCTTAAAACAATTTTTGTCTTACAAATTTATTACCTTACAATTCTCAAAGTCAGAAACCTGAAATGGCTTTAACTGGGTTGAAATCAAGGTGTCAGCAAGGCTGTGTTCTTTCTAGAAGGTCCAGAGGAGAATCTGCCTCTTTGTCTTGCCCAGTTTCTATAGGCAACCTACAATCCTTGGCTTTTATCTCCTTTCTCCATCTTCAAAGCCAGCAGAGTAACATCTTTCATCTCTCTGACACTGACTTGCTCCCCTCCTTTCTCTTATAAGGATACTTGTGATTATATTGAACCCAAATAGATAATCCAAAATAATTTCCTCATTTTAAACTCACTAACTTAACACTTTAGCCGTGGTCTTTTTGCCATAAGAAACTTATTCACATGTCCTTAGGATTAGGACGGACCTGTTGGTGTCAGGGCCGGGGGTGTGTGTGCATTGCTCTGTCTATAACAAATGAAGAGTGGGAACGGGAAGACAGGTAGAAATTGAAGCACTTGAAGGAATAGTTTCACTTTTTACTTTATATAATTTTGTACTACTGTTTAAGTTGCTTTAGTAAAGAAGATATTACTTTTATGGGCTTCCCTGATAGCTCAGTTGGTAAAGAATACACCTGCAATGCAGGAGACCCCCGGTTCAATTCCTTGGTTGGGAAGATCTGTTGGATAAGGGACAGGCTACCCACTCCAGTATTCTTGGGCTTCTCTTGTGGTTCAGCTGGTAAAGAATCTGCCTGTAATGCGGGAGACCTGGGTTTGATTCCTGGATTTTGGAAGATCCCCTGGAGAAGGGAAAGGCTACCCACTCCAGTATTCTGGCCTGGAGAGTTCCATGGGCTGAGAAGTCCATGGGGTTACAAAGACTGAGTGACTTTCACTTCACTTATTACTTTTATAATGATAACCATTAAAAATATATTTTGCTCCCTCTTCCACTTTTTGCTTCTTTTTATAGAAAGTATATTTTAAATTATGTGTCTCTTTGACTTGTAGAAGCATTATTTCAAAAGACCTCTTAAAATCATTGTGTTTAATCCCATTTAATAGAGATACAAACTGGTATACATAAAACATAACTGAGTTACCTAAATATTTGTACTTGAATAAAGGGACAATCTTTTGGAAGAATAATAACAATGGAGTAAGAGACTATATATGATTTTTAAAAAGATGTCTTTCAACATATCACTTCCCTCAAACGAGTTCCAATCTGTGTATTGAGTCTTATTCTCAATAACACTGATATCCCAGTGGTCAGGGAGTTGATATTTGCTTCCAAACGCATCCAAGTTAGAATTTGAGTAAACTGTTGTTGTTCAGTCACCAAATTACCCAATGACATTTTTCTGGAAAAGCTTAACTTTTTTAGCAGTAGTGATACATACATGTTAAGTCACTTCAGTCCATGTCTGACTCTGTGCCCCCTTAAGGACTGCAGCCCGCTAGGCTCTCTGTCCATGGGATTCCCCAGGCAAGAGTAGTGGAGTGGGTTGCTATGCTCTCCTCCAGGGGATCTTACCCACCCAGGGATCGAACCTGTGTCTCTTATGTGTCCTGTATTGGCAGGCGGGTTCTTTACCACCAGCTCCACCTGGGAAGCCTAGCGGTAGTAATAGGGTCTCTTTTTTCCTCATCCTCTCACGTCAGCAAAACAAATTTCATCAGTCATAAAATGTGTTATTAAAAGACAGATTAATATGGACAAAGGTAAAAGCAGCCTACCCTTCACATCTCTGCCCACCTCCCTTCTCTCAAGAGTATCAATATCCTCCAAGATGTTCTAATGGTCAGGGTTTCCTCCCTCTGAATGGGGGTGTCTTAGGATAGATATTGTGATGATCATTTACTTCAGAAAATGGAAGCATGGCTGCTACGTTCCCACTGCCGTTGGTTCTGAGGTTCTCGTTTTGAAAAATCAGTGTTTAGCTCATTCCTGATTCACCCAAGATTGGTGCATCACCAGCAGGAATTCAGTCATAATTGGCTTAGGACAAATTTGTTAGAACCAGGGCACCATTTTTATAGGTTTGATTGGTTTATCATATTCAGCTAAGTAAAATATAGAAACTCTAAACCAAAAAGATCTTATCTACTTCCTTTTTTCAATACAGAGTATTCAACATCTAAACAGTCATAATCTTTTTTCCACCCTAAAGGTGAGCTGATCATAAAATCTTCAAAAAATTCCCCTAGACATATTTTCAAATCATATTAAACTACTTCAAAATTGTTGGCAGCATATTAAATAAGATGAATTAAAGCATACAAGAAAGAAATGTCACTGCTAAGTCACTTCAGTCGTGTCCGACTCTGTGCGACCCCATAGACAGCAGCCCACCAGGCTCCCCTGTCCCTGGGATTCTCCAGGCAAGAACACTGGAGTGGGTTGCCATTTCCTTCTCCAGTGCATGAAAGTGAAAAGTGAAAGTGAAGTTGCTCAGTCGTGTCCGACTCTCAGAGACCCCATGGACTGCAGCCTACCAGCCAGGATTTCCGAGAGAAGGAGGGGGCCAAAAAAAAAAAAAAGAGAAGAAATCCCATTCAGCCGGAGGGGGGGAAAAAAGAAACATTTTAGGAACAAGGATCTTAGCAACTAGTCTCAACAAAAAAAGAAAAAAAAAAAAAAAAATTTTTTTTTTTTTTTATCACCTTGAGGCTTGATCTTTTTTTTTTTTTTTTTTTTCAGGGGAAAATGGACAAAGGAAAGGATCAATGAGGGGGGGAGGGAAATGGGAAGAAAGAAGGGGAATGATAGTGGGGAGGAGTATATGTAATTTCTTATCTAATGGCTTTCTGTTTTTAATCACAAAGAACACTTAAAAAAATCATATTGAATTCATCCTGTATTAGGAGGTTTGATCTGGAAATGAAAAGTTCAGGAAACTAAAAGTCCAGTTTGGGTGTCCTCATCTTAGGCACATCTTGGTATTTTGTATTGGTAGGTCTATCTTTACCACAATATATTATTTAGGGCAGTATCACATTTGTCACTTCTTCCTCCCTACTACCCAAAGTGGTACCAGTCCCATAAAATAGTCAATAAAGCTTTACAGAGTGAACAGATAAGTCAATTTTTTTTTTTTTTAACTCTCCTGAGTGAACTGAATTTTTTGAGGCTCATAAGTAAATATGTTTTCCTGTTTACTTTGTCTATTACAGCCAGATTGTATGAGTGGGGTATTAAAGTCTATAACCTTGATTGTCTCCTTTTCAGGATCTTTAAAGTCAATTTTTAGAGAATGTCCTTTAGTTTTTGTTGGAGAAATGGTTTAGTGGTGCTAAATTCTCTCAGCTTTTGCTTATCTGTGAAGCTTTTGATTTCTCCTTCATATTTGAATGAGATCCTTGCTGGATACAATAATCTAGGCTGTAAGTTATTTTCTTTCATCACTTTAATTATGTCCTGCCATTCCCTCCTGGCTTGGAGAGTTTCTATTGAAAGATCAGCTGTTAGCCTAATAGGAATTCCCTTGTGAGTTATTTGTTGTTTTTCCCTTGCTGCTTTTAATATTTGTTCTTTATATTTAATCTTTGTTAATTTGATTAATATGTGTCTTGGGGTGTTTCGCCTTGGGTTTATCCTGTTAGGGACTCTCTGGATTTCTTGAACTTGAGTGGTAATTTCCTTCTCCAATTTAGGGAAGTTTTCAACTATTATCTCCTCAAGTATTTCCTCATGGTCTTTCTTTTTATCTTCTTCTTCTGGAACTCCTATGATTCGAATGTTGTAGCGTTTAATGTTATCCTGGAGGTCTCTAAGATTGTCCTCATTTCTTTTAATTCGTTTTTCTTTTTTCTCCTCAGATTCATTTATTTCTAGGATTCTATCTTCTAATTCGCTAATCCTGTCTTCTGCCTCTGTTATTCTACTATTTGTTGCCTCCAGGATGTTTTGGATCTCCTTTATTACATTATTCATTATGTGTTGACTCTTTTTTATTTCTTCTAGGTCCTTGTTAAACCTTTCTTACATCTTCTCGATCCTAGTGTCCAGACTCTTTAACTGTGATTCCATTTTGATTTCGAGATTTTGGATTAATTTCACAATCATTATTTGGAATTCTTTATCAGGTAAATTCCCTATCTCTTCCTCTTTGGTTTGGTTTGGTGGGCATCTCTCCTGTTCCTTTAGCTGCTGGGTATTCTTTTGTCTCTTCATTTTGTTAAAATCGCCAAGTTTAAAGTGTCTTTACTATATTCTGGTAGTTTGTTGAATTCTCTTTCTTGAGGCGGTTTACAGGTCTTTTCAGTATCTGATCTCTGCCCTGTTACAAAGGGGGCAGAGATGAACACCCAAATTTAAGCCGGCCAGGTTCAGGCACTCGGATAATCGTCAGAAGCACAGACTGGTTGAGTCTGCGTTTTATGCCCTTCCCAGATCCGAGTAGCGCAGGTGATGAAATGTTTAGCGAGCGCAGCTGCTGCGACTTATCGCCTCCCCGCCGCTCAGTTTTCTGGGTATACAATGGCGCACCTTCTCAGGCAGATGTTGACCATCCAGAGCCCCAAGAAGCGTGACTCAGCACAGAAACCTACCTAGAGTTCTGCAAACAGTGTCTCTCTAGGGCTGTGACTGCCTGCCTCCGGCCCTGGCTGCCTGTCACCGGAGTGGGATGGCCTGCAGCCGGCTATCTCAATGCAGTCCTCTGTTCCTAACGCAGTCCTGGTGGTGTCCCAAGTTAGGGCTGGTCCTTGATGTAGTAGATAACCAACAGTCTGGTTATTTCGCTCAGATAGCGCTTGAGACAGCCAGGGCAAATCCTTTCTCAAAACGATGCAGCCGAGCCGCTCCTCCTAGCCCAGCCGCCGCTTGCTAATAGCAAATGCTGGTGTCCGCGCCGCTTCTCCGCAAAAGGAGTTACCGCAGGGCTCGTTTTCTCCCTTTGAAGACAATGAATTGTCTTTCTAAGTGCCTGATGTTCTCTGCCGGCATTCAAAAGTCGTTTTGTAGAATTTAGTCAGCATTCAAATGTTCTTTTAATGGATTTGTGGAGGAGAAAGTATTCTCCCCGTCCTACTCGTCCCCCATCTTAGCTCCTCCTAACATTCTTAAACTTCCAAATTTAACGAGAGTTTACCGTCCATGGGGTCACAAAGAGTCGGTCACGACTGAGTGACTTCACTGTCACTGTCACAAACTACTTTGTGATTAATCATTGAAAACATATCATCTTATAAAAGATAGGCAATATGGTCAAATATGTGATTTCAGAATATAAATTTTAAGCCACTGATATAATAAACTATGATCAACAGAACATTTATTTCCTTAGAAATGTTTCACTGAAAATTGAATGAAATTGTAGACAGTAACCAGCTTCTATGATTGATACACTTTTCATATTTTATATTGCTCAGTTTCCCTGGTGGCTCAGACGGTAAAGCATCTGCCTGCAATGAGGGAGACCTAGGTTCAATTCCTGGGTTGAGAAGATTCCCTGGAGAAGGAAATGGCAACCCACTTCAGTACTCTTGCCTGGAAAATTCCATGGATGGAGGAGCCTGGTAGGCTACAGTCCATAGGGTCTCAAAGAGTCGGACATGACTGAGTAACTTCACTGTCACTTTTACCAGAAAGTTGCTCTGAAGTCATTTATTAATTTAATACTATAATAAATGACTTCAGAGCAACTTTCTGGTAAAAGTGACAGTGAAGTTACTCAGTCATGTCCGACTCTTTGATACTATCTAGAACATTTACGGGGAAGGCAATGGCACCCCACCCCAGTACTTTTGCCTGGAAAATCCCATGGACGGAGGAGCCTGGTGGGCTCCAGTCCATGGTGTCGCTAAGAGTCAGACAGGACTCAGAGACTTCACTTTCACTTTTCACTTTCATGCATCGGAGAAGGAAATGGCAACCCACTCCAGTGTTCTTGCCTGGAGAATCCCAGGGATGGGGTAGCCTGGTGAGCTTCCGTCTATGGGGTCGCACAGAGTCGGACACGACTGAAGCGACTTAACAGTAACAGTAACAGTACAGAACATTTAAGGTGACCCCATTTGGCTCAGTTTAGAGATTTTACTTTTAAAAGTTCCTCATTCTTCTCAGAACTTGTAGACCCTTTGATCTATTTCACTATATTGTTTATTCAACAATTAAGAGACAAATAATAACATTCATAATATTTTCCAATAAATAATAATTTTGAAGGCTCACTTCAAGCAACAACTGACCAAATCTTTATTTATTTATTTATTTTTAGAGAGGGAAGGTAAGGGACGGGGCTACCAGTCCCTTTACATATGTTATTTCAGTACTGACCAAATCTTTAATTTGTCTTCAGTTTTCTTTTCTGGGGCTTCCCTGGTGGCTCAGATGGTAAAGAATCTGCCTGCAACGTGGGAAACCTGGGTTTGATCCCTGGGTTGGGAAGATCCCCTGGAGAAGGGGATGGCTACCCACTCCAGTATTTGTGCATGGAGAATTCTACGGACAGAGGAGCCTGGTGGGCTACAGTCCATGGGATCACAAAGAGTTGGATGAAACTGAGTGACTAACACTTTCACTTTTCCTTTTCTAGGAGTCAACTTAAAATTCTCCTGCCTAGAATTTCAAATAGCTCTGCACCAGAAACATTGTGTTCCCCGCTGAAGATCCACTGTCTTCATTTTTTGGTCCTTTGGCCCTGCCAGAGACCACATCCATGGGGTCCATTATTTTTTGACTCCCTCTCAGGCCCCACCAGTGTGGAGGCCAACAGATCTGTGGGAGCCAGAGAATTAGATGAGGAAATTTGTCTCCTTAATCTCTGTCTTCCTGGTCCTGTCTGACCAGCTGCCACCTCCAACCAAAGATCCAGCTTCAGGCATCAGGGGCTCTCAGATCTGACCAGTAAAATACACGTATGTAAAAGACTGATTATGCCAACCCTGTGGTGTTTCTGCAGCAAAACTTTGACTGTTTCCAGGGATCAAATCGTGACCTGACAATGAATTTTAGTTTTCAAAAATGCCCCAGTCTGGTGATTAGGGTAAATGGCAAAGCTGTAAGAGGTAGCTATAAAATAAAGAGACTGATTCTCTTTTAGGATCCCTAACTTTGAGGCCAGTGCTCCTGAAAGAGTTCCAAATGTGTTGTGAGTAGGGGAAAGAGGGTTAGAATGCATGCCTTAGATCGAAAGGGGCAAATTTGAGTAATGGTAATAATTTGACAGAACAGAACCTTGTTAAAATAAAGTTAATTGTTGAATATGAAAAAATTAGGACTACAAATGCAGGAGATATGGGTTTGATCCCTGATCGGGGAAGATCCCACATGCCATGGAGTAGTTAAGCCCGTGTGCCACAACTATTGAGCTTGTGCTCCAGAGCTTGGGAACCGCAACTATGAGCTCATGAGCAGCACCTACTGAAGTCTGTGTGTCCTAGAAACCATGCTCTGCAACGAGAGCAGCCACTACAGTGAGAAGCGCATGCACCAAATCTAGGGAGTAGCCTCCACTTGCCAAAACTCTAATAATTAGGGCACTTTGACTAATTAGGGCAAATTATTCCTTTTTGACTCTAAGAATTAGGGCACTTTGGAGATCAGATAATACTTGTCTTTTTTCAAATACTTTGCCTGGATGTTGGGTTTATTTATATATTTACTTTTGCGGGCTTTTCTCTAGTTTTGGCAAGTGGAGGCTGCTCCCTAGTTTTGGTGCGTGGGCTTCTCACTGTAGTGGCTGCTCTCGTTGCAGAGCATGGTTTCTAGGACACACAGGCTTCAGTAGGTGCTGCTCATCATTGCGGTTCCCAAGCTCTGGAGCACAAGCTCAATAGTTGTGGCACACGGGCTTAGCTACTCCATGGCATGTGGGATCTTCCCCGATCAGGGATCAAACCCATATCTCCTGCATTTGTAGGCGGATTCTTTACCACTAAGCCACCAGAGAAGCCCCTGGATATTGGTTTTTAGACAAAGTATGACTCAACTTTTCATTCTTTTCTGTTCATTTCTGTATTCTTCTGGACTTCCCCTTCTCAGTTGTCACTCATAGATGAAAATAATATAACTTCCTCTAAAGGTTTTTTGCTTCTCTGAGAATTGTCAGGTATACAGAAGTTGCCAAAATCATCACCAATGATTCATCAAAGGGTGCATGAGGGGAGTTAGGAGATGCAAACACTGGCCAAAGGGCTGATCAGAGTTTGAAAGGACAAGAAAATGGGTTGAGCTGTCCCTTCCCTTTCTAATGCCACGGGAAAGGGATAGTTCTCTGGCCAGCACTTCTCCCCTTGCCCCATGTCCAATTTCTCTTTGGGAAGTGGAGTAACATGTTAGCATGTTCATATACTTCATAATCAAAATCTCAAAGTGTAACTGTTCCTGAATTTGCTAGTAAGTTTATAAAAACATTAGTTTCAGTTTTACCACCAGGGGGCAGCAGAGAGCGATCTTACTGCAAATAGTGATTAGAGACAGCAGTTTGTCTCTCTCCTCTGTCTCTCTCCCTCCTCTCTTGCTCCATAAGTCCATCTTTCTCTCCCTCTCTCCAAAACAGACAAACTGTGAAGTTGTAAGAGTGCCCAGATGGAAGAAAGAGTGAGTAAACACATGAACAGATTTAGGAAGTGTGACAAGTATGGGAGATGTATTAGAGTTAATACAGAGTCAAAAAATAGGTAGTAAAGTAATTTGCTGCATAGTTAAAAGACAGATTTGGAGTGAGATTTCCTGGGCTTGAATCCTATTTCCATCACTTATTAGCTGTGTGATTGGGCCTTTTACTTAGCCTCTCTGGCTCTAGTTTCCCCAGCTGTAAAATGGGGATAATAATGATTTTACTTCATAGGGTTGTTGAGACGGTTGAATGAGGCCATATTATAAAATGTTTAGAACAGGACCATTACTATTTACTATGGAAATGACCAGTGAGGTCTAGCATTGATATTTTAACAAAATATAAGAATATAAGATATGGTTATTAATTTCTCTGTTCTGGTTTTACTTGTTTATTTGATATCACATACAATTTATTTTCAATTATTTCTAATTTTTTTGTACAATTTATGAACTTATTTTGAAAAATAATTATTAACTCTTATCTCTGTTTTGTCTAACTTTTAAAGAAGGATTATGGAGGTATAGCATCAACTTTATGGTGGAAGTGAAATTTATCTTTAGTGCATGGTTGTGCTAACAAGCTCTTGGTCTCTTTATTGCTTTGCATAAGAAGTCAAGGTGGGAGTTGGGGGATTAGGGGAATAGGATTTTGGGATGGAAGGGATATAAGAGTGGGGAGAGAGGGTCTCATCCCTCCAAATCTATTCTGAGAATTCTGTGGCTCTCCACACCACTCACGTGACTCTTAAAACGCTGATTGTACATTGTGGTCAGATCTGAGATGAGTGCGTCTTTAAAGTTGCCTGAAATTTCAAACCAGAGGAGTTAAAGTGGAAAGAATGGAGGGCTGCAAACATGAAATATGAGTTCTACTCCCCGCTGTGTCTCCAAGTCAGTTTGGGACCTCAGGCAGATCATGTAACCCTTTTGTGTTCTGGTTTTGGCTGTGTCATTGAAAAGGCATTACAATGAATGATCATCAAGAAATTTTGCTGACCTGAGAAAATGCTCATGTCAATATAATATTAAGTGGGAAAGGAAGGTAACAGACTCGATTAAGAAACTTGCCTGGTATCATCCAGCCGAGATTCAATCCAGCGCCTCTTCTAGTATTCCAAGTTTGCAAACACCTGATTTCACTACCTTAATCAAACTGACTCACCGGAAGAAAAGCTTGAGAAGGGGCAAAGAGGAAATACATATATATATATATTACTGTTTGGCAAGAGGCAAGATGGAACTGCTAGCTTAAAAAAAAAATGCATGTTGTTTAATTTTTCCTGTTTGCAATGGTTTCTTCCCCTTCCCGGAGAGTTTTGTCTTGCAGTAGGGAACTCTTAGCACAGAGAAGAGTTTTTTCCTCCTAAACGTAATCTAAATACATATGAATAGTAACATTAACACAGTTTTCATTTTTATTTTTTTTGGCAAGTCTAAATTTCAAATGTGTGGCAACTAAAGATGAGTATTTACTTGTAGTTTGATTCATATGACACATTCTAGCTCTTCAAACATGAAAGTGAATGGAAATAAGTACCAAATTGTGATAGACAGAATAATGCTCCCCTACAAGATATCCCTCATAGCTTAGTTGCTAAAGAATCTGCCTACAATGCAGGAGACCTGGGTTCAATTCCTGAGTTGGGAAGATCCCCTGGAGAAGGAAATGTCAATCCACTCCAGTATTCTTGCCTGGAAAATCCCATGGACAGAGGAGCCTGGCGGGCTACAGTCCATGGGGTCGCAAGAGTTGGACATGACTTAGTGACTTCACCACCACCACCATACTATACCACTACCACAAGGTATCCATGTCCTAACCTCTGAAACTTGTAAATGTGTAGCCTTACACAGGAAATGGGACTTTGCAGATGTGGTTAAGGATTCTGAGATGAGGAGGTGATCGTGGATTACCTGGAGGGTCCAATATAATCCCAAAGGTCTCTATAAAAGGGAGGCCGGAGAGTTACCATCAGAGAAGATGTAACAAAGAACACTGGTGGGAATTATGCAGCCATGAGACTCAGAGTCTAAGTGGGCCCTAGGCAAAGAACAGATTCTTTCAGGTGTCTAGAAAGAATGCAGCCTTGCCAATACCTAGATATTCGCTTTCCGGGATCTATTTTGAACTTCAGACCTCTAGAACTGTAACGTGATTAATTTGTGCTGTTTTAAGCCACTCAGTTTGTGGTAACTTATTACAGTACTAATAGGAAAGTAACACATTTATGATGCTTCTAGAGTTGTGTGTGACTCCCAAAATCACACAAGAATTTTCAAGCAAAAATCGTTTATTTCAAGCTTGGTTACTAAGACTGTACACCTCTTCAACCTGGAGATAACTTTTAAAAGTTACGATGACTGGGAAATTTACAGGGATGGGCCAAATATAGATACATATCTTGTTTTACCTTTTAAACCAAGTTTGTCTTGGGCACATCCAGTGCCTTACTGTAGAGTTTATCTGTGTATAGCAGAAGTGAGAGGAGGACCAATGAGCTGAAAGATAACTCAATCAATCCGCTTCCTCTGTCTTTGCTTCAGTGCTTCATACAGGAAATCTATTGCTGTGTCAAGTTCCAGAGAAGTTTCTTCTGTTCCAAGTTACTAATCTGGCTGAAACACACAGAGGTGAAGGAAGGGGCTAGGAGGAAAGAAGTGCTGTGCTGCTAATGGGCTAAGAAGATCCAGTACGGAAGAGTCAATCAGACAGAGCCTCACCATGTCCACAGCTCCTTCTACACCTGTGTGGACGAACAGTGCTGAGTGAAGGGCAGAAAATAAGGAAACAGAAATGCCCTGCACTTGGATAACTTCTGATCTTCAGCTACGACTGATTTTGACTCTCTTCTTTGTTGCAGGTGAGTTTGAATTTTCTTTGGGAGGGTGACAGGAGAATGACAGGTGAGAAACGTGGTCACAGCTTTTCCTGAGGTTTCTTTGCCTTTCTTACGGGGGCAGAGCACAGCAAATACAATCAGAGTTATGGGGGAGGGGAGAGTTTCCTCCTAGATTAACTTCACTTTATTATTCTTATTTTCCCCTTTGTCTTGCTTATTTTATTTTTCATCCTACTACACTATACGTATATCTATACTTTACCCCACTGCCTACTTCCTCATCCCCCCAACACGTTTTTAGGGCGAGGCAGAATAAATTACTTTCTAGTAGCAATCCAAGTCATCTGACGAAAGCGGAATTCTTTTCGTCTCTTCTTAAACAACTTAAATAATAATCCCAATCTATTTCTGTCTGTATTGTTAACAGTATAAATTAGGAAAGTTTATTGCTCTCCTGTCATTTTCGATGACCAGGCACTTTTAAAAATATAACATGTTCAGAAGTTTGGTGTTGTGTCTGTGATGTAGGTCTGTATTTATTTTAATATGTGTGGGCTGTCAGAGACTCTTTCTGGAGTAGAAGACACACTCTTCATCATCTAGGTTCCTGCAAGAGTTGTTGCAGAAATTGGGGCTGTTGTGGGGGTGTCCTGGTTTCACTACAGAGGGTTGGTAGGAGTTGATGTAGGAGGGAGTTTTCAGGTTTCACTTTTAGTTAATGGGAGCAGTTGCAAGGAAACATTTGGTTTAAAATTTTATAGTTTAGTAATTCAAAGAAAAAAATTTATTTTTTCTCATATAAATGATTTTAAAATACTGCCCGTCTTCCAGGAAAACATCTACTTTTCCTCATGTAGGTGAGCACATGTAAAGTAACTATGCTGTATCACTGAGCTTTTCTGGGGAGTGCTTTCACATAATTTTTCTCCTTTGATCAGCATAGCAACCCGGCGAAGTAGGCATAGAAGACATTTTTCCACCTTACAAAGAAACTGAGGTATAGAGAGTTGAAATTTGTCCAAGTTTATACTACTAGTATATGACAGTCATACCTAGTATTAATATACATTTGTAAGCAACACTAAACATCTGAATAGGCGGTTTTCCTCAGTACTTAGTCTTTATGCTTCTCACTAACAAGCACCATTAAGTCAATACTTAGTTATAAACTGAATGGAGTATTTACTCATTAAAAAAAAAATCAAATCATCTGAATCTTTCAGTAGTTGAGATCTTGTTGTAGAAAGTTTTTATTGAAACTTGTACAGGACCCAATTTGGCAGGGAATGTCAGCTAGACAATGAGTTATTTATGTTAAGCTGAAATGTGACTTCGGGGTAAAAGAAAAAAAAAATCATGATTAAAACATAATCGATAATTTTGAATTTGATAGTTTAAAGGTTTGGATTTTAAAACTATTTCTAACCACAGCTAGGATATATTACCGAATGTCAAATCCCTGAAATTTGTGCTTCTATAGTTATAATGTTATCAGAATATTTAAGAGAAAGATATGGAAAAGCAAATTATATTTTGTGCGGTGATTTGACATGATAAATTCACCATGAAATAATTCAGAATAATGATACGCAAAGCCCTTGGGGCATGAGCTTATATCTTTATTACTAATACTGCTTTGTTATGAATACTGCCAAACAGAAATAACTCACTTTATTAGACAAGACAAACTCACAAAGAAGAGAGCTAATGACTTCTCTGTAAAACATGCCATTAAAAAAATTATTTACTTTTTTTTTTTACTTATTTGCTTGTAATTTCAAGTAATGTGGTAGTTGATGGATAAGATTTATTAAGAAAGTGTCTGAGAGGGGAAAAATAAAAACAATGCTAATCTTCCATTGCAGAGAAAAACTCTCTAGCCCTGTATCTAGTCTCCTTCCCTCAAACTCCCTTTACCACATGCCACATCTTCCTTTTTATTTTATACTATTGTCTTCTAGATTTTTTAATTGTGTTCAGATTACATTTTGATGTCCCCATCAAAACGACTCTTTTCTAAAAGTCGCTAATATTTAGATTATGAGTTACTGGAAAGAAATCCTCCAGTTTTTTTCTTCTTTGGGCTAATTTTCACCATTTATTATCATCTTCCAGTAGGGGGCAGGCAGTCACAAGAGGAGATAAAAATCAAGGGAGGGTTGAGTGGCAGCTTTCGCAGGTTTGCAAAAGATGGAAAAGGAGGTTAAAAGCAATGTGGAAAAGAAGGTGTTTGTCCTCATTGATTTCCGTCTTTCTTTTCTAATTTGCAATAGCTATGAATTTACACATTTTAGTAATTTTTAGGTGTGGTATCCTTTAAACATCCATGCTTAAGCAATTAATAAATGGTCAATACCAAAATCAGATTGGTTGTATTCTTTGCAGCCAAAGATGGAAAAGCTCTGTACAGTCAGCAAAAACAAGACCTGGAGCTGACTATGGCTCAGAACATCAGCTCCTTATTGCAAAATTCAGGCTTAAATTGAAGACAATAGGGGAAAACACTAGGTCATTCAGGTATGACCTAAATCAAATCCCTTATGATTATACAGTGGAGGTGATGAATAGATTCAATGGATTATGTTTGGTGGACAGTGCCTGAAGAACTATGGACAGAGGTTCATAACACTGTACAGTAGTCAGTGACTGAAACCATTCTAAAGAAAAAAGAAATGCAAAAAAGGCAAAGTGGTTGTCTGAGGAGGCTTTACAAATGGCTGAGAAAAGAAGAGAAATGAAAAGCAAGGGAGAAAGGAAAGATACACCCAACTGAATGCAGAGTTCCAGAGAATATCAAGGAGAGATAAGAAGACCTTCTTATGTGAACAATGCAAAGAAATAGAGGAAAACAATATAATGGGAAAGACTAGAGATATCTTCAAGAAAATTGGAGACATTAAGGGATCATTTCATGCAATGATGGGCACAATGAAGGACAGAAACAGTAAGGACCTAACAGAAGCAGAAGAGATTAAAAAGAGGTGGCAAGAATACACACAAAAAAGAACTGCACAAAAAAGGTCTTAATGACCCAGATAACCATGAGGGTGTAGTCACTCACCTAGACCCAGACATCCTGAGTGTGAAGAAGTCAAGTGGCCTTAGGAAGCATTACTATGAACAAAGATAGTGGAGGTGATGGAATTCCAGTTGAGCTATTTCAAATCCTAAAAGATGATGCTATTAAAGTGCTACTCTCAATATGTCAGCAAATTTGGAAAACTCAGCAGTGGCCACAGGAAAAGGTCAGTTTTCATTTCAATCCCGAAGAAAGGCAGTGCCAAAGAATGTTCAAACTACCATACAGTTGAGCTCATTTTGCATGTTAATAAGGTTATGCTCAAAATCCTGCAAGCTAGGCTTTGGTAGTACGTGACCTGAGAACTTCCAGATGTACAAGTTGGTTTTAGGAAAGGCAGAGGAAACAAAGATCAAATTGCCAATATTTGTTGGGCCATAGAGAAAGCAAGGGAATTCCAGGAAATCATCTGCTTCATTGACTATGCTAAAGCCTTTGACTGTGTGGATCACAACAAACTGGAAAATTCTTAAAGAGATGGGAATTTCAGACCACCTTACCTGCCTCCTGAGAAACCTGGATACTTTGGCCACCTGATGCAAAGAGCTGACTCATTAGAAAAAACCCTGAGGCTGTGAAAAATTGAAGGCAGAAGGAGAGGCTGATAGAGGGTGAGATGGTTGGCATCATTGATTCAATGGACGTGAGTTTGAGCAAACTCCGGGATACAGTAAAGGAGGGGAAGCCTGGCATGCTGCAGTCCATGGGGTCGCAAAGAGTTGGACATGACTGAGCGACTGAACAACATCAACAAATCCTTTTGGCATCTGCAGATTTTGGTGTCTGCAAAATCTCTTATTTTGCCCCTCACACTGATAATTTGTGTCTTCTCTTTGTCAATCTGGTTAGAGGTTATTGATTGCATATATAATGTGTGTGTGTGTGTATGTGTGTGTGTGTGTGTGTAGAGAGAGAGAGAGAAAGAGAATAGGGCCTAAAAATTATTTGCCACCTATGTTAGAGAGATCAAGCTAAAATGAAACACATGGAGAACATTTTAAATCAGTCAATCTTGAAATGGTGTTGGAGTTATTGAAGGCTTTCTGGAGGAGAAGGGTCTTGAATGATAGGTTTGGATAGATGGGGAAAGAAAGATAGGAATTGGGAGGAGCAGGTTTGCAGCATGATTAAAAGCAGATGATTCAGGGAGAGAAAGAACTGTAGCTTGATGTAACAGAGATTGTTATATGATCTCAGGAAATAAGGCTGCATTTTAGGCATCCTTAATCAGTAAACAAAGGAACTTGGAAGCTGTAACTTTTGGGGGAAATAATATAATAAAATAGTATTTTGGAAAAAAAAAATGTGGCAGCAGTATCTCATTGAGTGGGAGTGGCACTTGGTAAAGCTTTATTTTGAAGCAGGGGCAAGGGTTCTTACCCTTGAGATTCCATTTTAGGAAGGTCCATGGTATCACTGAGAGTCATTGGTGGCTAAGAAGGGACGTTTCTTTGCAGAGGAAGATGTTAAATTCAATCTAGAGATGGCAAACACACAGGATGAAAATCTCTATTGGTACTTGGAAGTATAGCACAATCCAGGCTTTGTGAATTATTCATGGTGAAGGATCCCACAAAAATAGTACACATTGAGATAAAAATAACAGAATAAACTCTAGAGATTTTTGGATTTGGGTCCTAGGAATGATAATTATTTCTTCTTCTTTATAACAGAGAATAAGATCTGAGAAGATGTGGGGAAAGAGACACTCTGTAGTATAGATGGAATGCTTCACTTTAAAAAAGAGGACAGAAGCTCTTCTGAAATTGCAGACTAAGATGAGAAGTTGTGTGTAGAGATGCTAATAGGTTGAGGATAGAAATAAGGAAATGGGAACAAATCAGAATTCCACAGTAGGTAAATTCCCTTCCAACAAAGTCACGAATATTTCAGTTAATGGTGCCAGTTAATAAAATAACTCAATTGTCATTTGGTTTTCTGCTGATCTGAAAAATCAGTCTGTACAGTGATTAAAATGCAGTAGCCATGGATATACTTTTGCCTCTTCCCTTTGTTGTCATCAATACAGATTTGAAAATTTCTAAATAGGTTTAGGGAACAGATCTGTGGCTACAAAATGACTTGGGACTGTGTGATGCTAATTACTCCTAAGACTCAAACCATTACTTTTTTAAATAGTTATAAACTTTAAAAGTTGAGTTTTGAGCAGAGAAAGTTTATTAGTGAGGACTCTTGGAAGCAGCAGCTGGAAAATAGGGCAAGGCGGCAGAGGGAGAAGTCCAGCAATCCCAACCATGACACCCTCATCTGACTGCATGTGAATTCCTGGAGTTAGAGTGGCTCCAGAGAGGCTCTGCATTGAATGGGAATGTCTTACGGGCCTCATTCCTCCAAATCAGTCAACAGATAGGGATTGCTCTGGGAAAAGTCTGACTTTGTTGGGGATAACTGAGATGATTTCTGAAGGTGTGAGAACTGAAGGCCATCTGCTGACAGTGCTCCTAACAGCAGGAGCAAAAAGTCATTCCTAAAATAGGATTCTGGGTACACGTACTATCTCCACCATAGCTGCTGTTTCAAATATTCTTCATTCCTTCCTGAATTTCTGAGTTTCTGTGTGGTGTTATTTCCCTTCAACCTAAATAGCTTCTATTATCCTCACTAGTAGTGTAGTCTTGCTGGCGAGGAGTTCTCTTGGTTTCCTTTTATCTGAATATGCTTCATTCTTGCATATTTTTGCTGGATATAGAGTTCTGGTTGACTTTTTTTTCTTTCACCACTTTAAAAATGTTGTTTCACCATTTCTGATGAAAAATTGGCAGACACTCAAAACACTGTTCCTCTTACTATAATGTGTCATGTTTTTTTCTGGCTACTTTCAAGATTTTTTCTTTATTGTCAGTCCTCACCACTTATAATGTGTCTATGTGTGGTTATTTTTATATTTATCCTGCTTGAGGATTACTGAAATTGTTGAATCTGTAAATTTATGCTTCTTGGTAAATTTAGGGAAATTTTTAGTCACTATTTTCTCCAAATATTTATCTACCAGCTTTCTATATTAGAAGTTCTGCTCCTTCATTGAAGGCCTTTGTGGCTAATATAGGTTTTTTTTTTTCCTTCCAGTTATTTTTTTTTTTTTTTTCTCTGCTTTTCAGATTGGATAGCTTCTATTGATATATTTTTAAGTTTGCTAACAATTTCTTCTCTCATTTCTATTCTTCTGTTAAGGTCATCTTGTATTTTTCTATTTTATAGTTTCCATTTATTTTGTAACTTGTTTCTTTTCTTTCTGTTGAGGTTTTTCTGTTTCTTCATTCATTGTGAGCCTATTTTCTTTCATATCACTGAGAATAGTTTAGTCTCTACTTTATGGTACTTGTCTAATAATTGCAATATCTGGGTCAACTTGAGGTTGATCTCCCTTTAATATTTGTTTTTTTTTTTTCCTCCTAAAAATGAGTCACAATTTCCTGGTTCTCTGTACAGTGAGTAAATTTATTTATATTGTCTATTACACCTTAGAGACTATATTCTATTACTTTGTTGATTTTTTTTTCCCCAGAAAACATTTAACTTGATGGAACTCAAACTAAAAACTCTCTTTTGGACAATATCTTAAATCTCAGTGCTTTTACCTTTAGTTGGTTGGCTTAAGTGTGCCCTGCCACATGGGGCTTGGGATTAGCCAGAGATGTGCATATGGTTTATATAAGGATTTGGACTCTCCCTTTCTGCCTCTCTCAATTTCAAGGGCCCAATTTGCCCTGAAATCTATCTTTTTTGTTCTTCAGAAAACTGTGGATTTTTTTTTTTTTCTTAGAGTTTTAGCTGTCCAGTGTCCTGCCAACTGCAGCATTTCCTGGGACTAGAAGTGATAAATATGGGAAGCTTTCCTTCTTTCAAGGATTGATACTCCTCAAGAATCTTGCTTTTTCTACTTTCCAGTGGCTTCAGATAGCTGTTATATTTTGTCAGAATTTGTGGTTGTTATTGTGTTGAAGCTTACAGGGCCATAAACCAATTGGAACTTTCTACGTCTGTCTTTTTGATATCATTGTGACTTTTAAAATATCATTGTGTTTTTATGAACTCATATTGATTTGGTTGGCTGTATTGTCTTAGATGTTGAAATTGAATGTTCAGTTCAGTTCAGTTCAGTCGCTTGGTAGTGTCTGGCTCTTTGTGACCCCATGGACTGCAGCACACCAGGCTTCCCTGTCTATCACCAGCTCTCAGAGTTTAATCAAACCCATGTCCATCGAGTTGGTGATGCCATCTGACCATCTCATCCTCTGTCGTCCCCTTCTCCTCCTGCCATCAATCCCTCCCAGCATCAGGGTCTTTTCCAATGATGCAGCCCTTCGCATCAGGTGGCCTTTTTGCTTTCTAATTGCCTCCATGCATTGACTATTTTGTTACCTTTCATTTTTCTCAAAAAAATCTCACTCCCCTTCTCCCCATTTTCTAGATTCTTATGAATCTTTGTATTCAATTTAAAGATCTATAATGAGATATAATTTAAATCACTAGCTATGTCATCTTTAAGAACTTACTTGGCTCCCCCCCGCCACAACCTTAAACCATAATTTCCTTATTTGTGGAATAAAAGGGATGCCTCACAGTATTAAGGAGTATTGAACTTTCAAACAGGAAGGATTTTAGAAACCTTCAGATTAAATTCTTTCATTTTATACATGAACAAATAAAGCCAAGAAATGTTTAAGGAATTACTAAAGACATTACTCAGCTTTTTAGTGCATGAGCTGAGCTTGGAACTCCTCCATAGCAACAAAAAATAGAGGGGAAAACAGATGTAGCAAGTATATGTGGGAAAATCCATGATTTTTTGATGTGCTATACTTGAAATAACAGCAAGCATTTGAGTGGTGAGAAACAGTGGCATAAGGACTGAGATTCTTGTTTAGGAAAAATAAGTCAAGGCTCACAACACGGACTAGCTTTTTCTGTCAATCAGTAAGTAAGAAGGTGTCTGCCATGTGTCAGACACCATGTTCTGTTGCAGATACATAGATCTTGCTCTCACAGAGCTTAGAATCTGTTAGGAAAGGTGGATATTAAATTAATAATTTGATAAAATAATTAATAATAATAATAAATTATATAATAATAATAAATTAATAATTTCATAAAATAAAATGAGTAAAGAGAAATATAGGGTGACATGGCAATGTGTAATTGGTAAGCCTGATCTGTTCTGAAGGTCAGGGAAAACTGCTTTTTGGAAGCAAGGTTGAAAATGAAGAAGAGCATAAAACAGTCAGGCAAGGAAAGTTGAAGGGATGAATATTCCAGAAAGTCAAACAGCCTATATGAAGGCCGAGGGAGCTAAACTGTGACTGAAGTGATAAAACAATGAGAAATCAACTGTGCCGAGGCCCAATTCAAGTTCTGGAGGTGGGGGGAGGATGGTGAAAGAGGAGCATGTAAGACCTGGGGAAATACCTTTACAAAGGTGCCTGAGGATACAGGCAGGCTTGTGGAGAAGGAGACAGAGAGAAGCATACGGTGGTGATAGAGGTGAAGGAAGAAAGGGGTTTTAGTTATTGTTCACTTGCTCAGTTGTGTCTGACTCTTCATGACCCCATGGACTGCAGCACACCAGGCTTCCCTGTCCTCCACCATCTCCCAGAGTTTGCTCAAACTCATGTGCATTGAGTTGGTGATTCCATCCAACCATCTCATCCTCTGTCGTCCCCTTCTCCTCCTGCCTTCAATCTTTCCCAGCATCAGGGTCTTTTCTAATGAGTTAGCTCTTCATATCAGGTGGCCAAAGATTGGAGCTTCAGCATTAGTCCTTCCAATGAATATTCAGGACTGATTTCCTTTATGACTGACTGGTTTGATCTCTTTGCTATCCAAGGGAGTCTCAAATATCTTCTCCAACACCACAGTTCAAACGCATCAATTCTTTGGTGCTAAGCCTTCTTTATGGTCCAACTCTCACATCCATACATGACTATGGGAGAAACCATAGCTTGGACTATACAGACCTTTGTTGGCAAAGTAATGTCTCTGCTTTTTTAATATGCGGTCTAGATTTGTCAGAGCTTTTTTCCCAAAGAGCAAACATCTTTTAATTTCATGGCTGCAGGACAGGAAAATTGTTAATAGCATCAAAATATGCCAAGCAGTCCAGGAGCATAAGCACTGAAGAAAGGCCTAAAGGTTGCTGTAAAGGGCCTGGTGACCTTCAAAATTGTGGCCTGAATGGAAAGACGTAGGAGCCACAGGATTGCTAACCTTGAGAAGGGCATGGGTGGATAGGAAATGAGGCTGTGGGCTTACACCACTAATTTTAGAAGTTTGGTAGCAAAGAAAAGAGACAGGATCACAGCTAAAAGGAGAAAGCAGAATCTGATTTTTTTTTTTTCTGTCAACAGAGGGGAGCCTAAGTGTGTTCAAAGGGTATTCTCACATAAAGTTTTAAGTTGCTTAGTGATTTCTTTTCTTTGTCCTTTTTTGTTACTTTACCGTGGAATACTATGCCATCTTTCCCTATGGTTTATGAATCTGCTTGCAATACAGGGAATGCAGTTTTGATCCCTGGGTTGGGAAGATCTCCTGGAGGAGGAAATGGCAACCCACTCCAGTATTCTTGTCTGGAAAATCCCATGGACAGAGGAGCTTGGTAGGCTATAGTCCATGGGGTCAAAAAGAGTGGAACACGACTGAGCACACATGAGCTATCCATTACATAATTTGAGAATATCTGGTCTTATGATTTATTTTTGTGATATTGACACTTTTGGAAAAAAATGTTCACGTAGTAAGTAGTGAATGGAAGATTGGAAATAATGAAATCTAGTTGTTTTCATTCTCCAAAAAAAATCATTGTATCTGCCCTTTACTGACTTTCTCTTAGACGTTACTCAGAGGTTGTTCTGAGCCAATAATATGAAGTTAGTTTCCAGACAGAGTCACCCACAGGGCATAAAATATTAAAGATGCAGTAATGCTATCTCAAGCCTACTTAAACGCAACTTTCAGGGCATCTGGACTTTCACAAATCTTTGCAGGTGATTCTGATGGGAGTCATGATTAAGAACACCATTTCAGGTCTTTTTTCATCACCTAAACTATCCCCGTTGTCCCAGCTCTACAGGCTGCTTACCTTCAGATTTACTCGTCATCCAATGTGGAATTTAACTTCCCCAAATGTTAAGATTTCTGAGAGCCAACACCTTGCCTATTCATTCTACTATTCCTAAAGCTCTGCACAGCCACCTGACACTGAGTAGGTATACTCAGAAAGTGTTTGTCCACCTGCGTGTTTGTGTCTGCTCAGTTTCTCAGTCGGGTCCGACTCTGTTATGCCATGGACTGTAGCCCACTAGGCTCCTCTGTCCATGGGATTTCCCAGGCAAGAATACTAGAGTGGGTTGCCATTTCCTCCACCAGGGGATCTTCCTGACCCAGGGATCAAACCTGTGTCTCTTGGGTCTCCTGCATTGGCAGGTGGATTCTTTACCACTGCACCACTTGGGAGGCCCAGGTATACTCAGAAAATGTTTGTCAGCCTAAACTTCCTCAAAATGTCTCTGGTATCTGTAACCACTCTTGCCCTTTATGCTTCTCTCTGAGGAACCAAGTGTCAGCCTCTTCAAAAGCAAACCTTCATTTTGCATTTGTCTCATCCCCTCCCACAACCTCTAGGATCCTGCCTGCCAGTTAGCCTCCTTCATTCTTGTAACTGCTAGCGCTGCCTCTGTCTACAAATATGCTGTACGACTCAAATACCCACTAGAAAAGTCCTTCTAGTTTCAGATATTGCCCCATCTCTCTCTTTCAGATTTGACATGAAAGGATAAAGTTACTGTCTCATTCTCTGATACTTTCAGGGTAAAAATTCTTGAAAGAGCAAGTCTACAGTTGTTGACAATTGCTTATGCTTGGGCCCTAGCAATTGTTCTCTATTCCCTCTGTACTAACACTACTCTCTTACAGCTCTTAATGGTCTCTGAATTTTGTTAGCAAATCATAATGCCTCTTACTCCATACTTTAAAGTTTTTCATACATGAGTTGACCTTGGTTATTTGTGTCTTGAAACTTCTCTTTCCCTGGCTTCAAGACCCTGCATTTACCTTCTACTTTTCTTCATTGTTTCTGCTAACTTAATTCCTTCATTTGCTAAGTCACTTCAGTTGTGTCCAACTCTGTGTGACCCCATAGACGGCAGCCCACTAGGCTCCCCTGTCCCTGGGATTCTCCAGGCAAGAACACTGGAGTGGGTTGCCATTTCCTTCTCCAGTGCATGAAAGTGGAAAGTGAAAGTGAAGTCACTCAGTCGTGTCCGACTCTTCATGACCCCATGGACTGCAGCCTACCAGGCTCCCCCATCCCTGGGATTTTCCAGGCAAGAGTACTGGAATGGGTTGCCATTTCCTTCTCCAATTCATGAAAGTGAAAAGTGAAAGTGAAGTCGCTCAGTCGTGTCCAACTCTTCGTGACCCCATGGACTGCAGCCTACCAGGCTTCTCTGTCCATGGAGTTTTCCAGGCAAGAGCACTGGAGTGGCATGCCATTGCCTTCTCTGACTTCCTTCATTAGATCCCTAATTTTTAATGTTTCAAGATTCTCCTTTTGGCTTTGTCTTTAATTTCCACATCAAAGACAGTGATGTGGCAGTCCATGGGCTGGATTTGGCTTAGAGACACTTTTGACTGGCTTATGTAATATTTTTGAAATTTTGAATTAGTTGCCAATATTTTTAAATTGGGAGATTTTACCCATACCCCCTGAGATGGTATCTAGGGTTGCTGTGAGGATTGAGTTAAATTATATATATAAAGCACTTAATACTATGTCTGAATTTGAGAAACATTCAAAAAATTATATAATTATCATTTTACAGTTTCCAAAGCTCTTTTATAGATATTACTTCATAACTTGTTTAAAAGGCCCGTACAGACCAACTTTTTGTTTTTTTTTCCTAAGAATTAAAAATTATATAAGCACTAATATCCTAGAATATAAGACGTATTTTGGAGACATTGTGGGTTTGGTTCCAGACCACCACAATAAAGTGAATATCACAATAAACTGAGACACACAAATTTTTAGTTTCCCAGTGCATGTAAAAGTTTTGTCTAAAAAAAAATTTATGTCTACACTATACTGTGACTTCCCTGCTGTCTTATCAGTAAAGAATCTACTGGTAATGCAGGAGACATAAGCTTTGTGGGTTTGATCCCTGGGTCAGAAAGATCTCCTGAAGAAGGGAATGGCACCCTACTCCTACTACATTCTTGCCTGGGAAATCCCATAGACAGAGGAGCCTGGCAGGCTACAGTCCATAGAGGTCACAGAAGAGCCGGACACAGCTGAGAAGCTAGATAACAACACTATACTGTAGTGTATAAGTGTACAATAGCATTATGTGTGAAAAACAATGTATACACCTTAATTAAAAAATACTTTACTACTAAAACATGTTAACCATCATCTCACAACACAGGGTTGCCATAAACCTGCAATCTGTAAAAAACACAATAAAGTGAAGAGCAGTAAAATGTGGTATGCCTGTATCTTTGTATATCTGATATGTGTATATATTCACTATTGGTTCACCAAAAACACTGACCCTTGTTGATCACTGATACACATTTGTACAACATCTACCATGAGTAGGGAAAAATTTTGTTTTTATTACCTAGTTTTGGACTGTGTGATGGTAATTGCCTGAAAAAAAGTTAGCCCAACAATATGACTTTTATTAATATGTGTCCTACTAAAATGATGCCGACTTTGTTACTACTGTCACATACACAAAAATTAGTCCCAGCAATATGGTTTTTATTAGCACTGTTTCCTACCCATATTTTTTTCCAAGTGGCTAGTTAGTTCCCCCAGTATCATTTACCAATAATATAATCATTCTTCCCCTTCGGAATTTGAATGCCTATTCCTATCAGATATTAAATCTCCATAAATGTAGATACAGCAACTGTTTCAGAGAGTAATCTATGCAATATTATAGAGATAATAAGTGGAAATTTATTTATTTTAACATTAGCCAAAAGGTTAGTTGATTTTGTTACTCTACTTGTGGTGGTTTTTTCTATTTTTGTCTCTGCTAAAACTTTGGGTTTCCGTTTACTGAACAGTTACTTAGGTGTTGTGTGCTACTAAGTTAATGTATTTTAAAATGTAAATAAAGTTCATAAATTAAAGTACAAGAACACAAAATATATGTATTGTGTTACCAGGATCAGTTTTTGACATTGTTATACCATCTTCCCAATTGTTATTCAATCTTCCCAAGCCAGAGATGGATTCCAGGTCTCCCATGTTGCAGGCAGATTCTTTACCAGCTGAGCCACAAAAGAAACCCAAATCTCTTATTTTACGTTTCAGTTTCTTTCCTTTTTGGAAGCAAGGATCATGATAATTGAAATATTAAGCTATGAGACACATAAAGGAGATAGTTTTCATTTTAAAAGACATTTCATTTTACAGTTCCCAAATGGCAAGCATTTGTTTTTCTTTTCTGTTCTCCTTCCATAGGAAAATACACTTGTCTCAGGAAAAAGATCCTGAAATCATTATGGAAGATTAGATTAATAGCAAAAGCTGAAACTTTTTTTTTTTTTAGCTCCAGTCTTTCTTCAGATCCTATTCCCTCCAGATACACATTCTCTGCATATAAAAGTACTTCTATTTGGACTGTTCTGTTTCTCATTCTCTTTCTTATTATCAGCATCTTGTTCATTGGGTCTTGTATCAATTACTTCTTGCTGCATAATAAACTACCTGCAGACAAATATTTATTCCCTCACAGTGACCCAAGAGTGAGTGAGAGAGAAACCATGAGGGTAGAAGCAATAGTCTTTGTATAACTTAATCTTGGCACTGACAGTCTATCATTTCTGCTGTATCGCATTTGTTAGAAGTGAGTTACTAAATCCAGCCCACGTGCAAGAGGAGGGGATTTTATAAAGACACAATTACCAAGAAAGTAGGGACCATCTTAGAGGCTGCCTATCACCTCAGTACTTGTATAAGTTACTCAAGGTACATTTTATATACTTTTCGCTTATTGCTATTACAGTTTCATATACTTGTTTGATTATTTGGTTACTGTGTATTATTCCTATTAGATTGAAAGCTCCATGATACAGGCATTTATTAAGGCCTAGCTATTGTAAATGAATAAATAAGTATTATTAATGCAGCTTCCAGCTTCCCTCCACCAGTCCAAAAGCTCTAATACATGTGATAGGTGGTCACTCAGACACCATCTCAGTGAAAACTACTAGTGAAAGACTGATCATCATCTTAGGAGGCAGAAAAAAAAAGCTCATTTCCTTTACCTCCAATATTTCTCATAAAATTACTGCATTATTTTTCAGGTAGCTTTAGTAGAGAAAAAAATCACATGAGTCTGTTGTTCCAACCATTGTTTTCTTTAGTCTCTCCATTACTGTTTGCTATTTAGAAAATAACAAAATGCGGGGGGAAATTGGCTATGCTTTCAATTATTCCTACAGGGTGGTAGTACTTTTAAATTATATATCAGAAATAAAATGGTACATTATTGTAAAACTTCCCCCAAAGTTACAAAGTTTATGGATTTTCTGGCTGACTGTCATGGATTTCCACTAGTTCCCAATGTGAAAATTATTGCATTAGAGAAAGAAATATAATTAGACTATTTGGCTAACAATTCATCTTATTTTCAGAACCTCTAAAAAAAAGGAGACAATTCAAGGTCTCTTCTTGTTTGAATCCATTCACAACTCTAAAAAGTGTTGGGAAGTAATACTTGTATGTCTAACCTATATCCACAACATGCAGTTTTATAAAACACAGTATAAACATACTAACTAAAATGTTAAGGTTGATATTTTAAGCTTTCTGAAGCCAGAGAGTTATGATAAAGCTCTCTGTACTGTATTGACTTTACCATACTGGTGATTAGAAAAAGTTATGTGCTCAGTATAGCTAAATAAGGTTGTTCAAGCAGTGTGATTTTGATTTCCGGGTCTTTGTGTGATTAAGATCTCAGTCTCAGAGTTGCATTTATTTAAAATGAAGCTTGAATCTTTAGGAGAAATGTAGTTTCCTTTTTACTGGCTTTAAAACCTCAGTTTGTAATGCTCTTTAGATGCCTTTCACTAGTTATTCCTTACTTATTAAGAATGACAGTCTGCATTTTGCAGAGGGGAGAACTAGAGTATATACATTTAATTATTTTAAGTAATTTGGGAAAAGAAGCAGAGTGAAATAAAACTCAAATCTCTCATATTTTCCCACCATTGCTTTATTCAAAATGATCCAGTTCTGTATTTGTTATGATAATTTGCAGAGTTTTGAAGTCAGAAGCTTGAAAGACCAAATGAAAAATGCAATATTTCTATTATTTGGTCCTCCTTGTGTAAAATATCAGAATATTCGCACAGATTTAAGCATATTGAAATATATTGAATATATTTTAATGTATTCTATGTTCCTCTTTTTAAAAAGTATTTTGGTAGTAAGTTCATTAAATGTTAAATAACAACAAAGATGACAAATAAAGATGTAAGTATCAAAAAACCATAAAAATGAGTTTTAATTAGGTCAATACTAGCATAGAAGTCTCAAGTTCTGGAGAGAAATATTAAAAGAAATGTAAAAATAAAATTCTTCTACATTATTCTCTTTTATAGCTATATGGTCATTTTATTAGAGCATAGCCAAATATTTTAGGCTATAGTTTTGCTTCAATTATCGGATTCTTTCAGCTTAAATTCATTTGTTCGGGCTCCTTACTGCTCGTTTGTATTCTCCCCAAACCTTGCAAATGAATGAAACAGCAGAAAATCTTTACTTTTTGTTTCCCATCTGCATATATTAGAAATAATAATTTAAGCCACTATATTGACTAATTATGACATAAAATATGTTCTACTTTGGTTAATAAACAGTTACCAAATCAGGGATTTTACTAGGAATTGTGAAATATTAGAAATGCCTATTTCTAACTTTTTTAGTCAGTACAGCCCAGCAAAGCACAGGATTTTGCATAGATAAAATCTGTTAAATCACACAAGAAAACCATGTGCTGTTTCTGAGAGCCTTTTTCACTCACTGGAGGAAGGCTTTGGAGTATGTGTTTGCATAGTCATGCCTATACAGTGTCTACTGTGTGGGTGGTATATACTTTGCTCAGGCATATGACAATGATGATTTGGGAAAGGAAACTCAAAGCGAGTGCTCAAAGTGACTAAGAGGTTTCACTAGTAGTCAGATCACAAAACAATTTTACTTCTACTGATGATTTTGACTTGGATGGAAAAGGTTTTTTTAAACATTATTTCCAGTGCCAAGGGGTTTTCATTTGTATTTTCTTTCATGTTTATTTGTGTAGATGCATGTTCTAATATTATGTGTGTTAAAACCTGATGTTTCTGACATTGTTTTTAATTAAACTGAGGGATAATTTATGTATGATTAACTGGGTACATTTAAAAGTTACAATTTGATGAGGTTTGACAGTCGTATATTTCTGTAATTGCTATCACAAACAAGACAAAAAACATTTCCATCATTCCCAAAATATTCCTTCATGTATGCTGGTAGTCCTTGTCTTTACACCCATCATCTGTGGGCAACCAATGATCTGCCATTTGTCACCATAGACTAGTTAGCGTTTTTTATTAGTTTACTCTTTTTGTGGTGTCTAATATGTACTCTTTTGTGTTTACCTTATTTCACTCAAAGGAATGATTTTTGAGATTCATCAATTCGTGTGTGTCCCTTTTTACTGCTGAATAGTATTCCATTATACAGATAACTTAGCTATCTGCCAATTCACATTTGAGTTGTTTCTAGCTTTTGGTTATTGTGAATAAAATGTCTATGAACATTCATGCACAAGTCTTTGTGTGGATATATATTTTTATTTCTCTTGGGTAAATACTTAGGATTGAAATGGTAAGGTTATATGTGGGCATGTGTTTGATTTTTGGAAAAAACTACTATAAATTTTCTAGTGCAGTTATACTTTTTTATATTCCCACTAATAATGTGTGAAAGTTTTAGTTGTTTTACATTTTTGCCAATATATATTATCAGTCTTTTTAACTTTAGCCATAGTAATAGGTGCATAATCATTATCTCACTGATTTAAATCTGCATTTCTTCTACAATTACTAATATTAAACATCTTTTTTGTGTATTTATTGGTAATCTGAATATCTTTTTTTTTTGGTAAAGTGTCTGTTCAAGTCACTTGCCTGTTTTTTTAAATTGATTTTTAAAATTATTGGATTATAAAAGTTCTTCACATACTATTGTTTTTTTAGCTGTGCTGTGGCTTGTAGGATATTAGTTCCCTGACCAGAAATTGAATCTGAACTTCTCTAGTCAAAGTGCTGAGTTCTAACCATTGGATAAGCAGGGAACTCCTAAAGAACCAGCTTTTAATTTTGTTAATTTTTGTATTACTTGTTTTCTGTTTTGTTGATTTTTGCTCTTCCTTTTATTATTTTCATCTTTCTATTTTGTTTTTAACTTCTTTAGGTAATTCCTGCTTTGTTATTAGTATTTAAAGCTATTAATTTTTCTGTAAGCATTGCTTTGGTGTAGCTGCAAATCACAAAATTTGATACTATATACACTTTTATCTGTCCTACTTCTTTTATGTAACAATATGTCCTGGAGATCACTCCATAATGGTTTATAAAGATATTCCTCATTCTTTTTAAGGATTTCATTGTACTTCATTTTGTGGATGTTCTATAACTTAGAAAACTGGTTCCCTATGATTTGGATTATTTCTAGAAGTCTTGCTATTACAGTGTAGTAATGACCTGTCTTCTGTATATACATTAATATATTTCAACTGTTGCCTATATAGCTTTGGGATAGTTTCTGGGAAGTGATATGGCTGGGTCAAAAGGAAAATGCTTATGTAACTGCTATTGTCAAATTTTCCATTACTGAAGTGGTAATATTTTACATTCCGACCAGCAGTATATTGGCATGCCTATTTCTCTACAGTTTTGCAAACAGAGTATATTCTCCAATTTTTTAGTTTTGATGATCTTATAAATAAGAAATAGCATTTCTGAGTAGTTATATTTTGTATTTCTTTTACCATAAATGATGTTGAGCTTTTTTATAAATGACTAGGAGACATGTATACTTCTTTTTCTGTGAACTGTCCGTAACTATAGGGTTGTGTTGACCTTAATTTTTAGCCCAGCTTAAGCCAGCTGCATGCCAGGAAACTGTGCAAACCACTCTTTTAAGCACTGAGGATAAAGAATGAAAAACCTAGATGAAAATCCCTGCCCCCCTGGAGCTTACAATCTAGTGAGGGAGTGGTGGATTTGGCCCATGAATTTTGGCAAATGTCTCAAATCTTCTTCCTTAGCTTGGCTATTCCTATTCAGATCCAGAATTTGTAATGCTTGTGCCCATGTGCCTTTATAATAATCCTGATTCTATGGACTTGCTGTTGATGTGCTCTTTCAGACCTTTGTCTCTCATTGTTTCTACAGAAACATGACTGGGACTTGCTTCTCCAGCTCTCTTAATTGGGTTAATTTTGGGTTTCCCAGGTGAGGCTAGTGGTAAAGAACCCTCCTGCCAATACAGGAGACTTGAGAGATACAGGTTTGATCCCGGATTGAGAGGACCCCCTTGGAGGAAGGCATGACAATCCACTCCAGTATTCTTGCCTGGAGAATTCCCATGGACAGAGGAGCCTTGCAGGCTACAGTCCATGGCATCACAAAGATTCAGACACGACTGAAGTGACTTAGCATGCCACGGATAGGTAGTGTATTTATCCTAGTGTACTTCTTAGGAACCAACCCTTCGTTTCTACCCACTGTGGCAAGAGTTATTCGCACAAGAAAAATTTGACAATTGGAGCAGCTTACAAACTGGGGTGAAAGTGTAAGTTGCTCAGTTGTATCTGACTCTGCGACCCCATGGACTGTAGCCCACCAGGAGTCAATGTCTCAGAAACTCAGCTTCCTTATTGGCAAAATGGGAATAATGCTATCAAGTGCGTATATCAGATCAGATCAGATCAGATCAGTCGCTCAGTCGTGTCCGACTCTTTGCGACCCCATGAACCGCAGCACGCCAGGCCTCCCTGTCCATCACCAGCTCCCGGAGGTCACTCAGACTCGCATCCATCGAGTCAGTGATGCCATCCAGCCATCTCATCCTCTGTCGTCCCCTTCTCCTCCTGCCTTCAATCCCTCCCAGCATCAGAGTCTTCTCCAATGAGTCAACTCTTCTCATGAGGTGGCCAAAATACTGGAGTTTCAGCTTTAGCATCATTCCCTCTAAAGAAATTCCAGGATTGATCTCCTTCAGAATGGACTGGTTGGATCTTCTTGCAGTCCAAGGGACTCTCAAGAGTCTTCTCCAACACCACAGTTCAAAAGCTATATACACACTTAGCCTTGTGCCTGGCACATATTTCTGTTCCAGGTAATTTGCTCATCTTTGATCACTGGTCAATAACAAAGCCATCATATTTAAACTCTAAAAGCTACAGTCCATGGGTTGCAAAGAGTTGGACATGACTGAGTGAGTTCACTTTCAGTGTATTCAAAATTTCTCCAAAAAACTCACTGTGCATTGAATCTTATCCTAAAATGTTTCTCTTTGTTGTTCAGATACTGTAGATGCACTAGAAGTGTATTATTTCCTTGTGAATACTTTGAATTTTATGCCTTCCACAATTAGAGCCTGCCACAGTTAGATCCTGCCAGTATCCAGCCTCAGTTCTAATCATATATCCAGTTTTTCTCATATAATGGCGATACCCAACCATGTGTAGTTCTTTGAAACCTCCAAATGGCTTCATGCCTTCTTCTAAATGCCATTCTTTGTGTGCAATTTTCTTCTACCTTTTATTTTCCTAGAAAACTCCTCATTTAAGATTGAGCTCAAATATCATTTATTGTAGGAAGTCTTTCCTAATCCTTTACTCCTGCTGTTTTAGAGTTAAAAACATCTTCTTTTAAACTTCTGGACATTATGTATATATCTATCCTAACACTAAAAGTTTATGTTATCATTGTTTATTTCTTCCCTGGACCTCAGGCTCATAGAGAGAAAAGGGTATTGTTCATTATGATGTTTCTGTGCTTAGTGAGTACTTTGCCAGGAGTTGCTACTCAAAAAATGCTTATTAACAATTTTCATTTGCAGCTTGCCTTGTAAAATTTGAACTTAATAGACACTTGTCTATGTGATGTGATTTCAACAGTGTTTAGTATACTCCTTTGTTGCTCTATCTCAGCTGGTAAAGAATCCTCCTGCAATGTGGGAGACCTTGGTTTGAACCCTGGGTTGGGAAGATCCTCTGAGAAGGGAAAGGCTACCCATTACAGTATTCTGGCCTGGAGAATTCCATGGACTGTATAGTCCATGGGGTTGCAAAAAGTTGGACATGACTGAGGGACTTTCATTTGTTGTTCTATATCAGCATCCAGTCAACACATCAGTGCTAAACTTCTCCTTCCTCACTGGTGCCTGAAATGTCTGTAACATAGTGAAACACTTTTTCACAACTGGAGATAGACTAAGTGCATTTAAGTCTAGAAGAAGAAATACTTTGACTTGAATATAAGACAGGAGGGTGGTGAGTGGTACTGTGGGCCTAAAACAGGGGTATGCCAAATAGGAAGGAAGATCAAGTGAAAAGTTCATACCAGGATAAATTTTTCTGAGATGTTTGCTTTCCTATCATAATTCATGTTTTTATTGGCAACTGCAATCCCCAAATGGCCCAAGGAATGTGAAAAAAAAAATGTGATTTTCTCCAGGAGTGAGAAATGCTAATGTGTATTTCTCTCTTTACCCCATGTGTCTTTTCAGAATGCTTAAGTGCAGGAATGGAAGGTCCTAAAACATCAAACAACTCAATGCAGCAGATGGACAATGGTAATCACAGTTCAGGTAATGCTCATCTTTTAATAATGATTCTAATAGAAAAGTGCTTGATGTTTTTCCAGTTTTTACACTTTGAGATCTTGAATTGTCTGAAGTTATTTATAGATTATTTTGTCTAAAATTGTCAAAATGAAATACTGCTTATGTTTTAAAATGTTGGTAAATTTTTCATTCTGAAATTATTTTCTATGCTTATTTAGTACTTATTTCAAGACTGTGATCATGAAGTAAATCAAGGGCACAGCACCAATTTTTTTCATTCAATTTTTAAATCATAGTTTTACTAGGTTTACTCTGCAGTAGTCCTGGAGTGGATTGCTATTTCCTTCTCCAGGGGATCTTCCCAACCAAGGGATCGAACCCAGGTCTCCCGCATTGTAGACAAATGCTTTACTGTCTGAGCCACCAGGGAAGTCAGGTTTACTCTGGAGAACTTAAAAATATTGGCCTTAGCAGATGTTACTAATTTACTTTCTGTGTGCCCTTGCCCAGCTCTACTGTCTCCCAAATTTTTGTTTCTCATTGTAGTTAACTTTTTCTTTATATTTTAAAATATTATTTTTGTAATACATTTTACATTGAGCACTTCATGGAAAAATAATTCTAGTGATTTCAAAATGCATTCTTGGACTCAATAAGTATCCTTTTTAATTATACTTACTTATTTACTATTTAGAAAAATTAGATATCAGGTCAACTGCAGACTCAAATAAGTAAAATGACTATATAAATTACTAATCTGAGGGGTGGGAATAGTGCTTGAGTTTAGTGAGTTAAATGGTGCCTCCACCTCAAGATCTGTCCACCAGGAACCTACAAATATGGGTACATTTGGACAAAGGGTCTTTGAAAATGTATTTAAGCTAAAGCTTTCAGATGAGATCATCCTGGATTAGCGTGGGCCCTAAGGCCAATGACATAGAAAAGAAAAGGAGAAGACACAAGGGAAAATACAATGTAAAGATGGAGGCAGAGGTTGAAATGATACATCTACAAACTAAGGAATACATAGGATTTCTGCCAGCCACTCAAACCCGGAAGAAACAAAAGAAGGATTCTTTACTAGAGACTTTGGAAAGAATATGGTTGTGCTAATACTTTGATATATTTCTGACTTCTAGAAATGTGAGAGAATAAATATCTATTGTTTTAAGGGATCGAGTTTGCAGATACATATCAAGACAGTTCTAGGAAACTAATATAATGAATAACTAAATTACTTTTCTACTATAAATATGTCTTTAAAAACAGTTCACATGTGATTCAGTCTATATACAGATCTTCCATCACTTATGATGGCATTATGCCTCAATAAACTCATCCTAAGTTGAAAATATCATAAGTCAAAATACACCTACCCTACCTAACAGGAGGAAAAGAGGACGACAGAGGATGAGATAGTTGGATGGCATCACCAACTCAATGGACATGAATTTGAGCAAACTTCAGGAGATAATGAAGGACAAGAAAGCCTGGCATGCGGCAATCCATGGAACTGCAAAGAATTGAACACTACTTAGTGACTGAACAACAATAATAACCTAACATCAAAACTTAGCTGAGCCTTCTTTAAACAGTTGAGCAAAATCATCTAACACAAAGCCTATCTTATACTAACATGTTGGATAACTCATGTAATTTGTTGAATACTGTACCTTTTGAAAGTGAAAAAGATGGTTGTATGGGTACAGAATAGTTGTATCAGTTATTTACCCTTGTGATTGTATAGCTGACTAGGGGCTGTGGCTTACTGCAGCTGCTCAGCATCACAAGAGAATACCATACTGCATTATTGCTATCCTAGAAAGCAATCAAAATCCAAAATTCAAAATACAGTTTCTACTGAATGCATATGGCTTTTGCACCATTGTACAGTAAAAAAAAGAAGTCCTAAATCACACTATCCCAAGTTGGGGACTGTCTGTATATGTACATACTGAAAGAGTTAGACTTCTTATGTTAATGTAAAACTATAATCTTTCTAAACTTAAAAGAAAATTTGGTTTCATATGAAGAAATTGAAGACAGAAATCATAGAATCATTAATCAGAAGCTTTAAATGATTATTGTACTACTTTGGTATATACAAAGCTTCAAGAAAGACTAAATAAGAGAGATGCTTTCGTTTATCATTCAAGACATGATACTTGATGTGAAATTGAAATTCTATAGGAACTAGATACCAAATGGAGATAATAAAACTGAATGCCTCATATTAGCAATCAACTAAGTATAAAAGATGTATCCAGTGTTATAAAAATGATCACAGGACTACTTCTGAAAACAAGCATAATATTTTAGTTTTCTGAAAAATATTATTTTAGCACACTTAAGAGTACACTAAAACTTGTGGGTTTTATCTCTGGTATGAGAAATTACAGGGAAAATTGACTTTCTTCCCAAGGTATTTTTCTTTAGACAGTGAATGTTGCTTAGTTGTAGGAGAATTTTGTGTCTGGTTTAAGAGGCAGAATTCTCCGTGGGCCTCCAGTTCAGTTCAGTTCAGTCACTCAGTCATATCCAACTCTTTGCAACCCCATGAATCGCAGCACGCCAGGCCTCCCTGTCCATCACCAACTCCCGGAGTTCACTCAAACTCATGTCCATCGAGTCAGTGAGGCCATCCAGCCATCTCATCCTCTGTCGTCCCCTTCTCCTGCTGTCCCCAATCCATCTCAGCATCAGAGTCTTTTCCAATGAGTCAACTCTTCTCATGAGGTGGCCAAAGTATTGGAGTTTCAGCTTTAGCATCATTCCTTTCAAAGAAGACCCAGGACTGATCTCCTTTAGAATGGACTGGTTGGATCTCCTTGCAGTCCAAGAGACTCTCAAGAGTCTTGTCCAACACCTCAGTTCAAAAGCATCAATTCTTTGGTGCTCAGCTTTCTTCACAGTCCAACTCTCACATCCATACCAGACTACTGGAAAAACCATAGCCTTGACTAGATGGACCTTTGTTGGCAAAGTAATGTCTCTGCTTTTGAATATGCTATCTAGGTTGGTCATAACTTTCCTTCCAAGGAGTAAGCGTCTTTTAATTTCATGGCTGCAGTCACCATCGGCAGTGATTTTGGAGCCCAGAAAAAGAAAGTCTGACACTGTTTCCACTGTTTCCCCATCTATTTGCCATGAAGTGATGGGACCAGATGCCATGATCTTCGTTTTCTGAATGTTGGGCCTTAAGCCAACTTTTTCACTCTCCTCTTTCACTTTCATCAAGAGGCTTTTTATTTCTTCTTCACTTTCTGCCATAAGGGTGGTGTCATCTGCATACCTGAGGTTATTGATATTTCTCCCAGCAGTCTTGATTCCAGCTTGTGCTTCCTCCAGCCCAGCGTTTCACATGATGTACTCTGCATATAAGTTAAATAAGTAGGGTGACAATATACAGCCTTGACATACTCCTTTTCCTATTTGGAACCAGTCTGTTGTTCCATGTCCAGTTCTAACTGTTGCTTCCTGACCTGTATACACGTTTCTCAAGAGGCAGGTCAGGTGGTCTGGTATTCCCATCTCTTTCATAATTTTCCACAGTTTATTGTGATCACACAGTCAAAGGCTTTGGCATAGTCAAGAAAGCAGAAAAAGATGTTTCTCTGGAACTCTCTTGCTTTTTCGATGATCCGGCAGATGTTGGCAATTTGATCCCTGGTCCCTCTGCCTTTTCTAAAACCAGCTTGAACATCTGGAAGTTCATGGTTCACGTATTACTGAAGCCTGACTTGGAGAATTTTGAGCATTACTTTATTAGCATGTGAGATGAGTGCAATTGTGCGGTAGTTTGAGCATTCTTTGGCATTGCCTTTCTTTGGGATTGGAATGAAAACTGACCTTTTTCAGTCCTGTGGCCACTGCTAAGTTTTCCAAATTTGCTTAAATATTGCGTGCAGCACTTTCACAGCATCACCTTTCAGGATTTGAAATAGCTCCACTGGGATTCCATCACCTCCACTAGCTTTGTTCGTAGTGATGCTTTCTAAGGCCCACTGGACTTCACATTCCAGCATGTCTGGCTGTAGGTGAGTGATCACATCATCATGATTATCTGGATCTTGAAGATCTTTTTTGTACAGTTCTTCTGTGTATTCTTGCCACCTCTTCTTAATATCTTCTGCTTCTGTTAGGTCCATACCATTTCTGTCCTTTGTTGAGCCCATCTTTGCATGTAATGTTCCCTTGGTATCACTTATTTTCTTGAAGAGCTCTCTAGTCTTTCCTGTTCTGTTGTTTTCCTCTATTTCTTTCATTGATCACTGAAGAAGGCTTTCTTATCTCTCCTTGCTATTCTTTGGAACTCTGCATTCAGATGCTTATATTTTTCCTTTTCTCCTTTGCATTTCACTTCTCTTCTTTTCACAGCTATTTGTAAGGCTTCCCCAGACAGCCATTTCGTTTTTTTGCATTTCTTTTCCATGGGGATGGTCTTGATCCCTGTCTGCAGTACAATGTCATGAACCTCCGTCCATAGTTCATCAGGCACTGTATCAGATCTAGGCCCTTAAATCTATTTCTCACTTCCATTGTATAACATGAGATTTGATTTAGGTCATACCTGAATGGTCTAGTGGTTTGCCCTAGTTTCTTCAACTTAAGTCTGAATTTGGCAATAAGGAGTTCATGATCTGAGTCATGAACTCCTTATTGAGTTCCAAGACAGTCAATCCCAGTCTTTTTTTGCTGACTGTATAGAGCTTCTCCATCTTTGGCTGCAAAGAATATAATCAATCTGATTTCTGTATTGACCATCTGGTGATGTCCATGTGTAGAGTCTTCTCTTGTGTTGTTGGAAGAGGGTGTGTGTATGACCAGTGTGTTCTCTTGGCAAAACTATTAGCCTTTGCCCTGCTTCATTCTGTATTCCAAAGGCAAATTTGCCTGTTACTCCAGGTGTTTCTTGACTTCCTACTTTTGCATTCCAGTTCTGTATAATGAAAAGGACATCTTTTTTGGGTGTTAGTTCTAAAAGGTCTTGTAGGTGTTCACAGAACCATTCAACTTCAGCTTCTTCAGCGTTACTGGTTGGGGCATAGACTTGCATTAGTGTGATATTAAATGGTTTGCCTTGGAAACGAACAGAGATCATTCTGCCATTTTTGAGAATGCATCCAAGTACTGCATTTCAGACTCTTTTGTTGACCATGATGGCTACTCCATTTCTTCTAAGGGATTCCTGCCCACAGTAGTAGATATAATGATCATCTGAGTTAAATTCACCCATTCCAGTCCTTTTTAGTTCACTGATTCCTAGAATGTCGACATTCACTCTTGCCATCTCCTGTTTGCCTTGATTCATGCACCTAACATTCCAGGTTCCTATGCAATATTGCTCTTTACAGCATCGGGCCTTGCTTCTATCACTGGTCACATCCACAACTGGGAATTGTTTTTGCTTTGGCTCCGTCCCTTCATTCTTTCTGGAGTTATTTCTCCAGTAGCATATTGGGCACCTACTGACCTGGGGAGTTCCTCTTTCAGTATCCTATCATTTTGCCTTTTCATACGGTTCATGGGGTTCTCAAGGCAAGAATACTGAAGTGGTTTGCCATTCCCTTCTCCAGTGGACCACATTCTGTCAGTCCTCTCCACCATGACCCACCTGTCTTGGTGGCCCCATAGGACATGGCTTAGTTTTATTGAGTTAGACAAAGCTGTGGGCCATGTGATTAGATTGACTAGTTTTCTGTGATTATGGTTTCAGTGTGTCTGCCCGCTGATGCCCTCTTGCAACACCTACTGTCTTACTTGGGTTTCTCTTACCTTGGACGTGGGGTATCTCTTCAGAGCTGCTCCAACACTCACTGGAATACCTTTATTAAGCATAAAGTTTCTTCTACACTCTAGTCCACTGAGAACACTGAAACTCAAAATGCTTGAAAACCTTATTCAATTATGAAGACACCACTTAATATAAGACCAAACTCCTCCAATAGAATCCCCTGGTACTCACACTGATTTCGTTATATCTCATAAAATCTAATGTGACAATATTCCCAGACAAGATGACTAACATGAGAATTCACTGATATGGCAACAGCTTAATTCAGAGCATGAAGATCATTTGCTCTGTTACTAAAATTAATAATTTCTATGGGGCATATGAAGTGAAATCCAAAGGATAAGAAGAAAAGTCTTTAATTATCTCCTAGAAGACATCAATCAAGGCTAGGTTCTTTGAACTTTCCATTGATAACAAACAACCTATATCTTTAAAATAAGGAGCATGGTACTTCTTTGGCAGTCTAGTGGTTAAGACTCCTCACTTCCACTGCAAGGGGTGTGGGTTTAACCTGTGGTGGGGGAATAAGATTCTGATTGCCATGCACTGAGGCAAAAAAAAAAAAAAAACAAAACTGGGGAGAATGATTGATGACAGCCAGACATGTGAAGAACTGATGCTGAAGAAGAATTCTGTTTAACCAGAACCAGAGAATATTACGGTTGTGACACTTTCTTCCAGAAACAGCAGGTCTCAGGACTGCAAAAGCCAAAATGCTCACAAGAGAAAGCCTTCATAGGCTTCAGTAGCCTTTGTCTATTATGGTAGCCATCTCGTGACCACCAGACAGCTCCCTTTTAGCTGGGAATGGGCAGGGTTCATTGTAGTTTTCTTATCAGAATCCTATTGGGTGTCCTCAATATTGCCACTCTTCACTCAAAGTAAGGAAAGAAAGAATGCAAGGAAGAAAGGAAGGAGTTGCAACACGGTTAAAAACAGAATGACTCAGCTGGTAGAGAATCTGTCTGCAGTGCAGGAGACCCAGGTTCAATCCCTGGGTTGGGAAGAGCCCCTGGAGAAGGAAATGGCAACCCACTCCAGTATTCTTGCCTGGGAAATCCTAGGACAGATGACCCTGGCAGGCTATAGTCCATGGGGTCACAAGGAGTCATACATGACTTAGTGACTAAACCACCAACACAGAAATAGAACAGGAAATTTATTTAATTTGAAGGACAACTTGGGGTTCTCACTGGAGATTTAGTTTATCTTTAAAAGGCAAAGTAAGCAGAATAAAATAGAATATTTAGTGGATGTTTATTGTTTGTATTTATAAATGTTGTCACTGTAAGAAATTACAACAAACAAAATACTGTACTTTAAGTCAAGAGTTAGCAAACTATAGCCCATGGGCAAAATCTGGCTGGCTGTATATATTTGTAGATAAAATTGTATTGGACAAAGCCATGGACATTTGTTCCCTTATTATATGTGCCTGCTTTCTTGCTGCAACAGCAGTGTTGAATACTTGCAGCAGAGACCATATGGGATGCAAAGCTCCAGATGTTTCCTTTTTAGTCCTTTGGCAAAACTATACTGTGTGCGATGATAGAGTTTCAGAATCTATAACACCTAAGACATAACTTGATTTCAGTAATCCCTCTGAGGTCAACTTTGATTTCTTATCTGTTTCTGGAATAGATACTTAATCCCAGTATGAACTAAATTTAATAGTTAGAATCTCATTCTTTGCCTTCTTTCGAACCCAGTCTAATGATACTTAGCTACCTAGAAAAGCCAAATTATTTTAGAAGCCTATTCACTGCTGGCTTGTAAGACCTTTAATTTAATTTCTCTGTTTATTATGTGGTAGAATTGAGTGGAAAATTAGAATGGGGAGCATAGAGAATATTTTTAAAAGCAGGAGAGCACATTGAATGGTGGTCTTATAAACTCAGAGGAAGATATTTTTCAGGTTTTTAAGTCATAAGAAGCATTCTGAAAGTCATTGTTGTTCTTAAAAAAATAGTAATACAAACATATTTTTCAGAAAGCAAATTTGAAGTAGATTGGGACTATCTTCAGAAACTCTATAGAACTCAGGAGAAGGAATGCTTGTAGATCTTAAGAACAAGGAATTGGGAACTTGAGTTAGGTTAAGTCTGCCATCCCTCTCTGCTTCTGCTTCATTCTTCCCGAGGTTTATTAGTCAGGGCTCCTCAGAGAAACAGAACAGGATGTATGTGTGTGATGGACATCCTAGAGAGAGGGAGAATGAGAGAAAGAGGAAGAGATTGATTTACTTTATGGAACTGGTCCAAAATCTGCAGGATCTTTGGAGACCCAGGGAAGAGATGCAGATTGAGTCTGAATGCAATGTGCTGGCAGAATTCCCTTTACCATGAGGTCAGTCTTTTCTGTTAAACCCTTCAACTATTGGATGAGGCCCACTCACATTATGGAGGGTAATTTACTTTACTCAAATTCTACCAATTAAAAAATATCTTTGTAGAAACATCTAGAATAATGTTTGACCAAACATTTGGGTACCATGGACTAGCTAGGCTGACACATAAAATTAACCATGATAGCAGGAAAATGGGGAAGAAAAAGGGATGAACTATTCTTCTCAGTGTTGGTTCTTGAGAAAATACTTGATTCGTCCAGCTGTTTGAGATGCCAAGCACAGGTCTAAACAATTTTAAACAATTTTAACAACTGTAGTGGCATCTGTAAAAAAGACCACATAATCAGCCCAGCTCATGTAAGGTGTGCATGATGGACAAATACATTATGGCTAGGGAAGGATAGAGGCAGTGTTACCGTGTACAAAATAGTTTTAAGTATAAAAAGATATTGTGTAAATGGGAAATCATTGATTAATAGCTTACAATGTAATTTCCAAATGTTAACATGTTTTTCTATATAATGATGTAACAGCTTCTAATTTCTGTATTTCAAGGATTTTTGTGTAACTTTAGTTATGGTTCATTGATTTTCTATCATGTTGTACACAAGCTCTTGTGGAGAAAAGAATGGCTTTTATTGTAAGTTTCTAAAATTGATATCATCTATTTCTCTCTGAATATTTTCTAGTTTCAACAACTTCATCTACGGAAAGAAAGCAGAGCACTGTAACACTTTATGCAGAAGGTAGTATGCCTGTATTTTTTTGTTTCTTTACTTTGAGGACAGTACTGAAGCATAGAATGTTGAGCTTCCTTAGAAACATAGTCAGTGGTCTGCACTTGGTTCTAATCTTGTACCCAGTTAAAGAATATGGTGATCTGAATGCTGTAGGATAAGTGCCTTGAATGACTCCACCCCATCCTCCCCCAAAAAAGTTCAATTCCACTGAAAGATTATGGAGTTTTCTCTGTCATGCACTGTGCTGGGCTTGTGGGGACCATAAAGATGAGCAAGATGAAGAAGACTATCAGAGAGCCCTCCAGGGAGCTCTATTCTGTGGGGGAACCCAGACAGAAGCCCAGATATCACACAAGCAGAAGAGGTAAGCACTCACATCAAGTGTACCAGGAGTGTAGAAAGAGAGTGGTTAAACACCAAGGCTTAGACAGGGCTTCACAGAGGATGTAGCATGTGAATCAGGTCTTAAATAAAGTTATTTAAATAGAAAAATAGCATTATGTTGGGCACCTTAGAGAGTGAAAACAGTGTGAGAGATGACATGGAGGTGGAATTGTGCTTGTTTTTTTCCTGCAATGAGGGGACAATGTAGTGGGTGATAAGATTGCAAAGTGAATCAGTGTGACAGAGGGCTTTTGAAGCCAATAGGAAGACATTCAAACTTATTCTTCAGGCAGTGAAAGATGTCTGGAGGGTTTTAGAGTTGAAGTAATTGCATTATGTTGTGGAATGATGAATTTTAAGGTATGAACTGAAGGGAGAAGAGTTTTGAGACAGAAACAGAAGTTAGGTGCCTGGCGATGGGGGCTTAATCTAGGGTAGTGAAAGTCACTGAGTCATGTCCAACTCTTTGCGACCCCATGGACTATGCAGTCCATGGAATTCTCCAAGCCAGAATACTGGAGTGCATAGCTTTTCCCTTCTCCCAGCCCAGGGATCTTCCCAGCCCAGGGATCTTCCCAACCCAGGGATCGAACCCAGGTCTCCCGCATAGCAAACAGATTCTTTACCAGCTGAGCCACAAGGAAAGCCCAAGAAAACTGGAGTGGGTACCCTATCCCTCCTCCAGGGGATCTTCCCTACCCAGAAATTGAACTGGGGTCTTCTTCACTGCAGGCAGATTTTTTACCAACTGAGCTATCAGGGAAGCCCTAGGGTAAGGTTGTGAGAAAAGAAAGGAAATGCCTCAAAGCCAATAAGAATTTGTGTGCAAAAGGCTGGCATACCACTCCAGTACTCTTGCCTGGAAAATCCCATGGACGGGGGAGCCTGGTGGGCTGCAGTCCATGGGGTCGCTAAGAGTTGGACACAACTGAGCGACTTCACTTTCACTTTTCACTTTCATGCATTGGAGCATGAAATGGCAACCCACTCCAGTGTTCTTGCCTGGAGAATCCCAGGGATGGGGGAGCCTGGTGGGCTGTTGTCTATGGGGTCGCACAGAGTCGGACACGACTGAAGCGACTTAGCAGCAGCAGCAACAGCAAAAGGCTGAATGAGACTGGAAGAGATTTATAGACAAAGGATGCAAAAAAGAAGGGATGTGGCTGCTGGTTTGAGAGCAAAGAAGAGACTCTATTGTTTTCTCAGGAAGTAGGGTGTGCAATCACCCTAGATGATCTTATATGGAGAATATATTTGTTAAGTGCCAAACCCACTGAGTGTTGTGGAGGTACTGGCCATTGGTAAATTATCATTTACCAATGATAATTTATCATTTTAATCCTGATAATTTATGAAAAAGTATGAAAAAGTAACGGTATGGAGAAGGAAAGAAGAGGATGAAGAAAGGGGGGAAATACCAATAACATTAGAACTATCAATATAGGTGAAGGGTGATTGACTTGAAGGTCACAGAATGGAGGAAAGTGAAAGAACACAGAATATCTGCTGTGCTTGAAATCCTCACTGATGGAGTTATTTCTTGATACTGTGCCCCTGTTCAAATGTGTGCTTATTTGATTACCAAATACTTCCTGTTTTGGAAGTATTTCCTGTTTGGAAGTATTTAAAAAACAGATTCAGATCTTGAGGATATATATTAGCAAAAACATTAAACCTTATACTGTTTACCAAGGTAAAGTTCGAACATATGAGAACACAAAAGAGTGCTTACAGCTTGCTATCTCACTGGTCTCTTATTTTTCTGGTTTTATTTTAAGCATCATTCCTTTATGCACATATAAGCTTCCCACAGCCAATCTCTAGCAGATTTCTAACAAGCCATATTCTTGCTTGTCTCGAAGTCTTTGCCAAGCTGGAGATTCTCACTATGAGCTGATGTCACTTGGAGTGATGGAAACAGCATGGGTTTAACTGTCCTCTTGGCTGGCTGGCTGGCTGGCTGGCTATGTCGCTTCAGTCGTGTCCGACTCCGTGCGACCCCATAGACGGCAGCCCACCAGGTTACCCCGTCCCTGGGATTCTCCAGGCAAGAACATTGGAGTGGGTTGCCATTTCCTTCTCCAATGTGTGAAAGTGAAAACTGAAAGTGAAGTCGCTCAGTTGTGTCCAACTCTTAGCAACCTCATGGACTGCAGCCTACCAGGCTCCTCTGTCCATGGGATTTTCCAGGCAAGAGTACTGGAGTGGGGTGCCATTGCCTTCTCAGATCTACTTTAAAGTCCTCCTCCTTCCTTTATCTAGTAATATGATATTTATTTGGCCATGAAATGAAAAGGCTTGAGTACATCACGGTGGAGGCAGATGACATCAAAAGAGGAGAGAGGAAATATTAAATGCAAAGCTTAGAAACATAAGCTTAAGCTTCAGTCACATAAAATTTTTGTCACACCACAGCTGATTTTGTTCATGTCAAACTGATGAAATCACTGACACTCACCTTTGTTACGAGTGACTTGTAACAGATCAAACCCCTTTCAGTCAGGGACATGTCAGTTTATGGGAGAGCATGAGCTTCTACATTGGGAAATGCTTGCCAGTCTTAATTTTTATTTTAAAATATGGATAAATAGGTCAATGCTATATTTAATCCTGACAATGATATTAAATGTATGAAAACAAGATCTGTGAACAAGGCTCACAGCAAGCTATCAGTGAGTATTTATGTGAATGAATAGAAAGGAAGGAGAACTCATTGAAAGGCTATATATTATACTATCATACATTTGCAATAAAATACTTTTATAGAAAATTTACAGAGGAAAATAATCCTTGTTTTTCATCTGATTTGTATTTATATACTATACTACATTTGATATATATTTATATACTATACTACTTTTTTTTTCCTCTAGAAAAATACTTCTAAGCATCTCTTACAGCTTGGCATTGTCATTTTTAATTTATGTGAGATGGTTCAACTAATGAGATTACAGATTATTTTAAAATCTGTTGATTTAACTGATTTTGTGATTCTCTGAATAAAAATTAAATAAAAAATTCCAACTTCTTCAGCCTGAATGTCATAGCTATTTTTAATAGAAGTACCATATCGTTCCAGATTTATGTTTGTCTGAAGTGCCACCCTTAAGAGTAGGTGTTTAGTTTTGATATTACTGATTTTTCACTTTCATCAAAACTTGGGAGGCGAAAACTACATTATTAATAATTCCATTTTTCCCCCTTAGAGCATGAGTTGTATGGTAAATCTAATAGTCTCTTTGTCCATAAGATTAGATTTAGAACACTGTCTTTGTCTTTTAATTCAGATTCTCTTTTCTCATCATTTGTTTCATAGATATCAAATCTTCTGATTTAATTTCATAACACTTAAAAAATCATCATACATATAATACATGTTATTTTCATAATGATATAGGAAGAAGTTGGTTAATCATTGGATGGATTTAATAGTCTACTTTATATATATTTCATGAATGTTATTTTTTATGTAAGTCTAATATTTCTGGAAAAAGACCACCTGCAAAGTAAATTTTAAGTACAATTTCATGTAATATGTTGTGAATAAATTTTGACACATCAAGTATTATAAAGCTTTTCTCTTATTATTCTGTTTGTGTGTTTATGTTTGTGTTTTCAGTTAAAACTTCACTATCAGTACTAGTGGGTACAAAAGCTGTGCTCACTTGCCCTCCTGTGCTGTGGCCAAGTGTGTTGGTAGCAACATGGGAAATAGTCCTCAGAGACAAGCCGCCCTGCTTCAGAGCCTACAGACGTGATACAAATCAGACCACAAGAGGAAACTGTACCTACAAGAGAATAACCTGGGCCTCCAGGCCTGATGAGAATCCTGCCCTTCAGGTTGATCCAGTGGCCATCACTCATGATGGGAATTACACGTGCCAAATAGTATCAATTGCTGGGAATTTCCATCATGAGTATCACCTCCAAGTATTAGGTAAGGAACGTCATATATTGAGGTGTTTCAGATAACCAGATTTTGGGCTGAAACAAATCTCTGTCTAAACTCCATGTCCCATGTGTTAAGACTGAAGCATTTCCCCTACAATTCTGCAGTGCCCCCGGAGGTGACCCTGAACCGAACTGAGAAGGGAACTGCAGTGTGCAAGGCAGCTGCAGGGAAGCCGGCTGCACAGATCTCCTGGACCCCAGAGGGGGATTGTGTCACTGAGCAAGAGCCTTCCTGGGGTGACGGCACAGTGACCGTCCAGAGCACATGCCGCTGGGAGGGCCGCCATGTGCTGAACGTGTTCTGCTCTGTCTCCCACTTGGCTGGCAACAAGAGTCTGTCCATAGAGCTGAGTCAAGGTTAGTAATTTTTCTAGTCTTATTTTTGATTTTTCCGTTCTTTCAGAGGAGTTACCTTAAGAAAGAAATAGGTGTATGCGAAGAAATTTCATTCAAGGATGTCATTTCCACCCTCCACTTTATCTCCGTCTCCTCCTCAAAGTAAAGGATTATCTAGAAGAATGATACAAAAATTTGTTGTAAAAAGCCATATTATAGAATGAAGTTTATTCTACTTTTTTTTTATTCAGTTGTGTAGAGCAGCTTCCAGGATTTCAGTTGCCCTACGAGGGACTGAACCTGGGCCATGGCAGTGAAAGCCAGAATCCTAACCACTAGGATACCAGGGACTCCCAATTTATTCTTCCTTTAATGTTCTCTTCTGTACTAATAAATTGACTTGTATAGTGTACGTTTACACAAATACTTAAATGGTTTTAATAGAAGGATAAAGGGTAATTTTAAACAACTAATTATAATTTTATTAGAAGAATAAAGTTGCTCATAAATTATCTTCATGAATTTTCAATCTGGTAGAGTTTTCTCCTCATGGTTTTTCCAATGAAGTTTCTTTAATGTCTTATAATAACGTCTATGATTCAGTTCATTACAGTTTAGTTTCTCTGCTCTCTGCACCCATTCTACTCTAATTTCTTGTTATAAAAATATTGTTCTAATCAGCCTAACTCATATAGTTTAAAATCTATGTTGTCTATCATGTCTAGACAAGTATATCATATAAAATGTTAGCCCTCTCTGATTCTCCATCCCCCCTGCTCCATTCTTACAAACAACTCTCCTGAGACAAGTACTTTCATATCTTAAAGTGTTTCTTCTAGTATTTGACTCAGTTTTTATTAACAACATGGTTATGTTGCTATTTCTTAGTATAGCCAATTTAAACCTAGTGTGCATGTGTGTGTGATAATTCATTTCAGTTGTGTTGACTCTGTGTGACCCTATGGACTATTAGCCCCTCAGCTCCTCTGTCCACAGGATTCTTCAGGCAAGAATACTGGAGTGGGTTGCCATGGCATGCTCTCCTCCAGGGAATCTTCCCAACCCAGAGATCAAACCTGTGTCTCTTATGTCTCCTACATTGGCAGGCAGGTTCTTTACATCTGAGCTACCAGGGGAGGTCTTTTCTCTGAGGCTATTCTAACTCTGTAGAAAATACCTCTCCAATCTCTTACCTTGGAGGAATAATCCTGACTATCTGAGAGTGTTCTGAGAGAAGGGAGGAGAGGGGTGTATGTAAGTGTGTGTGTGTGTGTGACTATTCAGAACTCAAATTTTCCTTTAAAGACACTTCATCTTCACCCTACATTATATCTGAATCTTTGACTCTGGAATTTCTCCAGTTCATCTTCTCTGGGCCAAACTTCCTGTTTTCTGCTGGTCGGGGAAGTGTGGTGACCCTGGTTGAGTGGGGTGGAAGGACAGTTGGCAGCCTATCTGTTCTTCATACAGAACTTCAAGGAAGCTTCCAACTTTTAGCTCCACACTCCACTCCTGACATTCCCTTTTCTCCATATTTTTTCCTCCCTACTCTAGAGTCTTCTTGGATTCACTAAGGTTTATACTTATTTCACTCTGAATTATTGGCCATTCTTCAGTTCATCTTTCACGTTAAAACAAGTTGAAATCTTTCATCTGCTCTTATCTTCATCCATAATCTCTTTGTCTTTGCAAGTCTACATTAAAAAAAAAAATTCTGTGCTCAGGGCTGGTGCACTGGGATGACCCTGATGGATGGGATGGGGAGGGAGGTGGGAGAGGGGTTCAGGATGGGGACACAGGTACACCCATGGCTGATTCATGTATGGCAAAACCCACTACAATAGTGTAAAGTAATTAGCCTGCAATTAAAATAAATTAATTAATTAAAAAAATTCTCTACTGATATTTTAGTGTTAAGAAAGGAGAAGAGGAAAATGTTGGGTTTAAAGCATGATTTTCTAAAGTCCATTCTTAAAGTTTGTGTGTGTATATGTATATATATATATATATATATAGTTTGGCAGTGTTTACTGAGAAGAGTAATGCTCCCAGTTATGTATGAAGTCTGACCATTCGATATTATAATATGACATCATATTTATAGACTCTCAGAATTGGAGGGAGTCTCTAGTCCAGTCCCACCCAATGCAGGTATGTCTCCCACACAGGGTGGACCTTTACCTCTGCTAGTACACTTCCAACAAAAGACAGCTCATTAGTTTGAAAGAGAGGACTTCAAAACACTATTGTAGTTTTTAACTGTAAAACAAAAAAATTTTCTTCTTTAAATAAAAATCCAGTGTTTAAAAACAGAGTATTGAAAGAAGGTGGATTGCAGCCTCCACTTAGCTCTCTCTCTGTCCCAGCCACATTCACGCAACTTCAGGAGCACAGTCTTTTAACTTCTCAGAGTCGGCCAGGTCCTTTGCTGACTTCTCCTCTTGTCAGATTGAGCTTATATTTCTGCCAGCAGTTAGTGAATAGTTTAAAGTTGCTGACATGCATTCAGTTCAGTTTCAATGCCTTGGAACAGAGGTGACTTCAGAATTAGGGTTATTTTTCCAAATACTTTTCTTACAATTCCCTGTTCATTTTTGAATATTGGAGATGACCAATACTCTGTTACTGTAACAGAGAGACCTAAATTTTACATCTCTCCTACAGGAATTCACTAAATGAATCCTTAAGGCAACAAAATCCTGATACAAGATAATGTCTGCTGAAAACTCAAGAGTCTGAAATGATAAAGCAATTTTATTATAACAATTACTTGAATTATTAATGGGGCAAAAGTTTTAAAAATTAAATCACAGAAATAAATTTAATGTACTATAAGACATTCTTGTAGATGTAAATATATATACATATAATTTTAAAGTAGACTTTTATTTTTTAAATAGAATGATAGCAATATTGAATAGGAAGTACAGAGAGTTCCAATAAAACCCTTGTCCCTACACATGCATGGTCTTCCTGTCTATCTATTTGATCATCTCCCACACTGCAGTGGTACATTTGTTATAATCAATGACCCTACCTTAACGTACTATTACCACTCAAAGTCCATAGTTTACATTAAGATTCACTCTAGGTACATGTTCTATGAATTTTTATAAATGCATAAATGACATACATTCACCATTATTGTATGGTATAGAGTAGTTTCACTGCCATAAAATCCTCTATGCTCCACCTATTCATGCCTCCATCCACCCTGACCTTTAACAATCCCTGATCATCTTACTCCATAGTTTTGCCTTTTCCAGAATGTCATATGGTTGGAATCATGCAGCATTTAGCCTTTTCAGACTGGCTCCTTTCATTTAGTAATACGCTTTTAATAGTCCTACATGATTTCATGGCTTGATAGCTCATTGCTTTTTACTGCTGAATAATGTTAAATTATTTTATTATGCCAGGGAATTATGCCAGGGAAGCTTAGCATGCTGCTATCCATGGGGTCACAAAGAGTCATACACGGCTGAGTGACTGAACTGAACTGAGTGTTAAATTATATATTCTTGTGTCTATATTTACAGGTGATGAAATACCAGCACACTTAAAAAATTTATATATCACTGCCCCTATTTTTATTATCTTGATCGTCGCGGGATCCATTTGGCTTTTGAAAACCAGTGGCTGCAGGTACTGACTGATGCCTTCTCTTCTCCAGCTTTATTGGGTTAAAAAGAAGTCAGAAATATGGGATTGACTAGGTAAAATTAAGATTCTAACATCAATTCTCCCATAATCAAGAAGTGTACCCTGAAAATAAAATACATGGTCTACTCTGAATGACATGGGGGATTTTTCTAGGTTATTTAGATATGCAAGCATAGTGAATTAGGCTGTCTGGGGCAGGATCTTGGGAGAGATAGTGCCTGCTATTTTGCATTTGGGAAAAGAATTACAATAATTAATTTCATATACCAAAGATGAGGTGTTGCATATATTCTATTACACAAGGTTCTTTACATAATTTTACTTATCTTTCCAAAATTCAGAATTATCTTATTTGGATGTGTTAACTGCAAGCAGTATTCTTTACTCATATCTGATAGTTCATTTCTGACTTATGCTATGCTATGCTAAGTCACTTCAGTCATGTCCGACTCTGTGCGACCCCATAGACGGCAGCCCACCAGGCTTCCCCGTCCCTGGGATTCTCCAGGCAAGAACACTGGAGTGGGTTGCCATTTCCTTCTCCAATGCATGAAAGTGAAAAGAGAAAGTGAAGTCGCTCAGTCATGTCCGACTCTTAGTGACCCCATGGACTGCAGCCTACCAGGCTCCTCCGTCTGTGGGATTTTCCAGGCAAGAGTACTGGAGTGGGGTGCCATTGCCTTCTCCGTTTCTGACTTATAGTTTCTATCAAAATGAACTATAATTGTCAACAGCATACTCTTTTGTTTTCTCATTTTCAATCTGAATAATCATGGTTTGACACTTATTCTAGCTTATTTTTATTTTTGCAGAAAATGTAAATTGAAAAAAACAGAGCATACTCCAGTTGTTCAGGAGGTAAGATTAAAAAGAATATTTACAAACTTTTAAGCTATGTAGTCTGAAAATCTAGTCAGTTAGTTCAGTTTAGTCGCTCAGTTGTGTCCGACTCTCTGTGACCCCATGAACCACAGCATGCCAGGCCTCCCTGTCCATCACCAACTCCCAGAGTCCACCCAAACCTATGTCCATTGAGTTGGTGATGGCATCCAACCATCTCACCCTCTGTCGTCCCCTTCTCCTTCTGCTCTCCATCTTTCCCAGCATCTAGTCACATAATTTGTAATTTGCATCAATATTAGTATTTTAACTAAAAAGAAAAAATTCTAATTCTACAATACTGTCAGACGTACTTATTTTGTTAATTATCCACCAAGCAGTATTTAAACGCACCCCAAATCCATTTTTTTAAGAACTTCATCCTACAAAAGACATCATGTTAGCCTCGTTTGAACTGTAATCTTTGGAGAAATTGAGTTAGTATTTCCTCCTCCTTTAAACCATCTCTAATTCTTGATTTCCTTTTTTCAATACCATCATTATTTCTGTCTTACCTAAAGTGAAAGTGAAAGTCACTCAGTCATGTCCAACTCTTTGAGACCCCATGGACTATACAGCCCATGGACTTCTCCAGGCCAGAATACTGGAGTGGGTAGTTCCCTTCTCCAGGTGATCTTTCCAACCCAGGGATCAAACTCAGATCTCCTGCATTGCAGGTGATTCTTTACCTGCTAAGCCACAAGGGAGGCCCAGGAATACTGGAGTGGGTAGCCTATCCCCTCTCCAGTGGATCTTCCTGACCCAGGAATAGAACCAGGGTCTCCTGCATTGCAGGTGAATTCTTTATCAACTGATCTATCAGGGAAGCCCTTTTTACCTAAGTTTAATACCTATCCAGCTCTAGAATCTATTATAACAAGAAGTTTACTAAATCTTTGACATTCTCTTCTGAAATACTCCTCACATCACTTCACTCTTCTACATTCCTACTTTCAGGCAACTGTTACCATCTGACACTGAGACTTAAATAATTAAAATTTTTTTGATAGTATATTAGAAAAGTCTTGCTTTTATGTTCTTGCAGACTCAGAGACCACTATTGGTAGACACTAAAGTTGTGAGCACTTGTTAGAAAAGCACAGGTAGTTAGGATTTCTGGTTTTTTTTTTTTCAATTGAATTTAACGTTGGGTTATATCTTAGGATGAAATGGAGCCCTATGCCAGCTACACAGAGAAGAACAATCCACTTTATGATAGTACAAACAGGGTGAAGACGTCTCAGGTGTTACACAGTGAAGCTGATGGTATGAATCTCCATACTATTTATGTTCCTGGAGTGTAGCACCAGGACAAATGAATCAAGATGCAGTTACAGATATGGCTCTGATTTTCTTAGAGTTCTGGAATGGAAAGCCTAGTTTCAAACTAGCTTTTCAAAGATTCTTAGAAGATAGAGACATTATAGAGGATTTGCATTTATATCTTTATACAATTGAACTTTTAGAATTTTAGCTGTTACTGGCTAGTTTTTTAAACTGATATTATTACAAAGAAAGCACATGCTCGTGATAAAATATTAAAATTGTTCAGTACGGTAGATGATGAAAATTGAGTTACCTCAAATAACTTCACAGAAGGAATAATTACCAACAGTTTTATATGTAATATTTGAGGAAATTTCTATGTGCACATGTCATACCTATATGTGCATTGTATATGTATACTTACATATGTCCACTTACATATTCATACATGTATATCCTTGTCAAGACAGAAATAGAAACATAGCATAATTTGTTCTGTACTTATAGAAAGTTAATAATATAATATATCTTAAAGATCTTTTGTATCAACATAAGCAGAGCTACCTCATTATTCTTAATGGTTACAAATAATTCCATTGAATGTAATGGAATTGAATTTAATTAACACTGTGGTGGACATTTCGATTGTTTTATTTTGCTATTATAAACAATACTACATAGAATGTTTCTTGTGGATTTATCTCTTTGAATATGTTTGAACATATTTGTAAGATAATTTCCTTGAGTGAAATTGCAAGGCCAAAGGTTTTGTGCATCTTTATTACTGACTGATATGTCAATATTATTGACTACTATGTCAAATTGTATCAATTTATATTCCCTCCAATCCTGTTTGAATGTGCCTTTTCTACTATTTTAATATCTGTAAATTGTCAACCTTCTGTTAGCAAATATAGGATTATAATAAGAATTTCACTATTTAATAAAACTGAATTTATATTTTCCTTCTGTGTGTGCATATGTGTGTGGGAGAGAGAGAGGAAGAACACACATGAGGACATTAGTTTCTTCTGAATTTATTAAATCTCTAGAGAGGTATTACTATCTAATACCTAATAATGTGATCAATTGGAAAAGTGTGTTTTTATGGTATACATTTTATTGTGATACATTTATCAAATAACAAATGTTGATTGACTATATAATCAGCTAAATATGCGTTCTTGAGGACTTGGGATATTTACTAAGTATGATCTTATATGCTAAAGGAATAACCATGGGATGACATGACCCTTTCCTCTATTTTTCTAAGGAATAAAACATTGGGAATATATTAATAATTTTTAATATATGAAAAATATATTTCATTATGAAAAATAAATCTGTTTACTTCATAGCAGGAAAAATGATACTGAAAATAAGTAAACAGATTTATTTTTCATAATGAAACATGTGTGAAACAGGTTCGATGCACGATGCTGGATGCTTGGGGCTAGTGCACTGGGATGACCTGGGGGGATGGTGTGGGGAGCTGGGGGGAGAGGGCTTGGGATGGGGAGCACATGTGTGCCTGTGGCAGATTCATTTTGGTGTGTGGCAGAACCAATACAATATTGTAAAGTTAAAAAATAATAAATAAAAAAAAACATGATTTAGTTAGAAAGCTACTATGTCATGTCATGCCACAAGCATTATTGAACTATGTAAGAAGGTTTTACATATTCATTTTCTCTGCGTTATAGTTAAAAATCTAGGTGTTTTTTCATAATCTGAGGAAGTAGCTGGCATAGGACCCTGGACTCAGTAAGAAAGTCATTGGCTTTCTTACTTCTTTTATAGAATTACGAACTTTGCTTAAAACATGACTCTCATACCTTAAAAAAGGTTTTGTTTTTTTTTTTTTTCAAAGAAAACAAACTTTCTTCAAAAAATTTTTTTTTGTGTGGAACCATATTATATAAAACAGAGATACGTATAAAGCCTTTTAGCCAAAGGAGTAGCCAGAGGTCCTGAACTTGTGACTTAGTTCCTCAACCCTGCAGTGACCCCTGTGGGACCTTCCCCTTCTATGGGACATAGTTTGGAAACTAACAGTTATGTGTTAATCCTTCTCACTAAACACCTGTAGAATAAAAACTTGCTGGTACATTGAAAAAAAATTAAATTTTTTAACATGGTAAAAATTAAAACAAAATCCATTCATGCTTTAATTGTGCCATTAGAAACATTTGACAGCTATTTTGTTTGACTAATATGTTTGTCTCCCTGAAGACATTTTTGTTACTCTAAACTTTATCCTTAAAATGATTGTTAATTTATTTTGGATATAAAACTACTATAGTGGCACTTGGCATGTGATATTTTAACCAAACCATTTTGACGAGGTCAAGAAAACAGTCTATTAAGTTTCTGCATATAAATATTACCAAGAAGTGTGCACAATAGACATTATAACCCTGTCTTGATATTTTCTTAATTCTTTATCCATCCCTTTATTGGGATGAGGTTCACTCTTAGGTTCAATATCTGTTTAAATATTTTACATTTTAACTTGATAGTGTCAAAACAATCATGTCAAATAACATCATAGTAAAGATGTCAAGATAATTTATAATGTCAAATTACACTTTTTAGGAAATAAATGTATTAAACTCTTCTACTACAAGGGTGTTAAACATAGTTGAAAATCAGAATTATGTGGGGAAATACAAAATAAAAAAGATTCCCCAAAACCTCTCTAGATCTGCTAAACCAGAAAATCTAGTGATTGGACTTAGTGTGTCAGGTTTTCCAAGAAGCAGAAGGTAATATGGAGTTCAGTTCAGTTCAGTTCAGTCGCTCAGTCGTGTCCGACTCTTTGCGACCCCATGAATCACAGCACACCAGGCCTCCCTGTCCATCACCATCCCCCAGAGTTCACTCAGACTCACGTCCATCGAGTCAGTGATGCCATCCAGCCATCTCATCCTCTGTCGTCCCCTTCTCCTCCTGCCCCCAATCCCTCCCAGCATCAGAGTCTTTTCCAATGAGCCAACTCTTTGCATGAGGTGGCCAAAGTACTGGAGTTTCAGCTTTAGCATCATTCCTTCCAAAGAACACCCAGACCTTTAGAATGGACTGGTTGAATCTCCTTGCAGTCCAAGGGACTCTCAAGAGTCTTGTCCAATACCACAGTTCAAAAGCATCAATTCTTTGACGCTCAGCCTTCTTCACAGTCCAACTCTCACATCCATACATAAATACTGGAAAAACCATAGCCTTGACTAGATGGACCTTTGTTGACAAAGTAATGTCTCTGCTTTTTTTTTTTTTTTAATTTTATTTTGCTTAACTTTACAATATAAGTATACATGTATTCCCCATCCTGAACCCTCCTCCCTCCCCATACCATCCCTCTGGGTCATCCCAGTGCACCAGCCCCAGGCATTAGTTATCAGGCATCGTACCTGGACTGGCGACTCGTTTCAGATATGATATTATACATATTTCAATGCTATTCTCCCAAATCATCCCACCCTCTCCCTCTCCCAGAGTCCAAAAGATTGTTCTATACATCAGTGTCTCTTTTGCTGTTCTGTAAACAAGTTTATTGTTACCATCTTTCTAAATTCCATATATATGTGTTAGTATATTGTATTGGTGTTTTTCTTTCTGGCTTACTTCACTCTGTATAATAGGCTCCAGTTCCATCCACCTCATTAGAACTGATTCAAATATATTCTTCTTAATGGCTGAGTAATACTCCATTGTGTATATGTAACACAGCTTGCTTATCCATTCATCTGTGGATGGACATCTAGGTTGCTTCCACGTTCTGGCTATTGCAAACAGTGCTGCTATGAACATTGGGGTACACGTGTCTCTTTCAATCCTGGTTTTCTCAGTGTGTATGCCCAGCAGTGGGATTGCTGGATCATAAGGCAGTTCTATTCCCAGTTTTTTGAGGAATCTCCATACTGTTCTCCATAGTGGTTGTACTAGTTTGCATTCCCACCAACAGTGTAAGAGGGTTCCCTTTTCTCCACACCCTTTCCAGCATGTATTGCTTGTGGACTTTTGGATCGCCGCCATTCTGACTGGCATAAAATGGTACCTCATAGTGGTTTTGATTTGCATTTCTCTGATAATGAGTGATGTTGAGCATCTTTTCATGTGTTTGTTAGCCATCTGTATGTCATCTTTGGAGAAATGTCTATTTAGTTCTTTGGCCCATTTTTTGATTGGGTCATTTATTTTTCTGGAATTGAGCTGTGGGAGTTGCTTGTATATTTTTGAGATTAGTTGTTTGTCTGTTGCTTCATTTGCTATTATTTTCTCCCATTCTGAAGGCTGTCTTTTCACCTTGCTTATAGTTTCCTTTGTTGTGCAGAAGCTTTTAAGTTTAATTAGGTCCCATTTGTTTATTTTTGCTTTTATTTCCAATATTCTGGGAGGTGGGTCATAGAGGATCCTGCTGTGATGTATGTCAGAGAGTGTTTTGCCTATGTTTTCCTCTAGGAGTTTTATGGTTTCTGGTCTTACATTTAGCTCTTTAATCCATTTTGAGTTTATTTTTGTGTATGGTGTTAGAAAATGTTCTAGTTTCATTCTTTTACAAGTGGTTGACCAGTTTTGCCAGCACCACTTGTTAAAGAGATTGTCTTTAATCCATTGTATATTCTTGCCTCCTTTGTGAAAGGTGTCCATATGTGCATGGATTTATCTCTGGGCTTTCTATTTTGTTCCATTGATCTATATTTCTGTCTTTGTGCCAGTACCATACTGTCTTGATGACTGTGGCTTTGTAGTAGAGCCTGAAGTCAGGCAGGTTGATTCCTCCAGTTCCATTCTTCTTTCTCAAGATAGCTTTGGCTATTCGAGGTTTTTTTGTATTTCCATACAGATTGAGAAATTATTTGTTCTAGCTCTGTGAAGAATACCGTTGGTAGCTTGATGGGGATTGCATTGAATCTATAAATTGCTTTGGGTAGTATACTCATTTTCACTATATTGATTCTGCCAATCCATGAACATGGTATATTTCTCCATCTATTAGTGTCCTCTTTGATTTCTTTCACCAGTGTTTTATAGTTTTCTATATATAGGTCTTTAGTTTCTTTAGGAAGATATATTCCTAAGTATTTTATTGTTTTCATTGCAATGGTGAATGGAATTGTTTCCTTAATTTCTCTATTTTCTCATTATTAGTGGATAGGAATGCAAGGGATTTCTGTGTGTTGATTTTATATCCTGCAACTTTACTATATTCATTGATTAGTTCTAGTAATTTTCTGGTGGAATCTTTAGGGTTTTCTACGTAGAGGATCATGTCATTTGCAAACAGTGAGAGTTTTACTTCTTCTTTTCCAATTTGGATTCCTTTTATTTCTTTTTCTGCTCTGATTGCTGTGGCCAAAACTTCCAAAACTATGTTGAATAGTAATGGTGAAAGTGGGCATCCTTGTCTTGTTTCTGACTTTAGAGGAAATGCTTTCAATTTTTCACCATTGAGGATAATGTTTGCTGTGGGTCTGTCATATATAGCTTTTATTATGTTGAGGTATGTTCCTTCTATTCCTGCTTTCTGGAGAGTTTTTATCATAAATGGATGTTGAACTTTGTCAAAGGCTTTCTCTGCATCTATTGATATAATCATATGATTTTTATTTTTCAATTTGTTAATGTGGTGTATTACGTTGATTGATTTGCAGATATTGAAGAATCCTTGCATTCCTGGGATAAAGCCCACTTGGTCATGGTGTATGATCTTTTTAATGTGTTGTTGGATTCTGATTGCTAGAATTTTGTTAAGGATTTTTGCATCTGTGTTCATCAGCGATATTGGCCTGTAGTTTTCTTTTTTTGTGGCATCTTTGTCAGGTTTTGGTATTAGGGTGATGGTGGCCTCAGAGAATGAGTTTGGAAGTTTGCCTTCCTCTGCAATTTTCTGGAACAGTTTGAGTAGGATAGGTGTTAGGTCCTTAAATTTTTGGTAGAATTCAGCTGTGAAGCCGTCTGGACCTGGGCTTTTGTTTGCTGGAAGATTTCTGATTACAGTTTCAATTTCTGTGCTTGTGATGGGTCTGTTAAGATTTTCTATTTCTTCCTGATCCAGTTTTGGAAAGTTGTACTTTTCTAAGAATTTGTCCATTTCTTCCACGTTGTCCATTTTACTGCCATATAATTGCCGATAGTAGTCTCTTATGATCCTTTGTATTTCTGTGTTGTCTGTTGTGATCTCTCCATTTTCATTTCTAATTTTATTGATTTGATTTTTCTCCCTTTGTTTCTTGATGAGTCTGGCTAATGGTTTGTCAATTTTATTTACCCTTTCAAAGAACCAGCTTTTGGCTTTGTTGATTTTTGCTATGGTCTCTTTTGTTTCTTTTGCATTTATTTCTGCCCTAATTTTTAAGATTTCTTTCCTTCTACTAACCTTGGGGTGCTTCATTTCTTCCTTTTCTAGTTCCTTTAGGTGTAGAGTTAGGTTATTTATTTGGCTTTTTTCTTGTTTCTTGAAGTATGCCTGTATTGCTATGAACTTTCCCCTTAGGACTGCTTTTACAGTGTCCCACAGGTTTTGGGTTGTTGTGTTTTCATTTTCATTCATTTCTATGCAGATTTTGATTTCTTTTTTGATTTCTTCTGTGATTTGTTGGTTATTCAGGACTGTGTTGTTCAGCCTCCATATGTTGGAATTTTTAATAGTTTTTCTCCTGTTATTGAGATCTAATCTTACTGCATTGTGGTCAGAAAAGATACTTGGAATGATTTCAATTTTTCTGAACTTACCAAGGCTAGATTTATGGCCTAGGATGTGGTCTATCCTGGAGAAGGTTCCATGTGCACTTGAGAAAAAGGTGAAATCCATTGTTTTGGGATGAAATGTCCTATAGATATCAATTAGGTCTAACTGTTCTATTGTATCATTTAAAGTTTGTGTTTCCTTGTTAATTTTCTGTTTAGTTGATCTATCCATTGGTGTGAGTGGGGTATTAAAGTTGTTGTATTATTGTTGATTTCTCCTTTCATACTTGTTAGTATTTGTCTTACATATTGAGGTGCTCCTATGTTGGGTGCATATATATTTATAATTGTTATATCTTCTTGGATTGATCCTTTGATCATTATGTAGTGACCTTCTTTGTCTCTTTTCACAGCCTTTGTTTTAAAGTCTATTTTATCTGATATGAGTATTGCTACTCCTGCTTTCTTTTGGTCCCTATTTGCATGGAAAATCTTTTTCCAGCCCTTCACTTTCAGTCTGTATGTGTCCCCTGTTTTGAGGTGGGTCTCTTGCAGACAACATATGTAGGGGTCTTGTTTTTGTATCCATTCGGCCAGTCTCTGTCTTTTGGTTGGGGCATTCAACCCATTTACATTTAAGGTAATTATTGATAAGTATGATCCCATTGCCATTTACTTTATTGTTTTGGGTTCGAATTTATATACCCTTTTTGTGTTTCCTGTCTAGAGAATGTCCTTTAGTATTTGTTGCAGAGCTGGTTTGGTGGTGCTGAATTCTCTCAGCTTTTGCTTGTCTGTAAAGCTTTTGATTTCTCCTTCATATTTGAATGAGATCCTTGCTAGGTACAATAATCTGGGCTGTAGGTTATTTTCTTCCATCACTTTAAGTATGTCTTGCCATTCCCTCCTGGCTTGGAGAGTTTCTATTGAAAGATCAGCTGTTATCCTTATGGGAATTCCCTTGTGTGTTATTTGTTGTGTTTCCCTTGCTGCTTTTAATATTTGTTCTTTGTGTTTGATCTTTGTTAATTTGATTAATATGTGTCTTGAGGTGTTTTGCCTTGGGTTTATTCTGTTTGGGACTCTCTGGGTTTCTTGGACTTGAGTGATTATTTCCTTCCCCATTTTAGGGAAGTTTTCAACTATTATCTCCTCTAGTATTTTCTCATGGTCTTTCTTTTTGTCTTCTTCTTCTGGGACTCCTATGATTCAAATGTTGTAACTTTTAATATTGTCCTGGAGGTCTCTGAGATTGTCCTCATTTCTTTTAATTCGTTTTTCTTTTTTCTCCTCTGATTCATTTATTTCTACCATTCTATCTTCCAAATCACTAATTCTATCTTCTGCCTCTGTTATTCTACTATTTATTGCCTCCAGAGTGTTTTGGATCTCATTTATTGCACTATTCATTATATATTGACTCTTTTTTATTTCTTCTAGGTCCTTGTTAAACCTTTCTTGCATCTTCTCAATGCTTTTCTCCAGGCTATTTATCTGTGATTCCATTTTGCTTTCCAGATTTTGGATTAATTTTACTATCATTATTTGGAATTCTTTATCAGGTAGATTCGCTATTTCTTCCTCTTTTGTTTGGTTTGGTGGGCATTTATCCTGTTCCTTTACCTGCTGGGTATTCTTCTGTCTCTTCATCTTGTTTAAATTGCTGAGTTTGGGGTGTCCTTACTGTATTCTGGCAGTTTGTGGAGTTCTCTTTATTGTGGCATTTCCTCACTGTGTGTGGGTTTGTACAGGTGGCTTGTCAAGGTTTCTTAGTTATGGAAGCTTGTGTCGGTGTTCTGGTGGATGGAGCTGGATTTCTTCTCTCTGGAGTGCAATGGAGTGTCTAGTAATGAGTTTTGAGATATCTATGATTTTGGGGTGACTTGGGGTAGCCTGTATGTTGGAGCTCTGGGCTGTGTTCCTGTGTTTCTGGAGAATTTGCTTGGTATGTCTTGCCGTGGAACTTGTTGGGCCTTGTGTGATGCTTGGTTTCAGTGTAGGTATGGAGGCATTTGATGAGCTCCTGTCAATTAATGTTCCATGGAATCAGGGTTTGGACTTAAGCCTCCTGCTTCCAGTTATCGGTCTTATTTTTACAGTAGTCTCAAAACTTCTCCTTCTATACTGCACTCCACAACTGGACCGCTCAGAGATGTTCACAGACTTATACAGAGAAGAGAAGAGGGAGGAAGGAGACAGAGGTGGTCAGGAGGATAAAAGGAGGGAATGAAAGGGAGAGAGACAGATCCAGTCAGTAATCAGTTCCTTAAGTGTTTTCCTTTATTTGGAACACTCAGAAACTCACAGAGTTGGATAGAGTAGAGAGGGGTTAGGGAGGAGACACAGGCGAACTGGTGGAGAAAAAGGAGAGTCCGGAGGTGTAGAGAACAGTCAAGCCAGTAATCTCGCTCCCTAGTAAAAAGTGGGTACTGAAGATTAGGTTCTTAAAGGTACAGAATTGGTAACATATACCTAAAAGCAAAAATTAAAAATCTAGAGTTTGGAGTTTCAAAAATACAGTGTTAAAGAAAAGAAGGACAAGAAAGAGAGAAAGAGAAAAAAAAAAAAAAAAGAGTCACAAAAGTTACAAAGAAAATATAGGTACAAAATGATAACCAATATTAAAAAGCAAAAGTTAAAAATCTAGAGTAGACTTTCGAGTTTCAATAATACAATGTTAAAGAAAAGAAGAAGAAAAAGAAAGATAGAAAGAAAAAAAAGAAAGAAAATAAAAACAAAACCAAAAACAAACAAAGTCACAAAAATTATAAAGAAGATATAGGCACAAATTGATTACATATACCAGAAAGCATAAATTAAAGATCTAGATTAGAGTTTGGAATTTCAGGAATACAATGTCAAAGAAAAGATGAAGAGATAGAAAGAGGGAGGAAAAAAAAGTCACAAAAGTTATAAAAAAAAAAAAAGGTACAAAATTGATAACAATTACCAATAAGCTAAACTTATGAATCTAGAGCAGAGTTTGGAGTTTTAAAAATACAATGTTAAAGAAAAGAAAAAAAGAAAAAAAAGATAGAAAGAAAGAAAAAAAAAGGGGGTCGCAAAAGTTATAAAAATATATATATGAAGTTTTTTTTTTTTAAAGAAGGGTCTTTTATTTGTTTATTTATTTTTATTTATTTATCTTTTTTACAAAGTAATAGTAGGTTCTAAAAGTGAAAATTAAAGAAGTACTATAGGATAAAAAAATTTTTTTTTCCTTTAAAAAAAAAACAGAAAAAAGAAAGAAAGAAAAAATGATGGTAAAAAATAGTAAAAATATATATAAGACTTTCTCTGTTATTGTTGTGGGTATTGTGGGTTCAGTTCATTTTCAGCTAGTTCCTTGTTCCGGCTTAAATTTCTCAAGGTCTATAGGCCCCTTTCTATGTAGTTGGTACTAACCACGGGGGTTTAGTTTATTGCCTGTTGCTTCCACGGTGGTTCCCTCTGTTATAGCTTCTTCTGTTTGCTGGTCTCTTCAGTGTCTGATTTCCACCCTGATACAAAGAGGGCGGTGGTGGACACACTTTTTTTTTTTTTTTTTAGGCTCACTTGTTCAGTCACGCTGTGGGGAGGGAGGGACGCTGCAAATAAATAACACTGGTGTGTGCACGCACTGGCTCAGCCACACTGGGCCTGCCCCGCTCAAGGCGCGTGTAGCCTCCCTGCCCACTCTGCTCAGGCTCTCTGTTTCCGCCCCCCCCCGGAGCCCTCCACGACCGGCCCTGGGCTGCTTGCCCCTCCCAGGTCTAAGCCGCTCAAGTTCAGGCACTCGGGTAGTCCTCAGAGGCCCAGGCTCGGTTGGGCCTGCGTTTTGTGCCCTTTGCAGATTCCAGCAGCACAGGTAATGAGGTGTTTAGCAAGCGTGGCTTCTGCAACTTATCGCCTCCCCGCTACTTGGTTTTCTAGGTGTACAACTGGCGCACTTTCTTAGGTGGATGTTGGCCGACCAGAGCCCCAAGAAGTCTTAGTTAGCAAAGAAGCCTGCTTACAGTTTTGTGGATAATGTCTCTCTGGGGCTGCGATTGCCTCTTTCCGGCTCTGGCTGCCTGTCACCGGAGGGGAACGGTCTGCAGCCGGCTATCTCTGTACAGTCCTTTGTTCTGTGTGAGGGCCTGGTGGTGTCTTAGGTTAGGGCTGGCTTTTCGTGTGGTAGGTATCCCATAGTCTGGTTTGCTAGCCCAAATAATTTCGCTCAGGTAGCGCTTGGGATATTCAGGCCAGTCCTTACTCCAGCGATGCAGCCCGCGATGCAGCCCGCTCCACGCCTCCCTGCCCAGCCTCCTCTTGCTAATGGCAGATGCAGGCGTTTGCGCTGCTTCTCTGCTGGGGAAGTTATCGTAGGGCTCGTAGTCTGTGGGTTTTAATTGTTTATTTATTTTCCTCCCTGTTATGTTGCCCTCCGTGCTTCCCAGGCTTGGCACATACTCGACAGTGAGAATGTTTCCTGGTGTTTGGAAACTTTTCTCTTTTTAAAACTCCCTTCCCCGGACAGAGGTCCGTCCCTCTCTCTTTGTCTCTTTTTTGCCTTTTATATTTTTTCCTACCTCCTTTAGAAGGCAATGAGTTGCTTTTCTGGGTGTCTGATGTCCTCTGCCGGCTTTCAGAAGTTGTTTTGTGGAATTTACTCAGCATTTAAATGTTCTTTTGATGAATTTGTGGAGGAGAAAGTGTTCTCCCCATCCTATTCCTCTGCCATCTTCTTTTTTCTGCTGTCTCTGCTTTTTAAGATGCTGTCTAAGTTGGTCATAACTTTTCTTCCAACGAGTAAGCATCTTTTAATTTCATGGCTGCAGCCACTATCTGCAGTGATTTTGGGGCCCCTCAAAATAAAGTCTGCCACTGTTTCCACTCTTTCTCCATCTATTTGCCATGAAGTGATGGGACCAGTCAAGCAAGAGATGGCAAGAGTGAATGTTGACATTATAGGATTCAGCAACCTAAAGTGGACCAAAACGGGTGAATTTAACTCAGATGACCATATTACCTACTACTATGGGCAAGAGTTCCTTAGAAGAAATGGAGTAGCCATCATAGTAAAAAAAAAAGAGCCCAAAATTCTATACTTGGATGCAATCTCAAAAATGACAGAATGACCTCCGTTCATTTTCAAGGCAAATGATTCAATATCATGGTAATCCAAGTCTATGCCCCGACCAGTAACGCTGAAGAAGCTGAACAGTTCTATGAAGACATACAACACCTTTTAGAACTAATATCCAAAAAATATGTCCTTTTCATTATACGGGACTGGAATGCAAAGTAGGAAGTCAAGAAACACCTGGAATAACAGGCAAATTTAGCCTTGGAGTACAGAATGAAGCAAGGCAAAGGCTAATAGAGTTTTGCAAGAGAACACACTGGTCATAGCCAACACCCTCTTCCACAACATAAGAGAAGACTACACATGGACATCACCAGATGGCCAACACCTAAATCAGATTGATTGTATTCTTTGCAGCCAAAGATGGAGAAGCTCTATACAGTCAGCTAAAACAAGACCAGGATTAACTGTGACTCAGATCATGAACTCCTTATTGCCAAATTCAGACTTAAGTTGAAGAAAGTGGGGAAAACCACTAGACCATTCAGGTATGACCTAAATCAAATCCTTTATGATCATACAGTGAAAGTGAGAAATAGGTTTAAGGGGCTAGATCTGATAGAGTGCCTGGTGAACTATGGATGGAGGTTTGTGACATTGTACAGGAGACAGGGAGCAAGACCATCCCCAAGAAAAGCAAAAAGCCAAATGTCTGTCTGAGGAAGCCTTACAAATAGCTGTGAAAAGAAGAGAAGTGAAAAGCAAAGGAGAAAAGGGAAGATATACCCATTTGAATGCAGAGTTCCAAAGAATAGCAAGTAGAGATAAGAAAGCCTTCCTCAGTGATCAGTGCAAAGAAATAGAGGAAAACAATACAATGGGAAAGACTAGAGATCTCTCTAAGGAAATTAGAGTTACCAAGGGAACATTTCATGCAAATATGGGCTAAATAAAGGACAGAAATGGTATGGACCTAACAGAAGCAGAAGATATTACGAAGAGGTGGCAAGAATACACAGAAGAACTGTACACAAAAGATCTTCACGACCCAGATAATCATGATGGTGTTATCACTCACCTAGAGCCAGACATCCTGGAATGTGAAGTCAAGTGGGCCTTAGGAAGCACCACTATGAACAAAGCTAGTGGAGGTGATGGAATTCCAATTGAGCTATTTCAAATCCTAAAATATGATGCTGTGAAAGTGCTGTACTCAATATTCAAGCAAATTTGGAAAACTCAGCAGTGGCCACAGGACTGGAAAAGGTCAGTTTTCTTTCCAATTCCTAAGAAAGGCAATACCAAAGACTGCTCTAACTACTGCACAATTGCACACATCTCACATGCTAGCAAAGTAATGCTCAAAATTCTAATAGGACAGGATGCCATGATCTTCGTTTTCTGAATGTTGAGCTTAGGCCAACTTTTTCACTCTCCTCTTTCACTTTCATCAAGAGGCTCTTTAGTTCTTGTTCACTTTCTGCCATAAAGGTGATGTCATCTGCATATCTGAGGTTATTGATATTTCTCCCAGCAATCTTGATTCCAGCTTGTGCTTTCTCCAGCCCAGGGTTTCTCATGATGTACTCTGCATATAATTTAAATAAGCAGGATGCCAATATACAGCTTTGACGTACTCCTTTTCCTATTTGGAACCAGTCTGTTGTTCCAGGTCCAGTTCTAACTGTTGCTTTGTGACCTGCATACAGATTTCTCAAGAGGCAAATCAGGTGGTCTGGTATTCCCATCTCTTTCAGAATTTTCCACAGTTTATTGGGATCCACACAGTCAAAGGCTTTGGCATAGTCAATAAAGCAGAAATAGATGTTTTTTCTGGAACTCTTCTTGCTTTTTCGATGATCCAGCAGAAGCTGGAAATTTGATCTCTGGTTCCTCTGCCTTTTTTGAAACCAGCTTGAATATCTGGAAGTTCATAGTTCACGTATTATTGAAGCCTGGCTTGGAGAATTTTGAGCATTATTTGCTAGCGTGTGAGATGAGTACAATTGTGTGGTAGTTTGAGCCTTCTTTGACATTGCCTTTCTTTGGGATTGGAATGAAAACTGACCTTTTCCAGTCCTGTGGCCACTGCTGAGTTTTCCAAATTTGCTGGCATATTGAGTACAGCATTTTCACAGCATCATCTTTCAGGAATTGAAATAGCTCAACTGGAATTCCATCACCTCCACCAGCTTTGTTCCTAGTGATGCCCACTTGACTTCACATTCCAGGATGTCTGGCTCTAGGTCAGTGATCACACCATCGTGATTATCTGGGTCGTGAAGATCTCTTTTGGTCGTGAAGATCACATAAGATCTTCTGTGTATTCTTGCCATCTCTTCGTAATATCTCCTGCTTCTGTTAGGTGCATACCATTTCTGTCCTTTATTTAACCCATATTTGCATGAAATGTTCCCTTGATATCTCTAATTTCCTTGAAGAAATCTCTAGTCTTTCCCATTGTATTGCTTTCCTCTATTTCTTTGCACTGATCGCTGAGGAAGTCTTTCTTATTTCTTTGCTATTCTTTGGAACCCTGTATTCAAATGGGTATATCTTCCCTTTTCTCCTTTGCTTTTCACTTCTCTTCTTTTCACAGCTATTTGTAAGGCTTCCTCAGACAGACATTTTATTTTTGCTTTTCTTTTTCTTGGGGATGGTCTTGCTCCCTGTCTCCTGTACAATGTCACGAACCTCATTCCATAGTTCATCAGGCACTCTGTCTATCAGATCTAGCCCCTTAAATCTATTTCTCACTTCCACTGTATGATCATAAGGGATTTGATTTAGGTCATACCTGAATGGTCTAGTGGTTTTCCCCACTTTCTTCAACTTAAGTCTGAATTTGGCAATAAGGAATTCATGATCTGAGTCACAGTTAATCCTGGTCTTGTTTTAGCTGACTGTATAGAGCTTCTCCATCTTTGGCTGCAAAGAATATAATCAATCTGATTTAGGTGTTGGCCATCTGGTGGCGTCCACATGTAGTCTTCTCTTATGTTGAAAGAGGGTGTTGGTTATCCTTCTTATATTCTCTTGGCAAAACTCTATTAGCCTTTGCCCCTCTTCATTCAGAAAACTAAGATCATGGCATCCCGTCCCGTCACTTCATGGCAAATAGATGGGGAAACAGTGGCTGACTTTATTTTTTTGAGCTCCAAAATCACTGCAGATGGTGATTGCAGCCATGAAATTAAAAGACGCTTACTCCTTGAAAGGAAAGTTATGACCAAGCTCAGTTCAGTTCAGTTCAGTCGCTCGGTCGTGTCCAACTCTTTGCAACCCCATGAATCACAGCATGCCAGGCCTCCCTGTCCATCACCATCTCCTGGAGTTCACTCAGACTCATGTCCATCGAGTCGGTGATGCCATCCAGCCATCTCATCCTCTGTCGTCCCCTTTTCCTCCTGCCCCCAATCCCTCCCAGCATCAGAGTTTTTTCCAGTGAGACAGCTCTTTGCATGAGGTGGCCAAAGTACTGGAGTTTCAGCTTTAGAATCATTCCTTCCAAAGAACACCCAGGGCTAATCTCCTTTAGAATGGAGTGGTTGAATCTCCTTGCAGTCCAAGGGACTCTAGACAGCATATTAAAAATCAAAGACATTACTTTATCAACAGAAGTCTGTGTAGTCAAGGCTATGGTTTTTCCAGTGGTCATGTATGGATGTGAGATTTGGACTATAAAGAAAGCTGAGTGCCGAAGAATTGATGCTTTTGAACTATGGTTTTGGAGAAGATTCTTGAGAGTCCCTTGGACTTCAAGGAGACCCAATCAGTCCATTCTAAAGAAGATCAGTCTTGGGTATTCATTCGAAGGACTGATTATGAAGCTGAAACTCCAGTACTGTGGCCACCTGTTGTGAAGAGCTGACTTGTTTGAAAAGACCCTGATGCTGGGAAAGATTGAGGGCAGGAGGAGAAGGGGATGACAGAGGATGTGATGGCTGGATGGTATCACCGACTCATTGGACATGCATTTGGTAGACTCCTGCACTTGGTGATGGACAGGGAGGCCTGGCATGCTGCATTTCATGTGGTTCAAAGCATCTGACACGACTGAGCGAATGAACTGAACTGAACTGCTTCATTCTGTACTCCAAGGCCAAATTTGCCTGTTCCTCCAGGTGTTTCTTCCTATTGCATTCCAGTCCACTATACTGAAAAGGATATCTTTTTTTGGGTATTAGTTCTATAAGGTCTTGTAGGTCTTCCTAGAACCGTTCAACTTCAGTGTCTTCAGCATTACTTGGGGCATAGACTTGGATTACTGTGATATTGAATGGTTTGCCTTGAAAATGAACAGAGATCATTCTGTCATTTTTGAGATTGCACCCAAGTACCACATTTTGGACTCTTTTGTTGATGATGATGGCTACTCTGTTTCTTCTAAGGGATTCTTGCCCACAGTAGTAGATATAATGTTCATCTGAGTTAAATTCACTTATTTCAGTCTATTTTAGTTTGCTCATTCCTAAAATGTTGATGTTCACTCTTGCTATCTCCTGTTGGACCACTTTCGATTTGCCTTGATTCATGGACCTAACATTCCAGGTTCCTATGCAATATTGCTGTTTACAGCATCGGATCTTGCTTCCATAAAAATGAAAAGGCAACTTATAAAATGGAAGAAAATATTTGCAAACCATATTTATAAGATATCAATATACAAAATATAAATAAAGAATTCATCCAACCCAACAGCAAAAACAAAGCAAAGCCAACTACTTCAATTTAAAAATGGACATAGGACTTGAGTAGACATTTTTCCAAAGACATAAAAATGACCAGATAAAATTTCTTTCAAGGAGACTTTATTCTCTACAAATCTTTGAGAGAACAGGTGTTCTTGCCTTATACAGCTTCCTATAGATGATAGAAACTTGCCCTTCAACTTTGCTTTTTGACTTGCTTCTCTGTACCCATGTAATCAACTAGGTGATCCATTTATTTTCTCAACTCTTTCTCATTTGCTCTCCGTTTTCTACCTAGTCTCCCAGGGACACATGTATACTTCCATTACTCCAGCATCCTGTCTCTCACCTCTTAAAACTGCCCCTTCTCTTCTCCTTTGCTACCATTACAGATTTTTCTTTCCTTTCCAAAATATTGCCTTAATGAATTTTTTTCAACTCTATTCAATGTTTTATATTCAGTTTCACATTGGGAGTAACCTTTAATAATCTGAAGATCAGATCAGATCAGATCAGTTGCTCAGCTGTGTCCGACTCTTTGCAACCCCATGAATCGCAGCACACCAGGCCTCCCTGTCCATCACCAACTTCTGGAGTTCACTGAGACTCACATCCATCGAGTCAGTGATGCCATCCAGCCATCTCATCCTCTGTCATCCCCTTCTCCCCTTGCCCCCAATCCCTCCCAGCATCAGGGTCTTTTCCAATGAGTCAACTCTTCGCATGAGGTGGCCAAAGTAGAATTTAATTGTTTAAAGGAAACTCTTTATAAACCCTTGCTAGAAATACATGTATCAGAAACACAGAAGTTAGGCATAATACATGGCTTACTATTTTAAAGTAGTTTTTTGGAGAGGCCAGGGCAGAGGAAAGTAGCTGGTACTTTAAGGAAATGTTAGAGACCATAGGGAAATGTATTCACTTTTTCAAGACAACTAACATCATCATCTCTCAGTTGGGTCATTGGAGGGACAGCCTCTTCAGGTCAAGAAATTTGCATGACAAATGTTGATTGCAAATGTGCGTTAATAACTGTATAGCATGGAAGATTCCAGGTAGCAGAAAAGCACATGCAGACAACGTTAATTCTGGAGTTCCAGCAGTGATGAGGTGTTCATCACAGCCAGGTAGGAATCACTGAGGAATGCAGCGAAACTGGCCATGCCAGCATTTACACATGGAACACTTCATGGGCAACCAGGTGTCATGGGGCATAGACCCACACACTTCCCTTAGTGCATGTCAAGCTCACGGTTCTCTCCATAGAGGGAGGATAGGTACAAAAGGACCCCAGAATGCAGGTTACCCTATTCAGGGTAGTAGGTTCTGTTTAGCCCATTCCTGTTCTGGATTCCCATGGATTATATAAACTGGGAAGGCCAATGATGAACCATTGTCTCTGAAGGGCTGGTCTCCCTGTAATGGATGGGTAAGTTTATGGTGGCTCAATCCAGGAACTAATCCCAGTTCAAATGCTTTGGAAAAGGCCTTGATCAAAATCATACTGGAAGAGATGTGCTCCATCTTCCTTTGGTCCATGGTCCACAGATCAGTGCTAATAAATGTTTTGACTATAACCTTCAGGGAGATTCTCCTTCCTCAGCCATACCTGACTTTCAATTTTTTTAATTGAAACTTTTAGTGAGATAATTATAGATTCACATCCAAGTGAAAGAAATAACACAGAGATCTCTGTGCACCATTCCTAGTTTGCCCTAATGATAACATTATGGTAAATAATAGTATAATATCATAACCAGAGGACTTCCCAGGTGGGACAGTGTGGTAAAGCATCCATCTACCAATGCAGGAGACACGAGAGACGCAGATTTGAACCCTAGATCTGGAAGATCCCTTGGAGTAGGAAATGGCGACCCACTCAAGTATTCTTGCCTGGAAAATTCCAAAGATAGAGGAGCTTGGTGGATTATAGTCCATGACTTTGCAAAGAATCGGACATGACTGAGCACACACTCACAACCAGAATAGTGACAGTAATAAATTTAATTCACCAATTAAAAAATTCAAACTTTTAAAATCTTCAGATGTATTGAGGAATGATCTATCTGGTGACAAGAATCTGATCCCAATGCTTTTTTCTACAAGAAATTTTCATTAATCGTTCCTTTGGGTAATCAAACTGAAACCTATGTTAACCATTTGTTAATAAAACAAACTCAAAGGAAAGGATTACTGTCTGTTTAAGTAGATGTAAGGAGAATTTATTGGAGAAGGCAATGGCACTCCACTCCAGTACTCTTGCCTGAAGAGTCCCAGGGACGGGGGAGCCTGGTGGGCTGCTGTCTATGGGGTCGCACAGAGTTGGACACAACTGAAGCGACTTAGCAGCAGCAGCAGTAGCAAGGAGAATTTATAAGTAGAAACTCATGCCCCTCAGTCTTCACTGACCCCTTTCACATAGAAAACCCATGTTAACACTGCAGTGAATCTGTAGATTGCTTCTCCCACCCCACCACCCTCTATTTTGTGGCAGAAGGCACCATATTCTAAAATGTTTAGCCAGAAACAAATAGAATAAAGAAGAAAAAAAGAAATAAAGCAGAAATTATGAAGTAGAAGAGGGTAACATCATCTGCAGGGTGTGAACGTGTGAGGGTGAGTGTGCAGGCAGGTTGGGCAGAGGCAATGAGGACCTGGCCTGGCTTACAAAAGATCTGAGCTTGTGGAGTGGGCAGAGGTGTCCCCTGTCAGGGATGGCATAGCACTAAGGCCATGTTCAGAAAAAAGCAGTGGGGCAGCTGTGGCTGGAGCCAGGTTGGAAGTGCCTGAGAAGTGTCAGGTGCAGCATTATCATGGCACCTGGTCCCCTCCCTATCTGTGGAAGTGCAGGGCTTTTGCGTAGGATTTGCTGGATGGATCAGAGTAAAATTTAATTCCGGATTGCAGACTGATCCCTAGCCCCAGCCCATGTTTGGCAGGGGGTCATATGAGTGGAGAACTATTAGTATTATGGTCTTTATGAGTGTTTTAAATACTCTGTGTTTTTTGTATTAAAGTGTATACTTCTAGAGTGAGAGATCATGTTTGGCTTCTGCCACAAACCTCACAACAAATTACCAAACACACACACACACACACACGACACAATGCAAGGAAAGGAAAACTATCCATGAAAAGATCATCGTGTCTATCCTGGTTGTACAGCTCTGTCATTGATCAAATTGGGATAAGTTACTTCTCTACTACCCCATTTATAAAAATGAATACACTGATGCATGTCTCATAAGAATCATTTAAACATTATCTGGGATATAACTCAATTGATTACAATTAGATCTGAATAGTGGGTCAAATGCATATGTTTCTCTGGAGAGAAAAAAAATGTACATAAGCACAAATCAGGAAGTTCAGTCATTATCACCTAACTCTCCAAACAGGAAATGCTTCCTCTTAAATTCCTCATGAGCTGCAAATACAGTAGAGTTAAGAGAGCAGGGGATTTCTCATTAGTGCTTGTGTGGGAGATCAGGAGAAGAAAAAGACTACAACTAGGTATATGGAAGGAAAAGAGAGAGGTAAGGATAGGAAGAAGAAGAAGGGAACTCCCTTCAGAAAATGTCTGCAGCTTTTGGGATACTTTTCACAATTTTTCTCCCTTTCACAGCTGGTGAGTCTGTTGAAAGTGGTGGAGGGGAAGGGCGAAAGGTTTTGGAGTGAAGTAGAGGAAACCATGTTGAGAAAGATACTTTAGATTGTTTTCCACCAGAATTTTTGTATCTTTTAGAACTCTCAATTTCATTCTTCTCTTTCTAGTTTCCTCGGGTAACAATTTTAGAACAGTCCTTGCATGGGGATCTAACTCTCTGCATTTCTAATGAGCTGCCAAGTGATGTTGATACTGCTGGGATGTAGATCCACACTGAGTAGCAAGGTTTTAAAGAAGTCTTGTTTTTTGAAAAAAGACACTTGTGATAATTCTAAGACTGCATCTTTATGCCATTTGCAAAAACAAACAAACAAAACAAAAAAACCAACCCTAAAATAAAGCAAAAAACCAAAAAGGAGTCTAAGAACGAACTCACACGTAAACGTTAAATTTCCTTATAAGTGGGTACAAGCTATTTAAGCCATGTTAGGGGATTTTTTAAAGAACTCCAGAGGCAGTGTAATGTAGAAAAGGTATGCTTGCTCCCTGTGCTCCCCCTTCCTGACTGTGGAAGCTTTGAGTTTGAGTCTCTGCTCTGCCCTTCAGAGGTAGATTTCTCATCTGTACAACAGGAGTAGCCATTTCTCTCTGTAGAGAGTTCGTGAGTATATTAGTGCCTCTCACATAGTATAGAAGTGGCTTTCACGCAGAGGATGCTCAATTAAGATTAGGTTTCTTGTCTCTTTCCTATCTTATCTTCTCAAGAATCTATTTACAAATAACCACCAGTTTTGCACTCAAGATAATTTTAATTTCTTATCTTTTTATTCATTCTTAGTGCATTATGACAATGCATTTTAATCATTAGGCTGTGTTACTGTACATAATTAAAATTAATAACACTTCTCTTATTTTAAAAAGTGTTTTACAAGTGTTTTTGAACTAACCTAGAGTGATCTACTTTCCAGGTATTTTGGATTATCAGGGAAGTTTTAATATAAGAATACTGGGCTTCAGGTCAAAATATCTGAATTTGAGATGTAAACGTGGTCACTTACCAAGACTACCAAGATGCTTGAAATTGTGTTTTGTCTTTTATCCATCTCTGCATAATTCATGGTACCTATCACAATACTTCAAATATATTAATGATGATATTTATTGAGCACTTATTACATGCAAGATGCTTTTCTAAGTACTCTACATGTATTAGTTCTTTTAGTCATAATAATCCTAAAAGGAATATTACTTCTATTTAAGGGAAATTAAATTGAGACACAGAGGAGCTAAGTGATATATTTCAGTATATCTAAGCTGCAATATTTTTTCACATTTTAGCATCTCCACAATGGGATGTGTATCAGTCAGAGTTCCAGCAGTAAACAACCAGCACACTTTGAGTAACTTGGGGAGAGTTTTACAAAAGCATGCTTCTCTTTTCACTTTCATGCACTGGAGAGGGAAATGGCAACCCACTCCAGTGTTCTTGCCTGGAGAATCCCAGGGACGGGGAAGCCTGGTGGGCTGCTGGATATGGGGTCACACAGAGTCGGACACAACTGAAGTGACTTGGCATAGCATAGCATAGCATAGCATAGCATACTTTAAAAAGATGTGGTTTCCATAACCAGTAAGAGATAAGAAAGGACCTGGTGACTTGCATCTGCTGGAAGGCATTACACTCCTTGACCTGAAGTTACAAGATGAGGGGATCTGAAGAAAGCAGTGTTTTTGAGAGCTGCCTATAGGACGATGGCTATGGGAGTGGTATATATGCAAACCCTAACACTGCGACAGGAAAAGTGTAGTACTTCGACCTCACTCTCCTTCCAACTCTGGTCTACATTTGCTGTCAATGCCTCCAAGAAGTCAGCCTCTTAGGACCTAGAGAATGGCAGAAAAGATTGGAGAATTGATCTGGAGGAGCAAATGGAGTATATTCCAGCACAAGATACATCCTACAATAGAGATCATGTCATGAGTAATTAGCAGAGCATTTTGTCTCCTACTGTTGCATAATCAATATGTTATAAATTAGTATCATTCTTTTATTTGATAAAGCACAGAAACTTGTTCAAGGTTACACATTAGAAGACAGTTGTGGCAGAATTTGCACCCAGATAATCTAACTCAAGAGCCCATGGCCTTAACCAGCATGCACTATAAGTAAATCCTTATTAAATAGTCACAGATAAAACTGTATTGCTTTTTGATTTTTTTTTTCTGTTCTCATTTATAGCATCTCCAGAAGTAACACTACTTTAAAGGAAGAATAAAACTTCAGTGTGCAAAGGTTGCAGGGGAGCCAGCTTGCACAGATTTCCTAAGCCCCAGAAGATTGCATCATTGAGCATGAATCTAGGATGAACAGGGCAGTGACTGTCCAGAACACAGGCCACTGGGCAGGCAACAATGTATATTATGTGACCTGCTTTGTTTTACATTTGAACAGGAGCAAGAGTCTAACCATAGGTGAGCAGGCTTGCAGTAACTGATCTAATTATCTTAACTTCTTCCCAAGCAAGTTCGACACCTATTGACATACTTGGTTATCACCTCAGGAAATTCTAATTGACTTACATTGAATTTTTTCATTCTGTCTTATTTCCTCTTTCAAGTTTTCCTTTGCCTTCTGTCTTATTATTGGACTGAGGTTGATTTCTCAGCTAAAATTCACACACTATTTTTTTTTTTATCTCTTTATTGTTTCTTAGTCCATTCTGACAGTGCATTTTAAGTATTAGGTTGTGTCACCACTTAATTTTCTTTTTGATTATGTCTAATCAGGTTTTTAACCTACCCACTGAGATATGATTCCAATAATTGTATTTTTCTTTTTAAAAAGTTTAGTTCTTTCATTTTATTTCCTTTTTCCTCTTTTCTATTTTAACCATGTTCAGATCAGATCAGATCAGATCAGTCACTCAGTCGTGTCCGACTCTTTGCGACCCCATGAACCGCAGCACGCCAGGCCTCCCTGTCCATCACCAGCTCCCGGAGGTCACTCAGACTCACACCCATCAAGTCAGTGATGCCATCCAGCCATCTCATCCTCTGTTGTCCCCTTCTCCTCCTGCCCTCAATCCCTCCCAGCATCAGAGTCTTCTCCAATGAGTTAACTCTTCGCATGAGGTGGCCAAAATACTGGAGTTTCAGCTTTAGCATCATTCCTTCCAAAGAAATTCCAGGATTGATCTCCTTCAGAATGGACTGGTTGGATCGTCTTGCAGTCCAAAGGACTCTCAAGAGTCTTCTCCAACACCACAGTTCAAAAGCATCAATTCTTCGGCGCTCAGCCTTCTTCACAGTCGAGCTCTCACATCCATACATGACCACAGGAAAGACCATAGCCTTGACTAGGCGAACCTTTGTTGGCAAAGTGATGTCTCTGCTTTTGAATATGCTATCTAGGTTGGTCATAACTTTCCTTCCAAGGAGCAAGCGTCTTTTAATTTCATGGCTGCAGTCACCAATCTGCAGTGATTTTGGAGCCCAGAAAAACAAAGTCTGACACTGTTTCCACTGTTTCTCCATCTATTTCCCATGTAGTGATGGGACCAGATGCCATGATCTTCGTTTTCTGAATGTTGAGCTTTAAGCCAACCTTTTCACTCTCCACTTTCACTTTCATCAAGAGGCTTTTTAGCCCCTCTTCACTTTCTGCCATAAGGGTGGTATCATCTGCATATCTGAGGTTATTGATATTTCTCCAAGCAATCTTGATTCCAGCTTGTGTTTCTTCCAGTCCAGCATTTCTCATGATGTATTCTGCATATAAGTTAAATAAACATGGTAACAATATGCAGCCTTGACATACTCCTTTTCCTATTTGGAACCAGTCTGCTGTTCCATGACCAGTTCTAACTGTTGCTTCCTGACCTGCATACAGATTTCTCAAGAGGCAGATCAGGTGGTCTGGTATGCCCATCTCTTTCAGAATTTTCCATAGTTTATTGTGATCTACACAGTCAAAGGCTTTGGCATAGTCAATAAAGCAGAAAGAGATGTTTTTCTGGAACTCTCTTGCTTTTTCCATGATCCAGCGGATGTTGGCGATTTGATCTCTGGTTCCTCTGCCTTTTCTAAAACCAGCTTGAACATCAGGAAGTTCACGGTTCACATATGGCTGAAGCCTGGCTTGGAGAATTTTGAGCATTACTTTACTAGCGTGTGAGATGAGTGCAATTGTTCAGTAGTTTGAGCATTCTTTGGCATTGCCTTTGTTTGGGATTGGGATGAAAACTGACCTTTTCCAGTCCTGTGGCCACTGCTGAGTTTTCCAAATTTGCTGGCATATTGAGTGCAGCACTTTCACAGCATCATCTTTCAGGATTTGGAATAGCTCCACTGGAATTCCATCACCTCCACTAGCTTATTTCCATAGTGGAAAACCATAGTGGTTTTCACACTGTCTTATTATTTCTAGTCATTGTGTTGCCAGTTCTGGTGGTTGCTGTAATAGAAAAACAGAATTATAGAAGAGATAGTGACCATTAAATGGTAAATGGGAATGAGAAGAATTTAGAGAGTACTTTGAACAGGGGATAAAATTTGAATGAGGTCTGAAGGATAGACTGAAGTTTAAAAAGTTAATTAGGCTGACAAAGTAAAAGAGGGCATTTTATTTTATTTATCAATAACAGCAATAGTTGATTTACAGTGTGCTAGTTAGTATCTGCTGCTCATCAAAGTGATCCAGTTATACATATACATATATCCACTCTTTTTTAGATTTTGTTACCATAAAGGCTATTACAGAGTACTGAATAGAGTTCCCTGTGCTATACAGTAGGTTCTTATTAGTTATCTATTTTACATAGAGCAGTCTGTATACGTCAATTCCAATCTCCCAATTTTACCCCTCCACTTGCCCTTTCCCCTTAGCATGCAGTCATGTCTGACTCTTTGCGATCCTATGGATTGTAGCCTGCTAGGCCCCTCTGTTCATGGGATTTCCCAGGCAAGAATACTGGAGTGGGTTGCCACTTCCTATTCTAGGGGATCCTCGCGACCCAGGGATGGAACCTGTGTCTCTTGCGTCTCCTGCATTGGCAGGAGGATTCTTTACCACTGAGCCACCAGGGAAGCCCCATCCCTTCACCCATGGTAACTGTAAGTTTGTTTTCTTTATCTGTTACTGTATTTCTGTCTTGTAAATAGGTTCATCTGTACCATTTTTTAGGGTCCACATATAAGAGATATCATATGATACTTCTCTTTCTCTGTCTGACTACTCAGTATGACAATCTCTGGGTCCATTCATGGCCCTGCATATGGCATTATTTTTATCTTTTTTTATGGCTCAGTGATTGGACTACAAGGAGATCCCAACCAGTCCATTCTAAGGGAGATCAGTCCTGGGTGTTCTTTGGAAGGACTGATGCTGAAATTGAAGCTCCAATATTTTGGTCACCTCATGCGAAGAGTTGACTCATTGGAAAAGACTCTGATGCTGGGAGGGATTGGGGGCAGGAGGAACGGGGACGACAGAGGATGAGATGGCTGGATGGTATCACTGACTCGATGGACATGAGTTTGAGTGAACTCTGGGAGTTGGTGATGGACAGGGAGGCCTGGCGTGCTGCAATTCATGGGGTTGCAAAAAGTCAGACACGACTGAGCGACAACTGAACTGATATTCCATTGTATATGTGTATCACATCTTCTTTATTCATTCCTCCATTTATGGGCTTCAGTGTCCTGGCTATGGGAAGTAGTCCTGCAATGAACATTTCGAACTTTGGTTTTCTCTGAATATATGCCCAGGAATGGGACTGCAGGATCATATCATAGCTTTATTTTTACTTTTTAAAGGAACCTACATACTCTTCTCCATAGTGGCTGTACCAATTTACATTCTCACCAACAGTGTAGGAGGGTTCCCTTTTCTCCACACCCTCTCCAGCATTTACTGTTGGTAGATTTTGTGATGATGGCCATTCTGACTGGTGTGAGGTGTTACCTCATTATAGTTTTGATTTACTTTTCTCTAATAATTAGTGATTCTGTGCATCTTTTCATATGCCTCTTGGCCATCTGTCTTCTTTGGAGAAATGTCTATTTAGATCTGCCCACTTTTTAATTGGACTGTTTGGGTGTTTTGATACTGGGCTGCATGAGCTGTTTGTATATTTTGGATATTAATCCCTTGTCAGTCACTTCATTTGCAAATATTTTCTCCCATTCTGAGGGTTGTCTTTTCATGCTCTTCATGGTTTCCTTTACTGTGCAGAAGCTTTTAAGCTTAATTAGGTCCCACTTGTTTATTTTTGTTATTCTAAGTGGTGGATCAAAAAAGATCTTGCTTGTGATTTATGTCACAGAGTGTTTTGCTTTTGCAAAGACTGATTCACCTATGCAAAGAAAGAAATGGAGATGATTTGTTTGGAATTAATATGTTTTACAGATAAGTTGGAAACACAGATTCAAAGGAAATTAGAATGGGATTCAGATCTTGAAGTCTTCTTCTTATAAACAATGAATCAAATTTTTCTAGACAAAGATGTTGAGTTGGATAGAGAAGCAAGCACAAGATAGAATCTGGGAAACACCACATTTTCTGGAATGGTCTAAAGAACAGACTCTAATAAAAGATGCAGAGTGGAGGCCATGGGGAAGGAAAATCAGCGGAAACCAATGAAAGAGTTTAAGGGAGGAAGAGGCAAAAATTTCAAATTCCTTCAAGATGTCAGGTAGAATAAAAATTTTAAATGTGCTTTGAATTAATCAGTGGATCATTGATGACTGTCATAAAAGCAATGGGGAGGGCTATAAAACTCTCTGGGCAGTTTTTGATTATATATATATATATATATTTTTTTTTTTTTTTTAAAAAAAACCTTACTGTGAATCATATCAGGAAATATCCCCAAATATCTTACGAGGTTGTTTTTGTATAATATCATAATATTAAGTAGCACATTGGTCAAGGAGTTTTTTTTTATCAGAATGCTGACATTTGATGTCTTATTTGCAGAACTCTTTCCAAAGAACCTTCATGGGACATTTGGGCAAAATTTCACTAGAAAATTCTTATATTTCTTAGAGAAAAGCAAAATATCTGACTTTTTCCAGATTCCTTTGCTACTTTGAGAAAAAAAGAATGATTAACATCAATAATACACTATAGATTAACCTGACTTGCCAATAAGGAATGTACTTTTAAGATATTACTTGTACTTGTAATTAAAGTTCTTAAGACTCCAGATTATTCCACTCAGCCTTAAGGTTCTCTTTCCTTCTGTTCATTCTGACTATTGTGGGATCCATTGCTTTCTGAAAGTTTATTGGATGCAAGTTATCTATTAGTTAATCAAAATGGACTTTACATTCAAAGTATATTTATTTAAATGGGAAATTCATAGGCAGCAAAATTTATGATCCTTCTATGCTACCTCGATAATCCTAGTATTCAATACTAATGGGACTGGTAAAAACAACTACTAGAACAAACTAGTAGCAACAGCAGCAACCAACAACAAACAGCAGTAATTGTCACTATTTGAATGTTTACTCCTCTGCCAGGCACTGTACCATATGCCTCACATATCACTTAAACTATTATTTTTCTTATTAACAAGGATAGAAATATTTATTGGAAGCAACTGATCATTTATGAGAAAAGCTTTTATGTCTTTTATGCATGCGTTTTTGGATATGTCAAGGTACAGCAGTGAATATAACACATAATAAAAAAAAGGATTATATTTTATTCCTTTTAATAAAAAATATAATACAACACACAATAAAAAAAGGTTTTTTCTATAAAAGTGTAAATAGCTTTTTATCACAATTGCTTTGCCAACTAGAATTGGTAAAAGAGGAATAACAAGTACTAAATCAAATTACAAGGACTTCCCTGGTGGTCCAGGAGTTAAGCATCCACCTGCCTATGCATGGCACGAGTTTGATCCCTGGTCTGGGAAGATTCAACATGCTGCAGGGCAACTAAGCCCCTGCAACACAGCTACTGAGCCCCAGCTCTAGAACCTGGCAGCTGCAACTACTGAAGCTTGAGCACCGTAGAGCCCATGCTCCACAATAAGCAAAGCCACCACAGTGAGAAGCCTGAGCACCACAACTATCGCACCCACCACTTGCTGCAACTAGAAAAAGCCCACGTGCGCAGCAATGAAGACCCAGAGCAGCCAAAAAATAAAAATAAACAAATAAATCAGGTTATTTTTTCTTTTTCCTACATTTCCTGGCTCCCTAATGCTTTTGACACACGCATAGATAAAAGAAGAACAGTCTTTGAGCTTTCAAGCTTGTTTTAGCTTAGCTCTAATTGAAATGTGGTCCTAGGAACCCTTGCAGGAGGTCCTCAAGGTAGGTTTTATTTTCATAGTAATACTAATATGTTTGCTTTTTGCACTTACATTCTCTTGCATTCATTTTTGAGATTCTACATGGCATATGTTGATATTGTTGCCTTGATGGCTTATGGAGTGAGTACTTATGTATTATTAGTGTGTGTGTTTCTAAATTTTCCTATGGCAAATTCTTTGGGATCCTCAACAATTTTTAAGGGTAGAAAGACACACTGAAACTAAAAAGCCCAAGAATTACTGTCTTAGTTGAAAGAAAATATGAATTAGGACCACTTATTATTGAATTAGTCTTAAATTGGGGGAATAAAACTTTAGAAAATTATATAAAATTATAAGATATTATCAAATGTGAAAAAGTAATAAAAATTCATGAGCTGTATCATTTGGCTTACCTGAATTGACTATAAATTACTGAATTAACTATAAATTCCTAGCTGTGGGTCTCTTTCATTTTTTAGATTTATAACAAGTTTCTGGTGGTTAAGACTCAGACTCTTAAGCTGCAGAGCTTCCGCTCTTTCTTTGTTTTGGTCTTGTTTTGTAGATAAATATATATATTTTGCCCATCTTCTTTAAAATTAACACAGGCATAACTTTGGTTTTTGTTGACTACTAACAAACACTCTCTAGCCTTAATAACCTGCCTTTTGGACAAATACCATGTGGTTAACCCAGTCAGTCTGTGGTATTTTGTTATTGATGCCATGACAGACTAGTACTCTATGGTTTATTTTTGATGTAAATGCTTTCAATTTTTAGCCTAAATAAATATTTGTTGAAGTATTCTACTTAGAAAGTGAAAGTGAAGTCGCTCAGTCGTGTCTGACTCTTTGCGACCCCATAGACTGTAGCCTATCAGGCTCCTCCGTCCATGGAATTTTCCAGGCAAGAGTGCTGGAGTGGATTGCCATTTCCTTCTCCAGGGGATCTTCCTGACCCAGGAATTGAACCCGGGTCTCCTGTATTGCAGGCAGACGCTTTACTGTCTGAGCCACCAGGGAAGTCCCCTATTCTACTTATCCCACTTATTATTCTTACCTTCCCAAATCAAATTGTTTACTATATCTTTTTCTCTCTTTTTTTCAAGGATCCTGTTTTTCAAGATACCTTTCTAAGTCAATTCTGCCAAATACGGTATAAGTCAGCATTAACATATACTGTGGAAATATTTATCAGAGGTTCCTAGGACATACAATTTTCTCTTTAGTTATTTTTAAAATAATGTATTTTATTTTATTTTGGTGAAATGCCCTTCTTATAGGACATTCAGGCAATACAGAAAATGTAATTGCTTCAAATTCCACCACTCAAAACAACCACTCTTAACATTAGCTGAACAGTTTTCTATGAATATGTGTAAAAACAAGGAAAGACAAATTTTATGAAAATTATTTCACATGAGCTGCTGCTGCTAAGTCGCTGCAGTCGTGCCCGACTCTGTGCGACCCCATAGACGGAAGCCCACCAGGCTCCCCCGTCCCTGGGATTCTCCAGGCGAGAATACTGGAGCGGGTTGCCATTTCCTTCTCCAATGCATGAAAATGAAAAGTGAAAGTGAAGTCGCTCAGTCGTGTCCGACTCTTAGCGACCCCATGGACTGGAGCCCACCAGGATCCTCCGTCCATGGGATTCTCCAGGCAAAAGTACTGGGGTGGGGTGCCACATGAGCATGTTACCTTAAATAAAAATTATTACATTTATTGTTACTTTATTTTAAGCTGGCAAAAGGAGCAGATGTAATTACTGAATGTGAGATAGAAATGTCCTTACCATATACAAACGTGAATGTGAACTATATCTTTGAGTGACAATCAGATCAGATCAGATCAGTCGCTCAGTCGTGTCCGACTCTTTGCGACCCCATGAACTGCAGCACGCCAGGCCTCCCTGTCCATCACCAGCTCCCGGAGGCCACCCAGACTCGCATCCATCGAGTCAGTGATGCCATCCAGCCATCTCATCCTCTGTCGTCCCCTTCTCCTCCTGTCCTCAATCCCTCCCAGCATCAGAGTCTTCTCCAATGAGTCAACTCTTCGCATGAGGTGGCCAAAATACTGGAGTTTCAGCTTTAGCATCATTCCTTCCAAAGAAATCCCAGGATTGATCTCCTTCAGAATGGACTGGTTGGATCTTCCTGCAGTCCAAGGGACTCTCAAGAGTCTTCTCCAACACCACAGTTCAAAAGCATCAATTCTTCGGCGCTCAGCCTTCTTCACAGTCCAGCTCTCACATCCATACATGACCACAGGAAAGACCATAGCCTTGACTAGGCGAACCTTTGTTGGTAAAGTAATGTCTCTGCTTTTGAATATGCTATCTAGGTTGGTCATAACTTTCCTTCCAAGGAGCAAGCGTCTTTTAATTTCATGGCTGCAGTCACCATCTGCAGTGATTTTGGAGCCCAGAAAAACAAAGTCTGACACTGTTTCCACTGTTTCCCCATCTATTTCCCATGCAGTGATGGGACCAGATGCCATGATCTTCGTTTTCTGAATGTTGAGCTTTGAGCCAACCTTTTCACTCTCCACTTTCACTTTCATCAAGAGGCTTTTTAGCCCCTCTTCACTTTCTGCCATAAGAGTCGTGTCATCTGCATATCTGAGGTTATTGATATTTCTCCCGGCAATCTTGATTCCAGCTTGTGTTTCTTCCAGTCCAGCATTTCTCATGATGTACTCTGCATATAAGTTAAATAAACATGGTGACAATATGCAGCCTTGACGTACTCCTTTTCCTATTTGGAACCAGTCTGTTGTTCCATGACCAGTTCTAACTGTTGCTTCCTGACCTGCATACAGATTTCTTAAGAGGCAGATCAGGTGGTCTGGTATTCCCATCTCTTTCAGAATTTTCCATAGTTTATTGTGATCCACACAGTCAAAGGCTTTGGCATAGTCAATAAAGCAGAAATAGATGTTTTTCTGGAACTCTCTTGCTTTTTCCATGATCCAGCGGATGTTGGCAATTTGATCTCTGGTTCCTCTGCCTTTTCTAAAACCAGCTTGAACATCAGGAAGTTCACGGTTCACATATGGCTGAAGCCTGGCTTGGAGAATTTTGAGCATTACTTTACTAGCGTGTGAGATGAGTGCAATTGTTCGGTAGTTTGAGCATTCTTTGGCATTGCCTTTGTTTGGGATTGGGATGAAAACTGACCTTTTCCAATCTTGTGGCCACTGCTGAGTTTTCCAAATTTGCTGGCATATTGAGTGTAGCACTTTCACAGCATCATCTTTCAGGATTTGGAATAGCTCCACTGGAATTCCATCACCTCCACTAGCTTTGTTCGTAGTGATGCTTTCTAAGGCCCATTTGACTTCACATTCCAAGATGTCTGGCTCTAGGTCAGTGATCACATCATCATGATTATCTAGGTCTTGAAGCTCTTTTTTATACAGTTCTTCTGTGTATTCTTGCCACCTCTTCTTAATATCTTCTGCTTCTGTTAGGTCCACACCATCTCTGTCCTTTATCGTGCCCATCTTTGCATGAAATGTTCCTTTGGTATCTCTGATTTTCTTGAAGAGATCCCTAGTATTTCCCATTCTGTTGTTTTCCTCTATTTCTTTGCATTGATCACTGAAGAAGGCTTTCTTGTCTCTTCTTGCTATTCTTTGGAACTCTGCATTTAGATGTTTATATCTTTCCTTTTCTCCTTTGCTTTTCGCTTCTCTTCTTTTCACAGCTATTTGTAAGGTCTCCCCAGACAGCCATTTTGCTTTTTTGCATTTCTTTTCCATGGGGATAGTCTTGATCCCTATCTCCTGTACAATGTCACGAACCTCATTCCATAGTTCATCAGGCACTCTATCTATCAGATCTAGGCCCTTAAATCTATTTCTCACTTCCACTGTATAATCATTAGGGATTTGATTTAGGTCATACCTAAATGGTCTAGTGGTTTTCCCTACTTTCTTCAACTTCAATCTGAATTTGGCAAGAAGGAGTTCATGGTCCGAGCCACAGTCAGCTCCCGGTCTTGTTTTTGCTGACTGTATAGAGCTTCTCCATCTTTGGCTGCAAAGAATATAATCGATCTGATTTCGGTGTTGACCATCTGGTGATGTCCATGTATAGAGTCTTCTCTTGTGTTGTTGGAAGAGGGTATTTGCTATGACCAGTGCATTTTCTTGGCAAAACTCTATTAGTCTTTGCCCTGCTTCATTCCGTATTCCAAGGCCAAATTTGCCTGTTACTCCAGGTGTTTCTTGACTTCCCACTTTTGCATTCCAGTCCCCTATAATGAAAAGGACATCTTTTTTGGGTGTTAGTTCTAAAAGGTCTTGTAGGTCTTCATAGAACCTTTCAACTTCAGCTTCTTCGGCGTCACTGGTTGGGGCATAGATTTGGATTACTGTGACACTGAATGGTTTGCCTTGGAAACGAACAGAAATCATTCTGTCATTTTTGAGATTGCATCCAAGTACTGCATTTCGGACTCTTTTGTTGACCATGATGGCCACTCCATTTCTTCTGAGGGATTCCTGCCCACAGTAGTAGATATAATGGTCATCCGAGTTAAATTCACCCATTCCAGTCCATTTTAGTTCGCTAATTCCTAGAATGTCGACATTCACTCTTGCCATCTCTTGTTTGACCACTTCCAATTTGCCTTGATTCATGGACCTGACATTCCAGGTTCCTATGCAATATTGCTCTTTACAGCATCGGACTTTGCTTCTATCACCAGACACACCCACAGCTGGGTATTCTTTTAGTTTTGGCTCCATCCTTTCATTCTTTCTGGAGTTATTTCTCCACTGATCTCCAGTAGCATATTGGGCCCCTACTGACCTGGGGAGTTTCTCTTTCAGTATCCTATCATTCTGTCTTTTCATACTGTTCATGGGGTTCTCAAGGCAAGAATACTGAAGTGGTTTGCCATTCCCTTCTCCAGCCGACCACACCCTGTCATCTCTCTCCACCATGACCCGCCCATCCCAGGTTGCCCCTCCCGCATGGCTTAATCTCACTGAGTTAGACAAGGGTGTGGTCCTTGTGTGATTAGATTGACTAGTTATCTGTGAGTGACAATGCTGCATCATTATTTGTTCATCAATTGAAACAAATGTACCACTCTGGTAGCGATGATGGGGAAGGCTACATACATGTGGAAGTAGGGGACAAACAGAAACCGTTTGTGCTGCTAAGTCGCTTCAGTCATGTCCAACTCTGTGCGACTCCATAGACGGCAGTCCACCAGGCTCCCCCATCCCTGGGATTCTCCAGGCAAGAACACTGGAGTAGGTTGCCGTTTCCTACTCCAATGCATGCAAGTGAAAAGTGAAAGTGAAGGCGTTCAGTCGTGTCCAACTCTTCGTGACCCCATGGACTGCAGCCCACCAGGCTCCTCTGTCCATGAGATTTTCCAGGTAAGGATACTGGAGTGGATTGCCATTTCCTTCTCCAATATGTATTTCCTTCTTCAATATATATTTTTACATGTTGAAGGTTAAAACATTTGTGTTCTTTATAAATAATTCTCTCATGTTTAAACTATATATTTAAATGGATTTTTTGTTCATCACACATCATGGTTTAAATTTTTATTTATTTATTTATTTTTGTTGTTGGGATATATATGGCAGAAAGAGAAGAAGAACTAAAGAGCCTCTTGATAAAAGCGAAAGAGGAGAGTGAAAAAGTTGGCTTAAAGCTCAACATTCAGAAAATTAAGATAATGGCATCTGATCCCATCACTTCATGGCAAATAGATGGGGAAACAATAGAAACAGTGAGAGAGTTTATTTTCTTGGGCTCCAAAATCACTGCAGATTGTGACTGCAGCCATGAAATTAAAAGATAGGTGTTCCTTGGAAGAAAAATTATGACCAACCTAGACAGCATATTAAAAAGCAGAGACATTACTTTGCCAACAAGGGTTTGTCTAGTCAAAGCTATGTTTTTTCCAGTAGTCATGTACAGATGTGAGAGTTCGACTATAAATAAAACTGAGCGCTGAAGAATTTTTAACTGTGGTGATGTAGAAGACTGCAAGGAGATCCAATCAGTCAATCCTAAAGGAAATTAGTTCTGAATATTCATTGGAAGGACTGATGCTGAGGCTGAAACTCCAATACTTTGGTCACCTGATGCAAAGAATGGACTCATTTGAAAAGACCCTGATGCTGGGAAAGATTGAAGGCAGGAGAAGGGGATGACAGAGGATGATATGGTTGGATGGCATCACCAATTCGATGGACGTGAGTTTGAGTAAGCTCTGGGAGTTGGTGATGGACAGGGAAACCTGGTGTGCTGCAGTCCATGGGGTTGCAAAGAGTTGGACACAACTGAAAGACTGAACTGAACTGAACTGAACTGAACTGAAATCTAGTGCTTTTGTTGTATGTTTTACAACTGAAGTATGAGAGGAAAGATTTAAAAAAATGAGTGCTTGTATCTGTTTTTAAATTCTCTCCTGTCCTCTTTGGTTTTGATCTACAGGTAAGATGAAATAAAACCTATTGTAACTCATTCTAATCCAGAGTGTGTCTGTCTCTCTGTTATGCCACTCATTGAATGTGTAGTTGGATCTATTATCTTACAGTGTAACCATGGAGTTATTAGCACCACTAGTGTTCATTCCAAGAAAAAAAAAATGAAAAAATAAACACCCCCCGAGAAGCAAAATAAAATAAGACAGAGTAACAAAGTCTTACTCATAGTCATAACCATTTAGAGACTACTGATAAAATAAAATATTGCTAAAATGTTAGAACAGATACAGAAACTGTAGCATTTTCAACATAATCAACCACATTGCCTGTGGTTCAGATGTGAAATAAGCAAAGAGCAGTTTCTTCTGAAACCTGATATTTATGATGACCACAATTGACCACACTGTGAAAACCTAATGCTTGGTTTGTGTGTATATGGTATATTTGCATTCATGTGTTTAATGCTATTGACAAAATGTTTATCAGTGGTGGAAATGTTTGTGATAAGAATCAACCTGAACAGGAAATTCATGTGAGCAACTATTTCAGAGCTAAACAGGCACTTTAGAAAGGCAATAGAGGAGAAAGATGAGAAAGACTGCCCAGAGAATTGGGGGGAGAAGTGTAGTGAGGCAAGCTGGCTATGGAGGGTGATGGAATAACTGGAGCCCAAGGTATGTCCAAGCAGAAGCAGCTTAAGCCATGCTGATGAAAGGCTGTAAGGTCTCCACAAGTGACCGTGAAAGTGAACAGAGTTTTGCACATAGCTTACCACCAACATAAACAAAAAGGTCTGACTTCAGAGAATAAAGTCAGTATGTGGGATATAACATGTTTAGTTGCTAAGTTATGTCCAACTCTTTTGTGACCTCATGGACAATAGCCCCACCAGGCTCCTCTGTCCATGGATTTCCCAGGCAAGAACACTGGAGTGGGTCACCATTTCCTTCTCCAAAGGATCTCTCCAACCCAGGGATCGAACTCATGTCTCCTGCATTGCAAGCAGATTCTTTACTGCTGAGCTACCAAGGAAGCCATGATATATTAATAACATATACAGGATGTAATTATTATAAAAAAGTCACTAAGTCATGTCTGACTCTTTGTGATCCCATGGACTGTAGCTCTCCAGGCTCCTCTGTGCATGGGATTTTCCAGGCAAGAATACTGGAGTGGGGTGCCATTGCCTTCTCCGCACTAGTCACTAATGAAATACAAATCAAAACCAAATGAGATATCACTTAACACTCACTAGGATACTACTACTATTACTGCTGAAATGAAAAATAGGTGTAGGCAAGATCATAGAGGAACTGGAACTCATATATTACTAGTAGAAATGTACAATTGTGAAGTTACTGTTAACAGCAAATTGGTGAGTCTTCAATAAGTTACACATAGAGAGGGAGACAGAGACAGTAGAAAAGGAGGATGCTGAGCTCACCTTCCCCACGAACAAATCAGAAATACAATTATATGTGGAACAATTATTACTGAAAACAGCATGGAAACTGTCAGAAAGGCTCTTCTATAACCAGCACTGTAAAGAAAGATTCACAACCAGTACTGTAAAGAAAGATCCACATGAAGTTAGTTAGGAAGAGAGGAGAAGCAAGCCATCAGGTCAGAACCCAAACCTTAGCAGGAAAACAAAAGAGAAGGGGGATATCATGGCCTCAGGGATCCTCCCTGGAAAGAGCTAGGACTTTAAGGTGCCCCAGCACAAGGGTCCAACACCAGTAAGATGAGTCTTTTTAGCTGTTTTGAAAACCAGTGGGACTTACTAGAGAGATGAAAGAAACCAAGATAACACTTTTAAAAAAAATTTTTAATTGGAGGATAATTACTTTACAGTATTGTGATGGTTCCCATCATCATTCATGTATGATGGTCCATAGATCAACATGAATCAGCCTTAGGTATACATGTGTCCCCTTCATCCCCAAACCCCTCCAACTCCCCTCCCTCACATACCACCCCTACAAGTTGTTACAGAGCACTGGCTTTGGGTGCTCTGCCTCATACATCAAACTCTCACTGGTTATCTATTTTACATATGGTAATGTATATGTTTCAATGTTATTCTCTCAAATCATCCTACCCTCTCCTTCTCCCATTGAGTCCAAAAGTCCGTTCTTTATGTCTGTGTCTCCTTTGCTGCCCTACATGTAGGATCATCAGTACCATCTTTCTAAACGCCATACATATGCATTAATATGTGGTATTTGTCTTTCTCTTTCTGACTTATTTCACTCTGTATAATAGGCTCTAGGTTCATCTACCTCATAACTGACTCAAATGTGTTCCTTTTTATAGCTGAGTAATATTCCATTGTGTGTATGTATTATAACACTCTTGAAGAGCATTGCACATGCTTGCTTACTCCTAGGAACAACATACAAGAAACAGATAGAAAACTGCCTGGGGCTCTGTCCAGTTTGCCAGAGAAGCCCTGTGTACACCCAGCCATACTGGGTGCCAGCTTTATCCCCTCTTGCTCTGGCACTGCTCTCCATTGTGAAGGCTGTCCTTACCAAGAAAAGTGTGTACACTTAGAGGAAACAGAACCAGCTCAGACCCAACCCTGCTTCAGACAAGGGTGGAGGCAACCTTTGCTAGCACACAAGTTCCAGCCCACATTTAGGGGGAGCTAAACTAGTTCCCTGGATGGCATCACAGACTCGATGGACGTGAGTTTAAGTGAACTCCGGGAGTTGGTGATGGACAGGGAGGCCTGGCATGCTGCAGTTCATGGGGTTGCAGAGTCGGACACAACTGAGCGACTGAACTGAACTGAACGAAACTGGTTCCATGGTAGACACTAATATTTTCAGCAGGAGGAAAATCAGCTCAGTAGTGTGACTCTAAACCCTCTGACCTGACTCAAGTCTCTAACCAAGGAATGCACAATGGGGAAAATGTGACCCAGTACAGACATGAAGTCACTAGTCCAGGGGTCCCTGCCACTATCCCAACCAAGGCAGAGAGTGCCATCACACACTTGGGGAGAAACACAACTCTTCAGAGCTTCTGCTCCGAACCCTGGGGCCTTGCCCCTGGTTTGCACCCTATCTGCTCACTCAGATAGGGTGGTGACTTCCATTAGGCACAGGAGAAGCTCACATCTGGCTCTGTCTCTACTCCTCCACCTCCAGCCTTACATCCCACCAAAGTGATGGCTGCCAGGACACCTTGGGGATATATGTGATCCATGCTCACTTCAGTTCCAGCTCTCTCACAAAAACCACCAGGCACACACAGACGGCATTGGGTGGTAATGCTCTTACCCAAGAACATCCCTTTAAGATAAGGTAGGTAACTGTTTCACCTAATTTCATAGAGACAGAGAAAGTTAAACAAAATAAAAGACAGAGGACTATGTTTCAAAGTAAAGGGCATGGAAAAAAGCCCTGAAAAAAACTAGTGAAACAGAGATAAATAATTTACCAGATAAAAGCATTGAAGCACTAGTAATAAAAATGATAACTTAACTTGGGAAAAGAATAGATGAATACAGTGAGAATTTTAACAAAGAACTAGAAAATGTAAAAAAAGAACCAGTCATAGCTGAAGAATGCAATAACTGAAATAAAAATTACACTAAAATGAATTAAGAGCAGATTAGATGATAGAGAAGAATGCATAAGCAATGTGGAAGATAGAAAAATGAAAATCACCCAATCAGAGCACCAAATAGAAAAACAAATTAAAAAATAAATTTCAAGAGAGCTCTGAGACAAGATCAATCATACTAACATTTGCATTATAGGGTTCTCAGAAGGAGAAGAGAAAGGAAAGTGTTGCAAATATATATTTGGTGAAATTATGGCTGAAAGCTTCCTGAAATTGAAGAAATTCCCAAACAAATTGAACCCAAAGTGATCCACATCAGTTATGACCACTTTGACCAGTGTGAGCTGGTAACTCTAGCTTTGATTTACATTTCTCAAATAATTAGTTATGTTGAGCATCTTTTCATGTGCTTTTTGGCTATCTGTGTGTCTTTGGAGAAATGTCTATTTCGGTCTTTTACCCATTTTTTAAATTGAGTTATTTGTTTTTTGTTATTGGGTTGTATGAGCTGTTTGCATATTTTGGAAGTTAAGTCCTTATGAGTTGCATCATTTGCAAATATTTTCTCCCAATCTGTAGGTTGTCTTTTCACTTTGTTTATGGTTTCCTTTGCTGTGCAAAAGGTTATAAGTTTGATTAGATTCCATTTATTTATTTTTGTTTTTATTTCTATTGTATTGAAAACTGACCTAAGAAAACATTCAGTTTAGTTCAATTCAGTTCAGTCGCTCAGTCGATTCATGCGACCCCATGAACCGCAGCACGCCAGGCCTCCCTGTCCATCACCAACTCCCGGAGGTCACTCAGACTCACATCCATCGAGTCAGTGATGCCATCCAGCCATCTCATCCTCTGTCGTCCCCTTCTCCTCCTGCCCTCAATCCCTCCCAGCATCAGAGTCTTCTCCAATGAGTCAACTCTTCGCATGAGGTGGCCAAAATACTGGAGTTTCAGCTTTAGCATCATTCCTTCCAAAGAAATTCCAGGGCTGATCTCCTTCAGAATGGACTGGTGGGATCTCCTTGCAGTTCAAGGGACTCTCAGGAGTCTTCTCCAACACCACAGTTCAAAAGCATCAATTCTTCGGTGCTCAGCCTTCTTCACAGTCCAGCTCTCACATCCATACATGACCACTGGAAACATTGGTATGATTTAAAACATATCATATTAAAATGGCAAAGTTAAAGATAAAGACAGAATTTTAAAGGCAGCAAGGGACATACAAAGAGTCACAAATAAAGGAGCCCCTATAAGGCTATCAGCTTATTTTTCTGTAGAAACTTTGCAAGCCAAAGGGAGGGACATGATATATTTATAGTGCTGAAAGGGGAAAATCTACAACCTGGGACACTTTACCCAACAGAGTTATCATTCAGAATTAAAGGGAAAATAAAGAGCTTCTCAGAAGCAAAACTTAAAAGAGTTCCTCTAAATAGATCCTACAAGAAATGTTAAAGAATCTTCTTTAAGCAGATAAGAAAAGGTTACAACAAGAACTAAGAATTTATAGAAAAGGAAAATTCTCACTAGTAAAGGCAAATATATAAAGAAGGTTAGGTATCAACCATTTAAATAAGCAAGGTTAACAGACAAAAGTTGGAAAATTAAATATAATTATAATAAATAGGTGACAGACAAAAAGATGTAAAATATGATATCAAAAACACAAAACAATGAAATTTTGTCATTTTAAGCAATGAAGCAACAAGGATGGACTTGGAGGGTATTATGCTAAGTGAAATAAGTCAGACAGAGAAAGTAAAACACTGTGTAATGTCACTTACATGTGGAATCTAAAAAAATATAAGAAACTAGTGAATATAACAAAAAAGAAACTGACTCACAGATTTATAGAGCTAACTACTGGTTACCAGTGCAGTGAGCAAAAGAGGAGGGAAAAATAGGGGTAGGGAATTTAGAGATACAACTATCATGCAAAATGAGCTATGAGAATATATTGTACAACACAGGGAATATAGCCATTGTTTTGTGATAACTATCAATGGAGTATAGCCTTTGGAAGTTGTGAATCACTATATTGTACATTTGTTACTTATATAATATTGTACATCAACTATATTTCAATGAAAAAAACATAGACTGAAAGTTAGGGAGTGAAAAAAGCTGTTTCCTGCATTGGAAATGACTAGAAAACAAAGGTAGTAACATTCATCTCAACAAAGTAAACTTTAAAACAAATTCTATAACTTTTTGTCAATGGCATTATATAATGACAAAATGTTCAATACAAGAAGAAGATATAACATTTGTTAACATACATGCACCTAATATAAAAACATCTGAATATGTAAAGCAAATATTAACAGATGTAAAGGGATAAATGGACAATAATACAATGACAGTGGGGGATTTTAAACCACAATTACATCAATAGATATCTTCTACACAGAAAATCAATAAGGAAACAATGATCTTTAATGACACATTAGATTAGTTGGACTTAACAGATATCTATAGGACATTTCATCCAAACCAACAGAATACACTTTCTTTTCATGTGCACATGGAACTTTCTCCAAGACAGATCATAAACTAGGCCACAGAACAAGTCTCAATATGTTTAAGAGGACAGAAATTATATCAAGCATTTTTTCCAGCCATAGCAGTATAAAAGTAGAAATCAATTACAGCAAGAAAATGGCGGGTGGAGGCGGTGGGGGTGGGGGGCGGACACAAACATATGGAGGCTGAAACACATGCTACTAAAAAACCAATAAAGAAATCAAAGAGGAAATCAGAAAAAAAACCTTGAGACAAATGAAAATAAAAACACAACTTTCCACAATCTATGGGCTATAGCAAAAACATTTCTAAGAGGCATGTTCATAGTGATATAGGCTTATCTCAAGAAACAGAAAAAAATCTCATGTAAACAACTTACCTTACCTAATTCCTTTAAAGGAATTAGAACAGGATGAGTAAACAAAGACCAAAGTCAGCAGAAGGAAGGAATAATAATAAAAATCAGAGAGGAAATAAACAAAATAGAGAACTTAAGAAAAGAAAGGGAAAAAAAGAAAGCAATAGAAATGGTCAGTGAAACCAATTTTAAAAAGATAAACAAAATTGATAAACCTTTGACCAGGTTCATAAAGAAAAAAAGAGAGAGGATTAAAATAAACAAAATAAGAAATAAAAGAGGAGAAATTACAACTGATATCACAGAGAAATGCAAAAAATAATGAGAGAATACTACAAACATTTATATGCTAAAAAACTGGACAAACTAGAAGAAATGAATAAATTCCTAGAAACAGACAATATTCCAACACTGAATCAGGAAGAAAAAGGTAACCTTACCAGGCAGATCACTAGTAATGAAATTGAATCAGTAATCAAAAACCTCCCAGGAAACAAAAGTGCAGAACTAAATAGTTTCACAGGGAAATTCAACCAAACATAAAAAGAAGAGTTAATATCTATCCTTTTCAAATTATTCCAAAAAATTGAAGAGGAGGGAACACACCCAAATTCATTCTAAGAGGCCACCATTACCCTGAGACCAAAACTAAACAAAGACATTACAAAAAAAGGAAAATTACAGGCCATTGTCTCTAATGAATATAGATACCAAAATCTTCAACAAAATATTAGCAAACTGAATTCAACAGTACATAAAAAAGTCATACATCATGAACATGTGGGTTTTGTTCTAGGAATGTAAAGATGGTTCATTATCTGCAAATCAATGTGATAACCATATTAACAAAGTGAGTGATAAAAAGCATATGAGCATCTCAATAGATGCAGAAAAAACATGTAATAAAATTCAAAGTTTATTCATGATACAAATTATCATCAAAGTCAGTACAGAGGGAACATGCTGCTGCTGCTGCTAAGTCACTTCAGTCGTGTCCGACTCTGTGCGACCCCATAGACGGAAGCTCACCAGGCTCCCCTGTCCCTGGGATTCTCCAGGCAAGAACACTGGAGTGGGTTGCCATTTCCTTCTCCAATGCATGAAAGCGAAAAGTGAAAGTGAAGCCACTCAGTCGTGTCAGACTCTTAGCGACCCCATGGACTGGAGCCTACCAGGCTCCTCCGTCCATGGGATTTTCCAGGCAAAAGTACTGGGGTGGGGTGCCATTGCCTTCCCCGAGAGGGAACATAGCTTAATATAATAAAGGTCATTTATGACAAACCCTTAGCTAGCATCATGCTCAATGCTGAAAATCTAAAAGCTTTTTCTCTAAAATCAGGAACAAGACAAGGATGTCAACTCTCACTTTTTCTGTTTAACACAGTACTGTAAGTCATAACCACAGTAATCACCCAAGAGAAAGACATAAAACATCCAAACTGAAGGGAAAAAGCAAAACTGTCACTATATGCAGATGACATGAATATATCAACCCTAAAGTCTCTACCCCAAAACTATTAGAATCAATAATTGAATTCAGTAAAGTTGCAGGATACAAGATTAGTATATAGAAATTGGTTGCTTGCCAACACTAATAATGAATGAGAAAGTTTAAAATAAATTATGTTTAAAATCACAACAGGTGGATAATTTGAACACCACCCAGCCAGGACACGTGGCCAGAGCACTTCTGGCTCTCTCAGCCTCTGCCCCCAGAGTGGAAAGCTGAGAAGGAGCCGTGGGCCTACAACTCTGTGCATGTGCCATGGGCCAGGGCTGCCAAAGCCACAAGCCGGAAACACCAAGGAGGCACTCCTGGAGTCTGGCTCCCGCTGCTCACTGGCCGGCCCAGTCCTTAGGTACTTCCTCCCGTCAACGCGCTCACAGGAAACAAGTTGGTCCTGAAGGAGGTCCTGAAGGAGATCTGAACTCTTCAGAAGAGCACATACCTGCTGTTAAGAAAGAACCTCTTCTGCCTCCTGGCAAGAGAAATGTGTTAAATTCACTCATGGTATGGACTTCAATTGGCAAGCCCAAGCCCTGTTGACCCTACCAGAGATGGCAGAAGCATTTCTAGTTCACCACTTTGAGGATGTTTATTTCTTCTCTTGACATGCCAGCCACCTCATGCTCTTCCCAGAGGATGTACAAATGGCCAGGGGGATCCAAAGCATTTAGGAAATGCTCTGCTGAGCTCCTGACACTGGCCCATGTCTCCAGTTGATACCAGAGACTCTGCCCATAGCCAGGACCAGAACCATACAGTACAAGCTGCGGCCTGCCTGAACTTGTCTCTGAGCAGACTGTGTGTATTGCATTCTAGTAAGGTTTTTTTTTCTTTTTTTTTTTTAAAGAAGAAGACTTCGTGGCTTTCCTCTGTAACAGAGGTAATATATGAGAGAATCAACAATTTCTAAAGTCCTGAGAATAATTTTCAGATGAAGAGACACCAAGGTTGACTTCACTTTGAAGATTATTCATGTGACTGATGATTTGGAAGACATTAGATTTTCTAGGTTATGAAAGAAAAGGGTATTTATTGAATATTTTAAAATTTTGTGTACCATTTAATTTTTTTTTTTTTTTTTTTACCATATGTATATTTACGCTTCCCTGGTGGGTAAGAGGTTAAAGCATCTGCCTGCAATGCGGGAGACCTGGGTTCAATCCCTGGGTCAGGAAGATCCCCTGGAGCAGGAAATGGAAACCCACTCCAGTATTCCTGCCTGGAGAATCCCATGGACAGAGGAGCCTGGTGGGCTACAGTCCACGGGGTTGCAAAGAGTCAGACACGACTGAGCTACTCACTTTCACTTTCTTTATTTAAAACACAAAGGAAAAAGTAAAAGACAACTTCAATCAGTTGCATGGAAGAGCCTGGTGTGTCCAGGATATAAATCTCTATCCTTCAGACTGACCTCATCATTAGTGGCAGAAGCAAGTTCCTATGTGAACTATGCCTATCAACAGTTTTTATAGCTTTTCAAAAACTCAGTTGGGATGAAAATAGAAAATTGCTAAGGTTTGATGTTATGGCTCCTTCTGGAAAATTCCTGTCAAAATCATTCAGAAATTCTAGCTTGAAGAATGTATTTTATTCTTATTTGCAAATCATAGAAGATTTACTATAATTTATACTTGAAAATTTTTCATTCCAGGATTTTTAAAGAACCTTTTCAATGTTTTTACTGGTATTTTTATAACTTTCTTATAGAGATATAATAAAAATAATTCTTTAATGAGAAAAATTTAAAACAAAGTTACTGTTATACAGAGATTATACTGTGTTCTTTGTGTGTTAGTGTTAAGTTCTTCATTTGGACACTGCCAACATCCATAGGTTTTTTAATTTAATTCATTTATTTTAATTGGAGGCTAATTACTTTACAATATTGTAGTGGTTTTTGCCAAACATCGACATGAATCAGCCATGGGCACACACGTGTTCCCCATCTAGAACCCCCCTCCCACCTCCCTCCCCATCCCATCCCCCAGGGTCATCCCAGTGCACCAGCCCTGAGCACCCTGTCTCATGCATCAAACTTGGACTGGTGATCCACTTGACACATGATGATAACACGTTTCAACGCTACCCTCTCAAATTATCCCACCCTTGCCTTCTCCCACAGAGTCCAAAAGACTGTTCTTTACATCTGTATCTCTGCTGTCTCACATATAGGGTCATCATTACCATCTTTCTAAATTCCATGAATGAATGAAGTTGCTCAGTTGTATCCGACTCTTTGTGACCCCATGGACTGTAGCCCACCAGACTCCTCCATCCATGGCATTTTCTAGGCGAGAATACTGGAGTGGGTTACCATTTCCTTCTCCAGGGGATCTTCCCAACCCAGGGATCGAATCCAGGTCTCCTGCATTTCGGGCACACGCTTTACCGTCTGAGCCACCAGGGAATTCCATGTATATGCATTAGTATACTGTATTGGTGTTTTTCTTTCTGACTTACTTCACTCTGTATAATTGGCTCCAGTTTCATCCACCTCATTGAAACTGATTCAAATGCATTCCTTCTAATGGCTGAGTAATACTCCATTGTGTATATGTACCACAGCTTTCTTATCCATTTGTTTGCTGATGGACATCTAGGTTGCTTCCATGTCCTGGCTATTGTAAACAGTGCTGTGATGGACATTGGGGTACATGTGTCTCTTTAAATTCTGGTTTCCTCAGTGTGTATGCCCAGCAGTGGGATTGCTGGGTCATATGGCAGTTCCATTTCCAAATTTTTAAGGAGTCTCCATACTGTTCTCCATAGTGGAACAGCCGTAGTTTAAACAAGAGAACCGAGGGATGTATTTTTGCCTCCAATGGAATACATTATGAACAGATGAAAACCTTGCCATTCTCATGTAACTGAAAGTGGTTTAAAAGCTATCCAGAGAATGGAAAGTGACACCCAAAGTCTTTTAAATATTGTGTGAAAATGATTAGTGAGGGCAGATACTAATAATGATGTGTCAGTGAACTGAATTCAGAGATAAACTAAGAGGAAGGATCAAGTTCCATTGTTTGATAAATTTTAACCCTCTGGGAAAACATTTTTCTGTTCAACGTCAATTCATTTTTATGTAAACATAGGAATAAAGTTTATCTATGAATATAAAAAAATCACATCAAAAAGAATAAAATACCTAGGAATAAACTTAATCAAGGAAGTGAAAGATCTTTGAAAACTATACAACACTGATGAAGGAAATTCAGGATGATACAAAGAAATGAAAAGATATCCCTTGTTCATGAACTGGAAGAATTAATATAGTTAAAATGTCCATAGTACTCAGGGCAATCTTCAGATTTAAGGCAATTCCTACCAAAAGACTGATGACATTTTTCACAGAACCAAAACAAAGAATCTTAAAATCTTTCAGTTCAGTTCAGTTCAGTTCAGTCGCTCAGTCGTGTCCAACTCTTTGCGACCCCATGAATCGCAGCACGCCAGGCCTCCCTGTCCATTACCATCTCCCAGAGTTCACTGAGACTCACGTCATCGAGTCAGTGATGCCATCCAGCCATCTCATCCTCTATTGTCCCCTTCTCCTCCTGCCCCCAATCCCTCCCAGCATCAGGGTCTTTTCCAATGAGTCAACTCTTCACATGAGGTGGCCAAAGTACTGGAATTCCAGCTTTAGCATCATTCCTTCCAAAGAACACCCAGGACTGATCTCCTTTAGAATGGACTGGTTGGACCTCCTTGCAGTCCAAGGGACTCTCAAAAGTCTTCTCCAACACCACAGTTTAAAAGCATCAATTCTGTGGTGCCCAGCTTTCTTCACAGCTTTCTCTCACATCCATACATGACCACAGGAAAAACCATAGCCTTGGCTAGACAGACCTTTGTTGGCAAAGTAATGTCTCTGCTTTTTAATATGCTATTTAGGTTGGTCTCATAACTTTTCTTCCAAGGAGTAAGCGTCTTTTTAATTTCATGGCTGATCTTTATGGGACCACAAAAGACTCAGAATTGCCAAAGCAATCCTAAGGAAAAAGAACAAAGCTGGAAGTATCATGTTTCCTGATTTCAGACTATACTACAAAACTACAACAATCATACTGGCACAAAAACAGATACATAGATCAATGGAACAGAACAGAGAGCTCACAAATATACCCAAGAGTTTATGATCAATTAATCTATGACAAAGGAGGAAAGAATACACAACGGGGACAATACAGTCCCTTCAATAAGTGGTGCTGATAAAATGGGACAGCTACATGTAAAAGAGTAAAATTAGAACATTCTCTTATATCATTTACAAAAATAAACTGAAAATGGGTTAAATATCTAAAGGTAAGACTAAACCATAAACTTCCTAGAATAAAACATAGGCAGAATACTCTTTGACGTAAGTCTTAGATATATATTTTCAGATATGTCTTCTCAGATAAGGAAAACAAAAGTAAGATTAAACAAATGGGACCTAATTAAATTTAAAGCCTTTTGCACAGAAAAGTGAATCATTGACAAAATGAAAAGAACCTACCAAATGGACGAAAGTATTTGCAAATGATATATTTGATAAAGGGTTAAATAAATATATAAACAGCTCACATAACTGAGTATCAAAAAACCAGATAACAATTAAAAAATGGGCAGAATACATGAATAGACATTTTTGCTAAGAAGACATTCAGGTAGCCAATCAGATCAGATCAGATCAGATCAGTCGCTCAGTCGTGTCCGACTCTTTGCAACCCCATGAATCGCAGCACGCCAGGCCTCCCTGTCCATCATCAACTCCTGGAGGTCACTGAGACTCACATTCATTGAGTCAGTGATGCCATCCAGCCATCTCATCCTCTGTCGTCCCCTTCTCCTCTTGCCCTCAATCCCTCCCAGCATCAGAGTCTTCTCCAGTGAGTCAACTCTTCGCATGAGGTGGCCAAAATACTGGACTTTCAGCTTTAGCATCATTCCTTCCAAAGAAATTCCAGGGCTGATCTCCTTCAGAATGGACTGGTTGGATCTCCTTGCAGTCCAAGGGACTCTCAAGAGTCTTCTCCAACACCACAGTTCAAAAGCATCAATTTTTCGGTGCTCATCCTTCTTCACAGTCCAGCTCTCACATCCATACATGACCACAGGAAAAACCATAGCCTTGACTAGGCGAACCTTTGTTGGCAAAGTAATGTCTCTGCTTTTGAATATGCTATCTAGGTTGGTCATAACTTTCCTTCCAAGGAGTAAGCATCTTTTAATTTCACGGCTGCAGTCACCATCTGCAGTGATTTTGGAGCCCCCCAAAATAAAGTCTGACACTGTTTCCCCATCTATTTCCCATGAAGTGATGGGACTGGATGCCATGATCTTCATTTTCTGAATGTTGAGCTTTAAGCCAACTTTTTCACTCTCTACTTTCACTTTCATCAAGAGGCTTTTTAGTTCCTCTTCACTTTCTGCCATAAGGGTGGTGTCATCAGGTAGCCAATAGGCACATGAAAAGATTCCCATCCCCTCTAATCATCAAGGAAATGCAAATCAAGGCCACAATGAGCTATTACCTCACACCTGTCAGAATGGCTATCATCAAAAGACAATTAATAACAAATGTTTGAAAGGATGTAGAGAAAAGGGAACCCTTATGCACTGTTGGTGGGAATGGAAATTGGTTCAGTCGATATGGAAAACAGTACTGAGATTCCTCAAAAATCTAAAAATAGAACTATCATGTGATCCAGCAACTCCACTCCTGGTACATATTTGAATAAAACATGAAAACTAATTTGAAAAAGACATATGCACCACAATGCAGCAGTATTTTCAATAGCCAATATATGGAAGTAACCTAAGTGTCCATTAACAGATGAATGGTAAAGATGTGGTATATACATAGAATTACTCAGCTGTAAAAAAGAATGACATTTTATTTGCTACAACATGGATGGACCTACAGGGTATTTTGCTCAGTGAATATGTCAGACAGAGAAAAACAAAAAACAGTATATTTTTTGCTGTTAGCCTGTCCCTAACCCTGCGTGGCCCTGTTTGGCAGACTTCTCTCATTTGGAGTTTTAAGTAACAAAGAATTCTGCCTCTTATCTATGTGAGTGTTGTGTTGTGTTCTGTTGTCAAAAAAGTCTTTCAGTCTTATAAAATACTTGACACTGTCAGAAGGATAAAGTGGCTTCTTGGGGGTCTGTTCTTGCTTACTGATTCATTCAAAACCATGAGGAGAATAGTTTGGGAAGTCAGTGTGCTTTACTTTAATCTTGTTGCTTGCTGTTGTGTCTGCTGGTGGTTTCCTTGTCTCTCCTTACTCAAGTTTCTAAGCTGTTGGAATATTAAATACGAGCAGTTCTAATTGGCTAAATGCCATAGTTAGATACTAGCCCAAGTGGGAGCCACCTTAGGGCAATAGAAGTGATTAGCCACTTGTGGCACCAAATTCATGTGTTGAAACCTGTTCCTTTAAAGTGATTGTCTTTGGAGGTGGGGGCCTGGGAAGTGATTAGATCATAAGGATGGAGCCTTCATGGATGCGATTGTGCCTTTAGAAAAGAGGTCCCAGTGAACTAGCTTGTCCCCTTCACCATGTGAGAACACAATGAAAAGACTGTCTATGAGGCAGAAAGCTGGTCCTCACCAGACACCAGATCTATCAGTGCATCCATTTTGGACTTCTCAGCCTTCAGAATTGTGAAAAAAAAAAAAAAAAAAAATTTCTGTTATTTAAAAGTCACCCAGTCCATGGTATTCTTCTTCTTTTTTTTTTTTTTCTTATATAGCAGCCTGAACAGACTAAGAGAGTGGGCATAAACATTCTGATACAATAAGTAATACATTAAAATTAAATTAAACTTTCCTGGTGGTCCAATGGTTAAGAATCAGCCTTCCAACAAGGGTTTGATCCCTGATCAGGGAACTACAATCCCACATGCCAGGGTGCAACTCAGCCTGCCTGCCACGACTAGACCAAGTCCATGTGCCACAGCTACCGGCCCACGTGCTCTGGGGCCTGTGCCGCACAGCAAGAAGCCCCCAGGAGAAGCCCATGTGCCACAATTACAGAAAAGCCCGCATGCTGCAACAATGACCTAGCTCAGCCAAAGTTTTTTAAAAAATTAAATTAAATCAGAGACAACACATTCCTTATTTACCAATTTTGCTTAATCTCCTTGATGCTTCTACTTACAAATGAGCTCACATTAAATGGCACCCCAACAAAAGGCTCTAATGTCTAAGTTAAAATCAATAGGTACTTCTGTTAGTGCTCTCAGAGACTTATTCATTGTGCAGGTTTTAGGATTTTCTGTCATAACTCTAAAGTCTCTGGACTATGTATGATGGCCCATAAACTTCTTCTTTTTTAAGTATTTATTTATTTGACTGGGTTGTTTATTAATTTATTTGACCAGGTCTTACTTGGAAGGTGGGATCTATGATCTTTGTTACAGCATATGGAATCTTTTTTTTTCAATTTTAGTTACAGCACGTGGGATCGTTTTAGTTGCAGCATATGGAATCTTTTAGTTACTACATGAACACTCTTAGTTGCAGCATGGGGGATCTAGTTCCCCGATCAGGGATGGAATCTGTGCCACCTGCATTGGGAGCATGGGGTCTTATCCATTAAAGCACCAGGGAAGTCCTGCAATGAACTTCTGATGCAAAAAAACTACCCCTCACTGTTTGCTGCTGCTGCTAAGTCGCGTCAGTCGTGTCCGACTCTGTGCGACCCCATAGACGGCAGCCCACCAGGGTTCGCCGTCCCTGGGATTCTCCAGGCAAGAATACTGGACTAGGTTGCCATTTCTTCTCTAATGCATGAAAGTGAAAAGTGAAAGTGAAGTCGCTCAGTCGTGTCCGACTCAGCGACCCCATGGACTGCAGCCCACCAGGCTCCTCCATCCATGGGATTTTCCAGGCGAGAGTACTGGAGTGGGGTGCCATTGCCTTCTCCCCGTCACTGTTTGCTTAGCCCATAATCCTGATATACTCTTTGTGCTCTGTAAAGACATAGTTCCCTACACTCTCCCTATACTCTCATGTCTAAAGGGAAATCTATCTGTGTCATTCTAAAAATTAATGGAGAGTATTGCTTTCCCCAGGAGGCCTCATATAGGTTCACCCCTAGGACCCCAGGGAGGAAAGTCATTCACTCCCTGGTGCCTTCTCCTACTTCCCATCTCTAGTTTGCTACTACAACTTCCCACCCTGCATCTCTGATAATGACCACCACAACTACTTCTCTCACTTGGATACAAATATCACTAACGATTACATATACCTTACTGAACTACAAGCTCAAACCTTCCAACAATGGACTTGCCACCTTGAATCAATGAATATACCGAGATAATACTGTCATAAAAAAACATACTTTTAACATACTTTACAACTCAACATTACTTTGCCAACAAAGGTCTGTCTAGTCAAAGCTATGGTTTTTCCAGTAGTTACATATGGATGTGAGAGTTGGACTATAAAGAAAGCTGAGCGCCGAAGAACTGATGCTTTTGAACTGTGGTGTTGGAGAAGACTCTTGAGAGTCCCTTGGACTGCAAGGAGACCCAACCAATCCATTCTAAGGAAATCAGTCCTGAATATACATTGGAAGAACTGAGGCTAAAGCTGAAACTCCAATACTTTGGCCACCCGATGCGAAGAACTGACTCATTTGAAAAGACCCTGATGCTGGGAAAGATTGAAGGTGGGAGGAGAAGGGGATGACAGAGGATGAGATGGTTGGATGGCATCATCAACTCAATGGACATGAGTCTGAGTAAACTCCGGGAGATCGTGATGGACAGGGAGGCCTGGCATGCTGCATGCAGTCCGTGAGGTCTCAAACAGTCAGACACGACTGAATGACTGAACTGAATTGAAGATATTGTTATAGGGTCTTAGAATTGTAGATTTGTTTTCTTGGCTAACACTACACAATGGAGAACTTGGTTATGGCCCAACCTACAAGAACTTCTTATCAGATCAGATCAGATCAGATCAGTCACTCAGTCGTGTCCGACTCTTTGCAACCCCATGAACTGCAGCACGCCAGGCCTCCCGTCCATCACCAACTCCCGGAGGTCACTCAGACTCACGTCCATCGAGTCAGTAATGCCATCCAGCCATCTCATCCTCTGTTGTCCCCTTCTACTCCTGCCCCCAATCCCTCCCAGCATCAGAGTCTTCTCCAATGAGTCAACTTTTCGCATGAGGTGGCCAAAATACTGGAGTTTCAGCTTTAGCATCATTCCTTCCAAAGAAATCCCAGGGCTGATCTCCTTCAGAATGGACTGGTGGGATCTCCTTGCAGTCCAAGGGACTCTCAAGAGTCTTCTCCAACACCACAGTTCAAAAGCATCAATTCTTTGGCGCTCAGCCTTCTTCACAGTCCAGCTCTCACATCCATACATGACCACAGGAAAGACCATAGCCTTGACTAGGCGAAACTTTGTCGGCAAAGTAATGTCTCTGCTTTTGAATATGCTATCTAGGTTGGTCATAACTTTCCTCCCAAGGAGTAAGCGTCTTTTAATTTCATGGCTGCAGTCACCATCTGCAGTGATTTTGGAGTCCAGAAAAATAAAGTCTGACACCGTTTCCACTGTTTCCCCATCTATTTCCCATGAAGTGATGGGACTGGATGCCATGATCTTCATTTTCTGAATGTTGAGCTTTAAGCCAACTTTTTCACTCTCTACTTTCACTTTCATCAAGAGGCTTTTTAGTTCCTCTTCACTGTCTGCCATAAGGGTGGTGTCATCTGCATATCTGAGGTTACTGATATATCTCCCAGCAATCTTGATTCCAACTTGTGTTTCTTCCAGTCCAGCATTTCTCATGATGTACTCTGCATATAAATTAAATAAGCAAAGTAACAATATACAGCCTTGACGTACTCCTTTTCCTATTTGGAACCAGTCTGTTGTTCCATGACCAGTTCTAACGGTTGCTTCCTGACCTGCATACAAATTTCTCAAGAGGCAGATCAGGTGGTCTGGTATTCCCATCTCTTTCAGAATTTTCCACAGTTTATTGTGATCCACACAGTCAAAGGCTTTGGCATAGTCAATAAAGCAGAAAAAGATGTTTTTCTGGAACTCTCTTGCTTTTTCCATGATCCAGCGGATGTTGGCAATTTGATCTCTGGTTCCTCTGCCTTTTCTAAAACCAGCTTGAACATCAGGAAGTTCATGGTTCACATATTGCTGAAGCCTGGCTTGGAGAATTTTGAGCATTACTTTACTAGCATGTGAGATGAGTGCAATTGTGCGGTAGTTTGAGCATTCTTTGGCATTGCCTTTCTTTGGGATTGGGATGAAAACTGACCTTTTCCAGTCCTGTGGCCACTGCTGAGTTTTCCAAATTTGCTGGCATATTGAGTGCAGCACTTTCACAGCATCATCTTTCAGGATTTGGAATAGCTCCACTGGAATTCCATCACCTCCACTAGCTTTGTTCGTAGTGATGCTTTCTAAGGCCCACTTGACTTCACATTCCAGGATGTCTGGCTCTAGGTCAGTGATCACACCATCATGATTATCTGGGTCGTGAAGCTCTTTTTTGTACAGTTTTTCTGTGTATTCTTTCCACCTCTTCTTAATATCTTCTGCTTCTGTTAGGTCCCTACCATTTCTGTCCTTTATCGAGCCCATCTTTGCATGAAATGTTCCTTTGGTATCTCTGGTTTTCCTAAAGAGATCCCTAGTCTTTCCCATTCTGTTGTTTTCCTCTATTTCTTTGCATTGATCGCTGAAGAAGGCTTTCTTATCTCTTCTTGCTATTGTTTGGAACTCTGCATTCAGATGATTATATCTTCCCTTTTCTCCTTTGCTTTTCACTTCTCTTCTTTTCACAGCTATTTGTAAGGCCTCCCCAGATAGCCATTTTGCCTTTTTGCATTTCTTTTCCATGGGGATGGTCTTGATCCCTGTCTCCTGTACTTATTTTCATAATAAAATATTTTTAAGCTGTTTAGGTAACTTAGGCACTACTCTTTAGAAGTCTCCTTTACTATTGTTTCCTTTACTGTTCGGGCCACTCAAATACTACCTACAATCAAGCTCAAAACTGATGTGAAGATCGGTGAGTCAGTTTTAATGTAGTGTTTAATTTTTTAAAAATACTGATTAGGGGCTTCCCCGTAGCTCAGTGGTAAAGAATTCACCTGTCAATGCCAGAGACACAGGTTCCATCTCTGATCTGGGAAGATCCCACATACCACAGAGTAACTAAGCCTGGGCATTCACAATTACTGAGTCTGTGCTCTGGAGCTGGAAGCTGCAACTGCTGAGCCCACGTGCTGCGACAACTGAAACCCATGCTCCCTGGAGCCCGTGCTGCAACTAGAGGAAAGTTCATGCAATGATGAAGACCCAGCACAGCCAAAGATAATAAATAAATTTAAAAAATGAAAAAAAAAAAAACCAAACAAAACAAAACCCTGCCTAAACCAAATTTTGATGCCCTGACTAGAGGGTGATGGTGACAGAATTCAGAGTAGTGTTCATTTCTGAAGAAGGATATTGACAAAGATGGAGCATGAAGGAAACTTCTTAAATAATGGAAATGGCCTTATCTTGCTTTTGGTTTATACACATATACAAATTCATCATTCTGTAAACTTAAGATTTGTGCATTTTGCCTATGTAATTTATACTTCCAAAAATGCTAACTTAAAAAAAAAAATTGCTGTGTAATTTATCTCATTACCTCAATACCGTGGGAAAACCAATGAATAGTAAGCCTTGTTTTTTTTTGCCTTATCACTTAGCAAAACTCACAGACATTTCCTGTCAGTTGTTAACCAGCCAAAAGCATATAGAACAGAGATAAAGATAAATTAAAATGGCTAGGAAAAATGATGCATCATACTGTTAAACTGAGAGTAAACAAAAGTGACTGGAAGCTACAGATCTGGATGGATTTAAGTGGATTTGTATCAAAGTAAACACCTACCACCCCAAAAGCAGAAGTTTGGGGGGACTTCAGCTGAGATGTTACTGATCTCCTTCATTATCATGATGTCTGGTAAGTCTGATTCTATGACATTTTTAGCAAAAATTAAAGCTATCTTTCAATAGTGATGAGGATGCTCTTGATCCATTTATAAGATGTTTTATGGTTTGCTCTGGTAGCAATGATAGATTTGTGCATTATCTAGCAAACCTGCTGATTTTACTTTATTCCAATGTTTCACTGACTAGTGAAGTCCAGAATAATACTGGGGACCCTCTAATGAAATAAAACTAAACTTCTATATTTAGACAAATGTAGTATTTTTTCTCCATTTTTTTTTTTTTTTTTTTGGTTTGTATTTTTATTAAGTCAATTGAATTCTTAGTTTTCAGGTGTTAATATTTACTGGTGTGTAGCTTTTCCTGCTTTGATATTTCTAGCCCCAAGGCTAAAAAGGAAACCTTAAATTTCTATTTGGGGTTTTGCAGTTTTTAAACAGAGGTAAGAAAATTGTGGGTACAATTTTCAGAAAATGAGGCTCAGGGAATATAAGAACATATAAATGATAAATAATTAATCTTTATTTAACTTTCAATTTCCGACCAGAATTCTTTGTACAAATGGAATCTTACTCATAAGTGTAAACATGCAGAATAAGCGAGTGAAGTGATGCTGATTAGAGCATACTTGAGTAGCCAGAAATAAAGCTTTGAATCCTATTTTTTCTTGCAATGATCCCAACGATATTTCATAATATTCTGAGAAACACTGGCTTCCACGTTTCCGTATATCTAGTCAAGGGAGAAAATAACCTGTTCTTTGGAGAAAGAAAGAAAGCAATCTAGGGCCAGGGAAAGCGGAAAGAAATTGGGAGTGGGGAGGAACATTTTGGATGAAGTCAGAAGTCAGTAGCAGATTCTGACTCATGTAAAGGGCTAGAGAAATATTTAGGTGCGGCAGGAAATAAATGGCCAAAAACAAGGTAACTGTGCTGCAATTCTAAGTTGTTTCAGTCGTGTCCAACTCTTAGCGACCCGGTGAACTGTAGCCTGCCAGGTTTCTCTGTCCAAGGGATTCTCCAAGCAAAAATAATGGAGTGGGTTGCCATGTCCTCCTCCAGGGGATCTTGCTGATCCAGGGATCGAACCTGAGTCTCTTATGTTCTCTGCATTGCAGGCAGATTCTTAACCTCTGAGTCACCAGGAGGAGAGTTTAATTAAAACCTGTTAATGTAATTGACTCTATTACCTGTCCAAAGGAAGAAAATCGTAAGATTGCCTTATGTATTTGATAACATTAAACATTCACTAATTATAAAAAAAGTGTTCGTGTTTTAGGATTTATTTTTTTAAGGGTAGTTTTATGTTAACAGCAATTAAGAGGAAGGTACGGAGATTTCCCAAATACTGCCTAACTCTTCACTTGCATACCCTCTCCCCCAATATCAACATGCCTCACTAGAGCATTATGTTAATTTCAACTGATGAACTTAGATCGACGCATATCTATCACCCGAAGTCCATAGTCTACATAAAATTCACTCTTGGGGTTGTACTTTCCATGGATTTGATCAAGTGTATAATGTCATATACTTATCATTATAGTATCATACAAAGATTCAGTGACCTAAACATCTTCTGTGTTTTGCCTCTTTCTCTCTCTCTTCCCCTCTGAATCCTGTTAACCACTGATTTTTTTTAATGTCTCCATAGTTTTACCTTTAAATAAAACCATGTAGTTGAAATTGTACAGTATGTAGCCTTAGGTTTCCTCAGTATCTTTTCTTGGCTTGATAGCTCATTTCTTTTCAGCACTGGATAATATTCCATTGTCTGGATGTACCAATTCATTTAGCCATTCACCTACTGAAAAAGCACCTTGATTGCCTCAAGATGTTGGCATTTATGAATAAAGTTGCTATAAACATTTGTGTGCAGGTTTTTGTGTGGACATGTGTTGTTCAGCTCCACTGGGTAAATATCAAGGAGTCCTATTGCTGGATTGTATGATAAAAGTATGTTTAGTTTTCTGAGAAACCACCAAACTGTCTTCCAAAGTTGCTATACCATTTTGCATTCTTGTCAGCAGTCAGTGAGGGTCCATGTTGTTTCACATCCTGGCCAACATTCAGAATTACTAATATTCTCAGCTTTGGCCATTCCTTGTATCAATGTTGTCATTCATTTCACTTATTATATAAACAACCAATAATTCAATTGTATAACTGAAGACAGTGTTGCTATTATTATTTTGAACACTGTTAGCTATTAGATCAATTAAAAGTAAATAAAAGAAGTTTTTATTTTACCTTCACTTATTTATTCTCCAATAAATAAGATCTGAGTCGGAGAAGGCAATGAGACCCCACTCCAGTACTCTTGCCCAGAGTATCCCATGGATGGAGGAGCCTGGTAGGCTGCAATCCATGGGGTCGCTAAGAGTCAGATACGACTGAGCAACTTCACTTTCTCTTTTCACTTTCATGCATTGGAGAAGAAAATGGCAACCCACTCCAGTGTTCTTGCCTGGAGAATCCTAGGGATGGCGGAGCCTGGTGGGCTGCCGTCTATGGGGTCGCACAGAGTTGGACATGACTGAAGCGACTTAGCAGCAGCAGCAGCAACAGGTCTGAGTCTCTGACCTGTATTATTTCCTCTCTCTGAAGAACTTTTAATATTTCTTATATGGCAGGGCTACTGGCAATAACTTTCTCCAATTTTTATTTATATGAGAAAATCTTTATTTCTTCCTTAATTTTGAAGGATAATTTCACAAGGTACAGAATTCTAGGTGGGAGGGGTTTTTCTCTATCAATATTTAAAATATATTCACTCCACTCTTTTGTTTTCACAGTTTCTGAGGAGAATACAGATGTAATTCTTATCTTTGTTTCCTTGTAAGTAAGATGCTTTGTTTCTCTGGCTCTCCTCAGGATGTTTTTCTTCATTTTTTTATTTCGTTTGAATATGATATGCCTGAATCTGGTTGATATGCCCCCTAGAAGCTGTTTGTTTGACATTTATCCTGCTTGGTGTTCTCCAAGGCTCCTTGAACTTTGGTTTGGTTTTGACATTAATTTGGGGGAAATTTCCAGTCATTATTGTTTCAAATATTTCTTCTTATCTCTTTTCTCTTTCTTTTCCTTTTTTTTTTTTTTCCTTTTTCTTTCCCTCTGTGTTTCCGTTAAGGTATTGCAACTTTTGTATTTGTCCCACAGTCCTTAGACACTTTATTTTTTAAAATCTTTTTTCTCTTTGCTATTCAATTTTTGAAAGTTCTACTGATATGTCCTCTAAATCACAGATTCTTTCCCTAGCATTAATTATTAATAAACTATTCATAAGCTCATTAAGGGTGTTTTTCATTTCTGTTCTAGCTTTTTTGATCCCTAGTATTTCTTTATGGTCCTTTCTTAGAGTTTCTATCTCTCTGTTTACGTTGCACATTTGCTCTTGTATGTTGTCTGCTTAACCATTAAAGCCCTTAGCATATTAATCATGTTGTTGTTCAGTCCTGTCTGACTCTTTGCCACTCCATGGACTGCAGCACATCAGGCTTCCCTGTTCTTCACCATCTTCCAGAATTTGCTCAGACTCATGTCCTTTGAGTTGGTGATGTCATCCAACCATCTTGTCCTCTGTCATCCCCTTCTCCTCCTGCCTTCAATCTTTCCCAGAATCAGGATCTTTTCTAATGAATCGGCTCTTTGCATCAGGTGGCCAAAGTATTGGAGCTTTTGTATCAGTTCTTTCAATGAATATTCAGGGTTGATTTCTTTTAGCATTGACTGGTTGGATATCCTTGCATCCCAAGGGACTCTCAAGAGTCTTCTCCAACACCACAGTTTGAAGGCATCAGTTCTTTGGTGCTCAGCCTTTATTATTGTCCAGCTCTCACATCTATACATGACTTTTGGAAAAATCATAGCTTTGACTATAGGGACCTTTGTTGACAAAGTAATGTTTCTGCTGTTTAATGCTGCTGTCTAGGTTTGTCATAGCTTTTCTTCCTAGAAGTAAGCGTCTTTTAATTTCATGTCTGCAATCACTGTCCACAGTGATTTTGGAGCCCAAGAAAATAAAGTCTGTCACTGTTTCCCCTTCTATTTGCCATGAAGTGATGGGACCAGATGCCATGATCTTAGTTTTGTGAATGTTGATTTTTTTAAGCCAGCTTTTTCACTCTCTTCTTTCACCTTCATCAGGATGCTCTTTAATTCCTCTTCACTTTTGTTAGGGTGGTGTCATCTGCATATCTGAGGTTATTGATATTTCTCCCTGAAATCTTTATTACAACTTGTGCTTTATCCAGCCCAGCATTTCCCATGATGCACTCTGCATGAGTTAAATAAGCAGGATGACAATATACAGCCTTGACATGCTCCTTTCTCAATTTTGAACCAGTTCGTTGTTCCATGTCAGGTTCTAACTTGCTTCTTGACCTGCATACAGGTTTCTCAGGAGGCAGATAAGGTGGACTGGTATTTCCATCTCTTTAAGAATTTTCCAGTTTGTTGTGATCCACACAGTCAAAGGCTTTAGCATAGTCAATAAAGTAGATGTTTTTCTGGAATTCCCTTGCTTTTTCTAATAATTGTTTGAATTCCAAGTCTGATAATTCCAATATATCTGCCATGTCTGGTTCTGATAATTGCTCTGTTTCTTCAAACTGTTGAAGAGTATGTCTTGTAACTTTTTCTTGATACCCAGATGTGATGTACTGGTAAAAAGAACTGCTGTAAATAGACCTTCAGTAATGTGGTGATAAAATGGAGTAGGAGGAAGCATTTTAGAGTCCTACAATTAGGTGTCTGTCTTTTAGTAAGCCAATGCCTCTGAACTGTGAACTTTACAAATGCTTCTCAGTTTTTGTTCCCACAACTCAGATTGACCAGGATGAATGAAGTGGGATATTTTCTTTCTCAAATAAGTCAGGCTCTGATTAAACCCCAGCAGGGGAGGCTCTGGTTAAATGGTTTCTCTTGAAATCAAATTGGTAAATTGGTATAGCCACGGTCCCAAACAGTATGGGGTTTCCTTGACAAACAAAAAACACAGCTGCCATATGGTCTAGCAATCCCACTCTTGGGCATATATCCAGAGAAAAACATAGTTCAAAATGATACATGCACTCCAGTGTTAATTGCAGCACTGTTTACAACAGCCAAGATATTGAAGAAACCTAAATGTCCATCAACAGATGAATGGATAAAGAAGATGTGGTATGGGGTCTTCCCTGGCAGTCTAGTGGTTAATACTCAGTGCTTCCACTTCAGGGGGCATGGATTCAATTCCTGGTTGGGGAACCAAGATCCTACATGCTGTGCAGCATGACAAAAAAAAAAAAAAAAGAAAAAGAAAAATTGGTACATATATACAATGGAATATTACCCAGCAATGAAAAAGAATGAAATAATGCTATTTGCTACAATGTGGATGGACCTGGAGATTATCATACTAAATGAAGTAAATCACACACAAAAAGACAAATGTCAAATGATATAGCTTATATGCAGAATATAAAAAAATGATACAAATGAACTTATTTAACAAACAGAAACAGACTCACAGACTTAGAGGATGAATTTATGGTTACCACAGGTGGGAAGGGTGGGGGATAGGTTAGATTGGGAGTTTGTGATTGATATGTACACACTGCCAAATTTAAAATAAAATGTCTTTCTAAGAAAAAAAAAGAAAATAGTCTACAAGGTTATGAATTCATGTTGTAATTCAGCCACTCACAGTATAAAGTTTGATTTTTCAGAATCTCAGTCCTGCTACTATAGAGGATAAGACTTTTTTATTTTCAGAGCAGATAGAGGAACTTTCTGGTCAGAACTTGAGCTAGTAATTTGAAACCCTAGACTACAGATCTCTTCAAGAAGATTAGAGATACCAAGAGAACATTTTATGCAAAGATGGGATCAATAAAGGATAGAAATGGTAGAGACCTAACAGAAGCAGAAGATATTAAGAAGAGGTGGCAAGAATACACAGAAGAGCTGTACAAAAAAGATCTTCATGACCCAGATAATCATGATGGTGTGATCACTGACCTAGAGCCAGCCATCCTGGAATACGAAGTCAGGTGGGCCTTAGGAAGCATCACTATGAACAAAGCTAGTGGAGGTGATGGAATTCCAGTTGAGCTATTTCAAATCCTGAAAGATGATGCTGTGAAAGTGCTGCACTCAATATGCCAGCAAATTTGGAAAACTCAGCAGTGGCCACAGGATTGGAAAAGGTCAGTTTTCATTCCAATCCCAAAGAAAGGCAATGCCAAAGAATGCTCAAACTACCACATAATTGCACTCATCTCACATGCTAGTAAAATAATGCTCAAAATTCTCCAAGCCAGGCTTCAGCAATACGTGAACCATGAACTTCCAGATGTTCAAGCTGGTTTTAGAAAAGGCAGAGGAACCAGAGATCAAATTGCCAACATCCACTGGATCAGCAAAAAAGCAAGAGAGTTCCAGAAAAACATCTATTTCTGCTTTATTGGCTATGCCAAAGCCTTTGACTGTGTGGATCACAATAAACTGTGGAAAATTCTGAAAGAGATGGGAATACCAAAACACCTGATCTGCCTCTTGAGAAATCTGTATGCAGGTCAGGAAGCAACAGCAGTTAGAACTGGACATGAAACAACAGACTGGTTCCAAATAGGAAAGGAGTACATCAAAGCTGTATATTGTCATCCTGCTTATTTAACTTATATGCAGAGTATATCATGACAAATGCTGGGCTGGAGGAAGCACAAGCTGGAGTCAAGATTACCAAGAGAAGTATCAATAACCTCAGATATGCAGATGACACCACCTTTATGGCAGAAAGTGAAGAAGAACTAAAGAGCCTTTTGATGAGAGTGAAAGAGGAGAGTGAAAAATTTGGCTTAAATCTCAACATTCCAAAAACGAAGATCATGGCATCTGGTCCCATCACTTCATGGAAAATAGATGGGGAAACAGTGGAAACAGTGGCTGACTTTATTTTTGGGGGCTCCACAATCACTGCAGCCATGAAATTAAAAGATGCTTACTCCTTGGAAGGAAAGTGATGACCAACCTAGACAGCATATTAAAAAGCAGAGACATTACTTTGCCAACAAAGGTCCGTCTAGTCAAGGCTATGATTTTTCCAGTAGTCATGTATGATTGTGAGAGTTGGAGTATAAAGAAAGCTGAACGCTGAAGAATTGATGCTTTTGAACTGTGGTGTTGGAGAAGACTCTTGAGAGGCCCTTGGACTGCAAGGAGATCCAACCAGTCCATCCTAAAGGAGATCAGTCCTGGGTGTTCATTGGAAGGACTGATGTTGAAGCTGAAACTCCAATACTTTGGCCACCTGATGCGAAGAGCTGACTCGTTTGAAAAGACCCTGATGCTGGGAAAGATTGAGGGCAGAAGGAGGAAGGTATGACAGAGGATGAGATGGTTGGATGGCATCACCGACTCAACGGACATGAGTTTGGGTGAGCTCAAGGAGCTGGTGATGGAGAGGGAGGTCTGGCGTGCTGTGGTTCATGGGGCTGCAAAGAGACAGACACGACTGAGTGACTGAACTGAACTGAACTGAACTGAACTCATATTTTCCCCCTTTACTTTCCAGGGCAGTGAGGAGAAACCAGTCAACCTTGCTAGGCTAAAATGTTCTAAAGTGTAAATACATGGTCTCTCAGAACCTTTTAAAAGAATTTAATGAGACGTATCCAATGGTGATACTTCGCATATCTCTATTACTAAAGGTTATGGATTATTAGTACCCTCTTCATCACTAGAAATAGAATCAATACAGTCTTTAAATGTAACCAGATTAGAGAGCCAATTTCAGATATCTGATGTGAGCAATGTAAAGCCTAATGTTTCTAAACTTAAAAGAAAATCTAGTTTCATCTGAACAATTAAAGAAAGAAGTCTCAGGACCTTTGATCATTTGTTGTAATACTTAAGTGCATGCAAAGTTTCAACCAAGACTCTAAGAAGGATGCTTTCCTCTCTCAGGGAAGACATGACACTTGACATGAAATTGACATTCTATACAAACTTGCTGCCAATGGAGGTAATGAAACAAAATAACTCATATTAGCAATTAAGTTTTAAAATGAATCCACTATTATAAAAATAATCACAGGAATATTTGTGAAAGCACAATTTCTTTTCTCTTCTAAAAACAACCATTTTAGTACACTTAAGGGGTACATTCTAAGTTGTGGGTTTTATCTCTGGCATGAGAAGTTGCAGAGATAATTTACTGATTTACCTTCTCAGCATATTCTTTGGAAGGTGGTATTTTGTTTACTTGTAGGAGAATTTTGTGTCTGGTTTAAAAGGCAGGATTCTCCATTGGCCTCCATTCCCTAAAATACCCTTATTAACCATAAAGTGTCTTCCATTCTCCAGCCAGTAAGAGATCACTGAAACTCAATATACTTGAAGACTTATTTAAGTCAATTTTGAAGACACCACTAATGCATGACAAAGCTATTACAACAGAATCCTCTAGTATCAAGGCACTGATTTAGTTATATCTGATAAAAACTAATGTGCCAAATTGTCGATACTCTCAAACAAAATGGCTAAAATGAGAATCTACTGAAATGGCAACATCTTAACTGATAGCTCAGTTGATAATGAATTCACTTGCAATGCAGGAGACCCCAGTTCGATTCCTGCGTTGGGAAGATCCTCTGGAGAAGGGATAGGCTACCCATTCCGGTCTTGGGTTTCCCTTGTGGCTCAGCTGGTAAAGAATCTGCTTGCAATGCGGGAGACCTGAGTTCGATCCCTGGGTTGGGAAGATCCCCTAGAGAAGGGAAAGGCTACCCACTCCAGTGTTCTGATCTGGAGAATTCCATGGACTGTATATTCCACGGGGTTGCAAATAGTCGGACACGACTGAGCGACTTTCACTTTCACTTAACAGTTCATGCATGAAAATCATGTGTTTTATCACTAAAATTAATACTTTCTATGGAGAAGGCAATAAACTGTGGAAAATTCTGAGAGAGATGGGAATACCAGACCACCTGATCTGCCTCTTGAGAAATCTGTATGCAGGTCAGGAAGCAACAGTTAGAACTGGTCATGGAACAACAGACTGGTTCCAAATAGGAAAAGGAGTACGTCAAGGCTGTATATTGTCACCCTGTTCATTTAACTTATATGCAGAGTACATCATGAGAAATGCTGGACTGGAAGAAACACAAGTTGGAATCAAGATTGCCGGGAGAAATATCAATAACCTCAGATATGCAGATGATACCACCCTTATGGCAGAAAGTGAAGAGGAACTAAAAAGCCTCTTGATGAAAGTGAAAGTGGAGAGTGAAAAGGTTGGCTTAAAGCTCAACATTCAGAACACGAAGATCATGGCATCTGGTGCCATCACTACATGGGAAATAGATGGGGAAACAGTGGAAACAGTGTCAGACTTTATTTTTCTGGGCTCCAAAATCACTGCAGATGGTGACTGCAGCCATGAAATTAAAAGACACTTACTCCTTGGGAGGAAAGTTGTGACCAATCTAGATAGCATATTCAAAAGCAGAGACATTACTTTGCCAACAAAGGTTTGCCTAGTCAAGGCTATGGTCTTTCCTGTGGTCATGTATGGATGTGAGAGCTGGACTGTGAAGCAGGCTGAGCGCCGAAGAATTGATGCTTTTGAACTGTGGTGTTGGAGAAGACTCTTGAGAGTCCCTTGGACTGCAAGGAGATCCAACCAGTCCATTCTGAAGGAGATCAGCCCTGGAATTTCTTTGGGAGGAATGATGCTAAAGCTGAAACTCCAGTATTTTGGCCACCTCATGCGAAGAGTTGACTCATTGGAGAGGACTCTGATGCTGGAGGGATTGAGGGCAGGAGGAGAAGGGGACAACAGAGGATGAGATGGCTGGATGGCATCACTGACTCGATGAATGTGAGTCTGAGTGACCTCCGAGAGCTGGTGATGGATAGGGAGGCCTGGCGTGCTGCAGTTCATGGGGTCGCAAAGAGTCAGACACGACTGAGCGACTGATCTGATCTGATCTGATGGAGAAGGCAATGGCACCCCACTCCAGTACTCTTGCCTGGAAAATCCCATGGACGGAGGAGCCTGGTAGGCTGCAGTCCATGGGGTCGCTAAGAGTCAGTCATGACTGAGCGACTTCACTTTCTCTTTTCACTTTCATGCATTGGAGAAGGAAATGGCAACCCACTCCAGTGTTCTTGCCTGGAGAATCCCAGGGACGGTGGAGCCTAGTGGGCTGCCATCTATGGGGTCACACAGAGTTGGACACGACTGAAGTGATTTAGCATAGCATAGCATAGCATGGGGTATTTGAAATAGAATCCAGAGGATAGAAGAAAAGCCTTTGAGTATCCTTTGAAAGGCATTAATAGAGGCTGGGTTCTCTGAATTTTCCATGGACAACAACCTATATCTTTAAAATAGGGAGCACAATGGGTGACAGAATATGTGAAGAACTGACAGTGAAGAAGAATTCTGTTTTGCAAGGACCACAGGATACCATATTTATGAAACACTTTCTTCCAGAAGCATAGGGTCTCAAGGTGCACAGACCAAAATACCTACATGAGAAAGCCTTCATAAGTTCCAATAACGCTACACTATCATGGCTGCTGTCTTCTGACCAGCAGACAGCTCCCTTTTAGCTGGGAATGGGCAGGCTCACTGTAGTTTTATTATTCATTGGAATCCTGTCAGATGCCCTCAATATTTGTCACACTTAGGGTGGGAAAAGATGGAAGGAAGGAAAAGAAGAGAGATGGAGAAAGAGAGGAAGAAAGGAAAGGAAGGAAGAAAGGAAGGAAAGAAGGAAGGAAATTGTGACACAAGTCAAAACAAAAATAGGAAGTTAGTTTGAGGGAGAACTTGGGGTCATCACTGGAGATTTAGTTTACTTTTAAAAGGCTAAGAAAGCAGAAGAAAATAGAACTTCCAGTAGATGTTCATTGCTTATTTTTAATTGTGATAAATGCAAGAAATGGCATTAGGGCAAGTGAAATACTATACTTTAAATCGAGGCAGCAAATTGTGGCCCGTGGATAAAATCTAGTCATATTTTTACAAATAAAGTTTTTTTTGGACAAAGCCATGCACATGTGTTCCCTTATTATATGTGGCTTCTTTCTTGCTGCAGCAACAGAGTTGAATACTTGCAACAGTGACCATATGGAACACAGAGGCTCAAAAGTTCACTCATTAGCCCTTTGGTAAAGCTACAGAGTAATCCCTCTGAGGTCAGCTCTCACCTCTTTTCTGTTTCTGGAATAGATATTTGAGCCTAATATGAACTAAATTTAATAGTTAGAATCTCATCCTTTGTCTTCCTTCCAGCCCAAACCAGTAATATTTAGCTGTCTATAAAAGTCAAATTATTTCAGAGACTTGTTTACTGCTTATTTTTAAGAACTTTATTGAATCTATTTATTTTTCTTATGTCAACATATTTTTTAAAATTATTTTTATTCAAGTATAGTTGATTCATAATATTATTTAAGTTACATGAGTGCAAAATAGTTATTCAGAACTTTTAAGTGCTATGCTCAAAATATTGGCTATATTCCCTATACTTGTAGCTTATTCTATAGATAATACTTTGCACCTCTTAATCCCCTCCTCCTATATTGCCCCTCCCCATGTTCCATCTACCCACTAGTAACCAGTAGTTTGTTCTCTGTATCTGTGACAGGCTCTTTGTATATTTTTTTAATGTGGTAAAAATGGATATAAAATTAGAATGGGAAGTAAAATGTATTTTGAAGTAAAAAGTATTTTTATAAGCTTAGGATTCACAAATGTTTATTTTCTATAATTTTATTTATTTATTAGCTGTGCTGGGTCTTCGCTGCTTGCTGCCTTTTCTCTAGTTGCTGAGAGTGGGGGCTGCTTTCTAGGAGGGTGAGATTCTCGTTGTGGTGGCCTCTTTTGTTGCTGAGCACAGGCTCCAGGCACACAGGCTTCAGCAGTTGCAGCATGTAGGCTCAGAAGTGTTGTGGTTCCTGGGCTCTAGAGCACAGGCTCAATAGTTGTGGAGCACGGGCTTAGTTGCTCCGCAGCCTGTGGGGCCAGCGATTGAACCCACGTCCCCTGCATTGGCAGGTGCATTCTTTGCCAGTGAGCCACCAGGGAAGCCCCCAAATGCTTATTGAATTGTGATCATATATAAGAAGTATTTTTTAAATCATTGTTGTTCAGAAAAATACTATAAAAATATTTAAAATACTAAATACTAAAAATACTATAAAACAGAGGGTTTTCAAAAACCAAATTTGAACTAGATGAGACTATTTTGACTGTTAGAAACTGCAAAATTCAAGAGAAGGAATGCATATAGGTCTCAAAAATTATGAAACTGAGAATTTGGACAAAGTAAAGACTATTACCTCTCTTTCTCTCTCTCTGTACCTCCCTCTGTACCTGTCTCTACTGGATGTATGTCCAACACCCATATACACATCCCGTTCTGTTTCCCTGAAGAACCCTGACAAATAGGCCTATTTTAGGAAGAATGAAGCAAAAGCAAAGTAGGGGTGTGGAGGAGAGATTAATTTACTTTAAGAAATTGGTTCACGTGATTCGGAGACTTGGCAAGTTCAAAGTATGCAGAGTGGGCCATAAGGCTGGAAACCCCGGATAAGAATTGCACTTGGAGTCTGAAGGCAGACTGCTGGCAGAGCTCCCTTGGCTACAAGGTCATTCTTTTTCTATTAAGCCTTCAACTGGTTGGATGAGGCCCACCCACATTTTGGAGGGTAATTTGCTTTATTCAAAGTCTACTGACTTTAAGGGATGCTCTGGTGGCTCAGATGGTAAAGAGTCTGCCTGCAATGTGGGAGACCCAGGTTTGATCCCTGGGTCAGGAAGATCCCCTGGAGAAGGAAATGGCAACCCACTCCAGTATTCTTGCCTGGAAAATCCCATGAATGGAGGAGTCTGGCAGGCTACAGTCCATGGGGTTGCAAAGATTCATACACCACTGAATGACTTCACTTTCTTTCACTGACTTAAATGTTAATTTCACCTAAAAATACTTTCACAGAAATATCTAGAATAGCGTTTGACCAAATATTGGGATAACATGGCTAGCCAAGCTGACATGTAAAATTAACCACTGCACTAGGAGAAGGAAGGAAGGGAATGAACTACTCTTTTTAATTCTGGTTTCAAAATTCTTTGAGAAAATACTCGGGTTTATCTTGTTGTGTGCAGTGCCCACCACTGGGCCAAATAATTTTAAGCAGGTGGTGAAAGTGAAACTGAAGTTGCTCAGTCATGTCCGACTCTTCGGGACCCTGTGGACTGTAGCCTACCAGGCTCCTCTGTCCATGGGATTCTCCAGGCAAGAATACTGGAGTGGGTTGCCCTTTCCTTCTCCAGGGCATCTTCCTGACCCAGGGATTAAGCCCGGGTCTCCCACATTGTGAGCAGATGCTTTAACCTCTGAGCCACCAGGGAAGCCGGTAAAAGGATTATCATCAGTCCGGCTCACATGAAGTGCCCATGATGAACCAATACATTATGGCTTGAGAGGAGGTGGGGCTACTTTGTACAAAATAGTTGTTGGGTACAAAACTAGATGTCTCATAAATGGGAAAATCATTAGTTAGTACCTTATAAAGGTACTTTCCATATGCCAGCATGTTTTTCCAAGGAAAAACCTTGAATTTCTGTCTTTTAAGGATTTTCATGTGATTTTAACTGTGGTTAATTGATTTTCTATCATATTGTATACAAGCTCTTATGGAGAAATAATGGTTTTCACTCCATTTATGTATCTAAAATTGATTTCATCTACTTTTCTCTGCATATTTTCTAGCTTCAACAATTACTTCCTCTATGGACAGAAAGCAGAGCACTGTAACACTTTATGCAGAAGGTAGTATGCTTTTTTTAATCTTTTTGAGGCCACTACTGAAGCATGAAATGTTGAGCTTACTTAGAAACAGAGTCAATGGTCTGGACTGAGTGCCAGCCTTGTGCCCAGTTGAAGAATATGGTGATCTGAATGCTGTGGGATAAGGAACCTGAATGACCCCACCTGTCCTCCCCTAAAGTAATTCAATTCCACTCGAAGATTATGGAATGTTCTCTATCAGGCACTGTGCTGGGCTTTGTGGGGAACATAAGATTAACAAGACTATCGAAGAGCCTGGAGGGAGCCCAGTTTTGTGGGGGAACCCAACCATCAGGAGCTCAGCTATCAGACAGACAGAGGTGGTAAGCACTCATAGCAAGTGTATCAAGGGAGAAAGGGAGTGGTTAAGCACCAAGGCTTAGAAAAGGGTTCACAGAGCATATAGCAGTAAACTGGGTCTTAAAGAAAGGGTATTTAAATAGAAAAAAAGCAGTATACTGACCACCTTGGAGAGTGAAAACAATGTGAGAAATGACATAGAAATAGAATTGTACTTGGTGTTTTTTCTGGAGTGTGGAGGAAATGTAGTCAAATGTAAAGTGAGTCAATGTGAAAAAGAGGGCTTTCAAAGCCAATATGAAGACATTTATATTTGTCCTTTTTAGGCCATGAGAGATGTTTGGAGGGTTTCAGAGTTGATGGAGTGACATCTGTGTTGTAGAACGATATACTGGCTGCAGTGCAAGGTATGAACTGAAGGGAGAAGAGTGTTGAGACAGAGATAGAAGTTAGGAGGCTTTGCAGCAATCTAGGTACACGGTGACAGGGACTTAACCTAGGGTATGGTAGTGAGTAAAGAAAGGGAATGCCCCAAAGCCAACTGAAATTTGTCTGTGTGCATATTTATAGCCAAGGGATGCCGAAAAGATGACATATGACTGCTGATTTGGAAACAAAGATGAGACTCTATCCTCTACCTTCTCTGTGAAGTAGGAGGTAAAAATCCCTGTAGCTGATCACAGGTGTATACAAAGAATATATTTGTAGATAGGAGCCAAATCCACTGAGTGTGGGGTTGGCTCTGGCCATTGTGTAAATTGCCACAACAGGTATGAAAATGAAAGAAGAGAATGAAGAAAGAGTGAAATAATAGCAATATCATAAGAACTATCATTATACATGAAGGATGACTGAAGTTCAGAGAATGGAAGATGAAAGGACATAAAATATCTGCCATGCTTGGAATCTTCACTGTTGGAGTTATTTTTTTTGGATATTGTGCCCCTGTTCAAGTGTGCTCACTTGAATGGCAAGTACATTCCCTTAAAAAAAGTCAGAACTTGAGGATAAATACTAGCAAAAACATTAAACTTATACTGTTTACAAGGTAAAGTTCAAACTCCTGAGAACACAAAGGAACATTCACACCTTGCTATCTCATCAGTCTCTTTATCTTTCTGGTGTTATCATCATCATCCTTCTCTTGTGTACAGATCTGTTTACCCACACCCACTCAGTTGTTTTCCACAAAGGTTTAATACTTTATATATTTCACGTGATTTCTTATGTAATTAGAAAGGTCTTGCTCGTATCTATATCTTTGACAAGAGGTTGCCTCTGGAAGGGAATACTTTTTGGAGTAATGGGAAGAATATGATTTAACTGCTTTCACTCTGCTTTTAAAATCCTCCATCTTCCTTTATTAGTTATGTGGCCTTTATTTGGCTATAAAATGCAAGGACTTGAGTACATCTCTGAAGAGGCAGGTGACACCAGAAGATGAGAAGGGAGATATTAAATACAGAGTTTAGTACAGACAAGCTTTATCCATATAAACTTCTTGCCCACTATAGGTGATTCTATTTATGAAGAAATAACTGACATGCACTAATGTTAGAGGTGAATTGTAACAGACACACCTAATTAGCGTATCTCACCAAACACCTACCACACACAGAAACATTATGTGAATTTATGGGAAAGAGTGACCTTTTAAATTGGAAAATATCTGTAGGTTTGCAGGGCTGAATTTTTACTTTAAAAGATGGACAAAAAGAATCAATTTCTTTATTTAATTCTCATAATTACATTTAATGTGTGGAAATAAAATCGGCAAGCAAAGTTCACAGTTGAATGGGTCTGGTAGTATAACTGAATAGGAAAAAAGAAAGGAAGGAAAAAAGAAGAACAAGAGGGAAGGAGTGAGGGAAGGAGGAAGTAAGGAAGAGCTGTTGATTTTACTGACTTTGGGATTCTCCAAATAAAAATAAACTTAAAAAGTTTCCAGCGTGTTTAAAAAATTCCCAGCTTGCTTAACCTAAATGCCACTCTATTTAATGCTTGTCTGAAGTGCTACTCTTAGGAATAGGCAATTAGTTCTGAGGTTACTGATTCATTCTCTCATCAAAACTTAGGAAGAGACAAAACATCACTTATTATTCCCTTTTCTATCCTGTGGAGTATGAATTACAAGATAAATTTGCTACTCTATGACCAAAAGATTAGATTTAGAACACTGCCTTATAGATTCTATTTTCTCATCTGTTTGTTTTATAGACATCAAATCTCCTGAACTAATGTTATAACACTTGAAAAATTTTGTTGCATATTTAATTCATGTTGCTTTCTTAATGATTCATAATACAGGATGAAGTTGGTTAATCTTTGGATAAGTTTAATACTTTATATATTCTCCAGGCAAGAATACTGTAGAGAGTTACAATTTCCTTCTCCAGGGTTATATATAGTTCATGTAATTTCTTGTGTAAGTCTAATATTTCTGGACTATGACCACCAGCAAAGTTCAAGTACAACTTCATGTAATATACTGTGGATTAATTTTAACACATGAAGTTCTATAAACAGCTTTTCTCTTATTATTTTCATGTTTGTGCCTGTGTGGGTGTCCAGTTAAAACTTCACTATCAGTACTAGTGGGTACAAAAGCTGTGCTCACTTGCCCTTCTGTGCTGTGGCCAAGTGTGTTGGTAGCAATATGGGAAATAGTCCTCAGAGACAAGCCGCCCTGCTTCAGAGCCTACAGACGTGATACAAATCAGACCACAAGAGGAAACTGTACCGACAAGAGAATAACCTGGGCTTCCAGACCTGACGAGAATCCTGCCCTTCAGGTGGATCCAGTGGCCATCACTCATGATGGGAATTACACGTGCCAAATAGTATCAGATTATGGGAATTTCCATCATGAGTATCACCTCCAAGTATTAGGTAAGGAACATCATATATTGAGGTGTTTCAGATAACCAGATTTTGGGCTGAAACAAATCTCTGTCTAAACTCCATGTCCCATGTGTTAAGACTGAAGCATTTCCCCTACAATTCTGCAGTGCCCCCGGAGGTGACCCTGAACCGAACTGAGAAGGGAACTGCAGTGTGCAAGGCAGCTGCAGGGAAGCCGGCTGCACAGATCTCCTGGACCCCAGAGGGGGATTGTGTCACTGAGCAAGAGCCTTCCTGGGGTGATGGCACAGTGACCGTCCAGAGCGCATGCTGCTGGGAGGGCCGCCATGTGCTGAACGTGTTCTGCTCTGTCTCCCACTTGGCTGGCAACAAGAGTCTGTCCATAGAGCTGGATAAAGGTAAGTGCCTGTTTCTATAGTGAACTTGATACTCAGTCTTTTTCTCTATAGAAGATTGTAGATAACCAAGCACAAGGTAAGAAAACTTACGCTTCTAATTCGGAGATAGTCTCTAAAATTTAACTGAGTAATGCGTTAGTATACTAGAGAAATTGTATTCCTTTATTAGATAGAAGGAATTAATTCAATAACTCCTTACTAATATATTCTCCTAATATCTTTTATTCTGGCACCATAAAAGTACTTTGAGATTAATTATTGGTTGTTGCTGTTCCACCACTCAGTTGTGTCTGACTCTTTGCAACCCCATGGACTGCAGAACTCCAGGCTTCCCTGTCCTTCACCATCTCCCTGAGTTTATGCAAACTCATGTCCATTGAGTCAGTGATGCCATCCAACCGTCTCTTCCTCGGTCGTCCCCTTCTCCTGCCCTCAATCTTTCCCAGCATCATGGTCTTTTCCAATGAGTCAGCTCTTTGCATCAGGTGATCAAAATATTGGAGCTTCAGATTCAGCATCAGTCCTTCCAATGAAGATTCAGGGTTGATTTGCTCTAAGATTGACTGGTTTGATCTCCTTCCTGTCCAAGGTACTCTCAAGAGTCTTCTCCAACACCACAGTTTCGCTCAGCTTTGTTTATGGTCCAACTCTCACATCCATACATGACTACTGGAAAAACAAACCATAGCTTTGATTATATGGAACTTTGTGGGCAAAGTGATGTCTCAGCTTTTTTATACGCTGTCTAGGTTCATCGTAACTTTTCTTCCAAGGAGCAGCGTCTTTTAATTTCATGGCTGCAGTCACCATCTGTGGTGATTTTGGAACCCAAGAAAATAAACTTTGTCACTGTTATCATTTTTCCCCCATCTATTTGCCATGACATGATGGGACCGGATGCCATGATCTTCATTTTTTGAATGTTGAGTTTTAAGCCAACTTTTCCACTATCCTCTTTCACCTTCATCAAGAGGCTTTTTAGCTGCTCTTTGCTTTCTGCCATTAGGGTGTTGGTCATCTTCATATCTGAGGTTATTGCTATTTCTCCCAGTAATCTTGATTCCAACTTGAGCTTCATCCAACCCAGCATTTCACATGATGTACTCTGCAGAGAAGTTAAATAAGGAAGGTGACAAAATACAGCTTTAACATACTCCTTTTGAAATTTTGAATCAGCTCATTGTTTGATTTCTGATTCTAACTGTTGCTTTTTGACCTGCTACAAGTTTCTCAGGAGTCAGGTAAGGTAGTCTGGTATTCCCATCTCTTTAAGAATTTTTCAGTTTGTTGTGATCCACACAGTCAAAGGCTTTAGTGTAGTCAATGAAGCAGAAGTAGATGGTTTTTTGAAATTCTCTTGCTTTTTCTATGATCCAAATGGTATTGGCAATTTAATCTCTGGTTCAGCCACCTTTTTAAAATGCAGCTGGTAGATCTGAAAGTTCTCAGTTAACCTATTGTTGAAGCCTATCTTGAAGGATTTTGAGCATTACCTTGCTAGCATGTGAAATGAGTGCAACTCTATGGTTGTTTGAATATTCTTTGGCATTGCCTTTTTATGGGATTGGAATGAAAACTGACCTTTTCCAGTCCTGTGGCCACTGCTGAGTTTTCCAAATTTGCTGGAATATTGAAAGCAGCACTTTAATAGCATCATCTTTTAGGATTTGAAATAGCTCAACTGGAATTCCATCACCTCCACTAGCTTTCTTCATAGTGAGGCTTCCTAAAGCCCACTTGACTTCACACTCCAGGATCTCTGGCTCTAGGTGAGTGAGCACACCATCGTGGTTATCTGGGTCATGAATATCTTTTTGTATATCTCTTCTGTGCATTCTTGCCACCTCTTCTTAATCTCTTTTGCTTCTGTTAGGTTCATACCTTTTATTGGTTCAAAACATCAATACTTATATATCATTTAACAATACTTACTCAGTAGATAGTCAAGAACAATAATAACTTTTTTCCTGATATTTCATTTTTTTTATAGTACTCACCCCTTTATTGCTACTCTGAGTAACAGAGCTTTCCTTTTCCCTTGCTGTCTTAAACCAATTCATTGGCCAAACATTTTTTCAATGTTATTATGTATTTAAAGCTGGTGATACAGAGATGAAAAGACAAAATCCATTTCTTATTGTTCCAGGGAACACGATCTGTTGATTAGGAGCCATGTCTTTGGTAACACATGGCTCTCATTTACCAAATGTGTAACTTTGAACAGCATTTAAGTACTCGGTATCAGGATTTTGTTTTTAACTGATATATAACATTATGTTAGCTTCAGATGTACAACATAATATTTAATGCTTGTTTTTGTGAAATGATCATCAAAATAGATCTAGTTAATGTCTCATGGTTTCTTCATCTGTTAAATAGGATAAAAGTACCCATCTCACAGAGTTATTATATCAAATAAAATAGTATATGTGTTTAACATGGTGCCTAGCACAAAATTAGTACTCAATAAAATATTAGCTGCTGTACTTATATGAAAAATTATTAGCTATTATATTAGTTATATCAATACATTAGATATTATACTCTATAACATTATTAAAAATAATATCTATTAATTATTTATTGTAACATCTCTCATATTGATCTGTGTTTCTGCAACAGCTTTATAGAGCATGCATTCACCCATTTAAGGTGCATTATTCAATGGTCTTTGAACATAGTTGTACAACCATCACTACAATCAATTTTAGAACTTATTCATCACTTGAAAACAAAACCCTTTACCTTTTAGTTATCACTCCTTAATTCCAACATTCCTCTAGTTTTAGGCAATCACTTAATCTACTTTCTGTCACAATAGATTTTCCTATTTTGGACATTTCATATAAATGGAACTATATTATATGTGGCCTTTGTGACTGGTTTCTTTTACTTAGCATATTTTTTCAAGAATTACTCATGCTGGGATTTCCCTGGTGGTAAAGTGGTTAAGAATCCACCTGCTAATGCAGGGGACATCGGTTGGACCCCTGGTCCAGGAACTAAGATCCCACATGGCTCAGGGCAACTAAGCCTGTATACTACAACTACTGAGCCCCATGCATTGTAACTACTGAAGCCTTCACACCCTAGAGACTCTGCCTCGCAAGAAGAGAAACCAATTCAATGATAAGCCTGTGCGCCACAACTAGAGAGTAGCCCCCACCTGCAGCAACTAGACGGAGAAGGCAATGGCACCCCACTCCAATACTCTTGCCTGGAAAACCCCATGGATGGAGGAGCCTGGTAGGCTACAGTCCATGGGGTCACTATGAGTCAGATACGACTGAGCGACTTCACTTTCACTTTTCACTTTTATGCATTGGAGAAGGAAATGGCCACCCACTCCAGTGTTCTTGCCTGGAGAATCCCAGGGATGGGGGAGCCTGGTGGGCTGCCATCTCTGGGGTCGCACAGAGTCGGACACGACTGAAGCGACTTAGCAGCAGCAGCAACTAGACAAAGCCTCCATGCAGCAACAACAACAATCACCCATGTTGTAGCATGTATTGGTACATTCACTTCTTTTTTATATATATTTCTTATTTTAAATTAGGTCTTTGAAATGACACAAATATATGCTTTTCTCATTGTAGAACAAATTAAATACAGATAAGAAAACAGCCTGCATTTACCCTTCTGGATTTTAATATACAAATAGTCCATTATTCAGTGTAGAAAAATCAGGAAATACAGACAAGAAACAAACAAACACAATCCCAGCCCAAAATAACCATGGTTAACATTGTGGTGCATATCCTTTCACAAGTATATTTATACACACACACACACACACACACACACACATAGATATATATGTCCACATATAGATAAATATGGGCTACCCTGGTTAGCTCAGACAGTAAAGAATCTGCCTGCAGTGCAGACCTAGGTTCAATCTCTGGGTTGGGAAGATCCCCTGTAGGAGGGCATGGTAACCCACTCCAGTATTCTTGCCTGCAGAATTCCAAGGGCAGAGGAGCCTGGCAGGCTACAGTGATGGGGTCGCAAAAGAGTTGGATATCATTTGGTGACCAAACAACAACAAATACATCTATATATTTATATATTTCCCTCCAACCCCAGCAATTAACTTTGTGTGGGGACAGAGATTATAGATTCTAATGGACAATGCTGTTCCATGAGTTGATCTGTTGGACTAATTCCTACTAGCTCAGGTATTAATACAGCTTTTAATTAATTGTTCCATTAACATTTTATAGCTTCTACTCATTCTACTAGTGCAATAAAATATATAGATAATATTTATATGAGTACATGCACTTCTAATCTTTATTTTCCAGTATCCATCGCCTAGTGATGGACAGAGAAGCCTGGAGCGCTGCAGTTCATGAGGTTGCAAAGAGTTTGACACAACTTAGCGACTGAACAGCACCAGCAACAATCCATCTCCCACTAACTCTAGGCTCTTATTTTATACTTATTGATTCCAGACTGAGTCATTTATTTCCAAGTCCACCTGACCTTCTCTTCTGTAGACCAAACACTCAACCTGTACTCTATTTTCCTCTTCCATGTCCTCAGAAGTTTGGCTTCATTAATCATCCTTGCTCTCCTTTGTTCAGTCTTTTCTGTTTCACAAATCCTTTCCCTAAGCCTGATTATATAAACATGCCTGTTTTCCTTTCATACTTAAAACAAGATGCTATGAATTCCTCAAGCTGTTAGCTCTGGCCTTTTACTCATATCCAGTATTTGAAAAAGAGGATTCTAACAAGGTATTGATTTTTTGAAATATACAAACAGTTTATACAGCTCACTATCAAAAGAACAAACAACCCAATTGAAAACTGAGCAGAAGACCTAAATAGACATTTCTCCAAAGGAGACATACAGATGACCAATAGGCACATGAAAAGACACTCAACATGGCTAATAGTTCAGTTCAGTTCAGTCGCTCAGTCGTGTCCGACTCTTTGCGACCTCGTGAATCGCAGGACGCCAGGCCTCCCTGTGAGAAATGCAAATTAAAACTACAATGAGGTATTACCTCACACCAGTCAGAATGGCCATTATCAAAAAATCTGCAAATAGTAAATACTGGAGAGGATATGGAGAAAAGGGAACCTTCCTACACTGCTGGTGGAAATATAAATTGGTACAGCCACTAAGAACAGTGTGGAGATTCATTAAAAATCACAATCCCACTCCTAGGCATATATCTGGAAACAATGGAAACTCTATCTTTGAAAAGATACATGTTCCCCAATATTCATAGCACTATTTACAATAGCCAAGACATGGAAGCAATTTAACTACATATATACAATGGATTATCATTCAACCACAAAAAAGAATGAAATAATGCTATCTGCCGCAACATGGATGGACTTAAGAGATTGTCATACTAAGTGAAGTAAGCTGGACAGAGAAAGACAAATATATGGTATCACTTATGTGTAGAATCTTTAAAAAATGATATAAATGAACTTATTTACAAAATAGGAATAGACTCATAGACATAGAAAACAAATTTATGGTTCAGTCAGTTAAGTGGCTCAGTCATATCCGACTCTTTACGACCCCATGAACTGCAGCACACCAGGCCTCCCTGTCCATCACCAACTCCCCGAGTTCACCCAAACTCCTGTCCATTGAGTCTGTGATGCCATCAAACCATCTCATCCTCTGTCGTCTCCTTCTCCTCCTGCCCTCAATCTTTCCCAGCATAAGGATCTTTTCCAATGAATCAGCTCTCTGCATCAGGTGGCCAAAGTACTGGAGTTTCAGCTTCTACATCAGTCCCTCTAATGAACACGCAGGACTGATCTCCTTTAGGATGGACTGGTTGGATCTCCTTGCAGTCCAAGGGACTCTCAAGAGTCTTTTCCAACACCACAGTTTGAAAGCATCAATTCTTCGGTGCTCAGCTTTCTTTATAGTCCAACTCTCACATCCGTACATAACTACTGGAAAAATCATAGCCTTGACTAGATGGACCCTTGTTGGCAAAGTAATGTTTTTGCTTTTTTAATATGCTGTCTAGGTTGGTCATACCTTTCCTTCCAAGGAGTAAGCATCTTTTAATTTCATGGCTGCAATCACCATCTGCAGTGATTTTGGAGCCCCAAAAAATAAAGTCAGCCACCATTTCCACTGTTTCCTCATCTATTTTCCATGAAGTGATGGGACCGGATGCCATGACCTTAGTTTTCTGAATGTTGAGCATTAGTCCAACTTTTTCACTCTCCTCTTTCACTTTCATCAAGAAGCTCTATAGTTCTTCTTCACTTTCTGCCATAAGGGTGGTGTCATCTGCATATCTGAGGTTATTGATATTTCTCCCAGCAATCTTGATTCCAGCTTGTGCTTCCTCCAGCCCAGTGTCTGTCATGATGTACTCTGCATAGAAGTTAAATAAGCAGGGTGACAATATACAGGCTTGATGTACTCCTTTTCCTATTTGGAACCAGTCTGTTGTTCCATGTCCAGTTCTAACTGTTACTTCCTGACCTGCATACAGGTTTCTCAAGAGGCAGGTCGGGTGGTCTAGTAATTAAGGTAATTTATGGTTGCCAAATGGGAAAGCATGGGGGAGGGATAAGTTAGGAGTTTGTGATTAAGAGATACAGACTGCTGCTGCTGCTAAGTTGCTTCAGTCGTGTCTGAATCTGTGCGACCCCATAGATGGCAGCCCACTGGGCTCCCCCATCCCTGGGATTCTCCAGGCAAGAACACTGGAGTGGGTTGCCATTTCCTTCTCCAATGCATGAAAGTGAAAAGTGAAAGTGAAGTCTCTCAGTCGTGTCCTACTCATAGCGACCCCATGGACTGTAGCCTACCAGGCTCCTCCATCCATGGGATTTTCCAGGCAAGAGTACTGGAGTGGGGTGCCATTGCCTTCTCTGGAGATACAAACTACTATATAAAATAGGTAAACAAGAAGGAACTACTGTATATAATAGGGAACCATATTCAGTATCTTGTAATAATGTATACTGGAAAAGAGTCTCAAGAAGTATATACATAAATCTGAATCACTTTGCTGTATACCTGAAACTAAAATGACATTGTAAATCAACTACATTTCAATTTAAAAAATCTAAGAAAAGGAGGATTTTATATTCACTGTCTTTTCTATGCCACCTCACATCTGCTCCTTAAATCACATGCATCTCTTTGCACATAAAATGTTCTAACAGAAGGTACTACAGTTCTCTCAGATGCCAAATAAAATATAAAAGTTTTATTCCTTGTTATTAATTAGCTTCTTTATGATATTTGATGTGGTCTCTCCTCCCTTTTCATCTGTCTTCCTTCCATATTCACTTTGTTCTCTAATTAACTTATAGCCAACTTATTAGTCTTCTTTAATAGATACATTTTCAACTACTCATTCCAAGAAGGAAGGTATTTCAATGCGTTCCATCACTAACTCTCTTCTCTTTTCATTTTTCCATCTTTTCCTCGAGGGATCTCATCGGGACCCATGACTTCAGCCACATCTAATTCTTGACTCTTAAATCTATATTTTGAGCCCAGATTTCTCTCCTTGGCTCATTGTTGTTTTAGTCACTAAGTTGTGTCTGATTCTTTAGCAGCTCCATGGACTGTAGCCCGCCAGGCTCCTCTATCCATGGGATTTCCCAGGCAAGAATACTTGAGTGGGTTGTCATTTCCTTCTTCAGGGGATCTTCCTGACTGAGGGATCGAGCCCAGGACTCCTGTATTGCAGGTGGATTCTTTACCATTGAGCCACCGGGGAAGCCCCTCTCCTTAGCTACCCATGATCAATATCAATTTCTAATTGACCAGCTTCACCCAAATGCATCAGGAGCACCTCAGTGTGCATATCTTCTGAACCATAATTCCTCTACTCTAGTTCAGATGATGAAGAATCTGCCTGCAATGCGGGAGACCCAGGTTCAATCCCTGGTTTGAGAAGATCCCCTGGAGACAGGAATGGCACCACCCACTGCAGTATTCTTGCCTGGAGAATTCCATGGACAGAGGAGCCTGGTACAGTCCATGGTGTCACAAAGAGTCAGACAGGACTGAGGGATTAACACCCCTTCTGAAGCTCCACACCTATATTTTATGTCTTGATAAATTACTCAAGCCAGAAAATTAAAGACAGCATCCTACAAGAGCACTCTTTCTTATTTCTCATAATGAAAATCAGTTCCTATCTTTCACTGATTCTGCTTTAAATTCTTTCTTAAATCCAGACCTTTTTCTTTCTTCTGACTGCACTAATTGAGCACATGATCATCTTTTTCCAGGGTTATTTCATTGTCCTTGTAACAGGTCTTCTGGCCCTAACTTACCTTCCTGAGTTCTCCTACACTGTGGCCAGTGACTTCCAAAATGAGAAACAGGCTGCTCCCCTACTTAAATGTGCCCAGGGCCTTCTCTTTGCCGCTTGGAAAGTTAACCCCCTTCGGCCTGCTGCTCTGCTTGCCTCATATCTTGCTAGTCTCCAGCCTGTACCCTAAGCATGTGGGCCTCTTTGGGCTCCTCAAAAGTGTTATCCTCTTTCAGGCCTCTCCTCTTTACAAGCAATTTCTACCTCTTCACAGTGTATTTCTTTCCCCAACTCTCTTCTATTCCATTCAATCAATTCCTATTAAAGTTTTAAGACAACTTGATATAATTCTTCTGTGATAACTTCTTTCGCCCTGCAGTTTGGTTACCTGTTCCTTCTCTGTGCTCACATAATGCCTCATGCATGCCTCTGAGTACTTCCATAGCCTTTTAATTAACTGCCCATTTCTCTGATTCCCAGTACAGTGTAAGCTCCTTGAGAATGTTGTTGTTGTTGTTGCTAAATCATATCCAACTCCTTGTGACCCCATGGATTGCAGCACAACAGGCTTCCTTGTCCTTCACTATCTCCCAGAGTTTGCTCAACTCTTGCCCACCAAGTCAGTGAAGCTATTTAACTATCTCACATCTGCTGCCCCCTTCTCTTTTTTGCCTTCAATCTTTCCCAGCATCAAGGTCTTTTCCAATGACTTGGCTCTTCACATCTGGTGGCCAAAATATTGGAGCTTCAGCTTCAGCAGCAGTCCTTCCGATGAATATTCAGGGTTGATTTCCTTTAGGATTGACTGGTTTGATCTCCTTGCAGTCCAAGGGACTTTCAAGAGTCTCCTCCATCATCACAGTTCAAAAACATCAATTCTTGGGCATGCAGCCTTCTTTATGGTCCAACTCACACATTCATACATGGCAACTGAAAAAAACAAAGCTTTGATTATATCAACTTCTGTCAGCAAAATGGTATCTCTGCTTTTTAATACACTATGTTTGTCATAGCTTATCTTCCATGAAGGAAGCATCTTTTAATTTCATGGCTGCAGTCACTGTCTGCAGTGATTTTGGAGCCTAAGAAAATAAAGTCTGTCACTGTTTCCATTGTTTCCCTATCTATTTCCATAAAGTGATGGGACCAGATGCCATGATCTTGGTTTTTTTTTAATGTTGAGTTTTAAGCCAACTTTTTCACTGCCCTCTTTCACACTGATCAAGAGGCTCTTTAGCTCCCCTTGATAATGGGAGTGCACAATTGCACTCATCTCACACGCTAGCAAAGTAATGCTCAAAATTCTCCAAGCCAGGCTTCAGCAATATATGAACCGTGAACTTCCTGATGTTCAAGCTGGTTTTAGAAAAGGCAGAGGAGCCAGAGATCAAATTGCCAACATCCACTGGATCATGGAAAAAGCAAGAGAGTTCCAGAAAAACATCTATTTCTGCTTTATTGACTATGCCAAAGCCTTTGACTGTGTAGATCACAATCAACTGTGGAAAATTCTGAAAGAGATGGGAATACCAGACCGCCTGATCTGCCTCTTGAGAAATTTGTATGCAGGTCAGGAAGCAACAGTTAGAACTGGACATGGAACAACAGACTGGTTCCAAAAAGGAAAAGGAGTACGTCAAGGCTGTATATTGTCACCATGTTTATTTAACTTATATGCAGAGTATATCATGAGAAACGCTGGACTGGAAGAAACACAAGTTGGAATCAAGATTGCTTGGAGAAATATCAATAACCTCAGATATGCAGATGACACCATCCTTATGGCAGAAAGTGAAGAGGAACTCAAAAGCCTCTTGATGAAAGTGGAGAGTGAAAATGTTGGCTTAAAGCTCAACATTCAGAAAATGAAGATCATGGCATCCGATCCCATCACTGCATGGGAAAACAGTGGAAACAGTGTCAGACTTTATTTTTCTGGGCTCCAAAATCATGGCAGATGGTGACTGCAGCCATGAAATTAAAAGACACTTACTCCTTGGAAGGAAAGTTATGACCAACCTAGATAGCATATTCAAAAGCAGAGACATCACTTTGCCAACAAAGGTTCGCCTAGTCAAGGCTATGGTCTTTCCTGTGGTCATGTATGGATGTGAGAGCTGGACTGTGAAGAAGGCTGAGTGCCAAAGAATTGATGCTTTTGAACTGTGGTGTTGGAGAAGACTCTTGAGAGTCCCTTGGACTGCAAGGAGATCCAACCAGTCCCTTCTGAAGGAGATCAGCCCTGGGATTTCTTTGGAAGGAATGATGCTAAAGCTGAAACTCCAGTATTTTGGCCACCTCATGAGAAGAGTTAACTCATTGGAGAAGACTCTGATGCTGGGAGGGATTGGGGGCAGGAGGAGAAGGGGACGACAGAGGATGAGATGGCTGGATGGCATCACTGACTCGATGGATGTGAGTCTGTGTGACCTCCGGGAGTTGGTGATGGACAGGGAGGCCTGGCGTGCTGTGATTCATGGGGTCACAAAGAGTCAGACACGACTGAGCGACTGATCTGATCTGAGAATGGGAACCATACTATTCAGTTCTACATCTTCAGAGTTTGACAGTGTGTGGCAGTTACAAATAATTGCAGACTTAAATTCAGATCATCACTGACTTCTCTATATATTATACTCTATGCTCCAGGTATGATTGAAGTTAACTCATCTTCAAATCTTTGCTCATATTGTTTCTTTCCCTTGAAAAGTCTTTTTCTTCAGCTTTTAGCCTATTTAATTCTTTTATCAGCAAGGCTCAGTTCAGATTCCACTATGACCTCCCTGTTAGAGCTGACTAAGCTTCTTTATACCTTGCTGCTGCTGCTGCGTCGCTTCAGTCGTGTCCGACTCTGTGCGACCCCATAGACGGCAGCCCACGAGGCTCCCCCGTCCCTGGGATTCTCCAGGCAAGAACACTGGAGTGGGTTGCCATTTCCTTCTCCAATGCATCAAAGTGGAAACTGAAAGTGAAGTCGCTCAGTCGTGTCCGACTCTCAGCGACCCCATAGACTGCAGCCTACCAGGCTCCTCTGCCCATGGGATTTTCCAGGTAAGAGTACTGGAGTAGGGTGCCATTGCCTTCTCCGCAGCGTGCCCCTATATATGTACAAAAATCCATACCTTAGATGATTTACTATCTATTATCCTCACTTAGCACTGCTTTTTTCTCTTATAGGTTATCTTTTCATTGTCTAGATCTGACTCTCCAATTGATTTGTGAGCTTTTTGAGGGTTGTGTCACTTCTTCCATGACGGTGCCTGATAATCAAAACACCTTCTAAATTACAATTTGAATTCTGCTAGTGTATCACTCTTTCAGGACAGAATTTAGCAATGGTATCTTTGTTTTTGTACATGGTATGTTTTTAATAAATATTTTCTGAATGAATAAATGCACAGTAAGCATTGTTAATGGAGAAGGTGATGGCACCCCACTCCAGTACTCTTGCCTGGAAAATCCCATGGACGGAGGAGCCTGGTGGGCTGCAGTCCATGGGGTTGCTAAGAGTCCAACACAACTAAACTTAAAACTTCCCAATTCTATAAGAAGAAAGTAAAATGTACTTTCTGACTTCCTATGTACATGTTAATCTTTGAGCATTATTCTTAAACATTTTGAGCACTAGCCTGCTAGGAGATAGTCTGCTAAGTTAGACCTTGAGCAGATTATTTAACAGGATGACATAACCTTTTAAATGAAAAGTTAGATTAGTACTTAGACTTCACACACTCTTTTGGCTGCCATTTTTGTAGGAGAAAAGACTTCAGAATGATGGCCCCAACTATTCCCATTTTATCTTTTCGACAGTTCTTGGGGGCATTTCACAGATAAATAAATTAAAGCAAAAAGACATAAAATACCCTACTAATGGCGTTACAGCAACTCAGTGACAAAACCACTTCACTGTGGGGAAAGTACTATCAAAGAGTACTCAAAATATTTAAGAATAATGCCCAAAGACTAACATTCAAATAGGATGTCAGAAAGTACATTTACTTTTTTCTTATAAAATTGGGAAGTTTTAACGATGCTTACTGTGTATTTATTCATTCAGAAAATATTTATTAAAAAGATACCATGCACAAAAGCAAAGATATCCTTGCTAAATTCAGTCCTGGGAGAACGATACACTCAGTTCAGTTCAGTTCAGTCGCTCAGTTGTGTCTGACTCTTTGCGACCCCATGAATCACAGTACACCAGGCCTCCCTGTCCATCACCAACTCCCGGAGCTCACTCAGACTCACGTCCATGGAGTCAGTGATGCCATCCAGCCATTTCATCCTTTGTCGTCCCCTTCTACTCTTGCCTCCAATCCCTCCCAGCATCAGAGTCTTTTCCAATGAGTCAGCTCTTCGCATGAGGTGGCCAGAGTATTGGAGTTTCAGCTTCAGCATCATTCCCTCCAAAGAAATCCCAGGGCTGATCTCCTTCAGAATGGACTGGTTGGATCTCCTTGCAGTCCAAGGGACTCTCGGGAGTCTTCTCCAACATCACAGTTCAAAAGCATCAATTCTTCGGTGCTCAGCCTTCTTTACAGTCCAACTCTCACATCCATACATGACCACAGGAAAAACCACACTAGCAGAATTCAAATTGTACTTTAGAAGGTGTTTTGATTATGATGATCTGTAAACTTTCAAGAATATTTTAAAAGGCTCTTTTAAATTATAGACTCTGATTTGTTCATTAGAAGAATTTTTGAAATGGCTCTTCACCTCTGCCTGTGTTTGTTATCTATGTTTAAAGGTGTCAGAACCCTGGAATTTCCAGGATCAGACTTACTGATCATTCTCTGCGTGAAATTCTCTCTTTTGTTGGTTATCCTGGTCTTTGTGGGATTCATCCACTTCCAGAGAACAAATGATTGCAGGTAGGAAATGAAAAGTGAAAATTGTAGATCTATTAGAAAGAAAACATTATCAGAAGACTTTGAGTTTACAATGTCCTGGGAAAAGCCTGACCCATTTTTTTGGGGGGTGGGGGGGGCACATTGTTTGTACCTTGGCTCATTCTTTGATATAAAAGCCTTGTTAACAGTTGAGAGCCCAGGCAGAAGTGCCTGTGGCACTGGGGCGAGACAGTGAAAAACTACTACTTCATTGTGGCTTTTTCCTGAGACTTGCCTAGTCCATGCTGTGACAATTCTGTGGGGGAAATGAAGTTTAACTGGGGCTCCTTCAGTGTTTGCTTCCTAGTTTCTATACTTCTGAAGGCTTGTATTCATTTATGCTTAATTATATACTTTATGTTTTTTTCTAGATCAATAAAATTCAAAAAAAATCTGGGTGTCAATTTAGACTTGATGAGTTATCACAGAAAAGCAGCCAGCTGAGATCAACCTTCGTTTCAACATCTAGCTCAACTGCTCTTGTTACTACTGGAAATCTTTGTGTTTAGAATCTGTGTGATAGGTGTCAGGCTGGTTTCAAATTCTTAGTCAACGTACATATACACATGCAAAAGCTTGTCACTTGCCATTATAATTGCCTAGGATGATTCATCTATTTTCCCCTTTGCCCTACTGAGTTCTTATTTGCCAATTAGAAACAACCCTGCTTCTCAGCCTAAAGAGAAAGATGGTTCAGTAAAAGGCAAATAACAATGCTGTGCAGTTTTTCTATACACGTTGGATCATTGGGTGGTGCTTTCATCCTGTCTATTAATAGTTGTTTCCTCTACCCACTTGAGATGCTAATCGACATTGCAATAGCAGGACCCACTACAAACACTGCCTTCAAGTCATCCCACAGCTAACTTTACATTGTTGCTTGCTTGCTAGTAATTACTGAGACATTTGTATTGAATGTTTGACCTGATCATTAAATAAATGTCCAGAAGTTGTTTTTAGTAGTACCTGTATTTTTGAAGAAACTATTAGTTGATTCCACATAAGAAACTGCTAGTCACTGGAGAGAGTGCTAAATGTCACCTCAACTTTTAGAGCTGCAGTGTCTGGATTTCTTGTCTGCACTACAAAATGTGTTAATTGTGATAAGAGTAAGAGTACTTGGTGGAACTGTAACAACTTCTAGGGCCACTGTAAACTGGAACCTTATCTTCATTGATATTTATGGTAATCTGTATTAAAAACTATCCTTTTATATAAAGGAAAAATTTATTGTGTAAAGTGGCAGGTGATTTGGGCTATTACTTTTATTTTAATCAAAACTCTAAGGGTGAAAATGAATGCATACTACCTGGAGAATACTAATATAAGTAGAATAGTCTAGCAGTTGAAACAAACAACTCCCAAATCTCAGTGTATTCATGCACAGAAGTCTAATTTTTGCTCACTTCACATACCAATGCAGGATAGTGGGGCTAGGGCAGGTGGTATTAGGAATTTTGCTGGAAACTGGAATTCTATCCTATGGCTCTGCCTTTCTCAGAGTATTTTCTGTTCAACAAGTGAATAGGAGAAAATGGAGAGATACAGAGACAGAGGACAGAGAGAGACAGAGATAGATGCAGGATTTTAGTGGAAATTGCTTTTGCTCACATTCCATTGACTAGTGCTTGTCACATCACCACACTAACTGCTATGGAAGCTAAAGAATGCAGTGTAGCTGTCTTGGAATAAATAAAATCAGGTTTTGGGTACATATACCCAATCTCTGCCTACAGTAAATAATAAGACAAATACAAAGTTTAATACCCTGTTAGTAACCAAACATGAGTCAAGAAATAAATTAGTAAACAATGTCATGTATAACTTATATTAGTTCTTTTCTCTCTCTTTTTAAATCATAATTCCCTCACTTTTAAGATAGGGCATAAAATGGAAGAAAGTCTAATACTACAATTCAATTACAGCCTCAAAAATACTGTTGCACATATTGCTAGCTGCCTGGTGCAGTGTTCATTTCCCCTTTCATCTCATAGTAGATGATTGTATTCATGATTCCAAATTTTCTCCCCTCCCTCTATCCATGTAATTTGTCAATAACCTTAGACTTCTTTCCATAAAAAGTCTTTATGGAAAATTCTTTCCATAAAGAATTTTATTTGCATTAGCCAATAAAATGAGGCTGAAGTGGCAGTGTACCAGTTCTGAGCCTAGATCTAAGAGGTCCTGAAAATTTCTATTGCTACTCCATTAGAACATGACTGAGCTAGTCCTCTGGAGGATGAGAAAGATGTAGAAAGCTGAGACACCCCAGGATCATCCCCCACTTTCTGTCAAGGCCAGCCTACACAATTCAATAGCTGTCAGTCATCTCCCCCAGAAGTATGAAGAAGCTCAGTCAAGGTCAGAAGAGTTGCCCACCTGACCTTCAGTTGATCTCACACATTTGAGCAATTGTCACAGAGGTTTCTGTGGCTGTTTGACACACAGCATTGTCACGTTCGGTTTCTGACACATGCCTAGTAATAAAACGCCACTTTTATTTAGTGTGGAGACATACTTAGCTAAAACATATTTCTCAGTTTCTCTTGCAACTCAGTATGACCACCCACAAAAGTTTTCACAAGTGTAAACACACATCTTGTGTGATATTTTTGGAATCATTCTTTAATGAAAGAGAAAGAAGAAGCCCTTTTTTGCTTTTTATTCTTACCTCCTAGATTGTAACTCTGGTGTGATGACTGGAAGTCCACCAGCCAAAGTGGGTCTTAGGTAACTTTGAGGATGGAACCTAACTTATTGAGGGTGGAAATGAAAGATAGAAGGATCCTGGCACCTCATGACCATGAAGAAGCCATAGACTACCTACCTCTAAATTTTTGTGTGAGAGAGAATACACTATTTTGTTGATGGCACTGTTGTTTTCAGTTTTACTCCATGTGCAGTTGAACTTAATCTGATTGATATAAATATCTAGCTTACCGACCGTATGATTTGCTCTCGGTCTTGCAACATGGATCATGCTCTATTCATGTGCATTTTCATGGCCTATTTTTGTTTTCCTGGATTATGAAGCAAGTTGTATTCTATTCATGTGCATTGTCATGGTCTATTTTCATTCTTCCCTTAGAGGTAATCAATCAGATGTAACTTCAGAATATAGTCATCATAAGCAAGAAAGCCATCTCTATGATAGTTGCAAAAGAATTGCTAGTTGTGTAAACTCAAGGAACACTGTGGGCTTATGATAGGAAAGGGTGTGGGAATCCGGGGGTGGGCAAAGATGACCTAATTAGTCAGCCAATCCCTAGACGTGTGAGGACATGTCTGCATTATAAGATTGGGAAGATAAAGACACCGTTGTGGGCTCTTAGAGAGGATGTGAGCAGAAAAACAGGAACTGAACTCTATGGGATTTTATTATGTTCTTTTTCCACAGAAGAGACTCCCTCGCTGCCTGAAGAGATTTACCCAAGTTCATGTTTGTCTATTCCACTCTCACTGCCCTGATTTTCTGGGAAGAGTAAAAAGCTAGACTACTTCCTCTCAACATCCTACCCACATATAAAGATTAAAAAAAACAGCATTATTTTATTTTCTGAACATATATGTACATATACATGCACAACAAATTAATTGTGGTCCTAAATTGAGGGAAATTGGAGTCAACTTTTATCAAAACACAATTGAGAGCCACTAGATGGTGCTTCAACTTAGTTTTTTTTTTTTTTTTTTTAAACATTTCTAAGCAAGCTAAAATCTTACCTTAGACAGTAATCTTGAATTTTTTTCTTTATTTTTTCTACAAAACTGTCCCTCCCTAAGACCAATCCTTGCATCTTCTTGGGTAGTTCTGAAACAATTATAAAAGAAAACTTAAGGAGAAAACTTTTTTTCATACTTCAATTGTATTACCCCTATCACTTAATTTTAGTTGAAACATTTTGTTTATCAAATGTTAGTGTTAATGGCAGCAGATGGTCAGAGGTACAAATAAGATTAGCTGGCCTTTTCCACTTCTTGGGTCCAACCCCTTATCTCCTCCCCCATCATCTTTAAGAGGCATACATGATTCCTAAAGCTGGAAGGAAGCTATAGAAAAAGCAGGCCAACTTCCTCATTTTACAAAAGAGGAAACTAAGACTCTCAGAGTAGAGAGACCATTGGGTGTTACTCAGAAGCCAGCTGGAATGTGGACTTGCTTTGCTTGCTGATGAGAGCACTCACAAAGTGGACTTTACAGTTTGTTTTGTTTGGATTGAGAGTTAGGGTTCAAGAGACAATTTATGGTGGTGGTGGTTTAGTCACAAAGTCGTGTCTGACCCCATGGTCTGTAGCCCACCAGGCTCCTCTCTCCATGGGATTTTCCAGGCAAGAATACTAGAGTGGGTTGCCATTTCCCTCTCCAGAGAATTTATGGGAGTCCTTAAAAGGTTCACAAGACGAAAAAGGAAAACAACACATGAACTATTCATGAGATTAATTGCTATCTTCAAAAAAAGAGTGAATATTACTGTTGTTAAAGATTGAGTTTCACCACGTGCCAAGGACCTCACATGCCAGGTACATCACATTTAAACTGAGATACAAGTGTAATGTAGAGATTTTTAAAATTGCTCTTTTAAGTCTTACTTTAGTCTTTTTTACAATCTGGATGCAAAAAAAGAGACATGAGAGGAAAATTTCCCTGTTTAGGGGAATACACCAACAGTTCAGACAGGGAAAGTAGGGCTCAGGCTGTAGATTGTGTTGGAATTACAAAAACAAAGGGAACTAAAATGATCAGCATAATTTGAAAATGTTTTTTCTGGAATCCAGAAATAGGAATTTATGAGTCTCGTGAGGAATCAAGTAAGAGAAGAAATAGAATAGGCCTTAGCTACAAAAGGGGCTTCCCTAGTGGCTCGATGGTAAAGAATCTGCTTGCCATGCAGGAGACCCAGGTTCAATACCTGGGTTGGAGAGATCCCCAGGATGAGAGAATAGCAACCCACTCCAGTATCCTTGAACGGAGAATTCCATGGATAGAGGAGCCTGGCAGTCTACAATCCCTGGGGTCACAAAGAGTCAGACATGATTGAGCAACTAATACTTTATTTACAAAAAGAGAATTGGCTGGTCATAAATTTTCTCTGAAGGGATAGCTAAAGAATTTTAGAATTAAAGATGCCTCTCTGTTAATATTTAGTTAAAATCTATTATACACAATAGACTTCGTGATTATTGGTGCTTTAGAAATGAAGCAAGAGGGAACTCTGCCCACATTCTGGGGGAAACAGAACAAAGAGGGCAGCAGCTGGCAGGCCTTGTGATAAGACCAAGAATGACCACAAATTAGGTGGGAGAGAGAAGACAAGAAGCCACAGAGGAAGGCAGCACTGATTAGGCATTTTCAAAATGCTGGGGAGGGTATTGTACTTCCCCAAACTACACTGGCTACAGCCTGAGTTATTTTATTTGCACATTAAAGGAAAAGATTTTTCCAGAAGAGTGGAACTCTTAGGCACTACTGGGAACTGCAAAGATGATTAGAAGTTCACAGTCCACCAATAGTTATTACTTGAACTCTGAGGACTTAAAATATATTATGTCCTAATAATAAGGAGAAGAACTCTATAATCTTTGAAGGTTCTGGCTAGATGTAGAGTGTGACATTCTCCTTCCTTCTTCCCAGTGGCTTATAGCTTGTAATTTTCTGAATGAGAAGAACGAAATAGGGAATCAACTAGAAATATTCAGAAATCCTTAGATTTGTAGAGAGTGTTTTCTTCTTAGGAAACTGCAGACTCTCTCTATTACTAAACAGCCACAAAAGGCCAGAAGGACAACTCAGCAGTTGTGCTCAGTGAGAGTCCCACAGATGTCCCACAGTGTGTGCCCAGTGAGAGTCCCACCATGTGCGCCCAGTGAGAGTCCTACAGATGTCCCACAGTGTGTGCCTAATAAGAGTCCCATTGATGTCCCATGGTGTGTGCCCAGTGAGAGTCCCACAGATATCCCACCATGTGTGCCCAGTGGGAGTCCCACTGTGTGTGCCCAGGGAGAGTCCACAAATGTCCCACAGTGTGTGCCCAGGGAGAGTCCCACAGATGTCCCATGGCGTGTGCCCAGGGAGAGTCCCACAGATGTCCCACGGCGTGTGCCCAGGGAGAGTCCCACAGATGTCCCACGGCGTGTGCCCAGGGAGAGTCCCACAGATGTCCCACGGCGTGTGCCCAGGGAGAGTCCCACAGATGTCCCACAGTGTGTGCCCAGTGAGAGTACCGCTGTGTGCGCCCAGTGGGAGTCCCACAGATGTCCCATGGCGTGTGCCCAGGGAGAGTCCCACAGGTGTCCCACAGTGTGTGCCCAGGGAAAGTCCCACAGATGTCCCACACTGTGTGCCCAGGGAGAGTCCCACTGTGTGCGCCCAGTGGGAGTCCCACAGATGTCCCACGGCGTGTGCCCAGGGAGAGTCCCACAGATGTCCCACGGCGTGTGCCCAGGGAGAGTCCCACAGATGTCCCACGGCGTGTGCCCAGGGAGAGTCCCACAGATGTCCCACGGCGTGTGCCCAGGGAAAGTCCCACAGATGTCCCACGGCGTGTGCCCAGGGAGAGTCCCACAGATGTCCCACGGCGTGTGCCCAGGGAGAGTCCCACAGATGTCCCACAGTGTGTGCCCAGTGAGAATTCCACAGATGTCCCACACTGTGTGCCCAGTGAGAGTACCGCTGTGTGCGCCCAGTGGGAGTCCCACAGATGTCCCATGGCATGTGCCCAGGGAGAGTCCCACAGATGTCCCACGGCGTGTGCCCAGGGAGAGTCCCAGAGATGTCCCACGGCGTGTGCCCAGGGAGAGTCCCACAGATGTCCCACGGCGTGTGCCCAGGGAGAGTCCCACAGATGTCCCACGGCGTGTGCCCAGGGAGAGTCCCACAGATGTCCCACGGCGTGTGCCCAGGGAGAGTCCCACAGATGTCCCATGGCGTGTGCCCAGGGAGAGTCCCACAGATGTCCCACGGCGTGTGCCCAGGGAGAGTCCCACAGATGTCCCACGGCGTGTGCCCAGGGAGAGTCCCACAGATGTCCCATGGAGTGTGCCCAGGGAGAGTCCCACAGATGTCCCACGGCGTGTGCCCAGGGAGAGTCCCACAGATGTCCCACAGTGTGTGCCCAGTGAGAATTCCACAGATGTCCCACACTGTGTGCCCAGTGAGAGTACCGCTGTGTGCGCCCAGTGGGAGTCCCACAGATGTCCCATGGCATGTGCCCAGGGAGAGTCCCAGAGATGTCCCACGGTGTGTGCCCAGGGAGAGTCCCACAGATGTCCCACGGCATGTCCAGTGAGAGTCCCACAGATGTCCCATGGAGTGTGCCCAGGGAGAGTCTCACAGATGTCCCACAGCGTGTGTCCAGGCAGAGTCCACAGATGCCCCACAGTGTGTGCCCAGGGAGAGTCCCGCACATGTCCCACAGTGCTCAGACGGGAAGCAGCACCCTCTGCTGTTCTCTCTTGGATATGTGTTCACCTGTCTTCCTGAGCAGATCACTGAGCATTTTCTTGTCAGTGCTAGCCTATATGTTTACACTGAGAGCACTATTTCTATCCATTGTCAGCTTTCCACGCATCCCCAGACAGCGTTTATATCTGAAATGGTATCAAAGGGGCAGAGGGCTCCCAATTTACATTGTGGAGGGCAGAATGGAATCTATGCCAGTAGAGGACAGTGTATCTCTCTGAATTCCTAGAGGTTGGCATGGTGCCTGGCATTTCTGTGGATTGGATGGCTGGATGAACAGGTGATAGAAAAAAACAGTCAGTTCTAGAAGCAGGGTGTAAAGGGCTAGGATCTCAAGGAGTTATTTAACTTGATTATACCCAAGGCAGCCTATGTGCACGCATTTGCCATATTCTGAGTAAATTTGTTCCTCCTTTCATCAAATATTTATTAATTACTTGGTATGTGTCAGCCATAACACTAAATTCTAAAAATAAATAAGTAAAATGTGAATCAAATATTAAGTAAAATAAGATCCTTGAAGATTTCACAGTAAAGAAGACAGACATAGGAGTGGATCATTAAAATCCAGAATTTATGTATTAATAGAGGTATATACACAGTGCTACAGCAATCAAAGGAAGGAATACTCAGTTCTGACTGAAGATGTGGCTTGTAGTTAAGGAAAATCATCGGACACATTAGGAGGCTCTCAGCTGCTGCATGAAACAGAAACTAGGGCTCTGACAGTTAATAAGGCCACTTACTATCTTATATGACCTAAACCAAATCCCTTATGACTCTACAGTGGAAGTGAGAAATAGATTTAAGGGACTAGATCTGATAGAGTGCTTGATGAACTATGGATGGAAGTTCGTGACATTGTACAGGAGACAGGGAGCAAGATCATCCCCAAGAAATGCAAAAAAGCAAAATGGCTGTCTGAGGAGGGCTTACAAATAGCTGTGAAAAGAACAGAGGTGAAAGGCAAAGGAGAAAAGGGAAGATATACCCATTTTAATACAGAGTTCCAAAGAAAAACAATGAGAGATAAGAAAGCCTTCCTCAGTGATCAATGCAAAGAAATAGAGGAAAACAATAGAATGGGAAAGACTAGAGATCTCTTCAAGAATATTAAAGATACTAAGGGAACATTTCATGCAAATGGGCTCAATAAAGGACCAAATGGTATGGACCTAACAGAAGCAGAAGATATTAAGAAGAAATGGCAGGAATACACAGAAGAAGTATACAAAAAAGGTCTTCATGACCCAGATAATCATGAAGGTGTGATTGCTCATACTCACCTAGAGCCGGACATCCTGGAATGCGAAATCAAGTGGGGCTTAGGAAGCGTTACTACAAACAAAGCTAGTGGAGGTGATGGAATTCCAGTTGCGCTATTTCAAATCCTGAAAGATGATGCTGTGAAAGTGCTGCACTCAATATGCCAGCATATGTGGAAAACTCAGCAGTGGCCACAGGACTGGAAAAGGTCAGTTTTCATTCCAATCCCAAAGAAAGGCAATGCTAAAGAATGCTCAAACTACCACACAATTGCACTCATCTCACACGTTAGTAAAGTAATGCTCAAAATTTTCCAAGACAGGCTTCAGAAATATGTGAACCGTGAACTTCCAGATGTTCAAGCTGGATTTAGAAAAGGCAGAGGAAACAGAGATCAAATTGCCAACATCTGCTGGATCATGGAAAAAGCAAGAGAGTTCCAGAAAAGCATCTATTTCTGCTTTATTGACTATGCCAAAGGCTCTGTGTGGATCACAATAAACTGTGGAAATTCTTCAAGAGATGGGAATACCAGACCACCTGATCTGCCTTTTGAGAAATCTGTATGCAGGTCAGGAAGCAACAGTTAGAACTGGACATGGAACAACAGACTGGTTCCAAATAGGAAAAGGAGTACATCAAGGCTGTATATTGTCACTCTGTTTATTTAACTTATATACAGAGTACATTATGAGAGAAGCTGGGCTGGAGTAAGCACAAGCTGGAATCAAGATTGCTGGGAGAAATATCAATAACCTCAGATATGCAGATGACACCACCCTTATGGCAGAAAGTGAAGAAGAACTAAAGAGCCTCTTGATGAAAGTGAAAGAGGAGAGTGAAAAAGTTGGCTTAAAGCTCAACATTCAGAAAACTAAGATCATGGCATCTGGTCCCATAACTTCATGGAAAATAGATGGGGAAACGGTGGAAACAGTGGCTGACTTTATTTTTCTGGGCTCCAAAATCACTGCAGATGGTGACTGCAGCCATGAAATTAAAAGAATTCTTGCTCCTTGGAAGGAAAGTTATGACCAATGTAGACAGCATATTAAAAAGCTGAGACATTGCTTTGACAACAAAAGTTGTCTAGTCAAGGTATGATTTTTCCAGTAGTCATGTATGGAAGTGAGAGTTAGACTATACAGAAATCTTAGCACCGAAGAATTGATGCTTTTGAACTGTGGTGTTGGAGAAGAGTCTTGAGAGTCCCTTGGACTGCAAAGAGATCCAACCAGTCCATCCTAAAGGAGATCAGTCCTGGGTGCTCATTGGAGAGATTAATGTTAAAGTTGAAACTCCAATACTTTGGCCACCTGATGCAGAGAGTTGACTCATTGGAAAAGACCCTGATGTTGGGAAAGACTGAGGGCAGGAGGAGAAGGGGATGACAGAGGATGAGATGGCTGGATGGCATCACCGACACAATGGACATGTGTTTGGGTGGACTCTGGGAGTTGATGTTGGATAGGGAGGCCTGGTGTGCTGTGGTTCATGGGGTCTCAAAGAGTCAGACATGACTGAGTGACTGAACTGAACTGAACTGAATTATCTTATATAAGAAGACATCCGGAAGTAGGGCCAACCTCAAGTCTGGTTATTTCAATGGCTATTCAAAGCCTTGAAGAACTTGGATTTTATCTTTGTCTCTGCTCTGTTATCATCTGTGTTTGCTTCATCCTCAGGCTGGAAGTGAGACAATGGCAACCATCTAAAGGCCACAACCAGACATAGCATGTCCAGAGGAAGAGGGCCAAGCATTTCTTCCTCAAACACCATCTTATTTGCAAGGACCTAGAGCCCTCATAATGGAGAAGGCAATGGCACCCCACTCCAGTACTCTTGCCTGGAAAGTCCCATGGATGGAGGAGCCTGGTAGGCTGCAGTCCATGGGGTCGCTAAGAGTCGGACACGACTGATAGACTCCACTTTCACTTTTCACTTTCATGCATTGGAGAAGGAAATGGCAACCCACTCCAGTGTTCTTGCCTAGAGAATCCCAGGGACAGGGGAGCCTGGTGGGCTGCCGTCTATGGGGTCGCACAGAGTTGGACACGACTGAAGCGACTTAGCAGCAGCAGCAGCAGCAGCAGCAGCAGCAGAGCCCTCGTAAACTTCGTCTCTTGTCTGATTGGTCAAAGCTACAGATCCAATCTCTGGCAAAGGGGCCAGAGATCATATTTCCATTGATGAAGTCTTCCGTGGAACTGGGCTAAAGTCAGTGCTTTTCTCTAGGCACTCATCCTAGTAAACAAAATTGAGACTTTGTTAAAAAAGCAGAACTTAAGAATACATGTGAAGCCTTGATGGAGATGATAGCAATCAAACTGAGTTCTAAAAGATGCATAGGAATACTACAAGTGGACAAGGCAGGGAAGAGAGGACGCCGTCGATAAAAAGACAGGGAGCTGTGACAGGGTGTGTCTCTTTCAGGGCAATGGAAATTGTCTGTATCATCTCCTCACACAAGTCCCACATTTCTTGAAGTCATCTAGGGACAGAAGATTGCTATTCTGTTGAGAATGCCAGGAGAGTTTTGCAGATCCAGCATTTCTTGATGAATTTATAACGTTTCCTGAACAGAATGTCCAAATCTTCTGACTGATTCACCCAACACTGATTTTAAGATCAAACAAGGAGCCAAGAACTTTGGTTATACACAGCGAAGCACCGAAGAGAGGCACGGGGGCTCAGGTTGGAGCAGCGGTGGGCCGGCTGGTTGATGTCACTCATCTGACAGGGTGGGACTTGGTGTCTGAGCTGGGTAAAGCTGGCAGAGTTGAGGTACTTCTCCTTATTTTGGTGCCCCCTCGTGAAATATGAAAATAATTCTTGCTCTTAATACAGTTGAAGAGAAGGTTTTGAGGCCAATCCTTCTATACTTACAAATGTCCTTGTAAGGAAAGGTGTTATAGAAACAAAAGGTCTTGTTATTCATTCTATTGGCTTTTGAAAGGCCCTTATGCACACATTGGTGTGTAGAAAAAACTGAATGAAGTATCCTTCTCTGAAACGTTTCTTCTGTCTAAGACACAGAGACCCCACACAGGTACACCTTGGACGTAGATTTCCACTTCCCGTCATGTCTGTTCTATTCTAAACCTCCCACACATGGAGGAGAGAGCTCCTCAGAGGTATGGTAATCACCAGAGAGGAAAGAAATGATCGCTTCTCCACAAGCAGAAGAAGGCTAGGGGACTAATCAAAAGAAATCGCAAATTTAATGAGAAAGAGCAAAATACATTCGACTCGAAGTCAGAGAAAAAATTAAGCAAGATTCACTAAAGAAAATGTTAAGATTCTTAAGGGAGAAGAAAGGAATCATCTTCCAAATTGCTATTATGATGTGCTTGTTGTTCGGAAATCAATCCTCCTGGGAAAACAGTTGTGTACGATTATGAGATTAATCATTTATCTTCCTTAAGATGATGAAAACGCACATCTTTTCAGCTTCTCCCCTATGTTATCTTTATGAAAACAGAGACCTACTGAGCAGGGTGGTTTGTGGCTAACAGAAGAGTTTTGTTTCTTACCGGGTATCTTATCTATTGTGCAGCTTCCTGGGGTTCAGTGGGGGCCACAGAACCTGGAGAGGAAGCAGGTCTCCTCCTCTATGGGTGCTGTGTACACATGTCATGCTACTAGAAAGATGAACTTTATATGTTGCTGCTGACCCTCGGAAAGAACAAGAGTGTCTCTGTAGACTCGAGTGATGTGCTATAGGAGATAGGAGATGGACCAAGCTGTGTATTTGTGTCTGAACACAAGAACTTACAGCTTGCTTATGGTTCACGCACTCCCACTGAAGGCTTTGACCCAAGGACACCATCTGCTATATAACACCTTAAAACAAAAACAAAAACAAAAAAAAACCTCACGCACAGACTTTCTCATTTTCCATGCAATGGAAAATCACAACACAACACATTTACAAGATATTGAAAACTAAGGAACGGCCCAAGATGTTAGCTCCAAGAAACTACAGTAACTGTCTTGGGACTAGAAAGAATGATTAAACAACTAGCATTCCAGCAAGAAGCATCTGTCTTTTGTCATTCTCCCCAAAGGAACATAAAAAGTGCAGAGGAAGGCAGCCATTTCAGCAGGGGCAAAGGAGGTCAGCTGTTTGCAACATTTTCCACCATTCCCTTAGAACTAAAACCCAAATCCCATTACTTTCCAACTGCCTATCAAAGGCGAGTGTTTGCTGATGCAGCTCAAGGAGACCTAATCACTCCCTGCAGCAGTTCCCCGTGGCAGCCCCTGCATCCTGGAGGATGACTAAATGGCAGAGCCCAGAGAGGAGCTGGATGTGAAATCTCACCCCTATGCCAAATTCGTCTTGGGTGTTTAAATTTTTTTTTTTTCACTTTTTTTTAAGATTTCTATCCAAAACATGCTTTCGTTGGCAGCTTCTCCAGAGGACTGTGAGGTCATAATGCACAAACGGTCCAACTCTTACCTCCGCAGGATGGTTAAACAGACATAAGACTTGCAAATTGTAGCTGTTGTCAAGCAAGGGCTCTGGCCTGTGGAAACCAGAAGACACACTGGCAGGGCTCACACATATGCCCAAGCATCATGGAATGATCCATCTGCAAGCTGTCATCAAGCCAGAAGGCAAGGCTATCTATGTTCATCCAATCACTCCAAATCTTCACTTCTCAGGGTCACCAGTCTTCTTTTAGTTAATGGCTACTTTTAAAGGGAACTAGGAAGTGTAGAACTTATTACTATATTTCTTACTTATGGGCAAAAGATTAAGATAGTTCCACCCTACCTTTTCAATCCAGTCTTCCACTATGTTTACGTCTTTTATTCCTACCTATATACCCACTATCCAGTTTCCCCAGAAATTCCTCCCCAGCACTCTCTGCTGCCTTTTCTGCCTGGCTTTTGCTGTTTCTCCTTCATTGCCATTCCTGCCTTTCAAAAGGCTACTCACTCTCCAATGCCACTGCCTCTGTGAAAGCTTTCCTGGTGCCTTGTTCTGAACTAGGCATTGCTTCACCGAAGTGCTTCTTTTTATACGACTTGGCAGATTTGTGCACATGTATTTCCAACACTAAACTGTGAGACCCATGATGGCCTGTCTCTTTTTTTTATATCTACTAAATTGCCTAGCACCGTGTCTTACACATACTGCTGCTGCTGCTAAGTCGCTTCAGTCGTGTCCAACTCTGTGCGACCCCATAGACGGCAGCCTACAGGCTCTTCTGTCCCTGGGATTCTCCAGGCAAGAATACTGGAGTGGGTTGCCATTTCCTTCTGCATACATATACTGAATACTCAAGAAATGTGTGCTGAATTTAAATTTACAAATTCAAAATCAGAAAGTCTGATGGAGGTATGATTATTATAAGGATATACAGAGACACTTGACTATATAAATAAAAGCAGCTTTATATGACAAAGATAAGAACAAATAATGGGAGAAAATATTTGCTACATATATAAGGTAAAATACTATTACCCTGAACACATCAGCTCCAAAAAATCAAAGGGAAAAGACCAAAGATCCTGTAGATACATGGACACTGGATACAAAATGCCATTCTACAAGACAGGAAATTTAAATGTCTAGTAAACATATGAAATGATATTCAACCTAAGTAAGAATCAGGGAAGTGCCAATTACTAAAAAATCAAGGTATCATTTTTTTCACATATCAGATTGTCAAAATTAGCAATTTTGATAGAATTAACTAAAAGAGTTACAGTGAATAAGCAGTTTGTGATGGGAGTATAAATAGTATGGTTATTTCAGAGAGCAGTTTGCAAGTATGACCAAGTAATTCTAGGTTTCAGTATCTATGCAAAGACCATTGTACATGTGCAAAGGAGGCAAATATTACAACATGCTTTGTGGTAATAAAAATGGGTAACAAACCTCACTATCTTCTTTGCATGCATGCTTAGTCACTCAGTTGTCCAACTCTTTGTGAACCCATGGGTTTTAGCCCTCCAGGCTCCTCTCTCCATGGGATTCTCCAGGTAAGAGTACTGGAGCGGGTTGCCATTCCCTTCTCCAGGGGATATTCCCAAGTGAGGGATCTAACCTGGGTCTCTTGCATTGCAGGCAGGTACTTTACACCTGAGCCACCAGGGACACCCTGGGGGATGCAATATCATGAAGCAGCTGAAAAGAATGAAATTGCCTCTGCAGAGAAGTCCTCTCTGTCTAAAAAGCCACCCCTGTCTCTATCCTTTTGTCACATTTTCTTTTTAATTCCCATCATTGCATGTTATATTTCTCATGCACATGTACATTTAACTGTTCTCTTTCTCCCTAACAAATAAGACTAACAAGAATGAGACTTTGCTTGTTTTTCCATGCAATATACACAGCCCCTGGCACACAACAAAGGCTCAATAAATGACCATTGAATGAATAATGTAGGGCTGTAGAGAGAAACATGGAAATATTTTTAAGGCATACTGAATAAGAAAAGGCAAGTTATGGAATAATACACATAGGATGATATAATGTTCATAAAGTAAGTACAAAATGATTTTGTTTTCTCTCTCCCCCCCTTTTTTGGGCAATATCCTTCTAATAATTTCAGTCTGTCCTCATCCCTTCCTATGTCAAGCTTGACCATCCCAGGCTCATTACCCTAGCAGAAAGAAATATTTTGGCAGAAGGTAGAAATGTCACATACATATTTCTTCCTAAGGCTGGTTTTCAAAAGTGTAAGTTCTAGTAACGGAATAGAGAGAATTCTGTCTTCTCTCATCTTACTCCACAGCTTAAAAAAACAAAACAACAACAAAACTCCACCTTGAACTGAGAAGAAGGGCTAATGAGGCAAGTGATGAGAGTATAGATTCCTTTGGTGAGAAAATATTGCTCCCAGGCAGAGCCCAGGAGATGAAAGGCCCGAGGGAGTTTAGGCAGCAGAGACCTTGGAAGTCATCGCAGAAATTCTCTTGCTTTATAGGCAATGCAGGTAGACTGTCTTACTATACCATCCTGATGTGGCAAAAGCAGTCTCAGTTCTAAAGATCTAGGTGAATGGGAACAGGGGTTTTCTCCACAAATGCCTACGAGACAGATGACTTAAAGGACCAGATGCTTTTCTAAATAACACCAAATTTAGATCCAGCCATGGCAGAAGAGAGGACAGAAGGAACTAATGGACTGAAGTAATTCTTTTCATGCTATTAAAATGAGTATGAATGAAGCTGTGTCTACATATTCCGATAGATACATAGAAAAAGGTCTGGAAGATTATAGGAATGCACAGAGGACTGCGAGTAGCAGTGAAGGAAGGCTTTAATTTATCTATAACATTTGGATTTTGTACCCACAATGTATTTATGTACTCTGTATAGTTAAAAGGTCAGTCACTCAGTTGTGTCCCACTCTTTGCGACCCCATGGACTGCAGCACGCCAGCCTTCCTGTCCATCACCAACTCCCGGAGTTTACTCAAACTCATGTTCATTGAGTCATACAACTAGCCCATCCTCTGTCATTCCCTTCTCCTCCCGCCTTCAATCTTTCCCAGCATCAGGGTCTTTTCAAGTGAGTCAGTTCTTCACATAAGGTGGCCAAAGTATTGGAGTTTCAGCTTTAGCATCAGTCCTTCCAGTGAATATTCAGGACTGACTTCCTTTAGGATGGACTGGTTGGATATCCTTGCAGTCCAAGGGACTCTCAAGAGTCTTCTTCAACACCATAGGTCAAAAGCATCAGTTCTTCAGTGCTCAGCCTTCTTCACAGTCCAACTCTCACATCCATACATGACCACTGGAAAAACCATAGCCTTGACTAGATAGACCTTTGTGGGCAAAGTAATGCTGTCTAGGTTGGTCATAATTTTTCTCCCAAGGAGTAAGTGTCTTTTAATTTCCTGGCTGTAGTCACCATCTGCAGTGATTTTGGAGCCCCCCAAAAGAAAGTCTGACACTGTTTCCACTGTTTCCCCATCTATTTTCCATGAAGTGATGGGACCAGATGCCATGATCTTCGTTTTCTGAACGTTGAGCTTTAAGCCAACTTTTTCAGTCTCCTCTTTCACTTTCATCAAGAGGCTCTTTAGTTCTTCTTTGCTTTCTCCCATAAGGGTGGTGTCATCTACATAGCTGAGGTTATTGATATTTCTCCCGGCAATCTTAATTCCAGCTTGTGCTTCATCCAGCCTGGCATTTCACATGATGTACTCTGCATATAAATTAAATAAGCAGGGTGACAATATACAGCCTTGTCGTACTCCTTTTCCTATTTGGAACCAGTCTGTTGTTCCATGTCCAATTCTAACTGTTACAGTTAAAAGTAAGAATTTCCAAAAGATTTAAAAAATAAAAGGTAAGATAATCTGGTATACTTTCTTGCCAAAATGTAGGGCAAGATTTGGAGGACTTGCTAAGGCCATGTAAAGGGGCTGAACTTGGAGCTGACAGGTTACTAAGGGTAAGTCCAATAAGGCTGGGGCAAAACAAGGATAATTTAACATACAGGAAGCTATGATTCTGCATTTTTATTCATTCTTCATATAGGTGATTTCTCTAACCTCCCTACTTATCTGTTTCCCAGCCTAAAAATACCAGAATATGAGAATTTGAAACTCAAGTATTAATCAAAGACATATGAGGACAAAGATGAAACAAACAATCCAAGTTCTGTCATGGATATGCCTTTTTAATTATTTGGGAAGCAGTATTAAGAGCTAATATTTATGACTGTCTCATACTTTCACAGCTGGTTTCAATGCCAAGTACTTTAAGTTGTGTGCAAATAAAATGTAATTTTCTGAGTCCTTGCTTTAACTTATAGGGCTTTAAAATAAATTTTGTTCTTTCGTTCTTGATGCCTCTTTTTTGAAGTACATCAAAGGGTTGAAATAATTTTTAGTAAGTTTATAAACCTATAGAACTCCCTGTGTTTAGCAAGTTCATAAATCTATAGGGCTCCCTGTGCTATATAACAGAAATTAACACAAACAATTTGAAAAATTATTTCAAACCTTTCACATATGGCAGAAGCCAACAGAACATTGTAAACAATTTTTCCTCTAGTTAAAAAAAGAATAAAAAAAGAAAAGAAAAACCTACAGGAACTTCGCAGGTGGTCCAGTGGTTAAGAATCCATCTTGCTATGCAGGGGGCACAGGTCGATACCTGGTCGGGGAACTAAGAGTGCACATGCTGTGAAGCAACTAAGCCTGCAGGGTGCTGCAACTACAGAGCCCACACACCACAACTAGAGGGTCTGCACTGCAACAAAAAACACCGCACGATGCAACGAAGACATCATGTGTCGCAACCAAGACCCCACACAGGCCAAGAAGTAAATAAATATTTTTAAAAACTCAACAACAAAACCCTATAATTATAAAACTACTGAACAAAAAATGTTTCATTTATAAATCACCAGTATTTGAGGATTCCAAACTCCTGGCTCACTGATGCATACCTGCAATGGTTTATTTTAACTGAACTATGTCCTTTAACATTTTTCATTCTATATCACGACTCAGCTGCTCTTTGACAATTAAGTTGTGTCTCTGAAGATACAGTCAACTGATCAGAATGAGGTCATCTTTTCTTCTCAGGCAATTCCTACTGGCAATTTTGTGGTATCCTATGCTCTTTTGCTTTCCATTGTTACCTACCATGAAGTAGAACCCATACTGTAGGTGATGCTCAAAACACAAAAGAAGACTATTAAGGAATATTAGGTGGTTCATGGAATCTCTGTGGCTAGACCAAACCAGTCTAAGGAGGAAGAGAATTGTTGTCAGAGCTGCCGGTCCTCAGTGAATGGTGTAACTTACAATACCACCTTTACTGCCAGGGGTATTGGACACTTCCTCTACCTCTCATTGTCTTCCTGTTTGCATCACTAGACCTTAATTCCAGATCCTAGATGAACAGGTGCACCTGATGAATCGTGTCTAGCACACTTGTTCAACAGCTGCCAGAGTAACTGACAAAGTAGGTATCTTGCATTTTCTGAGTAAAGAAAATTCTCTGATTCTCATCAAGACCCAGAAGGTGGAGAATTAGTCAATATAGGAGAGCAGTTCAAAGGCTAGGGAGTTTCAGAAACCTAGTAAACTGTATCACAGGGATTAAAATGGAGACTTTTTTGCATTTACTGATCCTGAGCAGTTTATAAACCCTGGCTCTCTGAATACTGGATTTTAAATGCCTACCTGATATTCATTTTCTATTGCTGCATAATAAATTACTCCACAAACTTAGCAGTTTAAAACAAAAAAACATCTATTATTTCAATTTCTGTAGCTCAGGAATTCAGGGTTAGCTTAGTTGGGTGGTTCTGGCTTGAAATTACTCATGAGCTTGCAGTCAAAATGAGAGCTGGGGCTGCTACCAGTTGAAGACTTGATTGGGCCTGAGGATCCCCCTCCAAGAGGGCTCACTAACATGCTGACAGTTGATGCCTGAGGTTGACAGGAGGTCACTGCCCACCCTCACCATATAGGTCTATCTATAGGGCTCTTTGAGAGTCCTCATTACATGAAATATAATGGCGAGGGACAGGGAATCCTGGTGTGCTGCAGTCCATGGGGTCACAAAGAGTCGGTCACCACTTGGCAACTGAACAACAACATTATATGAAAGCTGTGAATAATCCAAGAGAAAAAAGTACAAGCTGCAATGTCTTCTATGACATTTCTACATGATATTCTACTGTTTACACAGGTCAATACCATTTAGTGTAGAAAAGGATGACATTGCAGATGAACACCAGGAGGAGAAGATCATTATGACTGGCAATCATGCTAAGCAGAATAGAAATCTGAGAGTTATCTGGTTAATTTCATAATCAAAGTGAAAAGTGAAATAGATTCACTATACAAATGACTCTGAAATATGTAGACACAAATTTGGAATGAGATTATCATATTTATGTGATCTGAAGCCCAAAAACTTTGCTGAATCTACTAATTTAGGATTATTAAATCCAGAAATTGAAATTGTCTTACAAAATAGATTCAAGAAATTTTTTTCACTTGAACCCAGTTGGGAATTTCTTCATCAAGAGATTCTTCATGTTACTCTTCCAAAGCTGTCAAAATAAAATGAGAATTTATAAAGTAAGGGATTTGTTCTTTTTGGTGCTGTGTTTGGCTGGAATTCTACCTGATTGCAAAATTTTTAATCTTTTTACGTAGTATCGTGAACAGTCATGAAGTTTTGGGCATGGATAGTAAAAGATAAAGACTATCATTTTTATACTAGCACACGTCTTAGCCTTTTTCGTGTTTGACTCTCCTGAGCCTAACTCACTCTCTTTTTATCCTACTGCTCTCAAAAAAGCATTTGAGAATTGGGAAGAATTTTAACAGGATTTTACCCCCTCTTTGGCCCCAAGTGGAATTATTTGTATATATGTCTCATGTTAAACTCAAGTATCAGTGAGTTTAACATGGTAAAAAAAGGAGGCCGTGGGTAGAAAGAATGGGTTACCATCCTGATGAGGTGAATGGATTTGTAATCTAATCATTGAAGGGCTGGGGAATTTACTGATCTCAAGCTTATGTCAATAATTTCTGCATTGCAAATGGGCTACAAACTAGAGATGTCCCTCAGCTGGAAGAAAGACACAGTAGAACATCCTGTGAAGTTTGATGGTGGTTACAGAATACAAGGACAGTTCCTTCAACAAAAGAAGGGGTGTTTGGTTGGCATCTGTATCATCTATGTGCCAGAACCAGCTCTTAGCAGCTTGTGAGATTGATTCTTACGTGTTCAGGATATTTGTGCACTGTTGTTAAAAGACTGATAGCTTGAAGTAGGCTATGATGGGAATACTTGCACCATGCTGCATGCAGATCAGGGCTCTGCCCCTGCCCTTGCCAAGAACCAGTTTTCATGTCCTTGCCCCTAAATTCATATGTGGACGTTAAAGCCCTAACCCCCTGTGCCTCAGAATTTGACTGTATTTGGAAAGAGGGCCTTTAAGAAGGCAATTAAGTTAAAATGAGGTCATGATGATGGACTCTAACCTGACTGATGTCCTTAAAGGAAATGAGAACAGGACACACAAAGGGACAGCAAAGATATGCATGCACAGAGTAAAGACCATGTGCATGTGAGGATACAGTGGAAAGATGGACACCTACAAGACACGGAGAGAGGTCTCAGAAGAAACCAAATCTGGTGATACTTTGATCTTGGACTTCTAGCCTCCAGAACTGTGAAAAAATAAGCTTTGGTTTCTTAAGCCACTCAGTGTGGGATTTTATTTTGGCAGCCCTAGCAAACTAATTTACCTGTTTACCAGGACCTGTAGGAGGTTCACAGTGGAGATCCCTTGAAAAAGTAGTAAAGTTTACAACAATGAGTGATGGTACTAGTGGAAAAACCTGAGCTTCACTTGAATAAATTGGTTGGACCAAGTGAAGGCAGAATTCCCAGGTCAGAGAGAACTGGTCCAGAGTGATATTCATGGGATAGAGCCATGGAAACTTATTTAAAAAGTAAGAAAGGTGACTGTGGACCAGACCAGAATGGAATGATCCACAGCCTAGAGGAGGAATTTAAGGTTAAATTAGGAAAAGGAGGTGATATGTATAGAAGCACCTGGTTTACATACCTCAATCATTTGATCAATCTGCCAAGGCAGGTAATTTTCAACGACTTTATAACTTGGGTAGGGAAGATCCCCTGGAGGAGGAAATGACAACTCACTCTAGTATTCTTACCTAGGAAGTCCCATGGACAGAGGAGCCTGGAAGGTACAGTCTATGAGGTCACAAAGAGTAGAACGCAACTGAGCAACCAAACACACACTATTTCATTGTCTATATTATAATCAAGAACAATGAAATTCAAATTATTAAGTGGTAGGGTCCAGAGTTCTAATTCAGAGTTTTCCTACAACACAGTTTCTTCCTCAATCCTCTTCTAGAAATTTGGGAAGGGTAAGAGGAAGAGTATAATTGTTCTAGGAGCAGAAATCTGCAGAAGGAGCAGGAAAGTACCTGCCAAGTTAGTGAAGAAACATACCCGTACTAAGTTAAAGGGAGGAATATCTGAGCAGATGGAACCTTCCTCACCAAAAGAAAAAGATAGGCTTACCTGAGAAATGAGTTTTGTGTCTGTTTCTGCTCTAGAGCCAAGAAAGTATGTGCATGAATAGGAGAGTCACACAACTATAGGGTACAAAGGAGTGTTTTATATAAAGTAGACCTGAGTCACCCATACAGTTGACAGGTCAATGGCTCTTACTTAAGGGCCCAAAGGTAATTGGTAAAGATTCTTCTTGGCTTAAGAGTAGCTAAAAAGAAAAAACAAAGAGTAGCTTAAAGAGGAAAGTGTACTCCCCTTCAACCTTTCACTTCCCTTACCTTTTTGAACATCTAGTTCTTTAAACTAGTATTCTCTGTGTACGGAGAAAAGGCATTATGATTGAGACATTTGCTCTCCAACAAGATTATATACTCCAAGAGAATAGGAACTTAGTCTTCTTCATTGATATGTTTCTTGACAGCATGACATATTGGATGAACAAATAATACTTTACAAATAAATGTGTTGAGCAGACATCTAAAGTCTCTGCTAAAAATAAAACTGGCTTAGGTTATGTAGTTCTACCTCTGTGGTCTCATTGTACAAACATATGTTTTAGATCTTAGACTATTCAAGACATGTGTTCTGACCTATTACTTAAAACAAACTGAAATGGATAATGCAACCAAAAAGCTTAAAGAATTTTCCCTAGGACTGCAAACGGAACATATACAGGCTGGAAGATAACCAGTTTGGGGACCCAGGAACAATCAGGAATAATTCATTCAGGTTTTTTGGCTCATGACCCTGTAGGACTCCTTTTTCCTTGTTTCCTTTATCTGCAACTTTTCTGCAACATAGCTTGCAGATCTGTGTACTGTACTGGTGTCTGTTTAAGGACAACTTTTTATACCTGTTTTCCAAGAGTAGTTACAACAGTTTTGAAGTTTGAGACACAGGTAATGTATTCTTGTCCTTTACACAGGCAAAGGAAAGTATGATTGGATGAAATAAGAGGGCTTTTGAAACACAAAGTTTATATTATTTCCTAGCTCAGAATACCAAAAACAAAGGTGTGAAGTATCCCAATAAAAGAAAGACCTTAAATCAATTTCTGTTTCAGAGAAGTCCTCAAGATAGTTATGACTGCTCATCCCAATATATTTGCCCAAGCTATGACAAACCTAGACAGCATATTAAAAAGCAGACACATCACTTTGCCAGCAAAGATTTGTATAGTCAAAACTATGGTTTTTCTATTAGTCATGTACAGATGTGAGAGCTGGATCATAAAGAAGACTGAGCACCAAAGAATTGATGCTTTTGAATCGTGGTGCTGGAGAAGACTCTTGAGAATCCCTTGGACTGCAAGGAGATCAAACCAATCAATCCTAGAGGAAATCAATCCTGAATATTCACTCGAAGGACTGATACTGAAGCTGAAGCTCCAATACTTCAGCCAATTGATGTGACAAGCCAACTCACTGGAAAAGACCCTGATGTTGGGAAAGATTGAGGGCAGGAGGAGAAGGGAATGGCAAAGGATGATGTGGTTGGATGGCATCACCGACTCAATGGACATGAGTTTGAGTAAACTTGGGGAGATAGTGGAGGGAAGCCTGGCTAATGCAGTCCATGGGGTAACAAAAAGTCAGACATGACTTAGCAACTAAACAACAATGACAATCCTTATTATATATGCAACACCAGTCATGAAATGCTTGAAATACCCTATAGACAAACAGTTGATCAACAGAATGTATCATTTGTCTGACTCTTTGAGATCCTATGGAATGTAGCCCACCAGCCCGCCAGGCTCCTCTGTCCATGGGGATTCTCCAGGCAAGAATTCTGGAGTGGTTGCTATGCCCTCCTTCAGGGTATCTTCCCAACCCAGGGATGGAACCCAGGTCTCTCGAATTGCAGGCAGCTTCTTTATCATCTGAGTCACCAGGGAAGCCCTCATTTTAACCAAGGATATTTCTATTCCCTTTATCTTTTCACAGAGTGAATACAAAGATATATAAATAAAATACTGGCAAGCTTTAATTTTCAAGTGTCCTGTCTCAACTTTAACAATGTTGTTTCCCATTATTTCATGAGTTAAGAGAATAAGTTCCGAATTCTTTCCTCCTCCAGGTAACTAATAGGGATAAAACATTAGAAATTTTTTATGAAATGCTGCCATTATGGAAACTTACATGGAGTAGTGGAGAGAACCCCAACTAGAGCCTGAATGCCTGTGTTCTTGTATCAGGTCACAGGTATTTCAATTTTTCATACCTTACTCTGCTCATCTGTGAAATGAGGTGCTTAAATTTTATCCTTCTTGCCTAAATTAATTTCCCTCAAATAGTCTAGGCTTCTATGGGACCTGTGTATAATTGCAGAGCTTCCGAAGGAAATGTACTGAATCCAAAGATCTGGATTTTAGATCTGGCTTTATACATTTTGTGGTTTTATTTCCTCATCTCTAAGAAATGTAGAGTAGCAGATGTCATTTGGTCACCGGTATCATATGCAATTAGATATTTCCTTGTGTGATAAATTCACAAAAAGATCTATATAACTGGAAGATGAGCTCCTGCTCCAAAATATTGAAACACTGAAAAACTAAACATGTAGCATTGATGTTGGAAAATGAAAAAAAAAGGTTGAAAGAACAGAATAAGTAGAGTTTATGAATATACCAGAAGATAACTTATTAAAGATAAAATCATTATTACATTCCTGGAAAGATGCTCAATGTTACTACTAACCAAAGAAATACAAATAAAGAGAGCAATGAGATACCATTTTCCTATCATTAAACAAGAAGTTAGTTGGGTTTAAACTATTTTCAAGTAAGAATGTATTAACATATTATTTAGACATTAAAGTTTTTTTTTCCAATGAAAGAAAATAAATTACATATTTTCTATTCAATTAAATGAAAATCTAACTCAAGTTATTGTTCTCCAGGCAATATTATATAAACCTTCATGCATACACCATGTTCTAGAATACCACCCAGTTCACTGGGTCTGAACTGTTAAAGAAGTCAGGCTTTCATGAGCCTTATCCTTTACCCAATAATGCAGCCAATTGGCTATAAAATTTGATTTGTAGAGTGTTCAGGAACTATTACTCAGGCTCTTAGTAAAGGTAGTTCTGGTATTTAAATTATTATGGAATTATTCCACCTTATTGAACTTGAAAAGCACAAGGTCAGGAAGGTGGTGGCATTTCTCCAGAGATGGAGGATTATCTTAACCATGGCTGTTACTAGTGTCCTGTGTGGAGGAACTAGCATTCTGTTTGCCTTTGCATATATAGTGTCCCCTCAGACAGCATTCCAGAATTGAGCTACAATTCTTCCACTGGATTCTTTTTCAGGTTATCCATTCCATTAAAAGGTAGTAATTTGAGAAAACAAAATATACACTTAACAGTACTTGTTACTTTTAGAAACAGAAGGAATACATAATCTGAAGATTGGGGAAACACAAATTTTGCTTCTCTCCAAATCCTAGGATGTGGAGAGAGAGGATATTATTATTCCCCAACTTATATATTCAGTAAATAGAACTTAGAAAAGTTAAGGAATCTGTACAAAGCCACAGAGCAAGTAATAAATACAATTTAGTTATGTTTCTTGACTCAAAGTCTAATACTTTTTTTTCCACTCCATTATCATACCTATCATCTTGAAACTAGGATCTGAAATTTGAAGATAACATATTCAAGTTGATCTACTGAGTCAACTAATACTTCACCTAACATTTGTTGAATGCCTGTTATGTATCTGTCTCTGTTCCAAATGCTTTCACAGTATTCACTCAAATCTTATCAGAACTCCTTGGGAGGCATATTATTATCCCTGCTTTACAAATGAAGAAAGAGAGACCTAGAAATTAAACAGTATACTCATACCACATCATCAGGAAGTGGTAGAGTAAAATTTCAAACCTCCAATCTCTGGCTCAAATAAGTACTTTTCCCATTAACATGAGGGTTCTAGTACTTCTAAGGAAGAGCTGTTGTCAGCAGACGATGTAATTCTTGAACAAAGTCTACCCTTAAATAGACACAGGCCCTTTGGTCTTGTTAACTACCTTGTTGTGGACACTTGTTAAGCAAATCAGTGTGGGTTAGAATGTTTTTATATATGACTAGGAGACATCTGGTCATATTAGCAAAATAAGCTATTTCTAAATAATGTCATGTGTGAGCCAACAAAAGATCCATTCTTTCACTCCTTCTCAGGGGGCCTCCCAGCCTCCTCTGTTGGAATGAGTGTTAGGGCTCCCCTTGCAGTGACCCAGCATAATTTGTTTTAATAACGTCTGAACACTCTGAGGTAATGGTCTCATGACCTCAACTAGTACTTTTAAAAATGAAAGAAACATGAATAAGTAGAACATTTTTATTTCTTTTTTTAAAAGTTCAGAAATAATTGGAAAGTGGGCTATCCAAACAATGAATTAGGCATGTTACCATGAGTCTCAGGAAAGTGATTTGAATGAAAATATTTAGTTACAAAGCAAATTTGAAAATGTCAGACAGCTGGGAGAAAGTAAGATCAAGAAAAGAATCAGAATGGACTTTCCTAGACTGGTGATTTACATAAACCATGGCAACCTTATTTATGAGTGTTTTTTGCATGCCAAGCACTATTTTGTAAGTGGTAACTAATCCTATCCTTATAAAAATCCAGTGAGGAGGTTTGTCTTATTAGGTTCATTTTACAAATGAAATTAAGACTAGAAAGTGGTAAGGCTAGAAATGAAACCCAAATCTGTCTGTCTTTGGAAGTTAGCACCCCTTCTTCACCAGCTCCCAGGACTGAGGGTGAGGGCAGAGTCATGGAATCCACACTACTGAACTTCTGAATGTTATTGAAGGTTGCAACTTTAGGACAGCTCCACATTCTTCCAGAACAGAATCTTATGAGTTGTCTTTCGTGTTTAATCGGAGATATGAGTTCTCAGGTCAAAAGAAAGCAATGTACTCCAATGCTGAACAGACCTTTGCTCACTTGGAGGGGGCGTGTTGATCTCAGGGAAAACAGGGAAAATTTTTAAAATTGTGAGATGTTTCAAAAAACCAGAAGATGTAAACAGTGAAAGAGAAACACTTCAGTCATCTCCTGACTTAAGAAGGAAAACTTGACAAACTCAGTTAATGCTCTCTGTGTGTCCTATTTAGATTATACCTCCTTCCTTCCCCTCACTCTCTTGAATTTGGAGAGTATTGCTCTCATGAAATTCTCAGTTGTTTCGGCATATATTTGTATTCTTATAAAATATATTATTTAATTTTGCATATTTAAATTTTATATAAATGGATTCATATTAACGTAGTCCTCTGAAATTTCTGTGTTTTGCTTCTCGTTATGTTCACAATATTCACCCATGTTAATGCCAAGTGGAAAAACTAATCACAATTTCACAATTTTGGGTGCTACAATTTTTACTTTTCATGAACATTCAAATAAGCTTTTTGTGAAGACTACTGTGATTTAAAGCCATCAATGTCACTAATAAAAAAGTTTCTGTAGATACTTTCATTTTAGACACATTTGAACCTCAGTGTGATTTTTCTTTAGGACAGAATAATCTTTATGTGATTAGCTCAGAAGAAGTTTTTACATGTGATCTAGTTTTATGTGGCTTTTTGGTTTTCTTTACTGTTTTCCCATGGCCCCAAGAGATGAAAAAGAGAGGTGTTTTCTGCAAAGCAATTAAATTTTAGTATCTTCCCCCCTAGCAAATTACACAGCTGAAAGCTGGAAAAAAACACTGTGCTTAAAGGAAAGTTCCCTTCAGAGCAAGGATCAAAGTTACAACTGTCCTCTAACTTGGAGGGATGGCTCAGTTCAGTTCAATTCAGTTCAGTCACTCAGTCATGTTTGACTCATTGCGACCCCATGGACTGCAGCACACCAGGCTTCCCTGTTCATCATCAACTTCCTGGGCTTACTCAAACTCGTGTCCATCGAGTCGATGATGCCATCCAACCATCTCATCCTCTGTTGTCGCCTTCTCCTCCTGCCTTCAATCTTGCCCAGCATCAGGGTCTTTTCTAATGAGTCAGTTCTTTGCACAAGGTGGTTAAAGTATTGGTTTCAGCTTGAGCATCAGTCCTTTCAATGAATATTCAGGACTTTAGAATTGACTGATTGGATCTCCTTGCAGTCTAAGTGATTCTCAAGAGTCTTCTCCAACACTACAGTTCAAAAGCATCAATCCTTCGGCCCTCAGCTTTCCTTATAGTCCAACTCTCACATCCATACATGACTACTGGAAAAACTATAGCTTTAACTAGATGGACCTTTGTTGGCAAAGTAATGTCTCTGCTTTTTAATATGCTGTCTAGGTTGGTCACAGCTTTTCTTCCAAGGAGCAGGTGTCACAGCTTCCAAGGATCACAACGTTGTTCTTGGTCATCAGGTGCCAACTCCCTCCTCTCCCATGTGGATAATTTATCCTTTTCCTAGTGTCAAGTTGGGAGGCAATATGTGTAGTGGTAGGGTTTGGGTCAGAAGGACTTGAGCTGAGGTCAGAAAGCTCCATCACTTTCCACAAGGTTCTTTAAAGCAAATTATTTAAAACCTCTGAAACCCAGTTTCTGTTTCTGAATGATGACAAATGCTGCCTATATCCTGAGACTTCCTTAGTGATTAAATGAAATCATGCCTGTATGGCACTTGTGCATAGTAAGCATTCAGTTAGCAGTGGTTATTATTACTTGGGGCATCCCTGGTAGTCCAGCTGGTAAAGAATCTGCCTGCAATGCAGGAGATCCTGGTTCCATTCCTGGGTTGGGAAGATCCCCTGGAGAAGGGATAGGCTACCCACTCCAGCATTCTTGGGCTTCTCTGGTGGCTCAGACGGAGAAGGCAATGGCGCCCCACTCCAGTACTCTTGCTTGGAAAATCCCATGGACAGAGGAGCCTGGTGGGCTGCAGTCCATGGGGTTGCTAAGAGTCGGACATGACTGAGCAACTTCACTTTCACTTTTCACTTTCATGCACTGGAGAAGGAAACAGCAACCCACTCCAGTGTTCTTGCCTGGAGAATCCCAGGGATGGCAGAGCCTGGTGGGCTGCCCTCTCTGGAGTTGCACAGAGTTGGACATGACTGAAGCGACTTAGCAGCAGCAGCAGCAGCTGGTGGCTCAGATGGTAAAGAATTCACCTGAAATGTGGGACACCTGCATTCAATCCCTGGGTTAGGAAGATCCCCTGGCAGAGGGCATGACAACCCACTCCAGTATTCTTGCCTGGACAATCCCCATGGACAGAGGAGCCTGGTGGGCTACAGTCCATGGGGCTGCAAAGAGTAGGACTCGACTAAGCATACAGCACAGCACTATTAGTCCTAATAAAACCTTAAATCAACTCAAAAAAATGCTATAAAAATGCTACAACTTCTCAGAAGAAAATATACCTTTTACTTCCCTCTTTAGAGGCATCATTCAGGACTAAGAATTTTTCTGAAAAATGTATACTTTGATGAAAGGAATTAAAAATTAGCTCCTCCTTTTCAGCTTCCCAAATGGAACTGTTAATCTTATTATACAACACGGGTACACAAGAACAGGTTTATTAGACTAGGCCTTGAAGCCCAATAGAACCTGAAAATAACCTGCTCATATTGAGATGATAGAACGCTAAACCATGTTGCCCCTGGCAGAACACTTTGTTTGGCCACAATGTTTTTCAAAGCTACAGAACACGCTACTAGTTCTTTTGTATACAATGTGCTTTTTCTTTGGCTTTTCTCAGCTCTATATTAAGCTTATTTGTTTACCCTGTGGACACCTCTAACACACACACATACACAAACACACCCAGTACACACACTAATGCTTAAATTAAGCTAACAGCTCATAAACAGAAAGCAATTCTTTGTAAAATAGTTAGGAGGCTTGTTTAGATTTCTCTTGCCAACTGTGATATACTGGTGTCTTCCAGAGACAAATAATTTGCTAAGAATTTAATAAAGACCTGTCTGCTTGTCCTAACAGTGATGTAGCCTCTATTAATGTTAAGAAGTTTCAGGCTTCTTCAAGTATCTATCTTAAAATAACAAACCCAAAATGCTTTTGTGAAATATATATCCAAAAAGGCCACAAATGGATCAAGTCATTCAGAAATCATAGCTTATAATTCTGAATTATATAATTTACTACCTGCAGGACCTGAAACAAGTTACTTAATTTCTCTGAGCCTCAGTTTACCTCATCTGTAAAGTGAGGTTACTAAAAGAAACAAGTCAGAGACTAAGGGCTTAGGTTTTTGGTTGCTCAATCTAAGTGAAAAAAAAAAAAAAAAGTATCCTATGGAAATATAACCTGTATGTTATGCTATGCTATGCTATGCTAAGTCACTTCAGTCGTGTCCGACTCTGTGTGACCCCATAGACAGCAGCCCACCAGGCTCCCTCGTCCCTGGGATTCTCCAGGCAAGAACACTGGAGTGGGTTGCCATTTCCTTCTCCAATGCATGAAAGTGAAAAGTGAAAGTGAAGTCGCTCAGTCGTGTCTGACTCTCAGCGACCCCATGGACTGCAGCCCACCAGGCTCCTCCATCCATGGGATTTTCCAGGCAAGAGTACTGGAGTGGGGGTGCCATTTAGAAAACCTCTCTTGTTTAGATATGAAAATCTATATCATTTTAGACTTTTAAGTTTGCCATTCTCAGGATAACAGGGGGTTTTGGCAGAACCCCTCTGAAGCCACATGTCAGAGTCTGACTTATGGGTACGGAGGGCAGTGATCAGGTATCTGTTCTGAACGTCATCTCCCTGGTCACCGGGACCGTAAAGAGGCAACAAGAGCAGCTCCTTGACCTCATTTTCCCTACACCACGCTGTCTGTAAACAAGTGGCGAGAAGAAAGTGCGAGGTCTGCTCAGTGCCAGGGGTCCTGTTGCTTCGTCCTAACACAGAAAGCTATTTTTGCTGTTTTCAAAGGCAGCTGCTCCTGGCAGGACTCAGGTAGGGCAGGGCAAGCCTTTGGCTAGCTAACCAAAATTATTGCTGACATTCTCCTGGAGGCAGGGGCTGGAGCAGGAAAACGTCTTCCTGAATGTTTACTGCTCAGACACGATTCAGGACTGTGTCCTTCCAGGCATGTCTCCCTTTTCAAGGTGTGACTCCAGTAATAACATCCCTAAACTCAGGATTTTCTCAAGTGCATTGTTATTTGAATTTGAGCAGAGCCTTTCTGAAGAGGGACCTTTCCCAGACCTGAGGAGTGCTAGAGGACCCATTTCAAAAGTACCATTCATCTGAGTGAAAATATTACTACTTCTGTAGTATCTTGTTGAATACATGTTTGAGTGTTCTGTTGAAATACTGAAATATTAATCTGTGTTTTCCTTTTCAGTTTGTTTTTCTGTAACTGCCCTAAGAGGGTAGTTTTTCCCTCTGAGTCTCCCCCTTGCCTCAGGGGAGGACTGTGTTGTGGGTGTAGGAAGCAAATCTGACTGTGAACATCACTCTTTCTGTCTTTTATGTCCACAAGAGGTGATCTCCTTGAAAGAATTAGTCATCCCTCAGGAGATTGGCTGCAGGACCCCCACCGAGATACTTAAATCTGTGGATGCTCAAGTCCCTTATATAAAATAGGGTAGTATTTGCATATAACCTACGCACATTCTCCCAAAGTTTTGTAAAACCATCTCTAGATTACTTATCATACCTAGCAAAATATAAATATTTCTAAGTACAATGTAAATGCTATGTAAACAGTTGCTGTTGCAGCAAATTCAAGTTTTGCTTTTTAGAATTTTATGGATTTGTTTTTTCCAAAGAATTTCCATCTGCAGCTGAATCCTCAGATATGGAACATGAAGATACAGAGGGCTGACCGTATACCAGGGAAATGGGAGAGAAGTGAGTGTCCTTGGAGAAGGGAGACTCCTTAAGAGTGGAGGGAATGAAACTCTTCATGGGGAACCCTGCCCCATGAAAGAGATCCAGGTGGGAGGCAGGACTCAGGAAAGCTGCAGCTGAGGAGGCTGGACACTGACACAGGGCTTCTGCCTTAGTTCCGTTTTCTCCACCTTCACCTAGAAGAGGAAAGGAGCCACCAGACTTTAGAGAGCAATGCAGTCTGCACTATGTATATCAGGAGATAGCAGGGACTGAAGGCTGGTGAATCTTCCTCTTTTACACACATCAGGCTCCTAGATTATGCTGCTGCTGCTGCTGTTGCTAAGTCACTTCAGTCGTGTCCGACTCTGTGCGACCCCATAGATGGCAGCCCACCAGGCTCCCCCATCCCTGGGATTCTCCAGGCAAGAACACTGGAGTGGGTTGCCATTTCCTTCTCCAATGCATGAAAGTGAAAAGTGAAAGTGAAGTCACTCAGTTGTGTCCGACTCTTAGTGACCCCATGGACCGCAGCCTACCAGGCTCCTCTGTCCATGAGATTTTCCAGGCAAGAGTACTGGAATGGGGTGCCATCGCCTTCTCTGTCCCAGATTATAGATGGAGCCTAAGAAGGAGAAGACTTTTCCCCACCAATCTCAGTAATGAATGAAGCTCAATTTTTCTACAACTGCAAGAGGAGGGAAGCTCAAACTTGGATTTAGTTGGAAGAAAGTAAAGAAACGGTACACTTTTCTCACACTCAAGATTGTGGGATAAAGTTCACAGAGGTTATAAATGCAAATGACCTGGGGGCTAAATACATAAAATACATTCACTTATGACCAGTTATTAACAATTTAGGGAAGATTTTTTTCATCAGATTAGGATCATATTAGAGCTTATTGTCAAAAGTAGGACAGGTGGGATGATAATTTTGAAAGCATTGAAAAGAGATAAAAAGAGACAAAACTCACTGCCAGCAGGTGGTAAGAGAATTGGGCCATTATTATGGGGCTCTGGTACATGATCCTTTTTGTATATCTACAGTCCAACTTTTGGAGAAAGCAATGGCACCCCACTCCAGTACTCTTGCCTGGAAAACCCCATGGACAGAGGAACCCAGTAGGCTGCAGTCCACGGGGTCGCTAAGAGTCGGACATGACTGAGCGACTTCACTTCTACTGTTCACTTTCATGCATTGGAGAAGGAACTGGCAACCCACTTCAGTGTTTTTGCCTGGAGAATCCCAGGGACAAGGAAGCCTGGTGGGCTGCCATCTGTGGGGTCACACAGAGTCAGACATGACTTAAGTGACTTAGCAGCAGCAGTAGCAGTCCAACTTTCCCCTCAAGATTCTTCTCCTTCAAAACTAAATAACAGTTAGCATCAGGAGATGGAAATACTGATCATGCTTAGGAATTCCTGAGTGTGCCTGTCCTCTCTCTCAATTTTTAGGGTACGGTGTGTATATAAGACTTCCTTTAAAATAAGTCTACCATGAGGCAAAAACTAAATTATTTTTTCAGTTTTCTTTTCAAAAATATATATTCTGTCACTGCTACATCTTAACCAGTATGTAGGTAACTTAGATATCTGCTGGTCCTTATATACAGTCTTTTTCATCTCCTTGCTAAACTCAATATTACCATATTTCTCTAAATCACTTGAAATAAGAGAATGATTGAGCAATGTAATATTTACCAAAATTCTGGTAAAAATGACAGGGGATAAAATTTTCCTTACACGTTCAACAGCATACTCCTTCAAAATATTGTTGAATATCTCTGTTCCCCAAAGTTCTCATTTTGGCTATTCAGCAAACAGGGTGTTCTCCTTTTCACTTTTTCCAAACATGGTCCAGTTTCCTCTATTTTGCTGAGTTATTCAGTTCTTTTCCTAAACTTGTAATTTCTTCTCAGCTAGGTGCTTGACAAAGCAAAAAGGTCTGCTATGAATAGTATCTCTCCCCCTTAGAAGGAAGTTTAGCAACTGTTTATTATTACTTGAACATGAACAGAACGTCTCACTCTGCCCTACTCTCATCTTGTTTCTTCTGTGTAGTTGATCAAGTGTATTTTCCCAAATACGCGGAGCAATCTTCCTTAGAAGAGTTCTAGTAAATATAATTTTCTCTGCCTGATTATATAACATGACTGCTTATCAAGGCCTCTAGCTGTTTGCAAATTGTAGGAATACCAAGGTGTTAGAAAGTTCAAGGTCAAATATCTCATAAAAGATACTCCTTTCCTGAGGGTGCCAGAAACTTCTGATTTTCTGAGATTCTGATGCAGTCTGAATAGTGGGAAAAAGAGGTAACTTTGAAATAACTCTGTTTGGCTACTACTGATGCATAATAAATTATTTCCAAACTTAGTGGCTTAAAACAGCCATGTAATTTTGCTCATTATTTTTTGGATCAGGAGTTTGAGAGGAGCTTGGCTGGATGGTTCTGGTGTGGGGGTCACTCTAGCAGATGAAATCAGGTTCACTGGGGTTGCTGTCATCTGAAGGCTAGACTGGGCTGGATGATCAAGATAAGATAGTCACAGGACTGGAAAAGGTCTGTTTTCATTCCAATCCCAAAGAAAGGCAATGCCAAAGAATGTTCAAACTACCGCACAATTGCACTCCTCTCACACACTAGTAAAATAATGCTCAAAATTCTCCAAGCCAGGCTTTAGCAATATGTGAACCGTGAACTTCCTGATGTTCAAGCTGGTTTTAGAAAAGGCAGAGGAACCAGAGATCAAATTGCCAACATCCGCTGGATCATGGAAAAAGCAAGAGAGTTCCAGAAAAGCATCTATTTTTGCTTTATTGACTATGCCAAAGCCTTTGACTGTGTGGATCACAATCAACTGTGGAAAATTCTGAAAGAGATGGAAATACCAGACCACCTGACGTGCCTCTTGAGAAATTTGTATGCAGGTCAGGAAGCAACAGTTAGAACTGGACATGGAACAACAGACTGGTTCCAAATAGGAAAAGGAGTCTGTCAAGGCTGTATATTGTCACTTTGCTTATTTAACTTATATGCAGAGTACATCATGAGAAATGCTGGACTGGAAGAAACACAAGCTGGAATCAAGATTGCCCGGAGAAATATCAATAACCTCAGATATGCAGATGACACCACCCTTATGGCAGAAAGTGAAGAGGAACTGAAAAGCCTCTTGATGAAAATGAAAGTGGAGAGTGAAAAAGTTGGCTTAAAGCTCAACATTCAGAAAACAAAGATCATGGCATCCGGTCCCATCACTTCATGGGAAATAGATGGGGAAACAGTGGAAACAGTGTCAGACTTTATTTTGGGGGGCTCAAAAATCACTGCAGATGGTGACTGCAGCCATCAAATTAAAAGACGCTTACTCCTTGGAAGGAAAGTTATGACCAACATAGATAGCATATTCAAAAGCAGAGACATTACTTTGCCAACAAAGGTCCATCTAGTCAAGGCATTGGTTTTTCCTGTGGTCATGTATGGATGTGAGAGCTGGACTGTGAAGAAGGCTGAGTGCCAAAGAATTGATGCTTTTGAACTGTGGTGTTGGAGAAGACTCTTGAGAGTCCCTTGGACTGCAAGGAGATCCAACTGGTCCATTCTGAAGGAGATCAGCCCTGGGATTTCTTTGGAAGGAATGATGCTAAAGTTGAAACTCCAGTACCTTGGCCACCTCATGCGAAGAGTTGACTCATTGGAGAAGACTCTGATGCTGGGAGGGATTGGGGGCAGGAGGAGAAGGGGACGGCAGAGGATGAGATGGCTGGATGGCATCACTGACTTGATGGACGTGAGTCTGGGTGGACTCCGGGAGTTGGTGATGGACAGGGAGGCCTGGCGTGCTGTGATTCATGGGGTCACAAATAGTCGGACATGACTGAGCGACTGATCTGATCTGATTGACTGTTCACTGAGAATGCCACTTGGGCTGTTTGATACAGCACCTTCCTGTGGCCTTCCCGTGTGGGTTGGCTTCCTGAGACAGTGTGGTGACCTCACGGTAACTGAACTTTTAACTTGGTAGTCCCAGGATCCAAGTGGAAGTGTTCTAGTGAACAGGACAAATGCTACATGGTCTTTGAAATCCAGTCTTGAAAATTATACAACACCACCTCTTCCATACTTTACTCATAGAAGCAGCCATAAGCCCTGCTCAGATTCAAACAAAAAGGAACTGGACCTTCCCTTTGATGAGGGAGTGGCAATATCACATAGTAGAAGAGTAGGAAGGACAGGAGATATTTTTGCAGCTATTTTGGAAAATATCATCTCCCCAGTTATGTGGTGGTTACAGCCAGAGGCCTAATCACACTGCTTTTATAGCCATAATGTGAGTGAACAAAAATGCAATGTGGAATTGGGTTATTAATGTCCTTTCAGAAGAGGAAATTCCACAACCCTCTTCCCTTCCCATCATCTCCTCCTAAATCACTCATCATTGCACTGTCAGAAATGCACCTGAGGAGATGTGGCTTGAATTCCTGTCTGTCAGTAGAAAGTGTGCAGACTTCTGAGATACACAAAAGATTTTCTCCTTGACATTTCAGTTCATTATTTTACTTGGAAATGGGAATTATATTGTCTTGGCTAAGGTAGTTGATTGGATCTAACTGTATGTGGACATACTAATCTGGCCTACCTAGGACCAAGAATTAGATCTCTTGTCTACAGAAATCTACATAGTATAAATGTCCATCTCTATCTGTAATGTTTTTTATCAAACTACCTTGTTACTAAGCCTACAAAATACCATATATTCAGATTAGGCTGAACCAATCGTTTATCAAAAGAATGGTTTAGACTTGATTCTACAAAGCTTTCTATTGGGTTTGTCCCATGCTGTGACGGGTATGCACTGCTCTTCATGGTTTATCCACCAAGAAACTCTTCAGGCATCATGGATTATCAAGTAGAGTCCAAGACTAGGATACATAAAGTGGTAAAATGTGTGTGTGTGTTGTCTGAATTTTGAATATGTAACACCTTGTACTCACTGGAGAAATTTTAGAGTTTCTTCTATTACATCCAGTTTTTCAAGTTATGAGGGTTAACACTGTTTAGTATTTGAACATTATTTTTTTTTTCCAAATGAACATTTAATTCCAAATCACACTGAGCAGTCTGTTTATATTTCTGCATAACTGAAGAGTTCAACTTTATTTAATGGGATCTTTGAGCTCAGCATAGTGGGAAAAACAGGATACTGGCAGAACTATGTGGCAATCTTGCAAAATAAACTCTTGATAAGGCTGTAATCCTTTTGTTGGCTTAACCATGATTAGATTTGAGACTCTGGAAAAGTCCACAAAGACTTCTATGTAACATGGATAAAAAATTTACTACTCACATATTCCTAAGAGTACTAAAGGAGGAGATGTTAGGCCCTTTGCTAAATGCATGATCTTAGAAAACCTTTAAAGTTGAATTAGCTATACTTCTAATTCTGAAAATTTTGAATTATTCCTATTATTCCTATTCCTATTCCTCTGAGTGTCAGATGCATGTGGTTGGCACAAAATAAGGAAGGGACGGTATAACTGCCAGGTCAACCTGAATTATAGGGCAGAAGATGTACTCTCATGTTTAAGTATAGTTTGACTGAAAATCATGTCCAGGAAGCAAGGAGCAGATCAAGAAGGGTTCTTCCTTGGCCGCATAATTCTACCTACTGGTTGGAAGGAGATGGAAAGACTTAGTCTTTATAATTTTGGCTCAAATCTGTGAGGTTTTGTATTGTTGGCAAGTGTAGCTTATGGGTCTGCTAGGGTGACAGAGGATGAGATGGCTGGATGGCATCACTGACTCAATAGACATGAATCTGGGTGAACTCTGGGAGTTGGTGATGGACAGGGAGGCCTGGCGTGCTGCGATTCATGGGGTTGCAAGGAGTCGGACACGACTGAGCGACTGAGCTGAACTGAGGGTGGACTTCTGTCTTCAAGCCCCTTCACTTAAAAAAGTGGATTTGCAGAACTGCAGAAGACCTCATATGGTTATATTCACTGGAACCCTAACTAATTCTGCCCATGGAATCCTCTGATCTGTAGGCAGGAAAGTATCTGGATCTCAGATCTTAGATCTGGTGTTCTACAGCAGGAGGATTGTAGTCTTGTCTACAAGACTGTGGGAGTTTAAATCTGATGTCCAGCTTTATCGAACTCAATTAAATCAGGAATACTGTTGGGGCTGGGGTCTAGACATCAATAGTTTTGAAAGCTCTCAAGGGATTCCTATATGCAATTCAAGTTGGGAACCACTGATCTCAAGTCCCACATTAATGTTTGTGAACCAACACTGTCAAAGAACCTATAGCATATATCAGTCTGTTGGAGGCACTAATAAGGTTTGGGGAAATGTATCAATTTTATAGGTAGGAGTTTTGGAATTTAGAATAGGACTGATCTTCTTCATTGTAGATTCAACATTGCTGGACTCAGCTGAACTTAAAATTCCATTAACAGTTGTTAGTTCACAGACATTAGAAAATAACAACAAAAGAAATCTAAGGCTCCCTTAGAGTGTGGCCACTCTCTCCCCCATTTCTTTTGTGGTCTTCTACTTCCTTTGATTCACCACCCCAGCCCCAGACTACTGTCTGGCTATGTTCTTACTTTTAACTAAGAAAAATAAACTTGTGGGCTATGCCGCCTAAATTCTTGCCCCTCTGATAAGGCAGTTAGCAGTAATGTTCACAAAAATGTGGAAAATGGATCTGTTCCAATAACTGATCAGGGACCATTATACTTGTGGACTGCAAAGGCTCCCAGTGATGGGCCCACTGAGTGAGGGTGGTAAATTTCCTTGTGTTTCCTTTTGTAAGCTGGGTGAGGGGATATGAAAAAAGAGAGCAAGGATTCTGTAGGAAGTGATAGGCACAGTTTTGTTGCTACGTATCTCCTAACTCAAAGAAAAAGAACTTGGGAAATGAGGGCCTTTAGAGCTGAAACTTCTTGAGCAAATAGTCTCCCTGACAAGTTCCATGAGGATGAGCTTGATCAGCTTGCTAATAAGCAAAATGTGTGTGCCGTCTTCAAGTGCCTTTGCATTAGGTCCTGGAACACTGGCAGCTTCCTTCAAGGTTATTCAAGGAAGCTGAATTCAGGGTTTTTCTTATTCCTTCGCTACTGTGACATTCTCTAGTCTATCTGATGAACTATGGGATCATGAAATAAATAGACAGCAACCAAGACGTGCAAGTTCCAATCCAGGCTCTGTCACTGAATGGTCAGGTAACTTTGAACAGGTTACACAGCTTTTCCAAGTCCCAATCTCCACACCTATAAATAGGATTTCAAATTCCATCTGTCTCATAGGATGAATGTGAAGGTTAAACCAGAGCATAAAAGTAAATAGAATATTTCAAAGATCTCACTTCAGTTTAATACAGAAATTACTTTTTTTGCTTTTAGAAGGAAATTTTATCTTGATTATTGACACCAGTTCCTTGTAGTGTTGACTAAACTCAGATCTTTCTTGAGAAGTGTAAAGTGTTCAAATTCACAATCGCTTCTGAAAATTATAGTACACTTTTTCTTTATGAGCACTAGTAAAACTACAAGGCTTTTTCCTTAAGGAATGTTGAGATTTATAAAGTAAAACATAATCCAAATAATGAATTTAGATTTTTTTTTCCATCTTGCTCTAGTTCTTAGAATTGTGGAGCATTAGTACTAAATGATGGAGAAGAAAATGGCAACCCATTCCAGTGTTCTTGCCTGGAGAATCCCAGGGATGGGGGAGCCTGCTGGGCTGTTGTCTATGGGGTCGCACAGAGTCAGACATGACTAAAGCGACTTAGCAGCAGCAGCAGTACTAAATGAAACCTTAAAGGGCATCTTTTCAGGTATAGCTGCTTTTCTGATATTTCAAGCATTCAAAAGTAGAGAATTCCATAAAGATACTACATCTCTTGCTACCACCAGACCCATCTGTGTCTTTGTCTGTCTCTGTGTGTGTGTGTCTTTCATCTCTAATGGTTCTATTCTTCCAAGATAAAAAAGATATTCTGTCTCCCTTCTCCTCACCATCCAAACCCTTTTTGCATCCAGCATACATGGATGTCTCAGTCCTGGACTGTATGCTGATGCCTGTTAGCTCAGGTATTGCTGACGATAGAGGTGGAGGGTCTGAATTCTAGTCAATGAAAGAAAGTGAAAGTGGGGCTCCATTTCATTTTGGTCTACTTCTCACCTGTGTGCTCATTTATTTTCCTGCTAATTTGCCTTAGAAGCAAGCAAGCACTCCTTGCCGGGATAAACATTCATTTTGTTGGGTGACATCACAATATAATCACATAGAATGAAAAGACATTCCTTTTGATATCAAGACTTTAGCTTGCCTCTTGTGAAATCATTGCCTTAATGACCTTAAGAACGTGATCTGCTAGCTATAGGCTCTCTTTACCATTCTGAAAAGTCAGAAGCAGCTCTATGAAGACAGAGAACAGGGCTTTTCCTGCCTTGTTGACTGCCATAGCCCTCACATATAGAACAGGGCTAAACACAAGGTATAAGTCAATATATATTGGTTGATATAATGAAGTTATTTTCTAAAACTTCCATCCTATCCTCTGCCCATTAGCAGAAAGAACTTTTAAATTTATTCTGCAATATGTATGCATGTGCATTCACTTTCACATAAACACACAGTTTGGATCTTTTTTGCAGGGTTTAATTTCCAGAGATTCTTAGAGCCAGGCTGCTTTTGGTTCCAAAAGACCCCTGGTTGGATGCAGAGCGGGACATCATTTGCTTTATGGCTGAAGGTAAGTTTATCCAAGGAAGCAACTGGGAAGGTAAATCTCAAGAAGATATGTAGTCAATTTAAGTATGCTATCTCTTTTAAGGGGCTTGGTAGAAAGGGTGATTCAGGGTATAGACTCATTGAGATAGAGTGACTTGGAGATCAAATAAGAAAGAATATTTCAAGTATAGTGTGGGGGAGTCATTTTGGAGTAATCCTCAGATCCTAGGTAGGTAGGACCATGGATTTTATAGAGTAATTGTGACCTCAGTATGGACAGAGAGAGAGAAAAGACAATAACCTGGTGCAGTCATCATATATATTAAAAATGAAGGTGGACTTTACTAAAATCTCCAGTCCATAAGGTAAAGAAGCTTTAATTATTGCTTAATGTTTGGATCAATTCAGAAAGTGACTTGTCAAGAAAATTAAAATCCAACTAACGTGCTGTATCAGGAAAGCCCAGGCCATGCTAGGTAGTCCAATATTAATAATTTAATACAGGAAGCTGGTTATAAAGGGGCTAGAAAATTTTTGAAGTTAGATAAGTTATCACAGGGCTTCCCAGGTGGTACCAGTGGTAAAGAACCTGCTGGCCAAGGCAGGAGACACATAAGAGACACAGGTTTAATCCCTGGGTCGGGAAGATTCCCCTGGAGCTGGGCACAGCAACTCACTCCAGAATTCTTGCCTGGAGAATCCCATGGACAGAGGAGCCTGGCAGGCTACAGTCCATGAGGTTGCAAAGAGTTGGACATGACTGAAGTGACTTAGCATGTATACACAAGTTATCTCAAGGAGTAGCAACTCAAAGAGTAATGGCAGGAAGATATTACCACTCATAGAGCTGCAGGAACAAAAGACAGAGATGATGCTTACAGGAGCACAGGAGTAATTGCCTCCTGGAGCTGGATTTGCAAGATGGCTTCTTGGTGGAAGATCGGACCATGGAAGAGGAATTGTCAGCAGGAATTGAGATGTGGAGGAGACATAGCCAGTGCTGGAGATACTGCTTAAACCAGAGGAAAAGGAGGAGAAATTTCCTGGCTTCTCCTTTCCTCTCATTCTCTAATCTCTTGCTAATGCTGCCAATAGACTATACCTAGCTGGACATCAGATGGCAAGAAAGTTTAGAAATATCATTTGCAGAGAACAATGTGAAATAAATCTAGGAATAAACAGGTAAATGACCAGTAGAATGGACGTTAAAAAGAGGACAATTCCTACTGAATAAAAAATCCTGGGATAGACCCTTGTTAGTGTTCATTCAGTGTTTATGAAGTAAAGACTGATGAACCTGAATTTCTCTTGACTGTCTCTCAGACACCCAAGGCAGCCTTGTGCAGACCCATTTCCTATGTTCAAGACAGGAAGAAGAGGCATGTCATGGATGTCTCAGTCCTGGACTGTGTGCTGATGCCTGACAGTCCATGACAACCATTTATGTGTGTATCAGAAAAACTAATATTTATTTTTAAGAATATGCCTAGTTAACCTACTGTTAAGTTCCTGCTGGTTTGTATGAAAAGGCTGAGAAACTGGGAAAAGGATGGTCATACTTGTCTTAGACCAAATTAATGGTTCCCCATCCAAAGCTGTGCATGTCATTATAAACAAAATAGAGTTTCAGGTGGCAATTAAGAGTGGGGGATGGAAAGCAGATAGGTGGGCTAATGGTATCTTCCAGGGTCAGGAGACATCTGGGCACCCACTCATGCTGACTTCCTTCTGGCTTCAAAGCTTTAGAGCAGCTCATAACCTTATGACTCACTGAATTTCAATCCTTGGTCCATCTCTGTTAGATATTACCATTTTCTTATAACTTTATTTGAATCACTAAACTAATACTTGCCCTTAACAAGCTGACCTTCCCTGCTTGGAATGCTTCTGGTTCTGTTTACATGGTCTTTAATATGCTACTGGAGATCAGTGGAGAAATAACTCCAGAAAGAATGAAGGGATGGAGCCAAAGCAAAAACAATACCTAGTTGTGGATGTGACTGGTGATAGAAGCAAGATCCGATGCTGTAAAGAGCAATATGGCATAGGAACCTGGAATGTTAGGTCCATGAATCAAGGCAAAATGGAAGTGGTCAAACAGGAGATGGCAAGAGTGAACGTCGACATTCTAGGAATCAGCGAACTAAAATGGACTGGAATGGGTGGATTTAACTCAGATGACCATTATATCTACTACTGTGGGCAGGAATCCCTTAGAAGATATGAAGTAGCTATCATGGTCAACAAAAGAGTCTGAAATGCAGTACTTGGATGCAATCTCAAAAATGATAGAATGATCTCTGTTCATTTCCAAGGCAAACCATTCAATATCACAGTAATCCAAGTCTATGCCCCAACCATTAACACTGAAGAAGCTGAAGCTGAACGGTTCTATGAAGACCTACAAGACCTTTTAGAACTAACACCCAAAAAAGATGTCCTTTTCATTATAGGGGACTGGAATGCAAAAGTAGGAAGTCAAGAAACACCTGGAGTAACAGGCAAATTTGGCCTTGGAATACGGAGTGAAGCAGGGCAAAGGCTAAATAGAGTTTTGCCAAGAGAATGCACTGGTCATAGCAAACACCCTCTTCCAACAACACAAGAGAAGACTCTACACATGGACATCATCAGATGGTCAACATGAAAATCAGATCGATTATATTCTTTGCAGCCAAAAATGGAGAAGGTCTATACAGTCAGCAAAAACAAGACAGGAGCTGACTGTGGCTTAGATCATGAACTCCTTATTGCCAAATTCAGAATTAAATTGAAGAAAGTAGGGAAAACTACTAGACCATTTAGGTATGACCTAAATCAAATCCCTTATGATTATACAGTGGAAGCGAGAAGTAGATTTAAGGGACTATATCTGACAGATAGATTGCCTGATGAACTATGGACAGAGGTTCATGATATTGTACAGGAGACAGGGATCAAGACCATCCCCATGGGAAAGAAATGCAGAAAAGCAAAATGGCTGTCTGGAAAGGCCTTACAAATAGCTGTGAAAAGAAGAGAAGCAAAAAGCAAAGGAGAAAAGAAAAGATATAAGCATCTAAATGGAGAGTTCCAAAGAATAGCAAGAAGAGTTAAGAAAGCCTTCCTCAGTGATCAATGCAAAGAAATAGAGGAAAACAACAGAATGGGAAAGACTAGTGATCTCTTCAAGGAAATTAGAGATACCAAGGGAACATTTTATGCAAGATGGGCTTGATAAAGGACAGAAATGGTATGGACCTAACAGAAGCAGAAGATATTAAGAAGAAGTGGCAAGAATACACAGAAGAACTGTACAAAAAAGATCTCATGACCAAGATAATCACGATGGTGTGATCACTGGCCTGGAGCCAGACATCCTGGAATGTGAAGTCCAGTGGGCCTTAGAAAGCATCACTATGAACAAAGCTAGTGAAGGTGATGGAATTCCAGTTGAGCTCTTTCAAATCCTGAAAGATGATGCTGTGAAAGTGCTGCACTCAATATGCCAGCAAATTTGGAAAACTCAGCAGTGACCACAGGACTGGAAAAGGTCAGTTTTCATTCCAATCCCAAAGAAGGGCAATGCCAAAGAATGCTCAAACTACCACACAATTGCACTCATCTCACACGCTAGTAAAGTAATGCTCAAAATTCTCCAAGCCAGGCTTCAGCGATATGTGAACTGTGAACTTCCTGATGTTCAAGCTGGTTTTAGAAAAGGCAGAGGGACCAGAGATCAAATTGACAACATCTGCTGGATCATCGAAAAAGCAAGAGAGTTCCAGAAAAACATCTCTTTCTGCTTTATTGACTATGCCAAAGCCTTTGACTGTGTGGATCCCAATAAACTGTGGAAAATTCTGAAAGAGATGGGAATATCAGACCACCTCACTGGCCTCTTAAGAAACCTGTATGCACATCAGGAAGCAACAGTTAGAACTGGACATGGAACAACAGACTGGTTCCAAATAGGAAAAGGAGTCTGTCAAAGCTGTATATTGTCACCCTGTTTATTTAACTTATATGCAGAGTACATCATGAGAAACGCTGAGCTGGAAGAAGCACAAGCTGGAATCAAGATTGCCAGGAGAAATATCAATTACCTAAGATATATATGCAGATGACACCACCCTTATGGCAGAAAGTGAAGAGGGGCTAAAAAGACTCTTGATGAAAGTGAAAGTGGAGAGTGAAAAGGTTGGCTTAAAGCTCAACATTCAGAAAACGAAGATCATAGCATCTGGTCCCATCACTACATGGGAAATAGATGGAGAAACAGTGGAAACAGTGTCAGACTTTCTTTTTCTGGGCTCCAAAATCACTGCAGATGGTGACTGCAGCCATGAAATTAAAAGACGCTTACTCCTTGGAAGGAAAGTTATGACCAACCTAGATAGAACATTCAAAAGCAGAGACATCACTTTGCCAACAAAGGTTCGCCTAGTCAAGGCTATGGTCTTTCCTGCGGTCATGTATGGATGTGAGAGGTGGACTGTGAAGAAGGCTGAGCGCCGAAGAATTGATGCTTTTGAACTGTGGTGTTGGAGAAGACTCTTGAGAGTCCCTTGGACTGCAGGGAGATCCCACCAGTCCATTCTGAAGGAGATCAGCCCTGGGATTTCTTTGGAAGGAATGATGCTGAAGCTGAAACTCCAGTATTTTGGCCACCTCATGCGAAGAGTTGACTCATTGGAGAAGACTCTGATGCTGGGAGGGATTGGGGGCAGGAGGAGGAGAGGACGACAGAGGATGAGATGGCTGGATAGCATCACTGACTTGATGGACATGAGTTTGAACGAACTCTGGGAATTGGTGATAGACAGGGAGGCCTGGCGTGCTGCAGTTCATGGGGTCCAAAGAGTCGGACACGACTGAGCGACTGAACTGAACTAAACAACCCCTTATAGAACTTAACATTCTGGTGAGGACAGAACAGCATTTAAAAGTAAATATCTGTTAGAAGGAGGTCAGTGCCATGGGAAAAAACAAAATAGAGCAAAGTGAAGAAGTTCCAGGGCAGGGTATTTGCAATTTTAAGTAGGATGTCCAGAGTAGGACTCTTCTATTCTATGGCCTCATCTGACTTTAATTTGCATGGTTCTATTTCTTCTTGAAAAAGTCAGACTTGTCTTTTTCATAGTTCGGGACCTTCACACTTCCCCTGATCTAGATAGAAGCCAAGCAAGTTTTTTTTTTTTTTTTTTAATTCAGAATCCCTCTATCTTTCAAAGTATGATAGTTCTGTGTTTTTTGAAGTTAGACTTTATGTTATTTTGTTCTAGACTGTTGAAGAGGCCATGTAAAACAGGCAAAACATCCAGGATGTTTAAAAATAAATCTGCCTTCACCAGCAGTTATAGAGTTTTATTAGTTTCTATTAACATATTCTTTATCTACATAACTCTAAATAATTCTTAATTAAAAGTAGATATGCTACCGTGAAATAGAGATAAGATATACCTTAATAATTCCCAACCACTGATTTCATACTAATTTTATGTTTAACCACATAAATCCTCTGATGATAAAAGTTTTATTTTGTGGGACTTCCATGGCGGTCCAGTGGTTAAAAATACACCTGTCAATGTAGGGGACACGAGTTCGATCCCTGGTCTGGGAGGATTCTACATGCCGCTGGGCAACTAAGCCTGTAAGCTACAACTATTGAGTCCATGATTACATGCCACAACTACCAAAGCCTGTGTGGTCTGGAGTCCGTACTCTGCAACAGGAGAGACCACCACAATAAGAAGCCTGCACACCACAACTAGAGAGTAGTCCCCAGTTGCAGCAACTGGAGAAAGCTGTGCACAGCTATGAAGACCCAGCATAGCCAAAAATAAAAATTGACTAATTAATTAACTAATTAAAAACAAATAAAAGGTGACAATGGTAACTATTGTGCTAGATATGCTTTCACAACTTCTTTAAAAAATTCTTTTTTATTTTCTGAATATAATTTTTTCCCAAGAAGGTCACGCTATGTGAAGATGATTACTCTGTTTTGTAAGAGTTGCTGACTTTCTGTGTGGATATCCACTCCTTGTCTCTTTATTCCACCTTCTTTCATCAACTCTAACTGGGCTAGCTCTCATCTTTCATCCTATTCCTATCTTTCCCAGTTGTCATAACAATTTTGGACCTAGGTCCCAAACCCATCCTACCTGCCCTAACCTGGATTAGTAACCAGTTGCCCCTGCTGAATTCTAATCCCAGACTTGTAGGTAATCCATCATTCTCTGAAAAGATTAAGAACAATTTTCACATAAATCCAAAGCCATGGTGTTACCTCAATGCACTATGACCTCTATTTACTGAACACCATCTCATTCTAATTATACTTTCTCTTTCCTAGGACTTTCTGTAAGGAATATTCATTCTATAACCCTAGTAGTATATGAGGAATACTTGTATAATTTGAGGTAATCTGAAATGTATATTTTGAGATAAAAATCAAAGTAATTTGAGTAGTGCTGGATAATTTTTTATAATTGGACTTCTCTCTGAGTCTTCAATCATCTATGTGTTGATGGAAAAAGCCATTGCTATTTCAGTAGGTCATAGAGAAGACAGCTGAGGAATTTATTGGCAAGATCTGGGTGTTGCTTTACACAGTATGTAATTGTGAAATGGAGGTGAGTCATTGTCAGATTATTTCTACAAGACTGCAATACTCTCAAAGAATTTTTACATAAGATTTCAAATGGGGTGGAAAAAAGGGCTTTTGAAGAGAGAGACACATATAAATCAACAGAATGTCCACATGTGGTGCCGTGTGGGGGAATCCTGGTATATCATGAATTCCTCTTAGAATGCACTGAAGTTTTGGAATGTGGAACATTTTTGATAGGGCTTGTGTCCATTCTCAATATTACCACCACCACTTGACTGAGACCAGAGTTTGCTCCAATATTTACATTGATACATAATGCTGTCAATGCAATAAGCTATCATTTGGAATTACAGCAGAGAAAAGCTATTAGCCAGTCACTAACAAGGCTGAGGCACCCCACTCCAGTACTCTCGCCTGGAAAATCCCATGGATGGAGGAGCCTGGTGGGGTCCATGGGGTCGCTAAGAGTCTGACACGATTGAGCGACTTCACTTTCACTTTTAACTTTCTTGCATTGAAGAAGGAAATGGCAACCCACTCCAGTGTTCTTGCCTGGAGAATCCCAGGGACTGCGGAGCCTGGTGGGCTGCCGTCTATGGGGTCCCACAGAGTTGGACATGACTGAAGCGACTTAGCAGCAGCAGCAGCAGCAACAAGGCTGAACACTTAAAAAAAGATTTATTGACAGAACTAGTATGTGTCAAATGGCTGCTAGGTGCTGGCATTGTAGAGATGAATAAGCACAGTCTCTATTTTTGAGACATTTACAGACCAGGTCAAGAACTGCAAACATATGGCATGTGATCCACTACTCCTTCACACAGCACCCAGGGCAGACATAACACTTTTTTCCTTCCATGCTTAGTGATATACTTTTCCATACAACCTTCTAGGAAGCCATCATCAAGCAACCGGTGCTAGCACACAAGATTATAATAGTCTTACTGTATTATTACTGTGCTGCGCTCAGTTATGTTCATCTCTTTGCAACCCTATGGACTACAGCTCTCCAGGCTCCTCCGTCCATGGGGATTCTCCAGGAAAGAATACTGGAATGGGTAGCCTATCCCTTCTCCAGGGGAACTTCCCAACCCAGTAATCAAACCGGGGTCTCCTGCATTGCAGGCGGATTCTTTACCAACTAAGCTACCTGGGAAGCCTGTATTATTACTAATAAGGGCTAATGATGATGGGGGCCAACACTGTAGCCAGGGTGCTAAGCCATTTCTATAGATTAACTCATGTAATTTCCACAACAGTTCCATTAAGCAGTCATTATTATTATTCCCATTTTACAGATAAGAAGATTGAGGCTTAAAGAAAAATTGAGGTTTAACTTGCCACATTCACATGGCTGGTAAATATAAAAGGCAGGATTTGAACCCAGACAGTCTGAATCAAATTTTTTATACTATTTAACACTTCCCCTTATTCTCCCTCTCTAATTAAGTTTTTGACTGTTTTAATGTTAAATTTCTCTTAAATTTTTCTCTTCTTGAAATTAGATACCTTTGTTATAATTTGTGCTGTAGATTTCTTTTTCAAATCTGTAAGTCTTTCAAATATTCTTTTCATTCATGCTTACAAGTATTATCAAACAAATACTAAGTTCCAACTCCTAGACTAGACATTGGGAAATGGCAGTGAGTGGGAAAGAAGTTTCCCACCTCACGGACCTGATATTCTACCTTTCTGAATAGGTGTCTGCTGCCTGCTAAGTCGCTTCAGTTGTGTCCGACTCTTGGCGAGCCTATGCACTGTAGCCCACCAGTCTCCTCTGTCCTTGGGATTCTCTAGGCAAGAATACTGGAGTGGGTTGCCATGTCCTCCTTCAGGGGATCTTCTTGGCCCAGTAATTGAACCCTCCTCTTCTGCATCTCCTATACTGCAGGCGGATTCTTTACCACTGAGCCACCAGAGAAGACCCTCTGAATGGGTATCGTGGTCTTTAACTCTAGAACTCTGTCCTGGGGATTTTATTTTAGGAGAATATCTGGCCAGAGGATGCTTTGTGTGAAGTGGGATTCAGTTCTGTCCCTACCACTGCTTCTATATCATTATGCTGGGACCATGTCCCATGACCTAAAAGAGATGGGGCTTTGATTATCATGCTGTGACTTCAGGCTGGTAGGATCAGATTGTTATTCAGGATTTAGCAAAGGCTCAGCAGTAAAGACGGAGAAGGCAATGACAACCCACTCCAGTACTCTTGCCTGGAAAATCCCATGGACGGAGGAACCTGGTAGGCTGCAGTCCATGGGGTCGCTAGGAGTCAGACAACTGAGCAACTTCACTTTCACTTTTCACTTTCATACGCTGGAGAAGGAAATGGCAACCCACTCCAGTGTTCTTGCCTGGAGAATCCCAGGGACGGGGGAGCCTGGAAGGCTATAGCCTGCAGGGTTGTAGAGAGCCAGACATGACTGAGCATGCATGCACACAGACAGAATGAATATATATATATATAAGTTTATGTGTTCCTAGATTCATATTTGTGAAAATATGAGGTACAAATGTGGAATATGAGCAGGCTTTTCATCCACGTGAAATCTCTAATTTGATTCTAATTTTATTTCTCAGTAAATGTGCCTTACTTTTATACTGATTTCTGGGAAGATCAAGACAAGATCAGATAATGTAAAGGACTGGTGTATGCTCCTTGTGAGGAAGGTGTCCTGGGGTAATTGCTGTTTCTTTTATTCAGCACGGTGAATTTGGCTCCTGGATTGGCAGGCAAAGGGTAGAACATTAGAGGGTATAGAATGACTTGTATAAGTGATTTGTTGGCACCATTCAAAGTTAACACTCTTGTCAGTTTGGTTCTCTTTTTATTAACTCTTCTTCAAAACAATTTCTTCTAATTTAATCCTGGGAATATCAAGGGAAGAAGAAGACCATCAGAAAGCCAGATCATATGTGTAGTTAGGGTTCATTATAAACCATATTACTCACCACCACCAAGCTATCCAAAGACAAGATTGACTCAGGGCATGGAGCAGCACCTTGTGAACTGAAAGTCCAAGGCTCCAGGGGAGAAGAAGCAAGGTCTAGTATTACAGATTGTTTTCTCAGTTGAGTTCAGTCACTCAGTTGTGTCTGACCGTGCACCCCCATGGACTACAGAATGCCAGGCTTCCCTGTTCATTACCAACTCCCGGAGCTTGCTCAAACTCATGTCCATTGAGTTGATGTCATCCAACCATCTCATCCTCTGTCGTCCCCTTCTCCTGCATTCAATCTTGAGGTAGGTTAGAGAGATCAAGTTTCTTTGGAAGTGAAAGTTCCCTTTAGCAGGTATAGCACTTCCAATAATAATGAAACAGTGATGATCAGCCATGATATGGTGGTGCTATGGCAAGCACAATCCAAATAAATGGAAAATGGAAGCTAGGCTATGATCCTGGGCCCTACACTTAGGGACTTGATTTGCTGAGGGGCCATGTAGAGCCTGGTGGTTTGGATAATATGGCATGGGGTTGGTTAGAAGAAGAACTAAATGCACCTGTGTCAGTGCAGTAGATGTGAAGAGGATCAGGCTACCTGCAATGTACTTTTGACCTCTGTGTACCTACCACTCCCTGGGAGGCCAACATTCTAGGGCTCATCTTTGGTTAATGGGCTTTGGGCATGAATCAAGAATAGATGTTTGGAAGTGACCGAAATGGTGCAGTACAAAGACCTTGAGCTCACCTTCTCCCATGGGTACACCAAATTTACAACTATTTTCAGAGCAACTATTGATGAAAAAGACCTGAAGACTAGCAGAAAAGACATTCTATAAATAAATATATAAAGAAGGAACCACAATGAGACAAGTAGGAAGGTGGAGATGTGGTACAGTCAAGACCTTCTGGGTGACCCACAAATAGGGGGATAATTACAATTGCAGAGGTTCTCTCCAAAGAGCAAAGGGTCTGGGCTCCACATAGACTTCTGAGTCTGAGTGTTCTGCACAGGAAGATGAGCCCCCAGAACATTTGGCTTTGAAGGCCAGTGGGGCTTACTTTAAAGACAGCCAGAAAAATACAGAAAGTAGACATTCCACTCTTAAAGGACACACAAAAATTTTGCATGCTCTGAGATCCAGGGCAGACTGCAATTTGCAAGAAGCCTAAGTAAGACCTACTTCTGATCTTGGAGCACCTTCCAAAGAGGAAGCAAGAGGCAACTGGACCTCACCACGGGAATATAAGCACCAGTGGCAGCCAAATTTGGCAGTTCATTCTACCATGAGAAAGCTAACGCTGGCAAGTGCCAGTTTGGAATCCTTCTTCTAGCTTATTAGCTTGGGACATGGTCCTGCTCACCAACCTGTGGCACCAATACTGGGATGCCTCAGGCCAAGAGCTACCTGGGTGGGGATACAACCTCACTCACCAATAATAGGCTGGCTGCCTTAGAACCTCCTGAAACCCCAGCTACCCTAGGATCTGGCGCCCCCAACCAGAGGGCCCAGGACCTGTCTTTGCCTACCAGTAGGCCAACATTAACTCTGCAAAAACCCAGACACTGCAGCCAGAGAGTCTAGAACCCAGTTCTGCCCCCTAGTGGGCTAACAACAGCCTGGGACCCTCTGGGCCTGAGCCCTGCTTACTAGTAGCTCAACACCAGCTTTCAGACATCCCAGGTCACATAGCCAACTGTGTCAGGAACTAGTCTCATCCAACAGCAGGCTGACATTTATCTGGGACCCCTGCTCTCATAACCAGCCACCTCAAGATCTGGTCCCGCCCACCAGTGGGCTCGCACTAGCCCCAGGAGACTCTGTGCTCTGACTTTACCCACCAGCCAGCTGACACCAGCCTCAGAATCCCCTGGACTTCAGCTCAAACTCTACCTCCCAAATGGTACACACAAGCTCCAAGACACTTTGGGCCCCTCAGTCAGCTGCCCTGGAATCTGGCATCATTCATTAGTAGGCTGACACCAGCTTTGGGATACCCCAGAACCCATAGCCAGCCATCAAGAACTGGGCTGGGCTAACCCACCAACATGGTGACATAAGATCTGGGATCCCTGGCCCCATACCAGCCACCAGCAGGTCAGCACTAGCCCCAGGACCCACCAGGGATCCACAGTCAGCCACATCTTGAACAAGCTCCACTCACCAACGTCTGGCAGCCTCTATAAGGTAAGGCTTGGCAGTCAACAAGAACAAGAGCCAGACACACCTAACAGACTGTCCACAGTAGTCAGTCTGCCACAACAGAAGGATCCCCATAACCCAGATTGGGAGCACCCCTAGAGCATATAGTTCTGGTGACCATATGGGAGTGTGCTGCTGGGACACATGGTAAGCCTTCTACATAAGGCCACTTATCCGAGATTGGAAAATGTAGCCAACCTGCCCAATACACACAAATAAAAATAACAAATTAGATAAAATGAGGTGACAGAAGAATGTGTTCCAAATGAAGAAATAAGATAAAACTATAGAAGAAGAAGAAGTAAATGAGGTAGAGATTAGTAAAGTAAAAGGTGAAGTAAATGAGAAGTCTGGTAGGTGTGTCTGGCTCCTGTTCCTGTTGGTTGCCAGGCCCTACCTTGTATGGAGGTCCCAAATCTGTACCAGTATTTACACTAGTAACGAAATTAAATAGTTATTAAGAAAATAACTGCACCTATCCTTCTCAAATTATTCCACAAAATTACAGAGGAAAGAATGTTTCTGAACTCATTCTACAGGGCTGCTGCTGCATTCTACAGGGCTAACTTTACTCTAACACCAAAACCAGACAAAGATATCACAAAAAGAGAAAATTGAAGCCTAATATCCTTGATTAATATAGATGAAAAAATTCTCAAAAAAAATTTTAAACTGAATTTAGCAATACATTAAAAAGATCACACACCGTTATCAAGTGGGATTTATCCTGGGGATGCAAGGATAGTTCAATATCCACAAATCATTTTGTGATACACTACATTAATAAACAGAAGAATAAAAACCATATGATTATCCCAAAAGGTGCACAAAAAGCTTTTGACAAAATTCAATATCTGCTTATGACAAAAACTCTTAACAAACTGGGTTAACCCAGTTTGGTATGGGTTAACCCATACCTCAACATAATAAATGCCAAGAGCTTCACAACCCAGATAATCATGATGGTGTGATCGCTGACCTAGAGCCAGACATCCTGGAATGTGAAGTCAAGTGGGCCTTAGAAAGCATCACTACGAACAAAGCTAGTGGAGGTGATGGAATTCCAGTGGAGCTATTCCAAATCCTGAAAGATGATGCTGTGAAAGTGCTGCACTCAATATGCCAGCAGATTTGGAAAACTCAGCAGTGGCCACAAGATTGGAAAAGGTCAGTTTTCATCCCAATCCCAAAGAAAGGCAATGCCAAAGAGTGCTCAAACTACCGCACAATTGCACTCATCTCACACGCTAGTAAAGTAATGCTCAAAATTCTCCAAGCCAGGCTTCAGCAATATGTGAACCGTGAACTTCCTGATGTTCAAGCTGGATTTAGAAAAGGCAGAGGAACCAGAGATCAAATTGCCAACATCTGCTGGATCATGGAAAAAGCAAGAAAGTTCCAGAAAAACATCTATTTCTGCTTTATTGACTATGCCAAAGCCTTTGACTGTGTAGATCACAATAAACTGTGGAAAATTCTGAAAGAGATGGGAATACCAGACAACCTGATCTGCCTCTTGAGAAATCTGTATGCAGGTCAGGAAGCAACAGTTAGAACTGGTCATGGAACAACAGACTGGTTCCAAATAGGAAAAGGAGTACGTCAAGGCTGTATATTGTCACCATGTTTGTTTAACTTATATGCAGAGTACATCATGAGAAATGCTGGACTGGAAGAAGCACAAGCTGGAATTAAGATTGCTGGGAGAAATATCAATAACCTCAGATATGCGGATGACACCACCCTTATGGCAGAAAATGAAGAGGAACTAAAAAGCCTCTTGATGAAAGTGAAAGTGGAGAGTGAAAAGGTTGGCTTAAAGCTCAACATTCAGAAAACGAAGATCATGGCATCTGGTCCCATCACTACATGGGAAATAGATGGAGAAACAGTGGAAACAGTGTCAGACTTTATTTTTCTGGGCTCCAAAATCACTGCAGATGGTGACGGCAGCCATGAAATTAAAAGACGCTTACTCCTTGGAAGGAAAGTTATGACCAACCTAGATAGCATATTCAAAAGCAGAGAAATCACTTTGCCAACAAAGGTTGGCCTAGTCAAGGCTATGGTCTTTCCTGCGGTCATGTATGGATGTGAGAGCTGGACTGTGAAGAAGGCTGAGCGCCGAAGAATTGATGCTTTTGAACTGTGGTGTTGGAGAAGACTCTTGAGAGTCCCTTGGACTGCAAGGAGATCCAACTGGTCCATTCTGAAGGAGATCAGCCCTGGGATTTCTTTAGAAGGAATGATGGTAAAGCTGAAACTCCAGTATTTTGGCCACCTCATGCGAAGAGTTGACTCATTGGAGAAGACTCTGATGCTGGGAGGGATTGGCGGCAAGAGGAGAAGGGGACGACAGAGGATGAGATGGCTGGATGGCATCACTGACTTGATGAATATGAGTCTGAGTGACCTCCGGGAGCTGGTGATGGACAGGGAGGCCTGGCGTGCTGCAGTTCATGGGGTCGCAAAGAGTCGGACACGACTGAGCGACTAATCTGATCTGATGACAAGTCCAAAGATAAGATTATACTTAATGGTGAAAAATTTAAAGTATTCCCTTAAGATTAGAAACAAGATAAGGATGCCTACTCTTGCCAATTTTATTCAGCAAAGCATTAGAAGTTCTAGTTATAGAAATCAGATAATAAAAAACATTAAAAGGAATACAAATTGGAAAGGAAAAAGTAAAATTATTAGTGTCTGCAGATAACATAATACTTTACATAGAAAGTCCTAAAGATGCCCCCAAAAAACTTCTAGAATTTATCAATAAATTCAGTGAAGTTTCAGGATCAAAATCAATATATAGAAATCTGTTGTGTTTCTATATTAATAAAAAACTATCAGAAAGAGAAATAAAGAAAACAATCTCATTTACAACAGCATCAAAAGGAATAAAATACCTAAGAATAAATCTAACTAAAGAGGGAAAAGACATATACTTGGAAAACTGCATATTACTGATGAAAGAAATTAAAGATGGCACAAATAGATCAAATATATATTTTCATAAGTGGAGAATTAATATTGTTAAAATTACCATACAACTATGGCTAATAAAGTTTTGCCAAGAGAACGCACTGGTCATAGTAAACACCCTCTTCCAACAGCACAATAGAAGACTCTACACATGGACATCACTAGATGACCAACACCAAAATCGGACTGATTATATTCTTTGCAGCCAAAAATGGAGAAGCTCTATACAGTCAGCTAAAACAAGTCTGGGAGCTGACTGTGGCCCAGATCATGAACTCCTTATTGCCAAACTTAGACTTAAATCAAAGAAAGTAGGGAAAACCAGTAGATCATTCAGGTATGTCCTAAATCAAATCCCTTACAATTATACAGTGGAAGTGAGAAATAGATTTAAGGGACTAGATCTGATAGACAGCATGCCTGATGAACTATGGACGGAGGTTCGTGACATTGTACAGGGATCAAGATAATCCCCAAGAAAAATAAATGCAAAAAAAGCAAAATGGCCATCTGAGGAGGCCTTACAAATAGCTGTGAAAAGAAGAGAAGTGAAAAGCAAAGGAGAAAAGGGAAGATTATACCTATTTGAATGCAGAGTTCCAAAGAATAGCAAGGAGAGATAAGAAAGACTTCCTCAGTGATCAGTGCAAAGAAATAGATGAACACAACAGAATGGGAAAGACTAGAGATCTCTTCAAGGAAATTAGAGATACCAAGGGAACATTTCATGCAAAGATGGGCTCAATAAAGGACAGAAATGATATGGACGTAACTGAAGCAGAAGATATTAAGAAGAGGTGGCAGGAATACACAGAAGAACTGTATAAAAAAGATCTTCACGACCAAGATAATCACGAAGGTGTGATCACTCTCACTCACCTCGAGCCAGACATCCTGGAATGCGAAGTCAAGTGGGCCTTAGGAAGCATCACTATGAGCAAAGTTAGTGGAGGTGATGGAATTTCAGTTGAGCTATTTCAAATCCTAAAAGATGATGCTGTGGAAGTACTGCACTCAATATGCCAGCAAATTTGGAAAACTCAGCAGTGGCCACAGGACTGGAAAAGATCAGCTTTCATTCCAATCCCAAAGAAAGACAATGCTAAAGAATGCTCAAACTACTGCACAATTGAACTCATCTCACACACTAGCAAAGTAATGCTCAAAATTCTCCAAGGCAGGCTTCAGCAATACATGAACTGTGAACTTCCAGATGTTCAAGCTGGTTTTAGAAAAGGCAGAGGAACCAGAGACCAAATTGACAACATCTGCTGGATCATGGAAAAAGCAAGAGAGTTCCAGAAAAGCATCTATTTCTGCTTTCTTGACTATTGCAAAGCCTTTGACTGTGTGGATCACAATAAACTGTGGAAAATTCTGAAAGAGATGGGAATACCAGACCACCTGACCTGCCTCTTGAGAAATCTGTATGCAGGTCAGGAAGCAACAGTTAGAACTGGACATGGAACAACAAACTGGTTCCAAATAGGAAAAGGAGTATGTCAGGGCTGTATACTGTCACCTTGTTTATTTAACTTATATGCAGAGTATATCATGAGAAACACTGGGCTAGATGAAGCACAAGCTGGAATCAAGATTGCAGGAAGAAATATCAATAACCTCAGTTATGCAGATGACACCACCCTTCTGGCAGAAAGTGAAGAACTAAAGAGCCTCTTGATGAAGGTCAAAGAGGAGAGTGAAGAAGTTGGCTTAAAGCTCAACGTTCAGAAAACTAAGATCGTGGAATCCGGTCCCATCACTTCATGGCAAATAGGTGGGGAAACAATGGAAACAGTGACAGCCTTCATTTTCTTGGGCTCCAAAATCACTGCAGATGGTGACTGCAGCCATGAAATTAAAAGACGCTTACTCCTTGGAAGGAAAGTTATGGCCAATCTAGATAGCATATTCAAAAGCAGAGACATTACTTTGCCAACAAAGGTCTGTCTAGTCAAAGCTATGGTTTTACCAGTGGTCATGTATGGATTTGAGAGCTGGCCTATAAAGAAAGTTGAGTGCTGAATAATTGATACTTTTGAACTGTGGTGTTGAAGAAGACTCTTGTGAGTCCTTTGGACTGCAAGGAGATTCAACCAGCCCATCCTAAAGGAGATCAGTCCTGAGTGTTCACTGGAAGGACTGATGTTGAAGCTGAAATTCCAATACTTTGGCCGCCTGATGCGAAGATCTGACTCATTTGAAAAGACCTTGATGCTGGGAAAGATTGAAGGCTGGAGGAGAAGGGGATGACAGAGGATGAGATGGGTGGATGGCATCACCAATGCGATGGACATGAGTTTGAGTAGGATCCAGGAGCTGGTGATGGACAGGGAGGCCTGGCGTGCTGCAATCCATGGGGGTCACAAAATCAGACATGACTGAGCAACTGAACTGAATTGACCATACAACCCAAAACAATCCCAGATCCAATGCAATCTCTATCAAAATACTGAAGGCATATTCACAGAAGTAGAACAAATAATTCTAAAATTTTTATGGAAACACCAAAAGTCCGAATAGCCACAACAGTCTTGAGAAATGAGAATAAAGCTGAGGGTACCACATTCCCTTATTTCAAATGATTCCATGATGCTACAGTAGTCAAAACAGTATGCTTTTGGCACAGAAGCAGACACACAAGTCAGTGAAACAGAATAGACTGTCCAGAAATGAACCCACACTTCTATGAGCAATTAATCTATGACAAAAGGGGCAAAAATATACAATGGAAAAGAGACAGATGTTTTAATAAATGACGTTGGAAATCTTGGACAGCTTCATGCATAAGACTCAAACTAAACTAATTTCTCACACCATAGACACATATAAATTCAAATTGATTAAAGACTCAAAGGAACTGGAAATCATAAAACTTCCAGAAGAGGACTTCCCTGGGGGTTCAGTGGTTAAGACCTGTTGCTTCCACTACAGGGGGCACCAGTTTGATCCCTGGTTGGAGAAGTAAGATCTTGCACACTGCAGGGCACAGCCAAAAAAAAAAAAAAAACTTCCGGAAGAAAACATAGGCAGCATGCTCTTTGGCATCAACCTTAAAAAAAAAAAAAAAAAAAATGATATGTCTCCTCAGGCAAGGGAATTAAAAGCAAAAATAAACATATACATCAAACTAAAAAGTTTTGCACAGGAGAGTAAGCTATCAACAAAAAGAAAAGTCTGACTACTGAATATGTGACGATATTTGCAAAAACATAGCTGGGAAGGGGTTAATACCCAAAATATACAAAGAATTCATACAATGCAACATCACAAAAAACAAACAACCCAATTAAAAAATGAGCAGAGGATATAAGAAGACATTTCTCTAAAGATGACACACAGATGGCTAATAGGAACGTGAAAAGATCAATATCACATCACAGATCATCAGGGAAATGCAAGGCAAAACCACAATGAGATACTGCCTCGCACCTATCAGAATGTCTGTCATCAAAAAGACAACAAATAGCATGTTGCCAAGGATGTGGAGAAAAGGAAACACTTGTGCACTGTTGGTGGGAATGTAAATTGATATAGCCAATAGGGAAAACAGTATGGAGATTCCTAAAATAATTAAAAATAGAGCTACCATAAGAATCTGCAATTTTAACCTGAGTATTTATCTGAAGAAAACAAAAATAGTAATTCAGAAAGATACATGCACCCCTATGTTCACTGCAGCATTATTGACAATAGCCAAAACACAGAAGCAACCTAAGTGCCCATCAATAGATGAATGGATAAGATGTGTGTATGTATATAGATATATATATATATACACACACATACAGATTTGTGTGGTATATATACACATATGGTATATATATACTGCATACATATGTATGTGGGGTGTATATATATATATATTTATATATACATACACACACGTATGGAGAAGGCAATGGCACCCCACTCCAGTACTCTTGCCTGGAAAATCCCATGGACGGAGGAGCCTGGTAGGCTGCAGTCCATGGGGTCACTAAGAGTCGAACACCACTGAGCGACTTCACTTTCACTTTTCACTTTCATGCATTGGAGAAGGAAATGGCAATCCACTCCAGTATTCTTGCTTGGAGAATCCCAGGGACGGGGGAGCTTGGTGGGCTACCGTCTATGGGGTTGCACAGAGTCGGACACAACTAAAGCGACTTAGCAGCAGCAGCAGCACACACACACACATATATATACATACATACAATGGAATACTACTTATCCAATAATAAAGAACATTTGCAACAACATGGATGCGCCTAGAAGATATTACGTTTGGTGAAATAAATCAAACAGAAAAAGACAAATGCTGTATTTTGTCACTTATATGTGGAATCTAAAAAAAAAAAAAAATAAACTTAACAAAACAGAGATAGTCATAGATACAGAGAACAAACAGGAGGCTGCCAGAGGGGAGAGGTAAGAGGAAGAGAGAAATAGGTGAGGGAGATTAAGAGATATAAACTTCAGTTGCAAAAATAAATGAGTCATGAGTATGAGGTGTACAGCGTGAGGAATATAGTCAATAATCATGTAGTATCTTTGTATGATGATAGGTCCAACCAGACATAGTTACTGAGAAGGCAATGGCACCCCACTCCAGTACTCTTGCCTGGAAAATACCATGGATGGCAAAGCCCGGTGGGCTGCAGTCCATGGGGTCGCTAAGAGTCTGATGCGACTGAGCGACTTCACTTTCACTTTTCACTTTCATGCATTGGAGAAGGAAATGGCAACCCACTCCAGTGTTCTTGCCTGGAGAATCCCAGGGACGGGGGAGTCTGGTGGGTTTCCGTCTATGGGGTCGCACAGAGTCGGACACGACTGACGCTACTTAGCAGCAGCAGCAGCAGACATAGTTAAGAACTGATTTAGTGTCATAGGTCAATGATACTCCATTAAAAAACAAGCAGACTTACAGAAAAAGATATCAGATTAATGGTTATTGAAGGTGGAGGTTGTTGGGGAACTGAATGATGGCAGTCAGAGGTACACTTTCAAGTACTAGGGATGATGTGGTGTATAATGTGATAAATATAATTAAAACTGCTGTATGTTATATATGAAAGGGAGTAAATACTAAATTCTTATCACAAGAAAAATACTTTTTTCTTTTTTTTTAATTTTATCTATATGAGATGACTGACATTCACTGCTTTCCAGATGGTTCAGTGGTGAAGAATCCACCCACCAATGCAGGAGACAGACACAAGAAGCACAGCTTTGTTTCCTGAGTTGGGAAGATTCCCTGGAATAGGAATGGCAATCCACTCTAGTTTCCCATGGACAGAGGAACCTGGCAAGCTACATCCCATGGGGTCACAAAGAGTTGGACATTACTGGTGACTGAGAGTGCAGGCATGCAAACTAATTGTGGTAATCATTTCATGAGGCATGTAAGTCAAGTCATTATGCTATACACCTTAAATTTATACAGTGCTGTATAATAATTATATCTCAATGAAACTGGAAGACAAAAATAAAAGAACAGATGCTCTATGTACTTACCACAGCCCCACTTAATGGAAGCATCCACAGCTGGTAACCACAGGGGAATACAAAGGTGAGGTTTCCACCTGCAACTGTGGAGAACAGGGTTAGAATAAGCATGGTTGAGTTTGAAGAATATAAATCATTGCATTGTACCTCTGAACCTAGGAAATGCCATTGATCTTTTAGGGCTGTTTCTTTCTGTGGTACTTGTTCATGGCTGCTGCCAAGTTCAAGTTCTTCTAAAAAGAGAGAAAGAAAGCTCTATTGAGCCTCTTCCACAAATCACAAATCAAGACACTGAGCTAGGTTCTATCACCCATGTTCTTTCCTAACAACTTCATGAAACTGGCACTGTTTTATTTTGCAAACGGGAGAATGTATCTCATAGAAGTCAAGCAGATTGTCTAACTTCATAGAGCTAGTAAGTGGGTGGCCTGGATGTGAACTCTAGCCTTCTGATACTGACTCAGTGTATATTTGTGTGCTTAAAATCATTCAGTCATGTCCGACTCTTTGTGACCCTTTAGACTGTTGCCTGCCAGGCTCCTCTGTCCATGGGATTTTTCAGGTAAGAATATTGGATCGGTTGCCATTTCCTACTCCAGGAGATCTTCCTGACCCAGGGATTGAACCCACATCTCCTGTGTCTCCTGAATTGCAGGGGGATTCTTTACCCACTGAGCCGTTGTGGCAGCCCCAGTGTATATTTAGGTATTAGCAAAAAGTGAAGCAATCTTAGTGTGAAAAGTAGGTTTATTTTATTAGGAAACATATGGCAAGAGTAAGTATCTTTTTCAAGATTGTAGATATCATATCTTCTGAAAGCCCCTGGTTAAACTGCCCCAGGATAAGATTGAGAAGAGGGGCAGAATATAAAAGTATTTCCACCCACGTTTAAAGGGCACATATAGGAAAAAAATCTTGGCCTCTGGGAAGGAGGTCAATTGGTCTAGTAGAAGGAGGATCAGGAGGTTATAACTATGGGATTGGGCGTATATATGGGTTACTCGGGGAAGGCAATGGCACCCCACCCCAGTACTTTTGCCTGGAAAATCCCATGGACGGAGGATCCTGGTAGGCTCCAGTCCATGGGGTCGCTAAGAGTCAGACACGACTGAGCGACTTCACTTTCATTTTTCACTTTCATGCATTGGAGAAGGAAATGGCAACCCACTCCAGTGTTCTTGCCTGGAGAATCCCAGGGACGGGGGAGCCTGGTGAGCTTCTGTCTGTGGGGTCGCACAGAGTCAGACACGACTGAAGCCACTTAGCAGCAGCAGCAGCATGGGTTACTCAGAAATGAGGTCAGTATGTGAATCCATATATATATATATATACGTGTGTATATATATATGTAGAAATATAATATGCAGAAAAGCAGGTTTTCTCCTAGGAGAAGTTCAGCAAGGACAAGTTAGACCCTCTGTACAGGACAGATTTCAAGCAGGTGGGGCTTGGTATAGGAAAACACAGAGCTGGATTCAATTAGAGCTAAATCTCTTAATTTATAAATAAAGTGATGATGTGGATTTGTTTGTCAGAACGGTCCCAGTTTATGAGTGTTGGGTCTTCAATTTGGACAATAAATGTGTATGATCTTTCTGCTTGTAAGGCCCATGATAATCTGGCTCCTCCTTCCTTTTTTTTTTTTATGCAGCTATTATTTATTGAGTAATTACTGTATGTCAGGTTACTTTTTCTTTACAAAAAAGTAACCTGACACATCATCTTTAATTTTTACAGCTACCCTGTAAGACAAGTTTTATTAGTTCCGTTTTATAGATGTGGAAAATGAGGCCTAGAGAGAAGTGATTTGCCTAAGAGATGCAGCCAGCAGGTAAACCTGTTTTACTCACTAAACCAGCAAATTTCCAAAGCCAGTGCTCTGCTGTCTGCACTGAACTGGATTCTGCCTACTGTCTCCTCCTTTGCCGGAGGAGGCAAGACACAATCTGTCTTCCTTCTTCCACATGTTCATTTTTAGTGGATTTGAGAAAGTTACCATGTCACCTTTTTTGAGGGGTGGGGGGATAATTTCTTTACAGTTTTGTGGTGGTCTCTACCATACATAAAATCAAATCATATATGCAAATCAGTCATAATTATATACAATCAGTCATAATTACATATATATCCTCTTCCTCTTAAGCCTCCAACCTCCTCCCTACTATTTGAGTCACATCTCTTGCCCTTCTTCCATGATCCTCTGTGGCTTTAGCCATATGGAATTATGTTTAAACCCTTGAACCTGTCCTGCTTTCTTTAATCTCTAGGCCCTTGAACTTGCTGTTTCTTTCTCCAAAATCTCTGACCCACCCATATTCACAGTCATCTTCTTTGCTGGGTTCACTTTTACTTGCACTTTGCATCAGGACTTAGCTATCACTTCCTCTTGAAAGTCTCTCCTGCCCCATTCCTCCTTCCCAAGTTTGGTTTAGCTATCCTCCTACATGCTTCCATTTCCCTACCCCAGTGTTCATCATAGTTACTACAACTTTCTACTTACTGAACCCTAACCTGTAATCTCCATGAGGCAAAGTCACGTAACTTATCATAACTGCGTCTCTAGTAAAGACCAGAGTGCTTCATTCACAGGAGGGGCTTCATAAATATTTTTGAATCAAGGCTGAGAGACCCAGTTTTCAGAATTGTAGGGTAGGGGGCGGTCAAAGTCAAGGATAGACTAAAGGCCACAGTAGTTTGGGCCAGGATTCAGTTGACTGTGAAAGATTGGCTTAAACTTCCCCTTTGGGCCTGTCTCTTCTGGGGCAGGGCAAACCTTTGCAAGGGGATTGAGGAATCTCATTTGTAGAGCCATGGAAGCTGGATCCACAGGGCCTGGTTCCAGAGGGAAGAGACAAAGACACTCATCAGTAACAATTTGGCACCAAACTGGGGAGACAAAATATAAGATGCCTTCCCTCCCCTAGATGCCATGGGGTCTGGCTTCAATCCCATTTTCCCAATGTAGGAGTGGGATGGGGATGGCATATGCTGTAAGGGAGAAATCATGGATGAGGGAGGTTCTGGCACAGAACCTCTTTCTCTGGCATCTGGACACAGTTCTCAAGCTCCAGCCTCTTTTGGTGCTTGTGGTTTTCCTCATCCAAACCTCTCCCACCTTTGCAATCTAGTCTCTGCCTTTTCCTCCTGTGCCCAAACCTTACCGCCCCCCCCCCCCAATATCAGCTTTCAAACTGGCAGTTATTAAATACAGGGTTTATTATCTTTATGATGATGTGTGCGCAAGGATGAATTTAAATGACACCCTTCCATGGGCCTCAGAATCTCCTCTGGAGCTGTACTCGCAGTCCCTGAGAGAGGACCCTGGACACATATCTACCAAATCTATCAAGCATTGATCATACTTTGTTACCAAACCTCTAAGTCCCTCAATGACTCCCGCCTTAGATGCTTACACTTTGGGTACAAGCAGGTATGCTTACACTTTGGGTACAAGCAGGCAACAGAGCCCAGGTAACATGTTGATAGAGCATAGTCATCAAGAGAAAATATGGATTTAATTTAAAGACTGAATGAAGTAGTGACATTTCTGATATTATCCAGGCTATAGAGATATGTCTAACAGTAGGAGAATTTTCTGGACAGGGGACCTTTCCACTCCATTAGGTTTCATCGGCAACCTGCAGCCTCCCAAAACTCCAGGGCCCTGGGTCATCCATCACAGGCCTGCCTTTCCCCCAGGGATTCCCCACCTTTTTTCCTGTGCTGACATCCGTCCATCAGCACAGTGGCTCTCACAGGCAGGGACTCTTACTTGGGGTTAGGGAGTGAGTGCTGCATGTTCTCCTAGGGTGTGTGAGTCAGAATCCCCTGGTGAAGCACTTTGAACTGCACCCCTCCAGGATGATTCTGATATCCACCCACCTCCAAGGCTTGAGCCTACTGTTTGATAATTACCACAGAGTTTAGGGCTCTGGAGAGCAGAACAGCAGGGACTTCTAAATTAGCCACATGTCTTAGAGCTGTTTCTCCACCCAATTTGGACAGAAGTCTCCCAGACAGATGATGTCAGTGCAACTAGAGAGGAGACTTGTTAAAATCTGTGCTCTCACTGGCTGAGAAAACTTTTCCCGGAACCCTCAGGGACTGATGGTGGGACTGTAGACCGGCCCAGTCATTCTGGAGAGCAATTTGGCAGTACTTGGTGAAATTAAGAGTGCCTACGCCCTGTGACCCAGCCATCCCTCTCTCTTGGGGGGTGTAGACTCCCCCGAGAAACTCAGGCACAGGTTCATTAAGGGATGCATATGAGGGTGTTCTATGCACCACTGAGTGTGGGAATTGATGATGGTGATGGCTAATGCTTGCTGGATGTTTATTCGGCTCTGTCCTTTGCATATTCTCAGTACTCTACATGAAATAGACACTCTTACTATTTCTGTTTTAGAAATGAGAACACAGGTATGGGGTTGTGGAGTAAATGGTCGAAGTTGGTAAGTCGGAATGATGCCAGGTAGACTGGCTCCCACATGTGCACTCCTAACCATTAGGTTGTATGGTCTATCTCTGTATCCATCATTGGGAAATGACTAGATGAATAGGGATACTGTTCATCAAGCACGTGGGCAAGTCTTAAAAGCATAGAACTGAGTAAAAAAAGAAGAAAAAGAATGAACTCCATAGTTCACTGTCATGTATCATATATATTTATATACTTTCATACATACTTAAAATGTGTACAAAGATGATATAGCATCATGAAATTTCAAATGTATTAATATACATCTCAAGTACATATTAGTGTCTGAGGTGGGGACAAATAGAAGTCAGATATGAAAAGGAAATGTATTAAATGAATAAAACAAAGCCTAACAAATTGAGAGAAGGCTTTGCCCAGAATGGTGATGACTGGGAGCCATGAACTAGGAGGGGTGTAACTCTGCTCTCTTCTTCTGAGGCTAATATTTCTCCCTTATAATTCCCTTTATGAAAGTAGATGCAAAGCTGCATCCCACTCACTCCTGAGAAAATCAGAGCAGGCAAGCTCATCCTCATTCTCTTCCTTGGGGTACTCCCTACCCTGACCCCCTTAACCCCCTGGGAGCAGCAGAGTGTGTATGCCGCCCAGTGTTTGATTCCACCTTAAGAAGAAAGTTTAGTTCCTCCTTTCTTATAGATGAAAATAGAGGCAACTCTGAGAGGTAGTGACCCGCACTTGCTCTTAAGTGCTCGTGTTCATGTTCAGTGAAACTGGCACCTTACCCAGCTCATAGTGTAGAGCTTCCATCCTGTGGTTTACAACTTACCCCTGGACATCGTCCTGGAAACCACCAGTTCCCTCTGTAGAAACAGCCGTTATTTCTAAGAATCAAAAGAATTTCCGTGTTGTTTGACGAAGACCTTAAAGTAAGGACTATACATTCAGGGATGACAATACAATTTTTTAATCAAAAATTTTCAGGGTTTCATTGGAATAGGGCATTATTGCAAACCTTTTGAGAAAATTATTTATTTGTATTTCACACATCTCTGGCAATGGCTGATTCTAACAGTTGGCATTGTTAGGACCCGCTCATGCCTCCATGGCAGGCTTGTCTACAAATGAGCATCTCAGTTCGTTATTGTTGGAGCATGCCAAATCATGAATTCCAGCATTTCTAAATGAGTTAAATACAGGCATTGCTCACATTACCGTGTATCATGGTTTCATATACAGATGGAAAGTGAATTCATAGTTAATGTTGTAATCAGAAAGACTTCAGAGAATGATTCAACAGGCAAATGCACAATGACTCTAAAATGTAGTTACTTCATTCATTCTGTTTTCAGAGTCAGGCTAGCATAAGAATTCTTTCAACCCCCTGATGGTTTTATTCTCACAACACTTATTTGTAGGCTGCCCCCACTGTCTATCTGACACTGGTAGAAGACACAGCTCTGATCAGAAGACAAACTGGCAATGAAACTGACTGGACAAAGTTCTGTAGGGACACATACAGGACTGTGCAGCTCGAACTGTGGTTTCTGCTTAGAGTGAGGCTCTTCATAAAAAACATTCAAAAAACTAATATCATGGCATCTAGTCCCATCACTTCATGGCAAATAGATGGGGGAAAAGCAAAAACAGTGGCAGACTATTTTCTTGGGTTCCCAAATCACTGGAGACAGTAACTACAGCCCTCCTAGAAATGAAAAGATGCTTTCTCCTTGGAAGGAAAGCTATGAGAAACCTAGACAGCATATTAAAGAGCAGAGACATCACTTTGCTGACAAAGGTTTGTATAGTCAAAGCTATGGTTTTTCTAGTAATCACATATGGACGTGAGAGTTGAACCATAAAGAAGGCTGAGCGCTGAAGAATTGATGATTTCAAACTCTGATGTTGGAGAAGACTCTTGAGAGTTCTTTGGATAGAAAGGAGATCAAACCAGGCCACCCTAAAGGAAATCAACCCTGAATATTCGCTGGAAGGACTGATGCTGAAGCTCCAATACTTCAGCATTGGAAAATGCTGATTCATTGGAAAAAATCTTGTTGCTGTGAAAAATTGAAGGCATGAGCAGAAGGGGATGACAGAAGATGAGATGGTTGGATGATATCATCGACTCAATGGACATGAGTTTGGGCAAACTCTGGGAGATAGTGAAGAACAGGGAAGCCTGGCATGCTACAGTCCATGGGGTTGCAAAGAGTTGGACACAACTGAGCGAATGAACAACAATTTCATAAATTATGTGAAAAGGCTGTATCAGGATCCTTAGCAAAGAGTGGGGAGCTTTGGAGAGGTAGAGGTGGGGAGGCAAGAAGGCTGAGTAGCAGCCTTCAAGTTGTGAAGTCAGGAAGGAGGAGGAGGGTGAAGTGGGTACAGAAGTGAAGAGGGTGAAGAATAAACCTGAGAAGGGTGTGCCTGAAGGGGAGTGGATGGATAGCATAGAAAGTGGGGATGATCAGGCTTGGCCTTAGATTGTGAGACTGAACTGCAGCGTGGCTAAAAGTGGGTCTCACATTGATGTCTATCGACTGTGGATCTGAAAGCCTGCACCCATAGCATTCTGGCAGAGGCCATTTTGGATGCGTGTTCCCAGTTCTCTCTAACATCCAGACACAGAAAGGGATCTGCTATGTGGCAGAGCACATTTCCATGGAAGCAGCTCTTGCGATGCTCAAATTCTGGCAGCTCCCTGAAAGACGTCCTGAAGGCTCAGAACACCCCTCTCTCTGAGTCTACTTACAAGGCTCTCTGAGGTGACTTGGGGAGCCAGGCTGAGGGAAGAGTGGACATTCCTTTTTTTTTTTTTTTTTGATCAAGAATCTCTTTTATTGATTATCAGAAACATTACAAACATCTAGTATGAACAAATTGTAACATGATAGTGTTTAGTTTGAACAATTAATACATTTCAGATATAATATTATACATATTTCAATGCTATTCTCCCCAATCATCCCACCCTCTCCCGGTCCCAGAGTCCAAAAGTCTGGTCTATACATCAGTGTCTCTTTTGTTGTCTCGTAAATAGGGTTATTTTTACCATCTTTCTAAATTCCATATATATGGGTTAGTATACTGTATTTGTGTTTTTGTTTCTGGCTTACTTCACTCTGTATAATAGGCTCCAGTTCCATCCACCTCCTTAGAACTGATTCAAATGTATTCTTTTTAATGGCTGAGTAATACTCCATTGTGTATATGTACCACAGCTTGCTTATCCATTCATCTGTGGATGGACATCTAGGTTGCTTCCACGTTCTGGCTATTGCAAACAGTGCTGCTATGAACATTGGGGTACACGTGTCTCTTTCAATTCTGGTTTTCTCAGTGTATATGCCCAGCAGTGGGATTGCTGGATCATAAGGCAGTTCTATTCACAGTTTTTTGAGGAATCTCCATACTGTTCTCCATAGTGGCTGTACTAGTTTGCATTCCCACCAACAGTGCAAGAGGGTTCCCTTCTCTCCGCACCCTCTCCAGCATTTATTGCTTGTAGACTTTTGGATAGCAGCCATTCTGATTGGCGTGAAATGGTATCTCATAGTGGTTTTGATTTGCATTTCTCTGATAATGAGTGATGTTGAGCATCTTTTCATGTGTTTGTTAGCCATCTGTATGTCTTCTTTGGAGAAATGTCTATTGAGTTCTTTGGCCCATTTTTTGATTGGGTCATTTATTTTTCTGGAATTGAGCTGTAGAAGTTGCTTGTATATTTTTGAGATTAGTTGTTTGTCAGTTGCTTCATTTGCTATTATTTTCTCCCATTCTGAAGGCTGTCTTTTCACCTTGCTTATAGTTTCCTTTGTTGTGCAGAAGCTTTTTAAGTTTGATTAGGTCCCATTTGTTCATTTTTGATTTTATTTCCGATATTCTGGGAGGTGGGTCATAGAGGATCCTGCTGTGATGTAAGTCAGAGAGTGTTTTGCCTATGTTTTCCTCTAGGAGTTTTATGGTTTCTGGTCTTACATTTAGCTCTTTAATCCATTTTGAGTTTATTTTTGTGTATGGTGTTAGAAAGTGTTCTAGTTTCATTCTTTTACAAGTGTTTGACCAGTTTTCCCAGCACCACTTGTTAAAGAGATTGTCTTTAATCCATTGTATATTCTTGCCTCCTTTGTCAAAGATAAGGTGACCATATGTGCGTGGATTTATCTCTGGGCTTTCTATTTTGTTCCATTGATCTATATTTCTGTCCTTGTGCCAGTACCATACTGTCTTGATGACTGTGGCTTTGTAGTAGAGCCTGAAGTCAGGCAGGTTAATTCCTCCAGTTCCGTTCTTCTTTCTCAAGATAGCTTTGGCTATTCGAGGTTTTTTGTATTTCCATACAAATTGAGAAATTATTTGTTCTAGTTCTGTGAAGAATACCGTTGGTAGCTTGATGGGGATTGCATTGAATCTATAAATTGCTTTGGGTAGTATATTCATTTTCACTATATTGATTCTACCAATCCATGAACATGGTATATTTCTCCATCTATTAGTGTCCTCTTTGATTTCTTTCACCAGTGTTTTATAGTTTTCTATATATAGGTCTTTAGATTCTTTAGGAAGATATATTCCTAAGTATTTTATTGTTTTCATTGCAATGGTGAATGGAATTGTTTCCTTAATTTCTCTTTCTATTTTCTCGTTATTAGTGTACAGGAATGCAAGGGATTTCTGTGTGTTAATTTTATATCCTGCAACTTTACCATATTCATTGATCAGTTCTAGTAATTTTCTGGTGGAATCTTTAGGGTTTTCTACGTAGAGGATCATGTCATCTCCAAACAGTGAGAGTTTTACTTCTTCTTTTCCAATTTGGATTCCTTTTATTTCTTTTTCTGCTCTGATTACTGTGGCCAAAACTTCCAAAACTATGTTGAATAGTAATGGTGAAAGTGGGCATCCTTGTCTTGTTCCTGAATTTAGAGGAAATGCTTTCAATTTTTCACCATTGAGGATAATGTTTGCTGTGGGCTTGTCATATATAGCTTTTATTATGTTGAGGTATGTTCCTTCTATTCCTGCTTTCTGGAGAGTTTTTATCATAAATGGATGTTGAACTTTGTCAAAGGCTTTCTCTGCATCTATTGAGATAATCATATGATTTTTATTCTTCAGTTTGTTAATGTGGTGTATTACGTTGATTGATTTGCGGATATTGAAGAATCCTTGCATTCCTGGGATAAAGCCCACTTGGTCATGGTGTATGATCTTTTTAATATGTTGTTGGATTCTGATTGCTAGAATTTTGTTAAGGATTTTTGCATCTATGTTCATCAGTGATATTGGCCTGTAGTTTTCTTTTTTTGTGGGATCTTTGTCAGGTTTTGGTATTAGGGTGATGGTGGCCTCATAGAATGAGTTTGGAAGTTTGCCTTCCTCTGCAATTTTCTGGAACAGTTTGAGTAGGATAGGTGTTAGCTCTTCTCTAAATTTTTGGTAGAATTCAGCTGTGAAGCCGTCTGGACCTGGGCTTTTGTTTGCTGGAAGATTTCTGATTACAGTTTCCATTTCCGTGCTTGTGATGGGTCTGCTAAGATTTTCTATTTCTTCCTGATCCAGTTTTGGGAAGTTGTACTTTTCTAAGAATTTGTCCATTTCTTCCACATTGTCCATTTTATTGCCATATAATTGCTGATAGTAGTCTCTTATGATCCTTTGTATTTCTGTGCTGTCTGTTGTGATCTCTCCATTTTCATTTCTAATTTTATTGATTTGATTTTTCTCCCTTTGTTTCTTGATGAGTCTGGCTAGTGGTTTGTCAATTTTATTTACCCTTTCAAAGAACCAGCTTTTGGCTTTGTTGATTTTTGCTATGGTTTCTTTTGTTTCTTATGCATTTATTTCTGCCCTAATTTTTAGGATTTCTTTCCTTCTACTAACCTTGGGGTGCTTCATTTCTTCCTTTTCCAGTTGCTTTAGGTGTAGAGTTAGGTTATTTATTTGGCTTTTTTCTTGTTTCTTGAGGTATGCCTGTATTGCTATGAACTTTCCCCTTAGGACTGCTTTTACAGTGTCCCACAGGTTTTGGGTTGTAGTGTTTTCATTTTCATTCGTTTCTATGCAGAATTTGATTTCTTTTTTGATTTCTTCTGTGATTTGTTGGTTATTCAGGAGTGTGTTGTTCAGCCTCCATATGTTGGTCTTTTTAATAGATTTTCTCCTGTTATTGAGATTTACTCTTACTGCATTGTGGTCAGATGGACATTCCTTTAAAATGATCCTCCATGGTATAAAATGGCTACAGCACAGACAGGTACAAAGTACCATCCCTGGATGCCCGCAATCTAGTCTAGATCAGGAGACATGGATGCAAGCAGGAGGCTCCTGAGAAAACCAACCCCATGTTTGTCTGACATTTTCCACTTTTACATAATTTTATACCATGACCTCATCTAATCCCTTGAAGGAATCCTTGTAAAGTCAGGAAGGCAGGTACAGTGGGGTCTGTTTTATAGTTTTACAAGCTGACATCTAGAGAGGCCAAATACTTGCTGAAATTAGTTTAGGTAAATGACGATAGGCCCAAGACTGGAATTCAAGTCTCCATATTTCTAGATTAGTGTTATTCTACTGGACCTAGTTGCCTCCATAACAAGGGTCACTAATATTTAAATCAAGGCCTCCTGATAACTCTTTCAGTGTCAAGCATTTGCTGAAAGTTAGGGAATAAATGGAGACTACTGTCCTCAGGATATAGTCTAGTGGACAAGATAAGAATATTAAAACCCTTTTACTGAAATATACATACAGGAAATGCAGAAATCGCCAAGTGTTCAGCTCAGTGAACTATCACAAAGTGAACACACCCTTGAAATCACCACCTAGATTAGGAAACAGAACGATAGAGGCACTCCAGCAGCCAGCCCTCTTGGTGCCCCTGGGACTGAAGTGCTAACAATTAAATATGTCACAAGGTAGAACAAAATTAAGGCAAATAGTGGCGGAAATTAAACTTCCAGATAGTAATAAAAGAAGCGAAGGTCACTGAAGGAGGTTTCCCAGCTGAGGTGCCCTGAACAGCCACCTTAGTGCAGGCAAATTACAGGAAAGCATCCTAGGGGATCAGAGAAGCAATGACAGGAGAGAATTTCAAAGAAAGGGAAGAAGTGGTCTCTTACCCCGTAGGAATAGGAAGGGTGCTGGGGAGGGTTTGAGCAGCCCATGCAGCTGACAAGACCCAGCGAGCCGCTGCAGCCGCCTACCCCCACTGATAACGTACCAGTACTGTCTCCACAGCTGCGTGCTTTTCAGTTCCCCTCTTCCCAAAACTCTTAACCTTATTCTCACACTCTGTGAGGTTTCCATTTTGGCAAGTAATGTGAGAAAATGTCAAGCATACCCAGATGAGGAGACTTAGAAGAGATGCTTGTGGCTTTAGCTCAGCTGCCTGGACCACAGCCTTTCTAAGGTACCGTCTGAGATCAAACATGGGGGTGCAGGAGCCACACAAGCACACTTCTCTCTAAATTGTGCAGTGGATGTGTTTCAACTGGACTCTTCTTTAGGAGAGACCATTGACAGTGTTTGTGGAAAAAGTGATATAGGTGATTAAGAACACTAAACTTTTGGTTTTCTCATGTTTGGATTATAATTGCTCATTATCTAACTTAAAAGGGGGGATTTGTCTATCTATGAAGTTATTCACTTAAATATTTCAAAGCGGGGACACTAAAATAGGATGCTATGTTAAAGAAGAGTTGGGTTGGTCACCCCTTCATTAACTGTTTACACCAGCCCAGGAAAGAATCAGAAGTCTCGGGGTGTTCTTGATCTTCTTCATGAGGACATTCATCTGGACTGATATTTTCCAAGACTCCTTCAGACAAACAGTAGAGTCTATGGCAGTTATGTCAGGGGCAGCAATTGGGGAGTTTTCAGGCATTTAGGAGAGTGATGTTAGGGATAGAAAAATTGTGTATGTGGGTGTGGTATGGCGTGGTGCTTGTGTGAGTTTGGCGAATTGCAGAGGATCACCCTATTTCTGGTACCTGCCCAAGCATCCACCTTTCTCCATCACAACCCTACTCTTCCACATTGGCTTCTTTCAAGACCCTAGTTGTCAGTCCACTCTCAAGCCAGGTTCCTATCTCAACGGTTTTGTTTTCTTTCTAATGCTTCCCTGGTTTTAGCAGTGGTTTAGCAGTAAAAAATCTGCCTACAGTGCAGGAGATGCAAGAGATATGGGTTCAGTCCCTGGGTTGGGATGGTCCCCTGGAGTAGGAAATGCCACTTTTTTTTAAAAAACTATTTCTGATTGTAGTCAGGGAGAAAATGTTTGCCTTACAAAGACACACAGACACACGCATTTTAAAAAGCCCCTGTGAAAATCTACCTGTATCATCTATTGTATACTTGATGTTTTCCTTTATTCTATTCTTTCACTTACAAAATGCTGAATTCCACCCACCAAACTAATTTTCACAATCTATGGCTTTTCATAAAGAATCACTCCATCTCAGTTCAGGAAAGTTATTAATAAATAAGGTAGATTTTTGTTTTGCTTTGTTTTGGTTTTTGATAAGCATTAAGGTTAAGGCAATGGCACCCCACTCCAGTACTCTTGCCTGGAAAATCCCATGGACGAAGGAGCCTGGTAGGCTGCAGTTCATGGGATCGCGAAGAGTCAGACACGACTGAGCGACTTCACTTTCCCTTTTCACTTTCATGCATTGGAGAAGGAAATGGCAACCCACTCCAGTGTTCTTGCCTGGAGAATCCCCAGGGACGGGGGAGCCTGGTGGGCTGCCGTCTATGGGGTTGTACAGAGTCGGACATGACTGAAGTGACTTAGCAGCAGCAGCAGCAGCAGCAAGGTTTCACCACTGCTTTAAATTTTAAAATTTTACCCCTGAGGTTCATAAGGCTCTCTCAGCAACCTGGATAAAAGAGAAAGCTTCTATGTAGACCCTCAGTTTCCTCTCACCTATGAGAGAAAAGACTCCTGGGTCCTGCCCTGCACACTGTGTGAGACAGATTTGCAAGAGCAGTGGGTGTTCTTCCAAAGTACACAGAAGTCAGATAAGAGGGTGCAATGGACATGAGATGCAATAGCTCTTCCAATACTTTAATTCTAGTTACTTTAGCATGTGGACAAAATACCATAGGGCAGCTTCCTATTTGTAATAAAAGTGTGCTATGATAAAGCGGATCCAAGAAAGTTTGGGAAGAGGGCTACAAAAACAGAAGTTGGGTTTGACCTCAAAACTCATCTTCACAATTTTATTTTTAACTAGTCTCAGTTCTGGACTACTTTCTCATTGCTATTATCTTCACATGTAAATTTAGCTCGTCATGTCTTCTTGCTACTTGAATCTAAAGGTCATCCAGGAAGACATTTGCCTAGACTAACACTTGCCCTCTGAGAAAAACTCACCAATATGAACACAGCAGAGGAAAAGGAAGCACATGTGCCTTAACTAAAATGGTACATGATACTTTGTTCAAATGAAACCACCACCTTCCACTCCTCCCTACAGCTCTTTAAAGTACTTCTTGCTTGCACTTATAGCTTGCTCTTTTAAAAAGTTTTATTCTATGTGGGCTAGTTTGGTCCTCAAGATACAATAAGGAGAGACATGTTGATAGCCTGTTTCAATTTTCTGCAGGATAATTTTTGACAAAGGAAATCATTCCTTGTGGCCCAAGACTTATTGATTTTCCCTTAGATACAAGAGACTGAAAACAAAGGTCCCAGACAGCCCTAAGAAACAGATAGTCTGTGGGCCAAATAATCAAATCTGAGGGCATGAAAGCATCTGAAAAGTGTTGCAAGAAAACTAAGCATTTGAAAAGAGATATGGTCAAGTGTTACTAAGTAAATAAAGCTGCAGTGCCACATGCATAAGAATGCTCCTCCTGTGGTTTTAAGTATAATGATGGTGTCTGGAACATACCCTAGATGGAAAAAGTAGTCAGAGTCTGGGTAAGTCTCTCATATTCTCATGACTTTTCTTGGGGATAAACCATGCTAAGTAAAGAAATCTTCAGGTGACAATTTGGAAGCCTTTTGCATATATGCTGCTACTGCTGCTAAGTCGCTTCAGTCGTGTCCGACTCTATGCGACCCCATGAGATAAGGGCAAAAAAAGAATTGTAAGGGAGACTGTGAAGAGCATAAATAGACTTACTTTGGGGGGAAGCAATGTATTGCTGTAGAGAGAGTGATAACTATAAGGCAAGTTCCCATCTGGTGTAACGCTGCCCTGGATTTCCCACAACCATTCTAAGGATATAAACGTCTAGTGAATTTGTGTTCTTAAACCAAATGCGACCAACCAATTAAGCACATATGAGAACCAGAATAACTCTGGTCGTGACAACAGCAGGGAGAATCAACCAGGAGGCCACCCTCCTCTTATGTCTGGAAACGCAATTTTAAGTTGGAATCTGAATCAAGATCTTGCTTGTGGGTGCATTCATCCTGATACCTCTCTCTGAAACACGTAGCCTTGGCTGACTGCTTTGGCAAGCTGGGGCTTGAATCAGGCCAGACATTTACTTAACTCAAATGATTCTCTCATTCATGTTCATTCACTCATACTCTCTCCCTCTCCCCATCTCTTCCCAGCCCCCCATGCCCACCCCTGCCTCTCTATCTCTTGTTGCAAAGCTTAAACCAAGAAGTCCCAGGCTCTCATCTCAGTTGTGGCCATGCCAGCAGAATCGTGGCAGAACACACTGCTTTCCTTAAGTCTTGCTTTTAAGTTTTACTCTTCCAGAATTATAGGTTAAACTTTTTCTAATGTTTCTTGCAAAATTGAGGAGCATGTATCCATAAAGGTATAAATTATTATTTGTTCTCTTCTGTTCACACAAATACTCTCTTTCAGAAGTTGCTACATTAAGAAAACATTGAACGGCATCTGCTTACATCAATAAAACTGCACAGTCTTCCTGAACTGAGGGTTCAAAATAACAGGAAGAAAAATACACAAAATGTTATACCTGAGGTAACAGAATGAAATATGGAATGGAATTAAAAGCATTTAGCACTTCTTTATTTTTAAAACAATTTGTTTGGTGACCTTACAAGTTCTGGTGGTTTAGGGTCTTGGCTTAGTGCATTAATCCTGAAATCCTTATTGATAGAAAATGTTACTGAAATGGGGAGACTTCTTGGTTAGGAGAGAATGGATAACCATATGGGAATTGGTCCTTGTTTTTAGGGGCTTGTTAGGCTTCATGATAAAGCATATTGGAAATAATTTTTCTATAGAGCTCATTGATTGAACCCCATCTTTGGATTCTCCAAAATTCTTCAAACATAATGCCTTTTGGGAATTATTTAGAATGTTGATTACTTGATAGAGTGAATGGTTTTTCTGAGCTCCACATTCCTGTAGAAGTGTCTGGCCACAGCATTCAGAGAGTTGAAATTGGCCAAAGTTCTGATAACTACCACGCAAAATCCTTTCAAAGGGTCAAGTTTGACAAGTCTTAACTCTGCTCATTTCCTGTAAGTGACCTCTCTGTGACATTACTGTGAGTCCACACCAAAGTCAAAGGAAATGATGGCATTTCCTTTAACTGTGAGTGGGATTTCAGGCAACTTTTTGTTGTTGTTAAAACTATTCATATATGCTAACTACATTTCCAAGAGGATGATGGTATAATGTCTGCTACTACATTTGCACCTCACTAGTGACCTGGATCAGTTACTTGTATACCTGTTAGTAGATTCCAGTTAGGTGGGCAGTGAGAGGTTACTTAAAAAAACAAGTTTTTTAAGTTGGTAACTTAAAAACAAATTATCAACTCCTAACTTCTTTTCACTTGGTAGAAACTCCATGAGCATTTTCTTACTTAAATTAATTTAAACTCTGGTATTCTACTCAGCTCCAGCCTATAGCAAGATCAAGATGATTCACATTCAAAGGCATAGGACACAGGGGATCTGTAGTGGGGTGAAAGCTGCCCACACTCCACCAAAAAAGATATGTATATGTCTTTATCCCTATAACCTGTGAATATGATTTTACTTGGAAAAGAAGTCTTTGCAGATGTTATTATTTTAAGGGTTTTAAATATTAGATATATAAATATATACTTACATATAGATACTATCCTGAATTATCTGGGCGGGCTCCAAATTCAGTAACAAGTGTCCTATGAAAAACACAGAGGACAGACCTGCACAGTGGAGAAGGTGATGTGAAGGGAGGGGCGGAGACTGGAGGGATGTATCTGCAAGTCAAGAACACTGATAATTGCTGGTGGCCACCAGAACCTAGTAGAGAGACCTGGACCTGATTCCCCCTCAGAGCTTCCAGAAGAAATCAGTGCTGCTAACACTTGGATTTCATACTTTCCCCTCCAGGACTGTGAGAGAAAGAATGTCTGCTGCTTTCAGCCAGTAAGTTTGTGATAATTATTTATAGAAGCCACAGGAATCAAACACATGATCTCCAGAAAGTTCAGAGAAAGAAGAGTATTTATTTCTCAAAGGTTGAACATCCCTGCTGTCCTCATCTTGCGGTATGAATAAGGAGACAAGCCAACACGGACTGGCCATAGAGCCTCACCTCCCACGCCATACTATACTGCAAAGTTCACCCAGCAAGGACTTTCTACTTCTGAGTTCTGGTCTGGCTTCACCTTGGGCAAGTTACTCTTTCTGTCTAGACTTCAATTACCTTGTTACAAAATGGAGGTGCTCTTGTTGCACCCCGTGGACCTCACAGATGTGTATTAAGCAGGGTGGAGGGGCATGAGTTAGTAGAATGGGGTATTTGTGAGAAGGAATACTTTGAGTGGCACAATGTGAAGCCTGGCTAATAAAGCACTGAACAGCAGACAACATCTAGGTTTAGTAATAGTCTCCTACCAGTAGATTTGTGGCTCCTATGTAATTTTGAAGAGGGGGGCTTTTGCTCATTTATTTTCCACACAGACCCAGACCAGAGCTTATATATCATTACATTTATAACAGTCTTCAGCTGACAACACAGCTGTGTCAGCTAGACTGCTTACAGCTGAGTCAATATAAACTGTAACCAAGAATACTGTAAGCCAGAAAAATGGTCCACTCTAAAAGAACATTAGTCCCAAGGGAGGCCACCTGGGGCCTTGAGTTTTCACATTTGGAAGGTTAGAGCTTTCTCTTGGGCCCTATGAATTGAGCCATCCTTGCTGTTCCACAGCCAGCTTGTGCCCAGACAGCTGCAGTGAGAAGTGAAAGGGATGCTGCAGAGCCTCCCCTTACTCATCCTAAAGGGTGGGGCACAGGAGCACCCAGGACAGGCACAGGAGCCTGCCCTTGAGGGCCCACAACCGGTGATCCTGAGTTCCCATGAGAACCCTGTTCCAGTCCTTGCCTGGGTGCCAGGGAGTTGAAACTGGACTGAACGACATTTCCTTGATCACCCAGTTTATGGACAGTCTGGGAACAGAATTTAGATTTCTGAAGGATATGCTCCACAGAGCATTTGTGGAAAACGAGTCTGTGATGCAGACAAAACCTATCCCACAAAGCTGCTCCCAGTCCAGGATCTAACGTCTGTTATGGTTAGAATCTTGGCTTTGTCATTATTCATTGAAGGACATTACTTTTTTCAGCTTTAGTTTCTCATTTGTAAAATAATTCCATCTAACACATGGCATTGTTGTAAATATTAAACCCTTATATAACTGTGCCTTGACTTCTAATATATGGAACAATTCTCAGAGCTTTCTGGAATGGTGACCTGGGTTATATTCCTCAATTTGACTGGAATTAAAATGTCCATTTCTTTCTTAGATCAACTGATAAATTTTTTGTCAATACATATTGTTGCTACATACAACTACAATATACATATTATTTTCAAGTACACATGGTACACCACTAAGAAAAATTTGAGAAGACCTAAATAGAGATGCAGGCTTCCTCAGTGGATCAAATGGTAAAGAATCTACCGTCAATGCAGGGGACTGGAGTTTGATCCCTGGGTTGGGAAGATACCCTGGAGAAGGGAATGGCTACCCACTCCAGTATCTTACCTGCAGAATTCCATGGACAGAGGAGCCTGGCAGGCTACAGTCCATGGGGTCACAGAGCTGGACATGACTGAGAAACTAACAAATAGAGATGTATACCATGATTATGATTTAGAAGATTGAAATCAGTAAGCTTTCATATACCCCCAAATTTGCCAATGGAAGACCAATAAAAATTCTAGCAAACTCTTTTGTAGAAACTGGAGACCTAATTCAAAATTATATATGGAAATGCAAAAGAACTAAAATAACCTAAGCAATTTATTAAAAGAGAGTACAAAGTTGGGGGACTTACTCTACTTGATTTCAAGACTTACTACAAAGCTGCAGTAATCAAGACAATTTGGCATTGACTACATATAGATGTGGAGCAGAATAATCTGGAAATAGACACACATACATGGTCGATTGCTTTATTACAAAGGTGCCAGAGGATTCACTGAGGAAAAAAATCTTTTCAAAAAATTGGTGCTGGATATCAGTAAAATAAAAAATAACAAACATCAATCTTTACCTTATGACATATATAAAAATAAACCTGAAATGAATCAAAGGCCTAATTATAAAATCTAAAGTTATAAAACATCAAGAAGAAACACAGGAGAAAAGTTCTGCTACCTTGGGGTATGCAAAGATTTTCAGACTGAGTTCAAAGAGCACAAACCATGAAACAATTATAAAATTAGACTTCATCAAAATTTAAAACATTTGTTCTTAAAAAGAAAGCAAAAAGACAAGCCATAGTATGTAGTGTTTACAACATATATATCTAATGAAGGGGAACAGATTTTGCTACCCCCAAAATATGCCTTTTTTGGCACAACACTGATTATTCTAAGCTGGTTATCTTTAAGAAACAGCAGATATGAGTGAAGCTCTGGAAACTGAGAAATTGCCCTTTCCAACAGACTGGTTTCAAATAGGAAAAGGAGTACATCAAGGCTGTATATTGTCACCCTGTTTATTTAACTTATATGCAGAGTACATCATGAGAAACGCTGGACTGGAAGAAACACAAGTTGGAATCAAGATTGCTGGGAGAAATATCAATAACCTCAGATATGCAGATGACACCACCCTTATGGCAGAAAGTGAAGAGGAACTAAAAAGCCTCTTGATGAAAGTGAAAGTGGAGAGTGAAAAGGTTGGCTTAAAGCTCAACATTCAGAACACGAAGATCATGGCATCCGGTCCCATCACTACATGGGAAATAGATGAGGAAACAGTGGAAACAGTGTCAGACTTTATTTTGAGGGGCTCCAAAATCACAGCAGATGGTGACTGCAGCCATGAAATTAAAAGACGCTTACTCCTTGGAAGGAAAGTTATGATCAACCTAGATAGCATATTGAAAAGCAGAGACATTACTTTGCTAACAAAGGTTCGCCTAGTCAAGACTATGGTCTTTCCTGTGGTCATGTATGGATGTGAGAGCTGGACTGTGAAGAAGGATGAGCGTGGAAGAATTGATGCTTTTGAACTGTGGTGTTGGAGAAGACTCTTGAGAGTCCCTTGGACTGCAAGAAGATCCAACCAGTCCATTCTGAAGGAGATCAGCCCTGGGATTTCTTTGGAAGGAATGATGCTAAGGCTGAAACTCCAGTATTTTGGCCACCTCATGCGAAGAGTTGACTCATTGGAGAAGACTCTGATGCTGGGAGGGATTGGGGGCAGGAGGAGAAGGGGACAGCAGAGGATGAGATGGCTGGATGGCATCACTGACTCGATGGATGTGAGTCTGCGTGACCTCCGGGAGTTGGTGATGGACAGGGAGGCCTGGCGTGCTGTGATTCATGGGGTCGCAAAGAGTCGGACATGACTGAGCGACTGATCTGATCTGAAGGCCATGGGCAGAGGAGCCTGGTAGGCTGCAGTCCAGGGGTCGCTAGGAGTCAGACATAACTGAGCGACTTCACTTTCATGCATTGGAGAAGGAAATGGCAACTCACTCCAGAGTTCTTGCCTGGAGAATCCCAGGGATAGAAGAGCCTGGTGGGCTGGCATCTATGGGGTCACACAGAGTCAGACACGACTGAAGTGACTTAGAAGCAGCAGCAGCAGCAAGAACTAGGAAGAGGAGGAAATCTAAATTTGTAGAAAGTGTTACCAATGGAGAAGGTATGAATTTAAATTCTACCTTGTTTACTATGCTTTTCCTGGTAATCTCCTGGAACTACCTCCCTACCCCCAATATCTTTTTTTGTTTAGCTGAAGATGGCATTTACAGTGTTGGCTTTGACCATTTTGGAGAACTACTCAGTTTTCCTGGGTCTCTTCCACATATATAAGTATATATGCTATTAAACTTTTGTTTTTCTTCTGTTAATGCCTTATGTTAATTTCTCTTCCTTACTGATCCCTCACAGAGGCGCAGCTCCTGACCAAATGCCCCTTTTCCCCCGGTTCTACCTGGTTACATGGAGGTCATTCTTATACCTTTGGTTGCACAGGAATTCTTGTGCCAGTTTCCAGTTAGTTTTCCATGAGAATTATTCAACATGATGTTCTTGTTGGGAGATGAGCTCCATGTATTCCTATTCTGCTATCTTAAGCCCCTTTTTGAGTTAAATTTTATTCAGGGATCTTACTGAGGACTGTAACCTGGAAGACAGCCTCTCAGAGGGCTCAGAGAAACAGCTCTTAAGAGGTAAGGAAGAAGCCAAGATATATAGGAGTTTGGGGCTGGCTGGAACAAAAAAATGTAGTTGAACATAAAAAGATTACTGCTTATCACAAGAACAAACATCTCAAATTAATGATTTTCTTTTTTACATACAGAAAAACTCAAGAGTCTGGGCTCATTGAAATTATTCCTTAACTATGGATCTTAACTATCTAGGGCCAGTATCTAAAGCAAAGCATCTTTTCTGTTTTTCTTCATCCTAAATTCTCCTCAGGGTGTACTGTCAATGGCAGCTGCAGTGTTTAATGATTTGAACAACTGGGATGGTAGACAATATTCTTCGTTTAATGGCAGACAACATTCCTTGTCCACAGTTGCTAGAGCACTTTGCTAGGGGATGATGGTACTGCTGTTGACTAGCAAGATGATCTCCTTTCCAAAGCCAGTTTACATTCCTACCAACAGTACCTAAGAGTTTCCTTTTCTCCATATCCTCACCAACACTTGTCATTTGTTGTCTTTTTACACAAGCCATTCTAATAGGTATGAGGTAGTATCTCATCTTAGTTTCGATTTGCATTTTCTTGATGCTTAGTGATGTTGAGCATCTTTTCATGTGTCTCCTGGCCATCTGTATGTCTTCTTTAGAAAAATGTCTGTTCAGATTCTTTGTCCACTAAAGAATTTTAATAGTGTTTATTAACGTATTAAAAAATAACAGTTGCAAACCCATTACATGTTTAAGTGAATGACGTATTTTAATTAAGAACAAATATTCCCTAAGGAAAAAAAGTAATGGTAAAATGGCATTTTTTTATATCTTTGAAAATCTCTGATTTAATAGAAGACAGGTGGATTCTCACACTGCTTCAGCATTCAAACTATTGTGAAATGATGTTTCAGTTGAAGCTTATGAAGAAAATATGGTTTCTTAGGGATATGTAGTTGGAAATAGTCAACCTCATGAGACCCCCTGAAATATAATCTTAGGAACTTCCAGACTCCTCAGTCCTCTCTTTGAGATTCCCTATTCTAATGTTATGACTTCTACATCATCATTTTGGACTTCTCATGCTGACCAACTAGCAAAAAAAGAGTTCTATGATGGCAGGGGTAACTGGTCCTGATTACCATCCAGAGATAGGAGATATGATAGCTAATATTTAATTCTAGCAGACAGGAAAATAATCTAGAACTCAGGAAATCCAATGGATCACTTTTTATTGATTTCATATATGGTGATAATCTTAAATAGGCAATTTAAGCAGTGTCAGTCTAACAAAAGCGTGGTTAGACTCATATCCCTCAGTGATGACGTTCTAGGCTACTACATCAAGCAACCAAGACAAGCCAAATTGCTTAACAAGTAGTAGAGAATGCAGATGATGCTTAACTACAACTTTGGGACCAACTGTACCAGTGGAGCCTGTATCTTGCCCTGTCAACCGAGTGTTGTCTTTTTTAAATCTTTAAGTTCTAATGAATCACCTTCTTGAGGAATCAGTGATGGGACTGAGTCAATTTAACACAGGACCCAAGGGAATCTAAGTGGTGCAAAGGGTAGACTACAGCAGACACTGTTGGAACCCAACCCATGTATCCCCAGTATGCATCAGTTTGTTATGTACTGATTGATTTCTCCTTCAAGCCCCGGGAGTCTCAAGTCACTGAGATCCATACAAGTGGATCACTGGAAGTGTTTGGAGGAGATAATGCCCTGGAGCATCCCTCAAACAATGGTGGAATCAATGAATAAATACCCCAGCTCCTTATGCCTTGGTTGAGAAAACTCTGAGGTCCCCCGTGGGAAAAGCCCCAGCTGACACAGTATAAATTGCTTATTATCAAACCCTATATTGCTTTTATCCTTTCCCTGTTTCACTTCCCTATTGCCCTACCTGTGATTCATTTGATATGACCTCAAATAAATAGTATCCAACTTAAAGACAACTTCCGATCCACTGAAACATATCTGAAACTTTTCTGACCTGGATATTATTATATCAGTAACTCTAAGTAATTGTTACATACATTCTAGTGAAAGATTTCACAATATGCTACTCCTTCTACATAATGGTTTGAAGTTACAGCAGCTCTAAAGTTAATAAATTAAAGAAATGTGATGTGGAAACAGAAAGCAGTGGGTAGCTAAATGGGTGACTAAATGGGTGGAGAAGGTATTCTGGAACAGGAGGGACTTTCTTATTCTGTTATGGGTAGGAGTGACCTTGACATGTGGATGGGTTACTTCTTGAAATACTTCTCCTTTTTATTTTTAGTCATCTTTAAGTGCTAATGTGTTTGCATCCTGAGTGTGTTTAGCAATTTTTAGAGTTTATTGAAAAAATAAAATTGTTTTCACTGACAGTCCACATTTGGTCTCAGAGATATGTTTTTATTTGTTTCTTCTTATGACAGTCTCTTCTTATACAGAAATGTATATTTGAACTTCAACTAGAATTCTTTAAGGGCAAGAATAAAATAAATGTTATGTAGTATTGTACCTATTCTTCTGGGTAAAAGTGTATGTTTGGATTGGCTTAAGGAAAAAAATAAATAAGTGGAAAATGGTTTGTTGAATAGTAGTTAAAAGATAGATTTGAAAGTTCAAAATAATCACTAAATATGCATTTCTGTGGAGGAGGAAATTGCAACCCACTCCAGTATTCTTGCCTGGAGAATCCTATGGACAGAGGAGCCTGGCAGATTACAGCCCATGGGGTCGCAAAGAGTCAGACATGATTGAGCCACTGAGCATGCATGCATGCATGCATGCATTTTTGAGGAATTGCATCTACATGATGTTTGTTTCATGATGGTATAATTGATAGCCATTGCTAATTTGGGGGAAAGTTAAAGATATTTCTAGAACAATGTTTCCCGTTTTCATTTTGATCACAACCACTTGGGAAATTGGTTAAATATAGATTCCTGGATGCCACACAAGACTTACCATATCATAATCCCTTTGCAGAAGGGTCAGGAATCTCCTCTTTATATAGTCATCCTTGTTGATTCTATTGTGGAGGGTTCTTGGGTCAGACTTGAGACACACATCCAGAGATGGATATAAGTTCTGAATAGAACTCTTAAGGCTGAAGTTTATAAAAAACTGAAGAAGGAACTCCAGTGGGCAGAGTTTACAGTGGTGCCATCCATGTGAGGCTAATAAGGAAGAAGTTAGAAACCTGAGTTGGATCACATATGAAGCTGGATCAGCTCAGATATTAGGACAAGAAACAGGATAAGGTCTGCAAACCCAGGCACCAGCTAGCTATGGCATCATTACATACTTTAAAAGTCAAACTTTATTTATTGATATATTCTTGTTTCATTTCCCTATTGTTCTCCCAGGGCATATAACAAAGTCTTCTTTAAAGTTTGAGATTGACAGTGTTGACATCTCACCTTAAGAGGGAATTTACATATCTCTAAGTTAAAGTGGAGAAGGAAATGGCAACCCACTCCAGTGTTCTTGCCTGCAGAATCCCAGGGATGGGGGAGCCTGGTGGGCTGCCATCTATGGGGTCGCATAGAGTCGGACAAGACTGAAGCGACTTAGCAGCAGGTCAAAGTGATGGTAGCTACACTGTCTTACCACAGAGAACTCCATGCAGAAGGTGAGATCCTTGGGAAAGTATCAATTAGTTACCCATCTTTTTTTACACTAAGTTGTTTTTCTTTCTGGCTAATCATTGAAAGTTCTGGGTTTTATTTTAATAAAGAAGCTTCCTTATCAGCTTCCTGAATTCTTCTAATAAGGTTTAAATGCCAGTTTCCAGCTCCAAATGCTAGATGACTCCAAGTAAATTGATTTAAATAATAAGGAAATGAATAAATCCATAGGTAAGATGTGTTTCTGGAATGGCTGATTTAGTGGTTCAACATGTCCTCAAACATGAAAATATTTTCCATCTCTCTCTGGGTCAAAGCAATTTGCATCAACCTGATTGGTTTGTTTTATGTTTATAGAATGGCGTCATTAGGAATCAGAGTGATGTGTTTCTTTATACATGTTCAGCAGGAGAGAGTAACAGCATCTCTTCCAATCATGAACTAAATATCCTTTCCATGTTAACTAGTAAGAACTCATCCCTGACTGGAGATAAGGTCAGTTTTCCCTAAATAACATGGATTAAAGAGAGAAGAGTAATTGATACCTAATAATTATTTGGAATCTTTTTGGAGAAGATGGGAGAGGGAATGGATACTAGAGAGGCATTCAGTGATCCAGTCTACTTATATTGTAGAGCTTTCCACTTAAAAGTTAATGTCTCAGCTTGGGAAGTAACTTTGTACAATTCATCCCTCCCATGTAAAGTTAAAAATGCTTCCCATGAGTCATAGAAGGATCCAGGGAGCCCCTGGGGCTTAAGATGTCCTGGGATAGATAGAGCGGCAAGATAGTCCATATATTGTCACTTCAAATAACAGAGAAAAATTTAGTGGCAAGAATGGTTTTTGTTTCTACTGGGAAGTCGATTTAGTGAGTTTTTGGTACAAATGGAGAAAAATTCCCTTCATTTGGTCCTAGATACAGCTTTTGGGATGATTGTAATTTATGCAAACACTGGGTGGAAGATGGAGAGGACTATGATTCTTCTCATAGTTAGTACTTTTTCCCAATTATTCATCCTCTATTTCCAGGTCAGTGCCCCTTTTCTCCACCCCTTCCAGCTCATCCTTTTCCCAGACAATTCTCCTCATCCAGTGACTCCCTTTTTCTTTTGCCTCTACCTCCTAATTTTAGTACTCCCCAGAGCTCCAGCCCTAGACCCTCTATCAAGCCCAAAGGACCTATAGTATTTACTTTTCTTTCATGCAGTAATCTTTAATAGCTATGAAATGCAGAGCCCAAATTACTAGCAACTAAACACTAGTTTCTCTCTCCAGGGTAGAAAGGCTTAGTCATTAGACTCTTCCTGGGGGGAAGGAGAAATGTTTGCTTTCCTTCTGAAGGGTGGAAAGTGATGGGAACAGATGAAGGGCAAAGTTCCCTCCATCCTAGGAATGGGAATCACTCCTCCCAATGCAGAGAAGCAAAGACAAACAGGAAACAGGTAGTGACATTTCCATTTTAAAACATGGAATAATTTCCCTTTTAAACATTCACATCCTGCTACCTTTGTATTGGGTTTCTCTGGTGGTTCAGATGGTAAAGAATATGCCTACAATACGGGAGACCTGGGTTCAATGCCAGGGTTGAGAAGATCCCCTGGAGGTGAGCATGGCAACCTACTCCAATATTCTTGCCTGGGCAATCTCCATGGACGGAGGAGCCTGGCGGGCTACAGTCCATGGGGTTGACAAGAGTCAGACACAACTGCGTGACTAAGCACAACACCTTTGTATTACTGTATATTGTGTCTTGTATCTCTAGAGCAATTCCTTACAATTAAGGGAGAAAATTGTGACATCCTGAGAGTTCCATGAGTCTTGGCCTCTGAATGCCCTCTGCTTGATGGTATCAGAGTGGGCTACTGGAATTAAAACCAGTGTCAGTGATTCCATTATAAACTTCTATTTTGTATTAAACTATCAGGACCTTGGTCACCAAATTTCCTGGGAAGACTCAGTGTAGGAGCACAGCTAATGGTGGAATTTTATCACACTGAGCAGTTTAGATATTTTAATAGTGTGGAAATGCAAGATGAATATGAAAAAGCAGCTGTGTTTTATTAGAAAAATCCATAGATATTACCACATACAAGTCAGAGGATTATGAGAATTAAGAAAGAACATTTTGCCACCTGTTGAGCAGTCACCTGAATCTTTAAGGGCTGAAATATTTACTTTGTGTGTACTGGCCAAAGAGTTAAGGTTTCCTGTTTGCTTGTCTTTTATTAAGAGGAGAAAAAGAGTAAATTTTCTCCCTCCCACATTCAACCAGTTAATTTTAGGCCACAGAGTTTATTAGTATTCAGTTATTTGTCTAGGCTTGAATAGATAAAAATAAACAAGCTGTTTCAGATTTCTATAAGCACAAGCTTATTTCCCCCTCAGGCGCAAGTACAACTGTCTCTGTTTGCTACCAGTGATCAGCATTTAGGATGGCCATTTTCATTCACGTATTTTGTTTTGTGAAAGGCTACATCCTTCTGGGCTCTGCCTATCAGAATCTTTATGTGTCCGTTTCTCTTTCTACTAAACTTTTACCTCCAAGCCACAAAATACTAAAGCAGGTGAAATATCTTTTCTATCTGTTAAGAATATTTTCCTCCACTAAAAAATGGAAAATTCTCATGTCATCCCCAGTGTTGCCACACGATAGAGCCTCAGGTAGCTATTTAAATTTAAATTCATTAAAATATGAAAAGATAAATTATTCAGTTCCTCATTTGTACTAACCATATTTCAAAGGCTCAGTAGCTGCTTGTGGCTAGTGGTTACCATACTGAACAGCACTGAACATTTTCATTTTTTTTCAGAAACTTCTATTGGATAGAGGCTCAGCTGAGTAAAGATGCTATATAGAAAGCTATGTCCAATTCCAGTTGGCTGTAACTTATTTTTAAGCTAGTTTAAGGATTTAATTGGGTATAACTAGAAATATATTGGTTTTTTTCTCTAAATAGCTCAAATTTTTTCAGTCTGTGAAAAACAAGCTTTTGGATAGACAACTAGAGAGTAATGATGCAAAAGTTAGATAGTCCTAGGTCTAGCTCAGATGTCTTTACTTACCAGCTATACAGCCTTCCTTAATCATGTTGCCTGCTCTGCCAGTTTCATCGTCAATAGGCAAGGCTTGTGTTGTATTTATTTTTGTACCCACAGCACTTAGAACAATAGGTATTCATCAAGCTAACCAGTGAGATAATGTACATGGAGGATCCTCTCTTTAGCTTTAACCTTTTCTTTAATCTATCAACATATAACTAGATGGAGGATTTTATTCCTTACATTTTAAAGGAAGGTGCCATGGTGATATGAAACTTGGGGAGAAGAAAAGATGCCTAAAGAGGACTTTTAGAAAGCTTTAAGAAAATTGCAACAAAGTATAGAGTAAATTCTTGAAAGCTTTCTGAGTCAGAGTGATGTAATTTAAATGTTTTGGTTGCACCTGGTTTCAAAGTAAGACTAACCAGGCCGCATTTTATATGGGTTGCAATCATATGAGAGAATAAATATAGATCATGTAAATGAGTTTCTTTTACATCATCATCTTCTCTTACTCTTTGTTCCCACAACCCTCACTTCCTCAAGGTCTGTATTGGAGCCATAGTTTTAGGTGAGCTTAGAGAAAGTACAATAACCCCCTATTCAATGGACATGGGTTTGGGTGGACTCTGGGAGTTGGTGATAGACTGGGAGGCCTGGCATGCTGCGGTTCATGGGGTTGCAAAGAGTCAGACACAACTAGGCGACTGAACTGAACTGAACTGTAGAATCCAGCTTTCCTTATATAGATCACATACATAGGTCCATCTATTCAAACCTATGGTTTTTCCAGTAGTCATGTATGGACATGAGAGTTGGACTATAAAGAAAGCTGAGCACCAAAGAATTGAAGATTTTGAACTGTGGTGTTGGAGAAGACTCTAGAGAGTCTCTTAGACTGCAAGGAGATCCAACCAGTCCATCCTAAAGGAAATCAGTCCTGAATATTCATTGAAAGGACTGATGATGAAGCTGAAACTCCAATATTTTGGCCACCTTATGTGAAGAACTGACTCATTTGAAAAGACCCAAATGCTGAGAAAGATTGAAGGTGGGAGAAGAAGGGGATGACAGAGGATGAGATGGTTGGGTGGCATGAGTTTGTGTAAGCTCCATGAGTTGGTGATAGGCAGGGAAGCCTGGCATGCTGCGATCCATGGGTCGCAAAGAGTCGGACATGACTGAGTGACTGAACTGACTGAAGACCACAGAGTAAAGTGGAGCAGACCACTGATCAATCAATATACACAACAAAGCATACCAAAATCACAACTAACTGCTGAACAACCATCCATAAGGAAGATTCAGTTCAGTTCAGTCACTCAGTAGTGTCCAACTCTTTGTGACCCCATGAATCACAGCACTCCAGGTCTCCCTGTCCATCACCAACTCCCGGAGTTCACTCAGACTTACATCCATCAAGTCAGTGATGCCATCCAGCCATCTCATCCTCTGTCATCCCCTTCTCCTCCTGCCCCCAATCCCTCCCAGCACCAGAGTCTTTTCCAATTCCCATGAGGTGGCCAAGGTACTGGAGTTTCAGCTTTAGCATCATTCCTTCCAAAGAACACTCAGGGCTGATCTCCTTCAGAATGGACTGGTTGGATCTTCTTGGAATCCATGGGACTCTCAAGAGTATTCTGCAACACCACAGTTCAAAAGCATCACTTCTTCGGCGCTCAGCCTTCTTCACAGTCCAACTCTCACATCCATACATGACCAGAGAAAAATCCATAGCCTTGACTAGACGAATCTTTGTTGCCAAAGTAATGTCTCTGCTTTTGAATATGCTATCTAGGTTGGTCATAACTTTTCTTCCAAGGAGCAAGCGTCTTTTAATTTCATGGCTGCAGTCACCATCTGCAGTGATTTTCGAGCCCCCAAAATAAAGTCTGACACTGTTTCCACTGTTTCCCCATCTAGTTCCCATGCAGTGATGGGACCAGATGCCATGATCTTTGTTTTCTGAATGTTGAGCTTTAAGCCAACTTTTTCACTCTCCTCTTTCACTTTCATCAAGAGGCTTTTTAGTTTCTCTTCACTTTCTGCCATAAGAGTGGTGTCATCTGCATATCTGAGGTTATTGATATTTCTCCCGGCAATCTTGATTCCAGCTTGTGCTTCCTCCAGTCCAGCGTTTCTCATGATGTACTCTGCATATAAGTTAAATAAGCAAAGTGACAATATACAGCCTTGACAGACTCCTTTTCCTATTTGGAACCTGTCTGTTGTTCCATGTCCAGTTCTAACTGTTGCTTCCTGACCTGCATACAGATTTCTCAAGAGGCAGGTCAGGTGGTCTGGTATTCCCATCTCTTCCAGAATTTTCCACAGTTGATTGTGATCCACACAGTCAAAGGCTTTGCCATAGTCAATAAAGCAGAAATAGATGTTTTTCTGCAACTCTCTTGCTTTTTCCATGATCCAGCGGATGTTGTCAATTTGATCTCTGGTTCCTCTGCCTTTTCTAAAACCAGCTTGAACATCAGGAAGTTCACGGTTCACGTACTGCTGAAGCCTGGCTTGGAGAATTTTGAGCATTACTTTAGGTAAAGCGTCTGCCTGCAATGCGGGAGACCCGCGTTCGATCCCTGGGTTGGGCAGATGCCCTGCAGAAGGAAATGCAACCCACTCCAGTATTCTTGCCTGGAAAATCCCATGGATGGAACCAGGTAGGCTACAGTCCATGGAGTCACAAAGAGTCAGACATGACTGAACGACTTCCACGTCCACGTTATTAGCGTGTGAGATGAGTGCAATTGTGCAGTAGTTTAAGCATTCTTTGGCATTCCCTTTCTTTGGGATTGGAATGAAAACTGACCTTTTCCAGTCCTGTGGCCACTGCTGAGTTTACCAAATTTGCTGGCATATTGAGCACAGCACTTTCACAGCATCATCTTTCAGGATTTGGAATAGCTCCACTGGAATTCCATCACCTCCACTAGCTTTGTTCGTAGTGATGCTTTCTAAGGCCCACTTGACTTCACATTCCAGGATGTCTGGCTCTAGGTGAGTGATCACACCATCGTGATTATCTGGGTTGTGAAGATCTTTTTTGTACAGTTCTTCTGTGTATTCTTGCTGTCTCTTCTTAATATCTTCTGCTTCTGTTCGGTTCATACCATTTCTGTCCTTTATCGAGCCCATCTTTGCATGAAATGTTCCCTTGATATCTCTGATTTTCTTGAAGAGATCTCTAGTCTTTCCCATTCTGTTGTTTTCCTCTATTTCTTTGCACTGATTGCGGAAGAAGGCTTTCTTATCTCTTCTTGCTATTCTTTGGAACTCTGCATTCAGATGCTTATATCTTTTTCTTTTCTCCTTTGCTTTTTGCTTCTCTTCTTTTCACAGCTATTTGTAAGGCTCCCCAGATAGCCATTTTGCTAAGACTGGAATCTACCAAAAAAAAAATTCTACATCCAAAGACATAAAGAAGAAACCAGGGGTGCACTTGCAACATAAACTCCATATCACCCAGATGGACAATCAACAAAATGGAGAATAATTATATTGCAGAATTTCTCCCACAGAAGTGAGAACTCTGAGCCCTACGCAGGCTCCCCAATCTGAGGGTATGGTATTGGGAGGAGGAGCCCCCAGAGCATTTGGCCTTGAAGGCCAGTGGAGCTTGATCACAGGAGTGCCATGGTACTAGGGACACAGAGATCCACTTTTGAGGATGTACACAAGGTCTTATGCACACCACAGACAAGGGCAAAAGCAGTGACTTTATAGGAATCTTGGAGGGTCTCCTAGGGTGGCAGGTTGGGGGAGGTGGGTGAAGGGGAGGTGGGCAGCTGTGGAAAAAAGGAAGAGGGCTCAAATCAATAAAATCAGAAGTGAAAAAAGAGAAGGTACAACTGACACCACAGAAATATAAAGGATCATGAGAGACTACTACAGGCAACTATATGCCAATAAAATGGACAACCTGGAAGAAATGGACAAATTCTTAGAAAGGTACAATCTCCCAAAATTTGAGGCAGGAAGAAATAGGAAATATGAACAGATTGATCACAAGTACTGAAATTGAATCTGTGATTTTAAAACCCCCAAAAAACAAAATTCCAGGACTAGTGGCTTCACAGGCGGATTCTATCAAACATTTAGAGAAGAGTTAACACCCATTTTTCTGAAACTATTCCAAAAAAATTGAAGAGGAAGAATATGTCTGAACTCACTCTATGAGGCCACCATCACCCCAATATCAAAACCAGAAAAAGATACAACACAGAAAGGAAAATTATCGGCCAATATCATATCCAAGGGTCAGACTTTTGTTAAGCAACTTCTAAATTAGCGAGGAAACAAACAAACCAGGCAGCCAGATGTATGTGCAAGAGAATTCCAGCTGAAGGAACACAGAAGTCAGGCTGTGTTGGCAATTTGGATGAAGGCCAGGTTACTCTGGAAAGACTTTCTGGAAAGAAGGACTGGATGTTCAAAACAGATTAGCACCCTGACGGACTGAGAATGAGTTTGAAGATCTCTGTGGCCAGAGACTATGAGGATTATATTATTCCTTGCTTCTCTCTGTAAAGCAAGAGCCCAGATGGGCTGAGTTCCAGGGGTGAGCTGGCCAGGCACATGGCCCAGCCTCAACTCTATTTTTACTTTGCAGAAAGATGCAAGTCTGCTCTGCACATTTCCTCAGCACAGGAGAACCTAGTTCAGTGCATTGCTGTTCATCATAGGCTACCTTATTTTCACATATATTCATTTTCATTAGGTCATATGTGGTGAGCCGATAGCCATTTGCATGTTTTACAAGAGCTCCAACTGTATCAAATCCCACAGGATGTAGTTGAAATGGTAAAATGATCCAACTGTTTCTTTTCAAAGTGAGGCTCTGTAACTTATCTTCTCTTATGAATTTAATGGGAGTGGTACACATGTGAGGAGGTCTACTCTTTTCATTTAATATTACTTTTATTATTGCAGATGTTCTTAAATTACTCTATAAAGAAAGTGAAAAACATACTCTCCAAAAGTTAATTTGGTGAAGCTCCAATTCTGTAAATTCAACTTAAATAATGAGTTAATGTCATTCCAAATCCCTTTCCTGTAACTTTGTTTTTTCATTTCAGAATAGTGACTACAGATCTGATGTCCATCAAGCTGAATGAAGCTCTTTCGCAGATACTTAGCAGTACTGCAAGTTTGCTAATTTCTGTGCTAGAACTTTGTACTCCCTTTGGCTTTTTAAAATTCATGAGAGTCTAGGTCCTTTGGCCTAACGGTGGCCATGGTCACATAAGAGTGCTGCTGCTGCTGCTGCTAAGTCGCTTCAGTCGTGTCCGACTCTGTGCGACCCCATAGACGGCAGCCCACCAGGCTCCCCCATCCCTGGGATTCTCCAGGCAAGAACACTGGAGTGGGTTGCCATTTCCTCCTCCAATGCAGGAAAGTGGAAAGTGAAAGTGAAGTCGCTCAGTCATGTCTGACTCTTAGCGACCCCGTGGACTGCAGCCCACCAGGCTCCTTCGTCCATGGGATTTTCCAGGCAAGAGTACTGGAGTGGGCCGCCATTGCCTTCAGTCTCAAATTCTGGACATTGCTTCACCCTCCTTTCCCAAAACACATATAAAGACAGCTTGTCCTGGAAGACTGTGTGATTCAGGCAAAGAACACTGAAGGGACAGGGACTCCAGAGGCCTGAGTTCTAGTTGCTAGCAATCAGTATGAGTGCTTAGCATCATCCGTTTGTTTTCCCCAACTGAAAAATAATGGAGCTGGACCAGGCAACTGCAAGAGCTCTGCTGGTTCTGACACTTCTGAAACTCACCAAGTGTGAAGAATGCCGAGGCAAATGACAGTAGGCAGGGCGGGACAGCAGCAGGCTTCAGGCCTCCCAAATGATACTTCTCATCTGGTTTAGAAAGCAGCCAAAACGCAAAAGATTTCACAAGAAAGTATTTGCTCAAAAGTGTTCTTTTAAAGAATACTTTTTTTTAAATGTCCTGTTTCTCACATAAGAAATTTATTCTTTCCCATATCTCTAGATTCTCTATGTTGCTGTTGGTAAAGGATTTGATGGATTGTATGAGATTATGACTGTTACAATATTATTTTCAGATACTCTTGCATTTGAAAATCTTTAAGCATTCTTAAATATAATTTTTAAATGTTAATTTTATATCTTTATGTGTGTGTATTTGTGTACATATGAGAATATCCATGTCTTGGAAGTTATAGTATATATCAACAGGAAAATGAAACAATTTAAAAAAAAACCTGATTTCAAAAGTTATTCCATTATGTAAATTAGGTTCATTGGCATATTCTTTATTGTCTTCCCCAAGGTTCCATATTGTGTCATATTGCTCCTCATCTTGACATACACTCTGCTCCATGAATGTATGCATGCGAGTTTAGAGCAGTGGCTCCTAGCCTGTTTTCACAGCCTCTCGTCCTGACAGGATGCCTATAAAACCTTTATGTCTTTAAAGCAAAGACATAAGTTTTATGCCTATAAAACCAAAATATCTTTATACCATAACCTTCCATTCATTCAGTTAATCCAAAGAATATTTTATATACCTGATACTTTGTTAGGGAGTGAAGATATAATAATAAATAAAAGAGAAGTGTACATTAAATGAATATGAGCTGATTGTTTTATTACAATTATAATAGTGCTACATAGAAGAAGTTGAGGTGCCCCAGAGCAGAGAATGGGGAACCTAACTTGTGGGTGAATATGTGGGATGAATTTAAGGGAAGAACTCCCAAAAGAAATATGTCCTTAGACTTAAAGGAAGATGAGCAATTGTCTAGCTGAAGATGAAGTGGGATGGATGTGAGAGTGGGGAGGAGGATGAATTTCACAAAGTCATACAAACAGCAAAGTTAGCATTAAGGCTTTAGTTTCTAATTCCCTTCAGCAACTCTGCCAAAAAAAAAAAAAATCTCCTCAAAACACACTACAGTTTTTCAAACACAGAATAGTCTTAATTCACATACAAAAAAGATTCCCCAAGTTAATAATAATTTCCTCTAGGGATTGTAATTATGGATGACAGTAATCGTCTTTGTATCTTTCTATATTTCCATACTCTTTATAATGATCATATTCTATTCTTTTAACTTTCAAAATAATGACTTTTATTTTTAAAGAAAAAGTACCGATGGGATGGCAATGTGTACATTGTTAAGACCTCTTACATGTAAATTGGTTGGTACGATGTCTGGGACAGCCTATCCTCTCAAATATTTGTTTGCTTTCTTCTTATTTATCTTCTAATCCCCTGTACTGGGCATAGGATGGAGCATATTGCTCAACAAATATTTGTTGAATGAATCCGTAAGTAAAACCTCTAGCCAGAATTATGGGCACTGATTATAGGACTGTTGATCTATAAGGAGGCAAAAACTACATAGTTTAGGGCCAAGCAGCTCTTACCCTGGCAATGACATGGAATTGAGAAAGACCTTCTGAGATCAAACTTTTGATCTTGCTGTAATTAATCTGGGACCCTAAGCCACTAAAGTAACTACACACAGACAACTGTGATATCTGAATACTTTTTGAAGTTAAGTTATAGGAAGAATGTGGTCTTTCATGAAAAAACTTCTGATCATAATGCCTGTATTACAAACTGAAATCTAACAGTATAAACCCTGGTTAGTTTGGCAATATAATACAATTATCATATTTTTAGTAATGTCTGTGAAAAGCCATTAGAAAGTCATAATATGGGGGGTTCATACCCATTATCATTCAAGATGAGTCAGTTTTGGTAAAATGTATCTTCTTGGGTTTAGAGACTATGATCCAAAGGAGGGGAGCATAAAGGTCAATAGGAATCCCAATGATTTCACCTCCTTGTGATCCCAAGCCCATCCTAGGCTTTCATCAAAAGTACATAAATCTTTTATATGATGGGTAATAAATAATTTGTAGCATAATTTGCAGCATGAGTTGCTTCACTCTAGTGGAGGAAACCTCAGTTTGCTTCTTCCCTTCTGGGCGTCTGTCCCTTGGCCTAGGAGAATGAAAATAAATCTGACATGATCTTTAGGGATTTCTTCTCTGTTCCACCTGAGTGGGCTTTCTCTCATGTTACTAAATGCCCAACAGACTCAATGCTTCCACAAAATACATTCCATCAAAAAAAAAAAAGATATTCCATCAAGCAATTTATCACTTTTTCCCAGTGTCCATTTTCTGGCTATTCATATGGAAATGAACATTTTATCATGATCCTGTGACCCACACATCTCACCCCATGTTACCTCTTCCAGGGAGGTAATCAAAAGCAAATGATTTAAAAATTGTAACACTCCCAATGACAGAGCTAGCAACATCTGGAGTCTCTATTGAGTCCACATGAAGTTTAAAGGTCTTCTAGTTGAAATAAGAATAATCCAAAATGACAACTAATATTATAATTTAAAATGTCTTCTCCTCAAAACTTAATATTAAGGGTAGCAGAAAATGCATGAACAGTATAGACTTGGTTTGGAAATTCCCACATACTGAAAACAGGCTCAATTTTCTTAGACCTAGAATATGTCTAATTTTACCTGCTTTTTGATTCTGTATGTGGGCAGTGAAAATTGAGTGCTATGAAAGACTGTGGAAAATCTTACTTCTGCAAAGAATCCCAGTAGAGTAAAGGCTTGACTTAATGGCTAGTTCAAGAGTCAGTAATATGGAAATTTGGGATCAAGTAACAGAAGTTACAACAGCCATTAACATTTCTGGGACTAAATTTTGCTTACATATGAGGTGGGAAAAAAAAATAGTCCCTAGCCCCTCTGAGTCTTAATGAAATATTATATGGCTTCAAATCAAGGATGTATTTGCCAAATTTCTTTACTAACATCAGAGATGATGTTCAGACATATGATTTTAGAGTTTGTGTCTGAAATGTTGATGTTATCTCTCTCTAAATGGCTATTGCAAAAGTGTTATTTTATTTAACTTATAACCCATGGCTAGAAGGTGATACTGATCTTGCAAATTGCTCTGAGATTATTCTAGATGAAAGTCACGTGGCAATAATGAACTCCTGTATTATATGTCTCTATGTCACAAGTCATTTTGTACAGCTTTGCTCTAAGATGTACAAACCCACATGATTTGAAGAAAAAAAGATCATTTGGAGCAGAGGAAAAATGAAGTCAATTGTAACTACTATCTCAGATGTTAAAGAAATGTTCTCCTAGGTTTCTTAGAATATTTTGTGTCTTCCTACCCATCTGCTCCATTCTCTCCAGGACCCAAAAAATGTCTACAGTGAGATTAAAACCTTCCAATGTATATATTAAAGTTTATTCAATTAAAGAGAGAGAGAGGAATGTATGATGGAGGACAAATGGAATGACAGTACCGTGGTGCAATAGTTGCTAATTCAAACGCTACTAACAGGCAGCTCATAAGGGGCATCTGTTACCATGCAGACAAGAGAATTTGGATAGGAAGTTTACAACAAATGGCTGTGAAAAGATTCTTTCAACCTTTTGGCACTTTCTTGAATGAATTACTTTCCCCCACCTTCTGTATGAATTCAACAAGGCTAAAACTAAACTCGTCTTGACAGCTGACCTAAGAGGAATATAAACCCACTCTGAATTGTGGATGAGACCTTGGGACTCTGCCTTTTCAGAGTCTTCATTTGCCCAACCTCCCCATGCAGTACCAACCACTGTAGCCAAGGCAAATTTCCTGGGGCCTTTGATGTCTTGTCCGGAACCTAATCTGACATGTTACAACATGTTCTTTCAAATATTTTTTGCTGAAGAGATCTCATTTTACTTCCCCAAAAGTGCACTTCTTTTGATTCATCAGATCAGTATTTCCAACTACCTGACTCTTGTAAGGTCCAAAGAATATCAAGAGCTTTGTAACTTCTTCATTGGTTTCTTGCGTTTTCCTGTTTTTGAATTCCAGTAAAGCTGACCACTGGATGGTCACGAAATCAACCAAACAACTAAAACCACAGTACTCAACAGGAAATTTTGCACTTCTCTTAAAGCAAATAGCAAGCATAATTGGGTGGAACAAAGGAAGGTTATGGGTGACACACTATAGGTTGGACTTTCAAAGGTAAATGTAATAGTTGATTCTGGGCCATCACTTTTTAGAGATTTTCAGGAGAGTTAATTATGCTTCTAAATGTCTATAAACTTGCCTTTTATTTTTTTCTAACTTACAGAATTCTTGCCAGTCCGGTCACTTTGGTTAAGCCTGCTTCTATTACCAAGTGTTCATACTGCCCACTATTAGAAAGACGGTGGTTTTCAGCCTGTGCCCTAGGGGTCTAAGGTGTCTCAGAGGCTATCGTGAGGCCCAAGGGAGGCTAAGTAAGTCAAGAACCAAACCACATTGTTTCTGTCACCGGGATATTTATTGTTTGCTTTAAAAATGGAGCTCTAGGTAAAACTTAGTTTGGAAAAATGAGTTCTTTAATTAATATGAGTTTGAAGATTGCAAAGCTGAGTATCCAAAATCCAAGTATCTTTGGACACAGTCCCAGAAATAGTAAGTGACATAGTAATAGGGAACAGAATTGGTGGGATTATGTTCTTCTTGGTTAAGTTCTATGAGCATTAAAAAGGATTCAGTACAGAAGAAAAAATTTATGTTTGTTCATTTAGTTATTCATCCCACTAATATTTATTGAAAATTTGATTAGTGCCAGGCCCTGGAAAAACTCCTACTTTTGTGAGATACCATCATTTTACCTGTAGTTCTAATGAAGAGATCTTTGACAAGGACAAATAATACAATTTTTAAAATGATCACCACTTTCTCTCTCTCTCTCTCTTTTTTTTTTTTTTTTTTTTTTGTGGAGCCTTCAAATTGCAAGGTAAGTATTACTGTTTGCTTCAGATAAGGAAAGTAAACCTCAGAGAGATTAAGCAATTTCTTCAACATCACTAACTCAGTACACAATCTTTCTACCCTCTCCTGGCCCTTTTCAGCTTGTCATCTCTGAGAGGGCACATTATCTCTGAATTCAGTAAAATCACATGTAAAATGTAGGTAATATTTTCTTTCCCATCCTATATGATTGTAAAAATTAAAATGAGAAATTTTCAAAGTTAACAGAAACAAAAATTATACTGATATTCAGTGATGGATTATTTTTATTGGACATTGTACTTGATGTTGCACTCTAGGCATTGCTAATTGGAAGGTCAGAATTAATCATCACATAATTATGGATTAAGAGCATTGCTTGGGCGACTGGAAAACCGCAAGTAAGGATAGTGTTCCTCAAACTACCTGAAGTAAAAAAAATAGTTTTTTAAAATTCTCACTGCTAATGGATGAATACTCAAAGTATAAACCCCTCTCTTTTTATGAATAGCTTCAGGGAAATTAAAATTATTGTGACAAATTGCTGAAAAAATTTCTAAATGCTCTTCTCAATTGCTGTATAATCTTGTCATGAACTGAAACAAAAAGTCAGCAATGGACTCCTTACTGCACTGGTTGTTTATTTCTCTAAACAATTAGCTCAGACTGCTAAGGGATGGCCTCCTTGCCTATGGGCAGTAACAGCTATTACAACCCTGCTAAAGGAGGCTGAAAGTTAACATTTGGTCAGCCAGTCACTATATGGACTCTATACAAGGCTCAGTTCTAAGGGAACAGATGCCTGTCCCCTGGAAGGTCAGTTGAAGTTCAGCCTGTGTTTTTAGACAACACAGTGGCTACCATAAAAATCTGTCACATGTTAGATCCTATCACCCTCCTACTCACAGAAATGGAGGTCCTGGATGGAGCATGATTGTAAAGAAACTACATGCATGATCTATTCCAGTTGCCCCAACCTGAGAAGTGAGACTTTTCCAAACACTGATGCGTAATGGTTCACAGGTGGGAGCAGTTTTATGAAAGAGGGAAAAGGATTAGTGGGATATGCAGTGACTTCCCAAACCCAAGTCATGGAGGCACAAAGCCTACCTCCTAGGGACTTTTGCACAAAAGCTGAGCTGATAGCCCACACCTCAATCTTAGAGCTCAGGTCTACCTCAGAGGCCAGATCCAACCAATTACTTCCCAGTCTACATAAAGGAATGATTAGACAAAGCCCAGAAACAGGGCTTCAAAAGAGATCTAGGAGACCCTGAATGGCTAGTTAATGAATGTGAGCAATATTTCTTTCCCCAAACTGCAGCTTGTCCAGCCATCAGGGAAGCTTATCAAGGAACACACTAAAGGAAGGAAGTGAAGTCAAGTTGCTCAGTCGTGTCTGACTCTTTGCAACCCCATGGACTGTAGCCTACCAGGCTCCTCCCATGGGATTTTCCAGGCAAGAATACTGGAGAGGGTTGTCATTTCCTTCTCCAGAGGATCTTCCTCACCCAGGGATCGAACCCGGGTCTTTGTTCAGTTGAGGTCCTGGTAACTCTTGACATGAAGTGTAATCAATTGGAGAGTTGAGACATGCTCCATCTGTACAATGAACAGCCCTAATATCAGACACACTGGAGGCCTCTACATAAGATCCATCTGACTAGAGGGACATATCCTGGGAAAGACTGGCAGATTGATTGGGCAACTTCAGGTATCTCCTGGTTCTAGTGGATACATTTTCAGGGTGAGTAGAAGTGTTCCCCACTAGAACTGAAATGGCAGCCAATGTGGCTAAGTTACTACCAAAAAAGATAATATCCTCCTTTGGGCTCCCAAGATCCCTACAAACTGATAATGCTTCAATATTCATGTCTCAAGTGACAAAAGGGATAACAAGTATCCTGGGCATAAAATGGACCTTGCACTCAGCCTGGAGACCTCAATCGTTGGGGAAAGTAGAGAGATCCAATCAGACCTTAAAATGAACCCTAACCAAACTATGCCAGAAGACTCAAGAAAATTAGATTAAGTTACTCTCGACTGCTCCATATGTGGTTAGCCCCAAGGAATAAAGTATATCTGAACTTATGTGGTGGATTCATTCTCCGAGCCTGATAGAAAGGACACTTTAACCCTCTTGAAATGGAAGAATTCAGTATGCCCTCCAGATAGAGGAAAACATGAGACTCTCAGGGAATATGGTAACCAGGTGCTGCCTGTACCCACTAATTTGGCCCACCATCCTTTCCAGCCAGGAGACTGGATGAAGCTAAAAACCTAGAAAATAGGCAGCCCACAAGATCAGCTTACTCCCAAGTGGAATGGACACCACCTGGTGATCCTAATCACCCTCTCTGCCTTGAGGTTGCAGGGGATCACTCTGAGGGCACATCATACTCGAGTGAAGAAGGGCCCCCGAACCCAACCTTCAGAGAGACAACCTGAGGCAATGTTTTGATGACTTGTTTGAACCTCCCTCTGACTTGAAAACCAAAAAAGTATGACCAGGGATATTTAGGACAGATAGAACTTCACTGATTGTTGGATCTGTCACACTCAACCTGAAACAGTAAAGGACTACTAATTACAGGAATCATCGCACTCCTAAGGGTGCTAGTGACTTTGGCTATACGAAGCATATATCACACTGTCACCATAAAAAAGGTAACAGCAACTGTGGCAATGGTGACCGTGACACCAGGCTACACGTTAAACTCTTCAGTCTAATTTGACTAAACAAATTTGAAATAGAGAAAAACAAACCCTCCATAGCATCACTTGGTTTTTGTCTTTCCTGGGCCCCTTAATGACCAGTATTTTCCCTGCTAATATGTGAGCCCTGCATAACTATGAAACTCCAAATGGTGGTGCTCAGGGACATGAACTTGAGCTCTGGCCTGGTGATAATCAAACTTATCTAAAGGCTGGGAGAAGTTTTGCTCCTCTCCTCACAGTTACAACAACAGTAGCACCAAATCAGCAGGAACTAGTTATGGGATATGGACCTTTGCCGCTCAGTACCCCTCAAGAACGAGGAGCAGGACAAAAGACAGAGGAGAGATTTGTAACTAATAAAGCCCCTTAACAATCCTGGGGAATAAAAATAGATAATAAAATAAGTTCTAACCTTTTTTCTTTACTCAGTGCTTCCTATAGTTTCACTTGCCTATAGTGTGCCACGTGCAGAAGCCTTGCCACCAGCGCTTCAGGCCAGAGTTCCTCACAAAACAGCTGCGCCCGACACTGAAATTCAAGATGGCGGCAGTGATGGTGTGCAGAGACACTGTGCCCCCACGTGCAATCCGGAGCATGAATGGCACAGCCCTGTGAGAGCTCAGCCCCCTTCCAGCTGAGGCTGTCCGGTGTCCTGATAAAGTAGCCACCCCATAGTCTTTGAGAGGGAACAGCAAATGCTCTAGGGTGAGGGCTCACACCTCACCGTTTTCCCTGATCAAAGAGAGAAACCGTCCTTTACTTCTGGATCAAACTTGGTCTCATTCTATTGGCATGAGTGACACTAGGGAGGAAGACACGTGTTGGGGACCAGCTCAGGCGGTAACAGTTATAGTCAGCAGGGTTAGATGTATTTTTGGAGCTTTCTGGACTGAATGACCTGAATGGTCAAAACAACAATTCTTTGTGAGCGGAAGGCTTGATGCAATCTCTTAGGACCCATCCTCTTAGAGGTAAATGTAGATTATTAGAGGCCACATCCTGCCTTTCAGAGAGACATATCAGCTTCTACTAGAAAAGAGCTCCTTTCTTACTGCTTTCTACTGCACGTAAGTGGGTAGAAAGAATAATTAGCACCATCATTGACTTGTTCTTTATTTCTTCCCACTGCAGCGTATATTAGAATGGTTTTATTGCCATGGAAATTTTCTGACTGCCCTTCTTCAATATTACCTAAGACATAGTTCACAAACAGGCCAAATAAGGAGTAGAAACTAGGATAGAATCATAGGCTAGCTTCTTACACAGACACACACACAAGTCAGGCTGAGGTTCCACCAGCGTGGATAGCACCACCCGTCCTGTTGTTTGTAGTTGCTGTCTGTCTTGATTGGCTGGTACCTGTGCCATTCCAGTTTTGAATACCAACTCCAGTGCAGTTACCCTCTGAGAGCTAAACTAGTGAAATACAACACATAAATGGATGCAACGAGCTATCTTCAGAATTAACCCCAAAACATTCTATAAATGTGGGCCTGAGAAAGTATAAAAACACTCAAATTCAAGGTGTAATAGAAGACAGCAGGTCTGGAATGTGACTTAAGAAAGCCCACACCTAAAGAACTATCCTCGTAAATTATGTCTCAATAATAATGAAACAGCTTTTGTCCAGGGACCTAACTAAACAGTCTGGCTATGGTCACCTTCCTCTGAAGGTCATATGAGAAATACACATCAAGTACAAGACCAGAACACATACATTTGCTTCTGTGAACATGTATCCCAAATTCCAATGGGGTGGCCTGTGGCTCAGGACAAGGATGCAGAGGCCTCTGTCTGCTACATTTGCTAAAGTTCTGTTTTGTCCATTGTCTTCTGGGCTTAGATTAATGTCTCTGATTTCTCAGGTGTACCACACTGATGCCAAGGAAAGGCAGTACAAGAGCTTATCAAGTGAGAGGGAGGGCTGGTGTGTATCACCTTAGGGCTGTGGGAGCCTCACACCCTCTCAGGGCAGGGTGGGCCTCAGAAAGGAGCTGCTCCTGGTCATCCACTGCACCAGGTGTGCAGAGGCAAGCAGACTCCCAAGAAAGAAGATACGGGGCAAAAGAGACAATAGCCTTAATAGAGTGGCTCAATCAAAGTCCTTCTTGACATGTCCAGTTGCTTGAGCACTGCGTGTGGGGCAGTAGTGAAAAAGGGGAATGAAACCAGAGGCCTAGAGCTTATCTTACAAGCTAATTACATTTTAACCCTGACTAAAAAAGAAACCTGGTATTAGAAAACTGGTGACTCACAAAACCAAAAACAACAGAGTAAGGATCACCAGTATTCTGTCTGCACTATCCAGGAAAGAGAGGGATACTAACTTTAGTGAACAGAGCTGGGCACTCGAAAAGATATTAGGTCCAGAATCCTTTATGAAGAATTCCAAAATTTAAGAAATCTCTGAAAATGGAAGCTGTTTTACAATTCTTTTAGTGACAAAAGGTGACATGAATTGATATAAGGCAATTTATAGCCTTCATTTATCTCAACGTGAATATTTTGTGATATAGATATATTCATATGTTTGTTCACAAGTTGCTTCTCAACCCCTAGCTAGGGGGTGTTTTCATAGACAGTAAATGAATTGTTTACTTCTCCAAAACCTTAAAGATTGTGAAATCTGAAATACATCTGGCAGCAATCAGCTAAAGGATTAAGTGTTGTGATGCGCTTGATATGCTTGATATGTGTGGGCTTCAGTCCCAGCTCAACCACTCATGCGCATGTGACTTTGAATAAATGACTCACTGACTCCCCACTTTGGTTTCTTCTTTAGTAAGATAATGATATTGCAAGCTCAGATATTAAATGAAGTTATGCACAGTGTTAAGCACAAGGCCTGGCAAATGGTAAACTCTTAATAATGTTAGTGTTTATTGATCTGAAAGACTGCGTATCTCCCCTTTGGTTCATGGTCATCAAGGATTTACCAATGCCAATCAGCTACCAGGCCCTCTGTTAGCAGGAAGGTAGAAGCTTGGTTAAAGAGCAACAGCGTTTGAGTCACTGATGATGTATTATAAATCAATAATTTGGCTCTATAATTCCAATCTCAATCTCTTGACTATCTAAAAAAAAAAATCAGATTAAATGAAAATCAGAGATAGACTCACTTCTGAGGTACACTTTTTGATCCTCTTGATTTAATAGACACAAGAGCACTTTGAAGCTGGGTAAATTGAGGCCAAGAAACTGAGAAAATAAATTTTTGTTTTGATGTGAACATTATAATTCTATGAGAGGCTTGGCTACTGGTTTTAGTTTGTTGTTGTTCAGTAGCCCAGTCGTGTCTGACTCTTTGCAACCCCATGGACCGTAAGATGCCAGGCTCTCCTGTCCCTCACCATCTCCCAAAGTTTGACCAATTTCATGTCCATTGTACTGGTGATGCCGTCCAGCCATCTCATCCTCTGACAACCTCTTCTCCTGCTCTCAATCTTTCCCAGCATCAGGGACTTTTCCAATGAGTTGGATGTTCACATCAGGTAACCAATACGGGAGCTTCAGCTTCAGCATCAGTCCTTTCAGTGAGTATTCAGGGTTGATTTTCCTTAAAATTGACTGGTTTTAGTTTACAATGTGACAAAAATCCAGTAATCTGAAATTGAACAACCTAAAATGTTTCACATGGAATACTAGCCCTGTGAGAATTTCTGTGGATAAAAGACATCAAGCAAATTATTTCAATTAAACCATTTTTTTCACAGAACATCTATTAATGCTTGCAGAATTAGTGTTAGAATGAGCACACATTGGAAAATATTATTCTAAAGAATATCAGCTTCTAGTATATTTTCTGGATAGATAGTTTTCAGCTATTGGGTGATTTTAAGGATGTTAAACTTTAATTTTTAAAAGATAAAATCATCACTCTTATACAGATTTAAAAAAATGAACACCTGTCAAAGATGTAATATAATAAGAAATCACCAAGATGTTAAAACTGATTCTAAGAAAACTCTGAAGAACAGACACATATTTAGGTAATCAGCAATGCAAGGCTTAATTTACTAAGTGAATAGAACTACTTAATATCCAGCAGTAAAATATAGTTTGGAATTAACTTTTTTACAGAGAATAAATAAATTACATGTCTATTAGATATAATTCATTTGTATTGCTATAGAGACAAGATTATTTGCATTGCTCTCAGTTTCTCCAGTTTACAGAGCTGTGAAATAGCCTTGTCAAAAAACAAGAATATTTATATAAAATCAGGTAACTCCAGAATGTATAATACATAGATAACAATGAGCATTCCATTGAAAGAATACTGTGGGAGGCAAAATAATGCCCCCTGCCCTAGATGCTCATGTCCTAATTACCTTTGAATATGTTATGTGGAAAGGGGGAATTAAGATTGCAGAGGAAATTAAGTTTGCTAATCAGATGACTTTATGTAAGAAAAGTGTCCTGGGTTATCCAGGTGGGTGCAATACAACCCACCTTTAAAGTGGAAAAGGGATGTGGAGGAGATGATCACAGTCAGAGGTTTGAAGATACTATGCTGCTGGCTTTGAATAGGAAGAGGCTACAAGTCAAGAAATATTGGTGGTCTCTAAAAGCTGGAAAAGGCAGATTATCCTCTGGATCCCCAGAGGGTGCTAACACCTTAATTTTGACCCAATAAGACCCATTTCTGAAATGTGACTCCAGAAGTATCAGATGATAAAGGTGTGTTTTCATCCACTAGGTTTTGGTAATTTTTTACAATAGTAGGAGAAAACAAGTAGAAACACCTAGTAGTCTCTGCCCATTTAAAAATCTTTCATAAATTTTCCTAATAAAGGGAAATTTTGGACTTCATAATAAATGAACTTTTAAAACTCCATAAATTCTTCCTTCAGTGTATGCAAGTGCATGATAATATAGACAAAGATATTTTAAATCTATTATTAACTAGGAAAACAACAAATTCAATAAAAAGAAGTAATTCAAAATATTTGGATTAGATTATTTAAAATCAGGATATTTCTTCAAACTAACAGAGATCAGGTTTTATTGCTTTTGTTTGAAACCAACAGGAGGAGAGCCTGCTCCTCCTCCATCCCCTGCCCTTGGGGAGACCCTGCCAAGCTTCAGGAGAAGCCTTTAAAATGAAAAACAGAGAGGAGGAGGAGGAGGAGGAGGAGGTGGTGGTGGTGGTGGTGGTGGTGGTGGTGGTGGTGGTGGTGGAGTTGATGTGTGTGTGTGTGGGGGGAGGGGTGGTTATTGGATAGATATCTCTGCAAAGAGCAGTAGATAGAGAATACTAAAATTGCAAGCCATGTGGAAACGGGGCAGCTAGGCTCAAAGGGAGGAAAGATTCTCCAATTTGCCACCCTCAATTTCCCTCCAAGTTAGCAGTTTGTGAGGCTTTGTAATTTACTTGTGACTCTAAAAGCCTTTGGTATTAGTTGGTAGTGTTTATTTGTTTATCAGCTCTCCAAGGCCACCTGGCAGACCACTGAGACAGAGAAACACCTGAGGATGCTCACTGACTTCTACCTGGGGAAAGAGGCAGAAACAGTGACCTGGAATCAGTTAAAGACACATTTTCTTGGAAAGAAGATGGCTATCACAGATCAATCTGATTTCGGTATTGACCATCTGGTGATGTCCATGTATAGAGTCTTCTCTTGTGTTGTTGGAAGAGGGTGTTTGCTATGACCAGTGCATTCTCTTGGCAAAGCTCTATTAGCCTTTGCCCTGCTTCATTCTGTACTCCAAGGCCAAATTAGCCTGTTACTCCAGGTGTTTCTTGACTTCATACTTTTGCATTCCAATCCCCTGTAATGAAAATGACATCTTTCTGGGGTGTTAGTCCTGGAAAGTCTTGTAGGTCTTCATAGAATCGTTCAACTTCAGCTTCTTCAGCATTACTGGTCGGGGCATAGACTTGGATTACTGTGATATTGAATGGTTTGCTTTGGAAACAAACAGAGATCATTCTGTCATTTTTAAGATTGCATCCAAGTACTGCATTTTGGACTCTTTTGTTGACTATGATGGCTACTCCATTTCTTCTAAGGGATTCTTGACCAAAATAGCAGATATAATGGTCATCTGAGTTAAATTCACCCATTCCAGTCCATTTTAGTTCACTGATTCCTAAAATGTCAACATTCACCCTTGCCATCTCCTATTTGACCACTTCAATTTGCCTTGATTCATGGCCCTAACATTCCAGGTTACTTATTCCTTGGAAGAAAAGTTATGACCAACCTAGACAGCATATTAAAAAGCAGAGACATTTCTTTGCCAACAAAGGTCTGTCTAGTCAAAGGTATGGTTTTTCCAGTAATCATGTATGGATATGAGAGTTAAACTATAAAGAAAGCTAAGCACTAAAGAATTGATGCTTTTGAACTGTGGTGTTGGAGAAGACTCTTGAGAGTCCCTTGGACTGCAAGGAGGTCCAACAAGTCCATCCTAAAGGAAATCAGTCCTAAATATTCATTGGAAGGACTTATGCTGAAGTTGAAACTCCAGTATTTTGGCCACCTTATGTGAAGAACTGACTCATTTGAAAAGACCCAGATGCTGGAAAAGATTGAAGGTGGGAGGAGAAGGGGATGACAGAGGATGAGATGGTTGAATGGCCACCAACTCAATGGATATGAGTTTGAGTAAACTCCGGGAGTTGGTGATGGACAGGGAGGCCTGGCGTGCTGCAGTCCATGGGGTTGCAAAGAGCTGGACACGACTGAATGACTGAACTGAACTGATCACAGATCAGCCGGTTTTCACCTGCTAGTCAGTGTCAGGTGCTGGTTCCAGGACCAGATTATGTGAGACTGAGAACCTGAAGAGAGTTCAGAATAGATATGAGAAGGTGAGACACTCCCCTTTGTTCTCTCCCAGACAGTTGACTCCAAACTGGCTTGGAGAAGAATAAAAAGAAGCATTTGTGTAAACTGGACTGGTGGTGGTGGTGGAGGTGGTGAGTGTGTGTGTGTGTGTGTGTGTGTGTGTGTGTGTTTTGGGTGGGGGAGGGTTGGTTACTGGATAGGTATTTCTGCAAAGAGATACTTATCTGATCAAATTTTGAATTTGACCAGATAAGAGTAAGTATTTGAAAGTGACAAAATTAATTTTCTGCCACCATCACAAATGGGGATTTGGAATAATAAGGTTCATGTAAAAGTTATGACTCAAACTGTGATTTTAAATCCTGAGTTATGTGTACAGTTTAAATTGGGAAACATCATACCCATTTGTGCAGGATGAAGAAAGTAATCCAAGGCAGAAATCAGGAGGAAAAAGTTGCCCCAAGCAATAGAATGGAATTGAAGCCAATATCAAGTAGTTAATATGGAGAGAAACTGACTCAGAAAGGGGTGATTGAATCTTCTGAAAAAGTAGCAGCAACTGACTCTCATCTCAAACCCACCAACTATTTGGCTGTTTTGCTGATCTCTTTGGGAATGAATAATACAGGAGCCAAAAAATCTGGAATGTGTTGCTTTGAAGTCCAGGTTGCAAATTGAAGCATTTGGAAGAGAAAAAGGCACTGGGGAAGTGAACCATGGGCCACAGAAATGGTTTTAAAGTGTTTTAGGCCATGTCTTTTCATGCCAGAACATCTGAGCCTTGGCAAGGGATGAAGTGCAGCCCATGAGAATAGGAAAACTGTGTTTGACAGAAGAATTCCTAACTTGTTTTAAAACAGTTTAACCTGAAATATGAATGAGAATGACCAAAAAAAAAAAAAAAAAGTATAGATAAAGTTCTACAATTTTGGTGATTAATTGGTAGGACATTGGAAAAACCATAACAAATTATCCAGTTATTAGAATAATAAGAAAACATCAGGGAAGAGAATCAATAAGCAGATTTATGGCCCTGCCTTACCGTGCATCCCAGTCCATAAATAATGAGTACGAATTAATAGAATATTTAATACAAAGTGGTAATGTGATTTCATGAACGTCATTTGATGACATACAGGGATGGGACTTATGATTGCAATGTGTGCTATGGAGTGTGATAACTAAGACTGCTCCATCCGGTGCAGCCATGCTGGAAAGCAAAGTGACAGCTCTTGGATTTTTTTTTTTTAAATTTTAGAACCCAGCCATTTGGATTTTGGATATAATACTCAGAGAGTCTCACACAGGCCCATAAAGATTTATTGCACCTGTTTTGGTGGTGGGAGGGAATTGGAAGCAACCAAAGTGTCCTTTGGAGGAAAGGAGATAGTCAAAATATGGTGGATGAATACCACAGAGTATCATGTAGCCATTAGAAACAACAGACTGGACATAGATATACAACCTGTATAGAGCTAAAAAAAAATGGTACTGAGTGAAAAAAAGAAACACAATATCAATATATAACACAATATATCAATATGACACAATTATCAATCATGTACTCATATAATACATGAGCATGAAAAAATTATACATATTTCAAAACTACATTTACCAACATATACACACAAATCCATTAAACATGGGAGAACAATTGATTTGGTGAGGAGGTTGGTGTCTAGTGACAAAAAAAAAAAAACCTGGACTACTAATATGATAATGTGAAATGAACTAATGGGTTCAAATTATGGAGAAGAAGGAGAGAGAAAGAGAGAGAGAGCTTTGATAGAAGGGAAGTAATAGCATCTCTTCAGAGCATGAGGGACTGAATAACACTTGCAGAGAAATCCACATCTTTGTGACCAAATCCTGTCTGATATTTTATCAATACCCAGAATAAAATATGTAAAGGGAAGGGAAGAATGTAAAGGGAAGAAAGCTCATCAACTTTCTATGAGACAAATCTGGGATAAGTTGTCACTCTTTTTGGATAATGAAAATCAGGAATAACATCTTGGAACTAGCCAGAGAAATAGTAGCATCCCTAAGTAACTTAGGGCCACTGTCTTCCTCTGACAGGGTGATGTATAAGACACTTTCATCAGCGAGAAAGAATCTGGGGTCACAACACCAGCCTTCTGGAGAAAACAGCATTGTATTTTAAGATCGATGGATTATTATTGACTCATTGTTTGCTTACTGTTACGGTAGCTGCTCAGGAAGTTTCCTCCGTGGGACCTGAAGATGCCCTGACATCCATAATTTTTTCTTCTTATAGGAAACATAGGGAACTTAAAAAATATTTATTTATTTATTTATTTATTTTGGCTGGGCTAGGTCTTTGCTGAGGTGTATGGGCTTCTCTCTGTGATGGCTTCTCTGGGGAGAACAGACTCTAGGGCCCAAGGGCCTCAGTAGTTGTGGTGCATGGGCTTAGTTGCATGTGGGTTCTCCCTGGACCAGGGTTCAAACCTGTGTCCCCTACAGTGGCGGGCAGATTCTCAACTACAGGACCACTAAGGAAATCCCAAAACATAGGGAATTAACATGATACTATTATTAGCTATTTTTCTAAAGCAATGTTATTAATGAGCAGCATGTACTGAATTCTTATTGTGGCATGCTATCGTAAATTATTTACATCTATTTACTTCTTTTCTTAATTTTAATTTTAAAAATGTATTGAAATATAGATGATTTTTAGGTACACAGCAAAGTGATTCAGATATAGATACATATATATACTTATATACATATATAGTCTTTTTTCACATTCTCTTCCATTATAGGTTATTACAAGATATTGAGTATAGTTCTCTGTACTATACAGTAAGTCCTTTTAGGTATCTATTTTACATGTAGTAGTGTGTATAGTTTCATCCCAAACTCCTAATTTCTTTTAATCCTCATAATAACCTTACAAGGTAGGTATTACAATTATCACATCTTTATAGATGACAAATCTGACTTAAATAAGTTAATATATTTGTCCAAGATCACACAGTAATAGGTGGTAGAACCAAAATTTATATACAAGCTATATAACTCCAAAATCTGTTCTTTGAACCATTGTACTGTAGGTGTCTGAGAGATGACTGTATACTGCCCTAAGAACAGAACACGCAATATTGGTGAGTTCCCTACTAAAAGGTCTTCTTGACTTATAAACTCTGCTTTCTTAGTTTTAGTATCTCTCAAGAGGAATGGGAAACCTGCTCATGGTATTCCAAATTAGACAGAAGAGTAGTGATCAGATGGCATCTTGCTACACAAGGCCCATCCTCTTCTGCCATCTGCCTCGGGTCACTCAGGAAGCCAGGTCAGGCCAGGGGCCCAGAGCCTTTGGAGACATGAAGAAGCTTGCTTTCAGGCAGAGGGCAGAAAGCCTTGTGAGTAATCGCCGGGGATGGTTTGGCACTGCATTTGATGGGTAATAAAAGTCTTATAAAAATCTTATGGTTTTCCTCTCTTAGTACCCTAAATTTCCATTTTATCATAATCCAAAGTATGATCTTGCCCAGAGAGGGGAGACATTCTTAATTTTGCCTTAAAACACTGCTTCTTCAGATCTCAGCTATAACACATTTCTTCACTCAGACAGGAAATTTCAATCCTTCAGTATCTTTTTCTATGCCCGTTTTCTCTTCCCTCTCCTCCTCTCCCCTCCCCTCCCTCTCCACTTCTCTCTTATTCTTCTCTCTTATTTTGTTCAGTTATATACTTGTCTAACATCTTCACTGTATTTCAAGTTTGTTGAGGGAAAGTATTATGTTTTTCTCATCTTTTCCATCCCTCGCTTGCCAATGTAACAGAGTGTTTTACCTACAGCATTTCATGATAAATGCTTGGTGAATTAATGTATGTATGCGTGTACGTGTTAGTTGTGGTTACTAATTTGTTTCTTACTAAAGACACTTAGTCCTTAGTCTTACCTCTGGTCATAATCTGGTGTTATTTTATAGCTCTGTCTGACCTTATTTTCACTCCCTAGAAATGGTGACTAAAGAGAACTGTTGTGTAAGACTGGAAATGAGTCTTTCTCTCACTGTGACTTAGCCACTGCTCAAAATATCTAACTTTCCCTTTTCCTTCTTTTTACCCATCCTTTCTCTCTATTTTTAAATTTGGCATACTCTTCAAATGGGCTTCTCTGGTGTCACTATTGGTAAAGAACCTGCCTGCCAATGCAGGACACTTAAGAGACATGCATTTGACCCCTGGGTTGGAAAGATCCCCTAGAGGAGGGCATGGCAACCCACTCCAGTATTCTTGCTTGGAGAATCCCATGGGCAGAGGAGCCTGGTGGGCTACAGTCCATAGGATCGCCAAGAGTCAGAAATGACACTGTAGTGTCTGAGCATGCACGCACACTCATGCTCTGCAAATAGTTTTTTCCCAAAGAAATAGAAACTTATAAATGAATAAAATACAATCATTAACTTCAGTAAGACACAGGCTATCAAAAACTTTAATGAGATACAGACCTTTATATGAATATATCGGATACATTTCTTTTCTTCAGCCCAGTGACTTGGGCTTGATTTGATTGATTTTTATAGCACAGAAATGTCATATGGTCATCTTTTACTTAGAGCAGGCATTGGATCTAGGGGAGCTAAGTGTGGTTGGGGAGCTGGCCTTGGCTTCTGAGTTTGGTTTGGTGCCAGTTGGTAGAAACTTGAGAGATTCTAGTTCTTTTCAATGTGATTACATAGTAAGGAGAAAAATGTCCACACTGGGCAGCTAAGAAATAATTTCCCTCAAACCATGTAATAAAAAAGCTCAAGAAGCATTTTGACTTCATTAGGCTATTGTAAAGCAAGGAAAATTAAGGGATATTTAAAGGTTTTTCATACACCAATTGGAGCCAACTGCAATTTAGATGATCCTTACAAAAAGTATGCATTATTTTCTCTATGGAGTAGGTATGAATTAACCTGCTTCATAATACAAAAATCCTAGTACTTCTGGTGGGATTCTAAATAATGTCATTTGTTAATCAGTTTTGCAACATGTCTTTACACTGAGCCAAGATATTGTTTGAAACTGTCAGTAGTAAATGAATAACAGCCTTCTCCCACCACCTCTCCCATTTGTGACATTTATCCAAAGATTCTCTCCTTCTCCATCTTCCAAAAGTGCATTTCTGTCTTCCTTGTACTCCTGGCATATATATTGCAGTTACTCATCTTTCTGGAATATAATTAGGACCGGACAGTGTCATGGAACATTCCCATCACCCCGGCCTCATTCTTGCCTTGCATGTGCTTAACTTTTTCATGGGTCATTGCAAAATGTTGATTGCTTTCTGGTGTTACCTAATGAAAATATCAATCTAGAAAATATGTCATCTAGCATTTTATTGAATTATCTTTTTATTCTTGGAGACCTATATAGGGTGTTGAGTTTTGCCATGAAAAAAAAAAAAGTGTGATAAAGATGTGCTTTTGCCTCCAATAATGTCTAGAATGCTTAGTGAATCTCTGCAAATTTCTCTAAAGTTTTTGATGTGCTTTCTAGGATTCTATATTCTTCTATATTCTTCAGGAAGATTCCACATTGCTCACCTGGTCTTCTAAGATCTCATCTTCCTGGGCACATTTTCCAGCCCTCTCTCTCAGTTAGGTATAGTCACATGTTAAGTTCTAGCCAACAGAATTTGAGTGAAAGGAATATGGCCACTTTTGTATTCTCTAGAAACTCTGGAATGATCCTTTAAGCCAGAGTTGTCAACTGGTGGGTGATTTTGCCTCTCCACTCCAGCCCAGGAACTTTGGGTAAGTGTGGAGACATTTTGGCTGTCACAACGGGGACCATGCTACTGGCATCTAGTGGGTAGAGGCCAGGGATATTACTACTAAACGTCTTATAATGCACAAGACAGCAAGCAAAGAATGATCCAGCCCATGATGTTAATAATGCTGAGGTTAGAAAACCCTGCTTTAAGCTCTTATATTGTCTTCTGCTTAGATGCAGACTCTACAAGGGGATTAGAGAGCAGAAAAGTTGACCAAAGCACCACATAGCATGAGACTGGGGCTCTGCATCTCTGCACAATGATCTTCACCAAATATACAGTTGGTCTGTGACTTGAGAGAGGAATAAAATTTTGATCGTGTTATGTCATTGAGATTTGAGGGTTGTCTGTAAGACCATTAAAACAAACTTTGACTATCTTAGCTCACATCTTGGGCAATTATTTAATCTCCCCACATTTTCCTCTCCACATTTGAGACCTTGCTGACTTCCCAGTTTGCTGTTGAGAATACTGTGGAAGACAGTGGTGAGTGCCTCAAGGACCACTACCAGTGTGTGCAGATTTCCAAAAGTAGATGTAGGCTGTAAACAGACTTCTTCAGAGAGAAACCCAATACTTTCCATCTAACTAGGGACATTCAGGCTAGTTAGGCAGGGCTCAACTGTGGTTCCATAAAAAAGTGGGTTCAGTGAATAGAGGTTTGCCCTTGAGAAAGTGAATTGACAAAGTTAAATCTTCTCTATATCAGGCTTTTGGTCCAACGTTTCTATTGTCCTTATGCTTCCCTTACCATCCTGAGCCTTAGCACCCATCCCATGAGCCAGTGTGAGTGTGTCAGCTGCACCCGCTCATGGTATTGCTGGGGGTTTTTTCCCTGCCTTGAAGACTAAGTTCTCTGTGACAGCAGCTTTGATCCCATTCTCAACCTTTTCTTCCTTGGCAACTCTTCTCTAGGATCCTGAAGTCAAAATCTATACTCACCTAAGGAAATGTAGTAGGGGCAGAAAGCTTGATTTGTACCAAGGGAAACCATTCCAACTCCTGATAATGGGCCAATTAAACCATTATTGTGTCTCTAAATGCCCTAAGAAATCTAAGAAAACTACAGGCTCCATCCCTAGAGATTGAAGTCCACTGATCTTATGTGCAGCCAGAGCTGACATAGACCCTTGTTTATAGATACAGACAGCCTAGAATCACTCAACATTTGAAAAAACCAGGGGCTTGCGAAACATCTGAAACAGGTGAACCAGGGACTTTGCTAATTGTCCAGTGGTTAGGACGCCATGCTTCCACTGCAGGGGGCATGGGTGTGATCCCTGGTCAGGGAACTAAGATCTTGTATGCCCTGCAACAGAGTTCAAAAAAAAAAAAAAAATCCAAACAGCAACAACAAAAAACAGGTGAATCAAATACTGATTAAATACATAATTTTAGGGAAAGATATCTTTAAAAATATATATTGGGAAGGTATAGTTAGGGAGTTGAAGATGGACACATACACACTGCAGTATTTAAAATGGATAACCAACAGGAACCTACTGTAGAGCATAGGGAACTCTGCTCAATGTTATGTGGCAGCCTGGATGGGAGGGGAGTTGGGAGAGAATGGATACATGTATATGTATAGCTCAGCACTCTGCGGTGCACCTGAAACTACCATGACGTTGGTAATCAGCTATACTCCAATACAAATAAAAAGTTTAAAATTAAATAAATTTAAAAAATATATATATTCAGTATCATTTAAGAGTTTTGATAGCCCATCACATCTGTAAAATAAGCAAGGCTACTATGAAGAAGAGAAAAACATTTGCATATAGCATCAAGGACTCTCTTAAATTTTTTATTCCCCTGGGTAAACACCTCTGCTTCCTCTACCCCAGGATTTTCAATGTTATCACTTACATTTTAGGTCAAATAATTCTGGGTATTGTAAAAGTATCTCTGGCCTCTACTCACTCGATGCCAATAGGATGGCCCTCTCCCAGCTGACAATTAAAAGTCTCTGCTAAGTCGCTTCAGTTATGTCAGACTCTGTGCGACCCCATAGACAGCAGCCCACCAGGCGCCCCCGTCCCTGGGATTCTCCAGGCAAGAACACTGGAGTGGGTTGCCATTTCCTTCTCCAATGCATTAAAGTGAAAAGTGAAAGTGAAGTCACTTAGCCATGTCCAACTCCTAGAGACCCCATGGACTGCAGCCTTCCAGGCTCCTCTGTCCATGGGATTTTCCAGGCAAGAATACTGGAGTAGGGTGCCATTGCCTTCTCCAAAAGTCTCAAGACATCATTAAATATTCTCTGGGGGGAAAAGTTGCCACCCAGTGGTCAACAACCACTGCTGTATTTCAAGAGAAGGACCGTGGCATTTAAGAGAGAATATCAAAGAGAAGGCCAGTTGTTCATTTCACTGGGAAACCTTGCTTTGCATGAGCTAGCCATCCAAAATCTTTGAGAGGCTGGTTTTGTTTGAAGTAGTGCTCTCAGGTTATGTAGTTTTAACATAGACATAAATATTCTTTCTAATAGTGACAGCAAACATGAACATTTAGTCAGGAAGTGGCAGGAAAGAGAAGGTGTAAATAATGCTTACTTAACAAGTTGAATAAAGAATAGTTACAGGATTAGAGAGCCACAAAACAGAAACAGGAAAAAACCACTCATGCAGTTAAAAAAAAAAAAAGTTGAACAATGGGGTGTGAAAAAAGCCAAGGGTCTTTTTCCTCTGGCATCTATGTCATTGTTGTCTTTTAATGCCGATGTCTTAGTGAGACCTCCATAAGTCAGAGAACTCACAGTGAATAAGAAATCAGCAGCAAAGAAACCCTTTGAAGCATGTTGAATTGCTGCCACCAAAGAGTAAACTGCTTGCCTACTGTGGGCAGGAGCCCACAAAGCCTCAGAGGCATGTGTGTGCAAAGCAAAGGCTGACTTTCTGTGGGTTTGAAAGCTGCCTGGAACAAATTCTTTCATCCTTTTGTATAAGGCCACTTGCCAACACCAACAAGCAATTTTAGTTCTTAAGAAAAATACACCTATTTCAGGTTGGCTTTTTAATCTTCAACCACCATCTACAAGGCTGAAAAACATACTTCCACAGGATATTTTCTCCTCCTCCTCCTCCAAGCTGAAGGCTTTGAAACCCAAGGCTAGTAACATCCCTCTTGATGGAAGAATCCCTGGTAAGAAGAGTTCAGGACAAAGTGCATCAAAAAGGTTGACTAGAGTGAAGGAAATTTTAGACCTGGACGGAGGAGCCTGGTAGGCTGCAGTCCATGAGGTCGCTAAGAGTCGGACATGACTGAGCAACTTCACTTTCTCTTTTCACTTTCATGCACTGGAGGAGGAAATGGCAACCCACTCCAGTGTTCTTGCCTGGAGAATCCCAGGGATGGGGAAGCCTGGTGGGCTGCCGTCTATGGGGTTGCACAGAATCAGACACAACTGAAATGACTTAGCAGCATAGCAAGTAATAAGTTGACCAACCACGCACTACCTGCCTCCGCATGTCTGGGTGTAGACTATTTGTTTTATTTACCTGAAACACAAACTCAATCTGTTTCATTTGCAATACATTTTCACAGAAACAAGGAGAAAACACTGGATTTTATTGGTATTCATGATGCAGATGGCACCGCCAAGTCCAAACATGTAAGAAAATAGAACATCCCAGGCACCCCTCTGTTTTCCCATCATACCAGTAAATGCAGAGACCCTGGAGGGAGAAGGTGAAGGAAATCAGGGGAAAAGAAGTTGGAAGGCAATAAATACATAAGCAAAAATGTCTGCTTATTGAGCATGATCTTTTTTATCGTACCTGGGATGAGTCATAAGACAGTTGCTGCCAAAATTTGAGAGAAGCCTTTATGTTAGCTATGGTGAGCTCAACTTGGGAGAATTACTAGCATATCCAGTCCTCAGAGAAAGAAGCACACAGAATTCACATATCCTGGACTTGGCCCCCACCTCAGTCTCAAGCAAATCCTGGTTCCTAGCTGCAACCTTCTCAGACATTGGCTACTCCTGGCTTCTATTTTTCAACTGGGACCTTGCTTTAAACATTAGTCTCAACCAGCCCTATTACCACATCAAACATCACCTATGTAATACTTGTTCGTCTCTCTGTAGAATACTTGTTCCTTTTGTGATGGAAGAGGCAGGGGTCAAATGTAGATGAAGCGGGGGAAAACATAACTTTATCATTCAACAAATATTTATTATCTACACTGTGCCAGGAGCTAGGCCTTCATGAGGCAGTCATCAGCTGACTTTAAGAAACTTACACTTATATGCACTTGAGTTCCACTTGTTACACATGCAGGTAACATCTACAGAGCCCTCACTCCAGACCAGGCACTGTACAAAAAACTTCATCCTATGAAAAACCTACTGCAGCCAAATAAGGAGTAAATTTGTCAGCTCTGTTTTGTAAGTTGAAACTCAAGTAGAGGTTGAGAAACTGCTCACAGAGCCAGTAAAGGGTGAAGCCAAGATTTTACCTAAGCTCTAACCAATGCCCCAATGCTCTTAATTTCTGTGCTGCATTCTGCTATTTTTGCATCACAGGTCCTTGCACATTGCCACACTTACACGTTTGCAGAACTGGACTGTTTGTTCAGGGAAGTGCTGCAGGGTTAGCTTTGTGAATGAAGAGAAGGTGGTGACATAGGTGATGATAATATGATGAATTACACATGGCCTGAAATTCTGCTTTGGGATTTTTCTGTGGGAGGTGACTAATTACTCTTTTATTTTTCAGTTCTTTTTCAAAGAGTGGATAACTCTGGAGCATGGATGGAGCTTCACATTCAGGCCTGAACATCTTAATAAAAATTGGTTTTATCACTCTTTTCTTCTCTCTGGAAGTTATGAACCTCCTAAGAGAAGGGGATTTTGATGAGTGTTGAGACTACTTTGAGGGCCAGTGAGTCTCCATTGCCATTTGAACCCTAGGGCTGGCTCTAGGACTGTTACACGGGTGTTTTACTTGAAATTAACTACTCTTGTGGGACCTTACATTTGGCAAGGTATTTATCTCAGATCATAGCATATCCTCTGGCCATTACTCAGCATTTCTGGGAAACTCTCCACCCATCTGAGTTTGCAATAATCTCCTTGTTTGCCTGAATTGTAGGTCAAAACAACATCATCCATCCTGGTCCAATTTGTTTTTCTTAGCATGGTGGAACCAGTCCCCACTGATTTAACATCATGATTATAGTCATCCAAGCTATACCAGGGACTATGATAGGGAACTTATTTTCTCCCCATGTTGGGAAGTCTCTACTGTCAAGGGAAAGGCTCATCCCAGTAAAGTAAAAATCTGGGCAACTTGTTTCAAAGACACAGCCATTTTATTGCCCAGGTCTGCAAAAATAAGCATGGTCTCTTCTGGGACGGTGCCCTTGTAATTCAGCTATTGTCTAAACTCCAAAGCCCTTGGAGTTTTGTTTGGTTTGTGGCTCAGCACCAACAGAGTTGCTGTCAATCCCCAGGCAGACACAACTCTGTCTGGTTAGCAGGACAAAGCTTATCTTCAATGGGAAAGTTTCATTGTTTGAGCTTCATAACAGAAGGAAAATGTTCATTTCAGACCTATACATTGCTTTCTCTCCTGAGCAGATCCAAGCATATATCCAAGCATAGATAAAGAGAGGCACCTTAGTGAGAAAAACCATTTGTTTCGAGACTAAGAAGCATCTGCTTTTTTTCATCCATAAGGAAGCAGGTGGCAGAAAGAAGCAGATGAAGTTAAGATGCTAAAAGGATTAAGAATTATCCAAGGAAATAAACTGTAAGTCTGATAATCTTTCAAATAAACTATTCAAGACATTTTATATCTTACCAAGGACTTTTCTGTTTTGAAGGTTAGTATAATAATAGCTGATATTTACATAGAGTTTACTCTGTGCCAGACACTGATCTAAGTGCTTTTTTAAAAACATGTATTAAGTCCTTCAGTTTTCACAATAGCTCTATAAAGTGGGTACTATTTTTATTTCCTTTTTTTTTTTTTTTTTTTTGGTATTAAAAAACAAACATTTACTGCCCACAGCTCTGTAGGCTGGGCAGTACAGAGTACAAAGTCAAGGTGCTGGCAGATTTGGTCTCTGGTACATAGTACATGGGCTTCCCAGGTGGCACTAGTGGTAAAGAACCTGCCTGCCAGTGGAGGAGACATGAGAGATGTGGATTCAATCCCCGAGTCGGGAAGATCCCCTGGAGGAATGCATAGCAACCCCTCCAGTATTCTTGCCTGGAGAATCCCCACGAACAGAGGTGCCTGGCAGGTTATGGTCCATGGGGTTGCAGAGTCAGACACGACTGAGCAACTAAGCACAGCACAGCGCATAGTGCATGGCCTCCCAGGTGCACTAGTGGTGAAGAATCCACTGCCAACTCAGGAGACGTAAGAGATGCAGATTTGATTTCTGAGTTGGAAAGATTCCCTGAAGGAAGACATGACAACCCACTCTAGTATTCTTGCCTCAAACATGCCACGGACAGAGGAGCCTGGCAGGCTATGGTCCTTTGGATTGCAAAGAATCAGACATGACTAAAGTGACTTAGTATGCATGCACATAGTACATGTTACATCATCTTCTCACTGTGTCTTCACATGCAAGATCTAGGGAGCTTTCTTGGGTCTCTTTAATAGGGCACTAATCCCATTCATGAGCGTTCCACCCTCATGACCTAGTCACCTATCAAAGCCCCCTCCTCCTAACACTATCATTTGGGAGTTAGGATCTCCACATAGGAATTTTATGGGGACATAAACATTCTGTCTATAGCAGTCACTGAAAAGGAAGACAAATTGGTAAGGAACAGGTGCTTCTCTGGGATTCACAACTGACCCAATGCTAGTATTCCACCAGGTTGGATATGCCCAGAAATTTTCAACAGAGCCTTGGTGTTCATCAGAACCCTGGGGGTACCTGTGCCTTCTGAGCCATCCAAGCCCCAGAGGTTGAAGCAGGGTGATAGAATCATAGATTAAATTGGGGCAGTGATGAAGAGTTTGCTGGGCCCAAAGATCAGTGTGTTTGAGGAAAGAAACACGGCCTCTCCTGGTTTCCCCTTCCAGTCATTCAGGAAAGAATGGCTATAGCTAATGAGAACTACTGTTTACTGAACACTGTGCCAAGCAAGTATAATATGTGCTCTACACACATCAGTTTTTTGTTTGTTTGGTCATGCCATGTGTCTTTCGGGGTTTATTTCCATTTTTTAAATGAAAAATTAAGACACAGAGAGGATCAGTAACTTGCTGAAGCTTTCATAGTGAGCAAGAGCAGGGTAAAGAGTTAAATTCAGGCAGTCTAGCTCCAAAGGCTAAAGATACTCCAAATGCTTTTGAAACAGGAGGGAAGGGGACAGGGCACAACCTCTAAAAGAATAAGAGTTTCTGAGGACACAACATAAACTGGATAGAACCAACTAGGTCCCAGATGGTGGAAGATTCACCTTCCAGTAGAACTTGAGCCTCATTATATGCTAATTGTAATAAATTAGCATCTAAATGACACACCCACCAGCACCGTGACAGTTCTGATGCTGATCATCAAAGGTCAAAAAGTAGGCAGTGACTCAGTTCTTGGAAATTTATCCTCCCCACCCCCCCCCCCCCCCCCCGACTTCGTTGAAATAGTTGGAATAATCCTTCCACTCATTAACCTATAAAGTTACTTGGCCCATAAAAAACAACCGCCCCATATTTCAGGGCCTCTTGCCTTCTGAGATGCCTTCTGTGGAATGTGTTTCTTCCTTGGCTGCTCTCACTTTCCAAGATGACCCCTACGCCCTAAGGCCGCTTTAGCCTTTTGAGAGGAATCTCATTCTTGTCTATGGAGTGTGTATTTCTCTAAATAAATCCACTTCTTAACCTATTTGTCTCTCACTGAATTCTTTCTGCACTGAGATGCAAAGAACCCAAGCCTCAGCAAGTCTGGCCACAAGGTGAGTGATTCTACTAATAATTAAAAGACCATGATTCAAGTTCCAATCTGAGGTGCAGCTTTCACTTTCACCAGAAAAAAAGAGAGAGTGTAAAAGCAGGTAAAGTAGCATCAGTAATGTCTTTCCTTTAATCTAGGTGGCCATGCTTCATATTTGAGTGACAAGAACTAAGCCAGTGTCCCAACCTGCACTGATACTCTGTGGCTCTGGAATCCAGTTCTCCCTCCCTTTATCCTTTCTCTCTCACCTGGCAGGCTGCTCCATGTACCAGTTGGTATCCATGGGTTGATTATGTTTGAAATGGTGCTAGGGAATGCAGTATATGTCCACTCGTAAGAAAAGTCATCATAGAGGAGAGCCCTCAGTCGGGGTTTCTGGGTGGGTCAAATCAAATTACTTTCCTTTCAGATCTGTTACAGGAACCCACACATGGACTCTAGTTAGACAGTATGTCATTTTCCAGAACTCAGCACGTGATTGCCAAATTTCTATTCAAAGGTGACATTTTATAAAATACCAGATGTTCTTTGGTGTCTGGCCAAAGTTAAGTATAAAAACAGCCATGGATCCATAAAAATAGAACAATAATCTCCCCAGGAAAGTTTTCTCTCTCTGAGATCACTAATAACTAAATTGACCAAATCAAGAGGATGATTAGTATTGCAAAGTGAAGATAATAAAGCTGTAATGGAAATAGATGCTAGCTAGCTGAGCTCATCCAGGTTACAAAATAAATCTTGGTGATTTGTTTCATGTCGTGTTTCACGTTGTGACTGTTTTTCCTCCTGACTACTTTAATAGTCTCTGTTTTGTATTTATTACTTAATATTTTACATCATATGTTCATGGTAATTGCTTCCAGTTCTGGGATCTCCATGTCTGACAGCTTGGACAAACATTAGGACCACCTGGGCAATCATCTTGTTCTGTGAATAAAAAAGCTGAGACTCAATCAGATTAAGAGACTTCTTAAGGTCTTCCCTGTAGTTCAAACAGTAAAGAATCTGCCTGCAATGCAGTAGACCGGGGTTCAACCCCTGGGTCAGGAAGATCCTCTGGAGAAGAGAATGGCAACCCATTCTTGCCTGGAGAATCCCATGGACAGAGGAGCCTGGTGGGCTACAGTCCATGGGATTGCACAGAGTCAGACATGACTGACCAACTAACACTACCTCTAAGACTCTGCAGTGAGTGAGATGGTGAGAGATAATGCCTCACCGCTCTCATGATGGCTAGAGCTTAGTTTCCTCCAATCAAAATTGGTGATGGAGCAGAGACAGGAGAGAGGAAAATTGGCTTTCTCCCTTCTCCCTTTCTCTCCAGCTAGTATGCTGTTACAAACACCACGAGCCATATGATGACTTTGGAAGTAGAAGGGTGAGTAATGTATGGATCTACTCATTGTAGAATGATTGCCTCCAGATACTGTCTGCCTCCTCGTGATTTTCAGTCCTTAACTTCAGGGCATTTTTTTTCACCCAATGCTTTTAGCCATTGTGATACCTACACTATGTCCTTCTCAAGGATAGAAGATAGCGGGGGGCTTACAATTATAAAACCTTCACCTTATTGGTCACAGGCAAGAAAGTTTTTATTTTCTCTTCTTCATTTTTGTTAAGAGCAGCTTTTTATTTTACTCAGAAGCATTAAGGGGTTGAAATGGCATCTAAAATTTCTTACCTTCTGTAATTATCTTGTCCTATGCAGGACATAGTCACAATGTGTATGTGAATATTTATTAATGCATATTTATATCTGTTTCCCAGTCTGGGATATGATTTTCTGAATCTAGAAAATCAGTGGGGTGACTTTTATTTTTATGTCTCAGAGTTTGAACTAGAGTTAAATGATTGAATTAAATGCTAACTGTGAAGGTTGACTTTAAAATATACAACAGTCTATATATAAATATAAAGATTTGTGTTTCTTTAAAATCCTATTCTTTTAACAACTCCTTCTTAGGCATAGCTTGTAACTAGACATTAATTCCCCTAACTTGATATTTAATATGAAGTTAAACTTTTAATCAAACATTTAATTTATGTTCTTGGTTCATTGAGTCAGAGAAATACTATGGGTCAAACATATTCACAACTAAAGCAAAACCCTCTCTTGGTGGCAGCAGCTAAAGGAACACAACAAAAGAAAAATGACAATCTTTTTACTTGGGGCAAATAGCACAAGGTCCTTTCTAGCTGGGCTTAATTTTCTGGTTTCTAAGTGGTGAAAACAAAGCCTCTTAGGGTTTCTTTGATTTGACCATAATCACACAGCAGGATGCCAACAGAAGAACCTATAGGCGATTCTAGGTGCCAATGTGTTCTATTTACCTAGTTCACTTCCCTTCCATCTGCAGAGCTCAATTTGATCTCAACTGTACTGGCTTAGACCTTTCCTCAAATAAATAAGCCCATCATGGACCCTGATACATACTTGCCTCAGAGTATTTGAGCACACTATTCTATGAACTGCATATCTAAGAGCTTCAGAGAAGAAGGATAAAACACTCTGAAACATCCTAATGAGTTGTCAGAAGCCAGGAAACACCACAGCCCTGTTATTGGGGAGTTGGGGGAGTTCACTGAGACTTTTGAGGGAAAAGAAAGTTTTATTGTTCTAGTTTCAACACAGTAAGTGGGGGGAGCGGTGCATGTAGCTGGATTCTAGATAAGGAAATGAAATATGTAACAAAAAAAAACCCCACCATTAGAAATCCAACCACATCTAACAGCTCTTATACAGTAACCTAATAAATTTAACCTTACATTCACTTCCACTTATCTCATCAGCGTTCCTAGGATTGGAATATTCTTCAGCTCTACCAGCCAGAGATATAAGGGCATTCCTAACTTTATGGCAAACCACTTCAGTATTTTTGCCTTGAGAACCCCATAAACAGCATGAAAAGGCAAAAACATAGGACACTGAAAAAATGAACTTTTGGTAGGTGCCCAATATGCTACTGGAGATCAGTGGAGAAATAACTCCAGAAAGAATGAAGAGACAGAGCCAAAGCAAAAACAACATCCAGTTGTGGATGTGACTGGTGATAGAAGCAAAGTCTGATGCTGTACAGAGCAATATTGCATAGGAACCTGGAATGTTAGGTCCATGAATCAAAGCAAATTGGAAGTGGTCAAATAGGAGATGGCAAGAGTGAACATCAACATTTTAGGAATCAGTGAACTAAAATGGACTAGAGTGGGTGAACTTAACCCAGATGACCATTATATCTACTACTGTGGTCAAGAATCCCTTAGAAGAAACGGAGTAGCCACCATAGTCAACAAAAGAGTCCAAAATGCAGTACTTGGATGCAATCTCAAAAATGACAGAATGATCTCTGTTAATTTCCAAGGCAAACCATACAATATCACAGTAATCCAAGTCTGACCTGACCAGTAATGCTGAAGAAGGTGAAGTTAAATGGTTCTATGAAGACCTACAAGACCTTCTAGAACTAACACCACAAAAAGATGTCCTTTTCATTATAGGGGACTGGAATACAAAAGTAGGAAGCCAAGAAACATCTGGGGTAAAAGGCAAATTTGGCCTTGGAGTACAGAATGAAGCAGGGCACAGGCTAATAGAGTTTTGCCAAGAGAACACACTGGTCATAGCAAACACCCTGTTTCAACAACACAGGAGAAGACCCTACATGTGGACATCACCAGATGGTCAACAACAAAATCAAATTGATTATATTCTTTGCAGCCAAAGCTGGAGAAGCTCTATAGATTCAGCAAAAACAAGATCAGGAGCCAACTGTGGCTCAGATCATGAACTCCTTATTGCCAAATTCAGACTTAAATTGAAGAAGTAGGGAAAACCACTAGACCATTCAGGTATGACCTAAATCAAATCCCTTATTATTATACAGTGGAAATGAGAAATAGATTCAAGGGATTAGATCTGACAGAGTGCCTGATGAACTATGGACAGCGGTTCATGACATTGTACAAGAGACAGGGATCAAGACCATCCCCAAGAAAAAGAAATGCACAAATTCAAAATGGCTCTCTGAGGAGGCCTTACAAATAGCTGTGAAAAGAAGAGAAGTGAAAAGCAAAAGAGAAAAGGAAAGATACACCTATTTGAATGCAGAGTTCCAAAGAATAGAAGGGAGAAATAAGACAGCCTTCCTCAGTGGTCATTGCAAAGAAATAGAGAAAAACAACAAAATGGGAAAGACTAGATATCTCTTCAAGAAAATTAGAGATACCAAGGGAATATTTCTTGCAAAGATGGGCTCAATAAAGGACAGAAATGGTATGGACCTAACAGAAGCAGAAGATATTAAGAAGAGGTGGCAAGAATACACAGAAGAACTATACAAAAAAGATCTTCGTGACCCAGATAATCATGGTGTTATGATCACTCACCTTCACATCCTGGAATGCGAAGTCAGGTTGGCCTTAGGAAGCATGACTATGAACAAAGCTAGTGGAGGTGATGGAATTCCAGTTGAACTATTTCAAATCCTAAAAGATGATGCTGTGAAAGTGCTGCACTCAATATTCAAGCAAATTTGGAAAACTCAGCAGTGGCCACAGGACTGGAAAAGGTCAGTTTTCATTCCAATGCCAAAGAAAGGCAATGCCAAAGATTGCTCAAACTACTGCACAATTGCACTCATCTCACACACTAGCAAAGTAATGCTCAAAATTCTCCAAGCCAGGCTTCAGCAATACATGAACCGTGAACTTCCAGGTGTTCAAGCTGGATTTAGAAAAGGCAGAAGAACCAGAGATCACATTGCCAACATCTGCTGGATTATTGAAAAAGCAAGAGAGTTCCAGAAAAACATCTAATTCTGTTTCATTGACTATGCCAAAGGTTTTGACTGTGTGGATCACCACTAACTGTGAAAAATTCTGAAAGAGATGGGAATACCAGACCACCTGACCTGCCTCTTGAGAAATCTGTATGCAGGTCAGAAGGCAACAGTTAGAACTGGACATGGAACAACAGACTTGTTCCAAATTGGGAAAGGAGTTTGTCAAGGCTGTATATTGTCACCCTGTTTATTTAACTATATGCAGAGTACATCATGAGAAACGCTGGACTGGATGAAGCACAAGCTGGAATCAGGACTGCAGGGAGAAATACCAATAACCTCAGTTACGCAGATGACACCACCCTTATGGCAGAAAGTGAAGAAGAACTAAAGAAACTCTTGATGAAAGTGAAAGAGGAGAGTGAAAAAGTTGGCTTAAAGCTCAGCATTCAGAAAACTAAGATCATGGCATCTGGTCCCATCACTTCATGGCAAATAATGGGGAAACAGTGGAAACTGACAGACTTTATTTTTCTGGGCTTCAAAATCACTGCAGATGGTGATTCCAGTCATGGAATTAAAAGACGCTTACTTCTTGGAAGGAAAGTTATGACCAATCTAGGTAGCATATTAAAAAGCAGAGACATTACTTTGCCAACAAAGGTCCATCTAGTCAAAACTATGGTTTTTCCAGTAGTCATGTATGGATGTGAGAGTTGGACCTTATAGTCCAACTTTATAGAAAGTCCAACTTTATAGAAAGCTGAGCATCGAAGAATTGATGCTTTTGAACTGTGGTGTTGGAGAAGACTCTTGAGAGTCCCTTGGACTGCAAGGAGATCCAACTAGTCTATCCTAAAGGAAATCAGTCCTGAATATTCATTGGAAGGACTGATGTTGAAGCTGAAACTCCAATACTTTGGACATCTGATGCAAAGAACTGACTCATTTGAAAAGACCCTGATGCTGAGAATGATTAAAGGTGGGAGGAGAAGGGGATGACAGAGGATGAGACAGTTGGATGGCATCACCAACTCAATGGACATGAGTTTGAGTAAACTCTGGGTATTGGTGATGGACAGGGAGGCCTGGCGTGCTGCAGTCCATTGGATCGCAAAGAGTCGGACATGACTGAGCAACTGAATTGAGCTGAACTATCTTTATCCCAATCAAATGATTGGTGAACTGAGTCAGGAAGAAGCCCAGTTAGGAAAGTTGAGCCAAGGCCTCATTGGCTGCATGGTGCCTGCAGAATCCAACTTAACATCTAAAGAAACTCCAAACAGGCCAAGAGAAAAGTTTGACAAAGGTGAGAGGGTGATCTCAGCAGCCTTCACTTAAACCTGCCTGGGAGGCTGTATTTTAAATGACTGCATTTTAAACAACTGCAATCATATGAAATATACTCTCTGACCACAATGAAATAAAATTAGAACCCAATATCAGGAAATTTGGGGAATTCATAAATATGTGAAAATTAAACAACATACTCCTAAATAACTAATGGGTCAAAAACTATCAAAACTAACTCAAGAAGAAACAGAAAATTTGAAAAGATCTGTAGCAGGAGATTGAGTCAATAATTTTAAAACTCTTAACGAAGAAAAACTCTGGACCAAATGAGTTCAGTGGTGAATTCTACTAAATATTAAAAGAGAAATTAAAACCTATCTTTCTCAAACTCTTGCAAAAAAGGAAAAAAACAGAAGAGGAGGAAATTGCTCTCAACTCATTCTATGAAACCAGCATTACTCTGATACCAAAACCAGACGAAGACTATAAAAAAGAAAACTGTAGAATAACATCCCTCATGAATATGAACACAAAAAATCTAAACAAAAATTTAGCTATATGATCCAAAAATATGTAAAAGGGATAATATAATATGAGAAAGTTGTGTTTATCCCATGAGTGTAGTGTTGACTTAATATTCAAAAATCAATCAGTATAATTAATTGTATTAACAAGCTACAAAATAAAAACAAACCATGCTGTAATAATTGGATATCTTTATGCAAAATGAAAGAAGTTTGATCTGTCTCATAACATATGAAAAATTAGCTCAATATGGATCATAGACCTAACTGTAAAATCAAAGCTATAAAACTGTATAAAACATAAAATAAAACTTTGGTTAGGCAAAATTTTCTTCTGTCCAACACCAAAGCCACTATCTATAAAGAAAAGAAATTAATTGGGGTTAATGAAAAATTTTAAATTTCTACTCTTTTAAAAACACTATTAAGAAACTTTCCTGGTGGGACAGTGGTTAAGAATCTGAGCTTCCACTGCAGGAGTGGGCACAAGTTTAATCCCTAGTCAGGAAACTAGATCCCACATGCCATGGGGCATGGCCAAAGAAAGAAAAAAAAATTATTTTTCATTAAAGATAAAAGAAAATAAAAAGCACTGTTAAGAGAGAGAATGAAAAGTCAAGCTGCAGACTTGAGATATTTGCAAAGCATGTATCTGAAAAAAGCACTGTATCCAGAATATATAAATAAGTCTTAAAAATCAATAAGATGAAAGCCAGTTATCCAATTTTTTAAAATGGGCAAAGTACTTGAGCAGACATTTCCCTTCATCAAAAAAGATAGATAACGAGTATGTAAATGATAAGGCATTCAGCATTGTTAGTCATTAAGGAAATGCAAATAAAGTCACAGTGAGCTAACACTATACATCTATTAGGAGGACTAAAACAAAAAAGACTGGCAATACGTAACATGGATGAGAAACTGCTGATGGGAATATAAAACTGACAAAACTACTTTGGAAAGCATTTTAGTAGCTTCTTAAAAAGTAAAAATATATTTATGATCTAGCTGTTTCTCCTCTTAGGTATCTGCACAAAAGAAACAAAAACCGTAAGGTTCACACCAAAAGGTTCATGCGTGTACTCATAGCAACTATTTTGCAGTAGAAACCTAGAATCATCCCAATTTTCTAGCCACAGATGAATAGGTAAATTATGGTGTATCTATACAACAGAACACCACTTAGCAATAAAGAGGAATGAACTACTGATACATACTGCAACGTGGAAGGATATTAAAATAATCCTTCTGAATGAAAGAAAACACCCAAAGAGCACACATGATTCTATTTATATAAAATTCTAGAAGGTGCAAAAAAAAAATATCTGTGGTGACAGCAACAAAAGCAATTGCTCATTGGTAACAGGGAGTAGAGGAGAGCATGGAGGCCTGGAAGGAGACTCTTAAGGACCACAAGGAAACGTTTTGGGATGAATGTATATGTCCACTGTCTTGATTTTGATGATGGTTTCATCAATGTATATAACCTCATACATTATACATATATACATTCAAAACTTATCAGATTGCATACTTTATAGGCAGTTCATCATATGTCAATTATACCTCAAAATCAAAAATTTTTAAATAACAGAATTATGACTAGTTTGAAACTTAAAAGAAATTTCAGAGATCAAAAAAAATAAAACTTTGGTATTGTGGCTAAACTACCTTATTCTTTCCAGTATTAAGTAATAATAAATAGGTCTACTTTAGTGAAAGCTTAACACGAACAAGGCCTAATTTTAAGAACTTTACATGTGTCAGCTTGTTTAATACTCACAATATCCCTATGAGATTGATAACCTGATTATAACGTTTTATAGTTGGAGAAACTGAGGCATGGATAGACTCCAACAAGGACTTGCTGCTAAAACTAGCCAAGTCAGGATCACAATCCAGACTGAACTTCTCCACTATGTTCACGCTTGACCACCTCTCAGAAAATCTAAGTCTCAAACATTTGGGAACTGAGCTTGCTGCTGCTGCTGCTGCTAAGTCACTTCAGTCGTGTCTGACTCTGTGCGTGCCTGACTTTTAGCAGCCCCATGGACTGGAGCCTACCAGGCTCCTCTGTCCATGGGATTTTCCAGGCAAGAGTACTGGAGTAGGGTGTCATTGCCTTCTCCAGGAACTGAGCTTACTGGCTTGAAATAGAAATATTAGGATTAGGAGACAGACCTCCAGGGAGCCAGGGAGAAGGATGGAATGAGGTGCAGGAAGTATCCAGATCTGTCTGCACAGCTGTCCTGCAAAGGTCCACCCAGCTCAAATCACTGCCTGTGTCAAATATGTTAGCCTAGAATTTGACTCTTCCCCTGAGTTGTACAGGTTGACTGTTTCTGCCCCAGGCCAGCCTTAATGTTCAAGGCACTTCACCAGTTCTCACAAGAATTCTATCACACTAAGAATAGCCAGAATTTTGTTTTGTTTTCACGAAGATTTGGGAATTCATGGGAAAGGGGCTCACCCCCCAGTGCACAGAAGTTACTCAATTCCTCCACCTCAGGCAGCACGAACTTCTCTAAATCTCTCTCCCCTTCCCCAGCCAGTCTCCTGTCACACTTCACGTTTGTGCTATAGGACTTGGTCCCAGTCTTTTTAAAAATTTCCTTCTCTACTTAAAACCTGTGCATGCTGCATGCTAAGTTGTTTCAGTCGTGTCATATTATGGACTAATGCCCGCCAGACTCCTCTGTCCATGGGATTCTCCAGGCAAGAATACGGAGTGAGTTGCCATGCCCTCCTCCAGGAGATTTTCCCAATCCAGGGGCCTAACTCATGTCTCTTATGTCTCCTGCATTGGCAGGTGGGTTCCTTACCACTATTGCCACCTAGGAAGCCCACTTAGAAACTAGACCATGACTTTCAGCCTCCTCACAAGCCTATCAAAGCCCATCATTTCTACCCTAGGAACTCTCACATCAGCTGCTGAGAAGATACAGTCTCCAAGCTCGTGGCAGACTTCCTAAGGTGAATCTATGTGTGGCTTTTGTGACCATATCAAAAAGAAATGCATGGAGAACAGACAAGGACTTTCCTTCTAAATAGAGCCTCAGCTTTTAGACCCCTCAGGAATCCCACGGAGATCTTCTCAGACCAATACCGGTTATACCCTAGTGGCGAATGGCCTCGTCTGCATTAGTTTGTATGATTCTGTCTGGAGGAGATAAAAAGGCTCCTACTGGGAATAATATGGAGGTTCCTTAAAAAACTAAAAATAGACCTATCGTATGACCCAGCAATTTGACTCCCGGAAATATACACAGAGAAAATCATAATTACAAAAAGATACATGCACCCCAATGTCCATTGCAGCACTGTTTACAATAACCAGGATATGGAAGCAACTTAAATATCCATCAACAGAGGAATGGATAAAGAATATGTGGAATGTATACACAATAGAATATTACTCAGACCAAAACAAACAAACACAAAATCATGCCATTTGCAGAGAGATGGATAGGCCTAGAAACTGTCATACAGAATGAAGTCAGTAAGAGGAGAACAAATATCGTATATATATATATATATATATATATATATATATATATATATACGGAATCTAGGAAAATGGTACAGATGAACCTATCCTCAAAGCAGAAATAAATACACAGACATGGAGAACAAACATATGGATACCAAAGGGGAAAAGGGGGGAGGGCTGAATTGAGAGATTAGATTCGCATATGTACACTGCAAGCAGAGACATTACTTTGCCAACAAAGGTTCGCCTAGTCAAGGCTATGGTCTTTCCTGTGGTCATGTATGGATGTGAGAGCTGGACTGTGAAGAAGGCTGAGCGCCGAAGAATTGATGCTTTTGAACTGTGGTGTTGGAGAAGACTCTTGAGAGTCCCTTGGACTGCAAGAAGATCCAACCGGTCCATTCTGAAGGAGATCAATCCTGGAATTTCTTTAGAAGGAACGATGCTAAAGCTGAAACTCCAGTATTTTGGCCACCTCATGTGAACAGCTGACTCATTGGAGAAGACTCTGATGCTAGGAGGGATTGAGGGCAGGAGGAGAAGGGGACGACAGAGGATGAGATGGCTGGATGGCATCACTGACTCGATGGATGCGAGTCTGGGTGACCTCCGGCAGCTGGTGATGGACAGGGAGGCCTGGCGTGCTGCAGTTCATGGGGTCGCAAAGAGTCGGACACGACTGAGCGACTGATCTGATCTGATCTGACTATGTATAAAATAGATAATTAATGAGAACCTACTATATAGCACAGGGAACTCCATGCTCTGTGGTGACAAAGAGGGGATATATGTACATGTAAGTTGATTCGCCATGCTGTTCAGCAGAAACTAACACAACATTGTAAAGCAACTAAACTCCAATTAAAAGAGTAGAAATACAAATCCTTGCATGCTTCTCTCCCCACAAGCTTTGTACAGCTACCTCACGTAGGCTGGCAAAACATAATTATCAATGTGAAGGCAGCACTGGCAGAGGGGGGAGTTTGTAACTCAGGATCTTGAGTCTCCACGGGTGAGAAAAAAAGAACTGAGATGATCTCAAACACCAGTCTGGGTTGCCTCAGCCACTCCCTCTCTGACATTGCATGTGGAAGGGCAAGGGGTAGACCAGAAGGAAGAGAAAGCACCAGGGGGCCTCTCTCAGGCACTCCATCTAGGGTGAGGTGGGGGAACAGAATAAACACTGTAAGGGAAGTGAAATCCCCCAGGGGACAGTTTTGCTACGCCTCTTCTTTGCTAGGTCGCCCCCTCACTTCAGCGATGACTAAGCTGATTCACTTGTGGCACATCCCTTTTCAAGTAAAGAGCAGGTACAGGCCACAGAGCCCCTCCTACAAGAACAGAGATGTGTGGACAGGGCAGAGAGGTCAGCAGTCATGTCCTTAGATCAGCAGTCACAATGAACAGAAAGGTCTAAATAAGTTGTCAACTTTTTAAAAAAAAATAGATTTTACATAAAAAATCAGATTTCATGATTATCAGGTGATCCAGTAACCTCAGTCATATTTATTTTAACAGCTTCTTAGCAGGCACTATTGTTTGCAGTCTGTTTTATACCCATCAGCCAGGCAGATCCTTTTGCAGTGTAAATCAAAATATGTTACTTCATTGACTGAAATCTTCCCATGGTGTCCCGCCTCACTCACAGTAAAAACCAGAGTCACAGAAGTCCTGTGCAAGACCTTCCATGGTGGGGCTCCCCCTTACCTCCTGTTCCTCCTCCTCCTCTTTCCACAGATTACACAGATTCAAACCCTGGCTCTATCTTCTGTGTGTCCTTGGGTGAATAACTTAACGGTTCTTTGTCTCACTTCCTCATCTGCAACATGAAGCTAATAATCCTATCTTGCTCATAGTGTTGCTATGAAGACAAAACATTTAATATTTAAAAAACATAATCTTGTTATTCCCTTGCTTCACCCATGCTGGCTTCAGTGTGTGCGTGCTCAGTTACACAGTCGTGTCCAACTCTTTGCGACCCCATGGACTGTAGCCTGCCAGACTCCTCTGTCCATGGGATTTTCTAGGCAAGAATACTGGAGTGGTTTGCCATTTCCTACTCTAAACTCTTCCTGATTCTGGGATCAAACTTGTGTCTCTTGCATTGGCAGGTGGGTTCTTTACCACTGCACCACCTGGGAAGACCGGTAGTAGTTTAGGTGCTTTTCCTCAAGTAAGCCAGGTTTGTACCTGACTGAATGCCTTTGCAAATATTCTCTTTATGGCCCTGGCTTCCACAGCTACCCGACAAAATCCCCCATCCCCACCCCCTGATGTCTCCTGCAAGCCTTGCTTACCAGTATTTGGGATGAATCAAAAATTAAAAATTAAAAGGAAAAGTGGACCAACAAAAAAAAATTGTCAAAAAGAAATGAAATGAGTATTGATTGAATTCAGGAAAGAAATGGAAGAAAAAGACAAAATAATCTCCAAATGAAGACAGTTACGAGGTGGCTAAAGGTTAAGATACTTTTTAAAAAATTAAGAAAGAGCATTGAAGAAAGACTAGAAAATAAGACAAACTGTGATCATTTCTTTTCCTAGAAAATCATGAGAAAAATCATGAGTACACTTAAAGTTATAAATTGGATATGAATCGGCAGTCTATCTTCAGATTTATCAAATTATTGTTCTAGATATTTCTGTCTGAGCATCCCAGAGCAGCTTGTCACCATCTCTGACTATCAGAAAATTTGTGGCTAGTACCCCCACTCTGCTTCTTCCCCTGGTCCAGGCTGAGCTGTCTTGTCTGGCCCTGTGGCCCCCCAGGAAGCAGAAAGCCCTCAACATGTCTCAATGGGATATTGATTAATTTGAATTTTATTTGAAAAGAAGTCAGTGGGGGAAAAATGATATTTAAAAACCTCATTCTGATCCCACCTGGTAAAGAACCCACCTGCCAATGCAAGAGATACAAGAGACACGGGTTTGATCCCTCAGCTGGGAAGATCCCCTGGAGAAGGAAACAGCATCCCACTCCAGTATTCTTGCCTGGAAAATCTCATGGAGAGAGGAGCCTTGAGGGCTACAGTCCTTGGGGTTGGACACAAGTGAGCACGCATGCATGGTCATACTATTTGTTTCCAAACAGGAATTTTTGGCTCCAACTGTGTGAGCACTTTTATTTCAACTTTGCATATATATATATATTTATTTATTTATTTATTTATTTAATTTTATTGGAGGATAGTTGATTTACAATGGGTGTTAGTCTCAAGTGTACAGACTTTTCTTTCTAGGACTCGGTTACTGGAGAATTTGCCTTTAGAAATAAAGAACTGGTGAACCTAGAGTTAAAACTGAACACAGACCCAGGGACTCAGACCTTATTTCCTGTGGTTAATCACTAAAGTAAAAAAATAATAATAAAATTGAAATTTCATCTAGTTTTTATGAGAAAATCAGAATTGTTAACATATTCAGAATTATACATGCACACAGACATACACACATACATTCGTTTAGAATTAAGGAAGAAAAATAACATTCATGTACTTTACTGTGTCTTTGGTAAAGTGGTAGACAATTCAGCATGTAATCTAGAACTGTTTCAACTTCTAGAAGAATTGCTTTTCATCCACCTGGTTCTCTAGAGAATCATCCTTACAGGTTGCAGCTACAATGAATGTCAAATCCTCTGTCCACATTTACCTCCTACTTTCCCCCATGTCCAACAACACATCCAAGTAGAGTCCTAGGGAAAAGAAAAGAAAATATATGTATAAGCAGTATCGGAGAAGGCAATGGCACCCCACTCCAGTACTCTTGCCTGGAAAATCCCATGGACGGAGGAGCCTGGTAGGCTGTAGTCCATGGAGTCACTAGGAGTCGGACACAACTGAGCGACTTCACATTGACTTTTCACTTTCATGCATTGGAGAAGGAAATGGCAACCTACTCCAGTGTTCTTGCCTGGAGAATCCCAGGGACGGGGGAGCCTGGTGGGCTGCTGTCTATGGGGTCACACAGAGTCGGACACGACTGAAGTGACTTAGCATAGCATAGCATAGCATAAGCAGTATAGGCTGGCCCAGGACTCCTGATTGCAGGCAGATTCTTTACCATCTAAGCCACTAGGGAAGCCCTAGTTAGACAACTACTAACTTCAAAAATCATTATCTGCATTTATTATAATACACACTCACTGCATTGTTGTTTAGTCGCTAAGTCTTGTCCAACTCTTTTTCAATGCAATGAACTGTAGCCCACCAGGCTCTTTGATCCATGGGATTTCCCAGACAAGAATACTGGAGTGGGTTGCCATTTCCTTCTCCAGAGAATCTTCCCTACCCAGGGACTGAACCTACATCTCCATTCTTTACCGCTGAGTCATCAGGGAAGACTCACACTCACTGGGTATATCTTGTCAAAACCTGAAGGATGAACTTCCTCTGGGTCAGTCACCTCGGGGTATACCCGCTTTGAGTGGGAGGAGGCATTAAGTAGCTATTACAGTGGGAAATTCCAGTGGAAATGGGGGACTACACAAGTTTACAAATAGGCAGTAAGGGCAAAGTGGGTCAGAGCTCTACAAAGACCAGAACCAGGCAACTGAAGAGGAATGATGTTAAACCTGATGGCCAAGAAATGACAGTTAACATCTAAGTGCATGACAGTTATAAATCAAAAACTACAGTAAGGAAGGGAAATGGTGCTCATCACATGCAGGCAGAGACAGCAAGATGATGGACAGGGTTCTAGAGGCACTTGTAAGGACCTTCCCTTCCCTTATTGTTCTTGAAGGATGTTTATCTCTCTGGACCTGGGAACTCTGCAGAACTGACCTGGAGCTCTGCAGTTATGTGTGCGGATATAGGGGCCCATCAAAGAAAAGACTACTTTCCTACAATCAGAAAAGGAACTTTTGTTTCTATTTAATTGAGGCAATCATTTAGAAAACTCTACTTAGAAGGTACATTTTTATTTTTTTACAGTTGGCATTTCAATGTCTCAAATTCCCTTTGCAGATGTTTCTTTCAAGGATCCCTGAATATAAAAGGTCCATAAATTTGAGGTGAGCCATGAAGACATCAGTAAGAAGACATGAGATGATATCCTTTCAATAGTCACTTTGAAGAATTTCAGTTCATATAAATATTTTGCATTGCAAGAGTAACCACAAAAATAGAAATTTCTACAAAAGATTCTCTGTAATGTCACTTTTGGATTGCCTTTGAGAGTAGGCTCCATCCAGGAATGATTAGATGTTGCTAATCTGCCATGTTTCTAAAATTTTTCCTTAAATCCATATCATGATGATAAGAACATGCTGTGGAAACCAACCAGGCTCATGGGACTGGTGTCAGAGAATAAAGGTTTGCCTTTATAGTCTTTTGATCAAATATACTTTGTGAAAACTAACTGCTTACCAGCAGTTTAGTAATTAAGGTCTGCACAAAAGCAAAGCAGAACGCATTTAGTTTCTGTGACTAAAGACATATACTAAATATTTTTTAAATAATTAATTTATTTTAATTGGAGGCTAATTACTTTACAATATTGTAGTGGTTTTTGCCATACATTGACATGAATCAGCCATGGGTGTACATGTGTTCCCCATCCTGAACCACCCCCCACCTCCCTCCCCATCCCATTCCTCTGGATCATCCCAGTGCACCAGCCCTGAGCACCCTGTCTCATGCATTGAATCTGGGCTGATGATCTATTTTGCATATGATAATATACATGTTTCAATGCTATTCTCTCAAATCATCCCACCCTTGCCTTCTCCCATAGAGTCCAAAAGACTGTTCTTTACATCTGTGTCTCTTTTGCTGTCTCACATATAGGGTCATGGTTACCATCTTCATAAATTCCATATATGTGTGTTAATATACTGTATTGGTATTTTTCTTTCTGACTTACTTCACTCTGTATAATAGGCTCTAGTTTCATCCACCTCATTAGACCTGATTCAAATGCATTATTTTTAATAGCTGAGTGATATTCCATTGTGTTTATGTACCACAGCTTTCTTATCCATCTGTCTGCTGATGGACATCTAGATTGCCTCCATGTCCTGGCTATTCTAAACAGTGCTGCAATGAGGAATGCACGTGTCTCTTTCTGGTTTACTCGGGACACATACTAAATACTAAAGATGCAAATTAGATAGTAAATGTAGATTAACACAGATTTGTAAAATATAAATAAACTCAATTCTCTCTTAGAAATAATGTTGAAATAGTTTACCTTTCAAAGCAAGTAGTTTTAGACTTGGCTTCTCAAATGTATGTTGAGAAGTTAAAGAGAAGTATGTTGAGAAGTTAAAGAGAAATATGTAGATCTTATGACAAAAAGAAAACAAACACATTAAATCATTGTCATCATCATCATCAGACATTACTTAATTCCATTTCTGCATGCTTGTGTTAATCAAACACAAAATTTTGAACTCAATGACTTAACCACAGTATTCAAATGCTATGAAAGAAGACTGAAAAAAAAAAATACAAATTTCAAGCTTCCCCTTTTGACTTTAAGTATGAAAAATGTTGTTTAATCAGAAGAAAATATTTCACCAAATTTTAAACAGAGAGAAAGAAGGATAGTTGGACAATTCAATGATAAATTCAGTCTTTCATTTGAATAGATATGAAAATAAACTGTGCTTAGAAATAAAAGCAATATTGTCTTCCTTCATAAAATAAAGGAGATAATAATACTTACCTCATCAAGAACTGACCTAAACAAAGTCCTGGCATGAAGAGATTGCTCATTATATGTTCATTTTCTTTCTTCAGTGACAACTATCAAAATGTAACTCTGCATATTCCTCTAGATCACTTACAAGAAAATAAATTGTGATAGGAAATTAATTATATTTCATTTTTAGTTCAAAAGCCAGAAACTACAGAGGCAGAGAAATCTATAAAAAATTGTTTCCTCCCTTTCAAGAACGCACTCTCATGTACCCTCAATGATACTGTTGAATTGGGCAATAGTGACTAACATACTATCCAGTATTTTGTAACTGTTTGTAATTAACAGAGCTAAATGTTTAAGAGTTAAAGTAATTCTTGAAATTTATTTTTAAATACAATTATAAAACAATTAAAGGTGAAAAAAAGACAACAGAAGAAAGACAACTTAAAGTCACTGATGGTGTGATGATAAATGCATAATATCTATAGTCATTTGATCTGGGTTTCAATTCTAGCTAACACATAAACTCTGTGTGCCTTAGAGACTTAATTTCCTTGCCTGTGAGATACAGATGATGCCTGCCCTGAGAGTAAAATAGTTCATATAGAACATTTAGCCCACTGCTTGTCTTATAATCACTCATTCATTCATTCAGCTATGTTCAATGAACTTTTACACTACATCTAGCAATGTGTCAGGCATTAGAAATACAGCAGTGAAAAACAGTCATGATTCAGCTCTCATGGAGCTTAAAAATATGGCAGAAGAAGCAGACATTAAGAAGGTCATAAATAGTTTGATAAATAGGTAAAAGTTAATTCTGACTAAAAATTAATTCTCTTTCCCTTCTCCTCATTTATAGTAAAGGGAACACCTGTGCTTTCTACTTTCACTTAAAAGAATTCAATGAATTAAGTGAATCAACTTTGTAAAGTGAATAAACTTTGTAAAGTGAATCAATTAAGTAAACTTAAAAGCTTTCTACAAATCTCTATTGCTATATTTGTAATGAAAAATGATCAAGTATGTAGTAATTGCAAGGCCCTGACTTCCCTGGTGGCTCAGATGGTTAAGTGTCTGTCTACAATGTGGGAGACCTTGGTTCGGTCCCTGGGTCAGGAAGTTCCCTGGAGCAGGAAATGGCAATCTACTCTAGTACAATTGCCTGGAAAATCCCATGGACAGAGGAGCCTGGTAGGCTACAGGCCATGGGGTTGCAAAGAGTTGGACACGACGAGTGATCTTCACTGTAACATAGGGAAAGTAGAAAGAATAGCTGGATGCAGGTTCTTCCTGCTCCTATGGAGGGAGGTAGGACAACTGGGCACTGTGAGCCAGTTGTCCACACATACAGTACTCAAGGAGCTTTGAGAGAGGGAAGGGTGAGTCACTGGATATTTGGAAGAGGCAGAAGTGGACTCAGCTGGGAAGACTGTGCAGCAGGTGCATTTGGACTTGACAGGGGCCGCATGGTCTTGAGGAGATCAGCCAAAAGAATAAACAAAGTATAGAAGGAGATCATCAAGGGGCAACAAAGAAACAGTATGTAGTGCATTTTGACTAGATTGAAGAAGGTGCTACAGGGAACAGTATGGAGGTGCCTTAAAAAATTAAAAATGGACCTACCATATGATGCAACAATCCCAGTCCTGGGCATATACCTAGAGAAAACCATAATTCAAAAATATACATGCACCCAGTATTCATTGCAGCACTATTTACAATAACCAGGACAGGGAAGCAACCTCAATGTCCATCAACAGAGGAATGAACAAAGAAGAGGTGGAACATATGTGCAGTAGAACATTACTCAGCCAAAAAAAAAAAAAGAATAAAATTGTGCCATTTGCAGAGATATGGATGGACCTAGAGACTGTCATACAGAATGAAGTAGATCAGAAAGGGAAAAACAAATATTGTATATTCATGCATATAGGCAGAATCCAGAAAAATGGTATAGGTGATCTTATCTGCCAAACAAAAATACAGACAGACATGGAGAACAAACATATGGATAAGGATACTAAGGGGAGAAGAGGGGATGGGATGAATTGGGAGATTTGGATTGACATATATACACTACTATGTATAAAACAGATAACTAGCAAGAACCGACTGTATAGCACAGGGAACCCTACTCAATGCTCTGTGGTGACCTACATGGGAAAGAAATCCCCAAAGAAAGGAGATAAATGTAAACATATAGCCGATTCACTTTGCTGTACAAGAAAAATTAACACAATAATGTAAATTAACTATACTCCAATAAAAAATAATTAAAAAAAATTATATATAAAAAACGAAGGTGCTAATGGCAGTAGTTGGCAAGAAGAAACTAGACAAGAAGTTTGAGATCAGATCCTGCTGCTGCTGCTGCCGCGCGCGCGCTGCTGCTGTGCTAAGTCAATTCAGTCGTGTCCGACTCTGTGCGACCCCATAGACAATAGCCCACCAGGCTCCCCCACCTCTGGGATTCTCCAGGCAAGAACACTGGAGTGGGTTGCCATTTCCTTCTCCAATGCATGAAAGTGAAGTTGTGTCCTACCCTTAGCGACCCCATGGACTGCAGCCCACCAGGCTCCTCTGTCCATGGGATTTTCCAGGCAAGAGTCCTGGAGTGGGTTGCCATTTCCTTCTCCAAGATCAGATCCTAGCAGACTCTAAATGCAGGGTGAAAGAGTGTGACTTGTATTGTTGACAGCTGCAAACTATTAATGGAGTTTGAGTAAGACAGTAAAATGACTGGAGCTGTGAGTTGGAAGAGTAATCATCCTACAACAGTATATCAAATGTATACGAATGAAGCACTCTTTGTAATAACATCTCTCATTTGACTTAGCACAGGCCACATTACCTAAAATCTGTACCATAGACATAGGGAAGAGAAATACCAACAGTGTATCAAATGGATCTTTACCAGGGCTGCTGGGATTTTACTTAAGGCTTTGGGGAAACAGCTTTTCAGGTCTTCTCTGTTGGTCCTCTTGAAAGCGAGAGTCCTGAAGCTAGCACAGTTGGAGTGGTCTGGGGAACTTGAAGTATTTTTGAATTGGGTTGGCCAATGGCCAATAAATTCATTTTTGCATAAGATGTAATGGAAAAACCCGAATGAACTTTTGGGCCAACCCAATATTTGCTGGTGCTGAAGCATAAAGAAAATAAGCTTCCTTTTCTGAATACTCTGGAACTCATAAGGTAGATCCAAAGCACATATGTGTTTGGTGAAAATAAAGCACTCTGTAATTACATCTCTCATTTGCCTTGCACAGGTCACATTATCTAAAATCTGTACCATAGAAAAAGGGAAGAGAGACACAAAGAGGTAAAAACAATTGCTCTGAAAACAAAACTGCTATGACCCACCATTCCAAAAAGTACAAATCCTCTGCCTACTTCACCCACACATCATCCAATAATGGCTGATCAGAGCTGTTTAATGAAATATTCCTACTCCTGAAACTCCCATGGGCTACATGCACAGAACAAGCTGACCCTGACTTCCTCCCTCCCCACACTCCAACCTCTCAGAGGCGAAACAGCTGTGGGAGACAATGATGACTGGTCAACCAATCAACAGGCAGCTGATAGCCGACAGGCTCCATTTGTCACTCTGCAGAGGTGGTGGAGGAAGCCAAGTTGCCCTGCCCAGTGTTCAGAAACTTTCGACTGAAAGAGAATAACAGATGTTCATTTAAAAGAACCAACTACAACCCCCAAACATAATTTTATTACACAAATTCATTGCCAGTGAATATTTGGAGAATAAGAACACTTTTGCCAGGCCTCACAGGGTGTCTGGAAGACAGACACAGAGAAGGGTCTACATATTTCTAATCTACGTCTTGTTTCCATGATGAACTCCACAGAGTGTGAGACACTGTCTTGGTATGTCCCACAGAGGAGCTTTCAGGGATTGCTCTTGGTTTATTTAGAGCCAGGGGAAACAGGGGACTGGGTTTCCTATTCCTAAAACAAGGAGAACTAAGTAGGAACAAGATAGGTGGCTGAAGACTTTATCCTATTACTTCATGTAAAAGTCATCATGTTAAATAAACACATTTGGAATGAATTTACCAACATAGGGGGAAATGACACTAAGCCACACAGATAAGCCTTTTAAAAATTTAAAGTCCAATATTTAAAATTCTCTTCATCCAATTAAGCAACCAGCAACTAGGGTTGGGCCCTCAGTGAAGAATGGATTATGTAATACTGTAAAGGGAGGCAGCCAGAGGTTAAGTCCTTTCTTGCAGTGATGAGCAAATAAGTGAAAAACTGCCATTGAGGAGAATGCTACCTTAGGGTCCTTCTTCCAAAGTTGCACTGTGCTGCCTTGACCCAAAAGCCAATGTATTTATGGTCATCATGTGAGATCAGGAGTTCTGTAAAGAGACAGGAAGGTACCAGAAAGGTCAAGAAATGCTGTTTGGATTGATCTTTGGGCTCTTGTCTACATTTGAGGCTCTATCTTATCTGAATCTTCCTCCAACATATTCCTAGCTCAATTATGAGAAGACCTAAACATCCACCTCTGTGCCAGGATTTCTGACCTTCCTATGGGAAATAGATGGAGAAACAGTGGAAACAGTGTCAGACTTGATTTTTCTGGGCTCCAAAATCACTGCAGATGGTGACTGCAGCCATGAAATTAAAAGACGCTTACTCCTTGGAAGGAAAGTTATGACCAACCTAGATAGTATATTCAAAAGCAGAGACGTCACTTTGCCAACAAAGGTTCGCCTAGTCAAGGCTATGGTCTTTCCTGTAGTCATGTATGGATCTGAGAGCTGGACTGTGAAGAAGGCTGAGCGCCGAAGAATTGATGCGTTCGAACTGCGGTGTTGGAGAAGACTCTTGAGAGTCCCTTGGACTGCAAGGAGATCCAACCGGTCCATTCTGAAGGAGATCAGCCCTGGGATTTCTTTGGAAGGAATGATGCTAAAGCTGAAACTCCAGTATTTTGGCCACCTCATGCGAAGAGTTGACTCATTGGAGAAGATTCTGATGCTGGGAGGGATTGAGGGCAGGAGGAGAAGGGGACGACAGAGGATGAGATGGCTGGATGGCATCACCGACTCAATGGATGTGAGTCTGAGTGACCTCCGGGAGCTGGTGATGGACAGGGAGGCCTGGCGTGCTGCAGTTCATGGGGTCGCAAAGAGTCGGACACGACTGAGCGACTGATCTGATCTGATCTGAGGGAGGAACCAAATTGGCTTCCAGTAAACTAGAAATTTTGACTAGCCAAAACAGTCTATCTTGATAATTTACTGTTAAGGTGGAACTCTGGGGTAGAGATATATTTACTTTAAGAACCCTAGGTAATACCTGTAGAAGAATTTAATCTAAACTAGAACTGGAAAATATAAAGAAAATCTCACAAAGATGCCCTCAAGGAAGACAAAACATAAGGACTAAGAGTCTAATCACAATAAACCTCTGATTTACAGAAAACTGATGATGTCAGAATTTTCTGATATGATGGGGGTTGGTCAGAGGTTGTCTCATAACAACCTTAAGAAGTTTTGTCAAAAGCACAAATGAGAGATGAGTCTGGTCATGTCGGATCTCACAAAGTGGGTTGAATTGAGCTTTGTGTGGCTAGACTGATTTTGTCTGCTCAGAAAGTTTTCAAGGCTGATCTTCATTTGCTTTTTGTTTGTTTTAGAATTTATTTTTATTTATTTATTTTTGGTTGTGCTGGGTCTTCGTTGCTGTGCTAGAGCTTTCTCTCGTGGTGGTGAGCTACTGCTCATTGCAGTACACAAGCTTCTCATTGCTGAGGCTTCTCTCGTGGAGCACATGCTCTAGAATTGAGCGCTTCAGTAATTGCAGCTTAGGGGTTCAGTAATTGTGGCTCATAGGCCCTAGAGCTTGCAGGCTTCAGTAGTCGTAGCACATGGGCTTATTTGCTCTGTGGCATGTGGAATCTTCCTGCACCAGACATCAAACCAGTGCTTCTGCATTGGCACATGGATTCTTATCCATTGTAATATCAGGGAAGTCCTCTCACTTGTTTTTTGTTTTAACTGAACTCTAACTGAACTCTCCCCTCAACGTCCGCTGCCTATAACACAGTCTCACTTGACTCACCTGTAGCTTGTTGCAATTTGTGTATTCTAATTGCAATTACTTTGCCATTTCCAAGTAAACTCATTTTTTGAGTTTGACTCAGTTTACCTCTTTATTTAGGTCAACATACATGTGAGGATTGTGGGAGCAGAAATTAACTCTAGTAGGCACTCAGACTGACACTGCTGCTGCTACTGCTGCTAAGTCACTTCAGTCGTGTCCGACTCTGTGCGACCCCATAGACAGCAGCCCACCAGGCTCCCTCATCCCTGGGATTCTCCAGGCAAGAACACTGGGGTGAGTTGCCATTTCCTTCTCCAATGCATGAAAGTGAGAAGTGAAAGTGAAGTCGCTCAGTCGTGTCCGACTCTTAGCGACCCCATGGATTGCAGTCCACCAGGCTCCTCTATCCATGGGATTTTCCAGGCAAGAGTACTGGAGTGGGGTGCCATTGCCATCTCCGATGATGCACTTCTCCAGACTGATGCACTGGACCCCAAAACACTAGAGGTAGGTCAAGAGGCCAAGACAGGGTCAATGGAGCAGAGGTCAGAGGCAGAGGTGGGACAGACCTTCAGTTCAGTTCAGTCACTCAGTCGTGTCTGACTCTTTGTGACCCCATGGATTGCATCACACGAGGCTTCCCTCTCCTTCACCAACTCCTGGAGCTTGCTCAGACTTACGTCCATTGAGTCAGTGATGCCATCCAACCATCTCATCTTCTGTCATCACCTTCTCCTCCCACCTTCAATCTTTCCCAGCATCAGGGTCTTTTTAAATGAGTCAGTTCTTCGCATCAGGTGGCCAAAGTACTGGAGTTTCAGCTTTAGCATCAGTCCTTCCAAAGAATATTCAGGACTGATTTCCTTTAAGATTGACTGGTTAGATCTCCTTGCAGTCCAAGGGACTCTCAAGAGTCTTCTCTAACACCACAGTTCAAAATCTTCAATTCTTTGGCCCTCAGCTTTCTTTATAGTGCAACCCTCACATCCATACATGACTACTGGAAAAACCATAGCTTTGACTAGACTGACTTTTGTTGGCAAAGTAATGTCTCTGCTTTTTAATATACTGTCCAGGTTGGTCATAACTTTTATTCCAAGGAGCAAGCATCTTTTAATTTCATGGCTGCAGTCACCATCTGCAGTGATTTTGGAGCCCCCCAAAATAAGATATCTCACTGTTTCCATTGTTTCCCCATCTATTTGCCATGAAGTGATGGGACCAGATGCCATGATCTTAGTTTTCTGAATGTTGAGTTTTAAGCCAACTTTTTCACTCTCCTCTTTCACTTTCATCAAAAGGCTCTTTAGTTCTTTTTCACTTTCTGCCATTAGAATGGTGTCATCTGTGTATCTGAGGTTATTGATATTTCTCCCAGCAATCTTGATTCCAGGTTGTGATTCATCCTGCCTGGCATTTCACATGATATATTCTGCATATAAGTTAAATAAGCAGGGTGACAACATATAGCCTTGATGAACTCCTTTCCCGACTTGGAACCAGTCTGTTGTTCCATGTCCAGTTGTTCTAACTGTTGCTTCCTGACCTGCATAGAGATTTCTCAGGAGGCAGGTCAGGTGGTCTGGTATTCCCATCTCTTGAAGAATATTCCACAGTTTGTTGTGATCCTCACAGTCAAAGGCTTTGGCACAGTCAATAAAGTAGAAATAGATGTTTTTCTGGAACTCTCCTGCTTTTTCGATGATCCAGCAGATGTTGTCAATTTGATCTCTGGTTCCTCTGCGTTTTCTAAAACCAGCTTGAACATGTGGAAGTTCATGGTTCATGTACTGTCGAAGCCTGGCTTGCAGAATTTTGAGCATTACTTTGCTAGCATGTGAGATGAGTGCAATTGTGCAGTAGTTTGAGCATTCTTTGGCATTGCCTTTCTTTGGGATTGGAATGAAAGCTGACCTTTTCCAGTCCTGTGGCCACTGCTGAGTTTTCCAAATTTGTTGGCATATTTAATGCAGTACTTTCACATATCTGAGTGTAGATATGCTGAATCACCTAAAAATATGACCCATAGTCATGCATAATTGCATTCAATGACTGACATCTGAGGGGATGCTTCAGGCCTTGAATAAACTGTTTTCAGTTTAAATAATTAATGGAATTATCTTCAATTTCCCAGGTGGCACTAGTGATAAAGAATCCATTGGCCAATGTAGGAAACATAAGAGACCTGAGTTCGATCCCTGGGTCGGGAAGATTCCCCTGGAGGAGGGCATAGCAACCCACTACTGTATTATTGCCTGGAGAATGCCATGGACAGAGGATCCTGGCAGGCTACAGTCCATAGGGTCGCAAAGAGCTGGACATGACTGAAGAAACTTAGGATGCATGCGTGCATCTTGAATTTCCAAAGAATTTTCAGACAGAACAGGCTTAGACTTTTTTTCTTTGAGGTTGACATACATTGGCTATTTTTTCTGTGTATTTGTTTAAATAATTTCTTAAAAATTATTAGTACAATGCATCTTATTTTACATGTTTGTTTTCAGTTCATTTGGAGGGGCTCTTTGTGAGAGTACAGAGGGTTTGTGTTACTCAACAAAAGTTTAATCCTGAGAAAAAGCCATTAAAGTCAATCTATCACAACAGGTACTGTCATAGCAACTAATTTAAAGTTTGTTTGCAACCTTATCTTGAAATCTGATAGGAAAATAAGAAGTTTGTTTTAGACTTAACAAATTGAGTTATAATTGCAAATGCACACTAAATTCTTTTGTTTTTCTTTTCTTTTTTTTTTTTTTTTTGACACCACACAGTTTGTGGGATCTCAGTTCCCCCAATAGAAGCCCAGAATCCTAACCACTATGTCACCAGAAAACTCCCTACACTCACCTGTTGATTTGGGGGAGAGTAAGATTTTCCCACAAGACTATGTAACATGACCTAGTATTCATCACTTCACAGTTGGACTTCTACAGCATGGCTCCTATGAGGATCACATTTTTAAACTTATTCAATGGCTTAAGTCATATTCTGAAGGACTTACTGTAATCTGTAAACGTTCACTTGAGATTTCAATCATATTTTCATTCTTGTTGACTTTCTCCTGTCATTTCTATTTGTTAATATCTCTGCTTGTAATTTCAGCAATTGTTCACCATTTATAGCTAGATAAAGTTGTTAATTGATGGCAAAGTTGTTACATGGATAAAAAATGTTTGGAAATTAAGTTTGTAAGTGGACAATCCGCTAGTAAATATTTCTCTGTTATGATGATGCTTGCTTCTCTACTTTGTGCCTTTAGATGAAAACTCTGATAATCTAGTTCATGTAAATTTTTTTTCATAAAGAATCCAGAGAAATTCATCAATTTATATATAGTAATCATCAGATCAGATCAGATCAGTCGCTCAGTCGTGTCCGACTCTTTGCGACCCCATGAACCGCAGCACGCCAGGCCTCCCTGTCCATCACCGCTCCCGGAGGTCACTCAGACTCGCATCCATCGAGTCAGTGATGCCATCCAGCCATCTCATCCTCTGTCGTCCCCTTCTCCTCCTGCCCTCAATCCCTCCCAGCATCAGAGTCTTCTCCAATGAGTCAACTCTTCGCATGAGGTGGCCAAAATACTGGAGTTTCAGCTTTAGCATCATTCCTTCTAAAGAAATTCCAGGATTGATCTCCTTCAGAATGAACAGGTTGGATCTTCTTGCAGTCCAAGGGACTCTCAAGAGTCTTCTCCAACACCACAGTTCAAAAGCATCAATTCTTCGGCACTCAGCCTTCTTCACAGTCCAGCTCTCACATCCATACATGACCACAGGAAAGACCATAGCCTTGACTAGGCGAACCTTTGTTGGTAAAGTAATGTCTCTGCTTTTGAATATGCTATCTCGGTTGGTCATAACTTTCCTTCCAAGGAGCAAGATTCCTACAATCTTTAAGGCTAAACTTTCACCTGAGTTAGCCACTCACCTAATGCTTAAATTCTCTGCTAAGGAATCCCTATTTTAACATCTTCTCCAACAGGGAGTTTCCTGCCTCCCCACGCATCTTTCTTCATTATAACATATTTTTCTAAGCAAGCTGAAATGTTATCTAGTATTTGAACACATGTAAGTACAGCTGTCAGGATGCTGAAAAAACACAGTGGGGAAAAGGGAAGAACAAAGATCAATTGGGTTATTTTTCCATTGAGGTAAATCGAGTTTGAATAGTTGGGTAAACATTTTAACTGGCTTCACTGCAGTTGAAAACATAAGAAAGATATTCGTTCTTTTAAGCATCAATCAGATTGTCATTCTGAATATCTGTGTAACAGGTAGTTTCGAATATCTCACTACGTACTGGTGTCCTTTCAATAAACTGGTGAATATTGTTCATCTACACATAATAAAATGTTTGTTTTACAAATAAAATACTTCTTAAGGGACTTCTCTGGTGGTCTAGTGGCTTTCATTCCTTGCTCCCAATGCAGGAGGCCTAGGTTCAATCCCTGTTTGGGTGGGGAACTAGATCCCATATGCTGCAACTGAGGGTTTGCTTGCCACAACTAGAGATCCCACATGCTGCAACTAAGACCCAGAGCAGCCAAATAAATAAATAAATATAATTTTGATGGCTAAGTCAAAGATTTCTTTTGGCAAATGTCACATTGCACTTGAAAATATGTGTGTTGTTTTCAAATATCTTTCGATATTGATTTCCAACATAATTTCACAGGGATAAGAGATGAGACTGTACGATTTCAATACCTTTAGACCATGAAATCTGTGCACATTGTTTTATGTCCTTGGATGTGTTCCAGTGTCTCCTGGTTTATAGTCTGTGGGAACTAGAATAGAATTTTTATCCTACTGTTGTGTGAAAATTGTATAAATCTTAATTATGTTGAATTGGTTCACAGTTCAGGTCTTTTCAGTTCAGCTTTTCAGGTCTACCATATCCTTCTATTTCTCTATGTATTCATTCTGTTCATTTTTGAGAGTTTGATATCAAAATTCCTACTAACATTTTTAATTTATCTACTTAAAAAATAATTGTAATATATAGTGTGGAGCTATATGTAACCTTGTTTATTTTTCAAGTCTCCTGTAAATGTGTTATCAAACTTTCATAGTTTAAAAAAATAAAAAATTTTTAAAATAAGTAAACATTTAAAAAACTTTTTAAAGATAATTCTGTATTTAAAATATTGCTTGATGCTATATTTCTATTTATAATCACACACAGAAATCTTGAAAATTTAGACATACTAGCTCACCATGAATAGTGCATATACATTACAATGTTCTTCTACCTTGATAGATCTTAAATTAAAAATAAAGTCACAATCTTTCTTTTAAAAATAACAAATTATTTTATTTATAAAAATAAAATTAAAACCACAATCTTCTTTTTCTGCCTTTTTCCTTTTTCTAAGTTTCAAATATAATTGGGTTAATTTAGGTCCACCGTGGTGAAAATAAATTCTTTTCATCTTATTCCAAGTTTACACTCAGGCAAATTTTCTAATAGCCAAGTTGTTAAGACCCATAATTAATGAAATCAGTGCTCTTCAATTTCCAAATCATACAAATGAGCTGCTCTTTAATTGGAAACAGAGGCTCTGGGCTCTGCTTTTCCTTCAAATATGGTGGTGTTCTTTTTTCTATGTACCCTGTGAGATGTATCTCTAGGGGGTTTGATAGCTCCAGTGAATTCTGTGCTGCTAATACTCAAAGTATCAAGTGGTTTTTTCCTGAAGAACATGGCTTTGAGTCCACACATTTTTCTTCTTCCTCAAGGCATCTTCTACACCATATTCATCTGTTGATTAAAGTTCAAAATCTTCTTTGCAGGAGGCAAGCTCAGGGTGCCGATCCCCACTTGGGTATAACATTGTAGGCGTACCGTCTCATTCCTCCTTTCAACTTAATCCAGCTTCACAACATCACCAGGTTTCCATCGTTCCTGCTAGCATCAATGTCAACTTTCCCATCTCACTTCTAGATCAGGGGAACTTTGAGCTTTCTCTCTGAAGTTCTCTGCTTACTATTGAGGAATTTGCAATGTAGTTAATGCTATCAAACTCTACACTTAAAATCACTGAAATGCCAAGAGGTGTGTGTATTTTACCACAATAAATAAAAAAGGCTTAGAACTTTTGAAGCAAATCAACCAATAATCTTCCCATACTTCAGGATGTTTTATTGATGTGAGCTGACAAAGTTCCTGTCATTTACAGCAGTTAGCAGTAAATTTGCTCTTATTTGAACCATGAAGCACTCTAATAAAATCATCTTTAGAAAAACTTGAAGCCCATTATTTATATTTAAAAAACTATTCACGTTTTTGTAGATGAAGAAACTACAAAATAGTTCACAGAGGGTGACACCTTGCCCATGTCACACAGTGACACACAGTGAAATGAGGACTCCAGTCTCAGGTTTGTTTGGCTGCAAATTTTAGTCTTTTCTCAAAGGCAAAACAAATCTTATCCAATGAATGAGTGAAATCTTCAAACATGGAAACAGTTCTCTAATCAGGATTTTTTTCAATCTAAGCTGCTCCTCTCATTTTGATGCAGTTACTCACTAACATTTATTTGTGCTGACTGAATTTTCCCAAGAGTTAATGCCAAGGCTTCTGCCAAAATCCACCATCACAAATTATTTGTAAAGGGGACCACATATTTTTATTTCCCATACTTAACTTTTAAGTAAAAATATTATTTAAAACTTTGGAATGTTACCTGTTAACATATTCAGAAGGAATTCTACTTTGAGCTTTTTAACTTGCTTTGAAGACCACTTTATTTTTTTTTATTTATTTATTTTTTATTTTGGTTAACTTTACAATATTGTATTGCTTTTACCATACATCGAGATGGATCCGCCACCATTATACACGTGCTCCCACTTTATATTTGAACTTCATTCTGGCATTTTTGCAACAGATTTTGGTTAAAAGCATTTAAGTTAGAACAATCCCATTTTTAAACAGAGATTTTTGAAATGTGATTACAAATGAATGTGACTTAAAAAAAACTACTAGAGTTCAAATTAATATCATTGACTTCAATGTAGTCATCTTGGGAGACTGTAGATAATGATGTACCAATTATTCATTCATTGAAACACATAATAAGTCCTTATTCTATGCCAGACATTCAGAGAATTTTTAAAAATCCTTTTTCATATTTCCTCCAAAGCCAGTTAGTGAATTGTGCTGGAAACTTGTTACTTCATGGTCTTTTATTATTTTGACCCCAACCAGAATTATAAATTTGATCATCCACCTCATTCAACAGACTTAGCTCCTAGAGAATATGACTAAAACTCAACTCCAGCATCAAAGGTTGAAGAGTTGATGATTGACATTGAAGGCATGCCTGATTCTTTGACATACAGCATAAAACCACTTTGATGAAACTAGCCCCTGACCATGTCTGATGACCCCATCTTAAATGGTACCTTTCTTAATTCACTATTGCTTTTCCCTTCATTGCTTTTCTTTAGAGTACTTATCTCTCACTAACAGAATGTAAGTTCTATGAGAGGAGAGAGTTCTGTCTGTTGCTGTATTCCCAATACTGAAATAAAGCCCAATACATAAAAGGTGCTTTATAAGTGATTTTCAAATAAATGAATGAATAAGAGATTTATATTGTTATATAAAATGTTATGCCTCAATGTCACAATTTCACAACTCAATACAAGTATAAGGTTTAATTTTAATGGTTTACAGCGCTCCATCTTTTGTTTCTAATATTATTATTTAATCAAGATAAAGAAAAGCTCTGGTTCATTAACAGTGTGGATTTTTTTTTTTTTCTTTTCTTTCCTTCTTTAAAGTGTTATGTTGTACTTGGGTTGTATTCTGGTATCTTGTCATTGCTTCTTATAACTGCATTTGATTGGTATAGATTTATAATACTTTCCCCCTTAACTATATGCAGGGTGTTAGGAATGATGCAAAATAAATGTAAGGCTATTCTATGTTCTCAGAAGTTTAAAGATCTGCTTGGAAGGACAAGAATCCATATTTGAAGGACGAAAAGTTCAGAAAAGTGATGCTGTACTGAATATCTTCTTAGAGAAAAGAAAGAGATTCCTATTAGAGTTTCTGGGGAAACTCTGTGGAAGAGATAGTTACAGAGCCTGCACCTTGCAGAATGAACTGAATACAATTTTCATTTTCACCAAGAACTTTATTGAACAACGTATTCATTAACCAAATGAACCTTTTGGCCAACCCAATAAAATGGCCTCCTCTTCATCACCTTTCACTCCCTTCCCTCTTAAAAATCTCTTTCAAGCACATGTCTAGGTCTGCATATTTATTCATATATTCTTGTCTGATTCCTATTATTGGCACAGAAGCTCCATGAAATCAGGGAGTGTTTGTTGCTGTATCCCCAGTGACAAGAACAATGCCTGGCATTGAATAAATATTTGTTGAATGAATGAATTGCCATCCTCATGGTCAACCCCTTCTCATGTGTAGGGTGATGTCCTGAGTGATGACTGAAACCTGAAGTGCCAGGTCAGTACGGAGAAATGAGTGAGAGATGGGCAATCCTAGCAGAGCAGACGCCAGAGACGGAGCCAAGATGGGAACTGGGGCAATGAGAATTAAAGACCTGTCAGGCAATCCAACACAGCCTTCCAGACAGAGTATCTTGGACTCTTGTAGACTCTAGTGGACTTCAGAACTGATGGAATAAACCAAGCAAGTTTTCTGGGTGCCACATAGTGGCTGCCATGGGAAGCCTCTTTCACGATAAAGCCTGCCCCGTGAATCAAAGAGGCAAAGTCTTCAATAGGAATGGAGCCATAGTCATGCACTGAATTTTTACATGAAGAGAAAGTTGGCAGTACTGCTACAGACAGTATAATTGACTAATACTTGTTTATCTTCTCCAATGGGCTGTGGGCTCCTTAGGAGAAGAGACTGCCTGCTGCTGCTGCTAAGTGCTTCAGTCGTGTCCGACTCTGTGCGATCCCATAGACGACAGCCCACCAGGCTCTGCCGTCCCTGGGATTCACCAGGCAGGAACACTGGAGTGGGTTGCCACTGCCTTCTCCATTGTGTGAAAGTGAAAAGTGAAAGTGAAGTTGCTCAGTCGTGTCCGACTTGTAGCGACCCCATGGACTGCAGCCTACCAGGCTCCTCCATCCATGGGATTTTCTAGGCAAGAGTACTGGAGTGGCTTGCCATTGCCTTCTCTGAAGAGACTGCCTGGTACTCTCTCATTCCTGGTATGAAGTCTGCACTCTTGACAAACATTTGAGAGAAAGGTTGAAAGAAGGGAGAAAGATACTGGATCACTGCTCTTTAGTGGGCTATACCTAAAGGCATGGAGAGCAACATATTCAGAATTGTCCTCTTGAAACCTGATTGAAATAAACTTTTGTATGCATTAAATAGCCAATAGTTAACCTTGAACTCAGTATAGTTCATCCCCTCCCAATTCACAACTAAACCTTCAAGCATCAAGTTGAGTGGTTAAAGATTTAAAATTTAAGCATTAAAGATTTTAAAAGAGCCATTAAGTCATTCACAAAGTTCCTTAATCTCTACTGTGAGTGGGGAAAAAAATCCTTCAATTTGCTCCAATTAAGACTTCAACATTTTCTTAATTAAACAACTTTCCATCTGGAAAATAAAAATCTTCAAGGCCCCCCCCCAAAAATCTCTGAAAGTAATCAAAACTAAGTGAATTTTTAAAAAAATTAAAACTATTCTTCCCAATAGTTTTGGCCACCATCAGGTAACTTACAATTTATTTTTTAAGGAAGTATATGTATACCTAACTTCAGATTAAACCTGTGAGCTTATTGACATTTCAGAGACAATTTCAGAGTGTTTCTTTGTGGGGATTACCCTTTCTCAGAATTTCTCTGGGCTGAGTTCATGGTCATTGTGGGCTTTCCCCTCGACTATGCCATTTTTTTTCTTTAGTTTGTCCTACACAAACTAAAGAATGGTACAAAGAATGTCCTACAAATACTAAAAAATGTGAATCCTGAGAAGGAGAAGGGTTCATTTTCATTCATAAAGACATAAATGTGGCTGAAGACTAAACATTAGTTACAGTTACAAATGGAAAGGAAAAGCACACAACATTATCCTCAGTGTGAATACTGTTTTGTGTCTCTGTTACCAAAATGTAAAAAAATGGCTCTGTTATTCTTCCTGCTGAGGGTATAGGTTATCACAGAGTGGGAGAGGTGGTTTCCCTTCAAGACCACACTGAAGAGTTTACAAGTTTTTTTCTTTAATTTTTTTCTGGTTTCCTCTTAAGCAAATGGTTTTTTCAGACAATGGAATAACGCAATGAATCTAGTCGGTAAGGTCCATCAGGTGTTACTCTGTGTAGGGAACCAACTAGGCTAGAGATCAAAGTTTCTCTCGGGTGCCCGGGAAAGGATATCTTGCTGAGTCTTGGTCTGAGGTCACTGGAGCCTTGGTTCCCATCAGTTAGTGCATCCTCTTCTGGAAGCCTCCCTCCACTTATTCACATTTTCATCAAATAATCACCCCTATCCCAGAGTTTCTAAAGCAAATCTGTTTTGCTTATTCTTTCCTTCCCTCCTTCCAAATCACTGTGCTACCAGTGTCAGGCAGGGTCTTGTCAGTGAATTCCTAAATTAGCATTTCTAAAATCTAGTTTTGAATTTTATTCTTTTTACCTTTCTCTAACTCAACATCAATCCCCCCACCTCTCTCCTTTCTTTCCCTTTTTTATCCGCCATTAGTGTTTCTTTCTTAGGTTACAGGAAAAAATGGACGGATCTAGGTAGGAGATGCTCTTAAATCATGGACTAGAAATTGATTTATTACAAATTCTGTATCATTAAGGACTTTTCCAGAAAGGGGTAGAGGCTAATTTGCTTTCTAACAGCTCTTAGCAGACATGTGCTCCCAGAACTTGCCTGGCAGGCTTTTCTGAGGTCCTATAAAAGGCTTTAGGTTTTGAGGCTGAAAAATCCTGAACAGACAGGAGAAGCTGCACATTGCCTGTGTGTCTGTGGGGTGGCTGTAGGGTATGGGGCGCTGGGGAGTCCCTGGAGAGTAGCTCTCCCGCATATGTGTTTAGCGCGCCATCTAGTGGCAGAAGCTCACAGAAGCGAAGGGAAGAGAGGAAAGCCTGAGTCTGGAAGACACAGCTCAGGATTGGGCTGGCTTCCCCTTAAGGACAGGTCAAATAAACCTAAAGTGGTTTTGTTTCAACTCTACACATTGCATAGGTGACGAACGTTGTGCACACCGTTGGGAGGCTTCTAGAAGCCATGGGATATTAAAGAAAAAGGATAAAATACGTTAAAGACCTGAATTCTGAAAGAGATAGGAATACCAGACCACCTGAACTGTCTCTTGAGAAACCTGTATGCAGGTCAGGAAGCAACAGTTAGAACTGGACATGGAACAACAGACTGGTTCCAAATAGGAAAAGGAGTAAGTCAAGGCTGTATATTGTCACCCTGTTTATTTAACTTATATGCAGAGTACATCAGGAGAAACGCTGGGCTGGATGAAGCACAAGCTGGAATCAAGATTGCCGGGAGAAATATCAACAACCTCAGATATGCAGATGACTCCATCCTTATGGCAAAAAGTGAAGAAGACCTAAAGAGCCTCTTGATGAAAGTGAAAGAGGAGAGTGAAAAAGTTGGCTTAAAGCTCAACATTCAGAAAACTAAGATCATGGCATCTGGTCCCCTCACTTCATGACGAATAGATGGGAAACAGTAGAAACAATGGCTGACTTTATTTTTCTGAGCTCCAAAATCACTGCAGATGGTGATTGCAGCCATGAAATTAAAAGACGCTTACTCCTTGGAAGGAAAGTTATGACCAACCTAGACAGCATATTCTGAGAAAGCAATGGCACCCCACTCCAGTACTCTTGCCTGGAAAATCCCATGGACAGAGGAGTCTGGTAGGCTGCAGTCCATGGGGTCGCTAAGAGTCGGACATGACTGAGCAACTTCACTTTTATGTTTCACTTTCATGCATTGGAGAAGGAAATGACAACCCACTCCAGTGTTCTTGCCTGGAGAATCCCAGGGATGGGGGAACCTGGTGGGCTGCCGTCTATGGGGTCGCACAGAGTCGGACACGACTAAAGTGACTTAGCAGCAGCAGTAGACAGCATATTAAAAAGCGGAGACATTACTTTGCCAGTAAAGGTCTTAGGTCTAGTCAAGGCTATGGTTTTTCCAGTGGTCATGTACAGATGTGAGAATTGGACTATAAAGAAAGCTGAGGGCCGAAGAACTGATGCTTTTGAACTGTGGTGTTGGAGAAGACTCTTGAGAGTCCCTTGGACTGCGATGAGATCCAACTGGTCCATCCTAAAGGAGATCAGGCCTGGGTGTTCACTGGAAGGACTGATGTTGAAGCTGAAACTCCAATACTTTGGCCACCTGATGCGAAGAGCTAACTCATTTGAAAAGACCCTGATGCTAAAAGGGATTGAGAATAGGAGGAGAAGGGGACAACAGAGGATGAGATGGTTGGATGGCCTCACCGATTCGATGGACATGGGTTTGGGTAGACTCCAGGAGCTGTTGATGGACAGGGAGGCCTGGTGTGCTGCGGTTCATGGGGTCACAAAGTGTCCAACACGACTGAGCGACTGAACTGAATTGAATGTTAAGGACCTATTAAGAAAGGCAAAAAGTACTGCTACACAATTATTTTAGAAAGTAGGACTCTAAAACTATAAGCTCTCTGGTTGAACAAATTAATGAGACTTTTCTATGAATATAGGAAACAAAAACAAATTGAAGGAAGAGAAGAAAGAGAAGGTGTGGGAAGAAAATGAAAGGGGGAAGAGGCAGGATAACCCAATGTTTTGTAGATAGTTCTACATCTGGGTTCAAATTTCAGGGCCACTTCTTAGCATTTGTGTGACAGTGAGCAATTACTTAAATTCATTCAGTCTCAGGTTGCCCATCTGCAAATGGGGGATGATTCCACCTGTGTCTTGGGGATGCTGTGAGGGTTAAATTAAAGCATATGTGAAAGTGCCAAGCCCAGAGCCTCATGTGAAAATGCTCAATAGATGGTAGTTATTATTAGCAGGGAGAAGACAAAAGGAAGAGAAAGGAAGGAAGGGAGGAGGCTCAGCAAGCGATTGTATAGAACTGTGATGTGAGAAAGGAAGTCACATCTAGGACTGTGCAGTTCACCACTAGGCATTTGATCAACCTAACAGGTGAATCCCATGAAAGGAAATATCTGTCTTCAGGGGACAGGTCTCTGCCTGAAGCCCATGTTTGTTCTGGACTTACAGAAGGCTGTACAGAAGGCCCTTCCTCCTTGGCACCCCCAGGTCTTCATTGCTGTGAACTGTCAACCTGACACTCAACCCTCCACAGATCTTCAATTCAGTGCTGGGAGCTCATGTGAAGGAAAAGTAAATGACCAATCAGAGATGGTGCTGATGAAAAGGAACAACCAGGGACCAGGTTTTAACCTTAGAGGGTAGACATTAACATGATCTAGCTTACAAGGGGCCTCCTGAAAACACTGACTGGCCACTGTCTGGGGCAGTTAATATTGACTGAATGCACTTGGAGAGGCTGGAAGAAATATCTGTATAACCCAAGGCACCTTCCCTCCCTGCTAAAAGCTGATTCCGCATGGCAGATCTGTGAGGTGGATCCACAGAGCTGCTTCAGTATCTCCGATATAGCTATTTCTAAGGATTGTTTAAAGCCCTCTGGATACTGGAAGCCTCTGGAGTGCAATATATTGCAACACACACACACACACGTACATACACTCATGCACTCTGAGGAAGAACTTAGCCTACCACAGCCAGAGCTCAGAATTGGAGGTCATAGTGGCCTTTCCCTGTGTAATGGCTGACCACAGTCTCAGGGGAACAGCAACCATTGCTTGCATTTCTAACCTTTTACCAGCTTCCTTTCATGCCAAGGAGAAACTAGGAATAAGAATACAGTAATACGATCCCCAATTAGCATAAAATAAAAACAACCCAGCCATGTTTTCCATCGGCATTTCCAACCTTAAATGAAACACATGAAGCAGGGACAAAGAGATAAAAATATATTCATAGAACTATAAATATATATATACTGGCTGTATATGTACAGCCAAGCACTCTGACCCAAATGACTATCTGTCTCTGGAAAACCAAGCAGTCAGATGTGAAAATCTGAGAATTTTCCCTTTCCCAAGCACAGTGTGTGTACAGACAGGAAGGGACAGTGTCCTGATGACTCAGTAGAGAAGGGGTTAAGTCCTCAGCCATCCTGTTCCAAAGTGATTTATGATGATGTTCAGTGTTTCAACACCCCCACCCAAAGAACAGCCCCTTCTCTCCCTCCCAGTCCAGGCTCACCGCTCACCATGCTGAAATGGGAAGGAGGCGGTGTTTTGCTGATCTGTTAAATTCTTAGTGAAGTTTCCTTGATTTCCAGTGGCTGCTGTTGTTTGAGTTTGGTTTGGATCAAAACTGAGGTTGTCCTGGCATTTCTGGGACTGAATCCAGGCAAGAGGAAGAAGAAAAAGGAGAAGGAAGAGAGGAGAGAAAAGGTGAGAAGAAATAAAGGGAGGAGAGAAGCTTAAGGAAAAGAAAAAAGTCCTTTTCAACATCACATTCCTGTGTTTTCCCTCGGCCTGGAAAACATATTAATCCCAGTGCTTTTACGCTCGGAAACAAAGAGACTAAGCCAGACTGTGGGGGAAAGGGTGATAAGAAGGATCCTGGAACTCGAAAAGGAGAAAGAACGAGATTTAGAAATAGCTGGGACTCCACTTTAAGGGGCATCCAGCGCTGTCGGCCGGTCGGGGGAATTGGCATTCACAGACACACAGCCCGAGCAGAAGCTGCAGACAAATGGAGATGCAAAGACTCAAAAGGACAGCTCCTTTCACCTCATTCTACTTGTCAAGAAGGTGAAAAAGCACAGCCAGAAAGAAAAGAAGAAAGTTCAGCCCTCAGGACCGGACAGGCGGTGGTCTGTGTAAGGCTCTGGGAGCTGGGGCTGCAGCACACCCCTTTGTATCGGCCAGCCTTGCAAAGGAGAAAGAGAATTGGGAGGAAAAGCATTTCGTCTAGGAACTGTCCTGGGAGCACACTTCAGATTGCTTTTTAAAACCTCTGCATTCCATCTCCATGAGCCACTATGTAAGTGTGTAATCCTGCCTGTCTTTACTGTGTTTGTTTGTTTCTTTGTCATTTATTTGAAGAAATGAAATAGGAATGTTGTCATAATTAATATGCTCAGTGTGCGTTTTCTCTGGAGCATCAGACAGTTGAAACAGTGCAAGCATGCTGAATGGGGAACTGAGTTGAGTTTCCTGCTTAATGTAAACTGTCTCTGCTAAGCACTGACAAATTACAGGGACTTAAAAGCAACAGGATCTCATCCGATTTTCCATTCTCTGACCTCCCTCCTTCTTCTTCTCCAACTACCCCTTCCCCCTCTCCTTGGCAAAGATAGATAAAGAGATAATGCCCAGCTCTGTTTGCAATTAAATGATTTTCTTTTTTTTTTTCTTCTCTCTCTCTCTGCCCTCCCCTTTCTGTGTTTTGACCCTGCTGTCTCCCCAAAGAGGACTGCACAATGACATGGAGAATGGGACCCAGTTTTACTATGCTGCTGGCATTGTGGCTGGTGTGTGGATCAGAACCCCACGGGCAAACCATGAATAGAGGGAGCCGCGGAGGGCAGAAAGTGCCTCTGGTTTCCGCCGTCAACAGAAGGCCAGCTCGGTTACTGAGGCACACGGGGAGGTCTCAGGGAATTGAGAGAACCACTCTGGAAAAACCAAACCTTCAGCCTCTCCAAAGAAGGAGGAGCATACCGGTATTGAGAGTAGCTCATGCCACCGCACCGCCAGCCTCGCTGGGCATCCATGGGGCCCCACTGAGAACTCAGCAGAGCCCAGGAGCTCGGAGATCTCCCCGTGAGATGGTCCGAGATGAGGGGTCCTCAGCTCGGTCAAGAATGTTGCGCTTCCCGTCTGGGTCCAGCTCTCCCAACATCCTTGCCAGCTTTGCAGGGAAAAACAGGGTATGGGTCATCTCCGCCCCACACGCCTCAGAAGGCTACTACCGGCTCATGATGAGCTTGCTGAAGGACGACGTGTATTGTGAGCTGGCTGAGAGGCACATCCAGCAGATCGTGCTGTTCCACCAGGCAGGCGAGGAAGGAGGCAAGGTGCGAAGGATCACCAGTGAGGGCCGCGTCCTGGAGCAGCCCTTGGACCCCAGCCTCATCCCAAAGCTGATGAGCTTCTTGAAGCTGGAGAAGGGCAAGTTCGGCATGGTGCTGTTGAAGAAGACCCTGCAGGTGGAGGAACGCTACCCTTACCCAGTCAGGTTGGAGGCCATGTATGAGATCATCGACCAGGGCCCCATCCGCAGGATAGAGAAGATCAGGCAGAAGGGTTTTGTGCAAAAATGTAAGGCCTCTGGAGTCGAGGGCCAGGTGGTAGAGGAGGGGAACAATGGTGGAGAGGCAGGAAGGCCAGGCCTGAACAGTGAGAAGAGGAAAGAGGAGCAGAGGAGAGCGCAAGTGCCACCCACCAGAGAGAGTCGGGTGAAGGTGATGAGAAAACCCGCCACCACTGCGGGGGCCCCTCCCCCACCTCCTCCGACCCCACGGGCCACCACGCTGCCTCCAGCTCCGGTCACAACAGTGACGCGGGCCACCTCTCGGGTGGTGACGGTAGCTGCAAGACCCACAACCACCACGGCCTTTCCGACCACCCAGAGGCCCTGGACCCCCCGAGTGCACCTTTCTTCGGCCCCCCACAGGACCCCCGCAACAGCCGAGTTGACCACTGCCAAGGGGCCGTTGGCCTCCGAGAATCTCTACCCTCTGCCCAGGAAGGAGCAACCCAGGGAGAGGCCGCCAACCACTAGGAGGCCCAGCAAGGCCACCAGCTTCGAGGTCTTCACAGCTGCCCCTTCCATCGCCATCTCCGAGCCCAGCACCAGGGCGGGCGCGGGCCGTTTCCGGGACAACCGCACAGACAGGCGGGAACATGGCCTCCGGGACCCCAATGTGGTGCCAAGTCCTCACAAGCCAGCAAAGGGGAAACCTCCCAAAAAGAAAGCCCAGGACAAAATTCTTAGCAATGAGTATGAGGATAAGTATGACCTCAGCCGGCCGACCACCTCTCAGCTGGAGGAGGAGTTGCAGGGGGGAAATATGCCCCCCAAAAAAGCGAAGGAGTCTAAAAAGCACGAAAAACTTGAGAAACCCGAGAAGGAGAAGAAAAAAAAGGTGAAGAGTGAGAAAGCAGACAAGTTACTCAAGAGTGAAAAGCAAGTGAAGAAGGACAAGGCTGAGAAAAAGAGCAGGCAGGAGAAAGAGAAGAACAAGAAGAAAAAAGTGGGGAGGACAGAGCAGGATGGCCACCTGAAACCCACAAAACCCTTCACTCAGAATCCCAGGAAGCTGGTGACCGACCTACTGGGGCCCTTTGAAGGCAAACGAAGGCTGCTTGTAAGTAATCTTCTCCTTGGTATTGTTCTGTAGGCTGTGGCAGTGTTAAGACTTGGAGTGTTATTTTTCTAAAATCACATTATTGGATAGCAGGTTATGGCTAAACAGGTAATCTGTCAGGAAGATCAGGAGGTTTGTCAAAGAAGGACAGCCAGGCCAGTAGCTCCTTTTGACTTAGATATTCTATGACTTAGATATTCTATCCTCTATCCACACAGACCCATGGCCCTAAGCAGTCGGTGACTGGAGGATCTTAGCCATGAGCCCAAGAAGCACTCAGCTTCTTCTGTGCTCAACTTCTTCGAAACCCACCAGACCCATCCCCCCTTACGGCTCTCTTCCACAGGACAGTTCTAGATATACCTCCCTTCTGCCAAGTTCAAAGAAGAATAAAAGAATTAATAAAATGGAATGCATTGATGGCAGTCACAATTTAGGAAAAGGATTTCTTTCTGCATGAACTTAAAAACTAGAAGCATGTGTATGGGAAAATAGCAGGTCTATATTAACAGATAGGTCTATATCAACAATTGGGAGACTCAAAGGGGAAAGTGTGGCAGCCTGGTTGGGGAGTGGGTATGACTGGTAGTGGGGAAGGGTCCTTGTTTGTCTGGCCCCACAAATATATTTTTAAAACCAGCTAGCTAAAATTTTTCTCCTAAAGCCTGCCTCCCCCACAACTGCCCGACTACCAGTAAGAAGCAAAACGAATGAAGTGTGGAAGCTGGGTTAATTGCTCCATTTTCTGATCCCTTAGAGGCATATCTGAATTTGGAGTCAAGATGTCCTGTCAGTTTCTCCTGGGCCTCTCTAGAACGTGTGTGTGTGTGTGTGTGTGTGTGTGTGTGTGTGTGTGTGTGTGTGTGTGTGTGAAGAAAGAGACATGAAGTCCTATTTCTACTTTGCCTGTGGTTCTGAGTGCCTTGGGTACTGAGCAAGTCCCAGGTCCATCTCAGTAACTCTTTTGGCTGTTCCTTGCCACCATCCAAAGAATGACACCAGAATCTAGTCAGACCCAAGAGGGCTTTGGGCAAGAATAAGCATCATCTTAAATGTATGGGAAATTTTTACCATTGATGGGAATGATTCATCTTTTCTCAGTGTCTCCTTGCCCCTATTTTAGTGCCTTTCTAAGATTTTGCCCCTACCTTCTTAATGCTGCATTTTAATCCAAGCTGACTAGGAGGAAAAGGGCATGATGTAGTTAATTCAGAGAAATAGATCTGTAAGTTAATGCTGGATAACCTGAGTCAGGAATAATTCTCTCAGCTAGCTGGCTGGGAGGGAGCTGCCTCATGCCAGTGAGGACAGCATCTATCCTGCTGCAGACACAAGGTGACTCCATGCCCTGCATTCCCACAGCCCAAATGAGATAGATGCTCATCTCTCAAGGCATCTCTTAGAGAGTCTTTTCATTTTTCTAACTAAATTTGGATTAATGATCTGAGCAAAGTGACTCTGGTGCCCATTTATCTTTTAGGGGTTTCAAAAAGTTCAATGTGCTCACTTTGAAATGTTATTCAGAGCAGAATCCCTTGTGATAGTTATCATGGATGGGTCATGTCCCCAAATCTCTTAGCTGTTCCATCTAGTATATCTTTGTAATAGAACAGAACCTAAATTTTGATTGATTCTACAGATTCATGTGTGTATGTATGTCTTGTTATATATATTTTGTATGTTGGTACTCGTTTATAACCAGAGCTTTAAAGTAACTATATAAACTTAGGTTAGCAGAGGATAGGCTGACTATTAGAGTAGTTTAACAACTATTATTTGGTTATTGCCAGGGTACACAGGTTTGAATGGGAATGTTCTAGCCAAAACCAGAAGAATCACTGATTTTAGAGTAGAAGTCTACCTAGTACAGAACTTTTGGAGGCAAACTGCTCTTTTTGGGGTATGGGAAATCATCAGTAGCATTTTCTGTTGCTCTCTTTCTGAGTACCTGAAACTTTGTCTGGCATGGTCAGGTTTTAACCAGGGGGAAATAATCATGGGTAAAATGTCCGGATTGTAATTGTGCACCCATCTGGCAAATACTTCCACTACCCCTAGCTCATGAGTCAGAAGAAAGGGGTTTTCATACATACTATATCCCTGATATTAGTCATGCCTTTCATTTCTTTCCACTCCCTTAGTCAGGGATTTGAAAGCCCGGCTGGGTCTTTTCTGCTTTTAACAGTATCCCTGATCATAAATTTCTAGCGAATGAAAACTCAGACAACAGCTTCTGCTGATGTCATGTGAGGCAAAACAGAAACCAGCTGGGCTTGCTCATGGCAGTGTTGCTTTTTGGGGTTGGACCAAGATCCAGGATTGTTATTAGAAAGAAAATACCAACAGGAGGCATTTTAGCCTTGCATTTCAGTCCCATGTGTGCCTGGCTCACGATCCTATCAGAACTGTGTTCTCTGAAGAGCTAATAATGTCGAAAATAAAAATGGATTAGAAAAGACATTATAAAATAAATGCAACGGAAAGTCAAAAGATGGAGAGGAATCTTTAACCAGACAGAGAGGAGACCAGTGTCTCTGGGAGAAAGATTTTGCTGGTGCCGCTTATCTCTTTTCCATTCATTTTTCCTGTCAAACATGGCTGATGTTATTCAGGAAGTTTCAGTTATTTAATTAATATTCATTAAGGCATAGCAGCCTCCAAGCTATTAAAGTACAGATGACAACATAGCCCGCCCCACCCCCCACCACCAACTGGCCTCAACCTAACCCAGTTTGCTCAAACTGAAGTGAGATTTTGCATTCCAAGAAATTGTGCAGGCCTTTTAGCTTGTCTTTCCAGATTTTCACTAACCTGGTGCTCAGTGACAATAACCTAGTCCTTTGCATTTATTGATATCCTTCGTTAATACTTAACTACTTAGAGAAACACTGGCAGTGATGGTACAGGTTATAGTTAGATGAATAGCATCCTAGTGGTCTTCAGAGGAGCTACAGGTAGAGCTAGGTCAGAGGTCACACCTCCAAACCTTCTGTCTCTCAGCCTGTCAACCAAAAGGGGCACATCCTGCAGGGTGTTTTGCTGAGACTGTGGATTAATTTTCACAACAATCCCATGAGGAAGGACTAATTAACTCCATTTACAGAAGCTTAGACAGATTGAGAAATTTCCCAAGGTGTATAGCCAATACATGACAAAGCCAGAATTAAAACTGAGATATGTTTGATTTTAAACTCGGGGTCAATCATTTTCCCATTCTGCCTTCCCAGGGATGTGAGCTAACTGTGGGCTTGTGCCATAAAGGGAACCAGAAACTGAGAAATGAACCTGTTAGTAATACAAATGTTTTAAAATTCCTTTTCAATCTTGAATTACTCAGAAAAAACAGTAAAATATACCAATTGTCAACATTTTGTGCTGAGCACCAATGTAGAGTTTCTGCCTTTAATACCCAGCTAGTTCTTTGTACCTCAACTCACTGGCTTTCCACGTAGTCAAGTGGAGAACAATAGATTGAATCCCAGTTAATCTAATCCCTCAGACTGATTGATGCTGGTCTGGGGATGACAAAATTGAGAATATGGATGAGTCTTTTATCATGGAAACATTGGAATACGTGGGGTATAGCTGAAGAGTCATCATGCTGTGCTCTGTGCCCATTGACCTGTTTGTCAATGAACAAGAAGCCTCATCACACTAAAATACACAGATTCAAGTTCAAGTATTCTTTGGAGATTGGATCTCCCGTAATTCAAGTATGTTAGTACTTTTAACCTTACTACAGAAATTTGGATATTGGGACAATAATCTACTTACTTGGTTTAATTTTAGAAAAGAATATAAACCTCCTATTTACTGAGGCAGACTACCAGCTGGAATGCCTTTTCTCAGAATCCTGTAAAAGTCTAATGTTTTGAGCTTAACACAATACTTGGAGTAAGATGACTTAAAATATCCTCCCCTCAGCATCTTCCCACTCCCATTTGCACCCTTTACTTTTGCAAACTAGCTTCCTTATAGTCTGAGGCTCCTTGTGCCAACATGCCAGTTGGAAAGTTGGATCAGAAACATAAAAAAGAACAACACAATTCTAGCTTCATGATACATGCCCTGATTTATCACCACCAGACCAGAGAGAGGCCAAGTGCCAAACAATAATGTTTACTGGGAAGTTCTGTGCTCAGTCTCTTCAGTCTTCTAAAATGCTCTTTTTAAAAAGAGGGGACTGGAAATGGTTACCATTTTAAACACTGTTTGAAGTACTGCCACGCTAGAAGATGAATGGGACATAGATGTCAATACACAGGGAAAGAGTCACTGAAATATGTTCAGATGATCAGCCTCCTTCACTTTCTGTGCTGCAATCTCAAGGAGCAGACTGAATGTAAAGGAAGAGTGCCTTTACCAATGGTGTGTGGGCTGCATCTAGCAGGGAACCACACCTCTAGCAGGAGTGATTGATGTAACCTGAGGAGCATTGTGCTTCTACTACCTACTAGGCAGTTGTGTGGCTGGGGCTTCAGTGCCTTGATGAATTGATACTGTAGTTACAGAGATGTGACATAAACATAAAACAAAATGGTAAATCAAGGAAATACATAAATTCCAGGTGAGCCATGCAGATAATAAGAACAGTAATTAAAAGGAGAAAGTGATCGTTGTGGAATAGATGAGACTTTAAGGAGGATGCTGCATTTGAAGAATGACTCAGATTCTGATAAGGTGGAAGGGAGGGGAGGAGATTCTGGGTGAGAAGGGTGACATGGGTGAAGGCAAAGGAAGGAATGTGAGTGAATTATTCAAAGACAGCATACATGTATGATGCTTTGGTGTACATAGCCTGTATATATTTATGTAATATATATACTAATGTGTATGCTTGATTCTCACTATTTTATTAGTTCGTAGGGAAGTTGTTCCAAAGATGAGAAAACCAAGGTTTAGAAGGTTAAAAGGCTTTGTTGAGGATACAGAGTAGCCAGGGGTTGAACTAGGACAAAAATGCAGGTCTTCAGATTTTGACTACAGTCACCCTTTCTCTGTGCCACTCAGATTCCTCTCATTTCATAATTTAGCCCAGTCCAGCTACAGGGTGAAGAGGTCACATCAGGGAGGAATAGGAGGAAAGTTTAGCAAGAGAGAGCCTGAGGCCAGGTTGTGGAGGGCTAGAATCTAGGGAGTGAGTCATGCTAAATGAACGTCACCTCCCAGGTGGGTTAAAGCTTCCCTGGGCAAAGGGCCTGAGGTGAAAGTAAACTTCAGAGCCCTCTACTTATTCAAGTGCAGTTCCCACTGGGTATCCACAGCCTAAGGCTACTGTGTTCAGAGATACATGGGAGAAGCTGCCTGGCAGGATAAGGTTCGGTATAATTGTATATTCTCTGAAATTCTGTTACGCAAAAAGGGAAGAAAGAGACCAGAAAGGGCTTTGAGAACTCTTAAAATCCTGTCATAGCATGATCTGTCCATGGACTGTAAGAGTCCATGAACAGAATGGAATCTATACATGGATCTGAAGTTTCAGAGCCAGGTAGTTATCAGTCATCTAACATATATTCTAAATATGAGCCTGTCCTTCCTTTGGGGCTTCCCTGGTGGCTCAGACAGTGAAGAATTTGCCTGCAGTGCAGGAGACTGAGTTCAACCCCTGGGTTGGTAAGATCCCCTGGAGAAGAGCATGGCCGCCCACTCCAGTATTCCTGCCTGGAGAATTCCATGAAAAGAGGAGCCTGGCAGACTACAGCCATGGGGTCTCAAAGAGTCTGGCAGAACTGAGCAACTAACATTTTTACTTTCTTTCATCTTTCCTTTAGGTCAAGGAGTCCAAGATCATTACCAGGACATGTTACTTTCAATTATTATTTATTTTTTTTTTTTTTACTATTTTGTGTTCTCACTTAAATAGTCATTTTATATATTTCAAAATAGTGTATCTGTGAGCAAAGAAAAGCCAAAAAGAAAAGACTAAAATATACCAACTGAAAACAAAACACTTGCATGTGGACTATCATCAAAACTAAAGAAATATTTTCAAATGCCATGTAGCTAATTAAAAAAACTAACAAAGCAAAAATACCATCACTGTATCTTTCTATAGCCTCCTTAAATCTTTTTTAAGGCTAAGTGTGAATCAATGAATAAATTAAGGGAAATTTTATTATTTTTCCTCTTGGGGAATTATATTTCTAAACCAAGCATTTCCTACGCACCTTGTCCATCTGAAGAGGTTCATAAACACAAAATCAAAAATAGATGAAATCATGTCTTCTTAAAATAAATAACAATCTGAGAAAACATAAACAAAAGCTTCATCGTGGAAAAATCTTTGTTGATGTTCTACTCAAAAGCTATTGAACTCATTTTGGTTTCCCTGAAGGATAGTATTTTTGTCAAGCACAGAGAATTCTTCAAGGGAATGCCTGCAGGTCAAAATAAATACATTTCAGACAGAGCAAAATAAACAGCAAAACGAGCTGGGACCAGATTTATTACTATCTTGATGAAGTATTTGATAGTTTAACAACATGATAACTTCCCTTCTGCAAAATGCCAAGCTAATAGCCACAAACTTTAGGAATATTTTGTAAGGTTAGACAGGACTAACTTTTTTTAAGCACTTTTTTTAAAGTAGAAAAGTGCTTGATAAATTGGTCAAATGAAAGGAAGTGTATAGATGGGGGAACTCTCTGGTGGTCCATTTCAGTTCCTGGTCTAGAGGCTGGCCTCTGAGCTAATAAGAAGTCTGCATAGGGTGACTAAACTGTGTTTTTTGCAGACATCAGCCAGTTAAGCTGTTGAGGGTTAGAGAGATTAAAAAAAAAATCTAGTCATCATCAGAATAAAATTTCATGTCCTTCCACCTCAGGGCAAACAGAACATGCCCACACATTCGTCTGACATGCTACACAATCCTGGTTTCTGCTCAGGAAGAAGCTAGTAAAATTGGAGAAGACTCAGGAAAAGGCAACAAAAATAATCACCATAGTAGAAAGGCTTTTATATCTGGCTAGATTACAACGGTGAGGCATTCTTAGGGAGAGAGTTCAAGAAGAACCTTGAAAAATAAGAGTATCCTCATTTTATCCAAAATAGTGAAGTCTGTGTTTTCCCAGAGAGTTGGTGACTAAAGCATCTCTTTTTATTGCTCTGTCTTCTTTTTCCTCAGGGGAAGTCAGAGGGTCAAATTGAGTGTGAGAGACACAGGGGCTAGGTGAAAAATGCCAGGTTTGACTTGGAAAGAAGGCTGAACAGAAAGAGAAAAATTCATCCTTTTGGAGGGTTTTAGCATCACAGACATCCACCACAAGCTCTGTGCAGGCCCAATGTGACAATGATTATGTTCTGAGACAGAACTGGGCCAAAGGGCCATACTAAAAATTCTCTGAATTTTACCTAATGAAAATTCTAAGCCGTGGAGTGTTTCATAGTGCCCAAGACCTGGCTTTGAAACTCAGCCCTGTAAGATGCGAAATAATAGTGGTAGCCACTGAATTCAAGAGTGTCTGAGCAGCCAATTAAGGTAATGAAGATCAAAATAAAGGGAGAGAGATAGCATTTGTTGGACAATTATTGCATGCCAAGTGTCATATAATGCCTACAATAAACAGCCTTGTGAAAGAAGTATTCCTGTGCAGAGTTCATAAATGAGAAAACCAAGATCCATGGAGACCGATAGTGAAGGCAAATGATAGTGGAAGTGAGTAGAAACTCTAAACTGTCTGGAATCATTTTTTTTTTAAAGGCCTTTCCAAATGGTCTCTTTTGGCTTTGATTATGCTAACTATCCAACAAAATGATCCAGTTTAGCTGTCAGTCTAGTTTAGGAATGGCAACCTACTCCAGTATTCTTGCCTGGAGAATTCCATGGACACGGGAGCTTGGTGGGCTACAGTCCATAGGGTCACAAAGACTCACATGACTGAGCGACTAACACACACATCCTGTCAGTCACCATCAGCCCTCTATTCTAGATCATCCCTTTGACTTTTTCCTCAGTGTGAAACTATCACTGTGAGTTAATTGTTCTGCTTGCTTTTGCCCTCCTTCAGCTGATCACTGCTCCCAAGGCTGAAAACAGCATGTATGTACAGCAGCGAGATGAGTATCTGGAAAGTTTCTGCAAGATGGCCACCAGGAAAGTCTCCGTGATCACCATCTTCGGCCCTGTCAGCAACAGCACCATGAAAATCGACCACTTCCAGCTAGGTTCTCTGAAACAACTTAATGATTATATTACTGCTTTTCTCTTAGCTAAGGTGGGGCATGCCTTATGGGAGAGGTCAGTGGGGAATCAAAAGAAAAATTTGGGTTTCCAGAGGGCTATTTGCTTGTGGTAACAAAGATCAGTCTGCCTAACTACTTATTTAACTGTCCTGGATGGTTCTGGCTTAAGTTTTGAACACTAAAATGAAAAATATGCAAACAGTCTACAGTTTGAAAGTCAGTAAGATGGAGGAAAAGGAGAGAAGTAATTCAGTGGGGCAGGGTCGGGGAGGTATTCTGATATAGAATAGCCAGAGAGGTATTCTGACACTTTCTTCTGTATCCTGAGTCTTCTTGCCTGTGAGCAGCACCGTCTGATCCTCCTTCAGCCTCTATACTGTAGGTAACTCCCTCATAAATGGGGTCCTGCACACCCTTCGGAGTCCTTGACTCTGGCCAGGCTTGGGGAGAGTAAGCGGGGGCTGAGAGAAGCTGTGAAACTAAATGAAAAGTCACTGGAAATACGGACTGAACGGCGCCCACGTCCTTTTGGAAAGCAGAAGAATTTGGCTGAATGTAGAGTTTTCACAATTTTTCATATTAATGATGCATGTGAGGCATACAACTCAGTGTTGGGCAGCTAAGGTCTAACTTGCCATGGTTCTCATGGGAACATGGCAAATTTACTGTGAGTAGTTATGCCTCATGGTCAGACACCCCAGAGCTGACCCACCCAGTTTCTTTTATAACTATTACATCTCTAGAGCTTTATTTAAAAACAAAAATCTTTCTTTCTTACATAATTTCTCTACTTTTGTTTACAGTTGTTTCAACTATAATGAAAATCCTTTTTGTGCCATTTGCATATCCTGCATATTTTTCATAAAATGTATTTTGTCCGAAAGCACATAAAGCATACTGTTTCCCATTAGTTAGCAATTTGTGAGGGTGTGGGGGGCCTTATTGAGGCATATGGGAATCTTACTTCACCTACCAGGGATGGAACCCTTGCCCTCTCCTGTGGAAGTACAGAATCTTAACCATTAGATCACCAGGAAAGTCCCTGCATTAATTAACATTTAACTTCATTACATGTAACATGTTACATCATGGATTTTTCTGTCACATACTCTTGGTGCTATGGACACATATCGTTGTTATTAAGTCATGATAATGTCAGTTGATTTTTAACGTAGTCTGGCTTTCTAAATAATATATATTTTTTTACTTTTGTAAAGACATTTAGCATGAGATCTATCCTCAACTAATTTTTAAGTGTGCAATACAGTATTATTTACTATAGGTACAGTGTTGGCCAGCAGGTCTCCCTAATTTATTTGGGTATGAAGTTTCAGCTGTGCACTCTCTATTTTTATTAGCTCATTTTTCCCTGAGATAATTCAGAAGGAAAGTAAATAGCATCCTTTCCAGTGTCTTAGGAGCCCCTGATGGCTCAGATGGTAAAGAGTCTGCCTGCAATGCAGGAGACCTGGGTTCTATCCCTGGGTCAGGAAGATCCCCTGGAGAAGGAAATGGCAACCCACTCCAGGATTCTTACCTGGAGAATCCCATGGATGGAGGAACCTGGCAGGCTGTAGTCCATGGGGTCACAAAGAGTTGGACACGACTGAGCAGCTTCACTTTTCCAGTGTCTTAACATAAGTCATTAGTGGAGCAGTGATTTGTGGACGTTTATTTCTTACAATGCATATGTTTTTCAAGGAGAACAAAAAGAGAGAGTGTCCTTACCAACAACAACAAATAATCATACATGCAAAAGACACAAAAGAGGTTCTAGAGTCAAAGAGATTCAAATCCACAGTCACAATGTATTTACATGTAACCTTGAGCAAGTTACTTCCTAAGTCTCAGCCTAGAACATGGTTATATCCATTTCATAGGTGATGATGAGGATTTAATGCTGTTGCTGTGGTCAATGAGTTGTCAGAGGGCCTGCTGCTGCTGCTGCTGCTAAGTTGCTTCAGTCATGTCCAACTCTGTGCGACCCCATAGAGGGTAGCCTACCAGGCTCCCCAGTCCCTGGGATTCTCCAAGCAAGAACACTGGAGTGGGTTGCCATTTCCTTCTCCAGTGCATGAAAGTGAAAAGTGAAAGTGAAGTCACTCAGTCATGTCCGACTCTTAGCGACCCCATGGACTGCAGCCCACCAGGCTCCTCCATCCATGGGATTTTCCAGGCAAGAGTACTTAGTGGGGTGCCATTGCCTTCTCCAGTCAGAAGGCCTGGAGCACTATAATTGAAAAATACTTGTAATTGCTTTCTGCTCATTAACAAGGAATCCTCACAGTTGCTCCTCGGGGTCAGGCTACATTAATCCTGTTGGTGACAAAACTGAAGTCCAAAAGACTAATACTGCAAAGCCACATATTTGATGCTTAACTGGGAGTCAACCTTTGGTTTCCAGTATTGTCAAATAGTAGCAGGAGCCAGTGAGCTTGATTATAATCCAGATGTCTTGAGAGGAAGTAGGCATACAATGCAGTACAGAGACTTGCTGGCTGGTGATGAAAGGCTTCCTCCACCAGGTGTTCCTGGTGTCAAATGTGTCACCCACCAACTCACACAAAGAATTCTCGTTCCTTATTTCAGAGAAGTTTGGAAAAATCATTATGTCTTCCACTTCAACCTGTGCATGGTCCTAACTGTTACAAACATCTGGTGCTGCCTTGGCAACATGTTAGCATGAATCCTGCTGTCTTTTAGACATCTGGATTGAATATGAACTGTAGAGGATGAAGATTTTCTTTTCTGCCTTATTGAAAGTCAGGTATTATGATTTGGGTGTTTGCCACACATTGAATGGCAGCTTGGACATGATTTGGGGGGCCTTTGATTTTGTTCCTCATCTAATTCCTGGAAGGCCTGTCTCTCCCTGTGTCATGTCCCAGGTTACCCTTATGGGAAAGGCTGTAGTACATTCAGCCAAGACTGGGAGTCAGCCATGAGAAAATAGAAGTTGGCATGCGCCATGGTCTCAGTAAACCAATCTCCATCCTTGACCGATTTTCAGTTGGAAATCTATCAGATGGCCTTACTTTCCTTAAAAATAAATCAAGTACTCTCTACTCTTCCAGACTTTTACGGGGCCTTAAAAACAAAGGCCCACATCCAGCTACAGTGTGGGCTGTACTCACCAGCTGGTCCATCTTGCTAAATGTATTTGAATTATAGGTGATGGACCTACAAACACCAGGAAGAGTTGAGATTTCAGTCATTAGCCTAATGAAAGTTATTCATTCTTAAGCAAATTCCAATGCAGAAGAAGCCTATCCAGTTGTGGCAGTCCAGAGTATATTATACGTGAGGGTTTAGAATGACCTAACATACACACACACACACAAATTAAAAATAAAAAAAAATTTTAAAGATAAAAGAGTGACCTAACACATAAAGGCATTCTTAATTGTCAGAGATATTTAAAATATCAATTTAAGATAGGAATATTGGTGTCTATGCTAAGAGGATGGATTATAGAGGAAGTTTGTCAGGTGGGAAGGAGTTGCTGGCTAAAGGCATTTTATTACAGAGTGGAAAGAGAAAAGGGAGGAAAACATAGTGGGCATGTATATATGTATAGATGCTTCCCTGGTGGCTCAGAAGGTAAAGCGTCTGCCTGCAATGTGGGAGACCTGGGTTTGATTCCTGGGTTGGAAGATCCCTGGAGAAGGAAATGGCAATCCACTCCAGTACTCTTGCCTGGAAAATCCCATGGACGGAGGAGCCTGATAGGCTACAGTCCATGGGGTTGCAAAGAGTCGGATGGGACTGAGCTACTTCACTTTCACTTTCTTTCATATATGTATATTTATATGCTTAGCAAAATATATAGGTGAAAAATATTTTTGACACTGGTATTGATCACTAAACTTTAAGAGCTAAAACATAGGACATTTTTGCGGGGGGAAAGGCAATTTTTTGATAGCTTCTTCTAAAGAAAGGAGAAAGAGTTGGTGGAAGTGGAATGTGGCAACAAGGAGAGGCAGTACTGATTCCTTATTCATATGAGTAGGGAATTCCTAGATGAGTCTCTGGAGTAACTTTTACACCTGAGTCTGATAGAATCCATTTCAGCCTAGAATACTCTGTCTTTGATCCTGTTGAGAATTGTCCTTTATGGACAACCTCACAACCATCTGGATCCATAACAAGGCAGAAATGCTGCTTCCCCACAGAAGCATCTGAAAAGTTGACCCTTTGTCCCAATTCCTCCCTTCTTCGGTGGTGACAATGCCTGGCAGCTGCCTTCTCTAGACCCTGCCACTCTGTGCTAGGAGACAAGGCTGGGTGAGTGATCAGACTTCCAAACAATGTCTTTGGTGTCCCTCTCTGTTTATTCAGGTTTTGATTATCACTCTGTCCCGTAACTTGTGTGATCACCCATTGCACTGCCTCTAACATCAAGCTTATGGCTGTCAAGATCAACCCTTGACAAGCAAGGGGTTAAAAGTACCTGATAAGTCAAGTGTATAAAACAAGTGCTCGAAGAATGTGGTGGAGGGACAAGCTCTTCCAGTTGCAGTTATCACAGTATTGTATGTATCACAGAGTTTTGAAAAGGGAGTGGATTTAAAGGAGGAGCCTTGAAACTGAGTAGATTTTTTTTTTTTGATATATGCTAACTCTATCAAAAGTACTTTTTGTTTTTATTCAGTTTTTTAAACAAATGATACATTTTTTGGATTCCAAAGTCAATACTATATAAAAAGGCATTAACAGACAAGTCTTACACCCATTCTTGACCCATATTATTCTCTGCTCGCACAGTAGTATTTATGATTCCCTGTTGATCTGTTTAATGGCCTTTTTATGCAAACACAAATCAATATAGATACCTATATTCCCTTTCTCTCTTTTAAACAGAAAAGTGTTTTATTACCTTGAGTAGGAAAAATCTTTTTTTTTATTGAAATATAGCTGATTTACAATGTTGTATTAGTTCCAGGTGTATAGCAAAGTGATTTGTGTATATATAATTATAAATTCTTTTTCAGATTCTTTTCTGTTACAGATTATTACAGAACATTGGATACAGTTCCTTGTGCTACACAGTAGTTCCTTATTCTTTTTCTCTTCTTTTTATACAAACAATCAGTTCAGTTCAGTCACTCAGTCGTGTCCAACTCTTTGTGATCCCACAGAAGCATCTGAAAAATTGACCCTCTGCCCTAAAGGGTCTGCAGCATGCCAGGCTTCCCTGTCCATCACCAGTTCCCAGAACTTGCTCAGACTCATGTCCATCGAGTTGGTGAGGGCATCCAACCATGTCAACCTCTGTCATTTCCTTCTCCTCCTGCCTTCAATCTTGCCCAGCATCAGGGTCTTTTATTATGAGTCAGTTCTTCACATCAGGTAACCAAAGTATTAGAGCTTCAACATTAGCATCAATTCTTTCAGTGAATATTCAGTACTGATTTCCTTTAGGATTGACTGGTTTGATCTCCTTGGAGTCCAAGGGACTCTCAAGAGTCTTCTCCAATAGACTTCTCTTGTTCAAAAGCATCAGTTCCTCGGCACTCAGCTTTCTTTATGGTCCATCCATACATGACTACTGGAAAAACCATAGCTTTGAATAGACAGACCTTTGTTGGCAAAATAATGTTTCTGCTTTTTAATATGCTGTCTAGGTTTGTCATAGCTTTTCTTCCAAGGAGCAAGCGTCTTTTAATTTCATGGCTGCAGTCACCATCTGCAGTGATTTTGGAGCCCAAGAAAATAAGGTCTGTCACTGTTTCCATTATTTCCCCATCTATTTGCCATGAAGTGATGGGACCAGATGCCATGATCTTAATTTTTTCAAAAGTTGAGTTTTAAGCCAACTTTTTCACTCTCCTCTTTCACTTTCATCAAGAGGCTCTTTAGTTCCTCTTTGCTTTCTGCCATAAGGGTAGTGTCATCTACATATCTGAGGTTATTGATATTTCTCTGTGCAATCTTGATTCCAGCTTGTGATTCATCCAGCCTGGCATTTTGCATGATGTACTTTGCATATAAGTTAAATAAACAGGTGACAATATACAGCCTTAACGTACTCCTCTCCCAACTTGGAACCAATCTGTTGTTCCATGTCCGGTTCTAACTGTTGATTCTTGATCTGCATACAGATTTCTCAGGAGACAGGTAAGGTGGTTTGGGATTCCCATCTCTTGAAGAATTTTCCACAATTTGTTATGATCCACACAATCAAAGACTTTAGCATAGTCAATGAAGCAGAGTAGATGTTTTTCTGGAATTCTCTTGCTTTTTCTATGATCCAGCTGATACTGGTAATTTGATCTCTGGTACAAATAATAGTATATTATATATCTGTTTTGCATTTTTTTTTCACCTAAGTGTATTTGCCGGAGATCTTTTCTTATGAGTACACAGAGATCTTTCTCATTCTTTATTAAGCCATTCTGAGATTCTACCATAGTTTATTTAACCACTCCCCTTGTTGAGGAACATTTGGATTGCTTTCAGTATATTGTTATTATAAACAATTTCAGAATTAACCTTGTACACATATCACTCTATGTATGTGGGTATTTCTTTACAATAGACTCTGAGAAGTAAGATTGTTGGGTCAAATGGAAAGTATATCTAGCTTTGGTAGATATCACCAAGTTTCTCTCCATGTGAGTTGTATGATATTGCAAAGCCACCAGAAATGTGTAAAAATGTCCATATCTCCAAACATCTTCAACGGAATGTATGATCAGACTTGTGAATGTTTTTAGCCAATGCTGTATGTGAAAAATGGTATCTTAGTGTGGTATAGTATTGGATTGCATTTCTCTTTTTATATATGTGATTGAAGATTTTTTTCATATATTTCAGGGAACTTTATATTTTGTTTTTAGTGTCCTTTGCTTATTTCTCTATTGGGTTGTTGGTCTTTTTAATCTCAATTTATAGATATTCCTTGTAAGATACTGATTCACTTTGGGGGTGGAGTTCAGAAGTTTGTTTTAAAAGTGTTTCTCAAGTGATTCTGATTTGCAGTTAAATTTGGTCTAGAGCAGAAAGTTGAGTGGCAGAAAGAAGGGAAGAGAGGTCTAGAAATGTAGATTGGCACCCAATTTTAGAGAATTTCAAATACCAAGAGAGAGAATTCAAACTTAATTTGGTAAATTAAGTGAAGTCACTAAAGATTTCTAAACATATTTTTCAAATAAATTTTAAATAACTTCTTATTCTTCTTAGTAGTCAGTCTGTAGGACAGAAAAGCACCTGACAGGACACATCCTTCACGGATAGACAAATTGTTCTTTCTAGGGACCAGATGCAAGCTTCAGCTTTGAAATCAGAAATGGCCAGGCTAGTCCCACATACTCATTCATTTCAGTCACTCATCCCACAACTGGGTGCTAGGCAGGGAAACAACTCACTCACAGAGTGAAACAGGAAGGAGCAAGCAGATTGACAACAAAGCTAGTTAAATTTATCCATTATCAACTAAAAATGATTCAGCCTCTGCTGGAGTCTTTACCTCCAGATTTATCCAAAATGCAACCAAGAGATTTTTGGTCTATATTGACTTCTTGAATAGGATAATTATATTTGAAGTGCCTTATAAGTATGTTTTATTTACATTGTGCATTACTTCAGGACAGGGTTTATTAAGGTCTGGTGGTGCAGAGAAGTCAGAATGCCAAAGGAAAATGGAGTATATTACTCATTCATTACCCAAAGAAGAAACTGCACCACACCTCACAAGGTCATGGGAGGAACACCAAGTTTTGGTCAGGAAGCAGAAGCCAGAGTGGAGAGCCTAGACCATGGTTATTATTGGGGTTTCCATGGGAAACACAAGGTGAGCTGGGTGAACAGCTGGTTAGGTTTGGGGCTGTAGGGTATTTCCTAATTGCCCAGTTCCTGGCCCTTAAACAACTAATTGGTGCTCCTGGGGCCATGAGCCAGATAGATCTGTGTCCAAGGATTGTAATTTTAACATGCACTCCAGGTGCTCATGATGAAGGTATACAGTGAATCCTACTTTGAAAAACTGCCAGAGGAGATTCGGAGCTCTTGAAGCAAACAGAGAGCTGAAGTTGTCCCAGGACATTGGAGGAATGGCCTGAATTTAGGGATGAGAAGGAGGAGGAGAAACCATGGGTATCACAGAGAGGCAGCAGTCACAAATGGAGGCTTTAGATATAATGCCTGGCATACAGTTGGTGTTTAATAAGTTGCCTTTGAAGCTGAATTTTTCTGCAGTGTCATTGCTGTCTATAGTCAGACATGGAAAAACAAATACATGAAGAAATTTACTACTACCTGAATTTAACCACTGACTTTTTGGAGTTGGAGTTCTTAAACGGTGAGAAACTAGGCAAGTGCTTCATTTATAGGGCCAGTCCTCATCAGCACACAGCAGAGTTTACCCTCCCTGCTGTCCCTCCTCAAAAATCTTAGGTCCAGGGGCAGATTGTGTGAAATGACCAAATCCCACAAAATGGGCTTGGATCTATAAATCATTTTAGCTGGATTAGGACCATGTGGACAATTTATAGGATGTATTCTAAGGAATGTTTGCTTTTAAGCCCTGTCACCCTTGACGAAGACTAGAGAGCTTTGGCAGAATCTGGATAAGTTTAATAAGAAGTTCCAAATGAACAAAAGCAAAAATGATTGTATGTTGAGGATTAAAAATAGCAGTTTCTAGGTTCAAGATAAAATCTGATTTGTACAGTGTTAAAATCAGAACATTAGTTGTTAAGGATGCTTACAAATCAGTTTTTTAATGATTTCCTTCATCATAATGCTGCTGCTACTGCTAAGTCGCTTTAGTCATGTCCGACTCTGTGTGACCCCATAGACAGCAGCCCACCAGGCTCTCCCATCCCTGGGATTCCCCAGGCAAGAACACTGGAGTGGGTTGCCATTTCCTTCTCCAATGTATGAAAGTGAAAAGTGAAAGTGAAGTCGCTCAGTCATGTCTGACTCTTAGCAACTCCATGGACCAGAGCCTACCAGGCTCCTCCATCCATGGGATTTTCTAGGCAAGAGTACTGGAGTGGGGTGCCATTGCCTTCTCCGATATTAATATTATTAATCACAAAATAAAATATGCTCCTTGTTAAAATTTAAATAATATAAGCTCACATAAAGTAAACAGTCAAAGTTTCTACCTCACCTCTTCTCACTCCCCAGAGACAACTATTATTATTAGCTCTATGTCCTTCTGGACTTTTTCCTATGTATATTCCCATATGAATGTATTTTCTTTTGCTTTATTTCCTTTTAACCAAAAATACCATCATACTTCAGAGAAGGCAATGGCACCCCACTCCAGTACTTTTGCCTGATAAATCCCATGGATGGAGGAGCCTGGTAGGCTCCAGTCCATGGGGTCGCTAAGAGTCGGACACGACTGAGCGACTTCACTTCCACTTCTCACTTTCATGCATTGGAGGAGGAAATGGCAACCAACTCCAGTGTTCTTGCCTGGAGAATCCCAGGGACGGGGGAGCCTGGTGGGCTGCCATCTATGGGGTCTCACAGAGTCGGACACGACTGAAGCGACTTAGCAGCAGCAGCAGCAACATCATACTTCGTATTTTATTCTTCAAGTTGCTATTTTGACTCAATAGATAAACTAAACAAAAACCAACAGCATGAAGACCCTAACAATTCTTTTAAATTAACATATTTTATTAACGATAGCATTCTTTCCCCTCTCATTATGTTCTACTTGGGAGAATCAAGCTTCTTATTTATATACTTTCAACAATCTTAATCAAGTAAACCAAAGTAATACCTAAATTATAATTGCCCCCTTTATATCAATAAAAGCAGAATAGTCTGTGATACTTGGCTACATAACCTTTGTAGCTACAAAATTGTGTTTTTTTCTACTGTAGTACTATTCATTGGGTAGCAGTGTTGATAATAACCAATAAATTTCCTTCTGTAATAGATTTATTATTACATATTTGCTAACTTTAACATTTATAAATTTTTTTAAAATACAGGGGATTATTCAACCAATAAAAAATTTAATAAGGTTGAGGGAAGCACTGTGACCTGTATGGGAGGAAAGAAGTAAATAAGCCCTTCTATTATTTCCAAAGTGTTTTCCAGGCATGGTATTAATAGTTTGTCATGTTCATACTTCCCATTAACCCAGTGGCACCTGCAGGAATCACTCTGAATTATAATGGTTTTCAGGCTTGATATTTGAAATATATATATATATATATATATATATATATATATATATATATATAATATTAAGAACTTCTATAAATTCGGTAACATTTTACTTAACCTTGTATTCACTTACAAAATTTATCTTATGAATAGCTTGATTTTTTGGAGTCAAATGACCATATTTGAACATAGGCTTTTTATTTTTCTCTATGGCAATGACTGGAGAATTCCATGGTCAGAGGAGCCTGACTGGCCACAGTCCATGGGGTTACATAGAGTTGGACACGACCGAGTGACTAACATACACACACATAGCAATGACGCAGTTCACTGTGTCCCAAAAAATGCTCTAATAAAAAGAAAGAACACACCAATTTTAGACTTAAATAAATAACTAAAACTAAAATAAAATTTTAAGTGAAATAAAGCTTAACCAAAGAATCTGGGTCTGTTTCCCTGGTAAGTCACAATAATGACTCATCCCCAGATTGAGTTGGCAACCTTCTTCCAGGAATGACTCAGTAGCTTCATTCTAACATTGCTCCTTCTGATTCACTATAACCAGGGTGGGCAGAGATGGGGTTTGATCATCTTTGGAAGAGTGACTTTCAAAATGAGCTTATTTATTTATTTGTTTCTATATTTGTTCACTTTGGAAACATTAGTTCAAACAAAGTACTATTTGAATGTGTGCAACTAGTGAAAGCAGTTCTAATTAACTCGGGATGGAGGCTCAGATCCTCTACCCTTTGGTTCCCACTGGTGTCTGATTTTGTCACATCCATATTTATTCACATTTCATTTGCCTTAAGACAATGAGAAACCTATGCGAGTCGTGGACGATGAGGACTTGGTAGACCAGCATCTCATCAGCGAGCTGAGGAAGGAGTATGGAATGACCTACAATGATTTCTTTATGGTGCTCACGGACGTGGACCTCAGAGTCAAGGTATGGGTTCCTGTTTGGGATGGTGCAGTGCCATTCCTTAAGAGAGAAACTCATTTTGGGGGGGATCAGTGAGTCTATTACACATATGACTGAGCACAAATTATTTCATAAATGGGAAAGTTTGAAAATGGTCCAAATAGTTACCACTGTCCTCTAGAATTTGTGGTCTATGGAAAATATTGGATTGGATGACCCCCTGTAGCTCAGTTACTTGACTCAGACTAAATTCTTCTGTAACATTAAAGTCATGCATTCACCAGACACTTGTTGAATAGCTATGATGTGTCAGACCCTGGTGATAAAAAATGAAGAGCATTTAGCTTCTGTTTTAAGAAAACTCAGATTTAATATAGGCATACTTTAGAAGAACCTAGAAATTTATCTCCTGATTCAGCATGGGCAAGACGGTAGGGCTTTATACCCAATTTCTTCCTATGATAGGGACAAAAGTTCTGAACCATGAAAAATTATGCCATATAGTCATAATAATAATAATAATAACAATAACTAACTTTATTGAGTTCTTTTATTATGCCAAGCACTCACCTCAAATGTTTACAATTCTTATCTCAAACCTCTAAGAGAAATAACAAGTATTATCTTTGTTTTAAAGAGGCCAGGAATCTAGAGTTGTTAAGTAACTTGCCTAACTTCACCCAGTTAATGTTAGACTTCATATGCACACAGCTTGGCTCCAGAGCCCATGCTTACATGAAAATCCTTAGGAAAAAGGCTGCCTGGGCTATTAGAATACCTGGTTCAGCCTTAAGCATCTTTCTGGATCTGGAGAGAGATTCTTTCAATAACTCAGTCTGCTTTTGTGTTTTGCCACCTCTCATGTGAAAGATTGGACTAGATGATCCCTAAGGTGTCTGCCAGCTTACACATTTCATGATTTACTAAAGTCCCGTTGAGGGCATAGCTCCAAGCCATGTCCAGACTTCTCTCTCTAGCTTACACTGATTATGCTCAGCCAGCTCCCAAATCCATTTCAGGTTGCTGTTCTAAGTCCAGACAGCTTTGAGGCAGGAAACTGAATTTCATAATCTTTAACTTAGATTTCCAAAATTTTTTTCTTAGAATACATTAGCAAACATGATGTAATTTTAAGTAATGCTCACTCAATAAAATAGTCCCTGGGAATCACAAAGAGATTATATAGATTGTTTATTTATTTAGTTTTTTGGTTGTGCCACAAGGCATGTGCAATCTTCCCCCTACAAGGATCAAACCCATAGCCCCTGCATTGGCAGCATGGAGTCTTAATTAACCCTGGACCACTAGGGGCATCCCATCTAGATTCCTGATGACCACAGAGCAGGCATCCTTCTGGTGGAAAATTACCTTTATTGCTGAGGTCAGATACTCTTACATGTTCTTGCATTTGATTTTTTGTGTTAGGTACAGGGTTTCTGACTTTCCAGTTGTGTAATGAACAGGAACCAGGTTAGTTCCAGAGATAGGGAAGTAAATCTAGGATATGTGTAGTGAAGAAGGCATGGACCCTTTCCAATAAAAAGAGTTAAGTTAAGAAGAAATCCTCATGGAAGGTAAAGGCAGTTGTTTCATGGATTCAGAACCTCAAAACATCAGCAGAGGTACTGTTGCAGGAGAGAGTTTATAAACAAATGAGCCCTCCAGGCTCTGTTTTCCCCAGAGCTCCCATGAATTCTCCCAGGCTCTCCACCCTCTATACAGAGGGAAGAAGCACCTTGAATGCATTATATACTTCTTACTTTTCCTTCAACAGCAATATTATGAGGTTCCTATAGCAATGAAGTCTGTGTTCGATTTGATCGATACTTTCCAGTCCCGAATCAAAGACATGGAAAAGCAGAAGAAGGACGGCATCATTTGCAAGGAAGACAAGAAGCAGTCACTGGAAAACTTCCTATCCAGGTACATCTCCTTTGGAGACACAGAGGAGGAAGGCAGGAGAGCATTCTGAGTGAGCTAATGAAAACCCCAGAGAAACACAAAGCAGACGTGTCTGTGCAGGGTGACCTTCCCCGTGAGAAGGGGAAGTGTCTGTGCTTCACAGCACTCTGCCCAGTAGGCTTATTATTGTCCTGTTGGAAGTGGCTCTGGTTGCAACTGGCTGGGATCAATTCCAAGCTTGAGTGTTGATTTGGTGGCTTTGGATAAGTCTTTTCTTTCTCTTCTGTTTTTTTTTTTTTTTTTTTGGGAACACTGATACATACTTCTGACCTTCTGTGAGGGTTAATTCATTCAGTCAATTTGGGGGGCTTTGTATATTGTACTTATATTTATTGGGCCCTTTCTAGTTCCAAATGGGATTTGGAACACTGCTTGGTTTTCTGCTTCCTTTCAACTCTGCAGAGAACAACAGAAGTTCTACTAAGACCTTAAAAGGAGAAATTCTCTTGACCCAGATCCCTGATTCCTTAGGGAGTGTGGTTTGTTGAAAACCCTTGTAGGGGAACTCCGGTACATACACAAAAAAGTGTTTAAAAAAAAATCACTCTACTTTTTCCCTTCTTCATCCCTTCCCCCATGATGGATGAAAATTCTACAGATATTTGGGACTTTAAAGGGTGCAGGGATGCAGAAATTTCACCTACAGCAGCAAAAATTCTATGATTAGGAAATAGATAATCTGAATTCCTCTAGATTCGGGAAGCTTGGGTCTCTTAGGAAATAACATCATGATGTGTAAAGAGCATAGGACTCACCATTCATCCAAGTTTTCAGTTTATAATTTTCTAGATATGTTGTCTGGAGAAGGCAATGGCACCCCACCCCAGTGCTCTTGCCTGGACAATCCCATGGATGGAGGAGCCTGGAAGGCTGCAGTCCATGGGGTCACTGAGGGTCAGACACGACTGAGTGACTTCACTTTCACTTTTCACTTTCATGCATTGGAGAAGGAAATGGCAACCCACTCCAGTGTTCTTGCCTGGAGAATCCCAGGAATGGGGGAGCCTGGTGGGCTGCCGTCTATGGGATCACACAGAGTCGGACACGACTGAAGTGACTTAGCAGCAGCAGCAGCAGATATGTTGTTCCTATGCTTCCAATTAACCTGCCTTAAAAATCCCTCACCCATGAGAATAACAAGAACAAGTAGCCCTACCTCCACTCCAGTGTTGCCGTAATCACCTTTTTTGCCAAGCACTTCATCTTCCCTCCTGTTGTTTCACAACAATCCCATGATCTAAATACTGTAACTATTCTTACACTGATGGAGACCACTGAGGCTAATGGAGATCAAATAACTTTCATCACTGAGTTAGTATCAATAATGCTGAAAGATCGGCCTCTTTGCACTGGTGCCAAATCAAATCTTGGAGACAGAATTTGGGTGTCAAAACAATCATTTTACATTTACCATATTTCTTTCAATTGCTTGAAATAAACACAATCTTTCTGAGTATTTAAATGATCTGTAAATTTAATAAGTTAATCTTGTAAATACAGTGAAGTTTTCTCAAATGTTCCAGTAAACTGTATATGCTTAGTAAGATTTCAACCTAAAACCATACAACTAAACCACTAAACCACGTACTCAATCACACTTCCTACTTTGGAGTTTCAAGGCTAGCATTTCAAGCCAGATACTCTTAAGTTTCACAAGAACATAAATTTATAAAGAAAATCAGGATCCTTCTTAGAAAAATATATTATTACTATAATTTTGATTATTTCCAAACTTCCTCTTCTTAATTTTAAATCTTCCAGGACTGAAAGATGTATACCTATTGAACCAACCCATTAAACTCAGATAGCCTGATCTGTAAAGCAGACAGTTATCATCTGCTACTAAGTCACTTCAGTCGTGTCTGACTCTGTGCAACCCCATAGACGGCAGCCCACCAGGCTCCCCTGTCCCTGGGATTCTCCAGGCAAGAACAATGGAATGGGTTGCCATTTCCTTCTCCAATACATGGCAGTGAAAAGTGAAAGTGAAGTCGCTCAGTCGTGTCCGACTCTTAGCGACCCCTTGGACTATAGCCCACCAGGCTCCTCCATCCATGGGATTTTCCAGGCAAGAGTACTGGAGTGGGGTGCCATCGCCTAGCTTATTGATATTATTTACAACTCAGGATTTAGGCCAGCCATGAGACTGCAGTTCCAGACATTATGATGAATTATTCGTGCCATTTGCGGGCAGAGGTTCTCTTAATAATCACAGTATCACGGGTTTCAAAGCTTCAAAGGAAAAGCTGGCATTATCTCACTTTTGTTCACTCACAAAGTTTGCAATGCTCCTTCAAGTTGATCACTGATTTGCATTTGCATTTGGAAAACTCAGCACTGGCCACAGGACTGGAAAAGGTCAGTTTTCATTCCAATCCCAAAGAAAGACAATGCCAAAGAATGCTCAAACTACCGCACAATTGCACTCATCTCACACTCTAGTAAAGTAATGCTCAAAATTCTCCAAGCCAGGCTTCAGCAATATGTGAACCGTGAACTTCCTGATGTTCAAGCTGGTTTTAGAAAAGGCAGAGGAACCAGAGAAATTGCCGACATCTGCTGGATAATGGAAAAAGCAAGAAAGTTCCAGAAAAACATCTATTTCTGCTTTATTGACTATGCCAAAGCCTTTGACTGTGTGGATCACAATAAACTGTGGAAAATTCTGAAAGAGATGGGAATACCAGACCACCTGACCTGCCTCTTGAGAAATTTGTATGCAGGTCAGGAGGCAACAGTTAGAACTGTACATGGAACAACAGACTGGTTCCAAATAGGAAAAGGAGTCCGTCAAGGCTGTATATTGTCACCCTGTTTATTTAACTTATATGCAGAGGACATCATGAGAAACGCTGGGCTGGAAGAAGCACAAGCTGGAATCAAGATTGCTGGGAGAAATATCAATAATCTCAGATATGCAGATGATACCACCCTTATGGCAGAAAGTGAAGAGAAACTAAAAAGCCTCTTGATGAAAGTGAAAGAGGAGAGTGAAAAAGTTGGCTTAAAGCTCAACATTTAGAAAACTAAGATCATGGCATCTGGTCCCATCACTTCATGGGAAATAGATGGGGAAACAGTGGAAACAGTGTCAGACTTTATTTCTGGGGGCTCCAAAATCACTGCAGATGGTGATTACAGCCATGAAATTAAAAGACGCTTACTCCTTGGAAGGAAAGTTATGACCAACCTAGATAGCATATTCAAAAGCAGAGACATTACTTTGCCAACAGAGGTCCATCTAGTCAAGGCTATGGTTTTTCCTGTGGTCATGTATGGATGTGAGAGTTGGACTGTGAAGAAGGCTGAGTGCGGAAGAATTGATGCTTTTGAACTGTTGTGTTGGAGAAGACTCTTGAGAGTCACTTGGACTGCAAGGAGATCCAACCAGTTCATTCTGAAGGAGATCAGCCCTGGGATTTCTTTGGAAGGAATGATGCTAAAGCTGAAACTCCAGTACTTTGGACACCTCATGCGAAGAGCTGACTCATTGGAAAAGACTCTGATGCTGGGAGGGATTGGGGGCAGAAGGAGAAGGGGACGACAGAGGATGAGATGGCTGGATGGCATCACTGACTCAATGGACGTGAGTCTGAGTGAACTCCGGGAGTTGGTGTTGGACAGGGAGGCCTGGCGTGTTGTGATTCATGGGTTCTCAAAGAATCAGACACGACTGAGTGACTGATCTGATCTGATTCTTAAGAAATTATACATATTTTGCATCTAAAGTCTTTTGAACTAGATGGGGCCCTACAACACATAAGCAAATGTATTTTCCTTCCAGTGTAAAAGGCTACAAGTTCTTATATTCACTGCTGTTTCAGGAATATACATTTCTTATGGATATTCAGAATGGCCTATGATTATAATTTAGATGTCCTATGGCTATCTATGACTTATGGTCACAACTCATGGAATCATTGTGCTGATAATTATCATTGACCTTAAAAATTAACGTGGAATAGTTTATTACTTAAAGGCATGATTAAGACAACCCTGAAGTTGATTCCTGGTTTTCCACTTATCAGCTGTGTGACCTTGGACTTACTGCTTAATCTCTTTGGGCTTTAGTTTTTTCATTTGCAAAATGGATAATAAGTTTATCTATTCTTAAAATCATTATGAAAGGTAAATTCAATGCTAAAGGTAATAATAGCCTAGAACTTAGCACAAAGCAAGTAATTAATAAACACTAGTTATTAGTAGTATTCAGTTCAGTTCAGTTCAGTCACTCAGTCATGTCCAACTCTTTGTGACCCCATGAACCGCAGCACGCCAGGCTTCCCTGTCCATCACCAACTCCCGGAGTCTACCCAAACCCATGTCCATCGAGTCGGTGATGCCATCCAGCCATCTCATCCTCTGTCATCCCCTTCTCCTCCTGCCCCCAATCCCTCCCAGCATCAGAGTCTTATCCAATGAGTCAACTCTTCGCATGAGGTGGCCAAAATACTGGAGTTTCAGCTTCAACATCAGTCCTTCCAATGAACACCCAGGACTGATCTCCTTTAGGATGGACTGGTTGGATCTCCTTGCAGTCCAAGGGACTCTCAAGAGTCTTCTCCAGCATCACAGTTCAAAGCATCAATTCTTCAGTGCTCAGATTTCTGTATAGTCCAACTCTCACATCCATACACGACCAATGGAAAAACCATAGCCTTGACTAGACGGACCTCTGTTGGCACAGTAATGTCTTTGCTTTTCAATATGCTGTCTAGGTTGGTCATAACTTTCCTTTCAAGGAGTAAATGTCTTTTAATTTCATGGCTGTAATCACCATCTGCAGTGATTTTGGAGCCCCCAGAAATAAAGTCTGACACTGTTTCCACTGTTTCCCCATCTATTTCCCATGAAGTGATGGGACCAGATGCCATGATCTTAGTTTTCTAAATGTTGAGCTTTAAGCCAACTTTTTCACTCTCCTCTTTCACTTTCATCAAGAGGCTTTTTAGTTTCTCTTCACTTTCTGCCATAAGAGTGGTGTCATCTGCATATCTGAGGTTATTGATATTTCTCCCGGCAATCTTGATTCCAGCTTGTGCTTCTTCCAGCCCAGCGTTTCTCATGATGTCCTCTGCATATAAGTTAAATAAACAGGGTGACAATATACAGCCTTGACGGACTCCTTTTCCTATTTGGAACCAGTCTGTTGTTCCATGTACAGTTCTAACTGTTGCCTCCTGACCTGCATACAAATTTCTCAAGAGGCAGGTCAGGTGGTCTGGTATTCCCATCTCTTTCAAAATTTTCCATAGTTTATTGTGATCCACACAGTCAAAGGCTTTGGCATAGTCAATAAAGCAGAAATAGATGTTTTTCTGGAACTCTCTTGCTTTTTCCATGATCCAGCAGATGTTGGCAATTTGATCTCTGGTTCCTCTGCCTTTTCTAAAACCAGCTTGAACATCAGGAAGTTCACAGTTCACATATCACTGAAGCCTAGCTTGGAGAATTTTGAGCATTACTTTACTAGCGTGTGAGATGAGTGCAATTGTGCGGTAGTTTGAGCCTTCTTTGGCATTGCCTTTCTTTGGGATTAGAATGAAAACTGACCTTTTCCAGTCCTGTGGCCACTGCTGAGTTTTCCAAATTTGCTGGCATATTGAGTACAGCACTTTCACAGCATCATCTTTCAGGATTTGAAATAGCTCAACTGGAATTCCATCACCTCCAATAGCTTTGTTCGTAGTGATGCTTTCTAAGGCCTACTTGACTTCATATTCCAGGATGTCCAGCTCTAGGTCAGTGATCACACCATCGTGATTATCTGGGTCGTGAAGATCTTTTTTGTATAGTTTTGTGTATTCTTGCCACCTCTTCTTAATATCTTCTGCTTCTGTTAGGTCCAGACCATTTCTGTCCTTTATCGAGCCCATCTTTGCATGAAATGTTCCCTTGGTATCTCTAATTTTCTTGAAGACATCTCTAGTCTTTCCCATTCTGTTGTTTTCCTCTATTTCTTTGCATTGATCGCTGAAGAAGGCTTTCTTATCTCTCCTTGCTATTCTTTGGAACTCTGCATTCAGATGCTTATGTCTTTCCTTTTCTCCTTTGCTTTTCACTTCTGTTCTTTTCACAGCTATTTGTAAGGCCTCCCCACACAGCCATTTTGCTTTTTTACATTTCTTTTCCATGGGGATGGTCTTGATCTCTGTCTCCTGTACAATGTCACCAACCTCCATCCATAGTTCATCAGGCACTCTATCAGATCTAGTCCCTTAAATCTAAAGAGGAGACTTAATAAATACCTTTCAGAACTGAAACCCAAGCAAAGAGAACTGAATTTTTTTCTTTCTCTTCTATATAACAACTCTATAAATAAACTAGTATCCAAATGGGAATTTTCCTTCAAATTTGCTGAGTTGGTGGGTCTACACAGCCTAGTTTCAGCTGACCAGACTCTGAAGCCAGTCTAGTCTTTAGTGACACTCATCTGGTTCAGGCTATAATTATCTTTCTCTAAGACAGAAGCCCCAAAGAGTGGTCACATGCACACTAATTTGGGAATGCCAGCTAAGAAAAGCAAATACATTCATAGCTTAAAGTTTTTATTTACTGACACACTAAAGTGACAGAAAAACAATTTGTTCAAAGTAAGGATCTGGGCCACATTCACATCTCTTCTTACTTCCACAGAAGTAGTTCCGTTAACATTTGTTCCTTTAGGGCTGGGAGCTGGAGCCTTGGATCTTAATATGAAGGTCTGTGGGATAAAGACTCACCACTTAGGGGAAACGACCCTCTCTCTGTTGTGTCTGCCACAAGTCTCAGATCCCAGCCCTCTCTAATCCGACAGCATTCAGTGGTGCACACAGGTAAACAAGCGAAAATAGACCTCACCCAAAATAGCTCCCTCCAGGATAACCTGCAGCTCTGTATGGGGGCCAGAAAAGCTGGTCTGGTGTGGGTGCTGGCTGGGAAAGGGTGGGGGTGGGGGATACTGGTCTGGCAGGCCTCCTAAGTAAGCAGGGAAAGCACAGGAGACCATCTTCTGTGATCCAACAACAGTCCTGTTCCCTTTCCCAGGAAACCTCGGACAGTCTCAGACTCTCCTCTCCCCTCCTTTGTGCCAGATACATTCATCTTCTATCCTCAGTGGAGATTTAAGTTTTTCTTTCCCTTTGAAGAAAAACAAGCAGAGGAAGCTAACGTAATGTCACAGCAAGCAACTCTTGGCGAGTCTTGCTAAGGCGTCCATTCAGAGGTTGTATTTCATCAGACTATCATTTTCTCTCATTCACCCAAACCACTATTCCCCTAAGAGGCCATTTTCTTTGGGATTGAAAACTGTCCTGTTCACTGAGAGGCTAGAAGGGGCACAGGGAGAGAAGCCATGAATATTATCAACTGGCTTCTGGCTCCTTGAGTGCACTGACACCCTGCAGTCTGCAGCACTGAAGGCAGAAAGCAAAAGCCCTTTCTCCAGTGAAGGTGGACTTTGAGACAACTGCACTCAGCCTCTCTCTGGATGCACACCCTCTCTCCTTCATATCCCCTGAGGGACCCTGACAGTGCCCGCAAGCAGTAGCTCCTCTGAGAGGGGTAGACCAGGGAAAGCACTGGACCAGGAGTTAGAGAAATCTGAATTTTGGTACCACCTCTTAGATTTACTGGTTAGGCAAGTCACTTAATTTCTCTAAATCTTGTTTTTTATTTGCAAAATGGGGAAAGCAAGCCATGCCCTCGATGAACTGCAGTGAGGAATGGATGGTTTTTGTTTTAAAATTATTATTTATTTATTTTTGGCTGCGCTGGGTCTTCACTGAAGCACAGACTACTCTCTAGCTGTGGTGCGTGGGCTTCTCATGGCAGTGGCTCCTGTTGTTGGGGGGCATGGGCTCCAGGGCGTGTGGGAGTAGTTTTGGTTCCCAGGCTCTAGAGCACAGGCTCATCACCTGTGGTGCATGGGCTTAGTTTCTTGGAGGACGTGGGATCTTCCCAGATCAGGGATAGAACCGATGCCTCCTGTATTGGCAGGCCAGTTTTTTACCACTGAGCCACCAAAGAAGCCCTCCAGTGAGGAATGTGTGCTGTGTAGGTGAAAGCAAGCTATAAAATGATATACAAACGTGAGGATTAAATCGATTATCATATGGCATCATGATAGATAATGTCCAAGATCTGTTAATGGACAATGGACATTATCCATCTGTCAGACAAAGTTCTAAATCTAAAGCCTGCAGACTAAGACACTGTCACTATCTATGCCAACACATGGATAACTTACATTGATGGATTTTCGAGTTTAGTTCTTTTTTTTTTTCTTTTTTTTTAATTAAATTTTATTTTGCTTAACTTTACAATATTTTATTGCTTTTGCCATACATCGGATGGATCCGCCACAAGTATATACGTGCTCCCCATCCTGAACCCTCTTCCCTCCTCCCTCCCCATACCATCCGTCTGGGTCATCCCAGTGCACCAGCCCCAGGTATCCGTTATCAGGCATCATACCTGGACTGGCGACTCATTTCAGATATGATATTATACATATTTCAATGCTATTCTCCCAAATCATCCCACCCTCTCCCGTTCCCAGAGTCCAAAAGTCTGTTCTATACATCAGTGTCTCTTTTGCTGTCTCGTAAACAGGGTTATTGTTACCATCTTTCTAAATTCCATATATATGCGTTAGTATACTGTATTGGTGTTTTTCTTTCTGGCTTACTTCGCTCTGTATAATAGGCTCCAGTTCCATCCACCTCATTAGAACTGATTCAAATGTATTCTTTTTAATCGAGTTTAATTCTTTAAAAAAAAAATTTACTCATTTGACTGCCTGGGTCTTAGTTGCAGTACTCTGAATGTATAGTTACGGCATGTGAACTCTTAGTTGTGGCATGTGGGATCTAGTTCCCTGACCAGGGATCAAACCCAGGCCCCCTGCATTGGGGGTGTGGAATCTTAGCCATAGGACCACCAGGGAAGTCCCTAAAGTTTAATTCTTATAACACCTCTTTGAGGTAATGCTCTTTTTGATTCTAAAGCTAAGAAAAACTATGACTTAGATGAATAGAGTGACATGCTCAAGGAACCCAAAAAATGTAGCAGTGAGAAAATACAGATCAAGTTTCTCGGCCACAAGACAAAAGCTCTTTCCACTGCCCAATTGTGTTGGAACTATAAGAACATGAAGAAGTTTACTATATATTCTAAAATCCTATGACTGTAGGTTTAGCTCCATTCAACTTCTTAGGGGTACTCTATAAGTGATGGTTCTTACTATGATGATAGGTTGCATCTTAGAACTAGCATTTGCCTCTGGAATACTGAGGAAGGTACATAGAGCTTTATTTTTCCAGAAACCTCGCTTGACCCTTTAAGACACTTTTCTATTTTCCTTCTCACTGTCACTGCCATCTACTTAAAATTCAGTTCTTTTTTTTTTTTTTTCTGTATTATTTCCTGTCCATATTCACCACCACCACCACCACCACCACCCCTGCCAAACCGGAGGGAATTCGACCAGAACTTCAGTTTTCTTCAGTTATTTTCTAATTCCTTTATTTCTGTTGCTATAATCTGACAAGCAATTTCAGCTATTTTTCATTGTATCTGAGAATTTCTTCTCTCCCTAAGTGACCTCATCAGGCATGGTGACCAGACTCATGCCTGACACATCACGCAAATGCTACAATAGGCAGACCATGAAGTTATAGAGGAAAAAGTGCAAGAAATGTGGTAATACAATTTAATGTTAGGCTTTGAGGAGCTATGAAATATTTCTAAGGTTACTGTTTTTTTATTTGAGGCACAGGAAAAAAGTGACAGTCGACGTTACTCTGCTTTTTCACACTGGCCTCTATTGTTTGAAGGGGTAATTGTGGTCTTCTACTTCTTTTCCAGGTTCCGTTGGAGGAGGCGGTTGCTGGTGATCTCGGCCCCTAATGATGAAGACTGGGCCTATTCACAGCAGCTCTCTGCCCTCAGTGGCCAGGCATGCAATTTTGGTGAGTGGGAAGCCTCGTCATCACTGCTTTCCCATACCACCCTCTTCCTGGTCTAAAATGGAACACACAAGCTTAGGTCATCCAAATATGCCCCAGCCCAGACTCTAGATTCCCAGACACTTACTCAGTTATATTGAGGATAAAGTTGCTTTCAGACTGGAATCTTAGTCAACTGGGGTCTGTTTTTCTTTTTTCAATATTCTGCCCTCTCAGGTTTTTTATTGAAATGTTTGAAAATACCTGCTACTTTACTTACAGTGATCTGTATTATGTGTCTTCTTATTTGCTTTTAAAAAATTTGTCTCAAGATCATAAAACTCAGATATCATCAATTACTTAGGTAATAATTAGGTACCAACACTGAGTACTTTTCCATAGATTTAAGTATTTTTTGTAATACAGGAATGGCTTTGAGAATGAATGAATTGAATCTCACTGTACTATTTTACCAGTCCCTTTGAAAGGATTTTGACCTCTAACTCAGCATCAGGAAGACAGCAAGATTTGTTAAACAGTGCCTTATGCTTTAAGACAAGTAGGTCAAAGAGAAATGCTGTTTATTATTACTATCATTATTTGCAGTGAATTGCTCAGTGTTTTGAAAACTAATGTATGCTTTCTTTACCAAACATTATTATCCTAGTGGTCCGAAAGGGCTAATACTATTCTGAATAAGTACATATAGAAAGGAAATGCACAATACATAGAACATTACTAATAAGTTCAATGTTGAACCAGAGAGATAATGGTAATTTCAAAAGTTGGAATCACTACAAAAATTTTATTTAAGATACACCTCTGCAGAGGAAAAATTTTTGTGAGTCAGTAGAGAGGTGGAAAGTAGCTAGTGGCCACATATTTAAAACTTCATAATTGGAACATAGATGAATCCACATTATTTTGATATTTCTATTAGGAAGAAGAATCATTTTTTAGTTATAAAACTGTGTTGATTTATAAAAGGGAGGGATGGTTGTACAAGTTTTGTAAAACATTAACAAAGACTGGGTCCTTGCTATGACCAGGTACCTATAAATAATAAATACATTTCAGTTTTAAGATGTAAAATAATAACAAAAAAAGGCAGAAAACAAGCTTATAACAGTAAGGATAATTAGAAAATTTGTAAATGTTTATTTATACTCTTATTATAAAGATTAATGCTTTAAAAATTTATATCAACATATGTAAGGAAGATTTGATTGTGCCAGTATTTTTAGGCATACTTTAAATTATTAATAGCCACCAACAGTGGTGGGTAAGACAGAAGTTCTTAGAGCAGTTAATGACCCTCCATGATATGAATATATAAATAAGATCATGGCTTGCTAATTTTCTAAAGACATCTTTGCAGCAGCTATTAGGTGATGTTTAATTTTGAATCGCTACACAAAGAGTCTAAGTCGAACTCTTGTAGTAGATAGGAAATGTGAACAAGTCATGTTTTAAAGGGATAATTAAATTCACAATCTTCCCTTTTGAAAACATGACTTAACATGCAGAACAGAAATGCTTCACTTCTCTGGGAGAAGAGTAAAGCCCATAAAATTTTTTTGGAATAGCATTTTGCCTGGATTTTAGCTCTTCTTTAAAAGAGCCCTCTGTGGTGGCTTTTAGTTTTCTCTCCTAGACAGTCAACACTGTCGACGATCATATTTATTATTAATAGTTCCAAGTTACTACTGTGACTAGGCTCAGATTTTGTCTAAAACCATGAAATCTAAATAGGATGACTCTACAGCCCCCTTGCCTTCCTATGTTCTTTCTCCTGAATCTTTTCATAAGGGCTTCATCTTCAAAAGAATTCCAGCAAGCTATCGCGGCGTGACCTTCTTTCCTTTCCTGAAACTTGAGCTGAGGGTGGGCGGGAAACAAGCTGTGACTCCCTCAGTGCCACCCCTTTGAGTCTTCTAAAAACGGGATAAAAACCCGCCCATTGAGCAGACAAACTTTCGTTTGAGGAAGCCAGAACAATTTCTTCAACAATCACATTGGCTCGCTCTGTAGTCTTTTCTTTGAGAGAAAATTAAATTATCCATGTAAGCTGTTATAACATCAGCCGTGACTTTTTTCCAGAACACTGACCAGCTTAGGTCATCTCAGATATTTTAAAGTTCCAATGGCTTCATTTTTGTTTTGTCATTTAATAGAGTGACAAAGTTTAAGAGTGACACAGTTTAAGAGCAAATCCTTTTTCAATCTGCAAAAACAAAACTAAACCACATTTGACCCTGTTGCTAATCCTAAAATCTGCAATTAGTCTCTTTTCAAGATTTTATAAATGTTTAAATGCATTTTTTAATGGAAAAAATTTTAATGACTTATTTTACCTAATCAGGTTATGTTTTATACTCTTTTAAAACTTGAGATTTTATTTGTCAGATATCCAGTCTTTGGAAGCAAAAGACTTACTACAGATTCTATGAATTTCTCTTTTCTCTCAGGTCTGCGTCACATAACGGTTCTGAAGCTTTTAGGTGTTGGAGAGGAAGTAGGGGGCGTTTTAGAACTGTTCCCGATTAATGGTAAAGTTCTGTTACTTTAAAAGAATATCAACTACTGATAAGTTCAGTTAAGTTATATTAATTCATATGTAAGCAGTGGATGTACCCTCAGTTGAAGAAAGGTCACTAAATGCTCCCTCCTGGTGTGTGCCCCATGCGTGTGTGTGTGTGTGTGTGTGTGTGTGTGTGTGTGTGATGGGTGTGAGAATGTATGTATACACAGAATGTGTATATAAGAATGAGAAGGGGAGCATAAGCACTCATGTTGTTTTTATTAAAAAACCATTCACAAGTGACAACAAAGATATTCATTTCTTAATAGAGATATGTAATTCTTTTTTGTCTGCATGGGGCTTTATTGGCTTACAAAGCATTTTCACCCATGTTATCTCATTTAATTCTTGTGGTAGTTTTATAAGGCACGAGAAATGAAATATTTCCTGCTATGTCAGTGAACAAGGGATGTCAGAGTTGATCTTGATGTGGCAGTTGATCTTGCAAGGATTAAATAAAGGAACTGGTTTTATATTTTATAACACTCCTGTAAAGAGACATTTGCCTGAAAATGTGATCCATGTTGTAGACTAGCAGGAACATTTCATTACTAGTAGAAAGACCAGCAAAGTTCCTAAATTGGATTTTTAAGATGTAGAGAACAGACCCTTGGGTCCTTTCTCTGTTCTCATAGTGATTTCTTCTCACTTGATGCTTTCCTGAGTGTTGCCTCTTTAATCCACTAACAACTTTTCTAATCCTATTATTCTAGGGAGCTCTGTTGTGGATCGAGAAGATGTACCAGCCCATTTGGTGAAAGACATACGCAACTATTTCCAAGTGAGCCCAGAGTACTTCTCCATGCTTCTAGTTGGAAAAGATGGAAATGTGAAATCCTGGTATCCTTCCCCAATGTGGTCCATGGTGATTGTGTATGATTTAATTGATTCGATGCAACTCCGGAGACAGGAAATGGCCATTCAGCAGTCACTGGGGATGCGCTGTCCAGAAGATGAATATGCAGGCTATGGTTACCATAGTTACCATCAAGGATACCAGGATGGTTACCAGGATGACTACCGTCATCATGAGAGTTACCACCATGGATATCCTTACTGAACAGAAATACGTAACCTTAGCCCAAGCCAGTTTTCCCTGCAACTGTTAAAGTCACATGTGGCCAGCTACATAAAGGAGAGTTCTTCCACACTGCCTGCACTTCCTGCCTTTTTCTTTCAGTGTTCTTCCAAGATTAAATAAATAGCAACATTTTGCCTACTCATGAGTTGTCAAGAGACCTTAAATCATAAAGATGTTCAAAAGAATTGCTTCTCTAACTGAAGAATAAGTATTTATACCTCTGTTTTACTTTTTAAAAAGTATTAATTGGTAAGTGAAAACTAGGATTGTTAAAGATCACAGCACAGATGTTTTCAAATAAACATCTGAGCAGATGGAACAGACAGAGCAGATAGCGTCTTAGCCCTTTTTGAGATGTCAGTCTAAAAATGATTAAGATGGCTCTGCTTTATACTGTGAGTTTCTTTCCTGAAGCTTGATAGCAGAGGAGTCCAGTGATATTGACTTCCAAAGCCAGGGCAAGTACCAAACTCCACTTTGTTACCATAGCTACTTCCTGCCCTGTTTCTCTTATCTTTAGTGTCAGGAGAAAGGAAACCCTCAATCACCTCCAGAACTGGCTGTGCAGCTAAAGGTGACACTTTCAGAGTTCCATCAGGTACCATGGAATTCCCAGCATGGGAAACCTTGACTCTTCACACTTGACTTCCTGAGAATGCTTGCTAATGGGCCCATTACACACTGGCACGTTGTAAAATAAAATTACAAAGGAGATTATTTCCAGGCATTCTTTTTTTCTTCAAAGGAAAGTGTTCCTAAATTACAGTGGATAAAGTTATAACTGGAGTGCAAAATATGATCCTTGTCTTTGAAATAGAGCATTTTCACATATGTGATATAAACTAAATATTCTCCCTTCTTCTCTCCCTCTTTCCCCTCCTTCCTTCTATACTATTTTACTTTTTACCAGCAAACAGTGACCAAGTAATATGTACGAGCTTGCCTGAAGCCAGGCAATCAGAGTCCCTGGATTTTAGCATCCTGACAGTGCTAGCCTCTGTCAGTAATGGGGATGCTTATTTTTTTTTTTGTCACTGTTATTAAAATTGATTTTCCAAATAATCTTGATTATTGGTTATTGACTTAGTGAGTCTAGATATTAATAACTGCTTTCAAGTCACATATGAATACTAGTAGCATTTAACTTATTTGTGCCTATTTGCACAAATCTGTCTTTTACTTCATCTGAACTTTCTTATAATTACAGTAAAAGTGGAATTTCTACCTCAAATGAACTTGAGAGATTATTTATTTTGCCCCTTATTCTCCATAAAGACCATTCATTCTTACCTGTTTTACGGGTAACTGAAGTTCAGAAAGTACAAGTGACTTCAGAGCATACTTTTCTTATTGTGTAAATTATGCTTCCAGTTCATACCTCCTCCCATGGTGGGGATCTTTCCTCCTCTTTGCTAGAACAGTCTGTACCAGCTGCTTGAGGAGGGCAGGTGCAAGAACCAGGCTGATGTGCATTGTTCTTAAATTGTTGGCAAGGTGAGGCACAGCTTAAAATTGCCAATAAAAGTGGATTTATTATTGCCTCTGAAATTACATAGGGGCAATATCTAAGTAAGGGGCCCAAATTGTCTCAATTTCAGGAAATACAATAATGAAGGAGTTTCATCTCCCAAGGAAACTAATTAGATAGGAATAATAAACATTTTCTTATAGAATAATTTTATTAAGGTTCTAGCTCCTGCACCTGAAGAAAGAGAACACTTTTTCATAACATGAGGTTACTTTTTCAAGCATTCTTCTGGTTTCACTGGCACTGAGATGGTCTTTAGCAGTCCATTGGAATGGTCCTCTGCTCTGATGAGTGGGTAATCATTTAGGGGACTGTGGAATAAAGAAGCCACAGCTCAGCAAAGGGACACATTCAGAGGAAGATGCTATTAGTAAATGCCCTCAAATCCTAGAATCTGGGAAAATACAGAGTAAATCTTAGCAAATGGGAGGGCTGAAGAATAAGGTAACCTGAATCTCTGTTTTCTAGGGCTATAGATCTGGTAGTTGGATGTCTGGGTATTTTTTTTTTTTTTTTTTAATAAAAACATTTCCTTCCCCAAACAGCAACAACAATGATGAAAAAGGTAAAATACAAATAAATTCTAATTTTGGAGAAAGATTTTGGAATTATGGTATTTTGAAAGAAAAGCACTCAACTGAGTCAGGGAAATTTGAAAGACTGAAAAGAACGCTGCCTCACCCAAGTTGCCATAATTCCCTTCCATGAAATTCCAAGGACTGTTTTTCATCAGAGAAGTCCCAGGGCACTAAAAGTGAAATGAAAGGGTTAGTCGCTTAGTCGTGTCTGACTTTGTGATCCCATGGACTGCAGACTGCCAGGCTCCTCTGTGCATGGAATTCTTCAGGCAAGAATACTGGAGTGGGTAGCCATGCCCTTCTGCAGGGGATCTTCCCAATCCAGAGAGTGGACCAAGGTCTCCCACATTGCAGGCAGATTCTTTACTGTCTGAGCCATAAGGGAAGCCCAGGGTTCTAGGTGAATGTTAATTCAGCAGACAGATTCTTCCCCTGCCACAGAGGGTGGTGGCCCAGACACAGCAGAGTCGGTGGAGCCCACTGGTCTCATCCTCTAGATTGTAGTTGATAATGAAGCGTACACCTTCTCAACTCCTGAAACCTTGAGCATAAAAATAGCTCAGGGCCAGGGTGAACGATGGCCTTGGCTGACCCTGATGGATAATCTCAGTACTTAGCAGTATATGGAGATTCCAGAAAAAGAGAAGCCTCTTGAAAAGAACCTCTGTCCATATTTGTGCCATCACTAATTCCCCTTTGCCTACTGAGGAATCCTTTCTGCTCTGTGGCTGCTCTGTGGTTTGGGGTGTGCAGATAGAGGGTGTGGTCAGTGCATACTCTTAACTTCCAACTCAGGTGAAATGCTAACTCCTCTCTTCAGTCCTCTTGGAGTTGGTGCAAAGCTCCCACTGCAAGATTTTCCTTAGTTGTGTACAACTTCTTAGCTACTAAGAAGTCAAGAATCAAAGTTGGGGTGGTGTTTCTTCTGGTCTCAGTCTGATGATAGTGATGCTATCAGCTAGCAATGCCTGGGGCACTTACCTGGGCCTGCATATTTGAGGTTGCCCCACAGACGTTTTCCAATAGAGGCCAATGTTGTGGACTGGTCTTTGTGGTTTGTATCATGATCACAAAATGCACCTCAGCAACAACTGTGTTGATGAAAAACTAATCAATAGTTGATCTCAGAAAGAAATGGAGAAGGCAATGGCACCCCACTCCAATACTTTTGCCTGGAAAATCTCATGGACAGAGGAGCGTGGTAGGCTGCAGTCCATGGGGTTGCTAAGAGTCAGACATGACTGAGTGACTTCACTTTCACTTTTCACTTTTCACTTTCATGCATTGGAGAAGGAAATGGCAACCCACCCCAGTGTTCTTGCCTGGAGAATCCCAGGGATGGTGGAGCCTGGTGGGCTGCTCTCTATGGGGTTGCATAGAGTCAGACACGACTGAAGTGACTTAGCAGCAGCAGCAGCAGCAGCAGAAAGAAATAGAAGTTTCTCTTTGAGCCAACCTGAGGATTATAAGCTGGGAGATGGTCTTTCAGAAAGCTCTGAGGTTTGTTCCACCCATCAGAGATCAAAGTAGGGTTACATGAGTTCTTGAGACAGATGATTATGTGTCATTTGACAGTTTACAGATCAACACGTACAGAGCGAGTAGCAGGTCATGGGTCATAGTAGCCCCTGATGGGGTTAAGAAGGAAGGTTATCTTCTAAGGAGGCCTGATTAATCCAGATGCACACATAGTACACCCTACAGAGGGTAGGGTGGGGGAGGAGGCCCAAATAGGCAAAGAAAGATTTTATGTTTAAATTTTTCTCATCTTGCCATAAAATATGAATTTTATTTCATCAAACATCAGGAAACTTTGTAAGAAAAAAAAAGGTTTATTACTCAGAGGTCCTGGAGGATATATACACAGCAAGGCTGGAGGGAGAGCAAAGACTTGGGGTTCTGCCTGTATTGGGGTTGAGGTGAGGTTTGTGAATTACTCTTTATTGGTGAATTTAAAACATAAGAGTGGGGGTCAGTTATGTAGGTGACCCAGGGATCTCCAATAGGGGAACTTCATGGGGTTGCTGGATCTTTAGGTAGCTGTGTAGCTGGCAACATGCTTATTTGAGATGGATTCTTTGAAAATGGATGCCTTGACAATCAAAAATTCAATGTTAAGCATTTACAATAAAAAAAGCTGTCAGGCACTTACACTAAAAGTGACGAGAGGCAAAGGGCTAGTTGTAACAGAACTCGATAGGTGCTTCAAAAAGGCCACTGGACTTGGGGCAACTCATGGTCTTTGCCCTGACCTGTTACTTTCCCTAGGACTTAGTTTCCCATCTCCAAGTAAGATAGGCTTTTAGGTAATAGAATGCAAAGTTCAGAGATTTCCTATCATCCAATCAATGTTAAATTCTCAGAGAACCCAGACTTCATAATTCAGAATCTAGTTCTAAGTTGTTATGGGAATGGGGAAGGTATTAAGCAACTTCACTGCATTCTTCCCAGCACAGCCCACTGCTGTGGCAAAGATCCAAAGGCGTCATCACCTCTAACACACTAGCATCCTTATCACTGCCTTCAGGCTTGAGCTTCCAAGGAATTCAGGCTGGCAAGGACTGTGAGCTTCCTGAATTTTTAAGGAGTCCCTTCAACAGGCATATGCTTGTTCTTTAACACAAATTTCCTAATTTGGGGACCACATGCATCACCTGAAGCTTGGAAATCTAGGCAGCCTTTGGGTAGACTCTAGAGTTCTTAACTATGCTTCCTTCTAGAAAACAAAAGAATGGTCCACCATCCTCAACCCATGGATTAATACATATGCCAAGGAGGCTGCTTGTGAAGGGGTGGGGTGATTTTAAACATCCAAAACTGACCTTGGGCAAAATTTTCTCTGGCTTTTCTCCTCCACCATAAGCATTCCTTTCCTCACTCCTGGCCTTTTCTCCTTCCCTCTTTTCTCATGAACCATTTCTGGCTTTCACGAACAGATGGCTACAACTGATTAGGTGTAACTGACAGGCTGAAAGTCCCACCCTTTCCAAGGACATCTACAACACAGGGGAAGTTAGTTGAAGATAGGCAGCAGGAACAGCTTGCCAAGCCATTTCTGAAAGACTGCTGATCTCTGCAAGCAAGCCTCACTTTTCTTCCTAAAAATGTTGGAGGGAGAGTAAATTCATCCAGCAGATTTCACCATTACTCTGTTTGCTTTCTTCAGTCCTCTTTTCTAGCTCTGACTTGCTGCTTCCTGTGCGCACTCTTCAGACAGCCATATCAGAACAAGGTAGGCAGTGTTGCCCAGTCACGCAGTTGTGTCACACTCTTTGTGACCCCATGGACTGTAGCCCTCAAAGCTCTCTGTTCATAGAATTTTTCAGGCAAGAATACTGGAGCAGGTTGCCATTTCCTACTCCAGGGGATCTTTCAGATTCAGGGATCAAACCTGTGTCTCTTTCATCTCCTGTACTGGCAGGTGGATTCTTTACCACTAGCACCACCTGGGTAGGCAGAGGCAGGAATATACCCATATTTGACAAGATTTGATCAAAAATAGCTGAAAGCCTTGATGTATAAAAAGAAACATCTAGTCATTCCAGTTCTTGATCCAAGATACTATTTTCAGGTTATGCTCGAGTTACATGATGAATCTAACATTTATTTTATTTATGGTATTTTCTATGTATTCTGCTAGAAACCAGGAATACATAACTGAAGGACATGTCTCAGTACAGATTAGTACAGAACATCTATGTACACAGCCAATTATAAAACAGTATATAGAAATATAGAATCAATGATGGGGGCAGAGGTGTGAGCAAAGGACCAGAGAGAGAAAAGTGATGCAGTTCTTCAGTTAGTTCTTCAACATTTTGGCAGCTAGAATTATTCCATTGCTCTTCCTGTCAGGTTCCACATGATTTGAACAAGTACCTCATATTGACTTCATTGTCACCATGGGCAATGGCTTTTGGATACTCACAGTGCAGGCACTTATACTCCTGGGAACTTCTTACCTCTCCCAGATTTAAGTTGTCTGGATGTCCATGGAAAGATGGTGGCACTAATATTAATTCATTCATAAACACTACCCCTCCTTGAAATAAACCAAAATGAATAATAAGTATGAATTTATATTAGAAGAAAACTTCTTCAAGATTGGAACCAGGGAATAGCTTTGATCTCAAAGCATGAAATTGGAGTGATGTGTGCCTACTTACCAGAGAAGGCAATGGCCACCCACTCCAGCACTCTTGCCTGGAAAATTCCAAGGACGGAGGAGCCTGGTGAGCTGCAGTCCATGGGGTCGTTAAGAGTCAGACACGACTGAGCGACTTCACTTTCACTTTTCACTTTCATGCATTGGAGAAGGAAATGGCAACCCACTCCAGTGTTCTTGCCTGGAGAATCCTAGGGACGGCGGAGCCTGGTGGGCTGTCTATGGGGTCGCACAGACTCAGACACGACTGAAGAGACTTAGCAGCAGCAGTGCCTACTTACCATCCCCACCTGAAGGAAACTGAGCACTAGGAAATGCAAGAAATAACTTGTGGTCTATGGCCCAGGCAAGAATCTGCTGTGGGGAGAGGCCAAATATAAGTGACATGCTATGTCCTGCCTTTCCCTTCCCCTAACTTCCTAATTGGAAAAAGGAGGTTTGGAGATAAGGGTATAGATATGGAAGATGGAGTTAGTTTACAGTTAGACTAGAAAAACTCTCTTTATCTCTGGGGACATTATGGTGTCTGTTTTTTTTACTCTTGGCCAAGTTAAGGGCAGTGAGATTTACGATGTTAAGTTTGAATCTACCCTGGGGATCCCCAGGGTTAACTTCTTTAATGATGGGTTTCCAACTGGCCTAATAGATTATGCAAACCTGATTGCATGGCTAGAGAGGCATAAAAATCCTGGGAAATTCTACTTTGAGCTCTCCCAAAGTCAGAATCCCTCCCATAAATCATGGTAGTTCCAGCCAAAGACTGTGCAGTCTCAGTATAATAAGGACCCTGGGAGTTTAGGCATGGGCTCTCTCTTGAATCCCAATGTCTACACTCTCCTTTCTGCACTCTTCTTGCTGCACCTGTATCTTTGCCTTACACAAGGCTTACGTGAGTGTGCTCTCTGGAGTCCTTTCAGATACATGAACATGGGAAATCTTTAGCAGGACAATGACATTCAAATGTTAAGTTTGGAAACAAATAGTATGACCATCTGTGTATGCTCAGTCATGTCCAACTCTTTGCAACCCATAGACTGTAACCCACTAGGTTCTCTGTCCATGGGATTTTCCAGGCAAGAATACTGGACTGGGTTGCCATTTCCTTCTCCAGGGGATCTTCTTTAAGACTTCTCCAGAATCTTAAAGACTTTGCATTTATCATACAAATCTTCCCAATCCAGGGATCGAGCGAACCCAAGTCTCCTGAATTGACAGGCAGATTTTTTTTTTTTTACCACTAAGCCAGCTGGGAAGACTATATACATACAGAAATACATACATATATAATATAGCAGGGAAACAACTTCTCGGCAACACTAAATGATAAAAAAAAGAGGTTTCTAATGTAAAAAAGGTGCCAAGAATGATTTTTCAGACAAGCCATCATTTATATTAAATAGTTATAGAAAGTATTATAAAAATGCAAAACCTCTTTGAGTAGTAATATGACTAAAAAAAAACTCCAGTTAGTAAGTAGTTATTAGACACTAAAAAATAAAGAAATAAAAAACCTCAGGAAGTGCATCAAAGACAGTCTCAAAAGAGAAAAATCTATTTTAAGACAGCTCCCAGCTATTGGGATGAATTGGCATTTAAAAGCCATGAATGAGCAAGTTATGTCATGAACAAATAAAGTTTAATTAGCTATGATAATTCGAACTATAAACTAAAGGCAAACTATTAATTCTTGAAAGGAAAGATACATAATAAAACATTTTAAAAAGAACTTCTGAATTTCATCATTCCGGGACAGCTCAAACCATTTTGTGTCATGCCAAGAAAAACTGTTAAATATATTACTTTTCAGTCATTTAAAATTGTCCTTTTTTAAATCTTGTTTAAAGAGTCTTAAAGGCTTTGTATTTTTCATGTAGCATTTTCTGATTGCATAAAAAAGGAAACTACAAGTTAAATAAATTAAACTATTTCTAAAACATCTTCCAGCCTGAATCTCTTGAATCATTTCTTGACGCTCAGAGTTGTAGATGTCTGAGATTTTTCAGACAGATAGTTCCCTGTACCATTGAGAGATGTGATGATGCTAAAGTATTTTAAGAGAGTTTCTTTGCTGTCTCTAAGATCTTCTTCCAAGATATTGACACTCATTCTGTAAAATTTGATGCTGACATGTTCTTGATCTTACCAGGAGGTATCACAAAAGCTGTTCAGACAACAACCAGGACACTTATTCTCTCCTCAAATGGTCTTTAAGTGGTTTGTTGACTGAAATATCAAGAAGTTGTATGCCCATGCCAAATGCCAGCTTGTGCAAGCAAAGACAACTTCATCCTTACTGCCAGGAGGCAGCAGCTATATTAACATACCATTGCTTAACATACCCCAACTTCAAAGATTATAATATGAAAACATATGAGTCCTAGAACAGATAAAATACACTATAGTGGACCTGGATAAAATTCTCAGAGCTTATTAAGAAAAATTGGGAGTTGGAAGGAAATGCAATAACCTAAGTTCCACATTTTTCAATGAAAGGAGTCAATGACCATATCTTAATTTGAGGTTGAAACATTTTTATAAATGTTAAGTTCAAAGTTTGCTTTTTAAAATGTAAAATACTAGCAATGAAACAGACTAGAAGTGTAAGTTGAATAAATCTAAAATATGACAAGAAACTTTCAAATTGGTGTAAAATATAAAACCAGTATCAACTTTCTCCAAAAGGTTTTTACACAAAGAATGAGTCAAACAACAATAAAAAAATTCAATAAAATATGCAAATAACAACGGGAAGATTACAGATCTCACATTCCAACCAAGTGTATAAAAACTATAAATTAACAAAAGTATGAATAAAATCCTCAATGACACTGCTCTTGACTCAAAACAGAAAAATGACAATTTTATATTTTAAAGCGTTTGGGCTAGAGTCTACTTACTCCAGGGAATTTTTCTACTAGTTATAAACATGTTCATTAACAAGCAAGAAAGAAAATAAATGCATTTGAAGTAGATAAGATGGAAAAACAACAAATTAAACTTTAGAAAAGCAGGGTGTAATAAACTTTAATATAAAGTAAAAATTACTTAGAAACTGCTCATTGATCTATTTTTTAAAAAGACAAGAGACACTATTCAAACACAAAGTCAAAAATGAGAAAGAATACAGAGTAAAAAAGGAAATGAATTATGAGAATGATTCATAAATCCCCTATGCAAATAAATTTGAAAACCTAGATGGTTAAAATATAAATGATCGAGCGAATCAAGAAGAGGATGAGATGAAACAAAGAACATTGTGGGGAAAAAAGTATTTGTCAAAAAAGTGCCATGCCTAGGCGATTTTATTGGTGCGCTCTTTCAAAGCTTAAGGGAACACATAAAGCTGACGTTTTAAAAATTTTTCCAGGGCATTGCGGGCAATGGGAGTTGGCAGCTCGACCCACACCACATCCGTATGGGATTGCTGGGGACATGGATTGATAAATCACAGCAGGATTAAATGCATTACCAGCATTGTCAGCAGGTTTCAGTTATCTTGGCAGAGACAGGATGGAGCGTGAAGCCAGTAAAACAGCAAGTGAGGACAGAAATTCCACAGATCTGTTAGGGAGCTTATCATTGAGTCCATCTGAGCAAAAGAGCACCTTCTCATTAAACTATTTGAATTGAAAACTTACTGGTTATTTTATAGCTTTATTCTTTAATTAAGTGTTCTGTTTTCATATAAAAGCTATAGGCAAGAAGCTTATACTTTATGTTTGTAGGCATTTATAGTAAAGTAGAAAACTGCTAACTCTTGAGATCTGTGATTTTTTTTTTCCTTTAAAGGAGGGATATTTATTATCAGGGGCTTCCCTGGTGACTCAGTGGTAAAGAATCCACCTGCCAATGCAGGAGACCCAGGATTGATCTCTGGGACAGATAGAGCTACTGGAGAAGGAAATGGCAACCCACTCCAGTATTCTTGCCTGGAAAATTCCATGGACAAGAGGAGCCTGGCGGGCTACAGTTCACGGGTCGCAAAGAGTCAGACATGGCTTAGTGACTAAACAACAGTAACAAATATATTACTCAATTTCAGAAAGTTTGCTCTAGGCTTTAGAGAAGGAAAACAACTCTCTTTCCTTTGGGTTTGACTTTTTCTGCCTCTGCTCCATACTAGAATGCTAAGAGTTTGCAAGAAAAATCAGGACTTAAGTAAAAGGTAGAGGTTGCCAAGGAGGACCTGGTATGTTTTTGGTCAAGGCTGGGCCTGTACAAGAGGATTCCCTGCAGCCACACATGCTCTAACTCAGCTCCAAGCTGTTGCTTCCCCATGACGATTCAGGCACAAAATGCCTTAGTTATAAACAAGAAACTCTTTCCTTAGTCTCCTCTGCATATGGACCTTGAAAACCTCTGGCAGCAGGACACAGCTGGCCAATGATTTGGGATCCTGGGTCTAAGCCATCTTTCCCTTTATAACCAATGGCCACATCCTGCTTCCCCTCTGGATTAGGTGCATTCCTGGATAGAAGTTTGATCCTAGAACCAGTGACAAAGCTGGAATCAGGTCACTGCAGAACATACTTGTGGTCCAACCGAAGGCTATTCAAAAACTATGGAGAGAGCAGATTCAGCGCATTAGTTGTAGGTCATAACTGCTTAGAAGAGTATCTAAAAATAGGAAGGTACCTTGGAAATCACTTAGTCCAACTTCTATACCAATGACAGAACGCTTCTGAGTCATCCGGTTGATAGAATCTCTCCCTAACACTTCAGTGATGGAGAGTTTACTACTCCTCTCTATCACTCTTCAGGAGGGCATTCTCCATTGCTGGAAAGTATCGTTTGTTAGTAGAGTCTTCTCATAAGGAGAGAATAAGTATTACCCCATAACTTGTTCTTTAGAACAGAAGTCTACTTTTTCCACGACCTTTGTTCTTCTCAGATTATGCACTTGATACAGGAACATCCAAGATGATAGGATGTGGTTTCTAGACTTCGTACCTTACGAAGGTATGAAGAGAATTATTCTCTTATTATTAAAACAGTAGCACCCACAAAGTACAGGTGTCCCTTAGCATCCACAGGGGATTTGTTCCAGGGCCCACTGAGGATACCAAAAGCTGAGGATGCTCAAGTCCCACAGACTGTCCTTCATTTCTTCAGTTATGTATCTGAGGATTCAACCAACCAGTGATCATATAGTACCATATTTATTGGAAAAAAAAAATCTGCATGTAAGTGAACCCATGCAGATTAACAGTGTTGAGAGGTCAACCATACTCCAGTGCATCCACATCAGAACATCGCATTTTATTTAGTTCCAGCTCCTTCCTTCTAATTTGTAAGTTAGCACAAGTAAACCTTACTTTAGGCAAGCAATGCTTTCCTGAAAAGGAGAGTGAAAAAAAGTAACTGTGAATGAGAAAACCAATCTCTATAAATTAGTGGAATCTGCTATTTAATATATTCTGTAGGCAATACCTTCACAAATAACATTGTTGCAATTTTATCTGTCTCATAAGTATGTTTTGTATGCTATATTTCTTCAAAGTGAGGTCTTCCTAGAGCTGATTTTCTTTGCCTTTAAAGTGAACTGCCATAATAAGGTAATCTTCCTGCTCACAGTACTCTGATGGAAAACCTATGACTAAGGTAAGAATTTTGTTATTCTCAGAAATCAAGATCTCCTGAAAGTTTTAAAAGTTTTGAAATTACAACTACTCTGTATTCCACCTCATATGACAAAGTGGCAACACAAGGGAAGGGTTTAATAATTATTTTATTTACAAATTTCCACCAACTCTTGCCATTCATATTATTCTGGCTATCACAGATGGATTAATAGCATCATCTTATATTTATCTACATGAAAATTCGGGGGAAAAAAGACATACAAACTGTATGAAAATGACACCTTAAAGCTCATATTTACAGTATAGTACTCTGTAAACACACAAGCCTATTAGCTAAAGTCAGCTCTTGGCCTATCTCCATCCAGCTGTACAGTCTTGGGCAAATCATTTGTTTCCTCATTTTTAAATTACCTATCACCTGACTTTTCTAACTCATAGACTCAATTGGATGCATGCAAAAATACCTCTAAAAATACCATGCAGTTTAAGTGTGAAATAAGTTATTATAAAGTGCTTTATTTATGACTAGCCTTCCTCTTTTTAGAGTAACACTATTCATAGTTCAGTAAAAGTCATTTGTTTGCAAAGTGACTCTTTTAAAAGGAAGTCTTCGGCACTAGTCTTACCAACAGTCTAGCAGGATCTGAAGCCAGTGGCTTAACCTTTAGGAACAGAATATGCTATAAATACATATAATAATCATAACTTCTATTTAATAACTAATAAAAGTAGCTTATTAGTTCTCTGAAATAGAATAATCCAAAAGTGACATGCTCAAATTGTGGAGAAAAAACCCATCACAGCTGGCTTAACTGATGTAAAATACAAGTGATAACTGAGGACTGGAAACCAACTTTCACCTAAATTGAAGCTTTTTTGTATAGAAAAACATCAAAGGATAATCACTAAAACTAAAATTCCCTGAAAATTCCTAAAAATTAAAATTCTGAGATTTTTGTTGAAAATTGTTTCTTTGGCAAAATATTTAGCAGACTACATTATTCTCAAATCAATGTTGTGGCCTTCAAGCAAATTTTTTAGAGTCACATTGCTTTTTAATTACAAAATGACTATCTCCATGACCTCAAAATTCAAAGGACAATCTAAGTGATATTTATAATGATAAAAAAGGGAAGACTATGGCATGCAGAGCAGAACTACACAATTATGAAAATCTAGCAAACTGATCTCTATTTGTATACTTACAGGGTAAAGCTAACATGATTATCACAGGGTTTTTTTGGAATGGAGGAAAAGGAAAATAATGTGCAAATATATCTTGACTTACTAAGTGTTTGGGTGTGTGCTCAGTCGTGTCTGACTCTTTGAGACCCCGTGAACTATAGCCTACCTGGCTCCTCTGTCCGAAGAATTGTCCAGGCTAGAGTACTGGAACAGGTTGCCATTTCCTACTCCTGGGGATCTTCTCAGCCCTGGGATCGAACCTGCATCTCCTGTAATGGATTCTTTATCACTGTGTCACCTGGTAAGCCCACAATGTACTAAGTACCATGTCATTAATGCAGTCTTCATACTATTAGTCTTATGTCAGTTCATTAGAACTTTTTAGTCTTTAGGTCCTCTAAGCTTTGGTTGGAATTATTTTGGGGATGGTTAGATATATTCAGAGTTTTATGCTTTAGAAATGTTCTTGGTTTATCAAAATGAAAAGATAATTATCACACATAGTGAAAATGTTTGTGATAGTTGCCAACTATTTGGGTACCACTTAGAAAGTATCTTCATCTGATTCAATATCACTCTTGGGTTTGGTAAGTCTTTCCAGTTCTTCTCCATCCTAAAAGGAAACATGAAATCAGTAATTAATTAGACAAAACTAGAAATGCTCCATTTTTAATGATTACTAATGAGAACCCTTAATAACAAATCATGGATCTTATTTAATTAAACTATAATCTGGCTAAATGAAATGAAATAAATACTTATTCTTGGAAAGTTAATTTTAGACATATAATGAGATCATAAAAATTGGAATGCACTTCTACATATTTGAATTTCAAAGCTAACAAGAGCAAAGTAAAGAGCGCCCTCTGCTGGTCCTGAAGGGAAATGACTAAAGGTTGTAGAAATAGGTATATAAACTGTTACCTAAATTCATTTTCTTTTACCTAAAAAAGTAGGGCAAACGGTATTATTAGACTTTTGGAAAAGAATCAGATCAGATCAGTCGCTCAGTCGTGTCCGACTCTTTGCGACCCCATGAACCGCAGCACGCCAGGCCTCCCTGTCCATCACCAGCTCCCGGGGTCACCCAGACTCGCATCCATCGGTCGTGTGCCATCCACCATCTCTCCTCTCGTCCCCTTCTCCTCCTGCCCTCAATCCCTCCCAGCATCAGAGTCTTCTCCAATGAGTCAACTCTTCGCATGAGATGGCCAAAATACTGGAGTTTCAGCTTTAGCATCATTCCTTCTAAAGAATTCAGGTTGATCTCCTTCAGAATGGACTGGTTGGATCTTCTTGCAGTCCAAGGGACTCTCAGGTCTTCTCCAACACCACAGTTCAAACATCATTCTTCGGCGCTCAGCCTTCTTCACATCCAGCTCTCACTCCATACATACCACAGGAAAGACCATAGCCTTGACTAGGCGAACCTTTGTTGGTAAAGTAATGTCTCTGCTTTTGAATAGCTATCTAGGTTGGTCATAACTTTCCTTCCAAGGAGCAAGCGTCTTTTAATTTCATGGCTGCAGTCACCATCTTCAGTGATTTTGGAGCCCAGAAAAACAAAGTCTGACACTGTTTCCACTGTTTCCCCATCTATTTCCCATGCAGTGATGGGACCAGAATACAGAATTGGAAAAGAATACAGAATTTATAAATCTATACTCTGACTGAGATCAGAGCAGGCTTCTAGTTTTTCAATCTTAAGAATCTGTCGTATCATCACTTCAGAGGCATTAATGAGGGAAGTTCTGCAATGAACTTTAATAAGCAATAAGCTAACTTTCTTAGAGTAAAATGTTCATTGTATGAACTATCACATGAAATATGTTCATTGTGCAAACTATCTTGTGCGTTCATGAGAACTGTAAATTTAAACCTAGATAGAGGACTCTATCTCATGTTTTACTTAAACATACATCTAACTCGTAACTTGAGCCTCCAAAAGATCACTGCTGCTGCTAAGTCGCTTTAGTCGTGTCCGACTCTGTGCGACCCCATAGACGGCAGCCCATCAGGCTCCCCCGTCCCTGGGAATCTCCAGGCAAGAACACTGGAGTGAGTTGCCATTTCTTTCTCCAATGCATGAAAGTGAAAAGTGAAAGTGAAGTCGCTCAGTCATGTCCGACTCTTAGTGACCCCATGGACTGCAGCCCACCAGGCTCCTCTATTCTTGGGATTTTCCAGGCAAGAGTACTGGAGTGGGGTGCCATCGCCTAGTATGACTGGCTGCTGCTGCTAAGTCACTTCAGTCGTGTCTGACTCTGTGAGACCCCACAGACGGCAGCCCACCAGGCTCCCCCTGTCCCTGGGATTCTCCAGGCAAGAACATTGGAGTGGGTTGTCATTTCCTTCGCCAATGCAGGAAAGTGAAAAGTGAAAGTGAAGTTGCTCAGTCATGTCTGACTCTTTGCGACCCCATGGACTGCAGCCTCGAGGCTCCTCTATCCATGGGATTTTCCAGGCAAGAGTACTGGAGTGGGATGCCATTGTAGACCTTCCTAAAACAATTATAAGCACTTAGAAGAATATTCAGAATAACTGCATATGTACTTTTCTAGAAAACAGTTTTGGTCAACCTGCAGAGATCCTTTTGGGGACCAGCTTCTTAGTGAGATAAACAAGGCATGTCCTTCAGGAACCCTCTGGTTTATGAGTAACTACCAAGAAATGGAAAGAGCTAGGCTTTCAACTTAGTGATACATTTAACAAGACTTACTAATGTTGAAAATCAACTTTTCTTATCAAAGTTTTTTTCCTCAACTATGGTGCAGTGAGAAGAGTAATGAATGGATAAGGAGTCAGACCTCATGGGTTTGTTGCAAGTTCTTTCACTTAGTATCTGTCACCCAGGAAGCCTCTTAAGAGTCTGTTTCTTCATTGTAAAGCTATGTAGACTAAACAAGATAATCTATGAAGCATCTCTGGCTCTCTGGTTCTATGACTCTATAATATTCTATGATACAGCTAATGTATAAAGCCCTTGACACTCCGATTTATAATTTTTTTCAACCCCTGACAGTACTATCATGAGCCCTTACACACAGGGAGTCCAGCAAATGTTGAATGATTTTTAAACTCACAGAGATCAGATATATCCTGTGATAAAACAGCCCTGATCTATTTCTTTTCTCGTATAACCACGCTTTGAATTTGGGAAGCAGCAGCATCCTCACAAACTTACCCCACTGGAGCGCTCCCAAAGAGTGCCACTTAGATCTCGAATCCTTTCTTTCCTAGGTACGTATTCCACACCTTGAGGATTGCTGGCATTGTAAATAAGTATTGAGAGAAGAACTGATGGGGCTTCTAAGAAAAACTCCAGGGAGGGCCTGAAGTCAAAGACCAAGACAGACACCGTTGTGATGACGACAGTGGTGACCTGTGCCATCAAGACATGGAACATGTTATCCAGGAACTTCAGAATAAAGGCCACCGAGAGGCCCTGGAATGCAGTTACAAAAATAAGGGCTACTGAAAATGCATTGTGGCCATAAAAAATCCCACAATTCTTAATCTGATCACGGTTACCGCTCTGAAGGCCCAGGGTCAGTCCATTAAAAAGAACGCCAAAGAAATAGAGTTTGCTGTTCTGTACGAAAATGCTTTCGGTGAGTTGGTTCCCTTCCTTCAGTATCTTTTCATTATAGATATTGGCCATTGAAGAAATAAAACACTGGACTATAATAAGAACATGGCCCAAGCCAAGACGGATGTGACTGAAAACTCTGGCTGTTGTGTTCCACTGAGCTTCAGAAAATGTCCACTCCTTTGCTGTGCAATTGTCTTTCCTGGGACACTCACTTCTGAAGAGAAGACAGGAATTGGATGGGCTGAAGAGGGCGTCATGATGAAATCCATGTCCTGCCAGGCTATGCTGTGAGGTCTCAGTCCCAGAAGTTAGGGCCACAATAGACAAAAACAGAATCATGAGGGAAGCCCACTGTATCCCATTTAGATGCCTCCTGTTCAAAGATGAAAAAGGAGATTTTTAATTACTCATTTTCTCTCCTCCCACATCAACTGTTTCTACTGAACATTCAATTACTTGAGTACTTGGTTGCCTGAACCACACCATTTTTGCTAGCATTCTCTACAATTCAAGTTCAAAGGAAACCTATTGGGTGAGTCTGCTTCTTCAACTTGTTATTTTTATTCACTTTTTAGAGTAATTGTCCCTTAAGGCCATCCAGTCATTTCTCCTAGCTGTTGTTTAGTCACTCAGTCATGTCTGACTCTTTTGCAACCTCCCCTAGGCTCCTCTGTCCATGGCATCTTCCAGGCAAGATTACTGGAGTGAACTGCCATTTCCTCCTTCAGAGGATCTTCATATTGTAAATTTCCTTCTAACTTTTATGTTTGACCAAGTCTCCTTTCTACCGTGAGAGCTGATCATAGTTGTTTGGTACAATCATTTTTTATATGGGAATAAAGTATGTTAAAGCAGGAATTCTTAATCTAGTTTCCATGAATTGGAAGAAAACATGATGAACTTTTCTGTGAATTCTTACAGTGTGTGCCAAAGGTTCTATAATACATAGGTGAATTTCTGGCCTTCACCACCCTCTCCAGGAGACCCTTCAAAGCTCTGTCAAATTTTAAAAGTATTCATGATCCAGAAATGATTTAAGGAGGAAGCTAGCTCCCTGATCCACAGCTTCATCATAAGGTATTACACCCCAAACTACTGTTGGATAAGACAAGTTAAAAAATATATATATATTTTTAGTGTTTCAGTTGACAAAGTATTTATTTACTTTGTCCAACAACACATTTTGAGAAAAAGAGGATGTAATGATTATTATTCCATTCTCTGAATTCAGTTTAACAGACATTTAATGAGTAGCAACTATGTGCCAGGCATTCTGCAAAGAGAAAAACCTGGTCTCCATTCTCTAAGAATTTATACTTTAATAGGGAGAGTCATACCTAAATGATACACTGAGGAAGGAACACTTGAGTCTGTAAACAGAATCAGGTATCGCTTTGAAGAGGAGATGACACTTAAGCTGAAAGATGAAAAATAAACTGAAGTTTGTCATGTGAAAAGAGAGTTGTGATATATCCAGGCAGAGGCAAGAGTCTATGCAAAGGCTAAAAGAATGTACATTGACTAAGGAAAGAGGAGGATGGCAGTCAGGTGGGAACAGCCAAGGAGGCTTCTGGAGGTGACAACACCTTCAAGTTTGAAGATCAGTCAGTCAGATCAAGAGGGACACCAAGAATAGAGCAACATAAACAAAGGCAGATGTGTAAAGCAACAGGTGAGAACTAGAAGTAAGAATTTTGGAGCATTTGTTGAGCATCTACTATGGGTCAGGCAGTTTGTTCTAGGGCAGGAAATGGTTCTCAGAGGTTAACTGACTTCCCTAAGGTCATGTATTCATGAGAGCAAGGAACCAGTCCGAGTCATGGTTTTCTTAAGTCCTCCTCCTGGACCAATGCACCTCTTATGTATCAGTACAATTTTGAGTACCCAGTATGCCTATATGGGAATATGTGTTTGATCTCACCAATGCTTCCATAGAGTTTCATGCTATGAAACTGCTAACCAACTACAGAGTCTCAAAAGCAGCACTATCTGATCATAATATCATATGTCTTCTTGTGCAGACACTTTCAAATAACCAGATCTAGCATTTAGTGATTGGACTAGCATAGTCCTACTTCATGAGGTCAGAAACTGTTAACTAGTCACTTACATTTCTGAAGGTGCAAGTGGCACACCTTCAGTGGTAGAAAGCTATTGTGACAGAAATTGAAAAGACACAGATGAAGTGCTTAATTTATAAGAATCATCATATAAGCAATTACTACACATCAAGGTAAAAGAGGCAATGGTAATACTCTACAGGTCCTTTAGAAGCTATAGATTTTCACTAATATTGACACTGAAAAAAAAGAACCTAAGAAAGTAAAGCCTTATACAAGATAAGTGGTACCTACTACAAATAATTACTCATTCAAGAATGTTCTGGGGAAGGTTAAAAATTACTAAGGACTAGGCTGAAAATAGATCTTTAGCAAAGAAAATATAACAGTTAAGTTATTCTGTAAAGTGAGCTGAGAATCTGCACTCTTAGAAATGATGACTGATTATGCCCAGAAGAATCCTCCTCAGTTTAGGGAATGGACTCATGCAGAAGCTGAAGCTCCAATACTTCTGGCCACCTCACCTAAGCAAAAAGCCGACTCACTGGAAAAGACCCTGATGCTGGGAAAGATTGAGGGCAGGAGGAGAAGGGGGCAACAGAGGATAAGTTGGTTGGATGGCATCACCAACTCAATGGACATGAGTTTGAGCAAACTCAGGGAGACAGTGAAGGACAGAGAAGACTGGCGTGATGCAGTCCATGGGGTTGCAGAGTCGGACACAACTTTCAAACAGAACAACAGTAGACACTCAACCGACCTCTCCACTGCTCTGTGAGACATTCAGATTGATGTGTGGAGCTGACTGCTTCTGATTGGAAGGCTGCTTGCTGAACCCGAGGGCCTTTCCTCCCAAGTGAACTTTTTGCTCAAAACAAGTGTCAGTTCCAAAACTTGTTTTTCCCAGGTGAGCTCATTATTCTAATCATATATTTTAATGATTATAGAAACCATAAATTATGTGTGAAAGAAAAGGATTGCTATTTTTATGAAAACTAAGTTGAAAGCTTTAGGCAAATCACAAGATTAAAAAAAAAACTGCCTTTGAATTAGGTGCAGGTGAGTTTTAAGATTGGGGAATGAATAATAAAGAATCTACTATAAAAATATTTTTAAGGCTTGTTCCACTTTAAAGAAATTGGAACTGGAAACCATGGATGATATATAATGAAGGCAGGGTCAAGCAAGAAAGAAGCCAAAGAATTCCCATCAGCAAATCCCAGATACACATACAGGAAAGGCCTTAGCTCTTCATCAAAGGAATGATGAATGGAAACTCACTTAAGTTAAATTTTCTAAAGTGTGTATATATATGTACATACATATACACACAATACATATATATACCATATTTGGTGGTAAACCAAGGCAGAGCAAGAAAATATTTAACTGGAAAAATACTTTTTTCAAAAAACCATACATCATACCCTTCTAATTAGCATAAAGGATGACCAGGGACATATTTATCACGAGAAATTATAAAAAATATTTATCATGGGAATGAATGGTTTTGGGGAAATGCTTGTATTACTGAGTGGCACTTCTGTTTTTCCTGCTACTTCTGAAAGTAAAGTTAACCACACTTCCAAGATACCTATGAAAGTTTCAAAATGTTTTTTAATAATTTTTTTCCCTGCCCTTTGAAGAAATCAGAAAAACTCATATACATTCTTTAGGTAAAAGTAAGTGCTGTTCCTGGTTCTGTTCCCAAATCTCAATGTTCAGGTTGAAATATTATTCCCTAAAGCCTAGCAAACAAGAGTATACAACTCTGCCAAGCCTTAAAAGCAAACCAATGGGGCTTTGAGGCACACTCATCATATTTCCACTTGAATCATTAATTATACTTCAAAGAGGGAATCTATGCATTCACATGGGATTTAGAATAAGACATTTGGATAGTGGTAGTTGGCAGTCAGGGCACCCTGGGCAGAAGCCAACTTTTATCCTACTAAGTGACATTCATGCTGATTTTAAAGACCATAAAATGTTTTTGGATTAGCATTCTTTACTTACTAGTTGGACTGAATTATTCTCACAATTTATAAATGAAGAAAGTGATCAAAAAGTAAATTTCAGTTACTCTAACATTTAAATTGGTTGAAATGTTATGTTCATTTTTTTCCCCATATCTTAGATGAACCATTAAACTGAATGCTTCCTCAAGGTAAAAGAAAATCTTTCAAGGATATCATATAATTTCTAAACTGAATGCATCAAGGGATTCCACAAATAACCTGCCGAGTGCCTATGTACCAAGCCTTTCTGTATGTACCAAGCACTTCTGTGCACATCAATTATGAAAACACTGTCACAGTACACTGAGAAAGAAATTAAAAACAGAAAGTGAATGTAAAATTAAAACAATCACAACAAATACAACAAAAAGTTATTTTATTTTCCATCATCACCACCATCATTAAACAACAAATTAAACCTGAGTTAAGTACCCAGATCCTATATCACTTTAGGACATTCTGGCCTTTGCTTTGCAGCAGAGACTATTTAAATGTGATGCAAATCCTCTGCCAGTTAGAGCTTAAATAATATACTTATCTCAAGGACTTTAATAAAGACAATTTGTCACTTTTTATCATCTCCAAACTCCAAATAACAAATATATTAATTTTAGGAACTTCTTGGTTCCCTATTAATGTACAGAGATTGTTTAAAAAAAAAAAAAAGTTAATGAATTCTTTGTTGAAAATCTGGCACTAAAAATAAAAATAATTAAAATCCAGTAATTTGTCTCTTTTTTTGAGATGCTAAGGAAAAACATTTCAAACACTGAATCGCAGCTGCTTTCCAGATGGGTTAGACAACCTGCCCAATACACAAAGCCAATTAGCAATAAAATCCCGGCCTTGGGATTCAGAGGGTGTATCATCTGAAACAAGGCAGTGCCACTTTAAAGTATGATATATGCTTTCACAACAAGTTACTTACTTCAGCACTATCCTGAATAGGAGAGCTGTTGTTATAATGCTAAAATTTGAGAAGATAACAGCCATGGCCTAGAAAGAAAGAGAAGATAGAGTTACAATCCAAACAAAGCATTGACCTCAGAAATCTCCCAGCTTGGTGCAAGTTCACCTGACAAAAAAAGCTTTTTGGTCAAAACCCAGAGGGGTTATTAGGGCAACTACTTCACTAGAGGATTAAATTCTATTTTTATTGCTGGTTGAATTTATGCAGATATGATCAAATCATTGTACAGGCTTTGAAAATGTGTTGAAGTTCAGCAAATGCCTGAGTAATAATCTGTATGAGCAGATCTGGAAATACTTATAAACTCTAAAGGTTTAAGTCCAGAAATAATGGTTACCATGACTATAAAGCATACTTTTTCAAGCTCTCAAAGAGATTTATATAGTCTTTTAACTGTGATTCTGTGGGTAGAGAGAAAAGGCAAGTACTGTTAGGCTCATTTATACATTAGGAAGACAGAGGTATAGGTTTTTAAGCATTTTTAATGTTCTAGAATGAAATCAATTTACTTGGTTGAACTATAGTGATTCAGTATCAGTGATTCATTACCTAACTCATACTTGACAGTCCTTTGGGTTTATTCCCATTGTTCTGAACAATGGGAAAAAATTAGAAAGGTGATAGCCAGATTTTTTATAAAGGTTTGTTTCTCTGAATTTAGTCAAATTGTACATATGAGAAATTAATCTGAATATATGTACATTTTGGCCCAGAAAGTATGAAATTTATCACTATCCTCATAACTGGATCTGACAATGTTAATTATTTTTAAAAACAAGTCCTACTGCCTTCTTCCTGTCACTTTACGTTGATTAAACCCTAAGGAGTTTCCACAATCTATACAACCAGTAAACATGACTAATATACAGCTGAATGAGAAAAATGAGTAAATCCAATAAAAACTAGCAAAAACTCCAAGAATACAACATTGCTCTTTTTCCACTCCACTTTTATGGGAACCATTATTTTAAGGTTTTCTCTGTAGATGAATTCTTGAGAACCCCTGGTTAGGAGATGAGTAAGAGGAGATGAGAAAAGTACGTGGCTGGTAAGCTGGAAAGTGGTGGCTCTGATCAGTCACAGTAACAGCAGTGCAAAGGTCCACAATGAAACAGCCCGCTGGCCTGGGGCACTGTATCCACTCTGTCCAGGCAGTAGTACAGAATAAACAAAATATCAGAGCTCTTTGCCCCCAAACTGCCATGCATCTCTAATTCTTTCCCACTAGGCTTGGGCACAGCAATACACAGAATATGAATGCCAAGGGATTTATTTTGTAGTATCTGTGGTTGTAAGCGATCAGGAAGGAAGAGCAAAGCAATAAGTTGTAACAACAGGAAGCTGCAATCTTGCTTCAGTACTGGGGATTTAGCAAAGCAGTATAAATTTAGAGCTAGTCTGTTAGATACCAACGAAACACAACAAACATATACTTGTTGAATGTGAAAAATTATGTCGTTGGGTACAGGAATTCTCAGATCTGAAAAACAAAAGTGAAAGAATTTAGAAGAGGACACAGTTTAGATGCAATGAACTTACTAATAAAATGGACCACAGGTAAAGGAACTTCAGATGCTCCTCTGGCCTAGGTCCTTGCCTTTGGGCTAGTGTGGTAACATTATTCTATTTTTATCGAGCAGTTTGGTTTTGCCTGGTTCTAATCTTCTAAACTGTGCACAAGAATCAAACTCCTGTTCTCTACCTCAGTGCCTTCTTGAACCCTCCTTTTCACCCCACTCTCAAACTGATTTGGCTATACCTAAAGAAGCTTCAAACACAGGATTAGTGTCAACAGAAATTCTACTTATAATCAAAATAAATGAATTTGCTCTTTAAAACACATTTTGTTAAATGCAGCAACAGAAACTTTCATTTTATAAAATAAAATTATAGAGAGGAAAAAAAATACATGTGATTCCAAATGAATAGTAAGTAAAAGCAGAAGTATGTGTTAATCACTCAGTCGTGTCTGTTTGAGACCCCATGGACTGTAGCTTGTCAGGCTCCTCTATCTATGAAATTCTCCAGGCAAAGAATACTGGAATGGGTTGCCACTTCCTGCTCCAAAAGCAGAAGACCAAAGTTTAATTCTGATTATTAGTGGCTCTCTAAATTGGCACAGGGAATGCCAGGAGAGATAAGAAGCATTTCTAGTATTTAATCAGTCATGGATAGCATTTAGATTGGGAGGATAGAATCTCTACCCTTAAACAACTTGTTGGTTAAATGACAGGACTAACACAAAAAGAAAATCATACCAATAGAATACATATAAACCACATTAAAACAAGTATAAGAGCGGTACACTGAGAATATAATTTTCTAAGCTGAACAAAAGAATCAGCTTGGAGGTCCTGGGTATTGAGATTAGCATTAGAGGTGCGTGACTACAGGATGGCTCAGAAAATAAGCAGATAGGTTAAGATTACACAGACAGAGACGGCTCTAGATTCAGGGATCAGGAAGCAGCTCCCTCAGATCAGTCAGCACAGTGTAATACAGTTATCTTTCACAGTGGGAGAGTCTGGCAAGTGGATTGGCTGTGCTCAGATGATTCTGGTAAAACCTCAGGAAGGCCAGTGAGGCAATGAGAAACTAACAAAGGTAAGGAAAACAATTAAAAAAGACAAAAAGGTTAGTTCTGGGAATCATTTCTCTTGTCTTTTCAGTGCTATTTTCTTTGTCATTATTTACTTACAGGCTGAAGATAGGAAAGGACATAGAAGACAATCAAATTATCCAGGAAATAAAGAAAGGCAGGAATGGACCACTTCATGAAATTAAAGAATTCCTTCCAGGAACCACATCTCAACCTTCTATTTTGATGATCTTCTGGAGAAAGAAATACAGCAATAAATATATGACCTTGATAAGAATGCACATACTTTTAGAGAAAGTAACTTATATTGACTCCTGACACAATTCTTTAAAAGATGCTTAACAAATTTGCTTTCATAAGTGACTATTAGTCTTGAGAAATCAAGGACAACACAGGATTTCATTACTGTCTTTCTTCACCCCACCACTGTGCCCATCACTGGTATCAGCAACACCTTAGGAATTACAATTTTCTTCATTTCTGCTAACCTGAGATAGATGTATCACTGAAGAATGCAACTCAGGATGCCTTTACAGTTTCTCTTACTACTCTGAGCATAAAGCCAAAAGAGATCAACAAGTTAACATTTTTAAGTGGAAAGAAAAATCAATCACTTGTGCTGGAATTTTTTTACCCTGCCGAGCTGTGTGAGGGGAGAAGGGGGAGGGAATCACAAAAGGGATATACTAACTAAAACTTAAATAGAGGGGAGTAGATAAAATTAACTTTTACTCATTCTAGTATGAGGTATTATCCTATCTCTAGGTTTCCAAAAACTTAGGAAGGTACTGTAACAGAGAATGTAAAATAAAATGAAAAGGTAGAAGTCAATTTAAATTTAAGCCCTAGTAAATAACACATAAATTTTATGAGATAAGAAATGTATTCTACCAACTAGAAACGTCGCACAGACTGAAACTTTAGAAAATGAAAAGACATCTTTTGGGGCAAGCCTTTAGCAGTCTAAAGTTCTCTGTTTACCTGATGTGGGAAGGCAGACCAAAGTAGTAGAGAGGTAAGGTTCAATAACTGGAGAATTAATAGTCACAAAAGGCTACCTACTTTAGATCTGAGGAAGGATTAGTACCCTTATTTGATAGCTAATGAAATTGGAACTCAGAAAAGTAAAATAATCTGCCCCAGAATATATTATGACTTCAAAGTGGTACGCCACCTCCCCTGACAGAAGTGAGGACTGCTGTCCAGTATGCTACATATCAAGTTAGACAGCAGCGATTTAGATGATCCTGAACTTGAATACAAACTAACTCCCTATGGGACACACCACAGGAACAAGTCAAGAGGCAGAGCAGTGGTCAGGATGCTAGGACAGTTGGGGCTCTGCTCCCTCCTACCCAGCACCACCTCACACTTTCTGTTTGAGCCTGTTCCTTACCTGCCAAACATGGGTAATCATACTTCTATTTGTATCTTAGCATCCTCATATATACAATTAATGGGCTAGGCTAACTGACATAAAATGCTCCTTTCAGTTCTAAGATTTTTTGATTCTCTGATTTTTAACCAGTTATATAGTACCATGTCAAGACTCACCTTTCTTTAAAACCCAGAATGACACAAGCACACAGAAAACCAGCTTTACCAGTTCTGAGCACACATTCACAGTAGTTGGAAGATAATCATATTTGTTCTCTGAAATGAAACAGAAATGTTTTTTAACTATAAATTTTGGTCTACATAATGTTTGTTGTTGTTTAGTTGCCCAGTTGTGTCTGATCCTTTTGTGATTCCATGGACTATAGCCTGCCAGGCTCCTCTAGCCATGGGATTTCCCAGGCAAGAATACTGGAGTGGGTAGCCATTTGCTTCTCCAGGGGAATCTTCCAGGGATTGAACCTGCATATCCTGTATTGGCAGGCAGATTCTTTACCACTGAGCCACTAGGGAAACCCATATAATGCTTACATATACTAATAGTTAATAATTTAGAGTTGTTTCTAAACTTAATTGGAGAAGGAAATGGCAACCCACTCCAGTGTTCTTGCCTGGAGAATCCCAGGGACGGGGGAGCCTGGTGGGCTGCCGTCTCTGGGGTTGAACAGAGTCGGACACGACTGAAGTGACTTAGCAGCAGCAGCAGCTTAACTTAAGAGTTAGATTTTAATACTGGTTACATTAAATTTCATCCAGTTGGCTTTGTTCTTTCCTATGTTTGAATCAATGCACCTAATGTATTAGTTAGCCCTACCTCAGTCAGTATTTTATTATCCTTGAAATTGAGAACTACATCTCTCGTGTTTTCATTCAAGTTGTTGAAAAATGTGCTGAGGGGGCTAGGGCTACCAGCAAAGAAAGATTTGTGGTATGGCATTAGAGACCACCTTCTAAATGGACTATTACTTAACAATCAGGACCTGACTCAGCAACCAGCTATCAACTTACGTAGTTGAATTATTACCCAGCTCATGGTTCCTCTTAGGTGTCTTATGTGCCTTGCTTAAACCAACATACATTCTGTGATATTCTCTATCTGTTTCATATCATGGTCCACAAAACATTATTTGTTAGGCACTTGGGGACAAACAGATATTGAGCTAACAAGAAGAAAGCAGCCTAAGGCAAGAGGCAACTGGCCCAGGGCTCTGGGGTGGACAAACACGCTCTCAGACACATCCAAACCCACTGACACATTAGGAAGAAATGTCCCAACTTATAAGTCAATCTAATTAGGAAATGAGATTTGGTTAGTATATATTGACTTAATTGTTACTTCTTTTTTCCAAATGCTTACAAATAACTTGTTCTATAATTTTACTAAGGACAAACATAAATTTTATCTAGTACTATTTTGAGGAATGCATTTTTTAAAAAATACTTGCTTTGCTTCCCTTGGTTGTCAAATGAAAAAACCAAACTAGCTAAGTAGAAAGGAAAAAAGCCAACTCAACATTCTTTCTCCCCAGAACATCTTCTCTTCCTCTTTTCTGTGGTTTCCCCGGACCCTCTCAACCCATGCATAATCAATCCTTTATTCTTCTCCAATCCTGTAGCACTACTGTAAGCAGATGAAGTCAGGGGTCCCTGGAGAAAGAGAACAGGCATGGCTCTCTCGACATAAGAGATGCCATTTTTAGCTTAAGTCATCTGACACCTAAACTTGGCCACAATGCTTATCTCTGAACAGATCTCAGTAATTAAGAATCTTACGGAAACAAAAGAATGTAGGAATAAACTGTTATCAGTCAAGAGAAGTGACTGATAACAGTCAGTTTTACTGTTTTACTGTTACAACTTTACTATTGTAAAGATATCAGTTCATAGATCAGATCAGATCAGTCGCTCAGTCGTGTCCGACTCTTTGCGACCCCATGAACTGCAGCACACCAGGCCTCCCTATCCATCACCAGCTCTCGGAGGTCACTCAGACTCACATTCATCGAGTCAGTGATGCCATCCAGCCATCTCATCCTCTGTCGTCCCCTTCTCCTCCTGCCCCCAATCCCTCCCAGCATCAGAGTCTTCTCCAATGAGTCAACTCTTCGCATGAGGTGGCCAAAATACTGGAGTTTCAGCTTTAGCATCATTCCTTCCAAAGAAATCCCAGGGCTTATCTCCTTCAGAATGGACCGGTTGGATCTCCTTGCAGTCCAAGGGATTCTCAAGAGTCTTCTCCAACACCACAGTTCAAAAGCATCAATTCTTCGGCACTCAGCCTTCTTCACAGTCCAGCTCTCACATCCATACATGACCACAGGAAAGACCATAGCCTTGACTAGGCGAACCTTTGTTGGCAAAGTAATGTCTCTGCTTTTCAATATGCTATCTAGGTTGGTCATAACTTTCCTTCCAAGGAGTAAGCGTCTTTTAATTTCATGGCTGCAGTCACCATCTGCAGTGATTTTGGAGCCCAGAAAAATAAAGTCTGACACTGTTTCCACTGTTTCTCCATCTATTTCCCATGTAGTGATGGGACCAGATGCCATGATCTTAGTTTTCTGAATGTTGAGCTTTAAGCCAACCTTTTCACTCTCCACTTTCACTTTCATCAAGAGGCTTTTTAGCCCCTCTTCACTTTCTGCCATAAGGGTGGTATCATCTGCATATCTGAGGTTATTGATATTTCTCCCGGCAATCTTGATTCCAACTTGTGCTTCTTCCAGTCCAGCATTTCTCATGATGTACTCTGCATATAAGTTAAATAAACATGGTGACAATATACAGCCTTGACGTACTCCTTTTCCTATTTGGAACCAGTCTGTTGTTCCATGACCAGTTCTAACTGTTGCTTCCTGACCTGCATACAGATTTCTCAAGAGGCAGATCAGGTGGTCTGGTATTCCCATCTCTCTCAGAATTTTCCACAGTTTATTGTGATCTACACAGTCAAAGGCTTTGGCATAGTCAATAAAGCAGAAATAGATGTTTTTCTGGAACTCTCTTGCTTTTTCCATGATCCAGCGGATGTTGGCAATTTGATCTCTGGTTCCTCTGCCTTTTCTAAAACCAGCTTGAACATCAGGAAGTTCACGGTTCACATATTGCTGAAGCCTGGCTTGGAGAATTTTGAGCATTACTTTACTAGCGTGTGAGATGAGTGCAATTGTGCGGTAGTTTGAGCACTCTTTGGTATTGCCTTTCTTTGGGATTGGGATGAAAACTGACCTTTTCCAATCTTGTGGCCACTGCTGAGTTTTCCAAATTTGCTGGCATATTGAGTGCAGCACTTTCACAGCATCATCTTTCAGGATTTGGAATAGCTCCACTGGAATTCCATCACCTCCACTAGCTTTGTTCCTAGTGATGCTTTCTAAGGCCCACTTGACTTCACATTCCAGGATGTCTGGCTCTAGGTCAGTGATCACACCATCATGATTATCTGGGTCGTGAAGCTCTTTTTTGTACTGTTCTTCTGTGTATTCTTGCCACCTCTTCTTAATATCTTCTGCTTCTGTTAGGTCCATACCATTTCTGTCCTTTATCAAGCCCATTTTTGCATGAAATGTTCCTTTGGTATCTCTGATTTTCTTGAATAGATCCTTAGTCTTTCCCATTCTGTTGTTTTTCTCTATTTCTTTGCATTGATCGCTGAAGAAGGCTTTCTTATCTCTCCTTGTTATTCTTTGGAACTCTGCATTCAGATGTTTATATCTTTCCTTTTCTCCTTTGCTTTTTGCTTCTCTTTTTTTCACAGCTATTTGCAAGGCCTCCGCAGACAGCCATTTTGCTTTTTTGCATTTCTTTTCCATGGGGATGGTCTTGATCCCTGTCTCCTGTACAGTGTCACGAACCTCATTCCATAGTTCATCAGGCACTCTATCTATCAGATCTAGGCCCTTAAATCTATTTCTCACTTCCACTGTATAATCATAAGGGATTTGATTTAGGTCATACCTGAATGGTCTAGTAGTTTTCCCTACTTTCTTCAATTTCAGTCTGAATTTGGCAATAAGGAGTTCATGGTCCGAGCCACAGTCAGCTCCTGGTCTTATTTTTGCTGATTGTATAGAGCTTCTCCATCTTTGGCTGCAAAGAATATAATCGATCTGATTTCGGTGTTGACCATCTGGTGATGTCCATATATAGAGTCTTCTCTTGTGTTGTTGGAAGAGGGTATTTGCTATGACCAGTGCATTTTCTTGGCAAAACTCTGTTAGTCTTTGCCCTGCTTCATTCCGTATTCCAAGGCCAAATTTGCCTTGGAATCAGTTCATAAGATATCAGTAAAGATATCAGTTCATAAGATATTTGACCATATCGGTTATAAAGACTCCCAGTTCAGTTTCAATGGTAGAGACTGCAGTGTTCAACCACCAGATCAACCAGAACCTAAGGGATGGCAATGTTGATCTTTTCTGCCCCTCGCAACTTCAGTCAGCTACAGTCTGGATTCTATCAATAACCCAAGCCCCTTCATAAAATGCAGCTTAACTTAAAACTTCCTCAATTTTGCTGTTTGGGGAGACACTGCTTTGGGAAAGCTCTCAGGTGTTCTCCTTCCTTGCTACAAGTAATAAATTCTTTCTTCTCCTGATCTTTGGCCTGGTTGTATCTTTTGGTTCAACACCCATCAAGAGATGAACCTAGTTTTTGGGTAACTACCTATAAATCTTTTAACAGTGCTTTTAACATTGTATTATGTTTATTTTTTATGTTGTATGTTTTACTCTTAAAATGTAAGCTTCTAATAAGACAGGGACCATGTTAGTCATCTTCTTATACCTGGCAGTTAAGTGTTCTGTACTACAGGTACTTACTTAACTGCCTCTTAAACTTCATCCATCATTAAAAGTTTAGCTAAGAACATCTTTTCCTCCCTTTTCTGAGCTCAAAGCTAGACTGAAATCACAGTCTATTATCCTCCAACAATACTTGCATTATTCTCTGGCATGATATACATGAGCATACATGCACACACAAAAATGGAGGGCCTCAGACCACAACTTTCAAACTCTTGTCACCGCTCTTTAACTCATTCTTGTTTTTTGTTTTTTTCCTTGCATTTCTCTCATGGCTGATTCCAAATCATGCCACGGTATCACTGCACTTACCTTCTGCCCACACCCATCCTTACTGGTTTCTCTTCAGTCCCAGAGAGGACAGCCATGGCCTCACTATTCATCCATTCTCCCCATTAAAACCTTCCCTTCTCTTCAGGAGCTTTGTTACAGTAAGTATTTCCTCTGGCTTCAGTGTATCTTTTTTGTCTATTAACTGCCTTCTTCTCTTCTACATATATGCTCAAAATTACCAACTTAAAAAAAAAAACTCCATTACACCCATTTTCCACTCAGATCTTGTTCCCAAACAGTCTGGTTTATGATCCCACCTCAGTGCACCAACTACCTAGTCCCTGACATTACACTTTCTAATAGTAATTCCAATGGGCAGGTTTTAATCCTTATCTCATCCTGATATTGCAATTCTCTCCTGGTCTTCAAACTCCCTTCTACAAGTCATGTGCATTTCAGTTCGGTTCAGTCGCTCAGTTGTGTCCGACTCTTTGCGACCCCCATGAATTGCAGCATGCCAGGCCTCCGTGTCCATCACCAACTCCCGGAGTTCACTCAGACTCACGTCCATCGAGTCAGTGATGCCATCCAGCCATCTCATCCTCTGTCATCCCCTTCTCCTCCTGCCCCCAATCCCTCCCAGCATCAGAGTCTTTTCCAATGAGTCAACTCTTTGCATGAGGTGGCCAAAGTACTGGAGTTTCAGCTTCAGCATCATTCCTTCCAAAGAAATCCCAGGGCTGATCTCCTTCAGAATGGACTGGTTGGATCCCCTTGTAGTCCAAGGGACTCTCAAGAGTTTTCTCCAACACCACAGTTCAAAAGCATCAATTCTTCAGTGCTCAGCTTTCTTCACAGTCCAACTCTCACATCCATACTTTAGTTCTCTAATCTTTCTTATTCCTTCTTAAGGTCCTTCTGAGTGTTCGCATGCCTGTTAACCATTGGCATTCCTCAGATTTCTATCCTTGGCTCTTATTTTCTCATTCTCTGTGCTTATCCTGAAAGAGCCCTCTGCTCATTACATTTTAAATGTCAATTTAATGTTTCCAAATCTGTATTCTGGAGCATTTAATGCTCACTAAATATATCCACATGAAGAACTATCTTCTATTTATTCACTAAACTGGCAGTTCCTTGACATGTGTGAAGTGCTAGACATTGCAGGACACAGCTCCTGGCCTCATGTGAGGTACAAGAGCTACAATTTTAATCTCTATGAGCTCTGTCCAACCTCCTCTTCCTCCTTGGTCTCCATCTCAGTTTGGAGCATCATTAGTCTACTGGGCATCTAAACCAGAAACCTCTGAGTGAGCTATCCAATACTTCATCTCCTTCAATCTCCACATTCAATACACTCTCCAAGTCTTGTCTTTTTTTTGGTCACACCACACCGCTTGTAGGATCTTAGTTCCCTTGACCAGGGATTGAACCAGGGCCCTCTGCAGTGAGAGAGTGGAATCCTAACCACCAGACCACCAGGGGATTTTCAAGTCCTGTGTTTTCTATGTTTAGAATATTTCTTGAATCTATCCTCTTTTCTCTATTCCTACTTTAAAATCCTTCATTAGTTTTCATCATCTGTGGTTCAAATTTGTAATAACTCCCCAACTGGCTACTTCTCTTTTCCTTTAGTCTTGTCTTCAGCCAGCTATTATAACAGTCTTTCTCATTTTACCCAGCTGTTTACAGTTCTCCAAGTACTCCCTGTCCCCCAGAATCTACAGCCTAGAGAATAAAGTGTCAGATCCTTAGCATGGCCTGTGGAGTCCTCAACTACCTGATCATCACTGCCCTCTCTAGCCAAGCACTCCTTCCTCCCCTCCTCCAAGTCCTTAAAATTTTTTCTCAGTAATTCTGAATGGCATGTTCTCACAATCCATCCCACTTCTTGATACATCTGTCCATTTTTACAGGCTGCTGCTTCTGTTTTGAATACCTTTGCCCACCCTGTCTTCTTGTAGGTCAACTGCCACCTTACCAGGTAAGTGTTCCCTGATCTCTTTGCAGTCCACATCATGCTCTCTCAGAGATAATATATCACCTTCTACTCTAAACTACCTCTGCATCTTTGGTATAGAACTGCAATTATACTGTATTTTCTTGATGCATTTACATGTATTTTCTCTACTAATAAACTGTGAATTCTTAAGAATAAGGTCTACATCTTATGCATTTTGAACCTTAATACTAACATTTAGCTCAGTGTGAATTAAGCTGTTAAAATATAAAATTTTACATCAGGAATAATAAAAGATTTCTTGAGTACGTACTTACCAAAACCAATAACCTGTACTGTTCCACTGATAATGTAATTGAAATAGTACCTTACAAATGCCAGGTGACCAAATATATCTCCTGTCTATTTCAAAATAAGTTATATATTGCTATAGGCTCAGAAACACCTGCGGACTGAAGCAACAGTCAGAAGTTATGATCTGTTCTGCAAAAGTTTTGATCTGTACTTAACTGACAAAAATTTTACTCAGCATCAAAAATTTTTCTTGGTAAGGAATGCAAGAGTAAAGAATCATATTTAAACATGTTTTATTATTTACATGAAGCAGAGGGCTTTTAAAGATGAAAGTGAAGTCAGTCCTGTCAGACTCTTTGTGACCTCATGGATTGTAGCCCTGGATTGTAGCCCATCGGGTTCCTTTGTCTATGGAATTCTCCAGGCAAGAACACTGGAGTGGGTTGCCATTCTCCTCTCCAGGGACTCTTTGCCACCTAGGGACTGAACTGGAGTCTCCCATCCTGCAGGCAGATTCTTTACCATCTGAGCCACCAGATGGTGGTCAACTTTTAAGGGTATTATTCCCATTTTATACACAAGGAAACTAAAAACAAGAAAATGTGCAGTTAGATGGAAGTGCTCCATTCATATTCCAAATCTTAACTTACCTTCGTTAGCTGAATATTTTACCAGTAGGATGCGACTTGAGCTTAAAGTAATGAATATGGCCCCCAGAAGGAATGTATACATTGCTGATGAGGAGCTTAACATGGGATGACCACAATTGCTTTCCATTCCACTGTTTTTTAATTCCCTTAAAGAGAATAATAAGTTCAATGAGCAACTATGCTGGCAGATTAAGCATAATACAAGTACCACTTATTTGTGAAGAACAGAAAAGAATTTTTTTAGATGTCTAGCTATGGCTATATCTAAACCAAAAATTGAGGAGTACAAGAGAAACCTGGGGAAAAGAAATGAAAGACTCAATTTTATCAAATCTCTGATAGGAGAGGGGAACTCCTTAGACAGTAAAGACAAGAGCGAGGTTAGAAGTGCTGTCCTCTAACCTGGACACTTTAGAAGGACACTTTAGGACTGCAGAATTCTGCAGAAAAACAATGCTTTACTTTCATTCTTATGAGCAACTTTGCTCTAGAAGATAATTTTAGATTTGTATTTTTCTCCTCAGCAGCGTCTTTCCATAGGATGAAAAAGCGCTTGCTGGGTAAGATTTCGTTGCCATAAAGACCAAATGAATATATCCGAAACACTGATAATTTATACTGAATTACTGTTGAAAGTAGAAGACAACTTAAATATCAATGACTCTAAGGCCTTCTTTTAGCTATATTAAGGCTACTAAATTCTAGGCCGGATAATTAACTTGCCCAAACCAACCTAGTATAAAGACAGCGCACAGGACCTGGGAAACTGATGGGAGACAGGCTGAAAATGCCAACACCCACAACCCAAGCGGGCCTAAGCCTACAGAGGCCAAAGAGAGAGCTCCCCTCCTCTTAAGGACAGGTTTCTCTCCATCATCTGGGAACGCCTTCTTGTCACACATGCGCAAGAGAGATCTGGTCTGCTGCGCCCTCCCGTCAAACGCAGGCGCACCGCACTTCTTTGCCCCGGGCGCGAGGGGCGCGGTTACCTCGGTCCCTTCGAAGAGCTTCTAGTGGAGGAACGCACATCCTAGAGCTGAGACAATAACTGTCTCGTTGGGCAACAGCAGCAGCAGCGGCAGCTTTTAGGGTCCATAGACGAGGGAGCTATGAGAGGAAAAGAAAGGCGAATAGGCCTCTGGATAAGATCCTCCTATTCCGGAACAAAAAGCACAATAACGACCCGATGGGGAATGAGCGGACCTGCCGCCCATTGCGCAAGCGCGCTCAGTGTTACGCTTCCGGAGGGAGGGGGCGAAGCGACCCGATCCCGCCCCAGCGCGGCCTTTCTCACGTCACGTGTCGGGAAGGGTCCTGTGTCACGTGAGGCCCAGGTGGCGGCGGAGCTACGGCGAGAGAGTGAGAGGAAGAAGGGGAAGCCGGAAGGGGCGCGAGTGAAGCTTGGTGGAGAAGACAGCTCCCCAGAGGGCGAGGGGGTGCGCGTGCGCCCGCTTCTCCCTGCCAACTCGGCCCGGTCGCCCTCCCTCGCGGCCAGGTGATAGCTGGGCCGGGCCTGTGGCGCGCTGCCTGGGGCGAGAGGAGTGCGCGCCCTGCCCTCGCGCGCCGCGCCGGCCGCCCCCTCCCCCTCGTCCCGTCCGTCCCGTCGCGACCCGTCCCCTCGGGTGCCGCCGGCCGGGTGCTGAGGCGAGTCGGCGCCAGCGGGGACATTTTCTGACTCTCGTTCCCTGCCCCGGCTGCCCTTTCCACTCTTTCGCGGGGCCGGCCGCCCCTCCGGCCCCAGGATGCAGAATGTGATTAACACGGTGAAGGGAAAGGCACTGGAAGTGGCTGAGTACCTGACCCCGGTCCTCAAGGTAAGCCGGCCGTGCGAGGGGCTGGCAGGCACACGCTTGGCTCTGCAGGGACCGAGGACCTGGCGCCGGGGTGTCACTGTGGTGTCCGGCGGGGAGCGGTGTAGCCAGCTGGTGAGGGTGGTACGCGGGAAAAGGGGCAGCCCCCTACTGCGGTTTTAGTCTGTTCTCGGAGCGACGCTCCATGAGTCTGTACTCTTGTCTACTCCCGTCGGAACTCAGCTCCTCGAGGTTCCTTGGGTTGGAAGGTGGTCCGCAGCTAGGTGGGTTTGAGAACGTTAAATCTTAACATCGGAAATCTTTTGAACTTTTAAAAGAAGGATTATTTGCTTATCTTAAATAAATCAGCGTTTGATACTAAAATGACATGTCACTTTTTTCTTTCACATTTCATAGTAAGTCTCATATAGGAGTTTGAAATAGTTGTGAATGAGGTCGCAGCTTTGTTAGATTTCAAAAGAACAAGGTGAAATTTGCAACTTTTTTTTCAGTACCATTGAACCCAGTTTACCGGCAAAGCCCCCCTTTTTCAGGTTTTGAAATAGCTGAAACTAGTTCATCTTGGACGTGAGCAACCTGACCATTCTAAATACATAATTTTATTTTACATTGGCAATAACAGCATTTAAAAAGTAACAGTTGTGACATATTACCTATTAAACCGGTGACTGATTTCTTATTTTCAAAGATAAATTTCTCTAAGTGCATTCGAGTTTTATAACTCTTCCAGGGTAATTTTCTTGTTATTGTAACTTTATTTTTCCTTTCTGAAAAGCGAGCAATGATGAAAAATAAATGAATAAGAATTTCTTGCTTAAATGTTTTTTTCTGTAAGTTTTAAATTAAAATTTTACATTTCTTAGTGTGGAGATGAAATACCCTTGGAAATGGTTCCTCTTTATTCAAGAAGTTACCCTGGTATTTTAAAATTTTACTTTACTCCCTTTTCAGGACAATGGGAAATGTTAATCCTGTGTTTTTAAATACTTATTTCTAAGAATTGTTTAAAATTATACCTTGTTGGGCCAAGTTTAAAAAAAATTTATAAATGAGAACTCCAACACTTGCTATGCCTATATTTATTTAGTGTGAAACCCATCCTAATTAAGATTATTCAGTCTATTGAAATTGAAAATGATTTTGACATTTAAATCAAGTGATTCTTATGCATATTATGCCATCTCTTCAGAAACATGTCTAAGCATACAGCATTTAAATAATACATGCTTATTAAAACTTTTTAGTTTCAGGGAGAGAGGAGCAAAAGACCTCTTAAACATGAAACTGCTGTTTTATTGACCAGTTGTATTTTACTGAACTTACAGCAAAAGATTATGTTTTTAGGAAGCGTTCTACTTGTTCAACAAACTGAAAAAATGTCTTAGCTTCTTAGTATGTAGTTTTAGTAATAAGGAAAAAAGAATTAATGACCCTCTTCTTGTTCTTCCCTGTGCAAACTTCCTTGTTTACAAAACTAATTCTTGTATTGATAGTTTCCTACTAGACATGGGAAGGCAAGGAGAAAAAACTAAATTCCTGGGAAAAATAGAATGATTTATCTTAGGAAGTAAAAGTTAAGAAAAATCATGTTTGAAAGGCATATGTATAGTGAAAGCCAAAGTCCTTACAGGAATCTTCAAGCCTATACTTGTTTTGTGGGTTTTGTTTAGTCGCAGAGTTGCTTCTGACGGTTTTGTGACCCCATGGCCCGTAGCCTACCAGGCTCTTCTGTCTGTGGGATTTCCCAGGCAAGAATACTGGAGTGGGTTGCCATTTTCTGCTACAGGCAATCTTGCTGACCTAGGGGTTGAACTGGAGTCTCCTGCATTGGCAGGCAGATTCTTTTAACACTGAGCTGCCAGGGAAGCCCATACTGGTTTGATAAAGGGTCCTATCTCACTCTTGCTCACTTTTGCTTAAAAACCAGTCTAACCTCTACATTATCTATCAAGAGCTCTTAAAAAAAAAAAAAAAAAAAAGAACTCTCTTGCCTTGGGTTTTGCATTTGCTCTGAAATGCTCTTCAACATTTGGCTGTTTCTTTTTCTTAAGGTCTCTACTGTATAGTCACCCAGCAGTGAAGTCTTTGTTCCCTCACCATCCTATTTGAAATAACCATCTCTCTCTTTCCACCCCCACTATTATCCTGTCTGCCTTATTTTTCTTCCTGGTATTGATTACCATTTGACTTTTCTCCCTGACTAGAGTTTAAACTTCTTATGAAGACAAGGATGCATTTGGTCTATTTTATTCACTCTATGTCCCTATTACACAAATAGTGCCTAGTATACATTATTTGGTATTTTTTGAATCAATAATGTTCATAAATGGATCTTTGTTTTTATAGATTTCTACCATAAAACCTTATGTAAAACTTAAACTTTAGAAAAATTTGGTAAGTAACATCCTTGCTTTAGGGAGAGTATAGTGTATACTATCTTGATGGAGATGAGAATAATGGGAAAGTATTAAATGGTTTAGGACTTCTAGATTTGGTTTCTAATATTAATTTCAGTGAGACATTGGCTGAATTGTAAGATGTCTAAACATCTTAAGATATTTTTACTTGTAAAATAATGATATTTGGTCATTTTACAAAATTATTTTGAGGTTTAGTGTTTGTATAAACCTTTGAATGTTTTTCCAAAGAGCTTTGCTCTAATGTAGCATTGATCACACTGTATTTTAATTATTTTCATGTCCATTTCCTCTGCTACATAATCCTGAGGTCAGGTACCAGTGACAGATTCTTTTTTTGTCATTTCATTACCTAGATTTGTGCCAGGCAAATAGTTGCCCACAAATGTTTGTTCAATTGAAAGTGAGACATATTGTAACACTGTTACTCTTTTTACTCTCTTTAGGAATCAAAGTTTAAGGAAACAGGAGTTATCACCCCAGAAGAGGTGAGTATTGAAGATATTATAAAGCTGTTATATTCTACAGTTACAGAAAACTGGGTGACTTTTTTGCTTTATAAGAAAACATCTTGAAATTTAATCTTGATTTGAGTAAAATTAGATCCTGTTGACTGTATTAGCAATCTTGTAAGGATTTCTACTTCCCATAAAAGAAAGTGTAACTTCCCTCCCAGTTGTCATTTCTCATACTTTTCTATAGTTCCTCTTTATTTAAAAATGAGGGTGGGAGAAGAAGTGGAAAAGACTCCTGTAGTCATTTATCCTTCAATCATATTTGTATTATATTGAGCTATGCATTGGACTCTGATATTTGTTGTGTCTTGATTCTTTCTACCCCAAACATGAGTATTCATGGCTTTCCATTTGGAAACTTTGGCTTGATGCTTGGATATTAAGTTTTCTCTCAGTACTCAGCCTACATATTTTATTGCTACATACTTAACACTGATTTTTTTCACCATTCTTTGACTTTTTCTACTAGCCAAACAATAATATCTGCTTAATACTGAAACTCATGGCTCTTTTATAGACCAGTTGTATTTTATTGACCTTTTAACATAGAATTATGTTTTGAGGAATTATTTTGCATGTTCATGAAGCCTATATAATAAAAGTTTCTTTTTTCTTTAGATAATTTATTTTGTTGTCTTCAGAGAAATAACTTCTGGTCTAAAAATCCTTTTGGACTCCAGTTTTATGAGTAGTTACAGTTACATCACATTTATTTTTTATTGTTGATGAATGGCAAATAATTTAAGCTTCACCTTTAGCTCTCATTAAAAGTACCAGTCATTGGCAATGGAAGTTAACTCACTGTTTTGAAAGAAACATTTTGAAATGAGCTATGTTACATGATCATGTTGTAAATTTCAAGACCTGAAGTCAAAGAATTAACTGATTTTTCAGTTTTCAATTGTGATGCAATCTCTTCAGTCCCAAATCCTTTTAAGTTCAAAGAATGGTGTGCTGAACTGACAGTTATATCTATAATTGTCTTTATTTTTAGTGAAAACACATAGTGGTACTGACAAAATCTGGAAGACCTGCCTTCTGGACCCATTTCTCTTATTTCTCCTATTCTGACTTGGACAAATCAAGCTATTTAGGCACAGGCCTCATGTTTCCTCATTTTAAGATGAGGAGTTTTGTCTTGACATTCTCTAAAGGACCTGTCTGCCTTAGACATCATAAGTTTAATACCTTGAATGCCAAGTAAAACTAAGTTTTGAGCTTAAGGTACTAGTTATGAGCTTAAGCTCATAATTTAGACATGAGTCTTAAAACTCAGTATCTGAAATAAAGAGCAGAGATGAATGTATGCTGTTTTTCTTATATTTTTTGGCTTTATCTCCTCTATGTGAAAGTGACATTGATGAATGGATAGCTGGAGTTAGAGATGCAAGCCTGTGGTTATTGAATAGAATTAAGCTGTTTTAAAACAGCTTACTAATCCTACAATGCACTTAATTGTATCATGAAGTGAGTTATAAATTTCCCCCTTTTTAAACAAATGCACAGCAAAAACTAGCTCAGTTGGGTACCAACCACATAATCCTGGATTGAGAATAGAGCAGTTATAGGATTTAGTTTAGAATGAGCCTAGAGGAAGAAGAGGGAGAAGGCAATGACACCCCACTCCAGTACTCTTGCCTGGAAAATCCCATGGACAGAGGAGCCTGGTGGGCTGCAGTCCATGGGGTCGCTAGAGTTGGACACGGCTGAGCGAATTCACTTTCACTTTTCACTTTTATGCATTGGAGAAGGAAATGGCAACTCACTCCAGTGTTCTTGCCTGGAGAACCCCAGGGACGGTGGAGCCTGGTGGGCTGCCGTCTATGGGGTCGCACAGAGTCGGACACGACTGAAGCGACTTAGCAGCAGCAGAGTAAGAAGAAGAAAGAAGATCAGAAGACATAAAATGCTTTGTTGTTGTTCAATTGCTAAGTCATGTCCAGCTCTTTGTGACTCCATAAACTCACAGCATTCCAGGCTTCCCTGTCCTTTACTGTCTCCTAGAGTTTGCTCAACTGCTACTGCTAAGTCACTTCAGTCGTGTCCAACTCTGTGCAACCCCAGAGATGGCAGCCCACCAGGCTCCCCTGTCCCTGGGATTCTCCAGGCAAGAACACTGGAGTGGCTTGCCATTTCCTTCTCCAATGCATGAAAGTGAAAAGTGAAGTCGCTCAGTCGTGTCCAACTTTTAGTGACCCCATGGACTGCAGCCTACCAGGCTCCTCCGTCTATGGGATTTTCCAGGCAAGAGTACGGGAGTGGGGTGCCATTGCCTTCTCCGGTTTAAAACAAGGGACAAGCATTAATATGGTACTTTTTGGACTAAAAATACTTTATTGTACATGTATATGGCTTGAGTAAGTAGAGTACTAGTAGTAAAGGATGGCTTGAAGAATAAAGCTGCTTATCAGAATGTTTACATTAATTCCATCTTGTTAGAGTTATCCAGTGTTTAATCACTAAGAGTAAGCAGTACTGAGAATTTAGAAATTTGAATCTTTCATTTGAACATAGGAAGCACGTAATAAAAATAATGGCCACCGCTAACGAAAGCAAGAGTACCTACCATATGCTAAATATCATTGTGGTGCTATGTTCATTTATAGTTTTCCTTATCTTACAGTGTTTTTGTTATTTTTTTCAATAGGTGTCACCAGAGGTGCTAGAGAATAAATATTAGAGTCTTATGACCTCGAAGCAATACTATTTAAGAATTTTAAAATTTTTAATTCTTTGTTTTGCTTGCATTTTGTTAATACTTTGTGTTAGTGATGAATTAATTCCTGATAACCACAGAGTTGTTACGTAGCATCTGGTTGCAGTGACCCAAAATGCATAAAACTTGAGGAAGAGAGTATTGCTTTCATTTGGGTTTTTGTCTTTACCTGATAATCACTTTAATAGTCAAGAAATTCTTTAAATAAAAGAGTAGAAACATTTTGTAAAGTTGCTGCTGAGAGTATGTTGTTAAATCTTGTTAATCTATCTTCTTAGAAGTTACAGAATTCTTGTTTTACTCTCAAATTAAAATAGGATATCACATATATGTATATACTTTTCTCAGAAAGGCATTAGAAGATTAAAGATAATGTAATTTTTTTGCTATGTAATAAACATATGAACACACATGATTTTAAGTTAGAGCCGTTGTGAAATAGAATTGGGAAAGTGTGCGTATTGCTTGAGTCAGGACACTGCAGTTATGTTTAACAGACACATTTTCTGCTTTTAAGAATAAGCAGAATTTCTGTCTTGCAATTAAGATCAGTCCATGCTCACGTATAATGGAAATTTTCAGAAGGTTAAACTATTTCTTTCTGAGTCTGTTTTTTATTTTTGAAGAAAAACAAAAACTTGTACAATATTCAGCCTGACCAGAAAGTCCAAGATTTGTTAGGATTCAATTTCTTAATTGTCATGTTGTTTTCCAGTTCAATCCAAAAGCTTCTAACTTTTCCCCTTGGTTGGCAGTACATTTCTCTTTTATTCATGATCGCTTTAACAGTGTGAAAAAGCTTTCAAAATTATGTTACTTAAATTTTTTTTTTAAATGAGGAAGAAAAACTGTACACTATGAGGTAATAAACTATTCTTTCATCATAGAACTGTGTTTATTTGGTAATTTTTTCAAAGATCTTCATTGAGTTTTCAACTGTTAGCAAGAATCTCTCTTCATTTTATTCACCCATAAAGTGGTTTTGGTGTTTTAAAATACTGTTGTATTACTTTTATTCATTTCATGATGCTGTATGCTTTTGGCATTATCTCATCCAGTGATTAAAATTGAATAAAAAATTAGTAGCACTCAATATTTTCTCTACCAAGTTTAATTTGGACTTTTTTGAGTGTTAAAATTTGTAGTTTTAATACATATTCAAAAATAAATCTTCAGGCTGTAGAGCACATTGGTGCTGTTTGCATTTTAATTGACTATTTTGTAACAAGATTACACAAAATGATCCCTTTGGTATTCTGCCACCTTACATTCAGTGATGTTCAATTTTTCTTTTTTCCTTTTTTTCATATTTCTTCTAAATCTTGAATAGTTTGTGGCAGCTGGAGATCACTTAGTCCACCACTGTCCAACATGGCAATGGTAAGTACTCTTGATTGAGGAAAAAAGTTCATAAAAGGTATGCCTTCATGATTATGGCAGTTTACAAATAGATTGGTGCATGAAAATTAGAATAACCAGTTTAATTTTCCTCTTGTAGATTGTTCTTTTAAATAGTGCCCCAGTATTACTCAAAGTGAAATAACTAAAGAAAAATTGAACGTTACACCTGTTCTGTTTTGCTGTGCTAACACAAGAGATGGACATTTTTGAGATCAGTGCCTTGCTTTGCCAGTATTCCCTTTCTTTAACAGTGTTTAAGTCAGTTCTTGTGGTAGGTCTTTAAAAAAATATTTTCAAAAGTTTAATAATTTTGATTAGTTTATTTTTCAAATTAAAAAATACTGAATTTTTTATGACATTAATAGATACAGAATTTTTCAGAATCTCATGTTTCTTTACCATAAGAACTTCTTTGAAGTTCAAGAGTTTCTCCCCAATTTTAGGAATTTTATTTCAAAAGTTGAGAGATTCATGATACCAAATAAAGTCTTGATTCGAAATCTATCTGTAACAGACTTTTCTAATTTTTGTTTTTCTCATTAACTTTTCTTTTAATTATAAATAATTTAAGCAACTTAGCAGTTCTCATAATGTATCTTTAAAATATCTGGATAATAATAAATTTAGTTTCATTACTTTGAGTACTTATGATAAAGCCACCTGGCAGTAGCTGAAGAAGTGATCCCAATACTGGCACACTATTTTCTTTAGGCTAGAACTGTTTGGAATTATTATCTTGTTTGGATATGAGTAGTTCAACTTGTTACATCTTTTTTTTCCCAGTGACACTTTTTCAGTTGTAGTTGAAAGGTAGAGTTTTGATTGGGAAGCAGGGATTTTAGGATTAACGAGGTTCTTCTAATTGATAATGTTTTCTAAAGAACTTAAGTAAATTATTTAAAATCACAGTTGGAACTCACTTTCATCTGTGGCCTGTTCTGTTACCTTTAATTTTTATATTTTAACACATCCAAAATAGTTCTTACTTCTCAAACATTGTTTCCTGTGTACCAAGAAAGGCTGAAATGTCAGGTTCATTTACTTTTATGTCTTGTCTTTCCTGTGTATATTTCTGTTCCATATTTTAAATTGTGTGCATATCATAGAACCTCTTAGATTTAGACTTTTCCCCACCTTCTAAATTGTTAAAACAGTATTTAGCTACATTCTGATCTACAGTATATCAGTATATATTTCAAATCACATAGGTGTATAACATTTAAAATAATAAGTCATTTTGCAGGAAAAGAACTAAAGGATTTTCTTCAATACATATGTGATAGATACACATTTTCTTTTTCAGATTTGATTGTTGTAGTCCTTAGTTGTCTAATTATATAATTTATAGTATTGTTTTAAGGGTTGATATCCATGGACAGAATCATTGTTTAGCAGATAGTATTTATAGTTCCCACTTCATGAATTATGATGGTTGAAATAATTTTATTGTAACTTAGAACTCAGTTATATCACACTCCAGTGTTTATGCTTCTGACTGAACTGTTGGGGCTAGAGGAACAATTTATTTTAAATTTGTGCTAGAAGCCGACCATTTCTGTGCTATATGTTCATGTTTACAGGTGCCATCATGACTGCATTATATCATCTTCCCTCAGAACTTCAGGCATTACCATTTCATTGTTGAGTTTGACATTTGGGAATGGTCTAAAAAATCCTAGAAGCCTGACAGATTTTTGGGGGGCATTTCCTAGCTTTCTCTTATGCTCAAATTTATGATTTGAAGTTTAGGTGGAAGCTTAAGGCAACAGAACTCCAAATAATTTATATTTGTGACAGATACCACATGCCACCCCAGCTCTGACCAGTTCTAGTAAGAGTCAACTCAGAATAATCTTTGAAGAAATTTCTTAGATATTCCAGATCAGATCAGATCAGATCAGTCGCTCAGTCGTGTCCGACTCTTTGCGACCCCATGAACCGCAGCACGCCAGGCCTCCCTGTCCATCACCAACTCCCGGAGGTCACTCAGACTCACATCCATCGAGTCAGTGATGCCATCCAGCCATCTCATCCTCTGTCGTCCCCTTCTCCTCCTGCCCCCAATCCCTCCCAGCATCAGAGTCTTCTCCAATGAGTCAACTCTTCGCATGAGGTGGCCAAAATACTGGAGTTTCAGCTTTAGCATCATTCCTTCCAAAGAAATCCCAGGGTTGATCTCCTTCAGAATGGACTGGTTGGATCTCCTTGCAGTCCAAGGGACTCTCAAGAGTCTTCTCCAACACCACAGTTCAAAAGCATCAATTCTTGGGCGCTCAGCCTTCTTCACAGTCCAGCTCTCACATCCATACATGACCACAGGAAAGACCATAGCCTTGACTAGGCGAAACTTTGTTGGCAAAGTGATGTCTCTGCTTTTGAATATGCTATCTAGGTTGGTCATAACTTCCTTCCAAGGAGTAAGCGTCTTTTAATTTCATGGCTGCAGTCACCATCTGCAGTGATTTTGGAGCCCAGAAAAATAAAGTCTGACCAGCTGCTGCTGCTGCTGCTAAGTCGCTTCAGTCGTGTCCGACTCTGTGCGACCCCATAGACGGCAGTCCACCAGGCTCCGCCGTCCCCGGGATTCTCCAGGCAAGAACACTGGAGTGGGTTGCCATTTCCTTCTCCAAAGCAGAAAAGTGAAAAGTGAAAGTGAAGTCGCTCAGTCGTGTCCGACTCTTAGCGACCCCATGGACTGCGGCCCACCAGGGTCCTCCGTCCATGGGATTTTCCAGGCAAGAGTACTGGGGTGGGGTGCCATTGCCTTCCCCGAAGTCTGACCAGAGTAGCCCCCAAATCAGAGATGTTATACCTGGCTCTGACCCACAGAGGGTGCAGTATTCAAGAGCAGGAGCCCCAGAGTAACTTAACTTGATCCTTGCTTCTTTATACCTTCTGGTTTTGTGACTGTGGGCAAGGTGACTTCTTTAAGCTTTTGTTTAACATATAAACTGGGGCTATTAATATTATTCACTTCTTAGATTTCTTGGGTTATATGAAAATAATGCATTTTGGAGTTCTAGATCCTGTACTTAATAGAAATAAAGTGAAAGTGTTAGTCAAATAGTCCTGCCAGACTATTTGCAACCCCATGAACCGCAGCCCACTAGGCTCCTCTGTCCATGGGATTTTCCAGGCAAGGATAGTGGAGTGGGTTGCCATTTCCTTCTCCAGGGGATCTTCCTAACCCAAGGATCAGACCTGGGTCTTTTGCACTGCAAAAGACAGATTCTTTATCAACTGAGCTATCAGGAAGCACTCAATAAAAGGTTTTATTGTTTATTTTTGTCATTATTCTCAGCATTATCATCTGGTGATTCAAAGCATCTTATCGTTGAGTTCCAGTTTTAATACAGGAGTATGAATGTGAATTTTGTCAACTACCTACTTTGTTATACAATATCATGCAGCTATTTTTCTGCCTCCTCTTGGTCTTATGATCAGCCCTACTTTAAAAATCTGGTTCAGATTATTTTTGTTTCAAGGAAGACATAATATTTGCTTAATATAGTTCCATATTATTCTTTTTTAATTTAATCTAAATTCTCTTGGTCTGTCTGCAGTCTTTTAATACATTTCACTTAAATACATTTCACATGTATTATTGCTATGCTCTTCATTGTCCCAACATACATCACTTTTTGGATCCTTCCCAAAGCAATCCTAAAATAGTTTTCTCAGGGGTGTGGGTTGTGTGGTGTTGAGATTAACATGTGATATCTTCTGTTTTTGCCTTTTAAAATATTTTTTGTATTTTGGTGCTTTTCACTCTTTTTAAAGGGCTACAGGGGAAGAATTGAAAGTGAAGGCTTACCTACCATCAGGCAAACAATTTTTGGTCACCAAAAATGGTAAGAATTATGTTGCATATATAATTAAAAAAACCTTAGTACTTACTAAACTTTTTTTTAATTTTACTTTTTTATTGAAGGATAATTGCTTTACAGAATTTTGTTGTTTTCTGTTAAACACCACATGAATCAGCCATACGTATACATATATCCCCTCCCTTTTGAATCTCCCTCCTCATCCCACCCCTCTAGGTTGATACAGAGCCCCTGTTTGAGTTCCTGAGCCATACAGCAGATTCCCATTGGCTATCTATTTTACATATGGTAATGTAAGTTTCCATGTTACTCTTTGCATACATCTCACCCTCTCCTCCCCTCTCCCCATGTCCATAAATCTGTTCTCTATGTCTGTTTCTCCATTGCTGCTCTGTAAATTCTTCATTTTTCTAGATTCCATATATATGTGTTAGAATATGATATTTATCTTTCTCTTTCTGACTCACTACACTCCGTATAATAGTTTCTAGGGTCATCCACCTCATCAGAACTGACTCAAATGCATTCCTTTTTATGGCTGAGTAATATTCCATTGTGTATGTGTACTGCAGCTTTATCCATTCATCTGTTGATGGGCTTGCTTCCAGAAGTTCTAGCTATTGTAAATAGTGCTGCAGTGAATAGTGGAATACATGTGGCTTTTTCAACCCTGGTTTCCTCAGTATATGCCTAGGAGTGGGATTGCAGGGTCATATGGTGGTTTTATTCCTAGTTTTTTAAGGAATCTCCATACTGTCTTCCATAGTGGCTGTATCAGTTTACTTTCTCACCAACAGTGCAAGAGCATTCCCTTTTCTCCACACCCTCTCCAGCATTTATTGTTTGTAGACTTTTTGATGATGGCCATTCTGACTTGGGTGAGGAGATACCTCATTGTGGTTTTGATTTGCATTTCTCTAATAATGAGTGATGTTGAGCATCTTTTCATGTGTTTGTTAGCCATCTGTATGTCTTCTTTGGAGAAACATCTGTCTAGGTCTTTTTCCCACTTTTTGATTGGGTTCTTTTCATCAGCATCTTATAATTTTTTGTGTACATTTTTTTTTTTGTCTCCTTAGGTAAGTTTATTCCTAAATATTTAATTCTTTTTGTTGTGGTGGTGAATGGATTGACTCTTTAATTTCTCTTTCTGATTTTTCATGTTAGTATATAGAAATGCAAGTGATTTCTGTGTATTGATTTTGTATCCTACAACTTTGTTAAATTCACTGATTAGCTCTAGGAATTTTCTGATACTGTCTTTAGGGTTTTCTGTGTACAGTATCATATCATCTGCAAACAGTGACAGCTTTACTTCTTTTCTGATCAGGATTCCTTTTATTTCTTTTCCTTCTCTGACTGCTTTAGCTAGGAATTCCAGAACCATGTTGAATAGTAGTGATGAAAGTGGACACTTATCTTGTTCCTGATCTTAGCGGGAAAGCTTTCAGTTTTTCACCATTGAGCATAGTGTTTGCTTTAGGCTTATCATATATGGCCTTTACTGTGTTGAGGTAGTTCCTTCTGTGCCCATTTTTTGAGGAGTTTTAATCATAAATGGGTGCTGAATTTTGTGTCAAAGGCTTTTTCTGCATCTATTGAGATGATCATATGGTTTTTATCTTTAAATTTGTTAGTATGGTGTATCACATTGAGTGATTTGCGTGTATTGAAGAATCCTTGCATTCCTGGAATAAACCCAACTTGATCATGGTGTATCATCAAGTTTTTGGTGTGTTGCTGAATTGTTTGCTAAAATTTTGTTGAGGATTTTTGCATCTCTGTTCATTAGTGATATTGGCCTGTAGTTTTGTCTTTTCGTGTTGTCTTTGCCTGGTTTTGGTATCAGGATGATGGTGGCCCTGTAGAGTGAGTTTGTAAGTGTTCCTTCCTCTGCAATTTTTTGAAAGAGTTTTAGAAGAATAGACATTAACTCGTCTCTGAATGTTTGATAGACTTATCCTGTGAAGCCGTCTGGTCCTGGGCTTTTGTGTTTTGTGAGATTTTTGATCACAGCTTCAATTTCAGTGCTTGCAATTGGGTTCATAATTTCTATTTCTTCCTGGTTCAGTCTTAGAAGATTGAACTTTCCTAAGAACCTGTCCATTTCTTTCAGGCTATTCATTTTATTGCCATATAGTTGTTCATAATAGTCTCTCATAGTCCTTTGTATTTCTGCATTGTCTGTTGTAACTTCTTTTTTAATTTCTAATTTTGTTGATTTGATTCTTCTCTCTTTTATTCTGGATGAGTCTGGCTAAAGGTTTCTCAATTTTGTTTATCTTATCAAAGAACCAGCTTTTAGTTTTATTAATCTTTACTGTTATTTCTTCATTTCTTTGTCATTTATTTCTGCTGGGATCTTTATATGATTTCTTTCCTTCTACTAATTTTGGGGTTTTTTTGTACTTCTGTTTTCAGTTGTTTTACTGTTTTCAGTTGTTTTAGGTGTAAAGTTAGTTTGTCTATTTGGTTTTTCGTGTTTCTTGAGGTAGGATTGTATTGCTCTAAACTTCCCTCTTAGAACTGCTTTTGCTGCATCCCCTAGGTTTTGAGTTGTGTTTTCATTGTCATTTGTTTCTAGAAATATTTTGATTTCCCTTTTAATTTCCTCAGGAACATGTTGGTTATTTAGATATGTGTTGTTTAATCTCCATGTGTTTGTGTTTCTCACACTTTTTTTCTTGTAATTGATATCTAGTTTCATAGCATTGTGTTTGGAGAAGATGCTTGATAACGATTTCAATTTTCTTAAATTTACTGAGGTTTAATTTGTGACCCAGGATGTGGTCTGTCCTGGAGAATGTTCCATGTGCACTTGAGAGGAAGGTGTATTCTTCTGCATTTGGATGGAATGTCCTGAAGATATCAATGAGGTCCATCTCATCTAATGTATCATTTAAGACTTGTGTTTCCTTATTAATTTTCTGTTTTAATGATCTGTCCATTGGTGTGAGTGGGGTGTTCAAGTCTACTACTATTATTGTGTTACTGTCAATTTCTCCTTTTATGTTTGTTAGTACTTGTCTTACTTCTTGAGGTGCTCCTATGTTGAGTGCATAGATTTTTATAATTGTTAGGTCTTCCCCTTGGACTGATCCCTTTATCATTATGTAGTGTCCTTCCTTATCTCTTTATTTTAATGTCTATTTTGTCTGATACGAGGATTGCTACTCCAGCTTTCTTTTACTTCCCATTTGCATGGAATGTATTTTTCCATTCTCTCACTTTCAGTCTATATGTGTCCTTAGGTCTGAAGTGGGTTTCTTATAGACAGCCTGTATATGGGTCTTGTTTTTGTATCCATTCCACCAGTCTGTGTCTTTTGGTTGGAGCATTTAATCATTTACATTTAAAGTAATTAATGATATGTATGTCCCCGGTGGCTCAGAGGTTAAAGCGTCTGCCTGCAATGCAGGAGACCTGGGTTCGATCCCTAGGTCGGGAAGATCCCCTGGAGAAGGAAATGGCAACCCACTCCAGTATATCTTGCCTGGAGAATCCCGTGGGTGGAGGAGCCTGGTGGGCTACGGTCCACGGGGTCGCAAAGAGTCGGACACGACTGAGCGACTTCACTTTCTTTCTTTCATGTTCCTATTGCCATTTTCTTAACTGTTTGGGGTTGATCTTGTAGATCTTTTTTCTTCTCTTGTGTTCCTTGACTATATAAATCCGTTGAATATATGTTGTAAAGCTGGTTTGTTGGTATTGAATTCTCTCAACTTTTGCTTGTCTGAAAAGCTTTTTATTTCTCCATTAATTTTGAATGAGGTCCTTGCCAGGTACAGTAATCTTGGTTGTAGATGTTCCCCTCTAATTACTTTAAATATATCCTGCCATTCCTTCTAGCCTGCAGTTTCTGCTGAAAGATCAGCTATTAAACGTATGGGGTTTCCCTTGTATGTTTCTTGATGCTTCTCCCTTGCTGCTTTTAATATTCTTTCTTTGTGTCTAGTCTTTGTTAGTTTGATTAGTATGTGTCTTGGCGTGTTTCTCCTTGGGTTTACCCTGTATGGGATTCTTTGTACCTCTTGGACTTGATTATTTCCTTTTCCATGTTGGGAAAATTTTCAACTATAATTTCTTCAAAAATTTTCTCATACCCTTTCTTTTTCTCTTCTTCTGGGACCCCTGTAATTCCAATGTTCGTACGTGTGATATGGTCCCAGAGGTCTCTGAGACTGTCTTCAGTTCTTTTCATTCTTTCTATTTTATTTTGCCCTTCAAAAGTTATTTCCACCATTTTATCTTCCAGCTCACTGATTCATTCTTCTGCTTCAGATATTCTGCCATTGATTCCTTCTAGAGTATTTTCAATTTCGGTAATTGTGTTGTTTGTCTCTGTATGTTTCTTCTTTAATTCTAGGTCTTGGTTAGTTGATTCTTGCCTTTTTTCCATTTTGTTTCCAAGGTGTTTGGTCATCTTACTATCATTAGTCTGAATTCTTTTCAAGGTAGTTTGCCTATTTTCTCTTCATTTATTTGGACTTCTGTGTTTCTGGTTTGTTCCTTCATTTGTGTAGCATTTCTCTGCTCACTCTTCTTTTTTTTTTTTTTAACTTACTGTGTTTGAGGTCTCTTTTTCCTATGCTTCAAGGTTGAATTCTTTCTTCCTTTTGGTTTCTGCCCTCTAAGGTTGGTCTAGTGGTTTGTGTAAGCTTCTTATAGGGTGAGATTTGTGTTGAATGTTTGTTTGTTTGTTATTCCTCTGATGTGCAAGGCTGAGTGAAGTGATAATCCTGTCTGCTGATGACTGTATTTTTGTTTTGTTTGTTTAGGTGAAATGTCCTGCACAGGGTGCTACTGGTGGTTGGGTGATGCTGGGTCTTGTATTCAGGTGATTTCCTTTGTGGGAGTTCTCACTATTTGATACTCCCTAGGGTTAGTTCTCTGGTCATCTAGGGTCTTGGAGTCACTCCAAAGGCTCAGGATTTGATCTCTGGTCAGGAACGAAGATTCCACAAGTGGTTTGTTATGGCATTAAGTGAGATTAGAACAAATATCCAAAATGAAAAACCAAAGATGAACCTCAGACAAATGGCAGTTATAAAATCAGGCACATAATACTTAAAATAATGATATATACTCATATACATATATACCCATGAGCAAAGTCAAAACAGTTCAACAAAATAAAGTACAATAGATTGACTCAGCGAACATGGGAAATCAAAGGTTATATTTAGCAGTTAAGAACAACACTAACTAAAGCACAAACTGGAAAACAACTAAAGCAAGGTGCCAGTTGGGAAATAAAGCAATGAAAATAATAGTAACAAATGCGTTGAGAGGAAAGAAAGACAGGAAAGAAAAAGTAGCTATGCAGTGTTAAATAGGTAGATGAAGACGATTTATATACATTGAAGATTAACTGCAAGGGGAAAAGAACAGTAGGAAAGGCAAAAAAAAAGGAAGAAAAGTAGAAAGTATAACAGATTTAAGAAAATTATAATTATGAAATAGAGAAAAGAAAGAAAAGGAAAACTCCACAAAACTTCAAAGGCCCAATGTAGAGGCAGAGGTTTATAATGACTATTAAAAGTGTGACTGGGTATACACATGTATTATACATACACCCATAAGCAAATTCAAAACAGTCCAACAAAAATAAAGTACAATGGATTGACCTGGTAAACAAAGGGAACCAAAAATTGTATCTATCAGAACAAAACTTTATAAAGCACAAACTGGAAAACAAAACTAAAGGTGCCAATTAGGGTAGAAAGCATAAACAAATATGTTGAGACTAAAGTAAAGAAGGAAAAGAAAGAAAAAATAGATATGCAAAGTTAAATAGAGATAGATAAAGAAGATTTATATATATTAAAGTTTAACTGCAAGGGGAAAAGAACAGTAGGAAAAGCAAATGTAGAAAAATAATAATAGGTTTAAAAAATTAAAATTAAAAAATAACTTACCTAACTGCAAAAGCCCAATATAGAGGGAGAGGTTTATAACAGCAATAAAAAATGTGACTTAAAGGGAAAGCCTAGTTAGATTTCATAGTGCCAGTAAAACTGACAACTACAACAGAGGGAGGGGGAAAAAATCCAGAAGAATCTACAGAACAAGTCAAAACATAAGAATAAATGTTTTTCTTAAGTCACTGCTGTCAGAGTACTTTCCCTCACTGGGAGTCGCAGTTCACCTCACCTCCCTAGGATGCCCTTTAACACTGTGCTGATCTCTGGACCTGCTGTGAGGGCAGCTCAGATTCTAATCTGGTCCTTCTAAGCGTTCTTGCCTCCAATGTCCACAGCTATCAGAACTCGTGCGTTTTATTTTGTGGGAGCTCTCAATGACCTTTTATATATTTCACAGACTCAAAATCTACCTAGTTGATTGTGTGGATTTAATCTGCAGCTTGTACAGCTGGTAGGAGGGTTTTGGGTCTTTTTCCTTAGTGACACTGCCCCTGGGTTTTCAATTATGGTTTTATTTCTACCTCTGGATATGGGTTGTCCACCGGGGTTTGCTCCTGAGGCTGCCCTGGAGGGCTGCCCCTGTGAGGGCCAGGTGTGGAGGTGGTGCAGCTGCTTGAGTCGCAGGGGTTCTGGCAGCACCAGGTACTCAGAGGAGTTGGGGGCTCAGGCAGCAGGAAATATAGTGCTCTAGAAGGGTTTGGCAACTAGTATTGGCCAATATTGGAGAAGGAAATGGCAACCCACTCCAGTGTTCTTGCCTGGAGAATCCCAGGGACAGAGGAGCCTGGTGGACTGTTGTCTGTGGGGTCGCACAGAGTCAGACACGACTGAAGCAACTTAGCAGCAGCAGCAGCATAGGCCAATATGCTCCAGTATTCTTGCCTGAAGAACCCCCGTCCCTGACAGAAGGCTGGCAGGCCACAGTCCACAGGGTCGCAGAGAGTTCGACACAACCTGAGAGACCCTGTGTGCATAGACACAACTTTTTTTGCCTGTGGCAGCTCTACCCCAGTGAGAGTTGAGCATGAAGGTAGCACAGCTGCTTGGCTTGCGGGTACCCTCGTGGCGCCAAGTGTGCAAGAACATGGACTACCTCTGCCGCAGGAGTTATGGCCCTATCAGTTTTTTTGAGCCTTTTGTAGCTGGTGATCAGAAGGCCTATTTGGCCAGTCTTTCTCTGTAGTAGCTCTGCCCATATAGGCACTTACAGGGCTCCCTTTTGTGGGGTCCTTCTCTGTTGTTTGGCGCATCATGCACATTGAGGGGCACCCTGCCTGGGATCCTACTCTGTAGGATCGGCGCATCAGGCACTTAAAGGGCACCCTGGGTGGGGTCCTACTGTGTAATTCAGTGCATCAGACATTTGATGGGCCAGCCTCTCTATTGTTCAGGGGCTGATGCTGGCGTGTCAGGGAAGAGAGCTTGTGATTATGGCTCTACCCCCTACACATGACTCAGCCGTATTGCCTTGCTTCCTTGGCTGCCCGGCTTTCCTCCATCGGCATTTCCCACCACAGACTCCTCCTTCACATCTCCTCAGTCCATCTCTCTGCGGTCAACAGCAGCCCTCACCCTGGGATTGCTCCACAATCCCTAAACTCCAGCTCCCAGCCACTGCGCTGTGTAGGGTATGTATGGCTGCGGCAAGGACTGTCTGATTCTCATTCCATTACAGTCAGTCAGTTCAGTTGCTTGGTCGTGTCCAACTCTTTGTGACCAATGGACTGCAACACACCAGGCTTCCCTATCCATCACCAACTCCCGGAGTTTACTCACTGATGCCCTTTGAGTCAGTGATGCCATCCAACCATCTCATCCTCTGCCCTCAGTGAGTAGGGGAACTGAAGCAGGGGTCTGATCCCTACATTGGCGTGTCTGAGTCACCAGAGAAACATTTAAGGCTGAGAGGGAAACAGCTGATTTGTGACAGCCTAAGTGGCTCCAAAATCACTGCAGATGATGACTGCAGCCATGAAATTAAAAGGCCTTTGCTCCTTGGAAGAAAAGCACTTCTGTGTCTGAAGGTGTATTCCTGATGTATCCGTGGAGAGAGATGTATTCCACATCCACCTGCTACTCTGCCATCTTGTTCCTCCTCCTTACTGATTGTAATTTGTGCTTAAAGCTGTACTTCTAGCTTCTCTCTGACAGAAAGTTGGAAATGTAATGACATTCTGAACATTATATGAAAGTGAAGGTCATTCAGTCATGTCCAACTTTTTGTGACCTCAAGGACAGTCCATGGAATTCTCCAGGCCAGAATACTGGAGTGGGTAGCCTTTCCCTATGGTAAAGTTTTTTTTTTTCCTATGGATTTTCTATGGTAGACTATTTTTTTCCATATTTGATTTTATCTCCATTTTGTTATTTCTCTTTGCCAAAAAGTGTATATTGATGATGAGAATGGCTCTAAGCAAAATTGGACTTCTTATTGGGCTTTTTTTTTTTTTTTTTTTTGCTGCACTGACTTCAATGGCATACAGGATCTTAGTTCCCTGGCCAGAGATTGAATCCATGCTGCCTCCAGTGGAAGTGCAGAGTCATATCAGCAGGACTGCCAAGGAAGTCCCCTTGGACATTTTTTTTTTTAATGTATTTATTTTAATTGGAGGTTAATTACTTTACAATATTGTATTTGTTTTGCCATACATTGACATGAATCTGCCACGGGTGTACATGTGTTACCCATCCTGAACCCACCTCCCTTCCCATCCCATCCCTCTGGGTCATTCCAGTGCATCAGCCCCGAGCATCCTGTATCATGCATCGAACCTGGACTGGCGATTCGTTTCTTATATGATATTATACATGTTTCCATGCCATTCCCCCAAATCATCTCACCCTCTCCCTCTCTCACAGAGTCCAAAAGACTGTTCTATATATCTGTGTCTCTTTTGCTGTCTCACATACAGGGTTATCGTTACCATCTTTCTAACTTCCATATATATGTGTTAGTATACTGTATTGGTGTTTTTCTTTCTGGCTTACTTCGCTCTGTATAATAGGCTCCAGTTTCATCCACCTCATTAGAACTGATTCAAATGGCTGAGTAATACTCCATTGTGTATATGTACCACTGATTTCTTATCCATCTGATGATGGACATCTAGGTTCCTTCCATCCTGGCTATTATAAACAGTGCTGGGATGAACATTGGAGTACACGTGTCTCTTTCAGTTCTGGTTTCCTCAGTGTGTATGTCCAGCAGTGGGATTGCTAGGTCATAAGGCAGTTCTATTTCCAGTTTTTTAAGGAATCTCCACACTGTTCTCCATAGTGGCTGTCCTAGTTTGCATTCCCACCAACAGTGTAAGAGGGCTCCCTTTTCTCCACACCCTCTCCAGCATTTATTGCTTGTAGACTTTTGGATAGCTTCCATTCTGACTGGCGTGAGATGGTACCTCATTGTGGTTTTGATTTGCATTTCTCTGATAATGAGTGATGTTGAGCATCTTTTCATGTGTTTGTTAGCCATCTGTATGTCTTCTTTGGAGAAATGTCTGTTTAGTTCTTTGGCCCATTTTTTGATTGGGTCATTTATTTTCCTGGAATTGAGCTATAGGAGTTGCTTGTATTTTTGAGATTAATTCTTTGTCTGTTGCTTCATTTGCTATTATTTTCTCCCATGCTGAAGGCTGTCTTTTCACCATACACAAAAATAAACTCAAAATGGATTAAAGATCTAAACTTAAGACCTTCAGAAACTATAAAACTCCTAGAGGAGAACATAGGCAAAACACTCTCTGACATAAATCACAACAGGATCCTCTATGACCCACCTCTCAGAATATTGGAAATAAAAGCAAAAATAAATAAATGGGACCTAATTAAAATTAAAAGCTTCTGCACAACAAAGGAAACTATAAGCAAGGTGAAAAGATACCTTTGTTGGGCCTTTTAAGTGGACTTCATAATTATAATCTTTTTAGCTACTTAATATCAGTCTTTTTTAAACCTAAGTTTTTCATGGAAGGTATAATTGATACTACTTTTGATATCTAAAATCTCAAAGCTAGAGGTTTTATTATCCATTGTATCATTGAAAGATTACCTGTAGGCACACATGTGTTTCTGAAACAAGTATTTATGAAATTAATGAGGTTATTATGAAGCTAATTTGAAAACAACATCAAAAGGTTGTTACAGTCACAGTCTAATGACATATAACAATGCATTGATTTGTGTTCTACTTATTATAGGAAAGGCAAAATATGTACAAAAAATCAGTTTTTTATTTCCTACAGTATAGTTTTTAATGGGATTGGTCATGTCTGTCTTGCTTGTTTTTAAAAAAAATCAAGAGATTAATAGCACTTCGTTGACCCCACATTGTAATGTTTTTACCTTATAATTTTTCAGTTTTAGGCTTATATGAGTAATACCTGTTGATCAAAGCATATGCTATATGAAGAACTTGGCACCAATTTGTGTAAGAGAGTAAAGTTTAGCAGATTAGTGAACTTTACACTGGTTTATCCATTATTAATAGCTGGAGCTTAAATACAAATTATGACGCTCATATTGAAAGTTACTTTAACATTGTAAACCAGAGGTCACCTCTACCACCTCTGAGTATGACAAGTAGTGCCTCCATGTTCCGAGAGTAAAGTACTAAAATGATATGTTATTCATTAGCCTGAGGTTGAACAATGTCAACTCTGGCTTCAGATTTGCTGATCTCAGATCATAAAGGTAGAGCATACTTAGAACATTCTCAGTAGAGCCTTTCTACTTGTCTTCTCACAAAGCTATTGAGGGAAAGACAAGTGTCATCAAATAATTATATGTCTGTCAGTTGAGTGTAACTCTTAAATATTCTTATTAGAAATAAAGTATATTCACTTAATATTTTGATGGTAGGAATATATTTTATGGAATAATTCTCTTTTAAAAATGGAATTACAGGAAGCAGAATATATCCTAGTAACTGCCCTTGGCATTTCTTTATAGTTCCATGCTACAAGCGGTGTAAACAGATGGAATATTCAGATGAATTGGAAGCTATCATTGAAGAAGATGATGGCGATGGGGGATGGGTAGATACTTATCATAATACAGGTAAGAGGAGAATAGAATGGCATGTGTTTAATTTGTTTTAAACTCTTTTGCAATCTTTTATAACACCCTTGATTTAAAAAATAAAGCAACACAAGGTATAGTTTTGTACCAGAAGATTTTTACCTGAAAAGAAGCTGGAGAACAAATTAGGAAAAAATGCCCTTGGAGTGTACCACATTTTATAGTACTGTGCTACTTGCCACTATGTACTGCCAAATATACCATGAAGGCAAAATTATTGCTCTCAGTTGAGATTCACTGCAGTAGTCAGAGGGCTAAATAATCTGCATGGGCAAAAGTACCTCTTTCAGTTCGTTTTTCCTCTGCTCTGAGTAAAGGACACTGCCATCTGTTTCCTTAAATGATTCAGAAACAGATTCAGGACCTGAGTAGGATTCAGGACCTGAGTTCCTTGAAGCTTTCTTGTTCCTTAATGAGTTGAATATTGTTATGTCAAGGCCTAGAGAAAATAGCAGTTTGAACAACTTCTTAAAATAATTTCAAAATCATCCTCTTTCCTCAACTGAATAATGCTGTTAGACTTTTTGTATGTTTTTTCCCCTGCATCTTCCCAAAATCTTTCCATTTTTCCGTTTTTGTCTTCATTACTGGAAGATGTGGATGGAACATCTGTAAGAAATTGCCTGTTGGCGGAGTAGAGCCACTGGTTATAGCACAATGTTTCTGATGTCAAGTTAGTGAGCCTCTCAGTTGTCTAGTTGTAGTCCTTAATCCCTGTTCCCAGAATCCAGGTGCATTTTTACAAAGGCATTCATCACAGAGATAAGCAGGTGTTGGAATGGTTGTGCTGTGCTGTCCTTAGTCAGTTGTGTCCAATCCTTTGAGACCGCATGGACTGTAGCCTGCCAGCCTCCTCTGTCCATGAGGATTCTCCAGGCCAGAATACTGGAGTGGGTTGCCAGATATCCCTTCCTCCAGGGAATCTTGCCAACCCAGGGATTGAACGAGGTCTCCACGTTGCAGGTGGATTCTACGGTCTGAGCTACCAGGGTAGCCCAAGAATACTAGAGTGGGTAGCCTATCCCTTCTCCAGGGGATCTTCCTGACCCAGGAATCAAACTGGGGTGTCCTGCATTGCAGGCAAATTCTTCACCCACTAAGCCATTAGGCAAGTCCTTTTACATGATTGTGGAAGCTAGCAATTCTGAAATGTAAGGGACAGGCTGGCCAGCAGTCTGAAGACTGGTAATGGTCAGTTGATACAGCTAGAGTCTGAGGCCAGTCTGGAAGCAGAATTAATTCCTCTAGAGACTGTCTTTTTTTCTTAAGAAAAAAAGTCTGTTAAATAGAGACTCTCTTTTCTTAACCATCTGCTGATTGAATGAGGCTCACCTACATTATGGAGAGTGATCTGCTTTACTCTTAAGTATTCTGATTTAAATGTTAAGCACATTTAAAAAATAACCTTCAGAAGTAACATTTAGACTGCTGTTTGATCAGACTATAGGATACAATAACCTATCCAAGTTGACATATGAGATTAACCATCACAACTGATACAGTGTTACCTTCATTAGAATCCTTACAGCTTTCTTTTTCTTTTCCAATGTGTCCTCCTTTTAGGAGAATCTGATTTAATAGGATGCTACTGCATTATATTTAGATGGATTGAAGAGGTTTATTTTGTTGGTTTCTGTGAAGTAGTCTCAGTGAGTTGTAATAGACATCCATTATGTTAATAATCATACCTATTATAAAATAATTTCTAGAAAAACTACTCTGATATAAAAGCTTTATGCTCAAGCTATGTATTGTGACTGACATTTTCTATTTGAAAGTAACTCTTTGGATTGGATCTATTGAACAGATATATCAAAGGTTTAGAAGATAAACAAAGGAGCAAAGCATATTTTGTGTTTAGGTTTTTTTTTTCTTTACTGTTTGCCATCCTTGTTGAATCATTTAATCATTTGAAAACACTGATGGATATCTTGAATTAGAAATATTACTTAGCTGACTTATGATCCTGCCATCTTCTTAATGTCACCTTTGTTGAGATAAGTGGTTTCCAAGGTAGCTGTTTAATGAGGTACAGTGGACAGAGCACTGAACTGAAGAGCAGGTGTGGATTTGAATCCCAGGTTCTTCATGTAACTGTGAGATTTATACAAGTTTCTTTCTCTGGAGACTTCATTTCCTTATAGGGAGAACCCATTACCGTGACTATCTTACAAAACAGTGTTTGTGAGGACTATATAAAATATAGAAGCAGTCAAATAGAAAGTCTTATATAAATCTGATGTGATATTACTTCCTTTGGATGTCCTAGATCTCTGAAGCAAATAACATATTTAACATAACCATTATCTTATTGAGAAAATTTCATTGCAGGTTATATGACCCCTATAGTCTCTTTACTTTGTGAGAATATTTATTTTGATAGGCTCACACAAGGGAAGCAAATAAAATAAATGAAGGATACTAAATGAGGAAAGATAGGCTAGGATAATTTATGGTAAAATATTAAACTGATATTTTAAAAGTTATTTAATTTTGAGAAGTACCTTTGTGATTATTCCCATTAGAGTTCATTTATTAAAAGTGCTGCTAACATTGCTTTCTCATTTCAGAGAATTTTGAGAATTTAGATAATGTTAAAAGTTTTTATATTGCTCAAATCAGGTAAATTGAAGATCTTTACAACTTAATTTTAGTTATTTTCTGCTGAATTTTAAACAGGTATTGCAGGAATAACCGAAGCAGTTAAGGAGATTACACTGGAAAGCAAGGTAATGGTTAATTAGTTATGTTTTTAAATTCAGTGACCTAGTTATTTGCTTGTATATTTATTTTGAGGTTATTCGTATCATTCATATGCAAACTCTTACTATCAGTATTTATTATCAACTCTTTTAAATTCCAGCTATTTTATTTCCTCTCGTTTTTCTGCATCAGCATACCAAAACACTAGTGTTTCCCAGAGCTTCTCTTTTCTTTACTCTGTCAAATGGTTAAGAAAAACATTTTTTGAGACTGTAACTGGTTAAAATTATAAATTTTTACTATTTGGGAAGATTTCTAGGCCAGTTTACAAGAAATGGCTTTTTATTTTTAAACATAAGTCCCACACATTCTGTAAGTGGAGGTTTTTGAGGGGATTTACTTACTTGCTGATTACTGTAATAGATTGCTGATAATAAATATTGTGTTTAAATTTGTAGTTTAAACATTGTCTTAAGCAGTTTATTCATTTCTTCTGAAGTTTCTTAATTTACTGCTGATTTGAGGGGTTCTTGTTTTTTGTTCTGTTTTTCAGTTTGAAAATTTAAAGGAAGCGCTATAGCATCCAAAATCATGACGTTTTGAATGAGTGAAAGCTAAATCAATTGGGTTATATTGTACAGTTTATTTGAAGGAAGGGTAAAAATATACAATTGGGTAGAAATTTTCTGCTTCAAACTTTTCAGTAATTTAGACTATCTATATTAGCTTTTCATTTCTAAAGAATGATTATAGTTGTCTTCATATTTTTATATAGTTGTTTGAAATAATATAAAATAATGCAAAACACCTTCACCTTTATATTTTCTTAACTATTTTGGTAAATAGTCCATTCTCTTAGAGGATAGAATATTTGACAGAGTAACCGTTCTTTTTGTCTTTCTGAAACAGCTGCAGCAGTTCCTAGTTTAAGATCATCGTCTTTGTGTGTTTTTGTCACTTGGATCTTTTGGGATTTGTTACTGGGGCTTAACAGAAGGTGTTAAAAACCCAAACAAGGTTTTTTCTTTTTTTTCCCAGTGTACAATTTTATGCTTGCTAGGGATTACGGTTCGTTCGTTAGTCTGAGAATTCATCCTTTTGAAGTTCTGCTTTTTGGAGAATTTGACTAAGGAGAAATTACATAAATGGCTTTGCTGCTTCAGAAGCTCTTGCTTATTCTAGCGATTAATGTGTATGGATCAGACTTTGGAAATAATAAATGGCAGAGTGTGGATCCATTGTTTTGATAGGTTTATGATAAAACCTCTCAGGAATTTTTAATTTAATAATGGTTAACATGGTACTTAGTATCCCACTTAGCATTCTCATGTCTTACTAATAGTTGAGTACTTGGAATAATTTACAACTAGAATGTATCTTCCCTGTCATTTCCTATTTTATACAGAATTTACATGAATTTTTTTTATAATTTAGTGCTTAGAATACATACTATTAAGATAAAATTATAAATTAGGTGAAACTAAACGTCCAGTGTTTTGACCTTCTACATTGACTTCAGATTTTTAGAATATTAATTTTGTGAAAATGATAATTGTATATTAGGGTTGTCTTTGGTTAGCATTATGTCATTTTGATGCAGATGCAGATGTAGTTAAGAAATTGAACTAAAATCTTATGTGTTATAATAATTGTAATTGCTTAATTCAACCAGGAATGTTAAATTAGAAAATACGATAGTATTTGATTTATAATAATATTAACATGTAAATGTATTGTGATTTATAAATATATATATATGTATTTTTTCTCCTTTAAGTGTATGAGTTAACTTTGAACTGACTTTCTAATACTAGTGAATTGGTTAGCTAGAAATATTGTTTTGTCAGAAGTACAACCGGCAACAATTTTTAAATGACTCCTGGTGCTTCTATACTTTGTGTATTTTTCAGTCACAGTGGTTTTTAATGATTGGTTTATGGGTTTATCATATGAAGTAGGAGTTTTTTGAGTATAAGAAATATCTCATCATGCTTACTTTTGCAGTGGTTAGCACTGTGCTGGCATGTGGGTGCTCAGTATTTGAACTCATGAACATATTTAAATGACTTTAAATTTAATTAATTTCAAAGGACAGTATAAAACTCCAAGATTGCTCAGCTTTATGTGAGGAGGAGGAAGAAGAAGATGAAGGAGAAGCTGCAGATATGGAAGGTATTTGTGTTATGGATTTGTTTTAGTCACAATAGAGTATTGGTTGTAGAATATATGATGTAATTGGTGTGGATTAAGAATTCTACATTATTGAGTTCTGAATTTTAACATTTAACAGCCTAGAGAGGATTTGTTTAGCTTAAATTTAATCAATGCAGAACTTACCTTGCTCTTGGACTTTACCCAGAGCATGGCCTTGATAGCATTATTTCTGCTGCATCAGTATTGATCATAAATATTTAATGCTGGAGATAGCCATAAGATACAGATTCTTAAGCTAATTCCTAAATTCTTTCAGAACAGAAGAAAATTTGTTCAGGGATTTAGTATTTTCTTTTTCCTTTTTGATAGCATCTTACTACTTAAACCTTATGATAGTTATTCTTAATGGGGCCTTTTGAATCCTCCCACTGCTTCCTAAGAATCGGAAGTGCCTTCCTAGGATTGCCAGTTGAGTGTTGAGACTTAATTTGTTAGTAAATCATTGTTACAAGAGATTGAAACCCATTGTACTAACAGAACACAGTAATACAGGTCTAAAAGTATATGGCTATTCAAAACTTCATATTTCATTAGCATGATAATCTTTAATATGAAATTTCAGATATTTAAAAGTAGATGGAAGAAATTGCTGTCACCAGGACAACCTCTCTGTTAAGCCCAATCTGTCTTTATAATACTTACCTTCTCTGTATATTTGTTTGATTCTGTTAACCTTTTCCTCCCTTGGTTTTTATGACATGGGATTTTCCTCCTCCTTCCTTGATTGTTTCTTCTAAGTCTTCTTCCCAGGCTCTTTACTTCTGCTTAGCTGTTAAATGTTGCTATTTTATGGTGTTTCACTCTCTTTTTCTGCTCACTCCCTACACTCCCAGTTAGATTTTTATCTACTCTTGTAACTTCTGTAATTGGAGACTGTAGTCTGGCAGGAAGAATGGTGTGTAAAATGCATTAGATTTTCTATGAGAGTTTAAATATGAATATATATGTATGTATAGAGAGAGGGTTAGCAATTGGAAAAAAGAAGAGAATAAGAAAAATGACAGGGCAGGCATTTTGGAGGCTGTAAGGTGGCCAAATCCCCCCAGTACCTAGAATTTAGTGAGATAGAATGCAGAAGTAGAAGGTAGTATCTGTAGAGATGGCAAGTGGTGTCTGCTGAAGAGGCAGTGGCAGCTTAGCCTAATCAACCAGAGTAGCCTTGACTTAAAAAGTGAAAGTGTTAGTTGCTGAGTTGTGTCTGACTCTTTGTGACCTCATGGGTTGGACTGTAGCCTGCCAGGCTCCTCTGTCCAAGGGGATTCTCTAGGCAAGAATACTGGAGTACGTTACATGCCCTCCTCCATGGCATCTTCCTAACCCAGGGATCAAACCCAGGTCTCCCACATTGCCGGAAGATTCTTTTACCATCTGAGCCACCAGGGAATCCTTTGACTTAAAAGTACCTTTCTAAAAGAATAAGTACCTTTCAGTTTTGTTTCCTAAATTACTTTTGAGCTTCCATGAAACCTAGCTGTGTATCTGTTCCTGGATTCTAGTGAGAATTTTATCCTTATTTCCATGTATACTATTTGTTGAAGAAATCCAGATGAGTTAGTTTACTTGTAACCAGAATTGATCATAGGAACCTCATATACCATGTCTATGCTCAAGACATCCACGTCTAAACCCCCAACCCAGATCTATTTGTTTAGATTGATTTCCACATGGAAGTCTCATAGTTGTCAGACCACCTTCTTGCACAAATGCTCATTTCTGGATTCTGTCTCTGAATGGTATACAGTTGTTAAGTTGGAGCAGGAAACGTTATGAAAAAATACTGTTTTAGTACTTCAATACTTTGGCCACCTGATGTGAAGAACTGACTCGTAAGAAAAGACCCTGATGCTAGGCAAGATTGAAGACAGGAGGAGAAGGGGATGACAGAGGATGAGATGGTTGGATGGCGTCCCTAGCTTGATGGACATGAGCTTGAGCAAGCTTCGGGAGTTGGTGATGGACAGGGAATCCTGGTGTGTTGCTGTGCATGTGGTCACAAAGAGTCGAACATGACTGAGCAATTGAACTGAACTGAACAGTTTTTAGGGTTCAAGCTATAGAATTGCCTTAAATATCTGACCACCTCCTAGTATGTTTGTTACATTTTCCTTGGATAGAATTAAAGAAAGAATTGCTGTATATGGAATTTTGCTTTAAAAGTGTCCTTGGTACCTAATATAACAGTTAATTTTCATCCATTTGTCAGCAAATATTTATTGAGCAAGACAGTGTCTATATATCAGATACTACATTTGGTGGTGGAGATAAAGCAGTAGACATGATCTCACAGAGCTAATATTTGATTTAGGGGACACAGACAAAAACAATAGATAAAGCAAAACATAAACTGTCTCAGATGGTTGTAAGTGTTAGGGAGAAAAGTAAAGGCAGGCAGAGATAGGGAGTCTTGTAGTAGGATGAGTGTTGTAATTTTTAAATAGGTTGGTTAAGAGAAACCTCACTGAGGATATGCCTTTTGAGTATAGCCTGACAAGTAAGAGGACAAATTGATTGATTATCTGAGGAAGAGTACAAAGGCCCTGAAGTGGGAACACATATGACTTTTATAAATACTGTAAGGAGACTCCTATTTTTTAGAGAGGCGTGAGGAGAGGGTAATAAGGCATGGAGTTAGAGAGGTAACCTGGGAACCAGATGGTGTGGGGCCCTGGCTTTAACTCTGAAATGAGAAGCTGTTGGGGTTTTTTTAAGTAAAGGAACAACAGAATGAGATTTTAATCTCAAAAGGATGGCTATGACTGCAGTGTTGAGAATAAAGACTGAATGGGTTTGGGACAACAGGCATCTATTTTGGTAATCTAGGCAAGAAACGACTGTGGCATGGGCTCAGGTGGTAACTGGAGGTGATGAGAAACTGAAGATTCTAGATATTTTGAGGGTAGGGTCAAAAGAGTATTTGTTGCTGGATTGAATGTGACATGAGTGGTCACGTGTGACTCCAGGGTTTTTGACCTGAGTGTGTAGAATGATGTTATTCAGATGGGGAGTGAATGGCTTTGGAGGGGAAGTCAGGAGCTCAGTTTTTGACATGTGATACTTGTGCTGCCCCGTAGTCATTCATTCGAGTCATAAATAAACAGTTGGGTATCAATGTTTGCAGTAAGGGAATAAATTCAAGAGTCATCAGCGTTTAAAGTCATTGGGACTAGATGAAATCTTTAAGGGAGTTGGTGTGGATGAAGAAGAGGCAAGTTCCAGAAACTGAGCTTTCTGTTACTATAGATGTTGAACAGGACCAGCATAGGAGATAGTGAAGGAAAAGTTGGTGAGGTGGGAGGAAAGCAAGGAAAATGTAGTGTCTTAAAGGCTGAGGAAGGAAAACATTGCAAGAAGAAGAAATAAATCATGCCAGATGTTCTTAAGAGGCTAAGAGTTGACTCATTGGAAAAGACCCTGATGCTGAGAGGGATTGGGGGTAGGAGGAGAAGGGGAAGACAGAGGATGAGATGGCTGGATGGCATCACTGACTCGATGGACGTGAGTCTGAGTGAACTCCAGGAGTTGGTGATGGACAGGGAGGCCTGGCGTGCTGTGATTCATGGGATCCCAAAGAGTCGGACACGACTGAGCAACTGAACTGAGCTGAAGATGAAAACCAGGAATTTACCACTGCATTCAGCAAGTAGAAGTCATTGATGACCTTAACGAGCATGTGTTATGCAGTTATATAAATATGCTTGTGTACCCTATGGAGTCACCAAAGACTCTGTAGTATTATTGTGCCAGTTGGTATTAGTAATAGATCAAGCCTCAAGTATGCTGACTTTCTCTGGCACTGTTAGGTAGAGTATCTGCTTCTTTAGAAACATAGAATTAGCTCTCTCATTTATTCAATATCCCAGTTAAAACTAAAGCAAAAACCCAGGTTTTGCATTCTCTGAAGTAATATGTAATTTGGTTTAGGAAATTATTTTGAACTTGATTAATCTTTTGTTGCTTTTTATAACAGAATATGAAGAGAGTGGATTGTTGGAAACAGATGAGGTTTGTAAATCGAGTTTTCTTTAGTTAATTTTTAGCGAGTAAACTTGGGGATTAGTGTTCCTAATATCTTGATCTATCAAATGAGTTTTTTATGTGTACATTGTTTATAGCATATAATGTTTTAGCTTTGAATTTTGTTATATCTGCTGTTGAATAAAAAATACATAGGATGGGAAGATTTGCCAAAACACCACATAGTGATCTTAATGGTTGTAAATTTTTCTCCACTGTTACCAGGCTACTCTAGATACAAGGAAAATAGTAGAAGCTTGTAAAGCTAAAACTGATGCTGGAGGTGAGGATGCTATTTTGCAAACCAGAACTTATGACCTTTACATCACTTATGATAAATATTACCAGACACCACGACTATGGTTGTTCGGCTATGATGAGGTAAAACTAAAGAAAAATTTATTTTAGTGTAAATATTTAAAATTTCAGGGTTGAATTCTTTTGTCATTAAGTCCATGGATATATATTTTGGCCTTTAAAGTTTTAGGAATCATTTGTTTTGTAATTTTGTGATTAATGTTGAATTCGATTCTTATTTTGAAGATACTAGGAATTATTCAATGTGAAACAACACTGCTAAGGATTAAACAAATAATCTGTTAACGTTTATTCCTTGGTCCCTAGAGCTTACCCCTTTGAAATGTGAGGAAAATTGAAGTTGGTTTGTTATAAAGGAAAACTAAAAATTAACTTGTTTAACCTGTCATTCCAATGACTATAAATGGAAAACAAATAGGCCTAAAAGATGTTATAAAGTTATAAAATGTTTTGATAGCTCTGAACTTGCCTTTTTGTGGAGTTTTTTCTGTATTAGATGATAGGTGATGTCACATAGCCTTGATGGACAGACTCTCTTCCCTGCCTACTTGGTACTTTGCCCCAAATGATCTGGTGATTCTAAATAGTATAGATTTTGAAATTGCAAGTGATGTAGAAGGTGGGGCTAAGTATATTTATAAAGACTAAAGTTTAGGCCTAAAAGTTCTTAAACAGTAACTTCAAAGCATTTTTTATGGTTTCAGCAACGGCAGCCTTTAACAGTTGAACACATGTACGAAGACATCAGTCAGGATCATGTGAAGAAAACAGTGACCATTGAAAATCACCCTCATCTCCCACCACCTCCTATGTGTTCAGTTCACCCATGCAGGTGTGTGTGTATACTTCATGGATTTACCACTTGAGAGTCTGTATAAACAGTGTCTGATCAGAAAAAAATTTACTTCATAAATAAAATTCTGTTGTCTTCCTTAGAAATGTTTTTGTGTTTAAGTAATATATAAGACCAAAAAAATTTATCAATTTCTTCTGTTTCAATTCATTAAGAATATTTCTTTGTTCTTTGTGTGTTGTGTTACGGTATAGATTTTTGTGATTTTACTCCTTTTATTATTAGCTCCAAGAATATTTTGGAAGATTCTTTTTAGATTAAAAAATACTAATGGTTTGGTCTGTTGTGATATCTTTCTGTGAATGTGGAATATAAAGTTACTGCTGCTGCTGCTGCTGCTGCTAAGTTGCTTCATTCGTGTCCGACCCTCTGCAACCCCATAGATAGCAGCCCACCAGGCTCCCCCGTACCTGGGATTCTCCAGGCAAGAACACTGGAGTGGGTTGCCATTTCCTTCTCCAGTGCGTGAAAGTGAAAAGTGAAAGTGAAGTCAGTCATATCTGACTCTTAGCGACCCCATGGACTGCAGCCTACCAGGCTCCTCCATCCATGGAATTTTCCAGGCAAGAGTACTGGAGTGGGGTGCCATTGCCTTCTCCGATATAAAGTTAACTTTGTGCTTTTTCTAGGTGACCTATTAATCTCCTTTTATTGGTTAGTGAAGGGAGATGTGTGCAAAATTTCTATTCTCCTCTACTTTTCAGTCAAGTTTCCAACCCTACCAAATCAAGTACATTTTCTGATTTGGTATTTCTTTGTATCAATATGTTTTCACAGGGCTAAAAAAGAGAAACTGAGTCTATATACATAATCAAGGCATTTTAGGCCTTGCCATTGGCTGCTTCAGATTATGTCTTCATATTCTCAGGGCCAGTACATTTACTCTCATCTTCTAAGTTGATTGCCTCTGTCATGAAGGTTGCATTCAGAGATTGAAGTAGTGATATTTAAGCCAGGATACATATAAAAGTTCATTTCTTCTGTATGATGCCCTTTACTCAGTTATTTGCTCAGGTAATGACTTTGATATCACAGTTTTATGTAGCATAGGAGATTTACCAGTTGGCCATGAAAAGATTTGTGGAAAACTTTAGATAAAGATCCTTTATATAAAGGCAAAATTTTTTTTTCTAAATAGAATCAGATAATTTTTATCTGAAAAAATATATATATATATGAACTTTGACCAACTGGCTTTTCTTTAACTGAGTTGTGGCTTATTCTCTATTAAATATTTAAGCAGTCAAAAATCACAGCATTATAAATACTTCTTTTTTGTTGTTTTTTTACCAACCATTTTCATGTAACTTTTTTTAATTTGTCTGGTTGGATTCTTATTTATTTCTCAGAGCAGAAAGCCCTTTCTCTGCAGTTGTGCCCTGGTATGATTTCCCTTTCTCTAATTTTCTGCCCTACCCCACTTCCACCCACATCATAGCAAAGCTAACTAGTTCCATTGTGTTCTTTTGTGACTACCATAGCTTTTTAAAATTACCCCCTCCCCCAGTAAAATTGTCTACATGACTCAACAGTCTGGCTTGTTGGAGAGTAGGGAGGAGAATATTTTACATAATTACTGTTATATATTAAAATAATATCACTGACAGTAAAAATTTTCACAAACAAAAACTTGCTTTTCCTATTTTCATCCAGTTGACCTATACTAATATTTATTCTTTTGCTTTTAGGCATGCTGAGGTGATGAAGAAAATCATTGAGACTGTTGCAGAAGGAGGGGGAGAACTTGGTGTTCATATGTATCCTTACCTGTCTGTGTATGTAACTAGAGCAAAGTGCTTTTGGGATTTTTTTCCCCCATTTTTAGAAATTTAGCCCCTCATATGTGGAAATTTTAGTGGGAGTCTTTATTTGGAAAATGTTGCACTGTGGTAGGTCTGGCCTGGTTCAGTTGTTGGGCACGTATCCCTGTGTGAACCAGTTCGCTCTGCTTTGTTACAGAGCTTCAGAGCAATATGTGCTTCTAGGTAGCAGCTTGCCAAGTGCCTTTGTTTATTCAGAAGGCAATGGCTGAGAGTATGTGATTCATAACTGTTAACTCTTGATGGGAAAGAAACTCAAAAAGCTTAATCTGGTGATGAAAGATGAGTAATCTATGAATTTAGAGGATAACACATGAATATCTTTTCCTCAAGATACATTCCTAATTTAGCATGTTATCAAAAGTGTACTTTCCTATCAGGTAAAAAGTAAAGTTGGGTTTTGTCAGTCTGAGATCTCTGAAGTGAAGAAAAGTAAAAAGCACATGAATTCTATTTCAGGTAGTCTTCAAATACAGTATTCTCATTTTTCTCCAGATATGAGCACCCATTTATTTTTCTGGGGTTGACAAGAGGAATTAAGTGAACGACTGGATCCTGAAATATGTGCCCATAACCTGGATTTGTGATAAGCAACCAAAGTCAATGGTTTAAATACCAAACAGCTTAAATGAGTGGTTCATGCCACTACTGTTAGATGTAGACTGAGGGGTTGCCACTGTCCTGGAACTATAGATAACATGAGCACTGCCAACAGAATGTGTGTCCCTCAGAGAAACACTGAGCTGCTGTGATATTGAAACAACCAGGAGTTTTCTGTCCAAACCAGATTTACTGTTGAAAGCCTATTATGCACAATATGAGTACTCATCTCTATTTTTGAAGCTATATAGCAACTTGGAAGACTCTATGTAATTCTAATTGAGTCAATTAAAAATTAAGCTCTTAATGTTTCTAAGTGCAGTGGAACATAGGAAAAAAATTCAGAAATTTGTTAGACAGTCCAGTATAGCAGATTCTATGTTAGGTACATATACTAACCAAGAATCAGTGATTATGGAGGATTTTTACCTATTTTTTGTTCTTTTGCTTCAGTATTTTTATATTCTTCACACTGTCTCATTTTCTAACATACTCTAAAAAACTTACAGGCAGTAAAAAAAGCCATTTCCCAGTCATTTAAAAAATATGTGCAACAATGTCCTTATTTATATATTAAAATATTTGGGCTGATAAGAACTTGTACTCTTTAAGAAGTCTTAACATACAAATATTAAATCGGGATAAGTCAAGCATTCTTAAAGTTGTAGAGAGCCTTGTGTTGAATAGACACCAGCTTGCGTGAATGAATTTTTTTTTTTTAATATACTTGATTTAAGATTGTCTTCTATAAATTTTCTGAGGAGTTACTGCTTAATAAAATGGATAATTACAATGTTAGCTTAAACCGCAATTTACCAATCTATTTTCCTTAGCTAAAAACCTTTAGGTATCTTCTAATTTTCTTGAAATTTGTACAAGCTGTCATTCCAACAATAGAATATGACTACACAAGACACTTCACGATGTAACAGAGAGCATAGAATCTATCCTAATTATTGGTTCTGATTTTTAAGGAATTAACCCATAGATGTGACCATTGACCATATTCACCAATATGTACAATTTCTCTAATAAAGAGACTTATGTTTATGCATTAAATAAAAAATGTTCCACTACCAGCCTTATTTGTTTAATAAAAATGAGTGTAAAGAGACTGTTTTTCTTGCTTCGTATCAAAAAGGTAGTAATAGCATTTTTCTTAAATAATAATTCTTTAAGTGTAGAAATATATCATACAGAATGATGATAAGAGTATTTTTGGTTCACATTTATGAGGAAGGTATTTAAATGTGTATTTGTGTGTGAGAGCTGGGACTAGAAAATACTGCATGCTAGACTCCCTCTCCCTTCTTTTCTCTTGCTCTTTGTTCCTTTTGTTTTCCCTCTATCTCCCTAAGTCTCCTATCTGCTAATAGTTAACATTGATGAAGTACTTATTGCACGCCAGGAAATTAAGTGCTTATTTTGTTAAGTTAATACTTCCAGAGTAATTCTCAATTCAGGAATATTTTTCTGATTGTGATTGCCTGTGTGTGCGTGTGCACACGTGCATGCTCAGTTGTGTCCATCCAACTCTTTGTGACCCCATGGACTGTAGCCCACCAGGTTCCTCTGTCCATGGGATTTCCCAGGCAAGAATACTGGAGTGGGTTGCCATTTCCTTCTCCAGGGGATAGAATATTAAAATTTCAACTGAATTAAATTTAATTATTAATATTAAAGTCTAAAAAGTCCCTTTGTTGTATAGTTTATAGATCTGGGTCTGGGAGTTCAGAAAGGGTAAGTGTGCAAGAACACTCACAGAGCCAAGGAGTAGGACGCAGTCCCTTTGAGAACTCCATTTACATTTTCTTTGTTACTGCTTCGTTGCCCTTGTCCCTGTTCTTTCATCCCTGCACATACCAGGAGTGGCTGACTGCGTTTAAGGAACCTTAGTTTCTAGGTTTGTTTTTTTTTATCCTCATCATTCAAAAATACTCTCTTTACCTTCAGTGCCCCTTTACTTTTTCCCCTTTTCCAATTGTAACCCAGTTTTTTGTGTTTTAAGGAAATCTCCATAATGAAAATAATGACTGAGTAGCCTGCTTGCTCATGTATGCCACCAGGTTACTCTTTAATCTTCAGCTGATGTTGGGCTTCCTTGGTGGCTCAGACGGTAAAGAATCTGCTTACAATGTGGGAAACCTGGATTTTATCCCCGGGTTGGAAGGATCCCCTGGAGGAGGACATGCCAACCCACTCCAGTATTGCTTGGAGAATCGCCATGGACAGAGGAGCCTGCTGCTGCTGCTGCTGCTGCTAAGTTGCTTCAGTTGTGTTCGACTCTGTGCGACCCCATAGACGGAAGCCCTCCAGGCTCCCAGGTCCCTGGGATTCTCCAAGCAAGAACACTGGAGTGGGTTGCCATTTCCTTCTCCATTGCGTGAAAGTGAAGTCGCTCAGTCCTGTCTGACTCTTAGCGACCCCATGGACTACAGTCTACCAGGCTCCTCCATCCATGGGATTTTCCAGGCAAGAGTACTGGAGTGGGGTGCCATTGCCTCCTGGAGGAGCCTGGTGGGCTGCAGTTCATGGGGTCGCAAAGAGTCGGATATGACTGAGCAACTAAGCACTCAACTGATTTTACTGAAATATCCTATTTTTTAATACCTTTAAATGATATATAATAATAGGTATTATCACATTGTCAATGTTTTCTCCCAGTTAAGCCTTATTTATTGTAAGTACAGATATTTTCAAATCTTATTTTAAGCTAACAGTCATTTATTTCAGTCACCACTAGGTGGCATAAATGATTTTGTTGGTCAAACCTTATTGGGTTTCAAATCTTTTTTTTCCTATTGAAATCTTTGTATGGGTGCCTAGTATATAAAATAGGGTGTCCCTGGTGGCTCAGTTGGTAAAGAATCCACCTGCAGTGCAGGAGACCTAGATTCAATCCCTGGGTGGGGAATACCCCCGGAGAGGGAAATGACAACCCCAAAATAAAAATGAAAATGTTAATGGTATAAATGTGTTATTTATGAATTCAGGTTTCTAGCACTCAAGAAAAATGGGGTTGGTTTGATGAACAGTGAAGTTGTTGATGAACTTAGAATTGGGCTTCAGATATGTGCGACAGTCTTATAAGCCCTCACATCTAGTTTATTTTTTATATTAGCTTCATGTCATTCTTAACTGTCTGATTTGCATATGTAGTAGTAAATGATGATAGTTTTTTCTTTTCTAACTTTTTTTTGGAAATAATTTTATATTTTTAGAACAATTTCAAGTCCTGTACATCCTTCACCTAGTTTCCTCTAATGTTAATATGTTGCATAACCATGATACACTTATCAAAACTAAGAAATTAATGTTGATACAATACTATTAAGTAAACTACAGATTTCTTTGAGCTGTTTGTGCATTTTTTTCCTTGCCTCTTTTATGGTAGTGAGATACAGTATTAACATCTTTTCATGTGCCTGTTGGCCATCTGCTTTTCCTTTGGAAAAATGTCAGTTCAGTTCTGCGCAGTTTTAAATTAGATTTTATTTTTGATGATAAGTTGCATAGGTTATTTATGTTGAATATTAACCCCTTATCAGTCACATTATTTGCAAATATTTTCTCCGATTTAGTTGGTTGTCTGTTTTGTTGGTGGTTTTCTTTGTGGTATAGCCATTTTAGAGAGGAAACTGGTAGTAAGTGGTCACATTAGGTATGTCTCCTCAGGTTCAGTAATTTTGCTGAAGTGGCTGACAACTCAGGGAAACACTTAACATTTATCAGTTTCTAAAGGATATGATGAAGAGCACACATGAGCAGCTAGATGAAGAGTGAGGTCTGGAAAAGTCCCAGTACAGAAGCTTCTGTTGCTGTGAAGTTGGGGTGCATCACCCTCTCAGAGTGGATGTATTTGCCAACCTGGAAGATCTCCAAACACCATACTGTTGGGATTACTGTTCCTTACATAGGCATGATCAAAAATTAACTCTGTTTCTAGCCCTCTTCCCTCTCTGGAGGATGGAGAGGTGGGACTGAAAATTCTACACGTCTAAGCATGGCTTGGTCTTTCTGGTTATGAGTCCAATCCAAGAGCCCACTCAAAATTATCTTGACAGAACAGAAGATGTTCTTTGTGCTCTTATCACTTCGGAGTTTAAGGATTTTAGGAACATTGTCAGGAACTGAGGATAGAGTCCTGTCTGTGTGTGTGTATATATGTCTGTGTATATATATATATGTACATACATATATATACACATACATATCAGATCAGATCAGTCGCTCAGTCGTGTCTGACTCTTTGCGACCCCATGAAACACAGCACGACAGGCCTCCCTGTCCATCACCAGCTCCCGGAGGTCACTCAGACTCACACCCATCAAGTCAGTGATGCCATCCAGCCATCTCATCCTCTGTCGTCCCCTTCTCCTCCTGCCCTCAATCCCTCCCAGCATCAGAGTCTTCTCCAATGAGTCAACTCTTCGCATGAGGTGGCCAAAATACTGGAGTTTCAGCTTCAGCATCATTCCTTCCAAAGAAATTCCAGGATTGATCTCCTTCAGAATGGACTGGTTGGATCTCCTTGCAGTCCAAGGGACTCTCAAGAGTCTTCTCCAACACCACAGTTCAAAAGCATCAATTCTTCGGCGCTCAGCCTTCTTCACAGTCCAGCTCTCACATCCATACATGACCATAGGAAAGACCATAGCCTTGACTAGGCGAACCTTTGTTGGCAAAGTAATGTCTCTGCTTTTCAATATGCTGTCTAGGTTGGTCATAACTTTCCTTCCAAGGAGTAATTTGTCTTTTAATTTCATGGCTGCAGTCACCATCTGCAGTGATTTTGGAGCCCAGAAAAATAAAGTCTGACACTGTTTCCACTGTTTCTCCATCTATTTCCCATGTAGTGATGGGACCAGATGCCATGATCTTCGTGTTCTGAATGTTGAGCTTTAAGCCAACCTTTTCACTCTCCACTTTCACTTTCATCAAGAGGCTTTTTAGCCCCTCTTCACCTTCTGCCATAAGAGTGGTGTCATCTGCATATCTGAGGTTATTGATATTTCTCCCGGCAATCTTGATTCCAACTTGTGTTTCTTCCAGTCCAGCATTTCTCATGATGTACTCTGCATATAAGTTAAATAAACATGGTGACAATATGCAGCCTTGACGTACTCCTTTTCCTATTTGGAACCAGTCTGTTGTTCCATGACCAGTTCTAACTGTTGCTTCCTGACCTGCATACAGATTTCTCAAGAGGCAGATCAGGTGGTCTGGTATTCCCATCTCTTTCAGAATTTTCCATAGTTTATTGTGATCTACACAGTCAAAGGCTTTGGCATAGTCAAGAAAGCAGAAATAGATGTTTTTCTGGAACCCTCTTGCTTTTTCCATGATCCAGCAGATGTTGGCAATTTGATCTCTGGTTCCTCTGCCTTTTCTAAAACCAGCCTGAACATCAGGAAGTTCACGGTTCACATATTGCTGAAGCCTGGCTTGGAGAATTTTGAGCATTACTTTACTAGCGTGTGAGATGAGTGCAATTGTTCGGTAGTTTGAGCATTCTTTGGCATTGCCTTTCTTTGGGATTGGGATGAAAACTGACCTTTTCCAATCTTGTGGCCACTGCTGAGTTTTCCAAATTTGCTGGCATATTGAGTGCAGCACTTTCACAGCATCATCTTTCAGGATTTGGAATAGCTCCACTGGAATTCCATCACCTCCACTAGCTTTGTTCCTAGTGATGCTTTCTAAGGCCCATTTGACTTCACATTCCAAGATGTCTGGCTCTAGGTCAGTGATCACATCATCATGATTATCTGGGTCGTGAAGCTCTTTTTTGTACAATTCTTCTGTGTATTCTTGCCACCTCTACTTAATATCTTCTGCTTCTGTTAGGTCCATACCATTTCTGTCCTTTATCGAGCCCATCTTTCATGAAATGTTCCTTTGGTATCTCTGATTTTCTTGAAGAGATCCCTAGTCTTTCCCATTCTGTTGTTTTCCTCTATTTCTTTGCATTGATCACTGAAGAAGGCTTTCTTATCTCTTCTTGCTATTCTTTGGAACTCTGCATTCAGATGTTTATATCTTTCCTTTTCTCCTTTGCTTTTCGCTTCTCTTCTTTTCACAGCTATTTGTAAGGCCTCCCCAGACAGCCATTTTGCTTTTTTGCATTTCTTTTCCATGGGGATGGTCTTGATCCCTGTCTCCTGTACAGTGTCACGAACCTCATTCCATAGTTCATCAGGCACTCTATCTATCAGATCTAGGCCCTTAAATCTATTTCTCACTTCCACTGTATAATCATAAGGGATTTGATTTAGGTCATACCTGAATGGTCTAGTGGTTTTCCCTACTTTCTTCAATTTCAGTCTGAATTTGGCAATAAGGAGTTCATGGTCTGAGCCACAGTCAGCTCCTGGTCTTGTTTTTGCTGACTGTATAGAGTTTCTCCATCTTTGGCTGCAAAGAATGTAATCAGTCTGATTTTGGTGTTGACCATCTGGTGATGTCCATGTATAGAGTCTTCTCTTGTGTTGTTGGAAGAGGGTATTTGCTATGACCAGTGCATTTTCTTGGCAAAACTCTTAGTCTTTGCCCTGCTTCATTTCGTGTTCCAAGGCCAAATTTGCCTGTTACTCCAGGTGTTTCTTGACTTCCTACTTTTGCATTCCAGTCCCCTATAATGAAAAGGACATCTTTTTTGGGTGTTAGTTCTAAAAGGTCTTGTAGGTCTTCATAGAACCGTTCAACTTCAGCTTCTTCGGCGTTACTGGTTGGGGCATAGATTTGGATTACTGTGACATTGAATGGTTTGCCTTGGAAACGAACATACACATACATATATTGATTATTATAGGGGACATATAGGAAGATGCTTGTTGCTGTTTTGTTTAGGAGTTGGAGGTGATCTGGGAAATAATCATTGGTTGAGATACCAGGTCCTGTACAGCCATTAAATACATAATAGATGGACATGAAACAGCCTGGCTAGATATTAAACATAATTGTAAATTTAGTAAGTCTCAGTTGTTTCCTTTATAGTTTCCTCTATCTTTCATTTTTATTTTGTTCCTATTTAATCTCAAATTTGTCTAAAGCAAAACTCCTGATTTTATATTCACTGCCAAACAGCACCTACCATAACCAAAATGCTAACAATAAAAATCCATTCACTTTCAATTCTATCCACTTGACATCACTACTACCTGCCCAGTTGCTGAGCCAAAACCCTGGGTCATCCTCTTGCCCTCTGTCTACCCCATCCCACTGACACATTTCACGTCTCTCAAAAAATGAGTCCTATCTTCTACTTCCGTGACATGTCCTGGTGCCTGGGACTCTGTATTAAACCAGCAACTCACAAGGTTTTATTGTAGAAGATTGATTCATGGATCACAGTAGAGAAACATAAAGAAACACGCTCTGTTGCTCTTAGTTGAGTTTGAACTTCCTTTTTGATAAATTTTGGGGCTTAAGAGGGAAAAATGAGAGGACGATACTCTGAGAGGCTTTTTCAACAAGTTACTTTTGTGATTCCTTTATTAACAGTTTATCAACTGGTCATAAAAGGTAATACCTTCCAGATTTATCTCCCAGTACAGCTGATAGCATGGAAGTTTAGAAAACAGGAAGTAGCTAAGAGCTGTTTCTGAAGCCAATATTTTAATTCCATGATTGTTTTCTGGGATGTTGGTTGGTTCCCTTGTCACTGAACAACCAGGTTCCTCACCTACAAAGGGAGCATAGCATTTTCTAGCCATAGAGTTGTTAGGAGGGTTGAAGGAAATGATGTATGTAAAGCATTTAGCATAGTGCTTGACCTCTTTGCTGGGCTGCTACTATGGTGATGATAGTGATTATAAATAACTTCCCACTCTAGAACTTGCAGTTTTGATGACAGAATGATCACATCCAGCAGAGGGCAGTGGAAGAGCACAAGGTTAAGCATTTAAGCATTCTGAAGATGGCAGTTATCAAAAATCATGTCTGTGTGTTTTTTTTTTAATGGGGAAAGAAGGTGTATAATATTGGTTAGCCTCCTTTATGTTTGAGATCCTCACCACTTAGTTTATTGAAAAACAGCAAGGCATTCAGTTTGTCCATTGTTTGCTTGCAGTTACTTGGTGTCTTCCCTGTCCTTCATACCTACCTTTCAGAATTAAGGGAATGGATTACTTTTTAAATTGTTTTAAAGTGTTCTATGTGATGATTTGATATATGAATAATTTGTGAAGTGTTCTCACGATTTAAACAACATATCCATCATTTCACATACTTTTTTTGATGATGCTTAAGATCGATTTTTTTTTTTTCTTAGTATGTGACAAATGTTAACTTTTTTTTTTTTTTTTTAACAGTTTCTATAATGGAAGACCATGGTGATTTTTTTTTTTTTTTAGCAAATACATTTTATTTTTTTATGACACTTTTCTTTTTCTTTTTATTTATTTATTTATTTATTTTGCAAATGGACAAAGGAAAGGATCAATGAGGGTGGGAAGGAAAGGGAAGGAAGAAGGGGAGTGATGGTGGGGAAGAGTATGTGTAATTTTATGTATATGTCCTTTTTGCAAAAGGACAAAGGAAAATGGACAAAGGAAAGGATTAATGAGGGTGGGAGGGAAAAGGGAAGGAAGAAGGGGAGTGATGGTGGGGAGGAGTATATGTAATTTCTTAACTAATGGCTTACTGTTTTTAATCACAAAGAACATTTTTTAAAAAATCATAATACATCTTATATTAGGAGGTTTGATCTGAAAATGAAAAGTTCAGGAAACTAAAAGTCCAGTTTGGGTGTCCTCATCTTAGACACATCTTGGTATTTTGTATTAGTAGGTCTATCTTTTCAACAATATAATATTTAGGATAGGATCACATTTGTCACTTCTTCCTCCTTAATACCCAAAGTGGTATCAGACTCATAAAATAGTCAATAAACATTTACAGAATGAACAAATAAGTCTTTTTTTTTTTTTTTTAAACTCTCCCAAGTGAACTGAATTTTTTGAGGCTCATAAGTGAATATGTTTTCCTCTTTACTTTGTCTATTACAGCCAGATTGTATGAGTGGGGTATTAAAGTCTCCCACTATTATTGTGTTGTATATGTCTTCTATCATGCTAATTAGTGTTTGTCTTAGATATATCAATGCTCCAATTTTGGGTGCATATATATTTATAATTGTTATAACTTCTTTTTGGATTGTTCCTTTAAGTCGTTATGTATAACCTTCATTGTCTCCTTTTCAGGACCTTTATTTTAAAGTCAATTTTATCTGATATCAGTATTGCTACCCCTGTTTTCTTTTGGTTCGTATTTGCATAGAAAATCTTTTTCCAGCCCTTCATTTTCAGTCAGTGTATATCCTCTATTTTAAGGTAGTTCTCTTGTAGACAACATGTATAGGGGTCTAGTTTTTGTATCCATTCGACCCGTTTTAATCTTTTGGTTATCTCTTGTAGACAAAGTATGTAGGGGTCTTGTTTTTGTATCGATTCGGCCAGTCTTTGTTGATTAGGGCATTCAGCCCATTAACGTTTAAAGTAATTATTGATAAGTAAGATTTACTTTATTGTTTTGGGTTCAAATTTATACACCCTTTTAGTGATTCCTATCTAGAGAATGTCCTTTAGTTTTTGTTGGAGAAATGGTTTAGTGATGCAAAATTCTCTCAACTTTTGCTTATCTGTGAAGCTTTTGATTTCTCCTTCATATTTGAATGAGATCCTTGCTGGGTACAACAATCTAGGCTGTAAGTTATTTTCTTTCATCACTTTAATTATGTCTTGCCATTCCCACCTGGCTTGGAGAGTTTCTATTGAAAGATCAGCTGTTATCCTTATGGGAATTCCCTTGTGAGTTATTTGATGTTTTTCCCTTGCTGCTTTTAATATTTGTTCTTTATATTTAATCTTTGTTAATTTGATTAGTATGTGTCTTGGGGTGTTTCTCCTTGGGTTTATCCTGTTTGGGACTCTCTGGATTTCTTGAACTTGAGTGGTTATTTCCTTCTCCATTTTAGGGAAGTTTTCAGCTATTATCTCCTCAAATATTTTCTCCTGGTCTTTCTTTTTATCTTCTTCTGGAACTCCAATGATTTGGATGTTGTAGCGTTTAATGTTATCCTGGAGGTCTCTGAAATTGTCCTCATTTCTTTTAATTCGTTTTTCTTTTTTATCCTCTGATTCATTTATTTCTACCATTCTATCTTCTAATTCACTAATCCTATCTTCTGCCTCTGTTATTCTACTATTTGTTGCCTCCAGAGTGTTTTGGATCTCATTTATTGCATTATTCATTATGTGTTGACTCTTTTTTATTTCTTCTAGGTCCTTATTAAACCTTTCTTGCATCTTCTCAATCCTTGTGTTCAGACTGTTTAACTGTGATTCCATTTTGATTTCAAGATTTTGGATGAATTTCACTATCACTATTCGGAATTCTTTATCAGGTAGATTCCCTATCTCTTCCTCTTTGGTTTGGTTTAGTGGGCATTTATCCTGTTCCTTTAGCTGCTAGGTATTCCCCTGTCTTCTCATCTTGTTAAAATTGCCAAGTTTAGAGTGTCCTTACTATATTCTGATAGTTTGTTGAATTCTCTTTATTAAGGCAGTTTACTAGTCTTTTCAATATCTGATCTCTGCCCTGTTACAGAGGGGGTGGAGATGAACACCCAAATCTAAGCCGGCCAGGTTCAGGCACTCGGATAGTCCTCAGAAGCACAGACTCTGTTGAGTCTGCATTTTGTACCCTTCCCAGGTCCGAGTAGCACAGGTGATGAAGTGTTTAGCGAGCACAGCTGCTGCGACTTATTGCCTCCCCGCTGCTCAGTTTTCTGGGTATACAACCGGCGCACCTTCTCAGGCAGATGTTAACCATCCAGAGCCGCAAGAAGGGTTAGTTAACACAGAAAACTACTTACACTTTAGTAAATAATGTCTCTCTAGGGCTGTGATTGCCTGCTTCTGGCTCTGGCTGCCTGTCACCGGAGTGGGACGGTCTGAAGCCGGGTATCTCAGTGCAGTCCTTTGTTGCGTATGTAGTCCTGGTGGTATCTTAGGTTAGGACTGACTTTTGATGTAGTAGATATCCGACAGTCTGGTTATTTCACTCAAGTAGAGACCAAATCCTTACTCAAAGCGATGTAGGCCATGCCACTCCTCCTAGCCCAGCCCCAGCTTGCTAATAGCAAAGGCTGGTGTCTGCGCCGCTTCTCCACAAAAGCAGTTACCGCAGGGCTTGTAATCTCTTTTGAAAGACAATGATGTCTTACTAAGTGCCTGATGTCCTCTGCCGGCATTCAGAAGTTGTTTTGTAGAATTTACTCAGTGTTCAAATGTTCTTTTAACGAATTTGTGGAGGAGAAAGTATTCTCCCCATCCTACTTGTCCGCCATCTTAGCTCCTCCCCTAAGATCGATTTTCTTACCTAAATTTCAGTTGTGCAGTGTTATCAACTGTAATTAAACGCTACAACATTCATATCATTGTCCCAGAAGAAGACAAAAAGAAAAACCATGAGAAAATACTTGAGGAGATAATAGTTGAAAACTTTCCTAAAATGGGGAAGGAAATAATCACTCAAGTCCAAGAAACCCAGAGAGTCCCAAACAGAATAAACCCAAGGTGAAACACCCCAAGACACATATTAATCAAATTAACAAAGATCAAACACAACAAATATTAAAAGCAACAAGGGAAAAACAACAAATAACACACAAGGGAATTACCATAAGGATAACAGCTGATCTTTCAATAGAAACTCTCCAAGCCAGGAGGGAATGGCAAGACATACTTAAAGTGATGGAAGAAAATAACCTACAGCCCAGATTATTGTACCCAGCAAGGATCTCATTCAAATATGAAGGAGAAATCAAAAGCTTTACAGACAAGCAAAAGCTGAGAGAATTCAGCACTACCAAACCAGCTCTTCAACAAATACTAAAGGATATTCTCTAGACAGGAAACACAAAAAGGGTGTGTAAATTCGAACCCAAAACAATAAAGTAAATGGCAATGGGATCATACTTATCAATAATTACCTTAAAGGTAAATGGGTTGAATGCCCCAACCAAAAGACAAAGACTGGTTGAATGGGTACAAGAACAAGACCCCTACATGCGTTGTCTACAAGAGACCCACCTCAAAACAGGGGACACATACAGACTGAAAGTGAAGGGCTGGAAAAAGATTTTCCATGCAAATAGAGACCAAAAGAAAGCAGGAGTAGCAATACTCATATCAGATAAAATAGACTTTAAAACAAAGGCTGTGAAAAGAGACAAGGTCACTACATAATGATCAAAGGATCAATCCAAGAAGAAGATAACAATAATTATAGATGCACCCAACATAGGAGCCCGACAATATGTAAGACAAATGCTAACAAGTATGAAAGGAGAAATTAACAATAACACAATAATAGTGGGAGACATTAATACCCTACTCACACCTATGGATAGATTAACTAAACAGAAAATTAACAAGGAAACACAAACTTTAAACAATACAATAGACCAGTTAGACCTAATTGATATCTATAGGACATTTCATCCCAAAACAATGAATTTCACCTTTTTCTCAAGTGCACACGGAACCTTCTCCAGGATAGATCACATCCTGGGCCATAAATCTAGCCTTGGTAAATTCAAAAAAATTGAAAACACTCCAAGCATCTTTTCTGACCACAATGCAGTAAGATTAGATCTCAATTACAGAAGAAAAACTATTAAAAATTCCAACATATGGAGGCTGAACAACACGCTGCTGAATAACCAACAAATCACAGAAGAAATCAAAAAAGAAATCAAAATTTGCATAGAAACGAATGAAAATGAAAATACAACAACCCAAAACCTGTGGGACACTGTAAAAGCAATCCTAAGGGGAAAGTTCATAGCAAAAGAGGCATACCTCAAGAAACAAGAAAAAAGTCAAATAAATAAACTAACTCTACAGCTAGAGCAACTAGAAAAGGAAGAAATGAATAACCCCAGGGTCAGTAGAAGGAAAGAAATCTTAAAAATTAGGGCAGAAATAAATGCAAAAGAAACACAAGAGACCATAGCAAAAATCAACAAAGCCAAAAGCTGGTTCTTTGAAAGGGTAAATAAAATTGACAAACCACTAGCCAGACTCATCAAGAAACAAAGAGAGAAAAATCAAATCAATAAAATTAGAAATGAAAATGGAGAGATCACAACAGACAACACAGAAATACAAAGGATCATCAGAGACTACTATCAGCAATTATATGCCAATAAAATGGACAACGTGGAAGAAATGGACAAATTCTTAGAAAAGTATAACTTTCCAAAACTGAATCAGGAAGAAATAGAAAATCTTAACAGACCCATCACAAGCACGGAAATTGAAACTGTTATCAGAAATCTTCCAGTAAACAAAAGCGCAGGTCCAGATAGCTTCACAGCTGAATTCTACCAAAAATTTGGAGAAGAGGTAACACCTATCCTACTCAAACTCTTCCAGAAAATTGCAGAGGAAGGTAAACTTCCAAACTCATTCTACGAGGCCACCATCACCCTAATACCAAAACCTGACAAAGATGCCACAAAAAAAGAAAACTACAGGCCAATATCACTGATGAACATAGGTGCAAAAATCCTTAACAAAATTCTAGCAATCAGAATCCAAAAACACATTAAAAAGATCATACACCATGACCAACTGGGCTTTATCCCAAGGATGAAAGGATTCTTCAATATCCGCAAATCAATCAATGTAATACACCACACTAACAAATTGAAAAATAAAAACCATATGATTATCTCAATAGATGCAGAGAAAGCCTTTGACAAAATTCAACATCCATTTATAATAAAAACTCTCCAGAAAGCAGGAATAGAAGGAACATTCCTCCACATAATAAAAGCTATATATGACAAACCCACAGCAAACATTATCCTCAATGGTGAAAAATTGAAAGCATTTCCTCTAAAGTCAGGAACAAGACAAGGGTGCCCACTTTCACCATTACTATTCAACATAGTTTTGGAAGTTTTGGCCACAGCAATCAGAACAGAAAAAGAAATAAAAGGAATCCAAATTGGAAAAGAAGAAGTAAAACTCTCACTGTTTGCAGATGACATGATCCTCTACATAGAAAACCCTGAAGACTCCACCAGAAAATTACTAGAACTAATCAATGAATATAGTAAAGTTGCAGGATATAAAATCAACACACAGAAATCCCTTGCATTCCTATACACTAATAATGAGAAAATAGAGAAATTAAGGAAACAATTCCATTCACCATTGCAATGAAAAGAATAAAATACTTAGGAATATATCTACCTAAAGAAACTAAAGACCTATATATAGAAAACTATAAAACACTGGTGAAAGAAATCAAAGAGGACACTAATAGATGGAGAAATATACCATGTTTATGGATTGGCAGAATCAATATAGTGAAAATGAGTATATTACCCAAAGCAATTTATAGATTCAATGCAATCTCTATCAAGCTACCAATGGTATTCTTCACAGAGCTAAAACAAATAATTTCACAATTTGTATGGAAATACAAAAATCCTCGAATAGCCAAAGCTATCTTGAGAAAGAAGAATGGAACTGGAGGAATCAACCTGCCTGACTTCAGGCTCTACTACAAAGCCACAGTCATCAAGACAGTGTGGTGCTGGCACAAAGACAGAAAAATAGATCAATGGAACAAAATAGAAAGCCCAGAGATAATCCACGCACATATGGTCACCTTATCTTTGACAAAGGAGGCAAGAATATACAATGGATTAAAGACAATCTCTTTAACAAGTGGTGCTGGGAAAACTGGCCCACCACTTGTAAAAGAATTAAACTAGAACACTTTCTAACACCATACACAAAAATAAACTCAAAATGGATTAAAGATCTAAACGTAAGACCAGAAACTATAAAACTCCTAGAGGAGAACATAGGCAAAACACTCTCTGACATACACCACAGCAGGATCCTCTATGACCCACTTCCCAGAATATTGGAAGTAAAAGCAAAAATCAGCAAATGGGACCTAATTAAACTTAAAAAGCTTCTGCACAACAAAGGAAACTCTAAGCAAGGTGAAAAGACAGCCTTCAGAATGGGAGAAAATAATAGCAAATGAAGCAACTGACAAACAACTAATCTCAAAAATATACAGGCAACTCCTACAGCTCAATTCCAGAAAAATAAATGACCCAATCAAAAAATGGGCCAAAGAACTAGACATTTCTCCAAAGAAGACATACAGATGGCTAACAAACACATGAAAAGATGCTCCACATCACTCATTATCAGAGAAATGCAAATCAAAACCACTATGAGGTACCATTTCATGCCAGTCAGAATGGCTGCGATCCAAAAGTCTACAAGCAATACATGCTGGAGAGGATGTGGAGAAAAGGGAACTCTCTTACACTGTTGGTGGGAATGCAAACTAGTACAGCCACTATGGAGAACAGTGTGGAGATTCCTTGAAAAACTGGAAATAGAACTGCCTTATGACCCAGCAGTCCCACTGCTGGGCATACACACTGAGTAAACCAGAATTGAAAGAGACATGTGTACCCCAATGTTCATCCCAGCACTGTTAATAATAGCCAGGACATGGAAGCAACCTAGATGTCCATCAGCAGATGAATGGATAAGAAAACAGTGGTACATATACACAATGGAGTATTACTCAGCCATTAAAAAGAATACATTTGAATCAGTTCAAAGGAGGTGGATGAAACTGGAGCCTATTATACAGAGTGAAGTAAGCCAGAAACAAAAACACCAATACAGTATACTAACGCATGTATATGGAATTTAGAAAGATGGTAACAATAACCCTGTATACGAGACAGCAAAAGAGACACTGATGTATAGAACAGTTTTTTGGACTCTGTGGGAGGGAGAGGGTGGGATGATTTGGGAGAATGGCATTGAAACATGTATAGTATCATATATGAAACGAGTTGCCAGTCCAGGTTCGATGCACGATACTGGATGCTTGGGGCTGGTGCACTGGGACGACCTGGGGGGATGGTATGGGGAGGGAGGAGGGAGGGAGGGTTCAGGATGTGAAATACACATATACCTGTGGTGGATTCATTTTCATGTATGGCAAAACCAATACAAAATTGAAAAAAATAAAACTATACACATATAATATAAAATAAATAAATAAATATCCTTTCACCCGCCTCTCCCCTCCCGTTTTCTCTCAGCCCCTGGAAATCACCTTTCTACTCAGCTTCTAAAGGATGTGATGAAGAGCACATATGAGCAGCTAGATGAAGAGTGAGGTCAGGAAAAGCCCCGGTACAGAAGCTTCTGTTGCTGTGGAGTTGGGGTGCATCATCCTCTCAGAGTGGGTGTATTTGCCAACCTGGAAGATCTTCAAACACCACACTGTTGGGATTACTGTTCCTTACATAGGCATGATCAATATTAACTCTGTTTCTAGCCTTTTTTTTTTTTTTTTTTTAAGTTTCTAAATATAAAGAGTAACATGGAGTATTTGTCTTCTATCTAGCTTATTTCTGGTTTTAATCCATGTTGTTGTAAATGACAGGACTTCCTATTTTCTTAAGGCTGAATAATGTTCCAGTGTATATATACATCACATTTTCTTTATATGCATCCTTTGAAGGATACCTGGGTTGTTTCACAATCTTGGCTATTGTGAAGTAACGTGAGTGCAGATATCTCCTTGAAATAATGATTTTACTTCCTTTGGATATATACCAAGAAATGGGATTGCTGGATCATGTGGTAGTTCAGTTTAATTTATTGAGGAATTTCCATACTGTTTTCCATAGTAACTGTACCAGTTTACATTTCCCAACAACACATGTACAAGTGTTTCCTTTTCTTCATAACTTTGCTATCATTTGTTACCGCTGGTCTTTTTCATAATAGCCACCCTAACAAATGTGAGATGATACCTCATTGTGGTTTTGATTTGCAAGATCTTCACGACCCAGATAATCACGATGGTGTGATAACTGACCTAGAGCCAGACATCCTGGAATGTGAAGTCAAGTGGGCCTTAGAAAGCATCACTAAGAACAAAGCTAGTGGAGGTGATGGAATTCCAGTTGAGCTATTGCAAATTCTGAAAGATGATTCTGTGAAAGTGCTGCACTCAACATGCCAGCAAATTTGGAAAACTCAGCAGTGGCCACAGGACCGGAAAAGGTCAGTTTTCATCCCAATCCCAAAGAAGTGAAGTGAAGTGAAGTGAAGTGAAGTCGCTCAGTCGTGTCCGACTCTTTGTGACCCCATGGACTGTAGCCTACCAGGCTCCCCTGCCCATGGGATTTTCCAGGCAATAGTACTGGAGTGGATTGCCATTTCCTTCTCCAGCAGATCTTCCCAACCCAGCGATCGAACGCAGGTCTCCCGCATTGTAGACAGACGCTTTACCGTCTGAGCCACCAGGGAAGTCCTAATCCCAAAGAAAGGCAGTGCCAAAGAATGCTCAAACTACTGCACAATTGCACTCATCTCACACACTAGTGAAGTAATGCTCAAAATTCTCCAAGCCAGGCTTCAGCAATATGTGAACCGTGAACTTCCTGATGTTCAAGCTGGTTTTAGAAAAGGCAGAGGAACCAGAGATCAAATTGCCAACATCCGCTGGATCATGGAAAAAGCAAGAGAGTTCCAGAAAAACATCTATTTCTGCTTTCTTGACTATGCCAAAGCCTTTGACTGTGTAGATCACAATAAACTATGGAAAATTCTGAAAGAGATGGGAATACCAGACCACCTGATCTGCCACTTGAGAAATTTGTATGCAGGTCAGGAAGCAACAGTTAGAACTGGACATGGAACAACAGACTGGTTCCAAATAGGAAAAGGAGTACATCAAGGCTGTATATTGTCACCCTGTTTATTTAACTTATATGCAGAGTACATCATGAGAAACGCTGGACTGGAAGAAACACAAGCTGGAATCAAGATTGCTGGGAGAAATATCAATAACCTCAGATATGCAGATGACACCACCCTTATGGCAGAAAGTGAAGAAGAACTAAAAAGCCTTTTGATGAAAGTGAAAGTGGAGAGTGAAAAAGTTGGCTTAAAGCTCAACATTCAGAAAACTAAGATCATGGCATCTGGTCCCATCACTTCATGGAAAATAGATGGGGAAACAGTGGAAACAGTATCAAACTTTATTTTTCTGGGCTCCAAAATCACTACAGATGGTGACTGCAGCCATGAAATTAAAAGACAAATTACTCCTTGGAAGGAAAGTTATGACCAACCTAGATAGCATATTCAAAAGCAGAGACATCACTTTGCCAACAAAGTTCCGTCTAGTCAAGGCATTGGTTTTTCCTGTGGTCATGTATGGATATGAGAGTTGGACTGTGAAGAAGGCTGAGTGCCGAAGAATTGCTGCTTTTGAACTGTGGTGTTGGAGAAGACTCTTGAGAGTCCCTTGGACTGCAAGGAGATCCAACCAGTCCATTGTGAAGGAGATCAGCCCTGGGATTTCTTTGGAAGGAATGATGCTGAAGCTGAAAGTCCAGTATTTTGGCCACCTCATGCGAAGAGTTGACTCATTGGAGAAGACTGATGCTGGGAGGGATTGAGGGCAGGAGGAGAAGGGGACGACAGAGGATGAGATGGCTGGATGGCATCACTGACTTGATGGATGTGAGTCTGAGTGAGCTCCAGGAGTTGGTGATGGACAGGGAGACCTGGCATGCTGAGATTCATGGGGTTGCAAAGAGTAGGACACAACTGAGCGACTGATCTGATCTGATTGTCTTTCTAGTCTCTGTTTCTCCTGCTCTAATGTTTGTTATTTCCTTCCTTGTGCTAAATTTGAGCTTAGTTCTTCTTTTTCTAGTTCCTTGAGGTATAAAATTACGTTGTTTATTTGTACTCTTTCTTTTTTTAATGTAGCCACTTACCACTAAAAAATTCCTTCTTCGTGTTGCCTTTCCTACATCCATAGTTTTTAGCATGCTATGTTTTCATTTTTATTTGTCTGAAGATACTTTTAAATTTCTTTTCTCTTTGACTCAATCACTATTCAAGAGCCAGATTTGTATTTGTGAATTTTCCAGATGCCTTGCCTGTTGTCGATCTAGTTTTATTCCAAATTATTATAAAAACTACTTGGAATGGTTTCAGTTTTCTTAAATTTGTTGACTTTGTTTTGTGACCTAACAAGATCTCTCTTGGGCAGTGTGTTCCATACTCTCATTGAGAAGGATGTATATTCTTCTGCTGTTGTGTAGAAGGTCCTGTATGTGAACTTTCATTGAACTAGTGTGTTCACATCAGCTGTTTCTTTATTGATTTTCTGGATATATGTTCTATTCCCAGGTGTAAGCAGGGTGTTGAAGTCCCCTAATATTGCTATATTGCTGTCAGGTACATGGGTTTATTTCTGGGCTTTCTATCTTGTCCCATTGGTCTGTATTTCTGCCAGTACCATACTGTCTTGACTGTAGGTTTATAGTATAATCTGAAGTCAGGAAGGTTGATTCCTCCAGCTCCATTCTTTCTCAGGACTGCTTTGGCTATTCAGGGTCTTTTGTGTTGCCATAAGAATTGTGAAATTTTTTGTTCTAATGCTGTGAAAAGTGCCATTGGCAATTTGATAGGGATCGCAAAGAATCTGTAGATCGCATTTGGTAGTATAGTCATTTTCACAATATTGTTTATTAGGAACATGGAATATCACTCCATTTATGTCCTCTTTGATTTCTTTCATTAGTGTCTTATAATTTTCTGTGTACAGTTCTTTTGTTTCCTTAGGTAATTTTACTCCTAGATATTTAATTCTTTTTGTTGCAATGGTGAATGGGATTGATCCCTTAATTTCTCTTTCTGATTTTTCATGTTAGTATATAGAAATGCAAGTGATTTCTGTGTATTGATTTTGTATCCTGTAACTTTGTTAAATTCACCGATTAGCTCTAGGAATTTTCTGATACTGTCTTTAGGGTTTTCTGTGTACAGTATCATATCATCTGCAAACAGTGACAGCTTTACTTCTTTTCCAATCTGGATTCCTTTTATTTCTTTTCCTTCTCTGACTGCTTTAGCTAGGACTTCCAGAAAGTCCTGAATAGTACTACTACCTGAATAGTAGTGATGAAACTGAACACTTATCTTTTTCCTGATCTTAGTGGGAAAGCTTTCAGTTTTTCACCATTGAGCATAGTGTTTGCTGTAGGTTTATCATATATGGCCTTTACTGTGTTGAGGTAGTTCCTTCTGTGCCCATTTTTTGAGGACTTTTAATCATAAATGGGTGCTGCATTTTGTCAAAGATTTTTTCTGCATCTATTGAGATGATCATATGGTTTTTATCTTTAAATTTGTTAATATGGTGTATCACATTGTTTTATTTGCATATATTGAAGAATCCTTGCATCCCTGAAATAAACCCAACTTGATTATGGTGTATGAGCTTTTTGATGTGTTGCTGAATTCTGTTTGCTAAAATTTTGTTGAGGATTTTTGCATCTCTGTTCATCAGTGATATCAGCCTATGGTTTTCTCTTTTTGTGTTGTCTGTGTCTAGTTTTGGTATCAGGGTGATGGTGGCCCTGTAGAGTGAGTTTGGAAGTTTTCCTTCCTCTGCAATTTTTTAAAAGTGTTTTAGAAGGATAGGTATTAACTCTTCTCTAAATGTTTGATAGAATTCTCCTGTGAAGCCATCTGGTCCTGGGCTTTTTGTGAGATTTTTGATCACAGCTTCAATCTCAGTGCTTGTAATTGGATTGTTCATAGTTTCTATTTCTTCCTGATTCAGTCTTGGAAGATTGAACTTTTCTAAGAATCTATCCATTTCTTCTAGGTTATCCATTTTGTTGCCACATGCTGCTGCTGCTGCTGCTGCTAAGTCTCTTCAATCATGTCCAACTCTGTGTGACCCCATAGACGGCAGCCCATCAGGAGCCCCTGTCCCTGGGATTCTCCAGGCAAGAACACTGGGGTGGGTTTGCCATTTCCTTCTCCAATGCATGAAAGTGAAAAGTGAAAGTGAAGTCGCTCAGTCGTGTCTGACTCTTAGTGACCCCATGGACTGCAGCCTACCAGGCTCGTCCGTCCATGGGATTCTCCTGGCAAGAGAACTAGAGTGAGTTGCCATTGCCTTCTCCATTTATTGCCATATAGTTGTTCATAATAGTCTCTTATAATCCTTTGTATTTCTGCATTGTCTGCTGTAACCTCTCCTTTTCATTTCTAATTTTGTTGATTTGATTCTTCTCTCTTTTGTTCTTGATGAGTCTGGCTAAAGGTTTGTCAATTTTGTTTATCTTCTCAAAGAATCAGCTTTTAGTTTTATTAATCTTTACTATTGTTTCTTTCATTTCTTTGTCATTTATTTCTGCTGGTATCTTTATGATTTCTTTTCTTCTACTAATTTTTTTTTTTAAATTCTGTTTTCAGTTTTAGGTGTAAAGTTAGGTTGTCTATTTTATTTTTTTCTTGTTTCTTGAGGTAAACTTGTATTGCTATAAACTTCCCTCTTAGAACTGCTTTTGCTGCATCCCATAGGTTTTGAGTTGTCATGTTTTTCTAAAATTTCTTATGATTTCCCTTTTGATTTCTTCAGGAATCTGTAGATTATTTAGAATGTGTTTAAACTCCATGTGTTTGTGTTTCTTACAGGTTTTTTTCCTTGTAATTAATATCCTGGAGAATGTTCCATGTGTACTTGAGAAGAAGGTGTACTCTTCTGCTTTTGGATGGGATGTCCTGAAGATATCAATGAGATCCATCTCATCTAATGTATCATTTAACTCTTGTGTTTCCTTATTAATTTTGTTTTGATGATCTGTCCATTGGTGTGAGTGGGGTGTTAAATTCTCTTACTATTATTGTGTAACTGTCAATTTGTCCTTTTATTTCTATTAGTGTTTGTCTTATGTGTTGAGGTGCTGCTATGTTGGGTGCATAGATTTTGAGAATTGTTATGTCTTCCTTTTAGATTGATCCCTTGATCATTATGTAGTGTCCTTCCTTATCGCTTTATTTTAAGATCTATTTTGTCTGATATGAGGATTACTGCTCTAGCTTTCTTTTACTTCCTATTTGCATGGAATATATTTTACCATTCTCTCACTTTCAGTCTATATGTGTCCTTAGGTCTGAAGTGGGTTTCTTGTAGACAGCCTGTATATGGGCCTTGTTTTTGTATCCATTCCACCCGTCTGTGTCTTTTGGTTGGAGCATTTAATCCATTTACATTTAAAGTAATTATTGATATATATGTTCCTATTGCCATTTTCATAATTGTTTGGGGTTGATCTTGTAGATCTTTGTTCTTCCCTTGTGTTCCTTAATATTATAAATCCATTGAACATTTGTTGTAAAGCTGGTTGTTGGTACTGAATTCTCTTAACTTTTGCTTGTCTGAAAAGCTTTTTATTTCTCCATCAATTTTGAATGAGGTCCTTGCCAAGTACAGTAATCTTGGTTGTAGATTTTCCCTCTCATTACTTTAAATATATCCTGACATTCCCTTCTGGCCTGCAGTTTCTGCTGAAAGATCAGCTGTTAAATGTATGTGGTTTCCCTTGTATGTTACTTGTTGCTTCTCCCTTGCTGCCTTTAATATTCTTTCTTTGTGTCTAGTCTTTGTTAGTTTGATTAGTATGTGTCTTGGCATGTTTCTCCTTGGGTTTACCCTGTATGGGATTCTTTATGCCTCTTGGACTTGATTGACTATTTCCTTTTCCATACTGGGAAAATTTTCAACTATAATTTCTTCAAAAATTTTCTCATACCCCTTCTTTTTCTCTTCTTCTTCTTCTGGGACCCCTATAATTCGAATGTTGGTACATTTGATGTGGTCCCAGAGGTCTCTGAGACTGTCCTCAGTTCTTTTCATTCTTTTTACTTTATTCTGCCCTTCAGAAGTTATTTCCACCATTTTATCTTCCAGTTCAATGATTCATTCTTCTACTTCAGGTATTCTGCTATTGATTCCTTCTAGAGTATTTTCAATTTCAGTAATTGTGTTGTCTCTGTATGTTTCTTCTTTAATTCTTCTAGGTCTTTGTTAATTGATTCTTGCATTTTCTCCATTTTGTTTTCAGGGTTTTTGATCATCTTTACTATCATTATTCTGAATTCTTTTCCAGGTAGTTTGCCTGTTTCCTCTTCATTTATTTGGACTTCTGTGTTTCTAGTTTATACTTTATTTGTGTAGTATTTCTCTGTTTTTTCATTTTTTTTTTTTAACTTATTGTGTTTGAGGTCTCCTTTTCCCAGGCTTCCAGGAAACTTGAATTCTTTCCTTGAAGAAGGTTGAATTCCTTCTTCCTTTTGGTTTCTGCCCTCCTAAGGCTAGTCCAGTGGTTTGTGTGAGAGTGTATAGTGTGAGAGTTGTGCTGAATTTTTGTTTGTTTGTTTGTTATTCCTCTGATGGGTAAAGCTGAGTGAGGTGATAATCCTGTCTGCTGATGATTGGGTTTGTATTTTTGTTTTGTTTGTTGTTTAGATGAGGCGTCCTGCACAGGGTGCTACTGGTGATTGGGTGTTGCTGGGTCCTATATTCAAGTGGTTTCCTTTGTGTGAGTTCACACTATTTGATACTCCTTAGCGATAGTTCTCTGGTAGTCTAGGGTCTTGGAGTCAGTGCTCCCACTCCAAAGCTCAGGGCTTGATCTCTGGTCAGGAACAAAGATTGCACAAGTGGTTTGTTATGGCATTAAGTGAGATTAAAACAAATATCAAAAAATGAGAAACCAAAGATGAACCTCAGACAAATGGCAGTTATAAAATAAGGCAAATAAAACTTAAAGTAATGGAATATACACATATATGTATACACCCATGAGCAAAGTCAAAACAGTCCAACAAAAATAAAAGTACAATAGATTGACCCGGCAAACAAAGGAAGCCAAAAATTATATCTACCAGTTAAGGACAAAACTAACTAAAGCAAAAACTGGAAAACAAAACTAAAGCAAGGTGCCAATTGGGGAATAAAGCAATGAAAATAGAAGTAATAATTATGTTGAGAGGAAAGGAAAGAAAGAATAGATATGCAAAATTAAATAGAAGTAAATAAGATTTATATGCATTAAAGATTAACTGCAAGGGGGAAAGAACAGTAGGAAAAGCAAACAAAGGAATAAATGTAGCAAAAATAATGATCGGTTTAAAAAATTAAAATTAAAAAAAAAAAGAGAAAAGAACAAAAAAAAAGGAAAACTCCACAGAACTGCAAAAGCCCAACACAGAGGCAGAGGTTTGTAACAATTAAAAAAGTGAGAAAAAAAAAAAGCTTAATTGGATATCATAGTGCCAATAAAATCAACAACTACAACAGAGGGTGAAGAAAAAGGAAAAATAAAAAATCCAAAAGAATCTACAGAACAAGTCAAAAAATAAGAATAATAAATGTTTTTTGAGTCACTGCTATCAGAGTCCTTTCCCTCACTGAGAGTCACAGCCCACCTTACCTCCCTTGGATACCCTCCAACACTTTGCTGATCTCTGGACCTTCTTTGGGGGCAACTCAAATTCTAATCTGAGTCCTACTCCTGTGTGTTCTTGTCTTCAATGTTCACAGCTATTAGAGCTAGTGGATTTCCTTTTGTGGGAGCTCTCAATGACCTTTTATATATTCCATAGACCAAGAATCTGCCTAATTGATCATGCGGATTTAATCTGCAGCTTGTACAGCTGTTTGGACGATTTTGGGTCTTCCTTCCTAGCCACACTGCCCTTGGGTTTCAATTATGGTTTTATTTCCACCTCTACATGTGTGTCGTCCACTGGGGTTTGCTCCTGTGGCTACCCTGGAGGACTTGCGTCTGCTCCTGTGAGGGCCAGGTGTGGAGGTGGAGCAGCTGCTTGGGTTGTAGGGGTTCTGGCAACCCTGGGTACTCGGGAGTTGGTGGCTAGGGCAGCAGGAAATATAATGCTCTAGAAGGATATTGGCCAATACGTTCTGGTATTGCCTGGAGAACCCCCCTCCCTAACAGAGAAGACTGGCAGGCCACTGTCTACAGAGTAACAAAAGTCAGACACTACTGAAGTGACCCTGTGTGCACAGGTGCAAGACTTTTTTGCCTGAGGCAGCTCTGCCCCAGTGAGAGTTGAGTGTGAAGGTGGCCCAGCTGCTTGGATTGTGGGTACCCTAGTGGCGCCAAGTGTGCAGGAACACAGACTGCCTCTGCCACAGAAGTTATGACCCCATCAGAGTCTTTTTGAGCTCTTGTAGCTGGTGATCAGGAGGCCTCTTTGGCCAGTCTTTCTCCATAGCTCTGCTGGTTCAGGCACTTAGAGTGCTCCCTTGCCTGGGGTCCTTCTCTGTTCGGTGTGTCAGGCACTTAAAGGGGTACTCTGGGTGAGGTCCTACTCTGTAGTTCAGTGCATCAGGCACTTGATGGGCCAGCCTCTCTGTTGCTCAGCTGCAGATGCTGGCTGTGTGGGGAGAGAGGCTACGGTGATGGCTCCATCCCCTTCACATGACTTAGCAGTATCGCCTTGCTTCCATGGCTGCCTGACTTTTCTCCAACGACATTTCCCACCACGATCTCCTCCTTCACATCCTCTCAATCCGTCTCTCCGCAGTCAATGGCGACCCTCGCCTTGGGATTGCTCCATAATCCCTAAACTCCAGCTCCCAGCTGCTGTGCCTTCCAGGGGGCCAGCATTCCTGTCCAGGATATGTATGGCTACGGCAAGGTCTGTCTGAGTCTCATTCCATTTAGGCTGCCACAGATCTGCTGTTTCACTCTCAGCCTTAAATGTTTCTCCTCTGACTCAGACAATCGCCCCACTGTGGGGATCAGACTCCTGCTTCAGTTCCCCGACCCGCTGAAGACAGGTTCAGTCCTACTAAGACTCCTATTTTCCCCCCTAGTTCCTTTGTCCTACCGAGTTTTTCGTGGTTCTATCTGTTCTTTTCTACTGGTCAGGTACTTCTGTCTGCTCTCAGCTTGTGGGGAGCTGGTTTGAATTAGTGCTCCGCCCATGACAAAGGTCGTGAGGAAGGAGGCTCAATAACGCAAGGGCAAGATTGACCCTCAGGAGCCCCTTGGAGGTTCTCGAGCATCTACCCCCAAAAAGCCGGAGTCTGCCTACTTTCTGCTTTGTGTTCTCACCTCTGACTTTACAGGGGGCTGTCCCCCACTACCTTTCTCTGAAAAAAGAGCTAATTTACAGCTCCAGTTAATAATTCCTGAGTGTGACAGTGTTTCAGCCTACAAACTCCTTTTGGAAATCCTCTAGCCTGCCTGAATAGGTTTTTCCGGCCACATGTGATTGCTCAGATCCTCCCAACTGTGAGAGGCATGAGATGTTCTAAACTGTCTAAACACAGATTCCTTTGAGCAGTTTAAAGATTGATTAGAAATTGTATTGGTGAAGGGTTTTTCACTTGTTGGGCCAATGTTTGCTGCTAAGTCTCCATATCCCTTACCTACTGTGTCCTTGGCAGTGTATTGAAATGTAAGTAGTAGCTTTAATGTTTGTAACCTTGGACCCTTGAGTTAATTCTTTTTCTTGTTACAACCCACCACACCTTTGCCGTATAGAAATGCAACTCCAATGCTTTTGGAGGGTGGCGCCTGACTTTAGAATAATCACCTTTAGAGAAAATAAGTTCCTTAAAATGTTAATAGGCCTCTGGGCCAGAAGATGATGTAACTCACCTAAACTTTTGTGTGTGATAGGTTTGAAAGCCTGGCTCAGGGACTGCTGTCCCTGCATGACTCCACCCCTTCCCCCATTATCCTCTATGCATAACTTGAGGGATAAAAACTACTTTGAAAAGTAAAGTGTGGGGCTTTGTTCACCGAAGCTTGGTCTCCCCATGTCGTTCTTTCTCTTACCTTCTGGCTGAATTATTCAGCCTCCTCTCTCCACAAAATGTTCTCACTGAATTTCCTCCTCACTGAGCTATCTTCATTTTCATCACTCTTTATATCTTTAATTAATATTTTAATAAGCAATTGTTTCCTGATAGCCTATGCCATCTCCCCTTCGAAATCCCTGGATCCACCCGGGCTGGACCCCGGCATCAGCTGGTGTTCTGCGTGCACTTCTGTGTCTGAAGGTGTATTCCTGATGTGTCTGTGTAGAGAGATGTACTGCACGTCCACCTACTCCTCCACCAACTTGTTCTTTCCCAGGAATTGACATCTTAGTAAGATTAAATCTTCTACTCCATGAATATGGGTCGCTCAGTCATGTCCGACTCTTTGTGACCACATGGACTGCAGCTCACTAGGGCCTTCTGTCCATGGAATTTTCCAGGCAAGAATACTAGAGTTGGGTTGCTGTTTCCAGGAGATTGTCCTGACCCAGGGACGATGTCTCTTGCATTGGCAGGTGGATTCTTTATCACTGAGCCACCTGGGAAGTTCATGAATATGGTATAGTTCATGAAGTTCATGGAAGTTCATGAATATGGTATATGGGTCATTTATTTAGGTCTTCTTTTACTTATTTCAGCAGTATTTTGTAACTTCCAGTGTAATATTTTGAGTACTTGAAATTTACTAATGAATATTTTGGTTTTTACACTATTTTGAATGGTATTCTGTTATTTGATTCCTGCTAATATAATAAAAATATAATTGATTTTTTCACATTAATGATTATGTAACCTTGTTATCATTTAAGTAAATGTTGTTTTATAAAAACAAAAAAAAATGTTTTGTAGGTTCCTTAGGATTTTCCATGTGAACAGTTATGTCATTTGCATATATAGTTCTGCTTTTTAAACTAAATTTATTCTTTCCTTTTTTTGTTTTATTACAATGATTAGCACCTTAAGTACAATGTTGGATTGAAGTGACATAACTGTGCATCCTTTCCTTTCTCCTGATCTTGTGGCAAAAGCATTTGATACTTATTATTGGTTGTGTTAGCTATAGGGTATATGTCACCTTTGGAGAGACAGTTCTCCATGAGTGTCCTGTGGCTACACATCTTGCAGGCAGATGTACTAAGCACTCTTTTGTTCTGGACTACCTTTTCAAGGATATTTGTATAGCAAAAAAGTTTTGGAATATATAGTGTCTCCCTCCAGATCAGATGTTTACTGTCCAGTATGATAATGTCTCCCTCTGGGGCAAATGCTGGGCACAGTTGCTTGCAACCCATTGCAAGAGATTTGGATTCACTAAATAGTGTTTCTCTTCTGCAATGCAAGCCACTGTGTGTGCAGGTGGTTTCTAGCCCTCTTGTGTCACCCTGTGCAACTGGGGTTTGAGAAAGTAGCACAAGAAAATTATAATATGGTAGGTACTACTATTGTTAATGAAATAAAATATCCTTTACAGTGGAACTAGATTTGTGTCTTCTGCTAGCATCCATGACAGGCTGATTTGGTTAACTTGGAAGTAGAGTGAAATCTGAACTATTTATAATTCTTGGCAATGACCTTAATCAAATTGTGGAAAGTCCCTTCTATTCATAATTTTTATGAGGTTTTTTTTTAAAGATCTGATTCTCAGGACTTCCCTAGTGGTTCAGTGGGAAGACTCTGCTGCCACTGCAAGGGGCATGGGTTTGATCCCTGGTTGGGGAACTAAGATTCAACATGCTGCCCTGTGGTGCAGCAAAAAAAAAAAAAAAAAAAAAGTAAAAGATATAATTATCAGGACTCTCAAGTTGCAAATCATTAAATATAATAATTTTAGAACTTTTGGTATAAGTGGCTACCATGCCTGTGGCCATTCTGAATGATGATTATCAGTGTACCGCCAGTACATTAACTTTAAAAAATTCAAATAACTTACTCTTTGTGACATTGAAGGGACTCTGAAAATAAAAAAATTATATATATGTACTCCAAGTAAGGCTTGCCTTCTCCTTAAAAAAAACTCAGACTTTTAAAATGGTGAATGAGTGTTGAATTTTATTAAATGCTTTATTTTTACCCACTGAAATGATCAAATACTTCCCCCTCCCCCGTTTTTGTGAATTACATTGATTTTTGAATGTTAAATTAACCTTAATATACACTATTTGGTTATAATGTATTATCCATTTTATATGTAGCTGAATTTGATTTGCTAATATTTTGTGGATATTTTACACCTATGTTCATGAGAAATATTGGTCTGTAATTTTTCCCTTTCCCTTCTCTCCCTCCTTTCATTTCAGTCTCTGTCTGTGTCTGTCTTTCTTCTTTCTCTATATTTTGTAATATTTTTGTGAGGTTTTGATATTTTGGACACACTGACCTCATAAAACTAGTTGGGAAAACTTCATCTTCTATAAGCTGACCAGATTTATGTAAGATATGCAGATGACACCACCCTTATGGCAGAAAGTGAAGAGGAACTCAAAAGCCTCTTGATGAAAGTGAAAGTGGAGAGTGAAAAAGTTGGCTTAAAGCTCAACATTCAGAAAACAAAGATCATGGCATCTGGTCCCATCCCTTCATGGGAAATAGATAGGGAAACAGTGTCAGACTTTCTTTTCTGGGCTCCAAAATCACTGCAGATGGTGACTGCAGCCATGAAATTAAAAGACGCTTACTCCTTGGAAGGAAAGTTATGACTAACCTAGATAGCATATTCAAAAGCAGAGACATTACTTTGCCAACAAAGGTTCATCTAGTCAAGGCTATGGTTTTCCCTGTGGTCATGTATGGATGTGAAAGTTGGACTGTGAAGAAGGCTGAGTGCCGAAGAATTGATGCTTTTGAACTGTGGTGTTGGAGAAGACTCTTGAGAGTCCCTTGGACTGCAAGAAGATCCAACCAGTCCATTCTGAAGGAGATAAGCCCTGGGATTTCTTTGGAGGGAATGATGCTCAAGCTGAAACTCCAGTATTTTGGCCACCTCATGTGAAGAGTTGACTCATTGGAGAAGACTCTGATGCTGGGAGGGATCGGGGGCAAGAGGAGAAGGGGACAACAGAGGATGAGATGGCTGGATGGCATCACTGACGGACGTGAGTCTGAGTGACCTCTAGGAGCTGGTGATGGACAGGGAGGCCTGGCATGCTTGGATTCATGGAGTGGCAAAGAGTTGGACACGACTGAGCGACTGATCTGATCTGATCTGATGATAAAATTTACGTAAGATTTTGGGATTCCCAGGTGGTAATAGTGGTGAAGAACCCACTTGCCAATGCAGGAGACTTAAGAGACATGGGTTCAGTCCCTGGGTCAGGAAGATCCCCTGGAGGAGGGCATGGCAATCCACTCCAGCATTCTTGCTTGGGTTGCAAAGTGTTGAACGTGACTGCAGCATTTTAACAGCAGCAGCATCTCAGATTCTGTATTCCTTAAATATATGATAGACTACACTAGTGCAGTCACCTGGATCTATAGTCTTTCTGAGAAAAATATGATAATAGATACAATTTCTTTAATGGATGTAGGGAGGCCTATAAAAATGTCTGTGTCTTTTTATGTGTGTTGGTGTTATTTTTCAAAGAATTTGTCCATTCATCTAAGATGTCAAATTTGTATAAAGTTAGGATACTGAAAGAGAAACTCCCCAGGTCAGTAGGGGCCCAGTATGCTACTGGAGATCAGTGGAGAAATAACTCCAGAAAGAATGAAGGGATGGAGCCAAAGCAAAAAGAATACCCAGCTGTGGATGTGTCCAGTGATAGAAGCAAAGTCCGATGCTGTAAAAAGCAATACTGCATAGGAACCTGGAATGTCAGGTCCATGAATCAAGGCAAATTGGAAGTGGTCAAACAAGAAATGGCAAGAGTGAATGTCGACATTCTAGGAATCAGTGAACTCAAATGGACTGGAATGGGTGAATTTAACTCAGAGGACCATTATATCTACTACTGCGGGCAGGAATCCCTCAGAAGAAATGGAGTGGCCATCATGGTCAACAAAAGAGTCCGAAATGCAGTACTTGGATGCAATCTCAAAAACGACAAAATGATCTCTGTTCGTTTCCAAGGCAAACCATTCAATGTCACAGTAATCCAAATCTATGCCCCAACCAGTAACGCTGAAGAAGCTGAAGTTGAATGGTTCTATGAAGACCTACAAGACCTTTTAGAACTAACACCCAAAGAAGATGTCCTTTTCATTATAGGGGACTGGAATGCAAAAGTAGGAAGCCAAGAAACACCTGGAATAACAGGCAAATTTGGCCTTGGAATCCAGAATGAAGCAGGGCAAAGACTAACAGAGTTTTGCCAAGAAAATGCACTGGTCATAGCAAATACCCTCTTCCAACAACACAAGAGAAGACTCTATACATGGACATCACCAGATGGTCAACACCAAAATCAGATCAATTATATTCTTTGCAGCCAAAGATGGAGAAGCTCTATACTATCAGCAAAAACAAGACCAGGAGCTGACTGTGGCTCAGACCATGAACTCCTTATTGCCAAATTCAGACTGAAATTGAAGAAAGTAGGGAAAACCACTAGACCATTCAGGTATGACCTAAATCAAATCCCTTATGATTATACAGTGGAAGTGAGAAATAGATTTAAGGGCCTAGATCTGATAGATAGAGTGCCTGATGAACTATGGAATGAGGTTCGTGATATTGTCCAGGAGACAGGGATCAAGACCATCCCCATGGAAAAGAAATGCAAAAAAGCAAAATGGCTGTCTGGGGAGGCCTTACAAATAGCTGTGAAAAGAAGAGAAGCGAAAAGCAAAGGAGAAAAGGAAAGATATAAACATCTGAATGCAGAGTTCCAAAAAATAGCAAGAAGAGATAAGAAAGCCTTCTTCAGTGATCAATGCAAAGAAATAGAGGAAAACAACAGAATGGGAAAGACTAGGGATCTCTTCAAGAAAATCAGAGATACCAAAGGAACATTTCATGCAAAGATGGGCTCGATAAAGGACAGAAATGGTATGGATCTAACAGAAGCAGAAGATATTAAGAAGAGGTGGCAAGAATACACAGAAGAACTGTACAAAAAAGAGCTTCACGACCCACATAATCATGATGGTGTGATCACTGACCTAGAGCCAGACATCCTGGAATGTGAAGTCAAATGGGCCTTAGAAAGCATCACTAGGAACAAAGCTAGTGGAGGTGATGGAATTCCAGTGGAGCTATTCCAAGTCCTGAAAGATGATGCTGTGAAAGTGCTGCACTCAATATGCCAGCAAATTTGGAAAACTCAGCAGTGGCCACAAGATTGGAAAAGGTCAGTTTTCATCCCAATCCCAAATGTATGTGAGGTCTGTGGCAATACTTTATTTCTTATACTGAAAATTCTTTCTAGCTAGAACTGTATCAATTTTGTTGGTCTTTTCAAAGAACTTACTTTTGACTTTGATAACTTTCCATGTTGTTTGCTTGTTTCATTTCAAGGTATTTATATCTGCTCTTCATTATTTATTTTGGTTTTCTTTTGTTAGTTCTTTGAGCTCTAAACTTAACCCATTAATTTTGACCTTTATTCTTTTCTGAAATCAGCATTCAGAACTATAAAATTTTCTCTAAGCACTGAGTTAGCTTCATTTACATATTTTGATATGTTATATTTTCACTATCATTCTATTCAAAATAGTTTCTAGTTTTTCTTATGATTTTTTCTTTGACCAATAGGCTATTGAGAAGTCTGTTGTTTAATTTCTAAATTAGAGAATTTTTCCAAATATCTTACTATTTATTTATAATTTAATTCAGTTGTCAAAGCAGACTCTATGATTTCAGTCATTTTAAATTGATTTAGACTTGTTATTCTATCATTGGTCTACTTTAAGGAACAAATCATGTGCACTTGACTTGAAAGAATACCTATTCTATGGTTGGAAGATATATTTTTGTATAAAAATCAATTAGATCAGAGTGATTGATAGTGTTATTCAGATCTGTCTTTAGTAACAATTGCAAGTATATAGCAAATATATTAGTTACTTCAGGCTATGTAGCATATATGAATAAGAAGAAAGGAGGGGAAAGCACCTTTTATCTATGAGTTTGATATTTAAAACTTGACTTTATTGCAATTTTATATTAAAGCTTTCTCTGTATAGTTACTAATTATAGGAGCTACTGGTTGGGATAATTATGGTTAATTACCCATACGTGCTAAGAGAAATAAATGAAAGGTCCATGTTAAGGACCAGTGGGAGGAAAAATAGTTAAAAGTAGGAGGGATTAGATTTATGATAGTTTGAGACATGGTAGGGTTTCCCTGAAAGCTCAGTTGGTAAAGAATCCGCCTGCAATGCAGGAGACCACAGTTCAATTCCTGGGTTGGGAATATCCCCTGGGAAAGGGATAGGCTACCTACTCCAGTATTGTTGTGCTTCCCTGTGGCTCAGCTGGCAAAGAATCCTCCTGCAATGCTGGAGACCTGGGTTTGAATATTCATTGGAAGGACTGATGTTGAAGCTGAAACTCCAATACTTTGGCCACCTGATGCTAAGAACTGATTCATTTGAAAAGACCCTGATGCTGGGAAATATTGAGGGTGAGAGGAAAAGGGGACAACAGAGGATGAGATGGCTGGATGGCATCACCAACACAATGGACATGAGTTTGAGTAGACTCCAGGAGTTGGTGATGGACAGGGAAGCCTAGCATGCTGCAATCCATGGGGTCGCAAAGAGTTGGACATGATTGAGTGACTGAACCAAACTGAACTGAACTGAGACATGGTATGTTGGGTTGTGGCAAGTTTGCTATGCAGTCCCTTTCTATTGAAGAAAAGCAATCCACCATCACTGAGTTCACTCTATTTGCAAAACATTGTGCAATAAGCTTAACACATGTATGAGGTAGATATAATCATCACTGTTTTCCAAGTGACATAACTAAGAAAGATTAATTGTCAGGTTTATGAGGTTAGCATAGTAGAAAACAATGCTTTGTGTTCATCAATATTTGTATTGTTTTCCTGCCTAGACTTGAAAAGTTGGCTTCCCATCTCCCTTGTAATTAAGTGGAGCTGAGTAATAGTTCTTACCAATGAGTTATAGCAGTAAAAAGTCCCTCAAAATTCTTCAGTATTTCCCCTCTCCTGGTACTCAGAGATTAAACTATGAATGGAGAATGCCTGAACTGTTGAGTCACCACATAATATATGGTGCCCTGTAGTTGCACCAAGCAGATATTTGGAAGTGAGAAGCAAACTTTGGTTAAACACTGAGACCTGGGAGTTGTTAGTGTATAAAAAAATGTAACCTGAATAAAGTAGAGGGAGCTGGAGTTTGAATCCAGGTTTATTAAACTGAAAGCCATGTGTGTTTTTTTTTTTTTAATACCTCTGCTGTTTCCCCAAAGGCCCAAGAATCAGGGTAGATACAGAAAGAGTGAGGGTTGCACTATAAAGAAAGCTAAGTGGTGCAGAATTGATGCTTTTGAACTGTGGTGTTGGAGAAGACTCTTGAGAGTCCCTTGAACTGCAAGGAGATCCAACCAGTCCATCCTAAAGGAAATCAATCCTGAATATTCATTGAAAGGACTGATGCTGAAGCTGAAACTCCAGTATTTTGGCCACCTCATGCAAGGAACTGACTCATTGGAAAAGACCCTGAGGCTGGGAAAGATTGAAGGCAGGAGAAGGGGATGACAGAGGATGAGATGGTTGGATGGCATCACTGACTCAATGGATATGAGTTTGAGTGAACTCCAGGAGTTGGTGATGGACAGGGAGGCCTGGCGTGCTGCGATTCATGGGGTCACAAAGAGTTGGACACAACTGAGTGACTGAACTGAACTGATAGACATCTTTCATTAGCCAGAGGTGTTGGGATGGATGTGTATATTAAGACTGTATATTGTCTCCCTGCTTATTTAACTTATATGCAGAGTACATCATGAGAAATGCTGGACTGGAAGAAACACAAGCTGGAATCAAGACTGCAGGAGAAATATCAATAACCTCAGATATGCAGATGACACCACCCTTATGGCAGAAAGTGAAGAGGAACTAAAAAGCCTCTTGATGAAAGTGAAAGTGGAGAGTGAAAAAGTTGGCTTAAAGCTCAACATTCAGAAAATGAAGATCATGGAATCCGGATCACTTCATGGAAGATAGATGGGGAAACAGTGGAAACAGTGTCAGACTTTATTTTTTTGGACTCCAAAATCACTGCAGATGGTGATTGCAGCCATGAAATTAAAAGACGCTTACTCCTTGGAAAGAAAGTTATGACCAACCTAGATAGCATATTCAAAAGCAGAGACATTACTTTGCCAACAAAGGTTTGTTTAGTCAAGGCTATGGTCTTTCCTGTGGTCATGTATGGATGTGAGAGTTGGACTGTGAAGAAAGCTGAGTGCCAAAGAATTGATGCTTTTGAACTGTGGTGTTGGAGAAGACTCTTGAGAGTCCCTTGGACTGCAAGGAGATCCAACCAGTCCATTCTGAAGGAGATCAGCCCTGGGATTTCTTTGGAAGGAATGATGCTAAAGCTGAAACTCCAGTACTTTGGCCACCTCATGTGAAGAGTTGACTCATTGGAAAAGACTCTGATGCTGGGAGGGATAGGGGGCAGGAGGAGAAGGGGACAACAGAAGATGAGATGGCTGGATGGCATCATTGACTCGATGGACGTGAGTCTGAGTGAACTCTGGGAGTTGGTGATGGACAGGGAGGCCTGGCATGCTGCAATTCATGGGGTTGAAAAGAGTTGGCCATGACTGAGTGACTGAACTGAACTGAAGCACTAGTTAACTATTTTTGGAAACAGAAGGGGGCTTTGGGGGTCTTCCTGGTCTTCCCTGTTGGCTTAGACAGTAAAGAATCCACCTGCAATGTGAGAGACCTGGGTTTGATGCCTGGGTTGGGAAGATACCCTGCAGAAGGGCATGGCAACGCACTCCTGTATTCTTGCCTGGAAAATCTCCATGGACAGAGGAGTCTGGCGGGCTACAGTCAATAGTCACAAAGAGTCAGACACACTGAGCAGCTAAGCACACATACTGGCGTCCAGTGGTTAAGAATCCACCTGAAATGCAGGACACACAGATTCACCGCCTGGTCAGGGAACTAAGATCCCACATGCCGTAGAGCAGCTAAGCCCAGTGCCACAGCTTGAGAAACTGCACACGGCAACAACTGAAGCCCACGTGCCACAACTACTGTGCTCATGCGGCATGCCTAGAGAGTCATGCATCACAACGAAGATTCTATATGACACAATCAAGATCCCAGATGCTGCAACTAAGATGCAGCCAAATACATATTAAAAAAAGAGAAATTGGATTTCTTAATCTGCTCTATGTACTTCTAATTACTGACTGCATGTCAACTGTACAATGAAAAAAAAAAATTCATTCTTGCATAGGTTTTTGTTTTCAGTACAAGTCACCTGACCTGAGTAGATAAAACTGTTGTTAATGGCTGTTATTGGATCCCTGAACAGTGGTTTGCAACATTTTGATTGTAAATATATATGTGCACTTTTAGAAGTCTATACACTAAAGAGCTATGGTATACAATATGGTAGCCACTAGCCTAGGGGACTATTTACAGTTAATGAAAATTAAACAAATTAGATATTCAATTCATTAGTTTGCACTAACCTCATTTCAAAAGCTTGATAATTCATTTCTGGCCAGGTAGCCAAGCATTGGACAATGCCAATATGGGGCGTTTTCATCATCCTAGAAAGTTCAGGAGGACAATGTTACTGTAGAACTTTTGTCAGTTATCAAAGGAGTCTGTGATTGCAAAAAGGGTAAAAACGATTGAGTTAGTACAGGCAGTTGCCTCATGTTGTGTAAAAATAGCTTTGTCCTTGAGAGGTGGGCTATACCTGTATTAATGATGATTCTAAGGTATGAGATATAAACTCCAGAAAGATAATCCCCTGATCCCTTCAGGTTGTAATAAAGGAAATTAGAAACTTTCTATGTGAGGGGATCTCAGTCACCTTTTTCTGATGTTTGCATGGGAGAAATCAAGTAAGGGTATTATAGTAGTGTGTTTGGGCTGCCAAAACAAAATACCACAGACTGTGTGTCTTAACAGAAATTTAGTTTCTCACAATCCATCTCACAGTCCACGACTGAGATGCTGGAAAATCTGTTTCTAGTGAGGACTCTTCTTGCCTGCCGGTGGCTGCCTTCTTACTGTGTCCACACAAGGCCTGTCCTCTCTGGGGTGCAGAGACTGGCGGGGAGAGAAGGAAATCTTTTCCTCTTCTTATCAGGCCACCAGCCTTATCTCCTTATGGTTTCTCTGAAACTGTATTGCCTTCTCATAGGTTCTATCTCAAAACATTGTCACAATGGGATTAGGGCTCTCACTTGAATTTGGAAGGCAGGAGAATAGCAGGGGGAGGTGAAGACAGACACAATTTAGCCCAAATAGGCATTTTCTATTATGATACTAATCACAATTCCTGTAGTAAATGGCAAGAAACAGTTTTGGGTTGTTTTTTTTTTTTTTTGCTGCACCAGGTCTTAGTTGTGGCATGTGGGAGCTAGTTCTCCTCCCCTGGCATGGGGAGCCCAGAGCTTTGCCACTGGACTACCAAGGAAGTCCCAGAAACAGGTAATTTCTTCACAGAATAAGTGCCAGGGGGACAGTGAATAAAGAAAAGTTTAGTAATGTTAGCCTGAGGTATGGAGCGCTTTTGAAGGAAATGAGTCTTTCTCATTCATTTATTTATTTGAGAAAGAGTTATTGGACATCTCCACTATGCCTGGTGTTATGTTAGCATTTGATAAACGTATATGATGAGCATATATGAACACATATGATGACCATAGATGATGAACAGGATTTGGCAGCTGCCATTGGCCATCTCAAGTCAGCTGGCTGATATGGGAAAGCACACATTCAGATGTGTGCAGGACGCTGGTAGCCTGGAATCCTGAGCTAGTGAGTCATGGATCCTGTTGTGTAAGCTGGGACCTTTGTTTCAGGGTTAATATTTGTTTTAGATTTCCTGTGTTTATTATGTGCCACAATTAGAGATAATTTGAGATTAGCTCAGAAGAGTTTTGAACAAAATGAGGCTCCCTGAAGACTTGCTTTTTCCTGATTAGCCCTCCAGCCTCAACATACAGCAACACACCTCAAAATATTAGAGTCAGTGGTGAGGGACACCTTTCTCAGTTGGGCAAGGAAGAGTCTGGGCAAAAGCGACAATTTAGTCAGGGCCTTTCAGTGTGAACTAATACTTAAGGACCACACATTCTAGACTTTAGGGCAAATTTAATTCGCTTGTTGGCGAGGGACAGGGAAGCCTGGTGTGCTGCAGTCCATGGGGTCATGACTTGGCAACTGAATAACAGCTTTACAAACAAGGGAACGTAAGCCCAGTGAAATTAAAAAAGCTTGCCTACACAGAGTGCTGTTTGTTGACAGAGGCCGGAATAGCATCCTGGCTCAGTTCCTCTAAGTGCTGCTCAGATGTGCTGGTGTTTGTTTTACTTTCACAATGTGTAAGTACAGAAAAAGAAATTGAAAGCCCACAGAAAGTTCCACAGCAATTTGACATTGCCATAACATTCAAGCACTGGATCATTTTTCTATTAATTAACTTTTACTGATTTTACAAAAGAAGGCAACACATTGGAAAGAAGAAAATTGGTCTTTCACCACAATTAGTGTGCCAACTCTCAGACAGTACCTGGTAGAGCGGTTGGGTTGATTTAATCCCTGTCTGGGGGCAGCCTAAGCACTGGGAGACCCTGGCATATCCAAGAGAACAGCGCTGGGTCCCCGCCCTGCTCCATCCTGCTCTCCATCCATTTCCTCCTTCCACAACAAATGTCAGTCTCTCCCCAGGGCTCGTAGCTGATTCCCTTCTCTTCTTTCTCTCCACTCCCTTGAGTCATTTCCTCTCTCTGGGTTGTATTTATAGACCTGTCTCCCCAAACTCTATTTCCTGCCTCAGGCCCTCTCTTGTGACTCCAGTCTCCCATTTTCATTGTGCTGTTTCTCTTCATCAACTTACTTCAAGTTTATAAAGCACAAAATTCTCTTCTCCCTAGCACAATCACTCAGTCTCTGACCCTCAGTTATCCTTACTCCCTTCCACTTTCTCAGTGCCCTATCTAATCGTTCATCATCATTCATCAAAAGCATATTTTAATTTTTCCTTCAAAATATTTTTGGCACCTCCCTCTTTTTTCACCCCTCTGCCACCATGGCAGTTCAGCTCCTTGATGGCTGAGATCTCCTTGCTGGTCTCTCTGCTTCCATATACCCTTCTTTTGAACATATTCTTCAGGCACTCCTAAAATGCTCTTTTAGTTGGTAGAACTTTTTCCCATTTAAAAACCTTCAATGACCAACTGTAAGATAAATTCCAAACCTTTACTCAATGATAAAGGCCACGTCCAATTTCCTGGTCCCAATCCATGTTTCCAGTCTTGCTTCTTACTCCTCCATCACATACCATCTGCTGCCAGACAAGTGGAATTTCCTAACGGGTTTTAAGACATTCACTTCATTTTCTCTGTTGCATTTCTGTTCAAGTTATTTCTTCAGGTTAGCATGGTCTCCCACTCATTTCTGCCCACTAAATGCCACTCATCCTTTAAAACCCAGCTCAGATCTTGTTCTTCTCAGCATTGTCAGAACTGATATTTCTGCCTATTGAACTAAAGAATTTTGGTTGTGCCTCCATTGTGGCATTTATTTCATATTATTTTGCAATATAGTTATTTGTGCACATGTAAAATCTTTCCTAGATTATCTGCTCCATGGGAATGGAGTTCACATATTTTATGCATGTAGCTGGTATGTTGAATAACATTGACACATGGATTATAATCAAAATATAACTTTGTTTTTATCTTTCACCATTCTTTCAAACTTTATTAAGTAGCAGCAATCTACTCCTTACTTTGAGTAGAGTTCCAGCTGACCCATAGCTGTTCTGATCTTTCTTGAGTAATAGATTGTTCTAGAATCATTTTTGCAGTCAATCAATTCAATAATCACTATGCTCAATCTAACATGGAAGGAAAAACCCTTGAAGTGACACTAAGTTTTCTCTCTTGGCTTTGCTAGGATAGACATGCTTTTTATTCTCTTCCTGCCTACTTCATTGATCACATTTGATTGATTTTAAAATATTGCAGCTACCAATTTATTTGCTTATGTATCTTATCTTTGGCCAATAGGAGCCTCTTCAAGTTGGCTCTGAATCCAAGGCCTTGTCCTAGCTTTGAAGAGGGAGAAAGGAGACACCAGCCAGGGAATGTAAGTGGCCTCTAGAAGCTAAATAGTCAAGGAAATGGATGCTCTTCAAGAGCTTTCAGCTGCAGCCTGCTGTCACCTTGATTTTAGCCTAATATGACACATTTTGGAATTTTGACCTCCAGAACTGTAAGATACTGTATTATTTTAAGCCACTGTGTCTGTAACAGTTTGTTACAAGAGCAGTACAAAACTGATGTTATATGCACCAGCTTCCTCAGTCCCTATGTTTTGTGTTTGCTCTCAGAGTTTCTGGAGGTGGGGATTAAGTGGCTTATCTACAGTGGTAATTGTCTTGAAAACAAACCACATATTTGCTTCCTTCCCATTCCTGTCTACTTTTTTCATTATCATACTGTGTTGGAAACACTTCTGAAAACAAAACAAAACAAAACAAAACAAAAAAACTGCTTATATTCAAGTCCTTGAACTGAAATTTGCTTCTGGGAAAAAAATCTAAAACAGAAGCTCAGATGATTTTGGTGAGAGACTGATATAGGACTTGTTTAAATTCTTCAGCTTGGACTGAAGAAGAGAGTTATGTATTTATGAGAAATTGTTATTAAAAAAATTCTTTCTCAAGATTGCTTTGGCTATTTGAGGTTTTTTGTACTTCCATACAAATTGTGAAATTATTTGTTCTAGCTCTGTGAAAAATATCATTGGTAGCTTGATAGGGATTGCATTGAATCTATAAATTGCTTTGGGTAGTATACTCATTTTCACTATATTGATTCTGCCAATCCATAAACATGGTATATTTCTCCATCTATTAGTGTCCTCTTTGATTTCTTTCACCAGTGTTTTATAGTTTTCTATATATAAGTCTTTAGTTTCTTTAGGTAGATATATTCCTAAGTATTTTATTCTTTTCGTTGCAATGGTGAATGGAATTGTTTCCTTAATTTCTCTTTCTATTTTCTCATTATTAGTGTACAGGAATGCAAGGGATTTCTGTGTGTTGATTTTATATCCTGCAACTTTACTATATTCATTGATTAGTTCTAGTAATTTTCTGGTGGAGTCTTCAGGGTTTTCTATGTAGAGGATCATGTCATCTGCAAACAGTGAGAGTTTTATTTCTTCTTTTCCAATTTGGATTTCTTTTATTTCTTTTTCTGCTCTGATTGCTGTGGCCAAAACTTCCAAAACTATGTTGAATAGTAATGGTGAAAGTGGGCACCCTTGTCTTGTTCCTGGCTTTAGAGGAAATGCTTTCAATTTTTCACCATTGAGGATAATGTTTGCTGTGGGTTTGTCATATATAGCTTTTATTATGTTGAGTTTTGTTCCTTCTAGTCTGCTTTCTGGAGAGTTTTTATCATAAATGGATGTTGAATTTTGTCAAAGGCTTTCTCTGCATCTATTGAGATAATCATATGGTTTTTATTTTTCAATTTGTTAGTGTGGTGTATTACATTGATTGATTTGTGGATATTGACAAATCCTTGCATCCCTGGGATAAAGCCCACTTGGTCATGGTGTATGATCTTTTTAATGTGTTGTTGGATTCTGATTGCTAGAATTTTGTTAAGGATTTTTGCATCTATGTTCATCAGTGAAATTGGCCTGCAGTTTTCTCTATGTGTGGCATCTTTGTCAGGTTTCATATGGAAATACAAAAAAACCTTGAATAGCCAAAGCAATCTTGAGAAAGAAAAATGGAACTGAAGGAATCAACCTGCCTGACTTCAGGCTCTACTACAAAGCCACAGTCATAAAGACAGTATGGTACTGGCACAAAGACAGAAATATAGATCAATGGAACAAAATAGAAAGCCCAGAGATAAATCCACGCACATATGGACACCTTATCTTTGACAAAGGAGGCAAGAATATACAATGGATTAAAGACAATCTCTTTAACAAGTGGTGCTGGGAAAACTGGCCCACCACTTGTAAAAGAATTAAACTAGAACACTTTCTAACACCATACACAAAAATAAACTCAAAATGGATCAAAGATCTAAACGTAAGACCAGAAACTATAAAACTCCTAGAGGAGAACATAGGCAAAACACTCTCTGACATACACCACAGCAGGATCCTCTATGATCCACCTCCAAGAATATTGGAAATAAAAGCAAAAATCAGCAAATGGGACCTAATTAAACTTAAAAAGCTTCTGCACAACAAAGGAAACTCTGAGCAAGGTGAAAAGACAGCCTTCAGAATGGGAGAAAATAATAGCAAATGAAGCAACTGACAAACAACTAATCTCAAAAATATACAAGCAACTCCTACAGCTCAATTCCAGAAAAATAAATGACTCAATCAAAAAATGGGCCAAAGAACTAAATAGACATTTCTCCAAAGAAGACATACAGATGGCTAACAAACACATGAAAAGATGCTCCACATCACTAATTATCAGAGAAATGCAAATCAAAACCACAATGAGGTACCATTTCACGCCAGTCAGAATGGCTGCAATCCAAAAGTCTACAAGCAATACATGCTGGAGAGGGTGTGGAGAAAAGGGAACCCTCTTACACTGTTGGTGGGAATGCAAACTAGGACAGCCACTATGGAGAACAGTGTGGAGATTCCTTAAAAAACTGGAAATAAAACTGCCTTATGACCCAGCAATCCCACTGCTGGGCATACACACTGAGGAAACCAGAATTGAAAGAGACACGTGTACCCCAATGTTCATCCCAGCACTGTTAATAATAGCCAGGACATGGAAGCAACCTAGATGTCCATCAGCAGATGAATGGATAAGAAAACAGTGGTACATATACACAATGGAGTATTACTTAGCCATTAGAAAGAATACATTTGAATCAGTTCTAATGAGGTGGATGAAACTGGAGCCTATTACACAGAGTGAAGTAAGCCAGAAAGAAAAACACAAATACAGGATCAGATCAGATCAGATCAGTCACTCAGTCGTGTCCGACTCTTTGTGACCCCATGAACTGCAGCACGCCAGGCCTCCCTGTCCATCACCAACTCCTGGAGCTCACTCAGACTCACATCGATCGAGTCAGTGATGCCATCCAGCCATCTCATCCTCTGTCGTCCCCTTCTCCTCCTGCCCCCAGTCCCTCCCAGCATCAGAGTCTTCTCCAATGAGTCAACTCTTCGCATGAGGTGGCCAAAATACTGGAGTTTCAGCTTTAACATCATTCCTTCCAAAGAAATCCCAGGGCTGATCTCCTTCAGAATGGACTGGTTGGATCTCCTTGCAGCCCAAGGGACTCCCAAGAGTCTTCTCCAACACCACAGTTCAAAAGCATCAATTCTTCGGCGCTCAGCCTTCTTCACAGTCCAGCACTCACATCCATACATGACCACAGGAAAGACCACAGCCTTGACTAGGCGAACCTTTGTTGGCAAAGTAATGTCTCTGCTTTTGAATATGCTATCTAGGTTGGTCATAACTTTCCTTCCAAGGAGTAATTTGTCTTTTAATTTCATGGCTGCAGTCACCATCTGCAGTGATTTTGGAGCCCAGAAAAATAAAGTCTGACACTGTTTCCACTGTTTCTCCATCTATTTCCCATGTAGTGATGGGACCAGATGCCATGATCTTTGTTTTCTGAATGTTGAGCTTTAAGCCAACCTTTTCACTCTCCACTTTCACTTTCATCAAGAGGCTTTTGAGTTCCTCTTCACTTTCTGCCATAAGGGTGGTGTCATCTGCATATCTGAGGTTATTGATATTTCTCCCAGCAATCTTGATCCCAATTTGTGTTTCTTCCAGTCCAGCATTTCTCATGATGTACTCTGCATATAAGTTAAATAAACAGAGTGACAATATACAGCCTTGATGTACTCCTTTTCCTATTTGGAACCAGTCTGTTGTTCCATGACCAGTTCTAACTATTGCTTCCTGACCTGCATACAAATTTCTCAAGAGGCAGATCAGGTGGTCTGGTATTCCCATCTCTTTCAGAATTTTCCACAGTTGACTGTGATCTACACAGTCAAAGGCTTTGGCATAGTCAAGAAAGCAGAAATAGATGTTTTTCTGGAGCTCTCTTGCTTTTTCCATGATCCAGCAGATGTTGGCAATTTGATCTCTGGTTCCTCTGCCTTTTTTAAAACCAACTTGAACATCAGGAAGTTCACGGTTCATATATTGCTGAAGCCTGGCTTGGAGAATTTTGAGCATTACTTTACTAGCGTGTGAGATGAGTGCAATTGTGCGGTAGTTTGAGCACTCTTTGGCATTGCCTTTCTTTGGGATTGGGATGAAAACTGACCTTTTCCAATCTTGTGGCCACTGCTGAGTTTTCCAAATTTGCTGGCATATTGAGTGCAGCACTTTCACAGCATCATCTTTCAGGATTTGGAATAGCTCCACTGGAATTCCATCACCTCCGCTAGCTTTGTTCGTAGTGATGCTTTCTAAGAGCGCCTCGCCGGCTGCACGGTCCACTAAGAGCGCGGCCGAGAGGAGCTACCCAACGACCGAGGAAGAACGGCGGTGAGGACCCGCGAACTAAGCACAGCCAAGAGGAGCTACCCCACGACCGAGGTCAGGAAGGGCGGCGGTGAGGAGATATCCCTCCTCCAAGGTCAGGAAGGGCGGCGGTGAGGAGAGACCCCTCATCCAAGGTAAGGTGCGATGGCTGTGCTTTGCTGGAGCAGCCGGGAAGATACCCCACGCCCAAGGTAAGAGAAACCCAAGTAAGACGGTAGGTCTTGCAAGAGGGCATCAGAGGGCAAACACACTGAAACCATACTCACAGAAAACTAGTCGATCTAATCACACCAGGACCACAGCCTTGTCTAACTCAATGAAATTAAGCCATGCCTGTGGGGCAACCCAGGATGGGCGGGTCATGGTGGAGAGATCTGACAGGGTGTGGTCTGCTGGAGAAGGGAATGGCAAACCACTTCAGTATTCTTGCCTTGAGAACCCCATGAACAGTATGAAAAGGCAAAATGACAGGATACTGAAAGAGAAACTCCCCAGGTCAGTAGGGGCCCAGTATGCTACTGGAGATCAGTGGAGAAATAACTCCAGAAAGAATGAAGGGATGGAGCCAAAGCAAAAAGTATATCCAGCTGTGGATGTGTCTGGTGATAGAAGCAAAGTCCGATGCTGTAAAGAGCAATATTGCATAGGAACCTGGAATGTCAGGTCCATGAATCAAGGCAAATTGGAAGTGGTCAAACAAGAGATGGCAAGAGTGAATGTCGACATTCTAGGAATTAGCGAACTAAAATGGACTGGAATGGGTGAATTTAACTCAGAGGACCATTATATCTACTACTGTGGGCAGAAATCCCTCAGAAGAAATGGAGTGGCCATCATGGTCAACAAAAGAGTCTGAAATGCATGCAGTACTTGGATGCAATCTCAAAAATGACAGAATGATCTCTGTTCGTTTCCAAGGCAAACCATTCAATGTCACAGTAATCCAAGTCTATGCCCCAACCAGTAACGCTGAAGAAGCCGAAGTTGAATGGTTCTATGAAGACCTACAAGACCTTTTAGAACTAACACCCAAAGAAGATGTCCTTTTCATTATAGGGGATTGGAATGCAAAAGTAGGAAGTCAAGAAACACCTGGAGTAACAGGCAAATTTGGCCTTGGAATACGGAATGAAGCAGGGCAAAGACTAACAGAGTTTTGCCAAGAAAATGCACTGGTCATAGCAAATACCCTCTTCCAACAACACAAGAAAAGACTCTATACATGGACATCACCAGATGGTCAACACCGAAATCAGATCGATTATATTCTTTGCAGCCAAAGATGGAGAAACTCTATACAATCAGCAAAAACAAGACCAGGAGCTGACTGTGGCTCAGACCATGAACTCCTTATTGCCAAATTCAGACTGAAATTGAAGAAAGTAGGGAAAACCACTAGACCATTCAGGTATGACCTAAATCAAATCCCTTATGATTATACAGTGGAAGTGAGAAATAGATTTAAGGGCCTAGATCTGATAGAGTGCCTGATGAACTATGGAATGAGGTTCGTGACATTGTCCAGGAGACAGGGATCAAGACCATCCCCATGGAAAAGAAATGCAAAAAAGCAAAATGGCTGTCTGGGGAGGCCTTACAAATAGCTGTGAAAAGAAGAGAAGCGAAAAGCAAAGGAGAAAAGGAAAGATATAAACATCTGAATGCAGAGTTCCAAAAAATAGCAAGAAGAGATAAGAAAGCCTTCTTCAGCGATCAATGCAAAGAAATAGAGGAAAACAACAGAATGGGAAAGACTAGGGATCTCTTCAAGAAAATCAGAGATACCAAAGGAACATTTCATGCAAAGATGGGCTCGATAAAGGACAGAAATGGTATGGACCTAACAGAAGCAGAAGATATTAAGTAGAGGTGGCAAGAATACACAGAAGAACTGTACAAAAAAGAGCTTCACGACCCAGATAATCATGATGGTGTGATCACTGACCAATACAGTATACTAATGCATATATATGAAATTTTGAAAGATGCTAACAATAACCCTGCATACAAGACAGCAAAAGAGACACTGATGTATAGAACAGTATTTTGGGCTCTGTGGGAGATGGAGAGGGTGGGATGATTTGGGAGAAGAGAATGGCATTGAAACATGTATAATATCATATATGAAACGAGTCTCCAGTCTAGGTTTGATGCAGGATACTGGATGCTTGGGGCTGGTGCACTGGGACAACCCAGAGGGATGGTATGGGGAGGGAGGAGGGAGGAGGGTTCAGGATGGGGAACACATGTATACCTGTGGTGGATTTATTTTGATATATGGCAAAACCAATACAATATTGTAAAATTAAAAAAAATTCTTATGAGAAATTTATCATAAAATTTGCTTATGAGAAGTTTCCAAGGTGCAGGAATGTAGGAGCTTTGGGAAGCGAGTGAGAGCCTAAGACTCAGGTGACAAAACAGACTCACTGTCTTTTCCCCCTTTTCTTTGTATGTCTTCATTATGTGCTTCCTCAATACTTGGAGTAAGATTGTTTTGCAAGTCTCTGGAAGTGACACCTAGGGCTTCCACAGACACCAGGGACTATAAATCTGAGTTGGAATTTTAAGGCAGATACAGTAGATTGGTTCACTGTACACCAGAGTTTCTCAACCGTGGTACCATTGATATATTGAGCTGGATAATTATTTTTATTATTTTTGGCTGCGCTGGGTCTTTGCTGTTGTTCAGGCTTTTCTCTAGTTGTGGTGAGCCAGGGCTTTTCCAGTCAAGGTGTACAGTGGCTTCTCTTGTTGCAGAGCACAGGTTGTAGGCATGCGGGCTCAGTAGTTGTGGCACAAAGCCTTCTTCACCTTATGGTACATGAAATCTTCTGGGACCGGGATCAAACCCATGTCCCCTCCACTGGCAGATAGATTCTTAACCCCTAGACCACCAGAGGATCCCTGGATAACTCTTTATTTGCAGTCCATCCTGTGCATCGTAGGATATTGAGCAGCATCCTTTGGCCTTCATCCTCTAAATGTTATTTTCACTCCCACCTCAGTTGTGACAAACAGAAGTATCTCCAGACATTATCCACTATTCTGAAGGGATGAAATCACCCTGCAGTGAAAACCATTCCTCAGGGAACTCCAACTCCTTTTCCTCCTGCCTTCTGGGAACCCGGAAGCAGAAAATGATGATCACATTCCTCGGACTCTCTTCAGACAGGATTCTGTGTGTGAGACTCAGAACATGGCCGTGAACATACATCAAAAAGCAGCAGACAAGTGACTTTTCTGACAAGCACAGTCATTGAGGTGTTTGTTTTGTTTTGTTTCTAGAACAGTAGTGATGATGGCCTAATCTCAGGTCTCACGTGTGTTGAGGGCGGTGGCAGCAGTGTGATTTTGTTATAACAATCCATACTTCGACCTCCTGATGTGAAGAGATGACTCATTGGAAAGACGCTGATGCTGATAAAGAGTGAAGGCAAAAGGAGAAAGGGGGCAACGGAGAATGAGATGGTTGGACGACATCACTATCTCAAGGGACATGAGTCTGAGCAAACTCCAGTAGATAGTGAAGGACAGGTAAGCCTGGTGTGCTGCAGTTCATGGGGTCACAAAGAATCAGACACTACTTAGTGACTGAACAACAACTGGATAACTGGATATTTCTCTTCGCTCTATTTCTCCTCATTATGTAACATCTACGTTGGTTTCTTGGCACTTGAAGAAATTTGAAATGAATTCTTTTCTGGTTAAACTGGCTACAGATGATTCTGTTATCTGAAATGCAGTCATTTTTACCAGGACTGTGTGCAGAAAGCATCACAACATAAACTGGCTTTGGTTTCATGAGAAAGCTGGGGAAACAATACTAAGAATTTAGACTTTGAAGACTAGAAAGCTTGTGAACCTAGTTATATGACATTCAACAATCCTTAGATGGCAGAACTCATGCTGACCAAGCTTGTTACATTAACCAATACGTTAGGGAAAATGGGAAGTGTTAATGTGTATGTGCTGGTTATTACTGTTTTCATCAAAGTCTGGCAAGATACAGATCAACTCAAACCATAGGCGAAATTAAATAGAACTTGGCTAAAAGAGGCCAAAGACTCGTTGACTGCAATGTAAGTATCTTGAGTCTTCAGTAATTTGGAATCTTGCAGAGTTAACAAAATTCAACTCTGGTGTTTAACCAAATGAGTTGAAAACTTATGTCCACACAAAACCCTCCACATAGATGTTTATAGCAGCTTTATTCATAATTGCCAAAATTTGAAAGTAGCCGAGATATCCTTCAGCTGAATGGATAAATAAAATGGGGTATATCCAGACAATGGAATATTATTCAGCACTAAATATAAATGAGCTATCAAGCCATGAAAAAATCATAAAGGAAACTTAAAAGTATTTTATACTGAGTGAAAGAAGCCAACTTGAAAGGGTGGCATACTGTATGATTCCAATTCTATAATATTCTGGAAACAGTAACTGTAGACACAGTGTTTGCCAGGGGTTAGACGGGAGGAAGAGAGAGATGGATAATACTATGATACTATGTTGCTGCTGCTGCTGCTGCTAAGTCACTTCAGTCGTGTCCTACTCTGTGCGACCCCATAGACGGCAGCCCACCAGGCTCCCCCGTCCCTGGGATTCTCCAGGCAAGAACAATGGAGTGGGTTGCAATTTCCTTCTCCAATGCATGAAAGTGAAAAGTGAAAGTGAAGTCACTCAATCATGTCCGGCTCTTAGCAACCCCACGAACTGCAGCCTACCAGGCTCCTCCATCCATGGGGTTTTCCAGGCAAGAGCATTGGAGTGGGGTGCCACTGCCTTCTCCATATGATACTATAATGGTGGTTAAATGTCATTACACATTTGTCAAAACCCATAGAAGGTACAACACCAAGAGTGAACCATAATATAAACTATGGACTTTGTGTGATAATTATCTGTTGATTTTTGTTCATCTGTTGTAAAAAACCTTCTACTCTGGGGCAGGATATTGATGGTGGAAGAGGTTGTGCTTGTGTGGGGGAAGTGAGTATATAGGAACTCTTTTTTCTGCCCAATTTTGCTGTGAACCCTAAAACTGCTCTAAAAAACAAAGTCTATTAAAAAAAAATCAACTGTTTTCTTACTCCAACAGTAAAGACTAATGTTTAGCCTTAGAAAAAAATAAGTTTCAGATCTCCAGTTTTTTCAAGCAAGTCCCTTAAGAGTTGTTTGTCTGATACTGGGAGCTAGCTTATTAATAAAGATCAAACTAAGCATTATCTTCCCATTTAATCCTCTTTAAATGGTGCAAGATAGCTCTCATTAACAGAGCTGGAGGGTGGACAAAGGATAGTGGCCAGTAAGTCTTCTGACTTAAAAATTCACAACACATGCTCAACTGTGGTCATAAAGGAAAAAGGACCGGTGTGTTAGAAGCTATGATGCACAATCCAGACCCCCTTTAGGACTGAAGGACAACTCTTCAGCTGCTGGGAGTGTTCTCAGCTGTCAGTCTTACCTGGGAAATTACTGAAGAGAAGTATCAATACTTCACTAAAGGACACACCACCCTTCCTGAAGACAGCCTGCATCCAATGACTTGTTAACAGAAGTACGTAAAGTCCCAGTCCTCTCAGCCAGACTTGAAACTTCTCTAAGGGACCAGTCCAGTTCCAGATGTTCCCCTTGTTGGCTGAAGCCTTTCCTGAGACTGTATCATAGCCTCATCATCCCTCTGTTTAATACTCCTGTCTTCTCTGTCCTTCCATTCAGTGATCCCTAGAGCACTCTTTACTAAATTTCCTGTATGCTCATCCCAGCCTCAGAGACTGCTGTCCAAGAAACTTAATCTTCAAAAACTAGAAAGAGACTTCAGAGCCCAAAGGTTAGGGCAATCAGAAGCACAAATGCAGGAACCGTCCACTTTGCAGCAGGACATCATTGCTCTTATCAGTAGCTACCTGCATTTCCTTTATACACTTTTCTGTATAGAAATGTGTGTTATCTTTTTCCTACAAGCTGAAAAGAAATCATATCAACATTTTTACTTTGGGTTTGAAGTATCTTTCTCTATAATACAGAACACTGAGTCATCGTAGTCTAGAAAAGATATGGAGAAATATGTTATTTATATCACAATGGACAAAATATTAACTGACTAGAATTTATTATTGTCATATAATAATTTAAACTATGGGTACTATGTTCATTCTTCATTTGGGGACTCCAGTTGTTCTAAATGCAGGCCTCCTTTATGTTGTTGCTGCTACTGCTGCTGCTGCTAAGTTGCTTCAGTCGTGTCCGACTCTGTGCGACCTCATAGACAGCAGCCCACCAGGATCCCCCGTCCCTGGGATTCTCCAGGCAAGAACACTGGAGTGGGTTGCCATTTCCTTCTCCAATGCATGAAAGTGAAAAGTCAAAGTGAAGTCGTTCAGTCGTGTCCGACTCTTAGCGACCCCATGGATTGCAGCCTACCAGGCTCCTCTGTCCATGGGATTTTCCAGGCAAGAGTACTCGAGTGGGGTGCCATTGCCTTCTCCGAGTGAGAGTGGGTTATATCATTGCAAATAACACTTTACTCAATAATCGAAAATACTTATGAATAAAAAAAAAAAAAAACACTATCATAGAAATGTAGGGAGCATATGCCTTAACTTTTAGTTCACAAGTCATAGAACCATGAGAAGCCACATGCAAATCTGATGCAGAGAATATGTGTCCTCCAAATATCTCAACTTTGGACAAACTAGCAAGGTAAGATGTTGATACTGTCTCTTTTGAAGAGGGATGTGTGTTCATGGATGTGTAAGTGCTTAAAGCTTTGGGCCTTCTTAGTAATGGAATCTAGAAATTTAGTTGTGTATATTTTTCTTACCTAAAATGGAAGATTTTATTTCCAAGTCTTTCTTGTAGGAAAATATGGTTATATGATTAAGTCATGTTCAGAGTGTTGTTAAGTGAAAGTCTGGTTATTGGATTTCCAGAAAATCTCCCTAAAGCATCTCTGTCACTCCCAAGGTCTGCTCCCTTCATCCTCTACCTCCTTCTTTGAACCTATAACTCAGACATGATGCTTGGAGCTGAGACTGCTCATCTTAGATCTTGGCCCCAGAAGATGGATGTCACAGTTAAGATAGTGAAGCAAGAAAAACCTGGATTCAGGGGTGCTGATTAGTGAGGAGCCATAATATCAGCCCTGTCCCACCTACCTCTATACTTCTTTTGCATGTAAAAGAAACAATGTTCTATTTTATGAAAACCATTACTACTTTGGACTTTTCCACTATACATAGTGAAAGTCGCTCAGTCTGACTCTTTGCGACCCCATGGACTGTATAGTCCATGGGATTCTCCAGGCCAGAATACTGGAGTGAGTAGCCTCTCCCTTCTCCAGGGGATCTTCTCAACCCAGGAATTGAACCCAGGTCTCCCACATTGAAGGCAGATTCTTTACCAGTTGAGCCACCAGGGAAGCACATAGCTGAACTCTATCTAAACTGATATGGAACTCAAGTGATGTAATCCTAGAATAGCCCTTTGGCCCATGCCATCACTTTTTCTAGGGAAGGTTAGGGAAGTGCTGCCTAGTGGTCTCCATAGTTACCAGGTTCACAAAGCTTCACAGGAGATGAGCTGGGCTTGAAAATTTCTAGCTTCTTATGGTTCAACCTCACCCACACTATTTCTAAAAGAAATTCCATGAAAGTTTTATAATGTAGCAAGTTTCCTCTTGTATTAGCATAGATTTATTGGACATTAACATTTTGACCTTTGCTAGGAATTTGCATGATGGAGAACAAAACATTATTCTTTACTTTTCTACTGCCACTGTAATAGCACAAACTGGCTTAAAACAGCACAAATATATTCTTTTACAGTTCTAGAGAATCAGATATCCAAAGTGAGTCTTGCAAGACTAAAATCAAGACGTCAACAGAGCTGGTTTCTTCTGGTGGCTCCAGAGAGAAGAATCCACTCCTGTCTCTTCCAGCTTCTAGAGGCTGCTGGCATTCCTAGGCTTGTGGCCATATCACTTCAATCTCTGCTTCTGTTGTCACATTTCCTTCTCTTCCAACCCTGACTCCTTCTATTTCTCTCTTATAAGGATAATTGTGATCACATCAAACCTACCTGACCAATCCAGGATAATTTCTCTCAAGATCCTTAATTTAATCAAATCTGTGAATTAGCTTTTGGCATATAAGGTAGCAGGGGTTAAAGGGCTTAGGATGTGGACACATTTGGGAGGCTGACCCCATTTATCTGGACATCTTGATTAGAAATCATCCAGGAAAGATTTTTTTTTTCCTAATTTAAAAGCAGGACAAATTGTTACATATGGTTACTGTTAGATAGGGTTGCCTTTAAAAAAGGTGCCTTCAGTAAATTGAAAACTACTATTAAAATGATTAATGGCAAAAACAATTTGCTGAAAGTATAATAGGCAAGGTGATGAGAGTTTATATATTCAGCATACGCACTATAAAAATTTTTTTAAATAGTAAGAAAACTACTGATTCCATTATTTTGGTAAACAGTTCATCGTACAAGAATAACAATTCACAATCCAAAATAAATGGAAAGGTTTACTTTTAAAATTATGATGATAATAACAAGATATTACTAATGGTAAGGGTACAGTTAACCAAATCTGGATGCTTTCGTATCTTGCTTCTAGAAATGTACATTGGTCTTTCTTTATGTAGCACAAGGTTTCAAGAATGCTAAAAATGCTCTACTCAGTAATACTACATTTGGGAAATCATCCGAAATGTAGCAGAGCAAAAATGTTTACCTTTATGTGAAAAATTAAGAAAATTTAAAACATTCTGCAATAGGAAAATGACTAAATAAATACTGCTATAAGATGAAATATTACTCAGCTATTTAAATGTATGCTACCGGGGAGTATTTTTTCCTAAATCACTTGGAGAAATGCCTAAGGTAAGGGCATAGAAAGCAGTCCTACAAGGCAACTGAGCAGCAGCTGAAAGTCAGCTTAGGAGTCGGGAGAACATGCTTTCCCTGGGCCTGGTCTTTCTGAGTTTCCTTTCAAACCATCATGGGAGAAAATTTAAATATAAAATTATTTAAGTTTATTAGCACTGACTCCAATTAGCATGAAAAGGATAACCAGGCCCCAAATCTAGTCAGTTACCACTGATACCATTTATGTGAGTCTACAAAATGCAGAATATACTTCTGAACTGATTGATGACTGGCAATTAGTTTCTGCCCTGACCTTGAGTCCTCCCTGCTTTTGTGGTCCCCTGGGAATATTCCTCTCATTTGGGGATCTCTTCATTACTAAACAACTGAAATGTCTGGCCCAATTGAGCATCCAGGAAGTTGCTGGATATATAACTATATAATTTCAGATGTGCTGCAGTCCACAGGGTTGCAAAGACTCAGACACAACTTAGCAACTGCACAACATGTAACTTCAAGACAAATTTCTCCCAAATTCTTTCTTTGACTTATTCCAAAATAAAGCTCACTCCATTTTGCTTTGCTATGAAATTCTATTTACTTCATTTGCATGTTCTTTTTCTCATAAAGCCATGTAAATAAGGAGAGGATTCTAGTGCTACAACAAATGCAAGTGAAGCATGTGCTGCTGTTGCTGCTGCTAAGTCACTTCAGCCGTGTCTGACTCTGTGTGACCCCATAGACGGTAGCACACCAGGCTCCCCCGTCCCTGGGGTTCTCCAGGCAAGAACACTGGAGTGGGTTGACATTTCCTTCTCCAATGCATGAAAGTGAAAAGTGAAAGTGAAGTCGCTTAGTCATGTCTGACCCTTAGTGACCCCATGGACTGCAGCCTACCAGGCTCCTCCATCCATGGGAGTTTCCAGGCAAGAGTACTGGAGTGGGGTGCCTTCTCCTGAAGCATGTTCAGTACAGCTCTCAAAAAGACTTTCACTTTATTTGGTCTGATTCCCACTGTGCTCTTAGCTATTTTTACTTTTATACTTAAAAGCATGTGAATTTTTCAAGTTTCTGCCTGCTTTATATGCCTGTGTATTTTGGGTTTTTTTTTTTTTTTTTTCACTACTATTCCCATTGGTTGGCTGATCTTCACATTTTTTCCCAAATTGACTAACTTAATACTGTGATTTCTACTAACTAGCTTTCATGTCTTCCCACTTTCTACAAAATACACTCCGCTTATGAAGAATATTACCCATTGAACAAGGCATGTAGAAAAGCAAAATAAAAAGTTGTATATTCAACATTGTCATAACTGTGCAAAATTGATGTGTTAGACTGGATGACCCAAAAAGCAGGCTCCTTGAAATATGCAAGGATTAGATTAGGGGAAATTCCTCTGAGGAAAAAAAAGCCAGGGAGAACTATTAGATTACAAAGTAAGTGTGATCCTGAGTGAAAGCAGGAAGCAGGTTGCATGGAACCATGCTTGAGTGCTGCCTACTGCAAGGGAGGTATGGTGAGATTCTAGGGGAGTCTTTAAGTTAAAGTAAGTCATTAAAATGATACTGGAAAAGATTGAAGGCAGGAGGAGAATGGGACGACAGAGGACGAGATGGTTGGATGGCACTACTGACTCAATGGACACGGATGAGTTTGAGCAAGCTCTGGGAGATGGTAAAGGACAGGGAAGCCTGGTGCGCTGCAGTCCATGGGGTTACAAACAGATAGATATGACTAAGCAACTGAACAGCAAAATGGTACAGATGAACCTAGTTCCAGAGCAGGAAGAGAGACACAGATGTAGAGAAAGGACATGTGGAAACAGTTGGAAGGGAATGTTGGATGAATTGGGAGATTAGATTTGACATAAATATACTACCATGTGTAAAATAGATAGCTACTGGGAACCTACCTAGATAGCATAGGAAACTCAGCTCAGTGCTCTGTGATGACCCAGAAGGGTAGGATGGAGGCACGGTGTGAGGGAGGTCCAAGGAGTGGATATATGTATCAGTTCAGTTCAGTAGCTCAGTCGTGTTTGACTCTTTGTGACCCCATGAATTGCAGCACGCCAGGCCTCCCTGTCCATCATCAATTCCCGGAGTTCACCCAAACTCACATCCATCGAGTCGGTGATGCCATCCAGCCATATCATCCTCTGTTCTCCCCTTCTCCTCTTGCCCCCAATCCCTCCCAGCATCAGAGTCTTCTCCAATGAGTCAACTCTTCGCATGAGGTGGCCAAAGTACTGGAGTTTCAGCTTTAGCATCATTCCTTCCAAAGAACACCCAGGACTGATCTCCTTTAGAATGGACTGGTTGGATCTCCTTGCAGTCCAAGGGAATCTCAAGAGTCTTCTCCAACACCACAGTTCAAAAGCATCAGTTCTTCAGTGCTCAGCTTTCTTCACAGTCCAACTCTCACATCCATACATGACCACTGGAAAAACCATAGCCTTGACTAGACAGACCTTTGTTGGCAAAGTAATGTCTCTGCTTTTGAATATGCTATCTAGGTTGGTCATAACTTTCCTTCCAAGGAGTAAGTGTCTTTTAATTTCATGGCTGCAATCACCATCTACAGTGATTTTGGATACACACATAGCTGATTGACTTTATTGTACAGCAGAAACTAATACAATATTGTAAAGCAATAATATTCCAATAATAATAATAATAATAAAGAACAGTCCTGTGTCTTTCAGAAATGGACCTGCCTTGGTGTTTCTGTTGTACTCAGTCACTGGCTAGGAAGCAGAACCTCACGGCACAAATAGGGTGATCAATCTCAGTGTGCAGAACCTGGGGCTTTCAGTCAATTACAACCCTTATATTTGTAAATCTACATGGTATGCCACCTGTCTTTTCCATGTAAACCCCCTAGTCCCTCCTGGAAGAACAAGTTCATGGCTTCAGACCCTAACATTTTGCTGAAATCTGAAGCTGTAGGCACATCAAAACATGTGCACACCCACAAAAGCAGAAGATGAAACAATTTTGCAGAGCAATGATGCATGCATAAACTGGTTTCCTGACAAAAACAATGAAATAAACATACAAAATGGCATAAAAATAGAAGCATATACAAATATAGCACACACAGGTGCCTAAGGAGAAGTCTTCTCTCTCCTTGCCTATGCTTCAAGGATACAAGTAAACAAGACATAAGCAATCTATACAATTCATCTGAGTGGGAGGAAAGAAAGGAAAAAACAATTATCAGGATCCTACTTTTGTGCTCCTGTGGCTATGGTAAGTGGTTTCATGTTTGTTAAAATATATGTTACTATTTTTTTTCTCTTATTGAATACTTCATGACAAGATTCCAGGTAAGTCTAATGATTCCTGCTTTACAGAGGAAATAATGGGACTCAAAGAGATAATAGATTCAGAATTAAGTAACTTTCAAAGGGCACACATCTAGTAAATAACAGAACCAGAATACATTTTAAGTCTACCAATACAGAAGTAAGGGGAGAAGGGTGTTTGGGCGTATGGCATGTATATATACTTTTTGATTGCAAGGAATTTTTTTCCCCCAAAGCATCTTCAATCTTTTGCAGCCAAGGGTATTTTATACCATCCACCTCATAGTATGAGACTGGTTCTCTCATCAAATGGACACTTTAAAGAGCCAAGGGGAGGAGCTCGGTATCAAGTCAGTATCCTTGCCCATTTCAGGAGTGGTGGCAATAACTGTGATCCTTTTCTGTATTCTATTGTCAGAAAGTGACCCCTGCCTTGTTTACCCATCCAGCCCTCCAGTCATGCTGTGAATACACAACTACTATACTTTGACCTCTTTCAGGCTTTTGGAGGATTACAGCTCTTTCCCTGAGGGACAGGCCCAATAGAGAGACCCTTTTTACATCTCCTGTTCTCAAGCTTCCAGTTCTTTTTTCCTTTCATTTCTGTGGCCTCTTTATGAAGCTGATCCATCCTTGTAAAATTTCTGGAATTCAGACCTTCTTTAAGCTGTTACATTTCTTCTCCTCTAATCAAAGCTTTTCAGTCCCATTCTCTGTGCAACGATGACTGCTATTAGCAAATAAGCATTTTCAACTTGTTCCACCATTTTATTAATACAAGACTTACTGGTATTTATCTTGTCCAAAGGAACACCCATCTTTGGTTCAGAAATAATTATTGATACAAGTTACTGATCACTTTGCATACATTACCTCAGTTAGCCAACATAACTGATATTACCATCTGTGTTCTAAGAACAGAAAATGGAGATGTAGAACAGATTTAGTTATCTGGAAGCAGACATCAAAATAGACTACAGATCAACATCTGTGAAAGAAAGGTGGTGGAAAGGAGATTGGGCAGAGAAAGATGTCAAACTGTAAGCCTGACATAATCTTAGCTGTGTCACCTGGGAGCTCTGAGTCAAGTATTGGCCATCACCATCCCACGTGGAGTCAATATGGCTGGCCATTTATATACTTTCCTTGTTCCATCACTGGATGCAGGCTGTTATGGGGAAGCATGAGCTTGGACAAGGGGAATCTCAGCTGAGGAGATGTTGGAGGAGTATACACCTGGATGCTTTCTGATGACTACATTCCCCACAGCTAAGAGCAAATCTGTCCTTAAAAAGAAATCTGAGTGGTGTGTCTGTGTCTACCGCAGGCTCTCAGAATCTGGGAAATGTGTTAGAGAGTCTGCAGCTAGTAAGTGGCAAAGATTTGACAGCAAGTCTTTTGTGACTCAAGAGTCCATGCTCCCTGATAACTTATAATTGGTTTACAAATATTTATACAAACTGGTTATATCAGAATCACCTTTAAAATAGGGATTTCTTTAAAACATGAATATTTGGCTCTAAGGACTCCAGCTCTTGAGGTACAAAGGGCCAGTCATTCTGATAAAAGTCACAAATAGATATCTTTTTAAAAATACATTAGGTGTTATATATTTTTTTCCAAATTTTATCTAATTAGCGTAGACATTTTTATATGAAAAAATCTTTAGAATAGGGAATCATGAAGGTTTTAGCTGAGATAAACAACATTTTTAGAACTTCTTTTTGATTTGGGATAATATCCTGAGACCCTTGGCCTGGTGGCTTATGTCTTTTGACTTCTGGGACAATTTTAAAGGCACAATGAGCTTACCTCAGCTGCTATAGGTCATTTGTATTCCACCTTAAGCATGAGGAAGAAAGCTGTGTAAACATTACATAAATATTTTGCAGAATGTTTACTCCAGTAATGGAAGTACTAAGAAGCTACAGGTAGTTACTCTGGGTTACAGAGTGGTGGTTGAAATGCCTGAATATTTAAGTCTCAACAGTAAAGGCTGATATGAGGAATGTTCAGTGCTGGTTGACTGAGCTCTTTAAAATCAGGAAAAGTGATTTTTCATCTTTGTGCCTCCAACCATTCACAGTGTCTATGTGAATCAGTGAATACACGATAACTGTCTTTTAACCTCAGTGTTCGTGGTTTAGCCACTAAGTCATGTCAGACTCTTGGCAACCCCTGATGTCCACCAGGTTCCTCTGTCCATGGGATTTCCCAGGAGAGAATCCTGGAATGGGTCGCCATTTCCTTCTCCAGGGAATCTTCCCAACCCAGGAACTGAACCTGTGTCTCTTGCATGGCAGGCAGATTCTTTACTGTCTGAGCCACCAGGGAAGCTCTTAAATTAACCTTTAACCTCAAGTACTTAAAGTCATGAAATTTGGCCTTGGAAGAAAATCACCAGCCTCTCACACAAAAACTTACAAAATCAACTTTTGTCAATGACCACATATGTCACAAATCTAGATTTTTCACTTGGAATCTCAAATGAGTGAATTTAACTATCTTTTATTATTAGAAGTGGAGTTGACGAAAATGATTCCACATTGATCCTGAGCTATCTGATCTTGAACTTTTCCATTTCTTCCTTTACTGTTTCTATTCTATTTAATTCAGATAGTAACCATACGAAGAATGTTGAAATTGGAAGTTTCCTTTAGTTGATATTCAAGATGTTATTTAGCTCAAAACTTGAATATTTAGAGAAAACATGTAGCCAGTACTAATGATCATCTCATCCCATTGATATTTATCTACAGACTGAAGACAGTTGCCTTTCCTTCCTTTGTTGAGGCAGGGTTTCTTATCACTCATTTTCTGCATAACCTCAGATGAACCTCCACTGGCCTAATGACAAGAAGCATTCTCATCTTTTTATGACATGATGTTTGGGAAGATAAATCTAAAATTTCTAACATAAAAGAAGTTTTATAATCACAAACTGTGAAAAGCGGGGGGAATGTATACTTATCATAGGTAGTTTTTACCATGAATTTTCTGACCTTGATCTGATTAAAATCTCAACCTAAATGTTTTACCAATATAAATTTCTTTAGAATGTAATTGTTCATTTCACTGAACTTTGAATGAGAAAAACCCCAGTGTGGGGCAAAAAGGCTGACACAAAAGGTGTATTTAAGGACTGAGATGTTTACGGATCAAAGCATTTGAAACTGAACAGCCAATTTGACAAGAAGCAAAAACCACAGAACAGAGTACCACCTAGTCTTTGTTTTGTTTCACAAAATATTTGGGCTCTTCTTACTGTCCTCTCCCACCTCCTCTCTCTTTATTTACTTTATAGATGTCATTGAAGCAGATAACCTGATCCAACTCTGAAAGATTCAGGGGAGAAAGGGAAGCTTTCTACCTGAACATCCCTGATATAAACAGGAAATGAAGGCATCACTCACCGTGCTTGGAACTGGGAAATTGTTCTGGGGCTTCTTCCTAATTCCTCATGTAGGCATTTGGAGTATAAATGGTAAGACACCGACTTCTTATATATTTCTCAGGGGATGTTGGGAGCAATGTTCTCCCTTGCTGATCTTAGTAGGATGTAGTGTTTATGCCTAGTGGATAATGGTAGATGAAATCAAGGAGTTGGATTTGCTCACTGAAGACATGGTAGAAAGAACATAGACCAAATTAGAAAACAGTATTTAAGTCAGAGTTTGGCTGGTTTTCTTAAAAACATATTCTGATCGTAAGAACAGAGAATTGGGCAAATGCTATCAATAATTCAGTACAAATTTACCACTATACTAGCCAAAGTGTTCTGGATGCCATGCTGTTGGTGAATAAATAGCTCCTTATTTTCAAAGTGAGACTAGAGGAGTGCTTGTTAGGTGTTGGATAACTGGGATTATACATGACTCCATGGTTACTCTGGAATGGTGGTTTAGTTGCTAAGTCATGTCTGACTCTTGCAACCTCATGTATAGTAGCTTACCAGGCTCCTCTGTCCATAGGGTTCTCTGGGCAAGAATACTGGAGTGGTTGCCATTTCCTTTTCCAGAGGATCTTCCAGACCCAAGAATTGAACCTGGGTCTCCTGTGTTGCAGGCATATGGCTAAATAAAATCTCCTTAATTGCTTCATGGGGCATGTGCCTTGAGAATACTGAATGAGACAATGCTGAGAAATATGGAATCAGTGCATTCTGTCGCTGCTTTTATTATATTGAAGGTAAAAGGTGTCATGTGATATATAAAACAGCTTAAATTCTGCATTGATGTTTGGCCACTTTTGCAAAAATTTTATACAAGTGAAAAAGTGATGAGTTCACTTGCTCCTTTACTTTGTCAGAGATGCCCATATATTATAAAGAGGGAGGGGCTATGAAAGACAACAGAAGTTTCTAATTTCCTGGTTTCAAATAGCCTGCCTTATCCCCACAAGCACATACTCTTATAAGTTTCAAATCAGAAAATATGGTCACTGAAATCCTTTAGCATGTCATCTTCAGTTCTGAAACTGTGTTTTGGAATTTGTCTTCACGACACCAGGATGGCACACAAACAGTTGCAAAATTTAAAAACCCCCTTCTCTTAAGCGTTTTTTATGTTTGTAAGTATCTGGTATTATGGGGCTTCCCAGGGGTGCAGTGGTAAAGAATCCACCTGCAATGCAGGAGACTCTGGTTCAATTCCTGGGTCAAGAAGATTCCCTAGAGGAGGAAATGGCAACCCACTCCAGTATTCTTGCCTGGAGAATCCCATGGACGGAGGAGCCTGGTGGGCTGCAGTCTACATGGTCACAAAAGAGTCAGACACAACTGAGCACAGTAACAACAAAGCTGGTATTGTGCTGATGAAAAGTTTAGATGGCCGGCTGTATTTTTCACTTTAGTTACAACTGAGGTTAAATATTATTAAAAAGAAATCATACCAGTTTGAAGAATGTGCAGTGCTGTATCATACAAGGAGTACAGTTCAACTCTGCTCCTCCTTTCAATGTGTGTCAGAACTGGGTTCATTGACTGGCTCTGCCACGTTCTGCGTGATCTTGGTTTAGTTTCTTATCCTCTCTTATCCTTAGTTTCCTCACTTGTAAAATACAGATAATAATAATTTACCTAAATTATGGGGCTATTGTGAAGACTACAGATACAATAGGTAAAGTGCATAGCATAGTAAACTCACATAATAAAAGTTTGATAAGAGTTGGACACAATTTAGTGACCAAACCACAAACATTAATGTTATTTTTGTTAATATTCTTTATACCAAACAACCCACAGAATATTCAAATAAATGGGAAACACGTTTTAACATTATCATTTAAAATAGATGAGGTTTTGAAGCTAAAAATAGAATGAATAAATGAAATATATTGTACAATATATTTAGCCCAAAGTATAGTGAGTCGAATTAGTTGAACAATAAAACAGAAAGCCTTGGACAAAGGATTAGCCAGATAGCTTATATATGTTTTTGGATTGCAGCGTTACTTGAATTAAATTAGGGGTATAGGTTGTTGAGGGGTTTCCCAGGTGGTGCTAGACTCAATGGACATGAGTTTGAGCAAACTCAGGGAGATAGTGAAGCCTGGCGTGCTGCAGTCCATGGGGTCACAAAGAGTAGGACACTACTCAGTGACTGAACAACAACAATATAGGTTGGTGAGATTTGTACTCCTGACAGCTGATGACTCTATTCCTTTAAACCTCATTTATTTTAACCTTTATATCTTGGGGATTTCCTGTGATGTAGTTACTGAATTCTTTACACAGACACAAAGTTTCAAAGTCTTTAAGAATAATTTCAAAATACTGTTTCCCTTCCATTTCAAAGCAATGTGAGGTATGTGTATATCTTCTTAGCAATGTGGCTGCATCAATAATAAGGTTGTGAAAAAGGTAATGTTCTCTACAAACTTCCTGTTGAAGGTCCTCCTTCATAGTGAAATAATTCTTGCTTGCATTTTGTGTTTCTCAAAAAAAGTTAGGGGGAGCTTTGTCCCTTTGTATCTGGTGTATGATTTCTGTCTGGAAGAAAGTAATAGAGGTGTTAGCACGTATACATGGACAGATGGGCTGATTATGCTGGCAAGAACAAGGCTCCGAGTGGAGATGTTCTTGTCAGTAGCCTGCCCCATCCTCAGTGAGTGACTCCAGCTGAGAGGCCCTGGACCACTTAAGGCTCAACTTATTCAATTTGAGGATCAACCAAGGATTCCAGCATCAAGCAGCCAGGAGCACTGCAGTTAATGTCTGGCTACTGTGTAGAATATACACGTTCTGAATAAAGGCAGGAGGAAATCTTGAATCCGTACTCCACCTCCCTCCCAGATTGTGTTTCTCCAGTATGAGCAGGCCATATCCTTGGGTCAGAGCAGAAACGCTGGGGCAAAAAGTGCTTGGAATCTCTCATTCCTTCATATTCTGGTTTTGTAACACAGTGTCTTTATCAGGCTCATTTATTTGAATATGCTTATTTGTTCCTCTTGAAATACACATGTTTTACACCAGAAATAGAGCTTAACCTTCTGCCAAATGCCTGTATATTGTTATCACAAAAGTGCCTGCTATAAGATATGACTGACTTATATGTAAATGTCTAGGAATACATTCTGCAGCTACAGGATTTCCTGGATTAAGGTTTGAAAAGACTAATTCCTGTGTTGATCACAGCCTTGAATAGACTTTTCTAACACTGAACTGTTTAATTAATTATTACTTCCTCTGTCCCACTATCAAAATTTCCTCTATTGTAATATTGAAGTCAGTTTATCTTACTTCTCTGAGACTTTCCAACTTAATTTCCATCATTTGTGAGTTTCACCTTTACTTACGTTTTAGAGTTGTTGAAAGAAAAATATTCACAGGCATTTGTAACCAGGTTCAAAAATGAAATCAATCTTGCTTTTTTTCTTGGAAAGGCAATGATAGAGCAGGTAAGATCATTCCAGATTACTAGATTACTCTCCCATCTCTGCCATTTACTGCTTCTCTGATTATAGCCTCTCTGGTTCTCTTTCCTCATCTAAATGTTGGGGACAACAATGATATTGAACTTATAGGGATGTTGATAGTAGTAAGTGAATTAATTCTGTATAACTGTTAAAATAGTACCTGAAGTTTTTTTAGCTAAAATTACACAGTGAGTGCTGTGTAAGTTTACTGATGATGGTTTAGTTTTCTTTTTCCCCCATTTAGTACAAAACTTTATTAGCTTGATAGTCTCCTTAAAGTATTGGGAGATCATCTCTCATTTGAGGTTTACAAAAAGTTGTCTATAAACAACTCTTTTTACCAAAAAAATTATTTATTTATTTGGCTGAGCTAGCTCTTAGTTGCAGCTTGTGGGGTCTTTTTCTTTTTAGTTGTGGCTTGTATGATCTGGAGTTTCCCAGGTGGTGTAGTGGTAAATAATCTGCCTGCCAATGCAGGAGATGCAAGTTTGATCCCTGGGTCAGGAAGATCCCCTGGAGAAGGGAAATCCCATGGACAGGAGAGAGGAGCCAGTGGGCTACAGTCCATGGGGGTCTCAAAGAGTCAGATACCACTGAGCAACTGAGCACACACATGTGAGATCTAGTTCCATGACTAGGGATTGAACTTGGGCCCCCTGCTTTGGGAGGATGGAGTCTTAGCTTCTGGACCATCAGAGAAGTTGCTATAAACAACTCTTGATATCATTATCTCCTTGGTTATGGACTCTGATTTCCATGCTTCTCAATGGAAGCAATTATTTGCTTGCCTGTGTACACATGCAGGGGAATCGTATTAGTATATTCAGAATCTAAACATGTACCATATGAGGTTCACATTGAACACAGACAAGGAGAGTGATAGAGGGGCCATCTAGACAGTCGTGGAGAAACATTAGGTTTATCTGGTAGAGCTGTCTAACTTCTTTTCTCATTCCTGATAACCACATTTATCTTCTAAGCATAACATGGAACTTTAATGTATCACAAACAACCCATTGTCCAGAAGTGGCTATGAGGAGGGCTGGGACATTTAGATTCTAGCTGGGTGGTGATTATCCCATTTCTTTTTCTTCTTTGATATTAGGAGAATTAATATTGGAGGACCACTGGCAGTTTCTGTCCACACTGATGATGCTAAGTATCTTCTAGGGCTTTGAAGATACCAATGAATCTTAGTATCATCTCTGTAGTAGAATATCTTAGGAAGGTGAGGAAGTATCTAGAAAAGAAGTGGAGATGGACTTTTCCTTGTGTCCTTCCAACAGCACAAAATGGAAGGACGGTTACTCTGAATATCATATATAGTCACTCAAACACTGAAGGCAATGTTTAGAAATACTCATGTTGGTTTCTTATAAAATGCCAAAGGTTCTCTTGAATGCTACTGTTCACAGCTTCTAAGGTATGCTCTAGGCTTTTCCTGTCCTGATTTTTTTCCTAAGGTCACTGTGAGCAAGGTGGAAGGCCTAGCATTTCTGAAGGACTGGCCCAGCTATGCCAGAGTCTTTCCTGCCCAGAAATATCCTCTAAGTTGTCAACAACAATCATTTTTCTGTAGGGTCTATTTAACTGGCTAGACCCTTTTGCTATTCCAGAGAGGTGATTACACACTGGCTAACACACTCTCCACCAGACACTCATCTTCATCATATAGGACAGGCAGAACTCTGCAAGACTGAAGAGAATCCTCTGGCCTGGGGAGACAAAGACAGGACCAGTAGGGCAGAGTCACAGGGAGGTCATTTGTCACTTGGTGGAAATGTAATGAAGAAATACTCAGAGAAAGCATGAGAAAGCACCCAGAACAAAGTTTTTTTTTTTTCCCTAGTTTTGACCAAGACTGGCCTTCTTCATTAGTATAATTCTGAAGAATTTCATGTCTCATATAGACGGTAAAGAATATGCCTGCAATACAGGAGACCTTAGTTTGATCCCTGGGTTGGGAAGATCCCCTGAAGGAGAAAATGGCTACCCACTCCAGTATTCTTGCCTGGAGAATTCCATGGACAGGGGTAGCCTGGCAAGCTACAGTCTGTGGGGTCACAAAGAGTCAGACACGACTAACACACATAAAAGGAATTTTCCTATGGAACAGAACCCTTTTTCTATCTCTATAATGTTTGTTTGGCTGGTGAATATACAGATCACTGCTGATCCCCAAAAGCAGTTGGGAGTAAGTGTTCAGAGAAGAGGCACTTGGGGCAGGCACTGTGGGTTTCCACCTGGCCTCTGCTGCCCACAGGCCTTGTGCCCTTGGACAATTACTCACCTGCTGTATCACTTCACTAAATTCATCCTATCCAAAAAATAGGAATGCCTGGCATTTATTGTTATGTATTGTGAACCAGCCACAGTGCCAATGACCTTCGTGTGTGTTCCCATGTGCTTTCACAACTACTCTTCTAGATAAGCGCATGTGCCTTGGAGTTAGCCGGGCCTGGACTCAAGTCTCAGTCCTGGCTCTGACTCCCGCCAGCTGGGGATCTTAAGTAAGTGGCTTAACTTCTCTATACTCGATTTCTCCCACTTAAGATAAAGGTAATAATATATATTATACTACCTTATAAAATTGCTTTGAGGAGCAAAGGAAACTATGTATGGTACGTAATAAGAACTCAAAAATATTAGTCATATCCCTGTTTTCCTTCTGTTGGGAGCACCTAGGATGGGTTCATAGTACTTTGATAATGTGAAATATGATACAATTGTGGGCAAGTGGCAATGAAGATGAGGCAGTGATTCTGAAGGTTGATTTTCCAAATGTGACAAACTATCTGACCTGATGATCACTGAAGTTCTCTGCTTGTCCTAGTCTTTAATATCTCAGGGAAAGGAAATGGTGCAGGCACTTTGTTGAGAAAGCTGTGGCTTTCTCAAAGCTGTGGCATTCAAGTCATACTAGAATGACTGTATCAAGTCAAAAAAATTTCAGAATTATGGCAAACTAGATAAAACCAAGAGCTATATGGCTTAAAATCTTAGATTGCTCATCCTACTGAATTAAAGAGATAGACTTCAAACTATTCTCCAAAGTAATCACATCACATTATGAGAAATTCTAGCCTTAGAAGAAATTGTTTCAAAATATGGTCTATAAGTACCACATGAAAGCAAACTTAAAGTTTTCACATACCATTTTAAGAAGATTTTAAGAAGAATATAGTAATAGAAAATGAGTGTGAAAATTCTCTCTATTCATTTCATGGTCTTTGTTTTTTAAGTAAAGGGAATAAATATGAATTCATACTGTACGTATTCTTGGGGTGAAATTCATTCTTTCCAGTTTAATTTTTGCTAAAGTAATTTTATATCTTATAAGTCTGTGTGTGACTAGATCTGGTATGTTTGTGTTTAGACGAGGATGGATTGCCTATCCCTAAGGCAACCAGTATCAGACAATATGCACAGAAGAGGGAAAAAATCTTGAACTATTTTTTCATACTACTTCTATGTCTGTGACCTCTATTATATTACATTTTGTGGCATTGAAATATGTATAATATCATATATGAAATGAGTCACCAGTTCAGGTTTGGTGCATGATACTGGATGCTTGGGGCTGGTGCACTGGGATGACCCAGAGGGATGGTATGGGGAGGGAGGAGGGAGGAGGGTTCAGGATGGGGAACACATGTATACCTGTGGCAGATTCATTTTGATATATGGCAAAACCAATCAGATCAGATCAGATAAGTCGATCAGTTGTGTCCGACTCTTTGCGACCCCATGAATCGCAGCACGCCAGGCCTCCCTGTCTATCACCAACTCCCGGAGTTCACTGAGACTCACATCCATCCAGTCAGTGATGCCATCCAGCCATCTCATCCTCTGTCGTCCCCTTCTCCTCCTGCCCTCAATCCCTCCCAGCATCAGAGTCTTCTCCAATGAGTCAACTCTTCGCATGAGGTGGCCAAAATACTGGAGTTTCAGCTTTAACATCATTCCCTCCAAAGAAATCCCAGGGCTGATCTCCTTCAGAATGGACTGGTTGGATCTTCTTGCAGTCCAAGGGACTCTCAAGAGTCTTCTCCAACACCACAGTTCAAAAGTATCAATTCTTCGGCGCTCAGCCTTCTTCACAGTCCAACTCTCACATCCATACATGACCACAAGAAAAACCATAGCCTTGACTAGACAAACCTTTGTTGGCAAAGTAATGTCTCTGCTTTTGAATATGCTATCTAGGTTGGTCATAACTTTCCTTCCAAGGAGTAAGCGTCTTTTAATTTCATGGCTGCAGTCACCATCTGTAGTGATTTTGGAGCCCAGAGGCAAAACCAATACAATATTGTAAAGTTAAATAAAATAAAATTAAAAACAAATAAATAAATAAATTTAAAATACAAAAAAAATGTGTGAATCTTTCATCTCACCATAGGGACTAAGATCAGCAAATCTTCATTGCATCCCTGAAATCAAGCCACAGGGTTTTCCATTAACAAAGATCATCCTTTAAAATAGAGTTTCTGATTTTAACAATGGATGTGTGTATCACACTTATTCAAATTTCCCCAGATATTCCCAGCACTTCTGGAAATACCTGACTTGTGTTATGGATCTGTTTACCACAGAGTTAAAATAATAAGTTTAATCAACACTACATAATACAACATTAAATTAGTGGTTTCTGCATGCAATGGAATTCCCCTACCCTCATCTCAAGTCACTACATTTCTAGTTTTGTGAGCCAGCTTGTGATGGGAAGTAGGTCATGTGGGCTTCCTGATGCTGTGCATGAGATTCCTTAAGGCTGTCTGGGCGGATGTCTTTCCAGGATCTTTGATGTGTGATTACATGGCAGCTGTTGCTATGTGTGGATTGGCCTTGCCTATGTCCTAAGTCCTGGAGGAGGAAATGGCAGCCTACTCCAGTATTCTTGCCTGGGAAATCTCATGGACAGAGGAGCCTGGTGGGCTGCAGTCCATGGGTTGCAAAAGAGTTGGACTTAACCGCTAAACAACAACAACATGCTCAAGTCACTGTGTCATGGGACCCCCTAAACCACACCGGTTTGCAAGGGAGAGGCACCTGTTTCCCTTTCTAATTAGTACCCATCTCTCTGCTCCACCCCTCTGCACTCTAAAGCAAGAAAGATCATACTACCAGCATCCTCTGAAGGCCTGTTTCTTCCTGAGTCTGAAGACTAATCTTCTTCTGAGGCCTCCCCATCGCATATCTGAAGTTTTTGTAGTTGATTTTCTACCATAGTACCTTCTGATAGAAGCTAAAATCCTGGTCCATGTAAGAGAAAATTATTGGCATATTATAAGTATCATGGGCTTCCCACGTGATGCTAGTAGTAAAGAACCTGCTTGCCAATGCAGGAGGCATAAGAGACTTGAGCTTGATCCCTGGGTTGAGAAGATCCCCTGGAGAAGGCCATGGGAACCCATTTCAGTATTCTTGGCTGCAGAATCCCATGGACAGAGGAGCCTGGCCAGCTACAGTCCATAGAGTCGCAAAGAGTCGGACACGACTGAAGTGACTTAGCGTGCACACATACTTGTCACAGTCATTTTAGCTTTTTAAAAAATTATTTATGTACATATTTATGGTCAACTCTAACACCATCTTAGGTCAAATTAAGGCACTCAGGCTTCATTACTGTCATTTTACTGTCATTCATTTATTTCAGTGAATGTAACTATTTTGAACTTTCCATAAATGTAAGAATTTTTCAATAGAGAGGTTAAAATCTGTTGGGGTTTTCCTCATGGGAATAGTTATAATCAAGGTATATCATCTTTAAAAATAAGAAATAACTGTATTTCATTTAAGATCCATAACCATAAATCTCTTTTTTTTTCTTAGTTGTTATTGAGTTTTACAGATTACTTACTCTCTTCAGCCCCTTATGGTATTTACACCTGTGGCTAGGCTTGCTCAGCTGGAAGATATTGGGCCATCCAGTTTTTTGTGGTTGGCATGCCTTTAAGATTGGTTGGTCTAGGTATCTGGATGACCACGGAGTGTCATTTCTTAAATATTTTGAGTATCACCCTAAATGGACATAAATCAGGCCTTTCTACACTACATACTTGTAAGATCTAGTTTTTCTTTCATGCTTAGGTTATAACTACTAAAGGGTATGTTGAGATGCATATATCCTTCACCTTGACATTTTGAGTCCATATCCCAAAGGACTCAGGGCTTCCCTGGTAGCTCAGATGGTAAAGAATCTGTCTGCAATGCAGGAGACCTGGGTTTGATTCCTGGGTTGGGAAGATCGCCTGGAGAAGGGAATGGCAACCCACTCCAGTATTCTTGCCTGAAGAATTCCATGGACAGAGGGTTACAGTCCCTGAGGCTGCAGAGTTGGACAGGACTAAGGGACTAAGCACACACTCTAAGGACTCAGCTCTGTCTGTTCTGTGTCCTTAGTGCACAGACAGCATAGGAGTTGTGAGCAGGGGATTTTTCTCTTCATGAAGCTCTCTCTGTTCAGTCTCAGGGTACATCATGCTTCTCACTTTCATACTTTTTCTAAGGCCATCTCCTTTTGCTATCCCTGGGAAGCAGAAGATCTCCTTTTGCCATCCCTGGGAAGAGGGGAAGATCAGAAGACTGAAGCATAAACACATATTTAACTATAATACAGTAAGGCATGTCACGCAAAATAGCATGGGGCATTTGGTGTGGCATCAAGTGGATGTGGGTTACTAGAGTGTGTTGTGTAAGGGAGGGGAATATGTTTGCATAAAGAAGAAGCAGGGGATAAATGCCATTTGATGAAGGCTGGACATTTCTAAGTAGGCACTGAAGACTCTCTATAGGGTTTCAGGCAAAAAATCATGCAATTGACTTTTAATTTTAAGAATATAAACTGTGACAGTAATGTGGAGAATGAATTTGGTTGGGGAAGGGAAAAAGGTCAAGTTTGGAATGCAGAAGGCTAGTTGTTAAGCTGTGACAATAATCCTCATGAAGTAGAATGAGACCCAAATTAAGGCAGTGGCATAAAAACAAATTCAAAAGATGTCTGCAGTCCATGGGGTCGCTAAGAGTCGGACACGACTCAGTGACTTCACTTTCACTTTTCACTTTCATGCGTTGGAGAAGGAAATGGCAACCCACTCCAGTGTTCTTGCCTGGAGAGTCCCAGGGACGAGGGAGCCTGGTAGGCTGCTGTCTATGGGGTCACACAGAGTCGGACACGACTGAAGTGACTTAGTATAGCATGCTGAATTAACTTACCTTGGTGGCTGATAGAATGGGGCAGGAGACAAGGATGGCACCCAGGCTCTAGCCATGTGATTAGGTAGACAGTGATATTATACTGCAATAATGGAAAGGGCACCAGAACTGCCCTGGGGTGAGATTTGGAGGCGGAGAAGATTCAACCTCCTCCTTGAAGCTTTCTCTGATAGTCCAGACAGAAAGGCTTTCTCCCTCTAAGAGATCTGAAAACTCTGAAAGATTATATCTTGCCAAGATTTAAAGAAAAAAAAATCATATTGGAAAACTGAAGAGCCAAGTGAGGCTCTTTCTGTATCCCCTTAGCACTAGAAACTGTTCCATTACTAAATAATCATGAACAGTGCGATGTCCACACTCCTGGGACGTGAGCAATAAGGGCGTACATCATCTGTGCAGAGTTTTCAAACAAACAACAAAAGTCAGTCTACTTTTAATGACCACATACCAGCAATTCTGAACAATATCAGTGATAAAATATTTCCTCCACACCCAAATATTTTGGTCTAAGTTCTAAATAATTACTATGGTTACTCCTGAGTTTTAATAATATGTATGTAAGTTTCAAATGACTACATTTTTCAGTACTTTTTCTTTGATAAATATTGCATCTACATGAAAGTTAACTTAGAGAACATCCCTGTTAGAGAGTTGGCCCTGCACACATACAAATTCAGCTACATACGGGCTTCCCTGGTGGCTCAGTAGTAAAGATTCCATCTGCAATGCAGGAAGTGCAGGAGCTATGGGGTTCGATGTCTGGGTTGGAAAGATCCCCTGGAGTAGGGCATAGCAACCTTGGAAAGATCCCCTGGAGTAGGGCATAGCAACCTTGGAAAGATCCCCTGGAGTAGGGCATAGCAACCCTGTAAGAACCCCAGTATTCTTGCCTGGAGTAACCCGTGAACAGAGGAGCCTGGTGGGCAACAGTCCATGGAGCCCCTAAGAGTCAGACATGACTGAATCGACTTAGCATGCACACAGGCGTGTTCACTTCAAGAGTAAATTCATAATGTTCAGAATTACTTGAGCTTGCTTTAGGCATAGTTTGTGTCTCAAACCCCTGTGGTACTACATATTTCTGCATTAAAACAGTAGATTTTAAATAAGCAATAATATCAGAGTGATTAGAGAGACAAGGAAACACAATGTAAAGTTTTCTTTTGTTTCATGTAAATATTTTGAATATTTGTTTAAAATTCAAAACAGTGAAACAAAGCACAGACTGGGAGGTGCAATATTTTTTCATGCATGAACTTAAGTTTATATCTGAAATGTTTTATTGACTGATATCTTTATAATTGAAACGCTTTATTGACTAATAGCTATATAGTTGTAGATTTATATTTTATAATCTTTAAAGTGTTGTTTTAAAATTAAAGAATGAATCAAGAAAATAAAACTTTATAATAGTAGTAGTGGTACAGTATAGTAATTGTTTATATTATATTTTTTTATAGAACTTTAGCTTTAATTACTGGAAAATTACTTATATAAACCACAATATCAGGCTGCAACTAAAGGATCCAAGTTCACACTGTTTCAGTTCAGTTCAGTTCAGTCACTCAATCATGTCCAACTCTTTGTGACCCCATGAATTGCGGCACGCCAGGCCTCACACTGTTTGCTGCTGCTGCTGCTGAGTTGCTTCAGTCGTGTCCGACTCTGTGCTGCCCCATAGACGGCAGCCCACCAGGCTTCCCTGTCCCTGGGATTGTCCAGGCAAGAACACTGGAGTGGGTTGCCATTTCCTTCTCCAATGCATGAAAGTGAAAAGTAAAAGGAAGTCGCTCAGTCGTGTCCAACTCTTAGCGACCCCATGGACTGCAGCCTACCAGCCTCCTCCATCCATGGGATTTTCCAGGCAAGAGTACTGGAGTGGGGTGCCATTGCCTTCTCCGTCACACTGTTTAGATACATACAAAAGTATTAAATAAATACCTATGCACTTTTCCTTTTTTTGCATTCTCTTTTTCAAATATTTTAAAACGGTCATTGTTTGTTTTTGTTTTTGTTTTTTTTAATAAATTTTTTAGCCTTGTGGTATGTGGAATCTTAGTTCCCCAACTGGGGATCAAACTTGTGCCCTCTGCATTGGAAATACAGAGTCTTAACCACTGGACTGCCAGGGAAGTCCCTGCGTTGCTTTATATATGAAGTTTAATGACAAAAAAAATTCAGTTTCTTTTCTGGCCGTTTTATTTTTTGTTTCATTTCATGATTATTTCTGAATATAGAAAAAAAAAAAGGTTGTTAAAAATGATGCACTCTGGGCATCAGTTATACTAGGTATACCCTAGCCATGGAATATGGAATATATATTCTGTAATAATGCAGTAGCAGTTTTCATGAGAATTTTTAAAAGGAGAGGCATCCTAAACCTAGAGTGACTTAAAAAGGGATACTTCATCCTATGAGAGCCTGGAGATAGTAGAGGTTTCATCATTCACTGCATGCATTTATTTTAATTATTTTTAGCATTGAAAATGTCCCACCCATTAGATATAAATATTTGAGGAAACAGCAGAAAGAATAACTAATATTGACTGATAAATCCAGCCAAAAGCAACTGTGATCTTCATTCTTTTTCAGATGTTTGACAAGACAAATCCCTTGGGAACAGCTTTGGATATCCTGAGTGTCATAAAATGATTCTGTGCTGTGTTGTGCTTGGTTGCTCAGTCGTATCTGACTCTTTGTGACCCCATGGACTGTAGCCCACCAGGCTTCTCTGTCCATGGTGAGTCTCCAGGAAAGAATCCTGGGGTGGGTTGCCATGCCCTTCTCCAGGAGATCTTCCCAACCCAGGGATAGAACCCAGGTGTCCCGCATTGCCGGCAGATTCTTTACTGTCTGAGCCACCAGGGAAGCCCATAAAATGGTTATACATATTAAGAGTTCAGGAAAAGCAGCGAAAAAGTGTCAACATGCTTGTCAGATGGAAAATTAGAATTATATCATTTACCTCAGTGCATTATTCCTGACTGCAAACATCCATTTTAGTTTCAGGCAGGTAGACAGTGTTAATGTCTTCTTTCTAGAGGGAAAACCCTTGATGACTTTTAATGCCTGTTCACAAGTCTGCATCCATTCTTTCCTCCACTCAAGAAAACTTCCTATGCTTCTCAGTGTGACAGCCAATGATCTTCATCCTTCTGATAACATACAAGAACCACAATGATGTTTCTATTATCCCATTGCAGGTCATTGATGTGGTTTGGGCTAACAGCTAGCTCATCTCCACTCCTAATCCACTTTATGCACTCCTCCCAAGCCCACAGTCATGGAATCCTGGAACTGGTCAGGATGCTCAACAGTGCTACTAGCATTGGGTGATAGCCCAGTAGCTAAATGGAAGGGTGATTATTGTTGCTGTTTAGTCTCCAAATCATGTCTGGCTTTTTGCAACCCCATGAACTGTAGCCCTCCAGGCCCCTCTGTCCATGGCATTTCCCAGGCAAGAATACTGGAATGGGTTGCCATTTCCTTCTCCAGGGGATTTTCCTGACCCAGGAGTCAAAGTCCAGTCTGCAGCTTGCTAGGTAGATTCTTTACCACCAAGCCATCTGGGAGGCCCAAATGGAAAGGTAACACTGTAATAGAATGAGACCTAAATGTCTTAGAGACTTAGCATCAGTAACACACTGAGAGAAGTGAAGTTGAATATATGTGTGTAGGAGAGGTTGACTTCCTATTTTTTGTTGTTGTTGAACAATTTTTTCATCTGCTTTATTTATTTATTTTTGCCATAGTATGTGGCATTCGGGATCCTAGTTCCTTGACCAGGAATCGAACCCCTGCCCTCTGCAGTGGAAGCATGGACTCTTTAACCACTGCACCAGAGAAGCCCCCTTTCATCTTATTTTTTAAAGAATTGAGGGCCAGTGAGGCTAGGTGGCTATCAATATCACACCATCTGTTAGCATTTGAACAACCAGGTTTAATTGAATATTCTCATTTTTAGCTATTTATATGAACTTTATAAATATTCCAAAAGAATCAGGCTCTGTGTTTTCTCATGATAGATAAACAATATTTAAACTTCTCTCCCCGTACCGCAGTGCGTATTCCATTTACTCTGAAACAACTAGTGATCTACATATCAGTATTTTCAGAAAACCATGATCCAAGAGTGTATCAGTTCTCTGAATCTGCCATGAGATACCTGGATAGTGTACCTTTTTCCTTTCATCTTTCTCAGACTTAAAATAGTTCCCCTGTCCTGTTCACTGCTCTGATTATCAAAAAGCTACTCACTCACTAAGGTTCATCTCAAATATAAACTTTCCATTCAGCTTTGCCCCTATAGTCACAGTTGAAATTAATCCTCTGCACACCCTACCAAGGTCTGCACCTTTTTATAGTGTTATTTTATTCTCCCATCTATCAAGCCTATTTCCCATTAGAAGGTAAGCCCCTTCAAGGGGCTTTTCTTATTTATTCCTATACCCACTAATAACTAGCATACAAGGTCCCTCTGAGCCTTTCTTTCAGTTCAGTTAAACTTAAAGAATGCTATGCTATGCTATGCTAAGTCACTTCAGTCGTGTCCCACTCTGTGTGACTCCATAGACGGCAGCCCACCAGGCTTCCCCATCCCTGGGGTTCTCCAGGCAAGAACACTGAAGTGGGTTGCCATTTCCTTCTTCAATGAGTGAAAGTGAAAAGAGAAAGTGAAGTCGCTCAGTCATGTCCAACTCTTAGAGACCCCATGGACTGCAGCCTACCAGGCTCCTCTGTCTGTGGGATTTTCCAGGGAAGAGTACTGGAGTGGGGTGCCATTGCCTTCTCCGAACTTAAAGAATGGTAGTTAGTAAATTTATTCCAGAAAAGTGGCATTGATGGTTAATCTTACCTCATCAATTAAATGATACATTCTTTGAGGTTAAAAAGCTCTTTACCTATCTTGTTTTTCACGATGCTGGCACAGAGTTGCAGGCTTCATAGACTGTGATCGACTTATCCAAGAAAACAAAAACAGAAATTAGAAGGCTGAAGTAGTTTATTAACTTCAGGGAGGGGAATGGGCTTCTTGAAAGACGGGTTTCACTTGACCTTTCTGCTTTTGACCTCTTCCCTTTTTTTGTTGCAGTTCCAACCACATTCAGGCATAAAGTTTTTAAACATTTTCTTTTGGTGAATTATTTTACCCTTCCTCCTCAATTTTTAGATAACCTCAAAACTTGACTTTGAATTTGCATAATTTTTTCTGAATTTTTGGAAACCAAAAGTATTTAAGTGACCTTGTCTGTGGTCTCAGAGCACTTGTAAATATCTAAATATTCAAGATTTTCTAAATGTTCTCTGCAGGCCACTTGTCTCAATCTGATTCTTGAAAATCCAAACAGTTTACAATTAACTTTGAGCAGTGTTTGGTGAGATGTAAGCATAAATTACAGTGAGAGATTTATTAAGTGATAGGAAATAGCTAAAAATGAGAATATATATGCTGGCCAGGATATAGAAATAAAGTGGAACATTATGCTAGGTAAAGTGGTACACGGAATGCAGGACCATTATTTGTCCCCTAGTTCAATGCCTGACTAGTCCTCAACCTTCTTTATCTTTAAAAAACAGTTTTGATTATAATCTCAGTTATACTTATATTACTGTAACCTGATGTTCAAGCTGGATTTAGAAAAGGCAGAGGAACCAGAGATCAAATTGCCAACATCCGCTGGATCATCGAAAAGCAAGAGAGTTCCAGAAAAACATCTATTTCTGCTTTATTGACTATGCCAAAGCCTTTGACTGTGTAGATCACAATAAACTGTGGAAAATTCTGAGAGAGATGGGAATACCAGACCACCTGATCTGCCTCTTGAGAAATCTGTATGCAGGTCAGGAAGCAACAGTTAGAACTGGTCATAGAACAACAGACTGGTTCCAAATAGGAAAAGGAGTACGTCAAGGCTGTATATTGTCACCATGTTTATTTAACTTATATGCAGAGTACATCATGAGAAATGCTGGGCTGGAAGAAACACAAGCTGGAATCAAGATTGCCAGGAGAAATATCAATAACCTCAGATATGCAGATGATACCACCCTTATGGCAGAAAGTGAAGAGGAACTAAAAAGCCTCTTGATGAAAGTGAAAGAGGAGAGTGAAAAGGTTGGCTTAAAGCTCAACATTCAGAAAACAAAGATCATGACATCTGGTCCCATCTTTACATGGGAAATAGATGGAGAAAAAGTGGAAACAGTGTCAGACTTGATTTTTCTGGGCTCCAAAATCACTGCAGATGGTGACTGCAGCCATGAAATTAAAAGACCCTTACTCCTTGGAAGGAAAGTTATGACCAACCTAGATAGCATATTCAAAAGCAGAGACATTACTTTGCCAACAAAGGTTCACCTAGTCAAGGCTATGGTCTTTCCTGTGGTCATGTATGGATGTGAGTGCTGGACTGTGAAGAAGGCTGAGCGCCGAAGAATTGATGCTTTTGAACTGTGGTGTTGGAGAAAACACTTGAGAGTCCCTTGGACTGCAAGGAGATCCAACTGGTCCATTCTGAAGGAGATCAGCCCTGGGATTTCTTTGGAAGGAATGATGCTAAAGCTGAAACTCCAGTATTTTGGACACCTCATGCGAAGAGTTGACTCATTGGAGAAGACTCTGATGCTGGGAGGGATTGAGGGCAGGAGGAGAAGGGGACGACAGAGGATGAGATGGCTGGATGGCATCACTGACTCGATGAATGTGAGTCTGAGTGACCTCCGAGAGCTGGTGATGGATAGGGAGGCCTGGCGTGTTGCAGTTCATGGGTCGCAAAGAGTCGGACATGACTGAGCGACTGATCTGATCTGATCTGATGATACTATGAATCTATTAAAGTCTGTAAATCTAATAATTTGCAATCACTGAAGGAAATTAATAACGAGGATGGATGGAATATGTTGCTGAAGCAAAAGTCACTTAGTCGTGTCTGACTCTTTGCAACCCTATGAACCATATAGTCCATGGAGTTCTCAAGGGCCAGAATACTGGAGTGGGTAGCTGTTCCCTTCTCCAGGGGATCTTCCCAACCCAGGATCAAACCCGGTCTCCTGAACTGCGGGCATATTCTTTACCAGCTGAGCCACAAGCTGAAGAAGTGTACAAAATGTGGAAAGACAGAGCCAAAAAAGAACTATAAGGATGTAGGAAAAGGAGCTCAGAGAGAAAACACTCTTAAGACTTTACTGGAAAAAAAATAAGATAAAAGATATGAATCACTACATAGTGCTTAGGCATCTTGGCCTCTTTTAGTTATTTTGTTTCACCACCATACAGTGTTGGGCCCATAGTAGAGTATTTCATGATTTATATGCACTCATGAAGTAACTGACAAAACGATTAAGCAGTTGTCATGAACTGGTGCAATTTCCCATGCTCCTTTTATGCATAAGTCTTAAAAGCACAATGTTGTTGTTCAGTAGCTAAGTCATGTTTGACTCTTTGCCACCCCATGGACTGCAGCATGCCAGGCTTCCCTGTCCTTCACTACCTCCCAGAGTTTGCTCAAATTCATGTCCATTGAGTCTGTGTTGCTATCTAACCATCTCATCCTCTGCTGCCCTCTTTTCCTTTTGCCTTCAACCTTTCCCAGCACCAGGATCTTTTCCAGTGAGTCAGCTCTTCAGATCAGGTGGCCAAAGTATTGGAGCTTCAGTTTCAGCATCAGTCCTTCCAATGAATATTCAGGGTTGATTTCCTTTAGGATTGATGGATTTGATCTCCTTGCAGTCCAAGGGTCTTCTCCAGCACAATTTGAAAGCATCAATTCTTCAGTGCTCAGCCTTCTTTATGATCCAACTCTCACATCCATACATGACAACTGGAAAAATCATAGCTTTGACTATATGAACTTTTGTTGGCAAAGTGATGTCTCTACTTTTTAATATGCTGTCTAGGCTTGTCATAGCTTTCCTTCCTAGGAGCAAGTGTCTTTTAATTTCATGGCTGAAGTCGCCACCCGCAGTGATTTTGGAGCCCAAGAAAATAAAATCTGTCACTACTTCCACTTTTTCCCCATCTACTTGCTACAAAATGATGGGACCAGATGCCATGATCTTAGTTTTTTTAATGTTGAGTTTTAAGCCAACTTTTTAACTCTCCCTTTTCACCCTTATCAAAAGGCTTTTTACTTCCTTTTCACTTTCTACATTAGAGTAGTATCATCTGCATGTCTGAGACAGGCAAGGTAGTTTGGTATTCCCATCTCTTTGAGGATTTTCCAGTTTGTTGTGATCCACACAGTCAAAAAACACAATATCCTCTAGCAATTAATAGATGGATCAGTACAGTTCAGTTCAGTCACTCAGTCGTGTCCGACTCTTTGCAACCCCATGAATCGCAGCATGCCAGGCCTCCCTGTCCATCACCAACTCCCAGAGTTCACTCAAACTCACATCCATCGAGTTGGTGATGCCATCCAGACATCTCATCCTCTGTCGTCCCCTTCTCCTCCTGCCCCCAATGCCTCCCAGCATCAGAGTCTTTTCCAATGAGTCAACTCTTCACATGAGGTGGCCAAAGTACTGGAGTTTCAGCTTTAGCATCATTCCTCCACATAAATGTACACTCTAAACAATTGAATTTGCCCCTTTGGAAGCCAAAACATTTTTTGAAGTAACCATTTCTGATGAAATTATTTGTAAAACAGACTGAACACTTCTTTGTTTCTAAAATGGATGGTATTAATATTAAACATAAAATTTTATTGTTGATTCAGTATTATCATTATAAATAAGTTATTAATCTGTATTATATAACATAATTATGCTCTGGGTTAAATAGGAAATAAGAATGGAATTATAAGAATTGTGAATAAAAATGAGATAAATTTTGAATCTTGTAATATTTATTTTGTTTGCTTGGAGAGATTTTTTTTCATATATCTTGGCTATAAATTATATTTCAGATGCTGAGGTTACCAGGTATAACCTTTCCTGATAAGTTAAGGGTAACAGAACTTATTCAATAATATAGAGAATTAAAACATTTTTTTCTTAGCTTCAGATTTTATGTGCAACTGACTATTACTAACATAAGGCTCAGAGAAGATAATGGAAAAATCTGTTTCTGGGAGAATTTGCTCTTGCCACCAAAAAAAAAGGAAAATATATTTCCTGTATGTCAGATCAGTAGGCAGAAATTCCAGAAGAGGTGGATAACTGCTCTTCCTCCCACTTAGGAAAACATAAAAAATTCAATTATTGCAAAAATCCTCTCTTCAGAAATTTATTTTGTATTGCATGTTTTCTACATAGAAAAAGGAATGGAAAATTTTCAAGGTAGGTGTCATTAAAGCCGTTGAAACACAAGTTAAAAAAAATGTAATGCCATCTATCATAGGGAAATATTTGCCTACAAAAATTTCCTCTCTCCCAGTTATTGACCTATACCTGAGCTAGTAATTGAAAATATAATTACTACTCAAGAAACAACAGGATGGGGAGCACGTGTATTCTGGTGGTGGATCCATCTCGATGTATAGTAAAAGTAATACAATATTGTAAAGTTAAGAAAAATTTAAAAAAAAAAAAATAATAATAATAATAAAAAAAACAACAGCAGAGTAGTGGATAATGAATTATAGAGTAATGGACTCTAGTATGAGTTTAAATCTTGATTATTTTAATTATTAGAATATAACTTTAAGTAAGGTCTTTATTACCTCAGTTTCCTTATGCAGAAAACAAGATTCATAATAATATAGTATATTATTTTATTGTGAGGATTAAATGACTAAAATATATAGTATGTTTTGAACAGCCTCTGGAATATAAGTAGCAAGAAATAATTATTTGCTGCTATTCGAGTAGCTTCCCTTGTGACTCAGCTGGTAAAGAATCTTCCTGCAATATAGGAGACCTGGGTTCAATCCCTGGGTTGGGAAGATCCCCTGGAGAAGGAAAAGGCTACTCATTCCAGTATTCTGGCCTAGAGAATTCCACAGACTGTATAGTCCATGGGGTTGCATAGTTGGACATTACTGAGTGACTCTCACATTGAAGTAGCTACATGATAATAAAATAAAACTAATTAGAATAAAATATAATTTTATAATAATAAACTGTTAACATTTTAGAATTTTAGGAAATTATTGAATAATTGAGAAAATTATTTAATTTTTTTAAACAAATATTTATTATGTATCTACAGATACTCTGCTAGTAAGGGTTAATATACTGTAAAATGTTATCTGAGAAAATTATAAAATCATGCTTAATAAATCTTTCATAGAAACTGTTGAAGTGGCAAATATTAGTCCTTCCAAAACAGAATTGATTTTAATTTTGCTTTTATCTTCCAGGAGACAAGTCATGTGATATACAACTTTACATTAAGAAGTATTCCATGTATGTTGTATCATCAGGGGACCCATTTGAACTGGAATGCCCTATGAAATATTGTGCCGATAGACCTACTGTGACCTGGTGCAAGCTTGAAGGAAACAGTTGTTTACATCTTGGGGACAGACTTCAGGGGTCTATGGGTTGGGAAGAAAGGAAGCTTATTTCAGTTTTTATTTTGCATTTTAATCAAGTGCTTGCTAGTGACAGTGGGTCATACCGCTGTTTTGTGAACTCTTCAGCTGGATTCATTGAAAGCCACTCAGTTACCATTAATGTGACAGGTGAGTTCTAGATATCAAGACTATCTAATTTTTTGTTGTTGTTGTTATGTTTTAAGAAAAAGAAGGCAATGGCACCCCACCCCAGTACTTTTGCCTGGAAAATTCCATGGACAGAGGAGCCTGGTAGGCTCCAGTCCATGGGGTCGCTAAGAGTCGGACACGGGGGGAGGAGCTAAGGTGGCGGACGAGTAAGACGGAGAGAATACTTTCTCCTCCACAAATCCATTAAAAGAACATTTGAATGCTGAATAAATTCTATAAAACAACTTCTGAATGCCGGCAGAGGACATCAGGCACTTAGAAAGACAATTCATTGTCTTCAAAATGAGAAAACGAGCCCTGCGGTAACTCCTTTTGCAGAGAACCGGTGCGGACACAAGCATTTGCTATTGGCAAGCGGGGGCTGGGCTAGAAGGAGCCGAGAGGCCTGCATCACTTTGAGAAAGGATTTGGCCTGGCTATCTCGGGCACTGTCTGAGCGAAATAAGCAGACTGTCGGTTATCTACTATATCAAAAGCCAGCCCAAACTTAAGACACCACCAGGACTACGTACGGAACAAAGGGCTGCACAGAGTTGGCCGGCTGCAGGCCGTTCCACTCTGGTGACAGGCAGCCAGGGCCGGAGGTGGGCAATCACAGCCCTAGAGAGACACTGTCTGCGGAACTGTGAGTAGGTTTCTGTGCTGACTCACACTTCTTGGGGCTCTGGATGGTCAACATCTGCCTGAAAAAGTGCACCGGTGTATACCTAGAAAACTGAGTGGCGGGGAGGTGATAAGTCGCAGCAGCTGCGCTCGCTAAACACTTCATCACCTGCGCTACTTGGATCTGGGAAGGGCATAAAATGCAGACTCAACCAATCTGTGCTTCTGAGGATTATCCGAGTGCCTGAACCTGGCCGGCTTAGATTTGGGTGTTCATCTCCGCCCCTCTGTAACAGGGCAGAGATCAGATATTGAAAAGACCAGTAAACCACCTCAATAAAGAGAATTCAACAAACTACCAGAATATAGTAAGGACACTCTAAACTTGGCAATTTTAACAAAATGAAGAGACAAAAGAATACCCAGCAGCTAAAGGAACAGGATAGATGCCCACCAAACCAAACCAAAGAGGAAGAGATTGGGAATCTACCTGATAAAGAATTCCAAATAATGATAGTGAAATTAATCCAAAATCTCGAAATCAAAATGAAATCACAGTTAAAGAGTCTGGAGACAAGGATTGAGAAGATGCAAGAAAGGTTTAACAAGGACCTAGAAGAAATAAAAAAGAGTCAACACATAATGAATAATGCAATAAATGAGATCCAAAACACCCTGGAGGCAACAAATAGTAGAATAACAGAGGCAGAAGATAGTATTAGTGAATTAGAAGATAGAATCCTAGAAATAAATGAATCAGAGGAGAAAAAAGAAAAACGCATCAAAAGAAATGAGGACAATCTCAGAGACCTCCAGGATAACATTAAACGCTACAACATTTGAATCATAGGAGTTCCAGAAGAAGAAGATAAAAAGAAAGACCATGAGGAAATACTTGAGGAGATAATAGTTGAAAACTTCCCTAAAATGGAGAAGAAAATTACCACTCAAGCTCAAGAAATGCAGAGAGTCCCTAACAGGATAAACCCAAGGCGAAACACCCCAAGACACATATTAATCAAATTAACAAAGATTAAATATAAAGAACAAATATTAAAAGCAGCAAGGGAAAAACATCAAATAACTCACAAGGGAATTCCCATAAGGATAACAGCTGATCTTTCAATAGAAACTCTCCAAGCCAGGAGGGAATGGCAAGACATAATTAAAGTGATGAAAGAAAATAACTTACAGCCTAGATTATTGTATCCAGCAAGGATCTCATTCAAATATGAAGGAGAAATCAAAAGCTTCACAGATAAGCAAAAGTTGAGAGAATTTTGCACCACTAAACCATTTCTCCAACAAAAACTAAAGGACATTCTCTAGATAGGAATCACTAAAAGGGTGTATAAATTCGAACCCAAAACAATAAAGTAAATCTTATTTATCAATAATTGCTTTAAACGTTTATGGGCTGAATGCCCTAATCAACAAAGACTGGCCGAATCGATACAAAAACAAGACCCCTACATACCTTGTCTACAAGAGACAACCAAAAGACTAAAATGGGTCAAATGGATACAAAAACTAGACCCCTATATATGTTGTCTACAAGAGAACCACCTTAAAATAGAGGATATATACTGAAAATGAAGGGCTGGAAAAAGATTTTCTATGCAAATATGAACCAAAAGAAAACAGGAGTAGCAATACTCATATCAGATAAAATTGACTTTAAAGATCCTGAAAAGGAGACAATCAAGGTTATACATAATGACTTAAAGGAACAATCCAAAAAGAAGTTATAACAATTATAAATACATATGCACCCAACATTGGAGCATTGATATATCTAAGACAAACATTAATTAATATGATAGAAGAAATATGCAACAGTACAATAATAGTGGGAGACTTTAATACCCCGCTCATATAATCTGGTTGTAATAGACAAAGTAAAGAGGAAAACATATTCACTTATAAGCCTCAAAAAATTCAGTTCACTCAGGAGAATTTAAAAAAAAATAGACTTATTTGTTCACTCTGTAAAGGTTTATTAACTATTTTATGGGTCTGGTACCACTTTGGGTAGTAGGGAGGAAGAAGTGACAAATGTGATCCTGTCCTAAATAATATACTGTGGTAAAGATAGACCTACCAATACAAAATACCAAGATGTGCCTAAGATGAGGACACCCAAACTGGACTTTTTGTTTCCTGAACTTTTCATTTCCAGATCAAACCTCTTAATATAGGATGAATTCAACATGATTTTTTCAAGTGTTCTTTGTGATTAAAAACAGAAAGCCATTAGTTAAGAAATTATATATACTCCTCCCCACCATCACTCCCCTTCTTTCTTCCCATTTCCCTCCCACCCTCATTGATTCTTTCCTTTGTCCATTTTCCCCTGCAAAAAAAAAAAAAAAAAAAAAGAATAAAATAATCTTAAAAAAAAAAAAAAAAGAGTCAGACACAACTGAGCAACTTCACTTTCACTTTTCACTTTCATGCATTGGAGAAGGAAATGGCAACCCACTCCAGTGTTCCTGCCTGGAGAATCCCAGGGACGGGGGAGCCTGATGGGCTGCCGTCTATGGGGTCACACAGAGTCGGACACGACTGAAGCGACTTAGCAGCAGCAGCAAGAAAAAGAGGGCTCCGATTCTCAAGTGATTATGTTAGACATTGAACTCATGTAAAATCATAGATTATGATGTGTGGTCACATACGTGTCTGTGTGTTTTGGAGTAAGACAGTGAAGAGTAGAGAAAAATATATAATAAAATCGTTGGTCTTGCCTCTAGGGGATATAACATTTATTTGATAAGTCTAAAATTTTATCACAGAATCACGAGAAAAAAAATTGCAAAGTGAATATCAAATTTAATAGTAGACAGCTTTTTACTTTTTGCCCTTAAATTTTTTTTCTTATATTTATCAGTCCTTGACTTTTTGATAATAAATCCTTGAACTTATGTTTGTGTTGCTCAGACAATTATACTCTTGTTAATAGTTCACAGCTTGCACAGAGGGCAATCAGCACACAACAATCTGACTTCTTGATGAGTTTTGAGAATACTCATGGGTTTCACTGCTTCCCAGTCCCTCCTCAGAGGCCCTCAATAGTCTCAACAACAGAGGAAGGACAGGTCATGTTGGGCCAAACTATGTTGAATGAAACATGGAAAACAGAGAAAAGCAGAAGAGATTAAAAAATAGTTGGTTTATGAAAATTCCACAGCTAATATCATTGGGCTTCCCACATAACTCAGTTGGTAAAGTATCTGCCTGCAATGTGGGAGACCTGGATTCAATTCCTGGGTCGGGAAGTTCCCCTGGAGAAGGAAGTGGCAACCCACTCCAATAATCTTGCCTGGAGAATCTCAAGGACAGAGGAGCCCAATATCATACTCAATGATAAAAAATTGAAAGCTTTCTCCCCAAGAACAGGAACAAAACAAAGATGTCTACTTTTGCCATTTCTATTCAATATTGAACTGGAGGTTCTAGCCAGAGAAAGTAGGTAAAGGAAGAAGTGAAACTATCTCTTTTCACAGATGACAGGATTTTAAGTATTAGAAAATCCTTAAAAATCTGCACAAACCATTATACTAGATCCAATAAATGAATTCAACAAATTTGTATTATCAACACAGACAGTGACAGTTTTACTTCCTTTCCAATCTGAATTCCTTTTATTTCTTTTTTTGTCTGATTGCTATGGTTAGGACTTCCAATTGTGCATTGGATAAAATTGGTGAGAATTGGCATCTTTGTCTTGTTTCTGATCTTAGAGGAAATGTTTTTAGCTTTCCCTCAATTGATTACGATGTTAGCTGTGGGCTTGTCATATATAGCCTTTATTATGTTGAGGTGTATTTCCTCTGTTTCCACTTTGCAGATAGTTTTTATCATGAGTGAAGACTGAATTTTATAAAAGCTTTTCCTGTACCTATTGAAATGAGCATATGGTTTTTATTCTTCAATTTGTTAATGTGGTATATCATATTGATTGATTTGCAGATATTGAACCATCCTTGCATCCATGGGATAAATCCCACTTGGTCATGGTATATGATCCTTTCAGTGTATTATTGGTTTCTGTTTGCTATTACTTTTGTGAGGGTTTTTCCATCTATGTTTATCATTGATGTTTGCCTGTAGTTTTCTCTCTTTTTTTTATGATATCTTTGTTTTCTTTGCATCAGGATCATTCACCATGATTTTTACATGTATGTCCATCAGGAATATTGCCCTAAAATACTCTTTTCTTGTAGTTTTCTTATTTTTCTATCAGGATATTACTGGCCTGGTAAAATGAGTCCAGAAGCTTTTCTTCCTCTGCAATTTTTGGGAATAGTTTGAGAAGAATAGATGTTAAGTCGGAGGTGAAATTAAGATCTACAATCTGTCTCCCTTGAGGCCTAACTTCAGAGGGTAGGGAGGCAGCATTCCCTCCTAAACTGTATGTCCCAAGGGGATGCCTGGAGAAGAGTGTGAAGGGTGAAGTAGTGAGAGGGGACATCTAAGAGCAGTGTAGGGGACATGAGGGGCGTTTTAAGTTCCCTCTCAAGATTTCTGTTCTTCTAATTTCCTACTCTCTCACCTTCTTATCATTCCCTTTCTTATCACATTGATGATTCGTGCTCCTGAGCCCATTAGAAATTCTCCAAGACTTTGTACTCTTGTCTGTCAACAGCCTTCCACTCTGTAATTGGTTCCCTCCTGGAGTTTCATGATCAGCTCAGACCTTCACTATCTTCCTTCTAAATATTCTAATTAGTTGTATGAACTACTTGTCTTTTAATTATCCCCACATTTGGTTCATTTCAGCCAAAAATCTTCCTGACATACTTAATTTGCCTAATAGGCTTCTTTCATAATGCCACTCTTTGGTTGAGTCCCCTGCAGAGCATTCCCAGTGCTTACACGATTGGGCTGACACCAATCTGCCTCCACTTTTCAAAATTCTACCTCTCCTGTCAAGCCCAGCTCATTTTCTAATTCTTTATGAAGTTGTCTATGTTTATCCTAGAGAAAGTGACTTCTCTTTCCTAGTAATTTTTGTGTCGTTTAAGGTCTTTACCTCTCATTTATCAAAGATTTCCTTGTACCACATATATGTAGGGAAATGTCTTTTATCCCATGAAGGGTTATGATACACTGGCAAGCAGGAACTATGCCATATTTCTTTGAATCATCCTTGCTTCCTTTAATAGTAGTCAAATGATTCATTTAGAATTGTCTTTGAATTGGGTGTGGATTTTCCTTTTGTGAAGTGATTAAAACAAACATAACAAGAAGAGTGTCAAAGAAAAATTATTTCCTTTCTGTATCACGGAATACTCAATGAACTGAGCATGAGGTAAGGAGAAAAATATAGTCTGAAATTATATTTCAGGACCATGCTTTTGGTAAATAAATTTTGGAGCTATGCTATAAAATCTTTCATTTTTTCCCTTGAAATATCTTTCTTATGGAGTATTGGAACTTTTCCTGTTTTAGTGCCTGACTCTGCTTTGCTTTTTATGTTCAAGTTAAAAATCAGTGGGTTGCCTGGTGGCTCAGACGGTACAGTCTGCCTACAATGCAGGAGACCCAGGTTCGATCCCTGGGTCCATTAGTCCTTGTGAAGCAGGATTGTGACAGAGTCTGGGTTTGGAAGCTTATCCAATTGTTATCCAGGAAAGCAATTATCTCCCAGAAGGAAGAAAAGCAGTTTGCAAAGTCTTGGGAGGAAAGTCAACAGAACAGTCACTGAAACATACACTGGCCTGAAACTCTGTTCTCTCCAATCTGCGTTTGGTCAATCAGTCTCTGATTAGGAGCTTCACAAAGGCAGATGGTGATGATTTTAGCAGGAGAGTGGGAGTGTAGGAATGAGCAGAAGGTGAGAAGCACTACCTTTTTTTCAGAATTAGTTCCCACCACATCATCAAAAGCCTTCTTTCCTCGTGGCATTCATTCTATACTCCCTTGGAGCACCTGCTGAATGTATATCTTGTTATTCCAAGTGCTAAAAGAAGTCCTATAGGCTGAATTGTTTCCTTATATTTAAGGAGGTGGAAAGAAGAAGTCGAAGCAGACAGAGGAAGGTTGGGTTGTATTTATACAGTCTCTCTCTCTTTTAGAAAAAAAAAAGTTTTATTTTGTATTGGAGTATAGCCGATTAACAATATTGCGATAGTTTAAGGTGAACAGCAAAGGGACTCAGCCATACATATACATGTATCCACTCTCCCTCAAACTCCCCTCCCATCCAGGCTGCCACATAACAATGAGCAGAGTTACCTGTGCTATACACATTTTGGTTTTTCATTTTAAGTGTAGCAGTGTTTTATAGTCTTTCTTTAAGACTCGAAATAAACCCAGGGACTTTTGTCCATGAACTTGAAGTGATGATCTACACATTTTCCAAACTGCCTTTCAGCTGAATTATTGAATTCTCTGTTAGTATGTAAATACAGATGTCTTCTCGGAGACTAGCTCTGATTTTGGACAAACCTGAGTAGAACCTTCGTTGTTTTCACAAGCAATTTCAATTCTTTATCTTGTTTTTCTGTTTCAGAACGGACTCAAAATAATTCAGAACATCCTCTTATAAGTAAGTATCAAACTTGCCAAATGAAATCAAGGAAATAGATTGTTATGTGGTTGGAAAGTAATACAGGTTGCATCTTCTTCGTTGAGTGGATTTGTTTGTACTAAGTTATCTGTTGTGGGAAAGAGTCCTGAGCGCCTATCCATTCCCCTCCCCAAGACAGCTAAATTTGTCACTGTTCGTAATAAGTTGGCTGCTCGCCTAAACAAAATAGCAGCTGCCACATGAACAATACAGTATTTGTTACCACTAAATTACCAAACTACTTCATGCCCAGATCCAGTAGCTCCTGACCACATTTACCCCAAAACCAAGTATATGAGGAAGGAATGTATAACTAGGTTAGTATATGTAGAAATAAAGCCTTCCTGAACAAACAAAATTGAGCACAAGTACAAAGTTAAAAGATTTATGATGAATTCTGATAATTTCTATTTTGTTATCTTTCATTTTTTGACTTCATTTGTTATCTGTTAAGTTGTTGCATGACACAATAGTAAGTTACAACCTATCATGGAAAAACAGGGCCTTAACGCACATTGTGTGTGTGTGTGTGTGTGTGTGTGTGTGTGTGTTAGTCGCTCAGTCATGTCCGACTCTTTGCGACCTCATGGATTGTAGCCCACCAGGCTCCTCTGTGCATGGGATTCTCCAGGCAAGAGTACTGGAGTGGGTTGCCATTTCTTTCTCCATAATGCACATTAACATTGATCAATAATAATGGGAACCAGTTGTATGCCCATAGACGCATATCTGGAGATACCAAAGATATTTGAAGATAATAAAAGTACTGGAAATATCAGGGTTAATGAGACAACACAAAGCATTGTGTTAAAGAACTTTCATTTTGTTTCAAAAACATGTTGGCTTGAGTCCCAGCAACTGCCATTTACTAGCTGTTAGACTTCTGGCAAGTCTTGGGACAATTACTCTTCTCAGAACAAGTGACTGGATTAAAAAAAAAAAAATACTCCTTACTTTTCTTCTCTGTTTGTTGTTCTCTGTTTAGTTTTCTTAAGTGATCATTGTGAAAATTAAATAAGACATTGTAAATGAAAGGGCATGGTGAAATTCTTTCTGAGAGCTATGGATAGTGTTTTACAGGCGATTAGCCCTAGCAGAGGAGAAGGCAACGGCACCCCACTCCAGTACTCTTGCCTGGAAAATCCCATGGATGCAAGAGCCTGGTAGGCTGCCGTCTCAGAGAGTCGGACACGACTGAAGCGACTTAGCAGCAGCAGCAGCAGCAGCCCTAGCAGAATTGAAAGATAAATTATAGCCACTCACATACACTCAGCATTAAAGCAAGAAGTGGGGAAGAGGACTAAGTCCTGGGGTTCTTGGGAGAAACCTCTTAAAAGAGAAATAGAGGCATCAGCTAGAACTCCATTCAAGTTCTGACAGTTCAGAGGGTGTTACTTCATTTGTCTCATATTTTCTAACCGTCTTGAGTATTAACGAACATTTCAGATACAAAGAATGCCTCAAGACCACTCTCCAAGGAAGAGATGGTAGACCGACAATGGATCCTTTATAGTTTGCTTCCTTTGGGGGCTTTACCTCTACTTATTACCTGCTTCTACGTATTCTGCTGCCTTAGAAGGCACCGAGGTGAGTTCCGTCTTCTCTCTGCTGCTCTGGGCCACACATTTGGGGTTCATTTACAATGGCTGATAGATTTTTAGCTAGTTTCTGGTGGTTTTTCCCACAATATTCTACTATAAACCATGGACAGTGATTTCCTGGGGGAATAACTCATCTTTCCACCAGAAAGCCAAATGGATGGATTCAGATCTCCTCTAGTCTTGAAGAGGCATGCTCACCACAACAAAGGCTTGTGGTGAGGAGGTAATATTTCTGGGACTTATTCATTCTACTTGGGTCCATCATAGGAGGAATTCTTCTAACATTCAGGGTTTTGAAAAGGAGGCTGAAATAATTTCATAGATCAACATGTCTGCATTGAATTGTCTGGTCCTGTTTTCCACAGTCATATCACATTATGCCAGTCATCCACACCCCTGTCTAAATGAAGACCCAATGTCTCCAGAGGAAATTCTTATGTCTGTGCTTACTGTTGCCATCATAAACAGACGCTTGAACTGAATCCCTACTGAGTCTGTTCAAACAGACGCTTGAACAATAATACATTTGAAAACATGGTTTTGACTATGATCAAAGAGATGATATTTTGAAAACAATTACTTTCTATTTCTGTAAGAATTCACTTAAGGTCATTAGCAAACACTTAAACACGTTAAGAGAGAGGGGTATGACAAATTCTGATCTAGCTGGAGTCGAAACCATGTCAGTCCTCTCTCTTTTTCCTTTTTCCCCTCAGTCATCTTGTCTAATTCCTTTCTCCATAGCAGCAGCCACAGTGTAGCTATAGAAACTAAGCTGAACAGAGCAATCCTTATTTCTGCCACAAGAGAAAGCCTTGTCTGAGCAAAAGTGTTCTTGGTGTTTTGTGGTGAGGACTTCTGGAGCCTAGAACCTTCTCAGGATGCTGAGAGACTCCTCTGTGACTTCAACTCCACTTCTGCAACACCAAGGCTCTTTCAATGTCCCGCCCCCCCCGCCCCACCGACCCCACTGCCTCCAGTTTCCACTGCCTTTCTTGAGGTAGCTGGAGCTTCAGAAAAAAAAGCAAGGATAAATCTTTTGATTTACTACATCCAAAGTGAACTCGGCTAGAGGAGATCCCAGCTGTGTAGGTGACAGGACAGCTGTGAGTGTGACATTACATACAGAATGTCCCCAGAAAAAAGACTCCCAGGTTTTTAAGGTGCTGGGCTAGGTCCTGTGCCCTCCTCTTGACTATGCCATAGGCCGTTCTGGAGTGAGGAGTGAAGAACCAATGAACAAAATGGACAGCACAATGTCTCACAGAGGTTTGTGTGTCATGATGGACATAGCAAATAAAGAAGCCCAGACTAATAATAATGCTGTGGATGGTGTGCATGTGGGTGAGTTTGCGTGGGGAGGCGTCCCCACCTCTGGGACTGAATTTCAACCTAGCAATCTGATTCTAGAACCCGTATTCTTAAATGACCCTAACTTACAAGGAATTGAGGAAGAATTTAATTTTGTGCTATTCTTTACCTCTTTGGGTTTTTTATTTTATTTTTCTTTTTGAATTTCAGGGAGACAAAAGAAGCTTTCTAATTCAACAGGAAGGGATACTAACCTGGTATGTTTGATGGTATATAACACAACCTGTGTTACACCATGCTAATATTTATATGTTTTTAAAAATTTAATTGAGTTTATGTAATATCATGTGCCAAGTACTGTTCTAAATGCTATATGTATTTACCTACTTTTAAAAAATGTGTTTATTTTACATTTACTTTAGTCTGTAGCAAAGATTCTTCCAGATTGTTGTTTAGTGGCTAAGTCATGTCCAACTCTTTTGAGACCCCATGGACTGTAGCCCACCAGGCTCCTTTCTCTAAGGATTTCCTAGGCAAGAATGCTGCACTGGGTTGTCATTTCCTTCTCCAAGGGATCTTCCAGGCCAAGGGATTGAACCTGTGTCTCCTGCATTGGCAGGCAAATTCCTTACCACTGAGCCATCTGGGAAGCTCTTCCTTGGGATTAGCAAATCTCATAAGTGAGCCTTATAAGGCATAGAAAGCAGTGTAGAACCTAAGCAGAAATGTCAGAGGCTGAACTATACAATGCTGACTCTGTTCTCAACCTGTTATGTGACTTCAGGCTATTGATTTATTCTCACAAAAGTGCCTTAAGTGTTTACAGAAGGGTTGTTCAGTCACTAAGTTGTGTCTATCTCTCTGTGACCCCATGATCTGCAGCATGCCAGGCTTCCTTGCCCTTCACTATCTCCTGCAGGTGGGAGTAAATAAAATAATGAATTATAAATAACCTCATAAAATCAAGTATGATTTCTTAATGAGTCATACCAGCAGATAAAGAAGCATGATCACAGGTCTAGTTACTATGCAAAAGCCACTCAGAATGTGTGTGGGCTCATTAAGGAGGAGACCTGGTAGACAAAGCAAAGGTTCTTCAGAAGCAGAGCGGTTTCCCCACAAGTTCTTAGAATACCAGTTTAGACCTTTCTTTTGGATTCAATATTCTGTAAAGACTGGAACTCAAAATAGAATGCAAAATGAAGCAACATATTTCTGGAAAAAAAATTTTATGTAGCTCTGATTAAAAATAAATAGTCATAAACAAGGTACCACAAAAAGAATTTGTGTGGGTGTGAGTGTTTCCATTGGGAATAGTAATAAAGATGTATTCAACGTCTTAAAATTTCCAGAAATGCCAGAGGTAGATATAACCAATAGTTCTACATATAATATTAAATGGTACTCAGCATTCCCCACCAGGTAGCTTAATATTAAATAAAAGTAAGTAAATTCAAATTAAGAAACTTGTATGAAATTTTTAGTATTATTGTGTTGGGTGCTAAGGTTTTGTTTCTTCACACAGGGAAATTTTCTTAAATGTGATTTCCTTTCTTTCTATAGTGAACAACAACAAACTACATTCTGTTACAATCAGCCTTAAAAGCTATGACAACATTTTAAACAATGATCTAGGGGCTTCCCTGGTTCCTTAACCAGTCCAGTGGTTAAGATTCCAAACTTCCACTGCAGGGGCCTTGGGTTTTATCCCTGGTCAGGGAACTAAGATCAATCATGCTTTGGCAAGGTAAAAACAAAAATCTAAATAATTTACTGGGCATGTAAAGCCAAGGTTAGCTAAAATATAGTTACCTTTCTTTCTTTGTAAACTGGATGAATTATTTATGATTTGCAGTTGAACTCAAGAGGGGGTTTTTCTATGTGTACAATTATCAGGGAATTTTGTTTTATGATCTTCATGTATTTCATAGGAATTCAGAGTTTTGCCCCATTTGAGTTATCAAGCATTTCAGAAAATAATCAAAGAGATACTGTATTAGATCTTTGAGACTCAAATTTTGTCAAGAGGGAATTGTATGTGAACCAGTAGAATAGAAATCCAAAGTAGATAAAGGATAATATAAAACATACTTTTAAAAGTCAAAATTTTAATCCTATTCCAGGATGTCCTTTGAGGGTATGAAAGTACTTGTTTAGTATAAATAAGTGAATTGATATTTTCTGAAGTGCTTTACAGACTGTGGCTGCTGCTGCTAAGTCGCTTCAGTCGTGTCAGATTCTGTGCGACCCCATAGACAGCAGCTGATCAGGCTCCCCCATCCCTGGGATTCTCCAGGCAAGAACACTGGAGTGGGTTGCCATTTCCTTCTCCAATGCATGAAAGTGAAAGTGAAGTGGCTCAGTTGTATCCGACTCTTCGTGACCCCATGGACTGTAGCCCACCAGGCTCCTCCATCCATGGGATTTTCCAGGCAAGAGTACTGGAGTGGGGTGCCATTGCCTTCTCTGTTACAGACTGTGGAGTGCTATACAAATATGGAATAAGACAGCTGCTTCAGTTTTGCCATCTCTACCCACCATACCATTGTGCACCAGCCTTGTGGCACTCACCCACTTTGATCAGGTGCCACAGAATAGGTTCAGCCACCATGCTTTCTTTTACCTAATTTACTCTAACAAAGTTTTCCATGGAAACCAGCCACCTTTTGGGATGGGAGGCAGGTAATTGAGTTGACAAACTACATAGATTGAAAAGTACAACAGAGACCTTGTTGATTTGTTAAAGATTTATGGCTAGTTATGAGAGGTTTATGGCTAGTTATGAGAGGCTAACAGGCAGGAGGAGGGGCAGGCACTCCTCCGCTTCGCCGGACCCATGGGTGGGGGCCTGGGGCTGCGTCCTGGGGTAGCTGGTCGGACCTGGCCTCACTTCACTTTTCACTCGTGCTTGGGGGAAATGGCAACCCACTCCAGTGTTCTTGCCTGGGATCCCAGGACGGGGGAGCCTGATGGGCTGCCGTCTGGGGTCACAGGTCGGACCGACTGAGTGACAGCAGCAGCAGAACAGGCAGGAAGGCCAGGGGTCTTCAAATGGAGGAAATAGGCTCCAAGTGTCAGACATTTTTTCTCTCTCTCTTAAGTAGCAGAAGGAAACAAACTAGTGATATATTTTTTCCCCTTCTCTATTCAAATTTAAAAAGAGGTTTTTCTTAAAATACTGTGTTGCCATAATGACACCTGATTCCACATGAACTTTTCTCAAATTTTTAGCTAACCAATACGTTTTTCTTATGGAAATGTTTGTCTTAAGCTATGTTCTATACTATGCATCTACCCCAGTTTCTGTCTTCAAGTCAGTTCACCTAAAGGCTCAGAACTGACTTGACAAACCAGTATGTTATACTCATTAACAAAACTATTTGCATAGTAATCTGCTTTTCTTCAAGATTCAAATCAATCATTTTATGGCCCGGGATGACTCTGGCAGGTGCCAAAATTATCTCAAAATGCATCTTGTGGGTCAGGAGCCTAGTGTCATTCTCTGAGTTTTGAGACATTCCTTTCTTTCATTAACAGATTGCTAGTAACTCTAAAATATCCAGCTAAAGACTAGTAGGCGGGTATTCTTCTGCCCCCTTCTGATGTCTATGTCAGAAACTTTCTCTATCTCTTTTATGCTTTAATAAAACTTTAATACACAAAAGCTCTGAGTCATCAAGCCTTGTCTTTGGCCCTTGACTGAATTCTTCTCCTCCGGAGGCCAAGAATCCTGGCGTCTTTCGTGGTTCAGCAACAACCTTTCAGTTATTAGGTCACATGACAGTCTTCTTATCCAGAGCTCCTCCAGAGACTTTAGTAGGGCTTCTTTGAGACACTTTCCATCTGAGTCAAGAGACAAAGAAGCTTAAATGAATCTTGCTTCTTTCAATCATTCAGCCTTGGTGTTATTTCCTAGGCAGCTAGGCCATCGGAGGGAGGCAGTATACGCAACAGTTAACACTTCATTTGTCAGAACAGAGTTAGACATGTTTGCATGGTGTGGGTGTATGTTACTCAGTCAAAACTGACTCTTTGAGATCCCGTGGACTATAGCCAGCCAAATTCTTCTGTCCATGGAATTCTCCAGGCAAGAATACTGGAGTGGGCTGCCATTCCTTTCTCCAGGGATCAAACCAGGCTCCCCTGCATTGCAGGCAGTTTCTTTACCACTGAGCCACAGTATAGAACTCTGTATACATCACAGTGTGGATGACAAAAGAGCAGGTAAGGGATATAGGTTATCAGGTTAAGGATCTTATACCTCAAAGAAATTAGGCCAAACCTCAAGAACATAAATTGACTGGTAACATTGGGATTTAGAAAATTGAAATAAGTCTTAGCATTAACATGGTATCTTTATGTTTTACCATCTGGGTCCTGGTATAAGTAGAAATAGCTAACAAATAACTTAAAAAAGTTTTTTAAAAAAATCAGGTTTCAGTACTTTTAGTTTACAAAAGTTTACATCTTTCTTGAAAACTTTAAGATATTTGACTCAATTTGGAAGTGTAAGAAAATCCTTGTGATAGAAATACAACTGAAACATCTTTAGAACTTTTTCCCAAGCTTTGTCCACCCACATCAAACTGACAGCAACTTCCAGTCCCAGGTTTCAAATCATAATAATATATCTTTTCTCATAGTATATTCTTTTTGTCCCTTAGAGAGTAACTGTTCTGCTTTATCTTTAATTGTTTTATCCTAAACTGTATTCATGCTGTACATTATATTACACATCTCCTGATCTTCTGAAGGGATATTTTATGCTTTTCTCATTAATCTGATGTGTGGTTTCCATTTCAAAGAGGGGTCAAGAAGGGTTCTGTGAACTCAAAAATGACCATAAATAAAAGGGAGCTGAAACCCAGTGCTCTGTGACAACCTAGAAGGTTGAGATGGGGTGGGAGATGGGAGGGAGGTTCAAGAGGGTTGGGACATATGTATACCTATGGCTGACTCATGTCGATGTATGGCAAAAAACTTCACAATATTGTAAAGCAATTATCCTCCAATTAAAACTAAATAATTTTTTAAACCACAAAATAACTCTTTCAGAAGAACATAGTGGTCTTTAAGCCTTTCACCCTTTAATAAGTGAGAATTTGCTTTAAGGAGTAGATGTCAATACCTACAGTGAAGAACAGATTATTTCTCTCCATGTATAACCACTCAATTTAGCCTACACTCATACTTTCCTAGTGGATATGCACTATCACATCCTTCAGTTCAGTTCAGTTCAGTCGCTCGTTTGTGTCCGACTCTTTGAGACCCCATGAATCGCAGCACTCCAGGCCTTCCTGTCCATCACCAACTCCCATATCCTTAAGTTGTAATTAAAGAAAGCTTTTTTTTTCCCTCTCTTTTAGGTTGATGTTCCCCAGTTCTTTAGGAGTGAGCCAACTGAAATCAACATTATGGAAAGTTCCCAAACATTGCATTTGGAAACTGGAATTTATGATAACGACCCCTGGTTCAAGATCCGGAGAGAGTCTGGGGTTTATTTTAACCCAAGTCTGGAAGAAAACAAACAGGGCATTGTTTATGCTTCCCTGAAGCATTCGGTCATTGGAATGAACCCAAGACAGGCAACACATGTGCAAGAAGCACCTACGGAGTATGCAACCATATGTGTGAGGAGTTAAATCCAGTCCTGATCTCCCATCAGTGATCAGCAACTGATCTGTTAGTCAGCACCATTACTGAAGACCAATTTAAAGTCAAACACTTGAGAAATTTCACTTTCAGGAGGTTCACCTTGGTGCTTGGGTCTTAAGCATCCACAGGACAAATGATTAAAATTTCTTCCAGAAATTTCTTTGGGAGTTTTTTATATTTATAGCCTTGGGCAGTAAAATCTTTTTTTCCAAAACCAAATGATGTCATTTTTAGACATCATTTTTCGACCCAGCTACATTTAACCTGCTACACAAACTCAATATTTTCTTTGGGACTACAGAGAATGTAGGACAGAAAGGTTTAGGTTCTCTAGATCAGTTCACCATATACTCTTGAAAAAGAAATCCCAATTCAGATAACTAAACATAAATACAGTGATGATTGTGTGTTTCCAGTCTTCCATAATAAGAAATTTTTATCAATCTAATATTGGAATTTCTTAAATGTAAAGGAGAAATAATTTTAAACTGATGATATAAGAAAAGAATGGAAAGAATAAATGATGCAATAAAGATGTGGACTATACCAATTGGATACAGGGTAGATGTTCCCCATGCCTGACAAGAAAATGCTTATATCTGTCCTGTTAGATTACTAAGCAAATAGAGGTAGTAAATATAGCAATTAATGTGTGATGCATTTATAAAGTGACTGTGTGTGGGTAACATAGACTAATATATATGAATGTGACATAATGCTACTGAATTGTTACATTGGGACAAAAGTAATTGCAGTTTTGAACTGTGAATTTTGAATCATTATAACTAGGTTCAAAGACATCTTAATTAATCAGAATAGGAGCCATTACAATCAACACATTTTTGCCAACAAGAAACAAATTTGTTTATTCCTGTAGCACAAAATTCACACTTCAGGATTTGACAATTCTTGGAAAGGATTTTCTGCCTACTGCTGGTTGTGGAAGCATTTTCCCTGCAAAATATTGTCCAGATGCTTGAAGAAGTGGTAGTTGGTTGGCAAGAGGTCAGGTGAATATGGCAGATGAAGTGAAATTTCATAGCCCAATGCATTCAACTTTTGAAATGCTGGTTGTGCAACATGTGCTTAGGCATTGTCATTGAGAAGAATTGGGTCCTTTCTGTTGACCAGTGCTGGCTACAGGAGTTGCAGTTTTCTGTGCATTTCATTGATTTACTGAACATACTTCTCAGATGTAATGGTTTTGCCAGGACTCAGAAATCTGTAGTGGATCAGACCAGCAGCAGACCACCAAACAGTGACCATAACCTTTTTTTTTTTTTTTTTTTGGTGCAAGTTTAGCTTTGGGAAGTGCTTTAGAGTTTCTTCTTCATCCAACCACTGAGCAGGTCATTGCTGGCTGTCATATAAAATCCAGTTTTTGTCACACATCACAATCTGATTGAGACATTTCTCAATCATTAACAGTTTGTTATTGTTGCATAGAGTAAGACGACTCTTCAAAATGATGATTTTTTTTTTTTTTGATTTGCAGTCTGCTTACGAGGCACTGACTTATAGAGCATTGTCACCTTTCCAATTTGCTTCAAATGCCAAATGACCATAGAATGGTCGTTGAGTTCTTTGGCAACTTCTCCTGTAGCTGTAAGGGTATCAGCTTCAATGCTTGCTCTCAATTGGTCGTTGTCAACTTCTGATGGCCAGCCACTGTACTCATCTTCAAGGCTCTCGTCTCCTTTGCAAAACTTCTTGAATCACCACTGCACTGTACATTTGCTACCAGTTCCTGGGCTAAATGTATTGTTGATGTTGCGAGTTGTCTCTGCTGCTTTACATCCCATTTTGAACTCGAATAAAAGGATCTCACGAATTTGCTTTTTGTCTAACATCACTTCTATAGTCTAAAATAAATAGCAAGTAATAAGTCACTAGCAGAAAAACATAAAGCAAGAAATGCACATTAAAATGATGTATAACATAACCATATTTATTTAAGAATGTATTCCAATATCAAAGAGCAAATTTCAACAGTGCAAAGCTGCCATTTCTTTTGCACCAACCTATGGGTTTCATGCATTGGAAGGAAATGGCAACCCACTCCAGTGTTCTTGCCTTGAGAATCCCAGGGAAGGGGGAGCCTGGTGGGCTGCCGTCTATGGGGTTGCACAGAGTCGGACACAACTGAAGCGACTTTGCAGCAGCAGCAGCAGCATGGGATTCCCTGGTGAGTCAGTTGGTAAAGAATCTGCCTGCAATACAGGAAACCTGGGTTCAATCACTGGGTCAAGAAGATCCCCTAGAGTAGAAAATGGCAACTCATTCTGGTATTCTTGCCTGGAAAATTCCATGGACAGAGGAGTCTGGTGGACTAATGTCCATGGAGTTGCAAAGAGTTGGACATGACTAAGTGCACATGCACACTCAATAATACACTAGCGGGTGTCTGAATAAACGTAAAAATCATTGTCAACAGGTATAATCAAGCAAGTGCAGATTAATGGCTTGAACTGCTTCAAATTAAAGCACAATTGATGGAATGGAGAGAAGTCCAGAATATTTAATTGGCCAGTATGGATCAACATACTTTGATTTACTGTATCTGTATCTTGCTGTTCTTCTTACCAAAGATTAGGGGCAGATCATACATGCAATTTGATAGCCATTTATTTTAAAATAATGAGGTTGCAGCCACTTAAAAGTAAAGCAAGAAGAGATGAATTTCTGAATTTCCAGTGTACATGGTCTAATTATTTCAAAAATAGCTTGTAACATTCAACAGCTTGAGGCTCTTAGGATGCTCAGATGCTTCTGAGATAATGCAACAGACCTCATACAAAGTGGATAACAAAGGTTAGGATCTATTTGAGCAAATACATAAACTACTGCACAAGTGAATGTGGGATGTGAGAAAGTATGTGTGTGTAATTGTATAGAAGGGAGGGTAGATGACTTACAGAAATGGTTAAAAAAAAACCTGACATTCCTTTTAAGCTTACTAAAGAAATTCAAACTATTAGAGTAAATGGGTCATTAAAGAAAATATATGAAAAGAATGTATTATGTCATGGCAGTTAATGTGTTGGTTGGAAAAGAATTTCCAGACACGGAGTATCACAGAAAGAAGCGGGTTTATTAAGAATAAAGGGCAGAGAGAATGTGGTCGCTGCAAGCACAGACCTCCTGACAGGCTAGCAAGAGTTGATTCTTTTAGTGGGTTAGTAGCCAACTTTTATAGCCTCAAGATAAAGAAAATTCCTGCGGAAGGTTGGGTGGTTGATTAGGGTGTTATAAGGTGAGTATCAGAGTGAGCATTTTTGCCTAATATGGGTCAGGAAGCTTGCTGGTGATGTTCAGCGTTCCAAAGGGGCTCAGTCAGTTCTGGAAATGACTTTGGGTATGGCTCTGCCTCTGTGGCCTTGGTGAAGGCCTTGTGGCTTTGGGGAAGGATTCCACAAGATGTGGGGATGGGAGTATGACATTCCATAAAAGTTTTTGTTCCAGAAAGACACAATTGAGATTTGGTAGCAGAGTTTTTCTTATTTAACACTGGCGTTCAGACTTTGCTGCATAGGATTGGGCTGTGGAAGTTGTGTTAGAGTCACTGTCATCTAGCCAGTATGATAGCACCTCTCCTAGCAGTTTGAACAACCAGTTCTAGGCAGGCTCTTTCAGCCAAGATACACTTCTGGGCAACTAACCCTGCAAAAGATGTACTAGAATGGCTGCTCTACTTTTAGATATAAAAACAGGAAGTATGGGGGGGATATATTTAGCTGTCCTTATCAGATGAACACACAAAGCTGAACAGTTTCTTCATGATATTCTTGAATTTAAACACTAAAATATTTCTATTATTGAGACATGCTTAGCATATATTGTGGTAAAGATAGCATAAATGATGATTGCAACTTTAAATGATTTATACCTAAACATTTGTCCCATGTTGCCTAAGCCACAAATCATTTACATTTTTTATTCCTTCTTAATAAAATGTGTCAGAGTTATATATGTCCCCAATAAATATATTTCAGTATTATCTACATGGTTTATATTATTAATAAAATATGAAAAATATAATAATTTAATGAATAGTAAACTTGCTGATTATTCCCAATAAGATAAAGTTATTAAAAACATTTGGAATCAATTTGGTATTGCTTTATATACAAAAAAAAGTGTGGAAATGAAAGAGAAGAATGATTCTCCAACCTTATGGAATATAAAACAACTTGAAGAACTTTCAAAACTGCAGATTACCAGCTCCCAGCACTAAGAAATTCTGATTCAGGAAATCTAAGATATGACTCCACAATCTTCACCGTTAAAGGACACCTCAGGTAATTTTAATGTGGATTTCCCAGTGGATAGGCTTATTTGTTTTATGTGGTTAATTTGACAACTTTGCCCACTAATTGAAACTTCCTAGGCCCCAGAATAGATTATCTTGGTCTGTTTATACTTACACACACACACACACACACACACACACACACACATACACACACACACATATATACACTTCTTTAAAGAGCAGTTTTAGGGTCAAGGAAGTTGAGCGGAGAATACAGAAAGTTCCCACATGTCCCCTGCCCTTAAACACGCACAGCCCCTTACATCATCAACATCCTGGTCCAGAGCAGTGCATCTATTATAATCAATGAACCAACCCTGATACACAAACCAAATTCCATAGTTTACATTAGGATTTCTTGGTGTTGTAACCCTTCGTGTCTGACAAATGTATAGTGAAGTATCAGTCAGTTCAGTTGCTAGTCGTGTCTGACTCTTTGCGACTCCATGGACTGCAGCACGCCAGGCCTCCCTGTCCATCACCAACTCTCAGAGTTTATCCAAACTCATGTCCATTGAGTCAGTGATGCCATACAACCATCTTATCCTCTGTCATCCACTTCTCCTGCCTTCAATCTTTCCCAGCATCAGGGTCTTTTCAAATGAGTTAGTTCTTTGCATCAGGTGGGCAAAACAGTGGCATCAGCATCAGTCCTTCTAGTGAATATTCAGGACTGATTTACTTTAGGATGGACTGGTTGGATCTCCTTGCAGTCCAAGGGACTTTCAAGAGTTGCCTCCAACACCACAGTTCAAAAGCATCAATTCTTCATCACTCAGTGTTCTTTATAGTCCAATTCTCACATTCATACATGGCAAGTGGAAAAGCTATAGCTTTCACTAGATGGACCTTTGTTACCAAAGTAAGGTCTCTGCCTTTTAATATGCTGTCTAGGTTAGTCATAACGTTTGTTCCAAGGAGCAAGAGTCTTTTAATTTCATGGCTGCATCTGCAGTGATTTGGGAGCCCCCCAAAATAAAGTCTGTCACTGTTTCCACTGTTTTCCCATCTCTTTGCCATGAAATAATGGGACCAGATGCCATGATCTTAATTTTCTGAATGTTGAGTTTTAAGCCAACTGTTTTACTCTCCTCTTTCACTTTCATTAAGAGCCTCTTTAGTTCTTCATTTTCTGCCATAAGGGTGGTGTCATCTGCATATCTGAGGTTATTGATATTTCTCCCAGCAAGCTTGATTCCAGTTTGTGCTTCATCCAGCCCAGTGTTTCTCATGATGTACTCTGCATAAAGTTAAATAAGCAAGGTGACAATATACAGCCTCGATGTACTCCTTTCCTGATTTGGAACCATCTGTTGTTCCAAATTTAGTTCTATCTGTTGCTTCCTGACCTGCATACAGATTTATCAAACAGCAGGTCAGGTGACCAGGTATTCCCATCTCCTTAACAGTTTTCCACGGTTTGTTGTGATGCTCACAATCCAAGGCTTTGGCATAGTCAATAAAGCAGAAGTAGATGTTTTACTGGAACTCTCTTGCTTTTTTGATGATCCAGCAGATGTTGGCAATTTGATCTCTGGTTCCTCTGCCTTTTCTACATTCAACTTGAACATCTGGAAGTTCACGGTTCATGTACTGTTGAAGCCTGGCTTGGAGAATTTTGAGCATTACTTTGCTAGCGTGTGAGATGAGTGCAATTGTGCAGTAGTTTGAGCCTTCTTTGGCATTGCCTTTCTTTGGGATTGGAATGAAAACTGACCTTTTCCAGTCCTGTGGCCACTGCTGAATTTATATATCTATATCTATATAGATATATATAGTGTCATATATCCTTTATTATAAAAATGCACAGAATATTTTCACTGCCCTAAAAATCTCTTGTGCTCTACTGCTTCATCCTTCCCTCTCCCCAAACTCCTGGCAACCAGTGGCAGTTCCCATAGTTTTGCCTTTTCCAAATTGTTGCTTAGATGCAACCGTATAGCATGTAGCCATTTCAGGCTGGCTTCTTTCACTTAATAATATGCGTTTAATGTTCTCCCAGGTTTTGTTTTGTGTGTGTGTGTGGCTTAATAGCTCAGTTCTTTTTAGCACTAAATGAGAGTCCTTTGGACTGCAAGGAGATCCAACCAGTCCATTCTGAAGGAGATCAGCCCTGGGATTTCTTTGGAAGGAATGATGCTAAAGCTGAAACTCCAGTACTCTGGCCACCTCATGCAAAGAGTTGACTCATTGCAGAAGACTCTGGTGCTGGGAGGGATTGGGGGCAGGAGGAGAAGGGGATGACAGAGGATGAGATGGCTGGATGGCATCACTGACTTGATGGACATGAGTCTGAGTGAACTCCGGGAGTTGATGATGGACAGGGGGGCCTGGAGTGCTGTGATTCATGGGGTCGCAAAGAGTCAGACACAACTGAGTGACTGAACTGAATATTTCATTATCTGGAAGTACCAAAGTTTATTTATTTAATCACCTACTGTAGGACATCTTGGTTGTTCCCAAATGTTGGCAATTTTGAATAAGGTTGTTGTGAGCATCTGTATACAGGTTTTTGTGTAGAAATCAGTTTTCAATTCATTTAAGCCAATACTAAGGAGCTTGATTGCTACATCATACAGTTTGTTTCAAGCTTCCCAGGTGGTGCTAGTGGTAAAGAACCTGCATGCCAATACAGGAGATGTAAGAGATGCAGGTTTGATCCCTGGGTTGGGAGGATCCCCTGGAGGAGGGCATGGCAACCCAGTCTTCTTGCCTGGAGAATCTCATGGACAGAGGAGCTTGGCAGGCTACAGTCCATAGGGTCACAGAGAGTCAGACACTACTGAAGCGACTTAGCACACGCATAGTATGTTTAGTTTTGTAAAAAATTTTCTTCTGCCTTCCAAAGTGGCTATGTCATTGTGCACGCCCATCAGCAATGAATGAGAGTTCCTGTTGCTCCACATCCTCACCAGCATTTGGTGTTTTGGATTTTGGCCATTTTAATAGATGTGCAGTGACATCTTATTGTCTTAGTTTGCTTGGTTTCATCTGATGATGTGACATTGATCACCTTTTCATATGCTTATCTGTCATCTGTGTATCTTCTAGGTAAGGTATCTGCTAAGATCTATGGCACATTTCTTAACTGGGTTGTTTCTTTTCTTATTGTTGTATTTTAAGAGTTCTTCATATATTTTGGATAACAATTCTTTATCAAATATGGCATTTGCAAATATTTTCTCCTGGTCTGGTCTATGGCTTGTCTTCTCATTCTGTTAATGATCTTATCATTTATAGAACTTATATGTTACTATGCTTGCTGCCACATTAGGCTATAGGTTTCTTATGAGTGAGGATTATGCACATTCCACTTTCATTTCTTGGCTCAGTGTTTGACACATAGTGGAATGTTTAAGGAATAAATGGTTGTGTTTGTGTAGTGTCATCTATACTCTCGCTACTCAAAGTCTGACCAAGTCAATCAGTTGGATAGGCATCCTACCACACGAAGCTGTGAATCAAGAGAGCCTTGAGCATCTTCACAGTTCATCATTTGTCTGGTTCGAGTGAATTATTTGGTGAAAGAGAAACATTTATTTCCTAATTAATTTATTTTCTTTATATTACTATATCTTTTTTAAAACCTCCAAACCATTAAACCAACACAATCCACTCAAATTACACTCTTAGGATAATGAAAAAGTTGAAATTATATACCAAAGAATTTTCTGACCACTTCTCTTGATTAGTGGCGGGTGGTAACCTGTGATATGAGCTTTATCCTGTGACTCACTTATTTGCAATGTCAGATGCATTGATGACTACTCATTCACTGTTAATTTTTATCGCTCAGAATTTTAACCTCAGAATTCTTGAAACACAATACCTCAAAGAACTATGGGTCAGCTATTGAGAGGGCAAAGGGTAGAAATTTTTACTTTTCAGCTATTCAGGAGAAGATTTGATTGACATGTGAAATGCACTCAAGTAACTAAAAATTCAATGGTAACTTGATGAATAAATGCGCAAGGCTCAGAATAAGAGAAATTACACTATGAAATATGAGAGAAAAAAAGAAGCACAATACTTGACAGATTTATAAAGGATTAGAACAATATGATAATTAATTTCATTTATCAATTTGTCTAGGCCATGATATTCAGATATTTTGTCAAACATTATTTTAGAAGTTTCTGTGAAGGTCTTTCCTAGATGAAATTAATGTTTAAGTCTGTAGACTTTGCGTTAAGCAAACTGCCCTGATAATTTGACGATAGGTCTCATCCAGTCAGTTGAAGGCATTAATCAAAAAGACTGACCCCTAGAAGAAGGATTTCAATGGCTGTTGGACAAAATTGCAATGTCAATTCTGGGTCTGCAGCCTGTCAACTCACCCTGCAGATTTTGGACTTGTCAGCTTCCACAATCATGTCAGCCTATTTCATTTCTCTCTCTCTCTCTCCATATATGTGTGTGTGTGTGTGTGTGTGTGTTTATATATAGTACTGGAGTGGGGTGTCATTGCCTTCTCCATATAGATATACAGATATATGGATTTATAAATATATAGAGATATATGTATGGCTTCCCAGGTGGCTCAGTGGTAAAGAACACACCTGCCAATGCAGGAGATTCAAGTTTGATCCCTGGGTCAGGAAAATCCCCTGGAGGAGGAAATGGCAATGCACTCCAATATTCTTGCCTGGAAAATCCCATGGCCAGAGGAGCCTAGTAGGCTACAGTCCATCGAGTTGTAAAGTATCAGACACTATTGAGCGACTGAGCATGCACGTGTAGATATATGTGTATCTTCTATTGGTCTGTTTCTCTGGTGAACACTGAATAATACAGGCAAATTTCCAAGAATGAATTACTTTTGCATTTTAATAGAGCTTCTGCTTCACTGAAGGAAAAACTTATTAATAGTTTATTGTTAAAAAGAACACTCAGTATTGTTACTTAATTTCTGTTGCTCAACAGTTAAAATCCTTAATTTTTTAGGTCTACTCAACTATAATGCAGTGTCAATAACCGTAAAAGCTTTTCTGTCATAATTATATAAATTATAATTTTTCATTCTTTTTTATTTAAAGAAGAAGTAAATTACTGTTTATATTTCCAAAGTATTTATTTTTGCCTGGACTGAGTCTCATTGACTTCTTATTTCCAGCTTTACCCTTTACCCTTTGCATTTGAGAATCAAACCATCCTAAGAACTCAACTTTGCCCTAATAATTTTTTAAAATTATTTAGTTGGCTGCACTGGGTTTTAGTTGCAACACTTGAGATCTTCAATTTTCATTGCGACATTTGGACTCAGTTGTGGCACGTGGAATTTTAGTTTCCTGACCTGCTAAGTTCTCTGACTTTGTTCCCTGAGCAAACCTGGGCCCCTTGCATTGAGAGTTTTAGCCACTGGACCACCAGGGAAGTCCTGCCCTAATAATCTTGAGGAAGTGAAAAGAGAATAAATCACAAAAACTGAAACTGCCTCCATGGATAATGATGCATAGTTACCGAAAGAGAAGCAATTACTCCCTGAGAAATTGTACCCTATTGATCCCGATTGTACCCTGGGATCCTACACACATCTCCATAGTAACTATGACTCTTTGCTGGTAGAATTAAGGATCCTTAGAACATTTCCTCAGTATTTTATTCATCTCTTCATTTACACAACAAAAGTATACTGACTTTCACCTGGCAACTGGGAATAAAGTAGGAAGATGTGTAAGACATACCATCTACCTTTAAGGTGATTAAAGACCTAGAGAGAGGAGAGATATGCAGACAAATTGGTATAGAGCCTTAGAAGTATAGTGATGGAAGTATTGGTAATATATAATAAATGTGTATATTGGGGATCAGTGAAATGCTGGCCCCAGATTTTATTCCTGTGCCTAATGCCTGTGCCTATAGATTTAACTTTGTTTAGGCACAGGTAATGATTATTCAAAAGGAATTGCTGCTAAAAAATTCAAATAATATGTTTCCTATGACTTTTTTTGCCACTAGAACTTTAAAAATTCTGCTCTAACTGGTGTGCACTCATACTTACCCTCGCTAAATCTGTGTGACTCACTCATCTGAAAAGACTCAGACTAGTCTATTTCATTTTACAAAGTACGCCATCAACTTTCCTCACGTTATAAACCCATCACCTCAACGACACTTATAGACTATTTTCAGTTTTGTTTTTAATACATTTTTAGGATTCTCGAGCCAATTATATGTGAGAAATTATCAGTATAGAGATAGTGTTCCCACCCCTCCCAAATTGCCTCTGCCAGCAGTTTCATCCCAGGCTGTTTTAAGCATGACCTGTTAATGGCTCACAGCTGCCTAACCGCCCACTTCCTTGGACAACTGCCCTCAGATGAACGCCTGTCACCTGTTGGGATGACTACCAACTTCTCTCCACCACTGCCTACAGCCAATGATGGACTGACTAGTCAACACTGGGTATGATAGAACCACTGCTTATGTCAGCAGGAAACAGCTCTGTGGTGCATTTATGTTCCTGTGCACCCCCACCCCGGAGAAGGCAGTGGCAACCCACTCCAGTACTCTTGCCTGGCAAATCCCATGGATGGGGGATCCTGGTGGGCTGCCGTCTATGGGGTCGCACAGACTTGGACACGACTGAGAGAGTTCACTTTCACTTTTCACTTTCATGCATTGGAGAAGGAAATGGCAACCCACTTCAGTGTTCTTGCCTGGAGAATCCCAGGGACGGGGGAGCCTGGTGGGCTGCCGTCTCTGGGGTCTCACAGAGTCGGACATGACTGAAGTGACTTAGCAGCAGTAGTAGCAGCAGCACTCCCACCCTGAGAGATCCAACTGCCTGAGGTCCTGTTCACCTCTTTCCACTTTGAAGAGCACTTCTTCAATATAACTTGGGCATAAGAATCCCTTTCTTAGGCCCAGTATTAGGAAATCTAACCTAGATTGGTTAATCTCATAACTGATGGCTATGTTTTATCTTATACAGTAGCAGCCTGTGGGAGTGGTAGGGTTGGGGCCGGGGGGGCGGAGCAGAGAGCAGCTCATGATTTCAGTTTAGGAAGGAAATGATTAAGCAGTGGAGCTATAATTCATATTCTCTTTTTACTGGTGGACCCCTAAGAAAGATGGTAGGTACAACAAATCCTCTGATAGTCATAGGAGTCAGAGAAGGTGCGCTAAAGGTCCTGAAGATAAAACTGGGAGGGTGTAAAAGTGCCACAGATGGAGAGAAACAGGGCAGGGGGAATTAGCGACAGTGACAGGAGAGATAATATTTGGTTTAACTTGAGAAAAAATCACCCCAACCTGAGAGTGAAAGGGCAAAAAAAACTCAAGGCATGGTACCAACTGAGGGAAATAGAGCTGTCGCTTTCCTTACTGCAGTAAATATTAAGAACACAGAATTATAGGAAGCAAGAGATAACTGATAAAGAAAATAATTGAGGAGAAGCAGTTTTGATTTCTGCTAAACTCCCTTCCCCCCCAAGACTCAGAGCATAAGACAGAGAGAAGGGGACACAGAGGATAGAGGGATGGTTCTTGAAGGTTGATAGTAGACTACAGAGAATTAAAAAACTGGTTTGTCTGATAGCTTTAGCAATGTCTGATGTGGTAAAGGCTATGTATAAAGGCTAAAGGAGATTGTTGTGCCATTTTAGGCCTTGTTAGTGATTTCTTTTCAGTCAATTTCTGAGTCCAGCCAAACACAGTGGCATTCTCATGGAATGAAATCCAGAATGCATTTACTATTTTTGACACAAAAATATTTGAATTTGCTTACATATCGTCAGTCTAATAAGATGAGATTAGATTTGGTAACCATTAAGAGCAAGTTTTGAGAAGGCAATGGCAACCTACTGCAGTACTCTTGCTTTGAAAATCCCATGGATGGAAGAGCCTGGTAGGCTGTAGTCCATGGGGTCGTGAAGACTCGACACGACTGAGAGTCTTCACTTTCACTTTTCACTTTCATGCATTGGAGAAGGAAATGGCAACCCACTCCAGTGTTCTTGCCTGGAGAATCCCAGGGACTGGGGAGCCTGGTGGATTGCTATCTATGGGGTAGCACAGAGTTGGACACAACTGAAGCAACTTAGAAGCAGCAGCAGCAAGAGCAAGTTAGACCACCGTGGGGCTTACCAGTGGTTCAATGGATGAAGAATTCACCTGTAGTGGAGGAGACCCAGGTGATGCAGGTTCAATCCCTGGATCAGGAAGATCCCCTGGAGAAGGTCATTGCAACCCACTCCAATATTCTTGTCTGGAGACTCCCATGGACAGAGGAGCCGGGTGGACTACAGTCCATAGGGTGGCAGAGAGTTGGACATGACTGAGCAACTAAGCACAGCACAGGCAGTTGTTTGGATACTTACTGTGCGGCTGCAGTTAGTAGCATTGCTATGTGGTCAAGGCAGATGAAACATAGATGAACATAAGGAAAATCCCTGTATGAGGAACTTAGTTTTTGAATTTCCTGTAGAAACTTGGATGAAAAATTAGTGACTCACTATGCCCAACAAAACCCCCTTGCTGACAAGGGGATTGGAAGACTAAGGTGATTGCCTTAATCATTTCGCTAGCTAAAAGTTATTAATACCTTGAAATGAATAGGTGTGAATTAACTCAGGTCATGTGTTGATGGGCTTAAGGATTCCTTTTGTACCTGCTGACTAATGTGGTAAGAAACTATATCTTTGTCTACAAAAAAGAAATTCCTTGAAATGGCTCAAGTAAGATTAAGGTCAAAGACCTCTATATAGCTGGCATATGGATTGCATTCTACCATTACTGGTAGTCCTGGGAAGCTACAAGTAGGTTTTAAATGGGATTGAGACTATACTATAATAGGTTTGTTTATCTTATAACAGAAGCAACTTTGGAGAATAAAATAAAAGTTCTGTAAGAGCAAATTATCCATCAATTTGGCTCATTAGGATATATTTCACATGGTTTTCTTCTACCAGTGCACAGACATGAACAAAGAAAAATAATATTTTATGGCTATACCACAGTCCTTTTCATTCTTAGATCAGTGGTTTCATTGAAAAATTGTGTTCAGTTCAGTTCAGTCACTCAGTTGTGTCCAACTCTTTGCGACCCCATGAACTGCAGCATGCCAGGCCTCCTCATCCATTCGGGACTTGGTGATGGACAGGGAGGCCGGGTGTGCTGCGGTTCATGGGGTCACAAAGAGTCGGACATGACTGAGCGACTGAACTGAAATGAACATGTCCATTGAGTCGGTGATGCCATCCAACCATCAGATCCTCTGTCATCCTCTTCTCATCCCACCTTCAATCTTTTCCAGGATCAAGGTCTTTTCCAATGAGTCAGTTCTTTGCATCAGGTGGCCAAAACATTGGAGTCAGCATCAGTCCTTCTGATGAATATTCAGGACTGATTTCCTTTAGGATGGACTGGTTGGGTCTCCTTGCAGTCCAAGGGACTCTCAAGAGTCTCCCCAACACCACAGTTCAAAAGCATCAATTCTTCAGCACTCAGCTTTCTTTATAGTCCAACTCTCACATCCATACATGACTACTGGAAAAACCATAGTTTTGACTAGACAGACCTTTGTTAACAAAGTAATGTCTCTGCTTTTTAGTATGCTATCTAGGTTGGTCATAACTTTTCTTCCAAGGAGCAAGAGTCTTTTAATTTCATGGCTGCAGTCACCATCTGCAGTGATTTGGGAGCGCAAAAATTAAAGTCTGCCACTGTTGCCACTGTTTCCCCGTCTCTTTGCCATGAGTGATGGGACCAGATGCCATGATCTTAGTTTTCTGAATGTTGAGTTTTAAGCCAACTTTTTCACTCTCCTTTTTCACGTTCATCAAGAAGCTCATCAGTTCTTTGCTTTCTGCCATAAGGGTGGTGTCATTAGCATACCTGAGGTTATTAATATTTCTCCCAGCAAATTTGATTCCAGATTTGCTTCATCCAGCCCAGCGTTTCTCATGATGCACTCTGCATATAAGTTAAATAAGCAGAGTGACGATATACAGCCTTGACGTACTCCTTTCCTGATTTGGAACCATCTGTTGTTCCAAGTTTAGTTCTAACTGTTGCTTCCTGACCTGCATACAGATTTATCAAACAGCAGGTCAGGTGACCAAGTATTTCCATCTCTTTAAGAGTTTTCCACAGTTTGTTGTGATGCACACAGTCCAAGGCTTTGGCATAGTCAATAAAGCAGAAGTAGATGCATTTCTGGAACTCTCTTGCTTTTTCCATGATCCAGCAGATGTTGGCAATTTGATCTCTGGTTCCTCTGCCTTTTCTAAATCCAGCTTGAACATCTGGAAGTTCATGGTTCATGTACTGTTGAAGCCTGGCTTGGAGAATTTTGAGCATTACTTTGCTAGCGCGTGAGATGAGTGCAATTGTGCAGTAGTTTGAGCCTTCTTTGCATTGCCTTTCTTTGGGATTGGAATGAAAACTGACCTTTTCCAGTCCTGTCGCCACTGCTAAGTTTTCCAAATTTGCTGGCATATTGAATGCAGCACTTTCACAGCATCATCTTTTAGGATTTGAAATAGCTCAACTGGAATTCCATCATTTCCACTAGCTTTGTTCGTAGTGATGCTATCTAAGGCCCATTTGACTTTGCATTCCAGGATGTCTGGCTCTAGGTGAGTGATCACACCATTGTGATTATCTTGGTCGTGAAGATCTTTTTTTGCATAGTTCTTCTGTGTATTCTTGTCACCTCTTCTTAATATCTTCTGCTTCTGTTAGGTCCAGACCATTTCTTTCCTTTATTGTGCCCATCTTTGCATGAAATGTTCCCTTGGTATCTCTAATTTTCTTGAAGAGATCTCTAGTCTTTCCCATTCTATTGTTTTCCTCTATTTCTTTGCATTGATCACTGAGGAAGGCTCTCTCTCCTTGCAAAGGAGAAAAGGAAAGATATATACCCATTTGAATGCAGAGTACCAAAGAATAGCAAGGAGAGATAACAAAGCCTTCCTCAGTGATCAAAGCAAAGAAATAGAGGAAAAAATGTGATGTAATCTGAAATCCTTGCTTCTCAAAAACTGCTGAAAAAATGTTTAAGGGGTGGATTTTTTTTTTTTTTTTGATGTGGATCATTTTATCAAATTTACAATATTGTTTCTGTTTTATGGTTTTTTGTGTTTTTTTTTTTTTTGGCCCTGAGGAATGTGGAATCTTAGCAGCCTAATCAGAGATTGAACCTATACCCCCCTGCATTGGAAGAAGGCAAAGTCTTAACCAGTGGATCACTAGGGAAGTCCCAAGGGTTAGATTATTCAAATGATTGAATATGAGGGAAACTAAAGTGGGGACTCCACTGGAGCTCTCTCTATAATTTGGAGATGGGAATACTGGCTTGGGGGGAATGTAATTATAGTACTTTATAAATTTCCTATCTTAAATTTTTCCATTTTGTTTATCTGGTGGTACCAGGCTTGGGTTTAAATATACATGTGCCCAAGAAAGGTGATATAAATGAACAAGATACAATATCTCTGCTATTAATTTTGACAGTGTATATTCCCAAAGGTACTTTTGGGGAGGTCATAACTTCACCCCATGTAACAAAATTGGGGCTAACTGTAAATACGGTTCATTTCTAATCAGTAGGGCATATTACCTTACCTCTTAAATACTATGAAGTAGGAAACAGATGTTAAAAAGTTGGTTTCATATGTTGTTCCTGACTTCAGCCCCCTCACAAGAAGACCAACTAGCAGCTATCCACAGACAAGATATCAAGAGAAAACTCCAGCACATGGAGGTGAGACTGGAGCATCTCCCTGAATCATAGGAACCTAGAAGGCCCACATTAGAAGGGGAAGGGGAGTGGCTACATCTCTCCCCACCGTGGCTGGCACTGAATCTCTGGCCCCCTCTGAGCCTATAGTCTCTGCAGTCTCCCAAGTTTGCATTGCTCCTGCAATGTTGTAGGACATGTCCTGGGAGTCCTACAACTCCCTAAAGTCTCATCTCAGACACCACTGAGGGAATCTATGGAACTTGGCCACTGGGAATCAGATAGACACAGCGAGGAGGACAAGGCTTATAGTAACCAGTGCTCAGATCTTAGGGGACAACATTCTTACCTGTGGTGGTGCCCAAGCAGAGATACCAGCCAGTGGCTCTGCCCATCTGCAGAGCTGAGCCAGTGATCCTGTCTAGCCAGGGAGCTTGGTAGGCAGCTCTATCTAATTTACGTACCCAGCTTCTGAACTGTGGTGTTGGAGAAGACTCTTGAGAGTCGCTTGGACTGCAAAGAGATCAAACCAGTCCATCGTAAAGGAAATCAACCCTGAATATTAATTGGAAGAACTGATGCTAAAGCTGAAACTCCAATATTTTGGCCACCTGATACAAAGAACTGACTCATTGGGAAAGACCCTGATGCTGTGAAAGATTGAAGGCAGGAGAAGGGGATGACAGAGGATGAGATAGCTGGATGGCATCACTGACTCAATGGACATGAGTTTGTACAAGCTCTGGGAGATGGTGAAGGACAGGGAAGCCTGGTGTGCTGCAGTCCATGGGGTCACAGAGTCAGACACAACAGAGCAACTGAACAACAACAACCGGCCAAAAAGCCCCAAGGGCAGTGGAGCCTTTTATATGGTCCTGCCCAGGCAGATAAGAAAATTTGCAGCCCTACCACCTGCTGAGTTTAGCCTCTAGTCCCACTTAACCAGGAAGCCTGACTAGAGAATCTGGGCAGCTGCAGAGTCCATCCTACAGCTATGCTCAGGCAGGAAGCCAGGCCAACAGTACTGCCCAACTATTAAGTACAGCCACTGGCTCTGCATAATGAGGGAGCCTGAGCAGTGATCTTTATACCTAAAATTGATAAGAAACGCATACAACTTAATAGCAAAACAACCAAATAATCAGATTTTTTAAGTGGGCAAAGGACCTGAATAGACATTTTTTCCCAAAGACCTACAAACAGCCAGGTACACAAAAATGTGCTCAGTATCATTTGTCATCAAAGAAATGCAAATCAAAACCAAAATCAGATACTCCTCACACTTGTTAGAAAAAGACAAGAGTAACAAGTGTTGACATTAGTGCAGAGAAAAGGGGACCCTTGTGAACTGTTGGTGGGAATGAAAACTGGTGCTTTCACTATGAAAAACAGTATGGAGGTTGCTCAAAAAGTTTTTTAAAAATATAAATAACATATGATCCAACAATTTCACTTCTGGGTATATAATGGAAGGCAACCAAATCAGTATCTGAGATGCTGAGATGTCTGCAACCCCATGTTCATTGGAGTATTATTCACAGTAGCCAAGATACCTAAGGAAACAGCCTAATTTTTCACCAATGGATGAATGGATAAAGAAAATGTAGTTTACATATACAGTGGAATGTGACACAGCCATAAAAGAAGGAAATCTTGCCATTTATGGTGATATGTTTGAAACGAGAGCAAATGTGAAGTGAAATGTCAGACAAAGAAAGATAATGCTGTATGATCTTACTTATGTGTGGAACCTAACAAAAACAAACTCATAGAAATCGAGGGCAGATTGATGGCTGCCATGGGCAAGAGGGCAGGGTTGAGGAAATGAGTGAAGATAGCCAAGGTGGCTTGGGAGAAAAGAATCTGCCTGCCAAGCAGGAGATGTGAATTCGATCCCTGGGTTGGGAAGATTTCCTGGAGAAGGACATCGCAACCTGTTCCAGTACTCTTGCCTGGGAAATGTCATGGACAGAGGAACCTGGTGGGCTACAGTCCATGGAGTTGCAAAATATCAGACATGGGTTAGCAACTAAAAAAAAAAAGAATGACAAAAATCAAATTATACAATTATCAGGGGAGAGTGCAATCATGCCGTTTCTATTATGGACTTTCAGAGCAATAAAATAATATTCTTAGCTATCTCTCCAGTGCTAGCCCTGGCTGGTGCTGGGAGGATAAATTCCTGCATAAATCTATTTTATTAAAAAAGGAAAACTTTCCTGGAAGCCATTCAACACAATTTCTCATAGCTGGTGCCACAAATAAGCAACAGAGTTGAGGGAATTCAATTCTCTCTTTAGAGTGTTAAGGAAAAAGGGAGTTGAAAATGGCTGTGGGTTTGCCTCATTAACAGTGTGTTCCACCAGGAGTGATAGGGTGATGATCAGATTTATATTTTTGAAATGTCATTTTACCTATAGAGTAGAATCTGGGCAAAAAGGGCAGGGCTCTGGAGCTAGAAAAATTAGGATATTGAGAGAATAGAGGGGATGAAGGCTGACACTAAATTTGTGATTTAGGCCCTGAGAAAGAGGCACTATTGAGAGATAAAATGGTATACACGTCGGCACTTGATCACTGGATGGGAGAGATTAGGAAGCAAGATAAATGACTCCCAGGATCTGACTAGGGTGAGGACTGATGCTAAGGCAAGAGGTAAATGTCAAGGATAGAGAGGATTCATTTAGTTATTTGTGTCTACCTAGGTCCACTTAATGTTCATCATCTACTTTTTTATGTGTCTTTTTATTTTTTGGACAATACTGTCCAAAAGTGAAATGGCTCTGGAATGTTATGACAGTTGTGACATTTATTGAATCCCAAATCTTTTAATAGTTGTGTCATGGAAATCTGTGTTTAGATTTTAGAATTACAAGGCTCATAGTTACTTATGGAATTCCTGTTTCAAGTCCTCAACTTGCTGCTTTCCAGAATTCTACAAGGGCCAAATGAGATAACTATGACTATGCCAAAGCCTTTGACTGTGTAGATCACAATAAACTGTGGAAAATTCTGAAAGAGATGGGAATACCAGACCACCTGATCTGCCTCTTGAGAAATTTGTATGCAGGTCAGGAAGCAACAGTTAGAACTGGACATGGAACAACAGACTGGTTCCAAATAGGAAAAGGAGTACGTCAAGGCTGTATATTGTCACCCTGTTTATTTAACTTATATGCAGAAGACATCATGAGAAACGCTGGACTGGAGGAAACACAAGCTGGAATCAAGATTGCCGGGAGAAATATCAATAACCTCAGATATGCAGATGACACCACCCTTATGACAGAAAGTGAAGAGGAACACAAAAGCCTCTTGATGAAAGTGAAAGTGGGGAGTGAAAAAGTTGGCTTAAAGCTCAACATTCAGAAAACGAAGATCATGGCATCCTGTCCCACCACTTCATGGGAAATAGATGGGGAAACAGTGGAAACAGTGTCAGACTTTATTTTTCTGGGCTCCAAAATCACTGCAGATGGTGACTGCAGCCATGAAATTAAAAGACAAATTACTCCTTGGAAGGAAAGTTATGTCCAACCTAGATAGCATATTCAAAAGCAGAGACATTACTTTACCAGCAAAGGTTTGTCTAGTCAAGGCTATGGTTTTTCCAGTGGTCATGTATGGATGTGAGTGCTGGACTGTAAAGAAGGCTGAGCGCCGAAGAATTGATGCGTTTGAACTGTGGTGTTGAAGGAGACTCTTGAGAGTCCCTTGGGCTGCAAGGAGATCCAACCAGTACATTCTGAAGGAGATCAGCCCTGGGATTTCTTTGGAAGGAATGATGCTAAAGCTGAAACTCCAGTACTTTGGCCACTTCATGCGAAGGGTTGACTCATTGAAAAAGACTCTGATGCTGGGAGGGATTGGGGGCAAGAGGAGAAGGGGAGAACAGAGGATGAGATGGCTGGATGGCATCACTGACTTGATGGAAGTGAGTCTGAGTGAACTCCAGGAGTTGGTGATAGACAGGGAGACCTGATGTGCTGTGATTCATGGGGTGGCAAAGAGTCGGACACGACTGAGTGACTGATCTGATCTGATATGATGAAAAAAATCCTTTTTTTGTAAACTATAAAATGTCATGAACATGCACACTGTTGTAAGAAATCAGTTTTAATATGTTGATTATCAATGGGAAGATAATCTCTGATTCTTATATTTATGAAAATGGAAATTAATTTTGACTCCATTCAACAGGCAGCCTTATATAAAACACTTGTAATTCTCTACCTCTCCCTCACACCTTCCTACAAGAAGAGGGTGATCTATCCACCTGGTGAATTTGTGAGAAGAAATTGAACTAGGTTTGCTCTCACTTTGGATCTGCCTGGCTGCAGGTAGGCTCATTCAAATCTGCTCCTTGTGGATGTGCAGGTCTGGGCACTGTGAGAGAAGCTGACTATTTTTATGACTGCATCAGCTTCTTTTAATCTTCATTAAGGGTTATTCAGTTCAGTTCAGTCGCTCAGTCGTGTCCGACTCTTTGCAACCCCATGGACTGCAGCACGCCAGGCCTCCCTGTCCATCACCAACTCCCAGAGCCTACTCAAACTCATGTCCATTAAGTCAGTGATGCCATCCAACCATCTCATCCTCTGTTGTCCCCTTCTCCTCCCACCTTCAATCTTTCTCAGCATCAGGGTCTTTTAAAATGAGTCAGTTCTTGGCATTAGGTGGCCAAAGCATTGGAGTTTCAGTGTTAGCATCAGTCCTTCCAGTGAATATTCAGGACTGATTTCCTTTAGGTTGGATGTCCTTGCAGTCCAAGGGACTCTCAAGAGTCTTCTCCAACACCCCAGTTCAAAAGCATCAATTCTTCGGTGCTCAGTTTTCTTTACAGTCCAACTCTCAGATCCATACATGACTACTGAAAAAACCATAGCTTTGACTAGACGGACTGTTGTTGGCAAAGTAATGTCTCTGCTTTTTAATATAATTATATTAAAAAAAAACTCATTTAGCTTACTCGACTCTGTTTCTTTGTTTTAGTTTCTTCCATTCATTGAGTTTACTCTCTCTCTCTCAGGTTTTGGCTCCCTCAAATAGCTTATTATTCTGGATTGTTTACACTTGTTTGTAGTGGAGTTTTATATTTGATTATCTTGTTGTAAGTGTTCATGCAGCCTGCCAGAACATTGTTTCACTGTAAGTGTGGGGAAAACATGGCCTGCTGACAGTGTGGAACCTCAGTGCCTATTCTTTCTGAGTGTGGGTGTTCATCATTTCCTCCCAGGTCCGCAGTCGCATGCACATTGTTTATCATCCTTTCTCTCCTACCGAACCGTCTTACTCCTACAACAAGCAACTCCCATCACGTGAGGAGTCACAGGACAGGTCCGCTCACCTCACCTGCTCCTACTAGCCACCTTGTTTATTGCCTCTGACACCCATCATTCTCCAGGTGGGCAGTTTTTTGATACCAAGTTCCATATTTTCAGTAGTTTAATTATGCATAGGTTTGGGATGGTGGCTTTTAATCAATCCAGCCTGTATAATTTTTTGTCTTTCAGAGATTCCTCCCAATTCCTTAGAGAGGGTGCCTTAGAGAGGGCGCAGTGATGGTTTTAGTCACACATTTATACTGTATGTGCATTTTTTGCGTATTTATATGTTTCCCATTGCTGCTATAGCAAATAACCACAAACTTGGTGGCTTAAAACAATAGAAATTTATTCTCTTAGAGTCTGGAAATCAATTTTAGTGGATCAATATCAAGATATTGGAAAAGATGTGATTCCTCTGGAAGCTCCAGGGGCAATTTGGTTCTTGCTTTTTCCAGATTCTGTTGGCTCCCAGCAATTCTCAGCTTGTGGCTATATCATTTCAGTTTCTGCTCCCATGGTTTAGTTTGTCTCTTCCTCTCCTGTAGGTGTCAAATCTCCTCTTGCTTCCATCCTACAAGGATATATGGGATTGCATTTAGGGTCTACCTGGATAATCCAGAATATAACCACATTTCAAGATCCTTAACTTAATCATCTGCACAAAGATTATTTTTTAAAACAAAGTAATAAAGATAGTTTTTCCAAATATAATATTTGTAGGTTCTAGGGATGAATGATTGATAACTTCAGGAACCATTTTTAGACTATCACTATACACATGTACCCCACCCCAATTTATTGCCAGAAAGATAAAATATATATATGTGTGTGTGTGCACTATACAGATTATATCATTTACATAGATATATGCATATATTTCGGGGAAGGCAATGGCACCCCACCCCAGTACTTTTGCCTGATAAATCCCATGGATGGAGGAGCCTGGTAGGCTCCAATCCACGGGGTCGCTAAGAGTCGGACACGACTGAGCGACTTCACTTTCACTTTTCACTTTCATGCATTGGAGAAGGAAATGGCAACCCACTCCAGTGTTCTTGCCTGGAGAATCCCAGGGACGGGGGAGCCTGGTGAGCTTCCGTCTATGGGGTCGCACAGAGTCAGACACGACTGAAGTGACTTAACAACAACAACAACAACAAATGCATATATTTATCTGAACATTTTAAAAAAGTTTTCCAGAGTTTATAGCTTTTATCCCAAAGGTATCAAACTCAATTCATATTCAACAACAGAGCTCTGAAAATGCTGAAATCAACTGATACTACCTGAAGGATGTAATACGATTGATAAATCCAGACAATGTTTCTTTTCAGTTACCTTAGAAATAGCACATGTTGTGAAAGTTCAGAATTCCAAGAATCCCTAGTAGCAGTTTATGCTAATTAATACACAAAAAACCAAGCATGGAATGGAAAGAGTATCACATTCTTTGGCAAAGGCAAGAGAAAGAAGGGGAAAAACAACTTATCATGAAAAGGGCAGGGACCCAAAGCACACACGAAAGCGTGGACCTTTGGCAAAGCCCTGAAATAATTCTTTTAACAGATGGTCTGTTTTGCATTTAGAAACAAAATCGTGATCAACAAGTCTGAATGTAGTCTATGCATATATGTGTACATTGGTGCTTACATATGTACATATTTTAGTCTTTTTTTAATAAGCTTTGAAAATAAAGTTTATTAAACTTCCAGTTATAAGATGAATAAGTTCTGACAACCTAATATATACCATGGTGATTATAGTTAACAAAACTATATTTTGTACTTGAAAATTCCTAATGTTCTCACCACAAAAAAGAAATTATATGATGTGACAGAGGCGTTGACTAACCTTGCTATGGTAATCATTTCACACACAAGATAAGCATATGCCAAATCATCACACTGTACACCTTAAACTTACTCAGTGTTATGTCAATTGTATCTCAAAAACACTGGAAAAAAATAAAATTAATTGTAAACCTAATAATATATAAACAAAATGATCCTTACAAAAATAAAACTTAAAAGACCTAAAATAGGTCACCAAGGCATAAGCCTTTGGTCTTTAATGATGGTAGTGTTTTCCCCTTTTCTTTCTTCAAATAACATCTTTTTCAAGTTCATAAATTACTGTTTCCCCTCACTTTCCTTAGGTTCCATATCTGTGGATTCAACAGACTGAGATTGTGTAGTACTATATTTACAACCCATGCAATGTAATGTTAATTGCAACACTATTTAGGATAGCCAAGACATGGAAGCAGCCTAAGTGTGCCTCAACAGATGAATGGATAAAGAAGATATATTCCCTTTTGTATCTATATAAAATTAGCCATACAAAGAATGAAATAATGTCATTTGCACCAATATGGATGGACCTAGCAATTATTATGCTAAGGGAAGCAACCCAGAAAAAGCAAAGAAATGATATTGCTTATATGTGGAATCCAAAAAAAAAAGAATACAATGAACTTATTTACAAAATAGAAAGAGATTCACAAACTCAGAAAACAAACTTGTAATTACCAAAGGGGAAAGGGGATGTTGGGGGGGATAAATTAGGAGACTGATATTAACATATTGACACTACTATGTGTAAACAGGTAACCAAAAAGGACCTACTGTATAGCACAGGAAACTATACTCAATGTTTTTTAAGTTTTTTTGAAAAAATTTAGTTTGTATTGGAGTACAGTTGATTAAAGATATGTTGTTGGTAACTATCAGATCAGATCAGATCAGTCGCTCAGTCGTGTCTGACTCTTTGCGACCCCATGAACCGCAGCACGCCAGGCCTCCCTGTCCATTACCAACTCCCGGAGGTCACTCAGACTCACATTCATCGAGTCAGTGATGCCATCCAGCCATCTCATCCTCTGTCGTCCCCTTCTCCTCCTGCCCCCAATCCCTCCCAGCTTCAGAGTCTTCTCCAATGAGTCAACTCTTCCCATGAGGTGGCCAAAATACTGGAGTTTCAGCTTTAGCATCATTCCTTCCAAAGAAATCCCAGGGCTGATCTCCTTCAGAATGGACTGGTTGGATCTCCTTGCAGTCCAAGGGACTCTCAAGAGTCTTCTCCAACACCACACTTCAAAAGCATCAATTCTTTGGTGCTCAGCCTTCTTCACAGTCCAGCTCTCACATCCATACATGACCACAGGAAAGACCATAGCCTTGACTAGGCGAACCTTTGTTGGCAAAGTGATGTCTCTGCTTTTGAATATGCTATCTAGGTTGGTCATAACTTTCCTTCCAAGGAGTAAACGTCTTTTAATTTTATGGCTGCAGTCACCATCTGCAGTGATTTTGGAGCCCAGAAAAATAAAGTCTGACACTGTTTCCACTGTTTCTCCATCTATTTCCCATGTAGTGATGGGACCGGATGCCATGATCTTCGTTTTCTGAATGTTGAGCTTTAAGCCAACCTTTTCACTCTCCACTTTCACTTTCATCAAGAGGCTTTTTAATTCCTCCTCACCCTCTGCCATAAGGGTGGTGTCATCCGCATATCTGAGGTCATTGATATTTCTCCTGGCAATCTTGATTCCAACTTGTGTTTCTTCCAGTCCAGCATTTCTCATGATGTACTCTGCATATAAGTTAAACAAACATGGTGACAATATTCAGCATTAACGTACTCCTTTTCCTATTTGGAACCAGTCTGTTGTTCCATGACCAGTTCTAACTGTTGCTTCCTGACCTGCATACAGATTTCTCAAGAGGCAGATCAGGTGGTCTGGTATTCCCATCTCTTTCAGAATTTTCCACAGTTGACTGTGATCTACACAGTCAAAGGCTTTGGCATAGTCAAGAAAGCAGAAATAGATGTTTTTCTGGAACTCTCTTGCTTTTTCCATGATCCAGCAGATGTTGGCAATTTGATCTCTGGTTCCTCTGCCTTTTCTAAAACCAGCTTGAACATCAGGAAGTTCACGGTTCACATATTGCTGAAGCCTGGCTTGGAGAATTTTGAGCATTACTTTACTAGAGTGTGAGAGCATTACTTTACTAGAGTGTGAGGCGTGTTGGTAACTATACTTAATATTATATAATAATCTACAAGGGAAAAATAATACATATATGTGTGTGTGTGTATATATATATATATATATATATATATATATATATACACCTGAAACTTGTATGCTATTATAGATCAATTATACTTCAGTTACAAAATTAAAAAGAAAAATTAAAGTCGAAAGACTCTTGCTCTTCTAAGAAAGTTAAATGAATTATTTGCTTTCCCATTTATTCAACATACTTTCTCCTGTGCTAGTCTCTGTGTAGGGCTTCCCTGATGGCTCAAATGGTAAAGAACCTGCCTGCAATGTGGGAGGATCTGGGTTCGATCCCTGGTTTGGGAAGATCCTCTGGAGAAGGGAATGGCAACCCAATACAGTATTCTTGCCTGGAAAAATCCATGGAAGCCTTGTAGGCTACAGTTCATGACATCTCAAAGAGTCAGACATGACTGAGCAGCCTTAGTCTCTGTGTATGTGCCAGCGCGGTGAGTACAATAAGCATGGCCTTTGCCCTTGTAGGATTTAAAGTCTAGTTTGTCAGGAAAGCGTCTCTGGTGGCTCAGGTGGTAAAGAATCCCCTGCAATGTGGGAGACCAGGGTTCGATCCTTGGGTTGGGAAGATCCCCTAGAGAAGGGAAAGGCTATCAATTCCAGTATTCTGGCCTGGAGAATTCAGTCCATGGTGTTGCAAAGAATAGGATACGAATGAGCACCTTTCACTTTGTCAAGAAAAAACTTTTTTAGTTCTACCATATTGTACTTCTGCTGCTGTTGCCGCTGCTAGGTCACTTTAGTTGTGTCCAACTCTGTGCGATCCCATAGATGGCAGCCCACTAGGCTCCTCTGTCCCTGGGACTCTCCAGGCAAGAATACTGGATTGGGTTGCCATTTCCTTCTCCAATGCATAAAAGTGAAAAGTGAAAGTGAAGTTGCTCAGTCGTGCCCGACTCTGAGCGACCCCATGGACTGTAGCCCACCAGGCTCCTCCATCCATGGGATTTTCCAGGCAAGAGTACTGGAGTGGGGTGCCATTACTTTAGATATTCATCCATTTGCCAGCCCATTTTTATTAAAAAGCAGATTTTATTCCAAGTATGTTACCCTAAGTTGTTTTAGCTTCAGTTAGCTTCAACGCAGACCAGTGAGTGAAAGATGTATTCATTTTTTCCCTCAAGAATGAGGTACAATTCACAAGCCATAATATTCACCATTTAAAAATGGGCAGTTCAGTGGTTTCTAGTATTTTCACAAAGTTGTACAATCATCACCACTATTATCACCACTATTTCCATCACCCCAAGAAGAAACTCTGTATCAATTTGCAGTCACTTTTCCTATTTCCAACTCAGTGCCTGGCAGCCACTAATGAACTTTCTAGGGATGTGCTTATTTTGAATATTTTGTATCAGTAGAATAGTTACAATGTGTCTGGCTTCTTTTGAACCCATGGGTGAAATCCATTTCACATGCTTTTGCTAATGGAGGTTTTAAGACTCTCATGTCCTCCAAAGACCTGGTAGCCTGAACAAAAGGACTTTGCCTGAGTTGTTTTCCCAGAACTTTGAGTCTGCTGCATCTAGTTCAAGCAGAGCGAGGTCAGCTGTGTCTAGTTGAAGTTGACCTCATTAGGGCTAGAAAGGACCGTTGATTCTTGAACTGGGCATGTGCAGGCAAGCACATTCGTGACCTTTAGATGTGCAGAAGCCTGTAGCTTTGTTATGTTTTGTGCTCAGTTGTGTTCAACTCTTTGTGACCCCCTGGACTAGGCTCCTCTGTCCATGGAATTTCTCAGGTAAGATTACTGGAGTGGGTTGCCATTTCCTCCTCCAGGGGATCTTCCCTACCCATGAATCAACCCACATCTCCTGCATTGGCAGGAGGCCCACCTGCGCCACCTGGGAGGCCCGTCACTTGGATGCCTGTGTAGAAAATGAGTATCTTGCCTTATTGGAGCAGATGAGACCTGTTTTCCTTGCTTCACTCACATCAGTGACTGATCATTTTGGCTTGCTATAGGCACATTGGGCAAAACAAAGCTGGTGAATAATACCTTCACTTAGCATAAAGTTTTCCAGGTTGACATATGTTGTGCTTGTTGTGCTTAGCTGCTCAGTCGTGTCTGATTCTTTGTAACCCTGTGGACTGTATTGTAGCCTGCCAGGTTCCTCTGTTCATAGGATTTTTCATCGTCTCTGGCATTAGCAGGCGGATTCTTTACTACTGAGCCCCCTGACATATGTTGTATCATGGAAAAGTACTTCATTCCTTTTTGTGGCTGAATAATCCACTATATGGATATACTATACTACATTTATTTATCCTTTTTTTTTTTTTTTTTTTGGCTATTATGAATAATGTTGCCATAAAAACTTACATACAAGCGTTTGTATGGAGCCATATTTTGTTTGTTTGAACTGGTACCAAATAAAGCCCATAGAATGTGGTTAGTTGAGGAATCTTTTAAGTCTCTATGGCTTCTCCTCTACAACTTTTTCAAATTTGTTGAAGAAATTGAGTCATTTGTCCCGTACAGTTTTACAAAATCTGAATTTTGCTGATTGCATTCTTTTGACATAATTTAACATGTTTTTCTAACATCTATAGTTTCATTAATTGATAGCTGGATGTAGAGATTTGATTGGATTCAGACTTGATGGGAGAAGGAGAGCTGACAGATTATATTATACACTTGTTATTCTACAAGGGGAATGCCTGGTTGTCTGTATTAGCAGCCATTGATGATCTTTGTCTAGATCCATTATGGAATAAGAAGTAGAGATAGTTTGGTTTTGTCACTTCTTCTTTATTCATTAGCTAGTATATAGGGAAAAAATGCCCTCAAATATTTTGTTTTAAAAGGGATTCTTTTTAACTTTCCCTTTTCAATATTTCATTGTTAACACTAACAATGCAATGGATTTCTATATGATAATCTTGTTTCCTGCTACCTCACCAATCTGTTTAGCAGTTCTAGAAGTTTTATATTAAATATATGTTTAATTTTTAATTGGAGGATAATTGCTTTACTTTGTTGTGTTGGTTTCTGCCATACAACAACGTGAATCAGCCACAAGTATACATATGTTCCGGAGAAGGCAATGGCACCCCACTCCAGTACTCTTGTTTGGAAAATCCCATGGATGGAAAAGCCTGGAAGGCTGCAGTCCATGGGGTCGCTGAGGGTCAGATACGACTGAGCGACTTCACTTTCACTTTTCACTTTCATGCATTGGAGAAGGAAATGGCAACCCACTCCAGTGTTCTTGCCTGGAGAATCCCCGGGATGGGGGAGCCTGGTGGGCTGCCATCTATGGGGTTGCACAGAGTTGGACACAACTGAAGTGACTTAGCAGCAGCATACATATGTTCCCCCTTTCTTGAAACTTCCTCCCACCCCACTAGGTAGTTACGGAGCACCAGGTTAAGTTCCCTGTGTCACACGGCAACTTCCCACTAGTTATCTGTCTTACATGTAGTAATATATGTGTCAGTGCTACTCTCTCAGTTCATCCCACCCTCAGCTGCCCCTGCTGTGTCCACAAATCTGTTCTCTATGTCTGTGTCTCTATTCCTGCCCTGAAAATAGATTCATTAGTGCCATTTTTTCTAGATTCCATATATGTGTTATATGATATTTGTTTTTCTCTTTATGACTTACTTCACTCTGTTTTTAACAGGCTCCAGGTTCATCCACATCACTGAAACTGACTCACATTCACTCCTTCTATGGCTGAGTAATATTCCATTGTATATGTGTACCACAACTTCTTTATCCATTCATTTATCGGTGGACATCTAGGTTGGTTCCATGTTCCAGTTATTGTAAATAGTGTTGCAATAAATTTGGGGGTACATATGTCTTTTGATTTTTCTGGGCTCCAAAATCACTGCAGATGGTGACTGCAGCCATGAAATTAAAAGATGCTTACTCCTTGGAAGGAAAGTTATGACCAACCTAGATAGCATATTCAAAAGCAGAGACATTACTTTGCCAACAAAGGTTCGCCTAGTCAAGGCTATGGTTTTTCCTGTGGTCATGCATGGATGTGAGAGTTGGACTGTGAAGAAAGAATTGAGTGCCGAAGAATTGATGCTTTTGAACTGTGGTGTTGGAGAAGACTCTTGAGAGTCCCTTGGACTGCAAGGAGATCCAACCAGTCCATTCTGAAGGAGATCAGCCCTGGGATTTCTTTGGAAGGAATGATGCTAAAGCTGAAACTCCAGTATTTTGGCCACCTCATGCGAAGAGTTGACTCATTGGAAAAGACTGATGCTAAGAGGGATTGGGGGTAAGAGGAGAAGGGGACGACAGAGGATGAGATGGCTGGATGGCATCACTGACTCGATGGATATGAGTCTGAGTGAACTCCGGAAGTTGGTGATGATGGACAGAGAGGCCTGGCATGCTGCAATTCATGGGGTTGCAAAGAGTCGGACACACGACTGAGCAACTGATTTGATCTGATCTGATCTTATGTCTTTTGAATTATGGTTTGCTCAGGGTATATGCCCAGTAGTGGAATTGCTGGGCCATATGGTAATTTTATTCCTAGTGTTTTTGTTTTTTTTTTTAAAGAAATCTCCAATAAGTTGCAACAAGATCCTCTATGATTCACCTCCTAGAGTAATGGAAATAAAAACAAAGGTGTATTCATTTTAATGTCTTTCTTTTATTGGGAAAAATTAATCATTCAGCTAGATTATGCTGGACCTTAATAAGAAAGAAGAGCACTAGGGTGATTTCTCTAGTGGTAGGCAATCCACCTCAGCACTCTCTACCAGCTACTTTCTAATTGGAATCATGAGATCTTTTTAAGATCAGTGTCAATAATGAGCAATTGTTGTCTCTTAGGGCCATCAGCTTTCTTATCTAATTCTTATTCCATCCACCACTTTTATTTCAGAGACATTTGGAATAACATTTGAAAATTTGGAAAGGAGAATTTTTATATTTGCCTCCAAAACATTTTGAATCAGAAATAAGTAGCCTTTCAAAAAATTTTATTTGACTATAACTGATTTAAAATGTTGTGGTAGAGAAATAGTCTTTTAAAATCAGTCTGAAAGTCCAATTGAGAGCCACTGAAGAGCAAGTAACTGGTGAAGTTCAGACCATCAGTGCTTATTCTTTATACTAGAGGAGGCTGAGAAAAGTGTTTTGTTTTGGTGTACACCACAAGAATGTCAGGTGATCTGGTATTCCCATCTCTTTCAGAATTTTCCACAGTTTATTGTGATCCACACAGTCAAAGGCTTTGGCGTAGTCAATAAAACAGAAATAGATGGGTTTTTTATGAGCTCTCTTGCGTTTTTGATGATCCAGCAGATGTTGGCAATTTGATTTCTTGTTCCTCTGCCTTTCCTAAAACCAGCTTGAACATCTGGAAGTTCATGGTTCACATATTGCTGAAGTCTGGCTTGGGGAATTTTGAGCATTACTTTACTAGCGTGTGATATGAGTGTAATTGTGCAGTAGTTTGAGCATTCTTTGGCATTGCCTTTCTTTGGGATTGGAATAAAAACTGACCTTTTCCAGTCCTGTGGCCATACCAGACCACCTGACCTGCCTCTTGAGAAATCTGTATGCAGGTCAGGAAGCAACAGTTAGAACTGGACATGAACAACAGACTGGTTTCAAATAGGAAAAGGAGTACGTCAAGGCTGTATACTGTCACCCTGCTTATTTAACTTATATGCAGAGTACATCATGAGAAACACTGGACTGGAAGAAGCACAAGATGGAATCAAGATTGCCAGGAGAAATATCAGTAACCTCAGATGTGCATATGACACCACTCTTATGGCAGAAACTGAATAGGAACTAAAAAACCTCTTGATGAAAGTGAAAGAGGAGAGTGAAAAAGTTGGCTTAAAGCTCAACATTCAGAAAATGAAGATCATGGCATCTGGTCCCATCGCTTCATGGGAAATAGACGGGGAAACAGTGGAAACAGTGTCAGACTTTATTTTTTTGAGCTCCAAAATCACTGCAGATGGTGATTGCAGCCATGAAATTAAAAGACGCTTACTCCTTGGAAGGAAAGTTATGTCCAATCTAGATAGCATATTAAAAAGCAGAGATATTACTTTGCCAAAAAAGGTCCATCTAGTCAAGGCTATGGTTTTTCCAGTGGTCATGTGAGAGTTGGACTGTGAAGAAAGCTGAGCGCCAAAGAATTGATGCTTTTGACATGTGGTACTGGAGAAGACTCTTGAGAGTCCCTTGGACTGCAAGGAGATACAACCAGTCCATTCTGAAGGAGATCAGTCCTGGGTGTTCATTGGAAGGACTGATGCTGAGGCTGAAACTCCAATACTTTGGCCACCTCATGAGAAGAGTTGACTCACTGGAAAAGACTTTGAAGCTGGGAGGGATTGGGGGCAGGAGGAGAAGGGGATGACAGAGGATGAGATGGCTGGATGGCATCTCTGACTCGATGCACATGAATTTGGGTGAACTCTGGGAGTTGGTGATGGACAGTGAGGCCTGGCGTGCTGTGATTCATGGAGTCACAAAGAGTTGGACACAACTGAGTGACCGAACTGAACTGAGCTGAACTGAACAAGAATGTCAAGGATGAAGAGTGCCTTATTCTTTATTGTTGTCACAGTACTTAGCACACATTTTGTCAACTCGACAAGATCAACAAACTTTTGTTGGAGGAATAAAGCAAATGATTACACAGAGCTCCAAGGAGATCCATGATGAGGGTTCTTTAGGCAGGAACCACTTCTCTTTTATCTCAGTATTTCTAGTTTCTACCACAGATCAGATCAGATCAGATCAGTCGCTCAGTTGTGTCCGACTCTTTGCGATCCCATGAACTGCAGCACGCCAGGCCTCCCTGTCCATTACCAACTCCCGGAGGTCACTCAGACTCATATCCATCGAGTCAGTGATGCCATCCAGCCATCTCATCCTCTGTTGTCCTCTTCTCCTCCTGCCCCCAATCCCTCCCAGCATCAGAGTCTTCTCCAATGAGTCAACTCTTTGCATGAGGTGGCCAAAATACTGGAGTTTCAGCTTTAGCATCATTCCTTCCAAAGAAATCCCAGGGCTGATCTCCTTCAGAATGGACTGGTTGGATCTCCTTGCAGTTCAAGGGACTCTCAAGAGTCTTCTCCAACACCACAGTTCAAAAGCATCAATTCTTTGGTGCTCAGCCTTCTTCACAGTCCAGCTCTCACATCCATACATGACCACAGGAAAGACCATAGCCTTGACTAGGTGAAACTTTGTTGGCAAAGTAATGTCTCTGCTTTTGAATATGCTATCTAGGTTGGTCATAACTTTCCTTCCAAGGAGTAAGCGTCTTTTAATTTTATGGCTGCAGTCACCATCTGCAGTGGTTTTGGAGCCCAGAAAAATAAAGTCTGACACTGTTTCCACTGTTTCTCCATCTATTTCCCATGTAGTGATGGGACCGGATGCCATGATCTTCATTTTCTGAATGTTGAGCTTTAAGCCAACCTTTTCACTCTCCACTTTCACTTTCATCAAGAGGCTTTTTAGTTCTTCTTCACTTTCTGCCATAAGGGTGGTATCATCTGCATATCTGAGGTTATTGATATTTCTCCCGGCAATCTTGATTCCAACTTGTGTTTCTTCCAGTCCAGCATTTCTCATGATATACTCTGCATATAAGTTAAATAAACAGGGTGACAATATACAGCCTTGACGTACTCCTTTTCCTATTTGGAACCATTCTGTTGTTCCATGACCAGTTCTAACTGTTGCTTCCTGACCTGCATACAGATTTCTCAAGAGGCAGATCAGGTGGTCTGGTATTCCCATCTCTTTCAGAATTTTCCATAGTTTATTGTGATCTACACAGTCAAAGGCTTTGGCATAGTCAATAAAGCAGAAATAGATGTTTTTCTGGAACTCTCTTGCTTTTTCCATGATTCAGCGGATGTTGGCATTTGATCTCTGGTTCCTCTGCCTTTTCTAAAACCAGCTTGAACATCAGGAAGTTGGTTGCAGATTTCGATTCAGTGTAATTGAGTGGGTCCGTTATTCTTCTTTGTAGATAGCAGGCCATTTACAAGACAAATGGTCTCAAGGAAGCTTGCAGATTCAATTCATTTCAGGAGAACCAAACTGAACAAAATCATGTATAATACATAAAGGCAATTTTAGATTTATTTTTTTGTGTTTTTACATATGTATCTGATTATATGTACTTCATGATCCAGTCTCTTCTAAATGTTTCTTTGTTATTGAGTGAAAACTTTTTCTCTTATTCAAAATTTCCTGTGGAAAATGTTTTGATTATTAGTATGTTATCCCCTTGACTACCAGTCCCAGGTGTCAAGGGAAAATATTATTAAATGGAATAAAAATTCTTCTCAGTTCAATCGAGTTTCCATGACTATCCACTTATGTCAGTATTTTTCACTCTTTTAGAAATGGTTTACCAAGTATATTGGAACCATTTCTAATCTTAACACTTTTTTAAAAAGTTCTCATTTTATATTGGAGCATATTTGATTAGGGGAAAGACTGAAGGAAAAATGAGAAGAAGACAGCAGAGGATAAGATGGTTAGGTAGCATCACCAACTCAGTGGACATGAACTTGTGCAACCTCCAGGAGATCATGGAGGACCGGGAAGCCTGGTGTACCATAGTTCATGGGTCACAAAGAGTCAGACACAACTTAGTGAGGGGATAGCAACAGCAACGTAGATTAACAATGTTGTGTTACTTTTAGATATGCAGCAAAGTGATTCAGTTATGCATACACATGTATATATATATTTTCAAATTGTTTTCTCATTTAAGTTGTTATATAACATTGAGCAGAGTTCCCTGTGCTATACAGTAGGTTCTTGTTGCTTATCCACTTTATTTTTTTTTAATTTTTATTTATTTATTTTTAAAATTTTATTTGATTTAACTTTACAATATTGTATTGGTTTTGCCATACATCAAGGTGGATGAAACTGGAGCCTATTATACAGAGTGAAGTAAGCCAGAAAGAAAAACACAAATAGAGTATACTAACGCATATATATGGAATTTAGAAAGAGGGTAACAATAACCCTGTATGCTTATCCACTTTAAATTTAGCAATGTGTGCATGTAAATCCCAAACTCCTTAACTATCTCTTCCCTGCTCCCACTGTTCCTCTCTGGTAACCATAAACTTGTTCTCTAAGTCAATGACTTTGTTTTTGTTTTGTAAATAAATTTATTTGTATCTTTTTTTTAGATTCCACATATAAGTGATATCACACAGTATTTCTCTCTTTCTCTCTCTGACTTACTTCACTCAGTATGACAATCTCTAGATCTATCTGCGTAGTTGCAAGTAGCATTATTTCATGCTTTTTAATGGCTGAGTAACATTCCATTGGATATATGTACCACATCTTTTTTATCTATTCATCCATCAGTGGACATTTAGGTTGCTTCCACATCTTGGCTATGGTAAACAGTGCCGTGATGAACATTGAGGTGCACGACGTATCCTTGCAGACAGGTATATATTTTTTTCTCCAGATATATGCCTTGGAGTAGGATTTCTGGATCATATGGTAGCTCTATTTTTAGTTTTTTAAGGAACCTCCATACTGTTCTCCACAGTGGCTATACCAATTTACATTCTCACCAACAGTGTTGGAGGGTTCCCTTTTTTCCACACCCTCTCCAGCATTTATTTTTTGTGGATTTTTCCATGATAGCCACTCTGACTAACGTGAGGTGATGTCTTACTGTAGTTTTGATTTATATTTTTCTAATAATAAGCAATGTTAACATTCATGTGCCTCTTGACAATCTGTATGTCTTTTTTGGAGAAATGTCTATTTGGGTCTTCTGCTCATTTTTTGCTTGGGTTGTTTGTTTTTATGATATTAAGCTACATGAATTTTACTATTTGTAAATTTTGGAGACTAATCTCTTGTTGGGCTTCCCTGGTAGTGCTAGTGGTAAAGAATCCACCTGCCAGTGCATGAGATGCAAGAGACGTGGGTTCAATCCTTAGATTGGGATGATCCCTTGGAGAGGGAAATGCAACCCACTCCAGCATTCTTGCCTAAGAAATCCTATGGACAGAGCAACCTGGCAGGCTACAGTCCATGAGATCATAAAGAGTCAGACATGACTGAGCACACATACACTTAATCCCTTGTTGATCACATCATTTACAAATATATTCTATGGTTTATCTTTTTGTTTTGTTTATGGTTTCCTTTGCTGTGCTAAAGCTTTTAAGTTGAATTAGGCCCCATTTGTTAATTTTTGTTTTTATTTCAATTATTCTGGAAGACATAATAGAAAAAGATACTGCTGTGATTTATGTCAGAGAGTGTTCTCTCTCTGTTTTCCTTTAAGAGTTTTATACTGTCTGTTCTTACATTTAGGTCTTTAACCCATTTAAAGTTTATTTTTGTGTGTGGTATTAAAGTGTGTTCTAATTTCATTTTTTTAACATGTAGCTGTCCAGTTTTTTCAGCACCATTATCGAAAAGATTGTCTTCTTTTTCATTGTGTAGTCTTACCTCCTTTTTTGTAGTTTTACTGACCACAGGTGCATGGGTTTACTTTTGGGCTTTCTATCCTATCCCATTATCTATCCTTCCATTTTGAGCCAGTAACATACTGTTTTGATGCCTATAGCTTTGTAGCATATGGTAGTCTGAAGTCAGGGAGCCTGAGTCCTCCAGCTCCATTTTCCATTCTCAAGATTACTTTGGCTATTTGGAGTCATTTGTTTGTCTCCATACAAATTTTAAGATTTTTTTTTGTTCTAGTTCTGTGAAAAAATGCCATTGGTATTTGGTAGGGATTGCATTGAATCTGTAGGTTGCCTGGGGCAGTATAGTCATTTTGACCTCACTGATTCTCTCAGTTCAAGAACATGGTGTCTCTTTCCACCTTCTTTGTCACTTTCTGTTTCTTCCATCAGTGTTTTATAGTTTTCAGAATACAGCAGAGGTCTTTTATTTCCTTAGGTAGGTTTATTCCTCGTATTTTATTGTTTTTGATATGATGATAAATGGGATTCTTAGATTTCTCTTCTTGATCTTTCACTGTTAATATATAGAAATGCAATACATTTATGTGTTATTAATTTTGTAACCTGCAACCTTACCGAATCATTGATGAGCTCTAGTAGTTGGCTGATAGCCCTTTTAGGATTTTCTATGTATATTATCATGTCATCTACAAACAGTGACTGTTTAACATCTTTTCCAATTTGGATTTCATGTCTTTCTTTTTCTTCTCTGATTGCCATAGCTAGGACTTCTAGAACTATGTTGAATTAAAGTGGTGACAGTGGACATCCTTGTCTTATTCTGTTCTTAGAGGAAATGCTTTTGATTTTTCATTATTAAGTATGTTACCAGTAGGTTTGTTGTATATGGTCTTTATTATGTTGAGGTATGTGCCCTTTTATGATAAACAAGTGTAGAATTACGTCAAAAGCACTGGACTGGGAAAACCCAGAGGGATGGGATGGGGAGGGAGTTGGGTGGGGGATTTGGGACAGGGGGACACATATATACCCATGGCTGATTCATGTCAATGTATGGCAAAAACCACCACAATATTGTAATTAGTCTCCAAGTAAAATAAATAAAATTAATTTTTTAAAGTTTTTTCTCCATTTATTGAGATGATCATATGGTTTTTATTCTTCAATTTGTTGGTGTGGTGCATCAAACTGATTTGTGGATATTGAAAAATCCTTGCATCTGTGGGACAAATCTCACTTGATCATGGTGCATACATGTTCAAACGCATCTGACTCTTTGTAGCCCTGTGGACTGTAGCCCACCAGGCTCCTCTGTCTATGGAATTTTTCAGGCAAGAATACTGGAGTAGCTTGCCATTTCCTCCTCTAGGGGATCTTCCAGACCCAGGGACTGAACCCGCCTGTCCTGCATTGGTAGGTGCATTGTTTACCACTGAGCCACTTGAGAAGCCCATGATCATGGTGCATAATAATCCTTTTAATGTATTGTTGGATTCAGATGGCTTGTATTTTGTTGGGTATTTTTCTGTCTATGTTCATCAATGATATTAGCCTTTAATTTTCTTTTTTTGTGGTATCTTTGTCTGGTTTTGGTGTCAGGGTGATGGTGCCCTCATAGAAAGAAGGAGTGTTCCTTCTTCTGCAATTTTTTTTTTTTTTTTTTGAGCAGTTTCAGAAGGACAGATGCTAACTATTATCTAAATATTTGATAGAATTCACCTGTGAAGTCCTTTAGTCCTGGAGGTTTTCTAATCACTTTCAATTTAGGTAATTATGACTGGTCTGTTCATATTTTCTATTTCTTCCTGTTTCATTCTTGGGAGATTGTGCTTTTCTAAAAATTTGTCTGTATTTTCCAAGTTGTCCATTTTATTGGCATACAGTCACTTGTATAGTCACTTGTGATTCTTTGTATTTCTGTGGTGTCTGTTGTACCTTTTCCTTTTTCTTTTCTAATTTTATTGATTTGAGTCCTCTTTCACTTTTTATTGATGAGTCTGGCTAAAGGTTTATCAATTTTGCTTATCTTTTCAAATAACCAGTTTTTAGTCTAGTTTCTTTTAATTTCCATTTGGATGGAATAGCTTTTCCCATCTCTTTCACTCTGTAAGTGTCCTTAAATCTGAAGGAATCTCTTGTAGACAGCATATAGTTGAGTCTTTTTTTTTTAATCCATATAGCCACTCTATGCCTTTTGGTTAGTGTATTCAATTCACTTACACTTTGAGTAATTACTGGTATGTTAGGACTTGCTAATCTGTTCAGTCTCTCAGTTGTGTCCGACTCTTTGTGACCCTATGGACTGCAGCGTGCCAGGCCTCCCTGTCCATCACCAACTCCTGGAGTTCACTCAGACTCATGTCCGTCGTGTCAGTGATGCCATCCTACCATCTCATCCTGTGTCGTCCCCTTCTCCTCCTGCCTTCAATCTTTCCCAGCATCAGGGTCTTTTTCAAATAAGTCAGCTCTTCACATCAGGTGGCCAAAGTATTGGAGTTTCAGCTTCAGCGTCAGTTCTTCCACTGAATATTCAGGACTGATTTCCTTTAGGATGGACTGGTTGGATCTCCCTGCAGTCCAAGGGACTCTCAACAGTCTTCTTTAACACCACAATTCACAGGACTTGCTAATGGTGTCTTATTAATTGCTTTGTGACTCTTTTGTAGTTCCAATCTAGATTTGTGCTTTTTGATAACCATGAGGCTGACATAAAACATCTAATAGATAAAACAGTCCATTTTAACTTTGAAGGCATACAAAAGCTCTACCCTTGTACTTCCTTCCCCCTTTTATATTTTTGATGTAATAATTTACCTTTTTCCATATTGTGTGTTTATTAACCAATTAAATTAGCTGCAATTATTTTAAATACTCTTTTTCTTTAACCTTTAGACTACAGTTAGGTGGTTAACACACTGTTCTAATAATTAGAATTTTCTAAATCTGACTGTATTTAACTTTACTCATGTGTTGTATGTTTTTGTACATTTTCACATCACTAATTATCACTTTTTTATTTTAGTTTGTAAAACTCCTTTTGGCATTTCTTGCAAGGCAGGTTTAGTGGTGATGAACCCCCTCAGTTCTTCTGGGAAAGTATTTATTTCTCCTTCATATTGTAATGATAACTTTGTTGGATAGAATATTCTTGTTGTGGCAGGTTTTTTTCTTTCTTCACTTTGAATATGCATTCCACTCTTCTGGCCTAAAGGGTTTCTGCTAAGAAAACTGCTGATAGTTTGAAAAGAGTTCTTTTGTGGGTTACAATATTTTTTTCTTTGACTGCTTTTAGGATTTGTTTTTGTCTTTGATTTTTAACAGTTTCATGATACTGTTTTTGAGAAGATCTTTAGCACTGAGATAAAAAAATGATCTATAAATTTCATGAACTTGAATGCCCAAGTCTCCCCCTAGGTTTGGAAAGTTCTCAGATATTTTCTTTAAATAAAATTTCCTCTCCTCTCCTCCTTTTGGAGTACAAATTATTCTAATACTTGCATGCTTGATGGAGTTCTATAAATCACATTCATTTTCTTTACTGTCTTAAATTTTTTCTTTTATTCTCCTCTGGGTTATTTCAAAGTTGTTACCCTCTAGGTCATTGTTTCTTTCTTCCATTTGGTCTACTCTGCTATAGATACTCTCTGGTACATTTTTTATTTTACTCATTGAACTCTTCAGTTCTGAATTTCCTTTTACCTAATTTTTATGACTGTTATCTCTTTGTTAAAATTTTCATTTTGTTCTCATATTGTTTTCCTAATTTTGTTGGATTATCTTTTGGTATTTTCTTGTAAAGTGCTAAGTTTCCTCATTAAAAGCTATTTTGAACTCTTTATCAGCTAGTTTGCAAAATTCCATATCATTGAATTCAGTTAAGAGAATTATTGTTATCTTTTGATGATGACGTATTTTCTTAATTCTTCATGTTCCTTGGAGTTTTTCATTACTGATTTCACATTTGAAATAGCAGCCACCTCCTCAAAGCTTTACTGATTGCCTTTGGATGGGATATACAGTTGGTCCTGGTATAGATGAAAGTTTCTCTGACCTGCATGAATACATCTACTTGACACTTTTTTCTCCCTCTCAAGGCAGAATTCTTAAGTGTTTGTATTTCCTGTTCTTACATCTCAAAAGGTTGAAAAGTGAAAACTTTTCTCAAAAGTGAAAACTTCTCTTTTATTTTCCAGGAAGTAGTGCTATAATTCAAGTTTGTACTTTCTTCCTTATCACAGATCCTGATCTGATTTTCTGAGAACACTCTGTTTATCGGAGTTCACTTTTGTCCCCACACTCAGTAGCATGCAGAAGAGTTGGCCACAGAATAGGGGAAGTTTGAATTTGGCACTTGGGACATTTGGGGTGTCCACAGGGCTGGGGGTGAAATTCTAGAGTGAAATGCTCCCAGAAGCTCATAGGTAGATTTCCTGCTGAAGTTCTGAGCACAGTCAGAAGGAACCATATCCTTTAATGCCCTCTGATATTCTTCTCTCTCTCTTTCCCAGTCTACCCCTTGCTGTAGTCATGGATGTCCCACCTCAGTACTTTTGGTGCTGCTTGAGAGAAATGGGTTTCTTCTGCAGTGTCCCACAGCTGGGATAGCCAGACACTCCCTCACCCTCTTCCTTTTCCCCTCAGTAAAGTCTCCACCAGCTAGTTTAGTCCTGTGCTGTGTAGCCTTGGGGAAGGGATGGCGCTTCGCAATGTTTCTTTTACCCTAGCCAGTGCATTCTTTTGCTCCAATGCCATGCTGTGATTTTCCCTTGGGAAGGCTGGAGTTCCACAGACTCTTTGTTATCCACAAGTGTCTGCCAGTCGGCACTCTCCAGGTTTCTTCCCTGTTCATGGCCAAGAGGGGTTGGTGTAGGTTTGCAGGCTCCTACTAATTCTGCAGACTCTACTGATGTTTATCTGCTTATTACCAAATGCACAGGTGAGAGAGACTCTTCCTCGGGCTCTTGGAACATGATATTGGATCCACAACTTCCACAGAGGTGCTTTTGTTTGGGAATGGATGCCTATTTGGTTGTTTAAAAGGTAGAAAAGAAAAGAGGATATCTATGCCATGATGTTGCTGACATCACTGACGTTTATAGTCTTTTAGGCAGACTTAACATGAGAAAAGAAGCCAGTAAGAGACTGATACAAAACTCAGGAGAAGAAATAATGAATGGTGTGAAGTCCTGGATAATGGAGACAAGGAGTGAGACACAAGAAAAGAAGGAGCATCCTTTTGAGTCATGAGGGAAAGAAGAGGGGATAGAACAGGGACAAGGGGAAAATGGGAAACTGGATCTGGGCTTGAATATTTCTACTGTGGTTTCCTCCTGTGTCATAAACATAAACACTCTGTTCTTCATTCCCTTCTGTGACTGATAGTGTCAGAGAAAAATAAAAACATGCTGCAAGACATATAGAGGCCTCTATAGTTAGATCCTGAGCTGTGAAATCATTATATCCTTGGAAGTTCCAGTCAGAAATGTTTGGAATACATACCTGTTTCTGCAGGCACCTGTTGCAGAAATGTAGCTAAGAGGAACTATGGATCATGAACCTGAAGGGTATAGCAGTTGGTTTAATATACCTCAAGTTTTGCAGTTTTGGGAGCAGCAGGAGATAGTACCCAAGGCAGGGAGCACTGTTCTCACATGCAGGATTGGCAAAAGTGGTCATGGGAAATGCCTCCCACATGAATCTTGGGCATTAGTCTCAAAGGACATGTGCTCCTCAGTACATCTGAGAAACTTCCTAGAGATGCTTTAAGAAACAACTAGAAGATATTTTAACTGGTGAGACACAGAGGCAGGGCCTGACAAAGGTCCTGATTCAATCACCAGGAGATGAGTTGGCAGAATCTAGACTGTCAATGTTAATGTTACACTATTTGTACCCATGGGCTCATTAGATTAGAAGACATTTAGACAGCATGAATTTCAGCAAGTCATTTTTATTTATTTCTGAAATATCTAAGAAGTTAATCAACAGAAACTTCAATTAATTAAAATTGAGAGACAAGAGGGGAGCTCTCACACCTTGAGATCTCCTTGTCTTTCCTGGCAATAATTCAACCAATGACAAGCCATAGACTCTTTGTTTATTATTGCCCTCCAAACTTCCTTTTCTGCCCTATAAAAGAGTTCTCCTTCCCTTGCTGTGCAAGGACTTGCACATGGTTTGCCATGTGCAAACCAATTAAAAAGTATTTTAATTGGAGGATAGTTAACTTTATAATATTGTGATAGCTTCTGCCATATATCAGCATGAATCAGCCATAGGCATACATATGAACCCCTCCCTCCTGAATCCCACTTCCACATCCCTCACTACCTTATCCCTCCAGGTTGTCACAGAGTACCAGCTTTGGGTTCCCTGCATTATACATCAAACTCCCACTGGCTGTTGTACATATGATATTGTATACGTTTCAATGCTATTCTCTCAAATCATTCCGCTCTCTCCTTCTCGCACTGAGTCCAAAAGTCTGTTCTTTATGTCTGTGTCTCCTTTGCTGCCCTGCATGTAGAATCATTGGTACTATCTTTCGATTCCATATATATGTGCTAATATATGATATTTGTCTTTCTTTTTCTGACTTACTTCACTCTGTGTAATAGGCTCTAGGTTCACCCACCTCATTAGAACTGACTCAAATGCATTCCCTTTTATCACTAAATAATATTCCATTGTGTATATGTACCACAACTTCCTTATCCATTCATCTGCCAATGGACATCTGCTTGCTTCCATGTCCTGGCTATTGTAAACAGTTCTTTAATGAACATTGAGCCACATGTGTCTTTTTAAAGTATGGTTTCCTCAGGGTATATGTCCAGTAGTGGCACATACCCAGATTGCTGGGTTGTATGGTAGTTTTATTCCTAGTTTTTAAAGGGATCTTCATACATTTCTCCATGGTGGTTGTATCAGTTTACATTCCCACCAGCAGTGTAAGAGGGTTTCCTTTTCTCCACACCCTCTCTGGTATTTATTGTTTTGTAGACTTTTTGATTATGGCCATTCAGACCAGCATGAGATGATAGCTCATTGTACTTTTGATTTGCATTTCTCTAATAATGAGCAATGCAAATCAAAAGTACAATGAGCTATCATCTCATGCTGGTCTGAATGGCCATAATCAAAAAGTCTACAAAACAATAAATACCAGAGAGGGTGTGGAGAAAAGGAATAATGAGCAATGTTGAGCATCTTTCCATGTGTTTATTAGCCATCCGTATGTCTTTGGAGAAATGTCTGTTTAGGTCTTCTGCCCAATTTTTGATTGAGTTGTCTGCTTTTCTGCTATTGAGCTGCATGAACCGCTTGTGTATTTTGGAGATTAGTTCTTAATTGTTCCATTGGCTATTATTTTCTCCCATTCTGAGGGTTGTCTTTTCACCTCACTTATAATTTCCTTCATTGTGAAAAGGCTTTTAAGTTTAATTAGATCCTGTTTGTTTATTTTTGCAAAACACTAGTTTGCGAGGAAAACAGCTAGCAGTCTATTTGTTTTAGGTCAACAATAGAAATCACCCTCAGTAGTATCAGCATTTAGCTACAGGGGTTTAAATCCTAAATTAGAAGCTGGAGCACAGATAGCACAGCTCATGTGATAGCCACGTATAAGATATAAAGACATTTCATTTTCATGAAGAGATGCTATCTCAGCTCATGGTCTGGGGACATGTGTACTCTGGACTAGGGAGAGATGAGTATCAGTGAATGTGTAAGACAGTGCCATTGTTCAGATCATACACATATATGTGTGTGTTTATTCCTGTCAAAATTATCAATATACTTTCGTCTTTTACTTCCTCCTTAATTACAGTGCTCAAGTACTCCTCCTGATGTCATTATATTGTCAAAAAAACCTCCCTGAATAGCAAGTTGAAAGATAACATTCCTACTTCTTATTAAAAAGCAGCCTAACATATGTTTTCATTTGTGTTGCTTCACATGAAATAACTTCAAACATGAAATTATTATTCCATGTTCATTATTCCAGCATTCTAAGAATTCGATTTATAAGTTGTCCTTCTAAAGGCATACCCTTCATATGCCAATAATTCCCCAACTTATATCTCTAGTCTTCATCTAAACTCCACATTCACACATCTAACTCTGTAACTGATAACTCCACTTAGATATCTGATATAAATGTCAAACTTAGCGTGTCTGACACAAAACTCTTAACTTCCTTCCTCTTCCAAGCCTGCTTCTGATGTCTTTTTATCTTAAGTAAATAACACCTTACCGTTTTAGCTATGCCAAAAACCTTAGAAGCACCCACAACTTCTGTTTCATTCTTTCTGTTAAATCAGCCCATCAGCTCCCTCAAAAATGTATCCTTATTCTACCCATTCATCACCATATCCTTTGAAAAAAAGTGAAAGTGTTAATTGCTCAGTCGTGTCTGACTCTTTGTGACCCCACAAACTGTAGCCTGCTAGGATCCTCTGTCCATGGCATTCTCCAGGCAAGCATAATGGAGTGGGTAGCTGCCATTCTCTTCTCCAGGGGATCTTCCTGATACTCTTTACCCTATTTATTTATTTTTAATTTTTTATTTTATATTGGAGTATAGCCAATTAACAATGATGTGATAATTTCAGGTGGGAAGGATGGGGGGAGGGATAGTTAGGAAGTTTTGGAGTACACGGGAAGTACATGGGAAACATGTACACAGTGCTATATTTAAAATGAATATACAACAAGGGCCTACTGTATAGCAGAGGGAACTCTACTCAATGTTATGTGGCAATCTGGATATGGGGGGAATTTGTGGGAGATGGGTACATGTATATGTGTGGCTGAGTCGCTTTGCTGTTGGCCTGAAACTATCACCCTATTTAAAACCACTGTAGTAAGCTCTCTCCAGACTCTCCCACCTGCCCCCTTGACTAAGGCATGTCTTCACTCAGCCACCAGGGTTATCTTTAAAAAACAACCTTCCTTATGTCACTTCTCTATGTAAAATCCTCCTATTGGCATTTTAGGGAGATAAGAAACAACTCTTCCTTTTCAACCCTCAAGTCTGAATTCAATTAAGAGACAGACATATTTGGACAGATGAGATGGAAATACTAATTTCATATTGACAAATGCTTCCTTCCCACTTCCTTTCTCTCTCTAGCTCTTGCCCGCTATTTCTCTTTCTTTGTCTTTTCCCTTTTAAATCATCTAAATATTTTGTATGTAGTAGGTATTTTCTTAACAAATACATATACATGATGCTATAGACTGAATGATTGTGTCTCTCCCCCGCCCCAGTTCATATGTCAAAATCTAACTGTTAGATTTTGAGGCCTTTGGACGGTGATTAGATCATGAAGGTGGAGCACTCATTAAACGGACTAAAGTGTTAGTTGCTCGGTGTTGTCTAATTCTTTGTGACCCGGTGGATTGTAACCCTGTAGGCTCCTCTGCTCATGGAATTCTCTAGGCAAGAATATTGGAGTGGGTAGCTATTTCCTTCTCCAGGGGATCTTCCTGACCTAGGGACTAAACCTAGGTCTCCTGCATTGCACTTGGATTCTTTACCATCTGAGCCACCAGGGATGCCTATGAAATGGAATGAGTGCCCTTATAAAAGAGATCCCAGACAGATGGCCAACAGCCATATTAAAAGATGCTCAATATTCCTAATTATTAGAGAAATGAAAATTAAAACTATAATGAGGTATCACCTCACACCAGTAAGAATGGTCATCATTAAAAAGTCTACAAATAATAAATGCTGGAGAGGGTGTGGAGAAAAAGGAACTTCCATACAGTGTTGATGGGAATGTAAATTGGTGCAGCTATGATGGAGACCAGAATGGAAATTCCTTAAAGAACTAAAATAGTTGTTATATGATTTTGCAATCCCACTCCTGGCATATATTCAGAGAAAACTCTAAATCAAAGGGATATATGCACCCCTACATTCATAGCAGCACTATTTATAATAGTCAATACATTAAAGCAATCTAAGTGTTCATTTTGATAGATGAGTAGATAATGACAATGTGGTATACATATATGCAATAGAACATTACTTGGCCATGAAAAAGAATGAAGTAATGCCATTTGCAGCAATGCGAATGGCCCTAGAGTTAGGTCATATTAAGTGAAGAAGTTGGGGAGAAAAAAACAAACATCACTTACATGTTGAATTTAAAAAATGATGCTAATGAACTTATTTACAAAACAGAAAAAGACTCACAGACATATAAAACAAACTTACCAAAAGGAATAGTGGGGGTAGGAGGATATAAACTAGGAGATTGGGATTAACAAATACACATTACTATACATAAAATAGATCAACAAGGGCCTACTATATATAACACAGGAAACTATATTAAAATCTTATAATAACTTACAATGGAAAAGAATCTGAAACTTAACAGATTCACCTTGCTATACACCTAAAACTAACACAACTTTGTAAATTAACTACAAGAAAAAGGGACCACAAAGAGCTCCCTTACCCTTTCTACCACATGAAAACATATGAAGATAAAACAAGAAGACAGCTATATATGAAACAGGAAACCAGATACAGAATCTGTGTGAACTTCCAGCCCTCAGAACTATGAGAAATGTTGTTTAAGCCACCCAGTCTATGGTATGTTTGTAATAGCATCATGAAAAAAACTAAGACACATATATTGTTAATATTATGGTTTATTATTAATAGTCTTTTAAAAAATTCTTATTTATTATTTTTATTTAATTATAATTGATTTCATCATATTAATTAGTCTTAAAACACCAAACTAGATTTTAAGAGGGATGTAAGCTAAATAAAGGTATCCATAATTACTCTACTGTGTAGTAATATCAATTAACAATCTATTATATTCACCTGTTTGTCAGCTTTTTGGACAGTCTATATTTTGATATGTTTACCATCTTTTGAAGACTGATAAAAGCACATCTTGTCTCAGGTACTTGTCTCAGTACCTGATCACTATTTATTTCTTCTAATATATGTGACCAAAATGTACTTTCTGCCTCTCACCTATTCATGCTTATCAGTTTATATCTGAAAAGAGCTGGACAGGTTTTCACCAAGATTGAAAGTTGCATTTAATGTGGTGAATTGATTCATCAGTAAGTGAATTTATAAGCTCACATAATTGAAAAGCTGAAAATAGATCATCCTTGGAGAAGCTTGAGCAAAAGCTGATATTAAACCTACCGGAATCTGTATATTTTTATCTATCTCCTGGTTCTGCTCAGTCTATTTGGGGTCAGACTCTGACTGCAGCAGTTCCAGGTGCAACAGAGGAGAAAGTCCTGGTCTCGGGAACCTCATAGACTGATAGTCCAGACTTATTGTATCATTGTCTATATCTCATGGTCTCATGTCCCAATGCACATTTGTGAATCAAGCTGTGACCAGACCAGACTGTGATGCACAAATGTATCGTCTGATTAGGATTTGGCTATAAGTGGATCCCCAGAGCCAGGTATAAAGTCAACTTCATGCTACACATATGGACAGAAGCTTGGCAGAAGGGTGACTTTCCAAAACCAAATCAGGGTTCTGTGACCACAGGCTTAGGAGTCTTGATTTTGATAGCAAAACCAGCAAAGACCCATTATAGATGTTCTGCTACACGATACAGTCTCTATAGTACATACAAACATATCTTTGAGGGCTTCACAGAAAGAGGCAGTCACTTTTCAGTAAACAATACATTGATGTTTGGAAAGATACCCATAAACTCTGATCTAGAAAGACCATTCCTATTAAAAGGCAATTAACAAATAAATAAAACACTGCTTCCAGTAGGAGCCAAAAATAAAAAATCATAAAAGCAGATGCTTCAGCTTTCCATTCATGGTGCTGCCTCCTAAGAGAGCTATTTCCTGACTAAGCAGCAACAGAATATTTAATTTCACAACTGTTAACATTCTGAAAAACAATGCCTGGGAGTCAGCTAGGGGGCCAGCTAGGGATCAGATCAAATTATACATCTTGAACTTGTTCACTTAAACTCTCTGCAAAAGTTTTCCAGTTCACATATATTGGCTATGTTCCACATTACAGAGAGCCTGACAGGAAAGAAGGGAACCTCTTTAGTCATCAGTCTGAGGAGATTGGTAGAATATGAATGACTTTCTGAAGCACTTCTCTGTCATGGTACAAGGGAGTGCTGTCCAAATGTAGGAGGAAACATGCTTTCTTTGCCACCATAATAAAGTATTTATTGAACATTTAACATGGTTTTAGTCCTGCTAGAGCAAACTTAGTAAGAGAGTGCCTGCATGCTTGCTCAGTCATGTCCAACTCTTTGGGACCCCATGGACTATAGCCCGTCAGGCTCCTCTGTCCATGGGGTTTTTCCAGGCAAGGATACTGGAGTGGGTTGTCATTTCCTTCTCCAGGGGATCTTCCCAACTCAGGGGTTGAACCTGCAACTCCTGCATCTCCTGCATTGGCAGGTGGATTCTTTGCCACTGAGCCACCTGGGAAACCCTAGTAAGAGACTGACACCTGTTTAAATTCATACTTCTTGTTTATGTCATTCATAGCTACTTCAAGCTTTTAGATTCTTTCATTAATAAAATTTACATACATACATAATATATATTTTTTAAAAATGCAGAGTACATCATGAGAAACACTAGACTGGAAGAAACACAAGCTGGAATCAAGATTGCCGGGAGAAATATCAATAACCTCAGATATGCAGATGACACCACCCTTATGGCAGAAAGTGAAGAGGAACTAAAAAGCCTCTTGATGAAAGTGAAAGTGGAGAGTGAAAAAGTTGGCTTAAAGCTCAACATTCAGAAAACTAAGATCATGGCATCCGGTCCCATCACTTCATGGGAAATAGATGGAGAAACAGTGGAAACAGTGTCAGACTTTATTTTACTGGGTCCAAAATCACTGCAGATGGTGACTGCAGCCATGAAATTAAAAGACGCTTACTCCTTGGAAGGAAAGTTATGACCAACCTAGATAGCATATTGAAAAGCAGAGACATTACTTTGCCAACAAAGGTCCATCTAGTCAACGCTATGGTTTTTCCTGTGGTCATGTATGGATGTGAGAGCTGGACTGTGAAGAAGGCTGAGTGCCGAAGAATTGATGCTTTTGAACTGTGGTGTTGGAGAAGACTCTTGAGAGTCCCTTGGACTGCAAGGAGATCCAACCAGTCCATTCTGAAGGAGATCAGCCCTGGGATTTCTTTGGAAGGAATGATGCTAAAGCTGAAACTGCAGTACTTTGGCCACCTCATGGGAAGAGTTGACTCATTGGAGAAGACTCTGATGCTGGGAGGGACTGGGGGTAAAAGGAGAAGGGGACGACAGAGGATGAGATGGCTGGATGGCATCATTGACTTGATGGATGTGAGTCTGAGTGAACTCTGGGAGTTGGTGATGGACAGGGAGGCCTGGCGTGCTGCGATTCATGGGGTTGCAAAGATTTGGACATGACTGAGTGACTGATCTGATCTGATTCTGAAAGCCTGCTGTGTTGTGTCATTGTTTTAGATGTCAGGAATCTGAGAAAGACATTTTCCCTGTCTTCATTGACCTTCCAGGATAGTAATGAAGATATTAAGAAAATAACCACACAATCATTAGTTATCTTTGTAACTGTTACAAACCAAAAAAAAAGAAAGTATCTGTGGTATGCAGTGAGAGCTAATTATTATGATGAACTCAGTCTGGAGGGTAAGGAGAAAATGAGATTAGGAATATGAGCTGCTATAGGAAAAGGGAGGGCATTGTCTGCATCCCATCAGGAGATAGTCATTTAGACAGGGAAAGTGTAATAGAAAAAATTATCAAGCTGATTTAGGAGACTATGTACATGGAAATAGAACTCTAAAAGGTACCCGAGGGTTGGGTGGCATACCTAAGGAAGGACAAACTTGCAAGAAAGGTTCAGCTTTCATGGAAAAAGGTGGCTGAAGGAGATGCAGTTGTAGCTCCCTGTAGGGTGGAGAAGATTGCCAGACTGCCTGGGCCAGAGTTGATCCACAGTTTCTGTGCAGGGGATGAGCAGACTGGTAGGCAGCCATGAGGAAAGAGCAGGGTGCACAGTGGGAGTTGCAGGTGCCCCTGGAATGGAGAGGATCCCTCCATACAAACCTAGGACACTCCCACGCACAGCTCAGGCTAGGGCAGCTCAGAGCAGCGTGTGCACACATAGGGTTGAGAGTGAAGAAAACAGTGATCTCAACTGGGGACGGGCTCACACTGTCTGAGCCACTGCTCAGTCAAGAACTGAAGAAAACATGTGGCCAAATGCTGGAGAAATCTATGCCAGGCAGGCACCTCTCACAGATGAAAACTATGTGGGCTAAGCACTGAAGGAAAAAAACATGCTCTCCAGAAACTTAGCAAATGAGACACTGGAACAGGAAAGGAAACTTGTTCCCACAGTACCTGTCCAGTGTTCTCAACTGATTACGCTTACCATCATGTCAGCTGCCAAAAGGGAAATATTTAAAGGGCCCAGATCCACTTTCCCAGATCAGGCAACGACGTCAATTTGGAGCTGAGAGACAGTACATTGATCATGGTCCACGGTCCATTGATCTCAAAGCTGTCAGTTTTCCTAGAGGTTCTGACCTCTAGGAAATATTAAAAGATTAAAAAACAAAAAATAAATCTCACCCAGTTTTCTCTTGAAACAGTTGAATGCTGCTTTTCCCTAAGGCTCTAGTAAACACTTTCTCCAGTCTCTTTTTCTCAAATAGGTATGTGTTTCCTGAACCAGACAAATGTTGCACTTACTGGCTGAAACCAATAAAGGCCTGCCCATAATAAGGACAACTTAGATTTTGGGTGAGATCATCTTCCTCAAAAATACATAAAGGATATGTATACATAAAGGGAAGGATAGGGAATTAAGTCTGACTGGTCAGCAGATTGACTAACAAAAATGTACACCTAATGTGAGGATTCTAACTGGAAAATCAGTAGCTCATGTATGGATAATTAATTGGGGTGGTGGCGGGGAGGGATGAAGGGAGACAAATCTTAAATCTCTGGAGGTCATCTAGGTGAGATAGAACTTTGCCAGCGGAAAATGGAGAGGTGGAAGTGGATTCCAGAAATATCTAACAAGTAGAATTTTGGGGGCTTGGTGCCAATTTAGATTTGGAGACTAAGTGAGAAGGAGGCATCAGAGATACTATCCAGGATTTGAATGCCTAGGAAGGAATGGAGGTTCCCTTCACTGCAGATTCCAAGGCAGGGGAAGTAATTGGAGGTCAAGTATCACTTCAGTTTTAGACATGTTGAGTAAGTGAATACAATACTATAGAAAAATTACAAGGACAGTATTCAGGGATTGCTTTCACTATTTCTAAATTCAGGAGCTTTATTTAAAACCGTAATCAGAACTCATAGAATTTAAAAAACACATGAAACTAAATAGGCAATACATTTCAAATGCAAAAAAAATGTATTTATTACAAAATATAAAATGTATTTGTATTACAAAAGATCAAATAAAAGTAAAAAGTGAACTTATCAGATCAGATCAGTCGCTCAGTTGTGTCCGACCCTTCGTGACCCCATGAACCGCAGCACGCCAGGCCTCCCTGTCCATCACCAGTTCCCGGAGGTCACCCAGACTCACACCCATCAAGTCAGTGATGCCATCCAGCCATCTCATCCTCTGTCGTCCCCTTCTCCTCCTGCCCTCAATCCCTCCCAGCATCAGAGTCTTCTCCAATGAGTCAACTCTTCGCATCAGGTGGCCAAAATACTGGAGTTTCAGCTTTAGCATCATTCCTTCTAAAGAAAATCCAGGATTGATCTCCTTCAGAATGGACTGGTTGGATCTTCTTGCAGTCCAAGGGACTCTCAAGAGTCTTCTCCAACACCACAGTTCAAAAGCATCAATTCTTCGGTGCTCAGCCTTCTTCACAGTCCAGCTCTCACATCCATACATGACCACAGGAAAGACCATAGCCTTGACTAGGCGAACCTTGGTAAAGTAATGTCTCTGCTTTTGAATATGCTATCTAGGTAGCGAAGGATTCAAGTTAGAATCCTTCTTGCTAGCTCTGCTCTTCCTTCACCATCAATTCCTTTAGCCCCAGAGCACCTTTTGAGCTTTGTCTCTGATGGAGCTGGTCCCTCTGAGCACCAGTATTAGCATCCTGTGCTTAACTTCCAGACTTTTCCTCTGCCCTGGCCCTGGTCAGCAGGGATTTTTACTTTTCTTTGTTTCAGCCTTGTCTTGGCCAAGTTCTAAAACCTTCCCTTCCTTAGGGGAGAAATCCTCCCACTTCAGATGGCGTCTTCCCCAGACATTTCTAAGTCTTTTTTTCCCCCCAAGTGGAGATGGGATAGGGAAAGCAAAAGGAAGATGAAAGATGGGGCGAGATGAAGGATGGGGACTGCAGGATCTGGCCAGGCTTGTGGTCAGGGTGTTAGGGATGAGAGCCAGGGGACTGAGGTATAGGATTTGTCTGAGGAGAATCCATCCTCTTCTCTTCTTCAGCACTCTGTTAGTCTTAACCATTTGAGACTTCTGGAATTCATTTCGTGCCTTGAATCACATTTTCTAAAATAAAGTTCTTTTTCCTGTTTCAATGGAAATGTGAATGCAATGTTAACAGACTTCTTTCAATAAATGAACAAAAAAAAAAAAAGTGTTTTAAGAAATTTCCCTTAATAAGAATTCTGGGTCAGTATGAAAGATGAACTTTAAAAGGAAGAAATTACCTTTTATTGCTCTCAATAGCATCATTATTCACTGGATTTTCCATGAGTCTCTTGTAATACTTTCTCCAGAAAAGTAATTCAGTCAATTAAATTAAGAAAATACCCAACCATAATGAAGTTACAAAGATTGCATAATACTTCTTGGATACAAAAATAAACTTTTAATGCAGAGTCCAAAGGAAAATTTTACAAAATACTGTTCAAACAAAGGGAAAGTGCAGTTCAATAAGAAACAGTGAAAAATAGAGTAAGACAGAGAAAGAGAAAGGATGGGATTCTGCATGACTCACACGTGTTTTATAGACAAGCTACTTGGTATCAGGAGATGTCGCTGGTGTTTAGTCACTAAGTCGTGTCCGACTCTTTGCGACCCCATGGACTGTCATCCACCAGACTCCTCTGTCCATGGGATTTCCTAGGTGGGTAATATGGGCTGCCATTCCTTCTTCAGGGTATTGTCCTGCACCTCCTGCATTCTTAGGTGGATTCTTTACCACCGAGCCAGCAGGGAAGTCCATCAGGAGATAGCCTCTGCTATCAGAATGGACTGTGTTCCAGTGTCCATATGTGGTCTTTGGTTTAGATCTTAGAACAATGTTGAGAGAGTAATGCCCTAACATATCAGTAATAACCTATTTAACCTTCAATATGCCTAAAGTTCTGCAATAGCAGTGACTTACCAGCCCATAGGATTGTGATACCAAACAAAAATGTACTCAGATCCACAGTGTCAGATATGGGAATGTATTTCCACATTCAGGAAAGAGATCAAGTTCCCCATATTCTATATACCAGTAACAGTGACAATCTCCTGGTGGTGACCTCATGGCCTAGGCAGTCTTTGGAGTGAGAATGGGAAAGGAACTGGAGAAAGGTGAGGCTACCATAAGAACAGAGAATGGCTAAGGAAGGGCTCCAGGAGACTGAAGTGGGAGGAGGTGTGGAGCTTTGACTTGTTGCTGGATAACTCCACAAAGACGGTTTTAGTTTTGATTGCTTTTTAAAAATTTTTGTTGGACTATAGTTGATTAATAATGTGTGTTAATTTCAGGTGTATAGCAAAGTGATTCAGTTATACATTTACATGTACCTATACTTTTTAGTTCTTCTCCTATTTAGGTTATTACAGAATATTGAGCAGAGTTCCTTATGCTATACAGTAGTTCCTTTGTTTGGTTCCTTTGTTATCCTTTGGATAACAAAGAATTATTCATTGCCGAATTTCTTGGTACTGAGATGGAGAAACTGTGGCATAGAACATCACCTTGGAATTTGTTAGAAATACAGATTATTAAGCCCCACCCAGACTTAAATGAAGCAGAATCCAAGGGCAGGACCCAGAATTTGTGGCTTAAGATGTCTTCCAGATGATTTTGATCCTCAATATAATCAGAGAGATTACTTTTATTGAGCTATAACTTTTTAAAAATGTAAATCTTTTGCTACTTTCACTTCTTTATGATATTCAGTTTCACCATAAGATTGTTTTCTAAACACTTCACAACCTACTGAGACCATTTGGCCAATCCTATTATCAATCATATTTAGGTGAGATGTCAGTGACTTCTTAACATGGTTAATTTGAAATTCTGAATGATGAAAAGTGTCATGATAACAAGAATGACTAATCAGAATATCTCATGTCAATAGTCTGACAGGGTGTCCTAAGTATAACTGGTGATACAGGAAGGATGAATGATCAATCCCAAATTTCACCTAAGGGACATGGCAGATCTTTAAATTTGACATCTAGTATAAATAGTGAAATGGTAAGGTTTTAGCCAAGATAAAGGAAAATATGGGAATTCGCCTCCCTCGAACTAAACAAAACATACACTATCGTAGTGTAACCTGTGGGTCAGGAGTGTTGGCAGCATGTGGGGACTGTTAGCTGTGCAGCATCTCGGGACCCACTATAGACTCAATCAATCAAATACATAAATACTACATTTTCCTAAGTTCTTCAGGTAGTTCATATGCACATAAGAGTTTGAGAAGCACTAGAATAATTCAAGAACCATGTTGTCGGAAAAGTACCTCATTTCCTTACTGTTTTTGCTTTTGATATATGATGTCTTTATGGGTTCCATTACTAACACACACTTAAACACTTAAGGAAATTAAATTCAAAGAACTTTGTTCTCTAATTTCCTTGGAAATGAAGCATCCTAATTTTGAAATAACAGAAAATATCCTAATCAACTTTGTGCTGTTGCCAGAGTTGAGTAACATCCAACTGTCAACTAAAAAATACAGTCACAGCCTGAAAGTAGAGTGTTGTATTATTTGGTGGGAATATTTAGGACTCCAAGCCCAGTAGACAAATCTCAGTAGCTCTGAGAAAATGTTCCAAGGAGTCAGGAGGGGAAGTCAGGCTATATACAGGTTTGCAACAAAGGGAGTAGGCAGTCTGAACATTGAAGATCAGCTACGAAGTTAAAGGATTTACATCTAGGTACTGGAAAATGCAGGCCTCTGGGCTCACTGAATTCATTCCTTTCATATGCACCTCACATATTTGGGGCCAAGCCTGTTTCTTACTTCACCTTAAGGAGTGGCAGATGGCTGCTTCTTGCATCCTCCCAACTCTCCAGCAGTCACTGTGGGGGGTGGCAGCATCCTCTGGATCACAGTTTTGGGAGCCCTCATTCACCTTTGGAGGCCAGGGGTCACTGATGCCTGTGACGTTTCTTGTTTATTGGTATGGCAGGCAATGTTTTCATTTCACAGAACTTGGATGCCACTATCCAGGCAGATAAATGAAGGAAGCTCATGTCTGTGATATACAATTCTTTCCTTTTTTCTTTCATTACTCCTTCTCAGCCTCCCATTACCACTGCTTGGTTTGTACTTTCATTCATTCCACAAATACCTTTTAAGCATCAAGTGTGTGCCAGGGTCTGTTCTAAGTGTTGGTGGTTTATGGAATGAAAAACATAGCTCGTGACTATCTTTAAGGGTGTAATTTCTAATAAACTATATACAAATGAGATAAAGGACAGACTTTCAATTTTTTTTCAAGTGTCAAATAAATTTGATACAAGTTTAAATCATTAAATGGATGAAGTAAGTGACAGATTTATAGTCTAATGTGTTTTGATTGGACTTCCCTGGTGGCTCATACAGTAAAGAATGTGCCTGCAATGCAGGAGACCCAAGTATTTGGCATGTGTTTTACAAATATTTTCCTTTATGAACATTCTATTGTAGTAATTTCTTTCCATGTCTTAATCTTTGGAATGGATGACAACTGAAATGAGCAAGGATAAAGCAATAGAAAGAAGTCTAGGATGAGGGACATCTCTATTTTGGCCCCTAGATCAGTCTGTTTACCTTGGATTAAAGTCACTTTCTGTTATATCAATTCAGCCAGTGAATCAGTATGTCTCCTCCCATACTAAAGTGGGGAAAAATGTACTTTAATTTTTTTCATATATTTGACAGTCTTTTGGGCAAAGTACACTGGGAAGGATGCTGTACTGGGTGTTGGGAGAAGGCAATTTGAGTTCTGGCTTTGTCCCTAACTAGTTATGAGACTGAGTCCATACTGTCACATTTCTGAACTTCAGTTTCCTAAAATGTAAAATGACAGAGATCAAATTGCCAACATCCGCTGGATCATGGAAAAAGCAAGAGAGTTCCAGAAAAACGTCTATTTCTGCTTTATTGACTATGCCAAAGCCTTTGACTGTGTAGATCACAATAAACTATGGAAAATTCTGAAAGAGATGGGAATACCAGACCACCTGATCTGCCTCTTAAGAAATCTCTATGCAGGTCAGGAAGCAACAGTTAGAACTGGTCATGGAACAACAGACTGGTTCCAAATAAGAAAAGGAGTACGTCAAGGCTGCATATTGTCACCATGTTTATTTAACTTATATGCAGAGTACATCATGAGAAATGCTGGACTGGAAGAAACACAAGTTGGAATCAAGATTGCTGGGAGAAATATCAATAACCTCAGATATGCAGATGACACGACTCTTATGGCAGAAAGTGAAGAGGGGCTAAAAAGCCTCTTGATGAAAGTGAAAGTGGAGAGTGAAAAGGTTGGCTTAAAGCTCAACATTCAGAAAACGAAGATCATGGCATCTGGTCCCATCACTACATGGGAAATAGATGGGGAAACAGTGGAAACAGTGTCAGACTTTGTTTTTCTGGGCTCCAAAATCACTGCAGATGGTGACTGCAGCCATGAAATTAAAAGACGCTTACTCCTTGGAAGGAAAGTTATGACCAACCTAGATAGCATATTCAAAAGCAGAGACATTACTTGACCAACAAAGGTTCACCTAGTCAAGGCTATGGTCTTTCCTGTGGTCATGTATGGATGTGAGAGCTGGACTGTGAAGAAGGCTGAGCACCAAAGAATTGATGCTTTTGAAGTGTGGTGTTGGAGAAGACTCTTGAGAGTCCCTTGGACTGCAAGAAGATCCAACCAGTCCATTCTGAAGGAGATCAATCCTGGGATTTCTTTGGAAGGAATGATGCTAAAGCTGAAACTCCAGTATTTTGGCCACCTCATGCAAAGAGTTGACTCATTGGAGAAGACTCTGATGCTGGGAGGGATTGAGGGCAGGAGGAGAAGGGGACGACAGAGGATGAGATGGCTGGATGGCATCACTGACTTGATGGGTGTGAGTCTGGGTGACCTCCGGGAACTGGTGATGGACAGGGAGGCCTGGCGTGCTGCGGTTCATGGGGTCGCGAAGAGTCGGACACGACTGAGCGACTGATCTGATCTGATCTGATAGTAAAATTTATGAAAGTACTTTGATATAAGGATATCATGTAAGAAAGAATTACTGTGTTTGGGGTCTTGCATTGTTTCAGGAATAATGCTTAGTCAGGGTTGTTATGAAATGAGGAAGTAAGCTGCAGTTGATGGAATTCTGAACAATTCCACCTGAAACATGTTTGAATTTCTTTACAATAGCCTCTTGAAGACCCGGAATTACTTTTGCCTAATCCTGTTTAGAATTTCCAACAACTGATCTCCTGAGTATATTTACAGATCTAACTTTACCATCAGATGTCTCTAATGGAGGTCACTTGTAAGTCCAGGTTGAGGTACTGTTAAAGAGAAGAGGTTGCCAATATTCAGTCCCTGCTGCACTCTTTTGCAATGATTTTCTATTAACATACCAGGTAGGTATGAGTGAATGGTCAAAAAAGCAACATTTAAGGTGGCTATTCTCTTTTAGATGAGCAAAATAAGTTTTATCTATTAATAAATGAAAATTATTGATTAGAATTGTTCCACTGTGCATATATAGTTAAGTAAAACCAATTATTACAATACTTTAAATTTTATCATCTTGATAAAAGGGGTAAAGTACACATAAAATGAGATATTCTTCTATTTTTATCACTAAAACTCACATTTTTGTTTGTTTTTCTCCCTGTTTGTATCCTCTCAACCTTATGCTAGATTGAATTGATTGACTCTTTAGGAGAGATTGGTCTAGGAATTTGTTTCCAGTCTTTGCCCAATTTTACTTTTTTTTTAATCAAAAAATATTATTATACATGACACTGCAGTTTCTATATCCTCAGCTCCCTCTTTCTCCATGTATAGCCAGTCAGAACACTTTCCTGTTATTGTTGCTCATCTATGCAAAAAAGAAAGAAAACTAACATTATGTTTTTGTTGTGCTTTCTCATTTAATCTTCAAAGCAATGCCAAGAATTATTCACAGATGAGGACATGTGAGCATGAAAAGTGAGTTTGTGATTATGTAGTTAGTGTATTGCAGACCTTGAATTTGCCCTGAGGTTTGACTCCTATCATACTCCTATGCTGCTTATTTCTATCCTGCTGGTCTCTTTTAAAACTAACATGTTTTTGAACGTGAAAATCCAAATATTCTTTCTAGTCTATCATTTAAATCACAATTACTTCATAGGAACACCACAAGTGCTAAAATGTTAAAAGTCAAAGTGCAAATTCCAATTAATAAGGTACTTTAGTATTTGATAGTTATATACATTACCTCTTGTATTTCTCTCAACAGTAGTACAAGATGAATCTCTTTTTAAAATTTTTATTTGGAGGATAACTGATTTGCAATGTTGTGTTGGTTTCTGCCATACAGCAACGTGAATCAGCCGTAAGTATACATATATCCCCGCCCTCTTCAGCCTCCCTTCTATTACATTCCACTTCTCAAGGTTCTCACATAGCACTGGGCTGAGCTTCCAGTGCTATACAGCAGCTTCTCAATAGCTGTCTGTTTTACACATGGTAATGTATATATGTCAATACCACTCTCAGTTGGCCCCACCCACTCCTTCCCCCCATGAATATCTTTTTTAAATGGGGAACCAAGGTTTAGAGGGGTAACTGACTTGTGGGCGATGGCACAGTGATGGTTTTGACAGTGTGAACCTTGGTTTTCTGGCTCCGAATCCACAACAGCTGCATGACTCTCCTATGTTCAGAGTGTTTTGTTGAGGAAACATCTGTAGCTTTCTTTCCGGGGAAGAAACCATCAGAGGAAAGACAACAAAGATCTCAGTGGTCTTTAACTGTAGTTTCCTTCACTAACAATTTCAAGAGAGGTCCCTCCCCTATTTCCTTTCTATTTTTCAGTGAAGGTCTAGAGAGGTAGGTAGTCACTATGGCTGATATTGAGGTATTTTGTTTTGTTTTGTCTTGGAGATATGATTCTTCTCTCCCCTTATTTCCTTATGACCATTCATTGAGAGGTTCAAACACAGTTTGCAGTGTGGGTGCAAGAGTGTTAGTAAGTAACTATTAGATGCCCAGTCATGCCGACTATTTGCGGCACCATGGACTGCAGCCCACGAGTCTCTTCTGTCTATGAGATTTTCCAGGCAAGGATACTGGAGTGGGTTGCCGTTTCCTTCTCCGGTGGGTGCAAGAACTTGTTACTAACTGGAGAATGGCTGAGCCAAACTATTGCAAAAACCAGTCCCACTGGTTGCCATCATTGCCAAAGTGGGAAGGCTCTTTGTCTACTCATCCACCATTACCGGAGTTCTTGCTTTTCTTGGGTAACCTTTTCTCTCAATTTCTTTAGTTTTCTTGCAACATTATCCATGTTTGAATTCCTTTCCTTAGTATGTGGAGACCTGAGGGCTATGTCCTTGGCTGGGTTTCTGAAGCCTGACACTGAGTTTGATAAGAACATGAAGTTTCACAAAGGAAAAGATTTTTGGGTAAAGGGGAAATAAAACAGAATCTTTGATAAAGTGAAATTTTGAGTCAAGTAAACCAAACAAAATACGTATATATATGGAATTTAGAAAGATGGTAACAATAATGCTGTATACGAGACAGCAAAGGAGACACTGATGTATAGAACAGTCTTTTGGACTCTGTGGGAGAGGGAGAGGGTGGGATGATTTAGGAGAATGGCATTGAAAAATGTATAATATCATATATGAAATGAGTCGCCAGTCCAGGTTTGATGCATGATACTGGATGTTTGGGGCTGGTGCACTGGGATGACCCAGAGGGAATGGTATGGGGAGGGAGGAGGGAGGAGGGTTTAGGATGGGGAACACGTGTATACCTGTGGCAGATTCATGTTGATATATGGCAAAATCAATACAATATTGTAAAGTTAAAAAATTAAATAAAATAATAAAACAAAACAACAAAAAAAGAAGTGCCTATGAAGACCAAGTATGAGGAGTTTTACGGAAGCACCCAAGGTAGAGATAAAACTCTTTAATATAGGCCAGGGTCACAGCTTCTTTACCAACTGAGCTATCAAGGAAGCACTCAATATGTCAGCAAATTTGGAAAACTCAGCAGTGGCCACAGGATTGGAAAAGGTCAGTTTTCATTCCAATTCCAAAGAAAAGCAATGCCAAAGAAAGCTCTAACTACCACACAATTGCACTCATCTCACACGCTAGTAAAGTAATGCTCAAAATTCTTCAAGCCAGGCTTCAGCAATACGTGAACTGTGAACTTCCAGATGTTCAAGCTGGTTTTAGAAAAGGCAGAGGAACCAGAGATCAAATTGTCAACATCTACTAGATCATCAAAAAAGCAAGAGAGTTCCAGAAAAACATCTATTTCTGCTTTACTGCATATGCCAAAGCCTTTGACTGTGTGGATCACAATAAACTGTGGAAAATTCTGAAAGAAATAGGAATACCAGGCCACCTGGCCTGCCTCTTGAGAAACCTGTATGCAGGTCAGGAAGCAGCAGTTAGAATGGACATGTAACAATAGACTGGTTCCAAATAGGAAAAAGAATATGTCAAGGCTGTATATTGTCACCCTGCTTATTTAACTTCTATGTAGAGTACATCATGAGAAATGCTGGGCTGGAAGAAGCACAAGCTGGAATCAAGATTGCTGGGAGAAATATCAATAACTTCAGACATGCAGATGACACCACTTTATGGCAGAAAGTGAAGAAGAGCTAAAGAGCCTCTTGATGAAACTGAAAGAAGAGAGTGAAAAAGTTGGCTTAAATCTCAACATTCAAAAAACTAAGAACATGGCTTCTGGTCCCATCACTTCATGGGAAATAGATGGGGAAACAGTGGAAACAGTGTCAGACTTTATTTTGGGGGGCTCCAAAATCACTGCAGATGGTGATTGCTGCTGCTGCTGCTGCTGCTAAGTTACTTCAGTCATGTCCAACTCTGTGCGACCCCGTAGACGGCAGCCCACCAGGCTCCCCTGTCCCTGGGATTCTCCAGGCAAGAATACTGGAGTGGGTTGCCATTTCCTTCTCCAATGCATGAAAGTAAAAAGTGAAAGTGAAGTCGCTCAGTCGTGTCCAATTCTTAGCGACCCCATGGACTGGAGCCTACCAGGATCCTCCGTCCATGGGATTTTCCAGGCAAAAGTACTGGGGTGGGGTGCCATTGCCTTCCCCGAGATGGTGATTACAGCCATGAAATTAAGAGATGCTTACTCCTTGGAAGGAAAGTTATGACCAACCTAGACCATATAATAAAAAGCAGAGACCTTACTTTGTCAACAAAGGTCCATCTAGTCAAGGCTATGGTTTTTCCAGTAGTCATGTTTGGATGTGAGAGTTGGACTGTGAAGAAAGCTGAGTGCCGAAGAATTGATGCTTTTGAACTGTGGTGTTGGAGAAGACTCTTGAGAGTCCCTTGGACTGCAAGGAGATCCAACCAGTCCATCCTAAAGGAGATCAGTCCTGAGTGTTCATTGGAAGGACTGATGTTGAAGCTGAAACTCCAACACTTTGGCCACCTGATGTGAAGAGCTGACTCATTGAAAAAGACCCTGATGCTGGGAAAGACTGAGGGCAGGAGGAGAAGAGGACAATGGAGGGTGAGATGGTTGGATAGCATCACTGTCTCAGTGGACATGAGTTTGTATAAACTCCGGGAGTTGGTGATGGACAGGGAGGCCTGGCATGCTGCAGTTCATGGGGTCACAAAGAGTGGGACATGACTGAGCGACTGAACTGATCTGAACTGGGTCATAACTTTCGTTATAATTCCTTTGCTCTTCACTTGAGAATGTCAGTTCCAAGTGAAATGGAGAGGACGGAGCCTCAAGTCAGGTCAGAGGCGCCATTGAGAAACTAGAGAAAAATCACCCTGTCTTAGTCAGAAGATATTTTGGGACATTTAAACAATGACACTAGGATTTACACCTAAGAATATTAATTTTCTGGGGCTTCCTTAGTGGCACAGTGGTAAAGAATCCTCCTACCAATGCAGGAGACATGGGTTTGACCACTGATCCAGGAAGATCCCACATGCTGTGAAGCAACTAAGTCCATACATCACAGCTGTTGAGCCTGTGCTCTGCAACAACAGAAGCCACCCCAATGAGAAGTCTGGACCCTGCAGCTAGAGAGTAGCCCCCTGCTTGCCACAACTAGAGAAAGCCCACACAGCAACGAAGACCCAGCACAGCCAAAAATAAATAAATAAAAATTATTTTAAAAATTTGAACACAGAACTTGAAAATCCAGAGCAAACAGTTGTAAGTATAACAGGTATTCAGGTTTAGACAAAAATGAGAAGGATCTGTTTACCTCAGAGAAGGGTGGATTTGCATCAAGCTTCCCTCCAAGACAGGATTGAAAGAACCATAAGACTAACAATATGGCAGAAAGAAAAAGTTACAGAAATCATTTCACTTAAAAACACTATCATCAGATGCTAAGTAGAACACAAGCACTTGTCATATAGTAGAAGCTCAATAAACATCTATTGAATGAATAAATAAATGAACCAAAGTCATTATCATACACGCAACAGGTGTTTGGCTTTAGCAGTGAATATAACATTTGATAGTATCAAGAAGATGGGCATCTTCTTCCCACATCAAATATTATTATTTCCAAAAGTTAAGCTGAAGCTCCAGTAATTTGGCCACCTGATGTGAAGCACCAACTCATTGGAAAAGATCCTAATGTGGAAAAGATTGAGGGCAGGAGGAGAAGGGGATGGCAGAGGATGAGATGGTTGGATGGCATCACTGACTCAATAGATATGAATTTGAGCAAACTCTGGGAGATCGTGGAGGACAGAGAAGCCTGGTGTGCAGCAGTCCATGGGTTCACGAAGAGTTGGACATGACTTAATGACTGAAAACAACAATCAAGAAAAAACAAAACTCTAACAATCGAGCAAAAGAAATAAATGTTAATGTTGCCCTAAGAGTTTAAACAACACTGGTAGTTGACAATGCTTTATTTCTTAAATTTTGTGGGGTGGATTGCATTTTTAGTATATTACTCTTTATTCCTTATAAAGCCTTTCTTAATATCTTAGTTTAAAATAAATTACAAATTTCATGAATTGAAGTAAAGCTTATTATTTTGTACCTTGCCAAAATGTAGGGTCTGTAGGGTCAGGGAGGAATTGAAGCTGAAGCTGATAAGGAGTGAGCAGACAAACCCCCAGAAATCTTCCCATGCCAAGGATCTAGGATTATCATGGAGTCCATTATGCTGGCATCTGGAAAGATTTTACTAACCAGCTCATTTCTCTATTTTTCTATCCATCATGAAGTTTTGTTTAAAAAAAGTCTTAATATACAGTAAAATATTTTTCTGAATGCCCCTTAGGATCCAAAACACTAATATGACTCTGCTGCTACTGCTCCTGCTGCTAAGTCGCTTTAGTCGTGTCTGACTCTGCGACCCCATAGATGGCAGCCCACCAGGCTCCCCCATCCCTGGGATTCTCCAGGCAAGAACACTGGGGTGGGTTGCCATTTCCTTCTCCAATGCATGAAAGTGAAAAGTGAAAATGAAGTCGCTCAGTCTCAGTCGTGTCCGACTCTTAGCGACCCCATGGACTGCAGCCCACCAGGCTCCTCCGTCCATGGGATTTTCCAGGCAAGAGTACTGGAGTGGGGTGCCATTATGAAAGTTATTATGGAGCCCTTTAAACTGACTTTCTGCTGCCATTGAACTCAGTACTGGGAAGTACAGTCTACAGTAAGGAAACCATCCTTTCTCAACCTTTAAACCAGCTAGTTAGTGAACTAGATCTGAGCTCCATATCCAAATTTCCTATTGTTTGATCAGAGTTTGATTGAGTCAGCTATAGTCCATTAATATGCTGGCACCTCATCTAGAAGCAATGATGAGGAAGCTCAGCATTGTCTCAAGGAATAAAAAACTACTCCAAACCTACATTGTTTCTAATCAATGACAAATTTATATGAATTTCAGGGATGCAGAAATTCTTGGCCTTTATTCCAAGATTGCTCAGAAGTCACCCTGGAAGAAAAATATTGTACCTTAATTGTTTACCCTTATTTAAAATTAGGTATGCAAACATACTTGAATGTTATTTTCTATCTAAATTTATAATCACCTACACATATTCTTAAAAATGGAATTCAGCTAACATGATAATGGTGAGAAACAACTTTGCTGAAAAGATCAGGAACAAAGCAAGAATGTCCCCTCTCACCACTCCTTTTCAAAATTTTCCTGCAAGCCCTAGCTAATGCAATAAGACAAAAAACAAACAAACAAAACAATATATATTGAGAAGGAAAAAATAAAACTGTCTTTTTTAGAAGATACCATATGTGGGCAATCTGACATAACTGGCAAAAATATTCCTGGGACTAAGAAGTGATCATTACTATGTTGCAGGATTCAAGATTCATATGCAAAAGTTAATCACTTTCCTATATGCCAACAATGAACAAGCAGAATTTGAAATTTTTAAAAAAATGCCATTTCCATTATTTCCTCCTAAAGTGAAATACTTACATATAAATATAACAAAATACGTACAAGATCTATATGGAGAAAACTACAAAACTCTGATGAAAGAGATAAAAGAACTAAATAAATGGAGAGATACTCCATGTGCATGGATAGAGTCATTATTGTTAAGTTGATCTATAGATTCAGCATAATTCCAGTCAAAATTCCACTAAGTTATTTTGTAAATAGAAACAAATGGATTCTAAAGTTTATATATTCACTGGCAAAAGACCCAGAATAGTGAAGACAATATGGCAGAAGAACAAAGAAGACCAACACTAGCCAACTTCAAGATTTACTACAAAGCTACAGTAATCAATACACTGTGGCAGTGGTAAAAGAATAGACAAATAGATCAATGGAACAGGATAGAGATCCCCCAAATTGGCCCCATAAATATATTCAAGTGGTCTTTGACTAGGGAGCATAGGCAACACAATAGAGCAAAGAATATAGACACAGATCTTTCATCCTTCACAGAAATGAACTCAAAATGAATCTTGAACTTAAAAGTAAAATGGAAAGCTATAAAAACCCAAGAAGACAACATAGAAGAAAAATTCAGGTGATCATGAGTTTGGTGATGACTTTTCATATACAACACGAAAGGCATGGCCCTAAATAAATAATTGGTAAGCTGGTCTTCGTTAAAATAAAAAATCTTCTGCTTTTCATAGAACACAGTCAAGAGAAAGAGAAAGCAAGCCACAGACTGAGAGAAAATATTTACAAAATGCATTGCTAATAAAGGACTGTTACGCAAAATATAAGATGAGCTCTCAAAACTCAACAGTCAGACTATAAACAACCCAGTTCTTTAAAAAGTCCAAAGATTTGGACTCTCAAAGACAACTCACCCAAGACGATACACAGGTGGCAAATAGGCACCTTTATAAACAATGAGCTACCACTGTACACTTACTAGAATGGCCAGAAACCATACACAAACAACACAAATGCTAGCAAAGACACAGAACAACAAGGGCTGTCATTCGTTTCTGGTGGGAATGTAAGACACTACAGCCTCCTTGATTTCCTAAAGGAAATCAGTCCTGAAAATTCACTGGAAGGACTGATGCTGAAGCTGAAGCTCCAATGCTTTGGCCACCTGGTGCAAAGAACTGACTCATTAGAAAAGACCCTGATGCTGGGAAAGATTGGAGGCAGGAGGAGAAGGGACAACAGAGGATGAGATGGTTGGGTAGCATCACCGACTCAGTGGACATGAATTTGGGCAAACTCTGGGAGTTGGTGATGGACAGGGAAGCCTGGCTTGCTGCAGTCCATGGGGTCTCAGAGTCAGACACGACTGAGCAACTGAACTGACTGATAGCCACTTTGAAAGACAGTTTGAAAGTTCCTTTCAAAATTAAACATTCTGTTAACCATTTGGTCCAGCAGTGGCACTCATTCATGTTTACCTCAAGAAGCTGAACACTTAAGTCCACACAGAAATTTGCACAAGGATGTTTATAGAAGCTCTATAACTGACGAAACTTGGAAGCAACCGTGACGTCTTTGGTGAACGGAAAAACAAACTGGGGCCCATCTAGATGACGGAATATCATGCAATGCTAGAAAGAAATGAGCGATCAAGACACAAAAAGACACAGAAGACACTTAAATGTATGTTACTAAGTAAAAGAAGTCAATATGAAAAAGCAACACATTGTATGGTTTAAACTATAGGACATTCTGGAAAAAGCAAATGTACGAAGAGATTAAAGGACCAGTGATTGCCAGGGGTTGAGGGGAAACAGGGATGAAATGGTTGAGTACATAGGATTTTTTGGGTGTGAAACTTTTCTACATGATGTATACTATATATAGTGTATACAGGGCATTATACATCTATTGAAACCTTTGGAAGGTACAGCACCAGTGAGGCCTAATGTGTAGTATGGACTTTGGGTGATAACGATGTTTCAATGTAGATTCTTCAACTGTAACAGATGTACCACTCTAGTGCAGAATGTTGATAGTTAGGGAGGCTGTATCTGGGGAGCAGGCAAGAATGGGAAACCTCATACCTTCTGCTCAATTTTACTGTGAACCTAAAACCAAAGTCTGTTTTTTAAAAAACAACACTAAAATGTAAAATCTAGAGACATGGGTTTCATCCCTGGGTTAGGAAGATTCCCTGGAGAAGGAAATGGCAACCCACTCCAATATTCTTGCCTGGGAAATCCCATGGACAGAGGAGCCTGGCGGGCTATAGTCCATGGGGTCGCAAAGAATTGGACATGACTGAGCAACTAACACTTTTTCACAGGACACTAGTATGAAGGAAAAAAAAAAAAAAGACTGTGTACACAGAGTCCATCTGTGCCTTTAAAAAGATTTGCTTTACGAGTTTTCCAAAAAGCTGCCTGTTCCTCTTTTGAGTCCCTAAGAACAATCATAGGGACTTTCTTGTGCAAAAGGTGGAAAAAAGTACAAAGGGTCTTCTCTGTCCCTTGGATGAACTAAAGCAGAAAATGCTGAAGAGGCCACTGAAAGAGTGTTTCACATTTCCTGTTTTCCAGTTAGGCATCCACTCATATTCTTTGAATGACTCTTATATAAAGATACTGTTTTGGACACTGAAAATATAGGAGTGGACAAAACAGAAAGTTCACACTTGATGTAGAGGAAACAGCAAATACAGACAAAAACCCTAATCTGTAAACCAACAGATGCCTGCCAGCAGCCAAGCTCCATGTGGTTCAACCCTAGTGACTGAGAAGTCACTATAGAAGGGGTGGCAGGGGGAGGAGGTGGGGCTTCCAGGGAGGGCCAGCAGCAGGATAGACCTCTGCCTGGTTTACTTTTATTCCATCTGAACATGTTTCTCCTGATTTGCTTCCTCCCATTCATGCTCTGACCCTGACCTCAGTGCAGATGGACATTCTCTGCCTGTAAGGGGAAGAGGTCTGACTTGGTAGTGCCGCCTGCCAGGAAAGTTTACTGGGTTTAAAAGAGTGGAAAGGGGAAGGAGGGACAATTGAGCTCTATATACTGAGTCACAGAACTGGCACCAGGCTCTGCTGAAAGAAGTACAAATCACATCCTTGTTTTCAAAAAGGCACTGCCCACCAAAACCCCATCAGGGAAAAGAGTCTGGAAGAAGCCAGCCAGATTCATTTTTACCATATCAAGTATGTGTATGTGTTTTGAAAGTGGGAAGCATATTGAAGAGGGTTTTTATTTTTATCTTCTTAGCTGCCTCTTGCATAGTTTTTCCAATTAAGGGATTTTGGCATCTACCTTCCTGGGGATCCCTAATTCATTCTCTCTGCTCCATTGAGAGTGCAGTTCCACGGTCCTCTGTACACTGTTTCTCTCTCTAGCTCAACCTCTTTCTGTCCTGGCTTTCTCTCAGCCTCACTTTCATCAAAAAGATTTTTTTTTTAAGATCCATCTCAGACTGACAACATTTGGCTTCTTTTTTTGATCGCATAGAAGCTTTTGTGGACAGGAAACAATACAGTAGCCTGTGTTATCACTGATGTTCTACCTACTACAGTTATAAACGGAAAACCTTGTTCTTCTTAAACTATTAAACACAATTGCAAAAATCTAGTAAACTAGTAAATTAAGAATTTTAGATTGGAGTTAAGCACAGTATGTACTTTATTGTTAGATTAGCTTATACATTTCATGAACAAACAGTGCATAATCTTTCAGACACAACATACAAATTTATTATTTTATTTAAACATATAATTCAACAAATGGATGTATAAAGCCATTAATTTGAATGTTTCTATATATTTGAACACATTTTAGAGACCTGGTTACTTACATTCCTATATATATTTCCATCTATATTCACATTTCATATAGTGGATTTCCTTGTGAGCAGCTAAGAAAGCAGATATGCAAATCCCATAAACAAAACCTTCCTAAACACTTACACAACTATAGTAAACCTAATTATAACAAAAACTTATGCAGATGATCCTTGAATAACACAGGCTTGGCCTTCATGAGTCTATTTATATGTGGATTTTTTTCAGTAAATACACACTGTAATACTACATGGCTGGTTGAACCATGGATACAGAATTGAAGATAAAGCGAGGTGGAGGAGGGGGTAAGCTCCCCTAATCTCCTTGTTGTTCAGTGGCCAACTATATATTTACATATTATTCTCATAAGCATTTCAAAATTTTAAAGCCTAATTTAGTAAACTTCTAATTTAGTAAATCAGATTATCTCAGGTATTGAAAATTGACTATAAATATAAATGGGTAAAATACTTTAAGTGTCTCAGTAAAAATCATTTGTCTACTATGTTCAGTTCAGTTGCTCAGTCGTGTCCAACTGTTTGAGGCCCCATGGACTACAGCAAGCTAGGGTTCCCTGTCCATCACCAACTCCCAGAGCTTGTTCAAACTCATGTCCATTGTTGGTGATGCCATCCAACTATCTCATCCTCTGTCATCTCCTTCTCCTCCCACCTTCAATCTTTCCCAGCATCAGGGTCTTTTCTAATGAGTCAGTTCTTTGCACCAGGTGGCCAAAGTATTGGAGCTTCAGCTTCAGCATCAGTCTTTCCAATGAATATTCAGGACTGATTTCCTTTACGATTGACTGGTTGGATCTCTTTGAAGTCTCAGGGACTCTCAAGAGTAGAGAGTCCCTTCTCCCTTCTTCAACACCACAGTTCAAAAGCATAGTCTACCATGTTAGTTTCCTATAAACATCTTTAATATAAGTACATGCAAAACAGCAAAATGATTTTTTAAACTTGATATATTTGCATTAAAATAAAATTTGCAGAAACAATGTCATATTTAGTTTTTCAGCATCCATGTGTTTATTTCTTGGTACAGTCCTAGGTTTGCAAATCATTTATTTAAGTAGAACAGAATCATGATTCGAGGCCCATCATAGTAGCTGAAATTATTTACTCAGAGTCCTTGATCAGACATTTTATACCATAGCTCAGTTGATAAAGAATCTGCCTGCAATGCTGGAGACACAGGTTTGATTCCTGGCTTGGAAAGATCCCCTAGAGAAGGAAATGGCAGCCCACTCCAGTTTTCTTGCCTAAAAAATCCCCATGGACTGAGGAGCCTGGCAGGCTATAGTCCATGGGGTTGCAAGAGTCAGACATGACTTAGCAACTAAACCACCACCACTATAGGTTTGGGGTTATTGGTCATTGGTCAAGGAATTAAAACCTGGAAAGTATAAACCAATACAAGTTCAGTTCAGTCACTCAGTCATACCAAAAAAGATTCAATTCAGGTATACAGGGTAAGACTCTTTTCATGGCTTCTGCTATGTCAGTGGAGAATCCACTGCATCTATTTCATGTATTTTCTAAGTCCTGGTCATCTTTTCAGTATCACCCTTACCCAGATTTTATCCTGTTTACTTACAACATTTTATCACGTGATTTAAATAAACGAATACTGTAACACATATCCAAATTTCAATCTCTCTGCTTCCTGATGGGAATAAATACAGTTGTGCAATATTGTATATTTTATTGCTTTAGCAACCACAGTTTTTAAGTTGGGCAAGGCAAGAAATTAGGACATAAATGGAGTAAAGTTCACTGAAACTATGCATATTGGCTCCCTATAACTACTGTAACAAAGTGCCACAAAGTGAATTGCTTATTCTCTCAAGTTCTGGAGGTTAGCAATCCAAATTTCAGTCAGCAAGGCCATACTTTCTCTGACATCTGTAAGGAATAATCTTTGATGCTTCCTCTCCTCTAGCTTCTGGTGGTTTGCTAGCCATCTTTGGCATTCCATGACTTGCAGATGGATCACTCTAATCCTTTGTCTTCACATGAGGTTCTCCTTGTGTCTCTGTCTCTTATTGGTGTTCTTTTTATAAGGACACTGGTCATATTAAATTAGAGGTGCACCCTACTTCAGCATGACCCTGTCTTAACTAGTTGTATCTTCAATGACCCTATGTCCAAAGAAATTCACTTTCTGAAGGACCAGGGGTTAGGACTTTAACATACAAATTTTTTTTTGGAGGACACAGTTCTTTATATAGCACCATGGTAGAACCAGTGGCTTGTAGATACTGGTCATGTGAAGCAGAGTCTCTCAATCCTGGCACTGGTGACAGCTGAACTGGGATAATCCTTTGCTATGGAGGGCTGTCAGAAAACCTCTACCTGCTAGATGCTGGTAACACTCTCCTAGCTGTGAGAACCATAAATGTTTCCAGACATTTCCAATGTCTCCTGGGGGTTGGAGGGTAGAGGTCAAAATGCCTCAATTGAAAACCACTTGAGAGGAAAAAGAAAAAACAGGAACAATAGGAGGCTATCTAATGGCAGTGGGAAGTGTGAAATGGGAAAAGGAAGTCATGAAGGGGAGCAGCTTTGTGATAACAGAGATTAGGATGTGATCACAGGAGGGTGTGCCGTAAGGAGGAATGAGAACTAGGTTAGTAGAGGGGAAGAGGCCAGGGAATGAAAGAATTATCTATACACATATTGATATAATCAATAATTATGACAGAAGTAGTTTTGGAGACCAATGACTGAAATTAAAATCTTTAAGGAATGAAGGGTAGTTACTTGATAAAGGTAATGATTATATAAAAAAGAGGAGAGGTTCATAAATTATCTGATGATTTGAGACTTAATGAAGGGGTTTTTAATGGAGGCAAAAAGGAAAGCGAGTTGGAAGTGGCAACAAGGAGCAAAAACGATACTGCCCCACATCACAGCCCAGTCCAGGGAAACAAGGAAAGCAAAACCAAGGCACAGGGCTTCAAGGAAATGCTGTTTTCAAAAGGGCACCAGGTTCAATAAGTGCAGAAGATAAAAAGAAACTTTAAGAAAAAAAGGTTGAGGATGTAGGAGAGTTTGCTGGTTATTAGTCGTATGTTCCAGGGAACAGAGGTGAAGGCTTTCAGGAGTTAGTGATTGGTAGGAGGCATGACCAGGAAAGGGAATTCACAGAACCAGAATTTAAAGGTTAAGTACAGGGAGAAGGCAATGGCACCCCACTCCAGTACTCTTGCCTGGAAAATCCCACGGACGGAGGAGCCTGGTAGGCTGCAGTCCATGAGGTCGCTAAGAGTCGGACATGACTGAGCGACTTCACTTTCTATTTTCACTTTCATGCATTGGAGAAGGAAATGGCAACCCACTCCAGTGTTCTTGTCTGGAGAATCCCAGGGACGGGGAAGCCTAGTGGGCTGCCATCTATGGGGTCACACAGAGTCGGACACGACTGAAGTGACTTAGCATAGCATAGCATAGCACAGGAGGATGTGCTGGAAAGTTAAGAGAAAATATCAAGAGCACATAGCATTATAGATGATAATAGAAGAGAAATTTTAAAGAAAAGAGAATTTAATGTGAGATACTGTAAGAAGAGGTGGAAGATATTCATTGAACTTGATGATATGAGGGTCACCAGAGTCCTTCCAGAAAGGAAAAATTTGCTGACAATTTTAGACAATGGTGGAGTTATCTCACCCATGAAGCCCATGTTAAAAACTTCTGCTGTTGCAGAAACCAGTAATTGAGAAACCAAACACCACACTCGGAGTGTTGGAGAACTCAGGATTATTACACCAGTAGGCCCAGAGGAGTTAACACTCTAAACTCTGAGCCCCAAACAAAGAAGTTACAGAGTTTTTATACACAGACAGGCATGATTAAGTGGGTTTGCAGGGGCTGGGCGATTGCAAGAGGCAGGACAAGGGTGAGTGAGATAAGCTCAAGTTCCCAGCATTGTGAGTCCCCACTTTCTGAGACTTATGTGATCCAGACTTTGCAAGGAGCAAGCTGTGTTACAGAGGCAGAAGGAGCAGGAGGTTATGTAAAATTTTAACTTTTCCTCTTCACTATGTGGCTTCCAAAAAGTCATCTAATCAGTAATCTACGTGGGCTCAAATTATTAATGTTAATTCTTTACTATCTCAAAAATAAGGAAAATTTTTTAGTGACTTTAAGGCTAACTGCGGGGCTTCCCAGGGGGGTCAATGATAAAGAAACCACTTGCAAGAGGTATGGGTTTGATCCCTGGGTCAAGAAGTTCCCCTGGAGAAGGAAATGGCAACCCACTCTAGTACTCTTGCCTGGAGAATTCCATGGACAGAGGAGACTGGCAGGGCTATACAGTCCATGAGGTTGCAAAAGGGTTGGACCTGACTCGGTGGCTAAACAACAAGGCTAATTGCAATTATATGAGTTTTGTGTCCTCAGGTAGGCTCGTGGCCATCAGAAAATAAAGAAGAAAACCTGTAAGAAAGTCTCTTCCTCTACACGTGTAGAAAGCATCAGATGAATCAGCTTTAGGGAGATGACTGCATAGTTATGAAGTCTGCCAGATATTCCCAATCTATTTTCCAAGCATGATCAACATTGACTTCCTCTGGCCATTGAAACTAATCTTCCTGTTTGGAAACAGAGATAATGGACAATGATCTGAATAAAAGCTGGGTATTCCTGAGAAGTGATTCCAGAAAACTGTAGTGAGAAATATGTAAATCTGACTCCCAGTTCCATTCAGTGGACTCTTTTCCTCCCGACCCTTCACCTGCTGAACCATTATTCGAATTGCCAGAGGCTAAGAACTTTATAACCCTGGCCTTGATACTCTTGAGCAATTCCAACACTTACGAAGTTCATTCTTTTATTTTCTCCAAGTTGGTTCTGGCTCTCTTCTTGGGATTTTTGTATTCTTTTCCTGGAGCTGCTATCACAAATTACCATGAATTCTGTAGCTTAAAACAACATAAATTGATTCTCTTGCAGTTCTGAAGGCTAAATGTCCAAAAGCAAGTTTGTCCACAGGGCTACACTCCCTCCAAAGCATTTGTGGGCTATATGTTATTTATCTATTCTAGCTTTTGGTGGTTCCAGGCATTCCTGGGCTTATCATCACATTACTCTGGTCTCTGCTTCCATGGTCACACTGCCTTCTCTTCCCTTCTATACATATGTCTTGTGAAGGTACTTTTCATTAGATTTAGGGCATGCTGAGATAATCCAGGATCATCTAGTCTCAAGGTCCTTATCTGAAATCACACTGGCACAGACTTATTTTCCAAATAATATCACATTCTTAGGTTCTAGGGACATGATGTGAACCTCATTATCTTACAGAAGAGTGAAGTGGACTCTTTCAGAACACCAAAGGCTAGATTTGTGTAGTAATTCCTGGAGAATTTCTCCAAGTTTTGATCAAAGTGAAGTGAAGTGAAGTCATACAGTCATGTCCAACTCTTTGTGACCCCATGGACCATAGCCTACCAGGTTTCTCCGTCCATGGGATTTTCTAGGCAAGAGTACTGGAATGGGTTGCCATTTCCTTCTCCATTACATCAAAAATTTATATCACAACATGCTTTTTTTTTTTTCCATGCAGTTATGTCTAGTTTTGCCAGTTTCTAATTGGAAAAATTACTTAGTCTTCCCAAACCTCCAGGATTTTTGTTGTAGTTGTTATTGTTGTTTTTGTGGTGGTTGTTGTCAAATAGAATAATTATACCCTTTCATAAGGTTATTGTGAATATTAAATGACGTAATATATGAACATTAATCAGCACTGTGCCTGGCAAAATATCACACTACTCAATGTTAAGTATTATTATTCTTTTATAGTACTTTGAAGTTTTCAATGTGCAACCAATGACTCTTCTGATTTAATACTATAATCCCACAGTTGGGTAGGTATTATGTCAGGAGACCTAGTCTTAGCAAGATACTACCACAACATTAGTTTAAATATTGATTTTTACTTGTCCCTTCTCTTCCCCAAAGTGACTTGAAGCAGTTTCAAAATATATATACTTAAAAAGTAAATTGGGAAAATCAACCAAGTGAAAGGTAAGTATTCACATCAACCATGATGATAAATTCAAATTCTATCATTTGAGTGTCATAGTTGGCTCTTATAGGAATATTAGCAGTGGCTCTGGCTCTGATGGATGGCAAAATAATGGGTTAATTATTTTTTATGTCTCTCCTTCCCCTGTTTTTACTCTTCTGTACTTTATAATTTTCTATAATTAATATGTCTTTATTATTTTTATAAACAGAAAGAAGTTCTTAATTGAACTTCTTGATAGCCAAGGAAAGAGGGCACATATATAGTAAAATCAGAAAGGAGGGAGTGTGTAATTTCCTTTGGGAAAATCAGTTTTTCTAGTATTGTACTTTTAACTCAGCATCATTTCTCAGAAAATACATTGACAATGCCCACAGATGCTTCTTGTAGCACTGATAAAAAAAAAACAGAAGGTGTACATGATTCTGTAATGGACTAAGATTATGCAGTCCTAGACAATCACTCCTAAAGATCACTGTGAAGAGAGCCCAAGAGTAAGTGAGAAAAGTGGGTCTGGTTCATTGGTACTGAGTCTGAAAATGTGCCCAGGGCTGGCTATAACAATTTGGAGTATCTAGGGATGATAAGTATGTCTTTAAAATTTTGCAATAATATTGTGTGTAATATAATTCCAGAGATGGTGAAGTACCTGGTCTTCATGGGTGGCCTTTAGCCTGTAGCCACTTTAAGAGCTGAAACACTATAGTCATTGAGGGAAGCTCTAGTCATTGGAAGATTAAAAGCAGACCACTTGAGATTATATTTCCATTGATAAAGATCTAGAGTCATTCTGTGTTGTTGATTGAGGAAGATTTTATTTGGAAAATAGATGAAAATTCAGCAGAGATGAATAAACTGTGAAAATACAGGTGATGATATTATTCTTGTTCAGAGGAAAGTCTTCCCTCAGGTAGCCCATAGTAGCAAAGTTGGAATCCAATTCTTTTTAAAATTTGGTTTATGAGTTTTGCAAACATACAAAAGTAGAAAGAAGAGTATGAATAATCTAAATTTCAACAGTTTATCTACATATGGCCAATCTTATTCCCTATCATCCATAACCAAGATATCATTACATATATAATGATGTGGAATCAAAATATAAAATTGAATTATAATAAATACATTTATAAATTTTATTTCCAATTCATGATATCATGAATTTTCATAAGTTATTTTAAATACAAGCAGGAAGGTTTATTTTGTCTGTCTTTAAGTTTTAAATTTCTCCAGGAAAAGAATTTTTCCCATGCTTTCCTCGGCAACTATCTCTCAGGACCCGGGACAGCTGGGTGGTTGAAACAGCTCTTAGTAAATGCTACCCACTGAAAGAGACATGGTGCTGTTCTGATCACCATAAATATAACTAGCAGAATATGGATCAAATAGCAAAGATAAATGCAGCGTTTCTAACAGCTCTATGGTTAGAAAACTATGCATACTTTATGGGTACAAAAACCAATTATCACAACTGCATCTAATGACATCATCACCTTTATTCCATCTCTTTGTTCAAGAAACCAAGTCAAACACAAATCCCAAACTTGTGAAATCACTTGTTTTCTTTCTCTTCATCTTTTTACCATTTTTGTAATGTTCTCTATTAATATGTTTTGCTTTTGAAAATTGATGACTGGAAATTCATTCAAGTCTGACTTTATGAGTGTTAGTTTTACATGTGATTCTTGGGGCCTTTTTAATTTTTATTTTAAACCTGATATATCTCAAAAATTGCCCCTCCTTAACCAAGAATTTGAGTGCTTGCCCTCCCTGTCTCTTTGTCTCTCTCTCTTATCAACATTCACCTCCAAAATTACCTTAGCTGAAAATAATCAAAATTCCTCTAGTCAGGGGAAAAAATTTTCCAGAATTGAAGCATCAGGTCAAAACTACATATTATCTATCAAACCAGATGTTTACCTATTCACTGCCAAAGAAGCTGGAGGAACATCAAACACCAGTAATGTGAATAGCTTTGAATCTCATGCAAAGGGAGGCGATGCAGGAAAGTTTGGGTTTCCAGTAAGCTCTGTGAGCCAGCAAATATCTTTAAACTTAGGAAATGGTTTTTCTTGGCTAAGCAGACCACCTCAGGCTGTGTAAGAGCCTTTTGTCTGTAATTACAGAAGGAGTTCCAGCTCCTGGGTCTTTCAGGTGTCCCAGTAAATGAGTGAAACTTAGTGATTTTAGTGTATCAGGTGGAATTCTGAGGCCTGTTTCCTTATCTCTAAAAGCGCTTTTAATTCTGACTTTCCATGATTGTCACACAGTTTCTTTCAATGCCTTTTGGCATGCATCAGGAAATGTCAGCTTACCAAGGGCATGTCAGTCCGTTCTTGAGGTCTCAGGAATGGTTGCTGACCTTTGTTTACACAAGATGGTGGCTACTCATGACGCTCTGGGGATAGGAGCCTGTCAAATCAAATACAACTTGGTAGGCCTGGAGTTCCCTTGAGGAATACATTCTCTCTTTCCAAGGGATTTGTAGATTAAAGTTAGCTCTAAGACAAAGTGGAGAAAAGCATCTCCTTCTCCCAAGTGGTTCCAACCAAGCTTGGGCAGCTGCAAAACTAGCTGCATCTCTCGGCAACTCACTGGGACAGGGGAAAAGGGAGATAAAATTCTAAGCCATCTTTGAGCTGTATGCTGCATCTCATGAACACTGGCCTGGGCCAATGCTACCCACCCCTAAAGATATCAATGGATTTCCACCCAACTGGTCACTGTTTCTGAAATTTTAGTGCTTCCTGACGTTTCTTAACTAGAAACCACATGGTTTATTAATCAATATACTACTTAAAGGCACTTAATTAAAGCCATTGATATTTACAATATTGTCAATATTTACAATATTACAATAAGAAGGGAAACCAAGGTGAATACAAGTTTAGGGGATTATTACATACAAAGCTAAATAGCAACAGCAGATCCAGAATCACATGGTATCTGAAGTGCATCATCAGGGCAGCTGGGCTTCACTGACTTCCGCCCTTGAATTACAAAGTGAAAGCTACTTTCAGGAAAACACAACTTTCACTTTTTGAGTTCCAACTCTTTGATTTGAGCACTCCCCTCTCTAGGCTCACATGATTTAGGTGAAAAGCATCTAAATATCTGTTGAATTCTCTGGAACCTTTCAAATCCTAGAAAGGTCTTTCCATCATGGCATATTATCAGATCTAGTAAAACAACATAATTCTATGGAGAGCTTTCAGGCGTATCAATTTTTGCATTCTTTTTAAGTGTTGGAGGGCTCTCTGCCATCTCTGATGGCAGATGGTGGCTGCTAATACTCTGGAACAAAGTGGCAAAACTGTATTCAAAAAGCTGATGCCCAGTAGAAAAGATTTTAACTTTTCTGGGTTTTTATTCTTTTGGGCTTTGTTTTGTTTTAATAGCGTGCCAACATGATCAAGGGCTGGGAGGGCTTTCTCCCTGGCTTACAGAAAACCACCTTCTTACTGATCAGATTCACTTTGCCTGAACTACAACAAGTCAAAATGCTAAGACACTGACTTTTGTGTGTTCTATTCTTTTGGTCTTATCCTCAGCACAAAGAAAGGCCATGTCATCCTGGATGATGTATTAGGGTCCCTGCTTATTTTGAAACAAAGCCCAATAGGTTTTCTCTCTGTTCAGCCAGCTTCTCCTGCCAGCACTCCTATTTCCACCTCACCCCCACATCCACTTCCAGACAAGGGTGGAGCTGACTGTGAGAAAGAACTAGGAGCAACGGAGGACATGAGACCTGTGGTGTTTCAGTGTGGGTTTTGAGGTGCTTCAGCAGTAAGCTTGCACATGTTGAGAGCTATACTCCTCACTTGAGCCTTTACAGATACTCAGTAAGACAAACTTGGTGCACTCCCAATTTATAGTTGAGGACATGTAGATTCAGAGATATTAAGTGACTGGTCAAAGATCACACATTACTGAATATCAGGGATGAAATCTAAACACCATTCTTTTGGTTCTAAATCCATTATACTTGTCTTTATGCTTCATGACCATCAATTTCTAAAAGTCCTCTTCTAATCTCTAGTTCAGTCATATTCTCTCATAGGGCAGGAGGGATGCTCCAGTGCAAAGTTGTTTAAACTACTCCTCTCTCCCTCCCCTAATGTATTGTCACAAAATTGATTTGCTCAAGAAATATTCCTTGGCTGCTTATACTAAGTGCTAGGGAAAAGCAAGCCAACAGATTAAAACCTCTGCCCTCATGAAGCTTATGATCTATTGGAAGGTGACAGATAATAAACAAAATTAATGAGTAAAGCAGATAGCATGCTAGATAGTGATGGATGCAAGGGAGAAAAATGAAGCAAAAGAGGGAGAAAGAAAGGGATTGTTGGGGAAGAGGCTTATGTGGCCACCTTCAGGAAGAACATTCTAGGCAGAGAGAAGAGTTAAGTGCCAAGGTTTTCTGATGGAAATCTGTCTAAATATTGGTGAAATAGCAAGAAAAGGGTAGTGTGGCTGACAGAGTATAAACAGGAGAAAGAACAGTAGAAGGTGATTTTAGAGTATCAGGGAGCCCAGTCATGAAGGGCCATAAAGCCCATTTAAAGACTTTGGCTTCTTCTCTAAATAAGATGGGAAGCACTTGGACATTTTGTGCAGAAGAATGACAAGATCTCTCTTGAACTATATTTTAAGACAGATATGAGAATAGTCTGAAAGGGGAAGAAAGCAGAATCAGGGAGATTAGTAAAGCTATGTCAATATATATAACTACCATGTGTAAAATAGCTAGCTAGTGGGAAGCTGTTGTATGGCACAGGGAACCAGCTCGGTGCTCTAGGATGACTGAGAGGGGTGGGATGTGGGGGGAGAGGGGTTGGGAAGGAGGCTTGAGAGGGAGGGGATATATGTATACTTATGGCTGAGTCACATTGTGGTACAACAGAAACCAACACAACAAAGCAGTTATCCTCCAATTAAATTTTAAATTTTAAAAAAAGGAAAAAATGCTATTAATATGTCAACAGTCTATGAGAACGAGAATGACACTTTGGGCCAGGTGGTAAGATTAGAGGTAAGCGTTAGATTCTAAGTATGCTGAAAGAGCAAATAGGAATACACTAACAAATAGGATATCGGATGAACGAAAGTGTAAGTGGAGAGGGCACTGGGCAGGAAGTCTGGGATTCTGAGTTGGAGCTTTAGTCCCATCTTATGTCCATAGGGTCACAAAGAATTGGACATGATTTAGTGACTGGACAGCAATAACATCGGGGAAGGCGGCCCCCCCCCCCGCGGGCCCCGGCCCCTTTCCTTTCACTGGGGGTGGCCACCTTCTTGCCTGGGCGGGATGGGGGCGGGCCCTGGCGCCGGCGGACACACTGAGTGACTAGCAGTAGCAGTAGCAGCAATAACATGTCTTCAGTGTTACCCAAAGAAAGTCACTGAAACACTTAGGGTCTCATTTTTCACACTTATAAAAATGGGCTTGAAAACCTTCTCCACCTCACAAGGTTCAAATGTATATGATGTCTGTGCAAGAGCTGGCTTGCTTACAACTGAATCACAGCGCTGTGTGAACTTATCCAAATTCATTAGCCTAAGTGACTGTGGTGGGGAGACTAAAGTCAAATCTGGAGCATTTTGAGAGCAAATGAAAAAAAAATTACAGTTGTCAGGAATTACTTTAGGAAGCTTTATTTTTAGAAAGTTAAATCTCTTTCTCAATGAGCTAAATAACCATAGAAGAAAGTTGGTCCAAGAAAACTCTCTTAACCAAAGCGTCATAGTCCCTGGCCATCATGTGTTTTTTGTATTTTTTGTATTTGAACTTGTATGTGTGAAATGTTACCTAGCTGGTGGTTAAAAAGTTCCAACCCCTCCCCCCATTCTCATCTTGAAGTTTAGTTCTATTTAAGCACAGAAAACTTCCTTTACTTTCCCTTATCTCTGAGCTCATTTACCATCAGCCTGGAAAGTTTACAAATTTTTACTGCCAAGAAAAATTTTTGATTGAGTTATTCTAAGTGACTCAAATGTTTACAACTTTCCCAACCTTGATTAAATATACAAAGCCCAAACTGTCTTTTTCTAATTCACAAATTCAGAAAAAGCTCTCCTAATTGAAAGGGTCAGGATGAGTTAAGGGGGACCTGGTGAGCCCCTCCCAAGAGCAAGAGGACAGCATTCACAGGGAAACACTGGCTCTCTACTCGATCTGCCTTCTCGGAATCAGGCACTCTGAGCTATGCCTTCCACCACCTCTCTTCACTCTCTATGACCCTCCCAAGTCTTTACCATCAAAGTCTATCAATTCTAAGTCCAAGTCTCTCAATATCCTCCAAAGTAACTGATTAGCCATTTAATACATCAATTTAATCATTAGGAAGAAGGGTTAGACCAAGGCTTCTTTGCAGGGGAATTCCCAGAAAGGTAATGGCCTAAATAAAATTTTGGTGGAATGTTTAGGCATTGTGAAGATAGCTATTTCATAAAGGAGTGCCTTTGGGCACTCACGAAATCTCATAAGATGGTCTCCTTTGCCTATCCTTTAAGTGAGCAGTCCTTAAAATTGCCCTTGAGAGCATTTCAGGAGCTCCACAAAGTCAAAACTACAGTCATAATCACACCAATTCCTTATTATTGATTCTCTTACAAATGTGTTGTGGAGCCTTCCAGAAATTACCTGATGTATAATGTTACTATCACTCTGATGACCCAATGAAATGTATGCTTGTAGGTTTTTGTTTTTAAAATGTATTGGTTTTAATATCAAATATGGTAAATATCAACAGACATAATTTGCTATATAAGAAAGCTCTTTGAGGTCCTCAATGATGTTTTTACATGTGTAAAGGGGCCCTGAGACCTTTAAATGTTTGGAGCTACTGCTTTAAGTTACAAGATCTGATCTGGGAACTGAGATGCCAGAATATAGCAAAATCAGAAGCAGGATATTAAGTCCTACCAAATTCAAAGCTGTGCGAGCTAATTCATTTGAAAAGGTTAGTATCTAAAACTAAAATCAAAACAGCATGTATAAGGAAGTGCTCCAAACTGACCTGGTCATATCACCAACATGAAGGAGCTCTCACTGGTCAGAAAAGGACATCTGACTTGTGATGTTGTGAGAAATCAGAAATGTCAACAGCATATTTTAGAAGACTAAGAGAGAGGGGGCAGGGCTTCACACACAGAGGGAAAATGTAAGTATTTTCATTAATGTCCACATTTTCCACATTCCCCAAGAGAATATCATGAACCAAATAGTTAGAGTAGACACTTTTAATTATTTAGTATATTAATACAAATATATGAAATAATACATAATTAAATAACATACGAAAAGATTACTAAATATATAAATACTCAATACAACAATAAAGACAACTTAAGTTTTAGTCCCTAGGTCACTGGATACAGACAAGAAAGCAAAAGATACTGAAAAAGTCATCAACTTGGTCCAATGATGATTTAGAGTTCAATATGTTTATGACAAAGGAATTTGTACAGCCATACACGCTACCTCTGCTATTGTGATAAGTTACTTTATAAGAAAAAAAAGTTGGGGGAGGCAAAGCATTTGAATTAACTGACTGCTATTCATAAAACTTCCTAAACACCTCTTTTCATAATATATTTCATTACACTAGGTTGAATTTAGAATGATTAAAATAGGGCTGGGTCATATTATGAGACAAATGGATGAGAAATGCATGCTTTTTAAAAAATGCTAGCTGCTGTCTAAGACTAACAATATTTAATTTACTATAAAAACAGATAAGCAAAGTTAAGGTTGCCAATGTTACTTCATAATAAATTGAATTCCACTTCCATTGTGGTAAACATCACAGAAGTACATGAAGAAGAGCAGTGAAACTGAGACTTCTAGAAAGATCAGTTAATAGCAAAAACAGTAAGCAGGCAGTGGACAAGATACCCAGTGATGAGAAAATAGACTTATGGACCAAAGAAGAAGGGAAGAAGAGATGGCATATCCACAGAAAGGCAAAAGGCAGTCTCAGAAAAGTTCTTTGGTCCCTACCTTCCTGTATTTTTCTTTCTTTTCTCTTTATTTATCATTTCCCCCTGGAATTGCATCTGTTTTTAGAGCAGAATGGAAAATTATTTGGTCCAACTTCTTAACTTTCTGGATGCGAGTGTGAAAGTTCATTGAGATATGATTAACACAGAGTTGTCACCAGCTGGAGTCAAAGTCAACCTCGGAGCGATGGCTCCTGCCTCCAAGTCCAGTATCCTTTCAACAGCACAAAACACTTCATTATTTTACAAAACCAAGTCCTACAACAGACCTGAGAGATAAAATGACTTCCTCTGGGAGCTCACAGAAGCACTGAGTGGCCTACATGGCAGTGGAAAGTCTTGAAATTCTTACGCCTTTGACTCCCATTTTTTGGGCTCTTTTAGGTTTCTTGGAGAATGACCCTCTTTCTTCTGCTTGCCTCCTGAGTCAGATTCAAGTAGACCAGGAAATAACTGTCAGGGTTCTGTGTGACTCCTCTAGGGCTCTGGGTAAAAGAAAGATCAAGATACAAACTTTGAAAATCTATAATTTCTATTCTAAGAAGATAGATAATAGAAGGATCAATAAACACAGAATTCTCCAGTGAATATTTCATCAGCAAAGAGGAGGAAGTAGATACCGCTGACCCAGTGTGCTGTGAGGCACTGTGACTCTCTTTAAAAAGATATGAGTAGTTCTAGGAAATAATAGCTTACCATTCTTAAGCAATGGAGAAGGAAATGGCAACCCACCCAGTATTCTTGCCTGGAGAATGTTGTAGACGGAAGACCCTGGTGGCCTGCCATCTATGGGGTCGCACAGAGTCAGACACAACTGAAGCGACTTAGCATGCATTCTTAAGCAAGATTGTACTTGCTTAATAATACATGTAAGACTACAAGTAAAAGAGCAGTCTCAAGAATTCCAAATGATCCACATGTATTTTATTTATAAGACCTTGAGCTTTGTTTCCTGTGGATACTCACTTATTGGACATCAAGGTGGGAACAGTCACAAACTAGACAGATGGAGGCCCTTACAAGACTATTAGCTTTCTAGCCCTTAAACTGGGAGAATGTGGGCCTCCCTCCAAGGCAGGCAAACAGTGAAGTAAAAGGTCTGGGATTTTATCTTGGCTCCAAATCTCACTCTTTCTGTAATCTTAAGTAATTCTTTACCAGAACCCAAAGTTTTGCATGTTTTAACTGTGTCATCATTTCTAATACCAGTGATCTGTTCCATGGTGAAAGACCCAGAGCAGCTCAGGCAAGAATGCCCAGACTTGCAGGTCTGTTAACCACCTACTTTATGACTGCATTTTGTTATGACATTTTGATATGATGGTGGCATTGGTACCTATTCAAGCGTAAAATTTTATAGACAGATAGCCTTGGGATGCAAGATTTGTCGCAGCAGTTCTAACCTAGATTGTTCAATAATAACTGCTTCACACTTTTTTCATTTAAAGCATCCTTTCTTCTGCTTGAAACTATAATTACACTGGGATGGGATGAGAGTTACCACTCAGCCAGCCTTCATCTGGGAAGCTTAAGTACAATTATTAGTAAAGCAAAGATTTTTATTTTTTTTGGAAACATGTATCTTTTATATTATTCTTCCAATTAATCTCCAATTTCAGCATCACCAATTATTTACTGAGTACTGCTGTTATTTGATAAAGTTCTAGGCCTAAAAGAGGAGAAAATGACTTGATTCTACCCAGGATATAGTGTTTTGCTAACATTGCCATTATCATCATTGCAGAGAACCCATTTATAAGATTAGGTTATTGTGAAGCAAAGTGGGAAAAATCAAAGTAAGCATATAGATATGAGTTTAAATAAATCACTTTTACCTGACATAGTTAGATATTTTGAAGAAAAATGAAGTTTGGAATACGCATTTCACCTGATTGTCTAAGTATTCTACTGGTTTCCAATTCAACCGTGACCCAAACAATAGAAGACTGCTACTGACAATAAAAATTTCTAAAAATTAGGTGATTATCCATGATAATATGCCCCAAAGTGAAGTTGTTTCTGAGAAGCTTGTAATCATCAGTGGTTTGGCTAATGAGAAATAAAAGATTATTCTTAACCTCAAACTTAATGTTTTTATAGTATATGAAAGGGGCAAATTTATGACATCAACTGGGTATTAATAGAAAAAAATTATCAAGAAATTTCCCTAGGAAATTTTAATTTCTTTTCACTTTCTATTTAGTAATACAGTACTGATTCATAAAAGAAAAAAAAAACATTCTTTGAAAACCTATTAATCTATTATCATATTGTTGTAGTCTCATGAGAAATAACTGTGATGATCTCACTAGGAATGGTGCAAAGAGAAACTGCCTCTAACTCATCAAATCTTCCTCAGAGAACAGTTTTAGTGTTGGAAAAACCCAACGTAACACTCTCTGGTATTACACCAAATCACAGGAAAAGGAGCCTGACTTCTTTATGAAAATAACATCTGTCATTAGAGATTACCCCTCTGTCTACAACCTGTAAATTTGCTTATGTTTTTGTGAGCAATAAATCAGTGATTTTAATCTACAATAAATACTTTTGGTCATTTATCTAACAAAGATTTGAACTTAACAGACTTTTATTACCAGATTTGTCTTACTACTGGCAGCTCCATGGAGATGATTCTTTGTCTACTCATATTTAATAAGCTCAAAAACTAATTCACCTCTACTTTTTCTTTCCCCACAAACTGATCACACACACACACACACACACACACACACACACACACTCACTCACTTTCAGTTCCCCCTCTCCACTTCCATTTCTGTCCACATGACCATTTTTTCAGGTCACTGAGGTCTAGAATCTTGGGGTCATTTTGACTGATCATGTTTCCCTGTCCATCCAAGAGTTTTATGTTTAAGAAGATAATAGAAAGAAAAAGAGAGGAGAAAAAAACACAAAGTAAGGGTAAAAAAAGATATTTTGTAATAACCTAAAAGGGAAAAGAATTTGAAAAAGAATAGATATATGTATAACTGAATCACTTTATATGTACACCTGAAACTAACACATTGTAAATCAACTATAATCCAATATAAAATAAAAATTAAAGATGACAAGTAAATATAGTAGGACTATTCACTTTCATCACAATTTGACAATCAAAATTTTTTACTTAAAGAAATTTTAAAAAGTTGCTATATTTGATGATTTTCTTCCTTTTCTTCCAAATTTTTGGATTACTTAAGTTTTGGTCTTCAGTTCAGTCGCTCAGTTGTGTCTGACTCTTTGTGACCCCATGAATCGCAGCACGCCAGGCTTCCCTGTCCATCACCAACTCCCAGAGTTCACTCAGACTAATGTCCAGCGAATCAGTGATGCCATCTAGCCATCTCATCCTCTGTTGTCCCCTTCTCCTCCTGCTCACAATCCCTCCCAGCATCAGAGTCTTTTCCAATGAGTCAACTCTTCGAATGAGGTGGCCAAAGTACTGGAGTTTCAGCTTCAGCATCAGTCCCTCCAAAGACATCCCAGGGCTGATATCCTTTAGAATGGACTGGTTAGATCTCCTTGCAGTCCAAGGGACTCTCAAGAGTCTTCTCCAACACCACAGTTCAAAAGAATCAATTCTTTGGCGCTCAGCCTTCCTCAGAGTCTAACTCTCACATCCATACATGACCACTGGAAAAACCATAGCCTTGACTAGATGGACCTTTGTTGGCAAAGTAATGTCTCTGCTTTTGAATATGCTATCTAGGTTGGTCATAACTTTCCTTCCAAGGAGTAAGCATCTTTTAATTTCATGGCTGCAGTCACCATTTGCAAACCACTATTTTCTCAGCTTTGAGAGTTTGTCTCTAGCATAGCTGACACTTGATTTTACTAGCTGTTCAAGTATATGGGACCAAATAACTTTAAGCTAACTCTCTTCACTTCAGCAACTGAATAAGGCATTGAACAATTATATTTCCCAGAAAATAAGAGACTCAATAAACTAAGGACAATTATTTTGCAAATGCCCCTTTCTAGTGAAATTTACCATGGGCTTTCTTTGGAAGGAATGATGCTAAAGCTGAAACTCCAGTATTTTGGCCACCTCATGCGAAGAGTTGACTCATTGGAGAAGACTCTGATGCTGGGAGGGATTGAGGGCAGGAGGAGAAGGGGACGACAGAGGATGAAATGGCTGGATGGCATTACTGACTCGATGAATGTGAGTCTGAGTGACCTCCGAGAGCTGGTGATGGATAGGGAGGCCTGGCGTGCTGCAGTTCATGGGGTCGCAAAGAGTCAGACACGACTGAGCGACTGATCTGATCTGATCTGAATGGACTGTATTATGAGATTCTTGTTCAAGGGGACATTTTAAAATGAATTTGAACATGTCATACTTTTCTGCTTATACATTTACAGAAGTATAGAGCAATATCAGCAAACACAGGTTGAAATAAACACAATTAACAACTGTCCCTTTCAAGTCAGGAAACTATAACTGGAAGAATATTTCAGCAGAGGTCAGAAGACCAGGATTCTAACTTTAGGCCTGCTGTTAACTGTGTTAGGGGAAGGAAGTCAACTTCAGTTCTTAATCAGAAAAGCAAAATGTTTGGAAAAAGTAGAGTCAACTGGCTTTCCACCTTTGACATTTTGCACAGAGCTAAGGGCTTCCCAGGTGGCTCAATGGTAAAGAATCCATCTGCCAATGCAGAAGCCTCAGGAGACTGGCGGAGAAGGCAATGGCACCCCACTCCAGTACTCTTGCCTAGAAAATCCCATGGATGGAGGAGCCTAGTAGGCTGCAGTCCATGGGGTTGCAAAGAGTCAGACGTAACTGAGCGACTTCACTTTAACTTTTCACTTTCACACAATGGAGAAGGCAGTGGCAACCCATTCCAGTGTTCTTGCCTGGAGAATCCCAGGGACGGCAGAGCCTGGTGGGCTGCCGTCTATGGGATCGCACAGAGTCGGACACGACTGAAGCGACTTAGCAGCAGCAGGAGACTGGATTTGATCCCTGATTTCTGGGTTGAGAAGATCCCCAGGGGAAAGAAATGGTAATCTACTCCACTATTCTTGCCAAGATAATCCCCTGTACAGAGGAGCCTGGCAGGCTACAGTCCATGAGGTCGCAAAAAGTCGGACAGAGCTGAGTGACTGGGCACAAGGAGCTCTATGGGCTTAAATTTATGTGCAATGATTATCTGATTTGCAATCTCCTGTCCCCTACAGAACAAATTCTTTTATCTACACCTGCAAAAGGTCATTGATGCTGGTGATTTTTTGTTTTTCTTACAAAATCACATGAATTCATCTAGTGTTTATATAAGGCTTATGCAAAATTAAATGTTCAAAAAGCTTAGAACATGAAAGATATTACTCTATGAGATAGAAAGAGGAAAAACGGTAGCACATAAGTGATATTTTTAATAGAAATATAAATAACACTCAAAGTGAACATTTTTCCTCCCCTTTCTGTCAGTCATGTGAGCAGGAGAAAACTCCCACAGCACCACTTCATCCTAGAAAATTCCCACTACATACAACATAAACTGCACCTTTTCATTAGCTTTAATAAATTATGCAGTGTCTTCAGAAACCAAAGAAATTTAATTCTTCCCCTCTGGCTGACTCCTCTTGTTTGATAGTGTCTCTTGTTTTCTATTCTTCCATAATGTTTAGACTCAGCATCTATGAGGTACTGAATTTGCAGTTTAAAAAGTGAAATAGAAAAAAAAATCCCTTTGAAAATCTACCCTTCCATTCAGTCATTCATTCTTTTAGTGAACATTTAGTGAATATACATAAGACACTATGATAGATGTTGTAGGAGATGGAAAGAAATTAACAGTGTATAAGAGCAGGATGAGATGATGAAGATATTATCCCCTGTGTAAGTCCTAGAGTGTCTGAGCCATAGTGAGCATATAACATAGAAAGCACCACTCAGTTGGTGATCACATTGGAAAAGTTCACAGTCCCTTCAGTGGGATGCTGACCTGTTGTTCAGTCACTCAGTCATGTCTGACTCTTTGTGACCCCTTGGACTGCAGCACGCCAGGATTCCCTATCCTTCATTGTCTCCTGGAGTTTGCTCAAACTCATATCCATTAAGTCAGTGATGCCAACCAACCATCTCATTCTCTGTTGTCCCCGTCCCTTGCCCTCAATCTTTCCCAGCATCAGGTTATTTTCCAATGAGCTGACTCTTCACATCAGATGGCCAAAGTATTGGGTCTTCAGCTTCAGCATCAGTCCTTCTAATGAATATTCAGGGTTGATTTCCTTTAGGATTGCCTGGTTTGATCTCCTTGCAGTTCAAGGGACTCTCAAGTGTTTTCTCCAGCACCACAGTTTGAAAGCATCAATTCTTTGGTGCTCAGCCTTTTTATGGTCCCAATCTCACATCCATACATGACTACTAGAAAAACCACAACTTTGACTATACAGACCCCTTTGTCAGCAAAGTGATGTCTCTGCTTTCTAATATGCTGTCCAGGTTCATCATAGTTTTTCCTCCAAGGAACAAGTGTCTTTTAATTTCATGGTTATCACGCCTTATTTAGGACTTCCCTGGTGGCTCAGATGGTAAAGAATCCGCTTGCAATGCAGGAGACCCAGGTTCAATCCCTGGGTTGGGAAGATGCCCTGGAGAAGGAAATGGCAACCCACTCTAGTATTCTTGCCTGGAGAATCCCACGGACAAAGGAGCCTGCTGCTGCTGCTGCTAAGTCACTTCAGTCGTGTCCGACTCTCTGCGACCCCATAGATGGCAGCCCACCAGGCTCCCCCGTCCCTGGGATTCTCCAGGCAAGAACACTGGAGTGGGTTGCCATTTCCTTCTCCAATGCATGAAAGTGAAAAGTGAAAGAAGTCACTCAGTCATGTCCGACTCTTCACGAACCCATGGACTGCAGCCTACCAGGCTCCTCCATCCATGGGATTCTTCAGGTAAGAGTACTGGCAGGCTACAATTCATGGGGTCACAAAGAGTCAGACATGACTAAGCACTCATCCCTTATTTATATCTTCATTTGAACCCCGGATTGTCCTTAAACAATCTGCTAAGTCACTTCAGTCGTCTCCGACTCTGTGCAACCCCATAGATGGCAGCCCACCAGGCTCCCCCATCCCTGGGATTCTCCAGGCAAGAACACTGGAGTGGGTTGCCATTTCCTTCTCCAATGCATGAAAGAGAAAAGTGAAAGTGAAGTCGCTCAGTCGCGTCTGATTCTTAGTGACCCCATGGACTGCAGCCCACCAGGCTCCTCTGCCCATGGGATTTTTCGAGCAAGAGTACTGGAGTGGGGTGCCATTGCCTAGTAATCTTAAATATGAAGATCCTGGGACTTCCTTAGCAATCCAGTGGTTAAGACTCCATGCTTCCAAAGCAGGAGGCTCAGGGTTCAAACCCTGGTTAGGAAACTAAGATCCCACATGCCACCACCAAAAAAAAAATTTTTAATAAAATATGAAAATCATATTTTTAAAGGAAAATATATATTTCCCATTTCCCTTTTATCTCTTAATTCTCTGTGACCCTATTCTGTCCTTCCATGTCTCTCTCATCTGTCCACTCCCTTCTTCACACTTCAGTTTACCACCCCCTCACTCTGTTCTCTAACCTGGTTGCAACCTCAGAAACCAGCTCCCTTTCTATTTTTATTGTACCTAAGAAAACCTACTGCCTTAAAACACAAAGCCTTATATTATTCAGGCCACTAAAACTGCAACACCAAACACAAACTCACACCCCTCTTTCAAGGCCCTAAAACCAAGACAATTACCAAGCTGGATCTGACAGGTTTGGCCAAGGGCAAGGATTATTTCCAAAAGACCCATTGATCTTTGAGCTTTGATTTCCAACCTTTCCTATGTGCAATACGTGTGAGACATACAGCATTAAAGACACTTGGTAGCCTTTATCACTCCATGTAACGGGCATAAAGTTTAAGCCAAATTAAACTGAACTGCAATTATCTGTAAGAATTCTGCAGACACTGCAGGAAAGAACAACAACTCGGGCTGCAAATCTCTGCTTTAGGTAATGGCTCACTTAGATAAGGGTGCCAGGACTTTCCTTCCACAGAAACCAAATACTACTCAGCCGAAGCAACAGGTTTCTTTTTAAAAAGAAAATGTTTTTTAAATGATAATTTTTTCCTTCTTTTTACTTCCCATGGGACTCACCTCGATCTTGGTTCCGATGACGTTTCCAGTAGAGTAGAATTGAGATTAAGATCAGAAGAATTACCAAGGAGACGATGCTTAACAACAGTGGAACTGAAAACCAAAAGCCTGTGGATATTGATAGGAGAAAAGGAAAAACTAGTGATAAGTGGAAGCTGTAGAGGCAAAAAGTAATGAAGAGATAGTTGTAAAGAGATTCTACTAGAGTTGTGCTTTTGATGAAAATTATTCTTACATATATAAAGGTCTACATTCATGACCTCATATTATTTTAATAGCATTTAAATAATAATAATAATTAACATGTTTTATGTAGTTACTATGTAGTAAGAGCTCTGAATGTGTTGCCTCCTTTAATCCTCAAAATAGCTCGAGTTAGGTATTATTATTACTACCATCTAAAGGATTAAAAAAACAAACAATTGAGGCTCAGAGAAGTTGGTTAAGCCCCAAATCAGTGTAGTAATTGGTAGAACAAGGCTTGGTCAGAGATCTGTTTGCCTTCAAAGCACATAATCTTTGCCATACTGTCCATTAAAGTAATATGTTTATTGAGGAATTTTTGGAAAATATAGAAAAATATAAAGGAAAAATAATAAATCTCATGATTCCAACCTCCAGGACTAACTCAACTCCATGTTTTGTGTTCATTCTAATCAATGTCTTTGTTATTAAACTTCTTTCTAGTAGTCAGTAAATGCAACTTAGCCTAAATATCAGTTCTGCAGTGTCACTGTGTAATACAAAGTCAGAAAAAGCACTGTCTGATTTGGGAGTCTCTGGCATTTTCTCCATACCTTTATAATGGGATTTTTCACGTCATAATTTAACTGATTATCTTAGTTTTTGTACAGTTCTTCTGTGTATTCTTGTCACCTCTTCTTAATATCTTCTGCTTCTGTTAGGTCCATACCATTTCTGTCCTTTATCGAGCCCGTCTTTGCATGAAATATTCCCTTGGTATCTCTAATTTTCTTGAAGTGATCTCTAGTCTTTCCCATTCTGTTGTTTTCCTCTATTTCTTTGCATTGATCGCTGAGGAAGGCTTTCTTATCTCTTCTTGCTATTCTTTGGAACTCTGCATTCAAATGCTTATATCTTTCCTTTTCTCCTTTGCTTTTCGCTTCTCTTCTTTTCACAGCTATTTGTAAGGCCTCCCCAGACAGCCATTTTACTTTTTTGCATTTCTTTTCCATGGGGATGGTCTTGATTCCTGTCTCCTCTACAATGTCATGAACCTCCGTCCATAGTTCATCAGGCACTCTATCAGATCTAGGCCCTTAAATCTATTTCTCACTTCTACTGTATAATCATAAGGGATTTGATTTAGGTCATACCTGAATGGTCTAGTGTTTTTCCCTACTTTCTTCAATTTCGGTCTGAATTTGGTAATAAAGAGTTCATGATCTGAGCCACAGTCAGCTCCTGGTCTTGTTTATGCTGACTGTATAGAGCTTCTCCATCTTTGGCTAAGAATATAATCAATCTGATTTTGGTGTTGACCATCTGGTGATGTCCATGTGTAGAGTCTTCTCTTGTGTTGTTAGAAGAGGGTGTTTGCTATGACCAGTGCGTTCCCTTGGCAAAACTCTATTAGCCTTGTCCTGCTTCATTCTGTATTCCAAGGCCAAATTTGCCTGTTACTCCAGGTGTTTCTTGACTTCCTACTTTTGCATTCCAGTCCCCTATAATGAAAAGGACATCTTTTTTGGGTCTTAGTTCTAGAAGGTCTTGTAGGTCCTCATAGAACCGTTCAACTTCAGCTTCTTCAGTGTTACTGGTTGGGGCATAGACTTGGATTACTCTGATATTGAATTGTTTGCCTTGGAAATGAACAGAGATCATTCTGTTGTTTTTGAGATTGCATCCAGGTACTGTATTTCAGACTCTTTTGTTGACAATGATGGCTACTCCATTTCTTCTAAGGGATTCCTGCCCACAGTAGTAGATATAATGGTCATCAGAGTTAAATTCACCCATTCCAGTCCATTTTAGTTCACTGATTCCTAGAATGTCAGCGTTCACTCTTGCCATCTCCTGTTTGACCACTTTCAATTTGCCTTGATTCATGGACTTGACATTCCAGGTTCCTATGCAACATTGCTCTTTACGGCATCGGACCTTACTTCTATCACGTTACGTCCACAGCTGGGTATTGTTTTTGCTTTGGCTCCATCCCTTCATTCTTTCTGCAGTTATTTCTCCACTGATCTCCAGCAGCATATTGGGCACCTACCGACCTGTGGAGTTCCTCTTTCAGTATCCTATCATTTTGCCTTTTCATACTGTTGATGGGGTTCTCAAGGCAAGAATACTGAAGTGGTTTGCCATTCCCTTCTCCAGTGGACCACATTCTGTCAGAATCAGAAGATATTAGGAAGAGGTAGCAAGATAATACACAGAAGAACTGTACAAAAAAGATCTTCACGACCAAGATAATCACCATGGTGTGATCACTCACCTAGAGCCAGACATCCTGGAATGTGAAGTCAAGTGAGCCTTAGAAAGCATCACTATGAACAAAGCTAGTGGAGGTGATGGAATTCCAGTGGAGCTATTCCAAATCCTGAAAGATGATGCTGTGAAAGTGCTGCACTCAATATGCCAGCAAATTTGGAAAACTCAGCAGTGGCCACAGGACTGGAAAAGATCAGTTTTCATTCCAATCCCAAAGAAAGGCAATGCCAAAGGATGCTCAAACTACTGCACAATTGCACTCATCTCACACACTAGTAAAGTAATGCTCAAAATTCTCCAAGCCAGGCTTCAGCAATACGAGAACTGTGAACTTCCAGATGTTCAAGCTGGTTTTAGAAAAGGCAGAGGAACCAGAGATCAAATTGCCAACATCTGCTGGATCATGGAAAAAGCAAGAGAGTTCCAGAAAAACATCTATTTCTGCTTTATTGATTATACCAAAGCCTTTGACTGTGTGGATCACAATAAACTGTGGAAAATTCTGAAAAAGATGGGACTACCAGACCACCTGACCAGCCTCTTTTGAGAAACCTATATGCAGATCAGGAAGCAACAGTTAGAACTGGACATGGAACAACAGACTGGTTCCAAATAAGAAAAGGAGTATGTCAAAGCTGTATACTGTCACCCTGCTTATTTAACTTTTACGCAGAGTACATCATGAGAAACGCTGAGCTGAAAGAAGCACAAGCTGGAATCAAGATTGCTGGGAGAAATATCAATAACCTCAGATATGCAGATGACACCACTCTTATGGCAGAAAGTGAAGAGGAACTCAAAAGCTTCTTGATGAAGGTGAAAGAGGAGAGTGAAAAAGTTGGCTTAAAGCTCAACATTCAGAAAACGAAGATCATGGCATCTGGTCCCATCACTTCATGGGAAATAGATGGGGAAATAGTGGAAACAGTGTCAGACTTCATTTTGGGGGCTCCAAAATCACTGCAGATGGGGATGCAGCCATGAAATTAAAAGACGCTTACTCCTTGGAAGGAAAGTTATGACCAACCTAGATAGCATATTCAAAAGCAGAGACATTACTTTGCCAACAAAGGTTCTCCTAGTCAAGGCTATGGTCTTTCCTGTGGTCATATGTGATTGTGAGAGCTGGACTGTGAAGAAGGCTGAGCGCCAAAGAATTGATGCTTTTGAACTGTGGTGTTGGAGAAGACTCTTGAGAGTCCCTTGGACTGCAAGGAGATCCAACCAGTCCATTCTAAAGGAGATCGGTCCTGGGTGTTCTTTGGAAGGAATAATGCTAAAGCTGAAACTTCAATACTTTGGCCAACTCATGTGAAGAGCTGACTCATTGGAAAAGACTCTGATGCTGGGAGGGATTGGGGGCAGGAGGAGAAGAGGACGACAGAGGATGAGATGGCTGGATGGCATCACTGACTCAATGGACATGAGTTTGAGTGAACTCCAGGAGCTGGTGATGGACAGGGAGGCCTGGCGTGCTGCATTTCACGGGGTCACAAAGAGTCGGACATGACTGAACGACTGAACTGAACTGAATTTAACTGAGCACCTTCAGATTGATCTCACTAATGTTGGACACTAGTTAAGAGTTCAGATTTGTCTTTAATAGATCTAATACTTGACATAATGGTTTAAGTGTGAAAGTTTTTTAGTAAATGCTTGCAGAATAAACAAATATTATACAAATGATATATAAATGTTATAAATGATAATAAGTAAATTTTTGCACTCTTGGAAAAGAAGACATGTTCCTTTTCAGATTCTTACTTTTCAGGGAAATTTACCCTTTATCTTGGCAAAATCTGAGGATCTTGTCATAAATGTCCAAATCTAACCCTACAAACATCTTGACCAAATTTACTTAAATGTTTACTTTTTGATTAGTTTGCTTTTTCAAGGACCCCAGAAATGCCTACAGGACATGTTCATTAGAGACTCTCTGGGCTTCCCAGGTGGAGCAGTGGTAAAGAATCCTCCTGCCAATGCAAGAGACATGGGTTTGATCCCTGAGTTGGAAAGATCCCCTGTAGTAGGAAATGACAAGAATATGACAATATTCTTGCCTGGAAAATTCCATGGACAGAGGACCCTGGTGGGCTACAGTCCATGGGTCGCAGAGAGTTGGACACGACTGAGTAACTGAGCACATGACAATGAGGCATGAACTTTTGGCGGTTCACAATGTACCCTGAAAAAAGCAGCAATATCTTTTTATAGGAGGCTTGTTAACTGAGTGCCTCATCCAGAGTCAGTGCTTCAAAACTACGCAGAGAAAGGCAACTGTGGCTGTTGTCACTGAAGCATCTTGTCCCTAAGACCACTGCTTCCCTTATTCTCTCTCCCATCATCTTTACCTCTTGTATCAATGAGACTCAGAGACAGCAGTTTAGATGGAAATACAAGACAGCAAAAGAGGTCCTGAGCAGGAGGCAATCTATTTTAAAATGAGGTTGGGAAAACTCAGACTGGCCTCTTTCCTGAAAGATCTATTGCCCCTTTCCCATAGTGTAGATTATGCAATGGTTTCGTCCCAGATGTGACTGCTTCCAGGAAAACATTGTAATCCCTCCAGACTGAGCTGATGCTCCTTCTCTTCATTCTCAATCTTCCCATGTTATACCACAGCGTTCTTTTTTTTTTTTTTTTTTTTTTCTCCTTTTATCAGAGAATGGTTTGTTGCAGGGTCAAGCAACAGGAGAACAGGTGGCTCCTGCTCAAAAACCCCAAACTCCTACCATAGCTTTCTTATTGAAGCATTTAACCTGCATTTTTTCAACTGTCCAGCTCATTCTGCATTCCTTCCTGGACTAGAAGCTCCCTGTGTTTGGGGATTGAGTCCTTGCTGTCACATTTCTGGCATAACAAATACTCAGGAGCACAGAAGAATAAATCAATGGAATGGTTCTCAGTAAAAGCATTCAGTGTGTGAGCAATATACCACAATCGCCAAAGCAATAAAATAGGCTATATTGGCTTCCTCAACTGTTTTTCTTTCCCTACTTATCCCATTCTCTGCCTTATCAGCTTCTTTGCTAAGAGGCCAAGAGGCTATGCAGAGCATTCACCACCTTGCAGGTGTGTGTCCACAAATGTGACCACAGAAAACCTCTCTTACCTTTGTTCACAGTTTCCCTGTAGTCAGTCACAGTCCCCAGGTGTAGCACCTGGCAGATCACATCCTTCCCCACCTGTGTCTTGGGGTCTTTGATCTGGAGGATGCTGGTGACAGATGTTGTTCCATTGGGGTGTGAGACGATCTCGGTACTGTTCTCAATCCCTGACCCAAAGACCTTCCAGGAGATCACAGGGGCTGGGCGAGCATTGGCAGAGCAAGTGATATTTAGGTGATCTTCAGATAATTTATAGTGAAGGAATACTGTGGGCTGTACTGGGACAAAAAAAATTATCTGCCATCAGTTATAAAATCCAGTGTGAGTCCCACACTCTCCTCAGAGAGATGAGAGAAAGATCTTTACAGAAAGACAGAGGGAGCTAGAGAGCTAATGTGGCACACCCAATCCAAACTGGGGCCTTCTCTTCCTGTCTAATTCTTTGAACAGCAGGGTGGAGACTGGCCTATACAACCCTGTGACAAGAATGATCCTCTATGGAGTTTGTCTCTAAGAGAATTAGCTAGATGGACAGAGGGTATCTTTCCTCCCAAACAGTGCAGAGAATAATCATGCTTTTCTCTTTTGTGGGCAATGCAGCATCTCTGCCTTCTTCTGTGTATCCCTCTCAAGTAGTTGAGCAGCAACCATCAATCAGCACCTCCACACAGGTGGTCTGCACTCCTCAGAAAGGCAGAGCAGTTTCAGAACGGAGAGCCTGTAGAAGGGCTGCCACTTAGAAAAGGCCTTTTTCTGTTTGGAACTGGGCCAGTGAATAAGAGGCAAGGAGCAGACTTAGAAAGTCCCTGTTTGCAATACCTATACAAAATATAAATTATGTATTCACAGTCAGTAGTCAGAAAAATCACAGAATGACAGTTGTAAGGACCTTGGAGATCACCTTATGGAGTTAACAGAAAATAAATAGCTTATGAAAAAAGGACATTTTTAGGTCAGCTGTACCCTGTTCCCTTTCAAAAGTCCCTTGACTAATGAGTTCATTTTCCTTGGAATATACAGTTTATCTCTGCTGAACAAATGCAAACATCTTTCTATGGTTGGCTTTGGAGCCCACAAGATAATTAAAGGGCAGTGCTAAATAAAAGCTTGTCTGTGTTTAGAAGTTCAAGAGGTGGGTGGGTGGGAGTAGGCTGGAGGAAATGAGCCTATAGGAGGACTGTGGCTCTGACCAGAGTGCCCAGATTACTAACAGATTACTAACTGAACCCTGATATTATAAAAGTAAAGGAGGGCCAGTATGGCTGAAATGGCCAGCCTGGTTAGCAGGGTTCTCTGGTATATCAAAGAATCACTTGGATGAAAGCTATACCTTATGGTGGGAAAGTGTCATTGTAGAAAAGAACTACAGAATTACCAGCTAGAAGACAGAGGAGTCTGTGTTTCAGGCATACAAACTATTCAAAGATTAATGAGTAAAGAAAGGGAGCAAGAGAAAGATGAACAAAAAAGAGAAAGGAAACAACAGAAATGATAAAAATATGACACAAGAAGGAAAAGGAAGAAAATGGTGGAAAGAAGGAAATAAGGGAGGGTGAAAGGAAATGAGGGAGGGAGTCCTGGCGTGCTGTGATTCATGGGGTCACAAAGAGTCGGACACGACTGAGCGACTGGACTGAACTGAACTGAAAGGAAATGAGGGAGGGAGGGAGGGAAGGAAAAAGAGCAAAGGAGGAATAAAAAAGAAGAGGGAGGAAGGATTGGAGGAGGGAAGAGACCAAAAAAAAAATAGGGAGACAGAAGGAGACAAAGGAATGAAAGAAATAGAAATCATAACTCATGGACAAAATAAGTGAAAGAAATATGTTATCTGGCGTCGTCCTACCTCCCTTGCATTCTTATTTACTGAGCCTCTCCTTATCCCTTGTCCAATATTCTTGGTGTGTTCAAACTCTCATTTTAACATTCCCAGTAACCCTAAGTTTGGCTTTCCCTTCTAAAACCACCACCAAGTGTGCATCCTCCAAAGCTACCCCTTATTCCTAATTCTCAGTTCTTGATCCCAGCTAAGCATCAGTTAACAGGAAAGGAATCTTGTCAAACTAAGCCTCTTGGATTTTAGAAGAATGCTTATTTTCCAGTTAAATTGCTACCAGGCACTGGGTATGAAGAACCTCTACTGCATGGCTGCTTATCAATTTTGCAAAAGCTCTGCTGAAGCAAAATGAGAGGGACCCCCAATAACTATCTCCAGCTTAGCCCAATCTGGCTTTGTCCTTAGGTTAAAAAATACAAAAGCTCTTAGGAACCAGAGATGATCTATTTCACACTTATGGTGCAGATAAATAAACTCTGGTACACCATGGACAGAACTCTTCTAGGGTCACATGACTCCTAATGGCAATGCCAGGTCTGAACCATAGCACTGCTTAGGGAGAATTTATCCTCACTATGGTCCCTAGTTTACTCTTGTTGACAACAGTATTCTTCAAGACAAAGATAAGTTCAGGCAAAGATTCAACATAGTTTTATGAACTCTCCAAATAACCATTAGCACAGTTACACAGTAGACATGAAAAGCCAAGTGTCCTCCAATGAACCTTTATGGGGCTAGGATCCTGAAAGACTACATACTACTACCACTACATTTCAAACATTCTTCAAAATAACACTTCAACCTAGAGACAATGTATTCTCAGAGACTCTCACCAAAGAGAGTGAGGCAGGCTATTCCTGAGATCTTTCCAGAACCAAAGGTATTAAAGAGGCACTTGTAACACGCCTCATCTTCCAAGGTGGTATTCCAGAAGGTAATGGTTGAGTTCATGAGTCCCAGCTGGGTGATGTTTATCTTGTCCTTGTAGGCAGGCTGGACTACAACTCCATGGTTTTCGCTGTAGGTGATCATGTTTTCTGGGCTTACAGCCTTGATTTTTTGCCATGTCACAATCAAAACTTCCTGGGGATTTTGCAGAGAGCATCTTAAGGAAGCAGGTGTGTTCAGCAGCCCTGTTACATCCTGGGTCACCACTTTCATCATGGAATCATAAAAAAACATTTATATTTTATATTTTAATACATACACAAATATACATTTTTATTTAAAAATGCATGTTCAAAGTCAAATTTATAAAGAAAGAAAAATACAAAAAATAAAACAACATTTACCTACCTTTCCTGATGTTGCCAGAGAACTATAAGTTCAAATATGTTTGTTCAGTCTTTAAGAGTAGCAGAGTAGAAAAATAAGAAAGCAAACTCCCAGTGACCAGAAATTACATGAAGAATCCCTGTAGGCTGGAAATTAGGTGAAATGAGGTTGAAGATGGAAACTGCCAGATAGGATAGATAGGATAGAAGTATCACCAAGTGAGTTTATGCCTGGAACAGTAACAGCTAAGAATAAGAAAGGGCCAATGGACAATATGCAGTGATTAGTTTAAGTGAAGAAGTTACAGCAGCCCTATACATTCCACACACACATCTGAAAAGGAAGGGGCAGCAGTAGTGATGTCTGCCATCAGGAAGCAGTGGTAAATATAGGAACATAGACAGAGATGTACAGGGCAATGCTCCAGGATGCTGATAGTACCAGAGAGCTTTGACAACCAAATTACAATCTACACAGTCCCCCATTTTTACTGAATGTAGTACAGAATATAAGGTATGGCAATAATTTCTTCCCCCTCCAATGCTGGCTACTCATATTGATACGATAGATGTCTCAATGGGAAATGTCAGTACAGTAACAAATAGACAAACACTTGAGTCAACTAACACAATGATAGAGGAATAATAACCTATACAAATGAATAAATAAACATTTTTACATGAACAAATGTGATATCTTAAGTGTGAAAAGGAACCAGCACTGTAAATAGTAGAAACTAGAGATGTATAAAATGAGAAATATAAACTCTTTTCACAATCTGGCTGCCTTAGCAGAATGAGTACCACTGAAGACTAAATGAGTAAGTAGGAAGACCAGATCATAGAATTCTTCCAGAATTGGAAGGGTTAAAAATACAGAAAAGATTAAATACTGAAACACTGATATTTCAGTATTAGTCCAAGTAAGATTTTTTAAAAGGAAAGAGAAGAGGAAATGGAAGACAAAAACACTAAGAAACAAAAATGTATTTTTTAAAATGATAAAAGGAGGAATCTGCAATAAGGTATATCCCTCATGAACCTTGATGTGCCTAACAACATAACTCTGAAATATATAAAAAGCTAATAGAACTACAAAGGAAAATGCATAAATCCATAATCATAATGGGAGAATTTTTCATTGTTCTCTCAAAATTTTCATTTCCATCTAATTAAAAAATAAGTAAAGAAATAAAATCAAATACAAGGATATAGAAGACTTTAAAAACAAATATTTATACATGTACATGTAATATGTACATATGAGCATGTATTTAATAAACTTTTACCCAAAAGAAAACATACATGCTTTTCAAACCACATGTGAAACATACCCCCAAATTAAACTTGTAGTATACAAAAAAATGACCTTGAACTCAATCCATAATGCAATAAAATTAGAAATTTACATACTTTTGTTTCCTTAATTATACCAGAAATCATAATAAAAGTTATAAATCACTATGAATGACAATAAGAATATCATATATTAAAATCTATAGATGCTTATAAAGCAGTTCTTAGGAGGAAATATTTAATCCTAACTTAATTTATTGGGAAACAGGAAAGATTGAAAAATGAATACCTACATGCATTCAAAATCCCCACATACCAAAAGTTGACAAAAGGAGTGAATTAATAAAGTTAAAAGCACAAATAAAATAGTACACAAAATACTGACTTAATCAAAACACCAAAATATGTTTTTTTTAAGACTAATAACACAGATAAAATGACTAGAGTAATTAGAAAAAAAGAATATATGCTCTACAACATCAAGAATGAAAAGGCGGGCATAGCAACAAATACAAACTGGAACCGCCAAGTGTTGCAAAATTCCAATTTTAGTGAGGTACACTCTTGATAGTTGCAAAAAATTCTAGGGGAATAGCTGTTGTTAGGATTGGGTTTCCTAAAGGTTTGCTGAGTGCAGAGCATAGATTTGAATAAATTGCTGCTTTTAGAATAGAGAGTAAAAAGGGATCAAAACTAGAGTTTTAACTTCTAGGGTGATTTTTCTCTTTGACTATGCAAGAAATAATTTAATGGAAATTTTACAATTATTTGCTGCTTATATGAAATTCCATTTAAGGTCCCCCAGTTGGTAAATCCTGAGCTATACATGGTGTGAAGCATCCCTTTTGTACCCGTGAAGGCTGATGACTATAGTACACACCACATTGCTGTGAAAGTCGCTCAGTCGTATCCGACTCTTCGCAACCCCACGGACTATACAGTTCATGGAATTCTCCAGGCCTGAATACTGGAGTGGGTAGCCTTTCCCTTCTCCAGAGGATCTTCCCAACCCAGGGATTGAACCCAGGTCTCCCACATTGTGGGTGGATTCTTTACCAGCTGAGTCACAAGGGAAGTCCAAGAATACTAGAGTGGGTAGCCTATCCCTTCTGCAGCAGATCTTCCCAACCCAGGAGTTGAACTGGGGTCTCCTGCATTGCAAGCGGATTCTTTACCAACTGAGCTATCAGAGAAGCCCATAGTACACACCACACAAAAAGTAATAAAAGGCCAGCAGTAAGTGAGGTGCGGTCTCCCATGGAACCAAGGAGAAAGGTCTGGCAGAAGTAGGCAATTCAGCAGATAAGTGGACAGCTCAGGTGTGTTTTATATAATAGACTATGTGAACCCATGTAGCTTTCATATTTCATTATTTTTAATATTTTTCTGTAAGAGGGATACACCCAGTTTTAAGGCTTATTGCCAGATTACTTGCCCTAGAGGCCAAATTCATTCTTGCTCCAACACGCATTCCCATGTCTTCACACACATAAGGAATTATTATTTTAAACATTATGCACTTTGATAGGTGAAAAAATGATGTCTTAATTCAGAAAGAATTTTTTTTCATGTCTGGTTTTATCTATGAAACGTTTCTTAATATTAAAGTTTTTGAAAACAAAAATGTGGAAAGCAGAAAGAACCACTCACAGTCTTCCAAACAAATTACACGGTTAAATAATTCATGCAGACAAATGAACACAGCACAGACAAGAGTGGTCAGATGTCCACTCCAGAAACTGTGTTTCCTGGATTCCAAGCAGGGGAATTGAGTATCTTTACCTTGTGCCCTGCATAAGATCAGTGGTGCCAAGAACCAAATCAGTTGGAAGGTAGATAGATGACAGACGAGCCTTCTGAACACCTGAAGACAGAGAGCAAGTACAGAAATGGGCATTTGAATGTGGACAAAGCTAAGGGAGCTTCAATCTAATTGCTGTATCAGGAAAAATAGCAGCCAAAGTTTTAACCACTGGAAGCCTTTGGTTTTGTGGAAGCAGCACCAGGACTATAAATGGAAGAAATAACAGAGGGTGCTTAGGGTGGGATGGGAAAAGCAGCCATGTGGTTCTTTCGTTATGGCCATTCCTAGCAATTTGAGGCTGTGCTCCCAAAGTCACCACTGTCAAGACTGCTGAGAAAACAAACTGCCAAAAATATACCCAGAAAACACAGACTGCAAATGTTATAGAACATTTCCTCCCCAAATAATCCACATCAGTTAATATTAAAAATTAAACTCAGGTGTAACCACTTTACAGAACATGCCTTGATATTTGCTGAGGGAGATTTTCCTGCAAATTCTGCACAATTTATGTAAATTGTACCTTTTAAAACCAGTATTTGGCTTTTTTTCTTCTTCCCCCTTGCTTTATTTTCATGTGTCTGGGCAGAAATTCTTGGCTTTTTTTTAAAACAAATCATTGTAGTATTTAAGAGAGTATTACTCTGGGAATCATTTTGCTATAAAATGAAGAGTAGAATGGAGACAGATTAGTCTGCATCAGTCCCATAGTCTTGATCTACATTAGTGTGTTCATTGTAAGGTAAATTTTCCCTATATTTCTCTATTTTTCTATAATTGAGGTGTTTAAGAAATGTAGATTTCTATGTATCTTTCTTTAACTGAACTTCAATTTTATTTCATGTTGCTACTCTACTAGAGGTAGAGACTAAATTTCAGTCAATGTTACATAATCTCTGTCTGATAGTTCAATTGACTGTCACTTCACAATTGTCCCAGTCTCTGGCACTGCATCCAGTCGTGGGAATGCCAAGCCATTGGACAGGACTATTAACCCTTGGTTACAACCATCCATCCATCTTGGCATTGTGCTCCCCTCAAGTCATCCTCCTGATCATCAGTTTGTGTAATTAAATCCTGTGCTTACATGGTGTTCTCTCCTGCTTCCCAATTCTCTGGATTCTGTGCTCCTGGATCCTTCCTATGCTGAACAAAGGAGAATTATACAAGGGTCTCTGCCTAGACGCCCATGTATCTATCCATCTCTGTTTTACTGTTCCCTTGCCATGGTGGGTAGGCTTGCCTCTTCCCACAGTTGCCCCTAGGAAAGCAAGGCACAGCTGTTTTTTGTTCTTTGATTTCAACACCTACCTGTAAGTTCTATTCATCATCCTCCTAAACTCCCCACTCCTGGGGCCAGGCACAGAGCATCCTTCTCAGGACACAAACCAATGCTAATCAGTCTCTCTCTGCTCTCCCAGCCTAGGGTCAGAAAAGCTGCTTCCTCTATCACCTTGTATTCTTCCCATCAGCTTTCTCTGGGATGAATGCCTGTCCTTGGTCTTTCATCATTTAGGCTTTTAAAACTCAAATGCTTAGGCTCTTGTTATTTCAAAACTTTGGCTTCTGAAACCAGAAGTTTTCTTTGGCATTCTGATTACACACCTTCACGCCACATGGAAATCCAGGTTCTAGTAAAGGCTGTGATAAGGAATGCAAATAGTTTAGCGCTCAGAATAAAAATCTGTATTTTAGGATAAGAGAAAAAGCAGACACACTCCCAAACACAAGATGTGGGAACTGGGAGACAGTAACATTTAAGAAATAGAAGCACAGTGATTGAGGTGAAAAGAATTAGAAAGAAAGCCTTGGTATTAATTAGGCACACATTTCTACTGGCTAATTTGAATTCAGGCTAGCACGAATACTAGATATGTAAGCTTAGACAGATCATTTTACCTTTTGGAGATACAGAAAAGAAAAAATAGTACCAATCTTCTCTGTTAACAAGGTTAAATGAGATGGTATATGTAAAACTCCTATAAAGTGATTGATATAAATAAACAGTAAATCAATGTAGCTGTTATCTCATTAGGTTACTGTCTGTATCTCACTATTTGCTAAACCCAGGGTAGGCAAGACGTGAGTGGGGAAGCTGGAAGAAGATACAAAGACCATAGGAACTGCAGACATTCTTTATTCAGCGTAGCAAGGCAGACAGGCTTTACTCTCTAATGGCTGAAATAGCAGCAACTGTGACCATGCAACTTAATGCAACTCACTTCAACTTGATTCTCCTCGAGCTTTTTAGGTGGTACCTATATAGGGCCACACCATGATCCCTGAGCACAATGCCAACAAATAATCCCAGCTGTAGGATTTGAGTGGAGTGAGGCGAGAGCCTGATCACTGCCACCTAGCCAATTGTTTACTCCCTACATTCCACCCTTTCAGGGTCTCTCACCACACAATCTACGTGCCCATCTTCCACGATACTCCCTTGGCGAGTAACCTCCACAGGGGCAACTGTACTCCTGAGGATTCTCTCATTTAGGATCCACAAAACCCCCCACAGGTGCCGGGCCCACCCCTTCAAAGAGGGGATCTTTGGGGTGTTCACAGCCCACCAACATGATTGCACTTTTCTAAATCCGAGGACATAGCCTTCCAGTACACTGTTAGCATTATCATAGAACACAGCCTTTACAGTACACTGTTTTAAATCTACATCAAAAGACACAGCCTTTACAGTACACTGTTCTCTGTATCTCAGGGTCATAAGCCATATCATCAGCTCATGTAACCACCCATATCTCTTGCTATAGGTGCTTAAACTGCTGCTCTGGTCTCAGTTGCCCAATGGGCCCTGATAGTAAGTGGGGACCTGCAGTCTCATCAAGGCCACACATCTCTTACTCCAGCATATGCAGACGCTGCTCTAGCTCTTCTCTCTTTGCAACTTACACACTTGCATGGCATCATGGCTCTATCCATATTCACCTTCAGGGCAGTCAGGAAAAGGCACCCCACGGTGCCAGCGGCAGTCCATGCCACCTTGTCTGGCAAGTGGGAACTCATCTCCTGTAACACCTTTTCAGTGCTAGCAGGTGAACCATCCACCACTTCCCTGCTGACTCTCCTGTGGAGCCTCAGGCTCCTCTACCTGCCGGGTATCCTGCCAACTATGCCAGTTGTCTCACTGTATCTCACTATTCACTGAACCCAGGGTAGGCAAGGCATAAGTGTAGAAGCTGGAAGAAGCTGCAAGGAGTCATAGGAACTGCAGACATTCTTTATTCACCATGGCAAGGCAGACATGCTTTACTCTCTAATGGCTGACACAGCAGCAACAACCAACATTTGACTCAACTTGACTCTCCTAGAGCTTTTTAGGCAGTACTTATATAGGACCACACCATGATGTGTGTGTACAGTACCACAAATGATCCCAGCTGTAGGATGTGAGTGGAGTGGGGTAAGAGAGCCTGACCACCGCCACCTGGCCAACTGCTCTCTCCCTAAAGTTACTCTGAGAGTTAATTAAGCATATAAAGTACTTAATACAGCGCTTGCTGCTGCTGCTGCTGCTGCTAAGTCACTTCAGTCATGTCCAACTCTGTGCGATCCCATAGATGGAATCCCACAGACAGAAGCCCACCAGGCTACTGTCCGCGGGATTCTCCAGGCAAGAACACTGGAGTGGGTTGCCATTTCCCTCTGCAATGCATGAAAGAGAAAAGTGAAAGTGAGGTCACTCAGTCGTGTCCGACTCTTAGCAACCCCATGGACTGCAGCCTACCAGGCTCCTCCATCCATGGGATTTTCCAGGCAAGAGTACTGGAGTGGGGTGCCATTGCCTTCTCCAATACAGTGCTTAAGATATGGTAAATGTCAGTATGTGTTATATAGCTTAAAAAATTCATTAATCAGATCACACAATAATGAAAGTAAAGAAGTCCACTTATAACCCTTGTCAAGAGGGCCAGAGTCCAGAGACCTGGGTCTTACCTGACAGTTGTCCATCTGGCAGCTACACCACCCCTCCCCTGAAAGTTTGTAGGTTCAAATCCTGAAGCTGCCACAGTCACATGGACTTGGAAAAATTCACCTGTCTGCCTGTTTCTTTATTTGTAAAACTGGGTAATAACTCCTTCTTTGAAGGACAGTGGTGAAGATTAAGAGCACCTGGCATTCAGTAAACACTAGCTGGGAGGCCACCATTCTTCTTTGTTAAGGAAGGCAATAACTGTCTGTGTAGTCTAGCCAATAAACCATATGCAAAAAAAATTACGTTGAGGCATTACTTGTATTTGGATTTTTAAATTATTTTATATCAGTTACCAATGTAAATGAAAATCCTCTCCTTCCTTCATTTTGTCATATACCTAGATCCTGGATAACAGAATGCCTGTTTCTCACGGATATCCTGGGTTTTAACTCTGATTTATCCAATCCTTTTGGCTTCCCACGGCAAAGGGCCAAAGGATACAGAAAGAGGCTGGAGCATCACAGAGGAGCCAGCCTGATCCTGAAATTCTGCAACCCCCACCCCAGATTTCAGGACCAAAAATGGAGCCAATACAGCACCCTCTATCCACGGAGCCAGCGTCTGCCTCCAGGCTCATTTCCTCTCCAAGGATGTCAGGGATCCATCGGAGAAAGCGTCTCCGGAGCCTGCACCTGGCGGCATCCTGTTTCCAGTTTACCGCGACAAATAATCGCAACCCTAGGAATGGAGGTTTTGCCTATAAACCCCGCTTTGGAAGGCAAGATCCGCTTCTCTGCAAGGTTTAGAACTGAGAGGAAAGCGCAAGCGGGAATCCCAGCTCTGAATCAGAGAGGGGAAAGCCGCAGCCTTGCGTTCGCAGCCTGACATCGCCCCAAGGCCACCGGAGAGGAGTCGCCCACCCTGCGCCCTGTTTTCCACGCCTGGCCCAGCTCACCAGACACTGCATCCTCGCTCCTGGCCGCGCAGGTTATTTGGTTGCTGCTAAAAAGCCTGGAGGGATCTCACGCCGGACCAGACAGATCCCCTCCAGTTCCGCGGAGCAAAGACGACTTGTTCCCCAACGGATTCGCAGCTTAATTTCTCCTGCTCCGCCCCGGCTCCGGCCCCGCCCCCAATCCTCTACCCACCTACCCTAACCCACCAACGCATCTTTTCCCGTCTTCGAAGCGTTTCGCGGTTTTCAGAGGTTTAATCTCGGAAGACTGACCAAGTGTTTGGAAAAAGATACATTGTTTTCATTTTCATTATACAGACAAAGAAAGGGAAAGGAGGGGGTGGAAAGACATGAATTGCCTCACTGCGTGGTGCTTGGAGGAATGGCCGGCTGGCTGCATTGTGGTCCACGCAAGTATGAAATGATTTTTGAGAAATGTTACAGTTTTCCCAGTTACCATCCCGGAAAACCCAAATATTCTGAAGCTAAATTTAACCAATAGAAAATTTGCAGAGCAAATGTGTATTTATTTTTATCGAGAATCAAATTATGTATTTAAACCATCAATGCTGTAATGATCTCTCCCTTATTGATGTGACTGGGTTTGTGTTTTTGTTTTTTTTTCTCTGCTGTAAGAAATTTTCTGCCACTTGCATTGATGATGAGGATATTTCTTATTTTAACAAGCTCCGGAGTTCTTGGCTCTTAAACAAAAGACAGATCAATCAAGTGTTCAATTCCTATAGCCTTTTCTGTTTTCCCGACCACCACCCCTGACCACCACACCTACGACAGGGTATTGGGACAGAGCTTCTATTATACTTAAGGCTGCAAATTCCAGGGCAGTAAATAAAATAATAACTGATTTTTTTCCAGAAAAAACAAACACTGAAAGGACTAAAATATTCATGGAGTGGCAAACAAGATACATAAGAGAAAGGTAATTTATATAGTGAAATTAAAGGTCAAATTAAGGAAACTAAAAAAAAAAAACTTTTAAAGCTTCAAACATGACAAGTAGAGACACCAAGAAAAAGAATCAAAGTGACTTTAAATGTCACAAAGCAGCGCCGGATGCAAGAAGGCAATGAGTTAACTTTCAAAATATGGAAGAAAAAATAACTCTGAACTCTACTTTGTCTTTTATAACAACTACTACAAAGGTATTATTTTTTAAAATACTTTAATTTTTTTTTTTATCAAATGTGTTGTTCACAGGGTGAAATACATACATCATAAGCACCCAGTATTCATCATAGAGTGAATATACGTGCATAGCCAGAAGCACATAAAAACTTACCATTCCCTGTTCATCAGAGCCTGTCGTCTCTTTGACTACCCTTTTTCTCACTGCCACCTTTCTACCACTCTCTTACTTTCAACATCATAGGCTAGCCTTACCTGTTTGTGAACTTCATATAAATAGCATCACAGACAATGTCCTCATTTGTATCTTTGTTCTTTTACTCAACAGTAGATTTGAAAATTTTATCCATGTTATTGCATGTAATTGTGGCTCACTCATTCTCACTGCTGTATATGACCCCATTCTTTAAATGCCACATTTTTTTGTCTCTACTATTGTTACTAGACATTTGTTTGTTTTCCGATGGATAGGGAGGCCTGGCGTGCTGCAGTTCATGGGGTCGCAAAGAGTCAGACACGACTGAGCGACTGATCTGATCTGATCTGATTTTTGGAAAATTCTGAAAGAGTTGGGAATACCAGACCACCTGATCTGCCTCTTGAGAAATTTATATGCAGGTCAGGAAGCAACAGTTAGAACTGGACATGAAACAACAGACTGGTTCCAAATAGGAAGAGTTCGTCAAGGCTGTATATTGTCACCCTGTTTATTTAACTTATATGCAGAGTACATCATGAGAAATGCTGGACTGGAAGAAACACAAGCTGGAATCAAGATTGCTGGGAGAAATATCAATAACCTCAGATAGGCAGATGACACCATCCTTATGGCAGAGAGTGAAGAGGAACTCAAAAGCCTCTTGATGAAGGTGAAAGAGGAGAGTGAAAAAGTTGGCTTAAAACTCAACATTCAGAAAACTAAGATCATGGCATCTGGTCCCATCACTTCATGGGAAATAGATGGAGAAACAGTGGAAACAGTGTCAGACTTTCTTTTTCTGGGCTCCAAAATCACTGCAGATGGTGACTGCAGCCATGAAATTAAAAGATGCTTACTCCTTGGAAGGAAAGTTATGACCAACCTAGATAGCATATTGAAAAGCAGAGACATTACTTTGCCAACAAAAGTTCGTCTGGTCAAGGTTATGGTTTTTCCTGTGGTCATGTATGGATGTGAGTGCTGGACTGTGAAGAAGGCTGAGCACCGAAGAATTGATGCTTTTGAACTGTGGTGTTGGAGAAGACTCTTGAGAGTCCCTTGGACTGCAAGGAGATCCAACTAGTCCATTGTGAAGGAGATCAGCCCTGGGATTTCTTTGGAAGGAATGATGCTAAAGTGGAAACTCCAGTACTTTGGCCACCTCATGCGAAGAGTTGACTCACTGGAAAAGACTCTGATGCTGGGAGGGATTGGGGTCAAGAGGAGAAGGGGATGACAGAGGATGAGATGGCTGGATGGCATCACTGACTCGATGGACGTGAGTTTCAGTGAACTCCCAGAGTTGGTGATGGACAGGAAGGCCTGGCATGCTGCAATTCATGGGGTCACAAAGAGTTAGACACGACTGAATGACTGATCTGATCTGATCTGATTTTTAATAGTGTGCTATAAACATTCTTATACTTGACTTTTCCTAAACATATGTACAGCATTGTTAGATTATTCTTTGACGGTACCAGTTTCATCTTTTTCTATCACTTTATTTTTAAACTTTCTTTTTTTTTTTCCTCCCAAGTACATAGATGATATTTCGTGGGTAATATTTTGCTGCACCTCAATTCTTAAAATCTACTGAAGAACTCTGTCCTAAATTTTATTAGCAAAATATTATAAAATAACAGGATGAAAACATTTTGTTAAGCATAGAAATTTCAGAAATTATATTGAGATTCTCCTTTAAAATATTTTCAAAAGATGTATGCTATAAAAAAGAAAAGATTAGTCCAGGCAGATGCTACATGGAAAAATAAGCAGAAAGGATAACTCATCAAAACTTATAACTGCCTAAAAAAAGCAAATTCCCCAAAATTGTATATTTATAATTAAATAATTTATATCTTCATGGAAGGGATTAAGAGGATAGATAATGAGATTTTGAGAGATGGGTGAGAATTATGCCAAGATGTATATGTTTAGGAAATAGACATAAAAATGTAATACAAGATGGAAAAAATTCTGAAAATGACAGATTGGTCATAAGAATTTTAAAATTGACATTTTAACAATGTAAAGCACTTCAATTCATAACTATGGAATGTCGTTCCATTTGTTGTGTTTTCTCTAATTTCTTTCATTAATGTTTTATAGTTTTCACTTTAACTTTCAACTAATAAAGACCTACCATATAGCACACTGAGCTACACTCAGAGTTCTATAATGAACTATGCATGTGTGCTAAGTCACTTCAGTTGTATCTGACTCTCTGTGACCTCATAGACTATAGCCCACTGTGCTCCTCTGTCCACAAGATTCTTCAGCCAAGAATACTGACCTATATGAGAATCTAAAAATGAATGGGTATGTGTATATGTATAACTTACCCACTTTGCTGTACAGCCGAAACTAATGCAACAGTATAAATCAACTACACTCCAATAAATTTTTTAAAAAAATTGAAGTGTAGTTAATTTAAAATGTTTTAGTTCAGGTGTCCAGCAAAGTGATTCATTTATATATACTATACATACATACCTACATTCATACATATGTGTGGGCTTTTATAGTGGCTCAGATGGTAAAGAATCTGCCTGCATTGCAGACCAGGGTTGGATCCCTGGGTTGGGAAGATCTCCTACAGAAGGGAATGGCAACCCACTCGTTTCTTGCCTGGAGAATTACAAGGACAGGGAATCCTGGAGAGCTATAGTCCATGGGGGTCACAAAAAGTTGGACACAACTGAGTAACTAACATTTTCAACTTTCATACATATGTGTGTGTGTGTGTGTGTGATACACACATATATACTTTTTCAGATTCTTCTCCATTATAGTTTATTACAAGATGCTGAATACAGTTCCCTGAGTTACACAGTAGGTCCTTATTGTTAATCTATTTTAAATATAGTAGTGAATATATGTTAGTCCCAGACTTCTAGGTTATCTCTCTCCCTCTGTCCCCGCCATCCCCTTTGATGACCATAAATTTGTTTTCCATGTCTGTGAGTCTAACTCTGTTTTGTAAATAAATTTACTTATATTACTTTTTTAGATTCCACATATAAGTGATCTTATATAATATCTGTTTTTCTTTGACTTAATTCACTTAATATAATGACTTACAATTCTTTAACCTCTTTAATTAGATATATTTCTAAGAACTTTATTCCTTTTGATGCTATTTGGAGAAGGAAATGGCAACCCACTCCAGTGTTCTTGCCTGGAGAATCCTGGGGACAGGGGAGTCTGGTGGGCTGCCGTCTATGGGGTTGCACAGAGTCGGACACCTTGTAAATGGGATTGTTTTTCCTAATTTTCTTTTTGGAAAATAAAATAATTTGTTGTTTATATGTAGAAACACCAAATTTTTGTCTATTAATTTCATATCCTATAACTTTATTGAATTTGTTTGTTCCAACAGGTTTTTTTGGGGGGTGGGGGGCGGTGGTTTCTATATGTAAGATCATGCCATTTCTACTAAAGGGACAGTTTTACTTCTTCCTTATTGATTGTTCTGCTTTTTATTTCTTGCCTAACTGCTCTGGCTAGAACTTCCAGTACTATAGAAGAGACATGCATGGGTATCCTTGCTTTGTTCCTTATCTTGGAGGTAAATATTTCATTTTTTCATTGTTGAGTGTGATGTTAGCTATGGGTTTTTCATATATGCCCTTAATTATGTTGAGATACTTTCCTTCTATTCCTAGTTGAGTTTTTCTCATGAAAGAATGATGAATTTTGTCAAATGTTTTTTCTATAGTGTGTTGAGATGATCATGTGATTTTTATCCTTTATTCTGTTAATGTGAAGTATCACATTAATTGGGCTTCTCAATGCAGGAGACTCAGGTTCAATCCCTGGGTCAGGAAGAAAATGGCAACCCACTCCAATATTCTTGCCTGGGAAATTCCATGGACAGAGGAGTCTGGTGGGCTACATTCCACGGTGTCCCAAAGAGTCATTTTTATCATGGTATGTATTACATCCCTAGTATTTATCTTATAACTGAAAATTTGTACCTTTTGACCAGCTTCATCTAATTCCCTCTTCTCCCACCTTCTTGCTGGTGGCAACCACAAATCTGATCTCTTTCACTATGAACTTGTTTGTTTTTGAAGTATAATAGACCTACAACACTATGCTAGTTCCTAGTGTGCAACGTACTGATTCAATATTTCTGTACATTACAAAATGTTCACCACAATAAGTTTAGTTATCTAAACCATAAAAAGATTTTACATAATTATTGACTATATTCTCTACACTATACCTTTCATACCTGTGATTCATTTATTGTGTAACTGGAAGTTTCTACATCCTTATCTCCCTAATCTATTTCTTTCATCCTCCCACTCTATCCCCTCTGGCAACCTTCTGTATCAATGACTATTTTTATTTTGTTATGTTTGTTCCTTTGTTTTGCTATTCAGATTCCACATATAAATGAAATCATGTGGTACTGATATTTCTCTGTCTGACATTTCATTTAGCATAATACCATCTAAGTTCACTCATGTTGTCACAGATGGAAATATCTAATTCTTTTTATAGTTGAGTAATAAATGGCAACCCACTCCAGTATTCTTGCCTGGAGAATTCAATCCAGGTTCCTGAGGAACCTGGCAGGCTAGGTCCATTGGGTTGCAAAGAGTCAGACATGACTGAACTGACTTAGCAATAGTGCATCTGTACAAATAGTACAGATTTGTACATAGTACAAAATCTGTTTTATCCATTCATCTATTAATGAGAACTTGGGTTGCTTTCATATCTTGGCTTTTGTAAATAATGATGCAATTAATGATGCAATGAACATAGGGGCACATATCTTTTCAAATTTCTGTTTTCATTTTTTTTTTTTTGGATATATACCCATGAGCAGAATTTATGGATCATACGGTAGTTCTATTTTTAATATTCTGAGAGGAGCCTATACACTATTTTCCATAGTGGCTGTACATCTCCACAAGTGTTCTCTATTATCTACATCCTCACCAACATTTTGTTGTTGTTTTTTTCTTAATAGCCATTCTATTGAGCCATTCTCAAGTGTGAGGTGATATTTTACTGTGGTTGTGAGTTGCATTTCCCTGATGATTAGCGATGTTGATTCTGATGTCATGTGCCTGCTGGCCATCTCTATGTCTTCTTTGGAAAAAATGTCTATTCTGGTCCTATTCTCAGTTTTAATTGGGTTGTTTTTGATGGTGAGTTACATGAGTTCTTTGTGTATTTTGGATATTTACCTCTTATCAGATATATTGTTTGAAAAATCTTCTCCCAAACAGTAGATAGCCTTTTCATTTTGTTAGTTTCCTTCACTGTACAAAAGCTTTTAAGTTTGATGTAGTTCCATTTGTTCATTTTTGTTTTTGTTTCTCTTACCTGAAGAGACAGAGTCAAAAAAATATTGCTAAGACTGATGTCAAAGAGTTTACCGCCTATATTTTCTTCTAGGAGTTTTATGCTGTCCAGTTTTACATTTATATCTTTAATCCATTTTGAGCTTATTTTTATATGTGGTGTGAGAAAGTAGTCCAGTATGATTCTTTTGAATATAGCTGTCCAGCTTTTACCAACATAATTTATTGAAGATGCTGTCTTTTTGCTGTTGTATATTCTTGCCTCCTATGTTGTAGATTCACTGACCATATAAGTGTGAGCTTATTTCTGGGTTCTGATTCTGTTCCATTAATCTATGTATCTGTTTGTGTGCTAGTACTATATTGCATTCATGACTGTAGCTTCATAGTACTGTTTGAAATAAAGGAGTATGATACTTCCAGCTTTGTTCTACTTTTTTAAGATAGATGTGACTATTTGGTTTTTTGTGTGTTTTCATGCAAATTTTAGGAACATTTGTTCTAATTCTGTGAAAATGCCATTGGTATTTTGTTAGGGATTGTACTGAAGCTGTAGCACACCTTGGGTAGTATGGTCATTTTAACAATTTTAATTCTTCCAATCAACGAACATGGTATATCTTTCCATTTGTTTGTGTGGTTACCAGTTTCTTTATCATTGTCTTGTCTTTTCTGCATCTATGAGATGATCACCTGATCTTTATTCTTCAATCTATTAATATGATGTATCACATTTGATTGATTTTCAGATATTGTACCATCCTTATCTCCCTGGGATAAACCCACTTGATCATGTTATATGATCGTTTTAATGTATTGTTGAATTAGTTTTCTAATATTTTGTTGGGGAAATTTGCATCTATGTTCATCAGTGATATTGACCTATAATTTCCTTTTTATGATGCTTTTGTATGCTTTAGGTATCCAAATGATGCTAGCTTCATAAGTGAATTTAGAAGCATTTATTCCTCTGAATTTTTTTGGAAATAATTTGCAAAAGATATATGTTAACTGTTCTCTGAATGTTTGTTAGAATTCACCTGTGATGCTATCTAATTCTGGTCTTTTTTTTGGCTGGGATTTTCCATAATTACTGATTTAATGTCATGACTGGTAAATGGTCTGTTTATATTTTCAATTTCTTCTTGTTTCAGCCTTAGGAGATTGTGCTGATGCAGTGTCAGTTGTAACTTCTCTTTCATTTCTGATTTTATTCATTTGAACCTATCCTGTTTTTCTTGATCAGTCTAATGGTTTAATGATTTATCTTTTCACAGAACCAGCTCTTAGTTTCATTGACCTTTTCTGTTATTTTTTAAATCTCTATTTCATTTATTTCTGTTCGCCTAGTCAAGGCTATGGTCTTTCCTGTGGTCATGTATGGATGTGAGAGCTGGACTGTGAAGAAGGCTGAGCGCCAAAGAATTGATGCTTTTGAACTGTGGTGTTGGAGAAGACTCTTGAGAGTCCCTTGGACTGCAAGGAGATCCAACCAGTCTATTCTGAAGGAAATCAGCCCTGGGATTTCTTTGGAAGGAATGATGCTCAAGCTGAAACTCCAGTATTTTGGCCACCTCATGTGAAGAGTTGACTCATTGGAGAAGACTCTGATGCTGGGAGGGATTGGGGGCAGGAGGAGAAGGGGACGACAGAGGATGAGATGGCTGGATGGCATCACTGACTCGATGGATGTGAGTCTGAGTGACCTCTGAGAGCTGGTGATGGACAGGGAGGCCTGGCGTGCCGCAGTTCATGGGGTCGCAAAGAGTCGGACACGACTGAGTGACTGATCTGATCTCATCTGAATCTTTATGATTTCTTTCATCCTATTAACTTTGGCATTTATTTGTTCTTCTTTTTCTAGTTCCATTAAGTGTAAAGTTAGATTGTTACCTGAGATTTTTTTGCTTCCTGAGGTAGACTTTTATCATGTAAACTTCCGTTTTAGAACAGATTTTGCTATGTCACATATATTTTTGGATTGTGTTTTTTGTCTCCAGGTATTTTTTATTTCTTCTTTAATTTTTTTCTGTGATTCATTTGTTGTCTAGTGGCATATTGTTCAGCCTCCACATGTTTGTGGCTTTTGGAGCTTTTTCTTATAGTTGATTTCTAGTCTCACAGCCTTGTGGATGGAAAAGTTGCTTGATAAACTTTCAATCTTCTTAAATTTCCTGAGATTTATTTTGTAGCCTAGCATGTGATCTATCCTGGAGAATGCTCTATGTGTATGTGAAAAGACTGTGTATTCTGCTGCTTTAAATGGAATATTCTATATAGATCTATTCGGGGAAGGCAGTGGCACCCCACCCCAGTACTTTTGCCTGGAAAATCCCATGGACGGAGGATCCTGGTAGGCTCCAGTCCATGGGGTCGCTAAGAGTTGGACACGACTGAGCGACTTCACTTTCACTTTTCACTTTCATGCATTGGAGAAGGAGATGGCAACCCACTCCGGTATTCTTGCCTGGAGAATCCCAGGGACGGAGGAGCCTGGTGAGCTTCCGTCTATGGGGTCGCACAGAGTCGGACACGACTGAAGCGACTTAGCAGCAGCAGCAGCAGCATATAGATCTATTAAGTCCAATGTGTTGTTTAAGGCAATTGTTTCCTTGATGTTTTTGTCTGGATAATCTGTCCATTGATATAAATGAGGTATTTAAGTCCCTTACTATTATTATGTCATTATTATTGTATTATTGTCAGTTCCTCCCTTTATGTTTGTTAATATTTGTTTTATATATTTAGGTATTCCTATGTTGAATGTGTATGTTTATAATTGTTATATGTTCTTGCTGTTTGATCTCTTTATTATTTTGTAATGTCCTTCTTTGTCTCTTATTATATCTTGGTTTTAAAATCCATTTTGTCTGATGTAAGTATTGCTTCCCCAGCTTTTTTTCTTTTGATTACCATTTGCATGGGATACTATTTCTATCCCCTTACTCTCAGGCTAATGTAGATTTGGATTTGAAGTGAGTCTCTTATGGAGAGCATATTTATGGGTCTTGTTTTCTTGTTTATTCAGTCACTCTTCATCTTTTGATTGGAGCATTTACTCTATTTACATTTAAAGTAATTATTGATAGGAGAGCATGGAAACCCACTCTACTACTTTTGCCTAGAGAACCCCATGGACAGAGAAGCCTGGAAGGCTACAGTCCATAGGGTCACAAAGAATTGGATGTGACTTAGCATAGACACGGACATGTGCTTACTGGGCTTCCCAGGTTGCACTTGTGGTAGAAACCCACCTGCTAATGCAGGAAACATAAGAGACACAGGTTTGATCCATGGGTCAGGAAGATCCCCTGGAGGAGGGCATGGCAACCCACTCTAGTATGCTTGTCTGGAGAATTCCCATGGACAGAGGAGCCTGGCAGGCTGTACCTCACAAGGTCACAAAGAGCTAGACATGACTGAAGTGATTGAGCATGCACACGTGCACACGTACTTATTATCATTTGTTAGTTGTTTTCAGGTTCTTGGTCGCACAGTTGGACACGGCTGAAGTGATTTAGCAGCAGCAGCAGCAGCAGCATGGTCCTTTTTTATTCCTTTCTTGTTTTGCTCTGTTCCCTTGAGATATGGTAACTACCTTTAGTTTTAAATTTGGATTCCTTTCTCCATTCTGTGAGTATATCTATCATAAATTTTGGTTTTTGGTTACCATGAAGTTTATATATATATATATATATATGAATCTATATATAGATTATTTATATATACACGATTATTTTAGGTTGCTGATCTCTTAAGTTCAAATGCATTTTAACAGCCTTGTATTTTTACTCCTCCAAGTTCACTGTTTTTACATTATATCATTTATCTTTGTCTTTGGTGTATCCCTTTACAATATGTTGTGAATATAGTTGATTTTAGTACATTTGCCTTTTAGCCTTTCTACTAAGTTTATAAGTAGTTGATCTAATACCTTTACTGTATATTTGCCTTCACGAATGAGATTTTTCCTTTTGTAATTTTTGAGCTGCTAGTTTTTGTTTGTTCTTTTTCTGCTTAGAAAAATTCCTTTTACATTTCTTGTGAAGCTGCTTTGGTGGTGAACTCTTAGCTTTTTCTTATATATAAAATTTTTGCTTTCTCCATAAATTCTGAATGAAAGCCTTGCCAGATAAAGTATTCTTGTTTGTAGGAGTTCCCTTTCATTGCTTTAAATATATAGTACCACTCCCTCTGGCCTGAAGAGTTTTTGCTGAATAGTGAGCTGACAGTCTTTTGGGAGTTCCCTTGTGTATAACTTGTTACTTTCTCCTTGATGCTTTTAATATTCTCTTTATTTTTGTCATTTTAATTACAATATATCTCTTTGTGTTTTTATGACTTAGCAGCAGCTGTTCCTCTTGGACCTAGATGTCTGTTTGCTTTCTCAACTTAGGGAAGTTTTCAGCCAATGTGTCTTCAGATATGTTCTCTGTCTTTTTCTCTCTTCTCCTTCTAGACCCTTATAATGACAACATCAGTGTACTTGATGTTGTCCCAGATGTCTCTTAATCTGTCCTTATTTATTAAAATGCTTTTTTTCTGTTTGCTACTGCTAAGTCGCTTCAGTCGTATCCGACTCTGTGCGACCCCATAGACGGCAGCCCACCAGGCTCCCCATCCCTGGGATTCTCCAGGCAAGAACACTGGAGGGGGTTGCCATTTCCTTCTCCAGTGCATGAAAGTGAAAAGTGAAAGTGAAGTCGCTTAGTCGTATCCGACTCCTAGCGACCCCATGGACTGCAGCCTACCAGGCTCCTCCATCCATGGGATTTTCCAGGCAAGAGTACTGGAATGGGTTGCCATTGCCTTTTCCTTTTTTCTGTTTAGCTTGAGTGATTTCCACAATCCTTTAAATTACTGCTTCTTCCCCAGGTCTCTGTTGAGTGAAATTTTGTGTGTACCCTTAGCAATGAAGTCTCTGCTTCTTAAAGCCCTTAAGCTCTCCTGAAAGCACATCACACTGGCCTTCAAATCCAGATTTTCTAGGGCTCATCTTCCTGGTGCAGGACCCCCAGGGTGGATTGTTCGATATGGAACTTGTACCACTCACTCTTGGGGGGAACCTCTGCAATTGTGACTCTCCTCCTGTTTGTGGGTCATCTACCTGGGGTATGGTTCTTGACAATACTGAGTCTCCACTTCCCCATCCATCCAATGGAATGTGGTTCCATTTTTATATCTTTAGCTGTAGAAGATCTTCTCTGTTAGTCTTTGGGTTGTCCTCATTGATAGTTGCTCTGAAAATTATAATTTTGGTGTGCTTATCTGAGGAGATGAGCTCAGGGCCTTTCTCCTCTACTATTTTGGCCAAGTTCAAGCCTGTGTGAGCCTTTTAATGTGCCATAACATTTAATTTTCCAGTATTTTGTTAAGGCCTTTTCCATATATTTCTGCTGTTACTGCTCAGCTGTTCAGTCACGTCTGACTCTTTGTGACCTCAGGGACTGTAGCCCACCAGACTCCTCTGTCCATAGGATTCTCCAGGCAAAATACTGGATTGAGTTGCCATTCCCTTCTCCAGGGGAATTTTCCTGACCCAGGGATCAAACCCTGGTCTCCCACATTGCAGGTAGATTCTTTACCATCTGAGCCACCAGGGAAGTCCTTCCATATATTTATGTTGGTGTAAAAGTAATTGTGGTTTTGCATTATTGAACTTTGCTGTTTGATATTGGAATACATTCTTAAATAAATGTGATTATGTTACATATAATTTTAATGCACATTTCTCACTTTATGCTTTTTTTTTTGCTAATGACATTACTTGCTGTGTATTGTATATTTATTTTAGACTAGGGAAATACTGTTTTTTAGGCAAAGAGTAATTTTAAGTGATTTTCATACTCAAGTTCAAAATGGATTGTAAAGCAGCAGAGACAACTCACAACATCAACAATGCATTTGTTCCAGAAACTGCTGGAGATAAGAACCTCGAAGATGATGAATGCAGTGGCTGGCCATTGGGAGTTGACAACAAATTGAGAGTGGTCATCCAAGCTGATCCTCTTACAACTACATGAGAAGTTGCTGCACAATTCAACATCAACCATTCTATGGTCATTTGGCATTTGAAGCAAATTGGAAAGTTCAATAAGTGGGTGCCTCATGAACCCACTGAAAATTTAAAAAATGTCATTTTTGAAGTGTGATTATATTCAACAACAACAAAACATTTCTCAATTGGATTGTGATGTGCAATGTACAGTGGATTTTATATGACAACTGGTGATGGCCAGCTCGGTGGTTGGACTCTGAAGAAGCTCCAGAGCACTTTCCAACACCAAACTTGCACCAAAAAATGATTATGGTCGCTGTTTGACAGTCTGCTGTCCGTTTGATCCACTACAGCTTTCTGAATTCCAGTGGAAACTTTACATCTGACAAGTATGATCAGCAAATCAATGAGATGCACCAAAACTGCAATGTCTGCAGCTGGCATTGGTCAACAGAAAGAGTGCAATTCTTCTGTATGACAACACTCAACCCCATGCCTCACAACCAATGCTTCAGAAGTTGAACGAATTGGGCTATGGAGTTTTGCCTTATCTGCCATGTTCACCTCATCTCTCGCCAACCGACTATCATTTCTTCAAGCATCTTGACAACTTTTTGCAAGGAAAACACTTCCACCTACCAGCAGAAGGCAGAAAACACTTTCCAAGAGTTCACTGAATCCTGAAGTATGGGTTTTTACATTACAGGAATATTGGCTAAAACGTGTTGATTTCAATGGCTCCTACTTTGATTAATAAAGTTGTGTTTGAGCCTAGTTATAATGATTTAAAATTCACAGTCCAAAATCATAATTACATTGCACCAACCTAATACATTTGTTACATAATACATTTCTTTTCTTATGTTGTCTTTACCTTTGGTATCAGGTAAATCTGGTCTAATAAAATGAGATTGGAACTGTTCCCTCCTTTTTAATTTCTTGAGTTTAAGAAACTTCAGCATTGATTCTTGTTTAAATGTCTGGTAGAATTTGGTGCCTGTTTGGTAGAATTTAAATGTTTGGTAGACTGAAGTCATTTCAGTCGTGTTCAACTCTTTGCAACCCTATGGACCATGGCCCGCCAGGCTCCTATGTCCAAGGAATTCTCTAGGCATGAATACTGGAATGGGTTGCTATGCCCTCCTCCTGGGAATCTTCCCAACCCAGGGATCAAACTGACATCTCTTTCATCTCCTGCATTGGCAGGTGAGTTCTTTACCACTAGCACAACCTGGGAAGCCCCAGAGAATGTACTGGGGTGAGTAGCTGGTCCCTTCTCCAAGGGATCTTCCTGACCCAGGGACTAAACCTGGGTCTTTCGCATTGCAGGCAGATTCTTTACCATCTGAGCTATCAGGGAAGTAGTGAAGCCATCTTATCCTGAAATTTTCTTTATTAGAAAGTTTTTGGTTATTGATTCAATTTACATACTAGTTATAGATCTGTTCAGACTTTCTATTTCTTCTTAGTTTCGATAAGGTTGTATGTTGTTAGGAATTTATTTATTCTAGATTATCTAGTTTGTGTCATAAAATATCTCACAGTAGTCTCTATGATCCTTTTTATTTCTGTTCATCAATCATAATGTTTCTTGCTTCATTTCTGATTTTATTTATTTGTCATCTTTCTGTTTTTCTTAGTCTAGTTAATGGCTTGTCAATATTTTTCTCTTCAAAAGCCAACTTATAGTTGTGTTGTTTTTTTATTATTTAATAAAAATTTTCTATTTCTTCAGTCTTTGTAACTTCCTTCCTTGTGCTAACTTTAGGCTCAGTTTTTTCTTCTTTTCTAGCTCCTTAAGGAGTAGAACTAGGTTTTTTATGTAATGACTATGAGAATTCTCATAGCATTTCTTACATAAACAGAAAAAAACAAATCTATAGTTCATATGGAATACAAAAAGCCATAATAGCCAAGTCAATCTTGAGAAAGAAGAATGAACCTGGAGATATAATACTTCCTGATTTTAGAGTATAATACCAAAGTTACAGTAATTAAGACTGTGAAACTGTGGTAATGACAGACATATGAATAAATAAAATAGAGAACTAAGATATAAATCCATATATACACAGTTGATTGATTTTTGACAAGGGTGCCAAGAATACACACTAGGGAAAGAATTGTCTCTTGAACAAATAAAAATGTTAAAACTGGGTCTTCACATGCAAAAGACTGAAATTGAATCTTTACTTTATACCATATAGAAAAGTCAACTCAAAATCAACAAAATACTTAAATGTAAGACTTGAAACTGTTAAAATTCCAGAAAAAATATAGGTGAAAGACTTCATGACATTGGTCTTAGCAGTGATTTCAAGGATGTGCACCAAAAGTACAGGCCACAAAAGCAACAGTAGACATATGAAACTGCTGCTGCTGCTAAGTTGCTTCAGTCGTGTCCGACTCTGTGCGACCCCATAGATGGCAGCCCACCAGGCTCCTCTGTCCCTGGGATTCTTCAGGCAAGAACACTGAAGTGGGTTGCCATTTCCTTCTCCAACCACATTAAACTATATCAAGCTAAAAAGTTTCTGCACAACAGTGGAAACAATGAACAATGTGAAAATGCAACCTAAAGAATGTGAAATATATTAAACCGTTACAAGCATGCAAATATTTTCTGTGTCATTAACGACATATAAAACCATAACCCATTCATGTGTGTTCCAGGTGTGGAAGAGGAAACAATTACTCAGATACACAAGCAAATTAGCTCCAGGATCAGTTCAGTTCAGTTCAATCACTCAGTCGTGTCCAACTCTTTGAGACCCCATGAATCGCAGCACGCCAGGCCTCCCTGTCCATCACCATTTCCCGGAGTTCACTCAAACTCACGTACCTCAAGTCGGTGATGCCATCCAGCCATCTCATTCTCTGTCGTCCCCTTCTCCTCCTGCCCCCAATCCCTCCCAGCATCAGAGTCTTCTCCAATGAGTCAACTCTTCGCATGAGGTGGCCAAAATACTGGAGTTTCAGCTTCAGCATCAGTCCCTCCAAAGAACACCCAGGACTGATCTCCTTCAGAATGGACTAGTTGGATCTCCTTGCAGTCCAAGGGACTCTCAAGAGTCTTCTCCAACACCACACTTCAAAAGCATCAATTCTTCGGCACTCAGCTTTCTTCACAGTCCAACTTTCACATCCATACATGACCACTGGAAAAACCATAGCCTTGGTTAGACGGACCTTTGTTGGCAAAGTAATGTCTCTGCTTTTGAATATGCTATCTAGGTTGGTCATAACTTTCCTTCCAAGGAGTAAGCATCTTTTAATTCATGGCTGCAATCACCATCTGATGTGATTTTGGAGCCCCCCAAAATAAAGTTTGACACTGTTTCCACTGTTTCCCCATCTATTTCCCATGAAGTGATGGGACCGGATGCCATGCTCTTCATTTTCTGAATGTTGAACTTTAAGCCAACTTTTTCACTCTCCTCTTTCACCTTCATCAAGAGGCTTTTTAGTTCCTCTTCACTTTCTGCCATAAGGGTGGTGTCATCTGCATATCTGAGGTTATTGATATTTCTCCCAGCATTCTTGATTCCAGCTTGTGTTTCTTCCAGCCCAGCGTTTCTCATGATGTACTCTGCATAGAAGTTAAATAAGCAGGGTGACAATATACAGCCTTGATGTACTCCTTTTCCTATTTGGAACCTCCCTGTCCATCACCATTTCCCGGTTCTGTAAACTCACTGTTGCTTCATGTCCAGTTCTAACTGTTGCTTCCTGACCTGCATACATGTTTCTCAAGAGGCAGGTCAGGTGGTCTGGTATTTCCATCTCTTTCAGAATTTTCTACCGTTTATTGTGATCCACACAGTCAAAGGCTTTGGCATAGTCAATAAAGCATAAATAGATGTTTTTCTTGAACTCTCTTGCTTTTTCAGTGACCCAGCAGATGTTGGCAATTTGATCTCTGGTTCCTCTCTGCCTTTTCTAAAACCAGCTTGAACATCTGGAAGTTCACGGTTCACATATTGCTGAAGCCTGGCTTGGGGAATTTTGAGCATTACTTTACTAGCGTGTGAGATGAGTGCAATTGTGCGGTAGTTTGAGCATTCTTTGGCATTTGCCTTTCTTTGGGATTGGAATGAAAATTGACCTTTTCCAGTCCTGGGGCCACTGCTGAGTTTTCCAAATTTGCTGGCATATTAAGTGTAGCACTTTCACAGCATCATCTTTCAGGATTTGAAATAGCTCAACTGGAATAAGCATTGCTTATCAACAGGATAAGCATTGACATTTGGTCACTGTCAGGGTTTGTTATCCACCTCAATCTTAAGTTCTTGCCTCAGAGCCAAAGTGCTTTTATGGGAAACTATGCTGAGCTTCTGCACCTTATTTCTTCCATTTATTGTCATATCATCTAGCCTAATGAGCTTCTAAAATTAGTTTTCACTTTTATTTGGGATGTGTTTCCAAATGTGTTTTTCAATTAATCAGTGCTAGTAATAAAAGATAACATAACCCTGGAAAAAATTTTGTGCACACAATATATCCAACAAAGTTAATCTCCAAAATGTTTAAAGAGCTCCTACAACTCATAGCAACACACAAATACACACACAACAACAACAATAACAAAGACCCCTATTAACCCAATGGACAAATAGGCTGAGAATTTGAATAGATATTTCTCCAAAGAAGATACAAATGCCCAACAGGTATATGAAAAAATAGTCAGTGTCACAAATTATAAGGGAAATGCAAATAAGTGCCACAGTGAGATATCACCTGACATCTGTCAGGATGGCTATTTTCAAAAAACAAAAGACAACACATGTTGGCAAATAATGTGATGAAGCTGCAACCCTTGCTTGCTATTAATAGGAATGCAAAATGATTCAACTGTTCTGGAAAACAGTAAAGAGGTTTCTTCAAAAATGTAAAATAGAACCATATATGATGCAATCTCACTTCTGGTTTTTATCTAAAACAATGGAAACCAGGATCTCAAAGTGATATTAGCACTGAAATATCAATAACCTCAGATATGCAGATGACACCACTCTTATGGCAGAAAGTGAAGAGGAACTAAAAAGCCTCTTGATGAAGGTGAAAGAGGAGAGTGAAAAGTTGGCTTAAAGCTCAAAACGTTCAGAAAACGAAGATCATGGCATCCGGTACCATCACTTCATGGGAAATAGATGGAGAAACAGTGGAAACAGTGTCAGACTTTATTTTGGGGGCTCCAAAATTACTGCAGATGGTGATTGCAGCCATGAAATTAAAAGACGCGTACTCCTTGGAAGGAAAGTTATGACCAACCTAGATAGCATATTCAAAAGCAGAGACATTACTTTGCCTACAAAGGTCCGTCTAATCAAGGCTACGGTTTTTCCAGTGGTCATGTATGGATGTGAGAGTTGGACTGTGAAGAAAGCTGAGTGCTGAAGAATTTATGCTTTTGAAGTGTGGTGTTGGAGAAGACTCTTGAGAGTCCCTTGGACTGCAGGGAGATCCAACTAGTCCATTCTGAAGGAGATCAGCCCTGGGATTTCTTTGGAGGGACTGATGCTAAAGCTGAAACTCCAGTACTTTGGCCACCTCATGCGAAGAGCTGACTCATTGGAAATGACTCTGATGCTGGGAGGGATTGGGGGCAGGAGGAGAAGGGGATGACAGAGAATGAGATGGCTGGATGGCATCACTGACTCGATGGATGTGAGTTTGAGTGAACTCCAGAAGATGGTGATGGACAGGGAGGCCTGGCGTGCTGCAAATCATGGGGTCGCAAAGAGTTGGACATAACTGAGTGACTGAACTGAACTGTACTGATATTAATTGTAGCATAATACACATTAGCCAAGGTGCAGAAACAACCTAAATATTCATCTGCAGATCAATAGATAATGAAAATGTGTTATATATAGTGGAATACTATTCAGCCTTAAAAAGAAAAATTCTGCAATATATGACAATGTGGATGAACATCATGGGTATTATTCTAAAGGAAATAAGCCAGTCACAAAAGATAAATCCTGTATAAGTCCACTTATGTGAGTGATCTAGATTAGTCAAATTCATAGAATCAGAGTGAAATGATTGTTGCCAGGGGCTGGGGAGAGAGAAATGGGAAGCACTGGTTAATTGGTCTAAGTTAAGCAACATGAATTAGTTCTAGAGATCTGCTCTATGACATTGTACTAATAATCACTAGTATTATATTGTATGCTTATAATTTTTATTAAGAGGGTAGATGTCATGTTAAATGTTCTTTCCACAGTGAAGTAAAATGTTGAAAAATAGAAATGAATTTATATACAGTATAAGAAATTTAAAAATTGAATAATCCAGTAACTTTGAAAGGAACTCAACTGAAATCAAATAATTCCCCTGTCAAAAAAATCTATAAATCCAGATGGTTTTTAAGGAATAGAAGTCTCTATCTTATACATGTTTTTAAAAAGAGAAATACTATATGACTAAGCTTTCTTTAAGTGTTAATTTCAAAACCTCAATTTGAAATTTTATTTCAAAGAAAGGAAAGATGATTCAGAAAAAAATATAGTCATTACATTTATAAAGCAGACAAAATTCCCCAAATGGTTTATCATTTGAAAATCTGTCAATGGAATTTATTAATGAACTACTTCGGAAAGTTCATGTCACTATCTCAGCAAGTACAAAAAGAATTACTCAAGTTCAACAACTTATATATGATAAATGATAAAATCAAAGAAAATGGAAATAATTAAACTTTTCCTTAAGTTGATAATATGCTTAACGGCCAAACACTGCATCAGATAGTGTAGAGGAATTTTAGATGTTTTTAAATTCAGAAGTCTTTTAAAGCAAAAATGTCATTAAAGGCAAGCAAGATGGTGATCTATGTGAAAAATCATTAGATCAACAGAAAACTTTGAATAAATAAACAGTTTAGCAAGGTTTCCAGCTACAGGTTAACTCACAAAATCAATAACTGTTCCTAAACCACTAATAACAAGCTAGAAAATTTCATTTAAAATACATTACTATTTATTATAACAAACAAGTGAGAAGTACCAAAGAATTAACTTAGAAAAGATCCACAAAACCTACTGAGAGAAAATTTTTAAACTTTCTTAAATAGCATTCAGAAAGACTTGAATAAAGGGATAACATATTTGTAGGTTGAGCAAATTACACTATAAAGATACCAATACTTCCGAAAGTAATTAGTCTATAAATTCAATGTAGGACTAACCAAAATTCAAGCTGTATTTTTTAAAGAATTTAAACTTATTTCATGATACATTTATATGTTTGTGTATCCTTCAATTGAAATATCAAGTTTGAAAAGAAAAAAGGGAAACCTCTACCTACCACATTTTAACACATAACAAAAGACCATAGTAATAAAAAGTAAGCATTCATGAAAAAAAACAGTGGAACAAAACTTCCACCTGAGAGAGCTAAAAATAAAGCTTATCTGTAAGGAAAGGATAGATCATGTAGTAGATGATGTCAGGAAATATGGATCATTATATGATGAAAATTAATACTATATTATCAAGTCTACATTAGGTATAAAGGTTTAAAGACCTAAATAGAAAAATAGAAAGCTAGTAAATATGATTATATTTTTGTAAGTGTAGGTAGATGAAGACTTCTTAAATAAGATCCCAAACTCAAGCTATTAGGTTAGAAAAGTTATGAATTTAATAGCATTAGAGCATTAAGGATTTCTTTTAATTTGAGTGATGCCAAATAGGGAGAAGTAATCAATATCTTGTATGTACAGAATCTAGGATATAAGAAATATCTATAGATGTAGACAACCAACCTGATGTCATATGAAGATGTAGACAATAACTTCTCAGAAGGAGAAACCTATACAAAGCATGCTCATACTTATTAATACTCAGGGAAAAAGAAAACCCCAAATCAGATAAGCCATTCAATTGGTGACAGTGGGAGGTAGGAATGGACTGTGAATCAGGGAATGAATTGAAACATTCAAAGACATGATTTTTACTATAACCTCATTTGAAATGACTAATCCATGAAACTATATATAAACAATTTTTTTCCATTTATTTTTAAAATAACAATTGCTGCAACCAAAGGCACGATTGGGCTTCCCTGGTGGCTCAGATGTAAAGCGTCTGTCTGCAATGCAGAAGACCTGGGTTCGATCCCTGAATTGGAAAGATCCCCTGGAGAAGGAAATGGCAGCCCACTCCAGTATTCTTGCCTGGAAAATCCCATGGACGGCGAAGCCTGGTAGGCTACTGTCCATGTGGTCGCAGAGTCAGACAGGACTGAGCAAAGGGAAGAAGAAAGGCATGATTTAATACAGAAGGTTAAGTCTTAAATTTGAAGTATACACAATGACAGCAAAAGTCACACATTTGCCAATTACCTGTGTTCGTTAAAGAGTGTGGTTCATTAGGGGTGTCTCAGCTGGAGTGTGCCTGGAGAATCCCAGGGATGGAGGAGCCTGGTGGACTGCTGTCTATGGGGTCGCACAGAGTCGGACACAACTGAGGCGACTTAGCAGCAGCAGCTGGAGTGTGGTTTCAAGCACATTCTCAGACCTACAGATACAGACTGTAACTATACATACAATGAATACAACCCAAACTCTCCCTCTAGTGCCGGTGTATTGTAAAGCATGCTACGAATAGAAAAGGGAGATTCAAACTCTCTTGACAGATCAAAATATCTTTTCAATAATGTTTTTGATCATTGATTTTTCATAATATATTGATATGATTTGTCTCCTTGGAGAACATGCCCTGTATACTACCAAATTTATACCTCTGGTCTTACATGCTCTGTAAATTCCAGATTCATAAATCTAGATCCTTCTACTCTTTTAACTGCTTCAATGGATTGTTACTGCAGACACTTAAAAGCTCAAATGCCTTTCCAGGCCTGTGGGTCTCACCTGTTCTGGCCCTCACTTCTATTTCTAAGTCATTGTTCTAGTCACACTGAGCTTCTCGTTATTCTTTGAATACTTCAAACTCATTCCCACCTGAGGACCTATACTACTTCTTCCTTTTTTGTTTGGAATATTCTTTGCTAGAACTTTACTCAACTTTTTTCTTACCCAGTTCTCAGGTTAAAAGTCACCTCCTCAAAGAGACCACTTAACATAAATTGGCCCCATGATTTCTTTCCATTTTATCATTCTGTTTATTTTGTGAATAGTACTTATCACTACCCAGTATTTTCTTATTTCCTTGTATCTTTCCTTCACTGCCTCTCCCCACTGGGACACAATCTTCTGAAAGGCAAAGAACTTGTAGGTTTTAGCTGTGACTCTGTCTCCCACACTGAGAACAGTGCATAGCAATATATAGGCATTGAGGAAGTATTTGTTGAATAACTGAATCAATATTTTATTATATTAGTCTTGAAAAGTAACACCACTCTCACCTTACTGTGGCTTTGTCAGGTAGACTTATCTCAAGTTTCCCGTCCTCATTGTTTTACCACCCAGCGGTCATCCTCCCACCAGATGTCTGAAGTCCATATGACTCTCTCCCATCAAAATCTGTCCTCAAGAATCTTAAACTCAATTTACTGTGAGTGCCAAGTCACTTCAGTTGGGTCTGACTCTTTGCAACTCCATGGACTATAGCCCACCAGGCTCCTCTGTCCATGGGATCCTCCAGACAAGAATACTGGAATGGGTTGCCATGCCTTCCTCCAGGGGATCTTCCCAAGCCAGGGACTGAACTCCCATCTCTTGTGTCTCCTGCGTTGGCAGATGGGTTCTTTACTACTAGTGCCACCTGGGAAACCTTCTATTTACTGTAAGCATGAAAGATTACTAACAGCCTGCCTCTGTAACAATCCCAAGTAGCATGTCATTTTAATAAGGATAAATCCTTTGACTGCAAAAAATTACCAAGAATATACAAAAGTTTTCCATGATGATTCTTTCCATGATTAATTTTCCCAGAGCCATTGGAATTTTTTTTTCTGATTTAAAACTAGCCCTATTTAATCCACCTTTTCTATGAAAACAGGTAGTAATAATACAACTTACTTTTTCTTTCTCTGAACAATACAGAAGATGAAAAATAAAATACATGAAACAGTAAAGAATGTACCAAATGTATGTAACTAATTATAAGAAAAACCAGCAGTACCTAGAAAACATAAACCAAAAACATGTTCTTTGGGACTATACTTCTTTTTATATACTATACTGACATTTTGGTACCTTTAATCTGTAAAGCTCTATTGTTTTACCATTGGCTTGTTGAGGACGACAGAGGATGAGATGGCTGGATGGCATCACATTGATGAGCTATCAATTGTCGACATTCAAATTGATACTATAAGATTGTCACATTTCATTTTGTAAAATAATATACTAATAGTGTTCAAATTGAAGACAGACAATATTTACTATCATTCTATCACTCTCAAGAATTAAAAAAATATATAGCCACCTAAATATCCACTTAGATATAACCACTTTAAAAATTATTAAGCAAAATATAATATAGTCACTTAATGAAATATTATCCTGTTACTAAAATTGAATTCCCAAAGATTCTGTAATAACCTTAGAAAATAAATTTACAAGGGTAACTAGTATTTAAATTAATGTTCTTAGTGATGCAATAGACACTTTATAAGGATTATAAGGTAGTAGTATTTGCCACCCTGAAATACATCTCTTTCACATAAGGATTATTTCAGGCTGATTTTTTAAGAAGCTGAAAACACAGGATATACAACTGAAAACCAAGTAGAAGTTATTCTTTGGTAAGAAAGATGTTCATAAGAAAAATAAATCTATAAGACAATCTGTAAGAGAAATCTTCATTTGAACCAGAAAGAAGAGGATGATGCTAAATGTGTAGATTCTTACCAATTGAGAAAGCTACAACTTAAATCTGCATAACAACCTTATCCATGTTTACAGTGCCTTTTCTGGTAACCTCCCATAACTAACTCTCCACCCCTAACATCTTTTTTCTTTAAAAAAGCTGAAGATAGTGCTTAAGGTTATGGCATCAGTCCTTTCAAAGGCTCTGTTTTCTTGGTTCTCTCCCATGTATACATACACTGAAAATTTTTTGTTTTTCTCCTGTTGATTTGTAATATCTTTTTTTTTTACTAGACTAGCCAAAGAACCTAAAAAGGAAGAAGGGAAAACTTTTCCATTCCTATAATTATTTACATCAACTAGGTGAGCACAATTATTTGGTACAAAATGGAAAACGGAGGCCCTAAGATGTAAAAAAATTGCCCCAAACTGTATAGTGATTAGATGGCAAAAATGAGAAGCAAATGCAGTTCTCTGTCTGACTCCAGGGCCTGCATACTTAAGAAAAACACAAATGGTAAAACAACGGCACCCCACTCAAGTACTCTTGCCTGGAAAATCCCATGGACGGAGGAGCCTGGCGGGCTGCAGTCCATGAGGTCGCTAAAAGTCAGATACGACTGAGCGACTTCACTTTCATTTTTCACTTTCATGCATTGGAGAAGGAAATGGCAACCCACTCCAGTTTTCTTGCCTGGAGAATCCCAGGGACGGGGGAGCCTGGTGGGCTGCCGTCTATGGGGTCGCACAGAGTTGACACGACTGAAGCGACTTAGCAGCAGTACTTAAGTTGTATTATAAACTTTCCTTCTTTCTATATAGCCTTCTGAATATAATTTATATTTTATATAACAGCTTCAGTTGACCATCATTATGATTATCAATAATAGTTCTTAGGTGTAGCATAAAAATGAACCTGTGCCTCACAGTGGATAGATCTTAAGGAAAATTTTCCGTTATGTTAAGTGGCATGAACTACTGTGCATTTTGCATCTTTGTTTTTGTCCTCTTTCTGTTTGTCAGATTGATGTCATTTGTCTGCTTATTGTGACCTCTCATTCCTTTTTAATTTGCGGCTTTAGTTTTTTATTATCATTGAAAAAAAGATAAATTCTTCTTAGCAAATACTTTTTCCCTGAGATACTATTAGAAAATCATAGATTTTAGTTGAAAAGCTTTATGCCAATTGTTTTTAATTGGTCAAATATCACTCTGCCTCAGTTTCTATTTTTAACTCTGTTTTTTGTTTTTTGTTTGTTTGTTTTTTTCAGTGAGATACTGCATAGCTCATTCAAATGGGTGGAGGAAGCTGAATGGAAAGAATCTGGCACAAAAATTTGAACACAGACCTGTGTTCAATGGCAACAAAAGTGGGGTGGGGGGAGGAAACTCTAAATAAGATTTCAGCAAAATCAGGGATTTATATCCCAAATATGTTCTATAAAGCTAGTGCTACATCGCTTCAGTCACGTCCAACTCTTTGTGACCCTATGGACTGTAGCTCACCAGGCTCCTCTGTCCGTGGGATTCTCCAAGAAAAAATACTAGAGTGGGTTGTCATGCCCTCCTCCAGGGGATCTTCCTGACCCAGCGGTCGAATCTGAGTCTCTTACGTCTCCAGCATTGGCAGCTGGGTTTTTTTCCACTGCTGCTGCTGCTGCTAAGTCGCTTCAGTCGTGTCCGACTCTGTGCGACCCCATAGACGGCAGCCCACCAAGCTCCGCCGTCCCCGGGATTCTCCAGGCAAGAACACTGGAGTGGGTTGCCATTTCCTTCTCCAATGCATGAAAGTGAAAAGTGAAAGTGAAGTCTCTCAGTCGTGTCCGACTCCTAGTCTCACCTTAAAAATAAACATGGAAAAATCCTCTTCTGAACTGATGTTATATCTTTGAAGACATTTGTATCTCAGTGAGAAATAAAAATTTTTTAATTAAAGAAGTGAAGTTAACCATAATAACCTACTCAATAGATTGATGGGACATACATATGCCATTTAGTTGCCATAACTCAATCTCATGATTTGGGGAAAATTACCAGGAGAAAAAGGCTGATTGACTTCTGTTTGAAAGGATTCATGTAACAGAAATACTTATCTCTACCCTTTCCTGAGACTTCATTAAAAAAATAGTAACAAAACTAAAATGATTAAATGTAAAATAACAAGTAGACAGAAGAGAGACCTCCGTTAAAAGAAGTTTAAACAAGCATATGAAAGATGTAAAAAGTACAGAGTGGCCTATGAAAGTGCAGGATGAAAGAAGCTGCAAGCTCATGTATGTATAAAGCAGACTATTCCTGCACAGAGAGCCCTGCAGGACTTTGGGGGAGGGCTCAGGATTCAGATGACAAAGGAAGGAATAGTGAATCACAGAATAAAGGTTAGAGTCAAAAGCATCACTTTCACATCCCAAAGCACAACTTTGGACAGCCAAGTGCTTACCCCTCAGGCAAAAAACATGGAGGTTCAAGGAATCATTAAACATGCAGAAATAGCCAAGGTAGAGGGGATCAGAGCACCAGAGTAAAGGCTCTACATTCTGGCTTTCAGAGTCTTCTGGTTAATTGCTGCCTGCTCTGTACAAATAAAAATTTAGCTCTTCACAAGATGCAAAAAACCAAATGAAGATACTTTAAACTCCCAGTCAGGAATCTGTAAACTTTGAAGAAAGCCTGTAATCAAAGTGGAAATTACTGAGTAAAAATAACATAAAATCATGGTAGTGGAGGTGAGGCAGGGACTGGTAGAGATAATTAAAGACAATTAAAGCACCCCTAAATTATTATTCTTAGATAGATTTAAGAACATATTATTTCCTTAAAGTAGGAGGATAATTTTGTAAAATTAATTTTAAATTATAAAAGCAATTCAGAATTATAAACTTGATTATCAAAAGAAGGAAACAGTTAATAGAGTTTGAAGACAAATTTTAGAAACGTTCTCAGTAGTCTGAAGAAAAGGAAAAGAGACATGAATGTTAAAGAAAAAATAAAATCCAAACTAAATATTTTAATGGCCATTTAATAAAGTTTATCAAAAGAGAATGTTATATGAATGGAGGGAAAGTCTCAAAGATATGAGAAGGTTGTCAGAGTTGAAGGATTTGAGTCTCTGGATTGAATGAACCTACCAAATAAATGCCCATCACATTAAAGGAGTTTTTAAAAGACAACTATTAAAAAAAATAGCACTGGAAAGTTTCAAAAGTCTAATAGTAGAAGAATCTATGTTACCAATGAGAAGTAATATTTACTATCACAATTATCAGATTGACATTTGGCTTCTTATCAATAACAATTGATAATCTGCCTGCAATGCAGGAGACACGGGTTCAATTCCTGGGTCAGGAAGATCCCCTGGAGAAGGGATAGGCTACCCACTCCAGTATTCTTGTTGCTCAGCTGGTAAAGAATCTGCCTGCAGTGCGGAAGACCTGGGTTCAATGCCTGTTTAAGGGAGAAGGCAGTGGGACCCCACTCCAGTACTCTTGCCTGGATAATCCCACGGATGGAGGAGCCTGGTAGGCTGCAGTCCATGGGGTCGCTAAGAGCTGGACACGACTGAGCGACTTCACTTTCACTTTTCACTTTCATGCATTGGAGAAGGAAATGGCAACCCACTCCGGTGTTCTTGCCTGGAGAATTCTAGGGACGGGAGAGCCTGGTGGGCTGCCGTCTATGGGGTCACACAGAGTTGGACACGACTGAAGCGACTTAGCAGCAATAACGATAGATGGTCAAGGTAACAGAGAAATATTCTGTTCTGAGGCCAGAACAATGCTTAAAGTTGTATAACAAGCAAGATATCATCACATGTAAAAGCATTCTAAGACCATTAGACAGATCCTGTGGTCTTTTAGCATGACCACCAGAGTCACTAGCAAAACAGCTGCTTGTTCTCATCTACAGCATTAAGTTTTGAACTCAATTCTAGACTAGTATTCTAGTCTAGAATAAGAGAGTGGGTCGCCATTTCCTTCTCCAGGGGATATTCCTGACCCAGGGATTGGACCCACATCTCCTGAATTGGCAGGTGGATTCTTTACCACTGAGCTACCTGGGAAGCCCTGAGTTTTTTTAAATTCAGAGATTGATGAGATTTCCTAGGCCTAAATGAGGTGATATTTAGCTCATCTGGACTGCTTACTAGACTACTCATTTCAATACTTTTACAGTTGATTATATACAAAACTGTTAGATTTCCAAAAGATATGATGTCTCCTTCACTCATTCAAAATTTATGATTCAACATCACTGAAGGCTAGTGATGCTTTTGTTTCTTGGGTGGATGTGACAAATTATGAAGACACTTTACCCTTTTCATCATTTTCTTGCATTTATAAAAACCAAAAATATAGATTATGTTAAAGGTATCTTAATAAAATAGAATAAGTAGGCTAACTAATGTGACTTACTCAATACTGTCACCAACTCTGAATATAGCATTAAGTTATACTGCAAGCTGTCCAGTCAAATAAGATTCTGGAAAAGTTATTAGATCTTGCTGCTTTCTGCAAATAATATGCAGAGGTGCTATAGTTTTTTTCCTAAAATAATCTATAATAAATGACTTGCCTTTTCCATGTGTATTTTGAAGAAAGAAAATATTTCATTCATTATAAAGCCTAGGCTTTGAAGTACTACTCTCTGAATAGTAACACTCAACAGTAGATTTCTTTCTGTGAAGAAACTCTAGTTGGCAGATAAGTGGAGAGCCCTTCTCTTTCTATTAAAAATGTTTAAGGCTATGCAATGAGGGCAGAGGAACTCACCTTTTTAATTTCTGGAAACTTGAATCAAAGCATATTAATTCTTGAATGTGGTGACAAGAGCTCTGTTGCATTGAAGCTGTGGAAATGCAGCTCCAAAAGATAAATAAATGATGGCCAGTATAAAACTTGATAGTAAGAGAAGATTTTAAGGATATATGTTACAATCTAAAGACGCTTACTCCTTGGAAGGAAGGTTATGACCAACCTAGATAGCATATTCAAAAGCAGAGACATTACTTTACCAACAAAGGTTCGCCTAGTCAAGGCTATGGTCTTTCCTGTGGTCATGTATGGATGTGAGAGCTGGACTGTGAGGAAGGCTGAGCGCCGAAGAATTGATGCTTTTGAACTGTGGTGTTGGAGAAGACTCTTGAGAGTCCCTTGGACTGCAAGAAGATCCAACCAGTCCATTCTGAAGGAGATCAATCCTGGAATTTCTTTAGAAGGAATGATGCTAAAGCTGAAACTCCAGTATTTTGGCCACCTCATGCGAAGAGTTGACTCATTGGAGAAGACTCTGATGCTGGGAGGGATTGAGGGCAGGAGGAGAAGGGGACGACAGAGGATGAGATGGCTGGATGGCATCACTGACTCGATGGATGCGAGTCTGAGTGACCTCCGGGAGCTGGTGATGGACAGGGAGGCCTGGCGTGCTGCGGTTCATGGGGTCACAAAGAGTCGGACACGACTGAGCGACTGATCTCTCTCTGATGTTACAATCTCCAAGTCAACCACTTTCTTTATCTAGCCCATCTTTGCATGAAATGGGTATAGAAGGGTATAGGAATGTATAATTAACCCAAAGGGGTTGTCGATGAAATAAAAACAAATAATTAATCTAAAAGAATTCAGGAAGAGAGAAAAAGAGACATAAAACTGGTCAGATAGTAGTAAATATCATAAGATGGTAGATTAAAATCTCAACATATCAGTACTTACACCAAATTTAAAGAGTTTAAAGATTTTAGTTTTACAAGATTATCAGGTGGAAATTGAAAATAATTATTTAAAATCTATAGAAAATTATGTCATTTTAATATTTAGAGAATATTGCAGAGGAATGTTGGACATCTGGTGAGACCATTTTCTCCCCCACAAATTCATCAAAAGAACATTTGAATGCTAAGCAAATTTCACAAAACAACTTCTGTAATGCTGGCAGAGAACATCAGGCACCCAGAAAGGACAGCCCCATTGTCTTCAAAAGGAGTGTAGGACAACATATAAAAGATAAAAAGAGAGACAAAAGAGTTACTGGGGGGGAGATCCATCCAGGACAGTGAATGGTTTGCCTTAAAACAGAGAATTCTTCCAGATCACCAGGAAACACTCTCATTTGCAGGTCTGTTGGGACATCTTGGAATCTTTCTTCAGAGGGCAACATAACTAGGAGGAAAAATAACATAAATAACCCATTCCACTCCATTTTAGATTACATGCCTAATGCCAACACTCAGCGCTTGCCACCTCCAGCATGCAAGCAGGGGCCGAATATTGCCTTGGGTCATGGACGGCTGACATTTCATGCCCTTAGGGCAATCTGAGGGAACTAACATGAGATAGCAGCCCAAACTGTGGTATGGCCAAAGAGAGAGAGAAAAAAAAAAAAAAGAGTGAGAGAGAGAGAGAACTATCCTGCAAAAAGCCCTAACCTGAGGCACTGCCAGGCCCACTCACAGAACAAATGACTGAGCAAACATCAGAGGAGAGCCAGCACGCTGTGGACCAGCCCATCCCCTGCCAGAGACAAGCAGGCATTGGTGGGGGGGGGTGGAGCCAGAGCTGGAAAGGGGCAATCACAGCCCCAGAGAGGCATCCTCTTCCAAACTGGAAACAGGCTCCATTGCTAACCAAGAGTTCTTGGGATTCTGGACAGTTGATATCTGCCAGGAGGGTCGCAGCCAGAGATCAGCTCCCCAGAAGAGAAACATGGCACACCTGAGAAGGCACGCCCGTTGTACACCCAGAAAAATGAACGGTTGGGATGTGGGAGGTGATAAGATGCACTGCCCATCTGGGGGTGACTGCGCTCAACAAGCATCTGGTCACCTGAGGTGCTCAGACCTGGGAAGGGCACAAAACGCAGGCCCAACCGAGTCTGCACCTTTGGGGAGTACTCAAGAACCTGAACCTGAGCGGCTTAGACCTGGAAAGTGCATGCAACCCAGGGCCTGCCTCAGACAGTTCCCAGCAGAGCAACCTAGAGCCTGAGCAGTGTAGACAGGGAAAGTACACACGCAGTGAGTTGGGGAAAACCCATTGAGGCTGAAACCTGCAAGCGCTTCCCACACACGCCAGTGATATTTGTTTGCACTGTTCCTCCCTCCCCACAGCACGACTGAACAAGTGAACCTAAATAAGTGACCACTTTCACCCCCTTGTGTCAGGGCAGAAATTAAACACCAAAGAGACCAGCAAACAGAAGAAGCTAAAATAAACAGAGGGAACCACTTTGGAAGTCACAAGTGCAACAGATTATAACCCTGTAGTTAGCACCGACTACATTGGAAGGGGCCTATAGAAATTGAGAAGTATAAGCCAGATCAAGGAACTATCTGAAACTGAACTGACCCCACACTGTCCACAACAGCTCAAGAGAAATTCCTAGATATATTTGTACTATTATCATTTTTTAAATTAAAAACTTTTTTTTAATTTTTAAGTCCTCTATTACTCCTTTAATTTTCATTTTTATAATCTACTATTACCTTTCAAAAAAAAGACCCTATTTTTAAAGCAAACTTTATATATATATATACATTATAATTTTTGTGACTTTTTCTTTTAATATTGTATTTTTGAGAGTCTAACCTCTGCTCTAGATTTTTAATCTTTGCTTTTTGGTATTTGTCATCAATTTTGTACCTTTGAGAACCCAATCTTCAGTAACCATTTTTACTTGGGAATGTCATTACTTGCTTGATTGCTCTCTCCCCATTTTGACTCTTCTTCTCCACCAGGTCACCTCTATATCCTCCCTCTCCTTTCTCTTCTCTACCCAACTCTTGAATCTCTTTGTGTGTTCCAGGCTGTGGAGAACACTTAGGGAACTGATAACTGACTGGATCTGTCTCTCTCTTTTGATTCCCCCTTTTCTCCTCCTGGTCACCTCTGTCTCCTTCCTCCCTCTTCTCTTCTCTGTCTAACTCTGTGAACATCTCTGAGGGGTCCAGACTGTGAAGAGCACATAGGGAAATGATTACTGGCTAGCTTGCTCTCTCCCCCCTTTTGATTCCCCCTCTTCTCCTCTTGGCCACCTCTATCTTCCTCCTCCCTAGTCTCTTCTCCATGTAACTCTGTGAACCTCTCCGGGTGTCCCTCACTGTGAAGAAACTTTTCATCATTAACCTAGATATTTTATCATCGGGGCTGTACAGATGGAGAAGTCTTGAGGCTACTGTAAGAATAATTCTGAAATCCAGAGGCAGGAGGCTTAAGTTCAAAACCTGAGAACACCGAAGAACTCCTGACTCCAGGGAGCATTAATCGATAAGAGCTCATCCAAAAGCCTCCATACCTACACTGAAACCAAGCACCACCCAAGAGCCAACAAGTTCCAGAGCAAGACACACCACACAAATTCTCCAGCAACACAGAAACATAGCCCCGACCTGCAATATACAGGCTGCCCAGTCACACCAAAGTCACTGATATCTCAAAACTCACTACTGGACACTTGATTGCACTCCAGAGAGAAGAAATCCAGCTCCACCCACCAGAACACCAACACAAGCTTCCCTAACCAAGAAACCTTGACAAGCCACCCCTCCAACCCCACCCACCCTGAGGAACTTCTACAATAAAAAGGAACCACAAACTGCCAGAATACAGAAAGGCCACCCCAAACACAGCAATCTAAACAAGATGAAAAGGCAGAGAAATACTCAGCAGGTAAAGGAACAGGATAAATGCCCACCAAACCAAACAAAAGAGGAAGAGATAGGGAATCTACCTGATAAAGAATTCAGAATAATGATAGTGAAAATGATCCAAAATCTTGAAAACAAAATGGAGTTACAGATAAATAGCCTGGAAACAAGGATTGAGAAGATGCAAGAAATGTTTAACAAGGACCTAGAAGAAATAAAAAAGAGTCAATATATAATGAATAATGCAATAAACAAGATAAAAAACACTCTGGAGGGAGCCAACAGTAGAATAACAGAAGCAGAAGATAGGATAAGTGAGGTCCTATCAGAAGATAGAATGGTAGAAATAAATGAAACATGGGGGGAAAAAAGAAAAAATAATTAAAAGAAATGAGGACAACCTCAGAGACCTCTGGGACAATGTTAAACATCCCAACAATCAAATCATAGGAATTCCAGAAGAAGAAGACAAAAAGAAAGACCATGAGAAAATACTTGAAGAGATAATAGTTGAAAACTTCCCTAAAATGGGGAAGAAAATAGCCACCCAAGTCCAAGAAACCCAGAGAGTCCCAAACAAGATCAACCCAAGGAGAAACACCCCAAGACACATATTAACCAAATTAACAAAGATCAAACACAAAGAACAAATATTAAAAGCAGCAAAGGAAAAACAACAAATAACACACAAGGGAATTCCCACAAGGATAATAACTGATCTTTCAATAGAAACTCTTCAGGCCAGAAGGGAATGGCAGGACATACTTGAAATGATGAAAGAGAAAAACCTACAGGCCAGATTACTGTACCCAGCAAGGATCTCATTCAAATATGAAGGAGAAATCAAAAGCTTTACAGACAAGCAAAAGCTGAAAGAATTCAGCACCACCAAACCAGCTCTCCAACAAATGCCAAAGGATCTTCTCTAGACAGGAAACACAGAAAGGGTGTATAAACTTGAACCCAAAATAACAAAGTAAAGGGCAACGGGATCATACTTAATAATAATTACCTTAAATGTAAATGGGTTGAATGCCCCAATCAAAAGACAAAGACTGCCTGAATGGATAAAAAAACAAGACCCCTATATGTGTTGTCTACAAGAGACCCACCTCAAAACAAGGGACACATACAGACTGAAAGTGAAGGGCTGGAAAAAGATATTCCATGAAAATAGAGACCAAAAGAAATCAAGAGTAGCAACACTCATATCAGATAAAATAGACTTGGAAATAAAGGCTATGAAAATAGACAAAGAAGGACACTACATAATGATCAAAGGATCAAGAAGAAGATATAACAATTATAAATATATATGCACCCAACATAGGAGCACCATGGTATGCAAGGCAAATGCTAACAAGTACGAAATGGGAAATTAACAATAACACAATAATAGTGGGAAACTTTAATAACCCACTCACACCTATGGATAGATAAACTAAACAGAATATTAACAAGGAAACACAAACTTCAGATGATACAATAGACCAGTTAGACCTAATTGATATCTATAGGACATTTCACCCCAAAACAATGATCTTCACCTTTTTCTCAAGTGCACATGAAACCTTCTCCAGGATAGATCACATCCTGGGCCATAAATCTAGCCTTGGTAACTTCAGAAACATTGAAATCATTCCAAGCATCTTTTCTGACCACAATGTAGTAAGATTAGATGTCAATTATGGGATAAAAACTAATAAAAATTCTAACACATGAAAGCTGAACAACACACTGCTGAGAAATCAACAAATCACAAAAGAAATCAAAAAAATAAATCAAAATATGCATAGAAATGAATGAAAATGAAAACAAAACAGCCCAAAACCTATGGGGCACTGTGAAAGCAGTGCTAAGGGGAAGGTTCATAGCAATACAGGCTTACCTCAAGAAACAAGAAAAAAGTCAAATAAATAACCTAACTCTACACCTAAAGCAACTAGAAAAGGAAGAAATGGAGAACCCCAGGTTAGTAGAAGGAAAGAAATCTCAAAAATTAGGGCAGAAATAAATGTAAAAGAAACAAAAGAGACCATAGCAAAAATAAACAAAGCTAAAAGCTGGTTCTTTGAGAAGATAAATAAAATTGGCTAACCATTAGCTAGACACATCAAGAAACAAGGGAAGAAAAATCAAATCAACAAAATTAGAAATGAAAATGGAGAAGTCACAACAGACAACACAGAAATACAAAGGATCATAAGAGACTACTATCAGCAACTATATGCCAATAAAATGGACAACTTGGAAGAAATGGACAAATTCTTAGAAAAGTACAACTTTTCAAAACTGAACCAGGAAGAAATAGAAAATCTTAACAGACCCATCACAAGCATGGAAATTGAAACTGTAATCAGAAATCTTCCAGCAAACAAAAGCCCAGGACCAGACAGCTTCACAGCTGAACTCTAGATAAATTTAGAGGCGAGCTAACACCTATCCTACTTAAACTCTTCCAGAAAATTGCAGAGGAAGATAAACTTCCAAACTCATTCTATGAGGCCAATATCACCCTAATACCAAAACCAGACAAATATGCCACAAAAAAAGAAAACTACAGGCCAATATCACTGATGAACTTAGATGGAAAAATCCTTAACAAAATTCTAGCAAGCAAAATCCAACAACATATCTAAAAGATCATACATCATGACTAAGTGGGCTTTATCCCAGGGATGCAAGGATTCTTCAATATCTGCAAATCAATCAATGTAACACACCACATTAACAAATTGAAAGATAAAAACCGTATGATTAACTCAATAGGTGCAGAGAAAACCTTTGACAAAATTCAACATCCATTTATGATAAAAACCCTCCAGAAGCAGGAATAGAAGGAACATACCTCAACATAATAAAACTATATATGACAAACCCTCAGCAAACATTATCCTCAGTGGTGAAAAATTGAAAGCATTTTCCCTAAAGTCAGGAACAAGACAAGTGTGCCTACTCTCACCACTACTATTCAACATAGTTTTGGAAGTTTTGGCCACAGCAATCAGAGCAGAAACAGATTTAAAAAGAATCCAGATTGGAAAAGAAGTAAAACTCTCACTGTTTGCAGATGACATGATCCTCTACATAGAAAACCCTAAAGACTCCACCAGAAACTTACTAGAGCTGATCAATGAATATTGGAGAAGGAAATGGCAACCCACTCCAGTACTCTTGCCTGGAAAATTCCATGGACAGAGGAGCCTGGTAGGCTACAGTCCATAGGGTTGCAAAGAGTCGGACACGACTGAGCAACTTCACTCACTTCAATCAATGAACATAGTAAAGTTGCAGGATATAAAATAAACACACAGAAATCTTTTGCATTCCTATACATTAACAATGAGAAAACAGAAAGAGAAATTAAGGAAACAATTCCATTCACCATTGTAACACAAAGAATAAAATACTTAGGAATATATCTACCTAAAGAAACAAAAGACCTGTATATAGAAAACTATAAAACACTGATGAAAGAAATCAGAGGACACAAACAGATGGAGAAATATATCATGTTCATGGGTTGGAAGAATCAATATAATGAAAATGAGTATGCTACCCAAAGCAATCTATAGATTCAGTGTAATCCCTATCAAGTTACCAATGGTATTTTTCACAGAACTAGAACAAATAATTTCACAATTTGTATGGAAATACAAAAAACCTCGAATAGCCAAAGCAGTCTTGAGAAAGAAGAATGGAACTGGAGGAATCAACCTGCCTGACTTCAGGCTATACTACAAAGCTACAGTCACCAAGACAATATGGTACTGGCACAAAGAAAGAAATATAAATCAATGGAACAAAATAGAAAACCGAGAGATAAATCCACGCACTTATGGACACCTTATCTTTGACAAGAAGGCAAGAATATACAATGGAGAAAAGACAATCTCTTTAACAAGTGGTGCTGGGAAAACTGGTCAACCACTTGTAAGAGAATGAAACTAGAACACTTTCTAACACCATACACAAAAATAAATTCAAAGTTGATTAAAGATCTAAAAGTAAGACCAGAAACTATAAAACTCCTAGAGGAAAACATATGCAAAACACTCTCCGACATACATCACAGCAGGATCCTCTATGACCTACCTCTAAGAGTAATGGAAATAAGAGCAAAAAATAAACAAACGGGACCTAATTAAACTTAAAAAGCTTTTGCACAACGAAGGAAACTATAAACAAGGTGAAAAGACAGCCTTCAGAATGGGAGAAAATAATAGCAAACGAAGCAATTGACAAAGAATTCATCTCAAAAATATACAAGCAACTCCTGCAGCTCAATTCCAGAAAAATAAATGACCCAATCAAAAAATGGGCCAAAGAACTAAACAGACATTTCTCCAAAGAAGACATACAGATGGCTAACAAACACATGAAAAGATGCTCAACATCACTAATTATTAGAGAAATGCAAATCAAAACCACAATGAAGTATTATTTCACGCCAGTCAGAATGGCTGCTATCCAAAAGTCTACAAGCAATAAATGCTGGAGAGGGTGTGGAGAAAAGGGAACTCTCTTAAACTGTTGGTGTGAATGCAAACTAGTACAGCCACTATGATGAACAGTGTGGAAATTCCTTAAAAAACTGAAATAGAACTGCCATATGACCCAGCAATCCCACTGCTGGGCACACACACCAAGGTAACCAGAATTGAAAGAGACATGTGTACCCCAATGTTCATTGCAGCACTGTTTCTAATAGCTAGGACATGGAAGCAACCTAGATGTCCATCAGCAGATGAATGGATAAGAAAATAGTGGTACATATACACAATGGAGTATTACTCAGCCATTAAAAAGAATACATTTGAATCAGTTCTAATGAGGTGGATGAAACTGGAGCCTATTATACGGAGTGAAGTAAGCCAGAAAGAAAAACACAAACACAGTATACTAACGCATATATATGGAATTGAGAAAGATGATAACAATAACCCTGTATACAAGACAGCAAAAGAGACACTGATGTATATAGAACAGTCTTTTGGACTCTGGGAGAGGGAGAGGGTGAGATGATTTGGGATAGTGGCATTGAAATATGTATAGTATCATATTTGAAACGAGTCGCCAGTCCAGGTTCGATGCTTGATACCGGATGCCTGGGGCTGGTGCACTGGGATGACCCAGAGGGATGGTATGGGGAGGGAGGAGGGAGGAGGGTTCAGGATGGAGAACACATGTATACCTGTGGCAGATTCATTTTGATGTATGGCAAAACCAATACAGTATTGTAAAGTTAACTAAAATAAAATTTAAAAAAATAAAAAATAAAATTTCAAAAAAAAAGCTGTGGTACATATAAACAATGGAATATTACTCAGCCTTTAAAAAGAATACATTTGAATCAGTTCTAATGAGGTGGATGAAACTAGAGCCTATTGTACAGAGTGAAGTAAGCCAGAAAGAAAAACACCAATATGGTATACTAACACATATATATGGAATTTAGAAAGATAGTAACTATAACCCTATATGTGAGATAGCAAAAGAGACAGAGATGTATGGAACAGTCTTTTGGACTCTGTGGGAGAGGGCGAGGGTGGGATGAATTGGGAGAATGGCATTGAAACATGTATATTACCATATGTGAAACGCACCGCCAGTCCAGGTTCGATGCATGGGACAGGGTGCTCAAGGCTGGTGCACTGAGATGGCCCAGAGGGATGGTATGGGGAGGGAGATGGGATAGGGGTTCAGGATGGGGAACACATGTACACCCATGGCTGATTCGTGTCAATGTATGGCAAAATCACTACAATATTGTAAAGCAATTAGCCTCCAATTAAAATGAATAAATTTACAAAAAAATTTAGATATATTTAAATCATTATTTGAATTCTTTAGGAAAATTATGCTGTTTAACTATGGCTTTGAAACAGAAGATACAGTTGACAAATCTTGAAACAAAGGTGGGTGGAGAGAAGTGTAGCTAAGAAAGACTTTCTACGGTAAATGAAACAAACAAACAACAACAACAAAAAAACAGGTTTAACCATGTTGCTAAAGGTTGCAGAGGTAAGCAGCAGAAGAACGCACCAAGAAGAAAGGAACTATATTGGGAGGAACAAAAGTTGAAGGAGCCTAATCTTCATCACCTGTGGCAGAAATTCAGTGGAACATACGTAAGAGAGATCAATTAAAAATTTGCCACGTAAGAGCAGTTTCCCCTGGAAGCAGGGCTGGGGTAGATCATAGCTTCATTATTTGATTCTTTGAAGACCTACAAGACCTTTTAGAACTAACACCCAAAAAAGATGTCCTTTTCATTATAGGGGACTGGAATGCAAAAGTAGGAAGTCAAGAAACACCTGGAGTAACAGGCAAATTTGGCCTTGGAATATGGAATGAAGCAGGGCAAAGACTAACAGAGTTTTGCCAAGAAAATGCACTGGTCATAGCAAATACCCTCTTCCAACAACACAAGAGAAGACTCTATACATGGACATCACCAGATGGTCAACACCAAAATCAGATCGATTATATTCTTTGCAGCCAAAGATGGAGAAGCTCTATACAATCAGCAAAAACAAGACCAGGAGCTGACTGTGGCTCAGACCATGAACTCCTTATTGCCAAATTCAGACTGAAATTGAAGAAAGTAGGGAAAACCACTAGACCATTCAGGTATGACCTAAATCAAATCCCTTATGATTATACAGTGGAAGTGAGAAATAGATTTAAGGGACTGGATCTGATAGATAGAGTGCCTGATGAACTATGGAATGAGGTTCGTGACATTGTACAGGAGACAGGGATCAAGACCATCCCCATGGAAAAGAAATGCAAAAAAGCAAAATGGCTGTTTGGGGAGGACTTGCAAATAGCTGTGAAAAAAAGAGAAGCAAAAAGCAAAGGAGAAAAGGAAAGATATAAACATCTGAATGCAGAGTTCCAAAGAATAGCAAGAAGAGATAAGAAAGCCTTCTTCAGCGATCAATGCAAAGAAATAGAGGAAAACAACAGAATGGGAAAGACTAAGGATCTATTCAAGAAAATCAGAGATACCAAAGGAACATTTCATGCAAAGATGGGCTCGATAAAGGACAGAAATAGTATGGACCTAACAGAAGCAGAAGATATCAAGAAGAGGTGGCAAGAATACACAGAAGAACTGTACAAAAAAGAGCTTCATGACCCAGATAATCATGATGGTGTGATCACTGACCTAGAGCCAGACATCCTGGAATGTGAAGTCAAGTGGGCCTTAGAAAGCATCACTACGAACAAAGCTAGTGGAGGTGATGGAATTCCAGTGGAGCTATTCCAAATCCTGAAAGATGATGCTGTGAAAGTGCTGCACTCAATATGCCAGCAAATTTGGAAAACTCAGCAGTGGCCACAAGATTGGAAAAGGTCAGTTTTCATCCCAATCCCAAAGAAAGGCAATACCAAAGAGTGCCCAAACTACTGCACAATTGCACTCATCTCACACGCTAGTAAAGTAATGCTCAAAATTCTCCAAGTCAGGCTTCAGCAATATGTGAACCATGAACTTCCTGATGTTCAAGCTGGATTTAGAAAAGGCAGAGGAACCAGAGATCAAATTGCCAACATCCGCTGGATCATGGAAAAAGCAAGAGAGTTCCAGAAAAACATCTATTTCTGCTTTATTGACTATGGCAAAGCCTTTGACTGTGTAGATCACAATAAACTGTGGAAAATTCTGAGAGAGATGGGAATACCAGACCACCTGATCTGCCTCTTGAGAAATCTGTATGCAGGTCAGGAAGCAACAGTTAGAACTGGTCATGGAACAACAGACTGGTTCCAAATAGGAAAAGGAGTACGTCAAGGCTGTATATTGTCACCATGTTTATTTAACTTATATGCAGAGTACATCATGAGAAATGCTGGACTGGAGGAAACACAAGCTGGAATCAAGATTGCCGGGAGAAATACCAATAACCTCAGATATGCAGATGACACCACCCTTATGGCAGAAAGTGAAGAGGAACTAAAAAGCCTCTTGATGAAAGTGAAAGTGGAGAGTGAAAAGATTGGCTTAAAGCTCAACATTCAGAAAACGAAGATCATGGCATCTGGTCCCATCACTGCATGGGAAATAGATGGGGAAACAGTGGAAACAGTGTCAGACTTTCTTTTTCTGGGCTCCAAAATCACTGCAGATGGTGACTGCAGCCATGAAATTAAAAGACGCTTACTCCTTGGAAGGAAAGTTATGACCAACCTAGATAGCATATTCAAAAGCAGAGACATCACTTTGCCAACAAAGGTTCGCCTAGTCAAGGCTATGGTCTTTCCTGTGGTCATGTATGGATGTGAGAGCTGGACTGTGAAGAAGGCTGAGCACCGAAGAATTGATGCTTTTGAACTGTGGTGTTGGAGAAGACTCTTGAGAGTCCCTTAGGCTGCAAGGAGATCCAACCAGTCCATTGTAAAGGAGATCAGCCCTGGGTGTCCTTTGGAAGGAATGATGCTAAAGCTGAAACTCCAGTACTTTGGCCACCTCATGCCAAGAGTTGACTCATTGGAAAAGATTCTGAAGCTGGGAGGGATTGGGGGCAGGAGGAGAAGGGGACGACAGAGGATGAGATGGCTGGATGGCATCACTGACTCAATGGACGTGAGTCTGAGTGAACTCCAGGAGTTGGTGATGGACAGGGAGGCCTGGTGTGCTGTGATTTATGGGGTCACAAAGAGTTGGATACGGCTGAGCGACTGAACTGAACTGAACTGAAATATATATATACTTATAGTGCTAAGGCAGATTTGTCCTCCATGGCTTCCGTGTGGGAACACATTAAATAAACATTTGTAGCAGGCTTCATCTTCAAATGTCACCTCTTGTATAGTTATGAATGAGGAATTAGGTTCAATGGCCTTGCAGTGCAAGGCCGATCTGTGTATGGTGGAAGAATCTTTTCTCCATATTTACGGCTATATGTGCCAATATTTTGTGCCAAGAATCTTGGATCTTTTGCCAGGTAATTTGGACAACATCTGCTGGAGTTGTTAAACTGCAGAAAATAGTCACATTTTCCCCCAATACGGCTGTCTCATTATTTTTGTGCTTTATCCTATAAAACCCAGTATGAATCAAGAGAAATGTACTTTCATACTACCCTATACATGCCTGTTCAGTCGCTTCAGTCCTGTCCTACTCTTTGCAAAGCTATGGACTGGAGCCTGCCAGACTCCTCCATCCATGGGATTCTCCAGGCAAGAATACTGGAGTTGATTGCTATAACCTCCTCTAGGGGATCTTTCCAACCCTGAGGTCGAACCCACATCTCCAGCATTGCAGGCAGACTCTTTACCACTGAGCCACTGGGGAAGCCCTCATACTACCCTAGACTTACCTTTATCATAGCACTTATCTCTCTGTTTTATAATTATCTTTTTATTTCCCTCTCTTCCCCCATTAGAAAATGAACCCTCCTATCTTATTCATCATTGATAAATAGTTTCTGCTGTATAATACCTAATCAACAAATATTTATCAAATTCAAAAGTTACAATATAAATTAACCAACTAAAATGAGTAATGATAATTTCAACAAACATCTGGAGGCTGAGTGTGACCTAGATAGGTGACACACTCCTCAAGGCCCCAGTCTTAGGGAAGATCACTATGCTCCATAGGTTTCTATAGGTTTCACCAGCAGAAATTCCACCAGGTTCTCATGATGAAGAGCCAAAAAAATCACCTCCTAACCTTTGTCAAGAAAAGAGGAAAGTCTCCATTTTTAAATAAACCCAGTGCATTTTCCATAAAAAGACCTTCTGTCCAGGGGAAAAGACTTTACCAGAGGCCTAGCTCATGTGGTGGAAGGACAATGACCTAATTCCAGTTTTCTTTAGCTTCATGCAAAGACAATTCAAAAAAGAAAAAGTCTTTTTAACAAATGAGGTCGTTGTGACACTTGGCTGTCTAATTACTTTCCTAGGGTTGACATAAGAAACTATTACACACTTGATTGATTAAAACAATAGAATATTTTTACATCTAGAAGTTGTTGTTATTGTTATTGTTCAGTTGCTAAGTCATGTCCAACTCTCTGTGACCCCACGGACTGTGGGACACCAGGCTTCTGTGTTCTCCATTGTTTCCCATAGTTTGCTCAAATTCCTGTCCATTGAGTCAGTGACACTATCTAACCATCTCATTCTCTGTTTCTCCCTTCCTCTGCCTCCAATCTTTCGCAGCATCAGGATCTTTTTCAATAGTCGGCTTTTTGGGTCAGGTGACCAAAGTATTGGAGCTTCAGCTTCAGTATCAGTCCTTCCAAAGAACATTCAAAGTTGATTTCCTTATCGCATACAAATGGTTCAGGTGATTTACATCATCTTCTGGCCAGAAGGCCTATTAACATTTTATGACTCTTGACAAAGGTTTGTCAACCACAAGACTTATTTTCTCTAAGGGTAATTATTTTAAGGTTTGGCGCCATCTTCATCTGAAGTGTTAGATAAACTTGCATTCCTATAAGGGGGAGGCACAGTGGGTTTACAACAAAGAAAATAATTTATTACCTTAAGGGTCTAAAGTTACTAGCACCAAGGCCACTACTTATTTTTTCTACAAACCAACTATATTAATTAATACACTGCCCAGGAACTTTATTAATTGGAGCTGTAAGTTAATTCTTTATTAGAGAGAGCGAGATGGTGGTGGGGGACAGCCCCCAGTAAAGTCAGAGGTGAGAGCACAAAGCAGTAAAGTAGGTAGACTCTGGTTTTTTGGGGGTAGATGCTCGAGAATATCCGGGGGGACTCCTGAGGCTTGATCTCGCATTTGCGTCTGCCAAGCCTCCTTCCTAATGACCTTTGTCACGAGTGGAGCTCTGATCCAAGCCGGCTCCCCGCAGGTTGCCATTTGCTTCTCCAGGGAATCTTTCCAACTCAGAGATTGCACCTGCATCTCCTGTATTGTCAGGTGGATTCTTTACCACTGAACCACCAGGGAAACCCATAGTATCTGATATTTATGACAAATGAAACAGACAGTATATAGAATTAGGGGAAAGATGATCTTTCCAATAAATGATGTGTAAATTGGACGGCTCTTTGGAAAACTTGTATATGAACCCTCTTTGTAGACCAGAGACAAAAAACTATTGCAAATGCATTAAATAGATGTGAAAGATAAAACACAGCTTTAAAAATAAAGTGTTGTGAAGCATTTATTTGGCCGGAGTAGCCAGTGATTTCTTAGAGAGGACACACATCATTATCAGATGTCTTATTCCATTCATAAGAATATTAAATGATAAAGAAATGAAAATTGACCCATTTAAAAAATACATTTTCAGAAGTAAAAAGGCAACCCACGGAGTGGGAGAAGATATTTACTATATATAAAACAAAAAACTTGTATTCTAATGTACGTATACTTCTACAAATCAGTAAGACAAAGTCAAGCAACTCAATAGAAAGTTGAAGGACTTCTGTGGCAATCCAGTAGTTAAGACTGCATTCCCACTGTAGGAGGCATGTGCTTGATTCTTGGTTAGGGAACTAAGATTCCATGTGGACTTGGCCAAAAAAATGATTATTATTATGCAAAATATTTGAGTATGCTCATCACAAGAGAGAATGTCTAAATGGCCGGTAAATATTTAAGATGTCTGGTTTCTTTACTCATCAAAGAAATGCAAACCAAATCCTGAACAACACCTGCACCAGAATAACTAACATGGAAGTTAGACAATATCATGTTTGGTAAGAGAGTTAATGACAGATAAAATGAATCCATGGTGTAAGCAGTTAAGATGGTGGTACTCTTAGGAGAGGACAGTGAAAGGAAGTAGGCAGAAGTAAGGCTTTCAGTTAAGTTCAGTTCAGTCGCTCAGTCGTATTCAACTCTTCACGACTCCATGAATCGCAGCACACCAGGCCTCCCTGTCCATCACCAACTCCCGGAGTTCACCCAGACTCACGTCCATCGAGTCAGTGATGCCATCCAGCCATCTCATTCTCTGTCATCCCCTTCTCCTCCTGCCCCCAATCCCTCCCAGCTTCGGAGTCTTTTCCAATGAGTCAACTCTTCGCATGAGGTGGCCAAAGTACTGGAGTTTCAGCTTCAGCATCATTCCCTCCAAAGAAATCCCAGGGCTGATCTCCTTCAGAATGGACTGGTTGGATCTCCTTGCAGTCCAAGGGACTCTCAAGAGTCTTCTCCAACATCACAGTTCAAAAGCATCAATTCTTCGGCACTCAGCCTTCTTCACAGTCCAACTTTCACATCCATACATGACCACTGGAAAAACCATAGCCTTGACTAGATGGACCTTTGTTGGCAAAGTAATGTCTCTGCTTTTGAATATGCTATCTAGGTTGGTCATAACTTTCCTTCCAAGGAGTAAGCGTCTTTTAATTTCATGGCTGCAGTCACCATCTGCAGTGATTTTGGAGCCCAGAAAAATAAAGTCTGACACTGTTTCCCCATCTATTTCCCATGAAGTGATGGGACTGGATGCCATGATCTTTGTTTTCTGAATGTTGAGCTTTAAGCCAACTTTTTCACTCTCCACTTTCACTTTCATCAAGAGGCTTTTGAGTTCCTCTTCACTTTCTGCCATAAGGGTGGTGTCATCTGCATATCTGAGGTTACTGATATTTCTCCCAGCAATCTTGATTCTGGCTTGTGTTTCTTCCAGCCCAGTGTTTCTCATGATGTACTCTGCATATAGGTTAAATAAGTAGGGTGACAATATACAGCCTTGACATACTCCTTTTCCCATTTGGAACCAGTCTGTTGTTCCATGTCCAGTTCTAACTGTTGCTTCCTGACTTGCATATAGGTTTCTCAAGAGGCAGATCAGGTGGTCTGGTATTCCCACCTCTTTCAGAATTTTCCACAGTTTATTGTGATCCACACAATCAAAGGCTTTGGCATAATCAATAAAGCAGAAATAGATGTTTTTCTGGAACTCTCGCTTTTTCCATGATCCAGTGGATGTTGGCAATTTGATCTCTGGTTCCTCTGCCTTTTCTAAACCAGTAAAGTGGGATGCTGTTAATATTCTGTTCTTGATCTGTGCTGGATGTATTGGTATGATCCCTATGAAAATGAATCAAACTATATCCTTACATTTATACAATTCCATGTATTTCTCTTTTAGTGAAATGTGAAGGTTGAAAAAAAAATCTTCATGTACTTTATTTACCTCAGGATATGTTCTCTGTTTTCATCTACTTCTCTTGGTTTTTCATGTTCAAATTACGAACACATTTTTTCAAGTATTTTTCAAAACTGTATTAGCCTGGAACTATGTACACAGCATTGTAGAGTATTAAAATACAGATAACATGTTTGTTGCATACACAGTATTTCATCAGTCAACAAAAGACTGTGATGATGTCCTACCTGGGTTACTTTCAAGAAGTGTAGTCTTGTAGCAATTTACCTTCCTGCTTAGGATTTTCACTGAAAAAATGGGCTTAATGGTACCTGACTCACAGGGTATTGTGAATATAAAAAAAGAACATATAGATGTAATGCCAGTTATAAATAACCATAGATATTTTAGTTATTATGGGTGATGTAGTCCCTGCCCTCAAGGAAAGACAGAAAATACCAAGAGAAGTCAAAAGAGAAACATGCAAGAGTAACAAGCTAACTATCATTCATTCCGTAACAATCTATAATTGTGCTTAACACTCCCCTTCATTATTATTTTTTTACATACTGGTCACTAGATTCTGAATTATTTGGTGACAATCTTCTCCATTTTGCATTTTAGAAGCAGCAGTAAGTTAAGAAGAAGAAACCTGAACATAATGATTTCTTTACCTATCACACTTTTTGTCCTCAGCATGTCACCCCACATTCAACTTTTGATTAAACCATCTAGCTAAATTCAAATGATACTTCCCCCATGAAAAGAATCCTTAATAAGAAGTTATCATGATATTTTTAAATTCTGCTGTTCCTTATAGAACATTAGTTATTGCCTTTACCGTTAATCAAACTGACTGTAGATGGATTTGAGTTAAATATCTTTAATAAAATTATTTTTAAATGACCAGAAAATAACAGGTCTTGAGTACTTATTGCATCATTCATGTGTTTCAGGTGTACCTCAGTTGGTAATGGTAAGCAAACCTACCAAAAATCCCAACAGATTTGACAACACACACACAAAAATGAAGAACTTCTTAATGACCAAGAAGAGCCTAAGAACAAATCAAACTTAAAAGGCAAGTGAGTTGCAGGACTAATACAAAACCAACTAACTAATGTGCAAAGAATTCATTTGCTTCCAATAGGCTTCTGGCTGCCCAGTTTGAGTTACTTGGGCTCACTTCAGAAGCAGTGCTTATTACATTTCTTTCATTTTCTCTTTACTAAGTCACCATTTCAAACACGTTAAACTTAAACTGCCAGTTGCCAACAACTTGGATAGCTACATCGTTAACAGGCAGACCCAAAGATAATGTCCTCTTCATCTAACCTTATATAGGTAAAAAGACTACAGGCTGGCATTTATTTGTCACTGATTTTGAACCAAGTGCATTTGAGAGAAAAAGTGAAAAGTGACCTGATCCTTGTACCCAGAGGGAAAGCATGAGGAGCTGGATAACAGGAATGGAGTGGAAAGCCCATGAAATTTGATGGTAAAACCTTCACCAGCATTTGAAGTATTTCATTCCCTGAATTCTGAAACTAAAAGGAGCATTTCCTGCCAAAAATGTTACTCAATAACCACTTGCAATGAAAATTCGTTAAAATATAATCTTGATTTTTGAATTTCCTTGTGTGACAATTCTATTCAATCTCCAGTCAGTGCATAAAATTTTACTTAACCATATCTGCCTGCTGTCCTGTTGCAGGATTTATATACAGGGTCTTAAAAGTTACCTGCTGACTTGCAAGAAAATTTAGTTAGCTCTTCTTTTAGGAGTGTTACTAACCTTTCCCAGTCTTTATGTCCTGTTACTTAAGTATGCCATGCATATGTTTATACACAATGAGATCAAGTGAAAAGACCGCTTTCCACAGAAGTATGGTAAATTTCTAAAAATCTTTCCTCTAGGCATCTAAATCCCTAATATCAACCTTCTCAAACAGCTGGAGTGGGAAAATTAAAAAATAACTTTCCTGTAAAATCATCAAGCAGTTTCAAAGTTAATGCTATTTATGTATTAAAGTGAAAAAAATAAAAAACAGACACAAATCACTTTCATCTTCCTATAAACTCATTTCTATATGAATTACACTTAATTAGCCAAATGGACCAGGGTTAGGGAACTGAAACCAGGGCTACCTAATCTTTGTACCCACAGGGGAACCATGAGGAGCTGGATAATGGGGTGGAGTGGAATGGGCTAGGACTTGGGGCAAGTACTGTTCTCAGAAAAGTACAGTTGTGCTTAGCTTCTCTGGAGTGGGATCATTAACGAGCCTCCAGTTAGTACATACATAGCCATACCTCCCTACTCCCATCCACGCACACATAATAATGTATTCACACACAAAACACATTTTGGGCACTAAGCCTTCTCTTTTCTCTTTTTGTCTCTCATGAAAGAAAGTGAAAGTGAAGTCGCTCAGTCATGTCCGACTCATTGTGACCCAATGGATTGTAGCCTACCAGGCTCCTCTGTCCATAGGATTTTCCAGGCAAGAATACTGGAATGGGTTGCCATTTCCTTCTCCAGGAGATCTTCCCGACCCAGGGATCAAACCCAGGTCTCGGGCATTGCAGGCAGATGCTATACCGTCTGAGCCACCAGGGGAGTCTCTTCTCTTTTTGTCTCTCATGAATTTCTATAAGAATCACCTTCTCCTCTCATAACTTCTCCCTCAGCCCCTGAGTCAGGAAAATAAAAGGCTCTATTGTCATGGGTGGTCACCATTCCCTACCCAGCCCCTCCATCACCTCATATAACAATATTCATCTCTTTCCTATGGTTCTAGATATCAAAAGTCTTTCTTCCCTGATTTCTCTTAAGACAGAACTTCCTTCTATCTATATTCCAGCTTCTAAGGCCACACTCAAAAGTCTCCTACCCACATGAGTGATATTGTCTTGGTTAATGAGGCAGAGAAAACTCAGTTTTCAAAGTGAAATGGAAACTGATACTATGAATATATTATGTCTGATTTGGGAAACCATTCCTGAGATGGAGAAAGAATTCATTGTGAATAAAAGGTATTAGGATTAGATACCCAGCAGTCTCTGAGTCAGTGAGAAGTACTGCTGCTATGTTGAGGAACAGGAAGCTTTATTATGGTGAAAACCCTGCCCCTAAGTCTTTTCTTATGAGTAATAAAGATGTGAACACAAGCATTATAATTTTAAAGAATAACTGGAAAATCCCAGAAAAATATTCTAAAAGAAACCATGTCTAAAAAATTAAAGAAAAGTATATTAAGGGTGATGTATCACTAAATATAAAATATCAATAAAAAGGTAAAAAATTATAAAAAGGAATGTATAGAAATTCTGGATTAGAAAAGTATAACCAAAATGAAAAATTCACTAGCTAAACAACTGGTTCAAGGAGACAGAAATTAGAATCAATAAACATAAACATAGATCAATTGAGATTACCCTCTGAGCCACCAGGGAATCTTTATCTAGTCTAAGAAACAGAAAAAAAAAAGACTGAAAAAAATTAAATAGAACCTCAGCGATCTGTCGGAGAAGGTGATGGCACCCCACTCCAGTACTCTTGTCTAGAAAATCCCATGGACGGAGGAGCCTGGTAGGCTGCAGTCCATGGGGTCGCAAAGAGTCGGACACGACTGAGTGACTTCACTTTCACTTTTCACTTACATACATGGGGAAGGAAATGGCAACCCTCTCCAGTGTTTTTGCCTGGAAAATACCAGGGACGGGGGAGCCTGGTGGGCTGCCGTCTATGGGGTCGCACAGAGTTGGACACAACTGAAGTGACTTAGCAGCAGCAGCAGAGATCTGTAATGAGACAGCTTGGACAACTCAGGACACTCACCAGTGGGTCAACATCTGCTTTGAGGCAGCCTGAATCCAACAACCAGCCACATCAAGAACCAATCCTACCCATCAACAAGCCAATACTAGATCTGAGATTGTTGGCACCACATTCATGCTCTCCAAAACTCATCTATGACCACCAGTAGATCAGAACTACACTGGGACCTCCTCAGGTAATGTGGCCAGCAGCCTTGTGACTCAACCCTGCCCTCTGATGGCTGGGAGCCTCCTCTTAAGGCAAGGCATGGCAATCAACCAAATCCAGGGCCAGAAGGACCCACATAACCCAAATAAGGAGCACCTCTACAATATATAGCTCTGGTGACCAGAGGGGAATGTGCTGCTGAGTTGCATAAGACATTTCCTACAAAAAGCCATTTCTCTAAGGTCAGGAAACACAGCCAACCTGTCAAATATAGTCTATCTGACTCTTTGCAACCCCATGGATTATACAGTCCATGGAATTCTCCAGGCCAGAATACTGGAGTGGGTATTCCCTTCTCCAGGGGATATTCGCAACCCAGGGATCAAACAGAGGTCCCCCACATTGCAGGTGGATTCTTTACCAGCTGAACCACCAGGGAAGCCCAGATAGACAGCAAAAAGCAAGTTAGGTAAAATGAGGCAACAGAAGAAATAATCCCAAAGAAGGAAAAAGATAAAATCCCAGAAGAGGAAATGTGAAGTGGAGATAGACAATTAACCTGATAAATAGTCCAAGATAATGATAATAGAACTTGGGAGAAAAAATCGATGAACACAGTGTAAAGTTTAACAAAGGTCAGAAGATATAAAGAAGAACCAAATAGAGCTCAAGAATATAATAATTGAAGTAAAAAATAATGAAGAAGGAGTCAACATTAGATTAGATGGTGCAGCAGAGTGTATTAATGAATTAAGAGGACAGAATAGTTGAAGTCACTGAAACTGAGAAGGAAAAAAATAATAAAAATAAATGAAGACAATTTAAAGGAACTTTGAGACAACATCAAGTATACCAATATTTGCATTATAGAGGCCTCATCGGAAGAGAGAGAAAAAGAGACAGAGAACATATTTGAAGACATTCTTAACCTGGGAAATGAAACAGACATACAGGTCCAGGAAATACAGAGAGTCTTGAATAGAAGCAACCCAAAAAGGAACTCACAAAAACACATTTTAATTAAAATGCCAAATTAAAGATAAGAGAGAATATTAAAATCTGCAAGGGAAAAACAAAAATTTACACACAAGGAAATTCTCATAAGACTGTCAGCTGACTTTTCAGCAGAAAATGTGCAGGCCAGAAAGGGGTGGCATGATATATTTATTTATTTATTTTTTATTTTTTTGAAGGTGGGTGCTGGGAGTTTATTATTCTCTTCACTTTGTATACATTAAAATTTTTCCATGATAAAGTCTACTATATCAAGTAGGGATTTTTCTCCTAAATTTTTCTTTGTAGATCTAAATTTTTTAACCTTATCTTCACTCTGGTTACTCCAAATTATTTTTATCCTTCTTCAAATGCACATTTCAAACCTATAACCTTGAGGTTCCAATCAATCCAGAGGATTGGCTTAAAAGTACTCTATAGATTCCGATGATGATCCTTACATCACACTAAGTACATGTGCTTTGGAACCTTTCATAAATATGACTGTTAAAGATGATAAATGTGCTTGTGTTGGAAAAAGTTAGTCATCTTTGGTACTCAGCAAGGTTATTCTAAAACTACTTTTGAAACATATACAACATTTTTCGTTGCCATGAAGTTTTATCAGAAGGAACTCAGAATTACTTTGAAGATTCCAGCAGCATAATAGTCAGAGTCACACTTAAAAGGCTCATTAGAAAAAGTCACATAAATATTCCCATTGTCCACTGTCACTGTGTGAATCCTTTGCTTTATTCCTTTGGAGCACCACATGGGTTTTGCTGATGGGACTTTAGGATCTATAGACTGATACAGTCCTTCTCCTGTTCCCAAAGTAATTTTGTACTTATGCCAGGGGCAAACTATACATGTTCGTCCATCAAATTCCTCTATTTCTTCCAAATGTAAAGGTCCTCCTGAGTGGTAATAGCGAATATCCATAGCATGAAATTCTCCTTTGTGGTAGAAAATGACCACTTCTCTGTCATGGACAACAGCTGTTATTCTTTCAGCTCTTTTAATGTCTTCTTTCCTACCCACATAGACAGAAGCATACTGCTCCTTCGTTTCAGGATCTTGTTCAGAGGCATCAGGATCCATGCTTCCCCGAGTCCCTGCCCCACCTCCACGAGATCCGGCTGCAGCGCCCCCGTGTGAGGGTACTGAGCCGGCCAGCGGCATGATATACTTAAAGTGATGAAGAGAAAAACTTAGCAACCAAGAATACTCTACCTAGTAAGTATTTCATTGAGATTCAATGGAGAGATCAAAATTTTATAAACAAGCAAAAACTAAAAGAAGTCAACACCACCAAACCAACTTTACAACAAATGTTAAATGTTAAAAACAAAAAAGAAAAGGCTATAACTCAAAATATAAAACTTTACCAGCCAATCACAAAAGTAAAAATCTCATTGGTAAAAGCAAATATACAGTAAAGGTAGTAAATAAACAATGTATAAAGTATAAGGAAGGTTAAAAGACAAAAGGGGTAAAATTATCTATATCCACAATGAGTAGTTTATGAATTGTTGTTGTTTTAGTTGCTAAGTCATATCTCACTCTTTTATGACCTCGTGAACTGTAGCCCACCAGGCTCCTCTGTCCTTGGGATTTCCCAGGCAAGAATACTGGAATAAGTTGCCATTTCCTTCTCAAAGGGAATCTTCCTGACCCAGGGATAACCGATTTCTCTTGCATTTGGAGATGGAGTCTTTACCACAGAGTTACCTGGGAGGCTATATTAAGGGATACACAAAACAAAATAGTGTAAAATATGATGTAAAATCTGCACACATTGTGAGGGGAAATGCAGAGTTGTTAAAATGTGTTTAAATAGATAAGCAGCTTAATATAACCATACATATATCAGTTCAGTTCAGTTCAGTTACTCAGTCATGTCCAACTCTGTGTAACTTCATGGACTGCAACCTGGTAGGTCTCCCTGTCCATCACCAACTCCCAGAGCCTACTCAAATTCATGTCCATTGTGTCAGTGATGCCATCCAACCATCTCATCCTCTATTGTCCCCTTCTCCTCCCACCTTCAATCTATCCCACATTCAGTGTCTTTCCAATGAGTCGGTTCTTCACATCAGGTGGCCAAAGTACTGGAGTTTCAGCTTCAGCCTCAGTCCTTCCAATGAATATTCAGGTCTGATTTCCTTTAGGATTGACTGGTTAGATCTCCTTGCAGTCCAAGGGACTCTCAAGAGTCTTCTCTAACACCACAGTTCAAAAGCATCAATTCTTCGGAGCTCAGCTTTCTTTATAGGCCAAATCTCTCATCCATACATGACTACTGGAAAAACCATAGCTTTGACTAGATGGACCTTTGTTGGCAAAGTAATGCTCTGCTTTTTAATATGCTGTCTAAGTTGGTCATAACTTTTCTTCCAAAGAGCAAGTGTCTTTTAATTTCTTGGCTGCAATCACCATCTGCAGTGATTTTGGAGCCTGAAAAAATAAAGTCTCTCATTGTTTCCCCATCTATTTGCCATGAAGTGCTGGGACCAGATGCCATGATCTTGGTTTTCTGACTGTTAGTTTTAAGCCAACTTTTTCACTCTCCTCTTTAAATTTCCTCAAGAGGCTCTTTAGTTCTTCTTCACTTTCTTCCACAAAGGTGGTGTCATCTGTATAACTGAGGTTATGGATATTTTTCCTAGCAATCTTGATTCTAGCTTGAGCTTCATCCACCCTGGCATTTTGCATGATGTAATCTGCATATGTTAAACAAGCAGGATGACAATATACAGTCTTGACATACTCCTTTCCCAATTTGGAATCAGTCTGTTGTTCCATGTCCAGTTCTAACTATTGCTTTTTGATCTGCAAACAGATTTCTCAGAAGGCAGGTCAGGTGATCTGGTATTTTCATCTCCTGATGAATTTTCCATAGTTTATTGTGATCCACACAATCAAAGGCTTTGGTATAATCAATAAAGCAAAAGTAGATGTTTGTCTAGAACTCTCTTGCTTTTTTGATGATCCAGCGGATGTTGGCAATTTGATCTCTGGTTCTTCTGCTTTTTCTAAATCCAGCTTGAAAATCTGGAAGTTCACAGTTCATGTACTGTTGAAGCCTGATTTGGAGAATTTTTAGTATTACTTTGCTTGCATGTGAGACGAGTGCAACTGTGTGGTAGTTTGAGCATTCTTTGGCATTGCCTTTCTTGGGATTGGAATGAAAACTGACCTTTTCTAGTCTTGTGGCTACTGCTGAGTTTTCCAAATTTGCTAGCATATTGAGTGCAACACTTTCACAGCATCATCTTTTATGATTTGAAATAGCTCAACTGGAATTCCATCACCTCCACTAGCTTTGTTTGTAGTGATGTGTCCTAAGGCCCACCTGACTTCACATTCCAGGATGTCTGACTCTAGGTGAGTGATCACATCATCATGGTTATCTGGGTCATGAAGACCTTTTTTGTATAGTTCTTCTGTGTATTCTTGCCACCTCTTCTTAATATCTTCTGCTTCTGTTAGGTCCATACCATTTAAGTCCTTTATTGTGTTCATCTTTGCATGAAATATTCCCTTGATATCTCTAATTTTCTTGAAGAGATCTCTAGTCTTTCCCTTTCTATTGTTTTCCTCTATTTCTTTGCATTGATCCCTGAGGAAGGCTTTCTTATCTCTCCTTGCTATTCTTTGGAATGCTGCATTTAAATAGATATCTTTCCTTTTCTTCTTTGCTTTTTGCTTCTCTTCTTTTCTCAGCTATTTGTAAGGCCCCTTCAGACAACCATTTTGCCTTTTTGCATTTCTTTTTGTTGGGGATGGTCTTGATCCCTGCCTCCTGTACAAAGTCACAAACCTCCATCCATAGTTCTTCAGGCACTCTGTCTATCAGATCTAATCCCTTGAACCTATTTGTCACTTCCACTGTATAATCATAAGGGATTTGATTTAGGTCATACCTGAATGGTCTAGTGGTTTCCCTTACTTTCTTTAATTTCAGTCTGAATTGGCAGTAAGGGGTTCATGATCTGGGCCACAGTCAGCTCCCAGTCTTGTTTTTGCTGACTGTATAGAGCTTCTCCCTCTTTGGCTTCAAAGAATAGGATCAATCTGATTTTGGTATTAACCATCTGGTGATGTCAATGTATAGAGTCTTCTCTTGTGTTTTTGGAAGAGGCTATTTGCTATGACCAGTGCGTTCTCTTGGCAAAACATTGTTAGCCTTTGACCTGCTTACTCCAGGTATCTCTTGACTTCCTACTTTTGCATTCCAGTCCCCTATGGCCTGCTTCAGGGTCAGAGGCACTGAGTGCAGCAGTGTGTGCATGGGACCTTTTGAAGGAGGTTGCCATTATCTTCATTACCTCCTCCATAGTTTGGCCTCAGGTCAAGCAACAGGGAGGGAACACAGCCTGGCCCATCAACAGAAAATTGGACTAAAGATTTACTGAACATGACTCCACCCATCAGAACAAGACCCAGTTTCCCCCTCAGTTTCCCCTGTCTCCCATCAGATAGCTTTCAGAAGCCTCTTATCCTTATCCATCAGAGGGCAGACAGAATGAAAAACCATAGTCACAGAAAACTAACCAAACTGATTACATGAACCACAACTTTGTCTAGCTCAATGAAACTATGAACCATGCTGTGTAGGGTCACCCAAGATGCACAGGTCATGGAGGAGAATTCTGACAAAATGTGGTCCACTGGAGAAGAGAATGGCAAACCACTTCAGTATTCTTGCCTTGAGAACCCCATGAACAGTTTGAAAATGCAAAAAGGTATGACACTGAAAGATGAACTCCCCAGGTCAGTAAGTGTCCAATATACTACTGGAGAAGATTGGAGAAATAAGTCCAGAAAGAATGAAGAGACAGAGCCAAAGCAAAGCCAACAACCAGTCGTGGATGTGACCAGTGGTGGAAGTAAAGTCCGATGCTGTAAAGAGCAATATTGCACAGGAACCTGGAATGTTAAGTTCATGAACCAAGGCAAAATCAAGGAAGTGGTCAAACAGGAGATGGCAAGGGTGAATATCAACATTTTAGGAATCAGTGAACTAAAATGGACTGGAATGGGTGAATTTAATTCAGATGACCATTATATCTACTATTGTGGGCAAGAAGCCCTTAAAAGAAATGGAGTAGCCATCATAGTCAACAAAACAGTCCAAAATGCATACTTAGATTAATCCCAAAAACAACAGAATGCTCTCTGTTCGTTTCCAAGACAAACCATTCAATTATCACAGTAATCCAAGTCTATGCCCCAACCAGTAATGCTGAAGAAGCTGAAATGGAATGGTTCTCTGAAGACCTACAAGACCTTCTAGAACTAACACCCAGAAAGATGTCCTTTGCATTATAGGGGACTGGAATGCAAAAGTAGGAAGTCAAGAGCTACCTAGAGTAACATCCTACTTAGATAAATGGATAGATCATCCAGGAAGAAAGTAATAAGGAAACACTTGCTTTAAATGACACATTAGCCAGATTGACTTAGTAGAATTATTGAAAATATTGCATCCAAAAGGAACAGAATATACATTATTTTCAAGTGCACTTGGAATATGCTCCAGGATAGCTCACATTCTAGGATACAAAGTTTGTCTCAATAAATGTAAGAAAATTAAAATCATATCAAGAATCTTTCCTGACCACAATGCTTTGAGACCAGAAATCAATTGCAAAGAAAAAAATACAAAAGCCCACAAATACATGGAGGCTAAACAATATGCTACTAAGCAAGCATAGATTACTGAAAAAAAAAAAAAAATCAAAGAAATCAAAAAGTACCTTGAGATAAAAATAAACATACAAGGATCCCAAATCTATGGGACATAGCAAAAACATTTCTATAATGGAATTTTATAAGATCATTCACAGTAGATACTGTAGAAACAAACCATAATTATCTTCCATTGAATTCCACACAAATAAAAAAAGAAAAAAAGAATGATACAGATACCTGTTCCTTGTAGTTTTAGGGGTGGAATTCAGTTGGCCTGGAGAAAGAGATAAAATACAGAGAGCAGAAAATAAAATAAAAATATATTTCTCACAAGTAAATAGATATAGTGATTGCTTCATTTATTAATTTAATTCTAGATGTAATAGAAAGTCTTCCCTGGTGGTTCAGCAGTAAAGAATCTGCTTGCAATTCAGAAGATGCAAGTTTGATACCTGGGTAGGGATGATCCCCTGGAGAAGTAAATGGCAACCCATTCTAGTATTCTTGCCTGGGAAATCCCATGGACAGTGGAGCCTGGCAGGCTACAGTCCATGAGGTGGCAAAAGAGTCAGACACATCTTAGCAACTAAACAACAACAAAACAATCCTGCATGTGATACTTATATTTCCATTTAAATGATTTACTCATAAACAATCTTGACTTTTATTTCATTAAAATGTTATGTGAACTTTATCACTTTAAAAAGCTTTACTTAGTTTCTTTTGACTAACCATCCCCCAAATGGATTTACACTGTTAACTTTAGGAAGATGATTTTCTTCAACAAAGACTACTGTTTTGTGGCCACTACAAGTACACATATGAAGGTTCTGAATGCTTTTCTACCCACCAGAAGGATCATTTGATCAGCATTTCTTTAGCTTTTACTCCTGTCTTTGGTGAGTTGACATTTCACTCCCTATTCTTTGACCTTTCTTCTCTGCACATCCCTTTTGTAGCCATCCAAATAGCCTCACAGACTTTGAGTGAGTAGAATTATAAAGAAGTATCACACATGCCAAAAAAGCATTTAATTTCAAAATCATTCCAGTATTCCTCCCCAAATATTTTACGATGAGAGTGGGAATATGAAAATTTGCTCTATGGTATTATAACTAAACAATTTCAATGAAAATATCCTTTTCATAGTATGTTTAGAAAAACGAAATGGGTCTATTATTATTCCTAAAAATTTCCCCAGATAAAGAACTCTGGGGAGTTAAATTCTATCCTGCCTGTCTTGATTGCATTCTCCTACATGGCTAGAATGGGATTTCCCTGGTGGCTCAGTTGGTAAAGAATCTGCCTGCAATCCAAGAGTCCCGAGTTCAATCTCCGTGTCAGGAAGCTCCACTGGAGAAGGGAATGGCTACTCTGCTCACTCCAGCATTCTTGTCTGAAGAATTCCATGCACAAAGGAGCCTAGCCGGCTACAGTCCATCGGCTCACAAAGAGTCAGACAGGGCTGAGTGACTAACACTTTCACTTTGTGTTCATACAGCTAGCAGCTAAGTCGCTTCAGTCGTGTCCGACTCTTTGCGACCCCATAGACGGCAGCCCACCAGACTCCTCTGTCCCTGGGATTCTCCAGGCAAGAATACTGGAGTGGGTTGCCATTTCCTTCTACAATGCATGCACGCATGCTAAGTCACTTCGGTCGTGTCTGACTCTGTGCAATCCCATAGAAGGCAGCACACCAAGCTCCTCCGTCCACAAGATTCTCTAAGCAAGAATACTGGAGTGGGTTGCCATTTCCTTCTCCATCATACGGCTAGACTAGCCTCTCTCTCTCTCTCTCTCTCTCTCTCCCCCTCCTTCCCTCCCTCCCTCTCTCTCTCGTTTCCTAATTCAGCAACCTGCATCTTCATATTTTAAATTTTCTAGAACTCTATCTTATCTAGGAATCTCTCTTCCACTAGAATTCTGGGAAAACAGTGTCCATTGGCTCTTTGCCACTAATCTACTGTTCCTAAACTTTAAATTAATATAACAATACAATTTCTGGAGTTTCCTTTTCACCCTTGCTTATGCATTTATTTATTTTTAAAATACAACAGCCTTAATACTTCAAGGATTGCCATAGATGTTCAAAGGTAATGATGCTGTGTAGCACTTTCTACATGGAGAAGGTGATGGCACCCCACTCCAGTACTCTTGCTTGGAAAATCCCATGGATGGAGGAGCCCGATAGGCTGCAGTCCATGGGGTCGCTCAGAGTCGGACTGGACTGAGCGACTTCACTTTCACTTTTCACCTTCATGCATTGGAGAAGGGAATGGCAACCCACTCCACTATTCTTGCCTGGAGAATCCCAGGGACAGGGGAGCCTGGCGGGCTGCCGTCTCTGGGGTCGCAAAGAGTCGGACATGACTGAAGCGACATAGCCCCAGCAGCAGCAGCAGGAGCACTTTCTATTGTCAGCCAATCAAGTCAGGGGTTGTGAACCTAAAGCCAATGAGTGCAGGCCAGGGGCGGGGCTTAGAGCAAGTAACTGTCAATAAGGTTGCAGTTGGTTGTGGCTGTTACTGGATGAACGGATTCGCTACCTTCCACCTATCACTTGCATACTACATGATACTCCTCCTGAAGCTCTGGATGGTGAGTCGTCCTTTAGCTTCCCATTCAGGAAATTGCCCTTCCCCGCTGGTACTTTGTTCCTCAAAGAGAAAACAAATGCTTTCACAGTATTGCAGCAGCAGATTCAGCAACCATTCGTCTTGTAGTTTCCACTTTTTCTATGGCAGCCAATCACAGACTTTCCCGAAGATCAACCAGCCTCTCGGTGTGACTTTCTGTCCCTTAGTCCCTGCCCCTCCTCCATTACACTTCCCGTATCAACTTTCCAAACTGCTCACCTACCTAGTATTTATTCCCTTTGCCTTACGAGGCACTAAGAGGAAACCACACTGCTGCCAAGTCGCTTCAGTCGTGTCCGACTCTGTGCGACCCCACAGACGGAAGCTCACCAGGCTCCCCCGTCCCTGGGATTCTCCAGGCAAGAACACTGGAGTGGGTTGCCATTTCCTTCTCCAATGCATGAAAGTGAAAAGTGAAAGTGAAGTCGCTCAGTCGTGTCCGACTCTCAGCGACCCCATGGACTGGAGCCTACCAGGATCCTCCGTCCATGGGATTTTCCAGGCAAAAGTACTGGGGTGGGGTGCCATTGCCTTCCCCGAAACCACACTGACCCCGTGGCTAATCTTAGGTGTATGGAGCAGAGCCGAGAGCAAGGAAGGGCTCATTCTAGTGAAGAAATCAGGAAGGCAACAGACCGCCCACTTTCACAGCATCTGTAAAAAGCTGCTGTGTTGTGTGATCAGAGAGTCCAACTCCAATTTTTTATCAATCCTGAGAGCTTTGCAGCTTCTTAAGATTACTGGGCTTCCACAGCACTCTTTTCACTTAATTTCACTTTTGTCACTTAATTCCTGCAAAAAGTAGTGATTAAAAGGAAGAAATATTTACCATTTTCAGAGACAGAGTGAATCAGTATGATTTCCACACCATGCAAAAGAAAATTTCTCAAGGCTGACTGATGCTGGGGACAAATCCATGTGCCATTTGAGAGGACAATTATTAACCTCACACAGAAAGAGATTTGAGGCATTATTTAATTTTCCTGATAAGTTAATGTAGGAAACCCATGTGGCAATTTTAAGACAAATTATTATATTTTCCTTAATGCATGGGACATGGACCCATAAACTTACTCAAAATTGTTAAAAGTCAATTTAAGCTGAATAATAATAATAATTGTAATTACATTGAAAATCTGTTTAAACTGCTACTTCTTTACCCATATTTTTTAAAGTGTCAAGCTTGAATACATGCTAACTTAACATGAGATCATTTTGTGGGAGTAAAGTTTTGTTAGGAGAATTTGGAGTGGAGATTTAACAAACTGATTTGAGTTTTCACAGCCAAACAGTGAAATTCTGCTGAGTTTGATCATATATTTCCCTAAAGTTCAAGTATAATTAAGATTTGGAGTAATTTTATTCCTTTATAAAAGGGATTTATTAGAATTGAATATACAATACCAGACCACCTGACCTGCCTCCTGAGAAACCTATATGCAGGTCAGGAAGCAACACTTAGAACTGGACATGGAACAACAGACTGGTTACAAATAGGAAAAGGAGTATGTCAAGGCTGTATATTGTCATCCCGCTTATTTAACTTCTATGCAGAGTACATTATAAGAAACACTGGGCTGAAAGAAGCACAAGCTGGAATCAAGATTGCCAGGAGAAATATCAATAACCTCAGATATGCAGATGACACCACCCTTATGGCAGAAAGTGAAGAGGAACTCAAAAGCCTCCTGATGAAAGTGAAAATGGAGAGTGAAAAAGTTGGCTTAAAGCTCAACATTCAGAAAACGAAGATCATGGCATCCGGTCCCATCACTTCATGGCAAATAGATGGGGAAACAGTGGAAACAGTGTCAGACTTTATTTTGGGAGGCGCCAAAATCACTGCAGATAGTGACTGCAGCCATGAAATTAAGAGATGTTTACTCCTTGCAAGAAAAGTTATGACCAACCTAGATAGCATATTGAAAAGCAGAGACATTACTTTGCCAACAAAGGTCCTTCTAGTCAAGGCTATGGTTTTTCCAGTGGTCATGTATGGATGTGAGAGCTGGACTGTGAAGAAAGCTGAGCGCTGAAGAATTGATGTTTTTGAACTGTGGTGTTGGAGAAGACTCTTGAGAGTCCCTTAGACTGCAAGGAGATCCAACCAGTCCATTTTAAAGAATATCAGCCCTGGGTGTTTTTTGGAAGGAATGATGCTAAAGCTGAAACTCCAGTGCTTTGGCCACCTCATGCGAAGAGTTGACTCATTGAAAAAGACCCTGATGCTAGGAGGGATTGGGGGCAGGAGGAAGAGGGGATGACAGAGGATGAGATGGCTGGATGGCATCACTGACTCAATGGACGTGAGTTTGAGTGAACTCCGGGAGTTGGTGATGGACAGGGAGGTCTGGTGTGCTGCAATTCATGGGGTCACAAAGAGTCAGACACGACTCAGCGACTGAACTGAACGGAATATCCTTTTACTGAAACCCCCTACCACAGTTCCCCAGAGTGGATATGTCTCCCTCACTGAGACACATAATACACCAAACTTGTCAACTACAGATGAGTTTCTGGGGTCTTCACCAGAAGGACACTGCTAGCCTTTCTCAAAATACCTGACTCAAGAATATTGGAAAAAAATGTTGGCTTAGATACAGAAAGTTGAGCAAGGTCGCCTTTGAACTGGGGGAAGCACAGTGGTTACTAACCTTGGCTACACATTAAAATCACTTGGGGAGCCAGGCTGCCATGCAGACTGATTTAAATAGGAATCGTGGGGATAAGACTCATCACCAGTGTTATCATATCTCCACAAGTGATTTCAAAGAAAGTTATAAATACAGGGAGAGAAATTACACAGACTGGGAAACTATACAAATTAGAAAACTGAAGCCAACAGCAGGTTGCCCAGAGTCTTTCATGCTGTAAGCCTCAGCCCAGCAGACCTTTGCATGTGGGCAGTTAGACCAGAGAGTTGCCGCTTTCACATTGGTGCTAATACGGCACAGTGTTTGCAAGGCTCTTTGATGCTGGTGATATAATACCATGTGGAAAGAAGCGGAAAGTATGATTAGATAAAGATGAACCCAACTGTGTAAATAAAATACATAAGAGCCACTAGATGACATGATAGTGCAAAAATTTTTCCTGTTTTTGAAATGTTTGTTTATATATTTATTTCAAAAATGTTCACAATAAGCATATATTTATTTAATCAGTTTTCCTTCAAAAGGTTGTTTAGATAGTCAGAAAAGAGCATATAAGAAAATGTGTAAGTATATGAAATATGAAACTGAAAAAGACATTGCTGGATCATGAGAGGAAGTTTAGTAATAACTAATAGATTGCTTAGCAAGGCAGCAAGATGAGATGCTAAAAGATGCTAGAAAATGTTAAACCAATATTAGGAGAGATAAAATTGAAAGAATTCCCTCCATGAGGTTTAAGACCCTGATGTAAAATGTTCCTTACCATGGGAAGCAAGTGAGATTGGCAGGCTGCAGCTCTCACCTATTTCTTCAGACCAAGACACATCATGGCCCTTGTTCTTCTTCCAAGAAGTAACGATGGAAACATGTAACAATTCTCCTATTTTAAATCATTTTGGGTTCAATATTTTTCTTAGGTCCTTAGTTGCTATAAAAATATTTAAAAATTAGAGAAAACATGGCTCATAAATGTCTTGAAACAGGTAAAATATGATTATTATTGAATATCATCATGGTCTATTGATTTCTCTCTGGATATAACAAGAAAAGAGATCAGAATATTCTTCCCCCTCCACCATTTCCCACTTTGGAATAGCTGCCTGAACATGTTTCCAGAAGCTCAGATAACTCAGTTGTCCATCCTGAGAACTAAGTAACCTGTACCAGCATGTGGTCTCGGTGACTGGCTAGATGAAAAATCCTCTTTTCAGTTGAATAGATACAGCATGAATAATAGCTGACTAGTGCTTGGCATCATAAGAACACAGGATGACACTGAATAATCTACTACTTGGGGTTGTACTTTTTCTTTATTATTTAAATAGAAAACATCATAGAAGAGGAAAGCATCCCTAATTTTGGCAAACTCTAAGAAATTGCTGGAAATAAGGACAAATATAGGCTTTTTTCTTTATTTTTTAAAGAAAAGCTTTAGGAGGCCACCAAGAAGAAAAATTTAACTTTCTTTTTGTTCTAGGCAAGTTTTGCAGAGTCCTGAGAGTTGGATTCTGACAACCTGTGAGAAAGCACAGTATGGATGAGCAAATTACTAATCTCACTTTTCTTAGGAAAAGGTTTACTGATGAATGGCTGGAAGTTTTTAGACATTCATTCTTGGAAACTTCTGGGGAACTCCCTAAAATCATTCTAATATTGTCTTTGATCTGTATGATTGGAGGTAGGTACAATTCTTTTTATTTCAGTGTATTCTGTGGATGTATTTTGTATATGTCACCATATAGAATTAAGGAAGGAGAAGGCAATGGCACCCCACTCCAGTACTTTTGCCTGGAAAATCCCATGGACAGAGGAGCCTGGTGGACTGCAGTCCATGGGGTCGCTAAGAGTCGGACAAGACTCAGCGACTTCACTTTCACTTTTCATTTTCATGCATTGGAGAAGGAAATGGCAACTCACTCCAGTGTTCTTGTCTGGAGAATCCCAGGGATGGGGGAGCCTTGTGGGCTGCCGTCTATGGGGTCGCACAGAGTTGGACACAACTGAAGCGACTTAGCAGCAGCAGCAGCAGAATTAAGGAAGGTAACAGTAGTAGGAAATTAGTGTTTTGTTTCTAAATTCATACCTCTATCCCAAGATTTCCAATCAAATGAATCCAATAATAATCTGCCCCTGAAGGGAGACCATGTAAATCTGATTCATATTCTTCACCTCTATTGAGTCCAGAGTATTCATACCTTCTTACTTGCTAAGTTATGGTTAGATTTAAGTGATGTGGTGAATTGAATCAGATTAACAGGAAATCAAAGGTTAGGGATTTTATTGTTAACCTGCATTATCATAAACTATAGTTTCATCCATATTTTTAAGTTAGCTGTCCCACATCTTTCTTTACTTGGAAAAAGAATTTTCAAAGTGATTGGTATTCTGAATGATTCAGTTACTTTTTAACCCTTTGGCAATGGCATCCCACTCCAGTACTCTTCTTGCCTGGAAAATCCCATGGACGGAGGAGCCTGGTAGGCTGATGGGGTCGCACAGAGTCGGACACGACTGAAGCGACTTAGCAGCAGCAGCAGCAGCAGCAGGTGTTCTCTTGGGATTCCTATGTGGCACTAGTGATAAGGAACCCGTCTGCCAGTGCAGGAGACATAAGAGACTTGGCTTTGATCCTTGGATGGAGAAGATTCCCTGGAGGAGGGCATGACAACCCACTCCAGTATTCTTGCTTGGAGAATCCCACGGACAGAGGAGCCTGGAGGGACACAGTCCATAGGGTGCCACAGAGTCCGGCCCTATTGAAGCAGCTTAGCACAGCACAGCACAGATGTTTTCTTAGGTTTTATCCAAATAGTAACATATGCTGAGAAGAACAGAACACTGTAGAAATCAAAAGAAAGCATAATTTTTGTGTCCTTTGTCCTGATTAGGAATTGTATTACAAAGAATTAGGAAACATTAAACAGAAGGAAATGCTGTGATATTGTGTATTTATTGCACTTTGAGAGAACGAACAAAGTTAAGCATTCGTTATAGGATTTCTAATAGGTAGTGAAGTGAAAGTGTTAGTTACTCAGTCATGTCCAACTCTTTGTGTCCCCATGGATTGTAGCCTGCCAGGCTCCTCCATCCATGGGACTTTCCAGGAAAGAATCCTTGAGTGGGTTGCCATTTCCTTCTCCAGGGGATACTCCTAACCCAGGGATCAAACCCAGATCTCCTGTGTTGCAGGCAGACTCTTTACTGTCTGAGCCACCAGGGAAGGTAGCTAGATTTTCTCATTGTTATACTAATTCCTCATTGTTATATTGAGAATCAGCCAGGATATTTCATTTTAGTTATTTATTAATCCCTCATTGCTGGATTGCTTAAAAAATGAAAGCTGATTTATAGCATGTACATAAATTACTATAAATATTTTAGTAGTAACCCAAGAACCAATGATTACTAGCAATGTTTACTAAAGATTCTAAGGGAATTATACACATCATAATAGGAATAAAGCATGAGTTTAGTAGATTACCAATTATACTGATTCTATGTGTTTAAATGTGAGGGAGGGCTTCAGTTACTGTTTCGTCACTTACTCGCTGCTGCTGCTGCTAAGTCGCTTCAGTCGTGTCCGACTCTGTGTGACCCCATAGACAGCAGCCCACCAGGCTTCCCCGTCCCTGGGATTCTCCAGGCAAGAACACTGGAGTGGGTTGCCATTTCCTTCTCCAATGCATGAAAGTGAAAAGTGAAAGTGAAGTCGATCAGTCGTGTCCGACTCTAGCGACCCCATGGACTGCAGCCTACCAGGCTCCTCTGTCCATGGGATTTTCTAGGCAAAAGTACTGGAGTGGGGTGCCATTGCCTTCTCCGACTTACTTACTGTATTTCTATATTTCATTGTCTTCATATTAAGAAGTCATATCAAATTAAAGTTCTGTTAAGTGTGATACCTCATTGCCTTTCAATAGACGTATTTTTTGCAGCACTTTTGAACCAACACTTGAAAGACTTTCCAATTCCTCTCCCTGTGATATTATTTTTACTTGGATGCAGTTTTGAAATGCTAAGTTTTACATCTGACAAGGTGTGTATAGTAAATATGTGTATTTTATTTTTGAGTATATCTAAGATTCATACAAGGATGGCTTGAGAAAATTTATAAGCATATCTTTTTACTACTGTACCAGTTCATATATGCTTGTGATGTGAATAACATTAGATCAGCTGTGCAGAAAAAGGACCCAGGTATCAAAGAGCTGAAATCCAGCTTAACATTGTCAGAACAAAGCCTAGGGCTCAAAGTAGGTAGGCAATTCAGAATGAATACACATATAGCTACTGAGAGTGTGAGTAGCTGAGTATTTAATCATAATTCAAAACCTTAGACAAGAAATTGGCTAACAAGATAGAAACCCAGAAAGACTTTGAACTACTGATACAGGACTCTATTACCAAGAGAATTCTGACACTGAACCAATCTATTGCCTCAGGAATGTTTCATAGGGTTCCCATTAGAATGGAGGTTCTCTCTATGCTTGGCTTGGAATATATCAAGAAACATACATTGACCCTCTTACATGGAGTTAGAAGTGAGAGAAAAAGCAAACTATATAGCCAAGGTATCTACAGTAATACTAAATAGTTGGGAACAGCTGTAGTCAGGTAGAGAAGAGAGAATATACTTACTACAAGGAATGTAGATTGCATTGCTGGCACATTAAATAGTCCTCTAGCCCAGGGGTTGGCAGCAAAGTTTGTTTTTTTTTTTTTTCTGTAAAAAGCCATATAGTGAATATTCTGGACTAAGCAGGCTGTATGATCTCTATCACAGCTACTCAATTCTGCCATTGTAATTTAAAAGCAGCCACATACAATCCATAAGTAAATTGGCATAGCTGTATTCCAATAATACTTCATTTACCAAAAACAGGCATTAAGCCAGATTTGTTCCCAGGGACCATAGTTTGCCAATACCTGCCTTAGTTAATGGAGAAGGCAATAGCACCCCACCCCAGTACTCTTGCCTGGAAAATCCCATGGATGGAGGAGCCTGGTAGGCTGCAGTCCATGGGATCGGCGCTAAGAGTCGGACACGACTGAGTGACTTCACTTTCACTTTTCACTTTCATGCATTGGAGAAGGAAATGGCAACCCACTCCAGTGTTCTTGCCTAGAGAATCCCAGGGACAGGGGAGCCTGGTGGGCTACCATCTATGGGGTCACATAGAGTCGGACACGACTGAAGCGACTTAGCAGCAGCAGCAGCAGCCTTAGTTAATCCATATGTAAATAGGAATGTGTGTAAAAATGATTGACTTTCTCAAATTATATCAGTGATGTTAAAAATGATAATGGAAACCATGTATCCAGGCAAAAATCAGAAGCAGATTACTACTTCATTTGTTATGAACAGGTTTCATAATCATATGATATTTTACATAAATGTTACTTAAATACTTGTTTCATAATCATATGATATTTTACATAAATGTTACTTAAATACTTCTATGAAGTGAAGTGAAGTGAAGTCGCTCAGTCGTGTCCGACTCTTTGTGACCCCATGGACTGTAGCCTACCAGGCTCCTCCCTCCATGGGATTCTCCAGGCAAGAGTACTGGAGTGGGTTGCCATTTCCTTCTCCAGAGGATCTTCCCAACCCAGGGAACGAACCTGGGTCTCCCTCATTCCAGGCAGACGCTTTAACCTCTGAACCACAAGGGAAGCCCTAACTTTCCTATTTGTCAACAACTCTTAAAGGAAAGGCCCCTATGTCTAGAACTGTGAAGGGTCTAAGATTTTACTCAGGTTTCAATCTAATAAATTAACTTGCCACAGTTTCCCAATCCTGTCAAAACATACGGGACTCCTGGGCTAGAGACAAAGTACTCTATTACTCATAGCAATAGCAGAATCCAGAGACTAGGATTTTCTTGTCCCATTCTATGAACCCCATAAAGAGAAGTAAACAGGGCAAGATGAAATCTGCATACACAATGGGTTACATTATAAGAGAGGAAATCTGAGTTTAGAGAACTTGAGTTATTTTATGATGGGCAGTGAGCTCATCTTCCCCCTTGCTCCAGAGAGAGATATTATCCTTATTACACTGGACAGTGATGGTAAACTTGCCCTTTGTTCTGGAGGGAGACATTTGCTGTATCTTCCAAAGCTTTACATTCCTATTAGTACATACAAATATTCTTGAAAGAAAATATTCCTGGAAGAAAAGCGATCAGTGCCTCCACGCATAATGTACAGAGAAACACAAGAGACCAGTGAAGAATTACATTCCAAATGCAAGAGTATCACCTAACCAGTAGGTACTGTGTTTCCTTCATGAGTGAATGTTGAATGGATGTGTTAATGAACCAAACTTATCTCTGCTCACCCTCAAGCAGGAAAGCCAATTTACTGACAGTGGATTGTGGTGAAGGAAAGCATCTATTATAAGGTACCATAAAAGGAGTACCAGACATCTAGTGCTCAAAAAGTCTTTGCTGATGGGTTTCAGCAAAGCATTTTAAAAGCAAGGCAAATGAGGGGAGTCCCAGAGTATGTGATCAACTTGTGCACAATTCTCTGATTGGTTGATGGTGAGGTTAAGTAAAATCATTGCAAATATTTCCTGGTTCCAACCAGAATCCTGAGGGGATGTGTTTATTTCTTTCATTTGGTGGGGGTTTAGCATCTGTAAAATAACTCAGCAGATATTAATCAACACTATTATTTAGATACTTCAGAGAGGACCTAAAGCAGAGGCTATGAGGGAGGGGTCTATCTGGGGAAGGCCCCATAGAATCCTGCTTAGTTACAGACACCCATAAGGTTTAAAAATTGCAACTATGATAAATGCCACTAATTAATTATTTCATGAACTGCATTAACTTCCTAGTCTCTTATTCCTGCTGTTCTTCCATGCACATCTACATAAGCCATGGCTAATTATGTAGTTTCTGGAATTTGATGTAATTGTTTACTCTGTGCATGATGATCCATCTATCCAAAATCTCTTTCTCTTGTATGCCTGAAAATCTCCTACATACCCTTCAGTACCTATGTCAATGTACTTCCTATGTTTGTTCTTTAAAAAGAAAGACTAGACATAAAGATGTCCATTAACTTTTTGCTGTAGCTGGTAATGATCTGATGGAAAACTATAAAAATCCAACAGAGTTAAGACTTATTATGTTGTGATGTGTCTTTTTATTTTTTGCTAGAGATAGGAATGCCTGACACGTATTCCATGCTAACGGACTAATGGGTATATGAGAAAATAACAGTCTTATATTATTAGGTACAAGAATATGCAGATGCCATACAATGGATGGATTCACACTTATTTTTTAATCTATTTACACCGGTAATCATCTTTAGTGTTGCATTTGATATGGATGTTTACCTGCTCCACAAGTTATTTTGGCAGGTAAGAAGTTATTTTGGCAGGTGTTATTTTCAATAATATTTTTCACTCACAAACTACTACATGTTATTTATGTTCAGGTTTTTTTTACATTTTAAAAAAACTTAAAAAATTTTTCTTTACAAAAAATCTTTTTTACATTTAAAAAACTATTTTGAGATATAATTTACATGCAGTAGTGTGCATACATTTTGAACATACAATTTGATGAGTTTTGACAAATACCCGTGTAACCATCACCCAATCTAGATAAAAAATTTTCATCAGCCTAGAGAATTCCCTCAGAATTTCTTTGAAGTCAGTCCCTTACCAGTGTATCAGTGAGGCAATCCCTAATCCAACCTTTTTTTTTTTAATGATTCAATTTAATTTGATTTACCTTAGAAATTTGTCCAAATATTGATGTGACTTTCAGCATAGACAGTAATTTGCAAGGTCATGGGGTACAAGTAGAAAGACTAATTTTCTCATTATTTGTTATTTCCATATACTACATTTCTTTTGAATATTAATTAATAATCAGAAAAAAAGTAGGAGATGGTTTCTATAGCTTTATTCTTAAAGTCTCAAGTAGATGCCAGGTGAAAAAATTATATAGTGACTTTTACAGGCATTATTTTCAAAAATCATTCCTAAGAAAGATAAATTATATTCAATTAAATTGATTTTAAAAATCCATTACATATTGTTTTTCGCTGGTTCTTCAATAATTACATAATAGTTTCATTGTCTTCCATGTATGACTTAGATTCACTATCAAAAATAGTAAATCTCTGCTTTGGTACCACTGTAGTTTTCTTTTTTCCAAAAGTTTTTATTTTGATGAAGTCCAATTTGTCCAAATATTGAAAAATTTTTCCTTTAGAATTTGTGTTTTTATGTCATATTAAAAAATTATTTCCTAATTCAATGTCACTAAGATTTTCTCTTATGTTTTCTTCTAGAAGTTTAATAAGTTTAGATTTCACATTTAGGCCTATGATCTAATTTGAGCTAATTTTTTAATGACATGAGATGCATGCTCAGTTTCATTTTATTTTTTCACTTGGACCTTCAATTTTTACAGAATCTTTTTTTCTTCAGTTTCATTGCGATATAATCAACATAGATCACTATATAAGTTTAAGGGCTACAGTATAATGATTGATATTCATCATGAAATGATTATCATAATAAGTTTAGTGAATATCCATCATTTCATGCAGTTACAAAATTAAAGATATAGAAAAAATATTTTTCTTTGTAATGAGAATTCTTAGGATTTACTCTCTTAACAACTTATATAACATACAGCAATGTTAATCATATTTATCATGTTATACATTATATCCCTATTACTTATTTATCTCATAATTAGAAGTTTGTAAGTTTGTATCTTTGTACTATCTTCATCCAATTCTCCTTCTCACTTCCCCTGTGGTTACCACTGTCTCTGGTAACCACAACTGTGATCTCCTTTTCTATGAGTTTGTTTGCTTATTTATTTATTTTTTTTGGTATTTCCATTTTTTTTTTTTTTTTTTTTTACCCTCCTCCCTCCTCCCTCCCCATACCATCCCTCTGGGTCGTCCCAGTGCACCAGCCCCAGGCATCCGTCATCAGGCATCGTACCTGGACTGGCGACTCGTTTCAGATATGATAGTATACATATTTCAATGCTATTCTCCCAAATCATCCCACCCTCTCCCTCTCCCAGAGTCCAAAAGGCTGTTCTATACATCAGTGTCTCTTTTGCTGTCTCGTAAACAGGGTTATTGTTACCATCTTTCTAAATTCCATATATATGCGCGTTGCTGCTGCTGCTGCTGCTGTTGCTGCTGCTGCTGCTAAGTCACTTCAGTCGTGTCCGACTTTGCGCGATCCCATAGACAGAAGCCCACCAGGCTCCCCTGTCCCCGGGACTCTCCAGGCAAGAACACTGGAGTGGGTTGCCACTTCCTTCTCCAATGCATGAAAGTGAAAAGTGAAAGTGAAGTCGCTCAGACGTGTCCGACTCTTAGCGACCCCATGGACTGGAGTCCACCAGGCTCCTCCATCCATGGGATTTTCCAGGCAAGAGTACTGGGGTGGGGTGCGTTAGTATATTGTATTTGTGTTTTTCTTTCTGGCTTACTTCACTCTGTATAATAGGCTCCAGTTCCATCCACCTCATTAGAACTGATTCAAATATATTCTTTTTAATGGCTGAGTAATACTCCATTGTGTATATGTACCACTATTTTCTTATCCATTCATCTGCGGATGGACATCTAGGTTGCTTCCAAGTCCTGGCTATTGTAAACAGTGCTGCTATGAACATTGGGATACACGTGTCTCTTTCAATTCTGGTTTTCTCAGTGTGTATGCCCAGCAGTGGGATTGCTGGATCATAAGGCAGTTCTATTCCCAGTTTTTTGAGGAATCTCCACACTGTTCGTCATAGTGGCTGTACTAGTTTGCATTCCCAACAACAGTGTAAGAGAGTTCCCTTTTCTCCACACCCTCTCCAGCATTTATTGCTTGTGGACTTTTGGATTGCAGCCATTCTGACTGGCGTGAAATGGTACCTCATAGTGGTTTTGATTTGCATTTCTCTGATAATGAGTGATGTGGAGCATCTTTTCATGTGTTTGTTAGCCATCTGTATGTCTTCTTTGGAGAAATTTCTATTTAGTTCTTTGGCCCATTTTTTGATTGGGTCATTTATTTTTCTGGAATTGAGCTGTAGGAGTTGCTTGTATATTTTTGAGATTAGTTGTTCGTCTGTTGCTTCATTTGCTATTATTTTCTCCCATTCTGAAGGCTATCTTTTCACCTTGCTTACAGTTTCCTTTGTTGTGCAGAAGCTTTTAAGTTTAATTAGGTCCCATTTGTTTATTTTTGCTTTTATTTCCAATATTCTGGGAGGTGGGTCATAGAGGATCCTGCTGTGATGTATGTTAGAGAGTGTTTTGCCTATGTTCTCCTCTAGGAGTATTATGGTTTCTGGTCTTACATTTAGATCTTTAATCCATTTTGAGTTTATTTTTGTGTATGGTGTTAGAAAGTGTTCTAGTTTCATTCTTTTACAAGTGTTTGACCAGTTTTCCCAGCACCACTTGTTAAAGAGATTGTCTTTAATCCATTGTATATTCTTGCCTCCTTTGTCAAAGATAAGGTGTCCATATGTGCATGGATTTATCTCTGGGCTTTCTATTTTGTTCCATTGATCTATATTTCTGTCTTTGTGCCAGTACCATACTGTCTTGATGACTGTGGCTTTGTAGTAGAGCCTGAAGTCAGGCAGGTTGATTCCTCCAGTTCCATTCTTCTTTCTCAAGATAGCTTTGGCTATTCAAGGTTTTTTGTATTTCCATACAAATTGAGAAATTATTTATTCTAGCTCTGTGAAGAATGCCATTGGTAGCTTGATGGGGATCGTGTTGAATCTATAAATTGCTTTGGGTAGTATACTCATTTTCACTATATTGATTCTGCCAATCCATGAACATGGTATATTTCTCCATCTATTAGTGTCCTCTTTTATTTCTTTCACCAGTGTTTTATAGTTTTCTATATATAGGTCTTTAGTTTCTTTAGGAAGATGTATTCCTAAGTATTTTATTCTTTCCATTGCAATGGTGACTGGAATTGTTTCCTTAATTTCTCTTTCTCTTTTCTCATTATTAGTGTACAGGAATGCAAGGGATTTCTGTGTGTTGATTTTATATCCTGCAACTTTACTATATTCATTGATTAGTTCTAGTAATTTTCTGGTGGAATCTTTAGGGTTTTCTACATAGAGGATCATGTCATCTGCAAACGGTGAGAGTTTTACTTCTTTTCCAATTTGGATTCTTTTTATTTCTTTTTCTGCTCTGATTGCTGTGGCCAAAACTTCCAAGACTATGTTGAATAGTAATGGTGAAAGTGGGCATCCTTATCTTGTTCCTGACTTTAGAGGAAATGCTTTCAAATTTTCACCATTGAGGATAATGTTTGCTGAGGGTTTGTCATATATAGCTTTTATTATGTTGAGGTATGTTCCTTCTATGGCATCACTGACTCGATGGATGTGAGTCTGGGTGACCTCCGGGAGTTGGTGATGGACAGGGACGCCTGGCGTGCTGTAGTTCATGGGGTCGCAAAGAGTCATACACGACTGAGTGACTGATCTGATCTGATCTGTTCCTTCTATTCCTGCTTTCTGGAGAGTTTTTATCATAAATGGATTTTGACCTTTGTCAAAGGCTTTCTATGCATCTATTGATATAATTATATGGTTTTTATTTTTCAATTTGTTAATGTAGTGTATTACATTGATTGATTTGCGGATATTGAAGAATCCTTGCATTCCTGGGATAAAGCCCACTTGGTCATGGTGTATGATCTTTTTAATGTGTTGTTGGATTCTGATTGCTAGAATTTTGTTAAGGATTTTTGCATCTATGTTCATCAGTAATATTGGCCTGTTGACCTACATCACTGTGCTAATTCCTGTTATATAACATAGTAATTCAATATTTATATACTTTTCAAAGTGGTCATCACAATAATTCTAGTTACAGTATGTCACCATACAAAAATATCAGTTTTTGACTGTATTCCCCACACTGTACATTTCAAACCTGTGACTCATTTGTTTTGTGCTGAAAGTTTGTACTTCTTAATCTCCCACAGCTATTTCTTTCCTTCTCTCAATCCCCTCTCCAGGTGGTTACCTGTTTGCTCTCTTTATGAATCTGTTTCTGTTTTGCCATTTGTTCACTCAGCATACTACCCTCTAGGTCCATCCATGTTGTTGCAAATGACGAGATTTCATTCTTTTTGTTGCTCAGTAGTCTTCTATTGTGTGCATATGTGTGTATACCTCATCTTCTTTGTCCACCTATCAATAAACATTTAGGTTGCTTCATATCTTGGCTATTGTAAATAATGCTGCAACAAACATAGAGTGCACATATTTTTTTGAATGAGCATTTTCATTTTCTTTGTATGAATACCCAAAAGTGGAATTGCTGGATTATATGGTAGCCCAATTTTTAATTTTTTGAGTAATCTCCATGTCTTTTTTCCATAGTGGCAACACCAATTTACATTTTGCAAATGGTTCATGAGGTTTCCCTTTTCTCTACATCCTCACCAACACTTGTTATTTGTTGTCTTTTTGATCATAGCCCTTTTGATAGATGTGAGGTGATATCACATTGTTGAAATCAGGGATTTGCATTTCCCTGATGATTAGTGATGCTGAGCATATTTTCATATATCTATCAGTCACTTGTATGTCTTCTTGGGAAAAATGACTATTCTGATCCTTTGCCCATTACTTAATGGGGTTGTTTGCTTGTTTTGATATTAAGTAGTATGAGTTCTTTGTATGTTTTAGATCTTAACCCCTTATTGGATATATTGTTTGCAAATATCTTCATCCATTTAGTAGGTGACCTTTTTCTTTTGTTGATGATTTCCTTCATGATGCAAAAGCATTCTAGCTTCATGTCGTGGCATTTATTTACTTTTGCTTTTGTTTTTCTTGCATAAAGAGACAAAGCCCCCAAAAAGATTACTAAGATTGATGACAAGGATCTTACTATCTATGGTTTCTTTTGGAAGTTTTCCAGGTGTTTAGTCCATTTTGAATTTATTTTTGTGCAGGATGTGAGAAAGTAGTACAGTTTAATTCTTTTGCATATAGCTATTCAGTTTTTTCAACACTATTTATCAAATAGGCTGTCTTTCCCCTATTATATATTTCTTCCTCCTTTGTCATAGATTAACTGACCACAGATTAATTGCATATACAATAATTATCTTTTTCCTTTTCTCAGGTTAGGGAAGTCTTCCCCTATTATTTCTTTAAATATATTCTCTGTCCCTTTCTCTCTCTCTCTTCTCCTTCAGGGACTTTATTATGCTAATGTTAGTATGTTTAATGTTCTTTCAGAGGTCTCTTAAACTGTCCTTTCTTTTTGTGTGTTTTTCTTTTTTGTGTTTGACTTCAGTGATTTCTAGTATTCTGTTTTCCAGTTCCCTGCTCCATTCCTCTGTATCTTCTAATCTACTGTCGATTACTTCTGCTGCTGCTGCTAAGTCATTTCAGTCGTGTCCAACTCTGTGAGACCCCGACGGCAGCCCACCAGGCTCCTCTGTCCCTTGGATTCTCCAGGCAAGAACACTGGAATGAGTTGCCATTTCCTTCTCCAATGCATGAAAGTGAAAAGTGAAAGTGAAGTCTCTCAGTCGTGTCCAACTCTTAGCAACCCCATGGATTGCAGCCCACCAGGCTCCTCTGTCCATGGGATTTTCCAGGCAAGAGTACTGGAGTGGGGTGCCATTGCCTTCTCCGGTTGATTACTTCTACTGCATTTTTAATTTTAATTATTACATTCTTCATCTCTGATTCTTCTTTATATTTTCTAACTCTTTGTTAAAAACTTCCATGTTCTCACTCTATTCATTTAATCTTCTCCTGGATTCTTGGATCGTCTTTATCAGGTAGATTGTTTATCTCTACTTCACTAGTTCTGAGCTTCTATCTTCTTCCTTTAAATATGTATTTGGAACATACTCCACTGTGCTTCATTCTGCCTAATATGCTATTTTATTTATATGTATCTGATAGGTTCGTTGCATTTTCCAACCTTGGGGAAGTGGTCTTTTTTAGGAGAAGTCCTCTGTGCCGCAGTGACACACTCCCCTCTCTTCACTAGAGCTACATCCTCTAGGGGTTCTTCTTACATGAGCTACATGGGTCTATCTCTTACAGCAGGCTGACCACCGTGCAAAGTCTGATAGATGTGGCTGGCCCCAGTTCAGTTGATTTCTAGGCTCTGCCTTGTGTGGATGCTGCCAGCTGCTGGTGGGAAGGGCCTGGACTCAGGCAGCTGTCTGCAGATCCTTGGGGGGTCCTGGGGCTAGGGCTGGCCCACTGGTAGGCAGAGCTGTGTTCTGGAGTGGGTTTCTGTGGGACCAGGGATCCTGTATCTAGTGTCTGCCTGCTGGTTGGTGGGTCCAGTTCCTGACACAGCTGATTACAGGGCCTGGGGTGCTCCAAAGTTCATGTTGACCTGTTGGTGAGTAAGGCTGAATCCCAGGGGTGGGCAGCTGAGGCATCGAAAGTGTCTTGGAGCTGGTATCAGCTTGCTGATATGCTGGGTGGTGGGGGTGTCAGGGTTACTATTGGCCTGCTGATGGGCAGGGCCATGATCCAGGGGGGACCTGGAGCAAGTGCTGTCCTGTTCATCTGGATGACTTTGGTGCTCTTGTGGTTCCTGGGTTCATGTCTACCCACTGGTGGGTGAGGATGCATCCTGGGGCTAGTGCCAGCTTGATGGTGGGTGAAACTAGGTTCCTCCAGCTGACTGTAGAGACCCAGAGGATCCTAGGACTAGTGCCAGTATATTGATATATGGGGTTGGATCCTAGCCTTTTTGATGAACAGGGCTGTGTCCCAGGTTAGCTGTACACTCAAGGAGTCTTAAGGAAACTAACCTATGGGTAGGCAAAGCTGTATCCTCACCCAGGTAGCTGCTTGTCCTGAGGTGTTCCAATACTTTTGCCAACAAGCAGGGCCAGATTCTGCACATTAATAAGCTAGACAAAGGATTCCAAAGTGGCACTTGCCAGTACCAGTGTCCACGTGGTAGAACAAGTTCCCTGAAATGGCTACCAGCTGTGTCTATGTCTCTGGGTCATCATTCCACTCTGAAAGACTTTTCAAGATCAGCAGGTGGGTCTGATCTTGGCTCCTTTCAAATTATTGCTTCTGCCTTGGGTCCCAGAGCATCTGAGATTTTGTGTGTGCCCTTTAAGAGTGGAGGTTCTATTTCTCACAGCCGTCTGTCTATCCCAAAAGCAAGTCCTGCTGGCCTTCAAAGCCAAATGTTCTAGTGATATCATCGTCATGGTGCAGTACCGCCAGCCCAGGGATCCTGATGCAGGGCCTGGACTCTTCACTTCTAAGAGAGAAACTCTGCAGTTATAATTCTTCTAGTTGTGGCTCACTCACTGTGGGTATGGGTCTTTACTCTATAATGTCTCTGGCTTGTCTTCCCATCTTATGGTGTGTTTTCTTTTTTTTTTTTTTTTTAATATAATTGATTTAAAATATTATGTTAGTTTCAGGTATACAATGTAGTGAATCAATATATTTTGCAATTAAAAGATAATGGCTGTAATTCTCTGTTCAAAAGCAGAGACATTACTTTGCCAACAAAGGTCCTTCTAGTCAAGGCTATGGTTTTTCCTGTGGTCATGTATGGATGTGAGAGCTGGACTGTGAAGAAGGCTGAGCGCCGAAGAATTGATGCTTTTGAATTGTGGTGTTGGAGAAGACTCTTGAGAGTCCCCTGGACTGCAAGGAGATCCAACCAGTCCATTCTGAAGGAGATCAGCCCTGGGATTTCTTTGGAAGGAATGATGCTAAAGCTGAAACTCCAGTACTTTGGCCACCTCATGTGAAGAGTTGACTCATTGGAGAAGACTGATGCTGGGAGGGATTGAGGGCAAGAGGAGAAGGGGACGACAGAGAATGAGATGGCTGGATGGCATCACTGACTCGATGGATGTGAGTCTCAGTGGGCTCCGGGAGTTGGTGATGGACAGGGAGGCCTGGCGTGCTGCGATTCATGGGGTCGCAAAGAGTTGGACACGACTGAGCGACTGATCTGATCTGATCTGATCTGATAATTCTCTGTGCTATACAATATGTCTTTGTTGCTTATTTTATACATTCCATCAACCCCATACACTTAATTTTTCCCTACCTCACTTACCTTGGGAGAAGGCAATGGCACTCCAGTCCAGTACTCTTGCCTGGAAAATCCCATGGATGGAGAAGCCTGGTAGGCTGCAGTCCATGGGGTCGCACAGAGTAGGACACAATTGAGTGACTTCACTTTCACTTTTCACTTTCATGCATTGGAGAAGGAAATGGTAACCCACTCCAGTGTTCTTGCCTGGAGAATCCCAGGGACGGAGGAGCTTGGTGGGCTGCCATCTATGGGGTTGCACAGAGTCGGATACAACTGAAACGACTTAGCATACTTTATTTATTTTATAACTGAAAATTGGTGCCTTATGACCAATTTTATGCATTTCACACCTTTATCTCCCAATAACCTGATTACCTGCCTCTGTCAACCATGAATCTGTTCTCCAAATCTATGAATTTGTTTTTTTAGATTCCACACATAAGTGAGATCATATGGCATTTGTCTTTGTCTGTATGATTTATTTCACTTAGTATATGCCCTCAAGATCCACTTATATTGTGGCAAATGGCAAGATTTCCTTCTTTTTCTTATGACTGAACAGTATTCCATATATGTGTATATATATATATATATATATATATATATATATATATATATATATATAATGCATATTCCTTACCATTCATCTATAGATGGACATTTAGATTGCTTGATGTTTTGGCTGTTGTGAGTAATGCTGTAGTGAACATGGGAGTATACTTGTGAATTCTCACAGGTACTTTAAGGAACAATCAGCATGTTTTCCCAAGTCTGTTTGGTCATAAAATCATGTTAAATAGCCACCACAGAACAAGAGAAAATAGAAGGCAACTTCCCACTAGTGGGAAGGCAGAAGGCCAGGTTCCAGTTCTGAAATAATAGAATTTTCCTTGCTATCTTTTCCCTGGTCCTCTGCCATTTCCATGCACTTTTTCTATTATTTTGTTTTCTCTTTCCTCCCCCGACCCCCACTCTTTTGTAACTTCTTTCTAATTTTTTTTCTTCTTTCCGTGTTAATAAGCTATGTCTCAATTTTTACCCATTTTTAAATGTGTATATATATTATACATATGTGACATATCGGAGAAGGCAGTGGCACCCCACTCCAGTACTCTTGCCTGGAAAATCCCATGGACGGAGGAGCCTGGTGGGCTGCAGTCCATGGGGTAGCTAAGAATCAGACACGACTGAGCAACTTTACTTTGACTTTTCACTTTCATGCATTGGAGAAGGAAACGGCAACCCACTCCAGTGTTCTTGCCTGGAGAATCCCAGAGACTGGGGAGCCTGGTGGGCTGCCATCTATGGGGTCGCACAGAGTCGGACACAACTGAAGCGACTTAGCAGCAGCAGCAGCAACATATAGTATATGTATATGGTATCTATGTATATACCTTCACATATACATATCTATATTCAATGTCTTTATCAAGATAATTAAAAATTTGTTTTTTCCTTTATGGCTTATTACAGGATATTAAATATAACTCCCTGTGCTTTATAGTAGGACCCTGTTGTTTATTTATTTTATATGTAGCAGTTTGTATAAAAGTTGTTTTTTAATTATAGTATTTCCTATAACTAGTATTTCTTAGATTCTAGGACTCTCACTGCAACTTTTCCCCTTATATCCAGAGTTTCAAGCACAAAGTTGTTAAGTAATATAATTGAAAATTTCCCTTTGATGGATTTAATGTGATTCTAATATGATTCTACATCTTCAGTATCCTGATTTTGCTTTTAAAAATGGAATACAAATGCAATTTGATTTTTCTATGAAATTTCTTTGCAGATAGTTTTCATTATGGTTCCTGGCTTTCTGATTAATTATACCTTAATCCTTTGGTATTTGGCATCTATGAATAAATTGCTTTTGAAAACCACCCCATGGTTATTATTTTCAGCTATCCTTGTGAGTTTAGATCCCATGCTGACTTCATCTGCTATAAAAGATCTGGGTAGGTATATTTCTCTCTTTTCCTATATTTAAAATATATTCCATGTTTAAATTGTCTAGTTTTAAGATCTTTGTTCATTATAGCTTCTTACTATGTGAAGTGGGGTGCTGGGACACTAAGGTTTGAGCATAGAGATTCATTTGGTGATTCTTAGAATGAAATGCCAGTGGTGGGCTTACTTAGTACTTTAAGTCTTACATTCAGTTGTGGAATGAAAGTGAAGGTTAAAGTCGATCAGTCATGTCCAACTCTTTGTGAGGGCATGAATTATACAGTCCATGGAATTCTCCAGGCCAGAATACTGGAGTGGGTAGCCTTTCCCTTCTCCAGGGGATCTTCCCAACCCAGGGATCAAACCCAGGTTTCCCACATTGCAGGCAGATTTTTTACCAGCTGAGCCACAAAGGAAGCCCAAATAAAATAATCTGCCTTTTGCATCGGCTGGGAATCGATCCCCAGCCTCACATGTGGCAAGTGAGAATTCTACCACCAATGCCTTGTTGGGGCAGAGCATTATTTGGAATGCTTGACTTTATGAATGCATCTGCCTTGAGCCAACAGAACAGTTATGGGAGCATTACAATATTGTATGTATTTCATGGTAACATTTTTATTGCCCAACACCTCTTTTCTGTTGAAAACGCTGTTCTTTGGATAATGCTATCTTTAAAAAAAAAAAAAAATTATCTTTTAAGTCTTTGTCACCATTAAGACCAAAATTCTAAAGAGTCAAAAACAATAAAATCATGAATTATGTAGTGTTTTCAGTGTGCACTGTTTTAGGAGGAAGAAACCTCTTTTGAAAAGTAAACTACAAAGTCAGTGTAACCCCCCAAAAAATGTTAAGACTCGCATTCAAAAAAAGGAAAAATTACCTAATTTATGTTTGCTTGACTATTTTTTATAATGAGAATGGAAACATTTGTCTTAAAATAGAATTTTAATGTGGCACATAAATGCATACACACCCTCACAGGAACACTTTTTAATGGACTGTTAAAAAGGAAAGAGCTATCTGAGGCAAGTAGAAGGAGAGTAGGGGAGAAATATTAAGTGTATCTATATGAATAAAGAAAAGTCAGATCTTTAAGACAAGGAGATTAAGATTGTATCAGCATCTATCCCCCAATCCTGCTGCTATGGGACTCTGTCAATTCCTGCTCCTTTTCATACTCATAAGATTTGGAGGAGTTCTGTACTACCTGAGACAATTCCATAATCCTCTTAACTTTATAATCTTAGAATTTAGTTATTCCATTGACTTCCTGGTTTACCATTGTTGAATTTAAATAATTTCTTTGGATTTGCTTACAAAGTTATTCTTGTAATCTTTGGCCATCTTGCCGTTACTTTTGGAATTTTGCTTTTCTCCTCATTTTGCATCATTTTTAAAGTATAAAACATTTATTTTTCTCTTGGAAATATTTTTGCCTGAGTTTTCACAGAAAGACTTTTATATATTTTAAATTTTATTCTCAACAATAAAATCTGGCCAGGCCTACGTTTGGAGTACATGGATACACTCACATTGTCTTGAGCTTTTTATGATCTATTGACTCCTCTTATGCTCCTTGTCTTTATTTCCAAATATTCATTTTGTTATAGCCCTATTTTCTAAGATGGAATAGTTATACAACAGTTAGTGTTGTATCAGTTAGGACTTGTTTTTGTCTTTGCTTTTGGCTAAAAATAACTCCAAAGGGTAGTGGCTTAAAACTATGATCATTTTTTATTTCTCATGAGTCTGGTGGCTTTGATAGTATGAACTGGGCTCTGCTTATCTTGGCTAGGCTCACTAATGAATCTGCAGTCACCTAGAGGGTTATCTGGGAGCTAAATGATCTGGAATGGCCTCACCTGGAAGATCATTTCTCCCATATTATTTCTCACATTCCTCCAGAAGAGTAGCCAGGAAATTCTGCCATGATGGTGGCGGGGATCTAAGAGAGTAGAAGCAGAAATCTTTCTCAAGCCTCTCCTTGTGTAACTGCTGCTACTGCTGCTAAGTCGCTTCAGTCGTGTCCGACTCTGCGCGACCCCATAGACGGAAGCTCACCAGGCTCCCTTGTCCCTGGGATTCTCCAGGCAAGAATACTGGAGTGGGTTGCCATTTCCTTCTCCAATGCATGAAAGTGAAAAGTCAAAGTGAAGTCGCTCAGTCGTGTCCGACTCTTAGCGACCCCATGGACTAAAGCCTACCAGGCTCCTCCGTCCATGGGATTTTCCAGGCAGAAGTATTGGGGTGGGGTGCCATTGCCTTCCCCGTCCTTGTGTAAAGTCTCATTTAAAAAAAAATCTCTTTGGTGATAGAAACTTCAGTCTTAATGCAGAAGGCATGAATGCAGAGACAGGTGAGGAATTAGATCATCAAAGCAATGAGTTTCTACAGGGACAGACTGCCTTGGCTTTACTTCTTTTCCAATAGCATATTTACTGTAATAGATTGTGATCAGAAGGATAGGCTGATTGGTTCAAGAAAGGTTTTTACCATTTCCTTAATAATACTTCCTTCCTATGGACATTTTAAAAGTTATTAAAGAAGTTCAGTTATAGTGTTGCCCCACAGGAACATTGAATGACAAAGAAAGAAAGAATAATTGATAGATATCTAAACTTGGAATAATATCATAAATGGAGGAGATTAAGATGGAAATATATTATATCAGAATGCTCTCCATTAATGGAGTTTGATTTCTAAAACGATTGAAAGTGATGTATGAGAAAGTCAGACAATTACTAATTACAGTCTGACTACCTGGACAACCGCATTAATACTTTGGTTAGTTACCATGGTATAGAGCTTTGGTTTATAAGTCTGCCTTATCCCTCTACTATCATTTTTTTGTCTTGTCTTAAATGCATGGTGTACATATTTATATAGACCAAGTCTCAGAATTAAAAAATAATAAATTTCACATTTTCATCTGTACTTTGAAATAAGAAATGAGAGCTCTAGTTGATTATCTTACATAAAACAAGCTCCCCCTGGTGAATCAGTGGCAAAGAGTCTGCCTGCCAATTCAGGCAGTGCAGGTTCTATTCCCTTGGAAGATTCCTTGAAATAGGAAATGGCAACCCACTCCGTACTCTTGCCTGAAAAATCCTACAGACAGAGGATCCTGGGACTCTTAAGAGTCTTTTGCAGCACTAAAATTCCAAAGAATCAATTCTTTGGCACTCAGCCTTCCTTATGCTCCAAGTCTCACATTCATACAGGACTACTGGAAAAACCATTTGTGTGTGCGCTTAGTTGTGTCCTACTCTTTGTGACCCCATGGACTATAGCCCACCAGGTTCCTCTCTCCATGGGATTTTCCAGGCAAGAATACTGGAGTGAGTTGCCATTTCCTACTCCAGGGAATCTTCCCAACTCAGGGATTGAACCCATGTCTCTTGTGTCTCCTACATTGGCAGGCAGATTCTTTACTATTCTGCCACCCAGGAAGCTCCTGGGTGGAAAAGCTTTTATTGGAAAAGCCGTAGTTTTGACTATACAGACCTTTGTATAGTTTTATTGGAAAAGCCATAGTTTTGACTATACAGACCTTTGTCAGTAAAGTGATGTCTCTGCTTTTTAATATGCTAGGTTTGTCATAACTTTTCTTCCAAGGAGCAAGCATCTTTTATTTTTTTAATTTAAATTTATTTATTTTAATTAGAGGCTAATTACTTTACAATATTGTATTGGTTTTGCCATACATCAACATGAGTCCTCCACGGGTGTGCACATGTTCCCCATCCTGAACTCCCTTCCCGCCTCCCTCCCCATACCATCTCTCTGGGTCACCCCAGGGCACCAGCCCCAAACATCTTTTAATTATATCATCTATATTGATTTTGGAGTCCAAGAAAATAAAATTTGCCACTGTTTCCACTTTTTCCCTATTTGCCATGAAATGATGGGACCAGGTGCCATGATCTTAGTTTCTGAATGTTGAGTTTTAAGCCAGCTTTTTCACTCTCCTCTTTTACGCTCATCAAGAGACTCTTTAGGTCCTCTTCAGTTTCTGCCATTAGAGTGATATCATTTGTATATCTGAGGTTGTTGATATTTCTCCTGGCAATCTTGATTCAAGCTTGTGATCTATCCAACCCTGAATTTTACATGAGATACACTCTATATAAGTTAAATAAGCAGGGTGACAACATACAGCCTTGAGGTACTCTTTTCCCAATTTTGAACCAGTCTGTTTTTCCATATCCAGTTCTAATTGTTTCTTCTTGACTTACATACAGTTTTATCAGGAGGCGGATTAGGGGGCCTGGTATTCCCATCTCTTTAAGAATTTCCAGTTTGTTGTGATCCAGAAGTCAAAGGCTTAGCAGAAACAATGAAGCAGAAGTGGATATTTTTCTGGAATTCGCTTGGTTTTTCTCTGACCCAGTAAGTGTTAGCAATTTGACTTCTGGTTCCTCTGCCTTTTCTAAACCTAGCTTGTACATCTGAAAGCTCTCGGTTCATGTACTGTTGAAGCCTAGCTTGAAGGATTTTGAGCATTACCTTGCTGGTATGAGATAAGCACAATTGTATGGTAGTTTGAACATTCTTTAGCATTGCCTTTCTTTGGGATTGGAATGAAAACGGATTTTTTCCAGTCCTGTGGCCATCCTTGAGTTTTCCAAATTTGATAGTATATTGAATGTGGCACTTTAACAGTATCATCTTTTAGGATTTTAAATAACTCAGCTGGAATTTTATCACCTCCAATAGCTTTGTTCATAATAATGCTTCCTAAAAGTTCACTCGAGTTCACACTGCAAGATGTCTGGCTGTAGGTAAGTGACCACTCTGTCATGTTTATCTGGGTCTTTAAGACCTCTGTGTATTCTTCCCAACTCTTCCTAATCTCTTCTGCTTCTGTTAGGTCCTTACCATGTCTGTCCTTTATAATGCCCATTCTTGCATGAAATGTTCCCTTGGTATCTTCAGTTTTCTTGAAGAGATCTCTAATCTTTCCCATTCTATTGTTCTCTCTATTTCTTTGTATTGTTCAGTTCAGAAGACTCTCTTATCTCTCCTTGCCATCTCTGGAACTCTGAAATCAGTTGGGTATATCTTTTCTTTTCTCCTTTGCTTTTGGCATCTCTTCTTTACTCAGCTATTTGTAAGGCCTTCTCAGATAACCATTTTGCCCTCTTGCATTTCTTTTTCTTGGGGATGGTCTTGATCCCTGTCTCCTATACAATGTCATGAACTTCCTTCCATAGTTCTTCAGGTACTCTATCAGATCTAATCCCTTGAATTTATTTGTCACCTCCTCTGTATAATCATAAGGGATTTAACTTAGGTCATACTTGAATGGTCTAGTGGTTTTACCTACTTTTTTCAATTTAAATCTGAATTTTGCAATAAAGATCTCATGATGTGAGCCACAGTCAGCTCCAGGTCTTGTTTTTGCTGACTGCATAGAGCTTCTCCATCCTGGCTGCAAAGAATATAATGACTCTGATTTCGGTATTGACTATCTGGTGATGTCCATGTGTAGAGTCATGTCTTGTGTTGCTGGAAGAGGGTGTTTGCTACATCCAGAGTGTTCTCTCAGCAAAACTCTATTAGCCTTTGCCCTGCTTCAGTTTGTATTCCAAGGCCAAACTTGCCTGTTTTTCCAGGTATTTCTTGACTTCCTACTTTTGCATTCAAACCCCCTGTGATGAAAAGAACATCATTTTTTGGTGTTAGTTCTAGAAGATCTTATAGATCTTCATAGACTATTTGAGTACAGCTTCTTCAGCATTAGTGCTTGGGGCATAGACTTGGATTACTGTGATGATGAATGGTTTGCCTTGGAAATGAACTGAGATCTTCTGTTGTTTTTGAAGTTACACCCAAGTACTGCATTTCATACTCTTTTGTCAACTATGAGGGCCACTCCATTTCTTCTAAGAGATTCTTGCCCACAGTAGTAGATAAAATGGTCATCTGAGTTAAATTCACCCATTCCTGTCCATTTTAGTTTGCAAGAATACTGGAGTGGGTAGCCATTCCCTTCTCCAGGGGATCTTCTCAACCCAGGGGTTGAACCCAAGTCTCCTGCATCGCAGGCAGATTAGTTACCATCTGAGCCACCAGGGAAGCCCTTTCTTTGATGCATAATCAACCACAATTAATTTGGTACTTACTCCTGATGATCTAGGCTTGTAAGTTAATACATAATGAAATCTTCTTGAACAGATTTTACAAACATGACTAATGTATATTTAAGTAAGTAGAAAAAGTACATGACATAAATCCATAGCTGAAAATATCCTTATACTTGTTGATAAATTCTGTTCTTTAATATTTATGAAAAGTTTTCCCTTCTTAAAATTTTTTTTTTCTCTCTGTAGGTCTTTCTAGAAGCCTCGTCAGTTTAATTAATGGAGAAAGTCTGATGACCTCTGTAATGTCTTTAATTACATTCACTGTTATTGTGAATATTGACCTTAGCCTGCACAAAAATCCGATCCAGTCCTTAGGTAAGGATCTATTTTTTCCTAATTTTTTAAAATTGGAATCCCGTATTTTCTGAAATCTTAATTTCTTAAAACTAGAATACTGTATTTTCTGACCTCTGACAGGGATTTTATAATACCAAAATTACACTTATGCAAACATAATCATATTGGTATAATTATTGGCCATTTACAAAGAGGTAACAAACATCCCTTATTTAATATTGGTTATGGTTTTGTTGTGAGGCTAAGTTGGGACTTTTCATGAGGATGCCTATAGAAGCAACATTCCTCAGACCTAGACTGAACCAGAATTATTGATAACAAGAATGAGAGAATTTTTTTACCTGCCAAAGATGAACTCAAAAGATGAGTTGAGTAGGGAATCCACCAGTGCCAAGGGGAGGTGTCTTCCCTTCCCTTTACTCTGTGACTATCTCCCTGCAGGCAACACAGAAAGCTGTCAGCTCAGGGAAAAAGTGTGAGCTATATGGCCATCTACAGGGCCTGAGCACAGTGCTTGTAAGCAGAGAGATTGTAAAATGTCCAGAAGTTCATTTGCCACATTCAAATAGTCCTGAACCATACGTATTTTGTGCTTGATCATGTGTATGTGCATGCATGTGTATATAAGGTAAGTGATGTATGCACACTGCAGTGAGTGCTTATAAAGTATACAGAGGAGTAATTATGACTTAGGACAAACAGTACAGCTGTCAGGACTCCTGTGAGCATCTTATATGCCCCTTCCTAATCAAAACCTCATCCTTTCAGTAGTTTAGAGTATAGTGTCAACAAAATTGGAAATAAAGAAGTTATAACTGACACCACAGAAACACAAAGGACCATAAGACACTACTTACTACAGGCAACTATATGCCACTAAAATGGACAACCTAGAAGAAATGGACAAATTCTTAGAAAGATACATTTTCCCAAGATCAAACCAGGAAGAAAATGAAAATATGAGTAAACTGACTACAAGTACTGAAATTGAATCTGTGATTTCAAAAACCAAAGAAACAGAAGTCTAAGACCAGATGGCTTCACAGGTGAATTCTATGGAACATTTAGAGAAGAATTAACACCTATCCTTCTGAAACTGTTTCAAAAATTACAGAGAAATGTACACTTCCAAACTTACTCTGCAAGACCACCATCACCCTGATACCAAAACCAAAGATACTACAATAGAGAGAAAATTACAGGCCAATATCACTGATGAACATAGATGCAAAAATCTCAGCAAAACACTAGCAAACCAAATCAAGCAATACATTAAAAAGGTCCTATCAGTTCGGTTCAGTTCAGTTGCTCAGTCGTGTCCGACTCTTTGCGACCCCATGAATCACAGCACGCCAGGCCTCCCCTACCCATCACCAACTCCCAGAGTTCACTCAGACTCACATCCATCAAGTCGGTGATGCCATCCAGCCATCTCATCCTCTGTCATCCCCTTCTCCTCCTGCCCCAATCCCTCCCAGCATCAGAGTCTTTTCCAACGAGTCAACTCTTCGCATGAGGTGGCCAAAGTACTGGAGTTTCAGCTTTAGCATCATTCCTTCCAAAGAAATCCCAGGGCTGATCTCCTTCAGAATGGTCAACACCGAAATCAGATTGATTATATTCTTTGCACTCAAAGATGGAGAAGCTCTATACAGTCAACAAAAACAAGACCAGGTGCTGACTGTGGCTCAGATCATGAACTCCTTATTGCCACATTCAGACTTAAATTGAAGAAAGTAGGGAAAACCACTAGACCATTCAGGTATGACCTAAATCAAATTCCTTATGATTATACAGTGAAAGTGAGAAATAGATTTAAGGGACTAGATCTGATAGATAGAGTGCCTGATGAACTATAGACAAAGGTTAGTGACATTGTACAGGAGACAGGGATCAAGACCATCCCCATGGAAAGGAAATGCAAAAAAGCAAAATGTCTGTCTGGGAAGGCCTTACAAATAGCTGTGAAAAGAAGAGAAGCAAAAAGCAAAGGAGAAAAGGAAAGATATAAGCATCTGAATGCAGAGTTCCAAAGAATAGCAAGAAGAGATAAGAAAGCCTTCCTCAGTGATCAATGCAAGGAAATAGAGGAAAACAACAGAATGGAAAAGACTAGAGATCGCTTCAAGAAAATTGGAGATACCAAGGGAACATTTCACACAAAGAATCACCTTACTCATGTCTTTCTCAAAAGAGCTGGTCCAGGCCATGGACAACTACCCAACTTGGGCATAAGAAGCACCTACTTTCAGCCTTGTTTTTTGTATCCAATTAGTTTACTCAAACCATGGCAGTTTAGAATATCTGTTGTGATCCTAGAACCCCAGTTTAGCAGAACAAGGTACATCCTCTTTAAATGCTTCATATAACCTTTCTGTGGTGTGTGAGAAAACCAAACTACATACATAGAATATTTTCCAAAATGCAGTGTACAAAAAGAGGTGACAGAATACAGTACTCAGAGAGTTTTTACCATAAAACCTGCTGCGGATATGGCCTTCCCATAGATGACTGAGGTGAGGAAAAAGGAAATGTTTATATTCAAAAGCATCTTAAAAGCTCAAAAACCATCCTTGGGGGAAACTGAGAAATGTAAAGAGTAGTCATACATGCTGGTCAGAAGGATCAAAGTCCACCCTCTATAACCTGATCTATTATGTGCAAGCTGCTCAGTGATGTCCAGCTCTTTGCAATCCCATGGACTACTGTAGCCCATCAGGCTCCTCTGTCAATGGAATTCTCCAGGCAAGAATCCTGGAATGGGTTTCCATTCCCTTCTCCAGGGGATTCTTCCAAACTCAGGTATTGAACCCAGGTCGCCTGCATTGCAGGCATATTCCTTACTATCTGAGCCACTAGAGAAGCCTGACCTAGTGTTATATGAGGTCCCATTTAAGATAGTAAATACCGCTCATATTACTGAGTCCAAGCTTACTCTGCTCACCACATAAATAAATCCAAGAGACAGGTATTGAGGCAAGGAATATGACTATATTTAGAAAGCCAGCTGACTGAGAAGATGGCAGACTAATGTCTCAAAATAACCATCTTATCAAGGTCTTGATGCCAGGTTCTTTTACAGAACAGGAGTGGGGGGAGGTAAGGGGGTAAAGTAAAAGGCCATTAATCTTACAGATATCTCCTAGAATGGCTAGCCTCAGGGAGTGAATGTGTCCATTTTTTCTTTCCTATAGCCATCCACAGGTGGACAGGGTCCTAAACAAAGGCATTTTGGTTTAACATTCAGGCAGAGAGGCTGGGTTCCCTGAGAGAGGCCACTCCGTATGAACAGTATCCTTTTAATGAATAAAAGTAGTGGGAAGCAATGGTTAAAGTTAAAGAAACAGATCCAACATGGAGTCAGTTCTTCCCTATAACAATCGCAGAATTTCAGGGAACTTTATCAGAGATGATATCCATAATATAATCAAAAGAACTTCCTATTCATTGGGGAATGAAAAATAAAGAGACAAAGAAAAATACTTATGTGGAAGATAATTCATGCAATAACCCAACAATTATTTGTTGATATGTGCTAAGTGATAGCTCCTATTGTAGGCCCTGATGTTTCAGCCATGAACATAACTGTTCTTGCTTTTGTAGAGCTTGTGCCTCACAACTTTGACAATAATCAATGTAATAAAATTTTGCTTTTGTTTAGGTTTCAGAGGAGTAAAAACTGTTAAGTAATCACTCTTAAAATAGTAATAGTAACAACTACAATAAAACAGAAGGTCTGCTCTAGGATGAGAACAGTGAACTTATTTTCTTCACCATTCAGACTTTCTCTGAATTTTTAGTAGAAGAATTCCTCTTAAGAAAGACGTTTGATAAGTTTTACTGGTATTTTATTTATATCCATTGGCATAATTGTGAAACAGTAATTTTCCTAGTATTGTATTGTATTATTTGGTCACTCAGTCATGCAGGACTCTGTGACCCCATGGACTGTAGCACGCCAGGCTTCCCTGTCCTTCACCATCTCCTGGAGCTTGCTCAAACTGATGTCTGTTGAATCAGTGATGCCATCAACTATCTCATCCTCTATTGTCCCCTTCTCCTCCTGCCTTCAGTCTCTCCCAGCATCACGGTCTTTGTTTATGAGTCAGATCTTTGCATCAGCTGGAGCTGATGAAGCTTCAGCTTCAGCATCATCAGTCCTTCCAATGAATATTCAGGATTGGTTTCCTTCAAAATTGATTGGTTTGATCTACTTGCAGTCCAAGGCACTCTCAAGAGTCTTCTCCAATACTGCAGTTTCTTAGTAATCATTATTTATAACTTGTAATTAAACAGTGTTGCTATATCTTTGAAAGTGTTAGTCTCTCAGTCATGTCTGACTCTTTGTGACCCCATTGTCTGTAGCCCACCAGGTTCCTCTGTCCATGGAATTCTCCAGGCAAGAATCCTGGAGTGGGTAGCCATTCCCTTCTTTAAGGGATCTTCCCAACACAGAGATCAAAGTCAGGTCTCCCACATTGCAGATAGATTCTTTACCATCTGAGCCACCAGGGAAGCCCAGAGTCACCAGAGAAGCTCTACTGTATCTTTGAAGTGAGCATGTTTCATAATAGAAAAAAATAAAAGAAGAGCTATTGTACTCAGAGTTCTTACCTTTTCCTTCTTGTATGTTAGAAGATTAAGAACATTGTAAGAAATAATGGATTTGCTTTGAGGCATTTCCTGGCCTAGTAAATCCATCCAGTAAATATTTTATTCTTTAAGAGATCTTTTTATTTTTTAAAAGAGAAAGCATCTTTTAAACTTGGTCTTTTAACTCCAGTTCTTTGCATCTTCTGAAATCAGAGTCAGTATCCAGCATATGTTTCATTTACAGGAGGTGCTGGATTCCTAAAACTATCACCATAGTCAACCCCATTCCTAGATTGGACAGGACCTAGAGTCATTCATAAAATTCTCTCAAGTGTGAATTCTCTCAATTCACACTATCCCTACAAGTGTTAAATTTTTCTGCATGGCACATCTAGAAACCATGGCTCTTTTTCAGTCATAGGAATGAAACTAGGGCTTCTGTCTATGGGGTCGCACAGAGTCGGACACGAATGAAGCGACTTAGCAGCAGCAGCAGCAGGCATCTTAACAGTGCCATCTCTACCAGCGGACATCTATGATTAAGGATTCATAAAAGGATTCTTTCTTCTTCATTTCACCAGCTCAGATCACTGTTCTGGGATTTACTTCCCCAAATTTAGCCTTGTTTTTTGATGTGGTTGCTATTGCTGTTTTCTGTTGGCCATCCTTCATTTTGGTTTTGTTCTTGCTCTTCACATATTCTATTAAAGTTGACCCTTCAGGCTTTTCTGCACCTAAGACCCACTTTCATCTGTGATTTAAAACTTTTCTCCTTTCTTCCTCACCCTACAAAGATGAGAAGGACTTCCTCATCCACTGAAAATGCCTGATTCCAGCCATCAATGCCCTCAAGGGTTTAGGCTTCCTGTTTACCTGGGAAGGGCATCATAATGACTGTTGAAAGAAATTTGGCAAAACATAACAGTATCAGTAAAGGATCAACTATCCATTAGTGTAGTAATTCCACTTCTGGGGCCTAAGGAAGTAAGCAGAGAAGTACAAAAATGTATGTATAGAAATATACATCGGACACTCTGGGGGGAGGAGCTAAGATGGCGGACGAGTAAGACGGGGAGAATACTTTCTCCTCCACAAATCCATTAAAAGAACATTTGAATGCTGAATAAACTCGATAAAACAACTTCTGAATGCCGGCAGAGGACATCAGGCACTTAGAAAGACAGCTCATTGTCTTCAAAACGAGAAAACGAGCCCTGCGGTAACTCCTTTTGCGGAGAACTGGCGCGGACACCAGCATTTGCTATTGGCAAGTGGGGGCTGGGCTAGGAGGAGCGGCGAGGCCTGCATTGCTTTGAGAAAGGATTTGGCCTGGCTATCTCGGGCGCTATCTGAGCGAAATAACCAGACTGTCGGTTATCTACTACATCAAAGGCCAGCCCTAACTTGGGACACCACCAGGACTACTTACGGAACAGGGGGCTGCACAGAGTTGGCCGGCTGCAGGCCATCCCACTCCGGTGACAGGCAACCAGGGCCAGAGGCGGGCAATTACAGCCCTAGAGAGACACTGTCTAACGGAACTGTGAGTAGGTTTCAGTGCTGACTCACGCTTCTTGGGGCTCTGGATGGTCAACATCTGCCTGAGAAAGTGCGCTGTTTCTATACCCAGAAAACTGAGTGGCGGAGAGGCGATAAGTCGCAGCACCTTCGCTCGCTGAACATTTCATCACCTGCGCTACTCGGATCTGGGAAGGGCATAAAACACAGACTGAACCAAGTCTGTGCTTCTGAGGATTATCTGAGTGCCTGAACCTGGCCGGTTTAGATTTGGGTGTTAATCTCCGCCCCCTCTGTAACAAGGCAGAGATCAGATATTGAAAAGACCTGTAAACCGCCTCAATAAAGAGAATTCAACAAACTACCAGAATATAGTAAGGACACTCTAAATTTGGCAATTTTAACAAAATGAAGAGACAAAAGAATACCCAGCAGCTAAAGGAACAGGGTAGATCCCCACCAATCCAAACCAAAGAGGAAGAGATAGGGAATCTACCTGATAAAGAATTCCGAATAATGATAGCGAAATTAATTCAAAATCTCGAAATCAAAATAGAATCACAGTTAAAGAGTCTGGAGACAAGGATTGAGAAGATGCAAGAAAGGTTTAACAAGGACCTAGAAGAAATAAAAAAGAGTCAACACATAATGAATAATGCAATAAATGAGATCCAAAACACCCTGGAGGCAACAAATAGTAGAATAACAGAGGCAGAAGATAGGATTAGTGAACTAGAAGATAGAATCCTAGAAATAAATGAATCAGACGAGAAAAAAGAAAAACGTATCAAAAGGAATGAGGACAATTTCAGAAACCTCCAGGATAACATCAAACGCTACAACATTCGAATCATAGGAGTTCCAGAAGAAGAAGATAAAAAGAAAGATCATGAGGAAATCCTTGAGGAGATAATAGTTGAAAACTTCCCTAAAATGGAGAAGGAAATTACCACTCAAGTTCAAGAAATCCAGAGAGTCCCTAACAGGATAAACCCAAAGCGAAACACCCCAAGACACATATTAATCAAATTAACAAAGATTAAATATAAAGAACAAATATTAAAAGCAGCAAGGGAAAAACATCAAATAACTCACAAGGGAATTCCCATAAGGATAACAGCTGATCTTTCAATAGAAACTCTCCAAGCCAGGAGGGAATGGCAAGACGTAATTAAAGTGATGAAGGAAAATAACTTACAGCCTAGATTATTGTATTCAGCAAGGATCTCATTCAAATATGAAGGAGAAATCAAAAGCTTCACAGATAAGCAAAAGTTGAGAGAATTTTGCACCACTAAACCAGTTCTCCAACAAAAACTAAAGGACATTCTCTAGAGCAATACAATAATAGTGGGAGACTTTAACACCCCACTCATATAATCTGGCTGTAATAGACAAAGTAAAGAGGAAAACATATTTACCTATGAGCCTCCAAAAATTCAGTTCAGTCAGGAGAGCTTAAAAAAAAAAAAAGACTTATTTGCTCACTCTGTGGAGGTTTATTGACTATTTTGTGGGTTTGGTACCACTTTGGGAAGTAGGCAGGAAGAGGTGACAAATGTGATCCTGTCCTAAATAATATATTGTGGTAAAGATAGACTTACCAATACAAAATACCAAGATGTGCCTAAAGATGAGGACACCCAAACTGGACTTTTTGTTTCCTGAACTTTTCATTTCGAGAACAAACCTCCTAATATAAGATGAACTCACCATGATTTTTTTTAAGTGTTCTTTGTGATTAAAAACAGAAAGCCATTGGTTAAGAAATTACATATACTCCTCCCCACCATCACTCCCCTTCTTTCTTCCCATTTCCCTCCCACCCTCATTGATCCTTTCCCTTGTCCATTTTCCCCTGCAAAAATAAAAAAAAATAAAATAAATAAAATAAAATAAAATAACAACAACAACAAAAAAAAGAAATATACATCACACCATTGCTTATTGGGAGAAAAACTGGAAACAGTGAAATGTCCAATAGTAAGAAACTAATCGGATTGGTTTGGCAGGCCAATACAATACAGGAGATTCACTTAGCTGTGTCCCAGAGGCATTCCCTTTTTTTTTTTTTTTTTTAAATGTGTATATAATTTTAGATGTAGATTTTAAATTCCATGAAGTTAGAGAGCTTCTACTTCTTATTCATTATTGTTTTTCCAAAATGTATTACACATTTTGGCACTAAATAAATATATATTCCTGAATTGGGACTTAAAAAGCTCTTAAACAAACTGATCAAATTTTATCAATTTAATTGTGACTTTTGACATTTGAAAAGAAACTCTTTCAACTTAATAAGAAAATACCTTACATCTATCCCAAAGGCTATGAGCTATTTTAAAAGATAATGCAGAAACAAAAGTTGACCCAGATTATCATTTGAAATTAAAAGCACATACATTCTATTAATTATTTTTTTATTTATTCCCTTTTCTTTCAGCCTATATCATCATGAGAGAAATTTGGTTACTTCTTATAGTAAGTTTCTCATTTGGAATTGTTAGTTCAAAACTGATTCAACTATGGATGTCTACTGTTTTTGGAGAGGATGTCAATCATATAAGTCTCAGCTTTTCATTTCTGTACCTCATCTTTTTGATTTGTAAGTAAGGGGATTATGCCTAAAATTAAATAATATAAAAAGGTTCAAATTAAAGATATAAAGATGTAGGAAATATTTACCAGGTAAAAAGCAAAAACAAAAACAAAAAACCACCATGCAACTGATCTAGAAGGAATATTTTTGTAAATAATTTATCAAAAGACATTAAAAATATTAATATGTATACAATAGGAAACAATGTACCAAGGTACATAAAGACAATTATAATAAGAGAAACTTAACAAAATCATAATTTAAAGGAGAAACTTTAATAGGCCTTTCCTAAATAATTTCATAACCAATTGGATTAAAAAAATGACTATGGCTATGATTTATATGAAAACTTAAATGCTTGGCTCCTAAGATATATAGAGAGTTTTATCTTCCAAAATAGAATGCTTATTCTTTACACACACCTATAGGCATTAACAGAAATCAACTAGACTAGAAGAACATATCAATAAAATTTCAAACGTTATTCAGCCACAGTGCAATTAAATGCTTACTTCAAAAGGAAGATCTTTAAAAATGAATATTCTAACTGCCTGAAATTGAAAAAAAAAACTGTTCTTGGTAACTCTTAGATCAAGAAGGTAATAAAAATAGAAGTTACAGATCAAGGAAGGTTAATATTAAAAATTCTGCTGCTGCTGCTAAGTCGCTTCAATCGCGTCCGACTCTGTGCGACCTCATAGATGGCAGCCCACCAGGCTCCCCCCGTCCCTGGGATTCTCCAGGCAAGAACACTGGAGTGGGTTGCCATTTCCTTCTCCAATGCATGGAAGTGAAAAGTCAAAGTGAAGTCGCTTAGTCATGTCTGACTCTTAGCAACCCCATGGACTGCAGCCTACTAGGCTCCTCCATCCATGGGATTCTCCAGGCTAGAGTTCTGGAGTGGGGTGCCATTGCCTTCTCCAATTCTATCACATTGCTAATCCATTTACCACAACTCCTCTCTCACAGAGATACAGCAGACAATGATAACCATATTGCTGTTTCCTGATACTGCCTCAGAATCACTTTCCATTCAGCCCTTTAGACAGCTCTACAAATGATCTGAAGTTGGCATGTGTGATAATACCAACTTCCCAACTGACTCTATATCTTTCCATTACATTTAAGAATAAGACAATGTTGCCTAGCCTCATATCCATGATTAAAAATAATTCTGGAAGCTCTAGTTAATATAGTAAGAAAAAAACAAAGTTTATACATATTTTAAAGAAAAAATGGTTACATTAGTCACAACATTTTAGAGTATATAAAAACCCAAGAGACTTAATTATTAAACTAAGATAGCAAGGCTCTTTAATGGTTTGATAAAAGATAAATACTTTAAAAATTAATAAATCAAATAACATTCTTACAAACCAGCAGTTATTAGTTACAAGGGCTTTCCCCATGGCTCAACAGGTGAAGAATCCACCTGCAATCCTGGAGACACAGGAGATGCAGTTCTCTCCCTGGGTAAGGAAGATCTCCTGGAGAAGGAGAGGGCAACCCACGCCAGCATTCTTGCCTGGAGAATCCCACGAAGAAGGAGTCTGGCAGGCTATAGTTCATAGGGTCAGAAAAATTTGGACACAACTGAAGTGACTGAGCACACACACACACAACTAGTATAAAACATAATGAAAATTGAGTCTCTTTACATCGACAAAAAGTTAGAAAATATCAAGGAGTAAACTTAACAAAAGTTTGGACCCAAACACAAAACTAGACAAGTTTTCTGAGAAGTAAAAATTTTAGTAGAAACAAAGTAGAAAATGCTCTAGCGTTTCTACTTCTTTGTAGAAATGCTAGAGCAACAGAATTCATTATTTTCATGTCTGAGAAAGGAAAGGCATAACACAGATATTTGAGGTTTTTAAACCAATTTGGATTTAAGCCAATTATAATCTAGTGAGTTTACAGAATCCGTTAATGAATTAATAAATAGTGACAGAATGATCAGCCAGTACAAATGCATTCACTATGCACTACCTTGTACATACGTAAAGCTACAAAACATATATTTCAGCAAATATAATTTCTTTTAACATCATCAAGTAAGTAAGAATAGCCTCAAGATTAAGGGTTAAAATAAATGATGAGAAACCTTCTTAGGTTATACTGTATGGGTGTAATATAACTGTTTAATTAATATAACTGTTCTAGAAATTACATGAAGTTCCAAAAATCTGATACATCTTGCTACAATGTTATTATAATTCTAATTATCCTAAAATGTTGTACATCACAGAAAAAACTAAATTTCCTTGTAACAACGCCATTGTAAAAAACTCTCATCTGATCTTTAACCATTAAAACAGAAAGATTAAGGGTTATGCTCAAGGAAATAATTTTATTTATTTTTTAAAATTGAAGTAGAGTTGATTTACAATATTATATTATTTTCAAGTATGCAATATAGTGATTCAATATTTTTATAGATTATATTCCATTTAAAGTTATTACAAAATAATGGCTATATTTCCTTGTGTGGTACAATAGACATCCTTGTTGCTTGTTTAGTTTATACATACTAGTTTGTATTTTATAATCCCCTACCCCAATCTCCAAAAAAAAATTTAAATTTTTTAGAGTCAAGATGTTTCAATAAATACTTTAGAAAGCAGATAATGAGTAAGTATAAATCTAATGTTGTTTCAATAAATACTTTAGAAAGCAGATAATGAGTAAGTATAAATCTAATGTAAAAAACTTTTACTCTGGTCTGTCAAATAAATGAATATTTTAAAAAGTTATTACAATCTGAATCAAATAATGATAGAAATTTGGAGGGAAGTGAAATTTTACAGAAAAAATTTTAAAATTCATCTGGAAACATAAACTATGAGACTATGTTTATGACAAATGTCATATGGCATGACAATCTATTTAAGTGAAGAATTTTTCCTAGTAAGTGGATAATAAACATTTAATAAGCTTATAATAATTAAAATACAACTGCTATAACAGAGGAATACAAAGTAAACCAAAGAAACTGATCCATTTGATAAACGTGTGTTGTGCTTAGTCGCTCAGTTGTGTCTGATTCTTTGCAACCCCATGGGCTATAGCCCGTCAGGCTCCTCTGTCCATGGGATTCTCCAGGCAAGAATACTGGAGTGGGTTGCCGTGCCTTCCTCCAGGGGATCTTCCCAACTCAGGGATCGAACCAAGGTCTCCTGCCTTGTAAGTGGATTCTTTACCATCTGAGCCATCAGAGAAGTCCAAGAGTACTGGAGTGGGTAACCTATTCCTTCTCCAGGGGAACTTGCCCCACCCAGGAATCAAACCTGGGTCTCCTGCATTGCAGGCAGATTCTTTACCAGCTGAGCTATCAGAGAAGCCTATGGAAAGTGGCATATCCACAATATTCTTTAATATTAAAACAAAATTTTAATGTGTAACTGCTACCTAGAACAATGTCTGCTAGACATTAAGAGAAAAAAATTAGCCCATTCCAGAACAGTATTGCTCTACAATCCCTCTTTGGGTGAGTGTTCGGTCGTTCAGTCGTGTCTGACTCTTTGGGACCCCATGCAATGGGGCTCACCAGGCTCTTCTGTCCACGGGATTTCCCAGGCAAGAATACTGGAGGGGGTTGCCATTTCCTTCTCCAGGGATAATCCCTCTGTAGATTTTCTTAATGTGTGACTTTATGTATATGTATGCTGGATATGAGCTTCTGTGTGTTCACTGGGTACTCCACTCCTAAAATCTTGATCCAGTTATCTTAAGCTTCCAATAGACATGCTCAGTTGTGTCCGACTCTTTGCCACCCCATGGACTATACAGTCCATGGAATTCTCCAGGCCAGAGTACTGGAATGGATAGCCATTCCCATCTCTAGAGGATCTTCCCAACCCAGGGATCAAACTCAGGTCTCCCACATTGCAGTCAGATTCTTTACCAACTGAGCCACAAGGAAAACCCCACCTAAAGATACCTCCTCAAAATTTCTGAAAGTTTCTGGAGTTTTCTTCCTCATAATCTTTGCTGCCTCCTCCTAAATATTTAACAATTTCTGCTTCATGATGAACTTTAGTGAAGGTGAGAACAAGGGGAGCTCACAGAGAAAATTACATTGTACAGTTCACAATTCTGAGATCTGACAGCTACCATTATCTACTCACTTTTCTATATTTGCTGCTTAATTTTTACCACTTGTCTCCTGTATAGAAATTCAGCAAACAGCTTTTAATGCTTGGAGTTGCCTTTTGCGTCTCATACTGTAATCTCAAATAGCTTATCAAATGACTTCTTCTAAGCAAATATAGTCCTCTCCTCAATAGAAATTTCGATCAAAATTGTCTTCAAAATTTTACCTGAATTCTTGGCAGTGGAGTTATGGGTGTTCCCTTTTCTAATCTGCCTGCAACGCAGAAGACCCCGGTTTGATTCCTGGGTTGGGAAGAATCCTGGGAAGAATTCCTGGGTTGAGAAGAATCTTGGAATAAATTTCTGGGTCAGAAAGATCCCCTGGAGAAGGAAATGGCAACCCACTCCAGCATTCTTGGTGGAGAATCCCATGGACAGAGGAGTCTGGCGGGCTGCAGTCCATGGGGGTGGCAAGAGTCAGACACGACTTAGCAACTTACCTACCACCTTTTTCTAAAAAAAATATATCTATCAGATCAGTCGCTCAGTCATGTCCGACTCTTTGCGACCCCATGAACTGCAGCATGCCAGGCCTCCCTGTCCATCACCAACTCCCGGAGTTCACTCAGACTCACATTCATCGAGTCAGTGATCCCATCCAGCCATCTCATCCTCTGTCGTCCTTTTCTCCTCCTGCCCCCAATCCCTCCCAGCATCAGAGTCTTCTCCAATGAGTCAACTCTTCTCATGAGGTGACCAAAATACTGGTTTCAGCTTTAGCATCATTCCTTCCAAAGAAATCCCAGGGCTGATCTTCAGAATGGACTGGTTGGATCTCCTTGCAGTCCAAGGGACTCTCAAGAGTCTTCTCCAACACCACAGTTCAAAAGCATCAATTCTTCGGTGCTCAGCCTTCTTCACAGTCCAGCTCTCACATCCATACATGACCACAGGAAAGACCATAGCCTTGACTAGGCGAACCTTTGTTGGCAAAGTGATGTCTCTGCTTTTGAATATGCTATCTAGGTTGGTCATAACTTTCCTTCCAAGGAGTAAGTGTCTTTTAATTTCATGGCTGCAGTCACCATCTGCAGTGATTTTGGAGCCCAGAAAAAGAAAGTCTGACACTGTTTCCACTGTTTTCCCATCTATTTCCCATGAAGTGATGGGACCAGATGCCATGATCTTCGTTTTCTGAATGTTGAGCTTTAAGCCAACCTTTTCACTCTCCACTTTCACTTTCATCAAGAGGCTTTTTAGTTCCTCTTCACTTTCTGCCATAAGGGTGGTATCATCTGCATATCTGAGGTTATTGATATTTCTCCCAGCAATCTTGATTCCAACTTGTGTTTCTTCCAGTCCAGCATTTCTCATGATGTACTCTGCATATAAGTTAAATAAACATGGTGACAATATACAGCCTTGACGTACTCCTTTTCCTATTTGGAACCAGTCTCTTGTTCCATGACCAGTTCTAACTGTTGCTTCCTGACCTGCATACAGATTTCTCAAGAGGCAGATCAGGTGGTCTGGTATTCCCATCTCTTTCAGAATTTTCCACAGTTTATTGTGATCTACACAGTCAAAGGCTTTGGCATAGTCAATAAAGCAGAAATAGATGTTTTTCTGGAACTCTCTTGCTTTTTCCATGATCCAGCGGATGTTGGCAATTTGATCTCTGGTTCCTCTGCCTTTTCTAAAACCAGCTTGAACATCAGGAAGTTCACGGTTCACATATTGCTGAAGCCTGGCTTGGAGAATTTTGAGCATTACTTTACTAGCATGTGAGATGAGTGCAATTGTGCGGTAGTTTGAGCATTCTTTGGCATTGCCTTTCTTTGGGATTGGGATGAAAACTCACCTTTTCCAATCTTGTGGCCACTGCTGAGTTTTCCAAATTTGCTGGCATATTGAGTGCAGCACTTTCACAGCATCATCTTTCAGGATTTGGAATAGCTCCACTGGAATTCCATCACCTCCACTAGCTTTGTTAGTAGTGATGCTTTCTAAGGCCCACTTGACTTCACATTCCAGGATGTCTGGCTCTAGGTCAGTGATCACACCATTATGATTATCTGGGTCGTGAAGCTCTTTTTTGTACAGTTCTTCTGTGTATTCTTGCCACCTCTTCTTAATATCTTCTGCTTCTGTTAGGTCCATACCATTTCTGTTAGGTCCATACCATATTCATAATATCTATACTGTATTATATTATAGTACTATAGTACTATAATATCTATAGTATATCTATAGTACTATAATATCTATAGTATATCTATAGTACTATAATATCTATAGTATATCTATCTATAGTACTATAATATCTATACTATACTATACTATTAGAATTTTTCTCAATGATAATATGTCACTTTCATAAGCTACTTCCAAAACTTAATTCATTTAACATTTAATTCATTGTCAACTTTCTTAATTCATGAAAGTTGACAATATATAAGAGTTTCCACAGTTTTTTACACTTTTCCATCTCAGACAGTAAGTGCACTAAACCGTAATTAAACTGGGAAGCAGACCTGTATTGGGTTTCTCTTGGCTCTACTCTCTTAGCCTTGTCACAAAATCAAACCATTTCTATCTCCTGCTGTCTCCCAAGAAGTATGTGAAGTAGGCTCTTCCATGGAGCGCTCATCAGCTTACTTCCACTTAATTCATCCAGAGCTGCTTTGAAAAAATCAGACCTATGGAGGGTGCTCTAGCCTCACTGGGGTACCTGAAAAGATTTGGGAGTTCCACATTGTTGCCGATGATCAGAAGCCACAGGAGTGCAAGGTTGTCCAGTATAGACATTTTTGCACACTGAATGTGAATCTGAGGAGGAAGGACAGTGCGTGGTGGTGAAAATTTGTGACATTATTCAGTGGAAACCAAGGGGGATAGCCTCTCTATGAAGTCCCTACTATCAGATATCAGGATGTTTTCATCTCTGGGAGTATTGGTACCACTCTTGATGTTAAATTAATACTTTATATTTATTTCCTTAAAAAAATAGGTGAGCTAACTGGAATGTCTGGAATATTTACTCTTGTCACTATGGGACTTCTTTTAAATTCTACAAGTTTTAAACCAGGAGTTGAAGCACTTATTCTTGAGTAAGTGACTAGCATACTTTTACTTTGTTTTCATACATTGAAATTATAATATTATAATTGTAACTACATCTACATGGCCAAAATAAGATACTGACTTGGAAACTAGCCAGCTGAAAATCAAACCCCCCTTTTAAAAACTGTATTGCTTATGTTCTCTAAACCTCTAATTTCAGGTAAAATCTGTAACCTTACCTTGAGTTCACATTGACTGTATTTCACTACTAATTCCCTTACGTCCCTGACCATATTACTCAGTAGTGTCCAGTCTGATCCCCTAGACAGGGCCAGGGTTAAAACAAAGCAAGTGAGGCCTTCATCTCAGGCACAAAATCTAAGAGGATGCCAAAAGACTCAGTAATCAAGATAAATATTTTAATGCAATATTTTAAAATTGAAATTAATGTAAAAAATCCATGGTGAAAATACAAAATTTTTAAAGATCAATATTACTAACAGTTCTTTTTGCCTCAGCCTCCAGTGTGGATCAATATGACAATGCCTCTAGAATGAAAGACCAATATTTTAAGGACAGTGAAGAGAGGCCATGCAAAGTCAATTAAAAAAGCAAGCCAGGGCATTTAAATACAATTGGCAGCATTAAAAAAGAAAATAGAAAAGTACAAATTGTGCCTTGCTCGAGGGCACCTACCTGAGGGGTCAGTGGAGTCTGTGTTAGTCTTGAAGAAAGATACTTTCTGAAATGATTCAATATTGGGATGGGAACTTGACCCAAATGACATAATAGCAACATATGTGTTAACAGAGGCCCTGAACTTAATCAGTGATTTTTTTGGACATTTGGGAGAACATTGTGAAAGATGAAATGAGTTCAGAAGTCAGAAACTTAAAAATACAGGTTACAGGCTTTGAGAGCATGTCACTAAAATTTCATGTCAATTATAATGGAAGCCGTTGTATTAGCAGCTAGGTAGCATTAGTTGGGCCGCCATTGTAGGAAGAATTAAACATGTTATGCATGTATTTATATCTATGGGGAGTGATTCCGAAGGCTCCCTTCATTCTTGCTCTAGCTGAAACCTGGATCGCCCCTGAAGACATGACTTCCCCTGTGTTCCTTAAAGGTTATAGTGTCTTTCTCACCTGCATCCCTAGTACTACAAGCCTAGAGTTGAGGTGGCTGATCTTCCTGTACCTCAGTCATTTCTATTCTATTTTTCTTCTTCCCCAGAAGCAGCCAATTTTGAAGCTCATGCCATCAGAATTGTACCACCTGCCACCCTCTTGGTTGCAGTTATATCCAGAACCCTGAATCACACTCTCCATTTTGTGATGATTTTGGCCCCCTCTCACTGTGACATACCAACATCACACTGTCATCATTCTTAGTGATGTCAGTCAATACTCACACAGTTGATTCTTCTATTCCCTAACCTTTCAATTCTAGGACTTCTTCTCCTTCTGTGATCATATTTCCCACTCTGCTTCAGCCACCCACTTTGTGCTCATACAAATAATCACTTCATAATTTCAATTTCAACAATTATAATATTTAAAATATAATATGTACCAGCTCCTACTCTCCAAGAAAGTAGAAATCTAAGATAATAATGGTAAATCCTACTAAACTCTACAGTGGTCTACAGTCTCCCATCTTTTCAGTTTACCCCCGTAGGACTCCAATTCTAACAATTATATAGTCACGATGAGAAGACAATGCATTGATTCTATGGTATTTTCCGACCATCATCCACCTCACTCCCTCCTTATCCAGATCATTTCTTGTGTTTAAAATCATCTAATAACTTCTCATCTCATTTGGCTACAGACCAAGGTTGTTTTCATGGCAAACAGGTGATCTATCTGCCCCCTTCTTATTATGGTAATTCACTTCTGCCACTCTCACCCTCGCCCACTCTGCTCTAACTACACTTGGCTATTCCTCATACACGCCAAAGAGGGTCCCTGTTTGACCTTGTGTCCTTGTGCTTCTGTTCTTGAAATGTGCTTCTTTACATATTAGCATAAGTGGCTGCCTTACTTCTTTCATGCTTCTATTCATACTTCACCTTTTTAGAAAGAAATTCCCAAATAAAAGATATTTCCTTGTCAACTTGTATAATCTTCTATTCCTGGAAAACTGATATTCCTAAAATGTTCAGGCCATAAGGTCTTCTCACTCCTCTAGGCTAGGGGCTATGCAACATTAAGATATAAAAATGACACATATGCTTAGATCCATAATATCAAAATCTATGAGGGTGAAGCATGGGATGTCTGATTTTAAAAAACTCTTCCCAGATATTACTTAAATACAGACAGTGTTGCAACCCTTTGCTCCTATAAAAGATGTAGATTTGTTAGGACAACTCATGATCACCAAATAAAGAAAAGGGACTTTTTAAAAAAATTCAGAAGCTTTTTTACTGTGTGCCTGACTGATTGCACACATGTACACACATGTGTACATGCACAGGTCTATTAGATGGTTCTGGAGCTTGGTTATTTGGCTCATATATACTGTGAATATAATGGGCACTGATTCTTTTGAGAATCTGGTTTCCTCCTCATCCAATTTCTCCCATTAATTTCTACTACATATGAAATAGTCTTAATAACTCCTCAATATTTGTTGCTTAATTGATTTGATTACATTTTGTGCTAATTAATGAGACTGAGTTTTTTTCCCCCTCAATGTTTCAGAAGGAAATTTTCTCTGGTAATATCTAGGTATTTGTTTTTCAGGGACAGAGTCTGGCAGCATATAAGTAAAATCAAGCTCTATTTCCTCTCATGAAATAATATTCATGTGCCCTTTTAAGCTTTTCAATTTATTTTGCTATACATATAATGTCAAATTAAAAACAGGAAATATACAAAGAGATAACGAGAAGTAAGTTTTAAATAGCTATGATCCCAACACCCAAAATGACAAATAATGGTGTCTGAGTGTGCTGCTTTTTCAAACTGTTTTGCCTGCAACTGTTGAGAACATGAGTTTTGGGAATGATGCTGTTTTCCTAGGCTCTGGAATACTTGAATAAGCACAGACTCAGAAACCACAAAGAATCTACAAAGGGCATTCACGTGAATAAAAGATTCATTCACATTCTCTAAGTGCTAGCTAGATTTTGGGCAAAGGCTTAATTCTATCACTGTGTAAATCAGACTAGGAGTTCAGTATTTCCTTTTAAAATAAACAATTTTAGCTCTTCCTACTGATACAAGGACTAGCTACTTGAACCATAGCATTTTCTAACTACGTGAACCATAGTTCCTGAATGAGTTTGGTCAAATAGCACAGCTACAACTTAACATGTCTTTCAAAGTCAACCCCAAAAAGAGACACTAATTTATATTCAGTGCAAACTGGTTAAAATTGCTTTAGAAGTATTTGTTTACTTATCTTAGTGCTCCTTTCTTCCCAGTTAAATTACAAACTCCTTGAGTGTTGGTGAATGTCTTATTCATCTTTATTTTCTTCATAATGCCTAGCACAATGCCTCACATAGATAAGCCTTGCATTGACTATGTTAGCTTAATTAACTATATCAACCATATTTAATTTTTCTCTAAAAATGCAGATTCTGGAGTTGTCCATCATTTGTTGCTTTTCTTATGGTGTTTACTTTCACTGGACTTCTAATTCCTGCACATACATATTTATATATATCATTTTCTGATATTTATTATTCATTAAATATCTACTTAACACTTATTACGTTCAGGTAAGAAAGCCATTTGAATTTTTATATTTATGTGACATTGACTAAGCCTGAAGATATTCTTTAAATGACAGAAATGTTTCATTCTGGAATAAAGAATTCACTCAAATCTTCCAAGGAATCAACAAATTAACACTTAGTGTTTTCGATTTTTAACTGCATTTCAAAACAATGCAAGCATGTTGTAAAGTTTTTGAAAAAAAGAAAAAACTCTCATAATCTGTACTACCTAGAGGCAAACACTACTAATATTTCACATACTTCCTCCAGAATTTTATATTGTTTTTTATTCTATGAGGTTTCATGAAGTTAGGCACCTATTATAAATTAAAATGTTAACTTATTTTATTTGCTTAATATTTTATGACAGATAATTTGTATTAATAAAGTATAGATGGCAATAGCTTTTTAAAAATCAGAGTGGGACAAATTGGGAGACAAGGATTGACATATACACACTGCCTGCAATGAAGGAGGCCTGAGTTTGATTCTTGGGTTGGGAAGATCCCCTGGGTAAAGAAAATAGCAACCAACTCCAATATTCTTGCCTGGGAAATTCCATGGACAGAGGAGTCTGGTGGGCTACAGTCCTGGGGTCGCAAGAGTGGGACATGACTTAGCAACTAAACCACCACCTCCAGATATAAAATGGATAATTAATAAAGACCTAGTGGATAACACAGGGAACTCTACTCAGTACTCTATAATGGCCTATATAGGAGAGAATAAAAAAAGTGATATTTACTGATTCACTTTGCTGTATACCTAAAGCTAACACAGCATTGTAAATCATCTATACTCCAATAAACATTAAAAAAGAAAAATAGTCTTTCTTTCCTCTTAAATGATTATTCACTAGTATTTCATATCATTTATCTGCTCTGTCCAGTGTTATTATGATTCCGGCATTCTGCTGTGTTGTTACTTTTCACTAAGATAAAGTGTTGAAGATCAAGGTACCATTTTTCTAGCTTTGATTCATAAAATCTAAAAATAAAATTATTTCATGTCTAAATAAATAAATAAAAATGAAAATCATGAGGAAGTCCTCCTTGTAAATGTCATTTTTGCCTAAATAAGTTTTGTGGCCCCTTTTCCAATGTTAAAAGGCTTTCAGAAAGCAGTCTGCTTATGTAACTGAAAAGGAGATAATATAGAAGAGGAAAACCACTATAACAATTATATCACCCAAATTGTTAGAATTCTAGGAAAATTAGTTGGGACTCAACTTCAAGTTGGGCTTCCCTGGTTGCTCAGTGGTAAAGAATCTGCCTGTCAAAGCAGGAGATGTAGGCTCGATCCATGGATCAGGAAGATCCCCTGGAGAAGGAAATGGCAACCCACTCCAGTATCCTTGCCTGGAGAATTCCATGGACAGAGGAGCCTAGCTGGCTACAGTCCATGGGGCTGCAAAAGAGTCCAACACAACTTAGGGACTAAATAACAACATTAAGTCAGCTAGTGCCAAATAAATGGAAATTAGTCCCAAATTATCAGATACAATTAGTGTAAAATATAAGAATTATCTGTGACTGAAAGAAGAAATAGAAATGAATTAACTGATACTGGGCAAATTCAGTATGATTAAAATCTATGAAGAAAAAGAGAGAACATTGTTTTCTCTCCCATTTATTAAATTTGTTTTTATTTGTTTCTGGGATCCAGAGTAGAGTAGATCTATAAAAATGTCTAGCACTTTCTTTTCTACGTGGAGAAGCACCACTTAAGTGTGATGTGGAATTATTCTACTGCTTACCTAACAGAAAGAAAGAAAAAGAATAGCCCCATTCCCATGGCATGTTTGTGCATGGGATGCCCTTCTGCTTTCCTTCGGTGCAATGCCAAAGGTGTGTGAAAGATGGGTCATTCTTCTGAGAGTTGGCAATTTCACAGGGAATAGATTAGAGTAGTATAGAATGAGATGGAAAGAAATTTCTATGACAAAAATAACTTTTTAAAATCTGTTTTGCCTTTTAGACTTCTGGTCTTTCTTTTTCTGAGCCCTCTTTTGTCTCGACTTGGTCATGGTTTCAGCTGGCGCTGGGCATTCATAATGGTCTGGAGTGAAATGAAAGGGACTCCTAATATAAACTTGGCTCTTCTGCTTGCCTACTTTGAAAACTTTCTTGGATCTGAGAGGGAGAAATCTCAAGTAAAGAAAGATGCAGTTTTTCTATTTGAATATTTTATGAAAACTGTTCCTGTGTACTAAAATATGCTTTTGTAGCAGATCGCTCAACCCCACTTGGACTGTGGGATTGATTTAGCTATGATGGGGAAACCAGGGAGGGGAAAAACAACTGGCAACTTTCCTCTTCCTCATTCTAGCTTAGATATCCTTAAACTCCTTCATCACACTCCTAAAAAAATAGGTTTATTGTGAAAGTTAAGGAAAGTAAAACTTATAAATAATTTAAAATAGTACTTGATACAATGGAGTATTACTCAGCCATTAAAAAGAATGCATTTGAGTCAGTTCTAATGAGGCGGATGAAACTGGAGCCTATTATACAGAGTGAAGTAAGCCAGAAAGAAAAACACCAGTACAGTATACTAACGCATATATATGGAATTTAGAAAGATGGTAACAATAACCCTGTATACGAGACAGCGAAAGAGACACTGATGTATAGAACAGTCTTTTGGACACTGTGGGAGAGGGAGAGGGTGGGATGATTTGGGAGAATGGCATTGAAATATGTATAATATCATATATTAAACGAGTTGCCAGTCCAGGTTTGATACATGATACTGGATGCTTGTGGCTGGTGCACTGGGACGACCCAGAGGGATGCTATGGGGAGGGAGGAAAGAGGGGGTTCAGGATGGGGAACACATGTATACTTGTGGCAGATTCATTTTGATATATGGCAAAACCAATACAATATTGTAAAGTTAAATAAAATAAAATTTAAATAAATAAATAAATAAAATAGTACCTGATACAGAGTATGCACTCAACAAATGTTTCTTTTGTCAGTTCAGTTCAGTTCAGTCTCTCAGTCGTGTCCGACTCTTTGCGACCCTATGAATCACAGCACGCCAGGCTTCCCTATCACCAACTCCCAGAGTTCACTCAGACTCACGTCCATTGAGTCAGTGATGCCATCTCATCCTCTGTCATCCCCTTCTCCTCCTGCCCCCAATCCCTCCCAGCATCAGAGTCTTTTCCAATGAGTCAACTCTTCGCATCAGGTGGCCAAAGTACTGGAGTTTCAGCTTTAGCATCATTCCTTTCAAAGAAATTCCAGGGCTGATCTTTTTTAATTTACTCCTAATACCTACTTAAAAGCAGAAACTTATTTATGAACGGCTGCATTGCCTTCTGTAACTTTATAAAGCCACATTTAGTATTGCTAGAAACCAAAACATTTTAATTATCAAAGGAAGTTATCTCTTAAGATAGAACCCCAAATTCTTCCCAATAGAACATAAAGTGTATGACTATCCCTCTACCACATCTCAAAATAAAATAATTTCAAGGAACTCTTTAAGAAATATTCTATGTAGACATCACAACACATGTAACACTTCCATTGTGAGGGTTTTTTTTTTAACATAAATTCTAAAGTAAAGGGAACCATGTCAAGGTTATTATTATGTATCTAAGTAAATAATAATCAAGCATTTTAAAAAACCAAATATTTAAAGACTGCTTTAAAAACCAAAGTATCTAACATTATATGACCTCCTCTTTCTTTTTTTAATTTAAATATATTTATTTTAATTAGGGGTTAATTACTTTACAATATTGTATTGGTTTTGCCATGCATCAACATGAATCCGCCACAGGTGTACACATGTTCCCAATCTTGAACCCCTCTCCCACTTCCCTCCCCGTACCATCCCTCTGGGTCATCCCAGTGCACCAGCCCCAAGCATCCTGTATCCTGCATCAAACTTAGACTGGTGATTCATTTCTTATATGATATTATACATGTTTCAATGCCATTCTCCCAAATCATCCCCACCCCCTTCCCTAGTGGCTCAGATGGTAAAGAGTCCACCTGCAATGCAGGAGACTCGGGTTCGATCCCTGGGTCAGGACGATTCCCAGAGAAGGGAATGGCAACCCAGTCCAGTATTCTTGCCCGGGAAATCCCACGGACAGATGAACCTGGTGGGCCCCAATTCATGGGGTTGCAAAGAGTCGGACATGACTATGCAACTAACACGTTCACACCCCTCTTTCCCTTTAACTAGTTTCCACTTTGTCTGGATAATCAAAATCAGTGTCATCATCATACATCCTGACCAGTGTAATGATGAACATTGCACTTGCATCTGGGTTCTGAAATTTTTAATTGCTATTTATTGTGTGGTCATCCACAAGTTATTTAATTCCGATCCCCACCCCCGGCCGTGTGGCTGTTTCCTCATTTCAAAGCAGTCTGCAATGATACCAATGGTTTGCTAGTAAATATTTAACAGATAACTATCTTGGAAAGGGGGAGTGTTTGCCAAATTTCTGTTCCATAATCATTGGCACCAACACAACATAAGTCAGCCTATAAACTTCCTGAAAATGTGATAATCAGCATTCACAAACTGGTATGAGCCAGGCCTATCTGGCTATCTTACTGTCTCTACTGTGTCAAAGGGTTATTATGAGAAATTGAAAATATACATAAAAAGCTTAACACATTGTTTAGCATCTAGTAAATCTGAGTTTTAATGACAATGATGATGATGCCATGTAGACATCTTTCAAAATAAAACTTTGGTCAATCAAATCATTTCAAGGGATGTTTCAGTAGTGGTAACTAGTTGAGAAGAAATTAGCAGTCTTTCTTTAATTCAATTTGGGTGACTCTTACAGCTAATTTATTAATACTCAAAAAGGGCACTACAATGAAAGCTTAAATTATTAACTTAATCCTGTCTCTACTATTCACAAGTTAAGTGACTGAATCGAATATGTTCCAAACAAGTGTATAGAATATATGAAGCAAAAACAGAGAGCTAAGAGGAGAAATAGACAAACTACAGTTGGAGACTTTAACACTCCTTTCCATAACTTGTTTAATGAAGTATTTGTGTTTGTTTGTTTAGTCACTAAGATGTGTCTGACTCTTGCAACCCCATGAACTATAGCCCACCAAACTCCTCTGTCCATGGGATTTCCCAGGCAAGAATACTAGATTGGGTTGCCATTTCCCTCTCTAAAGGATCTTCCCGACCTAATTCCACATCTCCCACACTGGCAGGCAAATTCTTTACCACTGAGCCATGAGGGAAGCTAGAACTACTAAAAAAAATTAGCAAGGATATGAAAGAACTAAACAACACCATCAACCAACAGGATCTAATTGACATTTATAGAATCATATCAACTGAAGAAGAAAAATCACTTAGCAAACAAAAATCAATATCCATTTATGATAAACCTCTCAAAAAGTAGAAATAAGAGGGAATTTCCTAAAGTAGATAAAGAACATCTACAAAAAAATCTGCAAGTAGCATTATAATAGTGAAAGATGCTTTCTCCTTATAATTGGAAACAATCCACTAACATCTCTATTAATTAACGAACAATCAAGAATCTCTACCTTCATTCTCTTTACTGAGCATCATGATAGAAATTCTAGCTTGCTCCACAAGACAAAAAAGGAGAAAAAAAAGATGAATATTCAAAAGGAAGAGATAAAACTATTCCTATTACAGATAGTATGATTACCTATACAGAAAATTCCAAGGGTCTTCAAAAAGAAGAGGGAAAAAACCTTCCTAGAACTAATAAGTGAATTTAGTATGTCCTCAGGATATAAGTATAAAAAATCAAGTGTATTTCTATACACTAGCAATTGATTCAAGGTATCAAAAATTAAAGACACAATGCCATGTACAATCATTCAATAATAAAAAGCAAAGGAACTAAAATAACAAAAACTATTTTGAAAGAGAAAAATAAATGGGAAGAATCAGTATACCCAGTTTTAAGGTATTATTACTGCCATGGAGATTATGTAGTATTGCCAGAGAGAGAGAGTGAAACATGAAACAGGATAGAGAACTCAGAAATAGATTAACACAAACATCCCCAACAATTTTTGATAAATATGCAAAAGCAATTCAATGTTGGGGATGATGTCTTAAAAATGATGCTGAAGAATGGAACATTCATATATGAAAAAAAAAGAGAACCTTGACCTAAGTCTCACTTCTTCCACAAATATTAATTCAAAGTGGATCACAGAATTAAATATAAAATCTAAAGCCAGAAAACTTTTTTTAAACTTGGGGTAAAATCTTTGGGACCTATCATAACACAAAGGTACCAAGAGCATAATCCAGAAAAGAAAAAAAGAAGAAGAAATTACAGTACAACACACAGAATACAGAAATAGACATTCACTGAAGGGGATATACAGATGATCAATAAGGATAAAAAATGTGGTCAACGTCATTAGCAACTGGGGACATGCAAACTGAGAAAACAAATATATCATCTATTAGAAGGACTGAAATAAAATATGGTGATGACACCAAATGCTGGTAAGGATGCAGAGAAACTGATCCCTCATAGATTACTAGTAGGAATATCAAATAGTACAGTCACTCTGGGAAAGAATTTGGCAAGCAACACAACATTGTAAAGCAATTATCTCCCAATTAAAAATAAATAATAAAGAAAAGAATTTGGCAGTTACATATGCAACCACCATGCAGTCCTGGGGATTTAGCCTGGAAAAGGAAAATTTATGTCTACACACACTTGTACATGAATTTTTATGGTAGCTGTATTTATAATAACCAGACATCTGGAAACAATTCAGATGTCCTTCAGTAGGTAAATCTTTAATACATTGTTGTACAATTGCACCTTGGAATGCTACTCATCAATAAAAAGGAACAAACTATTAATAAAAGCAACAACTTTGATAAATCTCCAGAGAATTATTCAAAACAGCATACTTTATTATTTGAATTGTATAACATTCTTATGAAAATGTAGAAATTGAGAACAGATGAGTGATTAGAATAGGAACTAAAGAGCCCCTTGATGAAAGTGAAAGAGGAGAGTGAAAAAGTTGGCTTAAAATTCAACATTCAAAAAACCAAGATCATGGCATCCGGTCCCACCACTTCATGGCATATAGATGGGGAAACAATGGAAATTGAGACAGACTTTATTTTACTGGGCTCCAAAATCACTGCAGATGGTGACTGCAGACATGAAATTAAAAGACGCTTGCTCCTTGGAAGAAAAGTTATGACCAACCTAGACAGCATATTAAGAAGCAGAGACTACTTTGCCAACAAAGGTCCGTCTAGTCAAGGCTATTGTTTTTCCAGTAGTCACGTATGGATGTGAGAGTTGGACCTTAAAGAAAGCTGAGTGCCGAAGAATTGATGCTTTTGAATTGTGGTGTTGGAGAAGACTCTTGAGAGTCCCTTGGACTGCAGGGAGATCAAACCAATCAATCTTAAAGAAAAACAGCCCTGAATATTCAGGACTGATGCTGAAGCTGAAGCGCCAATACTTTGGCCACTCGATGTGAAGAAATGACTCATCAGAAAAGACCCTGATGCTGGGAGATATTGAAGACAGGAGGAGAAGGAGATGACAGAGGATGAGATGATTGGATGGCATCACCGATTTGATAAACATGAGTTTAAGCAAGCTCGGGTAGTTCATGGACAGCGACTCCTGGCATGCTGCAGTCCATGGGGTCGCAGAGTCAGATGCGACTGAACTGAACTGAACTGAATTAGTGGTTGCCAGGAATAAAGAGATGGGGACAGGAGGGAAATAAAAGTGACTATAAAAGGCAACTTGAGGAATACTTATGGTAAAGGAACTGTTCTGTATCTTGACTGTGTCATTGTCAATATCCTGGTTGTGATACACTACTATAGCTTTGAAAAATGTAAACCTTTGGGGGCCACTGGCTAAATACTACACAGGACCTATTTCTTAAGACTGTATGTGAATCTACAACTATCTTAAAATGTTAAACATTAAAAAAGAACAAGAGAGGGAGAAAGAAAGAGAAAACAAATGATTGATATCAGTAATGAAAAAGACCATAACTATAAATTATACAGCTATTAAGGAGTAATAAATAAAAACTATGCATAACTTTTGTCCAAACAATTCAACACCTCAGGTTAAAGTGGTTAAATTCCTCAAAAAACACAATGTACCTAAACTGACACAAAAGAAAATATAAAATCTGAATAGCCCTTTATGTGTTAAAGAAATTATATATATAAATTAAAACTTTCTCATAAGCTAGAAGCCGAGATGGCTTGACTGATGAATTCTTCCAAACATTTAATGAATAAATGATAACAATTCTAAACAAACTCTCTCATAAAATAGAGAATGATGAAACACTTTCTTATTTTATGTGGCCAGCCCAGTGTGATACAAAACACCAACAATGATAATCACACACAAAAAAACTGATAAAACCACTGATTAAACATAATGCAAAAATTCTTTAAAAATATATAGCCAATTAATTTTAAATATATAAGAAGTATAAGACATTATGGTCAAGTATTTATCCAGAAATATGTCCATAAATTTTAGTTTAACATTCAAAAAAGTGTTTGTAAAATCTAAAAAAACTGAACTCATAGAACGAGAGAACATATTAGTGATTTCCATAGAGGATAAGTGGAGATAGAGGAAATGGATAAAGGCAGTCTAAAGGTACAAACTTCCAGTTATAAGATAAATAAAAGTAAAATCTTTTATTTTTTACCTCACACCATATGTAAAACTGATTGGAGATGGATCATAGTCTAAACAAAATGAAAAACTCGAAAGCTTCTGGAAGAAAACAAGAGACTACCTTTGTAGCCTTGGAATAGACAAAAGGTTTTAAAACAAAAAAACAGTAATAATTGGAGTTCTCAACTTTAAAAATGTTTGTTTATCAAAAGATAATTTTTGAAATGGATAAGGAAGGTGGTCACAAGCTGAGAAGTACTTATAATACATATATCATATATATGATATGCACATTTTCTGTAGCTTTTTTAGATTCCATGTATAAGTGATATCATATGATACTTGTCTTTGTTTGATTTATTTACTTAGCATGTTAATCTCTAGGTCTATCCATGTTACTGCACATGGTGTTATTTCATTCATTCTTATGGCTGAGTAATATTCCACCATATATATGTACCACATTTTCTTTATCCTTTTATCTGCCAATGGACATTTAGGTTGCTTCCATGTCTTGGCTCTCATCAATAGTGCTGCAGTGAACCCTGGGGCACAAGTATTTTTGAATTTGAGTTTTCTCCAGATATATATCCAGGAATTGGATTGTAGAATCATATGGTAACTCAAATTTCCATACTGTTCTCCATAGTGGCTCCACCAATTTATTGATACCAACCGTGTAGGAGGGTTCCTTTTTCTCCACACTCTTTCCAGTACTTATTATTCATAGACTTTTTAACTATGGCTATTCTGACTGGTGTGAGGTGATATGTCACTATAGTTTCACTTTGCATTTCTCTAATAACTGGCCATATTGAGTTTCTGTTCATGTGTCTGTTGTCCATCTATATGACAACACACTTCTATCCAGAATATAATTTCCAAAGTCTCTACAGTTTTGTAACAAAAAAAGCAACCCAATTTTAGAAACAGGCAAAAGAGTTGAATAAATATTTCAAAAGGAAATGTATATACCACTAAGTATATTAAAATGCTCAACATCATTACTCTAGGGAAATGCAAATTAAAACTACAATGAGAAACATAATATTCAGTTTGAATGAAGATTTTAGAATTGGCATATCCCATTTGTGAAAATAGAAACACTGGTTGTCTCTTGTCTGGTGAGGATTGATTGGAGCAGCCCTGGGGAAATTTAGAGGATATGAGAATATTATACATCTTGAAAGGCTTGAGGATAATATGGGTGTATGCACTGTCAAAACTTATCAGATACACAAGTACATTTCATTCTGTGTAGATTATACCTTGGTTTTCCTAATGACCAGTGTTGGGGTGGCCTCCTTGAGGAATTAAATCAGAATATTCAGTGAGAGCGTCTTGTGCACCAATATTTAAAATTTCTAAGTGATCCTAGTATGCAGCCGTGAAAGCCTCTGGTGTGTTTCACATTCTGTCTTTAACTTTCATCTGTAGCCAAAGAATAGAGGACTGGCTAAGAGTTTAAAATAAATTCTGGAAGTTAGAATTCCATAAATCAATGGAAATATGTAATATCAGACTGAGAAGTGTTTCTTCATCTGTCTGTGGAGACTAACTTGAGATACAAGAGGAGAAAAAAAAAGTGACACCAAAGGCATCAATTACTCCTCCCTTCTGGTAATGATGGTAAAGAGTCTGCCTGCAATGTGGGAGACCTGGATTCGATCCCTGAGTTGGGAAGACCCCCCCCTGGAGAAGGGAAAGGTTGTCAACTCCAGCATTCTGGCCTGGAGAATTCCATGGACTGTATGGTCCATGGGGTTGCAAAGAGTCGGACATGACTGAGCAACTTCACTTTCACTTTTTTCACCAGAGAGGCAAAGTATGTGGTAGAACAAACATACCAAGGCCTTGTATTGTTTCTTCTAGGTGGAGAGAATTATTTAACACAGATGTGCTGGTGATGTTGAACAGAGAACTGTGTGGCTATGTACATGGACGTGTATGTGGTGGATGAGAATTGATAAAGTACAGGGATATTCCCAGGATGCAAGAAGTTCAGAAATCAAAATTAAGAACAAAATTTTTTTTTGCTAATGTCTTTATAAGTATATAAATACTTGTCAAAGCAAGTTGTTATATTTCCCAAATATTGGAACAGTACAACTTAGCTTAATTTACACTGGTAAATATGGAGTATATTATACAAAATTATGATGAAAACTTACTTTGGTTTGTTTTTCTGTTCCAGATATTATTTCATGGAGTGTCAGTATCCTTGATTAGCTTGATTGTCAATAGATTTGTTTTGCCAATAGCAGTTACTAAACTTGGTAAGCCCTGCTAATTCCTGAGTAAAAAGAAAAATATTCCAAATATACTAAAGAATTGCTAATAATGAAGGAAGCCCTATAAATACAAATCAAAGGTGTCTAATTGAAAAGGAAATTGGATCTCAATATAAAGTCACATGATGGAGAAGGCAATGGCCACTCCAGTACTCTTGTCTGGAAAATCCCATGGACAGAGGAGCCTAGTAGGCTGCAGTCCATGGGGTCTCTAAGAGTCGGACACGACTGATCAACTTTTCTTTCACTTTTCACTTCCATGCATTGGAGAAGGAAATGGCAACCCACTCCAGTGTTCTTGCCTGGAGAATCCCAGGGGCAGGGGAGCCTGGTGGGCTGCCATGTATGGGGTTGCACAGAGTCGGACACGACTGAAGTGACTTAGCAGCATAAAATCACATGAATCATTAAGGCCGATAAGTTCATTAGGCCAATAAGCAATAATCTTATAAATAAGATTACTTATTTACATTAGTCCAGTTTAAGTGAAATAATACAATGTCTATTTAATTATTCCACAAACTTTTTATTAAGAGCCTCTTACATGCCAGGCACTATTCTAACTGTTAGTGATGCATTATGAAGACAGACAAGTCTGAATTGTTGAAGCTAAATTGGAGAGAGGAGAGACAGACTGTAAGCAAGTCAAATAAGGTAATATCAGAGTACCATTTGTGCATGAAAGTACTATATATATATATATATAGAGAGAGAGTAAATATAAATATATATACAAAGAAAGTAGAAATACAACATGTGGTAGATTCCTGAGGAAGTTAGAAACCAAGCGTGTTCAAGGAAAGAAGGTAAGGTGCTGGAACCTTTGAGAACTATGTCAACAGTGGAGGAAGTCCAGATGAGAGAGGTAGGGAAAGAGCTAGATCGTGAAAGACCTTGAATTTTAAGATTTTACTCTAAGAGGTAAATGGATTTCTTGGTTGGTTTTAAGCACATAAGTATAATTTTATGAATAAGTTCCTTAAAAAGACAACTCTGGATAGCTGATTGGGGCCTATGAAGAGAGTAGAAGCAGAATTACCAGTTTTAGGAGGCAACTGCTTTATGCAGTATGACTGTTTCAACCTCCTACTTTTTAACAATCCAAAAATTGAAATCTAAAGAGTTAAAATTTCTTGTCTAAGATCACACAACTCAGTAATGGCAGTTAACAAACTAAAAATAAATTCCTCTAATGCTTTCAATCCACTTTACTCTTAACTGCTCTATCACCCTTTCCATTTCATTCATATGGCGTTTTCTTAACCAATCTTAAATTTCATCTTTATGGGTAATATTGAATTTTCATTCTCATGTTTGCAACCATATCCTTTTTACCATTTACTTTTTTTCTTTTCTGGGCCTTAACATAGTAAAATGAGAAGAGCGGATTAAAGAGGTAACATTTTGCAGAGTATCAGATCCTGTCCATGGGATTTCCCAGGCAAGAATAGTGGAGTGGGTCTCCATTTCCTTCTCCAGGGGATCTCCCCAGCCCAGAGGTCGAACCCACGTCTTCTGCATGGCAAACAGATTCTTTATCACTGAGCCACCAGAGAAGCCCTTCAGATGTTCTACTTAGTAGCTAAATAAACCCAAAATTCTTATTGTAGAGCATCTGTTTACTTGTACTAAGAAAAGTGAACATTTGCTCATGAAATATTATTGCTTTTCAAAGAAACTTCTATGTCTCAAAAAAAGGAAATCTGTGTTTAATAGTAAGAGTCCTTCAAACCTTAATGAGGTCTGTATATATAGTATATATTACCACTGATCCTTGATCAAAATGAATTTGAACTATGTCAGTCCACTTATAAGTGGATGTGAATATTTTTCATATGTACTTCAGTACAACACGAACCTCAGTTTATTGAATCTGAGGATGCAGAACCACAGATATGGAGGGACAACTGTAAAGTTATATGCAGATTTTCAGCTGCATGGAGGGTTGACATCCCTGAATCCCATATTGTTCAAAGGTCAACTATGTATATCTGGAGATAAATAAATATGTATCATATATATATATATAGATCTTACATATACATAGGAAATAAATATAAGTGCATATATTTCTGTGTACATATATGTATATCTATACCTCCTACGTATGTATCTCCTACACATTTATATGTGTATATGTGCATATATTCTGTACATACTATCAAAATTATATCTACTATTTATAAAATGTGTTCTTTTTATCAAAGGTCTTCGTGATGTCACATCAACAAAGTATAAATCACTGTACTATACATTTCAACACTTTCAAGAACTAACCAAATCTGTAGCCTCTGCACTCAAATTTGACAAAGATCTTGCTAATGCAGATTGGAGCATAGTTGAGAAAACAATTATACTTCAAAACCCATATGCAGTAAGCAAGTAGTATTTTTTAAAGTAATATCTTTTGTTTATTCCTTCAAAGTGGATATGATTCATCTTAAGTATGAATGTTATAAATGTTAATTCACAATTCTTAGGGAATTTTATGATCACTGTGAGACAAAGTAGAAGTGACAACCCTTTTGGGTATATGAAAGTGAAAAGTGAGTGTTAATTGCTCAATCATGTCCAACTCTTTGCAACCCCATAGACTGTAGCCTACCAGGCTCCTCTGTCCATGGGATTCTCCAGGCAAGAATACCGGAGTAGGTAGCCATTCCCTTCTCTGTGGGATCTTCCCTACCCAAGGATCGAACCTGGGTGTCCTGCATTGGAAGGCAGATTCTTTACTGTCTGAGCTAGAAGGGAAGAACCCCCCAACAAACACTTTGAGTATATAGCATATGTGTATTGTTTTCCCAGTAGTATGTATGAATGTGAGAGTTGGACTATAAAGAAAGCTGAGCTCCAAAGATTTGATGGTTTTGAACTGTGGTGTTGGAGAAGACTCTTGAAAGTCCCTTGGACTGCAAGGAGATCAAACCAGTTAACCCTAAAGGAAATCAGTCCTGAATATTCATTAGAAGGAATGATGCTGAAGCTGAAGCTCCAATACTTTGGCCACCTGATGAGAAGAACTGACTGATCGGAAAAGACCCAGATGTTGGGAAAGATTGAAGGAAGGAAAGATTGAAGGAAGGAGGAGAAGAGGCATACAGAGGATGAGATGCCTGGATGGCATCACTAACTTGATGGACATGAGTTTGAGCAAGCTCTGAGAGTTGGTGATGGACAGGGAAGCCTGGCATGCTGCAGTCCATGGGGTTGCAGAGTCAGACACGGCTGAGTGACTGAACTGAACTGAATATTGTAAATTCAAAAGAAAGAATGGTGTATCAGAGCTACTTTAAAAAGATAGTATAAAAAGAAAAGAGTGACCTTTAGAAAACAGCTAGATTTTTTTTGCTAGACTGAGGATGGACAGCATTTATTCAGTATTTATTTAGGCTATTATATATTGAAGTACTTGCTAAGCCTTGGTTTATGGTTACTGTTACTTTTTTATCATAAAATAGAATTAAAAGGTAGTATCACAGAGAGTTGGACACGACTGAGTGACTAACACACACATACACAAGATATAGATATCGTGAAATATCACCTCCTGCTTCTGAGACATACTTTAGAATCTCCATGGTCAGACTTCTTATTCATATATGAGAACATAATTCATCAGCAGTCATGACTGCTGGAGAAATAATAAAAGTTGTCCTGTGATCTGCTTGTTGCTTTTTCTGGTTTGTCATTGCCTATCACGTCCAAGTTTCACTGCAGTGTTTTTCTGCATCACACAATATGAGGGGACAACTGCTAAGAGTGTGGACATAATTGGTTGCTATGAAATAGGATTTGCAAAACTCCATTTTATATCCTGTAAGAGGTGCTTGAAGCTTCAGATGGAGGCCCAGAATCAAGTCCTATGTTTGTAGAAATATTGATAGGATTTCTGGTTAAAAAAAGTACCAAGTCAAATCTAAGGATTTTTTTATAGTAGTTCTCAATGTCTATCTCTGGCCTTTTGCTAACCTGGCTGCATTAGAATCACCTGGAAAGCTTATTCAAAATATGGAATCCCTGCTGGTTCAGCGGTAATGAATCTGCCTGCAATGCAGGAGACCACCTGCTGATGCAGGAGACTCCGGTTTGATCCCTGGGTGGGGAAGATCCCCTGGAGAAGGAAATGCAACCCACTCCAGTATTCTTGCCTGGGAAATCCCATGGAGAGAGGAGCCTGGTGGGCTACAGTCCATGGGGTCGCAAAGAGTCAGGTGTGACTGTAGCGACAGAGCACACAGCCTTGATTTCCCAACCTCTACCCAGGAGGTTCTGATACAGTTGGTCTGAGGAATATGTATTTTTAATCCATTTACCCAGCTAATTCTAATGCAAACTCAAAGTTAAGGTCAAACTCTGGTACTTGATCTGTTTCAGAAGGCAGATAAATAAACAACTACATTCTCTTCTTTATGATGCAGACATGAGAGGTATTCTAGTATTACAGAGAGAATGTTGGCCTTGGACTCAGAAAACCTGGGTTCATATCTTAGTTTTGCTACTTAATAAATAGCTTTGTGATCTTTTATAAAACGTGTATTTTATCTAAGCTTCAACTTTTCTCATCTATAAAATGGAGGTATCCATATTCCTATCTCCTAACAGCCATGTTCACTTGTTACCCTACTGTGTGTGGTTAGTTTCAAGTGTTGTCACACTTTAGCTATAGCAGAATCATGGAATGTGTTTATAAAACACAGGACAGTTTCTGCTTCAGATCTGTGGCAGGCTTTGAGAACGTGCCTTTCTAACAGTACCCAGGTGATGCTACAGTGCTGGGGTACCACACTTTCAGAACCAGAGGTTTAAGGTGTGATCAAAAATGTAGTAGTTTTTGTAAACTTTTACCAATGCCATGCAAAGGTAAAGATATGATATAATTCTTTCCCCAACAAACTGGAAATTATTTTGCCTTCTAGATGACTGTGTAAGTGCAAAACTCATCTGAACATTTTTATGTAACTAGCAGATTTTCTGTGAGTTCTTAAACCAAACTGGTATGTGAATTTCTTGAGGTTCATGCTAAACGATACATTAATGTCCATGTACTATTTTTTGGTTTTGATCTGTATTTTATTTAGTTGGGCCAAGGAGAAACAAAAGAACATCAAAAAGTGAAATGTCTACACTGCAACAAGGAAATAAATAACCTCAACGTTGAAGCAATGGACTTGGCCAACAGACGTCTCTTGTTGGCACAAATAGTTAGTATTTTATTATCCATTTTAAAAAATTATTGGCCTGTTGTTTATATCACTTGCAATTTTTTTTCCATTCAGTACATTTTTTCATTTTGTCAATGGTTTCCTTTGCTGTGCAAAAGCCTTTAAGTTTAAATTAGGTCCCATTTGTTTATTTTTGTTTTTGCCTTTGGAGACAGAGCCCCCCAAATGTTGCTACAATTTATGTCAAAGAGTGTTCTGCTTGTGTTTTCTTCTAGGAGTTCTGTGGTTTCCAGTCTTACATTTAGGCCTTTAATTTTGAATTTATATTTGTATTTTATCTAGGATGTGAGAAAATGTTCTAATCTCATCCTTCAACATACAGCTGTCCAGCTTCCTTAGCACCTCTTTTCATAGACACTGTCTTTCCCCAATCTTGCCTCTTTTGTCATAGATTAATTGCCCATAGGTGCATGGGTTTATTTCTGGGCTCTCTACTCTGTTTCTTTGATCTACTTGCCTGTTTTTTGTGCCGGCACTATACTAAAAATCTAAGTTATTAGCTAAAATTATACTGAAAACTTTCTCCTTTCTTTAATACATCTTGGTTAAGCTCACCTGCACAGCTTAATAGATTGTTTACAAAGGTAAAGGGAAGTTCGGCATTGTCTTAGGAATTTGTTTCATTGCAAAAAGAAAAGGGGGAAAAATCCACTCAAATTAGCTTAAGCAGAAGGTGTTTTATTTTGAGGAAAATATAGTATTCAGGAACCCTTAAAATCAATGCAGGAGACTCCATTTTGAGTCTTGCTTTCATTATTAGTATGATATGTGGCTCAGAACTTATTCTTTTCTCTTTATTTTCCCCATCTGTAGAAGGAGAAACATGCTACCCAAATGACCTCTTAGATTTCCCCTCCTGTGATATCCTGTGTTTTCTATAATACATGCCTTCTGTATCTTTTTTATTTAATCCCATTAATTTTCCCCCTATTTCTACTATTACATCTTCATTGATTTTGTGTTGTTAGGTCTTAATCCAGAAGTCCTATTTTCAAAGTGTATTGAGTCTCTCTGTTCTATTCTCCAGATCCTCATCTCACCTTGTACATTTTTAGTCCTTCTTTGTACCAGATGTATTTTCATGTGTATCTTGGCTCGTTGATTTGATTTCTGCAATCTCCATTCTAATAGTCACTGCTCCCAGCAGTATTAATTGGCTATTATAGTTTTCAAAGCTTTGAGACTTCTTTGTTTAAATCTCAGCCAGTTCAGGTTAATGGGAACAATATCTCCTCCACTCCTGTACATGTCAAGAGGGAACATAGCATGGCAGGACAATGGCGAAGGAGAGACAGCACAGTGTAGTTGGAGGAAGGCAGGACAGGCTTTCAGTTCAGAAAGAACTGAGTTTCTAATATGATCTTGAGAAAACTACTTAACTCCTTGAGGAGTCTCATCTTTCTCATCTATCAAATAAAGATTTTAATACCTTCATCATAAAGCTGTTGCAAGAATTAAATAATTTTGTGTAAAACAAAAATTATTATGTTAATCCAATAGCATATTAGGGAGCTCATAGATGGCAGTTATTTTTAGGAATCAGCCATTCTCTAGATTCTTACATATTGGTACGAATGATCATTTAAGAAATAACATTTTTCTAGTACTGAACTGGTCAATTACTTGTGTTGCTAAGCTTTCATGAGTTCCATATTGCTTTCAGCTTTCTTATTTTCCCACTGCAGACAAAGACTGCAGTGTTTGTCTTTGAGAATACTGAAAATATTTTATATTTACATTATTTTATAGGTATTTTAATGAAGTTTAAGAAGAAATGATACTCTATTGAATTCTCATTATTATGGACAATTAGCTTTTTGATCTTGAATCCTAAAATTTAGTTCTATCCCTTTCTAGTATCCTCCAAGAGCAAAACATGTTTCAATGTTCATAAATTGTGCAAACAGAATGTCTTCTATGGAACCAGGAATCTTTAGTCATATCATACGTTCCAATCAGGAAGTAAATTCTCAACAGTGCTCAGCACACAGAAGCTGGGTGGGCTCTCACTATATGGCCTGAATGAATGAATGTGTTTTGCACCATAGCAGCAGGTCATCTCATGCTGGGAATAGATTGGAGACAAGAGAGTTCTGTTGTCAAAATATTTGGCTAAGTGAAGTTAAAGAAAGACATAAACCAGGATCCCTTACTGTAAAACTTCTCAGAGGCTTTAAAATTCAAATATGTATTATAAACTTCTAAGGTGGGGTAGTTTGCAGCAGTTCCCATGCTTATTTGGCCACAGAACTCCACTTATTTTTGAAAACGTAATTAACATCAATCAGGAACCTAGTTCCTTGCATAATCTATTTCACCCCACACAAAGCTCAGACGTACCTTCTGCACTAATCTCACGGTCTAGACTCCACTGAAAAAAAAATTTTAATAAAGATACTGTTATTTTGGGGTTTTGACTTCTCTCTCATGGATTATTTTTCTGTAAGTTGTCACTCTGATCCATATTATATAACGATTTGGTTCAACATTCCTTTTAGGCGAGCTACCAGAGACAATACAGGAGTGAGACTCTGTCCCAGAGCGCAGTCCAGGTGCTGGTAGGTGCAGCAGGAAGCTTTGGAGAGAAGATGGTAGAGTAAGTATAATTTCAAGAGAAAGCTTTATCCTAAGCCACTGCATTTAGGAAGTTGTGTGAGTGAGTTTCCGCTGTTGTCTGGTAATCTGAGATCATCCAGTATGATGCGTTCGAGCCACTGCCTGTTCTCCATCCCACCAGCAGGCCAAGTCACCTGCTTCCAGTTTCCCAGACTTGCTCCACTCACTCACACGTCTGTGCATTTGAACAAGCTGCTCCTTCTGACTAATACTTTCTCTTTCTCCTTTTGCCCCCTTCCTGAAGCTAAGCTGTTGTAAACCACTTTTCTTTTAGACACCTAGCTGAGGTCAAAGACTTCCTTGAACCCTCCAGGCACATCTTCCCAATGCACACCCTCTTTTGACATATTTATATTGATTTCTTTGGATGTGAGCCTCCACAGCCAGCAGTGAGTTCCTGAGTCAGCGTATTAGTGATCATCCCTCAGATCATCCCCTGTGGAAGGAGGAAGGCGACATGGTTGGGCAGAGGGAAGAGTTAAACTGCGGTGCAGCTGCAGCAGTGACCACCCCAAACCCAAACATACTTTCTTGTTCTAGATCTCTCTTCTGGTACCACGAACACCAAAATTTCCTGCTCAAATGGTCCTAGGATTGCTTGGACCTTTTCCCTAGGTCATCATCTTACAAGCAAACCAGGTCTTTGGTGTCCACTCCTCACAACCTAAGATGTGGCAGCCTGGTGTCTACTCACATGTACTGGCTTGAGGTTTGTTGTTGTTCAGTCACCCAGTCATGTCCAGCTCTTTGCAACCCCATGGACTGTAGCACACCAAGCCTCCCTGTCCTTCACCATCTCCTGAAGTTTGCCCAAGTTCATGTCCATTGCATCAATGATCCCATTCAGCCATCTCATCTTATGATGCCCTCTTCTTCTGCCCTCAATCTTTCCTAGCAATAGGGATTTTTCCAATGAGTTGGCTGTTCGCATCAGGTGACCAAACTACTGGAGCTTCAGCTTCAGCATTAGTCCTTCCAATGAGTATTCAGGGTCAATTTCCCTTAAAATTGACTGGTTTGGTTTCCTTGCTGTCCAAAGGACTTTCAGACGTCCTGAAAGCACCACAGTTGAAGGCATCAGTTCTTCAGCATTCTTTGGGCTTGAGGTTTAGTAGTGAGAGATAAAGCCCTGTGTGGGAAGAGAAGCAACCAGACACTGGGACATGTTCCCATTGCAGTGCGAGTACAGATTGTCAAAGAGCCTAAGAGTTTTAATTTCAAGCCTAGCCATACAAATCATTATCACATTATATTCCCATATATGATACAAGAGCCCCAACCTACCTTCTTGCTCTGGGCCCCTCCAGACGCTTAGGGGACCTGATGGATGTTACTGAAGTAGAAGGAGAGGGCTGGGCAGAATTGATATTTAAAACAGAGTCATACCCACTCCAGTACTCTTGCCTGGAAAATCCCATGGATGGGGGAGCCTGGTGGGCTGCAGTCCATGGGGTCACGAAGAGTTGGACACAACTGAGCGACTTCACTTTCACTTTTCACTTTCATGCATTGGAGAAGGAAATGGCAACCCACTCCAGTGTTCTTGCCTGGAGAAACCCAGGGACGGGGGAGCCTGGTGGGCTGCCATCTATGGGGTCGCACAGAGTCAGACACGACTGAAGCGACTTAGCAGCAGTAACAGCAGCATACTTTAAAGACAGACACATTGTGTACAGCAGAAATTTTTTAATGAATGGAAAATGACATCTGAAAGTGTTATCACTGCATTGTCCATGAGAGGTTAACATATATAGAACACAGATAAAACAGTATAGGGCAGTTCAGTCCACTCCCTTGATTTTTCCTCTTAAAATCCACAAAGGCAGAATCAACATCTGCCTCTGAGGACCCAGAGTAAATGGATACAAAGAGGAGGTAAATTGTGGCAAAAGAGGTTTAACGGTTGAAGTGGTTCATAGTAGACAACAAAGGCAAATTTTGAAATGTATTACATTTTCATTTGGACATATATGAGATAAATATTGAATCCTAAATGTGTTCAAAACTATATGCCAGCCCTGGGAATATCGAGATCAGTAAAATGGCTTTCAAATCAGAGCAGAAGTCTCTCTTAATTACTCTTAAGTTCAGTACTTGCTTCTTTGCTGGGCTGCCTTGGAGCTGATTCTACCATTTGCTGATCATTCCTATCTGTGACCCCATGTGTTGAGGGTATCCTGTGGGAAGGAAGCAAGTCTAAAGATAAAAAGAGTAGGGAGTTTAAACAGAGGTACCAGGACCTGTTCTAAGCACCTGTGTAATTACCTAAGAAACAATACTCTGAATAGAGATTATGTTTATGGTTTTATGTCAGATACTTTTTAAAATATATTACATGTATTACCCATTCAAGGTGGTAAAAATCCTATAAGTGCTATTGTTACCTTTATTTTGCAAATGGGGAAAGTGAGGCACAGGGAGATTAAATAATTTACCCAAGGTTATTTGACTAATTAATTCCAGAGCCCAGATTGAAAGCCAGGCTACCTCACTATCCAGTTAAAGAGATCATACTGTTTTCCTAAATCAAGTCTAAATAGTGAACGTGTTTAGAGCATATCAAATACATATCAAATAGGAACCCAGGAGCCTGATATACACAATAATTTGGCCTGTTAAAATATCATATGCACTGATATCACAGAATTTTAGGATTCACAGGAATTTGTGAAATGATCAAATCTTAACTTAGACATTAATTGGGGTTTCCTGGCTTCCCAGGACTATATTAAACAGCCCCTGTGTGGATCCAGAGTGCCCTTTTATTTATTACCTGTGCAGAACACTTACTACACTTAACTGCAACTGTTGTTGGCATATTTTACTCCACTAGTCTTCAGAAGTCTTGTGAACAGAGTCCAGTAATTTTTCTAATGGTTTACCCCATGCACTTATCAAGCATAATAGGTGCTCAATCAAATATTTTAACAATCAGAACTGAATCAAGTCATATATACATTCATGATTTTCCATGCCATTACCACATTGTTATATTAATCACATAAAACAAATTAACTTCCTTCTTTTTAATTATGTCAGTATCTCTGTAACAGAAATTGCCCACCTTTTAAGGTGAGAACATTATAATCAATAGGAAGAACAAGACCTTCCTTTGAACTTAAGTCACCAATGCCCTTCTATTGAGCTGCATTTTAAGGTAGGACCTCACACCCGGGGATGGAGCCCTAACCTCCTTCTGATGAAGAGCAAGACCTAAATGTAGCACACAGATCTGAGCTGTCTCAAAAAAAAAAAAAAAAAAAAAAACAGAAAAAACCTACAGGCAACTTGGGGACAAATGTCTTTGATGGGTTTATGAGCACCAAGTCTTCCAAGTCACCATTTTTACTCTTTTACTTCACCACTTGTATTTCCCCCATAAATTCCATGATTACTTGCCCAGAAGGTGAAAGAAAAGAGATGGGGGGATATGTGAGGTGGGCTGGATGCCTCCTGTAGACGTTCTCATTTAATTTTCCCAGGCTGACATTAGTAGTCTTACCTCCATTCTACAGATCAAACAAGTTAGTGAGGTATTTAGTTCATTGGCACCCAGATAGTGGAGGATCCAACATGAAAACCCACATATATTTGAATCCCAAATATTTTAATCATGCTGTGCTTTCTCTTCCTGAAACATGACTTCTCTATTTTGAACCACTTTTTTATACTCTGATTAATAAGCCAATTTTTATTGAAACATTTTTTGTACTCTCTGATTAATATTGAACCATTTTTATACTCTCTAATAAGTGGAGAAGGCAATGGCAAGTGAATTTTTTTACTCTCTAATTAATTAATTAAAGCTCCACAACCTAACTTCACAATTATATAATCCACCTTTATCGACATCTTTGTGACTTGGACCTATGCCTATGAAAGTGCCTCATTTCCTGTCATCACAAAACAAAATAGTTTTTCTGCCTTCTGATAATTCTGCATTAAACTTATCTCAAAAATTTTAAAGCATGTTTAAAGATTTCTTCTTCCTTTTTTAAGGTATATGAATGCTGAGACAATAAAGAATTATTCTGAAAGCAAAAAAATTCTTGTCTTTACAAGAAAAGTATTGCTCAATTGGGTGTATAATACAAAAAAGGAAAAAGGGATCCCATCAAGGTCAGTGCTTTTAAACCATACTAGACATGCTATTATATTCATTTGCCATTTCCTTTTTATTTATTTTTTAAAATTTATGTCCTGGATACTTTGTAAAATATTTTGAGGTAGTTTACAACTATATAAAACTATATATATATATACAAAAGTTACCTAAAGAAAAAAGATACAGTGTAATAACTTTTATTATAGATGTAAATTTCATAAAAGATTAAACATTAACCATTTTAAAGTGTACCATTCAGTATTATTTAGGACATCTGCAAAATTGGACTACCATTTCCTCTATCAGATTTCATAGCATTTCAATTGCCCCAAATGTGAACCCAGTACCCATTAAGCAGACACTCCCCATACACTCTTCTCCCCAACTGCTGGAGAGCACCAGTCTGCTTTCTGTCTCTATGAATTTACCTATTCAACTGTTTCATATAGATATAATTATACAACATAACACCTTTCTGGATTCTTGACCTCAGCATAAGGTTTCTTCCATATTGTAGCATCAATAGCATAAAGTTCATCTACTTCATAGCAATAACAATACTTTATTTCTTCTTATGGCTCTATAATAATAGTCCATTGTATGGACGTGCTGTATTTTCTTTGTCCATTCATTGGTTGATGGATAGTTGAGTTATTTTCACCCTTTGATTATTGTAAACAGTACTCCTCCGAACATTTATTGTAAACAGTGCTCCTATGTACAGATATTTGTTTGAATTCTTGCTTTCCATCTTTTGGGTACGCACCTAGGAGTAAAATTGGTGGATCATATGAAAATAAAAATTATTTAATTAACTTATTGAGGAAACACCAAATTGTTTTCCGCAGTTGCTAGATAATTGTGAAATCAAGAAATGTGAGTCAATCTACCTTACTTTTCCTTTTCAAGATTGGTATAGCTATTCAGGAAGCTATTCACACAAGAACTGTACAGAAAAGATTTTCATGACCAAGATAATCATGATGGTATGATCACTCACCTAGAGCCAGACATCCTGGAATGTGAAGTCAAGTGGGCTTTAGAAAGCATCACTATGAACAAAGCTAGTGGAAGTGATGGAATTCCAGGTGCGCTATTCCAAATCCTGAAAGATGATGCTGTGAAAGTGCTGCACTCAATATGCCAGCAAATTTGGAAAACTCAGCAGTGGCCACAGGACTGGAAAACGTCAGTTTTCATTCCAATCCCAAAGAAAGGCAATGCCAAAGAATGCTCAAACTACCGCACAATTGCACTCATCTCACATGCTAGTAAAGCAATGCTCAAAATTCTCCAAGCCAGGCTTCAGCAATATGTGAACCGTGAACTTCCTGATGTTCAAGCTGGTTTTAGAAAAGGCAGAGGAACCAGAGATCAAATTGCCAACATCTACTGGATCATGGAAAAAGCAAGAGAGTTCCAGAAAACATCTATTTCTGCTTTATTGACTATGCCAAAGCCTTTGACTGTGTGGGTCACAATAAACTGTGGAAAATTCTTCAAGAGATGGGAATACCAGACCACCTGACCTGCCTTTTGAGAAATCTGTATGCAGGTCAGGAAGCAACAGTTAGAACTGGATATGGAACAACAGACTGGTTCCAAATAGGAAAAGTAGTACGTCAGGGCTGTATATTGTCACCCTGTTTATTCAACTTATATGCAGAGTACATCATGAGAAACGCTGGGCTGGAAGAAGCACAAGCTGGAATCAAGATTGCCAGGGGAAATATCAATAACCTCAGATATGCAGATGACACTACCCTTACGGCAGAAAGTGAAGAGGAACTAAAAAGCCTCTTGATGAAAGTGAAAGAGGAGAGTGAAAAAGTTGGCTTAAAGCTCAACATTTAGAAAACAAAGATCATGGCATCTGGTCCCATCACTTCATGGGAAATAGATAGGGAAACAGTGGAGACAGTGTCAGACTTTATTTTTGGGGGGCTCCAAAATCACTACAGATGGTGACTGCAGCCATGAAATTAAAAGATGCTTACTCCTTGGAAGAAAAGTTATGACTAACCTAGATAGCATATTGAAAAGCAGAGACATTACTTTGCCAACAAAGGTCTGTCTAGTCAAGGCTATGGTTTTTCCAGTTGTCATGTATGGATGTGAGAGTTGGACCGTGAAGAAAGCTGAGTGCCGAAGAATTGATGCTTTTGAACTGTGGTGTTGGAGAAGACTCTTGAGAGTCCCTTGGACTGCAAGGAGATCCAACCGGTCCATTCTAAAGGAGATCAGCCCTGGGTGTTCTTTGGAAGGAATGATGCTAAAGCTGAAACTCCAGTACTTTGGCCACCTCATGCGAAGAGTTAACTCATTGGAAAAGACTCTGATGCTGGGAGGGATGGTGGTCAGGAGGAGAAGGGGACGACAGAGGATGAGATGGCTGGATGGCATCACCGACTCAATGGACGTGAGTTTGATTGAAGTCTGAGAGATGGTGATGGACAGGGAGGCCTGGCGTGCTGCGATTCATGGGGTTGCAAAGAGTCGGACACAACTGAGCAACTGAACTGACCTGAACTGATAGCTATTCAGTATTCCTTGCAATTCCATATGAATTTTAGGATTAACTTGCCTTTCATTTGGATTTTCATAAGGATTGCATCTAACTTGTAAATTGTCATGTTAAAATATTAAACTTTCTGATTTATGAATTAGAATGGCTTTTCATTTATTTAGATCTTAATTCCTGTTAGAAATATCTTATAGTTTTCAGTGTACATGTCTTTAGTAAAATTTAATCTTATGTATTTTTATGCTATTTTAAATAAAATTTTGTTCCTAATTTCATTTTTGTACTGTCCATTTCTCATGTATAGAAATACAAATCAGTTCTGTATATTGATCTTGTATCTTGAAGCTTTGCTGAATTCATTTAATAGTTTTAGTTGTTTTTTGTGAATTCTCTAGCATTTTTTATATTTAAGATCCTGTCACTGAGAAATAATTTTACTTCTTACTTTCCAATTGGGATGTCTTTTCTTTACTTAGATTCAAGAGAGGTTTTCCTCTTTTCAATAGAAGAATCAATAAATACTCAATGGTTCTTCTAAAGCCTTCAATAGTGACTTAAGCTGCAACTATCTGAGTAATTATTTCTGTTGATGTGACAAAGAAATGGAGATTCAAAAAACTAGGATTTATAGTCAATCTACCTTTTAGGCTGTCTCTTAAGTATCATTCATCTCACAGTAGGTAGTACAGATTCTGGAGTCAGGTGAGTTAATTTAGAATCGTAGTCTTTATTAAATCATTTATTAGCTGAAGGAGCTTTACAGGTCTGTTTTTTCACTTGAAAAATGGGTTAAGTAATATCTATGTCATATTCTGAAAGCTAACTGATATAGTTAAAGCATTTGACAAAGTAACTGTCACATAGTAGGCACTAGTATATGCTAGTTGAGTTCTCCTTTGCCTACCTTACAGGATTGTTGTAAAGATTACATAAATTGTATGTGTAGAAGCACTTAGCCCAGAGAATAACGATAGCTAAGCACTTAAATATTAGCATTTACTGGTAAGCGCTAAATAGTGTTCGATTAAAAATTGAATTCTTTAGCCAATGGCTGAAGTCACTATCAAAGATGAACAAGCACACTAGAAAAGAAATAATCATGAAAGTGAATCAGCAGAAATAACAGCAGCAGATTTATATCCCTAAGGCTTCAGTTATTAAAATTATCCAATATGGACTATAAGTATTACTGAAATGTTGAAATTAGCAAGTGATGGAATCACAAACATGAGCAAGGTCAATCACCAAAAGAGAATCAATAGAAAAATGGAAAATACATATAATTCTTAAAATTAAAAATTCAGCTTAAGTTTTCAGAATTAAAAGATAATACGCTTGTGTGCTTAGTCACTCAGTTGTGTCTGGCTCTTTGCGATCCCATGTAGTCCACCTGGCTCCTCTCTCCATTGACTTTCCCAGGCAAGAATACTGCAGCAGGTTGCCATTTCCTGCTCCAAGGGATCTTTCTGACCCAGGGATGGAACCTACATCTCCTGCATTGGCAGGCAGATTCTTTACCACTGAGCCACCTGATATATCCGGAGAAGGCAATGGCACCCCACTCCAGTACTCTTGCCTAGAAAATCCCACGGACGAAGGAGCCTGGTGGGCTGCAGTCCACGGGGTCGCTAGGAGTCAGACATGACTGAGCGACTTCACTTTCTCTTTTCACTTTCATGCATTGGAGAAGGAAATGGCAACCCACTCCAGTGTTCTTGCCTGGAGAATCCCAGGGACAGTGGAGCCTGGTGGGCTGCTGTCTATGGGGTCACACAGAGTCGGACACGACTGAAGTGACTTAGCATAGCATAGCATAGCACCTGATATATCTAATTGGAGAGATGCAGGTAGAGCTGCACAATGACAATAAATGCAGGGCCTCTGTATCAGTGTCGGGCCTCTGACAAGAGAAGATCAGGACTATGAGATCTGAAGTGCTGACACTTGGGTGGGCAAACCTGAGAATCTTGAACTTCTGCATTCTCGTGAATACCCTGGCTTGACAGAAGTAGCCACGTCTCTTCTGCTGGAGAACAATAACCTTTTATCACCTTTAAGTGCTGCAAAGACATCATGAGATAAAGCTTGTTCTTAGTTTCTACCACCTTTCATTGCTTCCATGGTAATTACCCAGGTCAAGTCTCAACATAGCTGGAGGAGAAAATATAGTGGCTGCTTCAGGAAGAGTACAACTTATCAACTGAAAGAATTACAGGACTTGACTGATATCAGTAAATACTAATAGAACAAATAGGGGAATGGATCTTGAGGATACTGGACCAGAGGCCTCAACATAAGGCCAGATTGGGAAGGAATTTATTGGCACAGAGTTCTTAGCCATAATTCAGTTTTCAACATTCTACTGAGGACATTTGGAGCTGGTGCAATTATATCCCTGAGATGGTTCTTGTTTGGAAGAAGAATCTTGATTCTTGGAAAGAAGGTTATGACAAACCAGACAGCATATTAAAAAGCAAAAACAGGACTTCCCTGGTGGTCCAGTGGTTAAGAATTCCACCTGCCAGTGCAGGGGACACGGGTTCAGTCCCTGGTGTAGGAAGACTCCACATGCTGCAGGACAAGCCTGTGAGCCACAACGCTGGGCCTGCGAGCCCTAGATAGAGTCCATGTTCTGCAACAAGAGAAGCCACTGCAATGAGAAGCACAAGCACTGCAACAAAGAGTAGCCACCGCTCACCACAATTAGAGAAAGCCTGCATGCAGCAACAAAGATCCAGAGCAGCCAAAAGAAAATAAATAAAATTTTAAAAAAAAAAAAAGAAAGATATCTCTTTGCTGACAAAGGTCTGTATTGTCAAAGCTATGGTTTTTCGAGTAATCATGTACAGATGTAAGAGTTGAACCATTAAGAAGGCTGAATGCCAAAGAACTGATGCATTCAAATTGTGGTGCTGGAGAAGACTCGAGAGTCCCTTAGAGAGCAAGGAGGACAAACTCGTCAATCCTAAGGGAAATCATCCCTGAATATTAATTGGAAGGACTGATGCTGAGGCTGAAGCTCCAATACTTTGGCCACCTGATACAAAGAGCTGATGCCTTGGAAAAGACCCTGATGCTAGGAAAGATTGAAGGCAAAAGAAGAAGAGGGTGGTATAGGATGAGATGGTTGAATGGCATCACTGATTCAATGGACATGAACTTCGGTAAACTCTGGGAGATGGTAAGGGAAAGAGAGGTCTGGCTTGCTGCAGTCCATGGGGTCTCAAAGAGTCTGACATGACTTAGCGACTGAACAACAGCATACCTGATAAGGGGTTAGTATCCAAAATATATAAGGAATTCATACATTGAATAGCAAAAAACAAGCAATTCAATTAAAAATAGTCAGAGGAACTGAATAGACATTTTACCAAAGAGGACATACAAAGGGCCAATACAAACATATAAAAGTGCTTAATGTCACTAATCACCAGGGAAGTACAAATCAAAATCACAATGAAATATTATCTCATACTTGTTAGAATGCCTATCATCAAAAAAAAAAAAAAAAAAAAAAACAAGAAGTAGTAAGTATTGGCAAGAATATGAAAAAGAGGGAACCATAATACACTGTTGTTGGGAATGTAAACTGGTACAGCCACTGTGGGAAACAGTATGGAGATTCCTCAAATAATTAAAAATGAAACTACCGTATGATCTAGCAGTCCCACTTCTGGGTATATATCCAAAAGAAATAAAAACAACATATCAGAAAGAAATCTGCAATAATATTTTATAGTAACATTATTCACAATAGTTAAGATATAAAAATAAACTATCCATCAATGGATGAATGGATAAAGAAAATACAATGGAGAAAGAAGAAATTTTTGTCAGTTGTGACAATATGGTTGGATTATGACAGTTCTATGCTAAATATGTCAGACCAAAAAAGACAAATACTGCATGGTATCACTTAATATGTTGACTCTAAACATAAGTAAAATGAAATGAAATAATAGATTTTTAAAAGTCAACTAGAGGGAGAGGGTGGGATGATTTGGGAGAATGGCATTGAAACATGTATAATATCATATATGAAATGAGTCGCCAGTCCAGGTTCGATGCACAATACTGGATGCTTGGGGCTGATGCACTGGGACAACCCAGAGGGATGGTATGGGGAGGGAGGAGGGAGGAGGGTTTCAGGATGGGAAACACATGTATACATGTGGTGGATTCATTTTGATATATGGCAAAACCAATACAATATTGTAAAGTTAAAAAATAAAATAAAATTTTTTTTAAAAAGTCAACTAATAGAAACAGAGAGTAGAAAAAGAGGCTACCAGAGCTGAGAGTTTAGGGAAATTGAGATTAGTAAAAGGTTGCAAACTTTCAGCCTTAAGGTGAATAAGATTTGAAGATGTAATGTAAGACATGGTGACTATAATTGAGAAAAGAATTTAGTCATACCTCAAAATAGTCACACATCATGTGAGGTGATGGATGTACCAGTTAACTAGATGGGAGGAATCCTTTCACAAAGTATGTGTATATTAAGCCACTAGGATAGACAGTTTCAATATCTACAATTTTACATGTCAGTTATACCTCACTATGACTGAATTTTTTAAAAAGAAAAGAAAAACAGTCTGAAGAGACAGCTGAGAGGAAAGTGTTACCTTGAAGTTAACAAGGTTTACATTCTATGGGTCTCCCTCTTTCTGGCACTGCCTGAAACTTTGGAGGATTTTTGCAATTTGATGACAGGATCATATATGCATTTATGATTTATCTCATTTTTATTAAATAGGGATCCAAATCATAAAGATTGTAAAAATTTCAGGTCCTGCATAACATGGGTCTAACTTTAAGAATAAACGAAGTAATCAGCACTCGCCTGCTCTTTAGTCAATAATTGATTAATCATTTCATTTGAGTTTTAGCAATAATAATGCATTATTATACTACTCGAATAATTTAAAAATAAAATTAAAACTGCATAAAGTAAATCCTTTCACCCACAATTCTACTCTCTAACATACTCAGTATAAAAATAATTTTTCAAAGCACATAAGTTAATTTAAAGTTCTTGATAAAATGTGGACCTATCCTGTTTCACTCCCACACATATTAGGATTTGTGTCAGATTATATGCCTTGACAAGGAAAAATGCTCATGATCCTTTGCTAAGAGAAAAATAACCAGGTTATAGAACAATATACATGATATAGTTCTTTTTGTATTCATAGATAATGATTATATTAAAAAAATTGGAACAATATTGAAACCGGTAATAGTAGCCATCTCTGAGAAGTGTATTGATTAGAAGGTGGGAGAGATTTTTTTTAATTAATATCTCCAGTTTTAATTATCTCTGTTTTATGATCTGAAGTATTTCTACTAAAAGTATAAGTAAAAATGAATGAGAAGTGAGGAAAGAAAGAAAGAAGGGAAACTAGCCTGAGGACATTTACAGAGGAGGAAATTAAAGAACCAGTATATGAAGTAGAATGCCAGCAAGTGTTTGGTAGTGATCGCTACTTCTCAGAATTAAGCCAGGCTTTGTGGCTATTGATGATTAGATCAGGACTGAGTATATAATGAAATTAATTCAGTGTAATTATTTTATGAGATAAAACTATCTCTTTTTTTAAACTTTTTTTTGCAGACATTGCTTTCTTCGTACATGCCATAAAATAGTATTTACTGATGAATTTGAGTACATCGGATACCTTGTCATACTAATGAATATGTTTCCTATTATAATTTCTTGTATATCTGTGTTAAACGATATCTATGAGACAGAATTAGCATATGCCAACTATTCTTTTCTTGCATTTTATATCATGGAGGCACTACTTAAGGTAAAGCTAAATGTGCTTTTGTATGTGTGTGGTATGTCTAACAGGGAGGTTGCAAAACTTCATTTTTTACCCTAGCTGCACAGACAGTTTTCTAAAGGATTGTGTAAAATTCTCCCTCAATCCTCAAACAAACTTTATTTTTTAAAGGTGATTTTTATGGTGACAATAATAAATATTCATACTTTAAGGACTGATTTTGTATTGGTAAATGTTCAAATAATGTGTGTCAAAGAAGTACAGAGTGAGTTACAAGGGTATTGGCAATGTTCTTCAGCTTAGCAAAGTGGTGAACACCTGGATTTTTTAAAATTTATTTTTATACTAGATAAATAAACAGATGGATAAGTAGACTGATAGAGATTCATTTATACTTAAAAAACATTTCATAGTTTGATTTTTTTTAATTTAGTGTAAAGATAGCTGCTAAATAATGGAAATATATGTCCACAAACTGACAATAGTATTGTGTTATATGGGGCTTCCCTAGGGGTTCAGCCATAAAGAATCCACCTGCCAATGTGGGAGACATGGGCTCAATCCCTGTGTTGGGAAGATTCCCTGGGGAGGAAAACAGCAACCCACTTCAGTATTCTTGTGCCTGGGAAATCCCATGGACAGAGGAGTCGGGCAGTCCACTCCATGGGGTCACAAAGAATCAGACACAACTTAGCGATTACACACCAACAACAAACTGTGTCATATGGATCAAATTGTATATAAAATATTTTTATCCAGATGATTTAAGTAGAGGAATTAAATTTGATATTTGGACAAAATGGATGAATCTCAAATCATTACTGGAAAATTAAAATACTAGAGCTATGATTACTGGGGGGAGTGGAATGGATTCACATTCAATCATTGCATGTAATAAATTCCAACTAGTTGGAAAAACCATAGGAGATGTCACAGAGTTAAGAAAAAATAAAGCAATTAGAGTTAGCATTAGTACTAGGGTGAGGGTGAGAGTAAAGTGTTCCCTAAAATCATTTAATATGTACTATAGTGGAAAGAATGATGATCCCAGATGCAGACCCGACTCTGGTTTTGGCTTTCTCCAACAAAATATTTGCTGGTCACCAAGTCATTAAACTTTTTTCAGCTTTAGTTTCTTCTTCTGTAAAATATCAAGGTTGGCCTCAATCTTCATAGCTGAGAGGACACTCCCAACTGTTCACTCCTGTGTTCGCCTCTCCTTTCTGTTTAACTCAAGGTTCATCTTCACTGCCCAGTTTACAAACTTGCCTTCACTTATTTTCTTTGCCCTTTTTTCTATTTAGTTCAGTTCTTCCCCCTTTGTAGTATGCCTTTTAAAATATTCATTATATCAATAACAACAATAATAAATGATCACTGAGGTGCTAGGTATCACTGCAATTATAACATTTCAAATCCTTGTTTATACTTTAATATAGATATTATGCCTTGCATTTTACAGATGAGGGACCTGAGTCTCTGAGAAGTTTTGTAACTTGTTTAAGGTCACAGAGCTAATGAATAGGAGAGTTGGGATCCAATCCCTCAAAGTTTGTGTTCTTTCTTGTATATAATTCTGCCTTAAACTTTCCTTCTCATATTTTCAAACTTTCTCCCAATACTCCTCAACCTATTAGAGTAATGAATCTTTTAAAACTTTCTCAGAGGAAGGATAATCACTCTTCTGCATCAGAGTGCCAGAGGCTTTAACAACTTTATATTTGACAGATCTCTCTTCCTTTGAAGCCTGTGCTATCATTTTATACCAAGCTCTTCCTCTCCTACGGCTGTATTCTCTCTCTCTCTCTCTCTCTCTCTCTCTCTTTCTCTGTGTGTGTGTGTGTGTGTGTGTGTGTGTGTGTGTGTGTGTGTATGTGTGTTAGCAGCTCAGTCATGTCCAACTCTTTGCAACCCCATGGACTGTAGCCCACAGGTTCCTCTGTCTACTTCTCCTGGCAAGAATACTGGAGTAGGTTGCATTCCCTTCTCACAGGGGATCTTCTCAATCCGGGGATCAAACCCTCCTTTCCTGTGCCTCCTGCGCTGCAGACAAATTCTTTACCATCTGAGCCACCAGAGAAGCCCAAGTAGCTGTATTCTTTGATCTCCAAATAACTCCTTCATGTTTCTGAATACTTGGTAACTAGACAAAGTCTTACTATTTATAGCAGTTCTTTCAAGCTCCTAAAAGAAAGAACTCACCTATACTCTGTTGCAACAAGAAGGAAATGAGACTTACAGTAGCTAAATTGTGTCTTGCACAGGACTTCACAAGACCAAGGATCTGATCTTCTGCTCCCTAGATTCAGACATTGACTTTCCTCAGCCTGGCCAAACAAGAACACACTCAAGAGAAATGACACTATATCATTAAACCCTCTACCACTTGTCTGTTTACAAACAAGTATGACAGTTTCTTTGGCCACCTGATGCAAAGAAGGGTCATTGGAAAAGACCCTAATGCTGGGAAAGATTGAAGGCAGCAGGAGAAGGGGACGACAGAGGATGAGATGGTTGGATGGCATCACTGACGTGATGGGCATGAGTTTGAGTAGACTATGGGAGTTGGTGATGGACAGGGAGGCCTGGCGTGCTGCAGTCCATGGGGTCACAGAGTTGGACACAACTGAGTGACTGAACTGAACTAATGACAATTTCTTAATTTACAGTGAAGTTTTGCTCTCCCTGGCATAAATATGTCTATCTCCTTCACTTTCTCTGAATTATAGTGAGTAGGAGGACCAGGTTGCTAAAAAAGACAAATTAATCAAAATTACAAATCAGCATATTAAGTATTATGATAAAGAAATACACAGGGTGCTATTGGAAAACATGGGAATTCCTTATACAGAATAGTAGGGTCAGAGAAACAAGTCTATTAAGGAAAGGAGATGCTTGAGTTGAACTTTGAATAATGAATAGGAGTAAAAGTAGAGACTGAACATGTGAGTATGGAGCAGAATAGACAACAAGAACAAAGGAAAACTTAGAAGTGCCAATGTGACATACACAAGGAACCCTATTCCTAATGACAGGAGCTTAGAGATGGATTGGTCAGGATGAAGACTGGAGAGATGTTAAATTTGTGTGGAGGATATGGAAAATAAAACAAGAGGCACAGACATGAATTATAAGATAGGGTCTCATGGGCCAGGCTATCTCAATCACTTCTCTGGCATCAACTACCATTCATGGTCTCATGACTCCCAAACTTACGTCTCTGGATTTGGGATTTTGTTCAAAGCCTCATATCATATAGACAACTGACGATTGGGTCTCTACAATAAAACATCTCAAATAATTTATTCAAAATAAATTTATCATCTCTAAACCTACTCTTCCTTCACAGTTCCACTGGAAATCTAATTTCACAGGCTGGAATCCACAATCATTTTGACTGTTCCCTCTCTCTTAGTTACAGTTGTTGTTCTTCAATCACAAAGTCCTGTCTGACTCTTTGTGACCCTGTGGACTGCAGTACACTAGGCTTCCCTATCCTTCACTATTTCCTGGAGTTTGCTCAAATTCATATACAGTTGGTGATGCTATGCAACCATCTCATCATCTGTCACCTCCTTCTCCTGCCCTCAGTCTTTCCCAGCATCAAAGTCTTTTCCAATGAGTTGACTCTGCATCAGGTGGCCAATGTATTGGAGTTTCAGCTTCAGCAACAATCCTTCCAGTGAATACTCAGAGTTGATTTCCTTAAGGATTAACTGGTTTGATCTCCTTGCTGTTCAAGGGACTCTCCAGAGTCTTCTCCAGTACAATTTGAACACATCATTTCCTCAGCCCTCCGCTTTCTTATGGTCCAATTCTCACATCTGTACATGACTACTGGAAAAACCATAGCTTTGACTACATGGACCTTTGCTGGCAAAGTAATGTCTCTGCTTTTTAATATGCTGTCTAGGTTTGTTATAGCTTTTCTTCCAAGGAGCAACATCTTCTAATTTCATGGTTGTAGTCAGCATCCACAGTGACTTGGGCTTCTTTGGAGCCCAAGAAGATAATATCTAACACTGTTTCCACTTTTCCCCCATCTATTTGCCATGAAATGATGGGACCAGATGCTGTGATCTTTGTTTTTTGAATGTTGAGTTTTAAGCCTGCTCTTTCACTCTCCTCTTTCACCCTCATCAAGAGGCTCTTCAGTTCCCCTTCACTTTCTGCTATTAGAGTGGGTATCATCTGTATATCTGAGGTTGTTTATGTTTCTCCCAGCAGTCTTGATTCCAGCTTGTGATTCATCCAGCCTGGCATTTTGCATGATGTACTCTGCATATAAGTTAAATAAGCAGGGTGACAATATAGAGCCTTGATGTAGTCCTTTCCCAATTTTGAACCAGTCCATTATTCCATGCCTGATTCCAACTGTTGCTTCTTGACCTGCTTATTTATAGTAAGATTTCAATAAAATATTTTTAAATAAATAAAGAATGAATGAATTAGTAGGTATTTGAATATTTTCTGTCTTGGAATAGATGCTTCAATGTTTTAACCATTTAATTTCAAGTTGATGTGATCACTTACTAGTATTTCAGATAAGTAGAGTCTTAAGGTAGATCAGAGAAAAACTTAACTATTTATGTTTCAGTTATTATGGAAAATAATGTTGTGAAAGCAAAAACAAATAAAGTAGTACCATTTCTTTTTAAATCAACAGATAGCAGCAATGAGGAAGGAATATTTTTTCCATGCCTGGAATCTATTTGAGCTAACAATTACGTTAGTTGGCATCATAGATGTAATACTGATTGAGACAAATTCCATTAATTATTATATTTTTGATTTGGCCCAAATTGTCATCATTATGAAAGTTGTTAGATTTCTTCGCATCCTACGCATTTTGAAGGTAAAGAACTATTAAATCAAGCAGTTTCAAATTTCTCCTAACTACTTCATGAAATATGGATGAAAATCAGCTTGCTAGTTTTGTGGTTTCCACTTTCTGTTGGGCTGATGTTTATATTTAGATTCTTTTGACAACTTAAGTCTCATAACAGATTATATTATGAATATCTAAATTATATTAGAAATTCATTTAGCACATGAAAGTACAGAAATACTCATCACAGCCTTTCCTTTTAGTAGAAAGCACATGGAAACCCCAAAGTAACATTTATTCTTATGAATACCTGAAATAAATGATAGGAATTAGCAAAGCAAACTATGTATGTTTGTAGTGACAATGCAAGCAGTATATATTCATACAAATTAAGAAACTGAAAAATACACACTTTGTGTTATATAGCTCATAGTATTATAAAATCAAGGATCTAAAATGACCTTTAATTGTCTAATGTGTCTTTCTATAGCAATATAACAAGTGATTATTTTCTGTATGAGTGTGGAGCACTGTGGAGCAAAGACAGGAAAATGTAGGGATCGACCAGTTCTGCTGAAGTTAGGAGATAGTACTGTGGTGACAGATAAGCTGGAGACTTAAACCCGCAGCAAAGAAACAATGAGAAGTTAATTGTGGGGTCAAATAAGGACCATAGTTGTGTTGAGCTCTAACTTAAATGAACTATGAACCATCTAGTGAAAAGTTTAGTGGGAGGTTTAGTAGGTAAAAGTGGCAGTACTTCATAGACAGTCATTTTGTGACCTAAGCCCAGAAGATTAGCCACGTTGTTTTCCAAGAATAAAACCACTTAAAATATCATGCAATTCTCTGCAGTGGAAATAAGTGAAAAATAAAGTCTTACCTTCACATAGGCATCTAATACTATTAGTTATGGGGAAGTAGCTCTAGCCACAAAGTTACAGAGATTCTGTGAATAAAATAACTAAGAATCTTGACAAGTTGCTATAGTTACCAGAGAGATTGTCATTTCTTATTACTACCTATTTTAAACTAGCCAACATAAAATCAACCATAATTTGCACAAATTTTGTTAAATATAATCTTGTTTTTTCAGCTTGTAACACCAAGGTTGCTGCAAATATTAGATAAATGGATGAGTCATCAGCTGTCCTTTAGATATGCTATACTAAAAGGATATGTCCAAGGTGAAGCAGATATAATGACTATAATTGATAAGATTGCAAGTTCTAAACAGGTTAAACAGGTGAGGAAAACTTTAAATACTAAGAAAATGGTTTATTTCCTTCACTCCTCAGTTGCCCTCACCCATCGTGTCTTCTTTCTATACATGTAGAGGTGATCTCTGACTCCTGGTTTGCTGAGAAATTTTTGCAAAAACAGAAACCAATCTACATTTATATTACTCAGATGACTCCTTACTGAAGTGTCTATGACACATTAACAAGTTATGAGACTCCTCTAGTTCCATCTATGTTTCTGCAAATAAGAGTATTTTTTTCTTATTATGGCTGAATAGTATTCCATTGTGTATATGTGCCACATCATCTTTATCCATTTATCTGTCAATGGACATTTAGGTGCTTTCGTGTCTTGACTATTGTAAACAGCATTATTCATACCAGCCAAAAAGTTGAGACAACCCACATGTCTATCAGCTGTTGAACTGATAAATAAAATGTGATGTAATTGCGCAATGGAATACTAATATTATTAAGCAATAAAAAGAATGAAGTATCAATACTATAGCATGAATGAACTTTGAAAGCATGCTAACTCAAAGAAGATAGTTACAAAGCACTTATAGTATGATTCAATATATAAGAAATGTCCAGAACAGGCAAACCTGTACAGACAGAAAATAGACTACTGGTTGCCTATGGCTGGGGGTGGGGGTGGGTGTGGATGAGAAGGAACTGTAATGGTTATGAAATTTCTTTTTGGAGGATGAAGATGTTTTAAAATTGATTGTGAGGATGTTTGCACAATACCATGAATGTATTAAAAACCATTTAATTGTATACTTCAAATGAGTAAAAAAAAAAAAAAACAAGTTATGAGCCTCTTGGAGCACACATTTTGGTCCTTTTGGAGCTATCATGAAACCCATGTGCACAAATCAGCTTCTCTCAATGCAAGTTCCAGGATCTATCAGGCTGCTGCTGCTGCTAAGTCACTTCAGTCGTGTTCGACTCTGTGCGACCCCATAGATGGCGGCCCATCAGGCTCCCCCGTCCCTGGGATTCTCCAGGCAAGAACACTGGAGTGGGTTGCCATTTCCTCCTCCAATGCATGAAAGTGAAAAGTGAAAGTGAAGTAGCTCAGTCGTGTCCGACTCTTCTTGACCCCATGGACTGCAGCCTACCAGGCTCCTCCATCCATGGGATTTTCCAGGCAAGAGTACTAAGATGCATTAAATAGGAAATACTGGAGGATGATGAGTGATGGCAGGATTGAGCAGACAGATCCTCCTCATAATTTCCAAAGCTCCTTCTGTTTCTCTATATGCTTGATTTTCCCACAGTAAATAGTAAAAATGAAGGATGGGGATCTGACAAGTAGAAATACCAGTAACTTATTTAGAGGGAAACCATATCTAATTCCCTCATTTTACAGATTGTCAGGGAATGTTTAACAGGAGGATTCCTACGTGCTGTTTCTCACAAGTCCTTTGTTTCTTTTTAAGCAGAACAGCACGCTGTTCCCAGGAACTGGGGTCATTGTGTGAGTCAGGCTTGAATCTCCTTTAGTAAACATTCTCTTTACGACAAAACTGTTTAGTCTCGATCCCTTTTCTTGAGATATGGATTGTCTCCTGACCTTGTGACCATCATCATCCCTTGTTCCCTTGGTAACAGTTACTGTACATTTGGTTTTCTGATCTTAATCATTGATGAAAGAAACTTCTTGTACTACAGCCTATATATACTCACAGAAAAATCATTAAAGCACCTTTGCTCCATCAGAGCTTGGGTCCCCATGTCTGTCTTTCTCTCTCTCTCTCTCAAAGAGAAAGTGTCTCTTTCTCTTCAGCTGATTCCTTGGAGTGCAGAGACCCGTCTTGCTCACTCTCCTGCCCGGGCTTCTAAGACTCTCGAGAAGAAGGCGCCCTGTGCCTTCACCCCGCCTCGAGAGGGCGCCCAGTGCCTTCAAGAGAGATGCAAGTCCTGTGTTAAGGACTTTATTGGTTTTCTGCGTAAACCAGGGAGTGTCAGCCTCTTTCTCCCTTTCAATTTCTTTTTTTTTTTAATATAAATTTATTTATTTTAATTGGAGGTTAATTACTTTACAATATTGTATTGGTTTTGCCATACATCAACATGAACCTGCCATAAGTATACACGTGTTCCCCATCCCGGACCCCCCTCCCTCCACCCTCCCCATACCATCCTTCTGGGTCATCCCAGTGCACCAGCCCCAAGCATCCTGTATCATGCACCAAACTTGGACTGGCGATTCATTTCATATATGATATTATACATGTTTCAATGCCATTCTTCCAAATCATCCCACCCTCTCCCTCTCCCACAGAGTCCAAAAGACTGTTCTGTACATCTGTGTCTGTTTTGCTGTCTTGCATACAGGGTTATCATTACCATCTTTATAAATTCCATATATATGCATTAGTATACTGTATTCGTATTTTTCTTTCTGGCTTACTTCACTCTGTATAATCAGATCCAGTTTCATCCACTTCATTAGAACTGATTCAAATGTATTCTTTTTAATGGCTGAGTAATACTCCATTGTGTATATGTACCACTATTTTCTTATCCATTCATCTGCTGATGGACATCTAGGTTGCTTCCATGTTCTGGCTATTGTAAACAGTGCTGCGATGAACATTGGGGTACATGTGTCTCTTTCAATTCTGGTTTCCTTAATGTGTATGCCCAGCAGTGGGATTGCTGGATCATAAGGCAATTCTATTTCCAGTTTTTTAAGGAATCTCCACACTGTTCTCCATAGAGGCTGTACTAGTCTGCATTCCTACCAAAAGTGTAAAAGAGTTCCCTTTTCTCCACACCCTCTCCAGCATTTATTGCTTGTAGACTTTTGGATCACAGCCATTCTGACTGGCATGAAATGGTACCTCATTGTGGGTTTGATTTGCATTTCTCTGATAATGAGTGATGTTGAGCATCTTTTCATGTGTTTGTTAGCCATCTGTATGTCTTCTTTGGAGAAATGTCTATTTAGATCTTTGGCCCATTTTTTGATTGGGTCATTTATTTTTCTGGAATTGAGCTGTAGGAGTTGCTTGTATATTTTTGAGATTAGTTCTTTGTCAGTTGCTTTATTTGCTATTATTTTCTCCCATTCTGAAGGCTGTCTTTTCACCTTGCTTATAGTTTCCTTTGTTGTGCAGAAGCTTTTAAGTTTAATTAGGTCCCATTTGTTTATTTTTGCTCTTATTTCCAATATTCTGGGAGGTGGGTCATAGAGGATCCTGCTGTGATGTATGTCAGAAAGTGTTTTGCCCGTGTTTTCCTCTAGGAGTTTTATGGTTTCTGGTCTTACGTTTAGATCTTTAATCCATTTTGAGTTTATTTTTGTGTATGGTGTTAGAAAGTGCTCTAGTTTCATTCTTTTACAAGTGGTTGACCGGTTTTCCCAGCACCACTTGTTAAAGAGATTGTCTTTAATCCATTGTATATTCTTGCCTCCTTTGTCAAAGATAAGGTGTCCATATGTGCGTGGATTTATCTCTGGGCTTTCTGTTTTGTTCCATTGATCTATATTTCTGCCTTTGTGCCAGTACCATACTGTCTTGATGACTATGGCTTTGTAGTAGAGTCTGAAGTCAGGCAAGTTGATTCTTCCAGTTCCATTCTTCTTTCTCAAGATTGCTTTGGCTATTCGAGGTTTTTTGTATTTCCATACAAACTGTGAAATTATTTGTTCTAGCTCTGTGAAAAATACCATTGGTAGCTTGATAGGATCATTGCCTCTAGACTGCCAGGTCCCAGTCCAATAAAGGACCCCAACAACAGATGAGAAAAATGAAGCCGAGAAATGAAGCCAATTTAATGATTATGTCCAAAGTCACATACACAGCTAGTAAACAGCAAACAGAATGCTAGGGCCTAAGTTCTATATCTTATTTTTCATTTTCTCAATTGAGTCAGATTAACACTGAAGTGTGCCCCTAAGTTTATCATTGAGTGAAATTAGACAGTCATCTTTCAAGATAATTTAGAACATTTTAATGCTATATGTCATGTGCCCAAAGTTCTGTAGTTGAGAACACTGAACACTCAATATGTAGTTGAACACAAATCACTGTATCTTTTCTCTATTCACCACCTGTAACTTTAAAACAACTTTGCTGAATTTTGTTACCTTTTATACTCACTCATACTGAGGATACACAGTAGGAAATACAAAAGAACTTGAATATTTAAGATATTGGCCAGTTTCAGTCTTCATTTCGGCTCTCACATATTTTGGTTAAAACTTCTATCTCATTTAAGGTTGAAAACCACATGTATTTCCTAAATTCAGAGATTCTCAAAAATTTAATGGGAAATACCTCACATGCCTGTATTTTTCAGAATCAACAGTATCCTAAAGTAAGTTACTTTAAGAAAAAATATATGACTTACCTTTGGGCTTCTCAAAATCAGCCTAGGTAATGCCACTTCTCATCCTCTCCACCACTCTTGCTGGAGTAAAATAATATTCATTGCACAAAATTCTCAGGTGGCACTAGTGATAGAGAACCCGCCTGGTAATGCAGCAGACACAAGAGACATGGGTTCAATTCCAGAGTCAGGATGATCCCCTGGAGGAGGACATGGCAACCCACTCCAGTATTCTTTCCTGAAGAATCCCATGGACAAAGGAGCCTGGCGGGTTACAGTCCATAGCGTTGCAAAGAGTTGGACGTGACTGAAGTGACGTGGCACACATGCACAAAATTCAATTCTAATTCCAGAAAAGTTTCCATCATATTTTTATGTACAGTTATTAATTTAGGTAAAAAATTAATCAGTTTCAAATGTAAAGGCTTTTTATAACAGTTTGTTTTCCAATAGGAATAACATTTCTTTTGTTCTGTAGATATTATTAAGGAGGGTAACGAAGAACACAGGACATGCTATGAAAGAACTAGGTAGGTACCTCTCACCTTAAAGATCTAGCATGACCATCTGTTTATCATCATTCCTTAAGAGAGGAAATGGTTTTGATAACTAAACTGATCTTTGAGGATATCTACTTATTATCAATAATAAAGTGAATAACTCCAACAATCAACATGATCATATCTTGGACTGAATGACAATAGTGTAATATTACCCCTCCACATTTGTTTTTTCTGCCTTATGTGACAATGAATACCTTTTCATTTTTGTTTAAAGAAAACACATTAGCATGCCATGATTGTGCATGTCTTTATCACACTATAAATTCTATTTTATTCCAAATGTACTATCTTGAGCAACACAGGGAAAGAAGTTTTTTTTTTCTTTTTGCCACAGAGTTGCCATCTGAGGATTTAGGCTTTAAAATGAGTTGAAATCAGAACAGGATCTCATGGAATTGCTGATTTGGCTGCTAGAGGGCTCAGTGCTCAAACATGACAACAGCCTGTTCTCTGAATTGTGCCAGGTCATGGTCCTAGTGCAAGACAAATCCTGGGAGTGAGACAGACATCTCTACGGCATAGTGTTCATATGTTCAGAAAAGGGAGTTTGGTACTCGATGGTGAACAGTAAAAGAACACAGAAAATCTGGAATGAGCCCAATCATGAGAGATCTTGCATGGCAGATAGCTGTCAAGCCAGACAAGAGGTCATGACCCAGAAAAACTCCTAAGTGGATGAAACTCTTATGGGCACCCAGGAATCCACATCACATTAGCAGAAGAACATAGATGGATGCATCATCTAGATGCTCAGGCAGGATGGATGGAAATGACCCAGAATGAGTGAGAGGACTTGATCAGAAGCCATGTTTAAGCACACAGTCTATCATCAGAAATCTTGATTCAAACAGAATAAAAATTGGGTCATAAATTTTAGACCTAGAGCCCAGGAGAGCCTCTCAGTGTCCAGTGTAGGTGCATTAGTATAACTGTTAATCCTAGGACTAGGGTTGTCTGTCCTTCTTCATGGGCTTAGACACAGTATGGGCTGCCGACAAGGAAATGTCAGGCAGAACTCTGCAATTATGGGTGAATTTTGATTGATTGCAGAAATCTCTTTAGAGAGAGATACATTTCCCTGTGATAAGGGTTGTGCTCCATGGGTTTAGAAAATAAATATTAGCTTACTATCCACATGAAATATTTAAGCAATGTCCTATTTCATTTGGAAATATTTTGTTATTTTTCAGGCTACTTAGAGTATGATCACCCAGAAATTGCTGTCACTATGAAAACAAAGGAGGAGATTAATGTCATGCTCAATTTGGCTAAAGAAATTGTTAAAGTTTTGAGATTAAAAGGCGTTCTTCCTAAAATTGAAGGTTCTGAAATTTATAAGGTATGGTGGACTGTTTTCAAAGTAAATATACTTACTTGATAGTCATTTATGATCTTCAAACTTGCTTTCAGTCCTTTCCAATATAGGCCACTTCTGCAATGTAAATACATAACTTTTTTTTTTTTTTTTTTTTACTTAACTTTACAGTATTGTATTGGTTTTGCCATACATCAAAATGAATCCGCCACAGGTATACATGTGTTCCCCATCCTGAACCCTCCTCCCTCCCCATACCATCCCTCTGGGTCGTCCCAGTGCACCAGCCCCAGGCATCCGGTCTCAGGCATCGAACCTGGACTGACGACTCGTTTCAAACATGATGTTATACATATTTCAAAGCCATTCTCCCAAATCATCCCACCCTCTCCCTCTCCCAGAGTCCAAAAGACTGTTCTGTACATCAGTGTCTCCTCTGCTGTCTCGTATACAGGGTTATTGTTACCATCTTTGTAAATTCCATATATATGCGTTAGTATACTGTATTTGTGTTTTACTTTTTTTTATTTTATTTTGCTTAACTTTACAATATTGTATTGCTTTTGCCATACATAAAGATGGATCCGTGACAAGTATACATGTGTTCCCCCATCCTGAACCCTCCTCCCTCCTCCCTCCCCATACCATCCCTCTGGGTCATCCCAGTGCACCAGCCCCAGGAATCCGTTATCAGGCATCGTACCTGGACTGGTGACTTGTTTCAGATATGATATTATACATATTTCAATGCAATTCTCCCAAATCATCCCACCCTCTCGCGTTCCCAGAGTCCAAAAAAAATTTTCTATACATCAGTGTCTCTTTTGCTGTCTCATAAACAGGGTTATTGTTCCCATCTTTCTAAATTCCATATATATGCGTTAGTATACTGTATTTGTGTTTTTCTTTCTGGCTTATTTCACTCTGTATAATAGGCTCCAGTTCCATCCACCTCATTACAACTGATTCAAATGTATTCTTTTTAATGGCTGAGTAATACTCCCTTGTGTATATGTACCACTGCTTTCTTATCCATTCATCTGCGGATGGACATCTAGGTTGCTTCCATGTCCTGGCTATTGTAAACAGTGCTGCTATGAACATTGGGGTACACGTGTCTCTTTCAATTCTGGTTTTCTCAGTGTGTATGCCCAGCAGTGGGATTGCTGGATCATAAGGCGTTCTATTCCCAGTTTTTTGAAGAATCTCCATACTGTTCTCCATAGTGGCTGTACTAGTTTGCATTCCCACCAACAGTGTAAGAGGGTTCCCTTTTCTCCACACCCTCTCCAACATTTATTGCTTGTAGACTTTTGGATCACAGCCATTCTGACTGGCATGAAATGGTACCTCATTGTGGGTTTGATTTGCATTTCTCTGATAATGAGTGATGTTGAGCATCTTTTCATGTGTTTGTTAGCCATCTGTATGTCTTCTTTGGAGAAATGTCTATTTAGATCTTTGGCCCATTTTTTGATTGGGTCATTTATTTTTCTGGAATTGAGCTGTAGGAGTTGCTTGTATATTTTTGAGATTAGTTGTTTGTCTGTTGCTTCATTTGCTATTATTTTCTCCCATTCTGAAGGCTGTCTTTTCACCTTTCTTATAGTTTCCTTTGTTGTGCAGAAGCTTTTAAGTTTAATTAGGTCCCATTTGTTTATTTTTTATTTTATTTCCAATATTCTGGGAGGTGGGTCATAGAGGATCCTGCTGTGATGTATGTCAGAGAGTGTTTTGCCTATATTTTCGTCTAGGAGTTTTATGGTTTCTGGTCTTACATTTATACCTTTAATCCATTTTGAGTTTATTTTTGTGTATGGTGTTAGAAAGTGCTCTAGTTTCATTCTTTTACAAGTGGTTGATCCGTTTTCCCAGCACCACTTGTTAAAGAGATTGTCTTTAATCCATTGTATATTCTTGCCTCCTTGGTCAAAGATAAGGTGTCCATATGTGCATGGATTTATCTCTGGGCTTTCTATTTTGTTCCATTGATCTATATTTCTGTCTTTGTGCCAGTACCATACTGTCTTGATGACTATGGCTTTGTAGTAGAATCTGAAGTCAGGCAGGTTGATTCCTCCAGTTCCATTCTTCTTTCTCAAGATAGCTTTGGCTATTCGAGGTTTTTTGTATTTCCATACAAATTGAGAAATTATTTGTTCTAGCTCTGTGAAGAATGCTGTTGGTAGCTTAATGGGGATTGCATTGAATCTATAAATTGCTTTGGATAGTATACTCATTTTCACTATATTGATTCTGCCAATCCATGAACATGGTATATTTCTCCATCTATTAGTGTCCTCTTTGATTTCTTTCACCAGTGTTTTATAGTTTTCTATATATAGGTCTTTAGTTTCTTTAGGTAGATATATTCCTAAGTATTTTATTCTTTTCATTGCAATGGTGAATGGAATTGTTTCCTTAATTTCTCTTTCTATTTTCTCATTATTAGTGTACAGGAATGCAAGGAACTTCTGTGTTGATTTTATATCTTGCAACTTTACTATATTCATTGATTAGTTCTAGTAATTTTCTGGTGGAGTCTTTAGGGTTTTCTATGTAGAGGATCATGTCATCTGCAAGCAGTGAGAGTTTTACTTCTTCTTTTCCAATTTGGATTCCTTTTATTTCTTTTTCTGCTCTGATTGCTGTGGCCAAAACTTCCAAAACTATGTTGAATAGTAATGGTGAAAGTGGGCATCCTTGTCTTGTTCCTGACTTTGGAGGAAATGCTTTCAATTTTTCACCACTGAGGATAATGTTTGCTGTGGGTTTGTCATATATAGCTTTTATTATGTTGAGGTATGTTCCTTCTATTCCTGCTTTCTGGAGAGTTTTTATCATAAATGGATGTTGAACTTTGTCAAAGGCTTTCTCTGCATCTATTGATATAATCATATGGTTTTTATTTTTCAATTTGTTAATGTGGTGTATTACATTGATTGATTTGTGGATATTAAAGAATCCTTGCATTCCTGGGATAAAGCCCACTTGGTCATGGTGTATGATCTTTTTAATGTGTTTTTGGATTCTGATTGCTAGAATTTTGTTAAGGATTTTTGCATCTATGTTCATCAGTGATATTGGCCTGTAGTTTTCTTTTTTTGTGGCATCTTTGTCTGGTTTTGGTATTAGGGTGATGGTGGCCTCATAGAATGAGTTTGGAAGTTTACCTTCCTCTGCAATTTTCTGGAACAGTTTGAGTAGGATAGGTGTTAGCTCTTCTCTAAATTTTTGGTAGAATTCAGCTGTGAAGCTGTCTGGACCTGGGCTTTTATTTGCTGGAAGATTTCTGATTACAGTTTCAATTTCCGTGCTTGTGTTGGGTCTGTTAAGATTTTCTATTTCTTCCTGATCCAGTTTTGGAAAGTTGTACTTTTCTAAGAATTTGTCATTTCTTCCACATTGTCCATTTTATTGCCATATAATTGCTGATAGTAGTCTCTTATGATCCTTTGTATTTCTGAGTTGTCTATTGTGATCTCTCCATTTTCATTTCTAATTTTATTGATTTGATTTTTCTCCCTTTGTTTCTTGATGAGTCTGGCTAATGGTTAGTCAATTTTATTTATCTACTCAAAGAACCAGCTTTTAGCTTTGTTTATTTTTGCTGTGGTCTCTTTTGTTTCTTTTGCATTTATTTCTGCCCTAATTTTTCGGATTTCTTTCCTTCTACTAACCTTGGGGTTTGGGTTCTTCATTTCTTCCTTTTCTAGTTGCTTTAGGTATAGAGTTAGGTTACTTATTTGACTTTTTTCTTCTTTCTTGAGGTTTGCCGGTATTGCTATGAATTTTCCCCTTAGGACTGCTTTTACAATGTCCCGCAGGTTTAGGGTTGTTGTGTTTTCATTTTCATTCATTTCTATGCAGATTTTGATTTCTTTTTTGATTTCTTCTGTGATTTGTTGGTTATTCAGCAGCGTGTTGTTCAGCCTCCTTATGTTGGAATTTTTAATAGTTTTTCTCCTGTTATTGAGATTTAATCTTACTGCATTGTGGTCAGAAAAGATGCTTGGAATGATTTCAATTTTTCTGAACTTACCAAGGCTAGATTTATGGCCCAGGATGTGATCTATCCTGGAGAAGGTTCCGTGTGCACTTCAGAAAAAGGTGAAATTCATTGTTTTGGGATGAAATGTCCTATAGATATCAATTAGGTCTAACTGGTCTATTGTATCGTTTAAAGTTTGTGTTTCCTTGTTAATTTTCTGTTTAGTTGATCTATCCATTGGTGTAAGTGGGGTATTAAAGTCTCCCACTATTATTGTGTTATCGTTAATTTCTCCTTTCATTCTTGTTAGTATTTGTCTTACATATTGTGGTGCTCCTATGTTGGGTGTGTATATATTTATAATTGTTATATCTTCTTCTTGGATTGATCTTTTGATCATTACGTAGTGACCTTCTTTGTCTCTTTTCACAGCCTTTGTTTTAAAGTCTATTTTATCTGATATGAGTATTGCTACTCCTGCTTTCTTTTGGTCCCTATTTGCATGGAAAATCTTTTTTCCAGCCCTTCACTTTCAGTGTGGATCACAATAAACTATGGAAAATTCTGTGTGGATCACAATAAACTATGGAAAATTCTGAAAGAGATGGGAATACCAGACCACCTGATCTGCCTCTTAAGAAATCTGTATGCAGGTCAGGAAGCAACAGTTAGAACTGGTCATGGAACAACAGACTGGTTCCAAATAGGAAAAGGAGTACGTCAAGGCTGCATATTGTCACCATGTTTATTTAACTTATATGTAGAGTACATCATGAGAAATGCTGGACTGGAAGAAACAGAAGTTGGAATCAAGATTGCTGGGAGAAATATCAATAACCTCAGATATGCAGATGACACCACCCTTATGGCAGAAAGTGAAGAGGGGCTAAAAAGCCTCTTGATGAAAGTGAAAGTGGAGAGTGAAAAGGTTGGCTTAAAGCTCAACATTCAGAAAACGAAGATCATGGCATCTGGTCCCATCACTGCATGGGAAATAGATGGGGAAACAGTGGAAACAGTGTCAGACTTTGTTTTTCTGGGCTCCAAAATCACTGCAGATGGTGACTGCAGCCATGAAATTAAAAGACGCTTACTCCTTGGAAGGAAAGTTATGACCAACCTAGATAGCATATTCAAAAGCAGAGACATTACTTTACCAACAAAGGTTCGCCTAGTCAAGGCTATGGTCTTTCCTGTGGTCATGTATGGATGTGAGAGCTGGACTGTGAAGAAGGCTGAGCACCGAAGAATTGATGCTTTTGAACTGTGGTGTTGGAGAAGACTCTTGAGAGTCCCTTGGACTGCAAGAAGATCCAACCAGTCCATTCTGGAGGAGATCAATCCTGGAATTTCTTTAGAAGGAATGATGCTAAAGCTGAAACTCCAGTATTTTGGCCACCTCATGCGAAGAGTTGACTCATTGGAGAAGACTCTGATGCTGGGAGGGATTGAGGGCAGGAGGAGAAGGGGACGACAGAGGATGAGATGGCTGGATGGCATTACTGACTCGATGGATGCGAGTCTGAGTGACCTCCGGGAGCTGGTGATGGACAGGGAGGCCTGGTGTGCTGCGGTTCATGGGGTCGCAAAGAGTCGGACACGACTGAGTGACTGATCTGATCTGATCTGATCTGATCTGATTGATAAGTATGTTCCCGTTGCCATTTACTTTATTGTTTCGGGTTCGAATTTATACCCCCTTTTTGTGTTTCCTGTCTGGAGAATGTCCTTTAGTATTTGTTGGAGAGCTGGTTTGGTGGTGCTGAATTCTCTCAGCTTTTGCTTGTCTATAAAGGTTTTGATTTCTCCTTCATATTTGAATGAGATCCTTGCTGGGTACAATAATCTGGGCTGTAGGTTATTTTCTTTCATCACTTTAAGTATGTCTTGCCATTCCCTCCTGGCTTGGAGAGTTTCTATTGAAAGATCAGCTCTTATCCTTATGGGAATTCCCTTGTGTGTTATTTGTTGTTTTTCCCTTGCTGCTTTTAATATTCGTTCTTTGTGTTTGATCTTTGTTAATTTGATTAATATGTGTCTTGGGGTGTTTCGCCTTGGATTTATCTTGTTTGGGACTCTCTGGATTTCTTGGACTTGAGTGATTATTTCCTTTCCCATTTTAGGGAAGTTTTCAACTGTTATCTCCTCTAATATTTTCTCATGGTCTTTCTTTTGGTCTTCTTCTTCTGGGACTCCTATGATTCGAATATTGTAATGTTTAATATTGTCTTGGAGGTCTCTGAGATTGTCCTCATTTCTTTTAATTCTTTTTTCTTTTTTCTCCTCTGATTCATTTATTTCTACCATTCTATCTTCTAATTCACTAATCCTATCTTCTGCCTCTGTTATTCTACTATTTGTTGCCTCCAGAGTGTTTTGGATCTCATTTATTGCATTATTCATTATATATTGACTCTTTTTTATTTCTTCTAGGTCCTTGTTAAACCTTTCTTGCATCTTCTCAATGCTTTTCTCCAGGCTATTTATCTGTGATTCCATTTTGATTTCCAGATTTTGGATTAATTTTACTATCATTATTCGGAATTCTTTATCAGGTAGATTCACTATTTCTTCCTCTTTTGTTTGGTTTGGTGGGCATTTATCCTGTTCCTTTACCTGCTGGGTATTCTTCTGTCTCTTCATCATGTTTAAATTGCTGAGTTTGGGGTGTCCTTACTGTATTCTTTTCATACTGTTCATACTGTTCATGGGGTTCTCAAGGCAAGAATACTGAAGTGGTTTGCCATTTCCTTCTCCAGCCATTTCCTGACCACACCCTGTCATCTCCTCTCCACCATGACCCACCCATCCCAGGTTGCCCCTCGGGCATGGCTTAATTTCATTGAGTTAGACAAGGGTGTGGTCCTTGTGTGATTAGATTGACTAGTTTTCTGTGAGAATGGTTTTAGTGTATTTGCCCTCTGATGCCCTCTTTCAAGACCTACTGTCTTACTTGGGTTTCTCTTACCTTGGGCGTGGGGTATCTCCCCGGCTGCTCCCGGCTGCTCCCGGCTGCTCCCGGCCAGCGAAGCACAGTCATCGCACCTTACCTTGGACGAGGGGTCTCTCCTCACTTCCTCCCTTCCTGACCTCGGTCGTGGGGTAGCTCTTCTCGGCCGCGCTTAGTGCGCTGGCCCTCACCGCCGTCCTTCCTCGGTCGTGGGGTAACTCCTCTCGGCCGCGCTCTTAGTGCGCGACGCAGCCGGCGGGGCGCTCTTAATTGTGCGCCGGTCACGGGAAGGCGAGGTCTTCTGGCAGTTTGTGGAGTTCTCTTTATTGTGGCATTTCCTCACTATGTGTGGGTTTGTACAGGTGGCTTGTCAAGGTTTCTTGGTTAGGGAAGCATGTGTCAGTGTTCTGGTGGATGGAGCTGGATTTCTTCTCTCTGGAGTGCAATGAAGTGTCCAGTAATGAGTTATGAGATGTCTATGATTTTGGGGTGACTTGGGGTAGCCTGTATATTGGAGCTCAGGGCTGTATTCCTGTGTTGCTGGAGAATTTGCTTGGTATGTCTTGCCGTGGAACTTGTTGGCCCTTGTGTGGTGCTTGGTTTCAGTGTAGGTATGGAGGCATTTGATGAGCTCCTGTCAATTAATGTTCCCTGGAGTCAGGGTTTGGACTTAAGCCTCCTGCTTCCAGTTATTGGTCTTATTTTTACAGTAGTCTCAAAACTTCTCCTTCTATACAGCACCTTTGATAAAACATCTAGGTTAAAGATGAAAAGTTTCCCCACCGTGAGGGTCACCCAGTGAGGTTCACAGAGTTACATGGGGAAGAGAAGAGGGAGAAGGGAGTTAGAGATGACCCGAATGAGATGTGGTGGAATCAATAGAGGAGAGAGTGGGCTAACCAGTAATCACTTTCTTATGTGCACTCCACAACTGGACCGCTCAGAGATGTTCACGGAGTTATACAGAGAAGAGAAGAGGGAGGAAGGAGACAGAGGTGGTCAGGAGGTTAAAAGGAGGGAATGAAAAGGAGAGAGACAGATCCAGTCAGTAATCAGTTCCCTAAGTGTTTTCCTTTGTTTGGAACACACAGAAATTCACAGAGTTGGGTAGAGTAGAGAGGGGTTAGGGGAGGAGACGCAGGCGACCTGATGGAGAAAAAGGAGAGTCCGGAGGTGGAGAGAACAGTCAAGCCAGTAGTCTCGCTCCCTTGTAAAAAGTGGGTACTGAAGATTAGGTTCTTAAAGATACAAAATTGGTAACAAATGCCTAAAAGCAAAAATTAAAATTCTAGAGTAGAGTTTGGAGTTTCAAAAATACAATGTTAAAGAAAAGAAGAAGGAAAAGAAAGAGAGAAAAAGAAAAAAAAAAGAGTCACAAAAGTTATAAAGAAAATATAGGTACAAATTGATACCAAATACCAAAAAGCAAAAGTTAAAAATCTAGAGTAGAGTTTGGAGTTTCAAAAATACAATGTTAAAGAAAAGAAAAAGAAAAAAAAAAAAGGGTCACAAAAGTTATAAAAAATATATATATGAAGTTTGGTGTTTTTTTTTTTTTTAAGGGTCTTTATTTATTTATTTATTTTTTTTTTTAATTTTTTTACAAAGTAATAGTAGGTTATAAAAGTGAAAATTAAAGGAGTAATAGAGGATTAAAAAAATTTTTTTCTTAAAAAGAAAGAAAGAATGATGGTAAAAATAGTAAAAATATATATAGGACTTTCTCTGATATTGTTGTGGGTATTGTGGGTTCAGTTCATTTTCGGCTAGTTCCTTGTTCCAGGTTAAATTTCTCAAGATCTATAGGCCCCTTCCTATGTAGTTGGTAATAACCACGGGGTTTTAGTTTATTGCCTGTCGCTTCCACGGTGGTTCCCTCTGTTATAGCTTCTTCTGTTTCCTGGTCTCTTCAGTGTCTGATTTCTGCCCTGATACAAAGTGGGTGGTGGTGGACACCCTTTTTTTTTTTTTAAGGCTCACTTGTTTAGTCACGCTGTGGGGAGGGAGGGATGCTGCAAATAAATAACACTGGTGTGTGCTCACAATGCCTCAGCCACACTGGGCCTGACCCCCACTCACGGCGCGTGTAGGCTCCCTGCCCACACTTCTCAGGCTCCGCTGGGAACCATCCGCAGCTGGCTCTGGGCTACTTGCCCCTCCCACGTCTAAGCTGCTCAAGTTCAGGCACTCGGGTAGTCCTCAGAGGCCCAGGTTCAGTTGGGCCTGCGTTTTGTGTCCTCCACAGGTTCCAGCAGCGCAGGTTATGAGGTGTTTAGCAAGCGCAGCTTCTGTGACTTATCACCTCCCCGCCGCTCGGTTTTCTAGGTGTACAACCGGTGCACCTTCTCAGGCGGATGTTGACAGACCAGAGCCCCAAGAAGTCTTAGTTAGCAAAGAAGCCTGCTTACAGTTTTGTAGATAATGTCTCTCTGGGGCTGCGATTGCCCCCCTCCAGCTCTGGCTGCCTGTTGCCTCAGGGGAATGGTCTGCAGCCGGCTATCTCTGTAGAGTCCTTTGTTCCGTGCGCGGGCCTGGCGGTGTCTTAGGTTAGGGCTGGCTTTACGTGTGGTAGATATCCCACAGTCTGGTTTGCTAGCCCAAATTATTTCGCTCAGGAAGCGCTCGGGATATTCAGGCCAGATGCTTACTCTAAGCGATGCAGCCCGCGCTGCACCTCCCTGCCCAGCCCCTGCTTGCTAATGGCATATGCAGGCGTTTGCGCTGCTTCTCCGCTGGGGAAGTTATCGTAGGGCTCGTAATCTGTGGGTTTTAATTGTTTATTTATTTTTCCTCCCTGTTATGTTGCCCTCTGTGCTTCCCAGGTTCGGCACAGACTCGGCAGTGAGAATGTTTCCTGGTGTTTGGAAACTTCTCTCTTTTTAAGACTCCCTTCCCCAGACAGAGGTCCATCCCTCCCTCTTTTGTCTCTTTTTTGTCTTTTATATTTTTTCCTACCTCCTTTAGAAGGCAATGAGTTGCTTTTCTGGGTGCCTGATGTCCTCTGCCAGCATTCAGAAGTTGTTTTGTGGAATTTACTTAGAACATGTTTAAATGTTCTTTTGATGAATTTGTGGAGGAGAAAGTGTTCTCCCCATCCTATTCCTCCGCCATCTTAGCTCCTCCCCCTCTTCAAGTTGTTTAAATGATATTGGGAAATGTAAAAAGATACAGAGGGTCCCAACTCATTCTGTAAGTATAAAATTTATGCCCCAAATCGGGAATAGTATAAGAAAAAAAATAAAGCTATTATACTTGTGAATACATATATAAAACTTTTTTATCATAATAGTAGCTAATTGAATCTGGCAGTATAGGAAAAGCATGATATGCTATAACTAAAAAGATTTTGTTTCTCAAAATAGCTATATAACTCACTTATTGAGAGATCAAAGAAGACAAGTCATTTGATAAAATTCAACTCTTATTCAGAATGTTCAAAGGCTAATAAAGAAGTAGCATTCTTAACTAGATAAAGAATATATATTTAAAAAAATATGAAGCAAACATTGTTAATAGATGGCAAAACATTAAGCAATATTCCCATTAAAGTCAGGAAAAAATAAGAATGAATCGTTCATTCCAAGTAGTGAAAGCTGTGTTTGTAGGTCTTAGCAGAAAAACAAAAGGACCATGAAATATGGAAGTTGTGGAGAATGGACAGAACTGTAATTGCTTATTGATTGTTTAATCTAAAACCCTGAGAATTAACTTCAAATCAATAATATGGGACCAATGAAATAATTCAACAGGGCTTCCAGAAACAAGACCAACATTAAAAATATTCCACAACTAAAGAAAATGTGGAAAAATATTGTATTCACAGTAGTAACTAGAAACTCTAAATCCCTAAGCTTGAACTCAAGGTAAAATACATGTAACACACATGTAGCAGGAACTAAAAGGCATATTTAAGCAGGTAGAAAAACAAGTCACCTTGAAAACAGGACCATGGAAATTATATTATCTGAGGAATAGAAAAAAAAAGATTGAAGAAAAGTGAACAGAGTCTAAGGGACCAGTGAGAAACCATCAGTGGACCAACATATGCATTGTAAATGTCCCATGAAGACACGTGCGAGAGAGAAAGGAACAGAGAGGAAATTTAAAGAAGTATTGGCTTAAAACTTTCTAAACTTGATACTAAGCATGAATATTAACGTCTAAGAAGCTCAGTGAACTTCAAGTAAGATGAACTGAAATAGACCCACACCAAGACATATTATAACCAAATTGCTGAAGAGAACTTTGAAATCAGCAAAAGATTAAAAATTCATCACATACAAGGGATCCTCAATAAGACCATCATCAGACTTCTCATCAGAAATTTTGGAGACCAGAAGAAAGTGGGCTGATATGTTCAAAGTAATAGAAGAAAAAAAAGTACTCAACTAAGAGGGCTTCCCAGGTGGCTAAGTGGTAAAGAAGTTGCCTGCCAAGCAGAAGACACAGGTTTGACCCATGGGCTGGGAAGATCATCTGAAAAAGAAAATAGCAACCCACTCCAGTATTCTTGTCTGGGAAATCCCGTGGATCCAGGAGTCCCTGGGGGATCCACAGTCCCTGGGGGCGCAAAGAGTCAGACACAACTTGGTGACTAAACAGTAGCAGCAGAAATCAACGAAGAACCTTATATCCAGCAAAACTGTCTTTTAGAAATGAGAGGAAAATGAAGACATTCTCAAACAAAAGCTGAGGGAGTTCATTAGCACTATACCTGCCCTGAAAGAAATGCTAAAAGATGTCATGCAGATGGAAATGAAAGGACACTGGACAGTAACTCAAATCCATATGAAGAAATAAAAACCTCAATAAAGGTAAGTACATGGGCAATTATTAAAGCTAGTATTGTTGTAATAATGGTGTCTGACTCTACTTTTTGTTTTCTACATGATTTAAGACACTAATACATTTTAAAAAGTAACTATTTGTCTAAAAGCTAGCAGTATTATATCTTTGACTTATAATGTTATACTTTGTTTTCTACATAATTAAAGAGATGAAAGCATTTAAAAAATATTCGTTTATGTTTTGGATAGACAACATACAAAGATGTAATTTTGTGACATCAACTACAAGGGGTAAGGATGGAACTGTTAAAGGAACAGAGTTTTGTATGTTATGGGAGTTAAACTGGTATAAACTCAAAGTAGAGTGTTATATTTTAGGATGCTAAATGTAATCCCCATGGTAATAAAAAGGAAAATAAAGAATTACATAAAAATGGGCAAGAAGGGAGTTTTGAATGTTTCACTACAAAAAAATCAACTAAATACAGAAGACAGTAATGCAGACAATGAGAGGCAAAGAAAGATACAAGATAATGGTAAGACAGTCTAAAAAATGGTAGAGGATATTTTCAAAATAAATATATCCAACAAAGGGTTTATTTTCATAATTTATCTTACAAATCAATAAGAACAAGACAGAAAATTCATGTTTTTTAAAAAAATCAGCAAAAAGTTTGAACAGGCACTTCCCAACAGAGAATATTCTAGCACGCAGTAAATATAAGAAAAGATGCCAAGTGTCATCATCATAAGCTTAATGCAAATAAAAAACCAAAATAAAATACCAATACACAATCATCAAAGTATTTAAATTTTTTTTTAAAAAGCCCAACAATACCAAATGTAGGCAATGATGTGGAATAACTGGAACATTAGAAAGGGAGTATAAACTGATGCAATCACTCTGGAAAATTATTTGGCAGAATTTACTAAATTTGGACTTATACATATCTTAAGACACAGAAATTATATAATCAGGTACAGCAGAAATGTGTACATATGTACAGTGAACAAACACTCATAACAAGTGGCTTTTCAAAAGTTCCAAACTGGAACAGCCCAAATGTCAATCAACAACAGATAAATAAAGCTGTGGTATATTGATAAAACATAACACTAGACAACAGTGAACATGGAAAGAATTTTTGCTCCTTGCAACATTATGGTTGGATGGCATCACTGACTCAATGGACATGAGTTTGAGTAAACTCTGGGAGTTGGTAATGGACAGGGAGGCCTAGTGTGCTGCAGTCCATGGGGTCACAAAGAGTCAGACACGACTGAGCGACTGAACTGAACTGGACATTATAGATGAACTTCAGAAACATAATGTTGAATAAATGAAACACAAACAAGTACATACACTGATTTCAGGCAGATACCACTCAATACTAGACAAAAGCTAAACCATGGTAATAGAAGAAGAGTGTTAATTTGGGGTAGAAGTAATGACTAGAAGAGAACATCAAGGAGGATTCTAAGGTGCAATAGATGTTTTTAATCTTGGTTATGGTTACATAGATGTTTTTATGTTGTAAATGTTCTTTGAGTGGACATTTAGGATTTGTGCACTTTTGCATGAGAAGGCAATGGCAACCCACTCCAGTACTCTTGCCTGGAAAATCCCATGGATGGAGGAACCTGGTAGGCTGAAGTCCGTGGGGTCGCTAAGAGTCAGGCACGACTGAGCAATGTCTCTGCTGCTGCTGCTAAGTCACTTCAGTCATGTCCGACTCTGTGCAACCCCATAGGTGGCAGCCCACCAGGCTCCGCTGTCCCTGGGATTCTCCAGGCAAGAGAACACTGGAGTGGGTTACCATTTCCTTCTCCAATGCTTGAAAGTGAAAAGTGAAAGTGAAGTCATATCTAACTCTTTGTGACCCCATGGACTGTAGCCTACCAGGCTCCTCCATCCATGGGATTTTCCAGGCAAGAGTATACTTCAGTAAGAAAGATTTACTTTTAAAAATAATCTATGACTTCAGAATAATGATAACATAGAAAAATGCTTCAAGAGGGGATAGGTTGAAGTTTTCATGGAAGAACAGAAATCTCAGGAGATCAAGAAAAGGAAATGGTACAAAATCATAATTGTTTTAAACATTTCATTAACACCAGTTTTGTTCATTTCCTTTCTTAACTTTGGTGGTTTTAGATAATAATGGCCAAAAAAAGAGACATACTTGATTTTCAACCTACATATAAACCTCTTACTGTTGAAGAAGCACTCTATCATATCCCATGGCTTGATAAAGACAAAGAACATATAAGCTTTATTCAGGTAATATTTGTATTCCCTGCTAATAATATCTCTAATGTACCAATAAGTGATCTTTTAAAAATTAAAGATTTAGCCATGATACTCTTTGTTATTGTTGATTATCTATAGAGTAAAATCAAAATCCCTTTGAATGACAAGCAAAGTTCTCCCATAATCTGTCCCCTACCTATCTCTCCATCTTTACCTTTAATTATCCATATGTCATATACCCCAACTCAGAGGGTAAAGAATCTGCCTGCAATGCAGGAGACCCAGGTTCAATCCCTGGGTCAGGAAGATCTCCTGAAGAAGGCAATGGCTACCCACTCCACTATTCTTGCCTGGAGAATTCCATGGACAGAGGAGCCTGGCAGGCTATAGTCCACGGGGTTGCAAAGAATTGGACATGATTGAGTGACTAAATACTTTCACTTTTGTTTCACTCATGATACCCCAAGAACTTTATGCTTTTTAAATTCCATTCCTCTGTGAGTGCTATATACTGATCATAAAATGTTTTCACCAATGCCCCCCACCCCCACCCCACCAAACTGCCTCTGCTTATTTCTTCTCTGGAAACATTCTCTAAAAAGCAGGCTTTAGAGTCAAATACCAGTAAAAAAAAAGACCAACCTATGTTTGGAGGACCAAACATGTCACCATTGCATCCAGTATACACCTTTATTATAGCATAATTACATTACCGTTATTACCTTTACACCTCTCCCCGCTTCTATAATTTTTACCTCATCAAACTTTTGACTACTCAGTGCCTATCATGTTGTACCCATAGTGGATGTTCAATAAGTGTTTCTGGAATGAACAAATAAATGGATTTAACCTGTTCTTACTATATCTAGTAAGTTCCAAAAGACCAATTATATTTTTTCACCTGGTTAAAATATTTTGAATAATTGAATTTTTATTACCTCATCAGCTGTTTAGAGCATGAGTATGTCTAAGATATATATGTACCATTAGCTTGTGTCTGTCCAGATTATTTTTCATCCAGAGAAATATTTTCACCTTTCCATACATTCTAATTCCTAAGTTAGATTGTTTTCTAATTTATGTATAAATACCCAATCTGAAATTACATATATTCATTAATATCTACTTTCTTTTTTTTAGCCATAATTTCTATTTTCTCTTACAAATTTATTACTAATACAATGTCTCAGATCTTTTTGAGTAATGTTTACTTTAAAAGCATAAGACTTTTATTAAAATGTAAACTCTAATCACTGCTAAAATATTATTTATAGCTTATGTATTTGGTGACATTTTTTAGGAAAGATCCAGAATTGTGACATTTGATTGTGGAAATGATATATTTGAAGAAGGTGATGAGCCTCAAGGAATTCATGTAATTATTTCAGGCATGGTAAAGGTAAGGCAGAGATATTTATAAATGCACTTGTAAGCATTAGTTAAAAATATTACATAATTGAGAATAAATATCTTTTAATAGTAAGAATTCTATTAATCCTTTTTTTAGGACAGTAGCTACTATCCAAACAACAATTCTTTTCCTCAAACACAATAACAGCAGCTATCACTTGTTAAGCCATACTTTCCCATAGATAACAAGAAACTTTAAAAGAATCAGCATTAAGGTTGAAAGTTATAAAATAAGATGTTATTTATCTTATATTTGAGTTAGGCATTTAGCTATTCTATGACAGGTATTAATTGGTTGAGTTGGTAGAATCAGAAAGATGAGAGTATTTAAGAATGTTGTTTCCAAGTCATCGCTAATTTAATAAATTCACTTTAAAAGTTATGAATAATACATATTTTCAGGCCATATGTAAATATTAAAATTGTTAAAGGGAAAAGCCATAAATTAAATAGTTTTGGTAAGTTAACTGGTACATGTATTTTTTTTTTCTTTCTTTGTTCTTGAACAGCTTCAAAGATCAAAGCCAGGTTTGGGAATTGATCAAATAATCTGGGAGTCAGAGGAGAAAGATTACCAGATAACTTATACAGACTTTGTGATCAGTGGGGCAGTAATAGGAGAGCTAAACTGCTTGACTAATGCACCCATGAAATATTCTGCCACCTGCAAAACTGTAGTAGAGGTCAGAAAATATCACCTTATGTCTTATTATTATAGCTTGTTAAATATCTAGTACCAAATTTAAAGTTATTTTTGTATTTGTATATGTTTGTAGTCTAGTGAAAATATTTTAAGAAATAGGAATAATAAAGAAATAAAACTTGTTACAGAATTTTATGTATACAATGTAATGTCCTAGCAAAATGGTTTGCAAAAGTTAACCTATCATATTGGAACAAGTATTTAACCAGAGAAACTGGTTATATGAGATGTCTCATGGGAAATTAGATGGGATATGTTAAATGTCAATACCATAATTTGGAGGGTAAAGAAGGGAAAAAGTCAAAGAGCTGGGATTTATTAATAGAAAGTTGAGCACAGTGAACAGAAGTTTCTGACACACAATTCATAACAAAATCCTCAAAGCAACAGGTGCTCCCACTGGCCTAATGTGAATTCAAAAAGAACAATGACTGTAAATAATAAAACCATAAACATATAAAAATTCATAAGTTGATAATGGTATCAAGTTTTTTATTTTAAAAAGGTTGCTAAGATATCAACTTATGTCTCTGAAAATGGATTGCTTATTTTAAAAAAAGAAATAATTAAACATTTATCTTGCCTTTCCTCTATGAACTCTTTCAAGGAAACTACAAAAAAAAGATGAGGAAAATTATTCTGATAGAAGAATTCAAGCCAATAAATATAGAATAAGAGAATTAAAATATTTCCATTTAGTGAGCCCTAATGAAATAATGGACCTATGCAATAACCACCAATTGATACTAGAACTACTGAATGGAATGTTAGTGGAACACTTCACGATGAAAAAGCATCACCTATGGACAATCTTAGCATCACTAAAATAATGGCAACTGGGCATCACATGCTTCTTGATCTGATGCAACAGAAGTACTAGCACCATGGACTCTTCTTGCACAAGAAAAGAGAAAACCTGAAGCCTCTAGGTCCAACCAGTTTACAGAAAATGCAGGAAACAAGTTAACTGACACCAAGAGAGAATAATTAGCTAAATCTAGAGTGTGGGATGTCAACAGGCCAATAACCCATTTATTTTTTAATAAATCAAAGGAATAAAACGGGAAGAGGAAGGCGAAGAAGACGGCAAAGGAAAATTTTGTCTCTATCATTCAACAATGCATATTAGAATATAAGTGAAATTATATGATATCTGATATTTGCATAAAAATACTCTAGCATTTTGCTTCTGAATATAAGTAAGTTACTGAGAACATAGTGGCACACTTACCATAAATAACCATAACTTGACAAAATATATGAGGCAAATATTTTCAACGATCAGAAAACAGGCAGTGTTAAGTCTGGAAACCTCAAGAGAAGAGAAACTCACGAGATAAGCTCTACATCCACCTTCACTCTCTGACTGGGACAGTTTCTGACCGCAGTTCAATAAGAATCCAAATGGAAAATAATGATCCTGCTGCCCTGAGATGGGAGAGATTAGAAATTGTGGCAGCTAAAGTAGATTGGAGAAGATCGGAGAAGGCAATGGCACCCTACTCCAGTACTCTTGCTTGGAAAATCCCATGGATGGAGGAGCCTGCTGGGCTGCAATCCATGGGGTCGCTAAGAGTCGGACAGGCCTGAGCGACTTCACTTTCACTTTTCACTCTCATGCATTGGAGAAGGAAATGGCAGCCCACTTCAGTGTTCTTGCCTGGAGAATCCCGGGTACGGGGGACCTGGTGGGCCGCCGTCTGTGGGGTCTCACAGAGTCGGACACGACTGAAGTGACTTAGCATAGCATAGCAAAGTAGATTGGAATCTGTAGGGTGGGGCATAGGATCAGAGTTCCCAGAGGGAGACCTGAGGAATCTGTGTGATCCCCAAGTCCTTGGTTGAGGAATAGGCTGCAAATGCACAAGGTGAGACAAAACTACATTACCAGATTGCTCAGAATGGAACAGAGATGTTAAAGGTCAAGGAGTATCAGGGATTTGAGGTATTTTAAGGTTCTGTCTTGATAGAAAAGAGAGACTTTTTAAAACCTCTGGCATGGAGGTGAACGACCAGAAGGGATACACCTTAAGAGCAAATATCATGGCCTAATAAGACTAACTATAAATTTGCTAAAACAAGCTTGAGAGCAAGCCCTGGCAGACTTCAGTTTGGAGGTTAAGTACCATGAAATTACACAATCATGGGAAATGCCTAGAGTTTTCTACTGATTAAACAAAACAAATCATAAAACACAACCTATACAAAGTCAAGGTTATCAGACAGTAAATGAAGGGGTCTACTGCAACAAACATCAGCAATGATCACAGGAAGATAACAGAATCTGGAATATCAACAATTTATCTTCAGGAATCATGAATTACTAAGCAAGCAAAGAAACATGAAAATGTGACCCTTAATGTGGAAAAGGGGAGTGGAACAACCCTGAAATTATCCAGACTATGGACTAAATGAAGACACTAAGAGCTAAGAATAGATTCAAAGAACTAAAAGGAAACATGTTCAAGCAACTAAAGAAAAATATAATCTTTATGAGAGAAGACATAGGAAATATTCAAGAAAAGAATCAAATGAAAATTTTAGGACTAAAAAGAGTAGTTTGGGGATGGCAGTAAAAAAGATCAAGAAAGGAACAATAACCCACTAGTAAAGGCAAATATATAGTAAAGCCTGTGGATCAGTCAATTAAATTAGTACAAGATTAAAAGACAAAAAAATTGTAAAATTAACTAAGGAGAAGGCAATGGCAAGCCACTCCAGTACTCTTGCCTAGAAAATCCCATGGATGGAGGAACCTGGTGGGCTGCAGTCCATGGGGTTGCTAAAGAGTCGGCCGCGACTGAGCGACTTCACTTTCACGCATTGGAGAAGGAAATGGCAACCCACTCCAGTGTTCTTGCCTGGAGAATCCCAGGGGCAGGAAAGCCTGGTGGGCTGCCGTCTATGGGGTCACACAGAGTCGGACACAACTGAAGCGACTTAGCAGCAGCAGCAGAATAAATAGTTAGGGATATGACATCAAAGACATAAAGCCTGGGAGAAGAACGTAAAGAAAATAATTTTAGGATATGTTTGAACTTAAATGACTATCTGTTTAAAACAAGTAGATCTAGTTACAGGTTAGCATATATGAACCTGATTGTAACCACAAGTCAAAAACCTACAATAGACATACATAAAACTAGAGAAAAAAGGAACAAAGCATACCTCTAAAGAAAATCATCAAACCACAAAGGAAGAAACTAAAAAAGGAGAAAGGGACAGAGAAGAACTGCAAAAATAACCAGAAAACAAGTGGCAATAAGCACACACCCATCAGTAATCATTTTAAATGTCAATAGACTAAATGCTCCAGTCAGAAGATATGGGTTAGGTGATTGGATAAAAAACAATGCTGATTACCAGAGACTCACTTTAGAGTTAAAGATATACACAGGCTGAAAGTGAAGAGATGGGAAAAATATTTCATGCAAATAGAAATAAGAAAGCTGTGTGACAATACTCACATCAGGAATATAGACTTTGAAACAAAGTATTGATTTGTTAGGAATGTTAGGTCCATGAATCAAGGTAAATTAGAAGTGGTCAAACAGGAGATGGCAAGAGTGAACATGGACATTTTAGAAATTAGTGAACTAAAATGGACTGGAATGGGTAATTTTAATTCAGATGCCCATTATATCTTCTACTGTGAGCAAGAATTCCTTAGAAGAAATGGAGTAGCCATCATAGTCAACAAAAGAGTCCAAAATGCAGTACTTGGGTGCAATCTCAAAAATGACAGAAAGATTTCTGTTCATTTCCAAGGCAAATCATTCAATATCACAGTAATCCAAGTCTATGCCCTAACCAATAACACTGAAGAAGATGAAGTTGAACAGTTCTATGAAGACCTACAAGACCTTCTAGAACTAACACCCAAAGAAGATGTCCTTTTCGTCATGGGGGCCTGGAATGCAAAAGTAGGAAGGCAAGAGATACCTGGGGTAACAGGCAAATTTGGCCTTGGAGTACAAAATGAAGCAGGGCAAAGGCTAACAGAGTTTTGCCAAGAGAATGCGCTGGTCATAGCAAACACCCTCTTCCAACAACACAAGAGAAGACTTTATATGTGGACATCACCAGATGGTCAATAACAAAATCAGACTGATTATATTCTTTGCAGCCAAAGATGGAGAAGCGCTATACAGTCAGCAAAAACAAGACCGGGAGCTGACTGTGGCTCAGATCATGAACTCCTTGTTGCCAAATTCAGACTTAAATTGAAGAAAGTAGGGAAAACCACTAGACCATTCAGGTATGACCTAAATCAAATCCCTTACGATTATACAGTGGGAGGGAGTAATAGATTCAAGGGATTAGATCTGATAGACAGAGTGCCTGAAGAACTATGGAAGGAGCTTTGTGACATTGTACAGGAGGCAGGGATCAAGACCATCCCCAAGGAAAAAAAAAAAATGCAAAAAGACAAAATGGTTGTCTGAGGGGCCCTTACAAATAGCTGAGAAAAGAAGAGAAGCTAAAGGCAAAGGAGACATAGATTAATGGAACAGAACAGAGAATCCAGAAAAAAACCTACGTACTTGTGGTCAACTAATCTAAATCAAGGCAAAAATATACAATGGAGAAAATATAGACTCTTCAATAAGTGTTGTTGGGAAAATTGGACAGCTACATGTAAAAGAATGAAATTATAACATTTTCTCACTCCAAATACAAAATTGAAAATGAATTAAAGACCTAAATGTAAGGCTGTAAACTGTAAACTCTAGAAAGGATCATAGGCAGAACACTCTTTGACATAAACCATAGAAATATTTTTTTAATATGTCTCCTAAGGCAAAGGAAACAAATGCAAAAACAAGCAAATGGTACCTAATTAATCTTAAAAGACTTTCCATGGAAAAGGAAACCATTGAAAAAATAAAAAAGCATCCTATTGATCAGTAGAAAATATTTGCAAATTGCATGATCAATAACAGATTAATATCCAAAACACATAAACAGTTCATACAATATCAAAACAACTCAATTATATAATGGGCAGAAGACCTGAATAGATATTTTTCCAAACAAGATATACAGAAGGTCAACAGGCATATGAAAAGATGCTCATCATTGGTAAATATCAGAGAAATGCAAATCAATATTACAGTGAGTTATCACCTCACCTCTGTCAGAATGGCTATCACCAAAAAGTCTACAAATAACAAATATTGGTGAGGATGTGGATGAAGGGAACGCTCCAAGGTCTCCCTGGTGGCTCAGTAGTAAATAATCCTGCCAATGCCAGAGACGCAGGTTTGAGCCTTGGGTCAGGAAGAGCCCCTGAAGAAGAAGTAGCAACCCACTCCAGTATTCTTACTTGGGAAATCCCATGGACAGAGGAGCCTGGCAGGCTGCAGACCATGGGGGTGACAAAAGAGTCAGACATGACTTAGTGACTAAACACCACCACCAGCAACCTACACTGTTGGCAGGAAAGTAAATTTGTGCCACTATGAAAAACAGAATGGAGGTTGCTCAAAAAAAACAAAAATAGAGTATGTGAAGAAAATAAAAACATGAATTTGAAAAGATCCATGTTCCTCCATATTCACAGTAGTATTATTTATAACAGCCAAGATGTGAAAGCAACTGAAATGTCCATCAACAAATGGATAAAGAAGATTTGATATATATATAGATAGATATAGATATATATACAGTATTACTAAACCAAAAAAGAATGAAATTATGCTATTTGCAACAACATGGATGGACTTGGAGGGTATTATATTTAATGAAATAATAGAAAGACAGAGAAAGACAAGTGCTGAAAGTTATCACTTTTATGCGGAATCTAAAAAAATAAAACAAGCTAATATGACAAAACAGAAACAGATTTACAGAAATGGAAAACAAAGTAGTGGTTATGAGTAGGGAGGGGAAAGGGCGTAGGACAAAATAGGGCAACAACCCACTTCAGTATTCTTGCTTGGGGCCTAAGAGGTACAAATTACCATGTGCAAAGGATATATTGTACAGCGCAGGGAATAGAGTCAATAACTTTAAATGGAGTACAATCTATAATAATAATATTGGATCACTATGTTGTACACCTAAAACTAATAAAATGTTGTAAATCAACTATGCTTCAGGATTTAAAATTGGGCAATGGATTTGAACAGATACTTCATAAAAGAATATACAAATGGTCCATATACATATGAAGAAGATGATCAATATCATTAGTGCTCAGAGAAATGCAAATTAAAATCATGATAAGGTATCACTATATACATACTACATTGGCTAAAAATACATAGATGGAACACAAAGTATTAGCAAGGATGTTAATCAACTGAAATTCTCATAAGTGGCTAGTTAAAGGTAAATGTTACAGCCTCATCTGAAAACAGTTTAGCAGTTTATTATAAATACACATTTACTATATTACCCAACAAACCTACTCATGGCTGATTACCAAGAGAATTTAAAACCAACAAACACAATCTCTTGTGTCTTCATAGCAGTTTATCCCTGAGTCAATAGTCTAATCATTGTTAGTATCAGAATTTTATTACTAACCAAAACATTTTCTCCCCCCAAATAATGTTTTTAGAAATACTTATGTCTTTAGTTTAAAAGGTTAAATGATCTTTGAGTCTTTGTTTTCTATTTTTTCAGAATCTATAAGAATAATAAAGAAGTCTCATTAAATCATACAGCCTTTTAATAGTTAGTATATGACAAGATTGTAAAAATATTTACTAAATAGATAATTTTATTAGATTTTCAGGCAATAAAATGAATCTGCATAATTTAAATATTATTAGATTTAATGTTACATGTATGTAAGAGAAAATCTCATTTCATTGAATCATGAATGCACAGAATGAAATAGTAAGTTGACATCCTCTTTTTTCCAGGCATGTTTTATCCCCAAAAATCACTTGTATGAAGCTTTTGAACAATTTTATCCTCACATTGAATACAGAATGTGGCTAAAACTTGGACTTTCTATTACTGCCAAAAAAATCAGGGAACATTTATCTTATGAGGTAAGAGGTGCTTACGTGAAATTGTCCTTTTCTCTGAATAAAAATAAGCTAAAGTATTGTTAGAAATTAACTATTTAGGAATTTATATTAATCTTTATAAACAATAGACTATGAAACTGTATTTTTCTTGTAGGATTGGAATTACAAGATGCAATTAAAACGCAGTAACGTTTATGTAAAAGATATACCAAAGAACACCAAAACCAATATCTATGATGAAACAGTAATTTATGTCATCCTCATCCATGGAGCTGTGGAAGATTGTCAGTTACAAAAAGCTTATAAGGCTCCTTTCTTAATTCCTATAACATGTCATCAGGTAAAGAAATATTGATTCATATCTTCAGGTCAATATTCCATTTGTCCAACAATGAGTTAATAATAGAAAAAGTGTCACTTTTCCACCTTCCCATTCTCCCCCATTCCCCTACCAGTCCATGAATGCACACACAGCGCACACACTCCAATTTCACTGATTGCTTTAGCACTGGGTAGCCCAAACACCAACCTGTTCCTATTCACTATCAATGAATCAGGCCAAGCTATACATTTTGATCACAGGTAGATTTTGGTACAATTGTAAATAGCAAAAGAGGACCTATTCAGTTCATGTACATATTGCAGGACTACTCTCTCTGGATTATATCAACAGTGCTGTACAAAGGTTCTTTCAGTCCTAAGCTGAAGTGAGTATTACTGGTATTTCTTCAGCTACTTTGAAAGTGAATGTAAAAATAAAGGATGTTCTCATATTTAAGCTGTTGAGTTATGTGTGTGCTTAGTTGTTCAGTCACGTCCAACTCTTAGCAACCCCGTGGATGTAGCCCAGCAGGCTCCTCTGTCCATGGGATTCTCCAGGCAAGAATCCTGGAGTGGGTAGCCATTCCCTTCCCCAGGACCTGGGTCTCCTGCATTGCAGGCAGTTTCTTTACTGTCTGAGCCTCCAGGGAAGCCCAATTAAAATGAAAAGCTGTGCCATGAGAAGAAAGAGAGAATGAAGGAATATCATAGTACATGTATGTGTTTGTGTGTGTAAGTGTGTGTACTGGGGTAGAGTAATAGAGGTACATGTCTAGGAGAATCAGAGGACACATAAAATACTGTTAAAGAAAGTAAATTGAAAGAGAGACCTAGAGTTAATTAAAGTAAGCATATTTTTTAGGCAACTATGACAGAAACAGTGCTAGATGCTAGAGTGATCAAAACAAATGAGTCTTGCAACATACCCTCAAGAGATCTCTCAACCAAGCAAAAAGATATATATAAAAATAGACACGTAAGTGTTTACAGCTATGATCAGTTCAGTTCAGTCATTCAGTCGTGTCCAGCTCTTTGCCACCCCACGAACCGCAGCACACCAGGCCTCCCTGTCCATCACCAACTCCCAGAGTCTACCCAAACCCATGTCCATCAAGTCAGAGATACCATCCAACCATCTCATCCTCTGTTGTCCCCTTCTCCTCCTGCTCTCAATCTTTCCCAGCATTCAAATGAGTTACCTCTTTGCATCAGGTGGCCAAAGTATTGGAGCTTCAGTTTCAACATCAGTCCTTCCAGTGAACACCCAGGACTGATCTCCTTTAGGGTGGACTGGTTGGATCTCCTTGCAGTCCAAGGGACTCTCAAGAGTCTTCTCCAATACCACAGTTCAAAAGTATCAATTCTTCAGCACTCAGCTTTCTTTATAGTCCAACTCTCACATCCATACATGATCACTGGAAAAACCATAGCCTTGACTAGACAGACCTCTGTTGGCAAAGTAGTATCTGCTTTTTAATATGCTATCTAGGTTGGTCATAACTTTCCTTCCAAGGAGTAAGCGTCTTTTAATTTCATGGCTGCAGTCACCATCTGCAGTGATTTTGGAGCCCATAAAAATAAAGTTAGACACTGTTTCTACTGTTTCCCCATCTATTTGCCATGAAGTGATAGAACCAGATGCCATGATCTTACTTTTCTGAATATTGAGCTTTAAGCCAACTTTTTCACTCTCCTTCACTTTCATCAAGAGTCTTTTTAGTTCTTCTTCACTTTCTGCCATAAGGGTGGTGTCATCTGCATATCTGGGGTTATTGATAGTTCTCCCTTCAATCTTGATTCCAGCTTGTGCTTCTTCCAGCCCAGCGTTTCTCCTGACGTACTCTGCATAGAAGTTAAATAAGCAGGGTGACAATATACAGCCTTGATGTACTTCTTTTCCTATTTGGAACCAGTCTGTTCCATGTCCAGTTAGATAGAAGTACTTAAAAGGTAGATATGGGACACAAGAAAAATATATTGGAGGTAAGAGGAATCCTGAGCTGAGAAATGGTCATAAGAAAAATTTCCACATGGATACTACTAATCTGATAGCCAGTGAGAGGAGTGGAACATTATTCTTAACTATGGTACTTCCTACCTCTATTGCTGAATATGTGATAATAGAGCTTACTTAGGGATACTGGGTTGGGAATTTAGATAACCAAGAAACAGATTCTTTAGGCAACGCAAACCTGTCCAACTCTGTCTATTGTCCTGGGCATAAAGCTCTCCTCACTGTGGGTTTGGATTGGAAGATGTCTTAAAATCCATTGACATTCAGACTTTCTTTTTACCACATAGAAAAATACTCTGGGTGATATTTTAAAGTGTTGTGGATGATTAAGTCTTCACTATTTTTCTCATTTGTAATAAAAAATGGACAAAATAATTTAAAATCAATAAGTATATAGAATATTGACTTTCACAAAGCTAACATACCCAAGTATTTGGCTATATCTAATGTCTATTTATTGGAATCAAGATTGCTGGGAGAAATATCAATAACCTCAGATATGCAGATGACACCACCCTTATGGCAGAAAGTGAAGAGGGGCTAAAAAGCCTCTTGATGAAAGTGAAAGTGGAGAGTGAAAAGGTTGGCTTAAAGCTCAACATTCAGAAAATGAAGATCATGGCATCTGGTCCCATCACTGCATGGGAAATAGATGGGGAAACAGTGGAAACAGTGTCAGACTTTGTTTTTCTGGGCTCCAAAATCACTGCAGATGGTGACTGCAGCCATGAAATTAAAAGACGCTTACTCCTTGGAAGGAAAGTTATGACCAACCTAGATAGCATATTCAAAAGCAGAGACATTACTTTACCAACAAAGGTTCGCCTAGTCAAGGCTATGGTCTTTCCTGTGGTCATGTATGGATGTGAGAGCTGGACTGTGAAGAAGGCTGAGTGCCGAAGAATTGATGCTTTTGAACTGTGGTGTTGGAGAAGACTCTTGAGAGTCCCTTGGACTGCAAGGAGATCCAACCAGTCCATTCTGAAGGAGATCAATCCTGGAATTTCTTTAGAAGGAATGATGCTCAAGCTGAAACTCCAGTATTTTGGCCACCTCATGCGAAGAGTTGACTCATTGGAGAAGACTCTGATGCTGGGAGGGATTGAGGGCAGGAGGAGAAGGGGACGACAGAGGATGAGATGGCTGGATGGCATCACTGACTCGATGGATGCGAGTCTGAGTGACCTCCGGGAGCTGGTGATGGACAGGGAGGCCTGGCGTGCTGCGGTTCATGGGGTCGCAAAGAGTCGGACACGACTGAGCGACTGATCTGATCTGAATGTCTATTTGGGCTTCCCTGGTGGCTCAGATGGTAAAGAATCCACCTGCAATGCGGGACACCTGGGTTCAACCTCTGAGTTGGGAAGATCTCTTGGAGAAGGGAAAGGCTACCACTCCAGTATTCTGGCCTGGAGAATTCCACGCACTGTACAGTCCATGGGGTAGCAAGGAGTCAGACAGAGCTAAGTGACTTTCAATTCACTTCACTTCACTTCAGTATCTATTTACAATGTCAATTTTCAGGCCCAGATATTTAGAGAGGGTCTGAGATAGTAGCTTACTAGAGAACATTTAATTGTTAGATTTTTACTTATAAATTAGCTTGTAATCTGTTGATTTTCAGATACAAGGCACTGAAGATTTCACAAAGGTAACAATTGTTCAAACTTCGATTTATTCAAAAAGATTCAGGTGGAACACTAGAAAGTATATAGCTTCACATAAACCAGCTGATCCAACGACATCAGGTATGTAAGTTAGAATTCTTTGAATAATTGGGAACTTATTTTTCTTTTATGAAATAGTCCTATAGTATTTGGAAACTTGTATGCACTCTGCCTAAAGTATTGAGGAATCTTTTAACTGCCATATTTGATATCCAATATGTGAATTATGACTGAGAATATATAAGTTATAGTTAGAAATTATTCTATATTTAACCTATAAAATAAATACATAATTATAATAAGTATCATATATTATAAACATTATAAGTATATAAAAATAATATGAAGAAAAGATTGATGAGGAAATTTCTAATTCTTTCCAAAAGTTAAAATATTTTATATAGCAGTAATAATGAAAATGCTGTTGTGTTGTCTGAATAACAGACATATAAATCATAGAACTGAATAAATAACTTTATTATAAGCCTATTCTCCATACAAATTTTGCATGAATGAAACTAAATCATAGTATAAATGATTATTTAATAACTGCTCTAAGCTAGTGATTAAAATTTGGAAAATGTTTGAGATAGTTTTAAAAATTGAGTTATATTTGAATTATGGAATAAATATTCTTTAATGTTTTTCATTTCTCTGAAGGAGACATTGTTCTAAATTTAGGAATACAGAAATTAATTTTAAAATTCTGCATTGATGAGAATATTACCAATCAAGAGATCAATAAGGGACAGTTCATGGAAGAAAAGTTTTATTGAAAAAAAAATGTAGACAAAAGTTCCACACTACTAATATTTAAAGAAACAGAAATTAAATATTAGCCTATTTCATTCACAAGATTTTTAAAGAATTATAATGACTAAAGCTCAAAAAATGTAGTGAGTGGGAGAGGGTTTAAGAGAAAGGGGGGATTATGTATACTTATGCCTGATTCATGTTGTTGAATGCAGAAACCAACACAACATTGCAAAACAATTATCCTCCAATTAAAAATAAATTCAAAAACTTTTAAAAATGTAGTTTTTCTGATATACATTCTTATGTTGACACCAATACAAATTGATCAAATAAGTTTATCACAAGATTCCAAAAGCCCTAAAAGTATTTATATCCCTTGCTAAAATAGTGTAATTTCTAAATATGTCAATTATATCTCAATAAAAATAAATTAATAATATAATTTATAGACATTTATTGTAAATAAATAAAGTAAAAAAGTAATTAAGGTAATTAAGCATTATTTATAAAAATAAAAATTAGAAGTTATCAAATGTCCATACAATAGTAAAGATTAATAAAACTAAAGCTGGTTCTCTGAGAAGATAAATAAAATTGACAAACCATTAGCCAGAATCATCAAGGAAAAAAGAGAGAAAAATCAAATCAACAAAGTTAGAAATGAAAAAGGAGAGGTTACAACAGACAATGCAGAAATACAAAGGATTATAAGAGACTATTATGAACAACTACATGGCAATATAATGGATAACCTGGAAGAAATGAACAGATTCTCAGAATAGTTCGATCTTCCAAGACTAAACCAGGAAGAAATAGAAATTATGAACAACCCAATTACAAGCACTGAAATTGAAGCTGTGATTAAAAATCTCCCAGAAGACAAAAGCCCAGGACCAGATGCCTTCACAGGAGAATTCTATCAAACATTTAGAGAAGAGCTAATGCCTATCCTTCTAAAACTCTTTCAAAAAACTGCAGAGGAAGGAACACTTCCAAGCTCATTCTATGAGGCCACCATCACCCTGATACCAAAACCAGACAAAGACAACACAAAAAGGAAAACTATAGGCTGATATCACTGATGAACATAGATGCAAAAATCCTCAACAAGTTTTAGCAAACAGAATTCAGCAACACATCAAAAAGCTCATACACCATGATCAAGTTTTCTTTATTCCAGGGATGCAAGGATTCTTCAATATATGCAAATCAACCAATGTGATACACCATATTAACAAATTGAAAAATAAAAACCATATGAAAATCTTATACATGCAGAAAAAGCCCTTGACAAAATTCAGCATCCATTTGTGATTAAAACTCTTCAAAAAATGGGCATAGAAGGAACCTACCTCAACATAGTAAAGGCCATATATGATAAGCCTAGAGCAAACATTATTCTCAATGGTCAAAAATTGAAAGCATTCCCCTAAGATCAAGAACAAAACAAGGGTGTCCACTTTCACCACTATTATTCAACATAGTTCTGGAAGTCCTAGCTACAGCAATCAGAGAAAAAAAAAAAGAAATAAAAGGAATACAGATCAGAAAAGAAGAAGTAAAGCTCTCACTGTTCGTGTATGACATGACATGCTATGCTATGCTATGCTAAGTCACTTCAGTCGTGTCCGACTCTGTGTGACCCCATAGACGGCAGCCCACCAGGCTTCCCCATCCCCGGGATTCTCCAGGCAAGAACACCGGAGTGGGTTGCCATTTCCTTCTCCAATGCATGAAAGTGAAAAGAGAAAGTGAAGTCGCTCAGTCATGTCCAACTCTTAGCGACCCCATGGACTGCAGCCTACCAGGCTCCTCCGTCCATGGGATTTTCCAGGCAAGAGTACTGGAGTGGGGTGCCATTGCCTTCTCCAATGACATGACATAGAAAACCCTAAATATAGTCTCAGAAAATTCCTAGAGCTAATCAGTGAATTTAGCAAAGTTGCAGGATACAAAATCAATACACAGAAATCACTTGCATTTCAATATACTAACCATGAAAAATCAGAAAGAGCAATTAAAGAATCAATCCCATCCACCATTGCAACAAAAAAGAATTAAATACCTAGGAATACACTCACCTAAGGAGACTAAAGAACTGTACACAGAAAATTACAAGACACTAATGAAAGAAATCAAAGATGACGTAAACAGATGGAGAGACATTCCATGGTCCTGGGTAGGAAGAATCAATATTGTGAAAATTACTCTACTACCAAATGCAATCTACAAATTCAATGTGATCCCTACCAAATTACCAATAACTTTTTTCACAGAACTAGAATAAAAATTTGACAATTCATATGGAAACATAACAAACCCTGAATAGCCAAAGCAGTCTTCAGAAATAAGAATGGAGCTGAAGGAATCAACCTTCCTGACTTCAGATTATACTACAAAGCTACAGTCATCAAGGCAGTATGGTATAGGCACAAAAACAGAAATATAGACCAATGGAACAAGATTGAAAGCTCAAAAATAAACCTGTGCATCTATGGGTACCTTATTTTTGACAAAGGAGGCAAGAATATACAAGGGGGCAAAGACAGCCTCTTCAATAAATGGTGCTGGGAAAACTGGACAGCTACATGTGAAAGAATGAAATTAGAACACTTTCTAACACCATACACAAAGATAAACTCAAAATGGATTAAAGACCTAAATGTAAGACCAGAAATTATAAAACTCTTAGAGGAAAACATAGGCAGAACATATGATGACATAAGTCAAAGCAGGATCCTCTATGATCCACCTCCTAGAGCAACAGAAATAAAAACAGAAGTAAACAAGTGGGACCTGAAGAAACAAAAAGCTTTTGCACAGCAAAGGAAACTATAAGCAAGGTGAAAATACAACCCTCAGAATAGGAGAAAATAATAGCAAATGAAACAAATGACAAAGGATTAATTTCCAAAATATACAAGCAGCTCATACAACTCAACACCAGAAAAACAAACATCTCAATCAAAAAGTAGAGAAAAGACCTAAACAGACATTTCTCCAAAGAAGACATACAGATCGCTAACAAACACATGAAAAGATGCTCAATGTTGTTCATTATTAGAGAAATGCAAATCAAAACTACAATGAGATAGCACCTCACACCAGTCAGAATGGCCATCATCAAAAAGTCTACACTCAATAAATGCTGGAGAGGGTGTGGAGAAAAAGGAATACTCTTGCACTGTTGGTAGTAATGTAAATAGATACAGCCACTATGGAAGACGGTATGGAGATTCCTAAAAAAACTAGGAATAAAACCACTATATGACCCAGCAATCCCACTCCTAGGCATATACTCTGAGGATATCACAATTGAAAAATACCCATGTATCTCGTTGTTCATTGCAGCACTATTTGCAATAGCTAGAACATGGGAGCAACCTACATATGCCCATCGACAGATGAAGGGATAAAGAAGCTGTGGTACACATACACAATGAAATATTACTCAGCCATAAAAAGGAACACACTTGAGTCAGTTTTAATGAGATTGATGAACCTATAACTTATACAGAGTGAAGTAAGTCAGAAAGAGAAAGATAAATATCATATTCTAATGCATATATATGTAATCTAGAAAAATGGTACTGAAGAAATTTATTTATTGGGCAGCAATGGAGAAGCATAGAGAATAGATTTATGGACATGGAGAGAGGAGGAGAAGGTGAGATGTATGGAAAGAGTAACATGGAAACTTACATTACCCTATGTAAAATAGATAGCCAATGGGAATTTGCTGTATGGCTAAGGAAACTCAAACAGGGGTTCTGTATCAACCTAGAGGGGTGGGATGGAGAGGGAGATGGATGGGGGCTTCAAAAGGGAAGGTATATATGTATACCTATGGCTGATTCATGTTGAGCTTTGACAGAAAACAACAAAATTCTGTAAAGCAATTATCCTTCAATAAAAAAATTAATTAAAAAAAGAAAAAAGTAATTAAGGTAATTAGCATTATTTATAAAAATAGAAATCAGAAGTTATCAAAATGTCTGCTGCTGCTAAGTCGCTTCAGTCATGTCCGACTCTGTGCAACCCCATAGACGGCAGCCCACCAGATTCCTCCATCCCTGGGATTCTCCAGGCAAGAATACTGGAGTGGGTTGCCATTTCCTTCTCCAATGCATGAAAGTGAAAGAGAAGTCGCTCAGTCGTGTCCAACTCTTAGCGACCCCATGGACTGCAGACCACCAGGCTCCTCTGTCCATGGGATTTTGCAGGCAAGAGTACTGGAGTGGGGTGCCATTGTCTTCTCCGTATCAAAATGTCTAATGATAAATAAATGGTTAATTAAATTAATAGAATGCTTAATAAGCATTAAACAATTAATTTCCCAGGTAGTACCTTGGAAAAGACCAATGATACATGTCAAGTAAAAGTAGCACTGATACAACACTGTCTTGCTAATTTTAAACAAATTTTATCTTTATGGTGTTACAATTATAAACCTTTGAATCCATGTGAACACAATACTGTCATTCCGTGGGTCCCCACTGATTTTCACATTAAGGAGAAATAGGACATAGTATGGGAAACTTCATCATCTGCTCATTCTTCAGCCACCTTCCCTCCCCACAATTTAAAATGTGGCCATACCAAACGGCTAATGGTTCACATAATATGAGAGACCTTATGGTCTCTCATTCCTGAACATTTGCACATTTTTCCCCTTCCTTCTGCCTGGGCGGCGGTGATGAGAGACCCCCTCGTCCAAGGTAAGGTACCATGGCTGTGCTTTGCTGGAGCAGCCGGGAAGAGATACCCCATGCCCAAGATAAGAGAAACCCAAGTAAGACGGTAGGTCTTGCAAGAGGGCATCAGAGGGCAAACACACTGAAACCATACTCACAGAAAACTAGTTAATCTAATCACACCAGGACCACACCCTTGTCTAACTCAATGAAATTAAGCCATGCCTGTGGGGCAACCTGGGATGGGAGGGTCATGGTGGAGAGATATGACAGGGTGTGGTCCGCTGGAGAAGGGAATGGCAAACCACTTCAGTATTCTTGCCTTGAGAACCCCATGAACAGTATGAAAAGGCAAAATGATAGGATACTGAAAGAGAAACTCCCCAGGTCAGTAGGGGCCCAATATGCTACTGGAGATCAGTGGAGAAATAACTCCAGAAAGAATGAAGGGATGGAGCCAAAAGAAAAAGAATACCCAGCTGTGGATGTGTCTCGTGATAGAAGCAAAGTCCGATGCTGTAAAGAGCAATATTGCATAGGAACCTGGAATGTCAGGTCCATGAATCAAGGCAAATTGGAAGTGGTCAAACAAGAGATGGCAAGAGTGAATGTCGACATTCTAGGAATTAGCGAACTAAAATGGACTGAAATGGGTGAATTTAACTCAGATGACCATTATATCTACTACTGCGGGCAGAAATCCCTCAGAAGAAATGGAGTGGCCATCATGGTCAACAAAAGAGTCCGAAATGCAGTACTTGGATGCAGTCTCAAAAACAACAGAATGATCTCTGTTCGCTTCCAAGGCAAACTGTTCAATGTCGCAGTAATCCAAGTCTATGCCCCAACCAGCAACGCTGAAGAAGCTGAAGTTGAACGGTTCTATGAAGACCTACAAGATCTTTTAGAACTAACACCCAAAAAAGATGTCCTTTTCGTTATAAGGGACTAGAATGCAAAAGTAGGAAGTCAAGAAACACCTGGAGTAACAGGCAAATTTGGCCTTGGAATACGGAATGAAGCAGGGCAAAGACTAATAGAGTTTTGCCAAGAAAATGCACTGGTCATAGCAAATACCCTCTTCCTTCTGCCTAGAACCCTCTAAAAGTGCTTGCCCCCACATCTCCCCATTCCATGGAGTTAACTTCTTATTCCTTAAATCTCAGCATCACTGATACTTCCCAAGTTCACAGAATTGCACTTTCCATGTGCTCCCATAGCCCATTATGCACACAGTCCTATTTTCCCATCATGTATTTTTTTGTTCGTATATTTGCTGATCCGTCTTCTCCAAGAGGGCATGGATCATCACTCATTTGCTTTCTTATGTATCCCCATTGCTTACCAATGGGCCTGGCATGCTCAGTACATATTAATATAAAAGCACTTTGGGGATGGTGGGACAGTAAATGATTTTGTCTCTGTACTTTCCAAACTTTCTGCACATTTGTTACACAATCTCTATAATAAAAGACTTTTAACCTCTTTTTTTAAAGTGACCCACTTTCCTACCAACTGAAATTGCCACCAATTCCAGATCACAGTGACTTGAACTTGGTTGAATTGGATAGTTGGACTAATTAATATGGTTGTTTGTTTCAGTGTTTGAATTAATGCAATCTTTTCTGAAGGAGCTGAATCCAGAAGGTGTGAATATCCCTTTCCAGAGGAGACACGTACTCAATTTGAAGCAGGTGAAAGTGGAACACGTGAAAATCTCTCTCAAGAAGAGACACGTACTCAGGTAAACTGAGAAATAGAATGAAAATACAGTCAGTTCTTCGTATCCTAGAACACAGAACATGTGGCTCTTGGGCCCTGACTGTACTATGTCATTCTATATAAGGGACTTGAGCATCCCTTGATTTTGGTATTCGTGGGAAGAGGGAGTGCTGTCCTGGAACCAGGCCCCTGCAAATACCTAGAGACAACTGTACCTCACTAGATCTCCATCAGCCTATCTGAACCTCACTAGATCTCCATCAGCCTAACTGTAGACTGGATTTTAGGGAGTTCCAAGTGAGGTAGAAAATTTATTTTTACTTCTAGTCTTTTCCAAGCTGGTAGTATTGTCCCAGGAGATGCTAATTGTAATACCCAGAATATGAGATATATCTGCTACAAATGAATACATCAGAAAATTGTATATTTGATCGTCAAAGATGTTTTATATCAATTCAGTTCACTTTCTCTATAAGCAGAAGGCATCAAAGTCAAAACACATTCTCCTTCTCCCCCGAAACTTGCCTCACGAGTATATGTTGAATGAAAGGTTATTGAATGTTCAATGAGGGACATTGAAGGTGTTTTCCTAATGTCCACCTTCAACTCAAATGTGTCCAAGTTCTCAGGTCTTGAAGAGCCCAACACTCTTCTTTAATACATAAGTTTTCATTCTACATAAAAGCAGGAAGTTCAGTTTATCCTTGAGTTTCAGAGCCTTCCTGGGGAAGCTTTCCCTCAAACCCTCCCTAGTTGTTGCCTCAAACTGCTGACCCAATAGCACAGGGGTTGAGAGTATGGGGTGTAGCATGAAAGTCTCTGGTTTGCTTCCTGATTCCATCACAATAGGCCATGTGACCTTGAACAAATTTCTCAACCTGCCTTAGCATCATTTTCCCTGTCTATATAACAGATAAAATAATACGTCACGTTCATATGGTGCTGCTATGGAGATTAAAGAAATGGGAGGTACACTACAAAGTATTTGACACTGTTTCTTAACATTGTAAACTGCTTCTTAACATTGTAAACTGCTTCTCCAAATGTCTTTTGCTCTTCCCATATTAGCTTTCTTAAAAAAACCCATGAATATAGTCACCTCCTCTAATTCTCCCAAACATAGCTTCTGCTGAAGACTAGGAAATAACAAAGAGAAATTACAGTTAATACACAAACAAAAAAATGATGAGGAAGACACTTAAGATAAAATATAAGATGCCTCCTTCCAGCTTACTGATTAAACCATCTTTCTCCTTAGCCTTGGTAGGCTGCCAAGCTTGTAGGATTTATCTTAATAGCATATTTGGGGGAATGAAGGGAGGAGCCAGGAAAGCTAATGCTCTCCCAGTACATAATGCCCCAAATTGCTACTTTTACTTAATTAAAAAGAAAATGATTTGCATGAGAGTTGTTAACATAGAGGAAGTATTTTGACAGTGAGACTCCAATAAATGGTAGAAACATCAGCTAGTTAGACATACAGAGAAGATCAACAAATTCTGTTATTTAATAAATGCTTGTTCTCCCTGATGTTAAATCTTGGTTGTATTTCTGAGCCAACTCCCTTCCCTCTCCCCTCAAAGGTTTCCCTGATTACCACCAGCCCAGAATGGTAGCTTTACCTTTATATCATTAAAAAGCCTGTCACAACATTAAGTGGCTCCTTACAGAGCATTTTGCTTCCCACACAGTGCTGCCACTGCCAGGAGTCCCAGCTGTAGGTCCCCTTGACCTACAGACCAGATTTGACACCAGCTCTGTTTTATAAATCTTATTAGCTTTAACTCCTATCTCCATTTTTAGAATCAAGAGCCTACGAAATCAACTGCTAAGATCATGATGGATAAGAGCATCTATGAGAACGCCTCGAATAAGCCTAAACGGAAGTCTGGTAAGCTGGTTCAGTTTTCCCAACATGAGTGGGAGCATACCTGTTCCTGGAGATTTAGAAGGAAGCCAGTTTATTTGCCTTTGTGTGATAATATGCTTATACCACCTTCTACTAGCCAGAAGATTCTTCTACTGGCACTAATTCTAAATTCTAATTTGGAAAATTAATTCAAAATAAGATTCCTTTACCTGAATTTCTGGAAACTATAGCTTCATGGTTCCCTTTCTATATTCTGCCATTTAATCTCACATGCAACACGAGTTGCTCCCAGTTTGGTAGGTTGTTTCACAGGTAGCCATGTAATGTGGAAGATATAAGCAGACGATAAGCTATGACTTCATGTTCAAAAATGTATGTTCTAGTTAAGGAGGCAAAACATACCACACAGAAGGCAATTAAATGAGAATACAAGAAACACAGTGGACAGTGTCAACCACCCTTATGGCAGAAAGTGAAGAGGGGCTAAAAAGCCTCTTGATGAGAGTGAAAGTGGAGAGTGAAAAGGTTGGCTTAAAGCTCAACTGAAGTTAAATGAATTCAAAAGAAACAGATAGCTACTAAGCATAGCAAAATCTTTGTAGAGAAAAGCTGATGTTTAGAACAGAAGATGCAAGAGACCAAGACTTTTAGGAAACAATGAGTAGGCCAACCTGGCTGTTGGCAGTACAAAATGTCGTGTCTGGGGAAATATTTGTGTTTATAAGTGCTTTATGTGACCTCCAGATAAATTTTTAATCTCCATTTAAAAAACATTAACTGTTGAATACCACTTCCTATGACAAAGATAATATTTTAAAATAGATTTAAAGGCTAACAATACACCATGTAAAAGGTGTTTGAAAGAATTATTTGCAAGACAATGAATATCTTTACTTGGGGAAAATGTGTACAAAATGATGAGGAAAACACTATGATACCAACAGGCAAACTTATGAACAGCCAATTCAGAGAAAGGACAATGCCCAAAATGTGGAGAAAATTTAAAAAAGCAACATTAAACAACAACAAAGTATTAACATTTTTTAAAGAATTATTTTTATTAAATGGTAGAATTATTTTTTTGAAATAAATGAAAATAGAATGATATTTTCTCATATTTAGCTGGTAGATAAGCAATTTGTCAACAAAAGTCATAAAAATGCTCACACAGTTTGCCTCAGTGATTTCTCTTCTGAAAATCAATCCAAAGAAAGTAATACAAGTTATACAAGTAGACAAATGTGCAAAATGTCTGATACACTACTATTTCTAGTGACAAAAAATTTTAAATAACCAAAGTGTTCAACAGTGAAAAAATGTATAATTTCACTACAGAACATCTGTAGTACAAGGAGTGTCATACTACTATGGTTGAGTAGTTCAACATAAAATGCAAAAGCTGAATTCAGTACTGTACATATAACATGTTTAGTGTAAACAAGGCCAGAAAAGATAAATCCAAATGATGTAATTAAGAAAAGGGAGAGTAGAGATGGTCTTATTTACCCCTCTTATTTTATGTGGTTTTGTTACTTATAATGAAAAATATGACTGTAAAGCCGTCAAGAATTATTCAAATATAAATTACTTGAAAGTTGTCTGTTGTCTTTTGTACGACACTTTACACTCAGCAATCCATAGTGTTAGGAAACGTGAAAGTGAAAGTGTTAGTTGCTTAGTCGTGTCCAGCTCTTTGCAACTGTAGCATGCCAGGCTCCTCTGTTCATGGAATTCTCCAGGCAAGAAGACTGGGGTAGGTTGCCATTCCCTTCAGCTGGGGGATCTTCCCAACTCAAGGATAGTACCCTGGTCTCCTGCATTGCAGGCAGATTCTTAACCATCTGAGCCACCAGATGATAATCGCCAGAGCCAAAACTCAATGAGTGATGATGACTCCAGTCAGTTATTCCCAGAATGGTAAACCCTCCTCCTGCTGCTGCTGCTCAGTCGCTTCAGTCGTGTCCGCTAGTCCATAAACTTCTGCACCCAGTTCAACAAACCCCAGGGGTTTCTTGGATTCATACTCCCGGTTTAAATCATGCTACCACCCCTTATGATGGTAAGTGATTCACATTCACTTGCTCAGCTTCCTTCCTTGGTGTCATTAATAATGACCAGATATTTCTTGTGGGAATAAAACTGACGCTCCAGGACATCCTATTGTGGGTTGTGGGTCAGTGTTGAAAGACTCCAGCGCTCTTTTGCCTTGGATTGTTTTCTTTCATTTCCATTTCTTTTAGAAACGTTTGACAAGGCTGTTTAGAAGACTGACACATGTTCTAGCCCTGCTGTCATGAGATGCCTCCTGTTTTTGAAGCACGTTTCCCTACCTCAAGAGGGAGCAACTTTGAGCTGAATCCTATGTGGATCTTCTTGGTGCCACACTGAAAGAAGTTTGGACTTTGCAACTGTTTCATTTAATATATATATATACGTATTGCAAAATTTCCTGGATTTAAAATATCGAAAACACCCCAGAATATCTTAGAGTAAGTTTTAGTTTTAGAACCAGAAAATACACTTGTGTTACCTGGATAGTTTGTATATTACTCATAGAAAAAAAATGGTTTGATTCACTTGATGAAAATTAACTGCTATTAAAAAGTATTTTAAATGTTGCTCTTGAACCAAGTGTTGATTTTTGTCATTCACTCAGTGAAGTGTCATTGCATTTCATTCATCCTGGAAGCCCTCAGTGATTTAAAATAGCAAATACAAAGGATTTAATCCCTTGTAAAGGATTTAACCATAGAGACTTAACCATGTAACTTAGCCTTTTTTTTTTTTTAAGGCAAGGGAAAGTGGGCAAAGGAAGGGATCCATAAGAATGGAAGGAAAATGGAAGGAAGAAGGGGGGCGATGGTGGGGAGATCAGATCAGATCAGATCAGTCGCTCAGTCATGTCCGACTCTTTGCGACCCCATGAATCACAGCACACCAGGCCTCCCTGTCCATCACCAACTCCCGGAGGTCACTCAGACTCACATCCATTGAGTCAGTGATGCCATCCAGCCATCTCATCCTCTGTTGTCCCCTTCTCCTCCTGCCCCCAATCCCTCCCAGCATCAGAGTCTTCTCCAATGAGTCAACTCTTCGCATGAGGTGGCCAGAATACTGGAGTTTCAGCTTTAGCATCATTCCTTCCAAAGAAATCCCAGGGCTGATCTCCTTCAGAATGGACAGCTTGGATCTCCTTGCAGTCCAAGGGACTCTCAAGAGTCTTCTCCAACACCACAGTTCAAAAGCATCAATTCTTTGGCGCTCAGCCTTCTTCACAGTCCAGCTCTCACATCCATATATGACCACAGGAAAGACCATGGCCTTGACTAGGCGAACCTTTGTTGGCAAAGTAATGTCTCTGCTTTTGAATATGCTATCTAGGTTGGTCATAACTTTCCTTCCAAGGAGTAAGCGTCTTTTAATTTCATGGCTGCAGTCACCATCTGCAGTGATTTTGGAGCCCAGAAAAATAAAGTCTGACACTGTTTCCACTGTTTCCCCATCTATTTCCCATGTAGTGATGGGACCAGATGCCATGATCTTCGTTTTCTGAATGTTGAGCTTTAAGCCAACCTTTTCACTCTCCACTTTCACTTTCATCAAGAGGCTTTTGAGTTCCTCTTCACTTTCTGCCATAAGGGTGGTGTCATCTGCATATCTGAGGTTATTGATATTTCTCCCTGCAATCTTGATTCCAACTTCTGTTTCTTCCAGTCCAGCGTTTCTCATGATGTACTCTGCATATAAGTTAAATAAACAGGGTGACAATACACAGCCTCGACGTACTCCTTTTCCTATTTGGAAACAGTCTGTTGGTCCATGTCCAGTTCTAACTGTTGCTTCCTGACCTGCATACAGATTTCTCAAGAGGCAGATCAGGTGGTCTGGTATTCCCTTCTCTTTCAGAATTTTCCATGGTTTATTGTGATCTACACAGTCAAAGGCTTTGGCATAGTCAATAAAGCAGAAATAGATGTTTTTCTGGAACTCTCTTGCTTTTTCCATGATCCAGCGGATGTTGGCAATTTGATCTCTGGTTCCTCTGCCTTTTCTAAAACCAGCTTGAACATCATGAAGTTCACGGTTCACATATTGCTGAAGCCTGGCTTGGAGAATTTTGAGCATTACTTCACTAGCGTGCGAAATGAGTGTAATTGTGCAGTAGTTTGAGCATTCTTTGGCATTGCCTTTCTTTGGGATTGGGATGAAAACTGACCTTTCCCAACCCTGTGGTCACTGCTGAGTTTTCCAAATTTGCTGGCATATTGAGTGCAGCACTTTCACAGCATCATCTTTCAGGATTTGGAATAGCTCCACTGGAATTCCATCACCTCCACTAGCTTTGTTAGTAGTGATGCTTTCTAAGGCCCACTTGACTTCACATTCCAGGATGTCTGGCTCTAGGTCAGTGATCACACCATCATGATTATCTGGGTCGTGAAGCTCTTTTTTGTATAGTTCTTCTGTGTATTCTTGCCACCTCTTCTTAATAGCTTCTGCTTCTGTTAGGTCCATACCATTTCTGTCCTTTATCGAGCCCATCTTTGCATCAAATGTTCCTTTGGTATCTCTGATTTTCTTGAAGAGATCCCTAGTCTTTCCTATTCTGTTGCACAGCCGAGAGGAGCTACCCCACGAACGAGGTCAGGAAGGGCAGCGGTGAGGAGATACCCCTCCTCCAAGGTCAGGAAGGGTGGCAGTGAGGAGAGACCCGTCGTCCAAGGTAAGGTACCATGGCTGTGCTTTGCTGGAGCAGCCGGAAAGAGATACCCCACGCTCAAGGTAAGAGGAACCCAAGTAAGATGGTAGGTGTTACAAGAGGACATCAGAGGGCAAACACACTGAAACCATACTCACAGAAAACTAGTCAATCTAATCACACTAGGACCACAGCCTTGTCTAACTCAATGAAACTAAGCCATGCCCGTGGGGCAACCCAGGATGGGCGGGTCATGGTGGAGAGATCTGACAGGATGTGGTCCGCTGGAGAAGGGAATGGCAAACCACTTCAGTATTCTTGCCTCGAGAGCCCCATGAACAGTATGAAAAGGCAAAATGATAGGATACTGAAAGAGAAACTCCCCAGGTCAGTAGGGGCCCAATATGCTACTGGAGATCAGTGGAGAAATAACTCCAGAAAGAATGAAGGGATGGAGCCAAAGCAAAAAGAATACCCAGCTGTGGATGTGTCTCGTGATAGAGGCAAAGTCCGATGCTGTAAAGAGCAATATTGCATAGGAACCTGGAATGTCAGGTCCACGAATCAAGGCAAATTGGAAGTGGTCAAACAAGAGATGGCAAGAGTGAATGTCGACATTCTAGGAATCAGTGAACTAAAATGGACTGGAATGGGTGAATTTAACTCAGATGACCATTATATCTACTACTCCGGGCAGGAATCCCTCAGAAGAAATGGAGTGGCCATCATGGTCAACAAAAGAGTCCGAAATGCACTACTTGGATGCAATCTCAAAAACAACAGAATGATCTCTGTTCGTCTCCAAGGCAAACCATTCAATGTCACAGTAAGCCAAGTCTATACCCCAACCAGTAATGCTGAAGAAGCTGAAGTTGAATGGTTCTACTGAAGACCTACAAGACCTTTTAGAACTAACACCCAAAAAAGATGTCCTTTTCATTATAGGGGACTGGAATGCAAAAGTAGGAAGCCAAGAAACACCTGGAGTAACAGGCAAATTTGGCCTTGGAATACGGAATGAAGCAGGGCAAAGACTAACAGAGTTTTGCCAAGAAAATGCACTAGTCATAACAAACACCCTCTTCCAACAATGCAAGAGAAGACTCTATACATGGACATCACCAGATGGTCAACACCGAAATCAGATCGATTATATTCTTTGCAGCCAAAGATGGAGAAGCTCTATACAATCAGCAAAAACAAGACCAGGAGCTGACTGTTGCTCAGACCATGAACTCCTTATTGCCAAATTCAGACTGAAATTGAAGAAAGTAGGGAAAACCACTAGACCATTCAGGTATGACCTAAATCAAATCCCTTATGATTATACAGTGGAAGTGAGATCTGATAGATAGAGTGCCTGATGTACTATGGAATGAGGTTCGTGACATTGTACAGGAGACAGGGATCAAGACCATCCCCATGGAAAAGAAATGCAAAAAAGCAAAATGGCTGTCTGGGTAGGCCTTAAATAGCTGTGAAAAGAAGAGAAGCGAAAAGCAAAGGAGAAAAGGAAAGATATAAACATCTGAATGCAGAGTTCCAAAGAATAGCAAGAAGAGATAAGAAAGCCTTCTTCAGCGATCAATGCAAAGATGGTGGGGAGGAGTATATGCAAATTCTTGGCTAATGGATTTCTATTTTTAATCATAAAGAACATTTAAAAAATCATGTTTAATTCATCTTATATTTGGAGATCTGCAGATTTGGAGATGGTGCTAATTGCAATAACAAGTTAGTGTGTGATAATAAGACTAGACAAGCAACTGGAGATGAGAAGTTCAGGGAACTGAAAGTCCAGTTTGGGTGTCCTCTCATCTTACACACATCTTGGCATTTTGTAGTTGTAGGTCTATTTTTACAACAATGCGTTATTTAGAACAGGATCACGTTTATCACTGCTTCCTCCCTAATGCCCAGAATGGTACCTGACCCATAAAATACTCAATAAACATTTACGGAATAAATAAATAAGTCTATTTTTTAAAAAAATTCTAAAAATTATTCCTGAATTGAGAGCTGCATCCTGGGACACCACTGTCTTCTCTCCACGTGGACCACTTCTTGCGGGCAGCCTTGTGGATAATAACATTTGCTGTTGCTGTGGATGCTGTGAGAAGCACTCTTTGTAATTCTCTATGGTATTTAGTGTAGGGGGTTGCTGAGGAAGTAATTCATTCCCTTACACAGTATTCCATCCATTAGGACTCACAAGGGAAACTTTTCTAGGATTTCATTGCTAGAAAGACCTGTGACTCTCCTGAGTGAACTCACAATTCGTGAGGCTCATAAGTGAATGTGTTTTCCTCTTTGCTTTGTCTATTACAGCCAGATTTGTATAGGTGTGAGTGGGGTATTAAAGTCTCCCACTATTATTGTGTTATTGTTAATTTCTCCTTTCATACTTGTTAGTATTTGTCTTACATATTTCGGTGCTCCTATGTTGGGTGCGTATATATTTATAATTGTTACATCTTCTTCTTGGATTGTTCCTTTGATCATTATGTAGTGACCTTCTTTGTCTCCTTTTCAGAGCCTTGGTTTTAAAGTCTATTTTATCTTTAAGGTAATTATTGATAAGTATGGTCCCGTTTCCATTTACTTTATTGTTTTGGGTTCGAATTTATACACCTTTTTTGTGTTTCCTGTCTAGAGAATGTCCTTTAGTTTTTGTTGGAGAGCTGGTTTGGTGGTGCTGAATTCTCTCAGCTTTTGCTTGTCTGTCAAGCTTTTGATTTTTCCTTCATAATTGAATGAGATCCTTGCTGGGTACAATAATCTGGGCTGTAGGTTATTTTCTTTCATCACTTTAAGTATGTCTTGCCATTCCCTCCTGGCTTAGAGAGTTTCTATTGAAAGATCAGCTGTTATCCTTATGGGAATTCCCTTGTGTGTTATTTGTTGTTTTTCCCTTGCTGCTTTTAATATTTGTTCTTTATGTTTGATCTTTGTTAACTTGATTAATATGTGTCTTGGGAAGGAAATAATCATTCAAGTCCAAGAAACCCAGAGAGTCCCAAACAGTATAAACCCAAGGTGAAACACCCCAAGACACATATTAACTTAGCCTTAAATAAAACTTTTGGTGTCCATTTTGTTCATTATTATATTTACAATAGGCAGCACATGATATTTTAAAATAATCTTAACGGTGAAGACATATTGCATTGCATCTGTATGCTGTTATATAACAAATGCTGTACAGTTATAAACTTATGCAATCTTCATAGTAATCATATAAGGTAGGTACTATTATTTCCAATTTATAAATGAGTAAAGAGTGAATTCAGTACTTTGTGGAAAACCTCATAGTTAGTAAGAGGCAGAGCAGAAATTTGAAAACAAGTCTACGATTAGCGATTGTACCATGTACACCTCCAGTATGGTAGGTCCTAAATAAGTACCTGAAGAATTAATAAAAATTTAAATATATATCTTCAGGATCATGCTTCCACCCAGGGGTTGGGAAACATTATTACAAACTTTGTTCTTGCTACAACTGGTGGTAGGCACATTTTTCAAAGAAGCCAAGTGTAGAGATTCCATTCATAAAATGTTCTTGTGGAGGAGATAGTTTGGTTTGTTGCTGTTGGGAGGTCAAATCAAACTGCTATTAGGCTTCAGGTGGTCCAGTGATTAAGAATCCACCTGCCAATGCAGAGGACGCGGGTTCAATTCCTGGTCTGGGAAGATTCCCCATGCCACAAGACAATTAAGCCCATGCACCCCAGCTACTAAAGCCTGTGAGCCCTAGAGACTGTGTTCCACAACAAGAGAAGCCACCACAAGAAAAGCCTGCACACCGCAACTGGAGAAAGCCCACACACAGCAACAAAGACCTAGTACAACCAAAAATTTTTAAAAAAAGAAAGAAAAACTGCTATCACTTCTCTCCAAAACTAACCCCAACAAGTTTTTTTCCAGTGCTAGTTATGTGACAGCTGTTCTAATATCTGAAGGGCTTTTTTATTACTGAGGTGTACTTGATGTATTATATGTTACAGGTGTACATCATAGTAATTCACAATTTTTAAGGTTACATTTCATTTTTAGCTATTATAAAATGTTGGATATACTTCCTGTATTGTAGCTTATTTATTTTTAAACAGAATCCTTTATATCTTTTAGGCCCCTACCCCTATATTGTCCCTCCCCTCTCCCCCACCTCACTGGTAACCATTGCTTTGTTCTCTATATCTGAGAGTCGGTTTCCTTTTTTCTTAAATAGTCACTAGCTCATTTTATTTTTAGATTCCACATATAAGTTATATGCATTTGCCTTTCTCTGTCTGACTTACTTCACTTAGCATAATACCATAAGGATCTTATTAATGAGTACCCTTTCCTGAATTCCGAACCAAGTGAAAATTAAGACTAAGGATTGAGGCAATTAGAACCTAAAACACACATGTCCCTTCTCTCCGCACCCTCTCCAGCATTTATTGCTTGTGGATTTTTGGATCGCAGCCATTCTGACTGGTGTGTAATGGTATCTCATAGTGGTTTTGATTTGCATTTCTCTGATAATGAGTGATGTTGAGCATCTTTTCATGTGTTTGTTAGCCATTTGTATGTCTTCTTTGGAAAAATGTCTATTAAGTTCTTTGGCCCATTTTTTGATTGGGTCATTTATTTTTCTGGAATTGAGCTGTAGAAGTTGCTTGTATATTTTTGAGATTAGTTGTTTGTCTGTTGCTTCATTTGCTATTATTTTCTCCCATTCTAAAGGCTGTCTTTTCAGCTTGCCTATAGTTTCCTTTGTTGTGCAGAAGCTTTTAAGTTTGATTAGGTCCCATTTGTTCATTTTTGATTTTATTTCCGATATTCTGGGAGGTGGGTCATAGAGGATCCTGCTGTGAAGAGAAGGGAACCCTCTTACACTGTTGGTGGGAATGCAAACTAGTACAGCCACTATGGAGAACAGTATGGAGATTCCTCAAAAAACTGGGAATAGAACTGCCTTATGACCCAGGAATCCCACTGCTGGGCATACACACTGAGAAAACCAGAATTGAAAGAGGCACGTGTACCCCAATGTTCATAGCAGCACTGTTTACAATAGCCAGGACGTGGAAGCAACCTAGATGTCCATCCACAGATGAATGGATAAGCAAGCTGTGGTACATATACACGATGGAGTATTACTCAGCCATTAAAAAGAATACATTTGAATCAGTTCTAATGAGGTGGATGGAACTGGAGCCTATTATACAGAGTGAAGTAAGCCAGAAAGAAAAACACAAATACAGTATACTAACACATATATATGGAATTTAGAAAGATGGTAACAATCACCCTGCTTATGAGACAGCAAAAGAGACACTGATGTATAGAACAGACTTTTGGACTCTGAGACTGGGAGAGGGTGGGACGATTGGGGAGAATAGCATTGAAATATGTATAATATCATATCTGAAACGAATCAGTCCAGGTACGATGCCCTATAACAGATGCCTGGGACTGGAGCACTGGGATGACCTGGAGGGAGGGTGTGGGAAGGGGGGAGGGAGGAGGGTTCAGGATGGGGAACACGTGTATTCTGGTGGCGGATCCATCTCGATGTATAGTAAAAGTAATACAATATTGTAAAGATAAGAAAAATTAAAAAAATAATAATAAAATAAAAAGAAAAATAAAAAAAAATAAAAATTAAAAAAAAAAAAAAAAAACATGTCCCACCCTGCCTTCCCCACACACACCTCTTTATTAGCGACTGAGTTGACTTACAATACATGGTTGCCTTTTGACCCCAGATTTGGACAGTTTTACTACTGTGAGCATTTGTCATTAAGCTTACTACATAGATGAGAACAGCAAAAACTAAGGTTTCTAAGGGTGAGATCACTCCCAAAAGAAATCAGAAAAAGGGGCCAAATATCAACATCCAGATTCTGCTTCCAAATTCAACCTGATAAGCCACTCCACTTCAGCAGAATGAATGGTGGTGACAGGCCAGAAATGTTAAGGCAACAGAGAGTGAAGCCTTTGATCTGGAACCAGACACCAGGAAGGAGAAGGGCTGTCCAACAGTAGTCACCGCTGGAAGTGAGAGTAGTGTGCACTGGACACTCTTCTGAGAGCTTTGTCCTCATTTCAGCTTGGGCAATCACTACACAAACTGTGGGTGGTAGGCACTAGTAATGGAGCTTAAAGAATACAGAAAATTACTCAAAGTCACAGCTAGACGTGAGGACGTTTGGACTTATATCCCCCGAATGAATTCAGAATAATTTACAATGCTTTTTAAGTTCTCTAGATTTTATTTTGGAAATCTAAAATTACTGCAGATGGTGACTGCAGCCATGAAATTAAAAGACGCTTACTCCTTGGAAGGAAAGTTATGACCAACCTAGATAGCATATTCAAAAGCAGAGACATTACTTTACCAACAAAGGTCTGTCTAGTCAAGGCTATGGTTTTTCCAGTGGTCATGTATGGATGTGAGAGTTGGACTGTGAAGAAAGCTGAGTGCCAAAGAATTGATGCTTTTGAACTGTGGTGTTGGAGAAGACTCCTGAGAGTCCCTTGGACTGCAAGGAGATCCAACCAGTCCATTCTGAAGATCAGCCCTGGGATTTCTTTGGAAGGAATGATGCTAAAGCTGAAACTCCAGTACTTTGGCCACCTCATGCAAAGAGTTGACTCATTGGAAAAGACTCTAATGCTGGGAGGGATTGGGGACAGGAGGTGGGGATGACAGATGATGAGATGGCTGGATGGCATCACTGACACGATGGACGTGAGTCTGAGTGAACTCTGGAAGTTGGTGATGGCTTGGCATGCTGCGGTTCATGGGGTCGCAAAGAGTCAGACATGACTGAGCGACTGAACTGAACTGAAGCCATTGGAGAAGAGAAGGATATACTCTACAAATATTAGTCATTGTCAGTGTCTGACTAGGAACGTGTCCTTGAGTGTAAACATCTCCACATGGGGAAAGAAGCCTGCACAAGGCACTGAGATGTGAAATAAACTCAGCACCTTGCAAGGTGTATACCCACCCTGCTCACCAGAAAGAATGTAATACAGGTTTTGGACTTAGAAGAGTGCTTAGAGCTCATTTCCACTAGACTCCTCAGAGGAGCCTACATGTCTGCCTTTAATATTTTCAGACAAGGGCTTTACTTGGTCTTTTCACACTTGGGACTTTATTTTTGGCTTAGTTTTTAACTTTTACAGTGCTTAAGCCTAGTTTGTATTTCTTCTCCATGTATGTAACTTAATTTTCCATATTCCATGTTAGTCTTACTAATGAAAAATAGGAAACTTTGCAGAAAAAACAACATTCTTTCCAAGGGTCATTCATTCTGAAAAAATAGCCCAAACAATGACAAGGAAGAGTGCTATACCATCCACCTGCTTGGGTACATTGTAGGAGCCCTCTCAGTGAACTGAAAAAATTCCCATTTTGTTTCTAAACCATTAACTTATTATTAAAAATAATCTTTTGTGGTATTATTGCCACCAAGAAGTTATATGCTAACACCCTTCACCAGATAGCAAAATTCCAGCCCCAAATTCACTTAGAGGGATTGGAACTGTGTTACTGCCTCTTTTTAAAAACTAGAATTGCCATCATTAAAATGTCTACAAATGACAAAAGCAGAAGAAGGTGCAGAGAAAAAGGAACCCTCTTACACTGTTAGTGGGAATATAAATTGGTACAGCTACAATGGAAAACAGTACAGACGTTTCTAGAAAAACTAAAAATAGAGTTACCATGTGATCCAGCAAGTCCACTCCTGGGCAAATACCCAGACAAAACTATAACTCAAAAAGGTATATGCACCCTTATGTTCATAGTAGCTCTATTTATAATAAACAAGGTACGGAAACAACCTAAATGTCCATCCACAGATGAATAAAGAAAATACAAGTTCTTACTATATAGCACAGGGAACTATATTCTATATCATGTGATAAACCATAATGGAGGAGAAGATGAGAAAGGATATATATATATATATACATGGGACTTCCCTGGTGGTCCAGTGGTTAAGACTCTGGGGTCCCAATGCAGGGGGGTCTGGGTTCCATCTCTGGTCAGGGAACTAGATCCTGCATGCCACAACTAAGACCCAGTGCAACCAAATAAAAATAATTCATAAAAAAAAAAGATATGTATGTATAACTGAGTCACTTTGCTGTATAGTAGAATATAACACATTGTAAATCAACTACATTGCAACAAAATTTTAAAAAATAAAAACAGCTAAAAAGTCCTTAATGAGGGATAATGGCAATTAATAGTCATAGTTTTCAAACACATAACTCTCTGATATTAGCCAGGACTCTTAATCAACTCATATTCTGTACCCAAAAGTAAATAGAAAATTATACTCAGGAAGATGTCTCAGTATTAACCCATCACACAGCCTTCACACTCTCTATGAGACTTTTTGAAGGAAAAGAAGAATGGTGAAGTCTTAACTAAGCTATTATATTCCTGACTCTACAAGCATTCTTAAATAAACCAGATCTTTTCCCATCATCAAATGTCCCAAAATTATTTTGCATAGCATAAATCGCTTTCCCAGCTTCTATCTCTAATCGCAAAGTCTAAAAAGGACTACCTAGAGCTAGATTTATACCATCTAGTTTTTTGAGACTGAAAAAGTTCAAAGAATCACTGTTATCCAAAAGGCCTCTAACCTACCTTGGCAGCTAAAGTCAGACTGGAGTTGAAAGCGCCAACTAAAAGTCATTCGCCTTCTGGTTATGCAAGGACTGAGTCATTAGCCACTGCAGTTGCTGACCTTCAACACACCCTGAAAGGAGTTCAAAGTGGAGATCAAGAATAAGGTACTCTGTGCTCTGAGAAAGCTGGCATGTTGAATAAATATTAAACCAGAATGTAATGAGGATCATTGGCTATCCACTAAGGAGGTTTCCAGACTTCCCTGGTGGCTCAAATGGTAAAGCGTCTGTCTACAATGCAGGAGACCTGGGTTCGATCCCTGGGTCGGGAAGATCCCCTGCAGAAGGAAATGGCAACCCACTCCAGTACTCTCACCTAGAAAATCCCATGGACGGAGGAGCCTGGTAGGCTGCAGTCATGGGGTCTCAAAGAGTCAGACACAACTGAGCGACTTCACTTCACTTCAAGGAAGTTACAAAACTAAAGACATCTTGCCCTTTTATTAATATATAGCCAAACTAATTCAAAATGCTGTAAACATTTTTTTCAGAATAAATAATGTCTAGTCCTCAAATAAGAGGATTTCATTACTTGTCACACATTAGTTATCCTGACTTCATTTGGTGATATGTTTGCTGATTGTCCTTAAAAGATAAAATTTCCTCTTACCGTTTTACCTGGGGGTAGGTTTGCCTTCTGGAGCCAGGAACTAGCTGAAGTTTGATGCCTCTCCTCCCAGGAAAACTGGGAGATAAGGGCTTTATCTTCTATGGTGATTGAATTTTCAAAAGATGGCCCCTAGGGCCTGGGAGAAACATCCCTGGATTGCTTATCTACCTCTCAGTCAGTTTGTGAGAAACTGCTCCAAGAAACCCCTCACAGAGACGGCCTGGAGAGCACCCCAGGGGGCAAGAGTGATGGGTCTGGTGTATACAACTAATACCCAACTTCTCTAACACGGCTTCTTCTGAGCTGCCTCCCCACACTGCCCTCTGGTGCAGGCATGACCTCTACTTTACTCCAGGACAAGCAATCAAGTCTTCTTGCACTTCGTTTCATTTCATTTCAAGGAGATCCATGAGGGCAGGCTTATATCTGCTTTGTTCACCACAGAATTCACAGTGATCAACATACAATAGGCACTCAATATATAATTGTTGAAGGAGTGAAGAAACTGATAAGCGACCAAAATGGAACCAGCCACCAACTATAAGAATAACTTAAAAAATCCATAATTCCTGTCCCCAAGTTAATTTCTTTCATTTTTTAATCTCTGTCTGTTGAGATATAATTTACATGTAGTAAAATGCACACTTTGGGGTATACAGCTCAGGGAATCGTGAGAAATGCATACAGTCATGTCTCCACCACCACAAGATACAGAACAACAAAAAAATTCCCTGGTCCTGGAAGTTCAAACCTTCTCCCACTCCTTTTCCTGGCCACCACTGGTGTATTTTCTGTCCCTACAGTTTTGCCTCATCTTGAATGTCACAAAAGATAGGCTTTAAGACTGGATTCTTCCACTCATTCATTTGAGATTAGTCCATGTTGTTGTCTGTATTCGTTGCTGTCGTTCAGTCCCTAAGTCATGTCTGACTCTCTGTGATCCCATGGACTGCAGCATGTCAGGCTTCCTTGTCCTGCACTATCTCCCACAGTTATTCAAACTTAAGTCCACTAAGTCAGTGATTTCATCGAACAATCTCATCCTCTGTCATCCCCTTCTCCTCCTTTGAATATACATTATAAAAAGTATAATATTAGTAGCCCATTCCTTTTTATTACTGGATCAAAGCCCATTGTGTGAATGTGACATGGTTTCTTTAGACATTTACTACTTGAGATTATTTGGGTTATTTCCAGGGTTTGGTTTTATTCGGCAATTATGAGTAAATAAGCTGTAAACATATGCATACAAGTTCTTAGAGTCCTTGATTTCTTATTTCATTTGGGTTAATGCCTAGGAGCTAGGTTGTATGGTAAGGCTATGCCATACTGTTTTCCAAAGAGGCTGAAACATTTTGCATTCTCATCAGCAATACGTGAGACTTCCAGATGTTCTGCTTTCCTTGTCAGCACTTAGTATTATCAGTTTTTGCTTTAATTTTCAACTGTTAGGCTCTCTAATACGTGTGCAAAAGTATTGCTTTGTGGTTTTGGTTTAAATCATTACACCCGCAATGACTATGATGTTCATCTTTTCATGAATTTGTTTGCCATCTGAATATTTTCTTTGATGAAGATCTTTTCAAATATTTTGCCCATCTTATTTGATGTTTTGCTCTATTCCTAATGGTGAGAAGGCAATGGCACCCCACTCCAGTACTTTTGCCTGGAAAATCCCATGGATGGAGGAGCCTGGGAGGCTGCAGTCCATGGGGTCGCTAAGAGTCAGACACGACTGAGCGACTTCACTTTCATTTCCACTTTCATGCATTGGAGAAGGAAACGGCAACCCACTCCAGTGTTCTTGCCTGGAGAATCCCAGGGATGGGGGAGCCTGGTGGGCTGCCATCTATGGGGTCGCACAGTTGGACACCTGAAGCGACTTAGCAGCAGCAGTAGCAGCTACTCCTAGTAAGTCTTGAAAGTTCTTTGCATGCTTTGGATAAAAATCTTTTTATCAGATGTATGATTTGCTAATATTTTTCTACTGGTCTATGGCTTGATTTTTAAGCTTTTTTGTTTTAAAACAAAGTTCTCCTTCTGATGTTTCTAGGACTACTACAAAGTGGTTTAATAAGCTTAGGCCTCTGAAGTGAAAAGCCCTTATGATCTGTTTACAATTGCAGACGGGGCTTCCCCATTCTTTCAAAACCCTCACTGACTAACGGCTTCTGGTTAAAAGCAATAACTGGGTTTGTTCAGCCTCTGATATTTTAGGAAGCTGTGCCTGTGTGCACTTCTGAATCTCCTCCCCCGGGGGCTCCTCCTCCCCTCCTCAGAGGATACATTCCCCTCAGCTCCCTCTGCCCTGGTGGCCAGAGCAACACAGCCCTGTCTCTAAGTCAGGAGCAGCCTGCCGAGGGGAGGGTGCCAAGAGGACTGAGAGGATGGGGAACTTGCTGCCAAGGGAAGACAGGTGAGTCCAGACTCCCTAAGGGGGAGCAGGAGAGATGGGTTGGGGCAACAGGGCCAGAAAGAGAAAAAGAGGTTTGTTCTTTGGGAGAAGGCAACCAGGTAAGGGATTGACAAGAATGAAGTGCCTACTACTTGCCAGGGATCATGTTCAGTTCCTTATTGGTTGGCCTTCTTCCCAGAATCATAGTAACCACCGGTGCAGAACAGCTGAAAGGCAGGACTTTATCAAGGAAGTTCTGTGCAGGCTACTCTAAGAAACAGAGCAACTTTCTGGGGCAGGAAGGGGATACTCTTTTGAGCTCTTAATGCCCCACAAACAGCATAAAAACACCACCACCCTGGTAGTTCGGCTGGCCTGCGATGAAGGAGACCTCAGCCTGATTCCTGGGTCAGGAAAATTCTCTGGAGAAGGGATAGGCTACCCACTCCAGTATTCTTGGGCTTCTCTGGCAGTTCAAATGGTAAAGAATTTGCCTGTAGTGCTGGAGACCTTACCATCCACCAGTATTCTTGGGCTTCCCTAGTGGCTCAGACAGTAAAGAATCTGCCTGCAATTCAGAAGACCTGGGTTTGATCTCTGGGCTGAGAAGATCTCCTAGAAAAGGGAACAACTACCCACTCCAGTACTCTTGCCTGGAGAATGTCATGGACAGAGGAGTCTGGCAGGCTACAGTCCATGGGGCTACAAAGAGTCAGACTCGACTGAGTGACTTTTACTTCTCTTCACTTCAAAGCTTGAAACAGCAAGCTTTCTGATAGCATAAGACCTTAGCTGGTATACAATCCTTGCAATGGGTAAGCAGAGGACATTGAAATTGGTAGGGAACTTGGCTTAACTTTTCTAAACCTTAGTTTCATTATTTTAAATGGAATTAGTAGCACAATACTTACTTTGGAGGATTCTAGTGTGTGTGGTGCTAGCACGGTACCTGGTATATCAGTTCAGTTTAGTTCAGTCGCTCAGTCGTGTCCAACTCTTTGCGACCCCTTGGACTGCAGTATGTCAAGTTTCTCTGTCCATCACCAACTCCCAGAGCTTGCTCAAACTCATAGTACATAGGTTCAGTAATTAAGAGATACTAGTTAGTTTGACCATCACCTTCATTAACAGCAGCCACTGTAAAAATGGCTTCCTTGGTGGCGCAGATGGTAAAATTGTCTGCTTGCAATGCTGGAGACCCGAGTTCGATCCCTGGGTTGGGAAGATCCTTTGGAGAAGGAAATGGCAACCTACTCTAGCACTCTTGCCCGGAAAATTCCATGGATGGAGGAACCTCGTAGGCTACAGTCCATGGGGTCGCAAAGAGTCGGACATGACTGAACGACTTCACTTTCTTTCTTTTTCTTTTACTGTAAAAATTAGTATCACTCTAAACAAAGGAGTCCCTCCGGTACAAAGTGAGATGGTGAAAATCAGTTAGCTGGGGAGGTGGAGGGTGGTCTTTACAGGATTATGTTTGGTGTCCCAGAGCTCAGTTCATGCTACTGAGATCTTGAACGTAGGGTCCAAAAAGCTACCTGACGAAAGGAGTCTTAGCAAAGCCATGGAATGTCTCCTGGCCCTCCATGAGGGTCAGTGTTTTCTAGGACTTCTTTCCAGATACTCCCAACCCTTTGTCAATCTGAAACTCTTGCATTCTTTTATTGGATTATAAATCCCTGTTTTTATGTCTAGATGTGAGGTCCTCAAAAGCAGAGACTGTTTCTTATTCATCTTTGAATTTGTGTTTTCTAACATTGTTTCTGACATAGAAGAGGCACTCAATGAATGCTGAATGAATGCTTGGAAACCTAAATAAATGTCTTGAAAATAAAAATAAAATAAAATACAGGTATGATGGACAGAACGTTAATATTGATGTTACATCCATAATTTTGCTTTTTAGAACTTTGGTAAGAGGGTGAAGGATTGTGACATTAATACATGTTTGTTGTAAAAGAAATTGGAGAATAAATAAAATAGAAACAAAAAAGTAAACTGGAAAATCGCAGAACAACTTATAACATTAGAAGTGTTATCTTTATTTTACTGTCTTTATCAGAGATTTGTATTTCTTCATCTATGAAGGGCTAATACACCTTTTGCCAATTTTTGTTTTGGATTTTGGTCTACTTTCTTTTATTGATTGTAAAAGATATTTTTACTTGCAGAAATTAGCACTTTTTCATAAATATTACAAAAAAATTATTTTTCCAGTCCATGTGTCTTATGTTATACAGAATTTTTGTTATTCGTATATATTTAAACATAATTGCATTCAATCTCAGGGAAGGCAATGGCACCCCACCCCAGTACTCTTGCCTGGAAAATCCCATGGACGGAGGACCCTGGTGGGCTGCAGTCCATGGGGTCGCTAAGAGTCAGACACGACTGAGCGACTTCACTTTCACTTTTATGCATTGGAGAAGGAAATGGCAACCCACTCCAGTGTTCTTGCCTGGAGAATCCCAGGGACAGGGGAGCCTGGTGGCCTGCCGTCTATGGGGTCACACAGAGTCGGACACGACTGAAGTGACTTAGCAGCAGCAGCAGCAACATTAAATCTAGAAAGCTTTTTGCTTTCTACCAATTTATGCTTAAAATTATTTCCTCATCCCAAGATAAGACAGATCCACAGTATAATTTTCATGGTTTTATTGCCTTACATTTTAGCATCATACACTTATTATATATCAGATAGAAATACATATTTTTCCACATAATTACTCAGTTGGCCCAGAATCTTCATTTCTATACTGATTGAAAATATCTCCCTTAATATACTCAAAAGTCTTATATTTACTTGGATCTGATTTTCAACTTCACCCTTATTGCCTGGTTATCATTCAATCAGCACACACCACCTTTTCTCTCCAGATCAAAGTTGTTACAAAAATCCAGGAAATTCCCCCTAATCAGGCAGAATGGCACCAATTCCCTTCATGAAAGGAGCTCAGAGACTCAGAGGATGAGTCTGCCAGAAGCAAACTCAGTTTTCCCACTTACTCTCATTTATCTGTCCTCAGACAAGTTGCATAAGCTTTTTCATCTCAGTTTCTTCATGGACAAGACATAGACTCATAATGTCTACCTCATGGATTTATTCTGGGATTAAATGAAATATAACATAGAAAATGCATATGTTACTTACACTTAATAAGTAGTATGCATAGTAAATGGAGAAGGCAATGGCACCCCACTCCAGTACTCTTGCCTGGAAAATCCCATGGGCAGAGGAGCCTGGTGGGCTGCAGTCCATGGGGTCGCAAAGAGTCAGACACGACTGAGCAACTTCCCTTTCACTTTTCACTTTCATGCATTGGAGAAGGAAATGGCAACCCACTCCAGTGTTCTTGCCTTGAGAATCCCAGGGACGGGGGAGCCTGGTGGGCTGCCGTCTATGGGGTCACACAGAGTCGGACACGACTGAAGTGACTTACCTTACCTTATGCATAGTAAGTAATGTATAAATAAAAACAAAGTAGTATTTATAGTTCGTGTGCCTATATATATAGTAAGCACATAGTAAATTGTGTTTAACGTCTGTTTCTTTTTCACACTCCCCACAAATCAAAGGACAGTTACACAGAAACCCAATCCAAACCTTGAGTTAATTTCTTTTCTTTATTTCATTCTTTGCTTGCCTTTTATCATGCGCTCTCTGCCTTGGTACTTCCTGTGAAAACTGCAGTGTACGTGAGACAAGGCCTGGGCCCTTCTCAGTTCCTGAGTGCAGTCCCTGAAACTGAGCTGAGCAGACAGGCCTCTCTGTGCACTGACGTTCTCATGGTCATAAGGATGGCTGGATGTTTGGGAACAAATGATTGGGGCCTGGCTGTGTACAGCAGTTGTTGGAGAAAACTGGGAGGGCTGTTGCAGTGGCAGTGGAGAGGAGGTCGAGTCAAGGATGGATTGGGGTGTTCCATTAACAAATGGAAGGGCAACAAGAGAAAGCCGAGGCAATGCCGGGGTTTCACCCACAAATAGCAGAAGTGAGGAAAGCTGGAAAAATTATCAAGCAAGGTGGGAAGCCTGGAGAGCAAAGACTTAGCTCATGCTTGATATGCTGAGTTTCAGGTGGCAGCAGAACACTCAAGAGACACCCTGGAATCTGAGAAGTCAAAGCCCCAAACTGAGAATATCCAGGTGAGACCAAATCCAACAGCAATTCTCCCAGGCTTTACCTGTGAGGAATGAAGTCTGTTAGGTCCTGGGCTGCACACACCCCAGAATGGAAGACCTTGCTTCAACCTAACAGCAGTTGTAACAATAGTAAATGCGAAGACAAGACAAAAACACTCTGAACCTTTGGACAGGAGATGTGCCATTTTGCTGGGAACCTAGTATAGCCCATAGAACTGGAAAGAAGACCCTTATTTCCTGTTGTCTCTATCTGTTAATCTCATGTCCCTTTCTTCTCCAGCCTCATTCTGGCCATTTCACTTTAAGCTCTGAGTTTCTATTTCTGAGGTAACCACATTCCCCACATGGCTACAATTGTTGAAAGTTTTGTGGAGAGAGATACTTGTGATTACCATGATGCTCTTAAATGCAATCTTCCTCATCAGTCTCTTCTGATCAGGTCTTTTTTTCCCCTTAATTTTATTTATTTGGCTTCATCAAGTCTTAGTTGCGGTATGCAAACTACTAGTTGTGGTGTGTGGGATCTAGTTCCCTGATCACAGATTCAACCTGGGCCCCCTGTGTTGGGATCACAGAGTCTTAGCCACTGGACCTCTAGGGAAATCCCCTGATCAGGACTTTTGAGTGTCAAGGAATCACTAAAATATGAAATGAGTGTCCCTGAATCCAAGAATCCCAAAGTATGGTAGAGCCAGTTGTTCAGTGGCTTGAAGAGTTATCTGCACTTTTCCCATGGTTTCAGGAGAAGCTTTTGAAAAAGCCACTGCACAGTCAAAGCCTACATAGGCACCCCCTAAAAAGGATGTTTTTCTTCAGTACAAACAAAGGCTCATATATTTGGTGTGTATCACTGGACACATGCTAAAGTAATCAGTCCAGATGATGAAACAGACAAGTAGGGCCATGGGCATTATAAGGAGGGAGAGACTGGGCAGACTTCAGGGGCTAGGAAAGCTTTGTGTTAAGAGAGAGGAACCTGGAGTTGCTAGCACGTAGCTCATGTTGTAGGACTTCCCACATGGCTCATTTGGTAAAGAATTCGCCTGCAATGCAGGAGAACCAGGTTTGATTCCTGGCTTGGGAAGATCCCTTGGAAAAGGAAATAGCAACCCACACAGTATTCTTGGCTGGGGAATTCCATGAACAGAGGAGTCTGGCAGGCTATAGTCCATGGCATTGCAGGAGTCGGACATGACTTAGTGACTAAACCACCACCAGCCCACATTGTAGAGATTCATCTGGTTTCAGAGGAGGTTGTCTGAACCTAGACTAGACCAAACCTCCAAACTGAAATGCAGAAATACATTGCAGAAAAGTTGACTGGGGGAAATAACCAGTTTAAAAATGGCTTTTGTCCATATTTAACTTTATTTGATCCTTACACTTAGTGCAATATATTTTTGCATTCTAGGCAAGAACACTGAAGTGAGTTGTCACTTCCTTCACCAGGGGATCTTCCCAACCCAGGGATTGAACCCCAGTCACCTGTACCTGCACGTGGATTCTTTACCACTGAGCCACCAGGGAAGCCCTCATATAGCTTCCTTGGGGTCAGTAAGACAGATCTGATGATCTGAACCAGTTAGAGTTGCTCTGTTCTTAGCTACTCCTTCATTTATCAGATACTTATTGAAAATATATTTACTATGTGCCAGACACTGTAGCATATGCTGGTAATCTGTACCATGATGAACAGACAAATATGATCCCTGACCTTGTGACACTCATGTTCTAGTGTAGGATATAGACCAATGAGCAGACAAATATTAATGCAGTAGTTCAGTCACTCAGTCATGTCCAACTCTTTGTGACCCCATGGACTGCAGCATGCCACACTTCCCTGTCCATCACCAACTCCCGGAGCTTGCTCAAACTAATGTCCACCGAGTCAGTGATGCCATCCAACCATCTCATCCTCTGTCATCCCCTTCTCCTCCTACCTTCAATCTTTTCCAGCATCAGGGTCTTTTCCAATGAGTCAGTTCTTCACATCGGGTGGCCAAACTACTGGAGTTTCAGCTTCAGCATCAGTCCTTCCAGTGAATATTCAGGGCTGATGTCCTTTAGGACAGACTGGTTTGATCTCTTTGCAGTCCAAGGGATTCTCGAGAGTCTTCTCCAACACCACAGTTCAAAGCATCAGTTCTTTGGTGCTCAGCTTTCTTTCTCATTCAACTCTTACATCCAAATATGACTGCAGGAAAAACCATAGCCTTGACTAGATGGACCTTTGTCGGCAACGTAATGTCTCTGCTTTTTAATATGCTGTTTAGGTTGGTCATAGCTTTTCTTCCAAGGAGCAAACATGTTTTAATTTCATGGCTGCAGGTACCATCTGCAGTGATTTTGGAGCCCAAGAAAATAAAGTCTCAAAATTAATAAATATATTAAATATTAATATAAATTAATTTAAATAGGAGTATAAATAGGAGAAGCTCCGAGTGCAGCAGGATCCTATGTAAATATTGCCTAATCCATGCCTAGAAGAAATTTCTAAAATGTCCACACACTTTTACTTAGACTTCCTGGGGATAACTGTGTACCCTTTCTCATAAGAGGCCACATAAATTACTGGAACTGGGGATGAGCAAACCTTTGCTAGGAACACAGCAGCAAGTTCCTTCTCTGATTAAGAGTTGATAAGGTCATATTTCCAAAAGTCCAGTTACTGTCATGGGAGGATGAAGGCATGATAGATGTGTCCAAGTCACCTAGAATGAATAGTCTCTTGTGGGAGGGAAAAAAATTTCTTCCACAGAAATGACAAAGGGAAGGGAGTCACTGTAACAAAGCTGCAGAAACTAAACTTGTGATATGTATCATTTCTTGGGTATTTTAGATGCTCGGACTGCCACATCGCTGAAGCATGTTTCTGCCTTCCGTGGTGAGTGGAGAACTCTTTTCAGGGGTTATTTTCTGTAAGTGTAGTTTCAGTGTGGTGTTTGCTGTAAGTTACCTGTGAATTTCCCACTTTCTGTGGCCACAGTGGAAGCAGGCACTAACATCTGAGAGTCAGTCAGAGAAAACCACACTTCAAGTTTGGTGAGAAACAGGAACAATAGTCTTATGGGTGGTTACACACCCTTTAAATGGGAAAGCCTCAGAAGCAAGGATGAAACTGGCCACTGAAGTAGAGAAGCCCCTTAATCACTTAATCACACTGCACATCCCAGCGAGCTCCTGGGACAGAGGCACAGAGAAGGCATAGCCAGGATAATATACAATTCATTGTACAAATCAGAAAACTTCTGCAAATGAAAAGGAGGCTAAAAATAGTTAAGGGTCACTAAGTGAATGATAATGACGTAATTAAACTGTCTATGCAAACCAGGACATATGGTCATTCTCCTTAGAGCAGATGTTGCCCTTGTCCCCTGAGATGATAATTGGCTGCCATGAATTTACACTGTGTTTTTCTGAGGGCTCGTGTGGGAGGTGTTGGCTTCCTGGCTTGATTGTTTGTTGGGATATCACAGATTGAGACTGAGGTTGAGATTGTATATAACAATGGCTCCTTAATATAAGAGAAATTGATATTTTGTCAGGAAAGAAAACTCCAAAAATGTTACCTACATCATCACCATAGTTCTCTACTTATAAGTCAATTCCATACCAGCCTCAGAAAAGGGAGAAGGGAGGTGAAAGAGGGAGAGAGAGAGAAACACAAAGGAATAGATTTCTACTCAGTCTTATTTCCAGTTTTACTTTTTTCCTACCCTCTTATTTCTCTGGCTGAAGGAGGTGTTATAAAAGCCTTATAACTTTAACAAATGAATTAAACATGAGCTTTTATAGTTGAGTATAACTCCCTTTGAGAGTTTCTGAATAATAAAACAACCAATTTATTTTCTTTTTCTTTTACAGGAAAAAAATACACATTTTTGAAGCAAGACAAGATTCCCGAAAGCAAAGTAAGTCATTGCTTTCACATCATTTTTACTTTGGACAGACTTAGCTTTTCTTTTTGAAGCAAGACAAGATTCCCGAAAGCAAAGTAAGTCATTGCTTTCACATCATTTTTACTTTGGACAGACTTAGCTTTTCTTCTTCCCTCCGCTCCCAAAGCACCTTGGGCATACATCAGGTATAATACTTAACACATTTTCTGCCGATTGTCCAATTGCATGTCTCTATCTCCACTGAACCAGGAGCTCACTGAGGGAGGAATTGACTTATTGATCTCCATAGCCTTCCAATATCTCCTGAGGTCTGCTGGCTGAAGGAGTTAAATGGGAACAATAAAAGCCAAAGGTGGAGGCACAAGGCACCTGTAAGAAACTGCAAGGAGGCCAGCGTGGGCACAGAGCACACGCAGGAGGAGCAGCACCTTGGGATCGAGTTTCTTGTTAGAATCTTTTCATCTTGAGAGTTACAGGAGGCGCTGAACAGCTTTAAACAAAGGCCAAGTATGATCATATTTGCATTACAGACATCACCCAGTTTGCTGTTCAGAGAACAGATAATAGTAGAGAGTGGCAAAAGTGGATGCTGGAAGACCACCCAGGGGGCCAGTGGTGATGGAAGCAGGGTTGAAATGAAGGAAACAAAAGCATTCGGAGAGGGTAGTGAATAAATGGTGTCCCATCTACCTGGGAGACTGGGGACCGGGGGACAAAGTACAGGCAGGAGGACAAGGCCACAGTGTTTCTAAAGAAGAAAAGGAAACAAGTTTTGCTTTTGCCTTCCTGGGTTTAAAGAGGAGAGCCTGATTCATTCACCCTGAATTTTAAAACCGAGCCCTGTAGGTGTGTAAAAAAAAAAATTGTATGGCCCTCTCACTTCTAGCCACTTCACCCAGGGGAGCTGCGGGTGTCAGGAAACCCCAGTCTCAATCAAAGCAAAACAGAAATAGGAATTGACCTCTAATGGTAGAAATAAGACCTCTGATGCCGAAACTCACAGACACTTTTTTGAAAATTCTATTGAAGTTGTTGACTTACAACATTGCATTAGTTTCAGGTGCATTTATTTTTACACATCAAGATGATCTAGTTACTGTCTGTCTGTCACATACAGAATTGTCAATGCTATAGTTCTATTCACAGTATTCCCTATACTGCATAGTATGTCCTCATGCCTTATTTATAATTGGATGTTTGTACCTTTTAAGTTCTGTTACCTACTAGTTCATACCCCTTTCCCTCTGGTAACCACCAGTTCGTTCTCTGTATCTATGAGTCTGTTTCTGTTGTGTTTCTTCATTTGTTTTTATTTCTAGATCTACATATGAATGAAATCATATGATATTTTTCTCTCTTTGACTTCACTCAGCATAATGGCATCTAGATTCATCCATGTTGTTGCAAAGGGCAAAATTCCATTCTTTTTATGGCTGAGTAATATTTCCTTGCATATACATATACCACATTTTCTTCATCCATTCATCTATCGAGGAATACTTAGGTTGCTTCCCTATCTTGGCTTTTGTGAATAATGCTGTCATGAACTTTGGAGTGCATATGTCTTTTCAAATTAGCACTTTTGTTTTATTCATATCAATACTCAGAAGTGGAATTTCTGGATAGTATGATAGTGAAGTGAAATCGCTCAGTCGTGTCTGACTCTTTGCGAACCCATGGACTGTAGCCTACCAGGCTCCTCTGTCCATGGGATTTTCCAGGCAATAGTACTGGAGTGGGTTGCCATTTCCTTCTTTAGGGGGGATCTTCCAGACCCAGGGATCGAACCCAGGACTTCTGCATTGCAGACAGACGCTTTACCCTCTGAGCCATCAGGGAAGTCCTTGTATGGTAGTTGCATATTTAATTTTTTTAGGAAACTCCATACTGTTTTCCATAGACACTGCAGCAATTTACAATCCCACCAACAGTGCAAAAAGATTCCCATTTCTCCACATCCTTGACAACAAGTGTTATTTGTTGGCTTTTTAATAATAGCCAGAATGATAATATCATATTAATATTAGTACCATAGTACTACTATATCGATAGCATGTTGGTAGTGGTTTTAGTGCTAGGTACTGTCCAACTCTTGGGACCCCATGGACTGTAGTCTGCCAGGCTCATCTGTCCATAGGACCTCCCAGGCAAGAATTCTGGAGGTGGTTGTCATTGCCTTCTCCAAGGGATCTTCACAACCCAGGGGTCACACCCGCATCTCCTGCATTGCAGGTGGTCTCCTGCATGACAGGGGAATTCTTTACTACTGAGTCACTAGGAGACTAGCAGTAACATAGTATAGTAATATAGTCTAGTTTGAAATCACTGACCATGATACCTCCAGTTTTGTTTTTCTTCCTCAAGACTGCTTGGCTATTCTGTACCTTTTGTGGTTTCATACAAAATTTAGGATCTTTTATTCTAGTTCTGTGAAAAACAGTATTAGTTCTTCCAATTCATGAGAACAGTATATCTTTCCATTTTTTGTGTGTCATCTTCAGTTTCTTTTATCCATGTCTTACAGATTTCAGAATACAAATCTTTTACCTCCTGGGTTAGATTTATTCCTAGGTATTTTATTCTTCTTGATACAATTGTAACTAGGATTGTTTTCTTAATTTCTGATAGTTTGCTATTAATGTACAGAAATGCAACAGATTTCTGTGTGCTAATTTTGTATCTATGCAACATAATGAATTTATCTGTTAGTTATAACAGTTTTTTTGGTGGAATCTTTAGGGTTTTCTATATATAATATTATATCATCTGCAAAGAGTGATAGTTTTATTTTTTCCCTTATAATTTGCATGCCCTTTATCTGTTTTTCTTTTCTGGTTGCTGGGGCTAAACTTCCAGTATTATGTTGAATAAAAGTGGTGAGCGTTGGGCATATTTATATTGTTTCTGATCTTAAGGGAAAAGACTTCAACTTCTCATCATTGAGCATGATGTTAGCTCTGGGCTTGACATTCATGGCCATTATTATACTGAGGTATGTTCCCTCTATATTCAGTTTACTGAGAGTTTTTATCATAAATGGATGTTAAATTTTGTCAAATGCTTTGTTTGTTAACTGTAGAGGTGATCATATGATTTTTATCTTTCATTTTGTTTATGTGGTGTATCACATTGATTTGTGTATATTGAATTATCCTTGCATCCCTGGAATAAATTTCACTTGACCATGGTATATGATCTTTTTAATGTATTACTGAATTTAGTTTCTTAATATTTTGTTGAGGATTTTTATATCTATATTCATCAGGGAAATTGGCCTATATATTTTTTCCTGTGGTATCTTTGTCTGGTTTATGGATCAGGGTAACGCAGACCTTGTAAAATGCATGTATAAACATTCCTTCATCTTCAATAGTTAGGACTAGTTTGAGAAGGCTAGGTATTAACTCTTCTTTAAATGTTTGATAAAATTCACTTGTGAGGCCATCTGGTCATAGGCTTTTGTTTGTTGGGAGTTATTTTCTTTTATTACTGATTCAATTTCTTTACTATTAATTTGTCTGTTCATGTTTTCTATTTCTTTCTGAATCAGTCTTGGAAGATTGGATGTTTCTAGGAATTTATCCATCTCTCCAGTTAGTTTTAAGCTGATAGTCACTTAAGTTTGAATGCATTCTAAAAGCACTATATTTTTACCACTCCACACCTACAGAGTGGTAAATGTTATGTTTTTGTCATCATATTTTACATTTTTATTCTGTGTATCCCTTAATCTCTTACTGTAGTTGATTTTACTACTTTGGTCTTTTAAGCTTCATACTAGCTTTTTAAGTGGCTGATACAATGGCTTTGCTATATATTTGCCTTTACCAGTGAGATACTTTCTTTTGTATATCATCTTTTTTTAAGTTATAATCTTTTCTTCTCTGCTTAAAGAAGATCCTTAAATATTGCCTATAAGGTCAATCTAGTGGTGATACACTCCTTTACTTTTTGCTTGTCTGGGAAATTTTACCTTTCCTTCAATTCTGAATAATAACCTTGCTGCTACTGCTAAGTCACTTCAGTTGTGTCCAACTCTGTGTGACCCCAGAGACGGCAGCCCACCAGGCTCCCTGTCTCTGGGATTCTCCAGGCAAGAACACTGGAGTGGGTTGCCATTTCCTTCTCCAAGGTTTTTCCTTTCAGCAGTTTAAATATATCATGCCACTCTCCTTGAAAGTTTCTGCTAAAAAACCAGCTGATAGTCTTATAGGAGCTCCGTTGATGTGACTTCCTGTTTTTTCTAGCTGCCTTAAAATTCTCTTTAACTTTTCCATTTTAATTATGATATGTCTTGGTTTGGATCACTTTGGGGTCATCTTGTTGCTTCCTGGACTGAGATACCTGTTTCCCTCCCCAGATTAGGGAAGTTTTCAGCCATTATTTCTTTCAATATATTTTCTGCCTCTTTCTCTCACTCTTCTCCTTCAGGGATCCTTAAAATATGAATGTTAATATGCTTGATGTGTTTTTCAGAAGTTCCTTCAACAATCCTCATTTTTAAAAATGGGCACATCTATCTCCAGGGTAGAGTGGTGTCATGAGGCTTCCATTGAATGCTCTTGTTTGCTTACTGAGCTGGTGTATTTCCCTCTTTGCTGAGTGGCCAGAAACTGCTGGTTTTAAGTACACTGACTTTTTAGCAATCAGCCTGCTTTTGTTTGTTTCTGTCACCAGTCTCAAAATTGGTTCGGTTTGAGAGTTTCCTTTCCTGTAGAACTATTCTTGAGCACCAGGTTCTACTCTGCCATCATCCCCTGTCACCTATAACAGAAATAGCCTTCCTTTGCCTTGTGGGTCTCTCTTAGGTCCTTGTCTGCCTCCTATGCTAACCTATGAGCAACTTGAGGACAGGATCTGTCTCTGATTCTTCTTTTTCTCCCTAATTCTTGGTACACAGTAGGCATGCCCTGGTGGCTCCGTCAGTAAAGAATCTGCCTACAATGCAAGAGACTACCTCCAATGCAGGAGACCCAGGTGCAATCCATGGGTTGGGAAGATCCCCTGGAGAAGGAAATGGCAACCTACTCCTATATTCTTGCCGGGGAAATTCCATGGACAGAGAAGCCTGGCAGGCTACAGTCCATAGGGTCACAAGAGTCAGACACGACTGAGTGACTAATCACCACCACCAGGCATGCAATGAATAAGAAAGGACAGAGAAGGAAAGGAGCAGGAAAGGGAGGGACGTGTGATTTCCTGTCCAAAACCCATTGAATGTCTTTCCTTCCACTTAGCCTCTCAGCACAGCTTTGACTGTTTCTTGTTTAGATGACCCTGGTACTCCCCAAAAGGGCTACCCTAGCTGTACCTTGGTTTTCTGGTTGCTTATCTTTCAGTGCCCCTCTTCTCCCCTCCCAGAAATCTCCCCATGACCTGAAATTCATTAAGTGTATTTTCTTTCTCCAGATGAAGAAACATCATCTGCTCCCATCCAGGTAATGCAAACATCTCTGAGACTTTTTCTGAGATGACAGTAGAAATGCAGGCACTTCAGGTAGCAGGAGAAGACCTCCAAGACCCCTTATGACCTTAATATTGAATCCGTCAGATGCCAGTGTTTATGAGTCCAGGGACATATGCAGAGTCTGGTAGCAGAAGCTATGGCCACTTACAACAACACTATAAGATTGGTATTTTCCTACCCATTTTGTAGAAAGATTAAATGATATTCCCTCAAAGCCAGACAGCTGACAAGATGGCAGGAGCATGGATCAAAAACAAGTCTTGCTTCCAAATCCATACTCCTTCCCCTGTCCCTTGCTGTTTTGCTGTTTATCTCCTAAAATTTCACTGAAGGAGACCTTCTCTTGAGTGAATTCTTTAATAATGCAAATATCTCTGGAGTGGGTGGTTAAATATCATAACCCAAGCATTTTAAGCTGTCTTTAGATTGTTCTCTTATACAAGGATGGATGCCTTCACGGTCTTGAGACTTTGGGAATTATATAGGGAGGTCACTCTGGGACATGGGGAAGAGAGGACATGCCTGAGTAGGCTGAATTCTCTGAGTAGCATGGGAAGTCTGGCAGCCTGGGCTAGTGGTTGGGGTTGGGCAGCCATTGAGGAAAAATAAACAAGAGGTGAAGGGGAAGTGGTCATGGAGGACAGACTTTGCCCGAGGCTGAGCCTGTGTTGAGATGAAGTAGAAAGAGAATGACAAGAGGCCAAGTCTTAATGCTGGCTCTCCTTTACCCAGCAAGAGAATGGTGACCACGGCTCCTCGGAGGATCTGTGCTACACCCTCATCAATCACAGCGTCCTCGGGAAAAGGCCATCGGGAATCTCTGCTGAGGAATCTTATGAGAACGTTTCCCTCAAGGCTGAGAGTCCCAGAGCATCTCTGGGAGGAACCGAGACTGAGTACTCACTGCTTCGTGTTCCCTCTGCCCCTAAGCACCCATCCTCCCCAGAGGACGAGTATGAACTTCTCATGCCCAACAAACTCTTCCCTCACTCCCTGAAACAGCCACATCTACTTGCGCCCCCTTCTCAGGCTCAGTTTTCTCATTTCTAATGAAGCGACTGGACCAGCACTTAATTTGTTGTTGTTGCTCAGTCACTCGGTCGTGTTTGACTCTTTGCGACTCCATGGACTGAAGCATGCCAGGGTTCCCTGTTCCTCACCATGTCCCGGAGCTTGCTCAAACTCTTGTGCATTGAGTCAGTGATGCCATCCAACCATCTCATCCTCCATCATCCCCTTCTCCTCCTGCCTTCAGTCTTTCCCAGCCTCAGGTCTGTTCTAATGAGTCGGATCTTTGTATCAGGTGGCCAAAGTATAGGGGCTTCAGCCTCAGAGTCAGTCCCTCCAATGAATATTCAGGATTGATTTCCTGTAGGATTGACTGGTTTGATCTTGCAGTCCAAGGGACACTCAAGAGTCTTCTCCAACACAATTCAAAGGCATCAATTCCTCGGCACTCAGCCTTCTTTATAGTCCAATTCTCACATCCGTACATGACTACTGGAAAAATCAAAGCTTTGACTATACAGATCTTTGTTGGCAAAGTAATGTCTTTGCTTTTTAATATGTTGTCTAGGTTTGTCATGGCTTTTCTTCCAAGGAGCAAGCGTGTTTTAATTTCATGGCCATGGTCACCCTCTGCAGTGATTTTGGAGCCCAAGAAATAAATTAATTGCTGTCACTGTTTCCAGCAATTAATCTCAGCAAATGAACCCATGAGTGGGGAACTTTGGTTGAAGCAGGTCTGGGGGACAGAGCACTTTCAGCTTATCTCCCCCTGCTCCCAACACACACATAACTGTTCTTTCAATAGAGGTCCTTATAGAAAGTGGTTTGCAAACCTCAAAGCCTCCTAAATCCTCCTCGATGTCCAACATCCTAAGATCACCCAACTATCCCGAATACTCACTCTTTGAGAAGGAAGTGACCATCTTTGGTTCTACGTGGCTTGGGATATGGGCCATTCTACTCAGTGGTGGGAGGGACTCCCTGGTCCCCTGCTCCTTTGTTCAGGTTCTTCTTACAAAATGTCTGTGTGATTGTGCTCTGAAGTCACAGGGAAGCTTCACCCCTCATATTAAAAGCCCCCAGGGACGGAGGAGCCTGGTGAGCTGCCATCTATGGGGTTGCACAGAGTTGGACACGACTGAAGCGACTTAGCAGCAGCAGGTTAACCAAAGGGCAACCTCATTCCACATATGTCTGTGTACCCAACTCCTCGCTCATAACCTTCCAAGTAGGTGCCCATGGCATTCCTCTCACTCCATGCCTCTAAGCAGTGTCCTTTGCCATGGAGGAGGGGAAGGAGAGAGTGGAATGAATTGGGAGAGTAATAAGGACATATATACACTACTATGTGTAACACAGATAGATAGTAGGGCCCTGCTGCATAGTGCAGGGAGCTCAGCTTGATGCTCTGTGATGACCTAGAGGGCTGGGACGGCAGCAGGGAGGGGCTCAAGAGGGAAGGGATATATGTGCACTTATAGCTGATTCACACTGTTGTCCAGCAGAAATTGACACAACATTGTAAAGCAATTGTACTATAATAAAAATAAATGTATATTAAAAAATAATAATAAGTAGTGTCCTTTGCAGAATGTCTTTGACTCATTGATCCTGGTGCCTTGGTTGGTTACATGGGTTAAATTGGTAAGTTCCAGGCCAGATTTTTATATATACTTTAATCCATATTTTTTAACTTTGTATTTCTCCCTAGAATCTTAGGAAAAATCATAGCATCAGAGAAAGACAGACTAGAAAGGTCATTGGCGATCCTTTAATTCCACTATCTTTTTTTGGCCCAGAAAGGATAAACTAGCTCACTGAACACTGCGAGTGGCAGAACTTTACCTGGAGCCTGATTTCCTGGCTTCCACTTTGATGCTCTTCCAATATACTACACAGAAGGGCTCTACTATACTGTATGTGTGTTATAGACTATGTCATGTATAAACTATGAATAAAGTGTCACACTGGAAAAACCTCACACACACATACCCCTTCTCTAATCAGCATGTCTCTCTCTGTCTCAATTATTTACTTTCTCTTCTTTCTTTTAGTGTTTCTAGAATTATGCCCAGCTCTTAAAACAGGGTCAGCATACTATGGCCCACAGGCCAAATCTGGCTGACTCGCTATCTTGGTAAATAAAAGCTTGGCAGCTCACAGCCCGCTCATTTATCTATGCACTCGCTGTGGCTTCTCAACTTCTGGAGAGCTGAAATGTTGTAATTCACACTGCGGGACCTTCAAAGCCAAAAATATTTATTTGGGAGCCCTTTTCAGAGAAAAAAGAGTTTTCAGGCCCTTTTCTTAAACAATCATTTAGATAAACTAAACAAAAATGTGTTTTGGGTCTTGGTGTAACCATAAGAGTTGGTGCTAATAAAATGGCATGGAAATATTAAACCACAATTTAGGGTGAGAGCAAGAACAATCAGCAAATTAGACTATTTCTATATGCACACCTGTGCTCTCAACTTCCCTTTTTATTTAACCCATAACCATTGTCCTAATTTGAGGGATGTTAAAATAGTAAGAAGCTTGTTGAGACAAGTAGTAGATGCATTATGAGTTTAATCACCTTTTTGCTCCCCAGTGAACCAAAGTTAAACAGTGTTGCTATTTAAAATGTGCTAAGTGCCCTGTTGGGATAATCCAGTGACTTAAGGTTGGATGTGTCAACACAGGTTTGATGAGGCTTCAGTCAGTCCATGATCTTGAGCTAAGCCAATCACATCTTAATAGCGTGTCCTCTGCTAACTTCCTGGTTTCAGCAAAATTCTTCCACATGGAATCCTAACTTTGACCTTTGGCTGAGATACACTCAATTTCAAAAGGAGGCATGCATGGTAATGGAGAATACAGTACAAGATGTAACATGGCTTAGGGCAAAGAGCGTGCATGCTAGAGTCAGACGATTAATGATTTGAGTCCTAGTTTCATCTCTTCCTCGATCTGTGAACTTGGGCATGTGAGAGGCTCAGCTCCATCACCCATAAGCAGGAGGATTTCATTTAATGTGTGTTCATCATCTACCACAGATTACAAACAAATTTTGTCAACAAGCAAAAGGATACAAAAATCTTTATCATGTATAGAGAAAAATTTGCACTGATGTGTCTGGTGATTCAGGGCCACTTGGCAGTCTTCCTTAGAGGCAGACACATAATTACTGGGGTTTACACAGGGATTTTTCACTTAGATATTGGACCACTGTGAAAGTTGATTAGTAAGTGTTTGTAGTTACAACATAATAAGTTATAGTTGTTGGAGTCTTACCCTGTAAAAATACTATCTGTCCCAAATATGCTTTATTTGGGGAACATCTTAAGTATAAATGCTTAAACAAAGAAAACTGTCTTACAATGAAATTTACAGGAATTATGAAAGGGAACTATTTTTGAGCAAGAGAGTCTTTGAAATACCTACTATGGCTGTATTTAATGCTGATCTGTTTTCAATAGATTCCAGGATTTCTAATGAAAGCAATGTATTCTTTTTACAGAAAATGTACCTTCAGACACACACACAAACACAAATTTGTATACAATTTCATTTGGGGATGCAATCCCTAAATTAAAGAATTCCTGTTCTTGATAAGAAACTGAGCCTCAGAATTTAAAATGCTCCCTTAAGTCACACATACAATCAGAAAACTCCCCTCCCCCATGCTGATCTTAAAACTATACATAGCCAAAGTTCACAGAGGCATATGCAGTGTCTGCAGGCTTTGTGGTTTCTGCTTTATGCTCATACTAGTAGCTATAAATAATCTCTTAGTCTGTGAATAAATTCTTATGTTAGAACACAAGAGAGGTACAAGAGAAGAACAAAGATAGGTCAAGAAAATCTACCGTTGACAACAAATAAACTCAAAAGCTAATGCTTTTAAGACAACCTTGGGTGACAGGGGCTTCAACTATGGAAGGAATGGAAAGCTGTAGGTAGAACAGGGTTCCACAGGAGCCTTCAGACGAAAAGGAGATTCTGTTTACATTTATCTGACTCTGTTCTTTTCCAAGTCGACCTACTGAGTTCAGAAAGCTAATTGAGAGCCACTTGATCTGAGTGTGCCTCAGACCTGTCAACTGTTAATTGGATCTGTGTAAATTTCACTTTCCTAACAGAGGCACTTGGTAGAGTGGTCATAATCACCCCAGAGAGTCTTGCTCAGTCTGATAACCCACCTCTAAACCCATCCCCTTCCCTACCTCCTGTGCTCTTCATGAATTTCCAGAATGTAGCCAGGCCTGACCCTGTAGCCTGCATGACCCGGGGGTGCCCACCAGTTAGAGGCCATTGATCATGTGTTTCCCACTAGGCTGGACTTTGCTCCCCAGAACTGTGGGATTCTGGGCTGGTCCTTCCACCTTTCCGTACCTTGGTTCCCTAACTATAAGATGAAAGAACTGCCTTCTGCTGCTAAGAGGATAATGAACTCATAAAGGAAAAGTAGCTGCTGGTAATGCAGTAATTGTGTGAATAAGCTTATTTTAAAACAATGAAACAATAATGGGAGCCGAGAGGGGAAGATTTATAGAGACTTCTCCCATTTTTCGCAGCACTAATCAGACTTTGAATAAGGCAGGAGTCCATATCTAAAGGGAAAAGATGAACACATGTGTCTCATCTAAGACACAAATGTGTAAAAAGAAGGAAAATCTGTCTACTCAAATCCCACCATTGCTTCAAAGTTCAGCTCCAGTCCTACTTGCTAGCAAAGCCTCCTCCAGTTAAACTAGACTTTTCACCCTTTTCTCTGACCATCACACAGGCCTATAGTTTATCTTTAACATCTTGTTTTTCCCGCTGTTTCCCATTTCATCTGTGCAGAGCCTGACTCGCTAATAAGACCAGCAGTTTTTTTCTTCTTATCATTCTCATCTTCATTAGCATATTCTGTAACCTTCTGCAACTCACATCATTAAAAACAATCCGTAAAACTAAGTTAAATTGAAAGGCAGAAAAGAATGGGACAGAGCTAGAATTTTCTTTGGAGATGGGAAGAGGGCGGGTTCCACTGATCTGTTGTGTACTTTCTGTCTGTACTTAAGTGACTCCAAATTTTTCTTCTCAAGTCCTTCAGTGAGAGATTTCCCAGTGGTCCACTGGCTAGGACTCCATGCTTCCACTGGGGCTCAGGTTCGATCCCTTTCAGCAAACTAAGATCCTGCAGACAGCACAGAGAGGCACCCCCAAAATAGTTCACTTGAGAACTCCCTGGCTGTCCAATGCCTGGGTTCCACTCCTGGTCAGGGAACTAGGATCTCAGAAGCCTCAAAAAAAAAAAAAAAAAAAAGCTGTTATACCACAGATATTTGTTGAAACCTTCTTATGCATCATGTGGTATGAAGATCTGTGGGAGCCAATCAATTCATCTCCTGTAGCATGTGAAAGTCAATGCTCGCCGCCTGGGACCCCCAAAGGACAGCTCATCCGTCCATGGGATTTTCCAGGCAAAAGTACTTGGGGTGCCATGCCCCCGTAGCATAACAGTGTATAAATGCCATTCCCCCCACCCCAAACACCTCAAAATGCTCTAATCACAAAGTTCATTTCTTTCCACACCATTTGGGCAGAAGGGTCAAACCAACAGAAAATCCCAAGACTTTCAAGTGGTCAAAACCTGAGGCAAGGTGCTTTTATCTTGGTGATTTCCAACAGAGAAGGGAAGATCAGAATCAAACCCAGTCCTGCCTCCAGACAGGAACCAGCCCTTCCTTCCAGCCCCAGGCTCTTCAGACACCTGGGTCATGCCTGCGGGGCCCCAAGGGAAGTGGCGAGAAGAGACAGCCCCTCTGCAACAGGAACAGGGAGAGGAGGACCCAGCCCAGGCGGGTTCAATCTTATTCACTCAGAAGGGGAAGCTGCCCTCATGAAAAGGTCGCTTCCAACACCAATTACTGCGAGGACATGCCAGTCCAAACCCAGGCTCTGGACAGTCAATGCCTACAGAGCAAACATTAATACAGCAAAATGGCAGCAAAAATAATTTATTGTCAATATTTTAAATCCTCTCCAAAGAAGTTCTTCATTATTTTCTTAAAAGTACAAACATGAAAGTTTAGGTTTGACATATAAAATATAAAGAGGAAGAAGGGAAATTCACCTGTTTCACTAGTTTGAGGAACTATGCTCAAAATGAGACACCGAGTTACAATAAACATACCTTCCAATTAAATAACAAAGCACATTCACATTATCCAGAGTCCTGGGTCTTAAAGAGCTCGACAAATCTAGCCTGAGATGCACACTCTGACACATCCCCATACACAGCTGCCCTCCCCTGACATCATCCACCAGGGCCAATTGAGATCCTGAGGCTGAGAACCTCTCATTACATGACCACAGAACTTAACTGGAAATTTTCCAGCAACATCATTTTCCTAACAAGATACTCTGTTTCTTCTTGACAGGTAATTCTATGTCTGTAGGCGACCAACACAGTCCCTCTTGTTCCCCCTAACCCTCACCTGCCAAAGGATCTGGCATTAAACTTCCAGCAGTTTAGTTCTGAGAGTGGTTCTTCCTATTTCACAACCATCTTCAATCAGATACACAATCAGTGCTTGAAGACACTGAGTCCTACAGGAAGGCTAGTGACCCCAGATAACAAAAAGTCAACATGAACTACCTCTAGCAGATGGTAAGCAGTCTTAACGACTGTCTGATGGAAGCTGATGAAAATATAAATGGACAAACTATCCCAAATGAAGAGCCGTGTGTTCAAAACTCATAGGGAATCCGTGTCTCCAAAAGAGGTGTTCAGGAGTCACAGTAATTATGCAGGGAAATAATTAAGAAACACACATCTCATTTCTGTAGTGCTACATAATGCAGTAACATTGGGTGACGTGCCAAGGCTGGTTTCCTGAGATGTGGCAAGTCAACGTGTCTTGGAAGTAGACATGAACAATGTTAATTACCTTTGACAAGATCAGATCAGATCAGATCAGTCGCTCAGTCGTGTCCGACTCTTTGCGACCCCATGAACCGCAGCACGCCAGGCCTCCCTGTCCATCACCAGCTCCCGGAGGTCACTCAGACTCGCATCCATCGAGTCAGTGATGCCATCCAGCCATCTCATCCTCTGTCGTCCCCTTCTCCTCCTGCCCTCAATCCCTCCCAGCATCAGAGTCTTCTCCAATGAGTCAACTCTTCGCATGAGGTGGCCAAAATACTGGAGTTTCAGCTTTAGCATCATGCCTTTTCTTCACAGCCTTGTCTGGAGGTAGACCAAATGTAGGGTTGAGAGGGAGGAGAGTGACTGGCTGAACTCTCCCTCGCTTGGCTTCTCCCTGTTCTTTCTCCTCCAGCCCAGGTTGGCGGGATCCTGCCTGAAAGAACCCCTTGCCCTAAAAAGAGCGTGTCCATTGTGGGTGGAGGGACCTCCCCCTGCAGGTCTGCCAGCCGCCCCATCAAGCCACCCCATTCGGACTCAGCTGGGGCAGAGCTGGAGTACTGTTCTGTTAAACACTGAAGCAGACTCTGTAACTGTGCAGAAGCTGGAGAAAAAGAACCGCCTCCACGCCTCTCATCATTTTGAGTCTTTCCATGTTAATTCTCAGGATCTCTTCTGTAAAGTGGAATGAACTCTCCTCATCCCAAAGTTCAGCAGAGTGCTACTGCCAGACATAGATCAACCTTCATAATTCTGAAAAGGAAATAGAAACAAGAGTCACCGTTTAAAAAAAGGCACAATTATTTTAAACATTTATGTTTTTATTTTATTTCACTGGGTTTGATTATGAACTCCAGTGTAAAACTGGAATATTTGTAAACTCTTAACAGAGGAGATTTACTCTCCAGGTAACATACACACACACACACAGGTTCACAACTCCTGAATTCCTTTCAAAAGGAAATAACACATTGTTTGCTTATTTACTTTAGCATAATTCATGATAAATAACATTTTGATGAGGCTTTTTGGATGCAGAGGACATTTTAACAGTCAATCTTTTTTCCATAGTCTAATCATAAAAATATTTCTAAATTTTCATTTTTTTAAATATAAGCACAATATACAGTGAGAAATTCTAATGAGGGAAATGGTGCAGAGCTGGCCTACGGCTGAGGCACTTGGGCAATGACTGGGGACAAGACACGGGGAGCCCAGGTACTCCACAGTGGGGTTCTGGTGGTTGATGTTTGAGGCTGGATCTTCCTTTGCTGTCAGAATCTGTCCTGTGCTGTGTAAAAGGTTTAAAGAATCCCTGGCCTCCGGCATTAGATGCTAGGATCCCATATACACTCCCAATTGTGACAATTAAAATGTCTCCAGACCTTGCCAAATACCCCTGGCGGACAAAACTGCACTGATTGAGAAGCAGTGTTCTTTGGATAAACTCTGCGCTTTCTGGGGAATCTGTAAACAACCTCAACGGTTGCCCTTGACAGGCCAGGTGGTCCTTTCAAGGGCAGAATGCACACACTAGCCTCTCTGCCAGCAGCCCATAGTTGACCCCAGATTTGGATAAAACACGATTCATCATTCTCATTGCCTGGAACTTTTTCCTCTTCTCTCTCACACTGATCAGTTTTTGCTTTTGTTCCTTACTCACTCTACCGGTTGACTCCTTCACAGGTCAGAAAACAGTACAAAATAACTACCCCACGTCCAAAATAACTCACGAGGTTCAAAATAAGTCATACAGCTATTTTACATTGTAAAACATATTTCCCCTCCTTATCTCAAGACCCTCCCCTCCACTAGATGAAGCAGCTCAAGGAATCGGGGGATGGGGAAGGAGCAATCTATCACCAAAAAAAAATTCCCTTAACCTTGAGGACATTATGCTAAGTGAAATAAGTCAGAGAGACATAGACAAATATTCCAAGATCTCACTTACATGTAGAATCTCCAAACTCATAAAAAAAAGAGAGATCAGATTGGTGGCTGCCTCTTGAGAGTCCCTTGGACTGCAAGAAGATCCAACTAGTCCATTCTAAAAGAGATTAGCCCTGGGTATTCTTTGGAAGGAATGATGTTAAAACTGAAACCCCAGTACTTTGGCCACCTCATGCAAAGAGTTGATTCATTGGAAAAGACAGATGCTGGGAGGGATTGGGGCAAGAGGAAAAGGGGACGACAGAGGATGAGATGGCTGGATGGCATCACCAACTCGATGGACATGAGTTTGAGTGAACTCCAGGAAATGGTGATGGGCAGGGAGGCCTGGCGTGCTGCGATTCATGGGGTCACAAAGAGTCGAACACAACTGAGCGACTGAACTGAACTGAACAGGCAAGGTGTGAAGGAGGAGGAATTGAATGAAGGTGGTCAAAAAACACAAACTTCCTGTTATAAATCAGTCCTGGGAACAAGTTCTCACAAGGAGAAAAATAGTTTTGTAACTTACAAGGTGATGATGATGGATGTTAACCACACTTATTATGGCAATCATTTCACAATATATGGGTTGGGTCACTATTCTGTACCCCTTAAACTTACACTGTCTTATTGTTAATTATATCTCAATTAACACTGCAAGAAAATATAAATTTAAAAATTCCCTTATGACTATAATATTAAAGGACGCTTTTCTTTGTAGAAGGCATCAAAATGCTTGCAGTTAGGTCAAGCAGTCATATTCCACAACTATAGAATGGGAAATACACAAACTATCCCTTAGGAATCCAAATTACAAGCTAATTTAAGGTTCAGGTTCTCTAGCACACACGTTGGCAATTCCAAGGAACTGCAGACTGGCTCCAGGAAATCCTTGGAACCCCTGAAATTGTAAAATTCTGTCCAGGGGGAAGAGTGCGTGCATTTTTTTCCAGGGAGAAACTACATGGCTGTCTCCAAATTCTCTAAGGGGCATTTGAATCAAGCAATTTTAAAAACCACTGCCCTTCGTAGAACAGACTTGTGGCTGCCAAGGGGGAGAAAGGGTGGTGGAATAATGGATCAGGAGTTTGTGGTTAGTGGATACAAACTATAATATATAGAATGGATAAAGAACAAGGTCTTACTGTATAACACAGGGAACTCTATTCAATATCCTATGATAAACCACAATGGAAAAGAATCTGAAAAAGAATATATGCATATAAATAGACAGATATGTGCTGTGCTTAGTCACTCAGTCATGTCCGACTCTTTGACAGATAGATATAGGTATAACTAAATCCTATACAGCAGAAATTAGCACAACATTGTACACTGACAATATCCCAATAATTTTTTTTAATGGCCAAAAGAAAAAAAAAGAAGCTTTGCTCTTTGAAGAATTAGAACATGATCTTTGTGGGAAACCAGCTGCCTAGCTCATCGCAGAAGGGGCTACCCTGCCAAGCCCACAGTGCCTGGGAACGTGGGAGCTGACCTCAGAACCCCCAGGCCTTGCTGGTCCCTCCTGGGGGCCCCTCTGGCTCCTGCCACCCCTCTCCGCCCTCCCTCTGGATTTGCCCTGACTTGCCCCTCCCTCTGCCTCCCTGCCCTCTAGACTCTCTTTGTCCTTGCTTGCTTTCCAAATGGTCACTGTCTTCCCTTCCATTTGAGAGGGAACTGATACACTCCTGAAACTATCAAACACTGTCCAGGCTCTGCAAAGAGGGTGTGGGGTCATGGAGACCCCCTCTGCCCAGGAGAAATGCCTGAGAGAAAGAGTGCGGTCTCCTTGAGAAGCAGAATCGTCTCCTTGAGAAGCAGAAACACTGTTGCTCACGGCTGCATCCTGGGGGCCACGCAGAGGCTGAGGCTCAGCTCCAGGCCTGTCAGGCCTCACAAGCAACCTGCTGTTTGTCATATTCTGTGTGGACTTCCCAGCTTCATAATCCTCCTCAACTCTTTCTCACCCTCCTCCTAATCCCTCATGTCCATTTGGAAAGAGCTGGGGACCACAGTTTCAGAGAGGAGGCTCAGAGAGTCCAGGCCAGTCACCACACAGCAGGCCGGAGGGCCTCTTCTCTCTTTCCGCTGTACACAGGACAGGGCTAAAGGATCCTTTCTTCCTCCCTCCTTTCTTTCCTTCCTTCTTTCTTTTTAGAATTCCTGTGGAGGAGGCAGAACCTTTTCACTCCACACAATATGTTACTGGTCTGGCCCACAGACATACTCCATCTATTCAGATGCTCAGTGAGGAAGCTCTTCACTATGTGACTTTCCCAGTGAGCTAGAAGTTGGCCCTCTGAATGTCATTCCTTTTATTCATTTGAGGAAAAGAATGCTTTAAGAACTGCTTTATATAACTCTCTGCCCTCCCAGGCCAAGGTTAGTCCACTTCCACCTCTCGTCCCCAAGAATCAAGTGTCCTCACAGTAAACACCTCTTCTCACACCGCGTGGGGATGTGTGTGCCCTATAATATGTTCCGCTCTTCTGACCCTTGGCAGCTAGCCCCATGCCTGCTGCTCACCACATCTGCTTTGTGACTGCCTTTTTCATTTCATTCAACTAGTATTTACCACTGCTGATGTACAGAGTGTTTCTGATGGATTGTGGATAAGGAACCACCCAAAATCGTTAGCATTATGGACTAACCAAGATCCAAAACCCATCCAAGTGAGCAATCAGAAGTGGAAAATGAGAATGGAAAGTTAGGCCAACAGAGCAGACCGCAGGGAGGAGGTCTCGGAGGCTAGCGGTAATCTCAACTCCCACCTTCCTTCCTGATAGGTTTTGTAAGTGTTCTCAGATTCTGACAAGTGGGGTGTCATGTACGCTTACTAAATAACGTCCATTTCCTCATTCCATTCTTAAACGTCGATGCACATTTTGCTTATCATCTTCTAAGAAAGAGACAAGCTTGCCTTTTTATGTCCCTCTGTTAATATCTTAGACTAGTGGCCTTCAACAGAAAAAGATATTCTCCAGATTGAACCGTCTTTCAACAATTTAATATACCATTTACTTCAAATTCTTCAGTACTTGCTTCTCCGGTGAGACCACGGCGTTTCCATGAAGGTGTCTAATGATATTGTGACGTGGGATTCAGAGCCTTGAATGTGGGTGAACCACAGTGAGGAAACATGTAGCAACCCTCATTTTTATAGTTTGCTTCCATGACTTTTTTTTTCCAGCTTCTCTATCTGCTCACAAAGGGTAGGGACTGGGTGACCTCCACGGACATGGAAGATCGCCTGCTCAGAAATCAAAACAAGCTCTCTGCCCGCCCTGGTTCCCCCATTTACCGTCACAGCTCTGCCTTCCGGACATGGTCAACTTATCGTAGGAACAGAGGGATCCTGGATCAAGCCCCAGAGTTTCACAACCAGCCATGTTCTGATCATGGAAATCCTGCTGCAAAACGCCCAGCATGAACTCCTCACTCATCACATACTTCATAAAACTGTCATCTGCAGGAGGAACCCTGAAGTGCAGGCGGAAGATTATCGTGGCGTTTTCACCACTGAAAGGCAAACCAAACAGAGACGATAAACATATCAACAGAACCACACTGCAACTCAGGAAACTGATTTTAGCAAAAACATCTTTTGAGTTCTACATGTTCTCCCAGTATAAAAAAGCAAAGAGTGTACTATCCTAGAGGAGCCCTCGTCAACGCACCTATCACACAAAACTGCAGTTATCCAAACCCCCTCCTTTCACCTAAAACCCAACCCCGAGAAGCCCGCCGTGAGAGGCCATGCAGGAGAGGCTCCAAGAGCTGCCTAACACCACGCTTTGCCCAGAGGCAGGCCAAGGCAGCCCTTGTCTCCCTGGTCTCCCTTCTCCCACAGGTGCTTGTCAAAGCTATCCAGTTTAACCAGTTCATCACTTAACCTATAAAATGGCCCAAGTAGGGCCCAGAGCTGCCTGCCATTGGCAGGATACACAATCCTAAACTCCCCAGATGGCCCTGGGTACCCACAGCATATCTTACCTCCCTGGTTTGTCCCCAAAGTGAGAAACTGTTTCTGTCCTGTTTCTACTTCCCACAGTTTTGCAACTCTCAGTAAGGGGACCTAGGAAAGGGACCTAAGAAAGGGAGTTCTTCTCTTTCTAGAACATATTCTCCTACTTCTAAAAGAAAAATAATCATACGGCTATCCTCAGCTAATCAATGGTCTTGATTAAATGCTACCTCCCCATTTTCTCACAATTATCCTTTGGTTCAAGGCCAGATTTTTTTTTAAAGGCTTAGTTTAAGAGGTAGCAATAAAATATTTAAGAGTGGTCACATTTGAGACTCTCACCCAAGGGTAAGTTTTGCAGTCAAGCCAGTCCTAGCGAATCAGAACATTGTCCCTGCCAACGACTGGCAAAGGGCTCCCTCTAGTGGCCAGAGATCACAGAGCCCAAACGAACAGATCATTCTGCCGTTTTTGAGATCACGTTCAAGAACTGCGTTTCGGACTCTTTTGTTGATTATTATGGCTACTCCATTTCTTCTAAAGGGATTCTTGCCCACAGTAGTAGACATAATGGTCATCTGAGTTAAATTCACCCATTCCAGTCCATTTGAGTTCACTGATTTCTAAAATGTCCATGTTCACTCTTGCCATTTCGTTTGACCACTTCCAATTTGCCTTGATTCATGGACCTAACATTCCAGGTTCCTATGCAATATTGCTCTTTACAGCATCGGACCTTGCTTCTATCACCAGTCACATCCATAACTGGGTATTGTTTTTGCTTTGGCTCCGTCTCTTCATTCTTTCTGGAGTTATTTCTCCACTGATCTCCAATAGCATATTGGGCACCTACAGACCTGGGGAGTTCATCTTTCAGTGTCCTATCTTTTTGCCTTTTCATGCTGTTCATGGGGTTCTCAAGGCAGGAATACTGAAGTGGTTTATCATTCCCTTTTCCAGTGGACCACGTTTTGTCAGAACTTTCCACCATAACCCATCTGTCTTGGGTGGCCCTACCTGGCATGGCTCATAGCTTCATTGAGTTAGACAAGGCTGTGGTCCATGTTCCAAATAGGAAAAGGAGTACGTCAAGGCTGTATATTGTCATCCTGTTTATTTAATTTATATGCTGAGTACATCATGAGAAATGCTGGGCTGGAGAAAGCACAAGCTGGAATCAAGATTGCCAAGAGAAATATCAATAACCTCAGATATTCAGATGACACCACCCTTATGGCAGAAGTGAAGAAGAACTAAAGAGCTTCTTGATGAAGGTGAAAGAGGAGGGTGAAAAAGTTGGCTTAAAGTTCAACATTCATAAAACTAAGATCATGGCATCCAGTCCCATCACATCATGGCAAAAAGATGGGCAAACAGTGGACACAGTGGCTGGCTTTATTTTTCTGGGCTCCAAAATCACTGCAGATGGTGACTGCAGCCATGAAATTAAAAGACGCTTACTCCTTGGAAGGAAAGTTATGACCAACATAGGCAGCATATTAAAAAGCAGAGACATTACTTTGCCAACAAAGGTCTATCTAGTCAAGGCTATGGTTTTTCCAGTGATCATGTATGGATGTGAGAGTTGGACTATAAAGAAAGCTGAGCGCCAAAGAATTGATGCTTTTGAACTATGGTGTTGGAGAAGACTCTTGAGAGTCCCTTGGACTGCAAGGGGATCCAACCAGTCCATCCTAAAGATCAGTCCTGGGTGTTCATTGGAAAGACTGATGTTGAAGCTGAAACTCCAGTACTTTGGCCACCTGATGCGAAGAGCTACTCATTTAAAAAGACCCTGATGCTCAGAAAGATTGAGGGCAGGAGGAGAAGGGGACAACAGAGGATGAGATGGTTGGATGGCATCACTGACTCAATGGACATGGGTTTGGGTGGACTCCAGGAGTTGATGATGGACAGGGAGGCCTGGAGTGCTGTGGTTCATGGGGTCACAAAGAGTCGGACATGACTGAGTGACTGAACTGAACTGAACTTCATGCTTTGGGGTTAGGGAAGTCCTTTTGGGTAACTCATGATGACTGTCCATCTTCAGAGAGAGACTGTAATACTCTACATTCTTACCTGAAGTCCATGACTTCAACTGAAGTGAAATAGCGGTTCAGAGCTGGTGAATCACTGTACACGTGTGTAACCTACAACAAACAGGGACAAGTTAACAACCACACATCACAGCCAGATCATGCAGATCATACTGCATATCACCTGACAAAGCAAAACTAATCCTAGGTGATGGAAATTCCACCCTATGGAGGAATGAACTTACCAAGAGGCTATGGGTGAAGAAACAGGAAGAGGGTGGGCCCCACACCAATCTAAATTCAAGCTGGCACTCATTTAAAGGGACCTCATTTGTAAGGCGGAGAAGGCAATGGCACCCCACTCCAGTACTCTTGCCTGGAAAATCCTATGGAGGGAGGAGCCTGGAAGGCTGCAGTCCATGGGGTCGCTGAGGGTAGGACACCACTGAGTGGCTTCACTTTCACTTTTTGCTTTCATGCATTGGAGAAGGAAATGGCAACCCACTCCAGTGTTCTTGCCTGGAGAATCCCAGGGATGATGGAGGCTGGTGGGCTGCCGTCTATGGGGTCGCACAGAGTCGGACACGGCTTAAGTGACTTAGCAGCAGCAGCAGCATTTGTAAGGACCAGGTGATCAGGCTGGGATTTTCAGCATCTCTTACACGTTGAGCTGTGACTTGTGGTCTGACTGGTCAACAGCCTGAGCCCACACAGACCCAAGCACCACGGGAAGGAGGGAATCTCTAAGGGGCTGAGAAGACTGAGAACAGGCGACTCAGGGGCCTGCATATCACCAAAGGAAGGCCTCTTCTCTCCTTTCCCTGGAACTTCACTCCAAGGAGACACAGCCATGTGGTTTCTGGATAATGCAACCAAATGAGTGGTACAATTGCAAAGACACAAGATTCTTATTTTAGCCATCAAGTGCTGCAACCGTAAAAAATAAGGACACCTGTGTTCCCACTACCCACGTTTCATGCCTTCACATTTTACCATATGTTGCTGAGCCCTTTACCTGAAGAAACACAGCACAGCTAAAGTTATTCTCACACACTATTCCACTGTCCTCTCTCCCTGCCCACTACTAACCACTGTCCTGAAGCTGTCATGTATCTTTTCCGCGCATGTTTTTATGAATGTAACACTCCCTTGTGTAATCATAACTATATATAATTTTTTTTTTGGCTGCTCCACACAGCATGCTGGACCTTAAGTTTTCCAACCAGGAATAGAACCCATGCCCCCTGCATTGGAAGTGTAGTCTTAACCACTGAACTGCCAGGGAAGTCCCCAAAGACTTGATCTTTTTAGAAATACATATATAAATTCAATGCGTGTTTTTATTCAAATAAAACATACCATATTCTACACCTTCTCTGACTTGACTTTTTTCACTCAAATCACATTTACAGTTTACCCACAATGGTCCCTTGGAGAGCAAGGAGATCAAACCAGTCAATCCTAAAGGAAATCAACCCTGAATATTCATTGGCAGGACTGATGCTGAATCTGAAGCTCCAGTACTTTGGCCACCTGATTTGAAGAGCCAACTCACTGAAAAAGAAAAGACCCTGATGCTGGGAAAGATGGAAAGCAGGAGAAGGGGATGACACAGGACGAGATGGTTGGATGGCATCACCGACTCAACGGACATGAGTTTGAGCAAACTCTGGGAGATAGTGAAAGACAGGGAAGCCTGGCGTGCTGCAGTCCGTGGGGTGGCAAAGAGTTGAACACAACTGAGGAACTAAAAAAGCCTCTTGATGAAAGTGAAAGAGGAGAGTGAAAAAGTTGGCTTAAAGCTCAATATTCAGAAAATGAAGATCATGGCATCTGGTCCCATAACTTCATGGCAAATAGACAGGGAAACAGTGAAGACAGTGTCAGACTGTATTTTGGGGGGCTCCAAAATCACTGCAGATGGTGACTGCAGCCATAAAATTAAAAGACGCTTACTCCTTGAAAGGAAAGTTATGACCAATCTAGATAGTATATTCAAAAGTAGAGACATTACTTTGACAACAAAGGTCCATCTAGTCAAGGCTACGGTTTTTCCAGTGGTCATGTATGGATGTGAGAGTTGGACTGTGAAGAATTGATGCTTTTGAACTGTGGTGTTGGAGAAGACTCTAGCCCTGGGTGATCTTTGGAAGGAATGATGCTAAAATTGAAACTCCAGTACTTTGGCCACCTCATGCGAAGAGTTGACTCATTGGAAAAGACTCTGATGCTGGGAGGAATTGGAGGCAGGAGGAGAAGGGGATGACAGAGGATGAGATGGCTGGATGGCATCACTGACTCGATGGACGTGAGTCTGAGTGACCTCCGGGAGTTGGTGATGGACAGGGAGGCCTGGCGTGCTGCAATTCATGGGGTCACAAAGAGTCGGACACAACTGAGCAACTGAACTGAACTGAACCAAGCAACTAAACAACACAACGTGTATCTAGATGGAGGTCATTCAGTCGGACTCCTGACTCTGCGGAGATTCTGTGAAATGACAGCTCCACCCCCTCCCTCCCCATCCTGGTGGCCATGTGCTTTGTTTCCGACCGTCTCCTGCCACGACTGTGCTGAGGTGATCTGCTTGAACATCCCTAAGCCTCTCTTCTCATACAGGTATGAGATTTCCTGGGCCGTATACCAAGAGGTGGACTTGGGTCTAAGAGTCAGCGCATCCCCACCTTAATTCTTTCTGAATTGCACTCCATTTCACTGCCTCCCAGAAATGCACAAGTGCTCTATTGCCCACAGCCTTGCCAGCATTTAAGATTACCAGATTTTGCAATTTTTGTCAATCTGATGAGTTTTCATTGTGTTTCACACTGTCATGTGGCGTTCTAGTGAGGTTGAGCGTCTTTTCATGAAAAGAGGGAAGGATGTCTTTCATGAAAATCCTTAACTCTGGGATTTCTCACCTTTGAATTGTCTGTTAGTGTTCTTTCTCTTGGGTTGCATTTTTCTTACCCAAAGTGATTTACACTCTGGATACTAGCTGTTGGTTTTATGTCACAGATATCTTCTCCTACTCTTTGATTAGTCTTTCCATCATGTTTCAGAGATGTAAATCCTAACCTATAGTATCCCAGAACTTGTGGCTGAACATATTTACATTGCATCTCTTTAAAATTATTACTTTGAAGTTTTAATTGCCTTGTTCTTAGCAGGCAGGAGGACAGTGCTGGGATGTGGGTACACTCCCAGCACAAATCCAGCTCTGAGGCTGGAAGCAAGCCTGTAGCTAGATCCACTCCTGCCAGCCTGAAGCCTCAGCCTTAACGTCATTCTGGAAATTTCACCCCCATGGGTCCTCTGTGCTGAGCGCGGTGTGCCCCGCTGCACCCATCATGGCTTGTCGCCTCACTGCTTTATTCTGCAGCAAACAGCAGAACTACCCCCCAATGGAAAACCTGCCCGTGGTCTCCCACCCACCCTCAGCAGAATCTCAGGGAGGCTGCATCTGTTGTTTGCTCCCCAGTCACACTCACTGGTGACAATCCAATTTCTCGGAGGTAGAGCAGAGGGGCTGCGAGCACTTCCTCTAACCCGGTCACTACGCTGTCATCTGCATAAGAAACTGACGTAAGAGGCACTGCTATCTCTGCTCTCTGTTCCCTGTGTGCTGATTAAAAAAGAAAAAGTCTAGGCATTCAGGGAGGTTACAAAACATGCCCTAGGTCACTCTGCTAGTGAGGAATCTAGTCCTAGATGTTAAGACACTAAGCCCAGCGTCCTCACGTTTTACCACACAACCCAGTGGAGATGGAGCGAGGAGGACAGTGTCACCTGAACAAGGACGAAAGTAGCATAAAAAGTGTCAAGAACTCTGAGGGGAAAATGACTGGGCCATCTTAAAGTTTTTGAGCCCCAGAGAAAGTTGCCAACAGGCCAACAGTCATTTAGAAAACCCGGAGGTTGGAGCAGTCCCAGGACTGCTCAGAACAGGGAGGAGGATGAGGATGCTAGAGAGGGCATTTTCTCTCAAGCGCTGAAAATAACAATAATAACAACAATATCCCTCTCTTCCTTTTATTTTTTTATTTTAATTGCAGGATAATTATAATATCATGATGGTTTTTGCCAAACATCAATATGAATGGGCCATAGGTATACATGTGTCCCGGTCATCCTGAAGCCTCCACCCACCTCCCTCCCCACCCTATCCCTCCAGGTTGTCACGGAGCACCAGCTTTGGGTGCCCTGAGTCATACATCAAACTCCACTGGTTATCCCTCTCTTCCTTTTAGACTGAGCTTTTTTTGTCAGAAATTATGTTTGTCCTTCCTTCTTTGTTCCCTCCCTCTCATTCTTCCTTTCATTAATTCTTAGGGGCCTAAGCACTGTGTTTTTTGCACATTGATACTCAGAAAAGGTTTTAAAATTTCATGTTAAGAGATGGAGTGGTATACTAGACCGATTTCAGTGTCCACTCTAACATTTTTGTTGGTGGCACCATCACCTACTATGATTAGGAAATATTTACATATTCTGGAGCTGTCAACCATACTACTTTGGGATCAAAAAAGTGAAAAGAGGCGCTCCTCACCCCTTGCTCTGGAGTTTCCCAAACTGTGCCAGTGAGGCTGAATACAAACTGAGCTTTGAGCCCAGTGAGCTGATCACCAGAGTCAGGCACAGTGGCTCATCAGAAACCAGTTTCCATTATTTACAATGGGGCTTCCCAGGTGGCCCAACGGTTAAGAATCCGCCTGCCAGTGCAGGAGACTCAGGAGACAGGGCTTCAATCTCTAGGTGGGAAGATCTCCCGGAAAAGGAAATGACAACCCACTCCAGTATTCTTGCCTGGAAAATTCCACAGACAGAGGAGCCTGATGGGCTACAGTCCATGGGGTCACAAAGAGTCAAACACAACTGAACACACACACACACAATTATTTACTATAGCCAAGATATGGGCACAACCTAAGAGTCCATCAACAGATGAATGGACAAACAAGATGGGCTATATGTAGACAATGGAGAACTGCTCAACCATAGTACTCAAACTACTCAAAACTACTCAACTTTTCATTAAAAAGAATGAAATTCTGCCATTTGCAACAACATGGATGGACTTGGGGGTATTACACTAAGTGAAATAAGTCAGAGAATGGCAAATGCTGTGTGATATCAATTATATGTGGAATCTAAAAAATAAAAGAAATGAGTAAATGTAACAACAACAACAAAGAAACAGACTCACAGATGCAGAGAACAAACTAGTGGTTAATATCAGGGGAGAGCGAGAAGGGGGAGGGGCAAGATGCCCGTAGTGGGTTAAGCAGTACAAACTACTATATATAAAATAAACAGGCGATAAGGATATATTATATAACACAGGGAATACAGCTAATATTCTTTAGCAACTGTAAGTGGAATGTGACCTTAAAAATTGTGAATCACTATGTCATATATCTGAAACATATAATACTGTGTGTATCAACTATATCTCAATTTTTTTTAAAGTGATAATGTTAAAAAAAAAATCTTCCAGAGGAAGAGGATACGTCCCCTGTATTATCAAAGGGGCCACCGCTGACTCTGGCATCGAGCAGGTAAGCTGAGCTTCGACGCCGAGCAGCTACCGGGCTAGCTTAAGCTGAGTTATCAGCCCAATCCAAATAGAAGGAAACTGGCACTGAGATGTGAGAGGAGCCAGGAAAACTGTGCTTAGAAAAGCAAGACAATAAAGCAAAACAGAGGGTGCAGTGTTTCAATATCCATTCCCATTTACTTTCCAAACCTGGAAACTGGCCTAAGTGGAAGAAAAGGGTTCTCGATTTGACAATAAGATCTCCAAGTTCCCCATTTTTTTTTCCTGAACATTTGTTGGGAAACCGGACAACAGAAGTTTCTTCACCTCACTGCACCTTATGTTTATCATCTGCAAATCAGATAATTCTTTTTAAAAAATGCCTTACAAAGTTCTTTATATGCATCTGTGGGTATACAGGGAAAGTGAGGTGATTTCCATTTATCACAGTAGGAACCAACTCAAAGAGACCTGTGAACTTGCCCCAGAGACACACCAGTCCCTGTTCCTCAGCCATTATACCACGATGAACTAAAAACACCTGCAGAATCTGCTGACATCTGCTTCTATGACCAGAGAGACGGCTTGTAAGTGAGTGCCTAATATCCATTTCCCTCTGACAGAGGCCAGTCTCTAACAGTGACACCTGTGGATGCTGGCTCACTCGGTTTCTCCTCGGCCAATGCAAAATCCCTCAATCAAAAAAGTGAAAAAGAGGGGACTTCCCTGGCCATCCACTGGTGAAGACCCTGCCCTTCAGGAAATAAAGGGAACTCACCCCATTCAACCTATCTACCACAGGGACAAGAGTAACAGACAGCAGGCTGGTCATGCTTAGATTTTGTTCTCAAAAACTTTCCGGGGTCTGACTGTGAACCACTCTGTCTTTGACACAGTAACCAGGGCTGCTCCAACCAACCCTCGTGGTCTTACTGCAGAGCCCCCATAACACACAGAGGCTCCTTCTCCTGCATCCCCCACTCCATGAATGATGTCACCATCCACCCATGTGGTCACCCAACCAGAAGTCATGCTCTCCCTCAGCCCACATCCTACCAGCCGTGAAGTCCTACGGAGAGAAGAGACCTCTGAAATCTCACCTGAACCTCAATTATCTCCCCTGACATTGCCCTAATTCAAGGCTCCCACACTTGTCACCCAGATTATTGCAATAGCATCTAACTAAGCACTCCTGAAAGAGATGGGAATACCAGACCACATGATCTGCCTCTTAAGAAATCTGTATGCAGGTCAGGAAGCAACAGTTAGAACTGGTCATGGAACAACAGACTGGTTCCAAATAGGAAAAGGAGTACGTCAAGGCTGCATATTGTCACCATGTTTATTTAACTTATATGCAGAGTACATCATGAGAAATGCTGGACTGGAAGAAACACAAGTTGGAATCAAGATTGCTGGGAGAAATATCAATAACCTCAGATATGCAGATGACACCACCCTTATGGCAGAAAGTGAAGAGGGGCTAAAAAGCCTCTTGATGAAAGTGAAAGTGGAGAGTGAAAAGGTTGGCTTAAAGCTCAACATTCAGAAAACGAAGATCATGGCATCTGGTCCCATCACTGCATGGGAAATAGATGGGGAAACAGTGGAAACAGTGTCAGACTTTGTTTTTCTGGGCTCCAAAATCACTGCAGATGGTGACTGCAGCCATGAAATGAAAAGACGCTTGCTCCTTGGAAGGAAAGTTATGACCAACCTAGATAGCATATTCAAAAGCAGAGACATTACTTTACCAACAAAGGTTTGCCTAGTCAAGGCTATGGTCTTTCCTGTGGTCATGTATGGATGTGAGAGCTGGACTGTGAAGAAGGCTGAGCGCCGAAGAATTGATGCTTTTGAACTGTGGTGTTGGAGAAGACTCTTGAGAGTCCCTTGGACTGCAAGAAGATCCAACTGGTCCATTCTGAAGGAGATCAATCCTGGAATTTCTTTAGAAGGAATGATGCTAAAGCTGAAACTCCAGTATTTTGGCCACCTCATGCGAAGAGTTGACTCATTGGAGAAGACTCTGATGCTGGGAGGGATTGAGGGCAGGAGGAGAAGGGGACGACAGAGGATGAGATGGCTGGATGGCATCACTGACTCGATGGATGCGAGTCTGAGTGACCTCCGGGAGCTGGTGATGGACAGGGAGGCCTGGCGTGCTGCGGTTCATGGGGTCGCAAAGAGTCGGACACGACTGAGCGACTGATCTGATCTGAAGCACTCCACCTCCAATGTTTTCCCATCACCACAGAAAGACTAAAATGAGAAACTGACCATGTCAGCCTACAGATTAAAACCTTCCAGGACCTCACCAAAGAACCAGGGGTCATGATCTGACTCCTTCCTTTACGTTCAGCCTCACCTCTGCGTTTCTGCAACACAGGATGTGGAGGTCATAGCACGCTGCTGGGCAGATACCCTTGTGTTCTCTGCTCTCTAATCTGGAATACCCCTACTTCACATTTCAAGACTCATCCTGAGTATCGCCTCCTCCAGGAGGCCCTCCAAGCCTCCATCCCTCCACTGTGGCTGTAAATCACACTATACATATCTCAGTGATGGAACATACCACACTGCTCATAACTATTTAATTGCTTCCTCTACTTGGACTTTGAGCCCCCTTTGAGGGCACAGCCTCTGTGGCCCTGGCACTAAGCATGTTGTCTAGCACCTCACAGACCCTCAATAAAATTTCAGGTTGAATCAAACCTAAGACCAGAGTGAGGAACAGAATACTGTCCTCCAGGACACATTCAGCTGGAGGCCAAGGCTCTTCCTTCTGGCTTTGTGCTACAGAAAATCTATTTCTAAGCACTGGTTTCTGCCAATAACCAAAGAATCCAAGCTTGAGGCTACTTACTAGCTAGCTCTAACCCAGCTGCTCCAGAAGAATTCACACTCTAATGCTAAGAACTCAGTAACAATACATAAGGTAACTTACCCGCTTCTCGAGCATGTCAGGTAATTCCTCTTCAGAAACACACTCCTCTGGAATCTTTAGCATGACCAAGAATGTTTCATTTGATGACAATTCAAGTATTTCATTTTCATCTTCATCAATATAAGTTACTAAACAAAATGGGGGTGTGGGATAAAAAGTAAAAGTAAGCACATACATAAAATAACAAACATTCATCCCATTGGCTGATATATTTAAGAAAAATGAACAATAAGTATTCATCAAGCCTAGTCACAGTAAGCAAGTATGAGCAGAAATGCTTTCTTTTTCTCAGGTAGGCTGAATAAAGACAGGGGCTTGCCTCCATCACAATAAAATTTTGTTTCTTTATCTGATGCCAGAGGGGGCTCAGATTCCATTGAACACAGACCGGGTGAAGGGCAGCTGGAAGAGGTGGGAAGAACATGAATTTCTTTGTCAAACTGACTCTTCCAGCTTAGCTATTTTCACTGGTGTCAAGGCAGGTGCTAGAGATGGCCAAAAACAACAGGAGACAGGGGACAGGAGCAGAGCAAGGAATTTCCCTGAATCCCCTGTGGTTTTGTACCCACGCTAAGGACGTGACATCATTGAGAACTGCTCCTGGGTTAGAATCTGAGCTAGTGAGCATGAAGTCATCATTCTGCAGGATGTCCCACAGGGGGAATGTTGACACACTCTGTTTGTAGAAGGAACCCAAACTGCACTCAGAGCCCAGGGCCCATGGGACTTACATTCCTAAGACAACAGTTCTGTGCTGCTTGCATTCCAAAGACTGTGAGCTAACTGATCTTTAAGTAGTTAGAGCCAAAGGAAAAACACACAAAGTCGGCAGCCAGGAACTTGAAGCTGGCACACTGGCACTAATAAGCTGCCCTGGCTCCCTGCCAGCACCACTTGGGGACCTCCTCTCCAACCCTGAGAAAAGCGTGGGTAGGAGGAACCAGCTGTTTGTGGGCCACGGACTTCTCTGTAATCCCATGCCTCAAACATAACATTATCAGTCTCTTTACTGGACTTCACAAAGGCCACTGTGGCATTAATTCTGGGTTTATGATGCAAGTGAGAGTCCAGGTCCTTATTCCCTGGGCAAGTCTGAAGCGTGAGCCACAAGGATCAAGGGAAGTTGCAGAAGAGTTAACAGAGCAGGTTGGAGGCTGCCAGCCTTGGCAAGGCCGGTGCAAGGTTGACCCCTTACTGGAATCTGGAACTTGGATTCCCAGAGAATTCCCACGTTCCCTGATAAGAGTGGCTAGCTGTGCCTCCACTGTTTACAGAAACAGCATGCCGAGCCTCTCCTTTCCTTCTTGGAGTCTGGGATTTTAGTAGGTGCCAGGCAGAGCCTGCCCATGTGACCAAACCCAATATAAACTGAATCTCTAATGAGCTTCCTTGGTGAACAAGACTTCACACGTTGTTGTCACAATTCCTTGCTGGAGGAATTAAGTGCATTCTGTGACTGCACTGGGCAAGGACTCTTGGAAGTTTGCCCCTGGTTTCCTCTATATTTTGCTTTATATCCTTTAGCTGTAATAAATCATAATCACCTTTATAATATATGCTGAGTATCATGAGTCTTATCAGCAAATCGATGAATCTGGGAATAATTCTGGGGACCCCAACACAGGGAATTATCCCTGCATCATTATGTGTTGTAAGTCATCATGTTATTTTGTCTGAGAATGAAAAGTTATGCCCTCAGGAATTTCCTGGTGATCCACTGGTTAAGACTTGGCACTTCCACTGCTATGGTCCTGTATTCAATCCCTGGTCAGGGAACTAGGATCCCACAAACCACCAGTCAAAAAAAAAAAGGCTTATGGCCTCAAAGCAGAAAACTTGCAAAGTACAGAAAACTGCAGCAAAGCAAAAAAAAAATTACTAATAATTCTTTAATCAAAAGGTCTCCCCCTATATTTTATATATTTGAGGTCTTAATGAAAAGGTAATTTGTATATTGCTTTTTATTGTTTGCTGCCTTCATTGCTTCGGAGAAGGCAATGGCACCCCACTCTACTACTCTTGCCTGGAAAATCCCATGGATGGAGGAGCCTGGAGGCTGCAGTTCATGGGGTCGCTAAGAGTCAGACATGACTGAGCGACTTCACTTTCACTTTTCTCTTTCATGCACTGGAGAAGGAAATGGCAACCCACTCCAGTGTTCTTGCCTGGAGAATCCCAGGGACTGGGGAGCCTGATGGGCTGCCTTCTATGGGGTCGCACAGACTCAGACACGACTGAAGCAACTTAGCAGCAGCAGCAGCAGCTCTCATTGCTTATCTGCTTGATTCTTTTGTTGCCGTTATTAACATATCAAAAGGCATTTCCCATGTGTTCAAAATTCCTTGCAAAGATTATTTTAATGGCTACAATATTGTCCTAAAATAATTTAATATTTTCAGCTTTCCAAAGTTATAAATAATGCTCTATTGGGTATCTTTGAGCTCTACACCCACCGTGTACATTTCCAGAGTAGATACCATTACCTCAGAAAAGAATAGGGGTGCCAGAGAATGGATACAGGAGTCACAGAACTGCTGAACTCAAGGGCACTAAGAAATGCCAAGTTCACCATTGTATATACTTGCCTCCTTTGCCATAAGCTAATTGACCATAATTGCATGGGTTTATTTCTGGCTTTCTATCCTGTTCCATTGATCTATATTTCTGTTTTTGTGCCAGAACAATACTGTTTTGATGAGTATAACTTCGAAAGACAGGATTCCTCCAGTTCCTTTTTCCTTTCCCAAGGTTGCTTTGACTATTCAGGGTCTTTCCTGTTTCCACACAAACTTAAAAAATTTTTGTTCTAGTTCTGTGAAAAATGTAATTTGTAATTTCTGTGAAATTTGTAATTTGGTAGGGACTGCAGAGAATCTGTAGATTGTTTTGGACAGTATGGTCACTTTGACAATATTGATTCTTCTGATCCAAGAATACAGTACATCCTTCCATCTGTTTGTGTGTTCTTTGATTTCTTTCATCAGCATTTTATGGTTTTCAGAGTAAGAGTCTTTCACCTCCTTAGGCAGGTTTATTCCAAGGTATTTTATTCTTTTTGGTACGAAAGTAAATGTGATTATGTCCTTAATTTCTCTTTCTGATCTTTCATTGATAGTGTATAGAAATGCAACAGATTTTTGCATATTAATTTTGCATCCAAGAACATTACCAAATTCATGGATGAGCTCTAGTAGTTGTCTGGTATTGTGTTTAGGATTTTCTAAGTATAGTATCATATCATCTGCAAACAGTGACAGTTTTACTTTTCCAATTTAGATGCCTTCTATTAAGAAATGCTGAGATAAAAAAGAGGTCTCCAATAATAGCTCTACTGTAATAACTTGTATTTTCTGAATAATGACTCTGTACAAGAACTAGCTAAAGAGTTGTGTTTGTTAAAATAGTAATAACAGCCACAACAGGCTCACCCAGTCAGCAGAATCTTTATGTTATTAATGAGATTTAATCTGGGCAATGTTTCCAGGTAGAGAAAATGTCTTTTAAAAATCAGAGTACATACACAAAGTACATTTCTGTTGTTGTTCAGTGGCTCAGTTGTGTCCAACTCTTTGTGACTCTGTGGAATGCAGCATGTCAGGCCTCTTTGTCTCTCACCGTCTCCCAAAGTTTGCCCAAGTTCATGTCCATTGTTGAGATTTAATCTGGGCAGTATTTCCAGGTAGAGAAAATGTCTTTTAAAAATCACAGTACATACAAAAGTACACTGGAAATACACAAAAATAGTTCTTTGGCAGGAATATAAGAAATGAGCCCAGAGAGAGAGGCCCTAAACACCAGATGTCTTCAGGAGATAATAAAGTGAAGAAGTGAAGTGAAGTCGCTCAGTTGTGTCCGACTCTTTGCGACCCCATGGACTGTAGCCTACCAGGCTCCCCTGCCCATGGGATTTTCCAGGCAATAGTACTGGAGTGGATTGCCATTTCCTTCTCCAGCAGATCTTCCCAACCCAGGGATCGAACCCGGGTCTCCCACATTGTAGACAGACGCTTTACCGTCTGAGCCACCAGGGAAGTCCTAGGAGATAATGGAAGTTGTTAAATGTCTCCCAGGAAGGAGACAGGGGAAAATCTGTTGGTGACAGGCTGAAATGGAACTGGGGGAGACTGGAGGTAAAGAAGCCATTGGACACAAGAATAGGAAAGGCAGATTTCAGTTGACAGCAGTGAGGAGAGGGGAGAGAAAGACCAGGATGGTGGAAACAGAGCTGACCGTAAAGGTAGCCAGACTTAGTTTGAATTCCACCTCAGCCAGTCACAAGCCATGTGACCTAAGTCATTTAAATCTCTGAAGCAGTTTGCTCAACAGAAATACCAATGCCTACACTGTAGGTGATGGTAAAGGTAAGAACCACCACATCCAGCAGGAAGCCTAGAAGTAGGTAGGTAGTCAGTGTTGAAAGTTACTATCAAGACACTACCAAGGAATGATTGATAAGATCTAGTCATTATCTAGCTATAGGAGAGAAGAAGAAATCAAAAATGTTCCAAAGAATCAAGCATGGGTAACAGGAAGAATAATAGCTGCTATATTAAGCGTTATGGACAGACATCTTGCTAGGCACTTGTAGTTTTTAATCTCATGTAATCCTCCAGTCAACCTTATGAATTAAATATTTATGTTTTCATTTTAAAACAAAGACATTCTTAGAAAAAAAAAAGGCATAATTTGCTTAGGTCAATTGAGCTAGTTAAGTAGGAGGGTCAGGGTACATTTATAGACACAGATTCAGAAATCACTTATATTTTACAAATGAGGAAACTGAGGCCAAGAACATTGAAGAATTTGCCTAAAGTTACACAGTTGGACGATATAAACCTAGCTTAATGATTCACCATGAAAATATAAAGGGTGAAGAAGGGGACTCCCACAAATAGTAGTTTCAGATGAATAATGATTAAGGCGGTGATAGTTATTTCCAGGTAGAGAATTCCAGCAAAGAGCATGACTAAAACTCAGGAAAAACGTGTGCATGAACTTCTTGGAGTCATCTCCAAGGTGGGGATGGCCACTGCTTTGGGACTAAACAAATTTCTCAAGGGAAAGAACGAAGAATGAGAAAAGTCAGAAACCTGAAGATATGCCTCCTGCAACCACAACACAGAGGCCAAAGGCAGAAATAAAGTCTGGGAGTTCTGAAGGCCTGGAAGAGTACAACATAGCTGAGCAAGCTGGCAGCTGCAAGCAGGGCAGAGAGGGGAAGTGAGAAAGACCACTGGGCTTCATCATCAGACACTTGCTTTTGACCTTAGGAAGAGAATTTGGGACCAATGGATACAGTGGTTTAGGAATACACATCTCTCTTTTCTAGAAGTTTGCCAGTGAAAAAAGAGAGAAAAATATCTAAATGAAGTAGCAAGATGCTGATGGAAGACTACTCTGAAGGAGAGACTACGAGCACATTTGAAGAGGCCCAAGAGCATGCTTTTAGAGAGGGCGTGCAATATCTGGAAGTCCACAGGTTGGAAGAAGCTGGACAGGATTCTATGGAGAGCACAGGTGAAGAAGTTGGTCTTAGGAAGGCAGAGGATCATATGATACATGAGGGAAAGAGAAGCAGAAGAAAATGCAGAGAAATTTCAAGGTCCTGGACTGTGAAGTTCCTGCTCCCAAGGACCTTGCTGTCTGTCTAGGATTTTCCCAAAGTCACCCTATACCAGGGAGCAACCTGTGCGACCTGTTTGTCTACCAGGACTGTGTGATGTTGTAAGATGTGGTTCTTATTCCCAAGATTTGTTAAGAGAGCTGGGAGACATCACATAAGGGTTTCTAAACTATTAAAAATGGTCACCTTTCAATCACATTTCTAAGCATCTACCTACTTGTCACAGTTTGCATTCTGTAACATTTAAAATATTTTTGCCCAAACCAAGGAAGGGTTTCACTAGTTAAGGTGCTCCTAGGACCTTTCCTCTGCCTGGTTGGGACAGAGTAGTAAAGAAAGCAGAGTCCTTGAGGATGCTTAACTGATTCTTCAAATTATCCAGACAGGAAAGGACTTAGAGAGAGGAAGGGAGGAAGACAGAGAGGAAAGGTTCCCCTCCCCGCCCCCACCCCCTACTGCCTTTACCCTTCACAGCAAAGAATTTATAATTCCTTAGGGAGAAAGAGAATCCATCTATATATATATATATATATATATATATATATATATATTTGAGACTGGGACAAAACTAGGCCACTAGAGTCAACAAGAAGGATTCTCTGAGCTATGCCTCTGCCCCCAAATTGTCCACTTTAAGAAGGTCTCAAAAAGAAAAATAGTAATAATAAAGTTTCATTGTCTCCGTGAGCCTGCAGGAGTGTTAGCCTCTGCTCCACACAGCCCAGGGTCAATGCCTTAAGCTGAGCTGTGATCCTAACTTTCCATCACTTCAGTGGCATACCAAGGGCAGAGTTGGGGGACAGCTCATCAAAGGTGCCGGCAAGAGGGGTGCACGGTCTGTACAGAATTAATAATAATGCATCTGACCACAGGATGGTCTGCTTGTATTATCACCACATCATAGCCATTCCTATCAATGTCAGTGACAAGTACAGCTACCCCAGGTATCTCATTCTGGGTACCCGATTGTCCCCTCCCCAGAATTGGATATCCTTCCACACTGGGATAGAGTTAATGTCCCCTCTTTGTCCACTCCAGCTCCATGGCTATTATCATCTTCATCTCTGAGCCTCAGTCTGGGGACTGCAGAACCCCGAGACAGCAGAGTAAGGAGGCGGGAAGAAGGAAATGGCAAACAAGGTCCCTTCACTTCCGAATGAAGAGACAGCATCACTTCTTAACAAATGTATACTCATTCCTTTTTTATATATATTGAAGTATAGTTGCCATACAGTATTATATAAGTTATGAAAAGAAAGTGAAGTGGAAGTGAAGGTCACTCAGTCGTGTCCGACTCTTTGTGACCCCATGGACTATACAGTCCATGGAATTCTCCAGGCCAGAATACTGGAGTGGGTAGCCTATCCCTTCTCCCGTGGATCTCCCCAACCCAGGAATCAAACTGGGGTCTCCTGCATCGCAGACAGATTCTTTACCAACTGAGCTATCAAGAGTATAATATAGTGATTCACAATTTTTAAAGGTTATATTCCATTCATAGTCATTATAAAATACCAGCTACATTCCCCGTATTGTACAATATATCCCTGTAGCTTATTTTATACCTAAAAGTTTGGATTTCTTTCCCCCTTACCCATATATCGCCCCTCCCACATTCACTAATGAAGGCACAGCCTTCGACTTTCCCAACTGCCCTTTCCCCAGGCAGCAGCATTTTCCACAGAGTGCCAAGAGGTTCTATCAACATTCGATTCATATCAATGGGCCTGGCACTTGAACAATGGCTGATTATTGCAGACTATCATCCCAGACACACCCACAGAGCTGCTCTGGGTGAGGCTGGGAAGCCCAGAGGGAGTCCTGTCCTTCCTCCTTCTTACCTACTATACCCCCCACCACCCACACTAGCCTCTCCCCACAGACCCAAACCCTTGAAAGTTTAGGTGCCAAGTAAAGTAAAAGTATTTCCCTGATTTAAAAAAAAGTAAACGTTTGAAAATCTCTTGGAGCATCAGCACTTTTAAACAATTGTATAACCAAATTAAAAAGAAAGTTTGCATCACAAGTGTTAAGAAAAAGTTCTTCCCTAAATCTGATCCTGTAAACTCTCATGTCCCCTGAGAAACTGTGGAGGGAGATGGAATGCTTTCCTCTGCAGGTTGTTCTTCATGATTTGTAGTCAAATGACTCTCTGAGAATGGAAGACAGCTCTTGGGTCTTGAGTCTCTGGGGTTTCGTCTGTTTTCTTTTTTGTCCACACACTTGGTGGGATCTTAGTTCCCCGACCAGAGATCAAACTCATGCATGGAGTCTTAACCCCTGGACCACCAGGGAAGTGCCTGGGTCCAGGCCTTTAGAATCCTGAATATCAAACCAGCCAGATCTGTGGCATCATCCTCTGTTATAGGCTCCCAATGCTAGCAGAGAGATCAGCCAACTTTCAGGCCAGCATTGGCTGGTTGTGACAGGACAAGATTGTGTGACTCAGTTCAGTTTCAACATCTACACGTGGGAGTTGATGGGAAGAGGTAGCACCAACACTCACACGAAACCTACTGTCCTCAGTGTGATGGAGGAGGGGCGGTGGCACCCCTTATCAGCTTCTCCCGACCTCAGGACCAGTCTGTGGCCACAAAGCCACAGCATCCCACCCAAACACTGCCCTAAGTTACTAAGGAGACATGGTGGCCGTCTGGGAGGCTGGAGGTTGGCACACCTCATCAGAGTTCTCCTATTCCTTCAAGAACCATAAAACCTTGAGACAGGAGATGAAAGGGTTGGGACAATGTGGAACAGGAGGTGAGTAACGAATGCAGTCCCTTAGGAGAATTCCCAGGGCCCCCTCTGGAGAAACTCAGGGGCCGCCATTCTTGCTCTCATTCTGTGACTGGGTTTGCTGTGGACAGCCCGGCTCAACCTTAATCCTGTGGTGACCGGATCACTCTCGTGATCCACTTCAGAGTGAGTATGCCCGCTTCAGAAGAGCCCCCTCACACCGCTGCAGCCTGCAACCACCCCTATACACAAAGGAAAGCATTTTTCTTCTTTCCTTTTTTGAAACAGAAATGACTGAGTATCCCCGCTTCAGAAAAGCTCCTTCTCACCCCTGCAGCCTGCAACCACCCCTACATAGAAATGACAGCATTTTCTTTTCTTTTTTTGAAACAGAAATGATTGCCCACTAGGGGGCGCTACATTTGTCATCATAAAAATCTTAATATTGATAATCATAAAAAAAAATAATAGCAACTATCTAAAGGACTTTTTCGGAAAAGGCAATGCCACCCCACTCCAGTACTCTTGCCTGGAAAATCCCATGGACGGAGGAGCCTGGTAAGCTGCAGTCCATGGGGTCGCTGAGGATCAGACACGACTGAGCAACTTCACTTTCACTTTTCACTTTCATGCATTGGAGAAGGAAATGGCAACCCACTCCAGTGTTCTTGCCTGGAGAATCCTAGGGATAGGGGAGCCTGGTGGGCTGCCATCTATGGGTCACACAGAGTCAGACACGACTGAAGCAACTTAGCAGCAGCAGCAAAAGACTTTTTAAAAGTGTGGAAGACTACATCATGAAGTAATTTTTTAAATATATATATATGTTCACACATAACTTTTAATGAATTGTCAAAATGATTGCAATGTAACATTAAAATCTTAAAGTTAAGCCACTAAATTATAAAAAAAAAAAATGACTTCAGCTTATCCTTAAAACGCAAGTAAGAAAAAGACTAGAGAAAAGTGTAACAAAATACTAATAATGTGGATGGGATTTATGGGTAACCGAACATGTACTATTTTCATATTCAGAATAAAAGATAAAATGAGGTAATATATGTAGAATACATAGGCAACACCAGCACCATATGAGTTTTTATTTTGCACACCCATACAATACATAGTGATTTCTAAAAGAAGTTAAGATAATGACAGCTAACAGATACATGCTTCTATAGTTTTTAAAATGCTTTCAAATACGTTATTCATCATTTTGTCATTACAGTGATGTGCCAGGTATATCTTTATCTGATATAAAGATATATCAGATAATATTGTTGGCTTTATACAATAATAACCCTTTATAATAATTATCTTTACTAAGTAAATTATTTAAAAATTTTTTTCAAACACACATGTGTAAGATACAATAAAATATCAATTTATGTTTAAGTAAATTAAAATTTTAAGAAATCTTCAACATTCAGTGCATAGAGTTTAGGGCAAAACAATGGTCCCCATACTTCTAACAGAGTTTATAAAACAAACAAACAAATGAAAAGTAAAATTTAAAAAAAGCAAAAATCATGTATATTGCCCATCTATACAACATACCCCAAAGCAGTTTTAAATTCATATTATAAGTCATGAAGTAGCAGTGAGTACATCTTTGATTTCAGCATTTAAGTCATAAGCGTTACATAAGTTCTTAAAATACATCAACTTAGTCACATTTAAAACTCTCTTACCTCCAGTTAGACATAAACTTATGATGATGACTAGAATGAAACTCAGGAAAACAGAGGCAAGGACCACCCAGAGTTTGCACTTTCCAATCAACTTCTTATTACAGGAGCTCCAAGGGCTTTCCTTGTCAGCCTGGAAAGCAGAGGGAGACTGTGATGCAGTCATTTGGTTTCAAGAAACATTTTTTAATGCTTACTACGGGGAAGGCAATGGCACCCCACCCCCAGTACTTTTGCCTGGAAAATCCCATGGACGGAGGATCCTGGTAGGCTCCCGTCCATGGGGTCGCTAGGAGTCGGACATGACTGAGCGACTTCGCTTTCACTTTTCACTTTCATGCACTGGAGAAGGAAATGGCAACCCACTCCAGTGTTTTTGCCTGGAGAATCCCAAGGACGGGGGAGCCTGGTGGGCTTCCGTCTATGGGGTCGCACAGAGTCGGACACGACTGAAGCGACTTAGCAGCAGCAGCAGCAGCAGCATGGGCCAGTGACACAGAAATGAGGGCAGCAGGATCCTGATCTCAAGGAACTCCACTCTGCTCAGTCAAGTTCACAAAAGAACAAATGGAACCTCATAAAGAAGTTAAGGAGAACATGCTCTGGGGACTCTGAGGTGGGAAGAACAGGCAAGATTTTGAAAGATGAACAGAGAAAGGCATTCCAAACCCAGGAAAGAACATCCTCAGCATTGATTCATAATGAAATTGGCTAAAAGATTCATCTGATGGAAATGCAGGTTTCAGAGGCAAGTAATGACAGTTAAGATTGGAGAGAATGAAAGGTTGGAACATCCCTGAAGAGGGTCTCGAATGCTGCCAGAGTAGTGTAGACTTAATTTGGTCTGTACTGGGAACCCACTGAAGATTTTTGGTACATAAAAGCTGAGTAGAAGATTAAGAGAAAAAAAATGTATAGTTTAGACCAAGAAAAAGCTAAGAACCTACTGCTGTGGCCCAGACTCTATGTAATAAGGAAGGAACACCAGGAAATAAGCCTGCAATGTGTTCAGTGATGCAGAGGGTGAGGTCAAAGTAAATAATTACAACCGCTATGGTCTACTGTGTGGATCACAATAAACTATGGAAAATTCTGAAAGAGATGGGAATACCAGACCACCTGATCTGCCTCTTAAGAAATCTGTATGCAGGTCAGGAAGCAACAGTTAGAACTGGTCATGGAACAACAGACTGGTTCCAAATAGGAAAAGGAGTACGTCAAGGCTGTATATTGTCACCATGTTTATTTAACTTATATGCAGAGTACATCATGAGAAATGCTGGACTGGAAGAAACACAAGTTGGAATCAAGATTGCCGGGAGAAATATCAATAACCTCAGATATGCAGATGACACCACCCTTATGGCAGAAAGTGAAGAGGGGCTAAAAAGCCTCTTGATGAAAGTGAAAGTGGAGAGTGAAAAGGTTGGCTTAAAGCTCAACATTCAGAAAACGAAGATCATGGCATCTGGTCCCATCACTGCATGGGAAATAGATGGGGAAACAGTGGAAACAGTGTCAGACTTTGTTTTTCTGGGCTCCAAGATCACTGCAGATGGTGACTGCAGCCATGAAATTAAAAGACGCTTACTCCTTGGAAGGAAAGTTATGACCAACCTAGATAGCATATTCAAAAGCAGAGACATTACTTTACCAACAAAGGTTCGCCTAGTCAAGGCTATGGTCTTTCCTGTGGTCATGTATGGATGTGAGAGCTGGACTGTGAAGAAGGCTGAGCGCCGAAGAATTGATGCTTTTGAACTGTGGTGTTGGAGAAGACTCTTGAGAGTCCCTTGGACTGCAAGAAGATCCAACCAGTCCATTCTGAAGGAGATCAATCCTGGAATTTCTTTAGAAGGAATGATGCTAAAGCTGAAACTCCAGTATTTTGGCCACCTCATGCGAAGAGTTGACTCATTGGAGAAGACTCTGATGCTGGGAGGGATTGAGGGCAGGAGGAGAAGGGGACGACAGAGGATGGGATGGCTGGATGGCGTCACTGACTCGATGGATGCGAATCTGGGTGAACTCCGAGAGCTGGTGATGGACAGGGGGGCCTGGCGTGCTGCAGTTCATGGGGTCACAAAGAGTCGGACACGACTGAGCGACTGATCTGATCTGATCTGATCTGATGGTCTACAGAACAGCATTTCACTTACCTAAACAGCCCTGCAAGGGAGGTGTTGGTGTTGTTACTTAGTCGCCAATTAGTATCCAATTCTTCTGCAACCCCATGGACTGTAGCCCTCCAGTAGCCCTACTCTGGCCTTGGGATTTCCCAGGCAAGAATACTGGAATGGGTTGCCATTTCCTTCTCCAGGGAATCTTCCCAACCCAGGGATTGAACACTTGTCTCCTGCATTGGTAGGTGGGTTCTTTACTACTAAGCCACAGGGGAAGCCCTAACTTGAAGTTAGGATAATAGAAATTACAGAAGTGAAAAGCAAAGAGAAAAGAGTGAATAAATAACAGAGCAATGAAGAACTGTGGGACAATATTCAACAACGCAGGACAAAGATAACTGGAATCCCAGAGGGAGTATAAAAAATGGGGGGCAGATAAAATATTTGAAGAAATACTGAATAAAACACATCCTAAGACTACAGACAGGCACAAAACTACATACTTAAGAAACTTAAAGAGTCCAAACTTAAGGAAAACAAACAAACTATACCTAGACAAATATTCAAATTGCTAAAATCCAAACACACAAAAAATCTTGAAGGCAGCTGGAGGAAACTCATTTTACCTACTCTTATGGATTTAATGGTTTTAATGTCCCAGGATTCATATGTTGATGTCCTAAACCACCTTACCCAGCACCCCAGTGTGGCTGTATTTGGACATGGGCCTGGTAAAGAAATAATAGAGAACGAAGTTCTAAGGGTGGGATTAGTGTCCTTATGGAGCTTCCCAGGTGGCATTAGTGGTAAAGAACCTGCCAATCCAGGAGACTTAGCAGATGCTGTTTCAGTTCCTGGGTGGAGAAGATCCCCTGGAGGAGGGCATGATAACTCACTCCAGTATTCCTACCTGGAGAATCCCATGGACAGAACAGCCTGGTGGCCTATAGTCCATAGGGTCACAAAGAGTCGGACATGACCAAAGTGACTTAGTACACACACACACCACGCAGTGTCCTTATACGAAGAGATACCAGAGAACTCACACTGTCTCTCTCTCCCTCTGTGAACATGCACCAAGAAAAGGACATGGGACAATCCGCTGAGAAGGTGGCCTTCTAGTGCCAGGAAGAGCGCTCTCACCAGAAACCAACCATGCTGGCACCCTGATCTGGGACATTCAGTCTCCTGGACTGTGAGAAAATTAATTTCTTTTGTTTAAGCCACCTGCCCTGTGTTCTGTCATGGCAGCCCGAGGAGACTACAACACCTACAAAGGAACAAAGATAGTCCACTTGTAAGAAGCAGTTGGGAGAGGTTAGCCGGGTTGGGGCTGTATCCTGGCTGAGTGTCACTGCCCCCCCGCATGCACTCTCTCTCTAGTCCACAGCCTCCCCGCATCAGTGTGTGGAGCTCCAGCTTACGTGTGCACCCAGCTTTCTCTCTCAGTACTGTAGCTAACCCCTAAAAGGTCCCATTCCTCTTCTCCTATGTCCTACATGAAAACCATGGGAAACAATAGAATATGATGGATAAAAAATGTGGATCTGGATCTACGCAGGTGCAGGAGGGCCTAGAGGAGCCAGCCCATGTTGAAGGTCAGGAAGGGCGGCGGTGAGGAGAGATCCCTCGTCCAAGGTAAGAAGCAATGGCTGTGCTTTGCTGGAGCAGCTGTGAAGAGATACCCCACGCCCAAGGTAAGAGATACCCCACGCCTAAGGTAAAAGAAACCCAAGTAAGACGGTAGGTGTTGCAAGAGGGCATCAGAGGGCAAATACACTGAAACCATACTCACAGAAAACTAGTCAATCTAATCACACTAGGACCACAGCTTTGTCTAACTCAATGAAACTAAGCCATGACCGTGGGGCAACCCAAGATGGGCGGGTCATGGTGGAGAGATCTGACAGGGTGTGGTCCACTGGATAAGGGAATGGCAAACCACTTCAGTATTCTTGCCTTGAGAACCCCATGACCAGTATGAAAAGGCAAAATGATAGGATACTGAAAGAGAAACTCCCCAGGTCAGTAGGTGCCCAATATGCTACTGGAGATCAGTGGAGAAATAACTCCAGAAAGAATGAAGGAATGGAGCCAAAGAAAAGAATACCCAGCTGTGGATGTGACTGGTGATAGAAGCAGGGTCTGATGCTGTAAAAAGAAATATTGCATAGGAACCTGGAATGTCAGGTCCATGAATCAAGGCAAATTGGAAGTGGTCAAACAAGAGAAGGCCAGAGTGAATGTCTACATTCTAGGAATCAGCAAACTCAAATGGACTGGAATGGGTGAATTTAACTCAGAGGACCATTATATCTACTCCTGCGGGCAGGAATCCCTCAGAAGAAATGGAGTGGCCATCATGGTCAACAAAAGAGTCCGAAATGCAGTACCTGGATGCAATCTCAAAAAAAACAGAATGATCTCTGTTCATTTCCAAGGCCAACCATTCAATGTCACAGTAATCCAAGTCTATGCCCCAACCAGCAACGCTGAAGAAGCTGAAGTTGAACGGTTCTATGAAGACCTACAAGACCTTTTAGAACTAACACCCCAAAAAGATGTCCTTTTCATTATAGGGGACTGGAATGCAAAAGTAGGAAGTCAAGAAACACCTGGAATAACAGGCAAATTTGGCCTTGGAATACGGAATGAAGCAGGGCAAAGACTAATGGAGTTTTGCCAAGAAAATGCACTAGTCATAACAAACACCCTCTTCCAACAACACAAGAGAAGACTCTATACATGGACATCACCAGATGGTCAACACTAAAATCAGATCGATTATATTATTTGCAGCCAAAGATGGAGAAGCTCTATACAATCAGCAAAAACAAGACCAGGAGCTGACTGTGGCTCAGACCGTGAACTCCTTATTGCCAAATTCAGACTGAAATTCCAGCCCATCACAGCCGTCCTACATGCAGCCCTCTTCACCTGCCTGCTGTCAGCTCCAAGGCAGAGACCACTATCCTTTGAATGACTCATCCTCACATTCGAGGAAGGCAATGGCACCCCACCCCAGTACTTTTGCCTGGAGAGTCCCATGGACGGAGGATCCTGGTAGGCTCCAGTCCATGGGGTCGCTGAGAGTTGGACACGACTGAGCGATTTCATTTTCACTTTTCACTTTCATGCATTGGAGAAGGAAATGGCAACCCACTCCAGTGTTCTTGCCTGGAGAATCCCAGGGACGGGGGAGCCTGGTGAGCTTCCGTCTATGGGGTCGACTGAAGCGACTTAGCAGCAGGAGCAGCAAAATGGTCAGTTAGCCACAGACACCCAACAACTGAGTACAGGGCTTCTCAGCTGTCTCTACATTAGAGTCAACCCAAGAATTCTTTTTAGAAGTCCAGGGGATTCCACTGGATCTTGAGGGTGCAGAGCCTCTAACACAAAAGATGTGCGCTACTCATGCACACTGGGTCATGAAAACACACTGCCTCCTTCACTGCCTTCTTTAGTCTCTCTTGCCCAAATTCTAGGTCATGAGGAGAGGCCACAGGAAGTTTTTTCTCCAGAGTGACTTTCAAAGATTTTTACAAACTGCATCTTACATTCTATGATTGAAGTATATGCTCCAAGAATTTTTGTGATTTTCCTTTGCCTGTTCCCCCAGATTTTCACATCCCTCTTCAGATAAGGTTCAAATACATAACATACGGTCCTGCAACAATAGCAGGACTACATAGCTCTTGAATACAAAAGGCTTTTCTTCTCTTTGGCTCAAAGAGGAGCAGACATTATATGTGTGCACGCTCAGTCTTTTCAGTCAGGTCCAACTCTGTGATGCTATATACTGTAGCCCACCAGGCTCCTCCATCCACGGGATTCTCCATGCAGAAATCCTGGAGTGGGTAGCCATTTCCTCCTCCAGGGGATATTCCCAACCCAGGAATCAAACCCATGTCTCCTGCAGCTCCTGCATTATAGGCAGGTTCTTTACCACTGAGCCACCAGGGAAGCCCAGATATTATATAGATGAGGGGGAAATTTTCTTAGCACACAGTAAAATCTATACTTTAATGTTCATTGTGGGACTTAATCTACTTGTTGACTGAAGCACAAAAGAGCCAGTTGATCCTACTCCTAAATTCTAAACAACATGTGGCAATGGGCTAATTTTTATCCAACTTATTCAAATCTGCCTTGCCCACCTCAAAACTCTCCATGTACTAAATTCATAGTTATTATTATCATGAGGCTACTATCCTTAAAAATGTCTCTGGGACTTCTGCTTAAAAACTGAGGTCAGAGTCCATGTAATAAACCATAAAAGAAAACTAGTCTTGGGACTTCCTCAGTGGTTCAGTGGCTAAGATTCCATGATTTAAACACAGGCGGCCCGGGTTCAATCCCTGGTCAGGAAACCAAATCCCACAGGCTGCAACTGAATATCTCATATGCCACAATGAAGATCAAAAATCCCACGTGTCACAACTAAGACTAGAGACAGGCAAATAAATAATTGATTAAAAAAAAAAAAAAAGCTAGTCTGGCTCAATTATCCCTGATGGCTTTTCCAGTTTTGACCCAACTACACTGCCCTATTTACACTGACAGTAGGCAAAGTGAAGTTCAATGGCTTACAATTTTTCCTTCAATTTCCAACCCCAAATTAAGAAAGGGAAAGAACTTCTTCCCATGACCCTTGAATACTCCCTCAGATATCCCTTCCAGGTAGGAAGATACTCCATGATATGGAATATCTTCTTCCCAATGATGCCCAAACTGTTCCCTGCTCCTCACCCATCTACCCATCTGCCTGTAACTCCCTCATCAGTCCTGATACACCACTCAACTCCTCGTATTTCACCTATGTTCCATCACTTACAGAATCGGTAATAGTATATAACTTAGGCAGTTATACACAAATGAATATAAATTATGTGATTATGCCTATATATTCAAATTAGACATACATATTAATATATAGATATATGTACATACACACATATGCGCTTCCCTGGTGGCTCAGATAGTAAAGAATCTACCTGCAATGCAGGAGACCCACATTCCATCCCTGGGTCAGAAAGATCCCCTGGAGAAGAGAATGGCTACCCATTCCAATATTCTTGCCTAAAGAATCCCATGGACAGAGGAGTCTGGTGGGCTACAGTTCATGGGGTTGCAAAGACTCAGACAGGACTGAGAGACTAACTCTTTCACTTTTCATATATATGCACACATATAAAATAAATCAACAAAAGCAGCATAAGTGTGAATCCTAAAAAGCCTGAGTTCATTCTTAGAGCCAACAAACTTCAGTATTTTGGTAACTTCTCTGAGCCTCAAGTTCTTCACTCTTTGTCAAATCAGAATGACGTTAGTTGTGCTAATTAAATGCATTTATGTAGCAGAAGTATCTGACACATGATAGGTACAAAACATATGGTTAATAAAAACACATGGTCTTATGCTACATTTCAAAACTGGAAATCTTAACATACAGTATAAAGAGACCTACACACCAAATTCTTAAGAGTCTGTATCTCATGCTTATGCTACACTTGTTGACTTTTCAATTTAAAATACACTTCCACTGATGCTATGGAACTGAAGAGAATGATCAACACATTAGATGAGGATTTTTTTCTCTTTTCTAAAGTTTTTCCTCTTCAAGTATTTCTAGACTGTTCTCCAAATGCTGATGTAACCCTCATCTGCACACCATTCTGTTCCTCACACAGCTTTCCTATTCAGTGACTTACAAAGCTGGTTCACAAGGAAGTCTCAGATATCTGTATACACCTGGCTAACAAGGAAGTAATTAAAACATGAAAGAGCAATCTCTACCAGGTAGGTACTGCTGCTGCTAAGTCACTTCAGTCGTGTCTGACTCTGTGTCTATGTGACCCCATAGACCGCAGCCCACCAGGCTCCCCCGTCCCTGGGATTCTCTAGGCAAGAACACTGGAGTGGGTTGCCATTTATGTACTCAGATCAGATCAGATCAGATCAGTCGCTCAGTCGTGTCCAACTCTTTGCACCCCCTGAATCGTAGCACGCCAAGCCTCCCTGTCCATCACCAACTCCCGGAGGTCACTGAGACTCACATCCATCGAGTCAGTGATGCCATCCAGCCATCTCATCCTCTGTCGTCCCCTTCTCCTCTTGCCCCCAATCCCTCCCAGCAACAGAGTCTTCTCCAATGAGTCAACTCTTCGCATAAGGTGGCCAAAGTACTGGAGTTTCAGCTTTAGCATCATTCCTTCCAAAGAAATCCCAGGGCTGATCTCCTTCAGAATGGACTGGTTGGATCTCCTTGCAGTCCAAGGGACTCTCAAGAGTCTTCTCCAACACCACACTTCAAAAGCATCAATTCTTTGGCACTCAGCCTTCTTCACAGTCCAGCTCTCACATCCATACATGACCACAGGAAAAACCATAGCCTTGACTAGGTGAACCTTTGTTGGCAAAGTAATGTCTCTGCTTTTGAATATGCTATCTAGGTTGGTCATAACTTTCCTTCCAAGGAGTAAGTGTCTTTTAATTTCATGGCTGCAGTCACCATCTGTAGTGATTTTGGAGCCCAGAAAAATAAAGTCTGACACTGTTTCCACTGTTTCCCCATCGATTTCCCATGAAGTGATGGGACCAGATGCCATGATCTTCGTCTTCTGAATGTTGAGCTTTAAGCCAACTTTTTCACGCTCCACTTTTACTTTCATCAAGAGGCTTTTTAGTTCCTCTTCACTTTCTGCCATTAGGGTGGTGTCATCTGCATATCAGAGGTTATTGATATTTCTCCCAGCAATCTTGATTCCAGCTTGTGTTTCTTCCAGTCCAGCGTTTCTCATGATGTACTCTGCATATAAGTTAAATAAACAGGGTGACAATATACAGCCTTGATGTACTCCTTTTCCTATTTGGAACCAGTCTGTTGTTCCATGTCCAGTTCTAACTGTTGCTTACTGACCTGCATACAAATTTCTCAAGAGGCAGATCAGGTGGTCTGTTATTCCCATCTCTTTCAGAATTTTCCACGGTTTATTGTGATCCACACAGTCAAAGGCTTTGGCATAGTCAATAAAGCAGAAATAGATGTTTTTCTGGAACTCTCTTGCTTTTTCCATGATCCAGTGGATGTTGGCAATTTGATCTCTGGTTTCTCTGCCTTTTCTAAAACCAGCTTGTACATCAGGAAGTTCACGGTTCACATATTGCTGAAGCCTGGCTTGGAGAATTTTGAGCATTACTTGACTAGCGTGTGATATGAGTGATACTGACACCCTATATATGTCCGGCTCCTCCACTGTCTTCAATGTGAATTCCCAGGCTCACAGAGAAGACTGGTTGGCCACATTACATTACTGTCAGTTGACAGCTGGGAAAAGAAAACAGTGACCTTATTTCCTTGCCTCAGGACACGCCTTTTAGTAGGGAAGGTGTCACCAGAACTCAGATGTCTGGATTCAGTCCCAAACCAAGCAGTCCCTGGGGCTCCTGGGTCTACCCAACACAAGGCAAGTACTCCCAATTCTCACTCCCTGACACTGCCTTGGAGGACCCATACAAGTCCACCCAAGCAAGTCCACCATTACAACCACATACACAGAGATCAAATCATCTTTCTTCAACATTCATTGTCCTATGGTATTCATCTTTCATTCAAATATAAAGTACCAAATTATTCTCCAGGGTACCTATAAAAGCAGATTTTACATTATTTCCAGGAATCAAGAAGAAGGCAAAAGCAATGCTTTCAACTTCTGAATTTCCTGTTTACCCCTTAAATTAACAGCTGAACAGTCAAAGAAAGGAGTGGAGGAGAGAGACCCAGAAAGGTCAGGTTGGAAGCATATGTATATACATGGAGAGGTCCATATACCTAGTAAACATCAAGCCAGTTTGAAGGGTTAATCAGAAGGTAGAATTCAAAGTCTCTGCTGTTTTACAAGCATTTGATGAGAATGAATAAGTTTCCTGTCACTGTTAGGGCTGAATCAGAAAAGAGTTCTGTCTAAACATCACCAGCGACTTTCTCAGAAACTGAAATGAGGCCAAAGCAAACGATCATAGTCTAGTTCTTTGAGACACGAACCTGGAAACTGAGTTAAGCAGGGCAAGTTCAGTCCACCCCCACCTCCACCCCAGTCCTCTGTGCTAAGTGCTAAGTCGGTTCAGTAGTAGACTCTTTGCAACCCCTTAGACTGTAGCCGGCCAGACTCCTCTGTTCGTGGGATTCTCCAGAAAAGAATACTGGAGTGGGTTACCATTTCCTTCTCTTGCCTTTTTCTCCCTTCTCCCCTACATCTCTTTCTGCGAAACCAAATGGCCAGACTGGGCGAAGACATAAAGTGTGGACCCAGGGGATGGTTAGCCAAGATGGATGATAGTGGGCAGTGGGTGAAGGCTGGGGGTGGGGGAGTGGTAGGGGAACAAGTGGCAAGGCAGTATAGAAAAGGAAGGCTAAGACATTCTCAAAAAAGAGGACTCCAGTTATCATTTCTAATTCTTTGCACGGGGAGGCATGGATTTTTTAAAGTTAAAAATTTTTTTCAAAACCACCTCTACCTCTGGTGATTCTCTCTCTCTGAAGAGAAGAGGGCACACTTCCCAGATAAAACTCTTTAACTCAGGAGGGATCCCTAAGTCGGAGGGATCCGAGGGAAGGCTCAGGCTGGAGGGCATTTCATTGTCTGCTCCATTCAGAACTTTCCAGAGCGCACCATGGACGCTGGGGGTAGGCTGCGCCCCGGGAGCTGCCTGGAAACCTGAAACTGTGTCCTGCCACGCCCGGGTCCTGGCCTGCACCCTGGCTTAGAGCCAGCATAACAGCGGCCAGAGCCAAGGAGACCTTACCTGGACTGGGTAGGGCTCCTCGGCTAAAGAAAGGATGCCCTGGACGGCTCCATTGAGAGGCGTCTGCTCCTCTGGCTGCCCTTGGATCTCCGAGAGCTCCAGCTCATCTCCTGGAGATGGGGGACTGGCCCCCTCCATGAACCTGTAGAGGGGGACTAAACAGCCGGCCAGGAAGCAGTACGCAGACACTCGCGGGTGCAGAGTCCAAAGTGGCCTAGCGAGCTACTCACTCCACCCCCGGGCGGGGAGGCCTCGGGTGGTAGGTGGGGCCCGACGGGGCGGGGCGGACAGGCCCTGCCTTTAGCGCGGGGGAAGCGCGCCTCGCTCCCTCCAGGCGCCACAGACATCCCAGCTGTGAGCTCAGGAGCACTGCGGAAGAAGGCTGTTTTTCTGGTTTGTTCAGGGCGCTGCCTGCTCTGCCGTTTTCAATTCGCACAATTCAATACAAAGCCGAAGCTGAGCGGGTGGCCTGATTGGGCTTTGGGCTTTGACATTAATGGCCATTCCATCCTCCCCAGGAGCTGTCTGTTGCCAAGACTTGCTCCAGCTTTCACTGCCTAGCAAAATTTCATTCATTTAATCCCATCACTTAATGGCAAATAGATGAGGAAACAATGAAAACAGTAAAAGACTTTATTTTCTTGGGCTCCAAAACCACTGTGGATGGTGACTGCAGCCATGAAATCAACAGACTCTTGCTCCTTAGAAGAAAAGCTAGGATAAACCTAGACCACATATAAAAAGAGACATTACTTTGCAGACAAAAGTCCATATAGTCAAAGCTATGGTTTTTCCAGTAGTCATGTATGAATGTGAGAAAGAAGGCTGAGTGCCAAAGAATTGACACTTTCACACTGAAGTTTGGAGAAGACTGTTAAGAATCCCTTGGACTGCAAGAAGGTCAAACCAGTCAATCCTAAAGGAAATCAACCCTGAATATTCATTGAAAGGACTGATGCTGAAGCTGAAGCTCCAATACTTTGGGCACCTGATGAGAAGAGCCGACTCATTGGAAAAGACCCTGATGCTGGGACAGATAGAAAGCAGGAGAAAGGGACGACAGAGGATGAGGTTGTTGTATGGCATCACGGACTCAATGGAGGTGAGTTTGAGCAAGATCTGGGAGATGGTGAAGGACAGGGAAGCCTGGTGTGCTGCAGTTCATGGGGTCGCAGAGTCGAACACGACTGAGTGACTGAACAACAGCAACATTGAACATATAACTGTCTCCTGAGTGCCAGCCATCGTGTGAGGTACTGAGCAAATGAAGGTGAGCAATACACACAGAGCCACTCCTTCCTTTTGAGTCCAGAGTCAGGCCAAGACACATTGATGAGTAGAGGAGGAGACTGCAGGCTCAGGAACCAGGATGCCTAGACTAATCCCCTCTCACTGCGAGAGGGGTTCCAAACTTCAAGACCTTGGGCTTCAGCTCTCTGTGCTGAATTTCCTCATCTGGAAAGTTGACCTAATGGTAATACCCACCTAATGGAGTTGTTGCCAGGATTAAAAGGGTTGATGTCAGCAAAGCAGTCAGACATACATAGCAAACATTCATAAACCTTGGCGATTATTAAATGCCTTTGAGAAGAGGAGTCACAGGTACCCCCCCCCATCACTCCCACCACCACCAACACTACATATACACATACACACACACACACATACACACGCAATCTGAGGAAAAAATCATGCACCAACCCACAATCCACAGTCCATGGTTCAGAACTTCTGGTCTTAGGAGCCTGAAATTGTTTGCCAAGCAGGGTGCTGGCTTGCTTCCCTACATCTCATCCCTGTCTCCAACAAACACACATAATGAGATAAGTTTGTGTTGTAGACAGGTTGCATAAAAATTAGCTCCATTTCAGAAGACACTGAATTGTGTCCAAAACTCCAGCACCCTTGATGCCTGCTCTTCAGACACAGCCTAGATATCTGGTCTCTCTAATTGTTTCTTGCCTGCTACCAGCTCATTTGGACTTGGGATTCCATCAGCCTGCCAGATGGGGTCCAACTAACTGTAGCCACTCAGCTGCTGGCTGGCACTGACTTCTGCTTTTCTCCCCCTAAAAGGCAGATCTTGCAGGACTCAGTCTGCATTCTCAGCTAGAATTCTTTAAGAGTATTTTTAATGAAGGAGCAAGGGTTAAGGGAACCAAGAAGGGGTGCTGAGGCACCCAAGGACTAGCAACAGCAGAAAGCCCTCTGTACTCTAAGGCCTAAAAGGGAGTAGAGCCTGATTAAAAACTAGAGCCATTAAGTTGTGCATCTGACAGGATCTGCATTTGTAGCCACTGCCAGGACCATGGTCTAGCAGTGCGTGTGTGCATGCTAAGTCACTTCAGTCATGTCCAACTCTGTTCAACCCTATGGACTGTAGCCTGCCAGGCTCCTCTGTCCCTGGGATTCTTTAGGCAAAAATACTGGAGTGGATTGCCATACCCTTCTCCAGGATATCTTTCCAACCCAGGGATGGAACCTGAGCCTCTTACATCTCTTGCATTGGCAGGTAAGTTTTTGTTGTTGTTGTTTTTACCACCAGTGCCACCTGGGAAGCTGTATGATCCAACAAGAAGGAAAAATACTCTTGATTTTCTCCCCAACTGCCAGGAGCCTGCCTGTAACTCCCACTGGAAACTGGTGATGGAGGATGGGAGTCAGCCTCCCAGGCTCAGAACAGAGAATGAATCAGAGGTGCAGAGAGAGAGGAACCCACCCGTATACCTTTCCCTGCAATAACCAACTTCCAGTTTATCTTCTCAGACATTCAGTAGTCAGTAGACTCCTCTGGCCTAACCACATTCCTCTTCCTGGTTGGCTCTCACCCTTCCCCATTCTGTTGCTTCCCCTACTTCTTTGTGAATGGTGTTCCCTCTGCTTGAAATGTTTTTTCTTCCACTCCAGCTCATTTCTATATGGAGAACTTCCATATATCTTTAAATCTTAGCTGAAACACACTTTTTCCCACTAAACTTTCTCTGATTCCCCTCCTCCACCAAAAGTTATCCACACTGTTCTTTGCTACCAATACATGTTCTTGGGCTAACTATGTCACATATCCAGTCTAATTTAATTCAACCGGTAGTACTGAGTGATTGCTGTGTTTCAGGCATTCTTCTGGGTGCTTGAGATGTGTCTGAAGAAATAGCTGAATTAAACAAACTCATTGCTATGGTGAGACTAATATTTATTGATAGGAAGCAAATGTAAGTAATATTTCTAGAATATTCGAAGGTGATGTGTGCTGCGGAAAAGACAAGCAGAGTAAGGGAGGCTGGAGAGCTAAGTGGTGCAGGTTGGGAGCTGTGATTATAAATTGGATGGCCAACTAAGGTTTCATTAAGAAAATGAAATTTGAGCAAAGAGTTAAAGATGATAAAGGAATTAGCTGTACAGATTTCTGAAAAAAAGAAGGAACTCCATAAACGTGGATGTACTTGCTAAAATGGATTAAAGATCTAAACCTAAGACCAGAAACTATAAAACTCCTAGAGGAGAACATAGGCAAAACACTCTCCAACATAAATCACAGCAGGATCCTCTATGACTTACCTCCCAGAATATTGGAAATAAAGCAAAAATAAACAAATGAGACCTAATTAAAATTAAAAAGCTTCTGCACAACAAAAGAAACTCTAAGCAAGGTGAAAAGACAGCCTTCAGAATGGGAGAAAATAATAGCAAATGAAGCAACAGACAAACAACTAATCTCAAACATATACAAGCAACTCCTACAGCTCAATTCCAGAAAAATAAAAGACCCAATCAAAAAATGGGCAAAGGACTAAACAGACATTTCTCCAAAGAAGACATACAGATGGCTAACAAACACATGAAAAGATGCTCAACATCACTAATTATCAGAGAAATGCAAATCAAAACCACTATAAGGTACCATTTCACGCCAGTCAGAATGGCTGTGATCCAAAAGTCTACAAGCAATAAATGCTGGAGAGGGTGTGGAGAAAAGGTAGCCCTCTTACACTGTTGGTGGGAATGCAAACTAGTACAGCCACTATGGAGAACAGTGTGGAGATTCCTTAAAAAACTGGAAATAAAACTGCCTTATGACCCAGCAATCCCACTGCTGGGCATACACACTGAGGAAACCATAATTGAAAGAGACACATGTACCCCAATGTTCATTGCAGCACTGTTTACAATAGCCAGGACATGGAAGCAACCTAGATGTCCATCAGCAGATAAATGGATAAGAAAGCAATGGTACATATACACAATGGAGTATTACTCAGCCATTAAAAAGAATACATTTCAATCAGTTCTAATGAGGTGGATGAAACTGGATCTGATTATACAGAGTGAAGTAAGCCAGAAAGAAAAACACCAATACAGTATACTAATGTATATATATGGAATTTAGAATGATGGCAACGATAACCTTGTATACGAGACAGCAAAAGAGACACAGATGTATCAGATCAGATCAGATCAGTCACTCAGTCATGTCTGACTCTTTGCAACCCCATGAATTGCAGCGCTCCAGGCCTCCCTGTCCATCACCAACTCCTGGAGTTCACTGAGACTCACATCCATCGAGTCAGTGATGCCATCCAGCCATCTCATCCTCTGTCGTCCCCTTCTCCTCTTGCCCTCAATCCCTCCCAGCATCAGAGTCTTCTCCAATGAGTCAACTCTTCGCATCAGGTGGCCAAAGTACTGGAGTTTCAGCTTTAGCATCATTCCTTTCAAAGAAATCTCAGGGCTGATCTCCTTCAGAATGGACTGGTTGGATCTCCGTGCACTCTAAGGGACTCTCAAGAGTCTTCTCCAACACCACAGTTCAAAAGTATCAATTCTTCAGCACTCAGCCTTCTTCACAGTCCAACTCTCACATCCATACATGAGCACAGGAAAAACCATAGCCTTGACTAGGTGAACCTTTGTTGGCAAAGTAATGTCTCTGCTTTTGAATATGCTATCTAGGTTGGTCATAACTTTCCTTCCAAGGAGTAAGCGTCTTTTAATTTCATGGCTGCAGTCACCATCTGCAGTGATTTTGGAGCCCAGAAAAACAAAGTCTGACACTGTTTCCACTGTTTCCCCATCTATTTCCCATGTAGTGATGGGACCGGATGCCATGATCTTCGTTTTCTGAATGTTGAGCTTTAAGCCAACCTTTTCACTCTCCACTTTCACTTTCATCAAGAGGCTTTTCAGTTCCTCTTCACTGTCTGCCATAAGGGTGGTGTCATCTGCATATCTGAGGTTACTGATATTTCTCCCAACAATCTTGATTCCAACTTGTGTTTCTTCCAGTCCAGCATTTCTCATGATGTACTCTGCATATAAGTTAAATAAACAGGGTGACAATATACAGCCTTGATGTACTCCTTTTCCTATCTGGAACCAGTCTGTTGTTCCATGTCCAGTTCTAACTGTTGCTTCCTGACCTGCATACAGACTTCTCAAGAGGCAGATCAGGTGGTCTGTTATTCCCATCTCTTTCAGAATTTTCCACAGTTTATTGTGATCCACACAGTCAAAGGCTTTGGCATAGTCAATAAAGCAGAAATAGATGTTTTTCTGGAACTCTCTTGCTTTTTCCATGATCCAGCAGATGTTGGCAATTTGATCTCTGGTTCCTCTGCCTTTTCTAAAACCAGCTTGAACATCAGGAAGTTCACGGTTCACATACTGCTGAAGCCTGGCTTGGAGAATTTTGAGCATTACTTGACTAGCGTGTGAGATGAGTGCAATTGTGTGGTAGTTTGAGCATTCTTTGGCATTGCCTTTCTTTGGGATTGGAAACTGACCTTTTCCAGTCCTGTGGCCACTGCTGAGTTTTCCAAATTTGCTGGCATATTGAGTGCAGCACTTTCACAGCATCATCCTTCAGGATCTGGAATAGCTCCACTGGAATTCCATCACCTCCACTAGCTTTGTTTGTAGTGATGCTTTCTAAGGCCCATTTGACTTCACATTCCAGGATGTCTGGCTCTAGGTCAGTGATCACACCATTGTGATTATCTGGGTCGTGAAGAACGAAGATCATGGCATCTGGTCCCATCACTGCATGGGAAATAGATGGGGACACAGTGGAAACAGTGTCAGACTTTGTTTTTCTGGGCTCCAAAATCACTGCAGATGGTGACTGCAGCCATGAAATTAAAAGACGCTTACTCCTTGGAAGGAAAGTTATGAGCAACCTAGATAGGATATTCAAAAGCAGAGACATTACTTTACCAACAAAGGTTCGCCTAGTCAAGGCTATGGTCTTTCCTGTGGTCATGTATGGATGTGAGAGCTGGACTGTGAGGAAGGCTGAACGCCAAAGAATTGATGCTTTTGAACTGTGGTGTTGGAGAAGACTCTTGAGAGTCCCTTGGACTGCAAGAAGATCCAACCAGTCCATTCTGAAGGAGATCAATCCTGGAATTTCTTTGGAAGGAATGATGCTAAAGCTGAAACTCCAGTATTTTGGCCACCTCATGCGAAGAGTTGACTCATTGGAGAAGACTCTGATGCTGGGAGGGATTGAGGGCAGGAGGAAAAGGGGACGACAGAGGATGAGATGGCTGGATGGCATCACTGACTCGATGGATGTGAGTCTGAGTGACCTCCGGGAGCTGGTGATGGATAGGGAGGCCTGGCGTGCTGCGGTTCATGGGGTCGCAAAGAGTCGGACACGACTGAGCGACTGATCTGATCTGATCTGATCTGAAGATCTTTTTTGTACAGTTCTTCTGTGTATTCTTGCCACCTCTTCTTAATATCTTCTGCTTCTGAACAGTCTTTTGGACTCTGTGGGAGAGGGAGACGGTGGGATGATTTGGGATAATGGCATTGAAATGTGTATAATATCTTATATGAAGCAAATCGCCAGTCCATGTTCGATTCATGACACAAGATGATTGGGGCTGGTGCACTGGGATGATCCAGAGGGATGGTATGGGGAGGGAGGTGGGAGGGAGGTTCAGGATGGGGAACATGTGTACACCAGTGGTGGATTCATGTTGATGTATGGCAAAACCAATACAATATTGTAAAATAAAAAAAAAAAAAAGAAGGAACTCCAGGACAAAGGACCTGAGGCTGGAGGCTGTTTAACTTTTACTGTCTGAGAACCACTAAAGTTGCCAGAATGGCTGAAATGGAGTATGAGCGGCAGTACTTTTTTCCTTGATTGTCTCCTCCATTTGTTTAAAGTCCTGGTATCTATCTAGCACAGGGCTCTCTATAAGTGTTGATTAACTGGACTAGTCTCAGAAATGATGATTTGCTAGACCCCACCTAGAATCATTGTTGTATTGTTTAGTCGCTAAGTCATGTCCAACACTTTTGTTACCCCAGGGATTCCCCGCTGGCTCAGTAGTAAAAAACATACCTGCAATGCAAGAGATTCAGGAGATGGAATTTCAGCCCCTGGTCAGGAAGATACCCTGGAAAAGAAAATGGCAACCCTCTCCAGTATTCCTGCCTAGTAAATTACATGGACAGAGGAGCCTAGAGGGCTACAGTTCATAAGGTCTCAAAAAGTCGGGCACAATTGAGCTCGCACAAACACTGAACTATTGCCTACCAGCTCCTCTGTCTGTGGGATTTTTCAGGCAAGAATACTGGAATGGGTTGCCATGTCCTTCTCCAAAGGATCTTACTGATCCAAGGATCAAACTCTCATCTCCTGCATTGGCAGGTGGATTCTTTCCACTGAGCCACCAGGGAAGCCCTGATTAGAACCATTCAGTTCAGTTCAGTTCAGTTCAGTTGCTCAGTCATGTCTGACTCTTTGTGACCCCATGAATTGCAGCACTCCAGGCCTCCCTGTCCATCACCAACTCGCAGAGTCCACTCAAACTCACATCCATTGAGTTGGTGATGCCATCCAGCCATCTCATCCTCTGTCGTCCTCTTTTCCTCCTGCCCCCAATCCCTCCCAGCATCAGAGTTTTCCAATGAGTCAACTCTTCGCATGAGGTGGTCAAAGTACTGGGGTTTCAGCTTTAGCATCATTCCTTCCAAAGAACACCCAGGGCTGATCTCCTTCAGAATGGACTGGTTGGATCTCCTTGCAGTCCAAGGGACTCTCAAGAGTCTTCTCCAACACCACACTTCAAAAGCATCAATCTTCAGCGCTCAGCTTTCTTCACAGTCCAACTCTCACATCCATACACAACCAATGGAAAAACCATAGCCTTGACTAGGTGAACCTTTGTTGGCTAAGTAATGTCTCTGCTTTTGGATATGCTATCTAGGTTGGTCATAACTTTCCTTCCAAGGAGTAAGCATCTTTTAATTTCATGGCTGTAGTCACCATCTATAGTGATTTTGGAGCCCAGAAAAATAAAGTCTGACACTGTTTCCACTGTTTCCCCATTGATTTCCCATGAAGTGATGGGACCAGATGCCATGATCTTAGTTTTCTGAATGTTGAACTTTAAGCCAACTTTTTCACTCTCCTCTTTCACTTTCATCAAGAGGCTTTTTAGTTCCTCTTCACTTTCTGCCATAAGGGTGGTGTCATCTGCATATCTGAGGTTACTGATATTTCTCCAGGCAATCTTGATTCCAGCTTGTGCTTCTTCCAGTCGAGCGTTTCAACCTTTCAAACCCCAACTCCCATTCTTACCCAGCCCCAAGGAACTTTTCCCGTAAAAGCTCAGTCTCAGTGAGAGATCCCCTCTGTCATGTCAGATGGATTGTAGCTATCTTCCAAGCCTGGTTTCTCCATGAGCAGATGTCTAAAAATCTCCTTCACTCCTCCAGAGAATCACAAAGCTACTGTTTCCTGTCACATGCACAGTCTACACCAGATTTCTCAATGCCTTCTGAGTATAAGGAAGTGAGGCTTATATATTCTCTTACCTTGATTCTAAGGCATTTCCAGAATTTCATAAACCTAGCCCTTGTACACTGTTGACCTTCCTATGGCAGTATAGGTTTTGAAGAAGAGTTAGGATCAAATTTAAACCCTCGCTATCTGTGTGTTCTTGGGCAAGTTGTTTAAAGTCTATGAGCTTCTTTCCTCCTTATAAAATAGTTCCTACACAGCAGAATTAGGAGGATTAAATGAGGAAATTATAGAACGCATTTATCCCTGTGCCTGAAAAAAGCAGAATCTCAGTAAACATTCCTAATGTTCCTTTCTTTTCCATGACTAAGAGTATCTCTATAACTAAAACCTGCCCACTCCAAATTCTTTGCCCCCAGAAATAATTTGTATACCGAATATAGTTTCTTTTGATATTGACTTGTGTTCCTGTCCCATCATATTTTCTGGATTGCTGATACTTGCTGATATCTCACAATACACTCACAATGAACTACTTAAGTTCTTACTTGTAACTTGTTCTGATTTCTGATAACTTCAAATTTCTTCATCTCCAGCCAGTTGACCTAGAATGTATATGGATGTTGCAATTTCTAATTGAGGACTTTTTTCACACTGCCAGTCTGACTCTAAACTAAGGATTCGGAAGGAGTTAGAAAGAAGTGCTTCTCCCTGGAGGACAGAATTCTTTTTTTTTTTTTTTTTTTGCTTAACTTTACAATATTGTATTGCTTTTACTATACATCGAGATGGATCCGCCGCCACCAGTATACACGTGTTCCCCATCCTGAACCCTCCTCCCTCCCCCGTCCACACACCATCCTTCCAGGTCGTCCCAGTGCTTCAGCCCCAGGCATCTGTTATCGGGCATCATACCTGGACTGACAACTCGTTTCAGATATGATATTATACATATTTCAATGCTATTCTCCCCAATCATCCCACCCTCTCCCAGTCCCAGAGTCCAAAAGTCTGGTCTATACATCAATGTCTCTTTTGCTGTCTCGTAAATAGGTTTATTTTTACCATCTTTCTAAATTCCATATATATGCGTTAGTATACTATATTTGTGTTTTTGTTTCTGGCTTACTTCACTCTGTATAATAGGCTCCAGTTCCATCCACCTCCTTAGAACTGATTCAAATGTATTCTTTTTAATGGCTGAGTAATACTCCATTGTGTATATGTACCACAGCTTTCTTATCCATTCATCTGCGGATGGACATCTAGGTTGCTTCCACGTCCTGGCTATTGTAAACAGTGCTGCTATGAACATTGGGGTACACGTGTCTCTTTCAATTCTGGTTTTCTCAGTGTGTATGCCCAGCAGTGGGATTGCTGGATCATAAGGCAGTTCTATTCCAAGTTTTTTGAGAAATCTCCATACTGTTCTCCATAGTGGCTGTACTAGTTTGCATTCCCACCAACAGTGTAAGAGGGTTCCCTTCTCTCCGCACCCTCTTGGAGGAGAGAATTCTATCTAGATTTGTTTTTGCATTTTCTTCCAAACTTCTATAGGGGTGGCTTTTTAAAGGATACTGTTCTTTCATAAATACCTCTTTCAATGTGTTTTCAAAAAGTATACTGTTCTTGCACAAATAGTTCTTTTTAATATAATCTAAAAATTATTATTGACTCAATTACTTTAGTTCGTTCAAGTTGTCAAATGTAAATAACATTAAAAAATTAAAACATGCTTCTTGCCAAGACTTGCTGACCAGGATAAAATGTTCACTTTTGCTTTTCTCATCATAATACTTGTTCTTCTTTCTTTATCTCTCGTAAGAGCAAGTAATTTCCCAAATGGTTATCAAATAAAACAAAAAGTAACACCGTTAAAGTGACATCAGTAAAACATCTCATTAGCTTCAAATAGATTTATGCCTTTTCAAAACACCACAATTTGTACCCATATGTTGTCAGATGGCAAGCAGTACTATGCTGAACATCAACAGTTGGTTCAGCCATGTAGAATAATCAAGCAGAACACAACTGAGAAATAGTCGGTTGGCTTATAGTGTTTCATTTTGCAGTTATCGAGGCATTGTGAAGGAGGCCAGGAGTCCCTACAAATTCTTCCCAGTAGTCTGACACATGGAAATGCTCCAGTCTTTGTTTTTGGAGACCATTCCCCACTGCTAAATAAACCAATCTTGGAATTTGCCTCTACTCACACTTTTGCAAGAATGAAGTAGATATTTCCTCACTGTTCGGGTTATAAAGGCATCTTGGCATGAAATAGCCAAGTAAGTTAGGCTGGGGTTTCTCAACCTTTCCTGCATCTCTGCACTGATGAGGAACATGGTACACTCACATTAGCACCAACTAGTGCTTAGAATGGTACCAATATGTGTGGTGTGAAAACTCCCTCTGATGAATCTGAAAGATCATGTCAGCCATCCTTCATTTCCTCACTGAGATCATAAACTTAAATAAAGTTGTGAAATATTCTGTTGAATAACAAATTTCCTTAGAAATGGTCATAAATAAAAAGTACAATTCACCATGTACCTAGGTCATAGCATTATGAGGCAAAACAAACCTTGGTTTTAAGAACTGTCAGCCTAATTTGCTCTTCTCTGCAGTGGATTCAGTAGCTAAGTTCCCATTTGTGGATTAAGTGGTGATTTGGCCCTCTGAATTGTACTATGCTACAGCCAGATAATGAATCTGGAAAGATCTATTCAGAGGGTATCATTAAAATGGATATTTTTAAATGGATATCAAAATGGATATTTCTGAAGGAAATAGTCTTTTAGTAAATCAAAATATGTTTTGCAAACTGGAAAATATTTACTATCTCAGGGAAGTTATATTCAGAGTTCAGTCTTACTATCTGATCCTGGTTATGACACCTCTCTTCTTCTGCTGTTACATTAAGATCTTCTGAAGTCCTGTGAAAACCAGTCCCACTATTTTGAGCCCTACCAAAAAATAGCATTGCTATTATTTTTTTTGACTTAGTCCCAGGGAAAAAAAATGATATCATTCTTCCTTCTGCTGTTTTTATCTATTTGGTGATATTGTTAAGTCTGGCCTCTTTTAATGAGAAGTTTATTCTGAGATAAAGTGTGAAACACACTAAATCAGGGCAAAATAAATCAATAACTGTGAAGTACTGAGCATGTACTATAGATTAACAATTATGCTAGATATTATAAAGTCTCTGAAAATAAAAGAAAATCTTGGCCATTTGAGTTTTATAAAAGGATCAGAAGTTAGATGATTTCTAAAATTTTCCCTTTCAAAACAATCATCCAAAAACGCTCTTGTCTTCCAATTGTTGGCCATCCTTGCCATAATTTTTTTAAATCCCATGTAAAATTTTCAATCCTCCTACCACAATGCTTCATTCTATCATTTTAATGAAAAGTACTAATTGTTAGTTTTGTTAGCTGTTTGATGGTTTCTGTGCACACAATACTACCATGTTATTGCTGAAAAAATGTCCCCATGATATGGTTAGACCAAATATTGGAAAATGAAAATATAAGTATTTCCTCTTTCAGTAACAGAGTTCGCTTTTATTTGCATTTGTGAAGGAGTCATTTTTATACATTCCATTAGAACACCAAAGATCAGGTGTGGTTTTTTTATGGAACTTATTTCAATAAATCATATTTACCTAGATCTTTATAAATATCTGCCCTTGAATAGGAACATAAATTAAGGTGTGGATTCCTGAACATCTCATTGACTTATCTTATTTTAGAGGCTTGGTTCATGACATTACTTTGGTTTTCTTCCATTCTTGAGTCAAGGGCCCTTTGATCCTTAAGAATGAATACAGCTGTATCCTAGATCAATTTTTCTTGGAATAAAATACATATTAATCTTTCTATCTTTCAATAAATACCAAATTATGCGATCTGAAATTTCCAGAAGAAAAAAATTATCTCATTTTATTGACAATTACTGCATTCCTTTTAAAAGAACCTACCACATAAAACACAGTCAAAAATCAAACTTGCACAATTACAAAAGAGAAGGGACATATTTATGAATCCAGGGAACAAAGTTTGACACCCTTGTGTAAACACCAGGAAAGTTTGGTCTTCCACATCCATGACCCCAGCTAACAATGCCAGTCAAAATCCATTTTCCATCACTCTTTCTTCGACAGGATAAAGGTCCACCTGAATCTCCCTATAGAAGAAGATAACGTTAAGTAAAAAGCATTTTTGTTCCATGGTTGTCAATTTTGTTATTAAAGTGCCTAATGAATTGTGTTCAAACTCCCAGTCTGACAGGGTTCTTAGATAATTCCTATGCAGTTTGGGGAAGTATCAAGAAATAATGTGAAACTTCTAATGTCATTTTAGAATTATTTTTCCTGTAATCAAAAAGGTGCATTCATCATAAGGAACTTAATTCTTTAGGCCAGGAGTAACACTTGAAGATCCTTGCAAAGGAATCAACTTTCACATACCTCCAAACAAATAGAAAAATCTCAATAATAAAAATAGTAGTAGCAGTAATAGTAATAATAATCAGATCAGATCAGATCAGTCGCTCAGTCGTGTCCGACTCTTTGAGACCCCATGAACCGCAGCACACCAGGCCTCCCTGTCCATCACCAGCTCCCGGAGGTCACTCAGACTCACACCCATCGAGTCAGTGATGCCATCCAGCCATCTCATCCTCCGTCATCCCCTTCTCCTCCTCCTCCTGCCCTCAATCCCTCCCAGCATCAGAGTCTTCTCCAATGAGTCAACTCTTCGCATGAGGTGGCCAAAATACTGGAGTTTCAGCTTTAGCATCATTCCTTCTAAAGAAATTCCAGGATTGATCTCCTTCAGAATGGACTGGTTGGATCTCCTTGCAGTCCAAGGGACTCTCAAGAGTCTTCTCCAACACCACAGTTCAAAAGCATCAATTCTTCGGCGCTCAGCCTTCTTCACAGTCCAGCTCTCACAACCATACATGACCACAGGAAAGACCATAGCCTTGACTAGGCGAACCTTTGTTGGTAAAGTAATAATAATAGCTAACAGTTATTTAGTGCTGGGATGTGCTAAGCACTATTTTGGGTCATTGAATCCTCATAATAACCTTTTGCCTCTTCATGGTTCACAGCCTTGTCATGGTGAAAGGGCTTGCATAACTCAATGAAGCTATGAGCCATGCTGTGCAGGGCCACCCAAGAAGACCAGGTCATAGTGGAGAGTTCTGACAAAACATGGTCCACTGGAAGAGGGGATGGCAGACCACTCTGATATTCCTGCCATGAAAACCCCATGAACAGTCTGAAAACATGAAAAGATATGACACCAGATGAGCCCCCCAGGTTGGAAGGTGTTCAGTATACTACAAGGGAGGGGCCAAGAAGACTTGTACATGACTGAGTGACTTTCACTTTCACTTAGTGGTAGTATGTGCTAAGCACTGTTTTGGGTCATTTAATCTTCATAATAACCTTTTGAGGCATGGTTATCTTAGAGGATTGCTTGACTTCTACCTCTATGCCATGCAACTTCAGTGTTGGCTCATGGCTGTGAGGCAAAAGGAAAGGAGACCTTCGTTGGCAAGGTCCAATGACACAACCCCAAGGATCACTGGCTGATAGTTGTTACAGAGAAATCACTCTCACTTGAGAGCCCTTTCTAGTATCTTAATTCCAAAAACAAAGGCTGAAATAATTCAATGTTTAAATAGAATTTCTACAGTGTTCATTGTTTAAAGTATAATACCTGAAATTTTATTTTCAACTAAAGGTGTTTGTGAGTGCTTAGTCGTGTTTGACTCTTTGCAACCTCATGGACTGTAGTCCGCTGACTCTTCTGTCCCTGGGATTCTCCAGGCAAGAACACTGGAAGTAGGTAGCCATTCCCTCTTCCAGGGGATCTTCCCCACCCAGGGATTGAACTTGGGTCTACCTGCATCGCAAGCTGATTGTTTACCATCTGAGCCACCAGGGAAGCCCTAAAGCTGCCTACTCAGAGGCAAAGTTAAAAAAAGCATTCCAGATTTGTCCTTGGATGCCACCCTCACAATTCTAAACCTGATTAGGTAAATTCTAAGTAGTAGAGAGACTGGAATCTTTTTAACTGTTCGCACATCAACTCTCTGAAGCCTCATTTAACCTCTAAACCTTGGTAGCTATGGAGATCAGATCAGATCAGTAGCTCAGTCGTGTCCGACTCTTTGTGATCCCATGAACTGCAGCACGCCAGGCTGCCCTGTCCATCACCAACTCCTGGAGGTCACTCAGACTCACATCCATCGAGTCAGTGATGCCATCCAGCCATCTCATCCTCTGTCGTCCCCTTCTCCTCCTGCCCCCAATCCCTCCCAGCATCAGAGTCTTCTCCAATGAGTCAACTCTTCGCATGAGGTGGCCAAAGGACTGGAGTTTCAGCTTTAGCATCATTCCTTCCAAAGAACTCCCAGGGCTGATCTCCTTCAGAATGGACTGGTTGGATCTCCTTGCAGTCCAAGGGACTCTCAAGAGTCCTCTCCAACACCACAGTTCAAAAGCATCCATTCTTTAGCGCTCAGCTATGGAGAACAGGAGTATATAACCAACTGCCTACAGGTAGCACCCAAAATACAGTGGCTTTCAGAGATAAGAGTTCAAATCCCAGCTCAGCTAGCTGACTTAGGCTCTCTGTGCCCCAGTTTCCTCTTCTATAAGATGTGGATGAAAGAATAATTTGAATGAATTTGTGTAAAGATCCTAGCACAGTCCTTGCCACAAAATAGGAATTCAGAAGATAGAAGTCATTTTTATAATTGAGGTTTTGTAGCACAGTGTCTAAGGTTATGGAAAGATGCGGGAACAGCTCCTCTGCCTGTACGTGTGCTCAGTTATGTCTGACTCTTCACAACCCCAGGAATTGTAGCCCACCAGGCTCCTCTGGTCCATGGGATTCTCCAGACAACAATACTGGAGTAGGTTGCCATGCTGCCCTCAAAGGGATGTTCCTGACCCAGGGATGGAACGTGAGTCTCCTGCACTGGCTCATCCTCTAAAACATCTGCTCAGTTTTGGGGAATCATATGGGTATCTGCATAGATTGGAATCTGAGACTCATAGAAATATCTCCCCAAAGGTGACCTTCAACTTCACCACTGTCAGGAGGCTTCCAGTCACCTTTCCCACTCCTCTTTTCTTTCCCCCAGCCTGTGTGTCAAAGGAGTAAGTGAATAAAATACTTGTTATTTTAGAAGGTACACAGCCACTGCTAGAGAAATGGGTAGCGATCCTAAAACACTGTGTGTGCGCGTCTTGCTATGTTTTTTAGTTTCTAGTATAAGATAATCATGCTGATGCTGCTGCTAAGTCACTTCAATCATGTCTGACTCTGTGCAACCCCATAGATGGCAGCCCACCAGGCTCCGTCATCCTTGGGATTCTCCAGGCAAGAACACTGGAGTGGGTTGCCATTTCCTTCTCCATGGCAGAATGATAAATGCTGACTTCATTCTAATTGTTGGAGAAAAATACATGGGACTAGAAAATGAGTTTTATAGATCCAATTAGTATTTAATCACCTTTCCCTCATCTCAGACAAGTGGATTATAATTAGTATCTGAATTAAAGCAATCACCTGCCCAAGTTATTGCCATTATTATTATTACCACTATTATTCTTATTACCTAGTATGGTGTAGATTAAACATGAAAGCATTTATGAAAAGTACAACATGTTAGACAAATAAAACATAAGATGACTTACTCTGCAAGCGTCTTTCTTGCCTGACATGACACCCGCACAGAGCATCCTCGAAGTGATGATGCCATAGGTGGAAACACAGAGGGTTTGGTCAATGAGTTCTACCTCTGCTTGCTGCAGAACGGGGGAGCCTTTATTGTCTGGAAAATACACAGAAGTAGAAATCAACGCAATGGTTACATTTACTCTATTAGACAATTTATTCATTTTCTCCTTTTACTCTATAACAATTTTTTTTAGGTAAATTCTATTATGATCCTCATTTTTTCAAATGAAGACATGGAGGCTTAGGAGGATAAAGGACTTAGCTAATGGCACACAAATAGCAAAAAATAGAGCAGGATTCAGACCCAAGGTCTGATTCAACCATCTGAGCCATCTGATGGTGCCAAGGTCAGACTCGACCGTCTGAGCCATGGTGCCATGGTCCTTCTCCACGTACCTCCTGCCTTCAAGACTGTGAGTCAGCAACAGCCGTTACCAACACTCCCTGGTCAAGAGGGCCCCTTAAGTGGAACATGATAACTGACATCTGGGAGTATCCTAGGAACCATAAAAACATAACAGTTCGGATACAGCCCTTTCACTTCCTTTTTAACCCATATGGCTAAGATAATTCATTGATACACTCATGCTTGTAAAGAAAATGCCCATCAGCAGTGCCAGGCTGCCCAGGCTCCCGGAAAGGTGTGGGAGTGACCTGCACCTGCTCACAGCTGCACTGCACCTGCAGTGGGGGTCACGTCCACCTCTGGGGTTGGGGAACACAGCAGCGTCGTGCAAAGTTTTGTACTTTACACCAATGTTAAAAATGTTCTTTGTGTGTAGTAAATATTCAATAATACTATCAGAAACATTAAAGTCTGAGGAATAATTTTTTAAAAAAAGAAAAGAAAACGCCCCATGATAAAGTGATTAAAGAAACTCTTTCCCCTTAGGATATAGGATGATGTAATGAAAGCCCTGAGCACAGTCCTGATGGTTTATAGGTGTTTGAGCAGTGATCTGCCTTCTCCCAGAAGGCCCAGACAGGTAGTGAATTTCGTGAATTCAATAACTAAATGTAAGTAGTTAGCACTGGAGAAGCTGCCCATAGCGAATCTTTAGAGAGTGTCAAAGCAAGGCCAAGATACAGTTCAAGATTTAAAGATAATGTACCTGTTCTAAGCAGTTAGAAATGACTATAAGGGAATCCAAGATAAAGACTAGGAGACCAAGGGAAAGCATCAGCTCTCACCTCTGGGGAGATGTTCACAAAGTTTTGGATTATTCTTTGTACTGTGTATTTAGAATCCTAAGCCATAAAACTTTGGCAGGGCAGATGTAAAGACTTCTCTGCCATATAATCTGACCTTTGTGCATATGATAAAGATGCCCCCTCTGGGTGAGGTAATTGTAAAATGGCATTCTCTCTTGGTGGACCATTCCTAGGCTGATGTGACCACCCCCCAGGCCTGAATCTGCAGTCTGGGGAACTGAGGACAATCTGGGTTTCAGCCTTCACTCTCATCCACTTGCCCAGTTGCCCTCGTGAAGGACATACTTGCATAATCCTCCAGACAATTGTCTGAGTTGACATAGTAAATTGTGTATGGGCAACCTTCTTTTTTTTATGAAAATGAGTCTTTTTTTTTTTTTTTTGCATGAAAGGAGCCTAAAAATATGGAGGAAATGTTCTTCTATAGCAGAAAACATAGCAAACTCCTCCGAGATTGAAAAGGGCCTGTACTATCCTGTCCTGCCTTGTTCATAGACCTTCCCTTAAGAAGAGGTTCTCACTTCTTTGGGGGACAAGAGGAGAGCATCATAAAACCGGAATTCTCATACTCTCCTCCAGCCTATCTATCAGAGTTGTCAGAAGGCTCAGATGAGATCATATACAAAAACCCTCTCCATGAACTTCAAAGCACCACATCAACACGAGTTACTGTGATCTGGAGGGGAGGGGAGGGCATTCACTACACACACCTGCTTCGTGCCTGCGCCCCCAGCCGGTCACCCAGCACTTCTCTCCACTGTGCACTTTCTGGCCAGCGGGAGGAATGCATATTGGCTGGATGAGCTGCTTCAGGGTCTCAGGCCAGGCGACACTGAGCTGTAGCAAGGCAATATCATAGTCAAAGGTCTGGCTGTTATAGTATTCATGGACCACAATTCTTCTCACTGGGGAGACGAACTTGGCATTCCCCTGCACACTCATGCCAAGGTGCGCAGTCCACGGTGTGGGATCAGACAGCCTGGAACAAAAGGAATGAAGCAAGAAGTCAGGGGCTTGTAGAACCATATATGGCTTGGAAAGAGCTCTCCACCGAGAGACAGTGGCTGCAGGAAGGGAGGTCTGACGTTCACTCCCTATTGTAGTAACTGACTCTGCCTCTGAGCCTCCCTTGTCTCCTTAGTAAAATCAAAGATGAAGTAAGGTAGAGAAGGGCTGGCAAATGAGATCTGGGTTCCAGAACATTTCCTCAGTGAATTCTAAGGACATGCTGGAAATTTTCTTGCCATCGGTATTTCAGGAACCACCCACAAATCAAGATTGTTAGTGACTGAAATTTATTTGCTACCTTCTCCCTATTCGTGCTGACAGTGGTATTTGATGGAGACAGACAGGGCCAGTAAGACAGTGATCTGGGGATCCTTTTACCAAATTCAAATGATACCAAGACAGATTAGAAATCAAAGTGTTCCAAGCAGGAATTTAAGGAGATTTCTTTTTGCAAACTACCAGAAGCCTTACAGATTGCTGCTTTAACTGCTCAAGCTTGATTATTCACAGGGCCCCACTCCCTATGAGCCCCACAGCAGACTGGCATGAAGTCATGAGGGCTTTGTAATCTCCATCTGGGGTTTCTTATCTCCACCAACATAGCAGCCTTGCTCTGGTGGGGTGAAAAGAATGTGGACGCTTTGGAAGAAAAATAAGGACAGATCCCAAAGTGCTTGGCCTCCAATCCCACCTGCAGTACCTGGACCCAGGGGAGTATTAAGGGTCATATATTACATAAAAGACTAGTGATGAAACAGAAGCATAGCCATTTCAATCTTTAACATGAATCCTGTAATTTCCAGGAGAAACAAATACTCTAATTGTATAAATTCATTGAAATAGTTTTAAAAATTCTAAGTGAGAAATAATTTATACATTTTTGTACCTAGGATTCAACTGGCTCCAATTAAGGTTACATTTTAAGTGAAGTTGTTTTTTGAGCTTTCCTTGCCCACAATAATCCCACTGGTAAGGGCAGACAGAGCCCTCCCGACAATTACCCTAAAGGACTTGTTTGTGATCCTCCTCTGTGATATTGTGATTTATAATAAAAAATATACATTTGGTCATCCTTCCATTCCTGGCACAGACCTCCTAAAACTTGTAGAATTTCCTAAGTGATGAGAGGGACCAAAATGTTATGTTACTGAGGTTACTTTGGGACTGCAATTGGGGCTGAAGGGGCTAGAGGTTGAATCTGTGTCCAGTGACCAATGATTCAATGAATTGTGCCTGTATCAGGAAGCCTCCATAAAAGCCCAAAAGGTTTGGAGAGCTTCCAGGTTGGCAGACACATGAAGATTAGGAGTGAAACTGTCCATGCATGGAAAGCTGCATTCTTTCTCATACCTCACCCTATGTATGTCTTCCATCAGGCTGTTCCCAAATTGTATCTTGTTATAGTAAACTGACAAGCCAACAAGTAAAGTGTTTCTCTGAGTTCTGTGAGCTGCTGTAGCAAATTAGTAAAATCCAAGGAAGGGGTCACTGGAACCTACACTCTATAGCCGGTCAGTCAAAACCTGGACTTTCTACTAGTGTCTGAACTGGGGGGAGGGGAGTAGATTTGTTAGACTGAGCCCCTAAAGTGCTTAATCTGTCTATCTGGGTAGACAAAGTCAGAACTGAGTTGAATTACAGGACACCTAGCTGGTGCCAGACAATTGCTTGGGGGTGTGGGAACACTCCCCACCACCACACTGGAAACTGGATACAGAATCACTGCCTTCACACCCTGAATAGGGATCTCCATACTCCAGTCACCAACTGAATTGATTGATTGAATGGATCCAAATGTGAGCTTCTTCCCACAATGTCAGAGCAGCTATGTAGTCTGTGGTCACGTCAGAGTAAAAATTGAGATGCTCTACCTGCTTCCATGGAAACAGTGGGCGGCAGAGAGGAGCCACTCCCTGGAGATAACTGAGGCACCACAGTAGGCAGATCCAACGAAGTGGAGGCTTACTTGCCATGGCCAGCCCCCCTCCTGGGTGTCGGTGCCCCCGATGATGCGGTGGAGGGTGGTGGAACTGCTGCTGCAGCCTTTAGGAGAGGAGGGGTCCCATGAGTTAAAGGCGGACTTGGAAGAAAAACCAAGCATTCCATCAAAATTTTGAGCTGGGCTGGGAAGTAACTAACCAGGTAAGCAACTGGAAATCCCCTGCTTATCTAGAGAGGCAATACGTGGGTCTGTCTGAAACCTGCACCAACAAATCACTACCTCCCTCCTGAAAACAGGCCTTGATGTAGAGTCTCTGTACAGTAACACACATGTGGGGAGGAACGGATCTATTAGTAACAGCTGTACTGATAAAAACAGCAGCTGTGGTGTTCAGGTTGTTAGGTAGAGAAGAAAGATTAGTACCAAAAGCAACCGAATTGAGAGCAACCGAATTGAGAGTGTCCTTGAAATTGTGTTGATTTGGGAGAGAATTTGTAAGTCCAAAACAAATGAAAACCTAGTTAAGAAAAACTAGATATCAAAGCAATTATTTTCCAGTGTAAATAGTATTGAGAAGGATATATAATTAATATGTCGACACATGGCCCATTAGAGATCCCGCGGTTAATAGTAACACATGGCAGACTACAGTTCCCAGGTCATAGCTAAAGAAAGAACCAGCTCTTGACATTGATCACAACATAAGGCATAATTAATAAAATCACCCACAGTATTCCAGTACCTATTTCTTTTCTCATAGATTTTTTTAAAGAGCTTATGCCTTGATTAGGGTTATTATAAAGTGGGAGTTCTCTATGTAAACACCTAGTGCCTGAATAGTTATTATCAAGAAAGAAGGCAGAAAATAAAGAATAAGTAATTTTTAATTATTTCTTATTCTTAAGAATTAAGAAAGAATTAAAAGAATTCACTCTAGAATTTTTAATTCTGAGAAACCATTTCAGATTCAGTTCACCAGTATCTACTATTCTTTCCTGGCCTGTGGCAACTTCTGCCAGGGGAATTATACCAAGAAGGAAATGAACATGAAAAACAAGTCAAGGGAGAAATACAAAAGATCCGAAGGAACGTGTTTCTACTCACGACAGCCTTCTTCATCAGTTCCATCTGCACAGTCCACGTTGCCATCACATTTTGCATTTTGTTTCCTAATGCAAACATCATTGCCACACTTAAAAGTTCTGTCATTGCATGGAATACCTAAAAATGAACAAAAGAAGAGACTGATTTGAGTGAATGATACTGAGCTCTGTCCACCAAGGATGGCTTGGCCACAGGGTCAGTATTTGCTGCACACAGCAGAGGGAACTGAAGCAAGCCCACAGTGTCCTGTCCCCGAGTCTCAGCAGAGCCACAGAAAGGCAGGCAGGCACTAGCTGAGAATCAGTCCAACAGCCTCTCCTTTCTTCCACGGTAGGGGAGATGCCAAGCAGTCGGCTGTATCAGGGGCTTAAACTATGACCTCTTTGCCATTACTTTGTCTTGTTCGCCAAGAAAATTTTCAAGCAAAAATCATACTCAGTCCTTTTATACCAGGGCAGGGTTGGGGGCGGGGGCGGAAATGGACAGATTTTGTGAATATACAGCACATTTGTTCACAACTCTGGCTGTGTATGTTTTTGTAGGGGCTAAATAGACTATACCCGATCACGGTATCTGGCACATCGATCTATATCTGATCCACAGTATATTTTAGTCAAGAGCAACATTAAAATTATGTCAGCAAGGAAAATCTTCCAGTATTCTCTCTCTTTTTCCCTCTCTCTCTCTCCACACACATGCGCAGACTCCACCCCAATTAGTGAACAACTTATCCATTTTATCTGGGCCCAGGAGGATTCCTGGGACCTGAGACTTTCAGTGGGGAAGCTAGGACAAGTCAATCGCCCTAGCTCAACAGAGATATTTTGATTTTGGCTTAGAAGAGTGTGCTAGGCATATACATCCATGCCTGATTCATGTGAATGTATGGCAGAAACCACCACAATATTTTAAAGTAATTATCCTCCAATTAAAGTAAATAAATTAATTTAAAATAAATAAATAAATAATAAAATGAGAAAGTTGAAAAAAAAAAAAAAAGAAGAGTGTGCTAGGGAGACCAGCAGAGTGCAGAGCACTCCTGCTCACTGTGAGTGCAGTTCTGCTCGTCCTGGCCATCCTCACAGTCCTGGAAGCCGTCACAGATCAGAGGGCTGTGCTGCCCGAAGGAGCTGGCATTGCAGGCAGGCTTTAGAGTCACTGGAAAGAGAACAGGCAGAAGCTGGTGAGCCTGAGACATCTGCGGGACCTCTGAGGACCAACAGTGCCCCTGGAAGCAAGCAAGTGGTTAAGATAACTTAAACAAAACAAAATGTGTGTTTGCTCAAAACTGATGGCTCCAAGAGGAAAAGTAATGTTTAAGCTTTGGTGTAATTCTTTGTACTTTGAGTTTATCAGATCTGACTTTTGCTGTGCGTAAATATATTACATTTTGGTGGTTTATTTAATTATAATTAAATGTATCATAAGATTTTAAGGAAAATAAAAATCGTAAGCTGTTAGCTAAATTGAACTTGTTTACCTTCCTAAACAGGATGGAGTGTCCTGAGATTGGGGATTTTGTCTTACTCATCTCTGTACTTCAAGTGCTTGATCAAGTAGTTGTTATTGTTTAGTTGCTAAGTCGTCTCTGACTTTTTTGTGACCCCAAGGACTGTAGCCCACCAGGTTTCTCTGTCCATGGGGTTTCCCAGGCAAGAACACTGGAGTGGGTTGCCATTTCTTTCTCCAGGGGATCTTCCTGACACAGGGATCAATCTCCTGCATTGGCAGGCAGGTTCTTTACCACTGAGCCACCGGGAAGCCCAATCAAATAGTAGGTGCTCACTAAAAGTTTATTGAATAGATTAATGAATGTGAGATCTTAAAAAACAACAGACTTGTAGTCTATTGGTAAGGAAAACTCTCTTTAAAATTATTTTACCCTGGAGATATTCATTTCCTGAATTAGGAAATACTAGTATAAATCTATTACAAATTTTCTTCTTTGAAATATTTTCAGGAATTTCCTTTAAACCAGTGACAGATACAATATATTGACGAGTACTCTTAGAAGGTATACTTTCTTAGACGTTTCTGGTTTTTTGAGAAGTCATTATTTGTGTTATCTGCTCTTGTTTTTTCAGAGGTACATCTTGAGGGGAGCAGAAAGGAGGACATTGCTGCTCTGAAATAGCTCATTTATCTACTCTGAGAGTACCTAGTAACCTAGTCAACTCCTAGAGAACAGCTCATAACATGGCATGATGAGAAATGATGATTACTAAAACACGGTTCTCATTGCAAAGTAATAATAATCAGTTTCACTTGGAGCATCAAGTGATGCATTAATAGGAAATAATAACATAAAAGGCAACGGCACCCCACTCCAGTACTCTTGCCTGGAAAATCCCATGGATGGAGGAGCCTGGTAAGCTGCTCTCCATGGGGTCGCAAAGAGTTGGACACGACTGAGTGACTTCTCTTTCACTTTTCACTTTCATGAATTGGAGAAGGAAATGGCAACCCACTCCAGTGTTCTTGCCTGGAGAATCCCAGGGACAGGGGAGCCTGGTGGGCTGCCCTCTATGGGGTCGCACAGAGTTGGACACGACTGAAGCGACTTAGCAGCAGTAGCAGCAGCAATAACATAAAAAACAAAAGCAACCTCAATCCCTATATAGTAGTATATATTTTCTTAAGAAATAGAAGATCCCATAGATTTAAATTCTTAATAAAGCCTAAGTTAAGAGAGTTTTATTTTGTTTTGCCAATAAAAAAAGCTGTAGAGTCACAGGTTATAAGTTTTCAGTTATTTATGTTTCTCTAAAATATGAAAAAAATTAAATACCTTCACTATATCAATTATATTAGAGTTAAACTCTGGATCTTTATTTATTTTTAATATTTGTTTATTTATTTGGGCTCTACCAAGTCCTATTTGCAGCACACATGATCTTTAGTTGCAGCATTTGAACTCAGTTGCAGCATGTGGGATCTAGTTCCCTGACCAGGGGTTGAACCAAGGTCCCCTGCATTGGGAGCATGGAGTCTTAGCCACTGGACCACCAGGGAAGTCCCAAACTCTGGATCTTTAGGAGAAGGTGTTGCCAGTGGCGTCATATGGTCTGGTGAACTACTCTCCCCATATTGCTCCCTGAAACTGGAGATAGATTCAGAAATGATGTGAAAATAGTAAGGAAAAGCCAAATCAGAAATTCTCTGCCCCCAAATAATAATATCCAATACCCTACCATTTAATTATCACTATTGTTCTATGAAGACCTACAAGACCTTTTAGAACTAACACCAAAAAAGATGTCCTTTTCATTATAGGGGACTGGAATGCAAAAGTAGGAAGTCAAGAAACACCTGGAGTAACAGGCAAATTTGGCCTTGGAATACGGAATGAAGCAGGGCAAAGACTAACAGAGTTTTGCCAAGAAAATGCACTGGTCATAGCAAATACCCTCTTCCAACAACACAAGAGAAGACTCTATACATGGACATCACCAGATGGTCAACACCGAAATCAGATCGATTATATTCTTTGCAGCCAAAGATGGAGAAGCTCTATACAATCAGCAAAAACAAGACCAGGAGCTGACTGTGGCTCAGACCATGAACTCCTTATTGCCAAATTCAGACTGAAATTGAAGAAAGTAGGGAAAACCACTAGACCATTCAGGTATGACCTAAATCAAATCCCTTATGATTATACAGTGGAAGTGAGAAATAGATTTAAGAGCCTAGATCTGATAGATAGAGTGCCTGATGAACTATGGAATGAGGTTCGTGACATTGTACAGGAGACAGGGATCAAGACCATCCCCATGGAAAAGAAATGCAAAAAAGCAAAATGGCTGTCTGGGGAGGCCTTGCAAATAGCTGCGAAAAGAAGAGAAGCGAAAAGCAAAGGAGAAAAGGAAAGATATAAACATCTGAATGCAGAGTTCCAAAGAATAGCAAGAAGAGATAAGAAAGCCTTCTTCAGTGATCAATGCAAAGAAATAGAGGAAAACAACAGAATGGGAAAGACTAAGGATCTATTCAAGAAAATCAGAGATACCAAAGGAACATTTCATGCAAAAATGGGCTTGATAAAGGACAGAAATGGTATGGACCTAACGGAAGCAGAAAATATTAAGAAGAGGTGGCAAGAATACACAGAAGAACTGTACAAAAAAAGAGCTTCATGACCCAGATAATCATGATGGTGTGATCAGTGACCTAGAGCCAGACATCCTGGAATGTGAAGTCAAGTGGGCCTTAGAAAGCATCACTACGAACAAAGCTAGTGGAGGTGATGGAATTCCAGTGGAGCTATTCCAAATCCTGAAAGATGATGCTGTGAAAGTGCTGCACTCAATATGCCAGCAAATTTGGAAAACTCAGCAGTGGCCACAAGATTGGAAAAGGTCAGTTTTCATCCCAATTCCAAAGAAAGGCAATGCCAAAGAGTGCTCAAACTACCGCACAATTGCACTCATCTCACACACGAGTAAAGTAATGCTCAAAATTCTCCAAGCCAGGCTTCAGCAATATGTGAACCGTGAACTTCCTGATGTTCAAGCTGGTTTTAGAAAAGGCAGAGGAACCAGAGATCAAATTGCCAACATCCGCTGGATCATGGAAAAAGCAAGAGAGTTTCAGAAAAACATCTATTTCTGCTTTATTGACTATGCCAAAGCCTTTGACTGTGTGGATCACAATAAACTGTGGAAAATTCTGAAAGAGATGGGAATACCAGACCACCTGATCTGCCTCTTGAGAAATCTGTATGCAGGTCAGGAAACAACAGTTCGAACTGGACATGGAACAACAGACTGGTTCCAAATAGGAAAAGGAGTACGTCAAGGCTGTATATTGTCACCCTGCTTATTTAACTTATATGCAGAGTACATCATGAGAAATGCTGGTCTGGAGGAAACACAAGCTGGAATCAAGATTGCCGGGAGAAATATCAATAACCTCAGATATGCAGATGATACCACCCTTATGGCAGAAAGTGAAGAGGGGCTAAAAAGCCTCTTGATGAAAGTGGAAGTGGAGAGTGAAAAGGTTGGCTTAAAGCTCAACATTCAGAAAACGAAGATCATGGCATCTTGTCCCATCACTACATGGGAAATAGATGGAGAAACAGTGGAAACAGTGTCAGACTTTATTTTTCTGGGCTCCAAAATCACTGCAGATGGTGACTGCAGCCATGAAATTAAAAGACGCTTGCTCCTTGGAAGGAAAGTTATGACTAACCTAGATAGCGTATTCAAAAGCAGAGACATCACTTTGCCAACAAAGGTTCACCTAGTCAAGGCTATGGTCTTTCCTGTGGTCATGTATGGATGTGAGAGCTGGACTGTGAAGAAGGCTGAGCACCGAAGAATTGACGCTTTTGAAGTGTGGTGTTGGAGAAGACTCTTGAGAGTCCCTTGGACTGCAAGGAGATCCAACCAGTCCATTTTGAAGGAGATCAGCCCTGGGATTTCTTTGGAAGGAATGATGCCAAAGCTGAAACTCCAGTATTTTGGCTACCTCATGCAAAGAGTTGACTCATTGGAGAAGACTCTGATGCTGGGAGGGATTGAGGGCAGGAGGAGAAGGGGACGACAGAGGATGAGATGGCTGGATGGCATCACTGACTCAATGGATGTGAGTCTGAGTGACCTCCGGGAGCTGGTGATGGATAGGGAGGCCTGGCGTGCTGCAGTTCATGGGGTCGCAAAGAGTCGGACACGACTGAGCGACTGATCTGATCTCTGATTGTAATATTGATGCAAACTATACAGGTAAAAAAAAAAATCTTTATTCTTTTTATTTTCAACACCTGTACTCCATAAACAAGCATTCTGAAATAGTTTACTTCTCTGCAGATTCCGAACTTCTTTCTAGAGGAAAGATCTGTGCTTTAAAATGGGATCATGTTTAAGATTGTGGTAGATTGAATTACTAGCCACAGGTCTTCACTCCCTGTAATAGTATTATGCACCTCCACCTTTGCCATGGTCCCAAAGTGTGAAGAATAAACTCCCCTGCCCCTTAACTATGGCTTCACTATTCGACTGCTGGAATATGACACAAGTAATAGTGTTTCAGCTCCAAGCCCAGGACTTAAGAGGAAACTTGTATTTTTGGTCACCTCTCCTTTGTTTCTACCACTGCTGTGGCCAGTCCACTCGTTCAATAAAGAAAAGAACCATGAGAAGTAGACCGGACTCCAGCCTGAGAAGAACCAAGCTCAGGAGGACCCACAGCTTAAGTAATGACACCCAGCTGAGTCCAGCCTAGATCAGTCATACCTCAGACAACTCACAGAGGGATAATCTAGAGCAAATGATTGTCATAAGTCACTGAGTTTGGGGGTGTGGGGTGGGGCAGAGTTTGTTATATGGCAATAGATAACAGCTACAAAGACCAGGATATGTATCAGCACCAACAATGGTCCTGACAAGCTACTTATTCCTAAGAAAAGTCATAATAAAAGCTTGAGTACCCACCACAGAAGAGTTCATCGCTTTCATCAAAGCAGTCATTTACTCCATCACATCGCTGGGCCTGAGGGACACACACACCGGAGGAGCATCTAAAAGATCCAACAGGACAGGCTAGAGACAATAAAAAACAGGAAATCTTGTGTGGGCCCCTAAAGCGCACCAGACCACATTAACAAAGAAATGTGAGTTGCTAAGTGACATGAGTAGCAATGTGGCAATAGTAATAATATAATTTCTCCATCAAAGCAAAGCTATAGCTGATATTTGAAAGAGCAAAAGGGAGAATTTAAGAGAGCAAAGAAAGCAAACGAATCCACGAGAAGCTGAGTCAACACTGCACCCAGGTCACCTCGTACAGTCAAACTCCTACACCTCCATCCTTGACTCAGCAAGGATGTGAGTCTTGGCTTTATCCCAGACTCGAAGAAAGAGAAAACTGGAGCATGATGTCGAATCTAGTAGGCTCAGAGTGCAGTCTTTAGAGTTTCTGGGGGAATTTAAGTGGCTTTCTGGTACCTCTGAATCCTCTATGATCAGATACATTATTCTGAGTCTGTGCATTTAATTACATTTTCGAGTGGTCTCTACCATAAAATGTATTAGTAACCACTGATCTTAAAGGTTGGACCTAAAGAGATTAACAACTGTTCTCAAAACTCAGGACCCCTAAGGCACTTCAACCAGCCTATTCATCAAAGATTCATTGCCTGCCTGGCCCAGAATCTTCACTCCTGGGCTTGTAGCTAAACATGATAGTAATAATGAATGTTTTCTGTCTGCCATGGTCTAAAGGACTGTGTACTTCACCCCCCACCCCAAATTTTTATGTTGAAATCCTAATGCCCAAGGTGATATTAGGAGGAGATGGGGCCTTTAGGAGGTGATAAATGATGAACACAGAGCCCTTATGAATGAGATGAGTGCCTTTATGTCAATAATAGGCCCACAGAGCATCCTCAGTCCTTCCATCACTCTACAACATAATGAGAAATCTAAGGCCAGAAGATGGCCCTCCTTCAACCAAGCTGGAACATGATCTTGGACGTCCAGCCTCTAGAACTGTGAGAAGTAAATTTCTGTTCTTTATAAGCTACCTAGTCTATGCTTTGTGCAGATGAATAGGAATAGTGCGTGGTCAGGTCAACCACTGTCTCAATAGCACACAATGGAGAGAATGAGTTCCTAGAAAATACTCATTGTTCGAAAAAATAGTTAAAAATAAGATAGCTTACTATTTACCTCTATCCTCACTGGTGACTGTAGTATTCTGATATTCAGAAGTGTAACATTCTGAATCCAGAAGGAGATATATTAGTATTGGCAGAGACGGAAGAGTCTAACTGAGCTTTCTCTCAAGTCTTAACCTCATGGATTCCTACGTGGTTAACCCTTACTTTCCCTGCTTTTAAAACAGGTCGTGAATTTCCTGAGTCAGAGTCTACTCTCTCCAGCACTAATGACTTCCCTCAGACATTGCCTTTTCGAAATGCTGACCGCTTTCTGGCCATGTTTCCAGTAGTTCTCAGTGTGAAGTTCAACATTCTGAAGATGGACATTTGGACTGTCCTTGGACTCACAGCTCTCCCTGTGTATCAGAGGCCACAGTGAATTGTACCTATTGCCCTTCAATCCACCAAATGATGGTGTAAACCTCATATTTACAAAAAATTATGGTTAGCAAGAAGAACAATGAATCAAGAAATTGATATTTCAGGAATAATGTAAGACACTATTTTTCAATTATAACAAGCAATTATATTATTTCTTCTATAATTTAAACTTCAGCAGAATAAATACATAATTGTATGTATTATTTATCATATATTTTGTTTCTACTATATATTTATTTAAATATTATTATAAAAGTATGCTAGTCAATAGCAGAAGTAAAGAAGCAGTTTTCATTCCTTAAATTCTCACAGTTTAGAGTCATAAAATGTTGGCCTCTGTTTAACCTTTTGTTACGGTTTCTTAAGGGACTGATCTCCATCTTACGTTGACTGATGTTGTAACTGCCATATTCCACCAAAAGCGGCTTGTCCGAAAGCCTTGAACTGCACTGCAGCTGAACGTGAACCAGAGGACTGGGCACTCGGAAAATCGTCTGGTGATCCATGTAGGAGCCGCAGTACCTGCCAGCAAGGGTTGGGGGCACACAACATGAGACTGTGTTAACTGCTTGTTGACCAAACCACTGATCCTTGGGTCATTTGAGCTTCGTAAACAGAGATGCTTATAGTAACGCCGATGGTAGTCATCCATCGTATGCTAAGTGATTGTGACTGAGTCACTTCTGTCCCCTCGATTTTCTCCCCTGCTAAATAAAACAATAGCAGTGCTCTAAACGTCATTACCTGTTACTTTCCTCACCAACACTTAAAATTGGAAGAAATATGGGTTTATATCTCTTAGTCTTCTCTCTTCTTTCAGCATATATATAACTGCCTAACAAAAAAAGAATTATCTACTTTGTTTGGCTGCAGACCTTTCTACAGAACAGAGTGTAATCCATCAACTAAAATTAAAAGCATGCAAAAAATTCCAGCAACACTTAAAACAAAAGACAACAATATTTCAGTCTAAATTGAATTCTGGTGAACTTCAGGGCTTATCCTTGGCAAAATTTCAAAATAGTGATATCTATCTGCAATATTTCCCTACTTCAATTTCTTACTTCTCATCAGCTAGGGGAAAATGTCCCTCCTATTAGTAATTTTTTATTATATGAGCACTATGGTTAGTGGAACATGAAGTATACATGGGTATATATATACTTATGTGTATGTATATTAATACACTGGGTACCCATGGTACGTTAGGCCCTGTGTGGTCAAGACTTTTCCAGATGAAATATGTAAGTTTCCAAAGGGAACCAATAAACACTAGGCTTGGGGGGGGTGGGGGGTGGGCAGGTCATTCTCCTTTGGAATCTGTGAATGGCAATCACTCCAGGTCCCCAAAGCATTTGGGAACCACACATGTTCCATGGATCAGATGCTATGGTTCAGTGGGAAGAGCCTATCATTTCACAGTTCAAAGTAAGTGAAGTGAAAGTCACTCAGTTGTGTCCAACTCTTTGCAACCCCAAGAACTATACAGTCCATGGAATTCTCCAGGCCAGAATACTGGAGTGGGTAACCCTTCCCTTCTCCAGGGGATCTTCCCAACCTAGGGATCAAACTCAGGTCTCCTGCATTGCAGGTGGATTCTTTACCAACTGAGCTATCAGGGAAGCCCCACAGTTCAGAGCATTCATGTATATTTCGGGAAGAATCTTTAGCATTTGGCTGAAGTTCAGGAGCTGATGGGTGAATACACCAGTTCTGGAGATATGAGGAGCTGCAAGGGCCCAACTGGCTAAATGGGAGCCAGCATGCAAGAGGCACCTAAAAGCTGAGTCAAGCTCTTGGGTCTAGAGTCTACTCTAGGTGTTCATCTTGGAATCAGAATCCTGCTTTCTAATATCATGATTATATCAGTATCTCATAGTGATTTTAACATTTACTAGAGTTTTCTTGCAAAGATGAGCCTCACTATGATGGGAAGAAGAAGTCAAGGGGAAAGGGACCTTTGAAACCTTGCTTGGGCTAGACTTTACAGGGGACAGTATGGAAGGAGGCATACTGGTAGTTCTGATGCAAAGAACTGACTCTTTTGAAAAGACTCTGATGCTGGGAAAGATTGAAGGCAGGAGGAGAAGGAGACAACAGAGGATGAGATGGTTGGATGGCATCCCTGATTCAATGGACATGAGTTTAAGTGAACTCAGGGAGTTGGTGATGGACAGGGAGGCCTGGCGTGCTACAGTCCATGGGGTCCCGAAGAGTTGGACACAACTGAGCGACTGAACTGATAGTGGTAGTTTATGAAACGAACGTAAAATAAAGTGAGAGACTGAGAAGCCCAGCAAGTGTTAGTTTACACGGACAGACGGGTGACAGGTAAGAAAACCGAGATGTAAGAGGTCAAGTAATTTGTTAAAGTTCAAATAGCAAATAAGAAGAGACAGGATTAGGATAGAGTTAAGGCAATGGCACCCCACCCCAGTACTTTTGCCTGGAAAATCCCATGGATGGAGGATCCTGGTGGGCTCCAGTCCATGGGGTCGCTAGGAGTCAGACACGACTGAGCGACTTCACTTTCACTTTTCACTTTCATGCATTGGAGAAGGAAATGGCAATCCACTCCAGTATTCTTGCCTGGAGAATCCCAGGGACAGGGGAGCCTGGTGAGCTTCTGTCTGGGGGTCGCACAGAGTTGGACACGACTGAAGCGACTTAGCAGCAGCAGCAGCAACAGATACTAAACGTTTACACTTTCTAACAAACCAACTGCCTTCCTCTGAGGAACTTGGTTGTACAAAAGCTGTGAGGGAGGGCTGTTTCTTTTTCAGGTTTGTATACTGCCTTCTAGTTGCCCTGAGCACTCATACCCTACCCAGCGTTCTCTAAATTTAGGATCACCAGGCTTCCTGGTATCAGCGTTACTTTTTCTTCCTTCCCTACTATAGATCCAAAGCCTTTAGGCTACTTAGCAGCCAAGTGTGAGAAATTAATTTAATTAAAGCTTTTCTGATGAAAAGAACCGATAATGAAAAGGGCTGGCATTTAAAATCCTTTGGGTACCGCCAGTATCAAAAGAATCTGATAGGATTTCAGCCAACCCACAAGATAAGGGGAAGAACTGGCCCTTCAGGAAAAGTATTTAGGGCAGAGAGCTTTCCCGGTATCTGTAGGAGGAAACTGTCCATATTTTGGCAGCAATACATCATGAGTGGTAGGGGTTGTTACTTAGGTGGAAGTATCCCATTTTCAAAGGACTGCTTTAAGCATATAAGCTTATAAAAGACTTATAAAGATTTGTGTTCTGGACCTCTGATTAAATACCAAAATTCAGTATCTTTAAAGCCTTAGGGCATATTCCACAGTATTTATGCATCTGATGTCATTTTCTTAGCAATCTTAACATATTAATCATAGCTAGTATATTTTGATGTATGATAAGCATCATTTCACTGAATGCTTACCGAAAAAAACTCCACCTTATTACCTCATTTTACAGACTAACAATCAAAGCAATTAAATAATTTGTCCTAGTTAATATAGCTACTAAATAACAAGGCTGCAACTTGAACCTAGGTCTTCTGCCTCCTGCATAATAGTCTCTTGATTCAAAAATACTTTCCAAAGGAGCACAGGCCACATATTAATAATGGATCCAAGAAAGCCTTTAAAACAAGCAGAAAATGAAAGAAAAGTGTTAGTCGCTCAGTAGTGTCTGACTCTATGTGACTCCACGGCCTTTAGTCCACCAGGCTCCTCTGCCCACAGGATTCTCCAGGGGATCTTCCTGACCCAGGTATCGAATCTGGGTCTCCTGGAAAGCCATCTAAGAGATTAAAGAAAATCGAAGAAGTTTGCTCAGGAAAATCATTTAGAAAGGGAAGGCTTCATTCATGGAAGAGCAAGGAGCAAAGAGTCAGCAGACAGATTTCTCAGGCTAACTTCACAAGGATCCTTAGAGTAAACTGAGAAGCTAATTGGCAAAAACAGAACATCCTGTCATTTTTTTTAATATGAGACCTATTATAACTTTAGAAGCAAATAAACAGTAGGAACAACCAAAGAATGAATTCAGGGAAAGAATGAGGACCAAGAGGTCAACTCAGGAAGCCCAGACAGCTAGATTTCTCTCAGTTTCTTTCTCCTACTGCACAGAATTGGCTAACGGTCTCTAGCTTTTATAATCACAAAGGCTTCTCTTTACTATTTTCCTTCAGGTCTGCAATGGTTTATCTACCAATTATTTTTGCGAAGTATGGAGTGTGTATATCCATAGCTCAACAGCACGGAGCAGCGATGGAAACAGGGATTTATGAATCCTGGCTTAATCTTTTATGAACTGAGCAACCTAGAGAAAATTACTTAACTCCTGTATTTTCAGTTCCCCTGTCTGTAAATAGCAAAGTGAAAACTTTTTGGAGAAAAGGCATCCAAGGCTTTGAACTTCTGGGCAAGGCTTTTCATTAAATTCTTCACATACGGTAAACACTTACATGTGCTCATTAATTTCCCACCATCCATGGTCACAGCCTTTCATACTCTTCTTGGTTATTGAATAGTTATGGAATTTCAGTGCTATGCCAAGAGTTGACAGGGGAGACTATGAAAAACAAAGGTAAGTCAGTGTCAGAAAAATGATTCAATTGAAGAATATGTTTCATATGAAGATTTTGTTACTCAGAACTCACTCCCTGGGCTTGCTGTTTTAAAGGCAGTTTACTCTTTGTGCCCTGTGGCACTTGGTGAAGTAGACCAGTTGCCCTGAACACGCGGACCTAAGGAGAACATGAGAGAGACGGAAGTGAACCACTCGGTGCTTAGGGAGCAGCTGCGAGACACCAGTGTGACGAACCAGGTGACCTGGAATAGATGCATTAGTTCATCTCTACATTTGTGCTTCCTCCTAGTGAATGAGCTCGACTTTGAAAACACCCACTTGTTAGCAAATGTGCACACTTTCCTCCTTAGATTCAATAATGACATCGTTTATTTAAGACACTATTCAGATTCTTTAGAAAGAGGAAGACTGAATCAATACCCTCTTTATATTAAACCCTGGTATTCCAGAAGGCAGTAAGTGAGCCATCCCTATTATCAGAAAAGATCAAACAAGAGAAGTAGTTACCTATTTGGTACATGCACAAGTGAACACACACACACACACACACACACACACACAATGCAACTGGCCTGGTTGTGGCATTGTCTGCTATGCACATACATCACATCTGATATGCCACAATACTTGTTTCATGTTCTCTTTGATCCAGGGACTAAGAGAGAGTTCTCCAATTTTAGGGAGTAGAATTTTGATTTCCTTATTTTCAAGTTTTAATTCTATCCAAGTTAGATAAGAGATTATTTATTGCAGTGTAGCTTTTAACTTTTTAATTTACCAAGAATTTTGTTGTGATCAAATGTACGAAGTCACCCAAGGTCATTTTGAAAAGGAGGGTAATTTCTGTTTATACATACATTACCAAACTTTTTATTTGTATGATTTAATACTCTCCCTAGCCTTATTTATTGACCCCCTACCCCCACTGTCTCTGTCGTGAGCCAAGAAAAAGGAAAATCTCTTATTGAAGAGATTATTTCCACTTCTCTGTGTACTTCCTATAAGTTTTACAAGCAATAACACTATGTCCTTTGGTGCATAAATACTTATAGTGCTTAGATCCTTATGTGGATTGCCCTCTTTCTCATTGTAGATTGCTTTCCTTTTCTCACTGAATGCCCTGATTTCAGCATTGTCTGGCATTAAGGTTGAGATCCCTGCTTTCTTATTTTTTACATGGTCTGGTATAACTGCCTATTTTTATTTTCAGCTTTATTAAATCACTTTTTAAATTCATTTTGTCTTTTAAAAACAGCACATAGTTAAGTTTTAGGTAATATTTTGTGATTCAGTCTTGCTGTTTTGTTCTTTTAACATAGGAATTTTGTCCATTGGCTGTTATTTCTCTGACAAACATTTGGTTTTTCAGTTATGTCATCATATTTCATGTTACAGTTTCTTTGCTGTGTGGTGTGCTTCTTTCTAATGTGTGTTTAAATATAGTAGATTTTCCCCTTTCTTTGAGAGGGAATGGGTTGGGTACTTTATGACTGATTTAAATGTCACAACATCACCCTTAGGCAGGAAGTATGATACCCATCCTACAGAAGAAGAACTCTAGGCTAACCAAAGACAAGGAACCTTCCGATGGTTAAGAAATGAACTACTCCTGCATGTCCAAACCAGTCCTGCATGTCTCTGAAGGCTTCCTTTTTCTTAGGCCCAAGTAGAGATCCATGTTAGGAACTCAACAGGATTGTTTTTTATTCACCATAAGACTCATGAGAACACATATCACATTTTTTCCACTCGTCATCTATTTCTTTATACTAAAAAAAAAAAAAAAAAAGATGCAAACTGAGAGATAGGAAACTCTTTAAAATCAATTAAATTGTACAGCATAAGAACATATTCCAGTGTAATCCTCCACCAAGAAACTCACTTAGGCATTTTCACTGAGTTCCAGGGCACCGAAACAAAATGGATTTATAGGCACCACTACCCGTCTCCCCAGCACAAAGCCTGTCTACAGTGAAAGGAAATATGTCCCCTTGCACACTGATTCCACTGACACAGAATGGCACACTTCTGCTTTCATACTCAGATTAACCAGGAGGAGCTGTTGATATGACTGTGATGATCAATGGAGGGGCAAAGTGCAGTTCCACAAAGCATTGCAAGTTAATTTGGCAAATGAACAAGAAACATGAATAATCTACTAAGTACGCTATCTCCTTCTATGTTCTGTATTCTCTATTCCCACTGCCCAGCCCCTGCCTTTTCTTTGTGAACTTTAACCAAGTAAGGGGAGGAATTCTCCTGATCTGGACCTGCTGTATTTAAATATTTCTCTAGTCAACGATGATGACAGAATGCAGGACATGCCTTATCTTCGATCACCCCTCGCTCACCAATGGCTGTGTACACACAGCTCAGATGAACTTCAGATGAACACTGGAGAATTCTGCAGCAAAGGTGCTTGCCACAGAAGCATGGAACAGAGACTTCCTTCTGGGAATCCCATCTGATATGAGGAGGTGAACGGCCATGGCCCACGGTGATCCCTGCTTATGTCTGGCAAAATATACCTAATTGTTCAGGGTGTTGGGCTGATAACATCTGTGATAAAGCAACTCAAAAGACAGCTTCTTTCTTTGCTTCTGAGACTCTAAAGCAAAACTGATCATTTGGGGGGAAAAAAAGGAAGAGAGAGGGATGTGAATATTCAGTGAAGTGATTGTTATGACACACAAGGGAGCTGAACATCTCTGTTGTTTTTTTCAGTTGCCCAGTTGTGTCCTACTCTTTGTGACCCCATGGACTGCAGCACGCTAGGGCTGCCTGTCCCTCACCATCTCCCAGAGTTTGCCCAAGTTCATGTTCATTGCGTCAGTGATGCCATCTAGCCGTCTCATCGCCTGACACCCTCTTCTCCTTCTGCCCTTGATCTTTCCCACCAGTATCAAGGACTTTTCCAATCAGTTGTCTATTTGCATCGGATGACCAAAATACTGGAGCTTCAGCTTTAGCATCAGTCCTTTGAGTGAATATTCAGGGTTGCTCTCCCTAAGATTGAATAGTTTGATCTCCTTGCTGTCCAAGGGACTTTTAGGAGTCTTCTCCAGCAGCACAGTTTGACGGCGTCTGTTCTTTGGCTTTCTGCCTTCTTTAGGGTCTGAACATCTTTAGGAGCCCAGAAAAGAAGGGGCTGCTGAATTTATTTATGGAGGAGGCATGATTCCTTCTAATTGCACGTGGATTGCTCACTATTGGAGTAGCTTCTGGCAAATGATTTGCCCCCATTTCTGTTTTCTTATCTATAAACCATAACTAGAGTATCTATCCTACCTCAGAGCTATATTTTGAAGAGCAAAATGTATGTGTGCTGAAAGCACTAAAGTACTAGACAAAAGTGGGGCTTTGCAGGTGGCACTAGTGAGACATAAGAGACTTGGTTATATCCCTGGGTTGGGAAGATCCCCTGGAGAAGGACATGGCAACCCACTCCAGTATTCTTGCCTGGAAAATCCCATGGACAGAGAGACTAGTGGGCTACAATCCGTGGGGTCACAAAGAGTCGATGCCACTGCGCACAGTAAACGAAAGTAGACAACATATTATAACCTCTAAGTCCTTTTTTGGTTTTCCTGATTTAATATCTCCCTTGTCTGTAGTCTGCAAGCTCTGCCAAGGACTTTGGTCACCCTGCTTCTAGGCAACCCTGTACAGGTACAATGCCTGACAGGTACCAGACATTCTACAAATGTTCATTGAATGGACAGGAGAGCTTGGGAGAAGAATCAGATGGGCTCTAAGTTGGTGCAAGAGTTAAACTTTCTCAGATAAAAAAGACCTTAAAAACTCAGCTGAAAGTGAGTTGGCAAAGGGAATTGATTGTTCTCTGGTAGATTTGGAAATCGGACCAGGCTCTAAGAAGGACTGCGGATGACATAATCAACTCTTGCGTAAAAAAGGTCATGATTTGAGTCAGTATTTTTGTTCCTTAAGTCATCTGGTTCTTAATCATTTTTAATAAATGCAAAGTCATTTTGCAGGTGACAAATTATTTTTTACATGATTTCCATTCAGCAACATGCTCTCATGCAGCAATCGGTGGCTGCTCAAAGCTTTCTAAGGAACAGCTTTATTTAACCTTCACACTGAGGACTGACCTTGATCTCTGGGAAATGGTGTCATCCCATAAGCCTGGCCCCAGTATTTCCTGTCTCTCATTTCCCATTTCACATCCCCAGGCTCTTTTCCTTATAAAGATTTCCTTTTATTCAGCATTTCTAACCCTTGATTCGGTGAAACAGAAAGTGATTTGATATTTTTATTTGTACCTTCGGAGGCGGCCCCCCCAGTCTTTGCCTGGAACCCACGGCGGGCCTGGGCGCCGGGCCTCCGCTGCCGTCTGTGGGGTCACACGTCGGACCGGGTGACTGCTAGCATAAAGCATAGCATTTGTACCTTAAACTAAAACTTAATCACAGCAATGTTTAGGAACTTTTAAGTTATACGTGGGGTCAATAACTGTTTTATCTCAAAAGGAATTTCAAAATCATCTGGAGGTTTTAGAAATCATCTGGAGTCTTTCTTGTTCTGTTTAGTCATGCAATCATGTCTGACCCTTTGCAGTTCCAGGGACTATAGCCCTCCCAGCTCCTCTGTCCATGGGATTTGCCAGGCAAGAATACTGGAGTGGGTTGCCATTTCCTACTCCAGGGAATCTTCTCGACCCAAGGATGGAACTTGCATCTCTTGTGTCTTCTGCGTCTCCTACATTGACAGGCAGATTCTTTACCACTAGCGCCACCTGGGAAGCCCTTTTCTTGTTCTAGATATTATAAAGAAGATAACTGTTCATTGAAGAGATTAAAGAGACAGATTTGATGTCTTTCCCTTCTCTTTCCCCAACTCTTCTCATCTTCTCTTTCCCTCTTCCCGCCTCCCCCACCTTCATACTAGCTAGCCACCTGAGGCTCTGAGCTTCTGCTTCCCTGAGGCATGGAGAATCTGGCAGTAAGCCAGAGTTCAGCACCTTTATGTCTTAAATATATTTTAAATGTTTATGATAATGATCAAAAAAATAATTTAAGGATGTATGCTGGCAGGACATTGACACCAAGTACAGATTTGGGTATAATGAAATTATTTTAGTATTTAAAGGTTATGACCTTGCATAAATCCTACATGTGCAGTAAGCAGGCTCCTGCCTGGGAGGCTTTGCCTCAGCTTTTCCCTTTGCCTGCAAACTGTTGCCCTCGCGTCTCAGGGTTCTGTGCAAATGTCCCCTTGTCAGTGAGGCTTTCCCTGATCATCCTGTTTGAGACAACAAATCCCTGACTTCCTACCTTTCACACCCCCACTCCAACTCCACTACAAAGCCCCTCCCCAGCTTCATTCTCCACAGCATTCTACCATCATGGAATGCACTATAAACATTTTTGTTGCTGTTGTTCAGGTGCTTGGTCGTGTCTGATTCTTTGCAAGTCTGTGGACTGCAGCATACCAGGCCTCCCTGTCCTTCACCATCTCCTAGCAAACATGAGTTTGCTCAGACTCATGTCCACTGAGTTGGTGATGCCATCCAACCATCTTATACTCTGCCACCCTCTTTTCCTTTGGCCTTCAATCTTTCCCAGCATCAAGGTCTTTTCAAATGAGTCACTTCTTCACACCAGGTGGCCAAAGTATTGGAGCTTCAGCGTCAGTCCTTAAAATGAATATTTAGGGTTAATTTCCTTTAGGACTGACTGGTTCGATCTACTTGCAGTCCAAGGGACTCTCAAGAGTCTTCTCCAGCACCACAATTCCAAAGCATCAATTCTTAAGCGCCAGCCTTCTTTATGTCCAACTCTCACATTTGCACATGACTACTGGAAAAGCCATAGCTTTGACTATATGGACCTTTAAACATTTTACTTGTTTATTTGTTTGTCACCAGGAGTATGTCAAGGCTGTATATTGTCACCCTGCTTATTTAACTTATATGCAGAGTACATCATGAGAAATGCTGGACTGGAAGAAACACAAGCTGGAATCAAGATTGCCAGGAGAAATATCAATAACCTCAGATATGCAGATGACACCACCCTTATGGCAGAAAGTGAAGAGGAACTAAAAAGCTTCTTGATGAAAATGAAAGAGGAGAGTGAAAAAGTTGGCTTAAAGCTCAACATTCAGAAAACAAAGATCATGGCATCCGGTCCCATCACTTCATGGGAAATAGATGGGGAAACAGTGGAAACAGTGTCAGACTTTATTTTTGGGGGCTCCAAAATCACTGCAGATGGTGACTGCAGCCATGAAATTAAAAGATGCTTACTCCTTGGAAGGAAAGTTATGACCAACCTAGATAGCATATTCAAAAGCAGAGACATTACTTTGCCATCAAAGGTCCTTCTAGTCAAAGCTATGGTTTTTCCTGTGGTCATGTATGGATGTGAGAGTTGGACTGTGAAAAAGGTTGAGAGCCGAAGAATTGATGCTTTTGAAGTGTGGTGTTGGAGAAGACTCTTGAGAGTCCCTTGGACTGCAAGGAGATCCAACCAGTCCATTCTGAAGGAGATCAGCCCTGGGATTTCTTTGGAAGGAATGATGTTAAAGCTGAAACTCCAGTACTTTGACCACCTCATGCGAAGAGTTGACTCATTGGAAAAGACTCTGATGCTGGGAGGGATTGAGGGCAGGAGGAGAAGGGGACGACAGAGGATGAGATGGCTGGATGGTATCACTGACTCGATGGACGTGAGTCCGAGTGAACTCCGGGAGTTTGTGATGGACAAGGAGGCCTGGCGTGCTGTGATTCATGGGGTCGCAAAGGGTCGGACACGACTGAGTGACTGAACTGAACTGACTCCCTCTACTTTATAGTGAATTCCATGAGAGCAGAGCTTGTGTGTGTGTGTGTGTGTGTGTGTGTGTGTGTGTGTGTGTGTGTGTGGACTTCATGGATCCTAGTGTCTAGAATACTGCCTGACACATTAAAAGCAGGCATTTAATAACAACATGCTGAATGAATACAAACTAGACAGTTCTTGCTGCTTACATCCAATATCTACATCTCATAGATATTGCATGGTCTCACAAAAATTACTTCATATGCATATGCTGCAAGAGCAAAGGTGACACCTTGCCCTATCTCCCTCTACATGAATATTAAGTTGAAGAAGGAAAAATAGGTAACAGACTGAGATTTTAAAAACAAACAGAGAAACAAACAAAAACCAGGAACTCCCTGTCTAGCACTAGAAGAAGTTGTATGTATTTCATATAAATTTGCACTGATTTGTTTATACAATGATATATATGTTTTTTGTTTGTTTTAATCACCAAATCGTGCCTGACTTTTTGCAACTCCATGGACTGTAGCCTTCCAGGCCCCTCTGTCTATTGGATTCCCTAGGCAAAAATATTGGAGTGGGTTGCCATTTCTTGCTTAATCCAATTTTTATTTTTTAAATTATCTTGCTGATGAAGTAATTAAAAGTTAATAATAAATGAGGTCTGTCATAATAAAATAAGTTGTTTGATCCTGTAATAATGTCTTTGCATTTTTTAATCTGAGCCATCAAGGAAGTCCCTGGAATACTCAAGTGGGTAGTCATTCCCTTTTGCAGGGAATCTTCCCAATCCAGGGTCTCCCACATTGCAGGCAGATGCTTTACCATCTGAGCCACCAGAGAAGCCTGTATTTTTTAATACAAACAAAATAAGAAACTGGATAAGTAAGCTCCAGGTTGCAAACGGCAGTTAATTTGTGGGAAACAAGTTGAAATTACGACAAACTTGCGTGATGTAGGTAAAATATCTTAATAAAGCTTAAATATTATAAAACTAACATTCTTTTCAATCATTTAAACAATCAGTATAATTAAATTCAGAGATAAATTGTTACCAAGAAGAAGATAACAATATTTTTTCTAAGATAGTGGTAAAACTAGGCTACCTGAAATTTCCAGGTACACTTGCATTTCGGAGGATAGTAGCTTGGGTAATATGGACTTGAAATTTTCCCTTCAAAACCAGTGATTTCTTTGACCAACACTGTGTTTTCACATTCTGAAAAAAATATCCAGTAACACACAGTGATTTGCAGTTGTGAAATTATGAGAAATAGCATACATTTCTTTAACTATAAATACACATTTTCTTGATCAATAAATATTTATCTTTGAAATGTAAGCTACTTTTTAAAAAGAAATAGTACCCTAGGATATATAGCTATTATACTGTTCAAAGTCTACACTTGTTTTCAAATAATTTATTTTGGTTACAGATCTATAGGATGCTATTCCTTTCTTTAAAAAACATGGTTTAAATATATTTTTTCTTCCAGTTTTATTGAGCTGTAATTAAAACATTAACCCTGTATATATATTTTGACATACAGCTCTATAAATATATATTTCTAAAGCTCTGAGTTAATTTTGTTCAAATTAGTGTGTATTTGTTGTTCAAGATTATATCCAGTTTAAATAATATGTTATACTCTTTAAGACAATCTAAATGTCTATTCTTACTGATATGGTCATCCTTCTGCTGGAATATAAGCTGTCTGAGAGCACTGACTTTTTTATCTATTTCACTTATTATTTTCCTAACATGTAAGTAGTTCCTGGCATACAACAGACGTTCAATAAGTATACTTTGAGTGAATAGACAAATTCCAGTACCATATTTCTGTTATAATTCTTTTTTTAACCATTGGAGTTACAGATAACTTTCAAAGCAACAATATCTCAAATATCAAGTTCAATTTTGTTCAATAAATTAATTTTACATTCGGTTTTGTAAAAATTTATCAAAATGAGCCACTGCCCTAAAATATCGATGAATCTGTAGCTCTCACCATCTATTTAAGCCAAATTCTCTTCCCTCCTTACCCTCATCTCCCATTCTAATCTTTCTTTCATAAAGAAGTCAGCAAAACATGACCTGTAAGATTTGAGCAGTTTCCAAGGCAACAAATGTTACAAGAACATGAGAGTTTCAGAGAGGGCTCTTTTCATTCTGTTCTGTTTGACTATGTCAGCCCAAGTCAAAAAAAGAAGAATGAAGAGAAAGGTCACTTTTTGCTCACTAGAAAACCTCTGGGCTTTGCATCACAAGCATCTTCTAGGATGGCACTCATGTGCACGCATGCTAAGTGGCTTCAGTTGTGTCTGACTCTTTGTGACCCTATGGACTGTAGCCTGCCAGGCTCCTCTGTTCATGGGATTCTCCAGGCAAGAACACTGGAATGGGTTGTGACGTCCTCCTGCAGGGGACGTTCTTGATCCAGGGATCAAACCCACATCTTTTATGTCTCCTGCATTGGCAGGCTGGTTCTTCAGCACTAGCACCACCTGGGAAGCCTGGCACTCAGGTGCATTACTGTAAATGAGAATTCACAAAAGAATGTGCTAAAAGAAAGTGCTCTACTGCGCTATTGTCCCTCAGCTCCAAACCCATTCCTGTCTGCTCTGCAAGGCTGGTCTGGGACTCTGCAAACTTCTCTCTTTTACCCCCTGATAGACTCTGCCAGAGGGCTTCCCAGGTGGCACTAGTGGTAAGAATCCACTTGCCGATGCAGGAGACGTGAGAGATGAGGGTTCGATCCCTGGGTCGGAAAGATCCCCTAGAGAGGGCATGGCAACCCACTCCAGTATTTTTGCCTGGAGAATCCAATGGACATAAGAGACTAGCCCATAGGGTTGCAAAGAGTCGGACACGACTGAAACAATTTAGCAGGCAAGTACACAGGCTCTGCCAGTAAGGGGTGCTAAAGAGAGGCTAGAAATCTGGAAAGGAAGAACAGGACTTGTGCCTGTTTCTTATTTCTGGGAGTGTCACCCCAGCAATGCCGCTTCACCCCTGCAGGTTCTCCTCCTTCTTGTAGCAGAGTTGAATACTGCTAGCAGTTTTCCCACTCCCTCCCACTTTATTGTGTCTCCCTCAAAGATACCAGCTCAGCTGTCTGGCTCCCTCCCCTCAAAGGCCTGGGTCCCAAGTTAATGAACTTCCGAAATCATAGACATGAACACCAGCTGGGCAGGACCCTCTCCTCAGAGGCCTGAATTTCATTCCACAGACCCCTTCCTCCAAGTTCTAAACTGTAATCATTCCAATTGTTTTTATTTGTTCCTCCAAATCTACCAATAGTAGTTGCTTCCTATCATGTGTTACATCTGTGATAACTTACAGTCTTTTTGTTTTCATGTTTTTATGGGATTTTTTTGTTTTTTGCCTTTTGAGATACCCATTTTCACACCTTTACACAGAGCTAACAGTTCTTTATATTAAATCCTCTCTGTTAGAATAACTAGTAAGACCTCCCTCTTCTCACCAGACCCTGACTCAGGATCCTGACTTAATGCAACTAGTATTACAACATAGCCTCAGGAGAGATATGACTGGAGTATCTTATCAAAACAAGTATTTCTCATAACTTATTTCAACTGGGAAAGACTTACTTTGCTCTGGGATGACTTCAAAATATGCCCGAATTCCTGATAGCCTCCATACCTGAGGAGACTTAAATGTCACCAACATGAGATTATTTGTGGAAACAAATGATTTTAATGTTCTTGCAGGTTCACAAATTCTGAAACAAGATAACAAAACAAAAGCACATAAATAATAGGTTGTTGAGAGTTGGACCTTCATCCGCCACTAATTCTGCACGTTTATTGGGCCCTCTGCACGATTCTCATGTCTTGGACTTTGCCAGCCAGGTCTTCATCAGTTAGTTGCCACAGGGCACTACAGATGGAGGGGAGCTGATTTGGTACAGAAATTTTTGTCCAGTGACTATGGAAGAATTTCCCTGGATGGCTGTCCCTCGACCCTCCTTGAGAGCAAACAAGGTATACCTGAAGGTATTTAATGGCAAAATTCATCAGTTCTTCACCGGGGAAAACTGGGTTCAAAACTTAGCTCCATCACTTAACTGAGCAATGAAGTAACTAAGTCTTCATAAATGACAGTTTCGCAACTCTGAAATAGTAGTAATAATAACAGTCTACTCCTCATAGCATTGTGATGGGGATTAAATGAGATAATAACTAACTGTGTCTGGGAATAGTGAAAATAAACCAATAACAATGATTGAGGGATGAGAATTAGTCACAAGTACTTTTCATTACAAATTTTTAGACGCTGAATTTTTAACATGTTCATTCACCACCAAAATATGAAGAAATAACACTTACAAAAATATTATTCTATACATGCATAAACACTATTAAAAATGATAAGATAATTTGTATGTCTTTTAGCACAATGAGTAAAAATAACAAATTCTTAATAAAGCCTAACTGACGTTACTATGTTATCAAACTATTAAGCAATCACAAAAAGATGTCTACTAGTAAGTAGAAAATACTAAGATATGTATATGTATATACGTGCAAATTAATGTACATGTATGAATGAAAGAATGTATGCAAAAATATAACATTTATTTTTTCTGGGTAATGGAAATGCAAAATAATTGACATTGTTTTCCCTGATTGACCTCACTTTCACATTGAACATTGTGTTGTCTTTATAATAAGGAAAAAATTTATTTTTCTACAGCTATGTAATCATAATAGAATATTTATTCAAATGGGCTTCCCAGGTGGCTCTAGTGATAAAGAACCCACCTGCCAAGGCAGGAGACATAGAGTTGTGGGTTGAATCCCTGGGTCAGGAAGGTCCCCTGGAGGAGAGCATATTTAAACATTTTATTGAAACAATGGTCTTCATCGTGATTGTAATGAAGTAAAATAAGGTTCCCCACCCCCCAGAAATCTGTTATATATCAAAACTATTGACCGAAGTTCCCACTGTACTGATTTTGACTGTTGTATGCTCTAAGTGAAAAGAAACAGAGTCTGACGGGCTCTGGCTAATCCGTGGGGCACTAACTAAGGCATGGGTCAACCTCTCACCTCATGAACATACACAAAAATGGTTAAAAAAAAAAAATCCAAGGGCAACCTAGACGTTGTAAAAGAGAGATGTTATAAAAAGTCTTTTCACTTGCCAACTAGAGTGCCGGCATCATACCTGTACAAAATGGTGCTCCGGATTGGCAAGAGAGAGTCATAAATGGTCAGGGAGTCGGTGACACAGTTGTCGGCTTCAATCTGGACAGACTCTATCGAGAGTCGGATCAGATGGCCCACTATGGCCACCAGCTTGAAGTGGCACATCAGCCTCCCTGAGGTTGTTGAAATCTCCAGAGGGTAGCGGAGAGACAGATGATCTGCGTAGAAGTCCTGGGAGCAGCCTTTGTCTACGGAGACAGCACTGGGTTTTGCTTTGTTTTGTTTTAGGAATGATTTTTCTAGAAATCTTTATAAAAAATAAACAACAAAAGAGCTCACATGGAGAATATCTGCTGCTTTTACCAGCCTAGAATCCACTCTCATATCTTTTGATAACAGTGCCTAGATTTTACTTCCAGAAACCATCTTCTACGTGGCTTCATTGGGGTTAAACTCACCCCTAGATCCAGAGGTGAGCACACAATCCAGACTGACCAATCAGAGCCAAAGAAGCATATCAGCCAGTTTGAGACAATGAGACTCAGTGCCAGGACTTCTGCAGGAACTATCATGAAATATAGGTGAGGTTTTCTTTTTTTCCATCATGGTTGCTAAACTGATAAATTATAAGCTTGGATCTGCTGGTGGCCATTTATGCCACTACACTGGAAGAACCACTTGATGAAGCCTCAACAGAAGAAAGCAAAAATGCAGAGTCCTGATGACATTTTATCTTAGACCCTGGACCCAACTGTGCCTGCAGCCAACATACTCCATGTATGTCCCAGTTATATGAGTCAATCAAGTTTCTTTCATGCTTAACCTAGTTTGAATATCCATCTGTCACTTGCAACTGAAAGAACACTAACAAATACCATTGAACAGCAAAGCTACAGCCAGAAAGGATGTAGATTTGTAGGCAGGTACATGGGTGGGGAGAGGAAGGGCAGTGAAGAAACCACAGATAGAATTTACCAGATCCTATGGTTGAAGAGTAATCTGACCGAAGACCAGCTGCAATGAAAAAATACATAGAAAAAAAACCTGTCAGTCCCAGAATTTTGCTTAGTAAAAATATTTTCAGTCATTTAAAAGCAATCAATATATCTGGATCTCTTTAAAATAATCCTGTAAGGTAAAGGAGATCATGTAGGTATTTAGAGATCAAATAGAACAGTAATGAGTTGATAGTTGTTGAAGCTGAATAAAGGGTATAAGAGTTCATTAAACTATTCTTTTTACTTTTACACTTCAAATCATCTGTAGTAACAAGTTTTAAACACTTTTTACAACAACAACAAAAAAACCAACAAAATATGAAAATAACTGGTTTTGCATCTGAAATAGTATATGTGGTACAGAATTTTCCACTAGACATTTTCCATTCACTCATTACTTATTCCGAATACTTTTCATCTACCTACTACATGCCCACATAACTATTTAATTTGAACCAAAATAGAAAGGTGCATAAATTTGGGGTTAAGCAATAATTAAACCACTTTTCTGTCAAGTGATGGAGTTTGCATTTTGACTGTGCTATGCAACAGGCCATTTTGGAGCATTGGAACACCCTATAGAACATAGACACAGTTCTGTCTGAACGAAGGAAGAAACAAGGAAAGTAAACCTCAGAAAAACTTTCCTTCTTCAGGCCTTTGTCCCTTGGAGCCTTGGTTTGAAGATGCCTGAAGTCAAATTAAGTATAGAGATGGGTTTGTTGTTTAGTCACTCAATCCTATCCAACTCTTTTGCGACTCCATGGACTGTAGCCTGCCAGGCTCCTCTGTCCTTGGGATATTCCAGGCAAGAATACTGGAGCGGGTTGCCATTTCCTTCTCCAGGGGATCATCCAGACCCAGGGATTGAATCCACGTCTCCTGCATTGGCAGGCAAGTTCTTTACCACTGAGCCACTAGGAAAGCCCCATAGGGAAGGGTATCCTTTAATAAATTTAATTTCATAAATATATTTGACCCCAATTCTATTGTCTAATCATTGTATATAACATTTAGCAACTTTCTTTATCAATGTAGCTCCAGAGTCTTTAGCTAATCCTGTTCCACTGAGATTGTGGAAAAGAATACAGTCATTCCTCAGTATCCACCAGGAACTGGATCCAAGACTACCCATCCCCACCCCCAAGGACACCAAAATCCAAGGACACTCAAGTCCTTTGTATAAAGTAGAATAGTATTTGCATTAAAATCCATGCACATCTTCCGGTATACTTCAGATCATCTCGAGATTACTTATAGCAGCTAATTCAACATAAATGCTGTGTAAATTTGCCAGCCTGCAACAAATTCAAGTTTCGCTTTTTGGAACTTTCTGGATTTTTTTTTTTCTGAATATTTTCAACCCATGGTTGGTTGAATCCATAAATGCAGAGTCCGTGGACACAGAGGGAAGACTGTACTTCGTGACAACATTGATTACGATAAAACAGTATCAAGAGTACTGCTGGAAGGAGAGCTTGAAGGAGAATTACCCAATAATCACCATTTAGTACCACAGAGTCCATGTCCACAGCCAGACCCTGCAGGCTCCCCACAGAGGTCCGGTTTATGATGCTTGTCTGGATGGAGTCCTTCAAGATAGCAGCCACACAGTCCTCACAGAAGATGTGGTCCTTGGCATGAGGCATGACAAATACAAGCCAAAAGTGGACAAGGAGACCACCTTTGTTGTTACTGCTACAGTGAAAAGAGAAAGAAGTTCAGGGATACGCCTCCTAGGAAGTAGACATTCATAAGGAGCCAGTAACCCAACTGATAAATTCAAGGTGAAGCCAATGAGCACACCCTTCAACTAAACAAAACTTCCTTCTTTAGGAAGCCATTGACCACTTTTATAGGAATTTAGAAAGAAAAGCATCTCGATCTGTGTATTCTTGGGCTGGGTTCAAATCTAGAACTATTAGTATATTTTGCATCTCCATGGAGAATACACATGTTTCTATGGGTATCAATCAATGTTCACTGCCATTACAAATAACAACAGTTAGAATGCTTGATACCTCTGGATCTTTAGACACAGTGCTAAATCTGCTTTATCCCATTAATCCTGTGAGGAAGGTCCCATTACTCTTCCAACTTTACACATGAAGAAATGAGGGTCAACTCGAAATCATACAGCTGCTGAGTAACAAACCTAGAATTCAAGCCTAATTTGGTTTTCAGGTAGCTGCTCCTGCTTCAGTTTGCTCTTGGAGCAGAATCTCCTAAGAACTAAATATTGTCATGTTTTATGAAAAAAAAAAAAAAAACATAAGATAGTGTTCTACTGCACATATTTTGGGAAATGGAAAGGAAACAAATTGCTTTACTACGAGACTCTCTTAGTGCCTTTAATCTGCCAAAATGAATTGTGAATCTCTGCAGATATAGTGGAGGTGGGGGAAGGCAAGACACAGTACACGGCACACGCATTTTCCTAAAAATCATTTGACCATGGGATGCTTTTTTCTCAGAAGATTTCTAGCAACTAGTTTTCTACTGAACATATTTTGAAATACATCGATCAGTGTTTTATTTTTGCCTTCACCTAATAATAGTGGACATGTTTATGGCCATTTTGCCTAGCAGCATTAGTACAGAGGTCCAGATTAATTCCCGGTCTTTGTGCGTGTTCAGTCTCTCAGTCGTGTTCGACTCTTTGTGACTCCATGGGCTTTAGCCCACCAGGCTCCTCTATCCATGGGATTTTCCCAGCAAAAATACTGGAATGGGTTGCCATTTCCTTCTCCAGGGGAGTTCCTGGCAAGTTTTGGTAAATGAAGAGAAAAACTCAGCATGACAAAGATCTGGGTCACAATTGTGCTAAAGGGTATTAACCCATAACTATCCCCAAGAAGTTATTTAAAAATGATGTTATTACAGCCCTTCCACACCGTTGTGAGGAATTACAGTGAACGTAGAAGTCCCAAAGCAAGGGACTTTCCATACCTGACATCTGCAACTACAGACTGCTTGTAAAATTTGGAGAAGGCAGATGTTGTATAAACCAGGTTTATCTGCAAAAGAAGAACAAAGGTATCTGAAGTCTTTCAAACTTGGCTTCCATGCACAGTACCCAGCGTTCTATAGGTCCAAGCTTTGACAGTTAGCAAGGAGAAAAGCCAGGCTCAAACTAAAGGCTTCTAATGCCAAACTCAGGCATTATTCTTTGAATTAAAATAATGTATTACTTCCTGTATCAGAGTTACTGTCATTCTGCTGTTGGTGAAAATTAATCAGTTACCTTTATTCATTTATTGCTGTCTTTAGATACCCTAATCAAGCTTAACTTCAGAATTATGCTACTCCAATAGTAAATTTTCCCCACAATAAGTAAAATTCCTTTAAGCATATTTTCAAAGTAGTTGACCCAATCTCTTCTATGATGGACAGGGAGGCCTGGCGTGCTGCAATTCATGGGGTTGCAAAGAGTCAGACATGACTGAGCGACTGAACTGAACTGAACTGAACTGAACTTTTATCAATGTACACCATGGAAAATGTACATTCTCAAGGACACATTCCTAAATTAGCCACTAGAGGGCGAGTAATACCCACGGTAGGGTCTTACATCTCCCTTCAGAAATCTCCAGTCTCCAGGAATTATTTTTTTAACACTGTAAATGGATCTCAAAAAGAGAGCTACTTCAATCAACTGACATGGTGTGCCCTTACTTAACATTTCTAAAACCAGTTTCTTCTACCAAGTCTTCCCCTGTATTCCCCTTCCTGCTGCTGCTGCTGCTAAGTCGCTTCAGTCGTGTCTGACTCTGTGCAACCCCATAGAAGGTAGTACCCCAAGGCTCCTCCGTCCCTGGGATTCTCCAGGCAAGCACACTGGAGTGCGTTCCTCTTCTTCAGTTCAGTTCAGTCTCTCAGTCGTGTCTGACCCTTTGCGACCCCATGAATCACAGCACACTAGGCCTCCCTGTCCTTCACCAACTCCCAGAGTTCACTCAAACTCAGGTTCATCGAGTCGGTGATGCCATCCAGCCATCTCATCCTCTGCCGTCCCCTTCTCCTCCTGCCCCCAATCCCTCCCAGCATCAGGGTCTTTTCAAATGAGTCAACTCTTCACATGAGGTGGCCAAAGTATTGGAGTTTCAGCTTCAGCATCAGTGCTTCCAATGAACACCCAGGACTGATCTCCTTTAGGATGGACTGGTAGGATTTCTGGCAGCCCAAGGGACTCTCAAGAGTCTTCTCCAACACCACAGTTCAAAAACATCAATTCTTCGGCACTCAGCTTTCTCCACAATCCAACTCTCACATCCATACATGACCACAGGGAAAACCATAGCCTTGACTAGATGGACCTTTGATGGCAAAGTAATATTTCTGCTTTTCAATATACTATCCAGGTTGGTCATAACTTTCCTTCCAAGGAGTAAGCGTCTTTTAATTTCATGGCTGCAATCACCATCTGCAGTGATTTTGGAGCCCAAAAAAATAAAGTCTGACACTGTTTCCACTGTTTCCGCATCTATTTGCCATGCAGTGATGGGACCAGATGCCATGATCTTCGTTTTCTGAATGTTGAGCTTTAAGCCAATTTTTCACTCTCCACTTTCACTTTCATCAAGAGGCTTTTTAGTTCCTCTTCACTTTCTGCCATAAGGGTGGTGTCATCTGCATATCTGAGGTTATTAATATTTCTCCCGGCAATCTTGATTCCAGCTTGTGCTTCTTCCAGCCCAGCGTTTCTCATGATGTACTCTGCATAGAAGTTAAATAAGCAGGGTGACAATATACAGACTTAACGTACTCCTTTTCCTATTTGGAACCAGTCTGTTGTTCCATGTCCAGTTCTATCTGTTGCTTCCTGATCTGCATATAGGTTTCTCAAGAGGCAGGTCAGGTGGTCTGGTATTCCCATTTCTTTCAGAATTTTCCACAGTTTATTGTGATCCACACAGTCAAAGGCTTTGGCATAGTCAATAAAGCAGAAATAGATGTTTTTCTGAAAATCTTCTGCTTTTTTGATGATCCAATGGATGTTGGCAATTTGATCTCTGGTTCCTCTGCCTTTTCTAAAACCAGCTTGAACATCTGGTCACGGTTCACGTACTGCTGAAGCCTGGCTTGGAGAATTTTGAGCATTACTTTACTAGCATGTGAGATGAGTGCAATTGTGGGGTAGTTTGAGCATTCTTATATAGTAGCTACATAGTGGCAAAATCACCTACCTAACCTACCAGAGCCTCTTGATGAAGGTGAAAGAGAAGAGTGGAAAAGCTGGTTTAAAACTCAACATTCAGAAAACTAAGATCATGGCATCTGGTCCCATTACTTCATGGCAAGTGGATGGGGAAACAATGGAAACAGTAATGGACTTTATTTTCTTGGGCTCCAAAATCACTGCAGATGGTGACTGCAGCCATGAAATTAAAAGATACTTGTTCCTTGGAAGAAAAGCTATGACCAACCGAGACAGCATATTAAAAAGCAGAGACATTACTTTGCCAACAAAGGTCCATCTAGTCAATGTTATGGTTTTTCCAGTGGTCATGTATGGATGTGAGAGTTGCACCATGAAGAAGGCTGAGTGCTAAAGAATTGATGCTTTTGAACTGTGATGTTGGAGAAGACTCTTGAGAGTCCCTAGTACTGCAAGGAGATCGAACCAGTCAATACTGAAGGAAATTAATCCTGAATATTCATTGGTGGGACTGATGCTGAAGCTGATGCTCCGATACTTTGGCTACCTGATGTGAAGAGCCAATTCATTAGAAAAGACCCTGATGCTGGGAAAGGTTGAAGGCAGTAGGAGAAGGGGACAACAGAGGACAAAATGGTTGAATGACATGACCCAGCCAATGGACGTGAGTTTGAACAAGCTCTGGAAGATGGTGATGGATAGGCAAGCCTGGAGTGCTGCAGTCCATGGGGTTGCAAGGAGTCAGACATGACTGAACTACAAATGGCCTACGAGAAAATCACAAAACTCCCAAAACCTTAGAAATAAAACAGCTTCATGGAAAAATATGATCCATGGAGTTTAAATTCACTATGCAATACAGAACATGTTACCTTGGACTACTGAGCTTCCTTTCCCCCACTGCCTTCTCTCTTTTTTATTCTGTAAAGAGGTGATAAAAATGCCTACTTCTTTGGGTGGAATGATAAATAGTTATAATTAGATGGGTTGAGCACAGTACTAACTATACAAACAGGGTCTACACAAAACCAACATTGAGTTTGCAGAAGGCCAGGGAAGGTTGCTTTGAGAAAGAGGTTTTTTGGATGGGTCATGAATGACAGGTGGAATTTCATTCCCTAGAGGCTGAACAGAAAGGTTTAGGTCCAAAGTGAGTAACATGAGAAATCAGAGCCACCAGATATGTAAGTGCAACGATTATTCATAACCTGCAACGATTATTCATACCAAGCAAAGATCGCCTTATGTCACAAAGTTTCTGTGGGAGAAAGTGGTGAAAAATGAGACTGCAATGATCAGAGGACAGATCTAGAAAAGTGTTTGCCTGCCATTCTTCAGAATCAGTATGGTATCCTTATGCCAAAGGAGAAAAATTATTGTTGAAGGATCACTCCAGAGGTAGAGAGGAATGATTTTGGGTGGGGATGGAGGAATACTGCCTGGGATTGGAAAAAATGTTAAGGAGATTTAAAAAGAATGCCTTCCTCTTTGGGCTAATTGGAGAGATAATTGATGTTTAGAAAAGGCCATGATAGATATTTTTCTGTTTGACCAGTTATACTTTTAGGAACTCAGCTAAGGAAGTAATCAGAGACACACAGCTTACCTGGTAGTTTTGTTATAACATTGTAACAGCAAAAATTGGAAACAACTTAAATATGTAATAAAAAGGGACTTGCCAACTTCAAAGCTATCAAAATTTATGTTTTTTTTTCCCCCAAAGACTATGTACGTGCATAGAAACATGAGATATTAAGAAGAAAAAGTCAGATTGTAAAACTGAATGTCTACTAATACTCCAGTTCTGTGCTATATCCTATGTCTGTGTGGTCGAAAATCAAAAGAGGCTCTATCTCTGGAGATTGTATTAAAGGAGATTTTATTTTTTAAATACTTTTTCTAAATTTTATAAATGTTTATAATAAATATGAATTAGTTCTATAATAGGAAAAGTGGGTTTTGTTAAATGAAGAGATGCCAGTGTATCAGTGTTGAAATAAATGGATATGGATCACAGAATCAATCAGTATGCATGTAATCTCTGTACTAGAAGGTGTTTTAAAGTTCACCTGATCCATATTCCATAAAATTACTTTATTTTATAGATAAGAAAAACTGAAGCTCAGGAAGTTATTTCTTTTTATTTTCAGTAGAAAAAACATAATTTTATAAAATAGCAATTTGATCTTAACCATGATGAACTAAATCCCATGTTTTCCTGAGTTCTTCCTTCAGCCCCCATCCCTCCCCCACTGACCTCACCTTTCCCAGCCTCCCGCCATCACCTCACCACTTGCTGCACAGTCCGCGCCACTGACAGAAATTCCCTGGACTCCTTCTGTCGGTATTCAGGAAGAAACTCAATGTTGGTGATGCGAAACATCCCAGCAAAGTAAAAAGCATCTCTGCTTTCTGTCTTACCTGTAAGACAGGAGGGAAGGTGGTCAGGAGGCTTTCCCATCTGTGTGGTGGTAAGGCATGGTCTATGTCTGTATCACCATTCTAAAATGCTTTTATTTTAAACAGTGTTGTATTTTACTGATCATAGCCTGAGAAGCTCTAAATGTAGTTTACAATATCTCTTCCATCAGTAGTAATCATCATAGCCTTTTATATTCTAATCTTTCTTTCATCTTCTGGCAAATGCTTAAGAAAAAAAATTTAAGGTCACAGACTTCTTTGACTTTACATCTGTCCTAGAGTCACTAAATAAAGACTTTTGATAGCTCAGTTGGTAGAGTCCACTTGCAATACAGGAGACCCTGATTCAATTCCTGGGTCGGGAAGATCCACTGGAGAAGGGATAGGCTACCCACTTCAGTATTCTTGGGCTTCCCTTGTGGCTCAGCTGGTAAAGAATCCACCTGCAATGCAGGAGACCTGGGTTCGATCCTTGGGTTGGGGAGATCCCCTGGAGAAAGGAAAAGCTACTCCCTCCAGTATTCTGGCCTGAAAAATTACATAGACTGTTTAGTCCATGGGGTCTCAAAGAGCCCAACAGGACTGAGCAACTTTCACTTTCAGAGTCACTAAGGGGCCAAAAACAGAGCATAGACAATGTTCACATGTCTCGCATCTGTGGCAAGTAAGGAGGTACGAAATGTACACTGCCAAGCTCTGGAGTGTCATGAGCACAGTGGGTGAAGAGGAAAAGACTCCCCCAGCTGATCTCCACTGAGCCCCAAGTCTCATCCCCTTTCTGACTTTTGTGGATGATGCCTCGGGTGCTGGGCCGATCTTTAGCTCTGAGAAATGCATGGAGAGCTTATTCACAAAGTGTGGTCCTCAGTCCAGTGTCAGATAACTCCTGCTCAAAAATTCTATCCAAGGAGGACCACGAGACTGGGTATCATTTGGGCCAGAAACTGTTGCCAAGACAGACAAAGATATTGCCATTTTTGAGAGGCCTTCAGGTCCCTGAGAATAGCCTAGGGAGATGAGGGACTCTCTTTTCAAATGTTCCTTTTTGTTACAAGGTTTTATTGCTATGAGGCATCACCCCCAGGCTCTCACGGCCATGGTATATTTCTTTCCTGAGACACATGTCCCATGGTATCAGAACTTCTGTCTGCATTTCTGCCTCTCTAATTGAACAGTAAATTTATTTGTCCCTCAGCCCCTAACATAGGGTAGTGAGTGCCTGACTTAGATTTCAAGCCCAATAAATGTCAGTGGGAAGGAAGGGGAGAGGAAAAGAGAGAATAGTCCCTCTTAGTACAATGCCCAGCACCCGGAAATGCTAAATAAGTGATGGCTGAACTAAAAGAAGGTGCAACCAGGATTTCCTTGGTGGTCCAGTGGTTAAGAATCTGCCTTGCAATGCAGGGGACACCGGTTCAATCCCTGGTCAGGGGACTAGAATTCCACATGCCCACGTGCCACAGCTACTGAGCCAGCACACCACAACGAGAGAGTCTGTGTGCCACAACGGAAGGTCTTGAATGATGCAACAAACATTACCATGCATGCCACAACTGAGACCAGACACAGCGGAACAAATATTAAAAGAAAAAAAAAAAAAAAAAAGGTGCAACCTGCGTGAAGGTGGGGGAGCCACCTCCAAGTGTGATCCATTCAGGGGTCACGTTAGCCGTGTAGTGAGGCTGTGGAGGGTGGGGGAGGGGCCAGAGGCCTGAGCTCCTGTCCTAAATTTGTTCTTTTAAGTTATGAAGCTGAGCTTCCTAAAACTGAATTCCTCTGCCAAGTTTAGGACTAACCTTTCTGCCCAAAACTCTCTTCCTTTTTTTTGCCCTCCAACTGTTCACCTCAAAGAAAAGCGGGAAAGGAAACAGAGCAGAACCCTGTGGGACCCTCCTGGGTATAGAAGCCTTTCTGTTTTCCCCATTTCTCTTTTGTGGGAAAAAGGATTCGTCCTCTCAGACCTTCTCTGAGTTACAAAAGGTAGATTCAAATAGTTACCAGCGAGAAATGAAGGGATGCAGAAATAAAGGAAATGTGGTCATGAAACAAATAGTGCAGTGATAAAGCTGAGACCTAGTTCCTCCTCAAGGGATGCACGTCATGTCAGGGGAGTGTGTAATTTCCTCAGTTCTGTTTCGTCACAAAAAGAATTTGAAGTGACGGACTGGCGTTGCAGCCCTCGGATGGGCCAGTGTCACCGCTCAGTTTTATTAGAAAATAAAGGAAAATACATCCTCGAGACCCAAAAGACACAAAGAGAAGAGACAGAGAGAGAGCCCTGGCCCTTTGGCTCCTCTTTTCATGTTTTTTTCTCCTCCCCCTGGACGTGCCCTATGTAAATTGGGCTAGCCAGGAGTGCAGTTTGCCCTCCCTGAGGTCCTTACTCTGGTCCTCAGACCTTCCTTTGTTCTATTTTCACAGGCTTTCCCCCTCCTTGTCTTTTAGCCACCGCCATTCTGGACTCCTTTTTCCTATTCTTACTACCTAACAATCACAATCTGGTCTATATCTTTGAGTTCTTCTATAGGAACTGATAGGAGCTATGGCCCCCAAACAGGTGGAGAACTGTGAATTCAGGCTGAGCACAAACATGTGGACTCCAGACTGGCTTGAACCAGAAGGCTGAGATTGAAACAGGTTGAACCAGAAGGTTGAGATTTCTCACATGCCATCCTGTTATCTCACCACCAACCATCAGAAGAAAGTCACACACTCCTCAGCCCACATTCACAAAATTTTCCTTTAAAAACTCTTCCTTGAAGACCATCAGGGAGTTAGCATCTTTTGAGCATGAGCTGCCATTCTCCTTGCTTGGCTTATAAAATAAACCGTTCCTGCTGCAAATTCTGACATTGCAATTTGCTTGGCTTCACTGTGAGTTGGGCACATGAACTTGGGTTCAACAACAGTTATGTAACCTTGGACACACCACTTTGCCTCATTAGGCCTCTTGTATAAAGAAACATTTGTTTCTGTCTCTGATTTTACCAAGAAAGTCATTCTTAAGTGTTTCTTTCTTTTTTTTTTTTTCCTGTTGCAGATTCTTAAAATTTAAATGAAAACTCTGACCACCTGGAAGCTCACACACATCCTTCTTCTATCCATAGGTATTCAAGAGATAAACAATGCAAGAGAGTTCAGTTTAGCCAGCTTACATTTATCCAACTCTTCTGCTCAGGTCAACATACAATCCCTGCTTGTGAAACTGAGCAGGACCCTGTGGGGCCCTCCTAGGCACAAAAGCCTTTCTGTGTTCCCTGTTTTCTTATTCATAAAAAATCAGGGAAGTAAAGCAATGCAGAAACGAAGGAACAATCAAGAAACTACAGTCCAGGATTCTGGTTCTTCTGCAGGAGCCACCCATACAGATGGAGGATGGTAACTTCAGGCTAAGCACTGCTGCTGCTAAGTCACTTTAGTTGTGTCCAACTCTGTGCGACCCCATAGACGGCAGCCCACCAGGCTCTGCAATCCCTGGGATTCTCCAGGCAAGAACACTGGAGTGGGTTGCCATTTCCTTCTCCAATGCATGAAAGTGAAAAGTGAAAGTGAAGTCAGTCTCTCAGTCATGTCCGACTCTTAGTGAGCCATGGACTGCAGCCCACCAGGCTCCTCCGTCCATGGGATTTCCCAGGCAAGAGTACTGGAGTGGGGTGCCATTGCCTTCTCTGCAGGCTAAGCACAAGAATCCTTAAATACCATGCTGTTAGGGCACCAACCAATTAGAGAGTAGTTGTATACCCCGCAGTTCTCATTCCAGATTCCCGCAAACCATCGGGGAGTTTAGAGTGTAATTCACCCATTCTCCTTGCTGAGTCCTGCAATAAACCTTTCTCTGCTCCAACCTCCAATATTATGGTTTATTTGGCCTCACTGTGCATTGAGCAAGCTTGCATTCAACAATAAATGGTCTTCCAGATGAGCTGTCTACCTCATTTCTGTTAAAAAAAAAAAATCACATGGAAATTTCCTGTTTCTCCAGTGGTTAGGACTACATGCTCTCACTGCTAATGGACAGAGTTTGGACTCTGGAAATAAAATCCCACAAGCATCAAGGTGCATCCAAAAAAAAAAAAAAAAAATCACAAGCCCCAAATAGAGTCTTTTGCCCCCATGAGTGCAAATTAAGACTTAATTGCAGAACTTCTCTAGTGGTGCAGTGGGTAAGAATCTGACTGACAGTGCAGGAACACAGGTTTGATCCCTGGTCTGGGAAGATGCCACATGCCCTGCCCATGCACCACAACCACTAAAGCCCATGCACCCTACAGCCTGTGCTGTGCAGCGATGAGAAACCACCACAGTGAGAAGCCCCCTTCCCCCACACACAAGAGAAAGCCTGCACAAAGAAACAAAGACCCAGCACAGCCAAAAAATAAAGTAAAAAATAATAATAAATAAATAAAATTCTAAAGAAAAAGGCTTAATTGCAGTTTCCCTCTCTCCCAGGAATGTGACCTTTAAAGAGACAATTTGAAATTTCCTGATCAACACTAGAGAGGCAAACTGCATGATAAAGATCCCTCCCCCAAGATCTGAGGGCCTACCCAGAAACAATCCTGTCTTTTCTTCTGCTAATAGCCTCCTTGCCCCACCCTCCTTCTGCCTATAAAACCTTCCATTTTGTTACCAGCTCCAAGGTTGTTATTTACTATTAAATAAAATAGTATTTATTGATTTATTTGCTATTATTTACTTTTTCTTGCTAGTATTTACCATTTACTATTTTATTGACTATTAATAGATGGGATGCTGTGATTCATGAGCAAGTGCATAAAGCCAGTTATATCACTAGATTTACTTGGTTGAATTTTTGTTTTTTAACATTTTTCAAGGCCACCCTCCATGCTCAAATTTCATGTATCAAAACTAACCTCTGTTGTTTGTGAAACAATTCTCTTATTCAAACCTGTTTTCCTTTCCTCATACTAGCCTGTCTTTCTGAAATGCCCTTCTCTGATGTTCAGACAACCAACAAATTACCTCATCATAGTGACGTCCCTAAACTTTATACGAATGTGCTAGGCAATGCAAATACATCAGTTTAGGGCTGGCAGAGAACTGATGGGAAATAAGTTGGTTTGCTCTGGGATGGGGCTGTGTGTGTTCTGTGTTTGTCTTAACTGCTCATTGACTTGACTGCCTCAGCTAGTCTGTAAAGACAGATTCTTTCCTGTCTACCACTCTGTTCCATGCCTTTCTCAGGGTCCAGCTCATAGTGGGCGCTCCCAAGTTGTGTCAAATGAATTTTCAGAAGCCTGTTCATGAAGCCTTATCTAGACTCGATCCCTGAACAGATTGTTCAATGCCTCCCTTCTGTGACTGCAAAGTAATTGCTTAAGAAAAAAAAAAAAATCAATCCTCACTCCCTCTCCAGCACTGAGCTGTGAATTTTTTGAAAGTAGAAAATGCATCTCTGAGCTTTTTAAAAGTAGGAGATGCATCTTGGTGTGCCTGATATCTTACTTTGTGCCACAAAAATCGTAGGTGATCAATTTCTATATATAATTGACCTGAACTGCTCAAGAATATTCATTAATTCTTTGTCTATAATCTAGTTTTCCAATCAAATTTTAATATCCTTGAGAGTATCTTGCATTAAATATAATAATGTGTAGGGTGAGAAGTCCAGCATAAATCAATAAATGCTATAGTTACTGAGCTGCTTAGGTAACTACTCTCTAAGGAAGAACTTGGTTATTACTCCCATCCAAAAGCATCAGTAAGATTGACAAAAACACAATCAACTGGATAAACAACATAAAAACAAAGAAGACAAAGGTGCATTAGTAAACTGAAGTGCAGGGAGCTGCAAACATGAGGTTGCCTAGCAACAGACCTGAGTGGGTGGATGAGGAAATAAAACAGCTTAGCATTCCATTCATTTTTCACAGCTAAAAATGCGTTACATTTCTGAACCAGTCAAAAGCTCCCAAGCATTTTCCTCAGTTTTCTCATTCTGGCATCTCTGCTCCTCTGGGAAGAAAGCAGTGGTGGTAAAATAAGAAATGGGAAAGACAATTCTGGCTTCTTCCTTAAAACCTCAACAGTTTTGAAAAGGGCTTTCAGTTTGAGAAGTAAGAAAATTCTATCAGTAACACCCAGGGGCAAATGGGACCTGCATTGCCAATAGAACCCTCAGGGCAAGCCCTAACTCCAAAGGTGCAAGGGATTTCAACTCACTGATGTAGAGCCACAGCAGTGTCCAGGCTACCACCGCTAGGATGAATAAAAACACTGTGAAGAGAATGATTTTGTTTTGGATGTTCCAAAAGGGAGCTTTCTTCTTGAGTTGCTTCTTGGGTTTGGCTCTGGCGATGAGTTTTCTTGATGGTCGTCTCCCTGGCAATTTCCCTGGGGCACTGACCACCTGAACTGAGATATTGGATATCTTCAAAAGAATGAAAGATGTGTTAACAATTAGAAGTAGTCTAGGGCTTAAATACAACCACTCAATCAGGAGAAAATTAGTGCTAAAAGGTCTGCATAAATCAAACGATTTACATACGCAACTACTTGCACTGAATCACACAATTAAGACCAATCAGAAAAAAAAACAACAACAACAAACAGATAGTATATAAACTCCAGTGAAACTGTATCCAGATTCTCCCCTCAACTCTCCAACTCTGCTAAATAGATGCTAGAGAGGATAGACCTGAATTTTTTGTAGTGAAAACTAGAGGACCTAAAGGGCAGACAGGATTCTATGTGGGTTGATTCATGAGTCCACATCTCTGGGGTGTGTGTGTTTGCAATAAGAAAATGCACTGGTCATAGCAAATACCCTCTTCCAACAACACAAGAGAAGACTCTACACATGGACATCACCAGATGGTCAACACCGAAATCAGATCGATTATATTCTTTGCAGCCAAAGATGGAGAAGCTCTATACAATCAGCAAAAACAAGACTAGGAGCTGACTGTGGCTCGGACCATGAGCTCCTTATTGCCAAATTCAGACTGAAATTGAAGAAAGTAGGGAAAACTACTAGACCATTCAGGTATGACCTAAATCAAATCCCTTATGATTATACAGTGGAAGTGAGAAATAGATTTAAGGGCCTAGATCTGATAGATAGAGTGCCTGATGAACTATGGAATGAGGTTCGTGACATTGTACAGGAGACAGGGATCAAGACCATCCCCATGGAAAAGAAATGCAAAAAAGCAAAATGGTTGTCTGGGGAGGCCTTACAAATAGCTGTGAAAAGAAGAAAAGCGAAAAGCAAAGGAGAAAAAGAAAGATATAAACATCTGAATGCAGAGTTCCAAAGAATAGCAAGAAGAGATAAGAAAGCCTTCTTCAGTGATCAATGCAAAGAAATAGAGGAAAACAACAGAATGGGAAAGACTAGGGATCTCTTCAAGAAAATCAGAGATACCAAAGGAACATTTCATGCAAAGATGGGCATGATAAAGGACAGAGATGGTGTGGACCTAACAGAAGCAGAAGATATTAAGAAGAGGTGGCAAGAATACACAGAAGAACTGTACAAAAAAGAGCTTCAAGACCTAGACAATCATGATGATGTGATCACTGACCTAGAGCCAGACATCTTGGAATGTGAAGTCAAATGGGCCTTAGAAAGCATCACTACGAACAAAGCTAGTGGAGGTGATGGAATTCCAGTGGAACTATTCCAAGTCCTGAATGATGATGCTGTGAAAGTGCTGCACTCAATATGCCAGCAAATTTGGAAAACTCAGCAGTGGCCACAGGACTGGAAAAGGTCAGTTTTCATCCCAATCCCAAAGAAAGGCAATGCCAAGGAGTGCTCAAACTACCGCACAATTGCACTCATCTCACACGCTAGTAAAGTAATGCTCAAAATTCTCCAAGCCAGGCTTCAGCAATATGTGAACCGTGAACCTCCTGATGTTCAAGCTGGTTTTAGAAAAGGCAGAGGAACCAGAGATCAAATTGCCAACATCCGCTGGATCATGGAAAAAGCAAGAGAGTTCCAGAAAAACATCTATTTCTGCTTTATTGACTATGCCAAAGCCTTTGACTGTGTGGATCACAATCAACTGTGGAAAATTCTGAAAGAGATGGGAATACCAGACCACCTGATCTGCCTCTTAAGAAATCTGTATGCAGGTCAGGAAGCAACAGTTAGAACTGGTCATGGAACAACAGACTGGTTCCAAATAGGAAAAGGAGTACGTCAAGGCTGCATATTGTCACCATGTTTATTTAACTTATATGCAGAGTACATCATGAGAAATGCTGGACTGGAAGAAACACAAATTGGAATCAAGATTGCTGGGAGAAATATCAATAACCTCAGTATGCAGATGACACCACTCTTATGGCAGAAAGTGAAGAGGGGCTAAAAAGCCTCTTGATGAAAGTGAAAGTGGAGAGTGAAAAGGTTGGCTTAAAGCTCAACATTCAGAAAACGAAGATCATGGCATCTGGTCCCATCACTGCATGGGAAATAGATGGGGAAACAGTGGAAACAGTATCAGACTTTGTTTTTCTGGGCTCCAAAATCACTGCAGATGGTGACTGCAGCCATGAAATTAAAAGACGCTTACTCCTTGGAAGGAAAGTTATGACCAACCTGGATAGCATATTCAAAAGCAGAGACATTACTTTACCAACAAAGGTTCGCCTAGTCAAGGCTATGGTCTTTCCTGTGGTCATGTATGGATGTGAGAGCTGGACTGTGAAGAAGGCTGAGCGCCGAAGAATTGATGCTTTTGAACTGTGGTGTTGGAGAAGACTCTTGAGAGTCCTTGGACTGCAAGAAGATCCAACCAGTCCATTCTGAAGGAGATCAATCCTGGAATTTCTTTAGAAGGAATGATGCTAAAGCTGAAACTCCAGTATTTTGGCCACCTCATGCGAAGAGTTGACTCATTGGAGAAGACTCTGATGCTGGGAGGGATTGAGGGCAGGAGGAGAAGGGGACGACAGAGGATGAGATGGCTGGATGGCATCACTGACTCGATGGATGCGAGTCTGAGTGACCTCCGGGAGCTGGTGATGGACAGGGAGGCCTGGCGTGCTGCGGTTCATGGGGTCGCAAAGAGTCGGACACGACTGAGCGACTGATCTGATCTGATCTGATCTGATCTGATAGCTTTCCTCCCACAATCAGTGTCTTCTAGGCTGAGGCAGGATTGACAGTAAGAATAGAAGTGAGTTCCTCAGAGAAACGAATTGATTTCCTAACTATGGCTTCATGAACCGGAGGTCATGAAACCAAGTAGGACCCTGTGGGGTTCCTGGACACAAAAGCTGTTCTGTGTCCCCAATTTCTTGATTACAGGAAATGGGCTTCATTCAGCCTCCATTACCTTTCCTGAGTTCCAACAAGCAGGTTCAAACTGTTGCTAACTAGGGAAGGGTGGATGCAGAGACAAGGGAGGAACAATAGTCCAGCCTTGGGTCAGGGTCTTCGTTCTCTATCAAGGGATACACATAAAAATATTTTTGAGCCATTTTGCAGATACTGAAATCCCTACCAGGTAGGAGAAATTAATGGCATGCTGCCCACAAGCATGTAAATCCCAGACTGGTTGGAACCAGAAGGTTAATGAGACTGACTCCCACTTACCTCACCACCAACCAATCAGAAGGTGGTCCACAAACTGGTCATAACCTCTTTGAACCATCACTATAAAATTTCTCACTATCCCCTCCAGGACACACAATTCTGAGGGCATTAGCCCACTGTGGCTCCTTTTGACTAACAAAGCAATAAAGCTATTTTTTCCTACTTCACCAAAAACTCACTGAAAATCAATTCTTTGTCCAAGTACAGAGGCTGGGTTTGGCTTCAGTAAAGAGAAAAGTTCAGAATGATTCTCTTGTTTTGTTGTAGCCAAACGCTCTGGGAAGCAAACTCACTAAGAAGGACAGAGTGGATAGTGGAGCGCAGTTTATTACACTGGTGGGTCCGAGGCAGTTTCCTCTTTAGTCAGGGACCCTGATCGACTTTTGTGAAAACCTTATATACCTTAAGTATATGTACTCAAGACCCCATCCCCAAATTCCTTAAACCTAGCCTATGCTATGCTATGTTATGCTAAGTCACTTCAGTCGTGTCCGACTCTGTGTAACCCCATAGATGGCAGCCCACCAGGCTTCCCCGTCCCTGGGACTCTCCAGGCAAGAACACTGGAGTGGGTTGCCATTTCCTTCTCCAATGCATGAAAGTGAAAAGAGAAAATAAAGTCGCTCAGTCATGTCTGACTCTTAGCGACCCCATGGACTGCAGCCTACCAGGCTCCTCCGTTCATGGGATTTTCCAGGCAAGAGTACTGGAGTGGGGTGCCAGGAAAATGTTAAAGGGAGATACAATCAGGTTACAGCCATGATTCATAATGAGAAGGGTCAGGTGGTTATACATTGTAGCCTCCACCAATGGGTGCCATAAAGATTACAAAGGTGATTGACTACATAGGGGATTATTGCATTCTTTCTGACTATGGGAAATCTTGGTATGGAATCTGGTGTTTATCTGTCTGGGAGGCCTGTTCTGCTGTAGGTTATGTTATCTCCATGGCTACCAGGCACAGAGTCCAAAGTTCACTGAAAATCCAAAGTTCACTGGGAATGTAAGATGGAGCTTCCTTCTTTTTCAAGATGGAGTCAGCTTGGCCTGTTCCTTTCCTTCTTCAGTTTGTGTAGTGATGAAGGACAGGGGTCAAGTGCTTGTTTTACCATCACCTCACAGGCATGCTCTAGAAGTCAGTGACTGGACTGAACAATAATTCAGTTTCTCAATCACAAGTGAAAAAATGATCAAAAAATAAAGAATGAAATAGGAGACTCATGTTAGATTTAAAAATTACCAGTTTTAGCACATTGGCATAAAAAGTGTTGTGTGCAACAGGAAAAAAAAAAGTATATTATTTACTTCTTTGCCCTCCTCCTTTTTTTTTTTTCTCCTCTACCCTCTGTCATTTGATGCTGTGAATTCTTTAATAATGTAAGTAAGAGTTCAGCTTCTTTGAAGGAGAGATTTATACATGTCAAGGTAACTAAACATCAATGATGAAATAACTTTTAACCACACATTCTTTTAAAGGCAAGAATGTGGAACACCAATGTTAAAGAAATAATTCCTCTTTTGAGCTCTCCTGCAAGAGTGTTCTCATTCTCTCTTAGTCTCTCTCACTGTTCCCTACAAAGTACATGTCTTCCAGTCTTTAATGCTACCAATTAATGGGATAATGTGTGGCCAAGAACATTCTAAATTATTCATGGCTCCCTCATTCTTTGTGCCAAACACTCTTGTCAACCCCTGGAGTGAAATGTAGCTTGCATGCCTCCCAGTGAAATTGAACTAGACCAGAGTTCATCTAATGTGATGTTCTGTAGGACTGAGGATGGTATCTCTAAAAAGAAAACATTCTCTTTTAGGATGAATTGACTATGGTGTCAAGCTACTTTAAAATATACCCCCAAGAAGTAAAAAAGGAAAACATAGAGAAGTGCTAGGCTATGATGAACTAACAAGGCCAAAGTTGGGTCTTTAAGTGCAGGAACACATTACAGGCAGTCTCAGTTAGCCCTGATTAAATTTTAAAATGGAATTTGTATAGAGATCAGTACAATTTCCCTGGAGTTTTAGAAAAACAGCTGCAAATCAATTACAAGTGTAGCATTTTAAAACAAGCTCATATTTGTAAAGTCCATTAAGTACCAAAGGAAGGTTAAGTATTTTATTATTGTTTCCTTCATTTTTGTAAAGTGACTCAGTCTCATTTTACTAAGAAGGTCAACAATAAATGGCATTCAAGTAACAGAGAAGGTTTCTCACAATGTACTTACATTCACATCAACAGGTTTGGATGAAATATTACTGTTTTCTTTGTCCATTTTTAGGTGTTCTGCAGGTGAACATCCAGAGGTGCCTCAAAGCCAGCTTTTCAGCCCCTTACATTCCCGCTTGAGAAGAACTGGTTGCCATATTCAAGCTAACTAGAGGGACGGAATCAATTTACCTCCACCGGGTCCAGTTCAGAAACTGAAGCTGCCTCATTGCTATATAGTGAATGTTAAAGGGACCTAGCAGAGAGCTTCGCAAATCCAAACTAAAGGCTTCTTAATGTTACTCTGAATCAGGCCTCCTCAAGGCAAGTTTGCCTCAGGAGGATACAGTCCAACAACCCCCAGATATTTATAAGTCTTTTAAATGTTTCCCTGCATCTACAAAGGAATATTAAGAAATCTAACTTCTAACCCTCAGCATTGCTTCTTAGAAATCCTCACACTGCCCAGAGGAGGGTGAAATGCATAAAGGTGGTCAATTGTATGGTGATGGGTAGTGATTAGACTCAAGAGGATGACCCCTTTTGTAATGTATATAAATATCAATATATAATGTTGTTCTCCTGAAATTATATGTTTCATGCCAGTTTTGCCTTAATAAAAAAAAAAGAGGGACTTCCCTGGTGGCCCAGTGGCTAAGACTCACCCTCCCAGGGCAGGGGCTCAGGAGCTAGATCCCACATGCCACAACTAAGAATTTATTCTGCATACAGCAACTAAAGATTCCAAGTGCCCCAACTAAGATCCAGTGCAGCCAAATAAATAAATATTTTTAAAAAAATTCTTCCCCACCCACACACATACCCATTTCTCTTGCTGGCATCTCATGCCAACTCCAGAAGCCTCACTTTCTAATTCTGCTCTCAGCTTTCTAGCTACACTCTCTAAAAATTCCTGTTCAAGAGGTTTTTCGGTTTCCTTTTTTACTTCCTCTCCTCTTGCAGTCCTCAGAAAACCCAGGCCCTTGCTGATGAAAGTCCCCTGTTTCCATTTCTCCTATTCTTCCCCAGGTCAACCTGAATTAGATTCAAGGTAAAGCCGCAATTTTGAGGGTTGAATAAGGCTCTCACATTGCTCCCCTTGTCCCTGTGAAACAGGCATGCTTCCCTCTGGGCACTGGGCATCAGTGGAAAGTTGATCAATCGCCCTTTAAAAGGGAAGCACTGCTCTGCTGATCTGGACACAATTTTGCATCATTCAGGGGACAGTTATCAGAAAGCGAGTGAGAAACTGCCTGCTGAAAGGGGTGGAAGATAGCTAAATAAAGCCTGACAAACAAATTATGTCATGTTGTACACATTTGCTTCCTGGCTTTTTTATTTATTACTAGCAGTGATAAAATGACTAATAATGCTTTAGGCTTTATAATGGTAAGACAGGGAAATTTTAAATGGAAGTCCTTTTTAATTGCCTGTCCTTTTTGTATTTATTTCCTATATTTTTAGAACTACTCATTTCACAAATATAAGTAAAATATATGTCCTGGGCAGTGGCCACTGAAAAGACCCTCTCCTTGAGAATCAAACTTTAGACAGTCTCTTCTGAGGTCTTTCCTGTGGTCATGTATGGATGTGAGGCTGGACTGTGGGGCTGGCGCCGGTGATGCTTGAACTGTGGTGTTGGGAGACTCTTGAGGTCCCTTGGACTGCAGGGATCATCAGTCCATTCTGGGGATCATCCTGTTTCTCTGGGGTGCTGCTGCTCAGTATTTTGGCCCCTCGCGGAGTTGACTCATTGGAGAGAGTCTGTGCTGGGAGGAATTGAGGGCGGGGGAGGGGACGACAGAGGATGGATGGCTGGATGGCATCACTGCTCGTGGTGCGGTCTGGGACCTCCGGGCTGGTGAGGCGGGAGGCCTGGTGTGCTGCGGTTCTGGGGTCGCGGTCGACACGACTGAGCGACTGATCTGATCTGATCTGAGCCCTCTTTATGGCCAGGCCTCATTCTGAGATCCTTATCTCATCTGCCTGCCCAAATGTAGAAAGAATGCTGTTGTCAACATGGAGAAAATCCCACTACCTTGATATCTGATTACCCTTGATAGCTGATTAAGTTCCTCAATCTCTACTTATGATGTAGAGAATCTCAATCTTTGGCCTGCCTTTAGCAAGAATCCCTTGACATTTGAGGTTTCTGTGAGAGCTGGACTGTGAAGAAGGCTGAGCGCCGAAGAATTGATGCTTTTGAACTGTGGTGTTGGAGAAGACTCTTGAGAGTCCCTTGGACTGGAAGAAGATCCAACCAGTCCATTCTGAAGGAGATCAATCCTGGAATTTCTTTAGAAGGAATGATGCTAAAGCTGAAACTCCAGTATTTTGGCCACCTCATGCGAAGAGTTGACTCATTGGAGAAGACTCTGATGCTGGGAGGGATTGAGGGCAGGAGGAGAAGGGGACGACAGAGGATGAGATGGCTGGATGGCATCACTGACTCGATGGATGTGAGTCTGAGTGACGTCCGGGAGCTGGTGATGGACAGGGAGGCCTGGCGTGCTGCGGTTCATGAGGCCTGGCGTGCTGCGGTTCATGGGGTGGCAAAGAGTCGGACACGACTGAGCGACTGATCTGATCTGATCTGATCTGATCCATTGATACCCTCACCCTGTACATTTGCTCTCTTTGGTGCTTCTCTGGTGTCTCAGAGGTAATGAATCCACCTGCCAATGCTGGAAACTCAAGTTCTATCCCTGGGTCAGGAAGATTCCCTGGAGAAGGAAATGGCAATGCACTCTAGTATTCTTGCCTGAAAAATCTCAAGGACAGAGGAGCCTGACGGGCTACCATCTATGGCATTGCAAGGAGTCCAACATGACAGCAACTAAACAGCAACAACAACCAGCTGTCTTTATTCAACCTGGAATTGAGCTAAGTTCTATTCTGAAGTCTCTTCCCCCTATAACACCATTCTCTTTGAATAGAATTCTTTCAACTATGTGTTTGAAACACCAAGAATGGGAAGGGGCAGCAAATCATAGGAGGTTGCACTATATGTACAGAATTTTAAAACAATCATAATACCAACTATAGGCCGATTTTTTCAATCTCTATTTGCCAACAGTTCTAAATAATGTCAGTGATAAAATATTCTTTTCTGAAAAAAAATCTTTGTTGTAAATTCTTAACAATTGCTTCCATTACAATTAAGTTTTAATAATATATATATAAGCTTCAAATGGCACATTTTTATTATTCATTATTTAATAAATAAGGAATGTTATATAGAAGTTAATTTGAAGAATTCCCATTTGTGTGAAAGTGAACGTGTTAGTCGCTCAGTTTTGTCCCACTCTTTGTGACCCCATAGACCATAGCCTGCCAGGCTCCTCTGTCCATGAGACTCTCTAGGTGAGAATACTGGAGTGAGTGGCTATTTCCTTCTCTAGGGGATCTTCCTGACCCAGGAATCAATGGGTCTCCATTGCAGGCAAATTCTCTACCCATGTGTATACTTGGCCTCAAACACAAAGGGACTCTATTGAACATGTTCATTTTGAAAGTAAGTTTCTAACAGTTTGGAATCACTTGAACTCACCTGGGGCAGAATTTTTGCATTTCAACATTTCAGTCCTGAATATTCATTGGAAGGACTAATGTTGAAGCTAAAACTCCAGTACTTTGGCCACCTGATGGGAAGAACTGACTCACTGGGAAAGACCCTGATGCTGGGAAAGATGGAAGGCAGGAGGAGAAGGAGATGAAGGAGGATGAGATGGTTGGATGGCATCACCACTCGATGGACGTGAGTTTGAGCAAGCTCTGGGAGTTGGTGATGGAGAGGGAAGCCTGGCATGCTGCAGTCCATGGGATCACAAAGAGTCAGACACAAGTGAGCGACTGAACTGACTGACTGACTAGGGCAGAATTCTTGGTTCCAAAAACCTCTGTGGGACTACGAATTCCTGCACTTAGAGAGAATATTCAAATAAGCAATAATAGAATGATGATTGTAAAGATGAAGAAACAGAACTGCAACTATTTCACATCTGTTACTTTCATGTGACCATTCGAAATTAATTTATATTTAAAATGTAAAGCAAGAGTGGGAACTGAATGCGAGCTGCAAGGTATAATATTTTATATATAATATTTTGCATGCAATATTTATTTTGTTAATTTTATTTTTGCTAGCAAAATTACACAAAATCCAATAAACCTTTTCACTCTGTTTTCTAGATATTATTATTCATTTTATTTCATGATTATTACAGAAAATGTGTTCATTGTATTAATACAGGGGTTGTTTAAAAATAATTCCCTCCAAGTGGACAGATAAATGATAAAGCAAGTATAAAAAACACTAATGTTGGAATCTAGATGTGGTTATATGCATTTACACTACAGATTTCTTTCAACTATATTCTGAAATTTTTCTTGATTAAATATTGGAGAGAAAATTATCATCTCCAGGAGTCAAAACACTAGATAAACCATTGGTTTTGAGAGGTAATAGCAAAAGCAGCTGGGGTACAGGGTAACGTCTTGGTGAATGAATTTTCATTCATCTCCTTTTGCTTTTATTGGGATGGAAGTTCTGGTGAAAAAATCCCTTCAACTGCCAAAACACATGGCTAAAGACAATCACAATGGCCAGATGTAGATTGGTGCTTGAAACAGCTTCAAAGAGAGTGAAGAGATGTCTTTTCTTTCCCAGGAACAAAGATCCTTTTGCTGAGGGAAGCGAGGCAGGTGTCTGCTCACTGGCTGGTGAACAGATAGTGTGCAGTGACCTGATGGGAGGGGAGACATCTCCCCACTGGATTCCGTAGTGATTGTGGGAAGCACACAACTCAACACATCAATTCACCACATGAAAATATTTGCAGTGCTTCAGACTTCGGCTGCAAGATGAGCTTAGCATGTCAGAGGTGGGGCCAAGTCATCCACTTAACGTGAGCAAGACTCTAAACCCCTGTCATGGAGGGCTCTTACCAGGGAGTAGGGGTGGGGCGTTGGCACTTCCATCCTTGCCTAACCAGAGGAGAGGCCAGTTGTCCCGAAACCAACAAAGTTCATTTCTGTAACTCTGACAAAACGTGGTCCACTGGAGAAGGGAATGGCAAGCCACTTCAGCATTCTTGCCTTGAGAACCTCATGAACAGCATGAAAAGGCAAAAAGATAAGTCACTGAAAGATGAACTCCCCAGGTCAGTAGGTGTCCAATATGCTACTGAAGGTCAGTGGAGAAATAACTCCAGAAAGAATGAAGAGATGGAGCCAAAGCAAAAACAACACCAAGTTGTGAATGTGACTGGTGATGGAAGTAAAGTCCGATGCTGTAAAGAGCAATACTGCATAGGAAACTGGAATGTTAGGTCCATGAATCAAGGCAAATTGGAAGTGGTCAAACAGGAGATGGCGAGAGTGAGCATTGATATTTTAGGAATCATTGAACTAAAATGGACTGAAATGGGTGAATTTACTCAGATGACTGTTATATCCACTACTGTGGGCAAGAATCTCTTAGAAGAAATGGAGTAGCCATCATGGTCAACAAAATAGTCTAAAATGCAGTACTTGGATGCAATCTCAAAAATGGCAGAATGATGTCTGTTCATTTCCAGGGCAAACCATTCAATATCACAGTAATCCAAGTCTATGCTCTGACCAGCAATGCTGAAGAAGCTGAAGTTGAACGGTTCTATGAAGACCTACAAGACTTTATAGAGCTAACACTCAAAAAAGATGTCCTTTTCATTATAGGGAGCCGGAATGAAAAAGTAGGAAGTCAAGAACTACCTGGAATAACAGGCAAATTTGGCCTTGGAATATGGAATTAAGCAGGGCAAAGGCTAATAGAGGTTTGCCAAGAGGAAACACTGGTCATAGCAAACACCCTCTTCCAACAACACAAGAGAAGACTCTACACATGAATATCACCGGATGGTCAATAATCCAATTGATTCTATGCTTTGCAGCCTAAGATGGAGAAGCTCTATACAGTCAGCAAAAACAAGACCAGGAGCTAACTGTGACTCAGATCATGAACTCCTTATTGCCAAATTCAGACTTACATTGAAGAAAGTAGGGAAAACCACTAGACCATTCAGGTATGACCTAAATCAAATCCCTTATGATCATATAATGGAAGTGAGAAATAGATTCAAGGGATTAGATCTGATAGACAGAGTATCTGAAGAACTATGGACAGAGGTTCGTGACGTTGTACAGGAGGCAGGGACCAAGACCATCCCCAAGAAAAAGAAATTCAAAAAGGCAAATGGTTGTCTGAGGAGACCTTACAAATAGCTGTGAAAAGAAGAGAAGCAAAAGGCAAAGGAGAAAAAGAAAGATATACCCATTTGAATGCAGAGTTCAAAAGAATAGCAAGGAGAGATAAGAAGGTCTTCCTTGGGAATCAATGCAAAGAAATAGAAGGAAACAATAGAATGAGAGAGACTAGAGATCTCTTCAAGAAAATTAGAGATACCAAGGGAATATTTCATGCAAGCTGCTAAGTCGCTTCAGTCATGTCCGACTCTGTGCGACCCCATAGACGGCAGCCCACCAGGCTCCCCCGTCCCTGGGATTCTCCAGGCAAGAACACTGGAGTGGGTTGCCATTTCCTTCCCCAATGCATGAAAGTGAAAAGAGAAAGTGAAGACGCCCAGTCGTGTCCAACTCTTCATGACCCCATGGACTGCATCCATTGGACCTTACAGGCACACAATAAAGGACAGAAATGGTATGGATCTAACAGAAGCAGAAGATGTTAAGAAGAGGTGGCAAGAATACACAGAAGAACTACACAAAAAAGATCTTCACGACCCAGAGAACCTCAATGGTGTGATCACTCACTTAGAGCCAGACATCCTGGAATGTGAAGTCAAGTGGGCTTTAGGAAGCATCACTACAAACAAAGCTAGTGGAGGTGGTGGAATTCCAGTTGAGCTATTTTAAATCCTAAAAGATGATGCTATGAAAGTGCTGCACTCAATATGCCAGCAAATTTGGAAAACTCAGCAGTGGCCACAGGACTGGAAAAGGTCAGTTTTCTTTCCAATCCCAAAGAAAGGCAATGCCAAAGAATGCTCAAACTGCTACACAGTTGCACTCATCTCACACTCTAGTAAAGTAATGCTAGTAATGCTTAAAAGTCTCCAAGCCATGCTCCAATAGTACATGAACTGTGAACTTCCAGATGTTCAAGCTGGATTTAGAAAAGGCAGAAGAACCAGAGATCAAATTGCCAACATCCGCTGCATCATTGAAAAAGCATGGGACTTCCAGAAAAACATCTACTTCTGCTTTGTTGACTATGCCAAAGCCCTTGACTGTGTATATCACAACAATCCGTGGAAATTCTTCAAGAGATGGGAATACCAGATCACTCGACCTGCTTCTTGACAAATCTGTATGCAGGTCAGGAAGCAACAGTTAGAACTGGACATGGAACAACAGAGTGGTCCTAAATCGGGAAAGGAGTATGTCAAGTATGTCAAGGCTGTATATTGTCACCCGAGTACATCATGAGAAACGCTGGGCAGGATGAAGCACAAGCAGGAATCAACATTGCCAGGAGAAATATCAATAACCTCAGATATGCAGATGACTTCACCCTTATGGCAGAAAGCAAAGAAGAACTAAAGGGCCTCTGATGAAAGTGAAAGACGAGAATGAAAAAGTTGGCTTCAGACTCAACATTCAGAAAGCTAAGATCATGGCATCTGGTCCCATAACTTCATGGCAAAAAGATGGGGAAACAGTGGAAACAGTGACAGAGGTTATTTTGGGGTGCTCCAAAATCACTGCAGATGGTGACTGCAGCCATGAAATTAAAAGACGCTTACTCCTTTGAAGAAAAGTTATGACCAACCTAGACAGCATATTAAAAAGCAGAGACATTACTTTGCTAACAAAGGTCCGTTTAGTCAAAGCTATGGTTTATCCAGTAGTTATGTATGGATGAGAGAGTTGGACTATAAAGAAAGCTGAGCTCTGAAGAATTGATGCTTTTGAACTGTGGTGTTGGAGAAGACTCTTGAGAGTCCCCTGGACTGCAAGGAGATCCAACTAGTCCATCCTAAAGGAGATCAGTCCTGAATATTCATTGGAAGGACTGATGCTGAAGCTGAAACTCCAATAGTTTGGCCACCTAATGTGAAGAACTGACTCATTGGAAAAGCCCCTGATTCTGGTAAAGATTGAAGGGGACGATGGAAGATGAGATGGTTGGATGGCATCACTGACTTGATGGACATGAGTTTGAGTAAACTCTGGGAGTTGGTGATGGACAGGGAGGCCTGGCGTGCTGCAGTCCATGGGGTCACAAAAAGTTGGACATGACTGAGCGACTGAACTGCACTTAGGATCCACTTCCCTCCATTATGACCAATGGCCATGTGCAAAGTCTCCATCTGATCATCACTTACCACCAAGGTCTCTGCAGAGGGGAGTGAATTCTGAGCAAACACAAGGTTGCACAAGGAGCCTGGAAAGTCAGCCAGCCACTTAACACTCTCTCTCCTGGTGTCCTGTAATAAAGGACACCAGAGTGATCCTAGCTTCTCCTCTCCTGCTGACTCATAGGGGACTTGATAGTAATTCTTTACAGAACATCATATGGATCTTTTTTTAAAATGAAGTGATGTGGAACATCTTAGAGAACCCCTAGGTCTGTACCATTGTAATATCTCCTTAATAAGTTCTCCTCCTCTGGGCTCATCCCTTCCATGTGTTTTTCACTAATAAATACATCTTTCTAAAATAACTCTCCAGTGTCACCTCCGTCTTTGGCAATGGCAGCCAGATCTTCTTTTGTTTAGCCCCGTAGCCTGATATTCAAGGTCGTCCTCAGTGTGGTACCAGGCTACTTTGTAGCCTGTCAAATCATGCAGTGTCAGCCTTTATCCCTCCATTTATTCACCCATCCGTCTGTTAACTCAACACTTATTGCATGCCTACTATAGGATAGATGCCAAATATTTTTCAAGTGAATTAACTATATCTGTGCCCTTAGAAAGCTCTCAATAGAGTTTGATAATGAAACTCCAACTAGAAATCTTAATTAATCTACTTAAAATTTAATTGCAATATATAGTGGAACTATATGTAGATTTGTTCTGTATTTTCCAAGTCTCCTGTAAATGTGCTATACTTTCATAATTTAAAAAAATTTTTAAAGCAAAAAAAAAAAAAAAGCTCTCAATAGAGGAGGCTACAACATTATGTAATAATTTCTATCAAAGATGCGTCAACGAAATGTCCTAGAATCATAGAGGAGGCTGATATCAGCAGTCCTCTTCTCTCAGTCTTGCTGTGTCCTGCTTTCCCGCCCGCGTCTACATGACGTTATTCAAGTCCTTACCACTTTCAATAGCCTGCTTTTCTACCGATTTTTTTCACCCCGGCCCACAGCACTCTCTTCTTCCCCCAACTCGTAGTCTTCATTGTGCATACCAGTACTTGAGACTTAAATATTGTTAGAATAATCCATCAAACACTGCGACATCTCTCGGTGTTGTCATGTTGATTATTTAGCTTATCATCTCTATATTCTGTCTCTAAGCTCCTTGACCTCATACTAATCAGTTACATCTGCAATGACCCTATTTCCAAATAAGGTCATGTTCTAAGGTTGTGGGAGTTCAAACTTCCAACTTATTTTCTGAAATAAATGACACAAACCCAAAACACCATGCAAGGTCTGTAGGAATGGAAGGGACTCTTGGAGGGCAGTCACTTCAACGGAGTAAACTTGCTTTCAACTTTTGCAAGTAGACAGTATTGCAAAAATTCTAGAGCCTGGTCATAGTCTAGGGAAGCTGCAGGTGGCATTCTAACCATGTTCTCTAGATGTTATCCTGAACCTTGCCATGCTCTTCTGATTCCTTTTCCCTCCCTGATGAGGATGGGGAAGTATAGTACAGTATGATCCCGTCATGGTCCAGAAAAAGCTGATTATCATCCATGATCAGTCATATCAATACCAAGTGATGAATGTTGAGACAAGACTGTCCTACATCAGACCAGTAACAGGAGAATAAGGGCCTTTATGGCCACTGTGACTTTTCTTTCTGGTTCAATGGATATATTAGAGACCTCTTTTCTCTTCTAAGTGTGTGATATAAAGAGTACTCATTTCAGCAGAAACATGTGGTTGGGCTAAGGGGCACTTAGTAAACTAGATCAGAAGTCATTCTGTAGCATATCCCTTACTTGGTGGCTCAAACGGTAAAGCATCTGTCTACAATGCAGGAGACCCAGGTTTGATCCCTGGGTCGGGAAGATCCCCTGGAGAAGGAAATGGCAACCCATTCCAGTACTCTTGCCTAGAAAATCCCATGGGCAGAGGAGCCTGGTAGGCTGCAGTCATGGGGTCTTGAAGAGTCGGACACGACTGAGCGATTTCACTTCACTTCACTTCAAGGAAGTTACAAAACTAAAGAAATCCCTTACCGGATAAACCCTAAAGTCAGATTGGCCCAAGCTGGCAAATAACAGTCACAGAAAGCTATGAACACACTGAGCTGGCAGAGTTCTGGCTTGCTGTAGGCACTGAATCAACTCAATGTTTGAGGAAGGAATGAATCTTCTGTACTAAAAAGTATTGATCTTGGAAATTATGCAAAGGTCACTGGAATACAAAGGAATCCTTTATTTTAAAACAATTCTAAAAATGAGATGAATGAGATTGAAAGGATAAGATTGGGGAAATGATAGATGATAAAAAATGAGAACAATTAGGATAAAAAGTATGAAAGAAAACAATGGAATCAAAAAAGCATGTGGCATAGGGCAGGGTGGAGGGAAAGGAGGAATAAAAACAAGAGGGGAAGAAAGCAAAGGTATAGGAGCAACTAACACATTTTAAATGTGTATTCCATGGCATACTTTGGCCTGGAGAACACCCTCTCTTTTCAGCAGAGCCATGGCCTATGCTGCTTTCTTTAGGAATAGCTTGTCGACCAATTTCATCTCTCTCATGCTGTCCAACACTCCAGGTTCCTTTGGAGTTTAGCCCTTGGCATTTCAACTTCCTCATGGGCCGTGTGCATGTTTCTGGAATCTGAAATACATACTGACTATTTGCTCATTATCCTAATCATTCACAATTAGAGACCCCAACAGCCTTGACTTAATTTACAAACGGCAAATGAAAAATCCCTCATTAAATGTTCTAGTCATTTTTATCAAATAACGGATGCCCGGGAGCACAACCAAGATTCAAATGTAAATATCACTGATGTGGTTGAAAAAAAAAAAAAAAGACCTACCCTCCCAAACTCTCCACCCCCAAGAGAGAAGTATTTCTCAATTGAATTAGACACTCCTAAATAAATGGTTTGGCTCTCTAACATTTTTTACCTTGAGGGAATTTAGACAGTGTTGAAGCAGGGCTTTTTCCCTTCAGCTACAAACTGTAGGTTCAGATTTTGTTCCAGCCAGCACATACAATGTCTGTGTGTGGTTTCTGTAACATTCAATACTAATTTTTTTTTATTAATCATTGCTGGTATCTCAATGTGATTAAGCTGACCTACTTAATCACATTGATACCCTAAAACTTCAGGGTATCAGGTAGATAGGCATTCATTTGCCAGAATGTAGCCTGCCTGTCACATTGTCTCTGATCTCATCTAAAGAGTTCTATCCTCTTCCCAGGTAGCTCAGCGATAAAGAATCCACCTGCCAATGAGCAATATGCAGGACATGCGGGTTTGATCCCAGGGTGGGGAAGATTCCCCTGGAGAGAGAAATAGCTACCCATTCCAGTATTCTTGCCTGGAAAATTCCATGAAAAAAGGAGCCTGGTTGACTGCAGTGCATGGGATTGCAAAGAGTCAGAGGTAACTGAACATACCCTGGCAAATTAAAATAATTCTGTAATATGTCTGTGGGTGTTCATCAGGACACAGGAGCCTCCAGTGGGATTTTATTCCCTTTCCCAACAGGCTAAGTGCTTCTGACTTATTGGGATGATTGCCATCCTCTCACTTTCTCGTCAAGCATAAAGGGCATATGAACGGATGTCTCTGCTAAGTGATCACTTGGTGCATCAATTTGCTGCAATGGACCGGAAAGGGTTTTATCTTAAAAAGAGTTTTTGCACTTTTTTTTACAAATTGTATGTCACTAGAAGTCCTTGACAGTGCCAACTGACACTGACCTACAGCTGCCAACCCTCCTTTCTCAAGATACAGTCTCTTCAGCCTCACTGATAAAAATGCCTTAGTTTCTTCACAAACCAGCAAAGAAGAGTCTGTCCACTGGATGGCATCAGATTGGGAGAGCTGCTGCCCTCCACATCATCCAGAGCCAAGAGGAAGGACCACTCAGGCAGGGGGTGCTACTTCCCGACTCTCCCTAAGATAAACCCACATCAGCTGAGGGAGTCTATTCCTTACAAACACCTTGAGAGTGGCATGGAGCCTGACACCTAGTAGGTGCTCAGTAAATCTTGTCTAACATAGTAAGCACTAATTAACAACATTAATTACTAATTAGTAATTACTAATTACTGTGAATTAATGAATACAACATTGACAAAGACATAGTTTTTCTAAGCTTATTCCTTTTACAACAGAGGGGAGACTAGTTTTCTTCTCAAAATTAGTTTTTGTGCCCAAACAGAATGCGTCTTTCACCTTACCCTAATCCTGGCCCTGATTAAAAGATTTCAAAGAAAAAAATTTACATAATTTTGCAGAGCTTTGCAGGAATAATTCTGATGAAGAACCATAGGTTTAAAAAAATAATCATAAATTAAACTTTCATACATAAAACAAGCTACCTTTAGTATTGGTTACTTGTATACACAAGTGTGCTCCAAATTCAGGAAGGATTTAAGCACTTCTTTCAAGCAGAACCCAGAAAATCATATCTGCTTTCCTGAATTACAAACAGGTGATAGGAAAAGGAGTACGTCAAGGTTGTATATTGTCACCCTGTTTATTTAATTTCTATGCAGAGTACATCATGAGAAATGCTGGACTGGAAGAAACACAAGCTGGAATCAAGATTGCCAGGAGAAATATCAATAATCTCAGATATGCAGATGATACCACCCTTATGGCAGAAAGTGAAGAAGAACTAAAAAGCCTCTTGATAAAAGTGAAAGTGGAGAGTGAAAAAGTTGGCTAAAAGCTCAACATTCAGAAAACAAAGATCATGGCATCCGGTCTCATCATTTTCATGGGAAAAAGATGGGGAAACAGTGGAAACAGTGTTAGAGTTTATTTTTGGGGGCTCCAAAATCACTCCAGATGGTGACTGCAGCCATGAAATTAAAAGACGCTTACTCCTTGAAAGGAAAGTTATGACCAACCGAGATAGCATATTGAAAAGCAGAGACATAACTTTGCAAACAAAGGTCCATCTAGTCAAGGCTATGGTTTTTCCTGTGGTCATGTATGGATGTGAGAGCTGGACTGTGAAGAAGGCTGAGCGCCGAAGAATTGATGCTTTTGAACTGTGGTGTTGGAGAAGACTCTTGAGAGTCCCTTGGACTGCAAGAAGATCCAACCGGTCCATTCTGAAGGAGATCAGCCCTGGGATTTCCTTGGAAGGAATGATGCTAAAGCTGAAACTCCAGTACTTTGGGCACCTCGTGTGAAGAGTTGACTCATTGGAAAAGACTCTGATGCTGGGAGGGATTGGGGGCAGGAGGAGAAGGGGACGACAGAGGATGAGATGGCTGGATGGCATCACTGACTCGATCGACGTGAGTCTGGGTGAACTCCGGGAGTTTGTGATGGACAGGGAGGCCTGGCGTGCTGCAATTCATGGGGTCGAGAAGAGTCAGACACGACTGAGCAACTGAACTGAACTGAACTGAGCTCTTCACTGTGCATTTCTACCGGGGAAGATGAAATGTTAGTCAAATATGGGACCACATCTTCACTTGTGTTTCCCCTGAGCCTAGGAGTGTGTTTAGGATGGAGAAGGCAATATGGATGTAATTCATAAAACCTTGGAATCATGATGTTCAGGGTTCAAATTCTAGTCCCCCATTTACAACTATGTGATCCCCTTTGACCTCTCTAATCCTCATTTTCCTGAAAAAAGTTATGTCAATACTCCCCTTGCAGGTTCATTATACATGTTAGAGGAGATGAATTATGTCATCCAACATTTAGTAGGTGCTCAGTAAGTATCTTTCAAGTGGAATTCCCCTGGATCATTAATTTTCTCTTCAGTTGTTCTGAAGCAGGAGTTCTACTCTCACAGTTTCTCATTTTGCAGTTTTTGTGAGCTGTGCTCATCCCATCACAAGGGTGATACAATGTTCTCCCCAAGAATTATTGTTCCAAGAATGTTCCAAGGATGGCTCTTTAACTTTTCTAACAGACAGCCATTTCAATATCTGTTTCATTGAATAAAGGTCAGTAGGCAATATTCACCCTAAATCCATTTGAACCACAGTGAGTTATACCCTTGCCCTTCAAAATGGCTTTACATTCTCAGCTCAGGGCCATGAAAGTTGACATATTCATTTTGAGAATATATTATAGGCTCATTGCCACATCAGAACTTTAATTTTTCTGAATGACAAATCAATTAAACACATTTTACTGTAATTTTCTTGCCTAAGACATCCAAGTTGAATTCTGAAAACAATTTCTGTTCTGGTGCCATATTATGGAATTTTTTTTTTCCAGTTGACACTTCTGTTTTTACCAACCATGTCTACTTCAGAGTCATTAACAAGCATGAGCAGCTCATGGATTTAATGTGGTCTTTGGAAGAAATGAAAAATGCTGGGATTTGGAGCAAGGACCCAGGAATCATAAAACTCCTTTGAAGCTGCTGAGAAAGAACAAGTTCCTTGTAGGCAGACAATGTCTTTCAGAATATTCACAAATAGATTTTTAAAGTGCTAATGCTGATGAGAGTATAGAGAAATGGCCTCACTTATCTTTTACAGGTGAATGCAAACTGGTACTATAGGTATGCTGCTGCTGCTGCTAAGTCACTTCAGTCATGTCTGACTCTGTGCGACCCCATAGATGTCAGCCCAACAGGCTCCACCATCTCTGGGATTCTCCAGGCAAGAACATTGGAGTGGGTTGCCATTTCCTTCTCCAATGCATGAAAGTGAAAAGTGAAATTGAAGTCGCTCAGTTGTGTCCGACTCTTAGCGACCCCATGGACTGGAGCCTACCAGGATCCTCCGTCCACGGGATTTTCCAGGCAAGAGTACTGGAGTGGGGTGCCATTGCCTTATCCGACTATAGGTATAATTTGACCATATTAACCAAAAATGGGTATTCAGAGCATCTAGGAAATTATCCTAAGGAAATGATCATAAAGATACATCTATATGATTTTTTTTTTTTTTTCGGTGTGTGTGTGGGGGTGCTTCCCTTGTGGCTCAGCTGGTAAAGAATCTGCCTGCAATACGGGAGACCAGGGTTCGATCCCTGGGTTGGGAAAATCTCCTGGAGAAGGGAAAGGCTATCCACTCCAGTACTCTGGCCTGGAGAATTCCATGAGCTGTATAGTCCATTGGGTTGCCAAGAGTTGAACACAACTGAGCAACTTTCACTTTCATACAATTTTTTCATACTGTCAATTTTAATGGTGAATTTGGAAACATTCTAAAGTTAACAAAAAATGATAAATTAAGTGAAAGATGGTACATTCATTCAATGGATTTTTGATGGAAAAGTATTTTGTAGAAGAGCTTTCTATGTAGGAAGTACTACTTCTTCCTACCTTGTTGGAACACCCCTGTGAGTCACATCCTTTTGTTTCTTGAGACAATATCTGCCCTCTCCTTTCTATGAAGCTTTATTGGTGAACAGAGTGCATCCAAGAGGAACTGGATTCATGCAAAAGAATAATGAAGATGGAAACATTCTAAAAATGGTTTAATTACATATGGTGTGCATTAAATTGTGGAGAGTGGTTATCCAGGAACGGGATTAAAGAGAGTTGTTCATGTTCTCTGAATGATTTGGATATTTTACAAACTTTTATCAAGGGAGGAAGAATACTTATTTTGAAATTTAAAAAAGGAAAAATTATTACTGTCCCCATGCATAAATACTGAGAAGCTAGAGTGATGGAAAATTGAGTATGCTAAACATCAATTTTTTTTGTACAGTTCTTCTGTGTATTCTTGCCACCTCTTCTTAATATCTTCTGCTTCCGTTAGGTCCATACCATTTCTGTCCTTTATCGAGCCCATTTTTGCATGAAATGTTCCTTTGGTATCTCTGATTTTCTTGAATACATCCTTAGTCTTTCCCATTCTGTTGTTTTCCTCTATTTCTTTGCATTGATCGCTGAAGAAGGCTTTCTTATCTCTTCTTGATATTCTTTGGAACTCTGCATTCAGATGTTTATATTTTTCCTTTTCTCCTTTGCTTTTCGCTTCTCTTCTTTTCACAGCTATTTGCAAGGCCTCTCCAGACAGCCATTTTGCTTTTTTGCATTTCTTTTCCATGGGGATGGTCTTGATCCCTGTCTCCTGGACAATGTCACGAACCTCATTCCATAGTTCATCAGGCACTCTATCTATCAGATCTAGGCCCTTAAATCTATTTCTCACTTCCACTGTATAATCATAAGGGATTTGATTTAGGTCATACCTGAATGGTCTAGTGGTTTTCCCTACTTTCTTCAATTTCAGTCTGAATTTGGCAATAAGGAGCTCATGGTCCGAGCCACAGTCAGCTCCTGGTCTTGTTTTTGCTGATTGTATAGAGCTTCTCCATCTTTGGCTGCAAAGAATATAATCGATCTGATTTCGGTGTTGACCATCTGGTGATGTCCATGTGTAGAGTCTTCTCTTGTGTTGTTGGAAGAGGGTATTTGCTATGACCAGTGCATTTTCTTGGCAAAACTCTGTTAGTCTTTGCCCTGCTTCATTCCGTCAGTGTGATCACTGACCTAGAGCCAGACATCCTGGAATGTGAAGTCAAGTGGGCCTTAGAAAGCATCACTATGAACAAAGCTAGTGGAGGTGATGGAATTCCAGTGGAGCTATTCCAAATCCTGAAAGATGATGCTGTGAAAGTGCTGCACTCAATATGCCAGCAAATTTGGAAAACTCAGCAGTGGCCACAAGATTGGAAAAGGTCAGTTTTCATCCCAATCCCAAAGAAAGGCAATACCAAAGAGTGCTCAAACTACCGCACAATTGCACTCATCTCACACACGAGTAAAGTAATGCTCAAAATTCTCCAAGCCAGGCTTCAGCAATATGTGAACCGTGAACTTCCTGATGTTCAAGCTGGTTTTAGAAAAGGCAGAGGAACCAGAGATCAAATTGCCAACATCCGCTGGATCATGGAAAAAGCAAGAGGGTTCCAGAAAAACATCTATTTCTGCTTTATTGACTATGCCAAAGCCTTTGACTGTGTAGATCACAATAAACTGTGGAAAATTCTGAAAGAGATGGGAATACCAGACCACCTGATCTGCCTCTTGAGAAATCTGTATGCAGGTCAGGAAGCAACAGTTAGAACTGGTCATGGAACAACAGACTGGTTCCAAATAGGAAAAGGAGTACGTCAAGGCTGTATATTGTCACCATGTTTATTTAACTTATATGCAGAGTACATCATGAGAAATGCTGGACTGGAGGAAACACAAGCTGGAATCAAGATTGCCAGGAGAAATATCAATAACCTCAGATATGCAGATGATACCACCCTTATGGCAGAAAGTGAAGAGGAACTAAAAAGCCTCTTGATGAAAGTAAAAGTGGAGAGTGAAAAGGTTGGCTTAAAGCTCAACATTCAGAAAATGAAGATCATGGCATCTGGTCCCATCACTACATGGGAAATAGATGGAGAAACAGTGGAAACAGTGTCAGACTTTATTTTTCTGGGCTCCAAAATCACTGCAGATGGTGACTGCAGCCATGAAATTAAAAGACGCTTACTCCTTGGAAGGAAAGTTATGACCAACCTAGATAGCATATTCAAAAGCAGAGACATTACTTTGCCAACAAAGGTTCGCCTAGTCAAGGCTATGGTCTTTCCTGTGGTCATGTATGGATGTGAGAGCTGGACTGTGAAGAAGGCTGAGCGCCGAAGAATTGATGCTTTTGAACTGTGGTGTTGGAGAAGACTCTTGAGAGTCCCTTGGACTGCAAGGAGATCCAACCAGTCCATTCTGAAGGAGATCAGCCCTGGGATTTCTTTGGAAGGAATGATGCTAAAGCTGAAACTCCAGTATTTTGGCCACCTCATGCGAAGAGTTGACTCATTGGAGAAGACTCTGATGCTGGGAGGGATTGGGGGCAGGAGGAGAAGGGGACGACAGAGGATGAGATGGCTGGATGGCATCACTGACTCGATGAATGTGAGTCTGAGTGACCTCCGAGAGCTGGTGATGGATAGGGAGGCCTGGCGTGCTGCAGTTCATGGGGTCGCAAAGAGTCGGACACGACTGAGCGACTGATCTGATCTGAAACATCAATTGAAATCTGTGTAATTAATAAAGCAGCAACAAGATTACAAAATAACTATAAGCCAACATCTGAAATCACTATGTGCTTCCAAGGAGGACTGCCTCAGAGACTCATCCAGTATGGATTATGTCATTGTTACTGGCTATACAAGGTAATCTTCACTTCAGTTCCGTTCAGTCACTCAGTCATGTCCCACTCTTTGTGACCCCATGGACTTTAGCACGCCAGGCTTTCTTGTGCATCACCAACCTCTGGATTTTACTCAAATTCATGTCCATCACATCGGTGATGCCATCCAACCATCTCATCCTTTGTTGTCCCCTTCTCCTCCCACCTTCAATCTTTCCCAGCATCAGGGTCTTTTCCAACGAGTTGGTTCTTCACATCAGGTGGCCAAAGTATTGGAATTTCAGCTTCAGCATCAGTCCTTCCAAGGATTATTCAGGACTGATTTCCTTTAAAATTGACTGGTTGGATCTCCTTGCAGTCCAAGGGACTCTCAAGAGTCTTCTCCAACACCACAGTTCAAAAGCATCAATACTTCAGTGCTCAGCTTTCTTTACAGTCCAACTCTCACATCCATGACTACTGGAAAAACCATAGGTTTGACTAGACAGACCTTTGTTGGTAAAGTAATGTCTCTGCTTCTTGACTTAATCATATATTTTTAAAAGGATTAATGTTGGAAAATATTCAATTATCTTTCTTTTCTTTGTTGGGTGCACATGATGGCAAAGAACTTATTTGATGTGGAAATTCCATTTCTACAGTTTACAGTATGTCACATCACATGGAGAAAAACAGTACCAGAGGCCTAGGGTTCAGATGGCCCCCTAATCAGTGGTTTCAATGGCATAATAATGTTCCTAAGGAGACAGAGGGTTTGCATAATGACTATTTAGGATTTATTCTGCCTAAATCACTGATGCTTGTAATTAGAAAGAATCATAGCATTCAAAGCAGATCTATAACTTGAGAGAGAAGAAAAGTTGCTCTTTTTTTTTTTTTTTTTTTAACCATTTGTCAAATGAGGTCTTAGTTTCCTGACCAGGGATTGAACTCGTGACCCCAGCACTAGAAGCATGAAGGGAACTCTAGGGAAATCCCGAAAAGGTTGCCTTTTTTTTAAAAAAAAAAAAAAAATGGACTTGACTATACTCTGGATCCAAGCAAACCATTAGATTATTTTGTAGAGCTGAAATGGGTAAAGAAACTATCAAGAATTGGCACCTACCAAAGTGGTTCTTCGGAGAAGGCAATGGCAGCCCACTCCAGTACTCTTGCCTGGAAAATCCCATGGATGGAGGAGCCTGGTAGGCTGCAGTCCATGGGGTCACTAGGAGTCGGATACGACTAAGAGACTTCACTTTCACTTTTCACTTTCATGCACTGGAGAAGAAAATGGCAACCCACTCCAGTGTTCTTGCCTGGGGAATCCCAGGGACGGGGAGCCTGGTGGGCTGCCATCTATGGGATCGCACAGAGTCGGATACGACTGAAGCGACTTAGCAGCAGCAGTAGCAGCAAAGTGGTTCTTAAACATTGCTTAGGTGCAGAAAGCCTGGTGGGCTACACCCCATGGGGTTGCAAAGAGTAGGACATAACTGAAGTGTCTTGGCATGCATGCAGGGCATGTAGTGGCCTTCAGCTTCTTCACCATCTGCACAGTATGAGGGTATTTCTAAGCCCTGAAAGATCATGGCCTTGAATCTATATCGTCTAAGAAGCTGGGCTGTTTAAATGGAGAAATTTAGCCTTCAAAATGTTCAGGGGAACTACGTTTACAAAACAACTTGCAGGAATGATGTGCTCATTTCTGCCAATAACTCAGTAATTTGCATTTTAATCTTTGTGCTTTACAGTTACCATAGCAGTGAAAGATCCTCAGTCAACAGGATTATGTCAATTTCAATGACAGTGAAATCAACAGTTAAGCTAATTTGAGGCCATGGAAATTAAATATACTATCAGCAATAGTGCTGCAACCTATTGTGTCATTAAAGCTTTCTGTAAATGTTAACTAAATTGCAACCTGCCTGGAAACAAAAAACAAGGCCTTATGAAAAGTGAGCTTTGTTTTTCCATTAACAGAAGACCCAGTTTTCATCACGGTTCTTGGTGGAAGGGATGATATAAAGAGTAGAGAACTCTGGTCTATCTGGAGTCAGACGTTTTCTTAAGTCATCTTCCTGTTCTTTGACATATCAGAGAATCAGAAATGGACCTTCATTCACCATGCAGCCTGTACAACCTTATGATGACAGATCTACAGATGTCACTAGCTTTTAGCAAATCTTTTTGTTTCCATGATCATGTGGAACCTTGATCTTGGTTCCTGGGCTGAAGCAGCAGATGTATGAAGCTGAAAGCTGGGTGTTGTGGTCTTGTCAGGGACCTACAGCCATCACCATATAAAGTTTTGCACATCCCACATCAAGGCGAGTTCTAACTACACTGACCAAATTCTGCCTTTAAAAAAGTAACCTGAATCCACACACTTCTATAATTAAAGTAGATAACCAACAAGGTCTCACTGTACAGCACAGGAAACTCTGTTCATTACTCTGTAATAACTTAAATGGAAAAAGAATTTGAAAAAGAATCAGATGAGATCAGATCAGTCACTCAGTCGTGTCCGACTCTTTGCGACCCCATGAATCGCAGCACACCAGGCCTCCCTGTCCATCACCAGCTCCTGGAGGTCACTCAGACTCGCATCCATCGAGTCAGTGATGCCATCCAGCCATCTCATCCTCTGTCGTCCCCTTCTCCTCCTGCCCTCAATCCCTCCCAGCATCAGAGTCTTCTCCAATGAGTCAGCTCTTCGCATGAGGTGGCCAAAGTACTGGAGTTTCAGCTTTAGCATCATTCCTTCTAAAGAAATTCCAGGATTGATCTCCTTCAGAATGGACTGGTTGGATCTTCTTGCAGTCCAAGGGACTCTCAAGAGTCTTCTCCAACACCACAGTTCAAAAGCATCAATTCTTCGGCGCTCAGCCTTCTTCACAGTCCAGCTCTCACATCCATACATGACCACAGGAAAGACCATAGCCTTGACTAGGCGAACCTTTGTTGGTAAAGTAATGTCTCTGCTTTTGAATATGCTATCTAGGTTGGTCATAACTTTCCTTCCAAGGAGCAAGCGTCTTTTAATTTCATGGCTGCAGTCACCATCTGCAGTGATTTTGGAGCCCAGAAAAACAAAGTCTGACACTGTTTCCACTGTTTCTCCATCTATTTCCCATGCAGTGATGGGACCAGATGCCATGATCTTCGTTTTCTGAATGTTGAGCTTTAAGCCAACCTTTTCACTCTCCACTTTCACTTTCATCAAGAGGCTTTTTAGCCCCTCTTCACTTTCTGCCATAAGAGTGGTGTCATCTGCATATCTGAGGTTATTGATATTTCTCCCGGCAATCTTGATTCCAACTTGTGTTTCTTCCAGTCCAGCATTTCTCATGATGTACTCTGCATATAAGTTAAATAAACATGGTGACAATATGCAGCCTTGACGTACTCCTTTTCCTATTTGGAACCAGTCTGTTGTTCCATGACCAGTTCTAACTGTTGCTTCCTGACCTGCATACAGATTTCTTAAGAGGCAGATCAGGTGGTCTGGTATTCCCATCTCTTTCAGAATTTTCCATAGTTTATTGTGATCCACACAGTCAAAGGCTTTGGCATAGTCAATAAAGCAGAAATAGATGTTTTTCTGGAACTCTCTTGCTTTTTCCATGATCCAGCGGATGTTGGCAATTTGATCTCTAGTTCCTCTGCCTTTTCTAAAACCAGCTTGAACATCAGGAAGTTCACGGTTCACATATTGCTGAAGCCTGGCTTGGAGAATTTTGAGCATTACTTTACTAGCGTGTGAGATGAGTGCAATTGTTCGGTAGTTTGAGCACTCCTTGGCATTGCCTTTCTTTGGGATTGGGATGAAAACTGACCTTTTCCAATCTTGTGGCCACTGCTGAGTTTTCCAAATTTGCTGGCATATTGAGTGTAGCACTTTCACAGCATCATCATTCAGGACTTGGAATAGCTCCACTGGAATTCCATCACCTCCACTAGCTTTGTTCGTAGTGATGCTTTCTAAGGCCCATTTGACTTCACATTCCAAGATGTCTGGCTCTAGGTCAGTGATCACATCATCATGATTATCTGGGTCTTGAAGCTCTTTTTTGTACAGTTCTTCTGTGTATTCTTGCCACCTCTTCTTAATATCTTCTGCTTCTGTTAGGTCCACACCATCTCTGTCCTTTATTATAGTATAGGTATAACCAAATCACTTTGCTATATGCCTGAAACTAACACATTGCTAATCAATTATACTCCAATATAAAATTTTTAAAAAGCAAAATAAAAAGTAATTTGCAAACAAACAAATTTTATGTTTTTCTTTATGATCTCAACCTCTAACCCTGCCTCCTAGAAGTCTGAAGCAGAATAAGACTCCCAGGCACGAGTACCACAGGGATTTCTCTAATCACCCTTGCTCAAGTCCACCCAGAAAGGGTCTATCTGTAAATCCAAGCCTCTTTCTCATTGTTTCAACTCTTTTGGGTCCAGACAGGTTGGGACAAGTGATAAACAGGCTAATACATTCTCACAAAGTTGAAGTTCCTGAGTCCAGTGACCTCAAGCAAACATTCCCTGACTATCCCAGGTCAGAGAACTCTTCCTTCAGAGGGTCCAAGTGAACACTGCTGTGCTTCAGCCCGTAAACAAGCAACACAGGACACAAGGAGCTGTTGAGTACATTGTTTGCTCAGCTAACTGCAAATTCAATTAAGAGCCGTATCTATATTTCACTGTATCTCCTAATTCATAAAACAGTTCCTTAACTATATTAAGGATTCAATAAACTGTGGTTAACTGATTCAGTTCAGTTAAGTTCAGTTCAGTCACTCAGTCGTGTCCAACTCTTTGCGACCCCAAGAATCGCAGCACGCCAGGCCTCCCTGTCCATCACCAACTCCCGGAGGTCACTCACTCACATCCATCGAGTTGGTGATGCCATGCAGCCATCTCATCCTCTGTCGTCCCCTTCTCCTCTTGCCCCCAATCCCTCCCAGCATCAGAGTCTTCTCCAATGAGTCAACTCTTCGCATGAGGTGGCCAAAGTACTGGAGTTTCAGCTTCAGCATCATTCCCCGCAAAGAAATCCCAGAGCTGATTACAGGATGATTTTCTAAGTCATTTTCTTACATTCAACACATAATGTGTTTTTTGCTGATTATCAGGGCAGTTTTTGAATAAATAAATAAATAGAAAAAACAGAATGAGACATTAGGACCTTAGTTAGTAATACCTTAGGAAGAATTAGTGAGAGAGATTTAGCAGAAAGGCCATACAGTTGACAGAAATGTGTGTTGCTCTGGGACTCTATGAAACTAGATTTAAATTCTTCACCAAACAGCTAATTTGCTAAATGATGTTAGAAAAATCATTTCATCTTTGGTTTCCAGTATTATTGTAAATAAAATGCAGGATTTGGAATAGATGATTTCTCTAGGACTTTAGAAGAGAAAATTACTAGGAATAGAATATGACTTCAAGTTTTAGTGAGGGCTAACTCTACAAGAGAGTGAGTCCCCAAAGAGCCCACCCAGCTTAAAAAAAAACAAAGAGTTCTCTCAACAGAGAAAGTGGTTCGTTCTAGTAGGGTTTTGGAATACATAGTTGGAGTTGGTTAGATATTATTTAGAATTTTTTACATTTATGGTTTCAAGTGAAATCAGTCCAATTTTCTTTTCTTATCCTTATTGGACTTTGGAATCAATGTTAAATAACCCTCATGATGTGAGTTGGAATCAATATGTTTGTCTTTTCCTAACAGTTTCCTAAATTTATCAATATCTATTTCTTCCAAATAGTACACTGTCCTTAGCACAGTCTCATCCATCCCTTCTCCCTGCACTTCACTCAGATCACACATGAAGTACTGATATTGTAAGAATTTTAGTTTGGATTATTATAGTATGTTTCCTCTCTTTATTTTTTAGTCCTTGATTATTTAAACAAGAATGAAAATTTCTAACTTATCTTTATTTCCTGTATCAAGTAGTGTTTTCCTGGTAATATATTTTTCTTAGTGGAATATTCAATCCAGTTTTATTTTCAAATATAGTTTTTGTTAATATTTTTGTGTCACTTTGAGATTTAAAAAAATTAGCTATATAGAAAATTATGTGTTCAATGCTGTTGTTTTTTTTCCCCTTCAGCACCATAAAAATATTACTTTATGTATCCAGGGTACTACTGAGAAGTCTAATGTCCATCTGATTCTTTTTTCTTATATGTGATGAGCTTTTATTCTTTAAAAACTTTGAAGGGTTTCCTATTTATTTTCAGTGGTCATATATTTCACTGAAATATTTCCCACTGAGGGCTCCTATCCTTTATTTTTTGGCATCCTATAAGTCTTTTAAAACCGAGTTCTTAGGTTTTTGTGTGCGTGTGGATGGGTTTTTTTTTTGTAATTTTAAGAAATTCTCAAAATTATTTCTTCAAAATTGTCCTCCCTTACCTTGATTTTTTTCTTCTGAAATTTCAACTCTATGATTTTTTTGCCCAAATCAATATTTCTTTTGCATTTCCATCTGTTGTCCCCATCTTTTTTTTTTTTTTACAGGATCTTGTTTTAATATTCTAGTTTATTAATTTGTTCTTTTTATCCATTCTACTATCAATCTTTATTTTATTTATTTTTGGGGCACACCACATGGCTTTCAGGATCTTAGTTCCCAGCCAGGAATCAAACCTGTGCCCCCCTGTAATGGAAGTACAGAGTCCTAACCACAAACTACCAGAGAATCCCCTGTTATTTTATTTTTTTATGTTTCATATCCCCAGTTTGTTTTTTCTTCATAATGGAAGGAATAGCTTCAAGCTTCCAGTATTTGCTCTTACCATTTTTAGTATATTATTGGACTAATTATAAATGATTCTTCTCTCTGGCCATGAAGTCTTCTTTATCTAATACTCCAGTGTGTCTTTAGATGACAATACTTACCCTTCTCAGTGGTCTTCCAGTTGCTGCCCGTGAGCTTACATTTCCCTTAGATTATCTGCTACCTTGACTGCAAATGCAAAATGGAGAAGGGGAAGAAAATCTCAGGCCCTAGCTTGGATTGCTTCTGGTGAGTTGGGAACAGACATCTGGTTGTTGTGGTTGTGTAGGTGCTAAATCTCTTTTGCGATCCCATGGACTGCACCCTGCTAGGCTTCCTAGGCAAGAATACTGGAGAGTATTGCCATTTCCTCCTCCAGGGGATCTTCCCCACCCAGGGATTGAACCCACATCTCCTGCATCTCTCGCATTGCCAGGCAGATTCTTTGGACTCTCTCATTCTCTGCTGCTTCCTACCTCAATCCTGGGCACTCCGGGTAAAATTGTCTTCTAGAGCCTCACATTTTTCAACACCGTCATCTCCAGGGTAAAACACCTGATGAGACTGAAGGGGTGGGAGGCTGATGGAGGAGGGGAGTCTTGTTAGGAGGCAAACAAGCCAGAGTGCTGGCAAGTTCACTGGGCTGCCTGCTCCTCCCTCCAGCTGGCCTCTGTCAACCCTGGACTCTGCTGCTTTCCTGCCTCTTAGAGTCTCTGGTGGAGCCAGGGCAACGTAGAAAACAGAACAAGCATACTCTGAAAACTCTCTCCCACACCTAGCCCCCCACCCCTATGGAGGTTATGTCCCATGTCCCCCCTTTCCCCCATCAATCCCAAATAGGAATCTAACCATCTTTCAATCTCTCACCAGGAATTTCCTCCCAGTTTTATATCATTTGGGAAATTCCATTAACCTCCCTCTCTTGCTTTTATGGCAAATCTGAGGTAAAGTTTGAGAAAAGAATTCAGCTGCATGTTAATATAACATCTTTCCAGGAACAGACAACTTACCAGTGGTTGTCAGAGGGTCACTAGGTCTCCTAGAGAGTACATTAGATCCTTTATGTGACCCACAGGATAATTTCCTTTAGAAAGTGAAAGTCGCTCAGTCATGTCTGACACTTTGCAATCCCATGGACTGTAACCTGTCAGCTCCTCTGTCCATGGAATTCTCTAGGCAAGAATACTGGAGTGGGTTTCCATTTCCTTCTTCAGGAGATCTTCCCAACCCAGGGATCGAACCTGTGACTTTGATATCTCCTGCACTGGCAGGCAGATTTGTTACCACTAGCGCCACCTGGGAAGCCCTACGTGAAGGAGTAGGGACCAGAATTCAGCCTCCTCCCACCCCACTTCAGTTCAGTTCAGTTCAGTTGCTCAGTCATGTCCAGCTCTTTGCAACCCCATGAATCGCTTCAGCCCCATGGAAATCCTGCAGAACTCTTTATGGAAGCCTAGAACTGCAAAAAAACACTGTTTGATGAACCATTATCCAGCATCTAGAGTGTGGCACTGTCTATCTATAGTTTCATTAATTTTACCGTTTCTTATTAGTTAACAATTCATTATATGAGTAAAAGAGTTTGTTGTTTTTTTTTACTAAATGAGTCACAGTGTTTTCCTTTTTCACTGGGAGGAAAGAGTAAGATGAATTGGTGGTTCCCAAGGTTTGTTTGCCTTCTTAAGCTTTCATGGATGAGAAAAATATTTAAAACATTTCATCTTAGCTAGATCCAGTCTTGGGCAAAGTTCAAGAGTGTTCAGTAAACAAATGTTTACAGAGAGCAATGTAGATTGCTTATCACTTCTGGTTGATGAAGAAACTGTATAAATATCTGCATCAGATCCAGAATCTGGCCTGTGGGGAGGAAGATTATTGATAGAGAAGGGAAAACTGTTCTCTTCTTCAATCACTCATCCAGCTGATACAAATACCCTCCGTACTTTCTGGGCATCTATACGTGAGTCCCTGAAGAACTGGGGCTTTGGATTGCTCACTTCTGTGTCGTCCCACCCCCACCCCCTGGCATAATAAGCAAAAGGTAGGTACTCAAAAAATATGTGTGGGGCAAAGATCTTGTTCTTGAGCTCTTGGCTTCAGGCTGTCAGAGTGGGCAAAACTATTCCAAAACTTTTCACTGCAACTATCAAGATGACCGATATAACCTGGCAAGGGCTACCTGAAAGTTAACTTACATTTCTACAGCTATAGATACAGCTTAATTCCATATTGCTGGCTTCTTGAAGGAAATGACCAGCCCTGCCTGCAAAGTCCCTAGAGACGAAGAAGAACCTTTACATTTGAAGACACAAGACTAATTTGTTTATTAGGTGCGTTCTGTAAGTTGAGGAGGGAAATTTTTGGCAAATAAATAAATAAATAATCAGACAAACGAAGGCTTCTAGGGCAAAGGAGCTGAGGAAGAGGAAGCGGAGTCTTTGCATAGTTCTAAATGAACAGGAGGTGGCAGCAGTAGGCAACATGGATTCGCAGCAGAAATGCAGCACTTGCAAAAACCAGGGGCAGGAGGCTTTGAGAAGGTCAGAAGGTGACTAACTACTTCTTTATCATAGAGACCACAATGCGGCACTTTCGTCCTCGCTACAGGTTGTGGGACGTGGCGTCTTACATGATCTGCCTGGGCATTCCATACCCGGTCATGCCCGCCTGGGAGGCTCCCTTGTTGCTGCCCATCTGTAGGCCTATTACGTTCTGTCCCTGGCGAAGCTGCTCCTCGGAAAATCCTCTCCGATTCTGCTGGGCTTTCCTGGGCAGAGGGAATGAGATGGAACAATTTCATTTCATTTTTAAACCTTTCCCAAGATATGCAGTTAGACATGTTCTTTTGAGGGCCACTGATTAGAAGGACAGGCCTTATTCTGAACCACAGTCCTGCCAGGAACTATGGTTCTACCCTGAGCTATGACCCTACCCTGGGTTACGGCACCAGCTGGGCCATGACCCTACCACAGACGGGCCCTACTATGATATACGACCTCTCTACTCTTCAAGTGAATTTTCAGAATTTCCACAGCAAAGAACCAGTGCTGCTTCTCTGGAGATTTTACTCTCAGATAGCTTTCCTGTCTCTCCTCTCACCAGTTACTTCAAACTTTTGTGAAAATTAAAATCAGCTCTTTTTTATTAAGCATTTCATTAATCCTATGATACACGATCTCTCTACTCTTCAAGTGAATTTCCAGAATTTCCACAGCAAAGAACCAGTGCTGCTTCTCTGGAGATTTTACTCTCAGACAGCTTTCCTGTCTCTCCTCTCACCAGTTACTTCAAGCCCTTGTGAAAATTAAAATCAGCTCTTTTTTATTAAGCATTTCATTAATCCCACTCCACCCTTTTCTGTATTGGGCCAAGGATGAACATCCCACCTTAGAGCTGAGGGATGTAGTGAATTAAGGAGGCGAAATTTCTTACCCTAGACAGAGGTCTGCGAACTTTAGTGAAGAGCCAGATAGTAAATAATGCTGGTTTTATGGGCCATATAGACCATGGTAGGTCACTAACAAAATGGGAGCTAAAACCAGGGTTTCACCTGACAATATCTAGGAGCTTTTCAGACCAGGTTCATTTAAATTGCCACAAGCTGGTACCTTTTTAAATTGTCAAGAAGAAGAGGGGATTAGAGAAATGAAGGGTCAATTATCTGTACAATGTGCTCTTTTTCACCTCCCACTGAGCTACTGGGTTAACTTTAAGCTCCCTTGCTACCTCTCTCTGCCCCAAACAAACAGCAAAACTAATTTCTTTAGGAAAAGGCCCTTTACTGACACGACGATATAATTCATTATCCACTTCAGGCCACCTCTGAGAGTGACAGAGAATGCTATTAATGGATATGCTAGGAGGACAGGACTGTTGCAACAAATAAAACATATTTTCCCTTCATTATGTGGGAAAATAAATAAATACATACATGCTGCTGCTGCTGCTGCTAAGTCACTTCAGTTGTGTCCGACTCTGTGCGACCCCGTAGACGGCAGCCCACCAGGCTCCTCCGTCCCTGGGATTCTCCAGGCAAGAATACTGGAGTGGGTTGCCATTTCCTTCTCCAATGCATGAAAGTGAAGTCACTCAGTCGTGTCCAACTCCTAGGGACCCCATGGACTGCAGCCTACCAGGCTCCTCCGTCCATGGGATTTTCCAGGCAAGAGTACTGCAGTGGGGTGCCATTGCCTTCTCCAAATACATACATACATTCAGGGCAACTTGGCTCATAATAAAACCAAATTCGGACATCAAGGCACATGTGAGAAAAGCCATTCAGTTCTGCTCTGCCTCAGGAGAGACATAATGTGGGCAGAGCTGCAGTGTTCAGGTACCTGAAAAGCAGGAAAAGCTCTGGTGGTATATTAACCTGAACTGGCAGCATCAGTCCAGTCTTGTTCCAGGACATTCAGCTGTGGGGCTGTGTTTGCCTGTTCCTAGCCTGGACTTTGTGTCCAAACAGCCTCCGGGGAGCTCCAAGGCTTCAGATGCTCACTTTTGTTAAAATCATCCTCGGCCCAGGGAAGGGGAGAGCGTGTGACTGGAAAGGCCTTTTTACCTGTGAAACCAGGACGGTTCTCCCCGGTAACAGCCATCATCCTTGGTGACAGCAACGCTGCCCAGAGCCATCAGGGTCCTCTGCACGGCCGCCATGTCCTTTCCTGGAAGCCAATGGAGAGATTAAAGCCAAGTGTGTGTCGGGGCCAAGGAGTCAAGGAGCATGGGGCTGGGCCTCTGGGAAGAAGTTCTCATAGGAGGCTGTAGTTGAGCACACTCGAGGGAGAGGGATACAAAATACACCTCAAAGTGGCCCAAAGACAACCACAGCCAAACTCTTCAGAAAGGAACAAAAAAAAATCTCCTTACTAATTATTCTTTATGTGGTGCATGCCCAGAGATACCCAGGTTCTAATCCATTCCCAATTGCATGCATAACACATTCCAATAACTGAGCAGCTCAGACAGAGGTGGGTCCCTGCCTTTAGCAGAGGCTCCAGCCTCTGAGGGTTCTACAAGCAGTGGTGAGGGGAGGTGCTGTGGGCAGGCTGGTGTCGGGGTCTGCACAGGAGATTTTCTTCAGGACTGAAAAGAGAAAAGGAACCTGGAAAGATATTGACTGGATGGATGAACTGCACCAAACCCCAGGAGGATTCTTTCTTTTCCTTTATCTGGGTTAAAAGGGTCTAAAATCACCCATGTGCATCAAATTGAGTATTCACTTGTTTCTTTGGGCTGGAGGCCTGGCAGATGAAGAAAAGCAAATCAACACAGAGAGCATCCAGTGTGACGTGGTGAGAGGCTCTTCATTTTGTGCTGCTTGAAAGGAGCTAAATGGAGATAATAAATAAATGGCTTGCATGAGAGAGAGTGAGGGAGGGAGAGAGGAGGAGAGACTGAGAGAGAGTGAAGGAGAGGTATGCCCCCCTCACTCAGGGGGAAGGGGCACACTGTCACCGAAGGAGCCCTGACCCTTCACCCACGGAGCGGCCAACTGGCCTACAACGCAGCCTCCTCTTCCCATCCTTTCTCCCCTCCCTGCTTCTAGCTGGCTGACACGGCCTGGACAAGGAAAAGGGAAGTTGCTACTGTGTGCTTAGCCCCACAATTTAGAACCAGATCAAAGGCATACGTATGGCACAAGTGTGGAGTGCAGAAGCTAAAGCCCCAGGCTGGGGGAGAGGTGCAGTGTTCAGCCTAGCAGGGGGCTGTGAAAGTTAAGGGCAGACATTAAAGGTCCTCTCCAGACTGAGTGAATCATCTGCAATCTCCCCGAGGCAGGCTGCTGCAGCCTAGTCCCCAGGGAATACAGAATTGCAGGGGAAAGACAGACAAAAAGTGAGAATGGAACATAACTATAACAAAATAAACTATTAAGGCCTGCAGAGGAAGTCCAGTTTAGGATGTCCATTTATTCAAAGAGGAGGGAGAGACAGCAGATCCTCATCTCTCTCCCCGCCGCCCCCCTACACTGCCCACATTAACCACAGGACAATTTCCTGGATTGTGAGGCCTTGTGGGATGGATAATACATACAGGGATGAAACTTTCTCAATGGAGAGCCCCACACCAGACGCAAGGAACAGCTGGGCTGGTGGAGAAAGGAGGGTCTGAGCAGCAGATGGAAGGAGGCGGGCCCAAGGGATACTGAGAAGTCAGAGAGAGGAAATGGAGGAGAGGTTATGAGAATGTTCCCTCTCTTCCGCAGATTTAAAGCATTTCTGTAACTGTCACTGTATCATGAAAGTGAGTGAGTCGCTCAGTCGTGTTCAACTCTTAGCGACCCCATGGACTGCAGCCCACCAGGCTCCTCCGTCCGTGGGATTTTCCAGGCAAGAGTACTGGAGTGGGGTGCCATCGCCTTCTCCAATAGAGTGACTAGCAGAGTAGCAACTCACATATTTGTCAGACAGATATAGAGATGGGTAAAAAACAAAGTATAACTCAGCAATGCTTTAAGAGTCCCCTTTCCTAGGACCCAGACAAGAGTCCTTGTGAATCAAACAAAGGATAAACTATACTTTACTCAAAATCTCGTTTTGTTTAATGCATAGCTTTTTTTTTTTTTGATCAAGCTAGTCATCTTGATCAAATGTATCATAGGATACATTTTTTTGATAGAACTGTCGTGATGATATTCTGAAAGATCACTGCGGGAGGAGATAGGGAGAGGGCTTGCTTTCAAGCAGTGAGCCATTAAAGAGAACCGCGAGAAACTGAAGCACTTGGAAGCTTAGGAAGGTCTGGGTACATCACTCATCTCCACTCTCTACAGGAAGCACACCGGAAATCTGTGCCTGGTGGTTGGAATGAGCACATCTGGCATGTCCAGGATCTGGGAAAATGTGGAGCCTGGCACCTGGCAAGCAGCCACAGATGATACTACCCTGGTGCCAGGGGTGGGAAGCAAGCTCTGTTAAACCATAGACCCAGCCCCCATCCCATCACATAGGGCTAACACACACACTGCATGAGCCCAGAGAGGAGGAGAGAGGGAACTAAGCTGGGGGCAAGGGGAAGATATCCAGGAATGTAGACCTATAAATCCCACCCCACCCTCAAGCCAGAAGCATCCAAAAGGAAGAAACTGTGTGATCGGGCAGAAGAATGCCCAATGCCTAATGCCTGGGTAAACAGGCATTAGACAAGGAAAAACTGGAAAAACTTTTTTAAAAAAGAAAGGTCCGGATACAAGAGATTTGTTATAAATGATAGGCTAAACACTTTATTGGTTTCCCTGGTAGCTGAGATGGTAAAGAATACACCTGCAATGTGGAAGACCGGGGTTCGATCCCTGGGTCAGGAAGATCCCCTGGAGAAGGGATAGGCTACCCACTCCAGTATTCGTGGGCTTCCCTTATGACTCAGTTGGTAAAGAATCCCCCTGCAATGCGGGAGACCTGGGTTTGATATCTGGGTCAGAAGATCCCCTGGAGGAGGAAATGGCAACCCACTCCAGTATTCTGGCCTGGAGAATCCCATGGACAGAAGACCCTGGCAGGCTACAGTCCATGGGGTCACAGAGTCGAACATAACTGAGCGACTTTCACTTCAAAAACACTTCATTATATGTGATTGTGACCTCCATTTCTGAGCTGTTGCTGCTAAGTCATTTCAGTTGTGTCCAACTCTTTGTAACCCTACAGACCATAGCCCACCAGGCTCCTCTGACCATGCGATTCTCCAGGCAAGAATACCGTAATGGATTGCCATGCCCTCCTCCTGGGGATCTTTCCAACGCAGGAATTGAACCCATGTCTCTTACATGTCCTGTATTGGCTGGCGGATTCTTTACCACTAGAGCCAACTGTGAAGCGGTGGCTCAGACGGTAAAGAATCTGCCTGCAATGCAGGAGATTGGGGTTCAATCCCTGGGTCAGGAAGATCCCCTGAAGAAGTGCATGGCTACACACTCCAGTATTCTTGCCTAGAGAATTCCATGGACAGAGGGGCCTGATGGGCTACAGTCGGTGGAGTCTCAAAGAGTCAGACACAACTCAGCGACTAACAGTTTCACTGACCCCCGTGGACTTGATATGATTCCTCCCAACAGGTGGATGGAAAAATTAACTTAAGAAAGTTATTAACTTGCCAGAGCTACCCAAAAAGTAAATCAGGGCTAAGTTCTAACTCAGGTCTGTCTGAAAGCAAAGCCCACACACAGTCTAGGAGGCCACACTGCCATCTCCCACAGGCATAAAATCCCCATAAAATCTGGGGCACAAATTTCAAATGACCTCAAATCTTTGTTTTGTTTGGAATAATTTCTCAACCCTAGTCAGATTAAAGCAAAAGAAAGCAGTTGAGGTTCAGAGATCCCCACCAGTTTGCAGATCAAGTTAAAATAATTATTGTCAAGATTAAGTTATATAAATTAACAGGAATCTGCCTTCTGTAACCAGTTCATGTCTATTTTATTTTCTAAAAGGCACACTTTGGAAAGAATTCTACTATTTTGGGTGAACCGAATGGGAAGAGAGCCTCTATTCCAGCCTCACTTCTCTTGCCAGTTCAGAAGCTCAGATCAAGTGCTATTGGGTAGAAGGGGGCTGTTTTTGGAGGTTGATTCCTGTCACTGAGAGTCAAACATTGAAATTTTTGAAGGAGCAGTGAGGTTAGGAAGGATCTGTGAAGTGAGCCAGTTATAAATTGGCAAAAGCCAAACTGCTTGAATCACAACTGCACATCCATCTGCCTAGAACCCAGCCTGCTATAGAACATCGTTTCCCAAGCTTCTGGAATTATTTATCGGATGAGGTTGGGGGAACACTTTAAAAATATAAAAATTTCCTGACTTTCTTTTTTAAAAAAAAAATGAAATTTGAGGTCATTCCCTGGAGGGACTGATCTGGCAGTCCTGGGTGGCATGTGGGAGTTTGTATTTTTAATAATATTTCCATATGATTCATGCCATCAGACAAGTTTAAGAAACATGGGTTTCATCTGGTGACTCCTAACTAGACCAATTATCAGAATTACCTGAGGATCTTGAAAATTCACATCCTGGGACAATCTCCTGTGATGATTCTGATGCAGCCAGATGGACATGGAAGCATTGCCCCCAATACTATATTTTTTTAATTTTTAAAAACATCCCAATGTCTGGCATGTGGTAGGTACTAAATTAAAGTTGCTAAGCAATAACTGCTTCCTTCAGAGCTACTCCCCACAAAGTCAGAAGTAACATCAATAGTTAAATCCACACTGGGGAGGCTGCTTAGAACCTCAGAAGCTTGGAATTGCTTTGCTTCCTGAAAACTACCCCTAGATACTTTGACAAGATAGCTTGAAACTGCTGTTCAGGGCTATTTCTCCAAGAAAAAGAGGGTGAAAGAGGAAGAAGGGGGAGGAGGAGAATGGTTCTAAAGTACCAACTGGGTGCTGGGACTTCTCTAGATGCCAGGAGCGTATGAATGAGACTGAGTTCAGGTGCCAGTGGTGGTTTAGTCGCTGAGTCCTGTCCAACTCTTGCGACCCCATGGACTGTAGCCCTCCAGGCTCCTCTGTCCATGGCATTTTCCCAGGCAAGAATACTGGAGTGGGTTGCCATTTCCTTCTACAGGGGATCTTCCTGACCCAGGGATTGAACCTGAGTCTCCTGCATTGCAGGGAGCTTCTTTCCCGACTGAGCCACCAGGGAAGTTCAGAGTCCAGGTGGTGATCCGAGACCACTGGCCACAGAAGGAAAGTGATACACAAAGGAGAGGGGCCAAGTTTACAGTAACAGCTCGGGATTTTAATCAGGCTCCTGAACCCTTCCAGCCCCCTATCATAGGGGAAACTAACATTAGACTTGCGATTATAAAAAGAGATGGTGGCAAGGTAGCTTTCCTTGTCAGAAATCTCTTAAAGCAACTTACTTGACAGCACTCAGTTCCCTGTTTACTGCTTTATCACAGCACAGTGTCTCCCCAGTATGGTCTTACACTCCAGCGATTAAAGATCATGTCCGAGGGGACGGGCCAAGGGTTCTACATTATAAGGAACCCCTTTGAAGGCTTTTACTGAAAAGATACCTGAACAAGGATTCTATTCCCTTAATTTTTAAAATTATTTTCATTCTCTTATGCATGTCTTTGGATAGAAAAAATAAACCAAAAATTAAAGAGAAAGAAACAAGGCCAGAGGAGTCATGTGGGGAGGTATAGTCAGGATGGATACTCTGCTTTCAATACTAACACTCAGTCTTACATTCAAAGCTCTTGCTTTGGCATTACTTTTATTTTACATTATTCGACTCCACCTTGTTGCTCTTAGAATACTGGGTGGGTTTTTTTTTTTTTTTTCAATCTTTCTGGGACTTATAGAGAAAGCAGTCAGTGGATGAAAACAACATTTCTTATTTTCCTGAGTAATAACTTAAGCATAACCCTCAATTCTCCACTCAAGGTAGAAAACTATTACTTTAGATCAGGGGGAAATGTCAAACAGTAGGTTGGGCTGCTCTGTGGGCTTTATAAATTTATGCTCCTTGCCTCCCTCCTTGAGCCCACCAGGGGTTTCCCTGGTGGCTCAGAGGTTAAAGCGTCTGCCTCCAGTGCGGGAGACCCGGGTTCGATCCCCTGGAGAAGGAAATGGTAACCCACGCCAGTACTCTTGCCTGGAGAATCCCATGGATGGAGAAGCCTGGTAGGTTATAGTCCACGGGGTCACAAAGAGTCGGACATGACTGAGCAACTTCACTTCACTTGCCTCCCTGAGAAATTCTCTAGGGCACTGGATCTCAGAGTGGAGTTCCCAGATCAGCAGAAGCAGTATCACCTGTGAATGGGTAAGAAATGCAAACCCCAAAGCCCCACCCCAGATTTAATACCTCCAAAACTCTGGGGCTGGGGTCCAGTAATCTGGGTTGTCACCAGCCTAACAGGAGGTTCTTTCTGGTGCACACTGCAGTTGAAGGACCCCTGCTGAAGGAAGAGCCCACCACACACCAGAGTGAGCAGTGCTTGGAGGAAACGCGGTAACGGCTGCTCTGAGAGAAAAGGAGACTTCAAGCAGCAGGCATTTCTGTAATGTCTCAAGTCACTACGCGTACTGCACAATATCCCCAAACAGCTCTCAGACTGGGTGAAAAGTCTTGTCTTTTCTTGCTATTGAGGAATAACACATACAGTGACACCTCCCAGAGAACATATATGGCTCCATATTTGGAATATATTCTAGGCACTCCACCCCCAGTATAAACCTGCTTCGACACTCAGTCATCAAGGAGGGGAATAGGAAGAAAGCATAAAACCATGTGTCCCAGACCCTCATCAGTAGGATTATGGGGAAGAGCGATCAGATTTGATTGATTTTTGAGTCTCATCTACTCTGACATTCTAGAATTCTAGGTGTCTAATGCTCATTGCCTGGTTATGCATGGGAACCCAAAAGGGTATGTATTGATGGACTAACAGCAGAGGGGAAAAAAACAACATTTATTAGGTGTCTCTTAGCCAGGCGTCGTGCTAGGCATTTTATACATTTAATCCTTGTAAGAATCCTACAAGGGGAGAGCTGATTACAGAAGGGAACTGAGCCTCTGAGAAACTAAGCAGTCTAAGCAAGGTCCGGAGCATGACGCTAAAACTCACGCTCTTCCCATAGTACCAAGACCCCTCGGTTTGTAATAGGCGAAGCAATACTGTATCATGGGGAAAAACATGAAGGGTAATGACCATAGAGGTGGAAAAAAGTCAATAAAGAGACCTAAAAGATGGCCCCTTGTTTTGGAGAATGGCCAGAGGTGAAGCCACTGGAGATGACAGAGAGAGAAAAGGTCATCTAGGCAACCCTACTGGCCACTGTGTGAGGCCCTTAATGAAGTCCATTCATTCCAGACAGAACATGTGCCCTTCCAGCCTTGCTCCTGCTGCCCTCACTTTGTATTAGTCTTTTTAAAGAGACAATGATAATAGTAACTTGAAAATTGCTATCATATTTTATGGTCTACTCTTTCATAGTAGAAGCACTGCACTAAGCACTTTTAATGCATTGTCTCATTGACATCTCACATCAACCCTGTGAAATAGACACTATTATTCCCATTTTACAAGTGAGAAAATAGAAGCTTAGAAAAGCTCACTGGTAAGTGGTAGAGCAGAGGTTTGAAGCTGGTGGTCTCATTTCTGACTTAAGGGCCTGCGCTCTCCTATCCTCCAGGGTGACATTTCTTTGCACGCTTTGTGACCAGCACACTCACTTGCTCTCATGCATTATCTCTTACACACACAGACACCCCTCCTTTTCCGGCCCCTCCCTTTCTCTTCTTCCCTCTTTCCCTCCACAGAAGAGATGCTGAAAATTAACCTCCATTGCTCTCCAGAGTCACAACTGAGATGGCCCCACCCATCCTTTCCAGGGACCCTGGGTGAATCCCAAACCTGCCAGGCATCCACCTTCTCCCATCCATGAGAAAGACCTCTCCTTCCATGGCTCTAAGCCGCCCTCACTGCTCCTCTATCACTGAAAGGAACAGGTCACCCAGCTTCCTTCAAGTGGAACTCCAGTAACCTTATCTATATCTCTGTAGTTGGGCTGTTTTTTAGACCATTGAGCCCTGGGTTCCTTCTTATGGCCTTGAACCTTTTATTCTGGTTGCCCCCAAATCCATTCCAAACATTTCACCTTGTATCTAAAAGGGGTTTCAAGATAGAAGATACCTCTGGGGCGTCTGCCTGTCTAAACAACTGAAGCTAAAAGAGAAGGCGTTTGGCAAGCTTTGGGCTCCTGTGGCTTTAATTCATCTGCGACATAAGAGCACCACAGTCACTGGGCAGCCATGGGCAAGCAGAGCCTTACTTAGGAAGATGCCAAGCAGGGGAGACAAGGGACTGAGGGCTGTCGAGTATAAAATGCCTGCAGACAAGGAAGAGAAGTACCCAGGCAAGGAGGGCTGGCCCCTCGGAGCCACAGCTACCATGTCCACAATGCATGGAATCAGGAGTGAATGTGAGTAATGTGAAATTTGATGACAGCGTGAAAACCACAGGTCAGGTGCAGAAGAGCAAGAAGAATGTGAAACTAAGCTAAGGGGATGCCCAGTCCAATAGCTTAGCACACAAACATCAACACCCTCTCACACACATAGTCACATTGACACCTGCCAGCCTGCCCAGCAGCATCCCTTAGACTCCAGCTTACTCATCCCCAGACTTGCAGGGGACCAGCAGCTCTGGCAGAAGGATCCAGTCTCACACTTGTCGGTGCTGCTGTTCCATGGGTTTCACTCCTGGACTCACCAAGGGCCATATCTCTGCTCAAAGCAACTCACTTTCCTGCCTCTGACTCCACTGTATGGTAACCAGCTCAAGCTGCAGACAGGGCTCCTGGGGAATGTCAAGTATCCCTTCTAGCACACAGAATGAATCTCCCAACCTCAGTCCTGAGTTGTCCCTCCATGGAGGGGCCCACCAGGGCCTGGAGCCGCTAGACACTCTGAAGTATCTGTTCTATGCCAGCTCTCCTGACTACAGCATCTCAGCCACAGCGTCCTGGCAGTAATCAGTTGCCTTCCTTATTTCCCTTACAGCCCCATCTTTCTTTGCCCTGGGAGCCCACCTGTCCACCTCACAGTGTCTGCTTTTTCCCTTTTCTCTAGGAGTATCACCCTGCCTTGGAGCCCACCCTTCCACCACCCCATCTCAGGCTCCTGCTCTCACACTGATACCCCTCAACTTCCCTCTTCCCTGAGAGCTAGCTGATGCCTGGGGTTGGGGCAGGTAGTACAATATACATAAGCAATTGTGGGTGAGCTCTAGTTTCATCATCACCTACTCTACTTATCAGGGAACCTTTGCCCCCTGTCCTCACTGCTAGCACCTCCTGAGCCTAAAGTTCACCTGTGTGGTCTTTGGAAAAGAGGAAAGACAAGCAAAGCCTCCTCAGCACAGAAAAGCACCCTCGGGCTCCCCACCTCCCCCAGCCCTCCCAGTTTCTTCCTTATCCTATATACTTCCTGTACTTGGTGGGGTGGGGGTCTCGCTGGGACCCCTTCCATTCACACAAACCTGCCAGCACAGGGGCTCCCACCTTCCGTCCCACACAGCCCTGAATCATCCTCCCTCTCCTCCTCATCTCCTCACTCATGGTTATGACTCAACAGCACACTCACGGTGTAGGGGAAGGAAACAGCATGCTGGCCAAAGCAGGGCATGCAGACGAGTGAAGGCCCTACTCTTTGACATCAAAGAAGCTGGGTTTGAATCCTGGCCCTGCTAATTACTAGCCAGTCACACGACAACACCCCCTCTCCTGGAATTGTTAGGAGAATTGATTGGTATTATGCAGAGAGGCAGTAGTACCGTGCCTAGTGTTGAGGAAAGTATTGATAAGCAATAGGTATTATCAGCAAGGAAAAATCAGCATAGTTTTGACCTATAAAGCAGGGACTAAAGCTCAACGATGAAATTCTGTGGGGATTTGGAGGCTAGTGTCCATGAGGTTCAATGGCCTGGCCCGAAAGTCTGAATATCTGAGCTTCTAAATAATAGCAAAACATGACTGATAAACTGATTGGCATCTTAGGATTTTTAAGTACTCATCTGTGAAGGAAACAGGAAATGCCAGTTCTCTGCATGGCATGGAGACAGGGTGTGTGTAGGGGGGTGAGGATTAAGGAGGCAATTGCTTCTTTATAAGGTGTTTAGTAGAATGGTCCTCTGCTAGAAATATGGTTCAACCATCATCTGAGTACCCCTTCACGTATCATTGTCTCCTGATCCCAGGAAAGTCCGTCCATTCTCATCGTCAGTAGAGCCACTTGGGCCACTGCCCTGAGTATCCTGTTGGCTGAACCACCGACGACAGCTAGTGACAATTAGTATGAGAGTGAAGCGTCAACCTGGCAGCCCTGCTCACACAAGTCCCTCCCTCTCCTCACCGTGGCAGGCGTGGTGTGTAAAAACATGCTTGGATGGAGTGTACATTTGGGCTCCAGGGGACTCTGAGCCCTGTGACCGTGGGTCCCAAATTCTCTGGTGCTATCTCCATCCACATCACTTTCCCTAATGGTGGTGGATTGATAAATATGTCTAGAAACTTGATTTCCTTTTTATACCTTGTCAGATTTCTTAAATCAATTCACAACTATAAAAGAAAAAATCATTTGTCACTGTCTCTGAGCAAATACACATCTGGAAGGTATAGTCATCAACCTCCCAAGTAATCATTTAATAAGAGTCTGGGGTGCTATTATTTCTCAAATTGAATGACAAAATTGCGCCAGGCAGCTTTGTCTATAACCCTGGCTGCTGGTGAGTCAGTAGCATACTTGCCAACCCCCATCCCCTCCAGGAGCTTTCATTTGTAGAGAAAATTATGTTGTGGGAGAGGTAAGAGAAAGGACAGGCATCCGTGCAACCTTTTTAGCTTCCTCTCCACAGAGGCTTCTGTTTATGCCTTTAGTTTGCTGGGTCCCTGCTGTGTCCCGAGGTGTGTGTTCCTTAGAGGAGGAACACTTGCAATAGAACATCACAAAGTAGGAGGCAAACAGCGCGCCTGGGGGACAGCTGATAATCCTCTCACACACTCAAATTACAGGCGCACACACGCATGGAAGCACACGGAAGAACACTGTGGGCAGGTTTCACAAAGAGAAAAGCAAAAGGGTTGGGGGAGGGGAAAATGAGCCGAAGGCATGAGAAAGCTGTTTACCTTCCCATAGATCCACGGTCTGAAAAATGTCGGTGGTCCTGACACCATAGATCTCCGCAGCTTTTAGGAACTGGGAGATCTGTTCCATCTGCTTAAAAGCCATCTTGGACTCTGAGATCTTGGGAATGGGCTCTTGTCCTGGTGGGTATAAACTGTTTATCAGCTTGCACAAGACCTGAAGAGGGAAAGGGTGGGGGTGGGGGGACAGAATCAGTGTTTCCCTTTGTATTTACTAGTCCCTAAATGCAAAGTGGAATCCTGGCCCCCACAGGGCACAGACTACAGGTTTGGGCCTGGGCCAATCTGGCACTCCAGAAAGGCATGGGCTCTGAGCTGGGTGGCCAGGCTCCCACACTGAATCCCAAAAACCCATCCTCTGGCTGCTCCTGACCGTGATGAGGCCAGGAGCCTGGGAATCCTCTTCCCTCCTTACTCCTCCCTTCCTTTTTCTCGGTGAGGGAAAGAATGTTTAGAGAGGGAATGTGTGCAGTGATGCAGTCACGATTTCAAGCTTTCAATGGAGGGATGAGTTAGTGGCTTCCAGAGAGGTAGAATGATATAGTATTATTTCTTCCATCAAAGGGCAGATCAGAATCAGGCTTCAATAATGCATCGGGTAAGGGCTAATAATATGTAAAGGAATCAAAGTGGGTGGCTCCCCCCAGATACCTATAACCAAAGTGCTGGGCATAACCCAACAGAAGCCTGGGACAGCAGTTATGTAACAGTAAATCACAGCCTGTGGGAAAAGACTGGCTTGTTGGCATCGGCGGAGCCTGTGGTCCCCATCCACCCAAATACATAGCAGCATTTTCTTAGAAAAGCAGTTATCAAATAAGGATTCCCTTCAGTTTCATGAGAACCCATCCATTCGACAGGCACTGAGCATCCCCAAGGCGGATAGCTCCAGGAAGAATGGGAAGGTGGTGAGTCCTACTCCTCCACCCCTTCCTTTGTTTTACTATATAACCAACCTATTACTCCTGGGGGAAGGAATCCTCCCCCCCCCCCCCCCCCCCCCCCCTCATCTCCCTTCCAGGAGCTGATGCACCAAGAAGGCTGGAAAGATCTCAAGGAAATACTTACCTCTACTCTCGCTGGAAAAAGCAAAAGGGCTTCTAATCTGCCAGCAACTCAGAAGCAAGCTGTGATGTCTGGGATGGGCGGAGGGTCCTCTAATCTAGCGAGGGAATTCTAGCAGGGAGCCCAGATCGTCCATCCCCAAAGAGATAAAGGCATTCCCATCTCCCTCCCCACGAGACAAGAGCTTGGCAGCCGCAGCTCCTTCGGTAGCCAGCCTCACGTAAAAAGAGGAGACCCTGGAGGGCTTCCCTGCCCACCGCTCGTCCCTCATCCACTAGGATCGCTGCTGGTCCTTACCGTTCCGTCCATCAACCATTTCTGAAAATGGGCCCTGCCCGGGGGCGGGTGCTCTATGTCCTCGGCGCACTGAAGGATGATCCAGTCCACCAGCTTGTTCTCCAGGTCCGCGTCGTACTTCTGCTCGATCTTCTCCTGCACCTCTCGGCTTAAGCCGTAGCTCGGGCCCCTGTTAGCCATCTCTGGAAGAGAAGAGAGGACACGAGAGGCATCCACACAATAGAGCACCCGCCCGGCTTTCTGCACCCGGGGCTGGGATGTGGCTGGGCCGCCTGGCCCGGCAGCAGCAAAGCGGGCAGACAGCCGGGCGTGGTTTAAATCAGGGAGCCAATGAAGTCACTGGGGTTTCACCTACAAACGGGAGAGAAAAGCGCAGCCACGCGCCAGTGACTCTTAGAATAAAGCCCCTGTCGGTCCGGGGCGGGGTAGGGGTTGGGGGTGGGGGGCTGGATGCCACCTCTCAGTCCCGCCTATCAATAAGACCAAACGACGCACCAGGACTCACAGTCAAGCCTGAAGCCCCGGGGCAGCAAGGGGGCTGGGTGGTAGTCGTTTCTTCCTTCCTCCCAGAGGCACTTTTGCAAAGGCAGGAACCCTGAGATCGGAGAGAGCAGGTAATTAACAGGCAGGGAGGAAGGCCCCCTTGACGTTGCGCTGCTGATGCTACAAGCGCCTGGGAGAAGGGTACACTGATTCGATTTTCTCATGGCTGAGGAGAGTCAAACCAGGGCCGTTGCTAAGAGCCTTCCAAAAAGCCAGCCCTCTCGGGTGTCAGTCAAGCCCTCCCGCCTCCCTCCCGCGGAGAGCTGCTTTCTCAGCCGCACGATTCTCTCCGCTGCTGCGGGGGACAGCCGGAGTTGCGCACAAGGCCCGCGCACAGCTGCGCCGGGGCCGGGGCCTGTGGGAGAGTCCGTTCTCTCAGCTGTCCATCTGTCAGGAGTTGCCAAACCACTTTGCCCCTGCCCAGAGGGGAACAGTTGTCTGGTGGGGCGGGAGGGGCGGGGCTGGGAGCTGCAACGCTCAGCTTGTTCTGCTGCCAGGCGGATTTCATCCAGAAACTTCCATCCTGGTGGGAAACCGCTGTGCCTCAGTTTGACTTATTCAAGGAGTATAGCGTTTTAATGCGATTTTAAAATCTGAAAACACTGAGAACACGTTTTGTGAATTAAAGGGAGCTCAATGTACGAAGAACTCTTGGAGAGAAAGGTTTCTATAAAGATGTCATCTGTTTATTTTAATTAAGGACCAGCAAGGCACAGCTGACACGCTATCAGTGGTCACTGCGTATTTGGTGTGAGCAAACCAGACCTTGCGAAAAATCTTCAGACCTAAGTTGCCCTAAAATTTTTAGAACTGCTGAAGGTCTTGGTGGTTTGTCTTCCTAGACTATAAGCCACTTGGAGGTAAAGGTGAAGTCTTATTGGGACTTCCTTGGTGGTCCAGTGGTTAAGACTCATATGTTCCACTTCAAGGGGACATGGGTTTCAATCCCTGGTTGGAAGACTACTAAGATCCTGTATGCAGGGAGATGCGTCCAAAAAGTGAAAAATAAAAATTAAGTCTTATTGGTGTTATGTAAGTCTGGGTACTTTTCATGGGAAAAACACCACAAATTTTCTTTGGTTTATTCAACAATTTTTTTTTTTTTTTTTTTTTTGAGTATTTAACTGTGTGAGGTACTGTTCTGGAGAGAAATAAAATATAAAATTTTCCTCTGGAATAGATTGATTAGTTGACTCAGAACATTAGATAAAACAAGTCTAGCACATGGGATAGTGATCCTTGTCCCTGTGGGAAATTGATTTGAAGCTGTGCAGGAAATGACCTCAAACAATACATGTATTGAGAAAAATCTCCTGCCAGCTGGGGCCTGGACTCCTGAAAATCTAATTACTTCATAGTTATGTGGGTGGTTTGCTTGAGAAAAGGCTTAGTGGCCAGTAGCTGAAGGAGTAGGAGAGAGAACCCTGTGAAAAACAAACGGTTGTGAGAGAATCGGTTGTGAGAGAATCGGAACTTAGATGGGAGCAGTAGGTTAAAAAAAAAAACTTGAGAAGGTCTGACCATCACAGGTCTGGAGGCTGCATGGACTCATCAATTGAAGAAGCTTTAAAGGCAGCAGACTGGCTTCAGAGACTAGAAGTTCAGGGGCAAGAGTCTCTAGCAGGGAAGGTGTCTGCTGAATTTTGGAAGTCAGTCAGTTGCATCTTGGGTGGAAGCAATACGGTCAGTTGTAACCCAGGACTAAAGAAATAAAAGCCCAAACAGAAAGCATGTTATTTCCTGTGTAGCTGGAATTGCTCTAAGGAAGATACTGGTTTGAGAAATGCTGGACTGGAAGAAACACAAGTTGGAATCAAGATTGCTGGGAGAAATATCAATAACCTCAGATATGCAGATGACACCACCCTTATGGCAGAAAGTGAAGAGGAACTAAAAAGCCTCTTGATGAAAGTCAAAGTGGAGAGTGAAAAGGTTGGCTTAAAGCTCAACATTCAGAAACTGAAGATCATGGCATCCGGTCCCATCACTACATGGGAAATCGATGGAGAAACAGTGGAAACAGTGTCAGACTTTCTTTTTCTGGGCTCCAAAATCACTGCAGATGGTGACTGCAGCCATGAAATTAAAAGACGCTTACTCCTTGGAAGGAAAGTTATGACCAACCTAGATAGCATATTCAAAAGCAGAGACATCACTTTGCCAACAAAGGTTTGTCTAGTCAAGGCTATGGTCTTTCCTGTGGTCATGTATGGATGTGAGAGCTGGACTGTGAAGAAGGCTGAGCGCCAAAGAATTGATGCTTTTGAACTGTGGTGTTGGAGAAGACTCTTGAGAGTCCCTTGGACTGCAAGGAGATCCAACCAGTCCATTCTGAAGGAGATCAATCCTGGGATTTCTTTGGAAGGAATGATGCTAAAGCTGAAACTCCAGTATTTTGGCCACCTCATGCGAAGAGTTGACTCATTGGAGAAGACTCTGATGCTGGGAGGGATTGGGGGCAGGAGGAGAAGGGGACGACAGAGGATGAGATGGCTGGATGGCATCACTGACTCGATGAATATGAGTCTGAGTGACCTCCAGGAGTTGGTGATGGACAGGGAGGCCTGGCGTGCTGCAGTTCATGGGATCGCAAAGAGTCGGACACGACTGAGCGGCTGATCTGATCTGATCTGATCTAAAAGCAGAAACAATTCTAAAAGATGTACATTTGTCTTCTTTTTTTCAGACTGTGTTTTGCAGATCTTTTATACCCAAAGATGCTTTTGCCACTGTAACAAAATATGTGAATGATTGAAATCATGGTTCTGGAGAGGATATAATGGTAAAGAGAGGAACCCAACCAAGGCATAAGTTAGAAATGTCCAGAAACCCACAGGAAATCTTCAGAGAGAAAAAAAACAAAAACACAATCCCTTGGGTGGTGGCACCAGAAATTGGCTCAACCCTCTATTTACTGAGTGGCTACAGATATTATAGTTAATTTTTTCTACAACTTTTAAAAAAGGCCTATGTATCTGAGATTTTTAAAAAATGAGACATGGCAACATGGTCTAGCAGCAAAGTTAAACTTGTAAATCATAGATACCAATCAAGGGTTATGCTTAAAATATGCACAAAGTCCTCAGGTACATTTGTATCTGGAGGAAGAAGATAGGAGATTAATGAAAAGATTTATAAATGAGATGACTTTAAGTCTCAAAAGATGAGTAGGTGTTTGCCTAGTGGATGGGATGAGGCGGGAAGGATACAGAAGGCGTTGCTGGCAAAGACAGCTTATTTGAGAAGGCAAACATAATCTAGTATCAACAAAACATAGGGTTAAAAGGAAGATACACATAGAAATAAAGCTGGAATGGCAGGCAGGCTCCAGATTATAAAGGAGTGTGCTTGCAAGTGTCCATGGTTAAATTTTCAGGAATTTTGAAAGCCAGTTGTTAAACTCAGCCATTATAAGCACTTAAATTATGTAATCTTACTTTTAAATATATTATATTGTAGGTTAAATGCTGAAAATGGATCACTTCCTAATTTATTTTGCTACATTTTACTACTGCTTATTTTTTTGAGGATGTTTATGGTTATTGTCTCTATATGGTGTATATACTATGTAACAGCTTGGTACTGGCCATTTCTTCCCAGTTTCCTTGTATTCAGTGACATTACAATGGTAGCTTAAAGCCAGTTATGACAGGAGTATTTCTACCATGGTTGTTGGCAAATGCTACAAATAGGAACTCACCCCAGCCAGTTGTTGACTATTTATTGGCCTTGCTGCGGGCTTATGTATTATGCAAATGAGCTTGAGTGCTTTCATAGAGAGGTGAGGGAGTTGGGGAAGAATCTTCAGATCTGATACAGGTGAAAGAAAAGAAGAGGGTCAGAATGATTTGTAAGTTTGACTTATATAATAAGGGTAATTGTTGCACCAGTTCTTTTAAGTGGACCATAAGCCAGGAGGTACATTTAAGGGGAAAGAAAATAGCGTTTGGATTTATTGCATTTGGGAGGGTCACCACAGTTCATCCCAGTTTTTGTGCATCTGGAGCTCAAGAGAAAAATCTGGAATGAAGGAAAGTAGTTGAATTATCTGCATGTAGGTAGCAGTTAAAATCAAGAACCTGGGTGAAGTTGCTCAAGCTGAATAAGTAAGTTGCATGAGAAGAGTCTGGGCTTCCCTAGTGGTTCAGCTGTAAAGAATCCTCCTGCAATGCTGGAGCCACAAGAGACAGAGGTTCCATCCTTGCATAGGGAAGATCCCCTGGAGGAGGGCATGGCAACCCACTCCAGTATTCTTATCTAGAGAATCCCATGGACAGAGGAGCCTGGCAGGCTATAGTCCATGGGGTTGCAAAGAGTCAGACACAACTGAAATGACTTAGCACACATGCACACATAAGAAGAGTGCCAAGGTCAGAACAGAAGGGAATATCAACATCACAAGGTGGGCAAGGAGATGATGTGTGTGGTTGGGGATGCCTGGGGTTAGAGAACATCAGAACAAAGCTGCTGTTCTCAATGGTGCTTTGAGAGAGGGAGGTTGGCATATAAACTGAGACTTTCCAAGCAGTAAGTTCTACCAAAAAGGCTTGAGCAGAGTGCTGTTCATAAGAGAGCACGGAGCACCTACCGAGAAAATTCTAGGACACAGAGATGAGGATGAATCAGCAAGACAGTGAGAAGCTGAGATTTGAGCTTTTTTTCTATTAGATGTTTCTTCAAAAGACAAATTTGATTTTTAAAATTGTCTGCAGTTTTGAGGTATATACTCTAAATGCACCGAAGCATCACATTTTTTCATCAAGCCAAGTTATATTACATGATTATATTTCTAAACTAAAAAGTGACTTTAGGTCTGTAATGGAAGGGGATCTGAAAAAGATATATCTAAATTCCACCCATTTTTTTTCTTCCTTCAGAAGATAGAGCTCCTTAGTTTTTTTTTAACAGCTTTAAATGTAATGAAAATTTGACATATCCCCTTTGGACACTTCCTTGGGAATGGTTGTGTCTCAAAGTAATGTTCTCTTGCTTTACATCTCCATGCTTTATAAAATTCAGCCTTGCCCAAAGCTCTTTTCCTCCTCTCCTCCTCACGGACCTATCTATTGGCTGCTCAGAGATCAGCATACTGTGTAAATTGTGTCTGGAAATACCTCTGAGCTCAACAGATGCTGCAAAAGCAAATGTATTCATGGTCTCATTAGCCTTCCTCTCCATTGGCATTGACATTATCCTCTTCCACTGCAGGAGCTGCGGTTGTTTAGAGGGTCCGTGTTGCTTTTAAAATCAATGCAGGAATTCCAGAGGATAGGCACTCAGAGCCTGTTGGCTGTTCAAGTATTTTCCGTATCACTGAACACATGGCATGGGGTGGTTTTAGAAAAAGAGAGGAGCTTTGGTGGGGGGAAGGAATGAAAATGAACACTAAAGGAATTAACAATGTCCTACATCAAACTCATTTGGAATTTATGATGCCAACCTCTGCAAAGCTAAGTTAAATTTTAAGACAGCTTTTCCCATCTTAAATAATGAAGGTTCCTGCCCCTCGCTTTTCCTAGCCATTGAACATTTGAAAGGATACCATACAGCTAACATTCCACTTTGGATCTTGGGAACTGGAAATTCCAATCCAGTTCAGTTTTTGAAGCCCTACTCACATTCTTGCCTTCACTTTCTCCCTAAACTCCAGTGAATTGTGCCCTCCAGTTTCTCACTGGACTGTGTTTGGTGCATATAAAAATACAAGTGAGGGACTTTCTTGTTGATCCAGTGGCTGAGACTCTTAATTTTAAAGAAATAAAAACTACAAGGGAAATGGTAGTGACTCCAATTTGTCACTGTTCTAAATGCATTGTGCCTAATCCTTACACTTTATTAAATAGGTTTATATTGTGACACTTTACAGATGAGGAAACCTCAGGGAGGTTAAGTAAGTGGCTCAGTCACAGGGCTAGAAAATGGTAAACCAGGACCTAAACCTAACGCTCTGGAGACTGTCTTTAAGCACTATAGGTACTGCCGCCACAGAAGTACTATGAATTTCTAATCATATTTATTGCATTTTCTCATAGTTATGTTTAACCTTGAAAAGCTCTCATGGGCAGGAGCCCTTTCCTCATCTTTCTAATAATCATGCCTAAGAGTGTCTGGGCAACATAGGCCTCTGAAGAGGCCCTGCCATCCTGTAACAACCTGCTCAAACACCAGGCCCTGTGGCACACAGATGGCTCGTGTAATTTTGGTTTGTCAGTGATTTTTGTTTAGTATAAAAGATAACTCCTAGATTATATTTTATGGCCCCGTAGGATATTAATATATTTTGGATCTGTGTCAGGGGTCCCCAAGACCACTCCCAGGTTTGACATTTCACTAGGGGGACTCACAAGACTCAGCATATAGTTGCCTCACAGCTATGATTTATTACAATGAAAGGATACAAAGCAAAATCAGGAGATCAAAAAGGCACCGAAGTGAGGTCCGGGGACGCTAGGCTTGAGCTTCTAAGAATTTTCTCCAAGTAGTCACACAAGTTGAGCTTAACTTCTCTCAGAGATGCATTGTGATAGCACATATGAAATGTTCACCAGAGAAGCTTTTGAGACTCAGTGATGAGTGTTTTATCGGGAGCTGGCCACTTGGGCAGTTTCTGCCTGGCACCCACCAAAATGCCAGACTCATAGAAAGAAAGCATTTGTCCAGCACAAACCTCATTGTTTGTACGGAGAGTTTAGGCATAGTGAGCCTCTCTGATCAGTTCTGGAATTGTTGGGAAAGGGGAATCCCTTCCAGGGTCTGAGAGAGGGCTCTCGTCTAATGCTCAGAAATGAATTGTCCAAGGAGATAACAAAGCAAAAGACTTTACTGACCAAGGGGTTCCCAGGTAGGGAGCAGCAGGGAAGGGAACCCAGAATTGTTCTGCCATGTGACTCACAGTCTCAGGTTATATGGTAATGAGGTTAGTTTCTGGGTTATTTCTGGCCATTCTGACTCAGGGTCCCTTCTGATGGCACATGCACGTCTCAGCCAAGATGAATTCCAGTGTGAGGGCTTCTGGAGGTAGGCAGGATATAGTCTCCTCCTCCTTCCTTTTGGCCCCTCCCGAATTCTTTCAGGTTAGTTTTTCTTTTTAATTGAAGGATAACTGCTTTACAATATTGTGTTGGTTTCTGCCATACATCAAGATGAATCAGCTGTACGTCCCCTCCCTCTTGAACCTCCCTCCCACCTCCTACCCCATCCCACTCTTCTAGGTTGTTATAGAGTCCCAGTTTGAGATCCTCGAGTCATACAGCAAATTCCCACTATCTGTTTTACCTATGGCATAGTGTATGTTTCCACGGCTTCCCTGGTAGCTCAGCGGTAAAGAATCTGCCTGCAAAGCCGGAGCCACAGGAGACATGGGTTTGATCCCTAGGTTGGGAAGATCCCCTGGAGGAGGGCATGGCAACCCACTGCTGTATTCTCATTTGGAGGATCTCCATGGACAGAGGAACCTGGTGAGCTAGTCCATAGGGTCACAGAGTCACACACAACTCAAGCAACTTAACACACACGATTCTATGCTACTCTCTCCATTTGTCCCACCCTCTCCTTCCCCCAACTCTGTCTATACATCTATTCTCTGTGTCTGCATCTCCATTGCTGACCTGCAAACAGGTTCATCCGTACCATCTTTCTAGATTCTATATATGCATTAATATATGCTTTTTCTTTCTGATTTACTTCACTGTATAATAGGCTCTAGGTTCACACACCTCATTAGCACTGGCTCAAATGCACTCCTTTTTATGGTTGAGTAATATTCCACTATATATGTAGCACAACTTCTTTATATATTCATCTGTTGATAGATATCTAGGTTGCTTCTATGTCTGTAAATAGTGCTGCAATGACCACTGGTGTAATGCTTTTTTCAATTATGGTTTTCTCAAGAGTATATGCCCAATAGTGGGATTTGTTGGGTCATTTTATTCCTAGTATTATTTCTAGGATAGCTTATGCCTAGTTTTTTAAGGAATCTCCATACTGTCTTCCATAGTGGCTGTTATCAATTTATATTCCCACCAACAGTGCAAGGGAGTTCCCTTTTCCCCTCACTCTCTTCAGGTTAGTTTTATAAGACATACTATGGGTTGGCCATATATGGGTTCCTTCCTTGTGGCCCCTCCCAAATTTTCCTGGTTAGTTTTCAGCAGCAGCACTGTGTTCTTTATTGGGACCTCCTTTTGTGAGACAACTCAGACAAGTGGTTATCATTGTGTTTGGCCAAGGTGGACGGTTTCGGTCAACAGTTCCCTGACAAAATGGGGGGACATTCCTAAAATCCAAGTTCCTGAGATGCCAGCCAAGAGTGACTTTTGTAAGCAGGTCTCTCTGAGGATAAGCAGTCATTGGCTATGTTAACGCTTTTCAGCAGAGGACTTTTATCCCAACATTCTTTAGTAATCTATAAATGCCTCCTGAATTGTCCTTTGAACCATCCTACTCCTTTATCAATGGGTTAAAGAAATCTTTGACACATGTTCAGTATATATATATGTGTGTGTGTGTATACATGTATATATATATGCTATGCTATGCTAAGTCACTTCAGTCGTGTCCGACTCTGTGTGACCCCATAGACGGCAGCCCAACAGGCTTCCCTGTCCCTGGGATTCTCCAGGCAAGAACACTGGAGTGGGTTGCCATTTCCTTCTCCAATGCATGAAACTGAAAAGTGAAAGTGAAGTCGCTCAGTCATGTCCGACTCTTAGCGACCCCATGGACTGCAGCCTACCAGGCTCCTCCATCCGTGGGATTTTCCAGGCAAGAGTACTGGAGTGGGGTGCCATTGCCTTCTCCAGTATATATATATATATATACACACACACATATATAAAGTTTTAGTTTGACAGATGTAACCTAAACAGGCTAAATGGAGTCCAAACTTAAAAGCTAAAAGACACCAATTTGTATCACGGCTGATTACTGCACAAGCTTAATGATTAAAAATACAAACCGTATTTCCATTTCATATTTTCTTACTATCTCTACATTTTAGAAAGCCCTCTGATATAGATGGCAAAGAAAGAAAGGGAAGTCGCTCAGTCCTGTCCAACTCTTTGTAACCTCATGGGCTGTGGCCTATCAGGCTCCTCCATCTATGGAATTTTCTGGGCAAGGATACTGGAGTGGGTTGTCTTCTCCAGGAGACCCTCCTGACCCAGGGATCAAACCCAGGTCTCCCACACTGCAGGCAGACTCTTTACTGTCTGAGCCACCAGGGAAGCCCTGATATAGATGGCAATCACTTGGTTATTTGTACTTTAGGCACATATTATTAATAACAAAAAAAGAAATGTTTCTTTAGGTAGGTGATAATATATAGATATTCATTTCTTCTTTGGAATGAGAAATCAGAATATGAAAATACTATCATAAAAAAAGCTAAGGGCCAAAGAATTGATGCTTTTGAACTGGTGCTGGAGAATACTCTTAAGAGTGCCTTAACAGCAAGGAGATCAAACCAGTCAATTCTAAAGAAAATCAATCCTGAATATTCATTGGAAGGACTGATGTTGAAGCCGAAGCTCCAATACTGGCTACCTGATGCGAAGAACTGACTCATTGGAAAAGACCCTGAAGCTGGGAAATATTGAGGGCAGGAGAAGGGGGAGATAGAAGATGATATGGTTGGATGGCATCACCAACTCAATGGACATGAATTTGAGCAAACTCTGGGAAACAGTGAAGGAAAGGGAAGCTTGATATGCTACAGTCAGTGGGGTTGCAAAGAGTCAGACACAACTTAGCGATTGTACGACATCATTGCTTAAAGATGAAATCCCCCCACTTAACTATATGACATATTAGCCAAAAGTTTAAAATGATATATATCCATTATATATCTATAAAGTTTTGAGCCCTTAAAAAAGAATAACCTTGATTTTAAGTTCAAATATAACATGCAAAAGACATGAACTTTATTATACTTCATACATTTCTCTAGTCATTTCAGATTTCAATAAATGTGTTCCTGTATTTTGTGAACTGCATTTTAAAATCAGAGATAATTTTATAAATCTTCATATACAATGATATCAAATAAACAAATTAAGCTTTATTAGCAAATCTAAGTAAGAGCTGGCATAGTTAACATAAGCATTCAGAGGGTAAACATTTCTTGAATAAAAAAATAGGAAATATTTTAATGAAAAAAAATCAGGGATTGAGGAGGGAGAACATTTTTCAAACAGCAGCTGGCACTTTCTTCACAATTTGTATCACTTGTGAAAATACATCATTAGATAAATACTCACATGATATTTACAAACTAGAGAGAAGAGGAAAAACCTTCTAAGTATCAAGGTCTTTCATCTGTTACTCTCTTCCATCTTCTGGATCCATTACTTTGCATACCGACTAAAGTTGTTATTCTAGTGAACTATGGTTGAAAGCTTATCAATTAAGTCATCAATAGTGTAAACCAGAAGTTGAATGTCTGCTTTTTCCTTCATTCGGTGATCACTATTCTTTCGGAGGATGACATCTACGTCTGTGCTAACTACTCGGTCAGCAACCTGCACAGACGTATGCCATGGTACAATATCATCCTTCATGCCGTGGAGCAATCTTATGGGACACTTCACAGGAATAGGACTATGTAACAAGCAGTGGTGCTCAGCTTCTTTAATGACACTGTACTGAATGCGATAAACTCCTTCTTCACTGTATTTTGATGGCATGGGCCACACACCTTTCATCTCTATTTCCTTTTTAGTCTGTTGGAACAAATGAAAATAAAAGTATTTATGCAACATTAATACATGCAATAGTCTTAAACAATCTAAGGAAAGTGGTCTTTGAAGAAGAGGCAAAGAGATAACAAAAACATAACAATGATAATTATCAATAATTAAGTATCATGTGCAAGGAACTATAACAAGTATTTTCCACATAGTATCTCACAGGATCCTAATAATAATTTTGTTATTTCAATTTTACAAAAGAGGATATTAGAATACACAGCTTTAAAGTTGAAAGGCAGTAACTGCTGTGGCTAGGATTCAAACTTAGATTTAACTAACTTTATCATATAACAGGTTGCAGCCGCCTGTGCTTTAGCGCGCTTGTCGCAGTCTGAGAACAGTATGAAAAGGCAAAATGATAGGATACTGAAAGAGAAACTCCCCAGGTCAGTAGGGGCCCAATATACTACTGGAGATCAGTGGAGAAATAACTCCAGAAAGAATGAAGGGATGGAGCCAAAGCAAAAAGAATACCCAGCTGTGGATGTGATTGGTGATAGAAGCAAGGTCCGATGCTGTAAAGAGCAATATTGCATAGGAACCTGGAATGTCAGGTCCATGAATCAAGGCAAATTGGAAGTGGTCAAACAAGAGATGGCAAGAGTGAATGTCGACATTCTAGGAATCAGCGAACTCAAATGGACTGGAATGGGTGAATTTAACTCAGAGGACCATTGTATCTACTACTGCGGGCAGGAATCCCTCAGAAGAAATGGAGTGGCCATCATGGTCAACAAAAGAGTCCGAAATGCAGTACCTGGATGCAATCTCAAAAACGACAGAATGATCTCTGTTTGTTTCCAAGACAAACCATTCAATATCACAGTAATCCAAGTCTATGCCCCAACCAGTAACGCTGAAGAAGCTGAACGGTTCTATGAAGACCTACAAGACCTTTTAGAACTAACACCCAAAAAAGATGTCCTTTTCATTATAGGGGACTGGAATGCAAAAGTAGGAAGTCAAGAAACACCTGGAGTAACAGGCAAATTTGGCCTTGGAATACGGAATGAAGCGGGGCAAAGACTAATGGAGTTTTGCCAAGAAAATGCACTAGTCATAATAAACACCCTCTTCCAAAAACACAAGAGAAGACTCTATACATGGACATCACCAGATGGTCAACACCCAAATCAGACTGATTATATTCTTTGCAGCCAAAGATAGAGAAGCTCTATACAGTCAGCAAAAACAAGACCAGGAGCTGACTGTGGCTCAGATCATGAACTCCTTATTGCCAAATTCAGACTGAAATTGAAGAAAGTAGGGAAAACTACTAGACCATTCAGGTATGACCTAAATCAAATCCCTTATGATTATACAGTGGAAGTGAGAAATAGATTTAAGGGCCTAGATCTGATAGATAGAGTGCCTGATGGACTATGGAATGAGGTTCGTGACATTGTCCAGGAGACAGGGATCAAGACCATCCCCATGGAAAAGAAATGCAAAAAAGCCAAATGGCTGTCTGGGGAGGCCTTACAAATAGCTGTGAAAAGAAGAGAATCAAAAAGCAAAGGAGAAAAGAGAAGATATAAACATCTGAATGCAGAGTTCCAAAGAATAGCAAGAAGAGATAAGAAAGCCTTCTTCAGCGATCAATGCAAAGAAATAGAGGAAAACAACAGAATGGGAAAGACTAGGGATCTCTTCAAGAAAATCAGAGATACCAAAGGAACATTTCATGCAAAGATGGGCTCGATAAAGGACAGAAATGGTATGGACCTAATAGAAGCAGAAGATATTAAGAAGAGATGGCAAGAATACACAGAAGAACTGTACAAAAAGAGATCTTCACGACCCAGATAATCACGATGGTGTGATCACTGACCTAGAGCCAGACATCCTGGAATGTGAAGTCAAGTGGGCCTTAGAAAGCATCACTACGAACAAAGCTAGTGGAGGTGATGGAATTCCAGTTGAGCTATTCCAAATCCTGAATGATGATGCTGTGAAAGTGCTGCACTCAATATGCCAGCAAATTTGGAAAACTCAGCAGTGGCCACAGGACTGGAAAAGGTCAGTTTTCATTCCAATCCCAAAGAAAGGCAATGCCAAAGAATGCTTAAACTACCGCACAATTGCACTCATCTCACACGCTAGTAAAGTAATGCTCAAAATTCTCCAAGCCAGGCTTCAGCAATGTGAACCGTGAACTTCCTGATGCTCAAGCTGGTTTTAGAAAAGGCAGAGGAACCAGAGATCAAATTGCCAACATCCGATGGATCATGGAAAAAGCAAGAGAGTTCCAGAAAAGCATCTATTTCTGCTTTATTGACTATGCCAAAACCTTTAACTGTGTGGATCACAATAAACTGTGGAAAATTCTTAAAGAGATGGGAATACCAGACCACCTGACCTGCCTCTTGAGAAACCTATATGCAGATCAGGAAGTAACAGTTAGAACTGGACATGGAACAACAGACTGGTTCCCAATAGGAAAAGGAGTATATGGAAAATATAAAAAGCGTATATGGAAAATATAAAAAGCGTAAGAAGAAATAAATTAGCAATAGCCCTATCTCATGGATATAACAACCAACCATTAATATTCTGGCTTATTTCCTTTTATTATTCCTATATGGGCTTGGTTTTAGATATACAATGTGTAAAACACTTAGCTATTACAATTCATATCTAGTTTTCAGTGCTTGTTTATTTAATATATATATATTTCTGGGTTTTAAAAGATTAGATTACTGTTTTTAAAGACTGGATAACTGTCTACCACAATGCATACAAGATAATTAACTCAACCATTTCCATATTGCTGAGTACTTCTAGGAACATTTTTTAACATAAAGGGTTATATGTATATAATAAATTCTTTGGAAAGATTATCACGGCTTGAATTAGTAAATCAAGATGTAAATAGCTTTAAGCCTCTTGCAACCACATAATATGAAGGGAATTTCTGTCTAGAAAAAAAAACAGGTGGATGGCTTATCAAAAATAAAGAAAAATACAAAGAAAGAAAAGCTACATACAATGTATTTTTAAAAATTTGTATTTAAATTTTCAATAAAAATATTGTATTTCCACATTTAAAACTATTCACGTATTACAAATTCAGAGGCAAAAAAGAATGTAAACAGTAAAATATATATGATGTTATCTATATGTATTTAGGTATTTTAATGTATTGTATAAAATTCCAAAAATATTTCAGTGAGAAAGCTGTATATCTGAAAGCTAGACTTCTAAATATCTATAGCCAAATGATTTAAAATAGAGTAAAAAACTATATTATAATGTTTATTAATATCATGGGGTGCTCTGCATTAAAGCAATATGTTAACCAAATGTTTAAAGCAAAGAAATGATATTCAGTTATCCTCAAACTACTTATGACTGTTCCTGAATTTGTAATTTCAGTAGTTAGAACTAAGTTCCATTGATTATTAGATGAAGGGGCAACTGTGCTAATTACCAACACATAATAATAGTTGCATTTTAAGCATTGCTGCTTCCCAACTAGCTCTGTTATCTGCTATTGAGGTGAATCAATATTGTTCATTCGAAGAACAGACTTAACTTTACAAAGTCTTGTATGTCCCAAAGCCTCAAAAACGAAAACTACAGGAATAGTAAAAACCGCTTTATTAAAAAAAAAAAAAGTACAATATTCATAATTCTTACACCAAAAGAAACTAGCAAGGCAATGTGCCCGTGAAGCTTGGATTCCAACTGTGCATCCTGTCTGATGCCCTCTAGTGTCCACAGAGAAATCTGTATGCAGGTCAAGAAGAAACAGTTAAACGGGACATAGAACAGACTGGTTCCAAACAGGAAAAGGAGTACGTCAAGGCTGTATACTGTCACGTTGCTTATTTAACTTATATGTAGAGTACATCATGCAAAATGCAGGGCTGGATGAAGCACAGGCTGGAATCAAGATTGTTGGGAGAAATATCAATAACCTCAGATATGCAGATGATACCACCTTTATGGCAGAAAGTGAAGAACTGAAGAGCCTCTTGATGAAAATCAAAGAGGAGAGTGAAAAAGTTGGCTTAAAACTCAACATTCAGAAAACTAAGATCATGGCGTCTGGTCCCATCACTTCATGGCAAATAGACGGGAAACAATGGAAACAGTGAGAGACTATTTTTTTGGGCTCCAAAATCACTGCAGATGGTGACTGCAGCCATGAAATTAAGATACTTGCTCCTTGGAAGAAAAGCTATGACCAACCTAGACAGCATATTAAAAAGCAGAGACATTACTTTGTCAACAAAGGTCTATCTAGTCAAGGCTATGGTTTTTCCAGTAGTCATGTATGGATGTGAGAGTTGGACTATAAAGAAAGCTGAGCACTGAAGAATTGATGCTTTTCAACTGTGGTGTTGGAGAAGACTCTTGAAGAGTTCCTTGGACTGCAAGGAGATCCAACCAGTCCATCCTAAAGGAGATCAGTCCTGAATATTCATTGGAAGGACTGATGCTGAAGCTGAAACTCCAATAGTTTGGCCAACTGATGCAAAGAACTGACTCACTGGAAAGACCCTGATGCTGCGAAAGATTGAAGGCAGGAGGAGAAGAGGACAACAGGATGAGATGGTTGGATGGCATCAATAACATGATGGACACTGAGTTTCAGTAAGCTCTGGGAGTTTGTGATGGACAGGGAAGCCTGGCGTGCTGCAGTCCATGGGGTTGCAAAGAGTTGGACACGACTGAGTGACTGAACTGAAGTATCCACAGAAGGAGACAATGATTAGAGTTAGAGGTAAATCAAATTCCCACACACACAATGAATAATGCTGGGTCTTAACATTTCCAGGACTAAAGAAGACAGTAAAAACCTCTAGGTCTATTCCCTTGACACTGAGCACTAGCTGTTTCTGTGGAGGAGAGAGAGAGATCCTAGTGTCTGGGCCCTTCCTTACTCATGTTTTTAAGTTTAAAGGGCTCAACATGTTTAAGAATTCTTCGCTGGAATGATGTAGGATTAGCAAAGAAATAGCCTGATTTGCAGGTCATAGATCTTCTCAGTCAATTACGGGCTATCTGCCATATCTTCCCTCTGAGTAATGGATGTACACACATAAAGAGAAATGTACGTAGATCTTGTCATTTCCCAATAACCCCCTCAAAACTGTGTAATCAACACCCTTCCAACAGGCCATCTTCTTGAAATAAGTTCCCACCATGAGAAGCAGAGTAAGGGATTCAAGGTTTAGATGCAGAGGATACAATGGCAGGAAAACTTAGCAGCATGAGGACATTAAGCATCTATGTATGAGAAACAAGAAAGTAAACAAAAAAAATCTCAGAAATAGGTAAGTGCAAAGATGATCAGCTTCGTAATTTTAGCCCTGACCAGAAATCATATATGAAGAACCTGACTTCACAGACAATGTCATTTCTTATGGAGCTGGGAAGAACAATGTGAACTAAGAATAAACTTAGAACAGATAGTATATGGCACTGAATTCAATGCAGAACTTGAGGCAAAAGTCACTGATATTCTACTTTTCAACACTACATATGCTTTGTCCTTCTTTTTCTTTTCTTCCTCCTCCTTGTTCCCTGCTCTCTACAGCAGTGGTTCTCAAACTTCACCCGGGGCCTTATTAAAATGGACAACTGGGCCATACTTCCAGTTTCTGATTCAGTGGGTCTGGTGAAGCTCAAGAATACACATTTCTATTAATACAAGTTCTCAGGTGATGCTGTTACTGCTGGCCTACGGACTACATGCTTTGAACCATGGCTTCAGACTGTTTCTTTCTGCTAGGATTAGTCCCATAGGTGAAATTTAGATCCCAAGGGAAAATATGCCCAAGGAGAACTCAACTGATTTCCAAACAAAAAATAACACACACAAAAAGAAACAGCTATTACCCACCACTTTTTTTATCCTCACAGACAACCAAAGTGCTTAAACACACATTCAAGAGCAAAATATAATAAGCCAATTACCTTTCCAATCATTTTAGAAAACTTATTTCTATCATGATTTGCGGAAGAACATGCTACTGATGAAAAGCACATTTTTTTTAAAAGGTGAAAACTAGAAGTAGAAAAAGAATGCCAAATTAGTGTCTAGGCCAGGAATGGCAAATCTTATCTCCTGTGTGTGACTGACAGTATGTGCTTGGAGAGCTCTGCTAAGAGAGAATCTGAGGCTTTAAGGCTTAAACTTTCGTAACTGATTAGCTGGTTTAACATGGTTGTAGAATAGATGCGACTTCACTTTCACTTTTCACTTTCCTGTATTGGAGAAGGAAATGGCAACCCACTCCAGTGTTCTTGCCTGGAGAATCCCAGGGGCAGGGGAGCCTGGTGAGCTTCCGTCTATGGGGTCGCACAGAGTCGGACACGACTGAAGCGACTTAGCAGCAGCAGCAGAATAGATATTAATATTGCCCATAGGCCACAAAATAAGACTTAAGAGGTACACAAAGAGGTCACAACGTATGATCCAAATAAATAAACGTGGTTAATAGCATGTTGCTAAAACAAAAGTTTAAAGTATGATTTCATTCATGTAATGCAACAATTTGAAGGGACTGTGAAAAAACAGAAAATCTTAAACAGGAGACCAAATAGTTAAAAAGGGTTTCCCTGGTGGCTCAATTGGTAAAGAATCTGCCTGCAATACGGGAGACCTGGGTTCGATGCCTGGGTTGGGAAGATCTCCTGGAGAAGGGACCAGCTACCCACTCCAGTATTTTGGCCTGGAGAATCCCATGGACTATATAGTCCATGGGGTCGCAAAGAGCTGAACACAACTGAGTGACTCTCACTCACTCAAATAGTTAAATTAAAAAAAAGAAACGGTATACAAAAAGTCAGTTAAGACAAAAGATGGAGCCAGCGTAACAAGTCAAAGGACCAATGACACACGCATAAAATTCAGAGAAAGAGGGAGCAGAAAAACTACAGGAGAGATACACTGAGGTTGCCTGGGACTTACCTCAATAGGAAGCTGATTAAATTGTGTCACCAGGCCATCTACAGCTGTCGCTACGCCAACGAGAGCAACGACCTTCTGTGGCCGTGCGATTGCAGCATGAAACATAAGCCAACCACCAAGGCTGGATCCAACCAGTATCTAAAAACAAAAGCACATTGTTTTGAAGAGGAATTTCTTTTTCTTTTTGGTAAGGGAGGGACTAATTTCATAGAAGGTATATATTTTTTGCCTTTATATCCACTGGCTCCCAGACTTTTAATATTTGGCACAAAGTAAAATTAAGACCATGATTACTTTTTGTTAAAGTATCAGGTCTATAATAGAGAGTAAATTAGACAAATAAAATTTGTAAAAAGAAAAGTAAAATGCTACTTAAGTTTTAGGAGAAAGTGAAAATGATAGAACTGATTGATTTGACATTAAAATATAAAAATTGATTCTTAGACATTTAAAATATTAAATATTTGCATCTAATGAAACAGCTCCAATATCATGAGGTTATAGTCCACAATAATTATCATGATATTTAACAAAAACAGTCACCTGTGGTCCTTCAGCCAAGTCATCAATTATAGAAAGAACATCTTTTCTCCACTTTCCCACTGTGCATTCTTCTAAGTTACCATCTGAATTTCCAACTCCTGAGTAATCAAACCTGGAGAAAGAGAAAACATATTTGTATCTAGATATCTAGTATTTGCTTCCCTATTTTCTAAGGAAGACAGCACATTAATGACAATGCCTCCACTCTATTAAAATAAAAGTGAGTCAGTATGTTTTCAGCAAATCTTATTGGCTTAACCTTCAAACACCTCCCACAGTCACTCGCTTTCTCACCTCCTCCACTGTGCCAGCCTGGTCCAATCACTATTCTCTCTCGACTGAACTAATGCAAGAGTCTCCTAATAAATCTCCATTTTCATTTTTCACCCTCACAGTCTAGTCCCCACTCAGTAGTCAGTGATCCTTTAAAAAACAAAAACAAAAAAAGATCATGTCCTGCACATACCCTTCAAAGGTTCGTATAATCTTTAAGTAAAATCCAAAGTCCTTACTGTCTTCTAGCCCCTGACTACCTCTCTGATCTCATTCTTCCATTTCTCTCACCCTCCCAACTGTATCCTCATTTTTCTTTTTCAAGTTAATGGAATACACCATCCACATTCCTGACTCAGGGTTTTTACATCAGCTTCTCCTTCCCTGCGGACGACTCTACCTGAGACACTCACTCAGACTGCTCTCTCCCTTCAGTCGGGCTCCAGTGTTACATCTCCAGAAGCATTCTCTGACCATTCACCCTAAAGCTGTGCCTCTTTCATCATTCTCCAGTTCCTTTCTCTGTTTTATTCTCTTTACAGCAAATACTGCTACCTGACAATATGTGTCTATTGGATTACTGGTTTGTGGCCTGTCTCCCACACTAGAATGGTATGTATGAACAGTAGAATGGTGTAACATATTTTCTTAGAGATAAAGAGACTTAAAAGTGGAGAAAGAAATTAAAATTTTAAGTATGAAGTGATGTGGTTTTGGATTCTTGGGAAATAGGATAACAAGGCAGAAGCTGAAGTCTAAGTCACAGTTATTATTTCTCCTCAATCCAAAGGATGTAGGAGACAGACCAAGAGAACAGGGGAGAAAAACCCAATTCTGCTCTACCTTCCTCTGTGGGTAAAGATGTCTCTACTTGCTATATTGTTTACAGGTGCCTTCCAAGTATACGGTGAAGATGCAAAACACATGTACTTTTACGCTTAGTCACTCAGTTGTGTTCGACTCTTTGTGACCCTGTGGACTGTAGCCCTCCAGGCTTCTCTGTCCATGGGGATTCTCCAGGCAAGAACATTGGAGTGGGTTGCCATGCCCTTCTCCAAAACACATGTTCAGGGCCTTCAAAAAGGTAAATACAAGCATTTAGTGATACTAATGTGTAACAAAAAATACAGTTCATTCTTGCTGAACCCTAACCAAGTGAAAAAGATTTGGCAATTTAAAACTTTTAATCACAGTAAGGCAATTCTGTCCTAGCAGCCTCAATATTCTCAAGTCTAAATATATTTTAAATTTCCCAAATCTAAAATTTTAAATTTTATTAGAAATCATCATGAGAGAAGATCAGTCCTAAAGCCATGTGTCATATTCCTGAGCTCTGACTCAATCTTAATATCCTGGATGGTGGCAGGATATTAACAAACCATTTTCACCAAACCCTAAGTACTGTTCTTGTATTATATACAAAACCAACCATTTCTTCATTCAAGATCTAAGTTTTACAGACAAAATCACAAGAAAGTAAACTGAGAAACTGGGAGTATAAATAGAAGATAAAATATGTTATCCAATCTTTATGTATTACATTGGCTGCTGCTGCTAAGTCACTTCAGTCGTTTCCGACTCTGTGTGACCCCATAGACGGCAGCCCACCAGGCTCCCCTGTCCCTGGGATTCTCCAGACAAGAACACTGGAGTGGGTTGCCATTTCCTTCTCCAACTACGTTGGCAGGCGGGTTCTTTACCACTAGCGCCACCTGGGAATCCCTTAAAATAAGTTAAAGGGCAATCAATTGCTAATAGTGATTAGATAGCAATGAAGTTTGATAAAAGCATATAAAAAGGAGCCTGATCAAATTAAAAATTGAAATGAATGGCTATACTGTATAAAGGTGTATAAATATACATTTAGGTTACATTTTAATATAGTATCACATATTCCTTTGGATAAAAGGAATAAGACTAAATTCATATAATTGTCTGTATACACTGTATTTTCATCATGATTACTAAATATATCTTTAAAAAGAAAATTTATTTCATACACATCTAAAATGCAGAAAACGCCCTCATACATCTTATAGGCCGACAGGAACTGGCTATAGCTCTTACGGTCTCAATTTAAATTAGGAACTGATAAAATGAGGATTTCTTGAGTTAAATTCTTTTGGGGACAAAGGAGAATGATGGCAATTTTTCTGATATCATCTTGTCTTGCTCAAGATAGTCCTCCTTGGATTTCTCTTCCTTCTTAACTAAATCCTAACTATTTTTCGGTGTTCCTTTATAGTTTTTTCTATCCACTTCAACCCCTATTTTTCTCTCAATATATACAGTTAAGTAGCATGCTCTTTGACATAATCACATTTTGACGAATATTTCTGCCTAATTTCCCATATGTATTTTATCTTGCACTCCTCCACCCTGATTAAAAGATCCTTATAGGCAATGACTGTATTTTAAAATTCTTTGTATATTTTGCAGCACCATTGTAGGGTTAGAAGGTCTACTTGTAAAAAAAATACTCCAGTCTTAAGGATAACAGTCAATTTGGAACATTTTTAAGAGTTCTGAGCATGAAAATGAAATAATTCAGTTAATTTGATAAAAGGAATAAGACTAAATTCATATAATTGGCATAATTTCTGCTAATATACTGAGTAGATAAAAGTTATTTTTAAGTAATAAAAGTTTTTTATTTTTATTTCTAATTATTTTATTTCCAAAAGTTGTATTTTCTAGACCTATTGAGTGAATGATAGTGAAACTCTTCTAAAACTACATAAATAGAATTTTAGGTTGCTAGTGCTAGAAATGAATTCAGAAATTATCTTTCATCCAATCTCCTCCTTTTTATGATGAAGGAAAGAGGTCCAGCATTTATTAACCGACTCATCTTGTCACAGCTAATGTTAGCATTAATTCTAGAGTCCCTGTTTCTTGAATCAGGCCAGTGCTCTTTTTACAAACCCATATTATCTCTTCTGGCAAATTAGGCACTAAATAAATGACTGTTCTAAGTAAACAACCCTAATAACAGTGAAACATTATTTTAGGAAAATAATTATCAGTATGAAATATTAAGAATTGTAAAATCAAGTAGTAAACAACACATATCCTTATTTATGCTTATATATACATATTCAGACTACAGAAATGAGAGGAAAGAGGAAATTCAGTGAAAATGTGAATTACACAATGTTAATTTTACAGTACTTTTAAACACAGATGCTATTTTAAACTACATATTTTGAAAGTAATGAAATAAACAGTGGTCCTTAAGTCCCCAAAGGAAAACCACACGATAAGAGATGACAAGAAAGCCACCTAGTATACTGGTCTGCTGTCATGTTAGAATATGGTTTCTAAAGAGCTTAAGTTACCACTAGTTTCCTTGTCTGCCAGCATCATCAGCGTGGCACAAAGACCAGATGGGAGGGAGCTTCACAATGGGACATACTTATACCTATGGTTGATTCATGTTGATATATGGCAGAAACCAACATTTTATTGTAAAGCAATTATCTTCCAGTTAAAAATTAAAAAAAAAAAAAAACTATTAAAGACTGCATTTTACATGAACCCTAAATCACAAGATGAAAGTTTACAGACCATTAAAATAAATTTATCTATAAAAATGCTGGCATTTATTTCAGTTGGTTAGAGCAGAAGTAATTCTTGACTGCCAAGGTAAATGGTAGTAATATTTTCTTTGAAATGTGTTTATTCCTACCTTATATAGGCGTGACCTAGAGATTTGCAAAACTCCTCAATCGCCAATGCTTTTGTACCATTCATATTAGAAATATAGCCAGGGATGAAGATAATTCCTGGACTTTTGCCTTTTAGCCTTTTATAAGCCAGGTTTGGGAGGTCTGGTCGACTAAGGAAAGAGATTGATGTCTTGTGTCTGCAAGCTAAACAAAGCACACAAAACAAAGTTTGCAAATACAGTTTTTGGAAAAGCATACATACTTTCAATCTTAACTTTCTTAACTCATCAGATTGATATCAAATACTATTTCCATTTCATAGAAAAAAATAGAGACATCAAGTATTAAAGTCACAAGTCTGTGTCTATCTTTAAAAATTATGTCACAATTGATCTTCTCTGAGCAAGGTTCAATCATGATTCTTCCAAAATACACAACAAGGAAATTTAAAGGCCACTAAAGACAGAGTAACTTGTCAAAAATGTTCTCCTGTTGCTGTTATATCATCTGTCCCAAACAGTACCAATCAACATTCATATTTACCTACCCTAGTTTTAAACCTTTTCTTGGGAGATGTCAGTCTTCTTTGAAAAATTTTTTTAATGTCTGAGGGGTTTCACATCCTCTACTTTTTGGTGGGGAGGGAGAGAAACAAGTTTGGTCTGATGTTGGGAAACTGAATCAAAGATAGAGGTGCTGGCCCCTCTTATTACTTATTCTTTCTCCACCCATAAAGTTTTGGGCCATGGTAATAGTCAATCATGATTCTCTATCTGCTGAGAAGGGTTTGTGAAGTTTCTTTATAAATAACCTTGAATAAATGTATAATACCATTTTTGGAAAAAGATTTCTCTTAGGACTCCCAGTCACTGTGTTTTATTTGTTGGTTTGGCTTTCTTGAAAGGTACACACAAATCTGAATGCAAGTAATAAGGCACAATGGGTAACCATTATAATGTTATTCCACTCCACTATCTTTAAAGTTCTTTCCCCACCTGACAGTAAGGTCAATGGGTGCTTGTGCTCAGTGACCTCCGACTCTCTGCAACCCCATGGATTGTAGCCCACCAGGTTCCTCTGGCCATGGAATTTTCCACCAAGAATACTGGAGTGGGTTGCCATTTCCTCCTTCAGGGGATCTTCCTTACCCAGGGACTGAACCCAACTCTTGCATCTCCTGCATGGGCAGGCAGATTCCTTACACTGTGACCACCTGGGAAGCCATAAAGTCAATATTTGCTCTTAAAAAATGAAGAACGATGTTTAAAAACAAAAAGTCATTTATAATCCCATTTTCTCCCTCCAGAGAAACCAGGTTTGTGTATTCCATTAACAGTCTTTTTCTGGACTAATGAAATCTCTTTTTTATTCCTTGAAACCTTTATCTATTGTGGATGATTAAAACTTTACAGTTTCTTCTATGTGAGCTAATGAAGTTTTCCTCACTTTGGATTTGAGAAGTTGATTTTTAAACACTGAACTGAAGGGCTTAAAGCTATCCCTTTTACACACAGGCTTGCTTCAGAGTTTCAACGCATAGTGAAATATACCAATTTTAAAACTTTTAGTGAAAAACAAGGTAATAGGAGCCAGTTATGTAGACCAACAGATTGTAGCAGCAAAAATGTTCTTTACCCATTTCTTTAGCACTCAAAAACTCCTTATCCTCTTTTCCATATTACTTTCCCATGGGAAATTTTCCATGAGACCATCACAATTTATTTAATCTTGATGAGTTATAAATGGTCTTCTTAATATCCATAAATGATCTTTGTACTATAAGAACTAGCTCAAAATCTGAGGCATATATCTTCAGTGAAACTACTAAACAGTGAAAGAGAATCATATTCTAGTTACTGAAATGACATACTATACTTTGCTGCTGCTGCTGCTAAATTGCTTCAGTCGTGTCCGACTCTCGTGCGACCCCGTAGAAGGCAGCCCATCAGGCTCCCCCGTCCCTGGGATTCTCCAGGCAAGAACACTGGAGTGGGTTGCCATTTCCTTCTCCAATGCATGAAACTGAAAAGTGAAAGTGAAGTCGCTCAGTCGTGTCCGACTCTTAGCGACCCCATGGACAGCGGCCCACTAGAGTCCTCTGTCCATGGGATTTTCCAGGCAAGAGTACTGGGGTGGGGTGCCATTGCCTTAGAGGGACATATATAAAAGCCTTTTGGTTGTGAACAATTAAATTGACTATATATTTAAAAATTTTAACTCAAAACAAAGGGTATTTACAAAGACAGTCCCCATTTCAAGCACCATGCATCTGACAGTGGGGGCAAGGGTATGAACCCCAAAATAAAAAGACATAATTCAGGAAGACAGGCTATAATTTGGGAGAGTGGAGATGAGATGAGACGGAGAAGAATCAAGCACAAAGAAATATCCAGGGGCTTTAATTTTTGTCCAAATTCTAACTTCCTTTGTAGAGTAATGGCTATGGTTTTTACTGGGCTAGAATCTTGGCGGCCAGGTTGGGGCGGGAAGACCCAAAACAACCAAATAACGCAAAAGTTTACACTTTTACAAAGAACAGTAAAACCTTCCTGTAAAATCGCTCAAGAGAGAGCAGGTCTAAGCAACGAACAGTCACGATCTGTAAACCTCTTAGAACGTGCACAGAAAAGATAAAGCAATTAATAATCAAACACATTAAATGCACATCTGAATTTTTCCTAGTCTTGGGCGCTTAACACAGGGGAGGTGGGCAGAAAGAATCCTTAAACTACAGACCATAACGCCAACCACTGCCCGGGCTGTCAGGATACCCCGGGGCCTGGCAGAGCTCTCTCACTACCTTCATCAGAATTGTTTAAAAGAACTGGGGTATGAGAACCTGGAAAGAGGATTTCTGAACGGAGCGCCAAAAACGCATGGGACGGGAACCGCCGAAATCCGCTATGTTCGAAAGAACGCGTCTTACTCCAGTCTTTCGGACACTGACCTCGGAGCCACTGTGGCGCCCGCTCGGTCTTCCGTGCAAGTAACGTGCTGAGACCATGGTGGAAGCCGAAAGTGACTGCCGCCCAGCCCCACCTGCGACAAGGTACCCAAGCGGCCACGGCCGCCAGGCCCACCCCCGCCATCTTCCCAGCAGCCCCTGCGCCCTGCGCCTGCCTACTGAGAAGCGCACTGCGCCCAGAAACCAAGGTGCGCATGCGCTGCTGGATGGAAGCAGCAATTTGTTAAACAGCCCTGGCCAGAGAGTCCACCCTCAGAGAGCGCACATGCAGAGAGTGTCGTCGCTTTTACAGCGTTTTTCTGCTGGGCTATATAGCATATTCTGTGGGGAGGTTTCAGTTCAGTTAAGTCAGTCGTCTCCGACTCTTTGCGTTCCCATGGAGCATGCCAGGCTCCACTGGCCATCACCAACTCCCAGAGCTAGCTCAAATTCATGTCCATCAAGTTGGTGATGCCATCCAACCATCTCATGCTCTGTTGTCCCCTTCTACTCGTGCCTTGAATGTTTCCCAGCATCAGGGTCTTTTCCAAGGAGTCCGTTCCCTACAGTTGGGGATGTTTTGAGCGTACTTGGTAGCCAGCTTTCTAGATCAGTGCATACTCCAGGACTGGAAGCAAGGAGAGGAACCCCATGCAACGTTCCTAGACAGGAAAACATCTGGTCATTCGGAGACACGAGAGAATTGAAACATAAAGTGTTAAGCTTGCTGCGTTACAAGTCGTTCTCACTCCTGATACTGAGTAGGTTAACAGGCCCGAAGGCCAGGGGTCTCCAAACCGAGGAAAGAGGGTGCAAGTGTCAGACATTATAGATCTCCCTCTTAAGACGCAGGAGGAACATACCACTAGTGTTATATTTTTTCCCCTTCTCTATACAAATTTGTGGTGTTGGAGAAGACTCTTGAGAGTCCCTTGGACTGCAAGGAGATCAGCCCTGGGATTTCTTTGGAAGGAATGATGCTAAAGCTGAAACTCCAGTACTTTGGCCACCTCATGCCAAGAGTTGACTCATTGGAAAAGACTCTGATGCTGGGAGGGGTTGGGGTCAGGAGGAGAAGGGGACGACAGAGGATGAGATGGCTGGATGGCATCACTGACTCGATGGACGTGAGTCTGAGTGACCTCTGGGAGATGGTGATGGACAGGGAGGCCTGGTGTGCTGCGATTCATGGGGTCGCAAAGAGTTGGAGCGACTGAGCGACTGAACTGAACTGAACTGATACAAATTGTAAGAGGTTTCTTTTAAAATTCTGTGTTGCCATGACGACACCTGCTTCCACCTGAACCTAACATTTCTCAAACCTTGAGCTAATCAATGTGTTTTTCTTGCGGAAATGTTTGTCTTAAGCTATGTTAATGAACTATGTATTTGGACTCTATCTTCGAGTCCATTCCACCTAAGACTCAGAGCACACTCGACAAACTAGTATGTTTTACTCGTGTGAATGTTCTCTTAAGCTGTGTTAATGAGACTGTATTTGCTTGGAAACCTGCCTTTCTGCAAGATTCATGTCAATCATTTTATGACCCGGAACCACTCTCCTTGTACCAATGTTATCTCAAAATGCATGTAGTGGGTGAGGGACCTGGTGCCAGTCTCTGAATTTTGAGAATTTCCTTTCTCTAATTCAGTTCAGTTCTATCACTTAGTTGTGTCCGACTCTTTGCGACTTTGGACTGCAGCACTCCAGGCCTTTCTGTCCATTGCAAACTCTCAGAGTTTACTCAAACTCATATCCATGGAGCTGGTGATGCCATCCAACCATCTCATCCTCTGTTGTCCCCTTCTCTTCCCGTCTTTCCCAGCATCAGGGTTTTTTTTTTTTTTTTTTTTTCCAGTGAGTCAGTTCTTCACATCAGGTGGCCAAACTATTGGAGTTTCAGCTTCAACATCAGTCCTTTCAATGAATACTTGGGACTAATTTCCTTTAGGATGGACTGGTTGGATCTCCTTGCAGTCCAAGGGATTCTTCAAGAATCTTCTCCAACACCACAGTTCAAAAACATCAATTCTTTGGTGCTCAGCTTTCTTTATAGTCAAACTTTCACATCCATACATGACTCCTGGAAAAACCATAGCTTTGAATAGATGGTCCTTTGTTGGCAAAGTAATGTCTCTGCTGTCTAGGTTGGTCATAATTTTTCTTCAAAGGAGCAATCATCTTTTAATTTTATGGCTAAGTCACCATCTGCAATGATTTTGGAGCCCCCCCCCCCAAAAAAATAGTCTGTCACTGTTTCCATCGTTTCCCCATCTATTTGCCATGAAATGATGGGACCAGATGCCATGATCTTAGTTTTCTGAATGTTGAGCTTTAAGCCAACTTTTTCACTCTCCTCTTTCACTTGCATCAGGAGGCCCTTTAGGTCTTCTTCACTTTCTGCCATAAGGGTGGTATTATCTGCATATCTGAGGTTATTGATATTTCTCCTGGCAATCTTGATTCCAGCTTGTGCTTCTTCCAGTCCAGCGTTTCTCATGATGTACTCTGCATATAAGTTAAATAAGCAGGGTGACAATATACAGCCTTGACGTACTCCTTTCCCAATTTGGAACCAGTTTGTTGTTTCATATCCAGTTCTAACTGTTGCTTCCTGACCTGCATACACATTTCTCAAGAAGCAGGTCAGGTGGTCTGGTATTCCCATCTCTTAAAGAATTTTCCAGTTTATTGTGATCCACACAGTCAAAGGCTTTGGCATAGTCAATAAAGCAGAAATAGATGTTTTTCTGGACTCTCTTGCTTTTTTGATGATCCAGCAGATGTTGGCAATTTGATCTCTGGTTCCTCTGCCTTTTCTAAATCCAGCATGAACATCTGGAAGTTCACGGTTCACATACTGTTAAAGCCTGGCTTAGAGAATTCTGAGCATTACTTTACTAGTGTGTGAGATGCATGCAACTGTGCAGTAGTTTGAGCATTCTTTGGCATTGCCTTACTTTGGGATTGGAATGAAAACTGACCTTTTCCAGTCCTGTGGCCACTGCTGAATTTTCCAAATCTGCTGGCATATTGAGTGCAGCACTTTCACAGCATCACCTTTTAGGATTTGAAATAGCTCAACTGGAATTCCATCACCTCCACTAGTTTTGTTCATAGTGATACTTCCTAAGGCCCACTTGACTTCACATTCCAGGATGTCTGGCTCTAGCTGAGTGATCAAACCATCGTGATTATCTAGGTCATGAAGATCTTTTCTGTATAGTTCTTCTGTGTATTGCTACCACCTCTTCTTAATATCTTCTGCTTCTGTTATGTCCATACCATTTCTGTCCTCTGTTGTGCCCATCCTTGCATGAAATGTTCCCTTGGTATCTCTAATTTTCTTAAAGAGATCTCTAGTTTTCCCCATTCTATTGTTTTCCTCTTTTTCTTTGCATTGATCCCTGAGGAAGGCTTTCTTATCTCTCCTTATTATTCTTTGCAACTCTGCATTCAAATGGGTATATTGTTCCTTTGCCTTTAGTTTCTCTTCTTTTTTCAGCTATTTGTAAGGCCTTCTCAGACAAACATTATGCCTTTTTGCATTTCTTTTTTTGGAGGGATGGTCTTGATCCCTGCTTCCTGTACAATGTCACGAACCTCCGTCTATAGTTCTTCAGGCACTCTATCAGATCTAATCCCTTGAATCTATTTCTCACTTCCACTGTATAATTGTAAGGGATTTGATTTAGGTCATACATGAATGGTCTAGTGGTTTTCCCTACTTTCTTCAATATACGTCTGAATTTGGCAATAAGGAGTTCATGATCTGAGCTACAGTCAGCTCCTGGTCTTGTTTTTGCTGACTGTATAGAGCTTCTCCATCTTTGGCAGCAAAGGATATAATAAATCTGATTTTGTTATTGACCATCTGGTGATGTCCATGTGTATAGTCTTCTCTTGTGTTGTTGGAAGAGGATGTTTGCTATGACCAGTGCATTCTCTTGGGAAAATTCTCTTAGCCTTTGCCCTGCTTCATTCTGTTCTCCAAGGCCAAATTTGCCTGTTATTCAAGGCCAAATTTGTCTGTTACTCTTCTGACTTTTGCATTCCAGTCTCCTATAATGAAAAGGACATCTTTTTTTGGGTGTTAGTTCCAGGTCTTGTAGGTCTTCATAGAACCATTCAACTTCAGCTTCTTCAGCATTAGTGGTCAGAGCATAGACATGGATTACTGTAATATTGAATGGTTTGCCCTGGAAACGAGCAGAGATCATCCCGTCGTTTTTGAGATTGCAGTACTCTTGCCTGGAAAATCCCATGGATGGAGGAGCCTGGTGGGCTGCAGTCCATGGGATCTCTAAGAGTCGGACACGACTGAGCGACTTCACTTTCACTTTTTCGCTTTCATGCATTGGAGAAGGAAATGGTGACCCACTCCAGTTTTCTTGCCTGGAAAATCCCAGGGGCAGGAGAGCCTGGTGGGCTGACGTCTATGGGGTCACGCAGAGTCGGACATGACTGAAGTGACTTAGCAGCAGCCGCACTGCATTTCAGACTCTTGTTTCTCTAATTAGCAGACTGTTAGTAGCTGTGTAACATCCAACTAAAGACTAGCAGGGGGGCACTCTTTCTGCCCCCTTCTGATGTCTATCAGAAGCTTTCTCTATCTTTTATACTTTAATAAAACTTTATTACACAAAAGCTCTGAGCGATCAAGCCTTGTCACTGGCCCCAAATTGAATTTTTCCCCATTGGAGGCCAAGAATCCCAGCGTCTTTCATAGTATAGCAACAACCTTTCAATACATTGACTTTACAGGGAATGTTTCCAAATTCTGACCTTAACCGTGCTTGTATAAACACCTGGAGTGGAACTGAACTTTCAGTGCTTCTTTTCAATTTGTTTTTGTTCTAGCTTTTTCTATGTCAGACTGTTGAATTATTAAGACCCCTCTCTCATACTTCCCAGGTGACTCAGATGGTAAAGAATCTGCTTCCAATGTGGGAGATGCGGGTTCGATCCCTGGGTGTGAAAGCCCTGGAGAAGGAAATGGCAACCCACTCCAGTATTCTTGCCTGGAGAATTCTATGAACAGAGGAGTCTGGTGGGCTACAGTCCATGGAGTCGCAAAGAGTTGGATAGGACTGAGCAACTAACACACACTCCCTCATACTGTGTGTGAAGATAAATTCCAGTAGCTAAACCGTCTTAATGAAAGAATAAAACTGAGAGGATTAAATACACTTTAGGAGAATGTAGTATAGATAAAAGGAACTTTTTAAAGCAAGATTTGAAACCCCTGGAATAAAGAAGAATAAAAACGTATAGCGAAATTGATTTACTGAGTGGATAACAAAATATTAATACTTCTGTTTAGCCTGCTCCCAGAAATTGGTAGAAAAAATATGTAATTACAATAAAATTGGCCAATATTTGTGATAGGCAGTTCACATATGTAAACACGATGATCAACCTCACTAATTGAAAAACGTGAAATAATAACATGCATTAAATGTTAAAAATTAGCATGCCATTTTTCCTACCCATCATGTTGGCAGAAGTTAAAAAGAACAATTATTGGCAAGCTGGCATTCATGTATGGATGGTGTAAAAGTAAACAGCTAAACTCTTTTGTCAAGTAATATCACCTATGACAATTCAAAATTTACATCATTGTCAATGCTCTTTGACCCAATGGCCCCAATTTGTGACCATCCTATAGAAAACAATAATGGTTTATAAGGATGTATGTTATCTGCTAGAGCAGCATTTTCAGAGGCAAACAGAAGAAAAATGGAACGGCCAATAAAAATACGATTGAATAAATTGTGGTACAAGGGTCTCTGGATTCCAGCTCTGATGTCCTTCAAAGCAATTCTTGGGGGCCTCAAGCATCAACAAGTAAAGACTTATCTCAGTTTTTTTGTTGTTTGTTTTCTATGCAAAAGTTACAGTGGCTGGTTTATGACTTTGAGTAAAGCCACTTAACTATCTTGGTCATAAATTTTGGAGCAATGGCTGGTGCCAGAGTCAAAGGCAAAGGCTGGATACAGTGAATTCAGCTTATCTTTGGAGTTTTGAGAAACTATTCTATTAGAAGGCACCAGGAGAGTTGGACAAATGAAAGAATAGATTTCTTCCTTGAGAGGTTTAATGCCAGGAACAGAGCAAGGATAGCTGCTTGATTTAGCAACTTTCTCTGAAAGTTGCTGAGTTATTTCTCTGGTTTTCCATTAAGCCTGTCGTAGACTCCAAAGGGGCTAAAATCACTAAGGTGGCACACATTACTTCAGCATCCATAGTATCTTAACAGCAAACACTTCTTACTGTGGTTTTGGATAATCCAAATATTCTCAATCATTCCCGTCCCTATTCTCTCCCTTTATTTTTGCATGTCTTCTGGCATTTTATGTGAAGCAAAACAAATAAAATTTTTACTTGTTCGCATACTGGGAAAGGCACTAACACACACACACACACACACACACACACACACACACACACAACCCCAGAGAAACCCACTAACCCATGAATCATTTTCTCCATCCACCTTCATCAATTTAACACATCAGCAAAAATTGTGACTGGAGTCAAGTGAAGATGCTTTTACTGACGGTGATGGGCTTGAAGCAGACAATGTTGTTTCCATTGACCTCCTATCATTGTTGCCTTCATTAACATATGTGAAAGGACATGCTGTTGAGGGCAGTTTTTCTCTGAAATCTGCTACCTTAGTTCAGGGAGACAAATGTGGTCCCCACCAAGTAAAGCCTTAGAGCTTTAACTTCACACCTGTGTGATTTTTTCCCCATCAGAGAGAAAGGTAAATGCACTCTTTCAATCCCCAGTAATAATTGCATTGTTGCAATTAGACATAAAGATGCCAGATTTCCCAGGGGTATCTCATTTTGTTAGCAACAGGAATGTGACCAGAGACATATCTGATTACTTCAGTTTATAAACTACAAGTCATAATGTTAGCTAGCACACAAACTTTATGTCAATTCTACAGTTGACTTCTGCTGATTAACTCATCCCTTGTCATGTTATCGATGGGTAATTTCGTAATTAAAATGAGTTTATTTTCGAATGTGAAATCTGATCAACATTTTAATCCAAATTCAACATATTTTGACACACATATTTGAACCATTTACTACATCGTGCAAGATAGAAAGTTGATTAGAGTATCTTTACAGTCCTATGAAGAAAGTAAAGTACAATTCAGAAAAGTTATATCTTTACATTAACCAACAAAATTTCAGCACTTGTACTTCACTGTCTTAGATCACTACAGGGTTTAGGGGTGATCTCTGTAGAAACAGATTATAAAAATGTCTTCTGCAATTGTGATTTTGTCCTTCACTGTTCAAGTAACATCATGTGTAATCCAGTCACAAAATCTTATTATTGGCAACATGTATATAAACCACTGCAAATTAAAAAAAAAAATTGTACCCAGTCAGGCCTGACAAATTTTATAGACACTTCTAATCTAATCATTTCATTTTTACTAGTAAGTAACATTATTATTTTCTACTTCTATTCCTTTGTCAATGAGTAGGAAGAGTACATTCATACTTAAAAATACACACAACATGATAAACCAGGATAAATGGCATTTGAAAAACTGTTACAAAAGGACTTGCCTGAAGTCATTTCATTCAATACAAATTAATTGAACTCTTAAAAAACAAAAGCTAACTGTAAAGAAAAAACATCATAAAATAGTACATTACAGAAAACATTAAGGAGAACTTCATGTGCCTCTGAATAGAACTACAATACTGTGGAAAATAAGTATTCTAATTGGTCTGTTCTTTGGTGAAAACAGAGCTCTATTTCATAGTTATATCATGTGAGGCTGCAGTTAACACGTGTACTCCACAACAAAGAGAAGTTGGACAATCTAAAGGAAATCAGCTACTGTTGCCTTTATTCTCAGCACTGGGACTGGAGAAATCATCAGCAAAACAGCTGAAGCTAAACATTCTCTTTATTTTAAATTGCCCAGTGTGATAGAATGTCCAAGACTGCTTCTTCCTAAAACACACAGCTTTTTGTTCTTCTTTTACAAAAGTGTTTGCTATGTATGTACAGTAGCTTATGACTCTTCAAAGTCAACTTCCTGGGCACTTGTTGGCATCAAAGGACCATTTTAAAACGTAGAGTGACACTAAATGCAGTTCATTACTTGAAACTACTACTGTTCAGCAGAGGTCATGTCAAGTCTTTGGTTTTGGTGTAGTACTTAAAAATTAGGGCCAAACTACTCCTACAATATACTCCCTTTCCAAGCCCTTATTTGTTTATATTAATATTTATAAAATAACCTTCCACAGAATACTCCTTTAAAAAAGAGCCAGTTGATTACCAATAACGTCAATGCCACCAATGATTTGGGTGCTAAAATAATTTCATATTTTCCAAGTACATACAGATATTTTGTAAACCAGTTTATTTCATCAAAATCAATTGATAAAAAGAGTTTATAAGAAATGTTCCTGTAAGTGATGCTATTTACCAAATGAGTGTTTTCTTTCTCATAGGCAATTCTTTTGCTGTGTATGATCAAGCTTTGAATTATTTATGATCAAGCTCTGAATTAAAACCTCTTCTTTCTCTTTTACAAATGACTTCCTGTTAATATGAAAGCAGTTCTGAGTATCCACAGTTAAAGGGATGGGTCTGTTGGGTCTGTCCACCTGGTGTTGATATGGCTTGATTCTTGTAAGAGATTATTGCAGTCTGCCCCGAAGTTGTGTCAGCTCACTACAACAAGAAGTGAGTGTAGCCTTCTGCCCCAGTCACTATAACGTCCATCCAGATCCGCATGGCTTCTGGCGACGGGGCCACCATGTAGTAGATTCTGTCATGTGTCTTGACACTAAAGGTAAGTAAAGGATTAGGACTCTAGAAAGAAAATCAAGAGAGGAAAAGAATGTAAAACAAATACATTGCAATTACAACATTAAATATAACACAGAGATATGTGAGGGCTTCTTTCTCTTTAAAAGTTCCAATTTATAGAAATCTATGTAGCCTTTGCTGCTGCTGCTGCTAAGTCGCTTCAGTCGTATCCGACTCTGTGCGACCCCATAGACGGCAACCCACCAGGCTTCCCCCGTCCCTGGGATTCTCCAGGCAAGAACACTGGAGTGGGTTGCCATTTCCTTCTCCAATGCATGAAAGTGAAAAGGGAAAGTGAAGTCGCTTAGTCGTATCCGACTCCTAGCGACCCCACGGACTGCAGCCTACCAGGGCCCTCCATCCATGGGATTTTCCAGGCAAGAGTACTGGAGTGGGGTGCCATCGCCTTCTCCGATGTAGCCGTTACTTTTCCTCTAATATAATCTACAGTCTTGCCCTCAACACCTTTCTCAAGACTGACCATCTTTCTGGCCTTTTTGCACAAGAACTCTCACAGTGAGCTCACCAGTCATTTTAGCAGATACTTTGTAAAGTTCTAGCAGGGGTACCTCGCTGATAGTGAGTGCTCCAAAAATAGCTCAATAAATACTACTCTTTGCCTTACTAAGATGTTTCCTTGAAGTTTCCTCATAAGCAAGTACTGTAAGGACCAGAGCACAGCCGTGACAGGCCTCGAACACCAGGCCTAGGTATCGATATACTTAGGTTTTGCTTTTTTGAAAAAGCCCAGCCCCAGTTCCAGGGAACTGCCCTAGAAAACCCCGCCAAAATACCTGCGTGCTTAGGCAGATGGTTGTGTTTGAGATTGGCTGTTCCCTGAGCGCGCCAAAGCAAACAGCCAATCCCCAGTGAACACCTAATCTGCAAGCAGAAACTTGTAGGGTAACAGTCTTGCCCTATATAAGACATGTAACCCAGAGCTCGGGGCTCTTGTCGAGATTCCACTGCGTTGGATGAGACTTGAGCCCTAGCTCGAGCTAGAAATAAACTCCTTTGTGCTTTTGCAGTACTGTGAGCAACTCACTCTCTCGGTCTGGGGATCAGGAATATGGGCAAAACAGTACTAACTCCTTCTTTCACCCAACTCTTTTTTTGGCCATGCGCCATGTGTGCTCTTAAGTTCCCCAACCAGGAATCAAATCGGCTTGCCCTGCAGTAGAAGCATGGAGTCTTAACCACCTGACCTTTGGGAAAGTCTCACCCCAACTTTCGGAGAAGGCAATGGCACCCCACTCCAGTACTCTTGCCTGGAAAATCCCATGGGTGGAGGAGCCTGGTAGGCTGCAGTCCATGGGGTTGCTAAGAGTCGGACACGACTGAGCGACTTCACTTTCCCTTTTCACTTTCATGCATTGGAGAAGGAAATGGCAACCCACTCCAGTGTTCTTGCCTGGAGAATCCCAGGGACGGGGGAGCCTGGAGGGCTGCCTTCTATGGCGTCGCACAGGGTTGGACATGACTGAAGCGACTTAGCAGCAGCACCCCAACTTATGCATTCAAATAGTGGGAATCTGAAATTCATTGCTTACCTTATTAGCATTCTTGAGGTGATCATAATATACTTCTTCAATGGCTTGAAAGTATATTACTCCTTTTAATTTAGCTTCATGCTTGTCTGCAATGGCAGATGAGTGTTAAAATAAATACTTTATCACCACTCATGAACAGAAAAAATCATAACTTCATTATAACTATCATCATTAAAATATTTATCTAGCATTTAAACCACGAAAATATTGTAATTAGTTTCCAATTAAAATAAATGGATTAAAAAATTTTATCTAGCATTTACATTGTCTAAGGTTAATTCAGATAATGTAGGTTAGCCCCATCCCATCCTGAAAAAAGAGAAAAAAAAGGTTGGAATTAGCAACCCTACATGAAAGGGACTAAGTGACATTGCTCAAGGCTTTTCACTAAATTAGCAGTAAAAATGTAATACAGAATATTGACTGTCAGTTTAGCACACAAAGTGTAAAAACACCATTAACATCAATAAAAATTATTTTCCTACATTCTCAAGACAGTAGTTATATACTTTGGCCACCTGATGCAAAGAACTGACTCACTAGAAAAGACCCTGATGCTGGGAAAGATTGAAGGCGGGAAGAGAAGGGGACGATAGAGGGTGAGATGGTTGGATGGCATCACCAACCCAATGGACATGAGTTTGACTAAGCTCTGGGAGTTGGTGATGGACAGGGAAGCCTGGAGTGCTATACTCCATGGGGTCACAAAGAGTCAGATATGACTGAGCAAGTGCACTGGAACTGTCGTAAACATTTGTAATTAAGTGTGCTTTTTATTTATAATTTAAAATAATATACTACTTATGTTTCTTCCCTATCAAATTTCTTGTCTACTCTGCTTGTTTTTTTTTAATCCTGTTCCCAATAGAGCTTCATGTCAATAATTTAATGTCCTTTCAATGTAACACTTTTCAAACTGCTTCCAAAGATTTCATCATATTTGCCATAAAAACCAAACATTAAAGAAAACAAAACCACCGATGAAACCACCAACCAAATAGTATCACTCTGAAATGACTAATAAGAACAATAAGTTCCTGAGATATTTTGTAATTTAGTCTCTGCAGGGATGATAACATATGCAAGTACATTTTAAAAAAATCTCAAAATCATAGATGAGGAAGCAGAGAGAGGCTCTTATCATACACTGTTGGAGGAAATGCAAATAAGAAAGCCTCTCTTGGAAGTCAATTTGGTAAAACATACACAATGGAAAGTGCCAAAATTCTCTTACTCAGCAATTTTGCTTCTAAAACTGCATCCTAAAAGAGCTACTTATGCATGCGAAGAGTTGACTCATTGGAGAAGACTCTGATGCTGGGAGGGATTGAGGGCAGGAGGAGAAGGGGACGACAGAGGATGAGATGGCTGGATGGCATCACTGACTTGATGGGTGTGAGTCTGGGTGACCTCCGGGAGCTGGTGATGGACAGGGAGGCCTGGCGTGCTGCGGTTCATGGGGTCGCAAAGAGTCGGACACGACTGAGCGACTGATCTGATCTGATCTGATGCATGTGCATATGTATTTGTGTTAATTAGGACCTTTGTGCTGAGTGCTAAGTTGCTTCAACTGTGTCCGACTCTGTGTGATCCTATGGACTGTAGCCCACCAGGCACCTCTGTCCATGGGATTCTCCAGGCAAGAACACTGGAGTGGGTTGCTGTGCCCTCCTCCAGGCAATCTTCCCAACCCAGGTATCAAACCGGTATCTCTTATGTCTTCTGCATTGGCAGGCGCATTCTTTACCACTAGCGCCACCCACATTGCTGCCAAAGACTTGCTGGAGCCTTAATAGGGAACTGATTCAATTCTAGACTAGCCATACAGTGGAATCTACACAGCCAGTGAAAAGACCAAGGTAAATATGCAAGTGCTCAAGAGAAAAACCTTGAAATATCATTATGAGAAGAAAGGTATGAACAGGGTGAATAATTTGGTCCTAAATGGATTAAAGAACAAACAATACCTATGTACATTGAACCATATATGAAAAGGCATGGAGAAAATCTGAAAGGATATTTCATGCTTAACAGTGTTAGAAAAGGTCAGAACTTTTGTCATGGGACAGAGACTTCAATTATTTAGACTTAGTTGCATTTTGAAGTTTTTACTAAAATGAGAGTCCTTGCCCCCCCCACCCCCCACTACCATAACAACAGTAAAAAGCAAATTTGAAAAATATCAGCCCTGAGAAGTTCAGCAGAAAATAAACCTATATAATTGCATTTAACTCAGCATTTTTTTAACTTATTTGAGCATGGACCTTATTTTTGTGTTTATTTTTGCTCTTCCTAGGGAAACACTTTTAATTAATACCGTGTTCAGTGGGTTTCCATCAGTTTCTGTGAAAGAAAAGGTCAGTGTGTTTCTCAAACATTTGGTGGAAAAGATCCTGCAGTAATTCATTCACCAGAAAACAATAATACTCTGTTTTCTCAAAATGGATATAAAATAAAATCTGAAGATAAAAGTAAACCTTGTCAGTGTTTCCAAGCAGGCAGAAAACTGGGGGAAGAAAACTTTTGTTTGTAGGGCACGTCAAAAAGAATGAAAAATACAAGGCTCTTGTAAATTGATGAGATAATTCTAGTATTCCTTCTCAATAGCATAACCCTAGCAATTTACCGACATATTTTCTGTGCCTTAGGTTTAGAGACTCTTCTAAAGTTGCTCAGTTACTATGTGGGAGGCCAAGCACAGGGGCCTGCTCCACAGGGAGACCTATGAGTTTGGCTTGGGCCCTGCACATAGGCCGTGTTCATTTGCCAAGCTGACTAGCTTGCTGACATGGGATTTGATCCCGTGGTGCCCAGGGGATCAAGTCTAGCCTGAACCACATCTGCAGGACAAGCCTGCTGGCTCATCTGTTCCTGTGCTTGGTGGTGTCTGGGAAAGTCGGGGTGCGGAGGGTAGGAGCAGGAAATCTGACCATGGCTGCAAACAGAGCCAAATGGGCAGCATTTCGTCAAACTAGATCTCACCAGTCATATAATCTGTAAATATTAAAAAGCTGAATTAAATATAATTTTTGTCTGTTTAAGGTATTAGGGTTCTGAGTAATCGTTCATATGCCAAAATATTTTGGTATTTAAAAAAAAATTGAAAACTGGTCACTATGAAGTTTAAATTTGAAAAACACATTTACATGGGCCAGAAAGAGGCACTGAACCTCTCACCTGTCAGACCAAAGAAAGAATGAAATAAGGCTCCTAGAAAAAAGGAGCAGAGTTGAGCAAAGCTGTTTTATTTGAATTATTTTAAAATTCTGGCTAACGTTGTCAGTGGAGACTAGCACAAAGCAAAATTTCCTTATGCATTTTGCAGACACTGAATTGGCATTTCTTATTACATAGGCATCTCTTCTATTGTATTAACTGAAGATCTTGTCTTTGGATTCTTATAAAACCCAAAGTTAGAAAGCCTCAAAGAGGTAACCAGTGAGTTAGGCCATTTGCTCTCCATCATAGCAACTGGAGCCCCACACAAAGAGCCCCCAACTTAAAGGCATGTACCCTGCCCACCCTTCACTCTGGGATTCTGGGGCTCCATAGCCAGAGGTTCCTTTCTTCCACATGCTTCTTGGTTTCTCACACCTTTCTTCATAAACATACCTGACCACACCCTACAGATTAAATGACTGGACTGTTTTTTTTTATTTATTACTTGCTACACTTTGTAACAATTCCCAACAATGCTCATACATGCTGGGACTATCACCCCAAGGCAGGGTGTCTTCATAACCTCTAGTCTGACACTTATTCAGCAGCTGAAAAGAGAGTACAGCTATACTTGTACAGCTAATGGACATATTTCATATAAAATCTACGTGTAAATAAGGGGCTTCTTAATAAGTACACTGGTTACACAAATATTCCTGTATTCATAGAGGATTCAGTAGGGTACGAGTCTCATAATCTATCATTTAAAGAACCCAAAAATATTCCAGTATTTACTGGAAATTTACCCAGTAAATACCTAACTTATTCAATAGTTCACTGAGGAGCTTTTCACTGCTGAAATTACCATGAACTAGAGCTGAATGGCTGTCAGCTAAGCTGCCAAATTGCGTGTGACTTAAATAGGGCACACGACCATAAATAAATAAATAGAAACCTTTTCTGATCTCATGGTTTAAAAGATAATATTTTGGTCTAAAAAATAAATTCCATTTAATATTTACTTGGGTTTGAGTTTATTTCAAAACCAGAACAAACTCTCACTTTTTAACAATGTAATTTTTATTATTTCTAGAGGAAATTCATAAATACTGGACCATATGATCTGAATACAATATACATCTATCAAGCTAATATTGCCATTAATCTATTACTTTTCACTTTATTTATTCTGAATTTTATTGCTTTTGTTGTTTAACAGAAAAGTCCTTATTTGAATATCACTGGGATTTTTTTATGACCCACCTGCATAATAAGAGAAGGTGCGCTTATTCCGATCAAAAACAAACCAACGTTTTTTCCAGGTTTTAATTTTTCCACCCATTTTGATGAGGAATCCTCTGCAGGTCTTCTCTGTGATTGACACATGATAACACGTATCGATGTTGTGGCCAGCAGTCTCTACGTGGCTCCGCAAATCAAAGTCTTCCTTCCGCACAGGCAGATAGCGGGTCAGAGGTCGAGCCTGGAAAGGCACAAGCCCATCTAATCTATAGCTCTTTGTTTGGTTTTAGGTCACAGATGTTTATGAACTGAAAAGCCCAACTGTTCAAACGTCCATGCAATTATGAGAACTTAAACACTGTCATTGGGAATGTAAGAAGTGGATGGCATTTCAAGAAAAATGCTATGGTATGGGGAGGGGGGATGCGAATAAATTCAGGCCAACAGATTCTATTCCTTGAAAAGGCCAGATGAGAAAATGGAAACATGGCATTTACCTTAGTTTTAAAAGAGGTACTCAGCACTTAAAACAGGGAAGGGATTTCCCTGGAGGTCCAGTGGTTAAGACTCCACACTTCCAACACAGGGGCATGGGTGTGATGCGAGGTTGGGGAACTAAGATCCCATATGCCGCTTGGCACAGCAGATAACAAGACAAAAACATAAGGAAATAAGGCATGAAGTTCTCTTGGCTGCTTATTGCAGATGAGGGCCCCCTCTACTGTAACCTTCCCAGGAGTTCTCCCTGCCACCACCTCAACAACAGTTCTCCTTACATACCCTCAGACATGATGTAACTGACTGAACGTCATTTAGTAAGTACAGCCCCCACCAGACACCCCAAGCATGTATGTATGTACATGCTGATTTGCGCATACTCTCTGATGGAAACTGAAGGCAGAGGTGTTTTGAAAGGCAAAGTCAAAATAAGGTAAGAATGTGGAATGAAAGCTGTACCCAGGGAGTTGTCCGGGACCAGACACTGAAGAGGTGGACGTTGACGTCTTTTAGTTTACCACAGCTGGAGCAGAGGTTCGTCTAGACTAGGAATCGCATGTCACCACGAGTAACATTTCTAAAAGGGTCTTGTATTTTATGCTGTTTAACTACCCCACCCCTTTGTACTGGAGGAACATAACCTAATCATATACTTGGAAACAAAACTAATCATTGAGATTAAAATAGAATTGTGCCTTTGGTTTGGCTTCAGATACCAAATAGTCATGGATGACCTTTCCAGCAAATCAAAATGTGACAGAGGTTTGGTGTAATGAAATAAAACGAACACGTTCTACTTGGATTTTTCCTTTATTTTGCCTTTGATTCTGTGGTACTCTGACTCTAGACAGGTGCCACAGATTAAGGCAAGTCTCTCACTGCTGTTGCTGCTGCTGCTAAGTCGCTTCAGTCGTGTCCGACTCTGTGCGACCCCAGAGACGGCAGCCCACCAGGGTCCCCAGCCCCTGGGACTCTCCAGGCAAGAACACCGGAGTGGGTTGCCATTTCCTTCTCCAATGCATGACAGTGAAAAATGAAAGTGAAGTCGCTCAGTAGTGTCTGACTCTTAGCGACCCCATGGACTGCAGCCCACCAGGCTCCTCCATCCATTGGATTTTCCAGGCAAGAGTACTGGAGTGGGGTGCCATTGCCTTCTCCAGTCTCTCACTGCTGAACTTCAAACTGCCAGGAACTGGAAGGAATAAGGGAACTGGTACCTTTTATCTTTAAATCTAGTAAGCCTTGGTAAAGCTGACTTGACCTTTAAATTACATGGTACTTAAAATTTTAATTTAGTTTCTCAGGAAACATTATGTAAGCAGTTCTAGTGACAAGACCAAACTCCAGGATGACTGAGATAGGAAGTTAAACAAAGTGGGTGGTTCTCCTGAATTCAGCAATCCTGGGCCCATGTGTGTGGACTGGCAGCACTGCGACAACATAGTGTGGTTAGGAAAACAATTCAAAATATTAATTGTTAATTAAATTCCACCATTAAAATTAATTTAAAATTAATTCCACCATAAATATTAATTCCACCAGCAAGGAACTGGGCTGGTTATTTTATGCTGGAGTGTCTGCTTCCAAAAGATGACATAATAGAATCTCTTTTTCTCAACTCAGTTTGGGTGTTGTATTTGTTTCTAGAAACTAATCTAGCCGAATTTTTAAAGTTGCTCAAAAAAAAAAAATTCTCCTTTTTAAATATACTCCAAAAAAATGGGTTCCCATGAAAATGTTCCACGCTTAACTAAAGAAAAATGTCATTTTGTTAGTTGTCCCCAGTGAGTTTTGAAATAAATATACTTTTTTTTGGCCCAATAACATCTTTCTCTTGGCCATTACAAGCCAAGGGCTAATGGGCAGCACGGCCACAGGCATCCTCAGACACAGCATGACCGTCTTCTAAAAAATGACCACCAGGGGGCAATCTACTCCAGCCCATCCAGATTGACCGACCCACCTGTGCCCTTTGTTTCTCCCTTATTTTTACTTCCTTTTCAATTAACTTCTGCCTCTGGCTAGTTTCTTCCTGCAACCGTTTTTCCAGAAGTTCTCGACGTCGTTTTTCTTCTTCCAGAGCGCGTTTCTTGGCTTCCATTTCTCGTTCCTAAGTATCAATATGCAGAAGAAAATTTCAAACATACTGGTTATACTTGAATAATTCCAATGCATATATATATAAATCTCACTAGGCAATTCCTAATTTTATAGCTGAGGTTCTTACAGTGTATAACCAAGAGTAAAATATCCATAATCATCGCTCACAGAGCTTTCAAATCATTCTGTGCAGAAATGCAGCCACTATATAAAGTTAACAATGGAATATTAAGTGAAACCCAGCTTGTGACTCTGTTCAGTCCTTTCATACTAATGACCCCAACTCTCCATTTTTAATATAAAAACGTTAATTGTGACCCAACACTAGTCACAACTTTTAGCCTTTCTTTGATGGTGTGGGTCCTTCCAATTCCTGTTGTTGCTCTGTGGCTTCCTGGCTGAAGTTTGCAGAGGAAGCAGCCGGGAAGTCAGAGGAGGAAAGGAGGTGCCCTTTCAGGCAGGATGCAAAGGAATCTGGGGGATTCCTAAGGAAGTGCAGATTCTGGCTTGAAATATAGTCATAATAATGTGGGAGTTTTAATATTAGTGTCCTTACTATGAACTGGCAAGGCAGGGAGAACGTGGAAAGACCTGCCATTTCTCCTTGCCCCAGGCAGGCAAACAAATGGGCCATTGAGGGGAAAATGTAATACAAACAATTCATTATGCCCATGCTATATACATTTTACATTTAAAGAAATGGTAGTGCAGTAAAGAGTGGCAGAGAACATCTCTCCTACACTCTCACTTTTTAGAAAAGAAAATGCGGCCAGTGGGATTTCCCTATTGGTCCAGTGGTTAGTATTCTGTGCTTTTACTTTGAGGGCCTGGGTTCAATTCTGGTCAGGGAACTAAGACCCCAAAAGCCACTTGTGCAGCCAGTCGTGCTGGACTCTTTGCGATCCCATGGACTGTAGTCGACCAGGTTCTTCTGTCCATGGAATTTTTCAGGCAAGAACATTGAAGTGGGTTGCCATTTCCTTCTCCCAAAAGCCATCTGGTGTGGCCAAAAAATTAAAAAGAATAAAAAGAAAATAAGGTCAAGAAAGGTAGAGTGACTATTCCAAGGTCCCACTGCTAATGGAGGCCAGAAGACAGTTTCCCAGCGTCAAGTGCAGGGCAATCTTGAACGGCCACATTACTGGCCTCTGCCATAAAGATGTGAGGCCTACCCTGGATTCAAGCAGCCTTGTCTTCTCTGCGTGAGCCTGCTTCAACAGCCTCTCCATTTCTTCTATTCGGGCAATATTTGAAGTGCTGGCACTGAAGAAAACACAAAAGCCTTTTAAGAATACTGCTTCATACTGATGTCTCATCAGATGCGCACGCGCGCGCGCACACACACACACACACACACACACACACACACCCCAAGATCCAATGTGAAATGATGTTGCTTACAAGAATCCTTGGTCTGATGAGGCAAGTCACTTCAACTCTAGCAACTCTAGGTGAAAGTAACTTACCTCAGTTTAGAAGACAAAATACCGGCAAGGGAAATACCACCACACAAAGTGCTCTACTCACATATATGCTATGCTATGCTAAGTCACTTCAGTTGTGTCTGACTCTGTGTGACCCCATAGCTGGTAGCCTACCAGGATTCCCCATCCCTGGGATTCTACAGGCAAGAACACTGGAGTGGGTTGCCATTTCCTTCTCCAATGCATGAAAGTGAAAAGTGAAAAGTGAAAGTGAAGTCGCTCAGTCGTGTCCGACTCTTAGCGACCCCATGGACTGCAGCCCACCAGGCTCCTCCGTCCATGGGATTTTCCTGGCAAGAGTACTGGAGTGGGGTAGGCAAAACCAAATCCTGCAAAGTGTGTTTCCAATATGTTTCCTCCAAAGTTTAGACATTCTGGCCTGTGGGAGGCCTTCTCATTAGTTTAATTATTCAGAGATGCCAGACCAACAAAACTATCACCAGATTCTATGTAGATGACCTCTAAGTTTGGCAGTCACTTGATTTGGTTTGGGATCAAGTGTCACCAGCTACTTTCTTGCTATACCTTCATGCTTCTGGACATTTTATTTCTTACGTGGTGATTTAAGATGGTCAATTAAAAAAATGACTTCTCTTACAGGTGCAATAGAAGGGTCGTGGCCAGTTGGGTGAATAAAGCCCATACCACCATACCAATGAAGAAACTGCATTCAAGGTTTCAGAGCTTTAAAAGTAATGTCCCTTGACAAAGACGTCACACAAGTGAAGGAAAAAACCAAAAGAGAAAGAGAAGAATTTGGAAATGTTTTCTTTGGAAGGAATGATGCTAAAGCTGAAACTCCAGTATTTTGGCCACCTCATGCGAAGAGTTAACTCATTGGAGAAGACTCTGATGCTGGGAGGGATTGGGGGCAGGAGGAGAAGGGGACGACAGAGGATGAGATGGCTGGATGGCATCACTGCCTCGATGGATGTGAGTCTGAGTGACCTCCGGGAGTTGGTGATGGACAGGGAGGCCTGGTGTGCTGCGATTCATGGGGTCGCAAAGAGTTGGACACGACTGAGCGGCTGATCTGATCTGATCTGATCTCTGACCATTAAACAAAATTTTTTACTTGTTCACATTTTGACTATTCTGGAAAAAAAAAGGCGGTGGCCTAAGTCAAAACTTATTGACTCTGATGTCCTGGTCATGAAGAACCAGTGCTGTTTCTTATGCATGTATACTTGCATGCTGCTGCTGCTGCTAAGTCGCTTCAGTCCTGTCCGACTCTGTGCAACCCCATAGACGGAAGCCCACCAGGCTCCCCCGTCCCTGGGATTCTCCAGGCAAGAACACTGGAGTGGGTTGCCATTTCCTTCTCCAATGCATGAAAGTGAAAAGTGAAAGTGAAGTCGCTCAGTCGTGTCTGACTCTTAGCGACCCCATGGACTGCAGCCTACCAGGCTCCTCCGTCCATGGGATTTTCCAGGCAAAAGTACTGGGGTGGGGTGCCATTGCCTTACATAGTCATGTTAATATGTTTTCTTTTTAAAAATTTTTTAAATTTATTTATTTGGCTTCACTGGGTCTTAGTTGTGGCATGTGGGATCTAGTTCCCTGACCAGGGATTGAACCCTGGCCCCCTGCACTGGGAGCACAGTCTTAGCCACTGAACTACCAGCGAAGTCCCAAATATGTTTTCTTTTCTAGACTCGCTTGGCTACAGAGAGGTTTTTGTGCCAGTATCCTCCATAGCATAGAGCCTGGCACACAGTAGGGGTTCATGTTTGAAACACACATTCATATAAAATTAATTCACATAAAAATGAGTAAGATAATTTTTAACATAATCTTCTTAAACCATACCGCTGATCAACTCAAACCCTGGATGTTTCAAACACAGTGCTAAGAGTTCTTTTGAAGAGAAATGACCACAGTAATTAAGGACATATAGTTTATCTTAAAATCAGTACTGTGCACACATGTTTATTGCAGCTTTATTCACAAATGCCAACCCTTGGAAGCAACCAAGATATCCTTTAGTAAGTAAATGAATAAATAAACCATAGTAGTAAGTACATCCAGACTATGTATGGAGTAGTATTTAGTACTAAAAAGAAATGAGCCATCAAGTCATGAAAAGACATGGAGGAACTATACATGCATATTACTAAGTGAAAGAAGCCAATCTGAAGGGCTAAATATTTTATTACTCCAACTATATGACATTCTGGAAAAGAAAAAAAGCTATGGAGACAGTAAAAAGATTAGTGGTTACCAGCAATTTGAAGTGGGGAGGATAGGAAGGGAGACAAGGATGAAAAGACAGGGCATAGAAGATTTAGTATCAAAATACTGTTTGATACAATGATGATGGATACAGGATATATATTTGTCCAAATCCAAGAGTGAATCTATGTAATTTGTAATTATGGACTTTGGGTAATAGTGCTGTGTCAATGTAGGTTCCTTAATTGTAACAAATGTACCACTCTGGTGGGGAGTGTTGATAAAGGGGTGGGAGTTGGTATATATGGGAAATCTATGTACCTTCCTTTCAATTTTGCTGTGACTCTAAAACTGCTTTAAAAATTAAAGCTAAAAAAAAAAAATCAATACTGCCAGCCCCATTACAAAATGTATCCATCAAGGAGAGGGACAGCTTCAGTAATGGTGGCGGATCCTCAGAAGCTTAACAATTAGGCTGACTTGGCAGAGTGAATGTGGGCCAATTTTTAGCCAGGTGTTTTCTCATGAGAGGAGAAGGCAATGGTACCCCACTCCAGTACTCTTGCCTGGAAAATCCCACGGATGGAGGAGCCTGGTGGGCTGCAGTCCATGGGGTCGCTAAGAGTCCGACATGACACAGCAACTTCACTTTCACTTTTCCCTTTCATGCACTGGAGAAGGAAATGGCAACCCACTCCAGTGTTCTTGCCTGGAGAACCAGGGACGGGGGAGCCTGGTAGGCTGCCGTCTATGGGGTCACACAGAGTCGGACACGACTGAAGTGACTTAGTATAGTATAGTATACTATTTCTCATGAGAAAGACAAGAATAAGGCATATTTCCCCTCATACTTCTGTGGGCTGATGGAGGGAGGTTCCAAGGGGTAAGTTCCGTTCTCTTCACCCAGCAAGAATCAAGAAAAAACTCTAGGGACTTCCCTGGTGGTCTAGTGGTTAAGATTCCGTGCTTCCAATGCAGAGGACGAGGGTGTGATCCCTGGTCATGTAACTAAAATACCGTATGCCAGGAGTGCAGCCTAACTGAATTTTCTGAAAACATCCCACAGAAAATGCATATTAACATTTACTACATCACATCTTCATAACTGTTAGGCACCTAAAGTCTTAAAAAATCACATTTTAAAAGTTACTTAAGCATTTTTTTTTTTTTAAATTTTGGCTGCGCTGGGTCTTTGCTGCTGCACACGGGCTAACACGCCTGTGGCACGCAGAGCCTTAGTTCCTCAAGCAGGGATTGAACCTGTGTCCCCCGCACTGGAACGTGGATTTTTAACCTCTGGGCCACTAGGGAAGTCCCTACTTTGGTTATTTTGTTAAAAATAATAAATTTTTATCCATGGACACCCGACTTGTTCACTACAGCTGCATTTTTGCTATTGTTGGTTTTAGGATTCCACTGATATGTAAAGCACTTTTATTTAGCAAAACTTTTAAATGCTGCCCGACAGGGAGGCCTGGCATGCTGCAATTCATGGTGCAAAGAGTCGGGTACGACTGAGCGACTGAACTGAACTGAACTGAACTGATGATACTGCTACTCTCTCTGATACTTTGGGGGCAAGGGGCAGAACTGTACCTGCAGTGAGAAGCAGATGCAATCGCAGTAGGAATTTAGGGTGAAGTCTAGACTTGTCAGTATCAGGGCATGGAACAAATGAAATGTAATTTGGCTAGCACCTTGCATGACAAGGGAAAGCCTGAAGTCGCTGAAGATACACTTTTAAGGTATTACCTGGATCGCAAGACACTCGTCACTGGTTTCTCCAGTGTATCCAAATTACGAGAGGAGTCATGCTTCCTCCCATTGCTTCACCTTCTGACCTTCTTCAGAAGGCAGGCACATTTCTGATCTCATATAGGATTACTGTATGATACCAAATAATAAGAATGAAAACACTTGGCCATTTGGAGAAAAGATGACTAGTTTTGCCTACTTTCTCTACTTGGCCATGTTCTCTTTTATCAACTGAAGATTATTTGTCTTATGTGACCAACTTTGGTAAAAACCCACAGTCACAAAGAAAAATGAAACTTTTTCAAGGGTAAAGGAATCGAAATAGCAGATTTAGTTTTCAGTGCTGAATAATACCTTTCAGCAAAATCTGAATTTGCTTTCTAGAACATTCACTTTAGAGGGAAAGGCAAAAACAGAAAAAGGAAGAAAAAAAGGAAACAAGAACATCAAACAACAAATAAATAAAACAGAAAACAAACAAAATTTTCCATACAGACAGAAAACTTTTCCAAGACTGCCTTCAGTGCACCAATGCTGCCACTAAATGAAGAGCCAGTGTCCCAGAATATTTATTTTCAATTCATCTTTGCAATTTATTTTTTCAGGTCAAGAAAACTATTATTCCTGATAAAATGTCTAATCTTTCTCTGTCCAGTAGACTACCTGGTCCCTTTGCAAGCTGTCTGCTCTCCTCTGAAATGCTCTGGTTTTCTGTACCTCTTCTGAGAGAAATCCTTAGAATAAAATGCAAATGCTGTGTTGACTACCTTGGGTAGAAAGCAGAATAAACCAAAGGGATAAGAAGTACCTGAAAGTCTGTTTGAAGTATCTCTTAAAACCAAGCTCAGCCTTGGATGCCCTCAACCCCATACCCAGTCATGTCCTCACTCCACACACACACACACTGGTGGTGGTTAACAGCTATCATGACATCAATTTCCTCAACATTCTCTCAAAGCATGACCACGAGGTCAGGGCTTGTTAGCAATAGTAACCATAACGTAGAATTGTAGATTGTATTCAGAACAGTACACTCCATGAGCTCATTCAATAATTTTAGCAGAATACAGACTTTATGCAGAACTGACATTCAGCTGCTGTTTCTTAAGACAAAAGATTGGTTTTCTTAGCTTTATGTTTGTGTACAGTGTAATGATACTGAAAAAGTAAAAACACTGTCTGACTCCAAGAATATTCTGCTGGACACAAAGATGATGGATGTCTTGACAAAAAGTGTAAGGCAAAGGTACCTGTAACTCAGAGTAATTCTGTAATCCTACCGATGGCTTTTGTGACATAATAAACCACAAGACTAAGTTTATGCTGCTAGAACTCCAGCATGGAGCTCCCTCTTTAAAACATGTATAATTTCAGGGTATTTCAATACATCATTTTTAAAAGATCTAAAAAAGAGAAAAGTTTTTTAGTTCTTTATTTCTCTTTCTGTGTATGTGGTAGTCACTCAGTTGAGTCTGACTCTTTGCGACCCTATGGTCTGCAGCCGGCCAGGCTCCTCTGTCCATGGATTTCCCAGGCAAGAACAGTGGAATGAGTTGCCATTTCCTTTTCTAGGGGATCTTCCTGAGCCAGGGATCGAACCTGAGTCTCCTGCATTGCAGGTGGATGCTTTACCATCTGAGCCACCAGGGAAGACCTCTTTCTACCCATCTTCAAAAAGTTCCCATTAGGATGTCTGAGCCACCAGGGAAGACCTCTTTCTACCTATCTTCAAAAAGTTCCCATTACGATGTGCTCTCATACTATGCATGTCAAACATCAGTTCCTTATTATCCATTTTCCTGATGTTTATCATATTTATTTTCCTTCATAAAATGGGTACAGGCTTATCTTAGGGTAGCATGAATATTTTTAGGTAGATGGCACACAAGAGAAATGCTTCTTTCCTCTCTCCCTCTTCCTCTTATTTATACTAGACCTTTGCAGGCATCTTCTACTTTGGCTTCAATTTTTGACACAAGAATCTGACAGCACACTTAAACTAATACTTTCTAATTGTGGTGTTGGAGAAGACTCTTAAGAGTCCCTTGGACTGCAAGGAGATCAAACTAGTCAATCCTAAAGGAAATCAATCTTGAATAGTCATTGGAAGGACTGATGCTGAAGCTGAAACTCCAATACTTTGGCCACCTAAAACAAAGAGCTGACTCATTGGAAAAGATCCTGATGCTGGGAAAGACTGAAGGCAGGAGGAGAAGGGGACAACAGAGGACGAGATGGTTGGATGGCATCACCGAATCGATGGACATGAGTTTCAGTAAGCTCTGGGGGATGGTGAAAGACAAAGAACCCTGGTGTGCTGTAGTCCATGGGGTCACAAAGAGTTGGACACAACTGAGTGACTGAACAACAACAAATTAATAATTTCTGAACATGGTGATTGGTAATCTATGATGCTAGCAGCACTGGGTCAGTTCTCTGTGAAGTAACTATGATGCAAAGTAATGATGCAAAGAAGTTAATACATAATGTAATGTAAAATCATTAATTTATATGTGAAAAAAAAAAAGAAAAAAAAACAAAAACCTGGCGCTGGGCCGGTAAACTGCGAAGGGTGGGGGGAGGGGGTGGTGGCACTATGGAAGATGATGGTGGTCACAGGGAGCTACCTGCCAGAAATAATGTTGTCCTCTTACTATGGCACATTCAGTGGAGTCATTCCCACTTAAAGAAAATGTAGGTGGGTGAACAAAAGTAGATTAAGATTTTGGTGGCTACTGTCCCAAAGTCTCTAGATCTAAACTTCTTGCTATTCACTGTTTAGTCACTAAGTTGTGTCCAACTCTTTGTGACCCCATGAACTGCAGCACACCGGGCTTTTCTGTCCTTCATTATCTCTCTGAGCTAGCTCAAACTGATGTCCATTGAGTCAGTGATGCCATCCAACCATCTCATCCTCTGTCACACCCTTCTCCTCTTGCCCTTGATCTTCCCAGCATCAGAGTCTTTTACAGTAAGTCAGTTCTTTGCATCAGGTGGCCAAAGTACTGGACTTTCAGATTCAGCATCAGTCCTTCCTTGAATATTCAAGGTTGATTTCCTTTAGGATTGACTGGTTTGATCTTGCTGTCCAAGAGACTCTCAAGAGTCTTCTTCAGCACCACAGTTCGAAAGCATCAATTCTTTGGAGATCAGCCTTCTTTATGGTCCAACTCTCACATCCATACACGAGTACCGGAAAAACCACAGCTTTGACTATATGGACCTTTGTCAGCAAAGTGATATTTCTGCTCTTTAATAGACTGTCTAGCTTTCTCATAGCTATTCTTCCAAGAAGCAAGCATCTTGGTAAATCTGATTGAAATGGCTCCCTTTTAGGTAACTTTCTGTACTCACTGCTATGCTGCTGTTCACCACCTTCAAATATGAGAAATGGGGTTTGATGAGGGAATCATTTGAAGGGATGTACATGTATGGATGGACTTCCCTTGTGGCTCAGACGGTAAAGTGTCTGTCTATGATGCAGGAGACCCAGGTTCGATCCCTGGGTTGGGAAGATCCCTTGGAGAAGGAAATGGCAATCCACTCCAGTACTATTGCCTGGAAAATCCCATGGACAGAGGAGCCTGGTAGGCTATAGTCCATGGGTTCGCAAAGAGTCGGACACGACTGAGCGACTTCATGATCACGTTCACGTTCACATGTATGGATGTGAGAGTTGGACTGTGAAGAAAGCTGAGTGCAGAAGAATTGATGCTTTTGAACTGTGGTGTTGGAGAAGACTCTTGAGAGTCCCTTGGACTGCAAGGAGATCCAACCAGTCCATTCTGAAGGAGATCAGCCCTGGGATTTCTTTGGAAGGAATGATGCTAAAGCTGAAACTCCAGTACTTTGGCCACCTCATGCGAAGAGTTGACTCATTGGAGAAGACTCTGATGCTGGGAGGGATTGGGGCAGGAGGAGAAGGGTACGACAGAGGATGAGATGGCTGGATGGTATCACTGACTCGATGGACGTGAGTCTGAGTGACCTCCGGGAGTTGGTGATGGACAGGGAGGCCTGGTGTGCTATGATTCATGGGGTTACAAAGAGTTGGACACGACTGAGGGACTGAACTGAACTGAACACTTATTTTTAGTTTTTGGAGGGGATAAAGGAGTAGAGAGCAGAAAATGGAGCAGAAAAAAGCCACCAATATAGGAAAACATATAGAGTGTAATTATTTATTAAAGATGGCTCAAAAATAGAAAGGATAAAAAAGGCCATGCTATCAGGGGTTCACCCAGAGGAATACTGTTATAAAATATTCACAATTATTTGGGTAGGTAGTCTGATGTTTTCAAAATAACAACTTTCAAAGTGCATAGTGCCTCAGAAACCCAGAAAGTCCCTCTGAGATTGCTATACAAGGAAATGAAATGATTGCACTGTCAACTTTTATTCCTCCCACCATTATTATACAATAGTTGCAAAGTTGCTGACTTTCGTGTCCTGTTATACAAAAGTAACACATTTAATTGGTCAATTTACTGGCATTTATGAATAATTACTCAATGTTCTAGGCTTTCTGTCCTGGGAACATCAGCTCCCAGCACCCCAGCGTGGCTCTTGGACACCCTCGTGGAAACAGTCAGTGCCTTATGAGAACACTCAGAGCAAGAGATGGATGGTTTGGTGCCTAGTCATTCCACACACTCAAGTGTCTTTCATTTTTAAACAAGTGAGATACTGCATTTTCCAATATTAAAAGAAGTGAAATACTAACCCCTCTTATATTAAATAATAATGGCAGCAAAAAATTATCTTTAGTCTTTACATATTCTTCTCCTTAAATTTAAATTAAATTTCTCATGTGTCAAGGAGAAATACCTATAATTCTTATGGTTGCTTTAGTGTTTTTCCCAAAGAATTCCTTTCCTTCTCTGGTAGGATGTATTCGGTAGTATCAATATTTTACCTAGTATAATGCAAGAATTAAAATACACTGCATTATATATATCACAAAATGTAGCATTGATCCTTTTAAAAATATATATATATTTATATATTTGGCTACACCAGGTCTTAGTTGTAGCACATGGAGTCTTTAGTTGTGGCATGTGGGATGTAGTTCCCTGATCAGGGATCGAACCCCAGGCCTCCTGCACTCACTGGGCATGCAGAGTCTTAGCCACTGGACTACCAGGGAAGTCCCTTTTCTTCTTTTCCTCCACTCCCCCGAATTTCCTGGCTATACTATTTGGTTAGATTTGGGTCTCTCAAAATTCTTTCCATTTATGAGACACTAACCCAAAGCTAAGCATGCTATGCTATGCTATGCTATGCTAAGTCACTTCAGTCGTGTCCAACTCTATGTGACCCCATAGACGGCAGCCCACCAGGCTCCCCCGTCCCTGGGATTCTCCAGGCAAGAACACTGGAGTGGGTTGCCATTTCCTTCTCCAATGCATGAAAGTGAAAAGAGAAAGCGAAGTCGCTCAGTCATGTCCGACTCTTAGCGACCCCATGGACTGCAGCCCACCAGGCCCCTCCGTCTGTGGGATTTTCCAGGCAAGAGTACTGGGGTGGGGTGCCATTGCCTTCTCCTTGCCGATACTGCTTTCTCTCTGTCTCTGTCACTCCTTTTGGCGGGGGGGTGGGGAAGCAAATGATTCAAAACTTTGTAAAGAAATTCTATATACATGATGATAATTTACCACCAAAATATTTTAAAATCCATCGTCCTCTTGCACTCAAGGAAAAATACACCACTTAGCAGATTAGCAAATCAGGACCTAGAAAGATCTGTGATCCGCTTCAAGTAGTAATCTTGATGAAAGTGAAAGTGGAGAGTGAAAAAGTTGGCTTAAAGCTCAACATTCAGAAAACGAAGATCATGGCATCTGGTCCCATCACTTCATGGGAAATAGATGGGGAAACAGTGGAAACAGTGTCAGACTTTCTTTTTCTGGGCTCCAAAATCACTAAAGATGGTGACTGCAGCCATGAAATTAAAAGACGCTTACTCCTTGGAAGGAAAGTATGACCAACCTAGATAGCATATTCAAAAGCAGAGACATCACTTTGCCAACAAAGGTTCGCCTAGTCAAGGCTATGGTCTTTCCTGTGGTCATGTATGGATGTGAGAGCTGGACTGTGAAGAAGGCTGAGCGCCGAAGAATTGATGCTTTTGAACTGTGGTGTTGGAGAAGACTCTTGAGAGTCCCTTGGACTGCAAGGAGATCCAACCAGTCCATTCTGAAGGAGATCAGCCCTGGGATTTCTTTGGAAGGAATGATGCTAAAGCTGAAACTCCAGTACTTTGGCCACCTCATGCAAAGAGTTGACTCACTGGAGAAGACTCTGATGCTGGGAGGGATTGAGGGCAGGAGGAGAAGGGGACGACAGAGGATGAGATGGCTGGATGGCATCACTGACTCGATGGATGTGAGTCTGAGTGACCTCCGGGAGTTGGTGATGGACAGGGAGGCCTGGCGTGCTGCAATTCATGGGGTCACAAAGAGTCAGACATGACTGAGTGACTGATCTGATCTGATCTGATCGGAAGGCCTAGAGAGCTCCTGTCCTCAGCCTGTGACTTCACTGCAACAAGAGGAAAATTTGTTTGATGGTCATCACTCAATTAGTCATTTTCACTTGAGACAATTGCTCAATGGACATTGGATGCTCCTTGGGTGGAAATCATAATGGTTCTCAGCCAATTGAAACAGAACAAAAAAAGAAAAAAATCAAAACTGAAAATATGTCTACTATATCCCGAGGTATTTATTCAGCCAACACTAACTGAGTGTCTACTATGTGCCAAGATTTCTGCTCAATGTGGAAACCAAAAGATAATTAGACATCCTCCTTGACATTTAGAAATGTGCCAATTAATTATCGAAGAAAAAATTTTATACTTCAATGTGATCAGTGATATGAGAAAAAAGTATCAACTTTCATGGAAACATGAAAGAAAAAAACTCTCAAAAGGAGATCTTTTCATGAGTTTCCAACTTAAGTTTGAGCTTAAATGGTGAGGAGACTTTCTCCAGGCTCAAGGGGAGGGGGTAGGGAAAGATAAAGACATTTTGCAATTCTAGACACTCTCAACGCTCAGTATGCACAGGTTGAGGGAATGCACAAATGAAAGGAAGAACTGACTCTAGACAGTGGTGTGCTGGTAAATCAGCTCTCTGGAGGAAAACAAAACCCTGATAATGCAACAAGTTGTCAATTTATGTGGTGCAAATACTCCCACTGTGGCCAGTTTCATGCTACCAACATGACATCACTGATCACAGAGTTAGGAGGAGGTGTGCACCTTTGGCTCTTGCAACTGGTTTGAGTCAACTCCAGCTCACTGTTAACTGTAGAGTACTCTGTTAGGATTTGTGGAGTGAATGAGCATATAAATAAAAGAAACAACAGACGACATGATTCCAGGGCTAGAAGTGATATGGTCAAAGGCACAGAAATCTGAGAATTCATCGCCCTCTCAATGAATAAGAAGCTCTGGGAGGTGTAGCAGGACAGCATGAATGCAGAGTTGGGCTGGATCTAGAATGCCAGGCTCTGAGGTCTGACTTTACTTAAAAGGTAACAAGGGTTAGGGTTAGGGTTAGGGATGGAACTGGAGCCTATTATACAGAGTGAAGTAAGCCAGAAACAAAAACACAAATACAGTATACTAATGCATATATATGGAATTTAGAAAGATGGTAAAAAATAACCCTATTTACGAGACAGCAAGAGACACTGATGTATAGAACAGACTTTTGGACTCTGGGACTGGGAGAGGGTGGGATGATTGGGGAGAATAGCATTGAAATATGTATAATAATATATCTGAAATGTATTAATTGTTCAAACTAATCACTGTCATGTTATAATTTGTTCATATTAGATGTTTGTAATGTTTCTGATAATCAATAAAAGAGATTCTTGATACCTAAAAAAAATAAATAAATAAACATTAAAAAAAAAAAAAAGGTAACAAGGTATCATCACAGGCTCTTGAAGGAGCACTATAGCTAGATTTATATTTTAGATGCACCTTTGGCCATAATCCCATAAGACCACTTTTGCTTGCCTCAAAGTATGAACACAAATGTGAATGGTTAAATCTTTACAAGCAGTCCTAATGAAGTTTGGAGTCAACCAACAGAGGCAAATCCATTTTGAAGCACAGTATACGTGTGAAGTCAAGTGTAAAGAAATAAAGGAGAAAATGGATTAGATGGTGTGTGACTGGGTCAAGTCACTCTGGATACAAAGAAAGTACTTTCAAAGACCACCAGGACACGCAACCCTCTTCTGTATTGTAGCTCTCTTTTTGTTTCAGAAATTTGGGCTTGTACATATACACTGCCTCAGATTGATGGCTTTACTTTTTGAAACAAGCAGGTGCTTTTCCAAATCAGAAAGCTTCCCCAGGAGTACATCTTACCTCGAGATATTGTCAGGTGAGCAGGCAGAGATGCTGGTCTCCATGCTATCAGAGCTGTCTAGGCTCAGAGTATCAAAGGCCTGGTCCTTGTAGCTGTGATCTGGGTAGTGGAAACTGTTCAAGTAGACATTCGATTCAGATGCTGTGCGGTTATAAAATTCAGAAGACTTCTGCCTTTGTCCTTCACTCATCTGTTGGTGATTATATCCTAAGAAGAGAGCCATAAATATGTTCGTACGCCTCATTTTTTCAGTCTTAGATCTAAGACTCTCAAACCAGCAACCCAAAACATCTGCCTATGAAACTGGGGCCTTGGTCTAACTTGTTTTGAAGCCAAGAAGATCAAAGAAACAGCATCATGCTCAGGGCAAGCATGAGTTTCAAAGAAGTGGACTTATGAGTGATTTTTTTGTGTGTCAGCAGATCACTTGACACTTTCCTATGCCATTTCTACATCTCAGCACAATGGAGAATAATACATCAGCACACATAGAAACCCACACACAAAACCAAAACAGAAACATAATTCAAACCCCAAATCCTCTAACAATGGCTGAGTTTAAGCAAAGCAACATGACTTCTTATGACAAGCGACATGAGGCTCTTAGGGCGGTCACTTCTTCAGTGGTATTCCAGTTTCAAAGGTACTTGATCTGGTCATAAAACAGCAAGTAGATAATCTAGGTGGAGGATCTGAGAAACTTGTATCTTACTCATATCACTAACATTTTTACTTTGGTTAATGTTTCAACTGCACATTTTTCTCATTCTTTTTTTTTCCCTCAAATCCCCCTGTCTGCCAATTACTTATTTAAAACACTCAGAATCAACAATCCTTCCAACAGTTGTGATCAGCCTAATTAGTATATTTTTAGCTCTCTTCCTTCTCCGCCTTAACCACCAGCCTTCAGCTAGTTGGTGATAACCGTATGGAAAAGTAGGGATCATATCCATAGGAGCAAAAGTGCCTCTATTAAGCGGGGCTTTCCTTACCCTGGTGCCTGGTTAGTTGGCACACCAGGCCACAGGCTTTACTTTGTGTTGTTCGATGGCTTTCTTCTGGTAGCTGATTTTGGGTATCACAAATCAAATTCTTTTAATTTTCTGTTTACCATGTACTCAGGAATCAGGAGTCATAGTGATAAACGAAGCCCTCAATTCATTAAAATATGTTCTTTAGCCAGTACAATAGCTCACAATCACTTTCTCCCAGATCAAATACACTACCAGGCCTGTTAAGACTATATATTTGGACCATCTGGATTTTCCCTGTTTTCTTGTACCCTACCTACCTTTCTATGAGGTTTTTAATTAGTAATGAAATGACCAAGAAAACAGGCCAGAGCGCAAAAGAAGGCAAGTGATTCTAAACCACTTCCTCAGCTGTTGATTAAACATTTTCATTTAAAAACAGATGCCACATCTGTGATGCTTCAACAAAACATTATAGACCAAGACTAAATCTGTAAAATGATTTGAGTTCCATGAGGCATTTGCATGCCACTAGTATTTAGAGCAGTTTTAGATACTGAAGTTAAAATGTTAGTTCAGGTTAAGGCATTTCTGGGAAAATAAGTTTCCTTAATGTAAGATGTAATCATAAATTATAAATACACACACGTATGTAAAAACTACATATCACTTTGCTAAGGAAAGATGCAAAACATAAAAGCACACCATGAGGCTTGAGAGAGAATAGCATCAGTTGTAATGATTAATGCATAAAGCATTACAAAAGCCAGCGCATTCATAAACGTGGAGCTTGCGCCTTTTTTTTTTTTTTTTTCAATCTTAAACATGGCAAAATAGTTCATTACACAAATATTTACCTTTGACACTTGAACTTTTGGAATTACTAACTGCTCCTTTTAAATTGTTTCCAATTATTCATTATGGAAAAGGGAGGGACAAAAAATACCAGAGGTTATTTGAAAAGGTCACACATGTATCTTTCTTTACACTTTCAAAACAGGCTTGTTGGCAAAGAGAACTTCATGCTGGCACCAATAACATGGAAGACATTTCCTTGTTTTAGTAAGAAAACCAAATCCCTAAAGGACAACCTTTTAACCCTTGTGTGTCATTTAAAACACAAGAATCGTCTCCTTGGTGATGACATGTGTCACAATCTCCCTTCCCTTCAGTTTTTTCATGATGAGGAAAAGCTAGTTCCTGTAATGCAATTATGTAAGTATGTCCTGCTCCTTAGATAGTCCAGGATTTTTTTCCCAAATGTATCACAGAATAAGAAAATGAACTTACCACCTTCAGGGGAGGCAGACAGTCAACTAAAATGACTCCGAAGTTCTTGCATGTGGGCACAAGGGGCTGCCATGCTACAGTGTGCGCTGCGAGGACTGCAGGTGTACATTCCCTGGGTCACCTCACTGTGTGTTTTATCTGATTTCTTTGCTCTATGTCTCAGAGAACCTTCCATCATTCTGGTGATAGGATAACACCCTGAATTTTCAACTTAAATGAAAAAGGCTGCTGCTAACAAGTAGCTTCCATGGCGGGATTTTAGTCTCCTGTGGATCCAGTATGAGTGGGAACATCCATCTTATGCAGCACCTCCTTTCCTCCTCCCCACCAGCAACACTTTACTGATCTCGACAAACTCACCTGTCACCTGGCTTAGCCTCCTCCCTCCTGAGCAATTCCAAAAAAAACAACTGATCCCTGCAATTGCAAATAAGGGTATGGACCTCTCCTTTGTGACCCTGGAACTGCACCAACATGATTCCTAGGAGCTGGTTTTGGGATCTAGGCTCTGGCCTGGCCATTTAAAGGTACAGATACTTTCAACAGGACACCATAAGGGCTCAGGAAACGGAGGAGGGTTCCCTGGCAGGAGGACCAAGGATGACTGCTGGTACAGTGAAGTGGCACCAGAAGAGCTGTGAGCCGATTAAGCCTCCACTCAAGTGTAGGTTCGGAGAAGGCAATGGCACCCCACTCCAGTACTCTTGCCTGGAAAGTTCCATGGATAGAGGAGCCTGGTAGGCTGCAGTCCATGGGGTCGCTAAGAGTCGGACATGACTGAGCAACTTCACTTTCCCTTTTCACTTTCAGGCATTGGAGAAGGAAATGGCAACCCACTCCAGTGTTCTTGCCTGGAGAATCCCCGGGACGGGGGAGCCTGGTGGGCTGCCGTCTATGGGGTCACACAGAGTCAGACACGACTGAAGTGACTTAGCAGCAGCAGCAAGTGTAGGTTATCAGGGAGGGGGCCATATATGTCCTGTTCAGCACAGAATCCCATTTGTTTAGTACTCAGATATCACAATATAAAAGGTCACTGAGTGAATTCATAAATTTCAAATATACTAGTGACTAAATAAGGAAGTGGAATGCATCTACTGTTTCAGGTGGGGTAAAGTAAGTGGATTGGGGGAAAATGAGACTTTCCTAAATCCCTGAGATTGCTTTTTTTTTCTTTTTAAATTATGTGGCAAGAATAATATTCAGCAGTGGGACAACATCTAAAGAGTTAAAAGGCCTCATAAATACTCTAAATTTTTCTTGACTGGACAGAAATAGCAGTCTGAATTAGGTATTTTACAAAGTTTATAAAGTAAGACCTGGTAATATCTGAAGCTGGTCACTAAGCATAGTACATACATGGAACCCAAATCAACTCAACATTCTTCACTGTCCCATAAGAGCCAATAGGTTGGATGTGCAAGGCCCACTTATTATTATTATTTTTAAAATACCAATCTCTATGAATTCTGGCTAATTGTACTTGAAAAGTCCTTTGTGAGTTAACCACTGTGGGATATACAATCTTGCTAATGTTTTCTAAATGTGTCTAATATACCTTAAAATGGTTATCTGGGCCTTAATACAGAAAATGCAATGACCTAAATTTGTAACCTGGGTTTAAGAGGATAAAATTAATCAGTATTTCTGACAATTTCTCACCTGCTGAGAAATTCATTCTTCCTAACCATAGTCCACAGCCGGAAGATGAAGGTGCAGGACAAGTCAGGAATGAGGAGAAGAATGATAGAGAAAGGGAAAAAGATACAAGATCAAAAAGGATGACAAGGGGACAGGAAAAACACACCCTTCGACATGCAGTCATTGACAGTGTTAGTAACAGTATCAGTTTGACAAGGGAAGATATTCATATTTTTAGATTAAATTTGAGTTTATAGAGAAGAATTCAAGAAGTTAACAAAACAAAAACAAGCTTCTGATACATGCACACAATCAAAAATGATTTGTTACAGGAAAAAAAAAAAAGAAATCGTCACACACGTTCAACCAGAAAACAAGGAGAATAAAAACAAGATTATATCTATAAAACAATTCTTTATTCCAAGAAGATGCTAACAAAGAGCTTTTTAAAGTTAAGGTTTGTAATATGCCATTCGACGATTTGAAGCACAGTTCACCCAACTTTATAACAAATCAGTTCTGTAATGCCCTGCATTACCATCATCTAGCCACATAGCAATCATTTGTTCTAGCCAGTCATTTAGACAGTTCCTCACTCTATACTGGGTTCAGTCCCTGGGTTGGAAAGACCCTCTGGAGAAGGGAAAGGCTACCCACTCCAGTATTCTGGCCTGGAGAAGTCCATGGATTGTATAGCCCATGGGGTCGCAAAGAGTCAGACACAACTGAGCAACTTTCACCTTCACTCTATACTAGGTTTTAAGGTTTAAATGGAATATTAGTGAAGTGAGGTGAAAGTCACTCAGTCATGTCTGACTCTTGTGACCCCATGGACTATAGCCTGCAAGGTTCCTCTGTCCATGGGATTCTCCAGGCAAGAATAGTGGACTGGGTATTAGGAGACTCCTAAATCCTTCCATCCTCTCACATGGCCTGCTTTATTTACACCTGACCTCTATAAAGGAGAAACATCATTATCTTATACTTGGTCTATACACAGTGGAAGCCCACTCTTTGCTTTATCTAGATCCCGAGTCTTATGAAGCAATGCTTCCGAATCACTCGTGTTTCCTGCATGATCTGACCTTGCAATAAAAAACCAAGACAAAGAGGGTCATGCAGCTGCCTGTGAATGAACAGCAGCTGCACGCAGCATTGTGTTTTTAGCAAACGTGCAACAATTTCCCTCTATTGTGTACAAGAAATAATCATTAGACTAAAAATCCACCATTGTACAGTGTTAAATCTGATCATTTCTCAAAGATGACTTGACAATGATCTTTCACTACTTGCTGGAAACAAAAACACCACACAGGGAGGTTGTCATACCTTTCTTGGACTTTCCTGCATTGAACAGAAGAAAAAGGACAAAGATTTCATTCATTCTAAAGCTTACAAAGGGATGGTTCACAAGTTGTACAAAAGCCAATAACCATTTCAAATTTAAGAGTTGAGTTCCTGGGCTCTTTGCTTTAAACTCTGCTCTCAGAGATATTTCTTTGCATAAATTCACACTGTCAGGTCTATCACAAGAGTGCTTATTGAAGGAAGGCTTATACTTACACCATTGTCCTTGATGGATCCATTATGAATAAGCAGCAAAAAAACAGTTCATTTAAGTTAATAGTATAAGTCATGAAAATGACAAGGTCTATTTTATTTGAGTTAATGGAAAATGTGCAAGGTCCAGTTTTTTCAAAACCATGGATTTTTACTTGGCATTTGCTATTTTAATGGCACCAACAATTGACGGTGAAACAATTCTAAATGAAATTATGATTCATCCTTCCTGGTCCTTGTGGGCCACCTGTACGGGTTTAGTAGAAAATCATGCCAATTTTTATGGTCTGTTGTAGCTCTAAAAACTGCAGTCCCTACCCACTCCTCCTGTGGGTGGGGAAGCCAAAGGTGGCAGGCTGGCCTCATAAGATATATCACATCCTCTTACATCAACATACACGTGATGCTTCTCTATTTCTTTGGGAACTGTCTCATCATCACCACTTGAAACTCTTTAAGAGGAACACCACTCAAAGCTGCAGCAGGGAAAGACTGAGGCTGCAGGCTTCTGGGATGCACAAAAGACCTACCAGTGAAGAACAGGACCACAAAGGACAGATCGAAGACAACAGATTTGGCAGAGGGTACCTAATGTGACCTAAGGGAATTGGCTCAGCTTTTTCTCCATGAACCTAACATGGGGAGTCCCATTATTTGAGGGGAACACAGATGAGAAAAACAGAGATCAAACATCCCTTTAGTTTCACCATATTCTCACAAGAATCCTCTAAAACAACATTGTTTACAGCCCTTCATTTTTACAAATCTATTTGGTATACAGGTCTAGTTTTTCTTACCCTACTTTAAGGAAAAAAATTTTAACATAAAGTATGTGTTGTGGCCAATCTGAACTTTGATGTCTTCAGCCAGTGGGAAAAATATTCAAAAAGAAGTCTATAAATATCACAGAAAAATGTTTTAACAGAAAATAGACTTGACCCACAAGTGAACAGTAATAAATGAGAGCCAAATATACTCATTTATGTTTAACTATTTATAATCTATGGGATATTTTTAGTTTATTAAGAAATTATGACAAAAGAGAAGTCAAATGCATTTTATTAAAATAAAACCTCTCATATATTATAAACCACATTTATGAATACCATAGCTTCTGCTGCTACTGCTGCTAAGTCGCTTCAGTCATGTCCGACTCTGTGCGACCCCAGAGATGGTGGCCCACCAGGCTCCGCCATCCCTAGGATTCTCCAGGCAAGAACGCTAGAGTGGGTTGCCATTTCCTTCTCCAACCATAGCCTTTATTAACTCTTAAATCACACTGGTAATGATATGAAATCCTCTTTCAAGGATACATATGTATATGTACAACTCAGCCACACACACATACACATTATGTATACATGCATATATATACACCAGTATATAAACATATTTCCGATGGTAATACTGATTATTCTCTGGTGACATTGGCAAAGATGCCGAGCAGTCAGAATTGCATCCAAGCCACCTTAGGGGGAATAGCTTCAAAAGAAACACATTGAGAGGAACGATGCCCATCATCCTGTCAGCATCCCACTCACATCCTGGGCACACCTCCAACACTGCATTTACCACATTTGATTGAAATTATCAGTTATGTTTCTGCCTGCCTCACGAGACTAGGTATTTCAAGGGCAAGGATCATGTCATTTATTTGTATTTTTGCTACCTAGCACCATATCTGTTCAAAAGTCAAGGCCAATATAAGTTGACCTAAAGCCCCATTTTAACACAATAAATCTAATCTTCTCCACAAGGAACTCACGTCTGGAATTGCCTTAGAGTATTTTCTTCTAGCCGCACACAGACTGTTTGAGAATCCCATTAGAAATGCAATGTATTATTTCAAAGAAATAGAACATGCTGAGAATCCAAGTCTACCTGAAACCTAACAACCGCATAAAAGTTCAACCCACATTAGAAGGCCCAAAGGAAAGTCTGTGCTGGGCCACTAATTCTGTGTGTTAGCTCAGTGAATCTTTAGCTCAATGAGTCATTCGTCCAGTGGGAGAGTGGCTCAGCCACAAACCAGGGGAGCGACTTAGCTAAGTGCCCTGGTAATCTGTCAGAATCTCAGGGGTCTTTTTTTTCTTTCTTTCAATCAGATAAGAAGGTTAGTAATTCTCTAGGGGCCTTTCTGAATGGAAAATTCCACTGCATTTATAAAAAGTGCAATGGGAATATACCAGCCATGTGTGCATATAGGAAAACTTATCTTAGTACAATAGTAAGAAGATTTATATATACATTCCCCCTCTAAGGGGACACATTAAGAGTAAAGCTGATTGAATCACTTTGCTGTAGAGCAGAAATTAATACAACACTGTAAACTATACTTCAGTACAATTTAAAAAATAAAAATAAAAAAGTGACATTTAGGACTTTGGTTGATCCCCTGTCTAATGACCCCCAATTCTATTTTGATTCCCTCTCCCTAAGAAATTCTAATGCTTGACAAAGCATTAGAATTACAAGATACCTACCCCGGACTTACAAGATACCTACCTCTGAGCATCCTCCGAGATTCTGAGTCTTTGGTCATGGTTGCTAGCGAGTGGGGGAGCACGCTGCCACAGCTGTTGCTCTGTCCCAGGGGCAGGTGGCCCTGTGAGAACCAGGAGGAAACAATTCAGGCAAGCTGAAAGCCCAGTGGTCCCTTCGGACACAGCCACACTGCTGCTTGCCTAACTCCTAATTAAGCGCAGAAGGCAGGTCTTTGCAACCAATGTATTGATGCTAAATGGTACAGACCAGTTGCTGTCACTCCCCCAGAGCTTCGCAGCAGCCTCAGCAACACAGCCATTCCTCCCCAGGAAGCAGTTCCAGAAGTGAAGACAGATAGGGAAAACACTGTCTAGAACCACCTTCGAGAAAAACTCAAAAGTCCTTCATGCGCCAGGGGCAGAGGGTAGATGCAGGGACAAGAACGCATGCATGTCATGCACAAGGACAGAGGAGATCCACACGCACTGCAAGGGCACCAGCTTCCACCTGCTCCTAGTGATCAAGTGGGCTAAAAACTGGAGAACCCTCCTAACTGTCCCGGTGGTTTTAGCACTCTTTTAAAATAACAAAACCCTAGTATAAAACATTCTGGGAACACCAGTTTATAAAACAGATAAAAAACAAAGTATTCTGATTAAGGGCAAGAGAAGGACTCCAACTTCTGTCCCACTCAGAGCCTCCTTCTCTCTTGCCTTTGCCTTCATCCTGCCATGACCCTTCAGGCAAGTCAGCAGAACAGGAGCGAGGGCGGTTCAGGCATCACACCACATGGGCTGACATTCTAGCTTCAATGCCAACCAGCTGAGGACACATGGGCCACGCACCTAGCCTCTTTCCACTTCAGTTTTTCCATGTGTACAATGGAGATACTAATTAGTATTAATACCTCTACTGCATGGTGTTGAGTTTTACAGTGAAACAATACACTTAAAAGGCATAGCCCAGTGTCAGGTTCCAAGAAATGATCCAATAAATATCGGTTGCTAATACTCCTAGAAGCCAGAGCTCACATCTTCTAATTTCCAGATCTAGGATGCAGCCCTGGGAGTGTGTCATGGAAGTGAATACCACTCACCACTTGTGTGGTGGTGGCAGAACATACCCTGGACCAGATGTTTTGGTCCCAGAGCTTACAATTCCAAATGTCCTCTGAACAAGATAGAAAGTGCAAATCAGTTATGATGTCTGCCCAACAAGCAAACTTAACGATCTGTTATTGAGCATTTTCTTTAAGGCCTTTGCACGTCAGTCAACATAAGGACAGAAAGACTCACTGACGGTGAGGCTTGGGATTTTCCCCATGTCCTACCTTTGGGGTGGTGCTTCTCCCCATAGTAGCACTGCTGAAATGTGGGGATATGGAAGGTGTGGTTTTCTTTCGAGGCAAAGTGTCACTCAGATAGAGGCCTTCCTGGTGCTGTTTTCTCCTTTCTTCCAGACTTCTAAAATGCTTTAGATGCAAATGTAAAGCAGAATAGCAATACTTGACTAATTGAAACAGATCACTAAAGAAATTAAGAAGTATGCATTTACAAAGAAGCTTTGGAATTTTAACAGAGACTAGAAAAAAATTATTCAACTTATACTCATGTTCGCTAAGAGACCTGGGCCAACGGTTGGTAAGATTATACATAGACATGAGAAGAATTAATTGAAGAATTACTGAACCTAGAAAAATTCAGAAAAATCCACCTGTCACTTTGACAGTAGTGCCGGCTGCCTTGGGGTGTCAGGGCAACTTACAAGTTATTATGATGGTTGCCATGTGGATGGCGGAACAGTCAGTGGACAAAGCATAAGTAGGTTCCCTCTTTGTCTGTCTGGACAGTTCTGTATGATGGCACAGATCCCAGAGTGAGGAGGATAAGAAATGGGAGAAGGAAGAAGATGAAGAGAAAGCACAAACAGGGAAGTTGGTTTAAAGATGGAATCATGTTTCAGTCACATAAACATACTCCAAATCCGTATGATGTTTCCACATAAGGCATCCTTCCAGACAGAAAAAAAGACCTTGGCCAAGAAGCCTCCATAGCAGTCCCTCACATTTGAAAATCCTCCTACTGACCATTTCATTTCATTTTTTTTTTTTCAGATTCCTAAGGCAACATTTTGCCAACTTGAAACTTACCCACATTTTTCTTGGCCTTCCCCAAAATGTCTTCAATAGGAAAGGTATTTTCTAATTAGAGGTTCTTTAGGTTGGATCATTTTAATACTAAACTCAGGCTTTTGAAATATCTAAAAATTAATGCAACTCTGAGATATCAAATTTGCTATCAATCTTCCAACATGCCAATCATGAAGAATATCTTCACTTTAACTTAACAATTATCTATACTAGACATTTATTAACCTAAAAGTAGTGAGGAGATATGGTCCTTTAACCAAAGATAATAGATAGGAAAACTAGCTTTAAGAAAGGTAAGAGAAAGGCATAACGAACCAGAGCTCACCTACTTTGGGAAGTCTATTGACTGACACCTTAGGATCTTCTGGGGCCAAATTCATGTAAGGATTTGATTATAGTTCAAAGTTTCAAAACAAAATTTTTTGGTCGTTTAGTTGCTAAGTCATGTTCAACTCTTGAGACCCCATGGACTGTAGCCCACCAGGCTTCTCTGTCCAAGGAATTCTCCAGGCAAGAATACTGGAGTGGGTTGCCATTTCCTTCTCCAGGGGATCTTCCTGACCGAGGGATCAAACCTGGGTCTCCTGCATTGCAGGCAGATTCTTTACCAACTGAGACACTAGGGCAGTCCATGAGTATTCATAAAATGTCCTAAAAAGAGGGCAACACGTTTGGAAGAAGAAATTATTTATTTTAAAATATGTAATAAGAAACTGTTGTTCTATGGACCAAATGCACTGCTTGTGATATGACCCTGGACAAGCAGCTTACTAAACACTGAGTCTCAGTTCCCTACATATCAATACAGAGATAGCTCACATATCACAGGATTGTTAGAAGGAAGAAATGAGACATTTGTAAAATGCTAAGGAAGTTCTGACTCACAGCAGAGGAATGGAGTCTACTATTATGGTTTCAATAATGTGTAAGGAAAATATTTTGTGTTGACATAGCAACTTTGTATACCGTGGATTTTATGGAAATAATTATTATGATTTTGAAAAATACCTGAAGTTGCAACATTTTGATTGAATGGGAACTGAAGCATGAGGACGTGAAACTAGCTCCAACATATCAAAAGCCAGGAGAGGACAATCAAGGTCTCAAGCTCTCTAACAATCCCCACACACTCTTAGGGCCAAAATAAATGTTCTTTTAAAAAAAAGGAGTATGCAACCTCATCTTTTTAAAAAATATCTTTGGATAAACTGAAGAAAAGATTTCACATCAGTAAGTTTGTTGTCAAGGTAAAATTTCCAAACTCTAAATGCCAGTTCCTAATTACCTGCTGGTCCTGCTGCTGCTGTCTTCTGTGTTTCTTAGCTGGTAGAGGAGGAGGTGTGTCATTTAAAGGAAAAGAATTGACAGAGGTAGCCACGACTTCAGGCCAAGGTGCTGATGGAGGTTGAGTGATAGGATGAGAAGAAAGAGTGGAAGGAAACATAAATCCAGAACAGACAGATGATCTTTGCTTTAAAGGAGAAAAAAAAGTATTTATGTGTCCATATGAAATGAAAGAATAAGACAAAGAAATGAAATTGATAATCTCATTGTTCTGTTTTCTTATATGTTACTCAAGGAGCCATAAATGATGGGGAGTATCTTTAAATTTAGCCTTGTGTTCAAATCCCACACTTGGATCAGTAGGAGGTATTTTAATTTACTATTATTTGTCTCTCCCCAGATGTTTTAAAGCAGCAGAAAATGAAAAAGAAATCCGTACTGTAAAACAAAATTGAATACAAAATCAAACTGGAAAGGTGCTTCAACAATTTTAGAAAGTCTCTTTAGTTTCTAAGAAAACTAGGCTGGGCTAAAGTGCTAAGAGTTTATTCTTCTGAACTTCCTTCTCCTAGTACTCTACACTCTGTACCATATTTCATGGTTTCAAGTATGATGATTAGTAGAACATTACTTCCCAAATTGGTCTGTTTCTCAAACTCAGCATCACTCCAGCCCTCTGGTCAACCAGACATATCTTTGTCTCATACACCATCGTTTTCTGTTAACCATGGGTTAATTTTTGACATGAGGAAAGCAGTGAATGAATGAAATGGCATGCCAACACACCTCTTTACTTTGTGGCTGGCTCATCAGCACAGCTGTGGTAGGCCCAGTGGCAGCAGCATCAGCATCAGCAGGGAACTGAGTGGAAGGGGGAGATTCGTGGAACTGCCACATGACTCATTAATTTCATTTACAATGATATAGCCCTAAAAGGAGGAATTGATACATTAAACATGAGGAAAGCAAGAGCTGAAGCATGCGAGAGTATTAATGCTCCAGTACAATGGAGTTAGCTCAGAGCATCACAGCCAGATATCTGTGGTATTATCAAATGTTTCATTAAGGCAATCATCAGTTATTAAAATGGATGTATGGTGCTTAATCTTGAAAAATTGTATTTCCAACATTAAAAGTAAATTTTCAGATAAAATCAAAATGACTTATTATAAATAACCCAATACCTTTGATTTAAAAATACCCATCCATGTCAGCATTCATTCTGTTGACTGAATAAGGTTGTCACTACATAGCATTTAAAATAATCACACACAAAAATAAATCTGAGACATAAAATCGACAATGCAACCACTCTCTGATTCAAGAGACTTTTCCATAAATCTTTATTTTTAAGATTTTCTCTTTTTCTCCTGTTGCCTGACAAACTAGAGAGTGAATAAATATAGATTCAGGACTACTGACTTTTGCACTAAGACATTTACAAAGCAATAGTTTATTTGTAATGGAATCTAGCTTTTAGGTATCTCAACAAAATGAAAATAAAAAGGACACTATTCTCCTGTGAGCCTTCCCTAGCAAGAGAAATGTACACGCACTTGTGCGTGCGCGCGCGCGCGCACACACACACACACACACACACCCTTAAGGCAAAGTTTCAGCTCAAGAGTGTTTCAGTTTAAGGCAACTTCCCTCTAGAACAGTGAATTTTCAGTTACTTTTAAATTCAATGATTCAGTCGTGGCTTCAGCTTAGAGAAAATACCCATGAACCAAAATCTTTGAGAATAAAAATTTCTGAATTTACATTTGAGGAAAATGTCCTTGTAAATTACCATGGAAAGTAATTGTACAGACCATTCATATTTTCACTACATGAATAAAATAGTATGAAAAAAGAATAAAGGATATAAATTAGCATCTCTCTTTTAAAAGTAAATTGTGTTTAATTTAATATTTGAGTTCTACTTGTCCATCAATCCTTTCAGACAGTGGCTCCAGGAAAGGTAAGATATTGTTATGCTGGTAAAGCAAAAATCCAAGACGGGAAAACAAGGTTTTCACTGAGAGTTTATAATTCTGACAAAGTAGAGAAAACCAGAGTTGACTGTTCATAAATTGAAGATATCAAAATGCTGCTGAATTTAGTTCTGTACTTCAGAAAGGGACAATAGATAGTATGTAAAGTTTTATAATTTAAATTGAAGAAAGGAAGTTGAAAATTGGGTTGTCAAATTTATTTTATCTTTGATAATGAATGAGAATGAAGAGTAGCAACTTGAGTTATTCTTTTGTTAAGTTGGTAGAATCTTTCAAAACCAAAATTTGATTCCTATATGATTCATATAATAACCTATTGTAACTGTAATAACCTAATAACTGTAATAACCTAATTAATTGCTTAAAATGTATGTCATTTTTCAAAAGTGGGACTTATTTAAAAGAGTTGGATATAAATTCATCATTCTTTTTTTAAAAAGAGAGAGAATAAGAGAGCTGGGGGGAGAAAGAAAGGCGAGAGAAAGTAAGAAAATTAAAACATCTTCTGAGCCAAATCTGCTAGCCATGAGAGAGAACACATAGCCAAGCGACAAACATGAGGGCTGCAGACACACAAATACAGTCCAAACACCAATGGGCTTTCAATAACAGGAGGGCTGCAGAGAAAAAGAGTAACTCTTTAATTGAAAGGGAAAGATTTTGTTCTTCTAAGAGCTTAGACCCTATCTAATGCATTTGGAAGCCACAAGCCCTTCAAACTCATGTCCAGAGTCAAACTGCATACCTTTCTACTTAAACCTATTCTTTCCCCAGTCTTCTCCATCTCAGTAACAGCTGCTCACCATCCACTTTATTATTCAAACTGGAATTTTTAACAGCAGCATTCCTGACAATGCCCTTAACGTACTTCACTCCCACATCCAATCTATGAGCAAGCACTCTCAACTCTAGGTCCAAAGCATTTCTGCATCTAGCTGGTTCTGTCCATCTTTCTTTATTTGTTCAAATTCAAGTCACCAGCACCTCCAACTTAAACCGCAATCACTGCCCCACTGGGTTTCCAGCAACTCTTCTTTATAATCCAGTAGAGCATCTCAGAATGATCTTTAACAAATGGATCTCAAATAATGTCACCTCCCTGCTAAAAACCACTCAGTGGCTTCCCATCCACATAAAATAAACTGTATTTCTTTAACATGACTCATAAGACCCGGCCCCTGCCTGCCTCACTGACATAATCTTATTCCTCTATACTCCATGCACAAGCATCCTTTATGCAGTGAATCTGCCAGTTCTGTGTTCTAAATAATGGAGAGAAACTCCATAACTGAATGGTCTAATAAAGCTTTTGTGGAAACATTTCACAAAATGCTTCCAAGGTATGTATCAGTACGTATCAGTCACACCTGTGATACGATGAGCATTTACTTTACTTCATTTATTACACACACACAGAAAATATTTTCTATTTTCTATGAAGGAATTCCTAACTTTACTGCTTTATTTAAAGCAGTTTATAAAGTGGTTTTTGCTATTACGAAAAATTTTATGCATAAGCAAGCTTTTTCTTTAGCTTTTTGAAAAAAAGAAAGATCAAGAAAACTATTTCTTTCTGGTCAGGGTTCTAATTTTCCAAATTAGAGTTAAAATATTTTTACCATTATAGCAGTGTAGCTCTATAAAAAGATATTTGGGAAAGGGCAGTGATGGGGTCTTGGGAAAGATGAATGTTTGGGATAAAGAGGGTGTACAGCTTAATGTAAACAGGATTTTTCCAATTTAGGGCGAATTTACCCAGACAACACTGGGGGAAAAGGGTAGAGATGTTTGGGGGCTTTTCACGTTCCAGAAGACGTAGGAAAAAGATAAGAAAATAGGAAAGATGAGAAACTGAGAAAGGAAAAACGCAAGAGGAAAGAAGAGCTATTAAGACTAGTTTTGGTTTGGAACCTAAACGTTTGAAACCCCAAAGTAACCCACATCACTATTAAGCAAAATGTACACACACACACACACACACAGCATCTGCATCAGACATAAAGATAATCTCTGAAATTCTGAAAGCATTAATCAGGAAAGGCAGGAAAACCTCAAAGCACTGAGTGCTTTCACAAGTCACTTCAGTTCATGTTTCCCAGTCAGCTTCTCAGGTGATAACGAGTGGACATGTAAAATCACAGCTTACCTCTTTCAGAGTATTGGGAGTGACAGGAAACCCTTTCCCCCCAGAGAGGCTGGAGTATTTCTTTTCCAAATTACAAAGATTTTCCTTTTCCTGAAGGAACACAAAATCTATTAAGCTGAGTCAACTTTGTATTTTCCTGATGACTAACAATGTCACTCTTTCATGGGACTTACTGACTCCTCACATAACTTCTTTTGTGAAATGTTTCAATTGCAGCCTTTTGTCTGTTTTTTAAAAATTTTATTTGTTGGTTGTTTACTATTTTTGAGTTTTGGAGTTTCTAATATATTCTGTATACAAGTTTTTTGTCATTTACTCTTTTAGAAATCTCTGTTTACTCTGAGGCCGTGAAAGTATACTTGCCAACCTGTATTTTCTAGAAACTTTATCTTGCTAATTTTTATGTTTAGGTCTATAATCTGTCTCAAATTAATTTATATGCATGATATGAGGATAAACAGTTTTGACAGTCACTGTTTTCCATGTTTGCCCAGTTGATCCAGCACCATATGCTGGACTTTCCTTTCCCTCTGGATTGTCTCGGAACCTTTGTCAAAAATCAATAGACAGTATGTGTGAGTCTATTTCTGGACTCTGTTCGGTTCCTCTGATCTATATGTCTATTTGTATGCCAGCACCACACCCTCTTAAATGCTATAGCTTTACAGTAAAACTTGAAGTCAAATAGTATAAATCCTCCAACTTTGTTCTTATTCAAAGTTGTCTTGGCTATGCTATGCCCTTTATATTTTCATGTACATTCGATTCCCATTATCTGCAGTGATTACCTTCTATAATGTTGCCACGAACAAGTAGTGAATACTGACCCACTGTTCCAAAGGGAAATATACGTTTGGGTTGCTGTGGGCATCTGGTCACAATATTTTCATCAACTGATCACTACATAACTTTGTCTTAATGTGTGTTTCCATTTAAAGACATCTTATTTAATGGACAATGTTGCTTATTAACATGAAACTCATAGCCAACAGTACTATAATTCCTGACTGAAAGCTGTTTATCTAACAGATGTATTTTCACCACGAGGCACATCACAACCGTCTTGCCCTTAGAACACCAGACAATACTTCAGCACTTGTGAGGCATTTTAAACAGCAAAATAACCAATGCAAAGCACAAAAACATGAAAAGATGGCACCAAATGGTCTACAAAAAGGACATTTGTTTTCAGCATGAGAGCAAAACAAGAAGGCAGAGCACTGTCTTGTTCAACCTCAGCTGAGAATATGAATGTCCACTGAGTGACTCAAAATTGTCACTGTTCTGTGCTCACTTGTCCATCAATGACTGCATGACAAGTATTGATTTTAGGGTTACAAAGGTCAGTGATCAGGTCGTGTCACAAATATGGACCCCATGAATAATGAAGATCAACTGCAAATTTTAGCAGAACTGGAATTTTTATTGGGGTTGAGGTGTAGCTATAGGTCAATTTGGGAAAACAAAAATCTTAAGACATAGTTTTTACAACAGAATTATATATTTTAAGGAGGAGATCTTATTTCTACTTTGTGCTTACCCATTAAAAATCTATCACTAAGAGATTTTTCTTTTTTTCCTAAAATTTCAGCAACTACCTAAATATTATATGTTACACAATCTAATTTAAGCTGTGCCTTTGAATCTTGTGTGCAAAAGGTGGTGGGGAGCCTAATAGCACCAGAGTTCACCCTCAGAGCAGAGGATAGGGTTGGAAAGGCCAACTTCAACTGGAAATGTCCAGGTGCTGAAGAAGCAGGAGGAGGGGAACTGCCAGGGGTTCATGTGGGCTACAGAGGCACTGTAAGTGAACTCATGATTGCATGTGAAGGGCCAATTTTCTCTTCTCAACCTGCAAATGGCTGAGCAGTAAAGATGGGAACGAGTGCTCCAACTCCATTTCTCCTAGATGGGACCATGGTGCAGCATTGTCTTTAATTCATCATTTGAGATTGGTTCTCTCCTGCACTCCACTCTGAGTCCATCTCATATTTTCATGATCCCAAGGGTCCCATTTCTAAGTGGCCTGCATGCAAGGCCCAGTCCTGAGACTAGCCCCATCAACTTTAATTTTTTTGCGTCTTATCCCTGAAATTAAGAGATTATGTCAGAAAATTAGGCTGCAGTTTGGACAAAAGAAACCTTTTACATGGAGCATATTAGAGGCTGGGTGGATGGGGACACCGTCCCTGTGATGAGGATGACCTTGCCACACCCACATGGGGCATTCACCTCACCAATTAAGCCAAAATCCAATGTGGCTTTTGCCAAGAAGACCCATATGCAAATAATTAGAGTTCAAAACACCAGAGCAACTGAGCCAAAATGTCTGACAGCAGTAAAAAGAGCAGAATATGTTTAACCTATTTGATGAAAAATAAGATTGTTTTTTAAAGAAGAAAATCAGAAAACATACAGATTTCCCATAGTTTGGATTTTCACGCTGTGGAAAAAGCATGAAGAAAATGTCATTTCTTATTTCTGAATTACAGTTAATCATTCAGAGCATCAGTTTATTAATGTGGAAGATTAAATAAAGATGCATACAGAAAAACCTTCCTTAAATTATAATTCATTCATTAAAAGGCAGTTAGTTTGATGGAAGCTACTTTCCCTGAACTGGAAAGCTGTGTTCTGCTGTCACCAGTACTGAAAAGAAATACTTACTCTCTGTAGCATCATTATTAAATTATTCTTTTCTTTCACAAAATGATCTTGTTCTCTTTGAGCCTGCTGGACAATGTGATTAGCTTGCTTTTTCAAGGCAGAAATTTTTTCCTGGAGTGAAAAAACCAACCATAGAAAGATATACATTAGACACTTAAGGGTTTGTTGTCTGTCCTGGACAAGGGAGAAGAAGTGTTTATAACTAGAAGGGCAGTGACCATATTTCACTGATGTTAGGTGTGGTTAGTCACTCAGTCATGTCTGACTCTTTGCGACCCCATGGACTGCAGTCCGCCAGGCTCCTCTGTCCATGGGGATTCTCCACTCAAGAACACTGGAGTGGGTTGCCATGCCTTCCTCCAGGGGATCTTCCCAACCCAGGGATCAAATCCAGGTGTACCACAGTGCAGGTGGATTCTTTTCCATCTGAGCCACCAGGGAAGCCCAAGAATACTGGAGTGGATAGACTATCCCTTCTCCAGGGGAACTTCTTGATCCAGGAATCAAAATGGGGTCTCCTACACTGCAGGTAGATTCTTTACCAGTGGAGTACCAGGGAAGCCCACCCAATGTTAGGTACAGAGTTATTATTATCCAGACTGTGAAGTAGTTTCTTTGAACTCACAAGCTCAAGGCTTTTATTTACCTAAGACCAAGTGATTTGTAATATATTTCAAGTATCCATAAGTCAATGGGAAATGTTGTTTTAGAACATAAATGAATTTCTGAGTTCACCTTGGGAGACGCCTCATGGGAAGAAAAACAACGGAATTTCTTGTTTAAACTGAAAGTGTCAGCTTCTCCATTGTCCTTTCCCTCAATTTTATCCGTTTAGTACAGAGCACTGGGGTGAGGATTATAAATTTTGGAACAAGAGATGAATTCTGGACTCGACATCTGGGTGTTCAGGGTTGGGTGGAGGCAGTTACTTGCATAGCATTCCCCAAGGCTGCTTCTAATAGTAATAAACTACCAATCAGTTTTGAAAACTCTTGGGTCTGGAAACAGAAATTCCAAAAGACTTTTCAACAAATTATTTTAAATCAAGTTACTATAATTGCAAAAGCAAATAATTTAAAATAAATATCTAGATTTCTGATTCTCTCTACCTTGGTGTTCACATAAAAGAATCAGACATTCATAAATACATCTACAGCATCAGGTAACACTAACTATACCAAGTCTCACTTTATCTAGTTGGGAGCATCAGTTGTCATGCATGTGGCAGGCTCCATGATCTGCCAAATGTAACAAAACACACAAAGATATTCAGATATAACAGATATACGGACAGATGGACACATAGCAAGGGGTATATATATTTTGACTTTTTACATTGAACAACAACTGGTAAAAGTACCTTTCTAGTAACAATGTTCCGTTGATACTCAGCCACTTCACGTAGGAGCTGCTGGGTCAGGTTCTCCTTTTCCTCATCTAGACGGCTTTCACGCTCAAGTTGCTGGAATTCCAGGTCTTCAAAGTGTTTGCTCTCAACATCCAGTAGGTCCGCATCCTTTGGAGAAAAGGGAATGAAAACAAGACACACGAGGATGGCTGCAGCCTTCTTAACGTGAATAAAAAATTAATAAAAGCAGAAAGTCCAAAATATCTTTCCAGTTACAACACTGACCAGGATTAGAACATGATAATCACCTCTTTGGGGTTAAACTCCAGAATGGTGACTAGGATGAAACTGAAAGGGACTGCGGTAGGGGTGGGAGGGGGGCATTTATTTCACCATTGGTTTTAGACTGTTGTTTGGTTGTAGGAATTCTTGCTTTAACTCTACCAGGTGGCTTTAAAATGGATCATGAAATATAAAAAGAATGCCATAAATAACCTAAACATTATCTGCAGACCAAAGGTGTAACATAATCTCTTGAGAAACTTATTTTTCACAAATTTCCAGATGAAATCAGACTTTAGCATAAAGACTAAATTCAATACTCCAAAGTTGCTTACTATAAAAAATAAAAGATTCAGTGGGATAGGGTGGGAGGTGGGAGGGAGGGGACCTATGTATACCTATGGCTGATTCATGTTGATGTATTGCAGAAACCAACACAATATTATAAAGCAATTATCCTTCAGCTAAAAATAAATATATAAAAAAAAATAAATCTTAAAAAAAGATTTAAAAGTTGGCATACATAACAGATCAGAGGTACATACATGTACCCCAAATGGCATATAACACAAGGCACTGGGATGTGAGGAAGAAATATTAGACCTTCTTTATATTTATTTTTAGTTTTTCCTTTTCTTTTACAATTTCTCAATAAATGTTCTCTAATGTACATTCAGGTAAAGTAAAATATGTAAGATTATTTTAAATGAATATATATACTTTGAGCACGCATATGATACATATAATACACATATTTATAACATTATATGACTTATATGTATGTACATATAGGAATGCATGCTCAAGTAATTTTAGTGAAGGGAGAAGTCATCAAAAACATTTGAAGACTGGAGTTCTTATATGGGCTTCTGTCAATCCCTTAAAATTGTTTACAAACCTTTTTACTTGAAAGAGTAGGAACCACAGTGTTCATAAAGCACAAAGACTGACTTAAAAGGTTAAGCAGTGCTATGCTATGCTAAGTCACTTCAGTCGTGTCCGACTCTGTGCGACCCCATAGACGGCAGCCCAACCGGCTCTGCTGTCCCTGGGATTCTCCAGGCAAGAACACTGGAGTGGGTTGCCATTTCCTTCTCCAATGCATGAAAGTGAAAAGTGAAAGTGAAGTCACTCAGTCGCATCCTACTCTTCACGACCCCATGGACTGCAGCCTACCAGGCTCCTCCATCCTTGGGACTCTCCAGGCAAGAGTACTGGAGTGGCTTGCCATTGCCTTCTCCCAGGAATAAGCTTCAGGACATTTAAGAACAAACAGAAATCATAAAAATCAGTCTAGAAGAGGCATTCTCTAACCTATGAGATGTCTGAAGACAGGGGTGAAACTGGACCTGAGCAGAGGCTGGTGCGTGTGGTATGAATTGTTCTCCCATCTACTTAGAGAAAACAAAAAGCCTCCTGATTTTGGGAACCTTTGACAGAACCATAAAATGTGATATGTATAGAAGATTCTATTTCAATATATAATTTATAAATAATTAATGACACTCCCCCTCCCCCCAAAAAAAAAAAAAACAGGCAGCTGGGCTATGTGACTCATAGCTGTAAATGTCAGGGCATTTTTTTCAATCAACACATTAAAAAGAGTTGGCTTTTGTGTTGTTCTTTCTCAATCCTTTATCAAGCATAGTAGAAGACCTTTTGTATATGCACGTGCGTGCACACACACACATATATAGTATGTACGTATAATATGATATATATATTTTAGAAAACATGAATTTTTGCCTAGCTAAAAGTTTATGACATATTGGTTCCACTTGTTTGACTTGGTAAGAATAGAATACTAGATTTCTAATTTATATTTATTCAAAACTTTGATATAGTTTCATGTATTTTGGCATCTAGTATCACTGCTATGTCCAGAAAGTTTATTATCTTAGTGATTTTTTTAAAAATTGATTGAGGATTGAATCTTTTAATTCAATTCCGAGAATATAAAGAAATATTATCTTGGTTTAAAAAAACAGGAAAATAAATGTGACACAGTATTATTAACTCAAGTACAGATTCTGTTCAAATTTCAAAAAAAAAAAGAGTTGGATAAATCTGTGATAAATTAGGTCTATTATCAGTATTTAAACACACTACCCTCTCCTCTGATTTTCATGTAAGTGATAAATTAAATATTTTAATTAAATGAAATATTTTCCTATCTTTTGGAATTAATTTTATTTTGAGGATGATTCACAAAAGGACTATTAGCTACCATGAAATTACAACCAGCACTATAGCAACAAGATTATTATGCCAACACAGACAGTGGATTCTCAAAGCCTAAGAACAGAAAAAACAAGGTGAAAAACATATTCAGCATTTCTCAAAACTTCTTTACATTTTAATTGGCCAAATGTAAAGCAGTTTTGGTTTCAAGTAACTGGGTGATATTTCAAATTTATCAGAGATTTCATGCTTATAACTTCTACAAGAATTAATGAATTTGGACCAAATCTAGTTGTTACTAAAGGAATTAAGATGTAACTCTAATGTTATGTCTTAAAACAAAATATCTGCAGTCTTAAAACATCAGTGATATATTTATTCACAGACGCTTCCATATTCAAGTTTTTAAACACTTTCAATTAAACTTGGCCTGTGCCTAAAGGTTATTGAGACAAAATTTTTAATAAGGTTTCTTTTTTTTTTCGTTTATAAAGAATCTTCGCTCAAAGTGGGCATATGGCTCACAATATATACACTATGCTAGTAAATTGCTTGCCCCACATCTGGTTAATATGCAACATGTGTTATTTTAACCACATGAAGGTCACAAAGTCACTAATTTATTTTTAGTAAATATTTAAACCACTGTATGAAAATAATAGCACACTAGGCAGGAAAGCTTAAAATTAAACCTAAGCTCAGCACTCAGATTCCTCTGGTGTAATCATCTGATCAAGTTATCTAAAGCATTGAAATGTGTGTATATAAACTTACACTGTGAAAGAAAAACAACTTGGGAGGGGAAAAAAAAAACTGTTACAAGATTTTAGATAAGAATAAGTATTCAAGAGATGGAATCTAGGGGCAGGAGTAGTTTAATTGAGCATAGAATAATATATACAGGAAGCTTAAAGTTAAGTGTGTGACTAGTTGAATGAAAATTTTAACTAAACTTCTCCACTAAAAGAATATGACAAGTCTTTACTGGCTGCAAGTTCAAAGGCCAGGTGTGAAAGGAAATAAAACAGATGTGTTAAAGAAAATTCAGTGAAAGTCATTTTTTCTTCCGTAACATTTTTGAGAATGTGTAGCTAATGGTAAAGAACCCACCTACTAATACAGGAGACTTAAGAGACGTGGTTTCGATCCCTGGGTCAGGAAGAGCCCCTGGAGAAGCGTATGGCAACCCACTCCAGGATTCTTGCCTGGAGAATCCCATGGACAGAGAAGCCTGGCAGGCTACAGTCCATAGGGTCACAAAGAGTCAGACACAACTGAAGCGACTCAGCACGCAGCATGCTTGGCAGAAGTTTACGTGCACAACTTTGTTTTCTTTGCTTTCTTTCAGTAGAGGAACTGAAAGAAGAGACTAGATATGGTATGGCCAGGAGATATTGCAAGAATAGTTTTTATGACAGCTCAAGGCCAACTCTGAAAGCAAGTTTATAAACTTTTTAGGAGTGTGTTACTATTTCTCTGTCTTTATGCGCTCTATTCAAAAACTTTTTTGCATATTTTTTTGAATTTGGAAAAAAGACAATGAAAATTGTCTAGTACAAACTTCTCATTTTATACATGAGGATACTGAGGCCCATAGAGGTTGAATGACTTATCCAAGCGTAAAGGATAAACTAATTGCGGACCTAGTGAGGAAAACAGAGAAGGTCTCCTCTAATTGTAGATATCACTGAATATAATTTTTTTTAAATCAAGAGACCAAACTCAACCATTCAGCTGAATAAACATCAAAACACAAGAAAACTATCCTAGCCAAGCCTCTGATGGCAAACGAACGGCTCATTTATCTTCAGCTTTTTTTCCTCATATCACTTCTATGATTTGATTGGTAAGCCCAATTATCAACTACATCAAATCACAGGCCATGAAATCAACACTTGGATGAAAACTGTATTCTGCTTCTAAAGCAGTGATTTAGGAGTTAAGAAGTCCAGTCATAAATCCATAGTGTTGTATGCACAAAATCATTTTACAGTTTTGGCTCACATATTTGAGATTGCATACAGGCTAAGAAAATTATTTTCTTCCTCTTCATTTATTTTCTCTTGTGTCTGATTTGTCACCTAATGAAGTTAGTTATAATAAAATCAACATTACTGAATTTAGCTTAAATGCCTTGGGGAAAGCTCTGTAATGAAGTGCTATTCTGGAGTGTTTGAAGTCTGAAGGGAAATGAGTTGTGATAACACAGGAAGCTCCAGTATGAATGGACTTCTCATGAAATAAGTGAACTCTTTACTGATTAAGCCAAAGGACTGATGAAGAGTCATTTTGGTCATTGTCCATCTCTGGAAAAAAGAATTAGTATTTCTCTTAATATCAGGTGAACAGAAGCTAGCACAAGCCAGTTTCTCTCCTAAGGAAAGGGGTTTTATGATAAAAATTTTGCAATCTGCTTGGAAAGGAAGAGGAAGGAGTCTTTGCCTTCAATTAGTGGAATAGGCTGTCTGCATCATTTCCGTTCATCTTTTGTAGTCAAAATCCTTGGAACATAGAGAAATTTATGAGTTATCTTATAGAATCTAGATTAAGCAAACTAATTATATTATGCTTGACTCCAATTTATTAATAGAATTTGCCAATTTTTATTTGAATATTTATGAAGAATACAAGCAATAACTAGATAACTAAAGGAAGGGAAGAACAAAATGTATAACCATGCTTCTAACTCTAAATAAAGCATTATGTGACTGTGTAAAATCTTTAGCAATAACGAAAGCTGAAAAATAGTAAACAAATACAAAAAAATCAGTTTCCCAATCCCTTTTGTGAATTGGTATAAACACATAAAAAAAACCTACAAACTAAAATAATTTTACAAATACTTTTCTTTTTTCAATCATTTTTATCGTAAGACTTTCAGCAAATTGGGACACTGAAGGACAGAAAGTTTTATCTTTTTTACAGCAAATTAAGCTGTATACAGTAAAATGAATGAAGAGGAAGAAACAGTTTTGAAAAATTTTTTAATCCAACATTGTATAAATTACAAATATTAGAATTGTTGCTGCTGCTGCTGCTGCTAAGTCGCTTCAGTCGTGTCCGACTCTGTGCGACCCCACAGACGGCAGCCCACCAGGCTCCCCAGTCTCTGGGATTCTCCAGGCAAGAACACTGGAGTGGGTTGCCATTTCCTTCTCCAATGCATAAAAGTGAAAAGTGAAAGTGAAGTCGCTCAGTCGTGTCCGACTCTTAGCGACCCCATGGACTGCGGCCCACTAGGGTCCTCCGTCCATGGGATTTTCCAGGCAAGAGTACTGGGGTGGGGTGCCATTGCCTTCCCCGATTAGAATTGTTAAGCTGTAGTTAACTTGTCTGTTCTGGTTTCTTTCTATACTGAAAGATTCTTTCAATCTGTGCAATACATTGAAAAGCTTCAGCTATAAATTTTCATAACCTAGTGATACTCAGGAGTATCAAACATTTTTGTATTCAAGGTCATCTCAAATATTTTCAAGGGTATGCTATCTTAACTGATTTTTACCAAATTCCCCATTTCTAAGAAGTCACAAACATAGTAATATGAGTAAAACTAGTTTTTCCTACTCCTGTGGAATCATAAAATGTTACTTATTTAGGACAAATTACTATTATAGTCCTTTAGAGATCCAGAACTATTAATGACTGACTCCCCATAGTCATAACCTATCTGGGCTGCTGTTTAGAGCAAACAACCCAGCTGTCAAGAGGCTATGAAATATGAAGTGGTCTTCCTAGTATTTTCAAAACTATCCACCTAGGAAGACAAGTAGCAAGGTTGTTTCAACACTGCCAGTATTAAAGATCAAAGAACAACCTGATAAAATTCAACTAGAAAATTTATGCTGCATAAAATTTTAAAAAATTATGAAGCCTGAATATTGAATGCCCTGCATCTTGGGTCTTGTTTGATTATGTGATCATGCTAATGAGTTCAATGCCACTAAGAATAAGAAAGGAAAAAAAAAACCAGAATGATGAGAGGTGGTGGGGAGCAAACCAGAGAATAGAAAAATCTGTGCATAGGAGTATAAAATTAAGTGGGGGCGGGGGGGGGGATTCAAGGGAAATTAGTACTCAAGATGCAGCAGAGAATGGAATGCAGGAAACAATGTCAGCTGATTTAAATGCTATAGTCTTGCTGGTTACATATCAGTGACAGCTCTCTTTTGTTTCAAAGAAGGACTTGAAATGTTTTTGCATTATTAATGAGGTGAAGGATTCCAAGAAGGAATTTTATAACTGATTAGCAAGGAATAATATGTACTGTCAGCATGCATATTTCTATTTAAAACGTTATCTAATGAACAGAGTTTATGCAAATTTATGCTATGTGAAGGAGGGAGTCAAAGGTAAGTGGAACTTAATTGAAAAAAACAAAAAAACAACTAGCACATTCCTGTTTGCTACTGACCCTCTTCAGTTGTTGTTGTAACTGTTCCCTCATGGACTCAGGACAATTGTCCAGCTGGGTCTTCTGCTCGGAGTAAAGCTCCTGAAGCCTCTCTAGTTTTTCCCTTTCAGCATCAAGCTTTACCTTCTCCTGAAGTTCAGAAATCAGAAAACAGAAGTTACCTTCACAGCCCAAGCAGGCGTTAGTGAACATTTCTCATGGATAACACAAATAAACAAACTCACAAACTCCAGACATCCTAGGAATGTAGAAACATATCTTGTTAGTGACTAAGATAAGGGGGTCTAAGTGGAAGTAAAGACAAGGTGCCCCATTTCTGCATTCTCTAAACCCAGCCCACTCCACTGGGTGTTGGCACTGATCCCCGTCTTTCCTTCCTCCCTTCCTTCCTGCCACCGTGTTACAAAAGCAGGGGAAGCAATGGTCATGTTGGTCAATGGTGAACAAAGAACAAAAGAAATGCCAACCAAATTCCTAAGATAGCCCTGCAAAGAGTCACTTGCCAGGGAACCAAACAAGGATGGTGAGTATTTACCTTGAGCACAGTCAGAGTCCAATTTGCTGAAGGCATGTGTTAAGCAAACTTTGGAAACTATTTAAATTTTGTTCTCAGGTTAGAGGCATGAAGATTCAACCAGCCACGTGAATAAGTTGATACTCCAGTGGCCACCTCGGAAGTTCCGAGAGAGGGGGGAGAGGGAGGAGGGGAGAGGGGGGTGGGCATCTGGGGTTCAGCTTTTTGGCAAACCTCAGAGCTTAAGCAACTAAAAAATCTGCTGTCAAGGAGAGCATCTAGTTCAGACATTGAGAGAGAGAGTAAAAATGCAAGGCTGACAAAGCAGCAAAAGGAAGACTTGTTAGACAGTTTAGATACACCAAAGGTGTGACATTTATTGTGGCGATAAGGACTTCCCTACAAAGACGGACATAGAAAATAACTGAAACGAGGACTATGGAAAAAAGTAAAGGAGTCAGAGAACAGAAGAGAAAAGAGAAGACAGCACTACCTCCCTCCCAGTCACACACTCCAAAGTGACCCTGGATGTTTTCCAGGGTGTAATAGGCAAATACTGTAACACACTATTACACAGTCTTAATAAGGCTGCCTCTTAAACTGAGAAACAAAGCTCTAGTCTGTTTAGAGTCAGTTTTCCCATCTCGTGCTCCTTTCATGATACTCTGGACCCTTGAAGTAACTTTCAGATCTAATTCTCCCCTTGTATAATCTCAGCCTAAACTAAAGCGCTTCAGTGGAATGGGAGCACCACCAAGAGTTGAGGTGTGTGTGCTCTGTCGTATCAGACTCTGCCACCCCAAGGACTGTAGCCTGCTAGGCTTCTCTGTCCATGGGATATTCCAGCAAGAATACTAGAGTGAGTTCCCGTTTCCTTCTCCAGGGGATCTTCCCAACCTGGGGATCGAACCTGCATCTTCTGCATTCACAGGCGGATTCTTTACCACTGAGCCACCTGGAAGCCCTCCTTTAGGCTACTCACTTTCAGTGGTGCTACCAGAAAAGCTGCATTCTGTTTTACATCTTGCTGCTGTCACTGTTCCCTGCCCCTTTGATAAGCAAAACACCACCACTTGACTTTCTTATGTTCACTATTGATTTGGTAGAAATAAAGCTGGCTTCCAAGCATATTACACAAAAAAATATTTTTGAAGGATGAAGATCTGAAGTAGCCCTATACATTTATACTGCTTTCATTTCTCCATCCAAATGGTCAGGATTTCCTATGTAAACATACGTGTACATTCTTTATAAAAGACGTTATATTTTAAGTCTAAAACTACATGACATCAATACCTACATCACTGCACTTGAGTCTCTAATTTTGGCTTACATTTTTAAATTTTGAGGGTATTTTAGAAATGTATATTTTGATTTAAAAGCACTTTTCTAGAAATGATTAAATCTAGAAGTCATAAAACTGAGACTCTTACCTCATATATCAGCCTAAAAATGATTCTACAACTTAGCCTTTAGCAGACAATCAAGAAAGCTTCCTAAAAGGGAACTTCCTGGCAGCTCAGTGGTTAGGACTTGGTGCTTTCACTGCCAACGGCCCAGGTTCAATCCCTGGTCTGGGAATTAAGGGCTCACAAAAAAAAAAAAAAGGAAGTTTCCTGAGTCTTTAATGTGAAGCATGCTCACTATGCACAGCTGCTGTGTAGGAGTGAGAAAAAGCAATGGTGTCTGTCACAGAATAAAGGATTCTCAAGTGTTACCTCACAGAGAATTGAATATACTAGTACCAATTAGATTTAGTCTTTAGCTTCAGAATTAATCATTTTTTCCCTTAATAAAACCAATAATACAGAACACTTGTTGTCTTTTGGCTAAGAAAATGTGTTATTTCCCTTACTGGCAAATCAAAGATTGCCTTATTACATAGCAAAAGAATTTTATCCACAAAGAGTTCTGTTTCTAGGTACTGTATCACCAGAATTTGCACCCATTCCAGTTCCAAACAGAAAGGTAAATAAGTAAGAAAATTATTTATTCCAATCAGATAGCAAATGTGCAAAGCCCTAAGATTTAAAATCATATATGACAGAAAACACTGAAACAACATCTAATATGAAAAGGCCTAAAAGACAGGTCTTAATTCCAAAGAAATAACCCAACTATTCCGCTAATGCTCTCAATTTTTAAACTGTTAATAATAAGCACAAATAAACAACTAGTAAAACATACCTTGTGTCTACATAGTGCCTTCCTTCTGAGGTGCTCAAAACGTTTGGCAATTCCACATAAGGAGGCGGTTACAAGAATTACGCAAGCGCGCACCATCAAAACCGCCTGCGGCTTCTCTGTGGTTATCGGTAGTGCTGTGGCCACTACCTCGGTCTCAGAGCGAAAGCTCAGTGGGGCTGAAGCTAGGGCAGAGGAAGTGAGGGGAAGGATGAAAGAGGGAATAGTGGCAGATGGGCCAGGCTATAAATCACAGGGGGCCGCAGAGGTGATATCACTCCTACGGGAGCCAACAGCAGACCAACAGCTGAGCCAGAAAGAAATGAATATACCTCTCTTCTAATTATTGTCCAGGAAGTTTTCAAAGAAAAATTAGCTCTAGGCAAGCGGTTGATTAGAGCTGAAAGTATCACCTTCTACAGTGAAGGTAAAATAGTGGGACATATTACATGACATTCCAGGGTTCGGGGAGTCTAGCTTTTTACATGTAACATATTAACACCAGGTATCATCCTCGTTTCCCAGATTCAAACTGGTAACGTCACCTATTCTAATTACTATAGGTACAGCACTATTTTCTCTTTTTAATTTTTTTATTTTCTATTGAGTATAGCTGATTAACAATATTATGACAGTTTTCAATGAACAGTGAAGGAACTCAGCCATAGATATACACTTATCCATTCTCCCCTAATGTCCCCTCCCATCCAGGCTGCCACATCACATTGGGAGACAGCCCATTTTTTCTTAGATTCATAAATCCATTTCAGGAAATGAATGAATTAAACTGCATTTTTAATATTTTTAACAAATTTAAGTTACTTTGTTGAAAGAATAAGATTAATCTTTCAGGAATCAGAATAGTCCAGGAAGATGCAGATGTACAAGGGGGCATTTATTTAAAAAAGACGAGTACATGACTTCCCTAGAGACATGGCTGCCTCCATTGTTTTCCAATTGCCTTGTCTTCTCTACATGGACTGGCAAAAATCCAGTTGGGTCATAAATTCATTGCCAGATTCTGCCTATTTTGCGTATTGAAGACTGATGTTCCTAAAGTGTATACAGGGCCAAAGGTAAATTTTTCACCAGCAAATGAAAGTAAAAAGCGCTGTATAGAGTTGGGCCTACATCTGCTTTCCCAGTGAGCTGTTCATTCACTCAGCCAATAAATATTTGTAAACAGACTAGAGAAAGAGAAAAGAAGTAAGTTGATCACTGTCCCTATGAAGTACAGTCTAGCTAGTTCTGTGCTTATTAGCCCTGACCACATTAGAATACACTGGGAGAGCTTTTAAATATACTATTTCCCAGAGTTGTAAGGCTAGGGATGAAACATTTAAAAAACTTCTCCAGGTTTTCTCATATGCAACCAGAATCACTGATTCAGCCAACCGGAATAATGTGAGAGCCAAAGAACTAAAAAAAGAACTAAAATTTGATTTCTGGGATGAAGACTTAGGACAAAATACAGAATCCATCAAAATTTGTTCTGAAGGTATTTGACCTTAGAACCTTGCCTTCATAGTATAAAAGTCCTCTCTTATAAGTAACATTCCAAATGTAAAGTTTTTACTTTTAGATTATATGCCTCAAGTAAACCCCTCTTCCCAAAACAACTGTAAGATTCCAACATCCAAAATGCTTTCAAAGAGGAAAGACAAATTTTAAGATCAGAAGTAAAATGACTCTCTTCTAATCATACCAATGATCAGGAGAAGGTATAAATTTACCCTTAGTAATTTGAACATGTACACAGGAGTTGCCAATAATCTTGAATAAACTTAAAAATCCAAGACTTTATTTTGTCAGATCTCTGGTTAAAAGACAACAATAAATTTTCACTAAGTTGAGGTCTCAAAGGAAGGAACTGAAATTTAACTTGCTGGCTCTATGATAATTTCACTACTACACAGAAAATTTTTGAATGCCAATAAAAACATAATTTTACCACATCTAAATGGATAGGGAGGCCTGGCGTGCTGCAGTTCATGGGGTCGCAAAGAGTCCGACACGACTGAGCGACTGATCTGATCTGATCTGATCTGAACTAATATTTGGCTTGAGTTTACCCTGTAAAGATGCCTACTTCATTAGTTTATAGGGTTGCCAGATAAAATAGAGGAAACCTAGTTAAATGTGAACTTAAGATGAACAACAAATGATTTTTTAAATATATGGTGGTGGTTTAGTCGCTAAGTCATGTCCGACTCTTCTCGAGTCCTATTGACTGTGGCCCGCCAGGCTCCTCTGTCCAAGGGATTCTCCAGGCAAGAATACTGCAGTAAGTTGCCATTTCCTTCTCCAGGGGATCTTCTCGACCCAGGGATCGAACCCAGGTCTTACCTGCATTGCAGACAGATTCTTTACCATCTGAGCTACAAGGAAAACCTGCTTTTAAATATGTTTCAGATGGGGCTTCCCTGGCGGCTCAGCAAGTAAAGAATCCACCTGCAATGCAGGAGACTGCCTCGAACCCTGGGTTGGGAAGATCCCTTGGCAGCCCTACATCTGGCAGCCCTATTAGCTTGATAAAGGTTTTCTGAAAAATTAAGATTCATATTTGTAATTTCCAAAGTATTCAGCACAGAATGCAGCACAAACAGGTACTGAAGCCATGTTTCTTAAAACACTGTGTCGTTTGCAACTGATGCACAGACACGTTAAAATTCGTAATACCTAAGCTAATAATTTTTTAATGTATCACTTTATTTATTTTTGTCTGTGTTGGTTCTTAGTGGCTGCACATGGGCTTTTCTCTGGCTGTGGCAAGCAGGGGCCACTCTTCAATGCAGTGTGAGGGCTTCTCGTTGCGGTGGTTCTTCCTGTTGTGGAGCAGAGGCTCTAGGGTGTGTGGGCTCAGGAGATGAGGCTCCCAGGCTCTATAGCACAGGCTCAATAGTTGTGGAGCAGGGTTTAGTTGCTCTGCAGCATGTGGGGATCTTCCCAGACCAGGAATCAAACCTGTGTCTTCTGCATTGCCAGGTGGACTCTTTATCACTTAGTCACCAGGGAAGCCCCTCTAAGCCGTCGTTTTTAAGGGTGCGTGGGTGCGAGTTCAGTCACTTCAGTCATGTTCAACTCTTTGCGAGTCTCTGAACTGTAGTTCACCAGGCTCTTCTGTCCATGAGGATTTCTCCAGGCAAGAATACTGGAGTTGGGGTGCCATGCCCTTCTCCAGGGGATCTTCTAAACCCAGGGATCAAACTCAAGTCTCCTGTGTCTCCTGCATCTCCTGCAGTATAGGCAGATTCTTTACCACTGAACCACCAGGAAAACCCCCTCTAAGCCATCATTTTTACGGATGGCCCATTCAAAGTCCTCTCCATACACCTTCCAGTCTCTTTCCTTCCAGTTCCTAAACCACATGGGAGGTTTAAGAGGCGTGCATTCTCAGAGGTTCAAGATCAGGCAATTGTTTTAGAGCCAAAATTACTTATCTGAAATTTGTAAGGCCAAATGTATTCTAGGTTTCAGAATATCCTGCATTTAATAGAAGTAACACAGTTTATAAAGCATATACTGTATGGCATTTTCAGTGAGGTCTGGGGCAATACCCTATAATCAAATATACATCTATTTCTACTGCTATTTATGAATATTCATATCAAGTGTGAATATCAGTCCAAGTCAAGTTTTGAAACCGTAAGTTTTGATGCCAACCTTATTAAAAAAAATGTTTTCCCCTACAAAACTTTTCAGAATTATAGAGGAAAGATCATGGACCTATGTCCATAGATGGTAATTGTTGAAAACTCTCTTGAGAGGCACATTCTTATATTATTTTCAGAGGATTTTTTTTCCTGTTGATTTTGACATATTAATTGCACAATTGATGGATGTTTAGTGTAGAAAACACTGGAAAATCAGAACACTATGAATTTCTGTAATCAAACAATCATCAAGAAAAAAAATCACCCTAATCTGGAATCCTGTTAATTTAATCCCCAAATCCCACAATATATTTCCACTTCCTCTAAACAGGGAGCTAACTTTGAAATGTAAGAAAGAGGCACGGGAAGGGCTGGGTCTCTTCTGAACACTGCCTGTGACCTGGCAGCGACTCTGCACCCAACAGGCATTAACACTTTGCATGGAATTCTAGGCAGGCTCAGTCTTCTCCTGGCTCAGAAGGAAGGATGGGGAGGAAGTAACAGGTACTTTGGCAAGACGATAATGGAGAGTACAATTAACCACTTAAGATAGGAGACTTATTATAGAAAAATTAGCCAACTAATTAAGGAAATTTCACTTAGGAACACGCTGCATGGCATGGAGTGATTTAAGCTTCAGCTCCCACATTTAAGTGTGTTTAGCTACAAAAGTATGCAGACCAGGATGGCTACAAAGTCTCACAATCTATCTGTGTGAGGACAGATCTTTAAACAGAAGGATGGTTTGAGCTTTGTGATGACCCATCTGGGTGATGCTGCTGCTGCTGCTGTTGCTAAGTCGCTTCAGTCCTGTCTGACTCTGTGCGACCCCAGAGACGGCAGCCCACCAGGCTCCCCCATCCTTGGGATTCTCCAGGCAAGAACACTGGAGTGGGTTGCCATTTCCTTCTCCAATGCATGAAAGTGAAAAGTGAAAGAAAGTGAAGTTGCTCAGTCGAGTCTGACTCTTAGCGACCTCAGGGACTGCAGCCTACCAGGCTCCTCCACCCATGGGATTTTCTAGGCAAGAGTACTGGAGTGGGGTGCCATTGCCTTCTCCGCATCTGGGTGATAGGAAAGACTTTAACAAGACTATGTGAGCAAAGCCCTTCCTTAACCATTTTATTTCATTTCAGTACAACTAATTTTTGATTGTCATATGCTCAGGGGCAGGAATGAGAAGATAATCCAAAAATAGAGACACCGAAAAGCTATTTTTGGTTCTGAATTTTTTCTGTTGTCAGAAATAGACAAAGACAGAAGGGAAATGGACATAAACAAATGCAGAAATACATCCAGCAGTCCAAATGAGGCTTTGCCTTTAGAAAGCGGAAACGCTGGGGGAGGGAAGCCGTTCCAGCTCTGCCCAAACTGAGCTTCACAGTTCTGGTGGCTTCCCAGTCACCAAGCCCATCAAACTAAAATAGTTTTCCAATGCAGAGGTTAACAAGTCTCTCTCCTTTCTCTTGATCTAAGAAAATACTATGGCTTTATGTTTACTGCTTCAAATAAACATCCCTTTGGAGTTGGTGTTCAACCCTGATCCTTCTATTTGTTTGGGGTTCATCCAAGCTCATAGAGACTCTATTTGTGATGTGGCCGCTCTCTGAGAATGCAACAGGCAGAGGGCCTTCAGCTTAGAGCCACCTGGAAACAGGCACACTGATGGGCTTGACAATGGTACCCATAAGGGCAATGAAAGGGCAGTCCAGGGAGCTACTGCAAACATGCACTGTACATATATGCATATGTATATGCACACATATTGTATATATATTCAACAGATACATAAGTAAAGACTGTCTATATTTTGAACCCGGGTCTCCTGCATTTTAGGCAGATGCTTTACCCTCTGAGCCACCAGGAAGTCCATATATTATTATGTCTGTAGTTTGTATTTTGAGTTTCCCTGGTAGCTCAGCGGGTAAAGCATCTCCTGCAATGCAGGAGACCTGGGTTCAATCCAGGAAGATCCCCTGGAGAAGGAAAAGGCTACCCACTCCAGTATGGCCTGGAGAATTCCATGGAGTCCATGGGGTTGCAAAGAGTCAGACACAAGTGAGCATAGTATAGTACCATATAATAAATAGTGGTCACCTATGAAATACATCAATTTATACTAAGCACAGAAAACAGAATGATAGCTCCCAAATAAGCTAAAAGAAATAACATTAAAGTCTGATCTTGAGAGCCAAGGAAATATCAATAATTTCACACCAGGATTTGAACTCTCATGTGATATTAAACTTTTCTCCTACGGCTTCAGGCCTTGTCTCCAAAAAATGAGAGCCAGGCTTACAGGATGTGCTGCCGACATCTGAATTGGAGTTTGCCCAACAGGGATATCTTTCCAGGTTTTGGTTTTCTCATTCCACCGTTTATATCTGACAACAGCAACAGGTGTATGGGAAAGGAAACGAGATCCAAAAGGGTAAAGGCCACTTCCTTCTTCTGTCTTACGCCCTGGCTCGACGAGCCGCCTGGCATGAGCACTTGGACAGACCATCCCAGCTGTCCTGAAACTTGGCTGCACGTAGCTCTTAAGCAGGTGTTTGGCTCCACGTTTCTGTTCAGACTCAGCCAGGACTCGCCGTTAGCAGAAGATCCAAGGACAATATTCCCCAAGAATACTGGGCGGTATTCTGGCACCTCTTATGAGCTGGATAAACAGTGCATAACAGTGCCTACCTCTGTTTCACAGGCTAGAGAGGGAAATACATATCTAACAAAACCAAAACAAATATAAATGATAAAATGTGATTTGTGAAAGGACTGATAGAACAACAGAGAGCATACCATCTGAGCTGGAAAGGGCCGGTAGTTTTCCTGAAAATCTAACACTGAGCTCGAGCCTTGAAAGACAGAACCAACCAGACACAGAATATGGGAAAGGAGATTCCAGGCAAGGCAAGCTGGTCTGCAAGGGACCTTGGCAGGGCAGAGGGTGGGGTGGATCTTTGAACAAATAGAAAGAAGGCCACCATGTGAGTGATGTGAAGAGGGGAGAAAAGTAATAGAAACAGTCAGGATAGATAAGGAATTTAGGTTCATATAAAATTATAAAATACAGGGGAATACAAATCAGAATGATGTGACCTAATTTATATTTTTAAAAAGTCACACTGGCTGCTATGAAGAAAATGGGCTGAAGGGAAGCAAATGGAAATGGAACTCAAAAGGAAATGTTGATGATTTTGAAGAGAATGCTATTAGGGGAGATGCAGAGAAGTTAAAGTAATTGAAAAATGGCATTGTAATCAATTAGAAGTGGGGTTGATAGAGAAAGAAATATCAAGACCTACTTCCAGGTTGCTGTTTGGGCATATAGGTATATAAAGATGCCATTTCCTAGGGGAAAACTAGAGGAAAAATAGGAATGGAAGTAGGGGAGGTGTATGGAAGGCAAGGGGGAAGATGAGATCAAGAGTTCAGTTACAGGGTGTTCAGCTGGAAATACCTGAGAAATCTCTTAGTGGAGATATCAGCTGGGCTACAGGATATGAGTCAGAAGTTCAGAAAAAGGCTGTGGACTAAAGACATACATTTGACAGTCACCAGTGCATACAGGTTATTTGAAGCTATGGCTATAAAAGAATGAAAATACAAGAGAAGAGAGTTCTCAACAAGAGATGGCGGGTGTTAACTAGACATACTGTGGAGATCATTCCACAGTGTACACAAATATTGAATAATTATGTTGATACCTGAAACTAATATAATATCATATGTCAATTACACCTCAATTTTAAACAAAAAAGTGAATGAGTCAAGGCATATATCTTAATTCAGACCAATGAGAGGGCACGGAATTTTTCTGTGAACTTCTGGGAAAGTTTGATCTTGCTTAAAAAAAAAAAAAAGAAGGTGGTTCAGATCAGAGACACTCTTAACTGGCTGGGCAGAGGCAGAGGAAGAAGCAAGGGGAACTCAGATGGAAATGTCAGATAGAAAAATAAGAGGACAAGAAGGAAAGCCAGAAGAGTGTAGTACCTGGAGGCAAAGGGGTTGGGTAGCGGGTAATACCCGGGAAAAGAGTTGTCCCTTATCTTGAATGCTGAACAGAAGTGTGCTCATAAGAGGGCTGAAAAGCACAGGAGCAGTATGAACAGGAGCAAATCTGATGGAGCAGTGGAACAAGAATGGGAGCAACGGTTAAATGAGCAAGAGATCATACAGTGTACTGAGGAAACTGAAAAGCTCGGCTATGCTGAAGAGAAACGAGCTAAGATTGTCTCTGGAAGGAACTTTATTTTTAAATAATAATAATACTTTTTGTTTGTTTGTTTTTTAAATTTATTTATTTTAATTGGAAGCTAATTACAATATTGTGGTGGTTTTTGCCATACATTCACATGAATCAGCCCTGGGTGTACATGTGTTCCCCATCCTGAACCAATTTTTAAAAATAATAATGTTGGCATACTGGCAGTACAGGTCCAGCAAAGAGAGAGTGGATGGGGGGAGCTGGGAACAGAAGGACTGGAAAACCTCGGTGGGACGGTACTCTGGGCACATCCAAAGGGACTGGTCTGTGAGGGGAAAAGAGCCTTCCTTGGGCTTTCCAGGTGGCGCTAGCAGTAAAGAACTTGCCTGCCGATGCAGGAGACATAAGAGACTCGGGTTCAATCCCTGGGTCAGGAAGATCCCCTGGAAGAGGGCATGGCAACCCACTCCAGTTTTCTTGGCTGGAGAATCTCATGGACAGAGAGGTCTGGCGGGCTACAACCTGTAGGGTCACAAACAGTCAGACATGACTGAAGCAACTTAGCACGCACACACACAAGCCTTTCTTTGTGAAGATGAGATGCTCTAATTTCTAAGTGAAGTAGGTGGTGAGATCATCTCAAAGCCGAGGAGAGGAAATTGGACTAGAAGCCTGAACAGAGTGAAGGTATGAAATAGCCATGCCATAAAACAGTAGAGTAACTTTATTTGAGAAACGGTGATGCTGCCAAGAGGTATTCAGTCTCTATTTGAGTTTGGTTGTCAAGAATATGCAGTAACATCATCTAGGCCAGTCTGTTTTCACTTCCCTCGTTCTCCTCTGGAATCTCTCACCCAAAGCCAGTTTCTGTCATTTTTCATACCATGTGATGACAGACAATAATCCCACCTTCCGAGACCAACTAATCCCCTAACAGCTGCGCGAGCTCATTCTATACCTCATGCCCCCACGGTCCCCTCTCTTCAAAATAATAATAGGAAGGACACAATAAAGAACAATAATGTAAGTAGCCTCCTCTTTGTTTGTTTCCACCCATGTTACTAGAGTTCCATCTCCACCTTAGTCTGGAGACTATAACACAACTGGCCCCGAAAAGTGAGATTTGGCACTCACTCAACTTTCTTCACTTTTGTGTATAGAATTTATAGGCTGTGTCTTATGTGGGTTACACAAAGGCAAACAACTACACGGATGGGGAAGGCAGACAGGTTCACAGAGAATCTGATATCCCATTCCTATGTCCCACAAGCTTTCCAGTTTGACATAAACAGTAAAATACTAGTAAGCACCAAAACAAAGACATCTGATGCCTCCAACAAAAGTTCCTTGCTGTATCAGTGCAGAATCTTTGAAAACCATAATATTCCGGTTCAGCAGAACTAGACAATCAATGCTTTCATATGGTTTTGAGCTTTTAAAGAAAAATATGTCCACTACTCAAATGGATTCTTCACTGTTTCAAAGTCTGGAGCACAAAGGCACATATATAAACTTTAACATGAAAAAGATGTGCAGTTTAATCTTGACAAGCAGGCAACCAAGAAATTGATATGTAGCTTTTAATCTGACTTTAATTTCTGACAATATCTTTTTGAGCTCACTCTCTGGCACCAAGATCAAATGCCATTATTTATAGGTTTCAAACAAAGAGAAGCCTAAAAAGGAAGCCACATGCAGCAGAAATCCTCTCCACAAATTACCAGTGGAATTTACTCAAACTGAAATTATTTTTATTTTTCTCAGTTTACAAGAGAACTCGATGATCAAGAAAAAATGTAAGCTCATCAGTTTTTTTTGTTTTGTTTTTTCAAATTGTAATTTTAATTTTTAGTTTAGGCTGAGTTTAGCTGTAGCTAACTTAGAATTTGAGATGACAGTAAATGAAATATTTTTCAGAAGAAATAAACAGAAAACAACAACAAAAAAACCCCCAAAACCCATCTACTACCCTGAATTCTAAAAACTGCAAGTAATTTTTCATATTCCCTAGGAGGGATCAGCTAACATTTAGGCTGTGGCCTAAAATGTGTAAGTAAAACTTTTTCCAAAATAAGTGTCAACTGTATTTCATAGTTTTCACTTGGCAGTGTGTGAGGACCCCCTGAAAGCCCCAATGTATTTTTTTAAGAGCGGTGCACTTGCATTGAAGCCAATGGCAAGGCAAGACAGATCAGATGAACGGTTCCCATTCATCTTTTTAATACACAGAAAAATGAAAAGAAATGAGGCAACCATATTTGAATATGCTTAAGCCATCCTTGCAGGGCACCAGTAGTAAAGAAGTTCCAAAGTACTAAAATGATGTTTTTAAAAAGGTGGAATCAGAAGAGCAGAAAAGCTACTGGAAAAAAGCAATTTACTCATCTCACGAGGGATAAACTGCCACAAATATCAGCTCAAAAATTAAGCAGGTTCTACTATCTCAGCATCAGCTGCTCTATACCTGACAGTTCTTAGTCTGCAACGACTTACCTCATCTGAAGACTTTTTTCTAGTGTCACTGTCTCCTGGAACATGACACACAAATCCAAAACCACAATTTATACAACATTTAAATTTAATCAAGGGGACCACCATTTTGCCCGAAAAATTTGTATCAAATATAATTTTCTTTTTACCTTGGTCTTTTCACCAACAATGTTCTTTTCCAGTTCTGTGATTTTCCGGTTTAGATGATCCAAAATCTCCTTCTCTTTCATAAGTTCAGTTGTTTCTGATTTTTGTTCTCCATCCAAGAGAGCACATTCCATATCCAGCTGAAGACACAAAGGTCAGAAATGTTTCACCTTCAGGGAAATTTCCAGCTGCCTCCTTTAAAGGTGTATTTTTAACAGGTACAAATTGCAAAAAGTACTACTGTTATCAGTCAGATTATGGAGCCCGGAAAACACTCCAGAGAGTCTATGCAAGACTCAGAATTCTTATATGAGAAAGTAGGGAGGCCAGAATATACTTGCTAAGAACACTGGCTATCTTTTAATTTAATTTTTCTATGATACCCTCCCACCTTTTCGCTTACTTCTCAAGGTAATTTTGCCTATTTGCTTAGATTCAGGCTCAAGTGTGAACCATCTTAAGAGCAGTCACTATCTCTGTTTGTCCCTAGAGCACAGAAAGTGAAAACTACACTCAGTCCATCAAGCAAGCACTGCGTTTCCAGCAGTGCCAGCAGGAGGGGCTTCCAGGGTCTGTATATGACAGATGAGCATTCCCTTCCACACATGGGCTGTCTGCATCAGCTGTGAGAACAGACATGAAGATCCTTCCTGGGCAGAATAAGCACCTCCTTCTCACTCCATGGAGGCATGAAAAATCACCCTTTTCTTTAACTGTAGTTATACTGTATATGTCTGTCTCCTCTGGAGGTTTGCAAACCTCCAGAAAGTAAGGTCTATGATTGATTCACATGTAAATCCCTCCATAGTGCCAAGATGATACTCAACTCATACTCAACATGCTTACAAAAATGTTTGTTGGATTTGAGCTTAAATGTCTAAATATATGGTACCTCAGCTGACAGATCTTGAAGCAGGTCAGAAAGCATGCACCAGTTAAGACAAAGTCAGTTACATAACATATATTAAAAATGGCTTCATATGTTTATCTCATTGGATGAATAAAAATACAGAAAGAAGAAACATTTTAAAAAGGCAATTATATATACCCCACATATGTACTCATTCCATGAATATTTGCTCATGTTGACCTCTATGTATTCTGGCCCACCCAAGGCCTGTGCCCTAAGAGGTATTGATATATTTAAGCTAAAGGAAAGAAAGAAAATTGGGAGAGGGTAATAAGTGAACTCGTGGTTTGTACCTCTCTGGAAGATTCCTCCATCTGGTCATTTACATCTTTGATTTTTTGTTCAAGTTCCTCAAGGTTGTTCAGAATTGCTATCCGGGTCTCTTCCATCGCAGACAACTCCTGAATCCTTTGTTCTTCACTTATACCCTCTGGGGTCTGTGATTAATCAACACATAAGAGGGCTAGTCACACTTCAGTGCCAGAATTTCCCAGTTAATAAAGCAGTCACAAGTCTAGCATTTCACAGTCTGTGTCTATTTGAACCCTAAAAGCATCCCTGTGACAGTTTACTTGGAATCCTGCATGGTCCCAGAGACCCCCAGTAGATAGCGTCTCAGGTAAGCTTCTACAAATCAGGTTCAGTGAACAAATTCATGTCCTTTTAAAACCAAAATAACTAAGAGGTAATATAGATGAGGAAGCAATAGTCCACAGAGATTGTAGTGACTTCTCTCAGGTTACAGATAAAGTTTGGAGTGCAGAGAACTAGAATCTAGAGGAGACTTCTGACATCTTCCTCAGGAATGTCTCTTGGGCACTCTGCTACCTTCATTACAAGCTCCATGTTCTCTCCTGTCTCCAAGGGAATACACTTCCTACAAGTTTCCAGAATTTCTACTGGGTCGCACTGCTAGGGCTATCTGCAAATGAGCAATCCTTCTTATTTATATTGTTTCCAATATAAGATGGTAAATGGGGACATGGTATTTGGCCCCGCCTCACTGATATGTTCCATAAAGTTAATAAGCAGGACAGTATTACTTTATTACTTTGGCAACCCTCAAAATGATTTAAAATTACACAATTAATACCAAGTTACTTCATGTTTCCATTTCTGCATCAGCACACTACTTATTACTTACTTACTACTTACCTATGTACTGATGAAGACACTAACTGGGCCAATGAGCTTTTGTGACATGAAATAGGATATTGGCCATTATTCATAAAATTATGTCATGGAAAAACTGACATCCTTCACAAGGAATGAGAAAGTTAGGAAAGAAATTAAGTGAGGTAGGGCATACTTACACCTCTGAACAGAGTTATGACAAATGCCCAGAAAAGAAAGGAATATTTAGATCATACACACAGCCAAAATGTGACTGCCAATTATTTTAAGAAGAGATATAATAAATTGAAAATAGCTTCTTTTTTCAAGAATTTCAAGTTAGTTATTTTGTATATCCCCTGGTGGAGACCAGTCTTTCTATAAGGCAAGGGATGCCAATATAGGCATTATTTATTTAATTTTATCTCTCTTTGAAAAAGAAGCAATTTCTTTGCACCAGTAAGTCAATGATTACATAATTTCACAATTGCAAATTGGAAACAGCAGCCAAGTTATAATACATAAATTGCTGAAGATTACTCATTAACCACTGAAAATATCATTCAAATTAACCAAAGAAACCACTAATGTTTTGTGTCTCTAAATTCATTTAACGTACTTAACAATCCTAAAAATTACTGTAAGAAGATAGGCATCATGTCCGTTTCTTTATTCTTTATTAATATTCTTTGTTCTTAACCCTACTTTGCTGCTTCTCAAAATTTAACCATTGAGAAGTTACACATTTCAGGTTGACTGAAATGTGTAAAGATGTGCAAAGATTAGAAGGCCTTCCAAGCCCTCTGTTTATTTGTTTGCTGATATTTAGATTTTAAACTGTCATCTTAAATCCACTATCTGATCAACTAATAAAACAACCTGTGACCTTTCTTCACAGACAATGCATCTCATTGTGCTAAGGCTTGGGTGGCCAGTTTTAGTGCATGAGGAATGCCTGCAATAGTGAATGGCATTCCTAAATCATCGAGGAGTAATCCTAGCAGGAAAGCCTCAAGAAGGCCAGTATCCTGTTGGGTCAACATTTCATATTAGGTTTCAACTTCCAACATGATTTAAAAATATCTGTCACTGGTGGAAGCAAAGCATCAAAAGAAAAGAAACACTGAACAATCTGCAAAACTGTACTGATAGGTAACAATGGCGCTTATAAGTATCTGTATAACTCAACATTTCTAGAAAATTTATCACAATAGGTCTAATAAAAGACAACTTGATAGTCTGTTTGTATCAGTAAAAGTTATCTAGGTATTGACTTTTGCTATTGTTATTTATAAAAGGGAAAATCTTCAGGGGACGTTCTAAAACTCTGGTTTGTAATAGAAAGGGATGAGGATACTGGACTCTCATTTATATCCAAATAAAAAACAAAAGAATACCAAGGGTGTGGTAGCCACTGAATGGCTTTAGTTTGTGGTGACAGAAAAAAGTGGAATTTTAATCTATCTGATTTTTTTATAGTAATGTAACCTAGATAGCATATTGAAAAGCAGAGACATTACTTTGCCAACAAAGGTTCGTCTAGTTAAGGCTATGGTTTTTCCTGTGGTCATGTATGGATGTGAGAGTTGGACTGTGAAGAAAGCTGAGCGCTGAAGAATTGATGCTTTTGAACTGTGGTGTTGGAGAAGACTCTTGAGAGTCCCTTGGACTTCACGGAGATCCAACCAGTCCATTCTGAAGGAGATCAGCCCTGGGATTTCTTTGGAAGGAATGATGCTAAAGCTGAAACTCCAGTACTTTGGCCTCCTCACGCGAAGAGTTGACTCACTGGAAAAGACTCTGATGCTGGGAGGGATTGGGGGCAAGAGGAGAAAGGGACGACAGAGGATGAGATGGCTAGATGGCATCACTGACTCGATGGACATGAGTCTGAGTGAACTCCGGGAGTTGGTGATGGACAGGAAGGCCTGGCGTGCTGCGATTCATGGGGTCGCAAGAGTCGGACACGACTGAGCGACTGATCTGATCTGATCTGACAGGGTTCCACTGAGAGTGATGTTTTAATAAAAGCACATATTGTGCATACCCAGATATATTGTTTTTGCATTAACTCCATCTGCACCCACACAGAAAGGAGAGACAGTAGGGACAAGATAATTTGCACCTATCCTTCCTTGTGTGTTGGAGAAGACTCTTGAGAGTCCCTTGGACTGCAAGGAGATCTAACCAGTCCATTATGAAGGAGATCAGCTCTGGGATTTCTTTGGAAGGAATGATGCTAAGGCTGAAACTCCAGTACTTTGGCCACTTCATGCAAAGAGTTGACTCATTGGAGAAGACTTTGTGCTGGGAGGGATTGAGGGCAAGAGGAGAAGGGGACGACAGAGGATGAGATGGCTGGATGGCATCACTGACTCGATGGATGTGAGTCTCAGTGAGCTCCGGGAGTTGGTGATGGACAGGGAGGCCTGGCGTGCTGCGATTCATGGGGTCGCAAAGAGACATGACTGAGCGACTGATCTGATCTGATCTGATCTTCCTTGTGTGTGTGTGCAGATCTCTGATCTCAAGAGGTTTCTAAGAAGAAATATGCAAAAAAGGGAGGAGGGGTAAGGTAAATAGAAATTATCTTGTTCCTACTCCTATCTCCCCTTTCTGTTTGCATGTGGATGGAATTAATTCAAAAACAGCACATCTGGGGATGCACAATATATGATTTTATTAAAACACTTTACTCTCAGTGGAACCTTATAATTACCATACAAAAGAATCAGATAGATTAACTTAGAAACCTCTTGAGATCAGAGAGGGTTCCAAGTGTGAAAGGTTTCCACTGTAGACAGAATGATTACATGATTACTCAAAAAGAGTGGAAAAGTTTTCACCACAAGAGAAAAAATATTTTTTTGGCTAATACACGAGGAGATGGAATTAACTAAATTTATTGCAGCCATCATTTTGCAAAACATGTAAGTCAAGTCATTAGGCTGTACCCTTTAAATTTATACAGTGCTATATGTCAATTATATATCAATAAACTGCAAGGAAAAAAAAAAGAGTGAGCTGTTTTCAGCTTTCACCTCAGGTGGTGGTAGACAGATTCATAAAGCCAATTAAAAAGAGCATGTTTCCAAGGTCATCTGCATCTTTAAGTGTTAGATAAAAGAAAAGTCAAAAATGGTGAATTTCAGGCTTTCTAAATATCATTAAAATCTTTGTGTTTTTCACATTCTTCTCCATTACTCTCAGTTTGATAAAAACAAACACTGTACTTTGTTAAGTAAATAATCCAAAACACTCAAAGAGGAAGAGCATTTAAAACAAAAAAAACAGAACTTTTTTTTTTTTTTAAAGATTCTTCTATCTCCTGTCTCAAGGTAACATATGTCTGTTTTCAGAGAATCAAAAATGAAAAACCTGTTCCCTGGAACCCATTGCCTCTCAGCTGCACTCTGCCGAAGCTGCTGTGTGAGGGAACCAGAGGTTCCCTTGATGGTTCCTGTCTCTAAAGGAGACACAGTGTTCCGCTGTGTGCTGCAAGGAAGATGTTCCAAGCTTCAAAGTCCCCCTATTTCCCAGAAGCATACTGAGGCAATAAGAAAGAAACATCTGTCAAAATCTGCTCATTTATATCCAACAGTTTTCTTGTCACAGCCCTCTTCAGGAGGAAAGCATGTGTGTGTGTGTGCTTAGACGCTCCGTTGTGTCTGACTCTCTGCTGCCCCATGGACTGAAGCCCACCACGCTTCCCCGTCCATGGGATTCTCCAGACAAGAATACTGGAGTGAGTTGTCACGCCCTCTTCCAGAGGATCTTCCCAACCCGGGGGTCGAATCCAGGTCTCTTGAGTCTCCTGCATTGGCAGGCAGATTCTTTACCACTAGTGCTACCTGGGAAGCTCTTCAGGAGGAAACTGGTCTCCCAAAAGTTAGTCCTCAGAGAACACAGCTCACTGTTTTAACAAGTTTGGCAGATCTCTATGAAGGAAAAGAGTGAAAGGATTTAAGATAAAAAGTAGAGGAAGCCCCATGTCTGATGACAACAGCTCCGATGTTCAAATAATGGGTCATTTACTTTGCCTGAACACCAACAATTTTTGATTTCTACCCCACATCCTAGTTTCTAACCATTGCAACTTTCTAGCAGGAGAGACAGAAGTCCTATTCAGAATTACTCTCCTTTGAGAATTACTCTTCTAGTCATTAGAAGAAATAAGGGTTGAACACTCCAGAGTCCTGATGAATACACAGGCGAACTCTATAGGTAGGTAGATTTCTGACTAGAAACATTCAAAAAGTTTTGTTGCACCGGGAAAGGCAAAACTATAGAGACAATAAAAAGAATGACGGCTCACAAGGTTTCACGAGAGCGGGGAAGAGAAATGAATAGGTTGAATCCAGGAGATTCTTAGGGTGATGAAATTATTATGTATGAGACAGCAACGATGGACATATTACACATTGCACTTGTCAAAACCAACAGAACTATACAATATGAAGTGTGTGTATGCTTAGTCGCTCAGTCATGTCTGACTCTTTGCAACACCATGAACTGTAGTCTGCCAGGCTCTTCTGTCCATAATATTCTCCAGGCAAAAATACTGGAGTGGGTAGCCCTTTCCTTCTCCAGGGGATCTTTCTGACCTAGGGATTGAACCCAAGTCTCCTGAATTGCAGGTGGATTCTTTACCATCTGAGTTATCAGGGAAGCATATAATATGAGAAGATCTCCTTACTGTAAACTATGGTCTTTAGTAGTCAATATTGTATATCAAAATTGGTTCATCAATCTTGATGAATGTACCATACTTATGTGTGTTACTTGCTCAGTTGTGTCCGGCTCTTAGCGACCCCATGGACTGTAGCCCACCAGGTTCCTCTGTCCCTGGGATTCTCCAGGCAAGAATACTGGAGTGAGTTGCCGTTTCCTTCTCCAGGGGATCTTCCTGATCCAGGGATGGAACCTGGGTCTCCTGCATTGCAGGCAGATTCTTTACCATCTGAGCCACCAGGGAAGCCCACCATTATACTTAGGCAAGATATAAATAATAGGAGATACTCTAGGAAAGCAAGGAGGACAAATAGAAACTCTTTACACAATCTGTTCAGGAGAAGGGGATGACAGAGGATGAGATGGCTGGATGGCATCACCAACTCGATGGACATGAGTTTTTGAGCAAGCTCCAGGAGTTTACAGGGGAGCCTGGCATGTTGCAGTCCATGGGGTTGCGAAGAGTCAGACGCAACTGAGCGACTGAACTGAACTGATAAATGTCCAATATATCTGAAACAGTCATTAATAATGTCAAGGGGAAGACAACTCATGATAAAAGACTAATGTCCTTACCACCACAATAGCTCCTAGTACTGAGACAAAGCATTTTTTTAAAAAATCAGTGACAAGGAAGACAAGGGAGATCAAGATGGTAGAGTAGGAGGACGCCGAGCTCACCATCCCGACGAACACATCAAGGATACATCTAGATGTGTAGTGACTCTAGCTGGACACAAACAGGAGTCTGGAGGAAAGGCTCTGCTACAAGCAAGGCTGTAAAGATCCACATGGAATCGGGCACGAAGAGAGGAGATGGAAGCAAGCAGGACCCATGCCCCAAGCAGGACAGAGAGGAGGAGGGGGATATGATGGGCTCAGAGATCCCCCCTGTGAAATTAGGGCACACCAGCCATAGGGTCCAACCCAGGGAAGACAAATCCCTTTAGCTGGTTTGAAAACTGTGGGACTTACAGGAGGGCTTAAGAAGCCGAGACTCTGCTCACGAAGAGCGGGTGCACACGCCTGCCTGCTCTAGGGAACAAGGGGGAGGAAGCAGACTGAAAACAGTGTGGAGAGTCTGGCTGGTTTCCCACAACTGCTCCTGTCTGCAACAAGTGCCTGATCTAGCTTCTCTTGCTCCTGAGCAGCTTCCCACCAGGACGGAGGTGCTGTATTCAGGGGAGGGAGTGCACATTTAGAAGAAAAGGAACCTGCCTGGACCCGACCCTCAGGGCTTCTGGTCCAGCACCTCGAGCTCTGCTGACACTCAGATAGGGAAGTGGCAGCCACTGAACATGGGAGAAGCCAGCTTGCCCCTGGCTGTGGCTCTAGCCCCTCCATCTCCAGCCCTACCTCTCACCAAGGTGACAGCTGCCAGCACACCCCAGGAGAAGATGGAATCCTTGCTCACTTCAGATCCAGCTTTTCCCACCAAAGCCACTGGGCACTTGCAGACTGCAGAGGGGCACTCACACACAAGCATACCCCATTCAAGAGCAGGACAGGTAACTATTTCAACAAATTTCATTGAGTTAAACATAATGGGAATACAGAGGAAAAAGTTTCAAATGAAAGAACGAGGGGGAAGAAAGACCTGAAGAAAACCCTAATGAAACAGAGATAAAAATTTACCAGATAAAAGGGTTCAAAGTATTAGTAATAAGAATGTCAACTAAATTGAGTTAAAAAAAAAAAAAAAAGATACAAAGAATAAGAATTTTAACAAGGAACTAAAACATATTTTAAAAAACGGAGCTCCAGAATGCAATAACTGAAATGAAGAATACACTCGAAGGAATTAATAGATTAGGTGATACAGAAGAACACATGAGAAATCCGGAAGAGAGAATAATGCAATCACTCAATCATAAATAACAAAAAGGAAAACCAACCAAGAGCCTTCTGAGACAACACCAAGTGTTCTAACATTCACATTACAGGGGTCCCAGAAGGTGAAAAGAGAAAGGGGTAGAAAATGTATTTGATGAAATTATGGCTGAAAGCTCCTAAAGCTGAAGAAGGAAACAGATTTCTAGTACAGGAAGCACAGGTAGTTTCAGAGAAGACAAGTTCAAAGAGACCCACTTTGAGACATATCATAATTAAAATGGCAAAAGCTAGAGATTAAAAAGAGAATTTTAAAGGCAGCAAGAGAAAAATAGAGTCACGTACAAGGGAATCCCCTCCCCCTAAAAAAAACAGGACTTAATTAACCTTAAAAGTTTTTTTTTTTTTCACAGCAAAGGAAACTATCACCAAAATGAAGAGACAACCTGCTGAATGGGAGAAAATATTTGCAAATGATATGACCAATAAAGAGTTTATATTCAAAATATACAGCGCATATAATTCAATATCAGAAAAACAACTGCTTTAAAAAGGGCAGAAGACCTGAATAGACAGTTTTCTGAAGAAGACATACAGAGGCAAACAGGCATATGAAAAGATGCTGAACACTGCCAATCATCAGAATAATACAAGTCATAACCACAGTGAGATCGCCTCACACCTGTCAGAATGGCTATCATCAAGAAGTTCACAGATAACATATGTCGGTGAGGATGTGGAACAACGGGAACCTTAGCACGCTACTGGTGGGAGTGTAAACTGGCAAACCACTATGGAAAACAGCACGGAGCTTTCTCAAAAAAGCTAAAAACAGAACCACCATATGATCCAGCAAGTCCCAATCCTGGGTATATATCTGAAGAAAACAAAAAACAGTAATTAGAAAAGATATATGCACCTCAATGTTTATAGCAACACTATTTATAATAGCCAAGAAATGACAGCAACCTAAGTGTAACAACTGAATGGTTAAAGAGGATGTGGTAAATATGGACAATGAAATATTCATAAAAAGAATGAAAATTTCCTATCTGCAACAACATGGATGGACCTGGAGGATATTATGCTTAGTGAAATAAGTCAGCCAGACAAAGACAAATACTGCATATTAGCACTTGTATGTGGAACCTAAAAAAATAAACATAACAAAACAAAAACAGATTTACTGATACAGATCAATACAGATCCAGCAAGGGGGGACTTCCCGGTGGCTCAGACAGTAAAGAATCTGCCTGCAATGCAGGAGACCCTGGTTCAAGCCCTGGGTTTGGAAGATCCCTGGAGAAGGGAATGGCTACCCACTCCAGTATTCTTGCCAGTTAAATTGGCAAGCAAATTAAAACATAATTAACTTAGCAAATTGAAAATTTTGATGATACATACTTTGGCAAGTGTATAAATAACAAGGTGCAGGGATAAACTCTTCTCAAGAGTCGCCTGGAAATACAGTCTTTGAGAGTACAATTTGGAAATATTGTTTAAAATGAATAATACACAAACTCTTTGACCTACCAACTCCACAGACACATTTGCACAATTTGTGCTAATATATATATTCCAGAATATTTGCTGCATATAGATTTTATTAGTAAAATATTGGTAACAATTTAAACAGTATTTCCAAAGAATAAAATACTAGTTGATCATCAATAAGAATGAGGTAGAACTGTGTATAATAATATGCAAAGATGCTCAAGACATTCAATAGGAGAAAAACATCACGTAGAACACTATACTTGTGTATATGTGTGTCTATGCTTATATTGCCACATGTGCACAGAAATATTGGGAAGGCATGTAAGACCCTCTGTGTTTATCTCTCAGGTATGCAACCAGAGGGGACAGGGAGAAGTCAAACTGTTTTTCTTTCTCTTTCTGTACTGCTACATTTTCTAGAGTCTAAATTTGTTACCTTATAGTAAACACTAGAATTTGCTGCACCTTGTTTAGCGAGTGTTAGTGTTAGTCGCTCAGTCGTGCCTGACTCTTTGCAACCCCTATGGACTGCAGCCCACCAGGCTCCTCTGACCATGGAATTTCCCAGGCAAGAATACTGGCGTGGACTGCCATTTCCTCCTCCACGGGATCTTCCCCCATCCAGGAACTGAACCTGGTTCTCCTGCATTGCAGGTAGATTCTTTACTGTCTGAGCCACCAGAGTAGCTGCTTCACTGCAAACATTCTGGAAAACAAGCAGTAAGACCCCTAATGTCTAGGCCAGGGCAGATGCACGGTCCGGGCCCTGTATCTAATCTCTGTGCGTGGCCGGCTTTACCTTTGGTAGGATACTTAGGTAAGCAGACTCGCCGGAAGCTTTCAGAAAGGCAGAGGAGGGTGGCGGTGGAGTCCTGAGGTCCCCGAGCAATTCATCATTCCTGGCGCCCCGTGGCGGGAGGAAGCTGGCACTGCTCTGACTGAGGCTCCCAAAGCCTGCCAGGTCCGAGTCCTGGAGAGTGCTTTTCTGGTGGCACCTGTACCTGGTGTCCGGGCTCACCAGGGCTTCTTCAAACACAGACTCCTCATCGGAGAGCTGCAGTTTCTCCAGCTCTTTATTGATTTTCTGCACATCTGCCACGGTGGTGCCGGGGGACATGCGACTGTCAGGCTTTGTGTACTCAGCACAGAGGCTGAGGATGGTCTCCAGACGCTGTCTCTCCTAGAACACAGAGGACAGAATGTCGGTGAGTTTGTGAGGAGGGAGCACCTCCACAAAGAGAAGAGGCTGGGACCACTGTTAAATTCAACCCACACAAAGTCCCACAGACAACTGGCTGGTGATATTTTTATCATTGATGAATCCACTTATAAAATCAAGATGAAACCTGGTTTAACAAATAATGCCTGATGGTCCTCCCAAACTCAATTCTTTATTTGTATATCCCAGTGCTGATCCTAGCACATACTAGCACCTAGTGAAACCTTTTTTGATTTGTCAATTCTCCAAACACTTCAAAAAAAATTTTTTTAATCTCCTTTTTGAAATCTTCACCCCCTTGCCTCCCTCTACTACCTACCTTCAACAATAGCTCTTTCATCATTGTAGCCTTAGTATTATATTTGCACTTCTCTAACTTTCTATAGAAATATCATTCTACTGTTTAGATGCACAAAAGAAAAATGTTACTTTAAAAAAGGTTTAATTTGAAAGGTATAACTAGATCTTCATTTTTTTTCTTGAAATGCTTCAAAACTTTCAAAACTTTTTTATGTCTTGTCATGATATAAAGATCTTTCCCACAAATTTCTCACATGAATAAATTAAAATATTTTTTTTAAAAAGAGAATGCTGTAGGAAGATGAAGAATATTCAATATCGGGTCCAGACAAGAAGACAGCAATATATTTCAAATTCTCAGATCATTAAGTATTTGAATCATTTAGCTGAACTATAAAATGATAGTTTGTTTTAAAAAATCAATATACTGGCCATTGATGTCTGTAACAGTACCACTAACTGACACTGCACCAAGCTGCCCAGAAAAAACAAGTATATATTTATGATTTTCAACTTTAAATTTACTATATGTTTGTGAACAAGGGGATATAATTTACAAAATGCTTATCATAAACCTAGACAGCACTGTTGGGGTAAGGAAACTCAACATCTTCTTCTCTCACATTAGCTCAGTTGCCAAAGTGAAAAGAAAAAAATAAAATAGCAAAATAATCTCTTGTCATTACATCTACCACATTGAAAAGAGGATTCTAAAGTCTTCCACAGAGACACATTTTCCAAACTGGTTACCAGTAACAAAATAGAAAAATGTTAAGTAGCCCTGGGCTATTGTTTTTACTATTTTACAGCAAATCTGTAGAGACGAAATTCTGAAGGCAGTTTACTCTTTATTAGTGGAAGAATATCAAATAGGAAAATCAATTAGGAAAAGGCAAACATAATTCCCTGGTTTTCATTAAATACATCCATTAAATGACAAATTAGCATGAAATGACTTTTATCCGTCTTCTTAAGTACTCTCCACACTCCAAAAATGCAATAACTTGATCAAAAGGACTATTAAACTGGTTCTTATAAGCCCCACCTCCCTTTCACTGCCTGAACTTCTGGACTCCAGATGCAGCTCCGTCCTCATGGCCTCAGTCTCATGAAGGCACTCGGCTGTACAACCTCATCGCAGGAGCTTCTGCACCCTGTCCATCCAGGAGTCCCGGTGCTTATTTATCTCTGCAGCTGCCACCAGCTGCCAAGTCCTACCCACCTCAGCTTCGTGGGGAGGGAGCGTGTATGTGTGGTGGTGGGGGGGGGGGGCAGTGGCACAGCATTCACTGCCTTATTTTAAACTTCTCTAACAATCTAGAAAAGTCTGCGTGGGAATATGCAAAAACAACTGGAAGGCATAAGTGAGGAAGGGGATAGGCACAAAATGTTATAATTTACCCCTTCTCAAGAGCATCTGCATTAGAGGCTAATCTCCAAGGAAAATTTCTCTTTCTGCAGTGTAGGTGAATTAAGTCAAAGCATCTAAACTCAATCTTTGCTAATCTTCATAGAGGACAGTGTGTATGCCTTGACATTCATTATGTTTGTTTTGGGATTATAGGAAAGTTGTCAATTTCTATTAATCAAGTTGCTAATGAACAGTGCAGTCCTCAAAAGCATGAAAGATACTTCTGCCCAGTCTGTCACTCACGGCAAAATTCCTCCTACCTCTCCTTCCCAAAATAGTCTCTTTTGCTGCCAGTGCTATTGCTTAATTCCAGAGGGAATAAATGATCCCAGCCTTAAGATGAATGCTATTTCAGATGGTGAAACAGTATTCCAAGGCGGGTGCACAGGAAGTTTGGTCTACTGCTATGTGCTTCTCTCTATTCTTATCACCCCATTCACAGCCAATCTGTTCAGACTTGAATCTCACATGCATGCAGCACTGCTGCCCACGAGTCTAACAGAAATCCGGACTGCGCTGAGATGCACTGGCCCCGTCAGAAGCTGCACCAAAGAAAAATAAACTGATGATGAGAAGTGCTTCAGAAGAAAGGTCTGCAAGGCATTTCGGAAAGCAAGAGAAGCCTTTTGAGGAAAACCCTGAGCAGAATCGCCCTCATAATTCTCCCCTGAGCTCTCTTCATCCTTCCCATTCATCACGCTGATATTCTCCACTCTGCATGACCTGAAACAAGGGCGGCCATTCTGCACAGGACACTTTTGAGAATCAAATAGAGCACTATTAATAATTATGCTGGGACAGCAAGCCCAAACTGAGATGGGCAACCTGAGATGTGTGGCTCTCTTCCTAAAATTCAATTTCCTTTGACGATTTACCTGACAACCTGGTGAGTTAGGAAGCTACCCTCTTTGAGATCTCCAATTCCTACCCACCTTTCCAAACCAGCAACCTACTGTGCATTCTCTTGAAAAGGCACCAGCAGAGAGTCTAAATATCTAAATGACCTAAAACATTGGTATTCAGGATTTAGAATGTAGCTCCCTTTGAATCAAATTGTTTAAAATACATTTAGACTTTTTTCCCTCTCCATTTTCCCTTTCCTCCATCTCCATATTAGAGGAAGCTCTGAAGGGGACATAGAGCTTAACAAATAAACCTGAAGAAAATGGTGCACCTTTCTTTCCCTTAATGATTAAAAAAAATGTTGTGGGCTGTGTCTTTTGACCACAGAGCTTTCTTTCTTTTCAGATGAATATGTCTGGCATTGCCCCATTATAGTTCACAGCCCTCGTCAGGAACCTCATCAGTATTTTGAACCCACCCAGTGCTCTCATAATCAACAGGCGCCTAAGCCCTTGGACACTGAATACAATATAGAAATAAATTATGCAGAAAATCAAGTACCAATTCTTAATCATGAGTGAAATCTTTGTTAAAATTTCCCTTTTAGTAACCCAAGAGAAGACTCTATACATGGACATCACCAGATGGTCAACACTGAAATCAGATTGATTATATTCTTTGCAGCCAAAGATGGACAAGCTCTATACAATCAGCAAAAACAAGATCAGGAGCTGACTGTGACTCAGACCATGAACTCCTCATTGCCAAATTCAGACTGAAACTGAAGAAACAAGGGAAACCCACTAGACCATTCAGGTACAACCTAAATCAAATCCCTATGATTATACAGTGAAAGTGAGAAATAGATTTAAGGGCCTAGATCTGATAGATAGAGTGCCTGATGAACTATGGAATGAGGTTCATGATATTGTACAGGAGACAGGGATCAAGACCATCCCCATGGAAAAGAAATGCAAAAAAGCAAAATGGCTGTCTGGGGAGGCCTTACAAATAGCTGTGAAAAGAACAGAAGCGAAAAGCAAAGGAGAAAAGGAAAGATATAAACATCTAAATACAGAGTTCCAAAGAATAGCAAGAAGAGATAAGAAAGCCTTCTTCAGTGATCAATGCAAAGAAATAGAGGAAAACAACAGAATGGGAAAGACTAGGGATCTCTTCAAGAAAATCAGAGATACCAAAGGAACATTTCATGCAAAGATGGGCACCATAAAGGACAGAGATGGTGTGGACCTAACAGAAGCAGAAGATATTAAGAAGAGGTGGCAAGAATACACAGAAGAACTGTACAAAAAAAGAGCTTCAAGACCTAGACAATCATGATGATGTAATCACTGACCTAGAGCCAGACATCTTGGAATGTGAAGTCAAATGGGCCTTAGAAAGCATCACTACGAACAAAGCTAGTGGAGGTGATGGAATTCCAGTGGAACTATTCCAAGTCCTGAATGATGATGCTGTGAAAGTGCTGCACTCAATATGCCAGCAAATTTGGAAAACTCAGCAGTGGCCACAGGACTGGAAAAGGTCAGTTTTCATCCCAATCCCAAAGAAAGGCAATGCCAAGGAGTGCTCAAACTACTGAACAATTGCACTCATCTCACACGCTAGTAAAGTAATGCTCAAAATTCTCCAAGCCAGGCTTCAGCAATATGTGAACCATGAACTTCCTGATGTTCAAGCTCGTTTTAGAAAAGGCAGAGGAACCAGAGATCAAATTGCCAACATCCGCTGGATTGTGGAAAAAGCAAGAGAGTTCCAGAAAAACATCTATTTCTGCTTTATTGACTATGCCAAAGCCTTTGACTGTGTGGATCACAATAAACTATGGAAAATTCTGAAAGAGATGGGAATACCAGACCACCTGATCTGCCTCTTGAGAAATCTGTATGCAGGTCAGGAAGCAACAGTTAGAACTGGTCATGGAACAACAGACTGGTTCCAAATAGGAAAAGGAGTACGTCAAGGCTGCATATTGTCACCATGTTTATTTAACTTATATGCAGAGTACATCATGAGAAATGCTGGACTGGAAGAAACACAAGTTGGAATCAAGATTGCCGGGAGAAATATCAATAACCTCAGATATGCAGATGACACCACTCTTATGGCAGAAAGTGAAGAGGGGCTAAAAAGCCTCTTGATGAAAGTGAAAGTGGAGAGTGAAAAGGTTGGCTTAAAGCTCAACATTCAGAAAACGAAGATCATGGCATCTGGTCCCATCACTGCATGGGAAATAGATGGGGAAACAGTGGAAACAGTGTCAGACTTTGTTTTTCTGGGCTCCAAAATCACTGCAGATGGTGACTGCAGCCATGAAATTAAAAGACGCTTACTCCTTGGAAGGAAAGTTATGACCAACCTAGATAGCATATTCAAAAGCAGAGACATTACTTTACCAACAAAGGTTCGCCTAGTCAAGGCTATGGTCTTTCCTGTGGTCATGTATGGATGTGAGAGCTGGACTGTGAGGAAGGCTGAGCGCCGAAGAATTGATGCTTTTGAACTGTGGTGTTGGAGAAGACTCTTGAGAGTCCCTTGGACTGCAAGAAGATCCAACCAGTCCATTCTGAAGGAGATCAATCCAGGAATTTCTTTAGAAGGAATGATGCTAAAGCTGAAACTCCAGTATTTTGGCCACCTCATGCGAAGAGTTGACTCATTGGAGAAGACTCTGATGCTGGGAGGGATTGAGGGCAGGAGGAGAAGGGGACGACAGAGGATGAGACGGCTGGATGGCATCACTGACTCGATGGATGCGAGTCTGAGTGACCTCCGGGAGCTGGTGATGGACAGGGAGGCCTGGCGTGCTGCGGTTCATGGGGTCGCAAAGAGTCGGGCACGACTGAGCGATTGATCTGATCTGATCTGATCTGAAAATGGACAATGTGCAAGAAATGGACAAATTCTTAGAAAAGTACAACTTCCCAAAACTGGATCAGGAAGAAATAAAAAATCTTAACAGACTCATCACAAGCGCGGAAATTGAAACTGTAATCAGAAATCTTCCAGCAAGCAAAAGCCCAGGTCCAGACGGCTTCACAGCTGAATTCTACCAAAAATTTAGAGAAGAGCTAACACCTATCCTACTCAAACTGTTCCAGAAAATTGCAGAGGAAGGTAAACTTCCAAACTCATTCTATGAGGCCACCATCACCCTAATACCAAAACCTGACAAAGATGCCACAAAAAAAGAAACCTACAGGCCAATATCACTGATGAACATAGATGCAAAAATCCTTAACAAAATTCTAGCAATCAGAATCCAACAACACATTAAAAAGATCATACACCATGACCAAGTGGGCTTTATCCCAGGAATGCAAGGGTTCTTCAATATCCACAAATCAATCAACGTAATACACCACATTAACAAACTGAAGAATAAAAACCATATGATTATCTCAATAGATGCAGAGAAAGCCTTTGACAAAGTTCAACATCCATTTATGATAAAAACTCTCCAGAAAGCAGGAATAGAAGGAACATACCTCAACATAATAAAAGCTATATATGACAAACCCATAGCAAACATTATCCTCAATGGTGAAAAATTGAAAGCATTTCCTCTAAAGTCAGGAACAAGACAAGGATGCCCACTTTCACCATTACTACTCAACATAGTTTTGGAAGTTTTGGTCACAGCAATCAGAGCAGAAAAAGAAATAAAAGGAATCCAAATTGGAAAAGAAGAAGTAAAACTCTCACTGTTTGCAGATGACATGATCCTCTACACAGAAAACCCTAAAGACTCCACCAGAAAATTACTAGAACTGATCAATGAATATAGTAAAGTTGCAGGATATAAAATTAACACACAGAAATCCCTTGCATTCCTGTACACTAATAACGAGAAAATAGAAAGAGAAATTAAGGAAACAATTCCATTCACCATTGCAATGAAAACAATAAAATACTTAGGAATATATCTTCCTAAAGAATCTAAAGACCTATATATAGAAAACTATAAAACATTGGTGAAAGAAATCAAAGAGGACACTAATAGATGGAGAAATATACCATGTTTATGGATTGGTAGAATCAATATAGTGAAAATGAGTATACTACCCAAAGCAATTTATAGATTCAATGCAATCCCCATCAAGCTACCAACAGTATTCTTCACAGAGCTAGAACAAATAATTTCTCAATTTGTATGGAAATACAAAAAACCTCGAATAGCCAAAGCTATCTTGAGAAAGAAGAACGGAACTGGAGGAATCAACCTGCCTGACTTCAGGCTCTACTACAAAGCCACAGTCATCAAGACAGTATGGTATTGGCACAAGGACAGAAATATAGATCAATGGAACAAAATAGAAAGCCCAGAGATAAATCCACGCACATATGGTCACCTTATCTTTGACAAAGGAGGCAAGAATATACAATGGATTAAAGACAATCTCTTTAACAAGTGGTGCTGGGAAAACTGGTCAAACACTTGTAAAAGAATGAAACTAGAACACTTTCTAACGCCATACACAAAAATAAACTCAAAATGGATTAAAGAGCTAAATGTAAGACCAGAAACCATAAAACTCCTAGAGGAAAACATAGGCAAAACACTCTCTGACTTACATCACAGCAGGATCCTCCATGACCCACCTCCCAGAATATCGGAAATAAAATCAAAAATGAACAAATGGGACCTAATCAAACTTAAAAAGCTTCTGCACAACAAAGGAAACTATAAGCAAGGTGAAAAGACAGCCTTCAGAATGGGAGAAAATAATAGCAAATGAAGCAACTGACAAACAACTAATCTCAAAAATATACAAGCAACTTCTACAGCTCAATTCCAGAAAAATAAATGACCCAATCAAAAAATGGGCCAAAGAACTAAATAGACATTTCTCCAAAGAAGACAGATGGCTAACAAACACATGAAAAGATGCTCAACATCACTCATTATCAGAGAAATGCAAATCAAAACCACTATGAGATACCATTTCACGCCAATCAGAATGGCTGCTATCCAAAAGTCCACAAGCAATAAATGCTGGAGAGGGTGTGGAGAGAAGGGAACCCTCTTACACTGTTGGTGGGAACGCAAACTAGTACAGCCACTAAGGAGAACAGTATGGAGATTCCTCAAAAAACTGGGAATAGAACTGCCTTATGATCCAGCAATCCCACTGCTAGGCATATACACTGAGAAAACCAGAATTGAAAGAGACACGTGTACCCCAATGTTCATAGCAGCACTGTTTACAATTGCCAGAACGTGGAAGCAACCTAGATGTCCATCCGCAGATGAATGGATAAGCAAGCTGTGGTACATATACACAATGGAGTATTACTCAGCCATTAAAAAGAATACATTTGAATCAGTTCTAAGGAGGTGGATGGAACTGGAGCCTATTATACAGAGTGAAGTAAGCCAGAAACAAAAACACAAATACAGTATACTAACGCATATATATGGCATTTAGAAAGATGGTAAAACTAACCCTATTTACAAGACAGCAAAAGAGACACTGATGTATAGAACAGACTTTTGGACTCTGGGACCGGGAGAAGGTGGGATGATTGGGGAGAATAGCATTGAAATATGTATAATATTATATCTGAAACGAGTCGTCAGTCCAGGTACGATGCCCGATAACAAATGCCTGGGGCTGGAACACTGGGACGACCTGGAGGGATGGTGTGGGGAGGGGAGAGGGAGGAGGGTTCAGGATGGGGAACACGTGTATACTGGCGGCGGATCCATCTTGATGTACTGTAAAAGCAATACAATATTGTAAAGTTAAGCAAAATAAAAAAAAAAAAAAAAAAAGGAGAATCTATTATTAAAAAAAAAAAAAAATAGAAAAGGCAGAGGAACCAGAGATCAAATTGCCAACATCCGCTGGATCGTGGAAAAAGCAAGAGAGTTCCAGAAAAACATCTATTTCTGCTTTATTGACTATGCCAAAGCCTTTGACTGTGTAGATCACAATAAACTGTGGAAAATTCTGAAAGAGATGGGAATACCAGACCACCTGATCTGCCTCTTGAGAAATCTGTATGCAGGTCAGGAAGCAACAGTTAGAACTGGTCATGGAACAACAGACTGGTTCCAAATAGGAAAAGGAGTACGTCAAGGCTGTATATTGTCACCATGTTTATTTTACTTATATGCAGAGTACATCATGAGAAATGCTGGACTGGAAGAAACACAAGTTGGAATCAAGATTGCTGGGAGAAATATCAATAACCTTAGATATGCGGATGACACCACCCTTATGGCAGAAAGTGAAGAGGAACTAAAAAGCCTCTTGATGAAAGTGAAAGTGGAGAGTGAAAAGGTTGGCTTAAAGCTCAACATTCAGAAAACGAAGATCATGGCATCTGGTCCCATCACTACATGGGAAATAGATGGAGAAACAGTGGAAACAGTGTCGGACTTTATTTTTCTGGGCTCCAAAATCACTGCAGATGGTGACTGCAGCCATGAAATTAAAAGACGCTTACTCCTTGGAAGGAAAGTTATGACCAACCTAGATCACATATTCAAAAGCAGAGACATCACTTTGCCAACAAAGGTTCGTCTAGTCAAAGCTATGGTCTTTCCTGTGGTCATGTATGGATGTGAGAGCTGGACTGTGAAGAAGGCTGAGCGCTGAAGAATTGATGCTTTTGAACTGTGGTGTTGGAGAAGACTCTTGAGAGTCCCTTGGACTGCAAGGAGATCCAATCAGTCCATTCTGAAGGAGATCAATCCTGGGATTTCTTTGGAAGGAATGATGCTAAAGCTGAAATTCCAGTATTTTGGCCACCTCATGGGAAGAGTTGACTCATTGGAGAAGACTCTGATGCTGGGAGGGATTGGGGACAGGAAGAGAAGGGGACGACAGAGGATGAGATGGCTGGATGGCATCACTGACTCGATGGATGTGAGTTTGAGTGACCTCCGGGAGTTGGTGATGGACAGGGAGGCCTGGCGTGCTGCAGTTCATGGGGTCGCAGAGTCGGACATGACTGAGCGACTGATCTGATCTGATCTGATGGAGATGATATGGAAATTCCTTAAAAAACTAAAAATGGAGTTACCACATGATCCTGTAAACCCACTCCCAAACATACATCCAGAGAAAACTGTAATTCAGAAACATACACGCACCCCAATGTTCACTGCAGCACTATTTATAATAGCCAAGATATGGAAGCAACCTCAATGTCCACTGAAAGACGAGTGGATAAAGGTGTGAGATATATATACACAAAGGAATATTGTTGTTGCTGAGCTGATAAGTCATGTTCATGGAATACTATCCAGTCATTAAAGAGAATGAAATAATGCCATGAATGGACCTAGAGATTATCATACTAAGAGAAGTCAGAAAAAGACAAATATGACATGATATCATTTATTTGTGGAATATTAAAAAAAAAAGGTACAAATGAACTTATTTACAAAACAGAAATAGATCCATAGATGTAGAAAATAAGCTTTGGTTACCAAAAGGACAGAAGGAAGGAGAGATAAATTATGAGTTTGGAATTAACATATATACACACTACTATATATAAAATAGCCAACAAGGACCTACTATATAGCACAGGGAACAATACTAAGTATTTTGTAATAACCTATAAAAGAAAAGAATCTGAAAAAGAATGTATACATACATATATGTATATATATACAAAAACTGAATCAGTGTGTGTACACTTGAAACTAATAGGACATGACAAATCAATTATACTTCGATTAAAAAACCTCAAAAGAAAAGGAAAAACAAAGAAAATCCCTCTTTTATAACTATATATGCTAAGTTATTTACAAAAAGGGCCAACTTTTGGTGGTTAGAAATAATTTACTTGAAAAGAGATTTTTCTCTATTTAAGAGGACCTGTTGTAACTAATAAATATGACCTCACTCTTCTATTAATCCTAGGGATTCAGTGTCTCCATATCTTCAGTTCAATAGCAATCTATTAAGCTACTCTCTGCCTGGTATTGTGCTGGGACTACAAAGATAGAAGAAGACAGCATTTGTACCCTCAGATCTTTAACAAGAAGCTGCTGCTGCTGCTAAGTCGCTTCAGTCGTGTCCAACTCTGTGCGACCCCACAGATGGCAGCCCACCAGGATCCCCCGTCCCTGGGATTCTCCAGGCAAGAACATTGGAGTGGGTTGCCATTTCCTTCTCCAATGCATGAAAGTGAAAAGTGAAAGTGAAGTCACTCAGTTGTGTCCGACTCTTAGCGACCCCATGGACTGCAGCCTACCAGGCTCCTCCGTCCGTGGGATTTTTCAGGCAAGAGTACTGGAGTGAGGTGCCATTGCCTTCTCTGTAACAAGAAGCACAAATAGGCAATTGACTAAAGAAACAGTGATAACAGGTTTACAGAAAATATATGGATTCTTTTATGGGAAGGCAGTGCACAAAAATTATAGAAAAAGAAATCTGAATTGAGTCCTCGAGGATAAGTATAAGTCTGGTCTGCTGGACAGGTAGGCAGGGCATTTCTATAAATGAACCATATAAGCAAAGTCCCAGAGTCATGAATTATCACAGTATACTCATAGATCAACAGCTACTATGTGGGCTAGAGAGATGGGGTTCTTGGAGGAAGAGGAATGAGATACACGCAGAGATAGGTCAAATTTCTTCCTCTTTATATCAGGACTCCATAGATTTCAACACCCTAAATAAACTTTAGGAATAAATTCATAGGGTGCACCAGCAAGGGTCAGAAATCTCGGTTTAAAAGTGGATGGTGGAATGAGATGAGCTGACAGCATGTAAACAGAATTTCCAAGACTCTATGATCAAATTTTGACGTCTCAATTAGGTGGGTCTATAAGGAGGAAAAACAGAAGCAATGCCTTAGAAATCTTTCTGTGTGTCTCTATGTTCTTAGAGATAAGTCCCTTAAGGTAGAAATAAATCCCTGGTAGTGTTAGCATCATTTCTCTTCTTTCTAGGCACAGAATAAAATGGTTCTTTTTTTCCTAACCCCTAAACTGGATATGACTATCAAACTTGCATCAGCCAATGAAATGTAAGAAGCAACAAATGTCACTTCTGCCTAAACAGCCAGCACATGATTCATTACATGCCTGGCTTTATCATAGCAGAGCAACACTGCAATGATGTTGGCTTCATCAGCCTAGGCTGTGAGTGAGCAAGCCTGGAGCAGAGGCCTCATTCAACCCAAGTGGGCCACGGGGTATGACACTGAAACTGATTTATGTTTCCTGACGCTTTTGAGATACATTTGCTGTGTAACTAAGAATTTGACTTTGCCCAAAGAGAGGTCTGCTTCTGCTGTTGGCTTATGGAAAGTAATCTATGTCATAACTGATAAGAGTGTTTTTGTTGATTAGGGAAAGGTTGGCCACACCTTTCCCTCAGGGTGGGGGATGGCTACTCCAGAGAGACTACATGATTTCATGTAGGTGCTTTGGGTCAGTTCAGTTCAGTCGCTCAGTCGTGTCCGACTCTTTGTGACCCCTTGAATCACAGCATGCCAGGCCTCCCTGTCCATCACCATCTCCCAGAGTTCACTCAGACTCACGTCCATCGAGTCAGTGATGCCATTCAGCCATCTCATCCTCTGTCGTCCCCCTTCTTCTCCTGCCCCCAATCCCTCCCAGCATCAGAGTCTTTTCCAATGAGTCAACTCTTCACATGAGGTGGCCAAAGTACTGGAGTTTCAGCTTTAGCATCAGTCTTCCAATGAACACCCGGGACTGATCTCCTTCAGAATGGACTGGTTGGATCTCTTTGCAGTCCAAGGGACTCTCAAGAGTCTTCTCTAATACCACAGTTTAAAAGCATCAATTCTTTGGCACTCAGCTTTCTTCACAGTCCAACTCTCACATCCATACATGACCACAGGAAAAACTACAGCCTTGACTAGACGGACCTTTGTTGGCAAAGTAATGTCTCTGCTTTTGAATATGCTATCTAGGTTGGTCATAACTTTCCTTCCAAAGAGTAAGTGTCTTTTAATTTCATGGCTGCAGTCACCATCTGTAGTGATTCTGGAGCCCAGAAAAATAAAATCTGACACTGTTTCCACTGTTTCTCCATCTATTTCCCATGAAGTGATGGGACTGGATGCCATGATCTTGGTTTTCTGAATGTTGAGCTTTAAGCCAACTTTTTCACTCTCCTCTTTCACTTTCATCAAGAGACTTGAGTTCCTCTTCACTTTCTGCCATAAGAGTGGTGTCATCTGCAAAGCTGAGGTTATTGATATTTCTCCCGGCAATCTTGATTCTAGCTTGTGCTTCTTCCAGCCCAGCGTTTCTCATGATGTACTCTGCATATAAGTTAAATAAGCAGGGGGACACATGCTTTGGGTCATGTGGTATCAATCAACCTGGAGACAGAAGTTAACCACACAGGCAATTAATCATGCCTATGTTATGAAGTCCACTAGAAACTCTGGACACAAAAGCTCAGGTAAGCTTCACTGGTGGCCCACAGGAAAAATATCTTATGCAGCCAAATATCTCCCTTAAAGTCCACAGACTATGAGGTTCCTTTGCCAATATGGAAAGAGAAAAAAATTCCCTCATGGCCTAGAATTCTTCCCTGTGGTAGACTAGGTGCCTGAGCCCAGTCGCCAAAGTAACCCAGGGAGGAAGGAATCTTTTTCTGTCACTCACTGCCATTTGGTCCCTCTAACACCATCATTACTGAGCAACATACATTCCGCACAGCATAAGTCCATGGAGCTTCTGGAAAGAACTTCTAGAAAGAACTACCTTCCAAAAACTCCATCTCCTAGCCAGTACACACGTCATCCCTGATATAGAATCCAGGTTTCTATTTCACATTGTCTCTGGCTTCACCTTAAATGCCAGAGGTAATCAGTGTCCCTGCCCTGTGAGTACATGCCTCATTCAAATACCCAAGGAACTTGTCACATCCTGCCTTTGCTCATACCCAAAGAAATTCAGTTATCCTAATGCCATTTTATAAATCAATCCTCACACTCCTGATCATTTTTTAAAAGAGTTACATTACTAAGTGGTGTGTCAACAGCTCCCTAAAATCCGCTTGTTTCTACTATTATTTTTAGCTATGTCCCTCTTCTGGAGGAGCTTATACTTAAGAAAATATGTATAAATATAAGTATATAATATACTTAACTCAACATAATGATAAAATATATTTAAATATTAATACGGGCTTCCCTGGTGGCTCATTGATAAATAAGTACCCATAATGCAAGAGATGTGGCAGGAGCCGCGGGTTCTATCCCTGGACCAGAACAATCCCCTGAAGGAGGGCATGGCTACCCACTCCGGTATTCTTGCCTGGGAAATCCCCTGGACAGAGAAGCCTGGCGGGCTACAGTCCATGGGGTCACAAAAGAGTTGGACACAACTTTGTGACTCAACTACAACAAATATTAATATGTTTCATAATTTAATAACATATCATATAATACAAATGTATGCTGAGGTAATACTTTATTTCCATCTACATCAGACAAGTCCTTGAATACTACCAATTTATTAAATTAATCATGTTCCTTTCTAATCCAAGAATCTTTTCTCAACTTTCTTTTTCTGCCTGTAGCTATTCCTTGCATTTGCTAGGCAGACTTAAGTCAATCTCTGACAATATATCTAGGATTTTTTGTAGTTTAGTCCTTTCCTGATGCCTTTCGGCATCATTTTGCCATTTAAAATCAACTGGCAGACATGCAAGTTTTGAAAAGTTTTACTCTTATAAAATATCCAAGTTGCGGTGAACTACTCTTAAAATATTATAGGATGTCATTCAAAAGAAAAGGACCGTCATGAATGTCTCCATAACATTATTGCTTCTGCTCAGAAAATCGAAGGAGAAAAACAATTCACTTCTCCCTATAGACTGAAAAACACTGGCTGTAAAGAAAGGAAGTTCATTGACCAATACAATCATGATTTCTACAGTGTTTAAGAAAAATATGCCAGGTATTTTTTCCTCTTACATCATTTCAGAAGAAAAACTACATGGTGCTTGAGCCCCTTCTGTTAAAGAAATTATGCAATTGTTCATACTATTAAAGAAAACAAAAACATGATAAAAGTCCAGTAGTACTGTCACTTGCTTACATTTTCACCTCGGTTTAACTAAGTTCCAGAGGATCTTTTTGATTTGTTTGTTTCTCCTGAAAGACTACAGTTTACAATGTACAACCCACTGAAATACTTTAAGAATTTTATGTTAATATTTTATTCTGTTCAATCAAAACCAGTGTATGAGAGATACCCAAACTCACTCTTCACATTTGAAAATCTATCCTAAAAATAAACGTTTAATGCGTAAAGAAGTTGCTGGATTGAAAAAGTAGGAAGGTGTAATATGTAAAAAAAAAAGAAGGGTGGGCTATCACATATCAACTAAAAGTACTGCAATACAACCATCTATGTGAGATATACCTCATGGGAAATACAATGTGCTATAATTTAAAAAGCATGCTATAGAGTTTTATATATAGAAATTAAAAGTAAACAATGACATGTCTTCTTTCTTTGGGCTTCCCTGGTGGCTTAGATGGTAAAGCGTCTGCCTGCAATGCAGGAGACCTGAGTTCAAGCCCAGGGTTGGAAAGATGTCCTGGAGAAGGAAATGGCAACCCACTCCAGTACTCTTGCCTGGAAAATCCCATGGACGGAGGAGCTTGGTAGGCTACAGTCCATGGGGTTGCAGAGAGTCGGACACGACTGAGCAACTTCACTTTCACTTTATTTGAGTTGTTAGGAAAGTAATGATATTCTCCTTTCTTCCAAGGCAGCTTTCAAAAATTATAACCTGTCTGACATGATTTAGGCCTTGGTCTTCATAAGCGGATAGAAAAGTCAAACTTTTCAAAGTTCTGGCTCTGCTATTCTATAATCAAAATGAAAGAAATACATATCTGAAGAAACTTGTTCTTTTTAACTGTACTTAGTGTTTTCTTAAAATTATCTTTTTTTCAGTATCTAAACTACAATCCCAGATCTGGGATAGGGTCTTGGCAAGTTTGAATGAGAAAAACATCAATTTTTCCAAACCAAAACTCTTCAATAGAACATACTCCCACAGAAATATATCTCCCTTGCAGTCAATTAGATTTCACCAAGTTTCTTGCTGTTCTGAACTTTGAAAAACCAATCTTATTGATTTCCACTTCTGAGAAGATGGTGTAGAGATCCTTTCTCCTACTCTTCTCACTAAAGTACAACTAAGAACCTTGAAAATTTTATATATAAGACAAGCATAAGACTCTGAAAAATGGGGAGAAAGCAGCAGATCAGCTAGGAAACTAGAGTCTCAAGGAAAAGCACAGACAAATTCCCTGGGATTTCCTTTTGTCTCATAAATCCCAGACTTAGAGCTAAAGAAAAGGCAACAACAGCAACAAATTGACTCAATCTCTATAGAGTGTTATGCAGTGGAAAAAGCCAAATGCAAAAGGTTACATAGTATCTGATTAAATTTGTGCAACATTCCTGAAATGACAAAAACAGAGAAATGGAGAACAGACCAGTGATTGCCAAGGGTTGAGGAGATAAGGTAGGAAGAAAGCAGGTGCAGCTATAAAAAGGGCAACAGGAGAAACCCTTGTGGTGTTAGGACTGTTTGGTATCTTGACTGCGTCATCATCCTGCTATATATCATCATATGTCCTGCTATAATAGGGAAGAACAAATCTGATTCCATATTAGATCTGTTTCTTTACCCTTTATATTTTACTGCTTTTGCTACAAGTTAGGAATGTTGCCTATAGGCTGAAATACATGATAGCCCATTCTCAAGGGCTATATTTTTTAAACTATAATACTTTTCCATTCATACAGAGATAAAATGTTGCAGAACAAAGAATAACATTTTTCTTATTGGAGGTTTACAGGAACACCATGACCTAACCTAGTGGACAGCTCCAAGAAGAAAGGATTCCAACAGCAATAAGTTTGCCACAACCAGCCCCCTCCCCAGTTTCAGTATAAAAGAAGTCTGAATTCTAACTTGGGTAAGATGGGGCACTAGTACACCATCTTCTCAGTCTGCTGCCCTTCTGAATAAAGTTGCTATTTTTTGCCCCAACAACTTCTCTATTTATTGGCATGTCATGAGGCAAGCAGTAGGAGCCTGGACTTGGTAACACTAGTTATTATATCGTACCAGAGTGTACAAGATGTTACCACGGAAGAAACTGGGTAAACGATCTCTGAACTATTTCTTACAATTAATTGCATGGGAATCTACAGCTACCTGTAAAATATAAAGATTAACTTTTTTAAAGTGCCTTCTAAAATGTCTTAACCTACATATTGAGCTGACTGAATCAAAATTCATTCATTGAAAAAGTGATGAATGTGTTTGATTTCAAATACTTGTTTTGGACTTGTTTTGTTTTTTTTAAACAATCAACCTCAAACTTTAAAAACAGTCTTCATAGCAAATATTCCCATAAACTTCTGTAGAACAGGGAGGGAAAATTTCTCATGGTAAGAATTAGCCAGCAGTCACTAAATCTACTACTTGATGAGAGATCTGCAAAGGCAGGTCAATAAATGGCTTTTAATTTAGAAATATGAAGTAATTTGACAACAAAGATGAAGATCCTTTTTCCTACAAAGAATCAATAGTCTTCTCTCATCTCCCCTCTCCCATATACCTGTTGATACTGACGTATAGCATTTTCCATTTTTATTCAGTTTGTATGTTTTTCTATAATGGTTTATCATTTTAAAAAAAGAATGCAACTTTTCCCATAAGTGACATAGTGGCACATGGGGCCTCCTTTTAGTCTAAGTTACATTCTGTATTTCAGCATTTAGCCTGAGAATGCTGAATTATGCACTGAGGTGTACAGTACACATCCCTCATTTCTAAGCAGGGATTTTTAAATGTTTGGCACCATCAAGAGGAAAGAGCTTGTACTGCCACTGTAACAAGAACCTAGGGTTTGCTCTGAAGTATAGAGGAACTCGCTTTTAACAGCAACTGTCACAGACTACTGTAACACAGAATTATACTAAGACTTTTGGCTCTGTGTTTCCCCTATGTGGAGCCACTAGATATTGCTAAATGTTACTTTTTCCCCTTCCCATTCCTCTTCTACCCATGTAGTCCTCCAACTGAAGAAAAAGAAAAAAAAAAAAGATGGATCACTGTTTTTATTCTCAGGTAACTGGGGATAGTTGGCAACTCTAGTTTGCAAAGAATAAATTCCTTCAATATTTACTGAACATCTACATTTAAGCCAGCAATTTGCTATTTAAAAGATAAAGTCTTCATTCTCACATGATCCAAGGTGATCTGACCACAGATAACAGTCTATTTTATATTATATACTTTATATTATCTATTAATTATAGATTGACTCTTATTGTATAATGGAAGAAGTTGTCTTAGAGAACTGATAACTTATTTAGACAGTATACAGTATTACCAATCTCATCCAATATCCTACATATCATAATTTTCTTTTTAAAGTTTTTCTCAATGTAAGGAAGTTTAAAAATACATAGTTCACAATCACAGCTCACATTGTGTTTCTGCAGCAGACTCTAAACCATCCAAAAGGCCTGAAAGTGAAAGAAGGCAGAGAGCTGACCAGCTGTTTTAAACATCAGAGCTAAGAAAAGCGCAGCTCCACAGATACAAATCATTCTAAAGCTTATGTTAAACCAGAAGATTAAATCAATTAATTAACTAATGGACATTCTGACTCAGAATACAGGAAGAGTCATAATTTCTAAGTATCTCTTTAAAAAGGCTGAGCCACTCCCTTTATTTGGTTAGTAAACCACTCTCACCCCATTTGCAGTTTAAGTGGCTTGCTTCCCACTAGTGCAACCTTTTTTTTTTTTTTTCCTCTCAAACTAAAACTATAGTCAGGATGTAGCAAGAGGAAAGGCCACACCAGGAAGCAGATGCCTTTCAAGTCAGATGGGAGTACAAAATAGCTTTCAATACTTAAGTTTGCCTTCAGATTCCAAACACATTCTTCTTAGGAAAAAAGAAAGATGGCTAGGCAGCCATAAGCAGTCTTACAACATTGTCCATTCTGCTTCCAACTAAGAAATGCTGTCCAATTTACAACACAAAACAGTCTGAGTGACCAAACTGTCTTTGGGGTCAGGAGTCACTAGGAAGTGGAGGCAGCAAGGAGCAGATAGAGAAGCAAAGCACATCTACAGGGAGAGTAACTTTCATCTGACAATGCTCACTCTTCTTGTTTTCCTAAATAAGTTTTTTTAATTATAGAACTAAAGTATCAAGGTTGTTTACTCTCTGGCCTCTAAAATGCTATCTGTATATTACCACCACAGGGAGATTAGAGAACACACACACACACATATATATATGTATTTGGAGTAATGTTCATTGGTAATTTATGCTTCATTTATGAATAGAATATTACTACCCTTTCATTGTTTTTGATTTAAAGTGATTCCTTATGCTTTTCTGAGATATTCATAATTACTTTACTGTTACGTTGGTTTCTGCTCTACAACAATGTGATATATCCCTCCTTCTTGAACCTCCCTCCCACCCCTACCCCATCCCATCCCTCTAGGTTGTCACAGAGCACTGGATTAAGCTTCCTGTGTTATACAACAACTTCCCACTAGCCATCAATTTTACATATGGTAATGTGTAAGAGAATATACACTTTTATAAAATTCCATTTTATACTTTAACTCCTAAGGTATCTTCAATTACACTTTTATTTAACTTCAAAAACATTACACCTACTGTCTACTCGAAAGTATGCAAGCCTTGCTTTTGAACAGCACCAGGTCTTACAAAGAATGCCACAAAGTTTTCAACATAAAGAAAAATACCTGTCTTTAATTTTTATTATTAATTGAAAAAGTAGAAGAGAATTTTTCCATTTCTAGAAGTAAAAAGAATTCATTTATGCTGAGTTATTTGCATCCTTTTGTAGACAGCTTCACTGTTACCTAGAACTACGTGCATAAACCTAAGTTTGAGATCTGGGAACTAAGGGTGCAGATTTCAGCCACAGAATAATAAGGAAAGCCAGAATGAATGCCATTCATTTACTTTCTAAAAACATGTGTACATTGCTTCCTATATTCTGCATACTTGGTTACAAGGTAGAGATGTACAGCAGTGTGTAAGACAGGCACCGTCCCAGCCCTTTGCAACTTAAAATTCTTTTGTTGTAAAGTGCTTTCAGAGAGGCTATTAGAACAAAGTGAAAGTGAAGTTGCTCAGTCGGGTCTGACTTTTTGAGACCCCATGGACTGTAGCCTACCAGGCTCCTCCCTCCACGGGATTCTCCAGGCAAGAGTACTGGAGTGGGTTGCCATTTCCTTCTCCAGGGGATCTTCCTGACCCAGGGATTGAACCTGGGTCTCCTGCATTCCAGGCAGAGGTGGCTTTAACCTCTGAGCCACCAGGGAAGTCCATTAGAACAAAACATCTTCTAAACTGCAGACAATTGCTGTCCCAGACATTTCACCTATTCAAGTAATAAATACCATGGAAGTCAACCTCATCTCCAGAGTTGTAGAGTATATAAAAAGTTAGAAAATCTTATTCCATGGTACCTCATGAGAATGGGCATCATATTACAACTTGTTCCATGCATGGAGAAATGAATGCCAAGTGTGGTTCTACATAGTTCTAAATGGCGACAACGCTATTTATCAAGGCACTGCAGATGACTGTCATCAACCAGAAAGAAAACACTGGATTGCTACAAAGCAAGCTGTGGGAATCCACCAGTTCTCCACAATAGCACACAGATGCTTTTGGTGATGGAGCCAAACAGAGTCTTAAAGGCAGTAGGATTTGCTTTAAGTTTTTAAATTTCCTCTTTTCTTCGTAAAATGACTTTGACTGTCTTGGACCATAAGACGAACTAGAGGGCCATCACTACCTCTATATTACTGGAACGGAGGCAGGACTCAAATGAGATGAACAAAAGAATATCTTATCTACTTTATAATGATTTCTTTAGTCTTTGAAACATCTAGTTTGTCAAAAGATCAGCATCCCAGCCCATTAGAGGTACCTTATCCATTACCTTTACTTGGAAAACAGCTCAGAACTGGGAAGTTAAAATGACCACTCACCAGCCCAAAATGATGTCACAAGGTCTATGAGCCGAAGTACACACACTTCTTGCACACAGGACCCTCTCAAGATCTCACTTGCACCTAGTAACTCATGGTTGGCAATATTTTTAAACAAGGCTTGATATCTGGTTTCTAAAAGTTATAAATTAAAAAAAGATTGACACAATGACAAAAGAAAAACTGGCAGCTTATAGCAAGAAAGAAGGAAGAAAAATTATTAAAAAGGAAACAACTCAAATAGCACAGCAGTTGGAAGCTATTTAATGTTGACTCACTGTGAACAGTTATACCCCATTAGTAGGTCTTTGGAGGTTCATGATTAGGGTTCAGTCTTTAATACTTTAAATAATTATCTTAAGTTTTCAAATAAAGATTGAACATGTAAAAAAAAATTCAAATGAAACACTGAGATAGTCAAAACTTAAGTTAAAAAATATTACAGAAATTATGCTTAGTGTATCTACTGTATCCTGCTCGGTTTCCTCATTAATGAATTCAATAAATCTTTGGCATCTATTAATTTTATATTTGTTTAAGAGTTGGGTTTATTTTTTGAAAATTATGCTTTGACAACGTGGAGATTTCAGTTAATTGTCCCAGTGGATCCTGAAGAGCCAACTGAACTGTACTACTCATGAACAATATCTCATGGGCTGGAAGCCCAGGCATAGCTTTTCTTGGCTCCTGGAGTAAATCTCAAATGGCTGCGGAACTTTACCCTCACTGACTCACTGTCCTCTAACGTTTGTGTTCACCTACTCTGTGTTTCTGATTCTTGTCTACGTCTGAGCGGGGTTTTGGTTTGCAAATAACTGATAATTTTCTGCATTAATGGTGCAGTAACTGGGAATCTGGTTTTATGATCTGACCACTTGGTGATCTGTCGGGTAGAACTGGAAGCCAGCCTTTCTCCAGTGAGCATGGTTCAGCATTTGTTTATCGTTCTTTCTCATCTGTTATTTTTCTATATACTCAAATCAGGACAATATTTTTTGCCCAGTTTCTGTAACAGAGAAAAAATATCACCATGTGAGAGTGAAATATTTTCCTACTTCCTGAAGATAATAATAAATTAAAATAAAGGACCTCTATTATGATTGGTTTATAGAGACTAATAAGCATTTAAATAAATCTAATATTCCCCAAATTTCCCCCCCAAACGAAATTCTAAAATTTTAAATGTATTCTTTTTAAGAAAAAGACCTTCTTCATCAAAAGTCTTGACTTCAGAAACAGTTTTCTTTTCCGTGGAAAACAAGTTTATATGACTAAAGTGAATCTTTATACAAATTATCAAACACTGATTTGATAATTTAGTTTAAAAAACAGCTATATGTCTTTGCATTATCTTATCAATGCATAGTATAATACAAGTATAATTTCATCTTTAAGATAAGTTTAGATTAGTTTTATCATAGATTAGTTGATCTGAACTTCTTTAATGTCTTGTACTAGTTTACTGAAAAATGCTTAGATTATTTCTATATACAGTATAAGATTAAAAACATACAAAATTCATGTTCAACTACCCTGAATTATAATTGTGACAAGTCTTTTTATATCAATAGTAATTACATTCTGTGATGTGTCACCTTAAACATAATTTACAATATCTTAAGTCATTTGCCTTAGTGTCTGGTTGTTCCAGAAAGTGAAAGAAGACTGTGAAGAACAAAAGTTGACACAAGTTAAAAAATTGTAGATTGGGATGTTAGGGAGTTCAAGGTAGTGGAGAGAAGATGCTGAGCTCAACTGCCCCCACCACAAACACATTAAAAGTACAACCACATGTGGAGCAACTTCCAACGAGCACAAACTGGAGGCTCTTCTACAACCAAGGCTGTAAAGAAGGGCCCACACACAGTCAAGTAGGAAGGGAGGGAAAATTATGATGCTGGTACTCGCATCTCCATGAGTGGATGCAGAAGATGAAGGGGTTATCACTGGCTCGGGGATCCTCCCTGGAGAGTGATGGGTTCAAACCAAATACTGGGCACCCCAGTCCTAGGTAAAATGCCAGAAAATGTGACCCTTCAGCTGCACTGAAAACCAGTGGGACTTACTGGAGGGCTGCAAGAAACTGAGACTCCACTTGTGAAGAGCACACACGCTTCCTTACTCCCAGAGCAAGGGGCAGAAAGCAGACTGAAACTGCCCAGGGCTCTAGATGGTTTCTCACAACCATCCTCCCCTGCAGCCCTGCCTGCACAGGGTGCCTACTGCAGTCCCTCTTGCCCTATTGCTGCACCACACTTTGGCAACGCTGCTGTTTTTGGAAGACAGAGGGATGTGCATACAGAGGAAGTAGAGCCAGCTCAACCATGTTCGGTCACTGAAAAGGGTAAAGGCAGATTTGGCTGCAAGTAGTCCTGAAGGCAACAAACTGGAAACTGCCTGGGGCTCTGACCGGCTTGCTGGGACTGTCTCAGCATGCAATACAGTCTGAATCCAGTGCCGAAACCAGGCCTTCTAGCTCTGGCTTGCTCTTCTCTAGGGTGGAAGTGCCAATGTGAAGCGAAAGCACACAATTAGAGGGAATGGAACCACTCTGAATCCAACCCAAAGGGCTTTTGCTCCAGCACCCTGAGAGCTGGGCCTGCCTCCAATAGAGGGATGTCAGTCATTAAGCATAGGAGAAGCCCAGGTTTACAAGAGGCCCTGGCTCCACCTCTCCATCTCCATCGTTACCTCCTACAAAGGTGACAGCTGACAATACACCCCAGGGGAAAGCGCCATCCATGCTCACTTCAGATCCAACTCTCCCACTAAAGCCACTGAGTTCACACAGACTGCACAGAGACACTCCCACACAAGGACACACCTTCACAACTGCAACAGGTAACTATTCACCCAATTCCATAGAAACAGAGAAATTTAAACAAAATGAGAAGACATAGGAGTTTGTTTCAAACAGCAGAACAAAAAAACAGTGCTGAGAACACCCCTAAAGATTAGATAATTTACCAGGTAAAAAATTAAAAGCATTAATTATAAAAGTGCTTATAACTATATTTGAGAAAAGAATAGATGGACATAGTGAGAATTTCAACAAGGAACTAGGAAAAAAAAAAGAACCAGTCAGAGCTGAAGAATACAATGCCAGAAATGAAAAATACACTAGAAGGAATTAAAAGAAGACGAGGTGATACACCTAGTGATAAGTGATCTAAAAGACAGAAAAAAAGGAAATCACCTGATCATAATAACAAAAACAAATTTTAAAAAATAAGGATGGTTTAAGGAACCTCTGAAACAGTATCAAGCACTATCATATTCACATTATAGGGTTCCCTCAAGAAGAAGAGAGAGAGGGATGGGGTGGAAAATGTATCTGAAGAAGGAAACAGATATCCAGGTACAGGAAGCATAGGTAGTCCCAAACAAGATGAACTGAAAAAGACCCACATCAAGACATAATAATTAAAATGGCAAATGTTAATTATAAAGAGAGAATTTTGAAGGCAGCAAGACAAAAACAGAGCCACATATAAGGGAATCCCCACAAAGTTATCAGTTCTTTTTTCTTTAGAAACTTTGCAGGCCAGAAGGGAGTAGCACGATATATTTAAAATGCTGAAAGGGAAAACCCTGCAACCTAGGATACTCTACCCAACAAGGTTATCCTTCAGAAGTGAAAAAGAGATGAAGTACTTCTCAGACAAGAAAATATTGAGTTCATCAATTCTAAAGTGACCCTAAAAGAAGTGTTAAACGGTCTTCTCTAAGAGGAAAACAAAAGACTACAATAAGAAGTGAGAATTTGTAGGAAAGGAAAAATCCCGCAGGTGGGGCAAATTTATAGTAAAGGCTGTGGATCAACTATAAGAATCGAGCAGGAAGACTAAAAGACAAAAACTGTAAAATCAATTATAACTACAATAAACAACTAAGGGATAGACATGAGGATGTAAAACATGAGATCCAAAACTCAAAATGTGGGGGAGGGAGTAAAAAATGTAGCTCTTTTAGAATTTAAATGACTATCACTTTCGAACAAGTAGATATAATGACAGACGACGAAAAAAGATGTGGTATACAGAGACAGTGGAATATTACTCAGCTACAGAAAGAATGACGTTTTCCCATTTGCAGCAACACAGATGGACCTGTAGGATATTATGCTTAATGAATAAGTCAGCTAGAGAAAGATGAATATTGTACCTTAGCACTTACATGTAGAATCTGAAAAATAAAACAAATGAATAAACGTAACAGAAACAGACTCACAGACATAGAGAACAAACTAGTAGCTACCTGTGCGGAGAGGGTAGTGGGGAGGGACTTATAGGAGTGGGGAATTAAGAGGCACAAATTACTATGTATAAAATAAAAAACTACAGTGATATATGGTATAGCATAGGGAATATAGTCAATATCTTATAATAACTTTAAGTGGAATACAATCTATAAAAATACTGAATCACCATGTTGTACATAATATTGTAAATCAACGGTACTTTGAATAAAATTACATGAAAATGTGAGATTTGCAGAAAAGGAGCATATTTGACTTGGTTTATAACATTTACAAAGTTAGTTCTGTAAAGATATAATAAAATGTTAAAATTTTGGCAAAATTTGAATAGTACTGATGAGTTCATTTATGAAGTAACTTTTTTATGAGAAGCATCCTATTAAGTAAAGCTAAAATAGAGTTATCTCCTAATGAAAGGACCTACTTACTAATCTTGGAGAAATCAGCCTATGCTTACAAAAGGTAGTAAAAGTTTATCTTTGTAATCTGTCCAGAGAGAAGAGTTTCGCATCTGAAAAGAATAATCTGTTGTGTCTTGTCCTAACTAGGATATATACTTGCATATTTAAAATGATCAAAATAGGTAATTTCTGATTACTTTAAGATTTATTATTTATAATGAAAAACGTATCCTCATTTTATTAGGTAATCAAACTGCAACATTCATTTTCTCAGGCAACCATAATCCTATATTATTAATCTCTAATTAATATTTGATTTTGCCTTCCCAAGATCAGACTCTAAATTCAGGAAAACAAATTTTTCAGATACCTTTCACACTCGAACTATCTCTAAGTTTTCCCAGAGGTGGGCAACGACAAAGTTTTTTTTTTTTCCTTAACCTTACAAAAAGAATGCTAGAAATATTTAGGTTTATTCACTACACCCCTGTATAAATAGCTCAACACTATCAAAAAATGCATCGGAGAAGGCAATGGCACCCCACCCCAGTATTCTTGCCTGGAAAATCCCATGGACGCAGGAGCCTGGTAGGCTGCACTCCATGGGGTCGCTAAGAGTTGGACACGACTGAGGGACTTCACTTTCACTTTTCACTTTCATGCATTGGAGAAGGAAATGGCAACCCACTCCAGTGTTCTTGCCTGGAGAATCCCAGGGATGGGGGAGCCTGGTGGGCTGCCGTCTCTGGGGTTGCAGAGTCGGACACGACTGAAGTGACTTAGCAAAAATCAAAAAATGCATAGGAAGATTTGTCAGATCAATTGAGAAGCTCAGCCTTCCCTTATCTAATTTTTTATAGGTAAAATTTTATAAAGCTCAGAGATTGCACACCTATGGAAAGGCCCTGGATATACATCAATACACCCTCTGTAATATGTTCTTACCCTTATGTGAAACACTAATTAAATAAGATCAACATCCTATTGCATAATAGAAGATTCAAACGTTCCTTCTTGTTGATCAGGTTTATTAAATTAACTTATAGATTAACCACAGCCACTTGCCCTGTGGTTTCCCCTCATGCTTACCAAAAGACTGCTTAAATTATAGATGAGGATGTGCCTTTAACAAAGAAAGACAGTCTCAGAGCCTCAGAGACAGAACTTTACCAATTACTCTTTACTCTTAATATTTCAAAGAATGGACTTACAGGCAGAGGCTGACAGAAGAGCTGGCATTATACAGGCAAGTGTCATATAGTACTAGCAACTAAATCAGACTTTCAGGACTTCATTTAGTCCAGAAATAAATGACTATATGAAATCAAATTAATGACTCAAGACTAGAGGAATAAGAATTAATTATATAGAACTCATGGACCTGAAACTGGAAATCTGATTTCCAAATGCAGATATGTGCTTTGGAAAATTATTGGCATTAATCTTAGTGTTCTATTTTCTGATGGGGAAAACCCTTTTACCATTCATCTTGATCTATCTCTAACCCTCAATTCAGTTGACTCTGATTTTGCAAACTAAATGAAACATTCTTTTAATGGCAGTTTGTTCTCCTCGGCCTCTCAGAATTCACAAAGTGATATTTTTTTCTGAGTCACTTTACTTTTTAATGGCAACAACATTATTTGCATACACTCAATAAGAATCTGTTTTCCGTTTCACTGGGATGTAAGCAGCCAAATGTAGAGTGTTTTACTTAAAAATAAGCCTCATTTCTTATTACAAGCTCTTTATAAATGAAAAAGGGTTATAACCTTATATCTGAAGTTAATACCCAAAACCTCTCCTAAGAAGTTGATCTAGGACCTATTTGTGGCTTACAGGACACCAACCTTACAGGCAGTAAGAAAGGTCACTGGATTGCCAGGAACCTTAGCAGATTTGGGAAAACTAGAGGAAAGAGAACTTTACCAACACTTACACATGCTAAAGATGAAACCTGCAGTCAATGAACTTCAAGTTTGGTTTCTTTTCCTTAGAACAGAAGAGTAAATAAAAGCATTTAAGGAAGACCTCTGGAGAGATGAAGCCACTGAAATGTTCGCTTAGATACCTTAACAAATTATCAGATAGATTCTCTGGTTTTATCCGTGAGAGTTGTTCAGTACAGTACAGCGTTAAGTTTGCTATTCACATACAAGAAGGCCTTTATATGCCAATTACAACCTTTTCTAATTTATGTCAATGAATCAAGCCCAAATATAATGCCTTTTTGTGATCATGAAAAATATTTGGAGATTATATATGGTAACAAAGAAACTGCTATCCCCACCCACAGGACACCAGGTTCTCTGGGGCATACACATTTGTCTTCATTCACTAGTATATGGATCAGGACATTTGGAAACTCTGTAAGGATGGACATTAACTTTCCAAGAGCTGCAAATGATGCAGATAATTACTTTTCTAAAATTTCAAGAAAATTCTGTCCTGTATAGATGTAAACGGTTTCAGTTCATTATAATCCAAAAGTTAAAATTTTACTGTCCGGTTGGGCATTAACTAGCTTTGTATGGGATTCAGAAATCTTATACCAGCATATTTTTTTTTTTCGTAACGAAAATACTTTGATACTCCTATACTTCAGAATATCAGCTCTACCATCCTACTGCTTCCCACATTAAGGAAATCATTAATGAATCAAAATAATCTGACAGGTATTCACCCTAAAAAATTTATGCTTAAAAGAAAAGAGAACAGAAAAATGCGCCAGCTTGTTCTCATTCATTAGTGGGACTCTCCTGCTCCCTCTTACTATTTTCAATATTTTTATAGTAATCATAAATCCATAGAAAAAGACAACTCGGTAACTTTGGGGGACATGTGAAGTTTGTAGTCATTATATGTATTGAGACACGGCTGAAGTATGATGTGTGGTGTGTGTGTGTGTGTGTGTGTGTGTGTGTATATAGTGCAGAAAAAAAGCTGAGCACCCCTGGGGCAACCTTTCAACTTCTCAGACAACTTGCTATACAGAAAAACTTACTGCCTAATTCCCAGTGAGCTGTCATTTCACTGACGATTACCATCATAGCATATACATTCAAATTTGATGACGTAAATAATACATATCAGTTTTTCCTCATAGTCTTAAAAGTCTGTAGAACTTTTAAAGAAACTCAGTAAAATTCACAACTACTTTTGTTAGATTTATCAAGAGTTTATACTTGTGAGGCCTCTGCAGAGCAATTTAATATAACATTAGGCACCTGTAGGCCTTCAAAACAGCCCTATGTGACTAACAGTGATTTGGGAAGAGGAAGGTTAGCAGGAGGAAAGCTTGGAAGGGGCACGAGGAGCTGGCGCACAGGGAAATTTCACATGCCCACATGTATCCTTGGAGCTTGTCTCCAAGAAGCTGCTCAATGAAACAGTGAGGTCAAGTCAGATGAAGAGATTACCAATCGCTCCATCTCCTGCTCCCTGAGTCTCTCCTCCCTCTGCCGCCGGTGATAATCCATCAGGTCGTCTCGTCCGGAAATGGAGCTAATGCTGCTTTTTCGTTCCCGCAGGACAGGCTGGGGGGTTCCTGAGGCCTGTCTGAGGCTGTCCAAGTCCGCATCATCAAAGTCGACAGATCCACACGAGAAGTTCCTTCTGGCTGCAAACGCTCGGTCCAGCTCCCCAGGAGGAAACGAATGACCAGGGCTGGTACCCGAGTAGGAAGCCCTGTCAAGGTCGTCAGAGGTGCAGGAGGAGGTGGAGGCCAGAAGCATCTTGCGAGCCACTCGAGGACTGGCAGGCACGCTGAGGGTGGAACTCACGTACGGACTGCCCTCGGAGGCAGAGGTTTTATAGGGCAAAGCTCCTGAGCTCAAAGAAGAAAAATTCAGGTAATTGTCATTGTCTATGATGCTATGAGGTAGATCCTTTTCCCCCAGTTTCGTTCGTTTGGAATTGCCCAGAGAGCTTCTTGGAGGCAGACTGAGGGGTGCCAACTGGTTCTCGGTGGCTCTATGCAACCTGGGGAGAGAGCGGCTGTAGGCGCCCATGTGACTCAGGCTGCCGCTAGAGTACTTCCTGGTTCTTAAACCGATGTTTTCAGATGCCAGGTCCCGGTGTCTGCTCAACTTGGGCTGTAGTGTCAGGTTGTCCTGGATGCTTATTTTCCTGGCTTGCTTTGGGCTTGAAGGCATGCTGGCCGCCCCTGACCTGTTGATGGGCGAGGAGCCAGTGTCACTCAGGGAACTTCCATTCCACATGGTCAGGAGCGAGCCAGATGCTTTTCGGCCTTCCAGCCCTCCGAGAAAGTAGACATTGTCATGGGATTTATTCCTTGAGCTATATTTGGAATAGGGAGGCTTCTCTGAAAGCCTCAAGGACCTTTCAGTGTCCCGGCCAAGAAAATGATCAAAGTCTGCTCTCCCAAGTGCATAGCCACTAAGGGAGGGTGAAGTGCTGCGTAAAGGGGTGGGCGGTTTCATGGAAATACTTTTGTCATTTCCATCGCTAGAGAACTGCTTAGTTCCCTGAATTTTGGCCAAAGAAGGGCTACTTCTGACACTGCTTCCCAAAGGAGAAGGGCTTCTTTTAGCAGGCACAGGTTGTGAGAGGGTTAAATAGGAGCCAGAACAGTCTCCATTGGCCTTAAATCTCAGACTGGAAGAATATTTCTTTGGGCTCAGGCTCTCCATCATGTTTTGGGAATCGTTTTCGAGGGAATTCTCCACAAAGCCTGCCTCTAAGCTACCATTCTGTAAATCCAGCTGCTTTTGCATGTGGCTCTGCTCTGCCATAATCTTGTTGGAATCTGCAAAGAAAAAAAAGAGAGAGAGAGAGACAGCTTTACTTAACAAATATTTTAAAAGACCAACCACTCGTTAGCCTACATGGGTACACAAACAGGCTGGCAATCCGATACATTGCTGTTATAGTAATAAACCCAGTAAAGCTGTCCTACAAAATGAAGATGACTAAAGACCACTGATCTGGGATGTTTTCTGAACAAAAGAAAAATAATTCAAGAGAACATCAGTGATATTTGAGAGGAACAAATCCCTAACAGGAAGTACAGGTGCAAGATGAGGGGGTGGTACCTAAAAAAGACAATGACCCTTTAGTGTTCTACTCCCTGGGGGACCACCTGCTTCCTGAGTACCTAGCAAACACCTGAAGGGATGAGGCAATGGGCTTTCCTTTAGATGTCTCTGTAGGAAACATTCCACTCAGAAGTTCTAAGGAAACTAAATTCACGTTCTAGCAGAGAAAGGAAATTTTATGATCAATAACATGAGGGTTAGAAGATGATTCTTTAAAAGAGGACTATGAGGGTTACCTTCTCAACAAAAAGACTTAAAAAACTTCCTGCATCCATCAGAAAAAGGTAGGTATTTACAATAGTAGAGGGAAGAGTGGTCCCCACATTCTGACATATCAGTGTCAGGTAGAATATCTAGAACCTTGAAACTGATATATCCTTCAAGTTCCCAGGAATCCCAGAGGCACCACGATCATCCTTGATCTAACTCTCTCCTCTCATGGAAACATCTTTCTTCTTCTTTTACACCCATATGAACCCACACATCCTTTGAGGTTCAGATTAATATTCTAGTTTCCACAGTGAATAAAAGAACTTTTAAATGGATACACCTGTAAGAATATGTTTTAGACCCTAAGTTTGAACAATATTAACTTAAGAAACTAAAGTTATAGTCTATAAAAATGTCTTTTCATTATAAACTAACCCTGCCAATGTGAAAGGTTATATTTTAAACTGATCAAAATACTTTCTTTAAGTTATCATCAAAGTGAAAATGCAGTTTAAACATTCCCATTGAACTCAGGCACTGCTAAGACTGTCCTCCAACTTCTTAGGCACCTCAAACACCAGTTACTACATCTCTGTAATATGTAATATGTAAACAGAATCATATTTGGTTAGTAGGGTTATGTACAGTATTTCTATCATATCTCCAGTCCCTCCTGATTCCCACTGTCCCACAGGAGAGACACTCAATGAACACAAGTTTTTAATTATCCATCACAGCCTTCCCCACTCCCTCCCAGCCTCAGATGGAGGATCTTCATCTTGCTTGCTCAGCCTCACAGATTTCCTGGGCAAATGCAGGCAACCTAATAAGGAACTGCCTTTCACCCACAGAGTCGGGCCAAGAAACAGTCTGGCTGCTTAAATCCTAGTGATGGGCTGAGTCCTCACACCCTCAAAGCTGCAGCTTCCCCCCAACAAGCTCTGCCTTGGGGTCCTTATCTTCCAACCCAAAGCCCTGCCCTTATGAAAAAAAAAACATGATTATCTTTTGAACTGGACCTCAAAAATTTTTTTTTAAAGATTCTCCTTTAGAATTGCTTCCCAGCTGGGGTCTGGCCCTGCCCTCTGTGTCTTGACAGGTCACAAATGTCCCTCTCAACAACTGTCTACCACCACCAATTCTGAGCTTGAAAGCAACACCAGTCTGGCTCAAGCTAAAGGTTTGCCTAGTCAAGGCTATGGTCTTTCCTGTGGTCATGTATGGATGTGAGAGCTGGACTGTGAAGAAGGCTGAGCGCCGAAGAATTGATGCTTTTGAACTGTGGTGTTGGAGAAGACTCTTGAGAGTCCCTTGGACTGCAAGAAGATCCAACCAGTCCATTCTGAAGGAGATCAATCCTGGAATTTCTTTGGAAGGAATGATGCTAAAGCTGAAACTCCAGTATTTTGGCCACCTCATGCGAAGAGTTGACTCATTGGAGAAGACTCTGATGCTGGGAGGGATTGAGGGCAGGAGGAGAAGGGGATGACAGAGGATGAGATGGCTGGATGGCATCACTGACTTGATGGGTGTGAGTCTGGGTGACCTCCGGGAGCTGGTGATGGACAGGGAGGCCTGGCGTGCTGCGGTTCATGGGGTCGCGAAGAGTCGGACACGACTGAGCAACTGATCTGATCTGATCAGATCTGATAGCTATCTCACCATGTCCCCCTTGGAGGACTGAAATCAAGATGACCTCTATCCAGTCCTGGTTCCTTCTATTTCCGACTAACTGCATCACATGTTGTTGGTTTGCCATGTTGAAATTCCAGCAAACCATGGCCAATTCCCTCACGTCAAATTCTTTTGAATTGAGGAAACAAGGAAGTAGGTGGAACGTGAGAACGTTACCATGCTATTTATTAAAAGGGAAAAAAATACTCTAATTTCCCAACAATAGGGAGAAAATTAAAAGCCATAGTATGTTATGAGTGTATATTAAACCACTTAAAATCTTATTTTGAGGTATGTTTATAACATAAAAAGTACATTAATATAATGTTCAGTAAATTTTTAAAAACCATACATACAATGGGTGCAGCCTTATATACACACCCACCTATACACATGAATTCGGAGAAGGCAATGGCACCCCACTCCAGTACTCTTGCCTGGAAAATCCCATGGACACAGGAGCCTGGTAGGCTGCAGTCCATGGGGTCGCTAAGAGTCGGAGACGACTGAGCAACTTCACTTTCACTCTTCACTTTCATGCATTGGAGAAGAAAATGGCAACCCACTCCAGTGTTCTTGCCTTGAGAATCCCAGGGACGGGGGAGCCTGGTGGGCTGCCATCTATGGGGTCGCACAGAGTCGGATACGACTGAAGCAACTTAGCAGCAGCAGCAGCATACAAATGAATTACAAACAAATGTTTAAGCCAGAATCTAAGGAGTCATCATTGGTCTCCTCTATCATTATATCCTCTATCATCTACCATCTGTCACTTCTTCATTCCCTCCTTTCTCATTTTATCCATTAACAAATCCTATCAACACTGTCCTTAAAACACTGTCTGAATCTGATCATTTCTTGCTATTTCCATTGCTACCCCCTTATTACAGGCCAGTATCTTCTCTTTCCTCTTCCATATGCTATATGCTCATTTTACAACAATAACAATGGAATGAAATAAATCACACTAGCTTTCATGCACTGGAGAAGGAAATGGCAACCCACTCCACTGTTCTTGCCTGGAGAATCCCAGGGATGGCGGAGCCTGCTGGGCTGCCATCGCTGGGGTTGCACAAAGTTGGACACGACTGAAGTGACTTAGCAGCAGCAGCAGCAGTGATTTTTAACTCATCTTTCTCAAACTAGTTTGTATTGTCCACATTTTATACCATGTGTTTGGGTTGCCTTGACAATGAATGAAAAAATTAGTGTAAAATACTAACATACAATCTGAAGCAGTACTTCACTTTTAAGTTGAGTAGATGTTCATTTTTCCTAAGCTCTTGTCCAATTTTTGAGCCAGACACTAATTCTTCCAAAAAAAAAAAAAAATAAGATTAAAGAACTTCTTGATCAGACTAACTTGATATGTCAGTTGAAGCCTTTGATGTTTTCTTCCAAATCTTCTAAAAGATTCAGGGGAAAATCATAATTATACAAATCTGATGGCTCAGACCGTAAAGAATCTATCTGCAGTGCAGGAGACCCAGGTTTGCTTCCCGGGTCAGGAAGATCCCCTGTAGAAGGGATTGGCTACCCATTCCACTATTCTTGCCTGGAGAATTCCATGGACAGAGGAGCCTGGCAGGCTATAGTCTATGGGGCCACAAAGAGTCAGACACAACTGAGCAACTAATACTTTCACTTTACTGTGACCATTTCATACTTTATACATCTGAAAGTGTAAAATCAAACATAACTAATGTATATCCCTAATCACTTCCCTAATATGAATAAATGAACAGAGTGTTGCCCCAAAGGTCTCCAGATGTTTGTTGACTATAGCTTAGATAATGTTAGTATGCTCATTTTTAAAATGTAGTTATTAGATTATTTCATTACTTGAGGTGATTCTGCTCATGGTATAGAAAAAATTAAAATCCTAACAGGTAGTTTTTAGGTACTTCATTCATTAATTATGTATTAAGTGCCTACCACATCTCAGACACTGGCTTAATAGGCATTGGTGTTGCTCACTATTTTTCCTGTTCTTTCCTTTCAGAAACACTGCAGTGTTGTATTCCTCATCCTATGACATTAGGTGTGGCTATGTCCCTTGCTTTGATCAATGAAATATGAGAGAAAGTGATGTGTCAGTTCCAAGCTAAACCATCAAGAGCTGGCATGATTCACCATTTCCATATCCCTCTTGTGTCCAAGTCTGTAAAGGCTTCCTTAGCCTACCTCCCTCAGTGAGGATAATGGGGAAGAGGGCCTTTGCCAATCCAAGATTGTCTTAAGCCACTGAGATTTGAGAGTTGTTTGTTACTATGAAGGTGCTAATCTTCATTAAGTGCCTACTATAAACCAGGCTTTGAGCTAGGCCCTGGAAAGTATGTGGTCAAAGATAGTATTTCCTGCTAATACATAGCTTACAATCCAACGTGGAAAAATACACGTATGAATAAATGCTATATGATGTGATGCATGCCTTAATAGAGGATTGATTGACAGGTTGGTAAAGGACCGATTGACAGATAGAGGGGAGCTAACCCAGCGAGAGGGGTAGTCTGGGTAAGTTATGATAGGAAGAAATGACAATGGAGTTAAGTCCCACTAAAAGAGAGAGAATCTGATGGGTATTATCCAATGATAGCATAAAGTCACCTCCACACCTAAAATTTTGAGGTTTTAAAAATATAAACAAAATCTCAAGCCTGTCAGAGGCCAGACTACTGGTACATCCAGGAAACATTCTGTCTCTGACAGAATTAATAACAAAAATTGTGTAGGAAAAAAGCAAGTTATTTTCTATATTTATTAACGATGTATTTCTCTCTCATAGTTACCTAAATCTTTTCCCATCTACACCATCATGTAAGATACGTTCTGTGGGGTCCAAGTCTATGCCTATCTTAAGTGTGGTTTAAATCTGACAGCAATCCTCCAACCATTTAGCGTATTTAAGACAAGGATACAAGGGGAAATCCGTTAAGTCAGATGTTAGAATAACAAGAGAAGAACTAAAGCCAGTTAGTGGGCAAAGCTCTGGTTGTAAGGTAATGCATACAAAATAGGAAACAGAATTAAGTGCAAGACAGGAATCCAGAAAGCAAGCCAGAGCCGATGCTATGCAATGCAAGTTAGAAACTAAGCCCTGAGCCCAGAACTCTGCATTTTCAATATTTACTCTAATGTAAATAGAATTGAAGGTTTAACACCTCATGTCAAAATGGATACATAAAAGTTTAATTTTTGACTGAGCATTATATGACATTACTGTCATCTTAGATGATAAAATGTGTTAATATATTTCAACCTGTTTGCAGTTGCAAATGCTACTCAATCACCCAAATGACATATTACCAAACTCTGTTTCCTCTTCCTTTGAGCCAACAAAACTAGAGAGTATCAAACTACTATACGGTATTCTTACTACCCTACAGGGTGGCAACACTTGGTCCCCCCTCCTTCTTTCATGTACTTTTTTTTAATCAAAAAATGTGATTATTGGGAATTCCCTGGCAGTCCAGTGGCTAGGACTTCACATTTCCACTGCAGGGGGCATGGATTTGATTCCTGGTCAGGGAACCTAAGATCCTGCACGCTGCACAACACAGCCAATTCAGCCAAAAAGGAAAAAAAAAAGAAACATAATATAATTATTGACGCAGTTTAGCTGGCCAAACAAAATACCAAAATATTCCACAGTAGTGCTGGCTGAAAGATTGGGTTCACAGTCTGTAGGGAAGAGACAAGTAGGCCATTTGCAAATAATAAATCACATCCGAGAAACAGTCATGCAACATTTCTCCACCGTACATATTGCAGAAGAAAGTTACAGATGATTTGGAACGAAGAACATTCTAGAGGATATTTTAAGATATTCATGCTTCATACTCTAGTTTTTCATTTCAGCCTTTTTGGGTTTGTTAATGATGTGTAAGAAGTTGTGCATTTAAAAATTTGTCATCAAGTATAAACATGTAATTCACTCAAGTTACTGAAGCTGAGTATACTAGCCATAGCTGAATACATATGTATGGATGCTTGTGTCAGTTTGAGATCTTCAAGACTTAATTCCACAAAACAATTCAACTCAAAAGGTGGAGAATCACACAGGTGCCTTTCTGACCCTAGGAGTGACAATAATGACTCATGATACCACTCTCCTTCCCTACTTCCAGGGTATTCTTTTCATCGTGGGTGAGATCATAAGAGTGGAGGCCTAGAGGTGGGAAGAGTATAGGGAAACATATCACGGAAGTAGTAACACATTTTCAATGAGAAGAAGCAAAGGCAAGGAGGGCAGAGGATATACAATGGGAAGCACTGGGTTTAATTCCCCAGGAGAGAGGGAGATAGTGACGTGATGGACCCTGCAGACAATGCCCCAGAGACTGCAGCTGAGGTTAGGGAAAGAAAGCAGAGGAAAAACTAGAACAGTGGGAGGTGAAAGGGGGTTATCAAAGTGACACACAAGTGGAAGCTCAGCGGGAAAGAAGTCTGTGTTAACACGTGTAAAAGAGGAGGCAAGGAAGAGTCCATGGTTTCCAGACTGGATTCTTGATCTCCACTGCTGTTTCTTCTTGGTCTCCTGGGGGCTCAGAGGGTAAAGCGTCTGCCTGCAAGGCCGGAGACCTCAGTTCGATCCCTGGGTCGGAAAGATCCCCTGGAGAAGGAAATGGCAACCCACTCCAGTACTCTTGCCTGGAGAATCCCGTGGACGGAGGAGCTTAGTAGGCTACAGCCCATGGGGTCTCAAACAGTCGGACACGACTGAGCGATTTCACTTTCACATTTTTGTAAACAAAAAAGAAGTCTCAGGGACATTATAAAATCACTGCATTATGTTATTGTGGAAGCAAAACAGTCCCTAGGGCCCTAAGGGCTCCATACACTTCATGCCCATGAACAGAAAGAGAACCGGGCATGGAAAAGGGAAGAAGCCATCTGGGGCCCATCTGAGAGAAAAGACAACATGAGGACGCCCACACAGGAAAGAAGTCAGTGTGCGTTGAAACGTCTGGGCTTACTTTTCAATCCATAAATTTAATCCCTCCAGAGCTCTTGTTATTTTTATCACCTGAAGTGTATATCATCTTATTGTCAATTAGAGAATGCCAGGAGTCACTTAGAGATCTTTGGAAGGCAGCACACCAAGTCACAGTACATTTTTCCCTTGAGAAGAAAATTATTGGAAAAACTAATCTCAAGGATGATGTTTGCAAGTTTCTTGGCAGATTTTTTTCTTCGGCACAATGCTGGTGTGCGTTTTAAAAGATAATTTTCCAGCTCTATTTGTACCAAATAACATCACAGTGAGGTTAATCCTAACCAAACTGTAAGTCACCAATGGTGAGCTTCAGAGCACTGTGATGGCCAGAGCTGTAGGGATCTGGGTTTCAAAATAATGAGAACACACCCAGGGAGCAAAGTTTTAAAAAAACAAACAAATTATAATGAAGCATCTGTTATGTTGTGTGTACTGTTTTAGAGGACAGAGATTTAAAGTTTGGCCTATATATATAAATTCAGTTTTCCAGGTAATTTACACCAAGAATTTGGAGAATCCTTAAAAAATACAACATGTTACTTGTCAATTTATTTTGCCATGCACAAATACTTCTCAGGATCATACAATACAGCAGGAATTAATCAAAAGGGGACTGCTAGAGCAAGTCACCAAAAAGCAGAAACCTTTTCATATTGCTGGGGAAAGGATGTAGATTGGCATGGCATGTTGGCATGCTCACTCAGTTGTGTCCGACTCTTTGCAACCCCGTGGACTGTACCCCACCAGGCTCCTCTGTTCATGGAATTCTCCAGGCCAGAATACTGGAGTGGGTTGCCATTCCCTTCTCCAGGGAATCTTCCTGACCCAGGGATAGAACATGCCTCTTCTGCATTGGCAGGTGGATTCTTTTTTTTTTTTCCCAGATGGATTCTTTATCACTGAGCCACTGGGTACAGCAGCAAATTCAGAACAAGAATCTTAAAACTCATGAGGGTTTAGGTTAAAATTTCCACCTTATGAAAAAGATTGAGGTTCTATCTTGTCCTACAGGGGCCTTAGGGCTGAGGAACTGGCTCTGGGAGCATATTTTGTCACAGACAGTGGTTGAAGACTGGTGTTTAAGCTCTCCCAGTGCATGGTGGTCCACAGGCCAGCCTCTTTCAGCACTGATGTTTATGGTATGGCAATGTTTTAAAGCAAGCACTGATGACATGTAATTGAATTCAGACACCGGCTTAGAGCAGTCTGTCAGAAGCAGTGCCATTGTCTGTGTGTGTGTGGTGGGGAGAACTGGGGGGAGATTCTGTGGTGACGATAGGGCCTGAGGGAGGAAGCTTTAGAGGACTGAATAGGAAAAACGAAGAAATCCATTTCAGCCCCAAACTCCAAGCTTAAGAATGGAGAACAATGGACACAAAACCTTCCTCTTTTTCCACTAATCTCAACATGAAAACGTGATGGGGGGAGGGTAATTAGAAGCTTCAGGAACACACACTTCCTTGTCTAGCAATATTCTCTTTCAGAAACCCTGAAGCAGCTTGGTTTCCCCAGCCTCTGTTATCCAAACACCATCCTCATTTAAACCCCCAGTCCTCTCAACTCTGCTTTTACAAACATACGCTCCTTTTTCACAAGTATTTCCTCTCATCACTAAATCCTCAACCTCCGGCATCTCTGCACACAAACCACACCTCTCCACACAACCCCACACCCATTGGCAAACACCTCCCGCTCCAGCATATATTCCCAGATGCTCTCTTCTTCAAAGAACCCCTCCCATCCAGCATCCCAAACCTTGAGCCTCCCCACTGTCTCAACACCCACCTGCATAGAACTTCATCTCCCACTCATACAACCCAGCTTCCTAAACTCTGTTCCTTTAAACTCTCCCACCACACCCAAGATTTTACATCTCAGTGCAGGAAAGAAAAAAAAAAATTTCAATAAAATTACAAAAAAAAAAAAAACACCACCACCAAAAGCCCGGGAGTAGACATAGTGCCCTTATTGGTTCTTTGCAAACAAACAGAGCAGCAAATGGACTGTCATTCCTTGTTCCTTACACCATGTTCTTTATCATTTAAAGATCTGCTTCTTTGAGCAAATAATTATTATCTACTAGATACATGTAGATAGGCTGATTATTTCCAAGGAGGGGATTTTTCTCTCTCAAAAATCCAGAAAAGCAGTATCAGAGGAATAAATGTATTTTAATGGCGGCATAAGGAGGATGTTTGGTTCCTGCAGACTGAGCCTGTCACAACAGTAAATCTCATGTGTGCAGATGCATACACACACTCACAGACACACGGAGACAGACACGCTCGGCCCACATGCCTATAGCAGTCTAAAAGGCACAAAGGCTTTGTGACTGCCAGAGGAGGCTCTTCAAACCCAGGCAAGCTGAGGCATCTTCTGAATTTGCCAGGTGTCAGGGTGATGCACAGCGGGCTGGGGAGACAGGGAGGACCACCGGAATGCCAACAGGATCTCAGGACACTGATCATGCAGTTTCTTTCTGGATTTCCCTGTTTTCCCTTTTGAATTTTTATTTTATTATGTTTTGAAAAACATCTAAAAGAAGAGGTAAGGGAGACCATTAAAGAAAGAACAAAAGTATCAGATGATGCCACAGGGAGGAAGGAAGCACAGAAGGGAGTGGAGAGTGATGAGGGGATGGGGGAGGCAATGAGAGATCGAAGAAGGGATGACAAAAAGTAAAACAAACAAAAAAGTTTCAGCTTCTTCCTATCACAATAAAGCAGTCTAACCCCATGATGGTTTTCCAGGTGGCTCAGTGATAAAGAACCCGCCTGCCAATGCAGGAGATGAAAGAGACGTTGAGTTTGATCCCTGAGTCAAGAAGATCCCCTGCAGTATAAAATGGCAACCCACTCCAGTATTCTTGTCTGGGAAATCACATGGACAGAGGAAGGAGCCTGGCAGGCTGCAAAGAGTCAGACACATCTGTGCAACTGAGCACAACAAGCTGGCACACAAACCCCATGCTACCATTCCCTTCTGTCATGTCTAGCCTACTGAAGTCTAGGCCCTATCAAAAAAAACACTCTAGGTGGTATCCAATGGTTCCTAACGGTAACCACAATCAATAGCAATAACCATATTCAAATGAAGATCTGTATCCCCTGTGATCAGAAGCGACTTTTTACAAAGTCTAGAATTGTTTTATATTAGGAATTATCATGGGGAAGGCAGTGGCACCCCACCCCAGTACTTTTTCCTGGAAAATCCCATGGATGGAGGATCTTGGTAGGCTCCAGTTCATGGGGTCGCTAAGAGTCGGACACGACTGAGCAACTTCACTTTCACTTTTCACTTTCATGCATTGGGGAAGGAAATGGCAACCCACTCCAGTGTTCTTGCCTGGAGAATCCCAGGGACGGGGGAACCTGGTGGGCTTTCGTCTATGGGGTCGCACAGAGTCGGACATGACTGCAGTGACTTAGCAGCAGCAGGAATTATCAAGAATCTTTGAGGACTCAATAAAGAAAGTAAAACATCAATTATAGAGGTTTTAAATAATTTTGTGCTAGTCCCTTGAATAAAACTTGTCTTATGAACTTGAAAATATTCTTTAACTATCCAAGAAATTTGGCACCATATTTCCTACAATAACTCTTCAGCCAGTGAGGCAGGCAGGGGAGGAAGGACAAAAAACAGGAACAACCTCAAAAATCAACTGGGTCATTCAAATTCCTTTCCTACCTGCAAAATTCCTGACTTTTACCTAAATATGCCAGATGTGACTTTTACCAGTTGGACTCACATTTGCGTCTATATCATTATTAAAGCAGTTTGGGGCTTCCCTGGTGGCTCAGATGGTAAAGAAACTGCCTGCAATGCAGGAGACCCAGGTTCGATCCCTGGGTTGGGAAGATCTCCTGGAGGAGGGCAGGGCAACCCACTCTAGTATTCTTGCCTGGAGAAGCCCATGGACAGGAAGCCTGGCGGGCTACAGTCCATGGGATCACAAAGAGTCAGACATGACTGAGTGACTAACACTTTACTTTCAAAGCAGTTTTAGCAATGTCTGAAAAAGACACAATATTAATGTTATAAGTATATATATGAATATATATATCTTAAAAATTAAGTTTAACACAGGGCTATGGTAGGAAAGTTCTCAAAAGCATGTTGTCTCCAATTATAGAAAATAAAAAAAAGAGGAATATGAAACACACCATAGAGATGTTATCACTTAAATCTAAAACATGGCAAGTCTACAGAAAAATAACCAATGTCTTCAAGCAGCAAATGGTAAGAAAAGAAAAATAAGAGAGGGACCTGTTCTAGATTAAGAGACCCAGGAGACATGTTATTAAGTTGCTAAATTGTATCCAAGTCTTTTGCAACCCCATGGACTGTAGCCCACCAGGCTCCTCTGTCCCTGAGATTTCCCAAAGAAGAATACCGGAGTGGGTTGCCATTTCCTTGTCCAAGGGAATCCTCCCAACCCAGGGATCAAACCTGCATCCCCTGAACTGCAGGCGGATTTTTTACCACTGAGCCACCAGGGAAGCCCAGGAGACACACCAATTAACAATTAAATACAATACACAGGCTGTGTTTGGATCTTGTCTTGAAAATCCAACTAGTAAACGAAAAATTTACGTGACAATCAGAGAATCTGAACACTGGAAAAAATATTTTAATTACTGGCTTTTTTTTTAAGGTGTAATAATGATGTTGTTGGACTTTTTAAAAATCTTAAACTCTTAGATTTACATTTTTATGAATAAAATACTACAGTATTTCAAATTTGCTTGATAACAATCTATGTTTTGGGGAAGTAAGGTCTACAGATGAAACAAGATTATCATATGTACACAACTTGAAAGTGAATGATGGGTACTTGGGATTTCACTGTATCATTCTTCTAATTTTTATGTACATTTACACTTTTCCATAACAAAATTTTTAAAAAGTAAAAGATGCGTGCATTCTAAAAATAAAATATGAATAAAAATATATGAATATATACTGACTTAAAAATTACAGTGGCTCATTTTACAAAGAGGGATGTGTTTATACCAGTGGCTCCTGGCTGATTTTTTAAAGAGCACAGAATACTAACTCTCTATCATGTTGAATTAAGCTCCTAAAAGCTTATTTTTAAAAATTAACTTGAAGAAATTTAAAAGGAAATGCACTGTCTAAATTACAAGTATTAGATCACTATATTTAGGATACTTGCAAGATAATGAATGGTAGGTAATGGTATCTAAATTTCATTACTATGGGTATTCAAATAAAATCCATCTCTTCAGAAAGTTAAAATATAAACACAAAAACTGCCATACCTGTGATATCTTGAAGACTTTCAGCCTCAAAAACATTAAAACAAACACACACACACTTTATAAATTCTTAAATTATGTGATGGCTTCTCTGAAAGCGGGAGAGTTCTTCGGGTAGGAAATTAAAAACCCATATTTTCAGGGTTCTTTATAGAATCTTAAGATAGCTTCAGTTGAAGAAAAAGGTTTCTAAAAATTTCCCAAATAAAGTAAATGTTTCCAGATGTTTTTTACTCCTGATCATCAGCATAATTCATCCCCTCCTTTAGGTGATTCTGATTGTAGCCTCTGAAGAATCCTCCCACATCATGTGACCACCACAGTGAAGACAAAGCCAAGAAGCAGAGTCCCAGAATAACTAAGTTGGAGGTCTTGAATGTCTGGGCTTCACAGGCGGCAACGTGGTAAAGAATCCGCTTGTAATGCAGGAGCTGCGGAAGACGGGATTTTGATCCCTGGGTTGGGAAGATCCCCTGGAGGAGGGTATGGCAACCCACTCCCATATTCTTGCCTGGAGAATCCCATGGACAGAGGAATCTGGCAGGTTACTGTCCATGGAGCCGTAGAGTCAGACACAACTGAGCACATACTTCCTTGAATGTTAGGAAGCAGACATTCTGCACGTCTTACTTGCTGAGGCAAAGGGGCACTCGAGGAAAAAGCATTCTTTAAAGCCAATTTTATCCAAGAAAAATTATTGACCCTGGGCTCACATGGAGATAAAGATGTTTTCTCTTGACCCCGAAACACCTGTCTGGGCTGGAATTGGAAGCTGAGAGAGAGTCTGTGGGATCCAACTCTTATCTCTACACCATCCTGTCCCAGTCCACACCAGCAATCAAAATCAATTCTTTTAAAAGTCAGCATCTATTTTTTCAAAGTAACATTCACCAAACCCAAACGCCCTAGGTTCCTCATTTCCTTACCCAATATTTATAACCTGGAAATAGTCAGGAACTCCTATGGACAAAGAAGCCTGGTGGACTACAGTCTATGGGGTCGCAAGAGTCAGACACAACGTAGTGACTAAACCACCACCAAGTAGGTTCAGGAAGGATGGAACAAACCCAAGTAGACCACATCACCCATGGTTATAATGTTTTCCCCTTTACCTAAAAAAAATGGAGCGGTTAGGCTAAAAATACTATAAAGTAAGCAAAACAATAATGAAATCATCTTTTCATTACTTAACTGTGGATTATGCAAAGTGGGTGGTACAGACACTTAATTTTTTCCTTTCCTATTACCTACTTTTTAACCATTTACTTCAATGGAAGGAAAAGAAAAAAAGGACTTGAACTAGCAAAGGTCAATAAACAACTGACTACACTAAATTCAATCAATGCTGTTTTTTACATCTGCCCAAAAGACCTGATTAAGGAAATGGTTACTACATTAGGATGTCTTTTTACTGTAGTGGCCAGTCTAGTGCAAAGAATACTGGATGGGCTGCCAGAAACACGAGTCAGGAGACTCATCCCTAGTCCTGGTTCTGCCAAAATAACCAACAGAAGAAAGAGCCAGCGCAAGTCACTTGGCTTGTTTTAGGAGAAGTTTCCCCATATTTAAAATGGTGAGGGTGAACTAGATGTTTTTCTGTTCCAACCTTCTAGGCTCCGACAGGCACAGGTTAAATAACACAGGAGTGCCATTTACACAATGCAGGAAATGGAAATGACTGCAGAACACAAACACGTTTCAGTGATAAGGTGGCAGCTACCTAACTGGGAAAAGACTGCACTGGCAGTGTTGCCCATGACCTTCCAAGGGCATGGTAAATTATTTCAGCATAGCATACTGAGAAAAAAAGGTCAGAGCTATGTTAGTGTAATATGATATGGGAATTTTGATTCAGCATGATATATACAAAATATTTTGTCTACATTCCCATGGGTTGCAATTTCCTTACTAAATCTTAAGCTGTTTTTTGGAAACCTACTTCTGCAATGACGTAAGCAGTGTGGCAGCCAGACCTCACTTCCCAAGCCCCCTCTGACCATCGCTTGGCTACAGAGCACAACTCAGGCTACATTTGAACTGGGCAAAAGAATGTAGAAGTTGGCTTTCCTCTGCTTTTACCTGCCTTTGTTTCAGCAATTTAGTGATCAAGAAACAAATCTAGGAGAAATCTTTTAACTTTTAGCTTTTTTCCCATTCCATATGCTAATTCCACAAGCATATCACTATCTGGATTGATCATATGCTGCTTGCAAACAAGATACTCTAAGATGATCAACACTGACTTCCACTGAACTCTAGATTTGGCAGCAAGTCTTAGAAAAAGCTGACCCCACTTGAGGTAACAATATTAAATATTGGAATGAACTAACTTTTCCTTCCCCTTAATTTGCAAAGTAAGGAAAAACAGATATTCTAATAAATCAACCCACTCACACTAAGCAAAACAAATATCTTTTGTTAAAAAAAAAAAACCTCTCAACAAGTCTCCCTATAAATTAGCCTGTTGTTCTATGTCTTATTTATCTGTTTCTTTGTATGGAAAGCTTCTCCAGTCTCTAGCCTTTCCACTGAATCTCAACAAAATGATTTTTATACTTGGGTTTCTCCTGTGGACCATTAGCTGCTATAGATAACAACCTTGCCTTTAAAGCAGCTACAGCACAAAGCTTTTCATCAGCATCTAAGAAACATTTCTAAATATCATGAAAATAACTGTGCAAATTGATTTCCAGAAGAATTCGAATTCCTGGGTGGCAGAGACAAGTTCTGCCTTACTTATTTTGAAGGGGTGTGAAAACATGAACTACCCTTTTTGGTTTTACTCACTTTCAAAAGACAAGAAATCATATTAGTCAAATGCCAATAAATATTTCCAGTCAAAATTATAAACAAAAACACACACTCATCTTCTGTCCCATCACCTGAAAAATAAGTAACAAGAATGACTACATGAAAAGTGATCATGAAAAGGATGCTATGCTCCTTTACTGCAACACCTGCAGAGAGTAGACCTCTTAAAAAAGTCATCACTTCTGAATCATTTCTAAATATACTACTATGTAGTTGGCCTTGAGGTACACCCATTGGCTACTTGTTGAAATGATAAGAACTTACCGCAGTGAGGTTCGGAGCTCTTCCAGGAAAGGCACACTAAAGAATTCTCCTATATTGCCAGAACCTCCCAGATTTGAGGCATATAACTACCCTGGCAGGACCACTCAGTACACAGAACTGAAACCCATAATTACAGGCCTAATGGGTAATCATAGCCATGTAAATGCGAGAGTTGCCATATGTGCACAGTTTTTCTGATCATCAAAAGCTCACTGAGATAACTCCTGTCTGTAAGCAGAACCATTCACAAAGACCATGCCTTTGAAACTCTCCCAGGAAGTGAACAAAAACTTTATGTTACTATCAATTTTTTTCCCCATTAAGTAAACAGAAGGAACAGTTAGAGATCAGGAGTGTACGAGAAAGCAACAATGAAAGAGGAGGTCTGATTTGTAGGTTCTAGCAAATCAAGTGAGTAAATTCAAATAAGAGGATTTCTGAGATTCCTTTTACTCTCATTATTATTTTGTCCTATTCCCCCAGAGAAGTGTCATGCTTGAACTGTCTTCGGATTCCTAACCCAAGTTCTACACAAGCATCACATTTATCTTAGATATCCACTCATCAGCTTACGAGTTTCCTAAAGCATCAGGTATCATTTTTTAACACTGTATTCAGGAAGCCTCTCTCATTATCCCTTCTGTCCAAAACAACTCTATCCATTCAGGCCCTCTACTCTTAACCCAGAAAGCAGAGAGGAAAAAAAAAAAAAAAAAAAATTCTCAAATGTTCTGTTTTGTACCTGGATTCAAAAGCAACATCTGCCAAGAGTTGTGGAACCATCTGTTGCCCACTTGGCCATGGGAAGGACGGTGCAGGCCACAGACATGGAGTGTCACAGGTTGCACAATAGAATTATGCCCATCTTGGGGCTGACACACCCAAGCATATGCTCCACAGTCACCATGGCTAACAGTACCCTTCCCCCATCAAATAGTGTATTTCCTTATAGAGAACGGTACTTCTAAATTCTCACAAAGGGTTGTCAGTTTTTTAAAAACTTTCATTTGCCTGAATATCAGTTTCTAAATTCTCTAATCCTGGGCTGTATCTAAAACTAACATCTGTCACTAATATATTTGAGACTTTATCCATCACTATTTGGGGGCATCTCAGTTTTTGTGTATATAAAACAACAACGTTGAGTCCAGTGACCTCTGAGTCTCCTTGACACTGTAACACTTCTAAATTCTGTAATATTAAGCCAGCTCAAATTCAGTGAACACAAGTTCCTTCACATCTATAGTATATTAAGACTCCTAAAGCCAAGGTCAAAAGAATCTACTGCAGACAAAAAGGTCTCTCTGGGTTGAGCAAGAACACAGTTTCTAGAAGACCCAAATTAGATTAAGATCCCTAACCTTGTTAACATATGCCCTCAAGGTACTAGCCTAATGAAGAGTTTGGGGCTCAATAATTTATTGTTTGTGTGTCCTGGACATTATAGGATATTACCCAGCATCTGAGGCCTCTACCCACTAGAGGCCAGTCAAAGTTGGCGATTGGGGTTGTCCCCTGCCCCCAGTTTAGACAACCAAAAATGTCTCCAGTCAGTGGTCAATAACCCCTGGGGCACAAACACCACTCTCACTCCACCGCCTCCATTTAGAACCACTGCTGTTGTATATACCAGAGCTTTATAATAAAGCACATCATTTGAAAGTTGTTTTTGTTTCAAATAGATGACATTTACACAGTTAATGTAATAATTGTGTAATTACACTGTTACACGCATCACGCCTTAACAGTCAGATTTATAAAGCACATGTATTCCACTTGGAAGATGTACAAAACTACTGTCTTTCCAAGTTATTCATAGAACCAACCACCTTCCTGCTAAGGGTTGAGAATTAGCATGCAAAGTCATAACCACAACTGCTCTTTAAAAGTGTTTAAAAGCATTCATGCTTTTCACAGTAACTCTTGTAGTGCACTCCACAATCAACCCTTGCATACAGCACAGACCTCAAAACTGGGTTTGGAGGAAACAGCAAAATCGAGTGGTGGGTTTAATCATTTCAGCTTTTTCTTCCCTTTCTTGTGCAAAAGCCAGTAAATACAGTATTTCTGAAAAGGTTGTTAAAGAGTCTCAGCTTTGGTACAGGGGTCTTTAAGAAAGGAGGCAGGAGGTAGCCAGCTCTCAGATGAATTTCCCAAGTGTTTTTTCCTCCCTCACTTCAAATGGGGATCCGAGAGGCCACCCCTTACATCCAGTCCTCAGCCCAAAAGGACAGCAGCTGGCAGCAGCAGGAAACAGACTGAAGGCCGCAAACGGACTGAAATGATGACCACTAGCCAAACATCTCATTTTTCCATTTGTGAAAGAGGCTGGGATTTGCAAACCTCTGGGTCTCAGGAGGTGAAGGCTATACTACTCAACTAAGCAAAACCTCGACACCCCCCACTTTTAAAGGAAATCCCAGTTATAAATTTTCAGGGACTTTACAGAGTTTCTCAAGGACATATGTTTAAATTTCCACAGCCTATATGTAAGACAAAAACAAATAAAAAACATCTTTTAATAACCTAAGTCCAGGAAATGAAAAGGGAATCATGAATAGACACAACTGTTACTTTTCAGAGAACCTTAGCTCTTTATTCAAACAGATATTTACACAATTGAGGGCAATGGTACCAGGGATATAGCCATTCTGTTAAAACAGTGGGCAACTCTAAAGATTTATTTATCCCAAATCAGACTACTCTGTTGCTATCCTACCAGGAACAAAGAATTCAAGTGCTCCCAGGGCAAAAGTTTAACTAACCCTCTGAAATTGTGAACTTCATTTAGACCTCATCCAGCTGAATTCAGATGTTAGAATCTTGGAGACAAATCTCAAGGGCTTGTTAAGCCAAACTACGAAACTAAAAGTTACAAGTCCAATACTTGAAAATTAATATCTGTAATTAATACATTCATATAATGCAGAGAAATGTGACTGACATATATTCTCCCTAAAAGCAAGCCACATTTTTATGCCTCATCTCTTAGTTCCACTCCCAGCTGCGTCTGGCTGTGACTAGCCATGCATTCTAGAACTCTTGAGAGCAACTTGAGAGCAGGAGAAGGAAGATTTCTAGGGAAGACAGCAGGGCAGGCGAGAGGACTTCCAGCCGCGGGCAAGTGGACCAACATAAAAGCCAGCGGGCGCAGTTCCTGCTTTTACATGAGAAAGGTAGATGGGTAGCAGGTTCGACTTCCGAAGCGCTTTCAAACAGGAAACCCCAACTTTGGAAGGGACAGCCTGTCAGCCTTTTAATTTCCTGGCGGTGGCGAGAGTTAGCCAGGTCCTCGGCGCTTTAGTTAAGAGATGACTCTTGAAGCTAAGTTATTCAGTACAGCAGCAAACATTTCAGCTGCGCCTTGGCGGTGCCGGGCTCGGGTGAAACGGGTTCAAAGCATTCCCTACTTCCAGGCGCTATCTCTAGGGGTGCGGAGGCCGCCATACCATACATGTGGGGGGAAACCACGGCCAAACAGACATTAAGAGCCTCTGGACGGTTTAAACTAGCGAGCCCCAGTTTTGAAACAAAGTGAACCAGAAGGACAGCTAGCTAGATATTTGGGGGAGGGGGTCTTTTCTGAATTGCTCGACCACACCATCCAGCAGCGGACCTTCTCTTTTCTCCGCCCCGGGCGACAAAGCAACTCTATCGCGATCCCTCTCTACCGGAGTATCCAGACGTCTCTGCCAAAGTTGCCTTGGGTCCCCCCAAATCCCGCCCGCTCCCTACGATCGCTCTGTGAGCCGCTCTTCCACCTCGCCACTCCCCTCCCAAGGATTCTCTCTACCGAAGTCCACCCATTCTTGGGGTTCAAAGCTGCGCAGCCCAGCCTGGGCTTTTGTCCCTGCAGCTTGCAAGAGAAGCAAGAAACTCTGCGTCTCCGGCACCCACTCACCGTCTCATCTTCCCTCCGAGCCGCCGCTCTCCACCGGCCCCGCCGCTGGCACTTGGCCCCCGCCTCCCTCCCACCCTCCCTCCGGCCCTGACCCCCGGGCCCAGCCGCCGCCTCCGCCGCCGCCGCCCCAGCCGCAGCGGTCCGGCCACTCTGGACTCGCTGTGCGCAGTCAGCGCGCCCCTCCTCGCCCAGGCGGCCGCTGTCTCCTCTCCGCCCCCAACCCTTGGCCGCGCAAATGGGCGGCGACCAACTCGGCGGCGGGGGAGGCAGCGCCCCCGGGGACCCGCTGGGAGGCTAGAAGCCGGCGAGGCCCCCTCCAGCCCGCCGGCCGCCGCCCCCTCCTCACCTGGCGGGTCGGCGCGGCCGGGTGTCCGCGGCGAGAGAGAGGAGGCGCGCTGCGGACACCCAGCCGCTGGGTGCAGTCCCCCTCGGGCCGCGGTGGTGGGCTCCGCGCCGCTCAGCCCCGCGTCCAGGCCCCCTTAGAGCGCGCCGCGGCGGGCACCTAGGGTCTCGGAGCAGTGAAGTGGGAAAAGGTGCCGGGCAATTGGCAGTCGGGGGTTTTACTGCTGCGGGAGGGGTCTGGCCCCATCGGAGGGCGCCAGCTTCGAGGAGCCGCGTTTACAGCCGCGGTGGAGACTGTGGCAGGCTTTCCTAAGGAGGTGGAAGAAGGGCGGGAGGGTGCACGTCCTACAGCTAATATCTCCTCACCCAGCTGGGAAGTTTCTACTGGGAAACTTCAGGTGACCGCGCCTCCTCCCGACAGTTCGCCCGCGGGCAGGTACCTGATGCGTCAGAAAAGCAGTTCTGCAAAGCTGTTGCGGCACCGTCTCAGCTGAGGATTTTAAACTAACTGTGCTGATTTCCTTTCGGTTATTTCTCTCCAAAGTTTCTACATTTTCCAGCCTGTTTTTCTCAGTTGCTGCAACCAATGAAAACAATGCTGATATGAATGGAGGGTGCGTTCGCGGAAGGTGACCAATTGGACTTAGGGCGTCCTTAGTCCATCTCCCCAAGGGGGACTGTGAACCTCTGGCAAGTTCTGGGTGATTCTCTGGCTTACAATGAGAAAGGTCATCAGTCCTGGAGACGCTCACAATAGCAAGAAAGAGCACAATGAAGTGCAAACTCATTTCTGGTCAGTATTGCTTTGATTGGGCAAGTTGTTTCAACTCCTAGCAACAATGTCATCTACACCAGGGGTCCCCTAGCACCCAGGATCTAATGCCTAATGATCTGAGGTGGAGCTGATGTAATAATAATAGAAATATGAAGTGCACAATAAATGTAATGCCCTTAAATCATCCGGAAACCATCCTCTCCCCTCCCCATCTGTGTAAAAATTGGCTTCTGTGAAACAATTTTGTTTGAAAAAATTGCAAACAATTTTCAAACTGGTCCCTGGTGCCAAGAAGGTTGGGGAACACTGATATACAATATAGTAACAATGATAACTGACATTGTAGGATGGTTAAGAAGTTTCTGGATAATGTATACAAAGTTCCTGACGCCATGAGTGGCACATAGGCTCTCAACAAATAGCTTATTTATAACGCACTTTTCATTTTTGCAAATACAGTCTGACTTCTAATTTACAGGAGAGGCTCACCTCTGAGCTCCTTGGTGTTCTATAGACATTATTTTTCCCTGCCCTGGCTCTTTCTCCCACAGAAACATAAAGAAACCAATAGGACACTTAAATGGCCCAGCAGTTTCCCCCTGTTGGATAATCCCATCCCTATAAAAACATGTTCTTGCTCCCATCTTAAAAACAAAAAACTCTTGAATCCATTTCCTCCTCCAGCCACTTCAGATCAGATCAGATCAGTCGCTCAGTCGTGTCTGACTCTTTGCGACCCCATGAATTGCAGCACGCCAGGCCTCCCTGTCCATCACCAGCTCCCAGAGGTCACCCAGACTCACACCCATCAAGTCAGTGATGCCATCCAGCCATCTCATCCTCTGTCGTCCCCTTCTCCTCCTGCCCTCAATCCCTCCCAGCATCAGAGTCTTCTCCAATGAGTCAACTCTTCGCATGAGGTGGCCAAAATACTGGAGTTTCAGCTTTAGCATCATTCCTTCTAAAGAAATTCCAGGATTGATCTCCTTCAGAATGGACTAGTTGGATCTTCTTGCAGTCCAAGGGACTCTCAAGAGTCTTCTCCAACACCACAGTTCAAAAGCATCCATTCTTCGGCACTCAGCCTTCTTCACAGTCCAGCTCTCACATCCATACATGACCACAGGAAAGACCATAGCCTTGACTAGGCGAACCTTTGTTGGTAAAGTAATGTCTCTGCTTTTGAATATGCTATCTAGGTTGGTCATAACTTTCCTTCCAAGGAGTAAGCGTCTTTTAATTTCATGGCTGCAGTCACCATCTGCAGTGATTTTGGAGCCCAGAAAAACAAAGTCTGACACTGTTTCCACTGTTTCCCCATCTATTTCCCATGCAGTGATGGAACCAGATGCCATGATCTTCGTTTTCTGAATGTTGAGCTTTAAGCCAACCTTTTCACTCTCCACTTTCACTTTCATCAAGAGGCTTTTTAGCCCCTCTTCACTTTCTGCCATAAGAGTGGTGTCATCTGCATATCTGAGGTTATTGATATTTCTCCCGGCAATCTTGATTCCAACTTGTGTTTCTTCCAGTCCAGCATTTCTCATGATGTACTCTGCATATAAGTTAAATAAACATGGTGACAGCCACTTACCCTCCTTTTTTCCCCCTTCTCAGCCACAGCTAAAGAAAAGCCACCTCCAAGTTTTTTCTTCCCATTTATTCCAATCAGGCTTTTGCTTCTACTTTGTCCAGTAGAACTCTAGATAGACTTTCTATCAAGATCAGACTCCTAAATTGGATGCTTTCTCAGGTTTCATCTCATTTGAACTATCAGCAGAAATTAACAGTTGCACACTTTTTCCCCATAAACTTTATTTGGACTTCCATAAATTCTTCATTTTTTTTTTTCCTCCTAACTCCACTGCTGGTTCTTTCTCAGTCTCCCTTGCTGGTCCTCTCTCTTCTCCCAGTATCCAGAGTACCCAGAATTCAGACTTTGGACCTCTTGTCTATTTACACTCACTTCCTGGGTTATCTCATCTTGTCTCCTGGCACTATAGATCACCTGTGTGGTGATGACTCCCAAATTTTACCTCCAACTTGAACACCCCTCCCCCTGAACTCCAGGCTACTGCCCACTTAGATGCCTACTAGGCTTCTCCCACCTAACATCTTGACTCTGAAATTGTCCCCCAGCCACTCTGTCTCAACTGAAATCTTCCTCACATCAGGCCCAAAATCTGGGTGTCATCCTTGACTTTTGTATTTCTATCATATTTCGAATCCAATCCATCAGGGGGGAAAAAATCATCTCTACTTTCAAAATAAATCCAAAATTCAATTACTTACTACCTCCATGACTGAGCAACGAACACACACACACCCCCCACTGTTATTAGCACCCTAATCTACCATCATGTCTTGATTTTATCCTTGACCTCTTTCTACTTTTGCCCTCATGCAGGCAGCCTTCAATACAGCCAGAAGATATCAGCAAGGTTCAAGAGTTAATGAAATGTGAAATGCAGACTCCAACATCTTAAAATGTATAGGAGGCACTCAAAATTTAGCATATTATTATTGTAATAATTGTTCTTATTAGAATTTTTTAGTTATGATGATATTTTTAAAAATAGAAAGAAAAAAAAAAAGATATGAGCTCTTTCCTTCTACTTTTTCCATTTCCTGGATTCTTTAAAACAAAGTCCCCTATTTAATCATAGACCCAGACACACCTCCCCTTGTCTGCCATTCCCTATTGTCCACAAGGGATATTGTGTTGTAAACAGGAGCACTTCCTTCCCTTTCCCTTCTCTAGGATCTGTAATGGTTAATAGTATCTGATGGTACTTTTCAAAGGTGAAATGTGACACACAGAGATATAATTAATTATTTATGGATTATTTCATTTGCAGTTAGTTTTCATTAGCATAGACTGGTTGGACTTGATTAGCTCATGTCCTGAATCTGTACTGTTTTTCTTTCTGCAGTAATAGCCCAACAAATCTTTGAAGCTACCAACTTGGCCATGATTTGGCCAGTGGAGCAACTGTTTGAAGTGAAATTATCTTTAATATTATGCCTATGTAAAGAATCAAGGTTTTATTTGTAGAGTGCAGTGGAATGATCATTGATTTTGGAATCATGAAGATCTGGGTTTAATCCCTGACTCGAAGAACGCAATGGCACCCCACTCCAGTACTCTTGCCTGGAAAATCCCATGGATGGGGGAGCCTGGTAGGCTGCAGTCCATGGTGTTGCTACGAGTCGGACACGACTGAGCGACTTCACTTTCACTTTTCACTTTTCTGCATTGGAGAAGGAAATGGCAACCCACTCCAGTGTTCTTGTCTGGAGAATCCCAGGGATGGGGGAGCCTGGTGGGCTGCCATCTATGGGGTTGCACAGAATCGGACATGACTGAAGTGACTTAGCAGCAGTAGCAGCCCCTTTACCAATCATATAATCTGAGTGTGTTATTTACTCTCATTGAGAAACAAGTTTGTTTTCTGAAAAAATGGAATGAATAACACCCAACTCATATGTTTATGAATTAATGTGATAATGTAGGTATCATTCCTTGTACAGCAGAAAGCACAGAGATTACTCAAAAGTGGTTTCTTTATATTATTATTATTCTTTTTAAATGAAAATAGTGTATATTTAAGGTGGACAACAGGCATATTTTATGGGCATACATGTAGTGAAATGATTGCTATCAGGTCAAATCAGTCACCCAGTCGTGTCCAACTCTTTGCAACCCCATGAATTGCAGCACGCCAGGCCTCCCTGTCCATCACCAACTCCCGGAGGTCACTCAGACTCACATCCATCGAGTCAGTGATGCCATCCAGCCATCTCATCCTCTGTCATCCCCTTCTCCTCTTGCCCTCAATCCCTCCCAGCATTAGAGTCTTCTCCAATGAGTCAACTCTTCGCATGAGGTGGCCAAAGTACTGGAGTTTCAGCTTTAGCATCATTCCTTCCAAAGAAATCCCAGGGCTGATCTCCTTCAGAATGGACCGGTTGGATCTCCTTGCAGTCCAAGGGACTCTCAAGAGTCTTCTCCAACACCACAGTTCAAAAGCATCAATTCTTCGGCGCTCAGCCTTCTTCACAGTCCAGCTCTCACATCCATACATGACCACAGGAAAGACCATAGCCTTGACTAGGCAAACCTGTGTTGGCAAAGTAATGTCTCTGCTTTTGAATATGTGATCTAGGTTGGTCATAACTTTCCTTCCAAGGAGTAATCGTCTTTTAATTTCATGGCTGCAGTCACCATCTGCAGTGATTTTGGAGCCCAGAAAAATAAAGTCTGACACTGTTTCCACTGTTTCCCCATCTATTTCCCATGAAGTGATGGGACTGGATGCCATGATCTTCGTTTTCTGAATGTTGAGCTTTAAGCAACTTTTTCACTCTCCACTTTCACTTTCATCAAGAGGCTTTTTAGTTCCTCTTCACTTTCTGCCATAAGGGTGGTGTCATCTGCATATCTGAGGTTATTGATAGTTCTCCCAGCAATCTTGATTCCAACTTGTGTTTCTTCCAGTCCAGCATTTCTCATGATGTACTCTGCATATAAGTTAAATAAACAGGGTGACAATATATAGCCTTGATGTACTCCTTTTCCTATTTGGAACCAGTCTGTTGGTCCATGTCCAGTTCTAACTGTTGCTTCCTGACCTGCATACAAATTTCTCAAGAAGCAGATCAGGTGGTCTGGTATTCCCATGGGGCAACCCAAGATGGGCAGGTCATGGTGGAGAGATCTGACAGGATGTGGTCTGCTGGAGAAGGGAATGGCAAACCACTTGAGTATTCTTGCCTTGAGAACCCCATGAACAGTATGAAAAGGCAAAATGATAGGATACTGAAAGAGAAACTCCCCAGGTCAGTAGGGGCCCAATATGCTACTGGAGATCAGTGGAGAAATAACTCCAGAAAGAATGAAGGGATGGAGCCAAAGCAAAAAGAATACCCAGCTGTGGATGATTGCTATAGTCAAGCTAATTAACACACCTTCTCACATAGTTAATTTAACTTTTGTATGTAAATGAGAACAGTGAATCTGATCTCACCAAATGCCCTATATTTAACAAGGTATCATGCTGTTACATTAGATCATCATACTTATTTAACAACTTTGTACCTTTTGATGAATATCACCCCATTTCCCTCATCTCTTTTCCCCTGGTAACCACCTTTCCACACTCAGCTTCTATGTAATCCACGTTTTTAGGTTCCACATTAAGTGAGGTCATGAAGATTTTTGTCTTTCTGTGCCTGGTTTATTTCACTTAGAAGAATGTCCTCATCAAAAGAATAGTTTCCAACCACACTTGCCCTTCTCCTTTGTCAGTGACATCAGCCATCATTCTGTACTGTCTTATTGAAGTTGAGTTCATAAATTCCTTTTAGAATTTAGTACTAGGATAAATTTTCTCTCCAAAAAGCTATGTACTTTCATTTCTTAGAAAAGTTATCTTCATCTATTTTCACATGAGATTTGCAGTCATTGTTAAGGAAAAGTATACAAACCAGTGTTTTGCTTTGTATCCTGGTTGTAAGAAGCACAGTGTCACATTTACTGTTAAATTATTGTATTATTATAAATTACAATTTTTAATATTTAGTAGTACAGTTTGATGTATTATATTATAATGAATGGACTTTCCAGGTGGCTCAGTGGTAAAAAATCTGCCTGCTGATGCAGGAGACCCAAGAGACAAGGGTTCAATCCCTGGGTTGGGAAGATCCTCTGGAGTAGGAAATGGCAACCTGCTCCAGTATTCTTGCCTGGAAAATTCCATGGGCAGAAGAGCCTGGTGGGCTACAATCCATGGGGTCACAAAGAGTCAGAGATGACTTAATGACTAAGCACACACACACATATCATAATGGATAATGTAATATAGTTGTACTACTATAAATTAAGTTGTTAAGTTATTGTATCAAAGATTTTTGCCTCCTACTCTTTTTCATGTGTTCAATGTATTCATATTCCAATGACCTTATTGGATACTTGGATTTTACTCTATACTCTAATATATATGGGTATTCAAATATATTAAGTAAAAATAATACATCAACTCTTCAAATTAGTAGCAGAAAATTAACCAAAGTTAAAGTGGAAATGTATTCCCATGTGCTGCTTTATGTTCAACTATTATAAGATTGAGTAATTATGATAATTATTTAAATACATCTGAAGCATCTGATTAATTTCTGCATAAAAATGTTTCTTTATGTCCTGCCCCCAATTTTTTCTGTCAGTTTGTATTGGAATCAGACAGGAAAAGGATGCTGGGACTGTGTGGGTCTGTATCTCCTTTAGATTACTCTATCCTAGCTGTGGTTATCTGGTTTACTTTTCTAATCATTTGAGGAACTTGAATTGGTCTACTTTTCCTGCATGGCAGACTTAAAACAAAGAGTTTTCTTTGTAGGTTATCTGCTCATCACAGGAAAAAAAAAAAAAAAAAACAGTGCTACATCAGTGGTAATCCTTGATACTGCTGGCATGCTGGGAAGGCATTTTCTTTTCTCTGTTTCTCCTCTTTTTCTTTCATCTGACTTTAACAACCCTCCAACAATCTCACACTTTGAATTCAAATTCCCCCATAATATAATATAATGTAATATAGTGTGTTTAATATTGTTGTTGTTCAGTCTCCCAGTTGTGTCCGACTCTTTGTGATCCCATGGACTGCAGCATGCTAGGCCTCCCTGTCCTTCACCATCTCCTATATTTATTTATTTTGGAGTCATATTTCTCAGGGATAAGGGTTTGATGTGCCAGATATACAAAGACTTCTTTGCACTAGAGACTTCGGATAGCTCAAAGCAGAAGATTCAGAACATGAGGTTTGTTAAACACAGGGAAAATTTACCAAGGGTCTACTCTGTTCCGGACTTCCCAGGTGGTGCTAGTAGTAAAGAACCCGCCTGCAGATGTAGAAGACAAGTGACACAGGTTCAGTCCTTTGGTTAGGAAGATCCCCAAGAGAAGGGCATGTCAACCCACTCCAGTATTCTTGTCTGGAGAATCCCATAGACAGAGGAGCTTGGTGGTCTACAATCCATAGGGTTGCAAAAAGTCAAACATGACTAAAGAGACAGCATACACACTACTCTATTCCACACAATATGCCCAGATGGGTGGGAAATGGAGATAAGACATTTGTTGTGTATCTATATATAGGAATTTACTGCCTGGCATATAACTCTAATGTGATCATGAAATGCAAAAATTTAGAGAAAATGATACAAATGAGTTCAGAGAAGGAGTCTATCAGGGAAGACAACGTGTGTGGCCTTCGTATTGAAAGAACAGTCTTCTGGCAGAGGAGACAGCAGGCATACAGCTGCTGGGCAGTAAAGCCAAAGCAGGTTAGGGAAGCGGTGAGTAATGCAGCTTGCCTGAACCCACAGTACATGGCAGGAGGCTTGGGAGATAAGATCTGGGGATCTGGGGGGAGGTTTGAGGAGAGGGAAGAGATGGGACCTTGAATTTTAGATTTTATGTATAATACCATTTTAATTATGTCATTTCCTTTCTCCTCAACTTATACTGGCTCCTCCTTGCCTGATAAATACAGGAAGAGTCAGCAGCTCTGTAGTAAGTGATTATATAGCAGTAGGATGAAAGAGAAAGACAAGTTCCAGCCACAGAATTTAAAGACCAATAAAGTGGTCCAGGTTCTGTGTCCTAACATGTCAAACAAGGTTATCAATCCAAGAAAAGTTTGCTCAATTGAATATTTACTAAGGGCCTGTTAAGATCCTGAGTCTCCCTGCCTTCTGACTGCCATCCATTTTTTAAATCTTAGGATGACTCCATAGTTACACATTCTGAGTTCTCACAGAAGTAAATGTGAAACAGGTAACTTTCGGCTATTTTAGTCAAGGATTGAACTGGAAATTCAGTGGCTTAATATTCCAATGAACCAGTTGTGTCACCAGGAGCCTAGGACTACTTGCTTGACCTTTTAAGATGTTTCACATTATGGGGGTAATTCCTCCCAGGAGAGTTGTTAAGACAGCTTGTAAAACATTATTATATACCACTCATCTCTGACTAGAGATTTAGAATGAGTACTCAAAAAATTCTAAATGGTTGTTTGAAGCATTTATCTCTGAGGTATAGATAGTGATGCATATGACTGGTATGGTTCTTTTAGATTCATTTGAATTTTTTGCTCTTCACAAGAACCAGGCACTTCTCTGAGTTACAAATATGCCTAAACAAGGTGATCAAAATTCATTTACGGGTTCCTGAAGATGGAAACAAAATGAAATTCTATTCAGAACGTCCTTCTCTTATCATTTATCAAGAGGTGGATCTCCATGGTATAAGCACTGTATTTATAAGATTGACATAAGAATCTCCAGAACTTTAACATAGAGAGATAGAGACACTACATCTTCAATGTTAATATTAAAAGTTAGCTTTATAAAAGGTTTATCAACCCAAGAATGCACAAGAGATGAGTTACAGGTACTGAAATGGATTGGCTAGTCAAGAAGGCAAATCTGGATATGACTAAAGAGTGTGTTTCCTCCCTTTCTCCCACACCTGCTTGAAGAACTTTCTGTGGCTGCCTCTCTGCTTCCTCTCCAAGAAGCCCTGGTAAGGTCTGAGGACCCCAACAACTGAGTGCTAGTGGAGGGCAATCACCCACATGATCTTCATTCTTCTAGTCTGTTGAATATTGATAGACATTGTTGTCCAGACAAGCCCTGATGTGGTTTAATGATTTCCTGTCTCACAAGCTAGTTTTGGCCCTCATCCTGCCTGGCTCCTGAGTTAATCAAAGTGACAATCCAGGTGGGAAATTCTTTACAAATTTTGAAGGTTCTATGTGGGTGGAGGGCAACATTGCTTCTAATGAATAATTCACTGGTAATTAGTGCCCAAAAGAAAGTTTTCTTTCCTGTTGGTTATTAGCATCCATGTTAAATTCCCTGTGACTTGTAAATAGTTGAATGCTTTGATCCTACTGGAAATATCGGTCCCTTGTTTTCCATTTGAACTGTCCCCACCTTCAGTACAAGGAAGGCGGGGGATGACGTATAGGGCAGCTGCTGAGGGATTGCTCATTTTTCGAAGCTTGCCCTTATGACGGATGTGATGGCGAGGATGACAGGAGTAGGCAGACATTGGAATGATAAGCTTCTAAATCAAGCCTCTACTCTCAATGGCACTAATCAGAATTTGTACTTATTTTATGTGTCTTTCTCCACCCCCCATTCCCTCACCTCCCCCACCCCTATAATTCTAAGCTTTGTGAAGTCAGGGACCTTCTACATTGTTCATCATTATACATCCAATGCCTCCCACATACACCATAAATTATTTGTTTAATAATTTCATAAATTGGTCTTGAATACTGAAAATCTAATTTCATCACTTCAGTGATTAAGAATTCTTCACGGACTCTCAAGATGTGCAGATAAAATAAATCCAGAATCACTGCTTTTGCATTTAAAAAAAAGTCAGTAAGTCATCTGGTTACTTCAGGTTATTTTCCTACGTAGTATCTCACTGATTCCTCTACCCACTCTCTGAAAGGAGGGGATGTTTTAATCATAATAAATGACTTGCAGTTAATCGCATGTCATGTTTGTTCACCTCTTTCCTCATAACCAGCAAAAATTAGTGCAGGAATCATGAGTTCCAGAAAGCTTTTCCCAACTCCATCCTGGTCTTGGTTGGAGGTTGGAGTACTTCATGTTATTGGATTACAGGTTTTCTGTTTCATTGTCTATCTCTATTCAAGTCATAAAATTCCCTCAAGTAAGAGGACTGTAATGGATAATTTTATATAGCCAGGCTATGGTGCCCAATGTTTGGTCAAACATCAGATTAGAAGTCACTGTGAAGGTGTTTTTAGGTATGATTGGCACTTAAATCAGCAGACTTAGAGTAAAGCAAATTACCCTTCAAAACATGACTGGGCCTCCTCCAATAATTGAGACCTTCAGTTCAGTCACTCAGTCGTGTCCAACGCCTTGCGATCCCATGGACTTCAGTATTCCAGGCTTCCCTGTCCATCACCAACTCCCGGAGCCTACTCAAATTCATGTCCATTGTATCAGTGATACCTTGAGACCTTAAGAGCATCTAGACAGAGGGTTCCCAAAGAGAATTCTCAAGGAGGAGGAATTCTCAAGACCGTAACACTATGTCAGTTTCCAGCCTGTCCACTAGAACCCGGACTCAAGACTACAACATCAGCTCTTGTCTGAATTTCCAGCCCTCAGGCCTACCCTGAGGATTTCAGCCCTGCCAGCCCCCGTTGTGTGAGACAAGTCTTAAAAATCTCCCTTTTTCTCTCTGCTTCTCCTCTCTCTCTCCCCACTCTCTCTCTGTCTGTTTGTCTATACACATACACATCTCCTGTTGGTTCTGTTTCTCTGGAGAACCTTCACTATCCCGGAAGCTTTCTAGTTTAACTCCTGTTTTTAGAACACAGCACAATAAGTAAGTGAAAAATTAAATCTAGCTTGAAATCCCCCTCCCTTAACAGAGGAGAACTTTGCAGGGCAGAGATGGTCATTTAGTCCTGTTGAGGCCAACTAAACAGGTCACTAGCACATCCCTGAGCACCCCCTCCCCTGTCCCTTGGTAACTTGGTCATCTGACACATAATAAAAAAATAATGAGGAAAATACACATTTTATGAACCTACTTATTTTGTTGAATGCCAGGAAATGCATTACAGAGATTCCAACGAGCACCACGTGCCCTGTGAGTCAGAGTAGCTGAGTTGGAGCCTCATCGCCCCTCAAAAGGGGACATCAAGATCAGCCTCTCTTCTGGCGTACTTAAAACTTCATGCCTTTCTCTCTACATCCCATCCCACCCCTTTTTGTTTGTGTTTTGATTTTTGAATGACTGATGAGTCGCTGGAAATGACCTCTCCACACCAGCTGCTTTGGCCTCCCTATCACTCAGCATCTATTCCAACAAAACCTCAGCAATCTTCAGTGGAGTAAGTAAGCACATGATCCAAGTTCCAGGGGAGGGTTTATAGCCTCAGGCTATCTTCCTGGTATTTGCTGGACTTCTGAGTTTATGCTGGGAAAAGCCAGGTCATTCCCAGTATGCATGACAGAGAGTAGGTACCCATTATTTACTGAAAACCCCTGAGGATGAAATGCATATCAAAAGAGTTCTCACCCACAGGCTGTCTGTCACCAACTCCCTCTTCCTTGGTGTCCTCCCTCTGGGTATTATCCTCCTCCATCAGGATCTTCTGCTGAGTCTCCAGGGATAAACTAGGATCAATGCCAGCCTGTGCACAGCAAGAAAAGAAAGGTACCATGAGCAGGAAGCTGAGGCTACCTCTGAAAACTGAAGGTCAGCAGAACTAACATCTGGGGAACACTAACAGCTGTTGAAATTGAAAAGCAGATATCCTGCATCATCCTATATTCATTCTGCCGACTATCCTTCAGAATGACAAAACCTAAACACCATCACCACTAACCAACACCAACAGAAACATACATATGGCTAGAATAATGACAGATTTTTAAAAAAAGAGTGCTGGTGAACAAGTGATGTGCAATATTTAGACCAAGAGACACATCAGTCTTTCAGCATAGTTTCTACTTACCACTTATTATTGCTTATTTTCTGTTTTTCATCCCATGCTTATTATTTACCAGCCATCATCCTGTTAGTTACTTTGTCTTTATTATATCTTTTAATTTCCACAAAATCTCATACTATAAAAAAGGAAACCAATGCCCTGTTCTTAAGAGCTCCCCACAGAGCCCCCGAGTTTATGACAGGGTTCCCACAGCTCTCATTATGTCCAGTTTTCTCTGCAGAACTCAGGGTTGCCTCAGTAGATGGTGTGGTCCCCCCATCATGTTAGAGCTCCCATTTGTTTTGCATAATATTTCTTGCTTGATTTTCACAATAACTGTAAGGTATGGAGTGAGAAGGGAAATTCAGTTTCAGACATGTTGAATTGGGGTTTATCTGTAGATCATTCAAGTGAAGTGTAGGGTAGAGATAATGGCCACAGCTGGAGATGTACATTTAAAGGATACAGATCTTAAGAAGTTTTGCTTTTCCTTAAAATGGGAGAAAGAAACTCCCATTTGATGAGAAAGAAACTCATCTTACAGTTGGAGAGTTGGCCTTGACAAAGAGAGATATTCTTCATTTCAAGAGAATGGATAAAGGAAACATGATGAGGATAGATACCCATGTAGTTCAAAAGCTGTGTGGCAGAAAGAGTTAAAAGGACGGGATTTTTAGATACAGAGGGCCTTACTCTTGTCAATGAAATACTATGCTAACTCTTCCACTGAAAGTCTACCAACTGGAATATTTTTGTAGGAGTTAAATGCTGAAATACAAACTTCCATAAGTTACATTAGAAAGATGCTTGAAAAACTTTTGGGCTACAAATAATACCAAGAAAGAAGACAAACACAGAATGGGAGAAAATGTATACAAATCATATATCTAACAAGCGACTTGTATCTAGAATTTAAAAAAAAAAAAAAAAACCTTAAAATTCAACATAGTCACAAGATCTGAATAGATATCTCTCCAAAGAAGATAAACACATGGCCAATAAACATATGAAAAGATGCTGAGCATTATTATTTATTAGGGAAAAGTGCATCAGTCCCACAATTTACTACCACTTCACACCCACTGGGATGGCTATAATGAGAAAGATACTTACACATGTTGGAAAGGATAAGGTGCCTGTGGGTATGTACAAAGCCACTTTGGAAAACAGTCCCTCAGTTCTTCAAAAGGTTAAAAACAGAGCTGCAATAAGACCCAGCAATGCCACTGGTAAGCATATACCCCAAAGAATGAAAACATGTTCACACATAACTTGAATACAAATGTTCCTATCATCACTGTTCATAATAGCCAAAAGGTAGAAACAACTCAGATGTCCTTCAAATATTTGTAGCATCACTATTCATAATAGCCAAAAAGTAGAAACAACTCAGCTGTCCTTCAGCTAGTGAATGGATAAATACAACTGTGGTTTATCCCTACAAAGAAATATCATTTGGCCCTATAAAGGAATGATGGAGAAGGAAATGGCAATCCACTCCAGCATGCTTGCCTAGAAAATTCCATGGGCAGGGGAGACTGGTGGGCTTCAGTCCATGGGGTCACAAAGAGTCAGACACGACTGAGCACACAGTACAGTATAAAGGAATGAAGTACTGACACATGCTCCAACAGAGATGAAACCTGTATCAGATCAGATCAGTCGCTCAGTCGTGTCCGACTCTGCGACCCCATGAACTGCAGCACTCCAGGCCTCTCTATCCATCACCAGCTCTCGGAGGTCACCCAGACTCACATTCATCGAGTCAGTGATGCCATCCAGCCATCTCATCCTCTGTCGTCCCCTTCTCCTCCTGCCCTCAATCCCTCCCAGCATCAGAGTCTTCTCCAATGAGTCAACTCTTCGCATGAGGTGGCCAAAATACTGGAGTTTCAGCTTTAGCATCATTCCTTCTAAAGAAATTCCAGGATTGATCTCCTTCAGAATGGACTGGTTGGATCTCCTTGCACTCCAAGGGACTCTCAAGAGTCTTCTCCAACACCACAGTTCAAAAGCATCAATTCTTCGGCGCTCAGCCTTCTTCACAGTCCAGCTCTCACATCCATACATGACCACAGGAAAGACCATAGCCTTGACTAAGCGAACCTTTGTTGGCAAAGTGATGTCTCTGCTTTTGAATACCTGTATACACTACACTAATTGAAAAAAGCCAGTTGCTAAGTATCACATATTGTATGATTCCATTTATAGGAAATGTCCATAATATGCAAGGCTGTAGAAATGCAAAGTAGATTGGTGGTTGCCTAGAGCTGGTTGTGAGGAGTGAAGGAGGGGTAAGGAGTGATTGCTAATGGGCAGGGGGCTCTTTTGGGGATTGATGAAAATGTTCTAAAATTAGATTGTGGACAACTTATGAAAGTATTTTTTAAAATACCAAATTCTACAACTTAAATGGATGAATTGTATGATTATGGGGATTATATCTCAGTAAGCTTTTTAAATAAAAAAGAAACTTGAGATCTGAGGAGAGGATTATTGACAGAGGTAAGACTGAAGAACACTGCTGAAGACCAGATAATAAGAACAGCAATTATCGTAAGGATTCACATGCCAGGCACTGTGCTTGCTGAATTTCCTGCATCATTTCCTTTAATTTTCATCACAAACACATATATATCAGATCTTTCCCCCTCATTCTACAGGCTATACAATTAAAGCTCAGAAAACATGTGGAGGTCAACAGCAAGAGACGAGACAAATTGTAGCCCAGGTCTGCGTCAGTCTAGTCTGTTTCTTAACACCTGTGCCATGCTGTCTTCTCAAGTTTTGCTTTTCTATTTAGCTTCAACTTCATAGGTTCGGCTAAATGTCAGTGTCTTTAGGTCAAACTTTTTCCCCCCTGCACTCCCACAATTTTGTGTCCACTGTCATCTCTGCAATGTTAATAAAGAGATGCACTCTCCTTACCTCCTCCACACTCAGGAGTCCTAGAAGCACAGTCACTGGCCTCTCTGTATGGAGTGATTTCTCCAAGGTCAGAACATTGACTAAAAGTGTAGAGATAGCACACCTCCCCTTTCTCTTCTGCTTGGAGAGGTTTTGGTTGAGAAGAACAAATGCTAATCTTAACTCTTAGATAGATAATGACGACACCCACGCCCTGTCAAGCTGGTTCCCTCAGGTTTTTCCTCACCAATGAACTGCAGATAGACCTAGCAACCAGTAAGGGTTCAAGAAATTTTATCTTCCTTTTCCATTCTTTTCACAGTCCCTTTACATCCAAACCTTTAGTCTGGAATGGGATGACTGTAAAAGAAGAGACAAAATATAAAGGAGACAAAAAAAAATATATATATATATATATATATAAGAAGCAGCAGAAGACATTTTACCATAAAATGTGTGTGTGTGTGTGTGTGAAAGTCACTCAGTTGCATCTGACTCTTTGCTACCCTATGGACTGTAGCCCGCCAGGTTGCTCTGTCCATGGAGTTCTCCAGGCAAGAATACTGGAGTGGGTTGTCGTTTCCTTCCCCAATAAAATAAAATATCCCAATATTTATGTGGGCTTACATTGTGGCAGACATCATACTAGTCTTTCTCTTTTTCACTGAAATAACATTGGTTTATAACATTATGTAAGTTACATGTGTGCCACATTACATTCTAACTTCTGTGTGCACTGCAGCATGCTCACCACCAAAAGTCTAGTTTTCATCTGTCATCACAGAGTTGACTCCCTTCCCCTCTGGTAACCATTGCTCTGTTCTCTGTATCTACGTGTTTGCACTAGAGCCCTCACAGACATCGTTTAAGCCTCACACAACCCAGGTCCTCCTAACGGACAGATGAGGAAATGGAAGGTAGAAGAAAAGGAATAATTTCTCCAAGGTCACTCAGTCAGTGAGAGAAGCGATCAGAAACCTTCCAAGGGTCTGTGCCAGGTCTCTCCCTCTCTATGACACCACCTTACACATCCTTTCTCTTATCATTAAACCTCATTTCATGGAGGTTGTTCTAAGAACAGTATAGAGGAACATGATTCTAACATGAAAATTTACAAGCAATCCTGCTTTATCAGACAGAGGACAAGATGGTTGGATGGCATCACTGACTCAATGGACATGAATTTGAGCAAGCTCTGGGAGTTGGTGATGGGCAGGGAAGCCTGGCATGCTACAGTCCATGGGGTTGTAAACAGACACGGCTGAGTGACTGAACTGATATTGATGCTTTATCAATGTAAAAATACTAGATTAAACATTTAAAAACACTAAGATTATGTTTTAAACATTTAAAAACACTAAGATTTTTATCTTAGTGTTTTTACTTACTTTATCAATGTAAAAATTTGTGTTTTTACTTACTTTATCAATGTAAAAATACTAGATTAAACATTTAAAAACACTAAGATTATGTTTTAAGCATTTAAAAACACTAAGATTATGTTTTAAACATTTAAAAACACTAAGACCATGACCAAGTGGGATTCATTTTTGGAATGCAAGAATAATTCAGTATTAGGAAATCTAGGGCTTCCTGGTAGCTCAGACTGTGAAGTGTCTGTCTACAATGTGGGAGACCCAGGTTCGGTCCCTGGGTTGGGAAGATCCCCTGGAGAAGGAAATGGTAACCCACTCCAGTATTCATGCCTGGAAAGTCCCATGGACCGAGGAGCCTGGTGGGCTACAGTCCATGGGGTCGCAAAGAGTTGGACACAACTGACTGACTTTACTATTATTATGAACATGTAAAAATAATAATCACATGATTATTTTTAAGATAAAGAAGAAAAGTTTTCAAAAGATATTTCCTGATAAAAACACTCAAGAAAATAGGAAATAAAGCATATTTCCTAAAGCCAGAATTGTGCTTAATGTGGTAATATTAGGGGAATTTCTAATAAGATTAGAAATGATTCAGGAGCATCCACTGTATCTATTACTGTTGGACATGGTCCTGGAGAAATTAGCTAGTAGAATTTAAAGAGAGAAAACAGTAAGAAGTACAGGAATTGGAAAAGTAAAACTAGTTTTAGGTAATTTGGTAGTTTACCTAGAGAACCTGAGAACATCAGTGATAAGCTAACACAAACAATAAAATGAATGTACTCTTTTTTTAAATGCTAAAGATAATGTTAATTTAAAAAAAATTTCAGAAATAATTTCAGAATAATTGTAGAAAAACTGCAAGATTAGCACAAAAACATTCTATCTGGAACCATTTAAGGATAAGTTTTGAATGTGGTATCCTTCTCTCCTGAATCGGATATTCTCCAGATAACCACAACAGAAGGATCAAAATCAGGACATTATCACTGACCCTTATGGACACTGAACTCACAGACTCCATTCACTTATAATCAATTGTCCCAATAATATTCTTTATAGGCTCTAATTAAGGATCATGTGTTTCATGTAATGGTCATGTCTCTTTAGTCTTTTCTTGGTCTGGAAGAGTGCAGCATGGGTGGCCTCTCACAGGCTAATTAATTCTCACTCCCACCCCTCTGCACCAGGGGTGATGGAAAAGACAGAGAAGTATCACAAACAAATGCCATCCTGCCAGACATATAAAATGAATAATTGCTTGAGTGGGTAAAGAGATGCCTTTTATTTTTACTACTATAAAAGTTTTAAAGCAGACTGTAAAAATAGAAATATATTAAACCATTTACTCTTTGCTGAATTCTTCCGAGTTAGAATGTTCACAAGAAAAATGCTTTTTGTTTCCAAATGGTCTCAATCTCTCTTAAATTAGACCGAGCACTATGTCTCTGAGATCAGCATATTCTCAGGTCTGTTTTTATCTTCAAGTAAATCACAGTTAGGAAGCCGGTTCCTAGATTGAATTTTAAACAGGCATACAGAAAACACAACTATCTCCATTGTGTTAGATATGAATTCCGAGTTAAGAAAATATCTAATCTAACCACCTCAAAGTTCTGTTGAGAATTCTTGGAATTCTATTAGATTACCACTAATTCCATAGGGAGTTAGTTTGAATTTCTTTGTATGTAGAGCTTGCAACTACTTTTGTCTAGTTATATTTTTATGATAACCAAATCATTAGCTTTCATCCATTTTGACTGTTGACTATCTGAAGGTTTTTGAAAGCAGAACACGTGTACAGGAAACTGCCATGTTATGCTTGCTTGATGAACCGTTGTCCTCATTATGTTTTCTGGGTAACTTAGATATATTATTGGATGTTTCTTATTGCTTCAGCCCAAATAGGTTTCTTTTTTTCTAAAAGCAAATTCTAGATTTCCTTGAGTACCTGAGGTCCATGCTTCTTAAAGCTGACTTAATGCAAGTGTTTATGAATGCTAATGTTCTATTTTCTGGTCATCTCTTTGGTGGCAGAATACCACTCTCCTTTTTTTTGCTCCCTTTCTTTATGGGAGCCATTTTTCGCAGAATAGGTTGGAAAAAAAAAAAAAGAGATGGTGATTATGGGAAGGGTCATTTCCTCTTCTGGGCTGCCTGGAGGGAAGGTGACACTAGAGAGTTTTTTAAAAATACAAACTCCTTAACCCCATTCTAGACTGTCTAATTGGAATCTGTGGAGGTGGATCCATTAATATGTATTTTTAAGTTTACCAAGAGATTTTTTTCCTTGACTGGCACTGAGAAATTGTTTTATACACATTGGTTTAGCAGAATGGTACCTATGATACCCTAAAAATTGAGAAAATAATGCTGTCTATATCTCCTTCTTAGCAAGCCATGGCTAGTATTGCCATATGCATTTAAGGAAAGTCTATTTAATTTTGTTTAACTCAGCATTTGATCAGTTTATTTGCGAATAGAACATACTTCTTTTTCTTAACACAGCTCCTATTACTGTGGCACACTCAAAACACAGACTTTGGGAAATATTGGTATAGAGAATATGACTCACCCTGTCACCCCCCCTTTATTAACAGTCAGCAACTCTTTGATGTTTGGCAACTCAGTAATAAATGTAACCACAGCTATTCATTAGGACTATTACACAAGGTTTCATAAAGCCTTCCTGCCCGGTGTTACTCTCTGGCTCTTCCTCTGCTTAATCCTGCTGCTGCTGCTGCTGCTAAGTCGCTTCAGTCGTGTCCGACTCTGTGCGACCCCATAGACGGAAGCTCACCAGGCTCCCCTGTCCCTGGGATTCTCCAGGCAAGAACACTGGAGTGGGTTGCCATTTCCTTCTCCAATGCATGAAAGTGAAAAGTGAAAGTGAAATCGCTCAGTCGTGTCCGACTCTTAGCGACCCCACAGACTGGAGCCTACCAGGCTCCTCCGTCCATGGGATTTTCACGACGAAAAACCTGACAATAGTTATGATAACCAATATACATTGATTGCCAAACTATGTTTTAGTCCAAGTACTTTGTAGGCATTATACCACTCAATCCACAGCCCTGTCAGTAGCTTGCATTATTATAACAGAGGTACAGTAGGATGCTGAGGAACAGAGGGATTAAGTGGCCAAACCTAAGAAAATACACAGTTAAAAAATGGTGATGCATGTATTACAAACATTAAAGCTGACTCAGATTTAAAGCCTATTGCATTAGCCACTCGGTATTTCGCTTGAGCTTTAGTCATTGGTCTTCCTCTACATGCTCCTTCTTTAACAGTCTCATTCAACCAAAGCTTGACCTTGGTCTAAGCTCTCTCCCTAAATTGCTCTCTCTTCTGAGCCACAGACCCGCTTCCCCATCTGCTTGTTAGACATTACAGTGAGGAGCTAGGTTGAAATCTTAAACTCAACTTATTTTTAACAGAATCTCATCTTTCCCCTCCAAACTCACCCCTCCTTGTGTGTCTTCTCTTCCCATTCATGCATGTCTTCATGTGACTCATATGAACACCTACTATGTGTTTGTACTGTGCTCTGTTGAGGATACACATAAGAATGAACAGGACTCTGGTTTTTCCTCCTAGTGTCTAGCACTCCATAACTTTAGTGAATGTATGTTCCATCATGTTCTTTCTCTTTCTATGTTATGTCCTATAATCTCAAGTAGCTAATATTTTATTCTCTAAATTATTTGTAAATTATATTCAGTTGAAAGGGAATTTGACTGTCCTGGATTGTCTTCCTATGACAGGTTGTTGGCATATCCTTAGGTGCTGCGGCAGGCTGTGTTGTAAGGAGGGCAGCACCATCCCACATGCTCTTCTTGCAACATGATGTCAGTGGTCCTTATCAGGAGGTGGGGTATACATTTCCTTCCTTTGGATCTGTGTGGGTCTATAGCTTCAGTGGAAGTGATACTAAATGACACTTTTCAAGGCTGAGTTCTAACAGGCAAAACAACTTCAGCCTGGCTGTTTGGGGATGTCTATGGACTGTAAAGAAGGCTGAGCACAGAAGAATTGATGCTTTTGAACTGTGGTGTTGGAGAAAATTCTTGAGAGTCCCTTGGACTGCAAGGAGATCCAACCAATCCATTCTGAAGGAGATCAGCCCTGGGATTTCTTTGGAGGGAATGATGCTCAAGCTGAAACTCCAGTACTTTGGCCACCTCATGCGAAGAGTTGACTCATTGGAAAAGACTCTGATGCTGGGAGGGATTGGGGGCAGGAGGAGAAGGGGACGACAGAGGGTGAGATGGCTGGATGGCGTCACTGACTCGTTGGACGTGAGTCTGAGTGACCTCCGGGAGTTGGTGATGGACAGGGAAGCCTGGCATGCTGTGATTCATAGGGTCGCGAAGAGTCGGACACAACTGAGCGACTGAACTGAACTGATGCTAAGAACGCAGGCCCCAAGCCAGAAAGACTACACAGACGGTATTTCAGGTGACAGTTCTGACCAAGGACCCAGCTGACAGCTAGCACCAGCCTCCAGACTAGGGGGTAAGCAAACCTTCAGATGATTCCTATTCCTGGCCTCAGTCCACTCTAGGTTTTGATGAGTGTAGCAGAGACAAGCTGTCCCCTCTGAGCCTTACCTGAACTGCAGATTTGTGAACAACACAAATACTGTCATGGTTGTAAGCCACTGAGTTTTGAGGTGGCTTGTTAGGTAGCAAGAGATCACCAGAACAGATACCTATCTTTGTGTCAATCAGCTATTGCCTGACACCAGTTCCCTGGCATGAAGCTTAATGCCTGGAAGGAGTTGTTGCCAGGGAGACAGGCATCATGATTAAATGTCAATTATCTTCCATTCTTTTTAAATGTTAAATCCTTTCTAGCACATAATAAAGTGTTTTACATGGAGAGTACATCAAATAAATATTTACTGAGTTGAACTGAAATATAGTGTGATAGTAAGAACATGCATTTTGCTGTCTGCTGCTGCTAAGTCGCTTCAGTCGTGTCCGACTCTGTGCGACCCCATAGACGGAAGCTCACCAGGCTCCCCTGTCCCTGGGATTCTCCAGGCAAGAACACTGGAGTGGGTTGCCATTTTCTTCTCCAATGCAGGAGAGTGGAAAGTTAAAGTGAAGTCGCTCAGTCGTGTCCGACTCTTAGCGACCCCATGGACTGGAGCCTACTAGGCTCCTCCGTCCATGGGATTTTCCAGGCAAAAGTACTGGGGTGGGGTGCCATTGCCTTCCCCGATTTTGCTGTCAGATGTACTAAATTTCAAATCATCACTTTAGATGCCACAGCTTTGGAGTAGAGTAAATTGCCTCCCTAATATGTCACTTTCCCTTCTGAAACTGATGTGAGTTTTAAAATACTTAAGGCATGTGAAGCACCTAAGAGTGTGTGGTTCATGGTAGATCTCTTCCTCAATCCCTACCTCACTCCCAAATTTTTAAATAGGAGACATAAGGATAAAATGAGAAAAACAGCAACCTGATTATGAAGGATCCTGAATGTATGGTTAAGGTCCAATTTTAGACAATGGGGATTCATGGAAGATTATAGGGATGTGATATGCATAAGATAATTTTTGAAGATTCAGTTCAGTTCAGTCGCTCAGTCGTGTCCAACTCTTTTTGACCCCATGAATCGCACACATGCCAGGCCTCCCTGTCCATCACCAACTCCCAGAGTTCACTCAAATTCACGTCCATCAAGTCGGTGATGCCATCCAACCATCTCATCCTCTGTCATCCCCTTCTCCTCCTGCCCTCAATCTTTCCCAGCATTAGGGTCTTTTCAAATGAGTCAGCTCTTTGCATCAGGTGGCCAAACGATTGGAGTTTCAGCTTCAACATCAGTCCTTCCAATGAACACCCAGAACTGATTTCCTTTAGGATGGACTGGTTGGATCTCCTTGCAGTCCAAGGGACTCTCAAGAGTTTTCTCCAACACCACAGTTCAAAAGCATCAATTCTTCAGTGCCCAGCTTTTTTTATAGCCCAACTCTCACATCCGTACATGACTACTGGAAATAGCCTTGACTAGATGGACCTTTGTTGGCAGAATAATGTCTCTGCTTTTCAATATGCTATCTAGGTTGGTCATAGCTTTCCTTCCAAGGAGTAAGCGTCTTTTAATCTCATGCCTGCAATTGCCATCTGCAGTGATTCGGGGAAGGCGATGGCACCCCACCCCAGTACTTTTGCCTGGAAAATCCCATGGACGGAGGATCCTGGTAGGCTCCAGTCCATGGGGTCGCTAAGAGTCGGACACGACTGAGCGACTTCACTTTCATTTTTCACTTTCATGCATTGGGGAAGGAAATGGCAACCCACTCCACTGTTCTTGCCTGGAGAATCCCAGGGACGGGGGAGCCTGGTGGGCTTCCTTCTATGGGGTCGCACAGAGTTGGACACGACTGAAGCGACTTAGCAGTAGCAGTAGCAGTGATTTTGGAGCCTCTAAAACTGAAGTCAGCCACTGTTTCCACTGGTTCCCCATCTATTTGCCATGAAGTGATGGGACTGGATGTCATGATCTTTGTTTTCTGAATGTTGATCTTTAAGCCAACTTTTTCACTCTTCTCTTTTACTTTCATCAAGAGGCTCTTTAGCTCTTCTTCACTTTCTGCCATAAGGATAGTGTCATCTGCATATCTGAGGTTATTGATAGTTCTCCCGGAAATTTTGATTCCAGCTTGTGCTTCATTTAGCCCAGCGTTTCTCAGTAGGGTAATTGTTAAATAATGCATTAAATTTTTTAAAAAATGCATATGCAAAGTAATTTGAAGTCCCTACAAGATTTGTGAATCTACTGTCGATTGTTTCGTTTTATTTATTCTATCTTCTGTAGATTCTGAATATACAGATTAAAAAAACCATGTCATGATGCCTTTCTATTCATTTCTTCTTTACAAATCTAAGAAGAAAGTCATAGAAGCATAATTGTTACCTAAGATCCCATAGCACTTCATGCAGACAATGGTACACTCTTGGATGTATTGCTTCTATTTTCTATTTTCCTTATTCATGTTTAGACACAAAATATTTATACATACCCCAAAGTTTTAAATTTTCCCTGCTTGTCTTCATGCAGTGTATGTTGCCAAGCTATTCCAAAGTGAACATGGCAATTTCTTTTATGAATTACTTTGTGTTCCTGCTATTAATCTAGTAGAGATATGGAAGTGGGAGAAAGAGAAAAAGCTGCTTTTCTGGCAATAAGGAACAATTCTGAGGCCATGGATGCCAGTTCCAAATTCTAAATTTCTTCATACAGTTTGGCTAAACAATTGAAGTTGAGAGTAGACTCTGAATCTATATCTCTTAGGAATTAGAATCATATCCAATCTCTTTTTCTTCTGACTAGTCTACCAGTTAGTGATAAGAAGATGTAAAACAAATGAGATGAAAACAAAACAGAATTAAAAAAAAAAAAACTATTGTGAGTTTAAGAGCTTGTAAAATATTATGGATAATCTTCTAGAATCTAGTTAAATAAAAAAAAAAATCTTAGAAATATAGGATATCAACATTTTTTTAAACCAAAAAAAAAGTGGAATATCCAGGAAGATAAGATAGGAGGGGTAAGTTTGATGCCTTCATGCCAAGAGGCAAAGTCATTTATTCTTTAGTCTGAGTTGTTTTTCAGTTGTGAAAATGGATATGAACAATCTATCCAAACCTTTTCGCCCAATTCCTCTCTTTACCAGTTGCAGGCCTCTGTGCAAGGGGGCAGTGTGGATGAGATGAGGGAAGACAGACAACTCTCCAGACCTTCATACGTTTCCGTGATCTTTATTGTTAGTATCTTGGCTCTAATGCTAATGGTAAAAGAAATGTTTTAAGTTCTGGGTAAACAGTCACTTAACTACTCAAACTACTCAGAAGAACACTTGGAAATTAGAAAGAAAAAAAAAGGAAATATTTTTCTATGTTCATTTTGATCTTATAAGTGACTGAGTTTCCTTTTCTCTAAGAGAAAAAATCCAGTAGATGCTGGCTAAATTTTAAACTCCAGTTCACTCTGATATATTCCTCGGTATATTCTACTGTTTTTGGCACTTGGCAGGGTCTCAATAAATATTTGCAAAGTTTCACTAAATTAATTGAGTAAAAAATAAAGTATACTCTTTCAGAAACCAAAATAATTTTGAAACCTTGATAGGTTTATCTAAGTACGTCATTCAGTCTGTTCATAGATCAACTGAAAAGGGGAAACTAGAGAGAGGAAGTCAAAAAATAATCCACTGACTGATACACAATCTGGGGATATCTTTGTGGTCCCCTTTTCCTGTCACTTATGGGAAATATCACCAGCATCTAAATAAATCAGTGCACATGAAGATAATGGGGATGACAGAACAGCCATTTCTCTTGGCTCCTGTTTATGATTCAAACTGACATCAGTTGCTGTAACCCTCTTGGCCTGTCTCCCCTACTTGACTCACTCTGTCCCAGAGAAGAGACAACCCTTGCAGTGGTGCTTTTGGGAAATAAACCACTGCTGTGTAGTTGGGAGCCAGCCAATCACAGGAAGCACACACTCTGGTCTGCTCCTTCTCCCTCTAAGCGGTGCAGACGCAAGTCCTGTGGTGGGAGCTATGCAGTAGCTGGTGGGTGAGTCCGTCTGATTCTGGAGTGCATTTTTAGGAAGTCCACTGTCATCATGCACCTAAGCCATGCCCTTCTTTGCTACCTTTATCAATAACGAGGATAGCATTTCAATCTCCTTCTGCCATGTCTCCCCTTTCATTATTTTCAAACTTGATTGGGAAGAATGTTGAATTTTGGTCCCCTCATAAGGCACTTTTACTGGCTCCAGCAACTCTACAAATCATGCTTTGCACTTGATTATCTGATGTGTATGCATTCATTTATTGATTTATCCATTCATTCAGAAATAGTTTTTAAACTCTTAAAATATACCAAGAACTATGGTAAATCCTTGATTATATTTGTCACTTCCACTGTATAATCATAAGGGATTTGATTTAGGTCATACCTGAATGCTCTGGTGGTTTTCCCTACTTCCTTCAATTTAAGTCTGAATTTTGCATTCAAGAGTTCATGATCTGAGCCCAAGTCAGCTCCCCGTCTTGTTATTGCTGACTGTATAGAGCTTTTCCATCTTTGGCTGCAAAGAACATAATCAATCTGATTTCGGTATTGACCATCTGATGATGCCCATGTGTAGAGTCTTCTCTTGTGTTGTTGGAAGAGGGTGTTTGCTATGACCATTGCATTCTTTTGGCAAAACTCTATTAGCCTTTGCCCTGCTTCATTCTGTACTCCAAGGCCAATGTTGCCTGTTACTCCAGGTATTTCTTGACTTCCTACTTTTGCATTCCAGTCCCCTATAATGAAAAGGACATCTCTTTTGGATGTTAGTTCTAGATAGTCTTGTAGGTCTTGCTCTAGGTGAGAGTTTGTAAGAATGTGATTTAGCAGCACTTCTGCTTGATTTTAGGAGAAGGCAATGGAACCCCACTCCAGTACTCTTGCCTGGAAAATCCCATGGATGGAGGAGCCTGGTGGGCTGCAGTCCATGGGGTCTCGAAGAGTCAGATACTACTTCACTTTCACTTTTCACTTTCATGCATTAGAGAAGAAAATGGCAACCCACTCCAGTGTTCTTGCTTGGAGAATCCCAGGGATAGGGGAGCCTGGTGGGCTGCCATCTATGGGGTCTCACAGAGTCGGACATGACTGAAGCAACTTAGCAGCAGCAGCTGCTTGCTTTTGTTTTTCCTTTCCTTTTTTTTTCTTGGCAATCTTAACATTCTGTAAGATGAGAAGTAAAGGAGAAATTACCTTCTCTTGTGTTGATGAAGATGATGATGAAGAAGAAGATGATGCTTGCTAATGTTGATTAAATTCTTGCTATGAACTGCCACTAGGCTAAAATACTTCTGTGCATTAGCTCATTTCATTGTCACTAAAAATGCATAAAGTAAATAGTATTCTTTTACATTTTATATATGAGAAAGCTAAGGTTCCAGGGGTAAAATAACTTGCCCCAGTCAGCAGAGGACTGGGACTATCTGACGATTTCCAGCTTGTCTGACTTCAACTTCCATTCTGGTGACCCGTGCTTATGACAAGCTTCATAGCACCTTACCAAGCACTTTCTTACACAGCATCTCACTAGGACTCTAACAGGATACTTAGGTTAACCTTCAATTCATTCCAAATAAAGTAGTTTATTCTCATTTAACAGAATCATGCTCAAGGAAATAGTTTGTGACATATATTGAAGTCATAAAATATATTACTCTTTATTTGTACCTGAATTACAGATTTAGTGCCTTCTTGATCAAATTTTAACAGTCAAATGTATTCACCTTACCATCAAACAGGTGCATATGGAGTGAACTTTAATATTAACTTTAATAAGAAGATACTCTCAGTTCAGTTCAGTTGCTCAGTCATGCCCGACTCTTTGCGACCCCATGGACTGGAGCATGCCAGGCTTCTCTGTCCATCACCAGCTCCTGGAGTTTACTTGAACTCATGTCCATTGAGTCAGTGATGCTATCCAACCATCTCATCCTCTGTCATCCCCTTCTCCTCCCACCTTCAATCTTTCCCAGCATCAGGGTCTTTTCAAATGAGTCAGCTCTTCGCATCAGGTGGCCAAATGATTGGAGCTTCAGCTTCAACATCAGTCCTTCCAATGAACACCCAGGACTGATTTCCTTTAGGATGGACTGGTTGGATCTCCTTGCAGTCCAAGGGACTCTCAAGAGTTTTCTCCAACACCACAGTTCAAAAGCATCAATTCTTCAGTGCTCAGCTTTCTTTATAGTCCAACTCTCACATCCATACATGACTACTGGAAAACCTATAGCCTTGACTAGACGGACCTTTGTTGGCAAAGTAATGTCTCTGCTTTTTGATATGCTGTCTAGGTTGGTCCCAGCTTTTCCTCCAAGGAGCAAAAGTCTTTTAATTTCATGGCTGCAGTCACCACCTGCAGTGATTGTGGAGCCCAGGAAAATAAAGTCTCTCACTGTTTCCATTGTTTCCATCAAGAGGCTTTTTAGTTCTTAGTCGCTTACTGCCATAAGGGTGGTGTCATCTGCATAGCTGAGGTTATTGATATTGCTCCTGGAAATCTTGATTCCAGCTTGTGCTTCAACCAGCCCAAATTTCTCATGATGTACTCTGCATATAAGTTAAATAAGCAGGGTGACAATATACAGCCCTGACATACTCCTTTCCCAATTTGGAACCAATCTGCTGTTCCATGTCCAGTTCTAAGTGTTGCTTCTTGACCTGCATACAGATTTCTCAGGAGGCAGATCAGGTGGTATGATATTACCATCATTTTAAGAATTTTCCACAGTTTGTTGTGATCCACACAGTCAAATGCTTTGGCATAGTCAATAAAGCAGAAGTAGATGTTTTTCTGGACCTCTTTTGCTTTTTTCATGATCCAACAGTTGTTGGCTATTTGATCTCTGGTTCCTCTGGCTTTTCTAAATCCAGCTTGAACATCTGGAAATTCACAGTTCACATACTATTGAAGCTTGGCTTGAAGAATTTTGAGCATTACTTTGCTAGCATGTGAGATGGGTGCAATTGTGTGGTAGTTTTGGCATTCTTTGGCATTGCCTTTCTTTGGATTGAAATGAAAACAGATCTCTTCAGATCTGTTGAAATGAAAACAGACCCATTTCTTTCACTGCAATGAAAACAGACCCTTTTCTTTCATTGAAATGAAAACAGTCCTGTGGCCACTACTAAGTTTTCCAAATTTGCTGGCATATTAAGTGCAGCACTTTGACAGCATCATCTTTTAGGCTTTGTAATAACTCAACCAGAATTCCATCACTTCCATTAGCTTTGTTTATAGTGATGCTTCCTGAGACCCACTTGACTTTGCATTCCAGAATGTCTGACTCTAGTTGAGTGATCACACCATCATGGTTATCTGGGTCATGAGATTTTTTTGTATAGTTCTTCTGTATATTCTTCTTTTGTGAATAGATACTCTATAAAATATAATTTTATATATTGTAGAAGATACTCTACAAAATATAATTTAAATGTCTCAGCTGAAGATATTGTAAGATTTTTCTTTTGCTAAGGATTATTCATTTAGCATTCAAAAAGTACTAAGTGCTTAGCATGTGGTATACACTACTCCTTTTAAGAGTGTTGAGGATAACAATAACTCATTCAGACTTGCTCACACAGAGCCCATCTCAGTCCATCATACAGAGGTCCTTAATATCTGCTTTCAGGACAAATAAATCCAGTGAAAGGAAGCAAAAAAAAAAAGTACACTGTACAAGCCCAAGCTTCAAATTAGTTAAATTAAATCATTTTTCTACCGTAAACCTCCTAGTTCTATTCTTTGGAAATCTTCAAATTAGATTTTTTCACCCCACCCCTCTTGATAACATAAAGGTGATCATGTGGCTTTACTTGCACTTACTATTAGCTCAGAGAAATAAGTAGTTATCTAGTAATATTTATCCAGGATGTGAGTGCTTCAACATTTATGTCAGCATTACTTATCCCAAGCCTCCCAATTTTAAACAGAAACTCCAAAGGGCCATAATGAACAACTTGTCATTCTGAGTGTGTGGACTTGTGATGGTTACAAAGGTGATTCCAAACCACCCAGCAAGTTCTGATCAGGAGCAGTCCTACAGTTGGAAATTGCAGACCTGTGTCCTGCCTTGCTCCCACAGATAGGCTGTGTCTCTCAGAGCGTAAGGGCTCTGGTTCCTCTAAGCCTCAGTCCCTGCCCCCACTCTCACCTCCCCATCACATGATGACACGTCCCTGGGCAGAACAGCCAGAAGAGAGAGCTGGCAGAGGTCCTGCATTCCTTCCCTGGCAATAGAGCGAAAATAACAGCCTTACCACTAAGTTTTAAGGAGTTCCCATTTATTCTACTGTTATCACACTTTCTGTGTCCTGACTACCTGCCTGAGAGAAAATGTAGTGTTCAATTCTTGTTTTAGCTGCCAAGATTCCTCATTGCTTAGGCAAAGGAAGGAAAAATGGCACAAGTATTTAAAATTATCCAAACGCCACAGAAAACTATACTTTCTGGCCACGAATAAAGAGTATGTGGGTAAACGTGTTCCTCCTAAAGTGCCAGGTGTATCCCTTTGAGTAACTGGATAATAATTGGACTGCTGCTGCTAAGTCACTTCAGTCGTGTCCGACTCTGTGTGACCCCAGAGATGGCAGCTCCTCTGTCCCTGGGATTCTGCAGGCAAGAACACTGGAGTGGGTTGCCATTTCCTTCTCCAATGCATAAAAGTGAAAGTGAAGTCGCTCAGTCATGTCCGACTCTTAGTGACCCCATGGACTGCAGCCTACCAGGCTCCTCCATCCATGGAATTTTCCAGGCAAGAGTACTGGAGTGGGGTGCCATTGCCTTCTCCAAATAATTGGACAATTCTAGCAAATATAATGCTGAAAGAGTTTTGCCTATCTGACTTAATTTTGAGGTTTTATTTAAAAGACAATCAAATATTAAGCTTTATGTGGTTTTAGTTTGGTAGTAGTAGTAAATGTACTAAGGAGAGATAGAAAAGATAAAGTTAAAGATAGCCTGGATTTCATTCCAGAAAACTCTTCCAAATTAAACTTCTTAAAATTACCTAAGAAAAGCTAATTCATTGTATTTCAACCTTCCTTTCCTCTTCCAGCTCTCTTATAAGCTAATAATTTAAATGAGTTAAAAATTAAGAATATTCAAGTGAATAAAATCTTCATTTTAGGGGTTATTTACAAGGAAGTGTGGTTTGTGTATCCTTCTCATGGAAAAAAATGTTTATTTATCTAACTCTACTCCAAGTACTTCCCAGAAAACTTGATTTCATTAAGAGGTCTAAGACTTACCTGCTGGTCTAGTGGTTAAGACTCCATGCTTCCAATGCAGGCTGTGTGAGTTCCATCCCTGGTCAGGGAATTAAGATCCTGCATCCCGTGATGTGTTGTACCCCCAACTTCCCCCAAATAAAAAAAGTTCTAAAAGGTGAGAGTCTCTTGAAATTAACATCGTAATGTCTCCCTACAAAACTTTCCTTTTGACAGTATAAGAATCTTCATATATTATTTAACTAGAAATACATTGACAGAGTTAGGACTCTGGGTCCAGTGTATCAGGGAAAAACTTAGTCTTTTATGTGTTCTTGAAATGATTCTATACTGATATGTGTTTGTGACAATTACCTAGATTATGGAAATTTATGGGTTTAGGCAGATCTTTTCAGTATTTGTTCTCCCACCTGTACATTGTTGATAATGTTAAAGCTAAAAAGCCTTCTTCTTGAGAGTACACCATGGAATAGCCATGTTTTGAATTTATACATTAAATATTAAGTTCTTAATGTGAGCAGATGAGTTGACCAATATATGCTACGGAAAGGTAAAGCATATAGAAGTAGAAATATAAGGAACAAATCTTCCATGGTTCCAAGAACATCCAGGTGGAATAAACTTATGCATCAGTGAGTGAAAAAGCCACAGTGATCTGTGGCTTTCCCCTCACATTGTACATACTCTAAAATGTGTGTCCACTAAAGTTTGAATCTGTTAGGATATTTTGAAGCACAACTGTTACATTAATTTAAACTATATAGAAAGTCATTGACTCAGATAACTAGGCATCATGGATTCACTGGGCTTCAGTTCTTGGACTCAGATGGGTTTCATCTCTGAGCTCTGTTGAACATAGGCTTCATTGTATGGACTGTTGTCCCCATAACTGCAGGACAGCTGCTGCTGCAGTCAGGGCTACATGCTCTTTTCTTCCACTTTCCATATTAAAACAGATTTGTTTCATGAAGCATCCTCTCAGGACAAAGAAGCTTTTTTCCTGGAAGTCTCTGGCAGAAACTGTGAGTCCCATCAGTCTGATGTGGGTCACATGCTCATCTTAGAACCAATCTCAGAAAAGGTATGTAATAACATTTGACCCATCAGCCCACTGAGGGACAGGGCTGTGTCAGAAAAGGATGGATATCTAAACAATATCACAGTGTGTTGGAAAGGGAGAAAAGACAATGAGTGTTATAGGCCATAAGTAACTTCCACTCCAGAGTTCCCAGGAAGAACACGGCTAGACAGTAAGTATTTACTAAAATCATTATGACCATTAACACACAGTAAGATTGCATGTTGAAGCATCAAATGTTAAGAGACCTATTTATAAGAAGTGATAGCACACAGGGCCCTGTGGGGCTCCTGGGTACAAAGCCTTTCTGTGTCCCCCATTCCTTTGATTACAGGACATAGTCTCCATTCAGCCTCCATGACCTTCCCTTAGTTCCAAGGGCAGATTCAGGCTGTTGCTAATTAGAGAAGGGAGGGGATATGAGACATGGGAGAAATAGTCAAGAGTAGCCTTGGGGCAATGTCCTGGCTTCTCATCAAGGAATACATGCAACAGAATCTTTAAGCTATTTTGGACACACTGAAAACCCCTCCAGGTGGGAGAAGTTAACAATTAACAATGGGATATGCAGAGTACATCATGAGAAATGCTGGACTGGAAGAAACACAAGTTGGAATCAAGATTGCTGGGAGAAATATCAATAACCTCAGATATGCAGATGACACCACTCTTATGGCAGAAAGTGAAGAGGGGCTAAAAAGCCTCTTGATGAAAGTGAAAGTGGAGAATGAAAAGGTTGGCTTAAAGCTCAACATTCAGAAAACGAAGATCATGGCATCTGGTCCCATCACTGCATGGGAAATAGATGGGGAAACAGTGGAAACAGTGTCAGACTTTGTTTTTCTGGGCTCCAAAATCACTGCAGATGGTGACTGCAGCTATGAAATTAAAAGACGCTTACTCCTTGGAAGGAAAGTTATGACCAACCTAGATAGCATATTCAAAAGCAGAGACATTACTTTACCAACAAAGGTTCGCCTAGTCAAGGCTATGGTCTTTCCTGTGGTCATGTATGGATGTGAGAGCTGGACTGTGAGGAAGGCTGAACGCCAAAGAATTGATGCTTTTGAACTGTGGTGTTGGAGAAGACTCTTGAGAGTCCCTTGGACTGCAAGAAGATCCAACCAGTCCATTCTGAAGGAGATCAATCCTGGAATTTCTTTAGAAGGAATGATGCTGAAGCTGAAACTCCAGTATTTTGGCCACCTCATGCGAAGAGTTGACTCATTGGAGAAGACTCTGATGCTGGGAGGGATTGAGGGCAGGAGGAGAAGGGGACGACAGAGGATGAGATGGCTGGATGGCATCACTGACTCGATGGATGCGAGTCTGAGTGACCTCTGGGAGCTGGTGATGGACAGGGAGGCCTGGCGTGCTGCGGTTCATGGGGTCGCAAAGAGTCGGACATGACTGAACGACTGATCTGATCTGATCTGATGCTGCCCACAAGGATGCAGACCCCAGACCAGTTGGACCTGAAGATTGATGATGCTGACTCCTACGTTAGACAAAAACAGGCCTGCATTTGGATTTGTTCCCAGATGAGACCACTGGGTTGACCTAAATATCCAAATCTCCACCCCTTTTCCAACTGTACTCTGCCATCTTACCTCACATACACTATTCTCCAAGGAAAGGGAGCTGGTGAGGAGCATCAGACCAGTCACAGAGAAATCTAGAAGACATTTTCTTTATACCTATTAATAGTAAGGGAACCTGCACATATTTTCCATTATGTAATGACCAGGTCATTCTACAGATCCTAAATGTTTATATATTCTGATGTGATTGTACACATAGACATGAACTTGAGCAAACTCTGGGAGATAGTGGAGGACAGAGAAGCCTGGTGTGCTGCAGTCCATGGATTCGCAGAGTTGGACATGACTGAGCAACTGAACAACAACAAGTTTACTGTGAATATAAATATACAGGCCTTTGCTAGGTTTCTGAAAGCCTGGTAGACTTTGGTGGGTGTGGAATTAAGGGCTAGTGAGAGCTTTCATGCAGACTCTACTCCACAGTTCTAGACATTATAGTAATTTGCTAGTTTACAGAGAACTCTTGAAAGCAGTGACTGTCTTAAACTCCTTTTTATCTACAGATACACTCCACAATTTATTCCATGATAGATATCATTTCTATAAACATTGTGATATGGTGCTGCTGTGTTTGAAATTTCTGAGCTGAGTTTATTCAAATGAAATAATATCTGGAAGTCTCTAAAAGCATAAGAACCTACCAAATATAACAGCCTGGGGTACAAACGAGGTGCAAAATACAGAACACATACTCCATATCTTGGCTCTCATCCACTGAAACTGTTGGAATTGTAGGTCTTTAAATCGAGAATTCTACCCAGAGGGATGATCTTTGACAACTTCTGTCTTCCTCCTGGTCCCTGAGGCCAGCTGGCTTACTAGCGACTCTGGAAATGGCCCTAGTTGAGCACCCCAGCAACACTTGGTGAGCCCATGTGCCATTAATGCAACCACTGCTGCTCCTCCAACCTTCTGACGCAGCCATCATCTCCAAAGTTCCTCCTCGGAAAGTAATTTGCTTGCTGCTCTGAAGCCCTTCCTATGCTCTCATACTATCCACTACACAAATCTGTTATTTTACTTAACCAGCTATATTATAATTATATCATATTTTTTTTTCTCCAGGGCTAGATAGCAAGTTCCTCAAGACACAGGGACCATGTCTTTCATCTCCTTTTTGCAGTGCTTTTTCTGATATGTAGAATGAGATAAATTAATGAAGGAAAGAATAAATGAGGGAAAGTTTTGGTGATTTTTGATATTGGTCCCTGTTACTCATTTGGATCAAGGAAAAGAGTTAGCTGTGAGAAAAGAGCTCAGGTCATTAATCTTATGTCTCGGGTTTCCTCTTCTGCAACTTGCCAGTCTTTCCTTAAGCTCATAAGAAAATGTTCTGTATCTTGACATTGGTCTTTTTCATAGGATTTTCACTGAAATTGTATAAATTATCATTCTTTAAGATGAAGTGAGAAAATTCCAGAAACTTGAGGTAGCTTGGAAACTGCTCAAAGGGATTTTCAGGCCTGAGTCGAGGCTACTTTGTATGTCCCCTGAAAGTTCCTGGGTTTCCTGATGCTTCTGGAATTGTGAGAAGTCTGCACCTGCCCATCACTTTTCCACGAAGAGAACAGTTACTTGAATCCTGGCAGAACAAGTTGTTTTCAGTGCACCTCAGGCAGGTTGTTCTAACTTTCTGAATCTTAATCTTACCTTTAAATTGTGAGAAATGACACTTACTGTCTAGTAGTTAAAACTAGAAATAATGTATATACAGTGTGTCTGGCAGTGTTTGGCATATGTAGTTGGTGTTATTATGTTTAATATCCCTACTTAGCATCTTATAAATCTCTTTCTCTTTCCTTCTTTGGTTAGTTTAAATTGAACACATGGCATAGCCCCTGTGACTTCTGATTTGAGTGTCTACAAAGTATGGTAAATTTCATTTAGATTCTTGAAATCCTTATTGAACCCAGGTTATTTATATATAGAGAAAAATATCTCTCCCATTTTATAAATATATATGTATATATATATATTTTTTTTCTTCTCTCAGCTATTTGTATAAATAAAGCTGAGCACAAAAGAATTGATCCTTTTGAACTGTGGTGGTCTTCTCCAACACCAACTCTTGGTGTTGGAGAAGACTCTTGAGAGTCTCTTGAACTGCAAGGAGATAAGTCAATCCTAAAGGAAATCAGTCCTGAATGTTCATTGGAAGGACTGTTGCTGAAGCTGAAACTCCAATACTTTGGCCACCTGGTGTGAAGAACTGACTCACTGGAAAAGATCCTGATGCTGGAAAAGACTGAAGGCAAGAGGAGAAGGGGATAACAGAGGATGAGGTGATTGGATGGTATCACCGACTTGATGGACATGAGTTTGAGCGAACTCTGGGAGTTGGTGATGGACAGGGAATCACGGTGTGCTGCAGTCCATGGGGTCACAAAGAGTTGGACACAACTGAGCGACCGAACTGAACTGATAGATATTTTCCCCCTCTGGTGTAAAGTACAGAAGAAAGAGAGATAAGCACCATTAGTTAGGAACTTAATACCTAACTTGGCAGCCCACTCCAATATTCTTGCCTGGAAAATCCCATGGATCCAGAGCCTGGTAGGCTACCATCCATGGGGTCGCAAAGAGTCAGACATGACTGAGCGACTTCACTTCACTTCACTTCACTTCACTTCAATACCTAACTTATTATCTAAGTTTTTGGCTTCAAAAAGTAGACTGGAAAGATAATCAGTATAGTTATAAGTAACCTGGCCTGCTTTTATTTATGAGGCTTGACATATCACCCCAATTTGCCAAATATAGGATTTCCTGACAAGTGAAATTCAAACTCTTCCTGTGGAAATGTGGTCATACCTAGTAAAGCTGTCAGCCCATGGAAGTTATATGTCTTTTCAGTATTGACATTTTTGCCTGCCAGCCAATAGAATTGAAATAAAACCTAGAGGTTTTGACCATTAGGCAGTCTCCTGGGCCTCCACTAAGTTACTGATATTTTCTTAGATAAAGAAGTAAGATGAATATGTTCAAATACAACTTATTTTGTGTCAACTTGGCTAGGCCACAATATCCAGATATTTGTTTAACACTAGTATGGGTGCTGATGTGATGTTTTTTTGGAAAGAGATTAACATTTAAATGAGTAGATTTTGAGTAAAGCAGTTTACCTTCCATATTGTCAGTGGGCCTCATCTAAAAATCAATTGAAAGCCTTGAGAGAAGAAAAAGACAGACTTACCCCAAAGAAGCAGGATTTCTGTCAGCAGACTGCCTTTGGACTTGAGCTGCAATAACAATTATTCCCTGGGTCTCTAGCCTGCATAACTACCCTGAAGACTGAATTTTCTGATCTCTATAATCTCACGAGCCAATTCCTCAACATAAATCATATATTTATTACTTTATGATAAAATAGATCATATGTATTTATGAGAAATCCCTCCTCAAGGACCCACCAGCCAGCCATGAGTTGATATCACTGAAGCCAGTGATTGTTCCTGCAAGGTACAGGAACAGTCTTGCCTACCTGGCTGGTCATATAGCCATCAGTCACACTGGTACTCAATTCCACCTCCTGTCCATGAGGCTCCTCCCTGAACCTGTGACATCTCTTGTTCTAGGACTCTTTACAGTGCATGTGTCTTGAGAAAGCTCTGTGGTGGATGCTCCCAGTGCAGCCCCAAACTGCTGTTCTGGGAGGCAAAACACGGTCAGGGTTGTGGTCCCTGAATATATATGCTGCTGCTGCTGCTAAGTTGCTTCAGTTGTGTCCGACTCTGTGTGACCCCATAGATGGGAGCCCACCAGGCTCCCCCATCCCTGGGATTCTCCAGGCAAGAATACTGGAGCGGGTTGCTATGTCCGTCTCCAATGCATGAAAGTGAAAAGTGAAAGTAAAGTCTCTCAGTTGAGTCTGACTCTTAGCGACCCCATGGACTGCAGCCTACCAGGCTCCTCCATCCATGGGATTCTCCAGGCAAGAGTACTGGAGTGGGGTGCCATTGCCTTCTCTGCCATATGTGTGTGTGTGTGTGCGTGTGTGTATCCAAATGTTCTATTTCTCTGGAGAATTCTAACAGAGTCTGTACACATCTCCCTTTGAAAGCTTAGAAGAGTCCATTTCTTGGGTCCCTTGGCCCATTGTTAGTCTTAGAAGTGCTGAATTTGGTCTATACAAGAAAAGGCATGTGAAATTCACCAAGGTGGTAGGACATATGTTTCTCTGGGTCCTGTCTTAGGAGAGTTGCTGAAGACAGACCTGATTTAGCTTAGAGTTCCACAAGAGGTTCAGAATCATTCAGTTCAGTTCAGTTCAGTTGCTCAGTCGTGTCCGACTCTTTGAGACCCCATGGACTGCAGCATTCCAGGCCTCCCTGTCCATCACCAATTCCCAGACTTTACCCAAACTCATGTCCATTGAGTCATTGATGCCATCCAACCATCTCATCCTCAGTCATCCCCTTCTCCTCCTGCCCTCAATCTTTCCCAGCATCAGGGTCTTTTTAATAAGTCAGCTCTTTGCATCAGGTGGCCAAAGGATTGGAGTTTCAGCTTCAACATCAGTCCTTCCAATGAACACTCAGGACTGATCTCCTTTAGGATGTACTGGTTGGATGTCCTTGCAGTCCAAGGAACTTTCAAGAGTCTGCTCCATCACCACAGTTCAAAAGCATCAATTCTTTGGTGCTCAGTTTTCTTTGTAGTCCAAATCTCACATCTATATATGACTACTGAAAAAGCCACAGCCCTGAGGAGACAGGCCTTTGTTGACAAAGTAATGTCTCTGCTTTTTAATATGCCGTCTAAGTTGGTCATAGCTTTCTTTCCAAGGAGTAAGGGTCTTTTAATTTCATGGCTGCAATCACCATCTGCAGTGATTTTGTTGCTAAGTCACTTCAGTCGTGTCTGACTCTGTGTGACCCCATAGACGGCAGCCCACCAGGCTCCCCCGTCCCTGGGATTCTCCAGGCAAGAACACTGGAGTGGGTTGCCATTTCCTTCTCCAATGCATGAAAGTGAAAAGTGAAAGTAAAGTCGCTCAGTCGCATCCGACTCTTAGTGACCCCATGGACTGCAGCCTATCACGCTCCAGTCCTGGTTTCTCCAGTTTCTTGCCTGGAAAATCCGCCCATGGGATTTTCCAGGCAAGAGCCCCCAAAATAAAGTCAGCCAATGTTTCCCCATCTATTTGCCATGAAGTGATGGGACCAGATGCCATGATCTTTGTTTTCTGAATGTTGAGTTTTAAGCCAACTTTTTTACTCTGCTCTTTCACTTTTATCAAAAGGCTCTTTAGTTCTTCTTCACTTTCTGCCATAAGGGTGGTGTCATCTGCATATTTGAGGTTATTGATATTTCTCCTGGCAATCTTGATTCTGGCTTGTGCTCCATCCAGCCCAGCATTTCTCATGATGTACTCTGCATATAAGTTAAAAAAACAAGGTGACAATATACAGCTTCGACGTCCTTCTTTTCCTATTTGGAACCAGTCTGTTGTTCCATGTCCAGTTCTAACTGTTGCTTCCTGACCTGCATATAGGTTTCTCAAGAGGCAGATCAGGTGGTCTGGTATTCCCATCTCTTTGAAAATTTTCCAGTTTATTGTGATCCTCACCGTCAAAGTCTTTGGCATAGTCAATCAAGCAGAAATAGATGTTTTTCTGGAACTCTCTTGCTTTCCCAGTGATCCAGCGGGTGTTGGCAATTTGATTTCTGGTTCCTCTGCCTTTTCTAAAACCAGCTTGAACATCAGGAAGTTCACGGTTCACATACTGCTGAAGTCTGGCTTGGAGAATTTTGAGCATTACTTTGCTAGCGTGTGAGATGGGTGCAATTGTGCAGTAGTTTGAGCATTCTTTGGCATTGCCTTTCTTTGGGATTGGGATGAAAACTGACCTTTTCCAGTCCTGTGGCCAGTGCTGAGTTTTTCAAATTTGCTGGCATATTGAGTCCAGCACTTTGACAGCATCATCATTTAGGCTTTGAAATAACTCAACTGGAATTCCAACCTCCACCAGTGGTTCGTAGTGATGCTTTCTAAGGCCCACTTGAGTTCACATTCCAGGATGTCTGGCTCTAGGTGAGTGATCACACCATCGTGGTTATCTGGGTCATGAAGATCTTTTTTTGTATAGTTCTTCTGTGTATTCTTGCCACCTCTTCTTAATATCATCTGCTTCTGTTAGGTCCATACCATTTCTGTCCTTTATTGAGCCCATCTTTGCATGAATGTTCCCTTGCTAACTCTAATTTTCTTGAAGAGATCTCTAATCTTTCCCATTCTATTGTTTTCCTCTATTTCTTTGCACTGATGATTGAGGACGGCTTTTTTTTATCTCTCCTTGCTATTCTTTGGAACTCTGCATTCAAATGAGTATATCTTTCCTTTTCTCCTTTGCTTTTGGCTTCTCTTCTTTTCACAGCTATTTGTAAGGCCTCCTCAGACAGCCAATTTGCTTTTTTACATTTCTTTTTCTTGGGGATGGTCTTGCTGCCTGTCTCCTGTACATTTTCATGGACCTCCATCCATCATTCATCAGGCTTTCTGTCTATCAGATCTAATCCCTTTAATCTATTTCTCACTTCTACTGTATAATCATAAGGGATTTGATTTAGGTCATACCTGAATGGTCTAGTGGTTTTCCCCACTTTCTTCTATTTAAGTGTGAATTTGGCAATAAGGAGTTCATGAATCATTGGGGATCCTAAATAGGATCCATGTAAGACCCCAAAACAGACATTCCTTGAAGTCTCTAGGGAAGGAGAACTTTAGAGACTATCTTGGAACTAACTCTGGTTCTGGAATTGTACTCTGAACTATCACTTTTTCCTGCTATGATCTGAAGACAGAATCTTACCTGACTCTGGAATTTGTTTTTAACCTTTTTTAGCTTTGTTTTTAACTTTTAAATATTTAGACATAGGCTATTTATTTGTATTCTTGGCCATCTGTATCAGTTATTAAAACAGTAAAAGAATTTGTGACTCAAATAAAGGTTTAGATAATTGATTACTCAGTCCCCTGCCAACTCTGATTCTATAAGTAGTTATTAGAGGCAGAGACTATGGTCAGATTCTCTCTAGAGAGCTCAAGAAAAACAAAGAGGAACAACCTCAAGCCATTAGGGTAAGGATGATTTGACCCTAGTCCAAGTTTCCTTTGGTTAGACCTTCTACTTGGACACTGCTTTTCTGAAAAGCTTCAAAACCACAAAGGGCTGAAACACATTTCAGACCATGATAGATGTGGTTGCTTAATGAGGTCTGAACCTCATACTGATCTTGCTTGGTTTCCAGATCAATAATTCGTTTGAGAAATATAGATGCATCTTGAGAATTAAATTTATAGACCCGATTGGGGTTTGTTTATCTTTGGGGGACACAGATAAAAGAAAATCAGAATGAGCTATGGCATGATAGTGGGGTATCTTTTAAAGAATAAACAACATAACGGTTGAGAAAATAGTGGGTTTGTTTTCTGAAAGAAAGTGTAGTATATCCATAAAGAATGTACTAATTATATTTCTAGGACACTCTGGCTTTTGGGGCATTTTAGGCAGCTTCTCAAGATTCCCTATTATATAAATTCTACAAAAAAGAATAAACAAACTAGAATTTTAAATCAAGCAGTCATTGTAGTGGAACATCTCTGGCTATGCCCTACCGTAAAGACACAGACAGGTCTTCACTTCAGATAATCATACATGAAGGAGATTAAATGGCCTTGAATTCAGATGGGTTATCAAACTTGGTTTTTTATAGATTATCTTGCAGAAGAATTAGTTGAAATTCTACATCCCAGAAATTAAGAAGACCTTTTATTGTGAACTAGGATGGACATGAACATTGAAAGGAACGTTGGAAGGAAAAAGCAGTAAGCTCTATAAAATAAAACTAACTTTGAGGAAAGAAACCATCCAGCCTAGTGACCAAAGTTTAAGATGTAGGAAAGATTGTGGCACAGCGTGTCACTTATGCCAGAATTTCCTCAGAATTCAGCCAGACTAGACTGATGTCAGCCTTGTGGAATATGACATGAGAGCTGCAACTTTGGAGCCTTACTATTGGGTACCGCAGTGGCACCCCACTCCAGTACTCTTGCCTGGAAACTCCCATGGATGGAGGTGCCTGGTAGGCTGCAATCCATGGGGTCGCTAAGAGTCAGACACGACTTAGCGACTTCACTTTCACTTTTCACTTTCATGCATTGGAGAAGGAAATGGCAACCCACTCCAGTATTCTTGCTTGGAGAATCCCAGGGACGGGGGAGCCTGGTGGGCTGCCATCTATGGGGTTGCACAGAGTCAGACACAACTGAAGTGACTTAGCAGCAGCAGCAGCACTAGCAAAGCTTCAACTAGCAATGGTCTTGCTACAAAGAAATGTTAAACTTTGTAGGACCCATCTTCAACAGTGCAAGTGTGTGATATTGAAAAATACCTGGCTGAAGTGGTCCAGTTAAACTCTCAGAGAGTAGAAACTACTTGGGATAAAGTCAACCCCTAGAGTTCTTGAATAACAGAATTAAGTAGAAGAGTTGAGAATTGATGCAAATGGGAGAAAATGGACAGTACTAATAATAGCTCATGTTGGAAGAGAGAGCAAAATAAGAAAAAAAGAGAAAACAGTGTAAACATATATTGTGAATGTATTTGTACTGAGTATAGAAAGTATGTTATATCTTTTGTTTAATGTATAGCCTCTAAGAGGGTCTCACTTTCCTGGTCTCAAAAAGGGCTGCCATATCTCCATTCGCAAGGCCACTACATTTCTCTCTGATAGTTTACTGAAGAGGGATACAAACAGACCCACATTTGATTTTTTCAAGCAAGACTGGCTTTTCAAAGCCCATTTCTATTAGTCAGTATACCCAGAGGAATCACACATTCTATTCAAGGCTTTCACACATTCTATTCAAGGCTTTCACACAAGAGCTCAATCTCAGAATTGAGCATCACTGTATAAAATGAGTAAAATACCACCAAATAAAAATAAGGCACCATAGCTCATTAGAGAAGAAATAAAGGCCTAATGGTCTATACAATTTAGTTTGTCTTCTAATTTAGTTCAGTCACTCAGTCATGTCTGCCTCTTTGCAACCCCATGAACTTCAGCACGCCAGGTTTCCCTGTCCCTCACCAAATCCTGTAGCTTTCTCAAACTTATGTCCATTGAGTCAGTGATGCCATCCAACCATTTCATCTTCTGTTGTCCCCTTCTCCTCCTGCCTTCAATCTTTCCCAGCTTTAGGGTCTTTCCCAGTGAGTCAGTTCTTCACATCAAGTGGCCAAAGTATTGGAGTTTCAGCTTTAGCATCAGTCCTTCCAATGAATATTCAGGACTGATTTCCTCTAGGATTGACTAATTGCTAACTTCTAATTACTAATTTAAATAACCTACCAGTCTATCTTCTCATTCATAATAAAGTGGAAAAAATTCACTATCTTTCTACTCATTCTGAATCAATTCTTATAATTCAGCCAGCTAAGCAGTGTTATTATTAATGTGCCTATAAAATTTGAGAAGCCAGGGTCCCCAGCAGTCCAGATGTTCTGAGCCTATTCTCAATGCTGGGCTCCCTGTACCAGGGGAACCATGGTCCTAAATATAATTGGATATGAGGTAAGGTTTTGGAAAGATACAATGTAAATGTTAGAAAATATGGGAAAAGCATTTTGGTCAAGAGATCCAAATTGTTCTTCAGCCTAATTTGAGGTGTAAAGAATTAAAAGTGGAAATTGTAAGGGGTTTAAACATCCTGAAGAAGTGATCATTCCAATGATTCACTTTTAGCACTAAAAAATGATAAAGAGCAGCAGGTATACTAATTCTAAATAACAATAGAATACAAGCTCATTTTAAGGACTTTCAATGTGTTGTGCACTGTGCTTAGTTTACAAATATATGTATATATTTAAATATATATGTGTGTATGTATTATATATATGTAATTGTCCCAAACTAATCAGCAGTAAAAGCAGCCCACGCTCTTAATCAAGGAAAAACTCCTGTTCTTGAATTTTCACATATGGTCCATAGAAAAAGGAAGAGTTTTTGTTCCCCCTGCCTTTATACCTATAAGAAAGCTGATATGGAACCTCATTCACATCTTGTATCTAAGAAACGCTAAATGAATTGCTGTTCTTTCACATAAAATTACATAAAACAAAAAATCTGTTTTCTAATCTTACTCAAGATTGTTCTAACCTACTCATGGTTCTTTAACTACTAGATTCTAGACAGTTTTTCTAAAATTTAGTCATTCATTGGCACCCTTCATTATTTTTGCCAGTCACGTATTACCAAAACTATTCAGTTCAGTTCAGTCACTCAGTCATGTCCGACTCTTTGTGACCCCACAGACAGAAGCATGCCAGGCTTCCCTGTCCATCACCAACTGAACAACCTAAACTATTATTTTTCTGTAAATCAGTTTTTTGTTTAATATATAAATTAATAAAAGGAAGTTTTTTACCCGTGTGTAAAACAAATCGAAGGAAACAAAAAATACACAGAAATTTTCATGACAGAAAGTCCTGAAACTCATTCCATTCTAGTTAAATATCGTTGATGAGAAAGCTGTAGCCTGAAAACTGCTCTCTTTTTATTAAAAAAAAAAAAAAAGAAAACAGATTGGGAAGTTCTAGTTCTAGAAGACACCTAGCACCATTCTGAGACTTATTCTTTGATGTAATCAGAAAGCTTGAAAGACAATTGGAAAGAATCTCACTTTGTGACCAATTGTCGCTTCATGCCACATGAATGTGCCATTTAACACACTCTCTCCCAGATGTCCCTGGTGGTCCAGAGGCTAAGACTCTGCCCTCCCAATACAGGGGGCCTGGGTTCCACCCTTGGTCAGGGAACTAGATCACACATGTCGCCACTAAGTGTTTGCATCCTGCAGTGAAGATCAAAGATCCCGCGTGCTGCAGCTAAGACCCAGTGCAGCCAAATAAATAAATAAATATAGAAAGTAAAATAAAATCCTCTCTCCTACTGTAGCCAGCAAGTGCCTTAACCTTTTGATAATCATAGATGTGAGCCTATTAACTTGAAGTACTGGTTACTGAAGCTATAAACTCATCCTCAGTTACTATGGTTACCCTTGGTTAGGTACCAATTTCTGCAGATTTCTCAGATTTTTCAAAGTGCATAGCAGGTTTAAAGTTGATCCAATTAGGGTACTTTTCATGTAATGGGAAAAGAAGTACATACACTGTAATGGGCTTTAAAATTGGTTGAAATCAGAGCCCTGCTCTAAGAGCCCCAGGCACTTTTCTCTGTCCACATAAATGCTGCCCCAGGTTTAAGGCCAGGATCTCAAGCTTTATGTGCCTCAGGGTCATCTAAGGATCTGCAATGTCACTCTTACAGACTCCCATTTGGAAGGTCTAGAGTGAGGCATCTGGTGATTGTGATGTAAGAGGATGTAGAAGAATGTGATGTAGAAGAAAGATACCCTGAAAAACCCAGGAGAAGGGAAAACTATGTTCTAATTGGGAGTTAGTAGCAGAAGGGAGTCGGATGGAAGGGATGGAACTGGTGCTCTGAGTATAGGTCAAAGTCATGTCTCAGGGGAAGATAGAAAGAGGATTTGAGAGGTGGAATTCGGGACAAATATGGTCTTGCCTTTAAAGTGAGCTTCAAAATCTTTTACTACTGTGAGAAGAAATCAGAGTAAAGAGAAGTGTCTTAAGGGATGCAAGGTATCCAGGTGCCATTGCACACCATTTTGTAAGCCTCCTTGAACTAAAAAATGCTCAGGATAAAGGAATAGGTTATATTCTACAGAGATCTGAAGATAAACATGGTTTAGGTTATGTTTGGAAGAGAAGAGTCAGTGTTTAGTGAGAAGGCTGTCACTTTATCCTGAAGTTTTTGTATTTTCTTCAAGTTTAGTGTAAATTTACAAATAATACAACCTTTGTGCTTGGTGCTTTATCTATTGGAGCCTACTATCAGCCCAAAGGTAAGAGCTGCAATTCCAGAGTCAGGGATAAAGAACCTGAGATTATGAGTGATAAATACCTTGTCCAAAGTTACAAAACTGCCTCTCTTTATGATTATTTTAGAAAATGCTTTCCTAGTGATTAATTTGGATTTAGGTAGCTGTTTGAATAATTAGCTCCATCTTTAGTAGAAGCAGAATTATTGGGCAGGTGAAAGCAGACTTAGCTTGGCTTCTCATCTCAGTTAGATGAGTCACCACTTTCAAACCAAGGGGATGTGGCTCAATAATTCCCTCCATGGGGAAGAAGTTCATTCAAACAAGAGGAGATTAAAAAGAAAAAAAAAACGCACACTTGTTGATGAGATCATTCTTATCAACACAATAAGACATTTTAGTGCTGTAATGTCCTGCTTAGCAATGGTGTCGTCAACTTTAGACCAGCCTCACCCACTTCCTATGCCAATGATGACCAAGCCCAACCCATGTGAGGGCCCCTTTGGATAGATAAACTTCACCTCCTTCTCCTTTATGCTCTCTGTGGGTCTCACTTTCATTATGTTATTCTCCTGGTCTGAGCCACAACTGGTTTGATATTTTCCCACTTCTCACTGGTTCTTGCCTGTCCTGGTGGCTTGCCCACAAAGGCCAGGTCCCTGGGCTTCTTAGGTAAATGTTCATGAATTATGACAACGTCCTGCATGTCATTCACTCATTCACTTATCCATTCACTGATTGGCTGCTGGTTAGTACCAGACTAGGGTCAGATGGTGGGGATATCACCGTGAACCTCATTCCTGCCTTTAGGGAGTTTGCAGTCTAATGAGAAATATTAAATAAGCAACAACAATGGCATTATGGGAGCTATGAAAGAGGAGGCTGTGAGATCCAGGGCAGTGAAGCCAAGACCTGAACACTGAATAGTAAAAGTTAACCAGATGGGAAGGTTTATAGGAGGAGAATGTTTGCAGATGACAGTAACAGGGGTAAGGTGTCTGTGAGGGATGCATAGAGTGCAATTTTACCATCTGTCATGATTTCAATCACCATCAATATGCAAACAAGTTCCCCAAATCCATTTCCAGCTCATACGTCTCATCACATTTATGTTGAAAGATTCCATATGAAGCTTTGGTATATATATTAATCTTTCTCTAAGATAGGAGTAGGTGTAAGAGTTGGGAAGAGAACACATGAGTGGAAAGGTAGGTGGTAAGGTTTTCATCCCCTTTGTCCCAGTCAACCTTGATGAATGGATTTTGTAGGAGATACACTGTGACAGATTGTATTTCTTGAGCCATCCATTGTCATATCTTAGCCACCTTCTTCTGTCATATTTATTTCTGACCACAGATTTTAGAATATTTCTGCTGTTTATGTTCTTTTCTTCCCTTCTTTCAGCCATATACAGCTAAACCAAGGGGGTTGGGAACCCTTGGTTTTCAACCTTTACCTGTCTCTGGCTGAGTTTTCATCTGGTCGCCTTATCCTGTTGTGTTCAGATGGCCTTACTTATCCTAGAAAATTCTCAAGTTCTTCCCTTTTCATGTAGGATTGTGAGATTGTTTCTTCCTAACTCATGTTTTTGGCTTTTAGGGAAGGACCTAAATCCATGGAAAGTCTTTGTATCATCTTTACCTCCCATGACTCCTTGCATCAGGATGAACCTGTTTGTTCAGTCAGAACTTCTAGTTCTTTGATCATTTTGGCTAGTGGTTCTGTCTTACTTTTTAAAATGATTTTTTAATTCATATTGACATATCACCTATAAAATTATTTAATTTTTTCTTTGTTACACTTAAATTCATTTTTAAAGAAAATAGCATTATTAAAGCTTCCCAAGTGGCTTAGTGGTAAAGCATCTGCCTGCCAATACAGGAGATGTGGGTTCGATCCCTGGTTTGGGATGATCCTCTGGAGAAGGAAATAGCAACCCACTCTAGTATTCTTGCCTGGGAAATCCCATGGCCAGAGGAGCCTGGCAGGCTACAGTTCCTGGGGTTGCCAAAGAGTCGGACACGACTTAGTGACTAAAACAAGCATCATGATAAATGAAAAACTTAGAAATAAATTTTTCTTGCAAGAAATAACCTAAAAACAAATACAATGAAAACAAAGTGACATTTAATTTAACCTACATTTAAAAACTGTGAGTCTGTTATGTTATGTGATGAAATACTAATAACTGTTAGAAAGATGATAAAAGCAATTTAGCACCTAAATCTAACTTCCTCCTTGCTGTGATGTTATTCTGTGCAGTGTCCTTTGTTCTCCGTGACCCCAAATCAGGTTCTCACTTGGTTGTGTATTCCACCTGTCAGGAAACACTGGTCTGGGCCATGTCCTCACAGCTGGACTGTGAATGGATGTGTTTGAAACAGATTTCTGTTCACTTCAGGCTGGCATAAAGTGGGAGCCCAATTAAGATATCCCTTAGAGCAAAATATGGAACATTTTGAGCAAAATACACAGAATAAAAAGAAGGCCTTTAAGTGGATGGAGAGCAGAGCAAACATATGTGTTGGGTTGTATGAGACAGACCTGGTTTAGTGCCGCCTTTCATCTTGAAAAGTGTTGCAGTTTGGATGATAAATTATATTAATATATTCACCCTAATCAAGTGCCTTAAATATCACACTCACGTAATGAATTACACGCTTCAGAATACATTACCTCTTTATTCAGTTTAAAAGCTAATGGCAAGGAAGAGAAAGTCCAAACCAAGCTGGGGACTCACTCACATGTGCTTTATAGTTTTTCCAATAAGTGAATAGTTATTAGCAGTTTCTGGCACTCTTCAACTTTCCTTTTCTTTGGCTGTTCTTTCCACATCTTTGTATAATTTCCCATTTTGTGTACCATGCTGTTTTGGATTTTCAGTCAAAACATTTACATTCTGGTAGAAGAAAAAAGCATGTCATAAAAACATGAAGCCTGATTGGTGAGCCTTAAACCATGAATTATCCCCTCTCATTTATTAATTATTTTATATTTGTTAGAGATTAACTAAAGACTAAGATTAGAAGAAATCCAAACATGATGAAAATGCCCCTTCCCTTGCCCCTTTCCAAAAATTTCTGAGTTGCCAAAATACCAAAAATGTCTTGCACAAATTTTAAAAACTTAAGGGGAAGTTTCCACCCACCAGGAGTCCTTCAGTTCAAATCTGCTACAAATTACTCTGCTAGGCTTAGATCCTTGAAGACTAGTCTCTCCTGTAGAGATGCTCCCAGTCTAATGGGTGATAGTTATATAAATAAGCATCACAAGGCAGTGTGATAAGGTTATTAGAGAAGCTTCCTGCCAGCCTTTATGCTGCCTTTCTCAGGATTTTAGGGCCATTTAACCCCACTTTAACCCTGTATAGTCAAAGCTATGGTTTTTATAGTAGTCACGTATGGATGTGAGAGTTGGACCATAAAGAAAGAAGACTGAGCACCAAAGAATTGGTGCTTTTGAACTGTGGAGTTGGAGAAGACTCTTCAGAGTCCCTTAGACAACAAGGAGATCAAACTAGTCAATCCTAAAGGAAATTAATACTGAATATTCATTGGAAGACGCTGAATCTGAAGCTTCAATATTCTGGCCACCTGATGAGAAGAGTCGACTCATTGGAAAAGACCCTGTTGCTGGGAAAGATTGAAGGCGGGAGTAGAAGGGAATGACAGAGGATGAGGTGGTTGGATGGCACACCGACTCAAAGGACATGAGTTTGAGTAAACTCTGGGAGTTGGTGATGGACAAGGAAGCCTGGCATGCTGCTGTCCATGGGGTTGCAAAGAGTCAGACACGACTGAGTGACTGAACAACAGCAGCCCCACTTATGGACTGGGGCTCTGAAGAATGCCCAACTAGTGTCTGTTTCACTAATCTCTCTAACCTTTTGTAACACAAAAATAAACAGAAAATGTAAAAAATTAATTAGTCCTACTCTAAGCTGTATTCATTAACTTTCTCTTCAAAGATCAAAGGCGAGTGGTATTTGATGGATCCCCAGTCTGAATCCTTTCCTCAAGGACCTGTCTCCATGAAGTTGCTTAGAACAGTGAGGGTAAAATCACACAGCAAGTGACCATCCTAGGACATTGACTTATAGGAAGTGAGTTATCCTAAGCCTAGAGACAGGTTCATAGAGTGGAAGAGGCCAACTGAAGATGCCCTAATGAGGTTCTTATTTCTTCCTCCCCCACTTTTTTTTTTTGGTTGCACTATGTAACAACAAGTGGGATCTTAGTTCCCTGAGCAGGGATTGAACCCATGCCCCCTACAGTGGAAGTTCAGATTCTTAACCACTGGACCACCAGGGAAGTCCCTGTCCTTCCTTCATTGATTCTTACTAAAGTTGAGAAATCCATAATCCATAAATTTTGGATGGCAAAAAAATCATTTCCCTAGTCCATCCACTGGGTCATTGAATGAATTTTTGTTTCATTAGACAACTCAGACACCATGTGTTTGTGCTGTTCTTCCCCATTCCTTTTCCTAAATATATTTCCTACAAAGTACTAGTTTTGTGCTCACTGTATCTTTTCATAAAGGCACAATCCATGTGCAGTATTTCTCCCTTCAAGAAAACAGTCTTAAGTTCTATTTATACTAACTGAAAACAAATACTGATTACAGAAAGATGCTCTGGACATGCAAATGACTTTCTAAATGACTGGGAGCATCCTAGAAGAGGATAGACTGTTTTTTAAAAAAAATTATATATATATATGTGTGTGTGTGTGTGTGTGTGTATCTTGCCTGAAACAGTAATCTTGGAAATAGAATTGGACATAATACACAGTAGGGAGATTCTAGTTTTTTATCTGAGGACTAGAATCAGGTTCTGAGACCTCATAGAGACATGGTAGGTGGCAACGTGAAAAGGAAGAGAGCAAAAAGTGCTAAAGGAATATTCAAATCTTCTGCCTTGGGACATCATTTTGGACATAAAAATGAAAGTGGAAAATCACCAATCTTCATAGGATGGAGGTTACAAAAATGAACACTGCTCAAGTATTATCAATTCCTCTCCCTCCTGGGCTTTATCACAATGGTGTGGTCCAGTGTGCTTAGAGTGAGCAACAGATGCTAGTTTTTAATAATTCTGATGCAGATAGGTTAGGAATATAGGTCTAATACCAAACTTTGCTAGCCTGAACCTGAGAAACACAGCCTTACAGGATCTGAAAGGCAGAGGATTTTAATCATCAGTGTTTCTCAAAGTATCTGTGTGTAGGGAAGAATCTTCACTGTTTGTATCAGGATCAATAGGCTGCTGCTGCTAAGTTGCATCAGTCGTGTCCGACTCTGTGTGACCCCATAGACGGCAACCTACTAGGCTCCTCCATCCCTGGGATTCTCCAGGCAAGAACACTGGAGTGGGCTGCCATTTCCTTCTCCAATGCATGAAAGTGAAAAGTGAAGTCTCTCAGTCGTGTCCGACTCTTCAAGACCCCATGGACTGCAGCCCACCAGGCTCCTCCATCCATGAGATTTTCCAGGCAAGAGTACTGGCTACCAGTATATAAAGCAAATTCCTGGGTCTTGCCACAGAATAATGGAATCAGATTTTTTGTGGGGAGATGCAGGTCAGAAAACCTACACTTTAGATAAGCTATCTAGCTGATTCTTACATACATTAAAGTTTAAGCCTCACTGGTCTGATCTGCTGCTTTATTTACTAATAAGGAAATTGAACCACTTCTCCAGTAATGCTAAGTAGTGGCAAAATTTGGATGAGACCAGAGTTCTCCTGATCCCACTCCAAGATACTTGCTTAACGATCTGATGAAAAGACTTGAACTCTTCTAGGGCAAAAATTACATCCTGTTTGCAAAGCTTCCAGTTTTGCAGGTACTTTGATTTTATCAGTAAGCTGCTAACGGGTGTACATTCTTGTGAGAGGCTTTAACTTGCTAGACCAGTTGCTTAAATCCCCCTGTAAAATACCCTTATGACTCAGGATGAGGCGTCCTCTCTCCGAGTCTCTTCATGCAGTCGGGGTCATGTTGGCTGCACTCTGTTGCATGGTAACTGCAGAGGTACAGATGCTTTTACAGATACTCCTGTGTGATAGCAAAGAAGAAGTTTCCCCAGGGGGGTTTCAGCGTACGTGCCCTTGAGCCATTTACCCAAGATGACATCTCCTAGAAATCTCCTATGTGTTTTCTCATAGAGTGATTTGGCGCAGAACAATTGTCCACACCTACACAGATTAACCACATTTTCCAACCTCACCTCTCAGTACATTATTTATTTACAGTAGTCCCACCTTTTCTGTGATTTCCTTTGCTTGCCATTTTAGTTACTTGTGGTCACCAGATATTCCAGAAGTAAAAAATGCATAAATTGTGAATTGCATGCCTTTCTGAGTAGTGTGGTAAAATCTCACGCCTTCCCGCTCTGTCCTGCCTGAAACATGAATCATCCATTTGTCCAGCATACCTCACCTGGTAGTCATCTCATTGCTACTCTGTAATCAGACTGATTGTCTCAGTACTGCAATGCTTGTGTTCAAGTCACTCTTATTTTACTTACTAATAGCCCCACAGCTCAAAGTCACAGTGATGTAGCAATTTGAATATGCCAAAAAGAAGCTGTAGAGTTCTTCAAGTGAAAAATGCCGAAGTTCTTGACTTAATAAAAAAAAAAGTCATATTGAGGTTGCTAAGATCTATAGTGAGAATGGATCCTCTATTTGTGAAATCATGAAGAAGGAAAAAGAAATCTAGTTTTGCAGTGACTTCGGGGTCATCCCACCTCAAACTGTAAAATTTATAGTCAGAGTGTGTGATAAATGCTTCAGATCAGATCAGTCGTTCAGTCGTGTCCGACTCTTTGCGACCCCATGAACTGCAGCATGCCAGGCCTCCCTGTCCATCACCAACTCCCGGAGGTCACTCAGACTCACATCCATCGAATTAGTGATGCCATCCAGCCATCTCATCCTCTGTTGTCCCCTTCTCCTCCTGCCCCCAATCCCTCCCAGCACCAGGGTCTTCTCCAATGAGTCAACTCTTCGCATGAGGTGGCCAAAATACTGGAGTTTCAGCTTTAGCATCATTCCTTCCAAAGAAATCCCAGGGCTGATCTCCTTCAGAATGGACTGGTTGGATCTCCTTGCAGTCCAAGGGACTTTCATGCTTAGTTATGATAAAAAAAAGGCATCAAATTTAATAAGACAATTTGATGGAGAGAGATCTCATTCACATAACATTTATTATAATATATTTTGTGATTGCTTAGAAGAAATCCCTTAGAAGAAATGGAGTAGCCCTCAGAGTCAACAAGAGTCTGAAATGCAGTACTTGGGTGCAATTTCAAAAATGACAGAATGATCTCTGTTCATTTCCAAGGCAAACCATTCAACATCAAAGTAATCTGATTCTATGCCCCAACAATTAATGCTGAAGAAGCTGAATGGTTTTATGAAGACCTTCGAGAACTAACACCAAAAAAAGATGTCCTTTTCATCATAGGACTTCCCTGGTGTCTCAGATGGTAAAGCATCTGCCTACAACGCAGGAGACGTGGGTTTGATCCCTGGTTCAGGAAGATCTCCTGGAGAAGGAAATGGCAACCCGTTCTAGTACTCTTGCCTGGAAAATCCTGGACAGAGGAGCCTGGTAGGCTACAGTCCACGGGGTCACAAAGAGTCAGACACAACTGAGTGACTTCACTTCATCATAGGGGACTGGAATGCAAAAGTAGGAAGTCAAGAGATACCTAGAGTAGCAGGCAAGTTTGGCCTTGGAGTACAAAATGAAGCAGGGCAAAGGCTAACAGAGTTTTGCCAAGAGAATGCACTGGTCATAGCAAACACTCTCTTCCAACAACACAAAAGTCGACTCAACACTTGAACATCACCAGATGGTCAATACCGAAATCAGATTGATTATATTCTTTACAGCCAAAGTTGGAGAAGCTCTATATAGTCAGCAAAAACAAGACTAGGAGCTGACTGTGGCTCAGATCATGAATTCCTTATTGCAAAATTCAGACTTAGTAGGGAAGAAAGTAGGGAAAACTACTAGACCATTCGTGTGTGACGTAAATTAAATCTCTTAACGATTATACAGTGAAAGTGACAAATAGATTCAAGGGAGTAGATCTGATAGAGTGCCTGAAGAACTGTGGATGGAGGTTCGTAGCATTGTACAAGAGGCTGTGATCAAAACTATCCCCAAGAAAAAGAAAGGCAAAAAGGCCAAATGGTTGTCTGAGGAGGACTTACAAATAACTGAGAAAAGAAGAGAAGTGAAAGGCAAAGGAGAAAAGAAAAGATATATCCATCTTTGCTATTCTGAGTTCCAAAGAACAGCAAGGAGAGATAAGAAAGCCTTCGTGAGTGACCGTAAAGAAAGCTGAGTGCTGAAGTATTGATGGTTTTGAGCTGTGATATTGGAAAAGACTCTTGAGAGTCCCTTGGACTACAAGGAGATCAAACCAGTCAATCCTAAAATAAATTAGTCCTGAATATTCATTGGCAGGACTGATGCTGAAGCTGAAGGTCCAATCCTTTGGCCACCTGATGTGAAGAGCCGACTCATTGGAAAAGACCCTGATGCTGGGCAAGATTGAAGGCAGGAGGAGAAGGGAACAACAGAGAATGAGATAGATGGCATCACCGACTCTATGGACATGAATATGAGAAAGCTCTGGGAGTTGGTGATGGACAGAGAAGTCTGATGTGCTGCAGTCCATGGGGTCGCAAAGAGTCAGATACAGCTGAGCAACTGAACTGAACTGACTGATTATTGGTTATTGTTGTTAATTTCTTATGATGCCTAATGTATAACTTTATCATAAGTATGTGTAGAAAAAAACAGTATTTACAGGGTTCAGCACTATTCATGGTTTCAGGCATCCACTGAGGGTCTTGGAATCTATCCCCTAAGATAATGTGGGGGCTATCTCATTTATCTATTTATTATGTACTAGATATCTTCGTAAAATTTATTTTGGACAAAGCATTTGGTTGTCAAAAATAAGGCATTTGTAAAATGTTACTTTAAAGAGTGAAAGTGATTTCTGCTTTTGGGGATATTCTGTATGGGTTTCTGGGTCATGCTATGGACTGAATTGTGTCCCCCAGAACACATAATGTTGAAGTCTTAACCTCAGTGTGATTGTATTAGGAGAGAGGGGGTTTTGTAGGTAATGAGGATTAAACGAGGTCACACGGGTTAAGTCCTAAGAGATCAGTGGCCTTACAAGGATAGAAGAGAGATCCTCTTCCTTGCTTCCCGCCTGAGCATTCAGTGGGGGCAGTTGTCTGCAAGGTGGGAAGGGTTTCTCATCAGAAACTCCCTGTGCCTGCCCCTAGAACTGTGAGAAATAAGTATCTGTTGTGTGAACCATAGTCCATGGTATTTTGTTATGGCAGCCGAAACAGACTAAAGCAGTCATGGAGAGGCAGTTTTGTTCCAGAAATGCTCGAAAAAACACACACAAGTGTGGCCCGGACAGTCCGCTTCCTCGAATACGTGTTTCCCATCTCTGTGTCTGTGGTGTGCAGCCCCTGTTTGAGGAATCCTGGCAGTGGGACAATGACATCCCACTGGGCTCTTTGGGCTTGCCAGCCATGACATGATGCACTGAGTTGTGCCACAGTACATTCTTTTTTAAAAACTTCTTAAAAATTTTAAAGTGTCCAATAGGGTTTGTTAACTATAGGCATAGGGTTGTACAGCAGATCTCTAGAACTTACTTAACTTACATAAGTGAAATTTTACCTTACGTTCTTAAGGTAGGATCTAACCTTTTGAATTTTCATACTTTATTTAATTGCATCATTGACTGTTGTCCTCAGACCTCTATAAGTGACCAGACCAGTGAACTTAAAGTGGCTCTTTTTGCAGTTATGTCCTTGACTGTCATTTCTTTTAACCTCATACCACCAGAAAGCAAAGCTTCTACGTAACTGGGAGACCTGCTAGACTGTGCCTTTAAAATGAGGAAGGGGAATCTTATTAAAGTTATTTCAGGGACAGTGAGCTGATATTGGCATTAAAGAAAGAAAATCCATCTCAAGAAAGGAGGAAGCTAGTGAGTATGTAGATTTTTGTGGAGACGAAGAGGAACTCAGGTTAGTGTGGCTGGGAAGTGGCCTATTGCCAAACTACAGAGAGACTGTCCAGAATTACTGACATGCCACAAAACCACAGGCTTGGAGACAGCATTCTCACAAGGCAAGAGGTTGAGCATAAGGTCACCCAAAGGCAGAGGAAAATATTTACTTTACTATGTAGGGCTGTTTTCCTTTCTTTAAACAAACTGTCCCTCAATTCCATAGCAAGAGCTTTCTTCTGGCACCTCTGGTTTATGTGGATTTATTAGTGATTTTCCCAGGAAGGCATAGCATCACACAAAAGCTCTTAATCTTTTCACCAGGTAATGATTAATGTCATGTCACAACTTTGCAATATTGTAGCTGACCAATTAGTAAATCAAAGAGGGTTCTGTCATTACCTTATCTATCAGAGATAATAATTTATTAATGCAGCATTTTCTTGATTACATCTGCCAGTTGTTCCTAGAAATTATGTGCTGAGCTACTGTCTTTCTTGGGAAATATTTAAATATACTGCTCAAGTATATCATTTATGTGTATGTGCTAATGCCTGGAAAATCCCATGGATGGAGGAGCCTGGTGGGCTCCAGTCCATGGGGTTGCTAAGAGTCAGACATGACTGAGCGACTTCACTTTCACTTTTCACTTTCATGCATTGGAGAAGGAAATGGCAACCCACTCCAGTGTTCTTGCCTGGAGAATCCCAGGGACGAGGGAGCCTGGTGGGCTGCCGTCTATGGGGTCGCACAGAGTCGGATACAACTGAAGCGATTTAACAGCAGCAGCTAATGATTTTAACAGAAATTTAAACTCATTTTTAGGAGTTGTTTGGTACTAGCAACAGAGCTGTAAGCGGGACCCTCAGTGAAGAATTTGCTCATTGCTGTACTAGTTATGAAAATTGCAATCATTGAATCCAGTAATTGGAAAATACCTTAGAGTTCGTAAATTGAATATTTGGAGCCTTGAGAGGGTACAGACTTGTCCAGGCCTTTCTGGTTATTTAGAGCTTTTAAATTAAACCAATAATCCAGGTAGATTCTTTCTCCTTATAACAGATACACATGCAAGATGCACATGTATTACTCAGGAATATGTTAAAACTCAGTTCTGATGGAGTGAAATGAAAAGTGTCAGTGGAAGTGGAGGTAGAAGACAGTCTCCTCTTTCTTTTGAGAAGTAGCTAGTGTCATTCACACAAAGCCCTCACACTTGATTGCCTAAACATCCAACTCTGCTGAGAAAATTTATAAAGATCATTTGGGGATGGAACATCTGAGTAGGGGCAGGCACATTCTGAAGCTTGCCTCTTCCTAAGGTGTTAACTTGGTATTCTCTGCTGCTGCTGCTGCTAAGTCGCTTCAGTCGTGTCCGACTCTGTGAAACCCCGTAGACGGCAGCCCGCTAGGCTCCTCTGTCCCTGGGATTCTTCAGGCAAGAATACTGGAGTGGGTTGCCATATTCTCTAGAAACAGTTTAATCCACGATTTTGAACTAGTTCCTTAAGTCACAGGAAATAAATCACGTTCTTAGTTTGGCCTTGGCTTTTTTCACAATGGCTATACATTAACACTGGCAGGGAAACCTTTAAAATCCCCAATACCCAGACAGCTCAGTTCAGACCAGTGAAATCAGAATTTCTGGGCTGGGACCCAGACGCTGGCAATTTTTAAACTCCCCAGGTGATTCTAATGTACAGCCAGGACTGAGAACTATTTAGTTAGGCATAAAATCAGGCCAAAGAAAAAAGGATTATTCATAAAATGTTCCTCATACCAAGAAAGTAAAGCAGTGTTTCAGTTAACTACATTTAGCCCATTATTCTCAATTGTACTGGCACTGCCCTCAATCTGTGGGATTCATTTTTCTTCTATATATAGAAGGGTTATAGTGTTTAAGGGTTAAAGGTTAAACCCTAATTTTCAATCACTAACTTGCATTAGTTCCCCTCCTTAGGTTCTTTTTCTCAAGATGGAATGTGCTTTAAATGATTTCCCAGTCAACAATAATGTTCATTTATTAACTGTTTAATACTTGCCTGGCCCTGTCTTCTGCACTTTGTATGTATGCTAAATTTATTCCTCACAACAGAGTTATGCATTAGATTTCATGATAAAGACTTTTCATAAAGTCTCTCATTTTATATAGAGAGACTTTAGTCTCAGAAAACCTGTTAGATGCCAGAGTATACAGGAGAACAGCAGATCTGAACACAGGTACCATGGTTTTTTATATCCTGGCATACCCTGTTTTCTGGCAATAGCATGGCATTGTGGAAAAGGCCATCCATTCTCAATGAAGGCAGTACCACCCCTCAAGGGGACAAAAACTGGTTCCTAGTGGGGCGGGTAAAAAAATTCACTCTATGTAAAAAAAATACAGATATACATGCAGTACATAATCAATATAATAGCTTATTTGTAGTATTAAATTTCATGGGAGAGAGAAGATTCTAAAAAAAAATGTCTAGAAAGCTCTTTACGAGTATGGTAATGAACAAAAGGTTTAGAAACACTGGAATAGACAGACGACAAGAAAGTTCATGTGAAGAGTTTTCAGGGGATGCTTCTGGGGACACCCGGAACCAGGTAGCTGAAAAGCTCCAGATGTATTTTCTGACCAGGAAGAGGTAGAGTGGCCCCATCACATCCCCTGAACTGCACACTGCACTCCTAGTAATGCATCCAAGCAGTCATCTACTTGTTCAGCAGACCTTTCACACTATCGGCTCATCTTTGATTCAAGAAGATTTCAATGGAATAGAATAATGTAACATATAGAAATAAATATAAAGACCTGTATTTTTTAAGTTCAAAAAAATTTTACAAGAGTTTTAAAAAGAATCAAGGAAACAAAATGTAAAGCAATAAACAAAATTTTGGAGGATGAATTAAGTCACACGTCTTCTAATGAATACATGCATTCATGTTTTCTGGGATTGATCCCTCAGAATCTCCCCCTCTCAAGATACTGCTTAGCCTGAAGTCAATTGTCTTTGGAAATGGAAGGAAGAAATCTAAGATTTGTTAAGAAATACTTGTGAGTTGGGCCTTCCCTGGTGGCTCAGACAGTTAAGAATCCACCTGCAATGCAGGAGACCTGGGTTCATTTGATCCCTAGGTTGGGAAGATCCCCTGGAGGAGGGCGTGGCAACCCCACTCCTGTATTCTTGCCTGGAGAATCCCCATGGACAGAGAAGTACATGCGGGCTGCAGTCCATAGTGTCGCAAAGAGTCGGACATGACTGAGTGGCTAAGCACACACATGCGTGCGCGCGCGCATACACACACACATGCTTGTAAATTGAAATCTTTTGTCCTTTATCTCATTTTCTTTTAAAACAATGCTTCTAAAAAAGGATATTTACATGTTCATTATTGCAGATGAGGACATGAGTGTTCAGTGAGATGAACACTTTCAAGTTCTACATGGGATACAAGGCAGAGTTGAGATAAAGTTCCTAATTTGTGGGATTTCAAAGCCCATCATTTCCTACACCCACATGACAGTTACTGGTTGTGGTTGGTGGGATGGTGTCTCATTTAGTTATCTTGAGTTCACTGAAAATTGATTTGGGTGCCCGAGTCAGGGCTGACTGGCGGGTGAAGGGTGGTACCATCCCTGCCCTGTCTCAAGAGTTCTGGCCTGGGTGGGGGATGGTCCCCAGGATGGCTTACCGGACTGGGGCTAAGAGGAATCCAAGGGGGTTGGTTAGAACAGAACCGGTCTCGGGATTGCAGAGAACCCATTAGTCACCACTTTACATTCCATTCCATATTGGTCAGTGAGGGAGAAGCATTCCGATCCTGACCAAAAGTTGAAGGACCACATAAATTTTCACTGGTTGCCTGTTATTTCTGCTTTGCAGCTTAAAGGTGGACCTTTTGTTCACTGTGTTCTCCCAGATTCCACTTGCAGCTAACACATGCATCAAGGAATGGCTGCTCATTTCAAAATTAGAACAATTTCTATACAGCAACAAAGAACATACAGACGTTTCTGCTTTTTTTCTTTTGTGCCTAGAGGTGAGTATACAACTTTTTGTGTAAAGTCTCCTACACAGTGTAGAGTTAAATCTTTCATCTCCTTAGGGCTTCTTGATACTACACATCTGCTTTATTTATTTATTTATTTTTTGATTTGTCTTTCCTTTTCCAGTGACATGTTGCCATTTTAACTATGATTGATTATCTTTTTTTCGGAGCAAGACCATAACTTTAACTTTTCTTGGGAAGACAGAAACCACATGTCCCCATCACCCACCTCCCTCATACTTCACTCCAATCCTTGGGCAAATTAAGTGTAAGGAAGGCTGCTTGATCCCTTTAGTAGGGAAGAAGAGAGGAGTAAACTAGGAGTTAGAATATGGAGGTTTTAGTGCTGTGTCTATTTCCTTTGCCATAAGAGAGACAATGGATGATGCTTGTCTCACTCTATTGTAACACATAAAGGCATGTAAAATAAGCTTTAGGAAGCTGTCACATACAACTCATCAGCAAGGAAGCAAGGACAAGCTGTGATTGCTGTTATTTTATTATTAACCAGATTAATAGACTTAGCATCTATCCTGAAGGATACAAACCAAGCATTTCACAAGGTTATGGGTCGTCTTGCTCTGTGCTAGCCTTGAAATAAATTAGACTACTTGAGAAAACAGGAAATGAATATTCTAAGGTAGAACAGAATACATACAGAAGCACCATAGGGATATTGCTAGCTATTCTGGATCCTTGAGAAAGACCTGAGATACAAGGGCCACTTGAGGGGTATCAAGAACAATGCAGAGAAAATGAGGACCCTCTTGGAAGGTGCTCTCCCTTCACTCTTTGTTGTCTCTGCTTTGTGCTACGCTCCTCATAGGTCAGAGCCTTGGGAGTCAGAATGCAGTGTCTGGTGAGGTAACACCTTGATCCACATGGTTGTATGTAAATCCCGTGTTTATGGCACCATAGAGAGAGTTGGTGGTGCTCTGCAATTTCCTGGGCTTTAGCTTGATAGACTGGGAAAAACCCTAGGTAGGAGCCATGAGTCTTGGTGTTAAGACTCAGAATTCCACTTACTAAATATTCGATCTTTAGCAAGTTAGTCAATCTCTCCATCTTGGTTTAGTTATTTAAAAAATTTTTAAAATTGAGGTATAATTTACATATTACAGTATTCAGCCTTTTTAAGCTATACATTTAAATAGTTTTTAGTATATGCACAGAGTTGTGCAACCATCAACACTTTCTAATTTCAGAACTTTTTAATCACAGGAAAAAAACCCCCCAACACCCATACTCATAAGCAGTCACTCCCCATTCCTCCCTTCTCCCAGCCCCCAGCAACCACGAATCTACTTTCTGGTTCTATAGATTGCCTATTCTGGACATTTTATATAAATGGAATCATACAATATGTGTTTTTTTGCATCTGGCTTCTTTTAAACTGCATAATGACTTGTAGTTTCATCCATGTTGTAACATGTACTTCATTCCTTTTTATGGCCTGATAGCATCCAATTGTGGTTCTTTATTTAGTCACTCAATCATCCATCATCACTCACTTTGAGTGAACACCTACTGTGAACCATCTTTGTCCCAGGCTCTTGGCACACCGATTCATGTTTATTCATGTTTATTACATAAATAAATGAAGGCACACATTGATTCATTTATACTGAAAAATTGTTGAGGTTAATGGATCATTTATGAGTGTTAATTTTGAGAAGTGTTTGTCTTTATAGGTAAAAGAAGAGCTGAGTTAGCCTTGTTAGAAGCATTGCTTCTAGAAGCTTCAGCCTTGTTAGAAGCATGCTGTTCTCTATTCTGTAGGACTTTTTCTTATTATAATCATTTTGTTTTGAAAAACAGCATTATAAATTCATCTTTTTTAATAATATGCAAAAATGAAAAAGTGAAAGGCAGAATTCATGACCCACTTCATTGCCTAAAGGCCTGGGTTATTTAGCTGTTTGAGCAACCAGCACAATGTGATTTTATGCATTTCCTAACACAATTGTACAATTGTGTGGAGGAAAAATTAAAAAAGCATTATCCTCTCTACATGATATTGACATTTCCAGTTGAGTTGGTTTTTGTTCTAAATCTGAAGAGCACAGGGCATGAAATAGGGTCTGAGGAGACCTGGGTTCTTATTTAGATTCTGCCTCTGGGGCCTTCTAGGAATTTAGGTAAGAAGCGGTGGGGGTGGGGTGGGGGTGGGGGTGGGGGTGGGCATACATTACTGGCCTGAGAACCATGAGGTAGCTGTACAAAGTCTCATACTCAGAGGGGCCCATGTTGACTTAATGCTTTGTTGTAGCTGTCTTGAAATTCTTAACCATTTTGAACAAGATGACTTGTAAATTATGTACCTGGTCCTGGAAGGAAGGAACATTTGTTAAGGGTCTACTCTGTACTGCCCACTTAATCTGAACCTCCAGCCATTATTTTAAAAAATGTTTATTTTTAAAATAGGAGGACTAGACTTCATATTCTTTTAAGGTCATCTCTATGTCTAAAATTCTCTAATTCCAAGTTATGTAAAATGTTCTAGTGAAGGTAGTGGTGTTTTGTCAACTATTTTTGTTTTTTTTCAGACATTCATCTCGATTGTTATGTTTTCCTGGAAATCTCCCTTAGTCCAGCGTAGTTTAGTAACTTTTCTTCTGTGCCCCATGCTCCCTTTGCATTAAGAGTTTTTGGAACAGATTTTATAGATTAAAGCCAGCTTCTGTCTCTCCCCACTGCATTTCCTGCTCTTTAAAATCAGGTACTTTGTCATAATCAACTTGTAACTTACAAAATGCTACATATGCAAAGCTATGCCCATAAATATAGGTAAAATGAATGATTAGCTGAAAGACTAAGAATCCTATACAATTTTTGATTTTGAACTTAAATTTAGAAGCAACCTTAAAACTACTGCTTTTACAGATTTCTGTAAAGAAACTAGGAAATGCTTCTTAAAATAAGCAAGATTAAAGAGTTCAGTAGCAGAAGTGAAAATTCAGACTTGCTAGTACGTAATGTTATTAGAGATGGGGTACACTAAGGCAAATGCATAGCCCACAACAGTCACTGGCATACAGAAATTGAAGATATATATAATGAGAAACTAAGTCAAGACATTTTCCCAAGTAACTTCAATCTAAAACACTGCATCCTTAAACTGATGTATGTATAATAAGAATCTAATAAGAAAATAATACTAATTCATGATTAAAAGGTAATCAAAAGATTTAAAGGGTATAAAACTAAAAGTTCTTTTTACCCCAAGCCACACTCTTATTTCCCAAAAATAGTCCCCAATGAGAGTTTCTTGAGTGTTCATCCAGAAATGCTTTTTGAATAGTATATTATACAATCTTGTTTCTGTACAAATAGGACTCTATGTATACACAGTTCCTTTGCATTTTTATTAATAATATTTCTTAGCCCTTCTCTCATATTGGTGCTTGCTGTTGTTATTGTTCAGTTGGTAAGTCATGTCGGACTCTTTGTGACCCCATGGGCTGTAGCACCCCAAGTCTCCCTGGTCCTCACTATCTCCTGGAATTGGCCCAATATTAATACTTATGGATTCTCTTTATTGCTTTTTAAGAGTGTATAGTGTTCCACTGGAGAAGGCAATGGCACCCCACTCCAGTACTCTTGCCTGGAAAATCCCATGGATGGAGGAGCCTAGTAGGCTGCAGTCCATGGGGTCGCTGAGGGTCGGACATGACTGAGCAACTTCACTTTCACTTTTCACTTTCATGCATTGGAGAAGGAAATGGCAACCCACTCCAGTGTTCTTGCCTGGAGAATCCCAGGGATGGGGGAGCCTGGTGGGCTGCTGTCTATGGGGTCTCACAGAGTTGGACCTGACTGAGGCGACTTAGCAGCAGCAGCAGCAGCAATGCTCTGCTTCATAGTTAGAACATAGCTGATTAAAACAATGTCTTCTGATGAAAACTTTTGTTGTTTTCAATTTGGGAGAATTACATAGAAGCATGGGCTTCCCAGGTGGCTCAGTGGCAAAGAATCTGCCTGCCAGTGCAGATGAGGTTGGATCCCTGGGGCAGGAAGATCTCTTGGAGAAGGAAATGGCAGCCTACTCCAGTATTCTTGCCTGGAAAATCCCATGGACAGAAGGGCCTGATAGGCTATAGTCCACAGGGTCACAAGAGTCAGAAATGACTTAGCAACTAAACAACAATAGCACGGAAGCAAAATAAATATCTTCACATAGGAATACATCCACAGATTAAATTCCCAGCAGTGAGATAGCTTGAAGTCTCTCTGATTTGATATGAAGAAAAATCCAATTCAGTTACCAACTTTGTAATATAATGTTTATAACGACTTAGAGACAATTACAAACACACTTGATTATTCTTGTCATGAAACTATTTTTAGGAACAGTTCCCAGTTGGTATGACTTTCTTTTTTTAGAGTAATTCCTAACTTTCAAAAAAATTTTTTTTTTGAAACAATCAGTCTGTATACTATTGAAAAGCAGCTGAAACTGTCTGCTTCATGAGTGTGAAGAATGGGGGCTGGAAGTGAAGCCTCGGTGAAAGGGGAAAGATTGTAGGATGTTCCCCAAGACTGATTCTTCTTAAAGTTGATTAAATACCAGATGAATATTTCTCAGTTTCTGCTTGAAATTAAATACATATTTATTTCTACATATCTTCCTATTATTTCAGCTTATAATATATTTGCCAAATTTATAGTGGCTTCCAAAGCATCAAAAAAAAAAAAAAAAAGGAAAGGAAAAAAATGTCACATATGGGAAGAATGACAAAAGACACAGACTGTAGTAAACATGGGCTTCCCTGGTGGCTCAGACAGTAAAGAATCTGTCTGCATTCCAGGAGACCAGGGTTTGATCCTTGATTCAGGAAAATCTCCTAGAGGAGGAAGTGGCGACCCACTCTAGTATTCTTGCCTGGAGTATTCCATGGACAAGCCTGGTGAGCTACAGTCCACGGGGCACAAAGAGTCAAAACTAAGGCATTTTTGCCTGTCTCATGACTGATTGTCTCATGTAATCCTGCACGTGGATTGAATTGCTTTCAAGTATGGTAGTTAACAGTAATATGAAACAGAAGGCTGTAGCAATGCTTGGGTTGAGCCTGCTGTTAGCCAGTTTCTGAGCTGAGAATTAGGAGAGGGAGGGTCTCTTCAATAAGCCAAAAATACTCTGTGTGTGTGTGTGTGTGTGTGTGTGTGCACGCACGTGTATCTCCCTAAGTAGAACTTGAGCCACTCAGGGTTCTATATCCTTGTCTTTCATTCATTAATTTCTCGTGTGTCTACTATGTCAGGCACTAGTGATACATGGTCAGTACCAATATGTAGATAATGAGGAATTTTGAATGTGCCAAGAAGGACAATAAAGAGTACAAGGAGAAATGAAAACAGGGTCACACTTATACTGATTTTGAAATCAATAAAAGACATCTCTGAGGAAGTAGCATTTAGCTAAGATCTGAGGCAGAAGCAGCAGTTACACAGGAGAAGATTTCAGGCAGAGGGATAGACTAAGTCTGAGGTAGTGAAGAGCTAGGGAGAGTTTAAAAACAAACAGACAAAACCGTGTCCCGCACCTGGAGAAATGCAACAGGAATAAGGCTGGAAGGCTTACAGACCTTGTCCTTGATCATTGTTGTTGTGTGGTAACTAAGTCATGTCCGGCTCTTTGTCCCATAGACTGTAGCTCACCAGGCTCCTCTGTCTGTGGGATTTCCCAGGCAAGAAGACTGGAATGGGTTGCCATTCCCTTTTCTATGGGATTTTCCAAACTCAGGTATTTTTTATTTTTGTTTGTTTGTTTTTTTTACCACTGAGTCACCTAGTCTTCCCTGTCCTTGTTAAGACTTTTAATTTGAACATATCATTATTATTACTCTTTTATATCTTACTAATTAAGGCTGTAATATAATCTGATTTGTATTTTAAAAATTTCCCTCTGGCTGGTTTGTGGAAAATCAAGTCTGAGGAAAACAAGGGAGATTTGTTTGTATTTGTTATAATAGAGCACATAAGAATGGTGGCTTGAATTACGTGATAGTAAAGAGAGTTGGGGAGAAGTGGGTAAATTTTTGACATATTTCGAGGGTAGAATCCCCAGGACAATGTCATAACACCTCTGGAATTTTTTTTTTAACGTATCAGTTTATTTTGACTTTGCTATTCTAGAAGACTCTGGAAAGATGGAAAGCTATTTTTTCTATTTCTCCTTAGGAAAACAGTATTTTGCTTATGACAACTAGGTAAACTGAGGCACTCTGAAGGATTATCCCAAAGGGAGAGAAGCTCCAAGGTTTGGCGGAGGAGTGTGTGTGGAAAAGAGACTGGGATCTCCCAGACGTGAAGATGTAAGGAGGGGAGTGATTTTATTAAATGCATAGTTTATTTCAATTAGATACGGTGGGGGCCAAGTTCTGCTTTCACTGGGCTCACTGGAGATGAACAGATCTTTGATGGAGGCCATTGTGGAGGCCAGCGTGAAAAGTCTCAACAATAGGGCCCCAGCTCCAACTTTCCACAGAGTAACTAGAGGCAGCCTCATGCAAATGGACCCAAGCTTGGACTATGTGCTCTTTGGCGATGAACTAAATTTTCTAGTTAGATTTCCATCTCTTTTTAAGCCATTTCTATTATCCTACCATCTTTGGAAGGGAAAAGGGCACTTAAACACTTCTGAGATGCAATTTCTCATGACTGGAGGATAGAGGCCTAAGTATATTTATGTAATTGTAAAATAAATAAATACAAGTATGTCTATTCTTATTTATGTACCTGATACTCTGGGCATCTTAAACAAAAACCAGACATTAGTTGTTACTGTTAATGATGACAGTGGTGGTCAGCAGGCAGGTTTTAGAGCAGTATTGGCAAATACATCTTGAGAAAATATTACTGGAAAGGGGCTGTGGCTGGTATAAATAAGGACACAGCTGGGGAGCAGGTGGTTCTCTTCACATCTGGGAGCCACTAAACCCAGTGGTAATAGAGGTATTCCATATGGTTCTACCCCTTCGCCCAGTGGGATTAGGCCCTGCTCCCATCCCAGCTCTGGGCACTACTTAGGTAAGATTTCAGCAAATAGGCAGGCTTTCAGCAAAGATGACACTGGTGGAGAAGATGCCTCACCATTAGCGGATCAGGGACAGAGGTTCCTGCTTCATTCCATACAGCATGGCCTGGGTGAATCTAGTCCAATCACTTTAGCTTTACAGAATAATTCAGGATACAGTGAAATAGGTAGTGATATATTCTGTGGGAATATAAATTGTCTAATCTTTCTTGAGGGCAGATCTGGTGATATCTCTGCATAATCTTAAAATGTGCATTTTCCCCCCTCTCTTCACTGTAAAAAATTAATCATAATATTGACTCATTATGTATACATGGTCTTTTGTTTGTTTATTTTTTTGCTTATTTATTTGTGATAAATCCTTAGAATGTACCACCCCAAACAAATGCTCAGATCTTGATGGTAACTGACCCATAACCATAAGGTCTCTGAATTTTATCCTCTGCTTCCTTCCTCTCTGAGGTAATCTGGGTCTCATATTCATCATCATATAAATGCTTTCTCTTTTATAGATATTTTTGGTAGCATTTGTATTTCTGAAATTTTAATTTTGGTGTATATGTGTATATGTACATATGTAAATGTGTATATTTAATCTTTACAAAATTATTTTAAATTTAATAACATATTGCTAAGATATGGATCATGTCACATGATAATTTGATGAACTTCTGTTGGCTGATGGATTGTATCACATTGTATTCGGCACAACTGATTCATACTCTCTCCTTTTTAAAAAAGATAATTTTATTTATTTATTTTTGTCTGTGTGGGGTCTTCATTGCTGCGCAGGCTTTTCTCTAGTTGTGGTAAGCAGGAGCTACTCTCTAGCTGCTGTATGCAGGGCTTCTCGTTGTGGTGGCTTCCCTCATGGAGGAGCACAGTTCCTAGGGTGTGCAATGGTTATGACTCTCAGGAGCACCGACTCAGTAGCTGTGGCACACGGGCTTACTTGCTCCACAGAGTGTGTGCTCTTCCTGGATCAGGGATCAAACCTGTGCGTCTTGCACTGGCAGATGGACTCTTCACCACTGAGTCACCAGGGAAGCCCATGTCCTCTCCTTTTGATAGGCATTTGGGCTGTGTTCAGTTTTTGTTGGCTCAGCCCAAACATTCCAATAAAATATAGTCAAAAGGTACAAACAGACATTTCAAAGAAGATAAATATATAGCTAACAGAAATATGAAATAATATTTAACATCAACAGAGATCAGGAACTAAAGTGAAGGTGATGAAGTGCTAGTCGCTCAATTGTGTCTGACTCTTTGCAACGCATGAATTGTAGCCCACCGGGTTCCTCTGTCATACAATTTTCCAGGCAAGAATATTGGAGTAGCCATTCCCTTCTTCAGGGAATTTCCCCGACCAAGGGATTGAAGCCAGGTCTCCTGCATTGCAGGTGGACTCTTTACCATCTGAGGCACCCGGGGAGCCCCAGGAAATGTATATCATGATTTTAATAAAATAGTATTGTACAACCATTTGCTTGATAAGCATGAAAAAGTCTGATTGACAGTACCAGGTGTCAGAGAGGATGTGGATCCAGGGCATCACTTATAGATTATTAGGGGAATTTGAGTCGGTGCAACAGTTTTGGGAACAGCTTTACATTATCTCATAAAGGAAAGTCTTCATCTATCCTATGACTCAGATGACTGATTATATATTGCCCAAACCAAGACACTTTTGAGAATAAAAAGGGGCACTAAAAGGATGAGTCCCTAGGTCAGCTGGAATTAACTGGGACTGCCTAGGAAAACTGAGCCATACAGTCCTTTATCCAAGACTTGGAAAGTCCACTCCCAGGAGACACATGTTACATCTGCTGCATAGGAGTCCTGTATAGAATGTTCAGAGCAGACTTCTTCATGTGAACAAAATCCTGTGCAGAGCCTTTCACTCAGCACATGCAATATCTAGGAACTTACTGTTCCTTGGAAGAAAAGTTATGACCAACCTGAAAGTGAAAGTGAAGTCGTGTCCGACTCCTTGCGACCGCATGGGTTGTAGCCCATAGACTTTTCCAGGCAAGAGTACTGGAGTGGGTTGCCATTTCCCTCTCCAAAGCAGATAACATATTCAAAAGCAGAGACATTACTTTGCCAACAAAGGTCCATCTAGTCAAAGCTATGGTTTTTCCAGTAGTCATGTATGGATGTGAGAGTTGGACTGTGAAGAAAGCTGAGCACCGAAGAATTGATGCTTTTGAACTGTGGTGTTGGAGAAGACTCTTGAGAGTCCCTTGGACTGCAAGGAGATCAAACCAGTCCATCCTAAAGGAAATCAGTCCTGAATAGTCATTGGAAGGACTGATGTTGAAGCTGAAACTCCAATACTTTGGCTACCTGATGTGAAGAACTGACTCCTTGGAAAAGACCCTGATGCTGGGAAAGATTGAAGGCAAAGGAGAAGGGGACAACAGAGGATGAGATGGTTGGATGGCATCACTGACTTGATGGACATGAGTTTGAGCAAGTTATAGGAGTTGGTGACGGACAGGGAAGGCTGTCACGCTGCAGTCCATGGAGTTGCAAAGAGTTGGAAACAACTGAGCAACTACACTGAGCTGAACAGAGGAACTTACTGTAAGGAGAGGTTACTAAGAACAAATATTTATTTACTATGTCATTCATCGAAGGATTTTTGTAATACTGAAAATCTGGAGACTATTAGAATATTGCCAATTCAGGCTTGGTACTGTGGTACATTCATAAAATGTATTATTAAGCAGTAATTTAAGATTAATTGTGTATATAAAGAGATCAGGAGATGCATTTTATAGCATCAATATTCATGGATTCCTAGGAAACATTTAATCTTTAAGTTTGCTTCTCTGTGGGCTTCCATGGTAGCTCATTTCCACCATGCTCACCTCACCGAAGTTTCTTCTGCATCCATGAAAACTTATCTCTCTTGGACAAAATACTACTGCTTAGATGGCCACAAACATAAATTAGTTTAATGTTATAGTCTGACTCCTTGATTACAGTCACTCAGCAACTTACTGAGAGAATCTTAACACCTTAAGTGCTGTGAAGAAGATGTAAAAAGACTACTAACTATGTGGATTAGAAACAGTGAGGAGGTAAATACTTAACTTTTTAAGGACTTTGAATGTGTGGGTCTTTGTCAGAGGAGAGACATTTATCTGAGGAGAATGAATAAGTCTGTTTGGAAAGGAGGCTTTCGGAGCCAGTCTGGAGTCAAAGGGCAATAGAGTGAATCCCATTTTCTACAATAGCAGGAGTTTCTCCCTTGGCCAGTTGCCAAATGGAGAGTTGTCTGTATATCTGATAAGGGAAGCTGAATACTCAGAACTATGTTACAAAGCCTTCAGAATTATGAAAACTCAGGTATGGCCTATTTCTGGGTAGGAATAAATATTAAGAGTCTAGGTTTCCACCTTCTGGTGGCTGACTAAGCTGAAACACCTCTGAGGCAATGGTATGATCCAGGAAAGTTCAACTCCTACTGCCTACAACACACTCCTGACCCCATTAAGCTCCTTAAGCTCATGGAGACTCCACAGAGTCTCTTTCAGTGATGGAACTCCAGTCCAAAGTTCTGAGGTGGTTTGGCTGGATAGACCCTGGATAGACTGGATAGACTGACCAGATTATGGACTTCATAATAAGGCAATGGTAATCATCAAAGAGGTCATTGTTCCCTGGGTCTTTCGGGGCTCAATTTTTCTGTTCCAGTTGGAGTTGTTCAGTTGGCTAAAGATAAAGGACAAACAAAAATGCTCAAGGCACATAGCCCCTGTGACAGTAGCTAGGCCAATCTTGGCGCAATTAGTAATCATAACCAATATATTAACCACTGTTTACTGGTGCATTTCCTATAGGGTCAGGCACTGTATGCATAATAAGTACATGATACACATCTCGTGCAATTTTAGGGCTTCCCCTGTGGCTCAGGCAGTAAAGAATCCATCTGCACTGTGGGAGACCAGGGTTTGATCACTGGGTCAGGAATATCCCCTGGAGAAGAGAATGGCAACCCACTCCAGTATTCTTGCCTGGAGAATTCCGTGGACTGAGAAGCCTGATGGGCTATAGAGTCCATAGGGTTGCAAAGAGTCGGACATGACTGAGCAACTTACACTTTGACTTGACGTGCAATTGTTAAGAACCCTATAAGGTATGCTATTATCATCTCCAGATGAGAAAACTGTATCTCGAAAAGGTTCAATAACTTTCCCAAGTCCACAGCCTAGTCAAGAAATCTGAACTCAGGACCATCTGAACCCAAAATTGTATTCTTATTTACTGCAGAATGTGGCTTCCAATGTCTATATGGCAGAGCATTTCATTCTTTCTCATTTTATGGAAAATGTACTTATATATACTCAGAGCAAAACTATTTTGTTCTTAATAGCCTTTAAAATCACCCAGACAGGGAAATACATGCTAATTGTGTAACCAGATATAAATGGTGTTTCCTTAATAGTTGGTTGACCAAATGACTACTTAGTTCCCATAGAAAGTATATTATTACACCTTCTAAGAAAGAAGGCTAATAAGGAGTTCTATTGATAACAGCAATCTTTTCTTCAAAGGAACACCTAATCTGATGCCAGGAATCTGATGGAACCTTGAACTGTGGGTATAATTTGTTGTTTAGAGAGCCCTCTTTGCTTGTGAGGATTATGGCTTTATCCAAGGCTCTGTTCTAAAACCTGCAATGATGATTGGGAAGAATAAATTTAGTCTACAAAAGAGTCACAGACAGATTTGATGTATAAACCTTGGTGTTCCTTTCTCACCAATTTAACTCCACTGAGGGGAAGAACTTATCCTAGCTCTCATAATAACACTTGTCTGTCCATGATCTTGTAATGCTTTCTCTCTACCAACAAGCAAAGGAGGAGTTATTTCTTGATTTCTCATAGGTTATCCTTTTAATCTTTACTTTAGAGCATCCCTATGTGGTAGGTTTATCCACACCAATTTTACTATTAAATACCTTGCCTCAGTCTTTTTTTGAGAAAGAAAAAAATAATAGGTAGCTAGAGTGGAGAAATAAACAAGAGAAGAGTCACTTCAGTTCAGTTCAGTCGTTCAGTCGTGTCTGACGCTTTGCAACCCCATGAACTGCAGCACACCAGGCCTCCTTGTTCATCACCAGCTCCCGGAGTCCACACAAACTCATGTCCATCGAGTCAATGATGCCATCCAACCATCTCATCCTCTGTCGTCCCCTTCTCCTCCTGCCCTCAATCTTTCCCAGCATCAGGATCTTTTCAAATGAGTCGGCTCTTCGCATCAGGTGGCCAAAGTATTGGAGTTTCAGCCTCAATATCAGTCCTTCCAATGAACACCAAAGACTGATCTCCTTTAGCATGGACTGGTTTGATCTCCTTGCTGTCCAAGGGACTCTCAAGAGTCTTTTCCAACACCACAGTTCAAAAGCATCAATTCTTCGTCACTCAGCTTTCTTTATAGTCCAACTCTCACATCCATACATGACCACTGGGAAAACCATAGCCTTGACTAGATGGACCTTTGTTGGCAAAGTAATGTCTCTGCTTTAAATGTTTTAGAGGCACCTTTTCACTTAGGGAACATCAAATTAATGTCATTGAAAATAATAGTGACATATATTTTCTCTTCCTGGCCTTTTTTATTTTTTTTTTAACCTTTAAAGGATGAAGGCCTTAACATTAAATAGCAGGACTGACACCCACAAATTCCAGGTCTCCTTCTGACTTGGCTGAATCTATCTTGTTGGTCTTGGTTTTCTGTCAGAGGAGGTGGGTAATGGATATTTACCCCCATGGCTTTTACAAGACACAAAATAACATCTATCCAAATCACTGTTTTGAAATGATAATAAAAAGAGAAAAACTGCATTGTGATTCTCTCTGCCTGCTAGTTTCATTACCCGAGGTCTTTTCTCTTGCTCTTTAACCACATTTGAGGCTAGAATATCTGAACAACTATATTCCTGGAAACCAGTGACTTGATTGGGTCAGAATGCATGAGGTGGGACTTCCCTGGTGGTCCAGTGGTTAAGACTTTAGACTCTGAATGCAAGGGGCCCTGGTTTGATCTCTGGTCAGGGAACTAGATTCCGCATGCAGCAATGAAGATCAAAGATCCTGTGCATCACAAATAAGACCTGGCACAGCCAAAGAATAATAATAATTATTATTATTTTTAAAAAAGAATGCATGAGGTGATCATTTTGGTTTAAGTGAGAAGCCTGTTTGTGACTAGGAGTCTTGGCCCATTTTCCTTTCATTTCCATTTCCTATATTTTCCAGATTACAAAATTCCTAGCCAACTATTTATAATATACTTACTGAAAATTTTACTGTTTTATTCACAAAGGTTTATTTTGGAGGCCTACAAAGTCTGTTTATTTAAAGATTCTAGAAAAAGAAGAATTTGGTATATCTTTAACTGGATGTCTTATTTTGGAGAAATATGCAGCAGGGTTGGATCCACCCCAAAATTGCCTGAGTGGGCTGCCAGAGACTCCACCCTGGGGTGGCGCTTTCTTCTTGGCTGTATCTGTGGAATGTCTCCCCTTTCTCCTGCGGGTGCCTATGTCTTCTGTGAGATGAAGTGGGCCAGAAGAGAAATGGCAGGACCAGAAGCAGGGCCCCAGAGAACAGGGGAGTGAAAGTCCAGAATCAGCACAGACCACCAGCCATGTCTTTGGAAATGGAGAAAAGCAAATCGAGAACTGTAGTTTCAGCCCCAAAATGCTATAATCTGTGGCATGTGCTTGGCTACAGTTCCACACCATGACACCAGGGAGTCTATGGATGACACCATGGGAAAGGTCCTTACTTCCAGCCTTGATATACAAGTGCAGAAAAGTGTCCAAAGATAAAGAAGAATCTTTCATTTATAGGGCCCATTTACTTTTGACTGTTCTCTAAAGACATTGTGATAGCATAGTATGCTATAGAGAATACAACAAATACCTATAGTGCTGAGTTATTGAGTTGTTTAAATAGAGAACACATCCAACTAGAGTAACTTGAAGTCATGAGGATAAGATATGAGAGCAGTCTAAGTGTCCATCAACAGATGAATGGATAAAGAAGATGTGATACACACACACACACACACACACACACACACACACACACACACACCCCGTGGAATACTATTTGGCTATGAAAAAGAATGAAAATTTGCCATTTGCATGGATGGATTTGGAGGGCTTTATTCTAAGTGAAATAAGTCAGATAGAGAAAGACAAATACTATATTATATCACATACATGTGGAATCTGAAAAAGACAACAAATTAGTGCATATAATAAAAAAGAAACAGACTCACAGATATAGAGAACAAACTAGTAGTTACCAGTGAGGAGAGAGGGCAGTAGAAGGGGTAAGTGAGGGGTAGGAGATTAAGAGGTACAAACAATTAGGTATAAAATAAGCTACAAGGATATATAGGCTTCCCTCATAGCTCAGATGGTAAAGAATCTGTCTGCAATGCAGGAGTCCTGGGTTTGATCCCTGGGTTGGGAAGATCCCCTGGAGAAGCAAATGGTAATCCACTCCAGTATTCTTGACTGGAGAATCCCATGGACAGAGGAGCCTGGCAGGCTACAGTCAGTGGGGTTGCGGAGAGTCAGATACTTCTTAGCAACTAAATCACCACCACAAGGATATATGGTACAACAAGATAAATATAACCAATATTTTATAATAAATATAAGTTATAAAGTGAAAGTCTCTCAGTTATATCCAAATCTTTGCAACCCCAAGGGCTATACAGTCCATGGAATTCTCCAGGCCAGAATACTGGAGTGGGTAGCCTTTCCCTTCTCCAGGGGGATCTTCCCAACCCAGGGATTGAACCCAGGTCTCCCACTTTGCAGGCGATTCTTTACCAACTGAGCCACAAGGGAAGCCCATAAATGGAGTATAACCTTTAAAAAATTGTGAATCACTATATTGTATAGTGGCAACTTATGTAATATTATATATATCAAGTATACTTCAATAAAAAAATTTCTTAGCTTCTCAAGTTATACATGGAGTACATAAAGACCCAGAAACTCAACTCTAGAAGACATCATAAATACCAAGAAAACAGGAAAACTAGGATATTGCTGAGAAAGACCGCCTTAGTCTGAAGTATGATATCTTGATGGGTTGTTTCTTTGTCTTCTCCATGCTGATTCACAGCGGGTATTGGTTTCACCTATTGTAGATGCTATCCATTTACAGCATACATCAAAGGTCATTGACCTATTCATATCTTTTCTTCTAGCCCCAGGGAAACTCTTAATGATGTTTATTTCCATTCCTTTCTTTGTTCCATTTCTGAGAGATTTCTCTAGGGGCACCCTTCTTGGACAGAGAAGCTTGGATTGGCTTAGGAAGCTTTTTGAGATGCAAAAGCATTTTTCAAGTATCAGATCAGATCAGTCGCTCAGTCGTGTCCGACTCTTTGCGACCCCATGAACCGCAGCACGCCAGGCCTCCCTGTCCATCACCAGCTCCTGGAGGTCACTCAGACTCGCATCCATCGAGTCAGTGATGCCATCCAGCCATCTCATCCTCTGTCGTCCCCTTCTCCTCCTGCCCTCAATCCCTCCCAGCATCAGAGTCTTCTCCAATGAGTCAACTCTTCGCATGAGGTGGCCAAAATACTGGAGTTTCAGCTTTAGCATCATTGCTTCCAAAGAAATTCCAGGATTGATCTCCTTCAGAATGGACTGGTTGGATCTTCTTGCAGTCCAAGGGACTCTCAAGAGTCTTCTCCAACACCACAGTTCAAAAGCATCAATTCTTCGGCGCTCAGCCTTCTTCACAGTCCAGCTCTCACATCCATACATGACCACAGGAAAGACCATAGCCTTGACTAGGCGAACCTTTGTTGGTAAAGTAATGTCTCTGCTTTTGAATATGCTATCTAGGTTGGTCATAACTTTCCTTCCAAGGAGTAAGCGTCTTTTAATTTCATGGCTGCAGTCACCATCTGCAGTGATCTTGGAGCCCAGAAAAACAAAGTCTGACACTGTTTCCACTGTTTCCCCATCTGTTTCCCATGCAGTGATGGGACCAGATGCCATGATCTTCGTTTTCTGAATGTTGAGCTTTAAGCCAACCTTTTCACTCTCCACTTTCACTTTCATCAAGAGGCTTTTTAGCCCCTCTTCACTTTCTGCCATAAGGGTGGTGTCATCTGCATATCTGAGGTTATTGATATTTCTCCCGGCAATCTTGATTTCAACTTGTGTTTCTTCCAGTCCAGCATTTCTCATGATGTACTCTGCATATAAGTTAAATAAACATGGTGACAATATACAGCCTTGACGAACTCCTTTTCCTATTTGGAACCAGTCTGTTGTTCCATGACCAGTTCTAACTGTTGCTTCCTGACCTGCATACAGATTTCTTAAGAGGCAGATCAGGTGGTCTGGTATTCCCATCTCTTTCAGAATTTTCCATAGTTTATTGTGATCCACACAGTCAAAGGCTTTGGCATAGTCAATAAAGCAGAAATAGATGTTTTTCTGGAACTCTCTTGCTTTTTCCATGATCCAGCGGATGTTGGCAATTTGATCTCTGGTTCCTCTGCCTTTTCTAAAACCAGCTTGAACATCAGGAAGTTCACGGTTCACATATTGCTGAAGCCTGGCTTGGAGAATTTTGAGCATTACTTTACTAGCGTGTGAGATGAGTGCAATTGTTCGGTAGTTTGAGCACTCCTTGGCATTGCCTTTCTTTGGGATTGGGATGAAAACTGACCTTTTCCAATCTTGTGGCCACTGCTGAGTTTTCCAAATTTGCTGGCATATTGAGTGTAGCACTTTCACAGCATCATCATTCAGGATTTGGAATAGCTCCACTGGAATTCCATCACCTCCACTAGCTTTGTTCGTAGTGATGCTTTCTAAGGCCCATTTGACTTCACATTCCAAGATGTCTGGCTCTAGGTCAGTGATCACATCATCATGATTATCTGGGTCTTGAAGCTCTTTTTTGTACAGTTCTTCTGTGTATTCTTGCCACCTCTTCTTGATATCTTCTGCTTCTGTTAGATCCACACCATCTCTGTCCTTTATTGTGCCCATCTTTGCATGAAATGTTCCTTTGGTATCTCTGATTTTCTTGAAGAGATCCCTAGTCTTTCCCATTCTGTTGTTTTCCTCTATTTCTTTGCATTGATCACTGAAGAAGGCTTTCTTATCTCTTCTTGCTATTCTTTGGAACTCTGCATTCAGATGTTTATATCTTTCCTTTTCTCCTTTGCTTTTCGCGTCTCTTCTTTTCACAGCTATTTGTAAGGCCTCCCCAGACAGCCATTTTGCTTTTTTGCATTTCTTTTCCATGGGGATGGTCTTGATTCAAGTATCAGCTATCTTCTAAAGCAGTGGTTCCTATACCACCAGCAGCAGCAGCGTCACTTGAGAATTTGTAGAAACACACGTTTTTAGGAACCACTTCAGACCCATGTGAATCAAGGACTCAGGGTTGTGGATCAGCACTCCATGCTGTAACAAGGTGTGCAGGTGATTCTGAGACCACTATTGCAAGACACGCTTTCTCCCTGGGCTGTTGCATACCTGGGGATGTATTTTATTTGAAAGGTAGTAGTGGGAGAAGCAATCACATGTGTCAGGGTCCTGTTGAAATGTTCTTTTTGGTCACCTAATGTATTTTCTTTTCCTCTGTTCTTGATTGAAACAAAACCCAGTTTCATTTTGTGGAATCTGAGGGCTTAGTGCTATACAAAATACAGCATCAGAATTCTTTTCTAGTAGTGTACAGGCTCTAAGAGGCAGATCATATAACTTTCCCCACAAAGGCCAACTTCAGATACTAGACAAGCCACTCCCCAACCATCACTCAAATCAGTACCCTTTGCCAATGCAATCACAGGGGTATGATTAGACCCTTCCTTAAAACCAAATGTGCCTTCACTGAGTAGGTTATTAAAGCACAAGGGCTTCCCAGGTGGTGCTAGTGGTAAGAACCTGCCTGCCAATGCAGGAAACATAACAGACGTGGGTTCAATCCTTGGGTTGGGAAGACCACCTGGAGGAGAGTATGGCAACTCACTTCAGTATTCTTGTTTAGACAATCCCATGGAGAGGAGCCTGGTGGGCTGCAGTCCATAGGATCACAAAGAGTTGGACACGACTGAAGCAACTTAGCACTCATTAGTAAAGCACAGAAGGGTGTCCCTCTGGGTTTTATTTATACAGTACTATGAAATCTTAGATGAGGCAGCACTATGGAAAATGTCCACAGAGGTCATTGTCAGAAGGGATATATGGAGATTGTTTGTGGTTTGCTTAATTGAGACTCTAGAGGCATCTTTAATCTTAAACAAGCAGTTGTGTTTGACTCTCTGACTTGAGCCTTGGAGGCATTGCTCAGCATCTGATTAGCTTTGGTGAAGTGGGTATGGAAGGCTAATCTTTCTTCTCATTCAGAAGCATGTGCACGATGTAGAGCTGGAAGAGTATTTAGACACCATCTAGACCTACTGTTTAACATTCAGAAAACTAAGATCAACATTGAGAAAACTAAGATCATGGCATCTGGTCCCATCACTTCCTGGCAAATAGATGGGGAAACAGTGTCAGACTTTATTTTGGGGGGCTCCAAAATCACTGCAGATGATGATTGCTGCCATGAAATTAAAAGATGCTTACTCCTTGGAAGGAAAGTTATGATCAACCTAGATAGCATATTCAAAAGCAGAGACATTACTTTGCCAACAAACGTCCATCTAGTCAAGGTTATGGTTTTTCCAGTGGTCATGTTTAGATGTGAGAGTTGGACTGTGAAGAAAGCTGAGTGCCTAAGAATTGATGTTTTTGGAGAAGACTCTTGAGAGTCCCTTGGACTGTAAGGAGATCCAACTAGTCCATTCTAAAGGAGCTCAGTCCTGGGTATTCATTGGAAGGAATGATGCTAAAGCTGAAACTCCAATACTTTGGCCACCTCATGCGAAGAGTTGACTCATTGGAAAAGACTCTGATGCTGGGAGGGATTAGGGGCAGGAGGAGGAGACAATAGAGGATGAGATGGCTGGATGGCATCACCGACTTGACGGACATGAGTTTGGGTGGACTCCAGGAGTTGGTGATGGACAGGGAGGTCTGGAGTGCTGCGATTCATGGGGTCACAAAGAGTTGGACACGACTGAGCGACTGAACTGAACTGAGACCTACTGTTTAGAGACTTACATAGAAGATGCTTGTCTTTGAACCTTTGAATAATTAAAGACACTCAGCATAATTATCACATTGTATTATAATTGTTAGTCTACTAGGCTGTCATCACTGCTAAATGTGAGGTCTTTGAGAGCGTAGACTTCATTTTAACCATCTTTGAATCTCTGGTAACTAGCATAATGCCTGGTACACAACAGATTCTTAAAATTTTTTATTAATGATGAATGCATCAACATTGAATTTAACCTCTGGATCTGTTTGTAGAGGATTTCAGGAAGATAAGCTACTGAAATGGGCAAGTTTTATTAGAACAGACATCTGGGTTTCCATTTGGAAACCTGGATATATAGTTTATCCCACCTATTTATTAAACATAGAATTATAGCATCTTAGACAGGATTCTTAGATGACCTAGCAATGATATCTTCACTCACTGCACTCATTTTAGAATTACAAATAGCAGCCTAGGCAAGATAAGTGATTTGCCTAAGGCTCTACGGCTTATTACTGGGTGGTGAGGCCTGGGCTAGTACACAAATGCCCAAGGTTAATGCTTCTGCTCCTCAATTGATGCTTTGTCTTATCTTCTCAGCCTACATCATTTTCATAACTCAAACCTAAATTTCTGAAAGGAATAAGAGTTTTTTATTAGGCCATTTTCTTCAAGTCAAACATAATCCTTAATATTATCCATAAAATCTTAGATTTTGGAAGGGGCCTTAGAGATTTTTGGTCCAACATCCCAATACCTAGAGAAGGGAATGGCAGCCCACTTCAGTATTTTTGCCTGGAGAATTCCATGGACAGAGAAACCTAGAAGTCTACTTAGAGCTCACAAAGAGTCAGATACGACTGAGTGACTAACACACACATACACACACACACACACACACACACACACATCCCAACCCAGGAAAGGATCTCCTCTACAAACTCCATGATAGAATGACATTTAGTCATCGTCTGAAATCCTTCAATAGTGGGAATGTCAATACCTCATTTTTGAACTGATTTAAAAGACACTTACTCCTTGGAAGGAAAGTTATGACCAACCTAGATAGCATATTCAAAAGCAGAGACATTACTTTGCCAACAAAGGTTCGCCTAGTCAAGGCTATGGTCTTTCCTGTGGTCATGTATGGATGTGAGAGCTGGACTGTGAAGAAGGCTGAACGCCGAAGAATTGATGCTTTTGAACTGTGGTGTTGGAGAAGACTCTTGAGAGTCCCTTGGACTGCAAGGAGATCCAACCAGTCCATTCTGAAGGAGATCAGCCCTGGGATTTCTTTGGAAGGAATGATGCTAAAGCTGAAACTCCAGTATTTTGGCCACCTCATGAGAAGAGTTGACTCATTGGAGAAGACTCTGATGCTGGGAGGGATTGGGGGCAAGATGAGAAGGGGACGACAGAAGATGAGATGGCTGGATGGCATCACTGACTCGATGGATGTGAGTATGAGTGACCTCCGGGAGTTGGTGATGGACAGGGAGGCCTGGCGTGCAGCAGTTCATGGGGTCGCAAAGAGTCAGACACGACTGAGCGACTGATCTGATCTGATCTGAATGGACACAAAATTCTTTTATTCAAGTGAAATAATTGCTATGCATTTTAATGCAATAACTACTGACATCTAAAACTATGCAGAAGGTATCTAAAACTTCTTCTTGGCAGTTATTCTTAAATTTGAATATAATTTTCATTATCAACATTAATCTCTTCTCCAACAAAACATTCCTTAAATTATTCTTCTAAAGACAGACTTTCCACAACCACTATCATTCTGGTACAGCCCTTCTCTGACTATTTTCCAACTTGCCAACATCCCAATTTAGATGTAAAACCCCAAGCTAAATATTTTAGATGTGGTCCAATGGATAGGGAATGCAGTAGAAGAATTTGCTTCCTTTATTGTATGCCCTAGATTTTTGTTAAGTAACTTTAAAATTGTATTAATTATTTTGTCTGTCTCACTACTTGCTTCCTGTTATGTTTTAGGTCAGTTAAAAATTCCAGGTCTTTTTTTTTTTTTTTTTTGAGTGGGGAGTAAAAGATTCCTATTATATTTAATATTCCCTAGTAAATTCTAGATGGATTAAAAATGTACATCCAAATGTAATAAAAGCACTAAAGGAAAGCATTATATTTTATTTGGAGATTTGAGAAGATATCTTAAGTTTGACTTCTAGAGACCTAAATCTCATAGAAAAAAGATTGCTACATTTTATTAACTAAACTTAATAACTTCAATATGGAAAAAATCATAGATAATATTAAAGAATAGAAAACTGAGAAATATGCTTGTGAAATGTATGAAAGGGGTTAACAGACAGTATCAAACCACAGCTTGTGAATCAACTAAAATAAATGAAAAAGGCTATGAATAATTGAATAACAAACAAAGAAATAAAACAACCCACAAACACGTCATGAAATGTTTAAACAAAATAGCTACCAAAGGTGCTGGAAAAACTAGACTAGTAAAAATGAAAACATCCAATTTTCTGTGTCAAAAAATATCTGACAAAACTGGCTTTCTAACACACAGCTGGTGGGGCTGTATGTTTGTGTTAATTATTTTTGGATAATTTTAAAATGATGATAAAAGCCCAATAAAGCAATAACCATTCTTCCTATGATACGTCTCAAATTTATCTTAAGAAAAATATTAAAGATGTGATAAAGAGTGTTATTATAGGGTTCATTATTATATAATAGGAAAAATAAAGTTCTAACAATAGGAATTTGGTTGAGTAATGAGTTCAATGTCCAAAGCTATAAAACTGATGTTGTAGAAATATATTTACTTCACAATATAATGAAGTTAACCTATATGACAAAATAGAGTGGTGATGTTTTTATAGCTTGTGCGTGTATGATTGCTGTTGTTGTTGTTTAGTCGCTCAGTCATGTCTGACTCTTTATGAAACCACAGACTATAGCCCGCCAGGCTCATCTGTCCATGGGATTCTCCAGGCAAGAATACTGGAGTGAGTTGCCATTTCCTTCTCCAGGGCATTTTCCTGATTCAGGGATTGAACCTGTGTCTCCTGCTTAGCAGGAGGATCTTTACCACTGAGCTACCTGGGAAGCCTGTGTGTATGATACATACGTACTAAAATTGTACTGGGAATTAACATACCACAAACACATCTCTTCTTGTGTTCAGAAATACTAGTTTTATCAGTCAAATAGATTCTGATAAGTAGGTTATGTAGCAGTAACAAATAATCCCAAATCACAGTGACTTAATACAACACCCAAATCTCAACAACAAAGATGCGTTCTTGCTCACGCTACATACAAGCACAGGCTACAAGAGGGGGCTTGGTCATCACATTCACAGCCAGACGGAGGCTCCAGGAGTTTCCATTGTCACTGAGGCAGGAATAAAGGACGGAACAGCTTGAACACTGCATGAGACTCTTGTTATTTTGTTAAAAGAATATCATAAGGCCATGTCTTACTTTCACTTGAAGAGGAGAGTGAATAAGCTGGCTTGAAACTCAACATTAAGAAAACTAAGATCATGGCACCCAGTCCCATTACTTCATGGCAAATAGAAGGGGAAAAAGTGGAAATGGTGACAGATTTAATTTTCTTGGGCTCTGTTAGGTAGGTAGAATAGGGAAAAGGAGTCCAAAATGGCGGTGGCTAAAAGACAAGGAAGGTCAAAGGAAGATCTGAGGACCAGAGTGAAGACTCCAGGCAGAACAAACAGCACTCCTGGATAAGCCCAATTTGCATAGGGCAGGTCCAGGTGAAGGAAAAACCATATAAAAGGAGGAGCCAAAGCACTTTCTCATGGACTCTCTCTCCCGCGTGCGTGCACTCTTTTATCTCTCTCTCTCTTTCTTTCTCACTCTCCTGCTATCTTCTAAATAAAATAGAGCTCTAACACTGATTTGCCTAAGAGCTGTAGCACGGTTTGTCCAAGACCCGAGAGCTGTGACGCGCCGTGGGCTTTAATGTCCGTTGCTCCAAATCTTTGTTGTGACGAGACAAAGAACTGAGGAACATACACTCGTGTGACAGCTCCAAAATCACTGCAGACAGGGTGAACTTAAAAGACTCTTGCTCCTTGAAAGGAAAGCTATGACGAACCTAAACAGCATATTAAAAAGCAGAGACATCACTTTGCTGACAAAGGTCTGTCTAGTCAAAGCTATGGTTTTTCCAGTAGTCATGTATGGATATGAGAATTAGACCATAAAGAAGGCTGAGTACCGAAGAATTAATGCTTTTGAATTGGGGTTCTGGAGAAGACTCTTGAGAGTCTCTTGGACAGCAAGGAGATCAAAGCAGTCAACCCTTAAGGAAATCAACTCTGAGTATTCATTAGAAGAACTGATGTTGAAGCTAAAGCTCCAGTAGTTTGGCCATCTGATGTGAAGAGCCGACTCATTGGAAAAGACCCTGATGCTGGGAAAGATTGAAGGCAAAGGAGAAGGAGATGGCAGAGGATGAGATGGTTAGATAGCATCAGCGACTCAATGGACATAAATTTGAGCCAACTCTGTGAGACGGTGGAGGACAGAGGAGCCTGGTATGCTGCACTGTATGGGGTTGCAAAAAGTTGGACACAACTGAGCAACTGAATAACAACAACGTCTCACTTCACAAGAAGTAAGGAAGTGTAATCTTACAATGAGCTTGAAAAGAGATGCAGTTTTTGCAGACAGTTTTGATGGCTATCATAGTGGCAATTTTTTTCTTCTATTTGCTTGTTTGTATTTCTTGATTTTTCTAAATCAACCTATGGAATACTTATTATTAAAAATTCCTGTTCAGACATGTGTCCTTAATCATAAGTTTGTGAAATGTTGGTAATTAAATTTATCACCAGTTAAAATATTTCTCAATCTTAATCCTTATTTTATTAACGAACCTATTTTTCCTCCCAGCTTGGTGCTTTCAGCAGTTTTAAAAAAAGTCAACTAAATCATCCTCAACATACCAGGAAGAGTAAATCCTATGCCTGACATGCCAGAGAGACTACTCTTTCCAAAGGATGTGGATCTGCTAAATAACCCCCTTTAATAGATTTGTTCAATCAGCTCTAAATCAATTTCACTCTGTTTTCATGTAATCATGTAATCAGTTTACATTCTGGTTCTTAATCATATGATAACAAACTTTGTTAAATCTTTACTGAAATAAAAATCGAATTCCTTTTTGGCATTCACCTGACATAGTGTTTTCTGTCTGACAAAACTTGATTTTAACCAACTCCTTTGGGACAAAGGCAAGATATTCTGACCAAACTGCACATAAATTGGCAATATAATGTTCAATTGTAGAATCTTGCTAAAGATAAACAGCAAGCTTATTAGTCTCTAATCAGGATTCACTTTTCTATCTCTGGAGTACAAGTACATTCATAGTTATGCATGTTTCTCTTAAACATTTTCTTTTCCTGGGAGTTCACTGATTGGTTTACAGGTTTGTTCTGAATAATTTGGACCAGAAGACTTCAGCACACTTGAAGGAAATGTTTTGTCTTATCTCCTAATTTTGTTCTGCTTCAGTTCCTTCCTAACAATGCTCATTCTATTCTTTCCTTTTAAATAATTTGTCCCTACTAGGAAAAGTAGAAGTAAATTCTGAAACAAAGTGGACACTTTAGATGTAATTTCCTGTTGAGATGATCTATTTCAGGGAGACATTCTAAACAATGGTGATCACCATTTGGCTTTTCTACTATTACCCAGCAGAGGATTTGCACATCTTCATTGGAGGGCTCCAGGAATCTCCTTCTGAACAACAAGGATTTTCCCATGACCTTGATGCTGAAGCCACAGACCTCAGAACTTCCGCAAGTACAGTTTTCTAGAAATAAACATGTAAAACAAGAACTCCCAAATTCTGAAATACAACGAGCTTTGGAATTTTAGAAAGTGCTGTCCTGGAATAGCCTCTGGGGACAGAGGAGGACAGAGCAGATAGGAACTAAGAAGAAAAACAAACAAAACTGGAAGTAAGACAAAAGTAGATGTGACATACATTTAGTATGTAAAGGTTAATTCAAACTATGCAGTAATATGTAAATGCATATAAATAGGGACTTCCCTGGTACCTCAGCTGGTAAAGAAACCACCTTTAATGCAAGAGACTCCGATTTGATTCCTGAATTGGAAATTTCCCCTGGAGAAGGGATAGGCTACCCACTACAGTATTCTTGGATTTCCCTGTGGCTCAGATAGTAAGGAATCCTCCTGCAGGGCAGGAGACCTGGGTTCAATCCCTGGGTTGGGAAGATTTGCCTGGAGGAGGACATGGCAACCCACTCCAGTATTCTTGCCTGGAGAATCCCCACGGACAGAGGAACCTGTGTCCATGGGGTTGCAAAGAGTCGGACACAGCTAAGCACAGCACAGTATATATAAATAGATAACCCCCCCAAAGGACATTATGGATGTAAATATTTCACAATTTCTTTTCCCTCTGAATAGGCTGAGAACAAAAACAAAGCTCTATATATCACTTCAAATGTACTAAGTCCTTGTTTAAAATGGTGTGGAAAGTAGAGTCATTGTCCTCATGAACTTTACCATTAAAAAGACAGACAATCCCTCAGCAGGAACAGATGTGTCATAAAAACTTTGTTGGGATCAATACTTGATGCTCCAGAGGCTCTAGCAGGAGTTCACCTACTTTAAAGGAGAGCAGCGATCACTAGGGAAGTGCTGTCTGACATAAACGATATTTAAACTGAAGATAAACAAAAATTTGCTATGATGAACAGGAGGGTGGAGAGCATTTTAGACTGAGGAGTAATAAGAACAAACACTTAACAATTTCAATTGACTATAAAAACTTGGAATTGAATTCTTGAGCTCAGAGCTGCTGCTGCTGCTGCTGCTAAGTCGCTTCAGTCGTGTCCGACTCTGTGCGACCCCATAGACGGAAGCTCACCAGGCTCCCCCGTCCCTGGGATTCTCCAGGCAAGAACACTGGAGTGGGTTGCCATTTCCTTCTCCAATGCATGAAAGTGAAAAGTCAAAGTGAAGTCGCTCAGTCGTGTTCGACTCTTAGCGACCCCACGGACTGGAGCCTACCAGGCTCCTCCGTCCATGGGATTTTCCAGGCCAAAGTACTGGGGTGGGGTGCCATTGCTCAGAGAGTGATCACCAATTCTAGAGGCTCATGTGGACATAAGCATCTCTCCGTGTCCCTTCTTTCGCTTTACATTTTGCAACTGGGGACAAGAGCTATGAGACTAGCTCAAGTTTTGACACGGTTGCCAGGAATTTAACATCCTTTATGAGGTTGACCGCTTAACTCGGGAAAGGAGATTCCATATTTACCTAAGGACACTTTCAGTAGAAATCTGGACATTTGCTACAACTTCGAAGACAGTCATGGCCTATCTCTGCATTCTATTATTATTGTCATTTAGATGCTAATAGTGACTTTTAGCTTTGTAATTTGTCTCTCTCCTTCAAATCCTCTTTCCATATCTGGCTTTGTGAGTAAACAGAGGTTTTGTCTGAGGCAGATAAAACTAAGTCTTTCTCTCCTTGTTTAATACATCCGAAGGTGGCTTAGATGGTAAAGCGTCTGTCTACAATGCGGGAGACCAGAGTTCGATTCCTGGGTCGGGAAGATCCCCTGGAGAAGGAAATGGCACCCCACTCCAGCAATCTTGCTTGGAAAAATCTCATGGACCGAGGAGCCTGATAGGCTACAGTCCATGGGGTAGCAAAGAGTCGGACATGACAGAGCGACTTCTCTTTCTCTTTTTCACACCATAGCCCTTTGACTGGAGTAGTTTGGTGCTAGAGGCAATACTATCTCTGTCTACAGCTGCCACCTCAGACTTAAAATACAAAAGATGTGTTTCTTCTGCACTAAAGGGAGTATTTGAACCACTTAAGAAAAGCCAGGCTTCAATAATATGTGAACTGCGAACTTCCAGATATTCAAGCTGGTTTTAGAAAAGGCAGAGGAACCAGAGATCAAATTGCCAACATCTGCTGGATCATCGAAAAAGCAAGAAAGTTTCAGAAAAACATCTATTTCTGTTTTATCGACTATGCCTAAGCCTTTGACTGTGTGAATCACAATAAACTGTGGAAAATTCTGAAAGGTATGCGAATACCAGACCACTTGACTTGCCTCTTGAGAAACCTGTATGCCAGGTCAGGGAGCAACACTTAGAACTGGACGTGGAACAACAGACTGTTTCCAAATAGGAAAAGGAGTATGTCAAGGCTGTATATTGTCACCCTGCTTATTTAGCTTATATGCAGAGTACATCATGAGAAACGCTGGGCTGGAAGAAGCACAGGCTGGAATCAAGATTGCTGGGAAAAATATCAATAACCTCAGATATGCAGATGACACCACCTTTATGGCAGAAAGTGAAGAGGAACTCAAGAGCCTCTCAAAGTGAAAGAAGAGAGTGAAAAAGTTCACTTCAAACTCAACATTCAGAAAACTAAGATCATGGCCTCTGGTCCCATCACTTCATGGCAAATAGATGGGGAAACAGTAAAAACAGTGGCTGACTTTATTTTTGGGGGTTCCAAAATCACTGCAAATGGTGATTGCAGCCATGAAATTAAAAGACGCTTACTCCTCGGAAGGAAAGTTATGACCAACCTAGACAGCATATTAAAAAGCAGAGATATTACTTTGTCACCAAAGGTCTGTCTAGTCAAGACTATGGTTTTTCTAGTAGTCATGTATGGATGTGAGAGTTGGACTATAAAGAAAGCTGAGCGCCAAAGAATTAATGTTTTTGAACTGTGGTGTTGGAGAAGACTCTTGAGAGTCCCTTAGACTGCAAGCAGTTCCAACCAGTCCATCCTAAAGGAGATCAGTCCTGGGTGTTCATTGGAAGGATGGATGTTGAAGTTGAAGCTCCAGTACTTTGACCACCTGATGTGAAGAGCTGACTCATTTGAAAAGGTCCTGATGCTGGGAAAGATTGAGGGCAGGGGGAAAAGGGAATGACAGGGGATGAGATGGTTGGATGGCATCACTGACTCAATGGACAAGAATTTGGGTGAGCTCCGGGAGTTGGTGATGAACAGGGAGGCCTGGTGTGCTGCGGTTCATGGGGTCGCACAGAGTCGGACATGACTGAGCAACTGAACTGAACTGAACTGAAGAAAAGCTTGCAAAGGTCTCTTGATGCTTTTCTAAATTAAAAAAAAAAAAAAAACAACTTCTGTGCTTAAGAATTTCAGAGTTGAGAATGTGGGGAGAAAGGAATGCATCTGCATAATAGAAGTCAAAGAAAATTCTTGCTTTTAAATCAAACCATGTTTGGAAAATTAATGACCATTTCTACCATCACATAATAGCTTTCCCTGGTGGCTCAGAGGTAAAGAATCCGCTTGCCAATGCAGGAAACACAGGTTCCATCCTTGGGTTGGGAAGATCCCTTGGACAAGGAAATGACAACCCAGTTCAGTATTCTCCCATGGACAGAGGAGCCTCGTGAGCTACAGTCCACGGGGTTGCAAAAAGTCAGACACGACTGAGTGACTAAAAATCAACAAAACCATCACATTAGCTTGATCTGTTAGTGACTATCCAGAAAGAATAGTCTCAATTGTGACTTGATAAAAGTACTTCAAAATTAGGAGCAAAGCCTCCTAGAAGAATGAACTCTTGGGAGGAGGGCTTTGTTAAAGGGGGGTCTTGATAAACCCCCCAAATTAAGTTCAGTACTGGAGCCAAACATTAGTATTTCACACTCTTCTGGCAACCTTGCTTTAGGAGAGCCCTTGATAAAGAATCTGTTAGAAAATTTGGAGGAAAAAGGGAATGATAGAAAAGAATGAGAGTCATGTGGGCTGGAGTGCCAAGAAAGTTTTCTGACAGTGTGAGAGGTTTTGGTCTGAGTAGAGCAGGTGGAGAGAGAGATAGAAATTTGAAAGAAGTGATCACCATGATCAGTAGATACCCTTATAGTTCTTCACAAATAAGTTGTGTTTTAGAAATTTTTTAGCAATTAGACTTTTATTTACTTGTGATTATAACTGTTACTGGGCCATAAGAATATCAGCTTGAATCATGAAAGTTTGACATCAGAGCAAATTCCGTACATTACAATGATGATAGAGATAATAGCAATGAAAGGATTCTAAATAACTACACAAATGTAAAGGATGATAATCATTCATTCATTCATTAATTGATCAGATACTTATAAGCATCTACTATGTGTAACAGCTCCATGCTTAGGCCAAGGGGAAAACCAAGATTCAGTATGTGTAGAAAAACAGAATGAAGCAGGGTAGAGGCTAATAGAGTTTTGCCAAGAGAACGCACTGGTCATAGCAAACACCCTCTTCCAACAACACAAGAGAAGACTCTACACATGGACATCACCAGGTGGTCAACACCGAAATCAGATTGATTATATTCTTCGCAGCCATAGATGGAGAAACTCTATAGAGTCAGCAAAAACAAGACCAGGAGCTGACTGTGGCTCAGATCATGAACTCCTTATTGCCAAATTCAGACTTTAATTGAAGAAAGTAGGGAAAACCACCACACCATTCAGGTATGACCTAAATCAAATCCCTTATGACTATACAGTGGAAGTGAGAAAAAGATTTAAGGGACTAGATATGATAAACAGAATACCTGATGAACTATGGATGGAGGTTCATGACATTGTACAGGAGACAGGGATCAAGACCATCCCCATGGAAAAGAAATGCAAAAAAGCAAAATGGCTGTCTGAGAAGGCCTTACAAATAGCTGTGAAAAGAAGAGAAGTGAAAAGCAAAGGAGAAAAGGAAAGATATAAACATCTGAATGCAGAGTTCCAAAGAATAGCAAGGAGAGAGAAGAAAGCCTTCCTCAGCAATCAATGCGAAGAAATAGAGGAAAACAACAGAATGGGAAAGACTAGAGATCTCTTCAAGAAAATTAGAGATACCAAGGGAATATTTCATGCAAGAATGGGCTCGATAAAGGACAGAAATGGTATGGACCTAACAGAAGCAGAAGATATTAAGAAAAGGTGACAAGAATACATAGAAGAACTATACAAAAAAAGATCTTCATGACCCAGATAATCACGATGGTGTGATCACTGACCTAGAGTCAGACATCCTGGAATGTGAAGTCAAGTGGGCCTTAGAAAGCATCACTAGGAACAAAGCTAGTGGAGGTGACAGAATTCCAGTCGAGCTATTCCAAATCCTAAAAGGTGATGCTATTAAAGTGCTGCACTCAGTATGCCAGCAAATTTGGAAAACTTAGCAGTGGCCACAGGACTGGAAAAGGTCAGTTTTCATTCCAATCCCAAAGAAAGGCAGTGCCAAAGAATGCTCAAACTACCACACAATTGCACTCATCTCACACACCAGTAAAGTAATGCTCAAAATTCTCCAAGCCAGGCTTCAGCAATACGTGAACCATGAACTTCCAGATGTTCAAGCTGGTTTGGAAAAGGCAGAGGAACCAGAGATCAAGTTGCCAACATCTGCTGGATCATGGAAAAAGCAAAAGAGTTCCAGAAAAACATCTATTTCTGCTTGATTGACTATGCCAAAGCCTTTGACTGTGTGGATCACAATAAACTATGGAAAATTCTGAAAGAGATGGAAATACCAGACCACCTGACTAGCCTCTTGAGAAACCTGTACGCCAGGTCAGGAAGCAACACTTAGAACTGGACATGGAACAACAGACTGGTTCCAAATAGGAAAAGGAGTATGTCAAGGCTGTATATTGTCACCCTGCTTATTTAGTTTATATACAGAGTACATCATGAGAAACGCTGGCTGGAAGAAACACAGGCTGGAATCAAGATTGCTGGGAAAAATATCAATAACCTCAGAAATGCAGATGACAGAAAGTGAAGAGGAACTAAAAAGCCTGTTGATGAAAGTGAAAGAGGAGAGTGAAAAAGTTGGCCTCTGGTCCCATCACTTCCTGGCAAATAGATGGGGAAACAGTGGAAACAGTGACTGACTTTATTTTTCTGGGCTCCAAAATCACTGCAGATGGTGACTGCAGCCATGAAATTAAAAGACACTTATTCCTTGGAAGAAAAGTTATGACCAACCTAGATAGCATATTGAAAAGCAGAGACATTACCTTGCCAACAAAGGTCCGTTTAGTCAAGGCTATGGTTTTTCCAGTGGTCCTGTATGGATGTGAGAATTGGACTGCGAAGAAGGCTGAGCGCTGAAGAATTGATGTTTTTGAACTGTGGTGTTGGATAACACTCTTGAGAGTCCCTTGGACTGCTGGAGATCCAACCAGTCCATCCTAAAGGAGATCAGTCCTGGGTGTTCATTGGAAGGACTGATGCTAAAGCTGAAACTCCAATAATTTGGCCACCTCATGCAGAGTTTGCTCATTGGAAAAGACTCTGATGCTGGAGGGATTTGGGGGCAAGAGGAGAAGGGGACAACAGAGGATGAGATGGCTGGATGGCATCACTGACTCGATGGACGTGAGTCTGAGTGAACTCCAGGAGTTGGTGATGGACAGGGAGGCCTGGTGTGCTGCGATTCAGGGGGTCACAAAGAGTCGGCCAAGACTGAGTGACTGAACTGAACTGAAATGAGAAAAATAGATCATCAGTTTGTGAAGACACACAGATAATCCTTGTTTAACATTCAAATAATATACTGTTTAGGCTTCCTGGTGGCTCAGGAGGAGCCTCAGGGTTTGATCCTTTGGTTGGGAAGATCCCCTGGGGGAGGGCATGGCAACCCACTGCAGTATTCTTGCCTGGAGATTCCCATGGACAGAGGGGCCTAGTGGGCTATATAGTTCATTTGGGTCCTGAAGAGTTCAACACAACTGAGTGACAAAACATTTTCACTTTTGATCTGAGTTTTAAGTGATTCTGATGCCACTAATGTCTGAGAGCCACTACAGGAACAGTAGCCAAAGAGAGGCTGCATAGTAGCCTAGTGGACATCACATAGCATAAGGTGAGTTACTATGGGACTCTGTGAACAAAAGAAAATTATAGAGAAAAGAGAATGGATCTGATGGCAGAAGAAAACCTAGGAAAAAGCATAATCTCCATAGATTACTCAGTTCCAGTTTTTGCACAGGTATATCTACAAAATTGTCATGTTTTCTTTAGGGATTCAGAATAGATCTTTGGGTTTCTTAGGACAAACTGGCCTGTCTTGAGTCCTGGGCAGTAAATAGAGATGCTCTGTATAAGATACTCTCAGGCCATGGACAACAATGAGAGTTCAAGCACATTTCACATGAGACCATGAATTATCTCCTAATTTCACTGAAACTGGTCAAGTACAGTGTTCCAGGAAAGGAAACATCAGCCCTGAAGCTGAATTGGACTCTTAATGCATTTTCTGAAATCTTTAATAGTAAAGCCTGGTGAGGTGGATGGATCTATAATTACCTGTATTAGTTGGCTAGGGCTCCCACAGACTGGGTGGCTTAAAAAAACAAATTTATTGGCTCACTGTTCTGGAGGTAGAAGTCTGAAATTAAGGAGTTGACAAAATTGGCTCCTTTCTCAGGCTGTGAGGGAAGGATTTATCGCATCCTTCTCTCCTTGGCTTGCAGATGGCCATATTTATGTTCACATGGTGTTTTCTCTGTATGTGGGCCTGTGTCTAAATTTCCCAGATATGTATATAGCTGAGTCCCTTTGCAGTCCACCTGAAACAATCACAACATTGTTAATAGGCTATCAGTTCAGTTCAGTCACTCAGTCGTGTCTGACTCTTTGCGACCCCATGAATTGCAGCACGCCAGGCCTCCCTGTCCATCACCAACTCCTGGAGTTCACTCAGACTCACGTCCATCAAGTCAGTGATGCCATCCAGCCATCTCATCCTCTGTCGTCCCCTTCTCCTCCTGCCCCCAATGCCTCCCAGCATCAGAGTCTTTTCCAATGAGTCAACTCTTCGCATGAGGTGGTCAAAGTACTGGAGTTTCAGCTTTAGCATCATTCCTTCCAATGAAATCCCAGGGCTGATCTCCTTCAGAATGGACTGGTTGGATCTCCTTGCAGTCCAAGGGACTCTCAAGAGTCTTCTCCAACACCACAGTTCAAAAGCATCAATTCTTCGGTGCTCAGCCTTCTTCACAGTCCAGCTCTCACATCCATACATGACCACTGGAAAAACCATAGCCTTGACTAGATGGACCTTTGTTGGCAAAGTAATGTCTCTGCTTTTGAATATGCTATCTAGGTTGGTCATAACTTTCCTTCCAAGAAGTAAGCGTCTTTTAGTTTCATGGCTGCAGTGACTTGACTATAAAATAAAAAGTTTAAAAAAAAATGTCCCCCTTCTATAAGGGTATCAATGGCATCAGCTTGGGTCCACCCTAATAATCTCATTTTAACTTGATTGCGTTTTAAGATCCTATTACCAAATAAGGTCACATTCGGAGATATTGTACCCACTCCAATGTTCTTGCCTGGAGAATCCCAGGGACGGCGGAGCCTGGTGGGCTGCCATCTACGGGATCACACAGAGTCGGACACGACTGAAGTGACTTAGCAGCAGCAGGAGATATTGTGATTTAGGATTTCATCATACAAATTTTGTGTGGTGGTGTTGATGGGGAGGTATTATTCAATGCATAGCAGTATACCTATTTTCAAAATGAGAAGTTACATGACTCTTTCAAGGAAGTGGGTTGGCTGGATGATGGCAAGGAAACCCAGAGCTCTCCACAAGATTGTGCTGATTCCTGTGCTTATAAAATATATTTTCTAGGGCTTGTCAAGTGGTCTGGATTTGCTAAAAGCCAGACCATTTACCAGGAGAAAGGGAGGGCAATGATGTAGAGGAATATGTAACATCCACATCAGGGTAAAAACATGTTTCACATCTGAAACTAGTTGAAGGACTTAGCACCCACGACTTTGCCCAGTTGAATCGTGCCATCTATTTCTTTGGAGGAAAATCAGATGATGTGATAGGACTCTTATTTCTCTTCTATTGTGTTGAACAGATGGCATCAAACAGCACATTGAGAATATGATGCATATGGGGAGTTACCACAAGCCGGTAACTTTTTTTCCTTTTGATGAAAAAAAAGAAATGTGGCACATAATTGAAGGAAATCACATAAAGATGAACAGAGAATGAAAGAACTGTTTCTAGTAATCTGGAACCAAAATGCCTTTGACGTCTTTGTTCTCTAAATATTCACATTTGAGAGAGGACTGGTCTGATTTATTATACTGTACTAAATGTCCCTTTGTTAGAAAACAAGAGAAAAGAAATACCGTGCGTTAAACCTAAGTTTTAGAGCTGGGCATTAACTTCAAATTATATTCTGCATAGTTTGGATTGTTTTATAATGCAAAATGAAAGAAAGAGAAGAAATGAGCATAAATCCTTATTTAGGAAATCATAATGGTTCAGTCTTACTCATTAATTCCTTATTAGTGTTGTATAATGGAGGTCTCTTTCACTAGCAAGCAGCACTGTCTTCATAGAGGACTCATTATCTCAGAACTTCCTATGACAAATGCTGCTTCTCATAAAGTCTCTCTGAGCCTCCTGTGTCATTGGTGTGAGTGCTTCTTGGCTTACCTTTCTGTCTTCTCTTTTTTATGCTGATTGGTGGCTTTTCTTCTTTTGGCTCCTAAACTATACATTCTTTCCAAATTTTCTTATTAATAGCCTTGCCATAAGATTTTTAAGGCTAAGAATCTATCTCCTATTTCCTTAGCAATATACAGGCATACCTCATTTTATCACGTTTCCCAGTTACTGTACTTTTTATGCATTGAAGATCTGTGCCAACCCTTCGTGAAGCAAGTCTGTTGACAGCATTTTCTCCATCAGCATTTTCTACTGCATGTCTCTGTGTCAAGTTTTGGTAATTCTCATAGAATTTCAAACCTTCCACCAGCAAAAAATTATGATTCTCAGAAGGTTCAGATGATGATAATATTTTTTAGCAATAAAGCATTTTAAAATTAAGGTATGTGCACATTTTGAAATACTGTTGCACACTTAATAGACTATAGTATAGTGTAAACAGCTTTTGTACGCACTGGGAGACCAAGAAATTTGTGTGACTTATTTTATTGAGATATTCACTTTATTGTGTCAGTTTATTGTGTTGGTCTGGAACCGAACACACAATATCTCTGAGTTGTACCTGTACTTAAATGTGTTCAGCCTAAGCATCTTTGGACAGAATGTATTTCTATCTTCTCTTCCTGAGAAAGACTGGAAAGGAATGAGCATAATAATTACTGGGAAGCTCTATACCAAGGTCGCATGTGAGAAGCCCTATACCAAGGTCACAGGGCAAAAATCTCTGGAACTGATTAAGCCCCATAGGAACTATTTCCATGAGCCTCAAGATTCAAACCTGTCAGTTCCCTGACCCCATATTAGGTAAAATATTCACCCTATTATCCACCCTATAACATCCTAACCAATCACCTAATGCCACCATTCCAGTAGGAATTTTCACTATCTTGAGGTTATAAAAATTGTCTGAAAGTCGTTCAGTCGTGTCCAATTCTTTGGACCTCATGGACTACATAGTCCATAGAGTTCTCCAGGCCAGAATACCCAAAACCATATTGCTTAATACTTAAGGAAAATTTTAATTTCTTTCTCCATCACCTTTAAATCCCTTATCTCTAAGAAAACATGTATGCACCATTCTACCATTCCTACATACCATTCTAGTGTGGGAGTGAAAGTGAAAGTCGCTCAGTCATGTCTGACACTTTGTGACCCCACAGACTATTCAGTCCATGGAGTTCTCCAGGCCAGAATACTGGAGTGGGTAGCCTCTCCCTTCTCCAGGGAATCTTCCCAACCCAGGGATCGAACCCAGGTCTCCTGCATTGCAGGCAGATTCTTTACCAGCTGAGCCACCAGGGAAGCCCAAAAGTACTGGAGTGGGTAGCCTATTCCTTCAGGGGATCTTCCCGACCCAGGGGTTAAACCGGGGTCTGCTGTACTGCAGGTGGATTCTTTACCAGCTGAGCTACCAGGGAAGCCCTACAAAAATTGTCAACTAACCTGCAAAAGAGTTCCACTTTCACTTGAGCTGGCCTGCTGTTCTAACAGCATCTCCTACTCTAATAAACTTTATTCTCCTTTCATTCTGCCTCAGGTCTGGAAATTCTTTTCCAACCTACGCTCAGACCAGGACAATTACCACTGCCTCCAGGTCAATTGCCAAATCTAAAGGAAATGCATATTTCTGAACTGCCCCAAAACTATGGAAAGGTGATGACTATGGGAACTTCAAGGTTGAACTGTGCTTACCTTGTACTCTTATGCTGGCCTAGAGTCTTTGAGCTCTACATTCAGGCTTATCCATTACAGATCCCTTCCTTCCCATTTTTTTTTCTAAGATAGAGAGGGTGTAGTTGATCCAGTGTTTTGGTGAAGAAAAATTTACCTCCAGGAAGCTGGACTTTTTTGGGATACTGTGAGAGATCCCCATTGGATCAACTTGGAGTGTGAGGCATAATTGTAGGAATTCTTTGGACCTCATGGACTACATAGTGAATTAATATTTGGTTTATAAGATAGATACCATAGCCCATAAACCATAAATACTTTGGAAATACGTTGCAAGAGTAGAAAGGGACTTTCCATATAAATTGAAATGTTGCCCTTTGCACATTACTAATTGCTTTGCTATCTTCCTTTTCCTCCTTCCTTCCTGCACCACCCCCCACCAAATTCCACTTAAATGACAAAGAGACACTTAAAATTGCTCCCTGGGAAAAAAGCTATGACAAACCTAGATAGCATATTAAAAAGCAGAGATATTACTTTGCCAACAAGGTCTGTCTAGTCAAAGCTATGGTTTTTCCAATAGTCATGTATGGATGTGAGAGTTGGACCATAAAGAAAGTTGAGTGTCGAATAATTGATGCTTTTGAACTGTGGTGTTGGAGAAGACTCTTGAGAGTCCCTTGGACTGTAAGGAGATCAAACTAGTCAATCTTAAAGGAAATCAATCCTGAATATTCATTGGAAGGACTGATGCTGAAGCTGAAACTCCAATATTTTGGCCACCTGATGTGAAGAACCAACTTATTGGAATAGACCCTGATGCTGGGAAAGATTGAAGGTAGGAGGAGAACGGGATGACAGAGAATGAGATGGTTGGATGATGTCACCGACTTGATGGACGTGAGTTTGAGCAGGCTTTGGGAGTTGGTGATGGACAGGAAAGCCTGTCATGCTGCAGGCCATGGTGTCTCAGAGTCAGACACAACTGAGCAACTGAACTGAACTGATACTTAGAATAGGAGGACTCAGGAAAATTTACATAATAAGGGGATTCTTGCCCAGATCATGTATACTCCAAGTATATAGGTAATTTTCCAGTCCACAGTTAAATAGGGCCTAGCCCGAGGAGCTACAGTATATGGGGTCACGAAGAGTCAGACACAACTGAGTGATTGAGTGTGCGCGCGCACACACACACACACATACAGTTCTTTAAGAGCACCTTCTCAAATAAGAGTCATCAGGATTTCTCATTCCAGTTATTCACAAGCATCAGCCCAGGCGCTTGCTCTGTACTGTACACTATGCTTAAGGATCTCCTGCCTTTAGCATTGCTACAGAGAAGCTCAATTTCTCTGAAAAAGAGCTAAATTTGTTCCCAAACTTGCATTAGCAGCTCTTCAGGACTAATTGTATAGCAAAGCAATGAGGAAAACTTAAATACTTTAATTGAGACATTAATATCATTTCCATAAACTCAATATACATTCTGAGTTCTCATTAATTTAGCAACAAGGTATGAATATAAATGCAATTGTAGAAAAATATACTAATTCCATTAATTTATGTATACAGAAAAACAAATCTAAAATAATTGCTCTCTGAGTTAAATTTCAAGCCAAAGTTTCATTATATCCTCTATAGTTACATTTCTTGGCCATTCTATTCTCCTTCTTATGTAACCTCCCAAATAAACCAGTTTCCATGCACGTGAATTGCATAACGTTAAAAAAATGTACAATTAGAAGATGATTTGGACAAGGCTGCCAAAAATCTGGATTAGTTATCATGTTAGGGTTTCCAAACTCCTTTTCTAGAACCTTCTCTGCTATCAGAGTGCTTTGAGTTGTATAAAATTCAGATCACACTTTCAGCATCCATACTCTACATCTTCCCACTCTTACTTTGTGACTCATTAGTCTTTCCAAATTATCATCTGCATGCCCTTCTGTGATTTTCTTCCATGGTTATTCATTTTTTTAATATAGAGAGTATATAGGGGAAAATTGTCTTGACTAAATAGATTAGACCAGAGTTATTAATGTTTGTTTTCTAAGGGTGTGAACCAACCATGCATCTGGCAAAGGATGCTGCTGCTGTTGCTAAGTCATTTCAGTCATGTCTGACTCTGTGCAATCCCATAGATGGCAGCCCACCAGGCTCCTCTGTTCCTGGGATTCTCCAGGCAAGGATACTGGAGTGGGTTGCCATTTCCTTCTCCACTGGCAAAGGATATAGGTCATGTCATTTCCCTTTGATCTGTCTGCTCTTTGTTTTCATTTATAAATGATGATGATACCTACTGATAAGGTTGTTGGAAGAATGATCTCACCTCTAAACTCATCAGAGCAGTGCTCTGCAATAGTGCTCAATAACTGATAGCTGTAATTATCATCATTATTAGGAATTCTTATGACAAAGCCTTTGTATTTTTCCTTGTATCTCACATAACATTATTAAACATAACTTTTAATTTGGTCCCCCTGTTTCTGCAACTCGTTCCTGATGCCATGTCTCTCACATCAGATGCAGGTGGAAGTCAATCCATTAAGAGTATTTTTCTGGTTTGTGGCTATTGTGTTTGGTTTCCCAGCAGCATAGAGGGAAGGCAGACTGGGGAATGAAACCACACCCAAGCTTTGGAGTTGATAAAAGAGCCAGATAATGAAAATATTTCTCTTAGGGTTCGTTTCTATTTAAATTAAAAACACTATGAAGTTTGCGCCTAGTAAATTAAATATTCTTTTAAATAAAAAGAAGTTAATATGATAAAGGATGTGACAGAGTTAGGATATACACATGACTAAAATTATTTCAAGTCATATTTATTTTAGCTTTTTTTAAAAGGATGAAAATAGGAAAAAAGCCATGAAAACCACCCCAAACCCTGACAGCAGTGCCCCTTCCCAGGACCAATATTTCTTCTCACATTTCTAGTCCTGGCACTTCTTCAGTCAGCACATCTCAAACCAGATGTGCCAAGCCACTCAGCGCTTTCATCCCTAGCATTTTCCTATCTGATTGCCATCAGTTTCCTGGAGCTGGAGTGTTGATTAGCCCCAGAACTTATGATCAAATTTGTTTCTTTCTGACTTTATTAATTTCTTGAAACACCTAACCATCCTTGAAGGGTTACTATTCAGAGGGTAACTCTGTAGCCTAATAGCATGTTTAGAGAAACACTTGGTGGGAAATGCATTCCTGCAGCCCAGCACCCAGAAAACTCAGCCTGTCCCAGATCCTACCTGGGAGCACTCAGCAGGGAAGGAGCACAGTCAGCAATGGAATCCCCCCCCCAGCCACTGGCTTTCTCTTCTCTGCTGGGTCTGTAGTCCCTGTGCATTGGGAGCAACAACCTGCAAAGGGGTGCACTGTCATGGTGTCAGGTGCCATGGGGCAGGTGTCCCTAGACCTTGGCTAAACGGAGGGTCACTTTTATGCTGAATAAAGTCAGCCCTCCATATCTGTGGACTCAAACAACCCTGTGTCAAAAATACTTGAAAAAATTATAGAAAGTTTCAAAAAGCAAACTTGAATTTGCTGCACACCAGCAACTATATATATATAGTTTTTACATTGTACTAGGTACAATAACTAATCCAGAGATGATTTAACATATACAGGAGGATATGTGTGGATGATGTGTGTGGGTTATGTGCAAATACTATACTGTTTTCAAAAAGGAACTTGAGCATCCATGGATTTTGGTATATGAGGAGAACTTGGAACCAGTCCTTCTGAGGATACCTAGGGATGATTGTATATATAAGCTAAATGCCACTGGCAACTTTTATCTAGGTAAGCCAGTTTGGCTGCTTTGAGCCACCCAATATCAGCATAGGCTTTTCCAGAGAGGAGCGGGAAAGAAAAGGGGGCACATAAACAAGTTTCTAACTCAAGAGATGTTGGTGGCCGCATCTGCTATGGGATATTAGGAATAAAGCTAGAAGTTCAACTAGACTTGGTCTGATATAAAATCTGTTCTATAATATATCTCAATAACTTACTGAGAATAAGCATAAACAATTTCCTGATGGGTAAAGCAATTAAGTTTATTTGTTTAATCAACAAAGGCTTAATTAAGCAGGCATTCTGCCAAGCAAAGAATATATAAAGGCATAAAGATAATAAGTTACTGTCTCTGCCTGAAAGAGAAATTCAAGTAAGCTAATCACGGCAATCCAATGGCGAGACGATATGCCAATTGTGGCAGAAAACACAAAGGTACAGAAACACACTTTGTAGAGATCTCAGGAGTCAAGGAAAAGCCTCCCTAAAATCCAACTTTCTCAAAAGGCTGACTTTCTTGACTTGGGTCATGAAGGGGTTCTCACACTTTAATATTCATTGAAGGCAACTGGAAACTTGATAAAAATAAGGTTCCTGAGCTCCCACTCCAAGAATTTTTGATTATGTTGCTTTGGAGCAGAGCCTGGGAAATCATTTTAATTTTTTTTAACAAGTTTTGTAGGTGATACTGCTAAAAGTAATTCTCAGACATTACTTTGAATGACGTTGTCAAGAACATTGAATTTCCTTGGTCTTCTTCACCAAGGATTCTTCTCAGACCTTTACAAATTCAACTCTTGCAGCAAAAACGGTAGCTTCTTACCTGTTTACTGCATTGTTTGCTTCTATGCTTAAACCCAGGGAAAATACTCTGGGAATCAGAAGTATTTGATTTGCAGAAGTGGGAGTGGATAGAGGAGGGGATCGTGGCCTCATCCACTCTCTGTGGTGAAAACCCAAACTGCATTCCTCACACACCCCAGCCCCCTTCAGGAGACAGAGCTGTGGGGCCTCTGAGGGGAGTGTGAGGGAGGTGGTCTGGGAGGTGTTTCAATTATGAAACCCTCCCTTTCCCTGAAGCACGAGGACATACAAAGCAAACAGATTAGTTCTCAGGGAGGAGGTAAGGCCTTTGATGAAGAAAGCCACCTTGAATATTCTCTTGGGGGAAGTTTTACCTGTGAATCTGAACCAAGAAAAATGCTAACGCAAATGAAAAAGAGAGTTTAGACTTGGCTGGGTCCCTGGCACAAACTTTAAAGAAGCATGTCATTCTCAGTGTCTAGAGAGACCAGGCTGATCTCATCATTTATCAGCCCAGGGAACAGAACTGTAAAGAGCCCACCAGTTTTGGGGGTGAACCCACAGCCACAGAAACGAGAAGCCTTTGTCATTTAGATGCTACATCCTTTCAAGGGTTTTTTCTTCTCCCTCTTTTCTTCCTTCTACTCCTTCTCTTTTCCCCTTAAAAAAACTATTTTACCTCAAAAAGTATAAAGGTAATTCATTTTTTAAAAAATATATCAGAAACATAGCATTAAATCCTTTCAAAAATGCAACTTATAGAACTTTCCAATATCACATTGGAAAAGACTTTCTTCTGACCAGTCTCCTTTTGAATGATAACAATAATAATATCATAGATTTTGGGCCATCACATCCTTGACTAGCCCATGGGGACTAGGATTTTTATCACTGCTTCCCTCTGCTCATCTTCCAGGTGAGACTTACAGCACTGAGATGTCAGATTTTCACTCTTGGTTTCCAATCCCATCTTTATGATATATGCTATGCTATGCTATGCTAAGTCACTTCAGTCGTGTCCGACTCTGTGTGACCCCATAGACGGCAGCCCACCAGGCTTCCCTGTCCCTGGGATTCTCCAGGCAAGAACACTGGAGTGGGTTGCCATTTCCTTCTCCAATGCATGAAAGTGAAAAGAGAAAGTGAAGTCGCTCAGTCATGTCCGACTCTTAGCGACCCCATGGACTGCAGCCTACCAGGCTCCTCTGCCCATGGGATCTTCCAGGCAAGAGTACTGGAGTGGGGTGCCATTGCCTTCTCCAGGTATGATATATGAACCATGTAATATTGGCAAATCACTTCATATTCTGAATAAGTTTTTCCCCTCTTGAAATGGGTACAGTAACATGAGCCCTTTTATTGTAGTTCTAGAATAGCAGAAGCTAAAGTATTTTGTACATTCTACAGCAGGGTCCCCAACCTCTGGGATTTAATGCCTGATGATCTGAGGTGGAGCCTATGTAATAATAATAGAAATAAAGTACATGACAAATGTAATGTGCTTGAATCATCCTGAAACCATCTCTTCTCTAACTCCTGCCCCAGTCTGTGGAAAAAATGGCTTCCATGAAACCAGTCCCTGGTGCCAAAAAGTTGGTGACCGCTGCTCTAAAGCATTTTTCTAAATGTGTTCCTTTAGTCTTCGTCATATAACCTGGTGTGTGTGTGTGTGTGTGTGTGTGCGCGTGCATGTGTGTGCGTGTGTGTGTGTATGTGTGTGTATGTGGTGTGTGACTGAGCCAAAAGATTTGTTATTTCTGGAAAGAAAACACAGTGTGAGAGTCACAGAGTCTCAGAGGACAGCCATTTTATATTTGCATTAAAAATAATAACAAATAAGTGTCAAACTAAATTCACAAAGTCTTACTAATTGGTACTTACTGAGGAAAAGGTTACCTACACATATATGCACACACTGGGAAAATCAGAGAAAAAGTAATGAGCAATCAAAGATCTAAATACTTGCTGAGAGGTGATAAATGCTTCCCCAGACAAACTTTCTACATCCCAAAGGAGCCTGCTATCTGGAAAAACACATTGATGATGTAATGGGAACCTTTTCCAGAGGAAGCACCTTCTGCTGAGGCAAACGTGGGCCTCTGGCCACAACCAGTGATTTTCAGCATGTGTCTCTGGCCTGTCCTTCTCATTACCTCAATTTTCCATTTATGAATTGATGATTCTGCTCCTTTCTCTAAAATGCTACATAGGAGTACTGGAAAATGAAGTAAATTTTGTGAAATTATATGTGAGGCTAAAAATAAAGTAAGTAAAATTCAACAATAGACTTTTTATGGGTGAATTTATCTTCGAACTGCTGAGATACCGTGGCAATCACCAAATATACTCAACCCAGCAGGATTCTTAATCTCTGTCTCGCTAAACCATCTGTGTTTCATCAATTCTCACCCATCTGCCCAAACACTGAACAGAGAAGCTAAAGATCATACTGCTTCGAGATGGAATAAAACACAGAAGGCTGATGGGAAACTTTCTAAAGCAATAGGTTATAGACAGTGATGCACAACCAGGGTCCTGCTGCTGCTAAGTCGCTACAGTCGTGTCCGACTCTGTGCGACCCCATAGATGGCAGCCCACCAGGCTCCCTGGGATTCTCCAGGCAAGAACACTGGAGTGGGTTGCCATTTCCTTCTCCAATGCATGAAAATGAAAAGTGAAAGTGAAGTTGCTCAGTCATGTCCGACTCTTAGCGACCCCAGGGACTGGAGCCCACCAGGCTCCTCCGCCCATGGGACTTTCCAGGCAAGAGTACTGGAGTGGGGTGCCATTGCCTGCTGCAACCAGGGTCCTAAAAGTATGTATATAATTTTCACAGGTTCATTTTTCAACCTGGAACATCTCAGACATGAGGAAGCCAATTCTCTAACATCCCAGTCCCTTGAACATGCTTGAATGTGCTTCAGCATGCCATCAGCCCTTTGGCTCTGTTATTTGGGAATATATTAATGAAACTCCAACAAAAGCTTGATCTGAAGCTACAAAATATTCAGACTGGGGTAAAAACAGATGATGAAATTGGGCAGTGGCTTATGAGGCCAAAGAGCTTGTCCTTATAATCTCTGGGGTGTTGTAATACTGGGAGAGGATGGAGTCTGACAACTTGACCAAGGAAAGCTTTGGACTGAAGTGAAAATGTTTATTTGGACTTTGGGTTCCCTCCCATAATCCCAGGCTCTAATAATTTGGACTGGCTTCCCCATCCTCCTTTTGACCTAGATGTTTAAAGGAACTTAAAGGGAATACATCTCTCTCTTCCACAGGGCAAGCCACATCCAAACTTATAGGGTTTCACACACAATACTGAGGTCACTTACTCACTAAACAAAAGTCAAGCCCACAGGGATACTGATAAATGCTGCCCTTAGGTCATAAATAACAGTCCTGTTACATTGGCTCTTCGCTAACAATTTCCATCTGGCAACACTCACGGCTGCATGTCTGACCACGGGTCAGAGGTGAAAGGGAGGCAGCCGTTCACTGAAGGCATTGTTTTCATTGGTCCATAATTAAAGACTCAAGAAATTGCTCATCAGCGGCCAGAGGGCTCCTCAGGCGTTTTGTGAATCTCTTCCTCTGGCAAATATGAGAGTGGGAGTTAGTTGGATGGTATGCTGAAGCATTCCAGACATGAATCTGAGCATTGTCTCTGAGGATCTCTGCACGTAGGTCCAGCTCAACAAAGCAAAATAAGCTGGCAAGGTAGAGCAAACTCGAGGAACACAGGTGGTTTGGAGTGATGAAGATTTGCAGGAAGACATTTAAATCCCTGGCAGTTGTACAGACCTTTATTCAGCAAGAGTCCCTTAACATTGCTGCGGCAGTGATTCATGTATTTTTGGCCGGATCAGAGGGTGTGGGTGGGGGATTGGCTGGCTAGCTGATGGGTAGACATGCTGCTCTCCAGATCTCCTCTACTGTCCCTGAATTCTTGTGGCTGGTGAGTTCCATTGTTTTCACTCATGGGGTAGCAGTTAGTCTAAGAGAGGGAAGGGTCCTCTTCAGGTCATCTTTTTAGCACCAGACTCTCACCAACTACCTCTTACACTGTCTTTCTCTACAAATGCATCATAAGCTTAGGCTGCTGTTCACAGAAAATAATAACCTGACTTCAATGCAGAAAAACATTTGTTACAAACTACATATACACATAAGTAACTTAGCTGTTGAACTCAGGTTGACTCAACAGGGTTGGCTTTTTAAAAAACTGTTTATTTTATATTGGAGCATAGTTGATTCACAACATTGTGATAGTTTCAGGTGTAGAGCACAATTATTCAGTTATACATGTATCTATTCTTTTTCAAATTATTTCCCCATTTAGGTTGTTACATAATACTGAGCAGAGTTCCCTGTGCCATACAGTAGGTCCTTGCTGGTTATTCATTTTAAATACAGCATGGCCATCCCCAACTCCCTAACCATCCTTTGCCCAAATTTCTCCCCTCAACAAGATTTTATGTTAAAATCTCCTCAACAAATATCATCACTTTGTAATTCTGCCTGGCAGAAACTCTGTTGTATTCCTACAATGCAGTTTCCAGTCACGATCCCCTGAAACTAAATGATATAACTTGCTTGTACATTACTCAGGTTAGTAAAAATTTATTTCTTAAGTCCTTTCTATAATGGAGAAGTGTACTCACTTGCTGCTCTCTGCTCTTGTTTTTTCCTAATTTTCTTTTGGGCACTCCCCATCAGATCAGTTATCTCTCTTTCTGATTCTCCTTTTCTAATTTACCTTCCAATCCTCACCCTTTGGGGCTTCCCTGGTGGCTCAGATGGTAAAGAATCTGCCTGCAGGGCAGGAGACCTGGGTTCAATCCCTGGGTCAGGAAGATCCCCTGAAGAAGGGAATGGCTACCCACTCCAGTATTCTTGCCTGGAGAATTCCATGGGTAGAGGAGCCTAGTGGGATACAGTCTATAGGATTGCACAGAGTAGGACATGACTGAGGGACTAACACACAACCTTTCACCCTTTAGTGCATCCCATCTTCGTAAATTCTGCCTGCTTTCTCTATGAAACTCAATTCACATACCTCTCAATCTGGAACTTAGAAAATCAAGCCTAATTCATTATAAAAATTAAAACCTCTACAGACAGATTGGTAGTCACATTGTAAAAAAAATGATATTCTGGAGAATAGCAGCTACAAAGAAACAAATATTTCCCATTGCTGATAAATGTAATGGACCTGTGACAGTAGCTAAGGATATAGCTATTGAGAACGGGATCAATGATAATCATGCTGATTACCATTTGCTGAGCTTTCACTGTGCCAGGCATAGTTTTGAGCACTTTCAGATCAGATCAGTCGCTCAGTCGTGTCCGACTCTTTGCGACCCCATGAACCGCAGCACGCCAGGCCTCCCTGTCCATCACCAGCTCCCGGAGGTCACTCAGACTCGCATCCATCGAGTCAGTGATGCCATCCAGCCATCTCATCCTCTGTCGTCCCCTTCTCCTCCTGCCCTCAATCCCTCCCAGCATCAGAGTCTTCTCCAATGAGTCAACTCTTCGCATGAGGTAGCCAAAATACTGGAGTTTCAGCTTTAGCATCATTCCTTCTAAAGAAATTCCAGGATTGATCTCCTTCAGAATGGACTGGTTGGATCTTCTTGCAGTCCAAGGGACTCTCAAGAGTCTTCTCCAACACCACAGTTCAAAAGCATCAATTCTTCGGCGCTCAGCCTTCTTCACAGTCCAACTCTCACATCCATACATGACCACAGGAAAGACCATAGCCTTTACATCTTATTTAATCTGACAACAACTAAATGAAGTCACAATTATCATCTACATTTTCAGATAAGGGAAGTAAGTTTTTTATGTTTCACCGACTATAAAGTGATAGAGTGATTAAAACCCTTGACTGTGAGAATTTAGAACAAAAAAAAAACAAAAACCCTCTGCTCCTAGTGAAAATGCCTGTTTTCGATCTTGATTTCTATCACCAATAATATTTGATTCGCTGGTTTAGTAGCAACAATCTACGAGAAGAGAATGTGGAAAAATAGCAAATTTTTACAGGTATCCTTTCACTGGCATGAGGGGTTCAGACCATGAGACCAGAATTATGAGGAATTGTGCTTTATCCCAAATTGAACACAGCTTTCCTCCACTTCAATTCAATTCGGTTCAGTTCAGTCACTCAGTCGTGTCCGACTCTGCGACCCCATGAATCGCAGCACGCCAAGCCTCCCTGTCCATCACCAACTCCTGGAGTTCACTCAAACTGATGTCCACCGAGTCGGTGATGCCATCCAGCCATCTCATCCTCTGTTGTCCCCTTCTCCTCCTGCCCCCAATGCCTCCCAGCATCAGAGTCTTTTCCAATGAGTCAACTCTTCGCATGAGGTGGCCAAAGTACTGGAGTTTCAGCTTCAGCATCAGTCCTTCCAATGAACACCCAGGACTGATCTCCTTTAGGATGGATGGGTTGGATCTCCTTGCAGTTCAAGGGACTCTCGAGTCTTCTCCAATACCACAGTTCAAAAGCATCAATTCTTCGGCGCTCAGCTTTCTTCACACTTCAGATCAGATCAGATCAGATCAGATCAGTCGCTCAGTCGTGTCCGACTCTTTGCGACCCCATGAACCGCAGCACGCCAGGCCTCCCTGTCCATCACCAGCTCCCGGAGGTCACCCAGACTCGCATCCATCGAGTCAGTGATGCCATCCAGCCATCTCATCCTCTGTCGTCCCCTTCTCCTCCTGCCCTCAATCCCTCCCAGCATCAGAGTCTTCTCCAATGAGTCAACTCTTCGCATGAGGTGGCCAAAATACTGGAGTTTCAGCTTCAGCATCATTCCTTCTAAAGAAATTCCAGGATTGATCTCCTTCAGAATGGACTGGTTGGATCTTCTTGCAGTCCAAGGGACTCTCAAGAGTCTTCTCCAACACCACAGTTCAAAAGCATCAATTCTTCGGCGTTCAGCCTTCCTCACAGTCCAGCTCTCACATCCATACATGACCACAGGAAAGACCATAGCCTTGACTAGGCGAACCTTTGTTGGTAAAGTAATGTCTCTGCTTTTGAATATGCTATCTAGGTTGGTCATAACTTTCCTTCCAAGGAGTAAGCGTCTTTTAATTTCATGGCTACAGTCACCATCTGCAGTGATTTTGGAGCCCAGAAAAACAAAGTCTGACACTGTTTCCACTGTTTCCCCATCTATTTCCCATGCAGTGATGGGACCAGATGCCATGATCTTCGTTTTCTGAATATTGAGCTTTAAGCCAACCTTTTCACTCTCCACTTTCACTTTCATCAAGAGGCTTTTTAGCCCCTCTTCACTTTCTGCCATAAGAGTCGTGTCATCTGCATATCTGAGGTTATTGATATTTCTCCCAGCAATCTTGATTCCAACTTGTGTTTCTTCCAGTCCAGCATTTCTCATGATGTACTCTGCATATAAGTTAAATAAACATGGTGACAATATGCAGCCTTGACGTACTCCTTTTCCTATTTGGAACCAGTCTGTTGTTCCATGACCAGTTCTAACTGTTGCTTCCTGACCTGCATACAGATTTCTTAAGAGGCAGATCAGGTGGTCTGGTATTCCCATCTCTTTCAGAATTTTCCATAGTTTATTGTGATCCACACAGTCAAAGGCTTTGGCATAGTCAATAAAGCAGAAATAGATGTTTTTCTCGAACTCTCTTGCTTTTTCCATGATCCAGCGGATGTTGGCAATTTGATCTCTGGTTCCTCTGCTTTTTCTAAAACCAGCTTGAACATCAGGAAGTTCACGGTTCACATATTGCTGAAGCCTGGCTTGCAGAATTTTGAGCATTACTTTACTAGCATGTGAGATGAGTGCAATTGTTCGGTAGTTTGAGCACTCCTTGGCATTGCCTTTCTTTGGGATTGGGATGAAAACTGACCTTTTTCAGTCCTGTGGCCACTGCTGAGTTTTCCAAATTTATCTGTACCCAAATCCTTTGGTGCATCAAGTCCTGAGTAAAATCGTACCTTCATAGACCTGGGAAAAGTTCCCTGTGTATAATACAGTGAATTACCTTCAATATTTTATAATAACCTACAAGGGAAAAGAATCTGAAAAAAATGTATATAAGAATATATATATGTATATAATATATATATAAGAATATATATATAAATCACTGTACTATATACCCAAAACTAACATAATATTGTGAGTCATCTACGCTTCATTTAAAAAATGCTTTAGAAAAAAAAAAAATCTCTTGACTTTTTTGTTTATGATTCCCTGTCTCAAATCAAGGTGACCACTATTCTCAGTCTGACCAGAATAACCAAACAGGGACTGTGAGACTAAATGCCTTAGTGAGGTGACTTTCTTAGTTGATACAATGCACTGAAGGGATGTCTTTGCTTTAATACCTCAAGGATATCTGTGCCCCTGCAGCCCCTCATGCCTAGTAAGAACTCAGTATGGGCTTTCCAAATAAAAGAATGCCTTGTCCTAGTTTATGCCAAGTTGGGAAAATGCTGCATTTGTCCAGGCTAGAATATTCCACATTTCACAAGCATTTTTAGAGCAGATGTTAAGTGGGGCCCTTCAGAGGCTCTGTGAACCCTCTGAAATTACATGCAAAATTCTGTATTTACATGTGGGAATTTTGGTGAGGGTCTTTAGCATTCATCAAAATTTTAAGAAGGTTCTTGAACCAAATTATTTAAGAATCACTGCTTCATGGTTTACAAAATAGTTATGCTTAATTATTTTGGTTGATCATGTCAGTGTCATGAGAAAGATAATATAATGATTGTTAATTTACAGAAGAAGAAAATTTGAAATTGAGAAATATGGCACAGGTATTAAATTTAAAAGCCTGGTGTTCTGGCTCCAGACTCTGTTCTTTCCATTTGCTCTGTGTGTGTGTGTTTGCATAAAAAGAAACAACAATGAAATGTTAAGTGAATTCTACATGACTGATCAGAGATGGGATCCTCTCTCCCTCAAGACTCAATAAGTAGGTCCATGTCTTCCCACCCACCTACTGGCTTCAATGCTTGGAGAATTGGCTCTGGTCAGCACAAGTCCTAATGCCTCCACGGGTTGTTAACCCAGCAGAGAGATTTAAGAAGCAGGAAAGAAGACATATCATCACTTACTTTTGAGCCTTAGCTTCTTTATCTATATAACAGTTTACAAAACCACTTACTCCAACCTGAATACATTTCTTTCTCCTTCTAAAGGCAGCTGAAGGCATTTAGTGATTTCTAGGTCAATCGTCGTTCCTGGATGATTTGTACTACCTGACGTCTGGAACTCATTTTCTCATTTGAAGAATGAGGGCTTTAGGACCAAGTTATTTTGTGGATGACTTTTAGCTTTAAAGAGCTCTGTCTGTTATTCTATTGTGGAAGAAATGAATAAGGTAGGGGAAAGGAAAGTATAAAAGCATGAAAGCAGCCACTTTATTAGGGTTCCTGGAGCCATGACTTCCCATTATCTTCCTTCATTGGTGTTTGGATTCATCCGTTTTTTTTTTTTTTTTTTGCTCACTGCACAGTGAGTGCCAGCATCACTGTTTTCTCCCACCACTTCAGGTAAACCATTGATCAATTTAGGGCACTTCACACACAGCTGCTGGTGGAGGGAGCCTGGGGCAAGGATGCTTTGTGCCTGTGCATTTCCTCCATCCTCTGGCTTGTTCCCCTGGACACTGGGGGGTGTTGGATTGATGACCTGTGTAGGCTTTTCGGTCAGTGATTCTGCAAGTCCTCCTCTGGATTATATCACCCAGGGATTAACACGTTCTCACACAGCAAGGACAATTTAAGGCTTGGAAGACTGAATCTGACTCATGAAAAGTAAGGGAGTTAGAGTTCAAGTCTGAGCAAGTGGGCTTTATTTCCTGCTCTTTGGATCCCAGCTATCTTGTTGCACAACCCTGGGAGGTGCCTACTCTGCTGTATTCCCTATGAAAGGAGTCCCTGGAGCACAGTTTTAATGCACTGTGGTGGGAGTAGCGCCCCCTGGAATTGAAAGACGCTACTGCCCTGCTTGTGATGCCTCGAGTAACTTCATTTCAACTCACAGAAGTTAACATCATCTGGAGGTTGAAATCTGAGGGTTGGGGAGTACTTTTATCATGGTGCCCTTAGAAAAGCTGGCAAAATTCCATATCAACACATGTATGTGTGTGAGTGTGTGTGTGTGCTCAGCTGTGTCCAACTCTTTGCAACCCCATGGACTATAGCTGTCCACCAGGCTCCTCTGTCCATGGGATTTTCCAGGCAAGAATACCGGAGTGGGTTGCCATTCTCTTCTCTAGGGGATCTTCCTGACCCAGGGATTGAACCCACATCTCCTGCGTCTCTGGCATTGCAGGTGGGTTCTTTCGACTGAGCTACCTGGGAAGCAAGGACAACAGTGGGATTGACAAAGAAGAGAGGCTAAGTTGGAGTTGGGAGTAATGAGTAATTTCTAAGTCCAGACAGCTAACCAAGTTTACCCCCAGACACAGAGAAATGTAGACTATTTTACTCTACATTCTTTCACTTTATATATTATATAGTAAAACTCTTAGCTGTTGGAGTTATTTTGGTCAGTTATATGGAGTAGGGTGGTTGCAAGTGGTTTCAGGAGTTAATGGATTTCTTTGCTCAGTTTCCATGTGATCAGTTTACAGTTAAAAAACCTGCTATTTCCTGGCTACCAACCAATGGCCAAGAGCTTCCCAAACATGACTTCACTGAATCCTCCCAGTAACCCTTTGAGGCAGGTGTTATTATCCATCTCTATTTTATAAACAGAAAATTGGATTTACAAGATATTTATAATTTGCCCAAGATTGCACAACTTAAGTAGCAACCAGTTCCATTCAGTTCAATGTTAGTGGTCAAATCAGATTTGTCTGATTCTAAAGTTGTGCTTTTACCAGAACACCAAACTACTTTCTATTTAGGCATTATGTTTTCTTGAGCAAATATAGCCATAAGCATTTATTTACTGGCAGTAGAAGTAGTGACAGTAATGATAGCAACATATGTGGAGCTCATTATGTGCTAGGAACTGTCCTAACACTTTATAATTCATTTAATAACTAATCCCTTGTTAAAACTTACAATGTAGCATCAAGCCCCATTTATGGATGAGGAAGACATGGAGAGGTTGAGAAACTGGCCCAAAGTCACTCAATTCACTGGTAAGGGGAGGAGCTGGGAATCCAAGCCAGAAGGGTGGGCTCCAGAGCCTATGAAGGCCATTGGAGACTAGAATAGGTTGTCAGAGAGGTAAGTCATTGAGTGACTTATCAGAAAACCCATGTCCTGTTTAGACTGGTCTAGGCTTGCATTAGGCAGAGTTTGTGAAGAAGAGATGACACTCTAGGAGAGAAAAGCACTAGTGAGTCAAAGAGAGGAACCTCTAAGTCCTTGGTTTTCATTGCCTGCTTGGACAACACACCCAGTTACGGGCAAGGTCTTAGAGCCAAGGTCAGCTCTGCTCTCCTGCCTTTCCTTGGGGGGCGCCCATGCAAGTGCTGGCCGAGGGGCACAGGAGAAGATGGGCTCGCAGAGTGACACATCCTGCTTCCAAAGAGTAGGTTGTTTTAATTTTCCCTCTTCTCTTGTCATGTAGATGGATATCTCTTCTTTTTTGGAAAAGTGAAATCAATTCTCTAGAATTCTTAGGAAATAGATGGTTTTGAATCTACCATGCTTATGAATCTGCTGAGAGCACTGGGAAGTGAGGCTTCTTTTTTGCACATGAACTCATATTTTAACCGAAACCAAAATAAAAAAAAAAAGAGAGAGAGAGACTTGAGAGTCTGTGGGGATCAGAGCTGGGTATTGTGTTACAGAAATTTTCCATTTCAGACACAAACTACATACAGTGGTATGTGGGCCAAAAAAGGCAGAGAGAGACTCCAGGAGGGCCTGAAGAAATAATGCCTCTTCCTTTAATCCCAAAGAGTGTGTCCAGATTCTGGGGGAGAGCTGTCCAGAGGGTCTGGATCTTACTCAGAAGTCTGGGATTATAGTGATGATGATACCAGCTGCATCACAGAGCTTCCTAAAATGCAAGACAGTTAATTTCTCAGTGACTTGATTTCCAATATCTGAAAATGAGACAAACACCTCAAAATTTGTTGGAAGTAGTAAAAATGGTATGAATAGTGGTATGATAAGGCTAGTTATAGTATTATTAAGCAATATTTACTTATAATGCATGAACCACTGTGTTAAAGCTTTCTAAACATTATCTCATTTAATTCTCTCAACTTGATGAGATCAGTGATATTATTTTTTGTAAATTTGTATCTGAGGAAACTACAGTTGAGAAAAGCTAAAGATTGACTTGAACAAGCTCATAACTTTAAGTGGTGAACCTGAGTCTCAAATGTTAGTCTGGCACCTATGAGTTGACACCTATCCTGCCTTCCCATGGAAAGGCCAATCTTGGCCCACACTGCTCTGGTCCCAAGCTAAATCCTGTGGGAGCAATAGGGGACATCACTTAATTGATAGTGTATTATGTTGACCAGCGCCCCCCTACCCCACATCCTATTTTTTATCAGTGCCCCTTTAAGGTTAACATGGAATCCCTATTTTAAAGAAATGTTGGATTGGTTTTCCAGGAATATAAACTGGTTTTGGTCCTTTGAGCTCAATTCTGAAATGGGTATTGCCTCCAGCAGTGCTTCTTATGGCTGTTCAGTATCCCTAACCAGCAGCATCAGCATCACCAGGAAACTGGCAGGAAATGTAAATTGTCTGCCCCTGCCCAGATGTGCTGAATTGGAAACTCTCAGAGTGGGGTTCAGCAATGCATGTTTTAACAACCTCACAAGCTGTTTCTGATGCATCTAAAGTCTGAGAGCCACTGGCCTCTAGGGCAGATAAAGGAGAGAGTTAAATCAGGACTAGAGGTCTCTGATTCTTAACAGCTGCTAGTGACTCACTCTCCCCAGTCATTCCCTCTGGGTTTCTGTCCTTTTTAGGATGAAGGATTTGCTCGCATCCCATCATGTGTGAAAAATTACATCAGCAGTGTCCATTCCTTTGTGAATCGATGTCCTTGAGGAGACTTTGAGCTTTATCCCCTCCCGTGTGCAACATAGCCCCCCTCTGTTTTTAGAACCACTTGCTCATTTTCCAGTCTGGATGATTAACTTCAAGTTACCATCATACCAGAAACAAAAAATAAGCTGTAATAAAACTGTGGTTCTAGGTTGAACTTAACGATTGCAAATTGGGGTTGAGTCTCCAAATCTGCTTGTTATTGAAGGTTCTGACCACTGCAGCTACGTACAAGCCAAGGGGCGTCTGGTTCCCCCTCTCCTCCCCACCCTGCCTAAAATTGGTGACAGAGAGTGAAGCAACTAAAGCTGAAGATGGGGAAAATCATTCCTTCAGTTGTTTAGTACAAGCTCTGACTCAGATTTGTCTGCTTCCCAGGATCACTGGTCACACATATCTCTCAGTGGGAAACCTAAAATTGAATACACATCCCAGAAACAAGAAAATGGGATAGGTTTTCTTCCCTATAGTTCCTTCTCCTGAGACTGGTGTGAGATGGGTCTCCAGTCCAACACAAATCTGCCAATAATTTAACTCTGAGTTTGCTAGATTGTTTGGAGAAGGAAATGGCAACCATTCCAGTATTCTTGCCTGGAGAATCCCATGGACAGAGGAACCTGGCAGGCTACAGTCAATAGGGTCGAAAGAGATGGACACAACTTAGCTCTGTCTTTCTTTACTGCTGCTGCTGCTGCTAAGTCGCTTCAGTCGTGTTCGACTCTGTGCGACCCCATAGATGGAAGCTCACCAGGCTCCCCTGTCCCTGGGATTCTCCAGGCAAGAACACTGGAGTTGGTTGCCATTTCCTTCTCCAATGCATGAAAGCGAAAAGTCAAAGTGAAGCCGCTCAGTTGTGTCCGACTCTTAGCGACCCCATGGACTGGAGCCTACCAGGCTCCTCCGTCCATGGGATTTTCCAGGCAAAAGTACTGGGGTGGATTGTTACAAAAGCCCTTCTTGTTATCTGAGATGCTACTTTTCCTAATAGAAAAAATAGTGGGAAATTCTGTTTGACCTTGCCAGAAAATGGAAACCATAGTTATTGATGTGACCTGTATTTAGCATCTTTAGGATAGAAGAACATTTTCTTGTATCTCAACAAAGGTTTACTAACATTAAGTTCTGGTTGAAGGGGTCTCCAGAGTCCCTCTTATATCTCCAAATAAGGTAAAATAAGAATTTAAAAAATGTGAGCACGGTTTCTGTTGCCAGAAACTGTTTTTGAGTTTCAAAAGAGTTTCGCTCAGCACTTTGTGTTGTTATCTGGTCTTATTTTAATTCACTGCAGACGTACTGAAGAATTTAAGTCATGAGCACGAGTTAGCAACATCCAAATGAAGGCAAGATGTGTTACAGGTTTAAACCCTGACATAGTGGAAGTGGAGACTCTGCCTAGCAATGCCTTTCCTGAGATGCTCTTACAGAAGTGTCATGGCTACAGACTAAATTCAGTAAGGGAGAATGCCAAAACTGGCATTTCCTCTGCTCTTCCCTATTTGACAGACACACCAAGTTCTCTACCCCTCAAGATCCTTACAATACAAATTGCATGGTGTTTATCTTATGAACCAACAATAAATATTTTACCTCAACATAAAATTTTGAATAACAGGTTGGAGACAGACATCTAAGTCCAGTGTCTTACATTTTCTCTTAATAGCTATGTGTCCTTAGGCCAGTAACTTAACCTCTTTGAGACTACTTTAAATTAAAGCAGGGATAAAAATAATCACCTATGAATTAGGGATAAAAATAATCACTGCAAAGAGTTGCTATGAAGACTGATTTGGATAATGTCTAATGCTGGCATTTAGTAGCTGTTAGTATTATTTTTGCCATCTCAAACTCAGTTGGTTCAAACAGTAAATTTAATGTTTAAACAAATATTCCCTGATGCCTATATATATATATATATAACAGTTCAGTTCAGTCGCTCAGTCGTGTCCAACTCTTTGCAACTCCATGGACTGCAGCACGCCAGGCCTCCCTGTCCATAACTCCTGGGTTTATTCAAACTCATGTCCATTGAGTTGGTGATGGAATCCAACCATCTCATCCTCTGTCATTCCCTTCTCCTCCCACCTTCAATCTTTCCCAGCATCAGGGGGAAAAATGAGTCAGTTCTTCGCATCAGATGGCCAAAGTATTGGAGTTTCAGCTTCAGCATTAGTCCTTTCAATGAATAGTCAGGACTGATCTCCTTTAGGATGGACTGATTGGATCTCCTTGCAGTCCAATGGACTCTCAAGAGTCTTCTCCAACACCACAGTTCAAAAGCATCAATTATTCAGCTCTCAGCTTTCTTTATGGTCCAACTCTCACATCCATATGTGACTACTGGGAAAACCATAGCCTTGACGAGACGGACGTTTGTTTGCAACGTAACGTCTTTGCTGTTTAATATGCTGCCTAGGTTGGTCTTAACTTTTCTTCCAAGGAGCAAGTGTCTTTTAATTTCATGGCTTTAGTCACCATCTGCAGTGATTTTGGAGCCCCCCAAAATAAAGTCTTTCACTGTTTCCACTATTTCTCCATCTATTTGCATTGAAGTGATGGGACCAGATGCCATGATCTTCGTTTTCTGAATGTTGAGCTTTAAGCCATTTTTCACTCTCCTCTTTCACTTTCATCAAGAGGCTTTTTAGTTCCTCTTCACTTTCTGCCATAATGGTGGTATCATCTGCATATCTGAGGTTATCAATATTTCTCCTGGCAATCTTGATTCAAGCTTGTGATTCATCCAGTCCAACATTTCTCATGATGTACTCTGCGTATAAGCTAAATAAGCAGGGTGACAATATACAGCCTTGATGTACTCCTTTTCCTATTTGGAACCAGTCTGTTGTTCCATGTCCAGTTCTAATTGTTGCTTCCTGACCTGCATACAGATTTCTCAATGGGCAGGTGAGGTGGTCTGGTATTTCCATCTTTTGAAGAATTTCCCACAGCTTGTCGTGATCCACACAGTCAAAGGCTTTGACATAGTCAATAAAGCAGAAGTAGATATTTTTCTGGAACTTTCTTGCTTTTTCAATAATCCAGAGGATGTTGGCAATTTGACCTCTGGTTCCTCTGCCTTTTCTAAATCCAGCTTGAACATCAGGAAGTTCATGGATCACATACTGTTGAAGTCTGGCTTGGAGAATTTTGAGCATCACTTTACCAGAGTGTGAGATGAGTGCAATTGTACGGTAGTTTGAGCATTCTTTGGCACTGCCTTTCTTTGGATTGAAATGAAAACTGACTGTTTCCAGTCCTGTGGCCACTGCTGAGTTTTCCAAATTTGCTGGCATATTGAGTGTAGCACTTTCACAGCATCATCTTTCAGGATTTGGAATAGCTCAACTGGCATTCCATCACCTCCTCAAGCTTTGTTCATAGTGATGCTTTCTATGGCCCACTTGACTTCACATTCTAGGATGTCTGGCTCTAGGTAAGTGATCATACCATTGTGATTATCTGGGTTGTGAAGATATTTTTTGTATAGTTCTTCTGTGTATTCTTGCCACCTCTTCTTAATATCTTCTGCTTCTATTAGGTCCATACCATTTCTGTCCTTTATTGTGCTCATATTTGCATGAAATGTTCCCTTAGTATCTAATTTTCTTGAAGAGATCTCCAGTCTTTCCCATTCTATTGTTTTCCTCTATTTCTTTGCATTGATCCCTGAGGAAGGCTTTCTTATCTCTCCTTGCTATTCTTTGGAACTCTGCAATCAAATGGGTATATCTTTCCTTTCTCTTTTGATTTTCGCTTCTCTTCTTTTCACAGCTATTTGCAAGGCCTCCCCAGACAGCCATTTTGCTTTTTTGCATTTCTTTTTCTTGGGGATGGTCTTGATCCCTGTCTCCTGTACAATGTCACAAACCTCTGTCCATAGTTCTTCAGGCACTCTATTTGAATCTATTTCTCACTTCCACTGCATAGTCATAAGGGATTTGATTTAGGTCATACCTGAATGGTGCAGTGGTTTTCCCTACTTTCTTCAATTTAAGTCTGAATTTGGTAATGAGTTCATGATCTGAGCCACAGTCAGCTCCCAGTCTTGTTTTTGCTGACTGTATAGAGCTTCTCCCTCTTTGGCTGCAAAAAATATAATCAATCTGATTTCGGTGTTGACCATCTGGTGATGTCCATGTGTAGAGTCTTCTCTTGTGTTGTCGGAAGAGGGTGTTGGCTATGACCAGTGTGTTCTCTTGGCAAAACTCTATTACCCTTTGCCTTCCTTCATATGTATGTGTATATATATGCTATGCTAAGTCACTTCAGTCGTGTCCGACTCTGTGTGACCCCAGAGAAGGCAGCCCACCAGGCTCCCCTGTCCCTGGGATTCTCCAGGCAAGAACACTGGAGTGGGTTGCCATTTCCTTCTCCAATGCATGAAAGTGAAAAGAGAAAGTGAAGTCGCTCAGTCGTGTCTGACTCTTAGCGACCCCATGGACTGCAGCCTACCAGGCTCCTCCGTCCATGGGATTTTCCAGGCAAGAGTACTGGAGTGGGGTGCCATTGCCTTCTCCTATGTGTATATATATATATGCCTATATATGAGTTATGATTATGAATTATGATTTTCCACCTGAAAAATCCCATGGACAGAAGAGCCTAGCAAGCTTCAATCCATGGTGTCACAAAGAGTTGGACATGATGAATGACTGAGCATGCACGCATCATTTATACACTCATTGTGATTTCCTTCTCCAGGGATTTTCCCAATGCAGGGATCAAACCTGGGTCTCCAGCATTGCCAGTCAAATTCTTTGCCATCTGAGCTACTAGGGAAACCCTATGTATACTCATACATGGGACAAATATATAATAAGAAATAAATATGTAAAATCACATTTTTACTCCAGACAACTCTGAAAAGCAATTAAGTTTTCTCTTTTCTTTCTTCCTTGAACTTTACTGTGAACTCAGGAGACATACACCTAGCATTACATCTTACATCCTGAGTGATGCTTACAAGCTAAAGATGGCCTAGACCCCTCATTGGTAAGACCCATTGGCAAAGTACAGCTTGTTCCACCTGTCTTGCTGGTGTCTAGCAGATAACAAAATCACTTTCATGGTGTTATCATGTTTGCTCACTCACCCACCATATGGATTCAATCCTATGAAAAATGTCACAGCGTAGATTATTCAAGCCATGCCCACAGTAAAAAATGTATTTGGAATCCAGTGTTAGAAAAGAATTTAATGACACTTTGTTGTTTCTAGTAAACTCTGATTCTGGTATTTAAAATATATACACTCAAAAAGTCAAGAAATAAACTATTGATGTCATAATATTATTGTTTCTATTTGTTTTGTAAATGAACTTCTTATTAATGTGCCTCACAAATTCAGTATTAAAAAAGTAGGGATTCTGTGGGAAAAGACGATGGTAGAATTTTAGAATATGTTAGGATATGAATACAGGCATTTCTTTGGTTAAAAATTTCATATACATGTATATACACTAAACTTTAGAAACTCCCACTGACTAGAGGAATGCAGAGAGAACCAGGGCATGAAGCGGGTGGGGATGGGGGCTGGTGGAGAGGAATTAGGTCATCTGCTTCTCCCTGCCACAGTGAAATTATCCCCCATATGGTGGTTTATGTTTCTGCGGTTTGCTGAGGACTTGAGCTAGTTTTAAGTAATTTTCTTCAAGATCCTGTAAGCCAGTTTAAAATTATTTTGTGAGCAATTCATTCTATCACATGCTTTAGCAAAATCTACCACAATCTAATAAGCATCTGGATTTGTTCTTTGAGATGCAGCCCAGAGTCTCCTTTCCTCAGATTTCAACTTTCTACCTCGTTGCAGCAAAATATCTTTACCATCTTGATGTTTAAATGTTTCCCAGGCACCAAGTGTTTCGAGCCAGTCTTGCTATACAATCCACAAGAGACTCTTTGAGATTCATGGTCTGTGTCTCCAACCAGAGGTTTCACAAAAGGAATTGAACATAAGGTGATGATAAATAGATCATGAAATGCTTGAGGGTTACAGCTTATTTTGTTCTTTGCTTCATTTTTAATTCAGCCAGTACAGAGTAATTTTTGAGCGTCTATTATGTGAAAGACACTGGGCCAGGACTCTGGCCCTGGACCTTGCACAAGTTTTCTCTTCTTGTTCTACCCCAAGGGGATTACTATTTGTCTTATACACACCATACACACATACAGACCATCTTCATCTCCATCTGCTTTTTTTCTTTTTACATTTGGTGTTTGTTTAAGGTTTTACATTCTGAGATCACAAGATTGACTTAGAACAGTCTTCACCAAACTTCCCAGTTGAAAATTATCACCTGAGGTATTTAAAACAAACAAATAAATAAACAAAAATACAAACAAACAGTTCTTGGTCCATCTGAGCCAGTGTAAAATTATTTAAATATAGATAAAAGGGCTCACATATTCCATGGTTCAATAGGGTTGAGGAAAAGACCAGGAATTTCATTATTAGGGGGTTAATTCTTTTCAACAGATTAGTCTAGGAAGAATTGGAGTAGGAGGTGATGTCCTAGGTCTTTTCTAACTTTAACAGATCACTCTTCAGACAATCATGATGACTTTTCTCAGAGGTCTTGGTTGATAAATTCCACCAACTCTCTTCTTTAGCTTCTGACTCTTACTAACCTGTTCTTGCCTTTGAACTTCCATAGCAGCTCTTTGCATTTTTCAGCAGTGTCTTTTGCACTAACTGCTTCAATCCCTCAAACTTTCATGTAAATCTTTAATTATATTTTAATGCTTCAAAAATTTTCATGCCTACTAAGAGTATGGTGGACTCCTTAAGAGAAGGGGCAAAATTCTTCATTTGTATTCACATAACGCTTTGCACTCAGGGCAATAAGTTTTTATTTCTAATTTAATTTTCCCTTTAAATATTAATATCTCACTGCATTGGTAAAGAATATATCTTTTCATTCTTTATACCAAGAAGCATACGATTTGGGAACCCTAGTTTTAGTCTAGCTAGTGCAGCTGTTAGGTACTCATATAACCCCCTAATCCTTTATAAAAACTTAATCGGACAGCTGGCTTGATAATATGTAGTTTCAATAACAGCCTCTGTTGGGGAAAATAATATCCCATTGTAGTAAGTCTTGCAGATTAATGATGTTTCTCTGCAAAAAAAAAAAAAAAAAAAGTCTAATGGACAGACAGACTTTCCCTAAACTGGAAATCAAGCTACAAGCTGAAAAAAAAATCACCTTTAATTTCTACTGTGAGATGGAAGTGTATTCTTTGGATTTAGCAACTAGTGGTATCTTTGTTATATAAATGGTTTAATTAGATGGTTTCAGGGTGGTGTAACAGCTCTTTAAAGGACTTTTAACAAGGATGCTATTGTTAAAGCAAAACAGCTCTTTCATTTGAGCCATTAAAATTATAGGGGGAAAAATGAAAAATACACTGGCAGCTTAATTTTTAGTTCAGCTGCAACTTCTCCTGCTTAATCACCAAAAAGCCTCTGCAAGGCAGTTCTTGTTTATACAACAGTTTGATCTGGATCCTTGTAAAATTAACATAGGTTGACAAATTAAATTTAGCACCACCACCCTCCAGGATGTTGTAAATGTAAAGGAGACTAAAGTAAACATTGGGAATGTTATTGCAATAGGGCAGTATGAAGTCAGATCCCATAAAACATAAAAATCTTGCTTATGAATATAATTTAGTACAAAGAATATCAACAGTTGACATTAATTATTTTTTATATATATCGACATCATCTTTCATATGTTACTATGAAAGATGTGCTTGTTTCTTCACAGATATTTTTTTTAAAACCAGAATTTACCAGAGATCTCTTCTGGGTTCTTGAATTAACCAGTTCAGTGGATTTGTACTATCACAGTTTAAAATCTTCAAGAATTCATAAAGTAAGCATCTTACATTGTTTGTGGTTAACTGCATTAGAACACTTAGCCTCTCTGAATTTGTCCTTTTTTGGAATTTGCAACTTATGTCCCAATTGAATTTAACAAGAAAGACTCCTCAGCCTTGTGCGGGTTCATTTAGAAGTACAAATAAAAAGACACTACAATTTTAAATGAGAAACTTATGTTTAAAGTCTGACTTTGAAGGAAAGAGAAAATATATATTATCTAAATGTAATTAATCCAACATAAATATCTTCATTTGTAAACAGTTCAGTTTAATGAGAGCAATGAGGTGATGACAAAGAGGAGCATGAGAAGTTTGCTCAGATAGAGCCTCAGAAGGTAACCAAGTGACCTGGACTTTGCTGATTTTTGCCTGAACTACTTCCTGTGTCAGGGAATCTCAGTAGGGAAACCAAGGCCCAAAAGGCCTGAGGCTTCCTTCTCTAGATCACAGACAGCTCAGGCTACCAGCTACATCTGCTTGAGTCTTCACTGAAGAATGCAAACATCCAGGGGCTTTAGAGATTCTGGTCGAGGTCTCTGATGGAGGGTTGAGTCCAGGGGTGGCTAGTAGAACTGTAGGGGGCATGTGTGGTGACAATGCCAGTGTCAGCATCTTGCACAGACTGTCCTGAGATAGCATCTTGGCTCTGTTTTGCCTCGTCTGTTTCCTCCCTGTGCTTTTCTCTAGCCTTCCTAACCATTCTGTGAACTGACTTACTTTCATTAAATTCCTTTTCTGCTTAAATCAAGTTACTGTCTGTGGCACCAAGAACCCTAACTATGAGACCAGAAAGTTAGGACCAGAAGCACTACTGCATCCTTGTGCCCACGGATGATCAGGCTCTGGGGGCTGTGAATAGCCCAAGAAATCGAGATGTGTGACTAGCATTATTTAGATAAACTTTTCCTCACTCCAAGTGAAATTTGAGATTACACAGAAGGATGCAATCTAAAAAGATTTAAAAAACAGAGGGAAATAAGAGGAAGCAAAAATAAAGATGCTGGCATTTGGATCAGATTGCTAAATGCATTACTTTATAGGGAGAAATGAAACTTGTGGGCACGTGAGAACATTCAGTTTAACCGGTTCTCACATTCTCTTCCCCGTAGGAGAAGCTTCCTAAGGACCCCAAACAGTCAGAGGCCCCTGTGGATAAGGTGGTGGATATGGAAATCTTAGAAATGGAAACTCAGCTACCTTCAAGGGGTGGTCAGCAAATAATGGTCCTCAAGCTCCTCTGCCCTGGCATTGCTGCACTTGATGAGTTCTTGCTTTTGGCTCTGCAACGTTCTTTAAGTCTTTTAAAATCTAAATATATTTGGAAGTCATTTACTTTACCAAAATGTTTCCCAAACTTCTGTCATTCATTTGCTATCTTCACAATTCTGCTGTATTCATGTACTACCTTTTTATAAAATTTCTTTTTTATTATATCTATGGTAAGTCACTCAGTCGTGTCTGACTCTTTGCTGCCCCATGGACTGTAGCCTGCGAGGCTCCTCTGACCATGGGATTTCCCAGGCAAAAATATTGGAGTGGGTTGCCATTTCCTTCTCCAGGGGATCTTCCTGACCCAGGGATTGAACCCATGTCTCTTATGTTTCCTGCTTTGCCAGGCAGGTTCTTTACCACTAGCACCACCTGAGAAGCTCCTTTTAATACCTACAAGGGTAGGTACAAGTACTACCTTTATTTTAAATAGCATACATAAGTGTAAAAGCTTGCTCTGCTCCGTCTTTTTAATGTTCATGGAAATAAATTCATAGTAGTAGAATGGCTAAATATTTTTACTTTACATGATGCAGAAAATTTATCAAGTAAGCCAGGATTTTGCCCTTGTTTAAAAACTTGTGCACAGAAGTTAACATTTCAGTGTCTTATCAACTATAAGACGTCCAGATTTTTCTCCAACCCTTGATTTATAATTTGGCTTATTATAGAATTCCAGGTTTAAATCATGTGTCCTCAGACCTTTGAAGGCATTTTCCTAACATCTTCTATTATCATACTGTGATGCTGATGAGAACTCAGAAGTCAGTTTAATTTATATTCCTTGTAAGTTATTATTTTTCCTCTCTGCAAGTTATATTCTTTTAATTTTGGGCCTTCTAAAAATACTATAAGACTACCTAGATTGCTTTTCTTTTTGATTCATTTAGCTGGAAATGAGCCCTTTTAATTTCAGCATCATGATTTCTCAGTACTAAGATTCTTTTTGATAATTTCTTTCTTTTAATTTTATATGTTGTTTCTGAGACACCTGTTAGATACGGGACTTCCTGGATTGGATCTCAGTATTTGGGAGCTTTATCAGTCAGTGTTTGGTCAGCAAAACCAAAGCCTTTCTGTGTGTTCCCAGTAGAAAGTGTTTTAATACAAGGAATAAGCATTGGAAGGGCCAGGGAGTGAAAGTTTATTGAATTGTCACTGACTAGCTCAATCTGCCATCCCAACGTGTGTGATTCTCCAGATGCTCACCTTGAAGTTGCTTCAAATCTCATGGGCACCTTCTGCCCCTGCGTCTGTCCATAGCTGTCTCCATTGTTCCCAGGGAATAATGGCCTCTTTTCTTCTACCTTCCAAGTCACAGATACCCACTCTAGGCTCTAATCTGAAACTCTGGGAAACATAGATTTCTGCTTCTTCGGGATGCAGATAAGTCCTTAGCAGGTGTGGCAGAGATGCCGAGGGGACAGACACAATCCAGCACAGGACCACACTGGTAGAGTGCATCCCCTAAATCTGCCATATGCCAGCCATGTGGCTGGGGGCTAATTCCTTAATTTCTTGATGCTTTAATCTTTCCAGCTATCAAGAGGGAATGGGCTTCCTTGGTGGCTCAGATGATAAAGAATCTACCTGCATGCAGGAGGCCTGGGTTTGATCCCACGGTCGGGAAGAGCCCCTGGAGGAGCATGGTAACCCACCCCAGTCTTCTTGTCTGGAGAATTCCATGGACAGAGGAGCCTGGTAGGCTACAGTCCATGGGGTCGCAAAGAGTTGGACATGACTTTCATTTTCACTTTCATCAAGAGGGAATAATATCCCTGGCTACTTCGTAGGTTTGCTGGGAAGACTGATTGAAATAATGGACACAATGGATGTAAATAAGCACAGAGCACATATCCAAGTGCTCTTAGTGTATGTTAGTTATTGTAATTTTTATTATGATATTTAATTATCCTTTTTATTGCATCTCCATTCATGTCATTTTGCTCTAAGTTTTGAAAAGATTTTTAAACAATATTTTCTAGTACATCTATTGATTGTTAATAACAACAGAAATTTTAATCATTAAGGGAACTTTTTTATTCAGGCATTTCTTTTCTTGCAGTATCTTCTTCTCTGTTATTAGTTTATTCCTTTTTTAAAAAAATACATTTATTTCAGTAAAGTATTCAGAAGATCAAGAGGTAAAATCTTGGTTCTAATTGTCATTTTATATGGAAGTGACAGTATCGAATAAAAAACTTTAGACTAATAATTCTGTCTTTTTTTTGTTAGGTGATGTGCTAAGAACTTTACTTTCATACTCTCATCTAATTCACCTCAATCTTAAGACATAGGGACAAAGGTACTAATATTATCCCCATTTTTAAAGATGATAACCAAGGCTTACAGAGGTCAAATGGCTTGCCGAAGGTCCCACAGCTAGTAACTGGTAGAGCTAAAATGCAAACGTAGATCTACTGGTGACAGAGTTCAAGCTCTCCCACCGCTTCTGGATGGATCTCATCATTTTATTTTTTAAAATAACTTTATTTATTTATTTTTGGCCGTGCTGGGTCTTTGTTGCTCTGCAGGACTTTTCTCTAGTTGCGGCAAGCAGGGGTTACTGTCTAGTTTCAGTCTGAGGGCTTCTCATTGTGATGGCTTCTCTTGTTGAAGGAGGAGGGTATGGCAATATTCTTGCCTGGAGAATCCCCATGGACAGAGGAGCCTGGTGGGCTACAGTCCATGGAATAGCAAAGAGTCAGACATGACTGAGTGACTAAGAACACTCTTGTTGAAGAGCACAGGCTCTAGAGCTCAGACCTCAGTAGTTGAGCCACAGGGGTTCTATAGTTGTGGTTCTCGGTCTCTGGAGCCCAAGCTCAATAGTTGTGGCCTGTGGGCTTAGTTGCTCCATGGCATGTGGGCTCTTCCTGGACCAGGGATCAAACTGGAGTCTCTTGGACTGGCAGGCAGATTCTTTACTACTGAGTCACCAGGGAAGCCCTGGATCTCAGCATTTTAAACAGCTGCACAGTGTCCTCATATGTGAGTGCATGTGTTTATCGAACTCCTCTCTGATAAACACTTAGGTTGACTTTTAAAATTTGCTGCTATAAACAAATCTGACATAAATATCTGTGGACTATGGGAAAATTTTAATATACTCTTCCGTTATTGTCTAAAAATAAGTCCTAGAAGTGGATTTGTTAAGTCACAAATTACCCACATTATATGGTTTAACAAGCTGCCCTTAAATAAGAGGTTGCAGCAATTCCCACGCAGCAGTGTGTGAATGTGCCTGCCCCACCATGCTCTTTAATACCTGGTGTAACTCAATTTTCACCAATCTTATAAAAAGAAGATGTTATTTCGCTCTTTAAATTTGCTTTTATTTCATTTTTGATGTGGCCAAACAGCTTTTCATATGACTGTAGGTCATTTGCCTTTCTACTTTTGTGAATTAGCAGTTGATTTTCTGCTCAACTTCCAACTGGGATATTGCCTTTAGTAGGTCTGCATTTGCAAATTATCTTTAAGGACAGTATTTTGCCTGTTATTTTGCCTGTATTTGTATTTTGCAAATACAGTTCCCTGGATCACTGTTTCTATTTTTACCTTTGCATATAATATTTGTAAAAGAAGTTTTAAGTATATATGTAGTCAAATCTATTCTAAATTAGCTTTTACTTACATTCCTTATTTCAGTGGATGAAAGAATGAAACAAACATGAAAGTTGGTCCATTAGAAGTTTGATTTTTTTAAAAATCTGAGTTTCTAAAAGAATCCAACAGCTCAACAATCTCTTGGCCCAACTTCAGGAAACTGGCGAATTATTTTAAGATGACAAAAGTTTTCACTTACACACTAAATATTTACCTAAGCCAACTTAAGAAGGATTTCCAACCAGGCTTGGATGAAAGCTACTAAGCTTGCCCTTCCGGCTTACACCTTGCTTAAAATGTGTGGTATTCAAGTTGGAGTTGAATTTGGGTGTTAACGGAGGCTGTTGGGGTGGGTCCTGGGTAGGTCGTCTGTATTCTTTAACTATGAGCTTCCTTAAATGGTGTCCGGCTGCTGACAACAGAATCCCCACTGCCATTTCTACAGTGCTTGGCTCTTCGTTGCTCAAAGGATAAATGCAATTCAAATCATAACTGAGTTGAACTCAGATTTACAACACTACTGTTCACCAGGCAAAAGTCCCCAGGATTTCGGAGGGCAAGTGGGACCTGAACTGCACAGAATGATCTTAAATTAAGGCTCCAGGTTCAAGGGCTATGAATTAGGTACAGGCTCTGATTCAGGGTTCTAAAAGTTCTCATCTTTTAATTAGAAGACTGCTTCTGGACCCTCTTACCTTCCTTCTCTGGGCAATCAAAACTTTCTTAGCATGCCTACTACAACTGTCTTCATTCTTGTACTTTTTTCTCTTTAAGATACCAGACAAATTCTCAGAAAGAGGTAGCTTTTTCTTCAAAGTCTAAATTCTTAAAAAGAAAGAATGCAAATTCTAACCTCCTTTTCTTTAAAACACCACTTGGACCTCAAAACCTCTGCAAGTCTTCCTGAGCCGCCATCTAGAACTGTTGTGTGTCGTGTTCAGTTGTCAGTGTCCTTATAGCCTCACACCAAGCCGCCTTGGCTCCTTTTCTAGCTCGTCTGCTCTATGAGATTCTGGTCTTCTGGGCAGAACTGTGAGCTACTCATCTCTGTATCTGTAGCACGTAGCACAGTGTCAAGCGAAACTTGAAGTGAAGTCGCTCAGTCATGTCCCACTCTTTGCGACCCCATAGACTGTAGCCTACCAGGGTCCTCTGTCCATGGGATTTTCCAGGCCATAGTACTGGAGTGGATTGCCATTTCCTTCTCCAGGGGATCTTCCCAACCCAGGGCTTGAACCCCGGTCTCCCGCATTGTAGACAGACACTTTACCATCTGAGCCACCAGGGAAGCGTACCTTAGGCACTCCATAAATGATCTATGTTAGAATGATGGATAATACTTGATTCCAACAGGTGGCTATGACTTTGGATTGGGGCAAGTGGGAATTCTGAGAAAATGCATGTGAAGATAGTCATATCCCAGTTGGAGATGTATCAGATAGTGGTTTAAAGAGGAAAAATGGTGACCAGCAGATAATCCTCTTTGGGGAACGGGCAATGATTAAGACTTAGAGTGCCTGTCTGTAGAAGAAAGGATTATGTCTGGAGAGGGGGCTAAGCATGTATGTAACCAAATAATGCTCGGACCACTATACCAATCGATCAGTTTACTTGAGTTTCATTGGGTAATCTTACTCAGAAGATTCTGTAAAATAAGATGGCAATAGTATTTAGCATGCCAAGAGTTACTTGAAGACATCTGAACTCCAGTATAATTAACCGACCCTGAAATTCGTTTAGCTATCTCAAAAGAATTTTTTACATGCCAAAGGTTCTTGTACTTTGCCTTTTCTAAAAATGATCAAAATACGTTGTAGCAATTTTAGAGAAATGGGTATGCTATTAATAGAAGTCTTTAAAGCCCCCGACTTGGACAGACATTTGCTAATTAATTCCAGAAATTAGCCAAGTATTTAGATTTTGTGGAACCCACACCCAGAAATAGTCCAGACAAAAGATTTTTCTGTTCACAAGATTGATCTAATGCCTTTCTCATGTTGAAATTCTTTCCATACATTGTACATACACACACATACACAGCTTATAAATTCTTTTTGTCCTGCTGCAATTACAACAAAACACTTGGTGCCTCCATATGCCTGAAGATTTATGGGAGGAAAGTCTCTGTTCAAAATGCTGCCTTCTCCCTTTTGAGTAACGGGCAGTGAAAAACAGGATTATCAGAACAGTTCCCGCATATTCTGGAAAGCTTCTGCTGGCCATGCCCCTCCTTGCCTTCACTGTCTATCAGACTCTCAGGCACACAGGGGCAGAGTGAGGAATAAAGGGAGGTGTATATATGGCCAGGTGGCTTTTTGAAAGCAGGGAAACAGTGTTTCATATTGCTTCCTGTTCTGAAATGCTAGAAAACTAGCAGGTCTAGAGACTCTAGTCTAGTATTAGGAATTCATTCAATTCAAGAACTGATACTGTGCTCACTGATTATAAAAAATAAAAAAACTGCGACTGTAAAAAAATAAAGACAACTGTTGTTTGGTTACTTGGTCATAAATATTAAAGGATATATAAAATTGACCCATATTTCAGCACCTTGCCCACTTTTTTTTTTTAAGCTTGATAAGAGTACATTGAGGTCTACATTTCAGCTAAATTTGACATTGATATTGATTGTTGGAATCATGAGCCGTTTTGATTCTCTGGCATCACTGAAGGATAGTTCACGGCTGAATCATAAATCTGTCCTCTTTCTGTCCTGCCTTAGCTGAGTAAATGTCGTGGGCAACCCAAGGGCGACTTTCGGTGGTTTGTTTTATGACTTCTAGAAAGTAAGTGTAGCCAGTATGCAGACTATCAATTAAGAATTATTTATTGTGTTACCCACTCTTCTCCCCAAAAGGCTACTTAAGAAGTCAATTAGATATTAGGAATAGAGTCAAAACTGAGAAATGTGAAAACTCCGTAAGATCTTTGCTGAGAATAATAGTCACTTGAGGATGCTGCCAGGAAACTGGTCTATTCTGACTGAATTCAGGCCATTCCCTCATCACCTGGAAAGCTACCAGATATCCCTTAGTTATTATAATTGTTGTCTTTCCCTCTCTCATCTTTAAAAAGGAAACAAAATGGGTGGCAAAGTGATGCAGTCTCTGACTGCTACTGAGACATCAGACCATTGATTCCCAATTTCTTTGAGTGCTTTTCTTGTTGGATCAAGGATTTTTGCCATTACTTACTTGTGAGAGTGATTCTTCAAGGCCTTCGAGCTCCCGGGGCATGGTCTGTGGCAATCAACTGAACCAGTGTGGGCTAGTATGCTACACACATCCTTTATGAGAACTTCCCATCATGCTTTGGTGCTTGGTGCAATTAGCAATTCCCTTTGACCAATACTGCCCTGGGCTGTTTTCTCTCATACAATGTCACAGTGAGCAAGCATTATTCTTTCTTTTTTATAAGAAAAGTAGAGCAGAGTAAAATAACCTCAGGTTAAAAAAAAAATCAGTGCTTGGAATGAACGTCATAATTCTGTCAGTCATCCCGATGCACATTCATTTCGGCAAAATATAAGAGGAAAGTCAGAACCTCTCCAAAGAAATACGCCCTTTCGGCTCGAGGCCTCGGGGAAGATCTTTGATTCATTCTTCTTCCTCGTTGTGCCTCCTCTTCATTACAAATAGCCTTACATGAAACTTACAAGAAGAGACATGAGCAAAGGCGTTCAGTTAGCAAGAACCTGGGTGAGTAACCCTGGGCAGGCTGCTGAGGTGGTTTAGGGAGGAGCAGGAGGTCAGAGATGCTTTCGGGATCCACAGCAAACTTAAAGCTCGTCCCCAGCGCTTGACCGTTGCTCTGTGAGCTTCAGAGGAGGTGCAGATCTGTCCCTGAGTCTACCTTTCGCTTATAACTTCACCCCCTCCCCCAAACACACACAGTTCCGTCTGACTCACTGCCATGTTTCTGTTACCCTGGGCAAGTCACGTCACCTCTAAGGACCTCTGTTTATTTATAGAGGGAGGGTAACAGTCGTGACTGCTGCCCCTCTGGAACTCCCATTCATGACGCCCAGGTAGGGTACAGCTGAGTGTCGGTGCCAGGGTTGCAGCTACATGGAGAATTCTGATGAGTCCCTGCCTTTTCCCAGGTGAGTGGGCTCTTTCTCTAGTAAAGCTCAGTGCTGGCCTCTCCAGTTTGTAACAACCTCAAGGTTACATCTCTGAGGTTTTTCACTGCCCCACCCCCATTTCAGATTCACTTACCTAAGAGGTGGGGATGATGGCTCCAGAGAGATAAAAATCATCTTTGTGTTTACTTTTTAAAAAAATTGAGTAGACTTGCTTTACTATGTGGTGTTAGTTTCTGCTGTACAACACCGTGAATCAGCAATGCATGCTTAGTCACTCAGTTGTGTCTGATTCTTTGCAACCCCATAGACTGTACCCCATCAGGCTCCTCCATCCATGGGATTCTCCAAGTAAGGATACTGGAGTGGGTAGCCATTCCCTTCTCCAGGGTATCTTCCTGACCCAGGGATCGAAATCAGTTCTCCTGCATTGCAGGTGGACTCTTAACCGTTTGAGTCACCGGAGCACATATATCCCCTCCTTCTTGAGCTTCCTTCCCACCCCCTACCCCATCCCATTCCTCTAGGTCATCACAGAGCTCGGGGCTGAGCTCCCTGTCCTGTACAGCACCTATCCTCCAACTGTCTGCTTCACACATGGTAGTGTATATTGTCAGTGCTACTGTCTCAGTTCGTCCCATCCTTCCTTTCCCCAGCTGTGTCCATTTTTAAAAGAGCATTACCAGCTTAATTTCTCCAGTTTTTCTTAGAAGACAGAATATTAGAACTAGAGGAGACATTCAGAATGATAAAAACTATTTTTGAAAAAGAGAAGTTGAGGCTGAGAGAGCTGAAGTGACTTGCTCAAGGTCGTATGATTAGCAAATAATAGCAGCAAAATTGAATACAACCAGGATCTTTAATCTGTTCTGACATTCTGTTCCCAGATGGCAGGAGAGAGAGTAACCCTCAAGACACCATTCCCCAGCCCCTCAACCCCTGCAAGACAATTAATACTTCTAGTTTACTTTTTGGTCATCTCTGGAAATGCCAAAGTGTCTTTTTTTTTTTTTTTAATAAATTACTCTTTCTACTAAATTTACAGTCAATTACTCATTTACCATCCCCAGTGAATATTTATTGAGCACACATAATCTTTAGAGGACTGTACACATAATTAAAAGTATATATATCCATACAAACAGACCCAAACAGGAGACTTTAAGGAGGCTGTGGTTTGATTTAAGACCTGTAGAAGGTTTAAAACCTTCAAGATGACTTACTCTTGTTTCAAAAATAGTCTCTTACGTGTTTCTGGGAAAGAGTGGGTGACATTTACAGAAGTGATGAAGAACTGTTAATAAACGTTTGTGGGTCTTCAAAGGGAGGATGTAGATGGTAAAGAATTGAAACTGAGACACCAGCAAGAGAGGAGGGCCTGGCAACCCATTCCAGTATTCTTTCCTGGAGAATTCCATGGACAGAGGAGCCTGGCGGGCTATTGTTCATGGGGTCGCAAAGAGTCAGACATGACTGAAGCAACTTAGCACGCACACACCAGCAAGGACTTTAGAAATTGGCACCAAGGCACAGAGCATGACATGGTGCTGTCAGGACTGGAAAGCCTATGTTAGGGTTTCAAGTTACCAATACAACTACTTTCTATATTATCTCTTCTCAAGGATACTTCCATTATGCAAAGAGGATCAAGAAGAGATAAATTTTGGTAGAGAACAGTCAGATTTAGGAAAGTCTAGCCATTGGTTCTTGCCTGTATTTGGAATTCTTATTAAGGAAGCAGAACTAAATTTTGTGAAAACATGTTTGAACTTCAGGGTACATCTCCTTGGAATTGAGAGATGGGTTTTCCTTTGGTCAGAGAGAAACCTGTTTTCTGTAACATCTCTTGGCAGCCTCTGGCTTTTCTCTGTTCTTGCTACCTGCTCATGTACTAACCATGGGTTTTCAGCTGCTTCCCCCATGGAATCTAATGAGATCACCACAAAACAGGCCCTGTGGATGACAACCATCATTATACAGAAATCAGCAAGGGCTCTATGTAAATGTACCATATAAGACTTATCTTGAGAAATGAATCCTTGAAAACATCAGCCCAGCAATGACAGAAAAGAATTCTGCCTAGTTAGAATTCTCTGCAGGAAGTGTTTTTGATATTGTTTTGGCTTGAGGGGAAAAAAGAAAAAAACACTGGACTTTGTGGGGGTTACTTAAGTGCACAGTGAAACTGCAAATTCAAACAGTTTGAATCCTATCCTCCAAATACAGAGGTCTTATGTGAAAACAATCTCATTTTCATTTTGCTTTCTGGGAAGCCCTCCAAGGCACAGTGAATTGCCAACTTTTTGTGACCTTTAGTTCCTTAGCTGCTCCCAAGGGAAAATTGACCTTGGAGCTGTAGAAAGGAGGGAAATAATTTTCAAGCTGGTGCAGAGCAAGGGGCAGAAGTTTTGTTCTTTCTGTTTTCTCATTGAACAAAGCATATGGGTTCTCCTGCACCAAGATTCTTAGCCCCTCTGAGGTCACAGACATGAGGACAAGTTGGGAACGAAGATGCACTTTAATCCCACAGCCAGGACGTAGACAAGACTGCCACATGGGATGGAGGCCCAGGTGGCAAGTAAGGAGCAGTTCCCAGGAAAACATTAGGAATAAAAAATGATTAGCTCCTTTGCAGATTCACAGCTGATACAGGGCTTTCTGACTCTTCAGAGCATTTTAGGACTGAAATGAAGTTATAGGCACAAGAATTCCTCCTGTAACTTTAGTTGGCTTCTCTAGGTACTGGGACTAAGGATGGAGTTTCAACCTGTAGGAGGACCTCCTTACATTTCCTGTGTGTGTGTATGTGTTGGTTGCTCAATAGTGTCCGACTCATTGAGAGGAATACTGTAGCCCACTAGGCTCCTCTGTCCATAGCATTCTCCAGGCAAGGATACTAGAATAGGTAGCCATTCCCTTCTCCAGGGGATCTTCCCGACCCAGGGATTCAACCCAGGTTTCCTCCATTTCCGGCAGATTCTTTACCATCTGAGCCATCAAGGAAGTCCCCTTAGGTTTCCTATCATTTGGCAACTGCTTGACCCATGAGACGTCTGTCTGGTCATGGAGTTAACCAAGAAAGGAATGGTGTACATCAAGAGACACCACGGGGGCTCTGTAGGCCATACACATGTACACTGTCCCACAGGCATGGAATAGATTAAGGGACAGTGATTTGTTACCACTTGCTTCTCTCAGCAAGAATTTTTTGAGATCTTACTTTGCTCATAGACATATGGGTTTGAAAGATTTTTGCCTTAAAGGCAGACTTTATTAAGTAATGATGAGTGTCTTCTTTCCAGTACTCAATGAAAATCTAATTAGAATAACAACACTACCACAGTGACCTTAGCCCCAAGCAGTCACTATCTGAGTGGGTCTCTGCAGCCTGGGAACAGGCTGTGTAGTCATTCAGCATTTTTAATTTCTGAAAATAGCTGTGTATCCCATTCCCACCATTTGTAAGCCCTAGGAATCCAGAGAACTGTTTGGGTAAAAGAAAAAAAAAAGAGCAAAGAATTTGGAGTCCCAAGCTGTCTGGGACTTGCTTGCTGAGTGATATTGAGAAGGGCACTCACCTTGAATGAGTCTCAGGTTCCTTATCTCAAAGGATATCATCGGAAAATGACTCTCCTCTTACAGGGCTCTTATGAAGATTAAATAAAACCATACTGGAAAGTTTTGACATACTTAGCTTTCTCAAAGACAGAAATTTGACTGCAGAAATTAACTTCAAAAAATTCCTGGTATAAGAAAAATTTGTGTGTTACATTAAAATCAAACAAACTAAACAATGTTTGTGAACCGGGAAAGAGAAAAATTTTCTCTCACAGTTTCAGAAAGAGATTAATGGACTAGCATGTGGGCAATTGTTTATGTGCATGTGTTGTTACTTTTCTGGAAGAGAGGAAAACCACTATGATATTGATTTTTATGCCTGTAAAGGATCAAATACACCATGGAGGTGGTGGTGCCATAAATATGTACTCTGAGAATCCAAGCAAATAATTTAGAGAGGACTCCTGAGTCTTTTACACTTAAAATACAGATAGTATAGCTATTTGGTGGGTATTTTTCCCAGAACAGAGTGTAGAGAACATGAGTTTTGGAGTCAGATAGACTCCAACTTAAATTTTACCTCCTCTCACTAGCTCTGTGACTTGAGCAAGTATGTAAACTTGTTAAAGGGATTAAATGGGGGAAAAAAAAAAAGATAAAAACAATAGTTCAATTCTTGGTCTTAAGAAGTACCAGATAAAGGTGAAATGTTGCTATTTGTCCCTCTATTTCAGCTCAACTTTTCTCTTTATCCTAATGTTTTAGTTGGCAAAAATGATAGTATGTGAGCAGAGTTCATGTGGGGCCAGATGCATTAGAAAAGGGCATTCGGTGGACTTGGTGATGTAATCCTTGCTTTTAATGCCTTTGCTGTGGCACGTTTAGGTATGTATGAGGCGGGTCAGTAAAGAAACTCTTTGTTAACCAACCATATCTCATGATGGCATTCCTTTACCTTGATCTTGTAAATGCTCAGGAATTGTGGCTGCTTTGGAATGTCTGCCAGACAGCTAATTTAATTTTTAGGATGTATCTGAAAAAATAGTGCAAGCCTCATTCTATCTACATTCCTTGGGTTCAGTTGAGTGGATATTAGCGAGATAAAGTGAGATAGTAATTAAATCCTTGAGTTACCAGAGAAAAATTAAGATGGTGTAATTTCTTTCTCTGGAAATGGTGCCGATGTTGTACTTTGGTTGGGGCTCATGAATCTGGAAGAGAAAGGGGCAGAGATCTAGCCTGAGAGTTGCCTAGGTTTCTTTAAGATGTATTCAGGACTCCAGTGATTGCCACTAAACACTTCCCTTTGCTCCTCACCCACTCCTCCCCTTACCTTTCCTCAAAAAAGATCCAGTGAATGCTGGCCTTTTGGTTATAGTGGTACCCAATGGCCAGGGGACATGGCACATCCAAGGGCCAGTGAAGAACCTCTGACTTTGTTAGCTTGCTTTCCTCAGTGACTCCCCCCAGTTTAAGCTCCTACGTGTGCTTAATTCCATGACCACTTGGGGAACGCAGTGGGTTGGGAATGAGGCAAAAGTGAGTAGAACCCTGGCTCAGCCTCTGACTGACTGAACTTGGGCAAAATAATTATCCTCTGAGTTCTAACTCCTGACATGTCAAAGGAATAATACTGTCTATATAATCTAGTCAATCTCAATAATAATCTTCCACCACTTAATATATCCAATATGCATGAAGTGGGAAGAAAGGCTGGGTATACTCTCACGGGGCCAGCAGCATTTTGGTCTCAAGCACAGGTAAGACCTAGTGTGGGACACGCAACCTACAGGACTGTGGGTGAATCTGGCCAAAGCATCTGAAGTGCTGACAGCCTTCTCTCTCTTTCAAACCACCTCCATCATTATCTCTAAGAATTCTGGAAACCGGCCAGATGTGCATTTCACATTTTACTGAGCATAATATTGTCACAGAAATCTACCAGTTTCTCATAATTCTTCCAGAACATTCCTGGGAGTTAGCCCTAGATTCATCCAAAATCACACACGGGGTTTCTGCCTGGGCTGCACTCTCAATGGCCTCAACTCCTGCCTCGAGTTAACTGCAGGAGCCACTTAAAACTTCTGGTCACAAACCTCACAAGGGGATCATTTCAGTTCCATGAATGATTGACAAAAATAGTATTACACATTACCTGGTCTCACACATGGCCCAACTCCCTCCCCAAAGGCATTAAAAAAAAAAAAAATAGGGCCTCCTTATCACCAGGTTTCTAATAATTACAAGAACCGGGAACCATATCACAGAACTGCCAGACATACGCAGTGACAACAGGACGATATTTCTAAGGCGAGTTATGTTCAGACCTGAAGAAGAGCAGATCATGCTCACTAAAAATAGCATATTTCCAGAATGTGTACTTGGAGGGGAAAATTCCATGTTTTTTGAGAATTATGCAACAACCTCAGTCCCTGGCTAGAACAACTTATTCTAGAGCTAGTCTGTTTTCTCCTATTAAATCTCCAGCAGCAGGAGACGCTTCTCCACAGCCACGAGCTCCTGTATCTGAGGTGCTACCAGATATATCCAGTTGGTGTGTGAATCTTTTTCACATCTGTTCATTATAGAGCTGGGAAGGGCCCTGTGACATTTACTGCTCTGGGCAGGATAAAAATGTGCTCTGGTCTGGAAAGAATACAGGCTATAGCTTCTGAGAAAGATACCTTCTATGTTGCCTTGTGTCTGTTCTTTAGAGAGAATCAAGCAAGGGCTTTAGCGATCCTTCGTCAAAAGTAGGAAACAGCTTGGTATCAGTAAATGATTGACCTGCTGCCTGGGGTGATCAGCTTAGGTAAATAAGCTTGATTCTGCTCCAGCAATTTCAAGACTTTTAACTCCCTAGGTTCCAGAGCAGAGAAGAGCTATAGGGCTTCCTGAGAGACCTTGTAATTTGAAGTTGACAATCCTCTGCCTGGACAGTGTGTTTCTCAGAGTAATTGCTAATTGTCCTCTCTGGTGTATCTTCAATCCATGCAAGCAAAATTCTGGAACAAAGCCATGACCAATGAAAGAATTTCAATAAATAGGACTTTTTTATAATGAAAGAATAAAAGTCTTTTGAAATATGTGGAGCAACAACAACAATTTTCAAAGGAGAGAGAAACTGGAAGAAAATTACAGCCCATTCTTCAGAACATGTTAGTGGACAAATGATTGGACTAGCCCAATACACACACACCCTGACCACATCTTCAGCAGAACATCATGAGATGCTCTGGCTACAAGGTTGGGTCAAGTGTTAGCTTTGTGATCTTCAGAGAAGTGCCTGTGAGCAGACAGAGCACTTACCTTGACTGCTGCTTCTCAATCTGGTTTCTTCCCTCGGCTTCCTTCCTGATTCAGCAGCGGTGGCCTGAGACTGCTCTAATCTTTGTGTAAGATTTTGGGATGTTCGGAAGAAGCATGGACACAGGCTTCTACATTCCCTCCAGGCACAACATTTAGATGTTCCCCTCCGTTTCCTTTCCTGGCCTCTTTGGCTCCTGCAGACAGTGGTCACGAGCAGTAACTAGCTTGCAGCCAGGTATGTTGACAGATATGAAGGCAGGAGCCTGTGCTGGTCTCAGCTGCCCTGACTGGCCAATCATTACATACCAGGTCAGACTCTCAGTCCTGCTCAAACCCAACCAGAGATCTGAGTGACAGTCAGATAGCAGCACCACAGGGGGCAAAAGACAGGATCTGTTAGCTATTTAACAATCCAGATAAGCCAATACCTTACAGGTGGATCTATGAAGTAGACAGGACAATCATATCTGGGAGGAAAATCCCTTTTATTTCATTTCTTTTTATTTTAGCAATGTCAGAAGGGAATTTGGAGGTCACTTTATCAATTTTTTGGAATTTAATAAGGAAATGTCTTTTACTGAACTCCTGCCCGGGGAGAATCATCTGGAAGTACCTTGAACAAATATGGCTATCATTTACTGAGGGTGTACTATAGTTTAGACATTTTACATATATTGCCACAAATCCTCATAAATATAACCTTGAGATTTTATTCTTTTTTTTTTTTTTATGGATGAAGAGACAGAGGCTCAAAGGGGTAATGGTCAGGCAATGAATAGGTGTCTAGTCAGGATTTTAGGGCTTCCTAGGCACTAGTGGTAAAGAACTCACCTGCCAATGTAGGAGATATAAGACATGCAGGTTCCCCATCTCCTGGATGGGGAAGATCCCCTGGAGGAGGGCATGGGAATCTGCTCCAGTATTCTTGCCTGGAGAATCCCATGGACAGAGAAGCCTCACGGACTACGGTACATAGGCTCGTAGAGAGTTGAACACGACTGAAGTGACTTAGTACACAGCACACAAGCCATTAGGTTGGTGGTAATTTGTTATAATAGTAATATGAAATGAATACAGATTGTCTCAGAAATGCTCTTCACGATGCTCACTTGCTCACTTAGCATCCCATTCCACATACGAATGCTTTTTATTACCATGCTCTGCCTGCTTGAAATGGCAGCTCATGAGTTCTAGTTCTTTCCTGCACATTAGGCACTCAGGGGGGCAGTTGAAAAATGATGGAAAAGGGCTCAGAGACTAGATTCTACTGCCAACTCTGCCCTAGGCCAGGTGGCTCTCTCTCTGGTTTTGTTTTCTCTCCTGTAACATTAGCACTGGGACACATGCTCTTTGGTCCTTTCCACATCTAAAGTCATAAGATTCTAAAATCTCAGTCATAAATATCATTGTCACATTTCTCTCAGTCTTTTCTGATGTGTGGCAAGTTATTTCTACACCCACTGGCTGCTGGTGGGGGATACTTTTGTAAAAGGCAATCTAATATCACATTTCACAGAGACCATGAAATGAAACTCTCTGGGCCCTGATTGAGAAAACACCCACTGGGGATCAGGGAGGAAAGTCTTTAGGCCAAAAAAGCAGAGATATTCTCAGGTTAAACAAAGGAGCCCTTTCAGTGGCCTCCCTGTTCACCAAGAGCTCCGCTTCTCAGGGCCTTTCTCCACAGGATAAATCTGGTTCTTTAGACCCCTTAGATTAAAGCCATGTGCTGGCCCAAGGCTTCTCTGGATGGGATGATGCTACTGGACAGAGGCTGACACTTCCGGGTCCTCCTTCTCCATCCATCCTATCCCCAAACACTGCCCAGCTGTGCAAACATCCTGGACTGAGCAGCACTTTGGTTTACTGGCGCTCATCCAGGCCATCCGTCTTGGGTGAGGTTTGAGGCACATGGGTTTTGGCCATGATCCCTCCATTGCAACCCTCCATCCTGAGAATGAAAGGTTTCAAGTCTTAAAGATAATAACACTCCTTTAGTCATAGTGAGTGGATCTGCAGAGGGGTAAACAAAGAACATACTGCTGATCAAGAAGAATTCCTTTGGGGCAGGGCAGGGGGAGAATCCACAACAAAAATCCAGGATACTCAGGCATCTCAAGTTCAGGAAGATACAGAAAAGGAAACACTTTCGAAGTTGGAGGAATGAGATTTGGTCTCTGCATTGAGCGCTAACTGGGTACAGCTGTCCATGGAACTGAATGACCGCCAAACCTTTCTCTCCTGAGTTTAAACTGCTGCCCTGGACAATGTGGAGAGAGGATAGTCTGAGCACAGACTTTTGCAGGAAACATGAAGAAAGTTCCCTTATGAAAAAAAGAGGTGATTTCCTATCTCAAATAGCAATTTATTTGTATAATTAGTTAGTGAGTTAAAGATGTTCAACCAAAAAGAGCCCAGCCAAACCCAATTCTTGGCAAAAGTGTGGTAGAATCAATTATAATTTTTTTTCAGCCTGGGAAAGAACATAAATTTAGGTCATTTCAATAGCTTCTTCACAGTGGACTCTTTAAAAAATGTAAATTTAATTTGAAAGGGAATTTTATATCCCTTTTGAAAAACCCTGATCACTTGGTACAAAGAGAAGGCAACCACAAAAATAAATACAATACAAAAAAACTTAAAAAAGATAAATACAGTAGAAACAAAATGATATTTAATATTTGCTTACCTGGGTGGTAAAAAATCTACCTGGAATGTAGGAGATCAGGGTTCAATCCCTGGGTCAGGAAGATCCCATGGAAGAAGGCATGTCAACCCACTCCAGTATTCTTGCCTGGAGAATTCCATGGATTAGAGGAGCCTGGCAGGCTACAGTCCACGGGGTCACAAAAGAGTTGGACATGACTGAGCGACTAACACTTCACGGATATTATTACGTTTTTGTTTTGTTTTTGCTGACTAAACAAGCGTCAAAGAAATTTTTGTCACTAAGCTGAGATCTTCCCCTCAACTGATCAGAATGGTTAAGTGATTAACGATATTAATGTTAATTAGGGTGTGGCCACTTTCCACCTTGCATCATTTTACAGACCACCAGTGATGTGAATCCTACTCTCTGAGCAATGCATATTTGGTCCAGTGATTGTGCAACACTGTCTGAATTTATCTGCTTTCTCTTTCATTAACTGGTTTCTGTTAAATCATTTACCAGTGGACACAATGGCTAGCAGGCAACCATGTAGAAGAGGCTGTGCTCAGTGCTCTTTGGAGGGGTAGATGCAAAGTCTCTGCCCTAGCACTAAGACTAATAGCTAAAGTATTTACTACATGCCAGACTCTGTGCTAGATGCTCTTCACATATTTTCTTTTTTGGCCTTCTCAATAACCCTTTGTAGTACATATTGTTAGTCCTATATTCTATATATTTAGATAAGAGTCGGACACGACTGAGCGACTTCACTTTCACTTTTCACTTTCATGCATTGGAGGAGGAAATGGCAACCCACTCCAGTGTTCTTGCCTGGAGAATCCCAGGGATGGCGGGGCCTGGTGGGCTGCCGTCTCTGGGGTCACACAGAGTTGGACATGACTGAGTGACTTAGCAGCAGCAGCAGCAGCAGCAGTTTGCCTAAGATCACATGGCCATGGCGTGTTTCAGCCGAGATAGAAACCCACATCTATGCATCTCTGAAATGCCTGTTCTTAGTTTCTGGGCTAAATAGAATGTTTATAACCCAGCAGTAATATGATAAATTGTGATTAAATAATAAAGGGTTCATACATAATACAATGGTTTCATTGTCACCGGGGCAATGTTTCAATGCAAGTATATGTTCAGAAATTGAGTTAGACCCGCAGAATCATTGCACTTTCACCATGCAGGTTATGGGCTTCCCAGGTGGTGCTAATGTTAAAGAAACTGCTTGCTGATGCAGGAGATGAAAGAGACATGGGTTCGATCCCTGGGTCAAGAAGATAGCCTGGAGTCGGAAATGGCAACCCACTCCAGTATTCTTGCCTGGAAAATTCCATGGGTAGAGTTGCCTGGTGGGCTACAAAGAGCTGGACACCACTGTGGGACTGAGCACACTCATTCATGCAGGTGATACCAGCTTCACTTCAGTTTGGACCCAGTCCTATCTACATTCTGTCATGTTTTATTAAAATCAAATGGAATGACTAGAAATGGTGCTTATCAAAGCCACCAAAGTATAGAATGGTAGATTTACTCAAGAATCACTAAAATCACAGGCAGAAAATTCTGAATATGACTCTTTTCTTTAACTGTTGTGATAACTTGAATAGAAATATAATGATCCTTAATTGCCTGTCCTAAAATTCAACTTCAAGAAATGATTCAGTTCAGTTCAGTTCAGTTGCTCAGTTGTGTCTGATTCTTTGTGAGCCCATGAATCACAGCACGCCAGGCCACCCTGTCCATCACAAACTCCTGGAGTTCACTCAGACTCAAGTCCATCGAGTCAGTGATGCCATCCAGCCATCTCATCCTCTGGCGTCCCCTTCTCCTCCTGCCCTCAATCCCTCCCAGCATCAGAGTCTTCTCCAATGAGTCAGCTCTTTGCATGAGGTGGCCAAAGTACTGGAGTTTCAGCTTCAGCATCATTCCTTCCAAAGAAATCCCAGGGCTGATCTCCTTCAGAATAGACTGGTTGGATCTCCTTGCAGTCCAAGGGACTCTCAAGAGTCTTCTCCAACACCACACTTCAAAAGCATCAATTCTTCAGTGCTCAGTCTTCTTCACAGTCCAGCTCTCACATCCATACATTACCACTGGAAAAACCATAGCCTTGACTAGGTGGACCTTTGTTGGCAAAGTAATATCTCTGCTTTTCAATATGCTATTTAGGTTGGTCATAACTTTCCTTCCAAGGAGCAAGCGTCTTTTAATTTCATGGCTGCAGTCACCATCTGCAGTGATTTTGGAGCCCAGAAAAATAAAGTCTGACACTGTTTCCACTGTTTCCCCATCTATTTCCCATGAAGTGATGGGACTGGATGCCATGATCTTCGTTTTCTGAATGTTGAGCTTTAAGCAACTTTTTCACTCTCCACTTTCACTTTCATCAAGAGGCTTTTTAGTTCCTCTTCACTTTCTGCCATAAGGGTGGTGTCATCTGCATTATCTGAGGTTATCGATATTTCTCCCAGCAATCTTGATTCCAGCTTGTGTGTCTTCCAGTCCAGCGTTTCTCATGATGTACTCTGCATATAAGTTAAATAAACACGGTGACAATATACAGCCTTGACAATATACAGTACTCCTTTTCCTATTTGGAACCGATTACTTAGAATTAAATTTGATCTCTGTTAAACTTATAAACAGGACTTTCATCCAACCTATTATTTTTGTAGGGCAAAAAGATAAATTCACCAAGACTCAGTGGCCTCAGATACACTATCAAGAAGAATTATGAATGAGGGAAATATTGAAATCTTTACTGCCAACAGAAACTGTAGGCCCACTTTTATTTATTCTTTGCATGCACAAGCACATGATCTCTTCATTGTTCTATTTCTGGGCATTTGGCAACCACTTAAAGTAACATGGGACAGAGGTGTTAGTCAAATGAGAGCATGAATGTCAAGAGGACTGAGCCTAAGCCTTGTAGAAATAGCTGAAGTGCTGAGGGGGAAGCTTGGAAAAGCATGGGTGACAAGGCTGTGTATATTTCATGCAAGGCTCATTTTGGGAATCCCAGGCATGTGCAGTTAATTTCAGTATGTGTGAGACAAGGCTAAAAAGGTCTTCATCTAATATACTATAGTCAGGTATTTTATTGATGCTGAGTCTAACTTTTAAAAACAAAATTAGAAGTGAACCAATAATAAATTGTGCACACCAACGAAGGAAAAGTGCCTGCCAGAGTTTTATATTTATTCTGAGGTTTAAGCCTATTTAGGTAGTTCAAATAAGACACCAGAAAAAACATCATGTCATCATACCTATTAAACTTTTTTTCACAGTTAAAATGAGGTAATCTGGCTTTACAATGTCTTAGGTTGAATTAAACAGTTTGATCCAGGTTACAAGAAAGACGAGAGAGATATATTCGAACAATTATTTCCTAGGGGGGAAAAAGCCACGTGAAATGCATATGAATAATATAATTATGCCACAAAATACATTTCAGAGTGTCAAGCAACATATATGCAAAATTTTCTAACCTTAAAATTGGTATAATATTATTATTTTTTACTTAGCAAACAGCATGCATTGTCATATAAAACAAGCATAGAGGACAAAATATATAATAGAGAATTTATCAGATTCACATTATCATCTGAATTGACTGAGACTTATTTTCACTATGACAATCTCTGTATTTTCTAATCAGTGAGGTTAAGTATTACATTTGGCATATACACAATACAAATAATGCCATACATCATCTGTATGTAATACTTATTACTATCAGGAATTTAGTAAGTATAATAGCAGCAAGGTACCACTGTTTCTAGAATATGTTCTAAGGTTTATCATATTGATACCATAGATTTACGATTGAAGTGTTATTAGTGCTCTAAACTAATAACAAGTGTAAAACTGCAAATGTACAAAGCTACAGAAGGCCTATCTGACTTTTCAAAGTGCTGTGCTTCTCGTTGGGCTCAAAGCTTATGAGCAAGCCCCAACTATCTGAATGAAGTATACTGGCCCCAGTTCTGAGTTCCAATCAGGTCAAGTTCTAGTGATGGGGTGGGAGTAGGGGTGCAGAATAATGCATTGGAGGAGAATAAGGTGCAAAAGCCGCTGTGGTCAGAGTGCATTTGCACATTGCTGAATGTATGTGCTTTTTATTGTAAGTTTTGCCAGCAACCACAGTAATCATCAGTTGATTAAGGACGACCAGGAGACAAGAGGAAGCAGTGGTATATATGACAGAGATGAGAGGGAAAGAGATGGAGAATGCCTCTAGATTATTGATGGAAAGCCTCAGTAGACTGTGAGATCGAATTTCCGGTGAAGAGAAGATTTTATCCACACTATGTGGCTTAGAAACAAATTTGAGAATCTTAAGAACAAGTTTTGTTGGAGTAAAGACTAGAATACTATATCCACTGCAGGATAGAGTTATCGTAGAATATTTTTACAGTGCCTTAAGACTGTGCTAGTTCAACAATGTCAATAGCATTTTGTATTGTATTCCTCTGGTTTAGGACCAGTTCAGTGATGACAGTGCCATTAGCATCACTATTTCTTGTAAGAAGCTGGGGAAGCCAGGGGATAAGGAGACAGTGGACCTCTCGGAACAGTAAAGAGCTGTGTTTGGAATGAAAAGTAAAGTTTCTAGCTAAACCACTTATCACCCAGTCAGGTCACTCCTGTGTGTCCCAAGGCAACATCTGTGAGTGACAAAGCTCTGGTGGCAAATACTAGGAGGCAGTATGAGGAAGAGGGGAGTTAGTGGAATTTAGAATATGTCTGTTAGGGGACAGACATTTCTCTGCCATACAAAATAAAATTTCTATCGGTCTGCGCATTTAATGTTATCAACTTCTATTCACTCCCTTTTGGCATAACATGACTATTTTAGTGTGCATTTAGGAAAGCTCAGCTCACTAGGTCAGGTATTTCTTTCAGTCTCACTCATCTCATCTTACAGGTCACTAAAGGTGCTACTGATGGACAAGGTCTGTCATCCTAAGCCACTCTCTTGGGAAATGAACCCAGGTAGCATTTCTCTACACATGCCAAACAAGGAAGATTACCATCCCTGTGCACCCTCTGAGCACAGGCATTCAACCTAATTATTAAGGACCTGATATTTGGGGGGAGGTAGTCGACTGTGGTTTGCAAAACTGCAGACAGCATCTTTATCCCAGATGAATGAACCAATCTGTGCAGATTGAGCACAGAAGTGCTTCTTTGCTCTGCAAGGTGGGAGGCGGAGGAGGGGGTGGTTTCTCATGGCCATGCACTGATCATTAGCTCATTCTGTTGCCCTCAGAACCTAACAGTAAAAATCTGCAATCAGCCAATGAAGAACATTACAAAAACTTCAGCTGTAGCATGAACAGATTCTGTAAGATGGTCTAAATTTGTGTAGGACTTTGGCTTCCTAGAAAAAGCAGCAGTTTAATCTCTATCTTAATCTCTTCTGTTTGTCCACCTTTAGTTTGGCACTAAGCCTCCCAGCTGGGTTGTATGTAATAATAACATCTCTGTGGGCAGCACTTTCTTACTGTAAGATTCGAAAAAAAGCGAAAGTACAAAATCATTAAATTCCAGAATGCCCCACTACATTGTCTTCTTGAACAGAAAGATAATGTGTTTGATGTGAATATAAGGTCATGTTAGAAGCAGGACTCTTAAGAACGATCATTACCTGGGTTTAGCTCTCGTGTTTTTGTTTGAGTTTATATAAAATCCTGGGTTTGGGCTGTGGCTTAACTGTTCTTAAGAATTCAAGGGTCTGGACTCAGTGCTGAGGAGGAAACTTAAACTTAATTACTATAGAATCTAATACAGCAAATATATAATTTTTGGCATAACCCTCTTAGATCTGCCATTAATTTAAAATTTAATCCTCAATAATTGTTCACTCCCTTCCATTAATTCCATCTTGACCTTGCCCTCTAGTCCTAAGAATACCTTCTACACCCATGAAACCATGGGGGTACCTCTAAAGGGCTCAGAGTTCAAGCCTTTGAACACTGCTCTACTCTGACAGGAGATGTTGTCGGCTGTTTTGCAAACCACAGTCAGCTAGCTTCCCCCAGATTTCAGGTTCTTAGTAGTTAAGTTGAATGCCTGTGCTCAGAGGGTGTACAGGGGTGGTAATCTTCCTCCTGCAGCACATGTAGACGGTAACCTTTGCGTGAAGTCATGGTGGTGTGGCTATGTGGGAAGTGGTCTAGGGAACTGTAGAAAAACTCAGTATACATTACAGAATAAATGTAGCCTCAAATCCTGTGAAACTAAAGCTCTCTTTGGCTCAGTCAAGTGGCTTTTTCTCTGATCTTGAGGTTCCTCCTGGGTGAATGCTATAGCCTTATTTGACCTGAAAAGTCCCCAGAACTTGTGAGAACAAGAAATGTGATTGGGTCACCATTTTTTTTTTTTTTTTTCTTGTTGACAGTGGCAGAAGGAGTCATAGACCTAAAGTCTCTTTCTGGTTGGTCCCATCATTGAGTCTCCTGCTTGACTTGAGGTCAAGGAGCAGAACACACACATCCTTTACAATATATTAAGCAACTGGGTCTTAGGGCAGCAACTCTGCCAATTCAGGGGTGTTTATTAAGGATGAACTGTAAATAATCCTCCTATCTCCCAAACTCCCTGTGCAGAATTTCAAAATGCATGCACGAAGGAGTAAGCATCTGCCCCTCCACAAAGAGCAAGGCTCCACGTATGCAACCTTGATACCGTTTTCTGTGCTTTTTTATCATGCAAACACTGAGGTGCACTTAAATGTTACAACCCAAGTGAAGCACAACTATATATTTTAACAGTAAAGGAAAAAAAAATCAAGTAAACATTTCACTGAACAGTCAGCAGCCCTTGGGTATCATCGGCATCCTGTGTAGATACCTGTCAACACACCTGGCCTCATAGCACCAAGCACCTGGGCAAAGCTGAGGCTGAAATAAAACAGAGCAGAACAATTCTCCTCTTGCCTCCGTATATCTCTTTGCCAAGTAACAAAGTATTGAAAGAAAGGAAATGATCTAGTCCTTAGTAGCTGACCAAGTACTAAGATCAAGACCAAAATGAAACAATGACAACACAAATAAAACCCTGAGGGTAGGCTAGGGAATTTCAGAGCTTATCACTGAAGTTTAATACCAGAATTGAAGGAAGATTAAGAAAGCGAGGGCACTCACTTTCTTCCGCCTTTCCACAGAAAGCCTTAAAAAATTAATAGCAAAATCCCAGAAACCTCTTTGGAGAGAGATTCAAGTCCAAGAGAAGGGACAGTTAAACCATATTTCCCCAGAAGCCTTTGTGTTGTGACCTCTCAAGCTGTGGAAGCTAAAGGCTGGGGCCTAAATTACTCTAAACAAAACAAAGGCTGGAAGACCAAGCATTGGGGGCGGGGGGCGCATGTGCTCTCAGTAGCTCAGCTGGGACACCCCCACTGCAGGCAGCATGCAAAATCCAGCAATGAGCATCAGAGAACACGATGGGGAAGCTGCTGGGAGGGTGTCCAGCCATCTGTATAAACGCACACAGCTGTCCAGGATTCCAGGTTATCTTTCCGCCTAAAGGATCCAGATGCTGGCATTTCCTTAGGGATTCTCAGAGAGTTGTGAGGAGCATTCAAGTGCTCACACTTCTGTGCCCAGCATTCTTCCTACTTCCTTCCTTTTCATCCCTCTTCTAGAGGGTTTTCCTCCAGAACCGGAGATCCTTAGGACCCATCTCGTCTTCTGCTCCAGTGTGTGGCTTGGTAGAGGCATCTCAGGTCTGGACCACAGCTACACATGAACACCATCCCCAGCATGACTGGGGGGACCAGAATGTCTACAGCTTATACAGTAGAGTCAGAAGTCACTCACAGTCCTGAGATGCGCAGTCCTCTTGAGGGCCATCTGGCCTACTGAGAAGAGTTCAGGAAGCTCCTTGGTGAGTGCTCTTGAAGTAAGAAGCACTGACAATAGTTAATCTATAAATACATAAATGAATAAATAAATAAATAAAACACAAGAGGGCTCTTTGTAGTTAAGCACCTCTTATCAATAAAAAATGATAATAATAATAAAATCCCCTCTTGAGTTTCAAAGCCCTCCTGCAGTGATTAGTAGGCTCAGAATAACCTGCAGAGAGTAGAACAATCAAGACACAAACCGAAGTGTTCCGACACTGGGTATTACTCACTGGATGACATATCGTCATCCTAAATGTTCCCGAGGTAGTCTTGTGTTCAAGGATTTACAGAATGGCTCCACATCCACTTGGAGCCTCCTTAAATCCATTGCACTTTCCCATGCATCTTGTGTCTGCCTCCATGGTGTCATGGACAAGGTGTCTTCCATTAGTGTTGAGTCCCACAGAGCAGACTCGAGTTCTAGACAGCAGTGAAATGCAATTCCAAAATCTGGCTGGAAGATCCCACTCCAAAGAGGACTTTGCCAAAATGATGCAGGCACTTGCCCGGCAGCCAATTTGGGGAGACCTACAGAATTAGATCAAATAAATATGGCATGCAACAGACATGCATGTCTATCTCTTGTTGGGCCTCAGATTGCAAATATGTACCAGTGTTGTTCCTTTCAATTTTAAGAATTAGTCAAAGAAATGGAGAGGAATCAGTGTTTTAAAAGTGGGAAACATCTTTCTGATACCAGGGACAGTATGCACTGTTTATCTGAAGAAGGAAGGTGACCAATTACCAAGCACAAGCATGCCAAGAACAGCTTGTGGCTGAAATACCTTGGTGATAGATACACCTTGGTGATAGATACATCTTACTCTTGGGGAGGAAGTGGTGACATTCAACACGCCTAGAGAAAACTGGTGCTTGACCTGTCTCCCTTCAGAGCCCCAGAGTGGTGAATAAGCCACCCCACAAGGCAGTCCACATCTGCCTTGAGCCATCCTTTGGATCAGGAATGCCTTTCTGCTTTAGCCTTCTCTCTGGCTCAAATACAGCATCCTGGAAGACAACAGGGAACTGGGCCAATTAGGGGACACTCCAGCATTCCAAAGGAAGCTGGAGACCCCATTCCCATATTATATGCAACATCATATGCCATTAGGGAGATGCTGACCTTGACCATAAGAAAAATGCTTTCTTCCCTTGGACTTCAGTTTTTAAAAAGTCTCATCTGGAAAAAATGCAATTAATAGCCCTATAATTTTATCCAAATAACCTTGTGAGGAGGGGAAAAAAATGTCCCGTCCTCTTACCCACTTCACCATCACTGCCCAGGGGTCAATAGGAAACCCTTCAGAACTCTAGCCTGGATCAACAACTTCAATATTAAGTTAAATAAAAAATTAAATCAGCATTTAGCCAAAGCTCTATCCTCCTGTAGGAGGTCATTCAATTCAATGACTGTCGTGGCAAAGTCCACCAGGTCTACGAAGTCAGACGTGATGATGTTGACCCCCATGGCTCCAGGCTTCTGAGTCTTCACCCAGTCCAGGATGGCAGGAAGATTCCTATGCAGGAGAGTATTGGGGCAAGAGAGAACAGAGAATTGTGTTTAGAAAAAGAAAGAACACATTTCTGTTAATATAACAAAAGCGTGTCAATAGAGGTATAAACCACAAACCCCCACCCTTGCCTCCAAATTGGTCTATTTAAATAATCTCTTTGAGGGACAGAGTGATGTCTATTCCATCAGATGCCTGTACTTTCAGAATTTCTGTGCTGGAAGAGGAAATTCTTTGCTTCGATCACCAAAGAGACAAAATGTCAACAGGACCTTGAAAAATTATGATCAAGAGCCTAATTATTGGAGGGTTCTTTACCTTTTTTAACCATGAAATTTTTTTATCATGAAAACTTTAAACATACTGCACCACTGAAATAAACTTACAGGAAGCATCTCAAACATCCAGATCTACCACTAACATTTTACTCTATTTGTTTACCACATATCTGTCCATCATGCTCAGCGCATGCTCAGTCGCTCAGTTGTGCCCAACTCTTTGTGACCCTATCAATCCATATTATATTTTTTGACAAATTCCAACTACAAATGTTTATATGTGCGTGTGTGCTAAGTCGCTTCAGTCATGTCTCACTCTTTGCAATCGCTTCAGTCATGTCTCACTCTTTGCAACCCTATGGGCTGTAACCCTCCAGGCTCCTCTGTTCATGGAATTCTCCAGGCAAGAATCCTGGAGTGGGTGGCTATGCCCTGCTTCAGGGAATCTTCCCAACTGAGGGATCGAACCTGCATCTCTTACGTCTTCTGCATTGGCAGGTGGATTCTTTACCACTCGCACCACTAGCGTTCCCCTCAATACCTCAGTAAGAAGATCATTAACTAGGGTTCAGTATTTCTTTTCACTTTTTCTTTTGACATAAAGTTTGTACACAATAAAATGCACAAATCTTAAGTGAACACTAGTTGAGTTTTGACAAAGGTGTATACATAACCCATAGCCATTTCAATGTAGAAAACATTACCAGCATCCCAGAAAGTTCCTGAATTCATATTCCCCATTGATCCCTGCCCCCACTCTCCCAGAGGCAATACTTATACTGATTTTCTTTTAACCACAAATTAAATTTGCCTGGTCTAGAACTACACATAAACCATGCATTTTCTGTTCTTGTGTGTAAGGCTCTTTCACTCAGCATTATGGTTTTGAAAGTCATCAGTGTCACTGCACGCATCAGCAACTTGTTCTTTTTTTTTAATCACCAGATAATATTCCACTGTATGCATACACTGCAATTTATCCACTTTCTTATTGATGGGTAAACAGGCTGTTTCCAGTTTTTGAATATTATGAATAAAACTGTTATGGTCATCTTTAGATAAGTCTTTTTTAATGGACATTTATTTTAATTTTTCTTGAGTAAATATCAAAGAGTGAAGTTGTTTTATTATATGTGAGATTTACATTTGGTTTTATAAGAAGCTTCCAGATCTTTTCCCAAAGAGGTCGTTTCATTGTACATTCCATGAACAAAGTGTGAGAGTTCTGGTTGCTTCACATTCTCTCTCAAATTTGGTGCTATCAGTCTCTTTTAATTTTAGCCATTCTATGGGTGTGAAAAGTTACCTCATGGTGTTTCACTCTGCATTTTTCTGATCACTAATGATGTCGACCAGTTTGTCATGTACTTACTGGCCATTTATGTATCTTCTTTGGGAAGTATCTGCTTAATTCTTTTACCCATTCTCCCTTTTGTTCTTTTTCTTTTAACTGTAGAGTAGTAGAAGTTATTTATATATTCTGGATACTATGCTTTTTGAATATTTTATCCTCCCCTGTAGCTTGCTTCGGAGAAGGCAATGGCACCCCACTCCAGTACTTTTGCCTGGAAAATCCCATGGACAGAGGAGCCTGCTAGGCTGCAGTCCATGGGGTTGCTAGAGTCGGACACGACTGAGCGACTTCACTTTGACTTTTCACTTTCATGCATTGGAGAAGGAAATGGCAACCCACTCCAGTGTTCTTGTCTGGAGAATCTCAGGGACGGGGGAGCCTGGTGGGCTGCCGACTATGGGGTCGCATAGAGTCGGACACGACTGAAGCAACTTAGCAGCAGTAGCAGCAGCAGTAGCTTGCTTATTAATTTTCTCAATGGCCTATTTTGGTGAGCCGAATTCCTTAATTTTGATGGAGTTTAATTTTTTTTTTTTCTTTTATGGTTTCTGTAACTTAAGAAACTTTTGCCTGCTCCGAAGTCACAAGATATTTTCCTGTTTTCTTCTAACAGTTTTATAATTTTAGCTTTTATGTTTAGACCTAAGATCCATCTCAAGTTAATTTTAATATATGGTGTGAAGTACGGGTCAATGTTCACTTTTGCCATATGGATACAGCAGTATGTGTGGCTTCTTAACAGACCAATGCTTGTTCACAGTTGTCTTACAGACTGTCAGTCTCAATTATAATCTGAGGAATTTCTATGTGAAAGCCAGAATGTTATGTCCAAAGAAGCTTGCAATTCAGAGATGTAAACAAATGATGACAGTTTAACGTGATAGTTCCTATTAGCAGCAAGTGTAAACACCATGGGTGGTATAGAGGAGAGAGTAACGAAGTACCAAGGTTTACATTATAGTAAAATAGCTCACTAAACACTTGCAAAGTTGAACATGCTGCTGGAAGATGCAAGGAAGACGCAAACCAGGGCTAATGTTTGGTTAAGAGATTGGAGTATTTTTAGGAAGGATTTTCTCCAGGTAAAATCTGAAAATAAACTGAGTTTATTTCTCAATGGCCCCGTTTCTCTTTTGGTAACACTGTCCTTGGTTGTCACCTTCTCTGCTCCTTGTTCCTGGGAAGGTGCCCTCCCTCTTCTGAACACACAGCCGACTTCTCAATCTCCCCCAGGCAACCTGGTCAAGGCCACACAGCCTTTTGTCTTTCTTTCTTTCCCTTTTATCCTGACAACTATAATAAGTCCTGGGTCTCTTCCTTTGCTCAGTGGACTCTACAATCAGCCATGGGCTAAAACACATCTCATATATTGATTTGCATTTTTAGATTCATTGCTGATTAGGACTTAGTAGGTCACTATCACAGGGGTCGGGGAAGGCAATGGCATCCCACCCCAGTACTCTTGACTGGAGAATCCCATGGACAGAGGAGCCTGGTAGGCTCCAGTCCATGGTGTTGCTAAGAGTCGGATAGGACTGAGCGACTTCACTTTCACTTTTCACTTTCATGCATTGGAGAAGGAAATGGCAACCCACTCCAGCACTCTTGCCTGGAGAATCCCAGGGACAGAGGAGCCTAGTGGGCTGCCGTCTATGGGATCGCACAGAGTCGGACACGACTGAAGCGACTTAGCAGTAGCAGCATCACAGGGGTACTTCCATTTTTAACTGCTACTCCTTAAGACTTAGTAACACCCTTGATTTGACTATAACCTATTCAAAATCTCTGTGGCTCAGTTTCTCCCCCAGTAAAATGGGGACCATAATAATACTTCATATAGATTTGGGGGGAATTAAATAAAGTAAAGGGGGCTTCACAGGTGGTGCTAGTGGTAAAGAATCCGCCTGTCAATGCATGAGAAATGCAGCTTTGATCCCTGGGTCAGGTCGATTTCTTGGAGGAGGGCATGGCAATCTACTCTAGTCTTCTTGCTTGGAGAATCCCATGGACAGAGGAGCCCAGTACGCAACAGTCCATAGGGTCGCAAAGAGTCAAACATGACTGAACCAACTTGGCATAGCACACACAACACAAATAAAGTTGGCACATAAAGTAATATGTGTAAAGTGCTTAGAGGAGGACCTGGGATATAATAAGCACTATGCCTGGAAAATCCCACGGACGGAGGAGCCTGGTAGGCTGCAGTCCATGGGGTAGCTAAGAGTCGGACATGACTGAGTGACTTCACTTTCTCTTTTCACTTTCATGCATTGGAGAAGGAAATGGCAACCCGCTCCAGTGTTCTTGCCTGGAGAATCCCAGGGACAGGGAAGCCTGGTGGGCTGCCGTCTATAGGGTCACACAGAGTCGGACACGACTGAAGTGACTTAGCATAGCATAGCATAGCTAGTATTGGGAGAAGGAATCATAATAGTAGAGAGATTTGAGGGTGGAGGTAGGAAACTTTCCTAAAGCACAAAATGCTGTGCCCCGAGAGGGGAGGGTCACAAATGCAGTTTTCCTTTGGAGACAGAGATCTGGAACAAGGAGTGGCCCACATGAAGGCCAGAGCAGCACAGAATCTGATGCATTCAAGCCTTCTTGGGGAAAAAAACACACCAGCTTGTCTGTATTTAAGGATGAAATGCAGGTGCCACCTTCTGGTGATCATGGGGAAATGAGGATTAAGCGTTTGGTGGAGGCATGTCGGCTGACTCAAGCCAGAGCCAACAAAGAGCTCTGTGTCACCTTTGTGTTCACATGGCAGCCTTCCCCAGGGCAAGGATCAGATAACCAGGACTGCGCACAAAGAAAGGGGAATGCAGAACCCACTGTGAGCACGAGCTGCTTTATTTTCTTAAGTCTTAGCCTTCCCCAAGGCCTCTTTACCAAGAGATCAGTGCAGACGGCTGAGCCACATACTGCTTACGGTCTGTGGAGGTGCCGAATCTCACAGGCTGCAGAGCAGCTCAGAAACGTCCCTCTGGCTTTCTACCCACTGAGAGCAAGGCTGGCGCATTGCGGGGATGGGCTTGGCAGGCCTGTTTTGTGCCAGGCGCTGTGGGAGGCACTTTCCTGTTAAGACTCCACAATCTTGTGCGGTGTTACTAACCCCACTTAACTGGTGAGAAAAACCACAGCTCAGACTCCTCAGGAAACTTGTCAAAGGCAGCCTGTTGTAAAGGGAACTCATTAGTTTTTCAGGGCTGCTGTAAGAAAATGTTTGAACACCAGAACTTTATCTCCCCACAGCTCTGGAGGTCCGAAGTCAGAGATCAAGGTGTCGGCAGGTTTGGCTTCTCCTGAGGCCGGTCTCCTTGACCTGCAGACAGCCACCTCCCTGTGTCCTCACAGGGTCTGTTCTCTGTGCACACCCATGCCCAGGGTCTCTGCATATCCTAATCTCCTCCTCTTACAAGGACACCAGTCAGACTGGATCAGAACTCACCCAAAGGGCCTCACTTTAAATTAACCACCTCTTTAAAGCGTCTTTCTCCAGATACAGCCACATTCTGAGGGACTAGGGGTTACGACTTTGACATGTGAACTTCCAGGGAACACGTGAGTATGTGCTCAGTCATGTCTGACTCTGCAACCCCATAGACTGTAGCCCACAAAGCTCCTCTGTGTATAGGATTTTCTAGGCAAGAATCCTGGAGTGGGTTGCCATTTCCTCCTCTGGGGGCTAAGATATATCGGGCTAATAAGATAAAACAATCCTTATTTTTAAAGACTTCCTCTTCTGTGTAAGTACAACTCTCTGCACAGACTTCATCATAAGAGAATCCCATGGACAGAGGAGCCTGGCGGGCTACAGTCCATGGGGTTGCATAGAGTTGGACACGGCTTTCACTTCACTTTTTTCAGTGTTACACAGAAATTTACATGTTTATTTTTCCTCACAGAATGTACATCTGTGGGGGCAGAGACTAGATTATTCATCTTGTGTCTCTGGATCTAGCTCCTATTCATCACGGAATAAATAAATAAATAATATTGCTCTACAAATTTACCAAGGGCATAAGGAAATGGTATGGATATATGAGCATATAGTATACAAAGGAAAGTTCATAATCCTGATCTTGGTTTATGAAACTCTTTCCCAAGTTAACCACAGGTAATTCAATGAAGACAGTAGAGCCACAAAGAAAAGGCGTTTCTAGTTCTGCTCATGGCCAACACAATCAGGAGCTCTCAGACTGTTATCCAAATCACCGCCAGATGAGCTCCTGTTATAGGAAGTCACGCTACCCAAACTAACCAGATAAACAGGGACACATTTTTTGGGCGGATCTTTCATTATCTGAACACCAGCACTCAGCACCTAGAACATAACTTGGGAACGAAGTGATTCTTGTAAATATCCCTTGTTACCCAAATATATTAACTTTCTCAGCTCTGACTGCAAGGGATGCCCTATTAGGTAGATGTATTTATAACACTGCATTTATACACAGGCATAGGCACACACACATACTTGTACGTATATAAAAGCCATCCATTTTCTTGACAACACCGATCATTTATCAGTGTCCAGGATAAAAAACATCATTTAATACAACATTTCTGGAGCTTCTCCTGCCTAACAGTATGCTGCTGCCGCTGCTAAGTTGCTTCAGTCATGTCCGACTCTGTGCCACCCCATAGATGGCAGCCCACCAGGCTCCTCTGTCCATGGGATTCTCCAGGCAAGAACACTGGAGTGGGTTGCCATTTCCTCCTCCAATGCATGAAAGTGAAAAGTAAAAGTGAAGTCGCTCAGTCGTGTCCGACTCTTAGCGACCCCATGGACTCCAGCCTACCAGGGTCCTCTGTCCATGGGATTTTCCAGGCAAGAGTACTGGAGTGGGGTGCCATTGCCTTCTCCAGCCTAACTGTATAGTCAGGATCAATTCTGCTCCAAGGATGTATCTGAAGCTATGACATGGTGAGTGGTATCCTGAACTGCTTCTTAGGACTGTCACTTAAGGAAGGGAGAAGTGAAGTCGGTCAGTTGTGCCTGACTCTTTTGACCCCATGGATAGTAGCCTGCACCAAGCTCCTCCGTCCATGGGATTTTCAAGGCAAGAGTACTGGAGTGGGTTGCCATTTCCTTCTCCAGGGAATCTTCCCCACCCAGGGATCGAACCCAGGTCTCTCACATTGTAGACAGACACTCTACCGTCTGAGCCACCAGGGAAGTCCTAAGGAAGGGAGAAGGATACCCTAAATCCTGGGTGGGCCACCTCTGAATCACTAGCACCTGGCCCAGAAGCTTCATTTAATGCTTCATAAGAGCATGAGTGCTTGGGCAGCTACGAGGGCAGGGGCAAGAACAAGACAGAAGTGCAAGCCTGATGTGAACAGGAGCAGACTGCTGGTGGCTGAAGGTGCTTTGCCTTCGTATTGAAATTTAGAGTATTCATGGTACAATATGTGTATTTCAACAGAATATTTTATTTAGAGATTCTCTGGCTATGGTTCTTGCAGGTCACCTCAAGTGCACAGCTTTTTAAAATACTATGCTTTGGGAATTTTGTTGTTTTAAATCTTCAAGGTATATAGTTTTACTACTGTTTATTCAGAAGAAAATCAAGATAAAGAGATATTTTTTTTAACCCTTCCCACAGGGAAGGAAGCTCATTCCTACCTGTGGACCAGTGTGTTCTTGAGGCCGCCAACCAGGCCCCGGGCAATGGTCTTCACTCTGGGTGTGAGGATAGCTTGAGACACGTGGAAGGAGCCATGGGGGGAGCGCTCACTCAGTGTGGTCTCCAAGAAGAGGATGAGTTTGCGCACACTTGTGGTATTGGCCCACGGTGCGGGGATCTTCTTTCCAGGCCACAGGAAGGGGTATTGCTTGTAGAAGGGACAGTGATAGAAGATAAGAACCTGAAATATTCAGAACAAAGGAGGGCAGTTCATGGGCCACACTCCTATCAGCGGTTATGTTGATATTCAGTTAGAGGCTGAAAGTACATAGGCAGTGCTTTTACCATCCAAATTCACAGACTTCCTCAATTCTACCCTGACCCTCTGCCCTTGGGAATCGCCGGACCCCAGGTGGAGAACCTCTGTGGTTGGTCCTATAAGTTATGACTCCTGTGCTCACGGAATTGACCCTGAGCCCTTGGGTTGAGATCGACACACTGAACTAATCCGGGAGGTCTCAGGTTTTCAGTTGTGTGTGATGATTCTGAATGAAAACTGCCAGGTGAGGAAGGGAGAGCTGGAGCCACACAAGACAGGGAAGACTTCGAGTAGGGGAGGCGTCTCCATTGGGACCTCTCAGGATTGTGGTGATACTAGCAATATTGCTAAAATAATTAGCAAGCTGCATCGCAGCATTAATTAGCTTCTGAAGGCAGCTGAGAGGCAGGGATTGTCCCAGTCCAGAGCTCTGCTGCTTAGGTTTCCAGAGTGAGTGAGTGAAAGTCGTTCAGTCGTGTCCAAGTCTTTGCGACCCCATGGACTGCACAGTCCATGGAATTCTTTAGGTCAGAATACTGGAGTGGGTAGCCTTCCCCTTCTCTAGGGGAATCTTCCCAAACCAGGGATCGAACCCAGGTCTCCTGCATTGCAGGTGGATTCTTTATCAGCTGAGCCACAAGGGAAGCCCAAGAATCCTGGAGTGGGTAGCCCATCCCTTCTCCAGCAGATCTTCCTGACCCAGGAATCGAACCGAGGTCAGTAGTGTATTTTCTTTCTTCCCAGCTGGCAGGGATTCTTTCCTAAGGGAATGTCCAGCCTGTGTATTTACATTCCCTGGACTGCAATCCTTGGATAGCTGGCCTGAGCGCATAATCCTCCAGGCACCCAAGGGCAAGACTCTGAATGTGGGTCTTGTTTCCGGGGCACATTCAGCTGGTGACTAAGGAGCCTAACTGCTCTAGAAGGCCTGGAGCAGGGGAGCGCCAGGCTCCGTGCACTGAACAGACTAATGGTTGTTCTTGTGTTTAATGGCTCTGAGTAATGTCTGACTGACTACTAATGATGTCTGTGGTAAACACATGTGTTAATGAGGTTAATCACAGGCTCATCGTAAGCAGATTGCCTGGGAGATTGGGGAGGATTTCCTGCTGGCGTTGTAACTGGCTTGTTTGGAAGGCCGGGGTCTCCAACATCCATCAGGGTGAAGAGCTGGCTGTGAAATGGACAGTGAGAGGAGAAGCGGAAGGCTGCATGATCCTTCAACACAGCCCGTCAGACCACTTCCTGTGCTCCTGGCCCCTGGGCAGAGGGTCAGGGGTTGAAAGGACAGTGCCGTTCTTCATTCTGCCTTGGAAAATGTGCAAAAAGACACATTCTACAAAAGGGGCTTTATGCCTTTCCTCAGGAGCCTCTTAAGTAATCTGATCCTGAAGGTTAGAGGGGTAATTTCTGTTTACAGTAGGGGGTTGGCCTAGCACACCAGGACTCCTTTTACAGAATTTTAGGGGCAGCAGCTTGCCCGGGGCCTGTGTTTGGCATCAGACTCCCAACCTCACCCTGCTGTATTTCCCATCTGAGATATTCTTCCCTCCAGCTCAGCAATTCATGTGCCACTTTTCTCCCGAGACTCAGATTTAAAATCTCATTTCCTGTAAGAATTTTTCTTTAATTGACCTCTTCTTATTTTGATCGTTCTTTTCCAAGGGCCCCAGGATGTAGATTTAGACCATATACTATTTTTCAACTGATGGCTTACAAACGCTTTTCTTCATACAGTACATATGAGGCAGTTTCATCTCGTAATTGTGTATCAGTTGTCTTATATTTTACTAGTGTCACATATTCTTCTTACCTTCTCATTAAGATTCTAATACTGCCAAGTTGTAGATGAAATCTTCTCATTCACTGTACCTTCAAAACCCATAGCCACTAATGTACCAGCACAACCCTGTGAGCTGGGATGTAATTGCATATGGAGTAAATGAAATGTGACTAAATGGTTGTAAACTTCTTGCCATTAAATTATGGTAATAAAATACTCTGGGGGTTACATGCAAGACAGATCACTACATAATGAATAAAGTTTAACCGCCAGCGTGGCGTGCTCCAACAGTGGCGAGGTAACTGAGGCTTTGCTGGAGATCTCTTTGTTCACCTTTTAAGAGGTATGGCAGGGAAACTTTTGGGAAAGAAAGTGGAAAAGGAAGCCCTGAAATTCAAATTGACAACATGAGACCTTTTTCTGACATGTCATCACAGTCTCTTTCTGTCATAATTTTAGGGATGTTGGTTGTTGAATGATATAGATTCAGTTCAGTTCAGTTCAGTTGCTCAGTTGTGTCTGACTCTTTGTGACCCCATGAATCGCAGCACGCCAGGCCTCCCTGTCCATCACCAACTCCCGGAGTTCACTCAGACTCATGTCCATCGAGTCAATGATGCCATCCAGCCATCTCATCCTCTGTCGTCCCCTTCTCCTCCTGCCCCCAATCCCTCCCAGTATCAGGGTCTTATGCAGTGAGTCAAATCTTTGCATGAGGTGGCCAAAGTATTGGAGTTTCAGCTTTAGCATCAGTCTTTCCAATGAACACCCAGGACTGATCTCCTTTAGGATGAACTGGTTGGATCTCCTTGCAGTCCAGGGGACTCTCAAGAGTCTTCTCCAACACCACACTTCAAAAGCATCAATTCTTCAGCACTCAGCTTTCTTCACAGTCCAACTCTCACATCCATACATGACCACTGGAAAAACCATAGCCTTGACTAGACAGACCTTTGTTGGCAAAGTAATGTCTCTGCTTTTGAATATGCTATCTAGATTGGTCGTAACTTTCCTCCCAAGGAGTAAGCATCTTTTAATTTCATGGCTGCAGTCACCATCTGCAGTAATTTTGGAGCCCCCTTCCCCAAAATAAAATCTGACACTGTTTCCACTGTTTCCCCATCTATTTGCCATGAAGTGATGGGACCAGAGGCCATGATCTTAGTTTTCTGAATGTTGTGCTTTAAGCCAACTTTTTCACTCTCTTCTTTCACTTTCATCAAGAGGCTTTTTAATTCTCTTCACTTTCTGCCATAAAGGTAGTGTCATCTGCATATCTGAGGTTATTGATATTTCTCCCAGCAATCTTGATTCCAGCTTGTGTTTCTTCCAGCCCAGTGTTCCTCATGATGTACTCTGCATATAAGTTAAATACGCAGGGTGACAGTATACAGCCTTGATGTATTCCTTTTCCCATTTGGAACCAGTTTGTTGTTCCATGTCCAGTTCTAACTGTTGCTTCCTGACCTGCATACAGGTTTCTCAAGAGGCAGGTCAGGTGGTATGGTATTCCCATCTCTTTCAGAATTTTCCACAGTTTATTGTGATCTACACAGTCAAAGGCTTTGGCATAGTCAATAAAGCAGAAATAGATGTTTTTCTGGAACTCTCTTGCTTTATCCATGATCCAGCGGATGTTGGCAATTTGATCTCTGGTTCCTCTGCCTTTTCTAAATCCAGCTTGAACATCTGGAATTTCATGGTTCACATATTGCTGAAGCCTGGCTTGGAGAATTTTGAGCATTACTTTACTAGCGTGTGAGATGAGTGCAATTGTGCAGTAGTTTGAGCAATCTTTGGCATTGCCTTTCTTTGGGATTGGAATGAAAACTGACCTTTTCCAGTCCTGTGGCCACTGCTGAGTTTTCCAAATTTGCTGGCATATTGAGTGCAGCACTTTCACAGCATCATCTTTCAGGATTTGGAATAGTTCAACTGGAATTCCATCACCTCCACTCGCTTTGTTCGTAGTGATGCTTTCTAAGGCCCACTTGAGTTCACATTCCAGGATGTCTGGCTCTAGGTGAGTGATCAAACCATCGTGATTATCTGGGTCATGAAGCTCTTTTTTGTGCAGTTCTTCTGTGTATTTTTGCCACCTCTTCTTAATATCTTCTGCTTCTGTTAGGTCCATACCATTTCTGTCCTTTATCGAGCCCATCTTTGCATGAAATCTTCCTTGGTATCTCTAATTTTCTTGAAGAGATCTCTAGTCTTTCTTATTCTGTTGTTTCCTCTATTTCTTTGCATTGATCGCTGAGGAAGGCTTTCTTATCTCTTCTTGCTATTCTTTGGAACTCTGCATTCAGATGCTTATGTCTTTCCTTTCATCCTTTGCTTTTCGCTTCTCTTCTTTTCACAGCTATTTGTAAGGCCTCCTCAGACAGCCATTTTGCTTTTTTGCATTTCTTTTTCTTGGGGATGGTCTTGATCCCTGTCTCCTGTACAATGTCACGAACCTCCGTCCATAGTTCATCAGGCACTATATCTATCAGATCTAGGCCCTTAAATCTATTTCTCACTTCCACTGTATAATCATAAGGGATTTGATTTAGGTCATACCTGAATGGTCTAGTGGTTTTAGCTACTTTCTTCAATTAAAGTCTGAATTTGGCAATAAGGAGTTCATGATCTGAGCCACAGTCAGCTCCTGGTCTTGTTTTTGCTGACTGTATAGAGCTTCTCCATCTTTGGCTGCAAAGAATATAATCGATCTGATTTCGGTGTTGACCATCTGGTGATGTCCATGTGTAGAATATTCTTTTGTGTTGTTGAAAGAGGGTGTTTGCTATGACCAGTGCGTTCTCTTGGCAAAAGTCTATTAGCCTTTGCCCTGCTTCATTCCGTACTCCAAGGCCAAATTTGCCCGTTACTCCAGGTGTTTTTTGACTTCTTACTTTTGCATTCCAGTCCCCTATAATGAAAAAGACATCTTTTGGGGGTGTTAGTTCTAAAAGGTCTTGTAGGTCTTCATAGAACCGTTCAACTTCAGCTTCTTCAGCATTACTGGTTGGAGCATAGGCTTGGATTACCATGATATTGATTAGCCCGCAGTTAAAACTATAACAGAACTTTACTCTGCTAAAAATTCACTGCCTGCATGATTCGTTATTCCTGAAATTACCTGTTTATCTGCAAATTTCTAAATGATCTAGTATGCAATATGGCAGCCTGTGTACAAAATTATTAAACTATAACCTGTTTACCAACTTAGCTCAAAATTTAACCTTACCCAAATCTTCATATTCAAAGGCCCATTCACAGATCTTCCCTGTCTCCCATTCAGCGAATAAAGCCAAAGTGTTTTTGTTAGCATAATCTATAACTCTGGTTGTGAAAATCACCAAGGTGTGTGAACAGCCCTGGGAAAGCATTGAGAACTGTGGGAACTCTGGAGAACTGACAGTCTGTGACCGTGACAGCCTTGCCACTCACCAACAATGTTCTCCTGGGAAAGCCTCAGTTTTCAAATCTGTAAAATAAGGATAATAATGACAACCTATGTCATAGTGCTATGGAGAGAATTTAATGAGTTAATCCCTGTACTTAGCACACTGTAAAAGTCTCATGAATGTTATTATTGCTCTTGTTACTAGTATTATTTAATGTTGTAAGAGAGAGATTCCACTGTGGAAAAGTTTTTCCATATTAGGCTTGTGAGTCCAAACAGATATAAACTTATGTTTAGGGGAGAGGTGTGGTAAATGTTTGGCAAAATATCACTTATGAAAGTTTTAGTGAAGAAAAATAGCTTAGATAACTTTAACAGACACTGAGAGTTAACTCTTTAGTCTTTGTAGAGCCGTTTAGGGCTGCACAGTGCGACTCAGTGTTTCCCGCTCCTCAGGCCAAGTCTGGGAGTCATCCTTGAATCCTCATGGTCCCAACAATGAGGAAACCCTATTAGCTCTAACTTCTGGGTTCAAAATCTGACCACTTTCCACTGAGATTCTCCTTGCTGGTTTCCATACTCTCCTTCTGTCTCTACTCCAAGTCTCTTCTTAGTAAGCAGAGGGATGCCATCAAAACCTAAGTCAGGCCATAGAATCCTGGGCTTGGAACCCTCCCAGAACCTTCCCCACTCAGAGTAAAAGCCAAGTCCTTACCAGGCCCCTACAATCCCCTACTATCTCTCTGCCTTCCTCTGCTGCTTTGCTTTCCAGCCCCACAGCTCCCGCTTTTCCTCAACAATGCTGGGCGCCTTCCTGCTTTGGGGCTCTGCTCTGGTTGGTTCCCTCTGCTGGGAAAGCTCTTTCCCCAGTAGATTAATTCCCTCAAATGCCATTTTTTCAACAAGGGCTACTCTGATCAAACTATTTAAAATTGTGACTGACCCTCCAATCCAAAGAACCCTGGTTTCCCCTTATGCTGCTTGTCTTTCTTTTTCCATTGCTCCCGTGACTTTCTAACATTTTATATGCTGTATTTATCCTATTTATTACCTATGATCTATCTCCCTCCACCTGAATGAAATCTCCATCAGGGCAAGGATCTTTGTTTCTTTACTGATTTAACCCAAGTGCTTTAGTTTGGAGCTTGGCACACACTTGGTGTTCAACATATATTTGCAAATGAGTAATCTTAAATTGATTTTTAATTAAAAGCTCTTCTCTCATTTCAAAAATAACTGCGTCTTGAAGATGTTTTGGTTAATGCATCTATGAGTAAGGAAGCAACTGTGAATGAAAGGTCTTTTTTTTTTTCTTCCTTTTTAAAGAGTCTATATCGGAGCCTGACCATTTCTAAAGCTCTCCTCTCCCACCATCACCATCCTCTTGGACCAGAGAAGAATTTATCTGAGGCTCACACTCCGTTTCCTGAGTTTCTGCATCATGGGTCTAAGTTTGGATCTCTTCTCAACTTGGGGGTGCTCTTCCAGACTTGATCCCTTCATGGCTTTTCCTTCCTTAACTCTGTCTCCCCCACTGACCCAAATGCCTTTAAAAATGTTAACACCTCTGAGATGAATCACTTCCTGTGCCTTTGTCAGCTGACGCTTCTACCTATCGATTAACATTTGTCAGGGATGATCTGACATTGAGTTGAAGGCTCAGTGGGACAGATTGTCCCTAAGGGGAATGAGGAGGGTGAAAACAGACTGGATGGGAGATACAAAAATGGGAATGGCCAACTGGTCCTATTTCACAACTCTGCCTTGGGCTGGTTTTGGCCAGGTCATTCAAAGTCTACTTAGATGCTCAACCAGTTGCCAAACATGTAGTAAATATTTGGCAGATATCAATCCCGGTTCTGGAGAAGGAAATGTCAACCCATTCCAGTGTTCTTGCCTGGGATGGCAGAGCCTGGTGGGCTGCCGTCTATGGGGTTGCATAGAGTTGGACACAACTGAAGTGACTTAGGAGCTTAGCAATCCTGGTTCAGTGGTACCCAGGGGAGCCCTTGGAGCCATCTGAGAGCCCAGGAACCAGATTTTTATTATCACAAACACTCTATGCCTTCTACCCCAAGGGCCCTGGAATGAGATGTTTTAGAGCTGGTGACCCTGAAAAAGCAGGAAGAGTTCCGTTCTTGCTCTTGGAAATTTCTCTCTGTTCCCTCCTACCTGGCACTTCTTCTCCCACAGCCTCCGCAGCGTCATGCTCTCCACACTGCAGGCTGAGCACAACTTGCTTCCAAAGGCCTCCTGGATCCGGAGAATCAGGCGTTTGTGATGGGCCTCATCCATGGCGTAGAAGTGGTTGAAATCCAGGAAGACAATCTCCTGGGGGTGCTGTGTGAGGAACGAGTTGATCTCCATCAGTCCATCCCAGACCCTGATGCCAAAAAGCCCGTGAATGAAGTAGATTTCCTGGTCCGTGTCCCCTGGCTTGGAAGACACACGCAGGTCAAAGTAACGGATCCCGGCATCCAGCTGTTCTCGGAATGTCAGGTTCTGAGTCACAGACCATTTCTTCATGACCTTCTTCACGAACGAGATCCTGGCGAGGCGTTTGATAGCTGGGGTTTGGTCAGGCCCCACTGGGGACTTTTCATCTACCCAGTAGCTGAATGAATCATGGGAGCCTATACAAAGCAACAAAGGGGAGGTGAGCAGTTGAGACTGAGCTGGGACAGATAATCCAAAAAGACAAGAATTAAAAAACAAGTACACACACAGAATACTGTGAACAAATAGTTGCAAAAATTTTCAAGCTTGCAAGGGATGAAATAAACACAAATAAAGGTAATGTATATTAGCAGCTTGTTCATAGCTCAGTTGGTAAAGAATCTGCCTGCAATGTGGGAGATGACGGTTTGATCCCTGGGTTGGGAAGATCCCCTGGAGAAAGGAAAGGCTACCCACTCCAGTATTCTGGCCTGGAGAATTCCATGGACTGTATAGAGTCCATGGGGTAGCAAAGAGTCAGACACAACTGAGCAACTTCTACTTTTCACTTTTCAGCCAGGAGTAAAATGATAATTTCATACATTGCTGGTATAAGGTAAATTAATAAATATCCTTTTGGAAAGCTACTTAGAAAAATGTTTGAGAAGAGCTTTAAAATATTCACACCATTTAATCTAGTAATTTCATTTCAGAAAATTCATTTTAAATAGGAAACGTATTCTGAAGAACTAATGTTTGGAAAAATAAAGATTTCCTTTGAAGAATATTCCTAATAGAGACAAACTAGAGGTTGCTTAAGTGTACCTCATAGAAGAATGTTTAATGGTGGCACAGCTGCTTTATTCAAGCAGGCATTGAAAGGAAAGATAAGACAACTCTGCGTCTATCTCAGTAATGCTGGGACAGGCATTTAAATTCTAAGAAAGGCAGAATTTTTTTTTAAACCGCCTTCTTACAATTTTGTATATACTATTTTCCTATTGTAAAAATAAGTCAGTGGGAATGATTTCTTAACAGATCATATAAACATTCTGAAGAGCCTTGGTTAGTTATATGCCCCTCTTTCTGAAATCATCTCTTAATAAGCCAAAATTGCTCTTAAATGATCAAACGCATGTTGTGTTTCTCTTCCTTAAAGAGGGTAAGGATCCTCCTAGACACTGAGATGATCTTACTGTTATAAAGTCTAAATGACCATGAGAGACACTTTTCTAACTACAGAGAGAAAATATTTCAGTAGTAACTTAAGTAAATATTATCTTTAACAAATATCATCCATTTTGTCATCAGTTTCTATCTGGTGTCAATCATTATTATTTGGTTGGCTTGGTGAGTGGCTCTGACCCCAGGGGTCTCCTCACAGGGTGCTGTACTTAGCAAACAAAATCTAAGAGAAAAGTGCTGTGTTCTGCCAATCTTGTCCTTAATCACTATGACTCACACCAGAATCAAAATTCTTATATTCATATAGAATACTTTTGACTGTCATCAGTTATACTTTTTAGTAAGTTTTAGAGTAGGTATTTCATACGTAATATAGGATTTTATACAACTCTACTGTTTTATGTTTTATTATTTCCATTTACTTGAAAATAAATCATTCTGGGAATGGTTTTTACTGTTTCATCTTTTTAGAAATAAACCCAAAAAACAAACACCCAAAAAAAAAAAAAAAAAAAAAAACAAGCAATGCTTTATTGTTATGTAGTCTCTAGAACATGAAGGGTATTCAGTAACTATTAAGAAAAAGCATAGTTATCAATCCTCAGGCAAAGTGAATTTTGTGAGCAAGAAAATTATTAGCATGTTTCAGGTAAAAAATGGCTGTTACTAATAGAAATGTGGAGCGAGTCCCTCTGGAGTTCCCACACTGGTTGTCTCTGCTAATGAGACTCACTGGATACTTGCCGAATGCTCTGCTTCCCTGGGCTGCAGCAGAAATAGGAGCTCTTTATACCTCTTCACTGAGAGATTTATTATGAATACATTATGTATAGATGGAGGACAGCCAGTTCTCTCTTCTTTTTAGATTTTATCAGCAGCCCAGCTGTTTGGGATTGAGTGTGTAATATAGTATGAGTTATGCATTGTACTTAATTCTTCCCTGGGTATCAGGGAATAGCCATTATCCAAGCATGGAGAAGAACAAATCCCTGCTGGTATTCTCTGGCTGGTGCTGAGTTAAGTTTCATGCCCAGAGGGGGATGTGCTAACAACCTCCGGGGTTTCCTCCGTGTCTGAGGACTGTGCAGCAGTGTGACAGCCATGGGGCCCCAGGGACCATTTCTGAATACATGGAGACACACTGGGCACCAGCGCATCCTGCAGAAGAGGAAGGGCATGCACATCTCCTGGGAACCCAGAGTCTCTCTGCACCCTTTTTGCTCCCTTTTCTATTCTAGCTGCCTAGCATTGCCCACTGTCATCCCCTGGACAGGAAGGAAGAGGACAAGGGAGCAGGTTGTTCGCTGACTGTTTGATAGCGTTTGTCCTTCCGAGGCCTCCAGCAGTCAAAGCCAACACTCACCCATTAACCACTGTCAATATTCTTGCCTTTCTACCTAATTTTTTCCCAGGAGGTTGTTGAGTTCACTCACGTAGAGTGAGAACAATAACATCCAGACACTTGAGTGCACTTAACTCTCTCTTTTTCGAAAAACCAGGTAAAAACACCCCACACTTCACACAGAATATTTACAAGGCTACATTGTGCAAAGAGTACTTACAAAAGGAAAATCTTAATATTTTCCACCCCAGATTTATTATCAAAGTTTCCTCTTCTCCCTACTCCTTGAAGAAGACATTTTACTCTTTAGACTGTCTTGGGGCTTCCCTGGTCATCCAATAGTTAAGAATCCAACTGCCAATGCAGGGAATACGGGTTCCATACCTAGTTCAGGCAGATGTCACATGTCTCAGGGCAATACTGAGCCTGCTCATCCTGAGCCTGTGCTCCACAACAAGAGAAGCCACTGCGATGAGAAGCCTGTGCACCACAACTAGAGAGTAGCCCCTGCTTGCTGCAACTAGAGAAAGCCTGAGCAGCAACAAAGACCCAGCGCAGCCAAATAAAACAAAAATGTTTCAAGACTGTCTTTAGGACTGTTTCTCTCCCTCTGCCCTGGGATATATGGATTAAATTCACACATTTCCCCCAGAGAAGTGACCCCCCCACCCCCACCACTGCCACCCCCACCTCATCATCTTGTTCCTGAAGACAACTGCTGTGTGGACTTGGTCAGGATCATGGCTCCGTGAGTCCTGGCTTGTTTTATGACAAGGTTAGGAAATAATTTAGAACTTCATTCTGTTGCCATTTCTGCCACAGGAAGGGTTTTTGCTGCTACCACCTGCAAGTACCTGTGCATCTTCACTCATCCTCTCTAGGGCATTTTTTTTTCTCCTAATCTCTGACTACAATAGGTTTAAGGAGAAGGCAATGGCACCCCACTCCAGTACTCTTGCCTGGAAAATCCCATGGATGGAGGAGCCTGGTAGGCTGCAGTCCTTGGGGTTTCGAAGAGTTGGACACGACTGAGCGACTTCACTTTCACTCTTCACTTTCATGCATTGGAGAAGGAAATGGCAACCCACTCCAGTGTTCTTGCCTGGAGAATCCCAGGGATGGGGGAGCCTGGTGGGCTGCCATCTATGGGGTCGCACAGAGTCGGACACGACTGAAGCAACTTAGCAGTAGCACAATAGATTTAAGTGGTCTTCTTTATCTTAAGAACAAAACAAATCACTTTCCATGTCTCACCCCTTCAAGTGACTGTCCTCTTTTTCCCTGGCTATCGAATTCTTGAAACAGAGGCCAGTGCTGTGACCTTTGTCTCCCTGATCAACTCTCTCCCAGTTGGAAGCGACCTCCTACCCTTGTGTTGCTACTCTTCATCCTCATATCCTTGGAATTGACAACTCCAAATGGCTTTATTCCTCCTGGCCTCTGTGAGGGTCTGCTAAGTCAGCTTTTTTCTGGAAACTTCTTACATTTTTGTATATATTATTGGGCTTCCCTTGTGGCTCTCAGCTGGTAGAGAATCTGCCTGCAATCCAGGAAACCTGGGTTTGCTCCCTGGGTTGGGAAGATCCCCTGGAGAAGGGAAAGGCTACCCACTCCAGTATTCTTGCTGGGAGAATTCCATGGACTCTACAGTCCATGAGGTTGCAAAGAGTCGGACACGACTGAGTGACTTTCACTTTCCATTCCCTTGTGATGCACGATGCACACCTTCAGGAGTGCCTGTCCTTCTCGGACTGCTCCCCTTTGGCCTCCTTTGCTGGCTCTTCTCCCTCCTGCTTGTCTCCCAGTTTAAAGTTTCCAAGGGTTTTTATTCCTTCCTTTTCCCACCCTCAGTGATTTCATCCACTTCCCAAGTTTCTAATCACAGCACCATTATGCAGATGACACCAAAAGTTTCATTTCTAGCACAGACTCTTCTAAAGTTCCAAATTGTGTGTCCAGCTTCTGCTGTGGTCTTCAGGCAGGTGTAGGCACAACAAATGACAGATTCTCCATTTACTCCATAAAGCCAGCCACTCCTGTGGCCCCTTTGATCCCCACAGAATGCCTCTGCTAAATCTGTCAATAGTTCACTCAGTTACTCAGACTTGAAAACTTTGGATTCTAATTAAATTCTTCCCTCTTCCTCACCCCCTGCATCCAACCAGTTACCTAATCTTAGTATCTGACTTCTAAAAAAGACATCAAACATGTCTCTTCTTTTAACCTTCACCTGCCACCCCCCTCACTACCTGTCTTATAAGCAGGATCAACAGAGCCCTGACTTGTCCTTTGAGTCCAGCCTAATTTGTTCAAATTTAAAAGTCGATCGTCTCAAGATAATAGTGCTGATTACATCATTTCCCTCTTACAAACAGATCAGGTTCAAACTCGGGTCACTGGTGTTTAGGGCTCTCCTCAACAAAGTTCCAATGTATTATTCCGGACTCATATCTCACCAGGCCCCTTCCTCTGACTCTATGCACTTACTTTGCTAATAGCTTTCATAAAATATTCTCTCATCCCAATTCTGTCCACCAGTGTTTAAAACGCGTATCAGGTAAGCTGCTTACCCTATGCCTCAGTTTCTTCATCTGTAAAATGGCCATGATTGTATTGATTGTCACAAAAATTGTTGTGAATGTTGGAATGCATGCAAAGTGCCTGGAACAATGCTGATACATACTAAATGCTGAACTATGGTTACTGTTATTATTAGTCCCTCTCTGTTACTTGGAAACTAGAGGGAAAAAGGGGTGATCAACTGAATTCCTTATCTTAAATACGTAGGGTCTGGAAGCTTTTCTTTCCTGCACTTGAAGCACTGTTCCTCTTCACCTTGTTGGCTGATGTGGAGATAACAGCTTAGCCTCTACCTTGTTGACAGCAGCTGTCGCTCACCCTCTGGGTCACCGCCCAAGCTCTGTCATTGCCTACTTTTAAAATCTCAAAACACAATATCCTACTTTCCGATCACAACTTACTTTTCTTCTTCCTCATTGTGACTTGACTTCTATTTCCTCTAAGCTGAGAGCCCAGAGTAGGCTCTATATTGTCCTTTGGCTGGCTACAACCAAGCTGTTACTTGCCACTTTTATCTGCAGAATTATTAATTATAACCATCTGAAACCTGCAAGGATCACTATGAAGACACGTTGTCTATCTACACATACCAATCATATGCACAGCCCCCAAATGCACATGGAAATAGTAACATATATTTTTTAACATGATATTTTCTAACAAACTTTTCGTCTAACAACAAACATTTTACTTCTCTAATATTTATCATTTATGGAGTGGACTAAATAAGGTTTTAGAAAATAATAGTCATTAAATACTGGATAACTATCTTTAAACTTCTCTTGGAAGGGAATTTTTGTCATCCTAAGAATATTCCAACAGAATAGGAAGTAAGAACAAACAGGCCTTTCCTTAATGCTCTACACTCTATGGATTGATATCATTCCTAATTTTAGTCCTACACAGATGATGGCATTTTCCTCCAATTTTTGGAAACATTTTTCTGTAATCTTTTCATTTTCAGTTACTACTCTTGTCCCTTCCTGTTTCCTTATACAATAAAAAGGCATTAAAATGTTTCTACTTCCTCTCTTTATGTATACAAAACCCTGAATAATGTATGTGAAAGCACTCTGTAATCTAAAGTAGTGATTCTCAACCTTGAATGCACATCAGAATCCCCTGGGGGAGCTTTTAGGAAACACAAGTGCCCAAGATCCCAGTCAAGACCTATGAAGTCAATGTCTCTCTGGGGTGGGAGTTGAGAAGGAAAAATATGAAAAGCTCCTCTGGTGATTCGGTCTACCCAGGCTTGGCACTCCCGCTTATAAATGTAAGATTATCCTTTGCCAACAAGCTCTCAGACTCCTTGGGATCAGTTTCTCTGGTTGGTCTTCCAGTACTTTCAAACCTTCAGATGATAATCTGGTGGACTGCCTTTTCCATGTCTGAGGAGCAGCTCTCTTTACCAACCTTTTTGTTCTAGGAATGCCTCCAGCCCTTTGATCAGTTGAAAAATCACAGCTTGTTTGCAAGAAAAGAAAAATATTGGGGCATCTTACTTCTTTATTATGCCTTCTAGTAAGTCATTATATGAGGATATTTAAGTTTAATTAGGGCATTTTATAGGTCTACTGGGGTTACTGAGTTCAGAATAAAGTTACTGAAGCAGCAAAATCACAAGGAAAAAGATATTTGAACAAGAAAAGGTTAGCAGGACATTTATCCTATGTTAGGTAGTTCCTCCTACACTGCACTGGGGTTTCTAGGTGGTAACTAAGTGATAAAGAACCCACCTGCCAATTCAGGAGACAAGAGACACAGGTTTGATCCCTGGGTCAGGAAGATCCCCTAAGGAAGGCATGGCAACCCACTCCAGTATTCTTGCCTGGAGAATCCCATGGACGGAGGAGCCTGGTGGGCTACAGCCCATATGGTCTCAGAGTTGACATGACTCAAGCGACTTAGGGACCAGGTAGGAGAAAATGAGCTGCTATGTCAGGACAGGGGATAGTCAGTTTGCTCTTTATCTGGAACACCAACTGCTGCTTGACTCTTTCTAAGGAGTGTTATTTGCAAATTTGGAGATCTCAAGAGAACACACAACAGTTTTTAGTTAAAGCACTTTCATTACCCATTTCTCGCAAATTGGAATAGTGGCCATTTTTCTGAACTTAATTAAAAAGAGTGTAAAGCAAGCTTCTTGGGAAGCTGATCTCTAAATAAAACAAACAGTTCAAGTCACCACCGTGAAATGATACATACCATCAACAACACAATGGCATTTTCGATTATGTAGTGACTACACTTAAAAACAGAGAGGGAAGGATGAAACAAGAGTTAAGTGAAGAATAAGAGGAAGAGGATGAAATGGTTGGCCAGCATCACTGACTCAGTGGATATCAGTTTGAGCGAACTCCAGGAGATAGTGAAAGACAGGGACGTCTGGTGTGCTGCAGTCCATGGGGTTGCAAAGAGTCCAAGATGACTTGGAGACTGAACAACGAGGAAGAAAGAAAATCTTTAACACACCTCTGGGTGGCATCTGGGGAAGTGGGGATGGTGATCCAGGTCAAAGAACACATGATCTCATATATTCAAGAAAATTTCTTCTCACTTACTTTAGGTACTACCCTGCCCTCGGGGGGCCCTTTAAACTTGAAGCTCATGAGCCCTTCCAGGTCTGCTTACTGAAGACCACTCTCTCACCCAGTGTTTACTCAAATCACTCGATGTATTGGTGCCTCTAGGCTATATGTTCCCAGTGGGGGTGACACTGCTCCAATGAAGCAAAAATTGACCCAAAAAACCCTTCTTTTTATGGGTAAAGCATAAAGAGAATACCCAAACAGATGTACCATGCAGGGTATCTATGGAATTAAAATGTCATTGTTTGGAGGGTGGGGGCGCTGAACAGGAATAGAAATGGCCCAAAGTTCTTGTCAGCATGGCTATTAAGAAAACCAGGCTGAGAAAGAGGACTCCAGACAGAGCTCCTTAGTAGTCACATGGACAGCTGACTTGTCTGGGCTGGATCTCCGACCCTGAACCTCTTTTATCCTTAAGTGGCATGTCTGCCAACGCCACCAGTGATTGTTTCCCACAGGGCACCATTCAAAAGGTGAGCTGGAAGTGGAAGGTCCTCTTACCATTCCCTGCCCCAGAGCACTAATGGCTTGGGAATCAACTCAATTCTGTCCTTCCTAGTTATCTTTTAAATATTCCCACCAGGCATCTCCCAAGTCATTTCACCACCTACACAGCCCTGAAGGACCCAGAGTTGTAGTGTACAAAATACAGGTTTAAGAAGAAGAGATTTACCAACAGTGAATCCTGAGACCTCACTTGATGAATCACTATAGCTCTGGATAGGCTACATGAAAAGTCCCCCCAGTGATAAAGAGCCTAGGGTCTGGTGCCAGGCTGCCTAGATTCATGACTGTGGCTCCACTGCTCACTAGCTATGGCACTGAAATGCTGTACCTTGTTTCTCACTTGTCAAGTGGGCACCAACAGCACCGATATCAGTGGTTTGTGGTGAATGCCAAGTGATTACGTCAGTAAGCATTCAGTAGAATCTTTGGCCAACAGAATGAGTTCCAACATATTATTATTTCATTATTAAGGAATTTATGTTATCTTCTAATTGAAAAACGTGATCTGAGAAACAAATGATTCTAGTTTTTAAATAATGTTGTGAAATCTCATTAAATATTCATATTCAGGGATCTGCTGCGGGAGTTAACTAATAAAAATGAAGTTTTCAGTTTAAGGGATTTATTTTAGGTTACATCCAGAATTAACATCAGAAGAAATAAATTCAAATCACAGTATTATACAGGCTAAGTATAAATTAGCACTAAAAGTTAATTATAAACAATCTCTAGTTTATGCCTATGTCAATAACAAGAATAAATAAATTCAGTGACTATACAACTTGAAAATATAAGAGAGAAAGTTTTAAGGTTCCTCTTGAACTTTTTATTTTTAATATCATAGAACTAGACATCCTCATTTCTATAGAAAAAACAAACACAAAAAAACCAAGTCCAGTGGTTAAGAATCTGCCTTGTAATACAGAGGACATGGGTACAATCCCTGGTTGGGGAACTAGGAGTCCACATGCCATAGGTCAACTAAGCCTGTTTCATCTTTAACAGTGAAGAGATGCTGTGAGCCGCAGCTAGGACCCAATGGAGGAAATAAACAAATACTATTAAAAACTCTATTGCTTAAAGCATGTTGGACAGCAGATTTTTGGAGAATGAAAAGCTATAAACCATAACTGAGAAAGGAAAAACCAGTAATGCTTTCCCGATCCATCAAAAAAAACCCCTATCAGTTCTGTTTGTTTTAGTCAGTAAGTCATGTCAGATTCTTTTGCAACTCCATGGACTGCAGCCCATCAGGCTCCTCCGTCCATGGGATGTCCCAGGCAAGAACACCGGAGTGGGTAGCCATTTCCTTCTTCAGGGGGTCTTTCTGACCCATGGATCAAAACTGCGTCTCTTGCATTGCAGGTGGATTCTCTGAGCCACCTGGAAAGCTCATCAATTCTAATAAATATCACAAAAACACTCAAACACTTACATAACCATCAATAAAGAATCTTCCTATAATAGAAAGCATTTAGAACACCAAACACCAGTTTTTCTGAAGTTTTCTTCAGAAGCTTTTTCCTGAATTTTCTTACATATTGAATCTATTAGTGCATAGTCCTTAGGGACGTGACCATGGCCACTTTGTGCAGTTCACTTCGCTCAGCATGTTTTATCACTTTGTTTTTTTCTTTGCATGTACAGGCTTTTCAGGCCTCTTGGGTTCACCAATTTTATTCATAGGCTTTTGGCTTTTTTAGAAGACATTTCCACTTGGTAATGTGGCAAGTTGAGAGCACTACTGCGCAGCTGAGCCTATTGAAAGAGCAGCTGGGCTCTGGATGTGACACGTTCTCCATCTCCTGGCCTGGATGCACCTGCAGCTTAAATGTTTTGCTAGCCCACACGTGTGAATTCACTATGAGATTTTTTCATTCAGGTAGTGAATTCCAGGTATACATCTTATATAAGTTGTTATGGCAAACATTTAGATAGCAAAACCTCATAGTAGGAATATCTACAGAGGTTTAGAACTAAGGTCTCTCAGTGTCAAAAGTGTTTATGTGCATGTCTCTGTGTATATATTGACACTAAAACGGCCCATCTGAAATAAAATCCAGAAAAAACTTTTATTCAGGAGGAAAAAAAAAACATGCTTCATTTACTTGGAAACATATAAAGGAGTTGAGAGAAATCCACTATTTCATAGAAGTATTTTTACTAATATCAATAAAGAGCTTCTAATAGACATGATCATCATTCTGCAAATTTTCTTTTAAAGACAATTACTATTCTGAGCTTATTTTTTAAAAGAGCCATCAAAACTCCCAATTTTTATCAGGACTTCATCATACTATTAATATGTCTGTCAAAATAAAATTGATTTTGCCCATTGCAAGCCTGGTCTTAAACATATAATGAATCGACATGAATTTTCTGTTAAGTATCGTCAGAGTGGCCAATTAGGGCTTGTATATTTTCATCTCAGTTTGAACTTTTGTTTTGATTTGTAATTTCACATTCTTTCACTGATTATTAGTTTACACCCTGTCAACTGAGGCCCAGTTTGCAAGAAAACAGGTGCAGCCATCTTGACAGTTACCCAGTGGACCTGAAATGGTACTGAATGTTAAATTTATTTTTCTAAATTAATGTAAAATACATACCAAAAGTTATTCCAGGAAAATGAATAAGATCTTAGCTGCAAAGACTCTTCCTCATCTAAAAAATACAGCAAGAGGATATTAAAGGTGCCCAAACACGAAAGACCAAAAATCTTGTTTACACTCTATCTGAACGAAGCTAGGTCATTCAGATAAGCAGCAGGAGTCTGGGTGGGAATAAAAACTCAACTAGATCCAGTGATGACCAGTGCAAACAGCAGAGAAGAGAGCAGTAGCAGACTTTATAAAGAAAGAAAAGATAAGTGTTCAAGCCAAAGAAAGCAAGCAATGTTCTCCCATCTCTTAAGGAGGAAAAGAAAAGAGAACAGATCTCAAATGGAGTTGTGATCAGAAAATGAGAGGCTGGCTGAACAACACCTCTTCCTGATACAGTCCATCCATCTTGGAGAGTTCTGGGAGACAATCTGGTGATGTTTTAATTCATTTCAAAGGGCCAATTTTTTTTCTGAGAATATAAGAGGATTGTATGCCTTGATTTACATAGAGATCAGAAGATTCTATCTTCATATAATTTCTAAGAATTTTTCAACAGTATTTCTTTGAAAATGTGTGAAAAATGAACTCTGGGTGCTCAAATACACTATTTCACTAAAAGTGTTCACATTTTAAAGAACCTGTGCTTTTTAAGAAATTAAAAATTTTTTTTTCCAAAGTACTAAGACTAAGATAATAAAAAACATTCCCACTTAGGATCACTTGATCAAGAGCTCTAGATATCCTTCTAAGGTTTGGAGAGACCACTGCTTAGTTTTACAAATGACTATGAACATATATCTCAAGTTCTGTATTGAGCTTATCAGCAAGGTCAAGTTTCCAAAGAATAGCCACTTGGAAACTGCTCACTTCCTCAGTGCCAGGGTCCACTCTCAGACTCAAAGAGTGACAAAGAATATAGAGGGACCCCTCTCTGGCCCTTCAGGGAGCAGTGGTACAGCCAGACTCCAGATGGAGCACTACTTGGCTCTCACTTCTCGAGAAGGCTGTCACTAGCTCATCTTCCTCCCGGGTATCTTCCTGCCTCCTGACCACCATTGTGGGCTTCCTGGGAGAGCTGTGTTGGGGGGTATAGTATCAAGCAGTGGCTGAAGTGACCTGGCAACAAGGGATGTGAAAGAATCGCTGGGATAATCTGTACAAATTTGATACCAGTTGATATAGGTTTTCACCAGAGACTCCTTACAAAATGGGCTGCTGCTGCTAAGTCGCTTCAGTCGTGTCCAACTCTGTGCAACCCCATAGACGGCAGCCCACCAGGCTCCCCCGTCCCTGGGATTCTCCAGGCAAGAATACTGGAGTGGGTTGCCATTTCAAAATGGGCAAGATGTTTAAAAAAAGAGGGAGAAAGAGAGGAGTGTGTGCTCCCTTTAACGCACACAGTAAACTCTTTATTTTGAATATGAACATGTGATAATAGAAAAAAAAGTCATTTTCAGTTCATGCTATCCTCTAAGCAGAGCAGTCCTGATAACCGTGGTATCTTTTGTTTGTGAGGCACAAATGAAATATTCATCTTTGGTATTAATGGCTTTTGACATACTTGCAGCAATACTAAGCAGCGGGTGGGGGTGTGCAAATCTGGAAACAGAAGCCTGGAAGGACCTAAACTGTTCTGCAGGGGAAAGGGAGGGGGACTGAGAGACCAGAAAGGAAAGGGAGAGAAAGAGGGAACCCTAGGGAAACAGGGCTGAGGAGAGGCCTGGGAGAGGGCAGACCTTGCTGGGGGTTTACAAAGATGTGGTCTATAATAGCTAAATCACGAATTCTGTTGTTGCTGTTGCCGTTTAGTTTCTCAGTCGTGTCCAGCTCTTTTGTGACTCCATCGACAGTAGCCCACCAGCCTCCTCGGGTCCATAGAATTTTCCAGGCAAGAATACTGGAGTGGGTTGCCATTTCCTTCTCCAGGGAATCTTTCTTGCTAAGTCACTTCAGTCGTGTCTGACTCTGTGTGACCCCACAGAGTGGGGCAGCTCACCAGGCTCCCCCGTCCCTGGGATTCTCCAGGCAAGAACACTGGAGTGGGTTGCCATTTCCTTCTCCAATGCATGAAAGTGAAAAGTGAAAGTGAAGTCGCTCAGTCGTGTCGACTCTTAGCGACCCCATGGACTGCAGCCCACGGAACTCCTCCATCCATGGGATTTTCCAGGCAAGAGTACTGGAGTGGGGTGCCATTGCCTTCTCAGGGAATCTTTCTTACCCAGGGTCAAAACCCTGCTCTCCTGCACTAGTAGGTGGATTCTTTACCACTGGGCCACCTCGGCTTTCCAGGCCCAGTCACACCGGGGTTCCTCCTCCCCAAAACCATCCCTCCTTGCCTCCTCCCTCCTGCCCGGTGCTGGGTCCAACAGGCAGAACTCCTTGGGGAGTGGGGAGGGGGTCATTAAAACTGAGGGAGGCTTCCCTCAGGTTGAGATGGTCTTCCTCCATGAAAAATCTTTTTTTTCATGGTATGCTGGAGTTGAAACAGGACGACAGGGGCTAGTATGTAAGCATCAGTAAGCAGGATATATAGATGTTGAAGGGCATTCTGAGGAGAAAAACGATGTATAAAAGAACAAAGGCGTAAGGTAGAAAATGAGATGAGCATCAGGAACTGAGCGCTTCACAAATGCTATCAAGGTAAGTAACTACAGCAGCTGGAAAACTGCTGCTGGGTATTGTTGAGTTAATCTACACAAAGAGGAGACTTCCAAGTTATGAGCCGGGGAACACCTCGGCATTGGCTGACTAATGATTTATGCCCACAAAGCGATCTCAGCAAGAGCAGCGCACTGCACTGCCTGGAGAGCAGCGGGCACCACAGCGCTCTGTAGTGGTAGGGCTGTCACGTGTGCGTCCGCCAAGGAGCAAGCAGAAGCAGTGCCAGAGGCTCCACCTCTATGGCCATGAAGGAACCCGAAGATGAACTTTCCATCAATAATAAATACCTCGGCCTCACGTTCTGTTTTTGTCTTATGTGAAGTAGCAATTCCCCAAAAGGATGAGCGACCCCAGGGGCAAGGCGACAAAACTGATCAACCTCTTATCTGCTCTTGCGGTGCGACAATCCACATACACTTCCCAGCGACTGTGGTATCTAGGATAAGTACGTGGATGGCAGAGTCCAGTCCAGTCTTCCCGCCCCCGCCCCGGTCAGGTGAAAACAAAGAGAAAGGCACAAGTGAGCGGTTTCTCTCACCCTGACCTGCTTCCCACTTAGACGCTTCTGGACAGTCTCTCTCAACTCGCCGATGCTAGTGGAAGAGAAACATTGACAGAATCCCAGACTCCACACTTCCATTGACATTTAAAGGTCAGGTCTCCCTGTATTGTACATAATGATATCTCCCGCCCACATGTGTGAAAAGGATGGCTGTGAGAATTACTGGAGGGAGGAGGGAACCTTTGAAAGTTCACTGGGGCAAAAGGACTTGATTTAATGCCATTTTTGCAGCAACACTTAAGCTGAGAGAGCTTATTTCATAAATGAGGAGTTAAGGAAAATGAAAACCAAAGGATGAATTCATCCAGCTATTGTTTTTCACCTCTGTTCTGTACTGATCTTAATATGGCTACCCTCTCAATAAATAAAGACTCCTAAAAGAACTGGACCAAGGCCCTAAATAAGATCTGGTTTTCAAACATTTTCTTTTAGAGCATTCTTTGACTGCTGGGCGCTTAGTGCCGAAGAACAGGTGTTACCTCTACAAGAGAGTCCATCTGTGGTAAAGCCATTGGGCCTAGCTCCATTTTAACTTCACCATCTAAAGGAAAATTTTATTTTGGAAGAATCACATATTTAGTATGTAAGATAAGGTATGTGTTAGTCCCTCAGTAGTATCCAACTCTTTGCGACCCTATGGACTGTAGCCTGCAAGGCTCCTCTGTCCATGGGACTTAACAGGCAAGAATACTGGAGTGGCTTGCTATTTCCTCCTCCAGGGATCTTCCCAACCCAGGGGATTGAATGCAGGTCTCCTGCAGTGCAGGCAGATTCTTTGCCTGCATACTAAATGTACTAAATATGTACTAATACATTTAGTGTATATTTCTTTACAAATGTACTCCCTCTAACCCTCCGGGCACATGGAAACCTTTTTTTCCAAGAGCTAAAAACATCACAAGGACATTCTGTTCACTCTCTGGTGTTTGCACTTCAGTTCCTTCATTATGAACTTGCTGGTGATTGATCCCTGGTGGGGGCTCACATTTGAAAATGACTAACAATTTCAATTTATTGTTTATTGTGTACCAAATGTCAGAGATCTCATCTGGTCTCTGCTAGTCCTGCAGGGCAGGGATTATCTGCATTTTACCAATGAGAGGACTGAGGTTCAGACTGGTTAAGCAGCTCATTCAAGGTTACCAAGATTGCCAGTGGCTGCTTGGAACAGAAACCTAGGTCTGCCAGACCTGAATCCATACAAAACCATTCTAGGGATGATGTTATTGTTTCCATATCTTTACTGATGAAGTAGGTCAAATGCATTGTGCATTTACTTCTGATAACATGGTGATCACAGCATTTGTTTCCAGAGGTATATGTCTGACACTCACCCCAATGCAGTAAAATTTGTGGAGAGATTAAAGTGATTTTTAAATTTTGTAAAGACATGAAGGCGATGGCACCCCACCCCAGTACTTTTGCCTGGAAAATCCCATGGACGGAGGATCCTGGTAGGCTCCAGTCCATGGGGTCGCTAAGAGTCGGACACGACTGAGCGACTTCACTTTCATTTTTCACTTTCATGCATTGGGGAAGGAAATGGCAACCCACTCCACTGTTCTTGCCTGGAGAATCCCAGGGATGGGGGAGCCTGGTGGGCTTCCTTCTATGGGGTCGCACAGAGTCGGACACGACTGAAGCGACTTAGCAAAGACATGAAGAATTTCTGTGTAGCAACACAAGAGGGCACTCTAACCCTCTTTGATTTGAGAACACAACTTTTTTTTTTTTTTTTTTTTTGGTGGTTAACACACCTCTGAGCCTTGAATCCCAGTACGGGTTCTGCTCTGATTACTTGTATGAACTTGCACTTTTAGATTCAGACTGGAGTTCAACTTCTCCCTTTGCAGAATTAGGAAGGTGAGTGAAATGAACTTTAGGATCTCTTTTGTCTAAAGAATTGAAGGATCCTAACTCAGTAACAGGTAATTAAAGGAATTTATGACTCTATTTTAACAAGGATTATTAAGCACTGCAAAGAAGTAAGATATGTCCCTTTCATACTTGATATACTTAAACTGGGCTTCCCAGGTGGCGCTAGTGGTAAAGAACCTACCTGCCAATGCAGGAGATGTAAGACTCCGGTTGGATCCCTGGGTTGGGAAGATCCCCTGAAGGACAGCATGGCAACCCACTCCAGTATTCTTGCCTGGAGAATCCCATGGACAGAAAAGCCTGCTGCAGAGTCAGACACTAAAGTGTCTTGGCACACGCACTTAAACTGAAAATGGGCTTATTGATTTATCTATTTGCAAAAAACAAATCATTCCTAAGCCTGGCAGTGGTATTTATTTTTGGCTCATCTGAGAACTGCTGGAGAAATTCTCTCCCTCTCACCAGCTCAGGTTGGCAGGGATAGATCTGCACTATGCAGCTGAATACATTGGCCAGTAGTTTGCTTCTTGTCTAGCATTTAGGTGACAGTTTTCTTTATCTCAAATCAACTGGCATTTGATTACTTTGTAGGACATTTCTATGGAATTTATTGTGGGGGCTTTGAGAAAAACACTTTCCTAATTACCTAGCATGGGCTGAAGTTTTTCACAGGGCAGGGTTATTTTAAGATTCACTGGACAAACTGCTGAATGGTTGAGATCCAGGGATGCTCCTCAGCTAAATCCCCTCAAAACAAGAGGGTTTTTCTATTTCCTGTAAACGATGGACTAAGTCAGGAGCTCTGATGGGAAAAGCAAAAAAGGGAGTGGGGAAATCCAACAAGAAGTGGCCTAAGTTACAAGAAATGATGGGTTTAAAGGAAATTTGTACATTGTACATGGCAGGGAAAGTGAAGGAAAATCCACCCACCCAAGGAGACAAGTGTTCTGACAAGCACATACCTGCTGAAAGCCTCTTCTGACCTTTATGCCGAGAGGCAGAAAGATGTTTTCTCTGCTGGGGTTTGCTGGGTTATCACTACACAGTCCCCTTCAACCACTGGGCTGCTTTTGTTCTGAGTCCAGAAGAAGCCTCCTAGATGTGAGGTCTTGGAAAAAAACTAAAAGTGACTTGTTCAGCTGGAACAGGTGAGCAGGCAGTCCTTCAAACACAACTGTCCTCAGGGGCACTCAGGCATTAGAGGCCTGGCATGGAGATACATGCCTCGGATGAAAAGAACACTGCCCTTTATTCCAGCCGGCACAAAGAACAAAGTTACAGCCCCATGTTAGGTCAATCTCCAACTCTATGGATGTCTTTTATTCTGATGCAATTAAATGAATTTGGCAAGACCAAGTTTTTAAAATCCTAGGATTGCTATCTGGGGAAGGCAATGGCACCCCACCCCAGTGCTTTTGCCTGGAAAATCCCATGGATGGAGGATCCTGGTGGGCTCCAGTCCATGGGGTCGCTAAGAGTCGGACACGACTGAGCGACTTCACTTTCACTTTTCACTTTCATGCATTGGAGAAGGAAATGGCAACCCACTCCAGTATTCTTGCCTGGAGAATCCCAGGGACGGGGGAGCCTGGTGAGCTTCCATCTATGGGGTCGCACAGAGTCGGACACGACTGAAGCAACTTAGCAGCAGCAGCAGCAGCAGCAGGATTGTTATCAGAATTTCTCTTGCAATTTGCTTAACTTCTCTGTACCTCAATTTCTTTCTTTGTAAAAATGGAGATAATGATAGTACTTACACCACTAAGTTGTAAAGATTAATTGGGTTCATATAAATCAAGCAGAGCTTATCTGGTGCCTAGTGTTTTCTAAGTGTTATATAAGTAAGCTCTTCTTCTGCCTATTACTACACCACCGCCGCTGCTGCTGCTGCTGCTAAGTCGCTTCAGTTGTGTCCGACTCTGTGCGACCTCATAGGCGGAAGCCCACCAGGCTCCCCTGTCCTACTACTACTAAAGCCTTGGGACACCTTGAGAAGACTCTGCCATGCAGTTATAGATTCTGTCTTACTTTAGGCACTATTATTCACTTTCTGTGTGTCTTAATTTCTCTTTAAATTAACTAGAAACATCGGCTTTTAAAATTCTTTTTTAATATTTCAAGATTTCATGTCTCTCTCTGATTTCAGTTGCTCCCTTTTTTCCTTTGAACCTTCCTTTGAACAAGTACATAGACACTGAGTATATAGAGATGACAAGATGCAGTTGTGTAGAGTGAGTGGAACACAGGTCCCAATGACATATAACGTATTCTATTATGGAAGTGTGCCCAGAAGTAGTTCTCACGCTGTGTCTTGCAGGATGAATTGTAATTAGCTAAGTGAAGTGGGGGCGAGGGGGGGGGGGTCTTGGGAGGAAGAGTGAAATGGGTGAGGAAGACTGGAGACATGAAAAAAGCCAGAATATTCTCTTTCAGGGTGTTATCTAGGCCCTATAAGCAGAGATATTACTTTGCCAACAAAGGTCCGTCTAGTCAAGGCTATGGTTTTTCCAGCAGTCATGTATAGATGTGACAGTTGGACTGTGAAGAAAGCTGAGCACTGAAGAATTGATGCTTTTGAACTGTGGTGCTGGAGAAGACTCTTGAGAGTCCCTGGGACTGCAAGGAGATCCAACCAGTCCATCCTAAAGGAGACCAGTCCTGTGTGTTCATTGGAAGGACTGATGCTGAGGCTTAAACTCCAGTCCTTTGGCCACCTCATGCGAAGAGTTGACTCATTGTAAAAAACTGATGCTGGGAGGGATTGGGGGGCAGGAGGATAAGGGGACGCCAGAGGATGAGATGGCTGGATGGCATCACTGACTTGATGGACATGAGTTTGGTGAACTCTGGGAGTTGGTGATGGACAGGGAGGCCTGAGGTGCTGAGATTCATGGGGTCGCACAGAGTCGGACACGACTGAGCGATTGATCTGATCTGATATTGTCATTGGCTCCCTAGTGTCTACGAGAAAAGGCATAAGGTGCTCATATCACAGTGTAAACCCCTCTCAGTCTGTCTGTCCAGTGCTTTCCCATGTCTTCCTCTGGTTGCTTCTACAGGTCATCGCATTCCTTTTCTGTTTCCTGAAGGTACACTTGCTTTCCTACCTCTAAGTTTATTCCTTCGGTTCCCTTTGTCTGGAATGCCCTCCTCCCTGTTTTGGAATCCCCCCACCCCTCAGTGAAGCTCAGGTGCTATGAGTTCAGCTGTCCTTTGACCCCTACCGGGAAATAACCTCTCCTTTCTCCTGGTCCCTAACACAAGTTGCTTGTTTCATTACTGTGGTACTCACTTCACTCTACTTCTATTGGTTTTACTTGAATCTTAGTATCTCGCCTATAAGATTATATACTGCACTTTGTTAATTTTTAAATTTCCTATAGTATCTAATATGATGCTATAGGATCAAAAAGGATTGTTAATGATAGCTATATATCCAAAATTTATGCTTGTTTTGTACTAGGCAATATTCTAAGCCCACTGCAAGGATCATCTTACTTAATTCTTAAACACATTTGTTGTGTAGGAAAGAATTTAAACTTGTCCAAAGAGAGGTCTGGTCCTTGTCTTAGGCCTCTGGGAGGCAATCTCTTATGCCCTTGGAATATTCTGCCTGATAAGAGTATCTTTGTTTACCTGAGAGCTTTGGGACAACATCAAAAAGTCTGAGGATGTGATTTATGACAAGGGTTTTGAGTCATGCAGGAACAGGCTTGACCTCTGTGGGGCATGACGCTGAGATCAAACATGTAGACCCTCAACAAAGACTCTGGACACCAAGGATTGGGTGAGCTTCCTCAGTTTGCAATGCTTGGTGTGTTTCATCACATATCAATACCAGGACAGCAGCTCTGTCCAGGTCTCCAGAGGAGAGGACAACTGGAAGCTCCACATTTGGGATTTCCTTGGACTCTGCATGTGGTTGATTGTAACTCGTGGCCTTTAGCTGTATTCAATAGCAACTGAGTGTAACAGCTTTCAGTGAGCTCTGTCAGTCCTTCTAGCACACTGTCAAACCTAAGCGTGACCTTGAAGACCCCCAAACTTGCAACTGGTGTCAGGGTGAGGGCCGACTTGTGCACTGTGCTTCCTCTTACTTTGCACTTCTGAAATAAGTACTATAATTATTTCCATCTTACAGATGAGAAAACTAAGCCACAGAGAGGTTAAACTTTTTGTTTTAAGTCAAACTTTTTATTTGAGGTCATATAACTATTATCTAGGATTTGATCCCAGGGCCACTAAAACAGAAACCACCCTTGGAGCTACTTCTATATATTGCCTCGGATATGAATAAAAATTAAAGATAGATATAAGATAAAACTGTGAGGTTCTAAGTCAGAGAAAACAAGACCTAGAGCTGACTGTGGCTCAGATCATCAGCTCCTTATTGCAAAATTCAAGCTCAAATTGAAGAAAGTAGGGAAAACCACTAGGCCATTCAGGTACGACCTAAATCAAATCCCTTATGATTATACAGTGGAAGTGACAAAAAGATTCAAGGGAATAGATATGGTAGACAGCATGTCTGAAGAACTATGGACAGAGATTCATAACATTGTACAGGAGGTGATGACAAAACCATCCCCAAGAAAAACAAATTCAAGAAGGCAAAGTGGTTGCCTGAGGAGGCTTTACAAATAGCTGAGGAAAGAAGAGAAGTGAAAGGCAAAGGAGAAAAGGAAAGATACACCCAAATGAATGCAGAGTTCTAGAGAATAGCAAGGAGAGATAAGAAAGCCTTCATAAGTGACCAATGCAAAGAAATAGAAGAAAACAATAGGATGGGAAAGACTAGAGATCTCTTGAAGAAAATTGGAGATACCAAGGGAACATTTCATACAAAAATGGGCACAATAAAGGACAGAAATGGTATGGACCTAACAGAAACAGAAGGTATTAAGAAAAGGTGGCAAGAATACACAGAAGAACTATACAAAAAAATCCCTTAATGACCCAGTTAACCACGATGATGTGGTCACTCACTTAGAGCCAGACATCCTGGAGTGTGATGTCAAGTGGGCCTTAGGAAGCATTAATATGAACAGAGCTAGTGGAGGTGATGGAATTCCAGCCAACTTATTTCAGATCTTAAAAGATGATGCTTCACTCATTATGTCAGCAAATTTGGGAAATTCAGCAGTGGCCACAGGGATGGAAAAGGTAAGTTTTCATTCCAATCCCAAAGGGCAATGCTAAACAATGTTCAAATTACTGCACAAATGCACTCATTTAACATGCCAGCAAGATTATGCTCGAAATCCTTCAAGCTAGGCTTTAGCAGTACGTGAATCGAGAACTTCCAGATGTGCAAGCTGGATTTAGAAAAGGCAGAGGAGCCAGAGATCAAATTGCCAACATCCGCTGGAACACAGAAAAAGCAAGGGAATTCCAAAAAACCACATCTACTTCTGCTTCATTGACTATGTTAAGGCCTTTGACTGTGTAGATCACAACAAACTGTGGAAAATTCTTAAAGAGATGGGAATACCAGACCACCTTACCTTACCAGGAACAACAGACTAGTTCCAAATCGGGAAAGGAGTATGTCAAGGCTTATATTGTCACCCTGCTTATTTATCTTATATGCAGAGTACTTCATGAGAAATGCTGGGCTGGATGAATCACAAGCTGGAATCAAGATTGCTGGGAGAAATATCAGCAACCTCAGATACACAGATGATACCACTTTAATGGCAGAAAGTGAAGAGCCTCTTGATGAAGGTGAAAGAGGAGAGTGAAAGAGCTGGCTTAAAACTCAACATTCATAAAACTAAGATCATGGTATCAAGTCCTACCCACTTCATGGCAAATAGATAGGGAATATGTGTAAATAGTGTCATATTTCATTTTCTTGTGCTCCAAAACCAGTGTGGACAATACTGGAGCCAGTAAATTAAAAGATGCTTGCCCCTTGGAAGAATAGCCATGACAAACTTAGTGTATGAAAAAGCAGAGACATCACTTTGCTGACAAAGGTGTATATAGTCAAAGCTATGGTTTTTCCAGTAGTCATGTATGGATGTGAGATACATACATCTTTGGGCCATGAAGATGGCTGAGTGCCTAAGAATTGATGCTTTCGAACTGTGGTGCTGGAGAAGACTTTTGAGAGTCCCTTGGACTTGCAAGGAGATCAAATCGGTCAATCCTAAAGGAAATCAACCCTAAATACTCATTGAAAGGACTGATGCTGAAGCTGAAGCTTCAGTACTTTGGCCACCTGATGCGAAGAGCTGACTCACTGGGAAAGACCCTGATGCTGGGAAAAATTGAGGGTAGGAGGAGAAGGGGACAAAAGAGGATGAGATGGTTGGATGGCATCACTGAATCAATGGACACGAGTTTGAGCAAACTCAGGGAGATAGTGATGGACAGAAAAGCCTGGTTTGCTGCAGCTCATGGGGTCAGAGTCCAACATGACTTAGCAACTGAACAACAACAAGATAAAAAATATTAAGAACAGACATAAAAATGAACATGTCTTTAAATACTAAAGATGTTTATGGCAGCTTTTGTAGGAAAGCATATTGTATTATGACCAACTTATTTAATGTTTATGAATATGGCAATAAATTTGATCTAAACAGACTGCAATTGTGCATATTAAAATAGGTCTGTGGCCTGAGCTAAAAACATACTTATTTGCAAAAATATGTAGAGAATTGAGCCTGATGGTTATTAAGTACAGCAAAATATCTGTTAATAAAAAAACAAAACACCCTTAGAATCCTTGGGAAAAATCTCATTTTCCCTTGCCTTTCCACTTTAATTACTTGTATGTGACTCAGGTCACAATCTTTCGTCTGTGAGCTCATGTGACTTAACCAAGAAGATTTAATTGCTCTTTGCCCTGTGCTGCTTGGGACACTGGTGGTAATTATCTCCATCCACGTCTGTCACTGACAGCTGACTGTGAGATTCTGAGGATGGGGACCGTATCTAATTCATGCCCATATCTCCATACTTAGTAAGTTTCTGGCATATAGTAGGTAAGTAGGTATTGAATACATGTACACAGAATAAGGGCAAGCATGCCTGTTTGAGTGAACAGCTCTTTAAAGGCTTGCTGAAGGCAGATGAGCCTAGACCTCCTCATCCAGAGTTCACTCTTTGTACCTTCCCTCCCCTAGCACCTGAATGTCCCCAGCTCCATTTATCTCTATTTGTCCTTCTAGCTTGAGTTATCTGGGTCAATGAAGAGGAATGTGTTAGAAAACACAGAGGACAGAAATAAACCAGAAAGGATGATGAAAGGAACAGCTAGAATAAAATATGGTATTGCACAATTTAAAAGAAAAAGTCCCAGAGAGTAGATTTCCTGCAACTTAAGCTCATGTAAATTATCTTTTAATAACATCTCCTTGGGGCTTCCTATCTTATGCACCTAAATTAGGTCCTTTGGGGGAAAAAATCCACATTTATAGAGAATTTGACTCCATCCTGATAAGGGCGGAAAGGCTGAGGCATCTTTAGGATGTACAAAATAGAGCCAACACGGATCCGAGGTTCATGATCAGGGGACTGCTTAGCAGTTTCCCAAACTAATAAATAATATCTTTAAAGCTTGCCAACCCAATGGGATAAACTTGATCCATCATACTTGATCATCTTCCATGGGGCATGTGGAAGAGTATTAAAAATAACCATTATACTTTCAGCAAAACTTGAGAAGGCCATGTAGCCAATTTAATTTTTAATCAGTTGCCTATTTAATTCATATTTATTTACAGTGCAAAAAAAGAAACTGTGTTTTGAAGCAAGGCAGAACATTTGGAAGCAGAGGATGTAGATCAACATATTTTTCATGTTCTGAGAAGCCAAAGGGCATGCCATTGTCTGAGAACAGACCTCAGTCTGGGAATCCAGAGAGCTGCTCCTGGTCTAGCCCAAGTGGCTTGATAAGCTAGAGAAAACTGAAATAGATCAGGGGTTCTCATGGTGCTTTCAGACCTGGAATGTTGTCAAGTGAAATATTTATATATAACAACAAATGCAAGTAAAGCTTCTCTGGTTCAAAGGCCTGTCCAGACAGTCCCACTTCTGGCCTGGAGATGTCCTTGTGGGGCTCAAGGGGAAGCCAAGCCTCCTAAGAACTGCAGGGGATCAAGGGAATTCATTGCCTGAGACAGTCTCCAAATATCCTATGATTTATGCAAGTCAAAGTGTTTTTCAATTCCATGTATGGGAGGCATTTTATATAGATGGGTATCTATCTTTCTTTGAAAGACTTTCTCTTCCTTAAATGTTCATTAGACACTAATATCCAAATAAGATACTATAGAGATAATTCATTAATAAGAAATTCTTCTATCTTGCTAATTACAACTCTGATCTGTCTCTGAACAGATGGCATAATTTTTGGTGAAATAACACCTCATAAGGGGCACTTGGTCATGCTCTGATGAGGCTTCTCAGTTCTGGGATAATCATACTTTAACAACTTTTCCTTTCAACACAAAAGAAAGAACAATATGAAGGTTTAGGGAGAACAGGAAAATGTTCAGAGTAGGAGAAAAATTAGATTAAATACTCAACTGCAAAATTTTCCCGCTTTTACTAAGCCTCCTGGTGTAACCCTAGATGTCAATGTATAAAATAAATGGTATTTGATAATGTGGTAATGTAACTATTAATAAAAAGTTTCCATTTCACAGTTGGTTTGTGGTGTGGTACACATAGCTAACCTCCCCTTCCCCATTGCAAGCTGCCAACATGGTAGGGGAAAGAATGAAAGAAGAAATGACAGAATTCTTACAGAATAAGCAGAACAGTAAACAAGTTTGGGAGGGTTGGGAGGGTCACTTATCTATGACTAGAAGTTCAGGATAGCTTTCTTGAAAGAAGGAAAACTTTAGTTGAAATCTAAATATGTATATACACACAAATATATAAATATAATGAAGACACTAATTTCAAATTCAAATCATCTTACATTGAATATAATAGCAGATGTGAGTGAGCATAGGAGGTTGGACAAATTGTAAGATTTAGCTCTGGAAATCATTTCCACTGGATGACATCTATCTCTTCTCCCAATTCTGAAATATTCTATGGGTACTTCAAACCCAGCATGTTCAAACTAAACATATCTGTTTCCCTCCATTACCCCTAAAACCCTAAAACTCGTGTATCCCTATTTCTGGGAATATCATCTCCCTTCTCCCAGTTACCCCAAACAGTTGTACATTCTCTTTGACTCTCCAGTGACTCGCCAAGACCTGCTGACACTTCCTTCTATATACCTCCCACATTCGTCCTTTCTCTTTTATCCAAATGTCGCTGTCTTCCTCAGGTCAATATCATCTCCCACTTGGATGAGCTCATCAACAATCTAAGTGGTCCCCTTGATTCCCATCCTTCCCAACTCAAATACCTTTTGTGGACTGCAGCCAGAGTGACCTTTCTAAAACACAAAGCTTCTCTGTCATTCATCTGCTTAACACTCTTTCCGTGCCCTTTAGTTCAGTTCAGTTCAGTTCAGTCACTCAGTTGTGTTTGACTCTTTGTGACCCCATGAACTGCAGCATGCCAGTCCTCCCTGTCCATCACCAACTCCTGGAGGTCACTCAGACTCACATCCGTAGAGTCGGTGATGCCATCCAGCCATCTCATCCTCTGGTGTCCCCTTCTCCTCTTGCCCTCAATCCCTCCCAGCATCAGAGTCTTTTCCAATGAGTCAACTCTTCGCATGAGGTGGCCAAAGTACTGGAGTTTCAGCTTCAGCATCATTCCTTCCAAAGAAATCCCAGGGCTGATCTCCTTCAGAATGGACTGGTTGGATCTCCTTGCAGTCCAAGGGACTCTTAAGAGTCTTCTCCAACACCACAGTTCAAAAGCATCAATTCTTCGGTGCTCAGCCTTCTTCATAGTCCAGCTCTCACATCCATATATGACCACAGGAAAAACCATAGCCTTGAGTAGGTGGACCTTTGTTTGCAAAGTTATGTCTTTGCTTTTCAATATGCTATCTAGGTTGGTCATAACTTTCCTTCCAAGGAGTAAGCGTCTTTTAATTTCATGGCTGCAGTCACCATCTGCAGTGATTTTGGAGCATGCCTTTTAAGGTAGAGCTAAATCACTTTAAGGGTTTCCCTGGTGGTTGAGATGGTGAAGAATCTGCCTGCAATGCAGGAGACCCAGGTTCAATCCTTGGGTTGGAAATATCCCCTAGAGAAGGCAATGGCTACCCACTCCAGTATTCTTGTCTGGAGAATTCCAGGGACAGAGGAGCCTGGTAGGCTGCAATCCATGGGGTCGCTAAGAGTCAGACACGACTGAGCGACTTCACTTTCACTTTTTATTTTAACACATTGGAGAAGGACATGGCAACCCACTCCAATATTTTTGCCCGGAGAATCCCAGGGACGGCGGAGCATGGTGGGCTGCCAACTATGGGGTCACACAGAGTCGGACACGACTAAAGTGACTTAGCAGCAGCAGCAGCAAATCACTTTAAGGGTTTCCCTGGTGGTTGAGATGGTGAGGAATCTGCCTGCAATGCAGGAGACCCTGGTTCAATCCCTGGGTTGGAAAGATCCCCTAGAGAAGGGAATGGCTACCCACTCCAGTATTCTTGTTTGGAGAATTTCATGGACAGAGGAGGCTGGCAGGCTATAGGCCATAGAATTCTACGGTCAGAGGAGCCTGGTGGGCTACAGTCCTTGGGGTTGCAAAGCTGGAGTGACTATACAGTCAAGTCACCTTAATATAGCTTCCAAGACCTCTCGGTATCTATCACTTTCCCCCTGGCCCCTTCCTCTTTGCCTACAGTAAACTAGAGTGAACTATCTGGGTTTGTTAAATAGGCCATTTTTTTCTTCAAGGTCTCACCCATATTGTTTCATCTCCTAGGATACTCCTAGCCTTATTCCTCTTATCCTGGGGGCTGGTTCTGATGTGTTCTTCAGATTACGGTGTATTCATCACTTCCTTCTGGGGGTGTCTCTGTCTCCCTGTTAAGATATCCCTACTGTATGCTTCTATCAACAGCAATCTTTACCTCCCTCATCATCTTACATAGCGTACTGTATTATAACCACTTGATTAAATGCCCATTTCTCCAACTAGATTGTAAATTCTCTGAAGGCAGGACCCATGTCTGTATTGATCATCACTGAATCACCAGTGCCCAGGAGAGGACCTGGCATACAGAAAATAATCAACACATATGTATTAAGTAGACTGAAAGAGATAATGAATTTCTTATATTACCCCTCAGCAGCCCTAATAATGAATGGGTCATTTTGTTTCTCTTCATCCTATGCAGTTATCTTAGGATTTCTAATCTATTCCTGGTCAAGTCTTTAACTAGCTGCTTTTTTGCCTTTGGGATAACGTTTAATGTTTCATCTTGCCATGACACATAAGGCTCATTAGCCTACTTTCCTGGCCTTATCTCCATTACTTTGTTTAAATGAAATCGATGCTTGGGTTTCCTCAAGGAAACTTTATCTCCCAGTCCTTGGTACCCCTGCACTGCATCACTCTTATCTCTACCTGTAACAACTGGATACACACTCACTGCTCTTTATATCAACCCAAGGGTGATCTCCTCTTGGAAGTCCAATCTACCAAGCTTTCCTCCTCCTACCAATAATGTGCTGGTTTTATGAGTGTTTTTGTGCCCTGTGTATTTTTATCCATAATGTTTGAACTTTGGCTTTCTACTTTTATGATCAGAACTTCATTAAGAGCAGAGAGAATAACCTTATTTATCTCTCTATCACCTAATTTAACACAGTACCTGACACAAAAGGGCCATTTGATAAATATCTTTTGAATACTTTCATTTTAAATAAATAACTTTTTAAAAATACAGGTAATGAGAAGCAAAAGGAGCAAACAAGCACCAGTAATATTTTTAAGCTAAACTGACACGATGTGCTCATATTATTCCTATGAGGGTGTATGCAGATACCTTCTGCCAGGGCAATCTCTTAAACTCAAACCAGGCAGGAAGGAGAGAGGAAGGGAGGGGAGAAGGGAGAGAGAGAATAGGGAGGGAGGAATGGACGGACGGATGCTGCCTTCACCTTTATCTGTTCAGCACGTGTTTTTTGCCGGCTTCAATACTTTAGCATATTGCTTTCTGTATATAAGCCTTCAGTCTGCCAGAGTCTAGGATGTCCCATTCTCACCATCACTGCAGACACCTCCAAGCTCCAAGACATTTGCATTATGAGGTACAACTACTTATTTTTTTTTCTTTACTTAGATTTTGTTATGTCTGTACAGAGGGAAAAAAAATACTGATAGAATATTCTCTGAAAAGACATAATGCCCTCCAGCCAATAGTTCTAGAATAATTGGAAATCATTTTTCAAAACCCTGTTATTCTTTTAGAAAATGTCAACTGTTTAGTAGCCAAGGAATCCAAAAAAGACTGTTGATGTCTCATAGATAACACAAGCTAGACATCCCCTGAGAGTGGTATAGGTCTCTGTGGCCAACCCACGTGACCTGGGAGCTACCCAGAGATCTACTAATGCCATCCTCCCAGGGGCTGTTTGAGCCTCACTGGCATTCAGCAACCTAACTCCCACATTTCTATAGATGTGAGAAGGTGGAAGAACTCCTACTCACCACGTGTGTGTAAATACTCAGATTTAGTCACAGGTCTCCTCCACCTAAATTTGGTTCTTGACGTGTGCTCAAATTCTTTTCACACACACAAATACACCCACCTATTACAATTTCTATAAATAATCCCTCCTCTGCAGGCCTGGTATGAAACTCTAATTAGGGTTAGTCAGCGTTTACAAAGTGGTTTGTGCTTTTCTCGAAGGCAAAGTTACAGGAGCTGAAGTGCTTCACGACCATTCCCTCTAGTGTGCATGTACCTAAAAGCTCTTAGAGGTCAGGGAGAGTTGTGGAGCCAGCCTGTCACATGGAGCAGAGATCAGGAAAAAGCACGTGTCAGAAACCAAATCCCCAGCCTCAGAAGCTTGTCTGAAACAGCAGCATGCAGGTGACAGCAGCAGGCTCACAGGATCTGAAATGTCAGTGGGCATGTCTTGCAGGATTTTTAGAAAGGGGAAACAATAGCAGGCACTAGAACTGGGGCTCCTGAGGGTGAGACTCAGGGCATGGCTCAGTGTGTGTGCACTGCGTGTGGGTGTGCTGATGAGTGGTATGTGCGCATTTGCATGTGTGGATGATGCATATGTTTGGAGGGATCAGGAAGCCTTCCACTGCAGGGGAAGGTGTTATAAAATATGTAAAAAGATTTGTTTAAAGGAAAGCATTTTGCAATATTCCTACTCTTCATCTGGTGATAAAATGACTGGGTTAGGAGTGTAAGTTCTGGGGCCATGAGGAGAGCAGAAGCACATTTAGCAACATGGTCCTGTCACACAGTCAAATTTTCCCAAAGGCTTTGGATGGCTGGAGATGACAAAGTTTGGGATAGGGGGATAAAGTAACTGAAGAGGATTTCTGGCTCCCTTGATCAGTTCCCCACAGGCTGCATTTAAGGCTCCTTTGGTACTCACAATCTGGGCTACCCACCAGGTAGCCTTCCCTCAACTCCAAGTCCCCTTGAAGGGATGACCATTCAAGTTATCCTGATCTGGTCAGAGAACATGGAGCCACATGGCTTAATTGGAAGGTCAACCCCTTAATTAGATTGCAAATTACCTAAAGGAATAGACTGCATTTTACAACTCTTTTTTGCTGTCCATTCCCAACACAGGCTTTCAATAAATGACTACCATGACTAATTTTTTTTTTTTTAAAAGATGCAGTATTTTGTGACAGATGCTGTTCTTAGCATGCTCCATGAATTTATTTAAATTCTCAAACTAACCAAATGATGTAGTGTCACTATTATCTCTGTTTTGAAGAGATAATAGTGAGTGTTGAGACACGGAGAGATTAAGTAACTTGTTCAAGGTCACAGTCATGAGGGGCAGAGCTGGGATTCAGATCCAGACAGTGTGGCTTTAGCATTCACACTCCAAACCAACCCATGGTTCTACTTCTTACAGATATGTGTGATTCCTGAATTTCTGTGGCTCTCATGTGACTGGGGCAGGGAAAGGATCTCAGGAAGTGATGAACCTTCTTAGAAGAGAAACCTACTAATACAAACACTAAGTTAGCCTCTTTTTATTCCTCACCGTGACCACCTGGAAGAAAAAAAGGAAACACAACAGCAACAAAAACGTACTCCCACTTAAGATACGATTTTGGTTGCGTGTGATTTTTTTTTTCCCCTTGATTGGGTCAGCCCTGGTAGATTCGGCTTGGTTCTTGGTTTTCCACAGCCTTCGATTCCACAGCCTCTGTAGGCGAATGAGTCTCTTCTAGGGCCAGCTCATGGTTTGTGATATCCCCAGAGTGGTGCCAACATATCCTTCTGGTTCCACAGTGGATCTTGTGCCATTTTGGGTCCCCATCCCAGTGAGATGCACCAGACCTGATCCAACTTCCAGATGCAGGACTGGAGTAATGATTCCCTCTGTCCTGCTCTCAAAGGGAATCTGTCTCCCTGCACACATGTGGGAAGTGAGTGTGGGGCCACAGGAGAAGAGCTACAGAAACCGCCAAGTAGTCAAAGGCAGGACTGTACAGGAAAAGGACAGGATTCCAGAAGGATGAAAGAGGAGAGGAGGGCATATCATCCGCCAAGTGAGAGCAGAGAATGCTCTGGGAATTGAGGGCAGTGAGGTCTGCACGAGGGCTGGTGCTGGAAAGGGAGAGGCTGGGACACAGGCCAGGTAAGTGGAAGGAAGGGGAAGAGTGAACAAGAAAGGAGAGCAGGCTGAGGCTGCAGCCACACTAGAAACATGAGATGCTCACATCTGACCAGGGCAGAGGTAAGACAGAAAGGAAGCAGGGTGAAAGAACTGTTCCCGGGGCAGAGTGACACCAGAGACCTGCTTCTGATCCTGCTGACCATCTGACTCTGACTCAGAATTTCCATGGCCAGTGAGGCTCAGTGATGAGCCTTATCTCGAGCTACAGTAATATTGTGCAAAGATAACAAGAAACCGATTGGAAAATATTCAGAGTGTTGCATATGGCATTCACAGAAGGTGAACCTAACCTATCTATTTGGTTTAGCTCTGATCACAGGTGAACGTGATAGGGGCTACAAGCCACTTCTCCAGCATTCTTACTGTCCTGTTCCATGCACTAAATGACTGACTCAATGGTTATCAGTGATGAAGCTGCTATCTTGTGCTAGGACTTAGGATTGTAAAGGGAAATAAGCCATATTCTCTGTGTACAAGTTGTACACAGATGATGCAGAAGAAGATGGATGGAGAAGTGTAATGATAAAGATGTTAACAAAGCCTTCCTGAGGGGCAGCAAAGGCAGTCCTCCAGCCATTTCCCAACTATACCTCCATTCCTAAGCTTAACTGCTTTATTTCAAATGGAAAGCTCTCTTCCCTACCCTGACCGCCCCCAGGCCATATTTCTTGAAATTCTGACCATTCTGCAAATTCCAGGTCAAATGTCATTTTTTTCAAGAAAGTAGTTTCTTATTTTTAAAAGCTGAAATTAATCTCTTCATTCTATGTGCTCAGTCATGTCCAGCTCTTTGCGACTCTATGGATTATAGTCCACTAGTCTCCTCTGTCCATGGGATTCTCCAGGCAAGAACATTGGAGTGGGCTGCCATTCCCTTCTCCAGGATATCTTCCTGACCCAGGGATTGAACCCCAGTCTCCCACACTGCAGGCAGACTCCTCATCGTCTGAGCCACCAGGGAAGACCTAGTTGCTATACTCTTAAAAGCTGAAATTAACCCTTCCATTCTATGTGCATCTGTAACACTATTTACATCTCTGTTTTAATATTGAACCCAATTAGTTTTTTGAAATTGTGTACGGTGGATACATGTGTGTGTTTGTGTGTGTGCGTATGTATAAATATCTCTAAGTTGTAAGCTTGTTTGATAGTAGGATTGATGCCTGATTCTCCCACAGGCCTGAGCATGAGGTTTCTTTAAATGTACTCAGAGTATGTACAATTTGAACTACTCTATAGTCTGTTTTAGGATGCTAAAGTGAAAAGACTTTGCTTCATTCTAGCAATTGTGAGTCCTTGTCTCACATGCCAAAAATCATTTCTTGTCATTTTTCTGTTTGTAGATGAACAGGCAAAAAAAGAAACAAAAAACCTTCAAACTAATCAAAGAATTTTTAATTTGGAAAGGACTCTACCCTGGTGGCTCAGAAGACATAGAACCTGCCTGCAAGGCAGGAGACTCAGGTTTGATCCCTGGGTCAGGAAGATCCCCTGGAGAAGGGAATGGCTACCCATTCCAGTATTCTTACCTGGAGAATTCCATGGACAAAGGAGCCTGGCAGGCTACAGTCCATGGGACTGCAAAGAGTTGGACATGACTGAAGGGTTTTCGCTTTCACTTTTCTAAATTTCATTTAATCCAGCATCTTAATAACAAATGAGGAAACTAAGACCTAAGAAATTCAGATACTTATACAGTATCAAACAGCCAGAATCAACAATATCAAATATCCAGACCCTTATATTCAACATTCTTTCCAATAGACCAAATATATTATTTTTTAAAAGAGAGAAAACATGTTTTTTTTTTTTTTTTAAAGAAACAGCACTGAAATATATAGAGAAGAATTCATTGGAAACCACACACATTATAGAGAAAAATTTTCCTATCAGTCCATTGTCCATAGAAAAAAATCATGCTTTCACTAACATCAACAAAATTGTTTGGAGAGTTTAAAGCTTTAATTAAAAAAATCTGACCTTTCCAGACTTTTCACCCTTAAGGTCTCAAATTATTCTATGCAGTTGGCAGGGAGAACTGTTCTGAGGTTCTCCAAGATAGGTCAATATGTCTGGGTGAAACTGGTCATTAACAGGTGTTCTTAACAGTTTTGGGCACAAAATAACACATCAAGGCTTTGCTGAGAGGTGCACGTTCATGCTTGTTCTCTCCCATCATGATTTAGGCAAATGCAATAAATGTATTCAAATCTGACATAGTGAACTCCATCCCATTTCCTCTATTAAGGTCAGAACCTCTGCCTTTGCCCTGCCCTTTCCCATGTCACTGCTGCCCCACTCCCACCCTGGCAAAGCTGACCCATAGTAAAGACACCCTGGGTTGGCACACACAAGCATATGTGCACATAGAGAATAGGTCTAAGCACTCCATTTGAATTTAAAACTTACTGGATTCCAGTTCCAAATGGGGATAGCTTACTGGCTTCTGTTTCTGGACAGGGATATATATGGGGCTTCCCAGGTGGCTCTGTGGAATCTGCCTGCTAATGCAGGAGACATGGATTTGATTCCTGGGTTGGGAAGATCCCCTGGAGAAGGAAATGGCAACCCACTCCAGAATTCTTGCTTGGAAAAATCCCATGGATGGAGGAGCCTGGCAGGCTATAGTCCATGGGGTTGCAAAGAGTCAGACATGGCTTAGTGACTAAACAACAACACACACACACATTAGTGTGTAACCTAGACAGCATATTAAAAAGCAGAGACATCACTTTATGAAACAAAGTCTGTCTAGTCAAAGCTATGGTTTTTCCAGTAGTCACATATGGTTGTGAGCTGGACTATAAGGAAAGCTGAACACCAAAGAATTGATGCTTTTGAACTGTGGTGTTGGAGAAGACTCCTGAGAGTCGCTTGGACTGCAAGGAGATCCAATCTGTCAATCCTAAAGGAAATCAGTCCTGAATATTCATTGGAAAGACAGATGTTGAAGCTGAAAATCCAGTACTTTGGCCACCTGATGTGAAGAACTGACTCACTGGAAAAGACCCTGATGCTGGGAAAGATTGAAGGCAGGAGGAGAAGGGGACGACAGAAGATGAGATGGTTGGATGGTATCATCAACTTGATGGACATGAATTTGAGTAAATTCCGGGAGTTGGTGGTGATGGACAGGGAGGCCTCGCATGCTGACGTTTATGGGGTTGCAAAGAGTTGGACACGACGGAGCGATTAAACTGATACACATATATATATATATAATAGATATATAATATGTATACATATCTATGTATATGTCTAGCTAGACAGTGATATATAATTGTTCAGATAAAAAAACCACCCAGTTTTAAAAATTCTTTCATTTGTTGCAGAGGACAGTCTGAAAACTAGTTTTCAGTTACAGAACTCTCCCCCTTCCCTCCCTCTAGCTGCTCTGAACTTCCCAGGGCCTCCTTAGGGGCACAGGGAGAGTGCATGGGTTTTGGAGCCAGCTACATAGGAGCTTAAATATTACTTCTACTGTTTGTTACTTGTGTTATCTTGAAAAAAATTACTTAATCTCTCTGGACAATAATTTTCTTATTTCTAAAGTGAGGTTACTACCCATCTTGGAGGTGTAAGGGTTTGAGGTAATACATGCCAGAGAGTGCTGTGTGCGTGTGCTCAGTGAATAATAACTATTATGATGAAGGTGATGATGAGGGGAAAAGGAAAAGAGGAACAGGGAGGAAGATGGTGGCCTCCACTTCCCGAATGGCTATCTATATGCCAGAATCTCTCAACAAGTCCTGGCAGAATTTGACTGCTAGTCCTTAGCTGGGGAATATGAAGCTCAAGGTAGAGAAAGGAGAACTAGTGTCGAGGAAGGGGTGCAAGGGCTGGGGGAGGAGGTGGAAAGGGTTCACAAATGGCTAGCATTTAATATGTGATTTTCCTCTTCTGAGCTTTATATCTTTGCATACACTCATGTCCCATCCGCTGCTGGGAAAAGGGCATTCACAGAAATGAGTTCAGTATCTTCTGAGCAGTCAAGGACACTTTTATTTATTTTTTTTTCGCTTAGAAGGACAGGACTTCACAAAGCAGTGGCTGAACAAATTTCTGTGCCCCCTCGGTGGATAACCACAGAATTTTCAGTTACAGCAGCAGGCCCCACTATTTGCTAACTCTGGCAATTCTAGTAACTGGGAGAAACCCTAGAGATCAAGAACAAATGCCCAGCTCCTTTCTGGAGTCATAGGGTCACAGTACACAGCCACATCATGGGCAGAGTTGCTGCTGCGGTCTGAACTGTCCAAAGTACAGCAGGAAGGAGGAAGTCTGAGCCTACTCGGACATGCCCCGAACGACAGAGTCATTTTGTGCCTGCCTAAGATGCCATTCTGTTTGCAAACACATTCTATCTGCCGTACCACCTGACAAAACATTCCATCAAAAAGCCTTAAGACAAATGACTCATGTTGAAAGAGGCCTGTGCATCATGTCAGCAATGACTCCACAGGCATCAACTAAACAAGGAAAAGACCTGTTTGGAAGCACCACCGTCTGATATTTCCCAGAGAGCCACTGTCAATGGCTGATAAAACACAAGTGATCATAACTATAAAGAGATTTAGCAACCCTCTTCTTGCCCAAAAGCAACAAGAGCCTATGAAGACGATGAACCTGGAAGACCTCCACAAGAAGAGGCAACTCAGGGAAGGCTGCACCTGAAGCCGGCACAACTCTTCCTCATGCATAGAAAGCAAAGGCCTGGGGTTGCATGAGGTCATCCTGTCTGCCACCAAAAGGCAGACTGCTCCCAGGGATGTTTGGGAGTTTGCCTGGTAGTCTAGGGATGAAGGCAATTGTTATGTCTCCAGGTGAGAGAAAGGATTGGCAATGGTCCATTCCCCTGCTCCTGGCAGTGCTTTCCAAGTATCAGAATCTAGACCTTGCCCAGCACAAAATACCAGGATCACTGTAGTCAACCTCCTTCCCTGGAAACCCAGCTTTAATCAGCTTTTGGATGGAAGGAAAAGGACAAATCTAATGAGAGTGTTGTCACAGTACAAACCCCCCAGGAGGGAGAGCGGCTGGTGCAGAAGTGGGTTCCAAGCCTTCAGTTCTAGATCAGCCAGGCAGACACCTGTGTATATATAGACAAAGCTTCAAACACCACTTGTTCATCACACCTAATGACTGGCTGTGATAAGCACCTGTGTTCTCTATTTCTGGCTTTTCCAACAACAACAATATGTGTTTGGATACTCAGTCCTAGTTCTGAATCTCTTCTTAAATGCTAATCTGTTTCTTGTTTCTCCACTATGCAAGATCAGATAAATGAGAAAGAAAACACTTTACAGAGTTAATTTTGATCCAGATCTAAAATTGTTCATGACTTTTTATTCATTACCTTGATCTCTCCTTTTTATTTTGAGTGATTCAAGGAAACACATCTCTCACATACCCTGGCCCCAACACTAAAAAGGTAATGTTCTTAGAATTAGTCTATTCAAGAACAAAACAAAAAGACCCAAACAAACAAACCAAAAATGGGGCTTCCATTCTCAAGTCCCTTTTTGCCAATGATGCAGTGTACTTAAACCTCTTTACAGGAGCTGCTTCAATGTTAAGCTTTTAGTTGGAAATAAAAAGAGGTTTAGTTAAGGTCAGTGACAATTATTTTCTCAGCACAATAGAAAGGCAACCCAACCCATTAACCACACTAAAATGGCAGAAGCAAACAGAGTGGGTACAAGTAGGAATAGAAGAATACCTGGAATTGCCAGATTGGAAAGGGGGACGTTGTGGAGGTGAGAAGGGAGTGAGGCCATCCAGTCGGCATTGCAGACCTCCAATGTCTTTGTCCCGCTGGGGTTGGGGGAGCAGATGGTCCCCATTCTGAGTTTCCTTCTTACCTTCCTAAATGCTAGCATCCCTTTCTGTCAGTCAGCTGTTCAAGCTCAGCCCAGTGCCACTCATTCAGCGATCATCATCGCCCAGGTTCTCCAGCATTTCAGGGCCACCTTTGTCACGCCAGTCTTGCCCAAAGGCCTTCGTGCCCCAGAAAGACGCGGGGCAAGGACGAGATTCCCTAGCCCCCAGCACCCGCAGTCCCCACCCTCACCGACCCAGCCGCTGTTCCCTTAATCTGCTCAGACCCAGCTTCGTTAAACTTCTTACGCTCCCGCTCTGGACCGGGGGAACGTAGGCCCCTCGAAATAAATCTGACAGAAACTGAAAGTCCTACGAGCAGCCACGCCTGGAGCCACTCACACGACAGGTGCCCACACAACACATAGACACGCCGGTGTGTCTATACACTCGTGAGCGCCCGGACGCACCATCCTCAGCTTGATTTACGCTTTTATGAGTGCCACTGGGCTGGCACATAAGCTGGACCTCCCTGATCTCCCTCCTCCGGCTCCTCCGCACTGTTCCCCTTGCCCTGTGGCTTCCAGAAGGCGCTCAGAAGTGTAACCGGCGGCACCCGGACTCCCGGCGGCCCCGCCCGGCAGTGCCGGGCAGATTTGCCTGGCAAGGAGGCTTGTGATTGGCCGCTGGCAGAGGGCGCTCCGATTGGCCCGCGCCCTCACTGCTGCCCCTCCGAGCGGCGCCCACCCCTCCGCTGCCCGCCCGGACCGCCACCTTCTGTTACTCCCGCCTTCCTGCATTTATAGCCGCCGCAGAGACTGCGGGCAGGGGAACATGCACGCTTGGACGAGTCAGGGCTTGGATCGGACAGGATTTTCCGCTGGCCTTTCACACAGTCAACACAGAGGTTAAGCGCAACCACACTTTGCCCTCCTTTCACACACACACACACACACACACACACACACACACACGAACAATGACAATTACACAGGGAGTATATAACATTTCCAGTAAACCATACAGGCAGCAGAAATATGAGAGATAAAGAGGCTGAGAAAAGAGCACTGTATCATATCTGCATGACAGTATCAAGGATGGTTTGTATTTCAACCATTACCTAATTAAGATTCAGGTACACACTACTTATTCCCATTTTGCAGAAATGGAAATAATGATACTTTACATTTACATTGCCTGTTGTTTGGAACCTTCTTCCACATTCTTTGTCCTATTTGCTCTTCACAGTATCCCTAAAAGTCAGGCAGGGCTGGTGGTAGGTTGGTGGTACGACCCCCTTTTCATATTCGAAATACAAAGTCCGGGAGCTTTCTGGGAACAGTGCATGTGGTCGCCCTATTTGGAAATCCCATTTTGGAATAAGATCCTTGAGCCCAGAGGCTTGTGGGCGTAGAAACCCATTTCCGTGCTTTCTTCAATATTCCCTACACTCTCATATGGTCCTTTTCCACGGTGTAAACTGTAGGGCCTCTGTAATGAGAACTTTGTACATTGATAACCACAGGAACACCCTGGCAAATAGGCAAATGGAGAAAAACAACCAGACCTTGATGGTGGGACCCTGGAGGGTGTCAGGCCAGGCAGCTCCCCAGTGACTCCGGAGGGCTTACGGGAAAAGGAAACAGCAACTTCTGCCAAAAGCAGACAGAAGGCTCCTGTACAGACCTACAGGTCAGCTGACAATCATCGAATGGCCCCGCCTCCTCATCTCCAAGGTAACTACACAGCAGCAAAGCAACTTTTCTGTACACTTAACTCTTGCTATATAGTGCCCCCTTTTGACACTTTATTAAATTTCCTCTTCTAGCCTATTACTACCATTCGTTTAAACCTGCTTTTCAGCCTTTTGAGCTGTGTAATAATACCAAAAGTTTTGTTTCCTGAAGGAGTGAGTGAAAAGTGAAAGTGAAAGTCGCTCAGACGTGTCCGACTCTTTGCAACCCCATGGATTACACAATCCATGGAATTCTCCAGGCCTGAATACTAGAGTGGGTAGCCTTTCCCTTCTCCAGGGAATCTTCCCAACCCAGGGGTCAAACCCAGGTCTCCTGCATCGAAGGCGGATTCTTTTACCAGCTGAGCCACAAGGAAGACTTGGTTACTGAAAAGAAAGTCTACACTATTTATCATTCAGCTTCTGATTTTTAGAGAGCACTTCAGTGTAAGTGCTGTACATGTTGGGAATGACTGTCACCTAGCAGTTTTAGTCAATGACATGCCCCCTGACCCCCACCCCATATTCTTGAAGGAGTATCCCAAGATTTACTTTTGAAATGTCACCTTTTCTGGGTTTCCTTAAACGTACAATTAAAAAAAAAACAAACAAACGAAAGCTGCCTAAAGAAAACAAAAAGTGTTCTTTCAGCTTTACCTGGAATGTTAATTTCAATGACTTTCCCACCTTATTTTTGAGCTCTTAATGTAAAGAAGGAGCAGAATAAGAACACATTAAACCTTAAACAGAGAGATATCACTGTGAGAGAACAAGAGAAGAGGAACCACTTCAAAATGAGACGTTTTGCACCTCTGGCAGTTTTCAGTCAAAACTACTTAGATTGTGTAAGAAAACATTCAAAAGAAGATAGCATGCTTGCCATATATTCTTGAGTCAGTCCTGGAAGAAATTTTGCAGGTGAAGACACCAGCCTCTGGTACAGTACTTGGCATGTAGCAGATGTTCTATAAACATCTGTTAGAAGGAAGGAGATGCTCAGTAAACGTGCCCTGCTGGGTTCCAGGTAGTACCTTTGAGCAGTGCTTTTCAACCTTTAATGTGCAAATCAGCCATATTCTGATTGAGTTGGTCTGAGACAGGCCTGAGATTTTTCGTTTCTAACCAGATTTGAGCTGCTTCTGCTGCTACTGGTTCAGACCATGCTTTGAGTAACAGGATCTTAGGAAATAAACTCATTTACTAGGTGGGAATATGCACTGCATTTTCACTCTCTTTTCTGAGGTTTTATAACATTATAATATCACTTTTATAATGAAAAAATAAACTTGCATTAAAAATCCCAGCTAAGAATTTCTAAGTATTAGAGAATAATTTTTCTGTCATACTGTCTTGGAGACCAAATTACGAGTGGGATTTTTATACTATGCCACATTAGCTTTGGAAAAACTAATTTTAAAATATAGATTAATACCTAGAATATGAATAGTTAATATTTTGTTACATACTGTATTATGAAAAAAATTAAGCAGCTGCTACTGCTGCTGCTGCTGCTGCTAAGTCGCTTCAGTCATGTCTGACTCTGTGCGACTCCATAGATGGCAGCCCACCAGGCTCCTCCGTCAATGGGATTTTCCAGGCAAGAGTACTGGAGTGTGTTGCCATTTCCTTCTCCAATGCATGAAAATGAAAAGTGAAAGTGAAGTTGCTCAGTTGTGTCCGACTCTTAGCGACCCCATGGACTGCAGTCCACCAGGCTCCTCCGTCCTTGGGATTTTCCAGGCAAGAGTACTGGAGTGGGGTGCCATTGCCTTCTCTGAAATTAAGCAGAGGGAAGACTAAATTAATAGGAGGATTAAATTTTAAAGCAAGTCCATTTTAATTGACAGTTACAACCAAGGGAGTGTTGATCCTGTGCAGATCATTTTGATAGGTGCTAGAAATGGAGGAAAAGTTAAAAGCTGGCATATGATGAAGGTCAGATAATATATAATCCAGGAGAAAAGAGAATCAAATATGTGAATTTCAAAATGTAATGTGAGGCTGAATGAGGGGTAATAATAATAGAGGTGCATGTGGAGGACAACTACATTTTGATGGGGGAAGGGCCAAGATTTGCATTAAAGAGGAGGTGGCATTTCAAGCCAGGTCTGGAATTCTGAGAAGAGTTTCTGCAAGTGGAAAATGGGTGGAGGGCTTTGGTGAGTGAAACAGATTGTATAGCTGAGAGAACATAAGCAAAGCTATGACAATGAATGAGAGATGTGAGAAACAGATAACACGGGAGGGATACATGGAAAATAGAACTCATTTACTCTCACTGGACCATCACAAGAGCTCAGTGAGTTAAATACTCTTCCTAGCCCCATTTGACAAAGGACACTGAAGCTTAGAGTCTACATAGCTCTGCCCTAGAGCTCATAGCTAGTGGCAGAACTGTGACTCCAGTCTCCTGATCACTGTGCCAATGGCTTCTCATCATATGTTACCTATTATTATTGCAAACCTGGTAAAGGATGTTTAAGACCACAATACGTTAAAGAGTTCGAACTTCCTTTTTTACAGATAAAAGGGGCCATTGCAAGTTTTTGAGAAGGGGAGAAAAATGATCCATACTGTATATAGAAGATAATGCCAGCATAATAAAGAATTGTTAGAGAAATACAGTCATTTGGGTAAGTTATTGAAATCAGTTATTGAAACAGGAAAAAAGTGAGAAAGCATGCAGAAACTCTGGTGCACAGAGCACCTTTGTAACTATGGTGCTTGCTTCTTGGCTCTCACTTCTTATCTCCAAGGACCTATAACTCAAGGGACACAGTAGACAGCCTGACTTCCTCTCGGATTATTTTCATCACTTGAAATTCTCATCAAAATGTTCATCAATTAATCAAACCTGTTTCTGCAAATACATCTACAACTTTTATTTTCTTTTCTGGAATTGTTTTTTCTCCATTGCTTGATTAAGGACCCTACTGAATTCCTGAGGAGGTGACTGCAGGCTTTGTCCTGTCTTTGAGGCTACATTATATTTTGGAAACGTTAAAGACGGTTCATTTTCTTTGGAATCATTTCAAAAGTGAACACTGATGGTCCCAGAGCAAATGGCTTGTCATTTGGATATGTTTGGTTGGCAGGGCAAGATGGCCTGGGTTTTGTTTGACTGAAGGCACCCTAAGAGCTTCAGAGGAAACATGTCAACTTAATGATGCTGAGGCTGGGGCTGTCTCCAGCCCCCACATTCAAGACCCTGTGCTACTGTCTCTCCCAGGCCATGTGCTTAATGGGAAAGGAACAGCCAGAGAGCATTACAACCAGGCATGTGTTTGTTCCAGGGATATGGTCTGGAGGTGGGAGTTTGTACGATGCTTTGAGTTCCACAGTGATGCCTCATTCATGACTTTTTTTTCCTGGCTGGAGGATGTGGTGAGGGTGAGGAATTGAAATGATGAGCCAGATAAATGAAAGAGGAAATGGAGTGTAAGCCTGCTTTGCTTTGTGCCTCATATCAGCAGTTTATCTCTAGTCATTCTCAGCCTCATTTCCCCAATACAGGCTCCCAAAACAATGTGATAAGGATAAGAATAGAGTGAAGAAATGTCCCCAGTGTGGGCAGGGCTGGGGACATGATGACAACAGCAACAATTACCTTCAGGAAGAGTGACATCATCGTAGCAGCTCGGGACATTCAGGAGCCTCCGTGGAAAGAGTCGTCACCAAGTACACTGCCTTGTGGACATGTATGATGCACCTCAGACATTCCTGACATGAGAAATGAGTCAGGGCCTGGGGGTCAGTCATTTTGTTGATTCGGGCTAGAGCCAGAGACCTCGTGGTTGTGACCCAGACCCAAGTGAGTGTCTTTAAGAACTTGAGTAAGGAGCAGCAGCAGCTTAAACAGGAATTGTCCATATGAGGCTCCACCTTGTGCCTACCTGGTATTTGTGGTCAACAACCAGGATTCTGTAACAAGACAAGAGTGAGTGATATAGCAGTACCAGCCCTGAGATTTTTTTCCTCCAGATGTGAAAGCTTGGTGATCGGGAAGAGCCTCTGAGCCTCTCTGTCTTTTTTTTTTTTTTTTTTTGTTAAGATAATTTTACTTATGTATTTATTTAGGCTGTGCTGAGTCTTTCCTGCTGCATGAGCTCTCTCCAGTTCTCTGGTTGTGGGGAGTGAGGGTTACTCTCTACTGCAGTGCACGGGCTTATCTTGTTGCGGAGCGTAGGCTCTAGGACGTGTGGGCTCCATAGTTGTGGCACACAACACGGGTTTAGTTGCTTCGTGACACGTGGGATCTTCCAGAATCAGGGTTCGAACCTGTGTCTCCTGCGTTGGCTGGCAGATTCTTTGCCACTATGCCACCAGGGAAGTCTGCATCTCTGCCTTTTTTTATTTATTAGACATCAAGTGTTTCTGATATATTTAAAGATTTCCTTTAACAACACATGTTTGCTATAATACTTTTGAGAGAAGCTAAATAACAGATGATTGTAAAATTAGTTTAATGTCCATTTATTACTTCTAGCACACCATATTCTTGCAGCCTCTTCCATTCTCCCTTCCCACCCACCCCTTTCACTAAAAAAAATGTAACGGAGGGAAGCTCCACATCTTTATCTTTCCAGTTAGTTAGCTTGTTTTTGCTTAGCCAAGTCAATGCTCTTTTGTTAGCTAGGCTAGGCTAGGCTAAGTCACTTCAGTTGTGTCCGACTCTGTGTGACCCCATAGACGGTAGCCTACCAGGCTCCCCCGTCCCTGGGATTCTCCAGGACACTGGAGTGGGTTGCCATTTCCTTCTCCAATGCGTGAAAGTGAAAAGTGAAAGTGAAGTCGCTCAGTCGTGTCCAGTCCTCAGCGACCCCATGGACTGCAGCTTACCAGGCTCCTCCATCCATGGGATTTTCCAGGCAAGAGTGGGGTGCCATTGCCTTCTCCGCTTTTGTTAGCTAGTTAGCTATAAAGTGCCTGATTTAATATATTATGGAGCCACCTTCTGGTAGTAAAGGCACACTTCATGCGTACAGTAAGTTCCCTTTCAGTTATCCTAAAAAAAAAAAAAAAAAGTCTCCACATCACCAGCACCAACAGAACAGCTGGGAACTTATGTAAATACAGACTCCTGGTTCACACTCCAATCCTACTGAATCAGATCCCCTGGGGGTGGTATCTTTTTTTCTGTCTTTAAAAAAAGCTCCCTAGGGGATTTTTGTGTCTCACATGCTTTAGATCAACACTTTGGCACATCAATCAATTTCTTTAAAAACAAAGTTAGGATAAGTAGAATGGCAGTTCTTACCCATGTCGTGTATAAGTTTAAGCGATTAGAGAGAAATATTTCAGTTTAACTGGCAGGAAAACCAACCACTATTTCTACTTACCCCACCCCAAGGTTCTTGGAATTATGCAAGTGGCATCCGTTGTTAGCATGTGTGTGTATGCTGGTATGTATCTTCATCATCACCTGACCTTCCATCACAATTAGTATAACCTCTGTACATTTGTTATTCATTTAGCAAATAATGACCTGATTCCACATTTTGATTTGCTGACATCATTTGGAAATACCACGTTGCCACATCATCTGAGTGGTAAACAACATGTTAATTGACAGCAGATATTATCATTCCCTCCCAATCTTATTATTAAAATTACTACAAAAACAACTTCAACCAACACAAATAAACCTTTTTAAAAAACAAAGTAAATAAAATAATGAATCGTTAGTATTTTCCCCTTATCCACTCTCTCAATATTAGGTTATAGTCAAAACTCTTAGTATGTTTCTTGGCTTTTTGAAGATTTGGTTTCAGAGAATTCTGATCTGTGGAAATCTCTGCAGCTAACCTCCCACCTCAGCCACATCTTGATGCACCCTTCCTAAACTGTGCCCACAGCTGCTGCTTCCTTTTAGTAGCAAAAATAGAAAAAGTAAAATTTCCCAGCATGTTTTTCTGTTTTGTGTGTGCATGCTAAGTCACCCAGTCCTGTCCGAATATTTGTGACCCTTGGATTGTAGCCCACCGGGCTCCTCTGTCCATGGGATTTTCCAGGCAAGAATACTGGAGTGGATTGCTCTGTGCCCTCCTCCAGGGAATCTTCCCGACCCAGGGATTCAATCCAAGGTTCTTATATCTCCTGCATTGACAGGGGGATTATTTACCACTAGCACCACTGGGAAATCCTTTTCTGTTTCAGCCAAGTATAAATAAGAATGTTCTAGAAGTCAGAGTTAGGCATAATAATGAAGTAGGGAGGAAATGAGTCCCTAAGACTGGAAGCATCCAAGCCAAGTTTGTTAACAATAAGACAGGAAGGTGGTGAAAGCTTCGATGGAAGATTGAACTACGTGAGCTTTATGCTCCTTCCAACCATATTCTGCTTTATCCCTTCTTTGAATATAAAGCTGTATCTTTACACACTGAACCCATTCATCCCTGCCCTCTTTATTACACTGTTTTACTCAAATCTTTGACTTCTTTTGCTGGACCTGAGACTACTGGAACATCTTTTCTAGAAATATGAAACCAATGTTCTAAAATCATGCTGCTATCAGCATAAACTTGAGTTGTGATTTGTGGAGTGGTTTTATAATAAAGCCTTTTTATATTAGTTATACACTCTAGCCTCTGCTCAAGGCCAAAACTCAAAATTATCTCTACTCCTTCCCTATCCATATTCAGCACCTAGGATGAAGTGCTCTGACCTCAGGAAGCCAGTCCTAGAAAATACTTAGTGAAGTTCTCAGCATGGAGAGTATGAATGGCCAGGATGGGAGTCATCTCTGGTGTTTCCAGCACCTCCATCCTGGTGGGACTGGTGTGTGTGTGTGTGTGTAGTCCAAGGGCAGAACTCCTCAACTCTCCCACCTGAGGTGCCCGAACCCCAGAGAAGGGTATATTCATACTGCCAGAGCCCCTATGGCAATCATTCATCCTGGCATTTCTTTCAACTGGAATGTTTTTTTTTTCTTACAAATTCATCCGAATTTTGCATATATGAATAGCTAAAACAACTCAATAACAACAACAACCCAAAACTCAATGAAAAAAGAAGGGCAGAAGACTTAGGTAGATATTTGTCCAAGGAAGACATACAGATGGCCAATAAACACACGAAAAGATGCTCAGCATTGCTAAGTACTAGGGAAATGGAAAACGAAACCACAATGAAGAACCACCATACACTGCTCAGATTGCCCGTCATTAAAAAAAAATCTATAAATAACAAATGCTAGAGAGGATGCGGAGGAAAGGGAGCCCGCCTACACTGTCAGTGGGAGTGTAAATTTGTGTAGCCACTATGGAAAACAGCATGGAGATGCCTCAAAAAACTGAAAATGGAGCTGCCATATGATCCAGCAATCCCATTCCTGGGCATATATTCAAAGAAAACCATAATTTGAAAATACACATGCTTCCTGGTGTTCACTGCTGAACAATTTTCAATAACCAAGTCATGAAGCAACCTAAATATCACTAACAGATGAATAGATAAATAAGATATGGTGTGTGTGTGTATATATATATATATATACAATGGAATATTACTCGGCTATATAAAGGAATGAAATAATGCCATTTTCAGCAGCATGAATGGACCTAGAGATTAGGTTCATAGTAAGTCAGAAAGACAAATACCACATGATATCACTTATATGTGAAATCTAAAATATGAAACAGATGAACTTATTTATAAGACAGAAACAGACTCACAGACATAAAGAACAGACTTGCACTTGCAAGGGGAACGGGGGTGGTGGAGGGATGGATTGGGAGTTTAGGATTAGCTGATATAAACTATTACAGATAGAATGGAAAAACAAGGTCCCATTGTATATAGCACAGGGAAATAAATTCAAATCCTGTAATAAACCATAATGAAAAAGACTATATATATATAACTGAATAACTTTGTAATATACCCCAAACTAAGACAATATTATAAATCAACTATATTTGAATAAAAAACTAATTTTGTTGTACATCTGTTACACTTGAATAAAACTGATGGTCTAGTTTCTCCGGTGACTTTGAATCCCCCCCGGCACACATCCATATCAACGGGCATTCATGACCCCTAACAACGACTGTCTCAGTTCTGAGGGAAAGGCATCGAGAATCTTATTAGACATAGCAAAGCTTCTTGGTCCCCTCATACTCTGATCCAGTTCAGCAAGGTGGAAGACTGTGCGTGGATTTCAGACGAAACTGGAAATAGTATCCATCCGCCCAAACCTTGGGCAACATGGAGCAACAGCAAGTTGAGAATCAATGACATAGGCCTAATTTATCTGGCCATTAGAAACAGGACTATCTCCTTAAAGTAAGAGAGGACCAAAAATTCCTACCTAAGACTTAACTCTTTGCTCTTTATCAGGAAAAAGCTTCACTCACAGAATTCCCATGACTATTCTTCAATCTGCTGAGATCTGTTCAGACCATGGATCCTCACCTGGCTAATTGGTGCTCTTTTATTTTTATTTTTTTCCTTCTTCTTCCAGTTTTACTGAGATATAATTGACATATAACTGTGTAAGTTTAAGATGTACAGACTTGATACATATGTATGTTGGAAAATGTTCACTACAATAAGGTTAGTTAATACATCCCTTGCCTCACATAATTACTTTTTGTTGTTGTTATGGTGAGAAAGTTTAACATCAGTTTCTTTTAGCAACTCTCAAACATGAAATTGCTATATCAGATCAGATCAGATCAGATCAGTCGCTCAGTCGTGTCCGACTCTGCGACCCCATGAACTGCAGCACGCCAGGCCTCCCTGTCCATCACCAGCTCTCGGAGGTCACTCAGACTCACATTCATCGAGTCAGTGATGCCATCCGTCCATCTCATCCTCTGTCGTCCCCTTCTCCTCCTGCCCTCAATCCCTCCCAGCATCAGAGTCTTCTCCAATGAGTCAACTCTTCGCATGAGGTGGCCAAAATACTGGAGTTTCAGCTTGAGCATCATTCCTTCCAAAGAAATCCCAGGGCTGATCTCCTTCAGAATGGACCGGTTGGATCTCCTTGCAGTCCAAGGGACTCTCAAGAGTCTTCTCCAACACCACAGTTCAAAAGCATCAATTCTTCGGCGCTCAGCCTTCTTCACAGTCCAGCTCTCACATCCATACATGACCACAGGAAAGACCATAGCCTTGACTAGGCGAACCTTTGTTGGCAAAGTGATGTCTCTGCTTTTGAATATGCTATCCAGGTTGGTCATAACTTTCCTTCCAAGGAGTAAGCGTCTTTTAATTTCATGGCTGCAGTCACCATCTGCAGTGATTTTGGAGCCCAGAAAAAGAAAGTCTGACACTGTTTCCACTGTTTCTCCATCTATTTCCCATGTAGTGATGGGACCAGATGCCATGATCTTCGTTTTATGAATGTTGAGCTTTAAGCCAACCTTTTCACTCTCCACTTTGACTTTCATCAAGAGGCTTTTTAGTTCCTCTTCACTTTCTGCCATAAGGGTGGTATCATCTGCATATCTGAGGTTATTGATATTTCTCCCGGCAATCTTGATTCCAGCTTGTGTTTCCTCCAGTCCAGCATTTCTCATGAAATTGCTATATAGTACTACATAAACTGGACTTCCCAGGTAGCGCTAGTGATAAAGACTCCTCCTGCCAATGCGAGAGATGTAAGACATGCGGGTTCGATCTTTGGGTTGGGAAGATCCCCTGGAGGAGGGCATGGCAACCCTCTCCAGTATCCTTGCCTGGAGAATCCCACGGACAGAGGAGCCTGGTGGGCTATGGTCCATGGGATCACAGAGTCGGACACGACTGAAGTGACTTAGCATGCACTGCATAGTCACCCTGCTGTTCTTTACATTCTCTAGAACTTACACCTCTTGTAACTGGAAGTTTGTGCCCTTTGACAAACGTCTCCTCATCCACGCCCCTCCCCTCCCCCGTATACTTATTTTAGTGTCTGTATACTTATTTCGGGGAAGGCAATGGCACCCCACCCCAGTACTTTTGCCTGGAAAATCCCATGGATGGAGGAGCCTGGTAGGCTCCAGTCCATGGGGTCGCTAAGAGTCGGACACGACTGAGCGACTTCCCTTTCACTTTTCACTTTCATGCATTGGAGAAGGAAATGGCAACCCACTCCAGTATTCTTGCCTGGAGAATCCCAGGGACGGGGGAGCCTGGTGAGCTTCTGTCTATGGGGTCGCACAGAGTCGGACACGACTGAAGCGACTTAGCAGCAGCAGCAGCATACTTATTTTAGTTTTCACTGGTTCCCTGGATCTGGCTTTTTCTCTGCACCTGTGGATAATCTCACTGATTACCCCAAAGAGAAACTTTAAAACTGACCCAGAAACCTGTTCAATCTAAAGCATCAGCCAAACTATCCAGATTGAGGCTCTGGTCTCCTCTAATCTGACAATAAGAACGTTTTGAAGAATGTATTTTTCAAGTGGATGGTGTGAGACATGGAGTAAAAAAACCCCATAAATCTCAGCCCACCAGATCGAGTGAGAGACCGTCACTTGTTTTAGCTTAGTTCTCTGTTCGGCTGACATTTTTCTTTCTCCTCTTCGCTCATTTGCCACCTCCTGTCACTTACTCATACCATATGTAATTGAGCACTAACTTGTCCCAGACCTTGCCCTCGCTCTGGGGTTGCTGAGATGTGCAAAGTAACCTCCCACTCCTGAGGACATTCCAGTCTAACAGAGGAGTTCACGGCCTGCATTTCCTTGACTGCGAGTTTCGATTTGAAAATGCCACCAAAGCAGCACAACAGACTAGAAAGTTTGGTCTCGGTGAGATAAAAAGTATCTTTAAGTGTTTATTGACTAAACATACAGTGGTCCAGCTGCTTACTAAAAATTTGAGACGTGAATAAAGTTTTGCAGTAGAAGGGGAAGTGACTGCTGGGTCTTCTGCTTGGGGAGCCTCCAGTAGGAGGGCTGAACCAGAGCCTGCGTCATCCCTTACTGCCTTGTGTGCGGCATCTTGCCACAGGGGCTGCTTTGACTTTGAACTGTTTCCACGATTTCTGCTGAGGTGTCAACAGAAAACACTGCTCAAGGGTTTATAGTAGGAACCAAAGTTTCTCTCTTCAGTTGAATTCTTCAAGGTGAATTTGGGAGAGACAGCTTAGTCTCCTTTGATATAAAGTGGTTTAATGGTGAGAGGAAAAGTTTACCCTGGAGTTCTAGGGAAATCAAAGAATTCTACTCATTTCCTTAAGAAAGAAAAATTGATTGAAGTTTTGATGGGTCCCAGCCAGTACCTAAGGCAGAGTAAGCAAGCCCAGAAATGCAACAAAAACACTGAATTTGCAGGATGAATCCTCATTGATATTTGCCTGAACTTTGAGATTAAGCAACACTTAGGAATAGAGAAAGAAAGCTCCCTCGAATAAACAGATCTTTGCATCTCGTCATACTGTCTAAGGGTTGCCATGTTTGGCTGGTTTTGAGTCAAATTAAGCGTTATTTATGTGCGCTAAATCACTTCAGTCGTGTCTGATCATTTATTAGGGTCTTACTTAAGCACTTTTTTCTTAAAACTTTATATTTGGAAATATATTCAAGCTTCAAAAATGTTTGCAAAAAAAAAAAAAAAAAAAAACCCAACAACCCACATTTCCCCTTTACCTCGATTCATCTACTGTTAACATTTTTATCATCTGCTTCTCTCTTTCTGCATGTATATGTACCTGTACATGCATGTATCTATGGGTATATGTGTACATATGCACGTACCCACCTGGGAGTAAGTTATGTATATTTTATGGCAGTTTACCCTGAACACTTCAGTGTGTATTTCCTGAGAATAGGAATATTCTCTTACATAACCAGAGTAGACTTATTGATACTTTTATCTAGTCTTCTACCCATATTCCAATTTTGTCAGCTGATCTGGCAAATGTCAGCTCTGATTTTCCAGATTTCCTTCGTAGTTTTAACCCCTCCAGAAAAGGATCCAGGCTAAAGATGTGTGTGCATGCTCAGTCCCTCAGTTGTGTCCAACTCTTTGCGACCCTATGGACTATAGCCCACCAGGCTCCTCTGTCCATGGGATTCTCCAGGCAAGAATACTGGAGTGGGTTTCCATTCCCTTCTCCAGGGGATCTTTATCCTCGATCTCTTAGTTTCCTGCATTGGCAGGCAGGTTCTTTACCACTAGCGCCACCTGGTGGCAACGAATTGCCATGTCTTTTAATCTTTATTCTGGGATATTTTTAAAATCCCTTTCTTGGCCTTTAGACATTTCTCATTTTGTGTCTATGTGATGTTGCTTTGTGACTGGATTCAGCTTATTCATTCTCTGCCTTATCTCCCCCAGGGTATGAAATCTGAAGGAGCAGATGTCCATCTGTCCCTCACTGAAGTTAATTTTGATCACTGGTCAAATTGTTTAATTTCTCCACTACATAATTGCTGTTTCTTTTTCCTCTCTTGTAACTAATAAGCATACTTAAGGGAGACCATTTTGAGACCATATAAATACCTTGATTATCACGAAAATATCCTCCTTATTTAGTATTTTTCAATGAATCTAGCCTGATTTGATCTAGGAAATGGCAACCCACTCCAGTATTCTTGCCTGGAGAATCCTAGGGACGGGGGAGCCTGGTGGGCTGCCATCTATGGGGTCACACAGAGTTGGACATGACTGAAGCGACTTAGTATTAGCATAATGATTACAAAATAATGACTTTCCAACTCCAGCGCCATGTATTTACCAATCAGTTCTTGGCATTCTACTGTAGGCAAAAGCTCTCTCTTTCCCCTTCCTTCCTCCCTTCCTCCTGTCTCTCTAGATCTCTCTCTTCCTATGTATCTACAGTAAGGATTTATGAATTCTTACTTTTTTCAATGGCTTCTAACTCATTAGTATACTTAATTATATTGGCATTCAAATTGTCCTAGATTGAACAAGTAAGAGACTTCAAGCTGACTCCTGCATCCTTCTAACATACCCTCCAACATTTTTTTGGAATGTGTTATTTTCTGACATAAGACATACCAATCATACATCTATTTTGCCCTTAAGCAAACATTTCTTTGAAAGTTCTGATTCCTATCAGCATGAAATTATAGTGAACAAGATCTGAGTGTCAGATGTGCTACTAGAATACCTTTGCTTCTTGGTTCATTCAGAAGACAAATGTGGGAAAGACAGGCGTGCATAGCTACTCACAACACATGCACAATCAAAATTACCACCACCAACAAGGATATCATAATATTAATATACAAATTGTATACATAAATATTTATACAGACACATTCCGCCCTTATTTTTCCTTCTTTCTTACACAAAGGTAGCATATTCTATACTCTTTGCTTTTTTCCCTTAATGATGACTCCTGGAAATCACTTCATATTAGTCAACAGAGATTTTCTTTCTTGCTTTTACAGCTGTACAGTTTCCATTTTTTTAAAATTTACTATTGTTTATCCTTTCAATCTCCTGTTTGGACATCTAGATAGTTTTTTAATACTTGGCAATGACAAATAATGCTGTCAAGAATAATCTTGTGTATATATAGTTTGATATTGTTGGACGTTGAGCTTCAGGATAAATTCTTAAAGAGAAACTGCTAAGTCTAAGATAAATTAATATGTAGTTTGGTTTGATATTGTCAATTCCTGTCCACAGTGGTTGTTTCATTTTGCATTCCCTTCAGCAACACAGGAGAGAGCCTGTTTCCCCAGTGTCTTGACAATAGAGCATGTTGTCAACTTCTCAAATTCTTGACAAGTGAATGGGAAGAAATAACGTCTCATTGAAGTTTTAATTTGCATTTCTTTTAATATGAATGAATTTGAAATTTTTTTCAGGTGTTATTTTCATATCTTTTTTTGTGAATCATTGGTGTCATATGTTTGACCCATTTTTTTCCCACAGAATTTTTCAGCTTTATTATCCTCACTATTTGTAAGTTCTTTATCATTTTGCAAAGTCTTTATCATTCTTTAATTGTGATTTATGTTGTGGATATTTCCCACCCAGTTTATCATTTGCCTTTTTACTCCCCTTTATTCTTTGCAAATTGATTTTTTTTAAGTAGTTAAGTTTATTGATTTTCTTCTCATTGCATCTGGAAATATATATATATTCATACACAAACATAGTTAAGTAGTATGTATATAGCAGTGATATAGGACATGTGTATATGTATATATACTATAGTATATGTATATATATATTTAACTATATAGTAATTTATACTGTAACTATCCAGGCAATGCCAAGGAGTGCTCACACTACCGAACAATTGCACTCATCTCACACGCTAGTAAAGTAATGCTCAAAATTCTCCAAGCCAGGCTTCAGCAATATGTGAACCGTGAACTTCCTGATGTTCAAGCTGGTTTTAGAAAAGGCAAAGGAACCAGAGATCAAATTGCCAACATCCGCTGGATCATGGAAAAAGCAAGAGAGTTCCAGAAAAACATCTATTTTTGGTTTATTGACTATGCCAAAGCCTTTGACTGTGTGGATCACAATAAACTATGGAAAATTCTGAAAGAGATGGGAATACCAGACCACCTGATCTGTCTCTTAAGAAATCTGTATGCAGGTCAGGAAGCAACAGTTAGAACTGGTCATGGAACAACAGACTGGTTCCAAATAGGAAAAGGAGTACGTCAAGGCTGCATATTGTCACCATGTTTATTTAACTTATATGCAGAGTACATCATGAGAAATGCTGGACTGGAAGAAACACAAGTTGGAATCAAGATTGCCGGGAGAAATATCAATCACCTCAGATATGCAGATGACACCACCCTTATGGCAGAAAGTGAAGAGGGGCTAAAAAGCCTCTTGATGAAAGTGAAAGTGGAGAGTGAAAAGGTTGGCTTAAAGCTCAACATTCAGAAAACGAAGATCATGGCATCTGGTCCCATCACTGCATGGGAATAAATGGGGAAACAGTGGAAACAGTGTCAGACTTTGTTTTTCTGGGCTCCAAAATCACTGCAGATGGTGACTGCAGCCATGAAATTAAAAGACGCTTACTCCTTGGAAGGAAAGTTATGACCAACCTAGATAGCATATTCAAAAGCAGAGACATTACTTTACCAACAAAGGTTCGCCTAGTCAAGGCTATGGTCTTTCCTGTGGTCATGTATGGATGTGAGAGCTGGACTGTGAAGAAGGCTGAGCGCCAAAGAATTGATGCTTTTGAACTGTGGTGTTGGAGAAGACTCTTGAGAGTCCCTTGGACTGCAAGAAGATCCAACCAGTCCATTCTGAAGGAGATCAGCCCTGGGATTTCTTTGGAAGGAATGATGCTCAAGCTGAAACTCCAGTATTTTGGCCACCTCATGCGAAGAGTTGACTCATTGGAGAAGACTCTGATGCTGGGAGGGATTGAGGGCAGGAGGAGAAGGGGACGACAGAGGATGAGATGGCTGGATGGCATCACTGACTTGATGGGTGTGAGTCTGGGTGACCTCCGGGAGTTGGTGATGGACAGGGAGGCCTGGCGTGCTGCAGTTCATGGGGTCGCAAAGAGTCGGACACGACTGAGCGACTGATCTGATCTGATCTGATATATATATTAGTATATATACTATAGTATATGTGTGTATATATTTAACTATATAGTAATATATATTATTACTCTATTATTACTATAACTATATAGTAACATTATACATTATACAATACATTATATATTATATATATTATAACAATAGTCTATATATGTATTATATAAATATAGATAGATATAGTTACATATATATGGATAGATATAGATATGCACAGGTGTATTATGTATATATGGAGTTAGGAAAATATCTCATTTTTCCAAGAGTTTTTATTAGAAATAGTTGTTGAATTTTGCCAAAGACTTTTAAAGTATCTATGGAAGTTAATCCTACATCTTTTCTCCTAAGCCTTTTATATGGTAAATTAAGAGATTTTCTATTAGTGAGCCCTCTTTGCATTCCTGGTATAATCCTTAGGTAAGGTTTCAAGTCCCATCACTATGTCTCAGATGTCAAGGTCTCTATTGAAGTGCCTCTGTCAACACTCTCCTCTCTGAAGCCTTTAAAAAATACTTTTCACACTCTGTCCCTGAAATAATAGCCTCTTCTTTATTCTTTTCTTTTCTTTGAATATACTTTTATTTTCAGACATCACACTATACTGTATTTATTTGTTTAGGATCTGTTTCTCCCACTAAACTCTACAGTCACTGAACCACTGGAGTGGTTCTTAAGGAATTTTTATATCAATTACTTGAGTGTGAAATCTCCAGACCCTAAACTGGTCATCCAAAGGAGTTACTCAGGAGTGGAACTTGTCACACTTTTCCATTAACTGGCCACAGAAATAATGTCCTGTTTATAGTTTTGTGATGTTCTGATCTGTTAGGCATCAAAGTATGTTCTTTTGAATCAGTACAACAGCTTTATGTATAAGAAAAACCCAATTCAACCTAATGACTTATAAGAGTAGAATTATGCTGATCCCAAACTAGTAGTACAAAAATGGTTTTACCATGGATAAAACTCTCAAATTTTCATTTCTCTTCCTATTCAGTATTAACATATATTTATGTCTTCAAGAGAGAAAGTACAGAACAGAGAAATTAACTTTTAAAAAAAAATAAAATAGATTTTATTTTTTAGTGAGCTTTTAAGTTTACAGCAAAATTTGAATGAAAAATACAGACTTCTCATCTTACCCCTGCCCCTCACTATCACAGTCTTCCCCCATTATCAACATCCTACATCAGAGCAGTATATTTGTTACAATCAGTGAACCTATACAGACATATAACTATAACCCTAAGTCCAAACTTTAAGTTTCACTCTTGATGTACCTTCCATGGGTTTTGACCGATGTGTTATAACAGGAATCCACCAGTTTCATATAGTTTCACATGCCTAAGAGATGTTAACTCTGTACACAGTTGACGGGTCCACCATCAAATTTCCTTTCACAACTCATATGACTGTTGTTTGGTCCACTTCACTCTGCCTTCCCAGTGCCTCTGAGTATTTTCTGGCGATAGGTGAATGGCTTTAATGCTATGATCAATTTCGTTTGGTGGTATGACTTTTTTGGACAGTAATGGGCAGACATACTCCGGGCATGTACCAAGGGTGGCTAGATGAGGCCTGACCTGTGTTCCCCTCTTTATGTCATCACCTTGGGTTTGTTACTCTTCCCCTTTATTTCCCTCAGTGTTGCTCCTTATAATCACAATCCCACAGAGCCTTTGAGCTAACATGAGGGATCTGAGTGAGCAAACCAACAAAGAATGTAACCAAGGTTGTTGTTGTTCAATCGCTCAGTCATGTCTGACTCTTTGCAGCCCTCCATGGACTGCAGCCTGCCAGGCTTCCATGGGGTCACAAGGAGGCAAACGTGACAGCAACTCAACAACAGCAACTTTGGTTACATGCTTTGTCAGTTTGCTCATTCAGGTTAGGAGAGTATAAAGATGCTGGTTGGGGAGAAAAACTTAGATTCTATTGTTTCTCATTCCTTTGTTAATTTGCACCCAGCCAATGCCTAGAGCCATCAGGGAAGCACTAGACAGGGGTTAAGAGTAATGTCAAAAGTGTTCCCTGGCCCTGACCTAAAGTCATGTTCTTTTGCTGTCTAGTTGCATCTTCCTGGCTGTAGCATTCAGTCTTGTTAGCAATCAGAGAATCCAGAAAAAAAAAAAAAGTTGAGATATAAAGAGTTCTGCTCCCATCATTTTACTGTGTGGTTTTGGCTGGACCCTCAGCTCATTTCTGCCAGTTAAAGTCTTTTTCTCCCGTCGTGGTAACTTCCACTCACCATTTCAGATGAATCTGTTGGACACTCAAGCTTCAGCTGGTGGACACAGCCATGGTTGCTGTCATCAAAAACTCAGGTTACGTCTGCCAACTCTCAAAGAACAAAGTTTCTGTGTTTCTGCAGATTCAACCTTCAAGTTCAAGCCCAAATCATTCTCCGAAATCAGAGTGCCTAGAGGGCTGCCTTCAAAAACTTCTCCCCCTGCTCAGAGCCTCTGAAACAAGGTCCTTTCCATGATCTCCAGCCTTGGTTAGTTTCTTTAAACTTCTTTCCCGCTTCTAATCTTGATTACTTTCTTTTTCTTTTCATTTCCTAGTCATTTCCTTTTCTTTTTGTTTTTTTTTGGCAAACTTTCCTGGCCATCTTACCCCAGGGGCCAATTATTTCTACTTTCTTTTTTTTCTATCAACAATTTTCAGAATATACTACCTGGGCATTAGAAAAAAAATCAATATTTACTTAAGTACACAGAAAATAGCTCTTGTCTATAGTAAAAGGAGATACCAAAGAAATTAAATATCATGGTATGATGGAGACTGATCACATTCTGGACTGGAATTCAGAGAGCTGGCTTATCATTTTGGCTCTATCACTTTTAATTATGTGACCTTGGGAAGTCAACTTCACATACTCTGTAACTCTTTATTTATAGTATGACCTCTAATGTCCAACATGATCATATATTTTATGATTTTAAAGATCTACACTGCAAAGTTAACTTGGTCAAGCCAACCATATGTTCATTAGCTAAAACAAAACTTATGCTGAATCAAAGAAAATGATTATTTTGTTTGAATTAAGTTTGACTTTATCTCTTAATCCAGTACTTGAGTAAGACCTAAAATATGTCTATCTCTGGACTTATGTGTATAGATTAACTTTTGCTATAATAATAATGCATAACCATCACACTCTTTAATAATGCACATTTGAGTTAGGTTGGAGATTGGTTGATCTCAACTGGGCCTAGTTTGAGTGTTTCTGCTCTAATCTGTGAATCTCTTATCTTCTTCGAGCTAACAGCCTACGCTGAAAATGTTCTTTTTATGATTCTGGCAGAGAACAAGAAAGTGAGTCCAACCACACAAGCACCTTTCAAGTCTTGGGTTAGTCGGTCCATGATATTCCATTGTCCAAAGCAAGTCATATGTCCAAGCCCAAGGTCAAGATGTGCTCATGATGCAGATGAATTAAGAAATGAATATTTCTGAACAACAATGTTATCTAACACACCATGCTTTGGGAATGAATGATTAAAAGGCTTATGTTTGGCTTCTTCTTAGTGAAAATTAAGTCAATATTGAAGGCATTCAGAAATCTTAGGGATTAGGGTGCAAAGTTGCTACTTCTCCAGTGAGACAGAACTAAATCCACTTGTAGAGAGAGGAGCTGCTGGTTTGAGACAGGCTCTCTGAACTTAAAAATTTTAAGGGGCAGGTGAAAGTGTCACTTTAGTCAAATGAGGGAGGTCAAGATCATAACACTGCCTGAAAAGCATCTAGAGTCCTTCTGTTTTGCATAAAAATTCCTCTAAATCACAGAATAAGTATCCCTCCAGGAATAAGCAACTGTTCACTCTATTCAAGTTGGAGATGAATTTACAAATGTTGACCAGAACTTATTTATAATAAAACCAGAAGAGACTATTTCAAAGAGATGGCTAAGACAAAAACAGCATAAGACAATTGTTATATGATAGACTGAAAATTACATGACTTATGTTGTACTGTACAACTGTCTATCCCCGTACCAAAACCATCTAAACATCTTCCAACTCTGCCACTTTTTACCCCAATACTTCTACTACTTGTCTTCATGTCTCCTAATTGAATAGTAAAAATAAAACCATAATGACTTTTACACAAATCATTGGTGATTAAGTTGTATTAAAAATAACTACTCACGAAGCAGTAGTCATATATGTATATATGAAGTTAGTCTTTCTTGAGAACTAATGAGAAATTGAGGGTAATTAAGGCAGGCAAACATTAGTTTATTTCTCCATTTATTGGACTGTATTAGTTATCTATTATTCTGTAATATATTATGTTGTAGTTTAGTTGATAAGTTGTATCTGACTCTTTTGCAATCCCATAGACTGTAGCCCACTAGGCTACTCTGTCCATGGGATTTCCCAGGCAATACTGGAGTGAATTAAAATTTCCTCCTCCAGGGGATCTTCCCAACCTAGGAATTGAAACTGGGTCTCCTGCTTGGCAGGCAGATTCTTTACCACTGAGCTACCTGGGAACCCAAAGTTATTAAACAATAAGTATTTACTATCTCACAGTATCTGCAGGTCAGAAATTCAGATGGGGTTTAATTGGGTAGCTCTGACTCTCATGAAGTCCCTACCAAAACATCAAGTGAGGTTTCAGTTACCTAAAGACTTGAGTGGGGGCTGGAGGATGGGCTTAACAACCTCGCTCAATCAAGTCTGGCTGCCTGCTACTTGCTGCAGGAGGTCTACGTTCCTTGACAGGTGGACCTCTTGGTAGGGCTGCTAGAGTGTCCTCAGAGCATGGCAACTGGCTTCTTGCAGAGCAAGTGACCAAGGAGAGATCAAGGCAGAAGCTACAAAGTATTTTATGACCTAACCTTATAAGGCATACTCTAGTCATTTCTGTAGTTATCTTCTTGGTTATACCAGGCCTGTGACTGGTACTCACTCACAAGATAGTACAAGTCTATGACTCTGAGTGTGACTAGCTCCTTAAATTTTATACCCCGACTGTCTTAGCTACCAGATATCTGGTTGTTGGCTTGTTATCCTTATGCTCTTTCCTCATCCTATAAGCAAGAGCCTGGGCTGAGCATGATGGGAGGAAGAGTAAAGGAAGATTGGAACTGGGGTGCTTATGCAAGGTATTCTGTTTTCCTCCAGTGAAAATAAACAACTGGATTTCAGTACAATGACTAATTGTACTTTCCCATTATATGGAACTCTCATGGAAACGTTCACATTTTCATCGTATAATTTTCCTGGGGAATGCAATACACCCCAGGTGCTTAGTTGCTCAGTCATGTCTGACTCTTTGTGACCCCATGTGACCTGCCAGGCTCTTCTGTGCATTATCTGTATTTTCTAGGCAAGAATACTGGAGTTGGTTACCATTCTCTTCTCCAGGGTACTTCCTGACCCAAGGACTGAACCCATGTCTCCTGTGTCTCCTGCATTGGCAGGCGGATTCTTTATCTCTGAGTCACCTGGGAAGCCCTCCCTCAGAGATGAACATAATTTTGGCTAATAGTTTAGAATGTTGGCAGATGCCCCAAAGAGCAGATCTGGTATGGACATAAGTTTAAAACCCTTGTCATCACCTCAGGGAATTAAAAGTGAAAAATAAAACACTGCAAGCATTTTTTTTTTTTTTTTTTAATGCAGCAGCCTAATTTACACTTCTTACATAAGCAAGAAAATCCTTGTAGACTGCACTGGGTAAACGCTTCACATCGCCTCTCAGTCTTGTTTAAATTTCTGGCATATGCAGATGAAAGAGGATGAGCTTTTGGGAAAACAGGTCATACACTTCTGATATCCATTTCAACAGCAGAAGAGGCTTGGCTAGAGGGTGATTATATTAATAAAGCATGATATCTACTTTTTCAACAGGATTCTAGCAGAATTTTGTCATGTGTCAAAGCCTCAGAGGGCTAGAGTGTCTCCAGCTCATGACAAGGCAGATCGCTTCCAATGGACTCCTGAATGCAGGTGTACTTGATGGGAGGTGGAGGTGGCTTGAAAGGTGGAGGTCTTTCCATGCTAGGAACAAAACATTGCTCATTCAAGGCTAACAAGGTCAGGGGTGATGTATGTATGCATAATATATTTTTAGAAGGAAAAAGAGAAAGTGAAAGAGGCATGCTTCCCTGGCTCTCTCAGTTTTTTTCCCTGGCATAACCTGCTTGCTAGTCCTATTAGTATCATTAATTAATATTTTTGTGATATTTTTATAATTTGTAAACCATTTTTATCATAGAGTTATATAATTTGCATTTAGGAACTGAGTATTATTGCCGCCATTCCACAGATAAAACTGAGGCTCAGAGGTTTTAAGCAACTTGCTTAAGAGGAGCAGACCAGCAAGTCAAGCCTTTTAAACAGAACTTACACTCTCCGTGGCAACTGCCTCCTAATAGAGAAAGTGTTACTCTTATGTGGGTTAAAACATTCCTCCAGAGAAAAAATTTTCAGATTCTGGGACCAAAGATGGCAGTTTTTCTGAATCCATTTGCTAACCTGACCCCCAGCCCTCACCACACACCCATTGTGTGTGAACCAGGGGGAAGGTTGGGGGTGGGAAGTGAACTTGCCTGAGTCCCTGAGTTGACGGATGGTACCTGCATCCTTTCTATTTCTATCAGTGAACACTCTTAGAGTCATCTCTGTATAAAAAAAGTGCTGGTCTATGTTTGCACAATTCATCTCTTTGTCTAAAGTACATAAGCATAAGGTGAGTGTGGGATTTAGCTGTATAAATGCTCCAGCTCTCTTGTTATCAGGAAATAGAGGCATATTTGTGGGCAGACTCAAAAACCTCTACCCCTTGTCTATCAATCCACAGTACCTTAATTTCTCCTTAGAGAGAGAGAAGGAGCTGCTGCTGCTGCTGCTGCTAAGTCACTTCAGTCGTGTTCGTCTCTGTGTGACCCCATAGACGGCAGCCCACCAGGCTCCCCTGTCCCTGGGATTCTCCAGGCAAGAACACTGGAGTGGGTTGCCATTTCCTTCTCCAATGCATGAAAGTGAAAAGTGAAAATGAAGTCGTTCCATCGTGTCCAACTCCTAGTGACCCCATGGACTGCAGCCCACCAGGCTCCTCCGTCCATGGGATTCTCCAGGCAAGAGTACTGGAGTGGGGTGCCATTGCCTTCTCCAGAGAGAAGGAGGGATACTGAGAAAAACAGAGGGGGGTTGTTTTTCATCTCTATAGAACACAGACATTTGAATATAGAACAACAAAAAAATCAATTCAGATATTCAGATTCCCATTTTCTCATTTTAATATAAAAATCCCCAACACCTATTACCTGGTTTTCTGGTGTTTTAGTAGTGACAATATATATCAAATGGTGGATAGCATTCTAAGAAATTTGCAATTCTGTTTTTTTCTGGGGAATTAGGAATTTCTTAAGGTCACATGGTGGCCAAAGTGCAGTACTTAGACAAAAGTCCAGAATTTCTGACTCGTGGTTTGGTGTTTTATTCACCACGAAACATCCCTGCACATGGCTATAGAGTCTTCAAGGATACACTAAGTAGAAGGCAAGCCACACAGTCAATATTATCTGAGACAGCAGTAAAAAGATATGTGGAGGATCAACTTTGTGTATTCTGAAGATCTCCTCTAAGCATGGCCTGAAGCAGACTGATCCAAAACAGCCAAGTCTGAAAAGTGAGCCTTAACCTTCCACGCCATTTCAGACTTCTCAGTGGAGGGAGGAAGAGTTCTAGAAACCATTTCAATAAGACAAAAAGACTGCTTTCTTTTCTCCGTGGGGAGAAAGGATAAGGGCAGTAAAAGCCCATTTTGCTGAAAAACAGCTAGAAATATCTTAAAATTACCTTTCTTACTCAATTTCACACTTCAGTATCTAGGCTTACCTGGGCCCAAGCAGTTCAGAGATGCATGAAAATGAAAAGAATAATGAAGATTAAAGAGAAAAATCAGTTTCAGTTTTGAGGTGATGTGAGCCTCTATTCTCATTTCATGCCTACTGATGTTCCATCCAGTGAGTGCTCCAGCCTGGACAGGTAGAGGGGCACCAAGTCTGAAGTTGTGCATCTCATTCCAACTGCGTGGTGCTAGGGAAGCTGGGCAGCCTCTCTGAGCTTCTCTAAGCCTTATTTCCTCCATTACACAGGAGAGACACACTGCTATCTAGGAATGATATTTAAAGTGTTGAGTGAATATTTTCTGCTGAAAAAAGTAACTGCTCCTGCATGTCTCCATACTGTACTCACATTTCTTTTTGGTACTGACACCATTTTCTCACTCCAAGACCAAACAAAAAGAGACAGGAGAGGAGCAAAGCTGCCACAATCACTGGCCAGGACATTCCATCTTTGGGCTTACTGATCACAGTACCTGAAAAGGGCATAAAGAGAGATGAACTTTAGTGCCAAAGTTTGGCAACTGGGAAGCAGGATGAATTGAATTAGTTTGCTTACTGGCAACATGCATTTCCAAGGGCCATGGGGGTGTTCATTGATCACAATTATGCTCTGGGATCATTTCTATGACTTGTTCTCATATCATTTTTGCACTTATACAATTGCATTTCTTTTTTTTTTTTTTTTTTTTACATGAATGCCTTTCTTGTTGGAAAGTTCCAGACCTAATCTTTTCTTTTCTTTCACTTTCTCAAGGCCCTGGACAATTCCTGGCACAGGGTAGCCAATGAAATGTGATTTATAAGAGGAGAGGAGTTTGGGGGAGAGTGGACACCTGTGTGATATGGCTAAATGTATGGCTGAATCCCTTTGCAGTCCACCTGAAACTATCACATTGTTAATTGGCTATACTCTGATATAAAATAAAAAATTAAAAAAAGAATGAACACATAAAACTGATAATCTGTAAATTTGTTTTCCAAATTCACTCCAGTAAAGTAAAAGTTTTATGTGTGAAATACTGGTCTATCTTTAAATTCTTTTTCTTTAAGGAGTCATTAAAATACTTCATGAAATATTAGTGTGTTAGGAGGAGGAAGAGAAAGTAAAAGGCATTATAACATTGTAAAGGTCTGAAAGTACAAAGCTGAGAAAGCCAGAGGCAATATAAATACAATATTCTGGACTGTCTTACTTTTTCTGTAACATGAAGGAAAAATTAAGTAAATGAACTCTCTTAGGAAATAAGATTGTCTGGTTCTGCCTGGCAGAAAATAAAAGGGAATGTTTATAATTGTATGCTGCTGCTGCTAAGTCGTTTCAGTCGTGTCCGACTCTGTGCGACCCCATAGACGGAAGCTCACCAGGCTCCCCTGGCCCTGGGATTATCTAGGCAAGAACACTGGAGTGGGTTGCCATTTCCTTCTCCAATGCATGAAAGTGAAAAGTGAAAGTGAAGTCATTCAGTCGTGTCCGACTCTCAGCGACCCCATGGACTGGAGCCTACCAGGATCCTCCGTCCATGGGATTTTCCAGGCAAGAGTACTGGGGTGGGGTGCCATTGCCTTATAGTTACTTAATTTTTTCCCTTTTAATAAGTGTTTTATGCTCATGTTAAAAATTCAAACAGTACAGAAATATAAACTACAATGAAAAGGAAGCATCCTTACTTCTTCAAATGCCAGCTACCCACACTACAGGTTATAACTTTTAATAGTCAATTATGTTAACTATTTAATAGTTAATTCCTATTAGAAATTTTTAATGCAAATATAAGCAAATATAGGTACCATGAATATATATTCTTTCATATTACAAATGGGGGCATACTGCACATACTGCTCTGTTCTTGGCTTCTTTCTCAAAAAAAATCTTGGAATGTTTTTCACAGAAGTGCATAGAAGTTCACCTCATTTGATTAAATGACTGGATGGTTCCCCAGTGTGTGGATCTACTGTAGGTTATTTAATTGGCCTTAATGTTGGATGGTTAAATTGCTTCCAGGCTTTTCATATTTCTAATAACACTACAGTGAAATTCCTTATACATTATAGATCTTTAGCTGTTCAGATTACAGAAATCATTTGGGCAAAAGCGCATTTTTGCTTTATTTTTATTATTAATAAAAGAATATTCTCATTATTTTAACTAGATTATAAACCATGTGTAGACTTTTTAAATTTATTTGATTGCTTCAGATTTATTACACTGCTTTTCATTAAGTGAAGTCTCAAAAAAATAAAACACACACAAGCCAAAAAATCTGGATTTAAAATATTTGTTACCAAATCTTTTTTATATTTTACATAGCTTGGATGGCAGCTATATGATTCTGTCATAACACTGATCACCAGTGCTGAAGATTTTTCCTCTTACAACACATATCCAGGGATTGGAGGTCTTTCTGGTGCTCGTGTTATTTTAGTTTTGTCAGGCAGTTGCTGACGGTGCCCTGGAAGCTCACACAGTCCTATACCCTGTGGCTCACTGATGCACAGGGGCTAGAGACAGTAGTTCAAAGTACTAGAGTATCACGATCACAAAAGAAACAATTACACAGGAAATCAGTTTAGGACTACACACACAGTTCTGTGTCAGTGAAGTCAAGACTTGCTCTACGCTGGCAATATGGTGGACTATAACTTTTCACTTTCATACATTGGAGAAGGAAATGGCAACCCACTCCAGTGTTCTTGCCTGGAGAATCCCAGGGACAGGGGAGCCTGGTGAGCTTCCGTCTATGGGGTCGCACAGAGTTGGACACGACTGAAACGACTTAGCAGCAGCAGCAGCAGCATAACATTTTACCTCCAGAGTTTTTGAGAAATGAAAGAACAACAGGTTTTAGATAGATCTTCTATCAATGCTTACTAATTTTCTCCCAACCAAATATAGAAAATGAGGCCATTGGCTTCAGCAATGTCCTGGTGGAAAAGCAGAGCTCCAATTTGCCCTAGCTCCTCAAGTATGTAGTTCTTTTCCTTTTTAAATAATTTTATTTATTTATTTTGGCTGCCCTGGGCCTCTGTGGCTGCACAGGCTTTTTTCTCTAGTTGCAAAGAGCGTGGGCTCCTCTTCGTTGTGGTGTGCAGGCTTCTCATTGTAGTGGCTTCTCTTGCTGCAGAGCACAGACTCAAGGGCTCGCAGGCTGCAGGGCTTGCAGCACGTGGGTGATTCCACTATGGGGAATCAGTAGTTGTGACTCCCCAGCTGTAGGGCACAGGCTTAACTAACTGTGGTTCACAGGCTGTGTTGCTCTGTGGCATGTGGGATATTGCACTAGGAATGGAACCTGTGTCTCCTGCATTGGCAGGTGGATTCTCCCACTGAGCCACCAGGGAAGTCGTAGGTAGTTCTTTAGGGCACCAGTAGTTAAAGATGTCGGCAGGATGTCCGTTTGTAGCTCCACTGCCATGCTGTGTGCAGGATGGATGGTGCACCAGTGACTGAGGGCTATATGAACTTCAATATGAAATAAATTGAATCCCCAGGTAGAGTTCACCAGTTAAGTGAATATGAAGAGTTGATTATGCCTTGAATTTACAATCAAGATCTGCATTGGGAGACTCGTAACTTTATTGAAAACCTTGACCTCTTATGATAAAAAACAAGGATTATATTTAGCATTGACAAACTTATTAGAGACATCACTTTGCCAACAAAGGTTCGCCTAGTCAAGGCTATGGTCTTTCCTGTGGTCATGTATGGATGTGAGAGCTGGACTGTGAAGAAGGCTGAGCGCTGAAGAATTGATGCTTTTGAACTGTGGTGTTGGAGAAGACTCTTGAGAGTCCCTTGGACTGCAAGGAGATCCAACCGGTCCATTCTGAAGGAGATCAGCCCTGGGATTTCTTTGGAAGGAATGATGCTAAAGCTGAAACTCCAGTATTTTGGCCACCTCATGCGAAGAGTTGACTCATTGGAGAAGACTCTGATGCTGGGAGGGAATGAGGGCAGGAGGAGAAGGGGACGACAGAGGATGAGATGGCTGGATGGCATCACTGACTCGATGAATGTGGGTCTGAGTGAACTCCGAGAGCTGGTGATGGATAGGGAGGCCTGGCGTGCTGCAGTTCATGGGGTCGCAAAGAGTCAGACACGACTGAGCGACTGATCTGATCTGATTTGATTTGATAGGAGTACTTTTTGTTTCAACCATCAGACTATACTTTCATAAAGTTGAAATATCTCTCAGTACTTTTCACCTGGCTAATTCCTACTCATTCCAGATTTTATTTTAAATGTATCCCCAGAGAATCTTTTCTAGTTCCCCAATTACAATCAGATCTTTCTGTTAGACTCTGACAACATCTTGCACTATATCATAGGATTTGTCACAAATAAATTTAATTGCATGATTATTTATTTACTATGTATCCTCTATAATAGATTATACTCTTCAGGAAGCCAGTGTTTTCAATACTCAACAGCTGTCACAGTGCCTGACAAATGATAGGCATGCAATAAATATTTGTAGAGCAAATAAAACATAAAATTTTTAAAAATGGTAAATGACTCACCAGTGATGTGATTATTTTTAGTAGATACATTGGCAGTTGTGGGAGCTTCTGAAGATGCTCTGGTTGTGCTGGTGAAGATGTCACCTAGGGATACAGAGGGAATATCTGAAGTAATCCTAAGGACCATTTCCATCTGGTCAAAAGTTGTAAAATGATGATTGGACTTCACTTCCTATTAGAAAGAGCTCATCTGAATGGCTCAAATGCTCCTAAAATACTAATATTATATGCAAAGTTTATTAAGGACCAATTTATGCAAGGTTAGTATCCTAGGATCTAATAGTTACCAAAGGAGTGAAGCTTCCTATGGATTTAAAGGGAAAAAAGAGAAACAATACAGCACATACAGTAAAATAACATCTGCTAAAGAATCTCCAGGAGAAAATGATTATGGGAAAAGATCTGAAGCTCAGGTCATGGAGAGAAGAGGTTTATCTCTAGTGCCCCAGGTTATTAGAGGTCTCCCCATTCTAATGTGTTTGATAAGGTTATTAAAAATTCCTGTGCAACATTTGAGTAGACAAATCCGTGTCGACAAATCATTCCATTTTACAATGGAAAATTGAAGCTTAAAATGCATTTTAATGGATTTATTTGGTCCCAAAATGCATCTTGAAATAAAATAGAGGCAAATCTATGACTTTATCTCTGACTAACTTTTCTGAGTGACTGAGAAGAATTTTGCCTTCCTTAATTGTCATTTTCATCTTTCCTGTCATTTCCATCAAGACGCACTTTTAAATACCTGAGATTGGCTTTGTGTCAGTTCTTTTCCACCTCTTGCCAAATAAAGCAGACTAATACCTTCCCTGACTCAAAGTCTCCTCTAAGTGCTCACCAGGAAGTGTTGAACCTGCCCCTGAGGAGGGCGAACTGTTTGTTCCACTGGGCATCCATGGGGCTGCTAAAGGAAGAAGATATTGGAAAATTTATTGTCTCTTCTTGATCTTCAATTGAGTCTAATTATTATGAAAAAGAGATATTAATGAACACTTCAAGCAATATCATCACAGTACTCTACAGCACACCTCAGAATGTCCCCAAATAAAGTGAGAGCTGAAGATGTGTCTAATAGGGAAGGTTTTGTTTTAAAATTGGAATATAGTTGCTCTACAATGTTGTATTATTTTCTGCTGTACAACGAAGTGAATCAGCTATATGTATACATATATTTCCTCCCTCTTGGACCTCCCTCCCACTCCATTCCTCATCCCAACTATCTAGGTCACCACAGAGCAGCAAGCTGAGCTCTCTGCTCTGCATAGCAGGTTCCCACTAGCTATCTGATTTACACATGGCAGTGAACATACGCTAATCTCAGTCTCCCAGTTCACCCCACCCTCTACCCCCATGTCCACACATCCATTCCCTATGTCTGGTATCTATCCCTGCCTTGCAAACAGGTTCATCTGTACCATAGGGAAGTTTTATGATTATAGCCGTTTAAAGCAGGAAAAAGAAAGGGAAGGAAAACACTAGGAGCAGTTTCTCCAACCACAGAAAGTGTGCTATGTCTGTCCCATAGATAAACTAAAGAAATGGGAGAGAAGGAAAGCCTGGGTGTGTTATGGCAGCCTCAGTCAAGTCAAGTCATCTTCTCAGTCAAGAGAAGATGCCAACGGGACTTTGAAGACCTTGGTGAAACTTGCAAGAGTGAACAAAGTAATTTGTACTTGTGGGTAAGATGACGTTTTGAGTATGAAAACTGAACCATATCTACAGTGAATTATCAGACCCCTGTGGGTTACAGGCCTTGCTAGCTGCTGGGTGAATCCTTTTGATCCACTCAGAGGTAAATCTTCCCCTTTAAGTGGATGGTAGCAATTCCAGAAGCACATATGGCTTCTGAAATAGACCTATCAATTCATTTTATTTAGTTCTCCATCTTTGGCAGAAGAGTTCCACTTCTTGGCAGTCTCTACATGTCTATATTTGATAACATGCCTATAATGTAATGTAAAGTAAAATAGCTACAGTAGTATATGGTTATAATCAGTAAAAAGATATTATACTCCTTTATTTAAAACATTGGCATATGTGATTTTCCCAGTTGAATGCTTTCTTACATGTCAAGACCAAAACAAGTAGACAAAGCTAAAACAAAATAAAACAAACATTAAAACCCCCGTTGGCCTGACCCTTTCTTGATTTCTCGCTAGTTGCCAATGGCAGTTGCTGGTGCAGACAAAGGCATGTTACCAGGCCTTTCAGTAGAGCTGTAAGTCAGGGCTTTCTGGGGACTGCTCCCAGGACAGTCTGTCATAGCTACTCCACTTGGGACTCCCCCAAGGTTAGGCTGATTTTGTATATAGCTATTTTGAATTTGTTTAAGTCAGGGAGATGTTCTTGTCTTCAATATAGTTCTATGACCCTGTGCATTTGATCTTGACTACTTTTTGTTCTAGACAAAATGCTAAGATCTCTAGATGACAATGGACTGGGTACTTTTTAACACTGAGTTTTAATGTTTAAGCCATTAAGCTAGGAGTTTATTGACAATGAGCAAAAATCAACTAAAAAGAAACTGGAATCAAGCCTGGGTTTAGGTAAAATTATGAAGAAGGCAGTTTTTTCTGAATAACCTTAGAATTTTTTTTGTTTGTTGTTGTTGTTCAATATGGAATCTCCTTTACTTCCTACTTTTAGGGATTGATGCCTCTATTTCTTCCTTTCTTTAACTTTTTGCTGCGTGGTATGTGGGATCTTAGTTCCCTGATAAGGAATGAACCCACACCCCTGCATTGGAAGTGCAGAGTCTTAACCACTGGACCACCAAGAAAGTCCCAATGCCTGTATTTCTTTTCTCTTCAAAATCTGCTATCAAGAAAGGATATGATAAATTCAATTATGCTAAGATACAAATGGTTTAACAAGTTCTATCACTTTGAGAGAAATGGGTATTTAAAAAAAGATTTTCTATTTTATGTTTATTATCAGTAAGTCAATACAGAACACTTGTAATGATCAGTGACATGTGGACAACAGTAGTTTTTTTAATCAAATACAGAGTGCCAGTCCTTTCTGTAAAATCAATATCGATTTTGTCCAAACAAAAGAACCAAGCATAATACAATTTCAGGAGATGTTAATATCATCAGCATGATGCATCCATTGCAAAAATGGCAATATTTAAAATGATGTAAATTATTTGACCATTTTATAAAACTTCCTTTTGGCCTTCTGAAAACTTTGCAAGTGTAAAAAGATCTCAAAAAATGTGCAATAAAATTGAACTACAGGATGTTTAAGTGGGAAGGGGCATGGATAAACCTATGGCTGATTCATGTTCACATTTGGTAGAAACGAATGTAACACTGCAAAGCAATTATCTTTTAATTAAAAATAATAAATAAAAAATTGAGCTATAAAAATACACTTTGGAAACCTAGGGAGTTATTTTTCTGATTTTGTCTTTGAGATATTTCAAAATCTGTTAAAAAAAAAAGTGGAAACTGTTGAAAGAGGTAAAAAAGAGGAGCTTCCAGTTGATATATTTAACATGTCTGAAAATATATAAGTAATGTAAAGGAAAAACTTCAGAAGCAAGAATATATCATAGTTGAGTCTTTGAGCAAGATGAAGAGATAGCAGATCTTGTATCAGCTGCTACCACAGGAGAGAGGTCTTCCTGCAGAATACCTGTTTACAGAATCCTCAGTAAGACAGAGCTGGCCATCTCCAGTGGTTTATCTTTCACTAAAGAATACTTTTTATAAAAGCTCAACTAATGCATCATTTAGATATCCAATTTTTAGGATATGTTAAACCCTGGCTACACTCCATTTGCCGTTCTTAAGTCTCCTCAGGTGTCTCTCAGCAGAGTTAAATTACTGTTGTTTTCTAACTGATTGAAATATTCTGTGTTCTCAAAGTATCATCTTGTTTGTTAAATATATAAGTTAATTCTCCTTTAAGTCCTTTGAGAACATTTTCATCTAAATCTAAGAATGAACGCTACTTTGACATTTGGATGATAAACATGAGCTTGATGGATAACGTCCTCTCGTACATCACCATTATCAACCAAAAATATGAACATAGGGATACTGTGTTGTTAGAGTTTCTCAAATAAATTTTTATATCATTCCTTTAGCATAGCATCAGTTTCTTCCACAATTCTTTTAAATTTAGCTTTTGATAAAATAAACATTATTTGACAAGGAGGCTACGTTACTTAGCATACCATTCTACCATAAAAGGGTACTTCTCTTCTATAGTAAAAACAAAATCAACTTTGATAGTATGGTCTTTTCCTTGAGTTGCAATTCATTCTGCATTTGACATTCATCTGTAACCAGCTTACAGTTCTCAATAATATTATGACATGTTAGGCATCTCTCCCTTTGCAGGAAGATCTATTTAGTGTCATATCAAAGCCCAAGATTATCTGGTTTGGCAGACCCTCTTCTGACAACATCACAGATAATTTCTGTTACTCTTTTGGGGTTCTTGAGGCAACGTGAACTTCTCTAAAATTCTGGCATAATTTTTATATGTACAGACTTTCTATTGGGTAACCAATTTTCCTTAAGACATTCTGAGTTCTGTCCTTACTTTTGTCCTTAGAGCAAAGGCATAGGGTGGCAAGCAATAGCTACAGAATCAAGGCTATGACATAGAGACCTCATTGATCTTGGTCTTCTGCCCTATCTTTTTCTTCTAGGTGCTGGGTCAGCATCACCCCTTCCATCAGATGCAACAGGCACCAGCTACTTACTGTCCACTCTTGCCATGATCACTTAATCTATAAATGGGACCCTTATGCTCTTCCTGACCACAAAACAAACATGATACTCACAAGCTCTGGAAGTGTGGGGCTTGTGTACCAATGGTGTAGAAATCCATGGAATCCCCATGGTATTTTGATGAAGGAGAGAATTTTAAATAAGAGAAATAAATCTATAATTTGAGGCTAACCTAATGAGGAATTAGGTGACAGAATGGGAGAAGAACAGTGTTTTAGAGAAGAGAAAATGGAAAAAGATGTGACCTGAGACATGTAAGATTTTAGAATTTGAGGGTAAAAATGGTGAGTTTATTACTCAAAGAGTCAGCATCCTGACCAACAGGGAACAGAGGGGCTGAAGAGATCCTGGTGCAGCCTGCAATAGGGCCCAACATTGTTGTAGGTCCTGGCATTGCTGAGTCCCTTCCATTGATCCTTTGCTCCTTAGTTCCAGCTTGTCCATCACCCTCTGCCTGTAAAAAGTAGAGGAGTTCCCATAAAATTATTACCAGGAGTCTGAGGAGAAATAGCCAGGACCAGGGGCAGGATAAGCAGTACACTTCTAAGAGTTAAGAAAAGAGTTGGACACGACTGAGCGACTGATCTGATCTGATCTGATGGCTGATTCATGTTGATGTTTGGCAGAACTAACACAATTCTGTAAAACAATTATCTTTCTATTTAAAAATAAATTTAAAATAAAAAAGAGTTAAGAAGAGTATGTAAAATTTGAAGAATAAGGGATACAAGGTCAAAGAACAGAATGAAGACCTCATGTGAGATCAATAGGAGGCATCCTGAGGCTTGTCTGTATGTGTGTGTGCATGGATAAATAAACTTGAAGATTTTGGTAATGGGTAAATTGGAGGGTTTAAGGACCCATGGAGACTCATATCATTTTTCTGCTTGTCTGAGACAGACTGATTTCAATGTGGCTTCAGGCTCCACTGGGCCAGATGGATGACTGGAAAACCCAGGGGGAAAAAAAAAGTAATTAAGCTTCAATTTTCTGCTCCATGACCTGATCACCTGTCAGGATGAAAATGTGTCCCAGGATGTTATTAAGGTCATACACTTTGGAGTTTTTAGAAAGTCCGTTTTGGTATCCCCATTTCATAGATGGTTACACTAAAATATGCATTCCTCTTCTAGACTGCAGGAACTGGGATTAAGATTCTAATATTCTTGAATTCCAGTCTAGACCTCCTAAGGTTAATAAATATCAAAATAACAACAAAAGAATATATTAAAACATGTATGAGTTTAGTGTAAATGCAATGTGCTCAGAATCTTCTAGTGACATTTAATATATATGAACTATACAAAGTGTATGTATAAGCAAATATCTCATAGAATGTGTTCACAAAGAGCAAGGGCCCTAGAAACACTGCTAGTGGGTTTATTTCACTAGAAATTGATCCATTATCATTCTCTTTCTGCCTCTGAGCATTTCATAAATCAATTGAAATAAACATATTGAAAGAAAAAATTTCCATTACCAATGCCTGCCACAAATCTTGCCAAATGTATCATCTAATATTAGATGTCATATTACAGTCCAATCCAACGAGTAAAAACATGTTTCAAAAACAGTTTGAGAGTAAGCAATCAATATTAACTTGTTGGACCCTAATGTGTTTTTGTGAATGATTATAAATAGAGCAACTCACTGTAGGGAATTTTTTCTCTAAGCTTATAGATGAAAAATGGCAACCGGTTAACAAGATCTTCTTGCATAAGTAAGAAGGGGGTTTTCACTGCCAGGAAAAAATTGTTTGCTGGGTTTTAGAGTCCCTTCCTAGATTTCGCAATTTCTAAGGCTGTTTTTATTATAAGAATGATAAAGAGATGTCTGAGGATAAATGAAGTTTTAAAGTGGGGAAGGACAGAAACTGTGAAGGATTACAATAGTTTATTTCATTATGAAATCTATTAAAAAGAACAAAAATATTCCTATGTAAATTAGGAAGCACTTTCAAGTAAGACTCTTTCAATTTTCTAGTTTCTGGGGCAACAAGTAACTTGGGTGTCTCTGTACTTTATACTCTTTATATTGTTGTGATGCACTGGATGAAAAGGATTTTAGTATGGGCACAGATGCTATTGTAATAATTTAAATAAAGCAAGTAAGTGAAAAATTCAAAACCTTCAATTAAGCAGATCATTTCTTCTCATTGTAGTACATACTGGCTATTGTTTTGTTTGGCTTCATAATATTCATTGAGTTATTTCATCCTATTCCACATTCTCTTATTATTGAACATATTTTTCCTTAATAATTCCCCAACTCATACACAGATTTTGGAATTATATAAATAACATTATAAATGTTTACTCCCTCTTCTATCTTTTGTATGTCCATTCAAAAGCAAACATTGTCTGAATATTGTCTACATATTTTAGATTTTTATCAAACATTAAATCTAAGCCATATAGTATTTGGTTATATTAATACTTGTTTTAATCCTAAATAGTATCACGCTAAGTGAAGTAAGCTAGGCAGAGAAAGACAAACATCATATTATATTACTTATATGTGGAATTAAAAGAATGATACAAATGAACTTATTTACAAAAGAGAAATAGACTCACAGACATAGAAACTTACGGTTACCAAAGGGGAGGACAGGGGAGGGATAAATTAAAGAGTCTGGGATTAAAATACACATTAATATATATAAAATAGATAATCAACAAAGGACCTACTGTATATCAGAGGGAACTATATTCAATATTTTATAATAAACTATAATGGGAGACAGTGTAAAAAAAGAATATATATTTATGTATATGTATAACTGAATCACTTTGCTGTATGCCTGAAGTAACACAACATTGTGAATCAACTATATTTCAAAACAAATTGAAAAAAGCTTTTTAAATTTAAAAAATGAATTTTACTTGAATTTATCATTCCATATATTGTCACTTGGCATTTACTTTTTTGATTCAACATAGTGCTATTAGAATTCATTCATGCTGCCATATGTGACTGACATTCACTCATTTTTCATTGTTCCATAGTATTTTATGATTATATTGCAACTTACTTATCTACACTCCTAACTATAGATTATTTACAGTTTTATTTTTTGTTGTTATTATAAGCAGTGTTCCCCTCACCAACATTTGTATACAAATCTCCTGGACACATGTAATAGTTTATTTTTTGGGAGGGTATTTATATAGGAGTGGGCTTCCCTGGTGGCTCAGACGGTTAAGAATCTGCCTGAAGTGCAGCAGACGTGGGTTCGATCCCTAGGTCAGGAAGATTCCCTGGAGAAGGGAATGGCTCCCCACTCTAGGATTCCTGCCTGGAGAATCCCATGGACACAGGAGCCTGGTGAGCTATGGTACATGGGGTTGAAACATGACTGAGTGACTAATACTTGAAGGAGAAGTGTTGGATTGTTTGGTATAAAACTCTTTAGCTATAAAAAATAATGCCTAAGTAGTGGAAAGAGATGGCAACAATTAATACGGTCACCAGCAACATATAACAAATTGCACTGATCTGCATCCTATACAACTCTCGGCAATTTCAGACTTGTTCATTTTGCAAATTGGTTATGTATAAAATAACTTTTTGACTTTAGTCTTCACTGGCATGTCCTGATTGTTAGAGAGGCTTAGAATCTCTAAATGTTTTCTGGCTACTTGGATGTTGCCTTCTGGGATGTGCCTATTTGCTCATTTCCTACTGCTTTTTGTTTTTAAAAAAACTGGTTTGTTAGACGTTCTTTATATAGTCTTGATTTAAAGTTTTGATCCTTTGTCAACTATTATTCTTGATCCTTTTTCAAACATGTGGCAAATATCTTCTCCCAGATTACAGCTTGCCTTTTTAAAAACTTTCTTGAAGGAGTCGTAATGAAAAGAATTTCCTTAATTTAATTTTTCAGTCATTTTTATGTCTAGTGTCTCTTCTTTCCTCTGCCCTTCCCTACCCCGAAGCCAGGAAGGAATTCAGACTGATTTTATTATGTGTTTTAATATTTGGCTTTTTGACATAAATAAACTATATGGAGTTTATTTTTGTGTAATGTACATGGTGGGGGTGCATTTTAATGTGTTTTTCTTATTAAAAAAATCATCATTCCTGGGTCCACTTGCTGAATGGTGTCTGCACAGTGCTCTGGACACCACCTTTGACATACATCACGATCACGCTGCCTGGGATCTCTTTGTGTGCTTTTTCTCCTCTCTTCTGTGTGGTCTCTCTCTTCCTTTTCATTCTTGTATTTGGGTACTATGTTCATAGGTGTCTGTTATATTATCAACATATTTGTTGAGAGATATATATTACATTCAATTACAGAGGGTCATGCCTAGACTAATGAAGAAAGTATCATGAACTGAAGATTATGATTAACCTAAATTTGTGAACCTGAGCTCCATCGAGCTCAAGCTCAGTCAGTGAGTTGTGTCCGATGCATTGTGATCCCATGGACTATAGCCTGCCAGGCTCCTCAGTCCATTGAATTTTCCAGGCAAGAGGAATGGATTGGGTTGCCATTTCCTACTCCAGGGGATCTTCCCAACACAGGGGTCAAACCTGTGTCTTTTTCATCTCCTGTATCAGCAGGCAGATTCTTTGCCACTGAGCCACCTGGGAAGCCTGAAGTCCATAAAAAAGATAAATAATGCTCAAAGAGAAATATTATATAGGTTCCTTTTTCCTCTTTGATTTATTTCCTAAGGACAAGTTTCCATCAGTGAGATGACTGAGTCAGTGGGTATAAAAGATGTTTGGAGGTTTTCAATGTATAATTTAAATGCTTTTTAAAAGGTACATGCACATTTACTCTGTGGCAAAGGGCCCAGGAGTTAAATTCAGAGTCCTGAACCTGTGGTACCCGGGGCCTTCACTTCTCTTTGCTTCAGCCACATCCTTTGCCACTTAAGACCACACTCATCTTTGTCTTGACCACTAACAGGCAGTGTATTTCCTTTTTAGACCCTGTCAATACCTGCTAAGGCAGCATCAACAGACCCCGCTGCTACTTGGTCACATGGCAAGTAACAAACTATTTTTGTGCTTCACATTGAGCTTCTTTTTTTTTTCCTTTTTCTAGTGATATGCATATTCTAGCGAGTTCTCTCTTCCCCCAGATCTACTCATAGTTTGCTTTTTCATCTCCACTTTATTCAGATGTCACTTTCCTCAGGAAGGCCTTCCAAGACCACTCTGTTGAGAAGGGCACTGCCCCCTCACTCTTGGTTCTCGCTGTCTCCCTTCTCTGCTTCATTTTCTCCATATCACTTTTCATTATTTGTCTGTCTCTCTTCCACCCGGTTGTGGAACTTAGACCTGTTTTGCATACAGGTATCCCCAGCAACCACAACAATGCTTTAAACGTGGTCAATGCCTTGTAAATATTTGTTAATACGATCATAAACAAAGCATGCAGTGGTTGTTCAGTATATGTGTTGGATAAATGAGTGAGGCCTGGAGGACTCCAGGGGACTCACATTTCACTTACAGGGTTTGGCGTCTTTCCCATTGGAGGTCCAGGAGTAGTTCAAGCCTCGGGTAGGCACATCGGAATTACTGGCTGAAAGACAAAAATTTCAGAATTCTATTTTCTGATAAAGTTGTAATTTAATTTTACTTTGATGTGCTGAATTTTTAGTCTGTATGACTTTGGGGAAATCTGAAATTGAAAATAATGCTTTCTGACGCAGACAACACTAGCTGGTTCGTGTTAAGCTAAAGTATGTAGTTTATGTTTAATGCCCAAAGAAAGCAGAGATTTTCTTTTTTTTCTCTTCTTGTCACCAACTCAGATCATTGGGAGTACTCGCAAAATTACTTTAATATTACTCTAAAAATCCCATGACAAATGACAGGTACAATAGAATAACAAATCACCAATCCATATTTTTAAGATTATAGTAATTGTCACATCAATATATGGTCACTGGATTACAATTTCCCACAGAGTAACTCAAAATCAAAATATCAACATAAAATGAAAAATGTAGTTTTTCCCCAAGCCTCAATAATATTATAGCTGCAATAAAACTTGCGGTTGTATTGTCTCTTTGGAGTCACATGAGGAGTCTTGATACTCACTTTGAACACTCGGAGGGGTGACGTTTGAAGTTGATGTGCTCACATCTACATGGGCTGTTGATGATGGAGTTTGATAACCTATTTTCAAAACAAAATTTCCAAACTGTCATAGGAATTTACTTTCATATGTTTAAATGTGCCACTATACTTAGAAGGCAATGGCACCCCACTCCAGTACTCATGCCTGGAAAATCCCATGGATGGAGGAGCCTGGTTGGCTGCATTTTATGCGGTCACTAGAGTCGGACACGACTGAGCGACTTTACTTTCGGTTTTCACTTTCATGCATTGGAGAAGGAAATGGCAACCCACTCCAGTGTTCTTGCCTGGAGAATCCCAGGGATGGGGGAGCCTGGTGGGTTGCCATCTATGAGGTCGCACAGAGTCAGACATGACTGAAGTGACTTAGCAGCAGCAGCAGCATACTTAAAAAAGGTGACATGTAGAACATGGAGTGTTGGATTTGGAAAGAATCTTAGTGCACACATAGTCTGACGGCTTCATTTTATAAATTATAAAACAGAGTCCAAAAGTTCTATGCTTGTGGTGGCACACCCAATGCTCAATATTATTTATTCTATATTAACCCAGTTCTCCTTCGTGCAAGTGTATTACATTCATACTTTCAAAATATTTTATTCTAGTGCCTACTATGTGCAAGATGATTCACATGCAGTTTGAACAATGAAGACAAGATCTTCACCCTTATGGAACTTATCTTATAGTGAATTTTCACAATTATATATAAATCATCTTAATCTTCATAAGCCATAATTTCCCATTTTCCTCCTTCCCTTCCCCGAAAAATGAAAGACTAATTCATTTTCATTTGAAAATACCTCTAGAGATAAAGCAAGGTAGATTGAAATACAAAAATACTCAACTATAGCCACTGAAACACGTTATGTCTCTTGGGAAGACAAATGTTTAATAGATTTTATTTCTATGTATTTCTCCTTTGCTCCAAAACTTGTTCATGGTGGCTTACATAAATATGCAAATACAAGAAGATAAAAGAAGTGGATAGAAAGGGAAAATAAAGGTAGGAAAAATAAAGTTAGATAAAGAATGTTGAGTGTTGTTAACACCTAGCTGGGGATATTACATAATGTATTTCTCGATGTAATATTCTCTTAGATATGGACTGCACATTTGGTCAGAATGTTCTAGTAACAATGTTAAGAAATAAAGAGCATTTGTTACACCACTGATGAACATTATAAGATAAAAAACAGTCAATTTTTAAGAAAAATACTGCTATTTTTTATTGTGATTAGAAAGAATTTTCTCCCCAGTTTCCATAAAAAGGGTACTGTAAAATGTGCACAATATTCTCAATAATATCTTTACAGTACAGCAGCCAGTATATTCTTTCACCCTCAAGCTTTAATTAGTAGTGAATAGCCTGGCAACTTCCCACGTATCTCAGTTCCTGGAAAGGGCATGCCTTAAATAGAAAACAAGGGTAATTGAATCTCTGAAAGAAGTATACATAAGATAAAAAAATAACTTGGCATCGTGGCTCATGTGTGTGTGTTTGTGTGTTTGTGTTTGTGTGTGAAGTCACTTCAGTTGTGTCTGACTCTATGCAAACTATAGACTGGAGCCCACCAGGCTCCTCGGTCTATGGGATTCTCCAAGTAAGAATACTGGAGTGGGTTGCCATATCCTTCTCCAGGGACTCTTCCTGACCCAGGAATTGAACCCGCATCTCCTATGTCTCCTACATTGGCAGGTGATTTCTTTACCATTAGCACCAGTTGTAGGTCACATAAGAGATGATCAACAAGCATCATTTTGCAACACAGCCTACCAATGAACACCAAAGACATACTATACCCCAGCTCCATGAATCAGTCAGACATGTTAGCTGCTGCTTCAGATGATGCTATTTGAGGGAAAAAATGTGCAGCCAGCCTCAGGATGGGCAGAAAAAAGTCTTTTAAAGACAGGACACACACAGTTTCATTTATTCAACAGATACTCAGCGCTTTCCCACTGTGTACTAGCATTGAGGATAAAGTGCAGAAAAAGAGAATTTTTGTCCCTGCCCTCATGGAGTATATAATTTAGTGAGAATAAAGGTCATTGTGGCAGATTACTGGTTGATCACCAAACCCAGTCCTCTTCTTTCTGGCACAGAGAAACTACTCTTCCCAGCCTCCTGTGCAGTTCGATGTGGTGGCCAGGTACCAAGTCCCAGGCAGTGGACTGTGAGTAGGAGTGATGGCTGTTGCTTCAAGGCTTGTCATATAAAAACATCCCACACACGATCCTCCATGATCTTTCTTCATGTGCTATCCAGATACTATGATGCAGAGTGATTTGGAAGTCAGCATCACATGTGACAAAGCTGGAAGCCTGGGGTGTCAAATAATTGTGGAGCAGAGCACTCAGCTACTAGCTCGGCCTTATATTGACTCTGTTAGGATAAATAAATTTATATCAAGTATAAATGAAGAAATGCAATTTTGGAATTTGTTGTTATTGCAGGCTGTTTCCCTCATAAACGGTGAAAACAGAATCGCAGTGTAAGACAGGAAGTACTCTAGTGGAGAAAAGACATGGTGCTGTGAGATTCCAGAGGAGGAATGCGTAACCAAGGCATGGAGCTCAGGGAAGACTTTCTGGAGGAAGTGACTTAACAACTAGGCTTGAAGACTGACAAGAATTAGCAAGACACATCTGAGAAAGAGAGCAATCAAGGAACAGAACGTTCAGTGTGGACAGAAAATGAGAGAGACAACTGAAGTCTGGTGAGAAGGTCGAAGGCACTCTGTGAGCAGTAAAGAGAAGAGGATGAAGTAAGAAGTTACATCCTTAAAATTCCACAGAGGAATACCATCCAGCTGGTCCTTACAAGATGCTATGCCCCAGGGTAAGTGGAAGGTGACCTGGACTCTAGGGTGAAGGCTGTAGGGAAGAGAAGAAGGGGGAAGGTTTCGAGTGTGGGCCCGACACGGTTGGTACATAGTTGAATGTAGGAAATAAATAAAAGAGAGAAGTCAGAATAACTCCGTTTTCCAGTTAGGGCAGGTGTTTGGATCAAGGTGTCGTTATCTGAGCAAATAAACAGAAAAAATATCCTTGGAAGGCCAAGAGGTACAAAAATGAAATAAAATTTGGACAGATTGATTTTAACTGCATACGAGATATAAACATCCAGCAGAGGGCTGGTCATGTGAGTCTGAATCTTAGGAGTGAAATTAGGTTGCAAATGAATATTTGTGAGACATCAGTGCATAGACAGTAATTGGAGTAACTGAGAGCTCCAAGGAGGATGGGTCCTGGGAGAAGACAGAGCCTAGGATGGAATGATGGGGAAAACTTTCATGTAACATACTGGCAGGAGAAAAGGAGATTGAGAAGGAGGAGCCTGGGAGGCAGCAAGAGAGTCAGGGGCTATGTTATTAGGGAAGCCAAGGTGACGGAGGGTTTCCAAAAGCAGGGCCAGTCAGCCCAACTCAGCAAATATTTGTGAGGGAAGGCTGTGTGCCAGATGTTGGGTCAGTGCAGTCAAATGCTGCCAAGAAAACAGATTTCCATCTGGCTCTTCACTGCTAGGAAGCCATTGCATTAGACACATCATACTGCATCCAGAGTCTACAAGACAGTTTTCCAAATCATTTGGAGATGTGTAGCTTAGCTATTAAAAGCATCAATTCCAGAATCAGATATCATGAACTGAAGTTAGATGTGTGATCTTGGTAGAATCTATTGACCTTTCTCTCTTTCTCAAATTCCTCACATGTAAAATAACAGTACTTTTCTATAGGGTGAGTGTATAAAGTACTTAGAAGTATGCCTGGCATGAGGTAAGGGCTAAAAAGTAATCTTAGAAGCTATACAACAGCTCATCTGCAGTTTAGCCTAGGCGTTGAGAACACAAGCATATCGTAACAATAGATGACTTGAATCTCCTGATGAGTTCTACCATCGCTCCCATTTCCCCAGTCCTTCTAGAAGGGGGCTGACATCAGGTAACCAATCCTTCCTTCCCTAGGCTGGCCCAAGTCAAAAACTACATTCCAAAAGGCTGTACCAGACAACGGCTACCTGTCCGGGGAGGAGAACGGCAGCCTCCTGGGCACTCGTTCTATGATGGAGTAGTCGTTTCTCCTGGCAGAGTCACCTGTAACTCTCCTCTTTCACCTCACTGAGCCCCTAGTGCTTCACATACCTGCGCAGTCATTGTCATCTCTACCTCATTGCCTTCCACCCCTCATCAAGTGATAGGAAAAACACACACCAAAAGACTGCTTACAGGATACATGAAGTATTTGCAGAGTAAGCTCAGATTGTCTCAAACTGAGTATTGGGATCACATTTCTGGACATATAAGGAATTGAGCTCTGGCATTCACCCACTGACCCATCCTGACAAGGTTGCTGGGGAGGTCTGTCACTCTTCACTCCCAAGGAGCTTTCTGCTGACTGTGCTCCACCGCGCCCTCTAGTGCCCTTATCAGGAAGTCTCTGCATGAAGAGCGGCTGTGCGTCTCCTCCACAAGCGTTGAGTCACCTGAGTTGTGTGCGAATCTGTAACCTCATGGATGGCAGCACGTCAGGCTTTCCTGTCCATCACCAACTTCCAGAGCTTACTCAAAGTCATGTCCATCGACTCGGTGATGCCATCCAACCATCTCATCCTCTGTTATCCCCTTCTCCTCCCACCTTCAATTTTTCCCAGCATCAGGGTCTTTTCAAATGAGTCAGCTCTTCACATCAGGTAGCCAAAGTATTAGAGTTTCAGCTTCAGCATCAGTCCTTCCAATGAATAGTCAGGGTTCATTTCCTTTAGGACTGACTGGTTTGATCTCCTTGCAGTCCATGGGACTCTCAAGAGTTTCTCCAACACCACAGTTCAAAAGCATCAATTCTTCAGCACTCAGCTTTCTTTATGGTCCAACTCTCATATTCATACATGACTACTGTAAAACCATAGCTGTGACTATGCAGAACTTTGTTGGCAAAGTGATGTCTCTACTTTTTAATATGCTGTCTAGGTTTGTCATAGCTTTTCTTCCAAGGAGCAAGTGTCATTTAATTTCATGGCTCCACAACTGGTTCATTAAGATTTTATGAACCTATGGATCAAAGAGTGAATCTGAATTTCTCTGTCATCAAGATGGCTTTATCTTTGTCCCTCTTTGCAGTAATTTCTTCAGTTATCTATTTTTTAAAATTTTGTGTGATTATATGTTTTCCTTGGTGGCTCAGTGATAAAGAATCTGCCTGCCAATGCAGGAGACCCAGGTTTAGGGAAGAGCCACTAGAGAAGCTAATGACAACCCACTCCAGTATTCTTGCCTGGGAAATTCCATGGGCAGAGGAGCCTGGTGTGTTACAGTCCATAGGGTCACAAAAAGTCAGATGCAACTTAGCAACAGACTTTTTTCTTTTTTTATAACCATACAAAACAAGGCAAAAAATACAGAGAAGTGAATAACTAGCTATAAGTAATCATTGGATACTGTGGGGTACTGCAAGATATGATGTACTTCTGCTCCTCCTAATTACTATAGAAAGAAAGGGTGACAGAGGAAATGGGGAGGGGAAAGGAAAAACAAGAGACTATCCATGTTTTAGACAATTCTCAGAAGGATGAGAAAAGAGTGATCCCTTTACTCTGGGACTCTGTTCCTTGTATGGGAAAACACACGGCTTTCATTGTCCGTCAGCAGTCTCTTACCGTCCCTCCCATGGACCAGCATCTTTTATTCATTCATTTATCCACTCTTCCTCCCTCCCTCATTCTTTCCCTCTCATTCTGAGAGCTGACTTTCCCAGTATTTACCAAGTGACTTAGTAAGTGAAGGCAGAAAGAAATGGCTTAAACATTGGTGATACGATCATAACAATGGTAATGACGATGAAGAAAAAGAACGAGGAAGCAATAATCAGAGAACTTTGTGTTTTTTTTTTTTTTTGTGAGGGCTTCCCGTGTGGCTTAGCTGGTAAATAATCTACCTGCAATGTGGGAGACCTGGGTTTGATCCCTGGGTTGGGAAGATCCCCTGGAGAAGGGAAAGGCTACCCACTCCAGTGTTCTGGCCTGGAGAATTCCATGGACTGCATAGTCCATGGGGTCGCAAAGAGTCCGACATGACTGAGCGACTTTCACTTCTTTTTCACCAGCATCACCTAGGAATCTCAGGCTAATAAGCAACTGCCAGTCATCTGTGAAAATACTTCTTACTTGCTTGGAAAATCCCATGGACGGAGGAGACTGTTAGGCTGCAGTCCACGGGGTCGCTAAGAGTCAGACACGACTGAGCGACTTCACTTTCACTTTCCACTTTCATGCATTGGAGAAGGAAATGGCAACCCACTCCAGTGTTCTTGCCTGGAGAATCCCAGGGATGGGGGAGCCTGGTGGGCTGCTGTCTATGGGGTCACACAGAGTCGGACACAACTGAAGTGACTTAGCATAGCATAGCATAGAATGAACAGACATTTTCTGATTGCCCACACTGGGTGCTGGCACTGATTGGTAACATATGATTTAATTCTGGCAGGAGTCACTGGGTATGATAACTGGGAATTTCATTTGTATTAAAATTACTGATTAAATGTTCTTTTCTGGAGGTCAAAAAATAATGTGACATAAATCCTTGCTTACTGCAGATTTACTGCAGGGGAAGAATTCATTCGATCCCGTCTAACAAGTGTTGTTCGTGGACCACTGAAAAGAGGAACACTGCCAAGGCATGCATGCTGCCTTGATCCTTGCTTCACTGTGTCTCTTGCCTGGTTTAGGGAACAGCTCTATGCGCCCTCTCATGAACAGGCCTGTGCAGTTTGTTGAGGACCGAATACATGCCAATAAGATTCTGGGAACAAAAGGATCAATGGCACCTATCACTTTCTTGAAGGGGCCCAAGATCATTTCAGTCTTACTCATCTCCAGCTGAATTTTGTTCTGATCTTGACCTAAGGGTCTGTATCAAATTGCATAGGTTATGAAAAGAGTGACCCCTTTACTCTGGGACTTTGTCTACCATGCAGAAGTCAGAGCTGAAGCCATCCAGAGATGGCTTTACACAACGGTTCAAGGTTAGGGCCCCTTGGCATTACATGATCCAACTTCAACAATTTCAGCATTGGTATCTCTTTCTATTCCCTGTCCACATTCTTTCATTTATTCACCCAGAATTTGGGAGCCTCTGTCTCCCAGGGATTTTGCTCAGCACTGGGTACACAGTGATCAGTTTCTCTGGAGTTTAGGTTTACAGAGGATATAGCTATTAACCAGAGACTCACATAAATTGATCCAAATAAGAGAACACTGAAGGAGGGAAGGCCTAGTCAGCGTCTCAGGAAGGCTGCTCTAGGGATGTAGAGGGAGAATGGATGCAGGGGAAGGGCAGTGGGAGCTTTCAGGCCAAGGCCACAGTGAGCGCAGAGGCCCTGCGATGGTCTCACGTGCAGTGGTTTAGTAACAGCAATGGGTGGTACCAGTCTGTTCCAGGGCTGGGCCTTTACAAGCCCTCAGTGTTTGTTCTGTGTGTCGAACTGAACTGAGTGTCGTCACCATGCACACTCGTGGCCTCAGCATCAGTAGGACAGTGATCAAACTGTGGCATATTGGTGGTGGCCAGCATCGCTTGTTTCTCAGTTGCTTTATTTTAACTGTTTCTGAAAGCAATCGCTTCCTAAAGCCTGACCTGGAGATTCTGTAACTTTAAGGGGACATGTGTATCTGACAATCTCTTGACATCAAGCACAGCGTTTTAAAAGACTTGTCTTCATACTCCTTTCAGTCAAGTCTTTATAAAAGATTTGTATTACATAGTCTGGCATGGGAATAAGTCATACTTGCTTTTTGTCTTGTCTGTTTCAAGGTTATGTTTGCATTCACAACATGGCAAACCCTGTTCAACATTCAATAGCTGGCCTTATATTATGACATACTTTGTAGGCAAGTAATACAGCAAGTATTACCCCATGATAGATAGTTATTTGCTTTGTTTAGATAGCTAGATATTGTTTGCTGGTTGTTCATTTCTTCTTCAGTTTGAATATTTACTGTTATTTAACCTTGTACATGTCCAGAGATACATAACCATGATCCTTGGTTTCTAGGAAAGAAGAAGGGGTTTAGAAGAAAACATCGCTTTATAGAAAATGTCTTACTATATTAATTCATGAACTGCTATGAGGTTAGATGAGGTTTGAAACTTTTTGAAGCCCATTTCTATTAACACTTAAAATGTTTTTTCACTGAGGTTAAAAATTACCCTTTATGTTCTCACTAGAAATTCAATTAAGTTGGAAGTCAACTCTAGTCAGTTCTGAGTTGAATGGAGGAGCCAGAACATGTTCTGTAAGAGCCAATTTGTTTGGCTCTTTGTGACATTAGAAAGCAAAACCCAGCCTCTTAACCTGGACTCTAGCCATCTTCCCAGTGACTGTTCCTTTCACTGCCAGAGAGGGAAGGGCAGGGCAATGCCAGAGGCCTTATGGTGAATTCATTTGGGAAAAGTCTGAAATATTTTCCAAACAATTTAAATTAATTATTTAACATGGGTGACTATGTGCCATATAAAAGACAGGTGAGCAGTTGTGATGTGAGGTAAGTGGAGGATAAAGGGTACAATGGCAATGATCACGACAAAAAGGAATTGATGTGGTCATGGCTTTCTTCTTCAAAGAATTAAAAAATGCAAGGTGCTGATTTATTTTAAGATTAATTTTGCTTACTGGACTCTTTCTATGATCACAGCATCCTTCTTGGCCTGGAATGTGTAAAGCCTTAGCTTTAGACTTGCTCTTTATACATTTTCACATTTCATACTCTTAATAACTATGTGATAATATGACTTTGATTTTTAATATAAGGATACAGTATTAGAGAAGTGAAATAACTTTCCCTGGGTTGCAGAGCTAGTAGGTGGCAGAGATAAGAATTGAATGCAAGCCTGTCTGACACCAAAGATCACATTCGTTCCTTTCTGGTGGCTTTACAGTGCAGAGATCCTCGCTGCAGCTTACGTTATCAGAACCAGGGCTGAGTCACGGACGTGTTTGGTCATGGTCCCTAACACACAACGACCTGGATGGAAATCTTCATAGCCTCGGCTTCTCTCCTCTCTTCCATCATCACTTCTTAGTTTCCTGTCATGAGACTACTCAGTGTTCAGGTCCTGACCAGGTCCTTTTTCCTTTAGAAAGCCTTCTTCTTCCCTTTCTAAAACCCTTCCTTTGTTAATCACTTTCTCCTTCACACTTTAGAAAATACCCTTACCTGCCCTTCCCCTCAGGCTTTATTGAGTTACCAATACTTACTGATGACCATGTGTTATCATTGTTCTAGGTGATGGAGATTTATCAGAGACAAATCAGACCCCAAAATCCAATCCTCATGGGATTTACTTTCTTGTGGGGAAAAGCCAGACAAGTAAATTATACAAGATGTGAAAAGACACTCAGGAGAAAAATAAAACAGGGAAAGAGGACAGGAAGTGAGAGAGAGGGTACTGCAGTTTGAAATGAGTTGGTCGTGGAAAGCCACATTGAGAAGGTGACATTTGAACAAAGATTGGGAGAAGATGATGTGTAAGCCATAAGCCATGTAGATTTTCAGGGGAAGAATTTCTAGGCAGAGGAAACAGGTGAAAAGGCCCTGATGTGGGAGTGATCAGGGCATGTTGGAGGGACAGCAAGGGGGCCAAATTTGGTGAAGTACAGTGAGTGAGGGGGAAAGCAGAGTAGTGAGAATATAATAAACATGTGACCTTTCAGGCCAACTTTACAGATATCTGCCTTTTCTCACACCCACTTCCCTCCTTTACTCCTGAGAACATGATCTTGGTGATCTTCACTGACATCCAAATCTATCTCACACATAATTCTAGATTTTTTTTTAAATTAAAACACAATCACACACTTTAGACAAAGACAGACTGGTTAATTAATCAACCACTCTATTTCCTACCTTGGGTTCCTATCATGTTCCCAAAGGGATTTACTGTTGTTGTTGTTTAGTTGTTAAGTTGTATCTGAATTTTTTGCGACCCTATGGACTGCAGCCCGCCAGGCTACACTGTCCATGGGATTTCCCAGGCAAGAAGACTGGAGTGGGTTGCCATTTCCTTCTCCAGGTGTCTTCCAGACCCAGGGATCTAAACCTTATCTCCTGCTTTGCAGGTGGATTCTTTATCACTGAGCCACCTGGCAAGCCCTCAAAGAGATTTAAGGGAACTAACAATAAAATGCAACATTTTGACGCTATGAACCAGGTACTTTAATTGTTTTCCATGCCAAGTCTCCTCTGTTGCTTTTAGTAACCCACTGAGAAAGGCACTACCCATGCTAACACGCTTCCTTTTCTTCTTTGTCTCTCTTTCCCCATTTTCTTCAAGCATCCTCACCATGGCCATGCTTTTCAGAATTCTGTTTGTTACTTGTCAATCCATCACACTGTGGCCAAGAATTACAGCTTTCTGTGGACCATCTCAGTAGTGAATCATAACCTCGTCATGCTTGCTTCATTTTCACTGAATTTATTGTACTTGCTATGCTATGCTATGCTATGCTAAGTCTCATTCTTTAATTTTTAAATAAAAGTGTATATACTTAATGTGTACACTCTTCATATAAGTTAAATAAGCAGGGTGACAATATACAGCCTTGACGTACTCCTTTTCCTATTTGGAACCAGTCTGTTGTTCCATGTCCAGTTCTAACTGATGCTTCCTGACCTGCATATAGGTTTCTCAAGAGGCAGGTCAGGTGGTCTGGTATTCCCATCTCTTGAAGAATTTTCCAGTTTATTGTGATCCACACAGTAAAAGGCTTTGGCATAGTCTATAAAGCAGAAATAGATGCTTTTCTGGAACTCTCTTGCTTTTTCGATGATCCAGTAGATGTTGGCAGTTTGATCTCTGATTCCTCTGCCTTTTCTAAAACCAGCTTGAACATCTGGAAGTTCACAGTTCACGTATTGCTGAAGCCTGGCTTGGAGAATTTTGAGCATTACTTTACTAGCATGTGAGATGAGTGCAATTGTGTGGTAGTTTGAGCATTCTTTGGCATTGCCTTTCTTTGGGATTGGAATGAAAACTGACCTTTTCCAGTCCTGTGGCCACTGCTGAGTTTTCCAAATTTGCTGGCATATTGAGTGCAGCACTTTCACAGCGTCATCTTTCAGGATCTGAAATAGCTCAACTAGAATTCCATCACCTCCACTAGCTTTGTTTGTAGTGACGTTTTCTAAGGCCCATTTGACTTCACATTCCAGGATGTCTGGCTCTAGGTGAGTCATCATACCATTGTGATTATCTTGGTCACAAAGATCTTTTTTGTAAAGTTTTTCTGTGTATTCTTGCCACCTCTTCTTAATATCTTCTGCTTCTGTTAGGTCCATACCATTTCTGCCCTTTATCGAGCCCATCTTTCCATGGAATGTTCCCTTGGTATCTCTAATTTTCTTGAAGAGATCCCTAGTCTTTTCCATTCTGTTGTTTTCCTCTATTTCTTTGCATTGATCGCTGAGGAATGCTTTCTTATCTCTTCTTGCTATTCTTTGGAACTCTGCATTCAGATGCTTATATCTTTCCTTTTCGCCTTTGCTTTTCACTTCTTTTCACAACTGTTTGTAAGGTCTCCCCAGATAGCCATTTTGTTTTTTTTTGCATTTCTTTTCCTTGGGGATGGTCTTGACTCCTGTCTCCTGTATGCAGAGTACATCATGAGAAATGCTGGGCTGGAAGAAGCACAAGCTGGAATCAAGATTGCCAGGAGAAATATCAATCACCTCAGATATGCAGATGATACCACCCTTATGGCAGAAAGTGAAGAGGAACTAAAAAGCCTCTTGATGAAAGTGAAAGAGGAGAGTGAAAAAGTTGGCTTAAAGCTCAACATTCAGAAGACGAAGATCATGGCATCTGGTCCCATCACTTCATGGGAAATAGATGGGGAAACAGTGGAAACAGTGTCAGACTTTATTTTTTGGTCTCCAAAATCACTGCAGACGGTGACCGCAGCCATGAAATTAAAAGATGCTTACTCCTTTGAAGGAAAGTTATGACCAACCTAGATAGCATATTGAAAAGCAGAGACATTACTTTGCCAACAAAGGTCCGTCTAGTGAAGGCTATCGTTTTTCCTGTGGTCATGTATGGATGTGAGAGTTGGACTGTGAAGAAAGCTGAGTGCCTAAGAAATGATGCTTTTGAACTGTGGTGTTGGAGAAGACTCCTGAGAGTTCCTTGGACTGCAAGGAGATCCAACCAGTCCATTCTGAAAGAGATCAGCCCTGGGTGTTCTTTGGAAGAAATGATGCTAAAGCTGAAACTCCAGTACTTTGGCCACCTCATTCAAAGAGTTGACTCATTGGAAAAGACTCTGACGTTGGGAGGAATTGGGGCAGGAGGATCAGGGGACGACAGAGGATGAGATGGCTGGATGGCATCACCGACTCGATGGACGTGAGTTTGAGTGAACTCCGGGAGTTGGTGATGGACAGGGCGGCCTGGCGTGCTCTGATTCATGGGGTCGCAAAGAGTCAGACACGACTGAGCAACTGAACTGAACTGAACTGTATGTGTACACAGGATGATTTGATATACGTATACATAGACATAGTGACATGACTTCTACACTCAGCCCATTAATATGTCATCTCTTTACACAGTTAATTTTGTGTATATGTGATGAGAATGCCTGAAATCTATTCTCAGTAAATTTCCAACATTCATTACAGTATAATTAGCTATTCATCATGCTATACATTAGATCTCTAGACTTATTCAACCTTCTTAACTCCAACTTTGTACACTTTGACCAATAATGCCCCATTTTCCTATCTCCTCACCCCTGGTAACTACCATTCTACTCTGCTTCCAGAGTAGACTCTTTTTAGATTTCACATGTAAGTGAGATCATGTAGTCCTTTTGCTTTTTGTGTCTGGCTTATGCCACGTAGCATAATGTACACCATGCTCACCCATGTTGCACATCAGGATCTCCTTTTTTTAAGGTCAAATTATATATATATATATACACACACACATACACATATATTTTTTTAGTCAATGGGAACTTAGACTGTTTTCGTATCTTGGCTATCATGAATAACGCAGTGAATATGGAGGTACAAATATCTCTTAAGGTGGCTTATTTCATTTCCTCTCTGTATATAGTAAAAAAAGAGATTGCTGGATCAAATAGTAGTTCTACTTTTAAATTTTTGAGGAACTTCAGAAACCATTTTCCACGTTTTTTATACTATTTTCAGTTAAAGTCTGTGTCTTTAATTCAGTTCAGTCACTCAGTCGTGTCCGACTCTTTGCGACCCCATGAATCGCAGCATGCCAGGCCTCCCTGTCCATCACCAACTCCTGGAGTTCACTCAAACTCATGTACATCGAGTCAGGGATGCCATCCAGCCATCTCATCCTCTGTCGTCCCCTTATCCTCCTGCCCTCAATATTTCCCAGCATCAGGGTCTTTTCCAGTGAGTCAGCTCTTCGCATCAGGTGGCCAAAGTACTGGAGTTTCAGCTTTAACATCAGTCCTTCCAAAGAACACCCAGGACTGATCTCCTTTAGGATGGACTGGTTGGATCTCCTTGCAGTCCAAGGGACTCTCAAGAGTCTTCTCCAACACCACAGTTCAAAAGCATCAATTCTTTGGCGCTCAGCTTTCTTCATAGTCCAGCTCTCACATCCATACATGACCATTGTCTGTGTCTTATACTCCCATTAACAGTGTCAGGGTTCTCTTCTCTCCATACCCTTGCCAACTCAAGGATACCTTTAATTTTTTGGATAACAGGTAAGAGGTGATATTTCATTGTGGTTTTGATTTTAATTTCTCTAATGATTAGTGATGATAAGCAGCTTTTCATATACTTTTTGGTCATTTGTATATCTCCTTTAGAAAAATGTCCATTCGGGTCTTTTGTTTATGTTTTACCAGGTGGTTTCTTGTTTTGCTATTGAATTGAAGGAGTTCCTAATATATTTTGGATATTAACCCCTTATATATGATTTACAAATATTTTCTCCCAACCCATAGACTGCTTTTGCATGTTGTTTCCTTTGCTGTGTAAGAGGTTTTTAGTTTGTTTTTTTCTCTAAGTTTGATGTAGGACACTTGTTTATTTTTGCTTTTGTTGCCTGAACTTTTGGTGTCATATCAAAGACGTCATAGATGAGGCCAACTGATGTCAAGGAGGTTTTTCCCTAAGTTTTCTTCTAGGATTTTTATAGTTTCAGGTCTTATATTTAAATTTTAATCTATTTTGAGGTGATTTTGGTATATGGTATAAGAAAAGGGTCATATTTAATTCTTTTGCAGGTGGATATCCAGTTTCTTAGACACCATTTATTGATGAGACTATCCTTTTTCAGTGTGTACTCTTGGTACTTTTGTTGAAAATTAGTTTGCGTATATTTCTAGGCTCTCTATTCTGTTCCACTGGCCTACATGTCTGTTTATGCATATACCATACTGCTTTGATTACTGCATCTTTGTAGCATATTGAGAAATCAGGGTGTGATTTCTCAATCACTTGAGAACTCTGTGTTCTCAGCAATGAAACAGCTCTGTGTTTCCAACTCTGTTCTTCTTTCTCAAGATTGCTTTGGCTATTTGGTGTCTTTGTTAATATGAATTTTAGGGTTGTTTTTTCTATTTCTGTGAAAAATATCTTTTGAATTTTGATCAGATCAGATCAGATCAGTCGCTTAGTCATGTCCGACTCCCTGCGACCCCATGAACCGCAGCACGCCAGGCCTCCCTATCCATCACCAGCTCTCGGAGGTCACTCAGACTCACATCCATCGAGTCAGTGATGCCATCCAGCCATCTCATCCTCTGTCGTCCTCTTCTCCTCCTGCCCTCAATCCCTCCCAGCATCAGAGTCTTCTCCAATGAGTCAACTCTTCGCATGAGGTGGCCAAAATACTGGAGTTTCAGCTTTAGCATCATTCCTTCCAAAGAAATCCCAGGGCTGATCTCCTTCAGAATGGACCGGTTGGATCTCCTTGCAGTCCAAGGGACTCTCAAGAGTCTTCTCCAACACCACAGTTCAAAAGCATCAATTCTTCGGCGCTCAGCCTTCTTCACAGTCCAGCTCTCACATGCATACATGACCACAGGAAAGACTATAGCCTTGACTAGGTGAACCTTTGTTGGCAAAGTGATGTCTCTGCTTTTGAATATGCTATCTAGGTTGGTCATAACTTTCCTTCCAAGGAGTAAGCGTCTTTTAATTTCATGGCTGAATTTTGATAGAGACTGAATAAATTTTTGAATCTGTATATTGCTTTGAGTAGTGTGGACAATTTAACAATATTAACTATTCCAATCCATGAACATTAGATGTCTTTTTGTGTGCTTGCATATTTCATCAGTGTTTTATAATTATCAGTATATAGGTATTTTACTTTCTTGCTCAAATTTATTCCTAAGTATTTTACTCTTTTATTGTTGGTGGTGGTGTCACTGAGTTTCTTTTAATTTTAATGTATAATGCAGAGCAGTATTTTCAAATGGAACTCTTCATACCCCTGTTTGAGGAGGGGTTCCAAAGGTTAAGAATGATATTATATGGCAAGTCATCTTCACTTCTAAGGTAGAGTTCTAGACCAGCTATGAAGGATATGTGAAGTTAGAGCAGAATGGGCTCTGTCAGCTCCATCATGTACCCCAAGGCCACGTAAGTGTACGGAAGCAGTCCTGGTGAGCATTTCTTTGGAGAGAGTTGTCAGGGAGCTGTGAATCAAGTCCTTTTTCATGGAGGAAGGAAAGAAGAATATGCTTCCTTACCTTAGCCAAGTGAAGTGTGGGTTCAAGAGACCACTCAGAGTTCTTGACCTGTGTGTCTTGGAGTGTGGGACAAAGAAGAGTAGTGCCAGGCTAAAGAGGCTGCACTGGGCGGCCATGCTTGGGTGACAGTGCTAAATGGGCATAGAGCAGAGAGATACAGCCATACTTGGGGAAGAGGAGCACTTCCCCCAAACAGAAGCTGAGGTACATGTTTTCCCAAACAAAACAGGATGCGACAAAAAGAAATCTCCCCCCTCAAAAAATACTGAGAGGAACAAAAAGTCCCCAAGTAGAAACTAACTGGTTGTGGGGAGGAGGGCAGGCGGTGCTGGGTGCAGGAAGACTGAAGAAGACTTCCTGGGTGCAGGAAGACTGGTCCAGGAGACTGAAGGAGGAGGGCAGGCGGTGCTGGGTGCAGGAAGACTGAAGAAGACTTCCTGGGTGCAGGAAGACTGGTCCAGGAGACTGAAGGAGGAGGGCAGGCGGTGCTGGGTGCAGGAAGCAGGAGACTGAAGGACAGCAGGGCCCACACAGGGGACAGCACCCACAGGCCAGTCACGGCTTAGTGAGAAGTCTGCTGAAGTGCTGCCACGAAATCAAGATAGCAATTTTTATTTCCCTCATCCTTGTGGCACCTAAATGACATTACAGTAAGGCTGACAAGGACGATCTTTCCTTATCTACCCCTCCTCATTTTCCTTCATTGGTCATCTCCAAAGAGGAATTCAAGCTAAAAAGTAAGAGTGGAGAAGAGGATGGAGTCAGGAAATTTCAACCATACCTCCTATGTCTCTCCGCTCCCTACTGCACACATAAAAGATACAACCTGACGTTCCAGGATTCCACAGTTGAAGTAGACCCACGCTTGGTGGAGAGGAAGGACAGAAGTTCTGCATTAACTTTTTCAAATTTTGACATTATACTGACCGGCTTTTTAAATTATGGATACAAATCTGTTCTTGTGACTGAAAGGGACCGGATAATTATTATACAAAAATCACCAAAAAAGCCAAGGAAAAAAATTACCTAAAATTTCTTTCAGAAGCTAGGCAAAAACTAGAGTTTTTGTGTGCTCAGTCAAACAGGGAATGATAGGAAAAAAGAAAATTATTCTTTTTGCTAAGCTACTCAGTTTACCTTATTTATGCAACTAAAAACAAAGGTAAAACTTATTTGTAAGTTTAGGCTGCTACTGTCATAGTGATCTGGTTCATTAAGCTCAATTGTCCATGACTTTGCGTAATTTTATGCAGACTTAAACCTAAAAATCTAAATTATTTTCTCAAATAGCAATATTTTCACTTGACCTTTCACTCTATTGACATAGCATTTATTGACATAGTTACCCAGTCTCCTTGACAAATGTGTAATTTTATATTCCATTAATTCACCTGCAGCATAAAAATAGAACTTTTAAACCTACAATGGCATTAGCTGGACAATTGAACTTAAAAGAATATAGGTCAGCAAATACATCTAAATACATCTGAGTCAGCCTCATCAACCCCTGATATCAGGATATGGTGGATATTGAGCCTCAGGTCAACAAAAAAAGATGTGTGGTGTGAAATCTTAATTTTTACATACAACTCTTTTCCATGGAAGGCAGTTAGGGGGAACATGTGCTCACTGAAGGGCTGAAGGCAGTGTGTATTGCTGGATTACTGGTCCAGAAAGAATTTTCCACCTATGGGGGAAGGTGCCAGTAGGCAGGACAGAGCTCATCACACATGTGCATTCACAGACACTCAATAATTAGTAAATGAACTGAAGAATTTCCAATAGCTTTTCCCCACAGGTAACTCACCCCAAGGGGAAAAACTGAATAAACAAATACCCAAGGTAAATCAGTCATCAAGGAGGCTACCCTTGACTTACATGCAACAGCTATGGAAAGAACTGAGAAATTATTTAATGAACTGTAATGTCTGTCCCAAGTAAATGATGGTGACAAAGAGGGAATGTCCAGAATTTCCTAGAATTCAATGGAAAGCATTGAAATTTTATTTGTATTCTGTACATATCTCTGGGCAATAAGAATTATAGTATAATGGAGAGGAAAATGGAAAACTAAGGGAGGAGGTTTTTCTCCTATTTATGTCCAACTGAGGAAATGCTAGCCCCACTTCTGGAAGCTGCATTTCTCAGAAAGCACTGGTCTAGAGAAGGGAAAGATTAATATAGGCATAGCTGTCATATTGACCTTTTCATAGCAACAATACCAACATCATACTAGAAGGCATTTATTCAATGTCCAGTGACATTTATTGAGCACCCATCATGTACTCTCAGAGGCAGTAAGACTCAGGCTTTCAAGCTAACTGTCTAGGTTCCATCTTGGCTCTTTCACTTTCTGCACAATTTTGGGTAAGTTAATTAATCTCTTTGTGCTTTGGTATCTTCATCTGTTAAATGGGTTAAAGATAGTACCTATACCATTGATTTCTGGGGAGGAGTTGGTCAGACAGTAAAGAATCTGTCTGCAATGGAGGAGACGTGGGTTCAATGCCTGGAGGAGGCATGGCAACCCACTCCAGCATATTTGCCTGGGAAATCCCACTGACAGTGGAGCCTGACAGGCTACAGTTCACGGCATCACAAAAAAGCTAGACATGACTTAGTGACTAAACAACAACAACAACAAATGAGATAATACATTAACTAGTTTAGAATAGTGCCAGCACACCAGAGGCACTCAAATATTAACAAACATTATTAAAATTATTGCTTAGTAGTGTAATACAATCATCAGATCAGATCAGATCAGTCGCTCAGTCGTGTCCGACTCTTTGCGACCCCATGAACCGCAGCACGCCAGGCCTCCCTGTCCATCACCAGCTCCCGGAGGTCACTCAGACTCGCATCCATCGAGTCAGTGATGCCATCCAGCCATCTCATCCTCTGTCGTCCCCTTCTCCTCCTGCCCTCAATCCCTCCCAGCATCAGAGTCTTCTCCAATGAGTCAACTCTTCTCATGAGGTGGCCAAAATACTGGAGTTTCAGCTTTAGCATCATTCCTTCTAAAGAAATTCCAGGATTGATCCCCTTCAGAATGGACTGGTTGGATCTTCTCGCAGTCCAAGGGACTCTCAAGAGTCTTCTCCAACACCACACTTCAAAAGCATCAATTCTTCGGCGCTCAGCCTTCTTCACAGTCCAGCTCTCACATCCATACATGACCACAGGAAAGACCATAGCCTTGACTAGGCGAACCTTTGTTGGCAAAGTAATGTCTCTGCTTTTGAATATTCTATCTAGGTTGGTCATAACTTTCCTTCCAAGGAGCAAGCGTCTTTTAATTTTATGGCTGCAGTCACCATCTGCAGTGATTTTGGAGCCCAGAAAAACAAAGTCTGACACTGTTTCCACTGTTTCCCCATCTATTTCCCATGCAGTGATGGGACCAGATGCCATGATCTTCGTTTTCTGAATGTTGAGCTTTAAGCCAACCTTTTCACTCTCCACTTTCACTTTCATCAAGAGGCTTTTTAGCCCCTCTTCACTTTCTGCCATAAGAGTCGTGTCATCTGCATATCTGAGGTTATTGATATTTCTCCCGGCAATCTTGATTCCAACTTGTGTTTCTTCCAGTCCAGCATTTCTCATGATGTACTCTGCATATAAGTTAAATAAACATGGTGACAATATGCAGCCTTGACGTACTCCTTTTCCTATTTGGAACCAGTCTGTTGTTCCATGACCAGTTCTAACTGTTGCTTCCTGACCTGCATACAGATTTCTTAAGAGGCAGATCAGGTGGTCTGGTATTCCCATCTCTTTCAGAATTTTCCATAGTTTATTGTGATCCACAAAGAGCTTCAAGACCCAGATAATCATGATGATGTGATCACTGACCTAGAGCCAGACATCTTGGAATGTGAAGTCAAATGGGCCTTAGAAAGCATCACTACGAACAAAGCTAGTGGAGGTGATGGAATTCCAGTGGAGCTATTCCAAGTCCTGAATGATGATGCTGTGAAAGTACTGCACTCAATATGCCAGCAAATTTGGAAAACTCAGCAGTGGCCACAAGATTGGAAAAGGTAGTTTTCATCCCAATCCCAAAGAAAGGCAATGCCAAGGAGTGCTCAAACTACCGAACAATTGCACTCATCTCACACGCTAGTAAAGTAATGCTCAAAATTCTCCAAGCCAGGCTTCAGCAATATGTGAACCGTGAACTTCCTGATGTTCAAGCTGGTTTTAGAAAAGGCAGAGGAACCAGAGATCAAATTGCCAACATCCGCTGGATCATGGAAAAAGCAAGAGAATTCCAGAAAAACATCTATTTCTGCTTTATTGACTATGCCAAAGCCTTTGACTGTGTGGATCACAATACAATCATAGTGGTTGGTAAAAATTTGGGGAAAATTAGTAGAAAAAAGCCTGGAAGACCCTTGCACAGTAGTTTTGCTAAAAGTGTTTATTCTCCCACATTTAGGCAGACAACCCTGCTGAGACATCTGTCACACACATTGCTTTCCATTTCTACACACGTCCATTTTAGTTTAGACCATTATCTCTTTCAATCTGCATCATTTGGTCTTCTGTTTTACTTACATTTTCCATATACTCAAATAGCCATAGTGGCTGTTTGTTGATGATCAGATCACAGCCCAGATACACATCCCATTAACCTAAGCTGCCCTGGAGGAGGGAGGTGGAAACCCACTCCAGTGTTCTTGCCTGGAGAATTCCATGGACAAAGGAGGATGGTGGAATAGATCCATGGGATCGCAAAAGATTTGGACACGACTTAGCAACTAAACAATCCAAGTTCATTCCCACATGATTCTACCTCACCTGAGCAACTTGCAGCCCCTTCCCCAACAAGAGTTGTCATCACTCATCCTGCTTGTCTTCCCATGTCCTGCATGCATTTTATGTCTTTGCTCAAGACTATTGTCTGAAGATTTGTCTCTCATCTTTCTTCCACATGCGACTATATTTCTTTCCAGATCCCCTGGGCAACTTTCCTGATTCTACTCTTCCTGCTCCCAGAACTCATTTCTTTTTCTTAATTTTTGTTGCTTGGATACATATGATCTAAACTCTCAGATAGCAACAGAGGTGTCCTGACCCTTAAAGCCAGGTATGCCATGGCCACAGAAGGTGTCAGAAGTTGCTATCACAAACAAATCACAGAGGCTTCTCACTGGCTTGCAGTGTCTCTCAGGGATCCTCCTCTCTTAACTTTAGAATCCAATATCCAGACCACAGCTGATCTGATCTGCTTCCCCTGTGTTTGTGTTAGACTGCTACTGCTGCTGTTGCTGCTGCTGCTGCTGCTAAGTCGCTTCAGTCAACAGCAGCCCACCAGGCTCCCCCGTCTCTGGGATTCTCAAGGCAAGAACACTGGAGTGGGTTGCCATTTCCTTCTCCAATGCATGAAGGTGAAGTTGCTCAGTCGTGTCTGACTCTTAGTGACCCCATGGACTGCAGCCTACCAGGATCCTCCATCCATGGGATTTTCCAGGCAAAAGTACTGGAGTGAAGTGCCATTGTGTTAGACTAATCTTATCTAATTTCAGTTTGATCCCATCCATTTCTGACATGCTTTCTCATAAATTAGTAGTTTCATTGCATTCCCTGGGTAATGCTTCCTTCAGTCTGTACCCTTCATGTTTGATTCTCCGCTCACCAAGGATCAAGTGTGCTCACATGCAGAGCTTGGCCAATGGTTAGAAACAGACTGGATTTTATATTTCCCTCAAAACTTCTAGGAGTAGAAATATCCAGACTGTAAAAATTAGCTAATTTTTTTAGAGAGGGCTTAAATCAAAAATTAATGCCAAACATAAAAATAGGGGGCAGAGGCAAAAGGTCTATGACCTAGTGGTCAATGAAATGGGAGGCTAAGCAAGTGGTTTGGCTAGACTGTAAGTTCTGTGGAGCTGGGGGCTGCCTGTCTCATTCATTATACCCCAGTTCAGTTCAGTTCAGTCTTTCAGTCATGTCTGACTTTTTGTGACCCCATGGACTGCAGCATGCCAGGCTTCCCTGTCCATCACCAATTCCCGGAGCTTTTTCAAACTCATGTCCATTGAGTCGGTGAAGCCATCCAACCATCTCATCCTCAGTCGTCCCCTTCTCTCACCTTCAGTTTTCCCCAGAATCAGGGTCTTTTCAAATGAGTCAGTTCTTTGCATCAGATAGCCAAAGTATTGGAGTTTCAGTTTCAGCATCAGTCCTTCCAAAGAATATTCAGGACTGATTTCCATCAGGATGGATGGGTTGTATCTCCTTGCTATCCAAGAGACTCTCAAGATTCTCCTCCAATACCACAGTTCAAAGGCATCAGTTCTTTGGCGCTCAGCTTTCTTTATAGTCCAACTCTCACATCCATACGTGATTAATGGAAAAACCATAGCTTTGACTAGATGGACTTTTGTTGGCAAAGTAATGCCTATGCTTTTTAATATGCTATTTAGATTGGTCATAGTTTTTCTTCCAAAGAGCAAGAAGGTTTTAATTTCATGGCTGCGGTCACCATCTGCAGTGATTTTGGAGCCCCCCAAAATAAAGTCTGTCACTGTTTCCACTGTTTCCCCATCTATTTGCCATGAAGTGATGGGACTGGATGCCATGATCTTAGTTTTCTGAATGCTGAGCTTTAAGCTAACTTTTTCACCCTCCTCTTTCACTTTCATCAAGAGCCTCTTTAGTTCTTTGCTTTCTGCATAAAGTGTGGTGTAATCTGCATATCTGAGGTTATTGATATTTCTCCCAGCAATCTTGATTCTAGCTTGTGCTTCATCCAGTCTAGCATTTCTCATGACATACTCTGCATATAAGTTAAATAAGCAGGGTGACAATATACAGCCTAGACTTACTCCTTTCTCGATTTGGAACCAGTCTGTTGTTCCACGTCCAGTTCTAACTATTGCTTCTTGACCTGCATACAGATTTCTCAGGAGTCAGATGAAGTGGTCTGGTATTCCCATCTATTTAAGAATTTTCCACAGTTTGTTGTGATCCACACAGTCAAAGGCTTTGGCATAGTCAATACAGCAGAAGTAGATATTTTTCTGGAACTCTCTTGATTTTTCAATGAGACAACAGATGTTGGCAATTCGATCTCTGGTTCCTCTGCCTTTTCTAAATCCAGCTTGAACATCTGTATCCCAGCACCTCAAAAATTCCTGGCTCATTGTTAGCACTCAGTGTTTTCTTGTTGAATGAAGGAAGGTCTTGAATGATTTTCAGTGTCAGGGGTGGCATTTCTGAGTTCTGCTCTCTGAGGCTATGTATGCATGTGCTAAGTTGCTTCAGCCATGTCTGACTCTGCGAACCTATGGTCGATAGCCCACCTGGCTTCTCCATCCATGGGATTCTCCAGGCTTGAAGATTGGAGTGGGTTGCCATTTCTTCCTCCTCCTTCCTCCTTCCCCATCCACGGATCAAAATCACATCTCTTATGTCTCCTACACTGGCAGGCAGTTTTTTTTACCATTAGAAGCTCAGATGGTAAAGAATCTTCCTGCAATGTAGGAGAGCCGAGTTCAATCCCTAGGTTGGGAAGATCCCCTAGAGAGGGGAATGGCAACCCACTCCAGTATTCTTGTCTGGAAGACCTGGATTAATGCCAGTACTGTCTTATCCTAAATTTGTCTGGGGTCTTCTATGGTTCCACACAGGCATGTGCCTATTTTAGCACTCAGCTTTTCAGCCTCTTGTGTTTTCCTAGGACAGTACTGAGAAAGCAGCTGGGACTCAGAAAACACGTTAATTCAGGCTCAATTGAGCTGGGCTTTCCTAAGTAACTCTTGCCGTTGGCTATGAAGTTCCATTGTTTTCATTTCTTTCTACATTTGTTTAAAGAATATAATTTCATTAGGGAGAAAAGGACTATGAATTGGATGTTTGCAGAAAGATCTGTAGCTTAATAATTATGACTGATTATACAGTTCACTAGATCTTAGAATTTGTAATGAAACCGTAGCCTTTTGAAGTTGGTTTTCATGACATGTTCCATCCTGTTTCCTTTCTTAAAAGAACACAAAGGTGAACCTTACCAGCTTCTGAGGCAGCCAGTCATCATGTGATTTCATAATTACCCTCTGGATAGCCAAAATGAAATTTAGGTTTTTCAGTTATAATTCAATGTTTATTCTAAGCAAGTGAGTTTCATTTACATATAAGCAGCCATGTTAAATCGTGGTTTTTTTTTTACATATAAAAAATCACTAATGTTTGAAAATATATCAAACATAACCTTGTTACTATCTTGACAGAGGACTAGATTTTGTAAAGTGAGAAATAGCTACTCTTATTATACTTGAGCTACTTGAGTCTGAAGGGAAACAGGGTTTCTCAGTCTTGGCACTATTGACATTTTGGACCCTATAATTCTTTGTCTTGTGTTGTAGCATCCTTGGCCTCTGTATTTATTTTTCAGGAATTTCCCAACTACGTCACTTTAGTACGATTGTAGATGAGGTAGCATTTTTTCTGCTTTAACCAAATATGTTCTTTGACTGTGCTCTTTCAACTTCTCTAATACTAGAGCTATATTAGATTGTAGACTCCTTAAGAATAACAAATGTCCTTTTCTTTTCCTTGAATTTCTTCACAGAAATAAGAATGATATTTGAATGGATGGAATGGTTTAGTAGTGTATGTCAACTAACCACAGAGAAAACTGAGCTAGAAGAAATTCACTTATGCTTTCAATTGCCAAACTGTATATACCATGATAGATATATCATCATGATTCTTTTTCTTTTGAAAAAGAGAAAAAGTCACTGTTGAATTTCTAGCACCTAGAAGAGTATCTGGTGCATCAGATCAGATCAGATCAGATCAGTCGCTCAGTCGTGTCCGACTCTTTGTGACGCCATGAATCGCAGCAGGCCAGGCCTCCCTGTCCACTCCCGGAGGTCACTGAGACTCATGTCCATCGAATCAGTGATGCCATCCAGCCATCTCATCCTCTGTCGTCCCCTTCTCCTCTTGCCCCCAATCCCTCCCAGCATTAGAGTCTTCTCTAATGAGTCAACTCTTCGCATGAGGTGGCCAAAGTACTGGAGTTTCAGCTTTAGCATCATTCCTTCCAAAGAAATCCCAGGGCTGATCTCCTTCAGAATGGACTGGTTGGATCTCCTTGCAGTCCAAGGGACTCTCAAGAGTCTTCTCCAACACCACAGTTCAAAAGCATCAATTCTTCGGCACTCAGCCTTCTTCACAGTCCAACTCTCACATCCATACATGACCACAGGAAAAACCATAGCCTTGACTAGGCGAACCTTTGTTGGCAAAGTAATGTCTCTGCTTTTGAATATTCTATCTAGGTTGGTCATAACTTTCCTTCCAAGGAGTAAGCGTCTTTTAATTTCATGGCCGCAGTCACCATCTGCAGTGATTTCGGAGCCCCCAAAAATAAAGTCTGACACTGTTTCCACTGTTTTCCCATCTATTTCCCATGAAGTGATGGGACCAGATGCCATGATCTTCGTTTTCTGAATGTTGAGCTTTAAGCCAACTTTTTCACTCTCCTCTTTCACTTTCATCAAGAGGCTTTTGAGTTCCTCTTCACTTTCTGCCATGAGGGTGGTGTCATCTGCATATCTGAGGTTATTGGTATTTCTCCCAGCAATCTTGATCCCAGTCTGTGTTTCTTCCAGTGCAGCATTTCTCATGATGTACTCTGCATATAAGTTAAATAAACAGGGTAACAATATACAGCCTTGATGTACTCCTTTTCCTATTTGGAACCAGTCTGTTGTTCCATGTCCAGTTCTAACTGTTGCTTCCTGACCTGCATATAGGTTTCTCAAGAGGCAGGTCAGGTGGTCTGGTATTCCCATCTCTTTCAGAATTTTCCAGTTTATTGTGATCCACACAGTCAAAGGCTTTGGCATAGTCAATAAAGCAGAAATAGATGCTTTTCTGGAACTCTCTTGCTTTTTCCATGATCCAGCGGATGTTGGCAATTTGATCTCTGGTTCCTCTGCCTTTTCTAAAACCAGCTTGAACATCAGGAAGTTCATGGTTCACATATTGCTGAAGCCTGGCTTGGAGAATTTTGAGCATTACTTTACTAGCATGTGAGATGAGTGCAATTGTGTGGTAGTTTGAGCATTCTTTGGCATTGCCTTTCTTTGGGATTGGAATGAAAACTGACCTTTTCCAGTCCTGTGGCCACTGCTGAGTTTTCCAAATTTGCTGGCATATTGAGTGCAGCACTTTCACAGCATCATCTTTCAGGATCTGAAACAGCTCAACTGGAATTCCATCACCTCCCTCCACTAGCTTTGTTCGTAGAAAGTGCTAAATAAACATTTGGTGAATGAATTATGTCATTTCCTTGCTAAAAATGTTTCATGAGGTCCTTCCTATTTCTTAGGATATAATAACTAGAATCTTTAGATTGGTCTTAAAGGCTCTCTTTATTCTGCATTTTCCAATCTTCATCCTTGCTTCTCTGCTACACAATCCCACTCCTTTAACCAGAACTTACCTACCAATATTTTCTCAAATCCCCATGAATATCTTCACCAGCGCACAACTGCTCACTTTGTTCTTTTCGTTGGTTGTTGTTGTTGTTCAGTTGCAAAGCCATGACTGACTCTTTGTGACCCCAATTTTTTTTGTTTAAAATATTTTTCCAAGCTCTTAACTTGTCAAATAAATATAATACTTACTTTAAGTCAGCTTATTTCATCTCTCTTTGTAACATGTACTGGATTCATGAAATCATAGACACGTTTCCATACTCAAAGGTAAAAGCAACCCACCCCAGTATTCTTGCCTGAAAAATTCCATGGACAGAGGAGCCTGGCTGGCTACAGTACAAAGGGTATCAAATAGTTGGACACAACTGAGTGACCAAGCACAACAACGATGACCTCTCCTTCAGTATTGTAATTCTATAAAACATGGCACTTTTTACCTATTTGGACTTACTATTTTCATATGTGCATCTCTCTCCAAGCACACAGCAATCTTTCTGAAAGCAGAAGCAAATTATCTTCATAGAGTCTATTACATGGTATCTACATAGTCAAGGAACATTATTCTCATTTATTCTTTTTCATTCACTTATTCAACTAATATTTTTGCATGCCAATTCTGTGCTAGGCATGTGTGGGGAAGCAAACAAATATGACATATACATCCTTGTCCTCATGAAGTTTTTAGACCAATTGGAAAAAACATGGCATCTAATGTATTGAGAACTAGATTTATATTCAGAAGACTTTGGTGTGAACACTAACTTTGCCACTTATTAGTCATGTGGTCACTTAAACTCTCAGTATCTCAGTGTCCCCGTTTGGAAAATGGGAATGGTGATGCTTACTGCATCTACCTCTCATGAGTATGTGCATGCTCTGTCACTTCAGTCATGTCTGACTCTTTGCAACCCCATGGACTGTAACCTGCCAGGCTCCTCTGTTTATGGGATCCTCTCATTATAAAAAAGATCAAACCACATCAAATTTTAGGTGCAAACATTTTCTAAGTGATAAAATGTGATTGCTTTACTTTGTACACAAATTCTTTGACACTTTTTCCTTCAAGAGGTGGAGCTCAATTCTCTTCCTCTTGAGTATAAGCTGGATGTAGTGACTTGCTTTTAACAGATAGAATATAGCAATAATAATGGTGTACAGTTTTGTAGACTGGGTCATAAGGAGGCAGGGGGGTTTTATTTTGGTGACTCTGTTTCTTGAATTACTTGGCCTGGGGGGTTACAGTTGCCATAGAGAGAGGCAGCCCTGTAGAGAGGTCCATGTGGTGAGTAGCTGAGACCTCCTGCCAATGTGTCCAAGTTTGGAAGCAGAGCCCTCAGCTCCAGTCCAGCCTTCAGATAAGGGGAGCCCAACAGCCTGACTCCACCCTCGTGAAAGAGTCTGAGCCACACACTCAGCTAAGCTGCTCCTGTCTCGTGTAAAACCACATGAGACAATATATATGTTAAACGTAATTTATTTTTGTTTGGGTAATTTGTTATACAGAGATGGATAACTAATACATAGAGTATTAGAGAGATTTAAGGTATTACTGTTGAATATGCTAATACTTGTTGAATGAAGAATATTATAATTTACTATGGTTTATTGCTGAATGATGAGTTAGAAGTGGAAGAAAAAGAAGCATAAAAGAGAGAAAATTACAAAGTCTTAAGAACTAGGAAAAAATGGACGGATGCAAAACTTCTATTGGGTGATTTGCAGGCATTTCTCACCCTGCCGCATGCTTCATTCTCAGAGCGCCATCAACCTGTGACAGTGACTGCAGGCTGTCTGTCAAAGGTTACAGGCTAAACAAATTGTCATTTCTAATGACTGCTTTGTTTTATTCCATTTTCAGTTCTCGTTTTGAGCTAAAATTGATAGTTTTAATTAAAGAAGAAATAAAAAGCATGCTTCTACTCTATGTAGAACATACTTTTCTGTGCTAGAGAAAGTCACCTTGGTTCTTTATTAAACATAAAGGCCACAGACATGGAAATTTATGATTTGTTTGCATCAATGCCAACTTCTGAAAGTCACTGTTATCCCTTTGCCATAGTAACACTGACCCAGCCTGAACTCCATTATTAATAATGCCATTGGAAGGCTGAATTCAAGTCCTCACCCCAGTCAACTTTGTCAAAATTAATGTGAACCAGAACAAATTTAAATTTAAAACTATCTACCTATCTATGGCCCACAGGATCCCTATTTACAACAATTGCTTAAACACCCCACTGAGAGCACAGTTGTAGAGGAGCACTGTCAATGTATTAACCTCTTTAATAATAAATACAGAATTTAAATTTCTCATTGAATATTTATTGACCCTGGTTTTGCCAGGTCTTAAAGTGAAGGACTTTGGAAGTTGTGCTAATTCTTTTAATCCATGAAAATAGTACTTAATATATTTATTTAAAATCTCCAAACTAGTACAGCCACGTTGGAGAACAGTATGGAGATTCCTCAAAAAACTGGGAATAGAACTGCCTTATGATCCAGCAATCCCACTGCTGGGCATACACACTGAGAAAACCAGAATTGAAAGAGACACGTGTACCCCAATGTTCATAGCAGCACTGTTTACAATAGCCAGGACTTGGAAGCAACCTAGATGTCTATCCACAGATGAATGGATAAGAAAGCTGTGGTACATATACACAATGGAGTATTACTCAGCCATTAAAAAGAATACATTTGAATCAGTTCTAAAGAGGTGGATGGAACTGGAGCCTATTATATGGAGTGAAGTAAGCCAGAAAGAAAAACACAAATACAGTATACTAATGCATATATATGGAATTTAGAAAGATGGTAACAATAACCCTGTTTACGAGACAGCAAAAGAGACACTGATGTATAGAACAGACTTTTGGACTCTAGGAACGGGAGAGGGTGGGATGATTTGGGAGAATAGCATTGAAATATGTATAATATCATATCTGAAATGAATCGCCAGTCCAGGTACGATGCCTGATAATGGATGCCTGGCGCTGGTGCACTGGGACGACCCCGAGGGATGATATGGGGAGGGAGGAGGGTTCAAGATGGGGAGCACGTGTATACTTGTGGCGGATCCATCTCGATGTATGGCAAAAGCAATACAATATTGTAAAGTTAAGCAAAATAAAATTTAATTTAAAAAAATCTCCATAGATAAGAATGGGGCATGAATCATACAAATTTTCTGAAATTTTTTTATCAATCTACTTAAAGGATTAATAGTTTATGGGAAGTAAAACAGTATAAAAACATTCTTACCTATAGGAGATATGCTGTTGGCTAGAGAAGGTTGGGTGCCAAGGGTAGATTCTGTAGCATTGAGTGGAGAATCTATTGGAGGGTTCACTGAGCCTGGAAGGATGAAACAGACATTGCTAATGAACAAAATACTGTGGCAAAAAGATAAAATATTAACTTAGTTCCTGCCAAACCTTTATTTATTCATCTAACAAATTATTACTGATTAAAAGTCATCATTATTGCTTGCTATGGGCTAGGCAGTGGAGTAAAATGGTGAAAGGTAAAGACACAGGACTGTCTTTAAAGAGCATACAGCCTAGAATATAGGTAGGTAGCCAGGCACCGTGCTGAGTGCTATGGTAACAGAAGTGCAAGATGCCAGGAGAATCCAAGGAGGGGCACCAACCAACACTGAGAGGTCAGGGAAAGCTTCCTGGAGAACACTGCATTTAACCAAGACCTGGTAAAACAATTATAGCAGCAATGTTTTGAGGCATTTGGCAAGTAACCATACAGTTTACAAATCCATAGACCCACAAAAATATTTTTTATCACTAAGAGTAGAAACAATGATACAGCTCTCCAAAAGGACATGACATCAATGGACATAAGATTGATGATATTATTGTGCTTTTACTAAAATTTCTATTTTTTTTTTCATAGAATTTTTATTTGGCTACAACTTCTCTCTCTCTCTCTCTCTCATGTGTGTGTGTTTGGGGTTTCTAGGATGAAAGAGAAGCTGATATATGTTGTTTCACTTATCATTATACATTCATGTCAGTTCCTTAAAGTTCATTGTTGAACTGTAAAATAATTTTACCAGCAGTTTAAAACAATTTACAAATGTCAGAAGGACCTATTGACTTTAGGGATATGTGGATTAATATAATTAATATTTAATTATTAAATATAATTATTTAATTATATTTAAATTAACTTTATTTAAATAAAGTTGTTTTTATTTAAGGCTAGGGGATTTTGTGATTTTTCTATATATAATGGCATTGAGTATAGTATTACACATCTGATGATCTGAATCAATTATTTGGACATTTAATTAGAAATGATATCATTGTTTCTATTCTTTAAGAAATAGGTATATATAATTTATGTCACTTGATAGCACATAGCACATTGGAAGGAATTTGTTTTTGTAATCTAAAAGCATCTCTGCTTTATTTTCATTGGTAATTTGTTATTGCTGTTGACTATAGGTTGTGCTCACAGTTGGCTATGACTTGCTATCATAAATGATCACTTGCTATTAAGTATTCTGAGGGGTAGTTACATGAAGAGTATGTGAATATGTCAGTAGAGTGACTATCCTCTTCCTCTCATGCTATCAGGAGCAAGTATAAACTCCTCAGTACAACACACAAATCTGATTCTGATTTAATCCCACATTAAATTTCCATCTTCATTTCCTGATGTTGTCTATTATCTTTTGACAGTGTTAGTCGCTCAGTCATATCTGACTCTTTGCAACTGTATGCACTGTAGCCCACCAGGCTCCTCTGGTCATAAAATTCTCCAGGCAAGAATATTGAAGTAGATAGTCATTCCCTTCTCCAGGGGATTTTCTGGACCCAGGGATTGAACTTGGGTCTCCTGCATTGCAGGCAAATTCTTCACTGAGTGAACCACCAGGGAATCTTTATCTTTTACATCTCTTTAAAATCATACCCTCAATCCAACCCAATTTACCAAACATAATATGTTCTCTATGACTTTTTGATCTTTGTGTTTGCTGTTTCCTAAGACTTTCCCATTCCAAACTTTCTACTATGTGCCTCTCAAACTTGAAGAACCCTAGGGTTCTTTGTGATGTGCTCATAGTACTCAATGTTTATCCTAGCAAAGGCCTCATTACTTCATTGCTATGTCTCTCAAGAAAAGTAATTGTTTTGTTTCTCACTGTATTTCTGGTTCCTGGCAAATGCAAGTGGATTCCCTCTTACCCCTGAATGAAAGAAGATCAATTTTAAATATGTATCTGACTGCTGTTGTGTCATAAGCCTCATTTTCCAAACTATTGGGCTGGCCAAAACGTTTGTTTGGGTTTTTTTGGTAACACCTTGCAGAAATAGCAACCTTAATGAGACGGAACATGGGTATGGAAAAATAATGCACAGCTGTTTTTGTCTGTAGATTGATTAGAATAAAGACTGGCAAACTATGGCTAAGGTGAAATTCCACTCACTGTCTATATTTGCAAATAAAGTTTTATTGAAATACAGTCATGCCCATTTGTTTATGTATTGTCTATGGCTACATTTGTACTACAATAGCAGAGCTGAGTAACTGTGATAGAGACCACACGGTCCACAAAACAATATATTTACTATCTGGGAGGTTAAAAACAGAAAATGTTTGCCAACTGGAACAAAAGCTGTTGATAGGTTATGCTCAATCCTAGATTTCCAAATTAGGAAAGAAGCATTTAATTTTTATTTGTTGACTATTTCTATTTCAGATATTATTTTGCCAGGTTTCGTCACTAAATATCTTTGAAACCTGCAGCGTCCTTAGCTTCACAGTGCATTATGATGTTATTACTGCAAGATTTGCATTTTGAGATGAGCTCTTTACTCTATGACAAAAATGATGCACAGCTTTGCTGAGGCTCTCAAGCGTTCTAGTTTCAGACTGGCCTGTGAAGTAGAAATTCTGTCCTGGTGAAAACAAAACTAAGCGGGTATAAAAAGGAGGAGCTAAAACCTAACAAAGAAAATTTATTTCCCAAAATCAAAACCAGAATTTAACAGAAACATGTCAGCTAGTTTTCAGATCATTACATTTACCATAATGTTGTAAAGGGCTGGGCTGCTGAACACTTCATCAATTTCTGAGTGTGTCCACTCTGCACAGGCCTAGCAGGGCTCTTAGGACCACCCTCATGGGCAGCAGTGGCCACTGTGTCCTACAAGGGCAGCGAGGTCAATTCTAGAGCTTCCTCAGAGTTTGACTCAGCCATTAGCTGGTTCACTCAGAAAAGAACTGAACCTCAGGGTTTGGGGAGGTCCTTGCTTCTCAAATTGTGCTCCATAGTAACTTTTAGGATCTTATTAAAATGCAGACTCTCAGGCCCCTCCCAATCCCTCAACTTACTGAATTAAAATCTGCTTTTTAAGATCATTAGGTGATCCATATGTATGGTAAAGTCCTTTCTTGATATTCTCAACATTCCTGGGATCAGTCACAGGTATGTGGGAAACCATGAAACCAGAGAATTTGGCTGGCATATGTCACCTTCATATTCACTAGTCCTCTCATCCTGCTATTGAGCTATCCCTTTTGAATTTTCTTCCCACATCCTCAAACACATATGGACACTCTCCCTTATACACAGTGAACCACTCATCAATTCTTAACTCTCTTGTATCCCAAAGGTCTGGATCTCAGCTGTTACAGTTGGAAATCAATTTAATCAACAAATCTCTGTTGAGGCTGATGATAGCCAGAATATTACTCACCCTGGGGAGGTATCTGCACTTAACTTTTGAATTGAAACAATATAAGATAGTCCTTCTACTGCCCCAAACAAAATAACTCCTTGCATATGCCAAAACATTGATTCTGTAGCACTACAATATTAGACATTCTCATAGACTAGGTTGACATGTTAGAATATTTTTATAAAGAGTCTTCTTTCTTTTTTTAAAAAAATTACTGCTGAATCATGACAATTCTTTAGGCCTTAGTACCCATATAGCTGCCTGAAAAGTCACCTTCACTTTGATCCCTTCCCTTTCCTGAGTTTTCTAGAGTAAGAATCACTGAGCATTTGAATGTCCTGGAAGATAGGGGTAGGTGGGAAAGGAAGCACCTCAGAGGGCTGTTACCTTTTAGCCTTTCAACATTATTACTCTTTTCTGGGAACAAAAGAGAGAAAAATCTCCTCCTCCTTCTTCTCTCTAAATCTCCTTTCTGTTATATAATAGTCTCAGAATTTCTCTATTTTAGCACTGAGAGACAGATTTATCTCCTGCGTTTTCATCTCAATATCTGTCTACAATAATAGTCTGACTCTTCTGCAAGGCAATGATCCTTGTGCAAGGCATCAGAACTTTGCTTCAGAAGCATCCAGCAGTACTACTGCAGGCAGAAAGCATGTTTGCAAGTAAATGTTTAAGAACTTATAACAAATGGGAAAATATGATATTGCAATGACAGTGCTTTGTGGAGCCTCAACTGTATCTTCTAAATCATTCATGAAGATAGATATCAGAATATGAACAGAATACAAGCTATAATTTTGGGAAATTGAACTGTTTAAGATTGATTATCTTTAATATTTCATTGTAAAGGATGAAAACTCATTTGAAAATTTAAAATTAACTATCTTCTTAGAGCCTAAAATTATACTAGAGCAGGGCTATCCTGTAAAATTGAAATTATGGTGTGCTTTGAGTACCAGAATCAGTGCTCTTCCTTATTACCTTAAAAATATTCACTATTTTCTGATATTAAAATCAAATACAGTTCATGAAAATGAGAAGGCAAGCTTGGAAGAAAATATTTGCAAAAGACACATCTGATAAAGAACCGTTATCAAAATATTCAAAGAATTCTTACATCTCAACAATAAGAAAACAGATAACCTGATTTAAAAATGGGCCAGAGGTAGACATCTCACCACAGAAAATATACATTTGGCAAATAAGCATATGAAAATGTGCTCCACATCATATATAATCAGAAAATGCAAATTGAAACAACACTGAAATATTGCTACACTTGTTAGAATGGCTGAAATTTAGAATACTGACAATACAGAATGCTGGCAGGGATGTGGAACAATAGTAACTCTCCTTCATTGCTGGTTGGTGGGTATGAAAAATGATATAGTCAGTTTTGAAGACAATTTGTTGATTTCTTATAAATCTAAATATACTCTTACAATACAGTCTAGCAATTGTGCCCCTTGATATTTACTCAAAGGATTTGCAAACACATGACCCACACAAACCTGCACATGAATGTTTAAAAATTTTTTATTGGACTATAGTTGATTTATAACGTGTGTTAGTTTCAGGTGTATAGTAAAGTGAATGGCCTATATGGGAAAAGAATATAAAGGCTTTATTTTTAATTGCCCAAACTCAGAAGCAAACAAGATGTTCTTCAGTAGATGAATGGATATATAAACTGTGGTGTACTCATTGAAAGGAATACTATTCAGTGCTAAAAAAATACTATCAAGCCATGAAAATACATGGAGGAATAAATGCATACTATTAAGTGAAAGAAGTCTATATTAGGACAGTGAAAACTTAGGGCTCTATGACAGTATAATGATGAGTACATCATTTGTCCAAATCCGTAGTATGCACATCACCGAGAGGAAGCCCTAGAGTAAACTAAGGCCTTTGGGCAGTTGTTTTGTGTTGGTGTAGGTTCATCAGTGGTGACAAAGGCACCATTGTGGTGGGTGATGTGGATAATGAGGGAGAAGATGCACACGTGGGGAAGGGGCATATGGGAAATCGCTGTCTTTTCCTCTTAATTTTGCTGTGAAGTTAAGACTGCTCTAAAAAATAGTCTTTAAACAATAACAAAAAACCAAGAGACAGTCTTAACATCATAAAATATTTTTCAAATGTGATGCTTCCCTGGTGGCTCAGTGGTAAAGAATCTGCCTGCCAATGCAGAAGATGTGGGTTCAATCCCCGGGTCAGGAATATCCCATGGAGAAGGAAATGGCAACCCACTCCAGTATTCTTATCTGGGAAATCCCATGGACAGAGGAATCTGGTGGGCTATAGTCCATGGGGTTGCAAAGAGTCAGACACAAGTGAGCAACTAAACAAGAACAACAAAATCTGTCTATGATGATTTAGGATTCTGCCAAAGCTACTGGGAAATCTATGTGAGAACGAGCTACCTTTACCCTCTTCCAACCTTGTACAGTGTTCTGGAAAGGAGGAGCACTTATTTCTGAGGGAATTAGGTCATGTTGAGTATGGGTATTTCATGACCATTTCTGAATAATTAATTCAAAGTTCACAGAATGAGGTGAATGGACAGGGCTGCAGCAATGATGCTACTGTCCTGGTGTCTGAATGGCACCTGTTTCTGTAGGGTGGGGGTGCCCTTACAGAGCCACATACCCCATCCAAGGTTCACAGGAACCAACCACTGGCATTGGTGTCAGGGCTGGGAAGGACCCAATATGCAGACTGTAGCCTTGAAACAAAGGGAAATTTTTCCCTCATAAATTATTCTGGTTTTTATAAGTTATAGACTATAATATCTCCGAAAATAGGAAGGTGGTAAACGATGTCAGTGATTCTGCAGAGTTGTAATAATGACTTTCAAAATTAAGTTTTATAGGTATTACTTTGTTGTTACATAAGAATAGTTGACAGTTGTCACTTCATACTTCAGTTTTTTATGGGCAATCTGTTGTCACTATATTTGTTGAGACATTTGTTCACACCTTTTTTTGTAGTAAATATTTAGTTTTTGATCCGGTTCAGAGTAATGTATTCTGGTTAATCAAATGTTGCAATAAGTAGAATGATCCCACATATCAACTTTGAAGTCATAAAAATCCTCTGTGTGAGATTCTGTGCTTCAAATCTAGGTATACTAAAATCGTGATATGATATACATGGCTTTTCCAGGCTTCCTTGGTGGCAGGGTGGTAAAGAATCCGCCTATCAATGTAGGAGGCACAAGGGACGTGGATTTGACCCCTGGGTTGGGAAGATCCTCTGGAGGAGGAAATGGCAACCTGCTCCAGTATTTTTCCTTGTAAAATTCCGTGGTCAGAGCCTGGTGGGCTACAGTCCATGGGGTAGCAAAGAGCTGGACACGACTAAGCAAACACACATACACAACATGGCTTATCCATTCCTAAGAAGTAGAATGAAACAAGCTGTGTATAAATGAACAGTTTTATGGACTCAGAAGCAATTTTAGAATTTTAAAAACTCTCTTGATTATCAATATATTAGTATTAAATTTCATTATATGGTAGATTAACAAAAATGTTAGTTAATTGAGTTATTATTAATTGAATCTGAACAAAAAGTTCACTGTATTCACTAGAAATTCTTGGAAAAAAGAATTAGCTACTTTTTATTTGAAGAAATTCCTTTCAGTAGAGTCCCTTTAGTCAAAAAATGTTTGATACTTGGAAATCGAATAATTTTGAATAGTGTAGAGAGAGTTTTCAGAGATTAAAATGTCATGGAAACAATCAGTATTCTATTTGTTTTAGTTAGAAATGTTCTGAACTTATGGCAGTCTTGGCCACCCGCTTGTTGACCTCATTAAATAGATAACTCACCCAAGGAAAATGTGATCTTTTCAGATGAGCTATTCCACACTTTGTGTCCAGGGGCCGGAGACAGAGCCATACACCAGATGGTCAGGTTGTTTGAGTGGGCTGGTTTATTATCATATACAGTTGTCAAAACAGACTTCAGTTCCCAAAATCCATCTTTGTTTTTTCTTTTTTCACTAGTGGTATACATTTCTACAAGACAGATAAGAACAAGGTTCGTCACCAACATTTCCCATATGAGCCGTAAAATGATGCCAGGGCATGGCTGGAGACAGTTCAGCTTACAATGCTATGCTATGCTATGCTAAGTCACTTCAGTTGTGTCCGACTCTGTGTGACCCCACAGACGGCAGCCCACCAGGCTCCCCCGTCCCTGGGATTCTCCAGGCAAGAACATGGTGTAGTCTAAAGGTGGTCAAACTGAAGCTTTTGTCCATTTGTCTGGCAGGCCTGGAATTAAACTGAACTGTTTTTTTCAAGCTCCTACATGGCATTGATCCGTGGTCAAGGTATGGAATATATTGGTTAAAGGTGTTGCTTTATTTATAACCAGGGGTCTAGTGTGTCTGGGGGCAAGTTTTCCCAGCTCATCAGCATTGCTGATAACTGTGAGACTGATGATTTATCCCTGGCCTGAGTGAGCTCCTGGGAGGTCTCTTCTGTGGGCCACAAAAATATAAAACAACCTCAGCTGAGACTCCGTTTTGGGTCCTCCACTTTGAGGTGCTGTGAATGTGTACATGGGATGGATGGTGGCTCAGATGGTAAAGGATGTGCCTGCAATGCAAGAGACCTGGGTTTGATCCCTAGGTCGGAAAGATCCCCCAGAGAAGGGAATGGCCCCCATTCCAGTATTCTTGTCTGGAGAATTCCATGGACAGAGGAACCTGGCCAGCAATGATCCATAATGTCCCAAAGAGTCAGACATGACCAAGCGACTAACACTTTCACTTCACTTTCAAATGTGTACATGGGATCCATATCCTTGCTGCTGCTGCTGCTAAGTCACTTCAGTCCATATCCTTACTTTAAGGATATTGTTGCTAGATTATATCCTTTTCCTGAAATAAGCTGTTATTTATTTATATCACTGTCATTTGGGGTCCTGTGAGTCTTCTTTAGAAATAGAATCCTGTTTAACCACCACTGTTGGTACCACCTCCAAATAGCATACACGGCAGCAGGACATGAATGTAGAACTCTTTGTCCCTGTAGGTCAGAACTTTTGTTTCACAGCTTCTTGACACTGAAGCTTCTAAATGCTAATTCTAAAGTTAGCACTTGCCAAAGTAATAACTACATGCAGTTGTGTGCTGGTAAAATTCTGGCCACAGTGCCTGGCCTCATGGTTGTAAGGATAATGACCCTTCTAACATGTCTATGATGAACAAATCTATAGTGACCCTTAACAGATATTTGCAGGATTGCATCCTGTCATTATTGTGGGTGAATTGTTTTTAAAGTGATCCAATAACAAAACCAGTAATTCAACATGAGTCAAGTGGATCAATAAAATCATTCATCAACAAAGACTTAAAACCTTATCAATTAAAGATAATGCAGCAAGAAATATGTGACTGCTACTGCTGAAAATATATTGAGCTCTGAGGAAAAATGACTCTGGAGAAAGGAGAAGGGCCATTGTTCCAGGCAGGAGATGGCCCAGATTGCAGTGTCTATCGTGTTTACCATGAAAACATGGCTTTGTACATTCTCACCTGAGCTTGTCTCTATGTGTGTTCTGCTCCAGGAACTTTTAATCCTTCTGATGAACATGTTCCTTGTCATGGAGCCAACTTATTTACATAAACTTCCTTTAATCCTCCACCCCCACCCTACCCAGATCTTTGCAAGGAAAAGTAGAAATTATTTGTTTGTTGATTTAAGGTAGTGATGCTAAGTTAATTGGAACTAAGTTAATTGGACATGATTAATACATGCACATTGAGTTAAACTTGCTTGCTCTCATAGAAGAGATCTGCATTTACAAACAGTTACATAATAACAGTCTTGTTCATATGTGAATGGACCAAGTCAACTGTATTTCTTGTATTCTGGGAAATACCTCCCTGCTCCTTGGAGGAGCCAGATGAGGTGTCAGAAAATGGCATTTGGTAGCAAGATGTTTTCCTTGGAATAAGACTTGTTCTTAGATGCCAGGATCGACCTGGGCAGTGGCCACTTCTATTTGCTTTCTGTCTTTCTTTGCCAAACCCACTTCCATTGACTGATTCCCTTACCTTCTCTTTCACCTTGAGGGAAGCTCCTCTGTATAAACCAGGTGAGGTTTGCTGTGGGAAATACATTCCTCAGTGAGCAGGTAAAAATTCTCTGGGGTTAGAGACAGAATATGGAAAGAATTATTTGCCAATTCAGAAGAAACTGGTGCCCCATACATCTCCACCGGGCCTCAGATGAGGCAAATTGGCACAAAATTACTCTTTGCATTTTTATTACTTTATTTATTTATTGGTGGAACTCCCCGGACCAGGGATTGAAGCTGCACCCCCTTCAGTTAAAGCGTAAAGTCTTAACCACTGGACCATCAGGGAAGTCCTTTCCACTTTTAACAAGGCAGTGTTTACCTTTAAGAGGTGCTTAAAATGTGAACTATAAATAAGCAATCGCCTATAGATATGTTACAGATTAACAGCAAGAATTCAAGGTCAATTTAAGAAGAATCTAGAACTATACTAATGTTGCAGATCTGGATTCTGAGTTCTGGAAAAGGAAGATTACATCTCTATATAGGCAGAATAAAATAGCATAAATGGAAACCAAAGAATAGGAAGAAGTTATAACAGGCAGAGGCCAGGGAAGCATATTCTGTCAGACCAAAAGCTAAAAGAGACCCAGACTTTTGTTATTTTTGTTTCTCAAATAATGTAAAGTACTGTTTGTAGCAACAACTACAGAAACCATTTAATATAAATATTTCACTTTTGACTTGTAAAGAGTTTACCTAATTAATTTTTTATCATCTTAACAATCCTATAGGCTAGGTAGGACCCACTTTATTACTGCCATTTGACTGATGGGGAAGTCAGGGCACAGAATCACCGAATGGTTAAAGGGAGTGGAATGCAGTTGATGGTAAAACTGGAGGTGTTACCTTAATCTCAGTAAAAGATATTTCCTGGTAAAACATGTTGCATTAAAATAAGAAACAAGTAGAAGCCGGACACGACTGAGCGACTTCACTTTCACTTTTCACTTTCATGCATTGGAGAAGGAAATGGCAACCCACTCCAGTGTTCTTGCCTGGAGAATCCCAGGGACAGGGGAGCCTGGTGAGCTTCTGTCTATGGGGTCGCACAGAGTCGGACACGACTGAAGCGACTTAGCAGCAGCAGCAGCAGCAGCAGAAGAGCAGATAGCTTATGTTACAAAACCAGGGAGCTTAGCAATAGAGTTAGTTTATTATTATTATTTTTTCTCCCGACACTGTGTTTGCTTTTGTGAGATGATGGTTTCTTCAATACCCTGGTAAAAATATGCGGTAAGGTATTATCTGATCTTCATTATTTTATCTGAGACACTAAAAAAATTATAATCCTTTTTATAGTTTTATTTCCTTGTCAAGAGATATGTGTATTTTACATGTGGCCAGCCCTAAGTTTTTAATTCTCAGATATTTTTCACAATTGATGAATATGTTAGTTAATTAGTAAAGAACTGTTACCTATATGTAATACTTGGTGTGCCAATTACCCCCCCCGCAGATTAGTTATGCCCAAAGAGTCTGGTTTTGAGCAGAGCTGAGAAACCAAATCTAAGATTAATACTAAGTCCTATCTTTCTGGTGTGATCCCACCAAGGTGCAAATGAACATCCCTCAGAACATCACTGTAAAACCCCCAAGGAAATACTGAGACTTTCAGAGGAGGTTATTTGTTGTATCCAAAATGGTAGATAGCAAACACTAAAGCCCCAGATTTCCCACCCATTCAGTACTTAATGGGGATGCAGGAACATGACAGGAATGCAGATCCATGAAATTCTGTCTCTTTCTATCTTAAAAGCAAAAGTAGGTCTCCTGAAATATATTTTTATTAAGTAAAGGAAAGAGAATTCAGTTTATTTAATCCAACAAAATGCCAAAGACTGACTTTAGTGATTTGTGTAGGATCTATAGTGAAAAAAAAAAGTTTTAAAAATGTGTAAAGGTTTGTATTAATGTCAATACCTTTAGCCCCTCTCATGATTCATTTTCTCTATGTTCATCTAATATACCAAAAGATGATGATATGGTAATATCAGGAATGAGTAGGAGTTCCATTATTTTATAAAGGCAACTGGCTCACTGAAGAAATCTCTTGTTAACTCAATAAAAATATTAAAAAGATTTCATGCCTGTAAATTTTCTAAATTCAGATTTCATGGAATGATTCAGGTTTCAAATATTCTATACCATCTCCAGATAGTGTCCTAAGATTTTGCTTAGGAATATGGTTCTTGTCCTGAAATTCCTCTGGTCTCTAAAATTGAAAAACTTCAGACTACACTAGTTCAAACTGAAGTCAAACATTTTATGAAATGTCAAGCATATGTGATTTTGCTGAGCAAGCCAAGTTGTATTTCTTTGTTAATTTTCAAAGGATTAAGAAGAAAAACATGTCATATTTGAAAAAAATATGAAATAAATATGAACAAGAGTTTATGTACACATGCATACAAACACATGCGAGCGCGCGCGCACACACACACCCTCCCTTCTCTGCTGAGGAGTCAAAATCATTCACTCACTCAGTGTGAGTCTGTTTATGAAGTATTCACGAAACAAGCAAATTATTGGTTTCTCCAGCACATTATTCTAAGTACATATGGTATAAGTGAGTAATACCACAAAGAATTCTGTAGAAAGTGCCAAAAAGCATTTGGAGAGCTCCGTGGGAGTGCAGAGAAGGATGAAATATGGAAACAACTTGGCACAATTATATTTTGTGGACAGGGAAGAGTCAGGCCTGGAACCTACAGGTGGAAAGTAGTGGGAAATTCACAAAAGATGGGCAACGGATTGGTTCATGGACTTGGGTGTGAGTTGGGGATGTTGGAAGCAGAGCCTGGAGCAAGATGAGATTGACAAGTCAGGAAAAATAAATCCAAATCTGGCTGTAACACTGATCATTCCTTTATTTCCACAGATGAAATACTGAAATGGTGACCATTTGTAAATGATTCCATATTCAGTTTGGTTAAGTTTGGACAGGACCATTTCCAAAGGACTTTTCACAGAGTCAGTTTGAAAATATTTAGCTTATTAGTCTAGAAAGAAAAATCCTTAAAAAAATAAGTCCCCCTATTTGTTTACCAACTCTTCATTTCTATGTGGAGTCTCTCCAGGCCCCACACATTTACTTCTCACTTGAAATTTAACTTTTAGTCTCTACATGTTTTCTATTCTACCATTTCTGTATTTTCTTCCTGTAACTCACCTTTTCCTCCCATGGATATCTTTAAAACGTACTTGTCTCCTCTTGGTAGGTTTTCCTTCTAAAATCTATCTATCTATCTGTAAATTTTTATTTTTTGCTTAAGTTGTGATTTTCCCTTTATTTCACTTCAACTGAAAGTAGAAGCCAACAGATTTCAGCTTTTCCAATTCTAGTTACATAATATAATAGAAATCAACCCCAAATTTGCTATATTTTTCTAAATTGCTGGAGAAGGGTCCTTTTATTTAATCTTCCCTTTTTGCAAGTTCTCTGACTTTTCTACTGACTTTATTTATAATACGAATAGTTTCCAACCAACAATGGAGACTGCATGGCCTGACAACTGGACAAAATATTTGAAATCACAGGTATCCTCAAGGCATGAGATTTCTTTCTTTGCCCATTTTTCACCCTCCCATGTCTTACATCTTCTTTGCTTGAGATGAGAGGCCAGATGGTCTAGTCTTCTGGAAACAACTAAGACTTGTAGGTGCTTGATTTATTGTTTTACTTCACAACATTTGCCAGGGACAACTTTTTTTGGTGGTGGAAGGAGGAGAAAAGGTCTGCATTTATTGCAGAAAAACCCTACAGGTAGGGCCACACCCATGTAGAAACAAGGCTTCTCTGGAAGTGGGAGGGGACAGGAAGTGGAGGTGCCCTCCTCCTGGCAGCAGCAGGCAGCTCACAACCTTCCAACGAGGTAGGAGCACTCCCTGCATCAGAAGCCTCAGAGACCAGTCCCAAGCCTTGCTTGCCGGTAAGTAACCACTTGGGGCTGGGTGGTGCTTCCAAATTGCTCAGGGTGGCAAAGCTTGATGGATAAGGTTCTCAATCATTTAAAAAGTGATCTAAGAGAGAGCAGTCAGGCTCTTTTTAAAATGTACCATAACTTTCCATGTGTTAATTTATCCTTAAAATGGGGGTCCCTACACCAAACATCTGCAGGAAGTTGCCATCAGGAAGATTTCATCCACTGTTGGCTTTGTAGGTGATGGTGCTGGGGCAGGTGGAGTGTGGTGAGCTGCTTGCTGAGGTCTCCCCGACACAAACAGGCTGTGGAGATGTGCTCCCCTGCTCTCTCCTCCAGGTATGCCAGCTCCTCCTGCTGAAAACATCTAAGCCTGCTGTTTGGAGTTCTTAGAATCCCAGCTCCCAAGGAACCTCTCTAGGAGGGGCAAGCTGACTTTACACTGGGAACTGTATTTCTGAGACCCTGGCAGGCTTTGTAGCTTCTGGACTGACTTCTGCATCTGTTCAGAGGAGCAGCAAGTCTCTCCTACATTAGCATCAGTCTCTGTTCGCGTCTACCCACACTGAGGGAGATCCAGTGAGGCCCTCGCTCTGGCATCCTGGACAGCCTGAACCCTGAGGCTGCTCCTCCTGCCTCCAAAGTGCATCACACAGGTCTCCGGGAGCACCGAAGCAGTGGAAGCAGTCAGGAGAAGAATCAAGAGAATACCTGAAATTCTCAGTATTCAAAAACACCTGTGGTGCTGGTTGAGGTACTGAACACTGAGCTCACTGGAAAGCTTTGTATTAATAATTGCTTCACTGAGTTATCCTGTCTTCTGGCCCAGCCAAGGAGGGATCAGCACGTATCCGGGTCATGGAGGGAAAGTACAGGCGAGCCCCAAAGGCCATTTTGCTTGGCTCTGACTCACCCTGACTCTCCAGTGAAGCAGAAAGAAGGAAACATCACACCACCCAGGTGTGGCCAGCCTTTGACCACTGTTGCAAATCCCTGAGAGTCACCCAGTCCCTTCCCAAGAACACTCTTAGCTTTAGAGACTTCTGGCTCAAGGAAAGCTGTAAAGCGGAGACAGGATGAGGCGGGAAGAGGAGGAAGAGGACGGAAACAGGATGAAGACAAAAGGGCGCTTGGAAGTGAAGGAGGAGGAGCAGATCAGTGAGGTGGGAGAACCTGCAGCCCCTTTTGCCGGTGCCATGCCCACCCCGATGCCCCACAACAAGGGAACTCGGTTTTCTGAGGCTTGGGAATATTTCCACTTGGCCCCTGCCCGTGCCGGCCACCACCCCAACCAATATGCCACCTGCCGCCTGTGTGGCCGGCAGGTGAGCCGGGGCCCTGGGGTTAACGTGGGCACCACAGCCCTATGGAAGCATCTGAAAAGCATGCACAAAGACGAGCTGGAGAAGAGTGGCCACGGACAAGCTGGGCTGCGTCAGGACCCCAGGCCTCAAGGGTGGCAGCTCCCCACGGGTATTGAGGGAGACTGGGCCAGGCTCCTGGAGCAGATGGGGGCCCTGGCTTTATGGGCCAGCCAAAGAGAAAAGGAGATTCTGAGGAGGGAGAGGGTGGTGGAATGGCGGGAGCGGGCGGTGGAGAGGAGAGAACGAGCCCTGGAGGAGGTGGAAAGGGCCATCCTGGAGATGAAGCGGAAGGTGAGGGCTGAGAAGGAGGCCTGCCAGAGAGAGAAAGACCAGTCCGGGGCAGCTCACCCCTTTCATTTTGTTTAAACGGGGGCTTGGGAGAAATTTATTCTGAAAACACTGACTTTAGACCCATAGCAAAAAAGTCCTTTTAGTTCCAGCTTATATATACAGGAAAGTAGCTTGGTAGGATTTTGTTTTTAAGAGAAAGAATAGTATGGGTTATTCTCAGCATGTCTGAATTGGCCAAATGCTTATCTTAGCTAAGGTTGCTTAGAACAGTATTCACAAAAACTTTAAAATATACTAACCATGGGTCTGTGAGTTATTTGGGGGCAGAATGTACCGGGCTGTCAGCCTCAATGAGTGGAAATAATGGGATTTATGTCTAGCACTTGGTTTTGGTGGAGCTGAAGGTTTTGATGGTTGAGACTGGATGAGTGGCTGGAATATGCCTATGTGGCCAGCTCATTCTGGAGACCCCACAATGAGCAGAGCTCAGGCTTCCTGGGACAAGGTGTTTGTGCACGTTCTGGTGTTGATTTAAGAACTGGATGTAAATCTGATTCTGTGGGACCCAGTAGTGGAAGAAAAAAAGAAACGTGGGCCTGAGATCTCCAGATTCTTTCAATGTATATCTTTCTCCCATTATTGCAGTCTTATATTAAAGCTGTTTTATCAGAATAACCCATCTTAATCCTGTCTTTCTAGCAATCTAACAGATAAGTAATTAATGGATAATTAGCACGGAGAATTAAAGACTTTCCAACTCACTTGAATTAAACATTAAGAATAGAGCATATAAATATTTGTTCATATTTTAAAAACATAATTTGATTTCATATTAAGCTTTGTTAAAGGAGGAGTTTGTGAGGAGGAGGTGAAAGAAACTCAGAAAGAAAAAGAAAAAGGTGGAGAGATGGGCTATATAAGGAGAAAGAACGAAGAGAGGCAGAAAACTGAGAAAGGGACAGAGAAGTAACGTGAAGACGAGAAAGACAGCTCCCCAGAGAAAGTTCACCATGGAAAGGTAAGAGACCTTGACTGTCTGGGAGAATGAAGGACAGAGAACATTTTCTTCACTTCTGAGGTCAGTTTTAATTCGTAAAGTTGCTTTTGTTTTGTATCCACAGATAGCAAAGATCACTCATTCATTCAAACATTAGGTTTCAGATTATATGCCTCAGATTATTGGCATTACGTGCCAATGCTTTGTTCTCTAATTTTTTGAAAGCTGTTCATCTTTAAGTATTCAGAGATGCTTTGAAAAAAAAAGGAATCCAGCAGTCCATAAGAAGAGGTAAATTCCCTGGGCTGCTGAGAACATGTTTAAAATGTTAACACAGGATTTGAATAAGAACAAACTGGTAACCACTCTGGCCTTTGTGCTGGAGCCGATTTGTTTTGGATGATTCCTATTAAACCTTATTATTTACATATATTTAAAACTGAGTTGGGAGTGGGGAGGAGGGTATGGTGAGAGATGCAGAAGACAAGTGGAGACTAAGCCAGTATCTCATCTTGTAGATAGCGTGAGTGCTTTCAGTCACTCATCTCCCTAAAGCAGACAAGATGTTGGTATAATAATGGCATCTTGCCTCATTTGGTCCTTCCCTACATGGTTCCTTTCTACTGCTTGTTCTTAGACTTGTCAGCAGCTCTAACAGCCATATCTTGTCTTCCTTATGAGCTGTTTGTGGAAAAGACACAAGTCCAAACACCAGAAGTGAAAAACCCACACTGTAGTGTAGTCTTGTATTTCCCTCTTTTTCTAGAAATGTGCCTGATATTAAAGCTTTCACTTCCCTTGTGGCTTCCCCCCAAAAGTGCGTTGCCCCTTTGAGGACCGTCTCCACCTGTGGTGAAAGCTCAGGGCTCACTGCTGCAAATGATGGTGGCGGCTGGTCATCAGCTGGCTGGAGATATGGACTCAGGAGCCTTATTATGTCACAAAGAGCTAGGAGGGAAAAAGAGGCTGCAATATCTAAAACATACATACACAAGGAATAGAGTTTAAGAAGGACAAGAAATCCACAGAAACTCAAGTTTTGTAAAACCAAAATTAAATAAACACGAACAATCAAATTCTGTAAATAGCTAATGGAGCTCTCCTGCTAAACTCTGATGTTTGGTTTTAAGATTACAGTGTTTTTTTTTTCCATGAGTCTTACTATTTTAACCTCTTTTCCTTTTTCAGGCATTTTAATCCCATTTGCTTTTGCTTCCTATTTATGTGAAGTAGTTTTTTATTTGTTTGTTTTCTAGTTTTTTCCCTAAATTTTATAAAACATGATAGAGAGTGACAAGGGGAGGACCCCATGGAGATGGTCAAGTGAAAGCACAGGCAGCAAAAAGAGACCCATGTGGAAAGAGACATCGTGGAAAGACTGCCCCGTTGAGTAGTTTTCCTGTATCTCTCCTGTGTCTTCTTTTGCTGCATTATCAGAGTGGATATAGAGGGCTGTGGGCTGTGTTGACAGGCTCTTCAGCCCAGAATCTTTGCTCTAGAGCAAAAATCTGCTACATGGGCGGGGGATGGGGGTAGCTGTTGAAGTTTAGGTTAAAGACTCCCTTTCTTTCCATGGAGCTGTGGCAGCAAGGCTATGTGCCATGTTGGGGGCCCTGGCAAAGCCAAGCCCTTGGAAACATGCAAGAACACGACATCGATAGGTGATATGACAATGTCACTGTCACTCTCTAGCATGTCTAAGCCTGAAAGGCTTCAGTGTTAGAATTATCAGGGGACTTCTCTGTTCTACAGGAAAACTAAATTAACCACGCACTTCGTAACTTTAACTGGTGACACTGGAAGACACAGTTCAAATCCGTTTCTCTAACACCGGGCTCCTGGTGTAGTGAATGTGTAACACCTAGTAAGGCATTCCACAGGTGCATGATCATTTGCTTCTCAGGTCACTGTTGTGAGGTTGGAATCATTGTCCCTGTTCACTGATGAGGAACCTAAGAATCTGAGGTCTAAGGCCCAGAATTAATAGTAATGAAAGAGAATTCAGGCCAAGATCTATCAAATTCCACAATCTATATTCTGCCATTTCATTATTCCCCATTGTTTCTGAAAATCAGTCACACAGTAGATTTATGAATATACATGCAGAGGAAGGATTCCCCATTGTTTCTGAAAATCAGTCACACAGTAGATTTATGAATATATATGCAGAGGAAGGAATAAGTGAAAGAGAGTGAGTGCATGATAAATAGTGACAGGGAAAAAAGACATTTCTGAGACATTGACTCTTTGCTATTTACTCTTTACTGTGGATAAATCTAATGTACCTAAGAACCCAACATAATGTTTATTATGATCCTGGCTTTAGAAATGGGTTAGTTGAGACACATAGAGCTTAACTACTTGATGAGGCTATCTTGCTGGTAAGTGGTTGAATCAGGATTTAACCTCATTTCTATTGGCCCCTGAAGCATGATCTCCTTGCTATGCAGTCCTGCCTGGGTATGGGCATGCTAAATTCTCATCCTAGTTCTGCCTTTTGTTAGTGGCTTAGCCAGTGGTTTAGACCCTCTAAACCCAGTTTCTCATCTGTGATTTGACAGATCTCTACCTATTTCAGAGGTTTATTGGGAGTATCATGTGGTAAAAGTATGTGAAAGGGCTTTGAAGAGTTTATATGCTATTAAAAATACAATGGGGATTATAAGAATATCAGAGTGAAAAATAACTAATGTTTGGCAAGGTCTTAAAAGATCCATAGACATGCTGTGTCCTGCAGCTGATTATGTGGAGTTGTGAGAGATTATTCACTAATTCCCCAGGAAGGAACATTCTCTGGTTTTTCTAGTTATTGCCTAGAGAAGTATGGGTACAGAAGAGAAAATCTGCTGACACGTAAGACAAAGTCCTTTTCTTAAAAACGGAAATTCTTGGATCCAATCTTGTGATTGGAAAGTTGGGAAAGGTGGTGTAGGAAATGAATTAGAACAATACATGGACTGAATCCACATTACTTGTAAACATTGGCCCAAGAAACTACAGAAAAATCCTCATAAGAAACAAAAACACCTACCAAACATTATATCATGAGATTATGTCTTTTATTTAAACTACTGAAATGAAGTACACTAATAAACTTGAAAATTAATTGTGGCAGAACCAAAAAATGGAAACCTTTTCTATGTACCCAGGATTATAATAACAATCTAAGAGACCCATTCATAAAATCAACGAAAGATACAAAGACTTGGATAATACACGCATCTAAAATCATACCACAGAGCCTAAGTTATTATTTGTAGGCAGCTGTCAAATTACATGACTGATATTCATTGAAAATATGACAAGATATCATAAGTTATTTAATCTTCTTGGGGCTAGAAGAAACTAGGAGTATAATTTTCTCTAATCCCATTTAATAGGATATGTTTGAAAATTAATGGAGAATATTCACTTTACTTGGGGTTTTGAAAAATTTGAATGAAGTCAAAATGTCACAAGACAGCTGAGTAACAACACATAATAGTCAATGAAAATGCTTATTAAGCACTCTATATCAAACAATGAACTAAGAACTTTTCACACATTATTTTGTTCCATTCTTAAAAACAACATGCTGCTAAGACACTTCAGTCATGTCCGACTCTTTGTGACTCTATGGACTGTAGCCCTCCAGGTTCCTCTGTCCATGGGATGCTCCAGGCAAGAATACTGGAGTGGGTTGCCATTCCCTTCTCCAGAGGACCTTCCTGAGCCAAGGATAGAACCCGTGTCTCTTGCATCTCCTGCATTAACAGTCAGGTTCTTTACCACTAATGCCACCTGGGAAGTCATCTTAAAAACAACAACAATATGCAAAAACTCTCCTCATCCCTTTCATATAGATGGGAAAACTGACTACAAAGATGTAATAATTAATTAGCACAAGGTCACAGCCAATAGGAGGAAGAGCTGAGAAGTGAGACCAGATCCCAAAGACTAGAAGCTGGGAACTACCCGCAAGAAATTAAAGTCAGATTCCAATTTCCTTTTCCTCCTTTCCTTCCTATATTGCCTAAAAATAGCCAGAATTCTGAAAAAGTTCAGATGGGCATATTTCCTCTTACCACTTAAAAATAACTACACTGGGAAAGCTGATATAGGAAATGAATTAGAACAAATTAATGTCAGCTGAGCAAAATCTCATTCTTATACCAGTATTCACACTGCTTTCCACCCTACTTTTCCTTCACTATCTACTTCAATTTTTAGTCAACAGAAATGTAAACAACTGAGACAATTTTTCCAGGAAATTTAAGGACTAAGGATCACAAGATCATATATTCTGACAGCCCTAAGGCAGAAAATAAGGATTCCCTTTTGGTTTCTAGAATCAACTTCAGTTCAGTTCAGTTCAGTCGCTCAGTCGTGTCCGACTCTTTGCGACCCCATGAAACGCAGCATGCCAGGCCTCCCTGTCCATTTCCAACTCCTGGAGTTTACCCAAACTCATGTCCATTGAGTCAGTGATGCCATCCAGCCATCTCATCCTCTGTCGTCCCCTTCTCCTCCTGCCCTCAATCTTTCCCAGGATCAAGGTCTTTTCCAGTGAGTCAGTTCTTTGCATCAGGTGGCCAAAGTATTGGAGTTTCAGCTTCAGCATCAGTCCTTCCAAAGAATACTCAGGACTGATTTCCTTTAGGATTGACTGGTTGGTTGTCCTTGCAGTCCAAGGGACTCTCAAGAGTCTTCTCCAACACCACAGTTAAAAACATCAATTCTTCAGCACTCGCTTTCTTTATAGTCCAACTCTCACATCCATACATGACTACTGGAAAAGCTATAGCCTTGACTAGATGGACGTCCCTTTGTTGGCCAAGTAATGTCTCTGCTTTTTAATATGCTGTCTAGGTTGGTCATAACTTTCCTTCCGAGGAGTAAGTGTCTTTTAATTTCATGGCTGCAATCACCATCTGCAGTGATTTTGGAGCCCCCAAAATAAAGTCTGACACTGTTTCCACTGTTTCCCTATCTATTTGCCATGAAGTGATAGGACCAGATACCATGATCTTAGTTTTCTGAATGTTGAGCTCCAACTTTTTCACTCTCCTCTTTCACTTTCATCAAGAGGCTCTCTAGTTCTTCTTTACTTTCTGCCATAAGGGTGGTGTCAACTGCATATCTGAGGTTATTGATATTTCTCCCGGCAATCTTGATTCCAGCTTGTGCTTCTTCCAGCCCAGCATTTCTCATGATACTCTGTATATAAGTTAAATAAGCAGGGTGACACTATACAGCCTTGACCAATCAAATTAGCTTACCTTTATTTCTATCAGAAATTAATTGGATTAAGGTTCTTTGAGAAAACATTCTGAGCAATGAGGCAAATGAACACACTTTGACATATTATACTGTCAATTTTCAAAGGCTTTAATGTGGCTCACCTCTCCAATGACATCCATGGAGTTATTTTCCACAATCATGGGGATTTCCGGCTTAGCTTAAAGGCAAATAAAACAGTTAGTCAGTGGTCCTGAATGATACCCTGCCTGGTCACTACTGTGTGTGTGTGTGTGTGCGCGCGTGCGCGTGCATATGTGTGCGTACATGTGTGAAAAATTCATAACTCATCAGATATTTATTAAACTCCCACTGTGCTCCAGCAGTATATTAGATGCCAAGGAAACAAAGGTGGACACATATTCATTGAGAAATTTACATTTACATGGAAAATGCATGTACAAAAACTAGAAATTAGAATTGATATAAGAATTCTTATTAGGGACATGTAGGATTTGAAGAAAGCTTTTAAGAGAAGCTTCTAACCCAATCTTGGGGAATAAGAGGCGGCTTTTGGAAGAGGGGACAGTTGATGCTTTAAAGATGATTATGGGTGAGTCAGGTGAACAGGGCCTTCCCAGGTGGCTTAGTGGCAAAGAATCCACCTGTCAATGCAGGAGATGAGGGTTTGATCCCTGAGTCAGGAAGATTTCCTGGAGAAGGAAACAGCAATCTACTCCAGTATCCTTGCCTGCGAAATCCCACAGATAGAGGAACCTGGTAGGCTACAGTCCCTGGGGTTGCAAAACGGTTGGGCATGACTTAGCAACTAAACTGCAACAGGAGGAGCAGGTGAAAGTAGGAATGTGAGGGAGGGGAGGGGACAGGCAATGGGCAGAGAAAAGAGAGGAACAGTCTATGTGCCCACAGGTCTAGAAATAAAGCATAAGTTAAGGCCCCTGACAGAGAAGGCAATGGCACCCCACTCCAGTACTCTTGCCTGGAAAATCCCATGGACGGAGGAGCCTGGTAGGCTGCAATCCATGGGGTTGCCAGAGTCGGACACGACCAAGCGAATTCACTTTCACTTTTCACTTTCATGCATTGGAGAAGGAAATGGCAACCCACTCCAGTGTTCTTGCCTAGAGAATCCCAAGGACGGGGAAGCCTGGTGGGCTGCTTTCTCTGGGGTCGCACAGAGTCGGACATGACTGAAGTGACTTAGCAGTAGTAGTAAGGCCCCTGAAGGGAACTGGGAAAACACCTGGTTCTTATTTAGTTGCTTGGCATCAGAAAAGATCAGGGACTATTTCACTGATTTTGTTGTTTCGCTAAACTGTAAGTTTGTAAAGCCAGAATGCTTTATTCATATCTCCATCTCTAGCATTGATAGTGCACAGCATAAAACAGACATTGAGAACATCATGCTGAACTGAAGTAGCCTCAAGATAAGTTGAGTATAACAAACATAGTCCTCTATGAACCAGTGGATAAAATATTAAGACCCTTGTCACAGGTACCATCAGTGTCTGCTACATCCACTTAGCCTCCGCTGCATCCATACAGCCTCTTACTAGGCACACCTATGACTCTCTCCTGAAGATTTACTGGGGTTATGGACACATACTCAGTCCACAAACAGGGCAGACTGGAAGTCCCAGAGGGTTAATTGTGGTAATAGGTGGGGAGTTGTGGATAATGCCCCAGCTTCCTTGCCTTTGTCGTGGATAACTCTAATGCGTGTTCTTCCACGATTTCCCAGTGGGAGTGAGCTCTAAGCCCACATGGCTAACTGGCTTGATCATGTACATTATATTATCTTCCTTCCCTTCCTTGACATATTTTTCCCACTCCTATATTTCCTAGGATTATCTCTCTAATAAATTAATTCAAATCCTTGTCTCAAAGTTTTCTTTCAGGGGAACCTAAACCAAGATACAATAGTAATGGGAGGAGGCCTGTTTCTGACCTCTTACTAGCAACAAATGCTGGTAGAATGAAGGGCCTGAAAGCAGGAACAAGTATACTAGAAGTTGCAGGGGTGATACATAGACACAGATTATTTGGGGGGAATCAAGATTGTGGGAGAACAAACTTGTGATGGCAGGGGACTCTCCATAAGGAAAGTCAAGTCATAGGAGACGAGCGAGGGGGATCCAGGAAGTGGCAGGAGGGAAGCTTCCGGTTTATGGTCTGGTAGAGAACAAAGGTGTTCAGGAAGAAGGACTAAACTGGATGAAGGGCATGTAGCATGGCTCAGTGACACATATGAGTATTTGTTTCAAGGTTTTTATATTTTTATTTTTGGCTTATTCTATTTGAGGAATCACCTGGGGATACAGAGTGGGTCCTGAATAAGATATGCAGTATAATTCTGTGCCAGGGTCACTATGATATACACTTGGGTGACACCTCAAATAGATTAAAGACTGGATAAGACTTGCCAACAAAGGTTCGCCTAGTCAAGGCTATGGTCTTTCCTGTGGTCATGTATGGATGTGAGAGCTGGACTGTGAAGAAGGCTGAGCGCCGAAGAATTGATGCTTTTGAACTGTGGTGTTGGAGAAGACTCTTGAGAGTCCCTTGGACTGCAAGGGGATCCAACCGGTCCATTCTGAAGGAGATCAGCCCTGGGATTTCTTTGAAAGGAATGATGCTAAAGCTGAAACTCCAGTATTTTGGCCACCTCATGTGAAGAGTTGACTCATTGGAGAAGACTCTGATGCTGGGAGGGATTGAGGGCAGGAGGAGAAGGGGACGACAGAGGATGAGATGGCTGGATGGCATCACTGACTCGATGGATGTGAGTCTGAGTGACCTCCGAGAGCTGGTGATGGCAGGGAGGCCTGGCGTGCTGCGGTTCATGGGGTCGCAAAGAGTCGGACACGACTGAGCGACTGATCTGATCTGAAGACTGTCCAAACACAACCTATCTGGCTCATTTGCTAAAGGAGAAAATCAGAAAGCAGAAAAGTCTAGTTATTTGAACAAGTCAGCAGTGTCTTGTATTTTTAAGCATCCACTGAAAGGAGTTCAAAGAAGAAGCAAACAAAAATATAGAGGCAGAGAGATGTGGAGGGGCATAAGAATGAGATGGAAAAGAGTGAAAGCATTCTAGACCAAGATGAAGATACTTTAATGCAGCAAAGAGATACAGGACATGGTTTAAATGTTGACAAGGCAATTAGATCGAGTTATGGTACAAAAATCCTTGGTCAAATGGGACACAGTTTGCCTAACACAGAATTATTTCTTTTCACATCCTGGATGACTGCCTCCATCGATTTGCCAACAGTGAGGCCAGATGAATCGGTCTCATGTTTGGGCTAAGACAGTCACACCCCATAAATGAGAGAATGGTATTATCAATCAAAGAGATGAACAGTCTTTCCAACTCATCACAGGACACTGTCTAGGTCCCATAGGGAACCTGATCACGTGGGCAATTGATTCTTCCCTAACGCATCCCAGAGGCGAGACAGAGAAAGACAGAGGTAAGGAAGAAGCAAGGGAAGGAAGGCAAGAGAAAGACAGTGCGAGTCAAAGATAGACATATAGGAAAAGCTATCAGCAAGAGACTTCAAACTAAATACATTTTGGCTGCAGCTACTTCCTTATTTATGAACTAAAGGGTTTGCATTCCCTTTAAAATACTGGGTTGTATGATCTCTAGTAATAATCCAATAAGATTATAGATAAAAACAAAGATTTTTCACTTATCCGATCATTCAGTTAACTGAGAAAAAAATCTACCAGTCCATGCTTTTAGGTTTAGTGAATTATTTTCTCTTTTACCTCATTTTCAAAAACAATGAATTGCTCATCCACATCACTGCTTTCCTCTTGGCCTTCATTTAAAAATTATGTTTTAATAAGAAATAAGTTCAAAAAATAAAAATAACAGAAAAATGATGTTTTGAGAAACACAGTTCTTGGTCACAAAAATGAAAAATATTTAAAGCCAACAAATTTCTATTCATTAATATTTCCTTGCATCACTGAACAAAACAGAATTTTCCCAATTCTCTTAAATTTGTAACCTGCAGAGTCTCTGCAGTCTGACTGAGGCCACAGTGGATATTTCAGCTAAGCCCCACTCTCCTGCAAATGCAGGGTCAGAGGGCCAGCCCTACAGGTTCCTTTGCTGGAGGAGCTGGACAGTGTCTCACCCCAGCTGGCCTTGGTGGGGGTGAGGGGACTCCTGCAGAGTTTCTTTGGAGCTGTGTTTGTCATCTACCTTTTCTCACACTGGCCTTATTCCACCTTGCTCCAGCAAGCAACTAATACAACTAGACAACTAAGAAATTAGATTTTGGCAGTTATAACGGAAGAGACTTCCCGTATTCTCAGGAGACGTTAAAACCATAAAGTAGTGGTCATAGAAAACCATATGGCACATAAGGTAGTGGTTAGTGGTCACCAGGAAACTGATGATCTATGGCAGCTGAATCATCATTCTTTAGCTTCCTTCCCTCGTCCCCACCCCCAACATGAATGACAAGTGTCAAGACAAACAGAACTCCAGAACAGAGACTCTTGAGTGGCTGCTCTCTAGCTAACAGAGTGTTTCATCTTTGGCGGGGGAAGAATCTGGAGACAGTAACAGGAGCATGGCAGGGACTCCAGAGAACAGAAACTCTTACCAAAAACCTTGACTGTGGTGGAGCTCCTCAAGACTCTGCCAGGCCTGACTACAATGTGGCAAGAGAACTTCCGGCCATCATCGTGGATTTGGATTGGAGAGAGGTAGAGCCTGTAGTCTGTACCTATCCGGACTCTGTCTTTAAGTAACGCGGAATTGCTGATGGGGTGACCTCGAGTGGTAAGTGTTTCCTGAGTTCCATTATCCTCCTGATGAGACAAAATGGTTACCAGCTTTGAGCGCTCAATCGTGCCAGCTCTGGACTAGGCATTCCACACAGAGTAATCCAGCTGTACTTTGTGACAATGGAGATGATGAATGAAGAATTGAAATTAAGAGATACTGAGTATGTTACTAGAGAAAGTATCATTACACTCAACTTTCAATTTACAATATACTGTCATTCTCTCCTAACATGAATAGAAATTGCTGCTCTTCTGATTAAAACTTCTCCTCCATCACCTTCCATGAGCTGCATATTGACAGTGGGATTTGGGGGAGGGTACAGCCCTGGGAATTAATGTCAGGTCATAATTCTCATTTCAATTTCTGAAATCATAACGCTAGGGTATTTTCAGGGGGCTGTATCAGTTTTACTTATTAAATTTTCACTGAACTGGATGATTACAATCATCCTTTCTTCCCAGCATTCCTTTAGAAAAGCTCTCACTTTAGCTCCACTTGGAATGAGGGCTAGGATGAGGTAAAGAGAGACTCCTAAAATGCAAAGGTTAAGGAGGCACTCACTCTCAGGGTGCAGGAAGGGCACTGAAAGGGGGCGCCTCCTTAAATACTGTGCCCTTTGGCATCTTCTAGCCTCTGCTCTTATTTCTGTGTCTGTGACCTTCAAAGAGGACACATAAAGATTAGGCTGTAAAATGCTAATCTGAATTTGGAGATCAGAGTTTAACTGGAGTACTTGGTTCTTCTAGTCCATATTCTTTTATAGGTCTATGAAAAATGCTCCCATCATTCTTGCCATATCCTGAATTTCATGGACAAGGTGTCACAGTGTTGGTCAGTGTCAGTACATGTGCTGACTAAGGGTCTAGTGAGGAAGGGACTCTCGAGGGGCATAAACGTCGAGGAAGGTTATGACCTTATATTTATACTTCTTTATAACTCAGCATTTTCAACTGAGTGCTTTGAACACATTCTGATGCACAGGTTCTTCTCTGGAGATTCTAGTGCAGTTGTTTTGGGATAAGCCTCATCCCAGGGCACTTTTTTTTAAACTTAATTTAATTTTATATTTTAACTTCGCAAAATTGTATTGGTTTTGCCATATATCAAAATGAATCCGCAAAAAGGTCCTTGGAGAAGTCAGGGCTGAGAACCACTGGTCTAATGCCAAACAATAGATGAATCATTATTTGTAGGGGCTGGGGGAAAATGCAAGGAACTGAAAAGGAGAAGGCTGAACAGGGACACATTAGATGGAAAATAAGTCATGAAACAATGAAAACAAAGGTCTGTGACTTGGAATATGTAGTTCAAAAAATTAGATTCTGCATAGAAGAAAGGAAGCTAGGTGAGGGAGAGAATTCAAGTATGAGCTGGGAGCAGAACAGGAAGTGTAAACAGGAAGACAGACCTCTTTTATGGTTTGTATAGGTATTTCCAGAATACACTTAGTAGAAACTCTTACATAAGGCACCATTTTTCTTGGTAACAGCTTTACCTGCAAATAGACAGATAGTACTGCCTGCAGAGAATCACAGACTTACTCCTGAAGCAAAGTACATACCCACAAAAAGATGGACCTAATACTCTGGGTTGCTGTATTCCTAACAAGAAAGAGTACAGAAAATTAAAGGGAGACAGGGGCCTCCGATTATGTTCTGGAGAAGGAGCCCCAAAAGGGACCCTAAGTATTGGGTGGTGACAGCAGAAGAAAAAGGAAAGCATTTCATTCAGCCTCTGTGATCTGGAGGCCAGTATATAAATCCCCGATATATGAACATTCATGCTGTGAACTTTCAAAGATGGGAACATGTGTTTGCATGTTTAATCATGTAAATTAGTTCACGGGTCTGGTGTACATTGTCATGTGCATGCATTCTCTACAAGGGGTTGTGCTTTTGTGCACTTACTTTGTGTAACTTACTAATGAAGACCTGATGGAACTGGAGGCCCAGAGAGGGAACAAAGAGAGACCAGAGGAAGAAGAAGAAACCAAAGAACCAAAGAGATTCATGACATGGGACACGGTAAGGGGACATTTTTTATTTGAGATGGCACTGTTAGCTCTGAGGCACAGGACGCAAATGTAGAACAGTATGCAAAGGCTGCAGCAGTCATTTAGAATGCAATCCAGGGCTATTGTGTCATCTATTTCTGCTTTATTGACTATGCCAAAGCCTTTGACTGTGTGGATCACAATAAACTATGGAAAATTCTGAAAGAGATGGGAATACCAGACCACCTGATCTGCCTCTTAAGAAATCTGTATGCAGGTCAGGAAGCAACAGTTAGAACTGGTCATGGAACAACAGACTGGTTCCAAATAGGAAAAGGAGTACGTCAAGGCTGTATATTGTCACCATGTTTATTTAACTTATATGCAGAGTACATCATGAGAAATGCTGGACTGGAAGAAACACAAGTTGGAATCAAGACTGCTGGGAGAAATATCAATAACCTCAGATATGCAGATGATACCACCCTTATGGCAGAAAGTGAAGAGGGGCTAAAAAGTCTTTTGATGAAAGTGAAAGTGGAGAGTGAAAAGGTTGGCTTAAAGCTCAACATTCAGAAAACGAAGATCATGGCATCTGGTCCCATCACTGCATGGGAAATAGATGGGGAAACAGTGGAAACAGTGTCAGACTTTGTTTTTCTGGGCTCCAAGATCACTGCAGATGGTGACTGCAGCCATGAAATTAAAAGACGCTTACTCCTTGAAAGGAAAGTTATGACCAACCTAGATAGCATATTCAAAAGCAGAGACATTACTTTACCAACAAAGGTTCGCCTAGTCAAGGCTATGGTCTTTCCTGTGGTCATGTATGGATGTGAGAGCTGGACTGTGAAGAAGGCTGAGCGCCGAAGAATTGATGCTTTTGAACTGTGGTGTTGGAGAAGACTCTTGAGAGTCCCTTGGACTGCAAGAAGATCCAACCAGTCCATTCTGAAGGAGATCAATCCTGGAATTTCTTTGGAAGGAATGATGCTAAAGCTGAAACTCCAGTATTTTGGCCACCTCATGCGAAGAGTTGACTCATTGGAGAAGACTCTGATGCTGGGAGGGATTGAGGGCAGGAGGAGAAGGGGACAACAGAGGATGAGATGGCTGGATGGCATCACTGACTCGATGGATGCGAGTCTGGGTGACCTCCGGGAGCTGGTGATGGACAGGGAGGCCTGGCGTGCTGCGGTTCATGGGGTCGCAAAGAGTCGGACACGACTGAGCGACTGATCTGATCTGATGGTCAGGAAAAAAAGAGCTGCTACCCAGACATCACTGGATCATTTTTTCAAGAAGGTAGATAGAATTGAATCCAGCCAAGAATGAGAAACTGTGCCATCGTCAGGCGTAAGTGAAACTGCAGCTTTCTCTCTATTTCCTGTTGCTGACAATCCTTCAGGTCTATCATCTCCCCCCTCTACCCCCTTCTCCAGTCAGTAACTCGTCTTGGCTGTTCACTTGATGCCAGCCCCTGTGTGCCAGCTGTCGCACTGTACTACAGCACTTTTCAAGGTACTGTCCTGTAAGATTGAAAATTTTTTTTTTTTTTAATGTGTGTGAAAAGTTATAGTATGGTACTGTATAGCTAATTGTGTTAGTTGGGTACCTAGGTTAACGTTATTTGCCTCACAAATTGGACTTAGGAACACACTCTCAGAATGGAACTCATTTATATGTAGGGAACTTACTATAATTAAGGAAGCAGGCTCGCCCTGCAGGTCCTTCGGTACAAGCTGTTTCACTGTTCTTGTTTTATGCAAGGGACTGTTTTTGTGAGAATCCAGAAGTTCAAAATGCTTGATCTTTTAGTAAATGCCTTGCCATTTGGAATGTTTCCATCTGTCACTTTGTTGTGGGAAGATAGGCAGTCAGAGGCTGAGGTTGGAGACTGGTGAGAATATGGCTTTTTCCTTATTGTGTAACTGGGAATGACTGGCCAAAATAGTTTAACTGATGGAGAAAAGATATTTTTTAAAGAAATCAGACTTAGGTTTTTTTGCTTGTTTTTTGGGAGTTCGACTGTTATAGAGGAGGGATTTGTCCCTTCATTGGGAAAGATGGATTCGGTTGCAAAGTGTCTCTGTAACCTATAACAGCAGGAGATCCTGAGAGATTGTAGAGGCCCCAGATATAAAGGGGATGGGGCAAGAACCTGTGTGTGAACATCTGCTTTCACGGAGCAAATGGGAAAAGAGGTGACAAAACACAGACAAACGATGAAATGTCTAGTTCTGGCAGAGGGAGAGACAATACTATTATTGTGACCACAACTAAATTACTATTACTAATACTATTACTGTTTGGTATTACAACTAAGATACTATTACTATTAAATACTATTACTATTACTATGACCACAACCAAATCTTTACATTATTAGTCGTAGCTTAAGTTTATTTAGCACCTACTTTTAGGTGCTTAGCCAAGTTCTTTCAAGTCTTATTTAATCCTTAAAACAATCTGAAATAAACCAAGGTTAGGTAACTTGCTCAAAGGTCATAGAGAGAAGGAACTTCAGTTACAGCACAAAGGAAGGGATAAAAAAGTCTCTGAGACATTACATCTTAATAAAATCAAACTATCATGAAACACATAGAACAATTTTGTGGATTATCTAGAATGAAGAATTTAAAAGAAACTCCAGGAAGCCAGAGGTTTTTATATAAATGGGAGATCTTGGAGGTGTGGACAGTGCTGATTGAAAGAAGCCTTTTATGATATGTTGACCTATCTTTAGCTATTTCAAATCCTAAAAGATGATGCTGTGAAAGTGCTGTACTCAATATTCCAGTAAATTTGGAAAACTCAGCAGTGGCCACAGGACTGGAAAAGATCAGTTTTCATTCCAATCCCAAAGAAAGGCAATGCCAAAGAATGTTCAAACTACCACACAATTGCACTTATCTCACACACTAGCAAAGTAATGCTCAAAATTCTCCAAGTAAGGCTTCAACAGGACATGAACCGTAAACTTCCAGATGTTCAAGCTGGATTTAGAAAAGAGGAACCAGAGATTAAATTGCCAACATCCATTGGATCACCGAAAAAGCAAGAGAGTTCCAGAGAAACATCTATTTCTGCTGTATTGCTATAACAAAGCCTTGTGTGGATTACAACAAACTGGAAAATTCTGAAAGACTGGAATACCAGACCACCTGACCTGCCTCCTGAGAAATCTGTATGCAGGTCAAGAAGCAACAATTAGAACTAGACCTGAAACAACAGACTGGTTCCAAATCGGGAAAGGAGTATGTCAAGGCTGTATATTATCACTCTGCTTATTTAACTTATATGCAGAGTACATAATGAGAAATGGAGGACTGGATGAAGCACACACAAGCTGGAATCAAGATTGCTAAGAAATATCAATAACCTCAGATATGCAGATGACACCACCCTTATAGCAGAAAGTGAAGAACTAAAGAGCCTCTTAATGAAAGGGAAAGAGGAGAGTGAAAAACTCAACATTCAGAAACCTAAGATCATGGCATCCAGTCCCATCACTTCATGGTAAATAGATGGGGAAGCAATGGAAACAGTGACAGACTTTATTTTTTTGGGCTCCAAAATCACTGAAGATGCTGACTGCAGCCATGAGTCTTGCTCCTTGGAAGAAAAGCTATGACCAAGCTAGACAGCATACATTACTTTGCCAACAAAGATCCATCTAGTCAAAGCTGTGGTTTTTCCAGTAGTCATGTGTGGATGTGAGAGTTTGACTGTAAAGAAAGCTGAGCACTGAAGAATCGATGCTTTTGAACTGTGGTGTTGAGAAGACTCTTGAGAGTCCCTTGGACTGCAAGGACATCCAACCAGTCCATCCTAAAGGAAATCAGTCCTGAATATTCATTGGAAGAGCTGATGCTGAAGCTGAAACTCCAATACTTTGGCCACCTGATGTGAAGAACTGACTGATTTGTAAAGACCCTGATGCTGGGAAAGATTGAAGGTGGAGAAGGGGATGGAGAGGATGAGATGGTTGGATGGCATCATCAACTTGATGGACATGAGTTTGAGTAAGCTCTGGTAGTTGGTGATGGACAGGGAAGCCTGGTGTGCTGCAGTTCATGGGGTCACAAAGAGTCAGACATAAAACTGAACTGACCTAACTTTGGTGACAGGTATCACAGAATACACCTCAACTCTCACCTGATAGGAATGATTCTAGGGCATTTGTTCTGCAAGAAAAACTGGTAGGGGATCTTGCACAGAATCTTTGTTCTTGGCTGGTTTTTTTTTTCTTCTTCTTCTTTTGATAATTTTTAAAATACTAATGTGTGTGAGCACTCAGTCATGTCTGACTCTTTTTAACTATAGTCGACTCTTTGTGGTCTACAGTCCACCAGGCTCCTCTGTTCATGGGATTTTCCAGGCAAGAATACTGGAATGGGTTGCCATTTTCTCCTCTAGGGGACCTTCCTGACCCAGGGTTCGAACTCCTGTCTCCTTCATTGGCAAGTGGATTCTTTACCACTGAGGCACCTGGGAATCCCTAAAATATTAATAAATATTTCTAAAACTTCATGAAATGTACAACTTGCTGGATCCTTACAATAGAATGAGGAATGTAGATGGAATTAGGTAGTGTATAGGATACACTTACACGAGTCCTAACACTCAACAACTGTTCAATTAATACTAAATCACTGTCTTATAACCTGAACTGGATCAGCTTGCTGTGAATTCATGAATATTTACTCTCTGCATGGTTAAATTAAAGAATTATCAGATCAGATCAGATCAGATCAGTCACTCAGTCGTGTCTGACTCTTTGCGACCTCATGAACTGCAGCACGCCAGGCCTCTCTGTCCATCACCAGCTCTCGGAGGTCACTCAGACTCACATCCATCGAGTCAGTGATGCCATCCAGCCATCTCATCCTCTGTTGTCCCCTTCTCCTCCTGCCCTCAATCCCTCCCAGCATCAGAGTCTTCTCCAATGAGTCAACTCTTCGCATGAGGTGGCCAAAATACTGGAGTTTCAGCTTCAGCATCATTCCTTCCAAAGAAATCCCAGGGCTGATCTCCTTCAGAATGGACTGGTTGCATCTCCTTGCAGTCCAAGGGACTCTCAAGAGTCTTCTCCAACACCACAGTTCAAAAGCATCAATTCTTCGGCGCTCAGCCTTCTTCACAGTCCAGCTCTCACATCCACACATGACCACAGGAAAGACCATAGCCTTGACTAGGCGAACCTTTGTTGGCAAAGTGATGTCTCTGCTTTTGAATATGCTATCTAGGTTGGTCATAACTTTCCTTCCAAGGAGTAAGCGTCTTTTAATTTCATGGCTGCAGTCACCATCTGCAGTGATTTTGGAGCCCAGAAAAATAAAGTGTGACACTGTTTCCACTGTTTCTCCATCTATTTCCCATGTAGTGATGGGACCAGATGCCATGATCTTCGTTTTCTGAATGTTGGAGATAATATGGAGAGTACTAAAATGAACTCTTTAAAAATTACTTTTTAATATGTATTGAGCATAGGTACTGTGTTAAGTTAATCACCACCTCACAACACCACCATGGGGCTGGTACTATAATTATATAATTATAATAAAATTATAATTGTATTATATAATTATCCTTTTTTGTGGATGACAGAACTAAAATCAGGCTGGGCAACATATCCAAGGCTGTATAGAATTCTGAGACAAAAGGAAAAATGTGTGTCCTTATGCACACTTAGCAAAATATCCTTCCATATTTTGACACATTTAACAGTGGAAAAAGTTAATAAAAACTCTAACATTTAACATTTTGAAAAGTGATTTTATAAAGTCATGCATTGTTCAATCTTTTGTCCTGTCCTTGTCAACCCTCATGCCTGTGGCCCTAAGGGGGCACCATGCCACAAAGACTCAGGAACCACAGGCTGATTGTGAAAATTCTGTTCCTTGAAGAGCATAGCAGGGTCTCATAACAAACAGAAGACACCGTGACTTTATTTAAAAATTTGGTATTTTGTTTATCATGGATTTTCCATAAATTTTGATACTTTAAAGTATTGTGATTACTGATTTCTTGGGGAATCTTCCTTAAATTTTGCAGCCAAGGTGAAGGCCCTACTCAGTTCACCCTAATCCTAGCTCTTAGGTCACACTGCTAGCAAATGCAGATTTGAAAACAGGGTTTGAATGCAACAATCTCCCTCTAAAAGCCATGCTGTTAATGACTTTGCTTCATAGAGCCTCAAAAAGGCAGTAGAACCGACAGTCCTTGACATTTCTGCTGAGAGTCTGTTTGAGGAGAAGAACAAATTCACAAGAAAAACAAACAGAAAATCAGGACCCATAGAAGGAAAATAAATGCATAAGGAAATAATAAACAGGAGTTGGATAAAATACTTAGCATGATGAGGGCTGGGAGGGGTCATACTGAATCATGGAAAACTTCTCCTGACTGTCTCTTAATGACCTGTTAAACCCTAAGATAATTTGCAGAGGGGTTCCTATTTTAGTACTGGAATCAGAATTTTCAGTGCAGAAAAGAGACCATGGTACTATTTGATTTAGTGAGGCTACCTCATCGCTGGGCTGCCCTGAGCTCCATATCAGAGCAGGCAGGAGTGGCCACAGCACAAGGCAGGTGCTAAGTGTATAGAGCCCATTCAATAAGTTCCGTGAACTGCATCGATTGATACTTCTTTATCTCCTAACTGTTTCTTATCTTCACTTTGCTCCATTTATTCCCCATCCAGTCAGTGCTATCAAAGCAGGCTGCTTGCCAAGCTCCCCATGTCCATTTTATAGAAATCCACAACAATATTTTTTCCAATTAACACAATTGGTTGTTGACATTTTGTAGGTTGGCTAACACTTCAATTTTGATTATGGTGAAGGTAGCTAGGGTCAGCTGCCATCAAAGAGAAGGTGACAGCTTTCTTTTCTGAATAGCTAGGCTTCTCATAGGCATGGAAGACCAATTTTGTTTACAGTGTGTCATGTCCGACTCTTGTGACCTCATGGACTGTAGCCTGCCAGGCTCCTCTGTCCAAGGGATTCTCCAGGCAAGAATATTGGAGTGGGCTGCCATGCCCTCCTCCAGGGGATCTTCCTGACCCAGGGATCAAACCCACATCTCTTATGTTTCCTGCATTGGCATGTGGGTTCTTCACCACTAGTGCCACCTGGGAAGCCCATTTTGATTTTCATTTACATGTAAAATATTACAAATAATAAAGAAGAGAGTACAGAAAAGATATATTCATAGAGAAAAATTTAAAGAAATAAGCATCTAGATTCTAGTTGTATGCCTTTATCATTAATATTGAACTGTTTGATATGTTTTTCACTTTCTTTTCCTGATTTTAAAGAGAAGAGTCATGGGTTTCCCTTTATCCATCAAGTTTGGGAACAACCATCCCTCAACATCTCTCCCACCCTGACAAAGAGGGTGCTGCCAACTTGTGCTCACAGGTCCCAGGGTCTTGGTAAAACACATGTCTGCTGTTTCTTGGCTTTAATTATCCAGCTCAAAAATAACCTAAGAGGTTTTTCCAGGTCCATTTAGTCAGAATCAAACTATTTTCCCTCCATGTTGCTATTTTACATTTTTATTAAAGTTGTATTTCATGGTAGGAAACATGTCCAATACAGGTTTCTATCCCTGTAGGACCTAGCGCTTAAAACAGATTCACATGTGTTTGTTAGACTGAACTGAAATTTATACTGTGGGAAATCAGGATGATAGTTTGGAATGAACACAGAACATTAGAGGGAATTGAGAAGCTCCCAGAATAACCCTGCAGAATTTCCCTGATGACTGCAGGCTCACACCCCAGGACATAAACTGGGAAGAATATCATTTGTCCTTTACAAACTGCATTCCATCTAAATACACACATTCTATGACTTTTTCGTCATCACATCATGCACACGGACCCTCAGCTGACATCCTCTGTGCTTACTTGGTTACCTCTTGTGTTACAGAAATGTCAGATTCACAGTTTGCTCCAGATGCCTTTCTACTCCAGTGTAGTCGTGATCCTGGAATGCAGAATTCCAGAATGCAATGGATCTGCTCCATGGACACATTTCACACAGTCTCAGCATAGGATCAGGGAAGCAAAGTCAATAATATTTTCATGATAACTGAAAATCTCAATAATTACCTTTCCCGTGAAGGTCATTCACTGAATTAGATTTTATTAAATTCCACATACAGAACATGGCTTTTGTTTTCCAGTGACCTAGATTAAACTAATTTTAGTTTGTTAAATTGTTTCCAAGGTTTAATGCAGCTCTTGAAGTGGGGGAACATTCTGCAGCTCCCCAGAGTGACTGAGTTCAATATGTTAGGTAGGTAGAATAGGGAAAAGGAGTCCGAAATGGCAGTGGCTCAAAGACAAGGAAGGTCAAAGGAAGGTCCGAGGACCAGAGTGAAGACTCCAGGCAGAACAAAAGGCACTCCTGGCTAAGCCCAATTTGCACAGGGCAGGCCCAGGTGGAGGAAAAACCATATAAAAGGAGGAGCCAAAGCGCTTTCTCACGGACTCTCTCTCCCGCGTGCGTGAGCTCTTTTCTTTCTCTCTCTCTCTCTCACTCTCTCTCTCTCCTGCTATCTTCCAAATAAAATAGAGCTGTAACACTGATTTGCCTAAGAGCTGTAGCACGGTTTGTCCAAGACCCGAGAGCTGTGACGCGCCGAGGGCTTTAATGTCCGTTGCTCCAAATCTTTGTTGTGATGAGACAAAGAACCAAGGAACATACACTCGCGTGACAGATATACCAATATACTGGGTTTCTACCCTCCTGAGCTCCTCTTCATCATCTCTTTGTAACCTTTTCTAAAAGTCACATTATATCATATCTGTAAGAATGATTGGTTATCATTATGATTATTACTGCTGGCTTAACAAGAGACTAAAGTACTAAAATATGGATTGAGGAGATATTTATATCCTCTGCAGACTTATAACAGTCATGACATAAAGAGCTGTAGTTTATTCCTTAATAATGGGAGATTAGATGATTTCATCTCAGACTTGCTGAATCCCACAGCGCTGGCAGGGTGGAGGACGAATGTAAATCAAAGGAGCAAAAAGATTTCTACATTTAAAAGGGGAATGCACAGTTGGAATTTAATCAGCATATTTGCCAGTACAATGTTCCCTTTGAAAAGAAGTTTCTTTCAAAAAGATTCCTCAAGTTGTCTCAATTATGATGCATTCTTTAAAGTGAGAGCACGGCCTGAGGTTTCAGTAGAAGTTTAGGACTCATTCTCTCACTATGACCTTAGATGCAATCTCTCCATCCCTTATTTATCTCAAATGTCTTGGCAGGATTCAAAGATAATGTTTACATAGCCTTCTTAGTTTCTTTCGGAGAAGGCGATGGCACCCCACTCCAGTACTTTTGCCTGGAAAAGCCCACGGATGGAGGAGCCTGGTGAGTTGCAGTCCAAGGGTTGCGAAGAGTCGGACATGACTGAGCAACTTCCCCTTCCCCTTAGTTTGTTTGAAGACAACTGTTAGAGGATGTCTTATTAGTTATCTAGTCATTGATACTTAATGAGCTTCTCATTAACTAATCCCACAGCCAGCATGAGGTTTAGTGATCACCCATTTAATAGGAAGCCAACAAATAGGACTATGAAGGGAGAGGACAAAGAGAAATGAAACAAATCCATTCCATTATTTATTAGATATTTACTGAGTGCCTCAGAGTACATCATGAGAAATGCTGGGCTGGAATAAGCACAAGCTGGAATCAAGATTGCCAGGAGAAATATCAATAACCTCAGATATGCAGATGACACCACCCTTATGGCAGAAAGTGAAGAGGAACTAAAAGCCTCTTGATGAAGGTGAAAGAGGAGAGTGAAAAGGTTGGCTTAAAGCTCAACATTCAGATAATGAAGATCATGGTATCTGGTCCCATCACTTCATGGGAAATAGATGGGGAAACAGTGGAAACAGTGTCAGACTTTATTTTTTTGGGCTCCAAAATCACTGCAGATGGTGACTGCAGCCATGAAATTAAAAGACGCTTACTCCTTGGAAGGAAAGTTATGACCAACCTAGATAGCATATTCAAAAGCAGAGACATTACTTTGCCAACAAAGGTTTGCCTAGTCAAGGCTATGGTCTTTCCTGTGGTCATGTATGGATGTGAGAGCTGGACTGTGAAGAAGGCTGAGCGCCGAAGAATTGATGCTTTTGAACTGTGGTGTTGGAGAAGACTCTTGAGAGTCCCTTGGACTGCAAGGAGATGCAACCAGTCCATTCTGAAGGAGATCAGCCCTGGGATTTCTTTGGAAGGAATGATGCTAAAGCTGAAACTCCAGTACTTTGGCCACCTCATTCGAAGAGTTGACTCATTGGAAAAGACTCTGACGCTGGGAGGAATTGGGGCAGGAGGATCAGGGGACGACAGAGGATGAGATGGCTGGATGGCATCACCAACTCGATGGACGTGAGTTTGAGTGAACTCCGGGAGTTGGTGATGGACAGGGAGGCCTGGTGTGCTGTGATTCATGGGGTCGCAAAGGGTCGGATATGACTGAGCAACTGAACTGAACTGAACTGATAGTCAAGGTAATATACTAGATCTAGGGATTTTAAAAAATGAGTGATTCAGCTTTTTGCTCTGGAGAAGTTCAGTGTCACAGAAAAGATACAAGCTGACTGAAAACTTTAACAGTTTCTTGGAAAAACAGATTAGACTCTCTTCAGATATGAAAAGGATACTATAGATCAACTTAATGGCCCACAAAAATCTCTAAGTAAAGGTTTATTAAATGTTAATCTTTTTGATTACTCTTAAATATTACTACCCCTATTGATAGTGAATTAGTGATAATTAGGGTGGAAAATTTTTGCCCAGTGGTAGAAATATTAATAATGTAAACTAGGTATAGATACTGTATTTCCATTACAGTAATGTTTAGTACATCAGGTTTCTGTCTTCTTGAGAAGATCTGTATTCTCAATTTTTTTTTTTTCTAAAAACCACCTTGTATCACATTAGTTAAAAAAACTGACTTTTTAAATGATGGGCATAATGTCAGGCAGGAAGTCTTACATTTCAGCAACCAAACCATAAAAAGGTGGGGGGAGCATACGTTTTTCAACATTATAAACATACACTGCAGCTTTTAGAACAATTTGAGAAAGGCATTTTATGTCTTTTGATCATACTAATTATCCAAAAAATATCTAGACAATAAAAAATTATTAGTAGGTTATATTTTAAAGTCTCCTTGAAAGTCAGTTATTTTGGATTTGGCACATCCTCAGAGAAATCTTATTACATGAAGGGTCAGTTTCCAAGACAGTCCACAAAACTCCACTAACTTGTAACATAAATGATCAACCATGCAAGTACAGTATTTTGCAGATGTATCAGCTGCTATCCTCATGGGCATCTATTAGTTATGTAAGAATTTTAAAATCTTGTGTTTTCATTTTGGTGAAGACCTGAAAAATTGATATAGTCATATTCTGGATCATCTAAATAACCCTACACATTTCATGATCCTCAAAATTGTGTTTATGGTCATTATAATTATGTAAGGCTTGTGCTATCAATTGATTTAACAGTAGTATTAGAAGTCCACTCTATATATTGGTTAATAGCTGGATGCCATTTGGTTGACTTGCCTTGGAAAATTTCACATAAAAATCCATATTTCTGTTTTGTTTTATTCTTGTAAGTCAGAAAATATAGGTACCACAGGCCTGTCATTACCTGTGGCAGTGATGGAGCTGGGCAGTGGCTGTCTTGTATAGACATACTGCTTCTCTCATGGACGTTTTCTATTTGTATTTGATGTGCTTACAAATAGCTGTGAAAAGAAGAGAAGCGAAAAGCAAAGGAGAAAAGGAAAGATATAAACATTTAAATGCAGAGTTCCAAAGAATAGCAAGAAGAGATAAGAAAGCCTTCTTCAGTGATCAATGCAAAGAAATAGAGGAAAACAACAGAATGGGAAAGACTAGGGATCTCTTCAAGAAAATCAGAGATACCAAAGGAACATTTCATGCAAAGATGGGCACAATAAAGGACAGAGATGGTGTGGACCTAACAGAAGCAGAAGATATTAAGAAGAGGTGGCAAGAATACACAGAAGAACTGTACAAAAAAGAGCTTCAAGACCCAGATAATCATGATGATGTGATCACTGACCTAGAGCCAGACATCTTGGAATGTGAAGTCAAATGGGCCTTAGAAAGCATCACTACGAACAAAGCTAGTGGAGGTGATGGAATTCCAGTGGAGCTATTCCAAGTCCTGAATGATGATGCTGTGAAAGTGCTACACTCAATATGCCAGCAAATTTGGAAAACTCAGCAGTGGCCACAAGATTGGAAAAGGTCAGTTTTCATCCCAATCCCAAAGAAAGGCAATGCCAAGGAGTGCTCAAACTACCGAACAATTGCACTCATTTCACATGCTAGTAAAGTAATGCTCAAAATTCTCCAAGCCAGGCTTCAGCAATATGTGAACCGTGAACTTCCTGATGTTCAAGCTGGTTTTAGAAAAGGCAGAGGAACCAGAGATCAAATTGCCAACATCCGCTGGATCATGGAAAAAGCAAGAGAGTTCCAGAAAAACATCTATTTCTGCTTTATTGACTATGCCAAAGCCTTTGACTGTGTGGATCACAATAAACTATGGAAAATTCTGAAAGAGATGGGAATACCAGACCACCTGATCTGCCTCTTAAGAAATCTGTATGCAGGTCAGGAAGCAACAGTTAGAACTGGTCATGGAACAACAGACTGGTTCCAAATAGGAAAAGGAGTACGTCAAGGCTGCATATTGTCACCATGTTTATTTAACTTATATGCAGAGTACATCATGAGAAATGCTGGACTGGAAGAAACACAAGTTGGAATCAAGATTGCCGGGAGAAATATCAGTAACCTCAGATATGCAGATGACACGACTCTTATGGCAGAAAGTGAAGAGGGGCTAAAAAGCCTCTTGATGAAAGTGAAAGTGGAGAGTGAAAAGGTTGGCTTAAAGCTCAACATTCAGAAAACGAAGATCATGGCATCTGGTCCCATCACTGCATGGGAAATAGATGGGGAAACAGTGGAAACAGTGTCAGACTTTGTTTTTCTGGGCTCCAAAATCACTGAAGATGGTGACTGCAGCCATGAAATTAAAAGACGCTTGCTCCTTGGAAGGAAAGTTATGACCAACCTAGATAGCATATTCAAAAGCAGAGACATTACTTTACCAACAAAGGTTCGCCTAGTCAAGGCTATGGTCTTTCCTGTGGTCATGTATGGATGTGAGAGCTGGACTGTGAAGAAGGCTGAGCGCCGAAGAATTGATGCTTTTGAACTGTGGTGTTGGAGAAGACTCTTGAGAGTCCCTTGGACTGCAAGAAGATCCAACCAGTCCATTCTGAAGGAGATCAATCCTGGAATTTCTTTAGAAGGAATGATGCTAAAGCTGAAACTCCAGTATTTTGGCCATCTCATGCGAAGAGTTGACTCATTGGAGAAGACTCTGATGCTGGGAGGGATTGAGGGCAGGAGGAGAAGGGGACGACAGAGGATGAGATGGCTGGATGGCATCACTGACTCGATGGATGCGAGTCTGGGTGACCTCCGGGAGCTGGTGATGGACAGGGAGGCCTGGCGTGCTGCGGTTCATGGGGTCGCAAAGAGTCGGACACGACTGAGCGACTGATCTGATCTGATCTGATCTGATAATTATGTAAGGCTTGTGCTATCAATTGATTTAACAGTAGTATTAGAAGTCCACTCTATATATTGGTTAATAGCTGGATGCCATTTGGTTGACTTGCCTTGGAAAATTTCACATAAAAATCCATATTTCTGTTTTGTTTTATTCTTGTAAGTCAGAAAATATAGGTACCACAGGCCTGTCATTACCTGTGTCAGTGATGGAGCTGGGCAGTGGCTGTCTTGTATAGACATACTGCTTCTCTCATGGACGTTTTCTATTTGTATTTGATGTGTGTTAAGAGTTTGTGTTTCCTGGTCCAAGCAATGTTGTGTATTTTCCAGGATGTGGTAGTAGGGTTCTGGGAAAAAAGGGAGTCTATGCCCCTGCACGTGTTGTGTGTAAACAAATAAGTACGAGTAGGGGCTTCTGCTGCATGTGGCTCCTCTCCAGGGCACCATCACACTTTTTTCTTTCTGTTATCATTGTTGAGTATACAGCTTGAAATATAAACTAACCTTTAGGAACTATTTTCTAAGTCGCTGCATTCAAAGACCCGGGGGCTTGCTGAATTGGAAGGAATCCCATAGTGTCCTCCCTTCTCTCCTCCAGACATTAACTCAACCTTCACATAATGCTTGTCTCTTATCCAGTGTGCTTCCTTCCCTATTATTACTTGTTATTCATCTTCACTTCATTAATATTTAAAGATCATGGCCATTATTCACTGAAAAGGGCAACACTTACCACCAGCCATGCAAAGGTGAGCACAGATGAAATTTCTAAGGAAGTGTTTTGAAAGCATGGTATTTCCAGAGTCTCATTTATCTCTATTTCTATTGTATGGTTGTTTTTCCATTCTTCTTGTGCAACTGTAACAAAACATAAGGAGGGAAAGACATGGATCTATGATTGGTCTGTAAAGTATTTTTAATCCAAGAAATGAGAACAGTTTTAGTATAGAGATTCAACTATCTTCAGGGTACACCTATGAAGAGGACCCCACCACCTACAGTCCTCATTGTATAAATGGCGTAACAGGGTCACTGAGAAGCACAGGGTTGTCGATCACTGAATAACTACAGGAAACTCCCCTAACAGAATCCAACTCACAGTTCAGTACATTCTTCTGCTTTAACCTCAAGTTGGTGCATTAGTCTTTAGATCATATTTCCTGGATCAGGTAGAATATAAAACATTATAATCTGGCCTCAGTTGTCTTTTAAAATTTTTAATAGACAATTTTTTTAGAGAAGTTTTAGGTACATAGCAAAATTGAGTGGAAAGTACAGTTTCCATATATACCCTGCCCTCATGCATGCACAATCTCCCCCATTATTAACATCCCTAACCACAGTGATGCCTTCATTACAATCAATGAAACTCCATCAAACACATCATCACCCAAAGTTCATAGTTTATTTACATAAGGCTCACTTTTGGTGTTGTACATTCCATGAATTCTGACCAAAGTCTGATATATATCCACTCTTGTAATATCATATAGAATAGTTTCACTGACCTAAAAATCCTTTGTGCTCTGCCTTTTCATCCCTTCCTTTCACCAAACTTCTGACATATGCTGATCTTTTCACTGCGTTTATACCTGATTGTCTTTTTAGAGCTTACAGATATTTCTACAAAGAAGAAAGCACATAGAAAAACACAGCAGGAAACTCCAAGGAAGCATGTTTAATGAATTATTTTCATTTTTAAAGTGATATGAGATAAATAGTTTTATAGTCTCTCTTTTGGGGAAAGTTATTTACACATATATATACATTTGTGAGTAAACTATAATATCAGAAAATAATTTATAAATGACAACAATTCTATCATCTTAATATCCTGAAAATCTTATTCTTTTTTCCTATATCTATACAAATATTGTTTGTATGCAAGTATTTTTTTTATACTTTGCAATTTTATTTACCAGCAAATATCACCTATAGCTTAAAAGGTTTTGCATGATTCTTAAGCTACCTGTGGTTGAAATTTCTATTACATCACATACATACATCATAATTAGGTTAGCAATTTTCAAGTATTGAATCATATGCTTTTTCAGTTTTTAGCTTATTTAAACTATTACAGTCTTTATAGCAAGGTTCATCCTTAAACTAATAGTTTTCTTCTGACCATTTAGCTACTTAAGATACTTTCCCAGAAGAATAATTAATAGGTCAGGAGGTGTGAACATCCTCCTTATTATCAACAGCACATTTTTAAAAAACATGGGAATATTTCACATGTATTTTGCCTTTAAGGCTTTGCTGCATTTCAAGCTCTTGTCAATATCAGTTGTCCTCTTTAATGGTAACTCTCTCCTCCTGCTTTCTTAATTGAAGCCAGGCCTTCCTATTAGGGCCCATCTTCCCTGCATCATTCTCAGATAGTGGTTGTTTATTTTCTTATATCCTTATTGCTTCAAGATCAGGAGGATTGGATCAGGGCCTTTCTTGCTCTCTACTCTCTATTGCTGCTCCAACCTCAGAATTTAAAAACCAGAACAAAACAACAATAACAAAATTCCTGCCTTTTATGGTTAAAAGCATTTACTATAACAGCACTCCCCAATGGAGTTACATGTATATCACCACCAAATTTTTTGGCCATATTTGCATACCACCATTAATACTATTTAATTTTATTCTTGAGATTATAATTGTTCTACTTACATCATGTATTTTAAACAGAGACTGACCAAGGCACATATTTGTGTAGTTTATGAAATCTACTTGATATATGAATTCTATTTTAATGTGCATTATGCAAACACATAAGTAGTAAATTTTTGTAAAGTTTGTCCAGATTCTGAGAAGTTGGCAATACAAGCGGCATAACTCTAATATCCCTGAGATTCCTAATAAAAACAGACGAATTAGAGTAGTAAAACTATAGGCAACATCTATGGGGACACTAAATAACAATATAACATCATTAATAGTTGGGGACAAGTCAACAAACCACTGTGGTGTAAGCAACTGTGCAAAAAGAAACAGGAAAATCAGTGGCCCTTAGAAGTAAGGACTTACCCCTCCTACCTTCTAGAAAAATGTCAACAGACAATCACTGGAAAGAAAGGCAAACTAATCTGAGGATAGCAGCAGAAATAGAGAAAGAAGTTTGTAGGCACCAAATTACCAGAGGCTTCAAGGGAAAAATGAAAAGGCTTGTCAGTGCTAGAGCAGAGGGGACTCTCCAGAGAAATCCCACTCTGAGACAAAACCCCTGGGAGTAGAATCCAAATTATACCAGACAGGTCCAACAGGAGAAAGCAAAGAGGCAATTTAGATAAAAGTGAGGGATAGGAGGACAGGAAGTGCATTTTACAAAGTATAATGGCATATAATTTATCTTGAAAATAACAGAAGAGATAGCTCTAGAGACACTGAAGACTCTAGAAAAGATAGCCTGGTGTACTCTTCTGTGATAAAAGTCAATTTAACAAACATATTTAGAGCAATAGAAGAAAGTGGGTTGGAATCACATATAAATATAGCATAAGAAAAAAGAGAATAGAGGGCAAAGTAAGATTCCTATACTAATAACAGCATATTAGAAAGACATGACTTCAAAATAAATAAAAACTATAGCCCAATTATTCAAAATGAACTAAAAGAAATAAAGAAAATGATATAAGCTATGATAAATTTTAGAAAGACTGCTAAATGAGTCATTTGGAGAGAAGAAATTCTATAGAAGATAAGTGAGAAAATTTAGGAAAATGTTGGAAGTAAGTTTTTAAAATCATTTCAGAAATTAAGAGCAAACTAGAAAAAAAACCCAAGAATATATTAATACAAAAGTTAATGCATTAAAAGAAATTTAAAAAATAGAATGAGGGAAATTTTTAAGTGAAATGTTAATAAATAATGGATTTTATAAGCAAAAAGAGGTAAAAGAGATTCAAAGAAAGAGATAGGAAAGAAGATGGAGAATATGTTTAATAAACAATACTCAAGGAAATAAACAATAGAAAAACACTGGAAATTATAACTCTAGTACAATTTATTAAAATTGTAAAATGACTAGAAATGAGTTAAAATAAGTTAAAATGACTAGAAAATATATATTAAAAGATTATACTTCAAAAGTAGGAAAATACTCTCAGAATGGATATTAAGCATATTTTTATAACAATGTTAAACAAAATCAGTTCTGGGGAAAGAAAATCAAATTGTTATTAATTTTTAGACAGCAATTCTTTACGCCAGAAAATAATATAGTAACATTTAATGGGCTTCCCTGGTGGCTCAGATGGTAAAGAATCTCCCTGCAAAGCTGGAGACCCAGGTTCAATCCCTGGGTCAGGAAGATTCCCTGGAGAAGGGAATGGCAACCCATTCCAGTATTCTTGTCTGGAGAATTCAATGGACAGAGGAGCCTGGCAGGCTATAGTCCATGGGCTTGCAAAAAGTTGGACATGACTAAGCAACAACTTATACACAACGTATTTAATATACTCAAGGAAAGAAAATATGAGTTAAGGATATTATATTCAATCTTTAACATGAAGATTATAAAAATAAAACTTATTAAAAGTCACACAAGAGCTCAGGGAATACTGCCCCATGAGCATTTCCTGAATATTCTCCAACAGAATATATTTCAAACTGAAGAGACATTTACAAAAAGGCTGAGGGTAAGTGTTGAATATGTATTTGCCTTTAGCATGAAGAATAAATAATTGTTCTAAGTGAGTAGTAATGAATATATATTTTAAAATGAGGATAAGAATGTCAAAAACAGGGTTGGGTGGGTATTGAGGGACTCCTTGTTTCGGGAGCATGAAGAGGTCAGTGAAAAAAAGATACATATAAAACTGAGCAAATGTGTTAAAAATCACCATTTTCAGGGCCCTGGAAATTGATCAAAGACAAACATTTAATTGAGAAACATTTCTTCTTGACAAGCCACCAGAGCTTCAGTAAGAACAGTAGGAGTCTTCAGCCTGCTTGCTTTGGGATCCTTCCATCACCTTTCTCTGGAGAAGGCAATGACAACCCACTCCAGTACTCTTGTCTGAAAAATCCCATGGACGGAGGAGCCTGGTGGGCCACAGTCCATGGGGTTGTGAAGAGTCAGACACGAATAAGCAACTTCACTTTCATTTTTCACTTTCACTTTCATGCATTGGAGAAGGAAATGGCAACCCACTCCAGTGTTTCTGCCTGGAGAATCCCAGGGACAGAGGAGCCTGGTAGGCTGCTGTTCATGGGGTCTCACAGAGTTGGACACGATTGAAGTGACTTAGCAGCAGCAGCAGCATCACCTTTCTCAACTAGGTTGGGGAGAAAGGTCATTTCACCATCTTAGAGCTGGCTACAAAACCCAGCAGCTTTACTTCCAAAAGGGACAGACTTAAGATAGGTCTGAGCATGAAAATCCTTCACATTGTCAGCTAGCAAGGATAAACTTAGTAGGCAACAGAAAAAAACTGAGGTTTGGTTAGCCTGGGTGTGCAGTCCCAGTGGGGTGAGTGGCAGACCAGACAGACAGTTAACAGAGATTCTAGAAATCAGAGAGTCATAAAAGAGCTGACATAAATTCTTTACACATCCCAGGCTGACTGGGAAAAATATACATGAGTAAGGGGATCTAAGAGAGCCCAGTGAAAAGTGAAGGCCAAGGGAGGTATTACTGTCGTAACTTTTTTTTTTTTTTTCTTTTATTTTACTTAACTTTACAATACTGTATTGGTTTTGCCATACATCAAAGTGAATCCGCCACAGGTATACATGTTTTCTCCATCCTGAACCCTCCTCCCTCCTCCCTCCCCATACCATCCCTCTGGGTCATCCCAGTGCACCAGCCCCAGGCATCCGGTATCGTGCATCGAACCTGGACTGGTGACTCATTTCATATATGATATTATACATATTTCAATGCCATTCTCCCAAATCATCCCACCCTCTCCCTCTCCCAGAGTCCAAAAGACTGTTCTATACATCAATGTCATAACTTTGAACGCAGTCTCTAACTCCCTCCCATACAGACGTCTATGTGTAGAGAGTGGAAGCCTATTGGGCTTGAGGTATTTGAGCACAATTTTTACCAGATTCATTTGTGGACCAACAAAGGGAATTTGATAATATATGGGAAATTCCTTGGAAGCCAAACTAAAGACATGAGAATTATAGTAAAAAGCCAAGCAGAGGTATCAATGGCCATAAGTGTACGGCCAAAAGAGATAGATTTTGCAATTTAAATATGAGTAAGTTATTAATTTTAAAAACCCACAGAATCTAGAGTTGTCATGTTATTATTATTTTTTAACGTTTAGCTTTCAATGACAACAACAAAATGATGATGTATGAAGGAAACAACAAAGTGTGACCCATACTGAAGAAAAAAGTGGTTCATTGAAAGTCACTCTGAGTAGACCATACATTAGATTGAACAGACTTCAAAGCAGCTATTAAAAGTATGTTCAAAGGATTAAAGCAAAATATGGTGACAATGATTCAATACATAGGGAATTTTAGTGAATATAAAAAGAAACAGATGATTATTCCAGAGTTTAAAAGTCAATAATAAAAATTAAAAACTTCACTGGAGATTCTCAACGGCCAATTTGAGATGGCAGAAGAAAAAAGAAAACAGCATACCTAAATAATGATTAATATAAATTACCTAATCTGAAGAACAGAGAGAAAAGATTGAAGGAAAACAGAGTTTCAGAACCATATAGGACAAATCAAATGTTCTAACATACATGTAATTAGACTCATAGAAGGAGAGATGAAACAGAGGAGGGCAGAACAAATATTTGAAGAAACAAAAGCCAAAAACTTTATATTTGATTTTTTAAAAATTTCTCCAAATTAATCTACACATTCAAGAACTTTAAAACCTAAGTAACATAAATATAACCAAATACCCACCTAAGCATACCTTCAAACTACCAAAAGCCAAAACAAAGAGAAAATTATGAAAGCAATCAGCAAGGAAAAAATCTCAAACTTATCACATGTAGGGACCAATAACAGAATCAATGGCTCATGACTCACTGGAAACAATGAAGATCAGAGACATGTTCAAAATACTGAAAGAAAAAATAGTCCACTAAGAATTTTACACTTAGTGAAACTAACTTTCAAAAATAAAAACGAAAAAAAAAAGACAAAACAATTCATGGCAAGTAGATTTTTTTTATGTGAAATTCTAAACTATGTCCCTCAGGCTAAAAGGAAATTATACCGAATAGTAACTTCTCTCCATGGGATGAAATGAAGAACATATGAAATGGTAAATATATGGGTCAATATAAGGTTTTATATATATTTTCTTTTTTTCTTCTCAGTTTTTTTAAGAACATGAAATTCTTCAAATCATTAATTATATCACTGTTCTGTTGGGTCTATTATATGAGATTGTTCATGTGTCTGTTTTTTGTCTACTTTTTCTCTTTTTTTCACAACTTACTCCAGTACATCCCTTCCTTTTGTTATTATTGTCATTAACAGCACAATATGTCTTCTTTATATATGTAATACATATAACAAACTGCATACATAGAAAAATAGAAACATTGGAGTTAACAATAAGGATATTAAAATAACTTTAATATTCAAGAATAAAGAAAAAGATGAAGGGAATAGATGAAAAGATGAACAAGTTCATCAAAGAATTAAAACTTTATCAAAAACAATAACTTTAAAATATAATATCAGAAATTAAGAATGAATTTGATGAGATTGAAAAATTACTGTATATCAAGAAAAACACTATTTGTTAGTTGTTAAATAGGTCAATAGAAGATTTCCAAACTGAACCACAGAGAGGAAAAGAAGTAGGAAATACCAAAGTACTAGAAATAATAAAAACATATTTTGATATAATATTTAACACTAGAAACTTAACATCAAAAGTTGAAACACTAATTTTAAAAACATAGAAGTGTTAGAAATAAATAGTGAATTTCTATATAATCTAGGAATGGGGAAAATTTTTCTTAAGTATGACTCAAAATTAGAACCATTAAGGAAAAAGTGAGATTTTATTTCGAAAAGTAAGAATTATGCTGCACTGGAAACAATATCATAAGAAAGTATGGATAGATGAAAAACTGAGAAAATACTTACAATTTACATCACAAAAGGTTAATAGAATTTATATATAGTAAATTTTCAGCCTAATAAAGATAATAACTATAATGAATTAAAACTCACTAATATGCTTAAGTTCGTATAGATTCTTGATACTGAACACAAATACTTATTTGTTACCTAAGAATGCTAGTGAACAAACTCATTTTTAAAACTGGTAAGCAAAGGGAAAGAATCAAGTGTCTATCCTGTGGTTTTTTTTAAACAAATTGCATATCTAGTAAATAATTGGTTCATGAGAGGAAGTTCCTCTTTATAAGAACATTTCAGCTGATAAATGAAGGAATGAAAATTAGAACATCGCTATCCGGCAGCCAATAATGAATGAATGGATCTAAGGCAATACCCATCAATGGCTGTTAACATTGCACAACCAGACGTTATGTAGTGCTGATGTAACTACACAACACCATCTATGAAATATTCTTACCAGAAGATAAAAATAAATGTGATCAAATATGTATACCTAACTACAAGGTGAAAGAAGAACATGGAGATACCATGAGATGTAAAAGCAAAATCCAGGCTGTGAGTAATTATACAAGACAAATAATCAAATTTGCTCAACAGATACACTGGCAAAGAAAAATAAGAAAAGTCAGACAACCTTCAGATTAAAAGAGAATAGACTGGTCAGAGGCAGGGGGTGGGAAGTGGGCAAAATGAATGAAGATGATAAAAAGGTGTAAAGTTCCAGTTATAAGATAGATAAATTCTGCAGATGTTATGTAGAGCATAGTGATTAAAGTGAAAAACCATATTTCATGTTTAAAAGTTGCTAAAGAAAGTACATCTTAAAGGTCCTCATCACAAAAAAAAAGAAAATTGTAACTGTGTGAGGTGATGGATGTTAACTGAACTTACTGTGATGATTACTTCACACACACACACACACAGACACACACACACACACAAGATCATCATGTTGTATACCTAAAGTGAATACGATGCTACATGTCAATTATATTTCAATGAAACTGGGGGAAAAAGGTTGAAGAATGAATTATGCCTTTAGGCAGGGTAACAGCATGCAGTTAGACTAAGATATTTGAGATAATATTATCAAGACTATTCCTTTCTATTACCAGTACTACCCCTCTGTTATTACAGTCTATACGACTTTATTCCCACACCTCCTCCTCCTCCTACCATTTCTCCTTTTTCTCCTACTAATGCTTCTAAAAACATGAACACCCCTCCCCCCCCAAGACTTTTGCTGTAATCTGGGAAATTAAAGCCACATGGGTATGCTTTATAACCAGTCCTAACAACTACGTATTTTAGATGCATTAAAGTCTTAATAATCTGAAGCACTGTGTGATCCAGTAGCATCAAATGAAGGAAACCTGGATTACAATCACCCAAGGCTTGACTCAAAGAATTGTGTTTCTTGGAATAAATCAAATGCTAATCTAAAAAGAAACTGTCAAATGAAAGTGAAAAAAGAAGCAAATGCCAAACAGTGTGTAACATTTCTGCCCTCTTCCACAGCCTCAGAGCACTAGTTCATACAAAGGAACAAGGTACAGTTAGAAGAGTCCCTTCTCAGCTTTCCCCTCAAAGCATTTTCCCTCAGCTTGTCAGCTTTTCCCTCAAAGGCTCCAGGAACGTGGGCAGGTGGGCGGGCTTTACATTGTTTTGTGAACAGATGGAAGAGACTGACCCCGCAAACGACTGAGAGGAAAAGGAAAGAGGTCACAACCACCTCTGGTCCCTCAGCATTTTCATATTTAGATTCTTACACACCACTTCAATTTGTATTTGTTCACCTGCTGCACATATTTGCACTCATGTGTGCTTTGCCGACCCAACCAATCTGTTGAAGTTCTCCCAGGGATGTGAGAGGGAAGTGGTGCAAGGGAGAGAAGAAGTGAGCAAAGATCAAAAGAATTAAGGGAAAAAGATATCATTGGGGGAATTTGACAGGGCTTTTGAGTGATAAGAGGCCCCATCTAAGTATCTATCCCTTACGTTTATACCAGGCTCACATCTTTGATCAGGTGGCACTAGTGGTAAAAATTCCTCGCCAATGCAGGAATTGTAAGAGACAACTGGTTCAATCCCTGAGTTGGGGAGATTCCCTGGAGGAGGAAATGCCAACCCACTCTAGTATTTTTGCCTGGGAAATCCCATGGACAGAGGAGCCTGATGGGCTACAGTCCATGGAGTTGAAAAGAGTCAGACACAACTCAGGGACTGAGCACACGCATCTTTGATCACTGCATGGTGAGTTTTTTCCCTTTCTTTCTTTCTTTTTTTCTTTTCTGTTTTTCTCCCTTTATACCCAAATACACAGCACCAGAACATTTTTTTAACACTGATGCCATTTTTCTCCCCTCTGGTCCAGCTGATGAACAGCTAAGTTATAATCAGACGATTGGGAACTGACAAGCACAAAGCATGTATACATGACTTCTGTCTCCCCAGTGATTCGCTGTTTTTAGCAGCTAGAAGCTTGGCCCTTTAAGAAATACATTTCCCCTCAAAGGCAGCACCACTTTCCTTTCTGAATGACACAATATCTCCTTTCCATTGTCTGTCTTTATGTCGAGTCATTCCCACCTCCCATTTCCTATCAAGGTTGTCAATTCTCCACGGAATAAACATTAGGTTCTCAGATATGTAGCAGCATAGTTTACAGTTTTAAGAAGAAGATAAAAAAATCTTTGTCTAAAGTGAAGTTCAACATGTACTTGTGCTAAAGTGCGGCAAATGTTCTGTTGGGTTCCGTACTAAAGAAAAAAAGAAAGAAAGTGAAGTCGTTCAGTCCTGTCTGACTCTTTGTGACCCCATGGACTGTAGCCTACCAGGAATTTTCCAGGCAAGAATACTGGAGTGGGTTGCCATTTCCTTCTCCAGAGGATCTTCCCAACCCAGGGATCGAACCTGGGTCTCCTACATTGCAGACAAACGCTTTACCATCTGAGCTACCCTTATTAGACAAATACAAAAAGAGAGGGGGATGGACTCATTTTTTAATAAGACTTGAGAAATAGAGCTCACTCATTATGATTATATTTACTATTCATAATAAAAACTACCACTTTCCAAACTCTTTGGCAGGAACTATGCTAAGTGCTTCAGAGCGATTACCTCATCTAATCATCAATGAAGGAGGTCCTATAATTATCTGTATTTGTTACATTAGGAACCAGAAACTTATGGACTTAGAATAAGATGGTAAAGATGAAATATATAATGAATGACAGAGCCAACATTCAAATCCAGACTGTTGCTGCTGCTGCTAGGTCACTTCAGTCGTGTCCGACTCTATGTGACCCCATAGACAGCAGCCCACCAGGCTCCGCTGTCCCTGGGATTCTCCAGGCAAGAACACTGGAGTGGATTGCCATTTCCTTCTCCAATGCAGGAAAGTGAAAAGTGAAAGTGAAGTTGCTCAATCGTGTCTGACTCTTCGTGACCCCATGGACTGCAGCCCACCAGGTTCCTCCGTCCATGGGATTTTCCAGGCAAGAGTACTGGAGTGGGGTGCCATTGCCTTCTCCTCAAATCCAGACTACCTGACTCTAAAATATATATTATGCAGGTAAACTCTATACAGGTATTCTCATTTCTCTTCATTCTACCTTATCATCCAAATCCATCCCCAAATGAAGTATTTTTCCTGGAAAACAGCAATGGGAATTGGGACACTGTTAAGGCAGAGGTAGAGGAGGTCCTGCTCTGTAGCTGGACTGCCAACACCATGGTCTTATCTCTTGACGAGAAGTGGAGAGAAGATAATAAATCCATATGTATTGTTTGTCCTGGGAAGCTCCTTGCCTTCTTTAAGCATGGCCTTTGTGAGTTGGTTTTTGTTGTGTTTTTTCTTATACCACCAGGTCACTTTGCCCCTAAGTTAAAATAATTCCATTTCGTATGCATTTTCCATTTGTTGACTTTCATTTTCATTTTTTCCACTAGAATAGAGATCATTTACTTTAGGACCAACTAATTTAGGGTCAGCCATTATTATCATCATTTTCCAGATGGGCTCAGAGAATGTACATGCCAATCCCCAGGTGAAATTCAGTTCCAGCCAGAAAGGAATTAGAACTTCAATCTAGGAGTCCTGCCTCCAAAGGTGGCCCTATAAAAGCAAGTATGAGTGAATGCTACACATTCAGCAGCCTCCTTGGTACTTTTCCCTGCCTTTTAAGAAATATATCCAAAGCCACTTTGATAAATGCCCCCCACAAATCTGCTTTGATTCCTTAGTCTCCCATCTCAGTGAATGGCACCACCATTCAGGTGTACATGCCAGACACGTGCATGTTTTCTCTTTCTTTCACTCACACTGCCATTGTCCTAGATCCACTCTATTACCAAGTCCTACCTGTTTAATGCCCAAAGCATCAAATTTGTCATCTTCTTCCTATATCTATCCAAACAACCACTCTGTCTCCTCTGCGTTACTGGGGTTGTTCCCTAAGTTCTCTCCACCTTTTCTTCTCATCCCCTTTCACTTCATTCTCATACTGACGCTGGTGAAGCCAGCACCCTTTTCATAACACAAATTCAATCAGGCTTTAAATGTCATGCCATCCTTTGGATGAAAATACTTCGATGTCTTCCCAAGGCGCTTAGATAAATATCAAAGCCTTGAACATGGTTGACAAGGTTCAGTATGATCTGGTCCTTACTGTATCTCCCACTTCATCCCTTAATTCTGTACCGCAGTCCCACTGGCATTTCCCCATGTCCTCAAACACTGCACAGCCCTTCACAACAGCAGTTTCCTGCCTCTGGATCCATCATAAATCTCCCACCTCCCAAATAGTGTTAATATCTACACAGTCTTCAGACCTTGGCTCAGGTGCCACTTTCTCAGAGTCCATTTCCATGGCTTCTATCACATACTCTGACAAAACCACTGTAGCCTTTATCACTTATCACTGCTTCAGTTTAACATTTATTCATGGCATTATTTGAGTAATTTCTGTCTTCATTTCCAGGCAGTACCTTTCCACTCAACCTTTCTGTACTTAGGCACTGTGCCTGGCACATGGCTGGCTCAGAATACATACTTGTCGAAAGCTGAATGCTTTCAACACATGCTTCCTTCCCACTTGCAGTCATACTTACCATTTGTCTGGATCTTTAGGCTGTAGATTTTCGTCTGAATGCCCTCTGGATACAGAGTGAAGCTACACTCATACTTTCCGGTGGCTGAGGAGGAAACATTCCTCAAGTACAGCGTCCACTCAAACACATTCCCAGGAGGTTCTCTGAAAGCCACCAGTGACCTACAGGGACTCTTGCTATCACAGTAGAAGCCATGTTGGGGATGATAAACTGCAAGCAAGTCCACCTTCTCAGTGACCTTGGACCACTGCATCTGCACCAAGATGCCTTTCTTCTGTGTTTGGCAGGTCAGGTTGACATCAGAGCCAGGTAAAGCGTAGATGTGTTCTTCTGCACCGAGTGTTTCTTCCACTACTCCTGAAAAGGAAGGGTGTGAGCATCAGTGTGCATGATTCATAGAGAGGGATTCCTTGGTGAAAGACCTTGGTTACTCTGGTAAGCAACTGAGGGAGCAGCTGGAACTTTCTTTCCTGGCTGCCTTAGCATTTGGAGGGAACTTGTGCCAGATTCAGAGAGAGAAGCATAAAACTCAAACACAAATGAGAAGACATTTGCTTAAAGACACTAGAGGAAGTTAGTAAATTTTGAATATCTCTTGGTCTATTGGTCTGTCCAAAGCACAACTTAAGGTCTCTGAATACCTATGAAAAAAATTAAGCCTATTTAAACATTGAAGCCCACTAGTAAATTTATTATGACAGCTATTCCTACAATGAATATAATTGGCTTTTTTGTTTATGAGTTAATAGCACATAACACACAATAACACCAAATATTATTTTCTGAAGCTGAAAAGTAACTAATGAACATATAACAATTTTAAAAAATACATGTTTACAGGTGGCTTTTACATATAGGTTATCTTGTTTAATCCTTCACACACATCAAAGTGTAATGCTGTTAACACTATTCATCAAAGAGGAAACCAAGGCACAGAGAAATTAAGTGATTTGCTTAAAGTCACACTTCAGTGAAAGAACATGAATTCAGTTGTCTAGGGTCTGTGCTCTTTCTATAACCTTTAGGACCTGCAAACTCCCTTCCAAATTGGTTGAGAAGAGTAAGAAATTTGACATTCAATATAAGAGAGTCAAAAGGGCCATCATTTCCCTATAGTTAGGATTTCTGAGGTAAAAAGGGGAAAAACAGTGGTAGTGGTTTCCACTATAAATAAACCATTGAGCAGCATCATCCATAACCAACACTGAGATACTAGACATGAAAGAAGATTCCCTCTCATCAGTTCTTTTACCAAATGGTGCAAGACACTTCAGACATGGTAAGCCTTTGACATGCCTTCCATAGTGTAGGTCTCAGTTTTAGAATTAACACAGAATACTGTTTCAGGCATGATATATTATTGTGACAAGTACCACTGAAGCTCACAAAGGAAAAAGATAAAAAGATGACAAGCAACTGAGAAAAAACCAGATTCTCAAAGGTACTTGACAAATGGGAATTACTACACTTTTATGGATGCAGAAGTTTGGGTAGGCAGAGGTTAGTGCAGTTTAATGTAGCTGCCTGTGAGCTCGGCTTTGCCTGATAATACACCTCTTATCCTATCTAAAGCATTATATTCCAATGTTTCCTTTGATTTAGAAATCCTCTTTAAAATCTTTGTAGCTATATCTGAAAAGCACAGTTAATTCTTAAGACACTCAGGCTCACAGCAATACCCTCATGTTATGGAATGCAGAATGAATCTTTCTTTCTGCTATTTTAAACAGGCCCTTTAGGCGCTGGTCCCTGCTGTCACAAGGAGTCTACTTTGTCTTCCAGGTCCATACCTATACATGCCTCATTAAAATTCAGCATATGTTCAACTCCCAAAGATCTGAGTATTTGGAGGAGAAATGCTTGCTAAATCCAAAAGAGAAAGTATTTGAGAAAGAGAAAAAGTTGAGCAAGAAGCTCTGAGTCTTGATGGCATTGTGATTTTTTCTTTTTTTTTAAGTGTTGCAGAGTTGTTCTGACAACCATTTGGAGAGCATTTCATTTTCAAGAAGTATAGTTTTCCAGTTACTCCAGAGACCCTCTTAGGAAGGAAATGGGTGAAAATGTCTCAGAGCAGTGGCACAAACCACCCATTCCTTTCTTGTTTTTAGTGCTCATTTGTAATCATTTCTAGATCCTTATATCTCTCTGAGACCTGCCACTTAAATACATAACTGAAAACTTTAGTAACAATCTGCCTTTGGTGATCAATTCCAGCAGTAGTCACAAGGCATTTTCAATGACCAGAGGCCCCGTTCCCTGCCTAAAGCAGCCAGCGTGACAAGAAAGGACACCCAGAAGCCTTACCCCTGACCAAATGCATCTGGATGATGGAATAGACAGCACAATATGTCCATTTTTTCTCCATTGTCTCCTGAAGGCCTCACACCAGCATTTTCATAATGATCACGGAAGTCATAGACACCTTTAACTAAGAAAACTCCAGACACCCTATTCGTGCTGAAAAACCCCACACCCACCACACGCCTGTGTCTGTTTATCACTTGGCAAGACCCCAGGAAATGAGACGTCAACAGGAAAGTAATGTGGTTCACAGCTAAGTATAACCTTCAACAGAACAACGTTGAAATTGTTCTCTGAAGTCTTGTGCATCACCTTCGTTAAAAGCATTTTCAGTATCCAAAGATTCTCTCCTTCAGGATCTCTGTGTCAGTCAAACTGCTTCTAAAATCCAAACAAAGGAAATCGTGCAGAGCAGTTCATAATGTGCTTTTCATGCATTTCTTTGCAAGAGCACAAAGTCGTTTAATAAATGTGAGCTCACCATCTTTCATAATAGTCTTTCTGTTCAATTTTAAAATGTTTTCTTTCTAGAATTACTTCAGGGTGAAAGGACAAAGAATTAACACATTTAATTTTAATAAAATCTGAAAAGGAACAGAGGTCAGCTCCTGCTAGGAAATGGAATTTTAACATCTCCTTTCTTTCAGGGAAACCCACATTCCCTGAAGGTGGAGAAGTGAAGGCTCCTTTTCCACCCCATCCAGGATAGGCTGGTGGTCAGGGAGGAAAGTCTCCCACCATGAGGGCAGGAGGTCTGCTTTGATGATAACAGAAAAGCATGTCTGTGCTTCAGCAAACACCATACAGAAACAGAGAAAACGATCAGAATCCAAAGACCGAGTATCTCCCACCTCAGCTGGCTCCCAGGCCTGTTAACATCCACCCACTAACTTTCATTTACAGAGGACGGAGACTAGATTTCAGGGAAATGACTCCTTCGTAAAGACGTCTGGTTATTCACAGAAGGACATGATGACTGTTCCCCACCAGACACAACGGTACTGGGTTTCTAGCTTGGGGTAAAATAGGATGTCTTTTCCTTCCAACATTAAGAAATGTTAGGCTGGAATTACAGAATGAGTTTAATGAACCTAGAATAAAAATAAATACACACCATCTTATGAACAGTTGGTGAAATATTCTGTGACCCTAATCTGATTACTGAAATATATGAAACACCCAGCAAGCCTAAAGACAAATGAGGAGGCTGAGTTGTGTTCTTAAGATGGTTTCTCTTTTGAGGTCAGGCGGAGATGATTCTGACCAGGTTGTCATCAAGTATCCTATTATTATGCATGTACTGATCTGTCCCACGCAAGGATTTAGGGGGATATGGATGATGCTAAGATATAAAGCATCACTCCTGCCATTCAGGAGATTTTAGAATTACCTTGGATAAGAGATTTTTCACATGATGAAATAGGGCTACTGTCTTCCTGGACATCTAGGCTACCCTCTACAGCATGACTACAAACATTTGCTATGACAACTGCCGTACTTACTCATTACTACTCAGCTAATGATGTTTCCTGCAAAGGCCAGACAATAGAGTTACTGATTTCCTAGTCCAGGATTCCCAGACTTTTATTCTTACTCCCCACTCTCAACTCCTCAGTAAGTCTCAGGTCCCTGGAGTTGTTGGGTCAGGTGGGGCTAACAGGTATTTTCAGGAAGGGATAGGGAGTTCAAAGTCTTTGAATGAAAGGCAGGAAGAAATATCACTGATCTTGATACCTTCATCTCTGCCCCTTTTCTCCTAGAAATTCCAGTAAATCACAGTGATGGAGTATAGTAGCAAAAACAGGCCAGAAGATACAAAGACCCTCATCTGTAGGTTAGTGTCCCTATTAAAATGAGACACATTATAAGCCTGGGGAGGGATTTCAGCTACCTACTCTACTTTTCATATTAAGAGAAATCTACCTAACTGGATGCCAATAAGAATCTAAATTGATTGAATTCTCTAAGAAAAATATCCTCCCCTTAAAGTTTCTAGAGGTCTCCTATCTCTTAATATTGTAAAGTGAAGCAACTCTTAAAACAAAAATCCCCCAGATTCAGAAAAAGGGGAATTCTCACTTATTTTCCAGAGTTACAGACTCACTTTTAATGACATCTTTGCCTCTCACTGGGGTTGGGATGCCCAGGGTCCCCATATAGTAGCTACAGGGCAAAACTCCTTCCTGAGTGTTGTTTTATACTTCTATGGCCCAGAGTCAACAGATTGGACAGGTTTTCCTTTGAGACTCAACCAGGCTCTAAGAGAAGAAAAATTTCTGATGCCCGCAGAACATTAACTGTGCACAGCTGGCATCCTGCAGTTGCCAGCCCCACACCGGCCCCTCCATGGCTGTTTGCATGCAGCAGGTGGCAGCAACGCCCCGCAGACCAACACTGCTAGCTCGGCGATGGGAATTGCCCCCACCCTGCTTTTCAGTCCCAGGAATATTTTCTAAAGGCCCTTTCAGCATAAGGATAGGCATTCTCTTCACTTAAAAATAACTCTTCTGTGAAGTCATGTCAATCTCTTCTATTATCGTCCCTGCTCACAAATCCCCACTGCAGTGTTTCTTCTGCCTTAGATTTGGGTCTGCTGCATATACCGAGAAAACAGAAGCAGCCAGTTTTACACACAAAAGGAAATCTTGAACTTCTTGAACTTCAGAGGCAAATTCAATTATTGACAGAGAGAAGTGGGGGCACCCATTATTTCTGCTAGAGGCAAGCCATAATTGTGTGTTTTGGACAAAGTTTTTAAATGCTCCATCTAAACACTAACCCTCAATGAGATAAGGACATTTTCAGAAATAGGAACTGAGCAAAAGATAATCTTTCTCTTGTGGTTTTCACTGAGGTTAACTCAAAATATGACTGATTAGTCTTAGATTTCATCCTTTTACTACTTACATAAAAAAACAGGAATGTGCAGTGTTCTACTGTTGTACATGTTTCTTTACCAAAATGCTTAGAACACAGTCTAGTTAATGCTTCAGTTCATCAAAAAAACATATATTTAGTGCCAACTCTTAAGGGATTACTATTGAAGAGGCATAGTTCTAGGTGATTTTAAAATACAGATGATAAAATGCAGCCCACATCTTTAAGACAACTAATCATTTTGCTGGGGAGAAAACTTCCACACACACCAAAGAAGTCAAGTAACATAAAGCACAGAAGTGAATGAGTAGGTGACACAGGTCTTTAGAAAAGGGGGTGATCTCTTAGAGATCAGGGGGCTAGGAACATATCAAGTGTGAATCTTAACTTGACTTTATATTGTAGAAGAGAATCTGGGGGAAAGCATGAGGTAAGTCATTCCAGAGAGAGAAAACAGGAAGAGCCAACACTTGGGAGTATTGAATTTCAAGGTCAATGCAGTGAGTTAGCTGTTATCATGAAGCAAAGGCTTTCTTGAGGGTGCTGAAGCAAAGTCATGCTAGGATGAGTTAAGTTCTGGAGAGCTTTGAATTCTAGGTTATAGATTTTTTTCTTCATGTCAGAGAGAGTTACTGGATTTTCAACAAAAGAGTATTGTACTTAAGAGTAACATTTTAATAGGATAAATCAGGTGAATTAGTAGGTAGACATGTGTAGACTGAAAAAAAGAAGGCAAAAAAAAAAAAAAAAAAGGCAGGAAATCTCTTAGGAATTTTGTACTTCCTTAGGCACCTCAGGATGAGAGCTTTCCTCAAAGTTGACTTACTACCTAGTGATGGGGGCGGGGACATTACAAAGAAAGAGGAGGTAAGGCTTGGTATTCAATTGCACATGGAATAAAATCTCCTCTAAATTTTCATGCACCTGAATACAAGGAAAGAAAAACCACCTACAGTTGGATTCCTGCTGGAAGAATGGGTCCTACTCCCTTGCCCTCCCCAGGAGTAATCATCAAGGGATCACTGGACTTCCAACTGGAAGTGAACCAGTTAGGTACAGGTAGTGGCCCTGCCTCCATGAGAATGAAGGTCCTCCTTTTGGTTTTCACTCAAATATTTTGAATCTTGAGAATTATCATCTAATAGAAGAGAAAGAATTTCATGAGACTTTCACACAACAATCTGTTTTATCACCATCATTTCTATCATCCTCAATCCATCTGTTGAGGACTAGTTTTAATGTAATCCATTTTTCTAATGACAACTGCTCATTATAAGAAAACACTTTAAAAGGATAAAAATAAATAAATAAAAATCAGTTGGCATTCTAAGCACCCAAAGACAAACTGAAGTACTTATATTTTGTCTTATATTCTTCTAGACATTCACATAAATATGTATATATGAAGAAAATGGATGCTTTCTATGTACTTTACCACATGCCCTTTAACTTGTGTTTTTTTACATCGTACTATATTGCAGACACAGATATATGTTATACAACAAAAATAAACTTATTCTTTTTAAAATAGTTGCATAATATATTATTCTACAGAAGTCCAGAAAACTGTTTTCAAGTAAAAATTAAAATGTTTTTCATTTTGAGAAACAGAACTACAAAATTCAGTTGAATAATTATAATAAGTAATCTTTGGATATTTCTTTTCAGTGGCAAGTTGAAATAAAGAGAGGGAGTGAGAAAGAGAGAGAGAGAGAGATGGTTTCTGATTTTTCCAAACCCCTGGGAAGCTAATGATTCAATAACTCAATAATTTTGACTTTTGCCAAAATACACTTTAAAAACCATTAACATTTCTAGGGTTAAGTTGGCATAAACAGAATTAGAAGAAATATTTTAAATTCTACATTGTATCTGGTTTCAAAGCAATGTCACATTCAATGGAGAAATTTTAAAACACCTTGAAAAACTGAGAAGTGTTCAATTGATCTTAGAGCTTAAAAAAAAAAAAAAGCGTGAAACAAAATCACATGTCCTGATCCTTTCGTTGTTGTTCGGTCACTCAGTCATGTCCAACTCTTTGCAACCCCGTGGACCGCAGCACGCTAAGCTTCCCTGTCCTTCACCATCTCTTGGAGTTTGCTCAAACTCACGTCCATTGAGTCGGTGATGCCATCCAACCAACCATCTTATCCTCTGTGGTCCCCTTCTCCTCTTGCCTTCAATCTTTTTCAGCATCAGAGTCTTTTTCAATGAGTCAGCTCTTGTAGACTGCTACAAACAAACTCTTAGCCACATTATCTTTTTACAAACTACAGATTCACATAGAGATACTGTGCTACTACAATCTGTGAAAACAATAGGCTAGGGAAAGTCTGCCAAGCACAGGATGTGACTTTTGTCAGTAATTCCCCTTTTCTTTTTCCCCAATAATTTGCTTTAAATGAAGCTCTAAGTTTGAGAGTAAGTGAAAAGGTAAAGAGAGAAAAAGAGACCATGTTAGTTTTTTTTTTCTTCTTTCTTCCTTCCTTCTCTCTTTCTTGTAGTGAACCTAATGCAAAGTTAATTAAATAATGCTATCAGGAAATAAGAGATGTGATTAATAGATTTCTAGGGTAACTGAGAGCTAAACCAATTTTTTTTTTTTTTTCCCCTGGAAGAGGAAGGATTGTAAGGAGCAGAGGAAATGGTCAGAAAGAAAGTCCTCATTGCTGAACATCTTTTTAAAAGGTATTTCTTCTCATTTCTGGATCAATAAAAACCTTGTAATGAACATTATTTCATTTTATTTGATGACTCAGGTTCTTACAGAGACCAGGGATATTGTTCTAAACCTCAGACCCCAGAGTGGAACAAAACAACATAGAGGATAGTTGTGAATAAAAACATACTCCCCACTTCCAGAAAAGTCTAACTTTTCAAAGGTTTGTCTTTTGTGGAAAGGTCAAAAATAGAGGCACAAATGTGTTTGCACACAAAACGTGAATATTTTCTGCCAAGACCTAGAGAATGTTGGAGCTAGAAGCAATTGTATGATTATCTAGTATAGACACTTCATCTTACAGATAAAAAAATCGAGGCACAAAAGATAAGATTGTCTTGCCCAAGGTCAAAGATTTTTTTATAAAGAATTCTATACTACTTGCTATACTGAGTTGCTTCAGTTGTGTCTGATCCTTTGTGACCCTATGAACTGTAGCCTGCCAGCCTCCTCTGTCCATGGGGTTCTTCAGACAAGAATACTGGAGTGGGCTGCTACTTCCTCCTGCAGGGGATCTTTCCAACCCAGGGATCACACCTGAATCTCTCAGGTCTGGTGCACTGGTAGGCAGGTTCTTTACCACTAGCGCCACCTGAGTCTTATCTCAACACTATTAAAAAATTCAGTTTTATGTTTTCAGTAGTTGAAAACAACCATTCTTCAAGTTAATATGCAAATTTCCTTCAGTATCTTGACAATGAAGCAACAATCTAGAAAACATAGGTTTTTAAAAAATTCCTATGACATTTTTCTCTACTAACCTGCACTTGTATGTTACAGAGGAAACAACAGTGAGTGATTTGTATGTATATATTTAAATTCCATGGACAGAGGAGCCTGGTAGGCTAAGTCCATGGGGTCACAAAGAGTCGGACATGACTGAGTGACTTCACACTTCACACATTTGTATATGTACATGTACATTTATCTAGTCATACTCAACATATTTAAACACATGCATATATACTTGTTGAAAAGTTTCTGTTTGTGCATTTGCTTGCCTGCTTTTCATGTTAATTTCCTGGAGGAATTCTGACTATTTCTTTGGGTGAAACCAGGCATGCTATATTTTAATGGAAGTTATTGAATTAACCTCACCCTGGTGTTTATAACTCAGCATCAGTTTTATCCTATTTTCACTGTTATTTAGTCATTTATCTTTTTTCCCTCTGGTTTTGCTCAGAGAAGGCATCATAGGTCTCTTATTTACAATTCCAAGCAATTCTTTTTCTCTTTTCTGCTGCTGCTGCTAAGTCACTTCAGTCGTGTCCGACTCTGTGTGACCCCATAGACGGAAGCTCACCAGGCTCCCCCGCCCCTGGGACTCTCCAGGCAGTCTCCCCTTTATCCCTAGTACCCACAATTAGAGCTGAGTGGGGAACCCAGGACCTGGCTGGGGGCACATCTCTGGGAGCATGCGATGTTGGTGTAAACAAAACGACAAAGAAAATGCTGTGTGTGGAGAGTCCTCTGAAACAAGCTGAAAATCCTCAAGGCTTTTTTTTTTTTTCCCTAAAACAAAATCATGTTTTGTCACTTTTAAGAATGTTAGAAAAGCTTCTTTCCCCCTAAAAGAGAATCATGGCTCATTGCTTCTGAGAAAGTTAGAATCTACTTGGAATTAGAAGTATTTGTATCAATTTCACACTCTAAGCACAGTTATAGAACCAAGAAACCTCAGAAAGGACTCTGGTGTCCAGGGAAGGGAAATGATGAACATGAAGTCACAAGTTATTTATACTGTAAATATTGAACTTAAGGGTTTGGCTTTACCTTGGGCTACTTTATTTTCTCCACAGAAGGAAGGATCAATCATATCACAGATGTTGCTATGTATGAAGCCAGGAGTGAAGGACAACAGAAGCAGGCTGAAATGTGGGTGCTGGGTTGTCAACCAAACTCAGTCCCCAACAAAGCAATTCACCCCCTGCCATATCAGCCTCACAGCACACATATCTCAGATGTGTGCCTTTGTGACAGACAACTGCTCAGAGACTCCGAGAGATACTTGAGAAAGGTGCAGACCTCAACTGTCAGCTCTGTGAATGTCCAAGCTCCTTTCCGCATGCACCCTAGGTCAGACACACAGGAGCTCACCAAGGCTCCCCCCACCAACTCCACACTCACTCTCTTACCAGAGTCCTGCCCACTCTTTCCTTTCTGTCCCTCAGGCTCTCCATGTTCACTGAGCCCCAAGGTGTTTGTATTTGCCATTTTCTCTGCTTTGAACACCCTTCCACGAGATCCTTACATGACTGGATTTCTGGGGCTGTTTAAGTGCCCTTTCCTCTGTGAGGCCTTTCCTGACCTCTGTGACTAAGCCTTCCCCACCTCCTCCCACCGTGGGTCTCTGCCACACCAAAAGCTGTATTTCCTCTGTCATGCCCATCACTGTAAGTTAAGTTTCTGACTTTCTTATTGGTATAACACACCATCACTTTGCTTTAGTATGTGTAAGCTCTGTGAGTACAGGGACTCTGTGCCTTGCCAAACATCCTTTCTCTCCACCTTTGACCTCCAGCTGTTGTGGAGGCAACCAGCAGCTACCATCTGCAACCTGAAGGCACCCTTCCCCAGCTGCCCTGAACACCTCTTACTTTCTGACTTTGGCATCTCTGGGGAAGAGATACAGGGTCTCATCCTCTCTGACACATGCACAATGTTGAAAGTACAAGGAGTTAATGCCCCATGGCAGGGGGCAGGGGACATGACCAGGGGGAGCAGGAGCTGCTGCATAAATCCCTCCTCTTCTGACGCTCATTTGGGTGATTCTCACATGAAAATGTTCTACCCAACTCTTCAGAAGGCACCCAGAGGGACACAGACACATTTGTCCACCATGTCAGTTGTTTAATAATATGCCCTTGAACTGCCTTTTCCTTCTTCTTTACGATATTTTTTCAGTCCCCAGTTCCTGTTCCAGAGAATATTATCCTCAAGTAACTAAGAAGGCCCCAATCTCAGTTGTGCTTTTGGAGACAAAATCTCCCTACTCCCTGCTCTTTCTCCAGCCCCCATGGAAACTATATGAATGCTTCTAGGTGGGTGAAACTCTCTTGACTAAGAAACACCATTTCTCATCAATGAGGACAATATTGCATATTCATCTCACAACGTGCAGAAAACTGAAATAAGTTAGTAAGGGTGTCCTAAAAATAAGATATAGCCTTCACTCTGATTAGCATCTCATCAAATATTGGACTCCAGCTCTGTCCGGCACTAGGATTGATCTACAGAACAAAGATATAGGACCTTTTCTCTTCCCTGATGTGTCTCCAGCATTACCAAGGAGAGGGGTGACTACTGTAAGGACCCCCACCAGATCTACCACCAGTTATGACCTTTATTTCTGCTTTACTGACTATGCCAAAGCCTTTGACTGTGTGGATCACAAGAAACTGGAAAATTCTTCTTTTTTTTTTTTTTTTGAAAGGTATGGATAAATTTTATTTATTACCCTATATCTACAATTTAATTTGAGGTAAAATATAAGCAACACATAAAAATGTCTATTTCTGCTACCATGTAATATAATTCTCCATTGTGAATATTGTGATAAAGCTAATGAAAACTCTATGCCATCACATACTCTGGCTCTTCGTATAGCTGGTATTTTACATCTCTTACTGTTGGTGAAATCTCAACACATGTAAGATTCTCCTACAAATGGCGCAGAATGTCAGAGTGTGCCTGGTCAGCTGACGGACCCCTCACTGCCCACACTGGGGCCTCAGTGTCACCAGTTCAGCCGCAGAGTAAAGAAGGCAACGAAACCCTCCTCCCCAAGTTCTGAGCCGAGCTGGGGTGGGGTTCCACAGAATTCCACACCGCAACTGGGCTCACGGCAGTGAGGCTCTATGTTGCTCAGCTCGCCCCAACACTCAGACCTGACCTCAAACTTCTGGTTCGCCATGCATTTTATTTGGATGAAAAGTAAATGTAGATGGAAGAGGGTCTCTGTGTTCCATCTATAAGCCACACACTGAGATTACCGACCTCTTACTGGCTGTTAGCTGGTCCTGATGGTTGTGTTTTCATGATGATAAAAAACATATGAACCATGATAGAGAGCTTAGGAAAAGGTTTAGTCAAATACACAGATACTAACTGTTCACTCAGTCATTAAGGAGAGCTGTGAACAAAAGGGTCATTTAAACGATTTTCTCCAATAGAAAAACTAAAGAGCTGAACTATATCACAGGGGTTTTCTTCACTGCCGAAGGTGAGATGTTCCGGTAGGAGATATCTTCACTTGATTGGAAAACAAACACCATCGCTGAAGGCTCTGTTGAATACGTAAAAAATCTGATGAGCTCCATCCCTGTCATTTTCCCTGTCGTTTTTCCAGCACTGCTGTAAAATCCTTATAATACATTCCCAAGGAAACCAGCCATTCCAAATCTACAGTCACTCTGCTCTTTAATTCAATTCACAGAACCGCTGAAAAAGTAGACATTTCTATCTAAAAGTAGAAAAAAAGGTTTGTATAGAAGGTATTTCTTTTTTTTTTTTTTTTATCAAGAATCTCTTTTATTGATTATCAGAAACATTACAAACATCTAGTATGAACAAATTGTAACATGATAGTGTTTAGTTTGAACAATTAATACATTTCAGATATAATATTATACATATTTCAATGCTATTCTCCCCAGTCATCTCACCCTCTCCCGGTCCCAGAGTCCAAAAGTCTGGTCTATACATCAGTGTCTCTTTTGTTGTCTCGTAAATAGGGTTATTTTTTACCATCTTTCTAAATTCCATATATATGCGTTAGTATACTGTATTTGTGTTTTTGTTTCTGGCTTACTTCACTCTGTATAATAGGCTCCAGTTCCATCCACCTCCTTAGAACTGATTCAAATGTATTCTTTTTAATGGCTGAGTAATACTCCATTGTGTATATGTACCACAGCTTGTTTATCCATTCATCTGTGGATGGACATCTAGGTTGCTTCCACGTTCTGGCTATTGCAAACAGTGCTGCTATGAACATTGGGGTACAGGTGTCTCTTTCAATTCTGGTTTTCTCAGTGTATATGCCCAGCAGTGGGATTGCTGGATCATAAGGCAGTTCTATTCGCAGTTTTTTGAGGAATCTCCATACTGTTCTCCAAAGTGGCTGTACTAGTTTGCATTCCCACCAACAGTGCAAGAGGGTTCCCTTCTCTCCGCACCCTCTCCAGCATTTATTGCTTGTAGACTTTTGGATAGCAGCCATTCTGATTGGCGTGAAATGGTATCTCATAGTGGTTTTGATTTGCATTTCTCTGATAATGAGTGATGTTGAGCATCTTTTCATGTGTTTGTTAGCCATCTGTATGTCTTCTTTGGAGAAATGTCTATTGAGTTCTTTGGCCCATTTTTTGATTGGGTCCTTTATTTTTCTGGAATTGAGCTGTAGAAGTTGCTTGTATATTTTTGAGATTAGTTGTTTGTCTGTTGCTTCATTTGCTATTATTTTCTCCCATTCTGAAGGCTGTCTTTTCACCTTGCTTATAGTTTCCTTTGTTGCACAGAAGCTTTTAAGTTTGATTAGGTCCCATTTGTTCATTTTTGATTTTATTTCCAATATTCTGGGAGGTGGGTCATAGAGGATCCTGCTGTGATGTAAGTCAGAGAGTGTTTTGCCTATGTTTTCCTCTAGGAGTTTTATGGTTTCTGGTCTTACATTTAGCTCTTTAATCCATTTTGAGTTTATTTTTGTGTATGGTGTTAGAAAGTGTTCTAGTTTCATTCTTTTACAAGTGTTTGACCAGTTTTCCCAGCACCACTTGTTAAAGAGATTGTCTTTAATCCATTGTATATTCTTGCCTCCTTTGTCAAAGATAAGGTGACCATATGTGCGTGGATTTATCTCTGGGCTTTCTATTTTGTTCCATTGATCTATATTTCTGTCCTTGTGCCAGTACCATACTGTCTTGATGACTGTGGCTTTGTAGTAGAGCCTGAAGTCAGGCAGGTTAATTCCTCCAGTTCCGTTCTTCTTTCTCAAGATAGCTTTGGCTATTCGAGGTTTTTTGTATTTCCATACAAATTGAGAAATTATTTGTTCTAGCTCTGTGAAGAATACCGTTGGTAGCTTGATGGGGATTGCATTGAATCTATAAATTGCTTTGGGTAGTATATTCATTTTCACTATATTGATTCTACCAATCCATGAACATGGTATATTTCTCCATCTATTAGTGTCCTCTTTGATTTCTTTCACCAGTGTTTTATAGTTTTCTATATATAGGTCTTTAGATTCTTTAGGAAGATATATTCCTAAGTATTTTATTGTTTTCATTGCAATGGTGAATGGAATTGTTTCCTTAATTTCTCTTTCTATTTTCTCGTTATTAGTGTACAGGAATGCAAGGGATTTCTGTGTGTTAATTTTATATCCTGCAACTTTACTGTATTCATTGATTAGTTCTAGTAATTTTCTGGTGGAATCTTTAGGGTTTTCTACGTAGAGGATCATGTCATCTGCAAATAGTGAGAGTTTTACTTCTTCTTTTCCAATTTGGATTCCTTTTATTTCTTTTTCTGCTCTGATTGCTGTGGCCAAAACTTCCAAAACTATGTTGAATAGTAATGGTGAAAGTGGGCATCCTTGTCTTGTTCCTGACTTTAGAGGAAATGCTTTCAATTTTTCACCATTGAGGATAATGTTTGCTGTGGGCTTGTCATATATAGCTTTTATTATGTTGAGGTATGTTCCTTCTATTCCTGCTTTCTGGAGAGTTTTTATCATAAATGGATGTTGAACTTTGTCAAAGGCTTTCTCTGCATCTATTGAGATAATCATATGGTTTTTATTCTTCAGTTTGTTAATGTGGTGTATTACGTTGATTGATTTGCGGATATTGAAGAATCCTTGCATTCCTGGGATAAAGCCCACTTGGTCATGATGTATGATCTTTTTAATGTGTTGTTGGATTCTGATTGCTAGAATTTTGTTAAGGATTTTTGCATCTATGTTCATCAGTGATATTGGCCTGTAGTTTTCTTTTTTTGTGGGATCTTTGTCAGGTTTTGGTATTAGGGTGATGGTGGCCTCATAGAATGAGTTTGGAAGTTTGCCTTCTTCTGCAATTTTCTGGAACAGTTTGAGTAGGATAGGTGTTAGCTCTTCTCTAAATTTTTGGTAGAATTCAGCTGTGAAGCCGTCTGGACCTGGGCTTTTGTTTGCTGGAAGATTTCTGATTACAGTTTCAATTTCCGTGCTTGTGATGGGTCTGTTAAGATTTTCTATTTCTTCCTGATCCAGTTTTGGGAAGTTGTACTTTTCTAAGAATTTGTCCATTTCTTCCACATTGTCCATTTTATTGCCATATAATTGCTGATAGTAGTCTCTTATGATCCTTTGTATTTCTGTGCTGTCTGTTGTGATCTCTCCATTGTCATTTCTAATTTTATTGATTTGATTTTTCTCCCTTTGTTTCTTGATGAGTCTGGCTAGTGGTTTGTCAATTTTATTTACCCTTTCAAAGAACCAGCTTTTGGCTTTGTTGATTTTTGCTATGGTTTCTTTTGTTTCTTTTGCATTTATTTCTGCCCTAATTTTTAGGATTTCTTTCCTTCTACTAACCTTGGGGTGCTTCATTTCTTCCTTTTCCAGTTGCTTTAGGTGTAGAGTTAGGTTATTTATTTGGCTTTTTTCTTGTTTCTTGAGGTATGCCTGTATTGCTATGAACTTTCCCCTTAGGACTGCTTTTACAGTGTCCCACAGGTTTTGGGTTGTAGTGTTTTCATTTTCATTCGTTTCTATGCAGAATTTGATTTCTTTTTTGATTTCTTCTGTGATTTGTTGGTTATTCAGGAGTGTGTTGTTCAGCCTCCATATGTTGGTCTTTTTAATAGATTTTCTCCTGTTATTGAGATTTACTCTTACTGCATTGTGGTCAGAAAAAATGCTTGGAATGATTTCAATATTTCTGAACTTACCAAGGCTGGATTTATGGCCCAGGATGTGGTCTATCCTGGAGAAGGTTCCGTGTGCACTTGAGAGAAAGGTGAAATTCATTGTTTTGGGATGAAATGTCCTATAGATATCAATTTGTTTTAACTGGTCTATTGTATCATTTAAAGTTTGTGTTTCCTTGTTAATTTTCTGTTTAGTTGATCTATCCATTGGTGTGAGTGGGGTATTAAAGTCTCCCACTATTATTGTGTTATTGTTGATTTCTCCTTTCATACTTGTTAGTATTTGTCTTATATATTGTGGTGCTCCTAAGTTGGGTGCATATATATTTATAATTGTTATATCTTCTTCTTGGATTGATCCTTTGATCATTAGGTAGTGACCTTCTTTGTCTCTTTTCACATCCTTTGTTTTAAAGTCTATTTTATCTGATATGAGTATTGCTACTCCTGCTTTCTTTTGGTCTCTATTTGCGTGGAAAATCTTTTTCCAGCCCTTGACTTTCAGTCTGTATGTGTCCCCTGTTTTGAGGTGGGTTTCTTGTAGACAGCATATGGAGGGGTCTTGTTTTTGTATCCATTCAGCCAGTCTCTGTCTTTTGGTTGGGGCATTCAACCCATTTACATTTAAGGTAATTAATGATAAATATGATCCCGTTGCCATTTACTTTGTTGTTTTGGGTTTGAATTTATATATCCTTTTTGTGTTTCCTGTCTAGAGAATGTCCTTTAGTATTTGTTGGAGAGCTGGTTTGGTGGTGCTGAATTCTCTCAGCTTTTGCTTGTCTGTAAAGGTTTTGATTTCTCCTTCATATTTGAATGAGATCCTTGCTGGGTACAATAATCTGGGCTGTAGGTTCTTTTCTTTCATCACTTTAAGTATGTCTTGCCATTCCCTCCTGGCTTGGAGAGTTTCTATTGAAAGATCAGCTGTTATCCTTATGGGAATTCCCTTGTGTGTTATTTGTTGTTTTTCCCTTGCTGCTTTTAATATTTGTTCTTTGTGTTTGATCTTTGTTAATTTGATTAATATGTGTCTTGGGGTGTTTCGTCTTGGGTTTATCCTATTTGGGACTCTCTGGGTTTCTTGGACTTGAGTGATTATTTCCTTCCCCATTTTAGGGAAGTTTTCAACTATTATCTCCTCTAGTATCTTCTCATGGTCTTTCTTTTTGTCTTCTTCTTCTGGGACTCCGATGATTCGAATATTGTAACGTTTAATATTGTCCTGGAGGTCTCTGAGATTGTCCTCATTTCTTTTAATTCGTTTTTCTTTTTTCTCCTCTGATTCCTTTAATTCTGCCATTCTATCTTCTAATTCGCTAATTCTATCTTCTGCCTCTGTTATTCTACTATTTGTTGCCTCCAGAGTGTTTTGGATCTCATTTATTGCATTATTCATTATATATTGACTCTTTTTTATTTCTTCTAGGTCCTTGTTAAATCTTTCTTGCATCTTCTCAATGCTTTTCTCCAGGCTATTTATCCATGATTCCATTTTGCTTTCCAGATTTTGGATTAATTTCACTATCATTATTCGGAATTCTTCATCAGGTAGGTTTGCTATTTCTTCCTCTTTTGTTTGGTTTGGTGGGTAATTATCCTGTTCCTTTACCTGCTGGGAATTCTTCTGTCTTTTCATCTTGTTTAAATTGCTAAGTTTGGGGCGTCTTTACTGTATTCTGGTAGTCTGTGGAGTTCTCTTTATTGTGGCGTTTCTGCACTATATGTGGGTTTGTACCGGTGGCTTGTCGAGGTTTCTTGTTTATGGAAGCTTGTATCGGTGTTCTGGTGGGTGGAGCTGGATTTCTTTTCTCTGGGGTGCAGTGGAGTGTCTAGTAGTGAGTTATGAGATGTCTATGCTTTTGGGGTCGCTTTGTGTAGCCTGTGTATTGGAGCTCAGGCTGTGTTCTTGTTTTTCTGGAGAATTTGCTTGGTATGTCTTGTTGTGGAACTTGCTGGTCTTTGTGTGATGCTTGGTTTCAGAGTAGGTATGGAGGCTTTTAATGAGCTCCTGTCAATTAGTGTTTCGTGGGATCAGGGTATGGACTTAAGCCTCCTGGTTCCAGTTATTGGTCTTATTTTTACAGTAGTCTCAAAAACTTCTTCTTCTATAATGCATTCCACAACTGGACCACTCAGAGATGTTAACTGAATTATACATAGAAGGAAAAAGGGAGGAAGGAGACAGAGGTGGTCAGGAGGATAAAAGGAGGGAGTGTGAAGGAGAGAGACAGATCTAGTCAGTAATCAGTAAAGAAAAGAAAAAAGGAAAGGAAAAAAGCAAAGGACAAGAAGGAAAAAAAGAAAAAAAAAAAAAAACAGGGTCGCAAAAGTTATATCTAAACGTGGAGATTAAAGAAGTACTAGAGGATAAAAAAAAATAAAAATAAAAGAAACAAAACAAACAACAACAAAAAAAAAATAAAAGGAAAAAAAAATTTTTTGTTTTCCTTTTTCCAATTAAAAAATAATAAAAATTTAAAAAATATATATATATTAAAAAAAGAAAAGAAAAAAAAAGGAAATAATGATGGTAAAAATAGTAACAATATATATAAGAGTTTCTCTATTATTGTTGTGGGTTCAGTTCATTTTCAGCTAGTTCCTTGTTCCGGCTTAAATTTCTCAAGATCTATAGGCCCCTTTCTCTGTGGTTGGTCTGTATAGTTCTTTGTTCTGTGCACGGTTCGGCGGTGTTCTGGGCCAAGGCCCGCCACTCGTGTGGTCGGCGCTGCACAATCTGGATTGTCGGCCCAAACTACTCCAGTTAGGCAGCACTCCAGACAATCAGGCGAACGAAGTCTGCGCTGAGGTCTCCTTTAGAAGGCAGTGAGTTGCTTTTCTGGGTGTCCGACGTCCTCCGCCAGCACTCCGAAGCTGTTTGTGGTATTTACTCGGCGCCCAGATGTCCCATTGATGAATTTGTGGAGGAGAAAGCGTATTCCCCGTCCTAATCCTCCGCCATCTTAACCGGAACTCTAGAAGGTATTTCTGTTATACAAGTATATTACACAGCCTGGGGCAGTCACAGGTCCGAAAAGCTCTTCTCACTCACTGATACTTTAAGCCTGGGAGGGAAGAGTTCCACCACATAGGGTCTGGTTCTTGCTTGATTTGGGAGTTTCCATCAGTCTCCTTTATTTCTTCGGTTTCAGGAACCTCCAATTGGGTTGGCTCAGTTGATTCTTGGATCACTGGGCCTTCTGACTCATTCTGATCAACCAACTGGTTATTAATCACAAATCCTGGAAATGGTCTAATGACTGTGAATTTAATGAACTCAGCAGAATCTAAGATCCTTCTCATGGAGCTGATTTCCAGATAGCTGGGGGCTTTGAATGACACTCTGGGGGACATGTCATCAACCACCACACAGCCAGGGTTAATTGTGATTTTCCTGTAAGGAAACTTCATGGGGAAACCCATCCCAATGGCTTCACCAAATTTGCGACTGAAGAGGTCATTAACTTGCTCTCTTAGCTGTCGAGCTTTTTCAACTTTTGATAGTCTTTCATTATCATTGTCTGGAATTGTTAATTATCATTAACACCTGAATGATGTTAAGGTCTTCAACACCTGATGCAGTAGTATTAACACTGGGTGATGAACTGATTTTTCTTGGAGGGCTCTTAGATGAGGAGGTGCTCTCCTTAACTGCAATCTCAAACATTTCCGGTTTTTTAATGATGAACTTAATTTTGGCTTTGTTTCTGAGTATCTTCTCCAGCCTTGGAATGCCAAAAGTAGACGGTTGTCGGAATGGCACGCCCTCGGGTAAGCCTTCCACATAAAAGTCTTCTGGGAAAGACTCAAATAACGCGAACGGCACTTTCACAGCTTGTTTAAGGTCAATAGCTTCACCACATTTTTCACTGAAAAGATTTTCAACTTTCTGTTTTAGGTCTGTGATTTTGGCATTCCAGGCCTCAAAGGAAAACTCTCCCTCGAGGCTTGAAGGGAACATTAGAACCATTCGTCTGGGTAGGGGTTCGAACAGCTGAGGTTTGAGGATTGCTGTTATTAGGGCCTTCCACAGTGACCTCAATTTCAGGAACTTTCAAATTACTCCCGGGGCTTTGTGTCTTTTTGGCAACTGCAAAGCTGTAAAGTAAGCAGATACCATTTCTTTAGTGTTAACTTTACTAGCCATTCCAGGAGGCAAGTAGGAAATAACTAGTTCAGGTTTTTTAACAACAAACTTGTTTTTATTACTTCCACGGACAATCCTTTCCAGTCTTGGAATTCCAAACCAGGTAGGGCTTCGAAAGGGAATTCCTTCTGGCAAGCCTTCTACATAGAGGAACTCGGGATTTGATTCAAACACTGGGTACGGTACTTTTACTGCCTCTGTGAGTCCAAGAGCTTGAGCAAATTTCAAATAAAAAATCTCTTCCACTTGCTTCCGTAGCTTGGTAATTCTGACATTCTAATCTTCTTTGACTCGTGTATTCGTTCTGGGCTGAGTAACTTCAGTAGTGCTGTGCGTCAGAAGCTCTGGTCTTTTAATAACAAATTTAATTTGATTGCCCACTTGAATAATTTTTTCCAGCCTTGGGATCCCATACCACAAGGGACTTCTAAAAGGAATGTTTTCTGGCAGTCCATTCACGTAAGGTCATTACGGTGTACTTCAAATTTCTGGTAAGGCACAGCCTTAGCTTTGGTGCTCCCTAAGGCTTCAGCAAATTTTTTCCAGAAAAGCTGATCTACCATCGTTCGTAACTTAGTGATTCTGGCATACCACTCTTCCTTGACTCCTGAAGCTGGTTTATCAAGCTGTAAGTCTTCACGTGTTGATTCAAAAGTTCATGCTTCTTAATCACAAAACAAATCCTTTCCTTTGCAAGTAATATCCTCTCAAGGCGAGGGATTCCATAAGTAGACGGCCTTCTAAAGGGGAGTCCTTCTGGAAGTCCTTCTACATGAAGATCTTCCACATGGGACTGGAAAAGAGGGTACGGGATCGTCACAGGACCTTTGGCTTTTATAGCTTGAGCATACTTTCTTTCAAACAACTCTTCAACTTGTTTACGCAGATCAGTAATTCGAGCATTCCATTTCTCTAAGTTGAACTCCCTCACTTTCCGTTTGCCAGCATTGGCAGGTTCTGTGACAGGTGGCTGGGGAGGTTCACTGCTCTTTGGTCTCTTGACAGGTGGAGGATAGTCATCATCTTCTGCTGGTACTTCCATTTCTGTTCCTTCATTGCCCTCTGAAGAATGATGGCTTCCTTGCAAAGACTTCGAAAGGAGGAGTTTGTCATCAACATCATCAGTTTCAGAAGGGCCTGCTTGAATGTTATATTGATAGTAATCAGGATCTTCAGATTCTTCCTTCACTGTCACAGCTGCCATTTCCAGAGAAATGCCAGAATCTTCTGAGGGTTCTGTTTTTACTTTGACGGGGCCACAGCTTCCACTTGGAGATAGCATTGACCTTTCAGCATCTGTAATCATCACACGATCACCTAGGTGCTTCTTTGGCTCTAGGAAAGGTCTTTTAATGATAAATGAAATCCCTGCTTTGTTCTCCAAAATCCACTTCAGGGTTGCGAGATCATAGTTTTCAGGATGTTTGAAGGCTACTCCTTCTGGAAGCCCCTGCACCACTACGGCGGACTGATCTCGGAGCATCTTTTCATATGGAACAGGCACCACTGTTGACTTGCCTAAAGCTTTCCCATAGCAAAAGCAGAAATAGTCCTCAACTGTTTTTCTGAGTGTTTCGATCTCCACAGCATCAACACTCGTCCGATTCGCCTGGGCTGTAGATTTCATTTTATGCATCTCTGCAGCCTTTTCTTCTTCTTCAACACAGTATTTTACAAAATCCTTCTGAAAGTCCTTTCTAGTGTTGACGAAAGTGCGTCCTCTCTCGGTCCCAACAACAAACACGTCTGTCTCATACACTGCGATGCACGCCACTTCTGCCTTGGACTTGGCCAGTTCTTTACACATGGACTCAAGAACAGACATGAGGAATGTCACCACCATCCTGCTCTCTAAGGAATCCTCATCTTCGAGAGGCAGGGTAGACACTGCTGCTTGGGCCATGATCCCCGAGTGCAGCCGCCTCGAGGCAGCGCTGGGGCGCCAAAGGGAAGTGAATGTGGGCTGCGCGAGCGCGAGCTGTGGCCGCAGTGGAGCAGCCTGGGGTTGAGATCGGCGATGAGCCGGCAGGAGGTGAGAGGGCAAGGGGGCCCGAGCGTCTCGGCCGAGCTCCTGTCACCGCCGCATGGCGGCCCTTGGCAGGGCCTCGCTCAGCGCCTAGATCCTCTCACAAGGGAACCAAGGGATAGGCCGGGGTAACCGCTGCAGGCGGACGGCCACCGCTAGAGAGTGCGTGCGGGGAAGCAGGGAGGCAATCGGTGGCCCCTTTTCTCTGCTCTGGAAAATTTTTCAACAGATGGGAATACCAGACCACCTGACCTGCCTCTTGAGAAATTTGTATGCAGGTCAGGAAGCAACAGTTAGAACTGCACATGGAACAACAGACTGGTTCCAAATAGGAAAAGGAGTTCGTCAAGGCTGTATACTGTCACCCTGTTTATTTAACTTATATGCAGAGTACATCATGAGAAATGCTGGGCTGGAAGAAGCACAAGCTGGAATCAAGATTGCCGGGAGAAATATCAATAACCTCAGATATGCAGATGACACCACCCTTATGGCAGAAAGTGAAGATGAACTAAAAAGCCTTTTGATGAAAGTGAAAGTGGAGAGTGAAATACTTGGCTTAAAGCTCAACATTCAGAAAACGAAGATCATGGCATCCAGTCCCATCACTTCATGGGAAATAGATGGGGAAACAGTGGAAATGGTGTCAGACTTTATTTTTTGGGCTCCCAAATCACTGCAGATGGTGATTGCATCCGTGAAACTAAAAGACGCTTACTCCTTGGAAGAAAAGTTATGACCAACCTAGATGGTATATTAAAAAGCAGAGATATTACTTTGTCAACAAAGGTCCATCTAGTCAAGGCTATGGTTTTTCCACTGGTCATGTATGGATGTGAGAGTTGGACTGTGAAGAAAGCTGAGCACTGAAGAATTGATGCTTTTGAACTGTAGTGTTGGAGAAGACTCTTGAGAGTCCCTTGGACTGCAAGGAGATCCAACCAGTCCATCCTAAAGGAGACTAGTTCTGAGTGTTCTTTGAAAGGACTGATGCTGAAGCTGAAACTCCAATACTTTGGCCACCTCATGCAGTTGATTCATTGGAAAAGACCCTGATGCTGGGAGGGATTGGGGGCAGGAGGAAAAGGGAATGACAGAGGATGAGATGGCTGGATGGCATCACCGACTCGATGGACGTGCGTTTGAGTGAACTCTGGGAGTTGGTGATGGACAGGGAGGCCTGGTGTGCTGTGATTCATGGGGTTGCAAAGAGTTGGACATGACTGAGCAACTGAACTGAACTGATGACCTTTAAGTTCCCTATGAAGTCTATTAGACTAAGGAAATTAGCAGTTCATAAAAGAGCTGACAATATATACCTTGATGAAGTGAATGTAAATTTAAAAACGTTTCATGGCTGACTTGCCAAATGCTCAGATCAACTATAGAAAACACATAAATCCTTGTCACTCGCGTCATGGAATTCAACAGTAGCACATAAGATTAAAATAAGGGTGAGAAACTTACCTCTACCAATGACAAAAGTCTTTCTCCGATTTTGTTGTTCAATCACCAAGTCATGTCCGACTCTTCACAACCCCATGGACCGCAGCACACCAGGCTTCCCTGTCCCTCACCATCTCATGGAAGTTGGGCCAAGTTCATGTCCATAGTTTCTCTGACAGTCAGAGTTAAATGATATAAAGCTATAACTATGAGCAAATCAATGTGGTAAAATCTAGATCTCTTACATATCAGATCAGATCAGATCAGATCAGATCAGTCGCTCAGCCGTGTCCGACTCTTTGCGACCCCATGAACTGCAGCACGCCAGGCCTCCCTATCCATCACCAGCTCTCGGAGGTCACTCAGACTCACATTCATCGAGTCAGTGATGCCATCCAGCCATCTCATCCTCTGTCGTCCCCTTCTCCTCCTGCCCTCAATCCCTCCCAGCATCAGAGTCTTCTCCAGTGAGTCAACTCTTCGCATGAGGTGGCCAAAATACTGGAGTTTCAGCTTTAGCATCATTCCTTCCAAAGAAATTCCATGCCTGATCTCCTTCAGAATGGACCGGTTGGATCTTCTTGCAGTCCAAGGGACTCTCAAGAGTCTTCTCCAACACCACAGTTCAAAAGCATCAATTCTTCGGCGCTCAGCCTTCTTATAGGCACATAATATTTTAGAAACATCTTAAAAGCTATAATGTGACTTTTGCTGTCACTGGTGGCTTAGCAATTCACTGAAGCAATAGCTCCCTGGGAAGTGCACCACCCCAGAGTTGATCAGCTAGTCTTTTCCCAGCAGAAAACAGAAGGCACACTCAAAAGTGATAACTGAATAGAGTTTAATCTAGAGTTTATTTATAAAGGTGGGTAGGGTATAGGGGAAACAACAAGAGATGGCAGAGTTCTCAGAACTAGAAACACTGAGAAGCAACTTTCTTTCTCAGGACTGAAGGAAAACAGAAGAGCATACCCAAAGAGTGTGTCTGTAGGGAGAGGAGCTCCTGACAGGAAGTGTGGCCTCAGTGTGGAAGTGCAGCCATGCCAGGGCAACCTCTCAGGTAGGGACCTGGGGATACACATGTATCAACCTTACTCTTTTCCTTCCTTCTTGTCAAGTGAGGCTTCCCTGGTGGCTTAAACAGTAAAGAATCTGCCTGCAGTGCAGGAGATCTGGGTTTGATCCCTGGGTCGGAAAGATCCCCTGAAGAAGGGAATGGTAATTCACTCCAGTATCTTGCCTAGAAAACCCCTTGGACAGAGGAGCCTGGCAGGCTACAGTTCCTGGGTCAAAAAGAGTCAGACACAACTGAGCAACTAAGTACATTTTGTCAAGTAGTTTTGACAAACACATAATTTCTATTTCATCAGATAGAGGGAAGAAGGAGAGTGAAGAAGAGATATTTACGTGTACCCATTGGCTGGACCAGAGGTCAAGGAAGCTCATTTACATATCCACATAGCTTAGGTTCCCAGGACTATGAGTATGATGGATCCAGAGGGACAAACAGATAACATCCAGCACAGCAGCTGAATAGTGCTCAGGTATTGTAACAGGAAAAGCTGCAGGCTTTCTTTACTGGTCCATTTGGATGAGGACAGGGCTTCATGGGGAGTGCCTAGCCTACTGGCAAGGAGGTGCCTCAGAACCACCCACAGCGTGATGGATGAAAGTCAAGTGAGGATGTTTTTTCTCCCTTGAGAAGGGCTTAAGAAGATTATTATTTTATTTTAGACTTGTGCCATGAAGTGTGTTCTGTCACAGGGAAGAGCTCCCCCTCATTGGCAGTGCCTTCAAGAGGATCCCAGATTTCATGGAAGAAAACAGTGGAAATCAGGAGAGTGTCATTGTGTTCTGTGTATAGAGTGACTAAGACATTCTTTTGAGACTCTAACCGTGATAGAATAGCATTTAGTTCTTGTTTTAAAAGACAAGTGAAGAATCAACACCTTTCAGATCTATCACTTCTGTCACCTCGATGTACGTCAAGAGCATGCCTTGGGGACACCAAGTGTTACCATTTAAAAGACTTCTTTTTTCCATTAGGTCTTAACATTCTAGGTAGGATCAAGTTCCCTGAGAGCTTGAGAGTGAGCATAGGCATCAATATGAAATTCTTGTTTAGGAAAACCTTTGGATTTTTCCAATGGGTTCTTTACCTATATAACATGGAAATGAAGCCTGAATATGGGCCAGACAAATACTCCCATGATCTAATAGGCAGTCAAGGTGGAAATGAATACTGGAGAATGAGCAAAATCATTAGAAACTGACTGGTTTTAACGTAGGAGGCAGGACCCAGTCACAAACTATGCACTAAGACTCTTCTTTCATGAATATCTATCAAGACATTCTATACCACCATCTGAAGTCATGCATTCCTGGATCCTGATGTGTTGTCATGGTCACTAAATTCATTGGATAGAGATTTTGGAGACTATGGGTTTTAAAAATATAGTTTCTTATGTAGAGATTAAAGGTATAACATATACTAGTTTTCTGGGGGTGCTGTCACAAATTACCAGCAACGTGGTGGCTTTGAACAACAGAAATTTATTCTGCAACAGTTCTGGAGACAAGAAGTCCCAAACCAAGGTGTCGGTAGGGCCTCCCCACCACCCAAAGCTCGGGGAACAACCTGTCCCAGGGCTCCTGAGCCTCTGAGGTCTGTCAGCGTCACCCCACTGTGATGCCTCGGCCTTCACAGGGCCTCCTTCCCACTGTGCTCTCCTCTTCTGTTTCTAGTAGGAGCACTAGTCACTGAATTTAGGGCCCACCCTGTTAACCCAGGATGATCTCATCTCAAGATCTTTAACTTAATGACATTTGCAAAGACCCTTTTCAAATTAGGTCATATTTATAGATACTAAGGATTCAAACTTGCATATATTTTGCCAGGTGTGGGGGGATACCATTCAAACCACTAAAGATGGGATAAATTAAAAAAAAAATCATCTTTATATTCTCTTTTAGATAATTCCTCTTACTCATACTCAGTACTGCTAATCATCCATTTAGCCTTCTAATTTTTGAAAAGCATTACTTCTATTAAATTTTTTTTCATTCTTTCCAGCTTTGTGTATTTAACACCCTACCTCATGTTTCTAATCACAAGGATTATCACACCAAAATCTGTATATAGATATAAAGATAAACACCTTCATCAGTTTGGAATAATGAGTGTTGAATGTGAGCTCTGTAGTTAGATCTGCTTCAGTTCTTGGCTCTGCCATTTCCCATCTGTGACCTTAAACAAGATGCTTAGCTTCTCTCGGCTGGCATGTCTGTAATATAGGGTGGGTGTGAGGAGTGACGATGTGTAAAACACCTGGAACCAAAGTAAAACCCCTGCAAAATCAGCCATTACTAACACAAAATGCACAGTACCTTTTACATTTTGTTTTTCTAATGATAGCAATAACCTTTTGCCAAAATGTTAATTTGCACTTATTGCCTAATTCTTTCCTTGATGAAAACCATTTGTATTTGTTTTTCTCTACTTGTATCAACTGTAGATTCAAAAGACCTGGAGACAGGTGACTGATGCTTGGGTTAGTGCCATTATTGTTAACTCAAGTTCCCAGAAAGTTCTGAATCCCTAACAGACAGTGACATAATGGAGCAAATGTGATCCAGGGATTTGAGCTCCGACCATGGGAATTTAGAAAGTCATGTGAGAGACCTTGGGGAAGGGAGAAAAGCCCATGAGAGCCTTGCAATATCATCTTTCTAAGCAATGTTATGTATAGGGAGTGGTTAGCAAGACTGAGAACCGAAGAATTGATGCTTTTGAACTGTGGTGTTGGAGAAGACTCTTGAGAGTCCCTTGGACTGCAAGGAGATCCAACCAGTCCATTCTGAAGGAGATCAGCTCTGGAATTTCTTTGGAAGGAATGATGCTAAAGCTGAAACTCCAGTATTTTGGCCACCTCATGCGAAGAGTTGACTCATTGGAGAAGACTCTGATGCTGGGAGGGATTGAGGGCAGGAGGAGAAGGGGATGACAGAGGATGAGATGGCTGGATGGCATCACTGACTCGATGGATGTGAGTCTGAGTGACCTCTGGGAGTTGGTGATGGACAGGGAGGCCTGGCGTGCTGCAGTTCATGGGGTCGCAAAGAGTCGGACACAACTGAGCGACTGATCTGATCTGATAGCAACTGAGGGTTTGGTTTGAAACAAACTGTAGTTTAACATCTAGAATTCACCAGCTATTAGTCAAATGCCCTTGGTGAAGTCAACTTCACCAAGGTTAACTTCTTTGTCAGTTTTTTTACATACAAAATAAAGATAATGACAATACTCAAACTCCAGGGTCGCTGTGAGAATTCAGTGAGACCACATACATGAAACTACATACATGAAAGGTACAAAGCCTGGCCCTATTGTACCTACAGAATATTATTAATAAAAATAAGACCCAAAGGAGAGAAGTCAAGAGAAGGAAGACAGTTTCTGGACATAACTCTCTCCAAATCAGTGTGGTTGGACAGACAGGTCATTTAATTTTCCTCATTAGTAAAACAGTAAACTGCTAAAAATTAAACAAATGAAAGTTGCTTTCTAGTTCATTGATTCAAGATGAGCTTAATGGTCATCACTAAATGACTTTTAGGGAGCCAACCGAGTAATCTGCATGGCTTGCCAGTAAGTTATAAAATAAAAAGATTTCCATGAAATATACAGATGATAGGCCATATAAATCACAAAAATTACAATGAATTATATGGATGAATATCTTCTTCTGGCAGATGCAGCCTGTAATCCCTTAATACTCCTCCCCACACCCCCATGCCCAACTGAGGCTTTTCCTGTGATCCTTAAAAAATCAGAGCTACAGTAGATCAGTCATAGCTTGTTGTAGTGACTGGCTTAATAGGAAGATTTTGCTAGGTCTTACATCAAAGCCTAAAGTAAACAGCCACCCAATATACAGATTGTACTGGTTAGGGCATAGAGCCACTATAAAATATATATAAATTGAATTAATAAATCTATCTACTTAAAAAAATATTAAATTGGAAGAGTTTGCGGTCTCAGATTCTCTATCCTTTTATATCCTTAACAATTTTTCTCAAATCAAATTATAGTTTTAATAAAACTATGGATTCCATGGAAATCATAGGCAAGTTAGTGAATATAGTTGCTTCCTGGAGCGGTGTTGGTTGAAAGCAACTTATTCTAGACCAGATGAATAGAATCTACACTTCTATTCAGTTCATTTGTGCATTTAAATTAGTCCCAGATCATCCAACAATCAAGTTGTTTAAGCTAGCCCCAAGGGAGCCTTTTAGTTTCCTTAGCAGAGGAAGGTTGTTATACTGTCACGGAAAGGAGGGGAACATTAAGAAAACTCAGTCTCCACGAATTTACATGGTTGTAAATATTTAGCATAAAAGTTTAGGGAATGATGAGTCAATATGTACTCAAAGGTGACCATAATGATCTGATTTATCACGTTTCACTTTTTCCACAAAGCAGGTGACAAAATAGGTATAAAGCAAAATGAATCTATTCTTATTAGATTGGGGCCACCATCTCATATCGGGTTTAGATATTGGATTTTCTGACAGCTTCCTATATTGTCTGCTTATTGCTTTCAAGGGAGCCAGTGCTGGCCTGGGATAACAGTGTGTCTGGAATGTGAGACATCTTAAATGGATGACACAATTTCCCTGGGCTCTGCTGCCAGTGGAGTTCCCTAAGCAAGTTAGTGTTTATGTGTCAGTGACTTTGGGGGCTTCGTGGAAACCAGACAGGAATAATCCTTGCCTAGAATAATGACACCATAAAAGAAAGCGGGAACATAAAGATGAATATTCTTACTCAGTGCAGTATTGCCTATTTAAGCAAGGAGCTTTTTTTTTTTTTTTTTCTTTTGGCTGAGAAAAGATCAAGGGTTCTTTCTGCACTGGTTTCTTCTCTCATTTCCTCCTCGGTTGCTATTCAGTACATATGCCTCTGACACCTCCCTTATACCCAATCATGGGCTAGGCCTCTCTTTCCTGTATCAAATGTGGCTTGTGCCCCCAAATCTGCACACTGTAGAGTTGGTCCTTTAATATTTTCTGACATGACTAGCTCTGTCTGGGTGTGACAAAACAATAAAATACTCTCTTCTTTTTAAATTATATTCAAGTCTTGGTCTGGCTTTTCTTCTTGTACATGTAAGTTTGATGATAGGTCTTTAAGTTTGCTGATTAGGTTGAAGACTAAAAAGTTTTTTCATTAATTTAAATAAAACAGACATCATCTGACACAGGCACTAAGACTAAACAAACTTAAATCAGAACACAACCTGGAAATCAGTAAAAGTAAGTGTTAGTTACACAGTCGTGTCCAACTCTTTATGACCCCGTGTACTGTAGCCCACCAGGCTTCCCCTGTCCATGGGATTTCCCAGGCAAGAATATTAGAGTGGGTAGCCATTGCCTTCTCCAGGGTATCTTCCTGACACAGAGTCCCCTGCATTGAAGGCAGATTCTTTACTGTTTGAGCCACCACAGAAGCCTGGAAATGAATAAATGCTTTTTAAAAACTGATGTACCTGGGGATAGAGGCGGCGGTAGATTTGTGAGTGGGAGGTTGAGGGGGCACATCACCTAAGTAGGAGATGCCTTCATCTTCCAGCAGCTCTATCCAGGACTGAGCATCAGCAGCTGACTGATCCCTCCGCTCAGTAGCGTCTGGCAGGAGGCCAAGGTCGGCCCCAGACCTGCTGTATCAGGATTCCACTGCTCTGACCCAGAGACTTGCCCATCAGCTGACTGGGTTAAGGGTTTACTTGGCTGGAATGGAACATGGGTTCTTTCCTACCTTGACTCCTCTTGCTCAGAGGGTGGCTGCTAAGTCGCTTCAGTCGTGTCTGACTCTGTGCGACCCCATAGACGGCAGCCCACCAGGCTCCCCTGTCCCTGGGATTCTCCAGGCAAGAACACTGGAGTGAGTTGCCATTTCCTTCTCCAATGCATGAAAGTGAAAGAGTGAGTGAAGTCGCTCAGTCATGTCCGACTTTTAGCGACCCCATAGACAGCAGCCCACCAGACTCCCCCATCCCTGGGATTCTCCAGGCAAGAGTACTGGAGTGGGGTGCCATTGCCTTCTTCTTCAGAGGGTGGGGCCCCTGTGAAATGCATTCCAACTTCTGTGGGCAAGTCCATAGCAGAGCTCTTCTGCTCCCACCCCCTACACCACATATCTGTTTGGCTGACCCTTCGCCTTCTTCTCCAAAGGCCATGCAACCTTCCATGCCATAATATTAGTCTTCCTGAAGTTTTGTTTCCTTTCTGCTTTCCTTCTCTCTATATACTTCCTCCCTCCTCTGTTTCTCACTAGAAAGCTTAAATAGGCAGTGGCAGAAGAGTGTGCACAGAGGCTGAACTTGAATTTGGGAGGCATACTGAATAGATGATTTTTTTTTCCTAGAAAAAAAAAAGAAAAGAGTTTGGTAGCAGGAAGGTGAAACAATTAAGTATATTTAGGACAGGATTTGGGGTAATATAGCATTCATTTTAGGATGAGGGGAAGCAGATGATGAAGAAGAAGACACTAATAATTCAAGAAAGAGTAAAAAATTTACAGGAAAATGTCTGGGAGAAGATGAAGAGGGCTGCAATCTAGAGCACAGATGGAGTGATTAGACTGCAAAGAAAAAAGAGGTTGGGGTTGGGAATTCTGCTTTGAGAGGGAGAATAAAAAATATTACAGTAAAATTGGAATGTGGAGAATAAGAAAGTTGAAGACATTCAGATCTGAGCCCTCAATGTGATATAAAAACAGAAGAGAAGTTGGATCATTTGCTGAAAATCAGTGAGGGAGAAACCCTGAGAAAGGGGGAGAAAGGAGTTTGGATTGCCTGCTGGGGAGGATGATGCCAAGAGGACACAGAAATAAGGAAAAGGATTCCTGAGTGGAGGTGAGGATGTGGCAGAAAATGACAGGTTGACCTTGGACTGGAATCAACAATACTTGGTGTCAGCGTGACAGGAGGTTGCAGTTCTGCAAGGTGGTGATATCAGGAGGTCGAGAGGTAGGGGCACAAAGGAAGGAGAGGAGATGATTAAATTGGCTGACTCTGGGCTCTACAAGGAGCAATGGAAACTCAAAAGGCGGCTGCAGAATAGGGAGGAGAGGAGGGCTTGAGGGAAGAGAGGTCAGAGAGAAGAAGGTAAACTTTCTCTCAAAGCATAATGTCACTCTCCATTCACAATGGTTTATAACTGTGGTCCCATTTTCACTAGTAGATTTTAAAAGAACAAGAACTGTGTGAATAATATCCAATTTAAAATTTAGCTTCTCCTTATCTGCACAGCTCACTGTTGTAGCAGCTGATGCCTATATGGAGAAAAGACTTTGTGAGAGGGAAAAGACACAAGCTCTGGCCTTCCTGAGGGGCTGAAGAGAAAAGGGGTGGTGCCTGAAGCCTGAGAGAAGCAAACTGGAACCACAGGCCTTGGATGTGGGGGACAGGGAGGAAGGGGTGATTCTTAGAGGAAGCAGAGGGCTAAAGAGTAAACTTGGCCTCCACTGACTCTGCCATGTTTGTCTTAATGGTATCTGGCATTGAGGTCAAAGAAATGGTTATGAAATTCTGTCTGAGCTCTGACCCAGGATCATGCTGGTGCTCGATTAGCAACCAAACACTGGGACTCTAAGGGAACGTGGCAGGGAAACCACCTGATTAGGTCCAGAAAGTTCTCCACATCCAAATACAAATGGTACCAGCCCTGGATCGTCTCTTTGTCTTTGAGCAGCTGCCAAGTTTCATCCCAGGAGGTCTTTATTTTCTTTCAAGAGACCAAAAATCAATTACTTAATTCTTGGGGAGGTTAAGGTGGAAGATTAGAGAGGATTAGAGTCAATTATAAACTCAGTCCCTTCTGCCATGCTTCCCGGGAGACCAACAGAAGTGCATCAGACCCCTCATTAAAGCAATTACTCTCGCAAGCCCATGATAGCTGTATCTACTTTATCTAGTGGTCATGTCTGAGTCTACATTTTGAAACCCAACAGAGAAATCTGTTGAGAAGTAAAATACCTGGAAAGTCTCACAGTCCTAGACCAAGAGAAGTCTATGTACAATCTATTGATAAATGGATGGACTGGCTCAGACCATAAAGAATCTTCCTGCAGTGCAGGAGACCCAGGTTTGATTCCTGGGTCAAGAAGAACCCCTGGAGAAGAGAATTGCAACCCTGTCCAGTAGTATTGCCTGGAGAATTCCATGGACAGAGGAGCTTGGCGGGCTACAGTCCATGGGGTTGCAAAGAGTCGGACACGACTGGGAGACTAACACTATAGACAGACAGAAAGTTAGGTATGTTTATCTGACATCAAAATTGGCAAGGACAATTAACTTCTGGAGTTGACCAATCTAAATGTGAATATTAAAAAAAAAAAAAAAAGCCCTTTGTGAGAGAGAGGACATGGAAATGACAGTGGTAGTGGTAGGAGATGAGGGGAAATCAAACATTAACTGACAGGATGTTGGAGGCAAAGGAGATGGTCAAGCCTAGAAAGCACTTCTGGTGCCTCTTCCACACCCACCACAGGAAAATGCTTGGCCTCGGTGCAATGAATGGTGCATCCACTCTGCTAGCTGCTCGCAGGCATGCTGTTTGAATATTTAAGGTTTGCCATGTGCCAAGTGTGAACTGAGATTTGACCACCTAAAGGCCCTAGTGTGTGACCTCAGGGTCATTTCAAACTGCTTCCTCATCTTTTACAAATGTTCGGTTGCTCAGTTGTGTCCGACCCTCTGTGACCCTACGGACTGCAGCATGCTAGGTTTCTCTGTCCATCACAAATTCCCGAAGCTTGCTCAAACTCATGTCCATCAAGTTGAATGTTAGTTGAACCAATAACACCTTTATGTATTCTGCTTTACTGTTTCAGGTCTTTATAATGATGTCTCATAAAATGGGAGAGAATTATGGTTAAAATTCTTATAGTCTCAAAATTGGTATTTTAATCACACAGAAAGGCAGAAAATAAAAAGTCATGATGCCCGTTTTCCTTGGGATTTTAAACTTGGGATTTTTTGCAGACATTTTCTTGATTAAAACCACAGCACTGATTTTTGCCATAACACTTAGCTATTCTTTATTTTTTTTTTTTTAATTTTTCCTCTTAAAGTAAGAGGAGTTAGTGAGAGCAAAAAGGAGACACAGACATTCATTTGGTCGTTGTCAGACTGAGTTGCTAACAAAAGCCTCGTGGAGGCTTGTACATGTCCCATGATGTACTCTGAAGGAAAGCTTGAAGTAAAGGGCACACAGCACCCGACTCTCATGTGGTGTTGTTTACAGTCGTTGCCCACTGAAGTGGACCAGCCACTTAATTTAAAGGACTTCGTGCTTCTATTTGCAGGGTTATAACAAAATTTGAGCTATCAACAGCACTGGATTTAGAATCACAAAACCTGAACTTGAACCCTAGTTCTGTCATTTACTAGTGCTGTAAACTTAGACAAGCTCTTTTACTTATAAGTCTGCTTTCTTACCTGAAATGAGAATTTTCCAGGGTTTTCTGACTGGAACAAGAATTTTCCTGGACTTTAGGAGAGATTAGATTGAAATCAAGAAAGAAGAAACACTCCAAACGTTATTGATGTGTGACAGACATCAAAAAATATTAGGCTATTGTCTTCCTTTCCATTTTAATTAATAAAATATAACTTTGAAAAGTTTTTCTATAAGTCACACTTCTAAATGCATATATCCTTCAGTCAGTTTATTCACTTGGTTGTGTCAGAGTCTTTGCTATCCCATGAAGTGCAGCACACCAGGCTTCCCTGTCCATCACCAACTCCAGGAGCTTGCTCAAACTCATGTCCATTGAGTTGGTGATGCCATCCAACCATCTCATCTTCTGTCATCCCCTACTCCTCCTGCCTTCTATCTTGCCCAGCATTAGGGTCTTTTCAAATGAGTCAGTTCTTCCTATCATGTGGCCAAATTTTATTGGAGTTTCAGCTTTAGCATCAGTCCTTCCAATGAACACCCAGGACTGATCTCCTTTAGGATGGACTGGTTGGATCTCCTTGCAGTCCAAGGGACTCTCAAGAGTCTTCTCCAACACCACAGTTCAAAAGCATCAATTTTTTGTCACTCAGCTTTCTTTATAGTCCAACTCTCACATCCATACATGACTACTGGAAAAACCATAGCCTTGACTAGACAGACCTTTGTTGACAAAGCAATATCTCTGCTTTTTAATATGCTGTCTAGTTTGGTCATAGCTTTTCTTCCAAAGCGCAAGTGGCTTTTAATTTCATGGCTGCAGTCATCCTGTAGTGATTTCAGAGCCAAAGAAAATAAAGTCTGTCACTGTTTCTATTGTTTCTCCATCTTTTGGCCATGAAGTCAGTTTTATGAAAGATGCCATGATCTTAGTTTTCTGAATGTTAAGCTTTAAGCCAACTTTTAAATTTTCCTCTTTCAGTTTCATCACGAGGCTCTTTAGTTCTTCTTCGCTTTCTGCCATAAGGGTGGTGTCATCTGCATTTCTGAAGTTATTGATATTTCTCCTGGCAATCTTGATTCCAGCTAGTGCTTTATTCAACCCAGCATTTCTCATGATGTACTCGGCATATAAGTTAAATAAGCAGGTTGACAATATACAGCCTTGACGTACACTTTTTCCTATTTGAAACTAGTGTGTTGTTCCATGTCCAGTTCTAACTGTTGCTTCCTGACCTGCATACAAGTTTCTCAGGAGGCAGGTCAGGTGGTCTGGTATTCCCATCTCTTTCAGAATTTTCCATAGTTTGTTGTTATCCACACAGTCAAAGGCTTTGGAATAGTCAATAATGCAGATGTTTTTCTGAAATTCTCTTGCTTTTTCAATGATCCAGCAGATGTTGGCAATTTGATCTCTGGTTCCTCCGCCTTTTCTAAAACCAGCTTGAGTATTTGGAAGTTCACAGTTCACATATTTCTGAAGCCTGGCTTGGAAAATTTTGAGCATTACTTTACTAGCATGTTAGATGAGTGCAATTGTGCAGTAGTTTGAGCATTCTTTGGCATTGTGTTTCTTTGGGATTGGAATGAAAACTAACCTTTTCTAGTCCTGTGGCTACTGTGGAGTTTTCCAAATTTGCTGACATGTTGAGTGCAGCACTTTAACAGCATCATCTTTTAGGATTTGAAAGAGCTCAACTGGAATTCTATCACCTCCACTAGCTTTGTTCATAGTGATGCTTCCTAAGGCCCACTTGACTTTACATTCCACGATGTCTGGCTCTAGTCTAGTGATCACACTATCATGGTTATCTGGGTCACGAAGATCTTTTTTGTATAGTTGTTCTCTATATTCCTGCCACCTCTACTTAATATCTTCTGCTTCTTTTAGGTCCATACCATTTCTGTCCTTTACCGTGCCGATCTTTGCATGAAATATTCTCTTGGTATCTCTAGCATTGGCAGAGACAAAAGTCTATGTAAATTACTTTCTAACAATTTCCAGTGCACTATATCGATCATACACTATCCCAGTGAAAAGGGGTGTGACCTTGGCAATCTTCTAATCCAATTCCCTCATTTTATAGACAAGGAAATTGACAACAGAGGAGTTAAGTGAGACACACGGGTACATGGTAGCACAGTCAAGATTTGAAACCAGGTCTCCTTTCCCAAGTCCAGAGTCTCCCCTGTTACCATGTTGAACTTACTGGATTCCAAGGACATAAGAAATGCATATAGACACGGTATCCCGGAAGGTCCAGGGATGACCTGGATGAAGGTCCAGGGATGCTTGCAAGTTTTCAGTCATTGATCTGAGCAAATGGTCTAACCTGGAATGTCCTTAAGCCACAACAGAAAAATAAGTCCTTGATCCAGCCAACAAACTAACACTTGCAGGAACTATGGAGGGGCTGAGAGCTAACCTTGAAGCTAACCTAGATCTAACTCATCTCGATGACCTGCAGTGGTCTGACTGACTGAATTACTGTGTCCTAGACAGCTATACTTGGTGGCAATTGAGAGTCTGGACATGATGAATGGGATCCAAATAGACTTGGTGGACTTCCAAGTTTAGCATAGACCCTCTTTCCGTCAGCCATCTCATCTTCAGTTTGGACCCACAGCCAAATCTTTAAGAGAAGGTTTTTGTCATGTTATACACTTCAGGGAATGCTCACCCACCCCCTCTGATGGGATTCTGGAAAGAACCTTCAGAGCAATGATTTGCAGAGACCATAGTGAAGACTTGTGCCAGGGTGCCGGCAGCACCGCTGGGGTATTCTGGGGTGTTCCGGGGGTGCTCTGGTCAGAAAGCTTTAAGTAACAGAGATCCCAGCTTCCTTGCATGGAGATCTTCTTTCAATCAGTCTGTGGTGGGACTTGGGCATCTTGGATTTCAAAAGTGACTCCAATGTTTTGATATGCACCCACCATACTAACTCAGGGGAGGGACACTGGTGGGAGATGGAAGGGACTTGCACAAAGGACAGGTGTGGGGGCTTGAAAGTCAAGTGTTCTCTTCCTGGCAAATATGAGGTGATGTGAAAGATGACACTAGGTGCCCTCACCTTGCCCTGCTCTACCGTGGGCCACTGCTTTCTCCACAGTCAAACCTGGCTGCCCACCCACCTTGGGTGCACCTCTACCTAGCATCAACTCTGCCTTGTGGGAATGGGCCCCCATCTGCTCCCTTAGTAGGCAGTGTCACCATTGAGTTGAGAACGGAGACTCTGTGTATCCTTCCATGACCTCTCTACATAGTCTTGGGCCTGGTTTAGGGGTTCCCAACCCCAGGATCAAATGCTCAATTCCAATGAGGTGGAATGGGTGTAATCACAATAGAAATAAAGTGTACAATAAATCTAATGAGATTGAATGGTCCCCAAACCATCACCACCCCACCCCTGGTTTGCGGGAAAACTGTCTTTCATGAAATAGGGTCCTGGGACCAAAAAGGTTGGGGACTGCTATCATGTCCATGATAGAAAGGCAATGAAAACATGAATTAAAATAACCTCCTTGCTATCAGGAAATGACATCATCTCTGCTTCGGCTTTAGGAGAAAAGGATGTTGACAAGCTTGGAGACCACTTCATGCCTTTGTGAATTCTGAGATTTATTTTCCCAGGGAACTGGTAGGCTCAATCTGTGACTGCAGTTTCCATGTGACAAATCCTAGTTTGATGAGTGACAAAAATACCCACAGTGTCACTTCAGAAGATGAGCTATGTGGCCCCTGAGCCTTCATGTGGCATCCGTGATTCTCAGAGTCAGTCAACCAGTGGCTGTTAAACAAACACAGATGCTGATCTGAGAAGCAAAGTGAAGTTAAAAGCTGGTGAGCCCAGAAGTCTACAATAAATCAGCCCTTAAATCAACTGGGATACTTTGAGAAGTGTGCAGTCTTCTGAAGCAGATTCGTCTTCAGCTGCTCTGAATTAATTTGGAGACTTATAAAATTGGAACGTAGGAATGAGGAAACAATGAAAGTGTCTGCTTACACTGGCACCCAGAGAACTCAAGCACATGACCAAGAATTCCCTACCAGGGTCCAAGACACAATCATGCTTTTTAGTGGGGGGTCCCAGTTGAGCCTAAACTCTATTCCTTTTTGGCTATGACTCAGGCCTGGAAAATCCCATAGGTGGAGGAGCCTGGTAGGCTGCAGTCCATGGGGTTGCTAAGAGTTGAACACGGCTGAGTGACTTCACTTTCTCTTTTCACTTTCATGCATTGGAGAAGGAAATGGCAACCCACCCCAATGTTCTTGCCTGGAGAATCCCAGGGATGGGGGAGACTGTGGGCTGCCGTCCACAGGGGTGGACATGACTGAAGCAGCTTAGCAGCAGCAGCAGCAGCAGGCAAGGCTAAAAAGACAACTCTGGCCAACTCAGGAGTGGATCTACCAGAAGTGTATGAGACTAAGAGTAGTCTTGGTGAGAATTCATCTAAGGGGAGAAGAGAGATAGTCAAGCTTGGCCTCAAGAGGCAGCCAGAACCGTGGATACATCTTGGTGTCTTTCCTTCACATTTGTCTCCTGACCTAGTCTTTATGAACTTGCGTCCTAGTCTATAGAAGGGAGAGGAATAGAGTGAGGATACGGTGGTGGGCCGGACATAAATATGGGTATGACTACATAGTGTATATAAAACTTCACCAGTCTGGGTTGAAATTTAAGCATTAGGTAAACAAAGAAACTTAGTCCATAGATATTCTAGTGAAAACCTCCTGCCCTTTCCACATTCTTGAGCATCCTTAGATACCTGGAAGTCTCTCATCCGTACATCTTAACAGAATTCTCCCATCCAGAAATGGAAGGGAGATTCAAGAGGAAGGGGATATATGTATACCTATGGCTGATATGCCAGCAAATTTGGAAAACTCAGCAGTGGCCACAGGACTGGAAAAGGTCAGTTTTCATTCCAATCCCAAAGAAAGGCAATGCCAAGGAATGCTCAAACTATCGCACAATTGATGCATCTCACATGCTAGTAAAGTAATGCTCAAAATTCTCCAAGCCAGGCTTCAGCAATACCTGAACCAGGAACTTCCAGATGTTCAAGCTGGTTTTAGAAAAGGTGGAGGAACCAGAGATCAAATTGCTAACATCTGCTGGATCATGGAAAAAGCAAGAGAGTTCCAGAAAAACATCTATTTCTGCTTTATTGACTATGCCAAAGCCTTTGACTGTGTGGATCACAGTAACAGTGGAAAATTCTGAAAGAGATGGGAATATCAGACCACCTGACCTGCCTCTTGAGAAACCCATATGCAGGTCAGGAAGCAACATTTAGAACTGGACATGGAACAACAGACTGGTTCCAAATAGGAAAAACAGTATGTCAAGGCTCTGTATTGTCACCCTGCTTATTTAACTTATATGCAGAGTACATCATGAGAAACGCTGGGGTGGAAGAAGCACTAGCTGGAATCAAGATTGCCAGGAGAAATATCAATAACCTCAGATATGCAAATGACACCACCCTTATGGCAGAAAGTGAAGAATTAAAGAGCCTCTTGATGGAAGTGAAAAAGCAGGGTGAAAAAGTTGGCTTAAAGCTCAACATTTAGAAAACTAAGATCATGGCATCTGGTCCCATCACTTCATGGGAAATAGATGGGGAAACAGTGGAAACAGTGTCAGATTTTCTTTTTTGGGGCTGCAAAATCACTGCAGATGGTGATTACAGCCATGAAATTAAAAGACACTTACTCCTTGGAAGGAAAGTTATGACCAACCTAGATAGTATATTAAAAAGCAGAGACATTACTTTGACAACAAAGGTCCATCTAGTCAAAACTATGGTTTTTCCAGTGCTCATGTATGGATGTGAGAGTTGGACTGTGAAGAAAGCTGAGCGATGAAGAATTGATGCTTTTGAACTGTAGTGTTGGAGAAGACTCTTGAGAGTCCTTTGGACTGCAAGGAGATCCAACCAGTCCATCCTAAAGGAGACTAGTCTTGGGTGTTCATTGGAAGGACTGATGCTGAGGCTGAAACTCCAATACTTTGGCCACCTCATGCAAAGAGTTGACTCGTTTCAAAAGACCTTAATGCTGAGAGGGATTCGGGGCAGGAGGAGAAGGGGACAACAGAGGATGAGACGTCTGGATGGCATCACCAACTCAATGCACATGAGTTTGGGTGAACTCCAGGAGTTGGTGATGGACAGGGAGGCCTTGCATGCTGCAATTCATGGGGTCACAAAGAGTCGGAGACGACTGAGCGAATGAAATGAACTGAACTGAACTGAACTAATGGCTGATTCACGTCGAGGTTTGACAAAAAACAATAAAATTCTATAAAGCAATTATCCTTCAATTAAAATAAATACATTTTCAAAAATAGGGTAAAAAAAGAATTCTCCCTTCCACATGGGCTTCCCTTGTGATTCAGCTGGTAAAGAATCTGCCTGCAAAAAAAAAAAAAAGAATTTGCCTGCAATGCAGGAGACCTGGGTTCGTTCCCTGGGTTCGGAAGATCTCCTGGAGAAGGGAAAGGCTACCCATTCCAGTAATCTGGCCTGGAGAAGTCCATGGACTGGATAGTCCATGGGGTTGCAAAAGTCGGACACAACTGAGCACTTTCACTTTCACTCCCATCCACGTAGTCTTGTCCATCCTGGTCTCTCAGCTACCTCTCTCCTCTGCACAGAGCATTCACAATATGCATATTTCTCTCTCAAACTTTCTCTCTCAAACACCCCTTCCCCCACCTGGGGATGTGGTTCTTTGCTTTTCTCAAACAATCCATTTAGATTTTGTCTTTTAGCTCTTCACAGAGGAGGGAGGCAAAAAAGCTAAGTAGGCAGAAAAAAAAAGGAAAAAATTTATGAATATCTATATGTTAATTTCACATCATCAAACTCATTCCAAGAAAAACTCAATAGAGTTTAGGACCTAAACAGCCCCTTTTTGATCTCTTATTAATGAGAAGAAGACAAGGTGGAGAGAAGAAATCTTTGGTTTTCCACAGAGCTCCATACATATACCTTTGGACAGAGTTCATAAGCAAAAGCATCTCCATGCAGGAGATGGGAGCCAAAGTGGCTGGGGAGTGCTGAGATGATAGTGGCGTATTGTGGCAGCAGCGCCTGACAGCACCCTGAAAGCAGGAGGACCAGGGAGAGCCAGCAGTTATGCCCAGTGGCAGCACCAGGGCCCTGTGGAGCTGATGCTGACACCCAGGACCGAGAGTGCCCTGTGAGAGAAAAGCTCTGACAGCTGATACAAGGCACCTTCACATGGACCCACATCCACTAGAGGCCCTGGAAAACTCACTCACTTGTCCCTGAGTGAGTCTGGAACAGAAGACCAAAAAAAAGGATATGTGCCTTTTTGGTCACTAAAAGAATTATTTGAAGCATATGTGAGATACCACTTGAAAGCTGGTTGACCGGTGTGAGAGTTGTTGATATGATAATAGCAGAGAGTAGTCAGAGCTGGTGAAAATCACAGGTTTTAAACATCACTGTAATTCCCTTGTTTTATGGTCTCTAGAGAGTAGCACATAACCAGGAGAGGGAATGAGTGGCTTGAAGATACACAGATTACTTATGACAAAATTGGAATCAGTATGTAATTCAACCTGACATACTGATACCCAGATTTTCACAGCAAAATCTAGAGAGGAAGTTCCTCTTTTTAATGTAAATTATTTTGGGAAGTCCCCAGGAACAACCTGTGATCGGAAGCCCTGTGTTACATGTATGTTCATAATCTGATTCAGGATTCTCCTAAATGTAGGATCTGGAATATGTACCCAACTATAAATCCTTAAAGACTTGCTTCTAGTGTTTAGCCCTTTAAGTGTTTGGGGACTAGATGGATTTACTATATTACTTGTCCTGTTAAAATATAATCAGGAACAGGATTCTAGTGTTAATCTACGTTTGCTTGGCTAGAGATTAATAAGTGGATGGATAGAAGGAAGGATGGAAGGAAAAATGAATGGGGGCTAATTTGTTTTAATATTCCATAGTATCTTCAGAGTAGTTAACAACATCATGGAGTTTAGTTAGCTATTACAAGGACACTTCCTTACTTTTCATTCAAGTATCTCTGACATAATAGAACAAAAAAATGAAATATTGGATAACACATCAACAGACCTATGTCTACAAATAACCATGAGCCCTAAGACATGTCTATTCACTTCTCCCAGCTTAATTTTCTCATTCATATAATGAGAAAAGTGGATTATACTGTCACTTAAATCCCTTTTAGTGTTAACGTTCCATGATTCTGCTTTCTTCTTCCCAATTCTAAATTGGGATGGTTTTTCAACTTTTTAAACAAGTAGTTTCCTTAATCCTTATAGTATGTAGATTAATCTTAACATGTGTGTGTGTGCATGCTAAGTTGCTTCAGTTGTGTCTGACTCTGCAACCCCATGGACTGTAGCAACCAGGCTCCTCTGTCCATGGGATTCTCCAGGCAAGAATACTGGAGTAGGTTGCCATTTCCTCCTACAGGGGATCTTGCCAACCCAGGCATGGAACTCACATCTCTTATGTCTCCTGCATTGGTGGGTGGGTTCTTTACCACTAAAGCCACCTGAAAGTGAAGCCGCTCAGTCGTGTCCGACTCTTTGTGGCCCCGTGGACTGTAGCCCACCAGGCTCCTCTGTCCATGGGATTTTCCAGGCAAGAGTACTGGAGTGGGTTGCCATTTCCTTCTCCAGGGGATCTTCCCAACCCAGGGATCGAACTGGGGTCTCCCACACTGTAAGCAGATGCTTTATTGTCTGAGCCACCAGGGAAGTAAAGGCAGAAGTTTTGTGAATGAATTTTGAGTGGAAGGCAGATTTAACAAGTTCTTGATAGTGTCTTCTGTCCTTTTATTGATCCTTCCAGTGTTCCATAGACACCAGTTTCTGAACCTTTGTACTAGGGGACTAAAACCTTAGAAATTAACTAGATGTACTTGAAGTGATGAATTAAAAGTTATGTCTTGAATGCAACACAAGACTGAGGTGCCAGTGGCTCTGGTTAGTTAAGGAATCAGCTAGGAAGAACATTAGTTTCAGAGTGATGCCCTATACCAGAGGGCGCTGAGTCCACAAAGCACTAATTTTCTTTCCTCTATGATTTCAAGGCCAAATTTCATAGACGTTTTGTGTCAGCTTCACACTCCTTGAAAAATGAAGGCACAAAGAGGGGAGCATCCCTGGAGGAGTTCTGTACAGATAACCTTAAATCAGATGTAGGAAAAAAGTTGCATTTAAATTTTATCAAGTAGCATGATGCAATGACACATCAATAACAAGTGCCTGTGGCCACATTTGAAAATGATGGCTTGGAATTTATCCCCATTCCCCTCCTCCCTTTCAAAATAAATGGCAAATAAGGTTAAGTGCAACATGTCATCTATACTTTTCCCACTCTTCTTCCATTGAATTCAGAAATGAAAATAATGTTGATACTTTATTTTAGTCTTTTGTAAGAATCCTCACTGTAATCCATCATGTTCTCTAAATATATCAGCAATTCCTTTTGACCTAGTAGAAAACAGTAGGTTTCAAATTGACTCGATGACGGGGTAAGTGACAGACTATGGTGCTCTCCAACTATTTTAGGTAAAGTCTGTTCTCGACATAACTCTGATGGATGGCAGTAAAACACACAATGGGCAGGAGGAAAAAGGACACAATCAGAAAAAAAATGATATTTCCTCCACCTTCCTCTTTCATCTACCTCCCCACAAAAGAATGGTATGTCAGAGAGACCTTCACTGTGAAATTTATAATTGTTCCTTTATTTCCTACAGCTCAAGGCTGTAACTGACTGTATCATTGGGGACTCGGCAGGATAACTTGTTGATAATAGTCACTGAAAGTAAAGAATAGAGAACAGACAAAACTAACCTTCTCCAGAGTGATGTCACTTCCTGCAAATGAAAATTACCATCCCTTTATTCCTCATTTATCCTTTACTCCATCTCAAATTCAGCTTTGTTTGAGTAAAGACTATTACTTTAGATTTTAGGCATAAATTTCTTCTTAGTGAAAAATAAAAATCAAGGATTTCTCTGCATAACTTTTCACAATATTTTTTCTTATTTATTTATCCAAATATTAAGAATTTATGGGGTCTTCTGTATGGTAATTGGGAATCTCCCTTGGAGGAAGAAATAGCAACCCATTCCTGTATTCTTGCCTGGGGAATCCTATGGACAGAGGAGCCTGGTGGGCTATAGTCCACAGGGTCACAAAGAGTCAGACACGACCTAGCCGCTACAGAGCAGCAGTGGCATACATTAATCACTCTTAAGTGATTGGAGAGAAAAAAAATTAATAAAACATGATTCCCTTCAAGAAACTCATAGTTTGATTTCTCTGCGTTGAAATCATAGCCTGGGTGAAGATAGAGAAGTCTCTAAACAGTATATAATGTCTTTAACAGGAAGCTCAAAGTAAATCCCAGAGAAGTTAAGACTACTATAGCAGGAACACAGGGAGATAAAGATTAGCTAACTTTAGTTTTCTCTTATAGGATGGTTACATATCATGATATTCTCTCATTATCTTCTACCTGATCTAAGTTGGAGGTGCAATGCTATTGTACCAGGCCACAGCTTCCCTTCTGACACTAATGGCAGGCGTGCCAGTAATGTGAGTAGAAGCAGCTCACTGGCCCCTCTGCTTAATGTAAGAGTGTGCAAGATCTGAGTCAGAAGGGAAAAAAAATATTCTGAAAAATAAACAGCATAGTTTCTTCCAAATGTTTTCTCTATCCCACATTTACATATGATGTAGTGGGAATAATTTTTACAACTACCTAATTTAATCCTGCTAATGTCACTGGGAGAGGGGAGCAATTGTTAGTATTTAGAGTCAAACAACTGGGTAGTTTTAAAAAGTATTTTTCAACTCTGTAAAAACCCTTTTTATATTGAATAGTGCTCTGAGTTTTATTTTTATTGTGGAAAGAAAAATCTAACATGAGATCTACTGAGCATGCATTGCCCTCTTAGGAGATGATTAACTGTACAGTATGGTATAGTTAACTGTAAGTACCATGTTGTATGGCAGATCTAGAACATATTCATCTGCTTAATTGAAAGGTCACACCTGTGGATTAGTAGCTTCCCTCTTACCCTCTCCTCCCAGCCTTGGGCAATCACTATTCTACTCTTCAATGCTATGAATTTGACCATTTTAGACACTTCAGATAAATAGAGTCAAACAAGTGTTTGTCTTTCTGTGACTGGTTTATTTCACTTAGCACCACATCCTCGAGATTATTTCATGTTGTCACATATTGCAGAAGTTCCTTTTTTTTTAAAGACTGAATAATATGCCATTGTATACATAAGCCTTCATTTCATTTATTTATTTGCCCATGGAAATTTCACTTGCTTCCAGTATATGGAATAGGGCTGCAGTAATCCCAAAGAAAGGCAATGCCAAAAAATGCTCAAACTACCGCACAATTGCACTCATCTCACACGCTAGTAAAGTAATGCTCAAAATTCTCCAAGCCAGGCTTCAGCAATACGTGAACCGTGAACTTCCTGATGTTCAAGCTGGTTTTAGAAAAGGCAGAGGAACCAGAGATCAAATTGCCAACATCCGCTGGATCATGGAAAAAGCAAGAGAGTTCCAGAAAAACATCTATTTCTGCTTTCTTGACTATGCCAAAGCCTTTGACTGTGTGCATCACAATACACTGTGGAAAATTCTGAAAGAGATGGGAATACCAGACCACCTGATCTGCCTCTTGAGAAATTTGTATGCAGGTCAGGAAGCAACAGTCAGAACTGGACATGGAACAATAGACTGGTTCCAAATAGGAAAAGGAGTACGTCAAGGCTGTATATTGTCACCCTGTTTATTTAACTTCTGTGCAGAGTACTTCATGAGAAACGCTGGGCTGGAAGAAGCACAAGCTGGAATCAAGATTGCCAGGAGAAATATCAATAACCTCAGATATGCAGATGACACCACCCTTCTGGCAGAAAGTGAAGAGGAACTAAAAAACCTCTTGATGAAGGTAAAAGTGGAGAGTGAAAAAGTTGGCTTAAAGTTCAACATTCAGAAAAACGAAGATCATGGCATCCAGTCCCATCACTTCATGGGAAATCGATGGGGAAACAGTGGAAACAGTGTCAGACTTTATTTTTCTGGGCTCCAAAATCACTGCAGATGGTGACTGCAGCCATGAAATGAAAAGGCGCTTACTCCTTGGAAGAAAAGTTATGACCAACCTAGATAGCATATTCAAAAGCAGAGACATTACTTTGCCAACAAAGGTTCATCTAGTCAAGGCTATGGTTTTTCCTGTGGTCATGTATGGATGTGAGAGTTGGACTGTGAAGAAAGCTGAGCACCGAAGAATTGATGCTTTTGAACTGTGGTGTTGGAGAAGACTCTTGAGAGTCCCTTGGGCTGCAAGGAGATCCAACTAGTCCATTCTGAAGGAGATCAGGCCTGGAATTTCTTTGGAAGGAATAATGCTAAAGCTGAAACCCCAGTACTTTGACCACCTCATGTGAAGAGTTGACTCACTGGAGAAGTTTCTGCTGCTGGGAGGGATTGGGGGCAAGAGGAGAAGGGGACGATGGAGGATGAGATGGCTGGATGGCATCACTGACTCGATGGACGTGAGTCTGAGTGAACTCTGGGAGTTGGTGATGGACAGGGAGGCCTGGCGTGCTGCAATTCATGGGGTCGCAAAGAGTCAGACACGACTCAGTGACTGATCTGATCTGATCTGATCTGATTATGAATAGTGCTCTACAGTGAATGACCTTGATGCTGGGAAATATTGAAGGCGGGAGGAGAAGGGGATGACAGAGGATGAGATGGTTGGATGGCATCACTGACTTTATGAATATGAATTTGAGCCAGCTCCGGGAGCTGGTGATGGACAGGCAAGCTGCAGTCCGTGGGTTCACAAAGAGTTGGGTATGACTGGGCAACTGAACTGACTGACTAACAGTGAACACGGGACCACTAATATCTCTTTGAGATCCTGATTTCAATTCCTGTGGATAAATTCCCAGGAGTAGGATTGCTAGATCATATGGTAGTTTGAATTTTAATTTTTTGAGGAAGCGCTGTACTGTTTTCCATAGCAGCTGCACCATTTTACATTTCAACCGTTGGCTCACAGGATTCTCTTCACAAACTTGCGAATACTTGTTACCTCTTGTCTTTTTGATGATAGCTATTCTAACAAGAATGAGGTGACATTTCATTGTGGTTTTGATTTGCATTTTCCTGATGATTAGTAACACTGATTTTTTTTTTTTTTTTCATATGCTGGTTGATCATTTGTATGTCTCCTCAGGAAAATATGTATTCTAGTCTTTAGCTCACTTTAAAATCAGGTTACTAGATTTTCTGCTATCAAGATGGAGGAGTTCCTTATACATTTTGGAGACTAACTCATTATCAGATACATAATTTGCAAATATTTTCTCTCTTTCTGTAGGTTTCCTTTTCACTCTCTTGACTGTTTCCTTAGCTATGCAGAACGTTTTAAATTTGATGCAGTCCTACTTGTTTAATTACGTTTTTGTGGCCTATGCTTTTTGGTGTCATATCCATGAAAAAATCCACAGCCAAAAATTTAAAGAAAACACACGAGAAATTCTTTGTAGACACCAAGACCTGAGTGTTAATGATTTGTTTTAAAATGCACTTCGGGAGATGATGAAGGACAGGGAAGCCTGGTGTGCGGCAGTCCATGGGGTCTCCAAGAGTTGGACACGACTAAGTGACTGAACAACAGCGAAACCCATAGAGGTTCAGACCCCAAGTACTATTTCACTTTTCCCTGGTTGTGGTTCACATCTCATCTGAGTTCTCTAAGACTCTGCTATGCTGCTCTGGGTCTGTCCCACATATGTGTAACTCAGGAGTGAGCCAAGGTCTGCAGATTTATATGCATAATTAGGGATCCCTTTCTGTTCTGGGACTTTTCTCTTCTTATGCTTCTGACCTTTGGTCTCCTCTTGCTGGTTCCTCTAACCAGAAAGATAGGGTTTCTACTGGTATCACAGTGCCTTACCACCCTGCGTTTTCAGTGGGGCTCTGTGCTGAGTGCAAAGTCCATCAGAAAGCAAGTTGAGAAACTCATTAGTGGTAACTTTTTTAAGTTTTTATTTCCCCCCACAATTTGCTTGCTTTTGTTTAATATAAGAGCCTTAGGTGGTTTCATTTTTGTATTTTTTTCCAGGGTTTCTAATTGTAATCAGCCAGAAATGGAGACTGTAGCAGATTTATGCCATCATGCCAGAACTGGAGTCAGTATGCTTATTTCTCTTAAAGCTTACTGTTAAGCATTTTATTTTTTAAATGCTAATATAAGCGTGTTTTTGCTTTTATTATATGATTATATTTTTAATTGGTTATTATTTATACATATGAAGCCTATCTATTTGCAAATATTAATTTTGTATTTTCCTACATTATCATTGTGTCAGTTTTATCATTGATTCCTTTGAGTTTTATAAACATAGTCTCTCTAAAAGGAGATAGTTTTACTTCTTTTGCCAGTTTTCATGTGTTGAATTATTTCCTTTTGCCTAACTGTATTGGCTAAATCATATAATATGTTACTAAACAATGCAAGAGATAAGTGAGCAACGTTAACTTATTCCTGACCCTACTGGGACTATCTCTAAAGTTTTCCTATTAAATAAAAATATGGCTTAAAAGATGAGTTATATATATTTAGTGTTAAAGAAGAATCAATGATTATTGAGTGTATATTTTAATATCAGGAATGGGTGCTACATTTTGTCAAGATCTTTTTAGTGTCTACAGAAATAATCATTGATTTCTCTTTGGCTATTAAAGAGTATATTTTTCGTTGGACTCTATTCACTGATGTTTTACTTGGAATTTTGACATCCATATTTAAAAATGAACTGTTTAGGCTTTCTTTTTATATTTTATGTGATTTAGACATCAGTGTTATACTTACTCCATTCAAAAAAATTGAAGGTTCCTTTCTTTTTCTGTGCTCGGGAGCAAGGGTTTTAGAACATCCTTGAGAAAATCTGGACTTGGTACTTACCTGTGGCAATTTTCTCATATCTCACTGCTTTTTATATTTAAAATGTATCTTATTTAGTCTTTTATTTCTCCTGAGGTCAGTTGCGGCAAATTATATTTTTGTCACAACCTATTATTTTTCAAATATGTTTGCATATAAATATATAAACAATCTCAGTTCAGTTCAGTTGCTCAGTCAGATCTGACTCTTTGTGACCCCATGGACTGCAGCATGCCAGGCCAACCTGTCCATCACCAGCTCCTGGAGTGTACTCAAACTCATGTCTATTGAGTCAGTGATGCCATCCAACCATCTCATCCTCTGTCATCCCCATCTCCTCCTGCCTTCAATCTTTCCCATCACCAGGGACTGTTCATATGAGCCAGTTCTTTGCATCAGGTGGTCAAAGTATTGGAGTTTCAGCTTAAACATCAGTCATTACAAAGAATATTCAAGACTGATCTCCTTTAGGATGGACTGGTTGGATCTCCTTACAGTCCGAGGGACTCTCAAGAGTCTTCTCCAACACCATAGTTCAAAAGCATCAATTCTTTGGCACTCAGCTTTCTTTATAGTCAAACTATCACATCCATACATGACCAGTGGAAAAACCATAGCCTTGACTAGATGGACCTTTGTTGACAAAGTACTGTCTCTGCTTTTTATTATGCTGTCTAGGTTGATCATAACTTTCCTTCCAAGGAGTAAGTGTCTTTTAATTTCATGGCTGCAATCACCATCTGCAGTGATTTTGGAGCCCAGAAAAATAAAGTCAGCTACTGTTTTCACTGTTTCCCCATCTATTTGCCATGAAGTGATGGGACCAGATACCATGATCTTAGTTTTCTGAATGTTGAGCTTTAAGCCAACTTTTTCACTCTCCACTTTCACTTTCATCAAGAGGCTTTTTAGTTCTTCACTTTCTGCCATGAGGGTGGTGTCATCTGCATATCTGAGGTTATTGATATTTCTCCTGGCAATTTTGATTCCAGCTTGTGCTTCTTCCAGCCCAGCGTTTCTCATGATGTACTCTGCATAGAAGTTAAATAAGCAGGGTGACAATATACAGCCCTGATGTACTCCTTTTCCTATTTGGAACCAGTCTGTTGTTCCATGACCAGTTCTAACTGTTGCTTCCTGACCTGCATACAAATTTCTCAAGAAGCAGATCAGGTGGTCTGGTATTCCCATCTCTTTCAGAATTTTCCACAGTTGATTGTGATCCACACAGTCAAAGGCTTTGGCATAGTCAATAAAGTAGAAATAGATGTTTTTCTGGAACTCTCTTGCTTTTTCCATGATCCAGCGGATGTTGGCAATTTGATCTCTGGTTCCTCTGCCTTTTCTAAAACCAGCTTGAACATCTGGAAGTTTACGGTTCACCTATTGCTGAAGCCTGACTTGGAGAATTTTGAGCATTACTCTACTAGTGAGATGAGTGCAATTGTGTGGTAGTTTGAGCATGCTTTGTCATTGCCTTTCTTTGGGATTGGAATGAAAACTGACCTTTTCCAGTCCTGTGGCCACTGCTGAGTTTTCCAAATTTGCTGGCATATTGTGTGCAGCACTTTCACAGCATCATCTTTCAGGATTTGGAATAGCTCAACTAGAATTCCATCACCTCCACTAGCTTTGTTCGTAGTGATGCTTTCTAAGGCCCACTTGACTTCACATTCCAGGATGTCTGGCTCTAGGTCAGTGATCACACCATCGTGATTATCTGGGTCGTGAAGATCTTTTTTGTACAGTTCTCCTGTGTATTCTTGCCACCTCTTCTTAATATCTTCTGCTTCTGTAAGGTCCATACCATTTCTGTCCTTTATCAAGCCCATCTTTGCATGAAGTGTTCCTTTGGTATCTCTAATTTTCTGAAGAGATCTCTAGTCTTTCTCATTCTGTTGTTTTCCTCTATTTCTTTGCACTGTTCACTGAGGAAGGCTTTCTTATCTCTCCTTGGTGTTCTTTGGAACTCTGCATTCAAATGGATATATCTTTCCTTTTCTCCTTTGCTTTTTGCTTCCCTTCTTTTCACAGCCATTTGTAAGGCCTCCTCAGACAGCCATTTTGCTTTTTTGCATTTCTTTTTCTAGGGGATGGTCTCGATTCCTGTCTCCTGTACAATGTCATGAACCTCTGTCCATAGTTCATCTGGCACTCTGTCTATGAGATCTAGTCCCTTAAATATATTTCTCACTTCCACTGTATAGTCATAAGGGATTAGATTTAGGTCATACCTGAATGGTGTAGTGGTTTTCCCTACTTTCTTCAATTTCAGTCTGAATTTGGCAATAAAGTGTTCATGATCTGAGCCATAGTCAGCTCCCGGTCTTGTTTTTGCTGACTGTATAGAGCTTCTCCATCTTTGGCTTCAAAGATTACAATCAATCTGATTTCAGTATTGACCATCTGTGATGTCCATGTGTAGAGTCTTCTCTTGTGTTGTTGGAAGAGGGTGTTTGCTATGACAAGTGCAGTCTCTTGGCAAAATTCTATTAGCCTTTGCTGTGCTTCATTCTGTACTCCAAGGCCATATTTGCCTGTTACTCTAGGTGTTTCTTGACTTCTTAATTTTGCATTCCAGTCCCCTATAATGAAAAGGACATTTTTTTTTGAGTGTTAGTTCTAGAAAGTCTTATAGGTCTTCATAGAACTGTGCAACTTCAGCTTCTTCAGTGTTACTGGTTGGGGCATAGACTTGGATTACTGTGATATTGAATGGTTTGCCTTAGAAATGAACAGAGTTCATTCTGCTATTTTTGAGATTGCATCCAAGTACTGCATTTAGGACTCTTTTGTTGATTATGATGGCTACTCCATTTCTTCTAAGGGATTCCTGCCCACAGTAGTAGATATAATGGTCATCTGAGTTAAATTCACCCATTCCAGTCCATTTTAGTTTGCTGATTCCTAGATGTTGATGTTGATGTTCACTCTGGCCATCTCCTGTTTGACCACTTCCAATTTGCCTTGATTCATGGACCTAACATTCCAGGTCCCTATGCAATATTGCTCTTTACAGCATAGGAATTTGCTTCTATCACCAGACATCCACAACTGGGTGTTGTTTTTGTTTTGGCTCCATCTCTTCATTCTTTCTGGAGTTATTTCTCCACTGATCTCTAGTAGCATATTGGGCACCTACTGACCTGGGGAGTTCATCTTTCAGTGTCTTATCTTTTTACCTTTCCATACTGTTCATGGGGTTCTCAAGGAAAGAATAATGAAGTGGTTTACCATTCTTTTCTCCAGTGGTCCATGTGATTAGATTGGTTAGTTTTCTGTGATTGTGGTTTTCAGTCTGTCTGCCCTCTGATGGAGAAGGATAAGAGGCTTATTGAAGCTTCCTATTTGGAGAGACAGACTGAGGGGGAAACTGGGTCTTGTTCTGATGGGCAGGGTCATGCTCAGTAAATCTTTAAACCAATTTTCTGTTCATGAGTGGAGCTGTGTTCCCTCCCTGCTATTTACCTGGGGCCAAACCAAGTGATTGGTTTCCCTCACTCAGATGGTAAAGTATCTGCCCACAATGTGGGCAACCAGGGTTCGATCCCTGGGCGAGGAAGATCCCCTGGAGATTGAAATGGCAACCCACTCCAGTATTCTTGCCTGGAGAATCCCATGGACAGAGGAGCCTTGGAGGTTACAGTCCATGGGGTTGCAAAGAGTCGGTCACAACTGAGCGACTTCACTTTCTTTTACTTCTAAACCAAGTGATGGCATCTGCTCCCATCACTTCATGGGAAATAGATGGGGAAACAGTGTCAGACTTTTTTTTGGGGGGAGGGGGTTCCAAAATCACTGCAGATAGTGATTTCAGCCATGAAATTAAAAGATGCTTACTCCTTGGAAGGAAAGTTATGACCAACCTAGATAGCATATTAAAAAGCAGAGACATTACTTTGACAACAAAGGTCCATCTAGTCAAGGCTATGGTTTTTCCAGTGGTCATGTATGGATGTGAGAGTTGGACTGTGAAGAAAGCTGAGCGCCGAAGAATTGATGCTTTTGAACTGTGGTGTTGGAGAAGACTCTTGAGAGTTCCTTGGACTGCAAGGAGATCCAACCATTCTAAAGGAGATCAGTCCTGGGTGTTCTTTGGAAGGACTGATGCTGAAGCTGAAACTCCAATACTTTGGCCACCTCATGCGAAGATTTGACTCATTGGAAAAGACTCTGATGCTGGTATGAATTGGGGGCAGGAGGAGAAGGGGACAACAGAGGATGAGATGGCTGGATGGCATCACTGACTTGATGGACATGGGTTTGGGTGGACTCTGGGAGTTGGTGATGGACAGGGAGGCCTGGCATGTTGCAATTCATGGGGTCACAAAGAGCTGGACACGACTGAGCGAATGAACTGAACTGAACTGAAACCATGGTGAAGATAATGAAAATAACGGCAACCTCCTTCAAAAGATCCCATGCATGTACTGCTACAGTCACTGTCCCCAACCCTGCAGCAGGCTGCCCCCGACCCACACCTCCACTGGAGACTCCTGGGCAAGTCTGGGTCAGTCTCTTATGGGGTCACTGCTCCTTTCCCAGGCGAAACTTGGGAGTGAATAAAATAGGATGGGGGAGGGGAAGAAACTAAATGAAGACATAAGTTCAGCCAAAGTCTGGCCTCAGCCTGAGCCCATGGGGAGCTCTAGGGTATGAATGACACCACAGAGTTGTCCTCCCTGGACAGAGCACTTTGTGCTGGGAACGGTCAGCACGTGTGCTTTTAATCAACCAGTTATTTCCTAGAGATTTCCCTGGGTGGGAGTGTCATCTTCCAGGTATTCTTGATGAAATAGCTCCTGGAGGCCAAGGGCGATTCTTAGGAAAAGAGGGCAGCTGTGAGCTGTTAGCAGTCAATTCTCAAAGCAGCTGCCAATAGGTGTGTCAGCCTGGTAAAGAGGGCCAGAGTAGGGCACCAACAGCCTCTACTATACATGGGTTTCCATATTAGGAGACCTGGGTTTAAAACCCAACTTCACTACTTAATGGCTTGGGCATTGATCTTGGGCAAGTTTCCCAAATTCCCAAAACCTCATTTTTCTCATTTGTAAAATGGGAGTAATAATTTGTTGTTGTTTTTTCAGTCACTAAGTCATGCCCAACTCTTTGCAACCCCATGGACTGCAGTATGCCAGGCTTCCCTGTGCTTCCCTATCTCTCAAGACATTGCCCTAATTCATGTTCATTGAATCAGTGATGCTGTCCAACCATCTCATCCTCTGCTACCCACTTCTCCTGCCCTCAATCATTCCCAGCATGAAGGTCTTTTCCAATGAGTTGGTTCTTTGCATCAGGCTGACCAAAGTATTGGAGCTTCAACTTCAGCATCAGTCCTTCCAATGAGTATTCAGGGTTGATTTTATCTCTCAATCCCCTGCCTCCTATGAGGCTCCCATTCTCGAGGCAGCAGGTTCTATCATGACTTAAAATTTATGGTTTCAAGTTATTTCCCCTATATCATTTTTGATTTTATGCAGCTATGCTGTACCCCTTTTTGTGAGTTAGATTAACTAGTGGTTTGTCCATGCTGTTAATTTTTTCCAAAAAACTAGCATTTTTATTTATTTATTAATTTTACCATTTTCCAGCTATCTGTTTCATTGATTTCTACTTCTATATCTTTATTTTCTTTCTGCTTCCCCCCACTCTAAGTTGGGAATTTTATTCATTTATTTTCAGCTTTTAATTTTATTTATCTAAGCATCATGGTGTGTAGAGGTATATTTTCCTCCAATCACTCCTTTAATTGTATCTCAAAAAATTTTAGGAAGAGTTTATTAATATTTACTGAGTTTCTGTCTACATCAAACTATATTTCTATAGACTGATATGTAAAAGATGGCTTGCTTATATATAAAAACCCATGGTTCATGTTATCTTTTTATTTGAGTCTCTTAAAATTGTTCTTCCACTGTTTTCTCACTTTATGATCTTATTTCCTTTGTAAGTGACTTGGCCTTTTTGCATGGGTATGCAGAAAGCTGCCTCTATATATTTAAGTCTAAGAGGTTTAATAGACTGTATCCTAGAGTTGACCATTCTGGGTCATTTCCACCATGTACACAAGGGCTCTTTGAATCATAGATCCAAGTTTTCTAACAGTTACAGATAATTTTCTTGGATTATAGTTTATATATTAGTTCTTTTGTCCATTGTTCTGTTTTTCTTTTTCAGAAGTCCCAATGTACATATGTCTCATATTCTTACGTATCTTCTATGTTATTTTTCTCTATGATATTTTTATCTTCTTTTTTTTTTCTTGAAACTCTCCACTTACTTTCTCAATTCTTAAGTTTTCAGGGAAATTCTTTTTTTTTTTTTTTTTGAGGACTTTGAAATTATCCTTCCCATGTAAGATGATATTTCCCCTTCTTCTCACTCCCACCGCCCCAATTTCTTTCTTAGGTTTTATTTATTGTTCATAATACCTTATTTTATTTGTTCAATTAATTTTGCTTTTCTGGTTAAAATTTTTTCTGACACACACACTCACACACAAAACAGAAAGGAATTCCCTGGCCGTCCAGTGGTTAGGACTCTGTGCTCGCTCATTGCCAGGGCCCGGGATTCAATCCCTGGTCAGAGAACTAAGATTCCACAAACCATATGGTGCAGCCAAAAAAAAAAAAAATCCTCTCTAAAAAACATAATAACTTATTTAAGGGTATTTAATTCAAGGCAAGGAACTGTTAAACATATATCCACTTTGCAGTTAGCTTTTTGGGGAAATTTTTCATCAGTTTTTCTTCTCATCATTTTTCCTTATAGCAGTTTTGTATGGATACTATCAGACATTTTTGTTCAATGTGTTAATTTTTTCTAGGAGGTTTATTAGGTTTCTTGCTTCAACAGGACCTTCTTTTGTTGGTGTAAAGTGAAAGCGAAAGTCACTTAGTTATGTCAGGCTCTTTGTGATCCTATGGACTACACAGTCCATGGAATTCTCCAAGCGAGAATACTGGGGTGGGTAGCTGTTTCCTTCTCCAGAGGATCTCTCCAACCCAGGAATCAAACCCAGGTCTCCCATACTGCAGGCAGTCTCCACCAGCTGAGCCACCAAGGAGTGATTCAAAATGTTTTAAATTAGTGGCACATTTTGGGGATAGAGGATGGGCTGATTCATTTTCCGATTTGGGGATTCTCTTGTTTCTGTATCTTAATTTGTATTGCAGTTTCCTTCATTCTTTGTATCTCCAAGCCTCCAAGAAAGGTCTCTCTGGACCACGTTACCTACTCTTCTCCAGAAATTATATCTTACCAAGATTGCTAGAATTTAGCCTTCACTCTTTAAGTCATTTCCTTTTGCTCTTCCAGGAGCATGTGCTCTGATCCACCTAGCCTCAGATATGTTCTGTTTTCACACTCAGCACACTCAGCACGGGGACTTCTTTCATGAGGGTGATTTTATTTGTGTTCTGCCATGATGGTTTCTCATATATATATATATATATATATATATATATATCAGATCAGATCAGTCGCTCAGTCGTGTCCGACTCTTTGCGACCCCATGAACTGCAGCACGCCAGGCCTCCCTATCCATCACCAGCTCTCGGAGGTCACCCAGACTCACATTCATCGAGTCAGTGATGCCATCCAGCCATCTCATCCTCTGTCGTCCCCTTCTCCTCCTGCACCCAATTCCTCCCAGCATCAGAGTCTTCTCCAATGAGTCAACTCTTCGCATGAGGTGGCCAAAATACTGGAGTTTCAGCTTTAGCATCATTCCTTCCAAAGAAATCCCAGGTCTGATCTCCTTCAAAGTGGACCGGTTGGATCTCTTTGCAGTCCAAGGGACTCTCAAGAGTCTTCTCCAACACCACACTTCAAAAGCATCAATTCTTCGTCGCTCAGCCTTCCTCACAGTCCAGCTCTCACATCCATACATGACCACAGGAAAGACCATAGCCTTGACTAGGCGAACCTTTGTTGGTAAAGTGATGTCTCTGCTTTTGAAAATGCTATCTAGGTTGGCCATAACCTTCCTTCCGAGGAGTAAGCGTCTTTTAATTTCATGGCTGCAGTCACCATCTGCAGTGATTTTGGAGCCCAGAAAAATAAAGTGTGACACTGTTTCCACTGTTTCTCCATCTATTTCCCATGTAGTGATAGGACCAGATCCCATGATCTTCGTTTTCTGAATGTTGAGCTTTAAGCCAACCTTTTCACTCTCCACTTTCACTTTCATCAAGAGGCTTTTTAGTTCCTCTTCACTTTCTGCCATAAGGGTGGTATCATCTGCATATCTGAGGTTATTGATATTTCTCCCAGCAATCTTGATTCCAACTTGTGTTTCCTCCAGTCCAGCATTTCTCATGATGTACTCTGCATATAAGTTAAATAAACATGGTGACAATATACAGCCTTGACGTACTCCTTTTCCTATTTGGATTTACTTTATTTTATTATGGCATGATTCTAGAGCTAACTTTAGAATATTGGGGGTTATTAACCCCCTATAAAAACATGTAATTTGACGCACTATGCTCAATCTTCTAGTTTGGCTATAAGAATGAGTGGTGGGTGTTTTATCTACTCTCTGTGTGGATCTGCATCCTTTTTTTGACATTGTATGGAGAGATTTTGATTAGGAAGTTGCAATTGACATACAGAAAAGGAACAGTTCATGCAAAGATGGGCTCAATAAAGGACAGAAATGGTATGGACCTTACAGAAGCAGAAGATATTAAGAAGAGGTGGCAAGAATACACAGAAGAACTGTACAAAAAAGAGCTTCACGACCCAGATAATCATGATGGTGTGATCACTGACCTAGAGCCAGACATCCTGGAATGTGAAGTCAAGTGGGCCTTAGAAAGCATCACTACGAACAAAGCTAGTGGAGGTGATGGAATTCCAGTGGAGCTATTCCAAATCCTGAAAGATGATGCTGTGAAAGTGCTGCACTCAATATGCCAGCAAATTTGGAAAACTCAGCAGTGGCCACAAGATTGGAAAAGGTCAATTTTCATCCCAATCCCAAAGAAAGGCAATGCCAAGGAATGCTCAAACTACTGCACAATTGCACTCATCTCACACGCTAGTAAAGTAATGCTCAAAATTCTCCAAGCCAGGCTTCAGCAGTATGTGAACCATGAACTTCCTGATGTTCAAGCTGGTTTTCGAAAAGGCAGAGGAACCAGAGATCAAATTGCCAACATCCACTGGATCATGGAAAAAGCAATAGAGTTCCAGAAAAATATCTATTTCTGCTTTATTGACTATGCCAAAGCCTTTGACTGTGTGGATCACAATCAACTGTGGAAAATTCTGAAAGAGATGGGAATACCAAACCACCTGATCTGCTTCTTGAGAAATTTGTATGCAGGTCAGGAAGCAACAGTTAGAACTGGTCATGGAACAACAGACTGGTTCCAAATAGGAAAAGGAGTATGTCAAGGCTGTATATTGTCGCCATGTTTATTTAACTTACATGCAGAGTACATCATGAGAAATGCTGGACTGGAAGAACCACAAGTTGGAATCAAGATTGCTGGGAGAAATATCAATAACCTCAGATAGGCAGATGACACCACCCTTATGGCAGAAAGTGAAGAGGAACTAAAAAGCCTCTTGATGAAAGTGAAAGTGGAGAGTGAAAAGGTTGGCTTAAAGCTCAACATTCAGAAAACGAAGATCATGGCATCCAGTCCCATCACTACATGGGAAATAGATGGAGAAACAGTGGAAACAGTGTCACACTTTATTTTTCTGGGCTCCAAAATCACTGCAGATGGTGACTGCAGCCATGAAATTAAAAGACGCTTACTCCTTGGAAGGAAAGTTATGACCAACCTAGATAGCATATTGAAAAGCAGAGACATTACTTTGCCAACAAAGGTTCGCCTAGTCAAGGCTATGGTCTTTCCTGTGGTCATGTATGGATGTGAGAGCTGGACTATGAAGAAGGCTGAGCGCCGAAGAACTGATGCTTTTGAAGTGTGGTGTTGGAGAAGACTCTTGAGAGTCCCTTGGACTGCAAGGAGATCCAACCGGTCCATTCTGAAGGAGATCAGCCCTGGGATTTCTTTGGAAGGAATGATGCTAAAGCTGAAACTCCAGTATTTTGGCCACCTCATGCGAAGAGTTGACTCATTGGAGAAGACTCTGATGCTGGGAGGGATTGGGTGCAGGAGGAGAAGGGGATGACAGAGGATGAGATGGCTGGATGGCATCACTGACTCGATGGATGTGAGTCTGAGTGACCTCCGGGAGTTGGTGATGGACAGGGAGGCCTGGCGTGCTGCAGTTCATGGGGTCGCAAAGAGTCAGACATGACTGAGCGACTGATCTGATCTGAGCTGATCTGAACCCAAATGCTTAAAACAGTGACAGTTGCTCAGTCATGTCTGACTCTTTGCAACGCTATGGACTATACAGTCCATGGAATTCTCCTGGCCAAAATACTGGCGTGGGTAGCCTTTCCCTTCTCCAGGGGATCTTCCCAACCCAGAGATTGAACCCAGGTCACCTGCATTGCAGGTAGATTCTTTACCAGCTGAGCCACAAGGGAAGCCCAGGACTACTCGAATGGGTAGCCAACCCTTGCCAGCGGATCTTCCCAACCCTGGAATCAAACGTGGGTCTCCTGCACTGCAGGCAGATGCTTTACCAACTGAGCTATGAGGGAAGCCTTTTGTTTTTTTTTTCGTTTGTGTGTGTGTGTGTTTTAATTAATTGATTTTTTACTGAAGGATAATTGCTTTACAGAATTCTGCTGTTTTCTGTCAAACCTCAACATGAATAAGCCATAGGAGGACTGGAAAGTCAGTTTTATTCCAATCTCAAAGAAAGGCAATGCCAAAGAATGCTCGAACTACTGCACAATTGCACTCATCTCACATGCTAGTAAAGTAATGCTCAAAATTCTCCAAGCCAGGCTTCAGCAATATGTGAACCGTGAACTTCCTGATGTTCAAGCTGGTTTTAGAAAAGGCAAAGGAACAGAGACCAAATTGCCAACATCTGCTGGATCATTGAAAAAGCAAGAGAGTTCCAGAAAAACATCTATTTCTGCTTCATGGACTATGCCAAAGACTTTGACTGTGTGGATCACAAGAAACTGGAAAATTCTGAAAGAGATGGGAATACCAGACCACCTGATCTGCCTCTTGAGAAATCTGTATGCAGGTCAAGAAGCAACAGTTAGAACTGGTCATGGAACAACAGACTGGTTCCAAATAGGAAAAGGAGTACGTCAAGGCTGTATATTGTCACCCTGCTTATTTAACTTCTATGCAGAGTACATCATGAGAAATGCTCAGCTGGAAGAAGCACAAGCTGGAATCAAGATTGCTGGGAGAAATATCAATAACCTCAGATATGCAGATGACACCACCCTTATGGCAGAAAGTGAAGAGGAACTCAAATGCCTCTTGATGAAAGTGAAAGAGGAGAGTGAAAAAGTTGGCTTAAAGCTCAACATTCAGAAAACGAAGATCATGGCATCTGGTCCCATCACTTCATGGGAAATGGATGGGGAAACAATGGAAACAGTGTCAGACTTTCTTTTTTTGGGTTCCAAAATCACTGCAGATGGTGACTGCAGCCATGAAATTAAAAGACGCTTATTCCTTTGAAAGAAAGCTATGACCAACCTAGATAGCATATTGAAAAGCAGAGACATTACTTTGCCAACAAAGGTTCGCCTAGTCAAGGCTATGGTTTTTCCTGTGGTCATGTACGGATGTGAGAGTTGGACTGTGAAGAAGGCTGAGCACTGAAGAACTGATGCTTTTGAAGTGTGGTGTTGGAGAAGACTCTTTAGAGTCCCTTGGACTGCTTGGAGATCTAACCAGTCCATTCTGAAAGAGATCAGCCCTTTCTCTTTGTGGTGTTCTTTGGAGGGAATCAGGGTGTTCTTTGGAGGGAATGATGCTAAAGCTGAAACTCCAGTACTTTGGCCACCTCGTGCGAAGAGTTGACTCATTGGAGAAAACTCTGATGCTGGGAGGGATTGGGGGCAGGAGAAGAAGGGGACGACAGAGGATGAGATGGCATCACTGACTCAATGGACATGAGTCTGAGTGAACTCCGGGAGTTGGTGATGGACAGGGAGGCCTGGTGTGCTGTGATTCATGGGGTTGCAAAGAGTCGGACTCGACTGAGCGACTGAACTGAACTGAATGATACATATATCCCCTCCCTTTTGAAATTCCCTCCCGTCTCCCTCCCCATCCCACCCCTCTAGGTTGACACAGAGCCCCTGTTTGAGCTTCCTGAGCCATACAGAAATTCCTGTTGTCTATCTATTTTATATATGGTAATATAAGTTTCCATGTTACTCTTTCCATACATCTCACCCTCTCCTCCCCTCTCCCCATGCCCATAAATCTATTCACTATGTCTGTTTCTCCATAGTTGCCCTGTAAATAAATTCTTCAGTACCATTTTTCTAGATTCCGTATATATGTGTTAGAATATGGTATTTACCTTTGTCTTCCTGACTCACTTCAGTCTGTATAATAGGTTCTAGGTTCATCCATCTCATTAGAACTGACTGAAATGCATTCTTTTTTATGGTTGAGTAATACTCCATTGTGCATATGTACCACAACTTCTTTATCCATTCATCTGTCAATGGACATCTAGCTTGCTTCCATGTTCTAGCTACTATAAATAGTGCTGCAGTGAACAATGGGATACATGTGTTTCTCTCTGTTTTGGTTTCCTCAGGGTATATGCCTAGGAGTGGGATTGCTGGGTCATATGGTGGTTTTATTCCTAGTTTTTTAAGGAATGTCCATACCATCTTCCATAGTGGCTGTATCAATTTATATTTCCACCAACAGTGCAAGAGTGTTCCCTTTTCTCCACACTCTTTCCAGCACTTATTGTTTGTAGACTTTTTGATGAGGGTCATTCTGACCGGTGTGAGGTGATATCTCATTGTGGTTTTGATTTGCATTTCTCTGATAGCGAGCGATGTTGAGCATCCTTTCATGTGTTTGGTAGCCATCTGTATGTCTTCTTTGGAGAAATGTCTGTTTAGGTCTTTCCCCCACTTTTTGATTGGTTTGTTTTTCTGGTATTGAGTTGTGTGAGGTGCTAGTATATTTTGGAAATTAATCCTTTGTCAGTTGTTTCATTTGCTATTATTTTCACCCATTCTGAGGGTTGTCTTTTCACCTTACTTATAGTTTCCTTTGCTGTGCAAAAACTTTTAACTTTAATCAGGTCCTACTTGTTTACTTGTGTTTTTATTTCCATTGCTCTAGGAGGTGGATCATAGAGGATATTGCTTTGATTTATGTCATCAAGTGTCCTGCCTACGTTTTCCTTTAAGAGTTTTATAGTTTCTGGTCTTACATTTAGGTCTTTAATCTATTTTGAGTTTATCTTTGTATATGGTGTTAGGAAGTGTTCTATTTCATTCTTTTACATGTAGCTGTCCAGTTTTCCCAGCACCATCTACTGAAGAGGCTGTCTTTGCCCCACTGTACATTCTTGCCTCCTTTGTCAAAAATAAGTGCATGGGCTTTTTCTGGGCTTTCTATCTTGTTTCATTGGTCTATATTTCTGTTTTTGTGCCAGTGCCATACTGTCTTGATGACTCTAGCTTTGTAGTATAACATGAAGTCAGGAAGTTTGATTCCTCCAGCTCTGTTCTTCTTTCTCAAGACTGCTTTGGCTATTCAGGATCTTTTGTATTTCCATATGGACTGTGAAATTTTTTGTACTAGATCTATGAAAAATGCCATTGGTAGTTTGATAGGGATTGAGTTGAATCTGTAGATTGCATTTGGTAGTATAGTCATTTTCACAATATTGATTCTTCCTACCCAAGAACATGGACTATCTCTCCATCTATTTATGTCATCTTTGATTTCTTTCATTAGTAACTTATAATTTTCTGTGTACAGTTCTTTCATATTGTTAGGTAAATTTATTCCTAGATATTTAATTCTTTTTGTTGCAATAGTGAATGGGATTGATTCCTTAATTGCTTTTTCTGATTTTTCATTGTTAGTATATAGAAATGCAAGTGATTTCTGTGTATTGATTTTGTATCCTGCAACTTTGCTAAGTTCACTGATTAGTAATTTTTTGATGCTATCTTTAGGGTTTTCTACTTACAGTACCATGTCATCTGCAAACAGTGAGAGCTTTACTTCTTCTTTTCTGATCTGGATTCCTTTTATTTCTTTTTCTTCTCTGATTGCTCTAGCGAGGATTTCCAGAACTGTGGTGAATAATAGTGGTGAAAGTGGACACCCTTGTCTTATTCCTGATCTTAGGGTGAATGCTTTCAGTTTTTCACCATTGAGAATATTGTTTGCTGTAGCCTTATCATATATGGCCTTTATTATGTTGAGATAGGTTCCTTCTATGCCCATTTTTTTTTTAAGAGTTTTAATCATAAATGGGTGTTGAGTTTTGTTAAAGGATTTTTCTGTATCTATTGAGATGATCATATGGTTTTTATCTTTCAATTTGTTAATATGGTGTATCACATCAATTAATTTCCGTATATTGAAGAATCCTCGCCTCCCTGGAATAAAGCCAACTTGATCATGTGTGTATGTGCCTTTTGATGTGTTGCTGAATTGTTTGCTAAAATTTTGCTGAAGATTTTTGTATCTATGTTCATCAGTGATATTGGCCTGTAGTTTTCTTTTTTGTGTGTGTTGAATTTGTCTGGTTTTGGTATCAGGGTGATGGTGGCCTCGTAGAATGAATTTGGAAGTGTTCCTTCTGCAATTTTTTGAAAGAGTTTTAGAAGGATAGGCATTAGATCTTCTCTAAATGTTTGATAAAATTCTCCTGTGAAGCCATCTGGTCCTGGCCTTTTGTCTTTTGGGAGATTTTTGATCACAGCTCCAATTTCAATGCTTGTACTTGGGTTGTTCATAATTTCTATTTTTTCCTGGTTCAGTCTTGAAAGATTTTCTAAGAATCTGTCCATTTCTTTCCAGGTTATCTATTTTATTGCCATACAGTTGTTCATACTAGTCTCATAATTCTTTGTATTTCTGCATTGTCTGTTGTAACCTCTCCTTTTTCATTTCTAATTTTGTTGATTTGATTCTTCTCTCTCTCTTTCTTGATGAGTCTGCCTAAGGGTTAGTTAATTTTGTTTATCTTCTCAAAGAACCAGCTTTTAGTTTTATTAATCTTTACTATTGTTTCTTTCATTTCTTTTTCATTTATTTATGCTCAGATCTTTATGATTTCTTTCTTTTACTAATTTTGGGTTTTTTTCCTTCTTATTTTTCCAATTGCTTCAGGTGTAAAGTTAGGTTGTCTATTTGGTGTTTTTCTTGTTTCTTGAGGTAGGATTGTATTGCTATAAACTTCCCTCTTAGAATTGCTTTTGCTGCATCTCATAGGTTTTGAGTTGTTGTGTTCTCATTGTCTTTTGTTTCTAGAAATTTTTTGATTTCCCTTTTGATTTCTTCAGCAACCTGTTGGTTATTTAGAAACATGTTGTTTAATCTCCACGTGTTTGTGTTTCTTACAGTTTTTTTCTTGTAATTGATATCTAGTCTCATAGTGTTGTGGTTGGAGAAGATGCTTGATATGATTTCAATTTTCTTAAATTTACTGAGGTTGGATTTGTGACCTAAGATGTAGTCTATCCTGGAGAATGTGAGAGAAGCCCTTTGGTTTAATTCAATCCAGTTGTTTTTCTTTTATAGTTGGTAGAAAGTGTTTCTTTATTTAAAATTTTCATTTGTTGCCATTTTATTAAGTAGATCCACAGATTAACATTTGGCATCAAACTTTATGTACACACACACACACATATTTGGCATTAAATTTTCTAAACATAACATTATCATATCTATGCATAGACAGATATATACTTAAGTGAACACACATATATCTTATATATAGAAGCTAAATCTTATAACTGGTTTCAGTGTTAATAACAGTCTTCTTATATCATTATTTTCTCCATTCTTTGATTCTTTATTTCATTTATCTTCATTAGTTAAAATATTTGAGATATTAATAGGTTTCACAGGCAGATTAGATAGGTAGTGTATTTTCTGAGCCACTGCATATTAAAAGATTGTTTTTCTCTTTCCTTCACACCTAAATGACCACATTTTCTGACTCAAATTCTTGGGTCACAAGTTTTTCATTGTTTTGTGATTGTCTGGTGTTCAGTGTCAAGCCGTTTAAGGTTCACTTGGTTCTTTTCCTTTGTAAATAACATTTTTTGTTTTCATTTTTCTGCCTGGGGTTTAGGTATCATTATCATACTTACTTTGTAAAAAGAATTTAGTTGGCTTCTTTTTTGTTCTATCTTAGTGAACATTTTAAACAGCATTTGAAGTTATCTTTTTCCTAGAGCTTTAGTGGAATTCCCCTGTGAAAACGTCTAGGGACTGGTACATTTTTTTTTTTAAGGTTAGCTCTTCAACATCTCTCTTTCCCTGTTTTCTCTTTGGTAGTCGATCTGTTCAGGTTTTTTTCTATTTTAAGTCAAGCCTGGGTATTATGATTTCCTAGAAAATTATCCACTTTATCCAAATCTTAAAATATAGTCCCCTAAATCTGATTACAAAAAACTTCCTTGTAGTTATTATAATTATTTTGTAAATTTGTGCTATCTCCAATTCTAAAAGTTTGTCTATCAATTTATTTATTTTATTATTGCTCTCTAACTACTATCAAAGAATCAGCTCTTACATTTATTCAGCCAGTTTCTTATTTCTAACTTATTAATTCCTACTCATTTACTTGGGGTTATTGTTTTTTGTAATTATTTTTTAATTTATCTATTAGATTCTTCATCTCTACACTGTCTGGGCTTAAACTCTACATCCTGTTCTATAATCACTATCCCCATATTTTCCTTAGTTTCAGGTTGATAGCTAAATGAAATCAAATACTTATAGCTAGATCTTTCTCTGTAAGGTATGCATTTATACCTTGATTGGCTTAAATTTTCTTAGTGGCTTCAAGTGTCTTCAAGACATCTTAAAACTTGGTGTGTTTAAAACTATTTATCCATTACCCTTATAGCTTAATACTGCTGCTGCTGCTAAGTCACTTTAGTCGTGTCTGACTCTGTGCGACCCCATAGATGGCAGCCCACCAGGCTCCCCCATCCCTGGCTTAATGACAGATTGTTATTGTTCAGCTTCTCAGTCATATCCAACTCTTTGTGATCCCATGGACTGCAGCATGCCAGGTTCCCTGTCTTTTGCCTGGAGCTTGCTCAAACCCATGTTCATTGAATCAGTGATGCCATCCAACTATCTCATCCTCTGTCATCTCCTTCTCCTCCTGTCCTCAATCTTTCCCAGCATCAGGGTCTTTTCTAAGGAGTCAGCTCTTCCCATCAGGTGGCCAAAGTACTGGAGCTTCAGCTTCAGCATCAGTCCTTTTAGTGAATATTCAGGACTGATTTCCTCTAGGATGGACTGGTTTGATCTCTTTGCAGTCCAAGGGACTCTCAAGAGTCCTCTCCACAGTTTGAAAGCATTAATTCTTTGGCATTCAGCTTTCTTTACAGTTCAACTCTCACGTTCATATGTGAATACTGGAAAAACCATATCTTTGACTATATGGACTTTTGTTGGCAAAGTAATATCTGTGCTTTTTAATATGCTATCTATGCTATTCTTCCAAGGAACAAGCATCTTTTAATTTTGTGACTACAGTCACCATCTTCAGTGATTTTGGAGCCCAAGAAACTAAAGTCTCTTACTGTTTTCATTGTTTCCCCATCTATTTGACATAAAATGATGGGATTGGATGCCATGATCTCAGTTTTCTGAATGTTGAGTTTTAAACCAGCTTTTTCAGTCTTCTCTTTCATATTCATCAAGAGATTCTTTATTTCCTCTTAGGTTTCTGCCATAAGGGTGGTGTCATCTGCATACCTGAGGTTATTGATACTTCTACTGGCAATCTTGATTCCAGCTTGTGATTCATCCAGCCAGCATTTCACATGATGTACTCTGCATATAAGCTAAATATGCAAGGTGAAAATACACAGCCTTGATGTACTCCTTTTCCTATTTGGAACCAGTCCCTTCTTCCATGTCTGGTTTTAACTGTTGCTTTTAGACCTGAATACAGGTTTCTCAGGAGGCAGGTAAGGTGGTCTGGTACTCCCATCTCTTGAAGAATTTTCCACAGTTTGTTGTGATCCATACAGTCAAAAGCTTTAGCAAAGTCAATGAAACAGAAGTAGATGTTTTTCTGGGATTTTCTTGCTTTATCTATGATGCAATGGATGTTGGCAATTTCATCTCTGGTTCCTCTGCCTTTTCTAAATCCAGCTTAAACTCCTGAAAGTTCTCAGTTCATGTACTGTTGAAGCCTGGCTTGGAGAATTTTCAGCATGACCTTGCTATCATGTGAAATGAGTGCAATTGTGCACTAGTTTGGATCACCATTTCTTCCCTTGAGGATTTTATAGCACTTAGATTTTAAAGTTGATTTGGAAACATCTGAAATAAATTTTGTATTTTTCCATAACAGATAACTAGCTTTCAGTGGTCAATGTCTTATTTTCTTATCTTTAAAGTTGATAATTTTATGAGAATATATTTCTTAGTGGTGAGATGTGTAAATACTTTTTCCAAGACATGATGTGCCTTATAGACTAAAGATGCAATTCTGGAAGGGACAGGATTATAAATATCTTTAAATTTATGTCTTATTATTTCAGATCTCTTTTATGATGTTAGAGTGGCACAGAAGGAGATAACAGGTTGTACTTATGTAGGATTTCCCTTTTCTGTTTTCCATAAAGATAGTCTGGTAGTTTTCATCTTACTTGGCTTTTTATTTCATTTTACTCCTTTTCCTGAAGCCTATCATTGTCCCTTTCACTGTGTTTTCAGCAATTTGTAATATTTTGTTTCTAATGTGACCTTTATTTCTGTTCAGATCAGATCAGATCAGATCAGTCGCTCAGTCATGTCCGACTCTTTGCGACCCCATGAATTGCAGCACGCCAGGCCTCCCTGTCCATCACCAACTCCCAGAGGTCACTCAGACTCACGTCCATCGAGTCAGTGATGCCATCCAGCCATCTCATCCTCTGTCGTCCCCTTCTCCTCCTGCCCCCAATCCCTCCCAGCATCAGAGTCTTCTCCAATGAGTCAACTCTTTGCATGAGGTGGCCAAAATACTGGAGTTTCAGCTTTAGCATCATTCCTTCCAAAGAAATCCCAGGGCTGATCTCCTTCAGAATGGACTGGTTGAATCTCCTTGCAGTCCAAGGGACTCTCCCAGAGGGATGGTATGGGGAGGGAGGTGGGAGGAGGGTTCAGGATGGGGAGCACGTGTATACTGATGGCAGATCCATCTCGATGTGTGGTAAAAGCAATACAATATTGTAAAGTTAAGCAAAATAAAATTTAATTAAAAAAAAAAAAAAAAGAGTCTTCTCCAACACCACAGTTCAAAAGCATCAATTCTTCGGTGCTCAGCCTTCTTCACAGTCCAGCTCTCACATCCATATATGACCACAGGAAAGACCATAGCCTTGACTAGGCGAACCTTTGTTGGCAAAGTAATGTCTCTGCTTTTGAATATGCTATCTAGGTTGGTCATAACTTTCCTTCCAAGGAGTAAGCGTCTTTTAATTTCATGGCTGCAGTCACCATCTGCAGTGATTTTGGAGTCCAGAAAAATAAAGTCTGACACTGTTTCCACTGTTTCTCCATCTATTTCCCATGTAGTGATGGGACCGGATGCCATGATCTTCATTTTCTGAATGTTGAGCTTTAAGCCAACCTTTTCACTCTCCGCTTTCACTTTCATCAAGAGGCTTTTTAGTTCCTCTTCACTTTCTGCAATAAGGGTGGTGTCATCTGCATATCCGAGGTTATTGATATTTCTCCCAGCAATCTTGATTCCAACTTGTGTTTCTTCCAGTCCAGCGTTTCTCATGATGTACTCTGCATATAAGTTATTTCTGTTAGGTTTTTAAATACTTTTTTTTTTTTTTTAATACTTTTTGTTACTTCTTGCCTGGTGAAAGCTCAAATATTATTTCCTTCTGTTGCCTTGTCACATCTTCCCATTTATTTTAGAGAAATTCTTTAAAGACACTTAATGGGTAATAGATGGGCAAACAGTGGGAACAGTGTCAGACTTTATTTCTCTGGGCTCCAAAATCACTGCAGATGGTGACTGCAGCCATGAAATTAAAAGACGCTTACCCCTTGGAAGGAAAGTTATAACCAACCTAGATAGCATATTCAAAAGCGGAGACATTACTTTGCCAACAAAGGTCCATCTAGTCAAGGCTATGGTTTTTCCAGTGGTCATGTATGGATGTGAGAGTTGGACTGTGAAGAAGGCTGAGTGCCGAAGAATTAATGTTTTTGAACTGTGGTGTTGGAGAAGACTCTTGAGAGTCCCTTGGACTGCAAGGAGATCCAACTAGTCAATTCTGAAGGAGATCAGCCCTGGGATTTCTTTGGAAGGAATGATGCTAAAGCTGAAACTCCAGTACTTTGGCCACCTCATGAGAAGAGCTGACTCATTGGAAACGACCCTGATGCTGGGAGGGATTGGGGGCAGGAGGAGAAGGGGACGACAGAGGATAAGATGGCTGGATAGCATCACTGACTTGATGGACGTGAGTCTGAGTGAACTCTGGGAGTTGGTGATGGACAGGGAGGCCTGGCGTGCTGTAATTCATGGGGTCACAGGGAGTCGGACACGACTGAGCGACTGAACTGAACTAAACTCAAGAGACAATAAAGGTTCTGACTTTTAATTTTATGGAATATACACAATTAGTATTTGTTCAGTCAAAAATCTTTTGAATGAGTCAGTTTTACCTATAAGTTCTTCCATATTCCTTTCCTCTGTTTCTTTGTAAATCTATATAATGATGCTTGATTTTATTACTATTCATGTAATTCCTGGACCTGATACTCAATTTGAAACTTCTTATGGTTTAAAGACCAATCCTATATTTCAAGCTTGTAGAAATACACACAAAAGTGTATGTGTGTATGTGTGCATGTATGTCTTCTTTTTGCCTTTATTTCCCCCAACTCACTAGAATTAACTATCAGGGTGACTTACCACATGCAAAGGCTCTCATCCCCTGCTTTACCAACAGATATCTTTCAACAAATATGGCCTCTCTGTGATTTCTTACTTAACTTTGATTGCTGTTGTTTAAGATATTGATCTCTGTTGCTTAATATATTGCAGCAAAATAAGTCAAAAAATGTGGCTCAGATGGTAATGAATCCGCCTACAATGCAAGAGTCCCAGGTTCCATCCCTGAGTCAGGAAGATCCCCTGGAGAAGGGAAGGACTACCCACTCCAGTATTCTTGCGTGGAGAATCTTGACTGAAGCCTGATGGGCTGCAGTCCATGGTGTCTAAAAGAGCTGAACATGACTAAGTGACTAACACTTTTCACTTTCACCAGACAATGTTCCTATTCTCATCATTTCAAATCAGAATTCACTGGTTAGGGGTGCCAATTACTTTGAAGATTTATGCTCTGATAACTTTGTCTGACATTTACAGATATGATCATATGCTCCAGATTTCTTCCATGAAGCCAATAGACCTTGAATATATTTAGTAATTTTTTCTCAGAAATTTTAGTAAGTTATAACTGTCTCCTGTGTAGTACATTATAGCTGTGATAAGAGAGATAGTGCTCTTATTACCCCCTTTCTTTGAGTTTTATGTTATGTCTAAGGGTGGAAAAGAGAAAGCTACTTTTTTAAAAGATTTATTTGTTTATTTTTGGCTGTGCTGGGTCCTTGTTGCCCATGCCATAGTTGAAATTCCACCTGTGTTTTGCATATGGTCTTCTTTTATCTTGGGTTTACAGTGATGTTGCCAGTGCTTACTTTTAACTTTTTTTGTATTTTCATGGATATTTTAATGAGAACTTGGGAGAGCTATCATAAACATTTCAAGCCTGCTATAAAACGAAGATCATGGCATCTGGTCCCATCACTGCATGGTAAATAGATGGGGAAACAGTGGAAACAGTGTCAGACTTTGTTTTTCTGGGCTCCAAAATCATTGCAGATGGTGATTGCAGCCATGAAATTAAAAGACGCTTGCTCCTTGGAAGGAAAGTTATGACCAACCTAGATAGCATATTCAAAAGCAGAGACATTACTTTACCAACAAAGGTTCGCCTAGTCAAGGCTATGGTCTTTCCTGTCGTCATGTATGGATGTGAGAGCTGGACTGTGAAGAAGGCTGAGCGCTGAAGAATTGATGCTTTTGAACTGTGGTGTTGGAGAAGACTCTTGAGAGTCCCTTGGACTGCAAGAAGATCCAACCAGTCCATTCTGAAGGAGATCAATCCTGGAATTTCTTTAGAAGGAATGATGCTAAAGCTGAAACTCCAGTATTTTGGCCACCTCATGCGAAGAGTTGACTCATTGGAGAAGACTCTGATGCTGGGAGGGATTGAGGGCAGGAGGAGAAGGGGACAACAGAGGATGAGATGGCTGGATGGCATCACTGACTCGATGGATGCGAGTCTGAGTGACCTCTGGGAGCTGGTGATGGACAGGGAAGCCTGGCGTGCTGCGGTTCATGGGGTCGCAAAGAGTCGGACACGACTGAGCGACTGATCTGATCTGATCTGACTATAGAAATTTCTGTATTTGCACAATGAGTCCACACCTCAAGTACCTTGAAAGCAGGGATTCAAATCCAGGGCTCTTCATTGAACAAGTGCCCAGTGAACATGTTTTGATTTAGAACTGAATAAATTCAAAGTGAAGCTGTCCTTGGCTTTTACTTTAATATGTTAATTATGAACTTTATGTTATCCTGGCTCTGGATACTACAATTATATAAAAGTGATAAAACTTACATGTAAAAAATACATCTATAATTCAGATTTTTGTTAACTTGTACAAATTTTACTTTAGTTGAAATTGTCTATTTTTAAAAAAGAAAACCTGACATAAATAAATGGAAATTTTATTTTATTTTATTTTAAAGAATCTCTTTTATTGATTATCAGAAACATTACAAACATCTAATATGAACAAATTGTAACATGACAGTGATTAGTTTGAACAATTAATACATTTCAGATATAATATTATACATATTTCAATGCTATTCTCCCCAGTCATCCCACCCTCTCCCGGTCCCAGAGTCCAAAAGTCTGTTCTATACATCAGTGTCTCTTTTGCTGTCTCGTAAATAGGGTTATTTTTACCATCTTTCTAAATTCCATATATATGCGTTAGTATACTGTATTTGTGTTTTTGTTTCTGGCTTACTTCACTCTGTATAATAGGCTCCAGTTCCATCCACCTCCTTAGAACTGATTCAAATGTATTCTTTTTAATGGCTGAGTAATACTCCATTGTGTAAATGTACCACAGCTTGCTTATCCATTCATCTGTGGATGGACATCTAGGTTGCTTCCATGTTCTGGCTATTGCAAACAGTGTTGCTATGAACATTGGGGTACACGTGTCTCTTTCAATTCTGGATTTCTCAGTGTTTATGCCCAGCAGTGGGATTGCTGGATCATAAGGCAGTTCTATTCCCAGTTTTTTGAGGAATCTCCAGACTGTTCTCCATAGTGGCTGTACCAGTTTGCATTCCCACCAACAGTGCAAGAGGGTTCCCTTCTCTCCGCACGCTCTCCAGCATTTACTGCTTGTGGACTTTTGGATAGCAGCCATTCTGATTGGCGTGAAATGGTATCTCATAGTGGTTTTGATTTGCGTTTCTCTGATAATGAGTGATGTGGAGCATCTTTTCATGTGTTTGTTAGCCATCTGTATGTCTTCTTTGGAGAAATGTCTATTTAGTTCTTTGGCCCATTTTTTGATTGGGTCATTTATTTTTCTGGAATTGAGCTGTAGAAGTTGCTTGTATATTTTTGAGATTAGTTGTTTGTCAGTTGCTTCATTTGCTATTATTTTCTCCCATTCTGAAGGCTGTCTTTTCACCTTGCTTATAGTTTCCTTTGTTGTGCAGAAGCTTTTAAGTTTGATTAGGTCCCATTTGTTCATTTTTGATTTTATTTCCAATATTCTGGGAGGTGGGTCATGGAGGATCCTGCTGTGATGTAAGTCAGAGAGTGTTTTGCCTATGTTTTCCTCTAGGAGTTTTATGGTTTCTGGTCTTACATTTAGCTCTTTAATCCATTTTGAGTTTATTTTTGTGTATGGCGTTAGAAAGTGTTCTAGTTTCATTCTTTTACAAGTGTTTGACCAGTTTTCCCAGCACCACTTGTTAAAGAGATTGTCTTTAATCCATTGTATATTCTTGCCTCCTTTGTCAAAGATAAGGTGATCATATGTGCGTGGATTTATCTCTGGGCTTTCTATTTTGTTCCATTGATCTATATTTCTGTCCTTGTGCCAGTACCATACTGTCTTGATGACTGTGGCTTTGTAGTAGAGCCTGAAGTCAGGCAGGTTGATTCCTCCAGTTCCGTTCTTCTTTCTCAAGATAGCTTTGGCTATTCGAGGTTTTTTGTATTTCCATACAAATTGAGAAATTATTTGTTCTAGCTCTGTGAAGAATACCATTGGTAGCTTGATGAGGATTGCATTGAATCTATAAATTGCTTTGGGTAGTATACTCATTTTCACTATATTGATTCTACCAATCCATGAACATGGTATATTTCTCCATCTATTAGTGTCCTCTTTGATTTCTTTCACCAGTGTTTTATAGTTTTCTATATATAGGTCTTTAGATTCTTTAGGAAGATATATTCCTAAGTATTTTATTGTTTTCATTGCAATGGTGAATGGAATTGTTTCCTTAATTTCTCTTTCTATTTTCTCGTTATTAGTGTACAGGAATGCAAGGGATTTCTGTGTGTTAATTTTATATCCTGCAACTTTACTATATTCATTGATCAGTTCTAGTAATTTTCTGGTGGAAACTTTAGGTTTTCTATGTAGAGGATCATGTCATCTGCAAACAGTGAGAGTTTTACTTCTTCTTTTCCAATTTGGATTCCTTTTATTTCTTTTTCTGATCTGATTGCTGTGGCCAAAACTTCCAAAACTATGTTGAATAGTAATGGTGAAAGTGGGCATCCTTGTCTTGTTCCTGACTTTAGAGGAAATGCTTTCAATTTTTCACCATTGAGGATAATGTTTGCTGTGGGTTTGTCATATATAGCTTTTATTATGTTGAGGTATGTTCCTTCTATTCCTGCTTTCTGGAGAGTTTTTATCATAAATGGATGTTGAACTTTGTCAAAGGCTTTCTCTGCATCTATTGAGATAATCATATGGTTTTTATTCTTCAGTTTGTTAATGTGGTGTATTACGTTGATTGATTTGCGGATATTGAAGAATCCTTGCATCCCTGGGATAAAGCCCACTTGGTCATGGTGTATGATCTTTTTAATGTGTTGTTGGATTCTGATTGCTAGAATTTTGTTAAGGATTTTTGCATCTATGTTCATCAGTGATATTGGCCTGTAGTTTTCTTTTTTTGTGGGATCTTTGTCAGGTTTTGGTATTAGGGTGATGGTGGCCTCATAGAATGAGTTTGGAAGTTTGCCTTCCTCTGCAATTTTCTGGAACAGTTTGAGTAGGATAGGTGTTAGCTCTTCTCTAAATTTTTGGTAGAATTCAGCTGTGAAGCCGTCTGGACCTGGACTTTTGTTTGCTGGAAGATTTCTGATTACAGTTTCAATTTCCGTGCTTGTGATGGGTCTGTTAAGATTTTCTATTTCTTCCTGATCCAGTTTTGGGAAGTTGTACTTTTCTAAGAATTTGTCCATTTCTTCCACATTGTCCATTTTATTGCCATATAATTGCTGATAGTAGTCTCTTATGATCCTTTGTATTTCTGTGCTGTCTGTTGTGATCTCTCCATTTTCATTTCTAATTTTATTGATTTGATTTTTCTCCCTTTGTTTCTTGATGAGTCTGGCTAGTGGTTTGTCAATTTTATTTACCCTTTCAAAGAACCAGCTTTTGGCTTTGTTGATTTTTGCTATGGTCTCTTTTGTTTCTTTTGCATTTATTTCTGCCCTAATTTTTAGGATTTCTTTCCTTCTACTAACCTTGGGGTGCTTCATTTCTTCCTTTTCCAGTTGCTTTAGGTGTAGAGTTAGGTTATTTATTTGGCTTTTTTCTTGTTTCTTGAGGTATGCCTGTATTGCTATGAACTTTCCCCTTAGGACTGCTTTTACAGTGTCCCACAGGTTTTGGGTTGTTGTGTTTTCATTTTCATTCGTTTCTATGCTGAATTTGATTTCTCTTTTGATTTCTTCTGTGATTTGTTGGTTATTCAGGAGTGTGTTGTTCAGCCTCCATATGTTGGACTTTTTAATAGTTTTTCTCCTGTTATTGAGATTTACTCTTATTGCATTGTGGTCAGAAAAAATGCTTGGAATGATTTCAATTTTTCTGAACTTACCAAGGCTAGATTTATGGCCCAGGATGTGGTCTATCCTGGAGAAGGTTCCGTGTGTGCTTGAGAAAAAGGTGAAATTCATTGTTTTGGGATGAAATGTCCTATAGATATCAATTAGTTCCAACTGGTCTATTGTATCATTTAAAGTTTGTATTTCCTTGTTAATTTTCTGTTTAGTTGATCTATCCATTGGTGTGAGTGGGGTATTAAAGTCTCCCACTATTATTGTGTTATTGTTGATTTCTCCTTTCATACTTGTTAGTATTTGTCTTATATATTGCGGTGCTCCTAAGTTGGGTGCATATATATTTATAATTGTTATATCTTCTTTTTGGATTGATCCTTTGATCATTAGGTAGTGACCTTCTTTGTCTCTTTTCACATCCTTTGTTTTAAAGTCTATTTTATCTGATATGAGTATTGCTACTCCTGCTTTCTTTTGGTCTCTATTTGCATGGAAAATCTTTTTCCAGCCCTTTACTTTCAGTCTGTATGTGTCCCCTGTTTTGAGGTGGGTTTCTTGTAGACAACATATGTAGGGGTCTTGTTTTTGTATCCATTCAGCCAGTCTCTGTCTTTTGGTTGGGGCATTCAACCCATTTACATTTAAGGTAATTAATGATACATATGATCCCGTTGCCATTTACTTTGTTGTTTCGGGTTTGAATTTATATATCCTTTTTGTGTTTCCTGTCTAGAGAATGTCCTTTAGTATTTGTTGGAGAGCTGGTTTGTTGTTGCTGAATTCTCTCAGCTTTAGCTTGTCTGTAAAGGTTTTGATTTCTCCTTCGTATTTGAATGAGATCCTTGCTGGGTACAATAATCTGGGCTGTAGGTTCTTTTCTTTCATCACTTTAAGTATGTCTTGCAATTCCCTCCTGGCTTGGAGAGTTTCTATTGAAAGATCAGCTGTTATCCTTATGGGAATTCCCTTGTGTGTTATTTGTTGTTTTTCCCTTGCTGCTTTTAATATTTGTTCTTTGTGTTTGATCTTTGTTAATTTGATTAATATGTGTCTTGAGGTGTTTCGCCTTGGGTTTATCCTATTTGGGACTCTCTGGGTTTCTTGGACTTGAGTGATTATTTCCTTCCCCATTTTAGGGAAGTTTTCAACTATTATCTCCTCTAGTATCTTCTCATGGTCTTTCTTTTTGTCTTCTTCTTCTGGGACTCCTATGATTCGAATATTGTAACGTTTAAAATTGTCCTGGAGGTCTCTGAGATTGTCCTCATTCCTTTTAATTCGTTTTTCTTTTTTCTCCTCTGATTCATTTAATTCTGCCATTCTATCTTCTAATTTGCTAATTCTATCTTCTGCCTCTGTTATTCTACTATTTGTTGCCTCCAGAGTGTTTTGGATCTCATTTATTGCATTATTCATTATATATTGACTCTTTTTTATTTCTTCTAGGTCCTTGTTAAATCTTTCTTGCATCTTCTCAATGCTTTTCTGCAGGCTATTTATCCATGATTCCATCTTGCTTTCCAGATTTTGGATTAATTTCACTATCATTATTCGGAATTCTTTATCAGGTAGGTTAGCTATTTCTTCCTCTTTTGTTTGGTTTGGTGGGCATTTATCCTGTTCCTTTACCTGCTGGGAATTCTTCTGTCTCTTCATCTTGTTTAAATTGCTGAGTTTGGGGTGTCTTTACTGTATTCTGGTAGTCTGTGGAGTTCTCTTTATTGTGGCGTTTCTGCACTATATGTGGGTTTGTACCGGTGGCTTGTCGAGGTTTCTTGTTTATGGAAGCTTGTGTCGGTGTTCTGGTGGGTGGAGCTGGATTTCTTTTCTCTGGGGTGCAGTGGAGTGTCTAGTAGTGAGTTATGAGATGTCTATGATTTTGGGGTCGCTTTGTGTAGCCTGTGTATTGGAGCTCAGGGCTGTGTTCTTGTTTTTCTGGAGAATTTGCTTGGTATGTCTTGTCGTGGAACTTGCTGGTCTTTGTGTGATACTTGGTTTCAGTGTAGGTATGGAGGCTTTTGATGAGCTCCTGTCAATTAATGTTTCGTGGGATCAGGGTATGGACTTAAGCCTCCTGGTTCCAGTTATCGGTCTTATTTTTACAGTAGTCTCAAAAACTTCTTCTTCTATAATGCATTCCACAACTGGACCGCTCAGAGATGTTCACGGAGTTATACAGAGAAGGAAAAAGGGAGGAAGAAGACAGAGGTGGTCAGGAGGATAAAAGGAGGGAGTGTGAAGGAGAGAGACAGATCTAGTCAGTAATCAGTAAAGAAAAGAAAAAAGGAAAGGAAAAAAGCAAAGGACAAAAAGGAAAAAAGAAAAAAACAGGGTTGCAAAAGTTATATCTAAACGTGGAGATTAAAGAAGTACTAGAGGATAAAAAAAAAAAAAAATAAAAGAAACAAAACAAAACAAACAACAACAAAAAAACATTAAAAGGAAAAAAAAATTTTTGTTTTCCTTTTTCCAATTAAAAAATAATAAAAATTAAAAAAGATATATATTAAAAAAAGAAAAAAAAACAGGAAATAATGATGGTAAAAATAGTAACAATGTATATAAGAGTTTCTCTGTTATTGTTGTGGGTTCAGTTCATTTTCGGCTAGTTCTTTGTTCCGGCTTAAATTTCTCAAGATCTATAAGCCCCTTTCTCTGTAGTTGGTCTGTATAGTCCTTTGTTCTGTGCCCGGTTCGGCGGTGTTCTGGGCCAAGGCCGGCCACTCATGTGGTCGGCGCTGCACAATCTGGACTGCCGGCCCAAACTACTCCGATTAGGCAGCAATGCAGACAATCAGGCCAATGCAGTCTGCGCTGTGGCCCGCAGAGGGGGAGGGGCCGGCGAGGGGGTGGCTCGCACGGGAATGGCGGGCGGGTGGGGGAGGCGGGTGGGGTGGCCCTCGTGGGAGCCGCCGGCACAGCGGGCGGGGGCACGCCTGTGTGGGAGCAGCTGCGGCCCGCGCGGGAGCGGCCGGCGGGGGAGCGTCCAGCGGGAGAGAGTACCGCGGGGGAGCGGCCGGCAGGGGTGCGTCCCGCGTGGGAGCGGCCCGCGGCGTCTCTCTCCCCAGCCCCAGCTCGCCAATGGCTGATGTGGGCATTTGCGGCGATGCTTCTCCGCTGCGGAAGTTACCGCAGGGCCCGCAGTCTGTGGGTTCTAATTGCCCAACTGTTCTCCTCCCTGTTATGATAGTCTCCATGTTTCCCAGGTTCGGCACAGATTCCGCAGGGAGAGTGTTTCCTGGTGTTTGGAAACTTCTCTTTTTAAGACTCCCTTCCCTGGACAGAGGTCCGCCCCTCCCTCTTTGTCTCTCTCTGGCTTCTATATTCTTTCCTACCTCCTTTAGAAGGCAGTGAGTTGCTTTTCTGGGTGTCCGATGTCTTCTGCCAGCACTCCGAAGCTGTTTGTGGAATTTACTCGGCGCCCAGATGTCCCTTTGATGAATTTGTGGAGGAGAAAGCGTATTCCCCGTCCTAATCCTCTGCCATCTTAACCGGAAGTTCTGGAAATTTTAAAAGACATGGAAATTGTGCTATTGTTAGCTACAAATAAAGTTTTCTTTAGCTCATTCTACCAAATTGTTCACAATATATGTGGTGAAACATTCGGTTTATTCATATCAGTAAACAGTCAGTTATAAAATTTCCACTATTGTCGAGACACACAGGAGTTAATGAAGTCTCCAAATTATACAGTTTGCTTCAAGGATTATTAATTTTATCTCTCAATATCTTTGCTTCTCAGAGTCATGATGACAATATTGGAAAATCTATTTTATACCATCATAAACATTGTGTAATATCACCAAAGATACCATACATATTGACCTAGATTGGAAGTCCTCCTTCATTTATATCATAATAATCTAAGTCAAGGGCTATTTTTTTTTTTTTTTTTTTTTTGCAATGATTACTAGGCACAGAGAAGTACTCTAAGGCCCAATGATAGAAGCATGATTATGGAAAGAGTACCAAATTTGGAGTCAGAGAACATGAATTCGAGGTACTTGCCCTGCCATTTATGATCTGTTTGGGCATGCCATTTATTCTTACTCTTTTGCTCAGAAGGGTGTATACTTGAAGAAGTGTATTTGAATAAGCTTGATAAACTATGCATGTGCTACAAAGCATATATAAACTGCATTGCCTGTGTGTGGTTGCTCTTCAGATGGACAACATCCAAATGTGATCAAAGCCAGGTCAACCAGGTAGTTGACTTAACTGTTAAAATGTTACATGGAATGTAATAAGAGGGAGAAATGTTTATTTACCAGAACTCCTGGGGGCGAAACATGGGGAGTGGGTCTGTTGTGTCTGGAATGAATATGTTGATAAGCCACTTAGCGCGAAGGAGTAAACTCTCAAGGGATATGTATCAACAGATGGTTACCTAAACTGTTTTCTAAGGAGGATCAAGCAAGCTAATTCCAGCCTTCTGTTTTACCAAGTGGAGTGCAGAATTGGGGCTGCCAATGGAGCCCTCCTCCCCTTTCCTTCCTTCATACACCTGAGTTATTCTTATAAATAAATGTTGAACCCTGATTTCTTTAAAAAAAAATCAGTTTTAAGGGATGTCCCATTAACATCCTGCCTGGGACATGCGTAAGATGTCAGATCTTCTTCAGGATAATATTCAAACTATATAGTAACATGAGAGCTGCGGTAAATGAGAACCAAGATTGTTCAGGGTTAAGCTCTCTAAATCCTCCATCCCCTGGGATTATTTGTTCTGACTTAGATCTCTGGTTCAGCTTCTAGTACAATGATTGAATTCTGCTTTAAGTTTCTTATGAAGTTACAGCTCTTGAAATGTCCCATGATTGTTTCCTGCTTTATTCATCATAATGTAGTGCTTTGCAGCCCCTGTGTGCTAGGGCCAAGTGTCCATGCTAGTAGGCCTGGATAGCTAGTAGGAGTCATTCATCTTGTACTTCTTGGGAATTGATTACCTGGGATGCTGATTATTTGCCTTATGGAACACTCCTGGTATTTGTAGGTAGAAGTATAGACCATAGTGAATGCCACTATATGGGTCTAAGCATTGCTATTTTATTATTATAAACCAAGGGATAATTTATAAAGGCTGACAATATTATTTTAGTTTCCCTGAAAGTTGTTTTGATTCTCTGGGTCTCAGAGCAAGCCCTTTTTAGAACAGAAACTATTCGTTTATACAGTCAGGCTTTGAGGATGATTTATTATATATTCATGTGAGAAAACTGCAATTCAGGCAATTCAGGACTTTTAACTTTTTTTTTTTTTTTAAACCTCCAACAGCAATGGGATATGTTTCCAGACAAAAGCAATGTCATTTGATGAACAATCAACTTGTTATTTATCTTTCTTCTTTTGGGAAACAATACTAGGTCAGCCAAAGACATCTCCAAAAGGGTATTAGTATTAATGGAAATTAAATGGTGTACAACACAGAATGTTTTCTTCAATTATATTCTAAAATGAGATGGAAAATGGTTTAATAATTCTGTAACTGATATCTGATTTGAAATATTTTTATGCATATAATTTAATATATGTCTTATATGAAATTTATAAATTATCAAGAAGAAATAAACATAGATGCTGGAATTTGTTTGATGAAAGATGATCCTTTGGTTTTGCCTATGGTATGAGAAGCCCCTTAGGACTCTGATCTCTTTTTGTTCATGTCAATAAGTCTCTGCTGTGAGTATATATGTGGTACACAAAAGGGTGAGGCCATAAAATGTAATATGAACAATATAAATGTTATTCTATTACTCTCTTGCTTAAGATCATTGTGAGACTCATTCAAATTCTCAAGGCAAAATCTAAATTCCTTCAAGGCAAAATTAAATATGAAATATTATCCTTCATAAAAAGATCCTTGATCACTTTCTTAACTATCACTAATCATCCCTTCTAACTTTCCTCCAAATTACATGTATATGCACACATGTGAGCACACTCACATCCCTAACTGTAGCTATATTTTTACTACATAATTCTATCTGGGTCACTCTGTTACTTACACCAAGTCAAAGCAACCTGCCCGAGGTACTGCCTCTAAACCTAAAAATTTAACAAGTATGAGGCAGCTCCAGTATTGAAATACTTAAAGAACAGTTAATTTACATTTAAATAGGATTTGCTATTGAGTGATTTGGGATGGTGGAATAAAATATGGACGGTTAATGGATGATCTATTGATGACAAGAGGTAGCTTGAATTTGGGTTGTAACTCAGGCATTTGTGAAGTATATGATCTTGGCCAATGTAACTTCTCTCAGCTTCAATTTCATTGCCTACAAATGGACCCAGCTGGAATATTGGGCAATTAGGGATATATTAGGGTTCATTTCTGTGCTGCAGTATTGGAGAAGACTCTTGATAGTCCCTTGGACTGCAAGGAGATCCAACCAGTCCATCCTAAAGGAAATTAACCCTGAATAGTCATTAGAAGGACTGATGCTGAAGCTGAAACTCCAATACTTTGGCCATCTGATGCAAGGAACTGATTCATTGGAAAAGACCCCGATGCTGGGGAAGATTGAAGGCAGGAGGAGAAGGGGACAACAGAGGATGAGATGGTTGGATGGCATCACTGATTCAATGGACATGAGTTTGAGCAAGCTCTGGGAGCTGGTGATGGACAGGGAAGCCTGGCATGCTGCAGTCCATGGAGTGGCAAAGAGTCAGACACGACTGAGTGACTGAACTGAACTGAAGGTTTATTTCCCACTGACTTACTTGATTAGTTAAGGAGAGAATTAACTGGGTGGGAGATGGGGGTTGGGTGAAGGGTTGGTGATGAACAGCTACTGAATGAGTGACTTCAATGTTTGCAGGACTTGGAGTGCCCCCAAGAGCATTTTAAAAAGTTCAAAAACAGAGGCAGATCAGAAAATGGGAGTCAGTGCCAAAGGCTGGAGACCAATCAGGCCTTAAAAGGGGCTGGCAGGGAAAAGAGGGTCAGGACCACTTGGAAGGCTCATGACAGGGGATAGACTGGAAGGGACTGCAACTTGCCTCTGATCATCTCAGACAATAAAAATGCGTTAACTCACAGGATGCTTGTGAGCATAGGCTATTAAAAGTCATGTAATTTGAAGCATTTAAAAAACCAGAAAGCCCTAACAGACATTACTATTTTTATCCTGCAGTATCATAAAGATGAAACAACTGCAAAAAAATTGTCAAGATTAACCCCATCAGGGAGCAACCGAACAGCTGTCCTCCCTTTTACCCAGGGGAACATGCACTTGGCATTCATGGAAACTTTGCCTTTGCTTCTCTTATTTCTGCACTCTATGGGGACTGAGGGCATTCACCTTCTCCTTTGATCTCGGGGTGCTTTTAGTGAATCCTCCAATTTCCAACCATAAAGGCTAATGCAATAGTAGGACTTGAGGCATTTTCATCAAGAAATCTCTCAACCCCTGCTATCTAAAGTTTAAAAATATATTTCTGAAGGGCAAAGTTCTTTTTTTCCCACTACTTTCCTATTTGTTGAGTACTTTATCCTGGTGGGCTGATATGCTTACATTCCATTACCACAAATTCAATTGTCGGAGAATTTGTTCTCACTCCCCCCCCCCCCGCCCCAGATACAAAACTACATTTAGAATGGGTTGTCTTTAGCAAGTACCTTACTTTCCTTCTGTTGATGAGGTTCTCTGAACCTCTCACTGCCTGTTGGATACTATTATTCCTTTTTAATAGCTTTTAATTTTCTCAAACATTATTGGTTACTTTACTGTTGAGTGGATATTTTTCTATCAATAGGTAGACATTTAACTGTCAACCTGAGAGGAACTGGTACACTGGAAATCCTTTGTTTATGTGTTTATTCAGAAGATCAATTTGTCATTGTCTTTCTTATTCAGTGATTTCTATCCTCATTGGTCTTTGCTTCTTGGCCCTCTTTCTTCAAAGCTGCACACATCGCTGAACCATCCCTTTATGATGATATTAATCTAACATTCAGGCTGCTCCATTAACAATCTCAGTTCATAAATGCAAAGTGAAATGTTCATCTCAACCTCACTTTTAAGAGTAGATACTGCTCTGTGTGGGCTTCCCTGTTGGCTCAGTGGTAAAGAATCCACCTGTCAATGCAGGAGATGTGGGTTCAATCCCTGATCCAGGAAGATCCCCTTGAGAAGAAGTTGCCAATGTTTAGTATTTAAAGACTAAGATATTATTGTGAGGAGAAAGTCTATTTGTGAGAAACAATGCTTCAGCTTCAGTGAAATTGTGGAAAAAGGGCCTTCCTGAAAAAGTGGGGTTAATGGGGGTGTAAAGTAGATCTTTTTCAGTCAGTTCTAAAAATAAATTCTCCCAGATCATATTTCCTTAAGTCAAAGATTTTTCCATAAAATAGGACGATGCACAAACAAGAGTGTATGTATTTTGTTTTATCCTATTTCTCAAGGGAAAGGGCATAAACTATGGCTTGAGTGATTTTAGCTGGACTCTAGGAAAAATAGCTAACAATGACAAACTCTGGAAGGGGTCCTGGAGGAAAGGGTTCCATATCCTTTGGGGCAGTCTTTAAACACAGGAGAGACTATCTATCTGAATGAGGTTGGACAAACATGACTTTCAACCTTGTTTCATTATTTTTAAATGGGGAAAATCTCTGAGGCTCCTTCGAACTTTGAAAACTGATGCTTCAGTCACACTAGGTGTATCTTTGGGAAGTTGATACTGCTGGGATGGTCATGTTTAGGCAGACTTGGCTGCTTCCTGGATCTCTGTCACCACAGCACCTCTCCTGTTCTGCCTAAAATCTCTCTCCTTGGGCTAGTCTCCTAATTCATAAAACTGGAAACAGTAACAGCAACAGGACTTTTTGTATCCTTATGTTTAGGTCATTCTTATTTTCAGTTCTTCAATGCAGATGTTGCCCTTTTAGTAATCCTTCCACTATATCTGTGTGCACTTTATTTGCTGGTTTCTCTGACTAGGGCTTCCCATGTGGCTCAGCTGGTAAAGAGTCCGCCTGCGATGAGGGAGATCGGGGTTTGATCCTTGGGTTGGGAAGATCCCCTGGAGAAGGGAAACGCTACCCACTCCAGTATTCTGGCCTAGAGAATTCCATGGACTGTGTAATCCATGGGGTCGCAAAGAATTGGACACGACTGAGCAACTTTCACTTTCTCTGGCTAAATGCACATTATAGAGATCTGGGTCAAGGGAAAGCTGTATTCCTTGGAAACCCTCAGGCTGTTCAGACGTGTAAAGAAGTCCTGAATATTTATCCTCATGTGGTACTCTGGTCTTGATGTCAGTGAAAGCAGTTAGATGTTTGAAATGACACCCAAGAAGCTCTACCCTAGCCAGTGTCTGGGCAAAGGTGATTAGGACTTATCAAAAGAGATGGGTCACAAGAAGGCACTTTATAATAGCATAGAATCTGGTGATATAATTATTACTCCTAGGTCCTACCTTTCCTTCTTTTCTGTTTTTCTTGTTTCCATGGAGCTATAGACATCATGAATGATGAGGCAGAATGGAAACTTTACCAGCATGGCCTATTTAGACTATACAGGAAATGAGACTATCAGAAATTTCTTTTAATAATGCAAAAGCAGAAGTGCTGAAACAAAGGTTTTCATGAATTAGTTTTTTCAAGGCCAGACTAGTTCTCCATATTCAAATATAAGCTGAATTAATTCTTTCCCCAACATGGTTTAATTGTTATAAATGTTTAGTTTATGTCTCCTAGTAGTACATACACCATTAAAATGAAGAAACATGACAATGAAACTATTAATTTTTGACCATCACCAAAGCAATTTATCATTAAAGAGAACAAATTGAAGCATTAAATCAAATAACTACTGCCTCGTGGAGACTATAAGTTTATTAAGAAAACAATTTTTTTCTTCTTAAATTTTCAATATTAGGATGTTGCCCTGTGAAATACTTTGACGTGGGAGTTAGAGAAGCAAATTCAATTTATCTAGGAAGGTTGCAATAATATTTTAAGGAAAGAAATGAATTAAACAAAAGAATATTTCAGGAAAAATGTGGTCTCCTGCAAAAACCACTATAGTCTATCTTTTCCCACACTGACAATCTAGCTTCTGTTCTTTTTGTATTCATAAGACCAGAGAAGTGGCAATAAATTGCGGCTTGCCTAGGTTGTGCATAGAGTGTGTGTAGTGTATTTTAGAGACATACCTACTTTCCTCCTGATCACAGAAAAGGGCTATAAATCTATCAGCAGAATGATTCCCAGAACATATGGCTCATGGGGAAAAATCACTTGCATTTAGCTCTGGCCAGCTGTCCAGAGCTCAACAATGTTGGTAACATATTTCAGAACAGATAAACTAGGAAATATTTAGAAAGTGCAAGCTAACAGATTTATACTAATCACATCCACTAAACTCAGATGTATAAATTGCCGTTACACTATTTTTTAGAGAAGAATTTAATGAAATCATTCCTGGTTGCCCAAGATCTGACTGAACAAGAATAATATTCACCATTTCAGACCTTATATGGCTGACATTCATCTGGTTTAAACCACGACAATAAGCTTTCTGATAACTGATGTTTTTCAATTGCATGTCAAATACAATTTCTGACACTGTAAAGTTAAAAGAGCAAGGGAAGATCCATTTGCATAAGATGGACCATCTGCAAATTTGCATCAGCCTTCAGACACTTAAGGAAAAATAAACTTCATTTTGAGATTCTGAGTTCATGAATAAAAAATTAGTTAGTGAACAGCGTTCCTTGGAGATGTGGCTAATTCTTAGGCTGGGGCAGAGAAAATAAAGATGAGCCTGGAGCATCTTGTACTGCTAGAGAGAAACTGCTTTAAAGATGAGAGAACAAAAGGTAAAGAAAGAGGACAGAAGATGGATGCATGTCAAAAAGACATGCATAAATATGGTATCTAGAAAAATGGTACTGGCGAACCTATTTGCAGGGCAGGAATAGAGATACAGACATAGTAAATGGACTTGTGGATAAAGAGGTAGGGGAAGGAGAGGATGGGACGAATGGAGATTGGGGTTGACATATATATACTACCATGTGTGAAATAGTGTGAAGAAATTGAAAGAGGAGAGTGAAAAAGTTGGCTTAAAGCTCAACATTTAGAAAACTAAGATCATGGCATCTGGTCCCATCACTTCATGGGAAATAGATGGGGAAACAGTGGAAACAGTGTCAGAATTTTTATTTTGGGGGGCTACAAAATCACTGCAGATGGTGACTGCAGCCATGAAATTAAAAGACGCTTACTCCTTGGAAGAAAAGTTATGACGAACCTAGATAGCATATTGAAAAGCAGAGACATTACTTTGCCAACAAAGGTCCATCTAGTCAAGGCTATGGTTTTTCCAGTGGTCATGTATGGATGTGAGAGTTGGACTGTGAAGAAAGCTGAGTGCCAAAGAATTGATGCTTTTGGACTGTGGTGTTGGAGAAGACTCTTGAGAGTCCCTTGGACTGCAAGGAGATCCAACCAGTCCATTCTAAAGGAGATCAGCCCTGGGTGTTCTTTGGAAGAAATGATGCTAAAGCTGAAACTCCAGTACTTTGACCACCTCATGCGAAGAGTTGACTCATTGGAGAAGACTCTGATGCTGGGAGGGATTGAGGGCAAGAGGAGAAGGGGACAACAGAGGATGAGATGGCTGGATGGCATCACTGACTCGATGGACATGAGTTTGAATGAACTCTGGGAGATGGTGATGGACAGAGAGGCCTGCTGTGTTGCGATTCATGGGGTCGCAAAGAGTCGGACACGACTGAGTGACTGAACTTACTGATTGACTGTATGGCACAGAGAGCTCAACTTGGAGCTCTGTTATGACATAGAAGAGTGTGATGAGTGGGTGGGATGGGAGGGAGGCTCACGAGGGAGGGGGTATATGTATACATATAGCTGGTTTACTTTGTTGTATAGTAGAAACTAACACATTACAAAGCAATTATACTCCAATCTTTTTTTTTTTTTTTTTTAGGACACAGGAACCAAACTGACAGAGCTCCCAATGTCCAAAACTACTACTATTTGAGCAACAAAATAATGAACTATAGCACTGGATTAAAAACCAATAAATTGAATATATATCCATGTGTCCACACCAATGTAAGTAAATGACTAGATAAAAAATAAATGGAGGAGAAGGGCAAATCTTCATTAGATAAGAATTCTAAGGAATATATATAGGTACTGCCTCCTCCAGGAGAGATTCACTTTCAAAGAGTAGAAAAGAATGGTAAAAAAGGAAAAAAGGAAAAGGAAATAGTAAAAATAGAAAAGGAAAGAATAGTAACTTTAAAGTGGAAAGACACACCAGACACCACCTTAAGCAAGGTGAACCACACTGCTGATCAGTCATGTTGGTAAGATGTACCAGATACTATATGAGGCCTTCCCAGGTAGTGCAGTGGCAAAGAATCCGCTGCCAATGTAGGAGACACAAGAGACCCAGGTTCAATCCCTGAGTTGGGAAGATCCCCTGGAGGAGGAAATGGCAACCCAATCCAGTATTCTTGCCTGGAAACTTCCATGGATAGATTAGCCTGTTGGGCTATAGCCCACGGGGTCGCAAAGGGTCAAATATGACTGAGCACACATGCACGCATATGATATGAGGCAATGAGAAGGTCATTTGCCTCTTAGTATGTTTCCCCTGAAACACATAAGCCCAAGCTAATCATGAGAAAACACAAGACATACCCAACCTAAGAGACATTCTACAACATATCTGACCAGTGCTTTTCAAAATCCTCAATACATAAAAAATGAAGAAAGACTGAGAGACTATCACATACTAGAGGAGACTGAGGTGCCATGCTGATTAAATGCATGTGTTATCCTGGAGCAAATCTTTCTACAAAAAGGACATTAACATAAACGAAAACTGTCAAAATACGAAGTCTGTAGCTAAGAGTATTGTCATAAGATTAATTTCTTAGTTTTGACAAATGTATAATAGTTATCTAATTTTTTTTAAGGGAAGCTGGATGAAGGTAGTATCAATTTTGAACTTAAAAAAAACATTTAATTTAAACTCAGTTTTTAGTTATGCACATTCAACAAAAGCTCCATCCCCATTTCAGGGAGAGCCTTTTCATACGCAGAGCACTTGGTCCTCTCCACAGGGGTTCTTTCTGACAACCTCTGAGAGAGATGGAGTGGCCATCTATTCACACATCTGTCCTTGCTAAGTCAGAAAGAGAAAAACAAAGTTTATATATTAACATATACGTACGAAATCTAGAAAAATGGTACTGATGAGCCTGCTTGCAGGCAGGGATAGAGATGCAAACACAGAGAAAAAACTACGGACATAGCAGGGGAAGGAGAGGGTGGGACAAACTGAGAGAGTAGGGTTAACACATATACATCGCCATGTGTGAAATATTAATAGATAGCCAGTGGGAAGCTGCTGTACGGGCACAGGGAGCTCAACCCAGTGCCCTGTGACAGCATTCTTATAAAATGGTATCCACCCTTATATCACCTGTCTATCTGTCTCTCCTTTTCCCTCTTCTTATCTCTTTCACTCCATCACCTAACAGATGAGGGAATTGAGATCCAAAAAGGTGATACAATCTGCCCAAATCACATAGCTTTGTGGCAGAGGTAAGGATAAAGATCTAGCACAATTACTGATTTCTAGCACAATTTCTCTTTCACTTTACTGGGAAGGGATTATATATATTATATATAATATATATATATAAATGCCATGAGAGAGTCAATTCAAAGGTAAATCATGATTAACTAAACTCCTAGTTTGAGATTAGGTAGTTCAAGAACCAGGCTTTTTGCTATGTGTCTAAAGTGGGTCTACAAAGTTTAAGACTCTAGCCATTGGGGGAGGAGCTAAGATGGTGGATGAGTAGGATGGGGAGAATATTTTCTCCTCCACAAATCCATTAAAAGAACATTTGAATGCTGAGTAAATTCTACAAAACAACTTCTGAATGCCGGCAGAGGACATCAGGCACTTAGAAAGACAATTCATTGTCTTCAAAAGGAGATTACGAGCCCTGCGGTAACTCCTTTTGCGAAGAAGCGGCGCGAACACCAGCATTTGCTATTAGCAAGCGGGGGCTGGGCTAGGAGGAGTGGCTCGGCCTGCATCACTTTGAGAAAGGATTTGACCTAGCTATCCTGAGCGCTATCTGAGCGAAATAACCAGACTGTTGGTTATCTACTACATCAAAAGCCAGCCCTAACTTAAGACACCACCAGGACTATGTACAGAACAAAGGACTGCACAGAGATGGCCGGCTGTAGACCGTCCCACTCCAGTGACAGGCAGCCACAGCCAGAGCCGGAAGCGGGCAATCACAGCCCTAGAGAGACGTTGACTACAAAACTGTAAGCAGGTTTCTGTGCCAACTCATGCTTCTTGGGGCTCTGGATGGTCAACATCTGCCTGAGAAAGTGCGCCAGTTGTATACCCAGAAAACTGAGCGGCAGGGAGGCGATAAGTCACAGCAGCTGCGCTCACTAAACACTTCATCACCTGCGCTACTCAGACCTGGGAAGGGCATAAAACGCAGACTCAACCGAGTCTGTGCTTCTGAACTTGGAGTGCCTGAACCTTGGCTGGCTTAGATTTGGGTGTTCATCTCCGCCCCCTCTGTAACAGGGCAGAGATCAGATATTGAAAAGACCAGTAAACCGCCTCAATAAAGAGAATTCAACAAACTACCAGAATATAGTAAGGACACGCTGAACTTGGCAATTTTAACAAGATGAAGAGACAAAAGAATACCCAGCAGCTAAAGGAACAGGATAAATGCCCACCCAACCAATCCAAAGAGGAAAAGATAGGGAATCTATCTGATAAAGAATTCTGAATAATGATAGTGAAATTAATCCAAAATCTTGAAATCAAAATGGAGTCACAGTTAAATAGTCTGGAGACAAGGATTGAGAAGATGCAAGAAAGGTTTAACAAGGACCTAGAAGAAATAAAAAAGAGTCAACACATAATGAATAATGCAATAAATGAGATCCAAAACACCCTGGAGGCAACAAATAGTAGAATAACAGAGGCAGAAGATAGGATTAGTGAATTAGAAGATAGAATCCTAGAAATAAATGAATCAGAGGAGAAAAAAGAAAAACGAATCAAAAGAAATGAGGACAATCTCAGAGACCTCCAGGATAACATCAAACGCTACAACATTCGAATCATAGGAGTTCCAGAAGAAGAAGATAAAAAGAAAGATCATGAGGAAATACTTGAGGAGATAATAGTTGAAAACTTCCCTAAAATGGAGAAGGAAATAACAACTTAAGTTCAAGAAATCCAGAGAATCCCTAACAGGATAAACCCAAGGCGAAACACCCCAAGACACATATTAATCAAATTAACAAAGTTTAAATATAAAGAACAAATATTAAAAGCAGCAAGGGAAAAACATCAAATAACTCACAAGGGAATTCCCATAGGGATAACAGCTGATTTTTCAATAGAAACTCTCCAAGTCAGGAGGGAATGGCAAGACATAATTAAAGTGATGAAAGAAAACAACTTACAGCCTAGATTATTGTATCCAGCAAGGATCTCATTCAAATATGAAGGAGAAATCAAAAGCTTCACAGATAAGCAAAAGTTGAGAGAATTTAGCCCCACTACACCATTTCTCCAACAAAAACTAAAGGACATTCTCTAGATAGGAATCACTAAAAGGGTGTATAAATTTGAACCCAAAACAATAAAGTAAATCCTATTTATCAATAATTGCTTTAAACGTAAATGGGCTGAATGCCCTAATCAACAGACAAAGATTGGCCAACTCGATTCAAAAATAAGACCCCTACATACCTTGTCTACAAGAGACAACCAAAAGACTAAAATGGGTCAAATGGATATAAAAACTAGACCCCTATATATGTTGTCTACAAGAGAACCACCTTAAAATAGGGGATATATATTGACTGAAAATGAAGGGCTGGAAAAAGATTTTTTATGCAAATATGGACTAAAAGAAAACAGGAGTGCAATACATGACTTTAAAGATCCTGAAAAGGAGACAATCAAGGTTATACATAATGACTTAAAGGAACAATCCAAAAAGAAGTTATAACAATTATAAATATATATGCACCCAACATTGGAGCATTGATATATCTAAGACAAACACTAGTTAGTATGATAGAAATATACAACAATACAATAATAGTGGGAGACTTTAATACCCCACTCATACTTATACAATCTGGTTGTAATAGAGAAAGTAAAGAAAACATATTCACTTATGAGCCTCAAAAAATTCAGTTCACTCAGGAGAGTTAAAAAAAAAAGACTTATTTGTTCACTTGTAAATGTTTATTGACTATTTTATGTGTCTGGTACCACTTTGGGTAGTAGGGAGGAAGAAGTGACAAAGGTGATCCTGTCCTAAATAATATATTGTGGTAAAGATAGACCTACCAATACAAAATACCAAGATGTGCCTAAGATGAGGACACCCAAACTGGACTTTCAGTTTCCTGAACTTTTCATTTCCTGATCAAACCTCCTAATATAGGATGAATTCAACATGATTTTTTTTTTAAAGTGTTCTTTGTGATTAAAAACAGAAAGCCATTAGTTAAGAAATTACATATACTCCTCCCCACCATCACCCCCCTTCTTCCTTCCCATTTCCCTCCCACCCTCATTGATCCTTTCCTTTGTCCATTTTCCCCTGCAAAAAAAAAAAAAAAAAAAAAAAAGTCATTCCATTGGTCTGTCAGCAAATAGCTTCTGGACAGTGCAGTACATGGCAAGCCATAGTAGAACCCATAGTTATTGTCCACAGCTGCCCATCTTTAAATGGAAAATGGTGTTCTGGTCCAAGGAATTATTTAGTTGGATACCATGGCAATAGCTCAAACACTCCGAGTGTTGCCACGCCCTCCTCCAGGGGATCTTCCCAACCCAGGGATCAAACTCAGGTATCCTGCTTTTCAGGCAGATTCTTTACCAGCTGCGCTATCAGGGAAGTCCTGTCATTAAATGGGGGGAATATTTAAAAAAAAAAAAAAAAAAGACTCTAGCCATTATGCCTGTTTCTCTCTGTTGCTTTGCACAGGTTATTGTTTAGTTGCTAAGTCATGTTCGACTCTTTGTGACACCATGGACTGTAGCTTGACAGGTTCCTCTGTCCATGGGATTTCTCAGGCAAGAATACTGGAGAGGGTTGTCATTCCCTTCTCAGGGGATCTTACCGACACAGGGATTGAGTCTGCATCTCTAGCATTGGAGGCAGATTCTTTACCACTGAGCCCCCAGGGAAGCCTAATTGCACATAAAAAAAAAAAAAAATAAATAAATAAAATCTATAATAATCTACTCCATTATGGTTGAATTTCCACGTAGGCTTGATGCTTTGGTCAACCCTGTGATGGTGGGGTCACTATGACCCCTGATCTCTTTGCCCCCTTGTACTTCTTTCCCACTCATTCCTCTTGCCAGTCCTCAGCCCTTGATCATCACCTCATGCCCCAGAAAACAGTGAGAAGGGATCACACACTGAGTAAACTTCATCTTCTAGCCCAACAGCCTGTGACAAATTCAGACAGTTGCTCCTAATTAATGCTCAGAAATTCTTTTTCCCATAATTAATTCTCGGAAAAATTTCACATTGTAGTTGTTGCTGTGCTTTTTTTCTTTGAGGCCATTTTCCTTTTTTCTGTCCCAGAAAATACCTGTGTACATGCTTCGGGTATGTTCCTATGCACTCTACATAGCCATCCTCTCTTTTAAATTAACTTCTACATCTGCCTCTTGATCTTATACTCCACTCTGTTTCAAAACCTTCCACTTTCCCCCCACTTCAGATCTTTTCTATCAATGACTCCTTATGTCTGGTTTGCTCAAAATTTTTCTTTGTTGGCTCTCCATCGTCCAAAATATTCAGGTCTCCACCTTAATGAGGAAAGCATCCTCCGGCCTCTTGCTCATTTAGCTGGCCCTGGCCCTTGAAAAGTGCCCTGACTCTCAGTATTTGAGTTACTGCTGTTATTCAGACCCTTTGCAGACATGTATCTCCACCTTTCTCCTAAGGCACAGTTAACTTGTATTTAATTCTGTTCAAGACCATCCCAGTTTTGTACAGTTTAAAAAAATTTGAGTTCACATTTGTTACCACCTTTCATTTTTCTATCTCTGACTTTTTACACCTTGATTGTATTTTTTCTTGGTTCTCTGATCTCTTTTTAAATTTAAAACTACTCCTATAATCCTCTCTTCACATATTATTATGGCTCAAATTGACATTTCCATATAGCAGGTGCCATCCTTCTATTTCTGCATTGGTACCATAGACCAGGTAGATAACCTGCCATTCCCATAGAACTAACTGATTTGTTTCCTGGTCAGATTCTTCCCCAGAAGCCAGAGATTGGGTAGCTGCCTGGTCAGGTCCCCAGTATACTATATACCATTGTTTAAAATACCCTCACACAAGATTCCTAGCTATAGGATTCTGAACAAAAATGAGAGCTCAAACTTAAAAAAAGAAAAAAAAAAAAAAAAAACAAAAACCAAGCAAAAAACAAAAGACCACACTGTTCATATCATCCCTCTTTCCAAAATTCTGCACTGTCTTTCCACAATGTATTTTACAGGGAAAAGTCCAAGTTCTTAGCCTAGAATTCCAAGTTTCTACTCAGATCTGCATCTCTAATCTCTTCATATCTTTCATCAGCATAAATTCACCTCTTCAACCAAACTTGTCCACTTAGGCATGCCTGTGCACTTCCATGGCAGTGCTACTTGGCTCATGCCATTCTTCCACTTTTAAGTCAAACAACTTTTTCTTATCCACATCTTACCCAACCAATGCACGCCTGCCCCCCCACACCCCCCACCCCCGCCCTGCAACAAAGTTGGTTTAATCAACATCCATTACTGCTTAGAACTTCTAGTTACCTATGACCAGGTGGATGCTTGCTTAACTTGATGAAGGACTTTCATCTTAAACCAATAGTCAATATTATATTTAATAGTAAAGTTCTAAAATATTTCTATTAAAATCCATAATAAGATGAGGGTGCTAGTTATAAACAATATTATTTAATGCTATAGTGAAATTTAAGAAATGTCCATTTGGCAAAGAGGAACCAAATATATATTAATTTGAAAAGGATATGATAATTGCCTACTTGAACAACTAAGAAAATCAGATGCAAATGTGGTAGGATAAGAAAGCTCACCAGGGTTGAAGATTAGAAAATAAATACCCCCAATTCAGTAGATTTTATATGTACCAGAAAGACCAGTTAGAAGAAAACAATGAAAAACCGATATCACTCATAACTCAAAAGTATGTAATAATAAAAATGAACTTTAAAAGAAACGTGCAGGATTTATGAGTAAATCTGTAAAACTTTAATGAGGACTGCATCTTATCCAGCATTTAATGTGAACTGTGAACTCAGCTTAATTCTGTTACCTCCTAAAAAACTTTGCAAAACCAATGTCAAAATATTCTTTCTCACTTGAACTACTGTTGTTTTTATTGTGGATAAGTCAACTGATCCCTAAGCACATATCTCTTTAAATTTAGACAGATTCTTGAGATCATAGTTGTTGTGATGTAATTGGTCACCTCCATCTCTTGAGTTTCTGCTTTCTTATCTGTAAAATTGGAATTTTAAGGATTTGTATATCACCATGTAATCTACCATGTAGATTAATAATTATTAGTAATAATAATGTCAGTAATTTATAGTAAATAAATTTAATGTGTAATAAGTAGAATATAAAATAATTTCAGTTACTATTATATTTTTACTAATTTTAATGTGTAATTCCCTGGGATACAACTTGGCACATAATAAACCCTCAATAAATTGTGGCTTTCAGTTGTAACTCTTGGCATGAGATTACATTTGGTTGGCCAAGGTGTTGACAGATATCAAAAATGAATGATCAAAATCTATAAATCACGATATGGGAAGAAATATGGACAAAACAAGGAAACTGCAACTCAGAACTAATGGGAGTCAGAAACTATAAGTAAACCATGATCAAGGTCTGGGAATCAGCAGAACACACAAATAGAAGTTTGGAGCGGCTTTAGAATGCAACTACCAAGAAAGAATGGAACCAATGGACACTCTAGTTTCTGGTCAGAAACTATGAATAACCATGAAAAACCCCAATTCGGTTTTAAAAGAGCACTGCACTTAGCTTGTAGGAAGATGAATGTATCCAGACACCTGATGGGTTAGGTCTGCTGACAGTCTAAATGTTGATCCTACAGAAAGTTTAAATATAGCTATCAAATCAATGGGAAGGTGAGTGTGGGGGTGGCAGTCAAACTGTATGCAATTAAAACTATATTTATACCTATAGTAGATGCACAGTAAATATGCTTTGATAGATTTGATATTCTTTCAGAATAACCAAGATCACTTAGAGTGATCTTAATTTACAATATTGTGAAATAGTTGCTTGTTACCAACTGGTTCAAATGCCAAGTTCCAATTAGAGAATATTCATCCCACATGAGCTACAGAAAACCAAAAGTTATTCTGAATCAGGTTTATGTTAGCCAGTTTGACTTGAAAAGAAATTAATTTTAAAAATTATTATTTACCCAACTTGCTTCAAAAGCACTGAAGGCAGTAGAAATCTATATTTTCATTCTGATCCTGATATGTATTATCATTGTAGGAACACATGAGAACCCTCACATAATTTATTTTATGTAACTTTTAAAATGTTACTAAGCATGTTACAGTCATTAGTAAATTTTCAGAAATATTTTAGCAAAGCCCTTTTTAATGTTAGTGCAGTCACTACAATAGTGACTTAAGGTAGCGCAGACAGTAAAGAATCTGCCTGCAACGTGGCAGACTCGGGTTCAATCCCTGGGTCGGGAAGATCTCCTGAGAAGGGAATGGAAACCCACTCCAGTATTCTTGCCTGAAGAATTCCATGGACAGAGGAGTCTAGTTATAACTGCATGGGGTTGCAAAGAGTTGACACAACTGAGTGACTAATACTTCACTTTCAAACATGGCCCAGTTAGAAGGACTGAAGAGACCCTTCACAATGTTTAGGATTTCATCTACCAATAGTTAGAAGGATTGAAGAGATCCTTCACAATGTTTAGGATTTTATCTCTCAATCTGTTTTCTTCTTCTTCCTCTCTATTGCCTGGGCCCAAGAAAGCACAGTACATTACAGATGCTTTCCTATTGTATAAGGACATCTTCTGTTGGACTAGTCTAATATAATTTTTAAATGATTCAAATGTAAATAAAAGAAGACCACATCTCTATCACACAGTTAAGTTCACAGTTAAGTTACGAGAATGTTGTCATCAGATCAGATCAGATCATAAGACTACACTTTAAAAACATACAACTTTCAACAGAGGTTTAAATCTTTTTCACAAATAGTTATAACTATCATTCAAGTGGGCTTCCCTGGTAGCTCAGTCAGTCAAGAATCTGTCTGCATTTCTGGAGACCCAGGTTTGATCTCTGGGTTGGGAAGATCCCCTGGAGAGGAAATGGCAACCCCCGCCAGTATTGTTGCCTGGAAAATTCCATGGACAGAGGAGCCTAGTGGGCTACAATCCATGTGATCGCAAGAGTAGGACACAACTTAGTGACTAAACCACTACCACCACCACATCATCTAAGTAGTCCTAGAAGACTTCGATGGATCACAAAGCAGTGCTGTGAGCTCCAATGAGAGTGTTTTGAGATGGAAAATACAGGATAATTCAAAAGGCTGAAAGGCTTAGCTAGCTTGACTCTCCAGTGTTGTGTTAACAATCATGCATAAGGGATCTATATACACACAAGACAGCATGGAGAAACAAGATGAAAAGACCTTAAATGTCAAAGAAAAATGTAAATACCACTCTGAAGCAACATTAAAGTGATTATCACCTTTAACTGATAAAGGACAATGGGCTTTTCTGCTGAAAATGTGAGTTAATATACCAACCCTACCACTTACTAGCTCTGTTACTTGGGTGACTTATTCACTCATAAAATCTAGTTTTCCTTATCCATACACTCTACAGCAGTAGTCTCTACTTCCTCTGTGTTTTGAGGATTAAGAGAAATGATTTATGTAGGAAACCTTCAGTTCAGTTCAATCACTCAGTCGTGTCCAACTCTTTGCAACCCCATGGACTGCAGCATTCCAGACTTCCCTGTCCTTCACCATCTCCTGGAGCTTGCTCAAATTCATGTCCAGTGAGTCGGTGATGCCATCCAACCATCTCGTCCTCTGTTGCTCGCTTCTCCTCCTGCCTTCATTTTTCCCAGAATCAGGTTCTTTACCAATGAGTCAGCTCTTTTCATCAGGTGGCCAAAGTATTGGAGCTTCAGCTTCAGCAACAGAAAACCTTAGTGCTATGCTATGCTAAGTCACTTCAGTCGTGTCCGACTCTGTGTGACCCCACAGACGGCAGCCCACCAGGCTTCCCCGTCCCTGGGATTCACCAGGCAAGAACACTGGAGTGGGTTGCCATTTCCTTCTCCAATGCATGAAAGTGAAAAGAGAAAGTGAAGTCGCTCAGTCATGTCAGACTCTTAGCGACCCCATGGACTGCAGCCTACCAGGCTCCTCTGTCCGTGGGATTTTCAAGGCAATAGTACTGGAGTGGGGTGCCATTGCCTTCTCCGAAAACCTTAGTAAACTTTACTAATAACACTATGATGATAACATAAAGATCAAACTGTTTGTATACATGTTTTGATGACATAAAAGGCACACTTATTCAGTCCTTCTTTGTTGTCTTGTGTCTTTTAACCAGGACAATATAAATTCAAGGAAGGCAGAGACAGATAGTAACATCTGTATCCTATAAGGCAAGATTACTGCCCTTCAGCTGATGAATGTTTAGAATGAGAAGTAAACAAGATGGCACAGATCATAGCCTGGTTTTCTTCCATCCAGAGGAACTCAAGTCACCTGCTAGGTTCCCTATTTATCTCATGCCTCTCAGAAATGGTCTTGTAAATCACCTGACACTTATCAGGAAGATACAAAAGCAGACTGATAAACCACCCACCCGATGAAGACCTAATCACACATCTTTGAAGATTTATGAGCTTCCTCCACAGAAGAGGCTTGCTCAACAGAAATCAGCAGAAACTGAAGACAGTGTGGTAAAGAGGTTAAGCCCACACACTTCAGAATCAGGTCCAAAAAGGCTAGGTCCAACAGGTGTTAGTGGTTCCACCACTTACTAACAAAGTGACTATACTAAAGTAACTCAAAATTTCTATGCCCTGGTTCCCATGGGGGTGATGACGTCTTATAGGGTGGCATGAATGTTACACACAATGACATATGTCATCTACTTGGTGAATGCACTTGATAATTATGACTAATATGTTTATGTTAATTATCTCAATTATCTCAAATTATCTCAATCTTGGAAATATATATGCACTCATTCCCCTGCTTCTGAATCAATTAACAATAATTTTGCCTTTCTTTCATTTTTCTTAATTTTATTTTTTAACTTTAAACTATTGTATTGGTTTTGCCATATATCAAAATGAATCCACCACAGGTATACATGTGTTCCCCATCCTGAACCCTCCTCCCTCCTCCCTCCCCATACCATCCCTCTGGGTCGTCCCAGTGCACCAGCCCCAAGCATCCAGTATCGTGCTTCGAACCTGGACTGGCGACTCGTTTCATATATGATATTATACATGTTTCAATGCCATTCTCCCAAATTATCCCACCCTCTCCCTCTCCCAGAGTCCAAAAGACTGTTCTATACATCAGTGTCTCTTTTGCTATCTCATATACAGGGTTATTGTTCCCATCTTTCTAAATTCCATATATATGCGTTAGTATACTGTATTTGTGTTTTTCTTTCTGGCTTACTTCACTCTGTATAATAGGCTCCAGTTTCATCCACCTCATTAGAACTAGTTCAAATGTATTCTTTTTAATGGCTGAGTAATACTCCACTGTGTATATGAACCACAGCTTTCTTATCCATTCATCTGCTGATGGACATCTAGGTTGCTTCCATGTCCTAGCTATTATAAACAGTGCTGTGATGAACATTGGGGTACACATGTCTCTTTCAATTCTGGTTTGCTCAGTGTGTAATCCCAGCAGTGGGATTGCTGGATCATAAGGCAGTTCTATTTCCAGTTTTTTAAGGAATCTCCACACTGTTCTCCACAGTGGCTGTACTAGTTTGCATTCCCACCAACAGTGTAAGAGGGTTCCCTTTTCTCCACACCCTCGCCAGCATTTATTGCTTGCAGACTTTTGGATCACAGCCATTATGACTGGCGTGAAATGGTACCTCACAGTGGTTTTGATTTGCATTTCTCTGATAATGAGTGATGTTGAGCATCTTTTCTCTTTCATTTTTCAAATGCCTAAACATTGATTTCTTTGGAAGGAATGATGCTAAAGCTGAAACTCCAGTATTTTGGCCACTTCATGCGAAGAGTTGACTCATTGGAGAAGACTCTGATGCTGGGAGGGATTGGGGGCAGGAGGAGAAGGGGACGACAGAGGATGAGATGGCTGGATGGCATCACTGACTCGATGGATGTGAGTCTGAGTGACCTCCGGGAGCTGGTGATGGACAGGGAGGCCTGGCGTGCTGCAGTTCATGGGGTCGCAAAGAGTCGGACACGACTGAGCGACTGATCTGATCTGATCTGAAACATTGAATGGAACAGTTGCTCGCTGGGAGGACAGATGAACTAGAGGGAAAAGAACCACAGACAGGCTATTGTTGGAGCCCTGTTTTCCGTCTTCTGATTAAATCTTGACTGAAAGTAACCAAGTGGCGCTGGGTTTTTAAAGCTAATTTGCAATGTGGACTTGAGGTGGACAACCAGGGCTCCAATGCCACTTGCTACTGGCTAGGTTTGTTATCCTGGGCAAGTTCTTTTCCAGTGGGTTGCAGTAAATGCACCCTGTAAAATGAGAATGGCAATACTGCCTCGTATAGACAGTCACTGGTGTTGAAATGAAATTAGTGTGTAAAATGATTAACAATACCTGGAGATCTAAGCATTCAATAAAATGTAGATAATGAAAATGATGATAATAGTAAGTAGGTCACCTTGCAATTTAAATCTGAAAGTCTAATGTTACTGCAGAATTCCTTATAAGGAGCTAAAGCAGGAAATTCAAACTGAAATGCTGGATTATTGGCATTTTATAATGAGAGTAAGAACTGATGCTAATTTGGGGAAATGTTTTTACAAATCTAGGATAGACAATAAGCCCCTATCTGCTGTCTGATTCCCCTAAACTTCTTTATTATTTGCTCAAATCCCAGCCAATTTTTTTCCCTCAATATCTTTTATGGTGAGACATTTGTCAAATATTTTACACTTAACTGAGTGCCATCATACAAAATATCTTTTACCTCCAAATAACTTTAAATTATGATCTGAAACTAAATATGAACCCCCTATAAAGTCTGGAATGCCTAGTGATGTTACATCCAGCAACACAAATACTCTGGCAGCACAAACCTTAAGCTGTGATTAAAAAGAAGTTTCCCCTCACTGAGCAGCTTCGAATATCAGGCTCTTTACATATTTAATTGGATCCTCATAACAATCCTGAAAGGTGAATACTCCTATGCTCACATTTGAAAAGCAGACCTTGAGACGTGAGACAGTTTGCTCAAGATCAAAGAGGTAAGAAATGGCAGAGTCCAGGCTAGACTCTAACTCTGTTTGACTTCAAAGTCTTTCCTCTCTTCCTTAAGCCTCACTGCCTCTCCCCAGGAAACTGGGCACACACTTAAGCCCATTGGTAGAGACAACAGCCACCTGCTGGTGACCATAGGACCCAGGCATCATTGTAGGCAGCACGAGGAATCCAGTCCCCTCCAGGGGATGGTGTTGAGGCAGCCACAAAACTCCCTGCTCGCAAAACTCCCTGCTAGGACTGGCAGTGGCACCAGAGGGCCTGGCATGCAGGTGAGGTTGTACAGAACCTAGCTTCAGCAGGCTGGCAAGACAAGGCAGCCTAGTCAGGCTTAAAAAGAACCCACATGGTCCAGTGGCTTTCAAATAGTGTTACTGCTCTCAATGGCATTCTGCTTTGCTGTTAACAGTGCAATCTTTTTTCAAATGAACTCTTATGTGCTGCTCCTTTATGAATGAATATATACATTAAAGCTCAGATGTTCTGATGCAGAATCAAGGTATAGAGAACTAAGGCCTTTAGGCTCTGGCCAGCTTCTGGTGGGAGTCACATATACAGATCTATAAGCCTCTCCAAGAGCCATTTGAAAATCACTACATTACTTGTGAACAGAGTGTTAACAACAACAAAAGAACTGAACAGTGCAGAAACATATTACACAATGAGCTTTTGCTGGCAGTGTTTCTCAAGAGTGTGCACAAGAATCAAATAAATAGTTTGTACAAATGCAAATTCCTATACCACAGTCTAGATCTGCTATGTGGGGGAATTCTTAGCCACAGATCCAGAAGATCCATTTATTGGCATGTCCCCAAATAATTTATAGGCTTTCCTTTTACAACTGTGACTTGAAAGGTTCAGAACTCAGTTACTTCACTAAGAAGACTTTTTCAATGAAACCTACCACTTGGTTGCAACTTGTCCCTGCTGTAGTGTCCTTTATCCTGTACTTGATTCCAAGAAGATCGACAATGAGTGTCATCCACTGACAACTTCTCCTTGCTTACGTGAGTGGCAGACTTACTCTAGGATCTAATAAAAATGTTAAAAAGTACAGGCATGCAAAAACTGTCAAAATACAGAATAAGAAAAAGATTTTGAAAAAAATCCAATGTGTATTTTTTCTCCTTTAATTATCACTTTCACAGAATATTTCATAGCAATAAAAAGTCTCAAGTTTTGCATTTCCAGAGTCTCCTAGAAAGAGTGTATTAGATTCTCTGGGAGTGCAACTCAAGAATCTGCATTTTTATGAGCTCCTGGGGTGATTCTTAGGTGCACTAAAATTTGAGAGCCAGCCATCAAGGCTTGGCTGCTTTGCGTGGCCCACAGAGCTAGAGTAGGGGCATCCCCTGGAAATGTGATAGACATGTTGAAAGTTGGGCTTCACTTCAGACCTGCTAAATCAGGCCTCCAACAAGAGACCTCAGTGACGTCAATGTGCAACAAAGTTTGGAAACCTCTGGTCCACAGTCGTGTTACTCAAAGTGTGGTCCCAGGTGCTTATTGGAATTTCAGGCTCCTGGGTTCTATTACAGATCTGTTGAATAATCTGAGTCTATATTTAAACATTTCCCAGGTGATGTATAGGTACATTAAAGCTCAGGAAACACCAGTCTGCAAGAGTCCAGGCAGAAGCCTCAAGCCACAGTTGAAAGGCAGAGATGAGAGGGCAGTACATTCTTAGCAGCATACCTGGCATAAACAGACTCAGGTACAGGACTGAATGAAAGCCCTTCTATAGAAGAGCGACCACTTTCATTGCTTTCTCTTTACCTGGTACTCATCACGTCATGGCCCACTCCAGTGTTCTTGCCTGGAGAATCCCAGGGACAGCAGTGCCTGGTGGGCTGTCATCTATGGGGTCGCACAGAGTCGGACATGACTGAAGTGACTTAGCAGCAACAGCAGCAGCAGCATCACATCATGGCCTGGTAAGAGGGTGGGTGTAGAATGAGTCCTCCTTTGGCTGTTTAAGCAAAAATACTAACTTTCACTATTGATTAAAAACCATTAATTAATTCTCTTCTCATTCCAGGCAGTGGAAGAAAGACATTGTCCACACTAGGAGACACCCTCCAGGGTTCCCTGGTTTCCATATCAACAGGCTGGCCTGTCCCATCACCTGCTTCTGCCTCCCTTCCTGCTCCTACAGCCCACTGTGAATATAGGTAATGAGCCCAGCGAGGCCCCTCAGGGAGGACCATCCCTAATAAGCTGTGGCCATGACACATCTCAGTGTCCTTCAAGAACATGTCACCAATTGATCTTCTACATTTCTCTTCACCTGGCATCAGGATTCACCCAGGAGTGGCTGCTTCCTGGGTGTGATCTATAGTTCTACCAGAAAGGAGCAGGAAGACCTGACCTCAGGGTTGCCCCCTGACCACTCACACCCATGACCCCTGAGATAGACCCTCTGAGCCACTCTGATCCCCATGTTCTTTGGAGACAGCCTCCAGTGTCTGTGTTGTCTTGGGGTTAAAATGGAAGCAGTGCGTTAAGCCGTGTCCGACTCTTAGCAACCTTATGGACTATAGCCAGCCAAGCTCTTCTGTCCATGGAATTCTCCAGGAAAGAATTCTGGTGTGGGTTGTCATTCCCTTCTCCAGGGGATCTTCCTGACCCAAGGATGGAACCAGGGTCTCCCATACTGCAGGCAGGTTCTTTACTGTCTGAGCTACCAGGGAAGCCCCTAAAGGGAAAAGAGATCCCCAGATCCCCCAAGGACTTTTGACAGTCCTGATTAGAAGGGGTTTCAATTCCTCACCGTAGCTGCCATGTTGTGGTGCTGTCAGCAGCCCTCACCCTGCTCTGCTCCCTTCGGGACACACTCTTTCTATTTAAGATTTAGTCAGGTCAAGCACAAGTGCCCTCCCGACGCATGTGTCCTTTCATGGAGTGTGGAGGGGCGGTGGTGAAGGGGTCTGGGCAGCACTGAGCCCATCCTGCAAAACCGATTTTGCTGACAGGCACTCCTCCAGAGAGCTTTCTGACACCACAGTGTTGAAACCACCAAGTCAAGTCACATTCCACACTGCACATGTAAATTTAACTTCACCGAGGCAATGAAAGTTGAATTTTCTGTTTTTTGGTGTTGCTACTGTGGCTGATTCAAGAGAGAATCTGAAGCACACTGTGTGGTCTACACCTCTTCCCATGTGTGACCTACACCTCCTCTTGGCACCACATCACAGCTGTGAGAAAGTTCCCCCATATGGAGAGTTGTGGCGACTTGCTCCACTTTCTTATCTCAGTCACTTTCTAAGAAGATTCAAAAAGTTTGGATAATCCGTCTCTAGGCTAACAGGGATCTGACTAATTGTATACTGGGAAAAGTCTAAACTGTTGATTTTGAAACAGACTCAAATAAGTTTCTGGAGATAACCATGACTTTGAACTCCAACAGTCCCCAAATTCCTATGGATGCCACATCTATGGATATCCCTTTATGAAGGCTGGGGGCTACACAAGGTGGTCTTCTCAAGTCCTCTCTTCCACCAATCTGTTAACTTTTCTCCTTTTGCCTGATCTCATGACCTTTTCAGCAAGGTCGTCCATGAAGGCTCCCCATTGTCAGAGGAGCACAGGCAATGTAGCCTCGATAGCACTTTTATTGTGAGGTCACCCCTAGTCAGCTTGGAAGACTAGGCACAAGGGGTCCTATGAGTGTGGACTGTTTACTGCTAAGTCACTTCAGTCGTGTCCAACTCTGTGCGACCCCATAGATGGCAGCCAGCCAGGCTCCCCGTCCCTGGGGTTCTCCAGGCAATAACACTGGAATGGGTTGCCATTTCCTTCTCCATGGACTGTTTACTCTTCCACAATGAAATATTCCTGTCTCACTGCATGTGTACATTGCTTCCTGGCTTCCGCATCCTTTACCAACTAGTTCTTCTTAACCACATCCTGAAATGTGGCTGTATCGCCTTTTTGTTCTTTTATGTATTAATACATTCATTCTTTCAGCAAATGTTCATTGGGTGCCTTATACGCCAGGCACTGCTACATACTATGGATTCAAAGCTGAGTTTGTCTTGTGGAGCTAACAGTAGAGGGAAGGTAAGTATTCATCCAAAAAGTCACAGTGTATAACCACAGACTGGAACAATGATCCTGAAGGGAAGGAGCACCGATCCAGGTGAACTTGTCACTGCAGACCCTGACTGTGCCAGTGTGTGTGATGTCAAGCTCCACCAGAAAAGTTGAGCTCTAAGAAATTAATGAACACAACTGGACAAGTCAGAAAAAACTCATTCAAGTCTTATCTCAAGGCCTTTGTATTCTGTCACATTATGGATCACTCTCCAAACAGAATAGTTAATAAGTGCTTGGTGAAGACAAGTGAGCTCATGTACTAGGAAGCACACGGCATCTTTGTCCCAGTCTCTTTGCAAGCATATTAATTGTATTGTTGCTCTATCAAGTCTTGCCTGACAGCTGTCAAGACTCAGTGAACTTTAGGAACTAAGGCTTAGCAGCACTACAGAAGAAAGGCCCAAGATTGAAAGATCTCATACGAAGGCGGTTCCTGCACTCCTCATTTCATGCACTCCTCTTTCCAGGTGCCCTGGGGTGGTCTCAAACATACTCAATCAATGGTGAGTCTGTTGAAGAACTGATGCCTTCAAATTGTGGTGCTGGAGAAGACTCTTGAGAGTCCCCTGGACTGAAAGTAGATCAAACCAGTCAATCCTAAAGGAAATCAACCCTGACTATTCATTGTAAGAACTGATCCTGAAGCTGAAGCTCCAATACTTTGGCCACTTTATGTGAAGAGTCTACTCACTGGAAAAGACCTTGATGCTGGCAAAGACTGAAGGCAAAGAAGAGGGCAGCAGAGGATGAGATGGCTAAATAGCATCATGGACTCAATGCATATAATTCTGAGCTAACTCTGGGAGATAGTGAAGGATGAACTCTGGCATGCTGCAGTCCATGGAGTCTCAAAGAGCTGGACATGAGTTAGTGACTAAACAACAACAATAGCAGTGCTAGCTAGTCTTACAATAAAAAGGAGGGCTTTGTGGTTAAGAACAAGAGGATTTTCCAAGTGGGTGAAAAAAGAATCAGGCAGCTCATCTGTAAAAACGATAAGTTCTCTGGCAAAATTTGTGACTTAGGATAAGACAGTCGAAATTTATCACACAATATAAATTTCTAGAAGAAATATTGGAGAAGACAAATAACATTCTTAAATGGAAGGCAAATGTGATGACCTCATAAGATTTTCCAATTCTCATTTCACAATGATTCACACTAAGTAAATACTCAATAAATATTTTTATTTGATATCTGTGATTTGATACTCACACTGAAAATTAATCTCCATGTAATTATAAGAGAACTAATTAAAGCAACAGAGTTATTGCTAAGATACCTAATCAATAAAACCTGCAGGTGTCCTTTCAATTAGATTAGTAACTTAATGAGTACACATTTTTTTCTCTACTTACTGTGCCAACATAAAATTTCTCCCAGACTTAATTTTGTTTGCATAGAAAGAAAAAGACTGTGGACCCTTTAAGATTTTACCAGGACTTCACCCATGTTTCTAACTAGGCTTATATTAAAAATCATCCCAGTAACATGCTTATGACCAGGACTGGATGACATGAACAAATTCCCTACAGTCAAGTTTTCTCCACCTAGAGTTAGCTATTTAAGCATATAAGCAAATCATACCAAATGAAGTCAGACAGAGAAAGACAAATATCATATGATACTAATTATATGTGGGAGTATGTGGGATCTTAAAAAATAAATGGTACAAATGAACTTATTTACAAAGCAGAAATAGAGTCATATATGTAGAAACCAAACTTACAGTTACTGGGGGCAAAATGAGAGGGGTATAAATTGGGAGATTGAAATTGACATACCTGGGTCTTGAAGATCCACTGGAGAAGGGATAGGCTACCCACTCCAATATTCTTGGGTTTCCCTAGTGGCTCAGCTGGTTAAGAATCCACCTGCAATGTGGGACAGCTGGCTTCAATCTCTGGGTTGGGAAGATCCCGTGGAGAAGGGAAAGGCTACCTACTCCAGTATTCTGGCCTGGAGAATTCCATGGACTGTAGAGTCCATGGGGTTGCAAAGAGTTGGACATGACTGAGTAACTTTCACTATATATAAAACAGATAACTAATAAGGACCTACTGTACAGCACAGGCAACCCTACTCCATACTCTGTAATGACTTACACAGGAAAAGAATTTTAAAGAGAATCAATATATGTATATGTATAGCTGATGTTAGGAAAGATTGAAGGCAGGAGGAGAAGGGGATGACAGAGGATGAGATGGTTAGATGGCATCACCGCCTCAATGGACATGAGTTTGGGTAAACTCCAGAAGTTGGTGATGGACAAGGAGGCCTGGTGTGCTATGATTCATGGGGTTGCAAAGAGTTGAACACAACTGAGCAACTGAACTGAACTGATAGCTGATTCACTTTGCTATACAGCAGAAACTAACTCAACACTGTAAGTCAACAATATACCAATAAAAATTAATTTTAAAAATCAACTGACTCATTCATGCTGGGTCCTATTGCATTTCCTAGCATCCATAGATAAATAAGTGTTTACTAAATTAAGAGATGGTGATAAAGGTGGTATTATTGATCCTCAGAGGTAGGCCTACACCAAGCTGATTTTCCAGCTATTCTTATAGGTTTCTGCTCTCATTCCCCCCTTGCTCAGGAACACAAGCTGGGGCCATTACTTAAGAGTCTTCCATAGGAAGAACACCTTGGATTGGCGTTCCATTAGCAAAAACTACTAACCAAGTTTAGTAGCAATATTTTGCTTATTTCTAAACCACTGAAAAATAATTTATTAAAATGCAGATTTAGTGCAATAAAACCTTCCTATATTGTTTTTCCCTCAGCTTCTCCCTTCACCTCAAAAAAACATGTTTCTAGGACTTCCCTGGTGACTCAGTGGTTAAGAACCTGCCTGGAAATGCAAGAGACATGGGTTCAATCCAAGGTCCAGGAAGATCCCACTTGCCACAGAGGAACAAAACCCATGCACAACTACTTAGCCTGTGCTCTGAGCCCATGCACAGCAACTACTGAAGCCGGAGTGCCCTAGAGCCCGTGTTCAGCAAACAAGAGAAGCCACCACAATAAGCCTGAGCACTGCAACCAAGAGTAGGCCCTCCTCTCCGCAACTAGAGAAAATGAGCAACGAAGACTCAGCACAGCCAAAAAGTAATTAATTAATTTTTGTAAAGAGTGTTTCTACACTCAATACATTTGGGCTTCCAAAGAAGCCCCAGCACTAAATAATTTTTTTTTTTTTTTTGTCAGCCCCTCTCCTTTTGATAGAAATTATAGATTGATTTACCTCGAATTGTATCTACCAATATTCACATCTTGGGACCTTAAAAAGTTTCAAACAACAGCATCAATATCAGGAATTTCAATAAATGTTTGAAGTGATATATCCTAAGCTATAGTTATAAGGTTACAATTTATAATCGAATTTGCTCATTTTTGTTTCCTTGGAGCTGGCATAAAGTAAATTCTTGTAGATACAGTTCAGGCAATTTTGGTCTTTTAACTCTGATAAATTCTGGGTTTTCACCTAATAAATGTCTCAGTTCAGTTCAGTCGCTCAATCGTGTCCGACTCTTTGTGACCTCATGAATCGCAGCACGCCAGGCCTCCCTGTCCATCACCAACTCCTGGAGTTCACTCAGACTCACGTCCATCGAGTCAGTGATGCCATCCAGCCATCTCATCCTCTGTCATCCCCTTTTCCTCCTGGCCCCAATCCCTCCTAGCATCATAGACTTTTCCAATGAGTCAACTCTTTGCATGAGGTGGTCAAAGTACTGGAGTTTCAGCTTTAGCATCATTCCTTCTAAGGAAATCCCAGGGCTGATCTCCTTCAAAATGGACTGGTTGGATCTCCTTGCAGTCCAAGGGACTCTCAACAGTCTTCTCCAACACCACAGTCCAAAAGCATCAATTCTTTGGCACTCAGCTTTCTTCACAGTCCAACTCTCACATCCATACATGACCACTGGAAAAACCATAGCCTTGACTAGACAGACCTTTGTTGGCAAAGTAATGTCTCTGCTTTTCAATATGCTATCTAGGTTGGTCATAGCTTTTCTTCCAAGGGGTAAGCATCTTTTAATTTCATGGCTGCAATCACCATCTGCAGTGATTTTGGAACCCCAAAAAATGAAGTCGGACACTGTTTCCAGTTTCCCCATATATTTCCCATGAAGTGATGGGACTGGATACCATGATCTTCGTTTTCTGAATGTTGAGTTTTAAGCCAACTTTTTCACTCTCCTCTTTCACTTTCATCAAGAGGCTTTTTAGTTCCTCTTCACTTTCTGCCATAAGGGTGGTGTCATCTGCATATCTGAGGTTATTGATATTTCTCCTGGCAATCTTGATTCTAGCTTGTGCTTCTTGCAGCTCAGCATTTCTCATGATGTACTCTGCATAGAAGTTAAGTAAGCAGCGTGAGAATATACAGCCTTGATGTACTCCTTTTCCTATTTGGAACCAGTCTGTTGTTCCATGTCCATTTCTGACTGTTGCTTCCTGACCTGCATATAGGTTTCTCAAGAGGCAGGTCAGGTGGTCTGGTATTCCCATCTCTTTCAGAATTTTCCACAGTTTATTGTGATCCACACAGTCAAAGGCTTTGGCATAGTCAATAAAGCAGAAATAGATGTTTTTCTGGAACTCTCTTGCTTTTTCCATGATCCAGCGGATGTTGGCAATTTGATCTCTGGTTCCTCTGCCTTTTCTAAAACCAGCTTGAACAACTGGAAGTTCACAGTTCACGTATTGCTAAAGCCTGGCTTGGAGAATTTTGAGCATTACTTTACTAGAGTGTGAGATGAGTGCAATGGGGTTATAGTCAAAGCTGACTTTGGGTGTACTGGAGAAGAACAAAACCATTTTGTGTACATTTCTTGTAAACGCTGGTCTAGGAGTCTTACACAATGTACCACACAGAAATGTTCCCAGAGATCAATTATTGTAAGTTACATAATTCCAGATACTGCTAAAAGTTCCTCCTATTCCTTATTACCTGTGGTTGTCTCTCTTTTCTGTTCATCCTTCAGAGATCATTCCTGACCTAACGGAATAGGGGGCAACCTCTCCAGTAGGGGTGCCCCATGTGCCCATCTACAACCAGGTATCAGGGAAACTTCCCTCTTTGGTCTTCTCTCTTCTTCTCCAACCTCATGACCCATTATTTGTTTAATCCCATTGCTGCCCTGCCTGCCAGCTCTCTGCCTGCTTGACACCCAGCAGGGAACCAGGCTGTGAATAGGGAATGGTGGGGAGGGCTGAAGAAAGGCCTCACTAGGTTTAATCTAACCTCAGGGTGGAACACCTAAGATGGGAGTGTCCAGCTGCCTAGACATACCTTTCCTTTGCTCTAACCCAGTTATTAAACAGGGTCTCCTACCTGCCTTGAACTCTACTACCAAAGGCCCATTTCAGTTGACCTAGCTAAACAGATACCAAACTCTGGAGAAGAAAAAATAAATCCATCTCACTGCATAAAAGGAATATGTTTTAAGGGTTTCTAGGCCACAGATTTATGAAGTCTGATACATAGTTTATAATACAGTTTCAACGGGGGAAATGCAACCATAAGGTAAAACAATTTATTTATGCACAAACTTTTGAAATTTAAGCCTGTGAAGTACCTGTAACTCAAACAGAACCTTTGTTATTGCTATGGAAAACTACACCGTTGATGGTGACATGCTGATGAAGGTGAAACGGTTAGGCAGGGAATGCAGCAGAGTCTATCAGTGAAACAAAGGGAGGGATGCAGCGAAGAATAAGAAACACCTCACAGGAGCAGTAAATGTGTTTGGCTGAATGACATAGATTGCTTAGTGCTGGAGACCCGTTTCATAAATCAAAACAGAAATTGAACTGGCTCTTTCATTACAAATAAATCAGGGGTTGATGAATTAATATTCATTGCTTTAAGATCCTTATTTTTGAAATCCATGCCAATAGCAGGAAAATGTTATTCTATTCACTTTTTATGTTGTGTTTTAATTCTTGAGATAAATATATAGATAGATAAAGAAGGACAGACAGACAGGCAAATATCTTCGTGCTGGTGCACACAATTACATCCAGGTTCCCTCAGGCAACCTGTGATTTTTGATCTATTCCTGCCCAGAGGCTGTTCTCAGCACTTTGCTGCAACCTCACTCTCAAATCTGTCCTTGCCAAAATGTCAAAATCCAGTTCTGTAAATCCAAAGTCACAGTAGACTTCACTGAAGCTTTTGTAGGAAGTAGAAGGGAAGGTTCCCCTTTCCCTTTGTTTTTGCACCCTGACTCCGACTGTCCTCTCTGTTTCCTTTAACTCTTCTCTGATGCCACACAGCACTGCCAGCCTCATATTGCTCCAGTTGATGTCACTCCTGGAGGCGGCCTCACGCCACCACCAACACTGCATTTCTGCCCAAGCTGAGAAAGATACACTCTTTGTCTTCTTCAAATTGCATTCTCACATACTACCTTGTTTAGCAAGATAAAGAAGCCTCTTTGAGTGGAATCTATTTGCCGCAGAAGACACATGGGATGTAAATAACGGATCTTGTTAAAATTCAAGCCAAACCCACACAGAATGATGAGCACTAGGAAGCAGGTGACCCCCATAGCACTTCGTCCAGGCAGCAGGGTATTTTTAGACAAAATTTAAGATAGGAAGCCCCAGGTGCTGAGGCACTAAAGGTATTAGAAAAGGCTTTCCTGACTCCCCTCCAAATACACCAGAGACAGATAATCACCAGAACTCATTTACAGTCTAATAAGTGTGGACAGCCTCATGTTCCAAATTTTAAGACAAATGGTAATTTTGTAAATCATACTCAGAGAAGAGTCACTAAGCCCTATTGTGGTTTATTAAAACAAAATAACCTCAGCAAGGGATAACCTCCTATTTTAACCTCCTGGTTATCATTAGTAACCTGCACAAATATCATGGCTGAATGATAATCATCATTTAAGTTTAAAAAATCATCTTGTTAGTCCAGCAATCCTTCAGGTTACCAAGGCCACACTTCCATACAAATGCCTAGTCATGTTCTCTCTTTTCCCATATTTTCACCTTAACATCAAGAAAATAGATAATGCAACCACCTGGATCCAACCCTTGCTACTAATTTTGGCTTCCGACAAGGGAGGTTCTGCATCTGAAGTGCCTATGAGCATGAATATGGGTTTGTGCCTGAAATAAACAGGTAGGCGAGTCAGTCGATAGATTTCCTAGAAATTAAGAACCATCCTCCATTTATAGGATTATTTTCCCCTTGTGGGTTTCAGGAAAGATTTAGATCCTTGTGACCTAGGAGAAGGAGGAGGAGGCAGCACTTAAGCCGTGGTTTAAGTGTTCCAGAGTCTGGACCTTCCAGAGTCTGGGCAAGCGAGACATGACTCTCTTTCTGGACCTCCACAGCCCAACAGCCCAGAGGGGAAAAAGGAAAATAGCTTAAAAAAAGAAGAAGAAGAAGAAGAAAACTGAGCAGGAATATAAGAGTGAATTCTGGTTCTCCTTTTAACACAGACACAGGCTAACCATGTAGTCTGCTTTATGCTAAGAAATGCTCCCTGAGGAAAGTGTTTTGCCTCCAACTGTGAAACTGATTGATGTCCTTAAAACCTGGGAGGAATCTCTTTTGGCCCTAAGCTTGCTGTTACAGAGCAGAAGGGAAAGGTATCCAGAAAGGGGAACTTTCAAAGGAAACATTTTTCTTGACGTTCTTTTCAAAGTGCAGCAGTGTCAGAAGGTGTGAGGATGGAAATGCAAGTAACCATGCCATCCACACATGCTATTACAAAGTGTGTGTGTGTGTGTGTGCGTAAGGAGGGAGGGACCCTTGTTCTTCAAAATGATCCACAGACCATCTGAGAACTATTGGTCCAAATCTCTTTTCTGTACCAGGTCACAGCATTGCTTGAGCAGGATCTGCCGCATCCAGTGAATGAGTCCTCTCCCATCCCCTCCTTCTCCCGAAGTCTGCAGCTTTAGAAATAGGTATTTATTCAGGAGCCCAGCAAAATATTGTATACTTCATAAAAGTGAACCCCTTGAATTCAAATGTCAGCTAGTAAATGCTTTTCTGTGAAGATAAGCGGCTATGCTGATGTAATAGTACATTTAGATCTCATGATTTTCCAAGGAACAAAGCAAGAGTATCACTGGCACGTAGAAGCTCACTATTTTCCCTCAACCTCGCCACCATCCTCCCACCAACACTGTCTGAAAATAATTATCTGGCATTGCCTTCTTAACCTCCATCTCCCTTCTCTGTACTCAAAGTGGACAAAGAACAAAACCCACAGGCAATTTGGAAAAAGGATGAACCACACACTCCAAGGGGCACTTGGGTAGTGTGATGGACCAGAGGCATTTTTGAAAAGACACAATGGGAAAGAGAGGGAGTGTTCATAGAATAAAATGACTGAGATAGGATGGTATCAAAGAGAAACTTCTGGGCGAGGAGAGAGGAAGGCTTCTGTGAGATAGGAACTCTAGAGGAAGGGAGAGGACATGATAGTTAAGAAAAGCTGTTATAGGCCATATATAAGAAACCCCTTTTAAATGTCTTCAAGAGATATGAATGAAATTGAAATGTCTCTAGGGATTGCTGTGCTTTTTTTTTTTTTTTTTAAAGTCACAAGCTCCGATCTGATTATAAGGGCCTTGGCTTTATAGATCAGATCAGATCAGATCAGTTGCTCAGTCGTGTCTGACTCTTTGCGACCCCATGAACCGCAGCATGCCAGGCCTCCTTGTCCATCACCAGCTCCCGGAGGTCGCTCAGACTCACATCCATCGAGTCAGTGATGCCATCCAGCCATCTCATCCTCTGTCGTCCCCTTCTCCTCCTGCCCTCAATCCCTCCCAGCATCAGAGTCTTCTCCAATGAGTCAACTCTTCGCATGAGGTGGCCAAAATACTGGAGTTTCAGCTTCAGCATCATTCCTTCCAAAGAAATTCCAGGATTGATCTCCTTCAGAATGGACTGGTTGGATCTTCTTGCAGTCCAAGGGACTCTCAAGAGTCTTCTCCAACACCACAGTTCAAAAGCATCAATTCTTCAGCACTCAGCCTTCTTCACAGTCCAGCTCTCACATCCATACATGACCACAGGAAAGACCATAGCCTTGACTAGGCAAACCTTTGTTGGCAAAGTAATGTCTCTGCTTTTGAATATGCTATCTAGGTTGGTCATAACTTTCCTTCCAAGGAGTAAGCGTCTTTTAATTTCATGGCTGCAGTCACCATTTGCAGTGATTTTGGAGCCCAGAAAAATAAAGTCTGACACTGTTTCTACTGTTTCCCCATCTATTTCCCATGTAGTGATGGGACCAGATGCCATGATCTTCGTTTTCTGAATGTTGAGCTTTAAGCCAACCTTTTCACTCTCCACTTTCACTTTCATCAAGAGGCTTTTTAGTTCCTCTTCACTTTCTGCCATAAGAGTGGTGTCATCTGCATATCTGAGGTTATTGATATTTCTCCCAGCAATCTTGATTCCAACTTGTGTTTCTTCCAGTCCAGCATTTCTCATGATGTACTCTGCATATAAGTTAAATAAACATGGTGACAATATGCAGCCTTGATGTACTCCTTTTCCTATTTGGAACCAGTCTGTTGTTCCATGACCAGTTCTAACTGTTGCTTCCTGATCTGCATACAGATTTCTCAAGAGGCATAACACAAATATAAAATAACTCTGCACGTGTTTCTGTTTCTCTTAGATTGCCAGAAATTCATTACTCTGTGTTTGGTACCTTGGTTTAAACTGCTTAGTGCTATTTGAAAATCATTCACAGGTACTCAATAGTTCAGAGCCCTTTTTCTGGCATGTGTTAGAATGGCAAACGGCTCTTTTTCATTGACTTCAAGTAATTTATACTTTTGTTCATTAGTGGATATTTTGGTATGATAAACAAGTTTAAATGACCATGTAAATGGATACAAACTGACTCATAGAAAAGATAAAGAACACACAAAATATAGCTTCCATTGGCCAAGCACTGGGCCTAAGAGATAAGGATCTATAAACAATAGTCACTTTTCCCCATCCAGGTTCAAAAATATTGAGAAATGAAACAGGAGACAGATAAGTGGATTTAAAAAATACATTACCCTAATTGCTTATAAAGTTATTAGGAGAATATGGCTAAGTATGAGGACCAACTGGACTTGCAAGCACTTTTTCTTCCCTGCTCGTAGGCCAGTCCTGGCATCCAAGAGAAAAATGAAGCTACACATCAGCTGCATTTACCCAAATGTCTGCTTCACACTGGGAATGAGCAAGGAGCAGGGACTAACTCCACATTACATACGGATGTTTGTTTGGCGGCACCATGTAGCATGTGGGGTCTTAGTTCCCTGAACACTGGTCGACTTCATGCCCCCTGCAGCAGAAGTGTGCTAACTGTTGGACCACAAGCGAATTCCCCATATGGATTTTCACATAGTATCATTCTCTAACTGAGACACATAACCCCAAGTCACCTATTAGGCAGGTACTTTACTGCTTTGTTAGGAGGACTGACTTAGGAGTTACGGGAAGGGCCAGAAATATTTCTCTAGCAGGGACTGACTACATTAAATCCTGAAAAATGGAGATGTATTTACCATAACATTAAGCATTAAAAAGAAAGTTTACCTTTTCCTTATTTTTTTTTTAACAGAGCATCTATTGGTCTATTTGTTCTGCATAATACAGCGGTGTCATAAATTTTAAATCTAATAGACAAGTGGGGAGGGAATGCATAATGCACAGAAAAGGAGAAAGAAGCTTCTTATCAGAGTGAATACTACTGTCTGTTTTGGTTTTGTTTTTTAAAAAGAAAACATTTGGATTTTAAACAAAGGTAGTACAGAGCAGTGAGGAGAGTTTGGAAAACCAATGTTTATTCCAGTCTCTCTTTAAAAATGGTCCATAGTCCTTCAGGGACCTTCATGAGCATCATTTGAAAGTGAAAAAGTGAAAGTGAAAGTCCTGTCTGGAATTCTTCAGGCCAGAACACTGGAGTGGGTAACCGTTCCCTTCTCCAGAGGATCATTTGAAGTTTCTTAAAAATGTAAGTTTAGGCACCTCATCCCACACCTACTGAATCAGAGTCTTTTGAGACATGGATGGAAAATTTGCACTTGACAACTTCTTTGAGTAATTCAAATGCACGCTGAGGATAGGAAATCTTCATCTTTTGCCTATAGAAGAGAACATGTACCAGGTTTTATAGCTGTATTTGACCCATGGTCACAGCACAAAATTAATCTTAGCTTTCCTGAGGAGCTAAACTCTCCTCTTATATCAGGTAAGACATCATGTTTATGAAGAAAAACTGAAAAATATGAAACAGGTATCAGGATACAGTACAAACTAGGTACTAGTATAGTAAAGCAAGGGAAAATAAAGTTTGAGTAAGACTGCAAAGCTGGTTTGTTGCCAGCTTACACTGCAACAATTCTTCTGATTCATAACCAGAAAATGTGAATAAATCCGCAAGTCTCTCTTTATGCACACATGATTTAAGTTTCAGTGCCACTCAGCTAGATTGCAATCCATATAAACAGACTGGCTAAATCACTAAATATCTCACTTGGAAATCTTTTAACCAGATTAGGAGCCCCTGGGTCTACACATTGAAAATGATTTTTCAGAAAGGATCTACAGTAATTAGTTATTAGTGGGGTTTCTGGAACAACTGTCTCACAGTCTAAGATGGCTAATCCATAAATGTATTAATTGTATTAGATGTGTGTAGGTAAGATAAATCGGAGAAGGCAATGGCAACCCACTCCAGTACTCTTGCCTGGAAAATCCCATGGTCAGAGGAGCCTGGTAGGCTGCAGTCCATGGGGTCGCTAAGAGTCGGGCACAACTGAGTGACTTCACTTTCACTTTTCACTTTCACTTTTCACTTTCATGCATTGGAGATGGAAATTGCAACCCACTCTAGTATTCTTGCCTGGAGAATCCCAGGGACAGAGGGGCTTAGTGGGCTGCTGTCTATGGGGTCGCACAGAGTCGGACAAGACTGAAGTGACTTAGCAGCAGCAGCAGGTAAGATAAAAAGTCTACTAAGTGGGAAAATCACTGAATTATTCTGTATAGTTCACTGGGGGAAATTGTGTTAATATCTACCTGTAATATTACAGACATAACACAGATATTATAGCTGTCACCAGATGGTCAATACCAAAATCAGACTGATTATAGTTTTTGCAGCCAAAGATGGAGAAGCTCTCTACAGTCAGCAAAAACAAGACCAGGAGCTGACTGTGGCTCAGACCATGAACTCTTTATTGCCAAATTCAGACTTAAATTGAAGAAAGTAGGGAAAAACACTAGACCATTCAGGTATGACCCAAATCAAATTCCTTACAATTATACAGTGGAAATGATAAATAGATTCAAGGGATTAGATCTGATAGAGTGCCTGAAGAACTATGGAGGGAGGTTCGTGACATTGTACAGGAGGCAGTGATCAAGACCATCTCCATGAAAGAGAAATGCAAAAAGGCAAACAGGTTGTCTGAAGAGGACTTACAAATAGATACGAAAAGAGGAGAAGTGAAAGGCAAAGGTGAAAAGGAAAGATATACCCATTTGAATGCAGAGTTCCAAAGAATAGCAAAGAGAGATAAGAAAGGCTTCCTCGGGGATCAACGCAAAGAAATAGAGGAAAACAATAGAACGGGAAAGACTAGAGATCTCATCAAGAAAACTAGAGATACCAAGAGAACTTTTCATGCAAAGACGGGCACAATAAAGGACAGAAATGGTATGGACCTAACGGAAGCAGAAGATATTAAGAACAGGTGGCAAGAATACACAGAAGAACTATACAAAAAAGATCTTCAAGACTCAGATAATCATGATGGTGTGATCACACACCTAGAGCCAGACATCCTGGAATGTCAAGTCAAGGGGGCCTTAAGAAGCATCACTACGAACAAAACTAGTGGACGTGATGGAATTCCATGTGAGCTATTTCAAATTCTAAAAGGTGATGCTGTGAAAGGGTTGCACTCAATATACCAGCAAATTTGGAAAATTCAGCAATGGCCACAGGACTGGAAAAGGTCAGTTTTCATTCCAATCCCAAAGAAAGACAATACCAAAGAATGCTCAAACTATCACACAATTGCACTCATCTCACATGCTAGTAAAGTAACGCTTAAAATTCTCCAAGCCAGCTTTCAACAGTTCATAAACCATGAACTTCCAGATGTTCAAGATGGATTTAGAAAAGGCAGAGGAACCAGAGATCAAATTGCGAACAACTTTTGGATCATCGAAAAAGCATGAGAATTCCAGAAAAACGTCTGTTTCTGCTTTATTGACTATGCCAAAGCCTTTGACTGTGTGGATCACAATAAACTCTGGAAAATTCTGAAAGAGATGAAATACCAGACCACCTAACTTGCCTCCTGAGAAATGTGTATGCAGGTCAAGAAGCAACAGTTAGAACTGGACATGGAATAACAGACTGGTTCCAAATCAGGAAAGGAGTAAGTCAAGGCTGTATACTGTCACCCTGTTTATTTAACTTATATGCAGAGTGTATCATGAGAAATGCTGGGCTGGATGAAGCATAAGCTGGAGTCAAGAGTGTCAGTAGAAATATCAATAACCTCAGATATGCAGATGACACCACCCTTATGGCAGAAAGTGAAGAGGAACTAAAAAGCCTCTTGATGAAAGTGAAAGAGGAGAGTGAAAAAGTTGGCTTAAAACTCAACATTCAGAAAATTAAGATCATGGCATCTGGTCCCATCACTTCAAGGCAAATCGATGGGGAAACAGTGGAAACAGTGGCGGACTTTATTTTTGGGGGCTCCAAAATCACTGCAGATGGTGACTGCAGCATGATATTAAAAGATGTTTGCTCCTTGGAAGGAAAGTCATGATTAATCTAGACTGCACATTAAAAAGCATAGGCATTACTTTGTCAGCAAATGTCTGTCTTGTCAAAGCTATGGTTTTTCCAGTAGTCATGTATGGATGTGAGAGTTGCACTAAAGAAAGCTGAGTGCCGAAGAATTGATGCTTTTGAACTGTGGTGTTGGAGAAGACTCTCGAGAGTCCCTTGGACAGCAGGGAGATCCAACCAATCCATCCTAAAGGAAATTAGTGAATATTCATTAGAAGGACTGATGCTAAAGCTGAAACTCCAGTACTTTGGCCACCTCATGCGACGAGTTCACTCATTGGAAAAGACCCTGATGCTGCGAGGGATTGGGGGCAAGAGGAGAAGGGGACGACAGAGGATGAGATGGCTGGATGGCATCACTGACTCGATGGACGTGAGTCTGGGTGAACTCTGGGAGTTGGTGATGGACAGGGAGGCCTGGCGTTCTGTGCTTCATGGGGTCACAAAGAGTCGGACATGACTGAGCAACTGATCTGATCTGATCTGATCATTAACTGTGATTTTCCACCAAACAGGTATAAAGATCGTTTTAATATATTTAAAATACTTTAGAAGTATCTTGATTTAGAAGTATCTTGAAAATGATTATAAATATCAAAATACAGAAAAACTATGATTATTTTCTATAGATTAAATTGTCTCTCAGTTCCCAGAGACCTAAGGAAGTCTTCCAGATTTTAGCTGGCAACGCAAAATGACATATTATGCACCCCTCGGATTTCTGTGCTTTTTAAAATCTGGGATCCGGAAAGAAACTTTATTAATGCAATTTGTTCTAGTATTTTTAACACAAATTGTGTGGAATCCCAACTGATATATACTTATCAGACAATTTTTAGGAATAGAGCTTTATGTTATCACATATATTCTATACTACTTAGGGATATGAAACTAGTCTTACTAATACTTACTTTTCTCACAGACCTAAACATAGCTCCATATACATTCAAATTGCTGAATAGGTGTTCCTAGAACTGAATCATCTACTCCAGAAATTGTCAGTTGAGAGAATGGTGCATCCCACAAAAGACACATTCTCCAAGGTATACAATCTCCTTCATGCATCCCCTAAAGATAATGGAATACCCACCCATCTCCTCCCCACTTATTGAGAATCACTCCCAGAGAATCTCTGTAATTTCTCTTCCTCTGCTGAAGGGGCTAAAAAGTTTAACATCACTGATCTGGCTCAATAATATCTTTATAAGGAGACAATATGATTTAGACTGGGAATATTAGGTACCTTGATTTAGAGGTGCAGAATTCATATTAGTCTCAAAATCATGTCACAGTCAGGTATTTACAAAAATGTGTTCATAAGCCTTGAAACGAGTGATGGGGATGTAATATAAAACATAGTGATTATAGTTAACAATACTGCATTGCAAACTTCAAAGTTTCTGAGAGTAAATTGGTCTTAAAAGTGCTTATCACAAGAAAAAATTTATTACTATGTATGGTGATAGATGTTAACTAGATTTATTGTGGTGATCATTTCACAATAAATACACATTGTTGTTGTTCAGTCATTGTCATGTCCGATTCTCGACAACCTCATGGTCTGCAGCATGCCAGGCTTCCTTGTCCTTTAGTAGCTCCAGGAGTTTTTGTTCAGATTAATATCCATTGAGTTGGTAATGCTGTATAAACATCTCACCCTTTGCTATCCCTTTATCCTTTTGCCCTCAATCTCTCCCGGTCTCAGGATCTTTTCCAATGAGTTGGCACTTTGCATCAGGTGGTCAAAGTATTAGAGCTTCAGCTTTAGCATCAGTCCCTTTCCCTCTTGGATCTCCCTCTCACCCTTCCCCACCCCACCATCTGGGTCACCACAGAGCACTGAGCTGAGCTCCCCATGCTATATAGCAGGTTCTCACTGGCTACCTATTTTATATATGGTCATGTCTTTATGTCAGTCTGAAGTTCATCTGCTTTTGAGTGCAGCGTTCTGTAAGTTCTTCCACTCATGCTCATGGAGCTCTCCTGTCTTATATAAGTGGAATATGCAAACTTCAGTTTCAGCTAACTTACCATATCCTCTACTAACTATAAAAGCTGCTGCTGCTGCTAAGTCGCTTCAGTCGTGTCCAACTCTGTGCGACCCCATAGAAGGCAGCCCACCAGGCTCCCCATCCACGTAAGTACATTTCTATTGCTGCACTTTAAAAGTTGCACATTTAAAAAATGATTATAATTATAATTTTCTATTGAAGAGATTTTAAATCCCAAGATATATCTTATAGTCCTGACAGAGAAAACATGGGAAAAAAATTTTAACTCCTGTATATTTTGGCTGTAAGAAGCAGATGTTGGGAAAATTTTCTGAACCACTCAGCAACCTCAGCTACTTTGATAGCACAGGCCAAGAAGCTGCACAAGCTTTTTACTTCCTGTTGAAAATTGGTCAGTGTGAACTAGTGGTTTATGCTCAGCTCTGCTCCTCTCAGTTTCTCATGCACTGAGCTGCTGTGGTCAGTGGTATGTCTGACCCTCTTTCTGCGGGCAAAGCTCATCTTCATGTGCAGCTCTTGTTGTTTAAGGAAAGCACACACACTTTTATGAACAATACAATGCTCACCCCTTCTGGTAGCCCAGTCCTATGGTCCTATGGCAAAACCTCCTCAGCCTCAGGTGTAACAAGGCACTGCAATGTTCTGTTGTTGGACTGTGGGGAACTAGGTTTCAGTGGCTTGCCTATAAATCAAGGGACAAATTTTTAGCATTAATGACAACCATCTACTTTTGTTTGATGTAATTTAAATGTTTATTAAACAATGTTGAATTTTAAATGCTCAATTTTTTTTTTTTTTTTTACTTTAAGCTTTTATCTACAGAAACTTAAAAATAATGTGTATGTTGGGAATTCTCTGGAAGTCTAGTGGTTAAGAATCCAAGCTTCCACTGAAGAAGACATAGGTTTGATCCCTGGTCAGAGAACCAAAATCCCACATGCCATGTGGCATCGCCAAAAAAACAAAAGCAAAAAATAAATGTGTACTGTAATAAAGTGCAAGTCTGTGGGAATACTGTGACATGTCAATAGATAACTAATACACTTGCCAGGTGCCCATCACATTGACCAGCCTCATTTGATGAAAAGACCATTCTTCACTTGCAATTATTTCTTGACCTGTCTTTGCTTCTGATTATTTGCAATGAGGATCATGGACCAGGAGTCCGATAAACCTGGGTTCACATCCCAGTTACTCCACTACATAGCTGCATGTCTTTGGGTAGTATCCTTTCATGGTTTCCCTCATCAGTAGAGTTGCATAAAGATCTCGGAGTGAGTAAAAATATCACAAATGTTGGGTTTGAGATTGAATTTGAATGGGTCATACAGAAGAGATGGAGTGTGTACTAGAAAGAATATTTGAGGGTCGGGAAATCTGAGCTCCGTTTTGGGCTTGAGCTTTGGTTGGTCCTTTTACAGCTTAAGGTCTTTATCCCTGATCTGTCTTCCTGTACCTGGCCGCACAGTGCTAATGGTCAAGTATCATTCTCAGGTTCTGCAATGCTGTGGACAAGGGCTATCCCGCAGACTGCTGGGTTCAAATCCAACTCCTTCCCTCACTAACTGAGTGACCTCATGTACATCACTAACCTTCCCAGACTTCACTCCTTGGCTGTCCAATGAGGAAGCTGGGTTATGCGGCCTCTAAGGCCCTCTCCAGCTTCCATTTAAAAGAACAAGGGTAATTGTGTAGAGATTAAATTAAGGGCTCTAGAGCCATTCTGTCTAGATTTACAATCATTATACTTGATTCCTCATCTGTAAAACACAAACTTTGATGGTTCCTATAGCACAGGATTATTTTTAATGAAAATAAAAAGCTAGTATTTGTAAAATGCCTTCAACCTTGCCTGGTACATAATAGGCCCCCAAGAAACGTTGGGATTCCCTGGTAGCTCAGCTGGTAAATAATTCACCTGCATTGCAGGAGAGCCCAGTTCAATTCCTGGGTTGGGAACATCTGCTGGAGAAGGAATAGACTACCCACTTCAATATTCTTGGGCTTCCCTGGTGGCTCAGCTGGTAAAGAATCTGCCTGCAATGCAGGTGACCCCGATTCTATCCCTGAGTTGGGAAGATCCCTTGGAGAAGGGAACGGCTACTCACTCCATTCCAGCCAGGAGAATTCCAGGGACTGTATAGTCTATGGGATCTCAAAGAGTTGGACATGACTAAGCAACTTTCACTTCACTTCAGGAGATATTCAAATCAAATCAGTCACTCAGTCGTGTCCGACTCTTCGCGACCCCATGAATCGCAGCATGCCAGGCCTCCCTGTCCATCACCAACTCCCGGAGGTCACTCAGACTCACATCCATTGAGTCAGTGATGCCATCCAGCCATCTCATCCTCTGTCGTCCCCTTCTCCTCCTGCCCTCAATCCCTCCCAGCATCAGAGTCTTCTCCAATGAGTCAACTCTTTGCATGAGGTGGCCAAAATACTGGAGTTTCAGCTTTAGCATCATTCCTTCCAAAGAAATCCCAGGGCTGATCTCCTTTAGAATGGACTGGTTGGATCTCCTTGCAGTCCAAGGGACTCTCAAGAGTCCTCTCCAACACCACAGTTCAAAAGCATCAATTCTTCGGTGCTCAGCCTTCTTCACAGTCCAGCTCTCACATCCATACATGACCACAGGAAAGACCATAGCCTTGACTAGGCGAACCTTTGTTGGCAAAGTAATGTCTCTGCTTTTGAATATGCTATTTAGATTGGTCATAACCTTCCTTCCAAGGAGTAAGCGTCTTTTAATTTCATGGCTGCAGTCACCATCCGCTGTGATTTTGGAGCCCCGAAAAATAAAGTCTGACACTCTTTCCACTGTTTCCCCATCTATTTCCCATGCAGTGATGGGACCAGATGCCATGATCTTTGTTTTCTGAATGTTGAGCTTTAAGCCAACCTTTTCACTCTCCACTTTCACTTTCATCAAGAGGCTTTTGTTAGTTTTATTATTACAATGATTCATATCAGGAAGAAGCAATATGACTTCAAGTGTAGAGTCTGAAAGTATTAGCAGAATCAGAGCAGTCTAGATTTCTTAAAAAATAAACAAACAAACAAAAAACTCTGGTGTCATTCTTTACTACACCAGAGAGAGAGTCTGTGATCAAGCCTCACCTCCACCGAGTCCCTCCTCTTCTTCTCCATTCTAGGGTCCTCAGTGTCCTCCAATCACCTCAAAGGTGCTCAGTTTCCTTTCCAATCCTCCACCAGGGTTTGTTTTCTTCCTAACATAATTCCTTGCTCTGGAACTTTCCCCTTAAGTATGCTGTAATAATGATAATAATGATGACAATTTAATCTTTAGGCATAGTAAGATGATGGATGGGAGGATTCTGAAAAAAGTACTTGCCCTCCAAGAATTTCATTCAGGAATTGATTTCAACACTATATAATATGAATAAGATTTTGGGTCCCAGAAGTTAAAGATACATTTTTATCCAATCTTTATTTTTGGTTGTTTTGTCCTTTCATTTTAAGGTTTATACTATTGAAATATTGCCCTCATTAAATAGTATTATATAAAGAAAGAAAAATATGTGAGGGTTGGAAAATAGCTCTTTGAAAAAAAGAGAGAGAGAGAAAGGCTATTAAAGTACAAATAAAATGTGAAAGGATTCATTATTTTACTTAAAAAGCCTTGATTGAATACCTACTATGTGCTAGTCACTCAAACAGATAATACACAGACAGATAAGACATGATCTTGACTTATCATGTGGGGGAGTGATACTTTTTTAAAAATAGTTGAGATTACCTGTGAAAACTCAGAACTTTGAAAAATTCCTTCTGTTTATTTGAAGGTTTAGTAGTGTTTTATTTGCACTATACATAAGGGGAGGCTGCATAATTGTTTTATTGGTTGGGCTTCAAGTGTCTTAATGGAACCCTGTCTCATGGAGATATCCAGGAACAAAAGGGTGAGGGGCAGCAGAGGTTGATATGAAGAAGTGGTATTTGGGATGTCTTAAAGGATGAATGAAAGTCTGTCTACCTAGTGATGTGAAACAGGAGGGGAAAGGACTTCTAAGCTAAGCAGAAAACCCAGATGGTGCTCCTCTGAAAGTCTAAAAGAAGATGTGTGGCCTGTACAGTAACTGCAGTGGTTCATTGCTACTGGAGCACATAATGTGGGAGAAGCGGTGAGTAGGCTTCAGCCAGGTCACCAAGGGCCCCCCTGAGCTCTGCTAAGATCTAGGTTGTTCTGTAAAGAAAATGCTGTGTCTATAGTTGAACAGAGAGCAGCTTCAACTCCCAAGGAGTTCCAGGGAGATTTGAGGATTGGGGTTTCACTTTTGGTTTAAGACCAGGGCTTTTCTGTATCACCTCACTTTCCCAGGCATTAGGCCTGGTCATTTGAAGGAGGGTATTATTGGGGCAAGCAGCTGAGATCATAACTGGCCAAGGAGATTCACAGAAGACATTATTTTATCTGTTGCTATGAATTCATCTTCCCATACAGAAAAAGTTGGATTTGTTTAGAATCAATCAAATTGGTAGCCAGCCAGTCTTTCTACCATAAAACAATTCCCCAAACATCCCTGTTTATTTTCAGATTGTTTTCCTGTGAAAATGTTTTTGCCTATCTAGAGTGTCTGTCCTATTCCAAACCTAAAATTAATAATAGCTAGAACATTTCTTGAGGCATTTCATTCTCAGGATCACACACTGTTAGTTCTTCAAGCAATTTTACTTTGCTTCTCACTGAGATGTGTTAACAATTATGCTTCTGTTTTAATTCTTAGTGTTTCAGCGAACATAATCATTGAGTCATGGCCTTACTATAGATAACTATATCATTGTTATTTCAACAGAGCTCTTATTCTAAGTGTTTGCGTAAAAAGGGCCAAGGCTAAATCAGTTCAACTTTTTTCTCAAAGCAAAAAGGAAGAGGCCTTTGAATTTCAGAGATTCACCAAAAATTGAGTTGTGAAATATGAATCATTTACTGGCCTTTATCCCATAAGCTATAGAAAATACATGGACTAAATCCTTAGAAACAAGGACATAATTATTGTTACTCTTGTTTTACAACTGGAATACAAAAGAATAAAATGGCAGTAATTCTAGTCTCAGTTTTTGGAAAAGTTTGAGAAGGATAGATATTAAATCTTTGAATGTTTTGTAGATTTCGCCAGTGATGCTGAAAAGATAAACTTCTGCTGTTTAATCCATCCAGTGTGTGATACTTTCTTATGGCATCCTTAGTGAATTAATACAGGTACCATTGCAAACTTATTAGAACGGCTAAAATTAAGGACTGCAGTTTGGAGTGGAGTTGGCTGCTTATAAAGAATGAGAGATTAAAAGAAGTACTGGACTGAAGAATGAATTAAGGAGCTGCCCAGGAAAGAAGAAAAGAATTGTACAGCAACAAATAATTTGGGTGTCATCAGTATGGTCAATAGATCTTTTTGTTAAAACATAAAGTTCTTCTATGGGCTTCCCTGGGCTCATGTGATTTGAATCATCAACACTGAATAAACCAAAGTAAATGGATGTTTGGATTTAACCAGAACTAAGGATTATCAAAGTTAGTATGACAGAGATTTGAGGACCATAATCTCGAGAGTTAGTGGGTACAGATTTGAAATGTGAATCTCAGGGTCCAGGCCAGATTGGAAGAACACTAAGGTAGAAATGACTAAAAGACAAAAGGAAGGATCAGAGAACTAGCTTTGAGCTATTGTGAAGACATAAAGGGAAGGGAAGAAAGGTTGAAAAAAGGAGAGAAAAGTTAATTTGTATTGTATGCTTATTTTAACACAGGTAACATTATCACTATTTACAGTGGAGAAAATGGAAGTGTGATAAGTTTGGGTAACTTGTGTACAATCATAGAAGTATGCAGGCAGCATACAGGTTCAGGTCTGAGAGTGTAATCCATGCCCTTTCTGCTATTCTTCATTAACTGTAAGTTAAAGAGCAAGATGGGAGAAAAAAAATAGACAGAAGTCAATCAAAAAAGATGAAGCTTAAAGTCTAAGGTACTGGTGTTGACACACTTAAGCTTGAAGATAAGTTTCAAAGTGTGGCTACCCATGCATTTACTGGAGTGGAGGAGAGCTAACTGGAAAGAGGTGATTAATACCCAAAGCTCTGTGCATGTGGCACAGCAAAGGCCATCATGTGGATATTTCAGGTCAGAGTACAAGAGTGGAAGACGGAGCAAGGGTGAGAGAGAATAAGAGTGAGAGAAAGAGAGAGATTGAGGATGACTGATTCCTCAGCTGCTGCCTCAAAGAAGAAGAAATAATAAAACAACCCATACCAAGATTCTATGTTCTTTCTTCCCATCTGATTTTAGGGAAGAACAAAAAACCCCAAAAATCAAAGGGTAGTAATGTCATATTTTGAAAGTTTCTTCTCTAAATAAATTCATGACACATAAATCAAGTGTTTCAATGCAGTTTGTGTGAGAAAGTGCATAAGACAAAATAGTGCAAAGAAGGTATATTTCTGGTCCACTTGATATTTGATTTATCATAAAAGTAATTTGTTATTGCATTATGACCTCTAATCCTGACACAGTCATGATCTTAACTCTGCAATGCAAAATACTAACCACGGAGTATCAATCAAGTAAGCTGAGGTACCTTTTGCTTGGTGTTAAGAACAGTTACCCGTTCATCTAACTTGCTGCTCTGTGTATCATGAAAAAAGAGGCAGAAAATCTCATCTCAGTTAAACTCTGTGGGTGGAGAGGGTGTATCTTAGGGCACATCTGAGAATCTGAGGTAACAGCACTCTGCAATACATGTTTTCAGATCTTCCTCACAAGGCCTCATTGTTACTGGGTTCCCAAAATATGGCTGTCATAGAACTCAAGATATCTGGGGAAAAAATGAAAATACTATGACTCATACTGTCTATGCTGCTTGAGTTACTTAAGTTTCCATCTATTTATGTTAATAAAAAATCCCTGAAAATCCATTTGCATAGCATGCACTCACAATTCTTTAAAATAGATGGAAGAAAACTGTCTTAACAGTTGCTATACATAGATACTCTATTGTTTAATTATTTAGACGACTGCTATTTAATTGCAATTCAAATGGATCATCTTCTAAAAGTTCAATTTTTAAGATAGAAAGGGACTTTTAATTTAATGAGGTCCAAAAATAAAATTTATTCAATTACCCTGATAAGTGTGTTATCTAATTAGCTGAGTATCTGGAGCTGACACATAAGGAATAATAGCTATTGTTATATGCTTTGATTTTTTAATATTATTTAAGTGCTCACTTATATGTGGGGTAATTTATATATATTATATCATCTTATTCTAACTATATGGAGTAGGTGTTACTTATCACCATTTGAAAGATAAAGGAGCTACAGTCCAGGGGGCTAAGTTACTTATTCACATGATCAGTAAATGGTTGTGTGTGCATGCATGCATGTTCAGTTGTGTTTGACTCCTTGTGAACCCAAGAACTGTAGCCCACCAGGCTCCTCTGTCCATGGAATTATCCAGGCAAGAATACTGGAGTGGAATACTGTGTCTCTTGATTCTCCTGAACTGGAAGGTGGATTCTTTACCACTGAGCCACCTAGGAAGCAGTAAATGGTAGACTAGGCTTTATGTCTGTAACTGAAGAGAGCCCAAATCAAAATTCAAACATAAATTTGACATATTTCCTGCTTTTGGTATCTTTTTATAATAACAATATTTAAAATATTAATAATTAACATTTATTAAGTACTTGTTATGCTTCAATGAAAGTGAAAGTTGCTCAGCCATGTCCGATTCTTTGCAACCCCATGGAATATACAGTCCATGGAATTCTCCAGGCCAGAACACTGAAGATTCCCTTCTCCAGGAGATCTTCCTAACCCAGGGGTCGAACCCAGGCATCCTGCATTGCAGGCAGGCTCTCTACCAGGTGAGCCACAAGGGAAGCCCTATGTTTCAATGACTGGGTATAAATCAATTCAATCTTTACAACAATTTCATGAGATGGTTGCTGTATTTGACAGATGAGGAAACTGAGGCACAGGGGTCCCATTAGTAGTCATTGATGGAGATAGATCAGAACCCAGGTCTGACTCATTTCTTTTAACCACTCTTCTACCTTTTTAGCTCCAGCCTGACTATCTTTGAGCCCACCTATTTAGGTTTCCCTGGGCTTTAATCAGAGTAAACCAGAGATGGAGTTATTTTAAAAGTTCCTCTAGTCAGTTTGTATTGCATTTAGCATGGCATCATCAGGAGTAGTTACACCTAATTAAGAATCCAATTTCCCAGTATACTATATTCCCTACAACACCTCTTATTCCTACCCTGTAACCATGATTCAAATCAAATCTCATAATATTCCAATGCAGCCTATCTCGACCAGTTGTACAAATCAATGGTTAAGAGCACAGGTCCTGAAACCTCTCGTTGCTGTGTATAAAATGATTAAATACATGTGAAATGTCCAAATCAATAGCTGAGATGTATAGTAAGTCAACAAAAAGTATTAGGTATTATTAATATTCCTTACTATTTCCAAAATGGAGATAATTAAAGAGAACAGAAATCTGAACAGGAGAATTCATGCAGCAATCAAGATCCTGGCCCAGAACTCAGTGGTGTTTTCTATGATCTGAGGCACGAGGTTAATATACAATTCATCACAACGTAGAGGAAGCTGAGTGCAGATTGAAGAAGTCAGTGCTCAGAGTTCAGAGAAGTGACATGGGGTCAGTGACTGTTCAGTGAGCAGCCAAGGGCTCAGAGAATCCCAGGAAGTATATGGGGTCATGCTCCCCAGGACAGGCATTTTCAGATCCCTTTGGACAAGGATTGTGTCAAGGAAAGGAGGCAACAGAAATCTACTTTGCCAGAAAAAAGACAGGTATAAAAAAGTAAAATTAAGTCTTACTCTCTGAAACTGGGAACAACCCAAGTAATCCTACTGTAGCCAAGCTGAGGTCTAAGCCAGAGCACAGAAAGGCTAATTCTGGCCTTTAGTCCTCTGAGTATTAGTAGCCATTACTCTCAAAAACTAGATGTTTGGTCACTCCCAGAAAATTTCCAGTTATAAAGTCTGATATTATGCATTAGGAATCTTGGTGCTCCCAGGCACTGTGGAAGATATTTGAAAGAATAATCTATATACTTTACATGTCATTTTATAGCATGCTTCATCTCCTACTATCTCTGAAAATGACAGCTTGATTATAATGTAATTATCTTTTGTCGTGAAGCTAGTGCATAATTTTATTTCCAGATGGGTTTATGCTGCTTATATTTAAACTCATTACTGGAAAAGTGGTCATGGAGCAAAATATAAATAAATAACCTAAAGGCAGACCATCATAAATTCCTTTAAAGAGGAATAAGGTAAGGACTGCAGGGAAAGCCGTCCCATCTGTCTTGTGTCACACGTATCTCACTGCTTGAAAGATAAATATCTCTGACTTAAGAGGACAGAGGCAGTTCTGAGTCAGTGAAGATGTTTCTATGGAAATGAAAAAAATATGCAAATGGGGCCATAAAGAGCATCTGAGCCTCCCTACAACAGATAATTTGTCCTGGGGGAAGACCACATCACAGAGAGAGCAGAGATAAGCCAGAGTCAGCGGCCATTGGAAAGCACGCAGCAAAGACATCATGTTATGTAGATGGATGGAGAAAATAATCAGAATCATCCCACAAATAACATTTCTCCTGCTTATAAAGAAATGGTTTATTTCCGATTCTGCTACCATGAAGTCTTTGGCAGATTGAGTCCTCTTGAGTCCCAATTTGCTGAAAATAAGAGTATCTGTGAATTTTAAACTCTGAAATAGTCCATAATTTGATTTATCAAGTGATAATCTTAAGAGACTCTGAAGTTAGGTGCCTCTCATGGCACTTGTCCAATTACATGGTCCTCAAAGGGTACCTGATAAGGTTGATTCATTCATTTACCACACAACTCTTAAGCCATGTACCAGACACTTTAATAAAAACAATGCAATCGAGGTTATTGGAAAGAGGCAGGCAGGATCCAATGAGAACTCTGATGGGGAAATATGTTGACTTTGGAAAATGCTTCATGGTGAGGGTGGTATTTGACTGGAGTCTTGAAGGAAACATCAGTGTGGATACTGATAGCTCTGGAAAGAAGGGGAAGGATACACCAGGAGAGACGACACTGTATGTACATGTGTAAACACCTGCCAATGCAGGGATGGCTTCCTTCTCTGAATTTAACTTAATTTTTGTTTTGCTCTATTTTTCTAAATAAGCTATGAAGGAGACATGTTTAGGTACCAAGAGAATTAGAGACTAGTCCAGTATTATTCTATTCCCTTTTAGTCTTAACTTTAAAAATATCACCCTACATTCAGATTTTTTTTTAGTCTTCTACTAAGTATATATATTCCTCTTTTATATATTGGAGCAGATGTAGACACCCAAACTTTATGAAAAGCAACCATAGAGTTTACTCAAAACCAAAGATGTGTTTCAAAGGGAGAAAGTATATTGGCCTTTGGCATAACTCGTCTAAGGACAGGTATGGTTGGCAGTGATGGCATTCACTCTAAGTCAATCATCTCATCTTGGTTGGAAGGAAGAGTCAGGGTTCTCTTTCTCCCTCTATCCTCTAACAGACAGAACATTCAATGGTCAGTTTTCATAGGTTTTGGATAAACAATTATCATAGGAACTTAAATACTGCATGTTCTATTTGCTCCAACTCTGTGAAATGTACAGTTTGAGAAAGGTTCATAGAGATCTTGGTGGGACCTGTTTAGTCATAATTTATTATTCTGAGAACTGACAAAGGTCTGTATAGTCAACGCTATGATTTTTCCAGTAGTCATGTATGGGAAAGTTAGACCATAAAGAAGGCTGAGTGCTGAAGAGTTGACGCTTTTGAACTGGAGGGCTGGACAAGACTCTTGAGAGTCCTTTGGACAGCAAAGAGATCAAACCAGTCAATACTACAGGAAATCAATGCTGCATATGCATTGGAAGGACTGACACTGAAGCTGAAGCTCCAGTATTTGGGCCACCTGATGTGAAGAGCTGATTCACTGGAAAAGAACCTGATGCTGAGAAAGATTAAGGGGAGGAGGAGAAGGGGGTGACAGAATGAGATGGTTGGATGGTATCACTGACTCAATGGACATGAATTTGGGTAAACTCCAGGAGATAGTAAAGGACAGGGAAGCTGGCATGTTGCAGTCCATGGAGTTGCAAAAAGTTGGACATGACTTAGCAACTGAACAATAACAACCAACAATTGGTAAAATAATTAAATTTATTGGTATTAAAGGGGCCATTCAGCCTATAAAGGGAAATATGACCCAGTGTCTCTCAGAAGAGGTACTAATCTCTCCACGCCACAATGGAGTATGTGTGAACACCAGTAATGGGGCTCTGATTTATAAAATTATAAAAACATACATTTGAACAATATCTGTGGAAAATGCTAGGCTACATTAGAATGTATTTGACTACAGAAGAGCTCAAAGTATCTTATTACAGTAATCAGAGAAGACTGTCAAAACATCAAAATAAATGCTAAGAGTAATTTGTGTATACATTCTAAGCCATTCCAGCTAGTCCACTGTATAGTCTATTGTTATATAGATATATTAATAATTTGTCCACATTAGATACAGACTGTTGTATAGATGGAGTATAATGGAGAAGCTCCAGCAAAATAAAATATTAACAAATCTTTATATATTATGCGGGCAGTCTACTCAGTTTACTCAGTTTACTCTTACCCTGAGTGACACAGGACTCGAAGAAACTTTTTCATACTACAAGTTCAAAACAGTAAATTAGTATATAGTTTGAGAACTCCATGGACTTGGGTACAGCCCTGAGTCCTTTTAGGAGAGGACCTACAAAAGTGGAAAGTGGAAAGATGGATCATGTTAAGTTTCTGCTTAAATCTAAATGACTTTTGTGTGATTTGACCAAATTCTCTGAGACCACCCAACATTTAATATTTCTGAAGCTGATCACATAGTGCAAAAGGATGACCCATCATTCTTTGCTTTTCAATATGCTATCTAGGTTGGTCATAACTTTACTTCCAAGGAGTAAGCGTCTTTTAATTTCATGGCTGTAATCACCATCTGCAGTGATTTTGGACCCAGAAAAATAAAGTCTAACACTGTTTACACTGTTTCCCCTGTTTCTCCATCTATTTCCCATGAAGTGATGGGACCAGATGCCATGATCTTAGTTTTCCGAAAGTTGAGCTTTCAGCCAACTTTTTCACTCTCTTCTTTCACTTTCATCAAGAGGCTCTTTACTTCTTCTTCACTTTCTGCCATAAGGGTGGTGTCATCTGCCTATCTGAGGTTAATGATATTTCTCCTGGCAATCTTGATTCCAGCTTGTGCTTCTTGCAGCCCAGCATTTCTCATGATGTACTCTACATATAAGTTAAATAAACAGGGTGACAATATACAGCCTTGATGTACTCCTTTTCCTATTTGGAACCAGTCTGTTGTTCCATGTCCAGTTCTAACTGTTGCTTCCTGACCTGCATATAGGTTTATCAAGAGGCAGATCAGGTGGTCTGGTATTCCCATCTCCTTCAGAATTTTCCACAATTTATTGTGATCCACACAGTCAAAGGCTTTGGCATAGTCAATAAAGCAGAAATAGATATTTTTCTGGAACTCTTTTGCTTTTTTGATGATCCAGCAGATGTTGGCAATTTGATCTCTGGTTCCTCTGCCTTTTCTAAAACCAGCTTGAACATCTAGAAGTTCACGGTTCATGTACTGCTGAAGCCTGACTTGGAGAATTTTGAGCATTATTACTTTACTAGCATGTGAGATGAGTTCAATTGTGTGGTAGGTTGAGAATTCTTTGGCATTGCCTTTCTTTGGGATTGGAATAAAAACTGACCTTTTCCAGTTCTGTGGCCACTGCTGAGTTGTCCAAATTTGCTGGCATATTGAATGCAGCACTTTCATAGCATCATCTTTCAGGATTTGAAATAGCTCAACTAGAATTCCATCACCTCCACTAGCTTTGTTCATAATGACGCTCTCTAAGGCCCACTTGATTTCACATCCAGGATATCTGGCTCTAGGTGAGTGAAAATGTATATAAGTTACAGTAAATAATTTTCAAGTCTATATGGAAAGAATTGTTACTGGTGATAGACAGGTTATATTTGTACATCCAGAGAGAATAAGATAGAGAAATAGGACTCAGGCATCAGGTCCACTGCAGCTTGAGGCTATTGCCTGGCATAAAAACAGACACACAAACCAAAGGAACAGAATAGAGAATCCAGAAATAAATCTCTGCTAATACAATCAATTCATCTTCAACTAAGGCACCAAGGATTACAAAGTGGGAAAAGGACAATCGCTTCATTAAATAATGTTCTGAGAATTTAGATATTTATTACTGATCTGATCTGATCTGATGCAAAAAAGGGGCTTCCCTGATAGTTCAGTTTGTAAAGAATCCACCTGCAATGCAGGAGACCAGGTTTGATTCCTGTGTCTTCCCTGATGGCTCAGAGGATGAAGAATATGCTCGCAATGCAGGAGACCTGGGTATGATCCCTGGGTTGGGAAGATCTCTAGAGAAGGGAATAGGAACCCACTCCAGTATTCTTGCCTAGAGAATCCCCATGGACAGAGGAGCCTGGCAGGCTACAGTCCATGGGGTCACAAAGAGTAAAACATGACTGAACATGACGCAAAAAATGGAATTGGACCTTTATCTTACATAATGGACAGAGGAGCCTTGCAGGCTACAGTCCATGGGGTCACAAAGAGTCGGAGATGTCTGAGCAACTGAGCGCACACACACACTTACGTAATACATAAATATCAACTCAAAATGGATTAAAGACTTAAACATAAGGTCTGAAACCATAAAATTCCTAGAAGAAAACATGGAGGAAAAGTTGCATGTCATTGGTCCGGGAAATGATTTCTTGCATATGATCCCAGAAGCACAGACAACAAAAGCAAAAATAAACAAACGAGACTACATTAAACTAAACAGCTTCTGCAAAGTAATGGACACGATCAAGAAAATGAAAAGACTACCTATGGAATGGGAGAATATAACTGCAAACCATATACATGATAAAGAGTTAACATCTAAAATATATAAGAAACTTCTACAACTCAATAGCTAAACAAACTGATTAGAAATCTGATTAAAAAGCAGGCAAAAGGCCTGCATAGACATTTCTCTAAAAATTTAATAATACATAAGGGCAAAAGTTGCTCAACATCACTAGCCATCAGGGAACTGCAAACCAAACAGTGGGATCTTATACTGCAATTTTTAGGATGACTGCATGAGAAAAAAAAAAAAAAAAGGTAACAAATTTTGGAAAGGATTTAGGGAAGAGAGAATCCTGGTACACTGTTGGTGGGAACAAAAGTTGGCACAGCCACTGTGGGGAACAGTATGGAAGTTACTCAAAAAATTAAAAGTGGAACTACCACATGATCCAGTAATTTCACTTCTGGGTATTTACCCAAAGGAACTGAAAGCAGGATTCTGAGAAGATATTTGCACTCTCATGTTCATTGAAGCATTATTCACAATAGCCACAATGTGAAAACAACATAACTGTCAACCCATGGATTAATGAATAAAGAAAATGTGGTTTATACACACAATGGAATATCATTGAGCTTTACAAAGAAGAAAATCCTGTTTTTGGAAACAACATGGATGGAATTGGAGGCCATTATGCTAAATAAAATAAGCCAAATACACAAATACTGCATAATCTCACTTAAAAGTAGAATCTAAAATATTCAAACTTATAGAAGCAGAGTTTAATTATACTTGCCAGGGAGTAGGCGGGGAGGAGGAGAAGGCAATGGCACCCCACTCCAGCACTCTTGCCTGGAGAATCCCATGGGCGGAGGAGCCTGGTAGGCTGCAGTCATGGGGTTGCTAAGAGTCGGACACGACTGAGCGACTTCACTTTCACTTTTCACTTTCACGCATTGGAGAAGGAAATGGCAACCCACTCCAGCGCTCTTGCCTGGAGAATCCCAGGGACGGGGGAGCCTGGTGGGCTGCCGTTGTCTATGGGGTCGCACAGAGTCGGACACGACTGATGGGACTTAGCAGCAGCAGCAGGCAGGGAGGAAAATGAGGAGATGGTCACAGAGTATAAAGTTTCAATTACACAAAATAAGTTCTGGAGATCTACTGCATAGCATAGTGTCTACAGCTTGTGATACCATATTATGTATTTACAATTTTCTAGAAGGGTAAATACTATTTTATGTGTTTATACCATAAGAAATTAATTAATTAAAAATAAAGGGGCCGTGAAACTTTGGATGGTGATGGATATAGCTAAGGTCTTGATGGTGATATTGATTTCATGAGTGTATATTTATCCCCAAACTCATTGAATTAAATATGTTAAATATGTACAGTCTTTTACATGTCAATCATAATCATACCCGAATAAAGTGGATTTTTAAAAATAACAAAATTAAATTATAAACACAACAAAATTTTTGTGTTTCACTACATGGTATAATTTTATTCATAGAGTTTTTCCATACAGTGTCAGAAGTGTCAGTTCACTTCTGTTCTTCAGTCAACTGTATTACATTTACAACCAACTCATTTCAAGCTTACATGAGGGCTATTATTATTATTATTATTTTACTCAGTCCTAGAGTTCTATTTATTACAGGTTCTTAGAAATTTTCTCTGACACTGGAAAATAGCCTAGACAAATCCAATGCTGGTCGATAATGTCAGCTTTACTTAAATCAACTAGTGTTACTGTTAGTAGTTACTTGAGGGCCTGACTTCTAAGCCAAGGGTGAAGGGAAATATATTTGGAAGGATTTTTTGAGTTAAAACTCATGAAGGCCAGGATAATCATTCTTAGAACCAATGAACTGAGATGGATTGGGACTAGTTACTTTGACATAGATCACACTACAAGGAAGAAGTCTTATCTGGCCCTCTATAAAAAAATTTATGTAAGATGTAAAGGACTTATCTTTAGCAATTTAACAAATCCAGCAATGAAAGCAATATATTATATAAATTAAAAACCATTAAAGTCCAGGACAAGACGACTTCACAGGTAAATTCTAATAAAGATTTAGACAAATGTTGACTCATATCCTTCCCAAACTATTCCAAAAAACTGCTGGGGAGGGAATGCTGCCAAACTTACTCTGCAAGTAGAGCATCACTCTGACCCCAAAACAAGACACAGATGTCGCAAAACAAGACAATTACAAACTGACATAACTGGTAAATACAGATGTAAAATCCTCAACAAAACATTAATGAAAGGACTTTAACAATACAGCATGTGATCATTTCAACAGATGAAGACAAAACTTTTTCAAAATTCAACATCCTGATATGATAAAAGCTCTTCAGAAAGAAGGTATGGAGGGAACAAACCTCGACATAATAAATTAGGCCATATACAACAAGCCTATAGCTAACATCATACTCAACAGTGAAACACAGAAAGCATATCCTCTAAGGCTAGAAACAAGAAAAAGATGCCCACTCTCCCCACTTTTATTCAACACAGTATTTGGAAGTCCTAGTCACAACAATTAGACAAGAAGAAGGAATAAAAAGAATCAAAATTATTGGAAAGGAAGAAGTAAAGCTGTCACTGTTTGCAGATGACATGATACTATACATAGAAAATTCTTAAGTTGCTATAAAAAAAAAACTACTAGAACTCATCAACAAATTCAGTAAAGTTAGAGGATACAAAATTACTACACAAGAATTTATTGTATTTCTATACACTAGAGCCAGACTTCCTGGAATGTGAAGTAAAGTGGGCCTCAGGAAGCATCACTACAAACAAAGCTAGTGGAGGTGATGGAATTCCAGTTGAGCTCTTTCAAATCCTGAAAGATGATGCTGTGAAAGTGCTGCACTCAATATACCAGCAAATTTGGAAAACTCAGCAGTGGCCACAGGACTGGAAAAGGTCAGTTTTCATTCCAGTGCCAAAGAAAGGCAATGCCAAAGAATGCTCAAACTACTGCACAATTGCACTCATCTCACACACTAGTAAAGTAATGCTCAAAATTCTCCAAGCCAGGCTTCAGTAATACATGAATTGTGAACTTCCAGATGTTCAAGCTGGTTTTAGAAAAGGCAGAGTAACCAGAGATCAAATCCAACATTTGCTGGATCATGGAAAAAGCAAGAGAGTTCCAGAAAAACATCTATCTCAGCTTTATTGACTATGCCAAAGCCTTTGACTGTGTGGATCACAATAAACTGTGGAAAATTCTGAAGGAGATGGGAATACCAGACCACCTGACCTGCCTCTTGAGAAACCTGTATGCAGGTCAGGAAGCAACAGTTAGAACTGGACATGGAACAACAGACGGATTCCAAATAGGAAAAGGAGTACATCAAGGCTGTATATTGTCACCCTGCTTATTTAACTTCTATGCAGAGTACATCATGAGAAATGCTGGGCTGGAAGAAGCACAAGCTGGAATCAAGATTGCCAGGAGAAATATCAATAACCTCAGATATGCAGATGACACCACCCTATGGCAGAAAGTGAAGAAGAACTAAAAAGCCTCTTGATGAAAGTGAAAGAGGAGAGTGAAAAAGTTGGCTGAAAGCTCAGAATTCAGAAAACTAAGATCATGGCATTTGTCCCATCACTTCATGGCAAATAGATGGGGAAACAGTGGAAACAGTGGCTGACTTTATTTTTTGGGGGGCTCCAAAATCACTGCAGATGGTGACTGCAGCCATGAAATTAAAAGACGCTTACTCCTTGGAAGGAAAGCTATGACCAACCTAGATAGCATATTAAAAAGCAGAGACATTACTTTGTCAACAAAGGTCCATCTAGTCAAGGCTATGGTCTTTCCTGTGGTCATGTATGGATATGAGAGCTGGACTGTGAAGAAGGCTGAGCACCGAAGAATTGATGCTTTTGAACTGTGGTGTTGGAGAAGACTCTTGAGAGTCCCTTGGACTGCAAGGAGATCCAACCAGTCCATTCTGAAGGAGATCAGCCCTGGGATTTCTTTGGAAGGAATGATGCTAAAGCTGAAACTCCAGTATTCTGGCCACCTCATGTGAAGAGTTGACTCATTGGAGAAGACTCTGATGCTGGGAGGGATTGAGGGCAGGAGGAGAAGGGGACGACAGAGGATGAGATGGCTGGATGGCATCACTGACTCGATGGATGTGAGTCTGAGTGACCTCCGAGAGCTGGTGATGGATAGGGAGGCCTGGCGTGCTGCAGTTCATGGGGTCTCAAAGAGTCGGACACGACTGAGCGACTGATCTGATCTGATCTGATCTGAAGGAGGTAGGTACTCATAAAACTAAGACATTGATGAAAGAAACTGAAGATGACACAAACAGATGGAAAGATACACCGTGTTCTTGATTGGAAGACTTAATGTTGTTAAAATGACCATACTACCCCAGGAAATCTACAGATTTCAATGCAGTCTCTATCAAAATACAAATGGCATTTTTTACAGAACTAGAACAAATAATTTTATTATCTGTATGGACACACAAAAGGTCCCAAAGAAAATGAATAGAACTGAAGAAATCACCTCACACCTGTCAGAATAACCATAATCCTTTCTTGAAAAAAGAACCCAAATAACAAATGTTGCTGAGGATATGATGCCAAACGAACCCCTCTACACTGTCAGTAGGAATGTAAATTGGTGCAGCCACTGCAGAAAGTAGTATGGGTACTTCTCAAAAACAGAGCTACCATATGACCCATCAATTCCACTCCTGGGTATATATCTGAAAAAAAAAAAACCCTCATTCAAGAAGATACATACACCCCAATGTTGACAGTAGCATTATTCATAATTGCCAGGATATGGAAGCAACTCATGTGTCCATCAGTAGATGAATGGATAAAGCAGAGAGGACATATATATATGTACAATAGAAAGTGAAAAGTGAAAGTGTTATTCATTCAGTCATGTCCAACCCTTTGCAACCCTATGGACTGTAGCCTGCCAGGATCCTCTGTCCATGGGATTCTCCAGGCAAGAATACTGGAGTGATCCTCCTTCAGCGGATCTTCCCAACCAGGGATCAAACCCATGTCTCCTGTGTCTCCTGCACTGGCTGGCAGGATCTTTAATACTAGCGCAACCTGGGCAGCCCAGATCAGTGATTATTAGAGAAATGAAAATCAAAATTACAATGAAGTATCACCTCACATCAGTCCTAATGGCCACCTACAAACAATAAATGCTGGTCAGGCTATGGAGAAAAGGGAACCATTTTACATTGTTGGTGGGAATGGAAATTGGTACAGCCACTACGTAGAACAGTATGAATACTCCTTAAGAAACTAAAAATAGAGCCACCATATGACCCAGCAATGCCACTCATGGATGTATATCCAGAGAAAGACCCAGTTCAAAAGGATACATGCACTCCAGTGTTCATTGCAGCACTATTTACGATAGCCAGGACATGGAAGCAACTTAGATGTCCATCAAGAGATGGATAAAGAAGTTGTGGTACATATATACAATGGAGTATTACTCAGCCATAAAAGGAATGAATTTGAGTCAGTTCCAGTGAGGTAGACAAACCTAGAATCTGTTATACAGAGGGAAGAAAATCAGAAAGAAATAAATATATCATACTTTAGCACATATATATGGAATCTAGAAAAATGGGACTGATGAACCTATTTGCAGGGCAGGAATAGAGACACAGACATGAAGAACAGACAGGGGAAGGAGCAAGTGGGACTGAGAGAGTGGCATTGAGGCATGTGCATTATCGTGTGTAGAACAGATAGCTAGTGGGGGGTTGTATAGCACAGGGGGTTCAACCCTGTGCTCTGTGACAACCTAGAGGAGTGGGATGGAGTCGGGAGGGAAGGGACATGTGTATACTTATGGTGATTCACGTTGTTGGTGGCAGAAACCTACACAACACTGCAAACCAATTATCCTCCAATTAAAAATTAAGAAAGAAGATGTAGTACATATATCAAATGGAAAATCAGTCATTAAAAAGAATGAAATAATGCCATTTGCAGCAACATAGATGAATCTGCAGATTATCATCCTGAGTGAAGTAATCAGACAAAGACAAGTATCATATCTTAAAAAAAAAAAAGATACAAATGAACTTATTTACAAAACAGAAACAGACTCATAGAGAACAAACTTATGGTCATCAGGTGAGAACGGTGAGGGGGACGGATAGATTGGGAGTTTTAGATTTGAAATGTACACACTGCCAAGTTGCTTCAGCCCTGTCCGACTCTGTGCAACCCCATAGACGGCAGCCCACTAGGCTCCTCTGTCCCTGGGATTCTTCAGGCAAGAACACTGGAGTGGGTTGCCATTTCCTTCTCCACTGCATGAAAGTGAAAAGTGAAAGTGAAGTCCCTCAGTCGTGCCTGATTCTTAGCGACCCCATGGACTGCAGCCTACCATGCTCCTCCGTCCATGGGATTTTCCAGGCAAGAGTACTGGAGTGGGGTGCCATTGCCTTTTCCAAATGTACACACTACTATATTTAAAGTAGATAACCAACAAGGATTTGCCGCTGCCGCTGCTACTGCTAAGTCGCTTCAGTCATGTCCGACTCTGTGCGACCCCACAGACAGCAGCCGACCAGGCTCCGCCATCCCTGGGATTCTCCAGGCAAGAACACTGGAGTGGGTTGCCATTTCCTTCTCCAATGCATGAAGTGAAAGTGAAGTAACTCAGTAAGTATCCGACTCTTCATCACCCCATGGACTGCAGCCTACCAGGCTCCTCCATCCATGGGATTTTCCAGGCAAGAGTACTGGAGTGGGTTACCTTTGCCTTCTCCGAACAAGGATCTACTGTACAGCATAGGGAATCTGGCTCAACATTCTGTAATAACCTAAATGGGAAAAGAATCAAAGAATAGATACATATATATGCATAACTGAATCACTTTGCTATAAACTTGAAACCAACACAACATTGTTTATCAACTATACTTTAATATGGGCTTCCCAGGTGGCTCAGTGGTAAAGAAACCACCTGCCAATGCAGGAGATGCGGATTTGACCCTAAGTCAGAATGATCCCCTGGAGAACGAAATAGCAACCCACTCTAGTACTCTTGCCTGGGAAATTTCAAGGACAGAGGAACCTGGGCTATAGTCCATGGGGTCACCAAAGAGGCAGACAGAACTTCAGCTCAGTTCCCTCAGTTGTGTCAAATTCTTTGCGACCCCATGAATTGCAGCACGCCAGGCCTCCCTGTCCATCACCAACTCCCGGAGTTCACTCAGATTCACGTCCATTGAGTCGGTAATGCCATCCAGCCATCTCATCCTCTGTCGTCCCCTTCTCCTCCTACCCCCAATCCCTCCCACCATCAGAGTCTTTTCCAATGAGTCAACTCTTCGCATGAGGTGGCTGAAGTACTGGAGTTTCAGCTTTAGCATCATTCCTTCCAAAGAACACCCAGGACCAATCTCCTTTAGAATGGACTGGTTGGATCTCCTTGCAGTCCAAGGGACTCTCAAGAGTCTTCTCCAACACCACAGTTCAAAAGCATCAATTCTTCGGTGCTCAGCTTTCTTCACAGTCCAACTTTCACATCCATACATGACCACTGGAAAAACCAGACAGAACTTAGTGACAAATAACAACAATGACATACTCCAATATAAAATAAAAATTGAAAATAAATTTTAAAAGAAAAAAAAAAAGAAACCCATTGTACCTTTGGATAATAAATTTCAAGCTCTTCAAGTAAAAGTATCCTTGTCTAGAAGCAATGAACACTAACTAGTCTATGTCACACTGCATATCATTATTTTATCAATCTCAGGCTAAATGCCAGAAATATCCTCCTTTCTTGCTCTGGCCTTGGATAATGGACTAATACAAGGTTTTGCAAAGCCTCAAGTGGGATTGAGTCATTGTTCCCCCAAGAAATAGGAAAAATTACGGGGCAGAATGTTTCAAGGGATTCCAGAAATAGCCTGCATCTTGGCTTCCTAGTTGTTTGTCAGGTGGTAATCTCCTTCGCATGGTGTATTAGTTTACCAGGGCTGCCATAACAAAGTGCCACAAACTGAGTGGCTTACAAAATCAGAAATTTCTTTGCACATTCTCTAGAAATTAGAAGTTCAAAACCAAGATCTCAAGAGATCTCCCTCTCTGAGTCTTTTCCTTGCTTCTGGTAGTGGCCGTTGGTTGTTGGTACTCCTGGCTTTTGCAGGTACATGACTCGGATCTCTGCCTCTGTCATCAATGGCATTGTCTCTGAGTGTTTCTGTCTCCCCAGCTTATAAAGACACCAGTCATTTTGGATCAGGGTTTGCTCTATTTACCTCATCTGAACTTGGAAGGAAAGTTATGACCAACCTAGATAGCATATTCAAAAGCAGAGACATTACTTTGCCAACAAAGGTCTGTCTAGTCAAGGCTATGGTTTTTCCATTGGTCATGTATGGATGTGAGAGTTGGACTGTGAAGACGGCTGGGCACCAAAGAATTGATGCTTTTGAACTGTAGTGTTGGAGAAGACTCTTGAGAGTCCCTTGGACTGCAAGGAGATCCAACCAGTCCATTCTGAAGGAGATCAGCCCTGGGATTTCTTTGAAGGGAATGATGCTGAAGCTGAACTCCAGTACTTTGGCCACTGCATGCGAAGAGCTGACTCATTGGAAAAGACTCTGATGCTGGGAGGGATTGGGGACAGGAGGAGAAGGGGACGACAGAGGATGAGATGGCTGGATGGCATCACTGACTCGATGGATGTGTGTCTGAGTGAACTCTGGGAATTGGTGATGGACAGGGAGGCCTGGCATGCTGCGATTCATGGGGTTGCAAAGAGTCGGACATGACTAAGTGACTGAACTGAATTGAACTGAACTTGATTACATCTTCAAAACTCTACTTCTAAATAAGATAACATGCATAGGTACCAGGGGTTAGGACTTTAGTATATCTTTTGAGAAGTTCACAGTTCAATACTTTATACCTGGGAAATAGATAAATTAGGAGACTTTGGGCTGTTCCATTCTCAAGACAGTTATATTGTAAAACAACAAAAATATGAGTTGCTTCATGGTTTATGTTTTGTATGTTGTAAAAATTGTTGCATGGTTACTACCTTATAATATTTCTGCTAAGGACTAGAGGAAACCCAATTCCTCCTGCCACAAGTGAGGGGGAAAAAAGTTGTAATTTTATATTATCATTGTTAATATATAAGCATTTGAATATATAAAACTTTTGAATATAAAGGAAGTCCTCCACCCCAGGTGGGTGATACCAGCAAAGAGAAAGTGAAAGGCACTCAGTCATGTCTGACTCTTTGCGACCTCATGGACTATACAGTTCATGGAATTTTACAGGTCAGAATACTGGAGTGGGTAGCCTTCCCCTTCTCCAGGGGATATTTCCAACCCGGGGATTGAACCCAGGTCTCCCACATTGCAGGCAGATCTTCACCAGCTGAGTCACAAGGGAAGCCATGATACAAGCAGGTGGTTTCCAAAGGGCTGGATCATTAAAGATCTTTTTATTCTTAATAGGGAAGATCATTACTGTTCAGATTACTGTAGCAAAAGATACCTCAATAGCAAAGGGCTGAGAAACTGGTGTATAGGGTCTGATTTTTTCAACTTAATGGTGCTTTGTGTAGAAAAGAAACAGAAGCTCATGAAATATCTTTCTATTGGATGACTCTTGGGATACTACTTTACTCACTCCCTTACATATAAATAAAATTAACTACTATTGGGCTTAAGAAAAAGAGAGTCTTTCTTGATCTTTAGCCAAAAATTTCCCTAAACTGAGTAAAAGGGCACAATATCAAGGAAATATCACATATTTCTTTTTGAATGCAGCTTATTACCAGGTGGCATGGGCAGGAAAGAATCCACCTGCCAATGCAGGAGACCTAAGAGACTTGGGTTTGATCCTTGGATTGGGAAGATCCCTGGAGAAGGGCATGGCAACCCACCCCAGTATTCTTGTTTGGGGAATTCCATGGACAGAGGAGCCTGGTGGGCACAGTCCATGGGGTTGCAAAGATTCAGACAAGACTGAAGTGATTTAGCACACACACACTCAGGGTATATAGGGAAGTAGTGGGCAACAGTATTTCCTAAGCTTTTGCAAAATAGGATTGAAGGGAATCAGTTAAATGCAATGCTAACAGAAATACCATAAATTTGACTCTTAAATACTTTAGGGCTAAAAGAATATGACGGTAAACAACTCCACAAGGAGGAGATGTCACAGAGTGCCATCACAAGGAGCAACTCCACTCCTTCCATCTAATCTACATATGGTTTTAAAGGAACCAGATATCAACTCCTTTATTTCAGGATACTGACATATCATGCCATTTGACTCCAGCTTTTACATTTCAGCTTACAAATATATCTTCATTAGATGCACTAATGGTGAAGGATATCCAGATATAACAAGCCTAAGAAGGGGCTTTTAAATCGCCCAAATTGTCCTTCAAAGGGCATGACTGTATCAGAGACAAGGATGCATCATGTCCCCTGTTGCTCTGCCTCATAGTATCCTGGAGTTTCATACATTAAAAGCAGGACTACTGGGCTGCAGATTATTAGAATTATTATTGGCAACATGGTATCTATCATGCTGCAAGAGTAAACTTAAAAAAATCCAATTGAAGCTAAACTGAGAGAGAGGGGTTTACACAAAATTTAATAAGCTCCAGGATTTACAATAATTTAAGTCCTCTCTTAGAAATCCCATTTCATTTTCCAATTCATTGCCATAATTAGCCCCATCCCTAAATGGCAAAAATGCTGAGGGGATAGACAGGCTCTAATGAAATGAGTAAGAGAGAATTTTCAACCTCTCCCATCATCCTCACGAATCAACTCTTACCTATTCTGTAATGAGTCCTTGGCATACTGTGTCCTTGCATCTTACATATTGCACAGAAGAAAAAAAAAACTTTTATATTGACATTCATTCATAAGAGGCTAAAATAGAGATCAAGGTCTGAAAGTTTATGGATCTAAGCAGGCTGGCATAACTCCACTAGCTGGAAATGAGGAACAAGAGAAAGTCATGGTATAGATATGTGATCATTTAGAACCATCCTTTTGGATGACTTGTGGATGTAGATTTGAAGTTTTCTGTTTAAGCTCATTTTTGATTCTACTTATTAACATTATACAACAACAGTAGTTTCTTGTAAAACCCACTAAGCCTTGTCTATGAATCTAACCATGTTGTGGAGACAGACTATCAGCATAAGAATATGAACTTGCTCTTTTTTTCTCTTCTCTTAGCTCATTCTCTCCCAACCCAGATCAGAGCACCTTACTGCCACACCAAAGCAGCTAAATGCTAAAACTCAAAACCCACATTATGAATAGTAGCTTCTGGATATCCTATTTAGAAAATATTCAAGTATGTTGTATGAATAAACCTCTTCCAGCCAGGTTTTAACAGTCCTGCTTGAGGCTGAACTTCTTACTGTAGAGTATTCTGCTCCTACAAGACCCCATGCATCTTCAGGGTAAAGAGAGTAGCCATGCTGGCTTTTTTTTCAACAGACTTACTATGAAAAAGGCATTTAACTAAGATCTGTACTGCTTCCTCCATTCCTTTTTGAAAGGAAGCAGGAAATCAATCACCCTTTTCAACTATTGGATCTCTGCTTTGAGACAACAAAAGAAACAATAAGTGGGAGGGAAAAGTAAATACAACTCCACATCTATTTTTAATTTATGCCAACAGGCCCCTCTTCTGAGTATCATCCAAAAATCTGGGAACATGTCCACTATAGGCATTTTAAATTTAATATGCCTAAAGTGAAAGTGTTAGTTGCTCAGTCATCTCTAACTTTTTAAGACTCTATGGACTATAGCCGGCCAGGCTTCTCTGTCTATAGAACTCTCCAGGCGAGAATACTGGGGTGGGTTGCCAGGTTGCCATTCCCTTCTCCGGGGGATCTTCTCAACTCAGAGATTGAACCCAGGTCTCCTGCACTGCAAGCAGATTCTTTACCATCTGATCCACCAGAGAAGCCCACATATGTCTAAGTTTATTATGTTTAACATATAAACAGCTCTTTTCCCCATATAGTATCTATCTCACTGAACTGCATAACCGTGTAGCCAGTCCCCTAAGCCATCAGTAGGTCAATTTTTGTCTCTCTATGTCCTTTGATCCTCACATTCAGTTGATCACCAAGTTCTATGAATTCTATCTCACAAATATTTCTCAAATATGTTTCTTTTCTCTTCCTCCACAGCTACTTCTTCAGTATTTTTGACAGTTTTTAAGTTTTTTAATTGGAGGATAATTGGTTGACAGTGTTGTGTTGGTTTCTGCCATACAACAACGTGAATCAGCCATAAGTAAGTCAGAAAGAGAAAAAAAACCAAGCATTGTTTATTAACACATATATATGGAATCAGAAAAAAAAAAAAAAAAGACCAAAGAGCAGTATTGATGAACCTATTTGCAAGGCAGGAATAGAGATTCAGAGATGGAAAACAGACGTGTGGACACAGCGGAAGGAGAGTGTGGGAAGAATTGAGACAGTAGCATTGGCATATATACCCTATATGCTTCCTCAGTATTTCTTTCTTGAGTTATTACAAGCCTTTCTAACATCTCCAGTCTTGCTTTTTTTCTTATGTGTTTTCCACTTGACAGCTATGTTCTACCTCAAAGAAAATCTCAAGTTGAGATGCCTTGTGGTTCCTTTCAACATGGAGTAAATGTTGACTCATTCATTTATTCAACCAATACTTGATGAGCGTGTATACAAGGCCAAACACTGTCCTAGGAAACAGTGAGTAAAAGGGAATACAGTCTGCTGTCATGAGCTAACAATCTCTTGGGAGGGATGGAGGATGGAGATATTAATCATCTCAGATTCTGCACAGTACTACCACAAACTGGAGTGTTATGAGGAAAACAACTCCATGTTCTGAAAGCAGAGAGCAGAAACATCTGATTTAGTCTGGAGAGTAAGAGCGTAAAGTGAGAAAAGGAGAGGAACGTAGGGCAGCTTTAGAGAACTTCAACCTTCCAGGGTTGGCTAGAGGTGTATGGACACAAAAGGGAGCTTGTGAAGAACCACTAAGAGGCATCCCATGGTGTCACAGATGTGACAAGGAAGGGGGCATTTCAAGAAGGATCATCCTCTGTGACAAACTCTTCTTAGAAGTTAAATAGATGAGGTCTAGAAAATGTCCCTTAGATGCAGGAGCATCGAGGTTATCAGTGACCTTGGCTAAAGCTGATTAGATGAACTAATTAGAAACAAGTACAGATGGGAATGAGTTAAAAAGCCTGTACAATCCGAGGAAAAGGGGGTGGTGGGAATGGAAGCTTCCAAGGATCTCTGAGACCTGCCACCTGGCCTCCTCTTTAGTTTGTTCTTGCATCACCTCCCTTCCTATTGTATGCTCTCCTGTCACCAAACACAGCCCCTCCTGCCACAACAGATGACTTTCAATTTGCTCAAGACTCCACTGTCTCTTTTATCTCAGGGCTCTAGAGCATGCTATTCTCTCTACCCAAAAGGCCCTTCAGCTTTCTTGTACCTGGACAATATCTACATTTCCTTCAAGCCTCAGCTCATCATCGCTGCCTCAGGAAGACTTTTCTAATACCCACCTCAGCCTAAAAGTACTAACATCACCACTACAAACAAATGCCTAAGACTGCCCTTATGAAAGACTCAATTTTGAATCTGTCTGCCTGTTTCTTCCCCCCTCCCAAGATTGTGATTCATGAGATAATAGGGACCCTTTGTCATTTTTATGTGCTCAGAATATGCTTGAAGAGTGAATGAATGATCACTGTGAACTGCTCACTCAAATATTAGAAGCTTTATCCACAGAAGGACAGGGTTCTCATAGTACAGACCCTCTGCAAACCACAGTAGATGCCCCCTGGAATGTTCCATCTTGGGGACACATCTTCCCTGTACAGGTTCAGAGAAAGGGTTTTGAGATAAGACAGACATAAGTCAATCCCAGCTCTTCTCTGACCCTCAGTTTCTTCATCTGTAAAACTAGAATAATTTTAACACCTACAATGCATTATTTTATGAGTGCAGAGGCTTCACTGGTGCCTCAGAAAGTAAAGAATCTGCCTGCAATGCAGGAAACCCAGGTTCCATCCATGGGTCAGGAAGGTCCCCTTGAAAAAGGAATGGCTACTCACTCCAGGATTCTTGCCTGGAGAATTCCATGGACAGAGAAGCCTGGAAGGCTATAGTCCATGGGGTCGACAAGAGTCAGTTACCACTGAGTGACTAACACTTTATGAATGCAGAATTGTGGAACTCCATGTAGAGTATTTAGCCTAGTTCTTAACTTGTAAATCAATGAGCAAATGGTCAATACATGTTAGTTATTATTGGTATCCCTCACACTGGTTTCCTGTTGTTGCTGTAACAAATTACCATAAACTTGACAGTGGATGAAGCACAGGCTGGAATCAAGATTGCCGGGAGAAATATCAATAACCTCAGATATGCAGATGACACCATACTTATGGCAGAAAGTGATGAGAAACTGAAGAGCCTCTTGTTGAAAGTGAAAGAGAAGAGTGAAAAACTTGGCTTAAAACTCAACATTCAGAAAACTAAAATCATGGCATTTGGTCCCATCACTTCATGGGAAATAGATGGGGAAACAATGGAAACAGTGACAGACTTTATCTTTTGGGGCTCCGAAATCACTGCAGATGGTAATCGCAGCCATGAAATTAAAAGACGTTTGCTCCTTGGAAGAAAACTAAGACCAATCTAGACAGCATATTAAAAAGCAGACACATTACTTTGTCAACAAAGGTCTGTCTAGTCAAGGCTATGGTTTTTCCCGTGGTCATGTATGGATGTGAGAGTTGGATTATAAAGAAAGGTGAGCGCCAAAGAAGTGATGCTTTTGAATTGTGGTGTTGGAGAAGACTCTTTAGAGTCCCTTGGACTGCAAGGAGATCCGACCAGTCCATCCTAAAGGAAATCAGTCCTAAATATTCATTGGAAGGACTGATGGAGAAGCTGTAACTCCAATACTTTGGCCACCTGATGTGAAGAACTGACTCATTTGAAAAGATCCTGATTGGGAAAGATTGAAGGTGGGAAGAGAAGGGGATGACAGAGGATGAGATGGTTGGATGGCATTACCGACTCAATGGACATGAGTCTGAGTAAGCTCTGGGAGTTGATGATGGACAGGGAAGCCTGGAGTACTGCAGTCCATGGGATCGCAAAGAGTCAGACATGACTGAGTGACTGAACTGAACTGAACTGGCTGCTAAAATCAACATAGATTTGTTTCTTCTCTTATGATTTTGGAGGCCAGCAGTTTGCAAAATGGATTCTAATTTGCTGAAATCAAGATGTTGGTTGCACTACATACTCTCTAGATGCTTCAGAGAAGAATCTATTTCAGTATCTTTTTCAGCTTCTAGTGGCTAGCTGTGTTTCTTGGTTCATACCCACATCCTCCCTTTTTAAAGCTTCCAGTGTAACATCCCTTTCTGACTCTGCTTGTTTCCTTCACATGACCTTCTCTTCTGTCAAATCTCCTTTGGCCTGCTTCTTATAAGATCACTGGTGATTATACTTAGGGTTCACCTGGATAATCCAAGGTAATCTTCTATTCTTAAGAGTCTTAATCACATCACAAAGTCTCTTTTGCCATGCGAAGTAACATTCACAGTTCTAGGGATGAAGACCTGGTTAATTAGGGGAGCCATTTTTCACCCTACCTCATCACTATTGTTATTATTGTATTTTATATAGTAAGATAAACAGTAATTCTAGACAAACTAAATACCCAGTTAGAGTATAGGTATCTCTGCAAAATGTACAGTACTTACAATCTATTTTAACAGAGCAAGGAATCCTTGTATCACAAGCTTCTACTAAAGTAATGCACTTGATGAGAAAAGGACTATAGGACTACTAGCTTCCTCCCACTTAACTCATAAGAGAAAGAATCTGTTACGGTTTCCTTGAAACAGGTCGAGGTGTATATATTGCCTAAGGATCAGTGAAAGTGCTCAAGAAGGTCAAGAGATGGCAACCCCCCTTACAGAAAGGAGCTGTTATTACCAATTCTCTGTATGACAAGGTCAGACAGGGTTATATTCTCTCTTCCATCTTCCATCTGCAAAGTCAAAGCAAGCTCTATCCCTGTCTAAAGTTGCCATCAAGGGGGAAATAGGAAACATTAGATTTCTTTTAGACCTAGATGTTTCTCTTTAACTTGTCAACTTGTTCTACAAAAGAAATAGAATAAGGCCTTGCTGTCATATTAGGAATTGTTGCCAAGTCTCTATGTATGGCATTTGTTGCAAATTTAGTGGTTTGTTCTCCAGCCAACATGCCTTCTTTAACAGAGCTGTAGTTGGATTGGAAAAAGTTGAAGTTTAATAAAAATCAATTAAAAAAATTCTAAGTGCAAAAAAATTGCAAAGTGAATTTCTTCTAAGCCTAAGTCATTAGAGAAGACTTTACATAAAGATACTTATATTTCCATTTTTTTCTTATACCTCAATGTTAAAAAATCAAATGAAAACAAGAGAGAAACTGTACAGTTCTCAGTGGTAAAGGAAGTCTGGACAACTTACTTCCTAGTGGTGTGTAGATTATAATTTGTCCAAATTATAGGCTCAAAAATCAGAGATACTGACATAAGTTCAGTTCAGTTCAGTCTCTTAGTCATGTCCGACTCTTTGTGACCCCATGAATTGCAACACGCCAGGCTTCCCTGTCCATCACCAATTCCCGGAGTTCATTCAAACTCATGTCCATCGAGTTGGTGATGCCATCCAGCCATCTCATCCTCTGTCGTCCCCTTCTCCTCCTGCCCCCAATCCCTCCCAGCATCAGTCTTTTCCAATGAGTCAACTCTTTGCATGAGGTGGCCAAAGTACTGGAGTTTCAGCTTTAGCATCATTCCTTCCAAAGAACACCCAGGACTGGTCTCCTTTAGAATGGACTGGTTGGATCTCCTTGCAGTCCAAGGGACTCTCAAGAGTCTTCTCCAACACCACAGTTCAAAAGCATCAATTCTTCGGCGCTCAGCTTTCTTCACAGTTTAACTCTCACATCCATATGTGACCACTGGAAAAACCATAGCCTTGATTAGATGGACCTTTGTTGACACAGTAATATCTCTGCTTTTTAATATGCTATCTAGTTTAGTCATAACTTTCCTTCTAAGGAGTAAGCGTCTTTTAATTTCATGGCTGCAGTCACCATCTGCAGTGATTTTGGAGCCCAAGAAAGTAAAGTCTGACACTGTTTCCACTGTTTCCCCATCTACTTCCCATGAAGTGATGGGACCAGATGCCATGATCTTCGCTTTCTGAATGTTGAGCTTTAAGCCAACTTTTCCACTCTCCTCTTTCACTTTCATCAAGACATACGAGATAACTGGAATAAGTAATGATGTCAATGATGTGAGGAAAGAGAGCCAGAGACATAGAAATGGGGAAAAGGATATAGAGAAGAAAGAATTATGGACTATTAAACTGTAAATGTTCTTAAAAACTGTTTTCTTTCCAAAAGATTTAGTGAATCTTATAATTTTGATTAAAGCAGAAAACAAAGGAGGAAATCAGAATTAGCTTCCAAAGTGTTTTTCTTCCAGTCTAGGCAACACAGACATAGAAGACTATTAATATAGCTCAACACTCTACAATGCTTTTTTTTTTTTTAATGAGAATCTCTAATACATTCACAAACAAGTGTGGCTGTCTCCTTATGTGAGAGGCAAAACACTAAGTGAAAAATTTAGCATGTGGTCTTATGTGCAGCTGAATTAGCACTAGGCCCCTTTCTTGAGTTTTGAGACAGAGATCTATGCATATCAGCATCTGGCATTTGTTCTGGTCTCTCTTCTCAGAGAGTAAGAAAGTGCAAGTAAGTTCAGTGCAAGGTCATAGGGGCCTAGGGAGAATTCCCCCAACTCAGGGTAACAAGATGAGGCTAGGAAAAAGGATGCTTTGCCCTCATACTGTGAAATCACTGCACTTTACTTCTGAACACTACCCTGTTCTGTTCATTCTGATTTCAAAGAAGAAACCTTGGGGAAGAAGCTCTACAGTTTATCAAAAAGTATCATGGGATGCAATTAACAGAGAACATACATTCCTCTTGTGTAGGCCATTTACAAATACCCAAGGTTCAGGGGTAGTGGCATTCAAGGAAGAAAAGGCTCAGATCCAAACAGCTGGCACTGACCTGAGCTATGCAATGCCTCATTCCAGCTCCCCAGGTCAGGCCTCCATAGACATAGCTGTCTGGGAGGTGTAATGTTTAAGTCATCCTTAAAAGGTCACCAAATGGGAAAAATGGGTACAAAGACCCTCCCTTGCCTAGGAACCTGCAGATTCCACAGAAGTGCCCCTGAATAACAACCAAGTTATCCTCTCCAAGTGTGCTATTAAATTATTAAAACCCTACTACAATTACTACAGCTAATAAAGTGCTGGTGCAGAGCACATTCTTGGTAGTAATTGTGTGGCAGGATGATTAAACAGCAGGCTGCAATAATTATTCCAATCCATCTTCAGAGATGGAGTCAAAGCTCTAACAATCAAATCAATCAATTAATGCAGAAAACTGTTAAGGAAGAAAATAATCAATGAAAACAACTTTTCACAACGAAGCAATAAATCAATCCCAAATAATCATGCTATATCATTATATTAAAAAAATGGGATGATACCAGTTATTGCAATTAAATACCAAAGCAGTGATTTCATTGTCTATTACTCCTGCTCAAAGTGGAGGGAGATCTGATTTTTACTGGATTTTGCAGCATCTCAGTAAACACTCAGAACTCAAATTTTACGCTTAAGAGTAGTGTAATAGCAGGGTATCTCTTTAGTCAGTAAGTCCTAGGCTCCTATCATTTTCCACTGCCAAGTACCCGAACAACCATGGAGAATGGAAAACTACTCTAGAGAAAAAACCCAGAGCAGGACCTGAATGGATCTCATTATAGCATTTTACCATTTCCAAAGCACTTTGCCAACATTATCTGAAGTTTTCTTTCTCAGTAAGTATGGAACGAAGTAGAGTACATATTTTTAATTAATCTATTTTACAGTGAGGCATATTGAGGTTCAGAGAAGAGACTTCCCCAGGATCACATGCAGTGAAACAAACAGAGATGGGGCCATGTGTCTTTCTCTTTCCATCACTCTACCCTGCCTGGGGGATGGTGCTCCCGAAGTCCAGAAGGAAGGGGTTAAGTCACCCTTAAAGTCTCCTTTCCCCTGAAGGTACCTATAAGACTGAGGGGGCAGTTGGGGGTGGGCCCAGGGAGTGCTCCGGGGAGGTCTATGAGATACAGGTTTACCCCTGGGCAGGCTATCATGGTCTTCAAGCTCCTCTTGGAGCTTCTCGAGATGTGATGCCTCAAGGTCCAGATGGCTTTTGCTTCTCAGAAGGGGTCTTGACAGTACCTTGAGTTGTTTCTGTTGTATTTTTCATTAACAACACCTACTTATACCATTAATCCAGCACTTAGAACATCCCTGGCACTATGTAAGTATATTATATATGATCTCAAGTTAATTCCTGAAACTGTGTCCACAAGTGGGTACCAACTGGTTCCTCTCCCCTTATAAAAAATTTAAGATCAAGAAAGCTAATTTGTACAATGTCACAGAGCAATTAAGTGGTGGAGCAGTTGGTACCCACTTGTCAAAACTTCTCTTGGGCAGTTATAAAGTCAACACATAGTTTTGTGTTTTTTAAAATAAAAGTTATTAAGTGATGGCAGAAAGGTGGTAGGTACATCATGAGTCGCCAAGACCACTGCCAAGTCCAGTGATGTGCTAGGATTCAAGGGACTGAACTAGGAAAGAGAAAAGGTACATGGGGTGAGGTCCAGAGAAAACCAGGTACAAGCTTCTAAAATTCTATCCTAGTGAAGTGTTGACAATTCCTTCAGCAACAAACTGTGGCAATGCTATCCATTAGGAAAGCTTCTCTACTGAGCAGGTATCAAGATTTCTGAATTTGAGTATGAGGATGACTTAAATCCTTCCTTCTGGACTTCAGTAGCACCATCCCCCAGGCAGGTAGAGTGATGGAAAAAGAAAGACACATATTCATATTCATACTCAAATTTTTGGCCATAAGCTGACCTGCTTCTCACTTGGCTCTACACTGCCAACATTTCGGCTGCTGCTGCTAAGTCGCTTCAGTCGTGTCCGACTCTGTGCGACCCCATAGACGGCAGCCCACCAGGCTCCCCCGTCCCTGGGATTCTCCAGGCAAGAACACTGGAGTGGGTTGCCATTTCCTTCTCCAGTGCATGAAAGTGAAAAGTGAAAGTGAAGTTGCTCAGTCGTGTCCGACTCCTAGCGACCCCATGGACTGCAGCCTACCAGGCTCCTCCATCCATGGGATTTTCCAGGCAAGAGTACTGGAGTGGGGGTGCCATTGCCTTCTCCAAACATTTCGGCTGCAAGTTGTTTAATCAGTTATATATAACGTAAAGAACATTAACATTCCCCACTGGTCTCACCTTGCAAACATCTTAAAAGACTATTCATTTTGATCTCATTCTTCAGACAAAATAATGGGTATAGAAAAGATAAGTCAAAACTTCTCTTGGGCAGTTATAAAGTCAACACATAGTTGTATTTTTTAAATTAAAGTTATTAAGTGATGACAGAAAGGTGGTACCTCATGAGTCGCCAAGACCACTGCCAAGTCCAGTGATGTGCTAGGATTCAGGGGACTCAGCATAGAGTTGTGTTTGCTGCTATGATTTCTTACAAGCAAAAGGATACAAAACAAAATTAGGAAAGAGAAAAGTTACATGGGGTGCGGTTGAGAGAAAACCAGGTACAAGCTTCTAAAACCCTATCCTAGAGGAGTGTTGACAATTCCTTCAGCAACAAACTGCGGCGATGCTGCCCATTAGGAAAGCTCCTCTACTTGAGAAGGTATCAAGATTTCTGACTCTCAGAAGGCACACAGGCATTCAACATGAGCCACAACATTTTCACAAAAAGGTCAGGCATAGTGAGGCTTTCTTATCAAGAAATGATGAGAATCTTTCAAAATCTAAGTTCCTATATTCCAGCCAAGGACCAGTCTTATAAGCAGGTCTTTCAAAGGACAGCAGTCTCAGGACTGTTACCACTACTCTCTTCTGCACAGGTTAAGTTTGTCGTGTCTTTTCATTTTATTTCCTCTTCAACCTTATTTCCTTCCTTCTTTGCCTCCTTCTCTTCACAAAACTGGAAATCAAGACTCCTGTGACCCATTTTAGTTACTGCCATAGGGGTGGTCAGCAATAAGTTTTCATCTTGCATCTCCTGGTTAACTCACTGTCTGTCTTACAAAAGTCTGCTCAGCTTCATCCTGAGAATCAAGCTTTCTGAGTCTCAGGCTCATAGCTTCTTTCATCAGGGTAGCTTCTAGGTTTTGAGGAATCCTATTTTGGAGCTTTTAAACCAGGTAGCTCTCTGTGCAGGAAGAACTATTTTGTATCTATCTTTGATGGCTCCTGGGACTTACTGTCTACTCCACAATGAACTTCGAGGAATTCAATGCTGTTCCTGGAGGGAGTCCAAATGCTCATTTTCTCTTACAAAACTATTAGACCCTTCTAAGGCCTCACTGAGAAGCACTAGGTGACCGCCCTGGATTAGCCATTTATAACACATTCAAAGAAGGCAAGAAATGGTGCCTACAGGGAGGAGCAGGTGATACGAAGGCAAGGTACAGACTGGAGGTCAAAGAAGAATGAGAGAAAGCAGTTTAAAGAAACAGAAGAAAATAGAGCCAAAGGTAGCTTCAGTTTGCAGTGACATCAGGTCAGGGAAGATTCTGAGCTGATTCAATCTAAAAGGCACAAAACTGAGAATTTCTGTGGTTTTGGAGAAATACATTTTGTGCAGGTATTGAAAGAAATACAGAGTGAAGTAAACCAGAAAGAAAAACACCAATACAGTATACTAACACATATATATGGAATTTAGAAAGATGGTAACAATTACCCTGTATATGAGACAGCAAAAGAGACACTGATGTATAGAACAGTCTTTTAGACTCTGTGGGAGAGGGAGAGGGTAGGATGATTTGGGAGAATGGCATTGAAACATGTATAATATCATATATGAAACGAGTCGCCAGTCCAGATTCGATGCACGATATTGGATGCTTGGGGCTGGTGCACTGGGATGACCCAGAGGGATGGTATGGGGAGGGAGGAGGGAGGAGGGTTCAGGATGGGGAACACGTGTATACCTGTGGCGGATTCATGTTGATATATGGCAAAACCAATACAATATTGTAAAGTTAAAAAATAAAGTTAAAAAAATAAAAAAAGAAATTTTAGAAAAAAAAAGAAATCCAAATGACCTCACAACTCTGCCTTCATGAAACATTTCATGTATTCGACCAGTCTGATCATTCTGTGTAAGAGGAATAAATGACCATGTAAGGCAGTATCTACATATGAACTGTTACAACAACCACACTTCACAAAGATACTAACCAATTATTAGCCAGTTGTTTGACTATATCTTCAAACAATCTTCAGTCCAATATGCTTTGCATATATCTACTCTATGGATACTGAACAACAAATCTCAGGGTTTTGTTTTGTATTGTTTTGTTTCATGAGGATTTGCTACTTAATCGAAGTAAAACAATATCCTTACTTTGAATATTGCTTCCTCACACTCTCCTTCTCTCAACCTCAGGATGTGTTCCTTGCTACCTCTTATATCCTACCCCTTTGCTCCTCTTTGCCCTTCCACTGAGTCCAAAGCTTCTACAGGACCTGGTGACTTCTGTCCGGTCCTCCCCTCCAGCCATGCTCTGTGTCCCTAAGTCCTTGAAACAAATGACACGTCTTCATTAGCTTCTATAGCTTATGCGCTTGTTGGAAATATTCTGTTCCAAACACGTCTAGGAATCCCCATGAAATCAGGCAAATGCTTAGCTATGCTTCCCGTCATCCACTTTGGATGATCATTTTTAATGTACCATGTTATTAAAAGAAGAGACTTTTTTTTTTTTAATTTAGCATTGGTGTTGTCATGAGAAAACAACTATGCAAAAACTTGTCTCAAGGTTTTTTCTGCTGTGTTACATACCTAAAAGGCATTCAGAGACAGAAGGCCAGGAGCCAAGAGTGGGCACCAAAGAACTGAAGGCTGCTGCTCTAGTTCAAGGGGACAGAGAGGAATTTTTACAAATGATATGCAAAATAACAACCCTCCCAGAGAGAAACTTAAAAAGAGGGACTCTAACATGAGGCAGCCAGGCTCTCTCTGGTTCTTTGGTAGTGAGCTTACTGGATTACAATGCTTCTTTTTTTAGTGCAGTTTTGACCCACAAGGAAGAAACTCAGGCATAAAGAAAGTAAGAGCCAGTATTCTGATGTCTGTGCACAGAGGGAAATGGAGCTGCCTCATCCTGATAAGCAAGCTGCTAAATGAAGACAGCTTCAGGGTCTTTTGAAACTCACAGACATGTTTAGCCCAGACAGGACTGAAGCAAAACTGTCTGCTGGAAGAGGCAGTGCCAGTTGAGGCCATGCCTTCTGCCCCTCCCCCTGCTCAGCTGTTCCCAGTTTCTGAGGCTAAGAAAAGAGTCACTTTGCTTCCTAAGATCAGATAGCCAGTGACAAAATGATTAATTCCATTAACTCTATGTGTAAGTAAGTATCACGGCCTTTCCATAGATTATCCGTTTTCTGAACTTTGAAGATTTATATGATTCATAAATATTACAAAATAGCAAAATTTAAACTAATGGCATATATTTATCTGGGTTCCCAGTTAGAATTGACAAAATTCTAAACCTCTCTGATCACCAGAATCTCTGGGAAGTTTAATACAGGGAGATTCCTGGGCTCACCTCTAGAGATTCTTATTCAGTAGATCTCATACCTATGTTTTTAAAAAAAATCTATTCTATTGACTTTGGTGTCAAATCAGATTTGGAGTTCCCAGACCTGACTTTCACTACCAGCAGTCCACATTATCAGAATTTCAGGCACGGTTTATCACAGAGTTTATCAAATAAATATGTGTATCAACCACCTAGGGATCTTGTTAAAATGTAGGTTCTGGTTATTATTATTGCATAGAGAAAGAGATTCTGCATTTCTAACAAGCTTCCAGGGGAGGCTAATGCTACTGGTCTGAAACTACACTTTGAGGATAACTGTGATAAACTAAGCCCCAAAATCTCAGTGGCTGAACATGCTGAATGTTTACTTCTCATTCATGGAAAGCCCAATATGGACTGGATGATCCTCCTCTGTCTCCTTGTTGCTGTTGTTCAGTCACTAAGTTCTGTCCAACTCTTTGGGACAACATGGATTGCAGCACACCAGGCTTCCAAGTCCTTCACTGTCTCCAGGAATTTGCTCAAATTCATGTCCATTGAATCTGTGATTCTATCTAACCTTCTCATCCTCCACGGCCTCCTCCTCCTGCTCTCAATCTTACCCAGCATGAGGTGCTTTTCCAATGAGTCGGCTCTTCTCCTTTTGGAACTTTTGGCCTCCAAAGTAGGAGCTGAAAGGCATGGAAGTGGCAGCATGGCTTTTAAATGTCTCAATCTAGAGGCAACACATGACATACATCAGGCATATGGCCCCAATATAACTGCAAGGGAGGCTGAGGAGTGCAGAGAAGCACCTGGAAATCGGGGGAGAAATAGTGGTTTCTGCATAAGAGTCTATTGCTGACCTGAATCAATGAATGAATTTCAGTATCTATTGAGTAAGTGATTCGTTTTAACTTTTTTGTTTTGCTAATTTTATTTTACTCTAAACCACATTATTAAAACATAACTAAACCACTGCCTTTTTGATTCACTTTGATCCACAGAATTATTATCTTGTCAGGTTATCTGCAGCCCGGGATATGCCATGATAATATGTTCGATTATTGCATCACATACGAAATTATATTTTGTTTAATTATAACATCTGCATTCTGTAATGCATTTTTTATAAAGTGAAAACATCTAAAATCTGAGACTTTCCAATAAGTGTATCATGGGATAATGGCAGACTTATTAGGACACATGCAAATCCAGAGAGCAGGAAAACAGCATTATCAACATGGCACAATTCCTCAACAACCCTGTCCAGCCTGGATCCCTCCACTTTGTTGTATACTCACTCACTTCTATCCTCTCAACAATAATACTCAGACATCCTTTTTTAGCTTTCTTGCCATAGGTAAGTGTAACTCTAACTTTGTTGAGTCTTAATATCTTCACATGTAAAATGGGAATTCAGAAAATTATGCCTCATAGGGTTGTTACAATGATAAAATAGTCACTCTATTAATATTCTTATCTTAGAAACAGATTATGAAGAATATCTAAAAGAATAAGTAGGGGAAAGTATGGATTTGAGTATATTTAAGGGATCTGTTCTGAATTCTATCGTTTTGGTTTTATGCGTCAGTGTTTATGAACACAATAAATATAGGGAATGTTGAGACAGCTGTGAAATCTACCTGGATATTCTTGGAGCTGGGGAAAAAAAACCCTTGGTGAGCAGAAGATCAGATCTAATGGAACAGGCAATCTCTCAAGTGCCCCTTCTAAAGAATGATTCTATGATAAATACATTATTTTGACCTCATGTGCTCACGTTTTTCCTCCAAAGCTTGAGATTGTTTTTACACAAGCATAGTACCTCTTCTTGGTTTGCTCTCCAAAGTATATAACAGCTCTATAGGCAGTTGATTCTCAACATATATTTATTATAAGCTATGTTATTTTGGACTCATATTTTATTTGACTTCTCTATGACAGATATTTTTAACTTTTTGGAGATCATAGAATAATTCAAGACCTTTAAAAAACTACAATCCCCTCTTTCCTAGAAAAATTCACATTGTCTATACATATAAATTTTTATATATAATTTTAGGGGATTCATAAACCTCCAAAGCCATGTATAGATTCCAGCTCCCTAGAAAACAACATTATGCTAACTTTCTAAAATTTACGAATAAATGCTATTAATATTAACATGCGGCCATGAAATTAAAAGACACTTGCTCCTTGGAAGAAAAGCTATGACAAATCTAGACAGCATATTAAAAAGCAATGACATCACTTTGCCAACAAATGTCCATCTGGTCAAAGCTATGGTTTTTCCGGTAGCCAGGTTTGGATGTAAGAGTTGAACCATAAAGAAGGCTGAGTGACAAAGAATTGATACTTTCGAACTGTGGTGCTGGAAATGACTCTTGAGAGTCCCTTGGACTGCAAGGAGATCAAACCAGTCAATCCTAAAGGAAATCAACCCTGAATATTCATTGGAAAGACTGATGCTAAAGCTCCAATACTTTGGCCACCTGATATGAAAAGCCACCTCATTGGAAAAGAGTCTGATGCTCGGAAAGCTTGAGGGCAGGAGAAGAAGGGGGCGGCAGAGGATAAGATGGTTGGATGGCATCACCGACTCAATGGACATGAGTTTGAGCAAGCTTCAGGAGATAGTGAAAGATAGGCTAGCCTAGAATGCTGCCGTCCATAGGGTCGTAAAGAGCTGGACTTGTCTGGGTGACTGAACAACAACAACAATATTAACATGCAGGAAATACAACAGTATTTCCCATAGAATGAAGCAAGTAAGGAGATAATTAGAAAGGCTAGGGAAATCCCATAACAACAGGCTCCCTCTTATATTTTGCTAGACTTCTGGTCTCTGATACACTTGGTTTGAAAGGGAAACAGTAGCTCTCTACTGTTTTCATTATCTCTTTGGTGAAGCCTTCCCTGATGCTACCAAATAAAGTTCATCTTCCCCATATTATGCATCTCCTCCTCAAGCAGCACTGTGGGGCAAGAGCTTATTCATTTCTACATCCTCAGCGTCCAGTCCAGCAGACAGAACACAGCAAGCATTTAGTAAGTGTTTAACTGTTCTGAAGGTTAAGTCACACTGATCTATTCTTTTTTTTGCACTGAAGGCAATTCCATAGTGCAGAAGAAGCAGAATACTCCTGACAGACTGCCTCACCAGCCCTCTTCTTCCAGATCCTGCCCGACCCAGCATAGGACAAATACCAGTCAAATTAAATTAAATTTCATTTAATATGCCGGCCATAGTTCTTCTGACAAAGAAGTTACTTATACACTATGCACAAACAAAAGACAGATTCTTTCAATTTGATTAAAGTTAGAGTGAGCAGAAAGAAGTAAGCAGCATTAGACAGAGTCAAACCCAATTATACAGTGGGGGCCCTGTGACTGAGGTTTTCTATTTCTCTCAAAAGCTTGAAATAAAGTTTTGCTTGGCATGGGAATGCCACTATTGATCTCAGGAGGCTACTCAACCAAGAATCAGGAAGAGAAACACATTGTTGGATTTGGAGTCAAATCTCAGTAAAAAAAAATACAAAAAATTAAGTTAAATTTGCATTTAGGTACATAACAAATAGCTTTCTAGTATCAGTATGTCCCAAATATTGTCTGGAATATATTTATACAATTTTTTTTTTGCTGTTCACCTGAAATTAAAATTTAACTGGGCATCTTCCATTTTTATTTGCATAATATTGCAACCCTAATCTGGAGGCCAAAACCTTGCAGCCCTCTCTAAAGTTATGCAGCATCACTGTCTTCAGTCTCTTCCTATGAGAAACAGTTTGAACAACTTTGATTTATATTCTTATTTACCATGCTCTAAAGACATTACCTTTACCTCCAAGTTAACTGGGTTTTTCTGATGGCAATTTGTAACTTCCCAAATCTTTTACATTTGTGATAATTACATTCATGGGAAACAAAATTCTCTCAGCAGTTCTTTCTCCTCCCCCTAATGGGTGGGTGGTTTATGAGAGAAAATGAGCGGGTGGTGCCATACATTATCGGCTGGCACTTCTGAGCTTTCCTCCTTGCTGGTATGTGTTGGGAGAGGAGACCAGCTGTCATCCTGTGGTGTCAAGTTGTGGGGCTACCCATTTTGGGAAGAGTAGACAGTCCCCTCTCTCAAGGGGAAAAGGGCCCCAGAGGGCAGCAAAGGCCAGCACCTGTTGGGTTTTGATAGAGTTCCAAAGTGAAGTCAAAAGGCTTGGCCTTGCTATTTATATTGGGAAAGGACAAAAGGGCCTTAAAAGCGTGAGACAGCTGATCAAACCAGAGCACAGTTACATCTTGGTGAAAGAGAACAGATGTGGCTTCTCCTGAACTATGTATAGGATCAACCTGGGAGTTCTCCTCAAAATGATGGATGCAGAGCACCAGCATACGTGTCAACTCTCCACGGGTCATTGCATGGATTGCTCTCTGGTGTTTTCGTTTCCATATGAACCAAACAGTTTGGGTTTATTTTGCCCTCATGTATTCGGCAACGTGACATTTTAGTGGTATTCCATTCTAAATTTGAAAGTTATTGCTAGACTATTAGTCACTTTCCCGGACAGTGCTGGTGGTCTTAGTGGTGTTTTGAAAACAAAAAACAATGGTCAAAAGCACATGAGTGCCTGTGACCAAAATTTTAATAATTTACTTAAATATTTGCCAAACTGTTTAATTTTTGATCAATGCTTCTCTGTCTGTCCAGTTTTGATTAATATGAGCTAAAGACTAATGTATCTCCTAGACTGCTTAGGGAAATTTTTAGGCTTGGAAACAACTAGGATCTTCTCATTCTTGAGAATTCTCAAAACAAAATATCAGGGTCACATCTGCTTCAAAGCAGAATCTGGTTCCAGTAAGATCAAGGGTTCACCCTACACAGAACTTTGTTGTGAGCTGACCTCTACTCAGTGCCCTCAAAACATATGGAAGAGCAATTGGGATCATTCCACACCAAGAGCACCACATATGGTCCCTTGTGAATGGCTTTTCAATGTCATTTCCCACCATTCCCTGGCATTTATCTGAGACTATTACATGGCTTTTTGCCATATTCTTTATCACTGTCACTGCTCAGAAACCACACTTACCACAATAATAAACACTTTCCCCAATTTCTTTTATTTTACAAACTTTTCCTTACACACAACTCAAATATCACTTCTACTGGGTCCCCCTGTAGGAGCTCCAACCACAAGATGGGCTGGTCTTCAGGGACTGGCATTAGTTATGTTAACCTGAGGCAGTATAAGTGGGTGGAGAACAAAAAAGGGTTGAGAGGAACCCAGATTGATCTAAGGTTGGGAGTGGGGAGGTAACTCACAACCGAGTCAAATAGCAAAGGAAGAACAGAATAGGTTTGTGGATAACTGAAGGCAGATGGATGAGTTTTGAGGAGTGAGTCCTGCATGTGGGAAATTGTGAATCAGTGCGCTGGGATGTCCTTTTGTATGTAGTATAAAGTAGAGCCAACATGAGATGGCAAAATCTTCCCTGACTGATTGTAATTTGTTGTTTCGAATGTTGACTATGTCTTCTCTCTGGTGTTGCTATTATCAAGACCCAGGGTTCTAGTCTCACAATATCTACCATAGCATAATGCATGCTGTAGGTGTTCAGGGAGTCTTTGTTGATTAACTCATTGCCAAGGAATCTCAAACCTCTTTAGGAGGGCACTGTAGGTTTCTGACTTACCCATTAGGTGTAGTTTTTACTTTCTACCTTTGCTAATTCCCAAAGATTCTATGTCCATGGGAATGTTGGGTGATGCCATTTAATAGATTTCCATTATGTCTTCAACTCAAAGAATGTGCTTTGTCATCAAAAATACTTGGATCAAATTTACCTCTTTCCCTGCCTTGTATTAGACTTATATCCATGAGAGGCCAATTCCAAGGAAGTATGGAACACAAACTAAATAGAACTGTGATTCTGATTTCAATATCTGTAATAAGATGAAGTCGAGTTCATTCAATGATAGAAAGGATTGTTGATAGAGTGGATATGTCAAAGGAGTATGAAATTAAGGGCTAAGCCAAATGAAGTTGAAAATAAAAAGAACAAATTCTATAGCTTTGTCATAGTGGAAATAAAGGGTTAAAGCTACAAGAAACTCATGATGTTTTACTGCCTCAGTGAACCATTCTCTTCTCCTTCGGTGGATCTTTTCTAACCTGCCAACCATTTTCCAAAGGCCCAAAACACGAAACTTCCAATTTTAGTGGAATCAAAATGTTCTTGATCTTTGGCAACTTAGAATCTTGCTACTTAAAGTATATTCCTAAGGCCTTAACATCAGCATCTCCTGGGAGCTTTAAAAGATGCAAAATCTCAGGACCCACTCCAGACCTACTGAATAAGAATCTATATTTTAGCATGTTCCCCAGGAAATATATATGTATTTAATACATTTTGAAACTCTGACCTAGGGTAAGCAACCCATAGAGCTTTGAGAGCTGTTCAGAAAGTGACTTTTCTCAATGCTCCAAGTCATGGTTTCTCTCATTTTAATGACTGCTTACTAATCTACAGAAGGAAATGGCAATCAACTCCAGTACTATTGCCTGGAAAATCCCATGGACAGAGGAGCCTGGTAAGCTATACAGTCCATGGGGTCACAAAGAGTCGGACATGACTGAGTGACTTCACTTTCACTTTCACTAATGACTAGAGGGATCTTATTACACTGCAGAGTGTGACTCTGGTGTCATGATGGGGTCTGAGATTCTTGATTTCTAAAAAGCTCTCAGACACTACCATTGGCTCTGATTCACAGACCACACTGTAATCTCCAATTCAACCGTATAGACCAAACAGAGCAATAGTTTTCAAGTGTAGTTAGTCCTAGATGAGCCACATCAGCATCACCCAAGACCAAGCCTGGTAGAAATTCTAATTCTTGGTTTCATCCCAGACCTACTGAGTCAGAAGCCTTGGGGTTGGGACCTCTGCATGTCAGCAAATCTTCCTGGTGATTCTGATTACACCTAAGTTTGAGGATTACTGAAACATAAGACAGTACGCTTGCAATAACTATTTTTGAGGTCTCATTGTTTGAGCAACTTCACATAAAATAATGTAGATTATCTTCAATAAATCTACTCAATATACAGATAATTATATAATTTCAGAAACTATCTTAACCACATTGATAGAAATTTAAATTTCTGCCAATGTCATATACAACACTATGAAGCAAAAGAAAATCACAAATCAATGTGTTTTAAAAATAAACTACCTCTAGTTATGGTTCATTTCAATCATATGTAGAACATGCAAGTCTATGCTAGATGCTGCAAGAGGTGCAGATGTGTTAGTCAATCTTTGCCTTTTGGAACTTATAGTTTCACGAAGAAAACATTGAGCATGAGCTGAGACTACTTCAAGGCTGCCTTCTAGGCTTTAAACTATAAATTCAGCAAATAAGGAATGATCAGAAGTCTGTAAAAAGGGAACTTAGAGATAAAATGTTACCTGGACTTGAAGTGAGATGGACAAGAATCATGTGATTTTAGGATAAAGGAGAGCCACAGAGATAAACACTATTCAGTTTTTCTGTCTGGTTTAGCCCTGCTGTGAAGCTGCTTTCAACTGGAGTGCTTTTTGTACCAACCTTTAGAATCATTGCATTGCTCTAGTCACTTTTGCTCCAGTTTGTATATACCCAGAGGGAGAACACACTCTCGTATAACCAGTCCACCAGAGAGCTGATCTCAGTCACAATGAATAAAGGCATTCTGGGAGTGCTTTTGTGAGTTTTAGGAATTGTGTGGGTTTGGTTGACTCTGAAACACTGACAAGATAGAATTCCTGGGTAGGTAGGTTGGAATTATCAACAGGACCCTAGCAAATTCTCTACCATAATGCTACCCATACAGTACCTGTGTAGACAGGCAACCAAACTCTCTAGGTGATATCCATTTCAATACAGACCTCCTTTAAACCTCTGAAAGTACACAAGTACTTGTATGACAAAGCCACAGTATTGTTATAATAGAGTTTTGCTTAAAAGATAAAGTTTCAAAGGAAAAACTGAACACATCAGATTGGGGTGGATACTGAGGATGATCAATAAAGCCTAGAGAGGGTAGAATGTTTTTGTTGAAGTATAATTCACTTACCATAAAATCACCCCTTTAAAGTATACAGTTTAGTGATTTTTAGTGTCTTCAAAAAGTCATGAAACCATAACCACTATTTAATTTCAGAACATTTTCATGACTCCCAAAAGAAACCCCATAACCATAACCACTATTTAATTTCAGAACATTTTCATGACTCCCAAAAGAAACCCCATACTGTTTCGAAGTTGCATCCCATTCCTCTCCCCTACCTTCTAGCAACCATTAATCCATTTTCTATTTCTCTTTCTATGCCTCTTCTGGACATTTCACATATATAGGATCATGCAACATATGGTCTTTGGTGTCTGGCTTCCTTAACTTAGCATATTTTTGAGATTCATCCATGCTGCCGCATATATCAGTATTTTGTTGCTTTTTATGACTGAATAATATTCTATTGGATGGATATACCATATTTTATTAATCCATTTATCAGTTGATGAACATTAAGACTTTTAATTTTACTATTATGAAAAAGACTGCTATCTAAAGGTAGATCACTGACCAGAGTTTTTGAGTTACAAGAGTTGTTCCTGGGACTTCTTTTAGAAAAACAGTCACCACTGGTAGCACACTTCAGCAACACAGAATGGGTTACAAAACTTGCTTACCTGATTCTGTCTGGTTTACCTGTTGATTCAATCTGATCAACAAACTCAATCTGTCACTTCAGGGGAGAATGACCGTTGTGTTCAAGTCAGCAGATAAAATGGCTGCATTCAAAGGCAAACTGGAATTACGGGGGCAATGAGCAAACACTGGGATTGTTGACATGTTTCAAACATTAGCAGAGATTTTGAAAGAGACTGAGCCAGAGCCCTCTTTCTCCCAGCTGGTGCATGATCACATATTTCAGCTTTCAAAAGAGTTTGAGCATTATTTCCCAACCACAAAAGACCCCCAAAGTGAGAGTTATCAAGAGAACAATCTTGATACAGTCTTGAACAAACGAATTCATAAATTAACAACTGTGTACATTCATAAGTGGAGAAAGAACCTTTTGTGGGCATGGGAAAGAAAGAGAAGAAAGAAGATAACTTTATATTGATTTTGAAAAACTAAGGGAGATAAGGGTGGAGATTATTCAATCAATAATTATCAAGCTGGAGAGACAGATCAAGAGAGCAAGAATGAGTAAGAGATGAGAGTTAAATGGTGAAGTAGGTGAGACCACCAAGGAGGAATGTGTGCAATGAGAAGAGAAATAGGTTTTTAGTTCTGAAAGAGAAACCTAAGTTAGGAAAGATCAGTCAGGACATGGTCAGAGAAAAGAACAATACAGATTAAGGGTATTAAAAATAAAAGGTGGTCAGTAACATCAAAAATGTATTTTGTAATTATTAAATAGTGTCTCTTCCAAAATTCCAAATAGAGTTAGGTCACATTTTTTTCTGCAGAGATCTATTGCACACAAGAAAATAAGTTAATTGAAAGCTACATGTAACAAAAGCCTAATTAACTTTAGTGGAGAGTGAAGAAGAGATAATTAGAAGAAAAGAAAAAAGGTTCAAATCACCGGTCCAAAACTTAAGACCAAGCAGCAAAAGTCAACATATATAACAAACAAATAAAAATAAATTTCAATTCCAAAATGTAGGTAGTGAAGAGGGAGAAAGGAGAACTGGAGTAAGGAAAAGAGAAGGGAAAAAGAGCAGCATTAAAAAAAAAAAAAGTGAGACTAAAAACAAAACAAAATCCAAGGAAACAATCTATTAGCCTGAAGGTTTGCAATGCTTGTGGCACATTAGAACCACCTGGGGAATTAAAAAAAAAAATACTCATTCCTGGGCCCCTCTCCAGAGATTCTGAACTAATAGGCCTAGAATGAGACTTGGTATTGTGATTTAAAAACAAAAAACAAGGAAGGCTTCTAATCTGTAGTTCAAAGTGAGAACTTGCTGCCTTAGAGGTATTGAGGAGAGATGGAGAGGAAGTCATCAGATCAGATCAGATCAGTCGCTCAGTCGTGTCCGACTCTTTACGACCCCATGAACCGCAGCACGCCAGGCCTCCCTGTCCATCACCAGCTCCCGGAGGTCACCCAGACTCATACCCATCGAGTCAGTGATGCCATCCAGCCATCTCATCCTCTGTCGTCCCCTTCTCCTCCTGCCCTCAATCCCTCCCAGCATCAGAGTCTTCTCCAATGAGTCAACTCTTCGCATGAGGTGGCCAAAATACTGGAGTTTCAGCTTTAGCATCATTCCTTCTAAAGAAATTCCAGGATTGATCTCCTTCAGAATGGACTGGTTGGATCTTCTTGCAGTCCAAGGGACTCTCAAGAGTCTTCTCCAACACCACAGTTCAAAAGCATCAATTCTTCAGTGCTCAGCCTTCTTCACAGTCCAGCTCTCACATCCATACATGACCACAGGAAAGACCATAGCCTTGACTAGGCGAATCTTTGTTGGTAAAGTAATGTCTCTGCTTTTGAATATGCTATCTAGGTTGGTCATAACTTTCCTTCCAAGGAGTAAGCGTCTTTTAATTTCATGGCTGCAGTCACCATCTGCAGTGATTTTGGAGCCCAGAAAAACAAAGTCTGACACTGTTTCCACTGTTTCCCCATCTATTTCCCATGCAGTGATGGGACCAGATGCATATTGTCACCATGTTTATTTAACTTATATGCAGAGTACATCATGAGAAATGCTGGACTGGAAGAAACACAAGTTGGAATCAAGATTGCTGGGAAAGGAAGTCATAACAAGATAAATTACTTTTGTCCATTCTCGTGGTCCTCTTGGGCTACAGACTTTAAGAAATCTTTAAGATATAAATTAGCTAACTAACCAAGCATAGCTTAGCTGCTTCTTACTCTTTGAAATGAAATGCTTGAAGACCCAGTTTTAACACTAAATGTAGGGCCCTACGCAAATCACTTAGCATCACTGAATCTGTTTCCACATATTCAAAATGAAAAAGTTTAGGCAAGATGATTTCAAGGCCACTTACCACAACTATGATTTGAAGTCATTAGAACAGGAGAGGATAGGGCGGCCAGTCAAAATTAGCTCCTTCCAAGGTCTGTACTGAATCTGTTGGGCATACTTAGCATGTTTGTAAGGGAAGGCAAAAAGGGGTGACGTGGAGCAAAGTCAGGAAAATATAATATGGCACAATAGGAATTCTTAGTTTTCAGTCCCCCAATATAAATACTGATTTAACAACCATCCTTGGACAGAAATAACTTATTTGAGGTTTGGAATCCAAGTGACATAACAGCACTTGGTGGAGCGCAGAACAGGAAAAGGTAAGAACAGTTTCATTGACCCATATTATTGCATTCCTAATCTGGCATAGTACAGGGCAGAGAGATCCCATTGGCCCACAAGTTCCCCTTTGGGTGGAGGAGAGAGTAGGTCCATTTGTGGCTCCTAACACCAGGTTCACTTGCCTGTGAATCTCAGTATCAGATCTCCCAGTGGACACCACCACCAGGCCTGCTCAGGGAAGAGGTGACTGCTTCTTTAAAAATCACAGACACCAGCACAAGGCTGTAAAGATCACAGAGAATCAAGGAAACATGATATCATCAAAAGAGCAAAATACAGCTTTAGTAACTGACCTGAACAAATGGAGGTTTACAAACTGACAAAGAATTCAAAATAATTATCCTAAAGAAACATACTGAGCTTCCAAAGATCACTGAATGACCTAAAGAAGTCTACACCAAGACATATTAAAATTAAATTATCAAAAGGGAAAGAAAATTTTGAAAGAAGCAATATAAAAGCAACTCATGACATAAAAAGAACCCAGATGATCATCATCAGATCACTCAGCAGAAACCATGCAGTCCAGAAAAGAGTAGCATGACATATTCAAAATTCTAAAAGAAAAAACTGCCAGCCAAAAACACTGTATCTGGCAAAATTGCCCTTTAAAAATGGAGGAGATATAGACTTTCCAAAATAACCAAAAACTAAGAAGACTTGTCACTACTAGAAGGGTCTAACATGGAGTCCTAAGAGGAGTTAAGTTGAAATAAAAGGACACCAAACAGCAACACAAAAGCAAATGAATCTCACCAGTAATGGTAAATACATAGACAATTATAATATATTATTATATTATAATATATAATTATATAATAATTATATAACATCAAAAGGTTAAACTGATGGGAAAATATGACAATTTAAAGTACATATATGCACTCAATACCAGAGCACCTACATATATAAAGCAAACACTAACAGATATAATACAATGATAGTCAGATCAGATCAGATCAGATTAGTCGCTCAGTCGTGTCTGACTCTGTGCGACCCCATGAATTGCAGCATGCCAGGCCTCCCTGTCCATCACCAACTCCCAGAGTTCACTCAGACTCATGTCCATCGATTGAGTGATGTCATCGAGGCATCTCATCCTCTGTTGTCCCCTGATCCTCATGCCCCCAATCCCTCCCAGCATCAGAGTCTTTTCCAATGTGTCAACTCTTCGCATGAGGTGGCCAAAGTACTGGAGTTTCAGCTTCAGCATCATTCCTTCCAAAGAAATCCCAGGGCTGATTTCCTTCAAAATGGACTGGTTGGATCTCCAAGGAACTCTGAAGAGTCTTCAACAACACAGTTCAAAAGCATCAATTCTTCGGCACTCAGCCTTCTTCACAGTCCAACTCTCACACCCATACATGACCACAGGAAAAACCATAGCCTTGACTAGACGAAACTTTGTTGGCAAAGTAATGTCTCTGCTTTTGAATATGCTATCTAGGCTGGTCATAACTTTCCTTCCAAGGAGTAAGCGTCTTTTAATTTCATGGCTGCAATCACCATCTGCAGTGATTTTGGAGCCCAGAAAAATAAAGTCTGACACTGTTTCCACTTTTTCCCCATCTATTTCCCATGTAGTGATGGGACGGGATGCCATGATCTTTGTTTTCTGAATGTTGAGCTTTAAGCCAACTTTTTCACTCTCCACTTTGACCTTCATCAAGAGGCTTTTTAGTTCCTCTTCACTTTCTGCCATAAGGATGGTGTCATCTGCATATCTGAGGTTATTGAGATTTCTCCCGGCAATCTTGATTCCAACTTGTGTTTCTTCCAGTCCAGCATTTCTCATGATGTACTCTGCATATAAGTTAAATAAACAGGGTGACAATATACAGCCTTGACGTACTCCTTTTCCTATTTGGAACCAGTCTGTTGTTCCATGTCCAGTTCTAACTGTTGCTTCCTGACCTGCATACAGGTTTCTCAAGAGGCAGATCAGGTGGTCTGATATTCCCATCTCTTTCAGAATTTTCCACAGTTTATTGTGATCCACACAGTCAAAGGCTTTGGCATAGTCAATAAAGCAGAAATGTTTTTCTGGAACTCTCTTGCTTTTTCGATGATCCAGCGGATGTTGGCAATTTGATCTCTGGTCCCTCTGCCTTTTCTAAAACCAGCTTGAACATCTGGAAGTTCATGGTTCACATATTGCTGAAGCCTGACTTGGAGAATTTTAAGCATTGCTTTACTAGCATGTGAGATGAGTGCAGTTGTGCGGTAGTTTGAGCATTCTTTGGCATTGCCTTTCTTTGGGATTGGAATGAAAACTGACCTTTTCCAGTTCTGTGGCCACTCCTGAGTTTTCCAAATTTGCTGGCATATTGAGTGCAGCACTTTCACAGCATCATCTTTCAGGATTTGAAAGAGCTCAACTGGAATTCCATCACCTCCACTAGCTTTGTTCGTAGTGATGCTTCCTAAGGCCCACTTGACTTTACATTCCACGATGTCTGGCTCTAGGTCAGTGATCATGCCATTGTGATTATCTGGGTCGTGAAGATCTTTTTTGTACAGTTCTCCTGTGTATTCTTGCCACCTCTTCTTAATATCTTCTGCTTCTGTTAGGTCCATACCATTTCTGTCCTTTATCAAGCGCATATTTACATGAAATGTTCCCTTGGTATCTCTGATTTTCTTGAAGAGATCTCTAGTCTTTCCCATTCTGTTGTTTTCCTCTATTTCTTTGCATTGATCGCTGAAGAAGGCTTTCTTATCTCTTCTTGCTAGTCTTTGGAACGCTGCATTCAGATGTTTATATCTTTCCTTTTCTCCTTTGCTTTTCGCTTCTGTTCTTTTCACAGCTATTTGTAAGGCCTCCCCAGACAGCCATTTTGCTTTTCTTTTCCATGGGGATGGTCTTGATCCCTGTCTCCTGTACAATGTCACGAACCTCATTCCATAGTTCATCAGGCACTCTATCAGATCTAGGCCCTTAAATCTATTTCTCACTTCCACTGTATAATCATAAGGGATTTGATTTAGGTCATACCTGAATGGCCTAGTGGTTTTCCCTATTTTCTTCAATTTCAGTCTGAATTTGGCAATAAGGAGTTCATGGTCTGAGCCACAGTCAGCTCCTGGTCTTGTTTTTGCTGACTGTATAGAGCTTCTCCATCTTTGGCTGCAAAGAATATAATCGATCTGATTTCGGTGTTGACCATCTGGTGATGTCCATGTATAGAGTCTTCTCTTGTGTTATTGGAAGAGGGTGTTTGTTATGACCAGTGCACTTTCTTGGCAAAACTCTATTAGTCTTTGCCCTGCTTTATTCCGTATTCCAAGGCCAAATTTGCCTGTTAGTCCAGGTGTTTCTTGACTTCCTACTTTTGCATTCCAGTCTCCTATAATGAAAAGGACATCTTTTTTGGGTGTTAGTTCTCAAAGGTCTTGTAGGTCTTCATAGAACCATTCAGATTCAGCTTTTTTAGCATTACTGGTTGGGGCATAGGCTTGGATTACTGTAATATTGAATGGTTTGCCTTGGAAACGAACAGAGATCATTCTGTCCTTTTTGAGATTGCATCCAAGTACTGCATTTCGGACTCTTTTGTTGACCATAATGGCCACTCCATTTCTTCTGAGGGATTCCTGCCTGCAGTAGTAGATATAATGGCCATCTGAGTTAAATTCACCCATTCCAGTCCATTTGAGTTCACTGATTCCTAGAATGTCAACATTCACTCTGGCCATCTCTTGTTTGACCACTTCCAATTTGCCTTGATTCATGGACCTGACATTCCAGGTTCCTATGCAATATTGCTCTTTACAGCATCAGACCTTGCTTCTATCACCAGACACATCCACTGCTGGATATTCATTTTGCTTTGGCTCCATCCCTTCATTCTTTCTGGAGTTATTTCTCCACTGATCTCCAGTAGCATATTGGGCCCCTACTGACCTGGGGAGTTTCTCTTTCAGTATCCTATCATTTTGCCTTTTCATACTGTTCATGGGGTTCTCAAGGCAAGAATACTGAAGTGGTCTGCCATTCCCTTCTCCAGTGGACCACATTCTGTCTGATCTCTCCACCATAACCCGCCTATCTTGGGTTGCCCCACGGGCATGGCTTAGTTTCATTGAGTTAGACAAGGCTGTGGTCCTAGTGTGATTAGATTGACTAGTTTTCTGTGAGTATGGTAGTAGGAGACTTTAATATCCTATTTTCAATAATGATTATGAATAAATCATCCAGACAGAAAAAACAAGGAAACAACAGATTTGAATACAATACTGCTAGACCTGAAAGACATACACAAAACATTTCACCAACAATGGCAGAATGCACATTCTTCCCAACGTCACCTGGAACAGTCTAAAGGGTAGATCATATACTAGGTCATAAAACAAGTCAACAAATTTAAGAAAACTGAAATCACTTCAAGTATCTTTTCTAACCATAATGTAATAAAACTAGAAATCAAAAACAAAACAGGAAAACTCAAAAATACATGTAAAATTAATGATACACTATTGAGCATCCATTGGATCAAAGACAAATCTAGAGGGAAATTAGACAGTATCTTGAGTCAAAAACACAACACATCAAACTTATGAGATACAGCAAAAGCAATGATAACAGAGAGGTACCTAGCAATAAATGCCTACAAAAAGGATAAATACCATATGATACCACTTACATGAAGAATCTAAGATAGTCAAACTCAGAAACAAAAAATATAATAGTAGTTGCTAGGGGCTGGTGTGAGGTGAAAATGGGGAAGTATTAATCAAAGGATATGAAGTTTCAGTTGTACAAGATATGTCCTAGAGGCTTACTGTATAGCATTGCCTACAGATTACAATACTGGACACTTAAAATGCTGCTAAAAAAGTAAATAGTGGTGTGTTCTATCACACATTATCATAATCACCACCATTATAATAATACAAGCATACCTTAGAGATATTGCAGGCTTGAGTCCAGACCACCCCAATAAAAGCAGATATTGAAATATTTTGGTTCCCCAGTGGATTCACAAATTATCTTTATACTATGCTATGGTCCACTAAGTGTCCAATAGCATTACATCTAAAAAGACAACAAGCAAACTTTAATTAAAAATACTTTATTGCTAAAAAATTTTAATCACAATTTGAGACTTCAGTGAGATGTAATCTTTTGCTGAAGAGTCTTGCCTTGATGTTGATGGCTGTTGACTGATCAGGGTGGTGGTTGTAAAAGGCTGGAGTGGTTATGACAATTTCTTAAAGTAAGACAACAATGAAGTTTGCTGTATTGATTGACTCTTTCTTTCATGAATGATTTTTCTATAACATTTAATGTTGTTTGATAGCATTTTACCCAAAGTAGATCTTCTTTCAAATGGGAGTCAATCCATTCAAACTGTGCTGGGACTTTATCAACTAAGTTTGTGTCATATTCTAATCATTTTTGTCATTTCAACAATCTTCATAGTATCTTCATCAGGAGTAAATTCCATCTCAAGAAACCACTTTCTTTGTTCAGTCCTAAGAACCAATTCCTCATCCATTCAATTTTATCATGAGATTGTAGCCATTCAGCCACATCTTCAGGCTCCATTTCTAATTCCAGTTCTCTTGCTATTTCTATCAATTCTGCAGTTACTTTCTCCTTGGAAGTCTTGATCCCCTCAAACTAATACATGGTGGGGTTGGAATCAACTTTTGAACTCTTGTTAATATTGATTCTTAATGGCATCTAGGATGGGGAATTCTTTCCAGAAGGTTTTCAATTTATTTTGTCCAGATTCATCAGAGAAATCACTATTTACATATGCTACAGCCTTATCAAATATGTTCCTTAAGTAATGACTTGAAAGTAAAAATGACTCCTTCATCCACGGACTGCAGAATGTATGCTGTGTTAGCAGGCATGAAAACAAGTATCTCACTGTACACCTACATCAGAGCTCTTGGGTTACCTGGTGCATTGTCAGTGAGCAGTAGTATTTTAAAAGGAATCTTTTATTTTTCCTTACCAGTAAGTCTGAACTTAAAATATTCAGTAAACCATGTTGTAAACAGATGTGCTGTCATCCAGGCTTTCTTGTTCCTTTAATAGAGCACAGACAGAACTGATTTAACATAACTCTTAAGGGCCATAGAATTTTCACAATGATAAATAAGTATTGACTACAATTTAAAGTAGCCAGCTGCATGGCCTATAATTAGTCTCAGCCTGTCCTTTGAAGCTTTGGAGCCAGGCCCTGACTTCCCTTCTCAAGCTATGAAAGTCTTGGCATCTTTTTCCAGTAGTATAAGGCAGTTTTGTCTACATTAAAAGTTGTTTCTAACGTAGCCACCTTCATAAATTGTGTTAGCTAGGTCTTCCAGATAATCTGCAGCAGCTTCTACATCAGCACTTGCTGATTCACCTTGCACTTTGACGTTACAGAGACAGCGTCTTTTGTTAGACCTCATGAACCAACCTTTGCTGGCTTCAAACTTTTCCTCTTTAGCTTCTTCACCTCTCAACCTTCATAGAATTGAGTGAGTTAGAATCTTGCTCTGGATTGAATTTTAGCTTAAGTGAATGTCGTGGCTGGTTTGATCTTCTATCCAAACCACTAAAAGTTTCTCCATATCAATAGTAAGGCTGTTTTGCTTTCTTACCATTTGTCTGTTCACTGGAGTAGCACTTTTAATTTCCTTCAAGTACTTTTTCTTTGCATTCACAACTTGGCTATTTGTCACAAGAGGCCTCACTTTCATTCTGTCTTGGCTTTCTACATGCCTTTTTCATTAAGCTTTATCATTTATAGATTTTGATTTAAACTGAAAGATGCAGAACTCCTCCTTGGATGAACACTTAGAGGCCACTGTAGGGTTATTAATTGGCCCAATTTTGATACTGTTGTGTCTCAGGGAATAGGGAGGCCCAAAACAAGAGATATGGAGAAATAGTTGGTCAGAGGAGCAGTCAGAACACACACAACTTTGATTGATTAAGGTCTCCATCTTACATGGGTGCAATTTGTGGTGACCACTCCAGAATTAAAAGAATAACATCAAAGATCACTGACCACAGATCACCATTTCAAAATAACAATAATGAAAATGTTTGAAATATTATGAGAATTAACAAAATGTGACACAGAGATGTGAAGTGGGCAAATGTTGTTGGATATGCTATGCTATGCTAAGTCACTTCAGTCGTGTCCGACTCTGTGTGACCCCATAGACGGCAGCCCACCAGGCTCCCCCGTCCCTGGGATTCTCCAGGCAAGAACACTGGAGTGGGTTGCCATTTCCTTCTCCAATGCAGGAAAGTCAAAAGAGAAAGTGAAGTCGCTCAGTCATGTCTGACTCTTAGCGACCCCATGGACTGCAGCCCACCAGGCTCCTCCGTCCGTGGGATTTTCCAGGCAAGAGTACTGGAGTGGGGTGCCATTGCCTTCTCCGATGTTGTTGGATAAATGGTGCTAATAGACTTGCTTGAAGCATGGTTGCTACAAACCTTCAATTTGTAAAAAACACAGTATCTACAAAGTACAATAAAGTGAATTGCAATAAAATGAAGTACAGCTGTAATAATAAACTGAAAAGCTGGAGGAATCTTTTGAGATGATGGTTGTGTTTATGGTATAGATTGTGGTGATGGTTTCATGGGTGTAGACCTACCTCCAAATTTATCAAGTTGTATACAAAATGGCATCCCACTCCAGTGTTCTTGCCTGGAGAATCCCAGGGATGGGGGAGCCTGATGGGCTGCCGTCTATGGGGTCGCACAGAGTCGGACATGACTGAAGTGACTTAGCAGCAGCAGCATACATTATGTATAGCCTTTTGTTCATCAACCATACTTCAATAAAGTGGTTTTTAAAAAATCATAAAAATGTGAAAGGAAAAGCTTTTTAAATTTTAGTTTACATAGAAGTTTTGTGTTACTCTGATATATGATTTTTCAAGGATTAAATTTTTAAAAAAATAAGTATTAGAGAATGGGAGCTCTTATTTTTTTCTTGCTTATGGCCTCTAAATTATTGATCTGGCTCTGCTTTTTTCATTATCCACAAATAATCTGAAGAACCTTGAGGCCTGGGAAAATGTAGCAGAATAAGACAGTAGACTTATGTGGAAAATGTATTAGAACTATTTGCCTATTTTTTAAAAAGTGTTGTGAGAGAGCTTCAACTGCTCAATCATAGTTGCATTTTTAGATACTGCTATGTAGAGGCAAGAAGGGAAGCATGAAGGCAGAAGTAGGACTAAGGACAGGACACATCTATAAGCCCCCTGCCCTATTACTCCACTATTTACATACAGATGAAAGTCTCCAATCGGTCCTAGCCTTGCAGTCTCCAAGCCACTCCCGTTCCAAGAGAAAGAAAGACTAATGGTTGCTTATACCAGAGGTGACTCTTCTGACTCTTTACCAAAGCTGGCCTAGCTTGTGCTCCTTGAGATGCCCAAGGCTCAGAGGATATGAAGAGAATTAAGCCTCATTTAGTTGCCCTGCTTAGACTCATGGACCTTCCCATGTAAGCATAGCTCAGAAGCCACCTGGCACATTTTTAAGGTGGAGAAGATCCACACATTATGGGAATGTTTACATTAATGGATGTCTTGTCTCCATTTTTTTTTTTAATCCAATTTCCAGTGGCACCGTAATTCAAGAAATGAATGTGAATAGAACAAAACCCAGTTTAAATGTCACGTCCTCTTTCTCTCCGGTCAGGATTAATTGTCCCTTATCCATGCCTCTCAGTTATTACAATAGTTACCTTTCATCACGTAGACACAGCAACAGGCCTAAGAATTTTACATGCAGTAAGGCTCACAAAGCCCTAGGCAATAAAAATTATTTCTTCATTTTTTCAGATATAAATTCTCATGCTAAAAGAGGTCAATCCATGTAACCAAGATTGCTTCGCTGCTAGATGGCAGAACCAAAATACAAACAGAATGCTTAACTATGCAGTTTCATTGCTACAAAATACTGCCTCTATACAATTTCTTTAGAATAGCCTAATTTGTTGATCATTTGTAAGTCAAACAAGATCACTATAGGGAATTTACACAAATCAAGAAAATGTTAAAATCTGTGTTAATTTTCTTTTTTTGTTTTTTTTTCATTTCACTTCCTTATTTGAACAGCTTTGATGTTTCCCTCTGTTCACAATAATTTTTTATAATCATCACTACCACCCACGTTAGACCTCAATTAATATTTTGATGATTTTGTGGTATCTTTAAGACTTTTATAAAAATTGTTTAATTTATTTATTATATCATTTTCCCTTTCCTCATATCACTGAATTCTTCATGAGCACAATTTTAACTGGCTTAATAAGAGTTGATCATACTTTACAGAAACATTCCCTTCCTACTTTGTCTGCTGCTGTAAATAATACTAGGGTGAGCATCTTACAAATTTTGGTTCCCATTTCTGATTATTACCTCAAGACACATATGGAGGTCCCCATACAACTTCTCTCTGGGAGCCACCTGCCCCACCCATAGCTGTCTCCTACATTCACATTTAAGCTGTGGAATCTTGCCCTTCTGACTGTAACTAAATGTTGCAATGCTGTATACTAGACCCAGACCAATATATTTAGTTTTGAAATTTGGAATTTTAACCTGAGAGACATAGAAACTTGAGTGTCACTTATAGCCAGGCCATATCATTGGCCCATTCTAGAAGGAAGGACCATAGTCTCCAGCTGATGAGGTCCCCAAAGATGCTCTGTTTCTTGTTCTTCCCAAAGCCTGGCTTTTCAACAATTTCTTGTGCACCTAGATTTATCAGTATCTTTCCAACTAATACCTCTGTTTGACACACTATTCTGGTTGGTTTCAGCAACTTTCAATGACAAGAAACTCAATTAGTAAAAAATACACAGCAATATTTCTTGAAGAGATATTACTTGGCTAAACTAAATTTAAGACCATTCATGCATATGGCTCCACTGTTGAGAAAATTCTAGAGTTTGTATTCCTATCAGTAAACATGTGAGAGGATACTATTATGTGTAATATCTTTGCTAAATGTGAAGGCAGATCATATCATCTTATTATTCACATTTGAATTTATTTAATCACCAATGATGTTTAACATTTCAATATGCTTATTATGTTTATCAACGTATGTGCCTATTTCTTGTCTGCTTAGCTACTGTAGGCTAAAAGTTTTATTGTTTGTCTATATAAGATCTTCTATGTTCAGAATGTTAACCTTGATTAGAGCACTTTTCATATTTTTCTCAAATGATATAATTATGTATCTCTCTCTCTTTTTGTTTTATTTAGTCACTAGGTTGTATCCAACTCTTCGCAACACCATGGGCTATAGCCCACCAGGCTTCGTGGTCCATGGGATGTCCCAGGCAAGAATATTTGAGTGGGTTGCCATTCCTTCTCCAGGGATCTTCCCAACCCAGGGATCAAACCCATATCTCCTGCACTGCAGGCAGAATATTTAAAACACTGTACCACCAGGGGCCCCATCTTCTCCACTTGCTCACCAACGCTTTTCATCCTAAGCTTGTGCCAACTGAACTTCACACATTGCCTGTAGACCAATATTTCAGTTGCTCAGCACACACACACAAACAAAAGAATATGTTTTTTCATGTTTGTCAGAAGAGCGATTTTCCTAATTTTAACCACTCAGTGATCCAAGTGAATGACGTCCCATCCTGACTAATGCCTCCATGAGGACTGTAACAGATTGGGGAGTGAGGTGATTTGTGTGATCTTTCTGCCTGGAAGTAATGTACAACCCCTCTGTTCATGTCTCACAGACCAAAGCAAGACACGTGGCCATGACAAACTTCAAATGGGCAGGGTATACAGCCTTACTGTGTGCCTAGCAAGAGGTGAGAACCAGAATATATGTGAAGAGTCCGAAATGGCTACACCCGGGTCCATTCTTGCTGTTTCTCGCTGTTCCAACTCCTTTGGCTTCCCTTATATATGTGCCTGTTTTGCTATGTGATTGTTATTCTTAGCACATTGGTGGTCAAGTTCTCCCCACTAAAATGCACTGTCTTAAGGACAGAGATTTTGCCTTTTAACTACTATCTTGTTGACAAGCAAACACTGCCTGGTACAGAGTATGCAGCAAAATAAATATTTTTTCAGATCAATGAATGAATGAATAAAACATTCTTCCTGTGATGACTGGGTGGACTGTGCTGTCATTCACTTGTAAAGAAAATGCAAAGGCAGAAGTAATTTCAGAGGTATGGTGAGTTTGTCTTTGAACATGTAGAGCTTGAGATTCCTGTGTGATGTTCGGATGCAGATGTCAAATAGGAACTTGCTTCCATAGGCCTGAAGTGAAGATCAGAGAATATAGATGTGAAGATTATTTGCCCATGGGTAATAGCAGAAATCATGGTCATGGCTGACTCTCCTGGGCAGATATAGTAGCTCAGTCGTGTCCTACTCTTTGCGACCTCATGCACTACACAGCCCATGGAATTCTCCAGGCCAGAATACTGCAGTGGGTAGCCTCTCCCTTCTCCAGGGGATCTTCCCAACCTAGGGTTCGAACCCAGGTCTCCCACATTGTAGGCGGATTCTTTACCAGCTGACCCACAAGGAAAGCCCAAGAATACTGGAGTGAGTAGCCTATCCCTTCTCCAGTGGATATTCCAGACCCAGGAATTGAACCGGGGTCTCCTGCATTGCAGGCAGATTCTTTACCAACTGAACCATCAGGAAAGCCCTAAAGAAAATGCAAAGGCAGAAGTAATTTCAGAGGAATGGTGTTTGTCTTTGAACATGTTAAGCCTGAGATTCCTGTGTGATATTCATATGTCAAGTAGGAATTTGCTTCCATAGTTCTGAAGTGCAGATCAGGGAATATAGATGTGGAGATTATTTGCCCATGGGTGATAGCAGAAATCATGGTCATGGCTGGGATTCCTGGGCAGGTGTAGTAGCACAGAACAGAAAAGGACAAACTTTGGCCTCCCAGATTTCCTCTGTGATGTCTGCTCTTCCCAACAGCCTTAATAGGCAGAAGTCCCAGAAACCTTCCACTCTTGACAGTGTAAATGACCTTGCCTCTTTAATCTCATTGGCCTTTCTATCAACAAAGACAGCTCGGGAGAGTCAGCCCTGCATATTCTATTTACCCCAGTCTGTTAGACTCATGTTCGTCCCTGATGTTACAGTTGTAGGAGAATCAATACATCACACAGGGCCTTACGCAAGCAGAAAACAGACCCCAGTTGCTTACCCAAACACTTGCTCTGAGTTCTTCTGGCAAAATTCCCAGGAATAAAAGACAGGGATGTGTAAAGAGTGTTTTATCGGTGATGCACAGCAGAAGCCAGCTGTCTCTCTAATGATTATTTGTATTCACACGGAGATCTGTTCAACAAAGGAATTCACACGCAGAAGGACTCCTCCTTGGTAATACACACCACAGTCCCACAAAGTGTTTTCATAATTTACTATAGCTCTGCCCTGGGGCTGTTCAATGCACAGCATGTAATTCAAAGCTTTTAAGAATAAATAAAAGTTAAATCCTGTTCTATAGTTAAGGACACCAAGTCACAGCAACCTGTCTGGTGACTCCTGAAGATCAATTCTGGCTCCATAAATCACACTCCTGCTTCTTAATTTTCATTCCAGAGCTCTTTCTATGTCCTAACAATAGTTTCCTAAAAACTTAACCTACTTTCTAAAGGTTTTATCAGCCTCAGCCCATGAACCAATGTGCTATTCTATGCTATGCTAAGTCACTTCAGTTGTGTCCGATTCTGTGCGACCCCATAGACGGCAGCCCACCAGGCTCCCCCATCCCTGGGATTCTCCAGGCAAGAACACTGGAGTGGGTTGCCATTTACTTCTCCAATGAACCAATATAATGCCACTCAAAGATTATCCAATGCCTAAAAGCAGAGACATCACTTTGCCAACAAAGGTTCGCCTAGTCAAGGCTATGGTCTTTCCTGTGGTCATGTATGGATGTGACAGCTGGACTGTGAAGAAGGCTGAGCACTGAAGAATTGATGCTTTTGAACTGTGGTGTTGGAGAAGACTCTTGAGAGTCCCTTGGACTGCAAGAAGATCCAACCAGTCCATTCTGAAGGAGATCAATCCTGGAATTTCTTTAGAAGGAATGATGCTAAAGCTGAAACTCCAGTATTTTGGCCACCTCATGCGAAGAGTCGACTCATGGGAGAAGACTGTGATGCTGGGAGGGATTGGGGGCAGGAGGAGAAGGGGACGACAGAGGATGAGATGGCTGGATGGCGTCACTGACTTGATGGGTGTGAGTCTGAGTGACCTCCGGGAGCTGGTGATGGACAGGGAGGCCTGGCGTGCTGTAGTTCATGGGGTCGCAAAGAGTCGGACATGACTGAGCGACTGATCTGATCTGATGGCCAAGTCATATTGATGAATGGCAAAACCATCACAATATTGTAAGTAATTATCCTTCAATTAAATAAATTTTCTTAAAATAAATTTAATAAAAAGCAAAAAAATTATCCAGGAAGCACATAATCAGTGAAGGTTGATTTTATCCAGAAGTAGCCTCAAACTGTACTATCTGTACCTTTCTCTGCAACTTTTATATCCGCTCCTTGAACATCAAATGCCAAGGTTAGACATTAGAATCGTCTACTCAGATGTTGCTTAAATTTTCTCCTACAATTTGCTCATGGAGTGTTTATCCATTTCTGCTTGGACACCCATGGGATGCAAAAATTGTTATTTCCCTGGTTAGTACATTTAATTTTTAGATAGATCATTAGGCAATTCCATGTGTTGAGTTGAAATAATCCACACTCTATTATTTCCTTGTAATCGTTCACCCTGTACTCTGTAGCCACCTAGAATAAGTCTGAAAATGCTCTTCCACAGACACATGAGGCAGGTTTGACAAGAGAATCATCCACCCTCGAGCCTTCCCCTTATCCATCGTAAATGCCCTCGGTTCCTTCAGCCTGTTCAGGCGCATTCCCAGTTTGCCAGTTCTGCTGTTCATCTGGGATCCTAGCTCTTCCTCAAGTGTGCTCTGCCCAGCACAGCACAAAACAGAGGCGCTCTGCTGTCCGGAACCCCATCAGCCTTTTTGGCAGGCATATCACACTACCGATTCAGACTGAGCTTACACCCAACTGTAACAGGATGTAAAAGTGTTTAACATCCTGCTGTTAAATGATGCCTCCTTTACCCTGCTCTTAGGCAGCTAATATCCTGATTCCAAGCATAGAGTTTTGCATTTGCCTCTGCTAAATTTCATCTCACTGAATTCCTATTTTCAGTTTGCCATTCAATGTTCTCACTCAAGTCATGAATAATAATTACAAAGAGGACAGAGTCAAGAATAAATCCCTGTGGCAAGGTGATAATATCAGTGATGATCCATTAATTAATCCTTTTGGTCCCATTCAACTAGATACTAAGTCACCCTCTCCCCCATAACCCATACTCTTGCTGACCCACAGCACTACATCTCTCCTCACAGGTAACACAGGAGACCTTGTCAAATACCTGGCTGAAACCCACACCCAGCCCATTCACAGCATCCTCAAACAGTTGGATGAGTAACCTTATTGACTTAGCCTCTATTTAACAGCTTAAAACCCATGGTAAATACATAATCTTTAAATACCAACATGATCCTCAATAACTTGGCTTTTTGGATGAGATCCAGGCAGCCTTTGAATGTGGTCCCTATAAGTAAACACACATCTAGGTACCACCTTGGGTTTCTATTAGAACCCACTCTGTATCACTCTGCCTCCAGGTTCTGTTGCATCTTACTTTCAAGTCAGTGTCAGAAACTTGAGAGCTATTAGATGTTTTCTCAGTTTTCTTTGAAACGTTACTTCCTCAGTGGAAGAAAACATAGCCTGGGGTTTCAACACTTACCAAGGGATTGGAGGATGAACGATGAAATAGCTATCGTGCTGTTCTGACAGCAATCTTGCCACCTCACATCACAGGGATCTCCCCTGACTGCCTTCCCTGGGACCTCCCTGGAACACTGGCAAAGAGGCACATTATTCAACAGGTGGTTATAAAAAGCCCCATTACCTCAGATGTAGACCAATTATTTATATATCTCTTGAATTTCATCGTTAAAGATATGAAAATACTCACACCTTGGCTCCACAAAATGCCCAAGATGAGCCTAGAATTCTTGCTCCCAAACTATCATCTTTAACATCCACTAAAATATTATTCAGTGATCTCCATAGGACAGCCCATTGTTCCAGATCCAATTAGAACTCCTGGAGGCTTGGGAGGTCACCACTAGGCTTTATAGCCATTGTAGAGCTCCAAAGAATCCTAAACATTCCAGATTCCTCCCTCTTCTTTTACAGATGGGAAAATTCCCAGAGACATTGGTTCAGTCGCCTAAGGTCACAAAGCTAGCTGAACAAGAGCCAGAATAAGAAAAGACGTTCTTTGACTCAGAGTCCAGTACCTTTAAAACAAAGAGAGCTAGAACAAGAGAAGAGAAGAAGCAGAGGCATCTTCTGACCGCACAAGAAATTTCCCAGACCACTGCAGCCTGTACATCATTTCCATGCCTGAGAAATGAAGAGGGGAAGGGCACCTGCCTCTGATGCTCACAGTCTGTAGGGTCAGAGAGCAGCCTCCTCCTCTCCCAGAACAGGAGGTAATGGCCACTTGTACCCCTGTACCCACACAAACCTTTCCTGGCTCACCAATGACCAAACAGCAGCATTTAATCACCTTAGGGTGTGCCTTGGTGTAGCATGGGATAAGAAAGGAGCACGTTGCTGGCAAACAGCCATTTCCCTCTTTCTTGCCCAGCATGTGCCACTAGCAGAACTCCCCTGGTTTGTAGCTCTTCTCCAGCGTGTTTGTTGCTTACACGTCTTTACTTTGTACTCTCACATACAGAAAAGAGAACCCCCGGCTTCAGAAGTCTGTTTTGTTTTTTAAAAACAGGCCAGCACCACAAAGAGCCTTTTATTCTTTTTCAGAAATCTGGAAAGTTGCCTTTAATTATTTAGCTATCAGAGGGCCCACAGGCTGGGGTAATAGATAAGAAAAGAACAAGGGACCATTCAATGATCCAACCAGATGAAAGATGGAGAGAGTCCTCCCACCTGACTCCGGGAGGAAACACCAAGTGCAAAACCCAAAACTCCCACAGAGTGTGGATCCTCAAAGTCTCATGTTGCAAAGTCAACTCATAGGTACTAACTTAAAATTTGTACAGATAAGGACAGCAGGATCTTCTTTGAACAGCAATCCCCAAACCAGACCAAATATCAAAGTCATCCTGGGTGTTCTATAATCAAGTTCAAACTCTAGCAGGAGATCTCCACACTTGTATTTTAAAAAAACACATGACTTGATTCTTAGTATAATTATCTTACCATCTCTTAGAGATGATTTTACTTTATTTAGAAATTTTTATCTCTTGCTATATAAGTATCTTAACAATAAGGAGATAATAATGACTTCTATGTAAAACAAGTCTGACATGGAGAAAGCAGGGAGGGATTTGAACATGCAGAGGGTATTTTTTAGAGGGAATTACTGTCAAAGAGGCAAGTTCCCCTCTTGAAAGTCAAACCAATCAAATCTATTTCTACAAAATAAGATATAAACAATCATTAGATGCTGAAACGATGACAGTACACCTTGCATTTAGTGACCCTCCATTATCAAAGGTTTTACTCAATATAAAACCTAAGGTAAATTAACTTATCTCAAGGGCACACTGACCTGTGTCCACCAGGAGGGGGGCACTCCCTACCCCAGGCTATACTCACCTTGTGTGTCCTCAGACGCTGCAGCTCACAGTGTCTCGGCTCCTCGGGGCAGAGGCAGTGCGGTGGAGAAAGATTAGTTCTTTGTCCAACTCATATCCACATAGGTAGATTGTGTTTTCTACCTTGCCTTGCAATTAGATGTAGCCTTTGAGGGGTCCTGGCCAATAGCATGTGGAGGACATGAGTCCTTTGCCAGCAGTCTGAAACTGGGTATGGAAAATAGAGCAGTGGATTCAAGGTCTAGGAGATGACATCGCCCCAAGTTGGGGAGCCTGGGATCCTGAGTGCATGTGCTGAGAGGAGTCTTCCTGTACTTGCTGCCCTCTAGACTTGACATAAGGAAGAAATAAACTTCTAACATGCTGCTGCTGCTGCTGCTAAGTCACTTCAGTCGTGTCCGACTCTGTGTGACCCCATAGACGGCAGCCCACCAGGCTCACTCGTCCCTGGGATTCTCCAGGCAAGAACACTGGAGTGGGTTGCCATTTCCTTCTCCAATGCATAAAAGTGAAAAGTGAAAGTGAAGTCGCTCAGTCATGTGCGACCCTCAGCGACCCCATGGACTGCAGCCTTCCAGGCTCGTCCACCCATGGGATTTTCCAGGCAAAAGTACTGGAGTGGGGTGCCATTGCCTTCTCCATGCTAGTCACTAATATTTTGGGGTTATTGGTTCTAGCAGTTAGCCTTCTCTGTCTTACACAGAAATCAAGACAGGAAAACTGAAATGCTGACTTAGTGAAAGCCTAAAATGGCTGGTATTGTTTTAGCAGTCAGACAGCAGACAGTAAGGGGGTCAATATACTGAGCTAGAGAGCTGGAGGGTCTTGATGATCTCTGGCCAAACATTTCATGTACGTGTCGTTGGCAATAACTTAAGAAAAGGATTGCATGCTTCTGAGCCTGAAGCTATAAGGAAAGTGGCTAGAAAAAGGTATAGTAAAGAGCATGTTGATTATTCTTAAATGCCTTTAGTACTGGAGCTTAGACAAGAATGGAGAGATTTTCATGCAGAGATTAAAGGGGAAAAGTCCAAGGATCAAGAGTCCTTGATTTATAAGGACCAAGTTTATAAGAACCAACTACTGCTGAACTCCAAATAATGAAATAAGACTGGAAAATGTCTCGAGCTACCAAGACCCATAAGACTTCTTACTGACACACTGTGGCTTTGGAGCAAAGATCAAGATAAGGGATTGTTTCAGTGAGCATCAAGTTAGCCAGGAATTTGAGAAAGGGATACAAGGGGATGAAAGAGAAAAGAAAAAATCAGGCTTGAGAATTATGTCTAGGTGCAGGGAGCTATATTTGATATCCTGTGATGAACCATAATGGAAAAGAACACATAAAAAATGTGTGTGTGTATCATTTTGTTGTACAGTAGAAATTAACACAATATTATAAATCAACTATACTTCAATTTTTATTTAAAAAATATGTCTAGGAATGAACTTGAGTGCAGTTACTGATTAGAAGCAAATAGGTCAAATGTCTAGTGGGTCTCTGAAGAAATTATATTGCAAAACTAATCACTAACTTACTTGCTCTAATGAGGCTTCTAATTGTTTAAGACTTAAAACAATTCTTGAATCCCTAAACGTGCATGAGTAGGAAACAGGTTATTAAGCTCCCAGGGAAAATTTTATTCCCATCATGCCCACTTCAGAGGTGACCCTGGAGGAAAACAGCAAAGGAAGAAACGCCCAGTGGGTGGATCAAAGTTCATGGAGAATGAGGGACAGGGGAGTTCCTCTCAGAGAGGACTCTGTGTCTGACAAAGTCATCTCCCCAGTGATCAGGAAAGGGCCTTTCACATTGCCTGGTCAGGAGGATTTCAGAAGAATGCTGGACCAGGGGCTGCTGTCTCCCACTCTGCCCTTCTCCAAACAAATGTTTTAAGTTGTACATTGCTTGACCATTGTCTACTGAGGGGAAAAGGGGTGAAGAGGAAGAACACATAATTTATTTTTTCTCTTTGAAGGTCACCAGAGGCTCCACATCCAAGCCTGATAAGGACTTTGCAATGCTCAGAGATCCTGGACTCAGCTGGATGCAGGAACTGTCTGGGACTTAGGATTGTCTCCTTTGGATAGGGGAACAATGGGTTCTGCATATGGAAGAAATAGTGAAATCAATATTCAGTGACCAGAAGAGCAGACTGTGGCACAGACTGTCTAGTCACAAGACCTATTTCCTTCTGTGCTCTCAATCAAACTACTTTTCTGGCCTCTTTTGCATGTGATCAAATCTAGTGGTTTAGGAATATGGGGAAAAAGTGATGTGTCCACTTCCAGGTCTGACCCATGAGTAATCTAAATGTGCCAAACTCACTCTTTCCCCTCATATGCTAGCTTCAGGCAGAGAATGCAACTGAGGGCCCCACGACTGGCAAGAAGGATCCCTAAATGCAGAAGCTCCACCCCCTCCTCATTTATCAACACTGATTGGCTATGATGTGTGAACAATAAACTTTTATGAAAAGACATTGAAATCTATGGGCTGTTTCTTCTAGCAACAAGCCTTTCCTTACTAATGCAGGTGGGACCAAGCCAACCACTCATACTTAGAGCATCTTTAATGGAAGGAGAACACTGGCAGTTCATTAGCTCTCAGATACATGGACTTCTGAAATGCACATCTATTTTCCTCATTTCTTTCTATTGAACATGGAGTCACAGGACAGGAAGTATCCTATTGTGAAATAAAGACCTGATTTTAAATCTAAGATCTGTCACAGATTAGCTACTTGTTCTTAAGTAAATCATTTAATCACTGTGAGCTAGCTACCTTATAGAGATGTTATAAGGAAGAAATCAGGAGGAAACATGAAAGTTTTGAGCATAATCCCTGAAACATGATATGTATTCACAGTATGTGGAAGGTATTCTAAGTAATATCTATCTATCTATAATCTCATTTAATTCCACAACAATCTTATGATGTTGGCACTACTCTTATTCAAATTATACTCACAATGGATATAAAGGCACAGGAGATTAGGAATTGCCCAAAGAACACCATCAGTAAATGGACTGAAATACAGGGGTCTGACTCTGGAGCCTTCCTTCCCACTGCCTGTCCAACAACACTGCTGCCTCCAGACATCTGGCCTAGCAACATCCCTTCCAGTTTCTGTTCTTCCAGAACACACAAAAGTCTCCCATGAGGGAGCTCAGTAACATGTCTCCTACACTGAATCCTCTGATCTGCTTGGATCTTGCCTTATTCTTTTTTCTATTCCCTCCCCTAAACGTATCACATACCCTGTTCCTCATTTCTGGAATGACACAGAAAAAATAAGTTTAGCTGTTTGTCTGGTATTGCCTGATGAGTGCACTGAAGAAAAAGTCAAACAGAAGCAGGTCACTTAGGTCTCTGGTTTTTCCTCTATGCCATTTGCTGAAATGACCATCTAACTCTACTCAACAGACATATGTGGTAGAGGAGGGGGGATGGTAACGGTTCACATTTTGGGTGACCTGGGAACAGCAGCTTAAGAGGCAAAGCTTATGTGAATGTAACAGATCCAACTGAACTGATCTTTCAAACTTCAGGATATATTATGGAAATCTCCCCTCTACACATAGAAACGCACACACACACAAAATCTTGGTTGGCAAAATGGTTGTCTAAGGAGGCCTTACAAATAGCTGAGAAAAGAAGACAAGTGAAAAGCCAAGGAGAAAAGGAAAGATATACCCATCTGAATGCAGAGTTCCAAAGAAAAGCAAGGAGAGATAAGAAAGTCTTCCTAAGTGAACAATGTAAAGAAATAGAGGAAAACCATAGGATGGGAAAGACTAGAGATCTTTCCAAGAGAACTAGAGATACCAAGGGAACATTTCATGCAAAGATGGGCACAATAAAGGACAGAAACGGTATGGACCTAACAGGAGCAGAGGACATCAAGAAGAGTGGCAAGAATATAGTTAAGAACTATACAAAACAGATCTTAATGACCCAAAAAATCATGATGATCACTCACCTAGAGTCAGACATCTTGGCGTGTGAAGTCAAGTGGGCATTAGGAAGCATCACTACAAACAAAGCTAGTAGAGGTGATGGATGGAATTCCAGCTGAGCTATTTCAAATCCTAAAAGATGATGCTGTGAAAGTGCTGCACTCAAAATGCCAGCAAATTTGGGAAACTCAGCAGTGGCCACAGGACTGGAAAAGGTCAGTTTTCATTCCAATCCCAAAGAAAGGCAATGCCAAAGAATGCTCAAACTACCACACAACTGCACTCATCTCACATGCTAGTAAAGTAATGCTCAAAATTCTCCAAGCCAGGCTTCAACAGGATGTGAACTGTGAACTTCCATATGGTCAAAATCCAGATGGATTTAGAAAAGGCAGAGGAACCAGAGATCAAATTGTCAACATCCATTTGATCATTAAAAAAGCAAGAGAGTTCCAGAAAAACATCTATTTCTGCATTATTGACTATGCCAAAGCCTTTGACTGTGTGGACCACAACAAACTTTGCAAAATTCTGAAAGAGATGGGAATACCAGACCACCTTACCTGCCTCTTAAGAAACCTGTATGCAGGTCAGGAAGCAACAGTTAGAACTGGACACGGAAAAACAGATTGGTTCCAAATCAGGAAAGGAGTACATCAAGGCTGTATATTGTCACCCTGCTTATTTAACTTATATGAAGAGTGCATCATGAGAAATGCTGGGCTGGATGAAGCACATGCTGGAATCAAGATTTCGAGGAGAAATATCAGTAACCTCAATAATATGCAGATGACACCACACTTAAGGCAGAAAGCGAAGAAGAACTAGAGAGCCTCTCAGTGAAAGTGAAAGAGGAGAGTGAAAAAGTTGGCTTAAAACTCAACATTCAAAAAACTAAGATCATGGCATCTGGTTCCATCACTTCATGGGAAATAGATGGAGAAACAGTGGAAACAGTGACAGACGTTATTTTGGGGTGCTCCAAAATCACTGCAGAGGGTGACTGCAGCCATGAAATTAAAAGATGTTTGCTCCTTGAAAGAAAAGTCATGACCAACCTAGACAGCATATTAAAAATCAGAGACATTACTTTGTCAACAAAGGTCCATCTAGTCAAGGCTATGGTTTTTCCAGTAGTCATGTATGGATGTGAGAGTTGGACTATAAAGAAAGTTTAGCACTGAAAAATTGATGCTTTTAAACTGGTGTTGGAAAAGACTCTTGAGAGTCCCTTGGACAGCAAGGAGATCCAACCATTCCATCCTAAAGGAAATCAGTCCTGAATATTCATAGGAATGACTGATGCTGAAGCTGAAACTTCAATACATTGGCCACCTGATGCAAAGAACTCATTTGAAAAAACTGTGATGCTGGGAAAGATTGAAGGCGGGAGGAGAAGGGGATGACAGAGGATGAGATGGCATCACTTCATTAGTGATGGCATTGGATGGCATCACCAACTCGATGAACATGAGTTTGAGCAAACTCCGGGAGTTGGTGATGGACCAGGAAGCCTGGCGTGCTGCAGTCCATGGGGTTGCAAAGAGTTGGACACACCTGAGCGACTGAACTGAACTGAATTGAACTGACCTAAGAATCAGCAAAATGATATGTATTTGAAAGCCCACACTAAATGAGCAGAACTTGCTTGATAAAATTAAAGCAGCTTTTTTTCCCCAACAATATCCTTAAAATGTTTTTACAAGATGGGAGGATGGTCTTTTATATGCCCATCGATGAAAAGTCAAATAGTTTAATGATTTTTTCAGTGACCCTTAGGTAATAATTCTACATGTACTGTAAATATCCAAACCTATTCTTGATGCTATATTTAAAATGCCTAACCTTACAATATAAAAATTGCAAATGTGACTAAAAGTTAAATCCTCTCCCTAGTTGTTAAGCAGGAAGCTCTGGAAATGGGAGCATGGTCCTTCTTTTCTCTCTTCCCATGCTATGGCTTTCATCCCTCTTCTCATCTTACTAACTATGGCTTCTGATCCCTCCAACATTGAATTTGAGGAAGGAAGGAGAGACATGAATATACTCTCTTTGGACTGGTACTGTTATAAAATGCTTTCAATATTTCTGACCTTGACTGGAGACATAGTCTCTAACAGAAATTTTCCTGGCTTCTCTCAAGGGTCACCCATCACCAGTATTGGGGGTGCCTAATATACAATTCCTATAAAGTGGTGATTTCATTACTCCTAAGTGCTTCCCTGGTGGCTCAGGAGTTAACAATACCTGCAGTGCAGGAGATGAGGGTTAGATCCCTGCGTTGGGAAGATCCCCTGGAGATAGAAATGGCAACCCATTCCAGTATTCTCACCTGGGAAATTCCATGGACAGAAGAGCTTGGTGGGTTACAGTCTATGTGTTCACAAGAGTAGGATACAACCTAACAACTACACCACCATTACTCCTGATCACATTACTTACTCCTTCTGAAGTCCCTATGAATCCAGAAATATGCTGAACTTCTATATGTCCCTTCAACTCTCTACTGAGTGGAGCCTCAGGGATCCTATGTTGGCCCTTTTGCTTGTAGCCCACTGTGGACCACAGGAAATGATTATCTGCTCTTTATCTTCACAAGCTCTGAGAGTAGGGCTGATACTAAAAGCAGCCATCTTAACATAAATTAATCTGCCAAGATCTAGACTGTCCATTATCTCTTTCAATTTTTCAGATGGGAGTCAGACATGAGGCCATCATCCTTCAACTAGAGGGTCACACATCAAATTTGTCCAGTGGTCCTCTTGAAACTCTCTCTTCTTGGCTAGAGAGGAAAGAGAAGCATGCCTTTCCCTCTCCTCCTTGGTGGGATGGGACCCATGGTACATGTCTTTTCAAAGAAGCCCCTCCAGAAATCCCACACCACTGATTGTTGACATCTGACACTTGAATCCCTCACCATGGATGAGGTTATTAAAAGTTGTGGAACTGCTTTTGAAATGACCTTGATTTTGCAACTTGGTCCAGAATCTCACTTTGGAGTAACATACCCATTTATATCTTGGTGCTTCATGGGAAATTCTCATTTAACATTTTAATACACATATCATTAAAAATTGGGAATCTGTCAGATCACATGATGAAGAAAACATAAGTCATTGATAATTTCACTTCTCACACAAATATAATCCCCGTCAGTATTGGGGGGCAATATTTGTTCTGTCTCTGCCTGGAAACACATTTAAAAGTATCTACTTTTAGAAGATGGAATTATACCCTCCATATTATTTGTAAGTGGGGTTCCCTTGTAGTTCAGTCCGTAAAGAATCTGCCTGCAGTGCAGGAGATCCGGGTTCGATCCCTGGGTCTGGAAGATTCCCTGGAGAAGGAAATGGCAATCCACCCCAGTATCCTTGCCTGGAAAATCTCATGGACAGAAGAGCCTGGTGGGCTGCAGTCCATGGGGTCACAAAGAGTCGGGCATGACTGGGCGACTAACACTTACTTACTTACTTATTATTTGTAAGTAGTTTTTTTCTCCCTAATATATTTTGAACAACTTTTTAATAAATATATTTCTACATATTTTTAGACGGCTGTTCTAGCTGTCACCTTTGGACACACACTGTTGATTCAACAAATCATTACTGTTATAATGATTCCATTAAATATCCACTTTCATGAGTATTTTGGTGGACAAATTTTTGTGTTCATAATAAAATATAAATAATAAAATTAGAAATATAATAATATTAAAAGTTACAAGTAAAACATAAATCCCACCACACAGGAGTAGTATTTCAAGCTATAATCAGTAATCGCTAGATTCATATTAATCTGAATTAAGGGTCTAGGAGAAGATTTTGATTGAATATCTCATGGAGAGATGCCAAATCCCACAAAGTGCATTCCAGAGGACTGGAGACAAATTTTAGTCATATTCACAATTTTTCCTTCTAAACCAGTTCTTACTCTCGCCATGTGCTTAGAAACATCACTGAATACTATTAATTCTACTTTGGAAATATTTCCTGGATGCAGCCCCCTTCTCCATCTTTTCCCATTATATTCACCCAGCATCTTTCTTCACCTAAACTGCTATATTCATCTTCATGCCCCACTCACCTTTCATCCACACTGACACCAGATTGGACTCCCTTAAAACACTTTCTATTACTTCCAGATTTCAATTCTATGTGGCTTTCAGATGGCTAAAGGATAAGTCTGAATGCACACTGCACAGCAGTTCAAGGCATTCTCATTCTCACCCTTGCTTACCCCCACTCCTGTTGCCCCTGCCTTGCATCTTATGCTTTGCTGCTGCTGCTGCTGAGTGGCTTCAGTCGTGTCCGACTCTGTGCGATCCCATAGACGGCAGCCCACCAGGCTCCTCTGTCCCTGGGATTCTCCAGGCAAGAATACTAGAGTGGGTTGCCATTTCCTTCTCCAATGCACGAAAGTGAAAAGTGAAAGCGAAGTTGCCCAGTCGTGTCCGACTCCTAGCGACCCCATGGACGAGCCCACCAGGCTCCTCCGTCCATGGGATTTTCCAGGCAAGAGTACTGGGGTGGGGTGTCATTGCCTTCCCCCCTTATGCTGTAGCCACACTCAATTTCTCAGTGGTCCCGAGATACACTGAGCTTTCTCTAATGGTGATTGTACACATGCTGCTTTCTTTGTCTGGAAAGTCCTAACCTTCCTTATTCCCTTTTTCAAACTCTTACAATCCCGTGTCCGACTCCTGTGATTCCATGAACTGTAGCCTGCCAGGCTCCTCTGTCCATGGGATTCTCCAGGCAAGAATACTGGAGTGGGTTGCCATTTCCTTCTCCAGGGGAATCTTCCCGACCCACGAATTGAACCCAGGTCTCTCGCTTTGCAGGCAGATGCTTTACCAACTGAACTATGCAGGAAGCCCCTTTTCACACTGCTGCTGCTGCTGCTAAGTCGCTTCAGTCGTGTCCGACTCTGTGCGACCCCATAGACGGCAGCCCACCAGGCTCCCCCGTCCCTGGGATTCTCCAGGCAAGAACACTGGAGTGGGTTGCCATTTCCTGCTCCAATGCATAAAAGTGAAAAGTGAAAGTGAAGTCGCTCAGTCGTGTCGGATTCTTAGCGACCCCATGGACTGCGGCCCACCAGGGTCCTCCGTCCATGGGATTTTCCAGGCAAGAGGTGCTACTATCTCCTCTCTTTTCCTGAAAGGTCTTGTTGATGATTCCCATTGCTCCCTCCTCTGGTTGTTCATGGTATGAAACAAACAGGTTTCTCTGTTTCATGCTTGTCTTATCACGTTGTATTTTTTTTTTTTCCCATTCTCATACTTGATTTTTTATTCTAAATCTGGTGCTTCTAATTTTTTTAACTAATTTTTAATTGGAGAATGATTGCTTTACAATGTTATATTGGTTTCTGCCATACAACAATGTGAATCAGCCATAAGTATACTTATGTCCTCTCCCTCCCAACCCTCTAGGTTGAGTGGTAGTACATATATACAATGGAATATTACTCAGACACAAAAAGGAACAAACTTGAGTCAGTTCTAGTGAGGTGGAGGAACTTATGGCTTGTTATATACAGAGTGAAGTAAGTCAGAAAAAGAAAAACAAATATCGTGTATTAATGCATATATGAAACCTATGGTACAGATGAACCATAAATGGTACAAATGAACCTATTTGTTGGGCAGGAATAGAGACACGTACCTAGAGAACAGACTTGTGGGCACAGTGAGGGAAGGAGAAGGTGGGATGAATTGAGATGGTAACACTGAAATGTATACATTACCATAGATAAAATAGAGATAGCTGGTAGGAAGTTGCTGTAGAACACAAGGAGCTCAGCTTGATGTGTTGCATTGTTTTTATTCCTTGGCCTGTCTCAGTGGACTGAGAGCTGCTGGAGGAGAGGGACTTGAATACTCTTCCACCTCATACCGTTAGACTTGTAGAATATGCTCAATAAACCAGGTTGATCATTTAGAAGTCTTTTTGATACTAATAAATGACTTAACTGCTCTGAAACATAATGTAGAAACCACTATTCCTTTCCCCCACTTCTTTTATAGCTTAAAAAAAATAAATATGCCAGTGGATGGAGGAGTCACCACATCATGGTAAAGCAAGGAAGAACCTGACTCAGGATGCTGGGGTTGCGGTCCTGCTTTCCAGCTCTTGAAATGAAAGTATAGTAGGTCCACCTTGACCCAATGGGGTACATTACATAAAACTCATAGATTTACAGGTTAAAACTGAAGCCTAAAGAGTTTAAAATATATTTCTCCTCTCATTGTGCCAATTGTGTACAATGATAACATACATAATATGCCTAAAATACAAGCCCAGATATGCATTTCTAGGCTGTATGAAATAAGCGCTCCAGCTCCAGTAAACACCGTTTTTAAAGCACACACTCAATGATACATTTAAATTAGAATAAAAAGACAGAGAACATCATGTGAAACACTTCATTACCTTTTGCATTTCTATGAAGCCTAGGGTAGAGGCAAGCATTAAAATAACAAGATTGAAAAGTGGCTGGTGAAAAGGTCTTTAGCGCTTCTCATCTGACATTTTTAAAGGGGCTTATTAATGCAAAAACCCTGAGGCTTTCATCCTGTGCACACAGAAACTGAATGTCTGAGGCGCAGACAGACTGCAGAGGAAGTCGGCCCCACTGGAGGTGTTCCATAGGAGAGGCTGACAGGAGGCTGCCACTTCTCCTTCAGCGTCCCTTCATCCGCCCCACCCATCACCACTTTTCCCACAGCCACGCTGAAAAATGTCGTTTCAGTCCTTATTCCAAATTCTAGCTTCACCAAACTTGACAGGTTACCGTGCCCCTGCTGGCTACCTTACAGGCTGCTGGGCAGTGCCATCCACCCCACTGCTAATGAAGGTAACACCACACAAGTCTATCACTGCTCCAAGGGCCAAAGTGGCTGTCAACCTGGCCCTCTTGTATTTTGACTGTATAAGAAATCCCTGAACAGAAGCCAATCAGTTCTCCTTTTCAAAGCCAACAGAAATGAGTCTCTACTCTCTGAGAGAATTCTACCCAGTACTCAGACATAAAGTATGAGGGACTGCTTTCCAGCGTTATTCCTACTGGTCTCATATTCTAGAATCCTGTTCCCTGTTTTATTATGCTCCATCCCGACACACTGTAACACATGTAATGTGGTCTCTATGGTACACATTGGAAGCCATATCTCATTCTGCTCCTTACATGCTTGCATCCTCAGACAGCTGGGGACTGGACCAGAGTTGTCAAAAGTCCTTTCATTCTTGAAAAATGCTTCTTAACTCTCCCTGAGAACTCCTGTCCTTTTGTTTATTTTGGACAACTGCTAAAACTTCGCTCTCTCATCCCAGTCCATCCTAGCCTCACCCTCTCTGAGCATTTGAACCTCTCATTGTGCTAGCAAGTAAGAGGGCCTTGAAGAATCCCCTAGAGAGGTCACAAGTCCTTCTTATCCCCACCCACATCAACCCAGACTAAGCCTCCCCTCACTGGGTTGGTGGAAAAAGAGAACTAGGTAGAGAGAGTCTATGCCCTTCAAACTCTATTCATAAAGTAGAAGAACTTTTCAAAGATAGTTAAAATTCCAGTTGATACCTCAAGAAGTCACGTCAAGAATACGACAATTCACGTGTAAGAGCTTTTATCGCCTTGATACAACACTGGTAATTGTTCTTCAGGCCTGTGCCTTTGAAAGCTCTCCTGAGTCATTGTACCTCAGTAAAACAAACGTCACTACATCTAAAACCATCCTCAACTCCCCTGATCTGTCCTCCTGACCACATGTGCAGAGCCACAGAGTCATAGAGCTTAATGGTAACCTGGAGACCATCTCATAACAAGTCCTCTATAGCCATTCCCTTCATTTTACAAAAGGAGAACATGAGGCAAAAAGGAAGAGATTTGTTTAAGTTGGAAAGAGAGGTAACATTTATTAGCATTTCAGGCCCCTGACTACTAAACTGCTGCTTTTTTGGCCATTTCACCATTTCCTGATATTCAAGCTACTAAAGATGGCCCCGAAGTGCTCTCTTATCAAGGCAGAATTTGACACTCGGCACAGGATTTTGTGCTCGGTGGTCATTAATAAATAAGGGAGACTCCAAACAGCACAAGTTTCCCGGATAAGAAAGGCCTGAGGCAGTGGTTTTGGTTTTTGTTTTCTTTTCTTTTCCTGACCAATAATGGATTCTGTCAAGATCTTGGAGGATTTTCTACTTCTAACATCAGAGCAGCGGCGTCTTTAAGAGTGGTGCTGTTTAACAGCAGTGTCCAAATTGAGAACCTTGAAAACTCAAGGGCATACCTGAGGGGAAAAGCAGCTTGAGAGACTTCAAATTCCTAGGACTTCATCAACAATCAACTCCTGAGGGTCTTCAGAGATGACAGGATGACTACAACATAAAATACCTGTTTTTTAACAAACATGGTGAAACCTGATCAAGTGAATTTGTGTTTTATTTTTTTCCACCTCAGTCATTCTGTAAGAAAGTATACTTTATCCTGACATGCAGCCATTTCACAAAATATTTTCAAACTTCTCTTTGGAAATTGCCATCAAAGCCTGCTCAGTATTCTCTTCAGGGTTTTCAGTATTAATAGTTGCTTTTTCCTTAAGGTGGATTTGGATAATAGAAATGGCCAAAAGTCACACCCTTAGTTAATTAAAAGAAACAAGGCAGATAAAATTATATTTTTCTAAAGCTATGTACTCTTTTAAATTGTATATTGATAAAGGCATCAATTATCTGGGATATTTTGAAGGTGTTTCCAAAGACATCATTTCAAAAATAACTGAAGGAATGTCAGTGTCATTGAAAGAAGAATATAATCTCTCTCAGTGATTAAAGCAGAGTCAACATTCATATAAACTTCAAATAAGCTTCAGTATTGTGTTTTCAAAGACCAGGCACAAGTGTGACACATTCCCCCAATAAAATACATGCTGTCACATAAATGGACATTTGAAAAGATGTTTAATAGCTTAGAAAATGCTTTTGTTACAACATTAAATGAAAAAATCAGAGTATAAAACTATACATCACAGAGTTTCACAACCACATAAAAATGTTCATAGGATAGGAGGAATAGATACCAAGAAGTCAAAAGTGATGATCTTTGGGTGGTGGACTAGCAAGTGATTGTATTTCTACTGTTCAGTATTGTCTAAAAATTTTTAATGAATGGGTGTAACCTGTACAGTAATAGAAATAGAAATGCTTTCCTTTCTTAAAAAAAAAAAAAAACCCTCAATTATATGTAAACATTTTCTCACAACCAATAAAAGAATTGCTTCTATTTGGCCTCAGATTATGATCACTTCCATGCATGATGTTTCACCTGTAACGTGAAGTAACTGGGTAGTTGCCATCACTCTGAAGGCTTTAGAAAAGACCAAATGCAGCAACCATAGATGCAAAGATTAAACACCTAGAAAAGTTGCAGAATAATAAAATAGCATGATTTGGTTCTATGAAAGAAGTATTTTATTTACTTGAACACCTTGTACCATAATAAGACTAAATTTTATAACTACTTCCCTGGTGGCTCAGGTGGTAAGGAATGTGCTTGCAATGCTGGAGACCTGGGTTCGATCCCTGGGTCGGGAAGATCCCCTGGAGAAGGGAATGGCAACCCACTCCAGTATTCTTGCCTGGAGAATTCCAGGGACAGAGCAGCCCAGCAGGCTACAGTCCATGGGGTCGCAAGGAGTCGGACATGACTGAGCATGCACACATGTGTTCATTAGACCAATGTGAGCATGTTTATTAAGAAACTTAAACATACAGCAGCAGAGCTAGACTTTACCTAAAGATACGGTAGTCTTTAACCCAACGGGCATACTACACAGTTCACTCCTTTAGTAGGCATTTTCCAAGTGCCGTAAAGCACCCAATAACCAGTACCCAAAAGCTCTATGAGAAATTGTAATTTATATATTTATGGTACAATACTTTCCTTGTTCACAAAACAAGATTTGTTACCTCTAATTTTTTACACAACTCTGTACTCATGATACAACTATTATTAGTGTTCATCACAAAGAATTAGAAAACAGTTTTAGGTCTAATTGCAACACCCTAAGGTCAGGAGCCATGTCTTAATTGTTTTAATAATCAATAAATTTGCCAAATTAAATTCCTGTTGTGTAGATTAGGACACTGAGGTTTGGGGATGTCATGTGATTTGTCCATGGTTACAAAGCAAAAAAAGTGTTTTAGGATACCCAACTTCTTTTCTATTGTATACGCTTTCTATAATAATACCTGAACTTTGATAACTACAGTATCTTTTAAATATAGATAACAAAAAATTTAATTCAACACTCAAGAATCTAAATTCCTAGAAGCAATAAAATTTATAATGAAGAGAGTGATCCTTTATAGAAAATCTGTAATAACTGTATAAACAATTAAGGATGATTAAATACATTTATAACTAGGAAATTACAGAGAAAAAGTGCTATAAAATGTAAATAATAAGGAACCAAGCAAGTTGAGTTTATCTTCGCTGGAATAGTAGTACTCTGAGCTATGACATCGGAGAAGGCAATGGCACCCCACTCCAGTACTCTTGCCTGGAAAATCCTACGGACAGAGGAGCCTGGTAGGCTGCAGTCCATGGGGTCGCTAAGAGTCGGACACGACTGATAGACTCCACTTTCACTTTTCACTTTCATGCATTGGAGAAGGAAATGGCAACCCACTCCAGTGTTCTTGCCTGGAGAATCCCAGGGACAGGGGAGCCTGGTGGGCTGCCGTCTATGGGGTCGCACAGAGTCGGACACGACTGAAGCGACTTAGCAGTAGCAGCAGCAGAGCTATGACATAATAGAGGTGCTCAAAACTCAAATCCTAAAAATATCAATATAGGTTGAGAGAGATAAATTACCATATGGATGAAGTGCTAATACAACTGTCTAGAGACTATCATCTAAGAATTATATGTAAGGACACACAGGATTTGAGGCAGTATATTTTGTTACAAAGAATAATAAACAGGGCTCCCTGGATTCAGTTAGTTCAAATGTTATATAATTCTCTAATATACCCAAAATAAAGCCCTCTATGCAGTGATGCACTAGTAGACGTTCACCATTGGCTCTCAGGGGCTTGCGGGGGGTTGGATTGCAGATGGATGCATATACGTGTGTGTGCATGCTACGTCTCTTCAGTCATGTCCAACTCTTTGCGACCCTATGGACTATAATCTGCCAGGCTCCTCTGAGATTCTGAGATTCTTCAGGAAAGAATACTTGAGTGGGTTGCCAGCCTTCCTCCAGGGAATCTTCCTGACCCAGATGTTCAACCCATGTCTTTTATGTCTCCTGAATTGGCAGGGAGGTTCTTTACCACTAACACCACTTGGGAAGACTGGATGCATGTATGTATGCTTATTATAAATTTTACTGATATAAAAGATATACTTCAAATAATTTAGAATTAAAATAACATACATGATTTTTTATTGTAAGTTCTACATAATCAACTGATTCTCACAGAATGTATTTGCTAGTTTTTACCATAATTTTGTAGCCATAAACAACCTGTGGCTGCAATTGAATGAGTATAGTCCTGACTTGTTGATGTCACTGAACATCTAATTAGCAAAAGATGTACAGTAGTGCACCATTGTATAATATTTCCACCAAACAAATAAAATAAAAATAAACAGCCACAAGAGCATATATTATAGCAAAATCCAGTAAAATTGAGAATATGGTGAATTCTGAATATGTCCTACTTTTGTTTCTAATATGACTTATTTTATTTTTAACTGAATGTAATTTTAATTTAATAATGGCTCTCTAGACTTCCCTGGTGGCTCAGATGGTAAATCGTCTGTCTACAATGCAGAAGACCCAAGTTCAAGCCCTGGGTCAGGAAGATCCCCTGAAGAAGGAAATGGCAATCCACTCCAGTACTATTGCCTAGAAAATCCCATGGACAGAGGAGCCTGGTAGACTACAGTCCATGGTGTTGCAAAGAGTCAGACACGACTGAGCAACTTCACTTTCACTTTAGGGGCCAGTTCCCAAGATGGTGGAGTAGAAAGACCCTGAGTTTACCTCCTATCATACATACACCCGAACTTCTCTATTTACAGAACAACTATCAATGAAAAAGACTTGAACCTAACAGAAAAGATCTCCCACATCTAAAGATATAAAGAAGAATCATAACAAAATAAGTAGAAGGTGTGCAATTGTGTTATAGTCAAGACCCATATACACCCAGGTGCGTGATCCAAAAATGGAAAAATAATTATAATTGCAGAGGTTCTCTCTAAGGAGTGAGGGGTTTGAGCACCACATCAGGCTCCCCAGCTCAGGATCTTAAACCAGGAAGATGAGCCCCAGAACATTTAGTTTTGAAGGCCAGCATGACTTATTTGGTGAAGGGTTGTGGAGGGTTGTGGGAAATAGAGACTTCATTCTTAAAGGGTGCACACAAAATCTTACAAGTTTCAGGACCCAGAGCAGAAACAACAAATTGAAAGGATGCTGAGTCAGACTTATGTGCTGATCTTAGAGAGTCTCCTGGAGAGGGAAGAGGCAAGTGGAGCATACTCTAGGGACATAAACACTGAAGTCAACCAGTTTAGGAAGCTTGTTCTACTATATGGGCACTGTTACTGGAAATAACCATTTTTGAATCCTCCTTTAGCTTATCAGCCTGAGGACCCAGCCCTTCTCTGACCTAACAGCCTATAGGCACCAGTCCTAGGATACCTCAGGCCAAGCAGGTAAGGGGTAGGGACACAGCCCACCAACACACAGGCTGCCTTAAGACTTCCTGAACCCACAATCATCCCTGTACATGTCTCTGCCAACCAGAGGTCCCAGGACCCAGCACCATACACCAGTACACAGGCAGTAGACCTGGGACCTCAGGACCCAGCTCTGTCTACCAGTGGTCAGGCACCAGCTTCAGAATGCACTGGGCCTCAGCCCCACAATTGAGCCTGCTCTAACCTTGGGACCAGTCTCACCAACTTACAAGTAGACACCAGCCACAGAGAAACCACAGCCCCACATCTGCCGTGGCAGGACCCAGCCCATCCATCAGCAGGCCAACACAAGCTTCAGGACACCCCAGGCACCACTGCCAGATGTGTCAGGAAGCAATAAAATCTACCAGTGGTCGGACACCAACTCTGGAGCCCTAGGTCTGGCCCCCAGATCCCAAGACCTGGCTCTGCCTTCTAGTGGGCCAGCACTAGCCCCAGAATCTGGCTTCACGAACCAGTGGCCAGGCAACACTCCCAGGATGTCCTGGATCCTGACTCCACTAACCAGTAAGTCAGGTCCAGTCCTGGGTCCTCCCAGGGATCCACAGTCAACGGCTTCATGACCCAGCCCTGCCAATCAATAGCTGGCAGCTTACATACAAGGTGGGGCTTGGTAACCAACCAGACCAGGAGCCATCTATGTCTATCAAACCTCTCATGGTAATCAAACCATCACAACAAAACTATCCATAAAACCTATATAGAAGCACTCCTTGGGTATATACCTCTGGTGACTACAAGAGATATGCTGCCAGGACACACAGGACATCTCGTACAGAAGGCCACTTATCCAAGATCAGGAGACATAAGAATCTACCAGATACATAAAAATAGAAACAGCAAGTTAGACAAAATCAGGCAACAGAGGAATATGTTCATAATAGACAAACAAGAAAAAAAGTCCAGTAGAAGAACTAAGTGAAACAGAGATGCAATATACGCAATAAAGAGTTCAAGGTAATGATCATAAAAATGCTTTAAAAAAAAAAAAAAACTAGGGAGAAATAAAGGACAAACACAGGAGAAGTTTAACAAAGAGTTAGAAAATAGAAACAGAGCTGAAGAATAAAATAGTCATAATTTAAAAAATACACTAGAAGGAATCAACAGTAGATTAGATGATACAGAGGAACAGGGAACAATAAAAAATGAAATGAACAAAAACAAGAGAACTACAAAAGCAACCCCAAAACAATAAAACAATGGCAATACGCACATACGCACCAGATCAGATCAGATCAGTCGCTCGGTCGTGTCCGACTCTTTGCGACCCCATGAATTGCAGCACGCCAGGCCTCCCTGTCCATCATCAACTCCCAGAGGTCACTGAGACTCACGTCCATTGAGTCAGTGATGCCATCCAGCGATCTCATCCTCTGTCGTCCCCTTCTCCTCTTGCCCTCAATCCCTCCCAGGATCAGAGTCTTCTCCAATGAGTCAACTCTTCACATGAGGTGGCCAAAGTACTGGAGTCTCAGCTTTAGCATCATTCCTTCCAAAGAAATCCCAGGGCTGATCTCCTTCAGAATGGACTGGTTGGATCTCCTTGCAGTCCAAGGGACTCTCAAGAGTCTTCTCCAATACCACAGTTCTTATTACTTTAAGTGTATATGAACTAAATGTTCTAATTGAAAGATGTAGACTGGTTGGATACAAAAACAATACTCATATATATGCTGCCTACAAGAGATTCATTTCAGATCTAAAGAAACCCAAAAACTGAAGTGAGTAGATGGAAAAAGATACTCTAAGCAAATGGAAATGCAAAAACAAATCAGGATAGGAATGCTTATATTAGACAAAATAGACTTTAAAACAAAGTATTGCAAGAAATAAAAAAAGTACATTACATAATGATCAAGGGTCAATCCAAGAAGATATAACAACTGTCAATACATATGCACACAACATAGGACCAACTAAACACATCAGATCAGATCAGATCAGATCAGTCGCTCAGTCGTGTCTGACTCTTTGCGACCCCATGAACTGCAGCACGCCAGGCCTCCCTATCCATCACCAGCTCTCGGAGGTCACTCAGACTCACATTCATCGAGTCAGTGATGCCATCCAGCCATCTCATCCTCTGTCGTCCCCTTCTCCTCCTGCCCTCAATCCCTCCCAGCATCAGAGTCTTCTCCAATGAGTCAACTCTTCGCATGAGATGGCCAAAATACTGGAGTTTCAGCTTGAGCATCATTCCTTCCAAAGAAATCCCAGGGCTGATCTCCTTCAGAATGGACCGGTTGGATCTCCTTGCAGTCCGAGGGACTCTCAAGAGTCTTCTCCAACACCACAGTTCAAAAGCATCAATTCTTCGGTGCTCAGCCTTCTTCACAGTCCAGCTCTCACATCCATACATGACCACAGGAAAGACCATAGCCTTGACTAGGCGAACCTTTGTTGGCAAAGTGATGTCTCTGCTTTTGAATATGCTATCTAGGTTGGTCATAACCTTCCTTCCAAGGAGTAAGCGTCTTTTAATTTCATGGCTGCAGTCACCATCTGCAGTGATTTTGGAGCCCAGAAAAATAAAGTCTGACACTGTTTCCACTGTTTCTCCATCTATTTCCCATGTAGTGATGGGACCAGATGCCATGATCTTCGTTTTCTGAATGTTGAGCTTTAAGCCAACCTTTTCACTCTCCACTTTCACTTTCATCAAGAGGCTTTTGAGTTCCTCTTCACTTTCTGCCATAAGGGTGGTATCATCTGCATATCTGAGGTTATTGAGATTTCTCCCGGCAATCTTGATTCCAGCTTGTGTTTCCTCCAGTCCAGCATTTCTCATGATGTACTCTGCATATAAGTTAAATAAACATGGTGACAATATACAGCCTTGACATACTCCTTTTCCTATTTGGAACCAGTCTGTTGTTCCATGACCAGTTCTAACTGTTGCTTCCTGACCTGCATACAGATTTCTCAAGAGGCAGATCAGGTGGTCTGGTATTCCCATCTCTCTCAGAATTTTCCAGAGTTTATTGTGATCTACACAGTCAAAGGCTTTGGCATAGTCAATAATGCAGAAATAGATGTTTTTCTGGAACTCTCTTGCTTTTTCGATAATCCAGCGGATGCTGGCAATTTGATCTCTCGTTCCTCTGCCTTTTCTAAACCCAGCTTGAACATCAGGAAGTTCACGGTTCACATATTGCTGAAGCCTGGCTTGGAGAATTTTGAGCATTACTTTACTAGCGTGCGAGATGAGTGCAATTGTGCGGTAGTTTGAGCATTCTTTGGCATTGCCTTTCTTTGGGATTGGGATGAAAACTGACCTTTTCCAATCTTGTGGCCACTGCTGAGTTTTCCAAATTTGCTGGCATATTGAGTGAAGCACTTTCACAGCATCATCTTTCAGGATTTGGAATAGCTCCACTGGAATTCCATCACCTCCACTAGCTTTGTTCATAGTGATGCTTTCTAAGGCCCACTTGACTTCACATTCCAGGATGTCTGGCTCTAGGTCAGTGATCACACCATCATGATTATCTGGGTCGTGAAGCTCTTTTTTGTACAGTTCTTCTGTGTATTCTTGCCACCTCTTCTTAATATCTTCTGCTTCCGTTAGGTCCACACCATTTCTGTCCTTTATCGAGCCCATCTTTGCATGAAATGTTTCTTTGGTATCTCTGATTTTCTTGAACTAAACACATAAAGCAGATATTAACAAACATAAAGGGAGAAGCTGACAGTAACACAACAACAGTAGAAAACTTTAACACTCCCTTTACATCAATAGACAGATCATCCAGACAGAAAATCGATAAGCAAATATTGATCTTACATGACACGTTACATCAGATGGACTCAATATATAGGGAACATTCCATTCAAAAGCAGCAGAATACATATTCTTTTCACAGGCAAATGAAAGATTCAGGATAGATCATATGGTAGGCCATAAAACAAAGCTCTGTAAATTAAAGAAAATTTAAATCACATATTTTTCTGACTATAATGTTGTGAGACCAGAAATCAACTACAAGAAAAAACTGCAAAAATCACAAGCACAAGGAGGCTAAACCATATGGTATTAAACAATCAGTGGACCACTAAATAAATCAAAGAAATTAACAAATACCTGGAGGGAAATTCCCTGCTGGTTAACACTTAGCACGTCCACTGTGGTGGCCTGGGTTTAATGCCTGGTCAAGGAATGAAGATACTTTAAGCTGTGAGGTATGATCAAAAGAAAAAAACCTGGAGACAAATGAAAATGAAAACGTGATTCAAAAATCTACTTTTATTGTTGCTTAGTCGCTAAGTTGTGTCCAACTCTTGCATCCCCATGGATGGTAGCCTGCCAGCTTCCTCTGTCCATGGGATTTCCCTGGCAATAATAGTGGAGTGGGTTGCCATTTCCTTCTCCAGGGGATCTTCTCAACCCAGGAATCAGACCCACATCTCCCTGCTTGGCAGGGATATTTTTTACCACTGAACTTCCTGGGATCTTCCTGACCTAGAGATCGAGCTCACATTTCCTGCAGCTACCAGGGAAGCCCTCAGATCTATAGGATATAGCAAAAGCAGTTCTAAGAGAGAGCAATTCTAAACTTATAGTGATACAAGCTTGTTTCAGGAAACAAGGAAAATATCAAATAAATATCATAATTTTTCATCCAAAGGAACTAGAAAAAGAGCAAACAAAACCCAGAGTTAGTAGAAGGAATGAAATCATCAATATCAAAACAAAAATAAATAAAATAGAGACAAAACAGAAGTGGAAAAAATCAATGAAACTAAAAGGTGGTTCTTTGAAAAAACAAAATTGACAAATGTTTAGCCAGACTCCTCTAGAGAAAAAGAGAGAGGACTCAAGTCAGTGAAAATAGATATGAAAGAGAACTTACCATGAACAAACACTAGAGAAACACAAAGAATCACAAGAGATTACTATGAAGAACTATGTGCTTGCTAATAAAATCAATAATGTAGAAGAAATGGAAAATTGCTAGAAATGCAAAATCTCTCAAGACTAAATGGGGAAGAAATAGAAAATATGAAAAGACCAATTATCATTTAGGAGTTTGAATCAGTAGAAAAACAACAAAAAAACAAAACCTTCCAACAAACAAAAGTTCAGGATCAGATGGCTTCATAGATAAATTCTGCCAAACATTTAGAAGAGTTACCACCCAGTCTTCTCAAGCTGTTTCAAAAAATTGCAGAGAAAGGAATGGTTCTAAACTCATTCTACAAGGCCAGCATCACCTTGATTCTAAATCTAGACAAAGATATCACAGAAAGGAAATTACAGGCCAACATAACTGATGAGCATACATACAAAAATCTTCAACAAAATATTAGCAAACTCAATTCAATAATACATTAAAAAGAGCATACACTATGATCAAATGGGATTTATTTCAGGGATGCAAGAATGGTTCAATATTTACAAAACAATCAGTGTGCTACATCAACATTCAGCAAAGGAAACCACTGACAAAACAGGAAGACAACATACTGAATGAATGGCAGAAAATATTTGCAAATAAGACTGCTAAGGAATGCAGCAACATAGACTGACCTAGAGATCATCGTGCTAAGCAGAGTTAGTCAGAAAGAGAAAGACAAATACCATATGATATAACTTTTACACGGAATCTAAAATATGACACAAATGAACATATCCACAAAACAGAAACAGACTCACAGACATAAAGAACAGACTTGTGGTTGCCAAGGAGGAGAGGGGGTAGGACAGGGACTATTGGGAGTATGGGATTAGCATATGAAAACTATTATATATAGGATGTATAAACTACAAGGTCCTACTGTGTAGCACAGGGGAACTATATTCAATATTCTTTGATAAGCCATAGTGGAAAGAAATGGAAAGAATATGACATATATATGTGTGTATATGTATATATCTGAGTTATACTGCTGTACAAAAGAAATTAATTCAACATTGTAAATCGATTATACTTTAATAAAACTTAAAAAAAAAGACTGCTAAGGGTTTAATATCCAACATACATAAACAGCTCATACAACTCAACATTAAAAAAAAAAGAAACAACTCAATTTAAAAAAAAATGGGTAGAAGAACTGAACAAACATTTTCCGAAAGAGGAAATGTAGATGGCCAACAGGCCGATGAAAAGACACTCAACATTGCTAATCATCAGAGAAATGCAAATCAAAACCACAGTGGTATATCATGTCACACTTGTCACAATAAATACCTTCAAAAAGAATACAAATAACAAATATTGGTGAGATTGGGGAGGAAAGAGGATCAACCATGGGAGTGTAAATTGGTACAGTCACTGTGGAAAACAGTATGGAGGTTCCTTACAAAACTAAAAATTGAGCTACCCTATGACTCAGCAATTCCTATCCTAGATACATATTTGAAGAAAATGCAAACACGAATTCAAAAAGATACATGCTCACAATGTTCATAGCAGCATTATTTACAACTGCCAAGGTATGGAAGCAATGTAAATGTCCATCAACAGATAAATGGAAAAAAGATACAGTACACACACACACACACACAGGAATACTATTCAGCCATAAAAAAGAATGAAATTTTGCCATTTGCAACAACATGGATGGACCTCGAGGGTATTATGCTTAGTGAAATATGTGAGATAGAGAAAGAGAAACACTGTATGATATCACTTGTATGTAGAATCTAAAAAAATAACTATATAAACATAGACTCAGATATAGTGAACAAATTAGTGGTTACCAGTGCATAGAGGGAAGGGTACTAGAGGGGTAGAGGTTTAAGAGATAAAAACTACTATGTATAAAATAAATAACCTACAAAGATATTTTGTATAACATGAGGAATACAGCCAATATTATAACTACAAATGAACTATAATCTATAAAAATTTTTAATCACTATTTGAAAACTTGAAACTAATATATTTAAATAAACCGCATCTCAATTTAAATAAAGGAAAAAAATATAGTGGCTGTAACAGTGCCTTGCAAAATTCCTGTGACTTTAACAACAGGTTCTTATGAGGCTGCATGGAGCAGCTCCAGCATACCACCACCCTACTTCACCCCTATTACTCTTTTGTTTTCCTTGTTCCTGTTTTATTTTTCTAAATCACATTCATCATCAGAGAGCAATAGATATGTGTTTCTTGCTTATCTCTCCCAACAGAATATAAGCTCAATGAGGGCAGGAATTTTCTGTGTCTCAGTCATTACTGCTGTGGTATCTGGCACGTGGCAGACAGAGGTGAGAGAAGCCCAGGCTCAGTCTGAGGAACGGATAGCTTAGGTCAAGTAATTCATGCCATCATCACTGTATGCTCAGTGAGCAGAGTATGGTATGGAGATTAAAGTGAAGGAATTCTTTGGGAAATGTTTTTCTTATCAATACCTATTCCAAAATCACTACAGATGGTGACTGCAGCCATGAAATTAAAAGACGCTTACTCCTTGGAAGGAAAGTTATGACCAACCTAGATCACATATTCAAAAGCAGAGACATTACTTTGCCAACAAAGGTCCGTCTAGTCAAGGCTATGGTCTTTCCTGTGGTCATGTATGGATGTGAGAGCTGGACTGTGAAGAAGGCTGAGCGCCGAAGAATTGATGCTTTTGAACTGTGGTGTTGGAGAAGACTCTTGAGAGTCCCTTGGACTGCAAGGAGATCCAACCAGTCCATTCTGAAGGAGATCAGCCCTGGGATTTCTTTGGAAGGAATGATGCTAAAGCTGAAACTCCGGTATTTTGGCCACCTCATGCGAAGAGTTGACTCATTGGAGAAGACTCTGATGCTGGGAGGGATTGAGGGCAAGAGGAGAAGGGGACGACAGAGGATGAGATGGCTGGATGGCATCACTGACTCGATGGATGTGAGTCTGAGTGACCTCCGGGTGTTGGTGATGGACAGGGAGGCCTGGCGTGCTGCGATTCATGGGGTCGCAAAGAGTCGGACACGACTGAGCGACTGATCTGATCTGATCTGATGGGGGAAGGGGGCTTCCATGGTGGCTCAGATGGTAAAGAATCTGCCTGCATTGCAGAAGACCTGGGTTCCATCTCTGAGTCAGGAAGATCCCCTGGAGAAGGGAATGGCAACCCACTCCAGTATTCTTGCCTGGAGAATTCTATGGACACAGGAGCCTGGTGGGCTACAGTCCACAGGGTCCAAAGAGTCAGACACGATTAAGTGACTAACACTTTCACACTTTCACAGTAGGGGAAGGGAAGAAAGAAGGGCTGGCAGAGGAAGAGGTCTAGCTATGATACAGTCCAACCAAGTCTTCACCTTATCTCAGAGAAGCTCTGGAGCTGAGACGGACCATCAGAGTTGCCCCGGTTGGGACAGTGTGAGTCTTCGCACCCTCACAGTTATTAGGTATGGGCTGCGGAGAAGGCAATGGCACCCCACTCCAGTACTCTTGCCTGGAAATTCCCATGGACGGAGGAGCCTGGTAGGCTCCAGTCCATGGGGTCGCTGGGAGTCGGGCACGACTGAGCTACTTCCCTTTTACTTTTCACTTTCATGCATTGGAGAAGGAAATGGCAACCCACTCCAGGGTTCTTGCCTGGAGAATCCCAGGGACGGGGGAGCCTGGTGGGCTGCCATCTATGGGGTCACACAGAGTCGGACAAGACTGAAGTGACTTAGCAGCAGCAGCCCTCAAAAGGGGGGTGACCTTGGAGAAGGTGATTCTTTTATTGTTAAGTGTTGATAGCTAAGGAGTGTCTGTTGGCAGCACTCCAGCAGCTGGGGAACATGTCCTGTGCGGGGTTAGTCAAGACAAGAGGCCAGTGCCAGCAGGAAACTGGAGTGCAGTGAGAAAACAGAGAGGGAGCCAGTCATGGGAGCCCCAGAAAGGGAGCACAACCGGTGGGATTGTGAGTAAGACTGCAACTTCTGAAGCGTTCAGGTTTCCAGGGCTTGTTCCAGGATCGTTGTTTCCTGGTGATAGGCAGCAACAGCAGAAGCAGGGTGGGGAGACACTCTTGCCACTCTCATTTCCCTGGTATACCTATAAACCTCACAGAACCCCTAGCCAGTTCAGCTATAACTAGGATTCTCATTCAAAAATACCTATTATGTGTCAGGCCCTGTGCTGCACTCTACAAATGCAAGGGTGAATGAAATTGACATAGTCCCTGCCCCAAGGGAGCTCACAGCTTCTGCAGTGGTTCTTAATCATGACTGCACAGTAATATCACCTGCAGGGTTACTTTTCAACATGCCAATGCCTGGGCCTCATGGCCAGAGAGTCTGATACAACTGGCATCAAAGGCAGCCCTAGAAGCAGTATTTTCTAGTTGACATTCATATGTAGTCAAGGTTGAGAATGATTGCTGTAAGCCATTGAATGAGAAGAAAGGATATACCCAGTACTCTCAAATTTGAACTGAAAAAACAGAGACCCTGAACACAGAGAAACCAAAAAAAAAAAAAAAATCTAAACAATGGCCTGATCCAAAAATATGATCTCACCTAGCCCTCTGTACTCCAGTCTGAATCATCACTCATGACTAGATTAAGCTGTTGATACCACTTCGCTAGAGTTGCTAGAATGGATGGTGAATCTTTCTGCTGACTGGCTGGGATTACAAAGTGTATGTATCCCCTGTGCTGCCTTGATGGCACAACTAGAAGTGCCTTTCACACGTCAACAGACATCAGGGCAACCCAGACAGGGTCTAAACTGCTCCTGCTGAAAACTGGCAACATCTTGGGGTTTTTGGCTCCTGATATTGTTACCAGTAAGTCAGCCTTTCTCTCTGAATTCCTGACTCCAGTTCCCAGACATGGTATTTAATTAGTGTCTCAATTATCATTTAAATGTTGGCACATCAAGTTCAATAAAGATCAGGCAGATGAATTTTGGTACAGCGGTTGTATCATCAGTGATTTCCACAGAGATAGCTTATTTGAAGGTTAAGAATTCGAGCAGAGGGCTTTACAAAGTTGTTAATTGATGTGAATACTTTTTCAGCTGCAGAAATCAACACTGTAAACAAGTGACTACCTCCTTTGATCTTAATGATCTAAGATGTTTTTCATGCATCACAGCAGCTGCTTGGGTCCTACACTGCAGTTACCAAGAGCACAGAGGTAGCCTCCTTCTAAACAAGTTTTCATATTGGCTACATTGTACACAATTAGTCAGAGGATTATCAGAACAACTTTAGTGCCTGGAACTTTTTTTTAAATCATGCAAATAATAAAATTTGAATGGAAATGATTTGGAGTAGAAAAGTCAGCTTTATATCACTATCAGAAAATTAAAAAGAAACGGAGGATACCCATAATCAGACTGGCTGCTAATATTATCTACTTTTGTATTAACCTTGCTTATAATCAAAAGAAATGTAGAGGAGGTTAAGGGAAGGAAGGAGAAAGGAAAATTAAATGGCATACCTGTCCACAGCACTTCATCAGGACTAAAATGACTTTCAATACCATGTAGATTAAGTGAGTTTGCACATGTTGAGAACTCTACCCATGTTTAGGGAGGTGCAGCTGGATTTTCATTCTGAGTTTTCTTGCCTGCAGGCCATAACAGGTTTGTGGTTAGTTTTCATTTCAGATTCAGTATGGAGAAGGGAATGTTTAATAATCCACTTCTAAATGAGAAAAATGGATTTCAGAAGGCAGAAGATTCCAGAACAAAGGCAGATTACCTGGGGATTTCTCAAAATGGAATCTCTTGGATTTACACAGCTTCAGGCCCTGTCTTCTGAGTATCTCATTATTAAGGGGGAGGTGGGAAAAAAACACATAACGTGTTTCAATCCCCCATGAGTCATTTCTCCAAAATAAGGAGTCACCCTTTGGATTCCAAGACATAACATCATTCAGTATTTTAGAAATCTTTCCAGGATTCTTCTAGGACTTCACTACTCAGTTTGAGGTGGTTGTGGTGGCTTTTTATTTCCCCAAAGGAATTTTCCTGGCTTCTAGCTGCCTTTTCTCAATGCCAGAGACTTTATATTTTTAAACTTTTATGTCATGTTACCTCTTTATTACTTCATCCATCAGAAGACAGAATTGGACAGGATCTTGAAACTGGAAGCTACCTCATGCATCACCAATTTCCTTATTTTATAATACTATCAATGCTCAAAGGGTTAGTTGAGTCTTTCAAGGCCCAACACTCTTTGGGGAAGCAATGATTGAGAATTCCAGCTCTAGAGTAATACACACTGGTTTAGATTCTAGCACCAATATCTATTGGTTGTGGGACCTTGAGCAAGTTAGTTAACTTTCCCGAGTCATGACTTTCACATCTGAAACAGAAATAAGAACAGTATTCTCCTCTTGGAAATGGGAAAAGGATCAAATGAAGTAATCATGAAAAGCTCCTAGCCCAATATCCGATACAGTGTGGTTGTTGTTGATGTTCAGTCACTAAGTTGTTTCTGTCTCTTTGCAACCTCACGAACTGTAGCACACCAGGTTCCTCTGAAGTGAAAGTCACTCAGTCATGTCTGACTCTTTGTGAGCCCATGGACTGTAGCCTGCCAGGCTTCTCCTTCCATGGAATTCTCCAAGCAAGAATACTAGAATGGATTGCCATTTCTTTCTCCAGGGGATCTTCCTAATCCAGGGATTGAAGCTGGGTCTTCTGCATCACAGGAGGACTCCTTACCATCTGAGTCCCCAGGGAAGGTTCCTCTGTCCTCCACTATTTCCTGGAGTTTGCTCACAGTGTGCATTTGATAAATGGTGACTAATAATTACTGACAGAACCCAGACTAGAATCAAAGATCCTGACTTCCATTCCAAGGTTCATTCCTTTTTATTACATTGGACAACTTTTTCAGTTATTAGAGTTCTACCATCAAAGTTCTAGGCCTTCTTGCCCTAGAAAAAAGTTTATTTCCTTTCTTTTGTATTCTATTGATATTTCCTTCACTTCTATGAAGAAAGGAGTTAAGAAATTCCTTCAAGGTGGCTCTTCCAAAATGTCTCAGCAGAAGCAAAATGAAGTGTGGGGTCCTTTTTTTTGGAGGAGGTAAAACCACTTGTGTTATTTGTAGCTGCACTGCAGTAATGCCACGTTGGTGTTTATTTTTTCCCATCTACATACAGTTCGGCACAGTTTGTACCTCTGTCTTCAAGAGCATCTATTTCATAAATTAATTACGCTCTCTGAAAAGGCAACAGATACCTAGGGTGCAGAAAGCTGCTCCAACATGAAGTGGAAAGGCCATTCTGTCTCCTTCTGAAAAATGACATTGCCATTCCAAGGGTTATTCTCGGGATCATTCATTTAGAAACTGTACCATCTTCATAATAAAGAAGGCAAAACAAAACACTAAGCTCACCACTAACCTTGATTACGTTGTCAGAAGGAATAGCTTCTGAAGTGTGTCAAGCATGAAAAGCAGTTAAGGTGGAACATTTTCAATTTTCGACTCTGGTTCGTATAAAATGAGTTTTCCTCTTCTGATTTGCGTTGCTGTGAGTAACTGCCACCTCTAACTCACTCATCAGCATGCTGGGGGAAGGTAGTGCACCGGCCAACAGTTGGCTCAGCTGCCACGAAGGCTTTCAGGGAAGCTCAGCGGTTCTGTTACTATGGAAAAGATAGAGGGCACCGGCTCATACCACTGCTGTCAACGCTCAGATATAAAAATAAAAGTGATCTGAGAGAACCGTACTCTTAATTTTGTCAATGTGGAAGAAAAAAATAATAATAACATGAAACTCAAACTGAACCTGTGAGACGCTGGTATCTTGGAATCTAACTGATTCCCCAGTAATGAGCTTGAGTATTATACTTTTGGAGGCTGATTCACAACCAAAGAAATTTTAGAAGCTACATTAGAATCCATGTGCCCTCTCCCACCTTAGCTCTCTCTCACAGCTGCTGCCTTTTCTAGATGGTCATTGCATTCAACAGCCCTTCCTCTTCCACATTTCTCAGATCTGCCTGTTCCTTTCACTTCCATCACAGGCAAAAGTCTTCAACATTCACATCTCAAGTATTTCAACAGTCTCTTTGTCTGCCTTCTTTGCAACCAGTTTCTTTATGACCCAAACCAGCTTGCATTGTGCTATAGGATTAATCTCTTAGTCTTCATGACATTTTGCCTGTTTGCACACACACAATAGTTCTTATTCTGTGCATGTATTCATACCCATCTGTCTGAGTACACATAGCTCCACTTCTACTGCACATTCATTTCACCACGTATTGACTTTGCCTCCAGCCTTCTTACCCCTGGGCTGTTTGTTGCTCTGTTTTCTGATGCAAGATTACCTTTCCTCTTCCTGCATCACTTTACTTCTGAAGGGTCCTTTGGTGGGAAAGTAACTCCAGCCACTTCAACATTCAGAACTTCATCTTTCATTTCAGCTACTTCTCAGGAATTTTTTCTTCTCTAAAATATTTTCACTTAGAAATATTTATTTATTTGGATGTGGTGGATCTTCATTGTGTCATGTGGGATTTTTTTTGTTTTGGTGCACAGACTCTGGTTGTGGTGTGCTGGCTTAGTTTCCCCAAGGCATGTAGGACCTTAGTTCCCTGACCAGGGATAGAACCCACATCCCCAGGATTGCAAAGTGGACTCTTAACCACTAAATCATGGGAAGTCCCAAATTTTCCCTTCTTTACCACTCTATGTCTTTCTTGGTAGCTCTATCCCTGCTTCTTCTCCAGCAGGCACAGATTCTCCAAAAGTTTCCTTTCTCCCACAACTTTGTGCCTAAAGCACAACCAACCTCCTGGAGTAGCATGAACCATAAACCAGAGTAAAATTCTGGAAAAAGCACAAGAGAGAGATCCCAAAGACTTCTGTTTTCACCAGTATTGTTGGGTACATGGAACACCTAAAAATTCTGGGCAGTAAGTAAAAAGCCTTTATAAAAACACATGGCCACAATGGCTAGAAAGTAAGAGATACCCTTAGAGGTCAGAATAAAAATGAAATTTCAAATCCAGAAATGGATTTGAAATCTGTCATCCAGAATTTGTCATACAGAAACGAAACATTAGCATGTGTCCTCTTCCAATCCAGATGGACTATAACTCAGCTTTGGTAGACCACAAGGAGACCACCTGAGGTATAGGCATCATGGAAATGCAGATCAGGGGTGTCTGTATCAAACGAGGTCCCTGGAAGTTTCTGTGGGTGAACTAAGAAAAAAACTTTCGCACAAAGAGCTGATGGGATGTTTATTTGTTTTGGCCTTGGTTATGGGAAAAGGGGAAAAAAAGAAAATGATTCCTCAGAAATCTGAACCACAACTCTTTCCTCACACAAATTTAGGGCGAAAATTCACACTGATTGTAAGATTCATGAAAGTGAAAGAGAAAGCGAAGTCGCTTAGTCGTGTCCGACTCTTTGTGACCCCATGGACTGTACCCTATCAGGCTCCTCCATCCATGGGATTTTTCCAGGCAAGAGTGCTGGAGTGGATTGCCATTTTAAAAATTTACTTTAAAACAGGCATTGGTATGGTCGATGGCCAAAACCAACCTGGCATCTACTTTTGTACAGTCCATGAGCTAAAATGGTTTTTGCAGGTTTATAAGACTGAAAGAAAATAAAAAATAAGAAAATATATCACGACACAGGAATATTATGTGAAATCAATTTCAGTCTCCAATCGAACATTTCACCGGAGCAGTCATGCTCACTTGTTTACACGCTGCCTGTAGGTCCTTTCACTCTGCAACGTCAGAACTGAGTTGTTGTGACAAAACCTGTATAGCCACAAAGCCCAAACTATTTACTCTCTGACCTTTTACAGCAAAAGTTTGCTGACCCCTGGTTTAAAGTGATCTCAGTGATCTCTTTAAATACAAACCTCAAGGAGTTCTACAGATAACATACTAAGGAATAAAAGTTCACAATTTTTTTTTTTTAAAGGCAGTCCTAACATTCAAGGAGTAAGATAGGATGGATGACAACAGAAATAACTAATTAGAAAATCCAAGCTACAAAGAATATAGATATCCAAATTATCAGACACAGAATTCAAAATATGTTGTTATCACATTTGCCTAAGTCCATCTGGGAGCCTCTATGCAGTCATATTTCTATATGCATTTGTTTTCACTCCTCTACTTTTTGCCTTGTCTTCTTTCTTTACAGAAAGTGACTGGTGGTAATTTTTTCCCTAGGTGTATTATAAATGCCATCTCTTATAGAGGGTGATATTTGGGATAATTTGAAATTTTGTTTAAAATAGATCCTGGGACCACTTTAATACCTAGGCACTTTATCCATTCAGAATTTAACTGTCCTTAACAGAACCAGGAAATTACTTACCACTAAAAAGTACTAGGATCAGCAGTGATTCCTAACCAGGGAAAGTTCACAATTTGTGCTCAAGAGGTAATCACTGAATTGGGAAATCCTCTATCCACTTGACCTACAAATGTGTCAGCCACCTCCAGTCACCGAGCCATGCTTGCTAATGCGGTGTGTCATGATCTTTGCCAAGATCATTGAGGATTCACTCAACTCACCTTATAAGAGAGGCCTTTCTGAACACTCCTTTTAACAACCCCTACACACACACACACACACACACGCACACACACACACAAATTGTTTTCCACATTTCCCTATTTAATTCAAAGTTCTTCACATTCAGTTCAGTTCAGTCATTCCATCGGGTGTGACTCTTTGGGACCCCATGAACTGCAGCACGCCAGGCCTCCCTGTCCATCACCAACTCCCAGAGTTCACCCAAACTCATGTCCATTGAGTCAGTGATGCCATCCAAGCATCTCATCTTCTGTCGTCCCCTTCTCCTCCTGCCTTCAATCTTTCCCAACATCAGGGTCTTTTCAAATGAGTCAGCTCTTTGTATCAGGTGGCCAAAATATTGGACTTTCAGCTTCAACATCAGTCCTTCCAATGAAATCCCAGGGCTGATCTCCTTTAGGATGGACTGGTTGGATCTCCTTGCAGTCCAAGGGACTCTCAAGAGTCTTCTCCAACACCACAGTTCAAAAGCATCAATTCTTCAGTGCTCAGCCTTCTTCACAGTTCATCTCTCACATCCATACATGACCACAGGAAAGACCATAGCCTTGACTAGGCGAACCTTTGTTGGCAAAGTAATGTCTCTGCTTTTGAATATGCTATCTAGGTTGGTCATAACTTTCCTTCCAAGGAGTAAGCGTCTTTTAATTTCATGGCTGCAGTCACCATCTGTAGTCATTTTGGAGCCCAGAAAAAGAAAGTCTGACACTGTTTCCACTGTTTCCCCATCTATTTCCCATGAAGTGATGGGATCAGATGCCATGATCTTCGTTTTCTGAATGTTGAGCTTTAAGCCAACCTTTTCACTCTCCACTTTCACTTTCATCAAGAGGCTTTTTAGTTCCTCTTCACTTTCTGCCATAAGGGTGGTGTCATCTGCATATCTGAGGTTATTGATATTTCTCCCACAAATCTTGATTCCAACTTGTGTTTCTTCCAGTCCAGAGTTTCTCATGATGTACTCTGCATATAAGTTAAATAAGCAGGGTGACAATATGCAGCCTTGACGTACTCCTTTCCTGATTTGGATTTGGAACCAGTCTGTTGTTCCACGTCCAGTTCTAATTGTTGCTTCTTGACCTGAATACAAGTTTCTTAAGAGGCAGGTAAGGTGGTCTGGTATTCCCATCTCTTGAAGAATTTTCCACAGTTTGTTGTGATCCACACAGTCAAAGGCTTGGCATAGTCAATAAAACAGAAATAGATGTTTTTCTGGAACTCTCTTGCTTTTTCGATGATCCAACGAATGTTGGCAATTTGATCTCTGGTTCCTCTGCCTTTTCTAAAACCAGCTTGAACATCAGGAAGTTCATGGTTCACATATTGCTGAAGCCTGGCTTGGAGAATTTTGAGCATTACTTTACTAGTGTGTGAGATGAGTACAATTGTGCTGTAGTTTAAGCATTCTTCACATTACCCAAATATGATTTATTCAGATAGTCACTGTCTAGCTTTCCCTTCCAGAATGTAGATTACATTAAAAATGAATGCTTTTTTGGTCACACATCCACATTACTCTTGTATGCAGGGTACTTGTATCCTTAGGACCTAGACGAGTTCTTGACACAGGAGTATTCTGTGTTTAGCTAATTAGTGGTATCTTTCCTGTAAAGATGAATGCGGACAGGTGGTCCATCCTTTGCTTGAGACACCTTAGAAACTGTACATTTTTGGGGTCTCTCTGTAAAAGCCAGTGACCTCTGGCTTACGTTCATCTCTGCCTAAGAATTCAGGATGGTTGTGCCACATCAGACTACAGATTTCATTTATTTTCAGCACTGAGAACCCGGAGAGAAGAATTTATAAGTTTTCAGGTTCAATTGCTCTTGAATTGTGAACTCTGTCCCTTCAGTCTGCACTCTCTCCAGTCGAGTGATCACAGCATCAAGAGTTGAGTGGCCATTCCCAAGACCATGAACCCCTGTCCCGACTTCAAAGCTACATTTACAAATGGCCATGAACAAAGCACCTTGCCTCTCCCATGGTCAGTATGCTGGACTCTTTTTCTCAATGGGGTCAGCATTCATCAGACTGCACCCCTGGAGATTCTATCCTTATTGGAATTAAACTGGTCTGAATTTTGGTGCTTATTTCTGTCTTGTGGAACAAAGATGTATATATATTTATTATCCAGTTACCATACAGGTGACTCATTCCAGTCACAACTGCTGTGTATCTATCTATCCCAAAATGTATAGAATAATAAGCACAGCAGCAGCCAGCACAGAAGGGATGGTTTGTCTCTGCTCCATGAAATATAGTACTTTACCTGAGAAGATTCCAAACCAGGGATGACTTGATGGCTGGAACTGGAGAGATCACTTGAAGGCTCTTTCACTCACATGATCTGCACTGACCTGAACTGCACTGACATGTGGTTAGTCCATGTGACTTGACTTCCTCAGATCGCCTCAGGATGGTCAGACTTGATGGTCCAGGGTTCCAAACTAGAGCTTTATAGTGAAAAGGCAAGGCTGCCTCACTTTTTATGAGTCTGGCCTGGTAGTCACACAGAATCATCACCACCACACTCAATGGTCAAAGAGGGCTCTCCACACACAGGAGAGGAGATAGACTTCAGCTCTCAATGGAAGGAGTGTCAAAAAATTTGCAGTCAATTTTTAAAAATGCTACACTCTCCCTTCCTCTTAAATTTGCTCCTCTCTTAACACAGCCTAGTACATCTGCCACTAAGGCTAATAAAACTTCTCTTACAACCTCTTCAGGTTTGGGTAATGCATCTTTTGTTCATTCATCTGCATAAAGCCTGAGCGACTCACCTTTTGTTACTTCACCTGCATAGTAAACGAGTTGGATTTGATGACTCATTTTCTCCCTTCCAGCTCCTACACTACATGCTTCTACTATTGTAATGGTTTGAATAGCATTATACAAAAATTCATATCCACCTGGAACCTCAAAATGTGACCTTTTGGGTAATAGTGTCTTTGTAGATGTAGTTAGTTAAGAATCTCAAGATTAAAATATCCTAGATTAGGAGAGGACCTAAATACAGGGACAGTTGTCCTTATAAAAAGAGAGGACACAGAAGGACACAGAGAAGAGGGCCATGTGAAGATGGAGGCAGAGATTAGAGTTAGGCTCCCACAAACCAAAAAATCCCTGGAGACACTGGAGACTGAAAGAGGTAAGGCAGGCATCTCAGAGCTTTCAGAAGAGGCAATGCCCCACTGACACCTTGATTTCAGACTTCTTGCCTCCAGAACGCTCTGAGAGTAAACGTGTAGTTTAAAGCCACGAAATTTGCAGTAATTTACTGTAAGAGCTCTAGGAAACAAATACGACTGCCTTGTTCTGTCTCTTCCTTTCCCAAATCAAGCCTCAGTCACCATAGGTAAAAGGCTCCTCTCTTCTCCTTAGTCCTGACCTTCTCCCCATTCCTGACTTGCTCCCAGCAATGCATGACTCCATGAGCACCCCTACAAGACATGAAAGGACAGAGACTCTGGGGGATAAGCTCACCATCTAAAGCCTTAGTGCACCTAGATCACCTCTGAATTGCTGCTTGGTATCATTGGGTAAACAGTGCGGTGGAAGCGGAGGAGCAGAAGTCCCAGTGTGTGGAAGACACAGATATGCTCTAATGCAGGCTCCAGAAGATGGGCTGGGAGGACAGGAAAACATGTTGTGCTGCATCCCCTGTAGATGCTGCTTCTTGAGAAGAGACACCCAGCATGGTACAACCTCCAGGCTGAAGTACAATTACCAGTGTTCTCAAGACACGGAACAAAGAAAAAGTAGAGTATGTAGAATGATGAAGCCTAATCAACTCAAGTGTTTAAAGATTTTTTTATTATTATTAGAAGCTGAAAAAACAAGAAATAATAAATTTAGTGGGGGCATGAAAGATGATGCTGTGAAAGTGCTGCACTCAATATGTCAGCAAATTTGGAAAACTCAGCAGTGGCCACAGGACTGGAAAAGGTCAGTTTTCATTCCAATCCCAAAGAAAGGCAGTGTCAAGGAATGCTCAAACTACTGCACAATTGCACTCATCTCACACATTAGTAAAGTAATGCTCAAAATTCTCCAAGCCAGGCTTCAGCAGTACATGAACCATGAACTTCCAGATGTTCAAGCTGGTTTTAGAAAAGGCAGAGGAACCAGAGATCAAATTGGCAACATAAGCTGGATCATCGAAAAAGCAAGAGAGTTCCAGAAAAACATCTATTTCTGCTTTATTGACCATGCCAAAGCCTTTGACTGTGTGGATCACAACAAACTGTGGAAAATTCTGAAAGAGATGGGAATACCAGACCACCTGACCTGCCTCACAGTTCAAACTGGACATGGAACAACAGACTGGTTCCAAATAGGAAAAGGAGTACATCAAGGCTGTATATTGTCACCCTGTTTATTTAACTTATATGCAGAGTACATCATGAGAAACACTGGGCTGGAAGAAGCACTAGCTGGAATCAAGATTGCTGGGAGAAATATCAATAACCTCAGATATGCAGATGACACCACCCTTATAGCAGAAAGTGAAGAGGAACTAAAAAGCCTCTCAATGAAAGTGAACGTGGAGAGTGAAAAAGTTGGTTTAAAGCTCAACATTCAGAAAATGAAGATCATGGCATCTTGTCCCATCACTTCATGGGAAATAGATGGGGAGACAGTGGAAACAGTGTCAGACTTTAGTTTCTTGGGCTCCAAAATCAGTGCAGATGGTGATTGCAGCCATGAAATTAAAAGACGCTTACTCCTTGGAAGGAAAGTTATGACCAACCTAGATAGCATATTCAAAAGCAGAGACATTACTTTGTCAACAAAGGTTCATCTAGTCAAGGCTATGGTTTTACCAGTGGTCATGTATGGATGTGAGAGTTGGAGTGTTAAGAAAGCTGAGTGCCGAAGAATTGATGCTTTTGAACTGTGGTGTTGGAGAAGACTGTTGAGAGTCCCTTGGACTGCAAGGAGATCCAACCAGTCCATTCTGAAGGAGATCAGCCCTGGGATTTCTTTGGAAGGAATGATGCTGAAGCTGAAACTCCAGTACTTTGGCCACCACATGCGATGAGTTGACTCACTGGAAAAGACTCTGATGCTGGGAGGGATTGGGGGCAGGAGGAGAATGGGACGCCAGAGGATGAGATGGCTGGATGGCATTACTGACTCGATGGAATGAGTTTGAGTGAATTCCGGGAGTTCGTGATGGACAGGGAGGCCTGGATTGCTGCAATTCATGGGGTCACAAAGAGTTGGACATGACTGAGTGACTGAACAATCTGTAAGAAAATCGTAAAACTGCAAATGATTCAACCGTTCATGTTTAGACTTCGGAAGACTCTGCTAGCTGCCAAAGGCTGCCTGCTTGTTCTTGACTTAAAGATGCTTTCATTCCTTCCTCCTGACTCTAATACAGCTCTCTCCTCGCCCCCTTGACTGCTGAGTCCAGAAATGTGTTGCATCCTCATGGGAGAACTCCCTTCTCTCTCTCACATCTCATTTAAATTTCTAATTCCCCAAAGCCTAAAAAAATGGATGCCTCAAGACAAGCTGAACTCAGAAAGTCAAAGTGAATAGTAATAAGGGGTTCAATTACAGACCATGCAATTCCCTTATCTGGGTGACAAACACACTCTTGTCATTTGAGTTCCTGCCCTCATTTTGCTTTGAAAGTGATTGGGAGGTCTTAATATATTTTGAAAGAAAGTATCTCCCCCACCTTTATATTTTTCACAGACCACATGCTAAGCTAGCCGGCAAGAAGAAATTTCATTTCAAAGCAAGATTAGAAAGTGCCTTTTTGAATGCTATCAAAGCTGACGCTAAGATGTGAAAATACAGTTAACCAGATATTTAGAATACAGAGGCTTGCATCATTAAGAGGGTATATTTTTCATTTATGCAAATCATTTTCAAGTAGATGGTGAGGGAAAAGAACATATGTAATAAGGACATTAATTTTTAGTTTATAAGACAGAAGCTCACAAGGGGAGCAGCAAATGAGCTGAGCTGTTTATCAAAGAGCTGCAATGGAAGAAGAGCACAGGCAGTTACCCAGCACAGCAGGCAGGTCAGTGAACATGGAGGCCCTGCTCACAGCCCTTCTGGAAACTGCAGAAATTAAGCCTTTTTGTTCTTGCATTGTGGCCTGGTTGACTTTGCACCAGGTCGAAGCAATGATCTGTATAATTGCAAACCCTCCCCTATTACCAGAGCCTGTCACTTCACAAAGTGATATCTGGGCTCCAAGCCAGATTTTTGGTTTCACCTTAGTTTTCAGGAGACTCCATATTGATGAAAGGAAATATATTATGGTGTCTAAAGTAGGGAGAGAGGAGGTCAGGTGGTGAGAAGGAGAGCGAGGAAGGAAGAGAGGAGAGCAGGGAAAGGAAGGAAGAGAAAAGTATAGGGGAAGGAAGAGAAGAACACTGGGAGAGGAGCTTGGGTCAGAAGATGGCCTGTGAGGAGTGAAGGGTTTTAGAAACAGCAAATCTGTATTTGTCTGTTCGTGGAAAAGCAGTGTGAGAAAGGACAGCAGCTTCCCTTCTAACCAAGAAGGAAAATGGCATAAAAGGATGTTGCTCTCTTGGAATGCTCTGCTATGCCTATTCTTCTGGATAATTACCACCCTTATTCTTAAGATTTGCACTCAAAGAGTAATTGTCCTCTTCAGTCATGCATCATTTATTATTTAAGTTAAAAAGTAAGTGCAGAGAAAAGACGGCAGTGTGGGAAGGTACAATTTCAATTTGGTGGAGGCAGGGGACATGAAAGAACAACGTGGTGGGATGTGATCACAAGTCCACTGAGTCATTCTGGGGAACTCATTTCTTCTGAGAACTATTTATAAACCATAAAAGTCTCTAATAGAAAACAATGGCCCATCACTCCTAGAAACTCAAATCTCCTCATAGGCTGCTGCCTTCCTTTTGCTTCGAGAAACACTGATCCATCTTCCCCTTAATTTCTTTTTGTCTCAAGCTGTTAGCTGGGCCACAATGAATGGCAGGAATAATCAGGTGATCAATACTGGTTAGTCCATAGTAACAGGGAATGTTTTCACATTCACAGGACTGGGGAAGAAACAGTAATGCAATTGCCCTTCTCACTGGCAGGTGAGCCACTCAATGAATGGTGCACCAGATCCCATTACATACTGCCTCTTTCCTCAAGGGGAAAGCAACTATGTATCTTCATAAACCCTTGGATGGACAAGCTCTCCGGTCCATATCCTCTGTGGAATCTCCAAGGTGACCCGGTCAGGTCCTGCACCTCTCAATAGCTACAGTTTTCTCTGTAATAGTTCTTTTCAGTTCTCAAAGTACATCATTCTGCTTTCTCTAGGTGAAGAATGCCTCAGAGAGAAGTGGTTTATTCAAGACTCCATGACTAGTTAAAAAGGGATTCTGGACCAAGAATTCGGGTTTCTCACATTATAGAAGAACTAGATATATCTAACTACTTTGAAAACATCATTTTAGGCTGGACAGTGGGCCTAAGTAAATAAATAAATGAATAAATAAATGTTTTAACTTACAAAAGATAAGTAGGAAATGTGGCTGAAGATAAATCTCTTGAACCTAGGGAATAAAACAAAATTAGAATTGGGGGGTTGGGAAATATTAGCAGCATAATCTCTACTTAAGCAAAATATATGTATATATCTCAGCGTCCTTGTTTTTAAATTGATGGAAGGGATTAAAGAAGGAGTTATGACAGATCTTCTAGTCTCACAAATGAGGTGAATCAGGGCACATTTTATTGACTGAAATGACCTTAAGGCTATAAACAATATATTAGTGCTTTCTAAGTTATGCTTACGGTAATTAAAGATGATTGTGTGGTTATGCTTGATAAATGGGAAAGAAAGCAATTATAGCTTTTTATGTTCCCATTACTATGACCTATGAAAATTAGATAATTAATAGCTCTCTGCAAAAAGCAGCCTACCCCAATTTGGCATTTCTTCCTACTCATCTAAGCAAAGCTCCTCACCAGGACTTAACTTTCTTCCCATCTGTCTTAAAGCAGATTCATATTATTCTGCTTCTGCTGCTACAAACTGAAATATGCCTTTTCATCAGTAGTTCAGTCAGCACACCTACTACAATGTTTACTGAGAATACACCATGTCAGGTACCAAGGGCATAATAGTGATTAAGGTATCAAAAGTAATCATTCCCACTATGATTATGGGAAAAAATACCTATTTTCTAAATAGCAAAATGGATGGCTTAAATCTAACCATTTTATTTCTTATTGAAGTAGAGCTGGCGTATAATATCGTTCATTTCAGGTGTACCACATAGTGACTTGATATTTGCATACATTATGAAATGATGGCCACAATAACTCTAATAACCATCTGTCTCCATATAAAATTATTACAGTATTACGGACTAATATGCTGTATATTATACAACTGTGGCTTATTTATTTTTTAAGTTTAACCCTTTTAATCTCCTTCAACTACTTCACCCCTTCTTCCACCTTCCCTTTGGCAATCACACTTTGTTCTTTTATCTAGGAACCTATTTTAATTTTGTCTTTTAGATTCCACATACAAGTAAGAGCATACAGTATCTGTTTGATATTTCTTTTAGCATGATACCCTCTGGATCCATCCATGTTGTCAAAAATGGCAAGGTTTATTTTTCTTTGAGTAATATTCCATGGTCTAAATATACCACATCATCTTTATCCATTCATCTGTCAAAGGGCACTTGGGTGACTTCTATACATTGACTATTGTAAATAATGCTACAATGAACACTGGTGTGCCTATATCCTTTCAAATAACTGTTTCTTTTTTATTTTTCCAACAGCTTTATTAAGGTATAAGTTATATACCATAAGACTTACCTATTTTAAAATGATGTATAGTTCAACATATAGTAAATGTATACAGTTGGGTAATCATCACACAATCCAGTATTAGAGCACATCCACCACCCCACAGAATTTTCACCCTGCCAATTCCCTGTTTCTATTTTCTTCATGTAATTATTCAAAAGTGAAATTGCTGAGTCATGTAACAGCTCAATTTTTAGTTTTTTGAAGAAACTCCATACTGTTTTCCATAGTAGTTGCACCAATTTACACTCCCACCAGAAAATGAATGTTCCCATTTCTCCACATCTTCAACATTAATTATTTGTTGTATTTTTGAAAACAACCATTTTGACAACTATGAGATGGTATCTCATTGTGGTTTTAATTTGCATTTTCCTGATAAGTAGCAATGTTGAGAATCTTTTCATATGTCTGTTGGCTATCTGTATGTCTTCCTTGGAAAATGTCTATTCAGGTCCTTTGCTCATTTTTAACTGGGTTGTCTGGTTTTTTCAATAGTCATTTATGGATGTGAGAGTTGGACCATAAAGAAGGCTGAGTGACAAAGAAATGATACTTTAAAACTGTGGTGCTGGAGAAGACTCTTGAGAGTCCTTTGGATTGCAAGGAGATCAAACCAGTCAATCTTAAAGGAAATCAACCCAGAATATTCATTGGAAGGACTGATGCTGAAGCTGAAACTCCAGTAGTTGCAAAGAGCAGACTCATTGGAAAAGACCCTGATGCTGAGAATGATTGAAGGCAGAAGAAGAAGAGGGTGGCAGAGAATGAGACAGTTAGATAATATCACCAACTCAAAGGACATGGATCTGAGCAAACTCAGGAAAATAGTGGAGAACAGAGAAGCCAGGCATGCTGCAGTCTTGCAAAGAGTTGGACATGACTTAGTGACTAAACAGCAACAACATGCTTTTTTGAAGTTGAATTGTGTGAGTATTTTGTATATTTTTTATATTAAATCTTTATGGAGTATATCATTTTCACATATCTTATTCAGTAGACAGCCTTTTTATTTTGTTGACAGTTTCCTTTGCTGTGCAAAACTTTTTAGTTAGATGTAGTCTCATCTGTTTATTTTTGCTTTTCTTTCCCTTGCCTTATTTTTGTATATGGTATGAGAAAGTAGTTCATTTTTATTCATTTGCATGTAACTGTCTAGTTCTCCCGAGGAAGGCAATGGCACCCCACCCCAGTACTTTTGCCTGGAAAATCCCATGGACGGAGGATCCTGGTAGGCTCTAGTCCATGGGGTCGCTAAGAGTCGGACACGACTGAGCGACTTCACTTTCACTTTTCACTTTCATGCACTGGAGAAGGAAATGGCAACCCACTCCAGTGTTCTTGCCTGGAGAATCTCAGGGACAGGGGAGCCTGGTGAGCTTCCGTCTATGGGGTCGCACAGAGTTGGACACGACTGAAGCGACTTAGCAGCAGTAGCAGTCTAATTCTCCCATCATCATTTTTCGAAGAAGCTGTTTTTTTCCCCACTGTATGTATATTCTTGACTCATTTGTCATAGATTAATTGACCATATAAGCTTGGGTTTATTTCTGAGCTCTATTCTGTCCCACTGATATATGTGTGATTTTATGCCCGTACCACATTAATTACTGTAGTTTTATAGTATAGTCTGAAATTAAGGCATGTTATACCACCAGCTTTCTACTTCCTCAAGATTGTTTTAGCTTCCTGAGGTTTAGTTTAGGGGTCTTCTGTACTTTCATGCAAATTTTAGAATTATCTGTTCTAATTCTGTGAAACGCAACACTGAAATTTGTTTAGGAATTACCTTAAATATGTAGACTGCCTTGCATAGTATGAACATTTTAACAATATTAATTCTTTCATGAACACAGTGTATCTTTCCATTTGTTTCTGTCATCTTCAATTTCTTTCATCAATATAGTTTTCAGAGTATATATCTTTTACCTGTTTTTTAAATTTGTTCCTAGATATTTTATTCTTTTTGATGAAATTTTAAATGAGATTTTTTCTTACTAATAGCTCATTGCTCACAGAAGGCACTGGCACCCCACTCCAGTACTCTTGCCTAGAAAATCCCATGGACGGAGGAGCCTGGTAGGCTGTAGTCCATGGGGTTGCAAGGAGTCAGACACGACTGAGTGACTTCACTTTCACTTTTCACTTTCATGCATTGGAGAAGGAAATGGCAACCCACTCCAGTGTTCTTGCCTGGAGAATCCCAGGGACAGAGGAGCCTGCCAGGCTGCCATCTATGGGGTCACACAGAGTTGGACACAACTGAAGTGACTTAGCAGAAGCAGTAGCAGCAGCAGCTTATTGCTAGTTTATAGAAATGCAACAGATTTCCATGTATAGTTTTCTACCCTGAAGTTTACTGAATCCATAATTTAGTTCTGTAGTTTTTTGGTAGTGGCTTCAGGATTTTCTGTAGAATACTATCATGTCATCTGCAAATAGTGACAGTTTTACTTCTTCCTTTCCAACTTGAATTCCCTTTATTCTTTTCCTTGTTTGACTGCTGCAACTAATACTTCTAATAGTAGATTAAGAGGTGATAGTAGGGATCCTTGGTCTTAAGAGATCTTAGAGGTCTGATCTTAGAGAAAATTCTTTTAGCTTTTCACTATTGAGTTTGATATTCACTGTAGTTTTGTCATTCACAACATTTATTATGTTGAGGTGTGGTTCCTCTGTATGCATTTTATTGAGAGCTTTTATCATAAGTGAATGTTGAATCTTGTCAAAAAATTTTCTGCATCTTTTGAGAAGATCTTACAATTTCCATCCTTCAACTTATTAATGTAGTATATCATGTTGGCCAATTTGCAGATATTGAACCAACTTGCATCTCTGGGATAAATCTCACTTGATCATATTGTGTGACTCTTAATGTATTATTGAATTTGGTTTGCTAAAATCTTGTTGAGAATTTTTCCATCTATGTTTATCAGTGATATTGGCCTATAGAGTTCTGTCTTTGGTTTTGATATTAGGATGATGCTCACCTTATAGAATGAATCTGAAAGCATTCCTTTCTCTTCAATTTTTTTTTTTTGTGGAATAGTTTGATAAGAATAGATGTTAACTCCTCTTTCAATGTTTTATAGAGTCCACCTTTGAATCTATCTAGCCCTGGACTTTACTGGGAGTGTTTGAATTATTGATTAAATTTCAATATTGACAATTAATCTGCCCATATTTTCTACATTTTCTTAATTCAGTCTTGGAAAATTGTACATTTATAGGAGATTATCCATTTCTTCCAGGTTGTTCACTTTATTGGTATACAATTGGTATATAAGAAAAGACGCTTGATATGATTTCTATCTTCTTAAAGTTACTGAGATTTGTTTTGTGCCCTAACATGTGATCTATCCAAGACAACGTTCCTTGTGCACTTGAAAAGAAGGTGCATTTTGCTGTTTGGGGATGGAATGTTCTATAGACAGTAATCTTATTGGTATACAATTGTTCACAGTATCTCATTCAATTGTTCACAGTAATCTCACAGTAATCTTTGTATTTCTGTGTTGTCAGTGGTTAATTTCCCTTTCATTTCTGATGTTATTTGGTTTCACTTTCTTTTTATATTGATGAGTGTGGCTAAAAGTTTATCAATTTTGTTTATCTTTTCAAACAACCAGTTTTGCTTTTATTGATCTTTTGTATTTTTTAACTATTTCATTTCTTTCACTTTCATTTTTTTTTATTTTCTTATATTAACTTTGGGTTTTGTTTGACTTCTTTCTCTAGTTTTTTTGGATGTAAGGTTAGATAGTTTATTTGGGATTTTTCTTGTCTCCTGATGTAGGCCTGTATTGGTATAAACTTTTCTCCTAGAACTGCTTTTGTTGCATCCCATAGATTTTGGAATGTTGTGTTTAGATTTTCATTTATCTCTAGGTATTTTTTAATTTCCCTCTTGATTTATTCAATGATTCATATTGTTAGAAACATATTGTTTAGACTCCATATGTTTGTGTTTTTTAGGGATGTCTTTGTAGTTGATTTCTAATTTCATATTGTTGTGGTTGGAAAAGACGCTTGATATGATTTCTATCTTCTTAAAGTTACTGAGATTTGTTTTGTGCCTTAACATGTGATATATCCAAGACAATGTTCCTTGTGCACTTGAAAATAAGGTACATTTTGATGTTTGGGGATGGAATGTTCTATATACAGCAATTAAGTCCATCTAAAGTGTTGCTTAAGGCAAATGTTTCCTTATTTGATTTTCTGTCTGGATGATCTGTCCATTGATATAAGTGGAGTGTTAACATTCCTTACTATTATTTTGCTACTGAAAATATCTCCCTTTATGTAGCTTAATGTTGTCTTTATGTATTTAGATTCTCCGTTGTTGTGTGCATATATATTTACAATTGTTATATTTTTGTGGATATAATTTGTGGATTGATCCTTTTATCATTATGTAATGCCCTTCTTTCTCTCCTGTTACAGTCTTTGTTTTATTTTTTTTCCCCAAATTTAATACATGTTTTATTGAGATTTTATTTTGGCCATGAGTAGTCCAGATTTAGGACCTTACATATTTTTTATTTTTTTTTTTTTTTTTAAATTTTATTTTATTTAACTTTACAATATTGTATTGGTTTTGCCATACATTTGTTTTAAAGATGATTTTGTCTAATATAATATGGTTATCCCAGCTTTCTTTTCATATCTATTTATACAAAATATCTTTTTAATTTCTGTCACTTTCAGTCTGTCTGTATTTTAGATATGAAGTGATTTCTTCTAAGCAACGTATATTCTTCTAAGCAACAGAAATCCATTTAGTCACACTATGCCCTTTGATTAGAGAATTAACACATTTAAAATTTATGGATAGTCATATATTTATTGCCATTTTATTCACTGTTTTCTGGTCTCACAGTTATCTATTCCTTTTTTCTATTCTTGATCCTCTTGTTATTTGATTTTAATCTTTAGAAGTATGTTTGAATTTCTTTCTCTTCTTTTCTGTGTATCTATTATAAATGTTTGGTTTGTGGTGATTATGAAGTTCATATACAAAAAAAAGTATCTATTTTAAGTTAATGATCTCTTATGCTCAGACACATTTCAATAGCCACATTATCACACTCCCTGCCTTGTTTCATGATTTTGACATCATATTTTACATTTCTTTTTATTTTTTATATTCCTTAAATACTTACTATAAATATAGATGACTTTATTTCTTTTAATAACCTTCCTACTAGTTTTATAAGTGATTGATCTACTACATGTACTATATGTTTGCCTTTATTAGTGAGATTTTTCCTTTCTTTAAGATTTCTAATTGTGGCCTTTTCTTTAAAATTAGAAAAGTCCCTTTAACATTTCTTGTAATGCAAGTTTAGTGGTGATGAACTCCTAACATTTTCTTGTCTTTAATACTTTTTATCTCTCCTTCAATTCTGATTGATAACTTTGCTGGATGGAGCATTCTTGGTTGTAGGCTATTTTCCTTTCATTATTTTAAATATATTTGTGCCACTCCTTTCTGGCCTGCAAAGTTTCTGTTGAAAAGTCAGTTTATAGCCTTGTGAGAGACCACTTGTATATAACTAGTTGCTTTTCTCTTGCTGCTTTTAAGATTTTCTCATTAATTTTTGCCATTTTAATTATAATGTGTATTACTGAACAGTGCTTCCTGGATCTGGATGCTGGTTTCCTTTTTTAGGTTAGAAAGAGTTTTCAGCTATTATTTCTTCACATACATGTCTGTCCCTTTCTGTATTTTCTCTTTTGTGGACTTTATAATGCAAATATTAGTATGCTTAATGTTATCCCAGAAACCTCTTAAGTGATATTCATTTAAAAAAATTATTTTCTATTCAGCTTAGGTGATTTCTACTACTCTGTCTTTCAGATTTCTGATCTGTTCTTCCATATCAGCTAATCAACTATGGATTCCTTCTAATGTATTTTTCACTCCAGGTATTGTATTTGTCAACTATGATTGTCTATTTTTATATTTTGTAATTTTTGCTCAAGTTCTGTGTTCATCTATTATTCTCCTGAGATCAGTGAGCATCTTTATGATCATTACCTTGAACTCTTTATGGATAGATTATCTTCACTTTGTTTAGTTCTTTCTCTGAGATTTTGTTTCACTCCTTTATTTGGAACATATTCCTCTGTCTCCTCATTTTGCCTAATTCTCTGTGTTTATTTCTATATATAAGGTAGTTTTGTTACATGTCCTAAACTCAGAGAAGTGGCCATATGTAGGAGACCTGTGGTGACCAGCAGTACACTCCCTTCTGGTCACCAGTACTAGATGCTCCAGGATTATCCTGTACATGGGCCACAGGCTTTTTTAGTGCTGCTGATAATTGTGGGTAAACTTATAGGTGGGGCTGAACCCTGGCCTGGCTGGCTGTGAGATTCTGCCTCATGCGGCTATTGCAACTCTTCTAGCAAGCAAGAATGGCTCCTCAAGCATCTGGCTGTGTAGCCTGGTGGAGCCCAGCTTCTGTTGGCTCATTGGTTAGGATAGGTCCCTGGTGTTAATAGGCTAGAGGAAGGATTCCAAAATGGCAATTCACAATGCAGGTGTCAGTGTGGTAGAATAAGATTACAAAAATGACTGATGCCAGTGTCTCCATACCCAGGGGAAGTTCAGCTGCCTCTTGTCCCTCTGAGAGGCTCTTCAAGATCAGCATGTGGATCTGACCCCAATGTCTTTCAACTACTGTCTTTGTGTAGGGACTCAGAGCATTGACATTCTGGGTGTGCTCTTTAAGAGTGAATGTGTACTTCTTACAATTTTCCAGAACGTAAGTACCACTTGTTTCAAAGCCCAACTTTCTGCTGGCTTATCTTCCTAGTGCAGGATCCCAGGCTGGGAAGCCCGACGTGGGGCTGAGGAGGATCCACATTGGGAAGTATCTCTGCAGTTGTGATATCACTCCCATGTGTGGGTGGCTGACCTAGGAATTGTGTCTCTGTCCCCACCCTACTACTTGTCACATGTGGCTTCCTTTTTATATCTTTAGTTGAGGACAATCAAACATGCAGATGACACCACCATTATGGCAGAAAGCAAAGAAGAACTAAAGAGCCTCTTGATGAAAGGGAAAGAGGAGAGTGAAAAAGTTGGCTTAAAAACTCAGCATTCAGAAAATTAAGATCATGCATCTGGTCCCATCACTTCATGGCAAATAGATGGGGAAATAGTGGAAACAGTCACAAACTTTATTTTGGGTGGCTTCAAAATCATTGCAGATGGTGACTGCAGCCATGAAATTAAGACACTTGGTCCTTGGAAGAAAAGGTATGACCAACCTAGATAGCATATTCAAAAGCAGAGACATTACTTTGCCAACAAAGGTCCATATAGTCAAAGCTATGGTTTTTCCAGTAGTCATGTATGGATGTGAAAGTTGGACTATAAAGGAAGCTAAGTTCCAAAGAATCGATGCTTCTGAACTGTGGTGTTGGAGAAGACTCCTGAGAGTCCCTTGGACTGCAAGGAGATCCAACCAGTCCATCCTAAAGGAAATCAGTCCTGAATATTCATTGGAAGGACTGATGTTGAAGCTGAAACTCCAACACTTTGGCCACCTGATGTGAAGAACTGACTCATTGGAAAAGACCCTGATGCTGGGAAAGATTGAAGGCAGGAGGAGAAGGAGATACCAGAGGATGAGATGGTTGGATAGCATCACCGACTCAATGGACATGAGTTGGAGTAAACTCCGGGATTTGGTGATGGACTTGGCGCCTGGTGTACTGCAGTCCATTAGGTCACAAAGAGTTGGACATGACTGAGCAACTGAACTGAACTGAGGACAATCATTTTTTCTAGTCTTCAAATATTTCTTATAAATAGCTGCTGTGTAAATAGTATGATCTTGGTGTGCCTTAAAAGGAAATGAGTTTGTGGTCTTCCTCCTCCACCATCATGGTCTCTTTTCCCCACTCCAGCTTTTAAAAAAATCCATCTCCAAATGCCTACGTTTTAAGTTCAGTAAAAAAGTGGATATGGAAAACTCAGAAGTGTCCACAGGACTGGAAAAAGTCAGTTTTCATCCCAATTTCAAAGAAAGGGGCAGTGCTACAGAATGGTCAAACTACAGGACAATTGCACTCACTTCCCTTGCTAGTAGGTTTATTCTCAAAATCCTGCAAGCTAGGCTTCAATCAAGTAATACTTGAATCAAGAACTTACAGATATACAAGATGGATTTAAAAAAGTCAGAGGAACCAGATATCAAATTGCCAATATTCATTGAATCATAGAGAAACAAAGTGAATTCCAGAAAAACATCTAGTTATGTTTCATTGACTACACTAAAGCCTTTGACTGTGTGGATCACAACTGTGGAAAATTCTTAAAGAGATGGGAATACCATCTTACCTGTCTCCTGAGAAACCTATACTCAGGTCAAGAAGCAACAGTTAGAACCAGATATGGAACAACGGACTGGTTCAAAATTGGGAAAAGGGTACGACAAGGCTGTATATTTTCACCCTGTTCATTTAACTTATATGCAGAGTACATCTTGTGAAATGTCAAGTTGGAGGAGTTACAAGCTGAAATCAAGATTGTTAGGAGAAATATTAGCAACCTCAGATATGCAGATGATACCACTCTAACGGCAGAAAGCAAAGAGGATCTAATCAACCTCTTGATTAGAGTGAAGGAGGAGAGCAAAAAACTAGCTTGAGACTTAATATTCCAAAAAACTAAGATCATGGCATCCAGTCCAATCACTTCATGGCAAATAGAAGGGGGAAAAGTGGAAGCAGTAAGAGAGTTCCTCTTCTTGGGCTCCAAAATTACTATGGATGGTGACAGCACCATGAAATTAGAAGACATTTATGTCTTGGAAGGAAGGCTATAACAAACTTAGTACATTAAAAAGTAAAGACATCACTTTGCCAACAAATGTCCAGATAGTCAAAGCTATGGTTTTTCCAGTAGTCATGTACGGATGTGAGAGTTGGACCATAAAGAAGACTGAGCACGGAAGAATTTATGCTTTTGAACTGTGGTGCTGGAGAAGACTCTTTTGAGAGTTCCTTGGACTGCAAGGAAATCAAACCAGTCAATCCTAAGGGAAATCAACCCTGAAGACTCATTGCAAGGACTGATGCTGAAGCTCCAATACTTTAGCCACCTGATACAAAGAACTGACTCATTGGAAAAGACCCTGATGCTGGGAAAGATCGAAGGCAAAAGGAGAATAGAGTGGCAGAGGACTGGATGGCATCACCAATTAATGGACATGAACTTGGATGAACTCTGGAAGATGGTGAGGGACAGGGAGGCCTAGCATGCTGTGGTCCATAGGGTCACAAAGAGTGGGACATGACTTAGTGACTGAACAACAACAAAATGGTGACTGTCCAACATGCCACCATAAACACTTTCCTACTTTTCACCCCCCCAAGAAGAGGAGTCAATGCTTACATTACAAAGTGCCATATCTGACAAGATTAAACATATAGGAACCCTAATTATAAGTACATAAAGAAGATAGATGATGAGGAATAAAATCTGAGACTGTAATAAAGTATTTTTATCTTGGAAGCTTCAGCCTTCCTAGCAATGCATCACAGATTGCACTTTAAAGTTTTCATTCTGTTAATAGGAGATTTTTTTCTGAATGGTGAATAAATAGATTGTTCTGTTATCAGTAATAACCCTATGGATTACTAGAACATTTTCTTCCAAGTCACAGTGCCTTTGAAGTTTATTGATGGTAATTTATTGCAGCACATTTAGCAGAGCAAGGGAAGATAGTGTTAGGTCAGACTCACAAAACGCTAATATTTCAAACATCAACGAGTCTCTGGAATCTTATATTAACCAACTCAATAGCCTATGTGGTTCCATAGCTGTGTCTCCTTTATTCGCCCACTTTTACTCATCTAAATTTTATCTGCTTCTAAAAAGAACATTGTGTGATTTAAATACATATACTTAAAATGAAGGTTAAAGAAACAATTTAGGGGAGAAAGAATAATTTTACCCATCCTGAGAATGAGATCATTACTGTAATTAAATACTTATTTTATCTTCCAGCTTCCTAGTAGTTAAGGATAACATTAAATGTAATATTATATAGTTATATATATATATTTAAAAGCCTACAGTTTTATCTAGGGAGACATTTTCATGTCTCTAAATTCCTGGACAATGGTTTTTCAGTCTACATCATATATGAAGCAGTAAGCAATAGAATAAGCACAACGAAAAAATAATAATTTTAGAGGTGATCATGAAATATTCTTCAAATAGGTCTCTATATCAAAATTTAATAAAAACCCAACAACACAGAGAAAAGTTTGACATAAATGTACCTTTGTGGGAAGTTAAGATATCGGTCCTGGTATATAATATCCTGATGATCTCATTTTTTACAAGGATCAGGTTTGAAGAACCTAGATAAGGTACCTCAGCCTGTCTCTTTTAACCACAATTTATCAGTTATACACTCAGTGGATAATTTATAGGAGCCACTTCAAGATTCAGATCTTTTAAAGACGTCTAGACTGCTGATTTTGTGTGTGTAAGAGTGTGTGTGTGTGTGTGTGTGTGTGTGTGCTGTTGACTGGTAACCGTGCTGTGATTAGGAGATGGATTTTTGCTAAGTAAAATATAGGTGAGGGTCCCTCATATTTATTACAAGACACTAACTTTGTCATCCCCTGTTCCTCTGGTAGCACAACCAGAATGAGCTATCCCTGTTCAAAAGAGTGATTTAGCTCACAGAATACCACCAAACACCAGCAACAATAAAAATTTTACAATTTTAGTTTAAAACATCAAGTCTTTACCAATAATTCATTTGTTTTTTGAAAGACCAATTAGCTCAAAGTTACAGTGAGAAAATTAGAATCTTAAAATTGTAAGATACTCCTTCAACGTTGGGATGTGAACACATCCAGTGACAGGTAACTTACTGCTAAATGAGACAGCTTGTCTAGCTTCTAAAGCACTCTAAATGTGAGAATGTATTTTTATATAATGTTCTTTTATAAAATTTACTTCTAGCTTCCATTTATAATCTTTTCTGCTGCCCTCTGATGCATGCATGATATGCATGATAAATAGAAAATATCCATTTCAAATTACTGCTATATAGGCATTTTAATTATATCATGGGTTAAAAGCTCATCTTTGCCCACATGATGTGTAGTGTACCTATGTTATTTCAGTACAGAATGCTCATTGCATGATTATTTTTCGTGATGTTAATAGTATATATGATTCTTATCTATTGACTTAATAGGTCTCTTCTTTCCTCTGTTAGAATTTAATCCAAATGATTTGTGGGCCTGCCCTTCCTACACTTCCTAAAAGGTCTGTGATATTCAGTATGTGCTTCCACCCCATCCTAGATCATGACTGGTTGGAATATGGATAAATATCCCAACCAAAAGTTACCAATTCATGACTGGAGTGATTTGTATTACTCAAAGGAAATGGTCCCATAAGAGTCTCTCTCTATCTGAAGATAGATGTTAACGGAATCTGCTTTGGTAATATGTGCTGTATGCCTTAAAGTTTCAGTTATGTTTGTTAATTAGTTATTGATATAATTGGAAAATATTAATTAATTTTTTAAAGATTTTTCCCTTAAATACAAAATACATTGTTAGTCAATGGTGAATGCTAGAGTAGGAATATCATGAAGATTGGAGAATCTTACAATTTAAGCTGTCATTGAAAAGGTGACTAACAAAGATAAAATAAGCATTTAAAGGAAGGAGAATAGAGTGTGCAGAAGAGGACTTGCTGGTAGTTTATCTGAGCCTGAGTGATAGAGAAAGCAGTTTTTAACTTGCTGCCTTCCGCTTCCACAAGGCCATCCTCAGATCCCTATGTGAGCTCTGTATCCTTACAATGCCCTCCCACCTTTACTTGATCCGATCTAACTGGGTCTTTGTGCCTTGAAAATGAGACAGCCCTGACTGAAGAGGAATGAAATGCAAACATTCCAAGTATACAGATGGAGAATCCAAGTTACAGAATGGGACTTGAATTAAAAGCACAGAGAGCTATATGTAGCACTGGCAACTGAAATCCTTCTAAGCTCCATTTTTGTTGTTATTCATTTGTTCAGTCATGTCCGACTCTTTGTGACCCCAAGGACTGCAGCAGGCTAGACTTCCCTGTCCTTCACCATCTCCCAGAGCTTCCTCAAACTTGTGTCCATTTAGTCGATGATGCCATCCAACCATCTAGTCCTCCGTTGTCCCCTTCTCCTCCATTTTAGTTCCATTTTATATGGGCTAATTTCAGTAACAGAGATTGTTTTGTATATTTTTATGCATAAAAAAGGAAGAGATCAAATTAAAAGAGATTATGACTCTATTCAGCCTGTGTGGTTCAGAGAGCAAGTATCCACATATAAAGAATTCAGTGCACTTTGCACCACAGATCATTCCCAGGAACTTGGTCTATTTCACAGTAAGATGCTGGTTCAACATGCAACTTGTCCCGGTTTCATACTCAAGATGAGCAGCAGTTCAGACTAATGTTAGGAAGCCCCATTTCACATGAACACAGCAGATCACAGAGCGTGTGGAAACATACTCGGGAAATCCTCCTCACACACCTCTCATCTGTGGATGGGCTGGAGTTCTAGGAGGACAGATGGTGTCTGACTGAGGGACAGTGGGGCAAATGAGGGACAGAACTGGCTTTGACTACTCGGAAGGGAAGCCATAGATGACATTGGAGAGCCACTGGTTTGGAACATGATGCATAGTATTTTCCAAAAGGGAGTTCATACCACATTGTGCACAATTTATACCATGCAATATATATTCATCTTCCCTTCCTTCTCCATTCTATTACAGACTTTTAATGAGTCATTCTTGACACACATTGTATTGTTTCGGACACCAGTTATTTTGAAAAACAGTGTGGAATAAAATGCTTTCTCATTACTTCATCCCTAGGAGCTATTGGTTATTTCATTTGGTTTGTAATATTTCTTTTTTTTGGTTCATAAAATAAATCATTCAGTGAAGCCCCAAGGTAATCATGCATGAAAATAAAAACATTTGACAGCAAAAATTCGCCTCACAAAATTCCCATTTGCTTTATGCCCAAGGGAAGTTTTTTGGGAATTACAGTGGGAAGTAAAAAGCGGGAGAGAAAAAGACAAAGACTTCAGAGTTAAAGTGATTTCGAACAGGCACAGGATTAAAAAAAAAAATGGCAGAAATTACATTCAGCAAAACCAAAGCAAAAAGGCAGGGGAAATGAATCACAGAAACGTCTGCTCAGAATCTGAAAATTAAAATATTGCTCTGAATAAAACAGATATGATTCCCAATTGAACAATGAGCTGAAATCCAGGAAGCTTTCAAAAATAAATAGAAGGTAATCACAGTGAAGAATAAAGATAAGTGCACCTTCTCATTTACATAAGCGGACAGTAGTTCCACAGACACTTGCTTATTAAAATGGATTGTTACCCAGACTGCAAAGAGCAAAGTGAAATGGATCATAAAGTTGCTCATTTTAATGCTACAATCTCTCAATGAAAATGTATTTTCAAATTAAGATATAATATACAAGATGAAATTTCAACATCTGAGTGATCAAAGAATCACTGAGAGGGATTTTTGAATTAACCAACATCTACTGTTAGGGGCAAAGAGAGTTTTTGTCTAAGTGACCCACCCATCATTATAATTCAAGGGCTTGTTAGGAGACTTCCATATATCCTTCTCTCATAGACAATTATTATTTTTACCTTTCCTGGGTAATTGTATCACTGCCCTTGTTGCTGCAGAGTGACTGGGTCAGCCATGAAGTTACCAGGATATAAGCCCTAGGCTTATATATATACTAGGCACCAGGATATAAGCCCTACCTTCAATAACTTTACATATCTGTGAATAAGTTATTTCTTGCTATTTAACAATCTATTCCAAAACTTAAGGACTTAATTTACTGACTTATGATTCTACAATTTCAGCTCAACTCAGCTGGGCAGTTCTTTTGCTCATCTTTCTGAGTGGTGGATGATTTAAAGTGGCCTTATTTAACTAGATCTGTGGCTCCTCAGTTCTCTTCCACATGACCTTTCCATGTTTCTGGAAACAGCCTTCCACAACAGCAATCCAAATACTCAAGTACATCCCAAACCTCTGTCTGCATCATTTTTATCGATGTTCCACTGGCCAAAATCACATGGCAAGTCACACAGCCAAACCCAGAACCAATGTGGGAGAGAAATCACACCAAATCCTGAAATTCTAGAAGTCACTATTCATAGGGCTATTAATGCAACAATACATTAAAACTCTTATTTTCAGTTGAGCATAGAATAAAGTCTTAGCCTGGCATTTCTACATATTCTTATCCGAAATCACCTTTTCTTGTCCCATAGAAATGTTACAATAGCAAAAATAACCACAGGTTTCAGCATAAAGACAAATGCCATACCCAGAATCTGTCCTTTTTAGTGCTGAAATACACTCTTATGGTCTCCACTCTCTCTGCCCAGGTCCTTCCATCTACTGAGAATCCTGGCCATCATTCAAGGTCCAGATTAGAGGTTGCCCATTCTGTGAACACCTCCATCATCATTCCAACAAATGAGTAATGTCTCCCTTCTCTAAACTCAGTATCAAGATGGCACCACGTAGTGCAAATGACCGACTTTGGAATCAGACATACTTAGTTCCAAACCCCAGTTCTTCTAGTTATTAGTTTGTGATTATGATCATATTACTTCAGCTTCTTATTTTACTTTATGTCCTCTTATTTTGAGAACTTGTCTAATAATGTGAATCTTTAAAGACACAAATAAGTATTAACATCATTTTATTGCCCAAGCCTACCTCCCAGTCTACAGGTCTCAATCTACAGTCTATAAGCCTACTCTACCTCCCAGTCTACAGTCTACCCCCTGTATACAGGTCAGGAAGCAACAATTAAAACTGGACAAGGAACAACAGACTGGTTCCAAATAGAAAAAGGAATACATCAAGGCTGTATATTGTCACCATGTTTATTTAACTTATATGCAGAGTACATCATGAGAAACGCTGGGCTAGAAGAACCACAAGCTGGAATCAAGATTGCCAGGAGAAATATCAATAACCTCAGATATGCAGATAACACCACCCTATGGCAGAAAGTGAAGAAGAACTAAAGAGCCTCTTGATTAAAGTGAAAGAGGAGAGTGAAAAAGTTGGCTTAAAGCTCAACATTCAGAAAACTAAGATCATAGCATCCAGTCCCATCACTTCATGGCAAATAGATGGGGAAACAGTGGGAACAGTGTCAGACTTTATTTTTCTGGGCTCCAAAATCACTGCAGATGGTGATTGCAGCCATGAAATTAAAAGACACTTGCTCCTTGGAAGGAAAGCTATGACCACCCTAGACAGCATATTTAAAAGCAGAGACATTACTTTGCCAACAAAGGTCTGTCTAGTCAAGGCTATGGTTTTTCCAGTAATCATGTATGGATGTGAGAGTTAGACTATAAGAAAGCAAGTGCCAAAGAATTGATTCTTTTGAACTGTGGTATTCTAGAAGACTCTTGAGAGTCCCTTGGACTGCAAGGAGATCCAACCAGTCTATCCTAAAGGAGATCAGTCCTGGGTGTTCATTGGCGGGACTGATGTTGAAACTGAAACTCCAATACTTTGGCCACTTGATGCAGAGAGCTGACTCTTTTGAAAAGACTGTGATGCAGGGAAAGATTGAGGGCAGGAGTAGAAGGGGACAACAGAGGATGAGATGACTGGATGGCATCACCGACACAATGGACATGAGTTTGGGTGGACTTCGGGAGTTGGTGATGGACAGGGAGGCCTTACGTACTGTGATTCATGGGGTCGCAAAGAGTTGGACACCACTGAGAGACTGAACTGAACCTAACTGAACCTCCTAGTCACTTCAGTATGTAGTGTTTATTCAATGTTAGCTGAAGGCAGAAAAAGAAGAAAGAAGGAAAAATGGAGAGGGAAGGATGGTGTCCACATTACTTCTTAAAGCAAATGATGTCAGTTGTAGTACCTCTCTTTGTAAAGGGCAAAGTTGCTGATTGCCACTAGTAATTATTCAAACTGCTAAACTGCTGCTGCTGCTAAGTCGCTTCAGTCGTGCCCAACTCTGTGCAACCCCATAGACGGCAGCCCACCAGGCTCCCCCGTCCCTGGGATTCTCCAGGCAAGCACACTGGAGTTGGTTGCCATTTCCTTCTCCAGGCTAAACTGCTAAGACATACTAAATTTCATTGTAGAAAAACATTTTTCTAACCATAGTAGGTCTATTTGAAAATATCATGGATTTATAGACCTGGAATAGATGCTAAGAAGTTATTTAACCTAGCTTCTATCTTCAAACAGAACTGCACCCAATTTATAAAGACAAAGGTGAGGCTTGTCCTCACACTGGAGGAAAGGAAAGACTCTGCTGAGAGGAGATGTGGCAGGCCCATCATGTAACCAGGCTCCCACTGCTGAGATACCCTCAGGAAGATGCTGATGGTGGATATGTAATTTCTGCTGCTGCTGCTAAGTCATTTCAGTCGTATCCGACTCTGTGCAACCCCATAGACGGCAGCCCACCAGGTTTCCCCGTCCCTGGGATTCTCCAGGCAAGAACACTGGAGTGGGTTGCCATTTCCTTCTCCAATGCGTGAAAGTGAAAAGTGAAAGTGAAGTCTCTCAGTCATGTCCAACTCTTCACGACCCCATGGACTACAACCCACCAGGCTTCCCTGTCCATGGGCTTTTCGGAGGAGCTTGGTGGGCTGCAGTCTAGCAAGTCACTATTAAAACAACTTACTTTTTCCCAGTCACAGGGGTGTGTCTATGAGCCTGGTTTAGAGCAGTGCAAGAAAGTCACTGAAGAGATAACAGGAGACAGTGAAGCTGACATTCAGGGAAACTTAGGACAATGTGATTTGAGTCAAACAAAGAGAAATGGGTAAATGATTTTAAATGTTGCCATCAGAAGAAAGGAGTTGTCAGGAGTTAGGGATGGGGTGGGAGAAGGCAATGGCACCCCACTCCAGTACTTGCCTGGAAAATCCCAGGGGATTTTCTATGGGGTCACACAGAGTCAGACATGACTGAAGCGACTTAGCAGTAGCAGTAGCAGGGATGGGGTGAGAAGGAAGTCAATGTAGCTGTAATAGGGGTAGCTGGAGGGAGCCTCATAACAGAACTGCTTTGTATCTTGACTGTATCAATATCGATACCCTGGTCATTATATTGTACCATGCTTTGCAAGATATCATTGGGAAAACTGGGTAAGTGGTATATACGAATCTTTTCTGTATTATTTAGCAACTGCACATGAATCTACCTGTGTTCAAAATTAAAAGTGTGATTTAAGAAAACTTCTAGAGATGCAAATAAATCAGTTGAGTTGAGAATCAAGTATAGAATACAGAATTTGTGGTCAGAACAAGTTTTCAGTTCCAAGTCCATCCTCAGTAGTTGTTTGATCTTGGCCAATGTCTTAATCTCACTGAACCAGAAAACTCTTGTCCTTTGAATAGGCTTAATATTAATATTAGCACCTATCCCAGAGGGATATGCAAGAATTTAATGTTTTAAGATATAGAAGTCTTATCCCAGAGCCAAGCACATGGTAAGTACTCCATAGATGCCATTTCTAGTTATTACTTCACATTTCCTCTCTCTCAATACAGTCCATATCATTTTAGGAACACAGGAGAAACAATAAGATACAAAAATAGGAAGACTTGGTTTTTATTACACTGAAGCTAGGTAAAGACTTAGTGTGAATATCTCAAATGCATAAATTATAATGAGACACAAAATGCAGTTATAATTAAACTAAGCAATTTTTATGAACTAGAAACAAAGTCACTGCCCAGGTTTATGCATCTCCTTTTTCTTTTTTTATGAAACAGAGAACCAATTAAACAGCCTGTGTGGAATTTTTGAATTAGCATTAAACAGAGGCACAAAAGTGATAAAGATAATTCCTTGCTAGTTTCCCAAATTACTAGCAATAATAACTAAAATCAATTAAAGTTTCCCTAAGATCTTTTCCTTAGAAAAAAATTTCTGAAATGTTCACACTTTTATGAATTCAATTACCCAAGTTTTTGTGCTTTTTCCTTTAAGGAATATTCTTTTCAAAATCAGGAGAGGTTGTAAGGGTATGTGGACCCTCTCTTTTCCAGAACAGTGGTGGATGGGGATAATACAGGCAATTGAAGTCCCTTGGAAAAAAATGTAAATTTGTCATATCAACTATTTTGGTCTTCTTCTCTAACAAGCAGCTAACCATCAACCATATGGACTAACTAGCATTTTCGGTTGACCTGATTACCAATTGCTGAAAAAGAGAGGAAAAGAAACACTCGAGGTCAGAATAAAATATAAGCAGTCTATAGAGTTGAGGATATGGGCTTCTCTGGTGGCTCAGTGGTAAAGAATTCACCTGTAATGCTGGGGACATGGGTTCGATCTCTGGGTTGAGAAGATTCTCTGGAGAAGGAAGGGGCACCCCACACCAGTATTCTTGCCTGTGAAATCCCCTGGACAGAGAAGCATGGCAGACCACAGTCCATGGGGTCAAAAAAGAGTTAGATATGACCTAGCAACTAAACAATAAAAGAGCCAAGGATACCATGTAACCTTGGCACTTAAAATCATCATGGATTCAAGATTTCACAGAAGACAAAAACTGAACTATGAAATAGAGAACAAAAGAATTCAGCAGAACATGGAAAATATGATTTTCCTAACCAGGTTTCACTATGAAATGATTAATCTATCACCCTGGTGAAATGACAGAACACACACACTGAAATCAGCTAAACTTTAGTCAAAACCCAAGGTCCAATGATTACTTGCCGTGGGACTTTACTAATGTCCCACGACATTAGTAAAGTTACTAATGTCTTCGAGCTGCAACTTTTTCATTTGTAAAACTGGAGTTATAGTAGCTGTCTTGCTGGTGGCTCTGGACCCAAATGAGAGCACGTTCGTGACATGCACACCTCAGTGCGAGGCACAACAGGAGCTGAAGGTAGTATTAGATCCCTTTCCTCTTTGCTCTTGTATCTTCTGTTTCTCTTGCTATTGCGGCTTATTGTTGGGTTCAAGTTACTCCCCACTACTGATTATGAAACTGTTCCTTAAGGACAAACCCTGACTCCTCAAGGCAACAGTGAAGATAGATATCTTGACTTTCAAGTCTGATCTATCTGATATTCCATTCCAGGTTGTTACTGAGAAGTAAATACTTGTGAATCAATTGCAATACATCAGATCAAATCAGTCACTCAGTCGTCTCTGACTCTTGCCACCTCATGAATCGCAGCACGCCAGGCCTCCCTGTCCATCACCAAATCCATGAGGTAACCGAGACTCACATCCATCGAGTCAGTGATGCCATCCAGCCATCTCATCCTCTGTCATCCCCTTCTCCTCTTGCCCTCAATCCCTCCCAGCATCAGAGTCTTCTCCAATGAGTCAACTCTTTGCATGAGGTGGCCAAAGTACTGGAGTTTCAGCTTTAGCATCATTCCTTCCAAAGAAATCCCAGGGCTGATCTCCTTCAGAATGGACCGATTGGATCTCCTTGCAGTCCAAGGGACTCTCAAGAGTCTTCTCCAACACCACAGCTCAAAAGCATCAATTCTTTGGTGCTCAGCCTTCTTCACAGTCCAGCTCTCACATCCATACATGACCACAGGAAAAACCATAGCCTTGACTAGGCAAACCTTTGTTGGCAAAGTAATGTCTCTGCTTTTGAATATGTGATCTAGGTTGGTCATAACTTTCCTTCCAAGGAGTAAGTGTCTTTTAATTTCATGGCTGCAGTCACCATCTGCAGTGATTTTGGAGCCCAGAAAAAGAAAGTCTGACACTGTATCCACTGTTTCCCCATCTATTTCCCATGAAGTGATGGGACCGGATGCCGTGATCTTCGTTTTCTGAATATTGAGCTTTAAGCCAACTTTTTCACTCTCTTCTTTCACTTTCATCAAGAGTCTTTTTAGTTCCTCTTCACTTTCTGCCATAAGGGTGGTGTCATCTGCATATCTGAGGTTATTGATATTTCTCTCAGCAATCTTTATTCCAGCTTGTGGTTCATCTATCCCAGCGTTTCTCATGATATACTCTGCATATAAGTTAAATAAACAGGGTGACAATATACAGCTTTGATGTACTCCTTTTCTTATTTGGAACCAGTCTGTTGTTCCATGTCCAGTTCTAACTGTTGCTTCCTGACGTGCATACAAATTTCTCAAGAGGCAGATCAGGTCATCTGGTATTCCCATCTCTCAGAATTTTCCACAGTTTATTGTGATCCACAGTCAAAGGCTTTGGCATAGTCAATAAAGCAGAAATAGATGTTGTTCTGGAACTCTCTTGCTTTTTCCATGATCCAGCGGATGTTGGCAATTTGATCTCTGGTTCCTCTGCCTTTTCTAAAACCAGCTTGAACATCTGGAAGTTCACAGTTCACATATTGCTGAAGCCTGGCTTGGAGAATTTTGAGCATTACTTTACTAGCATGTGAGATGAGTGCATTTGTGCGGTAGTTTGAGCATTCTTTGGCATTGCCTTTCTTGGGATTAGGATGAAAACTGATCTTTTCCAGTTCTGTGGCCACTCCTGAGTTTTCCAAATTTCCACTGCTGGCATATTGAGTGCAGCACTTTCACAGTATCACCTTTCAGGATTTGTAACAGCTTAACTGGAATTCCATCACCTCCACTAGCTTTGTTCGTAGTGATGCTTTCTAAGGCCCACTTGACTTCACATTCCAGGATGTCTGGCTCTAGGTCAGTGATCATGCCATTGTGATTATCTGGGTCGTGAAGATCTTTTTTGTACAGTTCTTCTGTGTATTCTTGCCACCTCTTCTTAATATCTTCTGCTTCTGTTAGGTCCATACCATTTCTGTCCTTTATCAAGCCCATCTTTGCATGAAATGTTGCCTTAGTATCTCTAATTTTCTTGAAGAGATCCCTAGTCTTTCCCATTCTGTTGTTTTCCTCTACTGCTTTGCATTGATCGCTAAAGAAGGCTTTCTTATCTCTCCTTGCTATTCTTTGGAACTCTGCATTCAGATGTTTATATCTTTCCTTTTCTCCTTTGCTTTTCGCTTCTCTTCTTTTCACAGCTATTTGCAAGGCCTCCCCAGACAGCCATCTTGCTTTTTTGCATTTCTTTTTCATGGGGATGGTCTTGATCCCTGTCTCCTGTACAATGTCACGAACCTCATTCCATAGTTCATCAGGCACTCTATCTATCAGATCTAGGCCCTTAAATCTATTTCTCACTTCCACTGTATAATCATAAGGGATTTGATTTAGGTCATACCAGAATGGTCTAGTGGTTTTCCCTACTTTCTTCAATTTCAGTCTGAATTTGGCAATAAGGAATTCATGGTCTGAGCCACAGTCAGCTCCTGGTCTTGTTTTTGCTGACTGTATAGAGCTTCTCCATCTTTGGCTGCAAAGAATATAATCGATCTGATTTCGGTGGTGATGTCCATGTATAGAGTCTTCTCTTGTGTTGTTGGAAGAGGGTGTTTGTTATGACCAGTGCATTTTCTTGGCAAAACTCTATTAGTCTTTGCCCTGCTTCATTCCATATTCCAAGGCCAAATTTGCCTGTTACTCCAGGTGTTTCTTGACTTCCTACTTTTGCATTCCAGTCCCCTATGATGAAAAGGACATCTTTTTTGGGTGTTAGTTCTAAAAGGTCTTGTAGGTCTTCATAGAACCGTTCAACTTCAGCTTCTTCAGTGTTACTGGTTGGGGCATAGACTTGGATTACTGTGACATTGAATGGTTTGCCTTGGAAACGAACAGAGATCATTCTGTCGTTTTTGAAATTGCATCCAAGTACTGCATTTCGGACTCTTGTTGACCATGATGGCCATTCCATTTCTTCTGAGGGATTCCTGCCCGCAGTAGTAGATATAATGGTCATCTGAGTTAAATTCACCCATTCCAGTCCATTTTAGTTCACTGCTTCCTAGAATGTCGACATTCACTCTGGCCATCTCTTGTTTGACCACTTCCAATTTGTCTTGATTCATGGACCTGGCATTCCAGGTTCCTATGCAATATTGCTCTTTACAACATCGGACCTTACTCCTATCACCAGACGCATCCACAGCTGGGTATTCTTTTTGCTTTGGCCCCATCCCTTCATTTTTTCTGGAGTTATTTCTCCACTGATCTCCAGTAGCATACTGGGCCCCTACTGACCTGGGGAATTTCTCTTTCAGTATCCTAAAAAAAGCTCACATACAGTTATTCTTTGGAATATTAAAAAGGAAAGAGAAATAGGTAAATGGAATGGGGGTTGAAGAAGAGCTCAATTCCACTGACAGGGGGCACTTCATAGATCCATGGGTTCATCCTTATAATCTTGCAGAATGGTCTCACCCATCACCTTAAGCGAAAGCCGCTGACTTATGCAGAGAAACTTGAAGGTCTGTGTCTAACCCAGTTTCAGTCACTAAAACATCAGAAAACTGATAAAGTGGTTGTCTCTTGAAAGAGAGAAGTTAGGTGGATCTCTCATGGGCCAAGAAGAAGGAATCTAGGTTTAAACAAAGGTTGACATCTCCTTTGGTTACTTATCCATTATGCCTTCACTTCACTTATGCCTTAACTTTTTCTTAATTGAATAGAAGCAATGTACCATTGTAAGATGTATTCTGACATGAAAAACAATGTTAGTAATAGTGTGCATGAAATAATACAGCGTTAGACAACTCTGATCCTTTTGTATATTTCTAGTTGCCTATGATAGATTGCTACAATAATGGCTCCAATGAATGACGCTCTCCTGTATCAACTTCTCTTTGCAGTGTGACCTGCGACTCCTCCTACCAAGTAGAATCTATTTCCCCACCATGTGAATGTAAGCTGGGCTTGTGACTTTTCTGGACCAAGAGAATGTGGTAAAGTGATAGTGTGTGACTTCCAAGGCTAAGCCTGAAAGTGCTTTGCAGCTTGTGGAGAGGCCCCATCGAGAGCCAACACCAACCATCAGTCAAATGAATGAAGTCATCCATGAATGCCCCAGCCCCGAGTTCACCAACCAACACTCTGAGAACATGTGAATGAGTCCAGCCAACCCTAGAGGAGCAGGAGGGTTTCCCAGCTGAGTCTAGTCCTATGACACTATGATTCATAATAAGAAATTGGTTTTGTCTCATTTTTCTGGTTGTTGTTTAGTCTGCTGAATCATAATGTTTCTAGCACAGAACTCCTAAAGCCCTTGGAATTTCCTAAGTGGTGAGAGTAATAGGGGTGTCTTTTGTTATATTAATGAGGCCACAATGGAACCGCACCTAAAGGTGGAGACTGGTTGTCAGAAAAATCAAACAGCTTGGTTAGAGGATTGAAACCTTTCAGTTCCACCCTCCTGGCTTCCCAGGAGTGAAGAAGGGCTGGAGGTTGAGTCAGTTGCCTGTTGCCAATGGCCAGTGATTTAGTCAATTTTGCTTGTGTAATGCAGCCTTCATAAATATCCAAAAGGATGGGGTTTAAAGAGCTTACAGGCCATGAACACATGAAGGTGTGGGGAGAATGGTCTGCTGGAGATGGCATAGAAGCTCCATACCTCTCCCCTACACCTTGCCCTAAGCATCTCTTACAGCATTGCTGAGCTACAGTCTTTTATAATAAACTGGTATTTCTCTGAGTTCTGTGAACTACTCCAACAAATTGATCATACCCAAGGAGAAGGCTGTTGGAACCTTCAATCTATAAGTCGTCCATCAAGTGCTCAGGTGATAGACTGGACACGTGACTGACATCTCAAGTGGGGGCTGCAGCTTTACAGAACTGAGGACATGACACCATTTCCAGGCACACAGTGTCAGAATCTAGTCAGACTGTAGGACACTCAGCTGATGTCAGAGAACTGCTTCGTGGTGTGGGGAAAAAATCCACACATTGTAAATGGGTATAGAATCATAAACCCAGACTGCTCATTCACGGAGCTGTGACCAAATACACAGCTTTGTTTTAAGCTACTAATTTCTGGCTTGGAGTCTTATTCAGTAACTGACAACCAAAACACAAGATAAAAGGACCTGGTGAGGCAAACTCCTGACACAAAATTAAAATGAAGCTCAGAAAACTAGTCACCGCACCTTCCATTTTTGTTACATCCAGTTGCGTCTTTTCATTCTTTTTTTTTTTCCCTTGGTACTTCTGCAGCTTTTAAGATGTCTAATCACTCTTTTTGGAGATGTCTCCGTAATTTTCTTCACAGCTTTCCTGAGTGCTACACAATCTCCTCCCTCTCCATCACCTTTTCCAGCTTCTTTTCCTCTAGACTCTCAGCATCCCAGTTCTTGACTCTGTTCTTATCTCCCACTCACTCATGTAGCTTTCTCCTGAGAATAATCTCCTCTATTCTGATGACAGGCAAGTGTTTAACTATTGCCTTGCTCTCTATGTACCATTGGTTTTCAATAAGTACCTGCAATATGGTTTTCACATGGTTTCATATGGAGAAAAATACACACACCCACTGTGAATCTCAGACTTACATTTGACAAAACCAAAAACACCTGAAAATCTATTTGTTGTTTTCAGTCACTAAGTTGCATCCAACCCTTTGCAACTTTTAAAGGGTTCTGATTTCAAGACACAATTTGCCACCTGACTGTGAAAATCTGCTGTATTATACTGGGGTCAAAATATTTCCCCTCCTAAATGAGGATGACAAAAAAAAAAAGCCAGTAGGAGTTCAACTCTTATTGTAAACCCAAAGACACAAGATGAATGAAAGATTCAAGTATTAAATACTCACATGTCACTGTAGCTTAAATATCTTTCTTCAATTCTCACTTAGGCATTCAAAGATGCTTCTGGCAGTTCCAAATAGGAATCCACATGTAGCTCTGGGCTTCAAAGAATGAAACAAAACAATAATTTCAATTTCATAAATCCTCAGAGTGAAAACAACTGAGAATGTAGCCTTTTTCTGGCTGTTGTGTGTTCCAATCCCTGCTGGCCAATTAAGTTCTTTCAAAGCCCCAGTAAGGACTTGAAGGTTAATTAAAATGTGTGATTTAGGGGAAAAGAGAAAAACCAAACTGAGGATGCTGTAAAGGCACACACTCCACCAGCTGCTTTGGAAGCGACATTTAATTAACTAGCAGTGAAGCGAAGCGCCTGCACCGTCCATCTCTGCACAGACACCATGGCTGCAGGGGCCAAGGTCTCAGTAGGTGATGTTTGCAAAGACAGCAGACAGGACGTCTCTCCATCCCCCATCCCCACTCTGTCCCCTCCTCTTATAGACAGGGATCCTGCTTTTTACTGTCTTTATTATCAAGACTCCTTCCCACAAATTGTGTAAGACTCCCTCCCACAAATCTTTCCCCACTGACTCTCCTCTAAAGCCCCACGGAGAAGATTTTCTCATCTCTTCTGTTCTCTCCTCTACACACAGCTTGCCCATCTATTTTCTGCTCTTCAGAGTGGCAACTATTGGTTAATTAACTAATGGCCTGTTAGTATATTAATCTGCTCTGTGGGACGATTGGGGAGAATAGCATTGAAATATGTATAATATCATATCAGAAACGAGTCAGTCCAGGTATGATGCCCTATAGCAGATGCCTGGGACTGGAGCACTGGGATGACCTGGAGGGATGGTGTGGGAAGGGGGAAGGGAGGAGGATTCAGGATGGGGAACACGTGTATTCTGGTGGCGGATCCATCTCGATGTATAGTAAAAGCAATACAATATTGTAAAGTTAAGAAAAATTAAAAAAAATAATAATAATAAAATTTAAAAAAAAAAAAAAGAAGAACCCATAGGGCTTGAAAGACTATCACTGGAAAGGCGTGGCCAGCCTCAGAGACACCCCAGTGACCTCTGCCTCTTGGTATGCACACCCGTGTGTAATCCCCTCCCACATTTTACCAGGGTTGGTCTGGGTGATCAATAACATATAACCACAGTAATACTATGTCATTTCCAAAAGTAGGTTATTAAAAAAAAGAAAAACTTCCATCTTGGGTTTTCTCTCTCTTACTAGTTCCTTTGGGGGAAACACAGAGTAGGAGCCCTATGGAGAGGCCTTCACAGCAAGGAAGTGAAGAGTCACATGAGCGAGCTTGGCAGTGGTCCCTTCCGCCCTAGTGAAGCCTCAGAGACTGCAAGCTTGATGGATTGCTTGGCTGTGACTTCATGAGAGATATTGGTCTAGAGCCACCCAGCTAAGTTGTTCCCAGATTCCTAACCCACAGAAACTGCGCCATACCCCATGGACTCTAGCCCATCAGACTCCTCTTTCCATGGAATTTTCCAGGCAAGAACTCTAGAGTGGGGTGCATTTCCTACTCCAGGGTATCTTCCTGACCCAGGGATCAAACCCACATTTCTTTTTGTCTCCTGCTTTGGCAGACGGGTTCTTTAACACTAATACCATCTGGGAAGCCCCAGAAGGAACTTATCTCAAAACAATAAAGGCCAGTTAACATCATGGTAAAAACTGGAAGCTTTTCCACCAAGTTCAGCAGCAAGCTAAGGATGTGTACTCTCACTACTTCTATTCAGCATAGTTCAGGAAGTCCTAGCCACCACAATCAGTCTAGAAAAAAATAAAAGGAGTTCAAATTGGAAAAGAAAAAGTAATCTCTGTTTACAGATGACATGATCCTGAATACAGATAACTTTAGACTCCACATGTGAACACACACACAAATGTATTAGAACTAATAAATTAATTCAGTAGAATTTTAAGATACAAAATTAATATAACAGCTACATTTCTATGACTTTCAAGCATGATAGATAAGTGGCAGTGGGTTACTTTGATTAGTGGAAGATGTCACTGGATTGAACTTCAGATAAAGAAAGGCTGCCTCCCACCTATGGTATTTTATAACTGGTACTGGGTGCAGGTCTTATTTTGGGGGAGAGGTGCAGGTGTTTTAAATAAAGCATTGGGTGATAGAAAGAGCATGGACTTTAGAGTCAGGCAGACCTGAGTTTAAGTTCTCTTCCCAGTACTCCATAGTTTCTGATTGTGAGAAAGCTATTTTGCCTCCTTTGTTTCTCATCTGTAAAATGAGACTATTAAAATTTCTCACAGACTTGTCAAAATGAGATATGATATGGTGTATTGAATATAGAATGCTTAAAATTTAGTAGAGTTCCATAAAGTTTTGCCATGAATGGCGGCAATAGGAGAATAAGTAGGAACAGTAAAATCAAAAGTATATATCAAGCACTCAAACCTTATGAAAGAATTCTTCCCTCTGAATGCCCAGACTTTTGAGACACTACTCCTTTCTCAAATTTCTCAGAAGCTCTAAACAGAAGAGAGGGTGTGAGTATGTCAGTGTAGAGAGGGGAACACAGGTAACAAATACATCTACTCCCCATGGTGCTCTTGAACTTGGCCAAAGCCACGGTAGCTTTCACGCTTTATGACTGACAAGCAATATGGTAGACTTGAAAACGCATGTTTTGGCACCAGATGCCTCTGGGTTCTAATGTATTCTCTGCAGCTTACCAGTGGTGTCAGGTGGGTAATTCCTCTGAGCCCTGGATCACTCATCTATAGAATGGGAATGATGTCTAACTCATTAGCTTATTGGAAGTGAGATAATATACACAGGTCTTCAAACACAGTTCCAGGAGTCAGGAGAACGTTCACCAAATACTAATGTCCCTTCTTTCGAGTCTCTCATCTGAATCATTCACAACAACTCTAATAACTCCCAGGATTTAAAAAGAACTCTGGGGTCTATTGCACAAGTCAAGAAAAATGAGAGGTGTATTATAACTCTTATGAATGTGCAATCACTTTTCAAGAAAGAGGAAATCATATGTATGCCCTAAATTTCATGTTATTTTTGTACCACCTCCAGATAATACTTAAAATACACACAATTCAAATAAATTTACAAAATTATTCAAACCACAGATGAGGCATACATGAATATTTAACTGTTATTGATAGACCAAGGACTAGCTCTATGAAAAAGATTTCAAGATGAAAGGGGACTTAGAGCACATGCAAGCTAAGTGCACACTCCATAGGGTAGTCCCACCTAGAGCACCTGTTAGAGACAGAACAGCACTGGAATACCTGGATTCAAACCCCAGCTCTGCCACTTATTACCTGTGTGACCATTGGCAACAAACTCTCTGAGCCTTAGTCTCCTAATCTCTAAAATGGGAATAATTGTAATACTTGACTTTTAGGGTTATTTTGAGAATTAATTATATCTATTACATATACATATATCAACAGTGGGCTGCCCTGGTGACTCAGACGGTAAAGAATCTTCCTGTAATACAGGAGACTCGAGTTTAATCCCTGAGTTGGGAAGATCCCCTGGAAAAGGAAATGGCTACCCAATCCAGTATTCTTGCCTAAAGAAGTCCATGGACAGAGGAGCCTGGTGGACTGTAGTCCCATGGGATCGCAAAGAGTCAGACACAACTAAGTGACTAACACTTTCATATCAACAGTGCCTATTTATACTAGTACCTGGTAATGACTAAATATAAGTGGTCACTGCCAGTTTCAAGTAGCTATTGAGCTCTAGCTTAAACTTCAGGAAAACTCAGGAAACTTAGCCCCTCATAAGGCAGACCTTCCACTGTTTGATAGCATTGGTTCCATGTTCTGGGACAGAATAAAGCAAGGCTACTCTATCCAGACAGGCCAGCCTCCTGATACTCAGGGGCAGCTAGGGCCATGCTCTGCACTGTGTCTCCTGTCATGAAGGATTTCCAGACCATCCAGTCCCTGGGTTGCCTCCTCTAACTGCCCCCAGTTCGTCAGTGATGTTTCTGGAGTGTGTCATGTAGAATTAACTCAGTACTACAGACTCTTGGGAGTCCCTTGGACTGCAAGGAGATCCAACCAGTCCATCCTTAAGGGGATCAGCCCTGGGACTTCTTTGGAGGGAATGATGCTGAAGCTGAAACTCCAGTACTTTGGCCACCTCATGCAAAGAGTTGACTCATTGGAAAAGACTCTGATGCTGGGAGGGATTGGGGGCAGGAGGAGAAGTGGGTGACGGAGAAGGGGGTGACAGAGGATGAGATGGCTGGATGGCATCACTGACTTGATGGACGTGAGTCTGAGTGAACTCCGGGAGTTGGTGATGGACAGGGAGGCCTGGCATGCTGCAATTCATGGGGTTGCAGAGTCGGACACGACTGAGCGACTGAACTGAACTGAACTGAACAGATATGATTAGCATCAATAAAATGGGACTAAGATTTCCATTTACAAAGACTAACTCTGTACCTTTACTAAGAAAGGTAATCTTTCTTAGTAAGTAATTCTTCTTAGTAAGAAGAATCATATTATGCTAGGGTTTTTTGTCCATTTATTTTTGTTGTAGTATTATAAGATAAAAGCTTGTGCTCCATGTTCAGTTGCTTCAGTCATGTCCACCTGTTTGTGGCCCATGGACCGACCAGGGTCCTCTGTCCATGGAATTTTTCAGGCAAGAATACTGGAGTGAGTTTTCATTTCTTTCTCCAGGGGATCTTCCTGACCCAGGGATTGAACCTGCGTCTCTTGCCTCTCCTACATTGGCAAGCGGATTCTTTACCACTAGCGCTGCCTGGGAAGCCCCAAATCAAGCTTGTTTAGTACTGACTATAGGTCTTTATCTCCTGGATTTTACCTTATCACTGTGATTCCAGTATTCTAGCTATTCTATTGTAGTACTAGCACTGAATTCATTCTGTTTTTCGCACTTTTGTGCCAGCTACAAAGCTACAAACAGACAAGAAGCTTTCATCCAAGTCATGTGGAAAAGGGCTTTTTCTTATACACCTGCTAGTAAGCAAGGAGCACTCCCCTGTCTCAGTGTGTGAAAGAGGATAATGTGATGGGCATCTTTTGGATCCAACATGACCATGGATGGTGTGGCCTCGAGGGATGCAAGCTTTGCAAGGAGACAAAAGCTACTGAGCACAGCAAAATCAGTCAATCAATAGATCATTAAGGAGGGGCCTAGAAGAAGAAAAATCCAGATTAAAATTCACATTGAGCAAGACATGACCAATACTAGGTACTCTGGAGAAAAAAAAATTTTTTTTTGAGAAAGGTAACTGTACTCCTAAACAGGGTACGAAAATAAATTATTCAAAAGAGGAAACATTCAGAGACTTCCCTGGTGGTCCAGTGGCTAAGATTCTGCCCTCCCAACAGAGGAGGCCCTGGGTCTATCCCTGGTCAGGAACTAGATTCCACCTTCTGCAACTAAGAGTTTACATGCTGCAATTTAAAAAAAAAAGATCTTGAATGCTGCAACGAAGATCAAAGATCCCCATGCTGCAACTAAGACCCACCCAGCCAAATGAATAAATACTTAGAAAGAGGAACTATTCAATAGAAACTTCAGTTAGTTCGCAATACAAGCAGACTCTCTTTCCTTGAAACTTTGAGGCAAAAGTCTTTGTTATCTCAGTAAAGCCTTTCAGATCACATGATTTACACCTTTCACAAATGCAAGTAACAAATAACTAAGAGATACAAAGGACACAAAGTCCTTAACCTGAGGAATCTGCTTTAGAATTAGGAGAGTGAATGAAAACCTGTAAAAAGAACATAGCAATAGTAACCAGCAACAAGAAGCTATGGGAAAAAATAAAAGGAAAATGGAAAGTAAACCAAAACATTATTGAGAGCCTACTGAATGCTAAGTGCTTTCCACACATGATCCCTTTCATTCCTTCCCAAGACTCCTTAGTGTAAATAATCCATCTTTTTTTATAGATGAGAGAAGTAATTTTCTCAAGACTTACAGGTAATGAGAAGCCAAATGTGACTCAAACCAGATTTGCTAGACTAAACTACGCTCCCTAAGTGCAACACTTTGCCTCCTTGGGTTTTAGTCTATTTTGGAGAAAGTAGACATATACAAATTGAAGAAAACAAATTATGCCAGTGACCACTGAGTTGATCATTGACAATATTGATAACTTTTGTAGCACAGATTAGAACTCGTTTTGAAGTTCAAAAGCAAAGAAAACCTAAGAAAGCTAGAGATGTCAGAGAAGGTGGCTTCATAGAAAGGTTGAACAAGTGAGTTCTACTTTCCTGGTGGCTCAGACGGTAAAGCATCTGTCTACAATGCGGAAGACCTGGGTTCCATCCCTGGGTCAGGAAGATCCACTGGAGAAGGAAATGGCAATCCACTACATTACTATTGCCTGGAATATCCCATGGACAGAGGAGCCCGGTAGGCTACAGTCCATGGGGTCACAAAGAGTTGGACATGACTGAGCAACTTCACTTTCCATACTAACTTAAAAGGTGAGTATAGAACTTGAGTGGTTGTGGGGAGAGGGTAAAGACAACAGAAGATGTCATAGGAAGATAAGGAGAGCCATTTCTTAAGAAAACGTGTTAGGACCTAGTGTGGCACAGGATATGGAGTGTGAAGGATAGAGAAGGAAAAATGACAGCTGCCAAGTATAAGGGTGGTCCCACTGACAAGGGTCAAGAGAAAGTAAAGAGAAAAGGTGCTTTTAGATGAAAGAATATAAATTCTTTTCAGAGTTGCTGAATTTAAGATGACAGTGAAGCACACGAACTAAAATCTGAGTAGAGGAAACACACTAAAACTAGTGAGAAAATGGGGCTTGAAATATATATCTGAAGGGTACTTTACCACTGAGGTGATAATTGGATTTAAAGACATTATTAATGAAGACCAGACCACAGTGCAAGCAACAAGGGTATTGCTGAAAATCCATAGTTGCACACAGAGGACCCAGTGAAAGGTCACTGGCGTTCAGAACAGTATAGAGTCACAAAAGCCAGAGTGGAAAAGAGTCTCAGGTATGGTACCCTGAATGACTGGCTTCAATTCCCTGCATGCAGCCTCATTAGAAGCAAATGTACCACTCCTGCCCATGGCTTTGGGTTTACCCAAATGACTTGTTCTGAGCAACAGTGGGAAAAAGTGACACAGTTCCAGCTCCAAGACTCTAAGAAGCTTTCCATGTTTCCACTTAGCTTCCTGTATCTCTACCATTACCGTGAGAAGAACAGGCCCCAGCTTGCTCACTGATTATGGGAAGAGGATATGAGAAATGTGGGAAAGAGCCTCTCTGGCTGAACCTAACTGTACAGCAGGGTTATGCCAGCAGCCACAGCCTGAAGCAAGAGACACCAGCCAAAGCCATCCTTTATCAGACAAACGCCTAACAACCTGCAAACATGTATGAGCAATAACATCTGATGGTTGTTTTAGATCAATGAATTTGGGGTTGGTTTGTTATGCAGCTATGGCTAAGCATCAGGATTGCTGACCTGAGCAAATATGTCAGAGATGATAAAGAGAAAAGGACTACCGAGCCTGGAAACAGCGCAGCCCATAGAGATTTTTAAGAATAAATGATGATGTAGTTTGTAGTATTTCTCTGAATATGAAACACAATTGCAGTAGGCTGGCAGTGTATGAAGACTAGCTTTTGAGAGGGACAGGGAGCTGGATCTGAACATATCATCAGATTCTGAACATATTGCCGGCTGAATACAAACTGTTGTTGCAGGCTGGATTACCTGATGACAGAGCTTTCTTAATAAGCTCTCTTGAATAAAGAGTATATGTTCTCCTGAATCAGTGCTGTAGGTACAGAATTATTTAGACATGCAGAAATGTTATCATTTAAGAGCATATGGTTTGAAATGACTCTAAAGGAACATCCTGTGATAGGCAATGAAGACATATGTGACTCTCAAAAAAAAAAAATAGATTATGTTTCAGGAAAACTGCAAGTGCCAAAACTAGATTTCAAGGGATAAAATAACAGTGAGAAGGATCAGGAAATGCACTCATAAGTAGAGATCACTTAGCTGAGAAGCTTTAAGGTTAAAATAAAAAGGATAACTATTAGCAAGATACTCAAATATCATATCCCAAAGTGACTTGTGCATATCTGGAAGCACAGGAAAGGAATTCATGGAGGTGGGGGGCAGGGTGGAGGGGTAAGGAGGCTGATGATTGTGGAGGATGAGAGCCTCACTGTAGAAGGAAGGGTCCCCAGAAATCAGAGGGAATGGTGTACAGCACAGAGTGTAAAATGATTCTGCACTCTCCAAGGTGACATGATGAAGGAACTGAAGTCAGGTCCTGAATCAATAGACCACAGATGAGAGGAGTATTTTTTCAGTGAAATTCTTAGATTGTAACTTGATAGCAATGATGAGGGTGTGAAAAAGTATTGAACACTTGCTTGTGTTTTCTTTACATTGAATAGGATTCTATAGAGTCAAATATCTAACCAAGAGATACATCCAAAGAGTTCTTCAGTTTCTGAAGAGAAAGAGTTTGACACTACATAAAACTCAAGTCCATGGCTTTGAGTGTCTTTAGGTGCTTCTAAGTGACCAATCATGATGTCAAATGGGGAAGTGGAAGTTCATGGGATCACTATGTGAGGAGGGAAGCATGTTGTCTTGGAGAGAAGTATGATGCACTGATGCTCCAAGATGTCACTGGACCATTCTAGGCTAACGAGAGTGCTGCTACCGTCATGTTCCTATGACCCAGGAGGTCATGAGATTTCCTTCTACTGGCCTGACTTCCCAATCTCCAGCCAAATAAATGAATGGGTCTATCTGAAGGCATTTCAAAATGACATAATAGGGCTACCAAAAAAGGCCTGAGAGCAATTCATGGATGAGGATGGTTCTATTTTTGAACACTGATTTGCACCGGTGTGCCCCAAACTAGGTGAGACCGATATGTCACAGCCACCTGAGTGAGCAAAATGGAATAGGACCTATTCCTGGCAGGGCAGCTGCTGACTCGCCAGGAGAGGTAGTGAGCACCCCAGCTACTGTGCCATCGCTGCACACTGTTCTGCCTCGTTTCTGCTCTAATAGTGAGTTAGGATGATATTTACTCTGCCTGCTCTGACCCCAGTGGAGTGTCTTCAAGGCTGCCCTCCCTCTCAGGCTGCGTCTGGATTGTCAGGGAAACTCTGAGGCCTACATACTCGGAGATGCTGGCCTACTGGCTGCAGGCACACCAGAAAGAAACCAAAGCCAAGGTTATTCCAGGGCACCTGTCAGCAGGTAGGATCACCGGCGGGAAAGGATTAGTACAAGAGGGTGGAGGGAAGCATCTTCTGGGTCTTCCAGTGAAGGAAAATTAAGTGACACTGCACTCTGAGGACAAGGGCTCCCAGCACCTGGCCTGCTCCCAGACACTCATTCTGGAGGCACATCTGGAAATGCTATGTGAAGCAGGGAAAATGCAGGCAGGGTGGATCTAGAGACATTATCCAGGACACTCCCTACTCCCCTAGGTTCAGATTTTAAAGTTGGCCGTTACAATATGTCAGGAGACTTATGATCAGTGTGATAGACTCTACCCACCATAAACTCCTCAGTCAGTGAACAAACAATCTGTGCTAGATATTGTTGGTTGAAAATCAGACCCTTACAGAGGAGAAGCTCAAATCCCACAGTTCCCAAGCTCCTTGGCCTGGAGACCCAGTTAGGTTTGGCCAGAATTTTGAGATTTTGAGGACAGAAGACAAGAGCCAGTTGTTCCCCAAGTGGCAGCTGCATACCAGGATGTGGGTATCAACAGATGACAGACACGGCAAGAATTTTACCCTAGGCTTCCACGCATCCTCCTGGGAGCCATCCACTTCTCCATGTGAAGCCATGGTGATGGCTTCTTGCGAGCCTGTTCTTCCTGGTTCCTGAGTTGAAATCTTGCTTGCCTTTACTCCCCCAGCCTCCCAACTGAAGGCACCAGTTATGCCAACTCCAGTTCTTCTTATTCAACCTCTTCCTACTTCAGATACCTGGGATGTCTTCTGTTTTTACTGACAAACCCTGACTCATACACTCATTAGAATCATATATATTCATATACTCATTAGAATATGCATGCTTCTAATTAAAGAAGGCTTGCACATATTGACATCTCTGGTTTTTTTGACCCAAACTAAGCAATGGCACCCCACTCCAGTACTCTTGCCTGGAAAATCCCATGGACAGAGGAGCCTGGTGAGCTACAGTCCATGGAGTTGCTAAGAGTTGGACATGACTGGGTGATTTCACTTTCACTTTTCTCTTTCATGCATTGGAGAAGGAAATGGCAACCCACTCCAGTATTCTTGCCTGGAGAATCCTAGGGACAGGCGAACCTGGTGGGCTGCTGCCTATGGGGTCTCACAGAGTCGGACACAACTGAAGCAACTCAGCAGCAGCAGCAAGCCCCAGAAAGCCACACCCTCATCTGAGTTGTAAAATACAGAATGAGATGGGAAATTGCTGGCTAGTTTTGAGCATGTATAGCTTTTACACTAAGAAGGAGAGAAAAATTGTTTTTAAAACAATAGAACTTTAATAGGTACTCCACCAAAGAAGATATACAGATGGCAGATAAGCCTATGAAAAGATGCCCCACATCATATGCCATCAGATCAGATCAGATCAGATCAGTCGCTCAGTCGTGTCCGACTCTTTGCGACCCCATGAACCGCAGCACGCCAGGCCTCCCTGTCCATCACCAGCTCCCGGAGGTCACTCACACTCACACCCATCAAGTCAGTGATGCCATCCAGCCATCTCATCCTCTGTCGTTCCCTTCTCCTCCTGCCCTCAATCCCTCCCAGCATCAGTCTTCTCCAATGAGTCAACTCTTCGCATGAGGTGGCCAAAATACTGGAGTTTCAGCTTTAGCATCATTCCTTCCAAAGAAATTCCAGGATTGATCTCCTTCAGAATGGACTGGTTGAATCTTCTTGCAGTCCAAGGGACTCTCAAGAGTCTTCTCCAATACCACAGTTCAAAAGCATCAATTCTTCGGCGCTCAGCCTTCTTCACAGTCCAGCTCTCACATCCATACATGACCACAGGAAAGACCATAGCCTTGACTAGGCGAACCTTTGTTGGCAAAGTAATGTCTCTGCTTTTGGATATGCTATCTAGGTTGGTCATAACTTTCCTTCCAAGGAGTAAGCGTCTTTTAATTTCATGGCTGCAGTCACCATCTGCAGTGATTTTGGAGCCCAGAAAAATAAATTCTGACACTGTTTCCACTGTTTCTCCATCTATTTCCCATGTAGTGATGGGACCAGATGCCATGATCTTCGTTTTCTGAATGTTGAGCTTTAAGCCAACCTTTTCACTCTTCATATGCCATCAGGGAAACCCAAATTAAAACAAGATACCATCCCACGTATTAGAATGACAAAATTCAGAATCATGACAACACCAAATGCTGGCAAAGATGCAAAGCAACAGGAACTCTCATTCACTGCAGACGGAAATGCAAAATGATACAGCCACTTCAGAAGACAGTGGTCATTTCTTACAAAACCAAACATATGCTCCAGCACTCATATTCCTTAGCATTTATTAGAAGGAGGTGAAAACTCATATCCACATTAAAATATGCATACAGATGTTTAGAGCAGCTTTATTCAAGATTGCCCAAACTTGGAAGCAACCAAGATGTTGTACAGTAGGTGAAATGATAAACTATGAGATATCCAGACAATGAAATGTTATTTGCTATTAAAAGAGAAATGAGCTACAAAGGCAATGAAAGCCATGGAGGAGCCTTAAAGGCATATTACTAAGTGAAAGAAGCTAGTGTGAAAATCATAATCTGTATGATTCCAACTATATGACATTCTGGAAAAAGCAAAACTATCAAGACAGTAAAAAGATCAATGGGTTGCCAGGGGTTGTGGGGAGGGAGGAATGAATGAGCAAAGCAGAAAAAGCTTTTAGGGCAGTGAAAATACTCTGTATGTTCTATAATGGTGGATATACATCTTTGTATACAATTTTTTGAAACCCATAGAATGTACAGGACCAAGAATGAAACTTTATATAAACTATAGACTTTGGAAAATAATGATGCATCAGTATAGGTTCATCAATTGTAAAAATATACACCTCTGGTGGGGCATGCTGATGGTGGAGGGGGGAGCTATGTATGGGTGGGGTCAAGGTGTAAATGGAAATCTCAGAACCTTCTATTCAATACTGCTGTGAACCTAGAACCGCTCTTAAAAATAAAGACTATTAAAATATAGAGCATGAGAAAACACAGACCCAGCATTCATTCTCTCCCTGAAAGCCACAGTGCACACTATGTTTCCCACTGGCCAACTACTCCTCAAATATAACCTATTGACTTTTTACCTTTGGTCTGTAAACATCATTTGCAACCTGGCTTATAAAATGATTATGAGTTCTACACCAAGCTCTTATTGGAATTTTCTGCAAACTGCAAAATAAGGGCTTAGTTTCCCAGATGAGGACAAGATGATGTCAGATTGAATGAGAGGAAAGAGGCCAGAAAAATAATAATAACTGAAAACTAAGAGAGGAAATGCATGTAATTTGGCTGAGATGGTTTCTCTGGGAAGAATGGCACTAGATACTGGAGAATGTCTCATGGAGGGGGCTCCAGCACAAGGAGACCATGAGAATTCCCAGGGCTGTGCTTCAGATCCAGCAAGCTGAAGACGTCAAGACAGAGGCTCTCTGTTCCCAGAGGCACTCTTTTTTTTTTTTTCCATCAATTTGTTTATTCGTCTTTATTTTTTTTTTTTTAATTGGAGGCTAATACTTTACAATATTGTATTGGTTTTGCCATACATCAACATGAATCTGCCACGGGTGTACCCATGTTCCTCATCCTGAACTCCCCCTCCCACCTCCCTCCCTACACCATCTCTCTGGGTCATCCCAATGCACCAGCCCTGAACACCCTGTATCATGCATCGAACCTGGACTGGCGATTCATTTCACATATGATATTATACATGTTTCAATCCCATTCTCCCAAATCATCCCACCTGCTCCCTCTCCCACAGAGTCCAAATGACTGTTCTATACATCTGTGTCTCTTTTGCTGTCTCACATACAGGGTTATCTTTACCACCTTTCTAAATTCTATATATATGCGTTAGTATACTGTATTGGTGTTTTCCTTTCTGGCTTACTTCATTCTGTATAATCAGCTCCAGTTTCATCCACCTCATTAGAACTGATTCAAATGTATTCTTTTTAATGGCTGAGTAATACTCCATTGTGTATATGTACCACAGCTTTCTTACCCGTTCATCTGCTGATGGACATCTAGGTTGCCGCCACATCCTGGTTATTATAAACAGTGCTGCGATGAACACTGGGGTACACGTGTCTCTTTCAATTCTGGTTTCCTCGGTGTGTATGCCCAGCAGTGAGATTGCTGGATCATAAGGCAGTTCTATTCCCAGTTTTTTGAGGAATCTCCATACTGTTCTCCATAGTGGCTGTACTAGTTTGCATTCCCACCAACAGTGTAAGAGGGTTCCCTTTTCTCCACACCCTCTCCAGCATTTATTGCCTGTAGACATTTGGCAGCTGCACACAAACACTGCACTGAGACAGCTTCGTCCAGCCGGCTGCCAACACAAAACAAACCGCTGAAACCTGAAGGAGACGGCGAAGAAAAGATGAGAAGGGGATAGAGCGGAGCGGGGAGGGAAGAGGGGAAGAAAGGAAAGGGAAAGGAGACGTAGGCTAGCTATCTTAGGTACTACTCGGGGGCTGTGAGGAAGAAAAATCCCCAATAAAACACTGGGAAACAAAAGAGCGAAAATATCTGAATTTCATTAACTAAACTTAGCCAGGACTAACACAAACAAGAATTCCAACCTGACTTCAGAAACACTTTTAACTGAAAGGATGAGAGTGGTTATTACAGATTTTATTTGCTGTTTGGTTCCATGAAATCTTTTCCTTGATAAGCTTCTCACCTAGAGCCTCATTTAGGAAAATATCACATTGTCATTAAAAAAAATAATCTTCTAGCTCTATGTAGGTATGAGAAATGTACAGCAGAATTCACAGGGCTGTTAACACACCAACATCCTGAATTTTGGAAAGACACTCCTGGCTCTAACAGCTCACTTTGTCACACCCCTTCTCTCCACCCCAGCCACCCCCTGCTATATACACACAAGGCATAGCACACCCCTGTCACTGCTCCCATGGCTCTGGGCCTCACATATTTAAACATTCACACACAAGCTTCTTAGCCTCAGCTACTTCAATGGTTGACACACGTCGAATGGGTTGTTCAGTACGGGCACAATCTTGGCCTCAGCTACTGTGTTCATGGCCTGATTTGAGAAGCACCGAAAGCCCCCTATGGAGAAGTGTGGTCTGCTCGTGGGCCACAGCCTCAGCATCACTTGTTGTAGATTAGTCACTAAGTTGCATCAGACTCTTTTGTAACCCCATGGACTGTAGTGCACCGGGCTCCTCTGTCCATGGGATTTCCCAGGCAAGAATATTGGAGTGGGTTGCCATTCCCTTTTCCTGCGGTTCTTCCCAACCCAGGGGTCAAATGTGAGTCTCCTGTATTGCAGGCAGATTCTTTACCATCTGAGCCAGCAGAGAAGCCCCTGTGAACACACCTTATACACTCTAAAGGCAGTCATCCAGATGGAACAGGAATCTGCCTGCAATGCAGGAGACCCCAGTTCGATTCTTGGGTTGGGAAGATTCTCTGGAGAAGGGATAGGCTACCCTATCCAGTATTTGTGGTCTTCCCTTGCGGCTCAGCTGGTAAAGAATCTGACTGCAATGTGAGAGACCTGGGTTCAGTCCCTGGGTTGGGAAGATCCCCTGGAGAAGGGTATGGCTACCCACTCCAGTACTCTGGCCTGGAGAATTCCACGGACTATATAGTCTATGGGGTTGCAAAGAGTTGGACACGACTGAGTGACTTTCATTTCACTTTCAGATGGAACTCAGTAAGTTTGAAGATCACCTGAGTCTGCCGTGTATTATGTCAACAACTATGGGTTTTATTTCCCTGTAGTACTTTCCTCTACGACAGTGAGTGTGGACAGGACGCACTGCCACATGCAGCTGTATTTGCTGCCGCAGTTGCAGTCACATGGAACAAGCACAGAACGTGGAGTCAGGATACATAGGGTTGAAGTTTTCACCCACATCTTAGCTGTATGACTAAGTCCAGTTTCGCTTTTCAGCCTCAGGTTCCTTTACTGTAAGAATAGTAGCTCTTCTATGTGTACCACAAACAATTGTGAGGATAAGTGAATATAAGGTAAGGTGTAGGTGTAATATAAGGTGTAGGTGTACTATAAATGCTGGAGGTTGTCATTCTTGTATCTGTTAAACATAGTATGCCCTCACATAGTTGTTGATTGGGTACTAGGAACATAGATAATTATAGAGCTTTCAATTTTGCAATAAATTCCCTATTGATTGCCTCCTCTAGGGCAGAGCAATTTTTAAGGTTTGGTGAGCGGAGCTGTACTGTCAGATATCAAGTGTAATATATATAAATGCCCCTATGCTGGAGAATTGGAGAAGGCAATGGCATCCCACTCCAGTACTCATGCCTGGAAAATCCCATGGACAGCGGAGCCTGGTAGGCTGCAGTCCATGGGGTCGCTAAGAGTCGGACATGACTGAGCGACTTTACTTTCTCTTTTCACTTTCATGCATTGGAGAAGGAAATGGCAACCCACTCCAGTGTTCTTGCCTGGAGAATCCCAGGGACGAGGGAGCCTGGTGGGCTGCCGTCTATGGGGTCACACAGAGTCGGGCACGACTGAAGTGACTTGGCATAGCATAGCATATGCTGGAGAATGTGCCCCTGTGTGGACTGTTTATGCAGTGGGAAAAGGCTAGTGAAGGCAAATTCAGATTAGAGCAAAATTAAGAACATGACTTTGGTTGGGGACAGAAGTCCACATGAGATTGTTTGGCCTGCTACTCACTCTATTTTCCTTCTTGAACCCCAGTTTCCCCATTTGTGAAATAAACTACTGCCTGGAAGTGTTGTGAGGCTTCCAAGAGAAGATGCACACGGTTAGCACTATAGTTGATCCACAGTCTACCCTCATTAATCTGTAACCGTTTCCATCATTATCTCAGCTCAGCAGAAGCCTGCCTCATCATCCTGGGAGAGGTAGGAGCTTTGGTGAAGTTTCAAATCGACCTGGCCATTCATCTTGTTTGGGGGGGTCTGTGTGGAGGCTGTTGGCAGGTTTGTTTAGCAGGGACAGGCCCTCGGCTGGCACTCCATTTGATAACTTCAAGCTGTTTAGCCACATTGTGCTGGACAGATGCATTATTGCTGAAGAACGAGAGAAGCAGCTCACAAGATTGATGGCTCTTTCCAGTATGGGCAGCTCCCATGGGGCTCCCCTCTCAGAGTCTGGCCTCCCAGGGAGAACCTTTCTGCTTCATCGACTTGGGCAGATTGAGCCCTGCCCCATGAGTTCCCATCCCTGACAGGCACTCTATGAGTTTATGATAGCCAGTGTCGTTATTCCAGCTGGGGATTCATAAGAAACCCTATCAGCCCAGCAGATCTCAAATTACTTTCTATAACTTCTCCTCTTCTGAGAAGGCTTTTCTTGGAATGATGTAACCCCTGGGTGACAGTGGGAACACCGGAGGGGACGGCACAGGGCCAGAGCAGTGACAGCGAGCTGCTGTTTATAGTTGTAACTGACTGTGCCTTGGATGGCAGAGGCCAGAGGACTAACTGTCTGGGTTTATCGGAGACTACGGGGTAGTCTCAGATGCAGAACTTTAGCCAGATTATTGAGAAAGGCAAAGTGTCAGTCAGTCAGTTAGTCGTGTCTGACTCTTTACAACCCTCTGTCCATGGGATTCTCCAGGCAAGGATACTGGAGTGGGTTGCCATTTCCTTCTCCAGGGAATCTTTCTAACCCAGGGATCAAACCTGGGTCTCCTGCACTGCAGGCAGATGCTTTACCATCTGAACCATCAGGTAAACCCATTTTCAGAAAAACCTCAGGTTTAAACCCTGAAAATGGATTTAAGGAAAACCTGAAACACCGGGATAACTGTTGGATTATTGAGAAGTCTAGACAATAGATCTCATTCTTGGACCAAAAAGGTAGACTGCTGCTGCTGCTGCTAAGTCGCTTCAGTCGTGTCCGACTCTGTGCAACCCCATAGATGGCAGCCTACCAGGCTCCCCCATCCCTGGGATTCTCCAGGCAAGAACACTGGAGTGGGTTGCCATTTCCTTCTCCAAAGGTAGACTACTGCTTCTCAAAATTTAATGTGCATGGAGTCACCTGGGGATCTTGATAAAATGAAGGTTCTGATTCAGCAGGTCTGAGGTAGGACCTAACAGTCTTCATGTCTAATAAGCTCCTGGGCAATGGTGATGCTGTCAATTCTTGGACCACTCCTTAGTGGACCTCTAGGAGGCTTGGCAAAGGCTTGGCTTGGCCACCTGGACACATCTCTTCTCAGACATTATTCTTTGAACTTCACTTTCCTTGTATGCTCGAACCCTATCCTCCTGCAGATAAAACTCACTGTCCAGGTTACTCATAATTCTGTGTTCCTAATCCCTAATCTTCAATCTCCCTATGAAGCCCCTCCTGCTTACCAAATCTTCTTTTCCTATTTATGCCAGTGCTCACAGCCTCCAGCAGGGGGCACACAGTCATACTCAATAGATGCCAGTTTCCTCTCCCCACTCCTCATACCTTCATTAGTGCTGATTCTAAGTCAGCATCATTAAAACCCTTCTCCTCCTCAACCTTATCCATTTCATCCATTTCACCCATTCCAGTGTAAATATGGATGATTTGGGCCTGAATGTGCCTAAGAACATTTAGTCACAAACGTTCCCCTTCTAGCTGCAGGCTTACCAACTATGGTAGGCAGAAATCTAAGACGGTAGAAAGGATTCCTCTCCCTTGGTGTATGTATATCAGTATACCATCTCCCAGTAATTCAAACAAACGCTAATCTAGGTGCTGCTATGAATGGGTTTTGCAGATGTAGGACTCAATGGACATGAGTTTGAGCAAACTCCAGGAGATGGTGAAGGACAGGGAAGCCTGGCATGCTGTAGTCCATGGGGTCACAAGGAGTTGGACATGACTGAATGACTGAACGGCAAACAACAAATTAGTTTCCCTAAACTGTTGGCTTTTAAGATAGGGAGGTGATTCTTAGCAGGCCAGACCTAATTAGATAAACTCTTCAAAGACTGGACCCTCCTTGGTGTGAGAGATTAGAACTGTGAGAGTGATCCAATATGGGGATAGACTCTCCGTTGTTGGATAGAGGGTGCCATATGACAGGCGATTGACTACAGGGGACTCTAGAAGCTGAGAGTGAATGACAGTCAGAAAGGGAATAAAGATCTCAGTCCTTCAGTGGCAAGGAATAAAATTTGGCCAACCACCTGAATGCACTTATCATCAGATTCTACCCCCAAAGCCTCCAAGAACCTAGACCAGTCAACACCTTGATTTAGCTTGTGAAACCATTGAACACAGGAGCCAGTTAATCTATGCCTGGACTTGTGACTCACAGAAATTACAGGTGATAAATAGCATTGTTTTAAGACATCAAATTTGTGGCCATTTGTTTTGTGACAATAGAAAATGAATACCCTAATGTACCCTCTCACATTACAATAGCAGAAGAACAAATGACCACCAGTCCATTTCTCTTCCCCTAGGAATCGGAGCACACTGGGTCAAAGTATAAGTGAAGTGACAGGCACACAGTATCTAAACGAAACACTTACTGAAGTTGAGAGCCATGATTTCTCTCTGATTTCATCCCTCAGCATTATTTTCCTCATTTCCCCTATTCTAGCCATACTGGCCTCTGCTTTTCCTCAAATACATCAAATGTGTATCTGCCTCAGGACCTTTGCACATGCAGAGTCCTCTGCCTACATCACTCTCCTCCAGGTGGCTCCATGACTCCTTCCCTCCTGTGTTGCACGTCTCCACTCACATGCCTCCTTATCACTCATGTTTATCACATGCATGATTCGTCCCCAATACTATTTAAACTAGCCACAGGGCTTCCCCTGTGGCTCAGTGGTAAAGAACTTGCTGCCAATGCAGGAGATAGAGGAGATGCAGGTTCAATTCCTGGGCTGGGAAGATCCCCTGGGGTCGCAAAAGAGTCGGGCACAATTTAGCAACTAAACAACAATGTTTAGTTGTTTCCTACCTTTCCTCATCAATACCCACCAACATTCACACACACTCCCTATCCTTACACCCCTGTTTTATCGTTTCTCCCTGCCTTTTTGTCTCTTCCAAGCAGCTATTAACATCTACGTAATTTATTTCGTAATATCTTGCATCCCTTCACTGGACCATAAATTCTGGGAAAGCAGAGAATTTGCCTATTTGTTCATTCCTACAGTTCCAGTGCCAAGCAGATAGCTGACATGTAGTATAGACATCAAGAAATACTAATAAATAAGTGGCTATTGTAAGTTGTGACATAGCAAAACCTTCTATATAAGAAAATAACCACAATTAGTCAGATAAATGCACAAATAGACTACAAAGCATAAAGCATTCTGACTTCAAATCCCTTTATAAATTCCTTCTATAATATTTATAACTTTGAGTTTCTGTATCCAAAAATGCATAGGTGTCTATGAACTTTCACAGGTATTTGTGGGCACACATTCAGACACAGACACATACAAATATGCACACACACAAAGCTTAATAAGGGGTACAAATAGTGTGCACCATAAATGTGTTTTGGGGGAAGGAAGTTAATTCCCTGTGAACCCTGAATAGCATGGCACCACTGCTTGAGCACAAAGTACAAGGCTCTTCTCCTGCAAGGACAGTGGTCCTAGTAACCATGTTTCTTCAAATATCCACCTGACCAACTCAGTGTAACTTGATGAAACGACCAAATCTCTGTCGTCAAGCAGAAATACAGAGAAGAAGGCATATTGCACCTAAAAGGTGTCTTGACTGTTTCACAATGGCCTAAATTTCGTGCTAATGGTTTAATTTCCAGGTTGCACATCCTCACTCCTTAAATTGCACTTGGCGTAACTGATGCCAGGTTAATCACTGTGCCAGCCAAGCGAAGTGTCCACAGGGCAGGAACCACATGCTGTTCTACCTGTGTTTAAAAAGTGTCACTCCTCTCTGAAGAAACAGTGCTGTCTGAAAATAGTACTGAGTCTCAAATGAGACCTTAGAGAAAAAGAAAGCATGAAGCACAAAGGGGGAAAGAGACAAAACTTACCACCTTCTAAGAATTAAGATGAATATTAAAGTGCTTATTTTTTTCTTCCTTATATTGTTAACTTCTGAAAATAGAATGATGTACATTATTTTATAACTACTGACAATATAGTATTATGTAAAAAATGAATTATATGGAAAGTACTCCCAATTTTAATTGGGACTTGTCTTACTCTATTTGGGCCACTATAACAGATAATCATAGACTGGGTGGCTTAAAAGCAACAGGAATTTGTTTCTCACAATTCTGATTTTCAAGAATTTCAATATGAAGGCACTAGCAGAATTGGACTTTGTGAGGATCAGTTTCCCAGTTCAACACTGGCTTGCTCTCACTAGGTCCTCACATGATGGGACAGGGGAGTTCTGTGGGTTTTCTATTATAAGGACACTAACCCCATTCATGAGGACTCTGCCCTCTTGATCCAATCACCCTCAAAGGTCTTACCTCCTAATATCATCACATTGCGGGTAGACTCCAACATATAAATGCTGTAGGGACACAGACATCCAGTCTGGGGCAGGACTACAGAGAACTGGAAGGTTCCAATGATGCACATACTATGCTCAGTCTTGACCAACTCTCTGTGACCCTATGGACTGCAGCCCTCCAGGATTCTCTGTCCAAGTGATTCTCCAGGCAAGAATACTGAAGTGGGTTGCCATGACCTTCTCTAGGGGATCTTCCTGACCCAGGGATTGAACCTATGTCTCTTAGGACTCTGGCATCGGCAGGCAGGTTCTTTACCACTAGCCATCTGGGAAGTCCCTCCAAGGATGCATACTGAAATGTTAACAGTTCAGTTCAGTTCAGTCACTCAATCGTGTCTGACTCTTTGTGACCCCATGAATCGCAGCACGTCAGGCCTCCCTGTCTATTACCAACTCCTGGAGTTCACCCAGACTCACGTCCATCGAGTCAGTGATGCCATCCAGCCATCTCATCCTCTGTCGTCCCCTTCTCCTCCTGCCCCCAATCCCTCCCAGCAACAGAGTCTTTTCCAATGAGTCAACTCTTTGCATGAGGCGGCCAAAGTACTGGAGTTTCAGCTTTAGCATCATTCCTTCCAATGAAATCCCAGGGCTGATTTCCTTCAGAATGGACTGGTTGAATCTCCTTGCAGTCCAAGGGACTCTCAAGAGTCTTCTCCAACACCACAGTTCAAAAGCATCAATTCTTTGGTGCTCAGCCTTCTTCACAGTCCAACTCTCACATCCATACATGACCACCGGAAAAACCATAGCCTTGACTAGACGAATCTTTGTTGGCAAAGTAATGTCTCTGCTTTTGAATATGCTATCTAGGTTGGTCATAACTTTCCTTCCAAGGAGTAAGCATCTTTTAATTTCATGCTACAGTCACCATTTGCAGTGATACCTCTAAACAGTGAGATTAGTGTTAACTCTTATTCCTGCCTCCTCTCCTTTGTATTATTTTCCTAACTTTTGACAGTGAGCATCAGCTACCTTTATAATTTAAAACCAAGTGGGTTAATTTTCTTAAAATTACTACCATCCTGTTTCTGTAATAACTAAGCATTTATCTGCTTGCCTTGAAAAGTGAAAGTTAGTCGCACAGTTGTGTCTGACTCTGTGATCCCATGGACTGTAGCCCACCAGGTTCTTCTGTCCATGGAATTCTCCAGGCAAGAGTACTGGAGTGGGTTGCCATTTCCTTCTCCAAGGCATCTTCCCAACCCAGGGATCGAACCCAGGTCTCCTGCATTGCAGGCAGATTCTTTATCAACTGAGCTACTAGGGAAGCCTTGTTTGCCTTGGGTTCATCTTAAACAGATTCCATCTCAGATTCCTGGTATTATGTATATTAAGAAGCGGAAAGGTTTTGTCTTGAAGAGTAAAGAGAGTGTTTTCTGTAAGGTGTCACCTTTTAGAAGGAATCTTGGCATCTTGCCTTTCCCTAAGATTTCTCCTTAGCTACTGGAAGCAGGAGAATTAAGGGGAGCTGCTCTCCTGGCCTTACAACTCATTTGAATGCAGAGCCTAGTGGCCTTGGAAGTCACCAAGCACCACCCTCTTTCACAGGGGAGGAAACAAGAGTTCCTGACAGAGGAAAGGGCTTACTCAGGATCACAACATGTTGGTGACATCATAGTAAACGCGGGTCTGGAACTCAGTGAGAATCTGTGTTCTCTCTGCTCTCTACTTATTCCCTGGGCTCAGATATAGGATTCTTGAGAATTCTCAGCGTGGTGCCTTGCATAGACCCCAACAAATGAAGGTTGGAAGAATAGAAAAATTAATTTTAGAAGTCTGGAACATTAACGATCAATACTTAACATGGAGGAAAAAAAAAAGAGGTTCTAAAAACAAATACCAGTTCCTTTTCTTGACAGGAGAAAAGAAAAAGCAGACAAAACTGCCTTAAAAGTAGAACATCCACCCTGTGGACCGCCCATGGTGGCAGCAGGTGTCTGGATCTGTCCCCAGAGAGAAAGTTAAGATCACTCTGGAGATGGAAATGCACAGGGAGGCCGGCACACTTCCGTCTTTGGGTTTAAGAGGTCCCAAGACCTCAGGAGCGGAGAAGGCAATGGCACCCCACTCCAGTACTCTTGCCTGGAAAATCCTATGGACAGAGGAGCCTGGTGGGCTGCAGTCCATGGGGTCGCTAAGAGTCAGACATGACTGAGCGACTTCACTTTCTCTTTTCACTTTCATGCATTGGAGAAGGAAATGGCAACCCACTCCAGTGTTCTTGCCTGGAGAATCCCAGGGACGGGGGAGCCTGGTGGGCTGCCGTCTATGGGGTCACACAGAGTTGGACACGACTGAAGTGACTTAGCATAGCATAGCATAGCATAGCAAGACCTCAGGAGAAAATGTAAAAATGTATATATCTTCCTGATGGGGAAAGAGAAAGCCTCACCCAGCAGCCACAAGGGAGTTCTGGTAAGTGATTGATCGAGAAGCCTCCAAAACCCAACAGGACATCCTTCCACTCAGCAAAACTGATGTGGCCCACACATGACAAACTTCAGGTATTAAAGGGAGGTCTAAATGCACCCTGGAAGCAGCAAAAGGAACAAAAAGAACATTTAGTCCCCAGAGTAGGGACAGTTTTAGAAGCGAAGAGAACATTTTCAGGATTTAGTACGGCTTACCAATAACGATGCACAGGCTTCTCCAATGACAGGCTGCACATAAAATTCAGGGCTTGCTTTTCTTCTGTCATTCTGTCATTTGAACCAGCTAGATTCTCCTCAGTAGCTTGGCTTACTCTGAGAGGCATAGTCATTTCATACGACTCAGTAAACCACACCACTCTCAGCACGGCAGCTGCCAGAGCTGATGGAAATTTCTCTATCATCTCCATTTTGAGGGTTTCTAACGCTAGTTTTCATATTTTCCCATGAGATGCTTTCTGTGAAGATTCCAAATTGTCTCTTTTAAAAAAATTTTTTACTTATTTATTCATTTTTGACTGTGTGGGGTCTTTGTTGCTGTGGGCTTTCCCTAGTTGCAGTGAGCAAGTGTGGTGTGCGGGCATCTCATTGCAGTGGCTTCTCTCGTTGTGGAGCATGGGCTCTAAAGCACGGGCTTCAACAGTTGTGGCACATGTGCTTAGCTGCTCCACGGTATACAGGATCCTTCCAGAACAGGGACTGAACCCGTGTCTCCTACTTTGGCAGGCAGATTATTTATCACTGAGCCCCCAGAGAAGTCCTCCAGACTGTCTTTACAACCTCAATCTTTGGCTCAGGTGAACCGTAATGCAAACATGATGACCATGGTATGCCAGGCATCCCTTCTTAGAATGTTTTCTCACCCAAGTCTGAGATTAGGGATTCAAACTGTCTTGATGGGGTGAGAAAACAACGGGTCAGTGAAGACAAGGATGCGGCACCGCTGTCCTGTGTATCGTGAGGTGGGGGCAATGGGCAAAGTTTTGCATACAGCTCTCAGGGAGCTTCAATTTACTCAGATGCTCCCCTTATTGGAAGATAATCTCCACTTCTTTCCATTGACTAAAACCATTAACTATCAACTAGAGTTAGTTGGTAAAAACATGGCTTTCTAGAAGGAGTTGTCCAGCCTGAAAGGAAATTTATCACGGGCTCTCAGCTTTAGAAAAAAAGCTTCCATACAGAAGTTCCTTAATATGCATCCATTTATTTATTACTAAATAAACTGTGGAAGGCAGAATAATGACCTCCTCAAAGATGCTTATGTTCTAATCCCTGGGGCTTCTACAAATGTCACCTTACATAGCAAAATGTTCTTTGCAGGTATGATTAAGTTAAGGATCTTGTGATGGGGAAATTACTCTCTTTTCTCACAGGTACAATGTGATCAAAAGGCAGAAAGGTCGGAGTAGAGGGAAGATGGAAGACACTCCACTGCTGGCTTTGAAGAGGAGGAAGGGCCGCAAGCCAAGGAAGGCAGAGAGCCCTTCGAAACCAGAGAAGGCAAGGAAATGAATGCTTCCTGAAAGCCCTCAGAGGGCACACAGCTCTGTTGACACCTTAATTTTAGCCCAGTAAGACCCAGTCCACACTCTGACCTCCAGAATTATAAAATACTGAATTCTGTGTTATTTTCAGCCACTTGGTTTGTGGTAATGTGTTACAGCACTAATAGGAAGCTACTACAAAACCCAAGTGAAAAGGGACATTTGAGAATTACCCAGATTATCCCTCACCCCTTTCTAGAAAGAGATGATTAATAGGAAAACAACTCCAGAGACTTTCAGTGCAGGTTCTTCCACCAGCCTGTGTCAGCAAAACTGCCACGGTGACCTACAAACGTGAGCACACAAAAGCATGGCCACCCTCGTTGGGGCTAATATGCATTTCATAAAGTCATCTGCAATCAGAACAATCACTTCTAAATAACAGAGCTTTTTGCTCTGCAAATCAGCTCTCTGGCCTTCTTTTTAGTCCAGATTAAAACAAACTCAAATACCTCAGTACCGCATGAAACTAAAGACACAAAGACATTGCCTAATGTGTAATTTGGGAGGGAATTTAATGATACATCTGTCTGTTTTGACAAAGCACAGTCTTGAAGTATCTACTTAAAATAAAATCAGCAGATTGGCAGCGATTAAAAATGAAAGGCTATAAAAAGTTTAGGGAGAAAAAGCATTAAAGTCTAATAGCTTTTGGTTTATGTGCCAGTACTATAGTAAATATTTCCAGCACCAGATTTCTCTCCTGAAATCTCAAGTGTTAGCTACTGCAAAAAATACCACCATAAAAAAAAATCCATCCTTTATAAAGATTAGGCAGTGAATCTACCTGGGATACAGTAAGACTCGGTATACACAATGTTTTAAGATATTTTATTGAACATTGCTGAACTCCATCTTTCAAACCAGAAAAGTAGGAACAATATCCTGTTATTTTGTGTAAATGTTGCCCTGCAATCTTTTTGACACTAAATGAGCAATCTATTAAGGAATTTTGGAAGTGTGTGGATTTAGGGTATTCTAAATGATCGTTTGGAAATATAATAACCATATAATATATTGATATCTGCTCTCAAAAACTCTAATATTGTTTATAACTTAAAGCAATAATGTAATGACAACAAGAGACACCTATTACCAAAATGAAGTTTTTAAATAAAGTTAGTCATAAAATCACAGGAATTACCAGTGATAGAATGACACCTATAAGAACACTAAGGGTAAAATCTACTGCATATGCAAAGTCCTGGACACAGAGCCCACCCTGAACCACACCCCAATGCAGACCTCAGTTCTCTCCAGCTCCAGTCCTACTTAAAGTCTCCTTAGGGCACCTGCTTCCTTTCCTCTGCTGCTGCTGCTGCTGCTAAGTTGCTTCAGTCGTGTCTGACTCTGTGCGACCCCATAGACAGCAGCCCACCAGGCTCCCCCATCCCTGGGATTCTCCAGACAAGAACACTGGAGTGGGTTGCCGTTTCCTTCTCCTTTCCTCTACTTAGTGTATTAAATCGTTGGAGATTTGTGAGAATCTAGTCCTAATCTAATAGATCTCTTATCCAGTACAGATTCTCTTACACAAGCTTCTTATTTCATGGAGAAGCCTTACATGCAATAACTCTTCCAAGAACTACAGAATAATTCTACAGCTTTTAAAAAACTAGTTAATGGTGTAAGTGGCTAAGGATGATTTATAGTATAGCATCAGATCAGATCAGATCAGTCGCTCAGTCGTGTCTGACTCTCTGCGACCCCATGAATTGCAGCATGCCAGGCCTCCCTGTCCATCACCAACTCCTGGAGGTCACTGAGAGGACTGTACAAATATGGACCTTTGATACTTTTATTATTGTAACTACTTCCTTAGTATAAACCTGGCCAAAGCTTCTCTAAGAAGAAAGAAAATGTGGGAAAGAAAATAATCAAGGAAATTATGCTTATTCATTTATTTAATAAATATTAAATTTTTTATCTGCTATATGGTATGTCTTGTGCTGAGTGTTGAAAATACAATGGGAGATAAGATGGACATGGTTGTGGTCTTTTCCCTCAGGGTCTAAGATGACTGTTAAAGGTCCAGCTATCACAAATGCATTTCAGGTATTTGGATGTTCGAAGGGATAAAGAAGATAATGTCTTTTCCATTTAAGGGAGGAATTTTTTCACACTGCCACTTAAGTCTCATTAACAAATACTTAGTCCCATGTTCACAGTAAGCTGTAAGGGAGCTGAGGAAAATAGATTCGTAGGTGTCTGATTTGTGTCCAGCTTAAAATTAGTGTTCTTATTTCTAAGGAAAGAGAAATGGATCTTCAAAGTTAACTAGCATATTCTGACACAGTATCTATTTCTTTTATATCCAACAACATGTAGTCTGACTTAAAGTATAGGAAATTCTTCATTTAATTTGAATAATAATCAAGTGTGACAATATAAGAAACAGCTCTTTGTAATCTGTAAAGTGCCACATTCATGTAAAATACTATCAGTTCAGTTCAGTTCAGTTGCTCAGTCGTGTTCGACTCTTTGCGACCTCATGAACCGCAGAATGCCAGGCCTCCCTGTCCATCACCAATTCCTGGAGTTCACTCAAACTCACGTCCATCGAGTCAGTGATGCCATCCAGCCATTTCATCCTGTGTTGTCCCCTTCTCCTCCTGCCCTCAACCATTTCCAGCATCAGGGTCTTTTCAAATGAGTCAGCTCTTCACATTAGGTGGCCAAAATATTGGAGTTTCAGCTTCAACATCAGTCCTTCCAACGAACACCGAAGACTGATCTCCTTTAGGATGGACTGGTTGGATCTCCTTGCAGTCCAAGGGACTCTCAAGAGTCTTCTCCAACACCACAGTTCAAAAGCATCAATTCTTCGGCGCTCAGCTTTCTTTATAGTCCAACTCTCACATCCATACATGACCACTGGAAAAACCATAGCCTTGACTAGATGGGCCTTTGTTGGCAAAGTAACGTCTCTGCTTTTTAATATGCTGTCTAGTTTGGTCATAACTTTCCAAGGAGTAAGCATCTTATAATTTCATGGCTGCAATTACCATCTGCAGTGATTTTGGAGCCCAGAAAAATAAAGTCAGCCATTGTTTCCACTGTTTCCCCATCTATTTGCCATGAAGTGATGGGTCCGGATGCCATGATCTTCATTTTCTGAATGTTGAGCTTTAGGCCAACTTTTTCACTGAAGATAAAAATCAACTAGCTGTTAATTCAGGAAATTGGAACTTTCAAAACCCAGAGCCTGAGAGGTGTTACAGGACAAGACAAAGATCAGTTCCATAAAAATTCTTTTCCATTAAATTGAGTTATTTCATTTCATATATTTAGTTGCTAATTTTTATAGTTATTTCTACTCATACATTGTTTTTGTTTTCAAAATATTTAAATATCATTCTTGTATAAAACATCTGTTCTCACCTTTTTTTCCAGAATGCACTGCATGCTCCTAATTTATTGAAATGATTCAGAACTAAATTCACTTATCAATGCATGTTTATTAAATGCCTACTGTGTAGCAGGAACTGTTCTAGGTTCCAGATGATAGAACATATAATTTTTTTAAAAAAACATCATTTCAGAGAGCTTATAGTCTAGCAGAAGAAGAGAGAAAACAGCCAAGAAAATCTGTTTAGCTTTGCAATTTCTGTGAGTGATACAAAATCAAAGAAACAATGGCATTTAATGCCCCTTTACCTTTATAATGATAAAACAAGCATGTGCTGTGTGTTGAGTTACTTCAGTTGTGTCAGACTCTTTGTGACCCTGCCAGTCTCCTCTGTCCATGGGACTCTCCAAGCAAGATTCCTAGAGTGGGTTGCCATTTCCTCCTCTAGGGGATCTTCCCCATCCAGGGATTGAACCCCAGTCTCTTGTGTCTCCTGCATTGGCATGAGGATTCTTTACCACTGGCGCCATCTGGGAAGCAAGAGTACTGGAATGGGTTGCCATTTTCATTCTCCAGCGGATCTTCCCGACCCAGGGATCAAACTCACATCTCCCGCATTCCAGGCAGACGCTTTAACCTCTGAGCCACCAGGGACTCAAACAAACATAATCTGGTTGTAAAATAAAGATGGTGAGAGAGTGTGTGTGTGTGTGTGGAGGGAGGCAGAGTAAGAGGGAAAGAGGTTGAGAGGATCATTCATCTGCAGGGCTGAATTAGCCAATTGAAGCTGAAGGTGATTTTCCAGTAACGGTGGCTCAGTGGTAAAGAATCTGCCTGCCAGTGTAGGAGATGTGGGTTCAGTCTGTGGGTCTGGAAGATGCCCTGGAGTAGGGAATGGCAACCCACTCCAGTCTTCTTGCTTGGAATATTCCATGAACAAAGGAGCCTGGTGGGCCACAGCCCATGGGGTCTCAAAAAGTAAGACACGACTGAGTGCACACACACACACACACACACACACACACACACACGAGTCAGATATGACTGAAACCATGCACACACACACACACACACACACACACACACACACAGGAAGAACAGCGGAAAAGAAAAAAAGTTGGTATTTGTTAATGAAAGAAATAAATTCCCCCTACCTTGAAACATGCCGCATAGAGCTAACAGAAACTGGTGACTAACAGAATTTCTTGAGCTCCTTTTACACAACAGTAGATAAGCTAATTAATGACCTCGCAGCTAATAATGCAACAAAACTGCCTAAAACTGGATGGAACCTATGTGGCCGATCAGAGTCTGTACAGAACAAACTTGTTTGTCCAACCGGTAAGCTTTTGACATCACAGCCCAAATTTTCCCCATCTGTTTCACTCCAGCCCGCCTAGAACTTGCCCATGGGACCCACAAAGAGACAGGAAGCCTGCTTGCGCCTGCGCATAACAAATTTAGCAACTTGGTAAACTTTGTAACCAACCCCTCATCCCGTTTTTCTTTCTCACCTGGAGAACCCTAACCCTTAAACACCCATCTCGCCTTGCCATGGGGAGACAGAGTTGACCCTTGCTTCCTGCCGGCTTGCTTGATCAACCTGCAATAAAACTTTTTCTTTTCTTAGAAGCCAGCAGCATGGTGTTTGACTTCCAAGCTTGGTGTGCATCGGGCAAGGAGCGCTTTGCTCCATTAACAGCCTCTCCGCTTACCAATGGTGACAGTGCAGAGTGCTCTGCTGATGTGAGTACGACTTGGGATGGTGTTGGCTTGAAACCTCACGAGTCTCCTGGGTGAAATCTGAAATTGACCCTCTTGTAGAGGAGATCTCTGCACCACTGGCCAGCCTCTTAAACGTTTACACAAAGGCCTTACCTGGGTTTAGTCACATCTACCATCCAGATGCTCTCCATGCCACCTTGATTTCTCCAGTCTGCATCCTCGAAAACGGCTCCAGCTGTGGGAAAGGTGGGCAGAATGTACACTGCAAGGAACGACCGAAGCAGGGGTAAAGATTTTCCGACTGCCTGATCCAGTTTGTGGGTTAGCTGGCATTCACGTCCTCCCGCATGACCTCATCTAACTGATGAGGATGGTTGGAAAGGCAATAGCTTCTTTTGCCCTATGGTATATTAACAGACTGAAAAGCTTGTGGCCCGAATGAGCAGAGGCAGGGCCACCTCAGTGCAAGAGGAGGTGAATTTCTCTGTTCATTTATTGCGCTGTGGAGACTAGGTGGGGCAAAATAGACCCAGCCCCTGTCTTCGAGTAGCGTCCAGTCTAGGACAGACAGTAAATAGGAACAAAAAGAAACATATATTTCTATGTTATATATAGTACTCTGAAGTAAGGATTGTGGTGAAAAATTACCACATGTGGTCCTGTGATAAATTATGTGGGGGTTGGGGGACACCAGTCAGTGGAAACTAAGAAAGAGACATCTGAGCAGGACAAAAGGGATGAATAGAGGTCAGCTGGGGGAAGTGTGGGCTACATCCCAAGAAAGTATTAAACACTAGAAGTTACTGGTGAGAAAAATAGATTTTGGAGATTAAAAATCACTCAAAAACTCCCAGTGTCCATGTGCATGCAGATGACTCATTTGAATTTAGATATATAGTAAAACATTTTCCATTAATAAAATATAGTATATCCCTAACATTGCTTTGCTGCAGATACCTTGCACTGGCTTACTAGAGCCTATTCCAAGCATCTCTTCCTGAGTCTGCATTTGGTGATCTCAAAATGGCAGCTGAAAATGGCAGTGGTCAGAGTCTTTAAATCATGGAAATTGGCAAAGGCGACACAGCAGGGCTGTTTTGTTTTGTTTTTTCCTTCTGGAAAACTTGTTATTAAACCTTTACCAGTACATCATTGTCCTTATGTCAACTAATGACAGGATGGCTAGGCAAGAAACACCTAGAGAAAGGCAATAAAAACCAGTAAGTCATTCTAATAAAATCTGATACGATATTTTAATATTTCTCTAATGGTTTAATGTCTTCATAGAGAAAGTATCAAGTTTATTTTGGGAACAAAATGGAATAACCATATATTTGTTGTATCTGTAGTAAGTTGCTTAATTACAATAGTTCAAGAATTTACCTAGGTGTGATAACATCACTTCTAAAGAATGTTGGTAATTTTCTGAAAACTGCAACACATTTCACTGATCCTTATTACTATTTATTCCACTTTAAACATTCAAAAGCCTATTTTCCGATTACTAATTATTGTGCCAAGCTTGGCAGGGGAAATGCCAAAGGAAAATAACAATCTTAGGACTCAGAAAGCTTTCAGTGTAGAAGAAATGAGGAGAAATATTAAAGAATTGAAGGCTACAAATGTTAATGACCAGTAAGATGAAGACAGATACACTTAGGTAAAAATGATAGGGAGGGAAGACATCACTGAGAACCTGAACTGATCTGGGCTATCAAAGATGTGCAAGACATAATAATCTAACATATTGCCGGCTGGAATGTAAAATAGTCTAGTCAGTCTGAAAAAGAGCATGGACGTTTCTCAGAAAACTAAGTAGGTACTTACCATAAAACTTAGCCATTGTACTTCTGAGCATTTATCTCAGAAAAATGAAAATTTGTGTTCACCCAAAAAGCATTATACATATGTTCATAGTAGCTTTATTCATAATAACCCCAAACTGGAAAAGAAAAATCAGTTTGTCTAACCATTTATCCTTCAATGGAATGAATGACCCCAAAAGTGTCATATATCTACACCATGAAATACAACTTGGAGAAATCTCAAGGGAATTATGCTGCGTTTAAAAGCCACTCTCAAAAGGTTACATACTGTATGACACAATTCCATTTATATAGCACTCTTGAAATGACGGAGAAGGCGATGGCACCCCACTCCAGTACTCTTGCCTGGAAAATCCCATGGATGGAGGAGCCTGGTGGGCTGCAGTCCATGGGGTCGCTAAGAGTCAGACACGACTGAGCGACTTCACTTTCACTTTTTTGCTTTCATGCATTGGAGAAGGAAATGGCAACCCACTCCAGTGTTCTTGCCTGGAGAATCCCAGGGGCAGGAGAGCCTGGTGGGCTGACGTCTATGGGGTCACACAGAGTCGGACACGACTGAAGTGACTTAGCAGCAGCAGCAGCTTGAAATGACAAAGTATAGAGATAGAGAACAGGTTAGTGGTCATGAGGGTTTAGGGAGGAGAAAGAGGGAGGGAGCTGGCTAGGGCTAAAAGAGGACGTTAGAGAGATCCTTATGTGGAATTGTTTTGTATCTTAACTATGGTGGTGGTCATACAAATCCATATGCATGGTAAAATTGTGTAGAACTAAATGCATACACACACACACACGCCTGCAGGCACCATAATGAGTGCATGTAAAACTAGCGAAATATGAATAATGCCCATTAATTGTACCAAAGTCAATTTCTTATTTGTGACATTTTACTACAGTTTTTTTTTTTTTTTCAAGATTTTATCACTGGGGGAAACTAGGTGAAAAATATACAGGGGACTCTCTACGTTGTTTCTTCCAACTACATGTGAATCTATAATTATCTCAAAATTAAACGTTTACTTTAAAATTATAACACAATAATGAACAGGAATGAGAAAATAATCTCCATAATGCCATCACACCTTTATATTAATAATGGCCATTTCTTTTATTCTTGTGGGTAGTAGTTGGATAAAGACACAGGAGGGTATTTATTAGAATACCTCAAATCATAGTGTATGACTCTAATAAGACAAAAATCAGTCTTACTGATTCTCTGTGAATATTAAATATGAGAAGAAAACAGTACAGAACTGCATTACAGAGACTCAGTCTCTACCTTTCTTATCATCCTATTCCACCTTTGGTAATTATGTCATCCAAAGATGCCTACATCATCCTTGGCCCTCCTGAGAGGACTAATGTACAAAGTCACAGCTGCAACACCAGATTACAATTTAGGGAAACATCGCTATAAAAACTGAATACTTCTTTCTGTACCCTTTTCTTGATTTTTCAAGATACAGTGACAGTAACTTAATCGTAGAGTAGATATCAGAATTTTGGCCTGCTCTTGTGTTGGAAGGTAAAACTTTAGGCTTAGAATGGCAGTGAGGTGTAATTTTCACCTGATAAAGCACAAACGCATGAGTGAACCTACCCATTTAGTTGTAATCAGAATCATAGATTTTGGATCTCAACGCCCAGTACCCCCAGCACCACTATGTGTGTGTGTGCTAAGTCATTTCAGTCATGTCTGACTCGTTGCGACCCTATGGACTGTAGCCCACCAAGCTCCTCTGTCCATGGGAATCTCCAGGCATGAATACTCGAGTGGTCTGCAATGCCCTCCTCCAGGGGATCTTCCCAACTCAGGGACTGAACACATGTCTCCTGCAGCTCCTGCATTGGAGGCAGATTCTTTGCCACTGAGCCACCAGGAAAGCCCCCAGCACCACCACACATATACTCAAAATGTATATGTTTTAAGTTCATCTCATAAATAACTATAGAAAATAATGTAGAACTAACTGATGAAACTAAGCCATAAATTTGACATTTGAATGCTCTCGTAGCCCCAGGTAACATCCAAAAGTCACAATTTAATTTTAGACCCAGAGTGAAAGGTTTATGACCATGTTATTCAAACAAACACATGTTGCTGTGAAATGCCACTCTGGTCAGCCCATCTGTTTATCTGGGCAAATTCATTTAGTACACAGATCTGAAGGATAAATCAGCTGTTTTTTGGTATAAAGGGATCTGCAGTGAAGGCCAAAGTCTGTAACTCAGTTTCTGCTCATCCATGATCAAGCTCGAAGCCCTAAACAGAGTCTAGTGGAAAAGGGCTGATTTGAAATGGCAGCCTCTGAACTCTGTTTCTAATGTCTCTCTTTCTAGAAGGTGCTTAAGATCTTAGGTCAAAACAGAGTAATTCCTGTTAACTGACCATTGGGAAAGACCTTGATGCTGGGAGGGATTGGGGGCAGGAGGAGAAGAGGACGACAGAGGATGAGATGGCTGGATGGCATCACCGATTCGATGGACATGAGTTTGGGTAAACTCCGGGAGTTGGTGATGGACAGGGAGGCCTGGAGTGCTGTAATTCATGGGGTCGCAAAGAGTCGGACACGACTGAGGGACTGAACTGAGCTGACCATTGTTACATTGCTCAATAAAAACCTAATTTGGTTTAATTTAATTTAATTTAATAATTATGTATTTTTTGTTTTGTTTTGTAAAGTGTGTCTTTTTTTAATTATAGTTAATTCACAACATTGTATTATTTCCAGGTATGCAGCAACGTTCTTTTTCAGATTCTTTTCTATTATAGCTTATTAAAAGATATTGAAATAAAGTTCCATGTGCTATATAGTAGGTCCTTGTTGGGTGTCTGTTTTATATATAGTAGTGTGTGGGTTTCCCAGGTGACTCAGTAGTAAAGAATCTGCTTGCCAATGCAGGAGAGGTGGGTTCGATCCCTGGGTCAGGAAGATCCCCTGAGGAGGGCATAGCTACCCACTCTAGTATTCATGCCTGGAAAATCCCATGGACAGAGGAGCCTGGTGGGATACAGTCCATGGGGTTGCAAAGAGCAGACATGATGAGCGACCCAACACACATCCACGAATATAATAGTGTGTATGTGTTAATCCCAAATTCCTGATTTATCCATCTACCTCCTTTTCCCCTTTGGAAACCATAAGTTTGTTTTCTATCTGTGGGTCTATTTCTGTTTTATATATAATTAAGTATTTTTAAAAGCAAAAACCTGTGAGGAAAACAATTTCAAATATTAGTTTGTCCATACTGCTTACTGGAAGGAATACAAATTTGAAGTCAAACAGAGACCTTTTGAATGTCTGCTCTTTTTCTTGACCAGCTGTAACTTGGGCAAGTTACTTCAACTCTCTGAATGTGTTTCCTAATTTGTAAAACAGGGATAAGAAAAACTACCCCTCACATTTCATGAGAATTGACTCAATAGTTGGCACACAATAGATGCTGGATAAATTCCCTCAAGTATTTTATTGAGATTTTCTTAAGCAACACATTTCCTTGAATTGTTATGCTGCTGCTGCTGCTGCTAAGTCACTTCAGTCATGTCTGACTCTATGCGACCCCATAGACCCCCGTTCTTGGGATTCTCCAGGCAAGAACACTGGAGTGCGTTGCCATTTCCTTCTCCAATGCCTGAAAGTGAAAGGTGAAAGTGAAGTTGCTCAGTCGGGTCCGACTCTTCACGACCCCATGGACTGCAGCCTACCAGGCTCCCTCCATCCATGGGATTTTCCAGGCAAGAGTACTGGAGTGGGGTGCCATTGCCTTCTCCGTGAATTGTTATGAGAACCGACCAAATAATTAAGCAAGGCTCACTAAATGCTTGTTCTAGTCCTTTACTGAGATTTTTCCATAACAGAGTTACCATCAATTCAAGGCAGTGTGTGTAAGTGGTAAAGAGTGCAGATCCTGAAGCCAGACTGCCAAGCTATGAAGATAAAGACCAACTGTAGCATTTTCTACTTAGAAATATGTGGACAAGTTATGTCATTGCTGTTCCCCTGTGTCCTTATCTGTATGAGGACAGGATCCTCATAAGGACTAAATGAGTTAACATAAAGCACGCTGAGCAATACCTGGGGCCTGGCAAGTGCTAGATAAGGGTTAACTATCAGTATTATTATTACCAAGTATTGTTTAAAAACTTATATTTCATGGCTTGCATCTATTACATTCAAGATCTTTTTTTTTCTCTCGATCACTTAGTAAAACAATTTCTTTTCCATTGTTTTATACTAAAAATAGGTAAATCTGGTTCTCTTCCTTCCTGCCTTGTCAAGTCTTCCCAGATGACACTATACTTCAAATGAGGGATCAATGACCTTTATAAGTCTCTCCCAGGAGGTGGAGCCAGCTCTAAGTTTCTTTTGAACATCTGAAAAAAATTTTTTTGGTTTTTTCTTCTGGTAAATCTGCCCTCAGGCTTGACATTCTCTAGGGTTTCTTCCTGCATTAATATTCTGTGAAGAAATCCTTTTCCACTCATGGAGATGATTAGGGAGAAAGAAACAAGTTTATCTGAATCTCTGTGGGAAAGAATTGAATAATAAAAATGGAACTAAGACATCCTTACTCTCTCCTCTTCTTCAATGATGAGTCCATTAATACATTTCAAGGCCATTCTATCACAATAGCTCTATACAAACTTACTTTTTGCTTTTCATCTTTACAAAACACCATATTTAATTGTATTAAATAAAATTTTCTACAACCCTGAATAATAGCAATGGTCTCCTTTGCAAAGAGAAAGGTGCCACTGCTGTTCTCCAAGGACAGGACAAGTCTTTTGGGTGAATTCACATTGGAGTGATGTCAGTTACATTGGAGCGATGTCAGTCTTCTTGAATACTCTTAGGCTCCTCTCCTCTTTGACCAGGATAAGATGGCGCCCCAGGTTGGGAACATGGGTTTTTCCCACAGCCATTGCACAAAGTACAGCTGCCAGGCTATACTCTGAAGCCTAAATTGGTGTGACAGTTCTGTGCTCTATGGACCAGCTGAAGATTTAACGTCAGCATTAGCCAAAGAGGGCAGAAGTGGCAGTTCATCTCATTCAGTTTGGCTCTCCTAAAATAAAGGGTCCTTAAAAGAACATCCTGAATTTTTTCTCTTGCTTCCCTCAGAAAAAATCCCAGGCTCTCATCCTATTTCAGATCCTGGGTCACATCACAACACCTATGAGGCATTAGAAGTCTCCCAGGGCTCATGAAAGACCATCTCCACTTCAACAAAAGAGATCTTTCTTGGCAGTATATCTGACTTTGTACAGAAGGAGTGCTCACCCACACAGTGTGGCTCTAGGGACTATGAGAAGCCCCCTGAAGATCCTCCCTCCCTGCCTGCCTACACTCCCATCAGAAGTGATTATTCAGATAATTATTGGGGGCAAATAATTTGTAATCTGCGTTGTTGTTTCTGTCTTTTGTTGACCTTAAAAAATATGAAACTATCACAGCAAAATAGGAGAGGATGGATCTTTTTATACTGCTTATCAGATATCTAGACTGTTTGAAAGCTTAGTATTCTTGCCTGGAGAATCCTCATGACAGAGGAACTTGGCGGGCTAAAGAGTTGAACTCTACTGAGCAACTGAACACACACGTGTACACACACACACACACACACACACACACACACAGCCCAAGCTATGTGGGGCTCCCCAGGTGGCGCAGGTGGTAAAGAACTCACTTGCCAATGGAGGAGACATAAGAGACTGGTATTCCATCCCTGGGTGAGGTAGAAGACCCTCTTGAGGAGGAGGCATAGCAACCTACTCCAGAGCGCCCTCAAGATGCCTGAAGCCAGAAGTACAGTGACCATGAAAAACCAAAACGTGCTGGGACAGCTCGGTTTCATGCACTTTTTTTTTTCTTCACAAGAAGCTTTTTGCTAAATATAACTAGAGATGATCTAATGTTTACTTTGGAAAGACTTTTCCAAGACAACTTGGGGGAATGTGTCCATTATCCCACATGTTCTTGTTTGAGGTTAGGCAAATACAGCCTTTATCATAAGGAATGCATAAGTCAGAGCTGGGTGACTTGGTGATCTAAGAAGGGGTGTCTGGCTGAGCTCAAGCCAAGTCTGTACAGGAGGCTGGGTCAGAGCCCCGCCCCGCCCACTAGATGCTGGGAGGGAAAGGCGAGGAGCGCACAAAATGCGCCCCCACGTGGGCATGTCTGCTGCAGCGGGAGGAAGGTGGGCGTTTTACAAAACCACAGCCACAGGTGGGCCAGGGGTGGAAGGCGGCTGATGTTTGCCTCTGTCCTTACTGCCTGACGTCTCCACCGGATCCCAGCCTCTCCTTCGTCATACAAAGGACTTGCGGGAAGTTTCTCTAGTTAGTTACTCAAAGTCTGTTTCAGGGGGGAAAATTTTTTTTTTTTTAATGGAAGACACCCATTGTTCTAGGAATTCAAAATTACTTTTAGTCTTCCTATGTATGTTCTGATGTTCTGAGTGTATTAGCACTTCTTCAGTGAACTCCCCAGAGCTGATGCTGATTTTTTTGATCTGGGAAGGAGCCCCACACTAAGCTAACCTGCACACACCCCTCTCGGTGGCTCTGGCAGAGCCCCCAGGACACAGCGGTCAGTTCGAAGCTCAGTTTAAGCTCCAGCGTTTGTGCCGAATGGGGTTCGTCTCAACAAACACAAATTTATGCCATTATGATTGTCGAGCTCCACCCCTTAATTGTTTCTCTTGAACATGAGAAAGTATGAGTTGCAGAAGTCAGCTCAGAAGCTGAAAGGATGTAATTTCTCAAGCAGTGTAACAGACAAACTCAATGACATGCACATCACTGTTGCTTGAATGTCCCTCCTCTGGACAAGCAGGGAGATCCAGGAGGCAGCTCAGGTTGATAGAAATGTTTCACTTGAACTCAAGTCTAACTACCTATGTGTTTTCAATATTGTTTTGTGATTATAAAACTAATACATATTTATTGAAATGTAGGATATCTGACAAAAACACAAAAACGGAAATATAAGAATCTATTTTAACCTCATAAAGGGGTGCTGTTAATGTTTTAATGTATTTATCTCAGTGTTATTTATACAATACCCACATACACAAGCACATTTGCATGCCTTACCACTTGTGACATAACTGAGATTACAAAATATCAGATCAGATCAGATCAAATCAGTCGCTCAGTCATGTCCGACTCTGCCACCCTATGAATCGCAGCACGCCAGGCCTCCTGTCCATCACCAACTCCCAGAGTTCACTCAGACTCACATCCATGGAGTTGGTGATGCCATCCAGCCATCTCATCCTCTGTTGTCCCCTTCTCCTCTTGCCCCCAATCCCTCCCAGCATCCGAGTCTTTTCCAATTAGTCAACTCTTTGCATGAGGTGGCCAAAGTACTGGAGTTTCAGCTTCAGCATCATTCCTTCCAAAGAAATCCCAGGGCTGATCTCCTTCAGAATGGACTGGTTGGATCTCCTTGCAGTCCAAGGGACTCTCAAGAGTCTTATCCAACACCACAGTTCAAAAGCATCAATTCTTCGGTGCTCAGCCTTCTTCACAGTACAACTCTCCCATCCATACGTGCACACAGGAAAAACCATAGCCTTGACTAGGCGAACCTTTGTTGGCAAAGTAATGTCTCTGCTTTTGAATATGCTATCTAGGTTGGTCATAACTTTCCTTCCAAGGAGTAAGCATCTTTTAATTTCATGGCTGCAGTCACCATCTGTAGTGATTTTGGAGCCCAGAAAAATAAAGTCTGACACTGTTTCCACTGTTTCCCCATCTATTTCCCATGAAATGATGGGACTGGATGCCATGAACTTCGTTTTCTGAATGTTGAGCTTTAAGCCAACTTTTTCACTCTCTACTTTCACTTTCATCAAGAGGCTTTTTAGTTCCGTATTTTGAATTATACTGCTTTCAATTTATATATCATTAATATTGTCCCATCATGTAAAATATTCCTTGAAAACATTTCAATGGCTGCATAATGTTCCATAGAATAAATGTACCATTATATATTAACTTTTCTGTATTAATGAGTTTTTTTATTTTTCCAAACATTTGCTATTTCAAATAATTATTTAATTAACATCTTGATATAAGAATCTTTGTCTGATTGTTTTACTATATCCATACAGTAGATTGCTAAATGGGCTGAGTATATGGACTTTCTTTTAGAAAGATGTATTAGTTTTTATTTCTAGAAGCAGTGTAAGAGAGTATTATTTTATTATCTTGTTTTCAATACTGAATAGTATGACTTAAAAGTTCTTTATTGCTATAAGCAGTGAAAAACAGCCACTTCATTGCTGTTTCAAGCCTCATAGTTTTTAAGAGGCTTCATCTCTAGGTAAAAAGCATCATTGTGTGTATAGCATATTTTCTTCACAATGTCTACAGACCATCCTTAATTTTCACAAATGTAACTGCTTGGTGATAACTATGATATTCTTACTGTAGGGTTTCAAGAAAAACTCACCAGTCTCTGAGGCTGTGCCTGTGGAATCAACACACTAGAGCACAGGCTGCAGAAAAGGGAGGAAAAGGGGAAGGAGCTGAGAAGGGGGCACTTCTCAAGGCTAGATCCGACCCTGAGGGATAGTCCTGTCAGAGCTGCTATGGCAGGAGGACTCTGGACACTGGGAAAGGAGGTGCTGGGTAACAGAAAAGAATCTTAGGATACAAAGGTGTGGAGACAAGCAGTGAATAGCTTGTCTTACTGAGGATGTTCCTGAGAGGAAAGCCTCGGGAGGATGCTGGAATGACAGAAGTCATTAAACACTCTTACAGCCATGGGCGTCGGACAGAGCTGCTCACTAGAAATGGAACAGGTCAGACCTGCCCATCTGGTGGTTAGTACTCAGCAGAAAAACATCCAGATAGGAAGGCAGAGTGTGGTGTCCCAAGTATAAGGTGATAAGCAGATGGATTGCTGCAGTCCACCAAGACAGCACTTGGCACTGGAAGTTCCTTGGGTGATCCCTGCTGGGCTTCCCTCACCTTGAAGGGGCATGGAGAGCTAAGCATATTATCAGCCCGAACAAAAGGCTAGACAAAGGTGTCGCAACAGGCAAAGACAGACCCCAGCCCTTAAGCGTGGTTTGGGGAAGGACCTGAAAAGGTAAGGTGACCCTGGATGATCTGATGATCTGGACAAGTTAGGTCAGATCTTTAAGCCTAGACATCAAGACAAGAGGCCAGGTTTCTTCAGCTCATGAGTAAGGACTGAGCTGGGCATGGAGATCCTCAAGAGACTCCATGCATTCTTGTGGTGACGCCTAGGACTGAGGCCAGACTTTGCCTCTGGATGGGGCTGTGAGGTCTTGGCTATGGGGACTGGTAGGCTGAGGTGGCACAGAGCCAGGAATGTCATCAGAAAAAACAAGCAGAGAGCCCTTGAGGACACCCCCAAATGAATATTGCATTTTGTTCTCACCATGCATGTTCATGAACGACTGGATGCTTCAAATGATAAGTTGCAAGAGATTTATGGATGAACGGGGAAAAAAATGCATTTGTAGAGGCCTGGTGGGGAATGAACAAAAACCGCAACTGTTAAAGTAGGCTAAATGGAATGAAATAGCAACCAAAATGAAATGTGTTGTGACACTAGTGAGAGGGGGCTAAAAAGCACAAGGATTTGTAGGGATGCATTTTTTTAAAGCCAGCTTGTAAATCAAGAGCATGAGATTAATGATGACTTTGAAATGGTCAAGGTATTGAACTGATTTTCTTAATCTGTCTTTAACAAGAGAAATGGAACCAAGCGGCCGTTTCAATTAGGAGGTAATAGGGAGTTTGCAAAAACATCCACAGTTGGTAAGAAAAATCTGGTGACTGTATAAATATGCTGCTCAGCAGGTTCTGATGAGATTCACCCTTGAAGTGATGTCTGTAAATAATCCTCAAAATGGAGGGAAAGGGTAGGCAGAGTGGGAAGGGGTCAGGAGACTGGAGAAAAGATGGAGGGGAAGCAGCCTATTGGGAGAGTGCCCTGTAAGCAGGCTGGTGGAGATGGATATTAGAAAAGAGGTCTGTGAGAAATCCCCAGTACTGTGTTGGGAGGCAGACATTCGGGTGAGCGAGTCACCACTCCAGGAAATATGCCTTAGGATAAAGTAGGTAGGAACAGAGGGAAGGAATGTAGGTGGTGGTCAGCATCACCATGATTTCCCACATGTCTTTATGCGTTAAAAACATAAAGACAGTTTGCCAGATCACTATGAAAGACTTTTATGAAAGAGCTACCTTAGTTTTGAAGAGTGTAGGTTACATTTTGTTCAATCCAGTAAATATCTGCCCAAGACATATTACATGCCTCATAGGTGTTGGAGGGGGTAGAGACAGCATAAAAAAACAAAAAGTTACATCAAGTCCCTGCCTTTATAGAGCTTATGAACTCCTGGAAGCACCCAAACCAAATGGGAAAATAGTGCACAGTGGTGTAAGCTCATTTGTCAGCATGGGAGGTGCAGGCTCTGATGGTCAGGCCCAGGGACAGAGCTGCTCACGTGGACTGTCCCTGACATGACATTCCTTCATGGCATGACTTCCCTTCGTGTCAGGGAAGACATGCAGAAGAGGGCACCTGAAATGGGCTTTAATAGGAGGGGAGGGAAGGATCTAGGCAAAGAAAAGGGTGTGGGCTCCCCTTGCAGAGGTTAAAACAGCAGGTGGTGTGTGACGGGAGAACAATGACCCACCTCTCAGAATATTGGAAATAAAAGCAAAAATAAACAAGTGGGACCTAATTAAAATTAAAAGCTTCTGCACAACAAAGGAAACTATAAGCAAGGTGAAAAGACAGCCTTCAGAATGGGAGAAAATAATAGCAAATGAAGCAACTGACAAAGAACTAATCTCAAAAATATACAAGCAACTCCTGCAGCTCAATTCCAGAAAAATAAATGATCCAATCAAAAAATGCGCCAAAGAACTAAATAGACATTTCTCCAAAGAAGACATACAGATGGCTCAACATCACTCATTATCAGAGAAATGCAAATCAAAACCACAATGAGGTACCATTTCATGCCAGTCAGAATGGCTGTGATCCAAAAGTCTACAAGCAATAAATGCTGGAGAGGATGTGGAATGCAAACTAGTATAGCCACTATGAAGAACAGTGTGGAGATTCCTTAAAAAACTGGAAATAGAACTGCCTTATGACCCAACAATCCCACTGCTGGGCATACCCACTGAGGAAACCAGAATTGAAAGAGACACGTGTACCCCAATGTTCATTGCAGCACTGTTTATAACAGCCAGGACATGGAAGCAACCTAGATGTCCATCAGCAGACGAATGGATAAGAAAGCAGTGGTACATATACACAATGGAGTATTACTCAGCCATTAAAAAGAATACATTTGAATCAGTTCTAATGAGGTGGAGCCTATTATACAGAGTGAAGTAAGCCAGAAAAAAAAACACCAATACAGTACACTAATGCATATATATGGAATTTAGAAAGATGGTAATGATAACCCTGTATGTGAGACAGCAAAAGAGACACAGATGTATAGAACAGTCTTTTGGACTCTGTGGGAGAGGGAAAGGGTGGGATGATTTGGGAGAATGGCATTGAAACATGTATAATATCATATATGATATGAATCACCAGTCCAAGTTCAATCCATGATACTGGTTGCTTGGGGCTGGTGTACTGGGATGACCCAGAGGGATGGTATGGGGAGGGAGGAGCGGGGGCAGGGGGGTTCAGGATGGGGAGCACGTGTATACCTGTGGCGGATTCATGTTGATGTATGGCAAAACCAATACAATATTGTAAAATAATTAACATCCAATTAAAATAAATAAAAAATAAAATTAGAAAAAAAAGAAAAGCAAAAAAAAAAAAGAAGCTGATGAGAATAGAGAGCTCAGCTGGGAGGTGGGAGGTGCTCAAGTAGACAGGAAGAATGCTAAGTTGCAAAGGGTTAGAGTCCTCAAAAAAAAAAAAAAAAAAAAAAGCAGAGGACATTATTTGGTCAAACACAAGGAGTTATTTCGGTGTTCTTGAGTTAAGAAAGTGATGTGACATGATTTGGTCAAACACAAGGAGTTGTTTCGGTGTTCTTGAGTCAATAAAGTGATGTGAGAAGAATAAACTTACAGAAAAAAGGCCAAGAAAGAATTAATTCCACCCTGGAAAGGGAGGAGAGTTAACTAGGAAAGCTAGAAATGAATGGGAGTTTTGCAGGTTGAGAAATGGTGAAAAGGGTGTCCTGGTCAGACCATACACAGACACAGTATTATGGAAGTAGGTGAAAAGCTCCAGAAAGTCACCCAGAGACAACTATTATACCAGTGGAGTATGTAGAGGGAGTGGCAGATGAGATAAGAAAGGTTACCTGGGGCCAGATTATGGAAGGTTGACTATCCGGCTAGAGAGCAGACTTTATTCCAGGCAATGAGAGGCTACTGAGCAACTTCTAAAGCAAGGAGTGACAAGACCAGAGTTGTGTAGCATTGTGCAGCCAGGCTGAAGGAAGGAAAACCATATCCAACTAGAAAATAAAAACTCACTTCAGGTTATTATTATTCTGTAACTACCCTTTAGCCAATTTGAAATTAAGATAATTAAGATATAACTGAAATGTATGTTAATTATAAATTTTACTATATATTTTTTTTTTAAAAAAAGAAAGTAAGAGGTCCAGCCTTGTAGAACACAGGGAAGATTAGAGCAAGGACAGATGTTTAGGAGGTTATGTCTACAATATGAACATCACTTTTCCTGCCCAAACTGTGATCTAACTACCACAGCCTCTTGGCTAAATGCTTGAACTGTTCTCTGAATTAGACACCCTACAGGAGTCCTCTCCTGCTTTGAACATTTCCATCATGGCAGCCAGAGTGATCCTGTTAATGTATAAGCAAAGGATATCACTCCTTTGTTAAGAACTCTGCGATGACTCCTAAACCATGCAAGAAGGACAGTCCTCATAATACCCCACAAAGTATTACCTGATTCAGTCAGTGCCTACCTCTCTTTCCTTCTCAGATCTTGTCTTCAACTTACTCACTCCTAGTCCTCAAATGTGTTGGCCACACTCCTGCCACAGGGCCTTTGCACCTGCTGCTCCCGCTGCCTGGGTAGTTCTTTCCCCAGATGATATCCCCTATCCCTTTCCACTTCCCCCTAAATATCACCTTCTCAGCAAAGCCTTCCCTGGACACTCTACCTAAAGTTATAAACTCTATGCCTCCAACATTTTCTAACTCCTTTCTCTACTTTGTTTTTCATTCACATGCATCACTTTCTAATATACAACTTATTAAATTAACTGTTTGCTGTCTCTCTTACCCTCTCCACCCATGAGGCAGAGATTTTTGTTTTGTCCATTGCCATAGTCTCAGTATCTGCAGCAGACCTTGGTCGGCACTCAATCACACATATCAGATAAATGGATGAATGAATAAATAAATGTCACAGAAAGCTGAGAAGGGTTGAGAGTAAAATGGCTGAGAGCTCTAAGATGTAATTGGGTGATAACTGTGGGGAGCTGTACAAATGTGTCAGAGCCAAGGAGGAAACAAGGAATGCACACCCTCTCCCCAGAAACCCTGCTCTTACTCTCCTTATCAGCCCTGTCTGAAACACGAGGCAGGGTTTTATAGAAGGGAATGGAATGTTCCCTTCTATGAGATGTGCAGAAGGCTGCACACTTTATAGAAGGGAATCATCTTTGAAGCATGATGTACAACTAACTGAGACCCATTAAGTGACCTGCTAGGACTTCCCCAGTAGCTCAGTTGGTAAAAATCCACCTGCAATGCAAGAGAACCCGGTTTGATTCCTGGGTTGGGAAGATCACCTGGAGAAGGGACAGGGTACCCACTCCAGTATTCTTTGGCTTCCCTGGTGAGTTAGTTGGTAAAGAATCCACCTGCAATGCGGGAGACCTCAGTTTGATCCCTGTGTTGGGAAGATCCCCTGGAGGAAGGCATGGAACCCACTCCAGTATCCTTGCCTGGAGAATCCCCACGGACAAAGGAGCCTGGGGGGCTACAGTTCACGGGGTGGCAGCAAGTCAGACATGGCTGAGCCACTTTCACACTTCACTTCACAAGTGACCTGCTATATGAAAAAAATCTCAACCTTTTCTTTCCAGGATATTCCTGATGAGGTTTTCAAACATGTACTTCCCCTCTTCTATCTTTAACTCTCCTTGATATTACTGAAAATAAAATCCAGTTTAATACTGGTCAGAAATCAGTATTAGTATGTTCTATTCACTTTAAAAGTTTATTATAAAAAGAGTCAGAAATCAGTATTAGTATGTTCTATTCACTTTAAAAGTTTATTATAAAAAGAGTCTTTTGAGGTTTCTTATGACAAATATATTTTACTATTTTACAATTAGAAATTTCAAAGAACCTCAGATATGAGGAAACTGAAAATAAGGAATAAAAATAAAGATATGAGATGAGTGATACAAAGGACAGGATGGGAACGTGACAGTGAAAAAAAATTGAGGATAAAACAAGAAATGGGTGGAGTCAAGTTTTCGCTAAAGTGCTCTTATAAAGAAATACTGCTAGGACTAGAGTTGAGTTGAGATCAATGCAAGAATAAACCAATGGCAGGAATAGAGACACAGACATAGAGAACATAGTGTTACAGTGGTGGAGGGGACGAGGTTGGAACGAACTGGGAGAACAGCATTGACAGACATACACTGCTATGTGTAAAGAGCCGACTCATTGGAAAAGACCCTGATGCTGGGAAAGATCGCAGGCAGGAGAAGGGGGCGGCACAGGATGAGATGGTTGGATGGCAACACCGATTCAGTGGACATGAGTTTGAGCGAACTCTGGGAGATAGTGAAGGACAGGGTGGCCTGGTGTGCTGCAGTCCATGGGGTCGCAGAGTCGGACATAACTGAGCGGCGGAACAACAAGAACGTGTAAAACCGATAGCTAGTGGGAAGCTGCTGTATAACACGGGAGCTCAGCTCAGTGCTTGGTGATGACCCAGAGGGATGTCATGGCGGGGTAGGAGAAAGGCTCAAGAGGGGGGACATTTATACATACATATCGCTGATGCACATTGGTGTACAGAAGAAACGAACACAACTGCACACCAACTACACTCAAATGATCTTAAGAAATGAAAAACCAGTGGAGTTGGGGTGGAGGACAGGATGGGCCTGCTCCTGCTCAATGAGGGACAAGAGGAGCTGGAGCGAGGCTTTGCAAAAGTGCTCATCATCTCTGCATCCATCTGGTAATATGTGGTCCAGATGTTTAAGGACATAGAAAGTGTGTGTGGAAGGAACTGGGAGGCTGAAAGGACATTAGCAGTGAACAGTGTTGGGGAACAGAGAGACTGACATGATGGTCTTTCACATGAGTGAAGCAGGTAAGAACCAGTCTTTACACACAAGACCACAATCAATATCATACCTCTTTCTTTTCTTCTAGTCAGCTTTTTCTAAAACCATGTTTCTACCCCAACAGGTGAGACTGGAAATTCAAAGCTATTCTTGTAACATTCTTCTCTTATTTGTTTCAAGGTTATTTCCAAGTCCTGGGGTCTGACACAGTGGTGAGGAGGGGTGGTATCTCTTCATGTTCACCACCCTAGTGCTCTTCTCAGCTGAGACTAGGACAGTGAAGAGTCTCACCGCCCATATTTACTGGGGAATTGTTCCCTCTGCTGCTGCTGCTGCTGCTAAGTTGCTTCAGTCATGTCTGACTCTGTGCAACCCCATAGACGGCAGCCCACCAGGCTTCCCCGTCCCTGGGATTCTCCAGGCAAGAACACTGGAGTGCATTGCCATTTCCTTCTCCAATGCCTGAAAGTGAAAAGTGAAAGTGAAGTTTCTCAGTTGTGTCCTACTCTTAACAACCCCATGGACTGCAGCCCACCAGGCTCCTCCATCCATGGGATTTGCCAGGCAAGAGTACTGCAGTGGGGTGCTATATCACAGAAATACCCGAAACTCTGTATTTCTTGTGACACCGACCATCCTTGAGCATCTTTTTTTAGTTTGAGAGAAACTGCCTTTCTCTTCAAACTCTGTTCTCAGAACAATGGGTTTAGGCTTCTGGGAAAAAAACACAGAAAAGAATAAAACCTCCCGAGATGAAGAAAGTACTCCTTTGAAAGGGGAAGGAGATAGGGGCAGAATATAGACAGAAAGTATGATAATTAAACATTATCTTGCCACTTATAAAACCTCCCTAGTCCAAGAATAAATTAACAGTAACCAATCTAACGAAAGTAATCAGCTTACTTCAGTGTCTCTCTTGGTGTAGTCAGTGGAAAGGCACTGCCCACATCCCCTTTCAGAAAAGGACTTGCCCCAGCTCTCAGCTCCCGGCTTGATCCTGTTGCAAAGGGCCTCCGCACCCAAGAACATGCTTTTTCTGGGCAGCGTGCATCCAATGAATGGGGCAGGGCATGGACAGGAGCCATTTCAGCTCAACATGAGACATGCATGCTACAGACCTTCCTGTGGATGGATCGATGCTTCACAGACCTTCCTCACAGTTCTAATGTCTTCCTGCCCTATTTTGCTTCAGCCCGTTACCTTCCACAGGTGTTTGTCTCAAAAAAAAAAAAAAAAAAGAAGAAGAAGAAGAAGAAAAAAAAAGCCTGCACATTCAAATCCATCTCATCATCTGCTTCCAGAGAAGCCAACCTACAACAGTGCATCCAGGAGTGGTCCTACAAAGTACATCAATAACACGGGATTTGGGGGCCAAATCCCTAGTCACATGACAGGCAATAAGAACGCAGCTGGTGACAGAGGGAACACGGGCACCCTCTGGCCCAAGGTGACAGTCCTAAGGAATATGTAGGAATTATAAGGACAATGGGATTGTGTGAATTTTGCTAAGAGCCACTGATATACACCAGGGCATCCCTGGTGGTTCAGACGGTAAAGAATCTGTCTACAATGTAGGAGACCTGGGTTCGATATCTGGGTTGGGAAGACCCCTGGAAAAATGCGTGGCAACCCACTCTAGCATTCTTGCCTGGAGAACTCCATGGACAGAGGAACCTGGTGGGCTACAGTCCATGCGGTTAGGAAGAGTTGTACATGACTGAGCAGCTAATACTTTCACTGATACACAAAGCATAATGAAAAGCTGTAGGCAATTATTAGGCCATAGAAAAGTCAAATATAAAAATCAGAGGATCTCCCTGATAGTTAATAAATAGGCTTGCATATCCTGCAGCTGAAGCCAAACTCAGGAGTAAACCTAGTGCTGATCTCCAGAAATAGTTAAACACCTCACCAAGCAGACCTGTTACTAGTTGGGGGAAAGGAGACGCTGACACTTGGGATGGGAATATCTGGGAAGATTCCCCTGAAAATGCTGAATCTCCAGAATCCTGGGGTGACCAACTGTCCTGATTTTCAGTGACTGAGTGGTTTCCTGGGCAGTGGGACTTTCTGTGCTAAAAGTTCGACAATCCTGGGCAAATCAGGACTAATCTTTGTCCTCTGTGCTGCTGTGCTTAGTGGCTTAGTCACATCTGACTCAGCAACTCCCCTGAATTCTCTGCTAGCACTTCCCTCTTGCTTGGAATCAATATAGATGCCACTGCCACCTTCAAGATAGCATATGCCCTACTCAAGATCTACCCACACCTCTCCTCTTGGCTACTAGGCTTCTGAGTAGGATTAAGTCACAGCATAATCCCCCTGGGACAAGCTGGGCCTGATAAGGAATAAAGGGACTTCACTCCAAAGAAGCTATAAGGCCTAGCTAACATCTACTGGCAGATGCAAGGCAGTACCAGTTGGACTGGGTTCTGAGGCTGTATGACTGAGCAGAGCTAGAACATAAGATTAGATGAAGCAGAGTTTATTATTTGGGGGCATACTTCGAGATACAGGATTTACAACCTGTCAAGAACCCTAGGAGATGATGTCTAGCATGGTACCTAGAAGCATGAAAAAGCAATGGCCCATCTACTAAGTGAAGTTGGAATGCCAGAATGTCCTGGAATATAGGAGCAAAGAATTAAAGGGCTCAGGGATATGGACATATCAAACACGACATAATTCTATATTATGTGAGGTCTGAAAACTAACTAAAAAGGCAATACCATGTATCAAGGTGATGCTAATGAGGCACGGCCTCATTATATGCCAGGAATATGGTAACGAGGAGCTTTGGCATCACCAGTGCTCAGCAATGATGAAAGTACCACAAATGGAGTAGGAGAGTACCCTCCACCCCACGACAGAATCCTGCATTCTCTTGTTGTTGTTTAGTCACTAAGTCATATCCAGCTCTGTGACCACATGGATTGCAGCACGTCAGGCTCCTTTGTCCTCCACTGTGTCCCGAAGTTCGCTCAAATTCATGTCCATTGAGTTCTTGATGTTATCTAATCATCTCATCCTCTGCTGCCCCCTTCTCCTCTTCAATCTTTCCCAGCATAAGGGTCTTTTCTAATGATTTGGCTTTCTGTATCAGGTGGCCAAAGTATTGGAGCTTTGGCATCAGTCTTTCCAATGAATATTCAGGGTTGATTTTCTTGCTGTCTAGGGGACTCTCAAGACTCTCCTCCAGCACCACAGTTTGAAGGCATCTGTTCTTTGGCACTCGGCCTTCTATACGGCCCAACCCTCACACGTGTACATGACTACTGGAAAAACCAAAGCTTTGACTATAAGACCTTTGTCGGGAAAGTGATGTTTCTGCTTTTTAATATGCTGTTTGGTTTGTTATAACTTTCCAAGGAGCAAGCATCTTTTAATTTCCTACAGTCACCATCCACAGTGATTTGGGAGCCCAAGAAAATGAAAGCTGTCACTACTTCCACTTTTTCCCCTTCTATTTTCCATAAAGTGATGGGACCGGATGTGATGATCTCAGTTTTTTTTTTTTTTAATTTTATTTTATTTAACTTTACAATATTGTATTGGTTTTGCCATATATCAAAATGAATCTGCCACAGGTAGTTTTTGAATGCTGAGTTTCAAGCACCTTTTTCACTCTCCTCTTTCACCCTCATCATTATGTGAGAATCCCACATAATAAATGCCAAGTGTGCAAATGCCTAGCAAACCAGATGGATGAAGTTATCCTAATGAACAGCCAGGTAAGAGTAGCAGCCAAGGGGGCCTGCAGAATGTTATGGTCTTACAGGACCACCAGTGGCAGCATGTCCTGGGAACCTCTTAGAAATGCAATTCCTCAGGTCTCTTCCCTGATCGACTGAATCAGAAACTCTGCAGGCAGGATCCAGAAATCTGAGTTTTAACTAACTCTCTGTGTGATTCTAATTCAAGCTGAAGTTTGAGAACCTCTGAGTTAACAGAACACAGGTAAATCAGGACCAACTTTGAAAGCAGGGCTATGCCTGAAAACCCAGAAAGTCGGCATATGCCAAACGTTTTAGAAAAGGCTGTTTCCTCTTTAGCCAATACAATGGGAGAGTTTAAAGAGAAGTCACAGCTTAAGTCTCTATGCCCTGCAAATTTCTACTTAGAAAATCCAAATTTTAGGGAATTAGCAACTGTGAGCTCTGAGCAATTGAACAGTTCTGCCCATGTGCTGCACTGAGCAAGGTAACATTCTTCTGCCCAGCAAAGCAGCTTTTTGGTTTGCTTTGAGCTGAGAAATGCAGGTCAAAAGCATCAATCCCACACTGTACCTCTGGGCTTTACCATCAGTAAGTAGGAGGAGAAGTGTTTAGAAGCAGGGAGGCAGATTGTGGACAAAAAGGTTGGGATGTTCTTAATCACAATTCATGAACTAAAGCCAACTTGGAAGCCCAGGTGGCGCTGGTGGTAAAGAATCTGAATGCAAATACAAGAGATGAGAGGTAGATCCCTGAGTTGGGAAGATCCCCTGGAGGAGAAAATGGCACACCACTCCAGTATTCTTGCCTGGAAAATTCCACGGGCAGAGGAGCCTAGCAAGCCACAGTCCATAGGGCCTCAAAAAGTCAAACATGACTGAGCATGTGCATGCACACACATACACAGACACACACATATTAGACTAGAATTTCAAGGGCTAAAGTTTGAGATATGAATTAATTATTTTCTGGATGATTTTCCATCTAATTTCTCTAGAGCTTTTTTACAGCAATTTCAGGTTGTAGAAGGGATTTTTCCCCCCATATGTTTTACTTCTTGGTGAAAACATAAATCTCAAGGCTTTTCCCAGAACCTCTGGGGAGAAGAAATTCAGAGGCAATAATATCTGATGGTAAGAGTTCATGATTCTGTTATCTAAACATGAACAATCATCATACCCAATTTTTTTGACTCCTAATTTGAATTCTTCTCCAAACCAACTATTTGTGTACAGTATGTCTGCTCTTTTGTTTACTGGCTATTTCCTATCCATTCAACACCCAACCAAGATATAACATGTTCACCTTTATTGTTCTGACTTCATTCCAACACTGTTTTGACCTTCTGGGAAGTGTGTGGGTATGTACTTATCTGTCTTGTGGCAATATGGCCATCATTTCAGAGACTGAAGGCTGAGAAAGAGCCATAGGCTATTTGGGAGTCTAACAATATAATGGAAGGACAGACAGGTGTGGAGGTGAAGACCAATGACAGTCAGGAAGATGGTAGCTCTAGTTTCTGATGATTCTATGTCATATGTGCAAACAGAGATGGTCTATGTCAACACGGTACTAGTCAGGTGGCACCAGCTTGCAGGTGCCAACTGTGTATGACCCATCCCAGCTGGGTTTCCAATAAATGAGCATGGTAAGCTTCTCTATTTATTTAGGTTTTCTTTGGTGTCTTTCATCAGCATTTTATAATTTTCATCACTGAGACCCTATATAGGTTTTGTTTAATTTATACCTAAGTATTTTATTGTCTTTGGCAAAATGGCTCATGCTTTCCCCTACATTGCTGAACATACACAGTGTATTTATAATACTGGTTTAATGATCTTTCTTTATCCTCTAGGTCAGAGGTTAGCTAACTATGGGTCAAAACCAGCCTGCAATATGACCCATGAGCTAAGAATGACTTTACATTTTTAAAGGACTGTAGAAAACAAAACAAGACAGAAAAAACCCACATCATCAGCAGTCAGGGAAATTATAAAACAGTGAGATAGCACTTCATATCTACTAGGATGGCTATAATCAAAAAGAGCAGATAACAACAAGCATTGGTAAGAATGGGGAGAAACGGAAACCCTCAGACACCACTGGTAGGAATGTAAAATGGTGCAGCAGCTTTGGCAAACAGTCTGGGAGTTCCTGAACACGTTCAGTCAGAGTTCCCACATGATGTAGCAATTCCACTCCTGGGTATATACGGAAGAAAAATAAACACACACATTCACACAAAGGCTTGTACATGAATAATGCATAATTCTTTCCAGAAAGTAGGAACAACCCAAATATTCCTCAACTGAGGAATGGATAAATGTGGAATATCTATACAATGGAATATTATTCAGCAATAAAAAGAAATGAATGATAAATGCTGTAAGCATGGTTGATCCTTGAACACATTATGCCAAGTGAAAGAAGCCTACATATTATGTGATTCTATTTACATGTAATGTCCACAATAGGCCAATTCACAGAGACAGAAAGTAGACTGGTGTTACCAGGGGCTGGGAAGGGGAAGGGGGACTGAGGCAAGGAGCAAATAAGAGTGGGCTTCTTTCTGAGGCAATGAAACTATTCTAAAATTGACTCTGGTGATGATTGCAAAATTCTCTGAATAACTCAACAGCATTGACTTTTAGAATTTAAGAGGATGAAAATTATGGTATCTCCATAAAATGTTTCTTTTAAAGTGGTTCCTATTTTGAGAGTTAACAGATCAGTAAAGCATCCATCCCTAAAAAATTCAGGAATGCCAACTTAAAAAATACAAGAACATATTAAAATTTATCATCTAGCACTAATACCATTTCATAAAAGAAGGGACATTTTAACACCTTAAGACTAATCAGGAATGAAGAACAGTTTTTAAATGGAATAAATTCAGTTTCATTTAAAAAGTATTAAGTAATTTTCACAAGCAATTACAATAATATGTAACTTGTCACGTTTTAAAAAATATTTACAATATTGCTTGAAGTATAAAAGTACTCCTGTTACTATTGTTAAAATCATTTTTAAAAAAGGACTTCAGTATAGAAATTTACTACTTCTATGAAAGATGTTCTTTAAATCTTGAATTTTATAGTCATGTAATTAGATTATTAATCTTTATATATATTTTAATCATACTTTATTTATCAATAATGAAAATGAAAAAGTTTAGTTGATAAAAACTTTATTCAAAACATATCCAGAACCACACAGTTCAAAACTACAAAAATAAAAAACAATTTCTGGTAACTTAAAAATAAAGAGTATCTATAAACAACCACATTAACATCTACTATTTATAATACAATTTCAAAACCAAAGCTAATCTCTGTATTTCTATATCTCGATACATTTGAGCTAGAATCCTCCTCCTCACCTCACTATATTATTATGCAACCTCTTCAGTTTTAACAGTTAAAATATAACTTGAGTATTTTCTATATACTATTAATCTCCTCCCATACTGAAAAATTGAGACAGTTCAAATGATTAGAAACTAATTTTCACTTAAAAAAAAAAAAAACAGGTTAGTAAAACATTTCTTTTGAAAACTTTTCTGAATTGAGCTACACAAAAACACATTTCTACTTCAGGACTCTCCAGATTATTCACTACATTTGAAAAAAGCTTTTCATTTTTTTTTTTTTTTGGTCAAGATTCACACTACCCAGGTGTTGTGAAACAGCAGAATTACCCCCAGTTTATAAAGGGAAAACAAAGGCACCATAGTGAGATCTCACCAGGGCCCGAGTGAGACCACATTTACCTTCTGACTTATGTCCACAGCCAGATTCTCTTTCTGGACGACATTAATTTGTTCAATGATGGAAGTAAGTGATGTGGGATTTACTGTGGGAGAACTAGTTCTGGCTCTGTAGGTAAAAAGTTCACAGGGTGGACAAGGTAGAGAGGACAATTTCAGTGTGAAACGGGTTAATGAGAAGAAAGTTAAAATCGGAGTACAGACTCTATTCAGACAGAGATCACTTTTCAGACATATAAATAGCAAAACAAGGATAGGAAAAAATAATAGCTATAGAGTTTCTCATTTCTAAACCAAGGGGCTTTTACAAAATCACTTTAAAAGTAGGAGCTCTCTTGAAGACAACCCTTAAGCATCTTATTCTCCCCGTGCTCCATAAAACTCCTGTGAGGTGGAGACTACTAATTTTTAACTAGGGAAGAAAGTGAGAAGTAACGAAGTTAAGAGGCTAAGACCACATGGAGAATGAATAGGCTGGAGCAGATGTAATGTCTTAAAGCTTTGGCTTAAAAATAGAAACAGAAGGTAAAGGATAAATAGGAACTTTTCTGGATGGACAAGTGGAATAATCCAGGGATCCAGTAACACCACCACCTACTTAACATTTTTCTACAAAGAACTTGTATGAAGGAGAAATCAAAAGCTTCACAGATAAGCAAAAGTTGAGAGAATTTTGCATCACTAAACCATTTCTCCAACAAAAACTAAAGGACATTCTCTAGAGCAATACAATAATAGTGGGAGACTTTAACACCCCACTCATATAATCTGGCTGTAATAGACAAAGTAAAGAGGAAAACATATTTACTTATGAGCCTCAAAAAATTCAGTTCACTCAGGAGAGTTTAAAAAAAAAAAAAAAAGACTTATTTGCTCACTCTGTAGAGGTTTATTGACTATTTTGTGGGTTTGGTACCACTTTGGGTAGTAGGGAGGAAGAGGTGACAAATGTGATCCTGTCCTAAATAATATATTGTGGTAAAGATAGATTTACCAATACAAAATACCAAGATGTGCCTAAAGATGAGGACACCCAAACTGGACTTTTTGTTTTCTGAACTTTTCATTTCGAGAACAAACCTCCTAATATAAGATGAACTCACCATGATTTTTTTAAGTGTTCTTTGTGATTAAAAACAGAAAGCCATTGGTTAAGAAATTACATATACTCCTCCCCACCATCACTCCCCTTCTTTCTTCCCATTTCCCTCCCACCCTCACTGATCCTTTCCTTTGTCCATTTTCCCCTGCAAAAATAAAAAAAAAAAAAAAGAAAAGAAAAGAAAGCCATTTTGGATTAAAGTTTTGTCCCAGATCATCCACAAAGTAGATAGTTCACATTCAGATAATCTATGAATGACTATAGTCACAAAAAAAAAAAAAAAAAGAACTTGGAATTTCAAGTACATAGTGAAACCTAAGATGACAAATGTTCTTCCGGGTATTGAAATGCTCAGTTGAAGGGAATATAGCACTAAGTTCTCATAAGACCACATGAAAAAACAGAAGCATTAATAAGCCACAGTGTGGATAAGTGCAAACTAAGGCATTTAGGACAAAATAATGCTGCCTGTAGCTAAAATATGATGGACATGGAGCCAGCAACATGACTTCTGAGAGGAATTTAATTTAGCCTGATCAATGAGTTAGGGTGGATTAAAGAAAAAAAAAAAAAGAAACAGAAAAGCTGGTCATTATTGGCAAGAATAATGAAAGCTAAAACAACGGTGTCCATGCATTTGGGAATCAATGGAACTCTCGTCTTTATAAACCCACTGTGAGTTTTTACGGGACGTTACGAATGCTTGAAATACATTCCTAACCTCTGGAAGAGACACATAAGACATTTATTCATGGCTGTCGTACATATTTGTAGAAGGATAGGCCACAGTTCTAAGCCAGTGTGGCAAATCTGATGTTCTGGATTCCCAAGGGGTTTTCCCCTGCGGTCTCCTCCAATCAACTTTACAGTTCAATCCTGTACCACAATAATAAATACAACCGGTTCAGGCCATGATATCAGGGGTCCTGCTGGGCCACAGGGAATCTGATCATAAAATCTTTAAATAGTAATGCTGAGAAAAACCTCAAGAAGGGAACTGGTCAGTCTCCTACCTCTAGATGGAGTAAAACATTGAAACATCTCAGAAAGCAGGTTTGTTTGTTGAAGATTGTTTGGGATTGGAGTCGTAATCTAGTAATAATTTCAAGTCCATTAGTCTATCTTTTTGGAGAAGGCAATGGCAATCCACTCCAGTACTCTTGCCTGGAAAATCCCATGGGCGGAGGAGCCAGGTAGGCTGCAGTCCATGGTGTTGCAAAGAATTGGACATGACTGAGCGACTTCACTTTGACTTTTCACTTTCACGCATTGGAGAAGGAAATGGCAACCCACTCCATTGTTCTTGCCTGGAGAATTCCAGGGATGGGGAAGCCTGGTGGGCTGGTGTCTATGAGGTCACACAGAGTCAGACACGAGTGAAGTGACTTAGCAGCAGCAGCAGCAGCAGCAGTCTATCTCCTTGGGTCTAAATGATCTGTGTGTGCGTGCGTGTGCACTCGGTAAATGATGCTTCCTGTATAAACTGTATGCAAGTGGTAACTATAAACAACACAGCTCTAGAATGGGAGTCTTTAGAGGACAGGGCCCAGCCGACCTATGATTCATGGAGGTGCTGCTGTTTTCCATATTTACAACATCTGAAACTTAGGCATTTATCCTTACACCTCACAGCTAGAGGTGACAGATACTGCATATAACTAGAACTTTTTTGATCACAACAAACTGTGGAAAATTCTTAAAGAGATGGGAATACCAGACCACCTGACCTGCCTCCTGAGAAATCTGTATGCAGGTCAAGAAGCAACAGTTAGAACTGGACATGGAACAACAAACTGGTTCCAAATTGGGAAAGCATTATGTCAAGGCTATATACTGTCACCCTGCTTATTGAACTTACATGCAGAGTACATCATGCAAAATGCTGGGATGGATGAAGCACAAGCTGGAATCAAGATTGCCAGGAGAAATATCAATAACCTCAGATATGCAGAAAGAGGAGAACAGAAAGCCTCTTGATGAAAGTGAAAGAGGAGAATTAAAAAGTTGGCTTAAAACTAAACATTCAGAAAACTAAGATCATGGCATCCTGGTCACACCACTTCATGGCAAATAGATGGGGAAACAATGGAAACAGTGACAGACTATTTTTTCAGGCTCCAAAATCACTGCATATGGTGACTGCAGCCATGAAATTAAAAGACACTTGCTCCTTGGAATAAAAGTTATGACCAACCTAGACAGCATATTCAAAAGCAGAGACATTACTTTGCCAACAAAGGTCCGTCTAGTCAAGGCTATGGTTTTTCCAGTAGTCATGTATGGATGTGAGAGTTGGACTGTGAAGAAAGCTGAGCACCGAAGAATTGATGCTTTTGAACCGTGGTGTTGAAGACTCTTGAGAGTCCCTTGGACTGCAAGGAGATCCAACTGGTCCATCCTAAAGGAAATCAGTCCTGAATATTCATTGGAAGGACTGATGCTGAAGCTGAAACTCCAATACTTTGGCCACCTGATGTGAAGAACTGACTCATTGGAAAAGACCCTGATGCTGGGAAAGATTTAAGGCGGGAGAAGGAGACGACAGAGGATGAGAAGGTTGGATGGCATAACTGACTCGATGGACATGAGTTTGAGTAAGCTCCGTGAGTTGGTGATGAACAGGGAAGCTAGGTGTGCTGCAGTCCATGGGGTTGCAAAGAGTCGGACAAGACTGAGTGACTGAACTGAACTTTTGGTGAGGGCGGTATGTAGGTATGTAATTTGATATACATCATGGCCTTATCCCCCAAACACTGACTGGAATATTCTGGGGGAATGACCAATGAAAGGTATTTTTTCCCAATCTATGGAATGGAGAATCCTTTTCTTTGTCAATGATGGTTTCCCTTCTCCTTGAAATATAGAAGGAACTTCTACATCATAGTCTCAATTGATAATGTTTGATAAAAAGATGTTTAGTGTCATCTGAATTGCTGACATTCTCTTTATTCTAGTTTACTTGTAGTTCCAAATTTCCACAATCAAACAAACATGACTAGACAATACCTATCCTAATAAATGGAAATACAGTAGAAATAAACCTAATACTTTATATATTTTGGCCATTAAGGCAAAAAGGCTTCTGAACCTACTTCTAACCTTTTTGCAGAAATTATGCTAAAGTATTATTAAAAAAATGCTAAAGCAAGATAAAAAAATGGGCCTGAAATAGATGTTTGTAGATGTGAGGGTTTTCTTGCATGTGGTAACTCCAAAATTTTTTTCAACTGTGAATTTTAAGTGGGCTTCTCTCCCCTCTGTCTTTCTCTCTCTCTCTGATGCATACACGCACACACGCGCGCGCACACACACACACACATCCTAAGAAGGAAAAGTCTGTCACTAAGGAGAAATGCCAGCAGGTGGTTGACTTTAGAGCGGTGAATATAGTGCATCCCAGTGTGAAAGTGCGGTAACAACGAATCCTTAAGAAATTCTATTATGTTGAATGTAATTTAAATTATTTTGGTGCTTGTTAAACAGTCTTACCATACACCCTAGAAGCGTTTAGTTAACATCTGAAATTTCCTAGTTGGGAATATACCCTCCAAAGGTTGTTAGTTAGCATTCGAAAAGCTCACTTCAGAGGCTACTACCACAAGAGTTCAGCACCAGAGACTTTGTTAATAGGTGATTATTTCCAGTGGTCAAATTAATGGTGTTAAAAGTATGTGGATTGGCAAAAATACTACAGGGCACTCCACTCTTTCACAAACAGGGCATGCTGCTGCTGCTGCTGCTGCGTCGCTTCAGTCGTGTCCGACTCTGTGCGACCCCACAGACAGAAGCTCACCAGGCTCCCCTGTCCCTGGGATTCTCCAGGCAAGAATACTGGAGTGGGTTGCCATTTCCTTCTCCAATGCATGAAAGTGAAAAGTGAAAGTGAAGTCGCTCAGTCGTGTCCGACTCCCAGCGACCCCATGGACTGGAGCCCACCAGGATCCTCCGTCCATGGGATTTTCCAGGCAAGAGTACTGGGGTGGGGTGCCATTGCCTTCCCCGAAACAGGGCATAGAGTGCTAACAAACCCACTAGCTCTAGGATTCCTAGATTACTAACCTGCTCTGTGTCTAGAAGTTGAACAGAATCAGGCTGCCTGACATTGAATCAGCTGCAGTATTACTGGATTCACTTCTAATAGCCCTTTTACACAAAATATTGATAGTCTCTCTAAAAGAATGGAGTGGGAACTTTTTCAAGCTTACATGACAGGTTGACTATTACAGGATGTCTGTTCTGGTGCCTGCTTGTTTATGTACATGAATAATGCAGACTTTGGCTTAAAACCTGATTTCCGTGTAATATACCACCTAGTAAGGTTGCGGGGAGGAGACCTACAGCCCTCATCTACCGGAAGCCACCAAAAGTGAAAGTGAAAGTCACTCAGTTGTGTCTGAGTCTTTGCGACCCCATGGACTATGCAGTCCACGGAATTCTCCAGGCCAGAATACTGGAATGGGTAGCCTTTTCCTTCTCCAGGGCATCTTCTCAACCCAGGGATCAAACCCAGGTCTCTCACATTGCAGGCGGATTCTTTACCAACTAAGCTATCAGTCAGAAGCCCACCAAACCACCTAATAATTGCAAGTGACCAAACTGACAAAGTCCAGCTTACAACAATTTTAATGGAAGGAACACAAATACCTTTCAAGGGCCATAAGATGAACCCAGGCATAGTCCACAGTTGAACAGGCTTACAAACAACAGTTTCTGCAAATTGCCCAAGGATGAAGGGTATTGCCAGTTCAGCACAGGAACAAGAGAAGCACAGAACTAAACCACAGGTAGAGGCCCTGACATTTCTACGTTCATTTCAACTGACCACCCCTCCCCACACACACACATGTGCATGTTGCAGGGAAGCCAAGGACAGGTAAGAGTCTTCAAAGTTAACTAGCAGATTCTGACACTATTTCTTACGTATGTGTTCTCAGTTGCTGTCATGTCTGACTCTTTGTGACTCCATGGACTGTAGCCCACCAGGCTCCTCTATCCTTGGCCTTAAGGCCAAGGATAGAGGAACCCTCATAGAAGAGAAAACAAACCACTGCCTTTTAAGAATTAATCTAAATTCTTATCCCATTATGTCGGAGCAATCCTAAGTCATGCTGACACTAGTTCAGTGTAGTGTGCAAAGAATCTGGTGATCTGCTATTGCAGCAATGATGCATGCTCCTGGAGGTTAGGCTATCTACAAAATCAAGGCTGTATGTTTAAGATGGAGCATGCACACTCCCCCTTGAAATGCAAAGCTGCAAGCATAAGTGGATAAGCACTCTGGGATTTATTTCTGGTTCAGTGTGTTTTAATAAACCAGTTATGGGAAGAGTATCTAGTATCAGCTGTGGCTTACATCCTTAAGCCTCACTCACAGACCTCGAAGAGTCTGACTTCCAAATTTAACTGTCCATCCTCAAGTGGTCTAGACTCCAAATTTAGAGATCAACAAGCTAATTTTGGATAGCATTTTTTGCTTGAGGGAGCTTGTTGATCAAACCCTTTTAAAGCTCCATTCTATTCCCCTCAGTATTTAGAGAGAACAGATGGAAGGCACTGGGATAAGCAATTATACAGCTTCTGTGACCCATGTAAGGGGCCAACAGCTATAAAATCTACCAGTTTGTTAAAGAAATATCATAGCTGACAGAGAAGCAAAGAGGATATTGAACTAGCTGGCTATTGCAAGAGGTGTCTACACCCTGAGATTTCTTTTCTATAACTACACCAAGAATGTAAAAAATTGCAATAGTGGCTACTTGTTGGTAGGGAGGCAGAAACACAGGTCAAAGGGTTCTGAAGCTCAGTGCTTCCAATCTCTTTCCCTAGTGCCAATGATGACATCTCAATTCCCCTTGAGGTCCAAGGTCTTCTTTTGTAACACTAATCTAACAATTTGCTCCCCAGCAGGACCCAAGAAACCATCCCCAAGAGCTCACTAAAGGAGTAACTGCACCTCAGTATCTTCCACTGTAACATCCAGTATGTATAAACCACTTCCTTATCAAGGAGAGCTCTGACTAGAGTCAACTTTCTACTGGAAGACACTGCAAGGATCCCTATACCTTCAGTTACATTAACTCACTGATGGGATTTCAAGTAATATTTAGGTACCTTCTTTCTGGGCCAGCTTGCTAGCAAGGGCAGTGAACTTATTTTGAGGTAGTGCAGTGATACAGCAATGATGGTCCCTGGAATTTACCCTTTGATTCCATGTAACTATCATCTTTTAGGGCTTCCCAGGTAGCTCAGTGGTAAAGAATCTGCCTGCCAATGCAAGAGATGCAGGTTCCATCTCTGGGTTAGGAAGATCCCCTGGAGAAGGAAATGGCAACCCACTCCAGTATTTTTGCCTGGGAAATCCCAAGGACAGAGTAGTCTGGCGGGCTAGTCCATGAGGTCACAAAGAGTCAGACATGACTTAGCAAGTAAATAGCAACAACAACTATAATTTTTTATAGAATTGCCAGTCATCCATGTAAAGGAGGGTGGCATTGTATTACTACTGTAGAACAACTTGGATAATTTTTCTGATAAAGCAAGGCAACTGGAAAAAGGAAATAAATACACAAGCAAGAAACAGAGTCAGAGGAATGTGAATCATAACTTATCTTTGGTATCCCAGTATAAATCTGTTATATTCTCCTATCCCTTGAAGCTTAGGTTGGAAATGTGTACTATTTTATTTCAGTGCTTATGTCACTCTTTCCTAATATATGACAAGTCTGCAGTGTTTTCATATCTGTGACAGACCCATAAGCTTCCAGAACACATAGTAAAGCAATGCTTGTCTAAGATGTGAGGATGGGAGACTGACGCTTGCACGTGTACCTATGCTCCCCACTCTGCTCACCCCATTATAATTGCTACCTTCAAAGCTCAGTGAGGAAAAGTTGGCAAAGGGAAGTGAGAAAATTCCAGACAGACATCGGCAGGCACCAAGATGTTGCAGGAAACACTAGTAAGCCAGTCACTGTAATATCTGCTATTAGCATCTCCTTACTCTTATTATTGACCAGGTAAAGATGGGGAGGAAGGATCAAGGACCACATGTGGGTTTAGCACACAGGTCATATTAATGTGGCTTTTTTTTTTTTTTTAGGTTTTCAAATTTTTGACCTGGCTTTCAAAAGCAAGGATTATTTCATGATGCTTTTTCCATCAGGCTTTTTTTTTTTCCTGGGTAAATAAAACATGGACAATAAGAAGTCTGAAGAATGCAGAGGGGAGCTGAAGCCTGTGTGGACAGGATTAGTTTGAAAGAAATTTCAGTAGTGAAAGCTGAGCCTGTCATATATAATACCAAAGAAAAGAGGGAAAAGGCTCAAGGCTGTCCACCATTTAGAAAGGGCTTTTAGATTTTAACAGGTGGGAAATAGGCTAATCCGGACTGCAAAGAACAGAACTGTGGGAACAATGACCAAGTAAGAGAAGAACCTTGGTAAGCACACAGTTCATTAAGACTAGGTCGATGATAGCAAGAAATATGCATCCCTCAGGACCTTGGTGATCCTGAGATCATAAGAAGGAACACACAGTACAATATCACAAGAGTATAAAAGCAATCAACAGACCTGAAGGTTTAAACTGCCTTTTGTTATGTTTTGGGGATAACAATAAAGTATGCCTCTTAGCCTCTTGTTTGTAAGCAGGTATTGTTAACTGTACTAAACAAGTCAGGAAAGCCCAAATTTCATGACATAATTAGTGAGACGGATTCTGAGCTCTTTTTTCTGCCTGTTTGAATTACAAATGAACAGGCTGGTCTGCCTGAGACCCAGGGAGGTTAATATTCCCAGCTGGGGCCTTTCTTTCTGGAGAATCGCTGCTGTCATCCCAGGCAGATGCTCTACTTTTAAATGAACATGCCATTGTAGGCCAAGTGTTAGTAGTTAAACGCCATCATCACAGAAACACACAAAGCTAGAGTCAAGTTCACAAACACAGCTGGTGGCTAAGAAACTCTTAATGAAAGAAATAAATTCGCTCTTGGCGCCAAGTCATTCATCACAACTTCCGATACACTTAGACTGGGATTGCTTTATATGAAAGAGAATAAAATCATAACTATTGGCCTCAGTTTCTCTCCCCCCAATCTAAGAATAAACATTTGTTAAAACAGCACTGGAGAAAGAGGACCTTCACACATAATGTTCCCGGGGGTTGATGTAGACTCCCTCCAGGTCGCTATATGGATGGTGTCTGCCTGGGCTCCCGTCTTGGTAGCGCATCTGATCATACAGGGGGTACATCTGCTGAGTCCCGTCCTCCCTCACTGGATTCTCATCTTCACAGTCGAATTTCCTGCTATTCAGTCCATTCTAAAAATTCAAACATTGCTTACATTAGTTGAGCAGCTGTTTGCATTTTTTCTAGCTCTTGGGTGAAAACAGGCAAGCACAGAATTCATTACACACAAGCTATTTATTAAATGGCAAGGTGTCAACAGCTTATCATTTTCTAGTCACTTGTTGCTTATAATACCTAAGAGTGATGGCATCTCCTAAACAGAAAACTGTGACTAATGGGGACTGTGGTCAGTTTCAGGCTTCGAAATTTGGAACTGGTTATCAGTTAAGGTAAACTGGAGACAAACAAGGTTGTGAACTGCAGGAGTCTCTCAGCAAGGTTCAAGCTTGGAATCCGTGCATGAGATAATACAGAGATTTAAATCAAATAACCAAAACCAAACCAAAAGAAGCCTCAGGATTCAGAACTGGGGAATCAGGGGAGAGATACAGTGAAATGCATAGGTAATATCTGACTGTATGCCCAACATGGCTGAGAATAAGAAATGCTTTCAAAAAACATTTTGAAATGTTTTTTGTCTTGATCTTTCTTCCTTGCTTGACTCTGGGTCACAGCTAACACCATAAAATGAACCTCCCTGGTGCTCTCTGTTGTCGCTGGTACTGATCCTCTATCAGGTTATTGGTTTCATATAACTTGATTACTTCTAAGAGGAATAAACCAGTTCAAGGACTTTACGAAATCGCAGTACACGTGCTCAGATAGCAGAGGGGAAGAAAATGATATTGCATGGAAATAAAATGATCCTTTAATAAACATGGTGGTCACTGGCTCCACCTGGGCTGACCCTGTTAGAGGATCATGTTACTTACAGGGCGCTGGACACTTCCAGTCTCTCTTTCTTTGAACTGAGTCTGCAGAGGCAAGTGTTCAGTCTGGAGGGAGAAGACAGAAAAAGACATGCACTTTAAAGCACAAAGCACATGATAAAACAGATCAACCAAGACCACTAAGACTCCTATTTTAAAAAGAGCCAATCGTGTCTTGTTAAATGTCTGTCAATGAAGCAAACTGTTTCACGTGAGGATGGGAAAAGCAACAGCATTTCCTGAGTGTCGTCTCTCTCAGCTCCAGCCTTCTTGTAGAGGAAGAAAATGCACAGAACGTCTCCTACAGAAGCTCTCATGCAAACTGGTTTGCATCTTACTCAAGGGAGCACTCAGCACAGAAGGGCTCTTGCCTCTTCCTGGTGGAAGAGTCTGATATTTTGAATCGGCTAAAAGGGGTTTGGGGTGGTAATGAAAGGTTATTGTTTTTATTTATAGATGTATATATGGTCTGCTTCTCTTCCTCTCACTACTCCTTGTCTCCCAACCCCAAACAGCTCTTAAAAGGGATTCATCATTTCTAAACCTCAGCCTGAGAGAATGTTTCTCAGCTTCCCCTTGGCTTATAAACACATACTTACCTTTCAGCCCCAAGTTCAAATATTATCTCTTTCAGGAAGCAGAGCACAAAACCCTCAGGCAGAGAGTCACTTTCCTTTCTGTATTTTCACAGCATGTGTAATTTTCACATCTATTTGTTTTCTCCTTAACTGGACTGAGGGTACTGGCTGGAGTATTTACAGACATTACCTCATTTAATTTTTATAATAATTCTGTAAAACTCAGGTCTTTATTTTACAGATGACTAAAACGGAGGCTCAGAGTGGTTAAGTAAGGTGTCTCTGGTCACACAGCTTGTAAGTGGTGGATGCTTTGTCTGATTCCTAAACCTATATTCTTATAACCCCTGCTTGCGCCTAGAAAAGGGATGTTCAAGAACTGTAATAAAAGAATGCCTGAAAATCCCAGAATGTGGGCACATCTATCAGCACGTTCTTCATTTCACTGTCTTTGCTTAGGCTGTCCTTTTAGTCTGGAATGTCTGCCACTTAGCCTTTGGTACTTGAAATACTACCAATCTTGGCCAGACTAAAGTCAATTTTTTTCCCTAAAAGGCTTTTCTGCAGTACCCATCAAAGTTAATTTATTTACTCCTACTTTTCCTGTTGTTCTTATTCTTATTTATGCCTCTATTATAGCAGACATCATGATCTGTTTTTTAGTTCCTAATGTTTTTATCTTTCAATCCTAGCGAGCCTTTCCTGGCCATCCTCCTCCAAACCCACACCCTAGCCTGTGGGTCTGTCATAATAATAAGTCAATTGCTAACTAATAACTTCACTGAAATATGAACTATCAATTCTTGATATCCTCTGTCATATGCCATGTTATCCAAAGCATAAGATATCTGTGACAAATTTGTTCCCCCGTCACATTCTGCATGATTCTGGGGTGCTTTTGGCATGATCAGTTGATACTGACAGTACACAATGGTAAAAATTCACAGCAAGGCCTGTTCCATGGACCAATCACATGAGGCCTTGTGCTCAGAAGGGTCCCACTTTGGGGTTCAATGTTCCATGGTTGCCACCTTGGATTGCTTAATGATTTTACTATGAATTTGTGGTTTGTATGTGGCCAAAAGGACAACAGAGCATGCTTCAGGGACCTATAACTTCAGCCCAAGGGTGTCCTGCATCCTTCTGCTTGTCTATGATTTCTTGGCTGCCACCCCCAGACCCTCCCAGTTTCCCCTCCCTTCCCCTGTCCAATGACTGCTGCTGCCCTCTGGCCTGGCCAGGGGCCTGAGTGCTGGTACAGGAAAGTCTGGGGTCAGGAGTGCATGCCCTCCACACCACAGAGCATCTGGCGGGTGGCAGGAGGATATGAGGACACGTTTAAGTGAGGCCAAACCTCTTACGTCCATATAGGAACCCAGTCTCCATATTGAAAATTTTATTTTTTAAACAAAGGGCACTGAGTTTTGCTTTGCACTGAGACTACAAATTACATAGCTGATCCTGGTCCAAGAAAAATAGACTCAGAAAAAAAAAAAAAAAAAAACCCTAAAATTAAAATTAGCATTTTCTTTTGTTTCCTGGCTGTTTTAGATGAGCCATGGCTTTATGGGTGGCTCAGACAGTAAATAATCTGCCTACAATGCAGGAGACCTGGGTTCGATCCCTGGGTCAGGAAGATCCCCTGAAGGGAATGGCAACCCACTCCAGTATTCTTGCCTGGAGAATTCCATGGACAGAGAAGCCTGGCGGGCTACAGTCCATGGGGTCACAAAGAGTCAGATATGACTAAGTTACTAACACATACACAAACGGCTTTATGAGCAATAACAGCATTGCTGCCCTTTTTTCATGGCCTGAGATATATAATCAGCAAGAACACTTGAAAATATTGGATAAGAAAAGAGTTCCTAGGACAGAGCAGGAAGAAATGGTGCCTGGATGTCACGAGCAGTCTTCACCTTCACTGACTGGACAATCAGCAAATGTTAAGTTCTTATTCTCTATCCAATATTGTAATTCTCTATCAATAAATCATTATACCTCACAAGTCCATGAATTTTGTAATACAATAGTTAGTCAAATTCTTTATATAGACAGAAGCCCCACACGTCCTAGGGATGGCCCTGCATTAGGGACCAAGACTATGGATGCCTGTCTCTGCAATGTATTGCCATCTAGCTTCTGACCAGATACCTAATGAACTTAATTTTACAGTGGCTGATAAATGTGCTCTCTTTCTGCTAGTCCATAACTACTCCAAATGTTACATATCTGACTTTCTAAAAAATTTAATCACAAGAATATATAGAAAAGTGTCTTACATGATACCTCACATATGACTGGTGCTTGGTATATGTAAACTGAATTAACCAGGGCAGGAGGAGAAGGGGACGACAGAGGATGAGATGGCTGGATGGCATCACTGACTCGATGGATGTGAGTCTGAGTGACCTCCGGGAGCTGGTGATGGATAGGGAGGCCTGGCGTGTTGCAGTTCATGGGGTCGCAAAGAGTCGGACACGACTGAGCGACTGATCTGATCTGATCTGATGATACTTTAATTGGTGGATACATGGTATATATTATTATTCTTGTGTTTTTTTCCCAGAAAGCCTTGAGAAAGTCTGAATCTCTAAAACATATTTAGATTTCCCTACTTTACATGTACTATCTTTTAATAATTTCTATTGAGCTACAACTCATACTTACTTTCCTGATTCACTAAAGTCATGTAGATTTTCATTCCTGTCTTCCAAGGTACTAACAAACTAGTTTTTCAAATTGTATTATGTATTATCATAATGAATATTTTTACTTTCTCTGACTCAAAAATAAACCTCCACATGTTACCATGTGTTATATTTTATTCTTTCTGTGTAGATAAGACTTTAAAACCCCATAAACAGAGCTTTTAGAGTCACTAAAGTTTATTTTCAGTGATAAACAGAATCAAGATTTCAAGTTGCTATTGTCAACAAGTCTACAATCATACTGGACACTCTGTTTGCTCTGGCAGTGGAAAAACTACAAACTAGAGTTCCAGTTGAAACCATTATTTCCCTACTGAATTAGAATCCTTTTGGTCTTCTCTCATATCATAATTTCATCCTCAAAGTGCTCTTGTACTTCCTTCCATGTCTTCCTTTTGCTCACACTCTTTCACTGTAATTTATAAACCTTAAACATTATTTTTTAAACACATTCTCTTACCTTCCCAAATGTTTGTCTAACATGTTCCCTCTAATTTCTAGCCCCAACTGACATCCATCCGCCTCTTCCACAATTTTCTTAAGCACAGAGAAAATTACTGCAGATCACTTCCACATCTACAAGAACTTCCCGATCGTTCTCTTATTTTTCAACTCTCTCACTCTTATTCGCCATGGATTCCTACCTCTTGGCATGACAATATGTTCAAGCATCTGCCATCTTAAGAGATAAATGAAAAGATAATATCTATTAAAACTTCACCATCTTAAATTCTAAAAGGGCATATACCTCTTGAAACTTCAGCTTAACAAAGATACCTAAAACTCATTACCTGCTGAAGGACCACCTATCCTCTCTCAGTTCCCAAGATTATAAGGGAATATAAACTAAGCCATGACCAGTGTATTCTCTTGGCAAAACTCTATGAGCTTTGTCCTGCTTCATTCCATATTCCAAGGCCAAATTTGCCTGTTACTCCAGATGTTTCTTCACGTCCCACTTTTGCATTACAGTCCCCTATAATGAAAAGGATATCTTTTTAGGGTGTTAGCTCTAAATGGTCTTATAGGTCTTCACAGAACCGTTTAGCTTCTTCAGCATTACTGGTCAGGGTATAGACTTGGATTACTGTGACATTAAATGGTTTGGAAACGAACCAACTGTTCGTTGGTTCCAAGGCAACTGTTCGTTGCCTTGGAAACGAACAGAGGTCATTCTGTCGTTTTTGAGATTGCATCCAAGTACTGCATTTCAGACTCTTTTGCTGACTACGAAGGCAGACAAAAATGGAGAAGCTCTATACAGTCAGCAAAAACAAGACTGGGAGCTGACTGTGGCTCAGATCATGAACTCCTTATTGCCAAATTCAGACTTAAACTGAAGAAAGGAGGGAAAACCACTAGACCATTCAGGTATGACCTAAATCAAATCCCTTATGATTATATAGTAAAGTGCAAAATAGATTAAAGGGACTAGATCTGATAGACAAGAGTGCCCAATGAACTATGGCCGGAGGATCATGACATTGTACAGGAGACAGGGAGCAAGACAATACCCAGGGAAAAGAAATGCAAAAAAGCAAAATGGCTGTCTGGGGAGGCCTTACAGATAGCTGTGTAAAGAAAAGAAGTGAAAAACAAAGGAGAAAAGGAAAGATATACCCATTTGAATGCAGAGTTCCAAAGAATGGCAAGGAGAGATAAGAAAGCCTTCCTCAATCATCACTACAAATAAATAGAGGAAAACAATAGAATGGGAAAGAATAGAGATCTCTTCAAGAAAATTAGAAATAACAAGAGAACATGTCACACAAAGATGGGCTGAATAAAGGACAGAAATGGTATGGACCTAACAGAAGGAGAAGATATTAAGAAGAGGTGGCAAGAATACACAGAAGAACTGTACAAAAAGATCTTCATGACCCAGATAATCACGGTGGTGTGATTACTCTCCTAGAGCTAGACATCCTGGAATGTGAAGTCAAGTGGGCCTTAGAAAGCATCACTACGAACAAAGCTAGTGGAGGTAATGGAATTCCAGTTGAGCTATTCCAAATCCTGAAAGATGATGCTGTGAAAGTGCTGCACTCAATATGCCAGCAGTGGAAATTTGGACAACTCAGCAGTGGCCACAGGACTGGAAAAGGTCAGTTTTCATTCCAATCCCAAAGAAAGGCAATGCCAAAGAATGCTCAAACTACTGCACAATTGCACTCATCTCACATGCTAGTAAAGTAATGCTCAAAATTCTCCAAGCCAGGCTTCAACAATACGTGAACTGTGAACTTCCAGATGTTCAAGCTGGATTTAGAAAAGGCAGAGGAACCAGAGATCAAATTCCCAACATCTGCTGGATCATTGAAAAAGCAAAAGAGTTCCAGAAAAACATCTATTTTTGCTTTCTTGACTATGCCCAGCCTTTGACTGTGTGGATCACAACAAAGTGTGGAAAATTCTGAAAGAGATGTGAATTCCAGGCCACCTGACTTGCCTCCTGAGAAATCCATATGCAGGTCAGGAAGCAACAGTTAGAACTGGACGTGAAACAACAGACAGGTTCCAAATAGGAAAAGGAGTCCGTCAAGGCTGTATATTGTCACCCTGCTTATTTAACCTATATGCAGAGTACATCATGAGAAACGCTGGGCTGGTGAAGCACAAGCTGGAATCAAGATTGCCAGGAGAAATAGCAATAACCTCAGATATGCAGATGACATCACCCTTATGGCAGAAAGCAAAGAAGAACTAAAGAGCCTCTTGATTAAAGTGAAAGAGGAGAATGAAAAAGTTGGCTGAAAGCTCAGCATTCAGAAAACTAAGATCATGGCAACTGCTCTCATCACTTCATGGCAAATAGATTGAGAAACAGTGTAAATAGTGGCAGACTTTATTTTTTTGGGCTCTAAAATCACTGCAGATGGTGATTGCCACCATGAAATTAAAAGACGCTTACTCCTTGGAAGGAAAGTTATGACCAACCTAGACAGCATATTAAAAAGCAGAGACATTATTTGGCCAACAAAGGTCTGTTTAGTTCAGGCTATGGTTTTTCCTGTGGTCATGTATGGATGTGAGAGTTGGACTATAAAGAAAGCTGAACGCTGAAGAATTGATGCTTTTGAACTGTTTTGTTGGAGAAGACTCTTGAGAGTCCCTTGGACTGCAAGGAGATCCAACCAGTCCATCCTAAAGGAGATCAGTTCTGAGTGTTCATGTGAAGGACCGACGTTTGGCCACATGATATGAAGAACTGACTCACTGGAAAAGACCCTGATGCTGGGAAAGATTGAAGGCTGGAGGAGAAGGGGATGGTTGGATGGAATCACTGACTCAATGGACATGAGTATGGGTAAACTCCAGGAGTTGGTGACGGACAGAGAAGCGTTGCATGCTGCAGTCCATGGGGTTGCAAAGTGTTGGACACGACTGAGCCACTGAACTGAACTGATAAACTAAGCACTCTACAACTTCATACCTGGTATGTAATACCTAGTCTCTCCTCCATTGCTTCCTTCCCAATTCAAGCATCTGCTAAGCTTCCACATCACTTCTTTGGGCAACTTTATACCACTACTTATAGTACACCAGACATAACAAAATATTTTCATATTTACTATTTTTATAAAACCAGAGAATCTCAGAGTAAAGATTATGTGAAGAATGCATGAATAATGAATTTATTAATAAACTGTCACGATTCCGCCTGAAATGTCTTGAAAGACACAAAATCCTTCTTTCCACAGCCCTAATAGGATCACTAGTAAATTCCACCAAACATTTAAAGAATTACTACTACTCATAAATTCTTTATGCAATGAGAGAAGAGAACATTTTGTTACTTTTATGAAATTAGCATCATTCTAATAACAAAACCAGGAAAAGGTATTACAAAAAAAAAAGAAAAGTTTTTATTCCTTTCATCCCAAAATCTTAAATGAAAACAGTCCTCTACAGTTGAATACTAAATAAATCATGGTATATTCATAGAATGAGGAGTACTACTCAGCAATGAAAGGGCATTTATTTATGCAACATGAATCTCAAAAATATTATGCTAAAGGAGTTAGAAACACAAAAGCATGCTGGTTTCCTCCCTCTGTGAAATTCTTTATAAAAAATGTAACTATTATTCTGTGATAGAAATCACATTAGGTGTGGTGCGCTATAAATCACATTAGGTGTGGTGCGCGGTATGTATAAGCAGTTTTTCAGGTGACAGAAATGTTCTTGATTGAGATAGTGTACATGAATGTATACATTTGGCAAAGCTTATCAAACTGTACATTTAAAATGGGTCAAGTATTATGCCAATTATATCTCAATAAAGTTGGTTTAATAAAAAAACAAACTATGCCTTTCCATTTTATCACCGTCATTCAGTTTTGCAGGAGTATGTACACGAAGGGAATCAGAATGGGAATTCACTGACAGTCTGGAATCTGGTGTGATACAAAAACACAGTAAATTCTCAATAAATACTTCATACCGGATCATCCTGGACGCAGGAGCTTCTCGACTATAATATTCAATTGCTTACTTGTGTTCTAGTGACTGAGCTCCTAATCCACAAATATGATTTTACCACACTAAAGGAATAATACATGAAGAAATGGTTATCATACATAATTCACTAAGTATGGATTCCTCAAGGCATAAAGGATATTACTTTCCTATCAAGTACCTCTCTAAACCATGACTAAAACGGTGAACCAGAAGTCAATTTTCCCTATCACTTTTATTAACAGTTGTGAGAGTGGCCGGCTATGTTGTATGAGCAACTATAAAGATTGTGTTCTAATCAAGCAAAATTTACTACGATATTAATTGGGCACTTGTTTAATGAGATATATAATTATTACTGTTCTCTGCAATAATTACCCAAGCTATTCACATGAATGTCTCTTATTAGTATAGTAGACCCTTGGCATTTACAGATTTAACACTGCTGGTTTTAACCATTCATGAGTGAATTCTACAAGGTTATGACAGGTTGTAATTTCTAACTTTGTTGAGAAACAAATTTGAATACAGACTGAGGAGATTTGTGTTATGGAATAGTTATTTAGCTAGTTAATGAGCTCAGCAACTGCTAAGCTGTGTCTTTGTTATTCTCAACTCATTTACGAATTCTATAAAAGACAGGGGTACTTAAGAAAGTAGGGTTTCTCAAAAGCCTGTGGACATTTCCTCAGTGAATGTCAAAGGGGTGCTATATTAATCAACCTTTTCCTTTTAAATTGAGAAATTGTTTTCACTAATTTTTAGTTAATTCTTAGGTTTCTAGTATCTAGAATCAATTATGATAAATGCACTATACATTATACAGATTACATGCATAAAGACTTTCTGGATCTTATGCCCTAAGACTTGATATTTTATTTGCTTATAACTCCTCTTTGCTAATATTGGGAGAGTAAGGCTCATTACTATGTTCTGTCCATGAACTCCATTGTATAAATCCTTCCCTGTTAACACTCTAAGAAGGTGACTGGGAGGTTTCCCCCAAGTCTTACATGGTGCTCAACAGAGTAGATGCTCAACAAACACTTGTGGATGTATTATCCATACACAGGATCTGTTCTGACTCCCACTCTCAGTCAGCAGTCTCTAAAAAAGTCTTGGGTGCTAGAGTATGTTGAGAAACCTGTGCCTGGACTAGAAACCTTGGGTCTAAATTCCCGACTACAAAAATAGGGCACAGTTAGGTCTGAACTGGTTCAAAAAAAGAGTGTGAACACCATGAAAATAGATTCTAGATCCTTAGTACTCAGAAATTTTATAAAGACAGACTGGAGGAGAGAGTCTAAGGTAAATGGAAGATAAAAAGGCTCTGCATAGTAAAAAGAACAAGTGTGACTTGTAAGGACCAACAAGATATTTCCCCTACTCCCCCCGCTAAGGCAAGTATTGTACAATAAGTTTTGAATGTCCTTATATTCTTATACATACATCTCCTAAAGGTGAATTTCATCACTGTTCCTATAATGGAGATGAGGAAGCTGAGGCTCAGAGAGTTAAATCAATGTTCCCAAATTCAAAGAGCTAAGATTCAAATTCAGTCTGTGTCTTAAACCATCACACAAAGCTGCCTACCTTCCTCTTATGAGTATATCCAGTCTCTTTCTAATTTGACTGTGGAAGAGGACTCAAAAGAAAGAATACAATGGGCATTTGAAAGGGGAGAGGGCATAAAACTGAGGGGAAGGACTGGTAATGCTCAGTATGAGGGGAAGGACTGGTAATGCTCAGTACTCGACATTTTGCCACCTGCTGAGTCATCTTCATCTGAAATGGTCAAATAGAAACTATGGCTTAAGTTACTTTACTTCCAGCTAGGGCTTAAGCCTCGATTGAGAAAAAACAAAGGCATGGCTTTTCCTGAGCAAGCTACGACTCTCAGAGTCCTAAAGTTTCATCTGCCCCAGTCCAGGGCTGAACATGTAATGGTCATTTGCTGTGGGATAATACTTTATAAAATTAACTTAAAGGCATTTTCCCTCCTGATTTATGGTTTATACCCTTCAGTGATATGGTTAGTGCCTTAAAATGAAATGTCCAGGCCCTTAATTTATAATGTTAAAGATTGCAATGAGGCAATTACAAGCAGAAATGCCTACAGAACATCCTCATGGCAAACTTTTCAAATGCAGACTTAAATCATGAGTGTTTTTATAAGAGAGAGTATTAGATGTCTTATCCCACAAGGTAGCTTTGGGTTTTTCTTGAGTCCCCACAGAATTATAACAGCCTAGCAGTTGTTGAAAACATTGTCTTATCCAAAAGGAAGACAGTGTTCCTTCTTATCATTGGTAAACAAATGCATTACTTTTACTGAGTATACATTCTAGATTTTAATTTTTCAAAGTAAAATCTGATATGACACATTTTAATGAAATTTCTTGCCTTGACTGTGGTCTTACTTAATAATCCTTACCTTAAACTACACAAAACAGTGATACTTCACCTAAATTGTAATATGTATGCAAAGCCAAATACCTAATTAAGGCAGATAGATGATAACGATGACGGAAAATTATCTGCAGGCAAACAAGACATTCACATACAATACTAAGATGTCCTCCCCCATCATTAATGCCACTCATTGAAGGATACAAACCAAATGATTATGCATTTATATGTGCTAATTTCCACAACTACGAAATACCTGCACATTTTAACACCAGAATGCTATGCTGTGCTTGTCACAGTGGGCATCTTTGCTCTTAACCCTTTGCCTTAATGCTGTACCAATTATTCAGGCATACCACTTTATCTCCAAATTTGCCCACAGGGTAAACTTTCAATCCAGAGCTACTGATATACATTCATCTATGCACCTAATGCCCTCAAAGAAGGGGTTAACTACCTCCTTTGTATCAGGCACAGTACTGTACTCCAAGTTACTATACACAGAAATATTATCTTGACAAAGCAAATTCTAATTCCTCTCAGGAAACTATTAATATGGGCCTTCCCAAGTCTTACACTTAATTCATCATTCCTGAACTCCTGGCACTGGAAAAAAAATACTCTAATAAGAACTTTTCTGTGGTTAATGTTATGCTATTCTTAGCTTAAAAAGATTTAAAAAAGTAAAAAGAGCCTCCTAAAAATCTTTAACACCAAATATATTTTAGATTGTGAAAAAAAACATAATATATTAAATGTAGAGTACAACTATTCTTATATTCCTTCCTGATGAAAGGTGAGAATAATATATAGGGATCATTTTCCTTACCAATAATCTACAATTCTATTCAGAGTGTAATAAAAAGAAAATGAAATATAAGTAAGTCTTTATCTGTTCACTAAATGATTACTCTTCTATGAACAATCTAAAGGATCTTGGAATATATTTAGTTAATAATTACATGTATTTTTCCTTTGGGATCTTACATTTGATTGAATGTAAGAATTGTGAATTTTCCTGAAAACAAACAAAAAAAAAGATATATAGGTAATACACACTGTTTCTTCTTCTAAAGGAAAATAATCTAATAATAGTAGAGAAGGCCAAGACAGAAGAGAAATCACCTGCTACGGAAAGCTAATATTAACCTTCAGGGACTGCAATTTTGTAAATATAAAGCCCGAAGTAGGCCGTTTTGTTTGAAATAGAGAAGCAGCTATAATCCTAGTTTGGCACTAATGGGTTGAGCAACCTGCACAAAGATTCCTTGAGCTGGAATCCAGCTCCTGGGTTAAGCACAACCAGAACTGTTAGTGATAGCAACAGAGTTCACAGCACCAGTGGTTTAAGGAGGAGGGTGCAGTAGAAATGACACAGCAAGAGGATCCTTCTGGTGGAGACAAGGTTGCTTAGTTCATAAAATGAGTCAAGGATCTTTTGCACACCTTCAAACTAACCTAGAGTCAGAATTGAGTGTTTAAGATACGCTTTTAAGAGATGCCTTTCTTTATCAGGCAAGAAACACTGCTTGTCCTGTGCTGTGCTGTGCTTAGTCGCTCAGTCATGTCTGACTCCTTGCGACCCCATAGACTGTAGCCCACCAGCTCCTCTATCCATAGGGATTCTCTGGGCAAGAATACTGGAGTGTGTTGCCATGCCCTTCTCCAGTGGATCTTCCCAACCCAGGGACTGAACCCAGGTCTCCAGCATTGCAGGTGTATTCTTTACCATTTGAGCCACCAGGGAAGCCCAAACACTCCTTACCACCAGTTAAACAACAGCTGACATAGCATTGTGTCTTCATGCACACATGATTTAAATGGTCAAACAAAGCCTAAGTATTTTCTGTTAGCCCCTAGAACAGGCTAACAACTACAAATAACAGGTCACCCACCAAGTCTGGATTTGTTGTAAATGCCACTTCAACTGACATTCCTTCACAGATACTGAAAGGAGTTGTCTGTTAGGACATGATCGCTTCCATTATTTGAAACTAAGAACTAAAGGTGAACTTTTGGGGGAAAGAGCAGAAGTAGCATTTTAAAAATATCAATTCATAAGATATTCAAATTAATTCCATATTCATGGCATTTAAAGTGACAGAATTATCTAATCCCTGCCCAAGCTGGAATGACCATAGCCTGTGGATGCCCCTGATCAGAATGGATCCTACCTGGAGAGGCTTCCTTGGGAGCCATCAGCAGGGGCCACTGAAGCAGCAGCAGCTCTTTTCCTGGTTCTGGGCAGTTAGTTCAGACACAAGGCTCCTGAGAAGTGCCCTCATGTTAGGGATATCTACGTAGCCTGAGAGCTGCTGTAAGTTTTAGTTCTACTGCTTATGAGAACTGATCTCTACAGAGATAAACTTCAGTCTTCTCTAAATGGTCTGGAAATAAATAGTCTGTACTGAAATACCCTCATCATTAGCAATATTCTGCAAATCAGTTCAGTTCAGGCGCTCAGTCGTGCTGGACTCTTTGCAAAACCACGGACTGCAGCATGCTAGGCTTCCCTGTCCATCAGCAATTCCCGGAGTTTATTCAAACTCATGTCCCTTGAGTCAGTGATGCCATCCAGCCATCTCATCCTATTCTCCTCCTGCCCTCAATCTTTCCTAGCATCAGGGTCTTTTCAAATCAGTCAGTTCTTCGCATCAGGTGGTCAAAGTATTGGAGTTTCAGCTTCAGCATCAGCTCTTCCAATGAATATTCAGGACTGATTTCCTTTAGGGTGGACTGGTTGGATCTCCTTCAGTCCAAGGGACTCTCAAGAGTCTTCTCCAACACCACAGTTCAAAAGCATCAGTTATTGAGCACTCAGCTTTCTTTATAGTCCAACTGTCACAACCATACATGACCACTGGAAAAATCACAGCCTTGACAAGATGGACCTTTGTTGGCAAAGTAATATCTCTGATTTTTTTAATATGCTGTCTAGGTTGGTCATAGCTTTTCTTCCAAGGAGCAAGCGTCTTTTAACTTCATGGCTGCAGTCACCACCTGCAGTGATTTTGGAGCCCCCCAAAATAAAGTCTATCACTATTTCCATTGTTTCCCCATCTATTTGTCATGAAGTGATGGGACTGGATGGGATGATCTTAGTGTTCTGAATGTTGAGTTTTAAGCCAACTTTTTCATTCTCCTCTTTCACTTTCATCAAGAGGTTCTTTAGTTCTTTGCTTTCTGCCATAAGGGTGGTGTCATCTGCACATCTGAGGTTACTGATATTTTTCTGCCGATAGGGATGCCAAAGAACTTATCTGTTCCCCTGCCCAAGGAACTTACAACCTTGTTTCATGTGTCTTCCAAGTGGTTAAACAACAAAGCAAGACAGACAGTTTGAATGCAAACTAACTAAAAGTGGGAAACCTGTCTCATGCTTCTACTTTTTCTCTTCTATCACAGTACCTACCATGCTTTATATATATATAACCATCTGATCTGATTATAGGAGAAGGCAATGGCAACCCAGTCCAGTGTTCTTGCCTGGAGAATCCCAGGGATGGGGTAGCCTGGTGGGCTGCAGTCCATGGGGTTGCGAAGAGTCGGACACGACTGAGTGTCTGCACTTTCACTTTTCACTTACATGCATTGGAGAAGGAAATGGCAACCCACTCCAGTGCTCTTGCCTGGAGAATACCAGGGACGGGGGAGCCTGGTGGGCTGCCGTCTATGGGGTCGCACAGAGTCGGACACGACTGAAGCGACTTAGCAGCAGCAGCAGATCTGATTATAACCTCAAATAACTACAGGGCCACAATTTCTTAACTGAAAGTTTTAGGGATGGATATATTTTTGATTGGGGGTTCCCAGGTGGTAAAGAATCTGCCTGAAATGCTGGAGAGACAAAGACTCGGCTTCAATTCCTGGGTCAGGAAGATCCCCTGGAGGTGGGCATGGCAACCCACTCCAGTACTGCCTGGAGAATCTCATTGACAGACAAGCCTGGTGGGCTACAATCCAGGGGTCACAAAGAGTTGAACATGACTGAAACGACTGAGCATGATGCATATTTTAGAATTCAGAATTTTTCAGATTTTTAGAAAGGTGATATATACTTATTCCATGTATTTATAAAACATCTGAAGAGCTTGCTATAGAACTCCATAATCAAGCATATAAATATTTTTGCAATGGAAATACGAGCATTCACATTAAGTGAAGAAAGTAGTGATTATGTATAGCTCTATGTATAGAGTCAGCAGTTCAGGTCAGATTTTGGTGCAAAATGAGTTTAAAAAAAGTTAACTGCCTAGAGATTTTTAACAAATGTAGATAACAGATTCTGGACCTATAATACACATCGTAAGAATGTCAGAAGTTCAGAGGTTAGTGCAATCAAGATAAGCTGTGGAGAGGTGGAGGCTAAACACTATTAGTGAGAACCCAGATGTTATTGGTGGGGTTGGAGGATGCATCTGACCACACTGAGGGTATGAGGTCTGACCACAGAGCACCAGACAGAGTCTCAAGCCTTCAGAGCCACCCAGATTCTAAGTTATAGACAGCAGGGCCTGAGAAACATCAATCTAACCAATGATGCTGATCATGCTGATGGTGAGTGTGGCTAGGTTTTTAGAGCACAGGAGAATCTGGGATTTGACCAATAGCAGGGAGTGGAGAAGGGGAAGTAAGAGAGGCAGAAAACACCAACAGACTTATAGCTATAAACCAAGTCTGCGGATGCTGCAAGCATGTAGAAAAAAGAGAAAATAAGAGGAAAAAGGAAGAAATGTAGGTCACGTACTTCATTAAAGGTTTATGGGGCAGAAGGTATATTTGTCCATGAAAACAAAAACAATGTGGTTAGTAGCAGAGATTATTACTACAGATTGAGTTGAATCATGAGAAAAATCACATTCCATCCAGGGAAACAACATAGATTTTTTAATAGCACAATGAAAGAAGAAATGAATACTCACTCAATTGTAGGAAGGAGTATATTACAGAGGCCAGCTAAGGGGGAAAATGCTAGTTCTTAAAGAGCGCACAAAGACTGTAAAATACCTGGGAAGGCGTATCAGGGGGATGAGTGAGCAGCTCATGTTACAGACATTGAAGCAATTGTGAGGCTGGGGAGGAGTAGTAGAAGGGAAAAGGCTGCTGTGCCCCAAAAGATGGGTGACATTTTACAGGCCCCCATAAAAGATTAAGGTGAATCAGAGGTGAATCAAAGAATTCTGATCAAAAGAATCAGGCGTGCTTTGCAGGCGAAAGATCCAGAAGGGGTGAATGCTGCTGGCCTGAAATTGATGAGATGCAACAAAATAAGAGAGGTTAAATGTTATCACATGGAGGAAAATACCACTGTTCACGTGAAGGCGAAGAGCATCTGGTGGTTCTGTAATAGCCCTTCCTTGCTTGAAGCATGTTATATTAAAGAACAGTGGCATGCACTTGGGAGAGGAGTCATGTTTTCCTAACAGACTCAGAATGGGTAACACATCAAAGAGGGTAAGCACCATCTGTGTATTCAAGGAAAGGGATAATGTTTGCTTCTGACTATAGCCTGTTTTGTGTGTCTTTTTTAAATGTTACATTTCTAAGTTGCTTAGAACAGAAGAAAGAATATCCTCAATATAAGTGCCTTAAAAGCTCCAAAAATCTTCCATCACTTTTCCTCCAAAGAAGCTCAGACTGCTTTGCTAGAATCTAATTTTTAGTTCCAAAAAGATTTGGGCAAACTCAGCAGTGAGGGTTAGAACAGACAAAGGTTCTCAGAGAGAATTATGCAGGATTTCACAGTAAGCTGAGGTGCTTTCCTCTGTTCATAGAACAAATGAGGCCTCCAACCAATGTGCATGGTATTTGGCAGATCAAAGAAAAAGGCCAACAGGAAAAACAGTCTCTGATAACAATTTGTGGGTAGAGAATTTTCTAACAGATATCACAGCACCATTAAGAATGCAAGTTTTACTTCTTATCACGTTCAATAACTGATCCTAAAGACTCACTTTAATTTTCTCCTTCTAAAGTCATTAATTTTCTCCTTCTAAAGTCAGTTTTGAATACTGCATTATCTTATATTTAGTATGCTTTGGAGAAACACACTTTTTCAAAAAGTAAGTACATAAGGAAGCTAGGTAATTCAAATTTCTAAGAAATAAAATCCAGGCTAACTTCAGCCCCCAAAATGTGGAGAAGTAGATACAAAAGATCTTGTTTTTATATTCATCCTTCCTCTTCTAGATTTTGGCAAGAATCCAAAATAAAAAGGCGGTGTAACAGTACAAAGTCCTCAACTCATATATTTTTAAAAGTCAAGTTTGGTTGAATCTGCATTCACTTCAAAACAAGAAGAGATGGCTTAGAATATTTAGATGACTAATGCCAATAATGCCTGAATGTTTCCCTATTTTGTGAAATGTTGAAAAAAAACCTACCTTAAGAACTTGGCTACAAATCTGTGCAACAGATCTTTAACAGGGCTGGATGAGGAAGTGAGTTGTTCTGAGAAAATGCATGCATGTCACAAAGTAGCTAAACATTTTTTCTTAGCAGGAGATGACTATATATATATATCTCAACTGTTTTTAATTTAAGGGTTTTTTTCCTTATGAGGTTCCACCCGTATGTGAAGTGGGTCATACACTATCTTCTTACAAATAGCTTTCAAATGGGAACATGCACTGGAGTATGGAGCTCTGTTCTGTACAGTTGCAAAGGCACCTGATGTGCTGGAAGAGGACAATGTGTCCAACTGCAGCAGCCGTGCCTCTTCTAGGCATATTCCCAGAGGCTGTGGAATAACATAGCTGCTAAAGTCTAAGACTGTCCTTAACAATTGATGAATCCAAAGCAGCAGCCTGGTTTAGCCCTTTTCATCTGAGGAATTCTAAAATGTTACTGAAAGAAAACCCTCAGGAATTATCCAGAAACAAATGCCCTGCTTTCACATTTGAGGGTACAGAGCGCCAGAGAGATAAAGGGATTTCCCCAAGGATTCACCCATGATACAAATGGGACACAAATCCAGATCTGTATTTCTTAACTCCCAGGCCAGTGACCTTTCTAGTATTTGTAACACATTGTGGACTCTCACACTAGCCTGCCTGGGTTCTAATCTGGGCTTTCACAGCTGGGGGCACTGGCAAAGTTATTTAAGCTCTGAGCTTGAGTTTGTTCATGTGAAAGATGAGGATCATACTAGCAAGTGCCTCACAAGGTTGTTATGAAGGGTACATGAATTCATACATACAAAGCAGTTAAAACAATGTCTTGCATTTAACAAATGCAAACTATATGTGAACTCTAATTATTATAGTCAGTATTAACATATGTTCTCTCAGTTGGTAGGCACCAAAGAACAGAAGAGCCCTAACCTAGAAGCCCTTCACTAGAAACTACCTTGGGTAAATTCACCCCTCAAAGCCTTAGTTTCCTCATCTATAAAATAGGAAAATAGTAATTCCTACCTCAAGGTGACTATAAGGATTAAATGAGATGGTTCATGTGAATGTTTACAACAGAGCCTGGCATATGAGTAGTGCTCTACAAATAACAGATAGTATCCACAAATAATAATTCAATGAAAACTATAACTCTTTATCACCAACCTACTTCCTCCCTACTTAACACTGTCTCCTTCTACCTTTCAACTTTCTCCATATCTATGCCCAACAAAGAAGAATAAGGGATATACTTTTCAACATTAAATAAGAGAAATAAAGAAAGTTTAAAAGGATTTTTTTATATATATATATATAAACAGCCTAATTTATCCAACATATGAGTACATGAGAGTTGACACTCTGGAGAAAGGAAAAATTGTATGCACAAGAACATTTTCAACTCACCAGCATATCATTTAGAGCCTTAATAAAGTATAGTAGTAATGTAAATACAGAACAAGCTAATAAATGAACTAAAAGATGTGTTTTCCTCTCATATACTATTGGTGGCAGTGTACATTGCTGTCAAGTACAAATCTGTGGGCAATAACCATCAAAATAAAAATCCACATACCCATTAATTTCTTAGATGACTTAATTAATTAGATGACTTCTTAGGAAGTCATCTAATACATATGTTTTAGACATACAAAAATTATATTTACAAATTAATCATTGCAGCTGAATATAAAACTATTTCCTTAATTCTTAGTTCAAGATTCTAGATATCTCTCCAGTACCTAGTCATATGTACCTATCATTGAGAATTTTAAGGGAAAAGTAATATCTTCACATTAGACTCTAGAAGCTAAGTAAATAGAATAAACAACTTTAAAATATGCTTTGGTAACCATGCTTAGAAATCGATTACTTTTCTATGATAGTGTATTTTACACCCTTGTGCAGTTTGCTAGGGGGAAAAAATGCTCATTGATATCACAGTATCAAGCTGTATTTGCCAAATATTGCTTTTAAAACATCAAACATTTTGGGTAGTGCTCTCACCAAGATGGTGGAGTAGGAGAACCCAGCCACTAGCCCTCTACAAAAATAAAATCAGACAACTAATCACAAACAAAAACAGTTCTGAGAGAGCTCAGGAGTCCACTTAAAAAACTTCAGCAACAAAGTGGAACAAAAAAACTTGAGAAAAACTATAGGAAAAGGAAGGAAGAACAAAACTGCATTTTGCCTGCATCGTCCCACCCCCCGGCCTACGCTGCTCAGCACCAAGAGCACACTTCCAGCTAGAAAGCATTCCTCTCCCTGGGGAAGAGAAGGGTTAGTGAACAACCAGCTTCCCTAACTTTTTGGAGCACCACACGAAAGATCTACCTCCATTTCACTCCACCCAGAGACCTGCACGGCTGAGATACATAGAAAGGGCTGCTGCTGCTGCTGCTAAGTCACTTCAGTCGTGTCCGACTCTGTGTGACCCTATAGACGGCAGCCCACCAGGCTCTGCCGTCCCTGGGATTCTCCAGGTAAGAACACTGGAGTGGGTTGCCATTTCCTTCTCCAACGCATGAAAGTGAAAAATGAAAGTGAAGTCGCTCAGTCGTGCCCGACTCTCAGCGACCTCATGGACTGCAGCCTACCAGGCTCCTCCGTCCATGTGATTTTCCAGGCAAGAGTACTGGAGTGGGGTGCCATTGCCTTCTTTGATAGAAAGGGCTAGGAACAAAGAAAGAGAAGAGGGGCTGCCAATGAGAGCCACACAGTGGGGGTAACCACACTTTCCAGCAACCTGCTCTGCAGAGGAACCCAGCAACTTTTGCCACTGAAGAAACCAACAGTCAACACAGCTGTCACAAAACCCTTACAGATATAACCTTTTTTCATCCCAAGGTATCTGCATTTGCAGACTACCAGCTACCGTGCTGCATGCTAAGTCGCTTCAGTTGTGTCTGACTCCTTTCGATCCCATGGACCATAGCCAACCAAGCTCCTCCGTCCATGAGTCCCACCCAATTCCCTCTCCTCCCTGTCTCTTCTGTAGTCCAGGATCCTTGCTGGCAGCCAGCCCAGGCCTCTACGGCTGAAGACACCAGGCTAGACTCCCTTGGCTGATTTGCATCACATGTATGTGCTTGAGGCCAGAAACTCTGACTTAGCACTTGGGTTCTGACAGTCCACACCCATCACTCATCAGCATTTCCCTGTATGCATTTGTATGCCCTGGAGCAAGATCCTGCGATCACAGAAGTACACACTGACAGTAAAGGGCCCCACGGTTAGTTTTGGGGGCCAACTGCCAATGTGTCCACAGCTGACCCCACCCTTGCTGACTGCCTTGGCCTGTATCATTACACGTGTCTGTAACCAGTGTCTGCTACACAGGTACCTACAGCTGGTCTCCTGCAGTCTAGTGTATGAACACTCCTTTCTCTGGCCACCACTGCTGTCTGGTCCCTAGCTGCTGTACCTAGATGTGCTGCTGCAAACTGCAACACTGAAGATCCCTTCACAGGGCTCACCAAAGACTACACAGTTGTTGATGCTGTGACTCAAATGACCTGAGCCGAAGCGATATCATGCCTGGCCTGTCCCAAGGCCACAGTATGGTCCCACTCTTATGAAGGCAGATCATCTGAAGTTATTCACTCAGAGGACCTAAAAAGGATGAATAGGAATCAAGAAAGCCTACTGGACTTGTGGAATACCATTAAGAAAAACAATCTATGCCCCACTGGAGTCCCATAAGGAAAAGAGAGGGAGAAAGAGGCAGAAAACCTAGTTAAATAAATAATGGCTGAGAACATCCCAAACCTGGGGAGAAATCTGGACATCCAGGTTCATGAAGGTTCACCCCATAATTTCAATCCAAAACAATTTATTCTTAGTCACAAAATAATAAAACTACCTAATACTAAAAAGAATTTAAAAAGCAACAAGAAACAAATTTCTCTCCAAAAGGTAACCCCTATAATGCCAGAAGTGGGTTTTGCAGAAAAAACTCTACAGGCCAAGAAAGTGGCATAATATATTCAAAGTGCTAAAAGGAAAAAAACAAAACAAAACTGCCAATCAGGAAAAATTTACCCAGCAAAGCTGTCCACTAGAAATGGTGAGATAAAACAAAAATATATGCATGTAACAGTAACGGTAAGTAAACATAGTATTCAGAACACTCTACTAATGAAATATGGAGGTATGTTAACACTTAATTCTAGTTTAAAGGAAAAGGGACAAAAGTATTAAAAAGTTTAGTTACAATAATTTCTTAATGGATTCACAACAAAAAAGAAGTAGCAACAAAAAAGAAGTATATTTTAATTAAAATCACAAGATTAGGAACAAAGACAAGGCCATTCTCACCAATCATACAGAACAGTAGACTAGAAGTCCTAGCCAGAGTAACAAGGAAGAAAAGAAAGGCATCCAAATTTGAAAACAGAAGTAAAATCATCTCTGTTTGCTGATGACATGATCTTGTATATAGAAAAACCTAAAGATTCCACCAAAAAACCTGTTTTAATTAATAAATGAATTCAACAGTTTCAGGATACAGACTCAATATACAAAAATCAGTTGCATTTCTATATAACAAGAAACTATCTGAAAAAGAAATAAAGAAAATTCCATTTACAATAGCATCTAAACCAAACAATACTTAGGAATAAACTTAGCCAAGGAAGTGAATATACTGAAAACTACAAGATGCTAATGAAAGAAATGAAGATGACTCAAATGACTGGAAAGTTATCCTATGTTCATGGGTGAGAAGAATTATTACTGCTGAAGCATTCAAACTACCCAAAGCAACTGACAATGTTAATGTAATCCCTGTTAAAATTCCAATGGCATTTTTTCACAAAAATGTTTTAAAAATTCTAAAATCTGTATGAAACTATAGAAGACCACGAATAGCCAATGAACAATAAAGCCATAAACATCAAACTTTCTGATTTCAAACTATATTACAAAGGTATAGTAATCAAAATAGTATGGTAATGATGTTAAGAATAGACACATAGATCAAGGGAATACAACTAAAGCCCCAGAAATAAATTCATGAATATATGGCCAGTTATACGGTCAATATATGGTCAGTTAATTTTGACAAAGGAGCCAAGAATATACAATGAGGAAACTGTATTTTCTTCAATAAATGGTATTGGGAAAATTGGTCAGCCACAGGCAAAAGAATGAAACTGGACCACTATCTTACACACAAAAATTAACTCAAAATGAATTAATGAGGACTTTAAAAAAACTCCTAGAAGAAATGATTATTCTTGGCAATGACTTTTTAGATTTAACAATGAAAGCAAAGGCCACAAAAGCAAAAATAAGTAGTTTCTACACAGCAAAGAAAACTAAAAAGCTTCTGCACAGTAAAGAAAATGAAAAGGCAACCTATGGAAATTGAAAAGGCAACCTATGAACTGAAAGAAAATACTGACAAACCTATTTCCAATAAGGGGTTAATATCTAAAATGTAAGAGCTTCTCACACAACTCAACAGCAAAAAACAAATAACATATGTTAAGACTGCTTTTAGAAAAAAGACAAGAGATAACAAATGCTTGTGAAGATGTGGAGAAAAGGGAACTCATGTATACTGCTAGTGGGAATATAAATGGTACAGGCACTATGGAAAACAATATGCAAGTTTTAAAATTAAAAAAACAACTACCATAATATACAGCAATCCCATTTCTGGGTATATATCCAAAGGAACTGAAATATGAATCACACAGTGACCTCTCTCTCATTCCAATGTTCAGTTCATTTCAGTCACTCAGTCGTGTCCGACTCTTTGCCATTCCATGATTCGCAGCACGCCAGGCCTCCCTGTCCATCACCAACTCCCAGAGTTCACTCAGACTCACGTCCATTGAGTCAGTGATGTCATCCAGCCATCTCATCCTCTGTCGTCCCCTTCTCCTCCTGCCCCCAATCCCTCCCAGCATCAGAGTCTTTTCCAATGAGTCAACTCTTCACATGAGGTGGCCAAAATACTGGAGTTTCAGCTTGAGCATCATTCCTTCCAAAGAAATCCCAGGGCTGATCTCCTTCAGAATGGACTGGTTGGATCTCTTTGCAGTCCAAGGGACTCTCAAAGAGTCTTCTCCAACACCACAGTTCAAAGGCATCAATTCTTCGGCCCTCAGCTTTCTTGACAGTCCAACTCTCACATCCATACATGACCACTGGAAAAACCATAGCCTTGATGAGATGGACCTTTGTTGGCAAAGTAATGTCTCTGCTTTTCAATATGCTATCTAGGTTGGTCATAACTTTTCTTCCAAGGAGTAAGCGTCTTTTAATTTCATAGCTGCAGTCACCATCTGCAGTGATTTTGGAGCCCTCCAAAATAAAGTCTGACACTGTTTCCTCATCTATTTCCTATGAAGTGATGGGAACAGATGCCATGATCTTCGTTTTCTGAATATTGAGCTTTAAGCCAACTCTTTCACTCTCCTCTTTCACTTTCATCAAGAGGTTCTTTAGTTCCTCTTCACCTTCTGCCATAAGGGTGGTGTCATCTGCATATCTGAGGTTATTGTTATTTCTCCTGGCAATTTTGATTCCAGCTTTTGCTTCTTCCAGCCCAGCGTTTCTCATGATGTACTCTGCATATAAGTTAAATAAGCAGGGTGACAATATACAGCCTTGACGTACTCCTTTTGCTATCTGGAACCAGTCTGTTGTTCCATGTCCAGTTCTAACTGTTGCTTCCTGACCTGCATACAGGTTTCTCAAGAGGCAGGTCAGGTGGTCTGGTTTTCCCATCTCTTTCAGAATTTTCCACAGTTCACTGTGATCCACACAGTCAAAGGCCTTGGCGTAGTCAAGAAAGCAGAAATAGATGCTTTTCTGGAACTCTCTTGCTTTTTCCATGATCCAGCGGATGTTGGCAATTTGGTCTCTGGTTCCTCTGTCTTTTCTAAAACCAGCTTGAACATCAGGAAGTTCACGGTTCACATATTGCTGAAGCCTGGCTTGGAGAATTTTGATCATTACTTTACTAGTGTGTGAGATGAGTGCAATTGTGAGGTAGTTTGATCATTCTTTGGCATTGCCTTTCTTTGGGATTGGAATGAAAACTGACCTTTTCCAGTCCTGTGGCCACTGCTGAGTTGTCCAAATTTCCACTGCTGGCATATTGAGTGTAGCACTTTCACAGCATCATCTTTCAGGATTTGAAATAGCTCAACTGGAATTCCATCACCTCCACTAGCTTTGTTTGTAGTTATGCTTTCTAAGGTCCACTTGACTTCACATTCCAGGATGTCTGGCTCTAGGTCCAGTGATCACACCATGGTGATTATCTGGGTTGTGAAGATCCTTTTTGTGCAGTTCTTCTGTGTATTCTTGCCACCTCTTCTTAATATCTTCTTCTTCTGTTAGGTCCATACCATTTTTGTCCTTTATCGAGCCCATCTTTGCATGAAATGTTCCCTTGGTATCTCTAATTTTCTTGAAGAGATCTCTAGTCTTCCCCATTCTATTGTTTTCCTCTATTTCTTTGCATTGATCACTGAAGAAGGCTTTCTTATCTCTTCTTGCTATTCTTTGGAACTCTGCATTCAGATACTTATATCTTTCTTTTTCTCCTTTGCTTTTTGCTTCTGTTCTTTTCACAGCTATTTGTAAGGCCTCCCCAGACAGCCATTTTGCTTTTTTGCATTTCTTTTCCATGGGGATGGTCTTGATCCCTGTCTCCTGTACAATGTCACGAACCTCAGTCCATAGTTCATCAGGCACTCTATCTATCAGATCTAGGCCCTTAAATCTATTTCTCACTTCCACTGTAAAATCATAAGGGATTTGATTTAGGTCATACCTGAATGGTCTAGTGGTTTTTCCTACTTTCAATTTAAATCTGAATTTGGCAATAAGGAGTTCATGATCTGAGCCACAGTCAGCTCCTGGTCATTCCAATGTTCACTGAAGCAAAATTCACAATAGTCAATATAAGGACATAATCTAAAATAGTTGGCAGGGTGCTGGAGAGTCAGCTAGTGAAGCTTCTCAGATTTCAAGGAGACTTTTGGTGTGCATTTAAGGAAGGTTAAGGAAAATGCTGTTGAAGTTGAAGAAAAGGGAACCCTATTACACAGCAGGATAAACTTTAGAAGCACTGCTGCCTGTGATAATGTGGGAAAAAATTAATATACATAACAAAATGGTAGATTTACTTTAGGAGATTTCTAGGTAACATGCTGTAAGTGCCAACTATTTTCTTTTAGTTGGTTACAGTTTTTTTTTTTTTTTTTTCCTTTTTAAGGAATTGCTTCATTTTCTACATCAATATACCTAGGGTAAACTACAAAATGTGGCCTCCCAAATTGCAAGATTTTTCTAGTTTTTTTTTTTTTTTTTTTTTTTTGCCAGCTTATAGAGATAAAAATTTCAGAACGTAGGTGGAAGAAGATACTAACAGTTTTGAATAAGGTAGAAAAAATATAATATTAAATCAAACAGAACATGTTTATAAATATGGTACTAAATCATTATTTTTGATTCAATAGACTGAGTAGCTGGTAGTAACTGTAATAGTCTGATGCCTGAAATTCAGGCCCCAAAATAGACAACACTAAATTAAGGTAAAATTCTAGCATTTCTTTGCACACTATAGTGGAACATATCCACATATTTAAGGAGAACAAATGTTCAGGTCAGTTCAGTTGTTCAGTCCTGTCCAACTCTGTGATCCCATGGAGTGCAACATGCCAGGCCTCCCTGTCCATCACCAACTCCTGGAGTTTACTCAAACTCATGTCCATTGAGTCAGTGATGCCATCCAACCATCTCATCCTCTGTCATCCCCTTCTCCTGTCTTCAATCCTTCCCAGGATCAGGGTCTTTTCCAATGAGTCAGCTCTTCACATCAGATGGCCAAAGTATTAGAGTTTCAGCTTCAACATCAGTCCTTCCAATGAACACCCAGGACTGATCTCCTTTAGGATGAACTGGTTGGATCTCCTTGAAGTCCAAGGGACTCTCAAGAGTCTCTTCCAACACCACAGTTTAAAAGCATAAATTCTTCCGCCCTCAGCTTTCTTTATAGTCCAACTCTCACATCCATATATGACTATTGGGAAAATCATAGCCTTGACTAGACGGACTTTTGCCGGCAAATTAATGTCTCTGCTTTTTAATATTCTGTCTAGGTTGGTCATAACTTTCCTTTCAAGGAGTAAGCATCTTTTAATTTCATGGTTGCAGTCACCGTCTACAGTGATTTTGCAAAAAAATAAAGTCAGCCATTGTTTCCCCATCTATTTGTCATGAAATGATGAGACCAGATGTCATGATCTTAGTCTTCTGAATGTTGAGCTTTAAGTCAACTTTTTCACTCTCCTCTTTCACTTTCATCAAGAGGCTCTTTAGTTCTTTACTTTCTGCCATAAGGGTGATACCATCTGCATATCTGAGCTTATTGATATTTCTCCTGGTAATCTTGATTCCAGCTTGTGCATCACCAGCCCAGAGTTTCTAATGATGTACTCTGCATATAAGTTAAATAAGCAGGGTGACAATATAAGCCTTGACGTACTCCTTTCCCAATGTGGAACCAGTCCATTGTTCCTTGTCCAGTTCTAACTGTTGCTTCCTGACCTGCATACAGATTTCTCAAGAGGCAGGTCAAGTGGTCTGGTATTCCCATCAGAGAATTTCCATCACAAAAGAGATTCCCATCTCTTTCAGAATTTTCCACAGTTTACTGTTATCCACCCAGTCAAAGGCTTTGGCATAGTCAATAAAGCAGAAATAAATGTTTTTCAGGAACTCTCTTACTTTTTCGATGATCCAGTGGATGTTGGCAATTTGATATCTGGTTCCTCTGCCTTTTCTAAATGCAGCTTGAACATCTGCAAGTTCATGGCTCACATATTGTTGAAAATGTTAAGGAGAGTTTATCATTTGTTTTTTAGTCACTCAGTTGTGTCAACTCTTTGCACCCTAAGGACTGCAGCATGCCAGGCTTCCCAGTCCTTCACTATCTCCCAGAGTTTGCTCAAACTGATTTCCACTGAGTCGATGATGCCATACAACCATCTCATCCTCTGCTGTCCCCTTCTCCTCTTGCCATCAATCTTTTCCAGCATCAGGATATTTTTTAATGAGTCCACTCTTCGCAATAGGTGGCCAAAGTGCTGGAGTTTCAGCTTCAGCATGTCTTTCCAATAAATATTCATGACTAATTTCCTTTAGAATTGACTGGTTTGATCTCCTTGCTATCCAAAAGGAGATCAGTCCTGGGTGTTCATTGGAAGGACTGATGTTGAAGCTGAAGCGCCAATACTTTGACCACCTGATGCGAAGAGATGACTCCTTTGAAAAGACCCTGATGCTGGGGAAGATTGAGGGCAGGAGGAGAAGGGGACGACAGAGGATGAGATGGTTGGATGGCATCACCGACTCAATGGATATGGGTTTGGGTAGACTCTAGCAGTTGGTGATGGGAAGGCAATGGCACCCCACTCCAGTACTTTTGCCTAGAAAATCCCATGGACAGAGGAGCCTGGTAGGCTGCAGTCCATGGGGTCACTAGAGTCGGACTAGAGTGCTAAAGTCGCTGAGCGACTTCACTTTCACTTTTCATTTTCATGCATTGGAGAAGGAAATGGCAACCCACTCCAGTGTTCTTGCCTGGAGAATCCCAGGGACAGGGAAGCCTGGTGGGCTGCCATCTGTGGGGTCGCACAGAGTCGGACACGACTGAAGCGACTTAGCAGCAGTAGCAGCAGCAGGGAGGCCTGGCATGCAGGGAGGCCTGGCATACAGGGACCCCTGTTCATGGGGTCGCAAAGAGTCAGACATGACTGAGCCACTGAACTGAACTGATATAAACTAAGTAAATACAAAAGTAGACTTATAGAATTTAAAGTTCCAATTAGCCATTAGCAGATCTTCTTTGATGAAATGTCTATGCAGTCAGCCCTTCATAACTGTGAGTTCCCCATATGAGGATTCAACCAACCACAGATAGAAAGAAATTTGAAAAAATTTTCCAGAATGTTCCAAAATGAAAAACTTTAATTTCCCCACACATTGGTAACTACACAGTATTAGTTCTTATTTACAAATACTTACAAAGTGTTTGTATTGTACTAAGTACAATGTAATTATAAAGTAAATGAGAAATGATTTAAACATATGAGAGAATGTACATAGGTTATATGCAAATTTTATGCTATCTTTTTTCGGGACTCGAGCATATGCAGATTTTGGTATCTTCAGGGTGTCCTGGAACCAATTTCTCCCCACCCCCAATACTGAGGGATAACTGAGTTGCAAGATTTCTTTATTTATTCTGGATATAATTCTTTTGTCTGATATATGTGTTGCAAATATTTTCTTCCATCTCTGGTTTGCCTTTGTTGTCTTACTGGTATCTTTCGAAGATCAAACATTTTTAATTCTAATGAAGCCTAATTCATCACTTTTTTCCTTTTCTATTCTGCATTTTTGTGATCTAGTATAATTATTTTGTTTTGTAAACTGCACGTACACATACACACGGCTTTACAGTTTTACATGCAATTCATATCTCAGCAAGAAGTAACCACAGCAAAAATTTTCAACTTTGCAGCTTACCTTTTCTCAGATATAGCCTATAATTTCTCAGGTTCTACTTAAATGTAAAGCTATTATTTTATATCATATTTCAAAAGGGGTATTTGTGGTTTCCATGGGAATACATGTACCAGCAATAAAGCATTTAAAATGTTTCAAATACATTTACATGGCATTTCTTTTAATAAACAGGATAGACAGCCTAAATAATTAATGCCCACCAAACATTTGAAATTGAGACTATTACCTTTGTAAAGTGCCAATGAATTTAAAATAGGAATCATTATAAAGCTAAGTATTCCCTTTCAAAGACCTTTAAATGCTCTTTCTTCTGAAGTTACTTATGTACATGAAATATTCTGCAGTTACCAAGTTTTATATTTCATAATTTATGCATTGTAGTTAAAGCCACTGTAAAGATTTCATTCAAAGTGTGTTTTAAGCTTCAGAATCTATGTGGGCAGTCAGTCATTAATTGAAAACCAACCATAAAACAATGTATAATTTGTATTTTAAGAAGAAAATCTTTTTCTTCCTTAAAAAAAGGTGAAAACATTTAAAGTAATTTTTCCTTTGTCAAACTGCTTTTAATGAAGACTTAATAAAACTACATGGAAATAGATCTTGAAATCAAACTCAGTGAAAACACAAATAGTTACCTCTAATGTTACTGCTTTTAGTAACTCATTAACAAACTAATCATATAGTAAAATCATATGCTCAGAATCAAATTGAAGTATCTATGTAGAACATTGGTCCCAAGTTACACCGATGTTGTTTTTCAACCTAACACCAATATTATTAACTTAGGGGGAAAAAAGAAAAAAAATCATCAGAAAGGACTAGAATGGGCCTTAAAATTGAACTTTACTCCTAATTTAGAAATGATTCCTGTAACATACAATAAAAGACATCAGCTGAGTCCTTTTCCCAACAAGGCCCACTGGGAAATACATGTTACTTTTGAGATATCAGCCCCATTATCAGACAGACCCTAACTATTGAATAGGTCTTCTTTATACTGAGCATTAAAATCTGTGCTCCTATGCCCTTCATCTTCTGATCCTAGCTCTGTTTTCTAAAGTTACAAAGAAAAATTATACTCCCCAAACCAATAGAACAATGCGAAATCATCAGAGTTCAGTTCTGAGGAAAAACCAAAGAACTAATTATGTAATCATAGAAACGCTAAATGAACTTAAGCTCCGTCTCTTGAAAAATAATAAACGGACCTACAGCAAGTCATCAAGAGATAACCTTGAATATATTACATACATATTTGCTAGTAATCAGCACACAGAGGTAAAGAGAATTGTACATTTTTGTAAATATGTAAATGATTTTAACAAGCTTAATGATTTTTGAAAAAGATTTGCATGGCAGCATCAATGATTCAAACCAAAGTACCTCTCTAGATAAGTAATCCTCAATAATAAAATAACATTTAGTCCAAACTATAAAAATAAATTTCTAGTTTACACACCCAGAGAAACACTTTTCACTTTAGGGCTTACTCCTTTTCATCATCAGATTCCCAAATAGCAAGCAATACATTAAAAACACTGAATGAACAATAGGCTAACTGCTTGCCCTGCACATATTTCTAATTAAGCAAGTATCAGAAAAGCAAAAGGCTTCCCAGGTGGCGCTAGTGGTAAAGAATCCATCTGCTAATGCAAGAGAAACCAGAGATGCAGGTTTGATCTTTGGGTTGGGAAGATCCCCTGGAGAAGGAAATGGCAACCCACTCCAGTATTTTTGTCTGGAAAATCTCATGGACAGAGGAGCTTGGCAGGCTACAGTCCACAAAGGGTTGCAAAAAAGTCAGATACAACTAAAGTGACTTAGCAGCAGGTAAGCCAAGACAGTACATAAAATTGAGGGGACAAACATCTTGTTTAGATGATGTGTCAAAGAATCAACAAAATAAATCTGGAATCGTGCCACAACCTAACTTAGTCAGTGCTGACAGCAAGTCTCTGGGGAAAGAGAGCAGTAACGATGTCTACCATCATGCCCAGGTACAAGAAATTGTAATATGGTAGTTTGGTAACTGTGGAAACTCATCTGACTAACTGCAAATGCAGAAAGGGTGAAAGAGTCCTATATTTATATAAGAAAATGGAATAATTCAGTGGCTCTAGATCAAATGACTAATTCACCCAAGGATAAACAGGGGTCTTGACTACTTTATCCAAAACAAAACTCTTAGAATGTTTTTCCATTTTTTTTTATAGTATAGTTTTTGGCCTTGTAAGGATCATGAATTTAATTTAGTATTTCTAATTAATTTCTAACTTGTAACACTAAAAGTACATATATATGGCCTGTGCTTTATCACTGAAGATTTTTTTTTAAAGACAATGAATGGACTATTTGTTGTTTAGTCACTAAGTCTAAATTAGCAACTAATTTAGATTCTTTGTGACCCCATGGACTGTAGCACACCAGGCTTCCCTGTCCCTCACTATCTCCTGGAGTTTGCTCAAACTCATGCCCACTGAGTCAGTGATGCCATCTAATCATCTCATCTTCTGTTGCCCCCTTCTCTCCCATGTACTTAGAAATAGAAAATGTTATTAAAAAGTTAGAGAGAAGGCTTGGGAAAATGCAAGGAAGTCTCAAAATTGGGGATGTTGTGCTGTGCTTAACCACTCAGTTGTGTCCAACTCTTTCCGACCCCAGGGACTGTAGCCTGTCAGGCTCCTGTGTCCATGGGGATTCTCCAGGCAAGAATATTGGAATGGGTTGCCATGTCCTCCTCCAGGGGATCTTCCAAACCCAAGAATCAAACCAGGGTCTCCTGCATTGCAGGCAGATTCTGTAGCAGCTGAGCTACCAAGGAAGCCCCCCAAATGAGGGATCAATTCAGTTTAGTTACTCAGTTATGTCCGACTCTTTGCAACCCCATGAATTGCAACATGCCAGGCCTTCCTGTCCATCACCAACTCCTAGAGCTTACTCAAATTCATGTCTATTGAATCGGTGATGCCATCCAACCATCTCATCCTCTGTCATCCCCTTCTCCTCCCACCCTCTATCTTTCCCAGCATCAGGGTCTTTTCAAATGAGTCAGTTCTTCACATCAGGGGGCCAAAGTATTGGAGTTTCAGCTTCAACATCAGTCTTTCCAATGAATATTCAGGACTGATCTCCTTTAGGATGGACTGGTGGATCTCCTTGAAGTCCAAGGGAGTCTTCTCCAACACCACAGTTCAAAAGCATCAATTCTTTAGCGCTCAGCTTTCTTTATAGTCCAACTCTCATATCCATACATGACTACTGGAAAAACCATAGCTTTGACTAGATGGACCTTTGTGGCAAAGTAAGTTCTCTGCCTTTTAATATGCTGTCTAGGTTGGTCATAATTTTCCTTCCAAGGAGTAAGCGCCTTTTAATTTCATGGCTGCAGTCACCATCTGCAGTGATTTTGGAGCCCAAAATACACACTGACACTAAAGCATGAATATGTAAAATCAGGATGGTCCTGGAAATTCTAGGATACAAGATTGGTGTCCCAATATGTTTGGAACATTTGATAGTAATAAACAGCCTGAGTTAGTCTTCCCATAGTGGTTTCATGTTAACAGGCAGCAACAGATAGTACTAAATTAATCTCTACTGATCTCTATTATTAATCTCTGTTCATCACTATTATTCTCTGATGCTAAGTCAGGCATTGTGGTAGGCAAGGAGGCTTCACTGATACTGCACACATCACAATATGAAAAGAGCTGCCTAAAGCAACACTCCGTTTAGGTCAGCTTCATTCATAATTGAATCTACTTAGGAAGAAATTTAAAAAAAAATCACTCAGCATGGTTTACTGTAATTCACTGAATGAATAAATGAACACTGTAAATTCAAACATATGGGTAACATTTATATAAAATAATACATAATTTACGTTACTCTCTCAAAAGTTCATGTGTGGTGTTTACTAATTTTTTATATTTAACATATCAAAATAACTTTAAGAATTTGCCGAGAGGGAAATTAATACTAAATATAAAATTAAATTCACTAATAAGTAGTCTGTTCTCTGAAAACAACAGTGTTAGTTTGTTCTGAAGATTTAAAATAACAGCTCTCTCAGATTTCTCCATAACTGAAAAGGAACCTCTCCCAACTAGAAAACCATGACTGCTTTTAAGAATGCTATTAGGTCCCCTAAAATTTGGATGAAAATTTCATTGTACTTAGCTTACTGTGTTTAATTTCTGTAGATATTTTACTCCTCATTACTCATGAGTCAATCAAGAGTCACCTTTAATTAAGACTTACAATTCCTTGATGGCAGTATGAATTTAATGTAGATCTCAAATAAACCACTCAAAATTTAATACTGACTGCAAGAAGGCAATGGCACCCCACTCCAGTGCTCTTGCCTAGAAAATGCCATGGACAGAAGAGCCTGGTAGGCTGTAATCCATGGGGTTACACAGAGTCGGACAGGACTAAGCAACTTCACTTTCACGTTTCACTTTCATGCATTGGAGAAGGAAATGGCAACCCACTCCAGTGTTCTTGCCTGGAGAATCCCAGAGATGGGGGAGCCTGGTGGGCTGCCGTCTATGGGGTCGCACAGAGTTGGACATGACTGAAGCGACTTAGCAGCAGCAGCAGCAGCACTTCAAGTATGAATAGTCTAAATTTAATTTTTTAAAAATCAAGGCAAAAACTACAATTTAAGTAAATTAATGGTTAGAATAATACTTTTTTTCAGGAGTTCCCAAGTAGTAATGAGGCATTAAAACAGTTTCATTCCTCTGAAGTTTAGCATTAAATCTGAGTTAATATTTGACACTTTAACATAGTTTATGAGGTGCCTGAAAAGTATTCTGGTGGTTATGTCAAAAAGCGGATGCTCATTTCCAGTTATTAGGAGTTGACAGTGATTAAATCTTGGGAAAACATATTATAGATTGGCACCTTGTTCTATCATCTTGGGCTTCCCTGGTGGCTCATACGGTAAGGCGTCTGCCTACAATGCGGGAAAGCCAGGTTCGATCTCTGGATCAGGAAGATCCCCTGGAGAAGGAAACGGCAACCTACTCCAGTACACTTGCCTGCAAAATCCCATGGATGGAAGAAGAATCTGGTAGGCTACAGTCCATGTGGTAGCAGAGTCGGACGGGACTGAGCTATTTCACTTCACTTACATCATCTTACTCAAAATTACTGATGGACTGGCTATAAAAGTCCAAGAAGCTTAAAATAAACTTTCTAGGTGTTACACAAGTAGAAGGATTAGGTGACACTACTAAAGACTTTGATGTCTTCTATTTTCCCCCAAATTCCTGAAATAATCAACTAGCTCAGGAAACTGTGATTTTGCAAACAATTAACTTCACTACCATTGTAACTCAACAACAATTACTGAGTAGCTTTGTACAGTGAAGTTTATTAGATACAAAGAAAGGTTACAAAGACAGTAGATAGTCACAGTTTCTCTTTCTAAAGATTTTATAATTAAGAAAATAGAAAAACAGAAGACTCACAAATACATATCTATTAAGAATAATGAATATGTAATATTTATAATAAATCAGTTCTTACAACTTATTTATAGGTTCAAAAGGAAGAAAGAAAATGAGATGTTTATCACAGATAGAACCACGAAGAATTATACTGTAAGTTTACAAAAAGGTGTCAATTAGATGTTCTCTCTGGATTGCTCAGAACATCTTAAAAGGCCAACATTTAGTTATTTTATTTTAATCACCTACTTATTTTTTCTTTTTTGGTAATAAGTATTGGTGACTGGGATGAAGCCAGCTCTTTTCTGTTATTTAATCTACATAAAATAATTCAATATTTTTTAGAAATAGTTCTGAGGGAACTATTGTGTTATTCTTCTTTTTTTCTTTTTTAAGATGGTCCAAACATTCCCACTCAGTTCAGCTACAAATCAGAAACAATCAGAATCAAGGTAAGATTTCAACTTCTTTCTGAAAAATCACATAATAATAGCACTCATGCTGGTAGTATCATTAAAAATACTAAAATGCAATTAAACTCAGAATCTTTAGAAATCATCTCTCCAGGTTCCCCAGATTCATGCTGGTTTAACATGTATACAGTAAGTCTGAAATAAAGTTTCTTAGAGTATTTCTATAATTTATAGCAAGTCAAAATAAGTGAATTTGAATTTTTTTTATTATAACAAGATTGTTAAATCCCATTTGATTCTACTGAAAATAGTTAACAACATGACTCAAATGTTTTTCATGTACCACTTACTACTATTCTACTTTAAAATTTTTAATAAGCATATTCTCTCTACTAATTACTGTTTTTGATACAGATGAATAGAACATATAGAGAGATAATGGCTACTTCAGTACCAAGGACCACAAAATACTATTATTTATGTCTCCTGAGGATACTAGATATTGAAGGAATGCTAGTGACCAAGAAAAACTACTGTCTTTGAATTAACTCAATAAATTTCCTAATTGTTGATGCTTACACAGGAAAAATAAAGAAAATGATATATCATGAAATGCATTAACCAAATTAAGACAAAGTAATAAAAATACATATTCAATATTCAAAAAACAAAGATCATGGCATCTGGTCCCATCACTTCATGGCAAATAGATGGGGAAACGGGAAACAGTGGCTGACTTGATTTTTCTGGGCCCCAAAATCACTGCAGATGGTGACTGCAGCCATGAAATTAAAAGATGCTTACTTCTTGGAATGAAAGTTATGTCCAAACTAGACAGAATATTATGAAAAGCAGAGACATTACTTTGTCAACAAAGGTTCGGCTAGTCAATGCTATGGTTTTTCCAGTGGTCATGTATGGACGTGACAGTTGAATTATAAAGAAAGCTGTGTGCTGAAGAACTGATGCTTTTGAACTGTGGTTCTAGAGAAGACTCTTGAGAGTCCCTTGGACTGCAAGGAGATCAAACCAGTACATCCTAAAGATCAGTCCTGGGTATTCATTGGAAGGACTGATGTTGAAGCTGAAACTCTAATACTTTGGCCACCTGATGTGAAGAGCTGACTCATTTGGAAAGACCCTGATGCCGGGAAAGATTGAAGGCAGGAGGAAAAGGGGACGACAGAGGATGAGATGGTTGGATGGTATCACCAACTCAATGGACATGGGTTTGGGTGGACTCCGGGAGTTGGTGATGGACAGGGAGGCCTGGCGTGCTGCGGTTCATGGGGTTACAAATAGTTGGACATGACTGAGCAACTGAAGTGAACGGAACTGAATATATCCATAAAGTATACCTATTTAAAAGGAGTGAACTGTAGACCAAAACAGCATAAAAATATCTCAAAATCATTATGTGGAGTGAAAGAAGTGAGACCAAAAAAAGAACCTAGTGTATGGCTGTTACTTAAAATTCAAGAACAGTTAAACTCATGTATATAGATAGAGAACAGATTAGTAGTCAGTTCTCTGGGGATGTAGAAGGGGAGCAGAGAAATGACAAGAGAGGGAGATTGCAAAGGGGCACCAGGAAAATGAAATGAAAATGAAATCATCAAAATGAAAAATGATGAACAGGCACATTATCTTCATTGTGGTGATGTTTCTAGGGTATGTATGTTTGTTTTTTGTCTGTTTATTTGCTGTACGCCAATTATACTTCAATAAAATTCTTTACAAAAAAAAAAAAAAGAAGAAAAAAGTCATCCTAGGCATTTATCCATTTATCACTAGAATGTAAGCTCCATAAAGACATTTTTTAAGTCTGTTTTATTAACTATGTATTCCCAATACTGACATACTTAAATATGTTTGATAAATGGAAGACAGAGAAAAATCAAAATAGAACTATGAATCAAAAGAGGAAAACTCCATTTAATTTTATTTCAAGCACTACTAAGCTAGCTTATAATAAAAATATCAATAATTTCTGAAAGAAATATATGCTGAGTTTACTTACATGAGTCAAAGTGGTATCAGTTTTTTCCTTCTACTGAAATAATTTCACTGCATGGTGTCTTAAAAATGTTCTAAGAGTAACAAAACTTCTTTTAAACTAACAACAATTACAGCAAACATAGCATTTACTATGTGTCAGGCACTATTATAAGGATATAACAGATGGTAATTTATTAATCTTTATAAAACCTTATCAAGTAGGTTTATCTTTTTCTTATTTATAAGACTGATTAGTAAGAACTTTGACTTAGTAACTTAAAAATACCAATCCTCTATATTTCAGAAGTTTCAGTATTTTATTTGTATATATTATTAGATATTAGTTTATAAATCAGTATTTCATCCAAATTTGCTGAGCCCAAAACTTTTCTTTCTTCAGACCAGAACGAGGCCCTACAATCTTTCAGTACTGAGTTCAATAATTACCACTACCTATTAACTGGAGGAAATAAGCAAGATGAAAACATTTTGCTACTCAAGGGCAAAACTACCCTAGAAATACTCAGGACCCATTTACTCAAATATTGCACTCAGTCATATAATTTCTATGAATTTGGAAGAAAATGTTAATTCTCTTATAAGTTTCCTCTCTCCCTTCTTCCTAATCCCAAAGCCTGTAACTACTGATATCCAGTATCTGGAAACATGTTAAAGTATTTAGATCCAGGGAGAAAACCAGATCATTGATAATAATTAACAAAAACAGATTATCTAAAAATAGTATTGTAAAATGGCAGTGATACATTGTGAAAATGAGTTTTGAGGAAAAATAATGAGAATCTACAAAACTATAAAAGTAGTAGGGTGAACAGGTTTAAGTAAGTCTTAAATAAAATATGCTATGATTAGTAGCTGAAATTAATATACTTGGAGGACACATCTCTAAATCTACAACTTGATAGGACCTGTTATGCTAATGTTATCAACAACACAATTTGATAACATTAGCACTCTAGTCAAGCGCCATGGCTGCAACAGGCCGTGCAGAAGTGTGCCTGCTCTGATGGACCACGCAGAAGAGTGGCCAAGAGGAGCTACCCCACGCCCGAGGTCAGGGGCAGCGTCCTAGAGGAGCTAACTATGCTGGAGGTCAGGGGCGGCCTTCAAGAGGAACAACCCCACTTTCAAGGAGCAGCGGCTGCGCAGGCGCAGGAGGGCCAAGAGAAGCTACTCCATGTTCAAGGTCAGGAGGGGTGACCGTGAGGAGATAGCCCTTGTCTAAGGTAAGGAGCAGCAGCTGAGCTTTGCTGGAGCAGCTGTGAAGAGATACCACATGTCCAAGGTAAGAGAAATCCAAGTAAGATGGTAGGTATTGTGAGAGGGCATCAGAGGGCAGACATACTGAAACCATAATCACAAAAAACAGGCCAATCTGATCACATGGACCACAGCCTTGTCCAACTCAATGAAACTAATCCATGCCATGTGGGGCCGCCCAAGACAGATGGGTGATGGTGGAGAGGTCTGACAGAATATGGCCCACTGGAGAAGGGAATGGCAAACCACTTCAGTATTCTTGCCTTGAGAACCCCATGAACAGTATGAAAAGGCAAAATGATAGGATACTTAAAGAGGAACTCCCCAGGTCAGTTGGTGCCCAATATGCTACTGGAGATCAGTGGAGAAATAACTCAAGAAAGAATGAAGGGATGGAGCCAAAAAAAAACAATACCCAGTTGTGGATGTGACTGGTGATAGAAGGCAAGGTCTGATGCTATAAAGAGCCTGGAATGTTAGGTCCATAAATCAAGGCAAATTGGAAGTGGTCAAACAAGAGATGGCAAGAGTAAACATCAACATTCTAGGAATCAGCAAACTAAAATGGACTGGAATGGGTGAATTTAACTCAGATGACCATTATATCTACTACTGTGGGCAGGAATACCTTAAGAAAAATGGAGTAGCCATCATGGTCAACAAGAGTCCGAAATGCAGTACTTGGATGCAATCTCAAAAAGGACAGAATGGTCTCTTGTTTGTTTCTAAGGCAAACCATTCAATATCACAGTAATCCAAGTCTATGTCCCAACCAGTAATGCTGAAGAAGCTGAAGTTGAATGGTTCTATGAAGACCTACAAGACCTTTTAGAGCTAACACCTAAAAAATATGTCCTCTTCATTATAGGGGACTGGAATGCAAAAGTAGGAAGTCAAGAAACACCTGGACTAACAGGCAAATTTAGCCTTGGAATACGGAATAAAGCAGGGCAAAGACTAATAGAGTTTTGCCAAGAAAATGCACTGGTCATAGCAAATACCCTCTTCCAACAACAGAAGAGAAGACTCTATACATGGACATCACCAGATGGTCAACACCGAAATCAGACTGATTATATTCTTTGCAGCTGAAGATGGAGAAGCTCTATACAGTCAGCAAAAACAAGACTGGGAGCTGACTGTGGCTCAGATCATGAACTCCTTATTGCCAAATTCAGACTTAAATTGAAGAAAGTAGACCATTCAGGCATGACCTAAATCAAATCCCTTATAATTATACAGTGGAAGTGAGAAATAGATTTAAGGGACTAGATCTGATAGAGAGTGCCTGATGAACTATGGACGGAGATTTGTGACATTGTACAGGAGACAGGGATCAAGACCATCCCCAAGAAAAAGAAATACAAAAAAGAAAAATGGCTGTCTGAGGAGGCCTTAGAAATAGCTGTGAAAAGAACAGAAGCAAAAACCAAAGGAGAAAAGCAAAGACAGAAGCATCTGAATGCAGAGTTCCAAAGAATAGCAAGAGATAAGAAAGCCCTCCTCAGCAATCAATGCAAAGAAATCGAGGAAAACAACAGAATGGGAAAGACTAGAGATCTCTTCAAGAAAATGAGAGATACAAAGGGAACATTTTATGCAAAGATGGGCTCAATAAAGGACAGAAATGGTATGGACCTAACAGAAGCAGAAGATATTAAGAAGAGGTGGCAAGAATATACAGAAGAACTGTATAAAAAAGATCTTCACAACCCAGATAATCATGATGGTGTGATCACTGACCTAGAGCCAGACATCCTGGAATGTGAAGTCAAGTGGGCCTTAGGAAGCATCACTACGAACAAAGCTAGTGGAGGTGATGGAATCCCAGTTGAGCTATTTCAAATCCTGAAAGATGATGCTGTGAAAGTGCTGCACTCAATACGCCAGCACATTTGGAAAACTCAGCCGTGGCCACAGGACTGGAAAAGGTCAGTTTCATTCCAATCCCAAAGAAAGGCAATGCCAAAGAATGCTGAAACTACCGCACAATTGCATTTATCTCACACACTAGTAATGCTTGAAATTCTCCAAGCCTGGTTTCAGCAATACATGAACCGTGAACTTCCAGATGTTCAAGCTAGTTTTAGAAAAGACAGAGGAACCATAGATCAAATTGCCAACATCTGCTGGATCATCGAAAAACAAGAGTTTCAAAAAAACATCTATTTCTGCATTATTGACTATGCCAAAGCCTTTGACTGTGTGAATCACAATAAACTGCGGAAAATTCTTCAAGAGATGGGAATATCAGACCACCTGACCTGCCTCTTGAGAAACCTGTATGCAGGTCAGGAAGCAACAGTTAGAATTGGACATGCAACAACAGACTGGTTCTAAATAGGAAAAGGAGTACGTCAAGGCTGTATATTGTCACCCTGCTTATTTAACTTTTATGCAGAGTACATCATGAGAAACTCTGGGCTGGAAGAAGCACAAACTGGAATCAAGATTGTCGAGAGAAATATCAATAACCTCAGATATGCAGATAACACCACCCTTATGGCAGAAAATGAAGAGGAACTAAAAAGCCTCTTGATGAAAGTGAAAGTGGAGAGTGAAAAAGTTGGCTTAAAGCTCAACATTCAGAAAACGAAGATCATGGCATCTGGTCCCATCACTTCATGGGAAATAGATGGGGAAACAGTGGAAACAGTGTCAGACTTTATTTTCGGGGGCTTCAAAATCACTGCAGATGGTGACTGCAGCCATGAAATTAAAAGACGCTTACTCCTTGGACGGGGAAGGCAATGGCACCCCACCCCAGTACTTTTGCCTGGAAAATCCCATGGACGGAGGATCCTGGTAGGCTCCAGTCCATGGGGTCGCTAAGAGTCGGACACGACTTAGCGACTTCACTTTCGATTTTCACTTTCATACGTTGGAGAAGGAAATGGCAACCCACTCCAGTGTTCTTGCCTGGAGAATCCCAGGGACAGGGGAGCCTGGTGGGCTTCTGTCTCTGGGGTCGCACAGAGTCGGACACCCTAGATAGCATATTCAAAAGCAGAGACATTAGTTTGCCAACAAAGGTCAGTGTAGTCAAGGCTATGGTTTTTCCTGTGGTCATGTATGGATGTGAGAGTTGGACCATGAAGAAAGCTGGGCGCCAAAGAATTGATGCTTTTGAACTGTGGTGTTGGAGAAGACTCTTGAGAGTCCCTTGGACTGCAAGGAGATCCAACCAGTCCATCCTAAAGGACATCTGTCCTGGGTGTTCATTGGAAGGAATGATGCTAAAGCTGAAACTCCAGTACTTTGGCCACCTCATGCGAAGAGTTGACTCATTGGAAAAGACTGTGATGCTGGGAGGGATTGGGGGCAGGAGGAAAAGGGGACGACAGAGGATGAGATAGCTGGATAGAATCACTGACTTGATGGACATGAGTTTGAGCAAACTCCAGGAGCTTGTGATGGACAGGGAGGCCTGGCGTGCTGTGATTCATGGGGTCGCAAAGAGTCAGACATGACTGAGTGACTGAACTGAACAAGTTTTTAATCTCCTTATATTATCACATAAATCTATGGGATTATATGATTCATCTTACTTAACACTGTATATCACGTATTTGGATACTGATGAACAATGTGCATACTGCTCATGCTGAAATCAACACAAAAAATTTTCATATCTACTTAAAAAATGTTTAAATAGCACACAAAAGAATGATGGCTTGCAGGAAAAGAAATGACCCTTTAAACATCTGAACACATGCTGAGACTCACTAATGATGAGATTACAAAATTGCAATTATATATTTACTATTTTTCAACTGTCACCAGTAATCAAGTGGAATCAGGTGGAATACATATATCGTTGGTGAGAATGTGGACAAATAGGCATTTTCAAGCATTATTCATACAAGTGCAAAATAGTAAAATATTTATAGAGGACAATTTGACAGTATCTATAAAAGGCATAAACACATTTACTATTTGATGTAGTACAGGCAAGTCTAAAAAATTATCCTGCCAATTATATTTGCATAGATACAAAATAGTATATATACCAAGCTAGTCACTGCAACATTATTGGTTTATTAAAAATATTTTGACATTATAAGCTATGCAATACACACACATTAGAATCTTACGAAGACAAAGAAAGAGAGTGCTCTGTATCAACAAAGAAAGATCTCCAGTGTATCTTAAGAGGAAATAGCAAGTTTATAACAGAGTACATATGTTACCTTTTGTTTGAAAAAAGATAAAATGTGTGTTTCCTTGCCTATGTATTAAATAAACTATATCAAGACAAAGAAGAAATTTATGAAAATGGTGTTCTGTAGGAGGTGGTGGGAGTAGGATAAATAAGAATGGAAATCGTAGTTAAGACCTTAGAAACTACTCTTTTATACAGTTTTGTATGCATTATACACTCAAGAAAAAAAAATAGAAGCATCTTTCCTTCACAACACTTTGCCATGAACATTTACAAAAATTTATAAAGAATAAGATACATGATAGTGAATTATTGGCAGAAAATCATAATTTTTCGAGATAGTAAATTCTGCTTAAATACTAGCAGATGCAAACTATTATAAATATTAATAGAATGGATCAATAACAAGATCTTACTGTATACCACAAGAAACTATATAAATATCCTATAATAAACCATAATTGAAAAGAATATGAAAAAGAATACATGCCTATATACATACACACACACATACATATCACACACACATACATATGTGTAATGAATCACTTTGTGGTACACCAGAAACTAATACAACATTGTAAATCAACTATACTTCAATAAAAAATAAATTAAAAAAAAAAAAAAAAGCACAGTGCTGTCTTGCTTTAAGAAGAGAAATACAGAACAATGTAATAAGAGTTCAGAAATATTTATTCTAGGATAAAAGTGTCCTCCAATCATGGAAAAGAACAGACAATTCAATAATTTCTGGACAACTGGTTATATCATTGGCGTGGGAAACTGGTCACTACCATACATCATAAGCAAAAATAAGTTTCAAATGTTATTTAAAATAAAATATCCTATAAAACTGTTAAAGAGTTTTATATGATTTTTTTAACACCCCAGATCAGGGAGTGAGGGGGAATAAGGAAGTCTTTATAGATAATATACAAATTCTACAAACTACAAGGAAAAAGCCAAAGATATTTTAATTACATAAAAACTTAAACTTTCTGTATTAGACACGATAAGAGACAAATACAAGACAAAAAGTTACTGTCCATATGAAAGAACTGTAAAAATATTAACAAGCAAAATTCAAAAAGTAACCATAAATTTGAAAGATGATGCAAATAGGTGGTTTATGTAAATACGGGATCAATCATGAAACTTCTTCCAAGAATCAACAAAGCTTTTAGATTATTTTTCCAGTTTTCTCAAACTGACAACAATAAAAATTCTAGTAAATATGAGAGAAGGAAATAAGTTTTAGAACCAAAGTAAAAACAACACCCACTTGTGGGTATGGCTACTGTTGGAAGTAAAGTCTGATGCTGTATAGAACAATCAGATCAGATCAGTTGCTCAGTCGTGTCCGACTCTTTGCGACCCCATGAATCTCAGCATGCCAGGCCTCCCTGTCCATCACCAACTCCCGGAGGTCACTCAGACTCACGTCCATCGAGTCAGTGATGCCATGCAGCATCTCATCCTCTGTCGTCCCCTTTTCCTCCTGCCCCCAATCCCTCCCAGCATCACAGTCTTTTCCAATGAGTCAACTCTTTGCATGAGGTGGCCAAAGTACTGGAGTTTCAGCTTTAGCATCATTCCCTCCAAAGAAATCCCAGGGCTGATCTCCTTCAGAATGGACTGGTTGGATCTCCTTGCTGTCCAAGGGACTCTCAAGAGTCTTCTCCAACACCACAGTTCAAAAGCATCAATTCTTCGGCGCTCAGCCTTCTTCACAGTCCAGCTCTCACATCCATACATGACCACAGGAAAAACCATAGCCTTGACTAGCCTTTGTTGGCAAAGTAATGTCTCTGCTTTTGAATATGCTGTCTAGGTTGGACATAACTTTTCTTCCAAGGAGTAAGCATCTTTTAATTTCATGGCTGCAGTCACCACCTGCAGTGATTTTGAAGCCCCCCCAAAATAAAGTCTGACACTGTTTCCACTGTTTCCCCATCTATTTCCCATGAAGTGATGGGACCGGTTTTAGAAAAGGCAGAGGAACCAGAGATCAAATTGCCAACATCCGCTGGATCATGGAAAAAGCAAGAGAGTTCCAGAAAAACATCTATTTCTGCTTTATTGACTATGCCAAAGCCTTTGACTGTGTAGATCACAATAAACTATGGAAAATTCTGAAAGAGATGGGAATACCAGACCACCTGATCTGCCTCTTGAGAAATCTGTATGCAGGTCAGGAAGCAACAGTTAGAACTGGTCATGGAACAACAGACTGGTTCCAAATAGGAAAAGGAGTACGTCAAGGCTGCATATTGTCACCACGTTTATTTAACTGATATGCAGAGTACATCATGAGAAATGCTGGACTGGAAGAAACACAAGTTGGAATCAAGATTGCTGGGAGAAATATCAATAACCTCAGATATGCAGATGACACCACTCTTATGGCAGAAAGTGAAGAGGGACTCAAAAGCCTCTTGATGAAAGTGAAAGTGGAGAGTGAAAAGGTTGGCTTAAAGCTCAACATTCAGGAAACGAAGATCATGGCAACTGGTCCCATCACTACATGGGAAATAGATGGAGAAACAGTGGAAACTGTCAGACTTTATTTTTCTGGGCTCCAAAATCACTGCAGATGGTGACTGCAGCCATGAAATTAAAAGACGCTTACTCCTTGGAAGGAAAGTTATGACCAACCTAGATAGCATATTCAAAAGCAGAGACATTACTTTACCAACAAAGGTTCGCCTAGTCAAGGCTATGGTCTTTCCTGTGGTCATGTATGGATGTGAGAGCTGGACTGTGAAGAAGGCTGAGCGCCAAAGAATTGATGCTTTTGAACTGTGGTGTTGGAGAAGACTCTTGAGAGTCCCTTGGACTGCAAGAAGATCCAACCAGTCCATTCTGAAGGAGATCAATCCTAGAATTTCTTTGGAAGGAATGATGCTAAAGCTGAAACTCCAGTATTTTGGCCACCTCATGGGAAGAGTTGACTCATTGGAGAAGACTCTGATGCTGGGAAGGATTGAGGGCAGGAGGAGAAGGGGACGACAGAGGATGAGATGGCTGGATGGCATCACTGACTTGATGGGTTTGAGTCTGAGTGACCTCCGGGAGCTGGTGATGGACAGGGAGGCCTGGCGTGCTGCGGTTCATGGGGTCGCAAAGAGTTGGACATGACTGAGTGACTGATCTGATCTTATCTGATCTGATCTGATGGGACCGGATGCCATGATCTTCGTTTTCTGAATGTTGAGCTTTAAGCCATGTTCAATCTTTAATCCAATTTTCTGTTGATGGGCAGGGCTGTGTTCCCTCCCTGTTGTTTGACCTGAGGCTAAACTATGGAGGATTTAATGAAGATAATGACCACCTCCTTCAAAAGGTCCCATGCATGCACAGCGGCACCGAGTGCCCCCAACACTGCAGCAGGCCACTGCTGATCCATACCTCTGCCGGAGACTCCTGGACATCCACAGGCAAGTCTGGGTCAGTCTCTTTTGGGGTTACTGTTCTTTTCTCCTTTGGGGTCACTGCTCCTTTCTCCTGGTGTGCACAAGGTTTGTTTCAGCACTCCAGGTGTCTCTGGTGGGTATGGGGTTTGATTCTAAACAAGATTTCGCCCCTCTTACTGTCTTGCTGGAGCTTCTCCTTTGCCCTTGGATGTGAGGTATCTTTTTTTGGTGGATTTCAACATTCTCCTGTTGACGGTTGTTCAGCAGCGAGTTTTAATTCTGGAGTCCTTGCAGGAGAAAATGAGTGCACATCCCTCTTCTTTGCCATTTCCTCAGTCAGGAGAGCACAAAGAAATGGAGTAGCCATCATAGTCAACAAAAGTCCGAAATGCAGTACTTGGATGCAATCACAAAAATGACAGAATGATCTCTGTTCGTTTCCAAGGCAAACCATTCAATATTACAGAAATCCAAGTCTATACCTCAACCAGTAAAGCTGAAGAAAATGAAGTTGAACGGTTCTACGAAGACCTACAAGACTTTCTGGAACTAACACCCAAAAAAGATATCCTTTTTATTACAGGGGACTAGAATGCAAAAGTAGGAAGTCAATAGATACCTGGGGTAACAGGCAGATTTGGCCTTCGATACGGAATGAAGCAGGGCAAAAGCTAATAGAGTTTTGCCAAGAGAACGCACTGGTCATAGCAAATACTCACTTCCAACACACCAGAGAAGACACTCCACATGGACATCACCGGATGGTCAACACCAAAATCAGTATGATTATATTCTTTGCAGCCAAAGATGGAGAAGCTCTATACAGTCAGCAAAAATAAGACAGGGAGCTGACTATGGCTCAGATCATGAACTCCTTATTGCCAAATTCAGACTTAAATTGAAGAAAGTAGGGAAAACCACTAGACCATTCAGGTATGACTTAAATCAAATCCCTTATGATTATACAGTGGATGTGACAAATAGATTAAGGGAATTAGATCTGATAGACAGAGTCCCTGAAGAACTATGGACAGAGGTCCCTGACATTGTAAAGGAGGCAGTGATCAAGACCATCCCCAAGAAAAAGAAATGCAAAACGGCAAAATGATTGTCTCAGGAGGCCTTACAAATATCTGAGAAAAGAAGAGAAGCTAAAGGCAAAGGAAAAAAGGAACAATATAACCATTTGAATGCAGAATTCCAAAGAAGAGCAAGGAGCGATAAGAAAGCCTTACTCAGAGATCAATGCAAAGAAATAGAGGAAAACAACAGAATGGGAAAGACTAGAGATCTCTTCAAGAAAATTAGATACCAAGGGAACATTTAATGCAAAGATGCACACAATAAAGGACAGAAATGGTATGGACCTACAGAAGCAGAAGATATTAACAAAAGGAGGCAAGAATAACAGAAGTAGTACACAAAAAAGATCTTCACAACCGAGATAATCACAATGGTGCGATCACTCACCTAGAACCAGACATCCTACAATGCAAAGTGAAGTGGGCCTTAGGAAGCATCACTACAAACAAAACTAGTGAAGGTATTGGAATTCAAGTTGAGCTATTACAAATCCTAAAAGATGATGCTGTAAAAGTGCTACACTCAATATGCCAGCAAATTTGGAAAACTCAGCAGTGGCCATTGGACTGGAAAAGGTCAGTTTCATTCCAATTCCAAAGGGCAATGCCAAAGAATGTTCTGCTTTATTAACTATGTCAAAGCCTTTGACTGTGTAGATCACAACAAACTGAGAAAAATCCTTCAAGAGATGGGAATACCAGACCACCTAACCTGCCTCCTGAGAAATCTGTATGCAGCTCAAGAAGTAACAGTTATAACTGGACACAGAACAACAGACTGGTTCCAAATCAGGAAAGCAGTGTGTTGCTGCTGCTGCTGCTAAGTCGCTTCAGTCATGTCTGACTCTGTGCGACCCTATAGATGGCAGCCCACAAGGCTCCCCCGTCCCTGGGGTTCTCCAGGCAAGAACACTGGAGTGGGTTGCCATTTCCTTCTCCAATGCATAAAAGTGAAAAGTTAAAGTGAAGTCGCTCAGCCGTGTTCAACTCTAGCGACCCCATGGACTGCAGCCTACATGGCTCCTCCATCCATGAGATTTTTCAGGCAAGAGTACTGGAGTGGGGTGCCATTGCCTTCTCCAAGGAGTGTGTTAAGACTGTATATTGTCAACCTGCTTATTTAACTTATATGCAAGAGTACATCATGCAAAATGCCAGGCTGGAAGAAGCACAAGCTGGAATCAAGACTGCTGGGAGACATGTCAATAACCTCAGATATGCAGATGAAACCATCCTTATGGCCAAAAGGGAAGAAGAACTTAAGAGCCTCTTAATGAAAGTGAAAGAGGAGAGTTAAAAAGTTGGCTTAAAACTCAAAGATCAGAAAACTAAGATCATGGCATCTGATTCCATCACGTCATGGCAAATAGATGGGGAAACAATGGAAATAGTGAGAGACTTTATTTTCTTGAGCTTCAAAATCACTGCAGATGTTGACTGCAGCCATGAAATTAAAAGATGCTTGTTCCGTGGAAGAAAGTTATGACCAACCGAGACAGCGTATTAAAAAGCAGAGATATTACTTCGCCAACGAAATCTGTCTAGTCAAAGGTATGATTTTTCCAGTAGTCACGTATGGATGTGAGAGTTGGACTATAAAAGAAAGCTGAGCACTGAAGAATTGATGCCTTTGAACTGTGGTGTTGGAGAAGACTCTTGAGAGTCCCTTGGACTGCAAGGAGATCCAACCAGTCCATCCTAAAGGAAATCAGTCCTGAATATTGATTGGAAGGTCTGATGTTGAAGCTGAAACTCCTATTCTTTGGCCACCTAATATGAAGAACTGACTCTCTTTAACAAGTGGTGCTGGGAAAACTGGTCAAACACTTGTAAAAGAATGAAACTAGAACACTTTCTAACACCATACACAAAAATAAACTCAAAATGGATTAAAGATCTAAATGTAAGACCAGAAACCATAAAACTCCTAGAGGAAAACACAGGCAAAACACTCTCTGACATACATCATAGCAGGATCCTCTATGACCCACCTCCCAGAATATTGGAAATAAAATCAAAAATAAATAAATGGGACCTAATTAAACTTAAAAGCTTCTGCACAACAAAGGAAACTATAAGCAAGGTGAAAAGACAGCCTTCAGAATGGGAGAAAACAATAACAAATGAAGCAACAGACAGACAACTCATCCCAAAAATATACAAGCAACTCCTACAGCTCAACTCCAGAAAAATAAATGACCCAATCAAAAAATGGGCCAAAGAACTAAATAGACATTTCTCTAAAGAAGACATACAGATGGCTAACAAATACATGAAAAGATGCTCAACATCACTCATTATCAGAGAAATGCAAATCAAAACCACTATGAGGTAGCATTTCACGCCAGTCAGAATGGCTGCGATCCAAAAGTCCACAAGCAATAAATGCTGGAAAGGGTGTGGAGAAAAGGGAACCCTCTTACACTGTTGGTGGGACTGCAAACTAGTACAGCCACTTTGGAGAACAGTATGGAGATTCCTCAAAAAACTGGGAATAGAACTGCCTTATGATCCAGCAATCCCACTGCTGGGCATACACACTGAGAAAACCAGAATTGAAAGAGACACGTGTACCCCAATGTTCATAGCAGCACTGTTTACAATAGCCAGGACGTGGAAGCAACCTAGATATCCATCCACAAATGAATGGATAAGAAAGCTGTGGTACGTATACACAATGGAGTATTACTCAGCCATTAAAAAGAATACATTTGAATCAGTTCTAAGGAGGTGGATGAACTGGAGCCTATTATACAGAGTGAAGTAAGCCAGAAAGAAAAACACAAATACAGTATACTAACGCATATATATGAAATTTAGAAAGATGGTAACAATAACCCTGTTTACAAGACAGCAAAAAAGACACTGATGTATAGAACAGACTTTTGGACTCTGGGAACGGGAGAGGGTGGGATGATTTGGGAGAATAGCATTGAAATATGTATAATATCATATCTGAAACAAGTCGCCAGTCCAGGTACGATGCCTGATAACGGATGCCTGGGGCTGGTGCACTGGGACGACCCAGAGGGATGGTACGGGGAGGGAGGAGGGAGGAGGGTTCAGGATGAGGAACACATGTATACTTGTGGCGGATCCATTTTGATGTATGGCAAAAGCAATACAATATTGTAAAGTTAAGCAAAATAAAATTTAATTTAAAAAAGAACTGACTCATTTGTAAAGACCCTGATGCTGGGAAAGACTGAGGGCAGGAAGAGAAGGGGACGACAGAGGATGAGATGGTTGGATGGCATCACCAACTCAATGGACACGGGTTTAGGTAGACTCCAGGAGTTGGTGATGGATAGGAAGGCCTGGCGTGCTCCCGTTCATGGGGGCGCAAAGAATGGGACATGACTGAGCAACTGAATTGAACTGAACTGAACTGATGCTGGGAAAGGTTGAAGGCAGGAGGAGCAGGGGATGACAGAGGATGAGATGGTTGGATGGCATCACTGACTTGATGGACACGAGTTTGAGTAAGCTCCGGGAGTTGGTGATGGACAGGGAAGCCTCGCTCACTACAGTCCATGGGGTCGCCAAGAGTCAGACACACCTCAGTTACTGAACTGATACTAATTATAGGAATATAAATTAATCCATCTAGTTTGGCCAGCAATCTGAGACCTATTTAAATATAAAAAAATATTCATAGCAGTTCTATTTTTTGCATATATTTTATAAACACATGTGTATAATACAGTATATAAAACTATGCTCAATGCAACAATTAATGTAACAGAAAAAAAAAAAAAAACAACCTAGAAAAATCATTAGGCAATTTGTGGTATATCAACACAGTAGAATACAATTACAGCCATTAAGAATGACATAGAGAAACAGCAACACTTCTCAAACATGAATGTGTATTAAAATTCACCTGGAAAGAAAGTGAAAGTGAAGTCGCTCAGTCCTGTCTGACTCTTTGTGACCCCATGGACTGCAGCCTACCATGCTCTCTGTCCATGGGATCTCCCAGGCAAGAATACTAGAGTAGGTTGCCATTTTCTGCTCCAGAGGATCTTCCTGACCCAGGAATCGAACCTGGGTCTCTCGCTTTAATTGTAAGCAAGATGCTTTACCATCTGAGCCACCAGCCAAGTCCAAATTCACCTGGTGAGCTAGGTAAAATGCCCACTGTCTCCAACCCCTGGGATTCTGATTCAGTAAAACTGAAACTGTGCTCCAGAATCTTCCTTTTTAGGAACACAGAGGATTTTGACTAAGGTGGCAACACTAGTCATTATGAAAAATATTGGTTTGTAATAGCGGAAAAAGCAGTTTCTAGAACAATATGTATTTTATGATCACATTTATGTTTTTTAAAAATTAAACTACTTGTAGATATAAACAAGGATGATGTATACTTCAAAGTAAACATGTGGGAGAAAGTCTAGGAGGATATTTAAATTTTTAACAACAGTGACCTCTATGAAAAAATAATATATTTGGGAATAGGGGGATGAAAGAGAACTTTAATAGTTAACTCTATAAATATCTGTACTATTAGCATTTTTGTACCAAAAATATACTTATATACTACTTAAAATGTTAAGAAAATAAGTCATAATAAAAAGGTAAAATATATTTTAATGTCATGAGTTAATATTAGTTTCCTAAATGGAGACTCACTTTTGTAGGATTATTAACTAATAATATAACAAGCTGGTTGTATATTTTTTAATATTCATTAATTTATATTTTAATTGAAGGATAATAGCTTTACAGAATTTTGTTTTCTGTCAAACATCAATGTCAATCCACCATCAGATCAGATCAGATCAGTCGCTCAGTCGTGTCCGACTCTTCGCGACCCCATGAACCGCAGCACGCCAGGCCTCCCTGTCCATACCAGCTCCCAGAGGTCACCCAGACCCACACCCATCAAGTCAGTGATGCCATCCAGCCATCTCATCCTCTGTCGTCCCCTTCTCCTCCTGCCCTCAATCCCTCCCAGCATCAGAGTCTTCTCCAATGAGTCAACACTTCGCATGAGCCACCATAGTATTTCTTAATTACTCTTTACTACTAGGCAAGAAATTCCTCTTTTTAGTTCCTTCTTTTTATATTTTTGTGGGCCTCCACACATCTCCTCTGCAGTGTGGTAATAGCTCCCTTCCCACTCAAGGAAATTACGTCTTCACAATACTAGGCCTCATTTTCCAGCTTATATTTAGAGTAAAAATTCTCAGGTATGAGTTTGGTAATATTCCCTGGTGGCTCAGACAGTAAAGAATCTGCCTGCAATTCAGGAGACCTGGCTTTGATCCCTGGGTTGGCAAGATTCCCTGAGGAAGGAAATGGCTACCCACTCTAGTATTCTTGCCTGGAGAATTCCAAGGACAGAGGAGCCTAGTGGGCTACAGTCCATGGGGTTGTAAAGAGCTGGACTCAACTGATTAACTAACAGGCTTCCTTGTGGCTCAGATGGAAACAAATATAAGTAGTAAGGATATTTTTCTTTGTGTGGTTTCCCAAGGGTAGAACACCAATGGGTAGAACAAGTGGGACTCTCTTCCTTAAAGCCATGACAGTATTTGGGAGCATGGCCTGGTGTGAGGACTAAGGACTATTGACTTCAATTAGGAATTACCTCATAAATTTAAAGTTGACAAGTTATCTATTGAAGCAGAACATTATGATGGCATTTACTATTGCAGCATGGTTATCATTGCATGAAGCTAATTAGATAGCAATTACACCCTTACAGATTTCTAGGTAACCAGGAAACAGTTCTGTGTATTTTACATTTTGGTATGACAACATTAACTAAAACACAAACAGCCCATATAATTAACATATGACATTATAATGCATGAATCACAACAAATTATCTTACTGATGGATAATAATTTTAGCTTGAATTATTCTTAAAATCTTTATAGAATTAAGAATTACTTCATTTCTAACTCATTTTGACTCTCCTAAGCAAAATGATGCAACCAGCTGACCCTTAGCAATATCTTATAGACTCAATTTAATAGCTAGAAGAGGGAAACAATCTTCACCTGCTTAATTTTATAGATGAGGAAAAAGTCACAATGATCCTAGATGGTCTCTATCTCCAAAGGTCTAGTGTTATCCACTGCAGATGCTGTCCCACCAATTTCCTTTCTAAAATTTCCATTACTCTTTCACATAACTATTCATTTCCACCTAGATTTATGCCTGTGATTGTGAAATTTATTCTAATCAACTGAGTAATTTTATCACATGCATCAAAAATCCTACTTCCAAACTGATCCATCTAGGAAGCTTTTTCTGACTCCAAGAATAAAAATTTCAGTCTGTACCATTATCAAGTCATCCAAGAAAAATCTTCCTTTTGTGTTTATTTAGCAGCACTTACATATATAGAAATTATATTTTCTTAACTAAAACCAGGTCCCATGATCTGTGCCAAGTAATTTTTTTCAATTCATAAACTTTTATAAATATTTAGTTTGAAAATATTAAATAAAAAGTAACATAATAAGTTGATTTTATAGACAAAATAAAATTATATGCAATTAGGGTTGTACTAAAAATTACTAACAACATTCTTAAACTATCCCCTCACCTGAATCTAGAAATTCTCCAGTTAACTTCCAGCTTTGTAGGGGGAAGAAGGCGGCTATCCTATCCATCTGCAGCAGTTAACAACACCTCCAGCTAAATCCTTTGCTGACATTTCACACTGCTTATCAATTTAATTCATTTGCCAAAGGAGATGTGAGGCTGTACTCTGTGTTAAAACAATAGTTCTGAAAAGATAGGTCACCGTCATCTCTAGGACACCAAAGTTGTGCAAGATGACAAAGCTGGTACCCACTGTCAGTGAGTGCACATTCTGTGAAACGCTCCTCCCTGCCCCACACACAGGCAGTAGATAGACTAGACAGTCAACTAAGGAACAGAAGCTGAGAACATCGAAAAAGATATAGTCTTTTTAAGTTTTTCCTCCAAATTAAATAATTGGTGGGCAACTGATTTGCCTTATTCAAGCTGACAATACAGGACGTATTTTAGAAGAAAAATATTCCAGAATAGTTTCTCAGGTAATAAAACTCCAATATGGGGTTAGAGTCCCATGGGTGATAGAGGAAAGAAACCAAAAAAAATTAAAATTAAGAATGCATGCATGCTAAGTCACTTCAGTCGTGTCTGACTCTGTGCGACCCCATGGACAGCAGACCATCAGGCTCCTCTGTCCAAAGGATTCTCTAGGCAAGAATACTGGAGTGGGTTGCGATTTCCTTCTCCAAAATTTAAGAATAAAAGTATTCAAACATTCTGTTGGCTCAAACTTTCCCAAGTAGAGCATATTAGTTTAGATATAGAATCTAAGACAGAAGGGTTGAATCAGTATGTTCACATGAATTTCTATAAACTGATTCTAAGAGAAAATTTAAATTATCATCAGTGTAAAATGGGGCCCAATATTCATGCCCAATATTTTAAATTGGAATATAAACCTTTTGTTGCTAAATAAAAGCAAAAACTTAGATCTTGCATACACTGAAAAGAAGCAAAATACATATGCCAAGGAGAAAAACCACTCCATCACATATTAAACCTTAAAATTCAATTTTTCATTTTATAGGAAAATGCATATTTTACAATAGATCTGTATGTCAATAAAACTGTATTAATAATAAGTCTTCAGTCATAGGCTTTAAGCGAAAATTTGTACTAATACAGTGTTGATTTGTTTTACCTATACCAGCCATAACTTTTTTAAATCAATTTGTAGACTAAATTTGATTCCTTGAATGTTTCACAGAAATTATTATATAATACTTAATATATAATGACTAAATAATATTTAGAAATAAATATTGAAAAATTTGAAACAAACACTACTTCGTATTTTTTATTTTATTTCATTTTAAGTGTACTCAAGGATACTTACTTGATATAGAAGGTCTTTCTGAGGCAAAGGGGGCGATTGTTCTTCATACATAGGAGGTGGTTTATGTGTGGGTGGAAGGTCGATCCTGCATGAAAAGGTTTACAAAATATGATTACCACATTTCACAAAAGACAAAACAACAACAAAAAAAAGGGGAGTGGGGAACCATCAAGATTCTCTTAAGTTTTGAGAATATTTTCCTCATACTAATATTTGTATTAGTATACATATGTTTAATTCAATTCTTACATTTCCATTAATCATCTTTGGAAAAAAGTAAACTAGCTTTACAGGTTCTAATGTTTAGAAGTAATCTGAAATAAACAATTCTTCAAAAATTTAAAAAAGAAGCAACCCATATAGAATCATTTTTTGAAAACTGTTATTAAGCAAGCAATCTAGTATATAACTAGGCCTCTCTGGTGGCCCAGTCAGTAAAGAATTCACCTGCAATGCGGGAGACCTGGGTTCGATGCCTTGGTTTGGAAGATCCCCTGGAGAATGCATGGCAACCCCCTCCAATATTCTTGCCTGGAGAACCCCCATGGACAGAGGAGCCTGGTGGGCTACAATGCATGGAGTCACAAAGAGTTGAACATAACTGAGTGACTCAGCATAGCACTAGTATATGACTAATTAAGTACTGCATATTTTTTACATGTGACCATGCGTACCAACATTTTAAAATAGTCATCTGTGTGATGGAAAACACTTTCCTCCAAAGTGTCGTAACAGTGATTTGAAAGACTTAGGGCTTCCCAGGAGGTGCTACTGGTAAAGAACCTGCCTGCCAATACAGGAGACATAAGAGACATGGGTTTGATCCCTGGGTTGTGAAGATCCCATGCAGGAGGGCATGACAACCCACTGCAGTATCCTTGCCTGAAGAATTCCATGAACACAGGAGCCTGGCAGGCTACAGTCCATATGGTCACAAAGAGGAGGGCATGATTGAAGTGACTTAGCAAAAGACTGTATCTTAAAATGGTAATGAAAAAATAAGTTATACTACATTTTGGAAATACTTCTAGTTTTCAAAGGCCATGGTCAACCTTAGAACATTGATCATGTAAATTAAGATTTTCAATCTACAAACCATTATAAATCTTGCCACCTGAAACAGAGGCTATTATATCCTTGGGGAATGCATTTACCTGTGCCAAAATGACCTAATCTACTAAAAAAAAAGTATTTTCATATATTTTTAAATTGTTATATTACAACAAAAATAGAATTAAAAATATCCTGTAGCTTTCTGCATTTTAGAAAGCAGCTTTTTATATAGACTCTTACTTTTGAAGATACAGATAACTAATTTTCAGTAATTAAGATTAGTAAATCAAACAAAATTTTACCTATATTAAAAGATAAAGAGCATGAAAGCTATAGAGGCCAAATTACAAATTCTCAGTAGTCTAATAACTTCTCAGTGTAGTCATGAAATAATATTTTAAATGATTAGAATTCAAACAATTAATAAAATACATTATATGTATTACTAGCCTACTAGTAAAGTATGTTTCTGAAATTATAGAAAAGCTTGAGATAATTCAGCAACTAATATGAATTTAACCACAAACCAGTTAGTTACTCTTGAAATATTAAAGAAATTCAGTCTCGCAGGTAACAGACTGAGAGTACTTTATTTCTTTTATTTAAAGTAATTATTTCCCTTAATGTAATAAAAATTACAGTAAATGTATAGCTCCAAGGTGCCATAAGTTGTTTAGGTGAGAAAACCTAGGTTCATGGAGGTGATTCATTCATGGTCATACTATAAACTCAATCATAACAGAGCTGAGACTAATACCCAGGTGCCCTTAACCCCAAAAGATTAGTGCTCTGTGTCAGATTACAGAGGCAAAGACATACACAAAGCATTTATGAAGACAGAAGAAGTACTCTTTGAGAGATAGCCTTATATCTTCATATAAAAACACTAATAACTACACAAGAAATAATGCCATTTGTATAGAACTTCACAGTTCACAAACAACATCATCTTATTCTACTCTTAATACAGCTATGTGAGGTAAGCAGGTCACCCAGGTACTCTTAACCCAAAAAGATTTGTGCTCTGTGCCAGATTAGAGAGGCAAAGATGCATTTATGAAGACAGAATACATTCTTTGAGAGCGAGCCTTGTATCTTCATACAAAACCATTAATAACTACACAAGAAATAATGCCATTTGTATAGAACTTCACAGTTCATAAACAACATCATCTTATTCTAATTTTATTAAAGCCATGTGAGGTAAGCAGTAAAAGTATTATTTACATTTCACAGGTGAAGTAACAAAAGCTGCTGATGGAATAAAGTGAACTGGGACATCAGTCTTTTGACTATACAACAAAGTGCAATTTCTTTTCTATAACTCTATCTAATGATTAGGTACAAAACATTCCTTTCTCTTTAAATAAAAAAGATGCACATTTTGTAATTCACCAAAATCAAATTTCTTTAAGATAAAAACTTTAAAACTCAACATATTTAATGACTTGGCGGCTGAAAGTTAAGTTATATCTATACATAAGACAGGCATATACAATCTAAAGAAGTAAACTTCTAAGACTTTTGTATCTGTCTTTCAACTACTTCATTGAAGACTTGCATGCATCTTTATTCAGAAGGCAGGACAACATAAAGGGTCATTATGCTACTATTTGGAAAGATGTATAATATACTGTAGGAAAAAAAAAGAATATATTTGTCTCTAATAGCCCCTTGCAACTGTTTATTTACCAAGATGTAGTTTGAGACTCTGATAAAACTAGCCATCTTACAGATACCTAACAGTATCTTTATTTCTATCCCTCAGACACTTCTCATATGAGTAGCTGTAATGATAAAGACTGACACATACTGAATATTCATAGTTGAACACCAGCAAAAAAGTTACCTACACTTTGTCAAGGTAGGATGGTCTCTTTTTTCGAGGAGTCAACAGCACAGTCACAAAGATAGCAATGATGAAGAGGGCAAGGACAGCTCCAATTACAGCTCCAGCTACAGCTATAGAAGAGGTCTGCTTAAATGGAACATCTGAAAAGTAACAAAAATTAGGTTTTTCAAGCAATTTTACAAAGAATTCTCGAATTCCTGTCCTCTGATTTCTACAATGTGCAAGAATGTTATCCAGCCACAAGCTCAGGATACCCCAAACTTGATGTTACTTTTTAATGCTCACACACTCTTTGCAAGATGTAACCTTAGTACTCCAACTTCACTTTTTTAAGGTTATGAAAAGAATATCCCTCGTCACATATGAATGAGTGAATCTACAGTCTATGGGCAAAGAATGTCTTAAGAAGAAAAGATGAAAACTAATTTCTTATTCTAAAAGATGATAAACGAAAACTATTCAGTATGCTTTAACAGAGTTAGCCAACACCATATTCAGCTTTATTAAAAGAAATTCTATTAAAGAAACCAAAAATCTTCAAGAAAGAGCAAAATAACACTCAAAATAGAAAATACCCTAGTTCTAATAATAAAAGTCAAAAACTGACATTGCAAAATTTAAGTTTTTAAAACAGAAATGTGACTAAAACAGTACGTGTTGCAGATAACTTCCCTTAATTACACACATTTAATACATAGTACACTTTAAAATAGTGTCTCTACTACAAAATTATGTACATTCTTCCCTATCTCCTGGCTACACAGTATATAATTTATGAATACCAATTTCTCATTTCCAGCCTGTATCATAAAAATGTTATAAGAAAGTATTTTAAAAACATATTTAAGATGACCCAGAGGGATAGTACGGGGAGGCAGGAGGAGGGTTCAGGATGGGGAACACATGTATACCTGTGGCGGATTCATGTTGATATATGGCAAAACCAATACAATATTGTAACGTTAAAAAAAACAAACATATTTAGTAGTTAGCATATCACACAATTTTTTTAAAGCCACCCTATTTTATGAATTCCCAAGTAAAAGAACTTACTAAAATTATTTTCAAATGTAAGTAATATGGATATTACAAAACCATCAATCCTTATGTATAGGTATTATTTTGACAATTTCAGCCATATTACACCCAATAACTAAATTTTGAGGAATGACCCATCAGTTACAAAAAACCTTCAATATACTCAATTTATCTAACCAGTAAGATATTTAAGGTAATATTCTGTAAATGAAGATACTTTTGTTCTAAAGGTAAATATTCTGCCCAAGGTCATTCAGTCAATGGATAGGAAATAAAGCTAGGTTAGGACATGTTACCAGAGAAAGCAATGGCACCCCACTCCAGTACTCTTGCCTAGAAAATCCCATAGGCAGAGGAGCCTGGTAGGCTGGAGTCCACGGGGTCGCTAAGAGTCGGACAGGACTGAGCAACTTCACTTTCACTTTTCACTTTCATGCACTGGAGAAGGAAATGGCAACCCACTCCAGTGTTCTTGCCTGGAGAATCCCAGGGACAGGGGAGCCTGGTGGGCTGCCGTCTATGGGGTCGCACAGAGTCGGACATGACTGAAGTGACTTAGCAGCAGCAGTAAGACATGTTACAAACCTCTACCCTACCCTATGTACACTCTTTTGGGGAAAGAATGGTTTTTGCAACATCTAATATAATCTCTTCTTTTGGGGTCCCCTATTTGGAAATAAAGAGCTCTTTTGTCTTCAATTAAACTGATGCTCACATACATCCTTAAATAGTTACTACTGGACTCCAGACATGACAAATTTAAATAGAATCAAAGCGCTATCAGTTTTGAAATATTTCACCTACTTACCATTACATAATTTCCAAATATACTATATTTAGGAGTATTTTTCAACTGTTTTTATTCAAATGTGAGTCACGCGGTGTTTTAGATTGCTAAAAAGAATGTTTCACTTCTTTACCAATTTCCTAGCAAACTAACATCTTGGGTTTGTTAATGTGTCATTTTATTAGTTTTATTCTAGACTAAAAATCTCATACCAGTGAGTGCCAAGTAACCAATTTCAACAATAACTCAAATAGTGAATAGAAACTAAAAATACACAATTATTGTAAACAATATAACCTGCTTCATCATTCAAAATGTTACCCTCATTTGCTAATACATACCTGGTTCATCATTCATTGTTGCTCATATCTCTAACCAGTACTAACTCCATTTGAATATGTGCTACATGAGGAAAAAAAGTGAAAACCAAGCCAAATATACTCTTTTATAAATGTAGAAGAGACTTGGGATGATATAGGGCTAATCTTCTCATTTATATGATCACTTTTTCCCACCATATAAATTATAGTTTCCTATTCAGGTTTTAACAATAGGCTAATTGAAACCTTTAAAGGTTATAATGCAAAAGTTATTTGACCAACATCATACACCTTGTCAGAGGAAAAATTTTTTAAAAATCTCCATGTGTCAAGTATGCTACCTATTTCACACTAGTCTAAAGTTTCCCTTTAAGAGAAGTTTTTCTTTTCCTAAGGAGTAAAGTGACTCTATGATGGAGAATTTAAATTTGAGTGTTCTTACTTTGATGATAATAACAAAGTTATACCATATTTGTAGTAATACTTCTGAAATTATTTTTCAAACACTCAGGTTACGTTTTGAATGTAATTAGTCCAAATTAAGATTTTAGGTATGAATCCATTTACCAACTGGATATCCTACTCCACAAAGATAAACTAATTATGTCAAGTATATACATGCCATAATTTCATGTTTCCTTTTTGATTTTTCAATTCTTCAAAATTTAATTAAGAAAAGAAGAAATAATACATTTAAGAGCATTAAGATTTTAAAGGTATTAACGGGTGATGAACACTAGTATGAAATGCAAATGAAAAGCTAAAGTTTCTTGCATTCAAGTCAAAGATTTTTAACAGAATTTGAGAATTTAGCCCCAGCACTGCATCCCCATACCCCTGCCCACATAATCTACATAGTCTCTATACTACAACAAAACCAGAGGAAAAAAAATTAAGCAAGCAAATGTATAAAAATTTGGCATTTTTAGACATCAAGCTAGTTTACTGAGTGATTGACATGAAGCAACATTACCTTACCATCACTTAAGAAGATGTTCTACTAAATGTAATTTTACGTTTATAAGCAGCAGAAAACAAAAAGACAAACATTCAAATATTTAGCATTAAAGAAATGGTGCATGTCTCCCAAAAGAACATATTCCTGTTATCATGGCAGCTTATGAATCCATATACATTGGAAACCACCTCAAAAAGAGAAAAAAACATTCCTCAGTACAACCAAAGTATCCTATCCATAGAAATATAAAGACACCATATATTTGCCTTATGGAGAAAACTATCAAAAATCAGTTACAAATAACCTTCATTATTTTTTCAAAAATATACATAAATATTACAGATATTAAACTGAACTAAAGCCCACGTTATCACTCTGATATAAGTGAATAAAACCTACATAAAAGCTATTCAAACATGTGCTCCCATGTGAAACTGAGGCACTTTCATAGTTTTGAAAAGTTACATACTATTCTATAGACTACAATATGTGTTTCTGGCAATTGACTAAAACCATTTTAAAATGAGTATAGAAATCTATAGTCCCTTATTATACTTATGTTAAAACACCAAATCTTAACAATTAACTGAAATGTTAAGTTTCATCCCCTTTTCTTCATTTCCTTCACCAAAACTAATGTAATCCATCAACTAATTCACAGCTTAATATACTACTCAAATTTACCTTCCTAACTTTTTGAGTTTAAAATACATAAATATTCCCACACTACATGTCACTGTATTACCAATTTTCCGCATAAATATGCCCCACTCTCACTTTTCATAAAAAGTCCTTTTAACACCTATCAATATGACATCTAAGCTTCTACATCCATCCATATATTTATCTCACTACTTTTTAAGGAAGGTCCTCTATTTGGATCAGGAGGGTGTCCTTAGATTTTCATCCAACAAATTACCAGTAGTAACCTAATGTGTGTCAGGTCTTGTTCTAAGTGCTAGCAATGCAAAGGTAACATTTACAGTCCCTCTCCTCGCAACAGAAAACAAAATCCTCAAAACAGTGTTGGAGAATCCATAAATTTATTTTCCAATAAAGTATAGAAAGAAACGATCACTTATCTAAAAATAAAATAGAGGGAGAAGGCATTTAATAAAAATTAGCATTGTACTAATCTGGATTGGCACTGGTAGCCCTAGTAGGTCCATGCATCAGGTGGCACCCTGCCACACGGCACCCAAAATATCCTATGGGGAGTGTAGAGTTGGACAGTCCCGAGTTAAAGTAGACAGTTACATCTTCACTTGGTTGTCCTCCTCATCATAGTCTGCATCTTATGACAGATATATTATGACATATGGGAGCTCAGCTAAACTAAAAATTTATCTAGATTCAACAAAAAATCAAAAATGTAAAGGAGGCATGACATGGGTGCTCTATGTGACAAGTGAACATCTGACTCATAAACCAAGTGAGGGTACCAATGCTAACCCATGTTAAATACTAGTAAGCATTTATTCTTGGTAAATGTCATTCCTGCAAAGAATTGACAGAATGAACACCAATAACACAGGAACAAATTATAAAACAAAATCCTCCAGAATGGCAATGCAAATCTTACTCCTAACACCTAAACTGCATGTTACATTATGAAATAAAACCATGGCAACCTAATTAGATGTCAGAAATCAAGCCCCCCTCAGATAAAATAATTAGAAACCAAATAAAATATAAATTTATATTCACTCCTCTTTAACAAACCTCACACTAAACCCATACTGGGCTGAAATAACTAATGTGAGGGTGATTAGCATTGACACTGAAAAACCAAACACCATGAACATAAAGACTAGTGCTCAAAACAGTAGTTGGGATGAAAACTGTTAAGGTCCCTAAAAATGTACATCTTTCATTTGAATCTACTTTTTTCTGAGAGGTAACTGAGCTTTCATATATAAAAATCAGTGTCAAAATATACTCAACATGGACTTAACACTTTTAATCACTAAATCAAAAAAGTGTAAAACCAAGACGAAAAAACAAATGAAGCATATTCAATCATATGGTTTTTCTCGAAAATGTTTTAGTGAGGAAAAAGTTAACCTTTCAAAGTGAGGTACGATTATATTATTTACTCAAAGATTCCTCTTTTAGTGAAAATAATTAATCTTTTAAAAATGTTACTTTATCAAATTAAAAAAATTTCACTTTTGAATATTTTATAATGCATATAGCAAAATTCTATGGTAGCACACATATAATTTATAAACTCTACATGAGGAATACATACGAATTCTTAACTGATAGGTACAGTCAAGTTCCGCTGAAGACCACTGACCTAGAGTAGATAGATAATAACTAGAATAATGTGGTTATTACAGCAGAGGAGATATAAGTTGATAAAAAAGAATTATGAAAAGCAGTTATTAACTCATGAAGGGAAAAGTTTCATTGAGCTATAATTTGAACTGGACCTTGAATACAGACTGATTTCCCAGTACAGCAAAGAGAGGAAATGGAATTTCAGGTCAAGGGAGCAGCATGAACATAGTTACTAAGACATCAAAGTACATGGTATGGTAAAAAACAGAATTAATAGATCTAGATGTTATATAGGTTCCTTGTCAGTAAGTCTAGGCTTTGAGCATCAAATTGCTGCTAATATTGCAAGAAAACCAGGTACTATGTTCCTGATAGAGGAACATACCACCACTTAAGAAGTAACTTTGCTACCAAAAAGTAAACACTAATCTTATCAAGGCTCTAGATCTGTCAAGAGATAAAAGCAAGAGAAGCAAACCCAACTGGAAAACTGCAGGACAAATGAAGCTGTTTCTTCCCAAAAAATTCCATGGGAGTAGTGTGGAAGTGGGAAACAGCACATAAAGAATACACAGATTAAAAGACATTACAACCAACCAATGTATGGATCATATGTGGTTACTAGCTAAAACTGTAAAAAGAGATGATTAGAAATTTGAACAGTAACTGGATACTTGATATTAGGAATGATTCATTTCGGTAGAGTAATGAATCTGTGATTACTTTTTCTAAATGTTCCTTACCTTTCAAGTTACAGACTGACATACTTACAGATGAACTAGTAATAATGGCAGGAGGGATTAAACAGACTGGAGTTTAAATGAAACAAGACTGACCATGAATGTACAATAACTGAAGCAGGTACGTGAACATTCATTATTGTGTCTTACTTTTGCATATTTTTAAATAATTTTTTAAAAAAGTCAAAGCCTCTAGGTTTTGTTACCTCTAACTTTTAGATCAAACTGTCCCTTCAAGACTAGGTTTTTCCTGAGATATTTTTCATAACTGAGACTGTGAAAATTAGGATATCATGTCTATATAGAAATATTATGCATGAAAGGGAATGAGGTCTTGAATTAGTCTCAAGTTTTGGGAATATACTTTACTAAACTTTGACGAGGTTTCATCCACCGTGCCTAGCCAGAATAAACAGCTATTTGGTTGGCCAAAAAGTTCATTCTCGTTTTTTCTGCAACATCTTATGGAAAAATATAAATGAACTTTGTGGCCAACCCAAGGCAAGTGAAATAAAACATCACAAAATGGAATCGTTTTATCTTTAGAAATTGAAGTGAACATGATAAAACTATTATCAAGGTTCAAGAAAAGAAATGATCCCAAGCGTAGGTATATAGCAAAAGCTTCTGTAAGCAATTCTTGGTTTTAAGCTCTTGATGGAAATCCATCACTATTCAATTCAAAGTAGATACACTTTTTTAAAAACCAGTGCTTATTGGAATATAACAGAAGAAAACAAATGCATTAATAGAAACAATCTAAAAACCGAAAAGTTGGTATATTCTGTACACTATTCAATGATTCTTTTGTGCATGAATTTTTATTGGCATAATAAGATGAAATCAAACTTAATTCAGTCAAATTGTATGTTATTTGGGGGGAAAAAACTGTACTGCTTGCTCTAAAATAGTTTAAAGTATAGAGGAAAAGTGTATCATAATTTTATTTTGGTTTATTTTAGGCTTTCAAGTTTTTAATTTTTATTTTTGTATACACCATGCAGCATGTGCAATCTTAGTTCTCTGACCAAGGACTGAACTCAAGCCCTCTGAAGTAGAAGCATAGAGTCTAAACCACTGGCTTGCCAGGGAGTCCCTGTATTATAATTTTAAAAGTCAGAAATAAGGAACAAGGAGAATAAGAATCAATGTTATTCCTACTTGAAGCAGCTCATGAGCTATAAGGTAAAAACACTAAATGCCAACTTAAAAAATATCTTATGCAATTTGGTAATTCCAAACTGAAAGTTAATATATAAAAAACTGATGTCAAAGTCACAGCAAAACACTTAAAACATTTTAACTGCTAGGGATAAAGAGATAAGACAATTTATGACTGTGGGCAATGTTACTGATTATATGTATATATGAGATAGGAATTCTGATTAATCAAAAGTAAATTTTATAATGGTTAACATACCCAAATAGTTCTTCAAATTTTATTTAACTGTATCCTTAACCTGGTATGGTTTTATTTGGAAAGAGAAATTAATTCATTTCTAATTCCACAAAACATCATTAATTAAAGGGAACTAGGTTACAGAGGAAGAAGGCAATGGCACCCCACTCAAATACTCTTGCCTGGAAAATCCCATGGCTGGAGGAACCTGGTAGGCTGCAGTCTATGGGGTCGCTAGGAGTCAGACACAACTGAGGGACTTCACTTTCACTTTTCACTTTCATGCATTGGAGAAGGAAATGGCAACCCACTCCAGTGTTCTTGCCTGGGGAATCCCAGGGATGAGGAGCCTGGTGGGCTGCCGTCTCTGGGGTCGAACAGAGTTGGACACGACTGTAGTGACTTAGCAGCAGCAGCAGGTTAGAGACACACACACGCAGACACAAACTCTCTCTCTCTCTGGGGACAAAGAAGGTAATCCATAACCATAGGCTTGTTACAGAAATATGCCTCTAAAGAATTTTTTTAAAAAACTTTTATTTAAAGATTTGTTGTGCAGCTATTGGGCTACCACCGGATAAGTAACCTGATTTAAAAAAAAAAAAAATCCCTGGTACAAATCAAAATTAAATATATCCCAACATACCAAAAATTTGAGAAAGGAGCTTTTTATGGATGGTACATCAACAAGTAAATAAGAAAAACAATTCAATCTGTAAATAATTCTTGTTAAAATTTAAAAATCAATATGGGTACCATTTCTTTCTTATACTTCACATTGATTACTTCCACACATTAATAAATTCTTGTTCATACTTTTGTTTTTAGCAGTATTTACCAAAAGCAAAATCAAACTCAAATCTGATGTTTTCACATCTAATATTGCTACATTTCTCTCAATTTTTGCACGTATATGCTATACTTCCTACAGCCTCTTGTGCTAAACATTCAGCCAGGGATACCATTATAAAACTTTCCTATTTATGGCTATCAGAAGCAATACTACTACTGAGAAAGCTTAACGATTTCTTTAATGTTAGATTTATCAAATGGAAACCTTTCAGGCACATGGTAAAATACTAAATCTTTCAACTATAAAGTACTTCTCAAATATCACTTTTAAAGTTAACCCCTATGCTATTAAAGTTTCAAGACATGTCAATAAAAATGGAAAAAAAGGGGAAAAAGAGTTGAATTAATCTCCATTGTACAAGTATTTTAACCAGTGTGAAAGAAAACTCTAAAGTGAATACAAAAATGAAAAACCGGCCCGAATATAAAGGTAATAAATATAAACATGGCCAAAATATACTAAAACTATTCTGCCATCTTTTCCAAGAAGAGACTAGGAGTTCAACTCATCAGTCAGCTCTGTACATTACTGATATTCAAAATTAATTTAACAAAATGTTTATTAATATGACTATGCTTATAAACAAGTCTCTATGTACAATAAACATAAAATTCTAATAAACAACAGTGCAATGCTTCAGAAAGTCTTAAGCATTAGTAGCAGATTCTTAAAATTCTGAAGTCTTTTAGCTTGCTAAATGCTTTGGATTAAGGATACAGAATATATCAAATATTCACTTGCAGTTTTCATGTCACCCTCTACTGCCAAAAACAAAACAAACCAGCAAAAACTAAACAAACAAAAAGCCCTAACTACACAATGATCACAATTTAAAAGGAAATTCATGATCACTAAGTAGATATTTATACTTTTAAAATACAGCTCCTGAAAACACTGTTAACCTCCTTCAGATCAAATAGAGATTTATATGATATTCTAAATGGGATTACTCTTCTCAAATTCATATAGCACTTCAAATCACTGTTCCAAAGATGAAATTTTGATTTAAAAAAAGGCACAAGTTTATATCTTCCAAAGAAAAAAGCTTTAGACTCATCTTTCTATGGTCATATCATTGCTAACATTTAAATTAAAAGTTACTTCAATCATAGAGTATTATCAAGAAAGTTTTTCTTCCAATGATTTGGATCAAAGAGTCTTAATATTTGTCAGTGGTAAGCTATATTTAAAACAAATATTTTCAACAAGACATTAGCGAATTTTACATAATTGTATCCTTAACCAATACTTTACTGTTATACTAAGCTTTTGAGGGAGAGAAAGAAAATAGATTTCAAACTTCCACAAAATACTGCTGGTTAAAATAAACTAAGTTATAAACATTGAGATTAAAGCCTTCACTACTTGCAAAATTCTATGAACATGTTAAACTTTGCCATATAAAAATATTTTTTTTTAGATCTGATGAGGATTAAGAAGGGGTAGGTTGAGAAGGCAAAAAACAAAAAATGTACTTTTTCTTTATTAACAAAATAAGTCAATTTAGGGTTCTCCTACAAACTTCTATTTCAATTCTATGGCAAAACACCTAAAGGCAATTCTACAGTCCTTTTTTCAAATGAATCATCAACAAGAAAAACATATTCTGCGGGCTACAAAATAGTTGTCATTATTATAGTTGTATAGAATCCCACTGCAGAAGCAATTTAATTACATCACAAAGAAGATCCACATGTGAAGATTTAGGAAAGATTTCTTTTGCAAAAGATGCATGATTTTTGGAAAGAATAAACTTAATTATGTAAAAATCAAAACAAAAAACCTCATGATGTTTCCAGTTTTAATTGGAAAAACAAAAATCTTGAAACATATACAAACATTTAGGAGAAAAGAGGGGATGGTTTGACAACATCCATCAGCAAGTGTTAGTGACTGGTTCTATAACTAAGATTTTTTTTCTTGTTAAATTTCAAATTTCCAAGTTTATTCTATTTTTTCCTATATATATTTACCCGTTTGAACAACATCAATAAATGACTAAAACAAGATGGTCTATCACATTCTTTGCACAGATTCTTGTCTGAAACATCTGTCTTATTTTTTAAAAAATGGTATTCCAATGCTTGTTTGCTTGTTTACATGGTTTTCCATATAGTGAAATGTCCTCTCTACACTCTATTAAACTATGTACCATCTTCTCATTATTATTATATTTAGCACATAAAGCATTAAAACAAAACTACCACTTCATGTACCAACGTTTGCATGACAATATAAGCATTGTCTTCCAGAGATGAAAAAAATTGTAATAATTATCATGTTTAAAAGGCATGTTTTTATTACTCTTAAATGTATTTTGGACAAAAATATTGATCAGCTAATTAATGCTCTTCCACACATCATGTTCACTGAGTTTACTACCACAGTTTTTAGTGCAACAAAATACCTTTGAAAAGCCACTCTACAGTAATTATGGCAAGGCTCATTAAAATGCAGAGGTAAAGATTCCATTTGTATAGAAAGATAGAAAACAATGTTTGAAAAGAAAAGGTGTTTCATCAGGCTGAATTTTTTGTATACTAAAAATATATATAAACATTTCTTGAATTAGTTTTATAGTCAATTTAGATGTAATATCATTTAGTGGTGATAAATTTTGAGAGGTATATGTTCAATAAACATTATACTTGAGATTATATAGTCTTAGGTAAACATTTAATACACAATGCCAAGGTAGTTTCCTTTTTTTTTTTTTGTTTCTTTTAATTTTTGTACCAAAAAGTCATACATTTAATGTTGACATTTCTTCTTACCTGTGTGCCTCAGACCAATAAAGTACTCTGCATTAATATTTATATCTTGAGACAGTAGTATAGCATTGAAAAAAAAATTGTAAAGCAGCTCAGATACATTGAACCCAGATTTTACATTTCCATTTGTCAAATCAGAATATAAAAAGTAAGCTTGAAAATCAAGTTGAAAAAGCTTATTCTTCCCCCAAGAAAAAGTATGAACAATCTGAAAATGATCAACTAGTATGAATGAAACATTGTACATTAAGTCATATTTAGTGGTTGCTAAACATACCACTCCCTCCTGGAAATTACGGAACCATCTACATGTGAAACCAAGTCATCTTCATTTTCGTCATACTGTTCATCACTGACGAACTTCATTCCCATTTTTAGATCTTCATAATAATCCATTGGTCTTTCAAATCTATTGAGATTTTCTACATTGTTCCACTGCGTTTTTTCAGGCTCTTCTAAATAGTCTTTCCGTATTAGATTGTTCACTGGATTTTTGTTTTCTTTTTTTACACTGTCTGGGTAAGAATCAAGCTCATCTTGTTGAAGAACATCTATTTGTGATTCTTTTTGCATATCTGATGGTGGAATGTAGTTCTTGGCAAAGTAGTCTCCACGAAACGTCCGTCTTCTCCTATAGCAGAATATTCCAGCCAAAACACTTACAAGTACTATGAAGAGAGCCCCACCCACTACACTAGCAATGATCGTGCCGATTGTGTCATCCTTAATTGTTGCCAAAGTTGACAATGGGAAGGGCAATTTTTTTGGTTCTGTTGCTAGATCCTCGAAGTCAGCAGTTGAGGGATGCCACTGAATTGTAGGCTGAAGGGTGGTAGTAGTAGGAGGATCTAATGGAAAAAGTAAAGATAGACAAGACACAGAAGGCAAAGAATGTCAATGCAGGCTGATTCAGCAGCAAGTTGAAAAGACAGCACAGTTAATGAAAATACATTCATAGTAACAATAGTTTTTCATTCTTAATTTAAGATCAGAGGGTAGTGATACTTCTATATATATATGTATTTTAATAACAAAACTGACACTAAGTCAGTTACCAATCACATAAGGGAAGTGAAAAATTATGGTGTAAATCCTAAATTTTCTATTCCAAGTTTAAGCACAATACTATACTCTAAGAAAAATAGTTTTTTTTAATGAAGACTATTTAAATGTTATATATATACTATATAGCTGGCTTAAGAATTATCATTATCAAAAAATTAAATCAAATCGTTCAAATGTACATTTTCTTAGCCAGTACAGTAGCAAAAGGAAGTAACAGAATAATAAAGTAAAAGAATGAAAAAAAAATTCAAGTGTATTTTCTTAGTATCCATCTTTACCTAATAAAGTTAATCTTTATTAAGAGGTGAACTTATCTTTAAAAGAATGAAAAACTATAGATTGTTAAGTGGCCATAGTATAAGCTGTTGGCTTAATAATTCTCTCAAAAATATTTTCCTTAAATAAAATGCTTTAAATTTGCATGTATGCAGTATATACCATTATTTAGTGATTAAAAAAAATAAAAAGTACATATTTATACTGTTAGCCAATCATGGGCTTTTATCAAATGAGACTACAAGACAAAAGAAAAAGCATGTTACATAAAGTGTTATAAAAATAACATCATCATGTCTATATCCCACAGTAAGATATCTGAACATTTGAGGAAATTTGAGAAATTTCAACCATATCTGCAAAATTCAATGTCACATTGCTTTAGGATGGAATCTCAAAAAGAGCAGCTAATATTTTAGAGAGAACATTCTAATGATACTTAAATATTAGATGCAAATGACCCTGTGTATTGCCATTAGATTATAGAGTAAATAGCCATTAATATTAAAAAGCAACTAAACATAAATAGTAAAAAATAAAGATTGGTTAATAATTAAGTGGTATCCGCAGATCATGTTACACAAAATTCTAGAGTTTGAAGAAAGGATGAGTTTAAAATTCTTGAATTTCTTCATTGATAAAAAAATGATCCAAATGATAATCTCCTATAATTATTTTTTAAATGAGTGGTACTTACAGAGCTTTTAAAAAGTGATTGTTAGAAAAATACTAAATCTACATGGGTAAGTTATTCTAAAATTACAAGCTAAAGAAAAATACTTACTGAAACAGGTTTCATCACGGAATGCCATATGTACAGAATGTGGTAAAAATTTAGCAAGTACAGTATAAAATGTAACAAGTACATTATAAGTAATTTCCTATGAGTGTAAACCAATATAACAGGCAATCCAGTCAAGTACCTTGAAGTGAATATTATTTATCACAGTATATGTAAGTGAATCAACGAAGAGTTTCAATTTGTGAGAACATAATCACTAGCTGAATAAATTCAATTTTAAAATTGTGGAACAGTAGGATCATTTGCGCTATAAAAGTAGTAAAGCCTCATATAATCCAATCCATCCTCACAGAACCAGGATATTGAAAATTAATCATTTATAAGATAACTCGTGTATTTTCTAAGGAGGACTAATGGAAAAGTTTTAAGTATTCAATGTCATCTTTATAATGATTACCAAAGAAAAAAGTAGTATAATAAACGGGCATCAGCATGTTTAAACAAAAATACAAATTACCTAATTAATGATTTAAAATTCTAAGTTTGTGATAGCTCTTAATGAAGTGGTATTTTTCTCAGAATAGTACACCTGTGTTCTCATCAAACATAAGATACGTAACTGTACATTTGTATGAAGTATTCTTTAAAAAATCACCAACATTTATTTCTACTTGCAATGTTCTTTATGTAAACACAAATGGACATCTACTGTTTATTTAACTGAGATTTAACAAAATACAGCTTTCAGAAAATCTAACTACAAAAAAAAAAAACAGTAACCCCCCAAAAAAATCTATTGAAAACTTAGTCAGTGGTTTTAGAATTTTTTTTAACCTACCATCTCAACTATTAAAAAAGAAAAAGAAATAAAAAACCAGAATAGCCTCACTATCAATAAATTCCATGAAAAACGGACTTTTACTAAACTTTATATTTTGTATCTTAAGCGACAGACAGACATATGATGATTCACATGAGACATTTATTCCTGCTTTCCAATTTTGCTCTACTCCAAGATAATTACTGTGAGAGTCATATTTGTGAAATGAGGCAACTAACAGCTACTTATTTATCAAGATTTATAAATCCTTCCCAGCAGCATTCTGTATTAATGCAGTTTTTTTTTAATATTCTTTGCTAAATGTGGTAAATAAATATATAACAAATGTAATAAACTAGTAGATTCTGAGTTCTCCATATCCAACTTCTCAACTTCCCTTTTCAAACAAACCGAGTCCTGCCAAATAGGAAAACAAATAGTCCAGCAAAACCTCTGTAGCTGTAAGTATGTTTTAGCCTAATAATTACTATGTTAAATATGGAATGAATTGGTTCCTTTTTATTTGAGACTATATAAATTGTTCATAAACAAAATCTATAAACATTAAAATTTAAGGACTGCTAAGTTAAGTGTGTTTAATATGTCTGGATCAAATCAATTTGATTTGAAATTCAAGACCTGCACAGGAATATACTTTGATTTTTTTAAGGCATGAGGGAACTTAATTGATATATGAAAATTTGCTTCTCTATTCTCAGAGAAGTAAGAGGTATCAGGAGAAAAAACCCACATCAAAAGCAACTAGAAAAACACAATTTCATGCAGTCACTCAGTTTTGGACAGAGTCATTGTACCATGATGAGTAATAACTAAAGCTGTATATTGCAATCTTGGATCCTGAATACACAAAAATTATGCCAATGTTGGAAAATGTATAACAAAATTTCAAATAACTTCTCTCAGAGCTAATAATTCTATTCTGTTCTGGGTTACCTTTTAGTCTCCAGTCATATGATATACTCATTTACAAATATTTAAAAAAATCAGTAATGAAATTTTAAAATATAAATTTTATTTTTGAGATAAAAATGTTGTCCTGGAGAAAAACAAGAACATATGACTCACAATGAAAAAAGACTAACTTTCTGATCATTCACTGTGTAAGTTATGGCCTTTTATTGTGATAAAAGCCTACTGTAGACCTTAATAGCCATTTTGGAAAGGCAATTTATATCTAAGATACTAGATATAACTAAGAAGCTCTTAGCGGACTTAATTAAACTCAGCACGGTATACTGTATTAAAGACTATGGATAGAAAAGTAAAGTCTAATTCCTGATGATTACTTAAAGAAAACCATTTCATATAATGCCATCTTTTTCTGAAGTATTTAGTGATAATTTGATTTTTCATATTTACTCAAAATGTTTCCACTCTTACAAGACTTGGTAGAAGTTGATTTTAAAATGTGTAAAGTTTATCATCAGTGTTACATTAGGACTTTTGTCAAGAAAAATTAAATTACATAAAGACAGATTCTCAATTTTTTATTCTTACTTGTTTTCTTCTTAAATGTATTCATGCATGCAATAAAAGTTTCCTGAACACTTGTTATGTGTTAAATATTGCTGCAATTGGTCAGATTGATTAAAGCAGACAAAAATCTTGCCTTCAAGAACATATGTTCCAGTGGGGATAAGAACAGGCACGCATATAAATAAAACCAAATATGTAGTCTATCACACGGTAATATGTACCACAGAGAAAAAAATAAGACAGAGAGATGAAAGACAGATAGTAGTAAAGGGGTGAGAAGAGAGGAGTTTCAATTTTAAATAGTTGTGAAGGTGATATTATGAGCAAACACTTAAAGGAAGTGAGGGAAAGAGATATGAAGATATCTGAAGAGTATTCTCAGCAGTGGAAACAGCAGAGGCAATGACTCTGAAATGTACCTACTGTGTTCAAAAACAGCAAACTGGCCGGTATGACTGAAGCCAAGCAAGCAAGAGCTATTAATAAGAGGTGAGCTCAAAAAGATAATCTAGCACCAGTACATGTACAGAGCTCACAAATCACTGTAAACATCTGGTTTTCATTGTGGGTAAAACGGGAAGTCCATAAAAAGTTTGGAGTAGAGGACTGACGTGATCTGGCATGTCCTTTAAAAGGGTTAATCTGGCTGCTCAATTGATGACAGGCTGAAGAGTAGGAATATTATAGAGAAGCAAGGGTTGCTGATGGTTTGTGCCAGAATACTGGCAAAGGAAGTAGAGAATTGGTAAGGTTTTGTATATAACATAATGAGAAAGTTGAGACCAATTTGTTGATGGATGGGGTGTGGTATGAGAAAAAAAATCAAAATCAAGAATAAGTATCAAGGATTTCATGCCCTGAGCAAATGTACTGACAGAGATACCAATAACTAAAAGACAAACAAAGACTTCTAGAGGAAGAGATTTCATGGCAAAAGGCATAAGAAAGATGAGGAACTCAGTTTTGAATGCAAGTTATACTTCTACATATAAGGGGTTGGGTGTGGGTGCTAAGTTGCTTCAGTTGTGTAAGACCCTGTGACCCTATAGACCTATACCCTGCCAGGTTCCTCTGACCACAGGATTTTCCAGGCAAGAAACTGGAATGGGTTGCCATGTCCTCCCACAAGTGATCCTCCCAATCCAGCGATCGAACCCACATCTCTTATGTCTCCTGCATTAGCAGGTGGGTTCTTTACCTCTAGTGGCACCATTGAAGCCCCCATAAGGGGTTAATGATCACTAATAGACAGTGGGACACACAAGTAACCAGTACTGGGAAATGGACCCAGAATACCAATGATATAAATTTGGCAAATCACCAATTGATAAGACGCTAAAATTGAGCCTTGCTATTTAAAAAATTACAAAATTAGAATACATTGAGCCTAGGATTTATAAGTAATATCCCATACCAAATTTTGTACAACAGAAATAATAAGTATGCAGTCCTTAGGTAACTACATTTTAAATATGGATTTCCTGTGGCTTCAAAGTTCTTTTCTTTTTTAACAAAAAACCTCTAAGGAAAGAAAAAGAGACTAATATACTAATACATTTATATCAAAGCACTGCTACTGGCAGGAAAGACTAGGTAGAGATGCACAAAACTCTAATCTGTTTGTGAGATACATGCAAGAAAAAAAAAAACTTGTGTCCCTACCATGTGCCAGGCACTAAGTGCTAAGAATACAATAATAAAGCAAATACAGATTGTTTAAATATGAGGACAGATAATAGGTAAATAAGTAAGTATACAACTACAAACTGTGATAGATAACATGCAAAATAATATGGGGAACTGTTCTTAGATTAAGAGATCACAGAGGACAAAGAATGTGACATTAATGCAAGCTTAAAATTTCTCTAAAATCATGCAAAAGAATCTGAAAAATAATATATATTTGTACATATATAAAACTGTATCACTTTGCTGTACACCCAAAACATTGTAAATTAAGTAGTTTAATTTTAAAAAATTTAGTTTTAGACTGAACAACAGAGATAAAACTCTTAATACCTATTATCAAATTACTATACAAACCTGTATTTCTCAAGGTTCTCTTCCTTTTTCCTCTCATTTTCCATTTGTTAGAAATAAAGATTACTACATTCTTATAGTCAAGGAGATGCTTAAAATATTTATATCATCTTTATAAATAAGCATTCCACTGATAATTTATTTATAGCCACACCCAGGAAAAATATATTTTTAGCTCCAACTGTTTTGTAAAAACCCAAATTTATACTCAAACTGATGAAAACATTCACAGTGAAACAAATGAAATGCATAAAATCTAAGTTCTTAGTGGCTTATGGACCAACCAGAAAAAACATCTTAAATTTTATTTCATAGGCACATTTTCAGTAGCATGCCCACTTCACCTCTTAGTAACTCAATAAGGCATAATCTCATATTGAGTGATGATGATATTTAATAAGAAAGGTCATCAAAATGGATATTTTATTTATTAAAGACACTTGTGTGCAGAATAGCTGCCAAAGGCAAACAAAAAATCCACTATTTATTTTTGGTATAAATACAAAAGAACCTAGAAAGGTACAGACTATACGCAATATTGTAACTAAAAAATCAGCTTATATGCATAGGTCTTAAAATGTATATGAAGTTACTGTGTAGACATTTTGACAGTTTTTAAGTCATGGAATGCTACTTTATTACATGAATTTCAGGTAGAGTTACTTTATCATATCTCTTTTAGATTATTTGGAAAACCTCACACTGAGGAATATGTATCTTCACAAGTACAAATTACTGCCTCCATCATAGCACTATTGTTATCACTGTTGTTATAGAAATAATATACATAATTCATTTTGTGAGTAGATATTAACTTACCTGAAATATAGATGACCTTTTGATCACTTCTTTGGCCAAGCGAATTGGTCACTTTACAGACATAAACACCAGAATAATTGAAAGTCAGTGGATGGACAAAATGAAGAGTATTGTCTGAAGCCAATAAACCATCAGGCCACTGTCCATCTAACCTAGATTTTAAAAAGCATGAAATTAAATACTTTCAGATTCTATTCACTGACAACTATTTAAGTAAGATATTACACTTGCCAGTTGTTAGAGAAATAATCAGCATCCTTTAGGTAAAATTCACTATGAAATAAAAGCATGTAAGTTATGAATTTTCATTTTAGTAGAGATGAACCAACAGATAAAGAACACCCATTTAAACACGCATTCTTTCAAAATATAAATTCATATAAGTGAAGCTAGGCTAACATATTAGAGGGAATAGGAGAGGAGAGAAAAAAATTATTGATTTTTAAAGAATTATATTGAGAAAACTGGAAAATTAGAAGTATTTCAAAACATACCCATAGTCTTAAAAGAATTAATTCTCAGTGAATTATGAATCCATACATGATGTATCTATAATTTTCATAGTGAAAGTCATCACTTTAGCACACGTTAATATTTTAGCACCTTCTGTAACATATTTAAAGAGTAACACTTAATATTGAGAAACTAAGTTTATACTGCACTATATTCGAAAGATGGTTAACTTCTAAAGCACCAACAAGGGTTTTCTTACAAAATAATTTTATTCATAAAGTATCTGTGACAGTAAAAAACAAGGCACCTTTGCTATCAATAGTAACTCTTTTAAAATGATTTTTATACTAATTAGGCTAAAAGGTTCTATCTGGTGTACATGCTACTCTGTGAAATATAATAGGAATAAAATTTCACTGTAAGAACTCTAAAGCTATTCATTGCAATGGAAGTGAAGTGAAGTGAAGTCGCTCAGTCGTGTCCGACTCTTGGCGACCCCATGGACTGTAGCCTATCAGGCTCCTCCATCCATGGGATTTTCCAGGCAAGAGTACTGGAGTGGGTTGCCATTTCCTTCCCCAGGGGATCTTCCCGACCCAGGAATATTGCAATGGAACTAAATGTAAACTGTTTTATATCACTTTTCCATGTTAGGGTATATCCCACTGTGGAGTGAGGAGGAACCAATTAAGTCCTTATTTTGAAAGTGTTTTTTCAGCCCATAAATTATTTTTATTAAGAGTAAACCCAGGTACAGAACTATAGTTTGAGTTAAGCAGATTTTCAATCAGTTCATTTACTCAGTCATCCATTATATAATTATTAAGAACTTAACCATCTACCATACTCTGCTCTGCTAGTGTTGCTGAAATGCACAAGTAAGAAAGATTTAGTCCTTGTTTTCAGTGATCTAAGCACATTAGTAGACCAACAAATTTACTTACAAAGGGAATAAGGACAAAGAACATTGAAAAGGTACAAAGAAACAAATCAACACTAGAGAAAGGATTTTGTTCTGTGATCCAAACAACCAATAAAACCTTTTAGAATTGCTTGAACCATGAACTTCCTGATGTTCAAGCTGGTTTTAGAAAAGGCAGAGGAACCAGAGATCAAATTGCCAACATCTGCTGGATCATGGAAAAAGCAAGAGAGTTCCAGAAAAACATCTATTTCTGCTTTATTGACTATGCCAAAGCCTTTGACTGTGTGGATCACAATAAACTGTGGAAAATTCTGAAAGAGATGGGAATACAAGACCACCTGATCTGCCTCTTGAGAAATGTGTATGCAGGTCAGGAAGCAACAGTTAGAACTGGACATGCAACAACAGATTGGTTCCAGATAGGAAAAGGAATATGTCACGGCTGTATATTGTCACCCTGCTTATTTAACTTATATGCAGAGTACATCATGAGAAACACTGGACTGGAAGAAACACAAGCTGGAATCAAGATGGCCGGGAGAAATATCAGTAACCTCAGATATGCAGATGACACCACCCTTATGGCAGAAAGTGAAGAGGAACTAAAAAGCCTCTTGATGAAAGTGAAAATGGAGAGTGAAAAAGTTGGCTTAAAGCTCAACACTCAGAATACGAAGATCATGGCATCTGGTCCCATCACTTCATGGGAAATAGATGGGGAAACAGTGGAAACAGTGTCAGACTTTATTTTTATGGGCTCCAAAATGACTACAGATGGTGACTGCAGCCATGAAATTAAAATACGCTTACTCCTTGGAAGGAAAGTTATGATCAACCTAGATAGCATATTCAAAAGCAGAGACATTACTTTGCCAGCAAAGGTTCGTCTAGTCAAGGCTATGGTTTTTCCTGTGGTCACGTATGGATATGAGAGTTGGACTGTGAAGAAGGCTGAGCGCCGAAGAATTGATGCTTTTGAACTGTGGTGTTGGAGAAGACTCTTGAGAGTCCCTTGGACTGCAAGGAGATCCAACCAGTCCATTCTGAAGGAGATCAATCCTGGAATTTCTTTGGAAGAAATGATGCTGAAGCTGAAACTCCAGTACTTTGGCCACCTCATGTGAAGAGTTGACTCATTGGAAAAGACTCTGATGCTGGGAGGGATTGGGGGCAAGAGGAGAAGGGGACGACAGAGGATGAGATGGCTGGATGGCATCACTGACTCGATGGACATGAGTCTGAGTGAACTCCGGGAGTTGGTGATGGACAGGGAGGCCTGGCGTACTACGATTCATGGGGTCGCAAAGAGTCGGACAAGATTGAGCGACCGATCTGATCTGATCTGATGACTTAATTTAGCATTGAAGGGTAAAGGTAATATTCTTAAATTATTTAAACAACAAAAACTTCATATCTTCTTCTTAAGAGGACCTTGGAAAGAACACTTTTACAAACATCAGCTTTCAAAAGGTGAACTCTTTCTCTAGAAGTACAAAAATGAATATGAAGTCTAGGTATCTTACCAATTAGCTCTGTACTTTGGGCCCTAAATTCTAATCCCTTTAATTCTGAGAAATATAAAAATGGCTTATAATCCTTTAAAGGTGCTTATTCAAATAAGCTAGAAAATATAAATACCATATTAAACTCACAACAAAGGACAAGCTAAACACCTTTCAGGCTCTTTAACCTACACTACATGGTTTAGATTCTTCAGCTTTACCCTCACAAAAACTCTATGGAGTACTCTTATCAATGAGGAAACAAAGTATTAGAAAGGTTAAATGATTTATTCAAAAGACTGCTCCAAGTACAGACACTAGAATGAGAACTCAGAAGTCATGACTTTCAGAAATACTTTATTACACATCTTAACCAATGCCTGCTTCCCACCTTGAAGAAAATGTAAATAGAAGGCCTTCACAACTTTTAAACTTTATCTTTCCTTAAAGACAACAGGTTAACCAAATATATTCTTTCTCTGATCCCACAAAATACCACCTAAAACAGGAGGAAAGGAATAAAAAAAATATTAAAGACCAACAAATAGAAAGAGAAAAGGAGGCAGAATTCATCATACAAGATGTATCAAAAACTTTTAGAAGACAGAAAACAGATAGGGAAAATAATATATGCATTAAGCCAGTGTTTCCCAGACAGAAGACAGATAAAAAGACAGAAGTGATTCTATCTCCAGGGGACATATCTTGTATACCTTGAAACAGTTTTGGTGGTCATAGCTGAGAGTAGGGAAAGTGTGTGCTACTGACTCTAGAGAAGCAAGGCCAGGGATGCCACTAAAATATCCTAAGTGTCCACAAGACTGCCTTCAACAACAAAGATTTATCGAGCCCAAAATGTCAGGAGTGACAAGGTTGAAAAGCTCTGTTTTCGGCTGAAGAAGTCCTTGCAAGAGGCACATGAATAAGAATGCAGTCAATTTGGCCCAAAGAAGCCAAAGATCCAGAGTCTGACCCAAACAAAGTACTGTAGAAGGCCAGTAAGGCAGAGGGCTAAAAATAGATTAGTTGAAAGTTGAAAAAACAAAACAACAGATTCCACTCAACTATGCACAGATACCAGGTATTCATGCCTTAGGCAAAATAATGAAGGTTAATTCATGAAAAAACGAACTCCACACTTCAATAAGTGGTATCTAAAGCTCCTCCAGGGAAATAACCTCCTCTATAGTAGATTCTACCCAGTAAGTACTCCCCACTACAGAGAGTTTCCACTCAGCATTTTAATGTGTCATTGTGAAATGATTGGACAACTGAGAAAATCAAGAAATATCTACAAAATAAGACCAAACAACAACAACAAAAAACCTGGAAGAAAAAAATAAACAATATGCAAGAAACATAAAAAATCTGCCAAGGAAATAACTCTAGAATCCCAAATTAGAAACCAGGAGATACATCTGTAACAGATGAAAAGGATGCTATTAAAAAGAACAAAGAATAAGAAAACACTCTTAAGAAACACTGAAAATATCTCAAAAAGAAAATTTTCAATCAATGGTGGTAAAAATCAAAGAAATCTTGGGAGAACAACAAAAATTATTTGAAAACTGAAAAAGAAAGACTGTTTAGTATACAATAAATAGGAATTCTAGTATGAGCAAACAGAAAAAAAAAAAAGTAGGGGAAATGACCCAAAAAATGAAGGAAAAAAAAAAGAGGGAGAGAAAAGAAAAGAAGAATTCACAGGTAACCGATAAAGTTCTCTAGACTGAAAAGGTGGGGTTGTTGTTGGGGGAGGCGGGTAGAAGTTGCAAATAATGAGAAGAATGAAATCTCAGCAGAACAGTCTGAAATATCACAAATAAAGATAATTAAGGCTTGTCAGTAAACTACACAAGTAAAAGGAAGGAATTATTAACCTCAGGAAAAACAAACAGCTTTAAAAAATAAAGCAGAATTCTAGTATACTACTTCAGTTCGGTTGCTCAGTCGTGTTGAACTCTTTGCGACCCCATGAATTGCAGCATGCCAGGGCTCCCTGTCCATCAACAACTCCCAGAGTTCACTCAGACTCACCTCCATCGAGTCAGTGATGCCATCCAGCCATCTCATCCTCTGTCGTCCCCTTCTCCTCTTGCCCCCAATCCCTCCCAGCACCAGAGTCTTTTCCAATGAGTCAACTCTTCACATGAGGTGGCCAAAGTACTGGAGTTTCAGCTTTAGCATCATTCCTTCCAAAGAAATCCCAGGGCTCATCTCCTTCAGAATGGACTGGTTGGATCTCCTTGCAGTCCAAGGGACTCTCAAGAGTCTTCTCCAACACCACAGTTCAAAAGCATCAATTCTTCGGCACTTAGCCTTCTTCACAGTCCAACTCTCACATCCATACATGACCACAGGAAAAACCATAGCCTTGACTAGACGAACCTTTGTTGGCAAAGTAATGTCTCTGCTTTTGAATATGCTATCTAGGCTGGTCATAACTTTCCTTCCAAGGAGTAAGCATTTTTTAATTTCATGGCTGCAGTCAACATCTGCAGTGATTTTGGAGCCCAGAAAAATAAAGTCTGACACTGTTTCCACATCTATTTCCCATGAAGTGATGGGACCAGATGCCATGATCTTCCTTTTCTGAACGTTGAGCTTTAAGCCAACCTTTTCACTCTCCACTTTCACTTTCATCAAGAGGCTTTTTAAGTTTCTCTTTACTTTCTGCCATAAGGGTGGTGTCATCTGCATATCTGAGGTTACTGATATTTCTCCCGGCCATCTTGATTCCAGCTTGTGTTTCTTCCAGTCCAGTGTTTCTCATGATGTACTCTGCATATAAGTTAAATAAGCAGGGTAACAATATACAGCCTTGACGTACTCCTTTTCCTATCTGGAACCAGTCTGTTGTTCCATGTCCAGTTCTAACTGTTGCTTCCTGACCTGCATACACATTTCTCAAGAGGGAGGTCAGGTGCTCTGGTACTCCCATCTCTTTTAGAATTTTCCACAGTTTATTGTGATCTACACAGTCAAAGGCTTTGGCATAGTCAATAAAGCAGAAATAGATGTTTTTCTGGAACTCTCTTGCTTTTTCCATGATCCAGCGGATGTTGGCAATTTGATCTCTGGTTCCTCTGCCTTTTCTAAAACCAGCTTGAACATCAGGAAGTTCATGGTTAACATGTTGCTGAAGCCTGGCTTGGAGAATTTTGAGCATTACTTTACTAGCGTGTGAGATGAGTGCAATTGTGCGGTAGTTTGAGCATTCTTTGGCATTGCCTTTCTTTGGGATTGGAATGAAACCTGACCTTTTCCAGTCCTGTGGCCACTGCTGAGTTTTCCAAATGTGCTGGCATATTGAGTGCAGCACTTTCACAGCATCATCTTTCAGGATTTGGAATAGCTCCACTGGAATTCCATCACCTCCACTAGCTTTGTTCATAGTGATGCTTTCTAAGGCCCACTTGACTTCATATTCCAGGATGTCCGGTTCTAGATGAGTAATTACACCATGATTATCTGGGTCATGAAGATCTTTTTTGTACAGTTCTTCTGTGTATTCTTGCCACCTCTTCTTAATATCTTCTGCTTCTGTTAGGTCCATACCACTTCTGTCCTTTATCGAGCCCATCTTTGCATGAAATGTCCCCTTGGTATCTCTAATTTTCTTGAAGAGATCTCTAGTCTTTCCCATTCTGTTGTTTTCCTCTATTTCTTTGCGTTGATTGCTGAGGAAAGCTTTCTTATCTCTTCTTGCTATTCTTTGGAACTCTACATTCAGATGCTTATGTGTGTATGTATGCTTATGCTTTTCTCCTTTGCTTTTTGCTTCTCTTCTTTTCACAGCTATTTATAAGGCCTCCTCAGACATCCATTTTGCTTTTTTGCATTTCTTTTCCATGGGGATGGTCTTGATCCCTGTCTCCTGTACAATGTCACAAACCTCCATCCATAGTTCATCAGGCACTCTATCTATCAGATCTAGGCCCTTAAATCTATTTCTCACTTCCACTGTATAATCATAAGGGATTTGATTTAGTTCATACCTGAATGGTCTAGTATACTACTTAGTTCTCAGTAAATAATATTTATCTAATATAGGAAGGCAATGATTACACAATTTAAAGGCTGCTTAATGTCACTGCGGAAGTTGGTGATGGACAGGTAGGTCTGGCATGCTGCAATTCAGGGGGTCGCAAAGAGACATGACTGAGCGACTGAACTGAACTGAATGTCACTGCTGCTGCTGCTACTGCTGCTAAGTCGCTTCAGTCGTGTCCGACTCTGTGCGACCCCATAAACGGAGACTAGCTTAATTCCACTGGGATGACAAAGGGCAGGAATATGTATAGGGTATGTTTGTGAAGAGGTAGATAAAACACTGGAGAAGGAAATGGCAACCCACTCCAGTGTTCTTGCCTGGAGAATCCCAGGACTCGGGAGCCTGGTGAGCTTCCGTCTATAGGGTCGCACAGAGTCGGACACGACTGAAGTGACTTAGCAGCAGCAGATATAACACTAAATTATCATTTTCATAATAAGCCAATAGACAGTGTTAAAAATTAGTAGTTTAAGAAGTAAGTTCAAGACCTATGATGCTAAGTGCCAGGAGGAATTACTAAAGTTGCCAAGGTAGCCCCTGAGAAACAGAATGAGGGGACTGGAAGGCGGGGAGAAGTGAAACACAAAAACACGTGCAAGATTTCCAACTATTACGGTCACTGTATATTACATTAATAAAAACAACTTCAAATATGCACTGAAGAACACTTTTGACTTTTAAATAATTCCTCTTTAGAACTATCAACATTATTACCTGCTCCACACAGATTTGAAGGGTGGTGGATTTGCATCAGCATTACATTTGAGATTAACACCTTTTCTTCCTACGAACCAGTTTCCATCATAGCCTGTTACTGAAACCTCAGGAGCATCTATAAAATAAATGCATTATACAGCAGATTATCTTTTGTGAACAATAGATGCAATATACAATGATAAAGTATTAACAACTTTACAACTTTGGAAGCTGTGTACTTTCCTTCTCTCATACCCATAAGAAATAAGGAGTATAGTATTCAATCCCAAGTGGCTCAGTAAAGCATGAGACATGTATTCGATCACTGGATTGGGAAGATCCCCTGGGGAAGGAAATGGCAACCCACTGCAATATTTTTGCCTGGAAAACCTACCTCATGGACAGAGGAGCCCAGAAGGCTACAGTCCATGGGGCTGCAAAGAGTCAGACACGACTCAGCAACTGAACAACAACAAACTCAATAAACTCTGGGTAACTAAAATAAATGAATGAGTGGACAATAAGCACCAAACACTAGACAACTATAAGCATGTTCTAGTTGTTTTGGACACAATGTAAGACTATTCATAAACTTATAATCACCAAAAGCAAAATATGAGCCCTTTTATGAAATATACAGAAGTCTATAAACAAAGAAAATAGAGTAATTTGATGAGACATGGCATTTAGGCACAAACTCACTACATAAAACTCTCTTTAAAGAAATGTTTAATGTGAAAGGAAATATGCCCTAAGACATATCAAGTTAATTATAAAAAATTATAAAATATATTATAATATTCATACATTTAATTAATGTTTTATATTACAATATTATGTTAAAATTAATATTATATTAATATTAAGATAAATTATAATTAATATAATATCATACACTTAATATTCATAGGGCATGAGAGATATGACAAACTTTCTAAGACTATAATTACAACTAAAGTAAATTTTCTGAAGCCTCAACTGTTTCAAAACATGAACTTCTATCTATTTAATGTATCCAAAGGTCTTTTAACATATGTACTATATAATTAAATGAGTAATTATCTACATCTAACATCAATATAAACGTATACTTTCAAACTGTTAATTCCAATACTAATCATTCACTGAACCATTATTTGTTTAGCTCCTACTAAGTGACAGGCACTGTTTTAGATATTTAGTAAGATATTCTGTATTTATAATACTTATAATCTAATGGTAACAGGGAAGATATCATTTTAAAAAATTTAACAAAAAATCCATTATGAGGGCTAACAAGGAAAAATATAGAATGATACGAGAGAAGGTAAAGAAATGATAATACTTAAGTATTGTGCAGAGACCCTCTAACCTTCTGTGAGCTACATAAGTAAACTAGACAAAAAGCAGGCCAGACGGGAAGTTAGAGAAACCAGGTCAGTCTTTTAACTATGCAGGGAAGCCTGAAGTCAAGTAAGGTTTACAAAAAACAGTGGTAAAAAGTTAAACTTCTTCAAACTAAGGTACAATTACCTTAATAATTTTAAAAGGCCTGCCTCATAAATACCAAGAATTAACATTTTTTTCTAATTTAAAGCTGGTAATAATTAATGTCGCTGAAAGAACAGTACAGATATCTGTGTGTTTATTTTCAATGGAGGATAAGATAGATATTAAAGTATCCTCAAAGAATACCTCTAAATTTTAAGATATGAATTTTACATGTAAGATTTTATCTCCTCAAATTTTGTTTACATGTTTTATAGGGCCTAATTAACAACAGCAAGAAAGAATATTTTAGGTGTAGGCCAATAAGTCTAAGCCATAATTATAAAGTCTTACATCAGGAGAAATATTTTTATATTTTAAAATTGCATTTAAGCAAACAAAAAATAATAGTATACATAATTGATGAAAATTTCAGTCATTATTAGACACAGGGAAGAGAAACTACATATGGGAAAAATATTAATGGACTTACAACTGAATCTAAATTTTATAAGAAAAAACAAAAATTTAAGAGTATGTACAAGATAGAAAAATAAAGAGAAAAGAAGGTACAGCCAGACTTCTTTATGGGTTCAGCTTCTGTGGATTCAACCAACTGTGGATGAAAAATATTCAGGAAAAAAAAATTCTAGAAAAGTTCAAAAATAAAAACTTGAATTTGCTGTATATCAGCAATTATTTACAAGATATTTACATTGAATTTAAAGCTATTTACATGACATTTACATTGTATTATGTATTATAAGCAATCTACAGATGATTTAAAGAACATAGGATTTTACATGCAAATATATGCCATTTTATATAAAGGATTGGAGCATGCCTGGATTTTGGCATAAGCAGGAGTCTTGTAACCAACCCTTCATGGATACTGACAAATTACAACGAGAAGGGACGATCACTAGGACTGTATTTGCACTCAGGAATACAATGGTAATAAAACCCACATAAGATAGCTCCTCAAGTTTAACTCTATAAATGTTGAAAAAGATCCTTACAATTTTCAAAGCAATCACACGAAGTGTAATGAATATGTGTAAATTAAAATTCCATGCATGTCATATCAAAAAAACAAAACAACAAAAAACAACATCTCCTTCAAAATCCTATCTAGATTTATGATCGTGCATAGATGGAAATGACAAGAACCCAGAGACTTTTCAGAATTTTATCTTTAACCTACTTAACTTTCATTATCTTTACTATAAGCTATCTGCATTTCTCTTGCTCAAATTTTGAAGTGCTACACAAAGAATATATAAAAAGTGAGAAACTTTATAAAAAGGGGAAAGTATATACACATATGTATCACATATATGATATCCACATATATATATCTCCACATAAATACATACATAAGAGAGCATCTCTTAGGAAAAAAAGAAGCACAGGATGGGCCAGCTTTTAACTTTACCTAAGATTACTATTATCCCAACGATCACTTTACTGTTTTACCTTTATGAGGATCTTAGAATGTCAACAAAATGTGACTACAAATAATATTGAAAGAACAAATTTTCCAGCTAATTAAAATGCATCTAGGAAATTAAAAATTCTTACTGAAAATATCATGGGTAGCATTCATAAAAATGAACAACAGCTAAATTAATTGGATTGGAGAAGCAGCTGTTTTTCTCGAAGTACTGAACATTCTGAGGTACAAATTTGCACAATTTACCTAAGTTTAGTCTATTTTTAAGGTCTAAAACAGACAAGGCTAATTAATTTTAAGTTAGACAGCAACTTTAATCATTGTCTTTACAAACTGACAATAATGTTCTGGTTAAACAAAATTTCCATAAAAATTTTTTTTTAATTAAGAAAAAATGTCAACAAGGAAAATCTACAACAATATAGGAATACTACATATTCAAACTAAATACAATTTGATATAGAATTATGTTCAGATCAGATCAGATCAGTCGCTCAGTCGTGTCCGACTCTTTGCGACCCCATGAACTGCAGCACGCCAGGCCTCCCTGTCCATCACGAACTCCCGGAGGTCACTCAGACTCATATTCATTGAGTCAGTGATGCCATCCAGCCATCTCATCCTCTGTCGTCCCCTTCTCCTCCTGCCCCCAATCCCTCCCAGCATCAGAGACTTCTCCAATGAGTCAACTCTTCGCATGAGGTGGCCAAAATACTGGAGTTTCAGCTTTAGCATCATTCCTTCCAAAGAATTATTTTAGAGGAATAAAATTAAAACACATAATGTTTAAAAAGTAAGCATTATCATTTACTTACACTGTATATCTAATATGAAGGAATATCGGATGTCCTTTTCCAAGGCTGGATGTTTTACAACACAAGTAATTCTCCTTCCTTTGGCAAATCTGGTAGGAAAAAGCTTGTATTGGCTGACAATTGTTGCTGTTTCATTTGGAAAAGAAGTTGTAGTGGATTCCATTTCTCCAAGATCACCTTCCCAATCAATATGTGCAACTGGTTTTCCAGTGGCTGCGATACAAATGGCTGCTACTGTTTCATTTCCTCCATCAATTAAAGAATCTGGCCCTTTTATCAGGCTCACAGTAGGTTCAACTGTTTAAATTTTAAAAAATTAGTTACATTTCAATTAAGAGCATATTTACTCCTTCCAAGCCACATCTAGCCACATTTCATAAACTTAAGGACAACTGAATATAAGATACACACATACTAAATGCCAACACCAAATGGATTCTTAGAACAAGAGAAGATTGAGTCAGGCCAATCTAGAAGTAAGACTTAATATAACCATCACAAAGATGGTTCTCCCTGCCCTGATAGAGCTACACTTTTTTTTATGGAGACAAATGAGTTTCTTCTGAAGTTAACATATAAAAAAAAATCTGCAAACTTAATCACAATTTCCATTAGGGGGATTAAAGGTACTATTATTCTGAAATGAAAAATAAAAAAGCAATTTTAATATATAATGCTTCCAGCTGTGGCAAAAATGTTTATATTTAAATTACAACTGTTAAAATATAGTGTCATTAACAGTTATGCTTACTGAAATGTACATGCTACCTACCTTTATCCGATATAAGAAAGATCCTCAGCAGGAGAAGTAACCTTAGTGTTAGATCCTTTTAATCTACCCTTCACATACATGCTAGCAATCTCTTCAGATTTTGCAGTAAATTTCATATGCTCCTTTCTGTATCAATTCCTTAGTACTCACTTCATGTGTTCTTTGGCTCCAGCCTATAGTTTACTGTGTCCATTAAGTTTTTAACCTAAAAGACTTTTTTCATTTCCAAAATTTTTAATTGGGTCTTTTCTAAAATATATTTTTGTCTCAATTTTCTGTTCCTGAGATTTATTCATGTAGTATCATTTAGCCTTCAATTATTATTTTGCAATTCTTTGTTTTACTTTTAGATCATTTAGATTTGCATACAATTGTATAAATTATTAGTCTTAACTACTGTATGGTTCATTTACTGTTGAATATTGGTGCTGATTCCTCTTTGGAAAAAAACGATTTTGTAAGAAACATTTTCACTCATGTATCTTGGTATATTTTTAAAAATATTTCTCTAGTTTTTCTCTTGCTTCTATGTTTATTTCCAACTTTACCAAGTAAGGCCAAGAAGCTTTCCAAAGTACCAATTTACTCTCAGTCTTAGCACTCTGACTGGTCCCAAAATACCCCTTACAGTTGATACTGTCAGACTTCTCAGTGTCTGACAATCTTGTAAGTATATAACATCATATAATAGAGACCCTGTTTTTAATTTCTCAGATTATAAATGACACTAAGAATCTTGTCTTGTTCATGAGCCATCTGGGATTTTTCTGAAAATACCTATTATAGTCCATTATTTTTTTTTCTTTGTTTGTTTGTTTTTTACTGATTGGGGAGAGTCCATTTCTGATTATATGCACAATATCTTCTACCATTTAGGGCTTCTATCTTTATAGTGTGTTTTCATGAGCAGAAGTTTTTAATTCAAATGTATAAAATGCATCAGTTAACTGTTTTTTATATACAGGCACACCTCACTCTACTGTGCTTCACAGATATTGCATTATTCACAAATTGAAGGCTTCTGGTAACCCTGTATTGAGCAAATCTATTAGCATCATTTTTCCAACAGCATTTTCTTACTTTCTATCTCTTTGTCATATTTTGGTAATTCTCACAATATTTCAAGCTTTTTCATTATTATAATATTTGTTATGATGATCTGTAATCTCAGATGTTACTACTGTAAAAAGATTAAAACTGGCTGAAGACTGAGATGATGGTAAGTATTTTTTAGCAATACAATGATTTTTTACCTAATTTATATACATTGTTAAGACAATGCTATTGCACACTTAACAGATTACAGTGTAGTATAAACATAATTACTATGTGAGATAAATATATTTATAAATATTTATATACACACACATATACATTATATATACATATACATTATATATATATACATAGACATTACACACACACACACACACATACATATACATATATGGACTTTGCTGGTGGCTCAGATGGTAAAAAATCTGTCTGCAATGAAGACCTGGGTTCAGTCTCTGGATGGAGAAGATTCCCTGGAGAAGGGAATTCTCCAGGTTTCTTACCTGGAGAATTCCATGGACAGAGGAGCCTGACAGGCTATATAGTCCATGCAGGCACAGAGATGGACATGACTGCCAGTTTCTTGTTCTCTGCAGAAATTCAATAGATTGACCTATCCCTTCAAATGGTAAGCACTGTTTAATAGTCTATGTCAGATAATTCCAACACCTTACACAGGTCTTTTTCTCTTCTTGTTTGTGCTGGCTGCTTCTGGGGTCTTCTTTACTTATATGCCTGGTCATTCAAGCAGATCATATGCTTGAATTTGAATAATTAAGGTAGAAATAATTTGAGGCTTAGAATACAGTACCTTTCTTCCAGAAAGGATCTTTCTTTACTTCTGCTAAGATAGCTTCTAAGAACACTATCGAGCCCAGGATCTCAATTTCAGATTACTCAAATGATATAAACCAAGCCTCAAAGTCTGTAATAAGGCTAGTTTACTGCGGGTGAATTACTCTTCTGAAAATGTTAAGTCATTGGGTACCAGGAGAATATAAGAAAAGTTATTAGATATCCCATCTTGAGCAGACATACACTTAGATATTTATCTCTCTCACTTCTCAAGGCTCTCAAAATCTTAGTTCATCATCTTAGGTATCTCTTCTGAATTGTTGAATGTCCCCAAGGTTGAATACAGATTTCAGCTTTCAGAGCTAGGTTTATTTCTATGTTTCTACTTTTTCTTAGATTTTAGTATATATTCCTTACTATATTGTTATTTCTTTGAAGTTTTCAATGGTTTTTAATGTTTTACTTGCCATCCCCCAACCATGGCAGAGTCAGTGTGAATAACCTGTGCCATCAATAGAGATTTTTATCTTTGAGGAAATTTAAAAATTATTTTAAAGTTAATTTTAAATTATATTATTTCTGTTTCTTCTGAAGGGACTCAAACCCCTGGCTGTAGACTACAATGGCTTTCTAAAGTTACTTTTCTCATATTTCCCAACGTTTTAGTTGGCTTCTCTGCACTTTGTCCCTGGTGGTTTCGCTGTCACTCCCTCTCCTACCCAGTGCCCTCTATACTCTGATTTGGGGGAATATGACGTTTTCCCAGCCCTGTATTAACACCAGGATTGTTAAGACCACTTCTTTCTGCTGGTTCTTTCCCCCATCTCCAAAGTGTCTTCCGTACACAGCAAGTTCTAAACCAAAGATTTCAGAGGGCCCTTCTGTAGGTCTCTAAAGCATACACATTCTTTCTCTCGGATACTCCCTTTCTACTTTCTGCTCCACAAATTCTAAACATCTGTCCAATCCATCTCTTAAGCTCAGTGAGACCAGCATTCTTTACTTGAAGCCCTTGTCACTGAGTTGCCACTGGAGACTGACTCAAGAGGAGGCTGGAGCAACTGCATAATTCTTGCCTATCTTTCTTCTTTCAGGGATAATAATCCCATCATGCCTATTCCCCAATGACTAAAAACTAGTTGGTTAGCTTTCTTGTTAGAGAGAGAAAGGGTAAATCCAATCCCTGTTACTCCATTATGTCTGGTAGTAGAAGTCTTTCTTTTAATTATTATTATTACAAAAGTATTACTAAAAATTGGGAAAAAAAATATCCACAACTATAATATACTAATATGTATGGATGTGAGAGCTGGACTCTGAGGAAGGCTGAACACCGAAGAATTGATGCTTTTGAACTGTGGTGTTGGAGAAGACACTTGAGAGTCCCTTGGACTGCAAGAAGATCCAACCAGTCCATTCTGAAGGAGATCAATCCTGGAATTTCTTTAGAAGGAATGATGCTGAAGCTGAAACTCCAGTATTTTGGCCACCTCATGCGAAGAGTTGACTCATTGGAGAAGACTCTGATGCTGGGAGGGATTGAGGGCAGGAGGAGAAGGGGACGACAGAGGATGAAATGGCTGGATGGCATCACTGACTCGATGGATGCGAGTCTGAGTGACCTCCGGGAGCTGGTGATGGACAGGGAGGCCTGGCGTGCTACGGTTCATGGGGTCGCAAAGAGTCGGACACGACTGAGCGACTGATCTGATCTGATCTGATCTGATAGTCATTATCATATACTTCCACTTCTTTCTCTTTGTTTCCAGTGTCTATATAGATGTAACCATGGCATTCCTACAATTTTGTGGCTCATTTTATTTTCAAGCAGCAATATTTCTCTTAACTACAATTTTAATCACTATATAATATCTCATATATCAAGAAGAAGCAATCAATTATACAATAACTCTTCTCCTATGGGACATTTGTTGTTCAATTTTCTTAAAAGTGTTTTGCTATATTACATTCCCTTAATTCAGGTCTATTACTATCACTCCTTTGAAACTCTAATGTCACTATCTCTACCTAATCTGCACACTCAGTGCTTTTCTTTGCCTATTTTATTTGACTGACTCGGTAGAAATCTGATACTTAGAGCAGTTCTTCCCAATCAGTTCCAAAAGAATTAAGTTCTAATGCCTTCAGGTATCTGCTCTAAGTAATAGATTAACTTCTGGGATATGCATTTAGAATGACAGTAGCTATGTGCCAACCATGCATGCTAGATCGCTTCAGTCGTGTCCAACTGTGACACTATGGACTGTAGCCCACCGGGCTCCTCTGTCCATGGGATTCTTCAGGCAAGAATACTGGAGTGCGCTGTCATGCCCTCCTCCATGGGATCTTTCTAGACCAGGAATTGAACCTGCATCTCTCATGTCTGCTGCACTGGCAGGTGGGCTCTTTATTGCTAGCGCCACCTGAGAAGTTGTTTGTGCCAACCACAGGAGCACTGAAAAAAATGGGTCACTGAAATCATTTCTGTAGGACTTGATTCTCACCATGGGAAAAATGTGCTAGAGCAATCTTAAAAACTTTATCTTCTCTTGATATAAATAATACTACTTCAACAGTTTTTTGCAAAGCTATGTTTTTGAACTTGTTGATCTCTATTTCTTCTAATCTCTGCCCTAATAAAACTTGTTACTTTCTGTATGTCTCTTAAAAACTTTTATCTGATAAACATTACTACCTGAATGATCCCTAATTTTATTCACTTTTGATACAAAATGTGGTATCATTTGTCTATGTATCCTCCAACTCAGTAAGCCAAAGGTTGAATTCATCATCTCATCCTCCCAATCCCCAACATGATTTTCATTCAGACATGCCAATTAAAATTAATGGCAACATAATTTACTCAACCACTATGGCTCAAAACCTGTTACTGTTCAAATCTTCTTGGTTTCTTATACATAGTCAGTTACAAAGTTCTGTTAGTTTTTCCTTCCTAATGGCTCCCTTCTTCACTCAAGTGGCATAAATTAGAAAATTAACTTCAAGCTTTCATGGCCTCCTATCTGAGACATTATGATTTCAGGATTCTTCATTGTAATCCATCAAAAACACCTGACTGATCTTCCTAAATGACAACTTTCATCACATTACTTACAAATCAAGTCTATAAGTCAGACACTCCTCTAAGCAAGGTGAGAAGATGGTCAAAGTAGTGTTTTTCAAACTTTACCTACTGTGCATAAAAATTACTTGGGGATCTTGCTATAATAGATTTATCATTCAACAAGTCTGGGGAGGATCTGAATTCTGTATTTCTAACAATCTCCCAAGTGATACCACTGCTGCTGGCTCAAGAACCACATTTTAAACAACAAGAATCTGGGACTTCCCTGGTGGTACAGTGGTTACAGCTATGCATTTTTCACTAAAGACATGGGTTCAATTCCTGGTCAGAGAACTAAGATCCCATGTGTCAAGTGGTACAGTCAAAAATAATAAAAAATAAATAAACAGAAAGAACTTGAGAATAAGAGAAGTGAGAAACACAACATGCTCAGTTTGCATTTCAAGTAATATAAGGCTCAAATTCCTAATCTTGATATTCGACTTACTTTAAAGTGGTCCTACTCTACATTTTTAGCCTTTAATTCTTGACTTTATATAAATCCTTTGAACAATCAACAGATTATTCAGTGGTCCCTCAGAGGACACTCAGCAATGTTGGGAGACATTCTAACTTGTCACAACTTCTAAGGAACTGCTATTAGTATCTAGTGGGTAGATGGCATGAAGGCTGCTGAACAGTCTATAATGGACAGGACAGTTTACCACAGCAAAAATTTCCAGGCCCAAACTTCAACAATGCCATGGTGAAGAAACTGCCCTAATATATGTTGTTTTCTGCTTCTTTGCATTGGCTCACTTATTCCCCCTCCATATGTTTACACCATTCAAGGACTGACTCAACTATTTTTCAAGAAAACATTTCTGAACTAGAGTTAACTTAGCTATTATAAATAACACTTAGTATATTATTGCTATACACCAGAAACTCTTTACAGATACAAAGTAAATTTTAAAGTGCACAGTTGCAGTCCACCACAGGTTTATAGTGAAAAAGACATATAATAAGTGCTAAAATAACTGCTGCAACAAAGATAAGCTCAAGATACAATGGCAAAAGAGCAAAATAAAATCCCCATCAAACAGCAGAGGGCTAGATATTTTTAAAATGGCTACCAAGAGGATGTAGTTTGATGAGTAACAGTTAAATAGAAGAAATGTAGGAAGAAAAAGACAGGAGGGGAAAGGTGGCAATCTCTTGAGAAGAGAGACATAACAAAAAATACATATAAAAACATAAGTGTTAACATACCACAAATAGTTCATTATGATTATAAAATTTGGGCTGTTGGGAGAAGTAGAGCAAGGAATGGAATAGATGAATTTAGAAAAGCAGACACAGGTAAAATCATGACTGGTCTTATACTTTAAATAATCCTGAGTTTTAAACCATTGAATGTTTATTAATTTAGGAAGGATTACTAAAATTTAAAGTAAAAAATCTTACTCTCATGAGTTCTCTCTTCTACATACAAACTATTTTTTTTTCTTGACACTTATTTTTATTTTTTTACCCTAGTGGTTTGTACTTGACTTTTTAGATATTAATACCTTGTCTTCCAATCAAAATTGTTCTCAAAAGTATCAATTTTGTAAACCTAAGTTATATTTTTTCCACAGCCCTTAGGACAGGGTCTTAAACACAAAGTCTTCAAATATTTAATTTTATTTCTATTTTTAAATAGTTTTTCTCAACATGAAAAAATATATAACAAATTTGGACAAAATTTCTTTCCTGAACTTCAGAGATCCTAAAATCATACCATTAAATATTAGAGGCTGTGTAACTGTTTGGTTCTCCTGAAGCAGACAGTGAGATCAAGTGAGGAGTGCAAAAAGTTTATAAAGGAATAACATCTTGGAGAAAAGAGAAGGAAGATTGAGTAGGGAAAGCTATTAGCAGACCTAACAAAATCCCTGACAGGCAAACAGGTGGATTCAGAGCAAAGACCATCCATTAAAGGCATTCCACTTTGGGTGGAAATGGCTAAGGCTGCCAGTAGTCCTTGGTCCTCACACTAGTATTCTATGAGTACTCACCAGCTATTCCAGATTGGTTTACCTTTCACTGCAGGTAGCTACTTTAATGCTAATAAGCTTTTTCTAAAGTTCACCATAAATTTTAACAGTTATCACATAGGAAAAGGCAGAAGATCCTTCAATGGAAGCAACAGCCCATGATTCAAATAGCTATGCAAATCCACAACAGCAGAAATAAAAATCTGATTTGAAAAACAAACATAAGACATCAATGGCTCTAAGACCACAGTCATTGAAAAAAAATGGAAAAGCTTATTTAAAGATGATAATTTAATTAAACGTTGAAGTTTGAGGGGAAATAAACATCAAAGAATATTAGCACTTAGTATTACAAATAAAAAACATTAGCACTTAGTATTATAAATAAAAAACAATCTTTCCTGAACAAAGTAAAATAGCTATGAACTACACAGCATTATATGGACAGGTAGATAGGGATAAGATTTTGTTTAAACTGAGTCTAGAATCAGAGTTTTATGACAGAAATTGAAAAATAATATTTGAATTTTTTCATTTAAAATTTACATTTATATGTAATTTCAATCACTTTAAGTTTTTGAAAATATTTTTACTATAATCCTCACCACTACCACCAAAATACACAATTCAAGTACACGTACCTAATACAGTTACAGTTGTAGAGGACTCAGCATTTCCAAGTGGGAATGTAACAGCTTTGCATATGTATTTTCCAGAATCAGAGAATCCTATGTTATGTAGAGTAATTGTTGCATCATTAATTGAATAGTTTTTAAACAAGACTCTTCCCTGATATTCTCCTTGAACAGAGAATCCATGTTGAGGATGATGAACCGCAACAGTCTGTGAACTTTTGCCATGTATCTTCTCCCATGAAATTTGTGTTATAGTTTCATTTACTTCAATTAAACACTTCAAGGAAACATTCTTTCCCCATACTGCTGTGACATGTGGCTCCACAATAATTGGTCCAGCTAAGGCACCTAAGGAAAACAGAAAAGCATAGTTCTTAAAAATGAATCTAAGTTATGCTAATATTATGATCAAATTCCCTCCCTTCCTGTTTTCTACACACACACACAGACACTAATGACTGAGTAAACAGGAAGAACTGAAAAGAGTTAGATGTTTCCAGGGCTGGATTTAAGACCCAAAGAATGATTCTTAAATGAATCGAATAATCACCTATATGTGTTGCAGTGGATAAAGCACTACACTGGCCCAACAGTAAGCTTAAAAGGAGGTCCTTCCCCAGTCAAGGCCCTAGGTAAGGTCCCAGCCCTAGCTGACATCCTGACTGTAGCCTAGTGAGAGACTCTGAAACAAAGAACTCAGCTGAGTCATGCTTGGATTCCTGACCCAAAGAAACTCACATATAATAAAAGTATGCTGTTTTAAAACTACCAAACTTTAGGTTATTTTGTTACTCAGTGACAGATAACCAAATCCTAAAAGTATCTTCCTTCGGAGGGTTTCTCTATCAAAAATCTGTATAAAACACATTGGTAAAGACACACCAACCTCCAGAAAACATAAATCAAAAAAAACCAACCATATAAACGTGAAATCAAAATTTTCTATCTCATAGATGAAGAAAACATAAAAGCAAAAGTTAAAATAAAATCATCAAACTTCAGCCTTATGATATTGATTCCTTCCTAAAAGCAATGGGCCAAATATAAATCATTTTAAGAAACACAGGATTAATGCTCATTAATACTAAATTCAAGCAAGACACTCTTTACTAATAAGTATATTAGAACATTTATAGCAAATACATTGGGGGTATCATTTAAAAGATGATTAAGAAAAATGTTTAAACATGTTCAAACAGCTCTAAACAACAGTAAAAACTTAATACAATATTATTTCCATGAACTTTTTCTTTGAAGAAAAAAAAAACCATAAATGAATACATTAAATAGATAGAGAGTTAACTTTCTTATCCAGGAGATGACTGAGGATATTACAGAAAAGGACTGACAATTCACACTGATCATACTTAACAGCTATGGGAGAAAAGTTGTCTTTTTTTTTTAACCACTCCACCAAAAAAAAAAAAAATCAAGTCCAAAAAATGTACTTTCAACCATATGATAATTGCAAAGCTTTTAAAATTTAATGTAATTAGTATAAAACATGAAAATATTCAAATGTATTTTAGCAAGATATCATAAGCCTAATACTAAACCTGAAGATACACAAATGAAAAGCAATTTATTAATATTAAAAATTTCATATAATATTATAAAATAACATATAGCTCTGTATTTAAAGAAAAAGACACAATGACTAAGTAGAATATTCAAAAATGTAAGGATTTTTTAGACTATTCATCACATTGAAAGGTCGCGTGGCTTTCTCATTGGAAGCCAAAAGGATATTTAATAGAATCTGGATTTTTAAAAAGTTAACAATTGAAAAAAGAATTCTTAATAATACATTCTTCTAAATCAATGGACATCACAATGCTAAAATTAAAGAGGAGGCATGTTATTAAGGAACGATGAAGACAAGATGGTACACTATCATCAGCATTCAACTTAGAATGGAAATTCTCATGCAATGAGACAAGAAAAGGAAACAGGGATGAATAAAAAAAGATACAAAATTATTATCTTTAAAATCTATTACTAGAAAAACTGAAGGCCAAGGAAACCACTGTTAGAACAAATAACATAGCTGCTTATAAAGAATGCAAACTATATACAAAATATATATTCAACATGTTATATGATAATCTTTACTGTATAAAAAAACAGTATTAGTAAAAATATTAATATTTAAACTACTTAAATATTGTAAATATTAAATATTGTAAAGAACCTGCAGACCTGAGCAACTGACCTGCATAATTAGAAGACATGTCATAGTCATGAGAAGGAAAATATAATGCTACATAGATGGCAAATCTCCCCATATTAGCACACAAATTCAATGTAACTGCAATGAAAACCATGACAAACATACAACTGCACAGTAAGGAAGGGGTTGATTCTAAAGTAAAAATAATAAAAAGCTTAGTATCTTAAAGCAATTTAAAATATATAAACATATCAACATATATAATGGCATATGGTATGTAATATGTTCTATGAGTGTAAATAATGAATTAGTGAAGACATGATGAAAGGACAAGAGCTAAATATTTGGAAACAGAGATCCCTGCTTTACATTAAACACACACACACACACACACACACACACAACCAGATGGACTGAAGATCTAAATGCAAAAAAATTAGTCACATATGTCATATATCCTGACAATTATTTTTTATATGTTCTGGAAGATAAACAGTTATGGTAAGGAGTGAAATTATTAAAGATTAAAGAAAGAACTTTTAGTTGTCACTTTGTCTTCTTCTCTGATGTCAGAATCACTTACAATAAGTAATGCTCATAATAAAAGCAAATAAACATATTCATCCTCCTCAGGTGGAAATACAGAAGGCATAGGATAAAGAAGTACTATGAAATGAATGTTTGTGTCCCTCCAAAATATATATATTGAATACTAACTGGAGATGGGGCCTCTTGGGATAATGACATTTGTATGAGGGCAGGCCCACATGCTGGCATTAGTGTTCTCATTTAAAAAGAGGAAGAGAGAAAAGAGCTCTCTCTTCCTGTCTACCCTGACAAAGCAAGAAGGTGGCTGTCTACAAGTCAGGAAAGGGTCTTCAACAGGAACTGAATCTGCTTACACCTTGATCTTGGATTTATCAAACTCTAGAACTTTGAGAAATAAATGTCAGATATTTAAGTCAACCAGTCTATAGTGTTTTTTATAGCAGGCTAACCTGACAAAGACATCAAAATAAACTGGAAAGGAGAGCGCTAAGGATATCTCCTTACAACCTTAATAATGGCTTATGGGGTAGCAATGTTCACACAGACAGAATAGAATTTAAAACAAATTCTACAACAAACGACAAAGAGGATACCATATAATGATAAAAGAGTCAATCCAAGAAGCAGATATAACATTTGTAAACATATATGCACCTAATAGAGATTTCTTCAAGAAAATTAGAGATACCAAGGGAACATTTCATGCAAAGATGGGCTCGATAAAGGACAGAAATGGTATGGACCTAACAGAAGCAGAAGATATTAAGAAAAGGTGGCAAGAATACACAGAAAAACTGCAGAAAAAAGATCTTCATGACCCAGATAATCACAAAGGTGTGATCACTCACACTCACCTAGAGCCAGACATCCTGAAATGTGAAGTTAGGTGGGCCTTAGGAAGCATCACTATGAACAAAGCTAGTGGAGGTGATGGAATTCCAGTTGAGCTATTTCAAATCTTAAAAGACGATGCTGTGAAAGTGCAGAACTCAATATGCCAGCACATTTGGAAAACTCAGCAGTGGTCACAGGAATGGAAAAGGTCAGTTTGCGTTCCAATCCCAAAGAAAGGCAATGCCAAAGAATGCTCAAAGTACCGTACAATTGGCAATGGCACCCCACCCCAGTACTCTTGCCTGGAAAATCCCATGGACAGAGGAGCCTGGTAGGCTCCAGTCCATGGGGTCGCTAAGAGTCAGATACTACTGAGCGACTTCACTTTCACTTTTCACTTTCATGCATTGGAGAAGGAAATGGCAACCCACTCCAGTATTCTTGCCTGGAGAATCCCAGGGACAGCAGAGCCTGGTGGGCTGCCGTCTATGGGGTCGCACAGAGTCGGACACGACTGAAGCGACTTAGCAGCAGCAGCAGCAGCACACACTAGTAAAGTAATGCTCAAAATTCTCCAAGCCAGGCTTCAGCAATACATGAACCATAAACTTCCAGATATTCAAGCTGGTTTTAGAAAAGGCAGAGGAACCAGAGATCAAATTGCCAACATCCACTGGATCATGGAAAAAGCAAGAGAGTTCCAGAAAAACATCTATTTCTGTTTTACTGACTATGTCAAAGCCTTTGACTGTGTGGATCACAATAAACTGTGGAGAATTCTGAAAGAGATGGGACTACCAGACCACCTGACCTGCCTATTGAGAATCTGTATACAGACAGGTCAGGAAGCAACAGTTAGAACTGGACATGGAACAACAGACTGGTTCCAAATAGGAAAAGGAGTACGTCAAGGCTATATATTGTCACCCCGCTTATTTAACTTATATGCAGAGTGCATCATGAGAAACGCTGGGCTGGAGGAAACACAAGCTGCAATCAAGACTGCTGGGAAAAATATCAATAACCTCAGATATGCAGATGACACTACCCTTATGGCAGAAAGTGAAGAAGAATTAAAAAGCCTCTTGATGAAAGTGAAAGAGAGTAAAAAAGTTGGCTTAAAGCTCAAAGTTCAGAAAACTAAGATCATGGCATCTGGTCCCATCACTTCATGGTAACTAGATGGGGAAACAGTGGCTGACTATATTTTTCTGGGCTCCAAAATCACACAGATGGTGATTGCAGCCATGAAATTAAAAGACGCTTGCTCCTTGGAAGGAAAGTTATGACCAACCTAGATAGCATATTCAAAAGCAGAGACATTACTTTGCCAACAAAGGTCCATCTAGTCAAGGCTGTGGTTTTTCCAGTAGTCATGTATGGATGTGAGAGTTAGACTATAAAGAAAGCTGAGCACCAAAGAATTGATGCTTTTGAACTGCGGTGTTGGAGAAGACTCTTGAGAGTCCCTTGGACTGCAAGGAGATCCAACCAGTTCTGCCTAAAAGAGATCAGTCCTGGGTGTTCACTGGAGGGATTGATGTTGAAGCTGAAACTCCAATACTTTGGCCATCTGATGCGGAGAGCTGACTCATTTGAAAAGACCCTGATGCTGGGAAAGATGAGGGCTAGAGGAGAAGGGGATGACAGAGGATGAGGTGGTTGGATGGCATCACCAACACAATGGACATGGGTTTGGGTGGACTCCAGGAGATGGTGATGGACAGGGAGGCCTTGTGTGCTGTGGTTCGTCGGGTTTCAAAGAGTCGGACATGAGTGAGTGACTGAACTGAACTGAATAGATGAGTACCTAAATATATACAGCAAATAATAATAGACATAAAGGAAAGAATTGACAAAAATATGGTAATAGTAGAGGACTATAATGCTCTACTTCTATCAGTGGATAAATCATCCAGATAGAAAACCACTAAGGAAATAGGTGGTCTTAAATGACAGACAAGATGGATTTAATAAATATCTACAGAATAGTTATCTCATTCAAAGCAGCAAAATACACATTCTTTTAAAATGCATATGGAACTTTCTGTAGGACAGGTCACATGCTAGGCCACAAAAATATCTCAATAAATTCAACAAACTGAAATTATATCAAGCATCCTTTCTAACCACAATGGTACGAAACCAGAAATTAATTATGGGAATAAAAATGAAAAAATAGAAACATATGGACACTAAATAATATGCTATTAAAAACAAAACAAAAAAAATGCATCTATGAAGAAATGAAAGAAGAAATTAAAAAAAAATACCTTGAGACAAATGAAAATAGAAATACAACTTTCCCAAATCTATGGGACACAATAAAAGCAGTTCCAAGAGGGAAGTTTATAGATATATAAGCCTACCTCAAGAGACAAAAAATCACAAACAACGTAACTTTCCACCTAAAGGAATTAAAAAAGAACAAAGCCCAAAGGTAGTAGGAGGGAAATCATAAAAATCAGAGCACAAATAAGTAAAAGAGAGAGCCCCCTCCCCAAAAAAAAAAACCTACCAATAGAAAGGATCAATGAAACCAAGAGCTGGGTTTCTGATGAGATAAACAAAATTTATAAACCTTTAGCCACAATCTTCAAGTATAAAAAAGGGCCCAAATAAAGTTAGAAATGAAAGAGAAGTTCATTTCACCACCATCACAGAAGTACAACAAACAATCACAACAAATTGAAACCCTCTCTGAAATGGGTAAATTCCTAGATATTATAATCTACTAAGACTGAAGCAGGAACAAATAAATAGAAAATCTGTACAGACTAATTCAGCTCAATTCAGTCGCTCAAGTCATGTCTGACTCTGCGACCCCAGGAACTGCAGCACGCCAGACTTCCCCATCCATCACCAAATCCTGGAGCTTGCTCAAACTCATGTCCATTGAGTCCATGAAATTACTAGTAATTAAACGGAATCAGTAATCCAAAACCTCCAAGGAAACAGAAGTCCAGGGCCAGACAGCTTCACAGGGAAATTCTACCAAACATTTAAAGAAGAGTCAATATCTATCCTTCTTAAACTATTCCAAAAAGTTGAAGAGCAGAGAATATCCTAAACTCATTCTGCAAGGCCAGCTTTCCCTTGATACCAAAGTCAGAAAAAGACACTACAGAAAAAAGACAGAAAGAAAACTGCAGGCCAATATTTGTGATGAACGTAGATACAAATATTCTCAAACAAAATAAATACCAAGGAATAAACCTACCTAGGGAGACAAAAGAGCTATATACAGAAACCTGTAAGACACTGATGAAAGAAATCAAAGATGACATAAACAGATGGAGAGATATTCCATGTTTATGGGTTGGAAGAATCAATATTGCTAAGTAAGTCAGAAAGAGAAAAACATACTGTATATTAATACATATATATGGAATCCAGAAAGATGGTACGGATGAACCTATCTGCAGGGCAGTAACTGAAATGCAGACATGAAGAACAGACTTACGGACACAGGGTGGGGGGAAGAAGGAGACAGTGGGATGAATGGAGAGAATAACATGGAAACATACACTATCCTATGCAAAACAGACAGCCAGTGAGAATTTGCTCTATGATTCAGGGAACTCAAACCCGGGCTCTATAACAATCTAGAGGGGTGGGATGTGGAGGGAGGTGGGACGGAGGTTCATGAGGGAGGGGACATATGTATACCTCTGATTCATGTTGATACATGGCAGAAACCAACATAACACTGTAAAGCAATTATCCTTCAATTAAAAGTAAATACATTTTAAAAATATATAAGCAAACAATTCAACAATACACAGAAAGGATCACATTATCATGATCAAGAAGTACTCCACAATGGAAGGATGGTCCAATATCTGCACATCAATCAATGTGATACACCACATTAACAAAACAAAGGATAAAAAGCACATGGTCATCTCAATAGACACAAAAAATAAATTTGAAAGAATTTAACATCTATTTACAATAAACTCTCGACAAATTTGGTACAGAGGAAACTATCCCAACATAATAAAGGAGAAGGCAGTGGAACCCCACTCCAGCACTCTTGCCTGGAAAATCCCATGGACAGAGGGGCCTGGTAGGCCACAGTCCATGGGATCGCTAGAGTAGGACACAACTGAGCGACTTCACTTTCACTTTTCACTTTCGTACATTGGAGAAGGAAATGGCAACCCACTCCCGTGCTCTTGCCTGGAGAATCCCAGGGACGGGAGAGCCTGGTGGGCTGCCGTCTATGGGGTCGCACAGAGTCGGACACAACTTCAGTAGCAGCATGACAAATCCCAGTGATCACGTATGAATGTGAAAGATCAGATCAGTCGCTCAGTCGTGTCCGACTCTTTGCGACCCCATGAACTGCAGCACGCCAGGCCTCCCTGTCCATCACCAGCTCCGGGAGGTCACCCAGACTCATACCCATCGAGTCAGTGATGCCATCCAGCCATCTCATCCTCTGTCATCCCCTTCTCCTCCTGCCCTCAATCCCTCCCAGCATCAGAGTCTTCTCCAATGAGTCAACTCTTCGCATGAGGTGGCCAAAATACTGGAGTTTCAACTTTAGCATCATTCCCTCCAAAGAAATTCCAGGATTGATCTCCTTCAGAATGGACTGGTTGGATCTTCTTGCAGTCCAAGGGACTCTCAAGACTCTTCTCCAACACCACAGTTCAAAAGCATCAATTCTTCGGCGCTCAGCCTTCTTCACAGTCCAGCTCTCACATCCATACATGACCACAGGAAAGACCATAGCCTTGACTAGGCGAACCTTTGTTGGTAAAGTAATGTCTCTGCTTTTGAATATGCTATCTAGGTTGGTCATGACTTTCCTTCCAAGGAGTAAGCGTCTTTTAATTTCATGACTGCAGTCACCATCTGCAGTGATTTTGGAGCCCAGAAAAACAAAGTCTGACACTGTTTCCACTGTTTCCCCATCTATTTCCCATGTAGTGATGGGACCAGATGCCATGATCTTCGTTTTCCAAATGTTGAGCTTTAAGCCAACCTTTTCACTCTCCACTTTCACTTTCATCAAGAGGCTTTTTAGCCCCTCTTCACTTTCTGCCATAAGAGTGGTGTCATCTGCATATCTGAGGTTATTGATATTTCTCCTGGCAATCTTGATTCCAACTTGTGTTTCTTCCAGTTCAGCATTTCTCATGATGTACTCTGCATATAAGTTAAATAAACATGGTGACAATATGCAGCCTTGACGTACTCCTTTTCCTATTTGGAACCAGTCTGTTGTTCCATGACCAGTTCTAACTGTTGCTTCCTGACCTGCATACAGATTTCTCAAGAGGCAGATCAGGTCGTCTGGTATTCCCATCTCTTTCAGAATTTTCCACAGTTTATTGTGATCCACACAGTCAAAGGCTTTGGCATAGTCAATAAAGCAGAAATAGATGTTTTTCTGGAACTCTCTTGCTTTTTCCATGATCCAGCAGATGTTGGCAATTTGATCTCTGGTTCCTCTGCCTTTTCTAAAACCAGCTTGAACATCAGGAAGTTCACGGTTCACATATTGCTGAAGCCTGGCTTGGAGAATTTTGAGCATTACTTTACTAGCGTGTGAGATGAGTGCAATTGTGCGGTAGTTTGAGCATTCTTTGGCATTGCCTTTCTTTGGGATTGGGATGAAAACTGACCTTTTCCAATCTTGTGGCCACTGCTGAGTTTTCCAAATTTGCTGGCATATTGAGTGCAGCACTTTCACAGCATCATCTTTCAGGACTTGGAATAGCTCCACTGGAATTCCATCACCTCCACTAGCTTTGTTCGTAGTGATGCTTTCTAAGGCCCATTTGACTTCACATTCCAAGATGTCTGGCTCTAGGTCAGTGATCACATCATCATGATTATCTGGGTCTTGAAACTCTTTTTTGTACAGTTCTTCTGTGTATTCCTGCCACCTCTTCTTAATGAATGTGAAAGGTGGACCATAAAGAAGGCTGCTGCTGCTGCTAAGTTGCTTCAGTTGTGTCCGACTCTGTGCGACCCCATAGACAGCAGCCCACCAGGCTCCCCCATCCCTGGGATTCTTCAGGCAAGAGCACTGGAGTGGGTTGCCATTTCCTTTTCCAATGCATGAAAGTGAAAAGTCAAAGTGAAGTCACTCAGCCGTGTCCGACTCTTCCCAACCCCATGGACTGCAGCCTACCAGGCTCCTCCATCCACGGGCTTTTCCAGACAGGAGTACTGGAGTGGGGTGCCATTGCCTTCTCCGAAAGAAGGCTGAGTGACAAAGAATTGATGCTTTTGAACTGTGGTGCTAGAGAAGACTCCTGAGAGTTCTTTGGACTGCAAGGAAATCAAACCAGTCAATCCTAAAGGCTATCAACCCTGCATATTCATTGGAAGGCTTCATGCTGAAGTAGAAGCTTCAATACTCTGGCCATCTGATGCAAAAAGCCAACTCATTAGAAAAAGACTCTGATTCTGGGAAAGACTGAGGGCAGGAGGAGACCAGGGTGACAGAGGACAACATGGTTGGATGGTATCACCGACTCAATGGACATGAGTTTGAGCAAACTCCAGAAGATGGTGAAGCCTGGAGCATGATGGAGGGAAGCCTGGCATGCTGCAGTCCATGGCGTCGCAAAGAGTCAGACACAACTGACTGAAAACAACAATGACAAATCCACAGCTAATATTATACTCAATGGTGAAAAGCTAAAAAGCTTTTCCTTTAAGATCAGATAAAACAAGCATGCCCACTCTTGCCACTTCTGTTTAACAAAATAATGAAAGTCCCAGCCACAGCAATCAGACAAAAAATAAAGGCATTTCATTTGGAAGGGAATAAGTAAAAATGTCATTGTAGATGACATGCTACTACTAAAGTCTTCACCAAAAAAAGAGAGAAAGAAGTAATATGTAGATTCAGTGATATTACAGGCTACAAAATCAATATACAAAAGTGTGGATTTCAGACTTCCCAGCAGTCGAGTGGTTAAGACTCCAAGCTTCCTCTGCAGGATGCTGCTGCTGCTGCTGCTGCTAAGTCGCTTCAGTTGTGTCCGACTCTGTGCGACCCCATAGACGGAAGCTCACCAGGCTCCCCCGTCCCTGGGATTCTCCAGGCAAGAATACTGGAGTGGGTTGCCATTTCCTTCTCCAATGCATGAAAGTGAAAAGTGAAAGTGAAGTCGCTCAGTCGTGTTCGACTCTTAGCGACCCCACGGACTGGAGCCTACCAGGATCCTCCGTCCATGGGATTTTCCAGGCAAAAGTTCTGGGGTCGGGTGCCATTGCCTTCCTCACTCTGCAGGATGCATGGGTTCAATTCCTGGTCAGGGAAATACGATCCCACATGCCCTATGCATGGCAAAACAAAACAAAACAAAACCTGGTAGATTTCTATAAACAGTGGCAAACCATCAGAAATAGAAATTAAGACAATTCTATTTACACACAACTGCACTGAAAAGAGTACCTAGGAAAAAATTTAACGAAGGTAAAAGACCTCTATGTTGAAAGCTATACTACACTGATCGAAGAAATTGAAAAAGACACAAATAAATGGAAAGATATCTCATGTTCATGGATTGTTAAAATAACCATACTACTCAAAGCAATCTACAGACTGAAAGCAATTTCTATCAAAATTCCAGTGGCACACTTCATAAAACTAGAACAAATAACCTTAAAATTCATATGAAACCACAAAAGACCTCTAACACCGTAAGCAATCTTTAAAAAATTTGGAGGCATCACACTCCTTGCCTTCAGACTATACTACAAAGCTACAATAATCAGAAAAGTATGGTACTGGCATAAAAAAATAGACACATGCTCAATGGAACAAAATAGAGTCTAGAAACAAATCCATATATATATACTCAAGACAGATTAAAGACCTAAATGTAAGACCTGAAGACTTATAAGACTCCCATAAGAAAGCATAGGCAATACTCTTTGAAATTACTCTCAGCAATATTTTTTTTGGATCTGTCTCCTCAGGGAAGGGAAACAAAAGGAAAAATAAACAAATGGATCAAATCACACTTAAAAGCTTTTTCATAGTGAAAGAAATCATCAACAACATGAAAGGACAACCTATTAAATGGAGAAAGATATTTGTAAATGATATGTCCAATAAGGGATTACTATCCAAACTACACAAAGAACTAATGGAACTCAACATCAAAAGACTGAACAACCCTATTTAAAAAATGGGCAGAAGACCTGGATATGCATTATTCCAAAGAAGAAACAGATGGCCAATAGGCACGTGAAAAGATACTTAACGTCATTATTATCAAATGCAAACACAAACCACAGTGAGGTATCATCTCACACCTGTCAGAATGGCTATCATCCAGAAGACAAAAAACAACAAGCATTGGTGAGAATGTGCAGAAAAAGGAACCCTTATGCACAGCTAATGGAAAGGTAAATTGGTAGTCACTACAGAAAGCAATATGGAAGTTCCTCAAAATGTTAAAAACAAAGTTACAATATGATCTAGCAATTGCACTCCTGAAAGTGCAATTTCAGGTGTTTATCTGAAAAAACAAGAACGTCAGTTTGAAAAGATAGATGCATGTCAATATTCAAGTAGTACTAACTTATAATGGCCAAAATAAAGTAACAACCCCTAAAAGATGTAATACAAACATACATACACACACACACAGAATTTTACTCAGTTATTTAAAAAAATAATAATAAAACTGTGTATTTGTGACAAAATAGATGGATGGACCTGGAGGGTATATTTTGCTTAGTGATATAAGACAGAGAAAGACAAATACTGTATGTTTGTTCTTATATATGAAGCCTAAAAAATAAAACAGACTCACAGAGAACAAACAAGTGTTTGCCAGATAGAAGAAAGGGGAGGAGAGGTGTGATGAGTAGTACAACAGGTGAAGGGGTTTAAGAGGTACAAACTACCAGCTACAAAACAAATAAGTTACAAGGATAAATGTGCAACACAGGGAATATAATTTATATTGAATAATAACTTTGTATAGAGTATATTTTATAAAAATATCAAATCAATATGGTATATACCTAAACTAATAAGTCAACTATACTTCAATTTTTAACAAAGAAAAGTTTTTGAAAAAAAGAAAGAACCATGGCTTAATGGGGCACCATTACTAAAGAGAATAATACTTGGAAGATAGGAAAAAGAAAAAGTGGATCCAGTAAATCAAAAATACATTTAAAATATTTTACAATATTTAAATGGGGAAAATTACTCTCCACATAACAAAGACAGAAAAACCACCATGGAAAAAGTTGACAGCTTTGACCACCAACAACAAAACACCTCTCTAATAATCAAAGAGCTGAAGCAGATACTGACCAAAAAACTATAAAGGGCTATTTTTAATGAGTTCAATTTTACTTATAAACAAATATTAATATAACTGTCAGGTTTTTCTTTTCCATTTTAATTTCTAGGAACTTACAAGTGGTTTTTACTGTCTAATTTTCCTACAGAAACATTCTGAGGATTTTTTGTTTTCTGCAAAAGTAAATCTGGTATAAATTTTTGTTTATTTCAACCCTTAAATCTTTACACAAGGATTTATATTACCCTCTAAGTACTGATAATTTGATTCTCCCTTAAATCCATGAGCTTCCAAGGACACATCTCCTTGTCTGTGTTTCAGTTAGCCAAAGTTAGTTCTTGTTGCTTACAAACAAAAGTGTCTAATACATTTCCAAACCTAGACTAAACCCCAAAGTTAAAAGCCACTTCTGAAGAAGATTTTCCCCATGGAATCTTCAATCCATGGAGAAACAGATTTTCCATTGTGGTTCTTAGACCAAGGTCAATATTAGAATGGTCATTACTTAAGATCTCCCAAACATGGAGCCTACTTCTTTCTTCCACTTTCCCATCTGCAGCTGTGTGTGACTAGAGACCAGAAGAGTACTAGAGAAGCAACTGTTTATTACTAAAGAGCTAAATTAATTGGAGTATGTTCCTCATTAATGGTTATGTAAAGTCTATAATATAAAGAGGCTAAGAACAGCAAAGAATTGAATGTATCCTATCTGGCAAGACCCTAACTTTCTCATATCCTGGCTACTGCACACTCTAGAGGCCAAGGAAAGGCATAAGATACGATGTTGTTTCTGCTCTGTATATCCATTTGATATAAACCAAATAAAAAGTTCTATAATAAATTAACTAAACTTATTATCTTTTCAAAGATAAAGAGGATTGATTTTCCCCTACCTGTGGCTCCCATGAAAACACTACAATCAAGAAAAAAACAACTCTTCGGAATTTTCATGTTTATTTGAATACTCATGTGTATTTGAATTCAGTGAGAATTCAAAGTGCCCATAGGATACAAGTAATTAGGAAATATACATATATGAACAATAAGCTTCTGACAAAAAGAAAATATAATAACACATGGAACTTATATTGACTTTTTAAAAACAGACTTGAGATATATAATAGAGATCACATTAAAGTGATTGAAATGGAAGTATGAATGAAGTGGCAACCATCCAAGAAATGAACCAAGAAGTAAAAGTCATCACAAATCTATCTTTAAAGCTATCCTTTTTGATATTTTAATATTATCTTTTACCACATCTCACTTTTCAACCTACAAAAAATGTCATGCATCTTGGATATTTTAGTTCTGGGATCTTTCAAATGTTAGATCTACAAAATAAGTATAAGCAAATATACAAATGATACTGTGTCCAAGTATAAACAACATCTCCAAATATCTCTAAAGTATGGATTCTTTCAGATTTCTCAGAATTTAGAATTGCTTCTTCAAAGCAACAACTGAAATAAGTAGGTATTTTCAAGAGACCAGCAAAATCAGACCATCTAGGTATCCTCAATCATTTCAGCACACTTAACATTTGAGATGGGGACTTCCCTGGAGTTAAGGTTAAGCAGTTAAGAATCCACCCTGCCATGCAGGGGATGTGGGTTCGACCTCTGGTGGGAGAACTAAGATCCCACATGCCACGGGGCAACTAAGTCTATGAGTCACAACTACTCAGACCATGTGCCACAACTATTACAGAAGTCTGCACACTGCAACTAGAGAAGCCCACACACCAAACGAAAGACCTCACATGCCACAATTAAGACTCAAACATTTTTTAAAAGCATTTAGATAAATTAAATTTTACACCAATACATTCAATAATTAGTCTGAATTAGTCTGTTTTAAATTGAGAAGTGGTTTGACATGTCAACTTCAAAAACATAAGCAAAATCTTTTTTAACAATAACCCCAAACACTCAGAAATAAGCACAGAACAGTAGAGCCAAATGACTAACAAAATGTGAGAACTATATTATAAACTGATAACTCAAATACTATTAGAATATAAAAAAATCTCTCTAACTTTGGGATCATAGGAGATCCTATATTCTAAGGAAAAACTTGGATCACATATCAAAAATGGCTGAGAGAATTCAAGACATTAATGTATTAGTATGTATTAAGTATGTACTTTCTTTGCAGGCATTGTCACTGTTCTAGGTGCTGGGAAGAGTTCCGAGCAGGTAATATATCCCTGTCCTTATGGGGTTTACAATATAACTGGAAAGACATAATTAACAAGAAAATAAATAGATGCCAGATAGTAAGAACTATGGAGGAAAATAAAGGAAGGTAAAAGTACAATTATTACTTTAGGATAGCGCCACAGCTTTCTGATCAGAGTGACAAAAGATCTTTTTATAATAATATTGGAACAAGGATTTGAAAAAGGTGAAAGAGTGAGAAAAAAGAACCTTGCAGTATCCCTATGGTGAAGCAAGAGAAAGAATGGCAGGAAATGAGGCCACAGCAATAGCAGGGGGCCAAGCTATACAACTGTATGACTTGGCTTTTATTAATCCTGATAAATTGAAAAACGACTAGAAAAGTTTTGAGCAGAAACATGACATACTCTAATTTACCTTTTAAAGGGACAAGGACCCCAGGTAAGAATACATTTTGTTAAAGAAGGAGAGAGAAGATGGGGTTTGGAGCACCATAACCAAAGTGGTTCACTGATGCAATGGACATGAATTTGGGCAAACTTTGGAAGATGGTGAGGGACAGAGAGGCCTGGTGTGCTGCAGTCCATGGGTGTGCAAAGAGTCGGACATGACTGGGTGACTGAACAACAACAACAACCAAAGTGCCAGTGTTAAGTAGTAGTCAGATTCTGGATATACTGTATTTTGAAAGCAGAGCAAATGGGATTTTTTGGTGATGGACCCAAATATCAGGTCTAAGATAAAGAGCGAAGCCAAAATTACTCCCAAGTTATGGCCTGAGTAAGTGAGATGATAGAGTCGGCCTTTTACTAAAGTGAGAACTAGCGAGTGTTTTTAAGGATTAGACTGCAGAAGTGCAGCTTTTAAGTTTGTGATACCTATCTCACAACCAAACAGACAAGATTTATAAACAGCTGGATACATAAAAGTATGCTATTCTGGACAAACTGATGGACTGAAGATGTAAATTCAGAGTAATCAACCTATAAAAGGTATATAAAGTCATTAGACTGGATGAAACCATTACAGAGTATTAACACAAAGACTAAGCACTCATGGTACATTCAAATATTTAAAGGTCTGGAAGTTGAATAGAACTCAAAAGAGAAGATGGCAAAAGCATGGCCAGGGAAGAAGGAAGAGGACAAAAACTATATCCTGCACAATAAGTATAGCAAGTATATAGAAAGAGAGAGTGATCAATTACCCCAAATGCTGTGTAGGCCAAAAATGAGGACTAATAAGTAACCAATGAATTTAGCAACTGTCTTACTTAACAGTGAGGATAAAATAAAAGCCTGATGGGACTAGATTTGTAATACTGAAGAGTATACGTACTTCTGAGTCTACTCAAGGAAGAGTAAAAAGATTTACCCTCAGGCTTCAAACAACCATAATGATTCCAGAGAGACAGTAAACATACCAGTGAGCCTGATGATCAGCCTCACTTACCACTCAGAGTGAATTCCAGGGCCACCACTAGAAACAGAGAGACCCTACACAGCCAGGCAGTCTCTGTGAGTTCTACCCAACCTAATAGTGAAGTGAGATAGATTTAAGGGCCTAGATCTGATTGATAGAGTGCCTGATGAACTATGGAATGAGGTTGGTGACATTGTACAGGAGACAGGGATCAAGACCATCCCCATGGAAAAGAAATGCAAAAAAGCAAAATGGCTGTCTGGGGAGGCCTTACAAATAGCTGTGAAAAGAAGAGAAGCGAAAAGCAAAGGAGAAAAAGAAAGATATAAACATCTAAATGCAGAGTTCCAAAGAATAGCAAGAAGAGATAAGAAAGCCTTCTTCAGTGATCAATGCAAAGAAATAGAGGAAAACAACAGAATGCGAAAGACTAGGGATCTCTTCAAGAAAATAAAGATGGGCTCGATAAAGGACAGAAATGGTATGGATCTAACAGAAGCAGAAGATATTAAGAAGAGGTGGCAAGAATACACAGAAGAACTGTATAAAAAAGAGCTTCACGACCCAGATAATCATGATGATGTGATCACTGACCTAGAGCCAGACATCTTGGAATGTGAAGTCAAATGGGCCTTAGAAAGCATCACTACGAACAAAGCTAGTGGAGGTGATGGAATTCCAGTGGAGCTATTCCAAGTCCTGAAAGATGATGCTGTGAAAGTGCTGCACTCAATATGCCAGCACATTTGGAAAACTCAGCAGTGGCCACAAGATTGGAAAAGGTCAGTTTTCATCCCAATCCCAAAGCAAGGCAATGCCAAAGAATGCTCAAACTACCGCACAATTGCACTCATCTCACACGCTAGTAAAGTAATGCTCAAAATTCTCCAAGCCAGGCTTCAGCAATATGTGAACCGTGAACTTCCTGATGTTCAAGCTGGTTTTAGAAAAGGCAGAGGAACCAGAGATCAAATTTCAAACATCCGCTGGATCATGGAAAAAGCAAGAGAGTTCCAGAAAAACATCTATTTCTGCTTTATTGACTATGCCAAAGCCTTTGACTGTGTGGATCACAATAAACTGTGGAAAATTCTGAAAGAGATGGGAATACCAGACCACCTGATCTGCCTCTTGAGAAATCTGTATGCAGGTCAGGAAGCAACAGTTAGAACTGGTCATGGAACAACAGACTGGTTCCAAATAGGAAAAGGAGTACGTCAAGGCTGCATATTGTCACCATGTTTATTTAACTTATATGCAGAGTACATCATGAGAAATGCTGGACTGGAAGAAACACAAGTTGGAATCAAGACTGCTGGGAGAAATATCAATAACCTCAGATATGCAGATGACACCACCCTTATGGCAGAAAGTGAACAGGGGCTAAAAAGCCTCTTGATGAAAGTGAAAGTGGAGAGTGAAAAGGTTGGCTTAAAGCTCAACATTCAGAAAACGAAGATCATGGCATCTGGTCCCATCACTACACGGGAAATAGATGGAGAAACAGTGGAAACAGTGTCAGAATTTATTTTTCTGGACTCCAAAATCACTACAGATGGTGACTGCAGCCATGAAATTAAAAGACGCTTACTCCTTGGAAGGAAAGTTATGACCAACCTAGATAGCATATTCAAAAGCAGAGACATCACTTTGCCAACAAAGGTTCACCTAGTCAAGGCTATGGTCTTTCCTGTGGTCATGTATGGATGTGACAGCTGGACTGTGAAGAAGGCTGAGCGCCAAAGAATTGATGCTTTTGAACTGTGGTGTTGGAGAAGACTCTTGAGAGTCCCTTGGACTGCAAGGAGATCCAACCAGTCCATTCTGAAGGAGATCAATCCTGGAATTTCTTTGGAGGGAATGATGCTAAAGCTGAAACTCCAGTATTTTGGCCACCTCATGTGAAGAGTTGACTCATTGGAGAAGACTCTGATGCTGGGAGGGATTGAGGGCAGGAGGAGAAGGGGACGACAGAGGATGAGATGGCTGGATGGCATCACTGACTTGATGGGTATGAGTGTGAGTGACCTCCGAGAGCTGGTGATTGACAGGGAGGCCAGGTGTGCTGCGGTTCATGGGGTCGCAAAGAGTCGGACACGACTGAGCGACTGATCTGATCTTATCTGATCTAATAGTGAAGATTCTAGCCAGTACAATCAGGCCAGAAAACAAAATAAAAGGTATCTGGATTAGGAAAGAGTAAACCTGTCTTTATTTGCAGAAAATACAATTTTCTATTTATAGAATATCTGATGGAATCTATTAAAAAGCTACTATAACAAGGGTGATTAGCAAAGATAGTACAGTACTTATATAGGATCTAATATCAATACATAAAAATTAACTATTTTTATGTATTAGCAATGAAAAATTGGGAAAAAATTTTAAACATTGCTGTTTAGCATTAAAAAAAAAAGATATGCTAAGGAGAAATTTGACAAAAGCTGTAAAACACTGGTACAGTTAAAACTGCAAAATTGAGAAATTAAAGACCTAAATAAAAGGAAAGGCATACTTGTTCAGAGATTAGAAGATTCAATATTCTTAAAACATTAATTTATCTAAGTTGATTTACAGATTCAATATAATCCTAGTCAAAAGCCAATATACCCTTTTATGAAAAAACTAACAGGCTATTGCTAAAATTAATATAGAAATGCAAACGTAGATTTTTGTGACTCTGCCTCCAGTTCAGTTCAGTTCAGTCGCTCAGTCGTGTCTGACTCTATGGAACTTCATGAATTGCAGCACGCCAGGCCTCCCTGTCCATCACCAACTCCTGGAGGTCACTCAGACTCACATCCATTGAGTTAGTGATTTCATCCAGCAATCTCATCCTCTGTCATCCCCTTCTCCTCCTGCTCCCAATCCCTCCCAGCAGTGTCTTTTCCAATGAGTCAACTCTTTGCATGAGGTGGCCAAAGTACTGGAGTTTCAGCTTTAGCATCATTCCTTCCAAAGAAATCCCAGGGCTGATCTCCTTCAGAATGGACTGGTTGGATCTCCTTGCAGTCCAAGGGACTCTCAAGAGTCCTCTCCGACAGCACAGTTCAAAAGCATCAATTCTTTGGCGCTCAGCTTTCTTCACAGTCCAACTCTCATATCCATACATGACCACTGGAAAAACCATAGCCTTGACTAGACGGACCTTTGTGGGCAAAGTAATGTCTCTGCTTTGAATATGCTATCTAGGTTGGTCATAACTTTCCTTCCAAGGAGTAATCGTCTTTTAATTTCACTCTGCCTTGGCAACTATTTTCTTAGATATGTAATTAAAAGCACAATCAGTATATTTCATCAAAATTTAAATTTTCTGCTCTTCAGAAGACACTTCTTACGTCACTTAATGGGAAAATGTCTTCTGCAAATCATATCTTATAAAGGATTTATAGCTGATAAAGAACTTGAATCCAAATATAAAAAGAATACTCAAAACTCCATAAATGCAAAACAAACAGGTCAATAAAAAATGGGCAAAAGATTAGAACAGACACATCACCAAACAGCACATGAAAAGATGTCCAACATCATCATGGAAATGCAACTAAGGCCACAATAAGATACCACTACACATGAGAGTAGATATAATCAAAAAAGTTGACACCACCAAGTGCTGGTGAGAATGTAGAAAAACAAATTCTCCTATACTGCTGGTTGAACTATAAAGTGGGACAACCTCATTGGCAGTTTGTTAAGCATATAATCACTGTATCATTCACCAACTTTACTCCATTATCTTTACTCAGTAGAAAAAATGGCATGTATCAATACAAAGACTTATACACAAATGTTCATAGCAGCTTCATACTTAACAGTCATAAACTGGAAGCACCCCAAATGTAGAGCAAGAGATGAATGAGTAAAGAAATTGAAGAATATCTGTACAATGAAATACTACTCACCAATAAAAAGGAATATTCAAGTAGGAGAGAAGCTTCTTCAATTTGATAAAGAACATTTATCTAAAAAACTTATGGGTAACATGAGAAGCTTCTAGTGAGAAACTAGAAGGTTTCATGATAAGATCAGGAACAAGTCAAGGATGTACCCTTTGCCATCCCTTTTCAACATCATACTGGTCTTCCCTGGTGGCTCAGATGGTTAAAAATCTGCCTGCAATGCAGGAGATCTGAGTTCTATCCCTGGGTCGGGAAGATCCGCTGAAGAAGGGAATGGCAACACCCTCAGGCATTCTTGCCTAGAGAATTCCATGGACAGAGGAGCCTAGTGGGCTACAGTCCACGGGGTCCCAAAGAGTCAGACACAACTGAGTGACTAACACTTCAACATCACATGATGTAGTAAGAATAAGAAATAAATAATATACTGATTAGAAAGGAAGAAATTAAACATTGATGACAAATGACATGATCATCTATGTAGGAAATCAGAAAGAATCAACAAAAAACTCCTCAAACTAATAAAGCAATAGGCTGTAGGATACACCTGCTTTCCTATATATTAGCAATGAACAAATATAATTTGAAATGTAAAGCACAATATTATTTATATCAGCACCCCCAAAGAAAATATTTAAGTATAAATCTAACAAAATATGTATAAGATCTATTTAAAGAAAACTAAATAAAAATATTTATTCTATGTTTATGGGTAGGAAGAGTCAATATTGTCAAGATGTCACTTCTCATCTTGATCTACGGATTCAACACAATCCTTGCTCCCAGCAAATTGTTTTATGGATATTGACAAACTGATTCTAAAATGTCTATGGAAAAACAAGACACAGGATTAGTCAACAATACTGAAGAACAAAGTCAGAAGACTGATACCACATGACTTCAAGACTGCCTATAAAGACAGAATAATCAAGACAGTGACATTGGTGAAAGAACAGACAGACTGACAGAACAAAACAGAGCCCAGGAATAGATTCATTTTACTAGGCCAATTGATCTTTAAAAGAAACAAAAGCAATGTAGTGAAGCAAAGAGTTTTCAACAAGTGATCCGGGAACAACTGAACATTCACATGCAAAAATGTAAGTCAAGACACAGACTTTACACCCTTCACAAAAATTAACTCAAAATCGTCCACAGGATTTTCCCTTGTGGTCCAATGGTTAAGAATATGCCATGCAGTACAGGTGACTCAGGGTTCAATTCCTGGTAGGGGGACTAAGATCCAATATGCCTTGCTGCTAAGTCACTTCAGTCATGTCTGACTCTGTGCAACCCCATGGACTGCAGCCCACCAGGCTCCTCTGTCCATGGGATTTTCCAGGCAAGAGTACTGGAGTGGGTTGCCACTGTCTTCTCCCCCAAAATGCCTCAGAGCAAAATAAATTAAAAACAAAAGAGCTCACTGTAGTCATCAACAATTTTTTAAGAGTACAAAAATGTTCCAGATCAAACAGTTTGAGAACTACTACTAGAAAAATATATGATTTCAGACTAGTACCAAGAGCCACTCATACTTACCATCAGTCAGTATTCAGCTGCCTAAGTGGATAAATGGAGACAGCAACGAGTAAAAGAATTCAGTTTGGTTCAGAGTTTCACCAGGCTAGCACAATCAGAAGAAAGATGAGTAAGCAGCTGATGTTCAGGCAAATAAATGATTTCAGTGGTAGACTACAGACTTTAGTCAAGAAGGAAATAACGGTTAAAGGATTATAGAAACCAACGTAGTTAAAGAATTACTGTAGTAAGTATTAAGAAAAGGGAGGCAGAAAATGGGACAAAGTCAATCTCTTTGAGACTCAGTTTTCATATTTCATGAACACCTTACAGTTGCATATTCCTGAAAATTGTCAGAGTTTTTATATACACCATTATTACGATCCCCACACCCACTCCCAAAAAATGCATGTGGATGTCCAGTTGTTCCAGGATCACTTGTTGAGAAGATTCTCTTTGCTGTGTTACATTGCTTTGTTTCTTTTAAAGATCAACTGACCTACTTCAATGAACCTATACCTGGGCTCTCTGAGGTACATAGGTAACGTTTTTCCATATGATAGACTGAGAACCAAAAAAGTTAGAAGACTTACCACAGGTCATATAAATAAAAAGACAGTGCCTTTTGCAATACAATAGTCCGGAAGATCAGAGAAAGCTTTGCAAAAGGTGGCATTTAAGCTGTTAGTGCTTCCCTGATAGCTCAGTTGATTAAAAAATCCACTTGCAATGCAGGAGGCCCCAGTTCAATTCCTGAGTCAAGAAGATCCACTGGAGAAGGGATAGGCTACCAACTCCAGTATTACTGGGCTTCCCTTGTGGCTCAGCTGGTAAAGAATCCGCCTGCAATGCAGGAGACCTGGGTTTGATCCCTGGGTTGGGAAGATCTCCTGGAGAAGGGAAAGGTTACCTACTTCAGTATTCCGGCCTGGAGAATTCCATGGACTGCACAGTAGAGTCCATGAGGTTGCAAACAGTCAGATATCACTGAGGGACTTTCACTTTATCGTTATTCCAACCATAAAACTTATAATCAACAGTAAGCAATGTTCAACCAATGGTATTGTTTTTTAACAATACTGATGAATTTACTTCTGGTCCTTAAATTTACTTTAACCTAGCGCTGCACTCAATATGCCAGCAAATCTGGAAAACTCAGCAGTGGCCACAACATTGGAAAAGGTCAGTTTTCATCCCAATCCCAAAGAAAGGCAATGCCAAAGAATGCTCAAACTACCGCACAATTGCACTCATCTCACACGCTAGTAAAGTAATGGTCAAAATTCTCCAAGCCAGGCTTCAGCAATATGTGAACCGTGAACTTCCTGATGTTCAAGCTGGTTTTAGAAAAGGCAGAGGAACCAGAGATCAAATTGCCAACATCTGCTGGATCATGGAAAAAGCAAGAGAGTTCCAGAAAAACATCTATTTCTGCTTTATTGACTATGTCAAAGCCTTTGACTGTGTGGATCACAATAAACTGTGGAAAATTCTGAAAGAGATGGGAATACCAGACCACCTGATCTGCCTCTTGAGAAATCTGTATGCAGGTCAGGAAGCAACAGTTAGAACTGGTCATGGAACAACAGACTGGTTCCAAATAGGAAAAGGAGTACGTCAAGGCTGTATATTGTCCCCATGTTTATTTAACTTATATGCAGAGTACATCATGAGAAATGCTGGACTGGAAGAAACAGAAGTTGGAATCAAGACTGCTGGGAGAAATATCAATAACCTCAGATATGCAGATGACACCACCCTTATGGTAGAAAGTGAAGAGGAACTCAAAAGCCTCTTGATGAAAGTGAAAGTGGAGAGTGAAAAGGTTGGCTTAAAGCTCAACATTCAGAAAACGAAGATCATGGCATCTGGTCCCATCACTACATGGGAAATAGATGGGGAAACAGTGTCAGACTTTATTTTTGGACTCCAAAATCACTGCAGATGGTGACTGCAGCCATGAAATTAAAAGCTTACTCCTTGGAAGGAAAGTTATGACCAACCTGGATAGCATATTCAAAAGCAGAGACATTACTTTGCCAACAAAGGTTCGCCTAGTCAAGGCTATGGTCTTTCCAGTGGTCATGTATGGATGTGAGAGCTGGACTGTGAAGAAGGCTGAGCGCCAAAGAATTGATGCTTTTGAACTGTGGTGTTGGAGAAGACTCTTGAGAGTCCTTTGGATTGCAAGGACATCCAACCAGTCCATTCTGAAGGAGATCAGCCCTGGGATTCCTTTGGAAGGAATGATGCTAAAGCTGAAACTCCAGTATTTTGGCCACCTCATGCAAAGAGTTGACTCACTGGAGAAGACTCTGATGCTGGGAGGGATTGGAGGCAGGAGGAGAAGGGGACGACAGAGGATGAGATGGCTGGATGGCATCACTGACTCGATGGATGTGAGTCTGAGTGACCTCCAGTTGGTGATGGACAGGGAGGCCTGGCGTGCTGCGGTTCATGGGGTCGCAGAGTCAGACATGACTGAGAGACTGATCTGATCTGAACTGTAAGTCATACATAAAAACCTTAATAATCTGAAAATCTCAAACTTACTTTTAAAAGAAGCCTCTCTAAGTAAGTATATGGAGCTTATGGTTGAGTAGTGCAATACTTTGTGAATCAGAATCAAAGTTGTGAATGTTCAGATCAGATCAGATCAGTCGCTCAGTCGTGTCCGACTCTTTGCGACCCCATGAACTGCAGCACGCCAGGCCTCCCTATCCATCACCAGCTCCCGGAGATCACTCAGACTTAACAGGATGGAATAAAAGAGAACTTAGGAGCCTAAGTAACCTATATTGAATTAACACACAGATCTCTAAATTATTACCAGTGTTACCCTGGGTACTTCAATACCTTGTTTTATTACCTATAAAACATGACTTATCACATAATTAACAAGGTTTTAGTAAAATCTTAAAGAAAAAATTAAATGGAACATCCTTGGTGATACAGTGGTTAAGACTCTGAGCTTCCAAAGCAGAGGCCCTGGTTCCATCCCTAGTCAGGGAACCAAGATGCAACACACTGCAACTGAGTCCACGTGCTGCTACTGAGCCCACGAGCCATAACTAGAGAAGTCCAAATGCCACAATAAGGAGACTAGGCGCTGCAAGGAAGATACATCACAGCCGAAATAAATTAAAAGACCATGGAACACACAATTAGTCATTTCAGTTCAGTCACTCAGTCGTGTTCGACTCTTTGCTGCCCCATGGACCACAGCACGCCAGGCCTCCCTGTCCATCACCAACTCCCAGAGTTTACTCAAACGCATGTCCATTGAGTTGGTGATACCATCCAACCATCTCATCCTCTGTCATCCATCCCCTTCTCCTCCCGCCTTTAATCTTTCCCAGCAGCAGGGTCTTTTCAAATGAGTCAGTTCTTCACATCAGGTGGCCAAAGTATCGGCGTTTCAGCTTCAGCATCAGTCCTTCCAATGAATATTCAGGACTGATTTTCTTTAGGATGAACTGGTTAGATCTCCTTGCACTCTAAGGGACTCTCTAGAGTCTTTTCCAACACCACAGTTTAAAAGCATCAATTCTTCCACCCTCAGCTTTCTTTATAGTCCAACTCTCACGTCCATACATGACTACTGGAAAAACCATAGCTTTGACTAGATGGACCTTTGTTGGCAAGGTAATGTCTCGGCTTTTGAATATGCTGTCTAGGTTGCTCATACCTTTTCTCCCAAGGAGTGTCTTTTAATGTCATGGATGCAGTCACAATCTGCAGTGATTTTGGAGCGCCGAAAAATAAAGTCTGTCACTGTTTCCACTGCTTCCCCATCTATTTGTCATGAAGTGATGAGACCAGATGCCATGATCTTAGTTTTCTGAATGTTGAGTTTTCAGGCAACTTTTTCACTCTCCTCTTTCACTTTCATCAAGAGCTTTTTAGTTCCTCTTCACTTTCTGCCATAAGGGTGGTGTCATCTGCATATCTGAGGTTATTGATATGTCTCCCAGCAATCTTGATTCCAGCTTTTGCTTCTTCCAGCCCAGCGTTTCTCATGAGGTACTCTGCATATAAGTTAAATAAGCAGGGTGACAGTGTATAGCTTGACGTACTCCTTTTCCTATTTGGAACCAGTCTGTTGTTCCATGGTCCAGTTCTAACTGATGCTTCCTGACCTGCATACAGATTTCTCAAGAGGCAGGTCGGGCGGTCTGGTATTCCGATCTCTTGAAGAATTTTCCAGTTTGTTGTGGTCCACACTGCCAAAGGCTTTGGCATAGTCAATAAAACAGAAATAGATGTTTTTCTGGAACTCTCTTGCTTTTTCCATGATCCAGCAGATGTTGGCAATTTGATCTCTGGTTCCTCTGCCTTTTCTAAAACCAGCTTGAACATCTGGAAGTTCACGGTTCACATATTGCTGAAGCCTGGCTTGGAGAATTTTGACCATTACTTTGCTAGCGTGTGAGATGAGTACCATTGTGCGGTAGTTTCAGCATTCTTTGGCATTGCCTTTCTTTGGGATTGGAATGCAAACTGACTTTTTCCAGTCCTGTGGCCACTGCTGAGTTTTCCAAATTTGCTGGCATATTGAGTGCACCACTTTCATAGCATCATCTTTTAGGATTTGAAGGAGCTCAACTGGCATTCCATCACCTCCACTAGCTTTGTTCGTAGTGATGCTTCCAAAGGCCGACTTGACTTCCCATTCCAGGATGTCTGGTTCCACGTGAGTGATCATGATATCATGATTATCTGGGTCATGAAGATCTTTTTCGTACAGTTCTTCTGTGTATTCTTGCCATCTCTTCTTAATCTCTTCTGCTTCGGTTAGGTTCATACCATTTCTGTCCTTTATTGAGCCCATCTTTGCATGAAATGTTCCCTTGGTATCTCTAATTTTCTTGAACAGATCTCTAGTCTTTCCCATTATATTGCTTTTCCATATTAGCTCACTTACTTTTTCACTTATTACAACCTAGACTTGTAATATCTAAGCCCTTGCCCCAGTGTTTTTCATTTATAGTAGCCTTGCAAAATGTTAATTCTAAATCAGTTCAGCTGTACAAATTCTTTATGCTTATTTCTCAGCTACTAATGGGACATGGAGAGAAAAAAATCATATAAGCACACAAATTGGTGCCACTGTTAATCAGGCTTTAGCTTCATGGAGCATACACTAACTAAACCAAAAGAATTGTTAGAAAAACTATCTAAGGTCCAAATAAAGCTAAAGCCTGATTAACAATGGCACCAATCTGCGTGGTTATATGATTCTTTTTTTCTCCCCATGTCCCACTAGCAGCTGAGAAATAAGCATAAAGAATTTGTACAGCTCAAGTGATTCAGAATTAACATTTTGCAAGGCTGCTATAAATGAAAAACATTGAGGCAAGTGCGTAGATATTACAAGTCTAGGTTGTAATAAATGAAAAAGTAAGTGAGCTAATATGGAAAAACTACAAATATGTATGGCACATGGTAAGAGCTCAAATATTTATTGCATTTCATTCACTCCATATTAAGTACTAAGTATTATAACGTGGGCTTCCCTCATGGCTCAGATGTTAAAGAATCTGCCTGCAATGCAGGAGACCTGGGTTCAATCTCTGGGTTGGGAAGACCCCCTGGAGGAGGACATGACAACCCACTCCAGTATTCTTGCCTAGAGAATCCCCAGGGACAGAGGAGCCTGGTGGGCTGCAGTCCATGGGGTTGCAAAGAGCTGGATATAACTAAGTGACTAAGAACATTATAACACAGAACATAACACAGCCTGAGACTTCCAAGAGCTGGGACTCTATAATAGAAAATAAGACATGTGAGGCAATGGATATGGGGTAGAGTGATCGTCTTTTACAGTGAAAAGAAGTGGAGTATTATTGTTGACTATGCCAGAAATACAGTTGTAGGCCTAGACATTTCAAGGCAAACTGGGTTATATCACCTTTATGAAAGTCACCATAATTGAGGATGAAAAAGAGACCTGGGAGAAGGAATGAGAGAAGGGTGTAGAAGGAGAAAAGCTGAAACATTTTCTCCAGCCAAGCCCAAACTGGTGACTACTAATTTTACTTGGTAATATGTGGAAATGCAGTAGAATTTGAGCTAGATCTTATTTAGGCAAGGTAGAATTTTTCTAAAGGTGAGTTTTTCCAAAAAGAGAATGGGTACTATAGGAAGAAGGACGAAAGCAAAGAGATTCACAGAAACAGAAAATACACGGAAAGTTGGGACAAGTAAGAAAAATCTAAAGTACTGGTTAACAAATAACAGTGATGAAATCAGAAAGGCAAATTCTTAATTCGGTTTCTTTGCACATCCATTTTTTTCACTAACACTTATTTAAAACTTAACCAATGTAGACCAGGGTTTATGCTAAGAAAGGACAGGAAGAGGCACATTCCATGCCCTTCAGGAGCTTAAAATCAAATCAGGGAAATTGTAAATAAGAGGGAAAAAATAAGTAATACTGAAAAGTAAAAATACAAGAAGCCAAAAAATTAGCTAGAAAAATTCATGTAGCAGAAGTTCATATATTACAGTGGAAAAAATAAAGCACAGATGAAGAAAGTAATTAGGAGATGTTCACCTGTGAATGTGACCTTATTTAGAAAACATACAGGCTCAATTTGCATATATATAAGAGAAATACTAAAAATCAATCATCTAACCAACCATTTCAAAAAAGAAATAATAAACCATCCAAAAATTGTAGAAGAAAAGACAGAACAGATAATAACAAAACAGAAAACAAACATAGGGACTTCCCTGATGGTCCAGGGTTAAGACTCCATGCTTCCAATGCAGGGGGCTTGGGTTCAATCCCTGATTGAGGAATTAAGATCCCTCATGCCATGTGGTACAGGCCAAAATTTTTTTTAAAAAGGGAAACAGAGAGAGCTTGGACAATGAGTCAAAGATAGATTCTTTGAAAAGTTGAATAAAACTGATTAACTCCTGGCAAGACTGATAAAGAAAACAGGAAAAATAAATAAATAAAACCTGAGGAATGAGAAAGGGGGGCATTACTATTAGATACTCCAGGCAGTAAAAAGTTAGTTAAAAAAAAACATAACAACTTGAGGTCAAAAGATGTGCAAGCAGGAAACTGACAAATTCCTATAAAAATGCAATGTGCCAAACCTGATGTAAGAAGAAAATGATTACTTAAAAAGTGAACTGAAACTAAAAATCCTTCCCATAAAAAAATTACTTCCGGTCCAAACAGCTTTACCAACAAATTCTACCAACTGAAAGAAAAAAAAAAAGTATCAATCTTATTAAACTCTTACACAGAATGGAAAAAGATGCAGCAATTCTCAGTTTTCTTGGGTCTAGCACGACCTTGCTCAAAACTTTGCAAGAGCACTGTAAGAAAATTATAGGCCAATTCAATTGATAAACATAGATAGCAAAGAAAAAACTTTAAAAAAAGTTGAATCCTGCAATATAATAAAGGATACATTCATCAAAACCAAACTGGGATTATTCCGGAAACACAAAGATGATTTAACATTTTTTTTTTATGTAATTCACAGTATTAAAAAAATATATGATCATCTCAAAATTAATATAAAGCATTTGATAAAATTAAACTCTATTCATGATAAAAATTCACAGGCAAACTAGGAGTAGAAAGAAAATTTTCAAAACTGATAAGAGATTAAAAAAAAAAAAAAAACTACAGCAAACATCATACTTAATTTTGAAATGTTGAACACTTTTTTACCTCTGAGATAAGGAATGAGACAACGATGCCTGCGGTCACCACTTTAATTCAACATCATAGTTGAGGTCCTAGCCAGTGCAATAAGCAAAGGAAAAGAAAAAAAAAAAAAAGTATAAGGATTGGAGAGAAATAAGGCTTTAATTATTCATAGATGGTATGACTGTATAGATGGAAAATCCAGAAGATTCAACAAAGTATTAGAAATAAATGAAGTTATTTAGCAAGGTTTATATTTTATTTGCCTATAAACAGTAATATTTTAAAATATCATTTATAATAACATCAAAAAATAACTTGAAATCTGTAATTAAAATAACTGAAAGTTTATAGTTATGCAAGACCTCTACACACAGAAAAAAACTAAAGTTTTATGGAAAGAAAGTAAAGAAAATCTCAGAAAATAGATAAATCAGGTTCATTGAGTTGGAAGATTCAGTATTATAAAGATATCAATTTAACCCCACATTAATTCATATAGATTTAATGTACTTCCACTAATATCCTTAGAGGTTTTCCATAAAAACTGATAAACTGCCAATAAAATGTACATGGGAAGGAAAATGACCAAGGTTAACCACAATAAACTTGAACAAGTAGGTTAACTTACTGTACCCAATATAGGATATATTATTATACACTTATAATCAGACACTATGGTATTTGTACAAAGATAGTAAAATGCATCAATGGAACAAAGAAGAGAGTCCAAAGTTAAACCCAGGCATATATGGCTATTTTATTTATTATAAAGTCAGTACCACAAAGCAGAGGGTCTTTTTCATAAATGGAGATGGTCAAGTAGATAGTAAGTGAAGAAAACACATGGACCCTACCTCATTAACCACAAAAACAAATTCTAGATGTTATCATATTAAAGGCAAAATAATAAAGTTTCTAGGGAAAAATGTTTTCATGATGATATAACAGACAAAGACTTTGCAAATAAGACACAAAGAATTAAGTATAAAGAAAAGGATTAGTTTTGACTACATGAATATATATTAAAGTGTCTGTCCACAGATGCCATTAATACAATAAAAAGGCCAGAGTGGGAGAAGACATTTGCAATATACATAACTGATAAGTGGTTCATATCTAGAAGTCAAAACAACTTCTACAAATCTATAGATGACAATCCAAACGAATAAAATGGGAAGTGAATGAAAAGGTACTTCACAAGAGGATATTCAAATAGTCCATAGTCCTTAGATCTCAGCCATCAGATAAGTATAAACTACAACCACAATATTATATCATTACACACTGATTGGAATGGATAAAAAAAAAAATGAAAAGACACTTACTCCTCAGAAGAAAAGCTATGACAAACCTAGACAGTATATTAAAAAGCAGAGACATCACCTTGCCAACAAAGACCTGTCTAGTCAAAGTATGGTTTTTCCAGTAGTCATGTATGGATGTGAGAGTTGGACCACAAAGAAGGCTGAGTGCCAAAGAACTGATGATTTTGAACTGCGGTGTTGGAGAAGACTCTTGAGAGTCTCTTGAACTGCAAGGAGATCGAATGCAGTCAATCCTAAAGAAAATCAATCCTGAATATTCATTGGAAGGACTGATACTGAAGCTCCAATACTCTGACCACCTGAGGTGAAGAGCCGACTCATCTGAAAAGACCCTGATGCTGGGAAAGATTAAAGGCAAGAGAAGAGGATGACAGAGGATGAGATGGTTGGATGGCATCACTGACTCAATGGACATGAGTTTGAGCAAGCTCCAGGAGATGGTGAAGGACAAGAAAGCCTGGTGTGCTGCAGTCCATCGGGTTGTAAAGAGTCAGATAGGAACGCGGGACTGAACAACAACAACAGAGGGCTGGTGAGGTGGTAGAGCAACTGAAAAGCTCTTAAACACTACTGGTGGGAAGTATAAGTTGTAACAAACACTCAGGAAAACCCTTTCAACCAAAACATACATAAAATAAACCAGCAATTCCACTACCAAAAGAGTGATACAGATGGTCCCCAACTATTGATGATTTAAGTTAAATATTTTTCAACTTATGGCAGTGTAAAAGCAATATACATTCAGTAGGAAGTGTACTTCAAATTTTGAACTTCTCCTAGGCTACCAATATGTAGGATATTCTCCCATGGTGCTGGGCAGTGAGGGGCAGGTCCCAGTCAGTCATGCCATCGCAAGGGAAAACAACGGACACACAACCATTTTTTGAGTATAGTATTCAATAAATTACATGAGATATTCAATACTTTGTTATAAAACACGATTTGTGTTAGGTAGCTCAACATTAGCTCAACTAATGTTAAGTGTTCTGACCATGTTTAAGACAGGCTAGGCTATACAGGGGGCTTGCCAGGTGGTGTGAGCGGTAAAGAATCCACCTGCCAGTGCAGGAGATGCAAGAGACATGGGTTGGATCCCTGGGTCAGGAAGATCCATAGGAGTAGAAAACGTAACCCCATTTCAGTATTCTTACCTGGAAAATTCCATGGGCAGAGGAGCCTGATGGGCTACAGTCCATAGAGACACAGAGTCAGATGAAACTGAATGATAAAACGCACATGCGCACACACACACACACACACAGATAATACACACAGGCTAAGCTGTGATGTCTGTTAGGATACGTATATTAAATAAATATTGACATGATATTTTCAACTTATGGGGTTATAACCCCAGCTTAAGTCAAGAAAGATATGTACAGTGATGTTCACAGCTATTCATAAAAGCTGTATGTACAGTGCTATTCATAAAAGCCTCAAAATGAAAATAACCTAGATGTCTACACAACATTAAAAATGATAAATGGTTAATTCTCCAAAATTTGCAAAGAAATAGAAAGTTCAAAAACAGGGAAAACTAATTTATGATGTTGAAGTCAGAATTGTGGTTATTACTAAAGAAGAGAGAAGAATTGTGATTGGAAAATAATGGGAAGGGCTTCCTTGGTGGCTCAAATGGTAAAGAATCCACCTGCAATGTGGAAGAACTGGGTTCGATTTCTGGGTTCAGAAGATCCCCCAGAGGAGGGCATTGCAATCCACTCCAGCATTCTTGCCTGGAGAATCTCCCTGGACAAAGGCGCCTGGCAGGCGACAGTTCATCGTGTCACAAGGAGTTGGACACAACTGAATGACCAAGCACAGACTAAGCACAATAGTGGGAAGGGGGCTTCTGAAGTACTGGTAAAGATTTATTTCTTGACCAGGGTGATGTTCTGTGGCTATGCTCACTTTGTAATAGTTCTTCAGATTGCGTATTTTCCATGTATACTTTTCTGTGTGTTTGTATCTATAATATATATGCACACATATGTGTATGTGAGTGTGTGTATATATATACACACATATATAATGTTAACATATTATATTAATATTCATATGTGAGTTTTAGTATTTCCTGAATTAATGTTTCAAGTCTGGTTCAAACCAGCCCATACTTCACATCTTCAAATTCTGTATTTACCTGCCACTCTAACTTGAGCCTCAAATCTCACAATTAACATAGTCAAAACTAAAATCATTACCCCTTTGTTATGAGATGTTATAACTCCCTTTAAAAATATATTGAAACCCTAACTCCAAGTACCTGTGAGTGTTACCTTATTTGGAAATAAGGTATTTGTAGATAATGGCACCCCACTCCAGTACTCTTGCCTAGAAAATCCCATGGACACAGGAGCCTGGTGGGCTGCAGTCCATGGGGATCGCTAGGAGTTGGACACAACTGAGCGACTTAACTTTCACTTTTCACTTTCATGCATTGGAGAAGGAAATGGCAACCCACTCTAGTGTTCTTGACTTGAGGATCCCAGGGAAGGAGGAGACTGGTGGGCTGCCGTCTACAGGGTTGCACAGTCTGACGCGACTGAAGAGACTTAGCAGCAGCAGCAGATGTAATTAAGATGTAAATTAAGTACAGTCACACTGGAGTAGGCTGGGCTTTAGTTCAATATGGCTGCTGTCCTTACAAGCAAAGGAACACACCAGGATAAAAACACAGGGAAAGTGGCCTGGGATGACAAAGGCAGGGACTGTAGGAATACAGCTGTAATCCAAGTAATGCCAAGGACTGAAGGCCACCACTGGAAGCCAGGATGAGGCAAGAAAGGATTCTACACCAGAGTTTCAGAGGGAACACAACCCTCCTAACACCTTGATTTCAGACTTCCAGGCTTCAGAACCATGAGAGAATAAATTTCTGCTACTGTAAGCCGTGCAGTTTGTAGTATTTTGTTACAGCAGCCCTAGGAAACTAATAAATCCTTCCATCCGGTATCTAATTCTTAACCTCAAACTCCTTTTTAGCAGTATTTACACTATTCTCCCATCTGCCTAATACATAATCTCTAAATGCACTAATATTTACTCAATCTTTATATCCTGAGATCAAGAGGTATTGTTTTGCCTTTTTATTCTCTCATTTTTAAATTTTCCCTTTCATTTCTACCATCACCATCCACTTACTTTCTGTTCCTGGATGGTGCCACACCAAAGTGCCCTTCCCATCCCCCTCACAAAGACAAAGAAGTCTCATAAAAGTTAAAAAACCTTTCTTCAACTCTCTATAGTAGACACCCATAGAAAATTCTCTTGGGCTATGGGACTTAGTAGTAGAACCTGTGGACAAAAATGGAATCACATTGAGAATTGGCGCTCTAACACAGGAATTTGGGGACAACACTATCAGTCCACAATAACTGATCCATTCAGATCAGATCAGTCGCTCAGTCGTGTCCGACTCTTTGCGACCCCATGAACCGCAGCACGCCAGGCCTCCCTGTCCATCACCAGCTCCCGGAGGTCACTCAGACTCGCATCCATCGAGTCAGTGATGCCATCCAGCCATCTCATCCTCTGTCGTCCCCTTCTCCTCCTGCCCCCAATCCCTCCCAGCATCAGAGTCTTCTCCAATGAGTCAACTCTTCGCATGAGGTGGCCAAAATACTGGAGTTTCAGCTTTAGCATCATTCCTTCCAAAGAAATTCCAGGATTGATCTCCTTCAGAATGGACTGGTTGGATCTTCTTGCAGTCCAAGGGACTCTCAAGAGTCTTCTCCAACACCACAGTTCAAAAGCATCAATTCTTCGGCGCTCAGCCTTCTTCACAGTCCAGCTCTCACATCCATACATGACCACAGGAAAGACCATAGCCTTGACTAGGCGAACCTTTGTTGGTAAAGTAATGTCTCTGCTTTTGAATATGCTATCTAGGTTGGTCATAACTTTCCTTCCAAGGAGTAAGCGTCTTTTAATTTCATGGCTGCAGTCACCATCTGCAGTGATTTTGGAGCCCAGAAAAACAAAGTCTGACACTGTTTCCACTGTTTCCCCATCTATTTCCCATGCAGTGATGGGACCAGATGCCATGATCTTCGTTTTCCGAATGTTGAGCTTTAAGCCAACCTTTTCACTCTCCACTTTCACTTTCATCAAGAGGCTTTTTAGCCCCTCTTCACTTTCTGCCATAAGGGTGGTGTCATCTGCATATCTGAGGTTATTGATATTTCTCCCTGCAATCTTGATTCCAACTTCTGTTTCTTCCAGTCCAGCATTTCTCATGATGTACTCTGCATATAAGTTAAATAAACATGGTGACAATATGCAGCCTTGACGTACTCCTTTTCCTATTTGGAACCAGTCTGTTGTTCCATGACCAGTTCTAACTGTTGCTTCCTGACCTGCATACAGATTTCTTAAGAGGCAGATCAGGTGATCTGGTATTCCCATCTCTTCCAGAATTTCCCCCTCAAATTATTTGTTCATTTCCTCTTTCCCAAGAGCAAGTCCTACCCTCCTGTTTTTTCATTATTCCTTCATTAGTTAATTTTTTTGAAAATTGACCTTTTTCCTAAACACTTTTACTAAATTACTGAGTCATCAATGTACTTTTCTTAACTACTAAATGTATTGATCTATCAAGATTTTATTCCCAGATTTATCCCTTCCCTCCTTATCTAATCAATGTACCTCAACCTTTAAATTCTTTTCCAGTCCCCTCCCTACTTCCACTTCCTTCCTCTCTTCTCTTCTCCCTTCTTCTCTTCTCCCACTCTGCCTCTCCCTCAAAGAACTCATCTAATCCAAATACCTCAATAATTCCCAATTCCATGTCCTTCCCTCCTACTCTCTCATAACAAATTTCTAACTACAGCTGTAAAATACATCCCAGAGGCACCACAATTAAAATGCCTCCACAAAGTTACTAGACTGATTCATTAATCCTTCTGCAGCCATGAAACTAAAAGATGCTTGCTCCTTGGAAGAAAAGCTATGACAAACCTAGAAAGCATATTAAAAAGCAGAGACATTACTTTTTCAACAATGGTTCATATTATCAAAGCTATGGTTTTCCAGTAGTCATGTATGGATATGAGAGTTGGACCATAAAGAATGCTGAGCACCGAAGAATTGACGCTTTTGAACTGTGGTGTTAAAGAAGACTCTTGAGAGTCCCTTGGACTGTAAGGAGATCAAACCAGTCAATCCTAAAGGAAATCAATCCTGAATATTCCTTGGAGGGACTAATGATGAGGCTGAAGCTCTAATACTTTGGCCACCTGATGCAAAAAGCTGACTTACTGGAAAGACCCTGATGCTGGGAAAGACTGAAAGCAGGAGGAGAAGGGATGACAGAGGACGAGATGGTTAGATGACATCACTGACTCAACGGACGTGAGTTTAAGCAAGCTCCAGGAGATGGTCAAGGACAGGGAAGCCTGGCATGCTGTAGTCCATGTGGTCACAAAGAGTCGGACATGACTGAGTGACTGAACAACAACAATCCTTTTCTAGTCACTCAAGAAATCTAAGTTCATATCCAACTCTTGTCTCCTCAACCACGATGATATTCAGTCACCATGTAATCTACTTCTCAGATCTATCCCTCCCTTCAAACTTTTCTATCAAATTGCCAATTATCTCCACAATCCTCTTTTCCTATGTACAACTGCAATGGTTTTCCCTTTTGCTTGTCTCTCATTATCTCCCATATATCTTTTACAGTGCTGTCAGAGCTATAAAATATTCTGGAATCACCGACTTAGTAGTTACCTGCTTTTAAAAGCTTCTCACTGCCTCCCACACAAACTCTAATCTCCTTAGCATCAGCAAAGTATTTAAAAATCTATGACTCCCCTCCATAACAGCTCATACTTGAACCACATGGAAACATTAATTCCTTCCACAGAGTCCTCAGTCCAGTGATCTTTTCAGCCTGGAATGCTTTTTACTGACTTCCCTCAGAAATGGAAAACTCTTTCTTCAAGGTTCAGCTAGAAAATCAGGTCTTCTATTGAGTCTTTCTCAGTTAAACTTTTGAAGGAATTAGATACACTTTGCATTTTTAACCTAAGACAATCCATTTTCCCTTCCATTATGGTTAGTTGTATTTGTAAAGCACTTTACTATAGTTTAATAAGGATTTCATTTAATTTTCACAACAACTCTGTAAAGGAGGTATCATTTAGCCAAGTGTATAAGGACTGAGGCGGAGAAGGCAATGGCACCCCACTCCAGTACTCTTGCCTGGAAAATCCCACGGACAGAGGAGCCTGGTAGGCTGCAGTCCATGGGGTCGCTAAGAGTCAGACATGACTGAGTGACTTCACTTTTTCTTTTCACATTCATGCACTGGAGAAGGAAATGGCACCCACTCCAGTGTTCTTGCCTGGAGAATCCCAGGGATGGGGGAGCCTGATGGGCTGCCGTCTATGGGGTCACACAGAGTCGGACACAACTGAAGTGACTTAGCATAGCATAGCATAAGGACTGAGGAGCTTTCCTGATAGCTCATTTGGTTAAAGAATCCACCTGCAATGCAGGACACAATGGATCAATTCCTGGGTCAAGAAGATCCACTGGAGAAGGGATAGGCTACCCACTCCAGTATTCTTGGGCTTCCCTTGTGGCTCAAGTGGTAAAGACTCCACATACAATGCAGGAGACCTGGGTTCGATCCTTGGGCTGGGAAGATCCCCTAGAGAAGGGAAAGGCCTGGACACACTTGGACGCTACAGAGCGACTTTCACTTTCACTTCACATAAGGACTGAAACAAGCAAAAAGATTAAGTAACTGGGTATAAAATAGACAAACAGAAACACACACACTATTTTGTAATCCCAAAATCTGCTAACAATTAAATTTTACATTTCTTAAATGCAAAAGACTCCAAGGGTCCTAGCATAGCCCTTTCAGTGTAACAGATGCTTTGTGTTCTAATATTTTCTTTTCCTGTTTGACATAACCCTGTTTTACCTGTCTGAACTCAAATCATTCCTACAGTTCCAAAGTTTCAATTCCTCTAATTAGTGTTCTTGACTCTTCCAGGCCTTACTGATCTTTTGGCGGGGGGGTGGGGGGAGCTGTATCATACTATTTGGTATGTTATTACAGATGCCTAACATTCAGTTACTCGTACTAGCGGGTTTATAAGCTTGTGAGCACTTATCCCACCGTGATATCCTCTGTACTATCCATCACCAGGTTGGTGCTCTATCATCTGTTTCTTGACTGATGTGCAGCAATCTCTTGTCCATCCTCTGCTTCAACTTGTAAACTTTTATTTTTTGCATTAAAGGTATAGATCAACTGTTGTTATCTGTTATCATACTTTAACAGTAAATATTATTTAACCCACTCCTGAAATTTAAAACACATGTGTCAAGAAAGCATTTTCATCATTTGATGGAAGAAAAGTCTAGAGTGACTATCTTAGATGACTGTAGAGGGCAGCAAAGCAACAGTAGTATTCTCTAAGAAAAAATATTTATTTTTCTCAGAGAACTTCAGATTTGTTTTTATATTTTAACAGACGCTGTTAACATCAAAGCTTTTATTATAAGAGAAGACTTTTTAACATGCTATATAAAAACTTCACCAGCTACTTATTCATGTAAACATTTTCACTAGCAGTTACAAAATATAACAAATACAAATATAATCAAAGCCCATACTCTTCTATACACATATAGAAAATAAGCCTTACAAACGATTCATGGTTTCAAAATAGCCACCATAATTGCTAAATCTTTTACAAATAATCTAAAAGTTGACAATGTTTTTAACTGAAAAATGTAAAAATAATCTATCTTAAATACAGAAGAGTATCAATAGTCCAAAGAGTCTTATTTCTTGCTAAGTAAGATGTTTTCATTAGTATTACGAATTCTAACTTTGATGTGCCTTCTTTTTGTCATTCAACTGAAAAAGCTATACCAGCTTTAAAAGAAAAACAACAAATCTTTGACACTGTGCTAGTGTAAAACAGAAGGTAACAACTTGAAAGAAGAGTTTCTTACTGTTATTTCAATAGTAAAATTCACTCTGGTTCTAATGTGGACTAGGCAAATGAAACTGTGTCATCAAAAGAATCACATATTTATAACCTTAAAATTGCTTATAGGAATGAGAAGCTAATGTAAAAGGTGATGCTCAGTACAACTGCATTACTTACATATATTTATCAAAGTTTTTGTTGGTGGTAATTTTTTACCTCTTTTAAGTAGCTGCTACAGCAATTAACATATGAAGACTTCTGGTTAGTGAAAAATGCTATAATGCTCTAGCCCCGTGCCCTTAATGAGAAGGACAGGACTGTTAGCTATGTACCTTGTACTTTATCCCATCTGAATTTCTGTAATGAAAAATAGGGAAGCTTTTTTAAAATTCTACATTTAAAATAATCTGGGTATTCCTTCTCATTGAAGAAGGAAATGGCAACCCACTCCAGTATACTTGCCTGGAAAATTCCATGGACTGAGGAGCCTGGCAGGCTACAATGGCGTTACAAAGAGTTGGACACGACTGAACACATGGGTACTACTAAGCAGACTCAAATACAAGATAGATTATTCTCTGACTTACTTAACATTAAACTGAATTTACAACCATGAATGATTATCTCTAATCTAAATCAAATTATAAGGGAGTTTGGAGTTCATGACAAGGACACTTGTAAAATGAAATCTTAATCCAAACCACAGGAGCAATGACTAAATTAAATAGTGCATTAATAAGTTTCAAAACCAATGGCCTCAGATATTTTAGTAATGACAATAATGTCTATCAAGGATAACTCATAGAACCACCATAAGAAATTCATCTTACTATAGTTTTCCAGTACTAACACTTCATTAATGCTTTTGTTTTTCCTCTGAAATGAAACCATTAAAAAGAAATCAAGCACATTTTTAATTTTATACAATGTTCTCAAATGTTAAGTTGGAATCCTAGCTGTGTACATCTATTTTTATATCAACCTCTTGTCTTTTTCATGTCTTTTTCAGTAACTGCACTGGTATCCTTCCATTAAAACAGAAAAGCTTTCTTAAATATACCTACTCTATTTCTAAAACACAAACTCAGAATACGTATTATACATAAAGTGAGGTATATCCCAAAGAAACTGCATAAGCTACATATATTTTGGGATAAATAATACACTACTAATACCAAAGAGGAAGGGTTGCAATTTGAGGTCAATTTCTCAAATTTCTCAGATTCAAAATGGGTGAGACAATGGGGACAGAATATAAAGACAGGTATAAAGACAGAACTAAAGAAAGCAAAAGGAATTTTTAGAAAAAAGAAAAGGTAATGAAGAACATTTCTCACCAAGTAACATCTTTAAAGTGTATCAACCTTTTCTAGTATATTAAATAAATTCCTCCCTTATCTTGGAAAATAGTAATAGAAAAAATTGTCAGGATAGGAATAAATATCAAGTATACAAACCTCTTTAAGAATACATTCCCTATAGTGTGTTCTGTACAGCAAAGCATCTGCAGCAAAAACAGACTGTTTAACTGCAGAAAAGGATATTTTACTGAAGAATTTCTTAAGCCATTAATAAATTAATGCACACAGTGATTTTCCATGAGGGAGGGGGTTACACGATTAGTTTTTCCCACTCCCAAATATATTCAACCATGGGACTTTTTTCCAGAAACTAGGGTTCTATTAAACACTTTGGAAAACATTGCTCTAAAAGCATGAAAAAATGAACAGAATTTGCTCCAGGGACTAAGGATTTGAAAGATAGCTAGGATCAGATAGGAAATGAAGTCAAATTCAGAGAAGTTTTGGTAGCTATTTATTATAGCTATTATTCTGTTTTATTATCTTATTTAAACATGGAAGATGAAATCATAAGCCAAGTATTCTCTTGATACCCTTTTGTTGTATAGCAAATGTGGTCAATTCTAAAACACTTATTAACAGGGAAAAAAGCAAATGTTTGGGAGCAAAAGTTGCTCCCAAATAATGTCTGTGGCACAGGATTATTGGGAGCTGAAAACAACCAAGGACCAAAAGACAGAAATAAACTTTGACCTTCCCCCTAATTGCCTAAAAAGTTTTTTTTTAGATAGAGGGCCTGGCATTGAGCTATTACCAGTTATCTATAAAAAGTAAAGGTAAAGTGTAGTGGGGAATCTCTGCATGGCTTAGAGATCAGAGTCCACTCTCTGTTCCCATTTTGTCTACAAGGCCCAGCAAACATTTGTTTTACATCTTTATGTGAGTTGCCTTTCTCCCCTTTGAAGTCCCAAATCACTACCCCCAGTACCCTGTTTTGTCTGTAGCCACAGTTGGTATTTTATGTGAGGGTTAGGCCATTTCCTGGAAGGGCTTCCCCAGTGGCTCAGCTAGTAAAGAATCCACCTGCAATGAGGAGACCTGGGTTGGGAATATACCCTGGAAAGGGAACTGCTACACCCTCGAGTACTCTTGCCTGGAGAATTCCATGAACTGTAGAGCCCATGGCACCCCAAAGAGTCAGACTCGACTGAGCAACTTTCATTTAAGCAGTTTCCTGAGTCTCTTCCATGTATACATGGCATCAAACTTCTATTTTATTTTATCCTTTTAATCTGTCTCATGTCAATGTAATTCAGACCACACAGGAGAAACTAGAAGTGCAAAGAAAACTTTCTCCCTCCCTGACACGTTAAAAATCTATAAACTTAAAAAATAACTTGTGTTTATTCTGTAATAGGTGCTAGGATACATACAGTGAAGCTTGAGGCAAAGTCTTTACTGCAAAGAACACACATCATAGAACAACTCACAATTACATTACTAAATAATGAGTAACAAGAGTAACTACTTTAGAAAGGAAAAAGCTCACTGTATGAAAGAAGCGGTAAAGGAAGTATTCATGGAGAAAATTAATTTCAAACTGGGAGCTCCAGAATTGGACTAGATAAGAAGGAAGAGGGTAATATCATTTTAGGCCTTTTGAATAAGTACCAGAGAAGGGCATAACCTACTTTGGAGACCACATGTAGTTTAGACCTGCACTGTCCAATATGGTAATCAACAGCCACTGACTTCTGAATATATGAAATAGAGCTTATCCAAACAACAATCTGTAAGTGTATAGTACACATCAGATTTCAAAGACTTACTACAAAAGAAAAAAAAAATGTAAAATATCTCAATTTTTAAATATCAACTGCATGCTAAATAACATTTTGGTTATATTGTGTTAAATAAAATATATTAATTTCTCATGTTTCATTATTTTTTTAATGTGGCATTGCTGCTGCTAAGTCGCTTCAGTCATGTCCAACTCTGTGCAACCCCATAGACTGCAGCCCACCAGGCTACCCCGTCCTTGGGATTCTCCAGGCAAGAAGAGAAGTCGCTCAGTCATGTCTGACTCTTAGCGACCCCATGAACTGTAGTCTATCAGGCTCCTCCGTCCATGGGATTTGCCAGGCAAGAGTACTGGACTGGGGTACCATTGCCTTCTCCAGAATGTTTCATTAGGATAACTTAAAACTATGTATATAGTTCACAGATCTCTATTGGGACACTGATGGTTTAGGCTAAATTTTATTTTGTTGTTAAGCTCTCACTATAAAGAAATCTGAGCACCTACTGCATACTTAGCATATGAGATACAATAATAGACAAAATAATGACCACATCTTGTCAAATCACATATAAAAATGCTATAATAAATAGTTCTCATCAAGGGAAGAAACAATCAACTGAATAGGTCTCTTAAACTACAAATGCCCTAATCACCAGACTCTACTCTCCACCCCCTTGAAAAATTCTTAATCCAGTTAGTCCACAGTGGGGCCTGGGATGTTGTTTCAAAAAAGATTTCCTAGTAACTAGTATTTGAACCTATCAACCCACTGTACTTTTGCTGACCTTGGATAGCTGAGAATAGTGATTTATAGATATACCCTCCTTCTTTTCAAAAGTTTTACTTCTGAAGAAATCTTACAGCTTAAATTAAAGCACCTCTACTGGTACAACAGCAAACCTATTAAAATTTAAGAAAAGCTATTAAACTATTAACTTCCTATTAAAGGAAACCAAATAAAGTAAAAAAAAAAATATATTATAACCTCTCCTATCTATAGAGTCACAAGTATAATTAAATATCTCACAGCTACAAAATAATCATCGGAAATGCTGTCAATTCTTTGTCATTTAAACCAGTTATGAGTTGGTATGTTCTTACACACCATACCTCAAATTCCAGTTTATGGCTATCTACTCACAATACTACATGGTACTTCTTTCCTACTGATCTTAATTAGCAGAATGAATATTGGGCAACTAACAGGGCTGCAAGTAAAATAATCTCCCTGGATGCAATATTAAAGAAAACATGTAAAACTCACAATGCTATGCTATGCTATGCTAAGTCGCTTCAGTCGTGTCCGACTCTGTGCGACCCCATAGACGGAAGCTCACCAGGCTCCCCCGTCCCTGGGATTCTCCAGGCAAGAATACTGGAGTGGGTTGCCATTTCCTTCTCCAATGCATGAAAGTGAAAAGTGAAAGTGAAGTCGCTCAATCGTGTCAGACTCTTAGCGACCCCATGGACTGGAGCCTACCAGGATCCTCTGTCCATGGGATTTTCCAGGCAAAAGTACTGGGGTGGGGTGCCATTGCCTTCCCCGAAAACTCACAATATAAGTATGCAATACAATATCGTTTCTGAAACAGCTATAATACCTGCTGCTGCTAAGTCACTTCAGTCGTGTCCGACTCTGTGGGACCCCACAGACGGCAGGTTTGCATTGTAGGTGGATTCTTTACCAGCTGAGCCACAAGGGAAGCCCAAGAATACTGGAGTGGATAGTCTATTCCTTCTCCAGTGGATCTTCCCAACCCAGGATCTTCCCAATTGAACTGGGGTTTCCCATTGCTGGCATACTCCTGCATTAAGGCTATCAGGGAAGCCCTAATAATGGCTATTGATATGTAAATATAGGCTAAAATCAAAGAACCTTTAAGTAAGCCCGCCATGCTCCCCCATCCCTGGGATTCTCCAGGCAAGAACACTGGAGTGGGTTGCCATTCCCTTCTCCATATAATACCTGCAGTATAGCTGTATTTAGACTTACAGGAGGCAGCCATCACTAAAATTTTAAATTAATGACCAATGCTGTAATAAGTTGGGGAAGGCAATGGCACCCCACCCCAATACTTTTGCCTGGAAAATCCCATGGACGGAGGAGCCTGGTGGACTCCAGCCCATGGGGTCGCTGAGAGTCGGACACGACTGAGCGACTTCACTTTCACTTTTCACTTTCATGCATTGGAGAAGGAAATGGCAACCCACTCCAGTGTTCTTGCCTGGAGGATCCCAGGGACAGGGGAGCCTGGTGAGCTTCCGTCTATGGGGTCGCACAGAGTCGGACACGACTGAAGCGACTTAGCAGCAGCAGCTGTAATAAGTGAGCCATTTAAGAAAAAACCTAAAATTCACCCTCGATAAAGATTCACAACAAATTTTATTTACATAAATAATTAATCTATGTCAGAGCCTAAAACAGAAAATCATAAGTTTTATAAACTCAAGAAAGGATATGGGTTCAAGATAATTTTAGATAAAAATATAAAAGGTAACCAAAAGTATGACACTAATGGTGCTGAGATTTTTGGATATGAGTTTCTGACACACTCATTACTTACTTAAAGGTTCTTTGATTTTAGCCTATATTTACATATCAATAGCCATTATTAGGGCTTCCCTGATAGCCTTAATGCAGGAGTATGCCTGCAATGCAGCAGACCCCAGTTCAATTGGGAAGATCCTGGGTTGGAAAGATCCAGTGGAGAAGGAATAGGCTACCCACTCCAGTATTCTTGGGCTTCCCTTGTGGCTCAGCTGGTGAAGAATCCACCTACAATGTGAACCTGGGTTCAATCCTTGGGCTGGGAAGATTCCCCTGGAGAAGGGAAAGGCTACCTACTCTAGTACTCTTGCCTGGAGAATTCCATGCACTGTATGGTTCATGGAGTTGCAAAGAGTAGGACACGACTGAAAGACTTTCACTTCACTTCACTTTGGCTATTATTAATTAAATGCCACATCCTTCACAAATCATGTATTCAGTATTGCCAATTTTATGAGGACTTTAATAGAGTATATAATACACCATAGGATATATGTTATTTATGAACTAATTTTTTAAGGGTAAGCAACAGAATATCAAAATACTCCTTTTTAACAAGGGTATTGCAGCCAGCTTCACCTCAATCATTTTCAAATAATAGGCAATAAGCTGTAAGTTTTGTTCCTTAACTATACAGATGCAAAATGTACCTTAGAATTGCTGAATCACATATATATATATGTATTTACACACACATATATACGCATAAGTGACATAAACAAGGTAAAACAGTAAATACACCCACACCCACAAATATATTATTGACCAGCTTTTCCCAAGTCCTATTTTGGACACTATGGGCATCAGAGGGCAAACACACTGAAATCATACTCACAGAAAACTAGTCAATCTAATCACACTAGGACCACAGCCTTGTCTAACTCAAGGAAACTAAGCCATGCCCATGGGGCACCCCAAGATGGGCGGGTCATAGTGGAGACATCTGACAGGATGTGGTTCACTGGAGAAGGGAATGGCACCCCACTTCAGTATTCTTGCCTTGAGAACCCCATGAACAGTATGAAAAGGCAAAATGATAGGATACTGAAAAGAGGAACTCCCCAGGTCAGTAGGTACCCAATATGCTCTCAGTGAACTCCGGGAGTTGGTGATGGACAAGGAGGCCTGGCGTGCTGCAATTCATGGGGTCGCAGAGTCAGACACGACTGAGTGACTGATCTGATCTGATCTAATACCTAAATGCAAAATTTGCTCTTTTTTGTTTTCTTTTAAATTTGGGTCACTTTGCCATTATATCTGTCTTAGAAGCAGGAAGATTGATATGGGCAATATATATTGTAGATTCCAACCTGATACTACCAGTAACTTGCTAAAGTAGAAATGAAATTATGACTCCATCTTCAACTGCACATTTTCGACTCTACACTTATATAGCCACTAACATTCTAAGTGACCACACAGAACCGCCAAGTCCTAAAACACATTCTACTTCATTATGGGGCTATCCAACTAGATTCCATACAATTACACAGCTCGGTTAATTTCACTACATCCTAACATTCTGCAAACTGGTCTGTATACTTATCTGAGGTAAATTTAACAAACACTTCAAGAGCGCTGACTGGGCTATACACTAAAAGATGAAAGTATAAAAAAAGCAAGTCAATCAAGTTGAAAACCCAGTTATTCAAGTCAACAGGGTAAAATTGAAGAATGACAAATACCATGTTGGTCGCTATGTCTTTGTTGTTTAGTAGCTAAGTTGTGTCCAACTCTTTTGCCACCCCGTGAACTATAGCCCACCAGGCTCCTCTGTTCATGGGATTTCCCAGGCAAGAATACTGACGTGGGTTGCCATTTACTACTTCTCTAGGGGATCTTCCCAACCCAGGAATCGAACTCAGGTCTCCTGCATTGTCAGGCAGATTCTTCACCACTGAGCCACCAAGGAAGCCCCTAATAACAATATGAAATAAAATAAATGCTAAAATTTGAATGTATATTCCATGCATTCTGCTATTTTATTTTCTTTCATTTAATCCTCACAAGAACTCTATAAGCAAGTTGATATTACCCTTTTTTGAAAAGATGACAAAACTTAAGTTTGCTGAGGTTAAATAACTTGCCAATGATTCACACAGCTGGTAAGTGACAATCTTTTTTCAGATTCAAACTGCCTATTTAGTATCTTAACCATAAAGTGCAGAGAGCAAACTTATACCACCTACCACAATGACCTATCTCAATAAGAAAATCTGACTCAACTGAAATTTTTCTTAGGTAACTTTTTTTCTCTCAGTTTACACTAGTATCTCTACATAGTTGGTTAGGTATTCCTCTTCTGGGTAATCGACAGTACCTCATGCACAAATCTATCATAAACACCAAGCTGTCCTATATGAAAGTCGTTCAGTTGTGTCTGACTCTTTGTGACCCCATGGGCTGTAGTCTGCCAGGATCCTCTGCCAGCGGATTTCTCCAGGGAAGGATACTGGAGTGGGTAGCAGTTCCTTTCTCCAGGGGATCTTCCCAACCCAGGGATCGAACCCAGGTCTTCTGCACTGCAGGTGGATTCCTTACCATCTGAGCCATCAGGGAAGCCCTACAACCATCTATTTACATTACATCTATTATACTGCTGTAAGCTCCTTGAAGCCAGGACTCTGCCTTACTCAGTGTCCTCGAGTGTCTAACAAGTGCCATCAACAAAGAAATTTCTGAAAGTGCTGTCAAATGTTCCATCATCATCATCGTAATAGATTTTTTGTTCTAAAACCTTCTAAATAGCCATTTAAGATAAAACCTTGTTGAAAATGGGAAGGGCTGGAACTTAGGTCAATAGTCTATCTTCTCTCTCATCAATACCATATCCCTGCTAATATTCTCTGTCCCTCAAGAAAAATATTGAAAGGGAAACTAAAATAAATCTCATCACATATGAATTGATCATTGGCATCATAAAGAAATATGGACTTCCAGATTCAAATAAATGAAGTTTATCAAGTCAGAAAATGTTGAAAATCTAGTCCTCTTAACCTTTATACCTATGATTTATCAGGCTTAACACACATACGTATACACACACAAACTAATCGCGACGAGTGAGAATTTCAGTTCTTCAGATAGGACAGACATGTACACCCTTCAAAAGAGCAAATCTGATTAATTTTTTATAGTTTTCAGAATATCATGTCTACTAGTTTGAATATGAGGGTTTTTTTTACAGCAGTAAAATTAGCATGACACAGAAATGATATTGTGCTAATAGAGGATACTCCAAGAGTTTAGCATAGTTAAAGCCATGCTATATGTAACCAGAATACCAAAAAGAGCAGCAAAAAGAAAAAAATAATCTGTATGTGGTAAAAATAAGTAAAGCATTCTAATTAATAAGTCATCATATAGTCATCTCTTTAAAGCCTAAAAATCTTCTCATTTCTAATACCTTCCAAATCACTGTAACTCAATTACACTTCAATAAAATTGTCTATATAAATAAAACTAAACTCAAACATCAGTACATGCCAAAGCTTGTAAGTAGTACTATGAATGTTAGATCAATGCACAGGTTACAAAAAAATTTTCTATTTCCATACTTACTAAGTATCCATAAATCAGGACAACTGTGCTCTATTCAAAGACTTAATTCTAAAATAAAGGTTGACAGAAAAAAACTTGTCATAAGGGTTCACAAATTAGGGTGTTATAACACTATAAGCCAAAAAAAGGAAGCTCTTTAAATGAGCAGTGCACAGTAAAAGCTAGTGTCTATCTCTACAACTACAAGCAGAGATGACTCTTAAAAACTTCAATTTACACCTCTCTAAATCACAGTCTATTTGCCTATACTACTTGAATTTTCAGGACTCTAAAATATCAAGCACATTATTAAGGAGATTTTTTTTTAATGCTTCCATGTGAATTTCAATTTGTTTCTTCAAAAAATGACACTTTACTTTCACAATAACTATGAAATTATTACCCAAATTTAATTTTCATTGTACTACCTGTACATATTACCTTGCTTCAGTCTTCTATGGGGCTTTGTTTAGCTAGATAAACCTTTACTGGAGGTACAAATATTCTTGGTCTTTAACACAATCTGCATCAGAATTGTAAATTGTTAACATCCCCCTCCCATTTTCCTCCCACCCAAATGTATTCCACAATACTCCTTAATGCAAAAGAACAGTACACAAAATTCAATCCAGAATCTTGCATCAATATAAAGAAGTAACAGCATTAAAAATTGTGTCCAGAAACCAAACATCTGGGGTGTGGGACTACAGAAACAACGTAGATTAGATAACATGCCATTTATCATACTATACTCTGTAAATCAGAAACTGTCGTTACAATGCTTTAAACGTGACAGTGATTTGTAGTGGAAATTCTCAGCCTATAAGGGGCACTCAATCTCTTGAAAACTTTGCCTTCCTCATAACCAGCTCCTAAGACACACCTACATGGTACAGGGGTATAGGATTCTCTTCTAAATCACACCATCCAAGAAAACCGCACACATCTCTTCTTGTAGTAAATACTGGTAAAACTTCTTGGTTTCTTTTAAGATTTCATTAAATGCTGACACTCAAGAGCAGATTTATGTACCAGAAAAATGTCTCAGGTAAAACATGCTTTGAGCAAAGCCTAAGTTTTCCTCTCCACTTTCCTGCTAAGTGGGAGTCATCGAATGAATACCGTCCTACTGTGTTCCGGTATTACCAAAAGACAGAGCTAGTCCCCAGAGCTAGACCGGTGGCCTTAGTCTCCCAAATCGCCGCTTTCCATTAAGGATCACTTAAGTCCACGTCTCTCGCACGAAACGGAGATATTTATTTAATGATACTCTTTAACAAGTAGGCTTCTAGTCTCTGATGCCTAGGAAGTGAACTTACAATGAGACCACCTCCCAAATGTGACAAAACTGTAACAGAACATGTGGGAAGAACGGCAGGGAAGAGGCGCGGGGCTTATTTTGACCAGGACAGCCGGGGAACGGCCAATGCAGTCAGGTATTTTACAAATAAATCAAAGTCCTGAAGACAAATTGGCTCAGCTAAAATAAACATGGACAGTGAGACAGACGTCCCACAAACTGAAGGCAGCGACAGGCTCAGTGCAAAGCGATCCAGACGCTGCCAGGGCAGAAAGGGGCCGGAGGATCGAAGAAAACTGTAGGGGATGCTGTAGGGTGGGCTAACACGGTGCCTTCTCCAGGGTGGAAGGAGAAGCGGGGTGGGAATCCAAAGGCTTCATTCCGTCGTCGGTTCCTGTGTTCCTAAAGGTACCTAGGCTCACAGCTCAAGTTACACACGGGAAAAAATGAGGCGGCAAACGACCATCCCATCACCTTAGCGCCAGCACAGAAGTCCGTGCTCTCGGCTTCCTCCGCGAATGAGCGAGCAAGTAACGGTCCCGAGAGCAAACACCGAGGGACCCCAGTAGCACCGAGCACTCGGCGTCCGGACAGACAACACCGTAGCCAAACCCCGACCCGCAGCGTGGCGAGCCGCGCGGCCGCGGGGGAGGGGAGCGGGCAGTCGGCGCCTCACTCGCCGGCCCCGGCCCTTCCCCGGCCTCGCCCCGGGCGCGGCGAAAAGTTTCCAGCCAAAGTCCACGGCACCCGCTCGCGCAGCCAACCGCCGAACACAACCGCCCTCCGCACGAGAGAACGGCCCGCGCCGGCCCGGCCGCGGCACAGGGACACTCGGTCGCGCCTCCCCTCAGCCCGCGCCGACAGCCGAGGTTCACCTACCACAGAGCCAGGAGAAGAACAGCAGCGGAAAAAGCAGCAGCAGCAGCGGCGGTGGCGTCGGGGCCGGCAGCAGGAGCCCGGCCCCGGGGGGAGAAGCGGAGGAAAGTTGTGCTTTGCCGCCTCCGGGACACAGTGGAGCCGGCCCCGGGGTCCGCGCCATCCCCCACCCTCCCCCCGGCCCGCTCGCTCTCCCGCCGCCCGGCTCCCCCGGCCCCGGCGCCTCCGGTTCTGGGCGGCGGCGGCGGCAGTGGCCGCGGCGGAAGGTCCGGTGCGCGCGTCCCTAACTCCCAGTTCCTGAGCCGTCGCCGCCGGCTGACACTCAGTCGAGCGCTCGCGGCTGCTCCGACTCCGCCGTCGCCGACGCCACTGCCGAGGCTGAGGCGGGAGCCGCCCGCCACCACCGCCGCCGCCACTCCCCTCCCCCCACCCCGGCACCCGCCCACTTCGAACTCCTGGGAACTCGGAACGCACCACCCCGCCCCGCGCGGGGAGGGGGAGAGGAAGCCGGACCCTCAGAGCAGGAGCAGGGTCTCGTCCGCCCAACCCGCGCAACTCGCGCTCCCGTCTGATCCCAAAGTGCGAGCCGCGACTCCTCCCACCCCGCCCTCCTACACTCGCTCCTCCCCTTTCAAAAAAAAACACCCAAATCTTTTTTCTCCTCTATGATAACGGGGTTTCTCCCAAAGCAGGGCTTTAAAGAGGACCGGAAAATCTGGAATAGGTTAGTAGGCCCCGCCCCTCGCGTTCCTGCCTTGCCCCCCCCCTCCCAGCCTTTCCAATGGTCTCGCCCACTCCGCCCTTCGCGGGTCTACCGCGGCCCTAGCTCGGATAGAGGCGGAGGGCGGTGGGACGGTCGTGCTCTCAGCTCAGCTAGCCCGGGCGGCTTTCCCCCTCTGGCGGGGACCCGGAGGAGAGAGGGGGTGGGGAGAGGAAGGCACGATGGGGCTGCCCTTCCGTTGTCCCGGCTAAAGGTTCCTGTCTGGGAAGCTGGACGTATTCTGCGGGACTAGTCATCTCCCTCCTCGCCGGGGCCTGGAAGGAGAGACTTTCTCCCTCCTGCTTCCCGGGACAGCTGAGCTCTCCGAATCCCTCCTTTCTTCCCAGCCCCACTTCCCCCTTAGCCCGCCGAAGCACGTTTGCACAGGCGTTTTTCTTGCCCATTTCTCTCGGAAGGCAGTTTGGTGAAAGGGTCAACGGAGCCGGGCAAGGAGAGGAGCCCCAGAAGGTCTTTTCTCTCTCTCGTTTCTCTGGCCGCCCGGCTGTCCGCTGTCCTCTCCGGGCGACTGGCAACAGGAGGCCGTGAATTTCCCCGATCGGAGCGCCTGTAGTGCGGTGCTATTTTTCTTTAGTTTTGTTTCATTTGCATGTTCGCACATGTGATTTTATTTTCGTTGCCTGTTTTCCTATGAACTGATCGCCGGACAGTGACCTCGGGAAATGTTTGCCCGTAAAAGGAGTTTCTGTGATCCTCCGCGACCCTCCTTCACCCTGTTGTCTGCGCACCCTGCCCTCTTCATTTGCCCGCCACTCACTGCCCTGGTGGCTTAACCTTGGAGCCACGGCCACTGGCGGTTCTGCGGGGATGGTGGACAGTTTCCACTATCCCGAGGGGGAATGGAGGCGGAGGACACACATCCTCAATCCTGACACTATTAATTTTATGTTGGTCCTGCCATCGCCACCAGATAGCCACATATGTACTCCAATAAGAATAAAGTCAAAAAAGGATTTGGCCGCCTGTCGCAGCTAAACTAATGATTATCTCTCGCCAAGATCACGCTGTCCTCCGCGTTCAGTCACTAGGGCTCCCCGACCTCCACCCACTGACTTAAGGTTTTACTCACCTCCAAGACTACACGCAATTCTACCCACTGCCCACCGCTATTTTTTTTTTTTTAACTTCCGCCTCCCATCCTGTCTTCCAGCCCTCGGTTTAAAGACCTCTTTTCCTCCACCCCCTTTTTTCGCTCCCCCTCCATTCCTGTCTGCCTCTGTCGTCCCCTGTAAGCCTGTCTCCTGCAACCACTCCTTTCCATCACCTAGTCTCAGAATGGACTTAAGAATAAACCCTGTCCTGTCTCGCTCCAGGAGATACCCTGATGATGATGATAACTGACTAAATGTAGCTATTGTGACATTCCTCAGCTGTGCTGACACCACCGTTTCCCTTGAGAAAAAATTCCCCCCTATTTTCACACTCCCTAAACCTAATTTCACAGTTAAATTTAGACAGAGCCCACTGCGCCATGACTAGCTAATTATGTTTAGATAGCGCTTTAACACGTTGTTGATACTCAGTTAAATGTTAAACAGCCAGAATTTTAATGCTGCTAGCCAATTCATTCCCCTAGTCTTTCTCTGATAGTTTCAGTATCCAGATAAAAAGTAATTTGGCTAAGATTTGAAAACATGCCAAAGACTTAATATGGGGGCCATCATGCAATTGCTACAGAGACCATGAGGGATTAGGTGGTTTAGTGCTTCTCAAAGGGATGATACGGAGCTTTAAAGAATATATTTCCTCCATATTTTGAGAATTAGATTAGTATGCTATGATTATATTCTCCTCTGACCTAAAGTGAAGGGAGCATGGAAGACCAGTATTTTATAAATGTAATATAAAATTGAAAAGAGCACCATGCTGGTGTTTTATGTGCACACATGCATTGTGTTTTAATAATAATCATTTGTTTTAATACACCAGCTTCAGCCAGAGATGTCAAAGCAAGAAAGTTTACAATTACTTGTTATATCTCCTTGACAGCCAGAGGAACCTAGGCATGAAGTTTGCAAACTCTGTAAGCCAGGAGTGGTGGTCTCACCACCAGAATCAAGTTCTTGCCTTCTAGTAGACCCCACTGACCTCCAAAGATTCCTTTTAAAAAGTTGAAAACAAGTAGACTAATTCAAACTTCTACTTTCTACATATCCAGTTTCAAATACATTCCTCTCAAATGAAGACACACCCACCTTAAGTTTTCCTGTAGGAAATTATTACCATCTACAGAAAAAGATTTTACAGTACATGGTACAACTCACTCTTTTCAAGGACCAGAATTACTGTTATTTTTCTTAAAGCCTTTAACATAAGAATATAACTGGGTTATAACATTTTTAGATGTCTAACTTTACAGGTAAGTTCACTTTTATTGTTTGAATGGCAAACTGGTTGAAGGAATACTTAATCATAGTATTGACATCTCTGGTACCACTAAATCCAAAGTATTCATGTATTTTCCAAGAAAAAAAAAATTATCTGAACAAAAAGCAACATGATTCTAATGCCAACAGTGATTTCATTGTTTTGGATTAAGAGCACTCACTGATGGTATCCATCCCACTTTCTGCCTTAAAGACTGTTGGCCAATTATCAAGGTTCATTAACTCTTAATTAAAGAATGAAGTTTGACAAAGACATCAAAGACATCTTATGTACAGTTTGGACATTTTATATTTACTCAGATCATCCAAAGAAAAAGTTTGAGGCTAGAATTTCATACCTGACTCTGAAAGAGGAAATATTTTTTTAATACAGGTAGGCTATTATGTACATACCTCAGCTAGTTCTTTTACCATCAGCATTTTTTTTATAACCTGCTGCATGAAGAAGTATAGCATTTCTCTCAGTGGACAAGATGAGCAATGCTTTGTGGAATGTTTGAATCGGTACTATATTTGACAGTACTGCATGGGAAATAGATGGGGAAACAGTGGAAACAGTGTCAGACTTTGTTTTTCTGGGCTCCAAAATCACTGCAGATGGTGACTGCAGCCATGAAATTAAAAGACGCTTACTCCTTGGAAGGAAAGTTATGACCAACCTAGATAGCATATTCAAAAGCAGAGACATTACTTTGCCAACAAAGGTTCGCCTAGTCAAGGCTATGGTCTTGTGGTCATGTATGGATGTGACAGCTGGACTGTGAAGAAGGCTGAGCGCCGAAGAATTGATGCTTTTGCACTGTGGTGTTGGAGAAGACTCTTGAGAGTCCCTTGGACTGCAAGAAGATCCAACCGGTCCAACCGGTCCATTCTGAAGGAGATCAATCCTGGAATTTCTTTGGAAGGAATGATGCTAAAGCTGAAACTCCAGTATTTTGGCCACCTCATGCGAAGAGCTGACTCATTGGAGAAGACTCTGATGCTGGGAGGGATTGGGGGCAGGAGGAGAAGGGGACGACAGAGGATGAGATGGCTGGATGGCATCACTGACTCGATGGATGCGAGTCTGGGTGACCTCCGGGAGCTGGTGATGGACAGGGAGGCCTGGCGTGCTGCAGTTCATGGGGTCGCAAAGAGTCGGACACGACTGAGCGACTGATCTGATCTGATCTGATCTGATGTTATCCAGCTAGAGTCACAGTCGTCTATAGCAGAACTATGCAAATAAACTGCAAATCCATTTAAAAAAGTCCACCCATTTTTATCAGATACAGCCATTTCCTACTGAAAAGATCTTCAACCATACATTCATACTGCTTTTTTCCTCTGATTTCTTTTGGGTTTTTACTCATTGCACTATCATTAAGATCTTCCATGACCGCCCCAAATGAAAGAGCTGCCCCCACCTCCAATCCCTATTCCCCCACCACACACACACACACACACACACACACACACTTGCTTTATTATCTCCACTGCACTCACCATCAGACACATTGTATTTTTATATGTTATCTTATTTCTATTTATTAGAATGACAGTTCCACAAGGGTGGGCAGAAACCTATTTATTTTTTCACTGTTGAAACTCAACCACCTTGAAAAATATCTGCCATATAGCTTTCAGATTGGATGATTGAATGATACCTATAGTGACAAGCATACTCAACTGTATGTCTAATGGCAGACAGACTCAGCAGAAGAATATTAATTTCTTAAGGTCTTGAGTATATGACCATGTTGAGTTTTTCAAGCTGCAAGATGGTTACTTTAAGTGACCATGGCTTACCACTCTTGATTTAATTGCTCTTAGTGCTACATAGGGCTTCCCTGGTGGCTCAGTGGTAAAGAAGCCTCCTGCCAATGCAGGAGACAGGGGTTTAATCCCTGGGTCAGGAAGATCCCCTAGAGAAGGAAATGGCAACCCATTCCAGTATTCTTGCCTGGGAAATCCCATGGACAGAAGCCTATAGTCCATGGGGTAACTATAGAATCAAACACAATTTAGAGACTAAACAGCAACAGTACTACTTACTAAGCTATCATATCTCCATTCCATATTCACACTTAATACTGGGGCTGGGGCTCTGCAGACATCCATTTCCCTTGCCAGCTGGCTTCTTGATAGGTTCTATCAATAGAAGTCTCTGGACAGAGGGTGGTAGGTGGGAGCAGGGGAGAAGACATGTATTCCCTTCTGTTTGCTTCCTGTTCCTATCAGCATCACCTCAGTAGTAATGGCCCATCAGCCTGTCGTCAGCAGTAGGCTCCAGCCTCCCATTTTTATGCTATAAGAAATCATCACAACACCTCAGAATTACCCACAAAAGAGAGGCTATGCCCAGTTCTCAAAGGTCTGTGCCCTAGACAATAGGGCCTGTCCTCTGAGCTTCTTAGTTCTAATAACCAAGAATTTTCCCTTTGCTTCCCCAGCCTTAAGGTAGTAGTAGTTTCCTACACTACATATCTGAATCACCTCAGTGTCCCCCTTTTTGGTGTGGAGCACCCTTTCACCCTCTGTACAACAATACCCTATTATTAAGTTCTGTAGGCAACATAATATAGTTTCTGTTTTCCTGATTGAACTTTGGTTGATGTTCAGTTTTTCAGTGACTCTTTCCTCAAATCCTCCCTTAAAACAGTTATTTTTCTCTAAGTCAAACTGTTTAAAATTATAGAGCTTACCTACGTCAATATGTCAATTAATATAAATAAAAGCAATAAGGCAAATGAGCAAAATTTCTTCAATTTCATTGACAAGAATCCAGGTTAAGCAGAGGTGGGTTTGAAATGAGTAATTTTGGAAGTAATTGTGCTGGTGTTTTTTGTCATGTAAACATATGATTTGATTTTTGCAATTAATGTTCCTGATCTAGATCATGGTGGAAACAAATAGAAATTTCTAATATTAGGTGGTTAAGGAGATTTCTTTATTTTACAGAACTTGATTGCCCTTGAGAATCATTATGGAACTAAAAGATAAGAGGATTGTTTGGGAAAGGAAGAACTGGACTTCTCTTCTAAACCTACAATGAAAACATACATTTCACAAAGCTATCTAAAGGCTAATTCTATTTATATTAATAATACACAACTGTTTTGGAGGGGCACTAGGTTTCCAAAAAAAAAAAAAAAAATGCAGTTTTAGGCGTTTATAAATCGCAACCCACTCCAGTGTTCTTGCCTGGAGAATCCCAGGGACGGTGGAGCCTGGTGGGCTGCCGTCTATGGGGTCACACAGAGTCGGACACGACTGAAGTGACTTAGCATAGCATAGCATAGCATAGGTTAAATAAAAAGGTAGAGAAATAGAGCAAAGATGATTGAGCTACTATATACTGAAATTTATGTCAAGTGTTGGGAATGGAAAAACTCAAGTCCTGACCCCAAATACCAGTAACAGTATTCTTGCCAACAATGGAGGAAAGAACAGAGGGTGAGTCTGAGGTTATTGATATTTCTCCCAGCAATCTTGATTCCAGCTTGTGCTTCATCCAGCCCAGCATTTCTCATGATGTACCGTGCATATAAATAAGCAGGGTGACAGTATACAGCCTTGCTGTACTCCTTTTCCTATTTGGAACCAGTCTGATGTTCTATGTCCAGTTCTAACTGTTGCTTCCTGACCTGCATATAGGTTTCTCAAGAGGCAATTCAGGTGGTCTGATAGTCCCATCTCCTTCAGAATTTTCCACAGTTTATTGTGATCCACACAGTCAAAGGCTTTGGCATAGTCAATAAAGCAGAAATAGATGTTTTTCTGGAACTCTCTTGCTTTTTTAATGATCCAGAGGATGTTGGCAATTTGATCTCTGGTTCCTCTGCCTTTCTTAAAACCAGCTTGAACATCTTGAAGTTCACAGTTCACATATTACTGAAGCCTGGCTTGGAGAATTTTGAGCATGTGAGAATTTACTAGCATGTGAGATGAGTACAATTGTGCAGTGATTTGGCCTTGCCTTTGGCATTGCCTTCCTTTGGGATTGGAATGAAAACTGACCTTTTCCAGTCCTGTGGCCACTGCTGAGTTTTCCAAATGTGCTAGCATATTTAGTGCAGCACCTTCACAGCATCATCTTTTAGGATTTTAAATAGCTCAACTGGAATTCCATCACCTCCACTAGCTTTGTTCTTAGTGATTCTTCCTAAGGCCCACTTGACTTCACAATCCAGGATGTCTGGCTCTAGGTGAGTGTGCATGACCACACCATCGTGATTATCTGGGTTGTGAAGACCTATTTTGTACAGTTCTTCTTTGTGTTTTTTGCCACCTGTTCTTAATATCTTCTGCTTCTGTTAGGTCCCTACCCTTTCTGTCCTTTATCGAGCCCATCTTTGCATGAAATGTTCCTTTGGTATCTCTAATTTTCTTGAAGAGATCTCTAGTCTTTCCCATTCTATTGTTTTCCTCTATTTCTTTGCATTGATCACTGAGAATTGCAGATGGTGACTGCAGCCACCACCAATTAAAAGACGCTTACTTCTTGGAAGGAAAGTTATGACCAACCTAGACAGCATATTAAAAAGCAGAGACATTACTTTGCCAACAAAGGTCCATCCATTAAAATCTTTGGTTTTTCCAGTAGTCATGTATAGATGTGAGAGTTGGACTATAAAGAAAGCTGAGCGCCAAAGAATTGATGCTTTTGAACTGTGGTGTTGGAGAAGACTCTTGAGAGTCTCTTGGACTGCGAGGAGATCCAACCAGTCCATTCTGAAGGAGATCAGCCCTGGGATTTCTTTGGAAGGAATGATGCTAAATCTGAAACTCCAGTATTTTGGCCACCTCATGTGAAGAGTTGACTCAGTGGAAAAGACTCTGATGCTGGGAGGGATTGGGGGCAGGAGGAGAAGGGGATGACAGAGGATGAGATGGCTGGATGGCATCACCAACTCAATGGACATGGGTTTGGGTAGACTTTGGCAGTTTGTGATGAACACGGAGTCCTGGTGTGCTGCAGTTCATGGGGTCCCAGAGAGTCAGACACAACTGAGCAACTGAACTGAACTGATGGGTAGAGGCAGCTTGCATGCATGCTTAGTCACTCAGTTGTGTCCGACTCTTTGTGACTCCATGGACTGTGGTGCACTAGACTCCTCTGTCCATGGGATTCTCCAAGTAAGAATACTGCAGTGGGTAGCTATTCTCTTCTCTAGGGAATCTTCCCAACCTAGGGATTGAACCTGGAACTCCTGCATTGCAGGAGGATTCTTTACTGTCTGAGCCACCAGGGAAGCCCCAGAGGCAGAGGGATATTAGAAGAAGAGAGAAAATAATGAGGAAAGATCATGTGGCAAAGGTTGCAATAACATAATAGATTTTTCTAAGTTATTGGGCAAATTTTGTAAGTTACTTCCTATATATATATCTTTATATTGTCCCCTGAATTCTTATGGATGCATCTCTGCTGCTGCTGCTAAGTCACTTCAGTCGTGTCCGACTCTGTGTGACCCCATAGACGGAAGCCCACCAGGCTCCCCCGTCCCTGGGATTCTCCAAGCAAGAACACTGGAGTGGGTTGCCATTTCCTTCTCCAATGCATGAAAGTGAAAAGGAAAGGGAAGTCGCTCAGTATTGTCTGACTCTTAGCGACCCCATGAACTACAGCCTACCAGGCTCCTCCATCCATGGGATTCTCCAGGCAATGGATGCATTTCAGGTTCCTGTAATTTTCAGTACCATTTGTTTTATATTATCATTAATCAATAAATAATTATTGAATGCAAGGGAGGGAAAAGAATATACATCTATGAATAATTTTGCTGTTGTATTTAAATTGAACTGAACTAAGAAAATCTTATATCTGTGTAGATTTAGTAAAATCAAGAGCCACTTTTCCCCATGGGTGTTTCAACAGACCCCACCCTAATTAATCACATGAAGTTTTATTTCTATCTTGTACACTTTAAACAGGGTCCATCTAAAACTGAGTTTCACTGACAAATTTATGATGTACCTCTCTATCCAAAGCTTTATTTCCTTTCTTGTCTCACTCTCATTCTCCTCAGAACTGGGGAGTATCTGATAAAAGGGGAATTGAAATCAAGCAAGACACTGTAGGGCCTTCCAAGACATAAAAGCCCCATCTGGTCCTCAGTTTCTTGTCTGCAGAAAAAGGTTTAGTCTCCTAGGCTTCCACTGAGTCCCTAAAAGGAGACTCAAGCAATTACTAATTTGGGAATTCAGGGAATGTAGAAACAAAGGGAAAAATCAAGCAAAAGTAATAATAATTCAGTGATATAACAGAGCCCCAGTTCCTCTTCCTTGTAGAATATACAGAGCAATCTAATATATATCTTTGAATTGTTCTTCAGAAGCTAAGACCAACTCACTCCCCACCCAAGTACAGGATGTTGACTATATGCTGATCACAAGCACTAGACTCCAGATTGGCTGGAATCAGAAGGCTGATGGTTAAAATTCTCCAAACATCACCCTGTTACCTCACCACCTAGCAATCAGTAGAAAGTCCATGAGCTTATCACATGCCCTGCAATCCTTACCTCTAACGTTGTCTTTAAAAATCCTTCCCTCATCAGAGAGTTCTGATATTTTGAGTGTAAGCTGCCCATTCTTCTGACTTGATGCCTTACAGTAAAGTCTATACTTTCCTTCACCACAACCTGGTGTCAGTGGATTGGCTTTGCTGCATGATGAGCAAAATGGTCAGAGGTGCAAAGTTACTGACTTTATAAATAGAGGAAAAAGACAATAAGCCAAAGCATTTGGCAGTGTTTGGAAGATAGAAAAGGCAAAGACATAAATTCTCCCCTAGAGTCTCCAGAAAGGAATGCCCATGCCTTGATTTTAGTTGGACCTGTGTTAGACTGCTGATTTAGAGAAGTGAGAGATAATGAATCTGTATTGTTGTAAATCATTGAGCCTGTGTTAATTTGTTATAGCAACAATAGAAAACTAATTGTGACATAATAAGAAATAAACATTTGATCTTCCTCTCTTCAGTTCTTGGCTCAGAACTCCTATAACCCTTGGAATTTCCTGAGTGACATGGATGAAAGGAATATCTTTTGTTATTTATGATAAACCCCTTTCAACCATTTGTGTGCTTATGCTAATGAGGTAACTGGAGCATTTGGGCTGGTTGCCAAAGAAACCAACCTAGTGATCAGAGGGTTGGAATTTTCAGGCCCACCCCCTCTCAACCTCTAGGGTAGGGAGAGAAGCTGGAGATTGACTTAATCATCAATGGCCAATGATTTAATTGTGTTAACTTAATGAAACTTTTTTTTTTTTTTAATATAAATTTATTTATTTTAATTGGAGGCTAATGACTTTACACCCACTCCAGTACTCTTGCCTGGAAAATCCCACAGTTGGAGGAGCCTGGTAGGCTGCAGTCCATGGGGTTGCTGAGAGTCAGACATGACTGAGCGACTTCACTTTCTCTTTGCACTTTCATGCATTGGAGAAGGAAATGGCAACCCACTCCAGTGTTCTTGCCTGGAGAATCCCAGGGACGGGGAAACCTGGTGGGCTGCCGTCTATGGGGTCACACAGAGTCAGACACGACTGAAGTGACTTAGCATTAGCATTAGCAATGACTTTACAATATTGTATTGGTTTTCCCATACATTGACATGAATCCACCACGAGTGTACATGTGTTGCCCATCCTGAACCCCTCTCCCACCTCCCTCCCCATCCCATCCCTCTGGGTCATCCCAGTGCACCAGCCCCAAGCACCCTGTATCATGCACTGAACCTGGAATGGCAATTCATTTCACATATGATATTATACATATTTCAATGCCATTCTCCCAAATCATCCCACCCTCTCCCTCTCCCACAGAGTCCAAAAGACTATCCTGTACATCTGTGTCTCTTTTGCTGTCTCGCATACAGGACCATCTTTCTAAATTCCATATATATGCATTGTTATACGGGGGAAGGCAATGGCACCCCACCATACTGTATTGGTGCTTTTCTTTCTGGCTTACTTCACTCTGTATAATAGGCTCCAGTTTCATCTGCCTCATTCGAACTGATTCAAATGCATTATTTTTAATGGCTGAGTAATAATCCATTGTGTATATGTACCAGAGCTTTCTTATCCATTTGTCTGCTGATGGATATCTAGGTTGCTTTCATGTCCTGGCTAGTATAAACAGTGCTGCGATGAACATTGGGGTACACGTGTCTCTTTCAATTCTGGTTTCCTTGGTGTGTATGCCCACCAGTGGGACTGCTGGGTTGTATGGCAGTTCTATTTCCAGTATTTTAAGGAACCTCCACACTGTTCTCCATAGTGGCTGTACTAGTTTGTATTCCCACCAACAGTGTAAGAGGGTTCCCTTTTCTCCACACCCTCTCCAGCATTTATTGCTTATAGACTTGTGGATAGCAGTCATTCTGACTGGCATGAAATGGTACCTCATTGTGGTTTAGATTTGCATTTCTCTGATAACGAGTGATGTTGAACATCTTTTCATGTGTTTGTTAGCCATCTGTATGTCTTCTTTGGAGAAATGTCTCTTTAGTTCTTTGGCCCATTTTTTGATTGGGTTGTTTATTTTTCTGGAATTGAGCTACAGGAGTTGTTTGTATATTTTTGTGATTAATTCTTTGTCAGTTGCTTTGTTTGCTATTATTTTCTCCCATTCTGAAGGCTGTCTTTTCACTTTGCTTAGAGTTGCCTTTTTTGAGCAAAAGATTTTAATTTTAATTAGGTCCCATTTGTTTATTTTTGCTTTTATTTCCAATATTCTGGGTGGTGGGTCATGGAGGATCCTTCTGTGATTTATGTCAGGGAGTGTTTTGCCTATGTTCTCCTCTAGGAGTTTTATAGTTTCTGGTCTTATGTTTAGATCTTTAATCCATTTTGAGTTTATTTTTGTGTATGGTGTTAGAAAGTATTCTAACTTCATTCTTTTAAAAGTGGTTGACCAGTTTTCCCAGTACCACTTGTTAAAGAGATTGTCTTTTCTCCATTGTATATTCTTGCCTACTTTGTCCAAGATAAGGTGTCCATAGGTGTGTGGATTTATCTCTGGGCTTTCTATTTTGTTCCATTGATCTATATTTCTGTCTTTGTGCCAGTACCATACTCTCTTGATGACTGTGGCTTTGTAGTAGAGTCTGAAGTCAGGCAGCTTGATTCCTCCAGTTCCATTCTTCTTTCTCAAGATAGCTTTGGCTATTTGAAGTGTGTTTTTTTTTTTTTCCATACAAATTGTGAAATTATTTGTTCTAGCTCTATGTAAAATACCGTTGGTAGCTTGATAGGGATTGCATTGAATCTATAGATTGCTTTGGGTAGTATACTCATTTTTACTATATTGATTATCCGCAAATCAATCAATGTAATACAGCACATTAACAATCGAAAAATAAACACCACATGATTATCTCAATAGATGAAGAGAAAGCCTTTGACAAAATTCAACATCCATTTATGATAAAAACCCTCCAGAAAGCAGGACTAGAAGGAACATACCTCAACATAATAAAACCTATATATGACAAACCCACAGCAAACATTATCCTCAATGGTGAAAAACTGAAAGCATTTCCCCTAAAGTCAGGAACAGGATAAGGGTGCCTACTCTCACCGCTACTATTCAACATAGTTTTGGAAGTTTTGGCCACAGCAATCAAAGCAGAAAAAGAAATAAAAGGAATCCAAACTGGAAAAGAAATAAAACTCTCACTGTTTGCAATGACATGATCCTCTACATAGAAAACCCCAAAGACTCCACCAGAAAATTACTAGAGCTAATCCATGAATATAGTAAAGTTGAAAGATATAAAATCAAAATGCAAGAAATCCCTTATATTCCTATACAATAATAATGAGAAAATAGGAAGAGAAATTAAGGAAACAATTCCATTCACCACTGCAACAAAAAGAATAAAATACTTAGCAATATATCTACCTAAAGAAACAAAAGACCTATATATGGAAAACTATAAAACACTGGTGAAAGAAATCAAAGAGGACACTAATAAATGGAGAAATATACTGTGAAACTTCTTTTAAAAATTCGAAACCCTGAAAGCTTCTGGGTTGGTGAACATGTGAAAGTGCTGAGGGTGTCCTGAACCCTTCCCACAGATTTTGCCCTATGCAACTTTTCTATTTGGCTGTACCTGAGTTGTATCATTAATAATAAACTAGTAAATGCAATTGTTTCCCCAGTGTTAGGGAAATTAAAATGGAGGTAGTCTTGTTCAGGCTTCAGAAGTGGAAGAGCAGGCCTCTGACTGGATTCTGACCCTGCCTGGACCCTAACTGAACTACATGCTAGCCTGCAAACACACCAGTTACTGCCAGCAAGTCAAGCAGCACTTTAAGAAAAGGAGTCGGTCTTGAAATTTCTTAAGCTTCTGGGGGCCTGGCCAGCCTCTGCGGGTCTATAAAGTCTTTTATCTCACAAGGTAAAACAAACAGCATTGTAAAAGTTAAAGAAAAATCAGAGATGAATTTTTGGTGTGCAAACTTATGATGATTTTAGTTTTCAGTCTGGGATTATAAGCAGGAGCCCCCAAAGCTACAATTTGAAGTCCTACCTATGGGTTAGGTACACTGCCCAAGACCCTTTTCCTAACTGGGACTCCACACTGCTGTTACTAGGGACTTCCCAGCACTGTTCATATTTGGATAGAAATTCTCAGTTTACAGCTGATTGGTCATAAGTACAGCAGACAACATTAGACTTGTGATGGACATCTGAAATGAGGGTAGTCTTGTGGGACTGGGTCCTTAATCTTTAGGACTTTTTGATTCCTAGTATCATAATTGAATTGTAGGACAATTGGTCTGGAGAACTGGAGAACTGTTTCATCTGGGAACACACCCCCCAACACACACACTTGGTGTCAGAAATTGGTGTGAGTAGAGCAGTGAGGAAACAGAGGGTTTTTTTGAAGTTATTTTACTAATAACTCCCTATCACCTTACCTTAATTTTTTTGACTAATATTCAAAGACCGTAACGTAAAATTTAGCATTACCTGTAACCCCTTACTTGGCTTACCCTAATACCACCATAGGCCCACTCCATTCCTGACCAATCTGTGTATTTTCTTCATGAGACTTTAGGACCCCTGTTCCACCATGCACTAACATCTCCATATTCTTATTTTTAACACTTCCATCTTCTTGAACTAAATAAAACAAGGATTTTTCTCTAAAACTTAATATTCTTTTCATCCTCTTCTATAGAAAGTTCTTTTTTCCTACTACTTCAACCCATGCTGCCTTGAACAAGGATGGGTGTATCTACTTCTAGATCATTGCTCTGTAGACATCATTTTACAGCCAGTTTTCTTTTGAATTTCTTGCATGTTTTTAATTCTACTATTTGAGGTCCTTGGTAACATCAGTACTTTCCAACCTCCTGTGGAAATTTCCTCTCAGTGGGAATTTCTTATTGAAGAGCTTTTTCTAAACTAGCCTCGTGTTTTCCAACCAGTTAAGCATCATTATTGAATTTACTCTTCATCTTACAATTTTTGTTTTCTAATCCATATTTCCAAGCCCATTACTGTATTTCTGACTTTTCTGCCTTCCAGTTCAGACTGGACTCCATGGTAAACTCCTCACTCACCAGCATTTGTTTGCTTTGCTAATCCTCACTAACAACACTCAGCATTCCTGCCATAGTGTTACCAAAGTGTTGCTTGCCACTCAAAAGCCAATACTCAAGAGGCAAATGTTGGTTGGAAAAAGGAAGGTTGCTTTATTGAGGAGCCCAGCAACCTGGGGGAGAAGGCAGACTTGTGTCTAAAAATTAACTCTGAAGATTCTGCTCAACCATGAAACTTTCTAAATGGAGAATCATTTGGATAGGAGGTCAGCGAGTCTGTAATCGTCCGCAGTGTGAAGACTTTCTTCTGATTGTTTGCTGCTAAGTCTGCTGCTAAGTCGCTTCAGTCGTGTCCGACTCTGTGTGACCCCATAGACGGTTCTCCAGGCAAGAACACTGGGCTGGGTTGCCATTTCCTTCTCCAATGCATGAAAGTGAAAGTGAAGTGTCCGACTCCTAGCGACCCCATGGACTGCAGCCCACCAGGCACCTCCATCCATGGTATTTTCCAGGCAAGAGTACTGTCTGATTGGTTAGTACCTCCAATTTTGATTGGAGGTAACAGGACAGAGGATGAGATGGCTGGATGGAATCACTGACTCCATGGATGTGAGTCTGAGTGACCTCCGGGAGTTGGTGATGGACAGGGAGGCCTGGTGTGCTGCAATTCATGGGGTCACAAAGAGTCGGACACGACTGAGCGACTGATCTGATCTGATCTGATGTATCCCTTGAGGAGGAAACAGGACCCTGTCCCATTGCTGCACTGTTGTTTCTTGACTGCTCTTCTTGTGTTTCTGTATTCCTTCCCTTCCCCAATAAGCAACTGTTTGAATCTGTTCTTTGGAACTTAGGGAAGGTCAAAGAGTCTGAATGAAGTCTATTTCCTACAAACAAGAAATAGGAGAAAAGGAAAGGATTTGTACCCTGTACCCACAGGGACCTGCTTAATTTTCACAGATCCAGAGTTACTTGATAAAATCTCAATAGGGTACAAGCTATAATTCCTAAAAATTTATGGTATCAAACTTTTCCATAGATTCTAAAACTAATCAATAGTTCTTAGAATCATCCTTATTAAAATCTTTACAGGACTTCCCTGGTGGTCCAGTGATTAAGATTCTGTGCATGGGTCTGATTGCTGGTCAGAGAACCAAGATCCTGTGTGCCATGCAGCAAGGCCAAAATGATAATAATAATAATAAAAACAATAAAATAGAACTTCAGTTCAGTTCAGTTACTCAGTCATCTCTGACTGTTTGTGACCCCATGGACTGCAGCACGCCAGTCCTCCCTGTCTATCACCAACTCCCAGAGTTTACCCAAACTCATGTCCATTGAGTTGGTGATGCCATCCATCCATCTCATCCTCTGTCGTCCCCTTCTCCTCCTGCCCTCAGTCTTTCCCAGCATCAGGGTCTTTTCCAATGAGTCAGCTCTTTGCATCAAGTGACCAAAGTATTGGAGTTTCAGCTTCAACATCAGTCCTTCCAATGAACACCCAGGACTGATCTCCTTTAGGATGGACTGGTTGGATCTCCTTGCTGTCCAAGGGACTCTCAAGAGTCTTCTCCAACACCACAGTTCAAAAGCATCAATTCGTTGGTGTTCAGCTTTCTTTATAGTCCAGCTCTCATATCCTTACATGACTACTGGAAAAACCATAGCCTTGACTAGATGGACCTTTGTTGGCAAAGTAATGTCTCTGCTTTTTAATATGCTGTCTAGGTTGGTCATAACTTTCCTTCCAAGGACTAAGTGTCTTTCAATTTCATGGCTGCAATCACCATCTGCAGTGATTTTGGAGCCCCCCCACCAAAAGTCTCACTGTTTCCCCTGTTTCCCCATCTATTTGCCGTGAAGTGATGGGACCAGATGCCATGATCTTAGTTTTCTGAATGTTGAGCTTTAAGCTAACTTTTTCACTATCTTCTTTCACTTTCATCAAGAGGCTCTTTAGTTCTTCGCTTTCTGCCATAAGGGAGGTGTCATCTGCATATTTGAGGTTATTGATATTTCTCCTGGCAATCTCGATTCCAGCTTGTGCTTCATCCAGCCCAGCGTTTCTCATGATGTACTCTGCATATTAGTTAAATAAGCAGGGTGACAGTATACAGCCTTGACGTACTCCTTTTCCTATTTGGACCCAGTCTATTGTTTCATGTCCTTAAAATAATTAAATAAAATAAAATTTTTAAAAAGCCTTTATAGTGACTGCTCTTTTACCCTTTATCCTCAGCCCTCCATCCCTTTCCTTAGCCTATGCATTATCATTGGATAACATTTCTTCCTATTTCCCTGAAGAAAACCGAAGCTCTCCTAGATGAATTGCATCAATCGCCTTCTAATTTAACCTTATTGTGACCCTTTTCTCTCCTTCAGTAATAATTTAAAAGTTCGCTGATAGTAATATCATCTCCACTCTCCCCCACCAGTGGAACCTATGGATTTGTATTCTCTAAGCACCTGAAGATGGAAGAGTGTAGATATGACTCACCTCTTAGAAATAAATCAAAAACTTTGAGTATTAGAATTCTTAAAATCCAATTTTAGAAGCAGGAATCCAGCTTTAAAGATAACCCACTGCTGATAACACTGCTGCCCTCTTGTACAGGACTGTCTTTCAGTTATGGGAATAAAACACCAAACAAAGTAGTTGACCTAATGAATGGAACTACATTAGAAAGCTACAAGCCAGTTTGTCAAGAAAAATCAGTTCTGTCTCTTTCATGCTATGCTATGCTAAGTCACTTCAGTCGTGTCCGACTCTGTGTGACCCCACAGACGGCAGCCCACCAGGCTCCCCCGTCCCTGGGATTCTCCAGGCAAGAACACTGGAGTGGGTTGCCATTTCCTTCTCCAGTGCATGAAAGTGAAAAGTGAGAGTGAAGTTGCTCAGTCGTGTTCGACCCTCAGCGATCCCATGGACTGCAGCCCTCCAGGCTCCTCCATCCATGGGATTTTCCAGGCAAGAGTACTGGAGTGGGGTGCCATTGCCTTCTCCGGTCTCTTTCATGATCAAATATTTAATGCTAAGCTGTTGCCATTCACTGTTTGAAAATACAATTTTGGTATAAAATGTATGCAAATGTTTGGGTAAATAAATGTTTTGTTGTTTTCATATGTGATTCTATAACTAGGTGGCTAAAACCTCAGGATTGGAGGGGTTATCATTTTTTTCTGATATCTCCCTCTGCTCTATAATTTTCTTTGTCTTTTTTACTCTGCCTTTTGTACATTGCATAAAAATTCCATCTATTTAATTTTTTAATTGGTCTTTTTCTATCTAATTCAATAACTATCTCCATGGTGACTTATTGTGAAATATACTACATTATTGAAAAACATCTAGACATTTCTACTTCTACTACAACTCACATAGAGAAATTAAAAGTCATTTTGAAACTAGAGGGAAGGGGACAGGGCACAACCTTTGAAAGAATGACGTAGCCCATGACATAAACTCATTAGAACCAAACAGAGCCAAGATGAGTGTGTAATGAGGCTCAAGGTCTATTGGAAGTTGAATCTTCCACCCTCTTAGGCCTAGTCAGGTCTAATAAATTTATGCCTTGTAACCAAGGGCTATGTCATTCTTTTAAAGGTTGTACCCTGCCTTTTTCGTTCCTGTTTCAATAGGAAGACTGAGAAAGAGATGTGAGTCGGAGGACACCCTAAGAATGAGTAATTAAACTGCCTGGAAGTGCCACTCCAGTAGGGATAAGCACCATTTTACTGTTTAACATGATCTGTCAGAGATAGGAATAAACTTAAAGGACTTGCTTACACAGAAGCAACCCAATTCTATTTGATTATCTTAAGTTTTCAGAAATTTTGTGAGATTATGACTGGTTTAAGCTCCATCTATAAAAACTGTAAACAAGTTGTCAACTTAGTGTAAACTAGTTCTTACTTGCTTATTACTCATGTTAAATTCAGTATAATATGAATCTCTTTGGAGAGATTTTTAAAAAGAACTTAGAAAAGAGTAGTATACTAAATTTAATCTTTATTCTACTACCATTTAAGCCAAAATTAGAAGTAGAACTATAACCTGAATCATGCTGATTTATAACTATTGCAATGTTAAGAGCAGAAAGACTGTGTGTATTAGCTATTTTTGACATATTAACCTGTTAAAAAATTGAAGCACATAAAAGTAATAACACATTAAGTTTTTCAGCCCAAATATTATACTCTAAAAGATTCTGCTCAGTAAAATTGCTTTTTAAAAATCCAAATTTTCAAGATTGAAAATAAATGTAATTTCTCCGGAATTTAATCTTCAGACAGAGCTAAGACCTATCTATCATTTAAAAGTCTTAAAGGTATATGTAAGAACACATAATAGTTTTTGTTATGATAATATGGTCTCCTATTGAAAATGAAGGTAACATTTATTCTTTGCAAGTGTGCTGTTGCAAATCTACTTAGAAAATGCTCTTAAAATCCCTTACTTTCATTCTATGAAATTGTTCCTTTTCAATGACCACACATTACCTCCCCATGCTGCTGCTACTGCTAAGTTGCTTTAGTCGTATCCGACTCTGTGTGACCCCATAGACAGTGGCCCACCAGGCTCCCCCGTCCCTGGGATTCTCCAGGCAAGAACACTGGAGTGGGTTGCCATTTCCTTCTCCAGTGCACTAAAGTGAAAAGTGAAAGTGAAGTCGCTCAATCGTGTCGGACTCTAGCAACCCCATGGACTGCAGCCTACCAGGCTCCTCCGTCCATTGGATTTTCCAAGCAAGAGTACTGCCCATAGTGATATTTAAATAGTAACAATAGAAAGACTTTTTCTTCAGAGCTGTAATTAGAAAAGGTTATTTTCCTTGTGCTGGGCTCAGAGTAAGACCTGAATTGATAGGCTTTTTAAAATTAAGTCTTAGCCCTCTTAAAATACTCTTAAGTGATAGGCCAATAGTCATATGGGAAACCCTTGGTATTTGAGGGGCTCTAAGACCTAGGTTCTTTCAGTCTTTCTGCCATGGTATCCACAGATTTCTGACTCTTTACCCTCATAACCTCAATGCTCCTGGTCACAAAAAGGATGCAACAGTTCTAGGCATTATAGTCAAAGGCAAGAGGAAGGGAGAATTGGAAGGGAACATCTTTTCTTCAACAGTATATTGAAACTCCTCCCAAAAGTTTTCCAAGAGATATTTCTCATATTTCTTTGGCTAGGACTAGGTTATATATCTACTCCTGGGATGGACCTTTCTAGCCTTCTGCAAGAATCATTTTTAGAAATGATTGTGCATGCATGTTCATTCACTTCAGTCATGTCCAACTCTTTGTGACCCTATGGACTGTAGCCTACCAGGCTTCTTTGTCCATGGGGATTCTCCAGGCAAGAATACAGGAGTGGGTTGCCATGCTCTCCTCCTGGGTATCTTCTCAACCCAGGGATCAAACTCTTGTCACTTATGTCTCCTGCACTGGCAGGAGGGTTCTTTACCACTAGCACCACCTGAGAAATGATTGTAGGGTTGGTCAACCACTGCTATTATGATTTTAGAAAGCCATTTTTGTGTAATTAGATGTTGTCTGTATTCCAACTGAATACTCTGGAATGAAAAATAATTCAAGGATGCTTAAACTGCCCAAAGTGCAATTACTTTAGGATAACGGAGACAAAATAAATAAAAGTGTCCTATTTTCCGCATCACTATTATTATTATTACTATTACTGTAATTATTATCATGTTGCTTGAGGACAGAGACTTTCTTTTTTTAAAATATTGAAATTATTGGGATACACACACACTTCCTTTCAGAATTCTAGGTTTTGTAAGTAGCAAATCATGGACACATATACATTATCATATGTAAAACAGATAGTGAGAATTTGCTGTGTAAAACAGGGAGCTCAACCCAGTGCTCTGTGACAACCTAGAGGGATGGGATGGGTTGGGAGATGGGAGGGGGGTTCAGGAGGGAGGGGACATATGTATACCTGTGGCTGATTCATGTTGATGTGTGGCAGAGACCAACACAATACTGTAGAGCAACTGTCATCCAATAATTGATCTTATTCTATACTTCTCAATATTGTACAATTATAATCTTTGATAATTAAAAAATCAAATAAATTGTATTTTTGGAGGGAAAAAATAAAAGGAGCAAATCAGGCTTGTGAAGAACCTTTTCCACTAATATTGTTCTGGGAGGAAATGTTCACAGTATGCTTGCAAGTTCTCACTTTACTCAGAGACCTCTGTACCCTCCTTTTTTTTTTTTTTCATCCTTCTTTATGAAAGACACTCAAGGCAGAAATGAATCTATGAGTTTCAGGTGTTGGTCTCACCTGAGCCAAGTTTGCTTCTCCAGGCGCTAGTCACAAGTGCCACAGAACCATGTTGAAAGTGAAGATTTATCTGCCCTTTTGCTTTTGAATGTGAGATCCTTTAATGGGTCTCTGAAGAAATCTAGGATGAAATGAGGCTGTGACCTCTTGCTCTCCATGAAGTGACACAGCAGAAAGTATGATTGTCCAACTGCCGTTTTACCATATGAAGTCTGTCTGTCGCCTTCTCTTGGGACAGCCTTAGAGACTGATTTACAAGGCTTAGCAATGTGATTCAACACCAAGTCCACAGGATTTCATGTCAGAAATTCAAGTTCTGAAGCTTATTTTCCCCACCTACTATTTAACTATAAGTATATCACATAAGTTGTGTTTTTTTTTTTTTTTTTTAAAATGGTAGTATAATGATAAGCAATGGCACCCCACTCTAGTACTCTTGCCTGGGAAATCCCATGGATGGAGGAGCCTGGAAGGCTGCAGTCCATGGAGTCGCTGAGGGTCGGACACGACTGAGTGACTTCACTTTCACTTTTCACTTTCATGCATTGGAGAAGGAAATGGCAACCCACTCCAGTGTTCTTGCCTGGAGAATCCCAGGGATTGGGGAGCCTGGTGGTGTGCCATCTATGGGGTCGCACAGAGTCAGATATGACTGAAGTGACTCAGCAGCAGCATAATGATAATACTTTCTTCAAAGATCTGTTTTGAGAATCAGGTGGGATATTAATTAAGCATTTTATAAATGAGAAAGCAAGTTATAAATGTGTCATCTTATTAATCCAGTAATTTTGAAGGTGGGTCCAATCTGGGCCTACTTTGAGGCAGACTGTATTTCATGGATTCACAAGTTTAACCAAGATAGTGTCTAGAAAAATGCCTCCTTCATGTTGTATGTTCTTTCCTTTGCAATTGCTTGCAAAGGTATAATCCAAGAAGAGTTCAGGTCTGTTTTTAATATTAAACAGATTTACTCTCTTATTCATATTGAGATTTTAAATTCCTTCCTTATACATCTAAGTATATCTGGTTCACTGCTTTTGCCATTACTGCTTTATTTAGTAAGACCCACTACTGACATCAAAAAAATAACTATTTTTATCTTGGATCTTCTCTGATAGTACTAGAAAAGTGCAAGTGTGCTGGATGAAACTGATTTCAATTTTTTTAAAAAAACAAACAGACAAAATAGACCTTTGCTGCTGCTGCTGCTAAGTCACTTCAGTCGTGTCCGACTCTGTGCAACCCCATAGACAGCAGCCCACCAGGATCCCCCCGTCCCTGGGATTCCCCAGGCAAGAACACTGGAGTGGGTTGCCATTTCCTTCTCCAATGCATGAAAGTGAAAAGTGAAAGTGAAGTCGCCCAGTCGTGTCTGACTCTTTGCGACCCCATGGACTGCAGCCTACCAGGCTCCTCCATCCATGGGATTTTCCAGGCAAGAGTACTGGAGTGGGGTGCCATTGCCTTCTCCAAAGCATGAAAGTGAAAAGTGAAAGTGAAATCGCTCAGTCGTGTCCGACTCTTTGCAACCCCATGAGCTGCAGCCCACCAGGCTCTTCCGTCCATGGGATTTTCCAGGCAAGAACACTGGAGTGGGTTGCCATTTCCTTTACACACAAATAAATGTTCAAATTTTCCATTACATTTATTTCACAAGTATGTAATTATTTTTAGATCATAAGGTAGATTAATTTATTTATAATAAGCAAATATTTTTCATATTTCATATAATATTATTGTTCATATGATGTTCATATGTGTTATTCCCTCAGAGAAGACTTTGCTGACCTTCCATTCTATATTAGTTATCCCTGGTTATTTCTTTATATGGCAAATATTTATTTGATTTAAGATCACAAAAGTATAAGCTTCAGTATAACCTAATCTGTTTGGCTGACTACTGCATACATACCCAGTACTTACTTAATATATAGATGCATTCAAAGAATATTTGTTAAATGAACAAATGAAGAAAATCAAAGAATAGATAATGCTTGTAATGAATATATTCCATATATTTTTTTCATATATTTCTTCTATATATTGGGATGTAGAAAAATCGTAGAAAGAGAAGAGGAAAAGAGCAATTTAAATAGCAAAGTTTCAGATCCCAAATCTAAAAATCTGGTCTAGAGGCAGTGGTGTCAAACAGTTCTTGAAAATTCAACATCATTGGCAGGGTTAGAGACACCTTTTTGTTGATCTATGCAAACAGTCCAAGTTTAGAAGCAAAAGACATATAATGCAAAAACAGTAAGAGGCACCTGGAAAAGAGGTGGAAGAATGAGTATTCACTGATTCTCCTTTCCCTGCTCTCCCATGGAGAATAGGCTGGCTCACTCTTACCCTCTTTATTCACATCTCTTTGTCTGTCCTAGTGAGAGCAGGGGCACCTTCTACCTCATTCAAAGTGGTCCCCCAAAAAGATGGTGATGCCAACTATGAAATTGACTGATTGATGGTTTTGAGGCTCCCAAGTTGCCTATTTGGCTGGCTATGGTTATTATCTTGAAATATAAAAAATAAGAATGGTTTATAAATATTCAAGGATTGTACCTCCAATTTTATTTTGTCTATAGGATACTGGATTTCTTGTTACACTATACAAAAATTATAATACTTGGTGTGTAAGGCATGTCTTTGTTCTTAAGAATTCCTGCTGCATGTAGTCGTTGACTTAGGGAATAAAGAGGAAAGCACGTGTACCCAAAGGTCTTCTCATAAGGCAGGACAGCCCACAGTGATCTACTGTGTCACTAATCTTCACAATTCAAAGTGTTACCCATAGAAGTTAGAGCCAGAAGTTAGAAGCCAGGAATTTCCTGTTAGCCACAGAATAGCAATTCAGCTCCTGGCAGTTTGTTTCTCTCAAAATTGGAGAGTATATTGAAAAGGAGTCTTTCTCATATGATGGGGAAGATAAGCCATGGAATTTTCTGAGGAAATGTGAAAGAAAGACTGATTTACCGATCTTTCTAAAGCTTCTCCAGGATCTTTATCCCAAGCTGAAAGGAAAATGAGATCTTATCATCCTCATCCAGAAAAGTAAGACAGCCATGATGAAGCTATTTAATTTGTACAAAAGGAATTATCTAAAAACTATACACACGCAAAGTAGGAATGATGGCTATTTACAGCATGAATGCTCTGGAAACAAGTAGAGTTTTAAGATTGAGTATTTATGCCAGTGTATGCATTTTGTTAACTAAAAACCCTACTCCTAAGGAAGTAATTGGGTGTAAGGTGAGAGGTGGTAGGCTAGTCTACCCATAAAAGATGAGACTTCAGGAGAGCCTCCCAATGTCTGCAGAGACATACAGGGTGACCCTAGAAGTCGTTTCTGGGGACCAGCTCTAGTCTAATTTTCATATGTATGCTGGATGAAATATATTTTATTTCCTGGTTTCTTTTATAGTTAAAGGACAGGAGTGGGGAGGGTGGTATCGAAGCTAAATACTACTACCTCTTCCACACACCCCCTCCCACACATGGAAATGCAGTTCTCTGGCTGATAGAATCTTAGAGCTGGAAGGGCCTTCAGAAATCATCCCATTTTAACATATTTGCTTTTTTGTTGACATGGGCCAACGATACACAGAACTGAATTAGTTGACCTAAGTTAACATGCTGTCAGAGGAAGGATGCTGTACAGGACAGGAGAAATGGATCAAGTCCAGGACCTATCCCTAGAGAGCTTGGACAATTCTTTTTTTTTTTTAAGCAAAACTGTTTGTTTGTTTTTTTTTTTTTTTCACTCTTTGGTGTTACTCTCCTGCCACCCTCCAGAGACACGCCACTGGTCTTTTTATTAAAATAAAATTCCATCCACATCCGGTGGCCTGAGTTCAAGATCTGACCCTGAGTCTGCCAGAGGATGGGCATGATGCTTGAGGCACCTTATAGAGGTTTTCTGAGGCTGCTCCCTGCACAGTGACCTGTCCTCTGGCTCTGAGAAGGGGCACTTGGCTCCCCAGACACCTCTAGTGCCACAGCTGTGATTTCAGGGCAGTGGGTGTGCCCCCAGAGGGCGAGGCAAGGGAGCCTTAGTCATGAAGCACAATGCCGGGGCAGGTCCACAGCCACAGGCTCAGTGCCCGACCCCTGCTCTCATCTCTGCCAAGCACTGGGTGCAGGATGGAGAAAGGTGAGGCGTGGGTGGCTGTCCTCTACTGACTACCTAGGCACCTTAGGCTGGTCACCCCGATGCCCCAACTCGGCCACAGAATGTTACCCAACCTGGAGCCATACGGCCATCCAAAAGTCCTAACAAGCATGGCCTGACGGGCACACCGGTTCCCTAGTGCCAGGAAAGCGGCTCCTTCCCAAACTCAACCATGGCTCCTGCTGAAGAGGTGGTCAAGCAGCTGGCTTCAGCAGGCCCCTGGGGCCCAGGAGGTGAGTGTGAGGGTGGTCTAGGCTTTGAGGCCTGAGCTTCACCTGAATGGCGATGATGATCAATATTTGATGCTGCAAGCCTGCGGGATCCATGCCTAGGGCAGGGTCAAGTGAGTCTCAATGAGATAGGCTCCCTGGACAGGACCTTCAGAAACCTGTCTCTGTCTCCTGATTTTCTGGAATCAGGCTCTAGATCCCACTGCTAATCATTGCATGCAACACTGAGAGATTAATCTTCCTGAAATACTACTTTTATCATTGCATGCTTGTGCTCAAAATAATGAATAGTTTTCTATTACTGCCCTACTAAGCATCAAATGTTAATTCATTTGCTTCTCCTAGGGCAGAAGTTGCAAACTTCAATACCTACCCAGAATATATGTCTTACTGAAAAGCAAGTTGCTAAAACATGGCTTCCTCAGACTGCTGCCATGTGGGAAGGTAGACTCGATGAGGCCAGACAGAGCTTTCAAAATCTCAAGAGAAAGGAAGTTTAGATTCTAAATGTGGGTAACTAAATAATTTTTTTTCTTTGTGACTTTGTTTTGTTAATTATGTCAAAACTATATTTCGAAGTCAAAAGAATAAGTTATATTCACAGAAGTCTTGGTCTCGTTTCTGTGCCTATCACCTTGTTTTGTCCCTCCCCTTTTAAGTAACTGCTTTAGCTAGTTTTTGATTTATCTTTCCATCATTTCTTTTTGAAAATATAAACAATATACATATGTACTCACATTTCTTTCAATTTCTTACACAAACAATAGCATACAATAAACACCAGTCTGCCCTTGTTTTTTTCACTTAACACAGTTTGGATCCATATCATAATATAGGTATTTTCCTCAGTTCTTTATCTAACTGCTAGGATAACATTGGTATATACTATGGTTTTTCCCAGGACTGACAAACTACAGTCTGAGAGTCAAATCTACCCTGCCATCTGTTTTTATATGGACTTCAAGCCTAGAATGACTTTTATGTTTTTAAGTAGCTGAGAACAAAAGAAGAATATTTTGTAGCACAAAAGTTATACAAAGTCAAATTTCAGTGTCTACAAATAAAGTTTTATTGAAACACAGATATACTCATTTATTGTCTATAGCTGCTTTTGTACTATGATGGCAGAGTTGAGTATTGCCGCAGAGACTGTATGTCCATGAAGCCCAAATTATTAATTATTTGGCATTTTATAGAAAATATTTGGGCTTCCCTGGTGGCTCAAGTGGTAAAGAATCCACCTGCCAGTGCAAGAGACAGGTTCAGTCCCTGATTGGGAAGATTCTGCATGCTACAGAGCAACTACGCCTGCGTACCCTAACTATTGAGTCTGAGTCTGTGCTCTATAGCCTGGGAACCACAACAGTTGAGCGGACAGACTGCAACTACTGAAGCCCGTGCATTCTAGAGCCAGTGCTCTGCAACAAGAGAAGCCAGCGCAATGAGAAGTATGTGCACTCTAACAAAAAGTAGCCCCTGCTTACCACAACTAGAGAAGCTTGAGCAGCAAAGACCTGGCACAGTCAAAAATAAATAAATAAATATTTTTTAAAAAGAAGAAAATGTTTGCCAACGCTTCTTTATGTAGCCACTCTACTTTAATAGAAGTTTATTTTTTCCAGCTTACTGCTATTGTAAAACAAAGTATGGCCTTGGACACAAGTCATTTTGAATTTTTACCAGTAAATCTTTACAACAGATACCTAGAATTGGAATTTATGTGTCACAGGATAAATACATATGTAACTGCATTAGAAGTTGTCAAATTCCTCTCTGTGAGGATTGTGTGATTTCTTTTTTGCTTTTTTACTAACCATGTACGAGGGTAACTGTTTAGCCATGGTCTCACTAACAGAGCATATTGTCAAATATTAATTTAATTAATTAAATTAATTCTAATACATTTTAATACACTGGAAGATTCCAACAAAGTATGTCTAAACCCAAGGTGCAGCTGGGGATCCACCTTTTCAGGTCTGGAATGTATTATTAGCCAACTAGTACTGTGTGGGTAACAGTGTCTGGCCCTGGGGTGCAAATAGAGACTGAAAGCCATCCTTGTTCATCTAGGTCTGTGCTCTTCAGCCTTGCTTTAACCTGATTGGTTCCGCCAGGGTGAGTCACCATTTTCTAATTTACTCACTAGAAGGAACTTTTTGCAATTTATTGATATAGGGGCTGCGTAAGGGCAGCAGCCTCAATGGAAGCAGAAAGTTGAGATGGAAACTTCCTGTAGTAAGGCTAGAAGAGAGAGTGTGGAAGATGGTTATAAGAAGAACCTGCAAGAATAAAGTAAAATAATTAGGAATTCTAGGAACAAAACTTAAAACATCGAGTAAGAAAGGAAATGTAAACATAGTGAAACTGACTGATAATACCACTACTTGACTCTGTAGTGAACATCTGTATGTAGTCAAAATACTCTAAACATGATTAGATTATTTAATTAAAATTGACATAGTTCTAGTGGGAGGAATGGAAGAGAGGTGGTGGTAGTTGTGTTGAAATAGCCAAATTCTCATTTATCATAGAATGGCATAAAAAGTATGTAACATTGGTAAATCAAGAATAGCAATATAAACATACTACTTATAAATACAGGAACTAGTAGTTAAACAGAGGTTGCCTCTAGGGAACAGGACCTGGGATTGGGGAAATGTAGAGAAAGAAACTGCTGATATTTCTGATAAGTTTTTTGGTCCTATTTGATTTTTGTAAGCATATGCACGTATTGCTTTTATGGAAATCTGATTTAAACACTATTTTAAAATTAGGGTTCCATCAGTTCAGTCTCTCAGTCATGTCCAACTCTTTGCGACTCCACGGACTGCAGCACACCAGGCCTCCCTGTCCATCACCAACTCCGGGAGCCTACTCAAACTCATGTCCATCATGAATGATGCCATGATGGACATCACTCAGTGATGCCATGCAACCATCTCATCCTCTGTCGTCCCCTTCTTCTCCTACCTTCAATCTTTGCCAGCATCAGGATCTTTTCTAATGAGTTGGTTCTCCGCATCAGGTGGCCAAAATACTGGAGTTTCAGCTTTAACATCAATCCTTCCAATGAATATTCAGGACTGATTTCTTTTAGGATGGACTGGTTGGCTCTCCTTGTATAGTTCAAGGGACTCTCAAGAATCTTCTCCAACACCACAGTTAAAAAGCATTAGTTCTTCAGTGCTAAGCTTTCTTTATAGTTCAACTCTCACATCCATACATGACTACTGGAAAAACCATAGCTTTGATTAGATGGATAATGTCTGCTTTTTAATATGCTGTCTAGGTTGGTCATAATTTTTCTTCCAAAGAGCAAGTGTCTTTTAATTTCATGGCTGCAGTTACAATCTGCAATGATTTTGGAGCCCCCAAAACAAATTCGGTCACTGTTTCCATTGTTTCCCCATCTATTTGCCATGAAGTGATGGGACCAGATGCCATGATCTTAGATTCCTGAGTGCTGAGTTTTAAGCCAACTTTTTCACTCTCCTCTTTTATTTTCATCAAGAGGCTCTTTAGTTCTTCACTTTCTGTCATAAGGGTGGTGTCATCTGCATATCTGAAGTTATTGATATTTCTCCTGGCAATCTTGATTCCAGCTTGTGCTTCATCCAGCCCAGCATTAAATGATGGAACTGAACAGACTATATTGTAATCTTTGCAGTTTACTCTGATAGATCAAGTATGAGCCCCGATTTCTTAACTAGCCAATGTGGTTCTAGTCCATGTGTTCCTAATTCTTCCTCTCCTAATGAAAGTGTTTTAAAACTTAATTAACCAGTGCCTATAAAAGGATTTCAGGTGCTTGGATGAAATGCTTAGTCAATGTTGAAGTTGTTTCTCCTAATGAGATATGTTGGGTACATTTTGCTATGATTTTTATTTGACATCAAATGACAAGGAAATACTGGAAACTGAATATTAGAACAGTCAGATCAGATCAGTTCAGTCACTCAGTCGTGTCCGACTCTTTGCGACCCCATGAATTGCAGCACGCCAGGCCTCTCTGTCCGTCACCAACTCCCAGAGTTCACTGAGACTCAACGTCCATCGAGTCAGTGATGCCATCCAGCCATCTCATCCTCTGTCGTCCCCTTCTCCTCTTGCCCTCAATCCCTCCCAGCATCAGAGTCTTCTCCAATGAGTCAACTCTTCGCATGAGGTGGGCAAACTACTGGAGTTTCAGCTTTAGCGTCATTCCTACCAAAGAAATCCCAGGGCTGATCTCCTTCAGAATGGACTGGTTGGATCTCCTTGCAGTCCAAGGGACTCTCAAGAGTCTTCTCCAACACCACAGTTCAAAAGCATCAATTCTTCGCCGCTCAGCCTTCTTCACAGTCCAGCTCTTACATCCATACATGAGCACAAGAAAAACCATAGCCTTGACTAGACGAACCTTTGTTGGCAAAGTAATGTCTCTGCTTTTGAATATGCTATCTAGGTTGGTCATAACTTTCCTTCCAAGGAGTAAGTGTCTTTTAATTTCATGGCTGCAGCCACCATCTGTAGTGATTTGGAGCCCAGAAAAATAAAGTCTGACACTCTTTCCCCATCTATTTCCCATGAAGTGATGGGACCGGATGCCATGATCTTCATTTTCTGAATGTTGAGCTTTAAGCCAACTTTTTCACTCTCCACTTTTACTTTCATCAAGAGTCTGTTTAGTTCCTCTTCACTTTCTGCCATAAGGGTGGTGTCATCTGCATATCTGAGGTTATTGATATTTCTCCTGGAAATCTTGATTCCAGCTTGTGTTTCCTCCAGTCCAGCATTTCTCATGATGTACTCTGAATAGAAGTTAAATAAGCAGGGTGACAATATACAGCCTTGACGTACTCCTTTTCCTATCTGGGACCAGTCTGTTGTTCCATGTCCAGTTCTAACTGTTGCTTCCTGACCTGCAAACAAATTTCTCAAGAGGCACATCAGGTGGTCTGGTATTCCCATCTCTTTCAGAATTTTCCACAGTTTATTGTGATCCACACAGTCAAAGGTTTTGGCATAGTCAATAAAGCAGAAATAGATGTTTTTCTGGAACTCTCTTGCTTTTTCCACGATCCAGCGGATGTTGGCAATTTGATCTCTGGTTCCTCTGCCTTTTCTAAAACCAGCTTGAACATCTGGAAGTTCATGGTTCACATATTGCTGAAGCCTGGCTTGGAGAATTTTGAGCATTCCTTTACTAGCATGTGAGATGAGTGCAATTGTGCGGTAGTTTGAGCACTCTTTGGCATTGCCTTTCTTTGGGATTGGAATGAAACCTGACCTTTTCCAGTCCTGTGGCCATTGCTGAGTTTTCCAAATGTGCTGGCATATTGAGTGCAGCACTTTCACAGCATCATCTTTCAGGATCTGGTATAGCTCCACTGGAATTCCATCACCTCCACTAGCTTTGTTCATAGTGATGCTTTCTAAGGCCCACTTTCACATTCCAGGATGTCTGGCTCTAGGTCAATGATTACACCATCATGATTATCTGGGTCATGAAGATCTTTTTTGTACAGTTCTTCTGTGTATTCTTGCCACCTCTTCTTAATATCTTCTGCTTCTGTTAGGTCCATACCATTTCTGTCCTTTATCGAGATACCCCACGCCCAAGGTAAGAGAAACCCAAGTAAGACGGTAGGTGTTGCAAGAGGGCATCAGAGGGCAAACAGTCTGAAACCATACTCACAGAAAACTAGTCAGTCTTATTAGAACTAGTACAGTCTATTATATAAATAACATTCTATTATAGTCTGCTGTACTTTTAAAATTATAGGTATTTTTAAAAATCAAAGGAAAATTAGTATTTTTATATTTCCTAGAGGTCACCAAAATAGAGGAGTAAAATGTATACAATAAAGTTAAATCCATTTTTAAAAGAAACTAAATGCATTCTGAAGACATAAACAAGATTGAAAAGTTGAATGAATTTAACATATGTCATTACCTGGCTTTAGCAGATATGATATAAAAGTTTAAAATAACATTTATTGAGCATCTGCTGTATACCAGACCTTCTGCTAGATTTTTTAAAGTACATAATCTCTTCCAATCCATCTCATCTCTATTGTGCAGATAAGAAAATAGGCTTCAGAAATGGTAAGTCACTATTTCAAAATTAGACAAGTAATATTGTAGATCTTTAGTTTATACTCATAGAATCTAATTTTAAGTTTGTGCCTTGTTGAACATGCTATGAGCTTTTCAGATAAAGCAAGTGAAACAATAATGAGAATATAGTATTAACAGGGTAAAATGGCAACTGTCTCTAATTGCTACCAAATTTAAAAAGATGTGAGTTGGCAAGTTGGGGCTGAAACATTCACAGTAAAATTGATTTACTTTGGACAAAGCAGAGGTTAAAGTTCTATAATTTGAGGCGATTGAGACAGGCATTTGTTAGGTAGCAGAAATAATAACCTGAACCTCTCAATCAATGTTTCTTAAACATTGGTCCCTGGACTAGCAGAATCAACATTACCTGAAAATTTATTAGAACTGCAATCATTGGGCCCCAGTCCAGACCAAAACCAATTCTTCTCAAACTGTAGCTGCATAGGAATCACCTGGACAGGTAGTTACAGCATGGATCCCTGGATGCAGTGATTCTACCTCAGTTGGTCTGTAGTAAGGACTAGAAATTTGCTTTTCTAACAGACTCCTTGGGTGATACTGATGCTGCCATTCTGAAGCCACAGTTGTACTTGAGTTACAGATCACTGAATCTCACTGTATGTTACCAATTAGTTTTTTGTTAAAATAATGAAGACATGAATGAACTTTTCACCAGGACAAGAAATTGAGACACGGCTAGGTTAGAGAATAGGTAGAACTGAAAAATCATGGGAGATAGGTCAAGCAGGTACCTTAGAGTCGAGAGGCTTATTAGTCAGGGTTATTCCTAGAGGGGATGAGGTCTGCATAAGGTCATTATGTTGGGAGATAATCTGGAATTTCCCTTAGCAATTTTGGTTGTTTCCATCCTGCATCTATTAGATCTCAGACGTGGCAAGGGAAGGGACCTTTTTTAAAAATATAAATGATTGCAACCAGCTTTATCTAAGAGTTCATGAATCACTGGAGAGAAGAGGGAGCAGGTGGAAATTAACTACTAATTTTCAGTGTCATATTTTTTTCCCTAAGGCATTCTGAAACTGTGGGGTTTGACCAGTACACTGATAGCACCTTCTTTTAACTCTCTTACTTTCATGTCAGCAGAAAGCAGCATTGCCTGAAGACACAGAATCATCATCATCATCATTGATTCATGGTATAAAAATAAAATTTTAAAATAAAGATTTAAAACTTTAGAAACAAATTAAATATAAAACATATTTTGGTCTTAAAAAATTCCATACCCTTCCACCATTTTCAATTTCCTGCCCAAATCTGGAAAGAAATGTTGAAGTACATTTTCAGATTCATTTGAAATATTTGTTTCAATATAAAATATATATTTTATATATATTTCAATAAATTTGTTTTCCAGAACAAATGATGATAAATACATTGTATAATTTTTGTCAATGAGGGTCATATTTAACAAAATCAAACACCACCATAGCAGAATTCAGAAATCCACAGAAAATTATTGTACGTTGTGGTAACAAGTACAGAACAACTTTTTCTTTTCAGAAGAGGCCAGGAGAGTCATAGAGTTATAGAATGAGGAAGAATCCTTAGAGAGCTTGAGCCCTTTGCATTCAAACTGGAGAAGCAGAAAATAAACACAGGAGAAATGATTGTTTGGTTATGCATCCTGGATGGTAAAAGGAACACAAAAATACAAACCCCAAAGCCTCTGAATTACAGAGAAGCCTGTGGAAGAAAGTACCTCACTCTCTGGGAAATACTTGTTTTTCAATTAGTAAAAGATATTAGAAATGCCTCAAATATTGGCTTTTGAATCACTGTTACTTTGAGTTTCTCCAGGCACATACTCAAGGATTCAAATCCAAGTGGTATATTTGGAAGATAATCTTAGGAAGCACCAGGGGGGAAGTGAGGAAGTGAGGCAGAGAAGGAAAGGTGGCCAAGAGTGCTTTATCAGTCAGTGGGACTTCCCTGATGGTTCAGTCATTAAGACTCTGTACTCCAACTCAGGGAATGAGGTTCCTTCCCTGGTTGGGAATGAAGATCCCACATGCCACATGGCCAAAAGGGAAAAGAAAAAAGAGCACTTTATTAAATTACCACATGATAAAAGGAACCAAATCCTGCTGGAGACCTCTGGAACCACTGTAGAACACACATCCTCCCACCAGCTCCAACACTCATCCTTGAATTAAGGGTGGGGTGAGAAGGGTGAGGTAAACATTCGTTCTCTGGCACTGCTGCTCTGCCATGTCTGGGGGCAGAGAGAATTCCACTGTGTCAACTATTGGATTTGCATGGTCCAAAGCAAAATGATAATGTGGGGCTCCTGGCTCAAAAATCCAGGACAAGCCCTCTCTTTTTATCTCTTTCTCTGCATGTGTGCATGCATGTGTGTGTGTGTGTGTAGTGAGTTTGTGTGAGGGCTTGCTATATATTTAATATATCACTCTGATAGAGGGATACTCACAGGGCAACTGCAGATGCTCACAAGTTGTCCCATGCTCCAACCCATCCCATCACTGGGCACATGGAATGTGCTGTATGCATGTGCTTGACCCTGATTCTCACCCAACTTGTGTCTAGCTCCTCAGCCAAAGGCAGAAAGAGGCAGAAGTCACTGGGTCAGGCCAGAGGAGAGGGGTGCATATGAGTGGAGGCTCCAACCCCCTGTACATGTTCTACTGCCCCACTGGACTTCACTTACAGAACACTAACTTACTAAGAATTTCAATGGAGCAACAGCTGAGAATTATAATTCTCTAAGCATAAGGCCCCCATCTGAGTATAGAAAGCTGTAAGACAGTACTGGTCATATCTCCAAGAAGTTAGCCCTGGTATGGTCAGTCAGATGAGCCCTTGGCCAAAGAGATACAGATACTGCTACTGGAGAGTAGAGGGGACTCTATTTGTAAAAGCCCAAGGGGATATGAGTGGAGCATCAACAGTGCATGGTACAGGCTCAAAGACTTAAACTACAGATAATAGCTTTTCCTGAAATTAATTTAACCTTTCAAATGGGATCATAGAAAGTTCTTTAACTATCCCCCAAGAGCTATACAACAAGATATACTCTTGTATATCTTGTGTATATAAGAGTTATACAACACTTGCAGATAATCTTCCCTTTTTGCTCACTCCCAAACATTAGGGAGCACATGTGTGAAAAGGGAAGTGTTAGTTGCTCAGTCATATCTGAGTCTTTGCAACCCTGTGGACTGCATCCTGCCAGGCTCCTCTGACCATGGAATTCTCTAGTCAAGAATACTGGAATGGATTCAGTTCATGTCCGACTCTTTCTGACCCCATGAACCACAGCACACAGGGCTTCCCTGTCCATCACCAGAACTCCCAGAGTTCACCCAAACTCATGTCCATTGAGTTGGTGATGCCATCTAACCATCTCATTCTCTGTTGTCCCCTTCTCCTTCTGCCCTCAATCTTTCCCAGTTTCAGAGTCTTCAAATGAGTCAGCTCTTCACATCAGGTGGCCAAAGTATTGGAGTTTCAGGTTCAACATCAGTCCTTCCAATGAATACCCAGGACTGATATCCTTTAGGATGGACTGGTTGGATCTCCTTGCAGTCCAAGGAGACTAGCACTAGCTTTGTGGTGTTCTCCAACACCACAGTTCAAAAGCATCAACTCTTTAGTGCTCAGCTTTCTTTATAGTCCAACTCTCACATCCATACATGACCACTGGAAAAACCATAGCCTTGACTATACAGACCTTTGTGGAAAAAGTAATGTCTCTGCTTTTTACTATGTTGTCTAGGTTGGTCATAACTTTCCTTCCAAGGAATAAGTGTCTGTCATTTTCATGGCTGCAGTCACCATCTGCAGTGATTTTGGAGCCCTCCCAAACAAGAGATGGCAAGAGTGAATGTCGACATTCTAGGAATCAGCGAACTCAAATGGACTGGAATGGGTGAATTTAACTCAGATGACCATTATATCTACTACTGCGGGCAGGAATCCCTCAGAAGAAATGGAGTGGCCATCATGGTCAACAAAAGAGTCTGAAATGCAGTACTTGGATGCAATCTCAAAAATGACAGAATGATCTCTGTTCATTTCCAAGGAAAACCATTCAGTGTCACAGTAATCCAAGTCTATGCCCCAACCAGTAACGCTGAAGAAGCTGAAGTTGAACGGTTCTATGAAGACCTACTAGACCTTTTAGAATTAACAACCCCAAAAGATATCCTTTTCACTATAGGTGACTGGAATGCAAAAGTAGGAAGTCAAGAAACATCTGGAGTAACAGGCAAATTTGGCCTTGGAATACAGAATGAAGCAGGGCAAAGACTAATAGAGTTTTGCCAAGAAAATGCACTGGTCATAACAAACACCCTCTTCCAACAACACAAGAGAAAACTCTATACATGGACATCACCAGATGGTCAACAGCGAAATCAGATCGATTATATTCTTTGCAGCCAAAGATGGAGAAGCTCTATACAATCAGCAAAAACAAGACCAGGAGCTGAGTGTGGCTCAGACCATGAACTCCTTATTGCCAAATTCAGATTTAAATTGAAGAAAGTAGGGAAAACCAATAGACCATTCAGGTATGACCTAAATCAAATCCCTTATGATTATACAGTAGAAGTGAGAAATAGATTTAAGGGCTTAGATCTGATAGATAGAGTGCCTGATGAACTATGGAATGAGGTTTGTGACATTGTACAGGTGACAGGGATCAAGACCATCCCCATGGAAAAGAAATGCAAAAAAGCAAAATGGCTGTCTGAGGAGGCCTTATAAATAGCTGTGAAAAGAAGAGAAGTGAAAAGCAAAGGAGAAAAGGAAAGATATAAACATCTGAATGCAGAGTTCCAAAGAATAGCAAGAAGAGATAAGAAAGCCTTCTTCAGCGATCAATGCAAAGAAATAGAGGAAAACAACAGAATGGGAAAGACTAGGGATCTCTTCAAGAAAATCAGAGATACCAAAAAAACATTTCATGCAAAGATGGGATCGATAAAGGACAGAAATGGTATGGACCTAACAGAAGCAGAAGATATTAAGAAGAGGTGGCAAGAATACACAGAAGAACTGTACAAAAAAGATCTTCACAACCCAGATAATCACGATGGTGTGATCATTGACCTAGAGCCAGACATCCTGGAATGTGAAGTCAAATGGGCCTTAGAAAGCATCACTATGAACAAAGCTAGTGGAGGTGATGGAATTCCAGTTGAGCTATACCAGATCCTGAAAGATGATGCTGTGAAAGTGCTGCACTCAGTATGTCAGCAAATTTGGGAAACTCAGCAGTGGCCACAGGACTGGAAAAGATCAGGTTTCATTCCAATGCCAAAGAAAGGCAATGTCAAAGAGTGCTCAAACTACCGCACAATTGCACTCATCTCACATGCTAGTAAAGGAATGCTCAAAATTCTCCAAGCCAGGCTTCAGCAATATGTGAACCGTGAACTTCCAGATGTTCAAGCTGGTTTTAGAAAAGGCAGAGGAACCAGAGATCAAATTGCCAACATCCGCTGGATCGTGGAAAAAGCAAGAGAGTTCCAGAAAAACATCTATTTCTGCTTTATTGACTATGCCAAAACCTTTGACTGTGTGGATCACAATAAACTGTGGAAAATTCTGAAAGAGATGGGAATACCAGACCACCTGATCTGCTTCTTGAGAAATCTGTTTGCAGGTCAGGAAGCAACAGTTAGAACTGGTCATGGAACAACAGACTGGTTCCAAAAAGGAAAAGGAGTACGTCAAGGCTGTATATTGTCACCCTGCTTATTTAACTTCTATTCAGAGTACATTATGAGAAATGCTGGACTGGAAGAAGCACAAGCTGGAATCAAGATTTCCAGGAGAAATATCAATAACCTCAGATATGCAGATGACACCACCCTTATGGCAGAAAGTGAAGAGGAACTAAACAGACTCTTGATGAAGGTAAAAGTGGAGAGTGAAAAAGTTGGCTTAAAGCTCAACGTTCAGAAAACGAAGATCATGGCATCCGGTCCCATCACTTCATGGCTAATAGATGGGGAAACAGTGGAAACAGTGTCAGACTTTATTTTTCTGGGCTCCAAATCACTACAGATGGTGGCCGCAGCCATGAAATTCAAAGACGCTTACTCCTTGGAAGGAAAGTTATGACCAACCTAGATAGCATATTCAAAAGCAGAGACATTACTTTGCCAACAAAGGTTCGTCTAGTCAAAGCTATGGTTTTTCCTGTGGTCATGTATGGATGTGAGAGCTGGACTGTGAAGAAGGCTGAGCGCCGAAGAATTGATGCTTTTGAACTGTGGTGTTGGAGAAGACTCTTGAGAGTCCCTTGGACTGCAAGGAGATCCAACCAGTCCATTTTGAAGGAGATCAGCCCTGGGATTTCTTTGGAAGGAATGATGCTAAAGCTGAAACTCCAGTACTTTGGCCACCTCATGCGAAGAGTTGACTCATTGGAGAAGACTCTGATGCTGGGAGGGTTTGGGGGCAAGAGGAGAAGGGGACGACAGAGGATGGGATGGCTGGATGGCATCACTGACTCGATGGACGTGAGTCTCAGTGAACTCCGGGAGTTGGTGATGGACAAGGAGGCTTGGTGTACTGTGATTCATGGGGTCGCAAAGAGTCAGACACGACTGAGCGACTCATCTGATCTGATCTGATCTGAAAATAAAGTCAGCCACTGTTTCCACTGTTTCCCCATCTATTTGCCCGTGAATTGATCGGACCAGATGCCATGATCTTAGTTTTCTGAACGTTGAGCTTAAGCCAACTTTTTCACTCTCCTCTTTCACTTTCATCAAGAGACTCTATAGTTCTTCACCCGTCACTGCCATAAGGGTGGTGTCATCTGCATATTTGAGGTTATTGATATTTCTCCTGGCAATCTTGATTCTAGCTTGTGCTTCAGCCAGACCAGCGTTTCTCATGATGTCCTTGGCATGTAAGTTAAATAAGCAGGGTGACAGTATACAGCCTTGACATAGTCCTTTTCCTATTGAAATCAGTCTGATGTTGCATGTACAGTTCTAACTGTTGCTTTCTGACCTGCATACAGGTTTTCCAAGAGGTAGGTCAGGTGGTCTGGTATTCCCTTCTCCTTCAGAATTTTCCACAGTTTCTTATGATCCACATGGTCAAAGGCTTTGGCATAGTCAATAAAGCAGAAATAGATGTTTTTCTCAAACTCTCTTGCTTTTTCGATGATCCAGCAGGTGTTAGCAATTTAATCTCTGGTTCCTTGGCCTTTTCTAAAACCAGCTTGAACATCTGGAAGTTCACGGTCCAGGTATTGCTGAAGCCTGGCTTGGAGAAAACAGAGCATTACTTTACTAGCATGTGAGATGAGTGCAATTGTGCGGTAGTTTGAGCATTCTTTGGTATTGCCTTTCTTTGGGATTGGAATGAAACCTGACCTTTTCCAGTCTTGGGGCCGCTGTTGAGTTTTCCAAATTTGCTGACATATTGAGTGTAGGACTTTCACAGCATCATCTTTCAGGATTTGAATTAGCTCAACTGTAATTCCATCACCTCCACTAGCTTTGTTTGTAGTGATGCTTCTTAAGGCCCATTTGACTTCACACTCCAGGATGTCTGGCTCCAGGTGAGTGATCACACCATCATGATTATCTGAGTCATGAGTATCTTTTTTGTACAGTTCATCTGTGTATTCTTGCCACCTCTTCTTAATCTCTTCTGCTTCTGTTAGGGCCATACCATTTCTGTCCTTTATTGAGCCCATCTTTGCGTGAAATATTCAGTTGGTATTTCTAATTTTCTTGAAGAGATCCCTAGTCTTTCCCATTCTGTTGTTTTCCTCTATTTCTTCACATTGATCACTGAGGAAGGCTTTCTTATTTCTCCTTGCTATTCTTTGGAACTCTGCATTCAGATGCTTGTATCTTTCCTTTTGTCCTTTGCTTTCTCTTCTCTTCTTTTCATAGCTATTTATAAGGCCTCCTCAGACAGCCATTTTGCCTTTTTTTGCATTTCTTTTTCATAGAGATTGTCTTTATCCCTCTCTCCTGTGCAATGTCATGAACCTCAGTCCATAATTTATCAGGCACTTTGTCTATCATATCTAATCCCTTTAATCTATTTCTCACTTCCACTGTATAATCATAAGACATTTAATTTAGGTTATACCTGAATGGTCTAGTGGTTTTCCCCACTCTCTTCCATTTAAGTCTGATTTTGACATTAAGGAGTTCATGATCTGAGCCACAGTCAGCTCCCAGTCTTGTTTTTGCTGACTGTATAGAGCTTCTCCATCTTTGGCTGCAAAGAATATAATCAGTCTAATTTCGGTGTTGGCCATCTGGTGATGTCCTTGTGTAGAGTCTTCTCTTGTGTTGTTGAAAGAGGATGTTTGCTATGACCAGTGCATTCTCTTGGCAAAACGCTATTAGCCTTTGCCCTGCTTCATTCTGTACTCCAACGCCAAATTTGGAGAAGATCCCTTTCTCCGAGGGATTTTCCCAACCTAGGGATTCAACCTCGGTCTCCTGCATCGCAGGTAGATTCTTTACCATCTGAGCCATCAAAGAAATGCATACCTCATAGCAACTCATACTTATTGTAAATATACTATGTATGGTTTCCAAACAGGCTCAAACATGTATTGAATATATTCGCTGAGCTCCTATTATGGACCAGACACTGTGGCAGGTGCTAAAGATAAAGTGATGAACAAGACCAGTAGGCTCCCTATGATAATGGAGATTATTTTCCAAGTTGTACTCAAGCAATCCTTTATTTGTATCTGACTGAAATTCTCCCCACATCATATAAGCAGTGCTAGTATATGGAAAGGAGAAATGATACCCTTATTTCATGTCAGTTGCAACCCTTGAGAGTTACTCATGAAAATGCAGCAGCCAGCTACATTCACTTACCTTTTAAATCCATTTAGAATCCTTGTTAGGCTATAAACTCAGTGGAAAGTCCCTTGGGTTAATTAGAGATTTTGTAGAAGTGATTCCTTATATTCCTTTTCACAATGACAAGCTCACCAGCATATGATCCAGGGCAAAAACATAAGCAGTGGCTTTTTAATATACTTTGGTTCCTAATCATTCCTAATTGTCATAATGTTGCTGTAAATAGAAAAGCTTTGTAGTAAATCTGTACTCCCCCACCTAAGTCATAGGGTTCACTTTTTCTATCAAATGAAAGTCAGTCTTCTATTTGGGACTCTGTCAGTTATGATCTTAAAACTGTTCCTAAACATTTTGAATATTAATTTCTCTTCAGTGCTCCATTAAAATATGAAAATAGCTATCTTTCTAAGTAAAAGGTAAGAAAGAAAAATATCTTTTTATATAAAATATGGAAACCATATTGATGGTTTCTCTTTTTTTATACTATCCTTGGTGTGAAGATGATTTTAAGAAATAACTCCTACATACCAACAAGGCTTTCAGAACTGTGAAAGAAAAATCACATCACGAAACAAAATAATTCTCACTTTGTTCCTGGAAGAAAATGGTCATTGTTTCTTGTCTGTGAGGTCATTCTTGGTATAGTGAGTGAAATGACAAGAATAATTGAGAAAAATAGCTGTGTGTAGCACAAAAGCCAAATGCATCTTTTCTATTACATAAATAATGATCAGCTCTTACTGACAGTTGTTACTGTATATTTAGAAAAGAGGTGTTTTTATTCTTAGATATGATATGAAAAGCCTCATATCCCTCTTTCACTACATTTGTAGTGATTTAAAACATCAGTTGCAGCATGCATTGTGTATCTTGTCCACATAAAGATGTAATATATTTTTGAACAGACCTATCTCAAATGAAGCTGCTGGTAAACTACCTTTATATATCTGATTCTAGAAGATCACAAATAGCATACATAAGAAATATCAAAAAAGTAATATCACATAGAAATCCAATTTGTTTCTTATTAGTGTTGAAAATTGTATTGATAGTTGTTTATAGCTTTTATTGATAATATCACATGGAAAGAAAGGTTGTAGGCATTTTAAATGACATTTTATGCCCCTTTAGAACTTTTAGTTTCTATATAATAACATTCAAATATAATTGTAAAACATTCCACTAGTGAAAAATGGCAGCATGGAAGCAATTTTTCATTTTTACTTATAAAAATCTTTAAAACCAAGGAAACATGTAAATAAGATCACCCACACTCTATTTAAATGAAATAAATGTTTAATTTTAACCTTTGTTTTGATAGCTCTTTTTTTATATCTGCTATTGCAGAACCTCCAGTCTCCTGCAAAATTGCCCACAGTTATTTCTGAAGGATCTCTGGGGATGTTTTATCATAATTCTTGAGTTCCACCAGATATGGGTGTCATCCATTTTTCTTATCTCCAACTCTGACCTGCATCTGAGGATGCTCAATGCTGAGAGCTCTGTTGTGCACGGGCCATATTCATTCTACAGATGTCCTGCTCATCTCTTGAAGGCTACTATGTTGGGAATAGCCCTCATTCTTTTGGACATTGCTCTCTTTTATCAGATTATTTCCTCCTAGTTTCTCCATCAGTTGATGTGGTAAGTCCTCCAAGAAGCCAACATTTCTACTACTAATAAAATACCCTCTCTTGCTCCTGCCCTAAGTATATTTTCTGCAGAGCTTTCATTTTTCTAGTGCTCAGGTCTCAAACTCTGAGCCACCCTTGATTCTTCTCTTTTTTTCACATCCCACACCAATTTATAAGTACCTCCTCTTGGCTTTATGTTTAAATAAATCCAAAATGCCATCATTTTCACCCCATCTACCTCTGCCATCTTAAGTCTATCGCCTCTTGCCTAGACTATCATAATAGCTTCCAATGTATGCCTTTGCTTTCAGTTTTGCCGTTCAAACAGCAGCCAGAGTGATTATTTTTTTAAAAAAACAAACAAAACCCATATCACAGTTTTCGTCTAAACACTTCAGTGTTTTCTATCTCGCTCAGAATGAAACTCAAAGGATGTGCTTTGTTTTACACAGCCCTTAGTGATCTTCTTCCTGGCTACCTAATACTTCATCATCTTCAACTCCCCTTTACTAACTCACCACTTATGCTCAACTCTGCCTTATTGACTATGCCAAAGCCTTTGACTGTGTGGATCACAATAAACTGTGGAAAATTCTGAGAGAGATGGGAATACCAGACCACCTGATCTGCCTCTTGAGAAATCTGTATGCAGGTCAGGAAGCAACAGTTAGAACTGGTCATGGAACAACAGACTGGTTCCAAATAGGAAAAGGAGTACGGCAAGGCTGTATATTGTCACCATGTTTATTTAACTTATATGCAGAGTACATCATGAGAAATGCTGGACTGGAAGAAACACAAGTTGGAATCAAGATTGCTGGGAGAAATATCAATAACCTCAGATATGCAGATGACACCACCCTTATGGCAGAAAGTGAAGAGGAACTAAAAGCCTCTTGATGAAAGTGAAAGTGGAGAGTGAAAAGGTTGGCTTAAAGCTCAACATTCAGAAAATGAAGATCATGGCATCTGTTCCCATCACTTCATAGGAAATAGATGGAAAAACAGTGGAAACAGTGTCAGACTTTATTTTTCTAGGCTCCAAAATCAGTGCAGATGGTGATTGCAGCCATGAAATTAAAATAAGCTTACTCCTTGGAAGGAAAGTTATGACTAACCTAGAAAGCATATTGAAAAGCAGAGACATTACTTTGCCAACAAAGGTTCGTCTTGTCAAGGCTATGGTTTTTCCTGTGGTCATGTATGGATGTGAGAGCTGGACTGTGAAGAAGGCTGAGCACCAAAGAATTGATGCTTTTGAACTGTGGTGTTGGAGAAGACTCTTAAGAGTCCCTTGGACTGCAAGGAGATCCAACCAGTCCATTCTGAAGGAGATCAGCCCTGGGATTTCTTTGGAAGGAATGATGCTGAAGCTGAAACTCCAGTACTTTGGCCACCTCATGTGAAGAGTTGACTCATTGGAGAAGATTCTGATGCTGGGAGGGATTGGGAGCAGGAGGAGAAGGGGATGACAGAGGATGAGATGGCTGGATGGCATCACTGACTCGATGAATCTGAGTCTGGGTGACCTCCAGGAGTTGGTGATGGACAGGGAGGCCTGGTGTGCTGCAGTTCATGGGGTCGCAAAGAGTCGGACACGACTGAGTGACTAATCTAATCTAATCTATGCTCAACTCATGTGTTCATAAAACTTGTCTTTCTTAATTTTTTGCTCTCTGCAACTGTCACTTTCTCAGAAAAGCATTTCCTAATCTGACCACCTTATTAAAAAAAAAAAAAGAGTAGTTTTCCCTGTTCACTTGTACTCTACCTACTTTCTTGTCTCTGAACTGACTTTTTCATCTCAGCACTTTTTGCCATTAGATACATTAAATATTTATTTGATATATTTATCATCTTTAACTCCATGTAGAATGTCAATTTCATGAAAATAGCAATGTGATTTGTTGTGTTCATTACTAAGTCCCTAGAACATGACAAGTAGTAGCTGTTCAATAAATATGTATCGATTAAATAAGTGGATATGATACTGGGGAAAAAATTCTCGTATTCCTGGATCTCTGACTAAATATTATAATAATAGCATTACATCCTGCTATAATAACTCCAAGCTGTTATATCCAACAATAATACTACCATCAGTGATTAAGAAATATATTATTTGGTACTGAATGAATGGCCTCAAAAGTTTGATTACCTTTCAGGGAAAGTTTGGCTGCAAGTCTGGATAGCTGTAATGAGTATATCTTTAGATGTGTTATAGCTAAATTATACTCATCATAAAACTTACATAAAGGATAATTTTTAGTTATCAATTTTTAATTCAATCAATAATATCTAAGGTTTTTCTCATTATATTTTATATATTTTTTCTTTCAAAATTAAATAATTGAGAATATATACTCAAGAGAAAGAGTTGTATGAAAAGAAAATTTCTTATTCTATTTGTAAACTGAAAAGGGAAAATATTTGTAAATGAACAGGACTAATTTTTTTTACACAACTTATATGAGTTTTTTAAAATGTAAGTGTGGCTGTTTTTTCTTGCCTGTGTTTTCAATGTCTTTCTCCTTTCTAATCAAAGTAATAATTTATTTTCTGTATAAATGATGGTGAATTTAAAACTTTCCTTCAGAATAATGTAATTTAAATGAGGCTGTAGCGGATTTATTTTGATGTATGGCAAAAAAATACAATATTGTAAAGTTAAGCAAAATAAAATTTAAAAAATAAATAAATAAATAAATGTGGCTATTTTAAAATGGACCATCTGTCTGCAGGAAAGCTCACTTAGGCCTAAATACCTATCCAAATAGATTTTTTGAAAGTCATGTAAAATTTTTGTTAATATCTTCAGTAAATCAGATTAGTTTCCTAGTCTATAATTAGCTTCACTAATCCCTGGACAATATTTTTAGCATCTAAGGGCTTTTGTAGACCAACAAGGGTGAGCAGCAAAGGATGGAGAGAGATGTAAGAAAAAGAAACAGTAAATAATTAGGCCATAAAATAGTAATCAACAGTAGTAAATTCGTTAAATAGCATTTATAACATCCTTTGAAGTCCTCAGAAGTCTCATGCTTGGGAAAAATATGAAGGTGAGAAAAATGAGATATGAGTAAAGAATGATCCTTTGGAACATGAAATACCAGTATAAAAACCTTTAGGTCAGGGGCAAACTTACTCTGCAAATTTCAATTTTAAGTTCTGAATTAGACAACCTCATTAAACAAACATTCTCAGTCATTACCAGAGTATCGTTTCTGCAGTGCTGTGATTATGAAGAATGCCATAGTTAGAATTTTCAATAGCAGAAGAAAAATTATTGTAATACTATTGTAATACTTTTCACCTGAAAAATGGAAACTTGCCTTCTTTTATCTAAAATAATGTAATGCTTAAAGGCTGCTGAATTGCAATTACTTTGGTTAATCTTTATATCCCAGTCTGAATGATTAATCCATCAAAGCTTAAAAATAAATTTGCAGGTGTTTTGATGGGGAATTCAGTTCTAAAAATGGCCTAGATTTTTTCCCCCTTTTTTCAGTGAAGGTCATCAGAGTAGAATGGTAAGAAAAACAACAAAAAAAAGTGATTTCAAACTGTGATGTTCAAACTTTAGTGTGCATGTGAAGCATCTGAAAATTGCTGAGCCCTACCCCCAGAGTTTCTGAGCCAGTAGGTCTGGGTAGGGCCTAACATTTTGTATTTCCAAAACGTTTCTAGGTGGTGCTTACGCTAATGGTCTAGGAATTATCCTCTGAAAACAGTGAACCACTAGCTTGTATTAAGGCAAGTGGTTACTACACAAATCATTTTGTTTAAATTTATATCTATTTTAATTGTAAAGATGTTATTTCTCATGCAAGAAAACATGTTTAAAATAGACTGTTCAGATGTAATTTTTAAAATGCACTGAATTATCTATTATGTCTTACTAAATATTACTTGGGGCTTACAATAGCATACATCCCCAAGATGGTCAGATCAGATCAGATAAGTCGCTCAGTTGTGTCCGACTCTTCGCGACCCCATGAACCGCAGCACGCCAGGCCTCCCTGTCCATCACCAACTCCCGGAGGTCACTCAGACTCACACCCATCAAGTCAGTGATGCCATCCAGCCATCTCATCCTCTGTCGTCCCCTTCTCCTCCTGCCCTCAATCCCTCCCAGCATCAGTCTTCTCCAATGAGTCAACTCTTCGCATGAGGTGGCCAAAATACTGGAGTTTCAGCTTTAGCATCATTCCTTCCAAAGAAATCCCAGGGCTGATCTCCTTCAGAATGGACTGGTTGCATCTCCTTGCAGTCCAAGGGACTCTCAAGAGTCTTCTCCAACACCACAGTTCAAAAGCATCAATTCTTCGGCGCTCAGCCTTCTTCACAGTCCAGCTCTCACATCCATACATGACCACAGGAAAGACCATAGCCTTGACTAGGCGAAACTTTGTTGGCAAAGTAATGTCTCTGCTTTTGAATATGCTATCTAGGTTGGTCATAACTTTCCTTCCAAGGAGTAAGCGTCTTTTAATTTCATGGCTGCACCATCTGCAGTGATTTTGGAGCCCAGAAAAATAAAGTCTGACACTGTTTCCACTGTTTCTCCATCTATTTCCCATGTAGTGATGGGACCAGATGCCATGATCTTCGTTTTCTGAATGTTGAGCTTTAAGCCAACCTTTTCACTCTCCACTTTCACTTTCATCAAGACGCTTTTTAGCCCCTCTTCACTTTCTGCCATAAGGGTGGTGTCGTCTGCATATCTGAGGTTATTGATATTTCTCCCAGCAATCTTGATTCCAGCTTGTGTTTCCTCCAGTCCAGCATTTCTCATGATGTACTCTGCATATAAGTTAAATAAACATGGTGACAACATACAGCCTTGACATACTCCCTTTCCTATCTGGAACCAGTCTGTTGTTCCATGCCCAAGATGGTATACCTATGCAAAGTTGGAATTTCTAACTGTAGTGCAGAATCTGTACATTCAGAAAACTATTGGTGCATTACTTCTACTTTCTAATACCAATCAAATTAATTGACAAATATAGACAATATTAAAAAAAACAACTTCTAGTTTAGATTATATTCATTCATTACCTGCCCAATTTCTGGAATTCCTTATTAATGCATTTAAGTTAGCTTGCTTTGAAAGAGTGTTTGACCTAGTCTGGACTTTTTCTTACCTTTCTTGCCTGAGAAAAAATTTGCATGATCAAATGTACAATGCTAAGCTATTAAGATATGATTCACAATGGATATATTCTCATTGTAAATAAATTCCCCACATCTCAACCATCTTTTGTTCAGTTACGTGTCCATTGGAAACAGAGATGAGAAATAAAGCACTACAAAATTCACTTCCATAGTCATAGCAGTAAAAATTATCCCCTCAAAAGGTTTTTTCCTTAATTTGATCTGATTGCATTTGTCTCTATATACCTAACAATGGAACTTTTCAATTTTAAGTTCTTTTGCTCATTTTGCACACATTATTTTCATGAATATAACTCATGTCATGACTTCTGTTTTCAGCCTGTCTCTTCACCTCAGATATTTAGCAGAACACCAGATCTGTCTGGCTAGAGGGAACTGGCATCATTTCCGTGTACATAACTACCATTAACGTTATTGGATTTGATGACCTGCCATCTTCCTCTATTGTCCCAAGGTGATTTTTGTTGTTTGCACCTTCCCTGAAGGCATTTTATGTTTTCTAGGCTTCTCCCAGGCTTTGGAATTTGTAGAGATGCTTCTGATTTATAAAGCAGCCCATATCCTTCGAAGTGTATCTTTTCTGAATAACCTCAATAAAGTCCCATTAAAGTTGTATGATGAAAATTCAAACACACTATTACCAAAAAATCACATATAAGTATAATAAACATGTATGATGTTGAACCTTATACCATATGGAGTAGATAGCATACTCCCAAAAGATAAACCATAGCAGGCCATTACAATGATTTAGGACACTTTAGAAAAGATATTCTTCTTCCTTTTCTATCTCACATTCCAACTCAGAGAACTTGCTTATTTCTCATTCTCAGAGCTCATCCTCCAACCCTGTGAATTGGAAAAGTGTTAGCTCTGGTATAGATGATTGACCTTAGGAAGACAAATTGGGATTTGAAAACCTGATTTAGAATTTTTAGGTGGTTGGCTATAAAAGCTAGTCTTGGAAAATAATGTAGACTCAGAGATGGAGGACACCATTTCTGTACATATAGAAAAAGAAGAGTAAAGCAAATAAGCACAGTGGAGCAGGAAAAAGACAACATTTGAACTGTAGAGTTTTGTTGACTTTCCATTTCTTGACTATCCCAGATGTACTTCCTGTCCTCTGTAATAATCTTGCTTAAACTCACTCAAGTGAATCTCTACGACTAAATTATGTTTGACTAACACAATGTGTGAAGTCGCTCAGTTGTGTCTGACTCTTTGCAACCCCATGGACTGTGCCCTGCCAGGCTCCTTTGTCTATGGGATTTTCCAGGCAAGAACACTGGAGTGGGTTGCTGTTTCCTTCTCCAGACTAAGACAATGCTTATGGTTAAAATCCCTTTATTTACAACTGGAGGGATAATAGAGTAACAAGGATAACAGACTCAAAATCAGAGCCACCATGCTGTCCAACCCAAATGTTTCCTGTTACAATTTTTGTTTATTAATAATTTAAATTAAAAAACTTAAAAGTAATACATTGTCAATTTAAACAATCAGAAGTATAGAAAGTTCATATCCCAAGTCTCACTCTCTCATGATGCTATTACTCAGAAGTAAATTCCAGTTAACCATTGTTACATATCCTTCCAGATTTATGTATTTATAAACAACAAACATTAATGCACATGTGTATATTTCTGTATATGTACTACTCCTGTCCAACTTAAATACCATGTCTCTTGTTCATTCTTCCCCAGACACAGGAAACATCTGCTCAGGTTCTCCATATAAATCCTTCATGGGTCTGAGGCCAGCCATCAGCCATCAGCTTCTTATTTTTTTTTTTTTTTTTTCAGGTAAAACAATTCCATTTCCATTATATTTTCCTTGGTAAATATATTTAAACGTCATTTTTTTCTTTTTCTCTCTACAAAATAAAAACTGGTCTCTGAATTAAGTGCTTTAATAATTTTTTAAACACTAATATCTTTTAACACTTGCTAGCTCTGTATCCGGAGAAGGCAATGGCACCCCACTCCAGTACTCTTGCCTGGAAAATCCCATGGATGGAGGAACCTGGTAGGCTGCAGTCCATGAGGTCTGCATGACACGACTGAGCAACTTCACTTTGAATTTTCACTTTCATTCATTGGAGAAGGAAATGGCAACCCACTCCAGTGTTGTTGCCTGGAGAATCCCAGGGACGGGGGAGCCTGGTGGGCTGCCTTCTATTGGGCCGCACAGAGTCGCACACGACTGAAGCGACTTAGCAGCAGCAGCAGCAGCAGCAGCTCTGTATCAGAGTTTCACCATCTGTATAATGGGATCATTGACTCATCCAGTCAGTTCTGAGGCTTCATTTTGTTTGGCATTGCATTGATTACATTCTGCTGACAGATATTATGGTTGCATACAGTATGATGAGTAAATAAATTGTCTATTTTTAAATTTATCCTAAATAGAAATATGGTTTTCTATTTAACATGATGTGGCTATCATGTTAGCCACATCTTTGACTTTAAGAAAGATGGAGAAGAAGAGATATTCTTCATTGCTCAACATTCCTTCCATAAATTGTATAACATCTGAATACTTAGAAAAACCTAGAGAAAGTTCTTTTTAGGTAGAGAGTTTATTAAGTTATGTTTTATAGAGTTAGTATTTCTGAGATATCAAAACAGGGAAAAAAAAATCCCTCAGTGGCTTCCCTTTCAATTATTTTTAAGCGTCTGTTTTAAAAATAATCTTTGAAATACATCATACATACAAATAAGTATATAAAACCTATCTGTAAAGTTCAGATGATAGTAAAATGAGTATCTCTCCTCTAGCCCTAGGAAACAGGACGGTATCACCCCTTCAGAGGCACCTTGCCAAATATATCGCCTTTACCTCTGAAATACAGGTAGCCTCTATTCTAAATTTTTATTCCCTTTGATTTTGTTATTTCACCACTTAGATATCTATCCTTCAACATTATTATTCTGTTTAGTTTCCCCAAACCTTAAATGGTATACTAATTGAATCATACTGCACACATTTTTCCATGATTTCAGCCAAATAATTTTGTGATTCATCCATGTTGATGAGTACAGGTTGCACTCATTCATTTCATTGATGAATAATATTTCCTTGTACAAATAAAGCATCTGCCTACAATGCGGGAGACCTGGGTTTAATCCCTGGTTTGGGAAGATCTCCTGGAGAAGGAAATGGCAACCCATTCCAGTGCTCTTGCCTAGAAAATCCCATGGACTTTTAGGCTGTTAGGCTACAGTCCATGGGCTCACAAAGAGTCTGGACATGACTGAACGACTTCACTTTCACTTTATAACACTGATACATTTTGGGGTTTCATCAAGATTTTGCTGCTTTGAAAATGTTCACGAACTTCTGTTATTTGCCTAGTAGGTGGACTGCTTGGTTCCATCAAAAAAAAATTTTTTTAACACAAAGCAAAAGTCTTTCCACATAGTAGGACCTGAGAAATGTTTGAGTGAATTAATTTCAATAATTCAGCAGTTGATTTAAAGTCTTTTTAATATTTCTTAGCAAACATGTACCAAGGAACAAATATGAAAAACATAATTTGTATATAGAATGTAAGGTGGAGACTTAGTAATTGTTTAATTGGATTTATCCATCCCAGAAGGAACTCACCCTTGCTGAAGAAAACACAGCACAACTAGAAAGGGACAACTCATTCCCATCTCCTGTGTGTTCTTTGATAGGCTGCCAAGCAAGAACACATTTGCCCAGCTAAGCCCTCTTAAAACTTATTATGAGACAAAGACATATAGAAACAAGTACAGTACATTTAATTAGGTCCCATTTGCTTATTTTTGCTTTTATTTCCATTACTCTGGGAGGTGGGTCATAGAGAATCCTGCTATGATTTATGTTAGAGAGTGTTTTGCCTATGTTTTCCTCTATGAATTTTATAGGTTCTGGTCTTATATTTAGATCTTTAATCCATTTTGAGTTTATTTTTGTGTATGGTGTTAGAAAGTGTTCTAGTTCCATTCTTTTACAAGTGATTGACCAGTTTTCCCAGCATCACTTGTTAAAGAGATTGTCTTTTCTCCATTGTATATTCTTCTTTCCTTTGTCAAAGATAAGGTGTCCATAGGTGTGTGGATTTATCTCTGGAATTTCTATTTTGTTCCATTGATCTATATTTCTGTCTTTGTGCCAGTACCATACTGTCTTGATGCCTGTTGCTTTGTAGTATAGCCTCAAGTCAGGCAGGTTGATTCCTCCAGGTCCATTCTTCTTTCTCAAGATAGCTTTGACCATTCGAGGTTTTTTGTATTTCCATACAAATTGTGAAATTATTTGTTCTAGTTCTCTGTATTACCAACTACCATTGGTAGCTTGATAGGGATTGCATAAGCAAGGTGAAAAGACAGCCTTCAGAATGGGAGAAAATAATAGCAAAAAAAGCAACTGACAAAGAATTAATCTCAAAAATATACAAGCAACTCATGCAGCTCAATTCCAGAAAAATAAACTATCCAATCAAAAAATGGGCCAAAGAACCAAACAGACATTTCTCCAAAGAAGACATACATATGGCTAACAAACACATGAAAAGATGCTCAACATCATCAATTATCAGAGAAATGCAAATCAAAACCACAATGAGGTACCATCTCACACCGGTCAGAAGAGCTGCAATCCAAAAGTCTACAAGCAATAGCTGCTGGAGTGGATACAGAGAAAAAGGAACTCTCTTACACTGTTGGTGGGAATGCAAACTAGTACCGCCACTATGGAGAACAGTGTGGAGGTTCCTTAAAAAACTGGAAGTAGACACAGCAATCCCACTGCTGGGCATACACACCCAGGAAACCAAAATTGAAGGAGACATGTGTACCCCAGTGTTCACTGCAGCACTGTTTACAATAGCCAGGACATGGAAGCAATCTAGATGTCAACTGGCAGACGAATGGATAAGAAAGCTGTGGGACATATACACAATGGAATATTACTCAGCCATTAAAAATAATGCATTTAAATCAGTTCTAATGAGGTGGATGAAACTGGAGCCTATTATACAGAGTGAAGTAAGTCAGAAAGAAAAACATCAATACATTATATTAATGCATATATATGGAATTTAGAAAGATGGTAACGATGACCCTATATGCTAGACAGCAAAAGAGACACAGAAAGAACAATCTTTTGAACTCTGTAGGAGAAGGCGAGGGTGGGATGGTTTGAGAGAATGGCATTGAAACATGTATATTATCATATGTGATATAGATCGCCAGTCCAGGTTCAATGCATGAAACAGGGTGCTCAGGGCTGGTGCACTGGGATGACCCTGAGGGATGGGATGGGGAGGGAGGTAGGAGGGAGGGTCAGGATGGGGAACACATGTACACCCATGGCTAATTTATGTGAATGTATGGCAAAAACCACCACAGTATTGTAAAGTAATTAGCCTCCAATTAAAAAAAGAAAAAGAAAAGAAACAAGTATAGTAAGTCAAATATTTGCCCAGCTGACTTTTTCTGTCAAGTTGGTCTGTATATGGGTGGCAATTTTCTCTTCAAGTCTCTTTCTGGCCCTTCTTTTACACTCAAAACATTTTCATTCCCATCAAAAAGCATTTATTAAGCACTTAGCAATCACTGTATTGCAAGTGAAATCACAGTTGCAAAGTAGATTAGTGCAAAAGGGCTGTATGCTTTGTTATTAAAGAAAGATTAATAGCTTTGTTTAACCTATATCTTATGTTAGGACTATAGTTGTAATATCAATCTTTTTCCATTCAATTTGAATGATTAATATAGTTTGAATGAATAATATGGTGACAGAGGCCTAGACAGTAGAAACACAAAGGTAACCATTATAATGTCCCTGCTATCACCTGTAGCTTCAGGGAGCCCTGAGTCTGCTTACCATCTTTCCCTTCAACAGGAAATATCAGGAGGTCAAGTACTTCCTGCCTTGGAATTAGGCTCTTCCATGTCCCCTGGAGAAGGGAATGGCAATCCACTCCCATACTATTGCCTGGAAAATCCCATGGACAGAGGAGCCTGGTAGGCTATAGTCTATGGGGTCGCAAAGAATCGGACACGACTGAGCGACTTCACTTTCACTTTCATGTCCTTAAGGCAGGTCTGCTGATTATGACTTTTTTTCCCCCTAGATTTACTTGCTTTATTTGACATCAGTAACTTGTCTGATTTCTTTCAGTTTTCTCACCTGACTTCCTGGTTTTAAAAACTTAGTTTCAGGCAGCCCGGCTAGGCGCCCGCTAGATTCGGCGGCGACGTGCAGCTGCACAGCGGAAGGAACCCGCGCTGCGGGCCTGGGGAGCCAGGGGCGGAGCGCGAGCGAGCCTGGAACCACTGAGGCGGCGGGAGCGGGGCCAGCGTCTTCCTCCCGGTTGCTGAGCTTAGCTCCTCTTCCCAAGCCCACTCCCACGCTCTAGCAAGCGTGGAAGAATGGAGGTGAGCCACTCGGTGAAGGAGCGGACCATCTTCGAGAACAGCCTGATCATCCTGCTTCAGGGCCTCCAGGGCCAAGTCACCACCGTGGACCTGCGGGATGAGAGCGTGGCCCACGGACGCATAGACAACGTTGATGCTTTCATGAACATCCGCCTGGCCCAGGTCACCTACACAGACCGTTGGGGGCATCAGGTGGAGCTGGACGACCTCTTTTTATTAAAAAAAAAAAAAACAAAAAACTTAGTTTCGTTTCGTTTCTTAATAATCATTATTCTTTATTACCAAGGTGACAGATGATTTTTGCAGATGCAATTTGGGATGTCCCAAATCACAGCTGAGGTGTGAACCATGCTTCCAAGTATTATATTTGATAGCTTACTAACTTGTTATCTATAGCAAGTTAGCAAGCTATCAAACATCATCTTATTATACTAGGTAGCAAGTTAGCAAGAAATTTAATCTCATCTCCCTCCCAAGCTCCCCCTTTTTATCTTTATTTTTAAAATTTATTTATTTAATTTTTTATTGGCCAAGGTTTTCATTTCAATCCATACCTTCTTTTCAGGCTGCCTTTTGTATTCCAAAGGCCAGTTCTGCTTGTTCCTTTATTCTTGCCAGCTCTGTTGCTATTACATTTCTTACAGTTAAACAATGCCTAACATAATTCCCATGGCTAAAACATCTTGTTTAAATCTAATCTGTAGAGACTTCTAGCTCAAGGATAATGGGGTACCTCTTACTAGAAGAGTGCCTGAGGTCAGCTGTCTTCTCCCCTCTTTCCTCTTCTTTTTAATATCAACTCACTAAGGAATTAGAGCTGCTATGAGGTCTAACAAAAATGTTTCCCATTATATTATTTTATTTAGTAATATTTTAAGTTGCGTTTCCCTGCTGGCTCAGATGGTAAAGGATCTGCCTGTAATGTAGGAGACAGGGTTCAACCCTGGGTTGAGAAGATCCCCTGGAGAAAGGAATGGCAACCCATTTCAGTATTCTTGCCTGGAGAATTCCATGGACAGAAGAGCCTGGTGGGTTGCAGTCCATGGGATCACAAAGAGTCAGACATGACTGAGCAATTAACACACACACACACACACACACACACACGATTCTAAGTTATAAAAATGAGAAGTCATATATGCCCATTTTGTTACAGTGGGGATTTGGACTCATCATTTTGATAGGGTTATCAGACAAAATACAGGATTTAATGAAGTTTAAAGTTATGGCAGAAAGTGAAGAGGAACTAAAAAGCCTCTTGATGAAGGTAAAAGTGGAGAGTGAAAAAGTTGGCTTAAAGTTCAACATTCAGAAAAACGAAGATCATGGCATCTGGTCCCATCACTTCATGGGAAATAGATGGGAAACATTGCAAACAGTGTCAGACTTTATTTTTTTGGGCTCCAAAATCACTGCAGATGGTGATTGCAGCCATGAAATTAAAAGATGCTTACTCCTTGGAAGGAAAGTTATGACCAACCTAGATAGCATATTCAAAAGCCAACTTTGCCAACAAAGGTCCATCTAGTCAAGGCTATGGTTTTCCCAGTGGTCATGCATGGATGTGAGAGTTGGACTGTGAAGAAAGCTGAGCACTGAAGAATTGATGCTTTTGAACTGTGGTGTTGGAGAAGACTCTTGAGAGTCCCTTGGACTGCAGAGATCCAACCAGTCCATTCTGAAGGAGATCAGCCCTGGGATTTCTTTGGAAGGAATGATGCTAAAGCTGAAACTCCAGTACTTTGGCCACCTCATGCCAAGAGTTGACTAATTGGAAAAGACTCTGATGCTGGGAAGGATTCTGGATAGGAAGAAAAGGGGACGACAGAGGATGAGATGGCTGGATGGCATCACCGAATCCATGGATGTGAGTTTGAGTGAACTCTGGAAGATGGTGATGGACAGGGAGGCCTGGAGTGCTGCGATTCATGGGGTTGCAGAGAGTTGGACACAACTGAGTGACTGAACTGAACTGAACTGAAAGTTTAAAATTTAATAAAGTTAAGTAAATGAAGTTTCAGATAAACTACTATATATATTTGATATATATTTGTGTGTGTGTGTATATATATACATATATATATATGTAAGAAGTAACATTTGGGAAATCTAGTACTAAATATTCGGGGAAGGCAATGGCACCCCACCCCAGTACTTTTGCCTGGAAAATCCCATGGACGGAGGATCCTGGTAGGCTCCAGTCCATAGGGTCGCTAAGAGTAGGACATGACTGAGCGACTTCACTTTCACTTTTCACTTTCATGCATTGGAGAAGGAAATGGCAACCCACTCCAGTATTCTTGCCTGGAGAATCCCAGGGACGGGGGAGCCTGGTGAGCTTCCGTCTATGGGGTCGCACAGAGTCGGACACGACTGAAGCGACTTAGCAGCAGCAGCAGCAGTACTAAATATTATTTATTGTTCATCTGAAACTCAAGTTTAACTGGAAATTCTATATTTTAGGTTGCTAAATCCAGCAATGCCACCCCTTGTGCTGGTGGACTTCAAAACTGCCCGCAGATACTGATTGCTTGTTAAAAAGCCACTGCCTTCTCCAGCGTTGGTGCAGCCAAAGTTGGAGGCAACCAGAAGTATGGTAATCATTAAGAATGGCTGGTGTCTGAGAAGAGGAAGCTTGTGATGAACTTTATGTTCCTGTAGCTTCTGCATCATTCAGGGCAGATTACTGTTTACTGATTGTTTCAGATTTCAAGGAAGGATCATCTTACTCCGTAACACCTTCCTCACTGCTCTACTAGGTCAATAGTGTTTCATGGTAAAATTATCCTGAGGCCCTTATATTCTAGCTTTTTGGATTCATTCACATAATTACTTCAGGAAGCCACCGCCTGCCTGTGGGAAGATTGATACAGGACAGGTTCACCTATGTAGAACCTGTCTTTTGTCAGGCATGGCATCTGGTCCCAGCCTTTTCTGTCTCTATGGTGAATTTACTTTTATTTTTGTCTTTTTTGGTCACTAGGCTTCTGTTAGGGTCATGGTTATCTATTCTCACAGATTTCAATTATCTTGACTCTTGGAGCAAAATGGTTTGAGCTCTGGTACTCTCATATGGAAGAAAGCCACTAATTGTACACAAATGTGGTTCCCTCTGGAAATTTTAAAGATACAGATAATATCAGGAATTTATCTTAAAAAGGTAGGAAGAGCAATAGATGGGTAGAGGGAGGGATAAAAGAAGAGAGGAAGGGAGGGAGAGAGGGAAGGAGAGAGTGAGAGAGACAGAAAGGAAGGAGGAAGAGAAAGAAAAAAAAATAGAAAGTTCTACTTTTTCCTCACTGGGAATTAAAAAAATGGAAGAAAGCAAAAACTTGAAGTTCACTAGACATAGTTAAACCATAAAATGCAATACATTTTTAAATTTGGGGAAAACAGAGCAACATTGGTCTTCAAATCCAGCTACGGTCCCCTGTGTGTGTGTATGTGTGTGTGTGTATCTGTGGTTATTCTGTGGGGGTGTATATATAATCAAATATACAAATAAGCTCATACTCTACAGTTTATTTTCAAATCTTCATTTTCCACTTAATATTAGATTTTTCCATATAACTAGAAGTGGCTCAGTGGTAAAGAATCCACCTGCAATGCAGGACAGGCAATTTCAATCCCTGGGTCAGGAAAATCCCCTGGAGAAGGAAATGCCAATCCATTTCAGTATTTTGCCTGGGAAACCCATGGACAGTGGAACCTGACAGGCTACAGTTCACGGGGTTGCAAAGAGTCAGACATGACTTGGTGACTGGACAACAAAAACAACATAATTAAAAATACTTCTAAAATATTATTTTAATAGCTAGGAAATATGCTATTAATTATAATAATAATTATGTTTAACCAATAATTTATTTTGTACATTTAAGGTATTTTAATGTACCATCTTATGGCTAATATTTGAATATATCTTTATTTCCTTAGAATAAATTATCAGCAGTAGAATTTCTAGAAATGAGTAAAACAGGATTTTATTGTGAATAATTTTAGATTTACAGAGGAGTTGCAAAGATGGTATAGAAAGTTCTCGTCAGCCAGCTTTCCCTAATGTACATCTGATATAACCATGGCACATTTACCAATACTAAGAAACCACCATTGATAAACATTAAGTTGAACTACAGCATTAACATCCTTTTATTGTTACAGATTGCAATCCATATAACTAAGTTGCATTTAGTTATTATGTCTCCTTATTTTCCAAATTGCTTTTCATGACCTTGACACTTTCAGAGTACAAAGTTAACTACTTTGTAGAACGTCCCTCAATTTGAATTTGTCTGATGTGTTCTCATTATTAGACAGCTGCTGCTGCTGCTGCTGCTAAGTCGCCTCAGTCGCGTCCGACTCTGTGCGATCCCATGGAAGGCAGCCCACCAGGCTCCTCTGTCCCTGGGATTCTCCAGGCAAGAATACTGGAGTGGGTTATTAGACAGCTAATGTGACCATATTGCTTAAGGTTTTGACCTATACATTTGAAACCGTGTTGTGTATAAGTGATAGGCTAGTTGAAAGAAGTTGTTGAAATCAGTAAATTTATTAAAATAATATATACATACTTTATTATTTTTACTTGCCTTATGTATTTTCATGTGCCAGCATTTCAATTTTGAGCTAAAGTTTTACCTGTTTTGTTTTCTTGTTCTGAATAGCCTTTATTTCATAAATCACAACTGTAATTAATAAATCATTTATGATCCTAGCTTCACTTTGCTTAAAATGAAGAAAGAACCTAAAACACTTGAAAGCAGCTTTTCAAAATTTTTGCATTCTTTTGCATTTGATTCACCTACTTTTGATAGCAGTTTTCTTCTTTGAAAATTTATATTCATTGAATCTTTTCAAAACACTTGGTTTCCATTGAAAAAACAAAACATTTTCATTCCATCAAATTATATATTTATTAAATAATAATTAAAATAATGAATAGAATTGAAATGATTGAGTTTAGAAAAAACATAATCCTCTTGATAAACTCCTTTGGGTTACTAAACAGCAAGAAAGCAGCAATACTTAGGTGAATTCTAGAGAAGCTCCCTAGCTTCAAGGGCTTCCAAGGAGGCTCAGATGGTAAAGAGTTTGTCTACAGTGCAGAAGACCTGGGTTTGATCCTTGGGTTAGGAAGATTCCTTGGGGAAGGGAATGGTTACCCACTCCAGTATTCTTGCCTGGAGAATTCCATGAACAGAAGAGCTCTGCAGTCCATGGGGTCACAGAGTTGGACATGACTGAGTGACTAACACAAAAACAACCCTAGCTTCAAGCATTCACTGTGCAGATGGTACTAGACTGTGCTTTACAGAGAGAATGATGGGTGCTGGTTAACTCAGAAAACTGGTTAAAAGAAGCAAGTTAGGGAGCTGCTGATGTATTGGCAGACTGTCATTCAGTAAAGCTATAATCTATTTATGTTCCAGTTACCTGATAGGAGAATTTCTATTTCCCCACCTTTGATGACACTAAATAATAGGATGTCAAGCTAGATTTTCAAGAAATAATCTATATTGATAATAGAAAATTATATCTTGGTGATTACAAATGAGACTGAATTTTCATCATTTTACTTATTGATCATCTGTGTTTCTTTGTTTATGATATTGATATATTTCTACACAGTTAGGAACCCAAATTACAGACCTGCCTTTATTTTAAGGTTTTTAGACTGTGACTAGCAATGGGAGAGGCATTCAGCATGGAGCTTAAAAACAACATATCTGGATAAGCCTTGCAACTTGTAGCTTTATGACCTATCACTTCTGTCCCTTGCCTCTCTCACATCCCCTGCCACTACTCTCCTCTTTGCTGGTCTTTGTACTGTTCTTGGAACACACTGAGCACATTCCCACCCAAAGGCCTTTCTGTGGGCTACTCCCTTTCTTTCCCTGCTTATCTGCAGGGTTAGCCCCCTTACCTCCTCCCATTTTTTGCTCAGAAGTCACCTTTGCACTAGAGTCTATATTGATTACCCTGCTTAAAATTGTAACTTACCACCCATACCACTTCTGGCTCCCTTTACTTTTTCTTTTTTTCTGTAGCACCTATAAATTTCCTTATTCTATATCACTTATTTGTTTGGTTTTTGGCTGCTCTGCACAGCTTGCAGGATCTTATTCCCCAACCAGGGATTGAACTCATGACCCCTATAGTGGAAGCATCGAGTCCTAAGCACTTGACTGTTAGGGAAGTCCCTCTATATCATTTACTTGATTGTCACATATATTATTTAATTCTGCATCCCATTGCTAGAATGAAATGGCATATGGCAAACACTCAATAAATATTTGTTAAATAAATGAAGTAAATTAAAAAGAAGGTCTTCAGGTATGCAAGGGAAAGATAGAGGAAAGGGAAGTCCCTACTAGGGTAATCTTTCTGGAAAAACAGAACAGTTTCATTCAGAGCCATTTGAATGTGTTGCCACCCTCTTTGCTGTTTATCCTATAGCAGTGACTTTGGTTACCATCTTGCTGGGTGCTCACATTACCTCTTCTTTGTGTGCTTCAAGTGGGAGGAGTAAGCTTCTCTGGTGTCTCATCCTGTAAGTGCACTAATTCCATCATGAGTAGCCCACCCTCATGACCTAATCTAACCCTAATTACCTCCTAAAAGCTCCATCTACAAAAATAGAGCAATATAAACATTCAGTGGGTAACACTGGGTGACCAGGACCATGTGTTTGGTAGCCCCACGAGTGAGAAGCTTAGAAAACACATCCCACACCATTCTTTCACCAAGCAGGTATTTGGCTTAAGGCGATGATCTGTTTTTCCCCAACCCTCAGAGGAGAAAGCCAGAGAAATTGCTGTAGGCAAGAGCAGAGTTGGTCCCCATTTTCTTTCAATTCACTGAGACTATTAAGATTTTTTTTTTTAAAGTTTAAAGAATTTTTAAGGATATTTTGTTTTAAACACTAATGGGAAACTAGAAGTTCAGTTTTGTTTATGACAAAGAAAGCCACAAAAAAAAATCTTGCCTCTATACTAACAAGAGGAAGAATCCAGGTAGTCCAAAAGAGCCTATTTTTTCTTAAACTTGTCAGAGAACCAAAGTTACAAGGCAGCTAAGGGAACAGGATGTTATGGAGCCTGGTGTGCTGCAGTCCATGGGGTTGCATAGGGTGGCCATGGCTTAGTGACTGAACAACAATAACAAGCCCCTTTGAGCAGGGATGGGACATATAAACTCTTTACTTTTAGCAGAGCAAGGGAGGAAGAGGTGGCTTTCAGGGAAGCAACTAAGAAGAAATCAGCTAAAATGTCAATAAATACCTACAAGCCATGTGTAGGCTAGCACATCAGTTCAGGATAACTGGGAGCCCAGTTCACAAGGGGAATTCACAGTCTTTCAAAAATGCTTCTCCAGAGACTTACCCTGGATGCTCACAAGAAAGATAAGGATTAAGGCAGGAGACCAGAGAGTCATCGTTGGAGCCTTAGAAATTAGGGAATGTCTGGTTGCCATGGGAATAGAGGCAGGAGCACTGAAAAGGCCCCATTCCCAAGGCTGCGGGGCACAGAGGCTCTACCTAACTTTGGGGCTGGACTAGGAGAATCAAGAACTACCCGCACTCCCACTGCAATAAGCAAGAGCAGTCTGCTGCTGAGGCAGGGGGCCAGTGCTTGGGGTGAAATATCCTTTGGGATGCGTGTGTGTAGGGACTGATGAAAGCTGAGGGTGGAACAGGAACACTGAGAGAAGCTCTCCAGCACTTCCAGGTTGGGGAGCCTGGTTCACAAGAGGAATTCATAGCCTTTTCCTCTGAAGAGGAATCTGAAGATGGGTGCACAGAGATAACGACAGAAACAATAAAGGTCAAACAGGGCTTTTAGATGGGCTGTAGAAGGGATAAGAAGGTACCTATATGATGACATATCTTTTCAATCTTTCCTGCCTTACCCTTGGCTCAAGGCCTTTGATCTTAACAAAATGAGTGTTTGAAAGTTTTGGTTACTCCATGGTTGGCAGCCACAAAGCAGTGAGGGCCTCCCATAGAGTGGCCCAAGTGGTGAGACGGTGAGTTGGAAAATGGAGAGTGTGGGGAGGAGTATTAACAATTATTTGCTGCACTCATATGCTTGGTCCTCAGATTTACCATAAGCTGTAACATTCCTAGATTTCTTTTAAAAGTATTTAGTCAAGGTTTTTTTTTTTTTAGTATTTATTTATTTTTATTTATTCATTTGGTTGTGCCAGGTCTTAGTTGTGGCATGTGGGATCTAAGATCTAGTCCCCTGACCAGGGAAGGCCCCCTGCACTGGAAGCTCAGAGTCTTGGCCACTGGACCACCTGCGCAGTCCCTAACATTCCATGATTCTAAATCAAACTTTGTGAGCAATTATTTTTCTGCCCATGGGAAAGAAAGAATCTAATTTTAGAAGTCCTTTGTCTGTTTCTGCCTCTTGCTGTGGTTGTTGTGGTTTGATTTTCGTATCCATCTCCTGATCCTTGTACCAACATTCATGGTAGTGTGGCTAGACTAAGTGGTTATGGCCAGAGTGAATTATAGGGAAATTCATTTATCATTGTTTCCAGTGGGATCATCTTTTTCAAAAATTACATGCTGGAAAACATGTACAGGCAATTTGGCTTTATGAAACTTCTGCTAAGAAAATCAATACATCTCACATAGATGATGTTAAATGTTAAGGGTATTTCTTTAAACATTTCCCTAGATTCTCCAGAATGTTCTTTAGCAATTATTCTATGAATTCTGTAAACATTCACAGGAGGATATAGCATAGTTGAAGAGACAATTCATTTTTCAAGGTTAAATTTGCTTATAACGCCTTCTTAGAAAACCCTCTACTTTATATTCTGCATGTAAACATAACGGCACAGTTAGGAAACACAAACTTAAATATGTTGATTACAAAATAATTTCTAGCACTTCATACATGAAGTGCCCGAGATTTCAACTTAAAAGTTAATACAACACGTGTTCAACAGAGGGAAAAAAAAATAATCAGTAACATTTACCTGATACCGTTCTTCAGAATTTCAACTGAAAATTGATTCAGTTGATTACTGAATCAAACTTGGAATTCAAGATTACCTTGAACTTGTAACAGATGAGATTTTTAAAAAAATCAAAAAGTAACAACCACCTCAAAATGTTTTCTATTTAAATAATGAGTTAAAAGCAACTGACAGTTTGATTTGTTTATAAATTAGGCTTGTTCTATGAAAAATAGAAAAAAAACCAATTCCTCAATCTTAACTTCCTTCATCTCCTAGAACTGGAAAAAAAGATAATATAAGCAAGTTAACATTTTTCTTTGTTTGTTTGTTTGTAGGTGATAATGGTCCTAAAAATAGAGGCAATTGCTACCTGCATTAGAGCTTTAATGGAAGAATGTGACGATCTGTCAGTAGGCAAAGAAACAGTCAGAAGGATAAAAGAGAAAGAAAAAAAGGAAAGCCCATGGCATTGGTTCTCTCTGTCCTCCTGTCTTCAGATAAAAGCGGTCACCAAACGAAAGTTGGTGAGATTATAAACCTTGCTTTTCTATGTCCTCCACAGGGCAAGGATGGTCTTTTCTATCTGGACTTTTTTCTTTTCTTTTTAAAAATAGCCCTGGGTCATCTTTATTTTCTATATCGACACAAGTTTTATTCATTGGCCACAGAATGGAGAAGTATGAACTAAGTTCATAGATCAGTATCTCACCTACCTGTCGAGAGGGATTTACTTTTTCTGGATCTTCTTTTTAAGGTCTCTTATTAGGTAGAAAAATATAGTAGGTAGTTAGATTGATTGCTGGAGTCCATATAGCATTTTAGAGTTAGCTCTTGTGATAAAGACTATTTCCTTCAAGAATTAGTTCGTTACACACTTTACAAGTAGAACTTCAGTTTCATTCTAGTGTAATTTGAACAGCTAGCAAGTTTTGTATACATTTTTATTCATTTTTTTCATTCTTATCATACTTCTCCTTTCTGAATACAAGAATAATACATATTCATTATATAGAACCTAAATATTACAGAAATATGTCTACTACAAACTTTCCCAAAGACATGAATTGTTTAGTTTATGTAGTTTAAAATGGTCTGATGACAGCCTGTGTTAGGGAGAAAGATAATATATATAGACAAATAGGATGCAGTTTGGTTTCTTAGAAATTACCACAAGATATGTGGTCCTAAAGTTTAATATATCTTTTCTGATCCTTCTTACACCTCATTCAGAGTCTCTTCTCCCATTTTAAGTTATGATACCACCATTTTCAATTCAATGAGCTCCAGGCTCAGCTCAGAGATTCAATCATGCTGTCAGAAGTTACCCCAAACAAATTCATTTTGTCTAAATTTTAGATCTTTGTCATTAAAAATACTTTTACCTTCCAAATGATGAACAAATATATAGGCCAAAAAGAAGACATTAGAATGGAAAAATTTTTGGTTTAATAGCATCCATTTAAAATTTACTAAAAGTTAATCAAATAATATTTAAACAAGTTACATTTAATAATTTTATTAATCTGCTTCTGTACAGTAAGACCATATCTATCTGGAATTTAGCTAACTAGCAACCTCACTCACTCATAGCCTGAAATTAAAAATAAACCAAAGTAGTTCACATAAACAAAAGCTCTTGCTCCTTTATTTATAGATGGCCTTCTCAAGCCCTCTCTCAAAAACAATTTGCTCTTATGTAGCACATATTTTTACTAAGTTTTATAGCATCTATGATTTTAATAAGCTTGGCAATCTGGCTTATAATCCTCTCCTAGGTTAGAAGAAACACATTAGGAGAGGAGAGAGGAGCATCTACCTTTAAAGACACTGGCAACTGTAAGAAATAAGAATTGTGAGCTTGAAAAAAATTTTAAAAATTTAAAATCTATAAATAACAGACCTAATTATTAAAAAAAAATTGGTTTAGGTTTGGAGTTATAGTGGTCCATGGTAGACCCTAAGAATGACAAAAACCTCCCTTAACACACCCAAGGTCTTTGTAGAACAATTCATTAACCAGACTGAATTAACTGCAACCTAGCTCTTTTTTGAAGGTAAAATATCTCTTCCAGGTTCTCTCAACCCTCTCAGTAGAAAATAGGTACTGACTACTTTAGTCTCCTCTTAGTTTTCAAAAACTAAGATCATGGCATCTGGTCCCATCACTTCCTGGCAAACAGATGGGGAAACAATGGACACAGTGACAAACTTCATTTTCTTAGGCTCCAAAATCACTGCAGATGGTGACTGCAGCCATGAAATTAAAAGATGCCTGCTCCTTGGAAGAAAAGCTATTACCAGCCTAGACAGCATATTAAAAAGCAAAGACATTACTTTGCCAACAAAGGTCCATCTAGTCAAAGCTATGGTTTTTCCAGTAGTCATGTATAGATATGAGAGTTGGACTATAAGGAAAGCTGAGCCCCAAGGAATTGATGCTTTTGAACTGTGATGTTAGAGAAGACTCTTGAGAGTCTCTTGGCCACCAAGGAGAACTAACCAGTCCATTCTAAAGGAAATCAGTCCTGAATATTCATTGGAAGGACTGATGCTGAAGCTGAAGCTCCGATACTTTGGCCACCTATGTGAACAGCCAACTCACTGGAAAAAACCTTGGTGCTGGGAAAGATTGAGGGTAGGAAGAGAAGAAGGTGACAGAGAATGAGATGGTTGGACAGCATCATGGACTCAATGGACATGAATCAGAAAATTCCAGAAGGCAGTGGAGGATGGGGAAGCCTGGTGTGCTGCAGTTCATGGGGTCACAAAGAGTCAGACATAACTTAGTGACTGAAAAACAACAATCTGGTAATTAGTATGACATGGTAGAAAGCATAGTAACTTTTGGTTCAAGCAGATGTGGTTTTGAATGCAGGATACTGTGAAAATTTAATATGAAAAAGTCCAACCAGGCATAGTGTATAGTAAGTGTCCATTATGCCATTATAAACTGGTTACTCTCATCCTCCTCTGATCACTCTCAACTGCTGACTTTCTGATTATTTCATAATCATGGAAGCTTGGCACCTGGCTCACTGGCTTGCTTTCCACCTAGTGCCTGATATCATCCAGTCAATATTGTTATGCCATTATTCCTTCACTGCTTTTCAGCATCCCATTGTCATGTGTTGACTTGTGCCTTGATATCAGTCAGATCTGTTTTATTTCACTATTTCCTAAGTATGCTCTACATCTGAAATTTTAAATTCCAAGTAATGCTCTAATTATTGCTTCCTTTTCCTCTACTTTCATTCTTTACTTACATCTATATTTGTTTTTCATAAAGCATTATAATCTCTAGTCAAATAGCTGCTTAACTGTTTTCCAATATATTAAGTTCACTTACTTACTTTTTTCCTATCCAGTCTACACCTGGTGACTCAAGACTTCAAACACTCATGCAGTGCTCTCTTCTCTCTTGCCTCTTGTCCTTTTAATGTACCTACTCCAAAAATTCCTCATCTATGTACCATCTAGATTTTCTGTTCATACAAGTCCTTTAACATATATACTCACTGTAAATGTTTTCTCTCAATCTATGTCCTGCTTATTCATTTTCTTAAATAGTGTCTTTTGATGAGCAGAAGTTTAAAATTATAAAGTCAAGCTATCACATTTTTGGGGACTTCCTTGGTGGCCCAGTGGTTAAGAATCTGCCTTGCAATTCAGGGGATGTGAGTTCAATCCCTGGTTGGGGAACTAAGATCCCACATGCTGCAGAGCATCTAAGATCCAACACAGTCAAAATAAATAAATATATCTTAAAAAAACTTTCAAATTTTTGCATGTGAGTTAGTGTTTTCTGTGCACTAAGAAATCTTTGCCTACTCCATAGTAACAATTTCTCATATATTTTCAAAACTGGAAGTTTAGCTTTTATGTTTAGGTCAGAAATCCATCTTTAATCACTGTGTATTGTGTGATGTAGGGGAAACAGTCTTTTGTCCCCATATACTTAGTTGTTTTGGCATCATCTGTTGAAAAAGCTTTTCTGCCCTCACTGAATTATTATGGTACCTATATGGAAAAGTAATTGATCAAATATGTGCATCTCATTATGGATGCCCTATTCTATAATGTTTATCTATTTGCCTAAATTTATGGCAACCCACTCCAATATTCTTGCCTGGAAAATCTCATGGACAGAGGATCCTGGTAGCTACAGTCCATGGGGTCACAAAGAGTCAGACACAACTGAGCAACCAAGCATGTATGCCACTACCCTATTAGAAAACACATCTCTGTTGATCCTTTACATCTCTGCATGGTTTGTAAACAGAGGTACTGATGGCCTTTGTTCTTTTTAAGGGTAAGAGATAGTGTCTCCCTCTAGAATAAAAGGCTGACTTATTTATTGTCTATTACAGTAAATATAATAAAGGTAATGTCTCCTTCCTAGGCAAGGACAGGCAGGCTTACTGCCTTTTATAAAAAGATTTGGGTTCCTAAACTCAGGGTGATGTCATCCAACCATCTTATCCTCTGTCATCCCCTTCTCCTCCTCCCTTAACAACTCAATGGACATGAGTTTGAGCAAGCTCCGGGAGTTGGTGATGGACAGGGAAGCCTGGTGTGCTGTAGTCCTTGGTGTTGCAAAGAGTCGGACACGACTAAGTGACTGAGCTGAACTGAAATTCATGGTTCCTCTCCTGTAAACGCACTCTACTGTGAGTACAGTTATCATCTGACACTTTTACTGATATCCTGTAGGAATTAGTTCCCAGAGAACTGACATTAGCCACTGCTGGTACTCTGGCTTTAGCTATTACCATGAATAATAAAATATTTTATCTCTGACCTTGGTCTCTTATGTCTTTTGCCAGCATCCTTGAAACAGTGGCAGACTATAAGATCCAGCATGTTCTCTGTCTCGGAGAATACTCCATGTTTAACTGTGATTCTCCCACTTTTGAATGTAGCATTTTATAAAACCAATTCACTTAAGTTAGTAGCTGCTGCTGCTGCTAGGTTGCTTCAGTCATGTCCGACTGTGCGACCCCATAGACGGCAGCCCACCAGGCTCCCCCATCCCTGGGATTCTCCAGGCAAGAACACTGGAGTGGGTTGCCGTTTCCTTCTCCAATGCATGAAAGTGAAAAGTGAAAGGGAAGTCACTCAGTCATGTCTGACTCTTTGCGATCCCATGGACTGCAGCCCACCAGGCTCCCCCATCCCTGGGATTCTCCAGGCAAGAACGCTGGAGTGGGTTGCCATTTCCTTCTCCAATGCATGAAAGTGAAAAGTGAAAGAGAAGTCACTCAGTCATGTCCGACTCTTCGCGACCCCATGGATTGCAGCCCACCAGGCTCCTCCATCCATGGGATTTTCCAGCAAGACTACTGCAGTGGGACGCTATCACCTTTTCCGAGTTGGTAGCTACTATTGCTCAAATCTTCCATGTAGTTACTACTCCTCCAGTATAGTTCTATTAATGACTCAAGGAGCCATTAATATATTTTCACAATATTTCTTTTCCCATGCTTTTACTTTTAATGCTCTGCATCTATTTATTTCAATGACATATCCTTTAAAAAGAATATATCAGTTCAGTTCAGTCACTCAGTCGTGTCTGATTCTTTGCAACCCCATGGACTGCAGCAGGCCAGGCCTCCCTGTCCATCACCAACTCCTGGAGTTTACTCGAACTCATGTCTATTGAGTCAGTGATGTCACCCAACCATCTCATCCTCTGTCATCCCCTTTTCCTCCTGCCTTCAATCTTTCCCAGCATCAGGGTCTTTTCAAATGAGTCAGCTCTTCACATCAGGAGGCCAAAGTATTGGAGTTTCGGCTTCAACATCAGTCCTTCCAAAGAACAGTCAGGACTGATTTCCTTTAGGATGTACTGGTTGGATCTCCTTGCAGTCCAAGGGACTCTCAAGAGTCTTCTCCAATACTACAGTTCGAAAGCATCAATTCTTCGGTGCTCAGCTTTCTTTCTTTCTTTTTTTTTTTTAATTAAATTTTATTTTGCTTAACTTTACAATATTGTATTGCTTTCTTTATAGTCCAACTCTCACATCCATACATGACTACTGCAAAAACCATAGCTTTGTCTAGATGGACCTTTGTTGGCAAAGTAATGTCTCTGCTTTTTAATATGCTGTCTAGGTTGATCATAACTTTTCTTCCAAGGAGCAAGTGTCTTTTAATTTCACAGCTGCAGTCACCATTCACAGTAATTTTGGAGCTCCCCCAAAATAAAGTCTCTCACTGTTTCCCCATCTATTTGCCATGAAGTGATGGGACCAGATGCCATGATCTTAGTTTTCTGAATATTGAGTTTTAAGTTTTAAGAATACATATATTCTTTATATAACAACTGGATCACCAGGGGATTTGCTAAAAATAGTATATTTTGACTTTACTTTTTCACAATGTTTGATGATCTCTGCTTTTTAATTTATATGTTCAGTACTAATGTATTTAATATAACTACTGATACTTTGGTATTTAAGTTTACCATTTACTTTTTCATTTCTTACTTGTCCTGTTTGTTCTTTGTTCATTTCCCTCCTTTTTTCTTTTTTTGGATTAACTGAGTATTTATAAGTATTCCATTATATATCTTCTCTTGGCTTTTCACTATAACTCTTTCTTTGTGTGTGGGGTTTCCTTAGGGTTTACTATATGCATCCTTAATTTACCACAGTCTACCTGGGATTAACATAATAATAGGATGCATAATTTAAGAATATTGGATATTATACTTACACTTAACCCTTTCTAAATTATTGTGCAGTTTTCTGTTTTAATATTACATTTAAGAGATCCTTCACATTTGTTTTTTATCACTTTTTCTTTTAAAAGGTAAATTATCTTATTAAGAAACAGAACAAAAAACGTTACATATTTGCCTAAAGAGCTATCATTTCTAGTGCTCTTCATTTCTTGGTATAACTTTGAGTTTTTGTTCAGTCTTGTTTCATTTCAGCTTAAGGAACTTCCTTTATGATTTCTTACAGAACTAGGTTTGCTTATATTAAAAAAGTTCCTTAGCTTTTGTTTATTTGAAATGTGTTTTGTTTTCATTTTTGAAGAGTTTTTTAGGAAAGCATGAGTTAAATTCTAGAGTGATAGGTTTTTCTTTCAGTACTTTATAGATTCCGCTCCAGTGACCCTGGCTTGCACTAGTTCTAAGGAGATGTCGGTGATCATTCTTACTGCTATTCCTCTGTATGTCTTGTTTTCTTAATTGCCTCTAACTTTTCCTCTTTACCTTTGGTTTCAGCATTTAGAATATTAATGTCTTATTGAGTTTCCTGGCTTTGTGGGTTGACTTTTAAATTTTAATTTGGAAAAATTTTAGTCATAATTTATTTAAATATATTTCTTCTCAGTCTTCTTCTTCTTCTGAATTCTGATTATATGCTAGACTTCTTGATAATCTTCTACAGGTCACAGGCTTTCTCCCCCGCCCCACCCGCCGTGTGCTATACTTTCTAGTGACCTGTTATCAAATTTATAGATTTTTTTTGGCTAAAGATTCCAATCTTCTCTTAAGACCCGTTGGCAAATTTTCTCCCAATTACAAATATTATAATTTTGAGGTATAAAATTAATTTCAGTCTTTTTTGGAATTTCCATTTATCAGTTGAGATTTTCCATCTCTCCACTCATGATGTCCATATTCTCCTTTTAATCTTTGAACATTATTAATATTTTAAAATCCTTGTTTGGTCATTCTATCAATAACATTTTTGTAATTCCTTATTCTGTTTCTACTGCTTTTTTTTTTTTTTTTAGGGAAGTGGGAGTCATGTCACATTTTCCTGTTGCGTCATATGTATTATAATTTTTGGTTGTGTGCTTGATGTTGTGAAAGAAAATTGTGGAGAATATGGATTATGTTGTCTTTCTTTAAAGTGTTTTGAACCTTTGAGAGGTGAATTAATTTACTGGCAATTTTGCTTGATAAACATTTATTTTTATTTTAGCCTTATTAGGATGGATTTAGAGCAATCCTTGCTTTAGAACTGGAAAAGCCCTCTTTGTAAACATGGCCTTTCTGAGACCTCAGAACGCCCAGAGTGTTTAGTAAGTTCTGTTGGTCTTGTCTGCAATATCTCTCAGCATTATATTGGGACATTTACATTCAGTTCATAGCTTCTCAGGCCTTCTTCTTTGCTAGGTTAATGTACTCTTTTTCTGTGCTTGTACAATTTAGAATAGAGCCAAAGACTAAAAGGGACTCTGCAAATTTTGGCAGCTCTGTCTATATATAGTTCCCTGCACTCTGGTTCCCTGATTGACTAGTTGCAGCCACCTCAGGATTGCTGAACTTAAGTTTCTTTTCTCCCCATCAAGATAATTTCTCTCTATGTGGGCTCTACTAATCTGTATTGCAGTTTGGAAAGTGTTCTCAGCCAGAAACCTGGGGTGAATGTAGCTTATGTTATCTATTTCCTTTCTCTCTAGGATCACAGCTCTTCTCTCTCTTTCAATGCCAGAAAAAAATTCATACATTTTTTCTAGTTTAATAGATGTTTACAATGGAGAATATATTCAACAGTCCTTAGTCTGTAAGTGCTGGGACCAAAATCAGTACTATTCTTAACTCCTGGACTGGATTCTATTCTTAATTTTTGGATTTATTCTCTCTCTCTCTCTCTTTTTTTAATACTCACAGCTGCTACCACACTTCCAGAATCATCAGAACCCACATTACTAGGAATCTTGCAGTTGGCTCCTAATTTACTTTTTTATCATAGTTCTATTTTCCTTCTATGTATACTTCACATTTATGCTGGAATATCCTTCTAAAACATGAGTTTGATAAATCTAAGTCTCCTTTAAGTCTCCAAGAATTTCTAGTAGCCTTCATGATAAATGTCAAAGTCTTAATTATGGCATTGAAAATTCTTCATTATTTGGGTTACACTGACTTCTCTATCATTAAATGTCTTACAATTCTGCCACTTGCACCCCATTATCATGCCAAACCAAAATCCTTTGAGCTCAAATAATTCTTTGTTTCCTTTCCTAATCTCTAGCTGGCTAATTTCTCTTTATTCTTTGGAAATCACCAATCTTGGGAAACTTCTCCTATCCCTTAGATCAAACAGTCCACTCCTACTTTAAATTAGGTCCTCTATTTCTGAGATACTACATTACTTTGTGTATATCTACAGTACGGTTATTATAAAGTTATCTTATAACTTCTCTTGTCTATCTCCCATACTATGGTGTAAATTAATCAAAAAAATTTTTTCTGTTTTATCAGAGTACTCAATAATTGATTACTGAGAGAATAAATAGAGCATAATCCAGTAGTTTTCATAAGGAAAGTCATGGATCATTAAAAAGATTTAAAATTTTATTTCATATAATATATTTAAGAAGGCAGGAAATATATAAAATGGCTTAAAAATGTTTCTGCCCCAAATAATTAATTTTTTTAAAGGTTCAGGGAGGCAGGGACTTTATTTATTTATTTTATTTACTGACCACCCGTGGCATGTGGAATCTTAGTTCCCTGACCAAGGGTTGAATCCATGTCTCCTGCATTGGAAGCATGGAATCTTACTTACTGGATTGCCAGAGAAGTCCCAAAATAGTTAACATTTTAAACATGATTCATATCTTCAGAAAGGCAGAAAAACTTATTAACCAGAATAAAACAAGTTATGGTTTGCTATGATTTATTGTTAGCCTTGTAATTTTTAGCAATAGTAAAGACAACAATTTTTAAAATAAAAAAAGAAAAACTTAGGTTTTCAGGCACAATTGCAAAATTGCTGTCTAAAATATAGAACAGAAGGGAATAGAACAGATTTCTCCTGAAGAGGTCTGTCAAAATTCTCTTCATCTCAATATGCCTCCTTAAAGACAGGCAGATATCTGCTTTCTTGACCAGGGATCAGAAAGTCTTGATCCATTAACTGCTAATTCCTGTTGTAGAAATCAATAATAGTCTTCATTTGTTATTTGTCATGATATAGTGCCTTGGGGGCTTCCCAGGTGGTGCTAGTTGTAAAGAACCCGCCAGCCAATGCAGGAGACATAAGAGATTATGGTTCGATCCCTGGGTTGGGAAGATCCCCTGGAGGAGAGCATGGCAACCCATTCCAGTATTCTTTCCTGGAGAACGGAGGAGCCTAGCAGGCTACAGTCCATGGGGTCACAAAGAGTAGGATGAAACTGAAGTAACTTAGCATGCACACATGGTGCCAGTTACTTATATCAACAAACTGAGAAATGAAGCAATTTGCCTCAGAATACCAGACCACTTGATCTTCCTCTTGAGAAACCTATATGCAGGTCAGGAAGCAACAATTAGAATTGGACATGGAACACCAGACTGGTTCCAAAGAGGAAAAGGAGTACATCAAGGCTGCATATTGTCACCCTGCTTATTTAACTTCTATACAGAGTACATCATGAGAAACGTTGGGCTGGAAGAAGCACAAGCTGGAATCAAGATTGCCGGGAGAAATATCAATAACCTCAGATATGGAGATGACACCACCCTTATGGCAGAAAGTGAAGAGGAACTAAAAAGCCTCTTGTTGAAAGTGAAAGAGGAGAGTGAAAAAGTTGGCTGGTGCACTGGGATGACCCAGAGGGATGGTATGGGGAGGGAGGAGGGAGGAAGGTTCAGGATGGGGAACACATGTATACTTGTGGCGGATTTATTTTGATGTATGGCAAAAGCAATACAATATTGTAAAGTTAAGCAAAATAAAATTTAAAAAAATGTTGGCTTAAAGCTCAACATTCAGAAAACGAAGATCATGGCATCTTGTCCCATCACTTCATGGGAAATAGATGGGGAAACAGTGGAAACAGTGTCAGACTTTTATGGGGGGTGCCCCAAAATCACTGCAGATGGTGATTGAAGCCATGAAATTGATGCATGATACTGGATGCTTGGGGGCTGGTGCCCCTGGGCGACCCAGAGGGATGGTACGGGGAGGGAGGAGGGAAGGGGGGTTCAGGATGGGGAACACATGTATAACTGTGGCAGATTCATGTTGATGTATGGCAAAACCAATACAATATTGTAAAGTAATTAACCTCCAATTAAAATAAATAAATTTATATTAAAAAAAGGCAAAAAAAAAAAAAAAAAAAAGACGCTTACTCCTTGGAAGGAAAGTTATGACCAACCTAGATAGCATATTTAAAAGCAGAGATATTACTTTGCCAACAAAGGTCCGTCTAGTCAAGGCTATGGTTTTTCCTGTGGTCATGTATGGATGTGAGACTCAGACTGTGGAGAAAGCTAAGCACTTAAGAATTGATGCTTTTGAACTGTGGTGTTGGAGAAGACTCTTGAGAGTCCCTTGGACTGCAAGGAGATCCAACCAGTCCATCCTAAAATAGATCAGTCCTGGGTGTTCATTGGAAGGACTGATGCTGAAGCTGAAACTCCAATACTTTGGCCATCTGATGAGAACAATTGACTCATTGGAAAGACCCTGATGCTGGGAGGAACTGGGGGCAGGAGGAGAAGGGGACGACAGAGGATGAGATGGCTGGATGGCATCACTGACCTGATGGACAGGAGTTTGAGTGAACTCTGGGAGTTGGTGAGGGACAGGGAGGCCTGGCGTGCTGCAGTTCATGGGGTCTGAAAGAGTCAGACACAACTGAGAGACTAAACTGAACTGAACTGAACTGAAATAGCTTAGAGATAGTAGACCAATATTTAACTACAGGCCTGTGCGGCTAAAGCCTGCTAGTACCCATTAAACAGTCTGGAGTACCAGAATGCTTCCTATTTTCATGTTCTAAACAGCTGTTAACCTAGACCCTATGCTAATTATGATGATAACCATGGATCCTAACCACAGAATCTAACATAAGTATTGTTGCTACCTGTTTAGAACAAACCTCTCTTACAGATCAATAAAAGCTTCATCAAATATTCTGCTTATATGTAACATTTTTTGATAATTCTTCCTTATGGGAAGAATAAAATTCTTTGTAATAAAAATAATGTCCAATGTTTGTAAGATATAATAAGATATTTATAATTTTAAAAATGTCTTATAAACGCCTTTAAGCTGTTTGAAGAGATATATAATATGAAGGCAAGTTATTAGTGATTGAAATGTGTTTTCCACAAATCCCACCAGTTGTTTTAAATGCAATCTCTTGGTAACAGTTTGTTCAGCCAAGATTAACATAAGCCAATATACACATTTGTAGAAAAATTCAACCCAATTACTTTGAGAAACACTGACATATTTTAGATCAAAATGCCAAAAAATTCCAAGTTTCTTGATAATTTTAAAAATGACATATTCCAGAGAAAAACTGTCCTTAAAAACACCTCTATGCTCTTATGTTACATCTATTATGCCAGCTATGAAGTTACATAAATGATCAAAAATAAGAAAAGCAACTAATCTTAATAATTACAGCTCATTTCTTTTTTTCCTAGTTGACATATGTGGCAAGTTGCCTTAAAGGTCATTAGCCACGTGTTCTGTAGATAAAGCTCACAACTGTTGTTGTTTAGCTTGGCAGGACTATAAAATTTGGAAAGCTGTGATTGAAACTGAAATTCTGAAAGTTTCTATAAAGGCCTAAAATCTTAAAACTTGTAGCTATGACAGGACTGGTTCATGTATTTTATTTTGTAAAATCAAACAATAGCAACTTCTGGCTCTTTTATCTCCTCAGATTCAGATGCAAGTATCTCTTTCTTGGTCTAGAGAAACATATCTATCTATACATATATACCCTATTAGAAATCAATGTGTATATGTGATTTTTATTGGCACTTTGGGAGCTTGGGGAGAAAGTTATCAGAAATTTGCCCATTATATTAAATATATCTATTATATATATTTTATAGTCAGAAGATTAAGGAAAAAAATTAAGAGACTATAAGGCTGCATGAGTAAGCTTAAAAAAGCATTTTAGAGATAAATACTAGGTGTGTGTGCTCAGCCCCTCAGTCATGTTCAACTCTTTGCCACTCCATGGAGTATAGCCTGCCAGACTCCTCAGTCCTTGAAATTTTCCAGGCAAGAATACTGGCGTGGATTGCCATTTCCTACTCCAGGGGATCTTCCCGACCCAGGGATCAAGCCCACATCTCTTGTGTCACCTGTTTCAGCCGGTGGATTCTTTACCACTATGCCACCTGGGAAGCCCCAAATACTAGGTGCAGACTAGCTAAAAGTTATAATTTCAGATATCTGCATAAAAAAGCTAAACTACAGTATTACAGGAAGTCAATTAAAGCATTTTAGGAGTTATGCATGCTAATGAGTAGGAGAAGGAACTTTAGCTATAGATCAAATAAAAAACATACTGGAATTTGGAGTTCTTATTCCGTTACAACTTGGTGCAGTTTTTCAGGCACTTAGTTTTAGACTTCCCTGGGCCTGGGACACAGTTTTCCTCCTTCCTAACCAGAGCCTGTTGATTCTTCAACATCAACATCAACATCATGGCTTTCATCTAAATAGACATGTTACTTTTTGTCAAAACCATTCATTTGTACTACACTGTGGATATTTCTGAACTATTACCTCAAAGTCGAATTTAATTCTTATGATTTTTCAGGGCAGAAACCACATCCTCTACTGCTTGTCTGCTCCTATCTGCTTAGCATAGTGTAGGCACTTTAAGATTCACTGAAACCTGTCAGGTAAAATGGCTGATTAAACAAAAGTATTCATCTTTGCTCCCTCCCAAATTTCCAGCAAAATTACAGGAAGGAATAAAAAAGGCACTGATTAATATAAGACAAGACAGTGAGAATGGGAGAGAAGATAGCACTTGACAAGAAAGATTAAAAAATTGGGGGAAATACGACAAGTGGATAGAAGAAACACTTAATAGGGCAGGGGAAGATGAATTTTAAAAGCAAGCAGTGGGAGATAACAAAATGCAAACCTACATTTGTCAAACTACAGAAAGGCTCAGACATTAAAGGTACCAGTTAATCAGAAGAAGGGGTCTGAATATGTGCTCCCATCAGATTCATCTGTTAAAATTCTAACCCCAAGGCGATGGTATCAGGAGATGGGACATTTGGGAGGTGATCAGGTCATGATAGTGAAGTTCTCATGAATGGGATTAGTGCCCTAATAAAACAGGCTCCCTTGGCTCTTCTGTCATGTGAAAATACATGAGAAATCTGCAACTCGGAAGAGGGCTCTCACCAGAATCCAATCACGCTGGCACCCAGCCTCCAGAACTATAAGCAATACTTTTTGCTCTTTATTAGCTAGCTACCCAAACTGTGGAATTTTGTTATATCAGCCTGAATGACAAGGGGTACAATGGGGAGTGAAAAAAAAAATGCATGGGATCACAGGCATCTAGGTCCCCATGCATGCCTGCTAAGTCACTTCAGTTGTGTCCGACTCTGTGCAACTTCATGAACTGCAGCCATCAGGCTCCTCTATCCATGAGATTCTCCAGGAAAGAATACTGGAATGGGTTGCCATTCTCTTCTCCAGGGGATCTTCCCGACCCAGGGATCGAATCCATGTCTCTCAAGTCTCCTGCATTGGCAGGTGGGTTCTTTACCGCTAGCGCCACCTGGGAATCCCATCTAGGTCCCCACCTCTCCCCTATGTAGCACATGCCCACCTTTCTGTCACCTCCAGAGGAAATAAAAGGTTTAGGCTGAGAAGACATTTAGCCATAAGGACTCCAGACTTGTGCTTGTCAGGCACAAAGATGAACATGGGTAAAATGGCTACTTCAAAGCAGAGTAAATTAAATGAAGGTGTATATACACAATGAATGATGAGAACATACCCCTTTCTGCCTTCCCTGACCAAATCCTAGAAGATTAGCAGTCACATCCATTCTGAAAGAAGAATTGGGAGGGTTCTTCTCTGAGGAAATGGAAGAGACAGAGAAAATAACCACTGATAGGTACTTTTTTTGTATGACCTAGCAAGAAGGCTAGTGGGCCACCCAGTCCCCACAGTGAAGTGCTTACTCTCATGGATGGAACTTCCAATAAGTCTTAGTATATAGTACATGGCCATGTACTATGTCTATGTACACAACTATGTACTTAGTCTATAGTACATGACTTTCAAATATGAATGAGTCATCAAGGATCACCTGCCAGTTGGGAAATTTCTCCAACAGGAAAGAGCAAAACAAAGAAAAGGAACAAGGTAAGAGGCATCAGAGTGACCTCTAGAAAATCATATACCTGATATATATATATATATATTTTAAAAAGGAGATTTGAATATGTGGAAAAATCCTTTTGGAAGTTTTGTGTGAAAAAGGAACAGATTATGAGGAGAACTCAAAATTGGGGGAAAAAAAGCTAAGAAATTGTTAACTCTAGCAGAAAATAAAATTTGATTAAGAAAATATATAATATGATGTGATATGGTAGAAAACAGTATAGACACTAAATACTAACAATTTGATCTTTTTAATTTTGTGGGAAAGAGAAAGCACAGTAAAACTGCTAATGTCTTAAATTATGAGGAAGTTAAAAATTAATATTTAAATTGATAAGATATAGCATATTAGGTATATTTTTCAATATGAAGTTAAGTGCCAGAAAAAAGAGCCACAATGTTAAATGTGACTATCTTTGGTAGCAGGATAGGTCGGATACAGAGGACTGTTGTTTCTGTTACAAACCTTTAAACTCTGCATATGATTCAAAAAAAAAAATAACAATTATTTTTTGAATATTTGGTTTTATTTCCAATGAGAAAGCTCAATGTCTTATCTTGATGTTTAAAGTGTCTAGAGGTGTCTGTTACTCTAAAGGAAGAATGATAAAAGGAAGGCACCTTTTCTCCTTTCACACTGAAATGCTGCCTGGAGTATGAACTAGAGGCTTCCGTAGTACCTGCATACTTCGATCTCAAAGATCAGCCCAGAGGGTCCCTTCTTCCTCCAAATATTCTCTGTAAAGGCAGCATCCATGTTACCAGAGGCAAGCCTGAGGCTCCCTATTGGGAGGAATCTTCACTTCGTGCTCCTCTAGTTTCCAAGAGGTAGGTTGGCCTTTCTCTTAATGCTTAAGTTATATGCTACCCATGTGTCCACTGGCTCCACCCTCAGCAAGGAGAAAGACTTCATCTTATTGGTGAATTTGAGGGAGAGGAGGAACAGGGTGTGTTTGGGACTGGTCTTTCCACTTCTCTGGGGAGCGTTCACTCCTAAATGTAAGCGAAGCAAGGCCAACTCCTTCCTGCTGTACAGGTAGACTCTCTTTCACCAGGAAGGCCGTCGAATGGGGACCATTGGTGTTTATTCAGTGTTGCCAGTAATCGCATGGGGTTATTCTGTTGGTAATTAGGAAGTCAGTTGGTGTCCCTTACCTATACTCAAGCATTCAGTAGTGGTAAAGAGGATGTGTTGGTTCGATCAGCCAGTTATTCTGTTATTATTTATCAGACTGAATCGAATTCAGCATTTACTTTATCAGGTATCTACCTGTAATGCCATTGGTTTTTCTCAGGTCTGTGGAATTTACCTGGTGGCAGTGTATAAATACTGTTTGCTGCTGTTGCTGCTAAGTCGCTTCAGTCGTGTCCAACTCTGTGCGACCCCATAGACAGCAGCCCACCAGGCTACCCCATCCCTGGGATTCTCCAGGCAAGAGCACTGGAGTGGGTTGCCATTTCCTTCTCCAATGCATGAAAGTAAAAAGTGAAAGTGAAGTCACCCAATCGTGTCCGACTCTTAGCGACCCCATGGACTGCAGCCTACCAGGCTCCTCTGCCCGTGGGATTCTCCAGGCAAGAGCACTGGAGTGGCGAGCCAAATACTAAATGTAATGACCTTACAAAATTCTTCCTTGAGTTAATTGTGTAATAAGTCAACTATATAATGAAGAAAAATAAAGAGACTAGGTTAAATCTCCTTTATTTGCAAGCATTGAAAAGGTAAATAAAAGTTGTCATCTGAGATGCACAACACTGTGCGTGTTTCCAGGGGAAACGTGGAAGTTAAAACTATGAGGATTCAGTAAAGTGAAAAGTAGATGAAAATGACATATACTTTCCCACTGGATCCCAAGAGAATGAGTTCAATTCACCTTAGGGAATCAATTTATACAGTAAATGTGCTATATAAAATAAAATTAATCGAGTATCTGTGTGGCAGGAAATGCTTTAATGCTAGGGATATAGCAGTCAACAAAACAGACAAAAACTCCCATGCTTGTGGAGATCACTTTTTTCACCTTTCAGATCAGATCAGTTGCTCAGTCGTGTCCGACTCTTTGCGACCCCATGAACCGCAGCACGCCAGGCCTCCCTGTCCATCACCAGCTCCCGGAGGTCACTCAGACTCATACCCATCGAGTCAGTGATGCCATCCAGCCATCTCATCCTCTGTTGTCCCTTTCTCCTTCTGCCCTCAATCCCTCCCAGCATCAGAGTCTTCTCCAATGAGTCAACTCTTCGCATGAGGTGGCCAAAATACTGGAGTTTCAGCTTTAGCATCATTCCTTCTAAAGAAATTCCAGGATTGATCTCCTTCAGAATGGACTGGTTGGATCTTCTTGCAGTCCAAGGGACTCTCAAGAGTCTTCTCCAACACCACAGTTCAAAAGCATCAATTCTTCGGCGCTCAGCCTTCTTCACAGTCCAGCTCTCACATCCATACATGACCATAGGAAAGACCATAGCCTTGACTAGGCGAACCTTTGTTGGTAAAGTAATGTCTCTGCTTTTGAATATGCTACCTAGGTTGGTCATAACTTTCCTTCCAAGGAGTAAGCGTCTTTTAATTTCATGACTGCAGTCACCATCTGCAGTGATTTTGGAGCCCAGAAAAACAAAGTCTGACACTGTTTCCACTGTTTCCCCATCTATTTCCCATGTAGTGATGGGACCAGATGCCATGATCTTCGTTTTCTGAATGTTGAGCTTTAAGCCAACCTTTTCACTCTCCACTTTCACTTTCATCAAGAGGCTTTTTAGCCCCTCTTCACTTTCTGCCATAAGAGTCGTGTCATCTGCATATCTGAGGTTATTGATATTTCTCCCAGCAATCTTGATTCCAACTTGTGTCTCTTCCAGTCCAGCATTTCTCATGATGTACTCTGCATATATGTTAAATAAACATGGTGACAATATGCAGCCTTGACGTACTCCTTTTCCTATTTGGAACCAGTCTGTTGATCCATGACCAGTTCTAAGTGTTGCTTCCTGACCTGCATACAGATTTCTTAAGAGGCAGATCAGGTGGTCTGGTATTCCCATCTCTTTCAGAATTTTCCATAGTTTATTGTGATCTACACAGTCAAAGGCTTTGGCATAGTCAATAAAGCAGAAATAGATGTTTTTCTGGAACTCTCTTGCTTTTTCCATGATCCAGCGGATGTTGGCAATTTGATCTCTGGTTCCTCTGCCTTTTCTAAAACCAGCTTGAACATCAGGAGGTTCAAGGTTCACATATTGCTGAAGCCTGGCTTGGAGAATTTTGAGCATTCCTTTACTAGCGTGTGAGATGAGTGCAATTGTTCGGTGGTTTGAACATTCTTTGGCATTGCCTTTCTTTGGGATTGGGATGAAAACTGACCTTTTCCAATCTTGTGGCCACTGCTGAGTTTTCCAAATTTGCTGGCATATTGAGTGTAGCACTTTCACAGCATCATCTTTCAGGACTTGGAATAGCTCCACTGGAATTCCATCACCTCCACTAGCTTTGTTCGTAGTGATGCTTTCTAAGGCCCATTTGACTTCACATTCCAAGATGTCTGGCTCTAGGTCAGTGATCACACCATCGTGATTATCTGGGTCTTGAAGCTCTTTTTTGTACAGTTCTTCTGTGTATTCTTGCCACCTCTTCTTAATATCTTCTGCTTCTGTTAGGTCCACACCATCTCTGTCCTTTATCGTGCCCATCTTTGCATGAAATGTTCCTTTGGTATCTCTGATTTTCTTGAAGAGATCCCTAGTCTTTCCCATTCTGTTGTTTTCCTCTATTTCTTTGCATTGATCACTGAAGAAGGCTTTCTTATCTCTTCTTGCTATTCTTTGGAACTCTGCATTTAGATGTTTATATCTTTCCTTTTCTCCTTTGCTTTTCGCTTCTCTTCTTTTCACAGCTATTTGTAAGGCCTCCCCAGACAGCCATTTTGCTTTTCTGCATTTCCTTTCCATGGGGATGGTCTTGATCCCTGTCTCCTGTACAATGTCACGAACCTCATTCCATAGTTCATCAGGCACTCTATCTATCAGATCTAGGCCCTTAAATCTATTTCTCACTTCCACTGTATAATCATAAGGGATTTGATTGAGGTCATACCTGAATGGTCTAGTAGTTTTCCCTACTTTCTTCAATTTCAGTCTGAATTTGGCAATAAGGAGTTCATGGTCTGAGCCACAGTCAGCTCCTGGTCTTGTTTTTGCTGACTGTATAGAGCTTCTCCATCTTTGGCTGCAAAGAATATAATCGATCTGATTTCGGTGTTGACCATCTGGTGATGTCCATGTATAGAGTCTTCTCTTGTGTTGTTGGAAGAGGGTATTTGCTATGACCAGTGCATTTTCTTGGCAAAACTCTATTAGTCTTTGCCCTGCTTCATTCCGTGTTCCAAGGCCAAATTTGCCTGTTACTCCAGGTGTTTCTTGACTTCCTACTTTTGCATTCCAGTCCGCTATAATGAAAAGGACATCTCTTTTGGGTGTTAGTTCTAAAAGGTCTTGTAGGTCTTCATAGAACCGTTCAATTTCAGCTTCTTCGGCGTTACTGGTTGGGGCATAGATTTGGATTACTGTGACATTGAATGGTTTGCCTTGGAAACGAACAGAGATCATTCTGTCATTTTTAAGATTGCATCCAAGTACTGCATTTCGGACTCTTTTGTTGACCATGATGGCCACTACCATTTCTTCTGAGGGATTCCTGCCCACAGTAGTAGATATAATGGTCATCTGAGTTAAATTCACCCATTCCAGTCCATTTTAGTTCGCTAATTCCTAGAATGTCAACATTCACTCTTGCCATCTCTTGTTTGACCACTTCCAATTTGCCTTGATTCATGGACCTGACATTCCAGGTTCCTATGCAGTATTGCTCTTTACAGCATTGGACTTTGCTTCTATCACCAGACACATCCACAGCTGGGTATTCTTTTTGTTTTGGCTCCATCCCTTCATTCTTTCTGGAGTTATTTCTCCACTGATCTCCAGTAGCATATTGGGCCTCTACTGACCTGGGGAGTTTCTTTTTCAGTATCCTATCATTTTGTCTTTTCATACTGTTCATGGGGTTCTCAGGGCAAGAATACTGAAGTGGTTTGCCATTCCCTTCTCCAGTGGACCACACCCTGTCATCTCTCTCCACCATGACCCACCCATCCCAGGTTGCCCCTCAGGCATTGCTTAATTTCATTGAGTTAGACAAGGGTGTGGTCCTTGTGTGATTAGATTGACTAGTTTTCTGTGAGAACGGTTTTAGTGTATTTGCCCTCTGATGCCCTCTTTCAAAACCTACTGTCTTACTTGGGTTTCTCTTACCTTAGGCGTGGGGTATCTCGTCCCGGCTGTTCCCGGCTGCTCCCGGCCAGCGAAGCACAGCCATCACACCTTACCTTGGACGAGGCGTCTCTCCTCACTGCCGCCCTTCCTGACCTCGGTCGTGGGGTAGCTCTTCTCGGCCGCGCTTAGTTCGCTGGCCCTCACCGCCGTCCTTCCTCGGTCATGGGGTAGCTCCTCTCGGCCGCGCGGGCCGCTCTTAGTGTGCGACGCAGCCGGTGGGGCGCTCTTAATTGTGCGTCACCTTTATTGAGGTATAATTACAAATGAGATTATTTTCTAATGGGCAAGACAGATAATGAATGTAAATATATAAAGTATATACTGTAGTATGTTAGAAGGCAATGAGTGTTATGGAGAAAAAAATAAAATTGGAAAAGTAAATATTGAGAGTTGAGATTGGGAATGAGAATTTCAGTTTTAAAATAGGGCATTATTTTAGTAAACAGCTGGAGCAAATTGAGGCGACAACTCATATTTTCATCATCTTTTAACATGTTATTTATGTTAATCAGTAAGGGAGTGAATGAGATAGAGAAGAAGTTAAAGGACTGAACCTTGGGATACTTCAAAACTAAGTGTTGAGATGAAGTGAAGGGAGATGAAGAAGAAACAGCAAAGCAGTTTGTAGGAACTGTTGTGGAAGTAACCATGAGACATCCATTACCATCTGGGTATGCATAAAGAGAAAGAGAGGCTAAGGAAGATTTAACTATGATTATTAACTGAACTAGGCATTAAACAGTAAGTAGCACATTGATGGGCAGATAATTTTATTTTATTTATTTTTTAATTGGAGGATAATTTCTTTACAATGTTATGTTGGTTTCTGCCATACAACAATGCAAATCAGTCATAAGTCTATGTATACTTTTTAACCACTACTATAGATAGCATGGGAGAAGGCGATGGTACCCCACTCCAGTACTCTTGCCTGGAAAACCCCATGGACGGAGGAGCCTGGTAGGCTATAGTCCATGGGGTCGCTAAAAGCCGGACACTACTGAGCGACTTCGGTTTCACTTTTCTCTTTCACGCATTGGAGAAGGAAATGGCAACCCACTCCAGTGTTCTTGCCTGGAGAATCCCAGGGACAGGGGAGCCTGCTGGCTGCCGTCTATGGGGTCACACAGAGTCGGACACAACTGAAGTGACTTAGCATAGCATAGCATAGATAGCATATTCAAAAGCAGAGACATTACTTTACCAACACAGGTCTGTCTAGTCAAGGCTATGGTTTTTCCTGTGGTCAAGTATGGATGTGAGAGCTGGACTGTGAAGAAGGCTGAGTGCCAAAGAATTGATGCTTTTGAACTGTGGTGTTGGAGAGGACTCTTGAGAGTCCCTTGGACTGCAAGGAGATCCAACCAGTCCATTTTGAAGGAGATCAGCCCTGGGATTTCTTTGGAAGGAATGATGCTAAAGCTGAAACTCCAGTACTTTGGCCACCTCCTGTGAAGAGTTGACTCATTGGAGAAGACTCTGATGCTGGGAGGGATTGGGGACAGGAGGAGAAGGGGATGACAGAGGATGAGATGGCTGGATGGCATCACTGACTCGATGGATGTGAGTCTGAGTGACCTCCAGGAGTTGGTGATGGACAGGAAGGACTGGCATGCTGCGATTCATGGGGTCACAAAGAGTCGGACATGACTGAGCAACTGATCTGATCTGATCTGATTTCACAGAACCAGGAAGGAGCCCAAGTAAAGATTTATCAGCTGAACATGTACAAACCTTGGACATAGATAAGAGAAGACCAACCTGCATTTGCTTTTCTTTGATATTTAATTTTTTTTTTTTACTGTGTATTTATTAAGGTTTTTCCATCTGCCAACTTTTGTGCTATGGTAAGCAAATCACACTTTCTTCTAGCAGCCAAAGAATAGATAAGGTAACTTTAGGTAAGAAAGATGATAGCAGCTAAGAATTTTGAACTTGTAAGACATAAGGAAGAAGTGGAAGATTCCAAACAGAAAGATACCTCTGTTTTTAGTAAAGGGTGATGATGTCCCTTGGACTGCAAGAAGATCCAACCAGTCCATTCTGAAGGAGATCAGTCCTGGAATTTCTTTGGAAGGAATGATGCTAAAGCTGAAACTCCAGTATTTTGGCCACCTCATGCGAAGAGTTGACTCATTGGAGAAGACTCTGATGCTGGGAGGGATTGAGGGCAGGAGGAGAAGGGGACGACAGAGGATGAGATGGGTGGATGGCATCACTGACTTAATGGGTGTGAGTCTGAGTGACCTCCGGGAGCTGGCGATGGACAGGGAGGCCTGGTGTGCTGCGGTTCATGGGGTCGCAAAGAGTCAGACACGACTGAGCGACTGATCTGATCTGATCTGATCTGATGATGATAATGATCATGATTAAAAATTGTGTTTGTAGAAGCAAGAAGAATCAAAGCAGCACATTGACATTTAATAGAGCTGCTTTTATGCTAATCAAAGATTTTTTTGAGGTAATATGAAGGAAATATATTTTTCTGCCTTGGTTTCCTTACCTTAGATAAGTGAAAGTTCTGGAATTAAGAGATGAATATGTGAAGACATTGAATTCTTCAATTTCACCTAGAGTTTTTCAACCCAAGTGAATTCAGTTTTGTCTCAGATGTGTAACAAATCTCCTTTTAACACTTATAACCCTCATTCACAAGCATGAAAAAGTTTATTTTTTTTTAAAGACAAGATGAATTATACAGTGAATAAAAGAAGAATCCCACCTAGCAAACAGTTATATCTATGCTTTTCCAAAATAAAACTTAACATTATTTTCTTTCCTATGGCATTACTCCCCCATGAATTTAAAATGTTTTGCAAGGATTAATGGAGAGAACCAGTTCATTTTTAATTCTGCTCCTGTTTCCACAGTGCTTAGTGAGTCTGGAGAAAGTCACATGGCCATATTGTTTAGTCTCACTATTATTTGGTTTCTCTGAATGTAGTTAATGGCATATAGTTCTTCATTAATCCTTTATTCATCTGACTTCATTTCACATTTATCTCATTTGGCGTTACAAATCTTTTTGCTCTGCCAGGCTTATATACTCATTCCTGATTGTTTAAGTGTGAGCTGACACAAATGACTAACTCTTAATGAAAGAAATTGTACATATTTATTATGAAGTTTCCAAACTTTATTTCCTTCTAAACTATCTTTGTGTTTCTATGCACCATCTACAATGAGATTTATTTATCTTTTCTTAGCTATTTATTTTATTTTATCATTTTATTTATCTTTATCTTTTTTGTATTAAAAAAAAAGTGTCCCTTTCCTCTTCAAGATTGTACCTAGGACCCCATAACCTCCATCTTTTTTGGACTTTGTTTAAGCAAACACTCTCTTGCATTTTTTAACCATCTTTCTTTTTTTTTTTGAGTTTACTTGATCCTAGATCTATACATTTTATTAAATTTTCCCATCCTAAAGTATAAAGAAATACAAAGAACCATTAGCATAAAAATATTCCCCTCAATTGTTTTATATTTTTGCTTTGTTTCATGGCTTAATCTTATTTTGAAGAACATGCTTTTCTGATTACAAAAGTAATATATGTACAGTTTAGAACACTTGGAAAACAGAATTTAAAGTAAAATATTCACCATTGAAGAATAATTATTAATATTTTAGAGTATGTGCTTAGTCTCTCAGTCATGTCTGACTCTTTGTGACTCCATGGACTGTTGCCCACCAGGCTCCTCTCTCCATGGGGATTCTCCAGGCAAGAATGCTGGAGTGGGTTGCCATGCCTTCCCAACCCAGGGATCGAACTCAGTCTCCCCCATTGCAGGTGGATTCTTAATGGTCTGAGCCATCAGGGAAGCCCTTTTGGGGTATATTCTTGCTTTATTCTTTTCATACTACACTTTTCTTTTTGTGATAAACATGGTACTATTCAGTTTATATATTAGGTTAGTGCAACAGTAATTGTGGTTTTGCATTGTTGAACTTTTACCATTTGATATTGGAATACATTCTTAATTAAATAAATGTGGTTGTGCAAGTGAAAGTCATTCAGTCATATTCCACTCTTTGCGACCCCATGGACTATACAGTCTATGGACTTCTCCAAGCCAGAATAGTGGAGTGAGTAGCGCTTCCCTTCTCCAGGGGATCTTCTCAACCCAGGAATCTCCCACATTACAGATGGATTCTTTACTAGCTGAGCCATAAGGGAAGCCCTATGTGGTTATATTATACATCATTTTAATGTGCAATTCTTGCTTTATGTTTATTTTCTAGTGACCTGTTACTTGCTGTTTACTTTATATATATATTTGTAGACTATGGAAATGATATTAGACAGAAAGCAAATTTGAGGGATTTTTTTTTTTTTTTTTTGGCAATTTCAAGATGGGTCCTAAAGCATCAGAGACAGCTCACAACATCAGTAACATATTTGGCCTAGGAACTGCTAATGAACGTGTAGTACTGTGGTGGCTCAAGAAGTTGTGCAAAGGAAACCGGCACATGAAGATAAAGAGTGTGGTGGCCGACTGTCAGAAGTTGACAACAATCAGTTGAGACCAATCAAAACTGATCCTCTTACAACTACATGAGAAGCTGTGGGAGAACTCAAAAAGCTCGATAAGTGAATGCCTTATGAGCTGACGGCAAATCAAAAAATCATCATTTTGAAGTGCTATTTGAAGTATCTCTTTTTCTTGGCAACAACAGCAAATCATTTCTTAATTGGGTTATGAAGTGCGACGAAAAGTGGATTTTGTGTGACAGCTGGTGACAACCAGCTCAGCAGTTGGACCAAAAAGCAGCTCTGAAGCACTTCCCAAACCAAACTTGCACCCCCTAAAAAAGGTCATGGTCAGTGTTTGGTGGTTTCCTGCTGGTCTGATCCACTACAGCTTTCTTAATCCTGGTGAAACCATTACATCTGAGATGTATGTTCAGCAAATTGATGAGATGCACCAAAAACTGCAATGCCTGCAGCCAGCATTGGTCAACAGGACAGACTAATTCTTCTCCATGAGAATGCCTGACCATATGTCGCACAACCAACACTTCGAAAGTTGAATGAATTGGGATACGAAGTTTTGCCTCATCTGCCATATTCACCTAATCTCTTGCTAATCAACTACCACTTCTTCAAGCATCTCAACAACATTTTGCAGGAAAAACACTTCCACAACCAATGAGGGGTAGAAAATGCTTTCCAAGAGTTAGTTGGATCCTGAAGCAGGATTTTTATGCTACAGGAATAAACCAACGTATGTCTTGCTGGCAAAATATGTTGAGTGTAATGATTCTTATTTTGATTAATAATGATGTGTTTGAGCCTGGTTATAATGATATAAAATTTGAGGTCTAAAATCACAGTTACTTTTGTACCTATCTAATACATATCTTATACTGCATGTTACAAATTCCAATACAGTGGAAATATCTTCCTACATAAATTTCTATCTTGCAATTTGATTTTAATGGCTACATAGCTTGCCATTCTATAAATGTAACAAATTTATACTGAAAATTATATCATATATTTATTGCTTTTTTAAGTTGTTGGTTTTCCCTACTATTATGGACATAAGGAGTTTGATTATCTTATTCTGCCCATTCAATGGCTAGAGCAGTTCTTGGTACATAGTATTCAATGAAAGGATATTTGTTTGTTATAAGAGTCAATATGTTGTTGTTGTTCAGTTGCCCAGTTGTGTCCGATCCTTTGTGACCCCGTGGACTGTAAGACACCAGACCTCCTGGTCCCCTACCATCTCCCAAAGTTCATGTCCATTGCATCAGTGATGCCATCCAGTCATCCTCTGATACCCTCTTCTCCTTCTGCACTCACTCTTTCCCAGGACCAGGGACTTTTCCAACGAGTCTGCTCTTCACATCAGATGACCAAAATACTGGAGCTTCAGTGAGTATTAAGGGTTGATTTCCCTTAAGATTGACTGGTTTGATCTCCTTGCAGTCCAGGGGGCTTTCAGGAGTCTTCTCTAGCACCACAGTTTGAAGGCATCGATTCTTTGGCCCTCTGCCTTCTTTACAGTCCAGGTCTCACAACTGTACATGACCTTTGGAAGACCATAGCCGTGACTTAGCAGGCAGCCTTGACTATGCAGACCTTTGTCAGCATAGTAATGTCTCTGCTTTTCAACACACTGTCTAGGTTTGTCATAGCTTTCCTGCCAAGAAACAATTGTCTTCTGATTTCATGGCTATAGTCACCATCCATAGTGATTTTTGAGCCCAGGAAGAGGAACTCTGTCTCTGCTTTCCCCTTTTCCCCTTCTACTTGCCAGTAGCAGCATGACAAATCCCAGTGACTTAGCAGTAGCAGCATGACAAATCCCAGTGATCATGTATGGATGTGAAAGGTGGACCATAAAGAAGGCTGCTGCTAAGTTGCTTCAGTTGTGTCCGACTCTGTGCCACCCCATAGACGGAAGCTCACCAGTCTCCCCTGTCCCTGGGATTCTCCAGGCAAGAACACTGGAGTGGGTTGCCATTTCCTTCTCCAATGCATGAAAGTGAAAAGTGAAAGTGAAGTCGCTCAGTTGTGTCCGACTCTTAGTGACTCCATGGACTGGAGCCTACCAGGATCTTCCGTCCATGGGATTTTCCAGGCAAAAGTACTGGGGTGGGGTGCCATTGCCTTCCCCGATAGCATAGACAATTTTTAATTGTGCAACCATATTTATTATTTAAATTTTTGGCCACACCCTGCAGCATGTGGAACCTTTTTCCCTGATCAGGTATCAAATCCATGCCCCCTGCATTGGAAGGTAGAGTCTTAATCACTGGACTTCCAGGGAAATCCTTAGACTATTTTAATAAGTTCACTAAAATTTTATAAATTCATAAATTTGAAAAATCACTGATTTTTATAAAATCACTATTGGCTTATTAACTTTTTTCTTAAAGATAGTTTAACAGTTTCCCTAGCAGTTATAATATTCACTTTTAAATGGTTGGTCTATATTGCAGCACTTTACATGTAGTATCAGGACCTTAACAACTGTATACTCCTAATTTCTCCCTTTCACTGATGCTTTTGAACTGTGGTGTTGGAGAAGACTCTTGAAAGTCCCTTGAACTGCAAGGAGATCAAACTTGTCAATCTTAAAGGAAATCAGTCCTGAATATTCATTGGAAGAACTGATGCTAAAGCTGAAGCTCCAGCACTTTGGCCACCTGATGTGAAGAACTGACTCATTGGAATAGACCCTGATGCTGGGAAAGATTGAAGGTGGGAGGAGAAGGGGACAACAGAGGATGAGATGGTTGGATGGTATGCATCACTGACTCGATGGACATGAGTTTGAGCAAGCTCCAGGAGTTGGTGAAAGACAGGGAAGCCTGGTGTGCTGCAGTCCATGGGGTTGCAAAGAGTCAGACATGACTGAGTGACTGAACTGAACTGATGCTATAAGCATACAATAGATTACTACTATTTTTGCTTTAGGCAATCAGTTATCATTTAGATCTATTCAAGATAAGAAACAAATTTTGTATTTTCATTTGTTATTCAAATTCTGATGCTTTTCATTCATTTCTATAGATCCAGGATTAATATTTTGTTGTCATTTGGATATCTTGTGTAGGATAGCAAAGACGGTGATAAATAATTTTCATGCCTGAAGATTATGTAATACCTTTTTTCTGCTATGTGTTTAGTATAGGGAGAAGTTGAGTCAGTGAAGTCAGGAGTTGAGGTTCATTTGCATTTGTTGTTGCTATGATTACCTTCTGTACAATACCAACTTTGAATCCTTTAGAATCATCTTCTGCTCACAGTAGAGGTTGGTTTCATGATGGTGTGTGTATGTGGGTATATTTCTCTGTGTGTGGTTATGGTCATAATGGCATACTCTGTTGTTTCAATTAAGATTTAGTTTTAGACAGGCACTGTGTCCTGCATCACAGGAGGGAGATCGTCTCATGACATTGTTGCTCACCTAACTGGAGAAGAGCTTCCATGGTTTGGGCCCAGCACTTGTTCTTGCTTCTCCTCTAAAGGTAGAGAAGTTTTTTTTTTTTTTTTCCTTCTTTTCTGGTGCTTTAGCTACACTAGGTTTCAAGAGTACCTTAAGGGAGATAGGGCTTGTTTCCTTTCTTCCACAGTTGAAGGCCTTTGATCCTAGGAGAGATTGAGGAAAAGGATCCAAGTGTGGGTGTGCTTTTCCAGCAGGTTGTTCCCTCACCAGGACTACCTCTCAAGGGAAGCTTACTTTGTGTTCTTACCAGAGTCTTTGTAAACATTTGACAGTCTTTGCAGAGTGGGTCTGCATGTGGGGACAATTTCCCTTATGTCTTCAGCCCTTAGGAGTTCTGTATTCTCCAACAGTCATCTTGTAACAATTCTTTAAATATTTTAGATGAATTCTTATTGTATGTGTCCAGGAGCATCTACTCCAAGTCATCAAGTTCTTGCTTTCCATTTATCCTTGTAGGGCATTTTTTTTTCTTAGATTAGATTTCAGGTTAGTTCATTGCTTTGCAACCTCAGCCAAATGATAGGTCCAAGTGTTGTAGATTTTCCAGCATTTTATTGTGGCATACTCAGTGTAAGAGTATATGGAACTTAAAAGTTGAACCATCACACTTTGAGTATAGAATTAAAGCAGGTATTGAAGGCGTAAGGACTTAAAGAGGACATCCAATCTATACTGTTGTTCTATTCATAGCACTTGGCTATTGGAGTGCTCCTAAACTGAAAATTCTTGTTCCGTTTCTGGTAGAGAAGACACTTCTATTTAAGGCACTGTATCTAAGATGTTGAAATAGTGATTCTTGACCTCTTTAGAGTAACAATAATGTAGTAAAAGAGTTGGAGTTTACAGTAATCCTCTTTTTCAAGTACCCTTGATAGGTGATTTTAAAAAAGAGCGTAGGAAAAAAAAAAGAAAAATGATAAAAAGACAACTGAGTTCAGAATAGTGCTAAACAGTACTGGAAAACCTGCCAGCTATCTCAGCTCTCTCATGTCATGGCATCCATTTACTGACAGTCTTAAAGGACATTTGACCAATTTGACATTGATAATACTTGGTGAGACTGCTAACTGTCTGTTCTATACATGTGTATCATCTGTTTATACAGGCATGGAGCCCTGTTGGGTCAGAGGATGGTACAGCTATTATTTATTGCAAAATTTAGCCATCTGATTATATGTGAATGAAACTCGAATTGTCAGAGTATCAAGTACAATAAAAGCTTTATCTGCTTTTCTGTCCTTCCTGCCAAATCCACATGACAAACACACATTTCACTTTAGGAAAAGACTTAAAAGGACTCTGGGGTGAAAACTATTCAAAGGTCTCCAGTTTCTCTAGAAAGAACTCACAACAGCAAGGCAATTGCAGATCAGACTGATCTTCAAGGTAATAGAATACTCTTTAAATCCTTTGAACTATGTCTCTTTTATATAACCCTAGAGAACTGTCAGAGAAAGGAGAACCCCATAGTACCTTTGAACCTTAAGCTTTAAAAATATACTTCATTTTATATTCATTTATTAAAAAATATAGACTCTTAATCCTAATCCATAGTTTTCTTGATGGGATTGTATTGCCAGTGAACACTGCCAATGACACTGCTTAAATAGTAGACTTTATTTTACCTGCTCTCTCTCCCTTTTCTGACACACCAAGGCCCTTTCTTTCTGGTTTAAAAATTCTATACAAACTCATCATTTTTATACAACTTTCACAGATAGATGGCCACAGAGCCTGGTATGTCAACAACAGTACAGACCTCTTGTCTGATTCTTTGTACAGCTAAAACTATGAGTTTTAGTATGTGCTTTCATATTCTCATATATTCATGTTTATCCTGTAAGACAGTAAGTCATATGCTTTTCAAATAACTAAAACATATCTACTTCCCTCACACCTCTCTACAACATCTAGTATATTGCTCTGCTTTATAGTGTTCCTTTGAATTAGGAATCAGTTCAGTTCAGTTCAATCACTCAGTCGTGTCCGACTCATTGCGACCCAGTGAATCACAGCATGCGAGGCCTCCCTGTCCATCACTAACTCCCAGAGTTCACTCAGACTCAAGTCCATCGAGTCAGTGATGCCATCCAACCATCTCATCCTCTGTCATCCCCTTCTCCTCCTGCCCCCAATCCCTCCCAGCATCAGAGCCTTTTCCAATGAGTCAAATCTTCGCATGAGGTGGCCAAAGTACTGAGTTTCAGCTTTAGCATCATTCCTTCCAAAGAATACCCAGGACTGATCTCCTTTAGAATGGACTGGTTGGATCTCTTTGCAGTCCAAGGGTCTCTCAAGAGTCTTCTCCAACACCACAGTTCAAAAGCATCAATTCTTAGGTGCTCAGCTTTCCTCACAGTCCAACTCTCACATCCATACATGACCACAGGAAAAATCATAGCCTTGACTAGATGGACATTTGTTGGCAAAGTAATGTCTCTGTTTTTGAATATGCGATCTAGGTTGGTCATAACTTTCCTTCCAAGGAGTAAACGTGTTTTAATTTCATGTTGACCATCTGGTGATGTCCATGTGTGGAGTCTTCTCTTGTGTTGTTGGAAGAAGGTGTTTGCTATGACTAGTGCATTCTCTTGGCAAAACTTTATTAGCCTTTGCCCTGCTTCATTCCGTACTCTAAGGCCAAATTTGCCTGTTACTCCAGGTGTTTCTTGACTTCCTACTTTTGCATTCCAGTCCCCTATAATGAAAAGGACATCTTTTTGGGGTGTTAATTCTAAAAGGTCTTGTAGGTCTTCATAGAACCGTTCAACTTCAGCTTCTTCAGCGTTACTGGTTGGGGCATAGACTTGGATTACTGTGATATTGAATGGTTTGCCTTGGAAATGAACAGAGATCATTGTGTTGTTTTTGAGATTGCATCCAAGTACTGCATTTAGGACTCTTGTTGACCATGATAGCCATTCCATTTCTTCTGAGGGATTCCTGCCTGCAGTAGTAGATATAATGGTCATCTGAGTTAAATTCACCCATTCCAGTCCATTTTAGTTCGTTTATTCCTAGAATGTTGATGTTTACTCTTGCCATCTCCTGTTTGACCACTTCCAATTTACCTTGATTCATGGACCTAACATACCAGGTTCCTAGGCAAAATGCTCTTTATAGCATCAGACCTTGCTTCTTTCACCAGTTACATCCACAGCTGGGTATTTTTTTTTTTTGCTTTGACTCCATCCCTTCATTCTTCCTGGAGTTATTTCTCCACTGATCTCCAGTAGCATATTGGGCACCAACTGACCTGGGGAGTTCCTCTTTCAGTGTCCTATCATTTTGCCTTTTCATATGGCTCATGGAGTTCTCAAGGCAAGAATACTGAAGTGGTTTGCCATTTCCTTCTCCAGTGGACCACATTCTGTCAGACCTCTCCACCATGACCCGCCCATCTTGGGAGGCCCCACAGGGCTTGGCTTAGTTTCTTGAGTTAGACAAGGCTGTGGTCCATGTGATTAGATTGACTAGTTTTCTGTGATTATGGTTTCAGTGTGTCTGCCCCTTGATGCCCTCTCGCAACACCTACTGTCTTACTTGGGTTTTTCTTACCTTAGATGTCGGGTATCTCTTCACAGCTGTTCCAGCAAAGTGCAGCCGCTGCTCCTTACCTCAGACGAGGTTTATCTCATCACCACCGCCCTTCCTGACCTTGAACATGGAGTAGCTCCTCTTGGCCCTCTTGCGCCCATGCAGCCAAATAGAATGATATAAAATCAAGATATATTGGGAGAAATATCAAACAACCTCAGATATGCAGATGATACCATTCTAATGGCAGAAAGTGAAAAGGAACTAAAGAGCCACTTGATGAGGGTGAAAGAGGAGAGTGAAAAAGCTGCATTGAAACTCAGTATTCAAAAAATTAAGATCATGGCATCTGGTCCCATCATCTCATGGCAAACAGAAGAGGAAAAAGTGGAAGCAGTAACATATTTTATTTTTTTGGGTTCCAAAATCATTGCTGACAATCATTTCAATCATGAAATTAAAAGATGCTTGCTGCTTGGAAGGAAAGCTGACATACCTAGACTATGTATTAAAAAGCAGAGACATCACTTTGCCAGCAAAGGTCCGTATAGTCAAACCTATGGTTTTTCCAGTAGTCACTTACGGATGTGAGAGTTGGACCATAAAGAACGCTGAGTGAGAGCTGAAGAATTGATGCCTTCAAATGGTAGTCTGGAGAAGACTCTTGAAAGTGCCTTGGACTGCAAGGAGATCAAAACAGTCAATCCTAAAGGAAATCAGTCCTGAATGGTCACTGGAAGGACTGATGCTGGAGGTCCAATACTTTGGTCACCTAATATGAAGAGCCAACTCACTGGAAAAGACCCTGTGCTGGGAAAGATTGAAGGCAAAAGGAGAAAGGGCTGGCAGAGAATGAGGTGGTTAGATAGCATCACCAACTCAATGGACATGAATGTGAGCAAACTCCAGGATATAGTGGAGGACATATGAGCCTGGCATGCTACAGTCCATGGAGGTCAAAAAGAGTCAGACATGACTTAGTAACTGGACAACAACAATGAGAGTACTAACATTTGCAAAACAGTCTTACTTGCCAATTATATTTGCAGACTGACTAGGGTATCATATGCAAAGGAAATATGCTAATTTTTATTGAGCAAAGGGTTATAGACAGGTCATGATTTAATATATATATATATATTTTAAAATTCTCTCTCTCTATATATATATCTATATATGGTGCATGTGTAATGTAAGCTGAATAATTCTAATTCTTATGGATGGTATGAAATGAGCTCATTAATTGGAGAATTTAAACACAGGAGTGTCTGCCTATTAAGCTAGTGCTGTAATCAACCACTGAATCTAACTCCCCATATTAACTCACCAGTGATTCTCTTGACATCCGGATGGGCTTCTTTGCACTGAATAGCCCACTGACTACCCCCAGGGTAAGACTTTGGCACTCTTAAGTACCAATTTTATAAGAGCCCATATTTTGATACCAATTATGGAACAATGTCCTATTGGTCTTATTATTAAGATCTGATGACTGAAAAAGTCCACCTCGATTTATCAGTGTTAAAGATATTACTTTTTCCCAAGACAGGCAACTTTTTATTGAGTATAGCTGATTTACAATGTTGTGTTAGTTTCAGTGATCTAGCACAATTCAGTTTTATATGTATATTTTATTTTATATGTATATTTTTATTTTCTTTTTCAGATATTTTTCCATTATAGGTTATTACAAGATATTGAGTATAGTAACCTGTGCCATATAGTAGGTATTTATTGTTTATCTAGTTTATATACAGTAGTATGTATTTGTTAGTCCCAAACCTGATATTGGGTTAGCCCCAAAGTTCATTCATGTTTTTCCATAAAAGCTTTCAGACAAACCTGAGCAAACTTTTTGGCCAATCCAATAGTTAATCCCTCCCACTCTTTCCTCTTTCGTTACCATAACTTTATTTACTGTATCTGAGTCTATTTCTGTTTTTTTTTTTTAGGTTCATTTGTATCATTTTTTAGATTACACATATAAGTGATATCTCCTCTGGAGAAGGAAATGGAAATCCACTCTTGTATTCTTGCCTGGAAAATCCCAGGAACAGAGGTAGCCTGGTAGGCTTATAGTTTATTGGGTTACAAAGAGTTGGTCATGACTGAGCGACTAAACATCAACAGCGTAAGTGATATTACTTGTACAAGATAGTACTTGTCTTTCTCTGACCTACTTCACTTAGTACAATAATCTCTAGGTCTATTCATGTTGCTGGAAATGACATTATTTAATTCTTTTTTATAGCTGAGTAATATTCCATTGTTTATGTGTGTACACACACACATCTTATTTATCCATTCATCTATCAGCTGATGTTTATGTTGCTTCTACATCTTGGCTGTTGTAATAGTGCTGCTATGGGATAACATTGGGATGCATGCTATCTTTTCAAATTAGAATTTTTGTCCTTTCCAATTGTATGCCTAGGAGTGGGATTGCTGGATCATATGGTAACTCTATTTTTAATTTTTTAAAGAATCTTCATAATGTTCTCCTTAGTGGTTGCACCAGTTTACAGTCCCACCAACAGTGTAGGCAGGTTCCCTTTCTCTACACTTCTTCCAGCATTAATTATTTGTAATCTTTTTGATGATGGCCAGTCTGACTTGTATAAGGTGATATCACAATATAGTTTTGATTTGCATTTCTCTAATGATTAGTGATGTTGATGAGCATCTTTTTATATACTGGTTTGCCATCTGTGGGTTTCCCTGATAACTCAGTTGGTAAAGAATCAGCCTGTAATGCAGAAGACCCTGGTTCAATTCTTGGGTTGGGAAGATCTGCCGGAGAAGGGATAGGCTACCCATTCCAGGATTCTTGGGCTTCCCTTGTGACTCAGTTAGTAAGAATCTGCTTGCAATGTGGGAGACCTGGGTTCGATCTCTGGGTTGGGAAGATCCCCTGGAGAATACCCACTTCAGTATTCTGGCCTGGAGAATTCCATGGACTATATAGTGCATGGGGTCTCAAAGAATTGGACGTGATTGAGTGATTTTCACTTGTCATCTGTGTGTCTTCTATGGAGAAATGTCTATTTAGTTAAAGACATACTTAAAGGTAGGCTTCCCTGGTGGTTTAGTGGTAAAAAAATCTGCCTGCAATGAAGGAGACCCAGGTGCCTGCAATGCAGGAGACCCAGGTTCGATCATCCCAAGATCCCCTGGAGGAAGGCATGGCAACCCACTCCAGTATTCCTGCCTGGAGAATTCCATGGAGAGAAGAGCCTGTGGGCTATATAGTCCATGGGGTCATACAGAGTCAGACACTACTGAACCGCTGCTTACAGCAGCAGCAGATCCTTGAGCTTATTATTATATTTGGTCTTTCCATATAAAAGTCCTAGTTAACAATAGCTAATACTGGTTTACAAAATAATTGTCCTATATACACACACACAATATTCTTTAACTGAGATAGGAAAATGCTGCTTAAAATAAGAGCCTTATTTTAGAATACAGAAGCTTTTGCATTCAAGAAGAACAGCCGGATTGGTATTGGAGAGATAGCTTTTGGTTTGGAAGTGGAAGAGGTGACAAATATAACAGACTCATTCTTCCTGCATTTATGGTCTAAAATAGGGGTATGGAAATAATTAGGAAACTAAAAATCCTAATGAGTGGGGCTAGGGCCCAGGCATCAGTTTTTTTTTTAAATTTGTATTCTTTTTTTCTTTATTAAATTATGAAAGTATGATAATACACTTACAGGAGACTTGGAAAATACAGAACAAAGTTACATGTAGTTCTACTATATATTACAATTATTTTTAAGTAGATAAATTATGATTTGTAGTTGGAGTTTCAATATCAAATTCTCAAAAATTAGTTGAATATACAGGAAAGTAGAAGGATATAGTAGACCTGAAAAGTACCATAAACCAATTCAACATAATTAAGATTTATACGATTTTCACACAATGGTGGGATACAAAATCTAGTCAGATTCCCATAGATAAAAGAGGAGACACTGGAACAGGCATCAGTTTTTAAAACTTCTCAGATGATTTCAGTGTGCCACAGATTTGGAAATTACTGGTCTAGAGTCTTGCTACTCCATTTGTGGTTCAGTTCAGTTCAGTTGCTCAGTCGTGTCGGACTCTTTGTGACTCTATGGACAGCACACCAGGCTTCCCTGTCCATCACCAACTCCTGGAGCTTACACAAATTCATGTCCCTCGAGTTGGTGATGTCATCCAACCATCTCATCTTCTGTCATCCCCTTGTCCTCCCACCTTCAATCTTTCCTAGCATTAGGGGTTTTTTTCCAATAAGTTGGTTTTTCATATCAGGTGGCCAAAGTATTGCAGTCCAAGGGACTCTCAAGAGTCTTCTCCAATACTGCAGTTCAAAAGCATCAATTCTTGGGCATTCAGCTTTCTTTATAGTTCAACTCTCACATCCATACATGACTACTGGAAAAACCGTAGCTTTGACTAGACAGACCTTTGTTGGCAAAGTAATGTCTCTTCTTTTTAATATGCTGTCTAGGTTGGTAATCGGGGAAGGCAATGGCACCCCACCCCAGTAATTTTGCCTGGAAAATCCCATGGACGGAGGAGCCTGGTAGGCTCTAGTCCATGGGGTCGCTAAGAGTCGGACACGACTGAGCGACTTCACTTTCACTTTTCACTTTTCACTTTCATGCATTGGAGAAGGAAATGGCAACCCACTCCAGTATTCTTGCCTGGAGAATCCCAGGGACAGGGGAGCCTGGTGAGCTTCCGTCTATGGGGTCGCACAGAGTCGGACATGACTGAAGCGACTTAGCAGCAGCAGCAGCAGCAGGTTGGTAATAGCTTTTCTTCCAAGGAGCAAGCATATTTTAATTTTACAACCAGTATGCAGAATCTTGGGCCTTCATTTCAGGTCTACTGATCAGAATCTGCATTTTAACAAGTTCACCCAATGGTTTCTATACACATTAAAGCTCAAGAAACACTGGGCCAGGAAAGTTTTTGACTCTGGCTGTATGTTAGAATCATGCGAGGAGATTTAAAAATGTAATGATATTCTGCTCTCATCCACAGAGACTGTAATTTATCTGGTACAGGATGGGACCTAGGATTTTTGGCATGCTGTATGGTTCTCAGGTGATTCCAATGTGCAGTCACTATTGTGAAGTAGAAGCTGAATGCCCAAGTAACTTTGCATAAAAGAGAATCTAGACATTACTCAGGTAGCTTGGGGATATACAAGTTAGGGACAGTATGAAAGGTGAGATTTAAGGATGCTTATCCTGATTTTTTTGGGCTCCAAAATCATTGCAGATGGTGACTGCAGCCATGTAATTAAAAGACACTTACTCCTTGGAAGGAAAGTTATGACCAACCTAGATAGCATATTCAAAAGCAGAGACATTACTTTGCCAACAAAGGTTCGTCTAGTCAAGGCTATGGTTTTTCCTGTGGTCATGTATGGATGTGAGAGTTGAACTGTGAAGAAAGCTGAGTGCTGAAGAATTGATGCTTTTGAACTGTGGTGTTGGAGAAGACTCTTGAGAGTCCCTTGGACTGCAAGGAGATCCAACCAGTTCATTCTGAAGGAGATCAGCCCTGGGATTTCTTTGGAAGGACTGATGCCAAAGCTGAAACTCCAGTACTTTGGCCACCTCCTGTGAAGAGTTGACTCATTGGAAAAGACTCTGATGCTGGGGAGGGATTGGGGGCAGGAGGAGATGGGGACGACAGAGGATGAAATGGCTAGATGGCATCACTGACTTGATGGACCTGAGTCTGAGTGAACTCCAGGAGATGATGATGGACAGGGAGGCCTGGCGTGCTGCGATTCATGGGGTTGCAGAGTTGGACACGACTGAGCAACTGAACTGAACTCAACTGACTGATCCTGGTTGATGTAGCTATGTGTTAGGAAGCTAAGCTTTTTGACAGGATAGTTTTTCCAATGAGAAATTTCCATGGTGATAGGGAAGGAAGAATAGAATTTGGTTGAAGGACTTTAAAAATAAAGTCCTTCAATATAATCAAATCAATAATATTTGATTTCAGGTTACTGACTTTGCTATGAAGCAGGATAAGAGGTGATCATGAGAGCATTTGATCCTAATCATTTTCAGAATTCTTACAAGATATGTAGAATCCTCTGATAATGAAGCCTTGATCTACTGAAAATATAAACTACAGGAAGCATGACCCCAGATAATTGGAGAACTTAAAGATGGAGACATCTTGTTATCAGATATTTGGGAAATAAACATATCATATAAGAGTGGTTTATACTTTGCCCACCAACTGCTTCTACAGGAATGAGTAGTATCTCCCCAAAATGAGTCTAGGTCAGTTTATCATTCTTGCTTTTTTTATTATGTAAACTTCTTTTTGTTCACTCATGCTGCCTTCTTCCTGAGTTTCATGTGGTCCATTTAGTTGGAAGGACTTTCAGATTCTCATGTCTAGTTATCAAGGCAGTAAGACTTTTCATTCTATTATTTTTAATTGAAGTAAAATTGGCTTACATATTATATTAGTTTCAGGTGTACAACATAGTGATTTGATATTGTTAAACATCATGAAATGATCACCATGATGTCTAGTTACCATCTGTCACCATACAAAATTATTACAACATTATTGACTATATTTTCTGTGCCATACATCACATGTGACTTATTTATTTTATAATTGGAAGTTTGTACCTCTTAATTTGCTTTGACTGTTTAGCTTATCCCTCCATCCCCATACACTCTAGCAACCATCAGTTTGATCTCTGTATCTATGAACCTATTTCTGTTTTATGATGTTTGTTCATTTGTTTTGTTTTTTCCTTAGATTCCATGTATAAGTAAGTCATATGATATTTATCATTTCTTGACATATTTCACTTACTTTCTAGTCCATCTCTATGTGGTCCCTTTGTTTGCTGTGTAGAATCTGTTCGGCCAGGCTTCAGTTCTTCTTTAGGAAGAACTGCTTTATGAGTTGGCATCCCACTCCAGTACTCTTGCCTGGAAAATCCCATGGACGGAGGAGCCTGGTAGGCTGCAGCCTATGGGGTCGCTAAGAGTTGGACACGACTGAGCGATTTCACTTTCACTTTTCACTTTCATGCATTGGAGAAGGAAATGGCAACCCACTCCAGTGTTCTTGCCTGGAGAATCCCAGGGATGGGGAGCCTGGTGGGCTGCCGTCTATGGGGTCGCACAGAGTCGGACACAACTGAAGTGACTTAGCAGCAGCAGCTTTATGAATAGGTGTAGATTCACCATATTTGTGGGAGGATGTGCATTCAGGGTCTTCTATGCCTCCACTTTTAATCTGGAAAAGCCAAGGCTTTTCCATTCTAACTCTTTATCTCTGATTCTTTGACATTAGATACAGTCACCTCTAAGCAGTGAAGAAACTTCTGATCATCAAGTAAAGGGTACATCAACTTAAAACAATCACACACACACACACACACACACACACACACACACAAGCCAAATGACAAATCTAGAACTTTCTTTCCTTCTGAAATAAAGGGGATCATTTATCTACACTTAACTAATTTCAGAGCCAGGTATCAAAAATTCCCCTTGAGGCATCCAGGTCATTTGTATTAAGCTTGGGTACCTATTCATGTTTAGTGTAGCTGTATCTTGTCTAAGACATTTAATCCAAAGGAAGTGTTAAGTGTAGTTGCAAAGTTAAGATATTGAGCAAGCAGGTTCTCAAGGGAGGACATGTTTACTACATTTCATCTAACCTCTCCTGCCTCCTTTCTAGAAGAAGGAATGATGGACAAGAAGGTGGTGACATGTTCCAAAAGATGCTATTTTTGTGTATATCTTATCTTCAAGCACATAATAGAGTGGGTATTCTTTGGGGCTTTTGCTCCTGCACAGAAGTGTCAATGTGAAAAACTGGCTAAATGCTGAGTGTGGACAGTGTGCATAAGGGTGAGTGTAAGGCAAAAATCAGATGAGAGAAGGCGAGGTGATAATAGCAAGGCACTCTCCCTCTATCTATCAAGCAGTGTATAAAATGGGGATGAACTCATACAAGAGAAAGTAGCACTGACATATATACAGTACCATGTGTAAATTAGGCAGCTAATAGGAAGACTTCCCTGGTGGCTCAGACGTAAAGCGTCTGTCTACGATGCGGGAGACCTGGGTTCGATCCCTGGGTTGGGAAGATCCCTTGGAGAAGGAAATGGCAATCCACTCCAGTACTATTGCCTGGAAAATCCCATGGACAGAGGAGCCTGGTAGGCTACAGTCCATGGGGTCGCAAAGAGTCGGACACAACTGAGCGACTTCGTGTTCATGTTTCATGTTCAGGAAGCTGCTATATAATATGGGGAGCTCAACTCGGTGCTCTATGATGATCTAGATGGGGATGGGGTAGGATGGGGGAGAGGGATGGGAGACTCAGGAGGGAGTGGATATATACACGTATACCTGATTCACATTGTTATACAGTAGAAACTAACACAACATTGTGAAGCAACTACACGTGCATGCTCAATGGTGTCCGACTCTTTATGACCCTCTGGACCATATAGCCCGCCAGTCTCCTCTGTCCATGAGATTTCCCAGGCAAGGATACTGGAGTGGGTTGCCATTTCCTACTCCCAAAGCAGCTATATTCCAATTAAAAAAAATAAAAATAAAATAAGCTGAATCTCAAAAAATTTAGCATACAGTTTCTCTTAGTCAGTGTCAACCTATGCATGAATCTCATACATTGTGCTGTTTAGCCAAGTATTTTTTCTTTGTGTGTCAGTGTGACATAAAATGACTAAAGCTAATTTCACTCTGTCAATCTTTACTTCATATTAGGTTCAAACCAGAAAGTGAGCAAAAGATGTCTAGGAAGACAGCTTAGGGATTAAGGAAGAAACTGCTTAAATAACTGGAGCAGCAGTCTGGGGATATTTAGTGAAATGCCCTTCATGTCATTGGACTTGCTACAGAGGAAGAGATGCTAAGAATTGGCATCTTGATGAGATTAGTAGGTGGGAGGAATTCAGTGATGCCATTCTGAAATCCAAAGTCCTCAATTGCCACACAACATCCCAAACTTCAGCAGAATGCGCGCGATAAGGATTCTGTGTTACCACATGAGGGTAAACCCTACTGTGTATGTTATTTGAGCAGGGAGGAGTCTTATGTATCAGGGAGATTGTCAACAAAAAGATTACATTGCTTGTAATCGGATGTAAGGGGTTAAGATTTCATTATTCTAAATATTCACTTACTTGGATGACCTACCCTCTATCTTCCTGGATACTAGTAACTTAGATGTCATGACATAAATATTTAGTTCTCTCTTGGTTACCAAATAGCATGCTTCTTCCTCATCTAATCTTCTGCTTTCATCTGTTCTTTTAACAGCGTATTTATATCACTATTGAAGTTGATTTAAAATTGTATTTATTTGGTTGTTTATTAAAGTATGTTGGTATGAATTTCTCCATCCTTCCTTCCCTTTCCCAGGCACTTTAGCCCTCTCTCCCTCACCCTTTTTAAATCTGACCGAACATAATTTGATCAGACTGTCCCCCACCTCCTCTCTAGTCTTTCTGTTCTGTTTCTCGTCTCCTTTATTGACACTAGCACCTAGAGAGTTTGTTTCTTGGTCGTTGTCTTTGTTCACCTCCAATTTAGGCTCTTCAAATGATATCACACTTTTCTCTCAACACATATGCAACTAATTCAGCTGTTTGACATGTTTACTCCTCACGTTTATACAAAACACATTTAAACTTTCACTTTTTATTTGCATCTGCATTTCATCCTCTTTAGAAGAAAACTCACACTAGAGAAGCATCTGCCAGAGCTGCAGTTCTGTTTCAATTTCATTGTGCTTATGTATTTATTTTTTGTACTCATCTAGTAATGAGAGAAACTATACTGTGGTTGGGTAATAGTCATCTCTTACCATCTCAGAAAGGTACTAATACCTCCTTAATGAATTTAGACCTATGTGAATATATTTGGGAGTGATATTTCTCCATGTGTATGTATTTCACATGGATGGATGCACATGGTCAGGCATATAACTATTTATAATAAAGGTAGAAGATTGGCAAGTTAGCTTTCAATCTCTGTTAGGCAGGAAGCAGACCGTTCTCTTCTTTAGCACAAAACCACCAAAGAGTGCTGTTTGGCAGTCGCTTTCAGGTGAATGATCAATTGTTCCTTTGCTTCCAGCTCTACTAGTGAAATTCCTATCATGAACCAGAAGTATTCCAGAGCCACAGTTTACCCTTTCAGTATTTTCAGACTCTAGCACAGGCCACAGATTTTATCTTAAACATTCAGGATATTATTTTTTATTTAATTGTATTCATATAATAATTTCTTGGTCTCTCCTTTAGAATTTGCTCAAGTATAATTAAGTAACTGCAGCAGCTGCTGCTGCTGCAGGCAGTACAGGGTACGAAGACGGGCTTGTGTGGTAGCTAAGCAACAGGCTAGACGTGATAATTTATAAAGACGCAGGGCTTTGTGACCCTCAGCTAGTTTTTGCCTAGTTTCATTTTTGGTTAGTTGGGGCCAGTATGGGTTGATAGTGAATACTGACATGGCTTATATTAAATAAATAGACAAAAATATTATGTACTTCTTAAATCACAGAATCTTCCTTTCTTCTAAACTTCAGTGACACTTTCTCAGATTATCTAGATTTTATGTTTGTGTGCCTGAAGGATTTCTAAAAGTCATTCTATATGTCATTGTTTTTATTTCTTCTGGTGTAGTTATCCATTGATTCCAACTGCTATTAACCTCATCGTGTGTGACCTCAGTAAATTCATTAACCTGTCCATGTCCTTAGGTTACTATAGCTTCTGTAAAATAAAATACACAAATCAATCTTTTTTTTCTGTATACTTGCTTCTGTTCATTTATCTTTCAAAGTACCTCCGTTTCTCTTTTTCCCAGGTCTCTATGTATTCAGAGCCTGGGTAGCTTGTTGACTGGAAGCTTTAACTTCTGCTCCCCTTCATAAAATATGAAAAGCTTCTCTTGCTTGGTCAACATAGCCTATTAGTAAGAATGTGTGTTGCAAGTATCTATGACACTCTATCTTAGTTTAGAAGAAACATTACCTTTTGGAAGTGCAGATACCTGGTGAACAAGAATTTTAGTGAGGATTTTTAACATTTCACATCAATGGTATTAATAAAGGTAGGAAACACTACTTTAGCTAGAAGGGAATTAAAAGCCTTCCAATAAAGCTTGCTGCATTTTTCTCCTCAGGAAATTCTAAGGCTCCTAGTGCCTGTCAAACATTGGTAATGTGTCTGTAAATTTCAGTTGACAGAAAACACATCAGTTAATCAGCAACCTCAAAAAGTAAACAAAGCTGAGCCTCAGAAAGCGATCGCTAAGCAGCCAGTGTGGTTCTTAGAGGTAATGTTAGGAAGAGCAGACAGAAACTAGAAGGAACACCAAAGGTAATTCTCCTTATCCTGAGTAGAAACTGCCCTCCAGTCACTCCTGGACTTCTGTGACATTAAATCCTTGCCTGTGTCACTTGGCTGATAATTAGCTGGTAGCATACTTCCACGCTCTACACTTTGTCATCAAAATCCTGTCCATGGTTTTCTTCATTCTTTTTCTGTTTTAAAAAATTACACATACCATCACAAAAAATTGCAGAGATATCACAAAGCTGCCTGGAATTTAAAAATGGGACCATTTTCACATTTTGTTTTGAACTTAAAGCACAGATACAATTGATTTTCTTTCCTCCACCCAACCAATTCCATTTTCCTCCCCACTTCCCTCATGGAAAGAACCATTTTATGAACTTGATATGACCTTTCCAGTCAGTTCTTTCAAGCTACTTACATAGCCTAGAAACAACATATACTTTTTTGATGTGTAAAAATGTACATAAATGTTAGCCTGCATGCTTCACCTAATAATTTTCCTGCTCTCTATCCTTGTTAGGCTTTCATTGCCCTATCTTTTTATTTTTTCTTGCATATTCTTTCTCCTCATTTACACTTATATCTGTCTCATCCCATTCCCTCATTTTTTTTTCCCCTTCCTTATTCTTATGGTATTTTATTTCTAGCACACACACACACATGCACACACTCACATGATTATCTAAATGTACCCTAACAAAACAAAACTGCATAGCAATTTCTCCCCATCTGCTTTCAGTGGACCTTCCCATGTGTACCTTAGTGTGATGTGATCCTCACTAGCACAAAAAGAGCAGGAAGTCTATACCACCAGAGGAGGCTAAAGTCTTAAACCTCTTGACTAACTCAAGTCTCTAATAATCTTCTCATGCAAAATGACCCCTCTGAGAGAGATATATAAACCTTGGGAGGACTGACCATTGTAGTGACTCATGCATTAAAATTAATGTGGCTGCCTCAGTCTTATCTTAATTTGCTTCTTCCTTGGTTATGGAAGCAGCTGAGTTTCTGACTACAACTTGCACAAGGTCATAAGGCATTTGACATCTAAAAGGAGTCCACTCTTTCCCTATTAGTTCTGTAACCAGATCTTAGAATTTCCCTAGAGAATGATCTCTGTATTCTGTATACCTCCTGTTGTAATTTTCTGGTCCATTTACCGAACTCCCACTCAGATCAAAGGGCAATGTGTATTGACTCACTAAATTCTTGGCCAACTTTTGCACTCTCTGAGGTTACCTGATGTTTTTTCCATGTGTCTTCCTTAACACATGTTCCTACCCTCAGTCAAATACTGATACTCACTTGTATTGCCTTGTGCAGTTTTGATATACCTCTTCCTCTTGTAGGAGAACCAAAGAGTGTGCTTATACTCAGACAAATGGTAAACCTCTTCCAAGGAGCTTGAGCCAATATGGATACCCTCCTCCTCATTTTCACAAAACTTTCATGTGCACAAGGGATCCTGGGGAGAGGAGCCAGAGAAGTGAGATATCTTCCCCCTACTTGTTTGATTTCTTTCCTATGTAGTTAGTCCATAGTTCAGTTTTGTCTACCCAAGTGGATTTCATGTCTTTCAGGGTAAGGCTCATGGCTATATAATTCAATATATCTGTGTGAACAGGTCCTATCTAAGGAACCCTCTGTGCCATAGACATACTGAACTGTCTTTTAGTTTCTTGAATACAGTGTGAACATACCATGGGCCTTTGAATACACATTTACCTACACTTGGAACATCTCTAGTATAAACCTTTTCCCCACTTTGACTCCCACCCCAGTTCACCCCAAATTTTGTCTAGGTAACATCCTCATACAGCATGTCTCAGCTTAGATGTTGCTTTTTTCCCAGAAATCATCCTAGATATTCCAAGTCTGAAAAATCTCCTCATTACTTACTATCTTCTGTCCTTATTGTTGACTTACTTGTGTGCCTTCCCGATGAGACTGCAAGCTCTGTATCTGTCATGTTCAAATTGTACCTTGAATGCCTGGCACAGAGTGATACATAGTAAAAATCTTCCAGTGACCTAGTGGTCTAGGTTGTGGAGGCTCTTATTTCACCCTGTCCAATGACCTTGTAAAAGCATTAACTTTTCCCCACCTCCTTATTTTTTCTTTTCCTAGACAGTTTTTTTTGAACAAATTACAGAGGAAGGAAAGTTGTTTTGCTCTTAACCTGTCTATGAGTTAATGTGTTGCATCTCTGCCCATTTTAACTAAGGGAGGAAAACATCTTTACACAGTTTTAGCTACTTGTATTTACCTGACTAAAACCTTGAGTTTAATCAGTATGAAAATTACCTCACTGAAATCCTCATCTTAAAGCATATGAAGTACCTTCAGCAGAATTCATATTTCAGTTTAAGAAAACTCAAAGAATGCTGCTGATGACACATTCATCAACATAATATATAGCTTTTTTATCTTAGGATTTCACATCTTAGGATTTATCAAGACTAATTAACCAATGGAAACAAGGTCTCATGGTAGACCTTGTTTACCACGATAGAGGTAAAGAGATGGCATCAATAGTTCCTTTTATCACTGTGTACTAAGAAACTCCCGGATTCTTATCCACTAATGAGAAAATGCACATCAAAAGTTATATTAGTCCAGGGTTTTCCTTTATTCAGGAAGCTTTCCTGACTCTTGACAGTCTTTCCTATATAGACTATCCATGTAAAAATTATTTTGATACTTTTGAAATTTTGACCCTTGAGTGGGTAGCTGAACTGAGCAACTTCTTGAATGAGTTAATTATTTTTTCCATTTATTCCTGCAAGGTCCTTTATATGTGAAAGGGAAAAATAATCTGGTAACTCATGTCAAACAAGTGAAGAAAAATGACCCTGAAATGTACAAAATGGCAGTAGACTGACTCCTCACATTTATACTTACATTACAGCTTATTTTCATATAAATTCAAGCTGCTAAAAATTACTCCCACAGGCATCTATGTAAAGTCATTTTCTCCCCCCACACATTTCCTTGTAATAAATGAAGTCTTAGAGTAATTCCTTTAAATAGCTGTAGAAGAGAAAATGAAGATTGTGTGCCAACTTCCAAATTAGGAGACTTCACCTCAGTGCGGTGACAGTTTGCTGAAGAGGGCCTCCGGAGAGCTGAGGCTCCTCTCCTTGGGAGATCCTTCTCCTATCCAGCACTAAGGCCCTGCCTTCTGCCAGGCCAGTCTCCTTACTATATAGGCCCCCTTGAGGGAGTCTGGCACAAAAGTAGGTTCTGGAATCAGAGAGTATTTGTTCAGATATTCTCTCTGCTGCCTTTTAGCTGTGTCAGTTTGGTGATTTATTTGTCACTTCTGCTTATCTCCCAGGCTTGCTGTAAGGGTCACATTAGATAATATAAAAGAGAGCTGTATGAAGAACTCTGATCAGCCCATAGTAGTTACTCAATAAATGTTAGTTCCTTCCTCTCTCTTCTGCTTATGACTTTGTACATTCTCTTTCTCTCCTGGTATATTCTATCTTCTTATCTTCAAGGAGCAACACTTATAACTCTCACTCAGAATTTCTTTATGATTCCAGTCCACACTGAGTCACATCCTGCTTTAGGATGCTCTTAATGTTAGTTGGGATCACTGGTTTATTATTGCATTTTCCTAGTTATACGTGTGAGCATATACTAAATAGGCAACAAAAATATCTGCAGATTTGTGGCATTTTATTTTTATATAGTTACCCTAACACCTAACATAGGTGGGTAAGTAATCTCAAGGTTTCAAGCTATGTAATTGATTATCATTATCCAGGACCTAAACAGATATAAAAAGTGTTGAAAAGGTTAATGTCTAAAAAGACAAACACTGTAGTTTACTCACTTTGGGGTTTTGGGCTTCTAGTTAATTAAACAGACATCATTTTATTTTGTGGGATGACCTACTTTTTATGATAAACTATCTACTGGTTGAGTTTTTTCTCTGGATTTTTTTCTGTGAAGATCAAAACAAACCTCAAACTTCTCACTGTATTACTGCATTTGAATTTCAGTGACTTTGGATAGCTAAGCAATTATTGTACAGTCTCATACCCTGTTCATAAGGATTTAGACTAAGGGTTAGTCTAAAATTAAGGGTTCAATTTGGCTGTGTGAGAAACAAGATTCAGAGAAGATAGCCAGTAACATTCCTGCCAACTGTGATCAAATACACTGAGGCAAGACAACATAGAGAAGGTTCTTTGGGAGCTGCTAAGCAATATAAATTGAAAATGAGAGTCAGGTTTAAATTCAGCTAAGTCTTTCTGTTTATAAGTGCATGAAAAGGTTCATAGCAAAAAGAGTTACAGACTGTTGAATAAACAGAGTGAAGTAAGTCAGAAAGAATAACACCAATACAGTATATAATGCATATATATGGAATTTAGAAAGATGGTAACGATGACTTATATGCAAGATAGCAAAAGAGACACAGATGTAAAGAACAGACTTTTGGACCCTGGAGAAGGTGAAGGTGGGATGATTTGAGAGAATAGCACGGAAACGTGTGTATTATTATATGTGAAATAGATCGCCAGTCCAGGTTCGATGCATGAGACAGGGTGTTCAGGGCTGGTGCACTGGGATGACCCTGATGGATGGAATGGGGAGGGTGGTGGGAGGGGACTTCAGGATGGGGAACACAGGTACACCCATGGCTGATTCATGTCAATGTATGGCAAAAACCACCACAATATTATAAAGTAATTAGCCTCCAATTAAAATAAATAAATTAAAAAAAGATTGTTGAATAAACTAAAATACCTCAACATTCATAAACAATTTCTTTCAGTTGTTTATTGCTCTAAAGAAATTATTATCCATCATTAAACATATAAAGCCCTCTGTGTCTCACCCTAGAGCACTTTACATGGAGTTGCTCATTTGACAAGCAACTCAAATGCAAAATAATACTTGCGATTCAAGAGGCTGATATTGTGGTTTTTTCTTTTAGGATTAAGGTAAATATTTTGTTACAGTTTGTTCAGGATAGTGCTGGTTTATGACTATGGTCTTGACATAATCATTCATTGTACCCACTTTCACTATCAAATGAGGTTTTTTTTTAGACAGTAATTAAAAAAAAATTTATTTCTGGGGTCCTGATTGCAGTTCTGTTCATATACTGTGTTCATAGCATCTTATGGCCTGGGGCCTGTCTCTCTAGATGGGTATTTAGTACCTGGCCTAGGTGAAGTCTCCACGTATGTTGGCTAATGGTTCCTGTTGTTTAATGAATTTTATCCCTCCAAAAGATAGTTAAAGTTCTAACCTCAGTACCTTATTTGGAAATTAGGTATTTACTGTTGTAATCAAGTTAAATTGGGTTGGGGTGGGCCCTAATTCAGTGACTTTATGAGAGAGATTTGAAGACACGGAGGAGACTCAGAGGAAGAAGGCCTTGTATATGCTGAGGCAGAGATTGGAGTTGTGTTGCCACAAACCAAGGAATGTAAAGGATTGCCAGCAACCATTGAAAGCTAGAAGAGGCAAGGAAAGATTGCTCCCTAGTGCCTTTAGAGGGAGTGTGGCCCCACCAACACCCCAATTTCACACATTTAACCTCCAAACCTGTGAGAGGATAAATTCCTGTTGTTTTAAGCAACTCAGATTGTAATAATTTGTTGCGTGTATGCTCATTTGCTCAGTTGTGTCCAGCTCTTTACGACCCCATAGACTACAGCCAACCAGGCGCCTCTGTCCATGGGATTTCCCAGGCAAGAATACTGGAGTGGGTTGCCATTACCTTCTCCAGGGGATCTTCCCAACTGAGGGATCGAACTCATGTGTCCTGTATTTCCTGCATTGGCAGGCAGATTTTTTACCATTGAGCCACCTGAGAAGCTTACAGGAACCCTAGCAAACTACCACATTTGTTCAATTCACCTCTGCTAGAAGATGACAGGTTCTTTGGGGTTCACAAAGTGAAATTTTATACTCTATATAACCTAAGTCTTATATCTGCTGCTGCTACTGCTTCTAAGTCGCTTCAGTCGTGTCCAGCTCTGTGCGACCCCATAGATGGCAGCCCACCAGGCTCCCCCGTCCCTGGGATTCTCCAGGCAAGAACACTGGAGTGGGTTGCCATTTCCTTCTCCAATGTATGGAAGTGAAAAGTGAAAGTGAAGTTGCTCAGTCGTGTCTGACTCTTTGGGACCCCATGGACTGCAGCCCACCAGGCTCCTCTGTCCGTGGGATTTTCCAGGCAAGAGTATTGGAGTGGGGTGCCATTGCCTTCTCTGAGTCTTATGTCAGATCATCCTAATTTTGGCTACCTTAGAAAGTCTTCCAGATTGAATTTTGCATTTGACACAGAGTCTGTATTTTAAGTCAGATCATCCCAGTCATACCTTTCAAACTTGGTGAAAATTTCATATAATATGGCAACACAGGTAAACTGAAAAATTCTCAGAAACTCTTTAAAAATGTTTGTATAAATAGATAACTACTGATACAGATTTATCTGTTATGATTTTTAAACAGAGTATTTAGTTGTTTGAAAATTTTTATGTTTCTGTATAGATGCAGGTATAGATACGGCTATCTCCATACATCTATCTTTACTATGTCTACTGTTACTGCTGCTACTGCTAAGTTGCTTCAGTTGTGTCCGACTCTGTGCGACCCCAGAGACAGCAGCCTACCAGGCTCCTCTCTCCCTGGGATTCTCCAGGCAAGAACACTGGAGTGGATTGCCATTTCCTTCTCCAACGCATGAGAGTGAAAAGTGAAAGTGAAGTCACTCAGTTGTGTCCGACTCTTTGCAACCCCATGGACTGCAGCCCACCAGGCTCCTCCATCCATGGGATTTTCCACGCAAGAGTACTGGAGTCGGGGTGCCATTGCCTTCTCCAATCTCTATCTAAATGTGGTATATTTCAAGCAATTTCCATCCATCTGTTAATCTGGCATATCTATTTATCTGTCCATTGATAGATGGATCAATAGATGTTGATAGATATTTTATATAGATGCAAAGGTTTTTATATATGCAGGAAATGCCTTGAATAAAGCCAGATTTCAGAATATTTCACAACTGGACCTTGCTCATTTACATTGTATTAAGTTATTGTACCCTTTTGAAACTGTCTTCCTTCTATTGCTGACTTCTCTTCTATGGGAATAAAATCAACATACTTTACTAATCTCCTGTTAGGATTTAGGGAAAATATTCAGGCCTGATGGCAGTAATGGCAGAGAGACCAGGAAGGGGTGGATGCTGTTGAAATCCTGCTGGGGAATAAGGAATGAGCCATCTGGACCTCCAGCTGAGGCCAATTGGATCCAGACAAGAGCTGCCAGCAGGAATGGTCTGGATCTGGATGAGGGCCATCCCTGCCTAAGGAAGTGGGTTGGCCCTGGAGGATAAGGAAAGGGATGCTCTTCTCAGGAGAAAGTATTTGGAAGACAAGTTCTCTCAGAGGTCACAGTAGGGACAGACATGTTATAATTATTAACACTGACTGAAGGCCAGCAAGATGATGAGCACAGTTGAGAATATAGAAACATTCTTGATTTCTGTCCAGGGAATCATTTTAGCATCTTCTGCTAAAGAAGTCAACTCTTTGTCATTCTTGTCCCTTATGTTTTAACTCTGCAGAGGAGTCATTTTACCTGAACCAAAGAGACCAACCGTTTTTCTTCTGTCAATCCTATCACAGATGTTATATTTCCATTGAAAATTTCTTTCTTCTGGTGCTACTGTTCTTATTCCTTTACTCTCAAATACTTTGGTATTAACTCTAGAGGAAAAGAAATACCCCCTGGTTCATCCATATCTTTTCTATTAGTATCTACAATATTTTGACATTTTATATTTTAGTAGAATTATTGCTTCACTTTTATAGATTAGTTACTAGATTTATATACACATCTCTTTGATTTTAGGGTAGACAAAGAGTTAAGGTAGGCAAAGGCTACCCACTCCAATATTCTGGCCTGGAGAATTCCATGGACTATATAGTCCATGGGGTTGCAAAGAGTTGGACATGACTGAGCGACATTTACTTTCACAAAGAGTAACACTTGAATGAATTCTCATTATGTACTGTGGTTTATTCACTGAGTTTAAAAATAAGCTCTTGGTGAAATCTTGTTTAAATATGTGATTTTTTTTAGTCTAGTGTAAATAAGAGGTGATTCATGATTACTATACTCACAGAGTTGGCCTATTCTTTTGCAGATTTAGTCTTCGATGTTAGACTCTTCTCAGTGCGTTGCTAAGTTGCTTCAGTTGTGTCCGACTCTGTGCGACCCCATAGACGGCAGCCCACGAGGCTCCCCCGTCCCTGGGATTCTCCAGGCAAGAACACTGGAGTGGGTTGCCATTTCCTTCTCCAATGCATGAAAGTGAAAAGTGAAAGTGAAGTCACTCAGTTGTGTGACTCCTAGCGACCCCATGGACTGCAGCCCATCAGGCCCCTCCGTCCATGGGATTTTCAGGCAAGAGTACTGGAGTGGGATGCCATCAGTGCATTAGTATCATAAAAAGCATATTGTTTGTATGAGCACCATGACAGAGGACCCAAAGGAAAAGTCCTGCCAATGAATTTTTAACTATAAGCCATTTCATTCATTTTTCCTCATTAAATTAATTGGTTTGAGTACTATCTGGACAATAAGTAAACCATAGTTAGTTATTTCTAGAAATGTATATCAAACCCCCTTAAGGAGTTTGATTGATTGTTTTTAAAATATTTGTGTCTAGGAGCTTTTGATTCATTTGTTCTAGGGTAGATACCAGCTATGTGTAATTTTGTAGAATCATCTCAAGTGAATCTGATATATACCCCTGAATAAGAGCCATTATTTTAAAGAACGTTATGCTATGTATCATACACTCAGCAGCCTAAAGATTGCAGAACTCTCCTAGTTTTTGTCTCATTCTTTTTCAAATTTTAAGATTATGCCTTGTACATATTGTATCTCTACATGTGGGCCTGCAATCTCAAGCCCATCGAAACCACTGTTCCCAGAAGTCAAGTGTTTCCATAACAGTGAACATCAAAGACTTATTAACATGTGAGTCTTAACTTTGCCCCTAATTTGATCTACTGGCAATAGCAGGATGAACTAATCTAGATTTAGTCTTTCTTGTTTCCTCCTTTACCTGACACTGAGGAGTAAAGGGGCCAAGAGGAAGGCTGGCAGTAGTGAGCTGAAGCAAGGTTCCTCATCACTGAGATAATTGGACATCCATTTCCTAGGTAATGGGGGATAGACTAAGAAAGGCTGAGACAGATGCAGTAAAGTGAAAAGTGTGGTCACTAACACAGTCTGCCTCAGCTGTAAACACAAAACCAAATAAAAGAGCAACAAAGGATTAACAAAATAAGAGAGGATTAAATATATTATAATAGACTATATTTCATTTGAGACTGTTTCTACTGGAACATATCACAAGCCTAAATTGGAAATAAAGTCTATTAAGTTTCAGTCAACCCATGAAATTATTACTGCAAACATTCATTATTTTTTGAAGCTGCCTATTGACAGCCCCTTGCCTGAAGAAAGAATTATGCACCCAAGTCACAGTGTAACACAGCCACTGAGTTTCAGATTGTAAATTCATCACTGTGCTCGTAAGTCCATTCCATTGTTTCAAGTAATATTAAGGTAAAATATATGTACATCTTGTAACTTTTTTTTTTACACTTTTGGTGAGCTATGTTGCCTGATAGAAATCATAATGCCGAAAGTCAAAATGTGCTAGATTATGCACAGAAGCCAAAATTAAAATATTTTTTATATTAAAATATAATAATACCTTGGTGATATTGTAGATTTGGTTCTAGATAACCACAATGAATAAAATATTTCAATAAAAAGAGTCAAACAAATATTTTAGTTTCCCAGTGCATATGAAAGTCATGTTTTTGAAGGGCAGAGAGAAAGGATAAACTAGAAATTTGGGATTAATGTATACATACTACTATATATAAAATAGGTAAGCAATAAGGACCTACTTTATAGCACAGAAAACTGTATTCAATGTATTATAACAACATAATTGGGAAGAATCTGAAAATTAATATATATGTATATACATATAACTGAATTACTTTGGTGTACAACTGAAACTAACATAATATTGTAAATCAACTAAACTTAAATTTTAAAAAGTTATGTTTACACTGTACCATAGCCTATTAAATGTTCAATCATTATGTCTGAAAGTAATGTACCTACCTTAATCAAAATCACTTTGTGGCTGAAAAATGCTAACCACTGCTTGAACTTTCAGGGAGTTGTAATCTTTTTGCTGGAGAGGGTCTTGTGTCAGTGTTGATAGCTGCTGACTGATCAAGATGGTGGTTGCTGAAGATTGGGGTGTCTGTGACAATAGCTTAAAATAATACAGCAATTAAGTTTATTTTTACATATGCTGTAAGCACACAATACATTGCTTTAGGGAGTCAGTTATCATTTAGAGCGATTAAAATAAGAAAAAGTTTTATTTTCATTCATTATTCAATTTTCAGTACTCTTTATTTCTGTAGATCCAAGTTTCTGACTGGTATCATATACCTTCTGCTAGAGAAGTCTTGACCCCATCAAAATCATTTATGAAGCTTAGAATCAACTTCTTTCAAACTCCCTGTTAATGTTATTTTGACCACTTCCTATGAATCATAGGTGTTCATAATGGCATCTAGAACGGAAATCTTCTAAAGTCAGTCTTTCCAGAAAGTTTTCACTTGACTTTGCCCGTATCCATCAGAGGAATCACTAACTGTGGGAGTGATAGTGGAAGCCATAGCCTTACAAATATATTTCTTTAATAATAAGACTTGAAAGTTGAAATTACTCTTTAATCCATGGACTTAAGAATGAATATTGTATTAGCAGGCATGAAAACAACATGAATCTTATTGTACATCTCCATCAGAGCTCTTGGGTGACTGGTGCATTGTCAGTGAGCGGTAATATTTTGAAAGGAATCTTTTTTCTGAGTAGTAGGTTTTAACAGTGGTCTTAAGATACTTAGTAAAACATATAAGCAGATGTGCTGTGATCCAGGCTTAGTTATTCCATTTTTAGGGCACAGGCAGTGTAGATTTAGCATAATTCTTAAGGGCCCTAGGATTTTCAGATGGTAAATGAGCATTGGTTTCAACTTAAAGTCATCGGTTGTTTGGCCCTTAATAAGAGAGTCCACCTGTCCTATGAAGCTTTGAAGTCAGACACTGATTTCTCCTCTCTCATTATAAAAGTCCTAGATGGCAACTTCTTCCAAAATGGTCTGTTTTGCCTACACTCAGTTCAGTTCAGTTCAGTCATTCAGTTGTGTCCAACTCTTTGCGACCCCATGAATTGCAGCATGCCAGGCCTCCCTGCCCATCACCATCTCCCGGAGTTCACTCAGACTCACGTCCATTGAGTCAGTGATGCCATCCAGCCATCTCATCCTCTGTCGTCTCCTTCTCCTCCTGCCCTCAATCCCTCCCAGCATCAGAGTCTTTTCCAATGAGTCAACTCTTCTCATGAGGTAGCCAAATTACTGGAGTTTCAGCTTTAGCATCATTCCTTCCAAAGAAATCCCAGGGCTAATCTCCTTCAGAATGGACTGGTTGGATCTCCCTGCAGTCCAGGGGACTCTCAAGAGTCTTCTCCAACACCACAGTTCAAAAGTATCAATTCTTTGGCACTCAGCTTTCTTCACAGTCCAACTCTCTCATCCATACATTGCCTACACTGAAAACCTGCTATTTAGTGTAGCCACCTTCATGGCTACACTAGGTAGATCTTAGTTAGATTTTCTTAGCTAGATCTTCTGGAAAACTTGCTATAGCTTCTATATCAGCACTTGCTACTTAAACCTTGCACTTTGATGTTATGGAGATGGCATCTTCCCTAAAGCCTCATGAGCCAACCTCTTGCTTGCTTTCAACTTTTCTTCTGTAACTTCCTTACCTCTGACAGCCTTCATAAAATTAAAGAGCATTAGGACCTTGCTCTAGATAAGATCTTGGCTTAAGGGACTACTGTAGTTTGATCTTCATACAGAATACTAAACCTTTCTCCATATCAGCAATATGGCTATTTTGCTTTCTAATTCTTGTGTTCACTGGAGTAGCATTTTCAATTTTCTTTAATAATTTTTCCCTGCATTCGCTATTTAATTAACTGGTCCAAGAGGCCTGTGTTTAGCCTTTCTCAGTGACTTTTGACATGCCTTCCTCATTAAGATTTCTAGGTTTTGATTTAAAGTGAGGGATGTGTAACTCTTCCTTTCACTTGAACACTGGAACCTTTGTAGGGTTATTGATTGGCTTAATTTCAATTGTTGTGTCTTGAGGAAGAGGGAGGCCAGAGGAGAAGGAGAGAGATGGGGGACTGGCTGGTTGGTGGAATAGTCAGAACACACACGTCATTTAAGTTTTTGTCTTATATGGGCACAATTTGTGACACCCCAAAAGAATTCTAAAAGTAACACCTAAGATTACTCATCACAGATCACCATAACAAATTTAATAATAATGAATATGTTTGAAATATTGTGAGAATTACCCAAATGAGGCACAGAGATGTGAAGTGAGCAAATACTATTGGAAAAAATGACGCTGATAGTCTTGCTCAATGCAAGGTTACCACAAGCCTTCAATCTGTAAAAGAAAATGCACTGTCTGTTGAAGGGCTGTGAAGTTAAGCACGATAAAATGAGGCAGATCTGCATGGTTATAGGGAATAAATAGGGCTGAAGGTGCAGTTTTGGAGGTATGTGCAGAATGATATTCCTCTTACACAATTAAGTATTACTAATCTGTCACCTATTCAATCAAATAAACATGTTGGGGGCAGCTACTATGTCTCAGATACTGAGCTAGGCATTGGAAAAATAAAAGTTGAATAAGTAATGCTCCCAGTTCTTAAGGACAAGTAGGCATGTATGTCAAAGACTACAGGGTAGAGTAACTAATTTACATCTTTAGAGTTGTAAGTAATGGGCTATGAGAGCACAGAGGAGAGGACTTGGTAGTTAAAGCAGACTTGCCATAGAGGTGATCTTTGAGCTGTCTTAAAAGGACATCTTATTCCATATTATGCTTCCAGTGGAACAAAGGGCAAGAGGAAGTGAAAGAAAGTTATTTGGAAAGAACATTATATGAAAATGCAGATTCTTAACACTATGAGCACCATTTTTTCCAATAGTAACTCTAAGTCCTGTAGAAGGTCATATAGGCTTGGAATCTGAGCATCTATAATGCCTTTATGTTCTTGATCTTCTAGGCTACAAGATTTTAAAAATTTCATTTTGAAAGTTGTTTTCTTGTTTTGATTTCTGAGGAATATATTTTTGAGAGTGACAATTTCAACAAGTTATCTTTTTGTTATAATGTATCTTCAGAGAGATTTATCAGTATAGTAGGATTAAAAATTGCTATTTTCTTTATTCATTTTGAGTGTAGTGGAGTACCTATGCTTCAATCAAAGAAACCAGTGAATGGATGATTCTCCTGTGTAACAAGGACATTATTAAGTGACCTGATACATCAGTTCTGATTAGAACAGAGTAAACTTCAGTTTGATCTGAGATATCTATTTACATGAGGCTCCTATTTACTGGAGCAAGACAAATACTTTTTACAGGTCAGGGTACTTTCAGAATAGAATTGGATACATTTCCAGCATAAACAATGTTAAGAGCCTTTAGATTTCTGTCTTACATTTACTGGGTCAATAGAAACCCAATAAATTTCTGGATTTCTCTTTGACTTGGCAGGAAAAGATGGAAAGCACTTGTGTTTGATATTTTATAAGAATATAATGAAGCATATAAACAAGAGCATCCATATTCTGGGAGTAGGAAGGTTGTACTCAGGAAAAATATATTCATATTTAATTCTTTGAATAAAGAAACATAGTATTTGAAACGAATATTGGACATATGCTAAGTTAATTTGATTATTATGCACAGAATAATTTTATCATGTAGTATGAATATAGTTTACTACAGTGAACACATTATACATCTTGAAGATCACAGATTTGAAATAATTATAGCCTGAGAATAAATTGAGTCATGAGATAAATATTTTGAGAAGTCTAGGAATTAGGCTGAATTTAAAGGTTCAATATAAAGTTCAATTTCTAGCAGCAACCAAAGAAAGATTCATTTTCTAAATTTTTGGGTACAAATTATGTATGCCAAATGCCTTTCTTCCTCCTATCCTATTTTATAAAGCTTTGGTGATAGGTTTCCATGTGCCAGTGATAGACTTTCAAATGACTTAAGGACTCTGTAAGTACCTGGTGGATTAAGAATAATCTATGGATTTGAAGACTTGATTTCTATAGGCTCTCCTTTTCCTATTCTGATCTTCCTCCCTTTTTCTTTCTTCGGGAAACACAATAAGTCAAACTTTAGAACACTGCATTCATTTCTCATCTGATTGTTAGAAGATTATTTTTTAAAAATCACAATTTTAGTCATATTGAGTATCTAACATGCAAGCTGCTAATGTAGTGGACTTTTCTTAAACTAAGAGGAAAAGGGAGAGATAGATAAGCAACTTGGGAGAGTGACCTATAATTTCTATTTTTTTAGGACTTGAACTTTTCCATTTGTCATTTTAAAATGTTTCCAATCTCATTTTCCATATCCACCCATATGTTGATGCTCTAGCCTCATTAAATTTCTTGAAGTTCACCGGTTTGCAGTGCACTTTCACTCCCCTGTGTCTTGACTCATGTTGGTCTCCCAGGCTCTTTCACATCCCAGTGGATCAATGTAAGGGTCACTACCTAAGTGTGGTAGAAGGAGGTGGCAGACATAAAGAGGCCTAGGCATGAGTTCTACCTCTTACAGCTTAGCCCTCTTGGGAGTTATTTGATCCCTGTGAATTTCAGTTTCCTCTTAATGCAAATTATGAATAATACGCAAGTTATTACGTGAGGAAAAGTATTTTCCTTCTCCTTCCCAGCCTCTTTCTTTTGTGAAGCTTTTTCCGATGACGCTAACCAGTACCTCAGAGTCAGAGTCCTTTCTTCCTATGTGTTACCATACTTGTTTTGTTTCCAAATTGAAAGTACTCTCTTTTATTTCAATTAAGTGTTTATGTGTCCACTCTCTACAGCAAGCTGAAAGCTTCTTGAGGGCAGGGATATTATTTAGTCTGGTGCATACGAAACATTCAGGAAGAATATGACGGCATTTAATAAGATGTGAATTATATGATTCTTCTGCCTCTTCTTCCCCCAATTTTCTCTACTCAGAATTCTCTTTAGGCCTTGTCTAAGATCTGATGTTATAAATATATATGGCACTGAAGTTGTAACGGACAGCAGCATCACCTCAGCTCATTTTGTCTATTTGGTAGTTTGTTTTGTTTTTTGTTTGCATCTTAGCATCAGAGAATTGAATCATTCCTAAATGGACATAGTCTTGCGTGCACGGGTGCTCAGTCGTATCCAACTCTTTGTGGCCCTGTGGACGGCAGCCTGCCAGGCTCTTCTGTCCATGGGATTTTCCTGGCAAGAATACTGGACTGGGTTGCCATGCTCTCCTCCAGGGGATCTTCCTGACCCAGGAGTTGAACCGGTCTCCTGTGTTTCCTGCATTGCAGGCAGATTCTTTACTGGCAGAGCCATTGGGGAAGCCCCTAGAATGTTATTATATGATAGGATGCTTTGGTTTTCTGTTTGAGCTCAGTTTCTGTGACTACCTGCAGGTAGATATTAACCGGGTCTGTTGCTAGGGCAATGGTGAGATAAAACGCATGACTGGCCTCTTCCCTGGGCCCCACTTTATGGGGAAGTCTATCACTGCACAATGATGAAGCATTCTTCCTCACTTTGCCTATGTAGCTCCCTTCCAGAAGTAGTGTAGAAGAAAAGGTGTGGGTGAGAGGGCATGTGTATTACGTGTGTCTCAGAAAGAGAGAGAGAGACTGAGTGCACTGGGTGGTGTTGGTGACAAACATCTGGCATGCTTCTACACTGTTGGGAAGAGCCAGCCAAGCCACCTGTAGTGTTTCAGTTCTCCAGCCCCGAGGGACCTGGCTACTTGCAGCAAAAGGTTTAAGATAGCACAAATCTACAAGAATAGAGAAGTTATAGGTCACCCAGTTCTGTACCCTGGGGATCCCCATCAGACCATTTTCAACTGTGGGCTCTTTAACACAATACAGAACATTTCTAAAACAGTGCACTCTTTGTCTAGCTGAATTTAAAACATTCTAAGGAACAAAGGTTTCACTCTTTCCTAAAGGAGATGAATCTGAAAATCCCATTGTTTACAAGGTTAAGAAATGTGTCCTTGACTGTCAGCCGACAGAGTCGCTTTCAGAACATCCTAGTATTCCCAACCTCATTCTTTTTGTACATTGGGCCTTGAATGGGGAAGGCGCTGACTTATCTTGGCCCATAAAATACCCTGCAGGATGTTTTAGCACACGGAAGAAAGGTTTAATCTATTTTTGTTAAAACCTGGAGGAAACCTTTCACTCCTCTCTAGGAGCTACTAACCCGGGGGTGCCTTCTTTCTCTCTCTCTTTTTCTGTTACCCATTCCACCTTTCTTACAGTCACTACACCCTACCTCATTTGGTTTATTTTTGAAATGTTCCCTTTCTTTCTTTCTTTTGCTCTTCCCCTTCCCCCCTTCTTCCTTTTCATAGTAAAATTTTACAATAAAAATATAAAAGCTGTTTTCCCAGTTGCCTAATTCAAAGCCTTTCTTAGTCAAACAGAAAATTCAGAGGTAAGCAGTTCCAGCTACCTCATTTTATGACATAGGAAACTGGTAGAGTAAGGGAGTGACTTTCCAGGAAAAAATCAGGAATAATTTCAGTCTCCCAAAGCCTGGCCCAGAACAGTACTGATAATGGGGCTTCCCAGCATGCAGACAGGATGACATTGTCTCACTCCCCCTCTGCCCAAATGAAAGGGATGAGAACTCCCTCAATGTGCTGACCTCTGTGAGACCTTGTGAGGTCTCAAAGACGGTGTGGCAGCAGCTGGAGGAGTTGCTAAGAATCCTGCACCTGCCTCTGCCGGTCTGGCTGGGTGTCAGGCTGCCTGCTGTGGCCTGTCCTCTTACCAGCTCTGGAGATCCCCTGATTCATTTTAGAAAGTGGGGTCCTGATCCCCACCTAGTTGGAGTGGTAACTCAGCACACTTTAAACAGCTGCACCAAATCTGGCCTTTGTTGGAATAAAAAAACTTTCATTTAGCTGCACAACAAGCCCTCCTGTGCACCTTAATGGTTACCCGTCAGGCTCCAGGGGCTTCCTAGGTGGCACCAGTGGTAAAGCACCTGCCTGCCAATGCAGGAGACATAAGAGATGCGGATTTGATCCCTGGGTCAGGAAGATCCCCTGGAGGAGGGCACGGCAACCCACTCCAGCATTCTTGCCTGGAGAATCCCATGGACAGAGGAGCCTGGCAGGCTACAGTCCATGGGGTTGCAAAGAGTGAGAGACAACTTAGCACACACCACGTCAGGCTCTGGAGCCTCACAGCTTGGGTCTGAGTCTCCAGGCTGTTACTGATCAGCTTCTGGCCTTAGGACCAAGTATTTAATTTCTTTAAGACTCAGGTTTCTCATCTATAAATTGAAGAAAATATTAGTGCCTTCCTCACAGAATTGACTTGAGTATGAATAATACTCAAGTCAAAAATAGGAGGTCAAAAACACTAGTGTGCTTAAGTTACTCAGTAAACATTAACTGTATTTTTTTCTACATGAGGAACCCTAAGTAAAAATGCAGTGACTTTGATAGTTCTACCATATTTCATTGGTTGTCACAGGTCATCACTGTACTGTAGCCCTCTTAACAGCTTTACTGCTCCTGTTTAGGCATTTCTGAGAAGGCAATGAGGATGAGTCTCCCGTGTGCTCAGTCTCAACAAGACTGAGTATTTATCATACGGTGCATTTTGCATGGAACTGCTGCACTGGGTCTCTTCTGCTGGAGACGCCGCTGCTACTGACATGGAGGGTTATTCTGGAATGGACTGGGGTGGGGACGATGCCTTTCTCCCATTTTTTTTTTATTCTCCTTTATTAGAATTTCTTTCAAAGTAGTAGTAACTTGCTCTCCAGTGTCTTTCAGTTTTTACTCATAACTTTCTTCTCTAGATCTGAGTCCCTGGAGGGTTGGGATGACAGAAACCAAGCTGATTTTATCAGCTGAGCCTTTGGGTCTGACTCTGTCTTTTCCTAGAAAAAAATTATCTTCCAAGAGGTTCCGGAGTTTCTCTGGCAAATAAACTTTAGTAGTCATGTCTCTAGTCTATAAGATTTCCCCAAGCTTGTTCGAGTCTCATTTGTGGGACCCCTGCTAATGCTTTCTTAATCTGAAATGGCAGAATCCAAGTGACATTAAAGACGATGTTAACTTCAGAGGAGGGAGTAAGGCACAATATATGTGAACAGCCATCACCTAAGTCATAGTTAAAACTTTTCCCCGGCATTAAAACCTGCCACGCAGGAAAGCTATGAGACTTAACTTTTTGATCTTAACAGCCAAATCTTATAACTGTCTCAGAATGGCTAATCTAAAAATCTGGTCTGCCTAAGGCCTGTCAGTATTTAAATGACCGGTTTTGGTTCTCATTTTTTGGCTTCAGCCTTCAGCAGCTCTTAGAACTGCCACTTGCTAAGGGACTAGGTGTGGCAGGTGCCAGGGATAACAAGGAGGTGATTTGTCAGCTTAAGGGTTGTCACTGGTCATCAAAGAACCTTTTTTCTTTGGTATGAGCTGTAAAATCTATCTGAGTCATCAAGTCAAACGGGTGACACTCGGTACATTTACAGAAACTGAACATTTATGCCAATTACAGACTCTGCACATGAGGAAGAACAGAACTGATTTAGCCACTAGACAGGTAACTCACCTTAGGACTCTGAAAAAAAAAAGAGCTTAATGTCAAGTAACAACCAAAATAGAAGCTAAATTTGAGCTGACTAGTTCTAGTCTGCTGCCATCAGTCTGTTTTATTTCTTTTAGTGTTATGAGATGAATCCTCACAGAGTGGATTCCTCAAAATAAGTTAGTTAGAATTTTGCAAGGCAGAAATATGAACCTTTATATATAAGATATATAATATTATGAGTATAAATATATGTAACAAGAATTGCTGCAAGATTATTAATACATATGATGTTAGTTACTACTTGCAACTTTTTAACTGTAGTTTGAATAAAGATATACACAGGGAAATGGAACTAGAAATTCCATAAAATAACTCATGGCAGATAAGTGGATGGCAGATGGTCCATCCTTAACACTTAGGATGGACTATTCCTTTTATTTGGGATGACCAGGAGGGTTTCTTACAGGAAATGAAATCTACACTGGTGTTTGAAAGATGGGAAAAATATGTGGGTTGATAGTAAGAAGAAAAGAGCTCTTTTGTTAGAGATATGAAGTACAAAAAAAAAGAAGTCAGGAAAATACCAGGTGTTTTGGGCAGCAGAGGGGAGGGACTGCAAGTGGAGTGTTTATGCTAGAGCATAGCAAAGAGTCTGACATGACTGAAGCGACTTAGCACACACAGCACAAAGGGATGCATGCGCAGCAGAACATTGGGAGGAAAGCTGGAATGCAGATTGAAGCTATCTTCTGAGTGCCAGGCTAAGGATTTCACATGTTCCCAAACAGTTGAAAAGAACACCGTTGAAGCTGGTTTATGCCATATTGGAGTTCTTTTTAAAACAATTGGTTTATGATGGCTTTGAAATGTACTTTCTTGGGTAATCTATCTTGAAATCATGAAGGATGGATCAAGGAGGTGAGATTAAAATTAGGCAGGTCAGCTAAGAGAATTGGACTATTGTGTGAGGTGATCTTCGTTAGAATTTATAATGGCTACTGGTTTATTTAGGAAGAAAAATCTTCTCAATAATAGGGGAATAAATAATTAAATGAGTAAACATGTATGTAAAGGGTCATAGGTCTTGGTAACTTATTGACTCCAAAGATAAAGGAAGAGGGAGAAAAAGAGGTGACCTCAGGGTTTTAAGTTTGGATGATGGTGGGACCAATAATAGAAGTGGGAAAAGCAAGAAAAAAAGGAAGTTTTGCTTGGGTTATTGCTAAGTCTTCCTAATTGTCTTTTTTTTTTTTTTGAGAAATAACTCTTGCAACTTGCAAAACTTGAATTTCTGCTCACATTTCAAGTCTTGTCAAGGCCATCTGTTTAAAGCAATTAAGATTAGGTGTATGAGATGAGAGTGGGTTGTACAGTGTAAAACACTTAGGTAAAGTATTAAGCACATTGACATCATTGACTACCCTCAGAATTAGTTAGAAATTTTCTCTGAAAATGTCATCTTTATATAGAATTGCATTCATTTTTCTCTAATAAAATCAGTACTGTCTCAGAGGATTTGTTTTAAAAGATTAAGTAGCTAAATCCTTAATGAACAGGGCTTCAGCTAATTATTATTTTCTTTACTAAGAGATTTTCAAAATAGTATTTGAAATTTGAGATTGGTAGTGCTAGCTGAATTCTATATTGCTAAACTATTGTTGAGTCAAATGGGACTGAGTTTGAATGCTTGCTCTCCACTTAATAACCTTATGATTTTTTGTCAAAACAGGTCCCTTTGTAGAATAAGACATGGTGAAGATTAAGTGAGTTAATATGTGTGAAGGTCTTGTTGTAATGTTTGGCATAAGCTGGTAAGCTTTGAATAAGCGCTGTGATGTATTTTTATACAGATTCACCAGCAGTTATGAACCTCAGAACAAAATGAAGTCGTATTTCTTTAAGTGTCCTGCTCAGTATGACCTAGAGAAGTCATCTTTGCATTGCAAGGCAGGGCCCAGGAACCCAGAGGCTATATTAGATGTTGTGCTTAATTGGGATTATAATCAAATATTATCAAGAGGAAATCAGTTGGCTGGTTGTGTGCATCCCTTGGCCTCACTGAATAGGTGTTCACTGTTGTATAGTAGTCCCCCTTATTTGTAGGGGACTACATTCCAAGACCCTAGTGGATGCCCAAACCCTTGAATAGTACCAAACCCTACATTACAGTGTGCTTGTTCCCATACATACATGCCTATGATAAAGTTTAATTTATAAATTAGGCACAGTAAAAGCATAATAAGAACAATTAATAGTAAAATAGAAAAACTATAACGATATAGTATAATAACAGTTAAGTGAATATTCTCTCTCTCAAAATACCATTGTACAAATCTGATGCCTTTTCCATCTTGGCTAAGCACTTATCATGCATTGTGGCCACAACTTTTGTAACCTGAAGGTGCAACAGCACAAATTTCTTTTTCCTACTTCAAAATTTCATAGAAGGAAGATTCATTCTTATTGTAAATCTTAGCAACTCAGTATACAATTTTTTTTTCTGGTAAGTCTAGAACTTTCACTCTTTCATTTAAAGTAATTGCTTTATGGCTTTTCTTTGGCATATCAGAATTACCAGCGTCACTATTCTTGCATATGGGGGCCATTATGAGGTAAAGGAAGGGTTACTTTAGCATAAGCACTGCAGCACAGTGATAGTCAGTGTGATAACCAAGACAGCTACTGAGTGACGAATGTGTGGGATGTGCCAGACAAAGGGATGATGATTTAAGATTTCATCATGCTACTCAGAATGGCACACAATTTTTAAATTTACGAATTGTTTATTTCTGGAATATTCTATTTAATATTTTTGGGTTGTGGTTGACTGTGGGTAACTGAAATTGCCAAAAGCAAAACCGTAGGTAAGAGGAGACTACTGTGTCACCTTTCCATGGTACCCTGCTGAGGTGCTCAAGGGGCAGGTCTGCATAGGGAGAGGAGAGGAAGCCTTCCTAGCCAGGGTCATCCCAGTCATGCTGGTGACCCAGTGCCATTAGATGACTGGCCCTCCAACATCAGGCAGCTATAGGTTACACACTCAAACTCGCTCACACAGCTTCCCCTCCACCCCCTCCTTCTATGGCAAACCCACTGTGTCAGGGTGGCCTGTTCAGACAAGTTTTCCACAGAAGCAATCCATATCTGAGACAGCCCAAGCCAAGCCTGGCTCTGTAGATCAGAATCTACAGCAAGTTTTCTCTGAGTAACTATACCACCAGCTAACCTCAGCTATGTCAGCCTTAGTCAGCTAGAGGTGTTTGAATAACTTGCAACCCCGGAGGGAACAAAGGTAAAGTTTTTCTCAGCAATCACCTTAGAAATTTGCACATTTCTATCCTAGTATTCTTAGAGCTGCTTATTCCAAGGGATTTATGGTGGAGCAGCTTCAGTCATGGGGGAAAAAGAAAAAGGAAGCCTGTTATACTTTTACCCCATAACGATGGATGCCTATTTATTTTATGCCACTTAATGAAAAACGGTTCTTCCTAGAGCTAATTGGGAGCTAAGACTTCTACAAGTCTTCCCTTGTAGAAGCTGAAGGGATTGGCAGTTTTTAAATACATATTCTCTCATTAGAAAATTTAAAGTTCTGCCACACCAATCATCTCTCTGTACTATTATTTTTATTCTTATTATTGTTATTTCAGAATTGAGGAGCTAAAAAGCCCTTTGAGAAGGCAACTTGAGAGAAAGGCAAATCTGATTTTTAAAAATCCTGTACTCAAGTCAATGACCATTCTAGCTTTGATCTGTCATATACAAGAATATATCCTAGCCTTGTAATGAGGTTTTCTTGTATGATATATTGAATTTTTACATCCCTATCAGATGAGCACAATTATAATATTTAGAATTAAAAATTTCTCAGTAGTTTGTCCCTTTAAAAAAACCTTAGGAAATTCTCATTTGTCATAGTTCACATGAAAACCTGATAACCACCTTCTACCTGTGACTTTAATAAAGAGAAAAAAAGCCTCATTGTTACAGTATTATCAGTGTTAGTTTGACGTTCTCATCAAAGAAAACAGCTCTCCAAGCAAGGCTGTCCTTAAAGCCAGAGACAGATTTGTCAGTAATTCAGAGCCAGAAAGACTTGATTTTCAGAATGGTGATCAAACTGTCAGGGCAATGTTGCTTCCATGGGAATCAAGACTAGCCCACCTGTCTGATCTTTTTTTCCCAGACATAGCTAAGAGCTCCAAAGATAAACCAACTAGCTGAGGGAAAGACATCAACAATTGCATCACTATTTCCCTAAAGGGATTTAGTCCTGAAGACTAAGAAAACTCTCTTAAATTAGCTCTAATTAAATGCTGTGAATCTACTGTTCCATCATTCAGAGAATGGAATGGATTGCTTCATTGTATGTGTGCGTGTTTTCATATTACTAGTGGTGTAGAAGAATTGAGATTTTTTAAAGGAAGATTAAAAATATGGAAGGGACAAAAGGAAGCTGGGTGAGAAAAAAAAAAGGAAAGTAAGGACAAGGTTATTCTGGGTTCCCCGTGGACAAGTTGATGGTGGCCCTAGGTCATCATTCATTGCGTGTTGACAGAATTGGTTTATGTGATCACTCAAGTGGTACACAAGCCATATTGATTATGGAGTGATATGTATAGATTATTAAGATGACTAATAGTGCCTCTCTCACTGGCTGATTGCATGTACAGACAAGATCAAGTTATTTTGTAGAGACTATTTCTTAGGGTGTGTGGTGGGGGAGGTGGCAATAGGAGGATTCACCAGACACTGCTTTAAGTTATCCTGACAAAAGAGGGTTATTTTCAGATTTACCATAAAGTGTTTCTGCACAAAGGAAATGTTTTGTGGAAAGAATTCATGACACCATGCAAGCATGTTTCTTTAATTGGAAACTGGATACACTCTACTAAACATTTTATTGGAATATTTATTTCACACTTTAGGAATGATCCTGAGAGAAATGCTTTGTGATTAACTGTGATTGCCCACATATGAAAAATGAGTAAAGAGACAAGAATGAATATGCAATTCGTAGGGCAAGCTTCCAATTTTTATTCATTTTCTAACATTTCTACCAATACCACTTCTCCCAAAGATAATAATATTAAGAACCCAAGCTATAGTCAGTTTGGCATCCTGAGCAAACTTATCTTTTATTGTTATTTCAATCTTGAAAATAGCTTAGCTATAAGCAGGAAGCTAGAGATACCATTATAATCCTAAAAACAGTTTTATTTGAACAGTAAGGAAAATGAGACCTAAGACCTGCTCTGTTTTCATATTCTTAGATAACAGTCATGACTTGCAGACTAGTGGCTTTTTTATTTCATTATAGTTTTCGATTTTTGAATGAATAGATCCTATACACTATTCAAGTGCAGTTCCTAGAAGAACAGCATCACCTGGAGACTTGTAAGAAATGCAGATTCTCAGGTCAATCTCGGACCTAATGAATCAGAAACTCTACGGGTGAAGGAGGTTCAGCCATCTCTGTTCAACAAACCCTCCAAGGTGCTTTTGAAGCCCACTAAAGTTTGGGAACCACTGAATTATGCTGTCCAACTCCTTTCTCTCTTTGCTTTGACTTCTAAGTATAGTGTGCAGCCATAACTTAGAGCAAAGTGTAGTTCACTGCCTTTCACTAGACCTGCTGGTTTTGTAGTTTCATAAGGACCATGCTCCAAATGATTGAGCTAAGCAGATGCTGATGAAGGAAATTTGTGAGCTTCAGTCCACTTTCCCTTTTTTGAAAGGAAGCATGGTATTTAAAGGCTTCTTAGGTGGCTCAGAGGGTGAAGAATCTACTTGCAATACAGGATCAGATCAGATCAGATCAGTCGCTCAGTCGTGTCTGACTCTTTGCGACCCCATGAATTGCAGCATGCCAGGCCTCCCTGTCCATCACCAACTCCCGGAGGTCACTCAGACTCACATCCATCGAGTCAGTGATGCCATCCAGCCATCTCATCCTTTGTCGTCCCCTTCTCCTCCTGCCCCCAATCCCTCCCAGCATCAGAGTCTTCTCCAATGAGTCAACTCTTCGCATGAGGTGGCCAAAATACTGGAGTTTCAGCTTGAGCATCATTCCTTACAAAGAAATCCCAGGGTTGATCTCCTTCAGAATGGACTGGTTGGATCTCCTTGCAGTCCAAGGGACTCTCAAGAGTCTTCTCCAACACCACAGTTCAAAAGCATCAATTCTTCGGTGCTCAGCCTTCTTCACAGTCCAGCTCTCACATCCATACATGACCACAGGAAAGACCATAGCCTTGACTAGATGGACCTTTGTTGGCAAGTAATGTCTCTGCTTTTGAATATGCTATCTAGGTTGGTCATAACTTTACTTCCAAGGAGTAAGCGTCTTTTAATTTCATGGCTGCAGTCACCATCTGCAGTGATTTTGGAGCCCAGAAAAATAAAGTCTGACACTGTTTCCACTTTTCCCATCTATTTCCCATGAAGTGATGGGACCGGATGCCATGATCTTCATTTTCTGAATGTTGAGCTTTAAGCCAACTTTTTCACTCTCCATTTTCACTTTCATCAAGAGGCATTTGAGTTCCTCTTCACTTTCTGCCATAAGGGTGGTGTCATCTGCATATTTGAGGTTATTGATATTTCTCCCAGCAATCTTGATTCCAACTTGTGTTTCTTCCAGTCCAGTGTTTCTCATGATGTACTCTGCATATAAGTTAAATAAACGGGGTGACAATATACAGCCTTGACGTACTCCATTTCCTATTTGGAACCAGTCTGTTGTTCCATGTCCAGTTCTAACTATTGCTTCCTGACCTGCATACAAATTTCTCAAGAGACAGATCAAGTGATCTGGTATTCCCATCTCCTTCAGAATTTTCCACAGTTTATTGTGATCCACACAGTCAAAGGCTTTGGCATAGTCAATAAAGCATAAATAGATGCTTTTCTGGAACTCTCTTGCTTTATTCATGATCCAGCAGATGTTGGCAATTTGATCTCTGGTTCCTCTGCCTTTTCTAAAACCAGCTTGAACATCAGGAAGTTCACGGTTCACATATTGCTGAAGCCTGGCTTGGAGAATTTTGAGCATTACTTTACTAGCGTGTGAGATGAGTGCAATTGTGCGGTAGTTTGAGCACTCTTTGGCATTGCCTTTCTTTGGGATTGGAATGAAAGCTGACCTTTTCTAGTCCTGTGGCCACTGCTGAGTTTTCCAAATTTGCTGGCATATTGAGTGCAGCACTTTCACAGCATCATCTTTCAGGATTTGAAATAGCTCCACTGGAATTCCATCACCTCCACTAGCTTTGTTCGTAGTGATGCTTCCTAAGGCCCACTTGACTTCACATTCCGGGATGTCTGGCTCTAGGTCAGTGATCACACCATCGTGATTATTGGGGTCATGAAGATTTTTTTTGTACGTTCTTCTGTGTATTCTTGCCACCTCTTCTTAATATCTTCTGCTTCTGTTAGGTCCATACCATTTCTGTCCTTTATCAAGCCTATCTTTGCATGAAATGTTCCTTTGGTATCTCTGATTTTCTTGAAGAGATGCCTAGTCTTTCCCATTCTGTTGTTTTCCTCTATTTCTTTGCCTTGATTGCTGAAGAAGGCTTTCTTATCTCTTCTTGGTATTCTTTGGAACTCTGCATTCAGATGCTTATATCTTTCCTTTTCTCCTTTGCATTTTGCTTCTCTTCTTTCCCCAGCTATTTGTAAGGCCTCCCCAGACAGCCATTTTGCTTTTTTGCATTTCTTTTCCATGGGGGTGGTCTTGATCCCTGTCTCCTGTACAATGTCACAAAACTCATTCCCTAGTTCATCAGGCACTCTATCTATCAGATCTAGGCCCTTAAATCTATTTCTCACTTCCACTGTATAATCATAAGGGATTTGATTTAGGTCATACCTGAATGGTCTAGTGGTTTTCACTACTTTCTTCAATTTCAGTCTGAATTTGGCAATGAGGAGTTCATGGTCTGAGCCACAGTCAGCTCTTGGTCTTGCTTTTGCTGACTGTATAGAGCTTCTCCATATACCTGGGATCAATCACTGGGTTTGGAAGATACTCTGGAGAAAGGAAGGGCTACCCATTCCCATATTCTTGCCTGGAGAATTACATCGACAGAGGAGCCTGGTTGGCTACAGACCATGGGTTTGCTCAGACATGACTGAGCAACTATGCACAAGCATGTGGTATTTAAAGGCAGGTATATAAAGGTCTCATTTCAAGTTCTGATGTGTCTTAGTGGTTGTGAGGCTTGAAACTAGTTGCTTAAAACCCCTCTAACTTGTGTTCTTCTGTTACAGGCATATTCTTAATGGAGTTGTTTTGAGTATACAATGAGATCTGTCAAACTGTAGCACCTATCGTGTCTTTATGTGAATTAGAAAAAGGGTGGTAATATTGTCTATGTGTCTTCCTAAATTTGCAGGGAGAACCTGGGCTGGAGTTCAGCCCTGACTTCTGTCTGCTCATCTGGACTGAGTTGTTCAGGGCATTTGTGTATGCAGAGCTCTTGAATGAGATACTGTATGGAAAGCAACTGGCATGTAAGAGTTGATTTTTATACAGTATATTACATATATAACATACTACACATAAACGTAATTTTCTTATATGTATCTATGATGGTTCATAGAGAGGATAGTACTTGGTAGTCACTGGGTTGTCAGTGAAGATGCTTAAACTAATAAAAGTAAGAAGAATCATTGTATTTCCCAATCAAATTAACAGGTTAGTGAAAAGCATTTAGTTTTACCTTTCATGTGGTGTAGACTTAGCCTCTCTGACCATTTGCAAATGAGATCTGGAAAGAAAACTGGTTTTACATTTGCTATTCATATACCACCCTGACTTATTTATGGACTGATGAAATAATATAAAAAGGGGACTGACATAGCAAAATAGTAAATATGACTTAGATACACATGTAACGTGGAGAGGATATTATTCCCTCACATGGTATCATGTAGGTGCTGAAGACTGGTTTCAAATCCTTTTTTTAAGGACAAAGTTCAATAGGGAGAAAAGCCTGCGCTTCTGCAAAAAAAAGGATGAAGAGGGAGATACAAAAAGGGCAAGAGTGAGGTTTTTGGCTTCTTCACAAGATTACCCAAGGTTGACTCTTCCTGGAGTTCTGTATTTCAGAACTTGAGTGTTCACATCCTAGGAAAGATACACAACCTCCTGTCATGCTTGGTTGTCTTAGACTCTGGTGTTCCCCTTTAGCACAGCTCGTTATCACTCATTATCAGTTCCCTGGTGGAAGGTGCTGGGATTCTGCCTAACACTCAGCATTACATATTAAATTAGCACAATGAAAATGATGGAACAAAGGACTGACTTTAAAAGCAACAAATTCTTTAAAGGCCACACTAAATCCTTGTCTATACATTACTTGTTTACAGTACTGATAACAAAATTAAATGCTGTAGAAGAAAATGTAATAAGATGTTATGAAGCCAAGGTAAGATGCTAACCTAAATAGCGTCATTAAAATGTAACATAGGAAATAAAATTGGAAATCACTATTAGAATACCGCTCATGTTACAAGATGTCAGAATCATGCATAATGCAAGAGTGAAACTGCTTACAGAGACTTTACACAAGAGAATTTAAACTTGCTTCTATGGACATGAGGAGCTGCTCTTTGAAGCATGGGCTCTGATGAGATTCTGCTTAGTGCTAACGATGTTCCAAGGGAGTGTTGTCTTTCCATCTGATTCATATTTATTTATAGGGTGCCCCAAAGAAGAAATGTTCATACGGAACGGCAGATTGCACCTCCACCATATTTTTCATTAATCATCCTTTCTTTGGCATTTTCACCATTGCTTTATTATTGATCTGTTTTTTGAATCCTCTTTGTGAATAAACCTCCAATCACAAAATTACACATTGATCAATGTCAGCAAACACATTCCTGCAAACACAACCTTTAACTCCTTTTCTCCCTGAATCCTCATTCCATTTCATCTCTTGGGCAAAGGACTGAAAAAACAGATGATCCCTGTATTACTCCCTGAAGGTCAACAAATCCAGATTTTGCTAGGCTTACAAGGCTGAACATAAAGCCCATCTCAAAGAGAATGCTTTTCCTCTGTTGCTCAGATTTAAGTCAAAAGTCTTTCATACGGATTCTAACATTTCCCTCTACTCTGTGTTAAAGACTATAGATCACATATTGGTTTTTGTTGCCACATACAGAGAAATCACCATCTCTGAATACATGTATGCAATACAAACATTTATCCACATACTAACCTCTCTAATTTGGACATAATTAGAGAAAGGAATATTTAATTAGTGAAAAGTCTTAAATTATAGATGGCTGATTACTTCTGAGTACATAAAGTAATGGCAGGAAATGACTAACAAAGTGATGCCAAGTACAAGACCTGCCAGGCCTGTTTTAATGAATAGCTAAAGACCACTGAAATTAGCACATTAATTGTATGCATGTAAATTGCTTCTGCTAAGTGCATTAAAATGTTGTTTTCTTTGTAATCATGTTGAAATTATTTATTTGGTTTGTACACCCTTTGCACAATTATTCATGAAAGACAAAACGTGAATTTCAACATAATGCCTGCCTAAATTGGAACACCACCAATTATATGCCTCCACGTTTTACCATTCACACCAAGGACTTGTGACTTAGTTTAAAAAAAATCCAAAATGTGCATAATAAGACTCCCTTCAAAGTACCCATTTCCTTGCTTCTTGTCTTTCTTTCAGACTCTCATGGAGGGTAAGAATGGGCTCAGGGCCAAGTGGAACCCCTCAAGTGCATATCCCGAGTTCTCTACTACTTCAGAGCTATGAAACTTTGGGGGCATTGTTAACTAACTCTGAACCTTGGTTTCTCTTATGCCCTCTAGGATTGGGCAGATAATTAAGTGGATAAAATAATACTTTGAAAGTGTTTCTCAAACTTCCATGATGATAAAACTCACCTCGGGGCTCTTGTAAAACCAAAAGTTTCCCAGGCTCATCCTCTGAGGCCTCTGCACCTACTGATTCAGTGGGGGCCACCAGTCACTCCAGGAGAGTCTTATCATCTGGGAAGCTCTGTTTGGAGACACCTGGCTCATAGAAGCTGCTGTTCTGTCATACTCTGTGCACTATATGTTGTATTGGTGGGCCAGGAAAAAACAAAGAAAAAGCACACTGAAGATATAGAGCCAAGAAAGTCATCACAGCATGTCTGGCAATTTTTCCTTCAATGCCTTCAGTAAGCAGGAGTTCTCCATCTTCTAGGGAGAGCAGTTTTCTCCACAGTTGAACAGTTCCATTGGTTCAAAAAAAGGTCTCTTACTGTGTTGGAATCTGTTTCTTTTGAAGGTCTGTCTGTTGTTCTTGTCTGCTATTTGGAGGAGCAATGGCACCCCACTCCAGTACTCTTACCTGGAAAATCCCACAGACGGAGGAGCCTGGTAGGCTGCAGTCCATGGGGTCGCTGGGAGTCAGACACGACTGAGCAACTTCACTTTCACCTTTCACTCTCATGCATTGGAGAAGGAAATGGCAACCCACTCCAGTGTTCTTGCCTGGAGAATCCCAGGGACGGGGGAACCTGGTGGGCTGCTGTCTATGGGGTCGCACAGAGTCGGACACGACTGAAGTGACTTAGCAGCAGAGTAAGCCTACTTACTCATCCATTTGGCAGACTTTTTAAACATTAAAAGAGCTCTCTTATATCCTCTTGATTGTCTCTTTCCAAGTTAAATATACCAAGTTCCTTCATCCATTATGGGTCATAGAACATGACTTCTACAGTTCTCACAATCTTAGCTATCCTTTTCTGGATCCAACCTGATACTACTAATTTTCTTCTTAAAGTGTGTTTTGTGACAGAACTGGATAGAATGCTATGTTTTTGAGTAGGACAGAGTATAAACAAACCATATTTCTATTAAAAAATGCCCTTATCTGAAAAGAATGATGCACTTAAAAGTTTCAAATGCCAGTTCACCAATTCTTTGACTTTTTACATGACCTTATATGAGTCATTTAGCATATCCAGATGCTTGAAGACTGATCTCTGAAACTGGGATAGCAATCTTCCTCTGTCTACCCACTTACCTCCTAGGGTTGTTTAGAGGTTAAAGTATAAAAGAAAGAATTTGAATGATTATGTGCTACTTTTTGGAGAAGGCAATGGCACCCGACTCCAGTACTCTTGCCTGGAAAATCCCATGGATGGAGGAGCCTGGTAGGCTGCAGTCCATGGGGTCGCTAAGAGTTGGACACGACTGAGCAACTTCCCTTTTACTTTTCACTTTCATGCATTGGATAAGGAAATGGCAACCCACTCCAGTATTCTTGCCTGGAGAATCCCAAGGATGGGGGAGCCTGGTGGGCTGCGGTCTATGGGGTCGCACAGAGTCGAACAGACTGAAGTGACTTAGCAGCAGCAGCAGTGCTACTTTTATGACCAAATCAACATAGCTATGTAGCTGTGTTAAAATAATAGTAATTTAAATGTTGATATATTTTAAAATTAAAAAAAGAGATAAAATGGTTGATTACCTGAAAACTTCATATGAAGTTATTAGGTTTTAAAAGTCTTTTTCTCTTGCTTTTATGGAAAAACATATCACACATCGGCTCATATCAATCTAATGTCAATTTAATACAAATCTCTGACTATTTATTTTTTTAATGTAGAGTTTTGCCAAGTCAGGTTACCTTGAGTTTGCAAAGTAGAATTCTGAATTTTACTCTAAAAAACAACTTTCATGCTTCTAGAATGAGGGTCAATAACCAGGAGACTGAACAACTACAAAATCTTAAAGACTTACCTGTTAGGTCTGAAGAGAATGGGAAACCATCCCTACCTCTCTTGAGTTTATTGGAATTCTTTTCAGAGAGGAAAGTGCAGTTGCAGCTGTGTTTTATTCCTCAGTTCATTCCAGAGATTTTGTAATCAGTACTTTCCTTTTCTTCTTTTCCTTTTGATGTGATCGTAAGGTCAAGTTTAGAGTAGATGAGAAGTAGGTCTCTCTCTCACAAACAATTGGGACTTAGATTCATGGGAGAAATAACCTCTTTATAAACATAAAGATTAGCCTTGCTGATGTTTTCAAATAATATTTAATTAGATAAGGATATGTTTCTTTTGTCTGAGAGTAAAGAGAAAAATAAAGTACACCAGAGGGAAATAAACCAATATATAAAAGTGATTAGTTCTAGTCAATGAGATTACAGGTGTTTTCTTCTCTTTGTTAAACTTCTTTGCATTCTCTAAATTTTCTACTGCATGCATGTATTACTTTTATAATCAGAAACCTGTTAGCAGGAAAGTGAAAGAAAGCAATGTTCTTTAACTTTGCTGCTAGGTGAAAAGTTGATGTTTGTGTTAGAAACAAAATTTTATGAAATCCTGTTTTTCCTTAGTGCCAACTCCGGAAGGTGGGGAAAGAACCTTGTTTTATCCTTCTTTCCACGTAATTTCATCTGACATGTAGGAGCCTCTTTTAATGATTAGAGTTCAATGAGGGAAAGGCGCCTGGGGCAACAATCAAGGGTGATTGCATTACACCGCGACAAAATCTTTAGAAACGCTTTTCTGGGCCATCAAACAGACTACAACAGGTGTAACTCCTTTCATTTTTTAAAAGTAATTTTCAAGCAGACTTCCTACACATTGAGGTACACATTGATTATTATTATTTTTTTAATCTAACTTATTTCCAAATAGTATTATAATTCTCACTTCCACACTAGTTTTCTGGTCTTTTATCTAAATTTAGGAGGTCAGAGCAGTGGTACTGACCACTAGATTGAAAGCTCTATGAAAGTAGGAATGATATTTTTTTGTCTGTTCTTAATTCATCTCTGGATCCTCAGCATCTGGCCTAAGGCTTGACGTTTGGTAAAGTACCCACAGAACAAGGTAGAAACAAGCCCTTATGCCAGGTGTCTAGGATACAGAATAGAGCTCCCTTCCCTTCTCCCTGGGGAAGGTGCCTGCATAAAGGACAGAAAAACCCTAAGAGACCTGGCAAAATGGACTGAGTAGTCTCTGTGAGGATATGGACAAATTGGGGAGGAGTTGGTAGAGGGGGGCTAGGGAATCCGGCTGGAATCTCTTCCACGTTGTTACTCAACTGTGGAGGCTTTGTACTTTGGACAATGAATAGCAAAGACCATTATTAAAGCTCTTTGGCTTGTTGCATTTGGCAGGGGGCGGGGAAGGGACAGGGTGGATTACAGATAGCTGTAAATTCACTCTGAAATGTTTGAGAAAGGGTTGCAACGGGGCTTGGGCTGACAAAGTGACAAATATCTGTGTCAGTAGGTCCCATTTCTGCCAGAAATAGAGACAAGGACTTTGGCATATACTGAATTACCAGAACAGGTGAGCAATGTGAGGAGGGGCCAGGCCTCGGGAACAAGAGGCTCAGTGTGCCTTCAGATAAACTTTTCTGTTATTGGACTTAAACTCTGTAACCTCATAACAGAGCTTTGGAATGAGCTTTGGGTTTGGGGTGTGAGGAAGGGCAAATCGGAGTAAAGTAGCTAGAGCTCTTGGGACATTTGTTCTGGGGAGACTGAGGAAAGAGGTGGATGGTGTGTGCTGGGTGCTCATAGGCCTTGGCTACCTGGCCTGAAACAGTAAAGCAGGGAAGATCCTTTGAAGGCAAGCCACAGAAGACAGACAACTCAGTAACCACTACATACTTGCAGTTTGCTGACGTGCATGTAACTTGTGTTCCAAAATTCCTCTCCATGTAGTAAAGCTGCAGAGATTCTTATGTCTTAAATTACGGGCTGGAATGTGTGAGGATCCAAATGACTCACTATGAAAGACAGCATTGGAGGATCTGCCTTCCCAAAGCTGGAGTTCAAGAGAAAAACCACTCTGTTTCTTGGTGGCAACAGAGGAATGAGTTCCTAATTGAAGTGCCCAGTGATACACCCTAACTTCAACAGAGCCTAGGGAGTCAGCAACTTGACCCAAAGTAGTGACCCACGCTGGAAATTGAAGTACTGTGAGAACCTTGAGAGAAAGATGAATCAGGGCCTCTGAAGCACTCATATCTGGACAATCTGGAAGCTCCATTTTAAGGCTATTTGTGATTTCCAAGGGATTATTTATCCCTAGAGAGATTTGGACAGAGCCTTGCTAAATTAACCCATTTAAGGTTCCATCCTGTGTACCAGGAGCCCTTGTGAACTACAGTCAGCAAATAGCCAATTTGCTAGTCAATCCAGTGCTAGTTAGGTCAATTCTTTGAAATCCAAGTCCTCTAATCTGGACCACTGCCTTTCCTGGGCCTGGCTGTAAGTCTGTCAGCCTCCTCCTGGTTGATCCTCTGAACACTTTCTAAATTAACTTTCCCCCAAACACTGCTTCCATCGTGTTTTCCCTCTGTGCAGTAAGCTTTGGTGCACTAAACCCATGGAGCATTGGATCTCAAGATATGGCTTTTGAATTGGCGACATCAGCATTACCTGGAAAGTTGTGAGAAATGTACATTTGGTGGCCCCATCTCAGTTGTACTGGGTTAGAAACTCTGGTAGTGGGGTCCACTGATGTGTTTTAAGAAACCCTGATGCATGCTGGGGTTTGCCATTGAGACAACCTGCCATCCTCTACAGTCTTCTAATGCTTACCTCATATTTTGTGCTCCTTGATCCTGCCTTGAATTATGTTAGTGTGATCTGATTTCATATTCAGAATTGTAAACTCCATGAGGTCCAGGTCTATGTGTTTTCTAGATTTATTCCCTTGTGAAATCATAAAGCTGGAAAGGATTTGGAAAAATACTATCCAATGTCTTCATTTGCAAACCTTTGAAGGTTTGCAAAGGTTTGTGAAAGTCCCATATGCATAGTGGACATTCAATTAACAATTGCTAAATGAAATAACATTCCCTCAGGGACCACAGAGCTGAATTAAGACTGCTGAGACCTTAGTGTCATTGCCTTAATTTAGACTGACCCTTCTGGCACCCTCTAAGGGTTCATGAATGCCTGGGGAAAGCCTTGGATGTCTTTGCCAGCTTTTCCCTCATGGTCCTTTGCATGGACTCTGGAATTTGCTCGTTGAACACAAGGCCACATGGTGTTTTGAGATACAAATGGAAGAGCAGCTGTATTAAGAAAATCAAAACAATAAACAAAATTGATGTTGTTTTCTTATTGCTGCTTTGAGACTTGACAAGAAGTATGAATCTGTCATAACCAAGAACTAATATCTTGCCTGTATATCTAAGGCATAAATAAAAATTAATTGCAGCACACAGCTGTTAATTATCAGGTTTTGAGCATTCCAGGGGCAGTTGCTTATGAATACCTATTTAGCTAAAGATCCCTCGCTCATTAGGTCATGCTGACATAGACTGAGGGGACATTAGCCAGTTGTTGATCAGTTGCATCTGCATAGCCTAGTGGTCTGGTTGCTGGAGGTCATTGCACCATTAAGGGATAGGCTGCCACAGCTGAAATAGGGTACACTTTGCTTATGAAACTACTCTTTCCTCGTTTCACAAATGTTCACACCTAAAAAAGGAGATTATTGACTTCCAAGGATGGCTTGTGGTGATTATTCTTCTCAATGAATTGGGCCATGGATGTGATAGACATTTGTGTGTGTGCGTGTGTGTGTGTCACTTTGTAGGAGGCAGTAGATTGTAATGATGTGCTAAATACATAAGTAATATTTATATTTCATTTTTGTTATCAGAGTTTAATGCTTTAGGGCCATCAGAATCTGTTTCCAAGACCTGAAAAATCTCTTTATTGTTCTTTAGAGGGAGGACAAGGACAGAAAATCATTTATATCTCAGAGATGAGAAGAAATTCAAAAGGTACTTGATTCTTATAGATTAAATTCACATACTAATGAAAAGGAGGGAAAATAGGAAAAAATATGCTTTTCTGTTTTCTGCCGGCAGGGCAGCTGTCCCTAGATTTAAAAAGCCTATTATTTTACTCTAGGTCAATCATTAAAACAAACTCACTTGGACTTTCCTCATTTTTTTTTTTTTTTTTTTTGTGTGTGTGTGTGGTTGTACTGTCAAGTGCTGCTACTTGTCTAGAAGTCAGGATAATTATATTGATTGTAATCTCAGAACTGCCGGCTTGGTTTTTCTGATCTGGTTATTGTCAAGTCCCTCCTATCTATGCTCCAGTTTCTGCCAGGCTCTTCTCATCATGACTAAGCCTTCTAAGCTCGCCATGGCCAGACTTGATCTGGGAGAGAAGGCATTTAAGGAACTTTCACCAATTTTGCTCCTCATCATCCCGTTGGTTTGGCTTCTAGTCTGCCTTTGGTTTTTGCCATATTTGTAGAACCAGCCTTGTCTCTTGTTCCTTGGATTCAGTATCTACCTTGCACTCTAGTTTTTGTGCCTGGGTTTTTGTCTCATTACCAAGGACTGAGGTCCCATCTTAGGAATTTGCCAGGTGTGCCCATGTCCTCTAGGGACACATAAGACGCAACCTTACTCCTCCCCTTTCTGAGCCCCAGGGTCCAGCTCCTGTACCACATGCTGACTGAGGCTCCACACTTTCAGAGGAGGCTCTCTGATGCTGTCTGCCTGAACGTTGGGGCACTTTTTGCTTCTGGATTCCATGGCACCATGCTGTGATTTCACATTGAGTAAATTTCCATTGTTTCATGGCTGCCTCCTGATTCCAGGTTCCTGGCTGCATTAGCAGCTCTTATGTATTGCCATATCCTTCAGCTACTGTGTTCTGCCTGCCAGACTGGACATCTTCCCAGCACCTGCAGCTGGGCTGTCCTCCCTGGCTGCAGGTCTGGTTCCAGGTCCCAGCTTCTTCCACTATGACCTGCTCAGGCCTGGCTTAACACAGTCAACAAATGTAGAAGATGTCCTTCAAGATGTTTATGTTTCAAATACTGTTGTTCAAGCATTTTTAATTACAATTTTCTAAGTAGGTTGTGTTACGCTTAAATAATTCTTTTCACTCTTTTTTCTTATGATATGTGGATTGTAAAAATGGTAGCCTTTACCTTTTTTCAGGTCTTTTAAATAATAAAGTATGAATGAACCTTGCTTTTAATGGACATTCTGAACAAAATTCTTCCAAATATATCACTCTTTATATTTAAGAGTGATGTAATGAAATGGTGCCTATTTCTGTCGTGATGTCCATGGTAGGAACCCTGGGCCTAATTACTGTGCTTACCTATTGCCCTCAGCCTTAAGCTAAACATGAAAAGCCAAAAAATAGGCAAAAGCAAAGGAAATCTCTTAGTGCACAAGTATGAATGTGTGTGTATATGCACACACATGTGCATACCTCAGGAGAGTGAATGGTGAGGAAGGGCAGGTCAAAGTGACCCTGTTCATTTGACAGATTTTAAAAAGGGATTCCTATTAATATAATAATTATCAATGGTGACCCAGATGGTAAAGAATCTGCCTACAATATGGGAGACCCTGGTTCGATCCCTGGGTTGGGAAGATCCCCTGGAGATGGGAATGGCTACCCACACCAGTATTCTTGCCTGGAAAAATCCCTTGGAGAGAGGAGCCTGGTGGGCTACAGTCCATGAGGTTGCAGAGTCAGACATGACTGAGCAACTAACACATTATTATTATTTTTTTTATATTTTTTAATTAATTTTATTTATATATTTATTTTTACTTTACAATATTGTATTGGTTTTGCCATACATCAACATGCATCTGCCATGGGTAATTACGTGAATACTTGTGTCGTATCAGGCAGTATGATAGACACTTAAATTACCTTATTAAAGCCTCCTTAATTTGGCACTAATTTTGTTTCCACTTCACATGAGAGAAAACTGAGGTTTAAAGAGGTTAATTACCCTACTCAAGTCCCCGCACAAAATGATTGCTGGGATCGAGAGATGCTTCCCTGTAGCAGGGTCCACCTTTGTATCTTCTGTGCCATCCTCTGCTTTCCTGTCCTTCAGTATGATGTCTCCAAGTTACTTTTGTATAAGCAAGGAAGTAGTAGAGAATGTGGGAGGAAAATAACTAACATATACTAGTTTTAATTTTCTGATAAGTTTTACATAGACTATCTGGACTGTGAAGAAGGCTGAGCGCCAAAGAATTGATGCTTTTGAACTGTGGTGTTGGAGAAGACTCTTGAGAGTCCCTTGGACTGCAAGAAGATCCAACCAGTCCATTCTGAAGGAGATCAATCCTGGAATTTCTTTGAACGGAATGATGCTAAAGCTGAAACTCCAGTATTTTGGCCACCTCATGCGAAGAGTTGACTCATTGGAGAAGACTCTGATGCTGGGAGGGACTGAGGGCAGGAGGAGAAGGGGACGACAGAGGATGAGATGGCTGGATGGCATCACTGACTTGATGGGTGTGAGTCTGGGTGACCTCCGGGAGCTGGTGATGGACAGGGAGGCCTGGCGTGCTGTGGTTCATGGGGTCGCAAAGAGTCGGACACGACTGAGCGACTGATATGATCTGATCTGATCTGATCTGATCTACTTAATCCTCAGAAAAAGAATGTGTTATTGTTGTCTCCATTTAAGAGGGTGAAACAGAGGCTCGGAAACATTCAATGACTTCACGTTGTTGTAGGTGCCATGGCTCCTTTACCTGACTGTTGTTTGCTATTCCATTGTGAGACTCTACCACAGTATCCTAACAATGGACATGTCGATTTTTTCCCCAAGCTTTTTATATTGTAAATAGTTCCTCTGTGAACATTCATATGTATATTTCTAATGCACATTTTGCATAGCTTTTTCTTAGGTATATACCTGAGAGTATATATGTTTGGAACAAGGATGAGAGTGTGTCATGAATTATTTAATTTTGATTGAATAATTCTTTGCATCTGAGGTTAAAAGAGAATTCTATAAACCTGAGGTCTCACCTTTCTCCCCTAATCACCTAACTTAGTGACTATCTAGGGCAACAGAGTGGGGAAGCTTGGACTGAACCTAAGTTCTGTAATTCCAGACAGTTCCCAGGCCTGTCCTGCTTTAACACATGAGCATCTTTCTTCACCATTCTACTTGGGTGGCCTGAGAGCTGCAAATTTCACAGGTTTAAAGGAGGATTATACATCACTGAGTTGTGAGTCTGTTTCTGCAGAAGAGAATGGATTTTGAGAAATTACTCAAGAGAGTTTATATTGCTTCACCCATGGGTCTATGTGTTGCTCCACTTGAAATGAAAAGAATGGCTTCGTGATTTAGCTTTATGAGGGAACCAGAGCCATAGAGTTATGATCCAGTGCGTGTAGCATTGAAGGATAACAATTTAAAGTTCAATAATTCTTGACATCTATCTTCACCAGAGGATCTCAAAGAGTTTTATGAGAAATTATAGACTAAGAATCTGAACGAGTTATGTGCAATTTATGGTTAGAAAAGAAAGTGCTAAAGTTTTCCGGAATGCTCCAAGGCTGTCATTAGAGAAGACGTGAAGAAAGCCCAGGATCATCGATCCTTTGGTGAGGAACCCTGGCAGGACTAACTGTGACCAAATGACTCAGAGATCCTGAGTGGCTTCAGCTTGCGTTGTGTGGCAGTGTTCCTTTTCTAGGGGTCCTGCTGCTTGAAGGAAGACAAAGAAGAGCCAACATGAATTGGTTGCCTAAACCATAAAGAAACAGTGTCATTGTGGTGGTCATATTAATACTGCTTTTGAAATGTACTCTCTTTCTGACTAGTGTCCCCTCTTTTATTGGAATTTTAAGTACAATGATGTGAGCCAGCTGAAGTTTTTAAACAGCACAAATATAAATGGTTATCCTAAATTATATTAGGGAGAAAGTCTACTTGAGGTATTTAGGTTAATAAATAAAGACACCAAATGCATATGGGCTTAATATGTTTTAAGACTAAAAATGTGATTCTATAAAACTTTGGTGATCTTTATGCTTTCTGTTGGCTTGCCATAAGATTTTTAATTGAATTAGTACAGAAAATTCAGCATAAAATATTATCAGATTTAACCACCCACTGAGTGTGTTATTTGTTACTGTTTTATTAGGCTAAATCATAGGTCACACCTCTCTTTTCCTGTACTGATTTTCAGCCCAGAGGGATAAAGTTTTAAAATGAGATGATGAAATTTTAGAAAAGAGCAAGAACTTAATAAAATGATAATACTCAATTAATTTCTATAGAAAAATAAATCTTCCTTGACTATATGTGCATTCCTAGCTTTTTAATAGTTTGCCTCTTTGATGTTCACATTCTAAGCTTGTAACTAATCTGAGATTGAAACTAGAAGGAGAGTTGTATGTGCTCATGAAGAAAAGACCTGTTGGCAACCCAATGTCAACATTATCCACACTTCAAGGATAGTGCCTTCTGGCCATATCTTCCAAAAGTTCAAAATGTGGGTGAGAAAGCAACATGCCTGGAGGATTCAGCCCAGAAGATAACCATTTCAGAGTCTATACATCTTCATTTGGTCATAATAAGTGGTTAGGAATGATCCCCATTTTTTTTAAGGCTATTACAAGTCATTGTGTCTCATTTTTATGCCTGAGAGTATTTAATTCTGTTGTTCTCAAAGTGCAGGCTCCAGACCACCAGCATCACCTTGGAACTTGTTAGAAATATATATTCTCATTTGTTCATCCAGTCCTGCTGAATCAGAATCACTGGGGAGGCGGCCCAGTAATCTGTTTTAAAAATGCTTCATGTGATTGTCATGCCTGCTAAAGTTAGAAAACAACCAATTTATGTTGATCAGTGTATGCTTTTTGTTAAGCATATTGAAGAGTTAACTTAGCCAATGTCTGATTCATAGTAGGCTCTCAGTAAACATTACCCTGAAAATGAAAATATACTTAAATTGTAACAAAACAGTCTGCAATGCTTACTATCATATTTTAGTCCCTTTGTAACTGTATACTCAGGAATGAGTAGTTGCCCTCACAGATTATTCATTTTCTTTCCCTTTAAGATTAGCTCTTCAGCTTTTTAATTTAATATGAAAGGTTATCTTCAAAGAAAAGTGTTGTCTGATGCTTCAGTTATTTAATTCTCTGGAGAGTCACTGAGAAGCAAACTTGGCTCATGCCAGTCATTTCTTTCCCATTTTTAAAGAGGAAGAGTCACTTCACTGTCAATAATAATTAGTGAGCTTTTTTTTTTTTTCCTAGTCTCTTCTGCAGGGCCAGGCAGAAGTTCAGTGGGCATGAGTTTGTTGTTTTAAGACTTCTAAGTTGGCTTTGAGTCCGCTTTGGCATCAAATTCACCCAAGGGCTTTAATACCCTCAGCTTTGCTTCAGTAATATGTGAAAATGGGTAAAAATCAATCATAAAGAATTTTGAAGCGCAATAGATTTATGGAGACAAATGGGCTCATATTGTGACATGTGAATTCATATATATTATACTTCCAAATAATTTCCAGTGTATGAAATCCTGAGTAATCAGGGACTCCAGATTTAGTGGCATTCTTGTGGTACAAATCTCATTTGCATCTTGTCAGGCATTTGCCCTCTGAGGTTGAACAGCATCCCTGCATATGAGCACACCCAGCTCTTGTGGAGGGTTCCTCACATTGGGGCATCAAAGGGAGAGTCAGGGTTTGGAATTGAGTATGTGTCCCATGGATATGTGTCATGGCAAAGCCTTGTAGTCCAGGGATAATGGAAGTTTTGGGGAGACCTTGCATGAGGCAGGGTGGGGAAGTGGGGATGGCCAGGGGGTTGCTGACACTTTATCAGGAAGATGAAAAAGTGTGGTGGGATGAGAGGGAAGTGGGCTTGAGGGAGCCAGGAACCTGAATAACTGAGGGCTTCCCTGGGTAGCATTCCTTGTGATTCTAGTAGGGAAGTGGGTGGGAGATGCTACTCATATTGAATTGCACTGAATGATGCTAACCACCACCCTAGTAGCTCCATTCACCTCTTCTTTTTTTTTTCCTGAGTGAAACCAGCTACTGACATCACAAGCTTTGGATTGATAGCTGGATTTATAGTTGAGCACTGGCCAGCATTGTTAAGTTTTGCAGCCCCCCCCCTCAAATTTCAGTTTGTTCATTTAAAGAGAGGGGAGAATTGAACATAGAGCCCAGGGTGTGGAGGGCAGCCTGTAAAGTCCTGCATTTTGAAGTCCACAATACTGAACACCTTCCAGATGTCAAGAAACATGGAGACACTCAGGATGAAGTGACAAGCAGGACTTCCTGCCCTCAGGGAGTGCTGAGACTAGTGAAGGAGACAGACCTCTAAACAGGTTATTATAATCCAGTGGGATGAACTTTGTAGGTACAGAATGTTACCTGAATCAAATCAGGGTCCTGGTGGATAGTTCTGACAAAACATTGTCTGCTGGAAAAGGGAATGGCAAACCACTTCAGTATTCTTGCCTTGAGAACCCCATGGACTGCATGAAAAGGCAAAATGATAAGACACTGAAAGATGAACTCCCCACATTGGTAGGTGCCCAGTAGGCTACTGGAGAAGAGTGGAGAAATAACTCCAAAAAGAATGAAGAGATGGAGCCAAAGCAAAAACAACACCCAGTTTGGGATGTGACTGATGATGGAAGTAAACTCCGATGCTGTAAGGAGGAATATTGTGTGGGAACCTGGAATATTAGGTCCATGAATCAAGGCAAATTGGAAGTGGCCAAATAGGAGACGGCAAGTGTGAACATCGACATCAGTGAATTAAAATGGACTGGTATGGGTGAATTTAATTCAGATGACCATTATATCTACTACTGTGGACAAGAATCCCTTAGAAGAAATGGAGTAGCTCTCATAGTCAACAAAAGAGTCCAAAATGAAGTTCTTGGGTGCAATCTCAAAAATGACAGAATGATTTCTGTTCGTTTCCAAGTCAAACATTTCAATATCACAGTAATCCAAGTCTATGTCCCAATCAGTAATGCTGAAGAAGCTGAAGTTGAATGGATCTATGAAGGCCTACAAGACCTTCTAGAACTAACACCCCAAAATTATGTCCTTTTCATTATAGGGGACTGAAATACAAAAGAAGGAAGTCAAGAGATACCTGGAGTAACAGGCATTTTTGGCCTTGGAGTACAGAATGAAGCAGGTGAATGGCTAACAAGATTTTGCCAAGAGAACGCACTGGTCATAGCACACACTCTCTTCCAACAACACAAGAGAAGACTCTACACATGGACATCACCAGATGCTCAACACCAAAATCAGATTGATTATGTTCTTAGCAGGCAAAGATGGAGAAACTCAATATAGTCAGCAAAAACAAGCCTGGGAGCTGACTGTGGCTCAGATCATGAACTCCTTATTGTCAAATTCAGACTTAAATTGAAGAAAGTAGGGAAAACCACTAGACCATTCAGATATGACCTAATTCAAATCCATTGCAATTATACAGTGGAAGTGACAAATAGATTCAAGGGATTAGATCTGATAGACAGAGTGCCTGAAGAACTATGGAAGAAGGTTTGTGACATTGTACAGGAGGCAGTGATCAAGACCATCCCCAAGAAAAAGAAATGCAAAAAAGCAAAATGGTTGTCTGAGGAGGCCTTACAAATAGCTGTGAAAAGGAGAGAAGCTAAAGGCAAAGAAGAAAAGGAAAGACAGAGTTTCAAAGAATAGCAAGGGGAGAAAAGAAAGCCTTCCTCAGTGAATGCAGAGTTTGAATGCAGAGTTTGAAAGAAGAGTTTGAATGCAGAGTTCCAAAGAATAGCAAGGGGAGAAAAGAAAGCCTTCCTCAATGATCAATGCAAAGAAATAAAGCAAAACAATAGAATGAAAAAGACTAGGGATCTTTTCAAGAAAAGTAGAGATATCAAGGGAACATTTCTTGCAAAGATGGGCACAATAATGGACAGAAACAGTATGGACCTAACAGAAGCAGAAGATATTAAGAAGAGGTGGCAAGAATACACAGAAGAACAATACAGAAAAGATCCAGATAATGTTGGTGTGATCACTCACCTAGAGCCAGACATCCTGGAATGCAAAGTCCAGTAGGCCTCAGGAAGCATCACTATGAACAAAGCTAGTGGAGGTGATGGAATTCCAGTTGAGCTATTTCAAATTCTGAAAGATGATGCTGTGAAAGTGTTGCACTCAATACGCCAACAAATGTGGAAAACTCAGCAGTGGCCACAGGACTGGAAAAGGTCAGTTTTCATTCCAATCCCAAAGAAAGGCAATGCCAAAGAATGCTCCAACTACCGCACAATTGCACTCATTTCACACACTAGTAAAGTAATGCTCAAAATTCTCCAAGCCAGGCTTCAGCAATACATGAACTGTGAACATCCAGATGTTCAAGCTGATTTTAGAAAAGGCAGAGGAACCAGAGATCAAATTGCCAACATCCGCTGGATCATGGATAAAGCAAGAGAGTTCCAGAAAAACATCTATTTCTGCTTTATTGATTATGCCAAAGCCTTGAAACTGTGTGGATCACAAGTTGTGGAAAATTCTTCAAGAGATGGGAATACCAGACAACCTGACCTGCCTCCTAAGAAATTTGCTTGAAAGTCAAGAAACAACAGTTAGAACTGGACATGGAATAACAGATTGGTTCCAAATCGGGAAAGGAGTACGTCAAGGCTGTATATTATCACCCTGCTTGTTTAACTTATAAGTACATCATGAGAAACGTTGGGCTGGATAAAGCACAAGCTGGAATGAAGATTGCCAGGAGAAATATCAATAACATTAGATATGCAGATGACACCACCCTTATGGCAGAAAGTGAAGAAGAACTATAGAGGCTCTTGATGAAAGTGAAAGAGGAGAGTGAAAATGTTGGCTTAAGCTCAACATTCAGAAAACTAAGATCATGGCATGTGGTCCCATCACATCATAGAAAATAGATGGGTAAACAGTGGAAACAGTGAGAGACTTTATTTTTTGGGGCTCCAAAGTCACTACAGATGGTGACTGCAGCCGTGAAATTAAAAGATGCTTACTCCTTGGAAGATAAGTTATGACAAACCTAGGCTGCTTATTAAAAAGCAAAGACATTACTTTGCCAACAAAGGTCCATCTAGGCAAAGCTATACTTTTTCCAGTAGTCAGGTATGGGTGTGAGAGTTGGACTATAAAGAAAGCTGAGTGACAAATAATTGATGCTTTTGAACTGTGGTGTTTGGGAAGACTCTTGAGAGTCCCTTGGACAGCAAGGATATCCAACTTGTCCACCCTAAAGGAAATCAGTCCTGAATATTCATTAGAAGGACTGATGCTGAAGCTGAAACTCCAATACTTTGGCCACCTGATCTGAATAATTGACTCATTTGAAAAGACCCTGATGCTGGGAAAGATTGAAGATGGTAGGAGAAGGGGATGGACAACAGAGGATTGGATGGTTGGATGGCATCACTGACTCAATGAATGTGTATTTGAGTAAATTCTGGGATTTGGTGATGGACAGAGAGGCCTGGTTTGCTGGAGTCCATGGAGTCACAAAGAGTCAGACATGATTGAGCCACTGAAGTGAACTGAATTGAATGATAAGAAATGTTCAATGTATTCCTCTCACTTTCTGAAAGATGGATCTGTTTGAAAATTGACCAGTTTCAGAATTTTGCTACTAGTTGTTTGTGTAAATGATTGTGGGTCATAAGAGACCATGTTAGAAGTACTATATTTCCAGACATATTTTGATCTTTTCCTACTTTAAAGTCTCTCTTTTAAGTGAAAGACCCCTTTCTCATTCTATCATCTTCTACTCTTCTGTAGAAAGTGCACTTGCTGGCAGTTAGGTGCCTTGATTTCTAATTCCAGCTCTGCTGCCTAGTAGCTGTATGACTTTAGGCCAAGGTTTGGCAGGCTATAGCCTGCTGCCTAATCTGGCCTATCAGCTGTTTTGTAAACAAAGTTTTATTGGAACACAGCCATGATTATTTATTTACTTATTGACTGTGGGTGCTTTTGTTTTACAGTAGATGAATATTTGTAAGAGGACCATAGGGTCCACAGAGCCTAAAATATTTTCTATTAGGTCCTTTATCCAACAGACTTGCCAAGCTCAGCATTAAGCAGGTCATTATCTTTCTTGAGTCTTAGCTTCCCCATCTGTAAATTTGGGGAATTGGATTATATTTTTCCTCAGGGTCTATGTTCTTTGCATTCTCAATAGCTCTTCCTACAGAAAAGCCTCATCTAATACAATCACTGTACGCTGGAATATAAACCTACTTATATTTTCATTCACTTATTCTATTTATTAGGGCTTCCCTGGAAGCTCAGCGGTAAAAAAATCTGCCTGCCAATACAGGACACACGAGTTCAATCCCAAGTATAGAAGATCCCCTGAATGGCAATTCACTCTACTATTCTTGCCTGGAGAATTCCATGGACAGAGGTGCCTAGCAGGCGACTGTGGGATTGCAAAGAGTCAGGCATGATTTAGCTACTGAACAACAATAATAAATTCTATTTAATAGGCACCTGGCAAGCCACTGTGGAAAACTGACAACTCTAAAAGATTCCCTGACCCTGAGAAGCTTATAATCTGTTTAGAGACATAGTTGCAATGTTCAGAAGTTAAATTATAATAGAAGATAATAAAGGATAACATTCCAAATTTAGTGATTATGATTAAAGATGTTCAGAGAAGAGAAATAAGGATGGGCTGAGATGCTTAGGGTAAACCTAGAGGGCAAAGTGGGATGTTTTTGAAGGGCACTCATCTCTATAACCCCATAGAATACTGGATTCAAAGTCCCTCTAAGGTAATAGTTTTTAACCTTAGAATGCATGAAAATCACTTAAGTTCCTAGGGAAAAAATAAAAATTCCTAGAACCCAGCTTTAGAGATTCTGACTGTAGCTATGGGGTATGTCTCAGAAATCTGCTTTTTCAAAAAATACCCCAGGTGATTCTGATATACATGGAGAGTACTGCTCTGGAAATATGGCAGGTTAATGCCCAGGAATTTATCCTAGGTTTGGCTAAGTCTTATTAAACCATAGATTTTGTGTGACCAGGAGGAACTCCACTGTCATGGAACACTTATTTCAGTGACTTTATCTCTTCTTTTAGGGATGCTGAGAACTTCCAGGCCAAGAAGAACAACCTGAGGACTCTATTTCCAAAGACCCTTAAACTCCTTTAGATAAATCCAGAGGGGAAATCTGAGACCAATGCCGCTGTTTGTCTATGATAGCAGAGGGTAAATCATTGGAGTGAGGGGACTACTTTCATTAGCATTTGACTTTTGGTCCTTTTGTTTTAAGCTCCTTGTTTCTGCAAAGGTGGCTGGGTTCAGCATAGTGGGTCAAAAAACAAACAAACAAAAAAAAAACCTCAGTGAGAGAGGTTAGGAATCTTCAATCTCCATTCCAAACCATGTTGCTGATGACTTGAAGATATCACCAGATACTCATGATACAGAGGACAGATTCTATCCATGGGAGAATGCTTCTCTGAAGAAAAGTTTAGAATCTCTTCAGTGCCATTGGAGGGGACATCTGAGAGTCCTGTGGGCAATGTTACACAAGATCTTGCCATGCTTCCAGTCCAGAAAAGAAAGCTAGATCCATCTCCAAAAATGCATAGATATCTGAGGAAGGTTGTGAGGACAAGGAGAATGAGAAAGAGCAAGAGGAAGGAGAAAGTGAAGACCCACTGCCCTGGCATTTTTCCAACACCTTTTGTACCCCCGCAGAGTGAAGAAGACAAGGTGGTAGATAAAAAGCTGACCCTGCTCAATGCCAAGAGACATTATCTTGACCTTCCCAAAAAGGTAGGGATGAGGCACGGGGTTGCAAAATTCTGGGCTCGACACACATATACAACAAACATATATCCAAATGTATAATGGCTCAACACTCTAAAAATGTGTTTCTTTCCCAAATATCAATTCTAAGTGGTTCCAGGATGGAGGCTGAAAGAAGAGGACATGGGTACCACAAAGCCATTCAGTGATCCAGGCTGATGGTGCCTCTGCCAACTTTACCATGCATTTCCATAGGGGATCCTGGGTTACTCCAGAAGGGAAAATAATGACAGCTTTACATCTGGAATGGGCAGAGTGGGGATACGGAACTTGAGAAGCAAACTAGGATCCTTGGGCCCAGATGGAGTATGAAAGAAATGGCTGAGAAGGGCAAGTCCTTTCCGTGCATATGTGTTCGCATTGATGGCTTTTAACTTTTTTCTTCTACTTCCAGGGTGGATTGCAGAGTGGGAGGATGAAGGTGCCTGTGTAGTGCATCAGGAATGTCAGATCCAGCCCCATGAGCTCTCAGTGTCCCCAGAGCTCAGGTCCTCTTCTCCTGCAGTGACATCCTTGGCATCACCACCACTCTGCTTCAGTTGTTTTTTAAGCTGTTTCTGCCAGACCTTCTCAAGGTCTAGGAAAAGGAAATCTTTTGGAAAAGAGGGCACCAGGCAGGCTGAGGCAGGGGGTGATGCTAAGGCTCTGAGACCTGGTCTGCTGAGGGTTCTGGGAAAAAGCAAAATGCAGCCTCACTGAAGCCTGTAGTAAGTTGAAATTGATTTAGGTTTCCCTTGAGTTTCGTTTTACAGCTTTCTCTATGTCATTGTTCCTGTTCATTGAGTTCTTGTCTGTCGAAGACAGAGCTGCTTTTAAGCTCACCCTCAAGCCGAAAGAGGTAGTAAAATCAAAGTAACTTTGAGGATTTTAATACTGTGCCCAGTAGTGGGATTGCTTCCTACTTCCTCCCATTAGACTGAAGTGGGATTCTTGGTGAAGCCATGGTTCCTAAAATTCATGCATATTTCATGCATGTATTTATTTGGCTTACTTTTCACTAACTTCTCTGAGGATGGAAGCCATACAGGTTCATCATTTTGAGTAATACCTCCTGGTATGGACCATCAGGTGGAGATTTCTCATGCTCAAGTCCTCTCGTTTTTCCTCTTTTACCTTTGACTAGAGATTCACTTTCCTTTATTCATTTCCAGTACGTTGTTGAAATCCTGCTACTTTCTACTTGATTTGGCAGTGCTTTGAGGGCAGAGGCAGGGTGGTTGTTACTGTTCTTGGACATGATGTCACAATTACTCTCCCATTTCTAATTGTTGTTTGTTTTTCTTTTTGCTACTTCTTAGTAAGATACCTAGCTTCTGAAGTGTGCCTCTTTAGCCAGACCCTTACAGAATCTTGCCACTCCAGTGTTCTTGCCTGGAGAATCCCAGGGACAGGGGAGCCTGGTGGGCTGCCGTCTATGGGGTCGCACAGGATTGGACACGACTGAAGTGACTTAGCAGCAGCAGCACAGAATCTTGAGTCCTTCTGTGATCCTAAATACAATAAGTACTTTAAAAAAAGTTCTAGATCATTTCTTTTCTCCCTTGTTCTGGCATGCTAGATTAATCCCCTTCTTAGGATAGAAAATAAGACTTTAAATTAATCTTATACCTTCCTATGGGGAAGGAATGGGTTTAAGAAGAGTTTGAGACTTTTTCTGTAGCTTTAATTACTTGCTATTTCCTACTTGTCTCAGTTTCCCAACTCATATAAGATAAGTAAAAGTAGAAATATCAATAAATGCATGAAGTATCTTTATAAGGAGGAAGTTGTAAGGTTTATTTTCTTGCTTCCTTAAGACTTATCTTGATGGTTAGTATATTGGAATAAGAAAAGATGATCAGTGTGTTTGTTTTGTTCCTTTCTCATCTGGAACAGGGCTTTGTACCTTTGAGAAATGTAGTTGGGAAGTGAATAGAATGAGTTTCAAGAGCAGTGGCAAAGATCCTTAAGACTGCCTTGGAGGTAACTGGTGAAAATTGACCTTGAAGAAGTTTTTATGGTGTGTGTGTGTTGAGGATCTCAAATTATAGGATTGGCCAAAAATTTGTTACAGAAACAGTTCATGGAAAAACCTGAATGAACTTTTTGGCCAACCCAGTAGAAATAGAAATTGTGCAAAATGTCACAAAATGTCATACTCAGTGCTTGGAGTAAAATAGGGCCTTTTCAAGCTTTGGTATTTTTTGTTGTTTAAAAAGTCGTTGATTTCTTGTTTTAGAGAGTATAGAATTTTAATAGAGCTAATAGGCCATTATAAAATGAGCTCAAGCTATTACATGAAATTTCAAATTATCCAAATTATGTTTATATACATACTTTTTCAATTTAATACAAAAAAAGTACTTCTAGGCAAGGCATAATGTAGCTAAAGTCTTGAGTTATAGAGCTTATTATTAAAGACTCAAAGAAAGATAGATATAAGTGTTGCTATTAATACTTTATTATTGCTATTGTTTCTTTTCATAAGATGTTTAAGGATGAGCTGTTTTCTCATAGAAAAAACATATTAGTTGGAATCAAATTAGCCATATCTAGCTAACCCTATCCCCCATACTGATTTTCATATAAAGTTTATTTACTCCAAATTTGGAGGACAGATTTCAGATAAGGAAAGACCTGTAGAAGCACTTAGTTTTGAAATTCTCTTGCTCAGGTCTCTTGACCTCTTGCTTACAAACAAGACAAAGAGTGTCTACCTCTCTTCTGATCCTTTTGTAAATGAAGAAGTGTATGTTCTCTGGTTTCAAATTTCGTGTTGCTATCTTTATGGTTTGAATTATTAAACATGGTTTATGGCTTAATGAAGTTGTTTTGTAAAATATATTTAGAAAGTTTAGTATAACTGTATCAAAGTAAAAACAAATTAAAAAAAATAAAACCTACTACTGTTGATGATAGATAAAGCTTTGGGGTCATTTAAAAAAATTGATTTCTGGCAAGATTGATAACATTTCTGATGTACACAGAAATAATTTACAAGTAAAAATATGGGTCTATTTAGTGTATTTAGTTCCTTTTTTTCCCATGGAAATTCTAACTAGGTAGTTTGCAAGTGTACTCATTGCTATAGGTTGATTAAGTTGAGATTAAATGGGTCAATTAAATTTTTCAGTGATTTTTCTAAGACCACTCATTAAGTCTGATAGGGAATCATAGTACAAGTTCTTTAAACAGATTATTTAACCATGAACCATGTGATTACTTTTTCTCTGAAGCATTTTCATACTGAAACACTTCCTGTTAACCATTTGTTTTTGTTAACTTGTCCTCACAATACTGTCTAAATTTCAGCTAATGTCCTCTTTACCCACCTGGAAAATTTTAATATGAAAAAAACTCTAGCTGATGTAAAGTTATTCAAAGAACCAACAGAGCTTGTAAGTAATTGATTTACTTATAAGTTTTGACAGAAAAGGTAGAAATTATCTAGTCTACCCTTCTGTTTTTCCAAGGAAACTGAAACACAAGTAGCTCTCTCAAGATGATATAGTTAAAACAAGTAATACCTAACAAATTAAATATTGTGCTTTTTGCATCATCTGTAATCTTCAAACAATCTGTGTATATTGATATTAATATTTTCATTTTAAAGATGAGATAATTTAAGTTCAGAAAAGTCCCAGGACTTGATATGTCTGATGCTGAATCCAAACTGAGGTTTAATAGTCTCCGAAGACTGCACTCATTACAATTCTACCTCTCAGTATTGTAATATTATAAAATCTCTTTGTGTCTAGTCTAACTCTGTACTGTCAAGAATAGACTTCTCTTATTTGGCAAAATTTAGATTTTAGCCTTCATACATCTACAATAAAAATAGTTCAATAAAAGTGCAATTAATAAGAATATTTCTTCTACAAAATTTTTCTATAGTAGGTAATAAATAATAAAGTAGTTAACCAAGTATCACTGGTAAAAGAAAACTGCAGTGTAATATAAACAAAATTTTAGTCATTGCAAGCAATTAAGCTCAGACAATCATTTAACTGAAAAATGATCAAGTGAAAAAGGGATAGTATGTAATCCTAGCAGGACCCTTCACTTGACAGGGTCACAAGACAAAGCACAGCAAAGATGAATTAGGCCTCATTGAAAGCTAATAGACTTGAGAGTGTTTCTAAACCGTTTTCAGGTGAATGATTCGGGACTTGGGTAGCAAAGAGGCAGGCTCTTCTGTGTAACCCAGTGACCCTTGAAATAAGTAAATATACTCCTGCTAATGAACTCTAGGCTTTAAATAGGAAATTTTATTTTCCCATGCCTTAAAACATTCTTTTCATTCTGATTTGACAAGGCTTCTTTCAAGAAAAAAGGCAAAGAATAATAAAACTGGAAGATTCTAGTCATTGGACTGTGTGGCCAAGGAATGTTGTTCCTGGTGTTTTCAAACTCAAGTCATGAGGACAGTTGTACATGGGAGATCAGATTGGTGCAGATTTCTTGAGCTATATTCTGTCAGCAACAAAGAATTGCAGCACTGCTTCCATCATGGGCTTCCCAGGTGGCGCAATGGTAAAGAATCTGCAAGAGATGCAAGAGACATGGGCCCGATCCCTGGGTCAGAAGATTCTCCCGGAGAAGGAAAGAGCAACACACCCCAGTATTCTTATCTGGGAAATCTCATAGACAGAGGAATCTGACAAGCTACAATCCATAGGATCACAAGGAGCTGGACATGACTGAGTGACTGAGCATACTACCATCATGGAAGCTCTGTGACAGACTGTCACATAGTTATCACCCTCCTGGTTCAAACTGCTAGAGGAAGTAAGTCTTTGACTTTGATATTTGTTCTCCTTTTCCCCCTCTGACCCCTGCACCTTAGAATGAGTACTGCATTGGATAAGAGACCCAAGAAAGGCTAATTTAACAGAAGAAGGCTCTTGTTTATAGTTTATAGTCTTCACGAAAACAAAATTTCAGAACATATTAAAAGAATCTTTAAGTTACATAATTTCTAATGAATTCAGAATTTTGGGATTCTATTAAGAATGATTTATAATGTGAACTTCTCTCCTAGTTGCAATCACCATTCTAGTTCTTGAATGCTGTGAAAATACAAAGTGCTGGATCATTACAATGGTAGCCCTTCTGGTAAGCAGGACAATAGGCCCATTCACAGAGAGTGATGAAATAGTAACTAGGATTTTAAATAACTGCTGTGAGAATTATACCCTTAATATCTGTCCCTTTACTTGAAAGAATGCAGAATTATCATATTATAAAAATAATAAAAAGAATATATCCCTGTCAGCATTTAGTATCAAATCTTCTACTTGGCCCATGATGCTCAATAAGAATCTCTGGATAAAATTTATGTATAGAAGATAATGGACTTCCCTGGTGGCTCAAATGGTAAAGAATCTGCCTGCCAAGCAGCAGATGAAGGTTCGATCCCTGCGTTGGGAAGATTCCCTGAAGAAGGGAGTGGCTGCCCACTCCAGTGTTCTTGCCTGGAGAATTCCATGGACAAAGGAGCCTTGTGGGCTACAGTCCATAGGATCGCAAAAGGCAAACATGATTGAGTGCCTAACACACATAGAAGATGATGAAAAATAAAGCAGTGATCTAATAACCCTTTCTTTAAAAGCTACTATTTATTTTACTTTAAAATTTGATTTCATTTTAAAACTAAAATTATGAAGCGAAGGTCTATATATAACCCTATTAAGTTCTAATTTCTACCTGTTAAGTAATTACATACATAATAATTAGTTGGGAAATACTTCCTGAGTCTGGATTTAAAAGTTAAAAAAAACACTGAATCCTTGTTTTGCCATTTGCTGTTGTTTAAGTATGGCTACTTATTTAAGCTCATTAATCTTTGGTTTCTTCATCTAAAAAAAGAGGATAGTAGTACCCCAGAGATGGTTTTGAGGACTATGAGATAATATCTCTGAAAAAGTCTAGTGGCTGTTTTGTAGTAGAGGGCTTTTGACATTATAATGCTTATTTTATTCTTAGAAAATAAAATAAGACATTAACTTTGTGAGTACTATACAAGGGTAAGCAACTCATGGTGGTCTTTACTTCACAGAGAACTAATTTCATTTCTAGGGGGATTACATGGAGCAAATAGTTTTCATATTTCTTTATTCCTAATTTGAATGTCTCTAGAGAAAATTTTTATCTCAGAATTTTTAAAAACCCCTTTATTATTCAGATCAGATCAGATCAGATCAGTCGCTCAGTCATGTCCAACTCTTTACGACCCCATGAACTGCAGCACGCCAGGCCTCCCTGTCCATCACCAACTCCCGGAGGTCACTCAGACTCACATCCATCGAGTCAGTGATGCCATCCAGCCATCTCATCCTCTGTCGTCCCCTTCTCCTCCTGCCCCCAATCCCTCCCAGCATCAGAGTCTTCTCCAATGAGTCAACTCTTCGCATGAGGTGGCCAAAATACTGGAGTTTCAGCTTTAGCATCATTCCTTCCAAAGAAATCCCAGGGCTGATCTCCTTCAGAATGGACTGGTTGGATCTCCTTGCAGTCCATGGGACTCTCAAGAGTTTTCTCCAACACCACAGTTCAAAAGCATCAATTCTTCGGTGCTCAGCCTTCTTCACAGTCCAGCTCTCACATCCATACATGACCACAGGAAAGACCATAGCCTTGACTAGGCGAACCTTTGTTGGCAAAGTAATGTCTCTGCTTTTGAATATGCTATCTAGGTTGGTCATAACTTTCCTTCCAAGGAGTAAGTGTCTTTCAATTTCATGGCTGCAGTCACCATCTGCAGTGATTTTGGAGCCCAGAAAAATAAAGTCTGACACTGTTTCCACTGTTTCTCCGTCTATTTCCTTTATTGTTACAACCTGTGAAATCAGTTTTAGTTGGGTCTTTATTTGTAGGACTGAACAATACTTATCTAGTCATAAACTGCTTTAATGTAACACCTTTTTTATAAGTCATTAGCATTTTCTAAGAAACTTAGAAGCTTAACTTTTTCTACTTAAACCCTCATGAATGATAGGAGATATCCTGTCAATAACAGTACTTCATTATGGTGATGATTATTGAATATTTAATGAAATGATAATAGAGGAACTTATCATATTTATTAGAATTTTGGATAAATTTTCATAGGGAAATCCTCTTCTCCCCTATATTCTAATAACCTCCTTTATCATTTCATTTATGTGTTAAATATTATGCAAAGATTGACTATGTAAAGGACCACTAGATTCCAGTGTTGGTGATCTGGAATTTTATTTTGTGCTACTCAGTAAATGTAATATGGAACATTTGTGCCTAAACTGAAGCTGTTTTATTTCACAATAAGACAAAAGAAACATACTTAAAAGGTAGATGAACCTGTCTGTTCTAACAAATAATTTGCAGGCTGTTCAGAGAAAATAAGACAAGCACTCACACTGTGACTACTGCACAATATTAAAAGCATCCAGATGAGCACAGAAGAGTGTTTGACAATGTTTAAGTAAGCACTGATAGAATGCCTTGTATTAGAAGGATGATTGCAAGGTGGAATATAGGAGATACCTTCTCTGAATAGGTACAATTTGAGGAATAATATGGTCTAGATTTTATCCAATCCCACAGCCAAACAAGTTAGAATTACTTTGCTGGATGGAGTCCTGGAGGCTGAATGGAGCCAGAGGACAGGTGTGACCAGATCTGGTAGAAAGCTAGCAGAAATGGTGAAGCCAATACAGATGAGTTTGTTCAAGAGCAGGCAGTTTAAATGATGGGTCAGCAACAGAAGACAGTGCTACAAAGTTAGGCCTGAGAAAGGCAGAAATGATACATAGGCAGTCACAGAACAGGGGGCTTAAAACTTCTATTTGAACAATAGAAATACAATGAAGAATTGTATTTTAGGGGGAAGGTCCCCTCCAAAGGAAAACAGGGTGGACGGCACTGAATGACTTGAAAGTGGAGGATATGATGAAGAAAGGTACAGATGTGGCAATAGTAGCTCACATATGGGAGAAACGGTGTAGCTTAGAAATGTGTGGTAAAAAGTAGTGAGAAATAAGATGGGGCCATTTGAACCCCATTATTGTATTCAATACTTGGCTTTGATTCCTAGTTGAGAGCAAGCTGTTATAAATTCTTGATCTTCACCAACATGGCCCAAGTTAGCAAACCTAAGAAGGGGCAAGTGTGGGAGTAGAAATGTGCAAGGGCATTAACCTAGATTCAGCAATAATCTCTAAGAATATGGTGTTTGGTTAGTTTCTGTCTGCTTCACAGTTGGGGTAGATGATTCCCTCTTTTTTCAATACTTGCTTACCAATAACATATTTTTGCAAGAATAGTGGATAATTTAAAGGAATGATTATAAAGGAACCCGTATGTGAAAACACATAGTATGTAGTATTTTGTTTTATGAAGAATGTAGAAAATTATGATCTGACTTATGGTTTCACATTCTACATTCAGTTCAGTTCAGTCTCTCAGTTGTGTCTGACTCTTTGCGACTCCATGGACTGCAGCACACCAGGCTTCCCTGTCCTTCACCAACTCCAGGAGCCTACTCAAACTCATGTCCATTGAGTTGGTGATGCCATCAAACCATCTCATCCTCTGTCCTCCCCTTCTTCTCCCACCTTCAATCTTTCCCAGCATCAGGGTCTTTTCCAATGAGTCAGTTCTTCGCATCAGGTGGCCAAAGTATTGGAGTTTCAGTTTCAGCATGAGTCCCTCTGATGAATATTCAGGACTGATTTCCTTTAGGATGGACTGGTTGGATCTCCTTGCTGTCCAAGTGACTCTCAAGAGTCTTCTCCAACACCATACTTCAAAAGCATCAATTCTTCAGTGTTCAGCTTTCTTTATAGTCCAACTCGCACGTTCTACATTAGTTAAATTAAATGCAATATATTTGGTAGAAACTTCTAAATGCTTATTCATAAGATAATGTTACCAATCCTCCTGAGTTGGTCTCCAAGAAGGGTCCTTTTGTCCAGCGTCGCTGGTGCCAGTAGATGGAGACGGAGTTCGGTTCTGAAGGGAAGGAAAGTGTTATTCTTTCATGAGTGAAGAGGTACGACCTCTCTTGACAGGGCGTGGGCAGGGCAGAGCTGTTTGGATCCTATTGGGCGCAGTTGTGTTGTTCCCCGTCCAGACTGCAGTGCGGGCGCAGCTGTCACTGCACACGGCCCGCTGCCACCATCTTGAATTGCAGTATCAGGAGCTGGCGCTTCTGCACATGGAAGGTGAGGTGTCCCCAGAGCTGTTTCTCACAAGCAACTCTGGACTGAAGGACAAGCTGCAAGGTTTCTGCAAGCGGCATTCTATAAGCAAGCCAAACTGGACTAAAGCACAAAGGGAAGAAAGGTTAGACTTTATTTTATTATCTAGTTTCTATTTGTATTTCCCAGGAATTGGTAATGGGTTTCGCAGGTGACAGTAACAGAATGGTACAAGCTGGTATTTTCACTGCAAACAGGATCAGGGTTCAATTCCTGGCTTACAATTTAGTAGCTATGTACCTCAAACAACAAAAAAAAAAAAAAAATTTTTTTTTTTTGATGCCTTGATTTGCTCCTCTGAAAAGTAAGAATAATTATACCTTCATCATATAGCTTTGGTGAGAATTAAATGAGATGACACATTTAAAGAACTTAAAACGTAGCACACAAAGTACAAGCTCAACAAATATGCATCTGTAATCATCAGATGGGTAGGATCCTTTTTTTAAAAAAAAATACTGATTTGTGAGGGAAGAAATGATAAGGTCTTGAAGAGGGAGAATTGTGTGAGGTCCCTGGGGAGTCTGACCCTAACCATAGGGATTTCCAGCCTCAACAAACATTCCAAGCATGGCTCATCCCCACACCTAAGGAGGTTCTCTATGTTAAGGCACAGTTATTACATGAATGTAGGGTGTGTTTCTTAGCATCTAATTGTGAAGGAGTCTAATTCATGTTTTATTTCCAGTGCCAAGCACAGTAAGCACATGATAACTTCTTAGTAAATGTCTGTCAAGGAAATGAGTAAACAATTCACTGAAGAATAGAATTTCAGTATATGCAAATTTAAATGTGCCATTCACACAAACAGAATTTTGTTTCCCTCTCAGATAGCTTTTAATGTTTGGCACGGAAGAAATCTTTCAGATCGTGGCACATAGTGGGAGAGGCCCCCAAAGGAACTGAGTATAAAGCTTTCCTCAGTTACATGGGATAGGGCACGGGATCAGCTTTGTTGTTGTTTAGTTGCTCAGTCGTATCTGACTCTTTTACGACCCTGTGAACTGTTGCCCACCAGGCTCCTCTGTCCTTGGGATTTCCCAGACAGGAATACTGGAGTGGATTGCCATTTCCTTCTCCAGAGAATCTTCCCGACCCAGGATCAAACCCATGTTTCTTGCACTGGCAAGTGGATTCTTTACCACTGAGCCACCAGGGAAGCTGGGATCTGCTTCAGGCTGATTCAAAAAATAGATTCAGAGCTGCTATCTTCAGTGATTAAGAAGAAGAAATGCACTCTTCTTTTCAACAGTCTCAATACTTTGCTTTAAAATGCACATGTGCACACAGACACTTGCATGGGCACAAATATACAAATACATTACAGTTACAATATCCATTTATTAATTTTGGTTAAGTGTTACATAATAAGCTGTCTCAGAACTTACCAATTTAAAACACTGACATGCATTTAATTCATAAATCTGTAAGTTGGTCAGGATTTGACAGGGAAGTCTCTTGTATTCTGTTCAGCATAGCTGGGGAAGCTTTGTTTTTGACTGAAAGTTTCATATCCATGGTGGTACACTCACATAATTATATAAATGGCGATTTAATGCTGGTTGTCATTTGCTTGCTTAGTCTTGCTGTAGGCCAGGGGCCTAAGTTCCTTTCCAAGTGTGGTCTATTCATAGACTGTCATCCATTACACAGTGGTGGCTGTTCCAAGAGTTTCCCAAGAGAACTAGGTAGAAGGTATGTTTTATGGTCTAGTCTTAGCAGGTAATGTCAATTGTATTATAGGCCACCAGGCTCAAAGAAATAGACACAACTCTTACCATCCCCTATCCCAAGCCCCTCCCCTTCCCACCCCCAAGCTCCAGAGGAGGGGTATCAATGTCACATTGTAAGATGAGTGTGTGGAATGGGAGATCTTTTTGTGATCTTCTTGGAAAAGGACAGTCAGTACTTAGAGAAATGCTAATTCAAATTTTGAAAGTCCCAAAGTTACAGGACTCCTTCATGGATCATAGCCTTGTCATGGTGAAGGGGCTTGCATAACTCAATGAAGCTATAAGTTAAGCTATGTAGGGTTACCCAAGATGGATAGGTCATAGCAGAGTGTTCTGACAAAATGTGGTCCATTAGAGAAGGGAATAGCAAACTACTCCAGTATTCTTGCTGCAAGAACTCCATGAACAGTATGAAAAGGCAAAAAGGTATGACATGAAGATGAGCCCCGCAGATTGGAAGGTGTCCAATATGCTACTGGGGAAGAGCAGAAGGCATTTACATGAGTCTGAGCAAACTCTGGGAGATAGCGAAGGACAGGAGAGCCTGGTGTGCTGCAGTCCATAGCGTTGCAAAGTGTCAGACACAACCGAGCATCTGAACAACAACAACAAAGTGACCAGAATATTCTGGTATGTAGGAAAAAATTTCTAATAGCCATACTCAAATGAAGAAGATATTTTTCATTGGAAATGATGGTTTCAGTTACATATAAGTTGTGCCATTATACCTATCTTTGAGGACAGTTCCCAACAATATCAATAGGACAAGAGGAAGGGGGGCCTTAGCTGGCTTAGGTTATTTAGCATGAAGAGCTGAGTGTCAAAAATTAACAAAATAGGAATCCTCAACTTGTCCTGTTGATGCCATTGGAAGAGGATATTCTTTTTTATTGGAATATAGTTGATAATATTATATTAGCTTCTGGTGTACTATATAGTGATTGGACATTTGCATAAGTTATGAAATGATTACTATAAGTCTAGTTACCATCTGTCCTCATACCAAGCTATTATAATACTATTGACGACCACATTCTTTATGCTGTATATCACATCCCTGTGACTATTTATTATATAACTGGACGTTTGTGTCTCTTAATACCAGAAGAAGATATACTGAATAATCAAGGACCTTCAGCTATGACCGCTTTGCTATAGCAGAGTGTGCATAGCCAAGCCTAATTTTTCTCTATCTGTGACAAAATAAAAATTTCCATCATGACTAAAGGCTCAAAAATCTTACCCACTAAATTGAAAGTAGACACGAAAATCGTAGGAAAATCTGTATCTGAAGTATATATCAACATTCGTTTGTCAGTAAATATTTATTTAACTCTCACAGGTGAAATATAAATAATGACTGCAGTTTTCCTTCAAGGCAGATTTGAGTTTAGCTGAGAACAGTATTCAGCAAATCAAATGCCAGCAGTTTTGACCTCTCTGCCAGAGGAAAGGCATTTAAATGGTTTTAAAAATTATCTGTTTTAGGACTTTGCATGGAAACCCAGCAAAATCGGTTTGCTAAAATCTATACCAGCTGGCCTGGATGACTTTTCATAGTCTCTGCCTGCATCTACTTTATTCACAACAGAACTACGATTGATTTGTATAATGAAGTAACAGCATACGAGTGATAACTTCCCCGAAAGCTATATCCTTTCTCTGTCTAGGATTTGGGGTGAAAACAGAAACCAATAAGAATTCATTTTCTTCCTCAAAATATATTTGTTGCTTTCAATTGGCTTCCTTCCACCCAAAGAAGACTGTCAAAGACAAGTTATGATTCAACATGGGAGTTTTTTTCTCCTCCTTATGAATTGTTGATCTGTCAGACCAGAATCTGCTTGGGCAAAGGAAAGGATAATCATGGTTGATCTCTTACTTTACTAGCCTCTGAACAGTCCTCCATTATTCATTTTTTCACAATTACATTATTTTAGCTTATCGCATATGTTCCATAATTTTCTTTTGTTTAACAATTTAGTCCCTAGAAGAATCAGGAGTAGATAAATGATGATGCCTTTGTGACAACTATGTATACTTTATGTCTGACCACTGTTGTCAGGATAGGGATAGTTTGAGTAGAATGGAAAGTGTTAGACCTAAAGAACTGGGAATGTGTAATGAAAGTAAGATTTTTATCTCCTTACCTGGGTACTTCTATGTATGAATGGAGCTGTGGACTCATGTTCCTAAGAGAGGAGGTGAGGCAGAGTCCTAGGCGTAGGATCATATGACTGCCAGTGTCATTTAAACCATCTTGCTATACATTGATTAGAATCTGATAATTTATTGAGTCTAGGCAACTTCATATGCAGGATTAAAGGCATTGTTTTGATCACAGCATCTAAATTTCAATACCTTCTGATGCTGCCAGGGCATAGAAATTGTGCAGTTGGGGTTACTGTCCCTGGCACTAGGCAGAGATTGAAAACGAATTTCAGTATGTAGTGATGGCAGTCCACGAAGTTGAAATTGTACATTTTCTGTGAATTCTACAAGTTCTTTAACCTCCAACCTGGAACTGATTGAATGCACTTAATATTGTGTTTGGAAGCATGCTCCAAAAAGAGTTATTTTGAAGCTCAGTGCACTTTCTTCTTCATGTTTAATTATCTTTATATTTTAAATTCTATTTCTGTTTTTGAGTGACTACCAGTACTTTCAGAAAATTCACAGTAACATGTCTTAAAATACTAATATGACATACCATATAAACAATTTGATTTTTCATTGTGCCTGCTCTTCTTCCTGAAGAAATGTTAAATGAACCTGTTACATTTTACTTTAAGGAGTTAAGCTTAGACAAACTCTTCAAACAGCATGACTTCTTTAGACAGGTGGTAATTTATTGTTAAGCATTCTGAAATGGTTTGCCTGGCAGAAATAAACATACAATAAAATTATCTACAAAGCATTCAGGTGACTGTTTTGATTCAACAAATGACAAGAAAGTTTGAAAGTGGAATATTTTGTGAATTATAGTAGCAACTTTAGCAATTGATGGGCTATGAAGACAAATCAAATGGAAAGGAATTTTGATTTTAATATGAAAAATGTGCAGTTATGTAGAAGAAACTAAAGGGACTAGAAAAAGATTTCAACAAGTAACTGGAAATTATTCTTAAATAATCAAGAAGATAAAGAACACATGCTGATTGACAAGTATTAATAGAGCTATTAAAGTTGTTTTTGAACCAAATGCACATGACATATTTCAGTATTTATTCAATGATTTCAACACATTCTTTTGTTGTTATTAGCTGGTTGAGTTTTAGCAGATGATATATAAAAAGCTACAAGCCTACAAGTTAAGAAAAGCTTTTTAATCGTCTGGATGCCAATCTTTTTAAATACCTGTATATTCATATATACATCTATGTGTATAAAATAAATTGAAAAGAAAGATCGTAAATCACAAATAAATAAACAAAATGAAGTATTACATTTGTCAGTTAGAACCAGATTCTTCTTTAAGTTCAAATATGTTTTTATATACTATTTTGTTCTAGAAAGAACTGTGAGAAAACACATATTTTTATTGGAGAACCCACTATACTTTCCCCAAAGAGATATTAAGCTGTAGAAAATTGGGAAAGACATCAACACAAAGGTCAATATTAATAAAAGGTTAATGTTGGAGTAGGAATGTTACAAAGATTAATTAATTTAAATTTCACCTATCCCCAAATCTTTCAGTCTTGAAAATCAAGTATATATCAGTGCTTCTCAAATTTTATGGGTTTCAGAATCATTGGAGAGTTCCTCTTCGCTTTCTGCAAAAGTGGTGGTGGTGTCATCTTCATATCTGAGGTTGTTGATATTTTTTCCCAGCAATCTTGAGTCTAGCTTGTGCTTCATCCAGCTCGGTACTTTGAAGGATGTACTTAACATAGAAGTTAAATAAGCAGGGTGACAATATACAGTCTTGCTGTACTCTTTTCTCAATTTTGAACCACTCCTTTGTTCCACATCCAGTTCTAACTGTTGCTTCTTGACCTGCATACAGATTTCTCAAGAGGCAGGTCAGGTGGTCTGGTATTCCATCTCTTTCAGAATTTTCCCTAGTTTGTGTGATCCACACAGTCAAAGGCTTTAGCGTAGCCAGTGAAGCAGAAGTAGGTGTTTTTCTGGTATTCTCTTGCTTTTTTTTCTATGATCCAGTGGATGTTGGAAGTTTGTTGGTTCCTCTACCTTCTCTAAATGCAGCTTTTACATCTGAAAGTTCTCAGTTCATGTAATGTTGAAGCCTGGCTTGGAGAATTTTGAGCATTACTTTGCTAGAGTGTAGGATGGGTGCAATTGTACAGTAGTTTGAGCATTCTTTGGCATTGCCTTTCTTTGTTTCTTTGTGATTTGAATGAAAGCTGACCTTTTTCAGTTCTGTGGCCACTGCTAAGTTTTCCAAATTTGCTGGCATATTGAGTGCAACACTTTAATGCATCATCTTTTAGGATTTGAAAGAGCTCGACTGAAATTCCATCACCTCCACTAGCTTTGTTCATCATGATGCTTCCCTTAGGCCCACTTGACTTCAAATTCCAGGATGTCTGGCTCTAAGTGAATGATCACACCATCGTGATTATCTGGGTCATGAAGATCTTTTTTTGTATAGTTCTTTCTGTGTATTCTTGCCACTTGTTCTTAATATCTTCTGCTTCTGTTAGGTAGCAGATGACAAAAATCAGTTTTCTGTAATGACACACAAAATTTATAAGTATTTGGTATTTAAGTCAAGAGAAATGATACTGAGCAATTTAAGGTCTTATATTATAGTCCTCCAGTTGCTCTACTGTTGTATCATTCCTGTATGCTTTATCATTCCTGTCCAGCTTTCTATTTGCTCTCAATTCCCTGCACCCATTTCTTAAAACTGGTAAGACCCAAAGAACCAAAGGACTTTTAATAGCCCTGGAGCAGAGCTGGTAATGGTGGGTGGGAGGGAGGTTAATCCTTTGAAATGAAGACTAATAATTTGTGGAGGGAGTGTTGGCTGTGGTTGTATAGCCCTGATGGGTAGAAGAATGGGGAGGAATGATGCAATTAGTGGGGTGAGACTAGGTCCCAAGGTGTGCTAATGTTGCAGGACATAAAGGAAAGAGAGGTGGGGTTGTTGACTGTAAGCCTAGGGCTGGGCCACACATGAATAAGATGTTGAAGAGGGCTTTCTAGAGTCTGCCTTCATAGATGGTCTGGTGTGTTCAGTATCTGTCCAGACCTCAGGGCCACATTGTCATTGTTTGAAATCACAAATCTGTCACTTGCTAGCTATCAGACCATTCTGATCATCTATTATCACTGATCATCACTTCTTTATTTGTTAAAAAAAAAAAAGTAATGGTATCTGCCTCACGAGAGTTCTGTGTACATTAAATGAGTTTGCAGATGTTTTAATTGGGATATAGGAAATACTAGATATTCCCCTATGTCTTCAATCTATTGAGGAAGTAGGAACTATTTGAGATGGAAATTAAAGTAAGAATGTAGTTCCTATGAATGGTACATTTAACATTATGTATACTGGGATTCTTTTACTCATTGAATCAGTTATTTGTTTTTCTAATAGCATTTATTCAGCATTTACTATGTGTTCATTGGACTTGGCATTGTACTAAGCACTAGGGATAAAAAGGTGAATTAGACTTCTTCAAAATGGAACATTAAGGAACATGCTGTATAGTCACATAATAACTGTACCCTGTTATTCAAAGGGAAAGTTATTTCAATAATTTAATTTTTATTAGTGTATGTTGGTGTTTTTAAGAAGTTTACCCTCATTTTTCCTCACTGGAGTACCAAGCTAATAAATAAGATGAATGCATAAATCAAATGGAGACCAGAATATCCAATGTAGTTCACTGAAATGGAGCAATTTGACTTATAGCTATAAGTTTCCCAACACTGAACTCCAAAATTAGTGAAACCAACTCAGTGAGGCACAATAAGTGTTACACTGTTGACACCTGCCCCATAGGGACAAGGTATTTGCCACCAGGTTTATCATATAACTTGGAGAAATTAAGAACACAAGCTTTCTGTGGATGAGAGAAAGTGCATGCCCTGCTTTTCCTTCTACACTCACCACGATTTCAACTCACTTCTGACTCCTGTGGGAGTAGTGGGTAAGGAGGAAGAGAGAAGCCAAATGTGTTACATGGGAGGACACAACAGGAGTGGAAGAAAGTGCCTTACCCTGTCCTGTAATGCATTACTCTATTTTTAGTACTGTAGCTTGCCAAACATATTCTATCATTTATTCTGTTTTCTATACAAATGCCCACAAAGTAAGTTTCCTCTTCCCTCTATTATTCACATCTGAGAATTTTTTTTAAATGGGACTTTTAATTCTAGACATAGTGGAACACACATACTACATCCTATCTCTTTCACTGTTGTTGTTCAGTCACTCAGTTGTGTCCAACTCTTTGGGAGCCCATAGACTGGAGCACACGAGGCTTGCCTGTTCTTCATCTCCCAGAGCTTGCTCAAACTCATGTCCACTGAGTCGGTGATATCATCCAACCATCTCCTTCCCTGTCATCCCTTCTCCTCCTGCCTTCAATCTTTCCCAGCATCAGGGTCTTTTCAAATGAGTTGGCTGTTCGCATCAGGTGGCCAGAGTATTGGAGCTTCAACTTCAGCATGAGTTCTTCGAATGAATATTCAGGACTGATTTCCTGTAGGATAGACTGGTTGGATCTCCTTGTAGTCCAAGGGACTCTCAAGAGTCTTCTGCAATACCACACTTCAAAAGCATCAACTCTTTGGTGCTCAGCCTTTTTTATGGTCCAACTCTCATATCCGTACATGACTACTGGAAAAACCAAAGCTTTGACTATATGGACCTTTGTTGGCAAAGTAACGTCTTTGCTTTTTAATATGCTATCTAGATTGGTCATAGCTTTTCTTCCAAGGAGCAAGCGGCTTTTAATTCATGGCTGCAGTCACCATCTTCAGTGATTTTGGAGCCCAAGAAAATAAAGTCTGTTACTCTTTTCTTTGTTTCCCCATCTATTGGCCATGAAATGATGGGACCAGGTGCCATGATCTTAGTGTTTTGAATGTTGAGTTTAAGCCAGCTTTTTCAATCTCCTCTTTCACTTTCATCAAGAGGCTCCTTAGTTCCTCTTCACTTTCTGCCATAAGGGTGGTGTTATCTGTGTATCTGAGGTTATTGATATTTCTCCTGGCAATCTTGATTCCAGCTTGTGCTTCACAGTCCAGCATTTCTCGTGAAACTCTTCATATAAGTTAACTCTTCATATAAGTTAAAAAAGCAGGGTGACAATATACAGCATTGATGTACTCCTTTCCAAATTTGGAACTAGTCCATTGTTCCATGTCTGGTTCTAACTGTTGCTTCATACAGATTTCTCAGGAAGCAGGTAAGGTGGTCTGCTATTCCCATCTCCTGAAGAATTTTCCACAGTGTGTTTTGATCCACACAGTCAAAGGCTTTAGCATAGTCAATGAACCAGGAGTAGATGTTTAGATGAAATACTAATCACCAATAGTATCTATTCACCAGTACTAATTACCAATAAAAAGGAACAAGCTATTGATATATGCCAGAACTTGGATGAATATCCAGAATATTATGCTAAGTCAAAGAAGTTAAATTCACAAGGCCATATACTGTGTCATTCCATTGACATGACATTCTGGAAATGTCCCCTACCCCCTAAAGGGGAATAGAGAATAGATCAATGCTTGCTAGATCTTAGACGTGAGAAGGGCCTGAATACAGGTGACAGCCTGAGGGATTTTGGTTGCCAGAACTCTTCTGCATTCGTTGACAGTATGATTAGAGAATGTATGCATGTTAAAACATAGCAGAACTATACATCAAAAAAAAAAAAATGAATTTTACTGTTTGTGAATAAAATAAAATAGAAATTCATTTGGATCATCAGCACTGCTTAAGGCAGACTTGAAATAATGTAATCTCAGCTCTATCTATAATCTGTAGTAATACAATATATGAAGGGATTCAATATTTTGTTCTTTTATTAATATATTTTAATATTCAGCTAGGAACTTAATAGATGGCCCAAAGGATAATCTGAAAACTAATAGTTTTAAATTCTGATGTTTTCAAGGATCTTAAGCCTCCAGTGTTTCCTCTTCATATACTAAGTTTTCCAGTCTGCATTTTAATTAAAATGGTAATTTCTATAAAATATTTAATCATTTATCTTTAGTAATGCTTCTTAATAAACAGAATCAGATGAAAATCTGCTATTTTCCTTCAATGCCCATTTATACATCTTTCTCAATTTATTCTGACACATAAACTATTGTTTTTATCAGAGGAGACTTGAGATAGAAGCTTTATTTAAATTGAATGACTGTGTTAAGGTTGCTTTGAAAAATACAGTGTAGTGGAATGTGGCATCCCCCAAAGCAATGTTTTTTCAAAACTAGAAATCAGTATAGTGTATATTTTCATGAACTTCTAGTATGAGGCCTCAAGATCAGTTAGGTATTATAAACTGCAAATGGCCTAAAATTTTACTCCACTTGCAAGCTAGCAAAATAGCCTGCCACAGTATCATAGATGCCCTTTGCCAGAGGCTCCAACCAATCACCGAGAATTGTGGTGGTTTGAAGAGGTGGTGGCACCCCACTCCAGTACTCTTGCCTGGAAAATCCCATGGACAGAGGAGCCTGGTAGGCTGCAGTCCATGGGGTCGCTAAGAGTCGGACACAACTGAGCGACTTCACTTTCACTTTTCCCTTTCATGCACTGGAGAAGGAAATGGCAACTCACTCCAGTGTTCCTGCATGGAGGATCCCAGGGACGGGGGAGCCTGGTGGGCTGCCGTCTATTGGGTCGCACAGAGTTGGACACAACTGAAGTGACTTAGCAGCAGCAGCAGAAGAGGTGGTTGTTTCTTGGAAACCTCAAAAGTAAATAACGTGTCCTACCTTGACGTTGGTTGGTCTCCATTCAAAGGATATTTATTTATAGATTAGCAGATAGAAGGGCCAAGTGAGATACATTGTCTACAATGTTCAAAGGGCATAATAAAGTATGAGCTTTCTTTTGGTGGAGAGATAGGAGAGGCAGAGACAATAGTTTTGCCTTGACTGCCTAAGAGATTGAGTGTTATGAATTTGCCCACATAGTGTCCTAAGAGTGTTTACCTGATGAATAAGCCCCTGTTTACATTGAGGTTTATCAGCTACCCTTATTGGTAGAGGTATGATGACAATGTAGTCAGGGCTGTTTAGACTGAAACTTCTACTTTGCCACCCCCAGAACATTGATAATAGAGTGAAAACTTTGGACATCATATGGTAGAGGCACTTGTGCTAAATCCTGACTCACTGGTGGCATATTGCAGTAGAGTTTAGTTAGCCTTGACAAATATATCCTGGAAGCCTAGCCACATGACGTGATGGTTTTCACAATCAGGTACCAGTGGCTAGAAAGTAAGGCATTGGCAGTATCCTAGGCAGCACATCCAGTGCCATTAGTCTATGCAGTAGATTCAGTTCCAGTCGTAGTGTCTTAAACAGCCAAGGCTATGGGAGCAACGACTGAATTCATTGATGTGAAGCTCCTCTTAAGCTCCAGCTCATGCTGACTGTCTGTATTAGCCATTCAGGAATGTAGCATTCTGCACCACCCTTACTGCCTTAAGTCCTGAGTCAGGGCTGTAATTTCTCTTTTTCTCCTGAGATTCTATTGTTTCTGCTTGACCACCTGGGATGGAACACTGAAGAATGACTTACATGTTTCTGTGGCATTTTTCTGCATGCAGCATTTCTTGAATAGAGAATCCCTTTTGGTGCTTATAAACATTCACAGTACAGGCATGTAAAATATCAATAACATTTATATATTCTGTAGTGCAAGGCACAGTGACAGTACATTGAATCATTCCAAACGGCCCCCCTACGGTCTGATTAGTTTCCCTTCCTCTCTGTGAATGTGACCCAGACCCCATGATCTGAATTCAGGCATTTCCTCCCCACTTTGGAAAGGGTGACAGGGTGACTTGTTCTGTGTATGCAACAAAGCATACAACTTTGAATCATTCTCTCTCTGCTGTCCCTCAGCTTACTTGGGCTACTTCAGAAGGCCTTTGGTGCCCCTTGGGGAAAGGGAGACTTTTGCTTTACCCCTAATCAGTTTTCTCTTTAAAGCAGATGAATTTGGATTAGAGGAGGAGAGAGAATGAAGGGTCTTACAGGGGAGAGAATGACTCAGCTCCAGTGAACAAGTCATATGTACTTTCCATTTTGAGTGGTGCAGCAGCTACACATAACCAAATGAACCTCCAATGGTTTTGATTCAGTAAAAATCCATTATCAAGAAGCAAGGTCACCATAATCAACAACATCAATATCAGCTGTGGAAACCCTTTAACTCACCTACTACAGAAACATAGATTCCTACTTGTGGTCTTGGGGTTTATCTATTGCCCAGGTTGGTCTTTATTCTCAATGAGATAATTTTTATAAAGTTGTCTACCTTACTTTAGTACCCACTGTCACATCATCCAATTTTCTTAAGATATCACTCAGTTTCAACATAGGACTAGGGGACTTTTTCAAGGCAGCAAGGCTGATCAGATCAGAGATCAGATCAGATCAGTCGCTCAATCGTGTCTGACTCTTTGCGACCCCATGAATCGCAGCACGCCAGGCCTCCCTGTTCATCATCAACTCCCTGAGGTCACTCAGACTCACATCCATTGAGTCAGTGATGCCATCCAGCCATCTCATCCTCTGTCGTCCCCTTCTCCTCCTGCCCCCAATCCCTCCCAGCATCAGAGTCTTTTCCAATGAGTCAGCGCTTTGCATGAGGTGGCCAAAATACTGGAGTTTCAGCTTTAGCATTATTCCTTCCAAAGAAATACCAGGGCTGATCTCCTTCAGAATGGACTGGTTTGGTCTCCTTGCAGTCCAAAGGACTCTCAAGAGTCTTCTCCAACACCACAGTTCAAAAGCATCAATTCTTCGGCGCTCAGCCTTCTTCACAGTCCAGCTCTCACATCCGAGCAGCCGGGAAGAGATACCCCACGCCCAAGGTAAGAAAAACCCAAGTAAGACGGTGGGTGTTGCAAGAGGGCATCAGAGGGCAAACACACTGAAACCATACTCACAGAAAATTAGTCAATCTAATCACACTAGGACCACACCCTTGTCTAACTCAATGGAACTAAGCCATGCCCGTGGGGCAACCCAGGATGGGCGGGTCATGGTGGAGAGATCTGACAGGATGTGGTCCGCTGGAGAAGGGAATGGCAAACCACTTCAGTATTCTTGCCTTAAGAACCCCATGAACAGTATGAAAAGGCAAAATGATAGGATCAGATCAGATCAGATCAGTCACTCAGTCATGTCCGACTCTTTGCGACCCCATGAACCGCAGCACACCAGGCCTCCCTGTCCATCACCAGCTCCTGGAGGTCACTCAGACTCGCATCCATCGAGTCAGTGATGCCATCCAGCCATCTCATCCTCTGTCGTCCCCTTCTCCTCGGGCCCTCAATCCCTCCCAGCATCAGAGTCTTCTCCAATGAGTCAACTCTTCGCATGAGGTGGGCAAAATACTGGAGTTTCAGCTTTAGCATCATTCCTTCCAAAGAAATTCCAGGATTGGTCTCCTTCAGAATGGACTGGTTGGATCTTCTTGCAGTCCAAGGGACTCTCAAGAGTCTTCTCCAACACCACAGTTCAAAAGCATCAATTCTTCAGCGTTCAGCCTTCCTCATACTGAAAGAGAAACTCCCCAGGTCAGTAGGGGCCCAATATGCTACTGGAGATCAGTGGAGAAATAACTCCAGAAAGAATGAAGGGATGGAGCCAAAGCCAAAAGAATACCCAGCTGTGGATGTGTCTGGTGATAGAAGCAAAGTCCGATGCTGCAAAGAGCAATATTTCATAGGAACCTGGAATGTCAGGTCCATGAATCAAGGCAAATTGGAAGTGGTCAAACAAGAGATGGCAAGAGTGAAATGTCGACATTCTAGGAATTAGCGAACTAAAATGGACTGGAATGGGTGAATTTAACTCAAGAGGACCATTATATCTACTACTGCGGGCAGAAATCCCTCAGAAGAAATGGAGTGGCCATCATGGTCAACAAAAGAGTCCGAAATACAGTACTTGGATGCAATCTCAAAGCAAGACTGATAGCAAACATTTATCCAGATTTCTTTGGACTAATTTCTCATTGTTTAGTGATTTTCCTTTATCAACATTATAAACTTACCCCAGGGCACTAAGAGCCTGAATGGCTTCCTACAAATGTTTGCCTATTTCAGAGAAATCTTCTTAAGAAAAGACTCTTTTGGCAACCAAGATCCACTAGAAAAGTCCCTCAGACTTATTCCATAGGCTTTGAATGGATTGAAGGTTGCCACACTAGATTGCTGGAGGGGCTGAGTTGTTTACCACCCAGATGTTGCCAACCTTTCTTAATAAGCACTGTATGGTTCCCTCCCTCATATTCCACTTGATGCAGCCAAAGTTGTAAAGATTTACTTGCTTTCTTTCTACAGTGTTACAAACTTCCCTCCTTTCACACTCAGTGTGAGCGCACTTCTCTATAACTTGTTTAAGTGGGGACACCATCTCGTGCTTACCTAAAGTAAAAGTAAAAGTTACTCAGTCGTGTCTGACTCTTTGCCACCTCATGGACTGTAGTCCATGGAATTCTCCAGGCCAGAATACTGGAGTGGGTAGCTGTTCCCTTCTCCATGGGACCTTTCCAATCCAGGGATCAAAGCTGGGTCTCTCACACTGCAGGCGGATTCTTTACCAGCTAAACCACCAGGGAAGGCCATTATAGTTATTACAATGGGAATAAGCCTGAGGCTGTTAGAATGATGAACAAGTCTCCCTCCTCCTCTATGAGCATCTGTCTTTGAACCTACTTTCTGGTATTCATTCTGCAACTGTCTCTTCAATCTCTCCTCATTAAAAGGCAGAAAAGTGGAGGACCATTTAGTGCCTAATTGGCCATACAATTTGATCAGATGTTTGATATTGATCAGTTAGAACTTTTCCATTTCAACTATCTTTCCCTCTGGGTTAATAAGGAGATTATTGATTCTGTTCTTCTGTTAAATCACCCAGACTTCTATTTAAAATGACCAGTGGAAGGAAGTCATAGGTTTAAATTTTCAGAAGAGAGAAATTACAATTTAATAAAAAGAAGAATGAGATATTAAACTCATGTAATTCTGAAAATAAAGGGGGGTGGTGTTGGAGAACAAAATATTGAAGCTTGAGAGGGTCTTAATGGTCTATAATTCACCCTGAAATATCTAGTTGAGTTCTGATTAAATTTTCCACAGGCATAAGCATCAATGGAAGAAAACAAGATGAGACACTGGACAAGCTACAGAGAAAGGGCATTATCCCTTTTCTATGCATTTTCCCAGTACACACATTTGAAATACTAGTTGATAGTTTCAGCATGCTAATGCGGCATAGAACCCATAGGTTGAGAGCCAGAGTTGGGAACTTGACATACCAAGTGATATGTTCCAAAACATACCACTTCTCATATAGTTTTAAACACATTTCTCAACTTTTTTTCACCTAAATTTCTTTCATTATCTGTGCTGTGACAATAATATATAATTTATATGGTTGTAAAGATTAAAAGATGAGATAATATATGATTTATGCAGTGCTTAGCACATTGTCTCCTGATACCCAGATATTATTATTAAAATCGATGAAGACCATAACAGCCTTACTTTGGTGTTACTGAAGTAGATAATAGTAGAACAAGATTAACTAGTATGAAGAATTGATAATTTTCTACATAGCAAAAATTCAGAAACCAAGAATTCTCCTCTAAACAGCTCTTAATTGATAAGACTGATTCCTGAAATTCTATTATTAGATTTTTATCACACTGAATTTAATGTGCTTAAAATATAAGATAGTTGATGGATGATAGATGTCACTTTTTTTAGTCATTTTCATTGTGGGCAACCTGGTTTGATTCCATCATTTCCTGAGAGTAAAAGAGAAAAAGAGGACAAGTGGGAAACATTAGGAAGTTTTAGAGAAGAGTTGCCTCAAGGAGGACAATGTGGAGAATAAGGAGGTGAAGTTTATTTGAAGACAAATTTTACCACCTTCATAATTTCACCAAAGTTCAACCCTATTTCAAAAGAACTAATATTATACACAAATATGCCATTTAGCCAGAGGATTCAAGAGTTAATAAAATTTCACCATTGTTCAATTAGTGCTTAAATCTTTTAATTTCATGTAAGTAAATAGAGATTTTGAATGAAATTCTGAACCTTCACATTTTGAAGTAATACTAGTTAATTACATCCTTTGTAACAATGTATTGCTATGATTTTCCTTCATGCATGCAAGTCAGCCATGGAATTGTATTATCTTTTGTGGCCTGTCTTGGATGACCAGTCACACACACTGGAAAATTTCTAATCTTCCTTACCTGCATTAGGTTATCTCTCTGCTTTGGTCTGAGTGTAGACTGTTTACTAGTGTGTGAGATTCTTGATATTACAATACCAATAAGATCATTTGTTTTCAGATAATAGCCACTTGCAAATTAAACATGCATACTGGTGGTGGATCCATCTCAATGTATGGTAAAAGCAATACAATATTGTAAAGTTAAGCAAAATAAAATTTAATTAAAAAAATTAAAAAAAAATCTTCAAAGAGTCTTTGTAGCTGTATATATAATTCCATGGTCATTGTAGAAAACATACCTCTGTACCCATTAATGGCATCCAGAGTGCTCTGACGAGGTTGCCTCCCCTGTTGTTGAGTAGCTCTGGTGGTTGGTTTCTTACATTGAGTCTGAATCTGCATCTTGATCACAGTTCTGCTCTGTGGAACAGGAGGGAATAAACCTTTCACTCTACCATTTGCTGGCCCTTTGAGTAAGTTTATGTTGCCCTCTTTTGCCTGCATTGTACACAAATGCTCATACACAGCTTTGGACTATCAAGTTTCTTTCCACCTGAACGTCTTCAGTGTGCTGATATGATTTTCAGAATTCCAGGCCTTTCACTTACTGATTTTTCTCCTGTAAAAGGTAACGTATCTAAGGTGACCACGTGGCCTGGATTTCCAGGGACAGTACTGTTGTCCAGGAGTAAATAGTAACAATGCTCTCTTTCACCCTTACCATGTTCTTGTTTCAGTGATAAATTATAATGTCTCTTGTGAAAATAAAGATGAATTTCAAATCGGCAGTCACATAAGGCCTACCAGAGTAACATTCTGGAAAATTCACTGGTAAAATTCAGATGTGTGGGCTGTGCTTTCCCACACCCATTCTTTTTGGGACAGTGCACAAAAATCTATCAGAATTCTTCATCACACTCCATCAGAGGTATCCATGCCCTTTGTATTGTGGGCTTTTAAACAGCACAATTAGTGAAGTATCAGCTCTCCTGGTGTGTTCAGAGTTCAGTCACTCAGTCGTGTCTGACTCTTTGGTGTGTTCAGAGGCTGGGATACAAAAGCTACATGACATGGCAGCACATTGACTAGAGCCTTATCCTGTCACATCTCTGAGCTTCAGATTGGGTGTAGTGTCAGTTCCTTCCATGAATAGTTGGACTTGAACAAGTCATTGCAGTTGACAGTGGTCGATGGCCTTAATCACTGGAAAGTGGCCGGTTTCTATGGAAATTTGGAAGAGATTCACTCTTTTCATGTGAGACTAGCATTCAGAGAACCTGTCAAGTTAACCTTTTACTCAGTCCTTCCCTCTTTTCCAAACCAAGAAGTGATGGTTAGGCGTCATAACCTATCATTCTAAGCCATAAGAGTTGTGTGGCTAGTCACAGGATCACTGTGTTTGACACTGGAGGACAGTTGGGAATGGTTGAGTAACACCTGAAAAGCACAGTTCATGTCTGCCTAAGGCAGAGTGGAAATGGCCATAGAATAGCACTGGAGGTGTCTAGATGGAAAGTGTAATAGGGCCATTATCTGTACTTCAATGTGGAGGTTGAGGACAAGCTAACCACAATCAGCAGCATAACTTCTTGGCCTCTTCCAAGGAGCAGGGATCCTTTGTCTTTATAATAGTATTATATTTTAGCTCTTGATCACACCCAGGAGGGATTGACATATCCATAGTCATGCAGTTAATATTTCATAATCTAGGGCTCCAGTCACTATCCCAGAAAAAATAATTCTTGCCTTTGTGATTTTTTTCCTGATGAATGCTACCCCAGACGTCTGTTTTAGCTGAAGTATAGTTGACTTAATTACCTGAACACAGTCCCATCCACCAATAGAAAATTGGATTACAGATTTACTGAGCATGGCCCAGCCCATCAGAACAAGACCCAGTTTCCCCCTCAGTCAGTCTCTCCCATCAGGAAGCTTCCATAAGCCTCTATCCTTATCCATCAGAGGGCAAACAGAATGAAAACCACAATCACAGAAAAACTAACCAAACTGATCAGATGGACCACAGCCTTGTCTAATTAATGAAACTATGAGCCATGCCATGTAGGGCCACCCAAGATGAACGGGTCATGGTGGAGAGTTCTGACAAAACATAGCCCACTGGAGAGGGGAATGGCAAACTACTTCAGTATTCTTGCCTTGAGAACCACATGAAGTGTGAAAAGGCAAAAAGATAGGACACTGAAAAATGAACTCCTCAGGTCGGTAGGTACCTAATATGCTACTGAAGATCAGTGGAGAAATAACTCCAGAAAGAATGAAGAGACAGAGCCAAAGCAAAAACAACACCCAGTTATGGATGTGACTGGTGATGGAAGCAAGGTCTGATGCTGTAAAGAGCAGTATTGCATGGGAACCTGGAATGTTAGGTCCATGAATCAACGCAATTTGGAAGTGGTTAAACAGGAGATGGCAAGAGTGAATGTTGACATTTTAGGAATCAGTGAACTAAAATGGGCTGGAATGGGTGAATTTAACTTAAATGACCATTGTATCTACTACCATGGGCAAGAATCCTTTAGAAGAAATGGAATAGCCATAATAGTCAACAAAAGAGTCCAAAATGCAGTACTTGGATGCAGTCTTGAAAATGACAGAATGATCTCTGTTCATTTTCAAGGCAAACCATTCAATATCACAGTAATCCAAGTCTATGCCCGGACCAGTAATGCTGAAGAAGCTAAAGTTGTATGGTTCTATGAAGACCCACAAGACCTTCTAGAACTAACACCCCAAAATAATTTCCTTTTCATTATAGGGGACTGGAATGCAAAAGTAGGAAGTCAAGAAACTTCTGGAGTAACAGGCAAATTTGGCCTTGGAGTACAAAATGAAACAGGGCAAAGGCTAATAGAATTTTGCCCAAAAAAATACACTGGTCATAGCAAAAACCCTTTTCCAACAACACAAGAGAAGACTCTACACATGGACATCACCAGATGGTCAATACTGAAATCAGATTGATTATGTTCTTTGCAGGCAAAGGTGGAGAAGCTCTATACAGTCAGCAAAAACATGCCCAGGAAATGACTGTGGCTCAGATCATGAACTCCTTATTGCCAAATTCAGACTTAAATTGAAGAAAGTAGGGAAAACCACTAGACAATTCAGTCAGTCAATTCAGTTGGTCAGTCATGTCTGTCTCTGTGACCCCATGGACTGCAGCACACCAGGCCTCCTTGTCCATCACCAGCTCCCGGAATTTACTCAAACTCATGTCCATTGAATTGGTGAGGCCATCCAAGCTTCTCATCCTCTGTCATCCCCTTCTTCTCCCACCTTCAATCTTTCCCAGCATCAAGGTCTTTTCCAGTGAGTCAGTTCTTTGCATCAGGTGGCCAAAGTACTGGAGTTTCAGCTTCAGCATCAGTCCTTCCAATGAATATTCAGGACTGATTTCCTTTAGGATGGACTGGTTGGATCTCCTTGCAGTCCAAGGGACTCTCAAGAGTCTTCTCCAACACCACAGTTTAAAAGCATCAATTCTTTGGTGCTCAGCTTTCTTTATAGTCCATACATGGGTGTATGGACTATACACCCATGTATGGACTATACACGTCCATACATGACGACTGCAAAACCCACAGCATTGACTAGACGGACCTTTGTTGGCAAAGTAATGTGTCTGCTTTTTAATATGCTGTCTAGGTTGGTCATAACTTTCTTTCCAAGGAGGAAATGTCTTTTAATTTCGTGGCTGCAGTCACCATCTTCAGTGATTTTGGAGCCCCCAAAATAGAGTCTCTCACTGTTCCCACTGTTTCCGCATCTATTTGCCATGAAGTGATGGGACCAGATGCCATGATTTTAGCTTTCTGAATGTTGAGTTTTAAGCCAAATTTTTCACTCTCCTCTTTCACTTTCATCAAGAGGCTCTTTAGTTCTTCCTTGCTTTCTGCCATAAGGGTGGTATTATCTGCATATTTGAGGTTATTGATATTTCTCCTGGCAATCTTGATTCCAGCTTGTGCTTCCTCCAGCTCAGCATTTCTCATGATGTACTCTGCATAGAAGTTAAGTAAGCATGGTGACAATATAGAGCTTTGACATACTCCTTTCCCTATTTGGATCCAGTTGTTGTTCCATATCCAGTTCTAGCTGTTGCTTCCTGATCTGCATACAGTTTTCTCAGGGGGTGGGTCAGGTGGTCTGGTATCCCCATTTTTAAATCATTTTCCAGAGTTTGTTGTAGTCCACAGGGAGGGCTGGTGTGCTGCAGTCCATGGGGTCACAAAGTGTCAGACACGACTGAGTGACTGAACTGAACTAAACCATAAGTTGTTTTCTGTGTTACCCTAGCAATCTTGTGTGAGTTCTGCTTGGCCATTTTCAGTTATGCGCCAGTCACCCTAATCATACTTTATTCTACAAATATGGGAGAGATGAGCAGATAAGCTGGAGGAGACCATTACTTTTTCTTCTATCTCTTCTCACTTATGCAATAGTTATGTGAAATAGTAGGGATTTCCTTGCACTCTAGGTTTGGTCTTATCACTTTCATTCAATTGTTTTGGTATGAAAACTGGATCAAGTTCTGGTTCTCCAGTTCTTTATAAAACTGAGAAGTATGGTATTCATCCATGACCTTAGTTTCCTGAGATTGAACACATGTCTTATTTCCCTACATATAGCCCATAAAACATAATCTGTGGTATGCTCCATAAATATTTGTTAGATAAATAGATAAATAATGGGTATCTCTTACATTTCTTCTTGTTGGTTCTTATATATTGCTCCAATCCATTTAAATCATTCTGAATCTGATTCTAGCTTTCATCATAAAATCTAACTTTCTCTTCCAGGTATCATCTGCAGGTTGAATATGGCTATCTTGTACATATTTCTCTTACTTACTGATACAAAGGTTTATAGGATACATCAGTATCTGAATTTTTTCTTTGTATCATAGGATAGACAAGAAGGAACAAGTGTGAAAATTGTCTCCTTTGTAACTTCCTAAGTCTTCATATGTTTTAAAAGCACTCCAGTACTCTTGCCTGGAAAATCCCATGGACGGGGGAGCCTGGAAGGCTGCAGTCCATGGGGTCGCTGAGGGTCGGACACGATTGAGCGACTTTGCTTTCACTTTTCACTTTCATGCATTGGAGAAGAAAATGGCAACCCACTCCAGTGTTCTTGCCTGGAGAATCCCAGGGACAGTGGAGCCTGGTGGGCTGCCGTCCATTGGGTCGCACAGAGTCGCACACGACTGAAGTGACTTAGCAGCAGCAGCAGCAGCATGAAGAAACAGAACGTTCAATATTTTGAACTGACTGAACTACAAAATTATCAAGAACTAGCTGTAAGATTGGCTAATCATATGTAAATGTACTAAACATTTATTTGGTTCTTGAACTTTAAGTGCTTTGGTCAATTCTGATTCTTAAGGTTGAGGGATGGGGAGGAGGCTGTTGCTACTCCTTGATCTTCCAGTATCTTGATCCTGTAGACATACAGGACCATTTTTAAAGAAGGAAATAAGAAAGGAGGGTAATACTAATTTTCTGTTGGGTTAAATTTGCCTCATAATATATAAAATGATATTAGAATGTTAGTAAATATTGCAACAGAAAAACAGTCTAGCAGCACTGATCAATGCTGCAGGAGTGAAATATTAATTTTAAAAACCTGTATAAAGTATAAAGAATAAAATTAATAGGTCTGAAAATTTGCAAGAGACTTCTCAGAATTTGAATCCTGGATAGTATATTTCATTTAAAAAGTAACAAATATCTTTTATTACTTGAGTTTAAGTAATAGCTTGTATTACCATTGAGTGTGAATACTATATACACACTGCAATATATAAAGAGAAACTTTTCTAGTGTACTTAAGTAATGCAGAATCATCAAATTTTAAGATTTGGAGGGAGTTTTACAGTCATCAGTGTAAGCAAGGATATCATAAGAATTGTGACACTTTCATATCATAGTTATCTTTCTTCTTTTTAAACTTTAAAAATTTTGTGCTATTAGTCATATGATTATAAAATAATTGGACATTGCACAATGACAGATTTTATTTTCTTGAGCTCTAAAATCACTGCGGGTGGTGACTGCAGCCACAAAATTAAAGGATGCTTGCTCCTTGGAAGAAAAGCTTTGACAAACTTAGACAGCATATTAAAAAGCAGAGACATCACTTTGCTGACAAAGGTCCATATTAGAGTCAAAACTATGTCTTTTCCAATAGACATGTACAGATGTGAGAGTTGGAGCATCAAGAAGGCTATGAGAGTGGAAGAACTGATGCATTCAGACTGTAGTGCTGCACTCTTGAGAGTCCCTTGGCTGCAAGAAATTCAAACTATTCCATCCTAAAGGAAATCCACACTGAATATCCATTGGAAGACTGATGTTGAAGCTGAAGCTCCGATACTTTGGCCACTTGGTAGGAAGAGCTGACTCATTGGAAAAGACCCTGATGCCAGGAAATATTGAGGGTGGGAGAAGAAGGGGGTGACAGAGAATGAGATGGTTATGGTCACCTACTCAATGGACATGAATTTGAGCACACTCCAGGAGACAGCGAAGGACAGAGAAGCCTGACATGTTTCAGTCCATAGGTCACAAAGAGTCAAACATGACTTAGAAACTGAACAACAATTGCTAAAATCTCAGAATAGGAAAGGGACTTAAACTGTCCCCTAATTAACTCACTATCTTGTACAACTAAAAGATTGTTCAGAAATTAAAGATAAACTAGGGTTCCAAACAAAGAGTTGTTTGCTTCTTCCTGTTAAAAAGTACAGAGATGACTGGACTTGGTATCAGAATAGTTAGATTTACAACCCTGCTTTTGTATTTCAGCTATGTGTTCTTGGGCAAAGGACTTAGCCTTTTTTTTTTTTTTTTAATTTTATTTTATTTAACTTTACAATATTGTATCGGTTTTGCCATATATCAAAATGAATCTGCCACAGGTATACATGTGTTCCGCATCCTGAACCCTCCTCCCTCCTCCCTCCCCATACCATCCCTCTGGGTCGTCCCAGTGCACCAGCCCCAAGCATCCAGTATCGTGCATCGAACCTGGACTGGTGACTCGTTTCATATATGATATTATACATATTTCAATGCCTTTCTCCCAAATCATCCCACCCTCTACCTCTCCCAGAGTCCAAAAGACTGTTCTATACATCAGTGTCTCTTTTGCTGTCTCATATACAGGGTTATTGTTACCATCTTTCTAAATTCCATATATATGTGTTAGTATACTGTATTTGTGTTTTTCTTTCTGGCTTACTTCACTCTGTATAATAGGCTCCAGTTTCATCCACCTCACTAGAACTGATTCAAATGTATTCTTTTAAATGGCTGAGTAATACTCCATTGTGTATATGTACCACAGCTTTGTTGAATCTAACTTCCCTTAGTGAGGTTAAACATGTCTTGCAGAGAATCAAATGAGACCTAATAACAAAACAATAATGATGCCACTTGTGACCATGATAACAACTAATTATTTGGCCTTTCCATGGCTAGATTCTGTGCTAAGTTTTTGAAATATGTTTTAAAATTTAATTCTTGTAGATTCTTGCAAGTTTGTTGTTTTTTTCCATATATGTAAAAGAATTTTAGAAATTCAAAAAGCTATAGTGATGTGAGTCATTATTATTAGTGTCATATTTCATCTAAATCAAAGGACTGTGTTTTTATGATAGGAATCTCCCCAACTTCCTTGTGTCTTGAGGTTGGTAAATCAGGATTCATTGGGTAAACAAATATCATGCTAATTAGAAGCTATATAAGGAAAATCAGAATGCAGTATCTTATCTTAGAGTAAAGTTGATATAAAATAAAGTATATTTGCTTGTTTTTTTCTTCATGAATAAAGGAGAGGTTCTTAGAGGTCACCAAATATCCATATGATTCCCTGTATTTTCCACTCTGGCAATTAGGACAGAAATGTGTAGTTAATTTTGGCCAATGAAATTAGACCAGAATTACTGTGCATCACTTCTGAGTCAAGCAGTCAAGAAACAGTGTATATCTTGCATCTGTCTTTTCTCTTGCTGCCATCATCTTGGATGCCACATATTCCAGATGGAGGAGGGTACCTCAAATTATATCGATTTCAGTTAGATTAAGCCCCTGAGATTTTGGTATTTGTTTATTACCACAGCATAACCTTACATATTTTGATCAATAGAATACACTGTGTCTTACTCACAACTGTATCATCCCAAGAATCTAGCAGAATATAATGAAAGAAAAGACTATTTAGTATTTCTGCAGCTAATGGATATGTTAGATTTAATTGCTTCAGGAATTAAATACCAAGTCCTTTGCACTTTCTTCACAGCACTACACTAATAGGTAAATGTTTGCTTGGCTCCCTTGGATAAAGAATCACTTTTGCTTGGACAACTGACCCAAGATTTCAAGCTGCTTCATGTCCTACCCAGGCATGCTAGGGCCTAAAGGATCAACAGCTTCACTCTTTTATGCCATCTTGTTTGGGAAAATGTAGCCTAAAATTACTAATGATCAGTAGTTTCAAAATTAGAATCCAAGTGGCCTAACATACTATTTTTACCACACTAGTTTTAAAAAGCTAATTGGGATGATTTTAGATTCCAGAAACTGTTTTGTTCCTGATTTAGCTACAGTAATTGAATTGGGTAAATTTTGCATACTCAGTCTCTTCATTTTTAAAATAAAGAGTTAATGTCTAAATTCCCTCTAGCACAAAAATTATGTCATTCTTTGTTAACAAGGTAAGATACTGTGTATGTAGTATATCTATTTGAGCTAGTGCAAATTGAAATTACTATTTTATCATTATACAGTAAATCTGATCAATGCAGACAGCCAAATTAGGTAATTCAATCCCTGAAGTGAATTTTATTCAAATTGAGATTCCGAATGAATTGGTCCACATTCATGTGGATCATACACAGCTAATACTTATATATGTGAAAGTGGTCGGTATAGTAAGCTCATAAAAAACCACCAAGTGATGGGAAAATCTGATTCAGATTCAAAATGATAAAGGAAAATGACATAAAAAATATTTAATATTAAGTTTAAAAAGTTACTACAACATTTTGGGGAAAGAGATGGGAATACCAGACCACCTGACCTGCCTCTTGAGAAATCTGTATGCAGGTCAGGAAGCAACAGTTAGAACTGGACATGGAACAACAGACTGGTTCCAAATAGGAAAAGGAGTACATCAAGGCTGTATATTGTCACCCTGCTTATTTAACTTATATTCAGAGTACATCATGAGAAATGCTGGACTGGAAGAAGCACAAGCTGGAATCAAGATTGCCAGGAGAAATATCAATAACCTCAGATATTCAGATGACACCACCCTTATGGAAGAAAGTGAAGAGAAACTCAAAATCCTCTTGATGAAAGTGAAAGCGGAGAGTGAAAAAGTTGGCTTAAAGCTCAACATTCAGAAGACGAAGATCATAGCATCTGGTCCCATCACTTTATGGGAAATAGATGGCGAGACAGTGGAAACAGTGTCAGACTTTATTTTGTGGGGCTCCAAAATCACTGCAGATGGTGACTGCAGCCATGAAATTAAAAGACGCTTACTCCTTGGAAGGAAAGTTATGACCAACCTAGATAGCATATTCAAAAGCAGAGACATTACTTTGCCAACAAAGGTTCATCTAGTCAAGTCTATGGTTTTTCCAGTGGTCATGTATGAATGTGAGAGTTGGACTGTGAGGAAGGCTGAGCACCGAAGAATTGATGGTTTTGAACTGTGGTGTTGGAGAAGACTCTTGAGAGTCCCTTGGACTGCAAGGAGATCCAACCAGTCCATTCTGAAGGAGATCAGCCCTGGAATTTCTTTGGAAGGAATGATGCTAAAGCTGAAACTCCAGTATTTTGGCCACCTCATGTGAAGAGTTGACTCGTTGGAAAAGACTGATGCTGGGAGGGATTAGGGGCAGGAGAAGAGGATGACAGAGGATGAGATGGCTGGATGGCATCACTGACTCGAAGGATGTGAGTCTGAGTGACCTCTGGGAGTTGATGATGGACAGGGAGGCCTGGCGTGCTGTGATTCATGGGGTCGCAAAGAGTTGGACACGACTGAGCAACTGAACTGAACTGAACTGAAAATTTCTTTTCATGAATAATATGCTTTTATTGACTTAACCACTTCTGAAGTAGCACAATGTTTTAATAACTAAATTTGTAATCATTTTAAGTGTCCACTCAGGATTTTTGCTGCACATGAGAAGGAAGGGATAAAATTATTTTTCATCTGCCATCTCAGGTTCATTGGCTGGGCCCTGAAATTAGACTGGAAATAAACCCACAGCAGATTAACAAGAGAAAAACAGAAGTCTAATAGCAGATGGATTGCACATAAACATAGAATTCAGTGATGAATAACTCAAAAGGGTGGTTAGGACTTGAACTTACATAGCATCTTAGTGAAGAAAAATAATTTTTGTAGAGAGGTGACAAGACAAAGGAAAGGATTTTGAGTTTCTAGGGGTGGCAAATTTGGGGGTTGCAAATATGGGAAAACTAATTAAACTTTGGCCACCTAATGCGAAGAGCTGACTCATTTGAAAAGACCCTTATGCTGGGAAAGGTTGAGGGCAGGAGGCAAAGGGGACGGCAGAGGATGGGATGGTTGGATGGCATCACAGAGTCAATGGACATGAGTTTGGGTAAATTCCGGGAGTTAGTGATGGACAGGGAGGCCTGGCGTGCTGCATTTCATGGGGTCGCAAAGAGTCAGACAGGACTGAGCAACTGAACTGAACTGAATTATAACTAATTGGAACATAAAAATGACTGAGCGCTGAAGAATTGATGCTTTCGAACTGTGGTGCTGGAGAAGAATCTTGAGAATCCCTAGGACAGCAAGGAGATCAAACCAGTCAGTCCTAATGGAAATCAATCCTGAATATTCATTGGAAGGACTGATGCTGAAGCTATAGCTCCAATACTTTGGCCACCTGATGGGAAAAGCCAACTCATTGTAAAAGACTGATGCTGGGAAAGGTTGAGGACAGGAGGAGAAGGGGGTGATAAAGGATAATACGGTTGGATGGCATCACTGACTCAATGGACATGAGCTTGAGCAAACTCAGAGAGATAGTGGAGGACAAGGAAGCCTGGCATGCTGTGATCCATGACGTCACAAAGAATAGGACAGGATTTAGCCACTGAACAACAACCGTTGTAGCTAGAAGCTAGTTTTATCAGGGTTGGTTAAGTAGATTCTTCTGGGTTGATAAGGGTCTAGAGTTGTCTCCTCTGGTTAAATTCTCTCCTTCCTTGTAGAGAAGGGAGGGGGAATGTCTTTACAGATTTAAATCCTGCTTTTTAGCAAATAGATGAAGAGCAGAGAGCTTTCCTTGTATCTACTTCTTCTCAGTTGTCTTCAGCTAAAACTAATTCAGATGCCAATGTAGCATGGTATATTCTACTGTCCTTCAATTCTATGTACCAGCTTGTAGATACTTCCTCCTGGTTTAAACCCTGCATATATCATTTTGTACACTTTTCCTCAATGCTGTCCATAACTCCATTACAATTGTTAGGGCAAATAGACTAGGAGAATATCCCATGTTTGTAGGATTTAATTAAAATACTTCTTTTGCTTTGAGGAATAGTCAAGATGGATAATGTTTCTCTTAATGAAATAAAAGGCATATCACCAGCAGATTTTATGATCGCTAAATGAAAAATACAAATTTAACATGCATCTTTTCTATCCTGACAAGCACATACCACATGTCATTCTGAAGTGTCTTCCCCTTTTTCTTTCCGCTCTCTCTCTCTCCATTCAAATGACATAAGCATCCCTCACAGATGGAATTGTGCTGGTGCACTGAGAGTTAACCCAATTAAGACAGCATAACTAAATAATAGAGAAATGTTTGCTGCATATGGAGGGAAAATGACATTTGAGAACTCATTTATTAGATTGATGAACTGAGACATCTAATGCAGTGTTTTCCTGACATGCCTGGCTCGTGGGATGGGGGACAAGGGGGTGCTCAATTTCAGAATCAGTTGACAGACTCTGCCTTGCTTCATTAAGGCAGACTTAACACTGACTACATCTGGGAGAGCCTTGTATTTTTTGTTTTAAGTTTAGTGAGAAGAATGTAATGTGATTATGAAGTTTCTTGTGAATATTCTTCCTGAATATTCAAATAACTGGGCATGAAGTAAGTTTCACGCCTAGGTCTCATGGAGCTGAGGAAAGCTTTACTTCAGTGATGTGCCTGCTTTCATCTTTTATTTCTTCATACAAGATTTATCTTTTTGACTACCTTACACCCACCCTACACTGTAGGCACATTGATCCCCCCAATGCCTCCCCCACTCCCCCCGACTGCCTGATGAACACCTACTCATTCCTGACTAAGCCTAAGCTTAATCTGTGATGGTAGCCACAGTGGTGATGGCAGTGGCAGTGACTGGAGGAGGCCTGAAAATCACCAGTACTACCCTGGTGCCATGAGATCTATTACCCAAACTGCTATTTAGCTTTTCATCTGTTTTTCAGTTTCTCCATTTGGCTTCTATTGACTATCTTTTTCCTCTGCCTTTATCATCCCCACTCTTCAGACAAGTCCATCCATCTTTTCCCCTGAAGATTTAACTGTTTGATACCCAAGATATTGTTTACAGCCTGGCCGAGCTCTGGTGCCCCACTGATGAACTTTGCTTTGCCATTTCACTGCCCAGGACTGAGTTTCTGCTTGGGCTCCTGATAGGTGATACCTGTTCCCTTCAGTTTCATTGGATGAGGTCACCCCCAGACAGAGTTCTATCTAAGTGAACTCCTGCTGCATGAACTTATGGGTTCTTCCCCATCTCTCATTCTGTGCTGTCTGGTATTTCAGGCTGGTGGAGCCAGGTGTTGCCTCAAAGGCGTGTTTCCTATACAACTGCCTTTGAAAGAGAAAATAGTCAGAAATTGCTCTTTCCTGCAGTATGGATTTTTAACCAAAATAGCTCTGGTACACTAACAAGATACCATTGAGTTAGAGATAGAGACATGAAGTAAATGTTAAGGGTACATGTAAGGGATCATCCATGGTGGCCTCCAAGGTGGCTTGAGGTAAACCCTACCCAAAGAGTGTATAATAGGGAGTGATGGCAAACCATCCTAATGACATTTTATACATTCTTTTTTTTTTTAATTTTATTTTTATTTTATTTAACTTTACAATATTGTATTGGTTTTGCCATGTATCAAAATGAATCTGCCACAGGTATACAAGTGTTCCCCATCCTGAACCCTCCTCCCTCCTCCCTCCACTTACCATCCCTCTGGGTTGTCCCAGTGCACCAGACCCAGGCATCCGGTATCAGGCATCGAACCTAGACTGATGACTCGTTTCATATATGATATTATACTTATTTCAATGCCATTCTCCCAAATCATCCCACCCTCTCCCTCTCCCAGAGTCCAAAAGACTGTTCTATACATCAGTGTCTCTTTTGCTGTCTTGATGTGAGAGCTGGACTGTGAGGAAGGCTGAGCACCAAAGAATTGATGCTTTTGAACTGTGGTGTTGGATAAGACTCTTGAGAGTCCCTTGGACTGCAAGGAGATCCAACCAGTCCATTCTGAAGGAGATCAGCCCTGGGATTTCTTTGGAAGGAATGATGCTAAAGCTGAAACTCCAGTACTTTGGCCACCTCATGTGAAGAGTTGACTCATTGGAGAAGACTCTGATTCTGGGAGGGATTGAGGGCAGGAGGAGAAGGGGACGATAGAGGATGAGATGGCTGGATGGCATCACTGATTCGATGGATGTGAGTCTGAGTGACCTCCGGGAGTTGGTGATGGACAGGGAGGGCTGGCGTGCTGCGATTCATGGGGTCTCAAAGAGTTGGACACGACTGAGCGACTGATCTGATCTGATCTGATCTGATACAAGGTTATTACCATCTTTCTAAATTCCATATATATGCGTTAGTATACTGTACTGGTGTTTTTCTTTCTGGCTTACTTCACTTTGTATAATAGGCTCCAGTTTCATCCACCTCATTAGAACTGATTCAAATATATTCTTTTTAATGGCTGAGTAATACTCCATTGTGTATATGTACCACAGCTTTCTTATCCATTCATCTGCAGATGGACATCTAGGTTGTTCCAAGTCCTGGCTATTATAAACAGTGCTGCTATGAACATTGGGGTACACGTGTCTCTTTCAATTCTGGTTTCCTCAGTGTGTATGCCCAGCAGTGGGATTGCTGGATCATAAGGCAGTTCTATTCCCAGTTTTTTGAGGAATCTCCATACTGTTCTCCATAGTGGTTGCACTAGTAACTTCTGAGAGAGTTCCAGTACTCAGGATGTCTTATCACAGATGCTGAACACATTTTCTAGGTTTATATGGACTGATTAACCTATACATTTGAATTGCAATATAATTCTTAGGCTGGTAGGGTAACTTTTGTGTGGCTTTGTGTTCTTATATTCTGGAATAAGCCTCCATCACTGAAGGCAAACTGAATGTTTCTGCCTTGGACTTCCTAGGAGGAAAAGTTCATACTTCTTGGAACTTCCAGCCTTCTCTTGGCAGTAAAGTGCTCACCATTGCCTGACGCATGCTTGATCCTGTCAAGCTCTGTGAACATCAGGCTGTCAGGTCCAAGCTTCATACTTTGTCTTCTTGTCTTTGCTGCTCTCAGGAAAGAAAGATTATAGTTCTTTGAGAGTCTGAGATTGTGTTTGAAGCTCCCATCTCATGTAAGACATAATTTACAGATTTTTCAATAAATATTGGTTGACTAATCTAGAGTCATTTTGATGTAGTTGCTCTCCAAGATAATTCTCAAACAAAAGTGAGTTTGTCATCCACAAATGCATATATATGTTTGTGCTCATGTCTCTATGTGTGTGTATGTGTGTATATTTTTACATAAAAATTTACATTATGAACTCTATGCACACATGCATATTCAAAACTTCTATAGTAATATACTTGTTGCCTTGGTTAGCCAGCAAGTCAAACTCGGCCTCTTTATCAGAAGTTTCAGCAAAGGCCAACCAAATTCCTTGTTATTCAAAGTTTCTTCTAGGAAGCTTTTCCATCTCTGATATATGTAGTCATAGCGTTGCTAAGTATAGAGGCCACTCCTTGTCCCTCCAAAGGATTTGTTGTGTTTTCTGGTGTCATGGTACCTCAGCCAAGCACTGCTCAAGCATTACAAATGTAGCTACAGTTGTTGAGAAGTTTCATTACAATAGTTTTAATAATACTCCCAAGGGATAAGATTCTTCTGAAGAAATATTTAAAAAGTCAATAGGCTTCTATATATATAATCTCAGATGAAAAATGATCCTTGATGTAGTTTTGCCTCCGAAGTGTGAAATACTCTTCTTGTGAGGTAGGGAGATTTGACCTTAAGGAAAGAATATCAAATAATTTCTCCACAGCTGCCTTCTGTTTTTTACTATGGAATGATTCAATGTCCGTCTGACACAGTTTCTACTCCAGCAAAACAAATGTGCTTCTTTTATACATCTCAGATAACTGACCCCTAGTTTGCACTGTTTTATTATCACTGATGGGAATGTCCAAACTCCTTCCTGCTTTTCAATCTTCCTTAAGAATTTTGCTCAAAACTCCCCTCCTTCTTGTTATCTTTCTGGATTAAAGTCATCCAAATATGATTACTTCAGTCACCCCAGCATACTCTTAAAATATATGGGAATGAATACCAGCTACGTGTCTTATGATTGCTTCAGTTTCTGCCATCTGGCTATGACTTTGAGGCCTACACAGTGGCATCTCAGCAATTTGAGTTTATGAGTAGGGTGGGGACACTGGAGTGCTAATGGTTTAGCTCAGTTGAGAGGCTATGGAGTATTGAGGGTTGGGTGCTTTGTGAGCATCAGGAAAAAGTACCCTTGGTATTCCCTTTGGTGGTTCCTGGCAAAAGTGGCAGTGGTAAGCTGGCCCCTCAAGGGTCTTACCAAGCCATGATCATCAATATGGAGGTTGTAGAGAAAAGACAGGAGTGGATGATTTATGAGCACACATGTGAGATCTTCACAGAGAATTTTCTCTTTTAACTGACACAGGTAAAGGCAAGTTCCAGCAAAATATGTGTGATTAGGTTGAGTATGAAGGTCACAGTAGTCTTCATAGATCTACTGCACCTCATTTCATCAAAATTACCTCACAGATCATATGGCAACTCTATTTTTAGTGTTTTAGGAACTTCCATACTGTTCTCCATAGTGGCTATCTGAATTTACATTCTCACCAATGGTTTAGGTAGATTCCTTTTTCTCCATACTCTCTCCAGCATTTGTTATTTGTAGATTTTTTAATGATGGTCATGAGTCTAAGTGACCTCCGGGAACTGGTGATGGATAGGGAGGCCTGGCATGCTGCCGTTCATGGGGTCGCAAAGAGTCGGACACGACTGAGCGACTGATCTGATCTGATCTGATTCTGACCTGTGTGAGGTGATACCTCATGATAATTTTGATTTGTATTTCTCTAATAATTAGTGATTTTGAGCATCTTTTCATGTGCCTTTTCTCCATCTTCTTTGGAGAAATGTCTGATTAGGTTTTCTGCCCATTTTTTCTTGATTGAGATTTTTGGTCTTTCTTTTTTTCCTTAAAATTAAGCTGTATGAGCTTAATTCAATTCCTCTCCTGGACATATAGCTAGAGAAAACTTTTAATTTCAAACGATATATATACACCCCAGTGTTCACAGCAGCACTATTTATAATAGCCAAGACATAGACACAACCTAAATATCCCTTAACAGATGAATGGATAAAGAATATGTGATATATATATATATATATATATATATATATATATATACACACACACACACACACATACATACATACATACATACAAGGGGATATTAGTTAACCATTAAGAAGGAATGAATTAATGCCATTTGCAGCAATATATTTGGACCTAGAGATTAGCATTGGAGAAGGAAATGGCACCCTACTCCAGTATTCTTGCCTGGAGAATCCCAGGGATGGGTGTCTATGGGGTTGCACAGTTGGACACGACTGAAGCAACTTAGCAGCAGAGATTATCATATTAAGTGAAATAAGTCGGAGAAAAACAAATATGATATTGCTTATATGTAAAATCTAAATAAAATTAAAGAAATGAACTTGTTTACAAAGCAGAAACAGACAAGAAGATATAGAACATAAAATTATGGTTACTAAAGGGGAATGCAGGAGAGGGATATGTTAAGAGTTCAGGGATTAACACATACATCAGATCAGATCAGATCAGATCAGTCGCTCAGTCGTGTCCGACTCTTTGCGACCCCATGAACCGCAGCACGCCAGGCCTCCCTGTCCATCACCAGCTCTCGGAGGTCACTCAGACTCGCATCCATCGAATCAGTGATGCCATCCAGCCATCTCATCCTCTGTCGTCCCCTTCTCCTCCTGCCCTCAATCCCTCCCAGCATCAGAGTCTTCTCCAATGAGTCAACTCTTCGCATGAGGTGGCCAAAATACTGGAGATTCAGCTTTAGCATCATTCCTTCTAAAGAAATCCCAGGATTGATCTTCAGAATGGACTGGTTGGATCTTCTTGCAGTCCAAGGGACTCTCAAGAGTCTTCTCCAACACCACAGTTCAAAAGCATACATACTTCAGTTCAATTCAGTCATTCAGTTGTATCCAACTCTTTGCAACCCCATGCAGTGCAGCAAGCCAGGCTTCCCTGTCTATCACAGGCTCCCAGAGTTTACCCAGACTCATGGTTCATTGATCGGTGATGCCATCCAACCATTTCATCCTCTGTTGTCCTCTTCTCCTCCTGCCCTCAATCTTCCCCAGCATCAGGGTCTTTTCAAATAGTCAGCTCTTCACATCAGGTGGCGAAAGTATTGGAATTGCAGCTTCAGCATCAATCATTCCAATGAATTTTCAGGACTGATTTCCTTTAGGATGGACAGGTTGGATGTCATTGCTATAAAAGGGACTCTCAAGAGTCTTCTGCAACACCACAGTTCAAAAGCATCAATTCTTCGGTGCTCAGCTTTTTTTACGGTCCAACAGTCACATCCATATGTGACTACTGGAAAAACCATAGCTTTGACTACATGGGCTTTGGTTGGCAAAGTAATGTGTCTGCTTTTGAATATGCTGTCTAGGTTGGTCATAGCTTTTCTTCCAAGAAGCAAGCGTCCTTTAATTTCATGGCTGCAGTCACCATCTGCAGTGATTTTGGAGCCGCCAAAATAAAGTCTCTCACTGTTTCCCCATCTGTTTGCCATGAAGTGATGGGACTGGATGCCATGATCTTAGTTTTCTGAATGTTGAGCTTTAAGCCAACTTTTCACTCTCCTCTTTCACTTTCAACATGAGGCTCTTTAGTTCTTCTTTGCTTTCTGCCATAAGGATGGTGTTATCTGCTTATCTGAGGTTACTGATATTTCTCCTGGCAATCTTGATTCTAGCTGTGCTTCTTCCAGCCCAGCATTGCTCATGATGTACTCTGCATATAAGTTAAATAAGCAGGGTGACAATATACAGCCTTGACAAACTCCTTTTCCTATTTGGAACCAGTCTGTTGTTCCATGTCCAGTTCTAAATGTTGCTCCTGACCTGCATACAGGTTTCTCAAGAGGCAGATCAAGTGGTCTGGTATTCCTGTCTCTTTCAGAATTTCCCACAGTTTATTGTGGTCCACACCATCAGAGGCTTTGGCATAGTCAATAAAGCAGAAATAGATGTTTTTGTGGAACTCTCTTGCTTTTTCAATGATGCAACAATTGTTGGCAATTTGATCTCTGGTTCCTCTGCCTTTTCTAAAATCATCTTGAGCATCTGAAAGTTCATAATTCACATATTGTTGAAGCCTTGCCTGGAGAATTTTGAGCATTATTTTGCTAGCGTGTGAGATGAGTTCAATTGTGCGGTAGTTGGAGCATTCTTTGGCATTGCCTTTCTTTGGGATTGGAATGGAAACTGACCTTTTCCAGTCCTGTGTCCACTGCTGAGTTTCCCAAATTTGCTGGCATATCGAGTGCAACATTTTCACAGCATTATCTTTTAGGATTTGTTTTTTTAATTTTATTTTTATTTTATTTAACTTTATAATATTGTATTGGTTTTGCCATGTATCAAAATGAATCTGCCACAGGATTGAAATAGCTCAGCTGGAATTCCATCACCTCCACTAGCTTTGTTCATAGTGATGCTTTCTAAGGCCCACTTGACTTCACATTCCAGGATGTCTGGCTCTAGGTGAGTGATCACACCATCGTGATTATCTGGGTCATGAAGATCTTTTTTGTACAGTTCTTCTGTGTATTCTTGCTACCTCTTCTTACCATCTTCTGCTTCTGTTAGATCCATACAATTTCTGTCCTTTATTGAGTCCATCTTTGCATGAAATGTTCCCTTGGTATCTCTAATTTTCTTGAAGAGATCTCTAGTCTTTCCCATTCTATTGTTTTCCTTTATTTTTTTGCACTAATCAGTGAGAAAAATTTTCTTATCTCTCCTTGTTGTTCTTTGTAATTCTGCATTCAAATGGGTGTATCTTTCCTTTTCTTCTTTGCTTTTCGCTTCTCTTCTCAGCTATTTGTAAGGCCTCATCAGATAGCCGTTTTGTTTTTTTGCATTTTATTTTTTTTCCCTTGGGGATGGTCTTGATCCTTGTCTCCTGAACAACGTCATGAACCTCCATCCATAGTACATCAGGCACTCTGTCCATCAGATCTAGTTCCTTAAATCTATGTCTCACTTGCCCTGCATAATCATAAGGGATTTGATTTAGGTCATACCTGAATGGTCTAGTAGTTTTCCCTAACTTTCTTCAATTTAAGTCTGAATTTGGCAATAAGGAGTTCATGATCTGAGCCACAGTCAGCTCCTGGGCTTGTTTTTGCTGACTGTATAGAGCTTCTCCCATCTTTGGCTGCAAAAAATATAATCAATCTGATTTTGGTGTTGACCATCTAGTGGTGTCCATGTGTAGAGTCTTCTCTTGTGTTTTTGGAAGAGGGTATTTGCTATGACCAGTGCGTCCTCTTGGCAAAACTCTATTAGCCTTTGCCCTGCTTCATTTTGTATTCCAAGGCCAAATTTGCCTGTTACTCCAGGTGTTTCTTGACTTACTACTTTTGCATTCCAGTCCCCTATAATGAAAAGGACATCTTTTTTGGGTGTTAGTTCTAGAGGGTCTTATAGGTCTTCATAGAACCATACAACTTCAGGTCTTCAGCATTACTGGTTGGGGCATAGAGTTAGATTGCCATGATACTGAATGGTTTGCCTTGGAAATGAATAGAGATCATTCTGTCATTTATGAGACAGATGTCATATTTTGCACCCAAGTACTGCATTTCAGACTCTTTTGTTGACTATATCGTTATTCCATTTCTTCTAAAGGTTTCTTGCCCTCAGTAGTAGATATAATGGTCATCTGAATTAAATTCACTCATCAGTCCATTTCATTTCGCTGATTCCTAAAATATCAACGTTTACTCTTACCATCTTCTGTTTGATCACTTCCAATTTGCCTTGATTCATGGGCCTGACATTCCAGAATCCTATGCAATACTGCTCTTTACAGCATTGAGCCTTGTTTCCATCAGCAATCACATCCACAACTGGGTGTTGTTTTTGCTTTGGCTCTGTCTCTTCATTCTTTCTGGAGTTATTTCTTCAATGATCTTCAATAGCATATTGGTCACCTACCTACCTGGGGAGGTCATCTTTCAGTGTCCTATCTCTTTGCTTTTTCATACTGTTCATGGGGTTCTCAAGACAAGAATACTGAAGTGGTTTGCCATACCCTTCTCCAGTGGACCACATTTTTTCAGCACAGAGAACCCTGTTCAGTATTCTATAATAACCTGTATGGAATAGAATATGAAAATAAAGTTGATATATGTGTATATATAACTGACTCACTTTACTGTACAGCAGAAACTAACACAAATTGTAGATTAACTATACTCCAATAAAAAATGAAATATCAAATAAAATACTGATGTACTCCAGTAGTAAGAAGCAAGTATTACTGCTGGACGAGAAAGAGCAAGGAAAATATTAATAGAGATTCTTTAAAGTAATTTTCAAGTTCAGAAATAAATAAATGCTTAAGTATTAAAAGCAGTCTTTAATTTGATGAAATAAAACAAGTGCAGTTTTGAAAACATATTTTAGCAAATTAAAAAGAATTCTATCAACTTGTTTTTAATTTAATGCTAACTAAATGTGCATTTAAAAATATTTCATGTCTTAAAGACTTGAGTCAGGATTTTTAGCCATCTTTTCCCTATGTTAAATCTAACGTATTTATACTAGTCATGTCAATATAAACATGTGGGTATTCTTACATATATGTATGTAATCTCAATCCATGTGAAATGTGGTCATCACATATGAACATGTAGATTGTCTAAAGATGCTAGTTTCTTACATAATGGCTGAGGTTATCTAATTTGTTTGAATGCAGGGATCTGAAGTGAATAAAATTCACCACAGGGATTAAATTACCTAGTGTGCTGTCTGCTTTGATTAGATCAACACAGTCATTACAAAATAGTCACTTCATTTTGGTCTCCTTCAATACAGTGTCAGCACTTGTCAGAGCAGAGTAAATTCTTTTGTTAATAAAAATTTTAAATATTAGAGCTGGAAGGATTTTTACAGATTATTTAAACCTCTTTTAGTTTATAGGTTAAGAAACTGAGGCTCACATATATGACAGTTCAATCGATGCAATTAATTCTAACTCAAACCACTTTCTAGTATCTGAGTATTTTGATGTATTGTTAAATCAGTGTGAAAGAGGAAAATATGACAGAGTATATAAGACTGGTGCCAGAACACCTAGCTTAGGCCACTGCAAATGCTTTGACACTTCTACTGAAGAAAATCAGGAGCCATTGCAGGTCATGAGTTAGAGGATCAATACCATGTGAAATACATTGTAAGAGGTTCATACTGGCTGCTGTGTTGAGTGAACTGAGGGGGTTAAGGGTAAAAGCAGGAAGATCAGTTAGTGCAGGAATCTAAGTGAGAGAGATGATAGCTCAGATCAAGGTGACAGCAGTGGAAATAGCAAGCAGAAAAATATGTTTTGAAGGTGGAGCCAACTGGATTTTTTTGAAGATTGACTATGAAGTATGAGAGACAGGAGTCAAGTATGATATTTTAGCTCAAGGTGCTATGACAAAATACCATGGACTGGGTGGCTTAAACAGAAATTTATTGTTTTACAGTTCCAGAGACTGTAAGCCCAATATCAAGGTGTGATCAAGGTTGGTTCTTTCGAATGCTGTGAGGGAGAATCCATTCCATGCCTCTCTCCTAGCTTTTGGTGTTTGTCAGAAGTTTTTGGTATTCCTTGGGTTGTAGATCCACTATCCTGATCTCTGTATTCATGTTCATATGACATTCTCCCTGTGTATGTGTCTAAGTCCAAAATTTTCCTCTTCATAAGGGAATCTGTCATGTTGGATTAGGAGCCCACCTTATTCCAGTATTACCTCATCTTAACTGATTACATCTATGACCACCCTGTTTCCAAATAAAGTCAGGTTTTGAGGCACTGGGGATTGGGACTTCAACATGAATTTTTTATAAACTTATTTTGTTTGGACTATAGCCAATTAACAGTGTTGTGATAGTTTCAGAAGGACAGCAAAGGGACTCAGCCATTCATTGCATGTATCCCTTCTCCCCCAATCTCCCTTCCAGGGAGATTATCCAGGCTGCCACATAACACTGAGTATAGTTTCCTGTGCTATCTAGTAGGACGTCAACATGAATTTTAAAGGGACATGGTTCAACCCATAATAGGAACCAAGCATAATTTTTTTTTTTTTAAGAAAAGAGGTTCAAGGATTAGGAGAGATGATTATAAACAAGTAATCAGCAAGGTAGGGAAAAACAACTAAGAAGGTTTTATACTGAAATCAGGAAGAAAAGGGAGCTTACATTCACTTATTATGGTTAATTGGCCAATATAAGTTTACTTCTACCAAACCATAAGTTCCATGAGTATAGGGATCAATTCTTTCATAACTATTTTAGAGCCACAGAAGATATGTAATATTTAGTGAGAAAATTAATCAGTGAATGAATCATCTACCCCCATGATTTACAGTTTGCTGCACAGAATGCTTCATTGCTCTGGGGTTCCTAGCTTTATATCCTCCCTGAGAGTTTAAGCTCTTTGAAGACAGAGATTGGCCCTTTTGTGTCTCAGTAGTACTCAGTACATATGCTGGACATTAGGCACAGAGTAGGTGTGCAACAGATACTGGTTAATTGATTTCCATTATACAAATCTGTGTTTTTAATACATTAGTTCATAGTATTTTTAATCTTGATAAATGTATTATTTCTGTCATAAAAGACTTAACTCACAATTTGAAAAGAGGCTAAAAACAGCAATTATAATTCTAATACTGAAAAACAAATTCTTCTAGAATTTTAATCTATTTTTCTAGTTAAAATAATTTTTATTCTTGATTTTATACATAGGTTTTTTTTTTTTTTTTTGTCTCTTTTCCTTGTATGTATTTGCATGTGTCTTGTCTCCATTAATAGAGTTTGAGAATTTTAAGGCTAAGAATCATGTCTTTCTTGTCTTTTTGTCCCTTAGTGGAATTATACAGTAACTCTTGCCCACCTCCTCCCCCTACTACCCCATTCCCAATTCACATACTTTGGATTTGCAATAATCATCCAACAATGAATTAGCAGCCTGATTCCCACACTCATTTCAGAGGAGATTTCCAGACTCATTCCTAACCTTTGATTGTCCCCATCTCTATAATCCTCTTGTGATTTCAGCAACAAATCAACACTTTGCTTAAAGCAGGTAAACTCCAGGATGACATCTTCAGGGCCTTGTTCATAAATAATGGTCAGAGAAACACTCTCCTGATTTAGATCATGTAATGACTCTGTAATGCATCAGAAACACTGGGGCTTTGGTCTTGTTTATATGCATCTTATTTGGGCCCTGTGATTGACAGTCAAGTGAGAAATAGAGAAGAGAATTATGCAGCAAGCCTGGATCACTATTACAACAACAAGGAACAAAAAGTTCTTTCATAAGAACCAATTTGGGAGAATGAAAGGAGGTGGTTGAGGGTAGGAAGTAAATATTTTTCTTTTTAAAGAATATTCTTTTAGTTATCAGAATGTGCTCACTAAAAATATTTTGAGGTTTTTGCAACTATAATAATAGATTACAAATTAATGGCTACTTCAAATCCTGGCAAAGTAAATATCATTGAATGCAGTTGTGTAACTAATTGAACCATATTTTGGATAGAATACCCAATACAGAAATGTCTTTCAATTTGCTATGTGAAGCATTCTTCAAATCTGTGGCAACAAGGTTTCACATATTTGCCAAAATTCTCACACTAGACTTTAATTTAGTTCATTGTTGGCAGAGAGAGATAATTATCTTCTTCCAAAAGCAGCTATAAATTTTTCTAGGTGTTTTTCTTAGAAGTCTTTCCTCCATACCACTGTGGAAAATACGGAATGTTTTGCTGTTGAGATAGATTGTTAAACCTGACATATATGTGGAAAAATTTTTAATGAAAACTTATGGGAAATAATAATATAAAATGATGCAATAGGAGAACAGGGAAAAAAAAGATTATCATCAACTACAACAAAAAGGAACAGAGCCTCAGTGACCTATTGAACATATTTCTATTGAACATCAGAAAGTACAAAGGGCGTGAAATTGGGGTCCCAGAAGGGAAAGAGTGAACAAGAGACAGACAAATATTTAAAGAAATTGTGGTCAAACTTTCCCCAGATTTGATAATAACATTGACCTACAAATGTAAGAAACTCAGCAAACTCCAAATAGGACACATAAAAAGAAAGCCACACCAGTGCACAACACAATCAAACTGCTGAAAACAGAGAGTTTCAAAAACCTTTGAAATCATAAAAAATAGCCAGAGGGGGAAAAGCACATACAGAGGAATAATAAGAACAACACTCTTAAAGTGCTAAAAAAAATATCATCAACTCAGTTGTCACTGAAAAAACATTCGCACAAATGAGGGTAAAATAAATTTATGTTTTTTTTAGTAAAGAAAAACCAGCAGAATTTGTTGTCAGCAGACCTGCACAAGAAGGAAAATAATAGCCGGTAGAGTTCAGGTTTATAGGCAGGAATAATGTGTTTGTGAAATGGCACCTATGTGAAATGACTGTGTTTTTCTTTTTATGATTTCTTTAATGATAAAGCTATATACAGGTCAAGAAACAACAGTTAGAACTGGACATGGAACAACAGACGGGTTCCAAATAAGAAAAGGAGTACGTTAAGGCTGTATATTGTCACCCTGCTTATTTAACTTATACGCAGAGTACATCATGAGAAACGCTGGGCTGGAGGAAGCACAAACTGGAATCAAGATTGCTGGGAGAAATATCAATAACCTCAGATATGCAGATGACAGCATCCTTATGGCAGAAAGTGAAGAGGAACTAAAAAGCCTCTTGATGAAAGTGAAAGAGGAGAGTGAAAAAGTTGGCTTAAAGCTCAACATTCAGAAAACGAAGATCATGGCATCTGGTCCCATCACTTCATGGGAAATAGATGGGGAAACAGTGGAAACAGTGTCAGACTTTATTTTTGAGGGCTCCAAAATCACTGCAGATGGTGATTACAGTCATGAAATTAAAAGACGCTTACTCCTTGGAAGGAAAGTTATGACCAACCTAGATAGCATATTCAAAAGCAGAGACATTACTTTGCCAACAAAGGTCCAACAAATTGGTCATGTGTGGATGTGAGAGTTGGACTGTGAAGAAAGCTGAGCGCTGAAGAATTGGTGCTTTTGAACTGTGGTGTTGGAGAAGACTCTTGAGAGTCTCTTGGACTGCAAGGAGATCCAACCAGTCCATCCTAAAGGAGATCAGTTCTGGGTGTTCATTGGAAGGACTGATGTTGAAGCTGACACTCCAGTACTTTGGCCACCTTATGTGAAGAGTTGACTCATTGGAAAAGACCCTGATGCTGGGAGGGATTGAGGGCAGGAGGAGAAGGGGATGACAGAGGATGAGATGGCTGGATGGCATCACCGACTTGATGGACATGAATTTGGGTAAACTCTGGGAGTTGGTGATGGACAGGGAGGCCTGGCGTGCTGCAATTCATGGGGTCACAAAGATTCGGACGTGACTGAGCAACTGAAATGAACTGAACTGAATGTACAACTGATGGCTTAAAATGAAAGTAAAATAATTTCTTATGGCATTTACAATGTAAATACAGATAAAATATATGATGTCAATAGTATAAAGAAATTGATACAGCTCAGCTGGAATTCTATCACCTCCACTAGTTTTGTTCAGAGTGATGCATCCTATGGCCCACTTGACTTAGGACTCCAGGATGCCTGACTCTAGGTGAATGATCATACCATTGTGGTTATCTGGCTCATTAAGATCTTTTTTGTATAGTTCTCCTGGGTATCCTTGCCACCTCTTAATATCTTCTGCTTCTGTTAGATCTATATCATTTCTGTCCTTTATTTTGCCCATCTTTGCATGAAATGTTCCCTTGGTATCTCCAATTTTATTGAAGAGATCTCTAGTATTTCTCATTCTATTCTTTTCCTGTACTTCTTTGCATTGTTCATTTAGGAAGGATTTCTTTATCCCTCCTTACTATTCTTTGGAACTCTGCATTCAAATGGGTATATCTTTCCTTTTCTCCTTTGCCTTTCTTTTCTCAGCTATTTGTAAGGCCTCCTCAGACAACCATTTTGCACTTTTGCATTTCTTTATTTTGGGAATGGTTTTGATCATCACCTCCTGTACAATGTTATGAACCTTGATCTATAGTTCTTTAGATACTCTGTCGATCAGCTCTAATCCCTTGAATCTATTTGTCACTTCCACTGTACAATTGTAAGGGATTTGATTTCAGTCATACCTGAATTGGGCTTCCCTGTGGCTCAGCTGGAAAAGAATCTGCCTGCAGTGCCGGAGACCTGTGTTTGATCCCTGGATTGGGAAGATCCCCTGGAGAAGGGAAAGGATACCCATGCCAATATTCTGGCCTGGAGAATTCAATGGACTGTATAGTCCATGTGGTTGCGAAGAGTCAGACACGACTGAGCAACTATTACTTTCACTTTCATACCTGAATGGTCTAGTGGTCTACCCTACTTTCTACAATTTGAGTCTGAATTTTGCAGTAAGGAATTCATGATCTGAACCACAGTAGCTCCCGGTCTTGTTTTTGCTGACTATATAGAGCTTTTCCATCATCAGCTGCAAAGAATGTAGTCAGTCTGGTTTCGGTATTAACCACCTGGTGATGTCTATGTGTAGAATTGTCTCTTGTGTTATTGGGAGAGGGTATTTGCTATGACCAGTATGTTCTCTTGGCAAAAATATGTTAGCCTTTGCCCTGCTTCATGTTGTACTCCAAGGCCAAACTTCCCTGTTATTCCAGATATCTACTGACTTCCTACTTTTGCATTCCAGTCCTCTGTGATGAAAAGGACTTTTTTTGGGTGTTAGCTCTAGAATGTCTTGTAGGTCTTCACAGAACCTTTCAACTTCAGGTTCTTCAGCATTAGTGGTTGGGGTATAGACTTGGATTACTGTGATATTGAATGGTTTGCCTTGGAAACAAACAGAGATCATTCTGTAGTTTTTGAGATTGTACCCAAGAACTGAATTTCAGACTATTTTGTTGACTGTGAGGGCTCCTCCACTAAGGGATTCTAGCCTACAGTAGTAGATATAATGGTCATCTGAATTAAATTCACCCATTCCAGTCCATTTAAGTTCACTGATTCCTAAAATGTCAACATTCAAATCTTCTGTTTGAGCACTTCCAATTTACCTTGATTCATGGACCTAACATTCCAGGTTCCTATGCAGTACTATTCTTTATAGCATGGGAATTTACTTTCACCACCAGACATACCCAGACACTGGGCATCTTCATTCCTTCTGGAGCTATTTCTCTGTTCTTCTCCAGTAGTATATTGGACACCTATCAACCTGGGGAGTTCATCTTTCACTGTCATATCTTTTTGCCTTTTCAAACTGTTTATGGGGTTCTCAAGGCAAGAATGCTGAAGTGGTTTTCCATTCCCTTCACTAGCAGATAATGTTTTGTCTGAACTCTCCACCATGAGAGTCTGACATGGCAGGGCTCATAGTTTCATTGAGTTAGACAAAGCTATGATCCATGTGGATCCCATGATCGCAGTGATCCATGGTCTGTCTTCCGTGGCCTGACATGGCAGGGCTCATAGTTTCATTGAGTTAGACAAAGCTATGATCCATGTGGATCCCATGATCGCAGTGATCCATGGTCACTATGAACAAAGCTAGTGGAGGTGATGGAATTCCAGCTGAGCTGTTTCAACTTCTAAAAGATGATGCTATTAAAGTGCTACACTCTATATGCCAGCAAATTTGGAAAACTCAGCAGTGGTCACAAGACTGGAAAGGGTCAGTTTTCATTCCAATTCCAAAGAAGGGCAATGCCAAAGAATGTTAAACTACCACACAGTTTGAAGCTAGCAAGGTAAATCTAAAAATCCTCCAAGCTAGGCTGAAAGAGATTGTGAATGAGAACTTCCAGATATACAAGTTGGATTTGAAAAAGCAGAGATCAAATTGCCAATATCCATTGGATCATAGAAAAAGCAAGAAAGTTCCAGAAAAACTTCTGCTTCATTGACTATGCTAAAGTCTTTGATTTTGTGAATCACAAACTGTGGGAAATTCTTAGAGTTGGGAATACCAGGCCACCTTACCTGCCTTCCTAGAAACCTGTATGCAGGTCAAGAAGCAACAGTTAGAACCAGAACAATGGACTGGTTCCAAATTGGAAAAGGAGTATGTCAAGCCTGTATATTGTCATCTTGTTTATTTAACTTATATGCAGAGTACATTATGTGAAATGCTGGGCTGGATGAAGCATAAGCTGGAATCAAGATTACTGGGAGAAATATCAGTAACCTCAGATATGCAAATGATACCACCCTCATGGCAGAAAGTAAAGAGGAACTAAAGAAATTCTTGATGAAAGCGAAAGAGGAAAGTGAAAAAGCTGGCTGAAAACTCAACATTCAAAAAACCAAGATCATGGTATCTGGTCCCATCACTTCATGGCAAATAGACAGGGAAACAATGGAAGCAGTGACAGACTTTATTTTCTTGGGCTCCAGAATCACGGCAGATGGTGACTGCAGCCATGAAATTAAAAGACATTTACTCCTTGGAAGGAAAGCTATGATCAACATAGACAGCATATTAAAAGGCAGAGACATTACTTTGCTCACAAAAGTCTGTATAGTCAAAGCTATGGATTTTCTAGTAGTCATGTATGGATGTGAGAGTTGGACGATAAAGAAGGCTGAGTGTTGAAGAACTGATACTTTTGAACTGTGGTGTTGGAGAAGACTCTTGAGAGTCCCTTGGACTGCAAGGGGATTAACTCAGTCAGTCTTAAAGGAAACCATCTCTGAATGTTCATTGGAAATACTGAAACTGAAGCTGAAGCTCCAGTACTTTGGCCACCTGATGTGAACAGCCGACTCATTGGAAAAGACCCTGATGCTAGGAAAGATTGAAGGCAGGAGGAAAAGGGGATGACAGAGTGTGAGATGGCTGGATGGCATCACTGACTCAGTGGACAAAAGTTTGAGCAAGTTCTGGGAAATGGTGAAGGACAGGGAGCCCTGTCGTGCTGCAATCCTTAGGGTTGCAGAGTTGGACACTTTTGAGCGATTGAACAACAACAAAATATAAAAGACTGGAATAAATGGACTTGTACTGTTGAAAGGTTTTAACAATTCCTGTGAAGTGATACAATAGTAATTCTACATGCACTATGATAAATAAAGAGTTCATATTTATTTAATTCCTAAAGAAATGAATAAAACAGCAATTAATACAAAGAAATCATGCAAAGTAAAAGCCAAAAGAGAAAATAAAATGGAACACTAAAAGTTGACAAGCAAAAACTGTTCTGCTTTCATCTATAGTTTTTCTTTCTCTAACATCTCCTATCCAGTTGTTCAAGCAATCCTGCTGTCTCTAACATCAGACTATATTCAGAATCTATTTTTTGCCACCTCCTCTACTCCAAGCCTGGTCTGACCCTTTCTCCTCTCTCAGAAAAAGTCATCTTAACTGGTATCCCAGGTTCTACCCTTCCCTCAATGAGTCATTCTTAACACAGCAGCCAGAGTGATTCCATTAAATACTAAATTCGCTACAGTAGCCTGAAAGACATGACATGTCTGGCCTCAAGGTTGTGTCTACCTGCAATGCCTATATTTATCCTCTTTATTTCCTCTGATCCAGTCACAGGCCTGTTTAAAGTTCCCACAGCATGCTAGACACTCTTGTCTAGAGACCTTTACTCTGGCTCTTCTGTCTAAATAGTTTCCCCAGGTATTTGCAAGGCTAACACCTTACCTCTTGCCACTTTTTGCTCAAACATTAAACACTCTACAATACTTATTACCTTGATCAACCTATTAAAAGTCAGAATACAGTCTCAACTATCCTGATCACCTACTCTGCTCTGTTGTTTCTTTTTTGTTGTTGCTGCATCTAACACCTTCTTATATGTCATGTAGTTTATTAAATATATTTGTTGTTTCTTTTCACCTAATAAGACAAAGTTCCACAAGTATTCACATTTCATCTTTGTCCATTTGTTTTAATTTGTGTATATCAAGCACATAGATCAGGTGCTCAGTATGTAATTGTTGATCAAATAAAAAACTGAATAAGAAAGAGCTAGCTGTCTAATTCGTTGAGAGTATATGTATGAGCTCTCAACACAAACAGAATTTTCTGACAACTACTTTCGGATTTCTAGCCTCCAGAACTGTGAGAAAATAACGTTCTATTTCCTGTTGTCTAAGTTACCCAGTCTGTGGAATTTTGTTGTGGCAGCCCAATCTAAGACAGGAAGATAGCAAGCTTGCTAGTAAAGGTGAAAGGGGCATGCCAAGCAAGGGTGTTGTCACAGAAACTGAGGGCAAAGGGAATTTCCACAAGGAAGGAGCAGTTGACAGTTTCAAATGTAGCTGAGAGGTCAAGTATTAAGAGGACTATAATGTCCATGAATTGTCCATGAATTCAATGATTTGGATGACTTGCTATCTTATAGACTGATAGAACTGGATGTCTGGGTGGAAATGAGACAACAAATATAGACAACTGCTTGTAGAAGTTGGCTTTGAAGAATTTAGAAGGGCTGGAGGGAAAGAAAAGGGGAAAGGGAAGAAAACATTGGGGAAGACACAGAGGTATGTTTATACAACAGAAGGTAAGTAGTCAGACCAGTCTGATCAGAGTCAGGGAAACCTAGTTAAGAGTTGATAGTCACATGTTAGGTCTATAGGGCCAGATTAACTGACCCAAAATTCAAATGGAGAGAATTTTATTTGATGTAGAGAGAAATGGATAGACTGAGAAGGTCTTTGATAACTTAATGTAATGTAAATTCATCAACCACTTGTTAGCTGATAACTACTAATGGTTCATAAATGAATGAATGAGACGTAAGTGAATATGCAAAGAATACAAAAATGTACATTTTTATACAATTGAGATAGTACTCATTTTTTTTGTAATTTGATTTCAAGTTATTTTCTAATGATGACAAAGAATGTACTCAAATTAGCTAAAATAAGGAAGCATGTGTCTCAGGGATTCCTGTGCAGTCATAAAAGGGTAGACTGTCCCAGAAATAGAACAGGAAACAATTCCTATAAGCCAAATAAATGGACTGGCTCATTCAATCCCTTTTTCATTGTACTTCTAGAAAAGAAGCTAGAAATGTAAAAAGTTCACTCTATACTTTTCTTGCAGCCAACTAGCCCAAATTCTGGATTAGAAGTGGGTCCCACCAATTAGATTTACTTACACATGTTTTGGGAGGCAGAAGTGAAGCAGATGCTATCTTTGGCAGCTCTGTTAAATAGGAGGGTTTTTCATGCATCAGCTTTTCAGTGTCTGTTCTTCAGCTTTCTATTTCTGGGCAGATAGAGTGTGGACAGAATTGCTTTATTTCTTCTGGCAAAACTCTAGCTGTGGTCTCAGAGGCAGTAGCTTCCTAAGTTGGTAGGTTCTGAATCTTGGGACCATTCCAGAAAGAGTAGCCTAAATAGGATAGGAAAACGTCTATAAAGAACAAAGAGCAAATATTTTAGGCTTTGTAGACCATAAAATCTCTGTTGCAGTTACTCAACTGGGTTCTACCTTGAAAATAGCCATATACAATATATTAATAAATTGGCATGACTGTGTTCCAACAAAACTTTATTTATAAAAACAAGTACCAGGGATGATTTTGTCCTGAAGACCATAGTTTGGCACTCTTTGGCCTAAATACTTCTCTTTAAAGCCTTTCAGTGATTTTGTAGCACCTTATTCACTTTACTAATAATGTTTATGCTAAAATAATATGTAGAGTGTTTTCTGGTTCTTGCATTGAACTCTGGCTCATAAGGCTGTATATCAGTCATGATGGGTTAGATTACACTGTATTAACAGCTGTCTCCAAATCTCAATGATTTTACTTAACTCAGTAAAAGATGATTTCTCATTCACATTAAACATCTAAAGCAGGTCAGCAAGACATATTGTTCCATATCTCCTTACTTAGCAACCCAGGACCTCTGTGTAAACCCTTAATGGTCTCTATGACATTGAAAAAGAGGAGAACATGTCTAATTACACACTGACTCTTAAAACTTCTGTTTAGAAATGACATAAGTCACTTATGCTCCTATTTGACTAAAAGAAGTCACATGGCTGTGCCTACCTTCAAGGAGCAGAGAAAGGCAATCCTATTCTGTGAGAAGAAAGAGAAAAATCAGAATGTTCTATGAATTTTAATGACTCCTATAAGTTGAATTTCCAGTAAGTGTGGTAAGAGGGAAATACTGGATTCAACTCAGCCCAAAGGTGTTTCTAGAACATTACACTGTGTTTTGCTATGACTGAGATATAGCTACATTATAGCTGTTCACCCCATTCATTATATTTGTGTGAATAAGGAACAGGAAGCCTTAGCTTAATCAACTGAATAATGAGAATAATAACAATAACACCTACCTTCTTCTTGCCTTGGAAGTGGCTTTTCCCAGTATTCTGGGTAATATGAAGTACTTCTGGAAAGTGCACAGTTCTTTGATGCCACTTGCTACAGAGATTGACTGACGAATTCATGGAGCTCTCAACAATGCTTTGTTTATAGGAGGAAAGTAGTTTAGAGGCTGAGAAAATAGAACTTGATTTCTGCAGAATTCTTTCTGTAGTGATTCTCTGTCATCATATTTTTATCATTGTCCTGCAAGCATAGCAATAATAATGCATTTGATTTGGGGCTCTCAAGCCACTGTGACTCAGTTTGAATTCTGTCCAAACTTACAGAGTGTCATCAAGTATATTAGGTAACCCCACTCACCTCCACGTCCCTTCTACAAAGTGGGTTTGATGACAGTTGCTACTTCATTAGTGAACACTTAGTAGAGCACTAGGCAGAGTGAACACTTAGTGAATTTGGTGAACATTAGTGAACACTTAGAGCACTTAGAACAGAACCTGTCAGTAAGAGCTGACTGATGTTTCTCTTTCTTCTCCTCATCCTCACTTCATGGCATTACAGTGATGGTTACAAGATAAAGGGTATATAAAAACATTCTGTTATCTCTAAAGCACTTCACAAATGTTATTAAGGAACATATTAGGAAACCCAGAGACGCTAACTGATTTTTCCAAGATCAAACTCTTCTCACTTCCTCCTTAAGTTTATCCCACCCTCCACAGTACCTCAGATCCTTCCAAATGATTGCATTGCTAGGCAAGATTTGTGTCCTTCTCTTCTGCTTTAGTACTGAAATGTTTTTATTTAGCTCATTTTCATATTGTCTTCTCTCTGTGGCCTTTTCCTTTGTTGTCCTGCTCCATCTCCCAGGAGAAACGGTCAGTTCTGATAATGCTAAGCTAACTCCTGAGACATGTGTATCCTCCCTTCCCATAGCTTCTGTGGACGGACACAACTGGGAGGAGACATGCATAGATTCCTGGGAAGAACTGGCCCTATTGTGGAGAGCATATGAGAAAGCACATTTCAACTCTGAGCTGACCAACTCTCATGCCTGGGGCCTCTGTCCAGAGGAGAAGCCGCACAGAACCTTTGCAGTAGAGCCCAAATCCCTTTGAAGTAGCTTACTCTCCAGAAGACTGTCTGAGGCCAGAGAACTGGGAAGGGTGGCTTTTCAGCAGTGTGACAGCATTCCCAGCCCTAATGCCACATCATCATGTCTGAGCCTTAGACCATAAAAAATAATAGAGCTTAAAAATAATAAAGCTGTTCTCCACATCTGGACCCTGCCTTCCAAGATGCATGACTGACTCCATGGCTAGTACCACAGCACCCTACGGCATCTCACACTTAAGTACTTACAGCCTGTAAAAGATATGTGACATTCATTTTCATCCCACCCTGAATATTTGGGCATAGAAGGACAAGCAAAATCAATATTTGTCTAAAAGAAGAGGATGGAATCTGTGGGTGGTTCTGTAATTTCAAGAGGTGGTACAAAGGTGCTCAGAAGATGAATTGCAAATAAAAGAGCAAAAAGAATTTCCTGAGTATCATTTTAAAAAGCTTCATGCTAATAAGAGCCAAATTCACCCTTTGATATTTCCAAGCTTGCTGAGTAAATAACTCATAAATTTCCTGTAATGATTATATGCATGCTCCTGGTGTGCCTCAGAGTCTGACCTATTTCGCAGGTCGACAGCAGAGTCAGAGAAAGCTGTGTCAGAGAGCTAGCATCCCAGCTAGCTCCTAGGCTCTGTACATTACCCACGCCCCACACCATGTGGAGGGGCTGGGGTGATGTCTATTTCTGGAGACTCAGCTGATATCTTACCTGAAATCTACTTTAATGGTTTTACTTATCTAATTTTTACCTCCTTTGAATTTATATCTTTCATTTTCCTCTAGCCAAGTGAAAGGAAAGACAACATGTATCATATAATATTCTTGAATATTATCACCTCTCACAAAATATCTTGAAGGTGGGGAATAGAAAAACTTTTATTTAATGTTTTTAAGCTTGCGATCTTGAAGTGTAAGATGTGGCAGGCAGATAACAAATAAGCAGGACATTAAGGGTGTGAGTGTAATTGCAGGGTGGACTTTCATACTCATGCAATCCTTTTTGACTCTTGAGTGTGTATACTGAGTTGTGTGATTATTCAGTGCTAACCGGGAGCAATGCATGGATGAGGAGCCAGGGGAGGTGGGACTACCGAACAGCGGTCATAATGATGCCAGTATCAGTGACAATACTGAAAGTGTACCTGCTTTTGTTTTTTTGGTGGGAGAGTTTATGTATTCAAAGCGACTGTACAGTTTTCACTGTGACATTTCCTCAAAGTAGCATTTCACGTGAAGCTCATTAAATGCTTTCTCATAGCAGAAATGTGATGAATGTACTTACAGTTCTCAGTCTTACTTTCTACATAGATAATAAAACACTGATATTAAACTATGATAAAAGAAGGTGATGGAACTAAAATCACCATTTAATGATCATATGGCCAAGGCCATGGAAAACAATAATTTCACAAATGGAAGGTCAAATTAGTTTAAACCAAATGCTTCAGTGAAAAGTGGAAGTCTGAAATGAACAGGTCATAATATATTTTTAGAGAATGCTTGTTTTTTAGTTTTAATTTCACAGACATAGTGTCCTGTTTTATGGTAACCAAGGTGGCGATGTGAGCTTTTGGAAAACATCAACTGCTTTAGTCCTGGTCTGGGGTTCTTCCTGGTCATTACAGCAAGGCTAAATTTTCTTTGTTTATTCTCTAGAGTCTCTTGTTTATATTTAAAATTTGGGACCGTGTTATTTAGAAAGGGCTTCCCTCATATCTCAGTTGGTAAAGAGTCCACCTGCAGTGTGGGAGACCCTGGTTTGATTCCTGGGTTGGGAAGATCCGCTGGAGAAGGGATAGGCTATCTGCTCTAGTATTCTGGCCCGGAAAATTCCATGGACCATACAGTCCATGGGGTTGCAAAGAGTTGGACATGAATGAGCAAATTTCACTTCACTATTTAGAAAAGAAATTTTTTCCTTATTTGAAGCTATATTGGAAAGGATGAAATCTTTACCTTTTTAAAATATCCAACATAGGGTCTTCAATTATGAATATGAAACTTTGTACACAAATAGGGAGATATGTGGAAACAATGGCCCTGCAAGGCAGTTCACGAAGAGGAAAAACCCAGCTTTTGAGTGACAATTCTTCTGTTCTCTGTAGCTTCCATTTACCTCATCTTTGAACTGCCTCAGAGAAACTCATGTTATCTTTTTAATCCTCAAATCATGTTTGTATCCAAATTTGGCTTTTCTCTCCTATCTGATCCCTCAACCTTGAATCATGGAGCGCTTACTTCAGATTTCTGCCTCCATATACTTTTGTTTCTGCTTTCTCATTATCATTGTGCTTCTTGCCCATCTCCTTTAATTTGAAATTAAATTTGTGGACAAAGTTCCTAAATTGAAAATGACTTCAGCTTGGGAGAGCCTTTTAGAATTTAATAAGTAGCATTCAGTTCAGTTCAGTTCAGTCGCTCAGTCGTGTCCAGCTCTTTGCGACCCCATGAATCGTAGCATGCCAGGCCTCCCTGTCCATCACCAACTCTCGGAGTTCACCCAAACTCATGTCCATCAAGTCGGTGATGCCATCCAGCCATCTCATCCTCTGTCGTCCCCTTCTCCTCCTGCCCCCAACCCCTTCCAGCATCAGAGTCTTTTCCAATGAGTCAACTCTTTGCATGAGGTGGCCAAAGTACTGGAGTTTCAGCTTTAGCATCATTCCTTCTAAAGAAATCCCAGGGCTGATCTCCTTCAGAATAGACTGGTTGGATCTCCTTGCAGTCCAAGGGACTCTCAAGAGTTTTCTCCAACACCACAGTTCAAAAGCATCAATTCTTTGGCGCTCAGCCTTCTTCACAGTCTAACTCTCACATCCATACATGACCACAGGAAAAACCATAGCCTTGACTAGCTGGACCTTTGTTGGCAAAGTAATGTCCCTGTTTTTGAATATGCTATCTAGGTTGGTCATAACTTTCCCTCCAAGGAGTAAGTGTCTTTTAATTTCATGGCTGCAGTCACCATCTGCAGTGATTTTGGAGTCCAAAAAATAGAGTCTGACACTGTTTCCACTGTTTCCCCATCTATTTCCCGTGAAGTGATAGGACCAGATGCCATGATCTTCATTTTCTGAGTGTTGAGCTTTAAGCCAACTTTTTCACTCTCCTTTTTCACTTTCATCAAGAGGCTTTTGAGTTCCTCTTCACTTTCTGCCATAAGGGTGGTGTCATCTGAATATCTGAGGTTATTGATATTTCTCCCAGCAATCTTGATTCCGGTTTGTGCTTCCTCCAGCCCAGCGATTTTCATGATGTATTCTGCATATAAGTTAAATAAGTAGGGTGACGATATACAGCCTTGACATATTCCTTTTCCTATTTGGAACCAGTCTGTTGTTCCATGACCAGTTCTAACTGTTGCTTCCTGACCTGCATATAGGTTTCTCAAGAGGCAGGTCAGGTGGTCTGGTATTCCCATCTCTGTCAGAATTTTCCACAGTTTATTGTGATCCACACAATCAAAGGCTTTGGCATAGTCAATAATAAAGCAGAAATAGCATTAGCATAGGCATTATAGCAATTCCTCCTTTCCCAGTGACTGTTTGGTTTTTAAATTATTATTTCCCCTTTACAGATGATAAAAAAATCAGGGTGAGTAACTTATTAAAAGTAAGTCAGTTTGTAAATAATCAAGACTGAATTTTAATAAATGGTAAATGACTGTAGAATCTGTGCTTTCTCCACAAATCTACTAGCCACTAAAGGATGTGAAAAATAACAGTACTTGAAATATATCTCATAAAATTATGTAAAATGACCAACATTCTCCTTTATCAAGCCACGGCTTTCCAGATATTCTTACTCCCAAACACTAGGTGCTTTTTCTAAAGCTCTTATGTCCAGCCACAAACCTCATAATCCACAATGTAGTATTTCTGAAGATTCACCAGTACACTTAACCTAAAGACCATCTGTGAGTTTAAAAACATATCAATGCCTGGGTCCTGCACCAGTTCATTCAGAGTTGATTAGTTTTGCAGTTTTTCAATATCTCCCTGGTGATTGTGATGCAGAGTCAGAGTGATCAGCATGGCTGTAGAATATTCAGGTAGCAATATCAGTGTTGTGTCATCTACAACCCTATAGATGTTATCTCTCTTTTCCTCATCTGCAAATCCTGAAGTCTCCCAGCATTATTATCCTCCCAGTGCTTTAACATATAAACTTTTGGAACCTTGAACTATCTTTAAAACAGCAGTATTATAAACTCTTCCAAATATCTCCCCATTTCTGAGGCTAAAGGAAAGCTCAAGAGGAGCCGTTGGGCCTCAGACTTGGCATCCCTGGAGAGCCAGTGCCAGGCTCCGTCAGAGGATCAGATTTCAGTTCATGCCTGGTTGAAACTCTTTCCCCAGGCTCTTACTTATCTATCTGAGGGGCCTTCAGGGCTCACATCCATCCTCCATCCATTAATGTTTCTCAAGGATCCAGGACCTAACACTAGAATGCATCCATGACTAACTGAAACCTCTTTCATTTGTAACTCTTTCAGTCTGCTTTTTATCTTGTTCTTTCTCTTTATTTCCTTTTTTAGTAATCAATAGCTTTTAAGTGTCTTCTGTCTGCTAAGCTCTAGGTACACATTGATGGTCCAAACCATTGTGGTCTTTTTTTTTTTTTTTTTTTAAAGGAGCCACTGTTACTACCTGTAAATAATTCATATTCAGTGTGTGCTACAGCTCTAGCCATCAAGGCTGTGCATGCATGCTCAGTTGCTTCAGTCATGTTAGGCCCTTTGCAACCCCATGGACTATAGCCCACCAGGATTCTCTGTCTATGGAATTCTCCAGGCAAGAATACTGGAATGGGTTGCCATGCTCTCCTTCAGAGAGTCTTTCCAAACCAGGGATCGAACCCAGGTCTCCCTTGTTGCAGGTGGATCCTTTATGTCTGAGCCACCAAGGAAGCCCCAAAAGACAGATACTGTTTAATTAACACGTATAAGGTATCTAGAATACTCAAATTCATAGGAGCAAAAAGTAGAATGGTGATTACCAAGAGTTGAGGGTGGGGTGGAACAAGGAGTTGCTTGAGTATAGACTTTCAAATTTTCTTTTCTGAAAAAATTCTAGTGATATATTTCACAACATTGTGGATATACTTAACATTATTGAACTGTATATTTAAAATGGTTAATAGTATTTAAAGAAACAAAAGCTGAAACAAAGTTTAAAAAGGACAGGAAAGGTTGTTAGGCAAAGCTGTATACAGTCTCATGATCTCTAAATAAATCTGAGTATGTATCTGTTATGTATGGCCAATATATGTATTACACTACTTTTATATTTTATTTTATTCTGATTTTAATACATATATTGCTATTGTTTAATATACTGAGGCAGGGTTGTATTTTAATGTAGAATTTCACTTCCTTGTGTGTATTTCCTTTTTCCTTTTCTCTCCCGCTTGTACCTACAGGGCCATATTTTCTCCTCCAAACATCATGAAAGTAGAAGAAATTATTCAAAGGAACTATAGACTCAAGTACTTATAAACATGCCTGTTGGATTTTTATAGATATTTCATAAGGTTCATTGTAGGTTTTATACAAGGCCTGGGCCTAGGGTAGTGGGGTACAGCTAATGATGATTGACATGTGAGAGTAAATAATATTTGACGGGGGAAAAGACCAAGTAGGCTTTATCTCATGAATGCAAGTTGGATTGAACATTTAAAAATAGATCAATGTAATTCACATAATTATCTAAGTGAGAAAGAAAAACTATATGATCATTTGGTAGGTGCAGGAAAGGCCTTTAACAAAATTAGCCATCCACTCATCATGAAGACTCTCAAGAACCTAGGTAAAAAATGGAAATTTTGTCAACTTGATAAAGGGTTTCCTGAAAAATTTACAACTTTAAATATGTTAAATATATTTAAATTTACATTAAATATATTTAATGATGAAAGACTGAATGCTTTCCCTTTAGGTTGCTGCTGCTGCTGCTGCTAAGTTGCTTCAGTCGTGTCTGACTCTGTGCGACCCCATAGATGGCAGCCCACCAGGCTCCCCCATCCCTGGGATTCTCCAGGCAAGGGCACTGGAGTGGGTTGCCATTTCCTTCTCCAGTGCATGAAAGTGAAAAGTGAAAGTGAAGTCGCTCAGTCATGTCCGACTCTTAGCAACCCCATGGACTGCAGCCGGAGTGGCGTGCCACTGCCCCTTAGGTTAGGAATAAGAATAGTTTGTTCATTTCTATTTCTTCTATTTAATATTTTACTATAGGTCATAGCCATTTCAATCAGTCAGGAATAAAAATAAAAAAAAAACACATAAAGATTGTACAGAAAGAAAAAAGCCACCTTTATTTATACAACATATTATCATCTATGTAGAAAATCCCAAGAAACCTACAAGTAAGGAGTTTAAGACAAATAGATCAGTTTAGCAATATTGCAGAATGCAATGGCTACATTGTTATTGTTTAGTCACTAAATCGTGTCTGAATCTTTGTGACCCCCATGGACTATATAGCCAACCAGGCTCTTCTATCCATGGGATTTCACAGGCAAGAATACTGGAGTAGGTTGCCATTTCTTTCTCCAGGGGATCTTTCTGACTTAGGGATAGAACCTGCAGGCAGATACTTTACCACTGAGCCATCTGGGAAGCCCCATCTATATATATTAGCAAAGAAAAATCAGAAAATGAAAGGCCAGTGCAATTATGTTAACATAAAATATGGAATTCAAAGTTATAAATTTGATAAAGCAACTTTCTATCACCTATGCACTAAAAGCTACAAAATATTGCTGAGAGAAATAAATTAAGATCTAATAAACAGACAGAATACTCTGTCCAGAGGTCAGAAGACTCAACATTGTTAAGATGACAATTCTCCCCAATTGATAGTCTTCATCTGTCAGATTCAACAGTCTCCATCAAAATTCTAAAAGGCCTTTTTTTGTAAGAGCTGACAATCTATTTCTCAAATTTATATGGAAGTGTGAAAGGTAGAGACTAGATAAAACAATTTTAAAGAACAGTATTGGAGGACTTACACCATTATGAGTCTTCAGCAAATGCAATGTGGTTTTAACAAAAAGATGTATAAATCAATAGAGTAGAATAAAGTCCAGAAATACACACATAAGTGCACTGCTTTTTGACAAAGGGCTTGAAGCAACTCAGTGGGAGGGAGGATGGATTACGGATTACAGAAACTTTTGGGGTGATGGAAAGCTTCATTAACTAGATTGTGGTGATAGTTTTATAGTATGTACAGATGTCAAAATGCTCATCAATACATACTTTAAATATGTGTGTTATGCTAAGTGTAAATTCTGCTTCATAAAGATATATACATATATATGTATGCACATCATGCTTAGTCACTCAGTTGTGTCCAACTCTTTGCGACCTCACGGACTGTAGTCTTCCAGGCTCCTCTTTCCATGGGATTCTCCAAGCAAGGATATTGGAGTGGATTGCCATTTCCTTCCCCAGGGCATCTTCTTGACCTAGGGATCAAATGTGGGTCTCCTGCATTGCAGGTGAACTCTTTACCATCTGAGCCATCAGGGAAGGCCTTGTATGTACATATATACACTTAAATATGAGGGTAAAAAACAACAATATCCTTATTTGTTGGTTAATTCAATATATAATTCAATAAATAATTTGAATTTATTGGACAAAACCTGATATTCATTCCTGATTTTTTAAAAAATAGTAGAAAAATTCCCCATTTCAATAATTATTACAGCAGGCATTATGTTTATGTTTACCAAATTTTTTTCTTTTCTTCTTGGACTTAGAGGAGGGCTACACCTCCTATCTTTTTTGCTGGGTGGAGCTGTATGATTAGTTTTAATCAATGGAATGTTCACAGAAGTCATGTATGCTATTTTTAGACCTGCAACCAACTATTTTCCCATGAGCTCCTACACTTTCTATCTTCCCTCGATTCCTCCAAAGATACTGAAGATTCATTTGAATTCAAGGAAGAGCCACAAGATGGATCACCCTGGGTCTCTGAATCCCTTTATGGAAAGGCAATCTCCACCTTGGTATGTACTGTAATGTGAAAAAGAAATAAGGTTTTATTCTTATAACTCGCTGAGAATTTGAAATTTCTTGTCATAGAAGTTAGCTTTCCTTGACTGATACAGATATAAGAAAGTCAGAATATAAAGGAATAAGCTTAACATTATATATATATTAGTAGTAGTATGTTATCATATAGCATTATTTTTGGAACAGTTTACAATGTTTTGAGGAATGTGCATATGACACTACCCTTATGGCAGAAAGTGAAGAGGAACTAAAAAGCCTCTTGAAAAGTGAAAGTGGAGAGTGAAAAAGTTGGCTTAAAGCTCAACATTCAAAAAACTAAGATCATGGCATTTGGTCCCATCATTTCATAGGAAATAGATGGGGAAACAGTGGAAATAGTGAAAGACTTTATTTTTGGGGGCTCCAAAATCACTGCAGACAGTGATTACAGCCATGAAATTAAAAGATGCTTACTCCTTGGAAGGAAAGTTATGACCAACCTAGATAGCATATTCAAAAGCAGAGACATTACTTTGCCAACAAAGGTCCATCTAGTCAAGGCTATGGTTTTTCCAGTAGTCATGTATGGATGTGAAAGATGGACTATGAATAAACCTGAGTGCCGAAGAGTTGATGCTTTTGAAGTGTGGTGTTGGAGAAGGCTCTTGTGAGTCCCTTGGACTGCAAGGAGATCCAACTAGTCCATCCTAAAGGACATCAGTCCTGAGTGTTCATTGGAAGGACTGATGTTGAAACTGAAACTCCAATATTTTGGCCACCTGATCATGGCATCCGGTCCCATCACTTCATGGGAAATAGATGGGGAAACAGTGGAAACAGTGTCAGACTTTATTTTTCTGGGCTCCAAAATCACTGCAGATGGTGACTGCAGCCATGAAATCAAAAGACACTTACTCCTTGGAAGGAAAGTTATGACCAACCTACATAGCATATTCAAAAGCAGAGACATTACTTTGCCAACAAAGGTTCGCCTAGTCAAGGCTATGGTCTTTCCTGTGGTCATGTATGGATGTGAGAGTTGGACTATGAAAAAGCTGAGTGCCGAAGAATTGATGCTTTTGAACTGTGGTGTTGGAGAAGACTCTTGAGAGTGCCTTGGACTGCAAGGAGATCCAGCCAGTCCATTCTGAAGATCAGCCCTGGGATTTCTTTGGAAGGAATGATGCTAAAGCTGAAACTCCAATATTTTGGCCACCTCATGCGAAGAGTTGACTCATTGGAGAAGACTCTGATGCCTGGAGGAATTGAAGGCAAGAGGAGAAGGGGACGACAGACGATGAGATGGCTGGATGGCATCACTGACTCGATGGATGTGAGTCTGAGTGAACTCCGGGAGTTGGTGATGGACAGGGAGGCCTGGCGTGCTGCCATTCATGGATCGCAAAGAGTCGGACACGACTGAGTGACTGATCTGATCTGATCTGATACGAAGAGTTGACTTATTTGAAAAGACTCTGATGCTGGGAAAGATTGAAGGCAGGAGGAGAAGGGGACGACAGAGGATGAGATGTTTGGATGGCATCACCGACTCAATGGACATGGGTTTTGGTGAACTCCGGGAGTTGGTGATGGACAAGAAGGCCTAGTATGCTGCAGTTCATGGGGTCGCAAAGAGTCGGACAGGACTGAGTGACTGAACTGATCTGAAGTTTAAAAAATTCACATTGATACTAAACAACTTATAATGGAGATAGTCTAATAACAGAGAGAAACTTATATCCAGATAAATCAATGAATATAAAGTCCATGAAAAGGATTTATTTTTAACAATAAATGTGGTTGGTGAAATCAGTGATGAGCAAGGGTGTCAATAAACAGCTTGATAGCTATTTGAAAAAAATCCGTAATTTCTATTTTATTCTTTGCAAGAAAATAGTTTAAATTAGCAAAAATTTAAAAATTAAGCTGTAGAGTTTTACAAAAGAAATGAAAAATTGCATCTTTGAGGAGGACTTGCAGAGAAGTACTAAAAGCTCAAAAACTGTAAGTGGAAAATATTTTAAAAATTTGAAAATATTACATAAATGTTTAGAACTTCTATATGTCATAAATAACTCAAAGTTAAAAGACAAAAGACAAATTAAAGTAGCAAAAATATGACATAAACCAAATGCTTTATGCTAGTTATCCCATACATATTTAAAAGGTCAAATATATTAATAGTCAAATATATTAATATTTTTATTTTCTGAAAATAAAAATAAATGGCTGATAAAATACAAAATATGGTCAATCTTCCTCATAATCAAATAAATGAAAACCAAAACAAAATATACTTTTTCTCTCAGATTGGTAAATGTTAATTTTCTTATACTGGTGGAAGTATGGCAAAATTTATGTTTTCCTATACTACTAGGGGTAATGATAATTTTGCAAATTTTTAGAGCAAGATTTGAAATATTTGTTTTAAAATATTCATACCCTGTGGTCCAGAAAACCTGTTCTAGGAAGTTGGCTCCCAAAATAAAATATCACAAACATTATTTTGTGTTGTGAACATGGGAATGTGTACTGTAACACTTAAAAAGTTATTTTTGTATTATTTATTTATTCTTGTTTGGCTGCACTGGGTCTTCATTGCTTTGTAAAGTCTTTCTCTAGTTGCGATGAGTAGGGGCTGCTCTTTGTTGTGGTGTTCAGGCTTCTCATTGCAGTGGCTTCTCTTGTTGTGGAGCACAGGCTCTAAGCCCATGGGTTTCAGTAATTGCAGCACACAGGCTTAGCAGTTGGTGGCATATGGGCTCAGTTGTTCAATGGCATGTGGGCCCTTCCCAGATCAGGGTCTGAACTCACGTTCCCTGCGTCGGCAGGCAGACTCTTATCCACTGTGCCACCAGGAAAGTCTCAACATTATGTTAAATAGCAAAATGCTAGCTGTAATCTGAATGTCCTTTAATATGGGTTTCATTAATCAGTTCATTACGTTCATCCAATGGACTATTGTACACCTACTTTGCAAAGATTAGTTTAAATATAATATTATGAAAAATTAAGAATGAAAATGTGGACTTCCACCCTGAGCCATAATGAAGTGATAGAGAATAGATGGCCCCTCCATCCTTCAACAATTGGAAAACTGAGGAAATTTCTCTGGCAGTCCAGTGGTTGGGACTCCGTCTTTTCACTGCTGGGGCCTGGGTTGGATCTTTGGTCAGGGACCTGAAATCCCACAAGCTCTGTGTTGGAGCCCTCCCTCCCCCCAAAAAAGAAAAAAAAAAAAATGAAAAACTGTAGAATCTATGTGAAACAATGGTTTTCAGACCACAGGTAGACCTCAGATCATACACAACTTTGATCCTTGAGAGAAGGGAAACAAATGAGGTAGATGAATCCTGAGTTCTTGTTTTCTGTTGGAGGTAACTTTCAGCTTGCAACAACTAGAGATTTTACTGAGTTCAGGAGACAGAGACCATAGTTTTATAAGGTCAAGGTGATTAGAATTTACAGTCAGGGTACCAGAAAGAAAGGAACTACACAATATCAGTGCTCCAGATATCTGTAGCTGGATATCTTTAAGTTTGGTTGAGTACAAACCTCTACATCTCCAGGAAGACGTTTACCCAAGGGTGGGGAAGGAACACCTGAAAGGCAATAAGCTTAATAATTCTTGGAGTTCTTATGGGAATGAGTAGAGTTTGTGATTTCAGCAGCAAAGTGGAAAGACCTTTTAATATGCGGGGGATTTGGCAGATTTTTCCTACTTTATTCATGACATACTGTTCATAACATTGTACAGGAGGCAGAGTCATCAAGACCATCCCCAAGATAAAGAAATACAAAAAGGCAAAATGGTTGTATGAGGCGGCCTTACAAATAGGTGTGAAAAGAAGGAAGCTAAAGGAAAAAGAGAAAAGGAAGGATATACCCATTTGAATGCAGAGTTCCAAGGAATAGCAAAAAGAGTGATCAAAGTGATCACTTCCTCAGTGACCAATGCAGAGATAGAGGAAAACAATAGAATGGGAAAGACTAGAGATCTCTTCAAGAAAATTAGAGATACCAAGGGAACATTTTAATACAAAGATGGGCACAATAAAGGACAGAAATGTTATGGACTTAACAGAAGCAGAAGATATTAAGAAGAGGTGGCAAGAACACACAGGAGAACTGTATAAAAAAGATCTTCATGACCTATATAACCACGATGGTATGGTCATTCACCCAGAACTAGACATCTTGGAATGTGAAGTCAAGTGGGCCTTAGGAAGCCTCACTACGAACAAAGCTAGTGGAGGTGATGGAACTCCAATTGAGCTCTTTCAAATCCTGAAAGATGATGCTGTGAAAGTGCTGCACTCAATATGTCAGCAAATTTGAAAAACTCAGCAGTGGCCACAGGACTGGAAAAGGTCCATTTTTATTCCAATCCCAAAGAAAGGCAATGCCAAAGAATACTCAAACTACTGCACAATTATACCCATCTCACACACTAGTAAAGTAATGCTCAAAATTCTCTAAGCCAGGCTTCAACAGTATATGAATTGTGAACTTCCAGATAGATGTTCAAGCTGGATTTAGAAAATGCAGAGGAAGCAGAGATCAAATTGCCAACACCCATTGGATAGTTGAGAAAGCAAGAGAGTTCTAGAAAAATATTTACTTCTGCTTTATTGACTACACCAAAGCCTTTGACTGTGTGGATCACAATAAACTGTGGAAAATTCTTCAAGAGATGGAAATACCAGACCACCTTACCTACCTTCTGAGAAATCTGTGTGCAGGTCAAGAAGCAACAGTTAGAACTGGACATGGAACAACAGACCGGTTCCAGATCGGGAAAGGAGTACATCAAGGCTGTATATTGTCACCCTGCTTATTTAACTTATATGCAGAGTACATCATGAGAAACGATGGGCTGGACGAAGCACAGGCTGGAATCAAAATTGCTGGGAGACATATCAATAACCTCAGATATGCAGATGACACCACCATTACGGCAGAAAGTGAATAAAAACTAAAGGGCCTCTTGTTGAAAGTGAAAGAGGAGAGTGAAAAGTTGGCTTAAGACTCAACATTCAGAAAACGAAGATCATGGCATCTGGTCCCATCACTTCATGGCAAGTAGATGGGGAAACAGTGGAAACAGTGAGAGACTTTATTTTTCTGGGCTCCAAAATCACTGAAGATGGTGACTGCAGCCAAGAAATTAAAAGACCCATGCTATTTGGAAGAAAAGCTATGACTAACCTAGACAGCATATTAAAAAGCAGACACATTACTTTGCCAACGAAGGTCCATCCAGTCAAGGCTATGGTTTTTCCAGTAGTCATGTATAGATGAGAGAGTTCGACCATAAAGAAAGCTGAGCACCAAAGAATTGATGCCTTTGAACTGTGGTGTTGGAGAAGACACTTGAGAGTCCCTTGGACTGCAAGTCCATCCTAAAGGAGATCAGTCCTGAATATTCATTGGAAGGACTGATGCTGAAGGTGAAACTCCAATACTTTGGCCACCTGATGTGAAGTGCTGACTCATTTGAAAAGACCCTGATGCTGGGAAAGACTGAAGGTGGAAGGAGAAGGGAATGACAGAGGATGAGGTGGTTAGATGGCATCACCGACTCAGTGGACTTGAATTTGAGGAGGCTGTGAGAGTTGGTGATGGACAGGGAGGCCTGGCATGCTGTTGTCCCTGGGGTCGCAAAGAGTCGGACATGACTGAGCAAGTGAACTGAACTCATACTTCATGCTTGGGCTGAAGTATCCTAGACTATGAGTTGCTCTGGACCTGACAAAATCTTATAAACAAATGTCAAAGTGGGTACAAATGACTCTAAATAAGTTAAAAACATGCAGTAACAAAGCCAAGCATGATTGGAATATAACAACATCCAAGAAAATGAAACATTAACTTTCAAAATATATATTGTCCAATGCAAAGTTATCAGATATGCAAAGAAGCGGGAAAATATGACCTGTAATGAAAGAAATCAAGCAATGGCTACCGATCCAGAAATAACACAGATGACAGAATTAGGAGGCAAGGGCATTATACAGATATAACTATGTTCCACATATTTAAGAACAGAGAAGAAAGTTGAAACAGGATGAGGAAAGAAATGGAATATTTGTAAGACCTCAGTAGAACATCTATAGATAAAGAATACTATACTTGAAATGAAAAAAAAAATAGATGGTATATTACTTTGCTAAGCCTACTGTAATAAAGTGACCTGAACAAGAGAAATTTATTTAGAAGAGGTTAGTTGTCCAAGAGGAGAAGGCAATGGCACCCCACTGCAGTACTCTTGCCTGGGAAATCCCATGGATGGAGGAGCCTGGCAGGCTACAGTCCATGGAGCTGCTAAGAGTCTGACACGACTGAGGGACTTCACTTTCACTTTTCACTTTCATGCATTGGAGAAGGAAATGGCAGCCCACTCCAGTGTTCTTGACTGGAGAATCCCAGGGACGGGGGAGCCTGGTGGGCTTCCATCTATGGGGTTGCGCAGAATCGGACACGACTGACGCTACTTAGCAGCAGCAGCAGCAGAGGTCCAAGATCAAGGTGTTGGCAAAGTTGGTTTTATTGTGAGGCCTCGCTCTCTTTGCCTTACTGATAACAAACTTCTTCTGGTGTCTTCACATAGTCTTTCCTCTGTGTCTTAGTTTTCTTTTAAAAGGACACCAGTTATATTGGTGTAGGCCCTCTCTCAATGACTGCATTTAATTTATGTTTCTTCTTTAAAGGCCTTTTCTCCCCTTACAGTCACAATCTGAGGTTCTAGGGGTTAGGATTTAAATATATAATTTAAATATATAATTTTGGGTGGGGCATGAGCCTGGCCACTAGTCCAGGCTTTCCTAGTAGTTCATGGTAAAGAGCCTGCCTGCCATGGAGGAGATGCAGGAGATGAGAGGTAGACCCCTGGGTCAGGAAGATCCCCTAAAGAAGGAAATGGCAACACATTCTAGTATTCTTCCTGGGAAATCCCAAGGGCAGAGGAGTCTAGCAGGCTACAGTCCACAGGGTTGCAAAGTCAGACACGACTGAGCAGGCATGCCCCTAAATCAGTCCATTACATATGGGATTAACAAGAAGTCAGAAACTGTGGGAGAAAAGATCAATGAATTTGAAGACATACCAATAAAAAGTATTTAAAATGAAACACAAAGAGGAAAATGATTGAATAAAATGGACGTAACATAGGTGAGCAGTAGTATGAGATAAAGTAGTTCAACTTATGTGTAACTGGGTAGGGATATAGAAAAATGTCTGAAAAATAAAGGTTAAAAATGTGAAAACTGCAAACCCACATATTAAACACATTCAATGAATCTGAGCAGGAGAAAACCACACCAAGCATTATAATGAAATTGCTGAAATAACAAAGAGAAAATTTTGAAAGAGCTGGAGGAAAAGATTCATTGCATTCAGATGAACAAACTACAAATGATTTCTTGCCAGAAATTTTGCATGACAGAAGACAAAGTAGTAACATCATTAAAATTCTGAGTGAAAAAGATCTGTCAGCATAGCATTTTGTACCTGGCAAAAGTATGTTTCAAATATAAAGAGGAAATAAGTTTTTAGGCAAATAAAAGCTGAGAGAATTAATAGTAAATTTGCACTGCTTTTAACTTCAGGTTAAAAAAATTATACCAGGTGGAAATTTGGATTGATTTAATAGAATGAAAAACACTGAAAGAATGTGGGCACATATAATGGACATTTTTCTTGTTTTTCATTTCTTTGACAGTCAATTATTTTAAACAAAGATAATTAAACTTTATAACATGTGAAGAAATGTATGACAAGAATAAAAAGGATAGGATGGGAGAAATATACATGATATGGCCTAATATTATTTAGTGTAGACTGTGATACATGAAAGTTATAAACTAGAACCACTAGAAACATAAAGAAATATATTAATAAGCCAAATGGTAGACATAAAAATATTAAAGTGCAATAGAGTGTATATTTCTTTTAAAGAAATATTATTTTGAGAATATCAGAATATATTAACTGATTATATTTTGAGTAATAAACTGTAGGTGGAGAAATAGAAGTATATTTTACATTTCATTATATACTTTTTATTGTAGTATTTGAACATTCTTCAATAATGAATATATTAGTTTTAAATGTATTTATTTATTATAGTTGTTTGCTGGACTTATGAGCCATTTTGTTTTCTTTATGCCTTTCTGGCTTCAAAACTAATAACTGTCATTATTTAAAAAATACACATTAAAATAATCCACAGCCTACATTTTACCATAATATTATGACAATGGCATAATTATAATCCTACTTCACAAGTTAAAATTCTGTACCAGAATAAATTCACTTGAATTAATCTTCACTCTATATGCATTTATTGACCTTCTCCTTATTACTTTTCTTTTTGTTAAATACACAAAACAGACTATAATAGAAAAGATTACATGTAAAATTTAACTGGATAACAAAATATTATTTGTTGATAAAACACAATAAAGTTGTTTGAATTAAACAAAGTCCACTGGATTACATATGAGCTTTTCAATTACCATTGTGAAACCACTACTTCTTGGGAAAGCATACATTTTGAGATCACCATCACGAAGTCTTCCAAGAATTGTGTAATAAAGAAGAATCTCTTTTATTCCAGGTTTAGCATTCAGTAAGGGAAAAGCCACAGTGGGGATTCTGGAATCTAAATTCCATTCTAATGGGAAGAATACTGACTTGGGCGTATTTCATGCCTTGAAACCACATCTAATTTTGATAAGCACTTATCTTTTGTATCTACATCTACAGTGAAGTCTAAACATATAATACAAAGAAATAGGATTTGATTTATTATAATACCTTACAATAACAAAATTTTTATGATGATCTCATTGGATCACATGATTGCAAATGGACATAAGTATGTGAAATGCTATTTTAATAGACCAAAGTATAAATGCCACATCATTATAAGTAGAATTATAAAGCACATAGCCACCTTAATTTTTCTCTTTACACAGAAAATACATTTTTGTCATTCTTTAGTCTCATCATGAGAGTGCTTAGAGAGGTATGAATGTTGACAATGGACAATTGATGTGTAAATCTGTTTCTGGATCTCCTTCCCCATGAAGTCCTGAGGGCAGAAAGCTGAAAAGAACAGAGTGTAGATAAGTACTGAGCTGACTGATTTTCCTGAGAACAGAACCTCTTCTGGCAGAAATTTCATATTGTGGTCTCAGCTCCTTCCTGAAACAAAAGAGAAACTTGTGCATTGAGGGGTGGGTAAAGAGAATAGGGCTGAAGAGACCAAAACAAGTTTTCTATCATGTGTGTACGTGCTCAGTCATAGCTGACACTCTTGTGCCCTTTGGACTGTAGCCTGCCAGGCTCCTCTGTCCATGGAATTTTCCAGGCAAGAATATTGGAGTGGGTTGCCATTTCCTACTTCAGGAGATCTTTCCCACTCAGAGATCAAACCCATGTCTCCTGCTTCTCCTGGATTGGCAGGCAGATTCTTTACCACTGTGCCACCTGGGAAGCCAGTTTGTATCATATCTGCTGCAAATACATCTTCCAAGTATAATATGTTTGATTTGCCCACTTATTAATTTAATTATGATATTAGTGACATATTTAATGTAAATAAGTACTTTGTACATCACATTAGGAAGTTTGAACTTCATTTCACAGGTAATAGGTAGCTACCAGTATGTTTTAAGAAGAAGAACTATATGGTCAAATTTGTTTTCTACAAAGATTCCTCTAATAGCAGAGTGGAGGTTGAATTGGCAAAAGGTCACTTTAAACAAAGAGGAATGCAATAGGAGAATGTTGCAGTGTTCTAGTGAAAAATATTTAGCCAAGGGCAGTATGAGTAGAGGTGGAAATAAGTGAATTCAGGGATAATTGGAGGCCAAAGCAACAGGAAATTTGGACGGTGTGTAGAGTAGGGAGGGGAGATATAAAATAGGGAGGGCCTGACACGATTGAAGTGACTTAGAAGCAGCAGCAGCAGTGCTCTGTTTTACTCTGGGGAAATGGGAGACTGGATGGACAATGAGCCTTTCCTGAGACAGCAAAGATAAATAGAAGAGAAGATTTGGGGACAGAGAGAGGACTGATTTAGCTTTAGATCATATCAGATCAGATCAGTCGCTTAGTCGTGTCCGACTCTTTGCGACCCCATGAATCGCAGCACGCCAGGCCTCCCTGTCCATCACCAACTCCCAGAGGTCACTCAGACTCACATCCATCGAGTCAGTGATGCCATCCAGCCATCTCATCCTCTGTCGTCCCCTTCTCCTCCTGCCCCCAATCCCTCCCAGCATCAGAGTCTTCTCCAATGAGTCAACTCTTCTCATGAGGTGGCCAAAATACTGGAGTTTCAGCTTTAGCATCATTCCTTCCAAAGAAATCCCAGGGCTGATCTTCAGAATGGACTGGCTGGATCTCCTTGCAGTCCAAGGGACTCTCAAGAGTCTTCTCCAACACCACAGGTCAAAAGCATCAATTCTTCGGCACTCAGCCTTCTTCACAGTCCAGCTCTCACATCCATACATGACCACAGGAAAGACCATAGCCTTGACTAGGCAAACCTTTGTTGGCAAAGTAATGTCTCTGGTTTTGAATATGCTATCTAGGTTGGTCAGAATTTTCCTTCCAAGGAGTAAGCGTCTTTTAATTTCATGGCTGCAGTCACCATCTGCAGTGATTTTGGAGCCCAGAAAAACAAAGTCTGACACTGTTTCCACTGTTTCCCCATCTATTTCCCATGTAGCGATGGGACCAGATGCCATGATCTTCGTTTTCTGAATGTTGAGCTTTAAGCCAACCTTTTCACTCTCCACTTTCACTTTCATCAAGAGGCTTTTGAGTTCCTCTTCACTTTCTGCCATAAGGGTGGTGTCATCTGCATATCTGAGGTTATTGATATTTCTCCCAGCAATCTTGATTCCAACTTGTGTTTCTTCCAGTCCAGCATTTCTCATGATGTACTCTGCATAGAAGTTAAATAAACATGGTGACAATATGCAGCCTTGCCGTACTCCTTTTCCTATTTGGAGCCAGTCTGTTGTTCCATGACCAGTTCTAACTGTAGCTTCCTGACCTGCATACAGATTTCTCAAGAGGCAGATCAGGTGGTCTGGTATTCCCAACTCTTTCAGAATTTTCCACAGTTTATTGTGATCTACACAGTCAAAGGCTTTGACATAGTCAATAAAGCAGAAATAGGTATTTTTCTGGAACTCTCTTGCTTTTTCCATGATCCAGTGGATGTTGGCAATTTGATCTGTGGTTCCTCTGTCTCTTCTAAAACCAGCTTGAACATCAGGAAGTTCACGGAGTATGTATTTGAAAAACCTATAGGATTATTTATGCAGAAAAATCTAACATATAGTAATGAGCCATGACCATTCACTTTAAATAGCATTGGTTATTTTTCTCTGATTTTCAAAGCAATATATCTTCTTTGTAGATAGTTTGGGAAAAAATAAGAAGAAAAGAGAAAATAACATTCATCCGTAAATTGTCCATCCTGACATGATACCTCTGTTTTGAAGTATTTTTTTTTCTATTGATTTTCTTTCTTCACACAATTGGGAAATACTTTTTTTTTTCCTTGAGTTTAAATGAAAACTTCCCATGTAATTAAAGATTCTTCCAAACACGTTATTTTAAAATATTTTCTTAATTACATACAATAAAAATCTCTTTCTGATGCTCAGTTCTTTGAGCTTTGATAAATACATAGAGTTGTGCAACCACTACCATAATCAAGATAGAGAGCAGTTCCCTCACTACCCCCAGGAAATTCCCTATGCCTCTCCTTTGAGGTTAATCTCTCCATCAGTCCCCAAACTGGCAATCACTAATTTATCACCGACCAGTAATTATCACTTTGTCCTGGTCCATAATATCATATAATGGCATCATCTTAGAGTTACCCATGTAGCTGCCTTTTTATCACTGATTAGCATTAGATTAAATGAATGCACCAGAGATGGCTCATCCATATATGAAATGAAGCACATCTGAGTTGTTTCCAGCTTTCAACAATTATGAACAAAGATGCTAAAACATTTATATAGGTTTTTGTGTGAACATAAGTTTCATTTCCCTTGGATAAATATCTAGGCATGGGATTGCTGGATCATTAATATTTAGATATATGGCAAACTGGCAAGCTGTTTTCCAAAGTGGCTGTGCTCTTTTTCACTCTCACAAGCAAGGTATGAGTGTTTGGGTTGCTCTCTATCCTCATTAGCACTTGACAGTATTTTAAAACCATTTTAATAGGCATGTAATGTATGGTTGTAGTTTTAATATGCATATCCTGGATGAGTAATGATGTTGAGCGTTTTATTATGTGCTTATTTGGATCCATATTCTACTTGGGTGAGGTGTCTAAGTTTCTATCCCAGTTTTTAAATGGGATTTTCTGTTTTATAATTATCAAGTTTTCAGAATTCTTTAGCTATTCTGGGTCAAGTCCTTCATCAAATATGTGATTGGCAAATATTTTCTCCTAGTATGTGGCTTGTTTTTCATTCTCTTAACAGGGCAAAGTTTATATTTTGATAAGGTCAATTTATAACTTTTCTTTTATGGATTGTACTTTTGGTGTATCCAAAATTCCTTTGTCTAATGCACAGGATAAAGTTTTTCTCTAGCATTTTCTTCTGTGTTTTATAATTTTAGATTATATATATATGTCTCTGTATTAATTTGAGTGATTTTTTGGTACAAGCTGTGAGGAATGTATTGAGTTCAGTATTTAACATATGTGTATCTATTTGTTCTACCACCTTATGTACAATAGGCTATCATTTCTCCATAAGATCAGCTGTACACTTCCGTCAAAGTCATTTGACCATAGGCATATGGACCTATTTCTTCACTCTGTATTCTGTTGCATTGACCTATGTCTCTATCTGTCCCCCAGTACTACACTGTGTTTATCACTGTGACTTTTAAAATAAATCTGGAAATAAAATCATATGTTAACTTTAGTGTTTTTCTTTTTTTTAAACAAACTTGTTCTTCTAGTTCCTTTGCTTATTCCTATAAATTTTATAATCAGCTTGTCAGTATCTGCAAAATATCCTGCTGTGAATTTGACTGAGTTTGTAATTATCTTATTGATCAGTCTGGGGGGAATTAACATCCTAATGATATTGAGTTCTCCAATCCATGAAGAACATGATTTATCTCTCCATTGTTCAATCTTTGATGCTTTCTTTAGTGTTTTTAGTTTTGAGGGTGCTAATCCTAGGCATTTTTGACTTTGTATTCTGTGACCATACTAAACATAGTCTGTGCTTAAACTGTGTTTAGACTGTAACTAAACTAATACTTGTTAGTGACAAGTGCTGTTTGGTCAATTCCTTGATATTTTTATGTAGAAAATCATGTGTGAAAATAAAGTTTTATTTCTTCCTCTCCAATCTGTACTCTCTTTAATTCTTTGTATTAGTTTATTGCATTATCTGGGACTTCCAGTATGATTTTGAATAGGAGTGGTGAGAGTGGACATCACCTAGTTCCTGATCTTAAAAGCAAGACATTCAAACTTCACTACTGAATGTTATGTCAGCCATAATTTTGCATGTATATATGTATGTATGTATTTTGGTAGATGATTGTATAAGTCAGAGTTCTTCAAGGAAATAGAAGCAATAGGAGATATAGATATATATCTCACATATATATGGGCTTCCCTTGTGGCTCAGCTGGTAAAGAATCCACCTGCAATGTGGGAGACCTGGGTTAGATCCCTGGGTTGGGAAAATCCCCTGGAGAAGGGAAAGGCTACCCACTCCAGTATTCTGGCGTGGAGAATTCCATGGACTGTATAGTCATGGGGTTACAAAGGCTCGGACACAATTGAACGACTTTCACTTCATATTTCTTTCACTTCGTATATACATACATATATATATATATATATATATATATATATATATATATATATTGTTTATTTATTTTGGAGGACTTAGCTTATGAAATTATAGAGGCTGAAAAAAATTCCATGATCTTCTGTTTGCAAGTTGGAGGCCCAGGAAAGTTAGTGGTGTAGTTTCAGCCCCAGTCTAAAGGCTTCAGAGCCAGGGGAGCCAGTAGTGTAAAATCCAGTTCAAGGGCGGGAAGAGACTGATGTCTCAGCTCAAGGAAACAGGCAGGAAGCAAAAAGCATGAATTCCTCCTCTTCCATGTTTTTGCCCTATTCAGGCACTCATTGGATTGGATGATGCCCACCACATTGGGAGGGGAGCAATCTACTTCACTAAGTCCACTAATTCAAATGCTAATCTTATCTAGAAACACCCTCACATCAAACCCAGAATGATATTTAATTTGGACATCCCTTGACCCAGTCAATGTGACATGCATAATTAACCATCACAATGTCCTTTATCAAACTAGGAAATTTATTTTGTAATCCTTACTTACTGAAATCATGAAAGTATGCTGAAAATTTTAAAAGGCTTTTCTAGCATTTATGGAGATGATAATATATTTCTTAATCCTTAGAATGTTGATATGTTTCAGTTCAGTTCAGCCGCTCAGTCATGTTCAACTCTTTGCGACCCCATGAACTGCAGCACTCCAGGCCTCCCTGTCCATCATCAATTCCCGGAGACGACCCAAACCCATGTCCATGGAGTCGGTGATGCCATCCAACCAACTCATCCTCTGTTGTCCCCTTCTGCTCCTGCCCTCAATCTTTCTCAGCATCAGGGACTTTTCAAATGAGTCAGCTCTTTGCATCAGGTGGCCAAAATATTGGAGTTTCAGCTTCAACATCAGTCATTCTAATGAACACCCAGGACTGATTTCCCTTAGGATGGACTGGTTGGATCTCCTTGCAGTCCAAGGGACTCTCAAGAGTCGTCTCCAATACCACAGTTCAAAAGCATCAATTCTTCGGTGCTCAGCTTTCTTTATAGTCCAACTTTCACATCCATATGTGACTACTGTAAAAACCATGGCTTTGATAAGACAGACCTTTGTTGGCAAAGTAATGTCTCTGATTTTTAATACGCTGTCTAGGTTGGTCATAACTTTCCTTCCAAGGAGTAAGTGTCTTTTAATTTCATGGCTGCAGTCACCATCTGCAGTGATTTTGGAGCCCAGAAAAATAAAGTCTGACACTGTTTCCATTGTTTCACTATCTATTTGCCATAGAGTGATGGGACCAGATGCCATGATCTTCGTTTTCTGAATGTTGAGCTTTTAGCTTTTTCACTCTCCTCTTTGACTTTCATCAAGAGCCTCTTTAGTTCTTCTTCACTTTCTGCCATAAGGGTGGTATCATCTGCATATCTGAGGTTATTGATATTTCTCCTGGCAATCTTGATTCCAGCTTGTGCTTCCTCCAGTCCAGTGTTTCTCATGATGAACTCTGCATGTAAGTTAAATAAGCAGGGTGACAATATACAGCCTTGTACTCATTTCCTGATCTGGAACCAGCCTGTTGTTCCATGTCCAGTTCTAACTGTTGCTTCCTAATGTGCATACAGGTTTCTCAAGAGGCAGGTCAGTTGGTATGGTATTCCCATCTCTTTCAGAATTTTCCACAGTTTATTGTGATCCACACAGTCAAAGGTTTTGGCATAGTCAATAAAGCAGAAATAGATGGTTTTTTTGAACTCTCTTGCTTTTTCGATGATCCAGTGGATGTTGGCAATTTGATCTCTGGTTCCTCTGCCTTTTCTAAAACCAGCTTGAACATCAGGAAGTTCACGGTTCACATATTGCTGAAGCCTGGCTTGGAGAATTTTGAGCATTACTTTACTAACATATGAGATGAGTGCAATTGTGCAGTAGTTTGAGCATTCTTTGGCATTGCCTTTCTTTGGGATTGGAATGAAAACTGACCTTTTCCAGTCCTGTGGCCACTGCTGAGTTTTCCAGATTTGCTGGCATATTGAGTGCAGCACTTTCACAGCATCATCTTTCAGGATTTGGAATAGCTCAACTGGAATTCCATCACCTCCACTAGCTTTGTTCATAGTGATGCTTCCTAAGGCTCACTAGACTTCACATTCCAGGATGTCTGACTCTAGTTGATTGTGAGTGATCACACCATCATGATTATCTGGGTCATGAAGATCTTTTTTGTGCAATTCTTTTGTGTATTCTTGCTACCTCTTTTTAATATCTTCCACTTCTATTAGGTCCATACTATTTCTGTCCTTTATTGTGCCCATCTTTGCATTAAATGTTCCCTTGGTATCTCCAACTTTCTTGAAGAGATCTCTAGTCTTTTCCATTTTATTGTTTTCCTCTATTTCTTTGCATTGATTGCTGAGGAAGGCTTTCTTATCTCTCCTTCCTATTCTTTGGAACTCTGCATTCAAATGGGTATATCTCCTTTGCTGTTCACTTCTCTTCTTTTCACAGCTGTTTTTAAGGTCTCCTCAGACAGCCACTTTTACTTTTTGCATTTCTTTTTCTTGGGGGTGGTCTTGATTGCTGTCTCCTGTTCAGTGTCATGAAGGTACATAGTACATCAGGCACTCTGTCTATCAGATCTAGTCCCTTAAATCTATTTCTCACTTCCACTGTATAGTTATAAGGGATTTGATTTAGGTCATATCTGAATGGTCTAGTGGTTTTCCCCACTTTCTTCAATTTCAGTCTGAATTTGGCAATAAGGAGTTCATGATCTGAGCCACAGTCAGCTCCTGGGCTTGTTTTTGCTGACTGTATAGAGCTTCTCCATCTATGGCTGAAAAGAATATAATCAATCTGATTTCAGTATTGACCATCTGGTGATGTCCATGTGTAGAGTTTTGTCTTGTGTTGTTGGAAGAGGGTGTTTGCTGTGACCAGTGCTTTCTCTTTTGCAAAACTCTATTAGCCTTTGCTCTGCTTCATTCCAGATTCCAAGGCAAAATTTGCCTGTTACTCCAGGTGTTTCTTGACTTCCTACTTTTGCATTCCAGTCCCCTATAATGAAAAGGACATCTTTTTTTGGTGTTAGTTCTAGATGGTCTTGTAGGTCTTCTTAGAACCATTCAAGTTCAGCTTGTTCAGAGTTACTGGTCAGGGCACAGACTTGGATTACCGTGATATTGAATGGTTTGTCTTGGAAACAAACAGAGATCATTCTGTTGTCTTGAGATTGTAAATTATACTAATAGATTTTCAGATGTTTGCCCAGCCTTGTAAATACCACTTTGTTATGATGTATTATCTTCTTCATATATTTCTGGATTCAGTTTGATATTATTTTGTTTAGAATTTTTGTATCTATGTTTGTGAGGAATATTGGTCTGTAGCTTTCTTTAATTATTATTGTCTGGTTTTGATATATGGGTAAACATTTTTAAGAGTTTCGTTATAATCCACCTTACAAATATTCTAAAATTTAGAATTGTTTTTCTATTTGGGAACATTTCAGTTGATTTCATTTTGGGGGAGTTTCATCTAAAAACGTTACAGAGAACATTATTGAAAACAAACATTTCTCTACATATCTGGTTATTTAAGAGTAAGTTCCTTTAATTTTATTCACTAAGTTGAAACATATAAGCATTTTTACTGTTTATATGTTTTTACATTTTGACTTTATCTTGCAAATGATGGGACACATGTGCTATAGTGACTTTAGCTGTTTTGTGCTTTATGCAAAAAACTCTGGTGGTCCTGTGAGGAATGGGCTGAATGGGAAGGAGCTGCAAGTAGGGGGATCATTGAAGGGTCAATTACAATGTTTTGAGTTAAAAACTCTTAAGTGCATGAACTATGGCAGATGAAGAGGAGGAGATGGCCTCTGAAATTATTTTTGAAACAGAATTTTGGTGACAGAGAAGATAGAAACTTAAAATTAGTCAAGAATGACCTGGGCTTTAGATGACTCAGTGAGCCAGGGAACAGAAAGCAAGAAGAATAAAATGTGCTTACTTGGAAAATTGTTGAGGGAAGTGGTAGTGCTCCAAGAAATGCAGGTTTCAGTAGCGATGAGGCCATAAATGAAATATTCAGTGGAAAAATTTCAGGGAACTGTCATTGGCAGAAAGTGAAGAGGAACTAAAAAGCCCCTTGATGAAAGTGAAAGTGGAGAGTGAAAAAGTTGGCTTAAAGCTCAACATTCAGAAAACGAAGATCATGGCATCTGGTCCCATCACTTCGTGGGAAATAGATGGGGAAACAGTGGAAACAGTGTCAGACTTTATTTTTCTGGGCTCCAAAACCCCTACAGATGGTGACTACAGCCATGAAATTAAAAGACGCTTACTCCTTGGAAGGAAAGTTATGACCAACCTAGACAGCATATTGAAAAGCAGAGACATTACTTTGCCAACAAAGGTCCGTCTAGTCAGGGCTATGGTTTTTCCAATGGTCATGTATGGATGTGAGAGTTGGACTGTGAAGACCAACTCAGACTTCGGCTGAGTGCCAAAGAATTGATGCTTTTGAACTGTGGTGTTGGAGAAGACTCTTGAGAGTCCCTTGGCCTGCAAGGAGATCCAACCAGTCCATTCTGAAGAAGATCAGCCCTGGGATGTCTTTGGAAGGACTGATGCTAAAGCTGAAACTCCAGTATTTTGGCTACCTCATGCAAAGAGTTGACTCATTGGAGAAGACTCTGATGCTGGGAGGGATTGGAGGCAGGAGGAGAAGGGGACGACAGAGGATGAGATGGCTGGATGGCATCACTGAGTCACGTTAGTGAGTCTGAGTGAACTCTGGGAGTTGGTGATCGACAGGGAGGCCTGGTGTGCTGTGATTCATGGGATCACAAAGAGTCGGACACGACTGAGCGACTGATCTGATCTGATCTGATCACAGAAAACTTCTTTAGAATACCAGGGCATGGTGGTAAGGAATAAGACAAACGTCTTTAAGGAGAAAGCAAAAGGAAGATCTAAACTGAATGGAAATGAGTCTATGAGGGGAGGTGAGTGACTAGAGAATGAAGTTTGGAGATAGAAATAAGATAGCAAAATCTGAAAAATCTCCACTACTTGGTAGATCTGTGGTCAGAGGCATTTCCGGTGATTGCCACTTTGTTCCTCAGATGACTATGACGGCATTAATCCCTCAGCAAGGAGTCCGCCTCAGCTTTGTGGTTAGGTCACTGGCAGTTTGCTGCTGCTGCTAAGTCGCTTCAGTCGTGTCCTACTCTGTGCGACCCCTGAGACGACAGCCCACCAGGCTCCCCCGTCCCTGGGATTCTCCAGGCAAGAACACTGGAGTGGGTTGCCATTTCCTTCTCCAGTGCATGAAAGTGAAAAGTGAAAGTGAAGTCGCTCAGTCGTGTCTGACTCTTAGCGACCCCATGGACTGCAGCCCACCAGGCTCCTCTGTCCATGGGGTTTTCCAGGCAAGAGTACTGGAGTGGGGCACTAGCAGTTTATTTGTCTCTAAAAATCCTACCTGGTAACCATCTGGTGACTACTTCTGGTTCCCGAACTTGTCTCCCAAATTCTGTAACCTCCATCCTCACCCATATGCTGAGACTTCTGTCACTGGCAAGCTATTTTTTTGGCACTTAGAGAACTTAAACACTGCACCTGGCAGGTTGTGAGCACATTGCTCAGCCTCCCCCCAGGCGCAGCTTCCTCAGCTGTAAAATGAAGAGGCTGGGCTAGATGATCTCAAAGTTTTCTTGTGGCTCATTCTTTAATTATATCTTTAGCATAATCATGTGTGTGAATCTGTTTTATATACATTTGGAGAATATAAATAACACAAGCTGTTTAGTCAATTATGCATCCAGTCCTTGATCATGAAACCACTTCATATGCATTATTACCAGACTCAGCAAGAGTTTGCAGACTGAAGTATGAATATTAGACAGATGTCTCTTATGGACAAATGGTGGGTGAGGAGTTGTGGATGGGGAGGTAGAAGCTGTGCTAAATCTTTTCAACCCAAGTTATGTTAAACAAACTGATGCCTTAAGCCCTGGCAGCTAATAGTACTTGTTTTGCAACTGACTAGTAAAACTGTAGTAGAGGCAGGGTACATGAAATTCTGAGCCTTTAATGCCTAATATAAGGACAAATCAAGCACAGGGAACATTTAAGGAGTGATTATAATAAATGAGTAGGAAATAAAAATCGACACACTGATATGGAAGTAATGCAGTTATTTGGGATTTAACAAAGACCCTCTAGAGGTTCTCATGAAATCTTTCTCATATCTACACCAGAAATGACATTTAGGTGTGGCTCAACTGGATTTAAACCTCCTTATGACTGAGCAGCTAAAGGTGTAATGCCTGGAGTACTGTGCTCCCATGCTGTGGGTGACACTGACATCTGTCTGTCTGGATTATGTAGGTGATTGATGGTGTAGAGTCACTAAATTGTGTCTGAAACTTGTGACCCTGTGGACTATAGCCCACCAGGCTTCTATGTCTGTGGAATTCTCTAGGCAAGTATACTGGATTGGGTGGTTGTTGTTCAGTTGCTCAGTTGTATATGACTCTTTGCAACCCTAAGGACTGCAGCACGCCAGGCTTCCTTGTCCTTTACCAACTCCTGGAGCTTTCTCAAACTCAAGTCCATTGAATCAGTGATGCTGTCCAACCATCTCATCCTCTGTTATCCCCTTCTTCTCCTGACTTAGATCTTTCCCAGCATCAGGGTCTTTTCAAATGAGTCAGCTTTTCACATCAGGTGGCCAAAGTATTGGGCCTTCAACTTCAGCATCAGTCCTTTCAGTGAATATTCAGGATTTATTTCCTTTAAGATGGACTGGTTTGATCTCCTTGCAGTCCAAGGGACTCTCAAGAGTCTTCTCCAAGACCAAGTTCAAAAGCATCAATACTTTTGACACTCAGCCTTCTTTGTGGTCCAACTCTCACATCCATACATGACCACTGGAAAAACCATAGCCTTGACTAGATGGACATTTGTTGGCAAAGTAATGTTTCGGCTTTTTAATAGGCTGTCTACATTGGTCATAGCTTTTCTTCCAAGGAGCAAGCATCTTTTAATTTCATGGCTGCAGTCACCATCTTCAGTGATTTTGGAGCCCAAGTAAACAAAGTCTGTCACTGTTTCCATTGTTTCCACATCTTTTTGCCATGAAGTGATGGGACCAGATGCCATGATCTTAGTTTTTTGAATGTTGAGTTTTAAGGCAGCTTTTTCACTCTTCTCTTTCACCTTTCTCAAGAGGCTCTTAAGTTCCTCCTCATTTTCTGCCATAAGGGTGATGTCATCTGCATATCTGAGGTTATTGGTATTTCTCCAGGCAATCTTGATTCTGGATTGTGCTTCATCTAGCCCAGTATTTCACATAATGTACTCTGCATATAAATTAAATAAATAGGGTGACAATATAAACCTTGACATACTTCTTTCCCAATTTGGAACCAATCCATTGTTCCATGTCCAATTCTAACTTTTGCTACTTAACCTGCATACTGTTTTCTCAGGAGGCAGGTAAAGTTGTTTGGTGGTCCCATCTCCTGAAGAATTTTCCACAGTTTGTTGTGATCCACACAGTCAAAGGCTTTAGTGTAGTCAATGAAGCAGAAGTAAATGTTTTTCTGAAATTGTCTTGCTTTCTCTGCGATCCAGCAGATGGATAGCCATTCCCTCTCCAGAGGATCTTCTTGACCCAGGGATTGAACCTATGTCTCTTGCATTGCAGGTGGATTCTTTACCATGAGACACCAGGGAAGCCTTTGTAGGTGATTACATATTCCAATTTTAACTCCTGCCCATATTTAGAAGTGTTTTGTTTTAAAACTTTTAAATGATTTACCAACATTAAAACATTAGGATATTTCATATAAAATGAGGATTTTCTATTTTTCTTGATAAATCAGATCTGTTAAGATTAGATCTAAAATCCAACATGCCAATAATTAGAGCAAAGTACATAGTTACTGCAATCTCCAGATCAATAGAGCATTCCCAAACCCCACCCCTAGAAAAAACAGACATACTTGTGCTTTATTTATTTATGTTATCTGCTTTTCTCCTAAGGGAATGTGACCACATGTCCTGGTTTGCCTGCATAGTCTTAGTTTATCCCTATTGATATTTAATTCATTAATATTCCACTTTGCTATTAAAAAATGTCCTGGTGTGGATGATATGGTCCTGGTATGGTCATGTTATTCAGAGGGATCTGAATCTGTGTTCTCCGATATAAAAAAGTGACAGAGTTAACTATCGGGAATTTGTATGCTTAAATAATATTACTTCTTATTTTGGATATAATCGTTTATATACAAATGTTATTAAACACCTACTGATTGTAAGCCACTGTGCTAGAAGCTGGGGATAGTTTAAGATCAAGAAGAGACAGGTTTTCTTTTCTCATAATATATGCACTGTATTGGAAAACCTAGAGACTTATCTAGGAATTAAAATAAAGTCTGATGTGTAACTTAGAAGAAATACAGGGGAATATAAAGAAGAGAACCTAAACTTGTCTATACAACAAAGAGAGGCTTCCAGAAATCTGAAGGATGTTAAGGATTTCTTAGGTTGGAAGAGAGAATGGGAGAAGGTTTTACTAAAGAGTGGAAACAACATACATGGTCTCACCATGAGAATGTGTCAGGTCAAAGAACAAGAAAAAAAGTATCTCTGTCACTCTAGGCTTGTCTAGAAGGTAGAGATAAGGAATGAAGCTGGAGATAAAGGTGGGAACTTGCAAGCCATGTTTAAACAATTGATCAAGGCAGTGGGTAAGGATTTTGGCAGTAGAGTGAAAGGAAAGATCATTCTAAAGCAAGTTAAGTAGAAAGGAGAGTTATGTAGCTGTTGCAGTATTTCAGGGAAATAGTTGTGATATAGCCTTGAATAGAGAGAGTGAGATGGAGAAAAATGGGTATCCTACTCAAAAAATGGATATTTAGGGCCTCCCCAGTGTCTCAGCAGTAAAGAATCCTCCTGCAATGCAGGAACCACAGGAGACATAGGTTCGATCCCTGAATCAGGAAGATCCCCTGGAGGAGGGCATGGCAACCCACTCCAGTATACTTGCCTGGAGAATCCCATGGAGAGAGGAGCCCTGTGGGCTACAGTCCGTAGGGTTGCAAAGAGTCAGACACAGCTGAAGCGACTTAGCAGCAACAGTAGTGGTTAACTACTAAGTGTGGGGATAAATAAAGGATAACCCCTAGGTTTCTGGATTAAAAATGAAGTGGGTGGAGCTGTCTTTCATTGAGATAGGAGAGACTCGAGGAAAGAAGTAAATTTGGGGTGGGCATAATGAGTTAGTTTTGGACAAGTTGAGTGTGGAGTGCTATGAGGCACCTAATAAAGATATCCAATATGTAGTTGGAGACACCTTGGATTGGATTATAGGACAAAAGGACAGACTGGGACTATAGATTTATGAACCACATATGGATGAAAACAGATACATCATATAAATGAAAACAATCATAATGTAATGTGATAAGAGTTACATAGAAGAATGCATCAAGTAGTAGCAGGACATTATTTCATAAGATGCTAAGTCACTCCAGTCATGTCTGACACTGTGTGACCCCATAGATGGCAGCCCACCAGGGTCCCCCGTCCCTGGGATTCTCCAGGCAAGAACACTGGAGTATGTTGCCATTTCCTTCTCCAGTGCATGAAAGTGAAAAGTGAAAAGTGAAAGTGAAGTCACTCAGTCGTGTCCGACACTTAGCGACCCCATGGACTGCAGCCTACCAGGCTCCTCCATCCATGGGATTTTCCAGGCAAGAGTACTGGAGTGGGGTGCCATCGCCTTCTCCATATTTCATAAGATAAATACATATTATTTACCATGTATAAAACACAGAGAAAATGTTTTCAAGGAAAGTTATCTATGAAAGATAAGTTTGGACAATCAGTAGAGGAGGTTGTGAGATTGAGAGGGCTTTATTTGCTTATTTGTTTTAGACAAACAATACACTGATCATGTTTAAATGTTGATGGAAAGACACCAATAGAAAAAAAAAAGGTGAAGAACCTGGTGAGAAAGCAGAGAGAAGAACCAGGTGAAAGATGGATGAGAGGAGTTGAGAAAATAGAATCAACAACTCTACATATTGAGTTAAAATTCTTTTCTTGATCCAGAGGGACTATCTCCTGTTAATTGTGAATTATGTGATCAGCTTTTTAAGTAATATAACAAATGCAAACAAATCTAGTGCACTTAAAATCCATTTATAAACAACCCATTCCCCTGTCAAAAAGACATTTTTTCATCTGAGCTTGTCTTCTGGGTCACCGCATTGATGACATCTTCAAAGTTTTATGAAGTTAAATACATCCACTTGGAATAGAGATGGCTTCATTAACAGCTATTTTCCCAGCTCCCCCTCTTTACCTCCTATATTCTTGAAAGGTAGCTCTCAAATTTTGTCAGGACAGTCTCTCTAATGCTCACATCACCTGCTCTTACCACTATTTTCTGAATTCTTATTAAGTTAATCTGACAATGCATACATGTGCAACTTATGGAAATGAAATCAAAGTACCTTTCTTTTTTTCCTGGAAGCCAGGAGGTAGAACTTAAATCATTAACTGACCTCTATTTTTATTTAGGCATTGAAGGGTGGCTTAATTCTTCTGGAGATGAACAGAATCAAGTTCCAGTCAGCTTAAGCAAGACATCAAGTTAAAGGAAGGAAAACAGAGTAGCATAACTTTTATACTTAGCCTTTATTTTCCCCCCAAGGAACTCAAGGCACATCACATGCATACACTCATTAACATCTCAGAATTTTCTTAGCCTGTGGAAAGTATTTTATAGTTACAGCAAGAAGCTATTTGAGTAGTCTTAGGAAAGTTTACCAGAATAATCCAAAGTAGAACAATAATTCTTAACTTCTTTGGTGTTTTTTTTTTTTTTTTCTGAAACATCACCGAGTCATTGAAGAATAAACTACATTTTTGTAATTTGCTAAGAATCTCCTGCTACCAGCATACAAGCAGTTTCTGTTTTCTGGACCCATCTGCTTTCATCAGATCCCTCTTTTCCTATCCAGAAGGGGATGGAGGCAGGTTCTGGAATTAGAGACATGAGGATTCCATTCCCATGTTGGTAACCACAGGATCTTGAATGTTTTATTTAATTCTTTAATTTGTAAAATGGGAAAAAAATATTCTCTCATATGGTTGCCATGAACATTAAATAAATTATGATAGGGCTTGACATGGGGAGAAATTTCATAATGATATGTTTCCTCCTTCTTCCCAATGGAAACTAAATGTTCAGACTAATGCATGCTCTCCTCTCCCTGCATCCTCCCATCCTATTATGCCCCAGATAATCACTATTCTTTACACATTCCCAAACCCATATTCTCTACTCCACCTCTAATTCTTTCATTTTTCATAAATGCATAAAAGCATCTGAATAAAGAAGAGTAGAGAATGTTACCTTTAGGAAGCCAAAGCCCAATTTATAGAAACTGATATCTTTCATGTTTCTAAAAGTATTTTCAGCAATAGAAGGACAAGCCACACTAAGTTACACCAGGTCAACAAATTAAAGAGAAAATTTTGGTTCAGAATTTGAAATTTTTACAAAAAAATTATATAATACTGTATTTGTTATGTTAATTTGGCAATTATTTTAAAATCTGGCAAGTAAAATACATACACAATAATTCAAAGTTTAAATCATTCATTTTTCTCTAGTTTTTTTTCCCCTATTGGACAGTGGAAAATTTATACCAAGAAAATCCCTTTCTGAGTGATTCCAAATTTCTAGAATGATTGCTTTCATAGTTTTCTACCTAACTTATAGTTAAAGGTCATAATTTTATTTTTGAAATATGGTATCTCTAGAGGTAGAAAACCAGGTTACTAAGAAAAGGAGAGGAAAAGAGGGTGGTCTTTCTCTTTAATATAAAAATCATTTTCATGAATGTTGGGATGGATGGAAGGCAGAGCTAGTCTAGTGATGATTGTTCATTTAACTCCCATCAGACAAATTGATACTGATCCACATCATTGCTGTTATGTTAGTGGACTGTTTTCAACACCCACATGTCATAAAATTGCATACCAAGAAGAATATTTTAAGCATTAAGGTTTTAAGTTTTCATTATCAAAAGATGTTTATCATTTTTTACTTATACTGGTAAATCTCACAGGGAATATCAGATTATTTAATTCTTAAGTAATTAACTATCAGTTTAATTCTTCAGTGATTGGACAGTATCGCTCTCTTACATGCCTACTAGAGGGAGAACTCTGTAAGAGAGTTGTTGCTGCTGCTGCTAAGTCGCTTCAGTTGTGTCCGACTCTGTGCGACCCCTGAGATGGCAGCCCACCAGGCTCCCCCGTCCCTGGGATTCTCCAGACAAGAACACTGGAGTGGGTTGCCATTTCCTTCTCCAATGCATGAAAGTGAAAAGTGAAAGTAAAGTTGCTCAGTCGTGTCTGACTCTTCGCGACCCCATGGACTGCAGCCTACCAGGCTCTTCCATCCATGGGATTTTCCAGGCAAGAGTACTGGAGTGGGGTGCCATTGCCTTCTCCGATAAGAGAGTTAGACCACCATAAAGAAGCATGAACACTGAAGAACTGATGCTTTCAAATTGTGGTGCTGCAGAAGACTCTTAAGAGTCCTTTGGACGTCAAGAGATCAAGCCAGTCTATAATAAAGGAAATCAATCCTGAATATTCATTGGAAGGGCTGATGCAGAAACTCTGATACTTTGGCCACCTGATGCAAAGAGTCAGCTCATTGGAAAAGACCTTGATGCTGGGAAAGGTTAAGGGCAGGAGGAAAAGGGGACGACAGAGGATGAGATGGTTGGATGGACTAACTCAGTGCACTAGCTAACTCAACAGACACGAGTTTGAGCAAACTCTGGGAAATGGTGAAGGACAGGGAGGCCTGGCATGCTGCAGTCCATGGGGTTGCAAATAGTTGGACATGATTTAGTGACTGAAAAACACAAAGAGGATGAATTGATTGAGATTAAAAAAAAAATTCTACATCATTTTGGGCTCCATAATTTTGCACTTATAAGCATTGTTCAATAAATATTTGATGACTGAATGCACAGATAGCTGAATAAGTGAATCAAGGCATTAATGATATTAATACTGAATATTTACCCACCAACTTTAAGAATTCCTGATTGTCAGGTGACTATTTTTTCTGGTCATGCCAACTTATTTGATCTCTTGTTCTGAGGAAGGAAAAGAGGGAGAGAAGAGAAAGACAAGACAATTATAGTAAAAACAGAACCAGCAAAACCTTTGAATAGCTTTACATTTCATGGAGCCATCAGTTCTTACTATTGGTCTTTTCCAGAACAAAAAGTGTTTAAAACTAGCTGTACTCACTACAGCTGTTATTACAGGGTAAGAAAAGAGGCATGTTTCTACCTGAAACACCTGTTCATCCACTCAGTGTATTGTTGGACTTATTCCTAAAATAATGCTTTTAAATAATTTGAAATCATTGCTTTATCTTTGAGGCATATGCAAGCATTTAATTATAGTGAGCAGTGACTTGGGGGTTTTGTTTTGGTAAATGACTTCCAATCAGGAGATGGAAACCTGAAAATTTATGTCTCAAATGGTTTTATAGTGTGGAAAAATGACTAATTTATAAGAAATGTTTACAACAATTATACAAACACTTGACTTAGTAATTAGTTTCAGACAACTGTCTGCTTTAAGGAAACATAGATTTGTCTAATTTCTCACCAGATTAACAAGACTACATAGTCAATGAATCAAAAAATAAGGGCTATAAATGATCTTAGAAATAGTTACTGCTGCCTTTTCTCAGACAGATTGTTCTAATGTCTATCTTCGAATGCTTCTTTGAAAGTAACATCTTTTCTTAAAATTGCATTAAATAAATATGGACTTGAAAAAAGGAATGTGCACAGAGTAAACTATTGAACAACACTGGGATTAATCCAAATATAATTTATATTTAGTCTTCTGTATCCTCAGATTCGTCTGTGTAGTACTGTGCTAAGTTTCTTCAGCCGTGTCCAACACTTTACGACTCTATGGACTATAACCCACCAGGCTCCTTTGTCCATGGGATTTTCCAGGCAAGAATACTGGAGTAGGTTGCCATTTCCTCCTCCAGGGGATCTTACCAACCCAGGGATCGAACTTGAGTCTGCTGCATCTCCTGCATTAGCAGGAGTATTCTTTACCACTAGTGCCACCTGGGAATCTATCTACTCTTTAAAAAGTTCCATATATAAGTAGAACCCTGCAGTTCAAACCCATATTGTTGAAGGGCCAATTGTACTTTGTTAGATTTTTATGTAATATCTATATAATCTGTATCTGTGTGTTTATATGAACATATAACTAATATATGGGTGTGCAGATGTATGTGTTAGTATGTGCATCTGTGTGTATTACACCATCGAGATCATCTGGGTCGTGAAGATCTTTTTTGTACAGTTCTTCTGTGTATTCTTGCCACCTCTTCTTAATATTTTCTGCTTCTGTTAGATCCATACCATTTCTGTCCTTTACTGTGCCCATCTTTCATGAAAAGTTCCCTTGGTATTTCTAATTTTCTTGAACAGATCTCTAGTCTTTCCCATTCTATTGTCTTCCTCTATTTCTTTTCAGTGATCACTGAGGAAGGCTTTCTTATTTATCCTTGCTGTTCTTTGAAACTCTGTATTCAAATGGGTATATCTTTCTTTTTCTCCTTTGCTTTTTGCTTCTCTTCTTTTCACAGATATTTGTAAGGCCTCCTCAGACAGTTATTTTGCTTTTTTGCATTTCTTTTTCTTGGGGATGGTCTTGATCCCTATCTCCTGTACAATGTCATGAACCTTGGTCCATAGTTAATCAGGCACTCTGTCTGTCAGATCCAGTCCCTTAAATCTATTTCTCACTTCCACTGTATAATCATAAGGGATTTGATTTAGGTCATACCTGAATGGTCTAGTGGTTTTCCCCACTTTCTTCAATTTCAGTCTGAATTTGGCAATAAGGAGTTCATGGTCTGAGCCACAGTCAGCTCTCGGTCTTATTTTTGCTGACTGTATAGAGTTTCTCCATCTTTGGCTGTAAAGAATATAATCAATCTGATTTTGATGTTGACCATCTGCTGATGTCCATGAGTAGAGTCTTCTCTTTTGTTGTTGGAAGAGGGTGTTTGCTATGATCAGTGCATTCTCTTGGCAAAACTCTATAAGCCTTTGCCCTGTTTAATTCTGTACTCCAAGGCCAATTTGCCTGTTACTCCACGTGTTTCTTGATTTCCTACTTTTGCATTCAAATTCCCTATAATGAAAAGGACATCTTTTGGGGGTGTTTTGGGGTGTTAGTTCTAGAAGGTCTGGGAGGTCTTCATAGAACCATTCAAGTTCAACTCCTTCAGTATTACTGGTCAGGGCATAGACTTGGATTACCGTGATATTGGATGGTTTGCCTTGGAAATGAACAGAGATTATTCTGTCATTTTGAGATTGCATCCAAGAATGCACAGAAGAACAGTACAAAAAAACTTTCATGACCCAGATAATCATGATGGTGTGATCACTCACCTGGAGCCAGATATCCTGGAATGTGAAGTCAAGTGGGCCTTAGGAAGCATCACTATGAACAAAGCTAGTGGAGGTGATGGAGAAGGAAATGGCAACCCACTCCAGTGTTCTTGTCTGGAGAATCCCAGGGATGGGGGAGCCTGGTGGGCTGTCATTTCTGGGGTTGCACAGAGTCAGACATGACTGAAGCAACTTAGCAGCAGCAGCAGCAGAGGTGATGGAATTCCAGTTAGCTATTTCAAATCCTAAAAGATGATGTTGTGAATGTGTTTCAATCAATATGCTAGAAAATTTGGAAAACTCAGCAGTGGCCACAGGACAGGAAAAGGTCAGTTTTCATTCCAAACCCAAAGAAAGCCAATGCCAAAGAATGCTCAAACTACCACACAATTGTACTCATCTCACACGCTAGTAAGGTAATGCTCAAAATTCTCCAAGCTTCAGCAATATGTGAACTGTGAACTTCCAGATGTTCAAGCTGGTTTTAGAAAAGGCAGAGGAACCAGAGGTCAAATTGCCAACATCTGCAGGATCATCGAAAAAGCAAGAGAGTTGAAGAAGAACATATTTCTGCTTTATTGACTATGCCAAAGCCTTTGACTGTGTGAATCACAATAAACTGTGGAAAATTCTGAAAGAGATGGGAATACCAGACCACCTGACCTGCCTCTTGAGAAACCTATATGCAGGTCAGGAAGCAACAGTTAGAACTGGTCATGGAACAACCGACTGGTTCCAAATAGGAAAAGGAGTACATCGAGACTATATATTTTCATCCTGCTTATTTAACTTATATACAGAGTACGTCATGAGAAACACTGGATTGGATGAAGCACAAGCTGGAATCAAGATTGCTGGGAGAAATATCAATAACCTCAGATATGTAGATGACACTGCCCTTATGGCAGAAAGTGGAGAATAACTAAAGAGCCTCCTGATGAAAGTGAAAGAGGAGAGTGAAAACATTGGCTTAAGACTTAACATTCAGAAAACAAAGATCATGGCATCCAGTCCCATAGCTTCATGGTAAATAGATGGAAAAACAGTGGAAACAATCTTTTTTTTTGGCTCCAAAATCACTGCAAATGGTGACTGCAGCCATGAAATTAAAAGACATTTACTCCTTGGAAGAAAAGTTATGACCAACCTAGACAACATATTAAAAAGCAGAGACAGTACTTTGCCAACAAAGGTCCATCCATTAAAGGCTCTGGTTTTTCCTGTAGTCATGTAGGGATGTGAGAGTTAGACTATAAAGAAAGCTGAGCATCAAGAAACTGATACTTTTGAACTGTGGTGTTGGAGAAGACTCTTGAGAGTCCATTGGACTGCAAGGAGATACAGCCAGTCCATCCTAAAGGAAATCAGTCCTGAATATTCATTGGAAGGACTGATATTGAAGCTGAAACTCCAATACTTTGGCCACCTGATGTGAAGAGCTGACTCATTTGAAAAGACCCTGATGCTGGTAAAGATTGAAGGCAGGAGGAGACCAACAGAGGATGAGGTGGTTGGATGGCATCATCGACTCGATGGAGATGAGTTTGAGTAAACTCTGGGAGTTGGTGATGGACAGGGAGGCCTGGTATGCTGCAGTCCATGGGGTTGAAGAATCAGACAGGACTTAGTGACTGAACTGACTGACTGACTATATGTATCAACATTCTATGTCAGTTATCTACTTTTTTGAAGAAGTGACTCATTTCTTTGGTTGAGTGATGTCTTTAAATAGCACCTTTTGTGTTTTGTTATGGGATTCTTGTCTCAGAAGTTGATAGGTTGTCTTTAACTATTGTAGCAGTTAGGTAGTTCTGAAGGATGTGGAGCACATTAAAACATACTTTTCTATATTTGTGATTGTATAAATTTCCTTTGATATGTGTACTGCTGTATTAAGGCATACTATGGAGATTTATTTTAAATATTTATAAGAGAATTCCTTATTTTAACTCATAAGGAAACAGTGCTTAGCATAGAACTTTGCAAGTTTTCCTGGGGAGATGAGATGAACAAAAAGCAAAGTCGTTAGTGTGAGTGCAACTCTTTGTTTAAAGCAGTCGTGTCCAAATCTTTGCGACCCCATGGACTGTAGTCGGCCAGCCTCCTCAGTCCATGGAATTCTCCAGGCAAGAATACTGGAGTGGATTGCCATTCCTAGGGGATTTTCCTGTCCCAGAGTTTGAGCCTGGGTCTCCTGCATTGCAGGCAAATTCTTTATCACCTGAGCCACCAGGGAAGCTCCCAGCTCTTTGCAGAATAGGCAATAATTCACTATGTGTGCATGGGCTCAGTGGGTCAGTTGTGTCTGACTCTTTGCAACCCCATAAACTATAGCCTGCCAGGCTTCTCTGTCCATTTGGCTCCTTGGTGAGTCTACTCTCTCTTTCTAAAATAGAAAATTGTAAACCATAATGTGGATTGTGGAGCCTGAAGTGAGGTACTTAATCAAAGTACAGAGCCCACACAGACTGCAGAACAAGGCCTTCTCTTCCTCAGACACATAGAACTTTAACCTCCTTTTGCATTCATACTTCCTGACTCCATCTGAGCAACAACCACAGCAAAACTTCCTTTACAGTAAGGAAGAGGGCTAGGGTTGGGGTAGGGTGCAGCCAGATTCTCCATGATAACCCACTCTCCCGACTCAAAACTGTTCTTCTCATTGCCCACAAAGTGATCTCAGAAAGTCTCAGTTTATGCAGTTCAGCTTTCAAGCATTTATACCAAATGTTTACTATTCATGGCAAGTATTATGCAACATATGCATGTGTGCTAAGTCGCTTTAGTCATCTGACTCTGCGATGCTATGGACTGTGGCCCACCAGGCTCCTCTTTCCTGGGATTCTCCAGGCAAGAATACTGGAGTGGGTTGCCATGCTCTCCTCCACAGGATATTCTCAATCCAGGGATCAAACCCACGTCTCCTGTGTCTCCTGCATTCCAGATGGATTTTTACCACTGGGCTACCAGGGAAACCCTATTATGCAGCATAATAACCAACAGTTTCATATATCCCAAACAATGGACCATACAATTTGCATATCATGTTCTAGCATTGAAATGATACTGTATATGATGAATTTGTTAAATAAATATTACTTATACTATGATTTTCACTGTTAAACCAGTATTTGTATCCACTTAGTAATCTTAAGAGCTCTTTTATTCATAAGAAGTTGCCTTTTCCTTTTAAAATATTAGGAAATAGAAAAATAAAAACCCATGTGCAACTTTTAATAAAAATAAAAATTTTAAATATCAGTTCAGTTCAGTCGCTCAGTCGTCTCTGACTCTTTGCGACCCCATGAATCACAGCACGCCAGGCCTCCCTGTCCATCACCAACTCCCGGAGTTCACTCAGACTCACGTCCATCGAGACAGTGATGCCACCCAGCCATCTCATCCTCTGTCGTCCCCTTCTCCTGCCTTCAATATTTCCCAGCATCAGGGTCTTTTCCAATGAGTCAACTCTTCGCATGAGGTGGCCAAAGTACTAGAGTTTCAGCTTTAGCATACATTTACTTAATATGCTTATTTATTATCAATGTTTTATAAAATGTAAGCTTCAGCATCATTCCCTCCAAAGAAATCCCAGGGCTGATCTCCTTCAGAATGGACTGGTTGGATCTCCTTGCAGTCCAAGGCACTCTCAAGAGTCTTCTCCAACACCACAGTTCAAAAGCATCAATTCTTCAGCGCTCAGCCTTCTTCACAGTCCAGCTCTCACATCCATACATGACCACAGGAAAAACCATAGCCTTGACTAGATGAACCTTTGTTGGCAAAGTAATGTCTCTGCTTTTGAATATGTTATCTAGGTTGGTCATAGCTTTCCTTCGAAGGAGTAAGTGTCTTTTAATTTCATGGCTGCAATCACCATTTGCAGTGATTTTGGAGCCCAGAAAAATAAAGTCTGACACTGTTTCCCCATCTATTTTCCATGAAGTGATAGGACTGGGTGCCAATGAGCTTCATTTTCTGAATGTTGAGCTTTAAGCCAACTTTTTCACTTTCTACTTTCATTTTCATCAAGAGGCTTTTTAGTTCCTCTTCACTTTGCCTTAAGGGTGGTGTCATCTGCATATCTGAGGTTATTGATATTTCTCCTAGCAATCTTGATTCCAGCTTGTGTTTCTTCCAGTCCAGTGTTTCTCATGATGTACTCTGCATATAAGTTAAATAAGCAGGGTGACAATATACAGCCTTAACATACTCCGTTTCCTATTTGGAACCAGTCTGTTGTTCCATGTCCAGTTCTAACTGTTGCTTCCTGACTTGCATACAAATTACTCAAGAGGCAGGTCAGGTGGTCTGGTATTCCCATCTCTCTCAGAATTTTCCACAGTTTATTGTGATCCACACAGTCAAAGGCTTTGGCATAGTCAATAAAGCAGAAATAGACCCTTTTCTGGAACTCTCTTGCCTTTTCCATGATCCAGCAGATGTTGGTAATTTGATCTCTGGTTCCTCTGCCTTTTCTAAAACCAGCTTGAACATCAGGAAGTTCATGGTTCACATATTGCTGAAGCCTGGCTTGGAGAATTTTGAGCATTACTTTACTAGCATGTGAGATGAGTGCAATTGTGCGGTAGTTTGAGCATTGTTTGGCATTGCCTTTCTTTGGGTTTGGAATGAAAACTGACCTTTTCCAGTCCTATGGCTCAAAATATTTGCAATGATAACAAGACCTATTGGGTAGATCCTTGGAGCCTCCATTGTATGATTCAGAAAAAATATATTGTTTTTCAGTCGCTCAGTCATGTCTGACTCTTTGCATCCTCATGGACTGCATCAGCATGGCTTCCCTGTCATTCATCATCTCTTGAGTTTGCTCAAACTCATGTCCATTGAGTCAGTGATGCCCTCCAACTATCTCATCTTCCTTCTCCTCCTGCCTTCAATCTTTCCCAGCATCAGGTCTTTTCTGAGTTGACTCTGCCCATCAGGTGGCCACAGTACTGGAGTTTCAGGTTCAGCATCACTCCTTCCAAAGAATATTCAGGGTTGATTTCCTTTAGGATTGACTGGTTTGATCTCCTTGCAGTTCAAGGGACTCTCAGGAATCTTCTCCAGAACCACAATTTGAAGGCATCAATTCTTTGGTACTCAGCAATCTTTATGTTCCGACTCTCATATCCATATGACTATTGGAAAAACCACAGCTTTGACTGTATGGACCTTTGTTGCTAAAGTGATGTCTTCTCTTTTTAATACACTGTCTACGTTTATCATAGCTTTTCTTCAGAGGAGCAAGTATCTTTTAATTTCAAGGCTACAGTCACTGTTTGAAGTGATTTTGGGGCCCAAGAAAAGAGTACATAATAAAAATATATAATAATACCTTAAATAAAGTTTTGATTAAAGTTACCAAACTTGATGAAAAAGTAAAGGATAACTATATGACACAGTGTTGCACATGCAGTAGGTACTCAATAAATATTTCTTTTCAGCCTGACTGTGATATTAACTAGCTGCATGACAAAAAGTAAATTCCCTGACCTGTGTGCCTCACTTTGTTCAGGGTAATAATAGAACTCAATTTATACTTTGTTGTGAGGACTATCGGAGAAGGCAATGGCAACCCACTCCAGTACTCTTGCCTGGAAAATCCCATGGATGGAGGGGCCTGGTAGGCTGCAGTCCATGGGGTCGCTAGGAGTTGGATACGACTAAGTGACTTCATTTTCACTTTCACTTTCATGCATTGGAGAAGGAAATGGCAACCCACTCCAGTGTTCTTGCCTGGAGAATCCCAGGGACGGGGAGCCTGGTGGGCTGCCATCTATGGGGTCTCACAGAGTCGGATACGACTGAAGCGACTTAGCAGCAGCAGCAGTGAGGACTATATGAAGTAATACATGTAAATTTGCTTTAAGAATACCTCTTACAAATAGTAAATCATGTCCACTATATATTTATTTCCTTCTTTTGAAATTGCCTTGAGAAATTGTGATGCATTCTTTTAAAAAAATCTGAATGGTTATCTTTAGAAGTGGATCTGGATATTTCTGGGTAGACAAATGTTACTATAAAATGTCTTAAGTATTTGTACAGCTTATGCCAGTTTTTAAACTGGGAGATTAAAAGGCTGATACTAAGAGACAACTGTGAACACAGGTCTAATAGGATAATAGATCTTAGCAGATTCTTATTCCACAAAGTATGTAACTTAGAAGATGTGTAAGTCAGAATGTTTAAAGAGGAAAATTTGGGTTATTAGCCAAGTGTTTGTTTGTTTGTTTTGTTTTTTAAAGATAAAACATTGAGAGGAAAGGACTGATATGCCAATTAGGGCCAGAGGAATTTCTATGATGATCTTCCCAGTGTGCATATTGGGGGAGGGAGGAAAGGAAAAGACACCCAAGTACTGAGTGGAAGATAAAGGTCTCCTGTGTTTCCCCTCATATAGTTGTCTAAGGCTGCTGGAATAAAGCATCACAACCATGTGACTTAAGCAACAGAAATTTATTGTTTCACATTTTGAAGGCTACAAGTCCCAAGGTCTAGGTGTCAGCAGGGTTGGTTACATCTGGGGGTTGTGAAGGGAAGGTGTTTCACTATTTTCCTAGCTTCTGGTGGTTTGCTGGCAATTTTTATTGTTCCTTGGTGCGTAGAAGCATTTCTATGCTTCATCTTCAGTCTCTGTCTTTATCTTCACACAAGTCCTCCTGTGTATAGTCTGTGGCAAATTTCCCCTTTTATTCAGGAATTTGGTCGTATTGGATTAAGGCCCACCCTAATAATCTCATGTGTGTGTGGCGCATGCCACATCACTTCAGTCTCTTTGCAATGCTATCGACTGTAGCCCACCAGGTTCCTCTCTTCATGGGACTCTCCAGGCAAGAATACTGGAGTGGATTGACATGCTTTCCTGCAGGGGATCTTCCCAGTCCAGGGATCAAATCAGCGGCTTCTGCATTGCAAGCTGATTCTTTACTGCTGAGCCACTGAGAAAGCCCCTAGTAACCTCCATTTAACTAATTATATCTGCAATGACCCTGTTTCCAAATAAGATTACATTCTGAGGTAATGGGGGTTAGGACCTCAGTGTTTGATTTGGGGATGCATGGGACACAATTCAACCCGTAACACCCCTGTCTAGGGAAAATTAGTTGGTGATGGTACTTGGGGTCACTGGAATGTTGAAATTAGGTAGGAGATAAGCATAAGACCTCAAAATAGAAACCAAATGAAGGTCAGTGCTTACAGAAGATAAGCATGCATTCTTATCTCCCTGGTTCTCACAGGAAAAACACCCCCTGTTTTCTCCTTCATCTGAGTTCTGTCTTTTAAAGCTGAGAACAATTTCCAACTTCTTCATGAAGTCTTGTTAGAGCACATAAGCCATTTGCTTTTTTCTACCACCTTTAAATACCTACTGCCCTATTGTTAGGAGAACTTACTTGTAATGCCTGGAACCTGGTTCAACCATATGAAATTGATGGTATTAAGCCATTTTTGACCAACAAAAACCACAGTTTAATGTTTCACTCTTAATACTTGCATTATAATAGTGAAGATCCTGAGACTCTGAAATTAAGTCTATGCCAAACAGTAGATCTAGGACCCAGATCCTGGGCAAGGCAACTATGTCTCAGTTTTTTTAATCTGTAAAATGGAAAGGTTAATATTACCAACCTCATAGGGTTGCTGGAAGATTAACATGCTGATATCTACATATATATATCCACTGGGTCGCGAAGAGTTGGTTATGACTTAGTGACTAAACAACAACTATGACAGTGCTATAATGGTGCTATGACAATCCATAATGGCTAGCTATTATTATTGGGAAATAGATGGGGAAACAGTGTAAACAGTGTCAGACGTTATTTTTCTGGGTTCCAAAATCACTGCAAATGGTGACTGCAGCCATGAAATCAAAAGACGCTTACTCCTTGGAAGGAAAGTTATGACCAACCTAGATAGCATATTCAAAAGCAGAGACATCACTTTGCCAACAAAGGTTTGCCTAGTCAAGGCTGTGGTCTTTCCTGTGGTCATGTATGGATGTGAGAGCTGGACTGTGAAGAAGGCTGAGTGCTGAAGAATTGATGCTTTTGAACTGTGGTGTTGGAGAAGACTCTTGAGAGTGCCTTGGACTGCAAGGAGATCCAAGCAGTCCATTCTGAAGGAGATCAGCCCTGGGATTTCTTTGGAAGGAATGATGCTAAAGCTGAAACTCCAGTACTTTGGCCACCTCATGCGAAGAGTTGACTCATTGGAAAAGACTCTGATGCTGGGAGGGATTGGGAGCAAGAGGAGAAGGGGATGACAGAGGATGAGATGGCTGGATGGCATCACTGACTCGATGGACATGAGTCTGAGTGAACTCCGGGAGTTGGTGATGGACAGGGAGGCCTGGTGTGCTGCGATTCATGGGGTCGCAAAGAGTTGGACACGACTGAGCGACTGATCTGATCTGATTATTGTTATTATTGTTATTTAAGATTCATGTTTCATTCAGCATAGGGTTTTTAGTATTATACACATTTAATAAATATTTGTAGAACGAATGACTGAGTGAATGTATGTCTTCTCAATTACATATACTCTAACACAAACAAATATACAATGTAGATAATCATGCTTGCTGAAAATTATTAATCATTAGTACTAATTATATTAATAATAAGAAAAATAAATCCCCAATGAAACTCTGTATAAATTATAACCCTCATATTTTAATTCTGACTTGTGTTTCTTCATTTTCAAAAATTTTCAAAGTTTAACTCATTGTAAGTAAAATGTATGCTCTGGATTGCAGTCTAAATTAACTAGTCCATCAAGTACAGGCTCTTGGCTCTTCTTCCTTCTGAGATTTCTCATGGTCAATTTTCAATCATCAACAAATAAAAGAACAAAAAATCTATAGCCAGTCACTGAGGCACTGTGTAATGGAAGTGCCCCCTGAGTTTACTTACCTGCAATGTTTACAACATTCGTGGAAGTTTAGCTGGAGTCTTTGTCAAATGACTGTCCATAAGCCCAGAACTGACTTATGATTGGTCCCCTGACTCTTTATACTAGTGCAAATCCATCCGAGAAACTATGTATCTGATTTGAGGAAATTTGAACTTTAATTATAATATTTTAATTGCACATTTCTCTGCATTTTTGTTTTGATAAGAAATCAGGAGTTGATGTCTGAAGTCCACGTGTCACTTATTTGATCTCATGTCCTTAAAAATGTGTATCCAAGATACATGCTGCTAGGAAAGAGCTTGCAACAGCAGGAGTAGCCCGGTTTCTTGTATCTATGCAGAAGTAACTATCTTAAGTTCAGAAAACAAGATGGACTCCATCAGACAACTTTTAGAAATCATCTGATTCAGTGATGTCAATTCACACATGAGAACACTGAGGTTACTGATTTGTCACGTCAGTGCAGTGAATGTAAGAGTTGAACTAGAATTTGGGACTCCAGTGGTTGTAGTTACTTTGTTACACTTTTAGGGCACATCTGTTTCTCAAATGGTTAAAATAAGAGATTCAGACACGTGGTGCTGAAAACTCCGAAACAGAGCATATCTCTGAACTGTAATTACTGGAACATCTTTAGATTATTAAATGAATGAGGCAATGTGAGGGACACCACCGTGGGGATCTATAATCCAGGGAAGATGTTTAAAAGAATCCCCGGGAATGCTATAAAATCAAAATCAAGCACCATAAAAATACTTGTTCATATTTTAATTAGATTTATATAAATATTTTGATAGGTAGAATATAATTAAATTAAAAAGATAAAGATAACTTCATTTGTGGTCTTTTTAAAATTAAAACTTGAATCCAAGAAAAGTAAATCTGTTGTTACTAAGGCCCGTCATTAGACTAGCTCAAACTGCCAGAGAAAACCTTAATTACAGAGAAAGAAATGGATAACAAAGTACCATGACCCTTCAAACAGTATGTCTAAGTCATAAACATTCAAAGTATTCATTTAGAAATTTTTATTGGAAGCCAGGAGCTATAGGACCATACCGCAATGTTTCTGGAAGATTTTAATTAGACTTAAACAGGAATTACTGCTGTCTTTGTCTATTTTAAATAAGCTCTAATAATTTCACATGTAAGAGGCTGGAGGGAGACAACACTGGTGATATCAGATGGCAGAATGGTAGGGGCGTCTGCTAAAGGTTGGGTGAGGTAAGGGATAGGGGTCAGAAGGAAGGGCCATCCATCATCATATGTTTGGAAAATGGTTTGGCTTTATGTTAGCTGGAGGTTTACAAGAGAGCATGAAATAATATGTGGACAGAAGTAGACTGTTTCTATATATGTTTAGGGGCAATGTTTTCTTTTTAAACGTTCTTAAAGTTTAAGCAATATCTGCCTTAGAAAGCATTATTTTAATTATAAAAGTTCACGCTCATATGAAATTAGAGCATTCAGAAAAACTTAAAGAAAATTCAAAATCACTTATAATCCAATCACTCACAAATATCTCCATTTACATTTTAGCATGTTTTCTTTGTAAATTCAAATTAATGTAACTGAAGATAAAATACACATATAATTTTTGAGATAATTCTTTATAAGATTTAACAAATATTTACCAGTAACTTTATTTACCTCATTTCAGCATATAGCTATATCCACGTTTATTGAACTACTTAGTGTATTCAATGTTTTGCTATTGTGATTTGAACTGCTGTAAGTCTTTTGACTGCATATCCAGTGTTTTCCTTAAGATAGGTTCCTAGGATGGGAAATAGTGGCTGAGTTTGTAAATATTTTTAAGAGTCTTGACAGATTTTGCCCAGTTGACTCTTCTAACAGGTAATACCAATTAATTCTCTACAGCAGCCTGTGAAAAGGTCAGCCAATATTGGTGATTGTAAAAGAAGTAATCTATACAGATTTGAACCAGGCATGGGCCAAGCAGTGCAGAGGCCTCAGGAAAGACAGAGGCTTCAAACAGAAGCATAGGGATGGTCATCAGCCAGAGCTGCGTTTGTGTTTCCAAACCGTGGCTGCTCAGGGAAAGGCTTTTTTTTTTTTTTTTTTTAACTTTAAATTTTGAAATAATTATAGGTTCACAGGAAGTTGCAAAGTAGTATAGAGAAAACCAGTGTACACTGCATGTAGCTCTCCCTCAATGGTTACATCTTACAAAAATGTAGTACAGTATCCAAGCCAGGAAACTGACATTGATATAATACTTGTGTATAGTTCTATGTCATTTATCAAGTGTTGATTTCTGTAACCACCACCACAGTCAGGAGACAGAGCTATCCCTTCACCATAAAGATCTTCTCTGTGCTGCTTCTTTCTAGTCACTCTCACCCTCCAATGATTCCTAACTCCTGACTGCACTAATTTGTCTTCCATCTCTATAATTTCATTGTCTCAGAAGTGTTGTATAAATGGAATCACACAGTATTTAACATTTTTTTTTATAAACTTGGAGTAAATGCCCTTGAGAGTAGTCCAAGATTTTGCCTGTATTAATAGTTCATTCTTTTAGTTGCTGAGTAGTATCACTGGGTGTAGATATACCATTGTTTGCTTAACCATTTACCTTGTGAAAGACATTTTGGTTGTTTCATTCTGCGGCTCTTACAAATAAAACTGCTATGAACCATCATGTAGAGGTTCTTGTGTGAACATGTGCTCATTTCTCTGGAATAAATGCCCAAGAGTGCAATAACTGGACTGCATGGTAAGTGTGCGTTTAGTTTATTAAAGAAACTATCAAACCATTTTCCATCATGGCTGTACATTTACAACTCCATCAGCAAAGCATGATAGATCCCATGTTCCTGCATCTTGGTCAGCATTCTGTATTGTCACAATTTAAAAAATGTTATCTGTTCTCATAGACATACAAAGTGTTTTTTTTTTTTTTTTTAATGATGTTTGGGCCCTACACTGGTTTGACATTTGAACCAGAATCTCTGGAGATATTGGATATCTCCATTTTAAAAAAATCTCTTCAGAGGACTCAGATATGTAGTCATTATTGAGCATCACTGATGGATCGCATCAGCATTAGCATTGCCTGGGGACTTGTTACAAATGCAAATTCTCAAGCCCCACCATAGACCAACAGAATGAGAAACTGGGGGTGGGGGTCTAGAAATCTATTTTAACAAGCCCTCATGGTGATTCTGAGGCACCCTAGAGTCTGAGAGCCACTGACCTATAAGGTGAAAACAAGATGAGATGAGCTGTTGTGGCAGAAACCATTCTCAAATTGGAAGAAGATGCAATCAAGAGGTAAACACGGACTTGTTGAAGGTAGATAGTAGCTGTCTGGGATAGGGAGGTGGGGTTGGAAGAAAACATGGAGGAATGACTATCCCAGTACTTTAAAAAAAAATTTAAAAAAGGGCCAAGGGTTTGGGTTTAGGCAATGGCTTTGGGAACCAATGACAAATACTTACAGCTCTGAGGAACACTTGCTTAGATTGGCCATGAAATGTCTAGGAGGGTATCTTTAACGTGGATTAGTTTGTGTATTAAAGTTGAAACAATCTGGGGAACTAAACTTACTTCAAGTGTTATTTTCAACTTTCAACTCCCAGTGTACTTCAAGGGGCTTCCCAGGTGGCCCTACTGGTAAAGAATCTGCCTGCCAATGATGCCGGTTCGATTCCTGGATTGGAAAGATCCTCTGGAGGAGGGCATGGCAACCCACTCCAGTATTCTTGCCTGGAGAATCCCATGGATAGAAGAGCCTGGTGGGTTACAGTCTGTGAGGTCACAAACAGTCAGATATAATTGAAGCGATACAGCCCACTCCAGTAATCTTGCCTGGAAAATCCCATGGATGGAGGAGCCTGGTAGGCTGCAGTCCATGGGGTCGCTAAGAGTCAGACACAACTGAGTGACTTCACTTTGACTTTTCACTTTCATGCATTGGAGAAGGAAATGGCAACCCACTCCAGTGTTCTTGCCTGGAGAATCCCAGGTTCGGGGGAACCTGGTGGGCTGCTGTCTATGGGGTCGCACAGAGTCAGACAGGACTGAAGCGAGTTAGCAACAGTAGCAGCAGCAGCATGCATTTGTCCAACCTCAGAAATTCTAACCATCTTTGTTTTATGTTTAACTTGGTATCTATAGTTCATGTAGATCTGTTTCAATATGCTATTCCTTGCTCAGAAAAATTATGGACAAAAGTGAAGAAATTAGGTGGTAATCAGAAGACAGGAGTGAAGGCCTAAAGGGAGATGGCCTGAGGTAAAAATGGACACTAGCTGACCTGGGAAAAATTCTGGCCCAACATGTGGTAGCTGAATGATTTTATGCAAATGCATCCTCTCTGTGTCCTGGTCTGTAAAATGGGAATATCTGAGTCTGGCTAAGGTGAGATGGTTCATCCACTAGCCTTTAAAAGCAAGTTTTGTTTCAGTTCAGTTCAGTTGTTCAGTCATCTCCGACTCTTTGTGACCCCATGGACTGCAGCATATCAGGCCTCCCAATCCATCACTTACTCCCAGAGTTTACTCAAACTCATCTCCATTGAGTCGATGATGCCATCCAACCATCTCATCCTCTGTCGTCACGTTCTCCTCCTGCTCTCAATCTTTCCCAGCATCAGGGTCTTTTCAAATGAGTCAGCACTTCACATCAGATGGCCAAAGTATTGGAGTTTCAGCTTCAACATTAGTCCTTCCAATGAACACTCAGGACTGATCTTTAGGATGGACTGGTTGAATCTTCTTGCAGTCCAAGGGACTCTCAAGAGTCTTCTCCAATAGCACAGTTCAAAATCACCAATTCTTCAGTGTTCAACTTTCTTTGTAGTCCAACTCTCACATCCATACATGACTACTGGAAAAACCATAGCCTTGATGAGACAGATCTTTGTTGGCACAGTAATGTCTCTGCTTTTGAATATGCTGTCTAGGTTGGTCATAACTTTTCTTCCAAGGAGTAGGTGTCTTTTAATTTCATGGCTGCAATCACCATCTGCAGTGATTTTGAAGTCCCCCCAAAATAAAGTCAGCCAGTTTCCACTGTTTCACTATTTGCTATGAAGTGATGGGACCAGATGCCATGATCTTAGCTTTCTGAATGTTGAGCTTAAGCCAACTTTTTCACTCTCCTTTTTCACTTTCATCAAGAGTCTCTTTAGTTCTTCTTCACTTTCTGCCATAAGGGCGGTGTCATCTGCATATCTGAGGTTATTGATATTTCTCCTGGCAATCTGGATTCCAGCTTGTGCTTCCTCCAACCCAGCATTTCTCATGATTTACTCTGCATATAAGTTAAATAAGCAGAGTGACAATATACAGCCTTGATGTACTCCTTTTCCTATTTGGAACCAGTCTGTTGTTCCATGTCCAGTTCTAACCGTTGCTTCCTGACCTGCATATAGGTTTCTGAAGAGGCAGGTCAGGTGGTCTGGTATTCCCATCTCTTGAAGAATTTTCCACAGTTTATTGTGATCCACACAGTTGAAGTCTTTGGCATAGTCAAGAAAGCAGAAATAGATATTTTTCTGGAACTCTCTTGCTTTTTTGATGATCCAGCAGATGTTGGCAATTTGATCTCTGGTTCTTCTGCCTTTTCTAAAACCAGCTTGAACATCTGGAAGTTCACAGTTCACGTATTGCCGAAGCCTGACTTGGAGAATTTTGAGCATTACTTTGCTAGCGTGTGAGATGAGTGCAATTGTGCAGTGGTTTGAGCATTCTTTGGCATTGGCTTTCTTTGGGATTGGAATGAAAAGTGACCTTTTCCAGTCCTGTAACTACTGCTGTTTTCCAAATTTGTTGTCATATTGAGTGCAGGACTTTCACAGCATCATCTTTTAGGATTTGAAATAGCTAAACTGGAATTCCATCTTTTGTTTATACACTCCTAAAGCTGCCCAATACTTATATTGTCATTTTGACTCTTTGGTTAAATTTACACTGCATAACTTGTTTATCACTTAACGTGGTATCTTTGCTAAAGTATTCTGAATGATTCAGATAGAAACAATGATTCAGATGGAAGGTATTTAGATGTAAAATCATTCTTATGTGGATGTAAGGCTTTCCTTAGTGTTTCTATGTAAACTCCAGAGTTACTTTGATTTTGTTTGTCTCCATTTAGCTGCAGAGAAGTCAGTTTCATTTAACAGTATGCCCAATACCTACAACAATTACTGGCACATCAGATCATATCAGATCAGTCGCTCAGTTGTGTCCAACTCTTTGCGACCCCGTGAATCGCAGTACACCAGGCTTCCCTGTCCATCACCAACTCCCGGCACATAAGAATATATATTTAATATATATTTGCTAATCATTAAATGAACAAAAGCATGTCAGAGAATGTTTCTTAGGTAATAGAGTTTACATCTGACTGGTACAGATTTGAAGTTAAACATTATTTTAATTGGAGCCATCCAATGCAGTTAAACCTGCTGATCTGTGTCCTCCTCCATAACATGGCACTACAACTGGACTTTCAAGTACCTCCTATCAGTTATTATTAACAGGGAGTCTTTGGAAGCTTCTATTTTCCTAATCTGTAAAAAAGATGAAGATGATAGAGGCATGGTTTGCTTAGCACTAAAGCTGTTACTTGACCAATGTTCTGGAACCAAGGTGAGCTGTAGGCTTGCCTGTGGGGATACCTAGTTGCAGTTTGCCTCATTGCCTCTTAGACGTTGGAGTAAACATTATTCTCTAGCTAACTAGAGAGGTTGCAAAAGGCTAAATATCTTCCTACGTGTGAAGGGGAAACCAACTGTCCACACTATGCTGAATCCTGGAGCCAGAACTGAACTTTGAGAGTAGTTGAGATTTGAACCACGAGTGAATTTTCCCTATGATAGGTGTGCCTTTGTTGTGATGCATTGAAAAGGCTCGTAGACTTTGTCTATCATCAGGAAACATCTACTGTTATTTAGGATTGAGTGTTCTTGCCTGGAGAATCCCAGGAATGGGGGAGCCTGGTGGGCTGCCGTCTCTGGGGTCGCACAGAGTTGGACACGACTGAAGCGACTTAGCAGCAGGGTCTTCACTGGTGGCTCAGTTGGAAAAAAATCTGCCTGCAATTAAGGAGACTTTCTATAATTCAGGAGATTGCCTGCAATGCAGGAGACTGGAGTTCGATCCCTGGTTCAGGAAGATCCCCTAGAGGAGGAAATGACAACCCACTCCAGTATTCTTGCCTGGGAAGTCCCATGGACCGAGGAGTCTGGTGGCCTATAGTCCAAGGGGTTGCAAAGAGTCAAACATGACTTAACAACTAAACCATTACCACCAGGATACAAAGCAGTGTGCAAACCTTTTTTAAATTCTTTATCGCACAAACTTCTCACAAGTACTAAAAGTCCCTTTCCTTTTATTTCTTTCCTCTTTCCTACTCCTTTCTCTATTTAATCCTATTGCAATCCCCTGTGCTCCATCTGTTAAGCCCTATTTCACGTTGATCCATGTATTTCTGAAAAGAGAGAACATACGAGATAAAGAAACACTATTTATCTCACTATTATTATTAGTGAGATTATTATTATTATTATTAGTCTCACTATTATTCATTAGTTCTCATAGAAAGCTTCTGTGAATTATTGAGATTAAATACCCTCCCCACCAGGGGTGAGCCTCCCCACCAGGGTGAGGCTCGGGTGGGACAAAAGCCTGAAGCTGGAAGAGACCTGTGGATACCATCTCCTGTCCTTTAGGCTGGTTGACTGAAATTGTCTTCATGCTCTAATAGTACTTTTTCACTGGCAAATGCCATTTGGTATCACTTCTGATCTCATCAGATCTTAGTGACTGCTCAAATTTCATGCTGTGTGGAACTGAAAGATAATTTCACCTCTGTGTTTTTAAATATGACTCTCATAGAGGCAGTTATTCTTTAGCTAAATTTACCCACCAGCACATTAATTACTTATGACTGTCTTAACAGGGATATGTTACTAATAGTAAACAATGGGTCATCAGGACAAGAATGGGACACTGAACAGATCGATACTGGAGTTCTCAGGAGCGTGCAGGGAGAGGGGGCCCTGGCAGACTTCTGGGAGCCACTAACATCACTATGTCACATTTGTCTTTCCTTGGGAAGCACATGAGATTAACTGCCTGAGAGCATTGTCATTATTCTTAAATGAGTGATTGCATAGATCTATGTGGTAGGCTCTTTGCAGGAAAGAACCAGGATATCAGAGTAAATGTTTAAGAAATGAGGTTCCCAGAAACTGAGTTCTCAGGAGTTTATTGGCTTTCTCAGAGGAGGAAAATTATTCAAATATGGGATGTTCTTTCAGATATTTGATTTAAGTTAAACTTTCTTTAGTGTTAATGTGTAAACTCCAAAAATATTATTAATTTTTTGTCTTTAAAAAGATAGACAGCAGGTACATGTGTGAAGGACACTGTTGGTTTCTATCTAGCTTTCATTCTTTCTTCTTCCTGAGTGAACCCTTTTAAAAAAATCATTTCCAGATATCTACCTCTTCCTCAACCAGCCATGTACCTCTGCAAAAGCTGATCACCACTGCAGCTTTAGTAGAGGATTCACTGGATTCAGGATAGTGATTCTTTGAAGAATGGTTTCATGAATCAACCTTGGCTAGTGAGCTATTATTAGGGGAATTGTTCTAGGAGGGTCTGGAAAGAGTTTTCCTCACTTCTAAGAGCATTCCACAGAAGAAAAACTATCTCTGAATATTGTCATGTCTGGATATTTTCCTGAACTGTTGGTTGCCCTACTGTTCTATGTCTAAGGATGGAGCCAGCTCTTCTGTTGGATAGTTGAGTGTGGTTGAAATGAGAAGAGGAAAAAACTTGGGATCCCAACTGCTGAATTAACCAGTCTCAAAATCAAATCCAACTGTTGTAAGATACTTTAAAATCCAAGCATTTGGACATTTATTGAATTCTTTATTTCCTCGGCTATTTATACAAGAAAAATAAGAGATGCTTTGCTTCTATAGCATTCTTTGTGCTTTCTTACTTTTAAAATAAATATGCCTTGCAAAATAAATACTTATTTCTTGAATTGAACCAATAAAGATCTGGGAAAATACATCAGGGATATATTATAGTCTGAATTTTATTAAAATTGACATAAGGAACTTTTGTTACAATTGTTCCTTGTTACATAAGGAACATAAGTTACAATTGACATTGTAACTTCTTATCTTACATCAAACAATACCTATATATTCCACTGCTAATAAGCTTCAGAACATTTAAGGCCTGGGTTACTCTCTTCCCTGACCCACACTTATGTCTTGTTTCTCTGACTCTCTTACTTTGTTGACATGGTGGTGGTTTAGTCGCTAAGTCATGTCCGACTCTTGCAACCCCATGGATTGTAGCCTGCCAGGCTCCTCTGCCCATGGGATTCTCCAGGCAAGAATACTGGAATGGGTTGCCATTTCCTTCTCCAGGGGATCTTCCCAACCCAGGAATCGAACCTGGGTCTCTTGCATTGCAGGCAGATTCTTTAATAACTGAGCTATGAGGGAAGCACTTGTGGACAGAGCATCTTCTACTTTTACTCTTCCACTCACTTTTCTATGAAATCCAAGTAGGTCATCTCCCCTATTTCATCTTTGAATTCATTTTGGAAACTACTATTCTTTAAAATAGCAGTAATTTCTCTGTTTGAATATGATTATAAAATATTCAAAATATTATTACAAAAGATAATTCTTCATGAAAATTTTCTGATGTAACTAAAAATTTTAAAGATCTAAACTATGTATAGTATTTCTGTTTCTTGAAATAGTATGTATCCATAGATTTAGTATTATCTTATTTTATAGAAAATGTAAGATGCTCTGATTTTGAAATTAATATTTTCAAAGCGTAGTAAATATCTTGGCCAGATTATAGTTAAGTATAGTTTTAATTTCTATTCCCTAGCAACTGATAGAAAATAATTATAAAAATTTTGATATATTTTAAATGATTGCTTTTACTAGGGAGGCTAGTAGAAGTTTAAGGATGGTAAAATATCAGATTTTTTCTCAAGTTCTCATTTATGATACATTTTTTCCATCTTATTCATTTTTATTCTGAAAATTTTAATTTAAAATGTCACTTTAAATTCTGTAATATTTTATCTTCCACACAAAATTCTACTTAAAAAAATCATTTTTCTACCTGAAGAATGTTTAAGGTAATTGAAAAGGAAGCTGGAACAGCATAGTATCCTTAAAAAATCATATTTTTGTCAGACTCAAGTGCATTTTGGCATTGAAGAATTTTGTAGTTTTATTTTAAACAAATACATACATATATGGAAAACAGTCCATGTTATTTGAGCAGTTTTAAAATGAGTTGCCTCCTTTAGTGATTATGTGTTTTTCTCCTCCCCTTCTCTTTTAAAAAAGTGCTTAATTACACTTCTTGGAAAGCTACCCTGTGCTCAATTTAAATGAGTTCTATAGTCAATCAAGTTGGAAAAATGTCACATACTATTCCCTCTTCATATTAATAATGCACACCATCATATGAAGAAGTTTGGGGATCCCAGTAGTAAAGACATTTGTTTCATCCAGCCTTTAATCACGGGACCATTTCTTTCTGTCACAGCTCTGAACATGCTTTGAAACTAAGGTATCATTTAACACACTTTAGGAGGTATCATTCTAAATAAGTCTTCCCGTCAATCCAAAAAGTCAGTGGAGCTTCCCTGGTTGAGAAAACATAATTTGTGTAGCCCTTGAATTGGTTTAAATTTTTAAAAATGTTTTAATTGGGAATTGCTGTCTCATGTTGTCGTGGGAATCCTTGTTGACAAAGCAGTACCGCAATGCCACAGTTGATATCCCAGCCCTGGAAATTCTGAACTTGATTGGTTATGGCATTCTTTTAACACAGTTTGCTAATTTCCTGATTGCATTCCCTGTTATTGACTTCATATGGTAGGGAAGCATGAGGTCTGCATTATCTTTTCACCTATGGCAATTTTTTTGCTGAATGTTTTATACATAGCAGTAGAGAATTGGCCAAATGATTAGTATAAACTGAATGTTCATGATAATTTCAACAAAGCCAAGGGAATTTCTGCCCAACACAAGAGGTCATTTTAAAGCTTTTTTCCCCCCTCGCATTGTTACACATAAAACATTCTAAGGTTGACCGGAGATAGGAAATAAAGAACACAAAGCCACATGCTGACCTTCCTGCAGCCTTGAGATTCTGAAGATGTGTTGTGTGTTCACATGGGCTGTCATCTCATGATCTATTGCTTGATAAAGAAAGAGTCTCTGTTCTCTGACCCCAATTCCTTAAAGCCTAGAAAAATACTTCACATTAGAAATTTTAAATCGACTTCTCAAGTTGCCATTAACTTCCCCTGTTAATTTGGGAGCTATTTCTCATGTATTTTAAAAGAAAATACTTAGATGTTTCTGTTTCTTTTTTCCCATACAAAATATATAATTAATTTTGTTACTTTATGTTTCTAATACTTTTCTGATGTTGTGTTTCCCTTGAGAGAATTTTTCTTTTTAAGATTCAGATTCAGTAAGAGATATTAATGAGTTTTTAAAATTAAAATCACTGTGTGGCTGAAATCAGAGAAATTTTATAGAGATACATAGATAACTAAAGGAGCATTTTCTATTAGGATGCTAGGTGTCTGATTTTTAGAGGTATGTTTTGAAGTGAATCCTGTTAAAATATAAGGTATACTCCAGAGATTTAGTTTTCTGTTTTAACCTTTTCATGACATTTTATCATTAAATTTAAAGGCACAGAAAAAAAGAGAGAAAATTGAATTTAAAGAGAGAATTTTACCTTCATCCTTTTATAATTTTGAAAATATAATCATCATTTACTTGTTCACCTATTCATTGATTCACTGATTTATGCACATTTATGAGGACCTGACTTTCTCAAACAAACTTCCAATGTAATTGTATAGATCTATTACCTGTCTTTGCAGCCATGAAATTAAAAGACGCTTACTCCTTGGAAGGAAAGTTATGACCAACCTAGATAGCATATTCAAAAGCAGAGACATTACTTTGCCAACAAAGGTTCGCCTAGTCAAGGCTATGGTCTTTCCTGTGGTCATGTATGGATGTGAGAGCTGGACTGTGAAGAAGGCTGAGCGCCGAAGAATTGATGCTTTTGAACTGTGGTGTTGGAGAAGACTCTTGAGAGTCCCTTGGACTGCAAGAAGATCCAACCAGTCCATTCTGAAGGAGATCAGCCCTGGGATTTCTTTGGAAGGAATGATGCTAAAGCTGAAACTCCAGTATTTTGGCCACCTCATGCAAAGAGTTGACTCATTGGAGAAGACTGTGATGCTGGGAGGGATTGAGGGCAGGAGGAGAAGGGGGCGACAGAGGATGAGATGGCTGGATGGCATCACTGACTCGATGAATGTGAGTCTGAGTGACCTCCGAGAGCTGGTGATGGATAGGGAGGCCTGGCGTGCTGCGGTTCATGGGGTCGCAAAGAGTCGGACACGACTGAGCGACTGATCTGATCTGATCTGATCTGATTACCTGTCTTGTGCCTCCTGGTCCTGGGAATGAGTCAGTCATTTCTGCCCTCAAAGTTTTATTCCTGTTATTGTCTTGGGCTATAAGGCCTTCCTTTCGGCTCTGCTTGTTTAAAGTTTATGCAAGATCCAAAGAGCAGTTCCAATCCCATCTCCTTAGGAATTCTCTGTCTCACTTAAGCACTTATTTAATAATCTTTCATCTGAACTCCCACAGCACTTCCAGAATGAGCCATATAATTTAGTATTTAATTATATATAGTCTCATAGCATTTATCTATAAGAGATTTGTCTTTCTTGTTTCATCTTTATACTGTATGGTCATAAATGCCAGGATTCCTGTTCTTTAGTATCCTTCACAGCACTGAGAACACAGTAGATGTCCAATCAATGCATGGTCATCAATTACTGACCATTTTAATTTGTTTGGAGATACAGTTCAGTTTAAGGAAAGGACTATGGTATCAGACTATCCAAACTAAAATCTTACCTATCATTTACTGGCTGTACTTTTGGCAAATTGCCAAAATAAATCTCTTCATCTGTTAAGTAAGAGGTAAAACAAAGCTCGTGCACACAGCACACAGGTTGATTATGAGATTAAGTGACACAGAGCATGTAAAATATATGCATGTAGTGCTGGGAACCCAATAAAATTCAATGAATATCAGTAGTGGTATTATTAATGTGCCTAAATCAATACTCTCCTTTTTCATCTGAAATGTATTGCTGGAAAGAAGATTACTACATAAGAATCAGGACTGGGGCTGGGTAGATAAAGTAGGGAAATGGAAACTCTATTATCCTAATAAATCTCTTGCACATCTAATCCTGTTTTTTAAAAATTTTCTTAATTTTTAATTGAAGTGTAGTTGATTTACAATGTGTTTCAGGTGTACAACAAAGTGATTCAGAGATCTAATCCTTTTGACGTCTGTTTCTCAGAGGACCCAAATTAACATACCTGTCTAACTGGTTGTTTTAAAAAATATTGTTCACTTCTATCTACATATCACATACCTATATGTTTCTGTACCTCTGTTTGAAAAAATGAAAGTGTTAAAGTGTTAGCTAACTCTTTGTGACCCCATGGACTGTAGCCCCCCAGGCTCCTCTGTCCATGGAATTCTCCAGGCAAGAATACTGGAGTGGGAAGCCATTCCCTTCTTTAGGGGATCTTCCCTCCCCAGGGATCCCTTCTCCAGGGGTCTCCTGCATTGCTGGCAGATTCTTTACTGTCTGAGCGTTTTCTTCTGTGATTTTGATTCAGAACATTCTGTTATTTATATCTTTGTTAGCCATTTTGTAATAAGAGATTTCAGTCAGATTCCCCCTTCATGGGACTGAAGAATACATAATTAAAATTAATAGACTGAAGATCCTATTGTAAAAAAGTAATACTTTTTTCTTTTTCATGGGAAACAAATGGACTAAGAAACATTAAAGCACAGTAAGATTTTATGTCTCTTGTTACTCAGCAAGAGAATAGGATACATGATTCTCCCAAAACTCCTGTGAGAAGCACCTCGTTGTCCAGAAATTCTGCTTCTTTAGAGCTTAATATTTTTACCAGAGAGTGGAGAGGAGCTGCCCTGTCATGTTAGCTGAGGTTTGGGTGTCACATGGAACTCACCTCACATGAGGGAAGGGCCGTGGCTGGATATCACCTAAGACTGACTCATGGCTTCTGCTGTTGGGAGTTTAAAAAAACATGAGGGCAGGTGACCTCTTCTCTTTGAAGCATCTGCCCTTCATGCACAGGAGCTTGTCTGTGAGTGCACCATTGTGTCCAAACAAGCTTATCAACTTAGGGATCTTGTCACCTTCAGTTGAAGGCTGGAAGCAATGTAAGTGTTTGGATAGGAAACCAAGGAATAAGATAAAAATCTTCAGGTCTTTGTCCCTGGATAGCTTAAAACCTTTATTTGGTGACATTAAAAAATCACAGCAAATGCCTAGCCCAGATGGGGGAGTTGTTATTCACTTTAGCAAGGTTCTATGACACCTTGATCTATTTTATTTTTTTTAAAAATGAGGCCCTCACCTCAATCAGCAACCTTGTAAATACTACACTTGAATATGCACACCACCTGTTAGAAGGTTAGGATTTTTGGAAGAAGATTGTATGGTTATAACTGCATAAATAATATCACTATGCTGCTTTAGAAATGGAAAGAGTAGAGTTCTCTCAAATGGTTTTGGTAAGTTTGTTTACTGGGTCCTTTTCAAAGCATTGGCTTTACTTATCCATGAACCATCCACAGAAGAGGTCGGTTGAGGTTGAATAATGTATTTATTTTTACAATTCTGTGAAAAATATATAATAAAAATTCTTTGATAATGTGGCAGTTAAGAAGTCTAGGAAGAAAGTACATGGGTATTTTTTTTTTTTTTTGGTTGCCAATAACTAATAATGATAATGTACTTTAAAGAAAGTGAAGTTGCTCAACTTTAAAACTTCGTTTAAATGATTAGCTGTGTGCTTCTTAAAGTAAGCCTGAATGAGATGAAGTAATGAGTAAAATAAAAGTCTATTTTCACAATCTTAATTGGTTCTGGGTGCATGAGTGTGTGTGCAAGGTACAAAATGCTGGTTTGTGTGGCTTATCTCTACCTCAAGGTTTCTTTGTGAATGAAAGAATGATACTTAAATAACTGAATTATCTGAATTTCAACAGGTTGTTCAAAAGTAGCTGCAATATCAAGAGAATATGCACACTTAACTTTGAGAGAACTGCAGATTTATTTTTCTATGCAATGTTTTCCATGAAGCTGTTCAACAAATGTTTGTCAACTGCCCAACATTAAAAACAAATTTTTTGAAGGCATAAAACAACTCAATCATTCCTGTGCTCACATATCTCTGTTTTTTCATTTTACTATTCTTTCATTTTGCTATACTAAAATCTCTGTCTGGCATTGGCACATGTTTTCCTGTGAATTTCTGCAGATGGCACATTGATGTTCCTATAGAATTGGAGAATGAAGAGAGATCTTATCTAGTTTTCAAGTATGGCTTCTGCCCGCCAGCATTAATATCACCTGGGCAATGTTGGTGATGCAAATTCACAGGCCCTACCCCAGACCCAGAAAATCAGAGAGTTTGAAAAGTGAGCACAACAGTTGATGTTTTAACAAGTTCTCTGGATGATTCTGAGGCACACTGAAATTCAGGAACCAATGATAATATCCAATCCTTTTGTTTTACAATTAACAAAATTAAGACTGAGACTACCTCAGCTCCTTTATTCTGTGTTCTCTCCAGGCTTTCATATCACATGTAGCTTTAGTTACTACCTATATGCAGTTGGCTTCCAAATTGTAACATCTTTGACCTTTTTTCCTAAGACCCATAGCCAACTTCTTTACTTGGTTTGAGTGTTGGTTTGAGTGTTGCAGGTACCTCAGATTTACAGGTACAAAGCCTCTATCTTCTCCAGTGTTACACATCTCAGCAAATGTGCTTTCTCTTGCACAGCTGTTCAAACTGGAAGCCTGAGAATCCTTTTTCTCACCTCTCCCTCATCCTCCTTTATTTAATTCGTCAAAATGTCAGTTCTACTTCTGAAATAGCTCAAAATAATTCTCTTTCCATCTCTGCTGCTACAAGCCCAGTGAAAGTCATCATCATTCTCTTTTATTTCCTTCACCCCTTGTTCCTCTTTTGACCCTTCTGGTGTTTTCTATCAAGATGACCTAAAGCAATCTTTGAAAATCAGTCTTGTCAGTTCTGTTTAATAACTTTATATTGTTCAGTTCAGTTCAGTTCAGTCACTCAGTCATGTCCGACTCTTTGTGACCCCATGAATTTCAGCACCCCAGGCCTCCCTGTCCATCACCAACTCCCGGAGTTCACCCAAACTAATGTCCATCGAGTCAGTGATGCCATCCAGCCATCTCATCCTCTGTTGTCCCCTTCTCCTCCTGCCCCCAATCCCTCCCAGTATCAGGGTCTTTTCCAATGAGTCAACTCTTCACATGAGGTGGCCAAAGTATTGGAGTTTCAGCTTTAGCATCAGTCCTTCCAATGAACACCCAGGACTGATCTCCTTGCAGTCCAAGGGACTCACAAGAGTCTTCTCCAGCACCACAGTTCAAAAGCATCAATTCTCTGGTGCTCAGCTTTCTTCACAGTCCAATTCTTACATCTGTACATGACCACTGGAAAAACCATAGCCTTGACTAGATGGACCTGTGTTGGCAAAGTAATATCTCTGCTTTTTAATATACTATCTAGGTTGGTCATAACTTTCCTTCCAAGGAGTAAGTGTCTTTTAATTTCATGGCTAAAATCACCATCTTCAGTGATTTTGGAGCCCAGAAAAATAGTCAGCCACTGTTTCCCCATCTATTTGCCATGAAGTAATGGGACCAGATGCCATGATCTTCGTTTTCTTAATGTTGAGCTTTAAGCCAACTTTTTCACTCTCCTCTTTCACTGTCATCAAGAGGTTTTTTAGTTCCTCTTCACTTTCTGCCATAAGGATGGTGTCATCTGCATATCTGAGGTTATTGATATTTCTCTCAGCAATTTTGATTCCAGCTTGTTCTTCTTCCAGCCCAGCGTTTCTCATGACGTACTCTGCATAGAAGTTAAATAAGCAGGGTGACAATATACAGCCTTGACGTACTCCTTTTCCTATTTGGAACCAGTCTGTTGTTCCATGTCCAGTTCTAACTGTTGCTTCCTGACCTGCATACAGATTTCTCAAGAGGCAGGTCAGGTGGTATGGTATTCCCATCTCTTACATTGTACTTAGGGTAAAATCCCAAGTTTTTCAGATTGCTTATGGAGAGACGGAGGTTCGGTGTCTCTGCCTAATCCATCTCCCAGTGTTTTCCCCTTATTTCCTAAATAGCAGGAAATTTTCAGGGCTTTGACAAATATTGTTCTTTCTGCTTTGAAAACTTTACTCCGTACTCTCTACCCAGCCTCTCCCTACCTTCCAATATCAGTTGAAATCAGTGGTCTCAATGCTTGCTTCAAATTATAATCACTTAGGTGAGATTTAAATAAATGATGCTCAGTTCAGTTTAGTCACTCAGTCCTGTCCAACTCTTTGTGACCCCATGGACTGCAGCACACCAGGCTTTCTTGTCCATCACCAATTCCCGGAGTTAACTCAGACTCATGTCCATTGAGTCAGTGATGTCATCCAACCATCTCATCCTCTGTTATGCCCTTCTTCTCCTGCCTTCAATCTTTCCCAGCATCAGGGTTTTTTCCAGTGAGTTAGTTCTTCGCATCAAATGGCCAATCTATTAGACCTTCAGCTTCAGCATCAGTCCTTCCAATGAATATTCAAGATTGATCTCCTTTAGGATTGACTGGTTTGATCTCCTTGCAGTCCAAGGGACTCTCAACAGTCTTCTCCAACACCACAGTTCAAAAGCATCCATTCTTTGGCGCTCAGCTTTCTTTATAGTCCAACTCTCACTTCCATACACGACTACTGGAAAAACCATAGCTTTGACTAGATGGACCTTTGTTGCAAAGTAATGTCTCTGCTTTTTAATATGTTGTCTAGGTTGGTCAAAACTTTTCTTCCAAGGTGCAAGTGTCTTTTAATTTCATGGCTGCAGTCACCATCTGCAGTGATTTTGGAGCCCCCCAAAATAAAGTCTCTCACTGTTTCTATTGTTTCCCCATCTATTTGCCATGAAATGATGGGATCAGATGCCATGATCTTAGTTTTCTGAATGTTGAGATTTAAGCCAACTTTTTCATTCTCCTCTTTCACTTTCATCAAAAGGCTCTTACTTCTTTACTTTCCGCTATAAAGGTGGTATCATCTGTGCACTGAGGTTAAATGATGCTACCTGAATCTCATTCTTAGAATCATTTCCTTTGACCTGGTACATGATCAAGCAGTCATTGCTTTTAAAGCTTTTTCAGGTGATTCTAATGTGCAAAATTTAGAACTACTGGCCTAAATATCACTTCCATAGAGAAACCTTCCCTGATTTACCACTTCCCTTTTGAATTCCTAATTGACTAGTATTTATTGCATGTTATATGATTATATTCAGTACTTGTCAGTCAAGCTCAATTGGAAGCTTCATGAGGGTCTGTCTCTTTGGTTCATCTGTGTTTCCAGCACTAAATAGTATCCGGGTTAAGACTGGTCCATAAATTATTGGTGAATAAGTTAATAAATTAATTTGGAAGGTTTTAAAGCTAGCTTATGGTGGAACCCAGTCTAAACCCAACTTGCCCTGACTTCTGCTTCTGTAGTCTTAGAATGCAGAGGATCAAGTAGTTCTTTGAATTTAATATGCCCAAACGGGGAAAATTCTAATCTAACCACTACCTCCTCTGGTGGAAGACAACGTGAGCTGTTAGTTGTACTCCTCTCAATAGCAGCTCCACACTGCATGGCTCTGTTTTGCTTCATTTCTGAGCCCTAAAGTCCAGATTGGTCCTAATGTCTCTGGAGGATATCCAGGACTCTCCTAATAAAAGATGTACTATTGAATTTTTATAAGACTTATATATGCTTTGACATGAATTTCAATTTAATCTTGTGATACAAAGAGCTATCAGGAAATAGTAGCTCTTTGGCAAAGAGGTGGTATTAGAAGATTTAGATAGTTCATGTACTATTTTCCTCCTTAATATGCCACCTGACATTCTATTTTATTTTATTAATACATGGCTGCAACCAAAGGGGAAAAGAACATTCAGAGAGTTAGACAATGCTCCTCTGGAAAGGTCAAATTCACACTTTTGAATAATAGCCCGCTTTTCCTCCAAATTGCATTTCTAGCAAGCTATAGTGGCTTTGACTGATAAGCATTAATTGTGGATATTGATTATTATTCAAGGGCTCTTGCTTTTTTTTTTTTTTTTTTTAACTGAGAAAGGAGTTAAGCTCAGTGACAAGCTCCAGGCTACATTGTCAGTTTATATTGTGAAGATATCCTTACATCATATTATTTACTCATCTATCTGGGTTGTTGTTCTTAAATCAGATTCACAAAATTTCCAGGATAGTCTTGACTTTAAACACCATACCTTAGAGTATCACCAATTCAACAGACATGTAAACTCAACAGCAAACTCTGGGAGATGGTGGAGGATGGAGGAGCCCAGTGTGCTGCAGTCCATGGGATTGCAAAGAGTTGGGCCTGACTTAGCAGCTGAACAGCAACACCTTACTCATGTTTGAAAACATCAAAACAGCACAGGAATCCCCCGGATTTAGTAATAACAGTGGAATGACTCAAGTCAGAGGTTGAAGAGGAATAAAAGTTAACAAAAACATACAGGAGCTTTTCTGTGCTTTAATAATCTCCCTTTCTTTGAAATGGCAACCCACTCCAGTATTCTTGCCTAGAGAATTCCATGGACAGAGGAGCCTGATTGGCTACAGTCCAGGGAGTCCCAGAGAATCGGACATGACTGAGTGACTAACACAACACAACAATTCTCTTCGAAAACCTCCCTGATGTTAATGCTAGGGCAATTGTGTTTGCTTGAGCAAGGCAAGGCCGAGTCATTGATTCAAGGTGATAGCAATGACAAGTATTTCCAAGTGTAATTGAAGGCATTTACTTGCCTACATTGCTAGCATTCTTTGAAGCTTATTCAAAAGAAATTATATTTCATATTAATGCCAAAATGAATGTAAAAGTCAAGAAGATGTGTACTTTTAAGGCAACTGTGTAAAAGGAATAGCTCATTTAAAAAAAAAAAAACCGGGGAGGAGCTAAGATGGCGGACGAGTAAGACGGGGAGAATACTTTCTCCTCCACAAATCCATTAAAAGAACATTTGAATGCTGAATAAACTCGATAAAACAACTTCTGAATGCCGGCAGAGGACATCAGGCACTTAGAAAGACAGCTCATTGTCTTCAAAACGAGAAAACGAGCCCTGCGGTAACTCCTTTTGCGGAGAACTGGCGCGGACACCAGCATTTGCTATTGGCAAGTGGGGGCTGGGCTAGGAGGAGCGGCGAGGCCTGCATTGCTTTGAGAAAGGATTTGGCCTGGCTATCTCGGGCGCTATCTGAGCGAAATAACCAGACTGTCGGTTATCTACTACATCAAAAGCCAGCCCTAACTTAAGACACCACCAGGACTACCTACGGAACAAAGGGCTGCACAGAGTTGGCCGGCTGCAGGCCGTCCCACTCCCGTAACAGGCAGCCAGGGCCAGAGGCGGGCAATTATAGCCCTAGAGAGACACTGTCTAACGGAACTGTGAGTAGGTTTCTGTGCTGACTCACGCTTCTTGGGGCTCTGGATGGTCAACATCTGCCTGAGAAAGTGCGCTGTGTGTATACCCAGAAAACTGAGCAGCGGAGAGGCGATAAGTCGCAGCACCTGCGCTCGCTGAACATTTCATCACCTGCGCTACTCGGATCTGGGAAGGGCATAAAACACAGACTCAACCAAGTCTGTGCTTCTGAGGATTATCTGAGTGCCTGAACCTGGCCGGTTTAGATTTGGGTGTTCATCTCCGCCCCCTCTGTAACAAGGCAGAGATCAGATATTGAAAAGACCTGTAAACCGCCTCAATAAAGAGAATTCAACAAACTACCAGAATATAGTAAGGACACTCTAAATTTGGCAATTTTAACAAAATGAAGAGACAAAAGAATACCCAGCAGCTAAAGGAACAGGATAGATCTCCACCAAACCAAACCAAAGAGGAAGAGATAGGGAATCTACCTGATAAAGAATTCTGAATAATGATAGCGAAATTAATTCAAAATCTCGAAATCAAAATAGAATCACAGTTAAAGAATCTGGAGACAAGGATTGAGAAGATGCAAGAAAGGTTTAACAAGGACCTAGAAGAAATAAAAAAGAGTCAACACATAACGAATAATGCAATAAATGAGATCCAAAACACCCTGGAGGCAACAAATAGTAGAATAACAGAGGCAGAAGATAGGATTAGTGAACTAGAAGATAGAATCCTAGAAATAAATGAATCAGACGAGAAAAAAGAAAAACGTATCAAAAGAAATGAGGACAATTTCAGAAACCTCCAGGATAACATCAAACGCTACAACATTCGAATCATAGGAGTTCCAGAAGAAGAAGATAAAAAGAAAGATCATGAGGAAATACTTGAGGAGATAATAGTTGAAAACTTCCCTAAAATGGAGAGGGAAACCACTCAAGTTCAAGAAATCCAGAGAGTCCCTAACAGGATAAACCCAAGGCGAAACACCCCAAGACACATATTAGTCAAATTAACAAAGATTAAATATAAAGAACAAATATTAAAAGCAGCAAGGGAAAAACATCAAATAACTCACAAGGGAATTCCCATAAGGATAACAGCTGATCTTTCAATAGAAACTCTCCAAGCCAGGAGGGAATGGCAAGACGTAATTAAAGTGATGAAGGAAAATAACTTACAGCCTAGATTATTGTATCCAGCAAGGATCTCATTCAAATATGAAGGAGAAATCAAAAGCTTCACAGATAAGCAAAAGTTGAGAGAATTTTGCATCACTAAACCATTTCTCCAACAAAAACTAAAGGACATTCTCTAGAGCAATACAATAATAGTGGGAGACTTTAAGACCCAACTCATATAATCTGGCTGTAATAGACAAAGTAAAGAGGAAAACATATTTACTTATGAGCCTCAAAAAATTCAGTTCACTCAGGAGAGTTTAAAAAAAAAAAAAAAGACTTATTTGCTCACTCTGTAGAGGTTTATTGACTATTTTGTGGGTTTGGTACCACTTTGGGTAGTAGGGAGGAAGAGGTGACAAATGTGATCCTGCCCTAAATAATATATTGTGGTAAAGATAGGTTTACCAATACAAAATACCAAGATGTGCCTAAAGATGAGGACACCCAAACTGGACTTTTTGTTTTCTGAACTTTTCATTTCGAGAACAAACCTCCTAATATAAGATGAACTCACCATGATTTTTTTAAGTGTTCTTTGTGATTAAAAACAGAAAGCCATTGGTTAAGAAATTACATATACTCCTCCCCACCATCACTCCCCTTCTTTCTTCCCATTTCCTCCCACCCTCATTGATCCTTTCCTTTGTCCATTTTCCCCTGCAAAAAATAAAAAATAAAACCAGTAATCACAAGTGATGTGCACATTTTAGAAGTGAGATGTATCAATATATTGCTAGCACTGGGAATTTGATATGCTTTTGTATACTCAAAGAAAAATCAGTTTATTTTAGGCATTATTAACTTATAGGTAGAAGAAGGGAGATCTTGTTTTCTTTGTAAATTCAAAGATGGTTTTCTTACTTTTAAGGAAATAATCTTTTAAATAAATATGTTCTAAAATTACATTTTAATGAGAGTTTGTGAACAGAATAGGTGAGTGGAAAGTCTCTACAGAGCAGAGATAGTAAGAGGACATAAAGATGTTTGTTATGTGAACATTAGGATTTGAAACATGTGCAAAGGAATTACATGGAGTCATTGTCTCATTGTTACATACAAATGCTATGATATAAAGTTTGTTTTCCCTAAATAATAACTTTTGAACATCAGAAACAAAGCATGTATCACTAAAATGTTTGTAATCAAAGTAAAAAAAAGCACAGACTTGCCATTTCTTTTAGGAGAAAAAACAATATATAAATTTTTAAAAAGCAGACTAAAATTTTTATTAAATCTGTTAAGAAGAAATGGCAATCCACTCCAGTATTCTTGCCTGGAGAATCCCACGGACAGAGGAGCCTGGCAGGACTGTAGTCCATGGGGCTGCAAAGAGTCAGACATGACTGAAGTGACTTAGCAGAGCACAGTTCATTAAGATATTACCATTTTATAGTAGTGGAAAAACTAATGTGACAATCTAATTTTAAGTGATTATTTTATTGAATTATGCATTGCATTTCATATAATTTTATTTTTTCAAAAATGTTTTAGTCATGTGATTGACCCAATTTTATTTTATTTTGTGATCTTAAATATTAATTTGGATATGGAAAATATTTTTTGCTGCTGCTAAGTCGCTTCAGTCGTGTCCGACTCTGTGCGACCCCATAGACGGAAGCTCACCAGGCTCCCCCGTCCCTGGGATTTTCCAGGCAAGAGTACTGGAGTGGGGTGCCATTGCCTTCTCTGCATTCTACCCCTATGTGGGCCAATTACTTTGGGATGGCCATATAAATCCAAGAGGCTATATTATGTCTTCAAGCTCAAACAATCCATGCTTCTCTGTACTTTGGGGTCTGTGAACTGTGGTAATGGAGTGGGCATTACCTCTGAGGGAACTTTACCTCTTACTTCATGATAAGCACATTTGGCAAATGAGAAGAATGAGCCACTTGCTCTCCTGCCCACGTGAAGCTCAGTGTTCACGACCTTTGGGCCTCCCAGAGCCTGCTTTTTCTGCAGAGCCCCTTGGCTGCATATCACAGGGCATGCCATTGCCCTATATGGATAGGTCATTGGGCTGCACGAGTTAACTCGGATTATCAACAACTATAATGTTGGTGTTTTGATCCTCAGCAACTTGGCTTTGAAGCTGAAGGGCAGGGCACAGGCATACTTATGTGTCTTAATTTGGTAATAATAGCATGCTTTTCTGATGACAAAGAATGCTGTGAATATCCAAGTTTATACTATGCATACTGTTGATATTTGATATGACATTAAGTTAAACCATGGCTTGCCCATTTGTCTAAATCTTGTCACTTAAACTCCAAACATTTGTCATGAATAGACTTGGGATGTGGTGGAAAAGTAATTAGGAAGACCTTTTACTTTCCTAGCTCGAGTCATACTTTTGTAGCCTTCTTTGGTATTTTCAGATGATTTTGCTTCTCTTTATTTACTCTTAGTTGTTAGATGAAAATAAATATTCATTTGAGGTTTCTTTGATTTGAAGTTACTGTAGTCATAGACAGATATCACCACATGGATTTTTTAGACCCATAGAATATTACTGCTCAAAGCAATCTTTCTAGCAATCATTTAGCCTAGTTCTTTTATCAAGATGTTTCTCCCTATACCTGGAAAAAGTGTATAGATTATGGCGTCAGAATTGCATTCAAATTCTTGCCTTGCCTAATAGCAACCATGGGCAAGTTATTGGACCTCTCTTAGGCTAAGTATCCTTATCTGCAAAAAAACGGGGTCAATTATACCTGTCTTTACAGATCTGTACAGACGTATTATGATTTAATAGTTTAGCTTCAGAATGTTAGCTCTATTTTAACTCTACAATAATATTCTTTACTTGCATTTTAATTTAATTTTATATTAAAATAATTATATCATGAGACACTTAAATAAGGTTATATATATATAAAATATAATATACTTCTTTCCTTTAGTATCATGATGTAAGAATAATCTTAAGATCAGATATAGGGGTCTATTCATATGGAAAAGGAAACTTATAGGAGAATAAAAGAAGATATGCCTCATTTTAAATTTCCAGAGTGTAGAAATAGGAATAGTGAAGTAAGAGATGGAGAATGAGTTTTTAAAAAATTCCTGGGGTGGAAATAGGAATGAATTTATATTTTGACTGGAAGTGTAATTTAAACAATACTATGAAGGCTAAAGATATAAGATAGATTTCATGACAATAAAAATGAAATCCTTTAATATGAAGAGTGTAAGCCTACCCAAATTTTTCATATTTTAAAAAACATATAGAAGACAGAGGATGAAAGCCCAAACTAAAAAACAGATACATCAGACATACTGTCTGGAATTAAGTGAAGAAAGTAAATGGCAAGTTTTTTCCCTTTCTGTGTCTTTTTCTGGAATAAAGACATGTAAATTGTCAGATTTAGAAATATGATTAAAAAATTTTAAAACATTAATTAATGTTTCAACTTAAAGAGTGTCAGTTGCTTAGTCATGTCTGACTCTTTGTGACCACATGGATTGCAGCCTGTCAGGCTCCTCTGTTCATGACATTCTCCAGGCAAGAATACTAGAGGGGTTACCCTTTTCCTTTTCCAGGGGATCTTCCTGATCCAGGAATGGAGCCTGGGTCTCCTGCATTGCAGGAGGATTCTTTACCATTTGAACCATCAGGAAGGCCCAAATGTTTCTGCTTAAGACACTATTAATCCATTATATGTTCATTATTAATTATTCATTAATTCATTAATGTGTGCATTAATTACTATATTCAACAAATATTTTTGAACATCTATTGGACAGTCTTTTATGTGCTGGGAGATAGTGGTGAATAAAACCTGCCAATAATCCTGTTTTTTGTGTATTAACGATCTAGTAGGGAAGAGAAGGATACTCATTATACACATTTACACGTAGATATAAAATTATGGGGATCGATGATAAATGCCACATAGACAGGGAAACCTAAAGCAGGGGAGAGATCTTGGGAGCAGCACAAAGGCGAGGGCTTCAGTTTTAGGCTGTTGGGTAGGAAAGTCTCATGGTTGATGGACCATGCGTTCTTGAAGGAAAGCTTAGAGGCCTTCCTTGGAAAAGGCAGAGCTAGTAGTGAGGAATTCAGTATTCATGAAAAATGAGGTCAAATAGGCAATAGGAACTGCATAATTTAGGTCCCATAAGGCATTTGTAAGGATTTTGGCTTTTACTCAGAATAAGCAAATAATTTATAATATTTTAAAAAATGGCAGCAAAGAAAATTAATCCACTTAGTTGTCCCAGAAAACCTTCAGACCTATTACCTTCATCTTTTTCTTCTCATCTACTTACCTGATTCAACCATTACCAAGGGCCAAGTTTCCCTTCTCTCTCTGCCCTGACACTGTCTTATTCCAGACCCTAATCATCTGTCATCTGGATGCCAGCATTAACCTCTTAACTCCTTTCTCTGCCTCTGTATCACTATTATCTTGAATCCATCTTTCTCACTGTCAGCTGATGTCTTTCAGAAAACACTGAGCTGTTTGTATTGTGCTGCTGATATATCCTTTGAAGTTTACACTTTTTCTGAAGTCTGACTCTTTACAAGGCTCTTGACGATCTAGGTTAGATGCACATTTCTAGTCTCAATTCTGGTGCTCCTCAGTGTGGCATGTTCCCAAAGTAGGTTCTGAGCTTTCACATTTGTGAAACTGCTTCACATTCCTCTGTTTAGAATGCTTTCATGTTTTGAGTGTATCACACTCTAATTCAACCTTGAGGCCCAGTAACAATTCACCATCTTGAGGAGAAGTTCCAAGCTCTCCTAGATAGAACCAATGAATCTTTCTTCTAAGTGCTCATTAAACTATTTTTGTCATAGCATGTCTTACTCTTTAATTTGTTTTTATATATATTTCTTTCTGCCAGATAATAAGCTCCTGAAGCATGAAGTCTATCTTATTTCCCTCTGTATCCGGAGTACTTAAGGGCCATGCCTAGTATTTAGGGAATGCTCAAGAATTTTTAAAATAAATACTATATGAATGAGTATATGTGGGTAGTTGGATATGATTATGTTAAAATTATTAATATGAGAAAAACTATTAATAGTAAGAAAGGGCTATAGGTTGTCTTTATTATCAAAGCTTTGGGAAAATTCATCTGATTAAATATATTGGCCTTGGGGTTTTTTCTTTGATAAATTCAGAGGATTGAATTGGATGGTCTTTAAGATCCCTTACATGTCTAAAACACTACTCATTCATTCATCCATGTATGCATGCATTCATAGTTAGGTGCCTATTATGTACAAAGTATATGACTTCACCAAATCACAAATCATTCTTTTTATTCTATTTTATGTTTTGACTTAGTTAAATACTATGATGAGACTATAAATAAATGTATGGTATTTCTTTCCAGTCTCTCATAAGCTTATAAGATTAGAACATGTTTAGGTGTAACCTAAATACACAGCATTAAGGGAATTCAAGATAGAAAATGGATACAAGAAATTTAAAATAGCATTTGATGCTGACTGACATCTTAATACCACTAAGACATGGAAAAACTCATGTCATCCTTTCTACATAAGATAAAGGGATTCAGAAGAATATCTTGTTACTATACATGCTGGAACGTATCCATAGAATGCTATATTTCAATATTCTAAAACAAATTCTTTACAATTAAAAGATGAGAAGACACACTCATATCTATACTACTTGAACTGAAATCTTATAGAGAGAAAGCAAGGAATGAAATTTATAATAGAATTGACTAACCTGAAAATAATCTCCCAAAATCTGTCAGTAGTTGTCCAAAAGTAGAATTTCTTTTTTAGACAAAGAATCCTGGCCTGAAGATGGCTATTGGCATCAGAAAGAGGGGAACGAACTGGAAATATTTTCTATGGATGAATGGAAGTTACATTATTTTCAGAGTAAGAAATACTAGTTATAGATAATTCTTCCTTTTCTCCTTCAACTCTTATTTTAATACTATTTTACTCAGATTTATCAAACAGAAATATGTTATTATATAATACATATCAAAAATTATTTGGATCCAAATTAGGTATTTCATAAATCTTTCTTTATATTACTTGGTATCACACTAATGCTAACCAAGGAAATGACCCCTGTATTGTTAGCTATGGAGAATTTGTCACCATGTGGGATTTTCTACAGTGGAAACAGTCATGTATAGAAAATGAGGCAAACTCTTGTATGTACCACGGCTTTTTGGTTTTCATGCTACAACTTCTTAACTCCAGGTCACAACTTCTTGCATTCTAAAGTAGTCCACAAATATTTCATTACTGAGGATCTCTATAATTCACATCAACCTTCATGGATACCAACATTAATATATAGGTATGCTAATACATGGGCTTCCCTGGTAGCTCAGCTGGTAAAGAATCACCTGCAAAGCAGGAGTCCCCAGTTCAATTCCTGGATCAGGAAGCTCCTCTGGAGAAGGGATAGGCTACCTACTCCAGTATTCTTGGGCTTTCCTGTTGGCTCAGACAGTAAAGAATCCATCTGTAGTGTGGGAGACCTGGGTTTGATCCCTGGTTTGGGAAGATCCCCTGGAGGAGGGCACGGCAACCCACTCCTTGCCTGGAGAATCCCCATGGACAGAGGAACATGATGGGTTACAGTCCATGGGGTTGCAAAGAGTCAGACATGACTAAGCACAGCACAGCACAGTACTTGCTAATACATGCTTTACCCGTCTGAGCCACCAGGGAAGTCCTAGTACATATATAATTTCATCAAACTGCATTAAATGAATAATATTTCATTTTCTCCTTCTTTCAAGCTAAGCAATTAGATAGTCTTTCCTTTATTTTTCTGAGCCTGTCTTGACAACATTTCTACTCACTCAGTAACTGTCAACTCCACTGTCCTTTTTCTTTGAGCTTGCTAAACTTGTTCCTGTCTCAAAATCTTTGCCCTTGCTCTAACTTATGCCTGAAATATTCATCATCTAGATTAGTTGTTCTCAACTGGGCATGATTCCCCCGCTAGGGAACATTTAGGCAATGTCTGTAGGCATTTTTCATCATCAAAATTTGGGGTGGGAAATACTACTGACATCTGCTGGGTACATACTAGGGATCCTGCTAAATACTCCACAATATACAGGGCAGCCTTCTTGTCTTTCTTATTTGACCCCAAACATCAACATTTCCAAGATTAAGAAATCCATCCTTAGATTTTCCTCATAACTAATTCTTTATAATCATTTAGAAAGAATTTAGTTTGTAATTCATATAACACCTATCAAGGCCTTCTCTAACCATCCAGTGTAAATAGTTCCACTCTTGCTGTCACCTGGTCACTCTTTATTCTAACTTGTTCTTGAAGTGCTTATTTTTTTCTAAGATTAATCTTTAAAATAATGGTTGTTAAATATGTTTTTATAGGTAAGGGCTTTATTGCATTCACAGTTGTATTGCCAGTGCTTACAGGACTGACTGGCATATGGTTGACAATATTTTTGAATGAATATTGGAAGACTGATGAGATCAGTAGGTCATCGTTAAGGGTTGTGTGTGAAAGTGACTCAGTTGTGTCTGACACTTTGAGGCCCCATGTGCTGTAAACTGCCATGCTCCTCTGTCCATGAGATTCTCCAGGCAAGACTACTGGAGTGGTAGCAATTCCATTCTCCAGGGGATATTCCTGACACAGGAATTGAACCTGGGTATCCTACATTGTAAGCAGATTCTTTACCATCTGAGTTACCAGCCCCTAGTTAAGGGTTACACATATTTAATTCATAAAATTTTACCTCAGAGGAAGAAAACGTACTTTCAGCTCTCTTATGCAGCATGATGGCAGAAAAGTTGTATTTTCTAACAGTTTAAAACATCTTGAAGAAGTTACACTTTTAGTAATGGTTGAATAGATTGTATTGGACTGTCTTCACCTATAATAACTATAATCTTTGGTCAAAATAAGAACAAGCAAACACAAAGGCAACAGAGAGTGACAAAACAAATAAAACCAGTGACAAAAGAAACTGTGGCACTGAATTGAATCAGTTTGACTTTTATTTAGCCAAATAAAAGTCACCTGAGTATATTCTTCAGTCCAACTCAGTAAAAAGAGATGATTCTAACTAGATATTAGAAGACAAGGACTTTAAAATCAGCTTTTATAAATATGACAAGGAAATGAAGGAAATCATGATTTTAATGAATGAACAGTATGTGGGATCTTACTTCCCTGATCGGGAATCGAACCTGTGCCCCCTACACCGAGAACACAGAATCTTAATCACTGGACTGCCAGGGAAGTCCCTGTCATGTAACTTTTGATAAGATACAAGACATTGCAAATTTTATCTTGTTAGTTGCTGAATGTTTTTTGTCTTCATAAAAATGTTCTTGAACTTTGTTCTGAGGTGCAGTTAAATTACCTGGAAGCAGGTTGATACTTCTGATTCTTGTTTTTAAAATTTATTAGGTAGACCATAACAGCATTCAATACAGACCTAATTATTTCTCACCTGAAGCAAGACCCTACTCTACCTAATATCCCCATAAAGGTTTTACAGTCTGGCTAGAGAAAAAGGCATTATTGTCATTCTTATGCAGACTCTGAAGATTGTTCTGTTTTATCATTTTGGAAAAATGTCTCCAGCTTTTTGTTAGTTTCCTTACATGCATCCTTTGATCAGTACTCTGAGGAAAAATTATAAACTAGACTTCATCCAATTTAGAAATGTATGCTCATCAAAAGACACATTTAAGCAAATAATCCATACACTGGGAAAAATATTTCTTAAACACATATTTCAAAGAAGACTTATGTCTAGAATACATAATGAAATTACTGTGATGCAATTATATGACAATCCAGTAGACACTAAGCAAAAGACTTAACAGATGCTTCAAAAAGGAAGTTAAATGAATGGACATAAGCACCTGAAGTAGTGATCCACATCTTTAGCCCTTTGGGAAATGAAGATTGGAACCACACAAGATAATTCTACACACTCACTCTAGTGACTAAAATTAAATGAACTGACAATACCAAATTTCGTTGATAATTTAGATGAAATCGAATTTGGCAAGAAAGTAGATAGAATGAATGGAACTACAATTTGGGAGACTACAATGATACAATGACTTTGGCAAAATTGTTTGGCAGTTTCCTGTGGAGTTAAATGTATACCTATTCTGTGTGTGCTTAGACAGTCGTGTCTGACTCTTTGCAACCCCATGGACTGTAGCCTTCCAGGCTTCTCTGTCCATGGTTTTCTCCAGGCAAGAATACTAGAGTGGGCAGCCATTCTCTTCTCCAGGGGATCTTCCCAACCCAGGGATTGAACCCAGGTCTCCTACATTGCAGAAGAATTCTTTACTGTCTGAGCCACCAGGGAAACCCATACCTACTCTATGATGTAGCAATGTATTTTTAAGCTACTTCTCCAAGACAAACTGTGTTTCCAAAACAAGGTTTATACATGAATCTTCACAGAAGCTTTATTCATAAAAGCCCCAAACTGAAACAATTGAAATACTTATGAAAAGAATCGATAAGCAAATTGTAGTATAACAATTAAAATATAATCATACAGCAGAATACTACTCAGGAATAAACTGCTGATATAAATTATGACATGTTTGAATCTCACAGAAATGCAAGCAAAAAACGCTGGGCACAAATACATCATGTGATATATTGGCACACATGTATTGTGTGATTTCTTTTATATGAAGTTCTAGAATAAGAAAACTAATTTATGGTGAATATAAGCAGAGAAGCAGTTGCTCTTGGAATGGGGGATTGACTTGGAAGGAATACAAGTGATCTTTCTGAGATGATGAAAACATTCTATATATTGATAGGGTTAGAGGGTTACAGAGATATATGCATTTGTCAAAACTCATCACATTATATACTTAAGATTTATGAATTTCATATATATAATTTTTACCTAACGTTCTACACTGTTAGACAAACTCACAACACTAATTAGTAGACTTCCTTTTTGCATTGCTATGGTTTAGCAACTCTGAAACTACTTTGTCTGAATTCTAGGATTAAGCAAATGAGTAAAAGCAGTGAGAATAATAATGCCAGCTGGATTTTGTGCAGCTAATAACAGATTTACAAGAGTTAAATGCTGTAACGCTTGAATTCATGCTATGGTTTTGGATTAGAATGGGTGAGATCAGTATGAATTCATAATTTTTAATAATTGTGTATATGTATAACATTTATAAATTACATATACTTATTTTTCTAGTATTGTTCACTGCTAAGAGAACCAAGAAAATGATACACCAGTAACAGTGAACACAGTAGGGTCAAATATTTGTTGCTTCTTAAAAGTTTCTATTAATAGGAACCAGGGCTCTTTGGAGAAATGACTTATTCTGGGGCTGGGATATGAAAAGTATTAATGTAAGAAAAGTCTTGAATGTCTGTGTGCCAGAAAGTGAGAAAATGATGAAAGAAATGCGGACATATATTAAAAGAACACCTGATTTCTCTTGAAGAGAGACCCGCTAGCCAAACTTGGGACAGTGTGGGCAGTAAAATCAAGAATGATAGTAAAGGACTATGCTATGCTATGCTAAGTCACGTCAGTCGTGTCCGACTCTGTGTGACCCCATAGACGGCAGCCCACCAGGCTTCTCCGTCCCCGGAATTCTCCAGGCAAGAACACTGGAGTGGGTTGCCATTGCCTTCTCCAAATGGACTATAGCCCGTTAAATAAAATAAGAATCTGTAAGTTCATATTAACATAAATAAGTAATTGATTAAATAAAAGGGGAAGAAGAGGAAGATCTTTCTGACTCTTGAATGGCACTTGATAAATGAGGAGGGAATGATGAATTAGAAATCATCAATGGATGCTAAAATTAAGGAGGGAAAGTTTGATCAAAATAACAATGATAAGACTATCTCCCCACGAATTATTCATTAATTGTAAAGGAAAAAAATATTAACTCTGGAAGGAAGAAACCTGGCATACACCATATTTTTTTTAGTGTTTTTAAATTAAAGTTGATTTAGAATGTTGTGTTAGTTTCCTAATTTATTCTTCCCTTCTTCTGCTTTATCCTTTGGTAAGCATAAATTTACTTTTTGGGTCTGTGAGTCTATTACTATTTTGTAAATAAATTCGATTATATCATTTTTTTAGATTCCACATGCAAGTGATATTATATGATATTTCTTTCTATCTGACTAACTTCACTCAGAATGATCAGCTCTAGGTCCATTGCTGGGTAGGTAATATGGTGAAACAGATTTAATCAATTAGGTGTAAAAGGAACTCTTCTCTTATTTGCAGCATTATTTTGCCTATTAAAGACAATGTCTTGTTTATTTCAGGTGGTTGGTCATTCATTTCAGAGAGTATGACAAGTTATTGAAGAGATTTCACTGGGTCTGTTTTATTCTCATCAGTTATTATGTAGTAGACCCCTAAGTTGATTCCTTTGACTTTCTGTGATTTATTCATTCATGCAGGCCCTAGCATGGTAGGCAGGGTACAGTCTTCACAGCCTGCACCACTGTTTTTATTGCACAGTGGCATGGCTTTCCATCGTGCTGTTAAGACTTTGTGAGTCAAGACCCCTAGCACATCTGTACACAACATGCAGCACTGCAGAGATGTCAAAACCCAGGACACATACAGCCCCACACTTGACAAGTAGAGCGTTATTAGCATTGGTAATAAGACGACCTGGGTTTGTCTGCAGAGGTCCCTCAGCTTGTGATCATTTACATTCACTCCACACTACATTCAAACCAGGCTCTTAAACGAGCCAGCTTTAGAGAAGACAATAGAAACCCTGACAATAAGCTGAAATATTTGGGTAGAAATTCATTCATTTTAATTAAGAGAACCTCTCTGACCTGCCTTCTGGCAATTAGCACAGTTGTGTGTGGTCCTTTTATTTGAACCGACAATCACAATCTTAGGTTCCATGGGCTCAGGGAGCCTTCTCTCCTCCAAAACTGCACAGTCTAGCTCTCCTCTCTGTAAACAGATTCTCTTTGACTTGCAACAGCAAACACTTCAAACATTTGCATTTCACTCATTATTTGTGCTGCTACAGGCTGAGCATGACCCTGCCATAGAAACAAATCCAGCTGAAAACCACGTAACAGCACTGGTTATATAACTATTAGAGTTCCTTGAAATATATTTTCCAGGATTAAAAGAAAGAAATGGGATCTTTGCAGCACGAGATTAGCTTGTTCTGGTCTTGTTTTTCATTTCTCTTAGCAAAACCACTTTCTCCTTAAACCTAAATTATAAGAACTCAGCTCTTATCCATAGTAAGAAGTCAGTAAAAAGAATATCAAACTTTGTATTAGAGAGCACAGTGGGAAATTTACTACAGTTTTTTTCTGTATTTTTTTCCTTGACAATTATGATTTTGATAGATGAAGACTGAAGTGTTTAGGAATGGTAGGCAAGTAGATTTCTTTATTGTGAAATAAAAGAAATCTCAAATTGAGTTTCAGAATCTCAGATGTGCCCTTCCTTTGATCTGTCACATTGTGTTACCTTCCATCACAGTTTTGCACAACTCCTCAGATTTATAGGAGCCAGCCTTTGCTTTTTCCAGGTCAGATACTAATTTAGAAATTTGGTGTGAAGTCATGATGAATAATGGATGAACCTGTTTTCTGAATTGGAGTCCCAGATTCTGAGGGACTTGGGAAATCTTCACAGCCAGCTAGAACATGTGAACTTGAATGCCAGTGAGAGATCCACCTGAAGGAACCATTTGCTTCTCTACCTGCCTGGCTGTCCACTCACTGCCAGCTGGAATTAGTTTTGAGAGCAAATCATATTGTCACACGTGAAATGTTAAAATATTTGTGTCTAAATTCGGTATGTATCTAGAAATCCTGCTTTCTTAAATTGATTGCTAATACACAGAAATCAGGTTTAGGTTTGTAAAGTGCACCATATTGCTTTCAGGAGTCTTTGGCCATTAAAATCATCCAAAATCCGTTTCTGCTTTGCATGCTTGATGCTTGTGTAGGCTTCACATTCTTTTTAGAGAAATGTCTCTACTTCTTTGATGAACAAATGACACTGAATTAAGACTTTTTTCTTCAGAAGGCTTGCAGTAGTGCAAGGCAGTTGAATAAATACAAAATATTCATTCAGAGTATAGAGAATAAAGTATAGGATTATAGAAGTTTGAGCTCTTGAGGTTTTAAAAATTCTTCCTGAAAAGGTATCAGATGATTTAGAAATACCCACCAAATCATAATGTTCATAAGGTTTTCTTGGTTCTCTTAAGTTTCTCCAACTGTATTCCTTCTGGCAAAGGCATTCCATGGTAGCTTTCTGGACAAAATGGAAAAATAGAGTAATAGTATATTTAGAAGATTTGAAATGGGTTATGTTACCCAAAAAAGGGTAATGGAGAGCAGGTTCAAGTTAACTTGCTGTGGGACTTCTTTTAATTTTTTTAAGCCTTGTGTTGTTAGAGTTTTTGATCTATTAAAATATAGATGCTGTTTTATTAGATTTATAGATGACCCAAAGATGGGAATGGTATTGAATATGCCATAAATAGATGACAGAATCAGGACTAAAAAGACCTTTACAGGCTGAAATAAAGGCTGAAACTATCAAAATGAACAAATTTGAGGTTGTGCTTCTGATCACAAAGAGATCTTCACAAGTGCCAATAGCAGGAGATGTTCCTTTAGCAGAGTAAAGATGGGATCTCGCATCACTAAGTGCAATGTGAGGCAGCAATGTGATGTGGCACAATAATATTGTGATTTAGATACATTGGTAGATGCACAGTACAAACATGAATAAAGTGCCAGAGTGTTCCTGATGGCTCAAAACATGGAGAGTTCCTGGAGTGATATCTGAAACTGTTTCCCCGCTACATGTACACACAAGGAGAGGCAAAAGGAAGAGGCAGGCCACTCTAGATGGGTTCAGTTCAGTTCAATTGCTCAAAGAGTCGTGTCCAACTCTTTGCGACCCCATGAATCGCAGCACACCAGGCCTCCCTGTCCATCACCAACTCCCGGAGTTCACTGAAACTCACGTCCATCGAGTCAGTGATGCCATCCAGCCATCTCATCCTCTGTCGTCCCCTTCTCCTCCTGCCCCCAATCCCTCCTAGCATCAGAGTCTTTTCCGATGAGTCAACTCTTTGCATGAGGTGGCCAAAGTACTGGAGGTTCAGCTTGAGCATCATTCCTTCCAAAGAAATCCCAGGGCTGATCTCCTTCAGAATGGACTGGTTGGATCTCCTTGCAGTCAAAGGGACTCTCAAGAGTCTTCTCCAACACCACAGTTCAAAAGCATCAATTCTTCGGCTCTCAGCCTTCTTCACAGTCCAACTCTCACATCCATACATGACCACAGGAAAAACCATAGCCTTGACTAGGCGAACTTTGTTGGCATAGTAATGTCTCTGCTTTTGAATATGCTGTCTAGGTTGGTCATGACTTTCCTTCCAAGGAATAAGCGTCTTTTAATTTCATGGCTGCAGTCACCATCTGTAGTGACTTTGGAGCCCAGAAAAATAAAGTCTGACACTGTTTCCACTGTTTCCCCATCTATTTCCCATGAAGTGATGGGACCAGACGCCATGATCTTCGTTTTCTGAATGTTGAGCTTTAAGCCAACTTTTTCACTCTCCACTTTCACTTTCATCAAGAGGCCTTTTAGTTCCTCTTCACTTTCTGCCATAAGGGTGGTGTCATCTGCATATCTGAGGTTATTGATATTTCTCCCAGCAATCTTGATTCCAGCTTGTGTTTCTTCCAGTCCAGTGTTTCTCATGATGTACTCTGCATAGAAGTTAAATAAACAGGGTGACAATATACAGCCTTGACGTACTCTAGATTAAACTTTCTAGAAGAAACATTTTTTTCATACTGTCATTAGACCATATCTCATAAAATCTTTTGAATTAATGAAGATACTTCAGAGTTTCCTTTCTGCAAAATGAAAACAGGATTCCAGTTTGGCTGAGCCAAAGCTACACCTCATCTAGGTATCAGCCCACGTTCTCTTGTCTTTGAATAACTATTTTCAAATAGCATCACTCATTATTTTTCTTAGAACTGAGTATCTGTGCTATAATTTTCTAAACTCTTTCCCTTGAGCTCACCGCATTATTCCCCTCATTCTATGTAGCTTTCTTATACCTTCTTCTGACTTTGTCTGCTGCTGCTGCTGCTGCTAAGTCGCTTCAGTCGTGTCCGACTCTGTGCGACCCCAGAGACGGCAGCTCACCAGGCTCCCCCGTCCCTGGGATTCTCCAGGCAAGAACACTGGAGTGGGTTGCCATTTCCTTCTCCAATGCATGAAAGTGAAAAGTGAAAGTGAAGTTGCTCAGTCATATCCGACTCTTAGCGACCCCGTGGACTGCAGCCTACCAGGCTCCTCTGTCCATGGGACTTTCCAGGCAAGAGTACTGGAGTGGGGTGCCACTGCCTTCTCCGACTTTGTCTGGTAGTACCTATTTCTAGAATCAGCTCTGCTGACCTCATTAAACTGGGCTCTGTTTAAATTACCAATTGACCCATTTGGTAACACAGAGACATAGTACATTTTTCTTTCTTTTTACGCTGTACTCTTGCCTGGAAAATCCCATGGACAGAGGAGGCTGGTAGGCACAGTCCATGGGGTCACAAAGAGTCAGACACAACTGAATGACTTCACTTTCACTTTTCACTCTCATGCATTGGAAAAAGAAATGGCAACCCACTCCAATATTCTTGCCTGGAGAATCCCAGGGACAGAGGAGCCTGGTGGGCTGCTGTCTATGGGGTCGCACAGGGTAGGACACGACTGAAGTGACTTAGCAGCATGAGACTTTGCTGTTCGGTAAATGAAGAAACTGTCTCAAGGACTACTGTAATTTCAAGGGTTGGCAATAGACAAGAGATCTAGCCATGAATGTTAATTTCCTCTTTTCCTACCTAATTTTCTACTTTCACAGAGGAAATATTCAAAAGAAAAGGCTGAAGAGATTAAGAGATTAAATAGTGTGGTTCACACTAAGAAATAGTACAGAGATAACTCATGGAAAATATTTCCAGTAAATTTTCTGCTGTTTGAACTGAAGTTCACATTACTTAAAGTGGCACTTAAAGTTTGAGACTCCTCTGTGCTCTTCCTGACTGTGACATTGCATGCAAAAGACATTATTTTTCTCTTGCTATCTATTTGGTATTTCTTTTAAGAACAGAAACTGGCAGTGTTCTTTAAAGTTATTTGAAGGTAAAAAATAACTTGAATCTAGCTCTATGAGTCACATTATTTTATAGAATTCTTTTTTTTTTTAAACTTCTGTTTCTCACCATGTGAAAATGTCCTTTAAATGATTTTCATGCTGCATTGTATTCAGTCATATCAAACTGAATATTTCCCTGCAAAAATTTAGTAGCAGTTTCAAGAAGTCTTGTTCAAACCCATTACAATTCATCAAGTAATTTTATTACTTTCCAATAGTGACTTAAAATTATTTGCATTTGATTGCATTGTTTTTAAAAAATTCTTATTGATATACAAAGCTTTTATAATAGTTTCTTCTAGAAAGTTTAATCTTTCAACTAATATGTATATATTAGTTTTACTATTTATTATCACTTTATGCTTTACAAATCAGACATATGGATATTATATATGTAATATAATTATATATTTATATTTATGAATTATGTATAAGGAGGATAAATACTACACAGATATATGCACAATGTTAATTAGATAATACATCTTATAAAAGAGTGGCTTGAGATTTAGTGACAGAAGTAAAGTAATTTGTCCAAAGTTATGTAGTCAGGGAATGGCTCAACTAGTTCACAAACTCAGCTTCATTGTCTTTATGTCCAATGCTATCTCTGCTTGTATTATTCTATCTAATGGTAATAGTTATTATTGCTTTTGTTTTTTAACATATTATAGAGCCTATTTCAATTTCTCTTTTGTAATTTATTGGCATTTTTTCTTTAATTTATCTAATTTTTATTATAGAGTAGATAAGATAATTTCTTTAAAACTTGTATTTAAGCAATAATCACTAAATTGGTAATTTACCTGTAAGATAATTTAGGTTTGCAACTTAAAGATCAGTTTATTTAACTGTTAACTGCTGCTCCAATTAGTAATGCCTAGTAAATCAAATGCAGATGTTTAAGAAAATTAGATAAGGATACAAAAGAACATAAATCAAGAAGCATTTTAGCCTCTTAAGTTCACTGAAAACTTACCAATTTGGATAATGTTGGGTAAAATTATGAACGAGTTAAAGTTTCTGAAATACAAAACATTAATTCCCTAAATATTACAGAGCATATAGTATAGCATGATAAAAATATGCATGTTTAAAAATATATGTGATTTTCACTTTTAAGTGTACTATAAAGTGAACTTTCAAAATTGTTTATTGAGAAGTATGTCTGAGAGGAATAATACAGGGTAGTGGGAAAAAAAGTGGGCTTTCCAGTGAAGTGATCCTTTCCCAGTTTTATTCATATTTCCCTGGTGGCTCAGATGGTAAAGTGTCTGCCTGCAATGCGGGAAACCTGGGTTCAATCCCTGGGTCTGGAAGATTCCCTGGAGGAGGAAATGGCAACCCACTCCAATACTCTTGCCTGGAAAATCCCATGGACTGTAGCCTACCAGGCTCCTCAGTCCATGGGGTCACAAAGAGTCGGACACGACTGAGTGACTTCACTTACTCATTCATATTTCTGAATGCAGATCCTTTCTTTATAAAAGATGTTAACAATACCCACTCCACAGGGGTATTAAACGAGATCACATAAGTAAACTACCTATCACAAAGTCTGTGATCAATTGCTTCCCTGCCTTTGTTAGTTGCTTTCTCAGCACTGATCTGAGATATAGCAAAGAGGACAGACAGGCTACAGACTGCAATTGCTGTATGTTAGTTGACATGCACCTTTTTGATAGTATACCCCTCCATACTTCCCTTTTGTTTTTCTTCATTTATTCACTTATCTATCATGTATACTAAGTACTCATGATGTGCTGATACTGTGTGATGAATGGAGGCAGTAAGGAAAACATGCTTGAATTACTGGCTGAGTTTATCAAGTTAGTTTTTCTGACTCCAGTCCAGGCCTTTTTTCATTACCCATGGCTGTACAGCAAGGAAAGCAAGAATCATACAAATGAGCCACGAGTGAACTCTTATAAAAAAGTATGTAATTAAAATCCAAATTGTTACCTATAAATACTTGAGGAATCTCAGCAAGCAGACTGACTCGTCAGGCTGGAGGTGCTGTAGTGAGGGTAGGAGGGGTACCAGTGGACATTGAGGGGTGGGAAACACAATATGTTCCTTGCAAGGAAGGCATGGAGGCAAGAAATCTCACATTCCTATCTAACGTTCAGGTGCTCAGAATAATGAATGGAAGTTCATGTTATAAAGTCATCTGAAATAAGATTATTAGGCTGAAATGAAATGTGATTTAGGGAACCTTGAAAAATAGACAGGTACATCTTATTATAATAATAATTGCTAATATTTATTGCACATTAACTGTGTACCAGGCATTGTTCTAAAGGCTTTAAATATATTAACCCATGTAATCCTTGCTACAAGACTATGATATAGTTATTATTATTCTCATTTTACAGAGGAAGAAACTGAAGCCCAGAAAGTTTGACTCACTTGGCATAAAGCTTACAGTGGAGATGTTGCTGAGCTGGGCTTTGAATTCAAGCAGTTTGGCTCCAGAATCCATGGTTTTATTGTCTTTGTTACCCTAACTATCTCATAAAGTCTGGTGTGGGAATGAAATGACAGTTTTTGATGAGGGAATTGACACAATTTAAGCTATACAGCAAGAAATGTGTATTGGGGAAGTGTAAAGTCAGAGACCCCAGGTGGTGTTTCATTAATGAGTCGGTAGATCTATAGCCTAGGGTAAGGTTATTGGAATGGAGAATTGGAGAACTTACTTCATGTGAGCTATGAGGATAAAAGTAATTCTAAGTTGCTCCAAGTTATTAAGACTTATTGCTTGACAGAAGGATGTTGTTATTGAGAAAGACAGGGAAATTAGGGCAGGTGGCAGGTTTGGGGAAATACACAATGAAATTGGCTTTACACACAGAGATTTTGATTTAGCTTTTGAACTTGTGAGGCTTGGACTTGAAAAAGATTGAGAGATAGATACGTAAGTTTGGGAGTCATTAGCAAAGAGGTGATAGTGAAAGTTACAAGAATAGATGCACTCACTCTCCAAGGGAGAGACTGTGAAGAGAAAAGAGCAGATGGCAGAAGAAGCAGGTTAATTAGTAACATCCGCTAATGGCCAACCAAAGGTTGCCAAGCAGAGAACCTGCCAGATTTGTTGAAACAATAGTTTTCAAATTGTGTTTACAGTAGTACTTTGCTTAGCTAACCCTGTCCTCCATATAGTTTGTGGGGAACAGGGCACCTGTGAATCAGTTCCAATTATAAAAAAAATTAGAGTATTGAGGGAGCCAAATAAATGAAGTTTGCACTAAACACACCCCCTTCCCCATCCTGACAATCACCTTTCTTCTCTAGCTTAGTATATACCCCTCATCTTCCCAAAGGAATCACATAATTCTCACATTGAATTCTTTCTTTTCTGAAAGTTTCCTTTATTTATTTTATTTTACCTGCAACAATCAAAAAAATTCAGTGGCTCAGCATTTTGTCCATCATGGTTTTAATAGTTCTAATTTATTAAGGAGCTTGCTGCTGCTAAGTCACTTCAGTCGTGTCTGACCCTGCGCGACCCCACAGACGGCAGCCCACCAGGCTTCCCCGTCCCTGGGATTCTCAAGGCAAGAACACTAGAGTGGATTGCCATTTCCTTCTCCAATATTGGACTCTTTTTCTTTTTTCCCTTAAAATATTTACAACAATCTATTACTCCTTCTGAATTTTAAATTGCTTAGCTTTCTTTGGAAATAGCAGTTCATTTTATGCATCAATTTTTGTTTACCTCCATTTTATCCTTCATTCTCCAGCCTTCAGACAAAAAAAAAAGTTTACTGATACTTTTTGTACTTCCTTTAGAAATAGAAATTGTTTATACTCATACATTATGCTATTTTTCCAATGTGTGATTCTTTAAAATGTGCCTTGTCCCAACTGACTTCCTTGAATTAACTGTGCTCTATTAATCACTGGAAAAGGTCAGTTTTCATTCCAATCCCAAAGAAAGGCAATGCCAAAGAATGCTCAAACTACCGCACAATGGCAGTCATTTCGAAGGAAATGGCAACCCACTCCAGTATTCTTGCCTGGAGAATCCCAGGGACGGAGGAGCCTGGTGGGCTGCCGTCTATGGGGTCGCACAGAGTCGGACACTACTGAAGTGACTGAGCAGCAGCAGCAGCACACGCTAGTAAAGTAATGCTCAAAATTCTCCAAGCCAGGCTTCAGCAATATGTGAACCGTGAACTTCCTGATGTTCAAGCTGGTTTTAGAAAAGGCAGAGGAACCAGAGATCAAATTGCCAACATCCTCTGGATCATGGAAAAAGCAAGAGAGTTCCAGAAAAGCATCTATTTCTGCCTTATTGACTGTGCCAAAGCCTTTGACTGTGTGGATCACAATAAACTGTGGAAAATTCTGAAAGAGATGGGAAAACCAGACCACCTGATCTGCCTCTTGAGAAATTTGTATGCAGGTCAGGAAGCAACAGTTAGAACTGGACATGGAACAACAGACTGGTTCCAAATAGGAAAAGGAGTTCGTCAAGGCTATATATTGTCACCCTGTTTTTTAACTTATATGCAGAGTACATCATGAGAAACGCTGGACTGGAAGAAACACAAGCTGGAATCAAGATTGCCAGGAGAAATATCAATAACTTCAGATATGCAGATGACACCACCCTTATGGCAGAAAGTGAAGAGGAATTAAAAAGCCTCTTGATAAAAGTGAAAATGGAGAGTGAAAAAGTTGGCTTAAAGCTCAACATTCAGAAAACAAAGATAATGGCATCTGGTCCCATCTCTTTATGGAAATAGATGGGGAAACAGTGGAAAGAGTATCAGATTTTCTTTTTCTGGGCTCCAAAATCACTGCAGATGGTGACTGCAGCCATGAAATTAAGAGAGTTTACTCCTTGGAAGGAAAGTTATGTCCAACCTAGATAGCATATTCAAAGCAGAGACATTACTTTGCCAACAAAGGTTTGTCTAGTCAAGGCTATGGTTTTTCCTGTGGTCATGTATGGATGTCAGAGTTAGACTGTGAAGAAGGCTAAGCGCCGAAGAATTGATGCTTTTGAACTGTGGTGTTGGAGAAGACTCCAGAGGGTCCCTTGGACTGCAAGGAGATCCAACCAGTCCATTCTGAAGGAGATCAGCCCCGGGATTTCTTTGGAAGGAATGATGCTAAAGCTGAAACTCCAGTACTTTGGCCACCTCATGCGAAGAGTTGACTCATTGGAAAAGACTCTGATGCTGGGAGGGATTGGGGGCAAGGGGAGAAGGGGACGACAAAGGATGAGATGGCTGGATGGCATCACTGACTTGATGGACGTGAATCTGAGTGAACTCCAGGAGTTGGTGATGGACAGGGAGGCCTGGTGTGCTGCGATTCATGGGGTCTCAAAGAGTCGGACACGACTGAGTGACTGATCTGATCTGATCTGATTCATCAAAGCTTAATTTACTAAATGCCACCCTAAACTGTTGTCTTCAGACAAATTACATTGTAATTCCCTCCTTATAAGAAAATTGAATGTTAAGTCCTTCCAAAATAATCATTCTGTCTTTTTTTGGTAACCCTCCACAAATCTTTGATGATGCTCAGTTATATGACTTGATAATTTTGTTAATAAAGAAAAATGATAATAACAATGCATCATATTACCATGGTTTTGAACTTAATTTTATGAGCAGTGTACTGTATATTTTCATTCTTTTGGATCTTCAAACTGTTAACTTCTTTTTATAGTGTTGTAGCCAAACATCTGCTTCCTCATAATCAAACTGCCTATAGTTTCCATGTCATTTGTTTCCAGATGGTGAGGGTTCTATTGTGTCCACTTCTTATGAAGAACTGCCTTTGTTTCTTTTAGACTTCAGATCTTGGAGGTGCTGACAGTAAGCCCATCTTAAAGGAGTGGTGCTACCGTTAGTACTTCTTTGCCTGCTGCAAATCTCTGCGAACTACCAAGAGACAGGTTGGGACAGAGCTTGGATATCTACGAGCATAGGCTTGAAATTTCTTGGTGGATATTTGTTGATATCTGGGACTCTGTGGTTTATGGTAGCATTTCCCAAAATATATTCTTAAATGTTATAATGTACGAATAAATGTGACAAAAAGAATTATCTAGTCCAATATGTAAAATTCTGAGTTTATTAATGTTGAGAAGTTGTCTTTGCTCTCTGAATTCTCAGAGCCCTCAAATACACGAATTATCACTGACTTCCATGAGGGAGGTGTTGTGTCTTCTGCATCCCCATTTTCTTTCCTCTTCTTACATGTTGCAGGAGCATTTCATCAGACCACATTTTAGGAAATGCAGGTCTAGCTATAGACTCCAGTATAAACATTTTTGATGAAATGATTTGTTTTTTTTTCCATTCATTTTCCATGATTATAGGATCATATTTTAACTGAATATTTTGTCCTAAACTATCTTAATTTCTGTTTCCCGGTAAAACTGTAGACAGCCAGTTTAGATTTTTATTTTTGAAAACTATTTTAAAATTTCATTAATAATTAGAGTAGCCTGGAACTTTTGTTAAGTCATATAGTTTGTTTTCCATAATAAGAAATTACTGTTCTCAGTATTCAAAAATTATCTTTACTGACAAAATGCATTCATTTAGGAAATGTTTACTGAATACATGCACTCAGTCATAGGGTGAACAACCTTTCCAGTCTTCCTAGAGCTGAAGCAGTTCTGAAAATACAGGACTTCGGGTGCCAAAACTGGGGCATTACTAGACAAACTGGCGCTAGTGTGTCACCCTCAAAAATGTAGCAGTGGACAAGGACATTCTAAGCAAAGGAAACAGCATGTATCAATGCCCTGAGGCAGGAACAAACTCATTTTAGTTATGAATAGGAGCATTAAATTAAAAGCAGAGAGATAGGCAGAGGCCAGGTCATACACAGATATATGTTGAGAATGGGATTATGATTTTATCTTAGGGACAAAGGGAAATGACTGGAAGATTTTAGTAATATAATGATATTTTAAATTGTTAAGAAATGGACTATAAATTTAGAAAAGGCTATTGTAGAAGTCTAGGTGGTAGAAGATGGTATTACATAGAAGTAACTGGGAGAGTGATATAACTGAGAAATATAATTGACTGGAATTGCTCAATGATGGTATCTGGGGTGCATTTGAGTTTTAGGACAAGTATAAGTGAATGGATAGAGGTGTAATTTACTGAGAGGGAGAATATCAGAGGAGGTACAGCTTTGGTAGACAGAATGTCCTGGATCATGATTTTTGGTTTGGAAATGTAAAGTTGAGTTGCAAGGCAGCAATCAGACAGAATTGTCAAGCTTAGAGTTGGATATAGAAGTCTGGCTTTATTGGAGAGATCAGACATACAGCAATATATCCATCAGCACATAGACAGTATTTAAAGGCTGGGACTTTATGATAGAGAGTTTTAAAAACTGAAGTAAAAAGTCCCCATGACTGAGCCTTGGTGTGTTCGAACAATTCAGATGTCATGTTAATTCTTCTGAAGAAAAGTACTCCCTCAGTCTAGACTCAAATATTCTCCAAAATCTATTTGGAATGCCTTGGAGAGAGTGCATTCAAATTCCTGTTCACCAGCCTTATTAGTCTTTAAACAGACTTATCTGTAGAATAGAAGAGGTTACTCATCAGGCTACAGCAGCTAGATGAAAATTCCTTCTGGGAGTGAGGCATTTATTCACTTTGTCCTTATTTGATAGTTAGGCTTCCCAGGTGGTGCAGTGGTGGAGAGCATGCCTGCTAATGCAAGAAACACAAGAGAGGCAGGTTCAATCCCTGGGTCAGGAACATCCCCTGGAGAAGTGCAAGGCTATCCACTCCAATATTCTAGCCTGGAGAATTCCATGGACAGAGGAGGCTGGCAGGCTACAGTCCATGGGATTGCAAAGAGTCAGACATGACTGAGTGACTAACACACTACTGTTTAATAGCTATGTTCTGGAAAAAGAGAACTGTGGTCCCAAGTGAGCCTGAGAGAGCATCTATGAAGTCATGAAAGTACCACATACCTACATCTGGAAAGATCTACCTTTGTTATTGATGCTTGCATGTTTGCCTTGCTTCAAATATAAGCTATTTAAAATAAATATAATTAAATATATCTATACCAGGCTATGAAGTATATGTGGAAGAGAAAAAAACATGCTTTAAAAAGATGATGTATGGCAAAACCAATACAATATTGTAAAGTAAAACTAAAATAAAATAAAAAAAAAAAAAAAAACAAATTAAAAATGATAAAAAAAGAGATGTAGGTTCTGTATCCAGTATTATCAGGTAAAAGTCAGAGGAGGGCTTCTACAAGAAGGGACCTATGGGATCTTCACAATCATGGCTCTTCTCTTGATAGGTGTATCTCTTCTGTGGAGAGAGATGATTCATCAGAATGTACAGTCGGATGAAAAATTCCTTTCTGTAGTGTCATTTCCTGTGTTTTAGCTTTGTTTTCACTAACAGCTGTGGAAATTTATTTAGTTTTCTCATGTAGTTTTCCCCAGTGGGAAGAGACAGTATCAATGAGCAGTATATTTCTCACAGAAAATTGATAAATAAATAGACAATCTTGTAGAAATTCGTCTCTGGGGCTCAAAAAGTATGATAAATTTTTCTTAGGGGGAGTACGCAGGATGGTGTACTCCTGTGAACCAAAGGTCTAGGCTTTGGACCTGAGAGAAATGAAGGACCCATCAGGGAATGGCAGAACTCAGCAAGTGAGGTTATCTGAAAGAGCTCAGTGTGTGTCACTGCTACCTTCACCTCACAGGCTCAGATGAAGTCCTTTTCTTCCTTGGCATCTGCTTCAAAATCTGTTTTGAAGATTTCCTTCTATACCTGTTTCTTTTTTATGGTCTGTGATGTGTGGTACGTTCTTTATTCTGTCCACTTCTTTCGTATTGAATCACCTTTTCTTTTTCGTTTGCTAATGGAGACATACTCTCCCCACCTTCTCACAAGGATCAAAACGGTGGCCACTCAAAGCAACTCCACCTGAATTCTAGAGCTATCTCTCTCTCACCTCTTGTCTTCCTCAGATGTCTTAAGACTTAAGCACAGGACTCCAGGCAATGTAGCCCTGAGGAGGCATCATTACCATCATCTTGCTGGATGTTTTGAGGGCTCACTTTGGTTTTCTAGAAATTAGTGAAGTCTCAAGAGAGCTTATGGAGAAGGCAATGGCAACCCACTTGCCTGGAGAACTCTTGCCTGGAGAATCCCATGGATGGAGGAGCCTGGTAGGCTACAGTCCATGGGGTCACTAGGAGTTGAACACAGCTGAGCGACTTCACTTTCACTTTTTACTTTCATGCATTGGAGGAGGAAATGGCAACCCACTCCAGTGTTCTTGCCTGGAGAATCCCAGGGACGGGCGAGCCTGGTGGGCTGCCATCTCTGGGGTCGCACAGAGTCGGACATGACTGAAGCGACTTAGCAGCAGCAGCAAGAGAGGTTAAATAATATGAGCCAATTTCTTTGAAACTTAAATCCTTTCAAAATGAGCAACCCTTGAAGTGCTGAGTTTAGTAGGTAAACTTCCTAGTGCTTCCTAGGCGTATCATAACAACAACAGAAAAAAAAAAAAAACACAAAACACAAACAGAATGACTTAAAGGAAGAGAAATGCATTGTCTTACAGTTGTGGAAGTGAGAAATCCGAAGTCAGTGTGTCAGGAGGGCTATGATCCCCACAGAGGCTCTGGGGAAGAACCATTCCTGCCTCATTTTAGTTTCTGGTGGCTGTCAATTGCTGGCATTCCCCAGCTTGCAGCTACAGTACATCAGTCTTTGTTTCTATTATTGCATGGCATTCTCCCCTTGCGTCCCCATGTTTCCATGTCTGTTCTCCTCTTCTTATAAAGACAACAGTCATTCGGGATTAGGGCCCACCCTAATGACCTCATCTTAACTTGATTAAATCTGCAAGGTCCTTATTTGCAAATAAGGTTTTATCTAAAGGAGATCAGTCCTGGGTGTTCTTTGGAAGGAATGATGCTAAAGCTGAAACTCCAGTACTTTGGCCACCTCATGTGAAGAGTTGACTTATTGGAAAAGACTCCGATGCTGGGAGGGATTGGGAGCAGGAGGAGAAGGCAATGACAGAGGATGAGATGGCTGGATGGCATCACTGACTTGATGGACGTGAGTCTGAGTGAACTCTGGGAGATGGTGATGGACAGGGAGGCCTGGCGTGCTGCAATTCATGGGGTTGCAAAGAGTCGGACATGACTGAGCGACTGAACTGAACTGAACTCAACCAGGGGAATGACTTTATCAAAGCTTCCTGGGGAGACACAATTCAACCCCTAACATTTGGTGTAGAGACCAGACTTCAGATCTAGAGGAAGTAATAAGAAAATATTCCATCATTATCTTGACATGAAGATATGGACCTGGCTCCACTGACTGCAGGTGTTCTCACACATCCCCCCTTTCTCAAAGACGACTCTTCTTCTTTACATTAAAGCTTCATACCATTATTTCATTGGGATATCAAGACATAACACATAAACTCACCGACTAGACAAAATATACATTTATTGACTGACTTTAGAGCCCCAGACGCTAAGGACCTGGAATAAAAAAATAGAATTGGAAGAATACTTCCTGACATAATTTTTTCCTGTACCAGTGGAGGTGAAAACTCTATGATTTGGAGAGAAAGGGGAGTATAATATAAATATACTCTTGAGGAGTATAATATAAATAGTGAAACTGAAGAAATAAAAACAATAGAAGGAATTGCTGGGATGGATCCCTGTATTAGAGACTTCCCTGGTGGCTCAGATGGTAAAGCATCTGTCTATGATGCGGGAGACCCAGGTTTGATCCCTGGGTTGGGAAGAAGGAAATGGCAATCCACTCCAGTACTATTGCCTGGAAAATCCCATGGACAGAGGAGCCTGGTAGGCTACAGTCCATGGGGTCGCAAAGTCGGACACGACTGAGCGACTTCACGTTCACGTTCATCCCTGTATGAAGACCCTACTTTTGTCTCGTTGGGTTAGAGAGAGCAATAGAATTCTTTTACAGATTTAGGATATGAGAACAGGAGAAAAGGAACCCTGTTCTGACTTGTTATCTGGGAGCCTTGGGCAGGGCAGTGTCACAAACATTCTTCTGCATTATCATAATGGCAAATTTCCATGAAAGAGAGCTTCATAGACTACTGAACAGAGAGGTCCTAAGACAGCCTTAGGGTGGGTCAGCAATATTTTTTTTGTAAATCTGGGAAGAGTGTGAAGGACAGGTGAGAGGGTGGGCAGACTTGGGAAGGATGACTGAGCAGATGGATCTCAGAGGGAAGGTGGATGACCCTGCAGTTGTTAAGAACGCAGCGATGGCGGAGGTGAAAGTATGATAACAACAGCTCCCAGGGACAAGACAACTCTCCTGACCAGGTAGCTTAAGGCCCTGAGATCCAGAGAAGAAAATGAAGGGAAAGGGCAAAGGAGGAGAGCTTGAGATGATGGAGAGTTCACACCAAACTACCCAAGATTGCCTTTTCACTACCTGATGGAATGAGGTCTCAAGACAGAAACTAAGTTCACTTATAGACAAATAAGGTTACCTCCTTTTTTTTGCCTCCTGAGTCTGTGGTTTGAAATATCATACTTACTACAACATCTTTGTAGTAAACAGATGAGTAAGTACATATCTTGTTCATCTTTACTGGAAAAAAGTAAACATTTTTTCCAGTAAACAGATGAACTCCAAGGCACTCTGCAAAGAACATACCTGAATATTAGAGAGTAATCCCCCGGGAAGACAGGGTCAGTGTTTCTGTCATGATTTTATTTTTAGTGTCTAACATGAGGTGCCCTGATAGAGGGCATAATTGCTAAAAAGCAAAGGGGTGATTCACTGTTCTTTAGGTCCAGAGAAATCCTATGGCATGGTAAAAGGAAACATCACATATAGGAGAGCATGTAAGGTAGGGACAAAAGAAACTAGTGATCACCATTTTCCTTCTGGCAAAAGTAGCCAAGCCTGGAGTTTTGTAAACACTGGCTCAAGGAATACGAAAATGCCTTGAGCTCTGTCTCACATATATCACAGTAATAATTTCATCTCTCTTTAACTTCTAACTACCTAGTTGTTAGAGATAATAGATTAATAACTAGCATTTAAGATAAGCACAAGTTTGCTAAACTCAGCTCTTTGTGTACTTTATCTTATTTAAGAGGCACAATAATTCTATGAGGTAGTAATTACTCATTCTCATTTTGCAGATGAGAAAAGCAGCCTGAGAGAGGATAGGTAACTGACTTCTATAGCTGGCTCATGCTGGGACACAAAATCTGGGTTTGCTCTTAGCCATTATACTATATTGCCTCCAGGCAATGGAAAATGTATTTGGAAGCCATTTGTGTTTTAGATTTTTAATATCAAGTATCAATATTTAATGTTTTAAAAATACTGTGATATCCACCTGCTTCAGTAGTTGCAGCACCCTCCCTTTTCCAGCCTCTCTCTATGGCAGAGCTTAGAACAGTCCTGCCAGGGAGATAGCTTCAGATCAGTGAGTTGACTGAAGCCATTTAAGGCACAGAGGAAAACCGCCAGGACGGGACACTGACATCCATCTCTGACTGTCCTTCTCTGGTGATTGCAGAGCTGGGTCTTGGTGACCATATTTGGGCTACAGCAAATGCTGAAGAAATCATATCCATTCTTGCAGAACTCCCTGGGTCGCACTAGTAGCTTAGGGGAAGTATGAAGCAAACATGCCTTTTAGCTCTTGTTTTCAGTTCTTCTAGGGCTGTTGGGGGCAGTGACTCCAATGGTGTGCCTGTCTCCACTTCATCCTTATCACACCTTATTTCAGGTGCCATTAGACACTAAATTTCTAGTTTGCTGAAATGGATGGAATAGTGTCTCAAATACAACTTCCTGCAGTATTTATACCCTCTTTTCCTTCCTAACTCAAAATAGGACTTTCAAATTGCCTACTGCATTGTTTTTCAATTTCACCTGTGAGATTCCCTACCACTTTCCCCATAATATATAATTCTCAAAAGTGCTATAGCTACATCTGTTTGTCAGACTTGTATCTCCTCCTCCATCAGCATGGTTCTCTCTATTCCACCTCCGGCCTGCTGAAGTGACCACTTTCTTTCTGAGCTCTTCCTTCCATGTCTTTTCTGAGGGATAAAGGCATGTTCCTATGGTGAGAGTTTTGTTGTAGACTGAAAACTTTCTCAGACTGTGATGCTGATGCTTTGTGATTTAGCAGCCAATAGTGCAGCCAAGTTTTGGGTTCCTCCACACATTGTAGTTCCTCCTTCCAAATCTCAGTGCTGGCTGTGTTTGCCAGAGATGGTCTATCTTACCAACCTGCCCCAGCCCTTTCTTAAACAGTCTCTCCTGCTCATAGTATAGCTGTAGTCCAGGGGTCAGCACACTATAGCCTGTAGAACAGATCTGGGCCAACATCTATTTTAGTAAATACACTTTTATGGGAACACAGCCACATCCATTCATTTATGTATTATCTGTGACTGCTTCTGTGCTATAACAGCAGAGTTGAGTAGTTTTACAGAGAATAAACGGTTCCCAAAACCTGGAATATTTACTTTATGACCTTTCACAGAAAACAATTACCAACTCTTTTGTAGGCTATTTTGTTTAGTCACTCTGTTGTGTTTGACTCTGTGATCCCAGGGACTGAAACATGCCAATGACATTATTGTATATTTTTTCTATAACCCCAATGGCCAACACTCAGTGTACAAAGAGAACCAATCTGGAAGCTCGTCTCCTCCATTCATATTCTCTCTGCAAGGAATCTGTAATGACAATAGTCAGGGGTCCACTTGTAGACAGAAATTAGGAAGTCAGTCCATGTCAAGATTGAAGAATGAAGCTAATCTGCAGAGAGAAAAAGTTAGATCTTGCTTCCCAGAGGAAACAAAAATGTTGGAATAGCAGCTGTGCTGGCTCCTACTGACTTTCCTGTTCCTGGTTCTAGTCTCTCACAAGGCCCAGCTGCATATTTTGACCTTGGATTTCAGGAGATAACCTTGTATGCTTTCAATAAATTTCCCTTTTCTCTTAAGCTCACTTTGTGACCAAGTCAGTGAGTTTAGGCTTTAGGTATGCATAAGGTTTTCATTCAATATCCTTTCCTTCATAAAGGTTGCTTCATCTTCCCTTGGCCGTACAATTCTCCTCCTAAACATTTAAATCCGGTCCTAGCATATTTGACAACAACATTAATTAGAAATGGGAAACTGATTCCTGTGGGGGAAGGAAGGATGCTGGTGGGAGAATAGGGTTAGGAAATGATCAATTTGTGATCATTTGGGACTTTTTCAAATTGTATGCAGAGGCATGCTGAACATTTCACTCTCTTTTTACTTTTGTGCTTTTGTGAAAGTTCAGATGGAAAATACTTTTTATTCATTTGAAATAACATGGCCTTGCTTTTTTCCACAAAAGTTTTTGGCCTCACTAATCATGTGGTGATTTTTCCTTATTTTAGTACTATCTGGATTTTTTAAAATGTGTTTCCAAAAATATAGGGAAGAAAAAAAGTTTCTGGGCTTTTTGGAGGGCTTCTCCAAGAATCTAATTAGCATCGTAAACAGCTAAAATGTAGAATGATACTTTGATTGAGTCAGGTTAGGTGTGTTGATGTCCTCTTGCCAGCTCCCCTTGTTTTGGCATTGACTTTATTAATTTTTCTCTGTAATCTGGGTCTCATGAACTTTTAAAAAGCAGAGTAGCAAACAAACAGATAATAATGAATATGATCACTGTTTGGCACAGTCATCAAAATCCCTCTTAGGTTATTGATTCTTTAAAAATTGGGTGTTGTTATCTTTTGTTCCTAGATGTAGGCAGACATATGATGATGACACAGCCTGAGAAGAAAGTGATAGAGTTTAGGGGGCATAGCTCTTATTGATCTCTGGGCACTTTTGAACTTTTGTGGAATTTATAAAATTTATAATTTTTCTTTTCTGTTACAGTATATGGCCCTACTCTCCTAGAGCACTTTAAGTACAATTAATGATTTACTTAAAAGCTTTAAAGCAATATTTTATGGGTTGTTGGAAGCATTAAACTTAATTTCAGAGAAGTCACACTGACTATATAAAGAAGCATGGGGATTTTTGAATTGTATTCAATAGAATAATTTTTGATACAATAGTCTAATGACTAAAAAATGATAAAACTCTTGTGCCCATATCATTTAAAATTTTCAAATATGGAGATTTCCTCCATATTACTAAATATATTTCTACAGATTATAATATATCTGTATTTATTATTTTGCTTGGACTTCTCTTTATGCTTGATATGTTAGGTAACATTTCAAAGGTGTTTCTATGCCTTATATTGTATGCTGAATTAATTTTATCTCTTTAACAAACCCAAGTTCTTTCTGTGTGTGATACACAGCGGTATATGAGTATTTTAAAAAGATAACTCGTTCATACCCCATGGCCATATGAAATGAGTATTATTATCTCTGTATACAGTTGAGGAAACAGAGGCACAGATTGATTAAAGTAGCCTGCCTAAAGTCACACAGTCAGTAAAGTGCATGATCAGGATTTGAACTAAAGTTATCCAGTTCCAGAACTGATATTTATAACCACTCCTGTGTATTAAATGTTAGCATTCACGCATTTTGTAGAGAGATACAGATTTTACTCCTCAGGAAATTACCTCTCACAATACTTGTTCTGTAGAGTTGGACATAGGATCTCTTGAAACATGTCAGAAAATACACTTGTAAATCAGTGAGCATTCTTGCTCAGATTCAGCCATCAAATATTTCCAACCATGCCACTCTGTCCATGGCACAGCAAGAGAAGAACCTGGGTTACAAAATCATTGTCAAAGTCAATGTCCATTCCAAACACAGGGCAATGCCAACTTTCTTCTGTTTGGAGGGGGCCTAGATTGAGGTTAGGACAAAGTGATCAGATAAGCAATCCTCTATTCTAAACTACTTCTCTGGGCCTGAAAAAAGGTAGATTTGCTTCAATCATCCCAATTGTCTTGGATTAGCACAAGAGGTTCAAGTTGTCATATGAATTAAAGGCAACTGTGCTCAAGATTTTAAGGAAAAAGTTTGTTTCTGAGAATTTTCTTTCTTGGCCAGCAACAGAAATTGCTTTGTTTCATTAATTTTTTTCACTGTTATAAATTTAAAAGTTTATTTGGCTTAAGTTTGAATTGAGCATACTATTTCCTATTTACCATTTCCCAAGAAAAACATAGACACTGGAATAATCTCACACTTTTCTCTCTTTTTACCTTCTTTTTCTTCATTCCCTTTATATTGAACTCCTTTCAACATTAGGAATAACAAGGTGATTTAGGTCTTAATGCCTGCTCTAAGGGGTTCAGAGTCTCACAGGAGAGATAGACATCAAAACAAAAAATTATAAATCAATGAAATGAGCGCCATAATGGGACTATGCCAGAGTGTATGTCAGAGACAAGCCCCTTAAAACCATGCCAGGAATCCATATTAAAGAAATGACCGTCAAATGCAGAAGCTGGTGGGAGCCAAGAGGAGAGCAGAGATGGAAGACATCGCCAGTGTCTGAAATCAGAGAGGACCCAGGAGGGTAGTGGAGCAGGCATCACTCTCAAAATCCTGAAGTGATCCAAAGAAAGAAACCATTAAGAATAAGTGGAGGAAAAGTGTGCGGAAGATCAATTTTAATTCTGCTATAATGAGTCTTGCTAACACAGAATCCTTTTTTTTTTTCTTTTTTGTATCCTTTTAAAGGAGCAGGAGTGATAAGGCTTACTCTATATAGAACTTTGTTTGCTCTATGGATACTGGGTTGTATGGGACACCAAAGGAATTACCTCCAGGGACTGAGGAAATGCTGAAAAGAGGGTTCATTGCTTGAGACTGGCATCATAGACTGATAAATAGCATATCTACAGAAAGAGGGTTGGAGCTAGAGGTGGAAAGGGGCAAATTATAGAAGCAAAAGAAGGCATGGAAAATTTGAAAAAGGCTATCCAGTCCTGTTCACTGTGGTTGAAATGTAGAACCTACATCAGACTGTTGTTTTTATCTGCCTCTTATTCCCTCTTTCTCCTACTCCATAGTGTCCTGTGTTTCTGTCATTCCCAGTATTTCCCAGTCATTCCCTATTCCCCCATGGGAACTCATCAATGAGGCAGGCGTAGCCAATCACAATTCCTTTTCCTCTGACCACAATGATTCCTGTAGCAATGCTTGGGTATCAGAGTCTACTTTTAAATTCTGGTCCCTCCATTTCTTACCACAGTGAGTTACTTGGACAAGTTACTCTTTCCATGCTTCATTTCCCCATCTCCTAAATGGGGTTGATAGGGCTTTTGTGAGGAACAAATCACTTTATATATATATTAAATATTGTATATTAATATATTAATATTATATATAAAGTATACCACACACACACACACATATATATATATACACACACACACATAGGGAGAGAGTGTGAAGGAGTATGGAGAACAGTGTCTGGAACATGGTACACACTCTCCGTGGTAGCATGTACTCACTTGGAATGGAGGAAATTGTGCTTTGCATTTTTGGTCAAGTGACTGGAAGAAAGTGCAGTGGGGACTGATGGTAGACGTTTATTCTGCCATGTGGAGCAAGTCTGTCTACATCAAGGATGAAAATGCCCAGCACCTAAGGAGCAACAGAATGAAGGTAGCCATCTACCCACTGTGTATGTGACTATCTCTTTATCAACATTTATCTATTGTGGGACCAATAAATTTCTTGACTAGTCACTTGCCACGTAAAGAGACCTATATGAATATTTCTAGGAAAGCTTGGAGAGAGTTGAGGCTGAATAGGATTGGTTGGACTTCATCCTTTAGGCTATGGTATAACATTAAAGTTTTTCAACATAGAATGATACAATCAGAGATGTGATGAAAAAAACAAAAAAACTCTGGTTACTGGGTGAACAATAGAGTGATATTCAAGCCTTTTTATACCTGGAGCTACACTTTTAGCTTATAGCATTTCACAATTATATTATGAAGCTTTATTTTGCAAATGATTACTCTAATGAAGAGAGTTATAGCCCAGTGATTTTTTTTTCCAGAGGTAATCACCACGATTCTGCATTTGATTCTCTTTAAAAGTAATAATGATGAAATTGGAAGCATAGAGAGTTAAGACTTGACTTAAGAAGGAATTGCCTTTTATTTGCAAAAGTGTTTAGCATTCCTGTGAGAAACATTCAACATTTGCACCATGTTTTGCTACTCAGCTGAGCTGCTTTGGAAGAATTTGGGGGGGTTTCAGCTCCTACTTTAATACTGCAGTATACTTCTAACCTAACTTCAGTTCCTCCTCTGTTTTAGTGACTCTTCCAGATGGAGCCTCCTAAAATAGTACTCTGAAAAAGCATATCACTTCCCCTACTGAGAGATTTCAGTGACTCTTGTCTATTTAGGAAAATACAAAATCCTCAGTCTGCCTTTGAGATTACAGTCTGGTTCTTAACTGCAGTTGGTGAGCAAATATTTTATTGAGTACCTACTATGTGTTAGGAATCTCTAATAGACATATAATGAGTCACATATATAATTTTAAATATTTTAGTAGTCATATTAAAATGCTAAAAAGAATTAGGTAATTTTAATGTAAATAATACATTTTATTTAATTCAATATATTCAAAAATATGTTGTTGCTGTTTAGTCACTAAGTCATGTCTGACTCTTGGCGAGCCCATGGACTGTAGCCCATCAGGCTGCTTTATCCAGGGGATCTCCCAAGCAAAAATACTGGAGTGGGTTGATATTTTCTTCTCCAGGGGATCTTCCCTACCCAGGGATCAAATCTGAATCTTCTACTTGGCAGGAGGATTCTTTACGTCTGAGCCAACAGGGAAGACCATACACAAAATACATAAAATATCAAAATATAATGGATACTGAATATTACTAACAAGATACTTTATGTTCATTTTTAATAAATCTCAAGTATCCAAGGTGTATTTTATACTTACATCACATCTTAATTCAGATGACAAATTTTCATTGAAAATCCTTAATCAGTAATTAGAATTCCTAAGGTGTACAGCTGAAAAAGCAGACTCATATTTAAGTTGCTCCAAACATTCTTGCAAATTTTCAGTAAGCTGGGTATCAGTTTTTAGATTTAAATTTTAATTAATTGAAATTGAATACAATTTGAACTTCAGTTCCTTAGTCTTGGTAGCAACATTTTGGGAGTTATATGTGTCTCATGGCTGCTGTATTAACCAGCACAGTTCCAGAATCATGGGCCTCACACTCATGATGTGTACATTAACTCACCTTTCCAGCTGTATCTGCTGCTGCTTCTTTACAATATCAGGTAGATTAAATTTGTCTCAGACTCTATTCAGGTTGTTCCAGGTAAGCTCATTTTGTCCTTCAAAAGATGTTCTTCTAAATTATTGAACTCTACTTACCTTCAGCGATTAGCTCAAATATTAACCCACCTAGGCAAAACCTCCTTGATCATGTAGGCAAGAAGTGTTCCATATTTTCTATTAATAAATATTTTCAGAACTTTGATTGCAGCTTTGTTTTGACATTGATCTCACAATACCATGTGGTCTTTGGAATCAGGTTTGATCAAACCCAGGTTTGATATCTGGTCCTACCACTCACTGGCTATATGATCCTGAGTCACTTCCTTTATTTTTCTATTTCATCATTTCTATTTCATCATCTGTAAAGTGATGACAACATTGTCCACCTGATGAGATTGTTGGAGTGAGATAATGTTGAAAAGATCAGCATTTAACCTATTAGTGTGTGCTAAGTCACTTATTCGTATCCAACTCTTTGTGACTCCATGGACTGTAACCCGTCAGGTTCCTCTTTCCATGGGATTCTCCAGGCAAGAATACTGGAGTGGGTTGCCATTTCTTTCTCCAAGGGACCAACCTGTTTTTTCTGTGTTTCCTGTATTGCAGGCAGATTCTTTACTTACTGAGCAACATGGGAAGGTCATAGTCCTTATTTCTCTTAAATAAATGATTTATAAACAACAACAATAATAGTAATATGGTAATAGAAATACTAATAAGTTTGTCCTAGTTCCTATTCAATTGTTTTATAATATCTAATCCTCCAAACAATTATTTTATCTTCATTTTACAATTAAGGAAACTAAAGCAGACAGTGGCACCCCACCCCAGTACTTTTGCCTGGAAAATCCCACGGACGGAGGAGCCTGGTAGGCTCCAGTCCATGGGGTCGCTAAGAGTCGGACACGACTGAGCGACTTCACTTTCGCTTTCCACTTTCATATGTTGGAGAAGGAAATGGCAACCCACTCCAGTATTCTTGCCTGGAGAATCCCAGGGACAGGGGAGCCTGGTGGGCTTCTGTCTGTGGGGTCGCACAGAGTCGGACACGACTGAAGCGACTTAGCAGCAGCAGCAGCAAAGCAGACAGAGATTAAATAATTTACATAAACTAATGTCAAAGGAGGAGATGCACTTGATTTTAAATAATAGATGGAATGAACCATAGTTTGGATACTTTTCATTAATATTTTCTCTCTTGTAGTTTGGAGATGAGGTAGAGGAGCTGGCAAAGGAGTTGGAATCAGATTCGATACTGAATGTTAACCCTGTTACTGACAAGGAATCTGTTTCTGGGAAACCGACTTAATCTCTCTGAACCTCAAGCTCTTGCACTGCAAAATGGAAGTAATAAAACCTAGCAGGAAGTATATGGTATATTGGTTAGGTCCAAAGTGTCTGCTGTTAAATTCAAATTTCACCTTTAAAATTCCTAGCTTTGCAACATTTAGAAAGTTATTTAATTCCTCTACTGCAATTTCCTCATCTAAAAAATGGGAAAATTAATACTATTAAGCTCATAGACTTGTTCTAAATATTAAATGATGCAATCCACATAGACACACAGAATTGTAACTAGATATAGTAAACAGTCAGCAAATGTTAGCTATTATTATCATTATTACAAGACAGGGCTTTGTATAGATAGAATACTGAATTGGTTTAATTAAGTTCCCATTTTCTTTCACTTCTCTTCCTCTTTATAGTTATATTCTTATATTTGTATCCTTTATAGAATATGATAATAAATCTTACATATTCTGTGTACTCTATAAACATTCAACTGAATAAATGGATGTCTCAACCAGCCTTTTATATTATTTGTATTTTACACAAGTACATCAATATTATTTTCAGAGAGTGTAAAATAATTGCATGTGAAGTAGAGATAGTAAACTAGCTTCTAGTACATAATGTTTTATATTTCCCTTGGGCTTGCAGTGATTTTAGTAATGTTTGAGGCATTCTGAATTTCATATGCATAAAACTTCCTATTATTCAGTCAGTATGGTCCTCTGTCCAATTCTGATAAACTTAAATTAGAATATCTTTCAAAGTCAACCACAGTACTAGAGTGTACTGAAAATGAATTCATAAAGGAGGCAAATATTGTCATAAGCAGTTGATAAAAAGATTTGAATAATGTAAAATGCTACAGCAGAAACTGTAGAGGTGTAATGAATATTATACATACAGTCCTTTATTTCTAGTTCTTAAATATGACCTTCCTCCCATTCTGAATCTCTTTTATTGTGCTCCCAATTTCATTTGCCAGTTGTTATGATCTGTTCAATCTCTGAGCAAAATCATTCTCCTCATTTTCAAAAACCTGAATTTCTCTAGTTCTCATTAGGTCTTTATTTGGATTCAGACTTTCTTAAATTAAAATTATGTACATTGTGTTCATGTCTTGTTCTTGTGCATTGGCAAGATTGGGAGTTTTTAAAAACTCAGTACTCACTTTTTTGACTACAAGTAAAATGTTTAGCAATGTCCTAGGCATTACAGACCAGGAAGAGGACAGTCCCTGACAGTGTGGAATATACAGTTTTGTGATAGTGATATTACATGCACATATAAATGTAAAACAAAACAGATGACAGTATACTATCATAGTAAAACACAGTGTTTTTGAAATGTGGAGAGGGAGAGAGGGGTTCTACTGGTCGTGAATAACGAGGAGGGTAGACTTCTTAGATGAATTGAACTGGGTCTTGCTTAGCTAGTAAGACTTTCACCTAAGAGGCAGGCTGAGGGAGTGCAAAGACACATAAAATGGGAAGAGAACAGTAGTAGACAGTCAATAAATGAGATCAATAAGGTGGGGTTTGGTCATAGGCTGGGGGAAAAAAAAAGCAGAATCCAATTGTGGAAAATGTTGTCAGACTGTAGTCTACGATTTCTTTTGATGTATTGAGATACCACTGATGATTTCCAATTGCTTGAATTAAAAGTGAAACTTTTGAAATATTGAAAGTTTTTAATTTGTTCCATCACAATTTACCTATCCATAATTAAAATCTGCATACCAGTTAATTAAAGATATTTGTATACATTTTAAAAACTGAAGATGCATGTGATTTCAAACCTATGCAGCTTTGATCATTTTATTTTTGTTTGATATTTAAATTAAAGCTCTACCAGGAAGAATTTTTTTTTATTGGCGTATAATTAACATAATTAATTAAATATAACATTATATTAATTTCAGGTATACAATAAGTATTTTACATTTGTATACATTGCAAAATGACCAACAAGATAACTTTAGCTTTCATTTGTCACCATATTAAGTTATAAAAAATTTAATAACATTATTCAACATAGAAAATCAAGTGATTATTTTGAAAATCTAATCTTTTCTCTGTTTATTATATTTAATATTATTATTATTTTAATTGAAGATGTACAGCATTTCTGCAATATGCTAAAGTGATTATATTAGTTTTCTGTTGCTGTATAACACATTATTACAAACAGTGGCTACAGAAAGATCTATTACTTCACAGATCTGTAGGTCAGGAGTCCAGACACAGAATGGCTGGGTCTTCTGCTCGGGTTGTACAAGGCAGAAATCAAGGTGTCACTTGATTACATTTTCATTGGGAGTTTTCTCAAATCATTCAGTTTCTTGGCTGAGTATCATTCCTTGTGGTTATAGGAATGATGTCCCCATTTTCTTGCTGGCTCTCAGCCATGGGTCATTCTCATTTCCTAGAGGCCACCTTCAGTTTCTAGCCATGAGAAAGGTATTGTTCATTCTTCCAACAACAGTGCATATCTTCTTACTCATCAGGGAAAACCACTGTACTTTGTAAACTTCAGATATGTGCATGCCTGCTAAGCCACTTCAGTCATGTCCAGCTTTTTGCCATTCTGTGGACCATAGACTGCCAGGCTCCTCTCTCCATGGGATTCTCCAGGTGAGAATGCTGGAGTGGGCTGCCGTTTCCTTCACCAAGGGATATTCCCAATCCAGGGATCGAACCTGCATCTCTCTCCTGCATTGGTGGGTGGTTCTTTACCACTAGTGCCACCTGGGAAGTCCCATATATGTATATGCATGTGTGCTAAGTCACTTCAGTCATGTCCAACTCTTTGTGTCCTTATGGACCATAGCCCTCCAGGCTCCTCTGTCCATGGGATTCTCCAAGTAAGAATACTGGAGTGGGTTGCCATATCCTCCTCTAGGGGATCTTCCTAATCCAGGGATTGAACCTGCATCTCTTAAGTCTCCTGCATTGGAAAGTAGGTTCTTTACCTCTAAGCACCATCCGGGAAAGTCTTATATGTATGTATGTATGTATATACATATACACACACACACACATATATATAACACATATAATAATATATATATGTATGTGTATATATGTATTCACAAAAGTAAGATCATGTAATTCATCATAAATATTTTATTTTTCAATAAAAGCATTGAACTATTTTTAATGACTAAATAGTATCCTATGATATGGTTGTGCTGTAATTTATTTAGCTCTTGTTATTGTTGGATATTTACTTTGCTTTAAACTTTCAATATTATAAACAAAGCTGCAATGCACATAGGTACTGTACCTATGCCTTGTGTATTCCTATAGAATAGATTTTGAAGTCTTTAAATGCCAAATTGACCACTGCTGGTAGGCACTACTGAAGGTTATAGTAACTATCTCATTTAAGGCATTCACTATGTTAGTGTTGAAACGTGTTGCAATATAACTCACAATACTTCTACACATTTGTTAATGTTAGTAAAATCAGCAGTGTGGGACAGTGGCTGAAAAGGATCAGTGACATGCTAATGATTCCACACATCTAATGTGTATAATGGTTAATTTTATGTGTCAGCTTGATTGGGCCACAGAGTGGTCAGATGTTTGGTCAAACATTATTCTGTGTATGTTTGTGAGGGAGTTCCTGGGTGTGATTAACATTTGAATTAGTAAGCTAAATAAAGTAAATTGCTTTTTCTAAAGTAGGTGGGCCTCATTCAATTAGCTGAAGGCCTAAATAGAACAAAAAGACTGAAGAGGGAATTCTTTGTGCCCACTGCCTTTGAGCTGAGATATCAGTTATTTCCTGCCTTCAAACTTGAACCGAAACATAGTCTCTCTTTTTTAAGTCTTAAGCCTGCCGGCTTTAGAACTGGAACCACACCATTGTTTCTTCAGCTTGCTGACTACAGATCTTGGAACTTTTTAGCTTATCCATAACTGCATAAACTGGTTCTTAAAAAATCTTTTTCCATTCCATGTCCACCTGCTAATGCAAAAGACGCAGGCTGGATCCCTGGGTCAGGAAGATTCCATAGAGAAGGAAATGGCAACCCACTACAGTATTCTTGCCTGGGAAATCTCATGGACAGAGGAGCCTGGCAGGCTACTGTCCATGGGTTCCTAAAGAGTCAGGTACAACTTAGCCACTGAGCATGCACACACCTATTTAAAAATCTCTTCATCTATTTATTTATCCACACTTTTAACCTTGTTTCTCTGCAGAACCATGATAAAATAGGTTTTATTTGTGAGTGGAATAGGTTTTTTTGTTGGTTGTGTTAGGAGTCTCACAGGCAGATAGAAGTATAATACAGTACAGTCAGAAACCTTTGGTTTTCTTTTGTTAAACATGGGTGAAAATCTCTTATTATGTTTTCTGAACAGTTGGCTTCTCAGTTTCCTTATCTGCTAAAAAAGGGACTTAGTTGCAAGGTTTAAATGAGATTATTTCATGGACCATGGTGCATGATAAATACTTTACAAAATACTAGTACTTTTTTCCTCCTTCTTAAGAATCTTAAAAAGCAAGCAAATTGACTGTTTCTTGTGTGCTCAGAAGCTGAGCCTTGAGATTCCTTCATTAGAAGCCATGTTCACTTGTGTGCTAGCAGTTCTTCAGATGAAGTTATACTGCCTGCTGTTACTGAGTTATTTTTTAACAATATCTTGTTGGCAAACACATGGGGTGGTACTGAATAACTGCCTCAGAAGCTAAAGATGACTCTCTTCAATATGAAGAGAGTTTTATTACTGTAAATATGATCTGGCTTAACCTCAACCTAAATTACCATAGCACATAAGTATGGGAATGCCAGAAATTCATTAATGCTAACCCTAAAATGTATGTGCATTTATGTATAATGTAGGAACACAAGTCATATTATTCCTACTTATTAATTTAAATGAATGCATATTTTTAAGCTTCATTCCCCCCAAAATAAACTGAATGGAAAGTATCTTTATTACATGTTCAGCACATATAGAAAATGATTCTCAGTTTGATTGAGTTAAAAATACTTTTCTATATCTTAAAAAATGGAATTCAGAATTCTTATTAAAAGAGTAAAAAAAAAATTTGAGTACATTTAGAATTCTACTTGTTAAAGTCCTGGAAAAGTTAATTTCCAGATGCTCTTCATCTTTAGAATTTTAATTTGATTTTGATTTTAATATAGTTTTATTTAAATTGGTCTTTGCCTTTTAATTATTAACACTTGTTAGAAATGTCAAGTATTATTCTTGTAGTACTACTGATGCCTCTTTTTGAATGATCCCTTCAATTACATAATAATATATGTAGGCCAAATAAATGACCTTGTGCTTGTTGACAGGTACTCAGTGATCAGTTGTTCATGAAATGCTGACATTCGCTTCACTTGTTTATATATTCAGTCATCAATCAAGTACTTTCTCCTTTCTTTGGGGAGCTGGCAATATGATATAGCACTGAAAGTAAGTCAAAATGATTTTTAGCCTTCATACATCTGGTTGTTATAGTCTAAACCAGTCTTGCTTCAGTCCTACACAAGGCTCCCAATAATGGTCCCAATAAAGTGTCTTCACTTTATCTGTTGTAGATGCTAAGATCTGTTGACAAGGATAAAAACATTGTAGAGTGCAAAGAGCATGGATTTAATTTAAAGACAATCCTGGATTCAAAATATGAGCCCCACTGCTAGGGTAAATTCTATACACTTTTAAATCATGTGCCTCTTAAACTATAAAAAGGACTATAATATATCCTGTGCAGATTGATGAGTATGAAAAAAGTATCTATTTATCTATCTATCCATCCATCCATCCATCCTCCATCTATCATCTGATAGCTGATAGTGTGTAAGTATTTGACTCAAACTGCGGGGAAGTTGCCAAAAGTTTTGCCTAGTCTCAATCATTTTTAAATACCTCAGAAGAGTTTTCTAAATGAGGATCTATTGCCCAAATGCTGCTTGAGAAAAAGAAAGTAAAACTTAAAGATCCAGAAGTAGGTAACATCATCAGTATTCCATTTTTCCCAAGAATGACTAGGTCCAGCCCAGGCATTCTCTCTTCCCAGACTTCTTCCAAGTATACCCTTCCTCAGCTTCTCTCACCCACAGACAACCATCTTGAATACTTAAGGCTTTTCTTGACATCCATCCTCTCAGCTTCATTCCATATTAAATTTTAAGGAGCTGCTAACATAATGTACTTAGCTAATTTCTAGTCTTTCCAAAATAACAAATAGAAACCTATTTTTCTTTAATGTAACCATTGATATGATTATATTTAGGTCTTTCTTACTATTTATTTTATTTGTCTCAGGTCTTTTTGGTTCCTCTATTTTTCCTTTCTTGCATTTCTTTATATTTAAAAATATTTTATTATATATTTTAGTTTCTCTTTTGAATTTATTGCTATCAGTATATATGTTTTCATTATTTATTGTTGATTTCCCTAGGGATTATAATATATGTGTTTAACTCATTGCAGTCTTCTAAGATTTGATGTTGTAGGCTCTGGGTAAGATGGAATAAACACATGTCAATCTTCCTCTCCATTGCAACTATGAAAACTTGAGAAATTATAGGCAGCTTTCCTGAAAGGAACTCTAAAAAGTAAATATTGGCATGTAAATCTGGCTTGAGGAGTAAAACAGGGAAATTTTAAATCTCAAAAATAGTGGGGAAAATACCCCAGTGTCTCAGTCTTTTTTGGCTGCTGTAACAAAAATAACATTAGACTAGTGATGCAGCGGTAAAGAATTCACCTGCCAGTGCAGGAGACACAAGAGATGCACGTTCAATCTCCTGGAGTGGGAAATGCAACCCACTTCAGTATTTTACCTGGAGAATCCAATGGATAGAGGAACCTGGCGGGTTACAGTTCATGAGATCACAAAGAGTCAGACATAACTGAGTGAACAAGGACATGCACACAGGTAGTGTATACACCACAAAAATTGATTTTTCACTGCTCTGGGGGCTGAAAAGCCCAAGATCAAGGTATCAGTAGATTTGGAATGATGAAAGCCCTCCTTAAGGCTGCAAACTGCTGAATTCTCTATCCTTACATGGTAGAAGGGGAAGGGGATTTCTCCGGGGTCTTTTTAAGGGTATTAATCCCATTCAGTAAATCTTTAATCCAATTTTCTATTGATGGCCAGAGCTGTGTTCCCTCTCTGTTATTTGACCCGAGACCAAAGTATGGAGGAGGTAATGAAGATAATGTCCACCTCCTTCAAAAAGTCCCACGCAGGCACTGCTGCACTCAGTGCCCCCAACCCTGCAGCAAGCCACTGCCGACCCACACCTCTGCCAGATACTTCTGGACACTCACAGGCAAGTCTGGGTCAGTCTCTTGTGGGGTCACTGCTGCTTTATCCTGGGTCCTGGTGCATATAAGGTTTTGTTTGTGCCCCCCAAGAGTCTGTTTTCCCAGTCCTGTGTAAGTTCTGGTGGCTCTATGGTGTGATTAATGTGACCTCCTTCAAGAGGGCTTATGCCATTCCCAAGTCTACTGCACCCAGAACCTCTGCCCCTGTAGCAGTCCACTACAGACTCATACCCCACAGGAGACACTCAAACACACTTCTGTCTCAGTCTCTTTGGGGTCTCTGGGCCCTGGTGTGCCCAAGGTTTGTTTGAGCCCTCTGAGCATCTCTGCTGGGTATGGGGTTTCATTCTAAACATGATTTTGCCCCTCCTGCTACCTTGCGGGGGCTTCTCCTTTGCCCTTGGATGTGGGGGTATCTCCTCAAAGTCATTCCAGTGCCACACAGCCACTGCTCCAATGCCAACCATCTTGCTGGGGCTTCTCTATCCTTGGATGAGGGGTAGTGCCTCAAAGTCAGAAAAAGACCCAGTTTCCCCTTCAGTCAGTCTCTCCCATCAGGAAGCTTCTTGAAGGATAAGCCTCTTATTCTTCTCCATCAGAGGGCAGACAGAATGAAAATCACAATAACAGAAAACTAACTAATCTGATCACATGGACCACAGCTTTGTCTAACTTAGTGAAACAATGAGGCATGCCATGTAGAGTCATCTAAGATGGACAGGTCATGGTGGAGAGCTCTGACAAAACATGGTCCATTGGAAAAGGGAATGGCAAACCACTACAGTATTCATGTCTTGAGAACCACATGAAATATGAAAAGGCAAAAATATAGGACACTGAAAGGTGAACTCCCCAGGTCAGCAGGTACCCAATATGCTACTGGAGATCAGTGGAGAAATAACTCCAGAAAGAATGAAGAGATGGAGCCAAAGCAAAAACAACACCCGATTGTGGATGTGACTGGTGATGGAAGTAAGTCTGAAGGTATAACAGCAATATTGCATAGGAACCTGGAATGTTATGTCCATGAATCAAGGTAAATTGGAACTGGTAAAATAAGAGATGGCAAGAGTGAACATGGACATTTTAGGAATCAGTGAACTAAAATGGACTGAAATGGTTGAACTTAACTCACATGACCATTATATCTACTACTGTGGGCAAGAATCCTTTAGAATAAATGGAGCAGCCATCATAGTCAACAAAAGAGTCTGAAATGCAGTACTTGGATGCAGTCTCAAAAATGACAGAATGATCTCTGTTCGTTTCCAAGGCAAACCATTCAATATTACAGTAATCCAAGTTTATGTTCCGACAGATAATGCTGAAGAAGCTGAAGTTTAACGGTTCTATGAAGACCTACCAGACCTTCTAGAACTAACACCCAAAAACACCCCCAAAAGATGTCCTTTTCATTATAGGGGACTGGAATGCAAAAGTAGGAAGTCAAGAAACACCTGGAGTAACAGGCAAATTTGGCCTTGGAGTACCTAATGAATCAGGGCAAAAGCTAATAAAGTTTTTCCAAGAGAACACACTGGCCATAGCAAACACCGTTTTCCAATAACACAAGAGAAGACTCTACACATGGACATCACCAGATGGTCAACACCAAAATCAGATTGATTATATTCTTTGCAGCCAAAGATGGAGAAGCTCTATACAATCAGCAAACACGAGACCAGAAGCTGACTGTGGCTTAGATCATGAACTCCTTATTGTGAAATTCAGACTTAAATTGAAGAAAGTTATGGAACATCACTAGACCATTCAGGTACGACCTAAATCAAATCCCTTATGATTATACAGTGGAAGTGCAAATAGATTCAAGGGATTATCTGATAGACAGATTGCCTGAAGAACTATGGATGGAGGTTCATGACATTGTACAAGAGGCATCCTCAAGATGATCAGGACCATCCCCAAGAAAAAGAAATTTGAAAAGGCAAAAAGGTTGTCTGAGGTGGCCTTACAAATAGCTAGCTGAGAAAAAGAAGAGAATCGAAAGGTAAAGGAGAAAAGGAAAGATATACCCATTTGAATGCAGAGTTCCAAGGGATAGCAAGGAGAGATAAGAAAGCCTTCCTCAGTGATCAATGCAAAGAAATAGAGGAAAACAATAATGATGGGAAAGACTAGATATCTCTTCAATAAAATCAAAGATACCAAGGGAAGATTTCATGCAAAAATGGGCTCAATAAAGGACAGAAATGGTATGGACCTAACCAAAGCAGAAGATATTAAGAAGAGGTGGCCAGAATACACAGAAGAACTATACAAAAAAGATCTTCATGACCCAGATAATCACGATGGTGTGATCACTCACCTAGAACCAGACATCCTGGAATGTGAAGTCAAGTGGGCCTTAGGAAGCATCAGTATGAACAAAGCTAGTGGAGGTGATGAAATTCCAGTTGAGCTATCTCAAATCCTAAAAGATGATGCTGTGAAAGTGCTGCACTCAGTATGCCAGCAAATTTGGAAAAGTCACAAGTGGCCACAGAACTGGAAAAGGTCAGTTTTCATCCCAGTTCCAAAGAAAGGTAATGCCAAAGAATGTTCCAACTACCACACAATTGCACTCATCTCACACACTAGCAAAGTAATACTCAAAATTCTCCAAGCCAGGCTTCAACAGTACATGAACCATGAATGTTCAAGCAGGATTTAGAAAAGGCAGAGGAAGCAGACATCAAATTGCCAACATCTGCTGGATCATCGAAAAAATGAGAATTCCAGGAAAACATTTATTTCTGTTTCATTGACTATGCCAAAGCCTTTGACTGTGTGGATCACAACAAAGTCTGGAAAATTCTTCAAGAGATGGGAATACCGTACCATCTGACCTGCCTCTTGAGAAACCTGTATGCAGGTCAAGAAGCAACACTTAGAACTGGACATGGAACAACAGACTGGTTCCAAATTGGGAAAGGAGTACGTCAAGGCTGTATATTGTCACCCTGCTTATTTAACTTATATGCAGAGTGCATCATGAAAAATGCTGGACTGGATGAAACACAAGCTGAATTCAAGATTGCAGGGAGAAATATCAATAACCTCAGATATGCAGATGATACCACCCTTATGGCAGAAAGTGAAGAACAATTAAAGAGTCTCTTGATGAAAGTGAAAGGAGATAGTGAAAAAGTTGGCTTAAAGCTCAACATTCAGAAAACTAAGATCATGTCATCTGGTCCCATCACTTCATGGCAAATAGGTGGGGAAACAATGGAAACAGTGAGAGGCTTTATTTTCTTGGCCTCCAGAATCACTGGAGATGGTGACTGCAGCCATGAAATTAAGACACTTGCTCCTTGGAAGAAAAATTATGACCAACCTAGACAGCATATTTAAAAACAGAGACATTACTCTGGCAACAAAAGTCCATCTAGTCAAAGTTGTTGTTTTTCCAGTAGTCATGCATGGATTTGAGATTTGGACTTTAAAGAAAACTGAGCACCAAAGACTTGATGGTTTTGAACTGTGGTGTTGGAGAAAACTCTTTGAGATTCCCTTGGACAGCAAGGAAATCCAACCAGTCAATCCTAAAGAAAATCAGGCCTGAATATTCATTGAAAGGACTGATGCTGAAGCTGAAACTCCAATACTTTGGCCACCTAATGTGAAGAAATGACTCATTTGAAAAGACCCTGATGCTGGGAAAGATTGAAGGTGAGAGAAGAAGGGGATGTTAAAAGATGAGATTGTTGGATGACATCACCAACTCAATGGAGATGAGTTTGAGTAAGCTCCGGGAGTTGGTGATGGACAGAGAAGCCTGGCATGCTGCGGTCCGTGAGGTCGAAAAGAATTTGACATGACTGAGTGACTGAACTGAACTGAACTGAATCCCATTTGTGAGGGCTCTGCCCTGATGACCAAATCACCTCCCCAAGGCTCCATCTCCTAATACCACTACCTTGAAGAGTCAGATTTCAACATACAAATTCCAGAGGGACACAAATATTCAGGCTACAGCACCCAGTTTTTTCCCTCTCCTTTACCCTGTTATTGGGCTTCCCTTATGGCTCAGCTGGTAAAGAATCCACCGATAATGAGGGAGACCTGGGTTCAGTCCCTGGGTTGGGAAGATCCCCTGGAGAAGGGAAAGGCTATCAACTCCAGTTTGGTGGCCTGGAGAGTTCCATGGGCTATATAGTCCATGAGGTCACAAAGGATTGGATGTGTCTGAGTGACTTTCACTTCTATTTACCCCGTTCTCAAATCTTCAAGACCAGGCAATTGTGCAGGGCAGTGGCATGCCAGGAAAGCAGCATCCTCTCTTTTTAGTGCAACTGTGACTATGAAGGCATGACCTAAGCTGTTGGTTTTCACTTTCCTGTCTCTCTATACTCATACTTACAGGAGTCTGATATTTATTGGCACACTAATGACTTTGAGGATAAAGACATATATCTTCAAGATAAAGACATATATCTCTCAAATATAATTGTTGTTGTTGTTATTTTTACTTTGGGAAATAAGGTATAGATAGATCATCCCTGGATAGCTAACACTTAGGACAAATTCCAATAATCTACAAGTAAGACTGTCAAACTATTGAATGGATAGTCTGCAAGTAGTCCAATAGTCTGCATATAAGACTGCCATATTTGGCAAGAAAAATACAAGATTTCAGTTGAATTTGAATTTCAGATAAACTATATATATATATAAATGAAATCAGATAAAATATAATACTTGAGTATATGTATATTTCATGAAATATTTGGTGTCCTATGATTTATCTTGTAGACGTAACTGCAAAGGCATTGATAATTGGACCAACTTTGAAACCATAGGCCACTGAAGATGGATTGGAACCTGTGTGATGAAACTAATCAAGTCATGTGCATGCTAAAACAAAAATATCAATATTCTCCATAGGGTTTAAACAACATATAGGTTCTCATAAGGAAATACTCAAAATATCCAGAATTCAATAGAAATTATTCTGCATACAAAGAATAAGGAAACAATACTGACTTTCATGGGAAAAGATGATTAACAGATGCCAATGGCAAGATAGGAATTACCTGACAAAGACTTTAAAGCAGCCATCATAGAAGTTCTGAAAGTGCAACTGCAAACATTCTTAAGATAGTAATTAAAACTGAAAGATCCATAACAAGGAAATACATAATATAAAGAAATGGAAATTTTGATCTAAAAATATATAAACTGGAAAAACTTAGAACATCAAGAATAAACAAAGAGAAAAAATTTATACTTCAATGAAGTATAATAACTGTGTCAGTTTTTCTCAGTGTTGTAAGCCTAGTAGTTAGCATAGTGCTTGGCACATTGATTGAATGAATGCATGAAATGAGTATTCTGAATGAGGATACTTCTCTCATTCTGACCTTTTAAACACTTCCTCAAGTGGAATCTGTACAGCTTTTTCCTTTCCTCACGCCTCTGTCCCTGCACAACCCCCCACCCCCACCCCCATATCCTTGGTTAAACACTACATACTTCTGAGGTCTATAGTCTCGGTGCTCCTACTGCAGTTGAGGAGTCTCGCTATGTGGCCAGACATGCTCTTGGGATTAAAGTATGTGGCTACCATTTTTAGAGCTCCTGTTGGGATTTGATAAAATATTTTTGGATAGGACTAATGATGAAGTACAACTGGACATGGAACAACAGACTGGTTCCAAATAGGAAAAGGAGTACGTCAAGGCTGTATATTGTCACCCTGTTTATTTAACTTATATGCAGAGTACATCATGAGAAATGCTGGGCTGGAAGAAGCACAAGCTGGAATCAAGATTGCCAGGAGAAATATCAATAACCTTAGATATGCAGATGACACCACCCTTATGGCAGAAAGTAAAGAGGAACTCAAAAGCCTCTTGATGAAAGTGAAAGAGGAGAGTGAAAAAGTTGGCTTAAAGCTCAACATTCAGAAAACGAAGATCGTGGCATCCAGTCCCATCACTCCATGGGAAATAGATGGGGAAATGGTGGAAACAGTGTCAGACTTTATTTGTGGGGGCTCCAAAGTCACTGCAGATGGTGATTGCAGCCATGAAATTAAAAGACGCTTACTCCTTGGAAGGAAAGTTATGACCAACCTAGATAGCATATTCAAAGTGAGACATTACTTTGCCAACAAAGATCTGTCTAGTAAAGGCTATGGTTTTTCCAGTGGTCATTTATGGATGTGAGAGTTGGACTGTGAAGAAAGCTGAGTGCTGAAGAATTGGTGCTTTTGAACTGTGGTGTTGGAGAAGACTCTTGAGAGTCTCTTGGGCTGAAAGGAGGTCCAACTAGTCCATTCTGAAGGAGATCAGTCCTGGGTGTTCTTTGGAAGGAATGATGCTAAAGCTGAAACTCCAGTATTTTGGCCACCTCATGCGAAGAGTTGACTCATTGGAGAAGACTCTGATGCTAGGAGGGACTGGGGGCAAGAGGAAAAGGGGACGACAGAGGATGAGATGGCTGGATGGCATCACCGACTCGATGGACATGAGTTTGAGTGAACTCCGGGAGTTGATGATGGGCAGGGAGGCCCAGCATGCTGAGATTCATGGGGTGGCAAAGAGTTGGACACAACTGAGTTCCCTGATAGCTCATTTGGTAAAGAATCCACCTGCAATGTGGGAGATCCCAGTTCGATTCCTGGGCTGGGAAGATTCCCTGCAGAAGGGATAGGCTACCCACTCCGGTGTTCTTGGGCTTCCTTTGTGGCTCCAAGTAATCTTAAGAGTCCCTTGGGCTGCAAGGAGGTCCAACTAGTCCATTCTGAAGGAGATCAGTCCCGGGTGTTCTTTGAAAGGAATGATGCTAAAGCTAAAACTCCAGTATTTTGGCCACCTCATGCGAAGAGTTCACTCACTGGAAAAGACTCTCATGCTGGGAGGGATTGAGGGCAAGAGGAGAAGGGAACGACAGAGGATGAGATGGCTGGATGGCATCACTGACTCGATGGATGTGAGTCTGGGTGAACTCCAGGAGTTGGTGATGGACAGGGAGGCCTGGTGTGCTGCGATTCATGGGGTCGCAAAGAGTTGGACACGACTGAGCAACTGATCTGATCTGATCTGATATGACAAATAAGTCCTATATAAAATAAGTGAATACTAAATAAGTCCTATACAAATAAGTTAGTCCTATACAAATAAGTAAATACTAAACAAATAAGTAAGTCCTATACAACACAAAGGTTTCCCTGATGGTTAAGTTGGTAAGAAATCTGCCTGTAATGCAGGTGACCTGGGTTTGCTCCCTGGGTCAGGAAGATCCCCTGGTGAAGGGAATGGCAACCCACTCCAGTATTCTTGCCTGGAGAATTCCAGGAACAGAGAAGCCTGGTGGGCTACTGTTGTCCACAGGGTCGCAAAGAGTATGGACATGACTGAACAACTAACACATACAACAAAAACCCCAGGTTTTGAAGAATATTATAAAACCTGATTTTAGAGTAATGTGGTCCTAAGTCATTTACAATTTAGATATCCTCAGTTGGGAACATAGGGCTCATGTTACTGTTTTTACCTCTGCCACCTGATATATAGTAACAAAACTGAAGGAACAGGGAAACACTAGGGCAATTCCCTTTGAATTGTAGAATTAAAAAATAATTGAAAAAAATCTAACAACATAAGTTCCTTTAAATGCAGTTTATTGCAATTTTAATATTTTATGGTTGCATTTTAACTTTTATCTCATAAATTAAAGATTAACAATCATGCCTAAACTGGAATATATTTTATCCACTTACAAAAATGCATTGACTAACGCTAATTAAATTTGCTTAATCAAGCTTAACAATGCTACATGCTGTTACTCATCAGAAAGTAAGTACCATGCATATTTCCCAAAGTGCTCAAGCTAGAACACCAAGGATTTTTTCTATCAGGGAATCCAAGGGTTCAGCCATCTGCTATTTACTCTAATTTTTAATAAAAAGTTATTATTCATCTTTATTGCTAATCATTTGCCTTGCAAACAAAACATATTTTATCATTATTATTATCATTTTAACTCCACCACCGCCAGGGAGACACAAAGGAAAATGGTTTGTTCTCAATTGCACCACATTGATGCTTGCAAATGGTTTAGCTTCTGTGGCAGAAAGACATAGGTATTATGAAGGTAATACCTAATATCAAATTATGTGCAGTAGCATTTCATCACTTGCCCTAATGCCTTCAGCAGAATGAGCTTTTCCCCAATAAAGTAGGAAAATGTGATCACCCTTAACACCCTGAAGGACAAGACAGTGGCTGTGTCATTCTTTACCGTGTATTGCTTTTGTTCATAGCTAATCACATTTAGACAATTTTAACCCAGACCCTGCAGATATATAATAAATCATACTGATAGAGAAAGACTAAAACCTGTTGATATTGCCTTCAAGCTGCACTAAGCATGGAAAAAAAATTATGGATTGAGATAGGTGGGGTCAACTTCAGAATGGAGAGAGGTGAATAAAAGTTCTATGTGAAGAGAAACTGTATGTTAAAGACACTTAGTGGGAAATTGCAGTGCAGTGTCTCCAGTGATAATCTCGACTATCTTGTTGTGAAGCAACAGACTCTAGGATGACACTTTAGATGGTATCCAGGAAGGTTCATAATACTGGCAAAGGACCTGGTAACTAAAACTCGAGCACTAAGGGATCAGAAAGAAAGATAATAATAATGCCTAACACTCCTCAGTGCTAACTGTATACCAGACACTGCTAGGCACTTGATATATCATTTTATCTTTGCCTAAACACTCTGAGTTAACCATTTTCATACAGGTTTTCTTCAGATAAGGGCACAGGCTTAAAGGAGTTAAATAACTTCTCTGCAGTCACACAAAATTGAGATTTATAGCCTGTGAGTCTGAGGCTGGCTTCTTACTTTGTTACTCGAGTGATCTAACAAGGAGAGTGAGTCATCAGCAGGCATTTTCCAAGATTACTGAGGGGAGGCAGCATGTTCCACAGAAAATACCTAATGACTGTGCTTCTAGAAACTGCAAAAGTTAATATTAGTTTAGTAATCTTAGTAAATGTAATACAGAGATTATGGCAAAATGGAATAACGTGGACTTCTGAAAATAAACAAATGCTACAATAAATGTATTGGAGAAGGAAATGGCAACCCACTCCAGTGTTCTTGCCTGGAGAATCCCAGGGGCAGGGGAGCCTGGTGAGCTTCCGTCTATGGGGTCGCTCAGAGTCGGACACGACTGAAGCGACTTAGCAGCAGTAGCAGACAATAAATGTAATCTATCTTGTCAGGGCCATCCAGTCAGTAACTTCAGTTTCAGTGGTAGCATTGCAGTTTTAGGGGTAACATTTGATATCTGGAATGATAAGAGCCATGTAAATTCCTCTCATGTGTAATTGCTGTTTAATGAATTTCATTCCCTAGAATGTGCTACAAGCTATAAGCACAGTAACAGGATGAGGAGGGTGGGAATGGAGAGACTGCCTGCGTGGTTTTCTCTAATGTGTTGGCATCATAAGACAGAAAAATTCATGTAATCATTTCTCTGCTCTTAAGGAGCTGATACCTAGTTATGGTATGGACCTAACAGAAGCAGATGCTATTAAGAAGAGGTGGCAAGAATACAGAGAAGAATACAAAAAAGATCTTCACAACCCAGATAACCACGATGGTGTGATCACTCACCTAGAGCCAGACATCCTGGAATGTGAAGTCAAGTGGGCCTTAGAAAGCATCACTACGAATAAAGCTAGTGGAGGTGATGGAATTCCAGTTGAGCTATTTCAAATCCTAAAAGATGATGCTGTGAAAGTGCTGCACTCAATATGCCTGCAAATTTGGAAAACTCAGCAGTGGCCACAGGACTGGACAAGGTCAGTTTTAATTCCAATCCCAAAGAAAGGTAATGCCAAAGAATGTTCAAAATACCACACAATTGCACTCATCTCACACGGTAGCAAAATAATGCTCAAAATTCTCCAAGCCAGGCTTCAGCAGTACATGAACTGTGAACTTCCAGATGTTGAAGCTCGATTTGGAAAAGGCAGAGGAACCAGAGATCAAATTGCCAACATCCGCTGGATCATGAAAAAAGCAAGATAGATCCAGAAAAACATCTATTTCTGCTTTATTGACTATGCCAAAGCCTTTGACTGTGTGGACCACAACAAACTGTGGAAAAAGTCTTCAAGAGATGGGAATACCAGACCACCTGACCTGGAGCCTATTATACAGAGTTAACTAAGTCAGAAAGAACACCAGTATAGTATATTAACACATATATATGGAATTTAGAAAGATGGTAATGATGACCTTATATGCAAGACAGCAAAAGAGACACAGATGTAAAGAACAGACTTCTGGACTTTGTAGGAGAAGGTGAGAGTGGGATAATTTGAAAGAATAGCAATGAAACATGCATATTACCATATGTGAAATAGATCACCAGTCCAGGTTTGATGCATGAGATAGGGTGCTCAGGGCTGGTGAACTGTAATGACCCTGATGGATGGGATGGGGAAGGAAATGGGAGGGGGAGTTCAGGATGGGGAACACAGGTACACCCATGGCTGATTGATTCATGTCAATGTATGGCAAAACCCACTATAATATTGTAAAGTAATTAGCCTCCAATTAAAAAAAAAAAAAGAAAAGTCCCTGATTCTGGGAAAGATTGAAGGCAGGAGGAGAAGGAGAAGACAGAGGATGAGATGGTTGGATGGATCACTGACTCAATGGAGATGAGTTTGAGTAAGCTCTGGGAATGGGTGATGGATAGGGAAGCCTGGTGTGCTGCAGTCCATGGGGTTGCAAAGAGTTGGACATGACTGAGCTACTGAACTGAGCTGAACTGAACTAACTAGGGAGATGGAAGATATATAGATTGTACAATAAAACAAGTGTAACATAACGATGTCAATTGTCCCCAGACTTTACTTAGGGTAACTTTCAAACCTTGCTTCACTTTTCAAAAAATCACTATCCTTGTGTTTTAACTGTTATCAACAGGATTTAGAGCCTCCTCCATTTCTTAGACAGTTCACTTTGAGTTCCTGTTGTCATGAAGGCTGCTTTTAATTGATTATTTTCTCTATTATTCAGGTCTACATTTTTTTTTTTTTTTTATTCTTTCAGCTTTCTGGGAAACAGAGAGCTGCAGAGTGGGGCATTCTTAGCACAGCAGTGCCATGGTTAGGGACATTAGTTATCCTCGTTTCCCTTTTTCTGCACTGAACCACAACAAATTCAAAGTATTTTGGGTCTTAGGTCTCCCTTTTGGGTAGCTGAGCAGATATCTAATGGGATCTGGAATTGGAGAGAACTCCCTACCTTCTCCTTTCTTCTAATGGACCTGCTAGAAGCTTCCTCTACCATCCATCTAGTTGAAGTCCTGAAGTGGATTTTGGAAAACCCTTTTTATCCTTTTTGATCAACCTAATTTGATGGCTAAGAGATTGGACTCTGGAGTTACCCTGCCTGGATTTGAATTCGGTCTCCATCATTATTATTACCTGTGTCATGCTGGGAAATAACCTCCCTGTGATTCAGTGTCTTGGATCAAAGAAGGACGTTTGTTTCTCCTCCTATGTAAGCATTGCTATGGTGTGCTGTGCTTAGTCATTCAGTCATGTCTGACTCTTTGTGACCCCATACGCTATAGCACACCAGGTTCCTCTATCCATGGGGATTCTCCAGGCAAGGATACTGGAGTGGGTTGTCATGCCCTCCTTCAGGGGATCTTCCCAACCTAGGGATCAAACCCAGGTCTCCCACATTGCAGGTGGATTCTTTACTGTCTGAGCTGCCAGGGAGGCCCTAGAATACTGGAGTGAGTAGTCTATCCCTTCTCTAGGGGATCTTCCCAACCCAGGAATCGAACCAGGCTCTCCTGCACTGCAGGCGAATTCTTTACCAGCAGAGCTACTAGGGAAGCCCCTCCTAAAGCATTAAAAGAGATAATTTACATAAACCAATTAACAAAAGTCATGTAAGCATTCTATAGAAATGATCTGTCTGAGATATTATTATTATTATTGTAGGATATATTACTACATTGATATGAGAGCTGATAAGTCAAAATGTACCTAAAACTTAAACTGTAGTTCTAAACTTTAAATAGGATTCTTCTTGGTATCTACTTAGTACCCTGTGGAGTTAATCCAACACAACAAATTCCCCCCCACAAAACTCAATGTTAACTGATGCTATTTTGCAGGTAGAACATATTAATTTTCTCCTGCATTTACTTACATGGTTCATAGAACATTAGTAGTAAGAATAACTCTTTTTGAGTTTCCTTGCACAGCAAATACAGACCAAATACTGTTAAGATAGGAAAAAAATCTTCAATGTTTTCTCTTTAAAAACACAACTGCTAGAAATAAAAAGGCTTGTTCTTACCTGATGCATACCTGAAACCATAAGAACATGAAAAAATACAAATATTTATCCCAGAATCCTGACCTTAAGTTCTTTAAGAAATTATATTTGTGCCTGGAGAAGCAGCATTAGCAGAAGGCAACATTTATAGCAGTGATGTCAGCCAGCCCAGCTATCATTAACACTTACCATATCATCTGTGCTTAAGCTTTCCTGAGAGCACCTGAAAGTAAGGAGAACTATAATTACATAAGTATAATTAATTATATATATTTAAAGTGTACACATGTCTATATGCATTTGAGCCATTTGACACATGTTTTGACACAAATTGTAGTTCAAAACTCAGGCTTCTGAGGCCCCCTGCAACTGAAGTTGATGTAGATTAAAATTAAGTTGCACAGAGTGAAACTAAGTTACACAATATAAAATTAAAAGATTCTTGGTCCTTGGAAGAAAAGCTATGACAAACCTAGACAGTGTATTAAAAACCAGAGACATTACTTTGCTGACAAAGATCCATATAGTCAAAGCTGTGGTTTTTCCAGTAGTCATATATGGGTATGACTGTTGGACCATAAATAAGGCTGACCACTGAAGAACTGATGCTTTTGAACTGTGGTGTTGAAGACTCTTGAGAGTCCCTTGAACTGCAAGGAGAGCAAACCAGTCCATCTTAAAGGAAATCAACCTTGAATATTCATTGGAAGAACTGATGCTTAAGCTACTATTCTTTTCCACCTGATGCAATAAAAGACCCTGATGCCAGGAAAGACTGATGGCAGGAGGAGAAGGGGACGACAGAGGATGAGATTGTTGGATGGCATCATCCACTCAATGGACATGAGTTTGAGCAAACTCTGGGAGGTAGTGAAAGACAAGGAACCCCGATGTGCTGCAGTTCATGGGGTCACACAGAGTCTCACTTGACTTAGTGACTAATCAACAAAACAGGATGAGTAACAGTGCAAATTAAAATTTCCCAGAGTCCACTTTTTATCAAATGATGGCTTTTGTACATGGTCACCTTTGAGTTATGGTCAAAAGGCAGAGTGGAGGCCATTATAAACAGGGAACTGAGGCCAAAGCAAGGATAACTGAGCTTTGCTTCTAGATTGTACTCTGGAGACTTCTAATCCAGAATTCTACCTGCTTCCAGGAGGCTTTTGATGCATTTCCAAGTAATTTGTGTCCCCCTCCGGCTTATTCCTTTGATCTTGCTTTACACGCCCTGTGAATGACACTATCTTTACCACATTCCATTGGAATTGGAAGTCTTTTATACTTGATCTGTTGGTATTTGCTCTTTCTATAACTCTGGGCCCCTCTTGAGTCATCTACCAGAAATTTGTAATACCTATACTGACAGTAACTGCCAACATAGAACCTGGGGACTAAGATATTTTTCTTGGTTTCCTATTCATCCATCTACAAAATTGGTTATGGATTATATAGATATATGATTTTTTAGCTTCCTTGTCCTGAGAAGGAGTAGGGATATGAAAGTGGAGCACCATAGAATACTTATTTGAATGAGATTGGCTCATGGCTTCATTAAGTTATGTAAGCCTCTTTGACATGACAAGGCTGTGATCCATGAAGGGGGATAATGCATGTAAAAGACTAATGCAGAACCAGGCACATGGAAAGGTTTCTACAAAGAGGGCATGATAAGTTTTAGAATAGCACATTTGGTTGTTTTCTGCTATAATGTTGGGTTTATGAAATGGCAAATATAAGTGAGAACTGCACACTTAGGTTTGTCTCAACAGAAACACTGTTGCTTAATTCTTTTTGGAGAATATTGCATTTTACTATATAGTCTGCTTTCCACTTCACCTACCTGTGAAGTCAATTCTTATTTGTCTTAATAGGTTTATATATATTTGCTTTTATCTCATTGAAGCCTGACCAGAAAGACTGGAATTTAAATGTTTGTGTTTCCCTCCAAATTTATATTTTGAAATCCTAACCTCTAATATGATAGTGTTAGAACACTGGGCCTTGGCAGTAATTGAGTCATGAAGGTAGACTCCTGATGAATGGGGTTTAGAGCCCTTATAAAAAGAAGGAAGAACTTGTTTCTCTCTCTCTCTCTCTCTCTCTCTCTCTCTCTCGCTTCCTGCCATGTGAGAACACAACCAGAAGATGGCCATCTGCAAACCAAGAAGCAGGACCTCACCAGGATCAGCTGGTGCCTTGATCTTAGACTTCTCAGCTCCCAGAACTGTGAGAAATAAATACTTGTTTGTTTTTTTTTAGTCACCAAATCCACTGTATTCAGTTCAGAATACAGTAGCCTGAACTGAGTAAGACACCTGTTTTTATTGTGGGGCATGCTTCTCAAATTTGAATGTGCATATGAATTACCCTGTTCAGTTCAGTCAGTTCAGTTCAGTCACTCAGTCGTGTCTGACTCTTTGCAACCCCATGAATCGCAGCATGCCAGGCCTCCCTGTCCATCACCAACTCCCAGAGTTCACTCAAACTCAAGTCCATCGAGTCGGTGATGCCATTCAGCCATCTCATCCTCTGTCGTCCCCTTCTCCTCCTGCCCCCAATCCCTCCCAGCATCAGAGTCTTTTCCAATGAGTCAACTCTTCACATGAGGTGGCCAAAGTACTGGAGTTTCAGCTTTAGCCTCATTCCTTCCAAAGAAATCCCAGGCCTGATCTCCTTCAGAATGGACTGGTTGGATCTCCTTGCAGTCCAAGGGACTCTCAAGAGTCTTCTCCAACACCACAGTTCAAAAGCATCAATTCTTTGGCACTCAGCTTTCTTCACAGTCCAACTCTCACATCCATACATGACCACAGGAAAAACCATAGCCTTTACTAGACAGACCTTTGTTGGCAAAGTAATGTCTCTGCTGGTTGGTCATAACTTTTCTTCCAAGGAGTAAGCGTCTTTTAATTTCATGGCTGCAGTCACCATCTCCAGTGACTTTGGAGCCCCAAAAATAAAGTCTGACACTGTTTCCACTGTTTCCCTATCTATTTCGCATGAAGTGATGGGACCAGAGGCCATGATCTTTGTTTTCTGAATGTGGAGCTTTAAGCCAACTGTTTCACTCTCCTTTTTCACTTTCCTCAAGAGGCTTTTTAGCTCCTCTTCACTTTCTGCCATAAGGGTGGTGTCATCTGCATATCTGAGGTTATTGATATTTCTCCCAGCAATCTTGATTCCAGCTTGTTCTTCTTCCAGCCCAGCGTTTTTCATGATGTACTCTGCATAGAAGTTAAATAAGCAGGGTGACAATATACAGCCTTGATGTATTCCTTTTCCTATTTGGAACCAGTCTGTTGTTCCATGTTCAGTTCTAATTGTTGCTTCCTGACCTGCATATAGGTTTCTCAAGAGGCAGGTCAGGTGGTCTGGTATTCCCATCTCTTTCAGAATTTTCCACAGTTTATTGTGATCCACACAGCCAAATGCTTTGGCATAGTCAATAAAGCAGAAATAGACGTTTTTCTGGAACTCTCTTGCTTTTTTGATGATCCAGTGGATGTTGGCAATTTGATCTCTGGTTCCTCTGCCTTTTCTAAAACCAGCTTGAACATCTGGAATCACCCTGGGGTCTTGTTAAAATGCAAATTCTGATTCAACAGGCCATTGGGGCAGGTCCCGAGTTTCTGTATCTCTAACAAGGGACCCTCCCTTATCTATAAGATGCTGCTGATATGTGGATTGCACTCTGAGTAGCAAAGTTCTGCTGCTGCTGCTGCTGCTAAGTCACTTCAGTCATGTCCAACTCTGTGCGACCCCATAGACGACAGTCCACCAGGCTCCCCCATCCCTAGGATTCTCCAGGCAAGAACACTGGAGTGGGTTGCCATTTCCTTCTCCAATGCATGAAAGTGAAAAGTCAAATTGAAGTAGCTCAGTCATGTCCGACTCTTCTCAACCTGGTAGACTGCAGCCTACTAGGCTTCTCCGTCCATGGAATTTTCCAGGCAAGAGTACTGGAGTGGGGTGCCATCTCCTTCTCTGAGCAAAGTTCTAGAAGATCCTAAACCATTCCAGTGTATGAAAAGTAGGGCAAGTGAAATACAAATATCCTTGCTATGTTGAGAAATTAAAGCATAGACAAAAGTTTTTGAGTATCTAGTCTTTAATTCAGGAAATAGAAGTAGTAAATTTCAAAGAGTACCAAATATCTCTATACAAAGAATGTAGTGAATATTCTTTGTCTTATTTCTTTAGCATTGTTTGAATACTTCTGAGAAAGAAATCTAAAGTATACTGTAAATTCAAATGAAGCTCGATGTCATTTCTTTAAGTATCATTTTAGGACCTAGATGATAGCCATATAATATTATGCTTCCTATTAACTTCGGGGAAGAAACAAAATGAAACCATTAATTGTGAATCTCTCCTAGCATCACAGGAAAAACTTACATGTCAACTCCAGAAGTTAAAACTTCTGAATAGAGTTCTGATTAAACTGCTCTTTACAGGTAGTTCTGAGCAGAAGAATAACCAGTTGCACACAGGCCTTGTAAAACAAATGAAAATGATTTCCATCAAGTTCACTATGGTATAGGGCTACGCTGATAGTTCAGTTGGTAAAGTATCTATCTGCAATGCAGGAGACCCAAGTTCGATTCCTGGGTCAGGAAGATCCACTGGAGAAGGGATAGGCTCTCCACTCCAGTTTTTCTTGGGCTTCCCTTATGGTTCAGCTTGTAAAGAATTTGCCTGCAATGCAGGAGACCTGGGTTTGATCCCTGGGTTGGGAAGATCCTCTGGAGAAGGGAAAGGCTACCCACTCCAGTATTCTGGCCTGGAGAATTCAATGGACTGTGTAGTCCATGGGGTCACAAAAAGTCAGACATGACTCAGAGATCTTCACTTTTACTTACACTATGGTATAACATGCTTTGCCAAGCATTTCCTTCACTGATTCAAAGAAAAGAAGCTTCCAAAGAATGCTTCATCTTGTGCTTCTGGTCCCTTCTGCTTATCCCATCAAAAATATCTGTTTGTAGTAGCTGTATCCCAGAATATTAAGGTTAGGAAAATATCCAGTTTTTGCCAAAATAAACAGAATTTAATTACAGTGATCGTTAGTGTTCTTCTCATATGAAAAATTAGATCTTTAAAAGGGTTAAGACGTTTCTCTAAGTATATTTGTTCTAGTCATCCTTGAAATGGAAAATCTGTCAGACCTCTCAAATGCTTGAAATTTCCTCTATAGGGATGAAGGAGTAGAGCCGCACACTAATCCTTCCTGAGAATTGAGGCACTTTCCTGATCTATTCATCTCTTCTGCTTTCACAATTCTGCCCCCTTTACCCCCAGCTTCAGCCAACAGGCTGTGCAGAACTGCAGCTATTTGGAGATCTGACAGCACAGAAGTGAATATCTATGACAACAACTTAGCGTAGGGGCTGATTTTGTGCTTTTGCTGATCATGGCAAGTTTCCTTATGTGATTCTGATGCTAATGCATGTTCATTGCCTGTAAAAATAGACAGGAGTGTACAAGGAAATCTGCTTTTGATGCAACTACAACAAAAAAAGGAGCGCAATGAAGAGGCCAACCCTCTCATCCTTCTCCTTATCTCAAGGTGAAGCAGGGATGTCTCTGCCAGACAGCAGCAATCACAGAGAGGAATCTACTTGTGTTGATCTCAGAAAACAAAATCAGTGTTTCTACTTTTCTACAGCTCTTAGCATGATGAAGAGAAGAACCTGTCTGTGTGTTAGGGGATGGGTTTGGGCCCTGAGTCACTAATGTCCTTTTATTTCTTGTCTTCCAAACAGAAACAGCAATTTCCACTTGTGTTTTTATTTTCCTGATGGTGATTGAATTATTATATGACATTATGCATGTGAAAAGTGAGGTACCTTTCTTCTAATGAACAATTAAATTTCATATCTATTTTTAAGACATGCCTTTACAATTAAGGAATGTGAATAAAAGATTATGACTAGTACAAGGCAGTCTCACTACATTTGCCCCAGATATGACCGTGATAATCAGAGAAATAATATAATAGTACAGAAAGTCATCATCTCTCTTTACTTGGCTATGTCTTCTGAGAGCTGACAATGGTTTTGGACTGAGTCTATTCTCATGCATTGAAAAGGGCTCTGAGATTTGAGATGAAAAGCTCTGTCACTCAGAAGGTTAGGAGAGCAGATGAATTGGGTCAATTTGAGGAAAGCAGAGGAAAATTTCTTTTCCTTCATAAAATGGGAGGTAAGGATTTTCCATATAGAGATGATAGAAAGCCTAAATTCAATGATTGAAAAGACCAAATAATTTTCTTCATTCATTCTTTCCTTTATTATTTTATTTATTCACTTATTCACTCCTTCCAAGAAGTATTTATTGAATGCTCTTATTGTGTCAGATATTGTGATAGAAATGAGAAAAATTAGGAATGGTTGTTACTTACTAATGAAGCTCACACTCTGATAGAGAAGACAGACATATTACAGAATAATTATATACTACTGTATTATATGTACTTGTATAGAGGCAGTTATAAAATATACAGTATAGGAGAACAGAAAATAATCCTTCCTCTGGGTTGGGGTAGAGGGTCATTACGCAAGACATGACAGAGGCCATCGTGTGTCTTGTGAGTCTTGAAGAGTGGATTAATAACGTTCATTAAAACTTTAGAACTATCCATGTCCTGTGAATTAGCAGTTCTATTTCTTGGGTTGTTAGGATAAATATCCTAAGGAAATAACCAAGAATACACATAAATGCTATTACAATGTAGAAAAACAACAATGCACCCACAGTGTAGAATATTAATGTAGCTATTAAAAATTATGTTGTAGAACAAGATAGGAGAAAATGTTTTTTATATCTTAGTGTGAAAAAAGTAATTACTTGTAGGTTTGTACATTTTATTTCCAGGCGTTTATATATTATACAGAAGTATATTCTGTGTAAGCACCTTTGGAACAACTTCATTGGCCCTTTGGAAAGATGTGTTTCTGTTGATAAGCATGATGTTTGGCCCTGAGATATCTAGGTCTTAATCTCTGGAATGTGTGAATGTTACTTTACGCAACAAAAAGGACTTTGCAGATATGTTTAAGTTAAAGATCTTGAGATGAGGCAAGTATTCTGTACTTTCTGAATGAGACCTATATGTAATCACAAATGTTCTTATGAACAAGAGGAACAGGAGGTTTTCCAACAGAGGAGAAGGTGATGTGATGGAAGCAGAGAAAGATTTTAGATGCTATGCTGCTGGTTTTAAAGACGGAAAGGGGGCATGAGCCAAAAAATACAGCTCTAGAACCTGGAAAAAACAAGGAAACAGAGTCTGCCCTAAAGCCTCCAGAGAAAGCTTGTCCCTGCCGGCATGTTGGCTGCAGCCAAATGAACCTGATTTTAGATTTCTGTCCCTACAAAACTATAAGAGAATAACTGTTTTTTTTTAAAACCATAAATTTGTGGTAATTTATTCTAACAACAATAGAATATCAATAAAACAAGATCTTGTATTTTTCTAATGCATCTCACTGTCCCAGGGCTCTTTGTGTGTAATTCTTCCCAGGCTGCTTTTTAATCTTGAAAGACTAGCCTCCATTCTTCTTTTTTCTTCTCTAAGGAGGGTCCATTTAGATCTTACCTCTTAAGATTTCTTGGAATTTCAACATTTAATGAGTAAAATAATATAAAGAAAGGCAGAAAGCAGTACAACAGAAATGTAGTTTTGTAAGAACTATATATAAAATGAAAAGATTGAATCAAACAACCCTTATGACACATTCAGATATATTTTTAAATGCAAAGTCCAGCTGTAGTTTTATTCTTTAAGTAATATATAGTGATAATCTCTAGTTCTAATCTGTCATGCTACTTTTGAGAATATTGCTGTGTAAACAATTATACATATAGCTGATTTCTGATCAATGGATAGCTTGTTTAAAAATATTTTAAAATAATTGTCAGTGTTATGGTTTAATACCAAGAAATTGTAATGATGGAAGCTTGGAGATCACAGATACCGGGGATATAATTTGGATAGACTGGTTGTCTTATATTTTGAATATTTCCATAATATGAATTAAATGAGCCTGACTTGCATTCATCTTTAGCTTTATCACTCCTTTTCTTTGAGAGCAAGTGTCTTGCAAGAGATTTCCCTGGTGACTCAGTGGTAAAGAATTTACCAGCTAATGAAAGAGATGTGGGTTTGATTCCTGGGTTGGGAAAATCCTCTGGATAAAGAAATGGCAACCCATTCCAGTATTCTTCCCTGGGAGATTGCATGGATAAAGGAGCCTGGTGGCCAACAGTCTGTGAAGAGTCAGATACAACTTAGCGACTAATGAAAAAACAGCAAGCTCTGCAAGTATAGTCTGTGCTTCACTGGGTCTCCATTTCCTAATGTTCATTCACTCTTCAGCTCACCAGTCATGAATTTTTGTTTTCTTTTTTTTTTTTTTTCCTGTGGTGGCTACCACAGTGGTTGCCACAATGTAGGTATTTAATAATTGTTTTAAAATCAATAAAAGCTTTCATCACCTATCTTCCTCCAAGGGAAGAATCCTTTGGGTAATTTGGAGTGTGCCCTTTATTTTCTATTTAAAAAAAATGTCAAGCAACCTGACTTCTAATGAGGATCAAAAACACAGAAAACTCCACTTTTCAGATATTGCAACCTCAAACTGTTATCAAAAGTATGCTGAGAAAGGTGGTGTTTGAAGGGCACATATGCAAGGCATTTCTCTAAATTTTCTCTGCTCTCTCAAGAAGAGTTTCCATATCCAGAGGACAGAATGTTTTCCTTTTGGACTATTGTTGTTGTTCAGTCTCTTTGGACTATTGCCTTCACCAAATCAATCAGTTCAGTCGCTTAGTTGTGTCCAACTCTTTGCGACCCCATGGACTGCAGCACGCCCGGCTTCCCTGTCCATCACCAACTCCTTCACCAAATAATGCTTTGTTATTCTTATATAACTGGCTTTTATTGAGCACTGCTTCCCAGGTGGCACTAGTGGTAAAGAATCCACCTGCCAATGCAGGAGACAGAAGAGATGTGTGTTTGATCCCTGGGTTGGGTTGGAAAATCTTCTTGGAGAAAAGAATGGCAACCACCCCAGTATTCTTGCCTGGAGATTCCCATGGACAGAGAAGCCTGATGGGCTACAGTCCACAGGGTCACAAAGAGTTAGATATGACAGAGTGACTGAGCATGATCCTGGAAAATATGAAACCTATTACATTTCTTATACAAGTATTTTGAGAATAATGTGTCCCAATAAAAAGCCTGCATGAAAAATTATTTTAGGGGGGAGGAGCTAAGATGGCAGAGGAATAGGACAGGGAGAACACTTTCTCCTCCACAAATTCATCAAAAGAACATTTAAACACCAAGTAAATTCCACAAAACAACTTCTGAATGCTGGCAGAGGACATCAGGCACCCAGAAAAGTGACTCATTGCCTTCTAAAGGAGGTAGGAAAAAATATAAAAGACAAAAAAGAGACAAAAGAGGGAGGGACGGACCTCTGTCCAGGGAAGGGAGTCTTAAAAAGAGAGAAGTTTCCAAACACCTGGAAACATTCTCACTGCCAAGTCTGTGCCGAACCTGGGAAGCACAGAGGGCAACCTAACAGGGAGGAAAAATAAATAAACAATTAAACCCCACAGATTACGAGCCCTACGATAACTTCCCCAGCGGAGAAGCAGCGTCAACGCCTGCATCCGCCATTAGCAAGTGGGGGCTGGGCAGGGAGGTGCGGCGAGGGCTGCATCGCTTAGAGTAAGGACTGGCCTGAATATCCCGAGCGCTACCTGAGTGAAATAATTTGGACTGGCAAACCAGACTGTGGGATATCTACAACACAAAAAGCCAGCCCTAACCTAAGACACCACCAGGCCCGCACACGGAACAAAGGACTGTACAGAGATAGCCAGCTACAGACCATTCCCCTCTGGTGACAGGCAGCCAGAGCCCGAGGGAGGCAATAGCAGCCCCAGAGAGACATTATCTACAAAACTGTAAGCAGGCTTCTTTGCTAACTAAGACTTCTTGGGGTGCTGGTCGGTCAACATCTGCCTGAGAAGGTGCGCCGGTTGTACACCTAGAAAACCGAGTGGCAGGGAGGCAATAAGTCGCAGAAGCTGCGCTTGCTAAACACCTCATAACCTGCGCTGCTGGAACCTACGAAGGACACAAAACGCAGGCCCAACGGAACCTGGGCCTCTGAGGACTACCCGAGTGCCTGAACTTTAGCGGCTTAGACCTGGGAGGGGCAAACAGCCCAGAGCAGGCCGCAAATGGTTCCCTAGAGCCTGAGCAGAGTGGGCAGGGAGACTACAGGTGCCATGAGCGAGGGCAGGCCCAGTGTGGCTGAGGCATTGCGAGCACATGCCAGTGTTATTTATTTGCAGCATCCCTCCCTCCCCACAGCACGACTGAACAAGTGAGCCTTAAAAAAAAAAAAAAAAAAAAGGGTGTCCACCACCGCCCCCTTTGTATCAGGGTGGAAATCAGACACTGAAGAGACCAGCAAACAGAAGAAGCTATAACAGAGGGAACTGCCATGGAAGCGACAGGCAACAAACTAAAACCCCGTGGTTAGTACCAACTACAGAGGAAGGGGCATATAGATCTTGAGAAATTTGAGCTGGAACAAGGAACTAGCCGAAAATGAACTGAACCCACAATACCCACAACAATATCAGAGAAAGTCCTATATATATTTTTACTATTTTTACCATCATTCATTCTTTCTTTTTTTGTTTTTAATTAAAAAATTTTTTTAAATCCTCTATTACTCCTTTAATTTTCACTTTTATAACCTACTATTACTTTATAAAAAAAAAATGCTATGCTAAGTCACTTCAGTCGTGTCCGACTCTGTGTGATCCCATAGACGGTAGCCTACTAGGCTCCCCCGTCCCTGGGATTCTCCAGGCAAGAACACTGGAGTGGGTTGCCATTTCCTTCTCCAATGCATGAAATTGAAAAGTGAAAGTGAAGTCGCTCAGTCGTGTCCGACTCTTAGCGACCCCGTGGACTGGAGCCTACCAGGCTCCTCCGTTCATGGGATTTTCCAGGCAAGAGTACTGGAGTGGGGTGCCATTGCCTTGACCTTTAAAAAAAAAAAACCAAAAAAACTTCATATATATATTTTTATAACTTTTGTGACCCTTTTTTTTTCTTTTTTTCTTTTCTTTAACATTGTATTTTTGAAACTCCAAACTCTACTCTAGATTTTTAACTTTTGCTTTTTGGTATTTGGTATCAATTTCTACCTATATTTTCTTTATAACTTTTGTGACTCTTTGTTTTTCCTTTTCTTTTTCTCTCTTTCTTTTCCTTCTTCTTTTCTTTAACATTGTTTTTTGGAAACTCCAAACTCCATTCTAGAATTTTAATTTTTGCTTTTAGGCATTTGTTACCAATTTTGTACCTTTAAGAACCTAATCTTCAGTACTCACTTTTTACTGGGGAGCGAGACTACTGGCTTGACTGTTCTCTCCACCTCTGGACTCTCCTTTTTCTCCACCAGGTCACCTGCATCTCCTCCCTAACCCTTCTCTACTCTACCCAACTCTGTGAAGTTCTGTGTGTTCCAAACAAAGGAAAACACATAGAGAACTGATTACTGACTGGATCTGTCTCTCTCCTTTTCATTCCCTCCTTTTATCCTCCTGACCACCTCTGTCTCCTTCCTCTCTCTTCTCTTCTCTGTATAATTCCGTGAACATCTCTGAGCAGTCCAGTTGTGGAGTGCACATAAGGAAGTGATTACTGGTTAGCCCGCTCTCTCCTCTATTGATTCCACCACATCTCATTCGGGTCACCCCTAACTCCCTCCTCCCTCTTCTCTTCCCCATGTATCTCTGTGAACCTCACTGGGTGACCCTCACGGAGGAGAAATTTTTCATCTTCAACCTAGATGTTTTATCAATGGTGCTGTATAGAAGGAGAAGTTTTGAGACTACTGTAAAAATAAGACCGATAACTAGAAGCAGGAGGCTTAAGTCCAAACCCTGACTCCAGGGAACATTAATTGACAGGAGCTCATCAAATGCCTCCATACCTACACTGAAACAAAGCACCACACAAGGGCCAGCAAGTTCCATGGCAAGACATACCTAGCAAATTTTCCAGCAACACAGGAACACAGCCCTGAGCTCCAATATACAAGCTACCCCAAGTCACCCCAAAATCATAGACATCTCATAACTCATTACTAGGCACTTCATTGCACTCCAGAGAGAAGAAATCCAGCTCCATCTACCAGAACACCGAAACAAGCTTCTCTAACCAAGAAACCTTGACAAGCCACCTGTACAAACCCACACACAGTGAGGAAACGCCACAATAAAGAGAACTCCACAAACTGCCAGAATACAGTAAGGAAAACCAAAACTCAGCAATTTAAACAAGATGAAGAGACAGAAGAATTCCCAGCAGGTAAAGGAACAGGATAAATGCCCACCAAACCAAACAAAAGAGGAAGAAATAGCGAATCTACCTGATAAAGAATTCTGAATAATGATAGTGAAATTAATCCAAAATCTGGAAATCAAAATGGAATCACAGATAAATAGCCTGGAGAAAAGCATTGAGAAGATGCAAGAAAGGTTTAACAAGGACCTAAAAGAAATAAAAAAGAGTCAATGTACACTGAATAATGCAATAAATGAGATCCAAAACACTCTGGAGGCGACAAATAGTAGAATAACAGAGGCAGAAGATAGGATTAGTGAATTAGAAGATAGAATGGTAGAAATAAATGAATCAGAGGAGAAAAAAGAATGAAAAGAAATGAGGACAATCTCAGAGACCTCCAGGACAATATTAAACATTACAACATTCGAATCATAGGAGTCCCAGAAGAAGAAGACAAAAAGAAAGACCATGAGAAAATACTAGAGGAGATAATAGTTGAAAACTTCCCTAAAATGGGGAAAGAAATAATCACTCAAGTCCAAGAAACCCAGAGAGTCCCAAACAGGATAAACCCAAGGTGAAACACCCCAAGACACATATTAATCAAATTAACAAAGATCAAACACAAAGAACAAATATTAAAAGCAGCAAGGAAAAAACAACAAATAACACACAGGGGAATTCCCATAAGGATAACAGCTGATCTTTCAATAGAAACTCTCCAAGCCAGGAGGGAATGGCAAGACATACTTAAAGTGATGAAAGAAAATAACCTACAGCCCAAATTATTGTACCCAGCAAGGATATCATTCAAATATGAAGGAGAAATCAAAAGCTTTATAGACAAGCAAAAGCTGAGAGAATTCAGCACCACCAAACCAGCTCTCCAACAAATACTAAAGGACATCCTCTAGACAGGAAACACGAAAAGGGTGTATGAGTTCAAACCCAAAACAATAAAGTAAATGGCAAAGGGATCATACTTATCAATAATTACCTTAAACGTAAATGGGTTGAATGCCCGAACCAAAAGACAGAGACTGGCTGAATGGATACAAAAAACAAGACCCCTATATATGTTGTCTACAAGAGACCCACCTCGAAACAGGGGACACATACAGACTGAAAGTGAAGGGCTGGAAAAAGATTTTGCATGCAAATAGGGTCCAAAAGAAAGCAGGAGTAGCAATACTCATATCAGATAAAATAGACTTTAAAACAAAGGCTGTGAAAAGAGACAAAGAAGGTCACTACATAATGATCAAAGGATCAATCCAAGAAGAAGATATAACAATTATAAATATATATGTACCCAACATAGGAGCACCGCAATATGTAAGACAAATACTAACAAGTATGAAAGGAGAAATTAACAATAACACAATAATAGTGGGAGACTTTAATACCCCACTCACACCAATGGATAAGATCAACTAAACAGAAAATTAACAAGGAAACACAAACTTTAAATGATACAATAGACCAGTTAGACCTAATTGATATCTATAGGACATTTCATCCCCAAACAATGAATTTTACCTTTTTCTCAAGTGCATACGGAACCTTCTCCAGGATAGATCACATCCTGGGCCATAAATCTAGCCTTGGTAATTTCAGAAAAATTGAAATCATTCCAAGCATCTTTTCTGACCACAATGCAGTAAGATTAGATCTCAGTAACAGGAGAAAAACTATTAAAAATTCCAACATATGGAGGCTGAACAACACACTCCTGAATAACCAACAAATCACAGAAGAAATCAAAAAAGAAATCAAAATCTGCATAGAAATGAATGAAAATGAAAACACAACAACCCAAAACCTGTGGGACACTGTAAAGGCAGTCCTAAGGGGAAAGTTCATAGCAATACAGGCATATCTCAAGAAACAAGAAAAAAATCAAATCAATAACCTAACTCTACACCTAAAGCAACTAGAAAAGGAAGAAATGAAGAACCCCAGGGTTGGTAAAAGGAAAGAAATCTTAAAAATTAGGGCAGAAATAAATGCAAAAGAAACAAAAGAGACCATAGCAAAAATCAACAAAGCCAAAAGCTGATTCTTTGAAAGGGTAAATAAAATTGATAAACCATTAGCCAGACTCATCAAGAAACAAAGGGAGAAAAATCAAATCAATAAAATTAGAAATGAAAATGGAGAGATCACAACAGACAACACAGAAATACAAAGGATCATAAGAGACTACTGTCAGCAATTATATGGCAATAAAATGGACAATGTGGAAGAAATGGACAAATTCTTAGAAAAGTACAACTTTCCAAAACTGGATCAGGAAGAAATAGAAAATCTTAACAGACCCATCACAAGCATGGAAATTGAAACTGTAATCAGAAATCTTCCAGCAAACAAAAGTCCAGGTCCAGAAGGATTCACAGCTGAATTCTACCAAAAATTTAGAGAAGAGCTAACACCTATCCTACTCAAACTGTTCCAGAAAATTGCAGAGGAAGGTAAACTTCCAAACTCATTCTATGAGGCCACCATCACCCTAATACCAAAACCTGACAAAGATGCCACAAAAAAAGAAAACTACAGGCCAATATCACTGATGAACATAGATGCAAAAATCCTTAAGAAAATTCTAGCAATCAGAATCCAACAACACATTAAAAAGATCATACACCATGACCAAGTGGGCTTTATCCCAGGGATGCAAGGATTCTTCAATATCCACAAATCAATCAACGTAATTCACCACATTAACAAATCGAAAAATAAAAATCGTATGATTATATCAATAGATGCAGAGAAAGCTTTTGACAAAGTTCAACATCCATTTATGATAAAAAAACTCTCCAGAAATCAGGAATAGAAGGAATATACCTCAACATAATAAAAGCTATATATGACAAACCCACAGCAAACATTATCCTCAATGGTGAAAAATTGAAAGCATTTCCTCTAAAGTCAGGAACAAGACAAGGATGCCCACCTTCACCATTACTATTCAACATAGTTTTGGAAGTTTTGGCCACAGCAATCAGAGCAGAAAAAGAAAAAAAAGAAACCAAATGGGAAAAGAAGAAGTAAAACTCTCACTGTTTGCAGATGACATGATCCTCTATGTAAAAAACCCTAAAGACTCCACCAGAAAATTCCTAGAACTAATCAATGAATATAGTAAAGTTGCAGGATATAAAATCAACACACAGAAATCCCTTGCATTCCTGTACACTAATAATGAGAAAATAGAAAGAGAAATTAAGGAAACAATTCCATTCACCATTGCAATGAAAAGAATAAAATACTTAGGAATATATCTACCTAAAGAAACTAAAGACCTATATATAGAAAAATATAAAACACTGGTGAAAGAAATCAAAGAGGACACTAATAGATGGAGAAATATACCATGTTCATGGATCGGCAGAATCAATATAGCGAAAATGAGTATACTACCCAAAGCAATGTATAGATTCAGTGCAATCCCCATCAAACTACCAATGGTATTCTTCACAGAGCTAGAACAAACAATTTCACAATTTGTATGGAAATACAAAAAACCTCGAATAGCCAAAGCTATCTTGAGAAAGAAGAATGGAACTGGAGGAATCAACCTGCCTTACTTCAGGCTCTACTACAAAGCCACAGTCATCAAGACAGTATGGTACTTGCACAAAGACAGAAATTTAGACCAACGGAACAAAATAGAAAGCCCAGAGATAAATCCACGCACATATGGACACCTTATCTTTGACAAAGGAGGCAAGAATATACAATGGATTAAAGACAATCTCTTTAACAAGTGGTGCTGGGAAAACTGGTCAAACACTTGCAAAATAATGAAACTAGAGCACTTTCTAACACCATACACAAAAATAAACTCAAAATGGATTAAAGATCTAAATGTAAGACCAGAAACCATAAAACTCCTAGAGGAAAATATAGGCAAAACACTCTCTGACATACATCACAGAAGGATCCTCTATGACACACCTCCCAGAATATTGGAAATAAAATCAAAAATAAATAAATGGGACCTAATGAAACTTAAAAAGCTTCTGCACAACAAAGGAAACTATAAGCAAGGTGAAAAGACAGCCTTCAGAATGGGAGAAAATAATAGCAAATGAAGCAACAGATAAACAACTAATCTCAAAAATATACAAGCAACTTCTACAGCTCAATTCCAGAAAAATAAATGACCCAATCAAAAAATAGGCCAAAGAACTAAATAGACATTTCTCCAAAGAAGACATACAGATGGCTAACAAACACCAAAAGATGCTCAACATCATTCATTATCATAGAAATGCAAATCAAAACCACTATGAGGTACCATTTCAAGCCAGTCAGAATGACTGCGATCCAAAAGTCTACAAGCAATAAATGTTGGAGAGGGTGTGGAGAAAAGGGAACCCTCTTGCACTGTTAGTGGGAATGCAAACTAGTATAGCCACTTTGGAGAACAGTATGGAGATTCCTCAAAAAACTGGGAATAGAACTGCCTTATGATCCAGCAATCCCACTGCTGGGCATACACACTGAGAAAACCAGAATTGAAAGAGACACGTGTACCCCAATGTTCATCACAGCACTGTTTATAATAGGCAGGACTTGGAAGCAACCTAGATGTCCATCCACAGATGAATGGATAAGCAAGCTGTGGTACATATACACAATGGAGTATTACTCAGCCATTAAAAAGAATACATTTGAATCAGTTCTAATGAGGTGGATGGAACTGGAGCCTATTATATAGAGTGAAGTAAGCCAGAAAGAAAAACACAAATACAGTATACTAACGCATATATATGCAATTTAGAAAGATGGTAACAATAACCCTGTATACGAGACAGCAGAGGAGACATTGATGTATAGAACAGTCTTTTGGACTCTGGGAGAGGTAGAGGGTGGGATGATTTATGAGAATGGCATTGAAATATGTAATATCATGTTTGAAATGAGTCGCCAGTCCAGGTTCGATGCCTGATACCGGATGCCTGGGGCTGGTGCACTGGGACGACCCAGAGGGATGGTTTGGCGAGGGAGGAGGGAGGAGGGTTCAGGATGGGGAACACATGTATACCTGTGGCGAATTCATTTTGATGTATGACAAAACCAATACAATACTGTAAGTTAAGTAAAATAAAATTTAAAAAATAAAAAAAAAAATTTAAAAAACTGGAAAAACTGTAGAACCCCATTAAAGAGGAAATAAAAGACCCATTAAAAAAAAGAAAAATTATTTCATAGAAAGAAGTACTAAAAATGTGTTACTTCCTCTCAGAAATGCTTTGGTTTTACCAATGAAACCTATATAAGTTCAGTTGCTCAGTCGTGTTTGATTCTTTGCGACCCCATGGACTGCTGCACGCCAGGCCTCCCTGTCCATCACCAAGTCCTAGAGTTTACTCAAACTTATGTCCATCAAGTCGGTGATGCCATCCAACCATCTCATCGTCTGTCATCTCCTTCTCTTTCTGCCTTCAATCTTTCCCAGCATCAAGGTCCTTTCAAATGAGTCGGTTCTTCCCATTAGGTGGCCCAAGTATTGGAGTTTCAGCTTCAGCATCAGTCCTTCCTATGAATATTCAGGACTGATTTGTTTTAGGATAGATTGGCTGGATCTCCTTGCTGTCCAAGGGACTCTCAAGAGTCTTCTCCAATACCACAGTTCAAAAGCATCAATTCTTTGGAGCTCAGCTTTCTTTATAAGTCCAACTCTCACATCCATATATGACTACTATCCATACATGAAAAACCATAGCTTTTAGTAGACAGACCTTTGTTGGCAAAGTAATGTGTCTGCTTTTTAATATGCTGTCTAGGTTGGTCATAGCTTTTCTTCCAAGGAGCAAACATCTTTTAATTTCATGGCTGCAGTCACCATCTGCAGTGATTTTGGAGCTCAAGAAAATAAAGTCTGTCACTCTTCCCACTGTTCCCCCATCTATTTGCCATGAAGTGATGGGACCAGATGCCATGATCTTAGTTTTCTGAATGTTGAGTTTTAAACCAACTTTTCCAGTCTCCTCTTTCATTTTCATCAAGAGGCTCTTTAGTTCCTCTTCACTTTCTGCCATAAGAGTGGTGTCATCTGCACATCTGAGGTTATTGATATTTCTCCTGGCAGTCTTGATTCTAGCTTGTGTTTCATCTAGCTCAGTGTTTCTCATGATGTACTTTGCATATAAGTTAAATAAGCAGGGTGACAATATACAGCTTTGACATACTCCTTTACCTATTTGAAACCAGTCTGTTGTTCCATGTCCATTTCTAACTTTTGCTTTCTGACCTGCATACAGATTTCTCAAGAGACAGGTAAGGTGGTCTGGTGTTCTCATCTCTTGAAGAATTTTCCAGAGTTTGTTGTGGTTCACACAGTCAAAGACTTTGGCATAGTCAATAAAGCAGAAGTAGATGCATTTCTGGGACACTCTTGCTTTTTCAGTGACCCAATGGATGTTGGCAATTTGATCTCTGGTGTATAACTCATTCCATCTTTTGCTTAGGCTATTAGGAATGCAAATTTGGGTTGCTTTCCTTTAAGCAGCTAGTTACATCTATGATCAAAGTCAGGGATTGTGAAGAAGTTTCATCTTGCACAGCGATCATTTCCTTTTGGATATCTGGAGCACCAGCTGGAGAGTTACGTATGCAGCAGCGTGAAAACCTAAAGGGACAAGTGCTATGATCTGTGTCATGGAGGTACTATAAGGGAGGAGACAGGATTTTGTGCATTTGCTGATTCTGATCTAGGTATCCTGTGTATTAACCTCAGTCTTCATTTTCAACTCTATTTAATTTCCCTTAACTCCAAGTTTTTAAATTTCATTTTTGTCATTTTCATGTAGGTAATTTTGTATCAATTTCTTTAGATAATTTGTTCCATGGTATATTTCTGAGTGATATAATAAACTTTACCAAACTTGGAAAACATTTGAAACAGGGCAAGGAGTGCTTTCACTGAGTAATATTAAGAAGCTTAATTAACAGAAATATAATACTCTATAAGAATAAACACTAATATTACATATGGAATTTAATATATATATTACTTGAAATATACCAGTTGCATATAGACATTAACAATACCTACACATTTGAATCAGTTCTAATGAGGTGGATGGAACTGGAGCCTATTATACAGAGTGAAGTAAGCCAGAAAGAAAAACACAAATACAGTATACTAACGCATATATATGGAATTTAGAAAGATGGTAACAATCACCCCGCTTATGAGACAGCAAAAGAGACACTGATGTATAGAACAGACTTTTGGACTCTGGGACTGGGAGAGGGTGGGACGATTGGGGGGAATAGCATTGAAATATGTATAATATCATATCTGAAACGAGTCAGTCCAGGTACGATGCCCTATAACAGATGCCTGGGACTGGAGCACTGGGATGAACTGGAGGGATGGTGTGGGAAGGGGGGAGGGAGGAGGGTTCAGGATGGGGAACACGTGTATTCTGGTGGCGGATCCATCTCGATGTATAGTAAAAGTAATACAATATTGTAAAGTTAAGAAAAATTAAAAAAATAATAATACAAACAAACAAACAAACAAAACAATACCTACAGGTTTTCAGTCTGCAAAGTCTACTTGAGTCATCACTTTCATAATTAGTAACTCTTAATTTCTTTTCCTAAATAACATAGAACTATTTTCTTTTCTTTTTTCTTTTTTTTTTAGCGGTATTTTCTTCACATTTTCCATCCCTTCAAGTTTTCTAGGACTCATAGATATGGGCTGACTTTTCGAGGAATTATTTCTCAATTTTGTCTGAGTCAAACCAGTCTCACTCTTTCTCACTGTGTGCTTATGACATGCCAGGCCTTCTTCTGTGTGCCAGGAATTCAGTAGTGAAGACAGATGTCTGTTGCCCATGCTGTCTTGGGGCTTACAGGCCTAGATCCTCTCTCCTTGAGTCAGATCTCTTGGCATTTTGTTTCAGGGAGACATGATGTTGAGTAGGTGTTCCTAATGAACAGAAAAATCTTTGGTACAACTACTATCCCTAATGTCACTGTATTGAGAAAACCTCACCTCTTATGTTTCTTGTCTCTCATCGTTCTAGCAGCCTATTTTGACTTAGAGGGAAAATTGCTTTTTGCATTCTGTTCAATAGCTAATATATCCATTCAATCAAGCGACACTCTATCTTTTCCAATTATATCCATAAATTTAACATGTTTATGGTAAACTATTGCATTCATCTGTATAGGGAGGCAGAGTATTAATAACAAAATTTTAACAAATACCTGACATCCTTTGGGCATGCCTTTTCTACTGGTATATAACATAGATCTATAAAATACATGCAGATCTGCCCAGCTCCTAGAAACTGATAATCTGTTTAGCACAAAGCTGCAAATTTCAAATTGATCTCTCATCTTTGTTTTTCCTTTTCCCTTTGCCTTCTTTCTGCACTCTTTCTTTCCCTTTTACTACTCTCCGGCACTAAGCAATATTTACATCAATAGATTAGATTTATATGTCCTTTGATATCAAGCCAAGTATTCATTTTGGTGTCCTTCAGTCACTGTCTGCTTTTGTTCTTACAGAAAAACCATAGAACTTGTTGCCTTACATGATGGTGTCAACTTTTGCTTGAAAACGTATGCTGCTGTTGCTGCTAAGTCGCTTCAATCGTGTCTGACTCTGTGCGACCCCATAGATGGAAGTCCACCAGGCTCCCCTGTCCCTGGGATTCTCCAGGCAAGAACACTGGAGTGGGTTGCCATTTCCTTCTCCAATGCATGAAAGTGAAAAAGTGAAAGTGAAGTTGCTCAGTCGTGTCCGACTCTTAGTGACCCCATGGACTACAGCCTACCAGGTTCCTCCATCCATGGGATTTTCCAGGCAAGAGTACTGGAGTGGGGTGCCATTACCTTCTCCGTTGAAAATGTATAGGTAGAGCTAATTAATACTGCTGGTGGCTGGAGGCATTTCTCCTCTCACGGCCATTATGTTGAATTTGGTCAATGCAATAGCTGTGGTGAAACCAGGAGGCTATTAAAAAGAAATACCAAAAAACTTGACTCATTAAAACATTTCCAGCCATAAACTTAATTTAAAAAGATGCCTTAACTTCTTATTAAACTTTGATATGCTATTCCCTAAGGCTTGGGGATTTATTTTATTTTAAATCTCTGCTGAAACAGCTTCTGAGGTGGGTTTGATTCAATCGAGAATTACTACGTAAAAAGGGCATTTGGTCTACGATACTTTTAGGAGAGTTGGCTTCTTAAAAGATCACTTTTTTTAGCTGACTGTGAGTTGCTGAGTCCCTGCAAGCCAGGTGAGTCACATCTGTTGTGGGACATAAAACTTTGTCAGGCTCCATGAGAAACAGGAATGGAGTTGATGAAGGAAACAGCAAACCTAAATTCTGAAGGTTAGAATCCTTAGCTGAAGTCCACATAAACTATTTTAAATACCACGATAAGGCTCTCCAGATTGGCTCTTGTAAACTTTGCTAAAGTGGTCTAGGAATCTCCCCAGCTTATTACTACTTCATAAAAACAAAGTCAGCCATACAGGAGTCAAGTGCGCTGCAGACTCTCTGGGTTAATAATTGTTCAAGACCACAACTACAGTTTGCTCACTCAACTTCCTACTGTCCAAATTCCACTCAGTTTCCTGTGACACTTGGAGGAAACCTGCTTTCCTTTCTCTTAGATGTTTTCATAGTTGGGAACATCAGTGTTTTCAGCTGAAGGAGCAACAGAGTATGAGGTGGCTTTAAGGTTAATGTGGTAGATATGTCAGCTATCTGTTCTCACTATCACCTCTGGCTCAGTACACCCTCTAGCCCACTTGCCCACAGCTGTCATTACCACAGCGATGGAAAAGACCTAGAAAGACTACTTGGCTCAGTTTCCTGCCTTCAGCAAAATCATGGCCCCACTCTGCAGAGTCCCCCAAGAGCACACTCTGGAGGAGAAGCCCTGAAGGATGATTTCCAGCAGCAGCACAGTTGGTTGAATTGCAATACAAAGGGAATCTTACTTAGCTTTGGGGCTTTTCACTTTTCTCCTGAGACCCTTTCCCATCTTCTCATCTTCCTTTCCTCCATTCCCTATTGATGGTGTACTCTAAATGATGGGAGTACACCATTTTTTTGTCTGCTCAGGGTCTCCATCTCTATTTCCTTTCCTTAAGCTCTATTTTTTTTTTTTAATTTATTTTTGCTGCTGCTGCTGCTGCTAAGTCGCTTCAGTCGTGTCTGACCCTGTGTGACCCCACAGACGGCAGCCCACCAGGCTCCGCTGTCCCTGGGATTCTTCAGGCAAGAACACTGGAGTGGGTTGCCATTTCCTTCTCCAATGGATGAAAGTGAAAAGTGAAAGTGAAGTCGCTCAGTCGTGTCCGACTCTTAGCGACCCCATGGACTGCAGCCTACCAGGCACCTCCATCCATGGGATTTTCCAAGCAAGAGTACTAGAGTGGGATGCCATTGCCTTCCCCTAATTTATTTTTATTGAGATCTAATTGGGGGCAGGAGGAGAAAGGGACGACAGGATGAGATGGCTGGATGGCATCACTGACTCGATTGACGTGACGTGACGTGAGTCTGTGTGAACTCTGGGAGTTGATGATGGACAGGTAGGCCTGGCATGCTGCGATTCATGGGGTCGCAAAGAGTCAGACACGACTGAGTGACTGAACTGAACTGAATAGACATTGTGTTCATTTTAGGCATACAGCATAACAATTTGATGTATGTATATATTATGATATGTCATGGTGGAGTCATGTCCACCCAACATGATGAGTCATGGTGGAGAGCTATGACAGGGTGTGGTCTGCTGGAGACGGGAATGGCAAACCACTTCAGTATTCTTGCCTTGAGAACCCCATGAACAGTATGAAAAGACAAAATGATAGGATACTGAAAGAGAAACTCCCTAGGTCAGTAGGGGCCCAATATGCTACTGGAGATCAGTGGAGAAATAACTCCAGAAAGAATGAAGGGATGGAGCCAAAACAAAAAGAATACCCAGCTGTGGATGTGTCTGGTGATAGAAGCAAAGTCCGATGCTATAAAGAGCAATATTGCATAGGAACCTGGAATGTCAGGTCCATGAATCAAGGCAAATTGGAAGTGGTCAAACAAGAGATGGCAAGAGTGAATGTCGACATTCTAGGAATTAGTGAACTAAAATGGACTGGAATGGGTGAATTTAGCTCGGATGACCATTATATCTACTACTGTGGGCAGGAATCCCTCAGAAGAAATGGAGTGGCCATCATGGTCAACAGAAGAGTCTGAAATGCAGTACTTGGATGCAATCTCAAAAATGACAGAATGATCTCTGTTCGTTTCCAAGGCAAACCATTCAATGTCACAGTAATCCAAATCTATGCCCCAACCAGTAACGCCGAAGAAGCTGAAGCTGAAAGGTTCTATGAAGACCTACAAGACCTTTTAGAACTAACACCCAAAAAAGATGTCCTTTTCATTATAGGGGACTGGAATGCAAAAGTAGGAAGTCAAGAAACACCTGGAGTAACAGGCAAATTTGGCCTTGGAATACGGAATGAAGCAGGGCAAAGACTAACAGAGTTTTGCCAAGAAAATGCACTGGTCATAGCAAATACCCTCTTCCAACAACACAAGAGAAGACTCTATACATGGACATCACCAGATGGTCAATACCGAAATCAGATCGATTATATTCTTTGCAGCCAAAGATGGAGAAGCTCTATACAATCAGCAAAAACAAGACCAGGAGATGACTGTGGCTCAGACCATGAACTCCTTATTGCCAAATTCAGACTGAAATTGAAGAAAGTAGGGAAAACTACTAGACCATTCAGGTATGACCTAAATCAAATCCCTTATGATTATACAGTGGAAGTGAGAAATAGATTTAAGGGCCTAGATCTGATAGAGAGGTGCCTGATGAACTATGGAATGAGATTCGTGACATTGTACAGGAGACAGGGATCAAGACCATCCCCATGGAAAAGACATGCAAAAAAGCAAAATGGCTGTCTGGGGAGGCCTTACAAATAGCTGTGAAAAGAAGAGAAGCGAAAAGCAAAGGAGAAAAGGAAAGATATAAACATCTAAATGCAGAGTTCCAAAGAATAGGAAGAAGAGATAAGAAAGCCTTCTTCAGGGATCAATGCAAAGAAATAGAGGAAAACAACAGAATGGGAAAGACTAGGGATCTCTTCAAGAAAATCAGAGATACCAAAAGAACATTTCATGCAAAGATGGGCACGATAAAGGACAAAGATGGTGTGGACCTAAGAGAAGGAGAAGATATTAAGAAGAGGTGGAAAGAATACACAGAAGAACTGTACAAAAAAGAGCTTCAAGACCTAGATAATCATGATAATGTGATCACTGACCTAGAGCCAGACATCTTGGAATGTGAAGTCAAATAAATGGGCCTTAGAAAGCATCACTACGAACAAAGCTAGTGGAGGTGATGGAATTCCAGTGGAGCTATTCCAAGTCCTGAATGATGATGCTGTGAAAGTGCTGCACTCAATATGCCAGCAAATTTGGAAAACTCAGCAGTGGCCACAAGATTGGAAAAGGTCAGTTTTCATCCCAATCCCAAAGAAAGGCAATGCCAAGGAGTGCTCAAACTACCGAACAATTGCACTCATCTCACACGCTAGTAAAGTAATGCTCAAAATTCTCCAAGCCAGGCTTCAGCAATATGTGAACCGTGAACTTCCTGATGTTCAAGCTGGTTTTAGAAAAGGCAGAGGAACCAGAGATCAAATTGCCAACATCCGCTGGATCATGGAAAAAGCAAGAGAGTTCCAGAAAAACATCTATTTCTGCTTTATTGACTATGCCAAAGCCTTTGACTGTGTGGATCACAATAAACTATGTAAAATTCTGAAAGAGATGGGAATACCAGACCACCTGATCTGCCTCTTAAGAAATCTGTATGCAGGTCAGGAAGCAACAGTTAGAACTGGTCATGGAACAACAGACTGGTTCCAAATAGGAAAAGGAGTACGTCAAGGCTGCATATTGTCACCATGTTTATTTAACTTATATGCAGAGTACATCATGAGAAATGCTGGACTGGAAGAAACACAAGTTGGAATCAAGATTGCCGGGAGAAATATCAAAAACCTCAGATATGCAGATGACACCACTCTTATGGCAGAAAGTGAAGAGGGGCTAAAAAGCCTCTTGATGAAAGTGAAAGTGGAGAGTGAAAAGGTTGGCTTAAAGCTCAGCATTCAGAAAACGAAGATCATGGCATCTGGTCCCATCACTGCATGGGAAATAGATGGGGAAACAGTGGAAATAGTGTCAGACTTTGTTTTTCTGGGCTCCAAAATCACTGCAGATGGTGACTGCAGCCATGAAATTAAAAGACGCTTACTCCTTGGAAGGAAAGTTATGACCAACCTAGATAGCATATTCAAAAGCAGAGACATTACTTTACCAACAAAGGTTCGCCTAGTCAAGGCTATGGTCTTTCCTGTGGTCATGTATGGATGTGAGAGCTGGACTGTGAAGAAGGCTGAGCGCCGAAGAATTGATGCTTTTGAACTGTGGTGTTGGAGAAGACTCTTGAGAGTCCCTTGGACTGCAAGAAGATCCAACCAGTCCATTCTGAAGGAGATCAATCCTGGGATTTCTTTGGAAGGAATGATGCTAAAGCTGAAACTCCAGTATTTTGGCCACCTCATGCGAAGAGTTGACTCATTGGAGAAGACTCTGATGCTGGGAGGGACTGAGGGCAGGAGGAGAAGGGGACGACAGAGGATGAGATGGCTGGATGGCATCACTGACTTGATGGGTGTGAGTCTGGGTGACCTCCGGGAGCTGGTGATGGACAGGGAGGCCTGGCGTGCTGCAGTTCATGGGGTCGCAAAGAGTCGGACATGACTGAGCGACTGATCTGATCTGATCTGCTATATTATGAAATGATTACCATGGTAAGTTTTGTTGATATCTGTCAGCTCATATAGGTATAATTATTTTTCCTGAGATAAGAAATTTTAAAATTTACTCTCTTAACAACTTTCAAATTTACAACACAGTATTGCCAAGTATAGTCATCATGCTGTATGTTATATCTCCAAACTTACCTTATAACTGGAAGTTTGCACCTTTTGACCACCTTCACCCATTTTGACCAACCCCTTCACCTCTCACTGCTGGCAACCATCACTCTGTTCTCTGTATCTATGAATTCAGTTTTGGTTTATCATTTGACTTCACATGTAAATGAAACCATAAGTTTATGTCTGTCACTTAGCTTAATACCCTTAGGATTCATCCATGTTGTCACAAATGACAGGACTTTCTTTTTTTTTAATGGCTGAATAATATTCTATTGTATGTGTATGTGTATACCACATTTTCTATATCCACATACTTTTTGATGGACCCAGATCATTTCCATGCCTTGGTTATTGTCAATAATGCTGCAGTGAATATGAGGTTTCCTATAACTTTTTGAGTTAGTGTTTTTGTTTTCTTTCGATAAATATCCAGAAGTAGAATTGTTAGATCCTACTGTAGTTCTGATAGTTCTATTATTCATTTTTTTCAGTTCAGTGGCTGTTTATTGAATAGCTCCTATATGACTATATGCTGGGTTCCAGGGATTCAGAGATAAATGAAATTCCCATGGTTTCTGACTTGGGCTCTAATTTTTAATGTTGTGTATTAAAATCATTTGGAGTGATTGTTAAAGAAATTCAGGATGCGAGTTACCTTGGGAAAGTGTTGAGGGAAATAGAATGCAGAAAAAACATTCAATTCAAAATGGGGGAAAAAAAACCATACACAGACACTTTACTGAAGAGGATATATAATAGCTAGAATGGTACCGTCTTCTCTAGAAAGTGGCTTGGCAGTTTCTGTCAAAACTAAAAGTGGGCTTATTATAAACTCTGGCAATTGTATTTGTACATATTTGTCCAAGAGAAATTAAAACTTATTTTCACACAGAAACTTGTATACAAATGTTTCTATACACTAATTCATAATAACCCAAACTGAAAAGTTCCCAAATGTCCTTCAAAGGGTCAGTGGTTAAACAAACTAGGACATCCACATCATGGAATATGATTCACTAATAAAAGGAACAGTTTATTCATGCACATGATAAGTTGGCTAGATCAGACCAGATCAGATCAGATCAGTCGCTCAGTCGTGTCCGACTCTTTGCGACCCCATGAACTGCAGCACGCCAGGCCTCCCTATCCATCACCAGCTCTCGGAGGTCACTCAGACTCACATCCATCGAGTCAGTGATGCCATCCAGCCATCTCATCCTCTGTCGTCCCCTTCTCCTCCTGCCCCCAACCCCTCCCAGCATCAGAGTCTTCTCCAATGAGTCAACTCTTCGCATGAGGTGGCCAAAATACTGGAGTTTCAGCTTTAGCATCATTCCTTCCAAAGAAATCCCAGGGCTGATCTCCTTCAGAATGGACTGGATGGATCTCCTTGCAGTCCAAGGGACTCTCAAGAGTCTTCTCCAACACCACACTTCAAAAGCATCAAATCTTCGGCGCTCAGCCGTCTTCACAGTCCAGCTCTCACATCCATACATATACCTCAAGAAAATTCCACTGAGTGAAAAAACTTATTTTAAAAAGATAAATACTTCATGACTCCATCACTGTAGTATTTGTGAAGTAGCATAATTACAGAGATGATGAACAGACTTTTACAGTGACTGGGAACTTGGGGAAAAGGGAATGAGTAGGTCTATACCCATAGTAACCTGAGTGAGTCTTGTATTACTCCAGTTGAGTATCTTGATTGGGTGATGATTGCATAAAGTTATATGTTTGATACAATTGTAAAGCAATATAACCACGTATGCACACATATACAGTACACGTGCAATTGGTGAAAATAAGCTCTGTGGTCTATACCAAGGTTATTTTATTGATTTTAACATTGAAATATAATTGTATACAATATTATGAGATAGGCTGGAGAAGGATGCATGAGATTTCCCTCTACATTTCTTTGCAAACTTTCATAAATTTAGAAACTTTTATAAAAATTTAAAAATTAATTTTAGGCTCATTGCAAATACAAAAGGAGGATTTTATTAAGATTGAAAGCATCAGGAGCTAGAATTCACTGGAGGGCCATATTTGAGTGCTAGTTAGCAGATAACCCCAGAAAGTCATCTCAGATCATCCAATGCCCATTTAACTTGCAGACTTGTGAGTTAAATAAATGCATACCCTCTGTGCTGCTTCGGAGAAGGCAGTGGCACCCCACTTCAGTACTCTTGCCTGGAAAATCCCATGGATGGAGGAGCCTGGAAGGCTGCAGTCCATGGGGTCGCTGAGGGTCGGACATGACTGAACAACTTCACTTTCACTTTTCACTTTCACACATTGGAGAAGGAAATGGCAACCCATTCCAGTGTTCTTGCCTGGAGAATCCCAGGGACGGGGGAGTCTGGTGGGCTGCTGTCTATGGGGTCGCACAGAGTCGGACACGACTGAAGCGACTTAGCAGCAGCAGCAGCAGCAGCATGCTGCTGCGATTTAGTGGTTGTTTGCTAAAAGCATTAATATGAACCATGAAACAGGTAAGATCTATTTTAATTGTAAAATGAATTCCTACTGTGCCCAGTTAAATGCCCAAAGACAAAGGTGATACCTTACGTTTATTTGCATTTGCCATGATTTTTGATAGTATGCTCAATATATGGTGATATTCACTGATTGCTTTCTGAATATTTATAGTTACCAAACTCAAGCTCATTTTGATAAAATTATTTCCAAATCCTTTATCTCATATGACATCAGTAATGTTGAAAATTTCTGATTGTGAGGTAGTAATGGATCTTACTCTTAAAGCTTGGGAACACCCCATGTTCAAGATACATTAATAAATATGATAAATTTGTTCCAAAATTAATGTCCTCATTTTTTCTGATGAATTGGTATATTCTGTGAACATTTTTCAAAAAATGTGAATACATAACCATCATTTTTCCATTTCTCTCTTGGCAGTTATGACATTCAGTGCCAAGTTTAATGTCCAGTAATGCCAAGTTTCACATCTTTTTGATACTGAAACCAGTCTTCCCACTTACACTATATATTTTTAATCAATCAACAGTTTAATTGATAAATTAATAATTTAAAGTTTTCATGAGTCAATTACATGAATTTCAGAACATACAGCATTTTGTTTTCTATTAACGTTTTCTGCAAAGTTTTAAGTAAATTTTTAAAGTAAATTTAACTGAAGGATAACATAGATACAGAAAAGTGCATAAGTATACATCTTAATATATACAAAAAGAGCATTTCAATTAAACTACTATTCTCATCAGGAAATACAGCACTGTGGTCAGAGCAAGAATTTATCTTGGTCCACTACCCAGTCACTATTCACCACTCTCCAAAGGAAAACTCTAAAACGTTTTCATTAATTCTAATCCCACAATTAGGTTTGCATGTTTTTGAACTTTGTATAGATAGAATCATACTATATGTTCTCAATTTTGATTGCCTTATTTTGATCAATCTTATGTGTATTTGGTTCATCCATGTGACTGTGTATAGCAAAAGTTAATTTGTTATTGTTCAGTATTCCTTTGGAGAAGGCAATGGCAACCCACTCCAGCACTCTAGCCTGGAAAATCCCATGGACAGAGGAGCCTGGTAGGCTGCAGTCCATGGGGTCGCTAGGGGTCGGACATGACTCAGCGATTTCACCTTCATTTTTCACTTTCATGCATTGGAGAAGGAAATGGCAACCCACTCCATGTTCTTGCCTGGAGAATCCCAGGGACGGCGGAGCCTGGTGGGCTGCCATCTATGGGGTCTCATAGAGTCAGAAATGACTGAAGTGACTTAGCAGCAGCAGCAGCAGCAGTATCCGTTATATAGACATGCCACCGTTTGTTTACCTATTATACTTTTAACAGAAATTTATGATGTTGCACAGTTAAGTATTATTAAGAATAACACTGATAGGAACATTCAGGTACATGCTTTTGTAAACATATTTTTGAATTCCTATGGGACATATACCCAGGAATGAAATAACAAAATCAAAGTTCGGTTCAGTCACGCAGTTGTGTCCGACTCTGCAACCCCATGAATTGCGCACACCAGGGCTCCCTGTCCATCACCAACTCCTAGAGTTCACTCAAACTCACGTCCATCGAGTCAGTGATACTATCCAGCCATCTCATCCTCTGTCATCCCCTTCTCCTCCTGTCCCCAATCCCTCCCAGCATCAGAGTCTTTTCCAGTGAGTGAACTCTTCACATGAGGTGTCCAAAGTACTGGAGGTTCAGCTTCAGCATCATTCTTTCCAAAGAAATCCCAGGGCTGATCTCCTTCAGAATGGACTGGTTGGATTTCCTTGCAGTCCAAGGGACTCTCAAGAGTCTTCTGCAACACCACAGTTCAAAAGCATCAATTCTTCGGCGCTCAGCTTTCTTCACAGTCCAACTCTCACATCCATACATGACCACTGGAAAAACCATAGCCTTGACTAGATGGACCTTTGTTGGCAAAGTAATGACTCTGCTTTTGAATATGCTATCTAGGTTGGTCATAACTTTCCTTCCAAGGAGTAAGCATCTTTTAATTTCATGGCTGCAATCACCATTTGCAGTGATTTTGGAGCCCAAAAAATAAAGTCTGACACTGTTTCCACCATTTCCCCATCTATTTTCCATAAAGTGATGAGACAAGATGCCATGATCTTCGTTTTCTGAATGTTGAGCTTTAAGCCAACTTTTTCACTCTCCTCTTTCACTTTCATCAAGAGGCTTTTGAGTTCCTCTTCACTTTCTGCCATAAGGGTGATGTCATCTGCATATCTGAGGTTATTGATATTTCTCCTGGCAATCTTGATTCCAGCTTGTGCTTCTTCCAGCCCAGTGTTTCTCATGATGTACTCTGCATATAAGTTATATAAGCAGGGTGACAATATACAGCCTTGACGTACTCCTTTTCCTATTTGGAACCAGTTTATTGTTCCATGCCCAGTTCTAACTGTTGCTTCCTGACCTGCATACAGATTTCTCAAGAGGCATGTCAGGTGGTGTGGTATTCCCGTCTCTTTAAGAATTTTCCACAGTTTATTGTGATCCACACAGTCAAAGGCTTTGGCATAGTCAATACAGCAGAAATAGATGCTTTTCTGTAACTCTCTTGCTTTTTCCATGACCCAGCAGATGTTGGCAATTTGATCTCTGGTTCCTCTGCCTTTTCTAAATCCAGCTTGAACATCTGGAAGTTCACAGTTCATTTATTGCTAAAGCCTGACTTGGAGAATTTTGAGCATTACTTTACTAGCGTGTGAGATGAGTGCAATTATGCGGTAGTTTGAACATTGTTTGGCATTGCCTTTCTTTGGGATTGGAATGAAAACTGACCTTTTCCAATCTTGTGGCCACTGCTGAGTTTTCCAAATTTGCTGGCATATTGAGTGCAGCACTTTCACAACATCATCTTTCAGGATTTGAAATAGCTCCACTGGAATTCCATCACCTCCACTAGCTTTGTTCACAGTGATGCTATGTAAGGCCCACTTGACTTCACATTCCAGGATGTCTGGTTCTAGGTGAGTGATCACACCATCATGATTATCATTCTTTGTATAGTTTTTCTGTGTATTCTTGCCACCTCTTCTTAATATCTTCTGCTTCTGAAAGATCCATACCATTTCTGTCCTTTATCGAGCCCATCTTTGCATGAAATGTTCCCTTGGTATCTCTGATTTTCTTGAAGAGATCGCTAGTCTTTCCCATTCTGTTGTTTACCTCTATTTCTTTTGATTGTTCTCTGAGGAAGGCTTTCTTATCTCTCCTTGCTATTCTTTGGAACTCTGCATTCAGATGTTTATATCTTTCCTTTTCTCCTTTGCTTTTCGCTTCTCTTCTTTTCACAGCTATTTGTAAGGCCTCCCCAGACAGCCATTTTGCTTGTTTACATTTCTTTTCCATGGGAATGGTCTTGACCCCTGTCTCCTGTACAATGTCACGAACCTCTGTCCATAGTTCATCAGGCACTCTATCAGATTTAGTCCCTTAAATCTATTTCTCACTTCCACTGTATAATCATAAGGGATTTGATTTAGGTCATACCTGAATGGTCTGGTGGTTTTCCCTACTTTCTTCAATTTAAGTCTGAATTTGTCAATAAGGAGTTCATGATCTGAGCCACAGTCAGCTCCTGGTCTTGTTTTTGTTGACTGTATAGAGCTTCTTCATCTTTGGCTGCAAAGAATGTAATCAGTCTGATTTAAGTGTTGACCATCTGGTGATGTCCATGTATAGAGTCTTCTCTTGTGTTGTTGGAAGAGAGTGTTTGCTGTGACCAGTGTGTTCTCTTGGCAAAACTCTATTAGCCTTGCCCTGTTTCTTCCATATTCTAAGGCCAAATTTGCCTGTTATCCCAGGTGTTTCTTAACTTCCTACTTTTGCATTCCAGTCCCCTGTAATGAAAAAGACATCTCTTTTGGGTGTTAGTTCTAAAAGGTCTTGTAGGTCTTCATAGAACCGTTCAACTTCAGCTTTTTCAGCATTATTGTTTGGGGCATAGACTTGGATTACTATGATATTGAATGGTTTGCCTTGGAAACGAACAGAGATCATTCTGTTGTTTTTGAGATTGCATCCAAGTACTGCATTTCAGACTCTTTTGTTGACCATCATGGCTACTCCATTTCTTCTAAGGGATTCCTGCCAACAGTAGTAGATATAATGGCCATCTGAGTTAAATTCACCCATTCCATTCCATTTTAATTCGATGATTCCTAGAATGTCGACATTCACTCTTGCCATCTCCTGTTTGACCACTTCCAATTTACCTTGATTCATGGTCGTAACATTCCAGATTCCTATGCAATATTGCTCTTTACAGCATCAGATCTTGCTTCTATCACCAGTCACATCCACAGCTGGGTATTGTTTTTGCTTTGTCTCTATCCCTTCATTCTTTCTGGAGTTATTTCTCCACTGATCTCCAGTAGCATACTGGGCACCAACCGACCTGGGAAGTTCCTCTTTCAGTATCCTATCATTTTGCTTTTTCATATTGTTCTTGGGGTTTTCAGGCAAGAATACTGAAGTGGTTTGCCATTCCCTTCTCTAGTGGACCACATTGTGTCAGACCTCTCCACCAAGACCCGCCCATCTTGGGTGGCCCCACAAGACATGGCTTAGTTTCATTGAATTAAACAAGGCTGTGGTCCATGTGATTAGATTGACTAGTTTTCTGTGATTATGGTTTCAGTGCGTCTGCCCTCTGATGCCCTCTCACAACACCTACTGTCTTACTTGGGTTTCTCTTACCTTGGATGTGGGGTATCTCTTCAAGGCTGCTCCAGCAGAGCACAGCTGCTGCTCCTTACCTTGGATGAGTGGTATCTCCTCACTGCCACCCCTCCTGACCTGAACCAAATCAAAGGGACACCTCAAAAAATCAGATTGTCATTCAGATGGATTCAGTTTAAAGAATCATTTCTGGGATTTTATTATGGTTGAAACCAAAAATGAAATTTGTATATAGGGAAATTCATGTATAGGAAAATTAAAATACAGGGACAAAAATTTAATCCAGGGCACTTTCCACTGATGCTTTAAACTTAATGGTTAACTCAACAACAGAGCTCACATTTGTGACTTTATTTACTAGAGTATGATGTTACCACTCAATAGAAAAAATTATACGGTTAAAAATAAAAAATGGAGAATGTAGTGGACTAAGTTTTATATGAAATTTCTGAGTTAAGGAAGGCTTCCAATGAAGACCAAAATCTAAAACCCTTGGATCTGGGTGTATTGGGATGTAAAGAAGGTAGATAAAGACAGAAAGGAAAGTATAGCTAAAGGGAACATAAGCTTAAATGCTTAAGATTTTCCCTACTTGACCATTTTCTCCAAGTTTAAGAAATCTTTAGTAACTACATTTACCTAAGAGCTTTAAAAACTAGAACTGGGAGAAAGAAGTCTGTAATTGCTGTAGCAGGAATCACCACTTAGTGCATCTGTAAGTACCTGCAAGTAGCATAAAAGTATGGATTAGACTGAGAACAGTGGTGAACTGGAGAAAATATACCCAATAAAATATTTTTCTATGAACCAAATTCAGCTGGTGAACCAACCAACTTCCCACTGCCTGCTTCATTTTTAAATTGAAGAAGAGTTGATTTACAATGTTGTGTTAATTACTGTTGTACAACAAAGTGATTCACTTATACACATGTATATTATATATATATGTGTGTGTGTGTGTGTGTATATATATATACACATTCTTTTTAGAATATTCCTTTCCATTGTGGTTTATCATAGGATATTGACTATAGTTTCTTGTGCTGTACACTTAGGGCCCTGTTGTTTATCCATGCTCCTTACAATAGATTTCATCTGCTAACCTCAGCCTCCCACTCCCTCCCTCCACACCCACCTTGGCGACCACCAGTCTGTTCTTTATGTCCGGGATTCTGTTTCTGTTTCACAGATAGGTTCCTTTGTGTCACACTTTAGATTTCACATATAAGTGATATCATATGATATTTGTCTTTCACTTTATGACTTACTTCACTTAGTATGATAATTTTTAGATGTATCCATGTTGCTGCAAATGGCATTATTTCATTCATTTTTACAGCTGAGTGCCATTGTATATATGCATCACATCTTTTTTATCCATTAATCTATTGGTAGACATTTAGGTTGTTTCCATGCCTTGGCTATGGTGAATAGTGCTGCTGTGAACATAAAAGTGCATGCATCTTTTTGAATTATAGTTTTGTCTGGGTATATGCCAGGAGTGGGATTGCTGGATCATATGGTAATTCTATTTTTAGTTTTTTAAGGAACCTCTATATTATTTTCCATAGTGTCTGTACCAACTTATATTCCAACCAACCTACTGCCTGATTTTAATAATTATTATTTTATTTTGGAAGAATGCAGTTATAACAGCTATAGATTATTTCTTCTGAGCTGAAGGGAAATCTTCATGGGCATGCTACTATGTAAAATTCAATATTCACAATATTGGAGGCTAGAGAAAGAAGCAGTAATAGACTTTTCTTGTTGATTTACTGCCAAAGTCAGCTTCAGGTAATTTATGGAGTCTTCCAGATAGTCAGATACCTCAAAGATGTTTTTGATTAGACAAGATAAGAGTGTAAGATACTGTTAAAAAAAAAAAAAAAGATAAAACATTAAAGACTGGTGTTTTGGGAAGTATTAGGAGTACCTGGACTTTTCAAGAAGGTAACTTGGCACCATTTGACAGTTCACATTCCATGAGGCTGCATTTGAATCAGGTCTGGAAATACATTGGTTTGGCATTCTTGGAGGCATATCCAAGAAAAAAAACCTTTTCAGTTTTCTTTCTTTCCTTAAGCAGTCTACGGTAGATACATGGACATATGAGAGCTGTAAATGCTTAGTGCATAATCCAAAACCTAGCACAGATTTTCAAAGAGGAGGTTTCACTCTAAGTACTGAGCTCAGATATTCTTTTGTACTTCCCCAGCTACTCTCCTCCTAATCTATTTGTCAGGTTCCTAGAATAGAGAGGTAATTGCCTGACATCTCTTTTAATTCCACTACATTCTCCATTTTTTTTTCTTTTTATCTTTTTCCTATTATCAAGTTTTTCCAGGATCTTATTGTAAGTCACAATGAAATTAATGGCAAACTTTCTTTTCACAAATGTTTCCTTATAGTGAAAGTTTGAATGGACCCAGCAGTGGTTAATATCACAAATAAAGAGCCATTTGAGGACTTTTGTGAAAGGGTATTGTGATTTCCTTGTGTGTATTTGTTGCCTTTGATGTTTCAAATTCTTTTGTATAATATCGAAATCTTCACCACACATTTTTTTTTTAATTGAGTGGAAACATCATACTTTAGTAAATAAAGCCACACACCACAAGCATGACCTTGTTCAATTAACCATCAGTTTAAGAGCATCAGTAGAAAATACCCCTGGATTAAATTCATGACTTTGTATTTTAATTTTCCTGTACTTGAATTTCCCTATATACAAATTTCACTTTAGGTTTCAACCATAAATAAACCCCAAGAAATGTTTCTTTAAAATTAAAGGCATCTGAGCAACAAATATTCTGATTTTTTTGTTTTTTTAAATGCCACTTCCAAGTTGGAAATTTTGATTCTTGGGTGTGAGCGGTGCTATTGAGTATGAGAGGCTGTACCATTTGGTGCAGTGATTTTCCGTGACATCCCATGGGCCTGCCAAATGTGAAAGTTGTGGTAGTATTCAATATCTTCAGACTGAAAGTTCACTTAGTATTGAGACTTGCAGTACTGGCACTTCAAAAACCCAGATGGGCTGCAGAGTCTTAAAAAGTTTAACATTTTCTGACCTTCTGTGATTGAAAAAGAATTGGACTGGAAGCCAGAATATGTGGGTTCTAGTCTTGGCTCTGTTACTAACCAGCTGTGTAATTTTGGACAAGTCAATTTTCCCCTATAATCCAGGCTTTTCTCTATTATATAATGAAGAAGTTAGACTAAAATGATTTTGCAGTCACTTCCAATCTAACCCTATGTTATGCAAGTGATCTCTGGGTTCAAATTCTAGATTTATTACTTGTCTCAAGCCTGCAAGGGTGAATTAGCTTCTCTCTTCCTCAGTAAATGAGTACTACTGGTAGATGAGCATGATAATAGGGCAGTGTGATCAGTAAATGAGTCATGTGCAGAGACTAGCACACAGTTAGTGTTCAATAAAGGGTGGCTATTATTATTGTGAGTCGGTTCTAGCAAATTGAACACTTTATTTGAATCACATCACTTGTATCTGAGGCCTACATTCTCCATTGACTGTGTGACCTTCTAAGAAGCCATTTAATTTTGAGAGAAATAACTGCACTTTTTTCAAACTCCCCAACTTAAAATAAGATAAATTAGTATCAATAATCAAAAAAATCTGAGCCTCTAGAAGTTTATGTGCCATACAAGCAAAGAATTTATGATGTCATTCCTATCTATGCTATTTTTAAAAAAAAAAATTTATTGGAGTATATTTGATTTACAATGTTGTGTTACTTTCAGGTGTACAGCAAATTGAATCAGTTATGCATATACATATATTCATGCTTTTTAAGATTCTTTTCTGTATAGGTCATTACAGAGAACTGAGTATACTCTGCAATGATCCTGTACTATACAGTAGGTCCATATTAGTTACCTGTTTTACATGTAGTAGTGTGTATATTCTAATCCCAATCTCATCTCCTAATTTATCCTTCCAAGACCCCAGTAACCATAGGTTTGTTTTCTACATCTGTGACTTTATTTCTGTTTTGTAAATAAGTTCATTTGTACCACTTTTTTTTCAGATTTTACAAATAGGTGATATCATAATGTATTTGTCTTTCTTTGACTTAGTAGGACAATATCTAGATCCATCTCAGATCAGATCAGTCGCTCAGTCGTGTCCGACTCTTTGCGACCCCATGAACCGCAGCACGCCAGGCCTCCCTGTCCATCACCAGCTCCCGGAGGTCACTCAGACTCGCATCCATCGAGTCAGTGATGCCATCCAGCCATCTCATCCTCTGTCGTCCCCTTCTCCTCCTGCCCTCAATCCCTCCCAGCATCAGAGTCTTCTCCAATGAGTCAACTCTTCACATGAGGTGGCCAAAATACTGGAGTTTCAGCTTTAGCATCATTCCTTCCAAAGATCCATCTATGCAGCTGTAAATGTCATTATCTCAGTCTTTTTTATGGCTGAGTAATATTCCATTGTATATATGTATCATATTTTTATGTTCCCTAAACACATTTCTTCCTCAGGGTTCCAGTATAGCTGAGTCACATTTCATTGCAGAGAGGCTGAGTGGGGGTGATTAGAAGCACAAATTATTCTATAGATCTTGAAAGTTTTTCTTTTTACTAAATATAGTGGCACTTCTAACTTAAGACTAAAGTTAACTTTGTTTTGACTAAAAACAGAAATGTAAAGCTGTTTTTTTTTTTTTTTTTTTTTGTTCATTCCTGTGTTGATTTCTACCCACCTAGCCATGCACTTCAGGTAAATTTTATGACATCTCTTTGGCTTTCAAGAAAGCCTTAGTCCCTCCCTTAGTTTCTGCTTCAGTGGTAGATGCCTATTTGGGTTTCTGTTGAATATACAGAGTAAATAGGCAAGGATAGCTTTGAAAAAAATTTAGTTACATGGCTATTTATATGCAGAGAATACAGAACATTTTATAATGGAAAAGCAACAACTCCCTAATCCATACTTTCCATTCCCAGCTCCACTCCTCAGAAACAACTATTTGTTCCCATTTCTCTACTGAGTTCATCTGGTAATGTCTCTATAATTCTGTAACCATGCTACTATACTGCTAAAAATATTGACTTTAGAAATGACTTAAAATTATCTCCTACTATATGAAATGCAAAATTTCTCATTCACCCATTTCTGTCTCCAACTCGTTGCTGATATATATTTTTGCCACTATCCATTTTTTCACTTCAATTTCTATTCACATAATTTAAGTATTTATTTCTTATTCCTTAAATCATATACCATACTTTTTTCTCCACTTTGGAAGAAGAGGATATATTTCATCTGTCTATTCTTATCACATCTATCTGGAAACTCATAATGAACTATGCATAGTCAAGTTTGATGATTTCTGTGATTTGTCCATAGATTGATCTTAAAAAAAAAAAAAAAAATGTGCTTACATCATTATGAGAAGTACGCTTTGTTCACTATATACCCAAGTAGTTTACAATGATAACATATCCTTTTCTTCAGTTCCAGGGTCACAGTCCCTATCACTCACAAAATAGTCTAATTTGTATGAAATTCAAGGTTTTTCTTTAATTTATATTTCACCAATCATTCAAACTCATGCTGCTGTGTTACAGTTTGCCTTTTATTTGGACCATGCCTTTTTTGCAGAGTTATATTTCTCTTCCTGGAATTCTGACTGCTTTATTTATTTATTTATTTTCAGTTTTTGCAATTGTAGGATTTCCCAAATTATCTTGGATGAATTTTAAAAGTCTGATATTCTCTTCGTCAGAAGTATGGGACTATCTCTTAAATCATTGTGTCTATATGCAAGTACGAAAAAAAAAAAAACTTGTGTTTTACTGCTCTGGTAACTGAATGCTGTGGAAGGCTAGGGAGCCATGTTCAAAAACAATATATGAGAATAGTGCTTGAATTCTGGACTCCGCTTGAATCTTGTTGCCAAGATGACTGAATACCACATTACTTGCTGTGGGTACCATCACCACAGTATCAAAAATGGCTTTATAATAACTTTGAGCCATTTATTTCGGAGAGGCTGAAGGTGAAAATAAATTCCAGGAGACACCACTGTGAAATCTTTGATGCTAGAGCAATTACAATAATAACAAGATTCATAGAGGCCTGGCTGTTAGTTCATGATGTAGCTGTACCAATATTTTTGTCTCTTGAGACTTTTGAACTCTAATTACTCTGAACACAAGCATGGGGAGCATACTTACCTCTGATCTATGAGGTCTTTGTTCATCTTGAATCTTTCCAGATTGCCAAATTGAAAGACCTCTGAGAAGAAACTGGTGATGAATTAGATGAAGATCACAGCTGGCTGATGCATAATTGCCACTTGAATATGAGGGACATTTAAACATATTAAAACTGCCAGATGATATGTGGTTCAGATTGATATGCTGTGGGATCATTGCAGACAAAGACACTGGTTGTTTTCAGACTACAGTAGCAGTGAGTGGGTGGGGATGTGGATGGGCTTGAATATATTTTAAAACTTTTCACAATTCAAAAGCTCAGGCAGAATCTGATCCTATTGACCATAGATTAAAAGATTTTATAGTTTCTTTTTCACAAATATGCTCAGAGATGTTCACTGGAAGTTGGAACATGGGAGTTCATACACTCCTATGCTTCTGCTGAGGGAGAGGACTTTGTCTGACGATCTCTACTTCACTAAATGCCTAATTTTGGAAGAAAACATACATGGAAGAGAAAAGCGAAACTTAAAGTCATTCAATCCTGTCCAGCTCTTTGCAACCCCATGGACTGTACAGACCATGGAATTCTCTGGCCAGAATACTGGAGTGGGTAGCTATTCCCTTCTCCAAGATATCTTCCCAACTCAGGGATCAAACTCAGGTCTCCTGCATTTCAGAGAAAGTAGAAGAGGAAGGTTTAGCATACCTGACAGTCAAAAAGATTGAATTACAATGCTGACATTGTAGGAATGACATAATGTAAGCCAAATCATGCCAATACCCAGTGCTTGAACATAATTTTCATTTTTTGTTTAATTTTAACTTTTTAAAACAGAAATTTAAACATTTTTGTTCAGAAATTTTAAAAAATAGGTCTAAAATGGTTTTAATGTAGTTCTATCAAGCCAGGAAGGAAAACCAATGACTACTAAGTCCTTAGTGTTAAGTTGACTCTCAGACTATACAAGCTACTGTAAGTCTGTAGGAAAGAATGTAAAAATGGGTCCTGATTTCACCTAGGTTAGGATAGAAAGTTTTAAAAGTGAGCTTTGGTACCATCTTGGACTTCTTTGGTGACTCACTTGGTAAAGAATCCACCTGCAATGCAGGAGACCTGGGTTTGATCCCTGGATTGGGAAGATCCTCTGGAGAAGGAAATGGCAACCCACTCCAGTATTCTTACCTGGGAAATCCCAAGGACAGAGGAGACTGGCGGGCTACAGTCCATGGGGTCCCAAAGAGTCGGACACAACTGAGTGACTAAACCACCATCATGGACTTGATATAGTTCACCTTCAAATGGCTCAATTTCATGTAAAAATGTTCTATTTTTAAAAATTAAGTGAAATGAAGTTAGGAATCAAATGCCCTAGAGTCTTTTTGCATAGAAGCAATAGAACAGACTAAAATTTTCTTACAAAGGTGAAGTAAATTAATAATGTTTTCTGGGCCACGCATGAGATTATTCATTCTGATTTAGCCTAAAGGACTCAGAACTTATTTTGGGTATTTGAAGGATTTCCTTGTGGAAAAAGGACTTGATTTATTATGTATAGCTTCAGGGAGCTGACCAAAGTCAGATCAATGGTTACCTGTTAGAAATCTCAGGACCAAATTAATATCCCATTTTTAGCAAAAGTACAAGATCAAGTAAAGTCTTTTATGTAATAATTTGTTAATAATTCTTGGTATTACCTTATTTTTCCTTTTATTTTCTCTCATTTCTTCTTTTGTTTAAATTTATTTTGTCCTGTTTGTGTACATTTTTCTAATGATGATGCAGAGCATTGAATAAACAAGTACATAAATAACTAGTGAATGAAACCTGCAGTATAGCAATTTTTCACTCAGTATGAGAAGAAAAAAAAAAAAAACTTCTCAGTAATGAGGCATACATTGTTGGTTGTCACACAATATATGCATGACCACAATGATATAGGTATTAGAGTTACGCTTTTTTTTTTTTTGCAGGCGTGGGGGTGGGATTCAACGATTTAACAATCTCTCTTTCAAGCTGATATCCTATCCCATGAATCCTTGGTATAATGAAAAGAAAGAAAAAAATCTTTTGGATTGCAGAAAGAAACATGAAAAGAAAAGATATACCATCTAGATCTCTTCTTGGACATATCACTGCTAATTTGTGTTAGTTCTGCCAAAGACTGACTTTTTCATTTGCTTCTAACTGCCTAGATAACAATCACAAATGATTAAGCTTGGAATTTTGAATACAGCTGTTTTACAAGAAACGTGTTATACATCAGCTCATTTGTGTCTTAGTCCCAAATTTGAGGCAGAAAAAGTTGAAGGACTTGACCATAGTGGCAGCCAATCAGCAGCCTAGACAAGAAATAGATTTAAGATATCTGTCATTCATGGTAATTTGCCATTCACCGTAATATGTTCATGATGATACATTTTAAGTTATAGCTGGATCAAGTTATAGCTGGATGCATATCTAAAAGGATCATTTTGATAAGCATTTTATAAAACAATAGGACCAAACTCAAGCATTCTACACAATTGCTGCTGATGGAAGATACATAATCTCATTTCAAACTGGTATTCAGTGGATCATGCACATAGTCCACAAATGGCCACAAGAAGAGATTTGGTTTAAAAAGAAATCCAATCCCAAACCTACCTTAAATGTAACCTCAATACAATTCTGACATGATTATAGCATTTTCTGATATTCCTTTTTCAGATATTGACCTACTTGTCATCCCACCAGATTTTCCTGTTTCTATATTAATTTTGTGTTAATAACCAACATACAATGCTCATGCCTCAGTCTATTGAGAATGCAGAAAAAGGCAGCTGCTGTTGTCTGAAGGAGGGATGCAGTGCACAGGGAAGAGGGTAACCAAGTGACGTTACTTGCATCCATATAGTTTGGAGAGGAACTCAGGAGGATGGTGTAGGAGAATCTGGGCCAAGAGGTAAAAGATCAAGCAATGGAAAAGAAACAGAAGAAAAAGGAAAATAGGATGATGTATGAGAGAGTTTAAACAACTGGATACATACACACAAAATTCAAGATTTAAAAAATTTCATGACTTCCTCCAAATAGAATTACAAAAGGATAATTGCAATTCAAAATGCATTTACAATATAACTTTGAAGTTAGAAAATAGAAAGTGCTTAAGAATAATGTGAGACAAATTCTTAAAACATCAGCTTTTCTCTAAAATATAAATGCTGTGAAGAACAATCATACAACATAAATCATGACTGCTCAGTTTTTTGGTTTTTGGTTTTGAATTTTTCAGTTTAAAAAAAGCACTTTATTTTTGTACAGCTGTTTTATGTTTACAATGAAATTAAAAGGAAGGAACAGAAATTTCCCATATGCCCCTTACCCCTATACAGGCATAGCCTCTCTATTCTCAGCATCACTCACCAGAATGGTACAGTTTTATAAAAAAATGAACCTACATTGATATATCATAATCACTGTTTACCTCAGAGTTCACTCAGTGTTCTGGACTCACAGTTTCAAAAAGTGGACAATGTCATATATCCATTATTATAAAATCATACAGAGTATTTTCACTGCCTTAAAAAAACTTTTGACTGTTCATCTCTGCTCCTGCTCATACCCCTGGCAACCACTGATCTTTTTTACTGTCTCCATGGTCTTTTCCAGAATGTCATATATTTGGAATAATATATTATGTAACCTTTTCATATTGAATTCTTTCAGTTAATAATGTACACTTTTTTCCATGCCTTTTCATGGTTAGAGAGCCCACTGTATTTTTGTTGTTGTTTGTTTTTGTTGTCATTATTGTGGTTTTTCAGTTTCTAAGTTGTATCTGACTCTTTGCAACCCCATGGGCAACATGCCAGGCTCTGTCCTCCAATGTCTTCCGAAGTTTGCTCAGATTCATGTTCATTGAGTCGGTGATGCTATTGAACCATCTCATCCTCTGTTGCTCCTTCTCCTCCTCATCTCTCTCTTTCCCAGCATCAGAGTCTTTTCCAATGAGTCAGCTCTTTTGCATCATGTGGCCAAAGTATCAGAGCTTTAGCTCCCATCAGTCCTTCCAATGGATATCAGGGTTGATTTCCTTTAGGAATGACTGATTTGATCTCCTTTCTGTCAAAGGGACTCTCGAGAGTCTTCTTCCAGCACCACAACCTGAAAGCATCAGTTCTTTGATCCTCAGCCTTCTGTATGGTCCAACTCTCTCACATCTGTACATGACTACTGGAAAAACCATAGATTTGACTATATGGACCTTTCTCAGCAAAGTGATGTCTCTGTTTTAATAAACTGTCTAGGTTTGTTATAGCTTCTCTTCCAAGGAGGAAAGGTCTTCTAATTTTATGGCTGCAGTTATTTTGGAGCCCAAGAAAATAAAACCTGTCACTATTTCACTTTTTCCTCTTCTATTTGCCATGAAGTGATGGGACCAGATGCCATAATCTTAGTTTTCTGAATGTTGAGTTTTAAGTCAGGTTTTTAACTCTCTTTCACCCTCATTAAGAGGCTCTTTAGTTCCTCTTCACTTTCTGCCATGAGAGTGGTATCATCTCATATCGAAGATTTTTGATATTTCTCCTGGTAATTTTGATTCCAGCTTGTGATTCATCCAGCCTGGATGAGTATTTTTAGTTGTATGCAAAACTACTAAGTTTTCCATACTGGTTGCATCATTTTACATTCCAGTTAGCAATGAATAATAGTTCTTGTTGCACATCCTCAGCAGTATTTGGTTGTCTTGGATTTTGGCCATTTTAAGAGGTATGCAGTGGGATTTGCATTTCCTTGATAGCATGTAATGTAGAGTTTCTTTTCAATTACTCTTTTGTCAGTTCTTCATCTCCTTTGGTGAGGTGTCCATTAAGGTCTTTGGCCCATTTTTCATTGTTTTCTTATATTGTTGAGTGCTAAAATCTGTGGATAACAGTCTTTTATAAATTTGTCTTTTGCAAATATTTTCTTTCACTCTATGGTTTGTCTTCTTATTATCTTCTCATTATCTTTCAGTGAAGTAGTTTTTAATTTTAGTGAATTATTTCTTTCATGAATTGTGTCTTTGGTGTTGCATCTAAAAAATCATCACCATACCCAAGGTTAACAAGGTTTTCACCTATGTTATCTGCTAAGAAGTTTTACACTTTTCCATTTAAAGTTTAAGTCTGTGATCCATTTTGAGTTAATTTTTATAAAACGTGTAAGATCTGTGTCCAAATTCATTTTTTTGTCCAGTTTTTCCAGTACCACTAGTAAGAAGCTGCCTTTGCTCTATCGTATTGCCTTTGTTCCCTTTTTCAAGGATCAGTTGGCTTTATTTATGTGAATCTCTTTCCATACTCTTCATTCTTTCCCACTGATAAACCTGTTTATTCTTTTGGCAATACCTTACCATCTTGATTGCCGTAATTTTTAATAAGCCTTGAAGTCAAGTAATGTCAGTTCTTCAATTTTGTTTTTTTTTTTTTATTTAACTTTACAATATTGTATTGGTTTTGCCATATATCAAAGTGAATCTGCCACAGGTATACATGTGTTCCCCATCTCGATCCCTCCTCCCTCCTCCCTCCCCATACCATCCCTCTGGGTCGTCCCAGTGCACCAGCCCCAAGCATCCAGTATCGTGCATCGAACCTGGACTGGTGACTCGTTCCATATATGATATTATACATATTTCAATGCCATTCTCCCAAATCATCCCACCTTCTCCCTCTCCGAGAGTCCAAAAGACTGTTCTGTACATCAGTGTCTCTTTTGTTGTCTCATATACAGGGTTATTGTTACCATCTTTATAAATTCCATATATATGCGATAGTATACTGTATTGGTGTTTTTCTTTCTGGCTTACTTCACTCTGTATAATAGGCTCCAGTTTCATCCACCTCATTAGAACTGATTCAAATGTATTCTTTTTAATGGCTGAGTAATGTGTATATGTACCACAGCTTTCTTATCCATTCATCTGCGGATGGACATCTAGGTTGCTTCCATGTCCTGGCTATTATAAACAGTGCTGCGATGAACATTGGGGTTCACGTGTCTCTTTCAATTCTGGTTTCCTCAGTGTGTATGCCCAGCAGTGGGATTGCTGGATCATAAGGCAGTTCTATTCCCAGTTTTTTAAGGAATCTCCACACTGTTCTCCATAGTGGCTGTACTAGTTTGCATTCCCACCAACAGTGTAAGAGGGTTCCCTTTTCTCCACACCCTCTCAAGTTTGTTTTTTTTTTCAATGTAGTGTTGGCTACTCTGGGTCTTTTGCCAAACCATATAAACAGTTTGTCAATATCCACAAAATAATTTGCTAGGATTTTGAGTAGGGCTACATTAAATTTATAGACTAAATTGAGAACAACTAGCATCTAAATAATATTGAGTCTTTCTATCTAGGAACTCTATCTTTCCATTTAGTTTTTTTTTTTTTTTTATTTCTTTCATCAGAGTTTTGTTTTCCTCATATAGAGCTTGCATTTATTTTGTTAGAATTGTATTTAAATATTTGGAGGGGTGATAATATAAATGGCATTTTAAATTTTAAATTCCACTGGTTCATTATTGGTAAAGGAAAATCAACTGACTTTAGCATACTAACTCTGTGTCCTGAAACCTCACTACAATCAATCACTTATTATTCCCAATTCTGGGGCTAATTTTTTTTTTTTTTTTTGAAATTTATAGACAGTCATGCCACATATAAACAAAAACAATTTTATGTTTCATCTCAATCTGTGTATATTTTATTTCCTTTTGTTTAGCTCTGTTAAATTAGCAAGGACCTTCATCAGAATGTTGAAAAGGAGTGATGGGAAGGGACATCCTTGCCTTGTACCTGATATTAGTAAGGAAGCTTTGAGTTTCTCACCATTAAGTATAATACTAGCCATAGAGTTTTACAGATAGTCTATATCAAGTTGAGAAATTCTCCCTCTATGTGTAGTTTAATGAGAGTTTTTATTATTCATAGGTGTCATTTTTATTGTTATTCAGTTGCTCAGTTGTGTTCAACTCTTTGTGACCCCCATGGACTGCAGCACTCCAGACTTCCCTGTCCTTCACTATCTCCCAGAGATAATGGGTTTTGTCAAATGCTTTTTCTGCATTTATTGATGTGATCATGTGAGTTTTTTTCTTTTTTGTTTTTTGGTCTGTTGATGTAGTGGATTATGTTAATTGATTTTCAGAAGTTGAATCACCCTAACCTGATATAAATCCCTCTTGGTTGTATGTACTTATGCATTGTTGAATTTAATTTGCTAATATTTTGTTAAGGATTTTTCCATTTATATTCATGAGCGATATTAATTAGTAGTTTCCTTTTCTTGTAATGTCTTTGTTTGGTTTTGGTGTTAGGGTAAGACTAGCCTCACAGAATAAATTGGGAAGTATTTTCTCAACTTCCATCCTGAGATTTTAGAGAATTGGTATAGTGTCTCCCTTAAAGCTACTGAGTTTTTTGATCCATTAACCGTCATATTTGTTTGATCATGAGAACTATCAGGAACAATGTGTAAAAATTTAACTTTCTAGAGTATACTCTGTCTGTTAAATCAGTTTCTCCAGCTAAGTAACCTCGTAATCTGTAATTTTAACAAGCAAACCCAGGTGGTTTTTAAGAGGTGACAAATTTGGAAAACAATGCATTAGAGAATATTGCTTAGAAGCCAAAGCCATGAGTATAAACCCCTTCTCTGTAGAGAAGACACTTCAGGTGAATGTGTTGGTCTAAGGTGATCCTCTCATTGAACATAAAGTTTAAGTCATAGTAAATTTATCTCCCAATTCATAGAATATTAATGAAAATTTGCCTTCTATTGGTTCTCATCTTTGTTTTTGAAGAACTGCATTAATACTGCTATCCCAGTGTTACTATAGTTACTTTTTTTTATAGTACTTCTTTATGTGGAAAGAGAAAGTTAAATTAATTTTACAAGCCTCATGAAAAGCTTTATTTTAAGCACCACACATGGCTAATTAACAGTATATGCTGTGTAGACTCCAGTGACTGCATCCACAATAGATAATTTACGTAACAATGGAAAGACAGGCCAATTCCATTTCTTTTCTAGGTCTAAGAACAGAGGAGTGATTGATACTATCGACTATAAGTACCTTCATTTTTATTTGTATGTTTATCCATTTTATAGCAAAAAGATCTTCATCACCTGAAAAATCTCAGATCAGATCAGATCAGTCGCTCAGTCGTGTCCGACTCCTTGCGACCCCATGAACCGCAGCACGCCAGGCCTCCCTGTCCATCACCGGAGGATGGACAGGCCTCCCTGTCCAACTCCCGGAGGTCACTCAGACTCGCATCCATCGAGTCAGTGATGCCATCCAGCCATCTCATTCTCTGTCGTCCCCTTCTCCTCCTGCCCTCAATCCCTCCCAGCATCAGAGTCTTCTCCAATGAGTCAACTCTTCACATGAGGTGGCCAAAATACTGGAGTTTCAGCTTTAGCATCATTCCTTCCAAAGAAATTCCAGGATTGATCTCCTTCAGAATGGACTGGTTGGATCTTCTTGCAGTCAAAGGGACTCTCAAGAGTCTTCTCCAACACCACAGTTCAAAAGCATCAATTCTTCGGCGCTCAGCCTTCTTCACAGTCCAGCTCTCACATCCATACATGACCACAGGAAAGACCATAGCCTTGACTAGGCGAACCTTTGTTGGTAAAGTAATGTCTCTGCTTTTGAATATGCTATCTAGGTTGGTCATAACTTTCCTTCCAAGGAGCAAGCGTCTTTTAATTTCATGGCTGCAGTCACCATCTGCAGTGATTTTGGAGCCCAGAAAAACAAAGTCTGACACTGTTTCCACTGTTTCCCCATCTATTTCCCATGCAGTGATGGGACCAGATGCCATGATCTTTGTTTTCTGAATGTTGAGCTTTAAGCCAACCTTTTCACTCTTCACTTTCACTTTCATCAAGAGGCTTTTTAGCCCCTCTTCACTTTCTGCCATAAGGGTGGTGTCATCTGCATATCTGAGGTTATTGATATTTCTCCCGGCAATCTTGATTCCAACTTGTGTTTCTTCCAGTCCAGCATTTCTCATGATGTACTCTGCATATAAGTTAAATAAACATGGTGACAATATGCAGCCTTGACGTACTCCTTTTCCTATTTGGAACCAGTCTGTTGTTCCATGACCAGTTCTAACTGTTGCTTCCTGACCTGCATACAGATTTCTTAAGAGGCAGATCAGGTGGTCTGGTATTCCCATCTCTTTCAGAATTTTCCACAGTTTATTGTGATCCACACAGTCAAAGGCTTTGGCATAGTCAATAAAGCCAAATAAAGAAAAATCTCAACTTTTCTATTATTTTCAAAAATAGTAATATAGGCATTATAAAAGAGATTACTGCTGTCATGAAAATAATATGTGGTTTATGAAGTCAAAACTATACCTTATTCCAATTACTACTTGCCTTGTAATTTGCTTTATGACTTTGAATTGTTTATTCAATTTCTCAGAGCCTCAGCTTACTCATATTTATAATGGATGTATAACACCTCCCTACATGGAGAATAACTGAGATGAAACATGTGTTGTGGACTGGATTGCTCCCCAGTCTTTATTCTCTTCCACCATGTGGTCTTGCAATGCATAAGAGTGGGTGACATACACTTGTTACCCACTGATCTGGGCTTCATCCTGCAGCTTATTTTGGTGGATGGAATGAGGGCAGGTATGACAGTGTGCCAATTTTAAGCTAAGGCCTTAAGAGAAACCTTAGAGCTTATTCTTTCACACTTATGATCTGTTATGAAAATAGCATGCCCTGAGAACTCATTTTCCCTTCAACCTAGAATGATTTATAATGAATATAGGTGGGGAAATCCTGAAACTCCAAACTTCAACCTGAAGCAAAGATGACTTAGCCAACTCACAGACCCACTGGCAAGAAAAGTAAATACTCTTAAATCACTGAGTTCAGGGTAATTTGGGAGGCAAGATTATTAGAGTACCAATGATGGCTAATTTATTATGTAATACCTTTGACCTAGTGGGCTTACACAAGCATTAAATCTCCTCTTAAATATTTTGTCATTTAGTATCATTTGAATTTAAAATATAAGAATATATAGAGGGAAGACATAAATATATTCACTAAATACATATCTACTATTATCAGTGTGATGATGGACAAAACATAAATGCATATAATACACGAGTATTAGGAACATGTAGGAGGTGAGTGGGATATTAAGACCTTTTAAAAGAGAGTTGGCATAGAATTGAAAGGGAAACTATAAAGGACAAATAAAGAAAAAAATCTAAAGGAGGTAAAAGAAGCAATTCTTTGCCTACTAGAAAATAAAATTCAGTTTGGAAAATGTTTCATTCAGATTTTACTTACTTTTCTAAGATACTATGGAAGCGTTAAAGACAGGAGTTTGTTTGCCCACTGAGAAGATCAGACCCACCACCATATAATCCAGCACAGTACTGACGTAGCACACAAGAAGCATGGCAGCAAATGAGAGAAGGCGTACAAACCACCTAGCCAGTGTCTAGCACAGAGTAAATGTTCCATATGCTTTCCGTGCTGTTCTCCTGGCTCGACACAGCAATACTGGCAGTTTCTTCCTAGTCAGGAATGAAGTTTCTTTTCTGACTGTGGCTCCTTGAACATAGGGTCAATATTTTACTAATTTTTGTGTCCTCAGTGTTTCATATATTAATAAGAGACAAGCATATAGAGAAAGCAGTCTACAAACTGAAGGTGAAGAGGCAAAAATCTCTAACATGACTTGAATTCGCCAACTACAATATTTACCCTGTAAGATTATAAAAGATTCATTCTCTTTAATTCATCACTTAAGTTGGTTTATGCTTTTTCTAAACTTCGTTTTGACACTTGTAATTGATCTGCTCGAAATTTCTGTTTCCTGATACTGTGCTTCATCTATTTGTCAAGTAAAAAACACTCCATTCACACAGGAAAAACATCTTTAAATAAATACAAGATTTATTTGCTTGATTAAGGTACTTGTTTCACCTGGACATGAAAGAATGAGGGGCTTTCCTGGTGGCCCAGTAGTTGAGACTTCACCTTCCAATGCAGGAGACACGTGTTCAATCCCTGGTCATTGAATTAAGATCCAACATGCTGTGAGGTGTGGCCAAAAAGTAAGAACAAAGTTTGCTTCTTAAAAAAAGGAGTGAGATGGACACTCTTCAGTCTTGTGCATCTGTAAAACATAAGCCAAAGAACTCAGGCCTTGCCTTACATGAGTCGTGCAAGATACCTTACAGAACAACATTGATTATGATTTATGAAATGTGTGTTTGTGTGTGTTAGTTGCTGAGCTGTGGAGTTTGCCAGACTCCTCTGTCCATGGAATTCTCTAGGCAAGAATACTGTAGTCGGTAGCCATTCCCTTTTCTAGGGGATCTTCCCGACCCAGGGGTTGAACCTGGATCTTCTGCATTGCAGGCAGATTCTTTACCATCTGAGCCACCAGGGAAGCCCAATTTGTGCACTACATTTCTCTAAGACCTTTAGAGGACACAAAGAAGAATAAGACAACCTCTCTTTTCTCAGTGAAATTACAGTTTAGGAAGGAGGATTGGAAAGACATACAAAGACCAAAACACAGGAAATGAAGGTAAAGGCCGTAAATGACTTTAAAGCAGAAACAGCATTTTACTTTCAAAGAAGGTCCCAGAGAAACCATGTGCCTGCAGCCAAAAAAAGCCAAGGAAATAAAAGAATTTTCTTAAATCAGTGCTTAGCTTTTCACTTAGAAACTTGGCCAGAGTTAAGTGTGAAAATTCCAACTTGAATATGTCCTGTCTTTGTGGAGGTTCTGAGTGTTCAACTGGTAAATACAGAGGAGCATTCTCTGGATACTTTAGCAGCCAAATAGTATATTAACCTGAAGTGTTAATGAGTTCTTTAGGAGTGCTTCTGAGCATAGCTTCAGTGCTAGAGTGGCAGAGGCATTCATCTCAGCCTATTCCATCCTAGAGCCTGGCGATAGGAATCAGGAAGGTTTTTATCTGATCAGTGAAGAGAGAAAATCACAAGGGTTTCTGGACTTGTGGGTTTGTCGAACTGGATGGAGGCTGCTTGTCTGTGAGGCATGACTACTGTCTGGACCTATGCTGTGATTAGCTTGAAATGAGGATGTTTTAATGTTGATACTCATTATTTTAAGCATTTTCCCTGATTTCCTTTTATATATCATTCTTCTTCCTAAATTCAAATTGTTTATCTTTTTCCCTTATTTTAGGAGTTTTTTCATTGGATAATGAAAAATAAAACCATATTTTAAGAACTATAGTTGTCACAGTCAAATAGGTATTGAGCTTGTGATGGAACAGATTTGTATATATGTCAAAACCCATTTATTTTTTATATCCTCAAAGAACAGAATAAGAAAATAGGAATATAAGATATTAAGATAAAAAAGAATTTCATAGCCACATACAAGGCTGTGGATTTTCTGTTTCTAAATTTAGTTCTCTTGTCCTGTTCCTTTCTGCTTAGGTCTAACTTTAGCCGAGAGATAGCCTTGACGAGAAATTATTTTCTTGTTTAGAAATTAAAACAAAAATAACAACCTTCACCCAACTGCTCATAGACATTATATACTGGATCCAGTTGATACAGGCTCACAAAATTTTATAAACCATTAATCATAATCACTATTTAAATTATACAGAGTTAAAATTAAGAAGATTATACTAAATGCAAAGGTAGTAAATGTCCTAACCTCATCCCTTTCTCAGAATTTTACTGACTTCTTAAGGTTACTTATATCTTCGAATGTGGAAAAGCTATTTAATGGTGTGCTACTGCATATATCCTTCCAAGTCCGAATTCAGTGATGTCATATTGGTAGAAGCTAGCCATGGCCAGAGTATTTACATCATGGAAATTGATAAGTGCTATGATAAAGATTTGATTTATTGTTTTGTTGATTGTCTAGGCTTAAGAGAATGCCTGCTGCTGCTGCTGCTGCTAAGTCGCTTCAGTCGTGGCTGACTCTGTGTGACCCCATAGACGGCAGCCCACCAGGCTCCCCCATCCCTGGGATTCTCCAGGCAAGAACACTGGAGTGGGTTGCCATTTCCTTCTCCAATGCATGAAAGTGAAAAGTGAAAGTGAAGTCGCTCAGTCGTGTCCGACTCTCAGCGACCCCATGGACTGGCAGCCTACTAGGCCCCTCTATCCATGGGATTTTCCAGGCAAGAGTACTGGAGTGGGTGCCATTGCCTTCTCTGAAGAAAATGCCTAGAGGAAGAAAATGTTAATAATGATGATTAAACTTAAAAATGTATCATGTCTAGCGCTGAAGGTGAAAGAGGGTTTAATTTTATGCTTAGAATTTGTGCAAAAGTGAGAATTAGTTTAATTGCACATCACATGTCACATTTAATGATAAATTTTTGAGAAAAGAATGACTGGACTCTCTTTATCAAATAATGAGTGAATTTTCCCCATAGTTTGGCTATGGAGAAAAGACTTTGGCAAACATTAATGGAAGCATTCTGTGAGAATCAATTGGCTGTGTAATTTACAATAACAGTATTTTGTATGTTATTTTTCATAAATTTTGTGCCACATATCTTTTAACAAACTTATAGAAAATTATGTTCATGTATATATGTGCACCGGAGAAGGCAATGACACCCCACTCCAGTACTCTTGCCTGTAAAATCCCATGGATGGAGAAGCCTGGTAGGCTGCAGTCCATGGGGTTGTTAAGAGTTGGACACGACTGAACGACTTGACTTTTACTTTTCACTTTCATGCATTGGAGAAGGAAATGGCAACCGCATTGGAGAAGGCAATGGCAACCCACTCCAGTGTTCTTGCCTGGAGAATCCCAGGGACGGGGGAGCCTGGTGGGCTGCCGTCTATGGGGTCGCACAGAGTCGGACACAACTGAAGTGACTTAGCAGCAGCATATATGTGCACATTCTTCCCCTGAGAACTGCTCATTAAACATTTACCACACACCACTGCAAAAAATTACCTGAAAGAAAAAAAAAAAATTATCCTTCCACTTACAATTTTGAATATTTGAATAAAATACTCCTTAACCAAATCATTATTAAGCTGGGGAATTCTTTAATTGTTTTGCTTTGGGGAAAAATAAGGCATAAGGGAAAGAAAGAAAACATCTGTGGATTAAAAACAGCATTTAAAAAACACTGAACCAGTGACCCCTCAAGGTTGTGTTTAGTTCTTAACTAAGTGACACGGGAGGCTCAAGTGTGACTGGACTGCAAATTAGATTCAGTACAAGTTTTTTTCCCCCTCAGTGTTTATTGCCGTTCTCATGAAACATGATGCTATTTTAAAGGTTTTAAATTTTGAATCCCCCACCCCCAAACCCTGGAATGTGACTCAAAGCTTTTACACTTGGGATGGGATTTCGAAGGATGAGGGGTCCCCCTTTCATTCACTGGAGGGATATGGGAAAACCTGACATTTGTGCTTCAGAGAGAAAAATCAAAGCCAAAACGAGTGGTTAAGCAATAATCCAGTTCTTTCCGGAAGGTTATCAATACAGAATGCAGGTAACAATATTATTTATTATCTATTGATAAGAGTAAGGTATAATGTCTGGTCTATAGCTGACCCTGAATAAGAATGCCGATTCATCTGTCAATGTAAACATGTACATTAATTTGGGGGACTAACCTTGACATGATTAAACTTTGAGAATCACACTTTAATAAATTAATAAATGGCATTGGGGACTATGACAACAAGAGCCAAACTTATTTTTGCATTAATTTATTTCACTGTGTTGACTAATTCATTGTGGATAATAAACCATCCCAAAACTTAGTGACTTAAAATGATGTTTTACTATGCGTCACAATTCTGTGGTCTGGCTATAGAATGCTTATGCTACTCTTACTTGACATCACTCACGCTTTTCATTCATCTGAGAGGTCTTCTGAGTTAGAACTAGAGGGTCTAATGTGTCCTCATCTATGTATCTAAAATGGATGAAAGCTGGGATCTTTCTTTCCATAGAGTCTTTTATTATTCTTATATTAGCCCAGTCTGAGCTATTTTTAATGGTGGCTGGGTTTGGTCTCAAGAGTTAAAGTGGAAGCTGCCAGTCTTTTATTTCATAGGCTTGGAATTGACAAAACTTTACTTCTGCCATGTTTGATTGATCAATCAAGCCATAAGTCCAGTATAGATATAAAGATAGAGTAAATAGATGCTTCCTCTTTATAGGAAGAGCTGCAAAGTTGCATTGCAAAGGTTCGTGTGAAAGATTATTGTCACTTTCTACAGTCAATCTCGGTCACATCCTCTGGAACATCTATGAAGTTGGTTTGACAATATTCTTTTATTTGTGAGTTTCTATTGTTAGTTCCTGCTGTTAGTCACTCAGTCATGTCTGACTCTTTGCGGCTCCATGGCTGTAGCCCACCAGGCTCCTCTGTCCATTTTCCAGGCAAGAATACTGGAGTGGGTTGCCATTCCCTTCTCCAGGGGATCTTCCTGACCCAGGGACTGCACATGGGTCTCCTGCACTGCAGGCAGATTCTTTACCATCTGAACCACCAGGGAAGCCCTCTAGAGATAATAATAGTAACAGTATCTACCTTGTTGTGATAGCAACAACAAAGTGTTGTTGTGAGTATGAAGTGAAATACTGTCAGCAATTAGTATAGCAACTGTCTCCATTGAGTTCTGAATAGCTTAAAGCTACAGTTATTATTAGCTATAATTAGATATTAAAATTAAAAACCCATAATTTTTTAGAAATTATAAAGCAAACATAGCCCCAAATGAAACCATTAAAATGGATGCATGAGATATTATAGGCCACTATATTTATGTATGATTTTCAAATGTTTATTTTGAGTATAAATTTACAATTCTCTAATTTTTATTGCTGAGTGAGATTAGTTTAGAAAAATGGCAAATATAAAATTACTGTACCTACTTCAAATTCTGAATATCTCAGTTAGCTCTCTTGAAATACAGTCTTTGTGTTGGAAAATCCTCTGCCATAAAAGGTGCACACAGTCTTATGGGGTGGGGGCGTGAGGGTTACACAGAGATTTTTAGTAAATATTAGATCCCATTCATTTCTTAGTAAGAGATTTATTCACTTCCTGATCTCTTATTTGAATACTCTTTCAAGGCTTCTCTAATTGACTATTGTAGAGCCCTTTAGCTGGTGCTCCTTCTTAGTTATATAAAGCATAATGAAGTTTTTTTCTGTAACCCTCCCATCTTACCTCACTAGGTGTTGAACTGGTAGCATGAGAGCTTTCTAAAAGCTATCAGAATTCCTGAAGTTTCTTCTACTGTAGCCCCATCATGTTCATAAAGTGCACTTCTGACAAGAAAGTTTCTCTCTCCGAAGTCTTGTTTATTCTTATTTGTATTTCCAGCTACCCCACGGCCGAGGAAGGACTGCGGTGAGGGCCAGCGCACTAAGCAGGGCGGAGAAGAGCTACCCCACGACAGAGGTCAGGAAGGGCGGCGGTGAGGAGAGACCCCTCGTCCAAGGTAAGGTGCGATGGCTGTGCTTCGCTGGCGGGAGCAGCCAGGAGCAGCCGGGATGAGATACCCCACGCCCGAGGTAAGAGAAACCCAAGTAAGACAGTAGGTCTTGAAAGAAGGCATCAGAGGGCAAATACACTAAAACCATTCTCACAGAAAACTAGTCAATCTAATCACACAAGGACCACACCCTTGTCTAACTCAATGAAATTAAGCCATGCCCGAGGGGCAACCTGGGATGGGTGGGTCATGGTGGAGAGATATGACAGGGTGTGGTCCGCTGGAGAAGGGAATGGCAAACCACTTCAGTATTCTTGCCTTGAGAACCCCATGAACAGTATGAAAAGACAAAATGATAGGATACTGAAAGAGAAACTCCCCAGGTCAGTAAGGCCCCAATATGCTACTGGAGATCAGTGGAGAAATAACTCCAGAAAGAATGAAAGGATGGAGCCAAAACAAAAAGAATACCCAGCTGTGGATATGTCTGGTGATAGAAGCAAAGTCCGATGCTGTAAAGAGCAATATTGCATAGGAACCTGGAATGTCAGGTCCATGAATCAAGGCAAATTGGAAGTGGTCAAACAAGAGATGGCAAGAGTGAATGTCGACATTCTAGGAATTAGCGAACTAAAATGGACTGGAATGGGTGAATTTAACTCGGATGACCATTATATCTACTACTGTGGGCAGGAATCCCTCAGAAGAAATGGAGTGGCCATCATGGTCAACAAAAGAGTCCAAAATGCAGTACTTGGATGCAATCTCAAAAATGACAGAATGATCTCTGTTCGTATCCAAGGAAAACCATTCAATGTCACAGTAATCCAAGTCTATGCCCCAACCAGTAACGCCGAAGAAGCTGAAGTTGAAAGGTTCTATGAAGACCTACAAGACCTTTTAGAACTAACACCCAAAAGAGATGTCCTTTTCATTATAGGGGACTGGAATGCAAAAGTAGGAAGTCAAGAAACACCTGGAGTAACAGGCAAATTTGGCCTTGGAATACGGAATGAAGCAGGGCAAAGACTAATAGAGTTTTGCCAAGAAAATGCACTGGTCATAGCAAATACCCTCTTCCAACAACACAAGAGAAGACTCTATACATGGACATCACCAGATGGTCAACACCGAAATCAGATCGATTATATTCTTTGCAGCCAAAGATGGAGAAGCTCTATACAATCAGCAAAAACAAGACCAGGAGCTGACTGTGGCTCAGACCATGAACTCCTTATTGCCAAATTCAGACTGAAATTGAAGAAAGTAGGGAAAACCACTAGACCATTCAGGTATGACCTAAATCAAATCCCTTATGATTATACAGTGGAAGTGAGAAATAGATTTAAGGGCCTAGATCTGATAGATAGAGTGCCTGATGAACTATGGAATGAGGTTCGTGACATTGTACAGGAGACAGGGATCAAGACCATCCCCATGGAAAAGAAATGCAAAAAAGCAAAATGGCTGTCTGGGGAGGCCTTACAAATAGCTGTGAAAAGAAGAGAAGCGAAAAGCAAAGGAGAAAAGGAAAGATACAAACATCTAAATGCAGAGTTCCAAAGAATAGCAAGAAGAGATAAGAAAGCCTTCTTCAGTGATCAATGCAAAGAAATAGAGGAAAACAACAGAATGGGAAAGACTAGGGATCTCTTCAAGAAAATCAGAGATACCAAAGGAACATTTCATGCAAAGATGGGCACGATAAAGGACAGAGATGGTGTGCACCTAACAGAAGCAGAAGATATTAAGAAGAGGTGGCAAGAATACACAGAAGAACTGTACAAAAAAGAGCTTCAAGACCTAGATACTCATGATGATGTGATCACTGACCTAGAGCCAGACATCTTGGAATGTGAAGTCAAATGGGCCTTAGAAAGCATCACTACGAACAAAGCTAGTGGAGGTGATGGAATTCCAGTGGAGCTATTCCAAGTCCTGAAAGATGATGCTGTGAAAGTGCTACACTCAATATGCCAGCAAATTTGGAAAACTCAGCAGTGGCCACAAGATTGGAAAAGGTCAGTTTTCATCCCAATCCCAAAGAAAGGCAATGCCAAGGAGTGCTCAAACCACCGAACAATTGCACTCATCTCACACGCTAGTAAAGTAATGCTCAAAATTCTCCAAGCCAGGCTTCAGCAATATGTGAACCGTGAACTTCCTGATGTTCAAACTGGTTTTAGAAAAGGCAGAGGAACCAGAGATCAAATTGCCAACATCCGCTGGATCATGGAAAAAGCAAGAGAGTTCCAGAAAAACATCTATTTCTGCTTTATTGACTATGCCAAAACCTTTGACTGTGTGGATCACAATAAACTATGGAAAATTCTGAAAGAGATGGGAATACCAGACCACCTGATCTGCCTCTTAAGAAATCTGTATGCAGGTCAGGAAGCAACAGTTAGAACTGGTCATGGAACAACAGACTGGTTCCAAATAGGAAAAGGAGTACGTCAAGGCTGCATATTGTCACCATGTTTATTTAACTTATATGCAGAGTACATCATGAGAAATGCTGGACTGGAAGAAACACAAGTTGGAATCAAGATTGCCGGGAGAAATATCAATAACCTCAGATATGCAGATGACACCAGTCTTATGGCAGAAAGTGAAGAGGGGCTAAAAAGCCTCTTGATGAAAGTGAAAGTGGAGAGTGAAAAGGTTGGCTTAAAGCTCAACATTCAGAAAACGAAGATCATGGCATCTGGTCCCATCACTGCATGGGAAATAGATGGGGAAACAGTGGAAACAGTGTCAGACTTTGTTTTTCTGGGCTCCAAAATCACTGCAGATGGTGACTGCAGCCATGAAATTAAAAGACGCTTACTCCTTGGAAGGAAAGTTATGAGCAACCTAGATAGCATATTCAAAAGCAGAGACATTACTTTACCAACAAAGGTTCGCCTAGTCAAGGCTATGGTCTTTCCTGTGGTCATGTATGGATGTGAGAGCTGGACTGTGAAGAAGGCTCAGCGCCGAAGAATTGATGCTTTTGAACTGTGGTGTTGGAGAAGACTCTTGAGAGTCCCTTGGACTGCAAGAAGATCCAACCAGTCCATTCTGAAGGAGATCAATCCTGGAATTTCTTTGGAAGGAATGATGCTCAAGCTGAAACTCCAGTATTTTGGCCACCTCATGCGAAGAGTTGACTCATTGGAGAAGAGTCTGATGCCGGGAGAGATTGAGGGCAGGAGGAGAAGGGGACGACAGAGAATGAGATGGCTGGATGGCATCACTGACTCGATGGACGTGAGTCTGAGTGACCTCCGGGAGCTGGTGATGGACAGGGAGGCCTGGCGTGCTGCGGTTCATGGGTTCGCAAAGAGTCGGACACGACTGAGCGACTGATCTGATCTGATCTGATCACTTTATTCCATATAAAATGACATTACCATGACATAAAATGAAATCATAGGCATTTAGAAAGTTTCTTTCTCAAAGATGGTTTATATGGCAAAAACCATATTGCAAACTAATTATCCTCCAATTAAAATTAACTAATTAAAAAATAGTGGGAGTAGGTTTTAGCTTGAAGTGGGGTTTTCATTTTCAATCAATGGGGTTCTTCCATCTGAAATATTCTTCATACCTCTAGGCATTTATTTACATGAGCCAAAATGCATGCAAGAGAGGAATCTGCCAAGAGGAAATCTAGGGTTAATGTTCCCTGGAGAAAAATAGTGAGACGAAGATGACAGCATGATGCTTGGCCAAGGATCTTCAGCTGCTTCTTATTTAGAGTCTAAAGCAAAAACTGAGAGGCTCGCTATCATGACGGCATCTTCAGTATTTGGGCAGACATATGCTTGGGATTTATGTTCAGAAGTCCACACAGAATTGGGGATGTTGGTATTCTTCTCAGTTTTGTGTTGAAATATGTGAGGCTCTGATGGAGAATTGTTTTTGCTATGTAGTGCTGTATAACAAACCACCCCAAAATAGAGGCTTAAAGCATTAACAGCACTTCTTTTGCTCACTTTTCTGTATTTTGTGCAGGATTTGGCAGGGAGAACTCATTGCTGCTCAACTAGGTGTCAGCTACGGCCTTTCTGAAGGTATAGCCTGGAAGGATCTAAAGATTTCTCTTTTTACACATCTAGCAATTCATGCTGGTTGTAAGCTGGAGCCTCAGCTAGGGCTCCTGGTGGAAACAAGTGTCCGCTCTGGGTGACTTGTGTTTCCTCACAATATGGTGGCTGGTTATGAGCACCAGGGTTCTAAAGAGAAGTCAGGAGGCCATATCCCTTCCGTGATCTAGTCTTGGAAGTCATATAGCATCATTGCTGCTTTACTCTATTGCTCTTGATAGCCAGAAGCATCCCAGGTTTTAAGGGGAGGATACAGGGCATCTATTTCTTGATGAGAGAGTGGCAAAATTCTGGAAAAGCACATGGGACCAAAAGTAATGCTGTGACTAATTTCAAAAAATAGAAGCTTCCATAAAACTCATGTGGTTGCAGATGTTCATGATCATGCTTAAGCAGTTTCAGAAGTGCTAAGGGAACATTAGACATGCAGGCTTCTCATGAGAGCACCCAAGCACTGGTTCTAATGGTGCAGTGTGCCTTTCTCCTGGCTCTTGGGCACAAGATAGCACAGGACATATCGATAAGAAAATAGGAAAGGATTGATGCTAGTCTTCCATTCAGCTCTCCAGAAAACCCTGAAGATTTCGAGGCTATATGAGTAAAGGATAATAGACATGGAAATGTGAATTCCGTGTGAATTCATTTGTGCCACAGGCTTTAATCCTAGAGCAATGCAGGCTGATGAGAATATCCAACAATCACCCAAAGTAGCTTTAATCCTGTATGGTTTTACACCAATGACTTTTCTTCTCAATATTGTAGAATCATTTTCTTTCTTCCTGAATCCATCTTCAAAATGACTCCTTCAAATGAAACCAAAAATCAGTTGTCTTTGTTACTACAATTTTAGGGAAACTCATAGATAACTTGTTAAATTTCTAATTTGTACAACAGCATTTGTGTAACTGCTTTATTTGTTATAACTGCATTCGTCTTGTCTCTTGTATATTCAGGTAAACGTTAGATCTTTTAACCAGTACTTCCAAGAAGAGATTTCAGAGAGATTTGATTTAATTTTTGCTGGAATGACAACTGGTAAAAGTTGAATTTCAGGTGCTTTCATTTTTGCCAAAATACTAAGCATAAAATTCATGTGGTCACTTTCATCATTCTTGACTGATATCCTTTACTTACCTAGAGCAGTCATTGCAGATTTGGCAGTCAGACCCTACATGCCTCTCAGTATCTCCTCCTCCTCATTAACTACGCTGTATTGAACAGTGCCAGAACCAATGCTAGACTCCTGGGTGTCTAATTATTAACTTCACTCTCAAGCACAGCTGTTCACTAAGATTGCTTCTACAGCTTTTCACAGCAACGCTTGGCAGTATTCTGCCCTCTATCCTCTAGTGATTTCTTCCCTTAGCAATCTGTTAGAAGGAAACTTATCAGAAACCTTTTTGAAAAAGCTGAGCAAATTTGTATTTGCTTATATAGTATGCTATAAGTAGATCTTACTTAACATGGAGGGGATTTAATAAATTAGAAACACACCTCTTTTCTTTTTTTTTTTGAGAGTTGTTTCTTTGATTCTGTTAACTTTATACTATAGGCATACTGGTTTGCCCTTAATTAAATTCTCAATCAACTTACCCAAGAATGAAAATTAATTTTATTATGCTATGGTTTCTTAAATTTCCTTTGTAAGTTCCCATATTTTTAATGATTTATGCCATATTAATGGTGACTTTCAGGCACATTGATTGTAAGTTTGAATAACAAAATGTGAACTACCTGAGATAAAAATTTCTCATAAAAATTAGAAACACATACATGAACTTTCCCCCATGTATCTTCTGGCGTAAGTTGGCTCAGGTTTGGCATATTTAAGTTTGCCAGATGTGAAGAGTAATTTTACATGTCAGCTTGACTGGGCCACAGGGTACCCACATTACTGAGTCAAACATCATCCTGGGTGTTTCTGTATGTCTTTATGTCAGATCAACACTTAACTAGATAGGCTGAGTAAAGCAGACTGCCTTCCCCACTGCAGGTGAGCTTTATCCTATCAGTTGAAAATTTAAATAGATTAAAAAGGCTGACCATCCTGAGTAAGTGAAAATTCTTTCTGGCTGACTGCATTCAAACTGGAACATCAGCCTTTTTCTTACCTTCAGACTTCAATTTAAACATCATCTCTTCCTGGGTCTCGAGCTCTGCCTGCCTTCAGACTGGAACTCTACCATCAGTGCTCCTGAGTGTCAGCTTGCTGACTCACTCTGTGGATCATGGGACTTGCTTGCCATAAGGAGCCAGTTCCTTATGATGAGTCTATCTCTCGATCTATCCATCTGTCCATCATCCATCCACACTCAAATATACACACAACCTATTGGTCTGTTTCTCTGTAGAACCCTAATACACTAGCAAAGGGACCTTCAGAGTTGGAGCTACAAGCTGTAAAGAAATAGTCATCCATTCTTCATACAAAGCTTTTGGGGTATATAAGGTTTAAGAGATAACAAAACTGAGGTTGAAAGAGGTTAAGAGGCTTTTCTAAGCTAATAGTGGTTGTCAAAGGTGGGTTCAGAATATAATGGAGGAAAATTAAAAAACCACAATTCTCCCACCAAGGTGGCATTCGTATGAGGTAAGGTAGCCTGGTTGGTCCTATCAGTGCTCACCATCTGCAACAGGTCTCACCTGCAGACAGGTGAGGCAATCACTGTGGCTCTCCAGATGAAGTAGCCAGATCAGTTTGAATCCACACTGGACCAGGCAGTCTATACCTGACATGCTACCTGATGTCCTGGTGCATTTTCAAATAATGAGATAGATGATACTAAACCTAATATTGCAATAAAAAAGAAGAACCTAAGTAGGGACTCTGGAGAGCTTTAAGCATAACACCACAAGACCTTTCAGTAGCTCAGTACGATGACCAAACTGACCTGGCCCATGATGGATGCAACCAAGTTGATCAGGAAATGGGCCCAGAGGTCATGGTAACTCTGGTGTGACTTGTTCAGTTTCTTCAAGAAATGAGAAGGTAGCTGGTAACAAAAGAGATGAACTTTATTCAGTCTAAAGACTAACTTCTATCACCAAGCCTATGATTTGGTGGCACAGCTATAGTTGAATCACTGGGCTTCCAGATTTGTCCCAGAGCCTCCCTTCTCCCCTCTTCCTTCCTTGCATATGTGTCTCCCTTTTCTTTCTTTTCTTTGATAACTGTCTGAAAAACTAGCCTTGGCCCCTTTCCTTAATTCTTCAATTACTTATCAGGTATGTCCCAGCTGGAGCCCTGACCCCCCCTGACATGGCTTAGGCCTCTGTCTCACTTTCTGTTATACCTGTATTTGGAATTGGGTAGGTTTTTCTTTCCATCTGACCTGCCTCTCAGTTGATTCTAGATCAGGAGCATTGGCTTGAGCTGAGGTCTCAGGAGCCCCACCTGGAGGAGGGAAGGAATGGGGGTCATCCCAGGCAGGATTCAAAGGGAATAGAATCTAACATCTGGAGGAGTTAAGGATGAAGTGGAAACAAGGGCAGGTTCAAGATATCAAGTCAGGGATGTCTGAATTATAGCATCAGTAACTAAGATATAGGACAAGTGATGGTTTTAGTAGACAGAACCTGGCTGGATCTGCAGAACCGCAGTCTTGGAGGCTGAAGTTCTTGTGGAAAACATCAGAGAGCTCAGCCTTCCATTACAGTGAGTGGTTAATGGATTCTTAGGACTGTACAGGTTAAATGTATGTGTCACCTTTTCCCAGGTGGCTCAGTGGTAAAGAATCCACATGCCAATGCGGGGGACTTAGGAGACAAGGGTTCAATCCCTGGGTCAGGAAGATCCCCTGGAGTAGGAAATGGTATCCAAATGGTATTGCTTGAAAAATCTCATGGACAGAGAAGCCTGGCAGGTTACAGTCCATATTGCAAAGGGTCGAACAAGACTGAGCAAGCTCCTTTTTCTAACTGTGAGACCCTTGGTAAATTATGTAATTCCTCTGAGTTTCTGTTTTGTTTTTTTTTTTTTTTCTGTCCACAGACTGGCAGTAATAATACTTGTTCAGTCAAGTAATACTTATTCATGTCCAACTTTTTGCCACCCCATGGACTGTAGCATGCCAGGCTTCCCTGTCTTTCACTGTCTCCTGGAGTTTGCTCAAATTCATGTCGATTGAGTCCATGATACCATCCAACCATCTCATCCTCTGCTTACTCCTTCTCCTTCTGTCCTAAATCTTTCCCAGTATCAAGATCTTTTCCAATGAGTTAGCCCTTTGCATTAGGTGGCCAAAGTGCAGATACTTCGGCTCCAGCATCATTCCTTCGAATGAATATCAGGGTTGATTTCCTTTAGGACTGACTGGTTTGATCTCCTTGCAGTTCACGGGACTCTCAACACCATAGTTCAAAAGCATCAGTTCTGTAGTGCTCAGTGTTCTTTATGGTCTATCTCTCACATCTGTACTGGAAACACCGTACCTTCGACTATGCAGAACTTTGTTGGAAAAGTGATTATCTCTGCTTTTTAATATGCTGTTTAGATTTTTCATAGCTTTTCTTCCAAGGAGCAAGTGTCTTAATTTCGTGATTGAAGTCAATGTCCACAGTGACTTTGGAAACCAAGAAAATAAAAGCTGTCACTATGTCCACTTTTTCCCCATCTATTTTCCATGAGGTGATGAGACTGGATCTTAGTTTTTTGAAAGCTGAGTTTTAAGCCAGCTTTTTCACTCTCCTCTATCACCTTCATTAAGAGACTATTTAGTTCATTTTCACTTTCTGCCATCAGAATGGTATCATCTTCATATTTAAGGATGTTGACATTTCCCCCAGGGATCTTGATTCCAGTTTATAATAATACCTGCTCACAGACTATTATGAGGATTACAGACAGTGAGAATAAGGTTACTAACCAACATGAACTGTGTAACGGCTTATCATATGGTCACTCTCAGTACAGTTGTATTACTGATGACTTGGCCTTGGGGAACTTATTTCACTTTTTTGGACTTCTGTGTCTTGTCCAATGAGTGAGGAGGTCAAATTAGATCATCTCTAAGTCCTCATTCAGCTCAAACATCCTAAAATCTATTCTAAACTCTTACTTTAGGCAACAGAGTCTTGCTTTCTAAAACTATTTTACAACCACTCTGCGACTCAGGCCCAAACCCACAAATTAGATTAAATCCCATTATTTAAAATAAAAAAGATTCTTTTGAAACATTAAAGCTTACATATATGTTTAAATAACCTAGTCAAATTTGCTCTCCCTACAGAGGGCTTTTCATTATTCTTTTTCATTAAAATAAAAATCCCTCTGGTTGACTTTCTAAATGTATTTTTGTTAGGCCTTCAGCCTGTTGTTAACCATTTTCAACCTAATATTAAACCCTGTCCTCCCAAAGCTGAGTGCTCTGTTACCCCCTGAGCAGTCACCCATGATGATGAGAGAGTGGGCACTTAATATGCTAAATAATAATAATATAAAATCAAAATGTGTAGTGATCACTGGCTGCCCAACAGGGGTCTGTCACTCACTCTCTTTATCAGTCATTTTTACTATAAAATTCTGTGTTGAAAGGGAAGTGGAAAAGCCCTGCAGAGCAAATGTCTCCAGGCTACAGGCTGTGGTAAATAGGGTATCCAATATCCAGAAAATGAATATGCAGCCTCCTGAGAAACATATTCAGTGAAGGGAAATGGTTTCTCAGATTAGGAAGTTTAGTATGAAGGAAGAAAGGGACCTAATTTGCGAGAGAAAAGAATAGATGTAGTTGATTTCCTCCCTACTGATAAACTGCTCTTGCATATAGTTTTTCCTCTTATTTTATTTCAAAAGCTTTAAGTCAAAGGTTTCATATTCCTTTCTGTTTCATAAACCAAGTCATTCAGATAACCAGCCCTTTGCTCTATCAACTAATTACTTTCTGATTTGCTTTGATCTATTATTCAGGCTGTAAATTCCAGCTTCATTGCACCCATAATGTAAAGCCAAAATGTAATCACTGTTGCAAAAGCATATAATTGTAAAGTTGCCCTTTTGAAAGAAGCATTGCCTTTTTCTCTGGAAATGTGGTATGTGATATATATATATGTACTCTTTCCATGTTATTCAGGCAATTGACATCGGCTCTTTTTGCCAGATAATAATCATTTAGGAGTCATGCTTTTGGAATTGTAAACCATATGTGATGTTATTTTGTGTACTATTCCTATGTGTGCATGTGTAATAAGTTGCTTCAGTCATGTCTGACTCTTTGTGACCCTATGGACAGTAGCATGATATAATATGAAATAATGGTTAATTCATGAATTAAAGTGTTTTTTTTTTTTTTTTGAGTATTGATTTATGGAGTCAGTACTTCCTAGTCAAACGTTCACATATGCTATCAACCTCACTACAAAACTGTTTCTTCTTTGGATCAACTATATTCAAAAATATTCCTGCATAAGTTATTATTGCTTTTCCTAATTCATCTGAACAAACTGGGTTTATAAATTAGAATTCTTTTACAATCTATTAAATCCACATAATTCCATATGTTCAAAGCCAAGAGAATCATTTGTGAGGATATCATGGTGGAGAGGTCTGACAGAATGTGGTCCACTGGAGAAGGGAATGGCAAACCACTTCAGTGTTCTTGCCTTGAGAACCGCATGAACAGTATGAAAAGGAAAAATGATAGGATACCGAAAGAGGAACTCCCCAGGTCAGTAGGTGCCCAATATGCTACTGGAGATCAGTGGAGAAATAACTCCAGAAAGAATGAAGGGATGGAGCCAAAGCAAAAAGAATACCCAGCTGTGGATGTGACTGGTGATAGAAGCAAGATCTGATGCTGTAAAGAGCAATATTGCATAGGAATGTGGAATGTTATGACCACAAATCAAGGCAAATTGGAAGTGGTCAAATAAGAGATGGCAAGAGTGAACGTCGACATTCTAGGAATCAGCAAACTAAAATGGACTGGAATGGGTGAATTTAACTCAGATGACCATTATATCTACTACCGTGGGCAGGAATTCCTTAGAAGAAATGGAGTAGCCATCATGGTCAACAAAAGAGTCTGGAATGTAGTACTTGAATGCAATCTCAAAAACGACAGAATGATCTCTGTTCGTTTCCAAGGGAAACCATTCAGTATCACAGTAATCAAAGTCTACGCCCCAATCAGTAACACTGAAGAAGTTGAAGTTGAACGGTTCTATGAAGACCTCCAAGACCTTTTAGAACTAACACCCAAGAAAGATGTCCTTTTCATTATAGAGGACTGGAATGCAAAAGTAGGAAGTCAAGAAATACCTGGAGTAACAGGCAAATTTGGCCTTGGAATACAGAATGAAGCAGGCCAAAGGTGAATAGAGTTTTGCCAAGAGAACGTACTGGTCATAGCAAACACGCTCTTCCAACAACACAAGAGGAGACTCTGCATATCGACATCACCAGATGGTCAACACTGAAATCAGATTGATTATATTCTTTGCAGCCAAAGATGGAGAAGCTCTATACAATCAGCAAAAACAAGACTGGGAGTTGACTGTGGCTCGGAGCCTGAGCTCCTCATTGCCAAATTCAGACTTAAATTGAAGAAAGTAGGGAAAACCACTAGATCATTCAGGTATGACCTAAATCAAATCCCTTATGATTATACAGTGGAAGTGAGATATAGATTTAAGGGTCTAGATCTGATAGATAGAGTGCTTAATGAGTTATGGACAGAGGTTCGTGACATTGTACAGGAGACAGGGATCAAGACCATCCCCATGGAAAAGAAATGCAAAAAGGCAAAATGGCTGTCTGGGGAGGCCTTACAAATAGCTGTGAAAAGAAGAGAAGAGAAAAGCAAAGGAGAAAAGGAAAGATATAAGCATCTGAATGCAGAGTTCCAAAGAATAGCAAGAAGAGATAATGCAAAGAAATAAAGGAAAACAACAGAATGCGGAAGACTAGAGATCTCTTCAGAAAATTAGAGATACCAAAGGAACATTTCATGCAAAGATGGGCTTGATAAAGGACAGAAATAGTATGGACCTAACAGAAGCAGAAAATATTAAGAAGAGGTGGCAAGAATACACAGAAGAACTGTTCAGAAAAGATCTTCATGACCAGGATAATCACGATGGTATGATCACTTACCTAGAGCCAGACATCCTGGAATGTGAAATCAAGTGGGCCTTAGAAAGCATCACTATGAACAAAACTAGTGAAGGTGATGGAATACCAGTGGAGCTATTTTAAATCCTGAAAGATGATGCTGTGAAAGTGTTGTGCTCAATATGCCAGCAAATTTGGACAACTCAGCAGTAGCCACAGGACTGGAAAAGGTCAGTTTTCATTCCAATCCCAAAGAAAGGCAATGCCAAAGAATGCTCAAACTACCGCACGATTGTACTCATCTCACACGCTAGTAAAGTAATGCTCAAAATTCTCCAAGTCAGGCTTCAGCAATTCGAGAACCTTGAACCTCCTGATGTTCAAGCTGGTTTTAGAAAAGGCAGAGGAACCAGAGATCAAATTACCAACATTCACTGGATCATTGAAAAAGCAAGAGAGTTCCAGAAAAACATCTATTTCTGCTTTATTGACTATGCCAAAGCCTTTGACTGTGTGGATCACAATAAACTGTGGACAATTCTTCAAGAGATGGGAATACCAGGCCACCTGATCTGCCTCTTGAGAAACCTATATGCAGGTCAGGAAGCAACAGTTAGAACTGGACATGGAACAACAGACTGGTTCCAAATAGGACAAGGAGTATGTCAAGGCTGTATATTGTCACCCCGCTTATTTAACTTCTATGCAGAGTACATCATGAGAAATGCTGGACTGGAAGAAGCACAAGCTGGAATCAAGATTGCCGGGAGAAATATCAATAACCTCAGATATGCAGATGACACCACTCTTATGGCAGAAAGTGAAGAGAAACTCAAAAGCCTCTTGATGAAAGTGAAGGAGGAGAGTGAAAATGTTGGCTTAAAGCTCAACATTCAGAAAACGAAGATTATGGCATCTGGTCCCATCACTTCATGGGAACTAGATGGGGAAACAGTGGAAACAGTGGCAGACATTATTTTTTTGGACTCCAAAATCACTGCAGATGGTGACTGCAGCCTTGAAATTAAAAGATGCTTACTCCTTGGAAGGAAAGTTATGACCAACCTAGATAGCATATTGAAAAGCAGAGACATTACTTTGCCAACAAAGGTTCGTCTAGTCAAGGCTATGGTTCTTCCAGTGGTTATGTATGGATGTGAGAGGTGGACTTTGAAGAAAGCTGAGCGCCGAAGAATTGATGGTTTTGAACTGTGGTGTTGGAGAAGACTCCTGAGAATCCCTTGGACTGCAAGGAGATCCAGCCAGTCCATTCTAAAGGAGATCAGCCCTGGATATTCTTTGGAAGTAATGATACTAAAGCTGAAACTCCAGTACTTTGGCCACCTCATGCGAAGAGCTGACTCATTGGAAAAGACTCTGATGATGGGAGGGATTGGGGGCAGGAGAAAAAGTGGACGACAGAGAATGAACACCGACTTGATGGATGTGAGTCTGGGTGAACTCTGGGCATTGGTGATGGACAGGGAGGCCTGGCGTGCTGCGATTCATAGGTCACAAAGAATCAGACATGACTGAGTGACTGAACTGATGATTATTTTTACTTTGATTTGAGTGAAAATACAATTCACTCATCGTTTGGCTTCAGGGAAAAAAAAAAAATCCAGTTTTTCAAAATCCTGTGCAAACAAGAATTTGAACTCTTCAAATACTTCTTTAAACCAAAAAGTATTCTGACTACTGGCTTTTCTTTGAAATTCATTCTTTGTAACATTTTCACCTCTAATTTCTCTCCCTCTGCATCTCTCTGCATAGGTAGATATATGGACTGTGACCTTCTTCTATGTTCCAGAATGGTTCTGAATAAAGAAGGGATTCTGCAGGACATGAATTCCAAAGCATTCAGACCTCTTATGGGGATTTCTCCTTTAAATACTTGAGATTCTAGGCATATTAAAAGAGCAATTGACCTTATTAGATTAGCTCTTTCATTAAGCAAGGCTTTAAACACAGTACTCAAGCTCTATTATTCATCCTTAGAAATAGTTGATCATCTATTCAGAGCAATCTATCTTCGTGGTTCTTAAGTAATTCACTCTCTCACACCTCCATCCCCTGTACTCCCAGTTCCATGTAGCAACTTTTCTGAAACAATTTTATTTGGTTTTCTAAATTCACCTGTGTTATTCTAGAGCATGAAGAATTTGGCTCATAATGAAACTGCAGTTTTCACCTACATTATTTACCTGGCAAGGGCTCTGGAGCAAGGTGACTTTGGGCTTCCTTTTGAGAGTTGAGGGTTTGATAATAATTAACTTTCTTCATAACCAGAAGGCAATGAGAAATTTGACGGCCATAGTACTTGTTGTATAAACTGGCCAGCAGCCTTGTCGGTTGTTCTTTTGTGAAAGGAAAAGAATGATTAAATTGTATTCTTATCTTATCTATTGTGAAAGGTTTCCTGGTTTATAAACTGGATTGGGAGGATTTGGTATTGAACAAATAAAACTGGATATTGGTGGTAGCTTGTGAATTTTCTTAGTCTTTGGCTCCTAACAGCAGAATGATATGACTTTGCAAATAAGGAGGTAGTTAGTATTTAAAGTCAATATTGCTACCATAAAAATTAACGAGTGTTCAGATTTTTATATTATGATACTCTTGGCATTGACAAAGCCTGGCCTAATTCATTTGCTTTCAAATTTAACTGCAAAGTGATTTTGGAGCTGCCCTGTCTGCCTTCTTACTAGAAAAAAGTCTTCCTTTTTGAATGCTTGATCTTTAACTCTCTGAACTGACTTGCTCACTAGTAAAATGGAAATAGGTATAGTTTCTGCCTTTTAGGTTTTGAAAAGACTGAATGAGATCATATAAATGGATTAGGTGACATAATATTTGTAACATATTTTGGACGGTACCTGATATTGGACGGTACCTGGCATTCAATTAAATATCAGCCATCACCATCACCACCACCATCATCATCATCACCACCAATATCAAGGAAGTCATTTGGCTTCAGATGAGTTTAATTTTGAAAATAAATCATTTCTCCAAACTTTACTAATTAGAGTGGGGAGACTTATGGAAATGGTACTTCTAGATTCCTGCCATCAGTTTGGTCAGTTTAGAAATGTGCTCACAGTCAAAATGACTCTTGAAACTTTCCTTTTGGTAGAAGGAGAGAAATACTATTAACTATGGTAGGGTTGTATGTTAAGAGAAAAGCTGTCTTTATTCATCTATTTCCCCCAATTTTATTTTCCATTGACTTTTAGGAAGTAAATAATGACAGAACTTTCCAAACTCCTCTTGGCTCCATGTCCACCTTGTAGGTTATTAAAATATTTTTGAAATCTTTATTTCTGTCAAATCAAATCCCCTAATTGTACAGTTTATATTAGAGCCCATAGAATATGCTCCACTTCAAAAATGCTTTTGATGGTAGCACCTATTTTTGTTTCCTTTGGACTAGTCTTTAATGCTTTTGGTGTTCTATTCAGGAAGTCTTCAGTAAGTATTTCTGAAGTTTATTAGATCACAGAAAATATTACTTCTACTGATGGTAAACATAGTGCTTTTGAATGGTGGAACAGGGCTGAAAAGTATCTAATTCCAGCCAAAGGAAGGAACATTTCCTAGTTGGCAACTGTGAGGCATTTTACTCTCAGTAACCTGGTGCAAATGAATGGGAAGAGTTTGTATTATAGAGTATTCATGATATGCAAGTTACTTCACCTTATAATAGCTGATCTTTATATTTTGTATTTGTATTACATTGAATACAACTTATTTAATCCTAGGATGGGGAAGGCAATGGCACCCCACCCCAGTACTTTTGCCTGGAAAATCCCATGGACGGAGGAGCCTGGTAGGCTCCAGTCTGTGGGGTCGCTAAGAGTCAGACACGACTGAGCGACTTCACTTTGACTTTTCACTTTCATGCATTGGAGAAGGAAATGGCAACCCACTCCAGTGTTCTTGCCTGGAGAATCCCAGGGACAGGGGAGCCTGGTGAGCTTCCGTCTATGGGGTCGCACAGAGTCGGAAACGACTGAAGCGACTTAGCAGCAGCAGCAGCAATCCTAGGATATAAAGTCTCTGAGGTAGATTCTCTTATTCTTCCTGTTTTACAGATGAGATATAATACTTGAAACACAAAAGTGATGGCTTGTTTAGATTACCCAGCTAGGAAGAAGCAGAATGGAGATTTGAAGCCAAGAATCCTGGCTCTTCACCACCATACAGTCCCCACAGCAAACCGCTGGGTGGATATCACTGTCTCAAATTGAGGCTCGGGGTAATGAGGTAGCTTGAACTGCCTCCCCACTCCTATCACACTTAGATAAAAGCGTGTCATCTCATACTTGCACGCATGCTGAGTAGCTTCAGTCATGTCCGACTCCTTGCATCATCATGGACTGTAGCCCACCAGGCTCCTCTGTCCGTGGGATTCTCCAGTCAAGAATACTGGAGTGGGTTGCCATGTCCTTCTTCAGGGGATCTTCCCGACCGAGGGATCAAACCCATGTCTCCTGTGGCTCCTGTTCTGCAGGCAGATTATTTACCGCTGAGCCACCACAGAAACCCCATCTCATACATATCAGTGGTCAATTATGTCTTGGCTAAAGGCAAACAAAAAGCAGGTTTTGGATGTGGTTATGCCCACCTGTGGTTCCCAGAGCCCTGCATGCTGTCCAGGTGAAGCAAGGTCAAGAGGATGCTCAGGAGAGTCAGGTGTGAAGAAACAGTGAGGTCTCTATCTGGAAGCACCTTTGAAAATAGTTTGCAATCCTTCTAGCGCATGTGCTGGCAGATGAGAAACTGGCTAAAGATCCAGAAGGTGGGCTCAGCTTGTTCTCTGGGGCCACGATCCCCACTGGCCTCTGTGGGAGAGGAGGCAGCGTGAGCATCTTCCTCCATCCTGAGGGTTGCCAACTAAGGAAGTTTTTTCTGCAGATGCTGTTGGTCAGATTGAAATAAACGTAGGAGAAGAGGGAAAGGAAGAGAACCAGGGGAGGCAGGAAGAGGGAAAGAAAAGGGAGTAAAAGGGCAGTAAGAAGACAGGGTAAAGAAAGGAGTCCAGCCCTGGAGTTCATCTACCCCTGTCAGAAGGGAGAGTGGAAGTGCTCCGACCCAGAGGTGATCTATTCCCCAGCTCCTAGGGGAGAAAGCAGGTTCCTTCCCCTCAGGGTTCTGAATCCTGCACCAGCCAAAAAATTCATCTAAAAAATTAAATTATGTCTGAGGTGCAATCACCCTTCAAAAGGCCCTGGAGGTCAGAACAATCAGGACTTAAATTAATTGCTTAATGGGGAGGGGGGCAGATTTCTGAGAACAATGCTGATAATTTGCTAAAACTAGGGTATGTTTGTAACTCTTTGAAATGAATTGAATTGCTGGTTATAAGAATTAATGCTTATACAGAAATTATGATCGGAATCCCAAGTTTTAATTCCTTCAAGCAATTGGTAATTAGTAAAGAATTGTGCATGTAAAGTCAGTGTTACATTCAACACATAATTACATACTGTCTCAAATTGTTTCCCAGTTGTTGCATGTATGTCTCCCCAGACTTGGTCATAAACTCAGTGCGAGCAAGTGCTGGGACTTGTTCTTTTATTGGTGCCTCCCGCTGTGCCTAGCACAGCTCTAAATACACACAGATATTCAAAAGTTGATGGATGTGGATTGGAATAAATCCATGAACTTAGAAAACTTTGGCCTTTTGAAGATAAATTTATTTAGTTATCCCAGCATGCCAAGAACAGGGCAAGTTTCTCAGGAGGAGAGCCAAGAAAGTGAACACATGATGCAGCTGGAGATTGCGTGTGTTAAATGGAGTAGAGAATTTGAAAGTACACATCCTATTTTAGTGAAAAGAAATCGTAGATAACTTGAGGTCAGACGCTTGCTGTGGAGCAGCTTGATTTGGACTTTGTTGATTTACCTACATTTTATGATGTCTGAAAATAGTCATTAGGCCTGGAAGGGGATTGGGAACTAATGGCACCGGGGCTGCAGTTTTCTGCATGGATCGCCACACTTTTCAAAAGCTTTGTCTGTGATTTGTCTATTAAAAAGCAACTAAAACACAAGATGTTGCTACTATCCATTTGTGAGTGACAAAAATAAAATATTTACCATTTTGTTTACTAAGTTGAAGTTCATTTCTCTAGGTCAGAGGCATATGAATAATCTTCTCAGCTATCAAGAATATTCACTTATATTTTCACATTTCCAGTAAGTCTCCTCTTTAAAAACATTTAATGTAGACATCTTAACAGCAGCAGTCTTTGAAAGAATACTATAGATGATTCAGTCAGTTCAGTTCAGTGATTCAGTTGTGTCTGACTCTTTGCGACCCCATGAATTGCAGCACGCCAGGCCTCCTTGTCCATCACCAGCTCCCGGAAGTCACTCAAACTCGTGTCCCTCAAGTCGGTGATGCCATCCAGCCATCTTATCCTCTGTTGTCCCTTCCTCTTTCTGCCCCCAATCCTCCCAGCATCAGAGTCTTTTCCAATGAATCAACTCTTCGTATGAGGTGGCCAAAATACTGGAGTTTCAGCTTCAGCATCAGTCCTTCCAATGTACACAGATCAGGGCTGATCTCCTTTAGGATGGACTGGTTGGATCTCCTTGCAGTCCAAGGGACTCTCAAGAGTCTTCTCCAACACCACAGTTCAAAAGCATCAGTTCTTCGGCGCTCAGCCTTCTTCACAGTCCAACTCTCACATCCATAAATGACAACTGGAAAAACCATAGCCTTGACTAGATGGACCTTTGTTGGCAAAGTAATATCTCTGCTTTTGAATATGCTATCTGGGTTGGTCATAACTTTCCTTCCAAGGAGTAAGCATCTGTTAATATCATGGCTGCAGTCACAATCTGCAGTGATTTTAGAGCCCAGAAAAATAAAGTCTGACACTGTTTCCACTGTTTCCCCATCTATTTCCCATGAAGTGATGGGACCAGATGCCATGATCGTCGTTTTCTGACTGTTGAGCTTTAAGCCAACTTTTTCACTCTCCTCTTTCACTTTAATGAAGAGGATTTTTAGTTCCTCTTCACTTTCTGCCATAAGAGTGGTGTCATCTGCATATCTGAGGTTATTTATATTTCTCCCAGCAATCTTGATTCCAGCTTGTGCTTCTTCCAGTCCAGCGTTTCTCATGATGTACTCTGCATATAAGTTAAATAAGCAGGGTGACAATATACAGCCTTGACGTACTCCTTTTCCTATATGGAACCAGTCTGTTGTTCCATGTCCAGTTCTAACTATTGCTTCCTGACCTGCATATAGATTTCTCAAGAGGCAGATCAGGTGGTCTGGTATTCCCATCTCTTTCAGAATTGTCCACAGTTTATTGTGATCCACACAGTGAAAGGCTTTGGCATAATCAACAAAACAGAAATAGATGTTTTTCTGGAACTCTCTTGGTTTCTCGATGATCCAGCGGACGTTGGCAATTTGATCTCTGATTCCTCTGCCTTTTCTAAAACCAGCTTGAACATTTGAAAGTTCACGGTTCACGTATTGCTGAAGCCTGGCTTAGAGAATTTTGAGCGTTAATTTACTAGCGTGTGAGATGAGTGCAATTGTGCGGTAGTTTGAGCATTCTTGGGCTTCCCTGGTGGCTCATACGGTAAAGCATCTGAAGACCCGGGTTCGATTCCTGGGTTGGCAAGATCCCCTGGAGAAGGAAATGGTAATCCACTCTAGCACTCTTGCCTGGAAAATCCCATGGACGGAGAAGCCTGACAGGCTACAGTCCATGGGGTCGCAAAGAGTCGGACACGACTGAGCGACTTCACTTCACTTTGAGCATTCTTTGGCATTGCCTTTCTCTGGGATTGGAATGAAAACTGACCTTTTCCAGTCCTGTGGCCACTGCTGAGTTTTCCAAATTTGCTGGCATATTGAGTGCAGCACTTTCACAGTATCATCTTTCAGGATTTGAAATAGCTCAACTGGAATTCCATCACCTCCAGTAGCTTTATTTGTAGTGATGCTTTCTAAGGCCCACTTGACTTCACATTCCAGGATGTCTGGCTCTAGGTGAGTGATCACACCATTGTGATTATCTGGGTCATGAAGCTCTTTTTTGTACAGTTCTTCTGTGTATTCTTGCCACCTCTTCTTAAAATCTCCTGCTTCTGTCAGGTCCATACCACTTCTGTCCTTTATCGAGCCCATCTTTGCATGAAATGTTCCTTTGTTATCTCTAATTTTCTGAAGAGATCTCTAGTCTTTCCCATTCTGTTGTTTTCCTCTATTTCTTTGCATTGATTGCTGAGGAAGGCTTTCTTATCTCTCCTTGCTATTCTTTGGAACTCTGCATTCAGATGCTTGTAATTTTCCTTTTTCCTTTGCATTTCGATTCTCTTCTTTTCACCGCTATTTGTAAGGCCTCCTCAGTCAACCATTTTGCTTTTTTGCATTTCTTTTCCATGAGGATGGTCCTGATCCCTGTCTCCTGTACAATGTCCCGAACCTCTGTCCATTGTTCATCAGGCACTCGGTCTATCAGATCTAGTCCCTTAAATCTATTTCTAACTTACACTATAATCATAAGGGATTTGATTTAGGTCATACCTGAATGGTCTAGTGGTTTTCCCCACTTTCTTCAATTTAAGTCTGATTTTGGCAATAAGGAGTTCATGGTCTGAGCTACAGTCAGCTCCCGGTCTTGTTTCGCTGCCTGTATAGGGCTTCTCCATCTTTGGCTGCAAAGAATGTAATCAATCTGATTTCAGTGTTGACCATCTGGTGATGTCCATGTGTGGTCCGTGAAGAATTGTGTCTTATGTATGTTCACTTTAATTTTTTTAAAAGGTGGGTATAGTAATAAAAGCCTGGGAAAATATAAACAAGTCTATTTTACAGTAACTGAAAGGTAATTGAGAAATGACTGCTGTCATACTACTTCATATCAACTATGGGTAATACTCTTATACAAAGGAAAGGCCCTCTATGAACTTGTCCATATCTGTTTCCCAAAACTCTTTTCACAGCTCTTCATATTACAAACTGTATTTCAATAACTTCCAAATTAATTATGGCTCCCTACTTAAAGGGCTTCCCTTATGGCTCAGCTGGTAAAGAATCTGCCTGCAATGCGGGAGACCTGGGTTTGATCCCTGGGTTGGGAAGATCCCCTGGAGAAGGGAAAGGCTACCCACTCCAGTATTCTGGCTTGGAGAGAATTCCATGGACTGTATTGTCCACGAGGTCACAAACAGTCAGACACAACTGAGTGACTTTCACTTGGCTTCCCTGCATAAAACACATTTTTCTAGTTATGTGATTTTCCTTGGCTTAAAGTGTCCTTTTCACTTTTCTTGGTAACTCTGACTTACCTTTCAAGACTTTTCCTGTGCAAAGCTCCTAGAATGTTATTTTCCCTAAATCTTCAGGTTGGATTAAGCGCCTTAATGATTTATCTGTGTCACTGTGGGCACCCTTGCGTCTAGTGTGTGCATGTTCAGTCATATTTGACTCTTTGCGATGCCATGAATTATAGCCTGCCCGGCTCCTTTGTCCACGGAATTTTCCAGGCAAGAATATTGGAGTGGGCTACCATTTCCTTCTCCAAGGAATCTTCCCAACCTAGAGATTCAATCCGCATCTCTTACGTCTCTTGCATTAGCAGGCAGATTCTTTAACACTGCGCCACCTGGAAGTGTCCTTTGGGCACCATCATGCCTCAGTGCCATCCCCTTGCATGTTACATGAAAAATCTGACTACATGTGTATCTTGTCCACTAATCCACAAATCTACATCCATTTTTCTCCTCCTTCTGCTGTCTCTCGTTCGTTTACTCTTTCTTTCCTGTGGTGACTAGCTCAGTGCCTAGCAGCACACAGAAAGTGCTCTATAAATTTTAGCAATTATTACTATTACTATTGTTATTAAAGGGCAAGAATGGAATATTTTGTGTAGTCGAGGTAAGGAAGTGGAGTGTGTCTCATCAACAACTACGGCAAAATCCGAATTCAGTCTTGAAAGAAGTCATGGGAATCTTTACAAACTGGGATTTAAAGGTGAGCTGAACTTCACGTTTGATGATTTCATTCTTTCATGTATCTCCTGTCTGTGGGAAGTACAGGAAGCAGAAGAGTACACCCTGACATCAAGCCATCAAGCTCTGATGCTTAGACCTTGGTCACCAGGGATAGTCACAGAAGCGGATCTCCTGGGGTGCCAGGGGGTTTATGATGCTTTGGAGCTCTCTTTTCTCCCCTTATATTCTGGAAATAATATATACATATACCTTAATCCTCCTCATATGAAGTATTATCTTCCCAGATTCTTGTTCCCTCTTCTTCCAATCCTCACCTGCCCTAACATGTTTTATCTGACATCTCCCTTTTACTGATCTTACCCACTGCCCTTTTTCTTCCTGTTTCTCTGGACTTCAGGGTCACCATGATAAACACAGCAGAATGGGCTTAAAAATAAATGTCCCTTCAAAAACTGTAAGTAGCTAAAAATGGCTTTATCATTTCTGTTCCCACATCTGTTTTATTTTCTTTTCTACTGTAAGCTATTCAAGTATAAATATTCAGATATATGAGGTGCTTTGATTTTGTCTTACTTACTTAGTAGCAGTCCAACATAAGATATTGTTTTAGGTTACAGGGAGAAATAGAAAATTAGTGTCTTTTTTTTTTATCATTAATCTGATTCCCAGGGAAGTAAAGAAAAAAAAATTGTACAATTTTTATTCTCTCTCTCTTTTCTAATGAAAGAAATTCAACATTTTCCTTCATGTTCCCAGTCCCTTTTAAAATAAGAACTAGAGAATGTAAAATTTTACCCAGTAATCACAGAAAGCATTCTAAAGTTCTTCTTGATAGTATGGTTGTTTTAAGGAAGAAAGAGACAAAGGAGATAAGAGAGAACATTGTAAAAGTAAAGAGAGATATAGAGATAGCCTTGCATATACAGTCAGAGACCAGTAGAGATCAGTGGGAAGCTAAGGATGGTATTATGGTAAGAGTGTGTGCTTTGCTTCCTAATCCATGTTTGTTTTCATTCCATTTGCATTTTTTTTTTTTTTTTTTTTTTTTTTGCTGTAGGACAATTTATCCAATCCATTTCAACATCATTTTTACTATTTATTAATGAAGAATAAAAATAAGAAAATTACATATTTCCTGGGTAACTTGTGGGATTAAATGAAATATCCATTCCAGAAATATATATTGAGTTTCCAGTCATGTATACTGGATTCGACTTCCCTGGTGGCTCAGATGGCAAAGCGTCTGTCTACGATGCGAGAGACCCGGGTTTGACCCCTGGGTTGGGAAGATCCCTTGGAGAAGGAAATGGCAATCCACTCCAGTACTATTGCCTGGAAAATCCCATGGGCAGAGGAGCCTGGTAGGCTACAGTCCATGGGGTCGCAAAGAGTAGGACACGACTGAGCAACTTCACGTTCACGTTTACGTTCATACTGGTTTCTGCTATAACTCTTTGTTTCTGGTCCTTACCTCATTCCTTCATCAATATTTTTCCTTATTCTCACTGCTTTTTCCTGTCTGCCATGTTGCTGATTCTCACCTCATGATACTGGAGGAGACAAGAAATGTGCTTGGTCATTCAGTCATGTCTGACTCTTTGTAACCTCTAGCGTTGTAGCCCAGCAGGCTCCTCAGATCATGGGATTCTCCATACAAGAACACTGGAGTGGGTTGCCATTTCCTTCTCCAGGGGATCTTCCTGACCCAGGAATCAAACCTGAGTCTCTAGTGTCTCCTGTGTTGGCAGGTGGTTTCTTTACCACTGAGCCACCTGGGAAAGCTGGAGTTCAGAATATGCTACCCCAAAGTCTGAGTGTAGGAGACTATACCTCACCATTCAAAACATACCTCTTTGGTATGAAGATTATTTTGAGCTAATTATTTTAAGAAATAGCAGACCCAGGAGAATCTCTGTAAATAAATAATAGTTATCTTTTCAGAAGTCTATCTACTATTTGTAAAGATATCCATTTGTAAGAATATTTCCCTCTCTATACCAGAAAGAGGATGATTCTAAATCATAAGAAAAACTTGTCAGTAGAAAAGGCACTAATTGAAATCAACATAAACAACTTTACTCTTGTCTGTCATATTTTTCTTTTCCAGTTATGGTCACCTTCCCATAACTGGCATTGACCCATACCCTCCTTTCTTTGATTTATCTGAAGATGATATTTAAGCATGAATTCTAAGCCATCTCTGTGAGTTACTCATTTCCTTGGATATGGCTTATGTATATATGAGGTATACATGTTACTGTACTTCTGTTTGTTTTTCTCTTGTTAATTTGTCTTCTGTTAAATGGCTCCCAGCCAAGAACTTAGAAGTGTCAAGACCCTGCACATAAAAAAGAGGCAGAAACAGACATGGTAGACATGGTTCATAGGTAATTACCACATTTTTAAATGCAGAGTTTTGAGAATCATGTTGCATTTAAAAAAATATTATAAGGACATTCTTTCCCTTCATTGTGTATGGATGTGAGTGAAAGGTACAATATTTAGCCAAGAGCTGCTGATTTTGTATGTCTGCTGAAGAGAGACAAGGACAGTTCAGAACTGGAGACCGAATATCATTTAATCTTTCAGTTGGTCCTTTATTTGACCTACTGTTTCACATACTTTCTCAAAATTAAATGTTGACATCTGGATTGGATTATTAGTACAACCGTAGTAGGTGTGAGCCAGTAAGAGATTCAGGAAACACACTACATTCCATTTATTTTTATCTTTCAATTTCTAGTGATATTTTCACAATCTTTGAAAGCATTTTTATGGAAGAATGAATACCTGTGCAGAAATCAAAATAACAGAAATAAATGGAAGAACATCTGGCTGATTCAATCACATTAAAATTTAAAGTCAAACTTGGCTTATTAATATTTATGAGTTGAAAATATGTCCTTGGAGTTTGTCTAACAGTATCCAATGTGATATTTAACAATTGAATGATTAGATTTTCTTAGTTATTTAAATATTGTGACCTGACTCTTTTGTCATTTGAAAATAAGGCATGAAAAATTCAATTTATCACTTTATTTTTCCCTTTAGGATAATGAAATATCATTACATATTTGCTTATGCTTACATACATTTCAAGTATGTGATTACAGTAAAGTTGTTAGATATCAATGTTTTTTTTGGTCCTAGTTACTTGATATTTTTAAAATGTAAGGGCCTAGTAAGTAAAAATGCTTTTCACAGTAGGTATTCAAGTAACTAACAAGTTTCATGGTCACTGAAACTGTAGATATGGAGGTTCATGTCTCTGCCTTGAACTGTACTAGCCTCAGATGGGATCTAGAAACAAAGCTTAAAAACATACATTTCAAGAAAAGTGTAAGTACTAATTATTATTGTTGTTATTCAGTCACTCAGTTGTGTTTGACTCTTTGCGACCCCCATAGACGGCAACATGCCAGGATTCCCTGTCCTTCATTATCTCCCGGAGTTTGCTCAAATTCATGTCTATTGAATCAGTGATGTCATGCAGCCATCTCATCCATTGTTGTCCCCTTTCCCTCCTGCCTTCAATTTTTCCCAGCATCAGGGTCTTTTCCAGTGAGTCAGCTCTTCGCTTCAGATGACCAAAGTATTGGAGCTTCAGCTTCAGCATCAGTCCTTCCAATGAATATTCAGGATTGATTTCCTTTAGGATTGACTGGTTGGATCTCCTTATAGTTACCTCTATTGAGCACCTATAGGTACTAAGTATTTACACATATTATCTCATTTTGTACTCTCAACAAACCTTCAAGCTAGCTATTTTTATCACTGATCAGCAGCTGAGGAAACTCAGCTCATTGACTTTACAGAAGGTACAAGCATCTTTTATCTGCCCTGTGGTAAAGCTGGGATCAAAATCTGTGTTTGATTCTAAAACTTGATATTTCTATCTATTAGGTTATTGATGTTCTGGACTTTTATACAGATAAAATAAATTTAGTAACTTCTCCAGCATTTGTCAGTTATTTCATTAAAGATATTTCTAAGAAAAAATACAAGAATTCTATAAGACTTTGTATTCCTTCTCTGTGGCAATATTATTGCCACTTATCAATTGGAGTCAGCTGAGAATAGCTGAAAGTTGAGTTCAGAGACAATGGAGAGCAAGATGTCTGAGACAGCCCCTTAAGAGATGAGCCCTGACCTTATCTAGGGCATAGGGTAGGGTGGGCATCTAAGGTCTGTCTTCCATTTGTTGAGCTACCTACAGAATGCTCTTTCTTGACCTGATTTTAGCTTGATCCCATTGCTTGTTATGCCATCTTTTAACCCTCACCCTTTCACCAACCTGGGGATCTTGAACTACAAGTTGAATAAGTGAGATTAGCAGGTTTTCATTTTATTTTGTTTCATTTTATTTTCTGCATGAATTGTATATTTACACATTTTTACATTTAGCCTAATTTAGCCTAATCCATGGACTGGGGAGATCATTTGCTCTGCCCACAGAATCAGTCTCTGCAGGAGGCTTGTGGTTTTAGTTTATTGTGTATTTGAAAGTAACCACCCCTACCTCCGCCACCAGTAAGCATTTTATTTTATTTTTCTTAGACTCCCTATCATCACCTTCAAATATTTCTTTTGGCTTCCACCTAAAGAAGAAGAATAGTTCTGGGCCCAGGTCTCCTCCACTTCCCAATGATCCCTTGAAGTCCTGTGTGTGAAAACAGCCTCTTGATCCCCTGAGCAGTTGTGCTCAGCTTCCATTCACAGACATGTCCATGAACAGCTTCTCATTTGGGGACACCCTGACCCCAAGCTTATGCTCTGACTTGTACCCTCTCTTTTATGTTCCTTCACTTTTCACCACCCTACTCCTTGCATAACTTTTCTTCTCTTTTTTAAGTTCCTCTAAGGCAGATCATACTACTGTTCATGTCTTCTTCTTTCTAATCTGTCAATCTTTAAAAAACCTTCTTTTTCCCTTCTCTTATTTGATTTTGATGACTATGTGAGCATTCTCTGAAGTCTTCTCATCACACTTTTCACTTTCTCTACACATTATTTTACCTAAAACTGATATTTTTGTGGTTATTTTCAGCTTCAATCCAGGGCCCCCTAGATTCCCGAGACACTTCATCTGTGAATACAGAGAGTCAGTGGTGAGCTGTATTTCTACCTTTGGTTTTCTAGCGTCTCAGAAAGCTCATTCCTCACATAAGCTGATAGGCAGAGAGGCAGCCTTGGTAGAGCTTAGGTAGCACTGACCGTGTATAGTGTTAAAACTTCATAGACTCCAAATTAATCGTGGAAAAAAAAAACCCTCTAAAATGTAGATAGAGTACACGCAACAGTGTACAGTATTATGCATTTATAAATATATAGTGTATACAATAATGGGGGCTTCCCACGTGGTACTAATGGTAAAGAAACCCCTGCCAATGCAGGAGACATAAGAGACATGAGTTGGATCCCTGGGTTGGAAGATCCCCTGGAGGAGGGCATGGCAACCCATTCCAGTATCTCGCCTGGTGAATCCCATGGACAGAGGAGCCTGACAGGCTACAGTCCACAGGGATGCAAAGAGTTGGACATGACTGAAGCGACTTAGCAGCAGCAGCAGCAGCACACATGTACGCATGAATGTAATACTTTTTTGTAGCAGAAACAAGTGATTGGCTTAAAAACTATGATAAGAAAAAAATATAGATCCTCATGTGCAAACATGTATGTGTGTGTGTGTCCCTGTGCATATATAGTAATCTTTAAATATTTGAATCACATCCATTGCAATAAGGTGAGCACACACAGAAGTATAAGGGAAATGAAAAAGGTTAAAAGCAACAACAGAAGATGCACATTTCCATATTAAGTAAGGTGGATATAATGGTCAACAGAATTTTCTGCACTATTTAAACTTTTGTCTCACTTCTTTATCTTTTTATTTTTATTTTTGATTGCTTATGCTATGCTATGCTATGCTACGTCACTTCAGTCGTGTCCTACTCTGTGTGACCCCATAGACGGCAGCCCACCAGGCTCCCCTGTCCCTGGGATTCTCCAGGCGTGAACACTGGAGTGGGTTGCCATTTCCTTCTCCAGTGCATGACAGTGAGAAGTCAAAGTGAAGTCGCTCAGTCATGTCCAACTCTTAGCGACCCCATGGACTGCAGCCCACCAGGCTCCTCCATCCATGGGATTTTCCAGGCAAGAGTACTGGAGTGGGGTGCCATGCAAAGTAAAAATAAGTAAGGTTGCATTCGACTGAATTGTTGACTATGTGATACAACAATACCAGATTCACATTTTTGAATCTTATTTCACCTAAATATAGTGTATAATAATACTGGTTTGTGTATCTTGCTAGCAATTTCAATCAATGTTGCTAATTCATTTTTCAACAAGAATAATGAGAGGAAAATCCGTGGTTTAGATCTGCATCTTTGCTCTGTAGTTCAGATCAGTGCTCAATTGGTAAAAATCATGTTATTGCAGATAATGTTGGAAATCTAACAAAATCTTGCAAAGACAAACTTAAAATGACAAATACCAGTCTTGTGATTCAATTCTGCTTCACTGAGCTTAAAGAATCGGACACGACTGAGAGATTGAACTGAACTGAGCTTAAAATAATGATCAGACTTGAATTGTCACCTCAGTTCATTTCCGGTTTCTTCTCTCACAGTATCTTTATATACACAAATCTAAGGCCAACTCTCTGTTTAGTGACTGTGGCAAGAACTGTCCCTCCTGCCTGGGCTCTGCAGATGCCACACTCAGACAGTGATGGTGTTAGAATTCTTAAATAGAAATGTCTTAGGCTTGTTAACTGGTTTAGAAGGTGAACTAGGTTATTCTTTTTAAGTCATGTTTGCTAAGCAAGCACCTTCTCTTTCCAATTCTGTATGAGAAAAACATGAGTTTCCTTTTAATATTTTAGCATGGTATGGAGTGGGCAGATATTGAAGTATCAGATCAGATCAGATCAGTCGCTCAGTCGTGTCCGACTCTTTGCGACCCCATGAACTGCAGCACACCAGGCCTCTCTGTCCATTACCAACTCCCAGAGGTCACTCAGACTCACATCCATCGAGTCAGTGATGCCATCCAGCCATCTCATCCTCTGTCGTCCTCTTCTCCTCCTGCCCCCAATCCCTCCCAGCATCAGAGTCTTCTCCAATGAGTCAACTCTTCGCATGAGGTGGCCAAAATACTGGAGTTTCAGCTTTAGCATCATTCCTTCCAAAGAAATCCCAGGGCTGATCTCCTTCAGAATGGACTGGTTAGATCTCCTTGCAGTCCAAGGGCCTCTCAAGAGTCTTCTCCAACACGACAGTTCAAAAGCATCAATTCTTCGGCACTCAGCCTTCTTCACAGTCCAGCTCTCACATCCATACATGACCACAGGAAAGACCATAGCCTTGACTAGGCGAACCTTTGTTGGCAAAGTAATGTCTCTGTTTTGAATATGCTATCTAGGTTGGTCATATCACTGAGATGGAAATCAAAGGTAGAAGCTAGTCTAAAAGAAAGGGTAGGATATCTTAGTTCTATTTACCTTAGTCCTTTCATAAAGAATACTTTTGTATCAAAAGGTCTTGGGACTTCACAGCACCCTATTAAGACCATCAAGAACTGGAGAGCACAGTGCTTTGACTAATGAGGATGTAGGGCTGAGATTACTGATAAATATGCCTTGCAGATGAGCTAGATAAACATGGAATTTCAAACTCTAAGTGTCATTGTAGGTGGTACTAAGGACTTGGTCAGTCAGTCTGTTCAGTTGCTCAGTTGTGTCCAACTCTTTGTGACCCCATGGACTGCAGCAATCCAGGCTTTCCTGTCCATCACTAACTCCCAGAGTTTACTCAAACTCATGTCTTATCACGTTGGTGATGCCACCCAAAGATCTCATCCTCTGTCATCCCCTTTTCTTTCTGCCTTCAATCTTTCCCAGCATCAGGGTCTTTTCAAATGAGTCAGTTCTTCACATCAGGTGGTGAAAATATTGGAGTTTCAGCTTCAACATCTGTCCTTCCAATGAACATCTAGGACTGATTTCCTTTAGGATTGACTGGATGGATCTCCTTGCAGGCCAAGGGTCTCTCAAGAGTCTTCTCCAACACCACAGTTCAAAAGCATCAATTCTTTGGAGCTCAGCTTTCTTTATAGTCCAACTCTCATATCCATACATGACTACTGGAAAAAATACAGCTTTGACTATATGGACCTTTTTTGGTAAAGTAATGTCTCTGTTTGTTAATATGCTGTCTAGGTTGGTCATAACTTTCTTCCCGAGGAGTAAGCGTCTTTTAATTTCATGGCCGCACTCACCATCTGATTTTGGAGCCCCTAAAATAAAGCCTGTTACTGTTTCCACTGTTCCCCCATCTATTTGCCATGAAGTGATGGGACTGGATGCCATGATCTTAGTTTTCTGAATGTTGAGCTGTAAGCTAACTTTTTCCCTTTCTTCTTTCACTTTCATTGAGAGGCTCTTTAGTTCTCTTCACTTTCTGCCGTAAGGGTGGTATCGTCTGCGTATCTGAGGTTATTGATATTTCTCCTGGCAATCTTATTCCACCTTGTGCTTCATCCAGCCCAGCATTTCACATGACATACTCTGCATATAAGTTAAATAAACAGGGTGACAATATACAGCCTTGACGTACTCCTTTTCTGATTTGAAATCAATCTGTTCTTCCATGTCCAGGTCTAAGTGTTGCTTCTTGACCCGCATACAGATTTCTCAGGAGGCAGGTCAGGTGGTCTAGTATTCCCATCTCTTTCAGAATTTTCTACAGTTTCTTGTGATCCACACAGTCAAAGGCTTTGGCATAGTCAATAAAGCAAAAGTAGATGTTTTGCTGAAACTCTCTTGCTTTTTTAATGATCCAGTGGTACACATCCCTGAAATGATCCAGTAGCTTTCTTCATTGGGAGTTGCCTAGTCTGAGGCTTCCCAGGTGGTGCTAGTGTTAAAGAACTCATCTGCCAATGCAGGAGACATAAGAGAGTGGGTTGGATCCCTGGTTTGGGAAGATTCCCTAAAGTAGGAAATGATAACCCACTCCAGTATTCTTGCCTGGGAAATCCTATGGACACAGGAGCCTGGTGGGCTATGGTCTGTGGGTTCACAAAGAGTTGGACACAACTGAGCACGCACCCATACACACATACCTTGGTCATCCTGTGCCTGTATTGACCTCTATTCCCAGAAGGGAGCCTGGGAATAGAGGAGCTGGCATATTTGTTTTGGGGTATGATGATATCATCAATTTGAGAAATTTAAAATTCTTACTTAAAATACCAGTGGTTTTCCTGACAAGATTAACTTCGTGGAGAATGAAAAAGAGAGAAACTATTAATGAATACATATATATGTCTCTATTCTGCCTTTCATTTTTTTCTTAAGGTTGTTTCTCCTCTCCTCCTACTTAATAATACAGAAGAGTGTATATTCACTTTTGGCACACACACACACACACACACACACACACACAAATAAAGAGCAAAGATTTGAACTCCTCCAGATTAATTTTTTGTAGCAAGAGAAAAAGTGGTAAATGTCGTGTTAGAAATTTTGGAGTGAGAAAATGAGAAGTAAAGAGCAACTCAATTGCTGTCTCGTATACAGGGTTACTGTTACCATCTTTCTAAATTCCACATATATGCGTTAGTATACTGTATGAAACGAGTTGCCAGTCCAGGTTCGATGCACGATACTGGATGCTTGGGGCTGGAGCACTGGAATGACCCAGAGGGATGGACAGGGAGGGAGGAGGGAGGAGGGTTCAGGATGGGGAACATGTGTATACCTGTGGCGGATTCATGTTGATATATGGCAAAACCAATACAATATTGTAAAGTTAAAAAATAAAATAATTTTTTTTTTTAAAAAAGAGCAGCTCGATTGGTTACCAAAACCCAGCTCAGCACTCTTTTGATTACTAACATCCAAAAAAACTTTTATGGGAGCATAAGTAATGGGAGAAAAAAAAATGGAGTAGGGACAAGAAAGACACCGAGGATTAGAACTTGTTGCTGCCAGGGCTCTCTTTTCTTGCTATCTTTCCACTTTGCTTTCCTTCGATTATTTGTCTCATATACTCTCATTGCAATCAGACTTTTTCCAAGAGTCAGAGAATAGAGTTATGGGGAAAATTCCAGTTTAGTGATTAAAAAGAACTTTCTCTATTGCTACTTACTCTCTGAACCATCCTATAGAGGCACACTCAGCCTAGCTTGTACTGTTTACTTATGCTTGGACCATTCAGCATGACGGTCACCACCAGTGGATTCTACATTTGATTTTGATGGTCATGGGCCCTTTTCTGAAGTCAGAGACAAATAATACTGTGGTTGGAGTTTGTGAGGAATAGTTTGCTAAAGGAAATGAGATTTAATTTTAGAACAAGGGCAAGTAATGAGTAGGTATGTAGACCAGGAAGGAGCAAAAATAATGGTCACCAATACAATTCTACTGTATTAGATTTCTACACTGAAGAATTGCCACAAACTAAGTAGCTTAAAATAAACTCATTCATGATGATCTCACAGCTTCTCTCAGTCAGAAGTCTAAATGTGGCCTAGTAGGTTTTTCTGCTCAGGGTCTCACAAGTCTGAAATCAGGGTGTCAGCCATGATTGCATGCTCATCTGGAGCTCAGAATCTTCTTACAAAACCACCTCAAACATACTTAAAGGAGATAATACAGGTTCAATTTCAGACCACCACAGTGAAGTGGACGTTCAAATAAAGTGAGTCACGTATTTTTTGATTTCCTAGTACATAAAAAAGTTAGCATTATACTATACAGTAGTCTATTAAGTGTGCAATATAATTTTGTTTAAAAAAATCCCAATATTCATTCCTTAATTTAAAAATAATTTATAGCTAAGCAATGTTAATCTTCATTTGAGCCTTCAGGGAGGCATAATCTTTTGCTGGTGGAAGGTCTTGCCTCGCTGTTGATGGCTGCTGACTGATCAGAGTGGTGGTTGCTGGAGGTTGGATGGCTGTGGCAATTTCCTGAAAGGAGACATTGAAGTTTCCTACATCAACTGAGTTTTCCTTTTATGAAAGATTTCTTTGTAACATGCTATGCTCTTTGAAGGATTTTACTCACAGTAGAATTTCTTTCAAAATTGGAGCCAGTTCTCTCAAATCTTGTCACCACTTTATCAACTAAGATTATGTAATATTCTAAGTCTTTTGGTGTCATTTTAACAATCTTCATGGCATCTTTACCAGGAGTAGATTCCATCTCAAGAAAACACTTTCTTTGTTCATTCATAAGAAGCAATTCTTCATCCCTTAACATTTTATCATGAGATTGCAACAACCTAGTCACATCTTTAGGCTTCACTTCTAACTCTAGTTCTCTATTTCCACCACATGTGCAGTTACTTTTTCCATGGAAATCTCGATCAAAATCATCCATGAGAATTGGAATCAGCTATTTCCAGACTCCTATTAATGTTGACATTTTGATCTCTTCCAAACAATAATGAATGTTCTTAATGATATCTAGAATAGTGACTTTTTTCCAGAAAGTTTTCAGCTTACATTCCCCAGATCCATCAGAGGAGTCACAATCTCTGACAATGATAGCCTCACTAAATATATATTTCTAATGATCCTGCAATTTTGTAATTAATCCTTGAGTCATAGGTTGCAGAATGGATGTGTTAGTGGGAATGAAAGCAACATGAATCCTGCTATACATCTTCATTGCAGTTTTCGGAGGCCAGGTGTATTGCCAATGAGCAGTAATATTTTAAAATGAATTTTTTTTCTGAGCAGTAGATCTCAATAACGGGCTTTAAATATTCAGTAAGCCATGTTGTTAACAGATGTGCTGTCATCCAGGCTTTGTTGTTCCAATATTGTAAGTTAAATAAAATTAAATTAAATTAAAAATAAAGAAGCAGAGTCAAATTAGCATAATTCTTAAGGTCCTCGGGATTTCTGGAATGGTAAATGAGCACTGGGTTCAACTTAAAATCACCAGCTGCATTAGCCTGTAACAAGAGTCTGCCTGTACTTTGCAGCCTTGAAGCCAAGCATTGACTTCTCCTTAGCTCTAAGAGTTCTAGATGGCATCTTCTTCCAACAGAAGGCTGTTTCATCTACATTGAAAATCTGTTGTTTAGGGTAGACACCTTCGTGAATTACCTTAGCTAGACTGTCTATTCAATAGATGACTTGATGCAGCTTCTAATTAGCACTTGCTGCTTCACCTTGAAATTTGATATTATGGAGATGGTTTCTTCCCTTAAACCCCATGAGCTAACATCTCCTTGCTTCAAACTTTTCTTCTGCAACTTTCTTACCTTGATCAGCCTTCATAGAATTGAAGAGAATTATGACCTTTCTCTGGACAAGGCTTTGGCTAAAGGAAATGTTGCGGTTTTGATCATCTATCCAGACCACTAACTTTCTCTATATCAATACTTTCACTGTATCAATAATAAGGCTGTTTCTCTCTCTTATCAGTCATGTGTTTACTGGAGTAGCACTTTTAATTTCCTTTAAGAACTTTTCCTTTGCATTTACAACTTGGCTAAATGTTTGGTGCAAGAGGCCTGACTTTCGGCCTGTCTCAGCTTTCAACATGACTTCTTCACTAAGCTTAATCATTTCTAGCTTTTGACTTAAAGTGAGAGACCTGTGAGTCTTCTTTTTACTTGAATACTTAGAGCTAATTGTAGGTCTATGAATTGACCTAATTTCAGTATTGTTTTATCTCAGGGATTTGGAAAATCTGAGGAGAGGGAGAGGGAAGAGGGTAAACTGGCCAGTGGAGCAGTAACAACACACAAATTTATTAAGGTCATGGTCTTATATGGCCATGGTTCATGGTGCCCCAAGACAACTTCAGCAGTGACATCAAAGATCACTAATCATAGATTGCTATAGCAAATATGATAATAATAATAAAAATTTAGAAATATTGTAAGAATTACCAAAATGTATCACAGAGACATGAAGTGAGCAAATGCTATTGGGAAAATAGTGCCAACAGACTTGTTGCATTGAGGATTACCACAAATCATAAATTTGTAAAAAGCTGTGGAGTATAATAGGTTGAGTTCTGTTTCTTGTGGTTGTAAGACTGAGATCTCTGCGTTCTTGCTGGCTGTCAGCCAGGTGGCATTTTCAGGGAATATAGGCCTCCTGCCATGTGGCTCTATCTGAAGTATAGCAGTTTGTTTCTTCAAAGCCAGCAGGAGATTTTCTCTCACTGTGGGTTTTCCTTTAGGAGAAGGCTTGAATGCTCTTTTAAATGGCTCACTTAGTTAGGTCAGGCCCACCTAAAATAATGACTCAAATTGATTTGGGACTTTAATTGGGGCTGCAAAACCCCTTCATCTTTTCCATACAACTTAATCACCAAAGTGACTTTCATTATAAACACAGATGGTACTTATATTTACTGAGACAGTATTATACAGGATATGTACTCTAGGGTGTGGAAATCTTGAAGCCTGTTTCAAAATTCTGCATACTACATCTATATATCCTAAAGATAGATATAATGTGAAATAACAATAAGGTACACATGTACAAACTATTATATATAACAACAAATTATTCAGAGGTATATATAAATTGATATATTTGTAATAAGCTTTATTTTTGTTTGCAAATTCCAATTAGTACCATATTATGATACACAATGTTACTTCTTACATTTTCACTTGGAAATGTTGCATAAGGAGGTATTTCTAAGCTTCTTTCACATGACTTTTTTTGGTCTTTATTTTTCTTTCACCTGTGCCTTGAAATTTCAAAAATTGGCTTCTACCTGTCACTATTATCTCATTTCATGTTTCTGAGGTGTCTTAAAGAAAATGATGATTTTTAAAGTCCATTAAAACCAGCTGCCACGTGTGAATCAGGGTCTTGGCCCTCAATCAATTATGGAGTTATCTTCACTTCATAGGCTTTTGCACTGGGCCAGTGATTGCTTTCAGGAAAGTGTGAATGGCTGTGGCTTTGGCAGACTTTCGAGGTTGTTGTCTTTGGAGAATCTAGGTATTTCAAACTATGCAGTTTAGAATCTAAGCAGTACTTGGAATATAACTTTTCTTACAATGCTGAAGTTTTTCTAAATAATTATCAAAAATATTTTATACAGTTTGGGGCTATCAGATAGAGGAAAATGCAGCTAGTAGCCTAAAGTTGAGCCTTAGAAAAAGTAGGGCTTATCTGGATCCATGTATTAGTTAATCAGTCAGGTAAATGCTTACTTTCTAAAAAAAAATTCTTCTTTTTTTTTTTCTCTTTTTTCTGCCAATGAATATATAAGCTCAAGTGATTAACTGAATGGTTTTATAATCCTTATGTGAATTTTAAAAAATGTGTTTTAAGAAATGCTTCAAATCAAAACGCCACCACTAAGAGCTGCTTATTAAATTACAAATAGCTCATTGAAGATAATAATGATGATGACGTTAATGATTATAAAGACTTTCATTTGTTTTGAAAATTTCAAATTCTTTCACAGTGTTGATAACTGCATATATTTAATTTTAAGCTACATTTTCTGATTCTAATATATTTTCTATTACTGGGCCATAAGCAGGATTTTCCATTCAGTATATTTTATTGAGACAGAGAAAGTAAATTTTACTCCTTTTTCTGTAAGCATATAACATATCCTTTAGATTGAGTGAAAACAAAAAATATATATATATATATAATTCTAAAAATTTCTTGATAGCCCCAAGATATTGGCCATTGGTAGATATTTTGAGGCAAATGCAGTTTGTGATCATCAGAATCTTGTTCTTAAAATACTACACTAATAAACTCTGAGAGCACTTGAGTTCTTAGAACTCTTCTCTCTCTATCATTTACTCTGCAGGACAACTGGGATTATTGCTGGCTCATTTGTATAGACACCAGGAAATGCCTCTCCTTCACCTAATATGGGGGGACATGATCTAAACCACGTGTAGGGCAGGCTCTTCAGCTATATGAGGGGTAAACACTGGCCAGGCCTCATCAGTTTCATCCTCCATGTTTGTGGACAGCATGTGTGATAATGGGTGTGGGAACAGTGAGATCAGTCATTGATTCCCTGTCTTTTGTTTCTAACTTAGTGCTAAAAAAGAATATATATCTATCAGTAATTTTAGTTTGTGTCAGAATCAAACTAGGAAGGAAGTTATCTTGCTTATGAAGGGGTCTGAAAGTGCACTTCTGGGAAAGAGTATACGTGGAGCTTAGGTTGCTACCGAAGGATAATACAGCTTTCAATGGTTTTCTAGTACCTAGAGCTTGTCTGATCAGTGAAAACAAAGTATGGTTTTTTCATATCTCTTTCACAGCTTCCTGACATAGCCTGTGCAAACATGTGGCACTTGTTTTTGCTTCCTCACTTTTGCTCCTGGCATTTCTTCTCTCTTTCCAACTGTGGAAATACTTCTTATTCAAAACCGAGTTCAAGTTAACATTTCTTCAGTCTATTCTAAGTAATTCTACCTTTAGTTGTAAAATGCCTATATTGTTTTTTGATATTTTACTGATATCCATATTGCCTCCTTAATGAGATCATGGGTTCTATGAAGTTAGAGACTCTATTTTATGTTATTTTAACTTTTTTAAACTCCCATTTCCTATAAAGTGATGGAGTTAGTGGCTCAGTAGTGTCCAACTCTTTGTGATCCCACAGACTGTAGCCCACCAGGCTCCTCTGTCCATAGGGTTTTCCAGGCAAGAATATTGGAGTAGGTTGACATTAGCACAGAATAAATGCTCAACAGAATCTTTTACAATCTGAATCTGTACATTGCCCCCCCAACCCATTTCAATACCTGCTTAAATTTATATAGCACTTTATAACTTGTAAAGATTATCTATGTATATTTTTAATTGATACTATGCTACGCTATGCTATGCTAAGTCACTTCAGTCGTGTCCAACTCTGTGTGACCCCACAGACGTCAGCCCACCAGGCTTCCCCATCCCTGGGATTCTCTAGGCAAGAACACTGGAGTGGGTTGCCATTTCCTTCTCCAATGCATGAAAGTGAAAAGAGAAAGTGAAGTCGCTCAGTCATGTCCGACTCTTAGCGACCCCATGGACTGCAGCCTACCAGGCTCCTCTGCCCATGGATTTTTCAGTCAAGAGTACTGGAGTGGGGTTCCATTGCCTTCTCTGTTAATTGATACTAGTTGATTAAATAAAATGAGTGGCCTTCATTATCTAGAAGTATTTTCTAAATATGAAATGATGGGAAGCCTCCTGGCAGAACCCTGTGTGAGGGAAGTTTATTCTGAATAAAAGAGCAATCAGAGGATGAAAACCTAGAGTGGAGCCTTCGGTAGATCTGAACCCCAGTGGGGATTCAGAAGTTGACAAAATCCTACAATCTGTTTTTTTAAAAAATGCTGTTACTTGATATTTCTGACAATCTCATCAACCAAATCTGAGTTAAGTGTGTGTGATAGAAGCTAGTTAAAAAGATTTTGCCCATGTTAAGTCAGCTATAACTAAAGTCTGTGATGAAAAATTAATATAACTCAATTAATACAACTCAGTTATTTAATGAAAATTCAAACTGTGCTGTAGTGACATTTGTGTTCTCATTAGAAAGACTTCTCCATTTGCAGGCCTCAGAATACCATGATGGACTGAGCTCGGTGGCTGAGGTTCTCATAGCATTAGCCAGGATAGCACAGCATGGGAATGTGAAGGAGGAAGTAGGTTTACTCATAAAAGGGAACATCAAATGCAAGACATTTTATCAGCTATGACCTTGGTCAGGTTGCCTAACTTCTCTAAGCCTCAGTTTATAGCTCTGTAAAATGAAGGACTTGTTATGCAGGTGATATTCATACATTTTTAGGACATAGAATAGGCCTTCTCTGATAGCTCAGCTGGTAAATAATCTGCCTGCAATCCAGGAGACCCAGTTTGATTCCTAAATCAGGAAGGTCCCCCAGAGAAGGGATAGGTTTACACACTCCAGTATACTTGGATTTCCCTGGTGGCTTAGATAGCAAGGAATTGGCCTGCAATGTGGGAGACCTGGGTTTGATCCCTGGGTTGGGAAGATCCCTTGGAGGAAAAAACTGGCTTAAAACTCAACATTCAGAAAACGAAGATCATGGCATCCTGTCCCATCACTTCATAGCAAATAGACGGGGAAACAATGGAAACAGTGACAGACTATTTTCTTGGGCTCCAAAATCACTGGAGATGGTGATTGCAGCCATGAGATTAAAAGACGCTTGCTCTTTCGAAGAAAAGCTATGACAAACTTAGCGTATTAAAAGTACAGACATTGCTGACAAAGGCCCATAGCGTCAAAACTATGGTTTTTCCAATAGTCATATATGGATGTGAAAGTTTAACCATAAAGAAGGCTGAGTGCTAAAGAATTGATGCTTTCAAACTGTGGTGCTGGAGAAGACTCTTAGAGTCCCTTGGACTGCAAAGAGATCAAACCAGTCCATCCTGAAGGAAATCAATCCTAAATATTCATTGGAAGGACTGATGCTGAAGCTGAAACTCCAATACTTTGGCCACCTGATGTGAAGAGCTGACTCATTGGAAAAGACCCTGATGCTGCGAAAGACTGAAGGCAGGAGAAGAAGGGGACAACAGAGGACGAGTGGGTTGGATGGTCTCACCGATTCAATGAACATGAGTTTGAGCAAGCTCCAGGAGATGGAAAAGAACAGGGAAGCCTGGTGTGCTGCAGTCCATGGGGTCACAAAGAGTTGGACACGACTGAGTGACTGAGCAACAACAAGGGACATAGAATACCTTTGCCTCATCTCCATTTATATCCATAAGTGCCCAGTGAGACACATCAATATTTTCATTTCATAGATGATAGTGATAACAAAATTAGACACATTTGGTGACTTAATTAAGGTAGCACATCTCATAAGTGTTAGGGGAAGAGTCCAGTTCTGAGCTTCTCTCTTCAAACACTCTCCCTTTTCTATCAGCTCAGACTGCTTTGGATCTATAGTGGGAAGACAGTGTGAATTACAATTATCTTTTTGAACAGACACCAAATAATACAAATCCAAATATTTTATCAATTTCAAAATAACTTGGCTTAGTCTTGTTATTAATTTGCCAGTATAGAGTTTGTCCTGTTTTTCAAAACCCTGAGCAATGGTAATAAAAGAAGAGATTTATTTTTGTATGGTTTAAAACAAAACAAAACACAGGCAAATTGATAGTATCAAAACTCCTGAAGGGTGAGAATTTAGAATTTCTCATGTTCTTCATATTTATTTCACTTTTTAGGTTCACTGTCAAGTCAGTGGAAACACATATCTGAAAACAAAACTCACTGGTTGTGACATTATCACATATGATTTGATAACAAAGCAAAGTCTGAGCTGATGTGTTCTATTAGCCCTAGCTCTGCCACATAGCTGGAGATGTGGATGAATCTGGGCGTTCGAGCTGAATTGGCTACAGAATTGCACTCTTAGCAGTACCTGTGAACTTCAAAGGGAGTGTCAAGCCACCTATCAGTAATCTAGAAATAAGGTATTAGTTATTTACTAAATATTTTAATGGAAATTATTACCAGTAAATTCAGCTTAAAAATCCCCCTAAACAGGGAAACCATTTAATGAAATGTGGCTTGTTTTAGCAGAAGATTTTTCTGACACATGACATACTTCCTAACCATGGATATCAATGTCAAAACTCACACTGCTTCTTACAGCTTGCGTCTCAGTAATTTTAGCATATTCCCATCAAAGACATTACATACCTCTTGACAAAAATGTTTTCCACATGTTCTCATTGCAATTCTGAGTTTTGTGAAAATGATGCATACTATTGTTTTATTATACATGCTTCATTTTACTCTCTGTTACTGTTTTTACATTTTCTGTAGTATAGGGCTTACTGCATCCATGGGATCACAAGAGTCAGACACGACTTAGTGACTGTACAACAGCAATAACAACATGCTAGTACTCACTCCGTCGTGTCCAACTCTTTGTGACCCCATGGACTGTAGCCTACCATGCTCTTCCGTCCATGGGATTTTCCAGGCAAGAGTACTGGAGTGGGGTGCCATTTCCTTCTCCAAGTACTGGCTTTAAAATAAGGGAGAGACAGTCTGGCTATAAATGATTACATTTATAAATGATAAATATTGTCTAGCCAAGTTTTTATTAAAAGTTCATATTGGATTTCATGTCAGAGTTCATGTTAAAGCCATAGCTCTAAGGGATTTACTAAGTCCTATATCACACCAGACTTCCCTGTTTTTCACTGCTTCCCAGAGTTTGCTCAGATTCATGTTCATTGAGTTGGTGATGCTATTTAACCATCTCATTCTCTGCTGCCTCTTCTCCTTTTGCCTTCAGTCTTCCCAGGATTAGGGTCTTTTACAATGAGTTGGCTCTTCGCATCAGGTGGCCAAAATTTTAGAGCTTCAACTTTAGCCTCTGTCCTTCCAATGAATATTCAGGGTTGATTTCCTTTAGGACTGACTGGTTTGATCTTGCAGTCCAAGGGACTCTCAAGAATCTTCTCCAGCACCACAATTCAAAAGTATCAGTTCTTTGGTCCTTAGCCTGCTTTATGGTCCAACTTTGACAATAGTACATAACTACCTGAAAAACCATGGCTTTACCTATATATAGACCTTTGGCAAAGTGATGTCTTTGCTTTTTAATTCGCTAAGTTTGTCAGGGTTTCCCTGGTGGTTTAGACAGTCAAGAATTCCTGCAATGCAGGAGACTTGGGTTGGATCCCTGGGTCAGGAAGATCCCCTGAAGAAGGGAATGGCTGCCCACTCCAGTATTCTTGCTGGAGAATCCCACGGACAGAGGAGCCTGGCAGGCTACAGTTCATGGGGTCACTAAGAGTTGGACACAACTGAGCGACTAAGCACACGCGTTTGTCTTAGTTTTTCTTGCAAAGAGCAAGTGTCTTTTAATTTTGTGGTTGCAGTCACTGTCCACAGTTATTTTGGAGCCCAGGGAAAAAAAGTTTGTCACTGTTTCGACGTTTTCCCCTTCTAATTGCCATGAGGTGATGGGATCAAATGTCATAATCTTAGTTTTTTGAATGTGGAATTTCAAGCCAGCTTTTTCACTCTTCTCTTTCATCCTTATCAAGAGACTCTTTAGTTCTTCTTCGCTTTCTGCCATTAGAGTGGTATCATCTGCATATCTGAGGTTGTTGGCATTTCCCCCAGAAATCTTGATTCTAGTTTGTAATTCATCCAGTCCAACATTTTGCATGATGTACTTTGCATAGAAGTTAATAAGCAAGGTGAAGATATATGGCCTTGATGTACTCTTTTCCCAATTTTGAACCAGTCCGTTGTTTCATGTCCAGTTCTAATTATTGCTTATTGACTGCATAGAGGCTTCTTAGGAGACAGTTAAGGTAGCCTGGTATTCCCATCTCTTTAAGAATTTTCCACAGTTTTCTGTAATCCACACAGCCAAAAGCTTTTGCACAGTTACTGAAAGAGAAGTGGATGTTTTTTTCTGGAATTCCCTTGCTTTCTCTATGATCCAACGAATACTAGCAAATCAGCACAAACAAGCTAAGTACCTGAGGCTGGGAAAGAACCATGGGAATCTTAGAGGGAACAACAACTGGTACTCACACTAGATGGAAGTAGTACCTGATCCCCTTCAGTTTGACTGGAAAATCTGATTATTCACAGGGCACTGGGGTGGAGTACGATGCTCTGGTCCCATGTAACAGATCTTAAGGGCGAGACCAAGTACATAATTTGTGGGACACAGTGCAAAATGGAACTGCCAGGCCCCTTGTTCAAAATCATTAAGACGTTCAAATTGCCAAGAGAAGAGTGTTAAACCAAGCTTAGGACTTCTCTAAGCACTGGGCCCTGTGTGAGTGAAGAGGTCACATACCCAAGAAGCAACCCTGCTGAAAAGCAAGACTGGAAAAGGTCAAACTTTTCCGATCAAACTTAACTTTGTCTCTCAAGCTTTTGTAGATCTATTGCTCTTGTCTGCTTCTGTATTTCTTTCATATTATTTTGATTCTTCACAGACATTATTATTTTTGATTGAGTGCTGGATGATGTATGTGAAAAACTATAGAAATCATTTACAGGCTGGAATGATAATATCTATCTTGGAGTAGATATTTTCTTTTTCTTTCCTTGCCAGGAATAATAGATAAATAATAGATAATATAAATAAATAATAGATAAATATTCAGGGATATTAGAAAACAAAAATTTTCAGAGTTTGAGTTATTCAATATTGGGCTTTAGTTATACCAAGGGGCTTACCAGGTGGCTGAGTAGTAAAGAGTCTCCCTGCCAAACAGGAGACACAGGTTCAATGCCTGGGTCAGGAAGGTCACCTGGAGAAGGAAACGGCAACCCACTCCAGTATTCTTGCTTGGGAAATCCCATGCACAGAGAAGCCTGGGAGGCTATCACCCATGAGGTGGCAGATAGTCAGATATGACTTAGCAACTAAACAATACCACCACCAAGCACTGATCTACTTTTGGTTCAATCTTATTCCTAGTTGTACTCCTTCATGGTTCCAACCTGAAACTTGGATTTGCAAGAGATCTTGACCCTGGTAGACCTGGGAGTCTAAACTTTCATATTATTTTTGTCCCTTTGGTTCCCTTATTTCTGATCAGATCCTAAGACTTTTTAGCTACCCCTCTCTGAATTGGCAATTGCTTCAAGGGGAAATTTGGCCCCTCAAAACTAACCAAGGATAATTCTAAAAATCACTATAGTTGGATTTAAGCAATAGCTTCATTTTTAAGAGGAAATGGTAAAGTAAATTTCATGGTATCCATAGTTTTAGATGCCTTATAAATCTTATTTTAACATTTGTAACAATCTTATCAGGTAGGGAATAATAGCTCCATTTTAGAAAGCTGGAATCACGTTCTCAGATAAGTTAAAAAGTGTAGCCAATATCACACAGCAAGTGGTAGTCACCATCTAACCTTGGCCTTGCTAACTTCAAAGCCTGCTTTCTTTAAATAAAACTATATTCTTTCATTTAACATAATGTGAATTGCAGATTTTACAAGTAATACTCATAGTGTTATGGAGACTGCAAGAACTAAATTTTAGAACTGCATTTAAATGAATAAAATAGCTAACTGTTAAAAGTGGTCTTCTATGATAATACACTATTTAAGGAATGATTTTAAAGTTTATTCCAGTTGGTTGAATGGATGGTGGAGATGTCTGCCCTTGTATCAGGGAAGACTCAGTGAAAGAATATTTTACAATTTTTTTTTTTTAGTGGTATGTTGCAAATACAGAGTATCTATTAGATAGTCAAGAACATGTATGTGGGTGTGTGGGGATGTGTGTCTGATGGAGACCAGAAAATAGGCAGGTGTCTTGGAATCATTTCAGTCCATCTTTTAGCACTTTTCCTCTGTACTGAGTTGATTTGTTGGCTGGAAATAGTGATAACCTGGCAATGCATTGCACTGTTACTCTGTATTTGAATGGCTTTGAAGGACTTACTAAATCTCTGAGAGCTAAGGTTTTAACATAAACTCGGAGAAAGCAATGGCACCCCACTCCAGTACTCTTGCCTGGAAAATCCCATGGATGGAGGAGCCTGGTGGGCTGCAGTCCATGGGGTTGCTAAGAGTTGGACACGACTGAGCGACTTCACTTTCACTTTTCACTTTCATGCACTGGAGAAGGCAATGGCAACCCACTCCAGTGTTCTTGCCTGGAGAATCCCAGGGATGGGGGAGCTTGGTGGGCTGACGTCTATGGGGTCACGCAGAGTCGGACACGACTGAAGTGACTTAGCAGCAGTAGCAGCAGCTGACATGTTTATGTTTATGTTTAAAAAAAAAAAAAAGCTCAAATCCAATATGAGCTTTTAATAAAAACTTGGCTGGACAGTATTTATCATTTATAAATGTAAGTGTAAGTATATGTAGCTAGACTGTTTCTCTCTTATTTTAAAGCCAGTATTAGCATGTTGTTGTTGTTATTCACTCACTAACTCGTGTCTGACTCTTGAGATCATTGGACTGCAGCACACCATGCTTCCCTGCTCTTCATTATCTCCCAGAGTTTGCTCACATTCATGTCCACTCAGTCAATGATGCTCTCTAACTATCTCATCTTCTGTCACCCTCTTCTTTTGCCTTCAGTCTTTCCCAGAATCAGGGTCTTTTCTAATAAGTGGACTCTTCTCATCAAGTGGCCAGAGTATTGGAGTTTCAGCTTCAGCATTAGTCCTTGCAATGAATATTCAGGGTTGATATCCTTTAGGATTGACTGGTTTGATCTCCTTGCTGTCCAAGAGACTCTCAAAAGTCTTCTCCAGCATCACAATTCAAAATCATCAATTCTTTGGCACTCAGCCATCTTTATGGTCCAACTCTCACATCTGTACATGACTACTGGGAAAAACAAAGCTTTGGCTATATCGACCTTTGTTGGCAAAGTGATGTCTGTTTTGTAATATATTGTCTAGGTTTGTCATAGCTTTTCTTCCAAGGAGCAGGCATCTTTTAATTTCATTGCTGCCGTCACTTTCTGCAGTGATTTTGGAGCCCAAGAAAATAAAATCAATCACTGCATGTTACCGCATCCAAAAGAAAAAGATACAAATACAATTTTAAAAGATCTAAAGGTGTTTTGATTTACAAATTCAGGTACACCACTCATCATATTGAACACATCTCTATAATTTTCCCATAAGAATCTTTCTCTCCAAATCTCAACTCCCCAGAAGAGTACCTAAAGCTCTGTCTTTCTTATCTCTTTCTCCCAGCTCCCCCTCAGGCTGCTCTGTCTTTGGTATGTAAAGCTGGGGTCACCACAGGTCAATCTGCAGTCTGAATATAGCCGGTGGGTATTTGGAGTTTGGCCTTTACAGAGTGTTGAAAATTTTTGAGTTAGTTGCCAACCTTTGGAAGTTAGACTATTTCATGTTAAAATCCAGTTATTTGGGCTTCCCTGTGCAAACCAGAGGATCTGGTGACCCCATGCTTTTTTCCCTTAGAGCACTTTTCACTCTGCGTTTCAAGACAGTTAGCAGCCTCCACTTCAGTCACTTCTTGGACATTCAAATTGGTAGTCATTGTAGTAAAGTGGGTCAAATTCAGATATACCATCATTATATTGCACACATCTCTGAAATTTTCCCTGAAGAATCTCTTTCTCTTCAAATTTATACTCCCCAGGAGGGCTACTTAAAATTTCTGTCTTTCTTATCTCTCCCTCCCTTAGAAGTCTCTGTTGTTATGGAGCTGTTAGGTGTCACTGAGTCTGGGGATGCTATTACTACCTATTAGTATTCTTTGACCTATTTCGGGCAAGAATCTTTGAAAGGGAGAGGGGCACAATTGACATTTGGCTGTTTTCTGTCTAAATCTGTCAAAACATCACCCTCATGTCTGCCTCACCGGTGCTGAACTTTTTCACACTCTTATGTATCAGTTGAGTGGAGATCTCAATTTTCTCACAGAGTTTCCATAAAGAAGAATTTTTTTTTTTTTCCACCACATATGATATACTGATTTGCTCTGAAGTTCAGTCTGTAATTTTTTCTCCCTAGGCAAGCTTCTGAGGCATTTTGCCAAAGTAAGTGTTTGAATGGTGACATTTTCTTAAACAGCAGAGAAGTTTAACTGAAACCCAACTATTGGTGGTGAAGACAGAAAAACAACGGAAGAGCTCTGGGCACTTGATAAGAGAAGTAAGGAATGTGTACAGGTTCAGTTCAGTTCAGCTGCTCAGTTGTGTCTGACTCTTTGCGACCCCATGGACTGAGCATGCCAGGCCTCCCTGTCCATCACCAACTCCTGGAGTTTACTCAAACTCATGTCCATTGAGTTGGTGATGTGATCCAGTCATCTCATCCTCTGTTGTCCCCTTCTCCTACTGCCTTCAGTCTTTCCTAGAATCAGGGTCTTTTCCAACGAATCAGTTCTTTGCATCAGGTGGCAAAAGTATTGTAGTTGCAGCACCACAATTCAAAAGCATCAATTCTTTGGCACTCAGCTTTCTTTATAGTCCAACTCTCACATCCATACATGATTACTGGAAGAACGATAGCTTTGACTAGATGTACCTTTGTTGGTAAAGTAACGTCTCTGCTTTTCAATATGCTGTCTAGCTTAATCATAGCTTTTCCTCCAAGGAGCAAGCGTCTTTTAATTTGATGGCTGCAGTTACCATCTGCAGTGATTTTGGAGCCCTCTCAAAAATAAAGTCTGTCACTGTTTCCTTTGTTTTCCTATCTATTGCCATGAAGTGATGGGACCGGATGCCATGATCTTAGTTTTCTGAATGTTGAGTTTTAAGTCAACTTTTCCAGTCTTCTCTTTCATCAAGAGGCTCTTTAGTTCTTCTTTGTTTTCTGCCGTAAATGTCATCTGTATATCTGAGGTTATTGATTTTTAGCAAAGAAGAAATAGAAGGATCTGAATATGATTAGATAGTGGAATATAAAATAGCATGCATATAATTTCTAGTATTCGGGTTGAGAGATAAAGAGCAAAAATCAAGAATTTTTAAGATTTGAAATCTTGTGGACATTTATGTATCAAACTGGTAGAAGTCAGTAGCTTCTAGATGCAGACTTAGTTTTAGTCTATAGAATGTGATCTCTTAGGTGACTATCTTATTACAATCATAATTCCCCCCATTGCCTGATTTAAAGGTATTTGCAAGTTCTGAAAAATAACATTGCTTTAGGATAAGAGTTTAGATTTTGCAATTTAAATTTATATCAGATTTAGTGTAATATAACCATACTGCTCCCCAACCATTGTTGCTGTATGATATAAGGCAAGACATTTACTTTTTAGAGTTTAAAAAATTGTGGTAAAATATATTCAACATCAAATTTACCATCTTAAATATTTTCAAGTGTACAGTTAAGTAGTGTTTAGTGCATTCATAATTCTGTGCAACCAATCCTTAGGACTTTTCTTTTTTAAGGACTTTTAACTTCCATTAGCAATGTAACATATTTAAAATGAGTCATTGTAAATATTAATTAGCTTTTCAATGCAATAATAGTAATGCCTCGGGAAATAATGTGCTTTTTGTAATATGTAGTGTTTTGTTGCAAGGTAAGAATCAATATAATATTAGTGGAATATACTTTCAGCATGATTGATTCTAAATATGCAAAGTGATGAAAAAGCAAGTATCACTAGGTAACTTAAAACCAATGTTATATATATATATATATATATATATATATATATATATATATATTTCCCCTCTGACATCTCTTCAGTCTCCTCCAAGACATCGTCATGCCTCCCTCCACATAAGTGACTCCTACAGAATTCTGAGGAAGCTTAGACTTGCTACTTGGGGAACTAGGTATTTTCCAACAACTGGGTTTTTTTCTTTTGTCCCCTTCTGTCTCCTTTTTCACATGTCTATCTTAGTTCTATTTCTTTCCTTTTTCTGATTGTTTTATCTAACTACTTTATTTCAACATTTTCCAGTCATTTATTTTGCTTTCCTTTTTCCGATTTTCATACTCAAGGATGATATTTCTTCCTTTCCTTTCTTTTCACTCCTTTCTCTTTCCTTTCTTCTCATTAATTATTTCACTTATTTATTTATATTCTTTATTTTTTACTTATTTTGTGTTTGTATAAAATTTAACTGCAGTGTATACTGTTCCACTGATTTTCATAAAACATTAGATGTAATCTTGAGGATAAGAAAGGGATTATGTATGACCTAAGTGTTCCCTACCTGCGTAGTCTCAACCATGAAGGGCCAATGTCCCCCTACTCCTTTCCCTTCTAAGTGTCACCCACCTCAGGTGTGCAGTGGTGTGCCCAGCACCAGCTCCAGTTTGCCTCCAAAGTCCTGTGGCTGTTTTCTGCCTTCCACCCTGTCTTGCTCTAAGAACGCACCAAGTTCCGCAGAGCACCATTAATACAACACTGTTAGGGGTCACAGGCTTTTAGAAAAGGTTGAGGATATGGCAGAAACTATAATAACTTCACCTAAGTCTTGTTAGACATAAATTTTCCTAAAGTTGTATCAGCATTTCTCCATCAGAGGGATCTTTTTTCTCAAGAACAGTGCTTCTTTTAAAGCCCTGGTCTCCCCTGTTGATATTCAAGTTTTACTACATATGGTTCTACTTCAAATTATTTGAAAATCCTTAATTTCTCTAAGGGCTTCCTTGGTAACTCAGATGGTAAAAAATCCACCTAGTGCAGGAGACCCTCAGTTCATTTCCTGGGTTGGGAAGATCTGCTGGAGAAGGGATAGACTATCCACTCCAGTGTTCTTGAGCTTCCCTAGTGGCTCAGCTGATTGACAGAGAATCTGCCTGCAATGCAGGAAACTTTCTCTAAGCCAGTCTAAAGTCAAGGAATATATTGTCAACATAGTGATATCTCTCTATCTCTACTTTGGTATCAACAGGGAATCTTTATGTTTCAGAATAAAATTAAATTTTGTAATAGTTTAACTTCTTACAGGACAAGAAGTTTTATCTCATCAATGTATCTAGGACAAATCTCAAAGACTGAAGCTATTAGTTTTAGTCATCAGAAAATGTCTTTTTTTTTTTTTTGATTCCACCAAGTAACAATGAATCCAACTAGCTCTAAATATAACTCTGGTTCTGTTTTTAGTATTCCAATATAACTCAATATGGGCCCTTCCCAGGCAGGAGACACAAGAGAAGTGGATTTGATCCCTGGTCAAGAAGATACCCTGGAGAAGGGAATGGCAACCCACTCCAGTATTCTTGCTGAAATAATCCCATGGACAGAGAAGCCTGGTGGACTACAGTCTATGGGGTCACAAAGAGTTGGACACACTTGAGCACACATGTTTATCTTATTGCTCAATATCACTTTAAAACATTTTATGGTAACAAAGGCATTAAAATTATTATTTAAGAACCAAAATTGTAGCATAAGCCCATCATATTAACAAAGAATTAAAAACTTTTTTTGTTCACGCTGCTTCTGCTGCTAAGTCGCTTCAGTCGTGTCCGACTCTGCACGACCCCATAGACGGCAGCCCACCAGGCTCCACCATCCCTGGGATTCTCCAGGCAACAACACTGGAGTGGGTTGCCATTGCCTTCTCCGATGCATGAAAGTGAAAAGTGAAGGTGAAGTCGCTCAATTGTGTCCGACTCTTTGCGACCCCATGGACCACAGCCTACCAGGCTCCTGTGTCCATGAGATTTTCCAGGCAAGAGTACTGGAGTAGGGTGCCATTGCCCTTTCGTAGGTAAATTGATATAGTTGCCCTGAGTGAGTTCTACTTTTAAAGTTATTTCATTTTAAACTTTCATAGAGTGGATGCACTAAATATAATTAATAATTTAATAGGTTTATAATATTATGCTGAAAAGGATCCTTATTCAGTTAGCCATTCCTTAAACATATATGTTTTTTCCAGTAATTTGCTATTTTAAATAATGTTAAGATAAATAGCTTATCTTATCATTGAAGAAATATTTATTGAATACCTACCATGTCCCATATGCCATTCTAAGCAATAAAACATAGGAGTCAACAGATGAAAATTCCTGCCTTCGTGGACCTTGTATCCACTGGGAAAGATGGGAAATAAATTAAATGAGCAAATTATATAGTAACTCTGAAGATGATAAATGCATTGGAGAAAAATAAAGCAGGGAAGGGGCTAGGGAATGTAGATGGAGGAAGATGTCATTTACTAGGGTGGTCTAGGAGACCTGTGGAGAAGGTTACATTTGAGCAGACTCAAAGAAATGAGGAAAGAGTCATGGAATAGCTGGCCTGGGGACAGAACATGTCTGCATGATTCTAGTCCTAGGAAGAGCAAGAAGTCCAAGTGACTGGAACAGGGGAAGAGGAGGTCAGATAAGTAATGCAGTCTAGATCTTAGATAGTCTTGAGGAGTTCTGTAACGTCTCTATCTTTCCCTCTAGATGAGATAGAGAACTATGGGAGATCTTCAAGCAGAGAAACTATATGCACTGATTTGTTAACAGAATTACTCTTGCAAATGTGTTGACTCTTATGGGGTAATAGTAAAAGCTGGCAGATCAGTTAGGAGGTGACTTGAACCATGGTGGTAGCTGGGATGTTTCTAGAAAGTGGTCAGGTTCCACATATATTTTCAAAGTAGAGCTGGCAGGATGTTTACAATGCCACCATCAATATAAATGTGCACTTCTGAACATTTGAAACTCACACATACATATGTAGGTGTGTATATATTCACACATACATATGTTTGTATATATATATACACACATATATATAAACAATTTTCTAACATTTTAAAATTATTTTGAAGTTTAAGTTTCGTGGACTAACATATGTGAACAGTGCCCCACATATTTATTGATATTGACTGTATCGTAGTCTCTTTCATCTTAGTTTGCTCACTTATTTGAAGTTTTACAGGCATTCTAAGAAATTTCAGAAAACATTTACATATTTAAAATAATAAAACATATTTTAGTTACAGTACTTATAAATATTATTCATTAGATACTACCTGTCCACCTCAGCATTTTGTTTTTCTTTTTCAAAATACACTGTGTGATGTAAAACTGATCAACCAATCAAAAATGCACAAAATACTGTTTCGATTTTGGTAAAATCGAAATTTTACCAATTTGAGCAAAATGTTGACATCCCAAGTGTTATGACCGTTCATTCTAAAATGCTGCTCCTGGGAGAGAAGAGTCAGAGGTCCAAAGAACCCAGCCCCATGTGTGACAGCTCACACTCCTCAGCTCCTCGTGTCTCAGCCTGGTGCTGTGGAGAGCCTGATCGCTGTGGTGAGCAGCTCGCCATCTGCAATAACCATTCTGAGTAACCTTCAAATGTATTCTGCTACTGAATTCTTTGTCTTTTACATCATTTGGTATTTGATACAATCTTAAAAATATTATTCATATAGAGCATTCATAAATGCCAAATTCCTTTTGGGGACCACATATTTACTTGTACAAGCAGGCTGGGGCTGCCATAACCAAGTATATCAATCAAACCTGGTGGCTTAAGACAACAGAAACTTGCTCACAATTCCAGAAGCTAGAAATGGAAAATCAAGGTATTACAGGGCCAAGTTCTTTCCACAGACTTTATGGTTGAGTCAGTTCCATGCTTTCTTCTTAGTTTCTGAGTTGCCATGAATCCTTGGTATTTGTTGGTTTATAGACACATCATTCTAATCTCTGCCACTGTTGAGTTAACCAAAACTTCAGAAACAGAGACCTGATTGAAATAAAGAGGTATTTATTTGGAGTTTGTTGGGATTGCAGCCTGGGAGACACAGATTCAAGAAACACTTCAATTGTGTTCTGTTGGCCTACAAAATGGGGAGAAGCTTATAAAGGCAGCAGAAAAGCAAGGTTATAGAAATTGCTTTTCAAGAATTAAGATTGGACCTGGCAAGAAGTAAAGGTACCTTTTAAATAAGGATCCACTGGTGTTTCAAATGATTACAGAGCTGTGAAGGGTGAGTGGGAGGACTCTGAAACTACAAAGTTTCAGCTAGCAGCTGCTTGCTGTTTTGAAAATGGCTGGTAGTGTCCTTGAGTTTGATACAGTTTGGAGAAAATTCAAGTTCTCAGTGATGCAGAAACCTGTCTGAAATTGCATCCACAGTGGCTAGTAGACTCCATTTCAGATGCTTGAACCATAGCTACTCCATTTTGATTTTTAAATAATCTTAAATGTGTTATCATTTGTCATGTGACATTCTTCCTGTGTGTCTTCACATCATCTTCCTTCTCTGTGCGCCTCTGTGTCCCTTTTACTCGTCTTATATGGAGGCTAGTTATATTGGATTAGTATTCACTCTAATCTATGGGACCTCATTTTAACCCTATTACCTCTGCATAGACTCTATTTATATATAAGGTCACATTCACAAACACCAAGAGTTATGACTTGAGCCTATCTTTTTGGGTGACACAATACAACCCATAACAACTGGTTTGAGAAAAGGAAGTAGTTTCAAAAGAACCAGCCTAAAAAATGTATTCAGAATTATACTGAGAATAGAATCTAATAAGAATTTGAGATTAATGAAATAAGAAGGAAAAGCCACAAAGTCTCAGCTGTACTGTCCAGCCATTTTTCAAGCCTCAGCTTAGTTCTACCTTTTAACCGAATGTTATTGAACTACTCTGAGGATCTCTCATATGACAATATAATTTACATTACTCTGAGGATCTCTCATATGACAATATAATTTGCATTATATATCTTAATTTTTAATCAAATAGTTTTCTGTATTGTACCCTGATTGATACAAGTGTTTTGATTCTATTCTCTTTTGAAAGCAGGCATCTAGATATTTTTATGTCTCTGGGATCCTCTTGAATTTCCATTAGAATGTTAGAAGCATACAAGTTTCCCATAAACATTTATTGGTTTAAACCAAAATATGTAAGGGTGTGGTTATATTGGCAGTAAATTTGGCTGTAAGTTATTTTCCCAATTGGCCATTTAGTATTCATCGTTTGAGTCACAACTAAGTTGTCCTTTCTTAAAAAAATATTTTTCCACTAATCAAAATTACATTAAGTGCCGCTCTTATGAGCTCCCATACCACTCTGAGATATGCTTAAAAGTGAAATTGATAGTCGCTCAGTCGTGTCCAACTCTTTGCAACCCCATGGACTGTAGCCCACCAGGCTCCTCTGTCCATGGAATTCTCCAGGCAAGAATATTGGAGTGGGTAGCCATTCCCTTTTTCAGGGGATTTTCTTGACCCAGGGATTGAATCCTGGTTTCTTGTATTGCAGGCAGAGTCTTTACCATCTGAGCCACCAGGGAAGTCCCTGAGATATGCTTACCACACCATATTTTAATTTTCTGGTGACTTGTCCCTTTCCCATACTGGGTTGTGAGCTCTACCAGGGCAGAGACTGTGCCTTGTCACTATAGCATTCCCAGAATCCAGAATAGTGGCTAGTCTATGGCTGGCACCTAATAACTAACTGAGGAATTAGTTCAGAGAATGACTAAGCACTCAGCTGAATCATTTCCTCTCCCTGGCTTTATTTTTATGTGTAAAATAAGCAAAGCGAAATGGTGATGCTTAACAGAGGCCTGCCTACAGTTCCAACTGAGGCTAGGTAAACATGGATGTGGTTAGACAGCTGAACCAATATGTGTGACCTTCCTTTCTATAGGGCTTAGGGAGCTGTGATTAGGCCACTGGTCTCTACAGTAACTCTGGCCTGGTTGGCAGAGAGCTCTATCCTGGAGCTGAATTTCACACAGGCTCTGAGGAGGAATCCAGCTGACATTGTTAAAGTGCATAAAATTCCAAGCATGACAAAACAAAAAGATATTCTGTTGGTGACAAATAAATAGGAGCCAAGACGCTCAATAGTCAACTTCCATCAATTTATTTCCATCTGTTCATATCTACTTAACTACCCTAAGTTTATTTAGAGACAATTATCCATGGCAACAACAGTCCCTCTGAGAAGTTTGTAATTTTTTCATAAAAAAAACTCAATGAAAATTCAAAGCCAAGAGACACCACAGTGTAATTCCCAAACTAGTTGTTGTTAATTACAAAATAAAATTAAATCTGCCAAAGGGGAAGCAATGAAATGCACTCCACTCTTTTATTAAGGCATTTAGAGGAAGAAGTGTAAATTTCTTCAGAAAGAGACTCTCATGTTGAAGATTATGGATGAAGGCAACAAATCATGCTTGGCTACTGCTTTGAAAATCTTGAATTTTTTCATCTTATCTGAGCAAAACCAGCATTCATTACTGTCAAGTATATGAAAAAAATTAAAATATTGGGCTTTTCCCTCATTGGTGCGTTAGAAACAATTCTTAGTGAACTTTTTAATATGAATTTTATTTTCTTCCATCTAAGAGTCCGACGCAACTGAACAACTAAACACAGCACATACAAGGTGCTCGATAAACTAATTAGCTGGACAAGAATGTGATGCACCAATAATTAAGTTTAATGTATCTTTTGGCTAATACTCAATCCAGTCTGAGGGTTTTGCAGACTTGAAATTTTCCATCTTACTGGGCATTTCATTTGGGGTACTTACTATTATCTCATACTCTACATACTTACCAAATTAATCATCCTTCCAGCCTGTTCTACATTAACTGTTGCTATAGGTGATATTGCTATTTCTCCATGCATGTTGACTAGAAACTTTGACGTCTTTGTTGTAGCCTCCTTTTCTTTTAGAGCATTAATATATGTCAGCATTATTTACGTTATTAAAAGGATGCCATTTTTAAAAATTATTCTTTACTAGATTTCAAGTCGGGGAAGGCAATGGCACCCCACCCCAGTATTCTTGCCTAGAAAGTCCCATGGATGGAGGAGCCTGGTAGGCTGCAGTCCATGGGGTCGCTAAGAGTAGGACACGACTGAGCGACTTCACTTTCACTTTTCACTTTCATGCATTGGAGAAGGAAATGGCAACCCACTCCAGTGTTCTTGCCTGGAGAATCCCAGGGACGGGGGAGCCTGGTGGGCTGCCGTCTATGGGGTCACACAGAGTCGGACACGACTGAAGTGGCTTAGCAGCAGCAGCAGGTTTCAAGTGCCTATTTCATTCTCTTCACTACATGTGACCACTGCCATTTGTTTTCTTGTATTATACATTAATTACTATAATAGCCTCCTAATCTATCTCTTCCACTTACTTTCCCACATCACTGATTAATCATCTTAAAAGTACTGGCTTTATATTCTAAGCTTTGCTAATAATGTTTCTCTATTAACTTTCTTTTCTGCATTGTAACTTATTTTCAAGTTTTTTTTCTAATTGTTTATTTCTAATACTTAGAATATTTATCTTACAGCAATGCAACAGATCAAATAATCTAACTGCTCTTAATAAATCTTCATAAAGTAAGATAATAGCATAATAAATCCTGGATGAAAGCTCAAGATATCAGGCAGATAAAAGCAGAACCATCCTGCTTGAACGGAAAGGGGAGAGTAGTAGCATGTAGGTGAGATCAACCTGCTAGCCATTCTCCACAACCTAAGCAAAGGATCACTCCCTTCCAGAGAGCATCCTGGGTTTCTCAGCCTCCATAGATGTGGCCTTTCTCTCTAGTCACTGTGCATCCTATTAAGCACTATACCATTATATCTTTTTTGTTTGTTTTGCTTTTGTCTTTTAAAAACCGAAGTACAATTGATGTGCAGTATATATCATGATATCTTTTTACAAATTTGATTTCCTTACTATCCCCATAAGCTCCAAATAGTCCTGATATAGAGAAACATTGATTGATTATTGCAAAACAAAATGTGAATCAAATTGCAGAATTTGAGGGAAAGGACCTCTTGTTCAGTAGGCAATATGTATATTTAAGTAGTGAGAAGGTAGTTATGCACCTTAACCCACGAAGAACTAAGCAAGCACCTGACGTACAGTATGGGTATCCAGTCAAATGAAACTTTGAACACTCTTGTTCTGACACATGTGTAATGAGCATTACTTTCAAAAACAGTGAAAAGGCATTCATGATTGTTAGGTAGTGAAATCATTTTAGTTAGTATGAATTTCCCACATTTGAATTATTTTTCATCTTATCTCTCCTGATACCATAAATAATTAATTGACAAGCAGTACACGTTAAACACCTGCCAATGCCAGTTACTGTTGGATATAGTATACAAGTTAATTTTTGTCTCCAGTGTGCTCACATTGTTACACAGATACACACACAACACACATTTGAATGTATAATATACATATATTAGGCCAAGCCCTGTGCATCAAACAAAGTCTAAACTGAAGCATGGATATACTGGAAACATTTAAAACTGAAAGCATTTAATATTGGGAGTTGGTTACACAGGTTATAGACTCTCTGGGGATTCACAGAGCAGATGATGAGTCAACCAAGAGATTAGCATCAGAAGGAAGCCCCTATCAGCTTCAATAGAGACAAGGAAGTCTGTGATCCCACAGTGCCAGGACCATATTGGCCTGTCCAATAGGAACTGCTGTCACAGAGAAAACATAGTCATTGACAAAGATACCACAGGAAATGAAAAAAGGGGAAGAAATATCTCAGCTTACCTGCTCCTCTCATCCTTCTTGTTTATGTCTAGTTTTTGGTTACTGCCTTCCAATTAGCTAAGTCTACCCAGAAGTGTTGGGGCAGAAGAGCCTAGAAAATAGTTCTTATAGAACAAAAGCAGAGAAAAAGAAAGAGGAGGACATTAGGTAGGAGACCAACAGGCACCTCTTTGTCAAGTGATGTTATATTTATATAACTGAGACTTGTAGCTTTATTTGCTCATCCCAGATATTGTCTTACTATGTTTATCATTGACATCTATCTACTTTGCTTTCCTCTTTTCAATTTCTGAAAAATTATTTTAGGTCACAGAAATTACAATTAATGCTCACTTTAAAGAATAATCTATATGCTGCTGTTTATTAAAATAAGATGAGCATAATATACACATATTGATGCTTCTTTTACAAGAAAATCTGTGATTAGTGATGTAATTAATTCTACAACTACACTGTGATGTCCTAATCAGTAACCCTTCTCCCCCTGTAGGTATCTGTGAAACCCTTAGGTAGGTGTGATTAAGGGGAAAGTGTATAACTTTGTTCTGTTCAGAGCTTTAACTGAACTGTAGATGTTTTGAGAGATAAACCTGTGTTTTATATGTGTGCATGTGTACTTGTAAAAATAGGGCTAGAACCCATGCATGCATCTGCTGAATGAATGAACCACTTTGTGCTCTAGAAGGAAATCAGGGAGCAAGAAGCAAGTTTTGGAAGGGCCTGTGATGGTGGCTGAGCTTCTCTTTGAGAAGAATACATTCCAATTTCAAAGATGGTAGATGATGGTACCTTCCCCTTCACCAGCAACTGGAAATAGATCATCAGGAGTCACAGCCTATTTCACTCAAATCATCTTTTCCAAACAAAGAGAAGGGAGGAAAAACTAGAATCAATATTTTTGTTGTTGTTGTTACTCTAAAATTGTAGAATATACTGTGTTCTTCATCATTTAATGTTTCTTAAGTTTGTGATGGGTAAACAATGGAAACAGTGACAGGCTTTATTTTCTTGGGCTCCAAAATCACTGCAAACAGTCACTGCAGCCATGACATTAAAAGATGCTTGCACCTTGGAAGAAAAGCTATCACAAACCTAGGCAGAATATTAAAAAGAAGAGGCATTACTTTACCAATAAAGGTCCATCTAGTCAAAGCTATGCTTTTTCTGGTAGTCATGTATGGATATGAGAGTTGGACCATAAAGAATGCTGAGCACCAAGAATTGATGCTTTTGAATTGTGGTGTTGGAGAAGACTCTTGAGAGTCCCTTGGACAGCAAGGAGATCAAACCAGTCAATCCCAAAGGAAATCAATCCTGAATATTCATTGGAAGGATGATAGTCAAGCTGAAGCTCCAATACTTTGACCACCTGATGTGAAGAGCCGACTCCCTAGAAAAGACCCTGATGCCATGAAATACTGAAGGCAGGAGGAGAAGAGGGTGACAGAGGATGAGATGGTTGGATGGAATCATCGACTCAATGGACATAAGTTTGATTGAGCTCTGGGAGATGGTGAAAGACAGGGAAGCCGGGTATGCTGCAGTCCATGAGGTTGCAAAGAGTCAGACACGACCAAGTGACCAAACAATGAGTTTGTGATGCAGAAGTCTTATGATCATTTGGCAGATTAGATAATTAATGCTATCTGTCTATCTATCTATCAGAAAAGTTAAACAGGTTACATAGCAAGTGATTGGTAGGGTCAAGTTTACAACCCAGGCATGGAGAGTTGAAAAGAAAATATTATTATGTTGGAATGAAAGTAATTGCAGTTTTGTATTGTTGACTTTGCCCTTTGATATGGGGATACATTCTTAAATAAATAGGGTTATGTTATACATCATTTTAATGTGCATTTCCCGCTTTATCTTATTTTGCTAATGATTTATTATTTTTTGTGTATTTTATACTTATTTTAGACTATGGAATTAATGTTAGACAAAAAACAAATTCAAGCAATTTTCTTGTTCAAGTTCAAAATGGATTGTAAAGCAGCAGAGAGACAACTTGCAATATCAACAATGCTTTTGGTCCAGGAACTGCTAATGAACATACAGTAGAGTGGTGGTTCAAGAAGTTTTGCAAAGGAGATGAGTGCCTAGAAGATGAGAAGCACAGTGGCTAGTCATGAGAAGTTGACAGTGACCAGTTGACATGATCATTGAAGCTGATCCTCTTACAACTACATGAGAAGTTACTGAAGAACTCGGTGTCAACCATTCTGTGATTGTTTGGCATTTGAGGCAAATTGGAAAGGTGAAAAAACTTAATAAATGGATGCCTTGTGAGCTGACCAAAAATAAAAATTGTCGTTTTGAAATGTTGTCTTCCTTTATTCTATGCAACAACAAACCATTTTTCTATTGGATTATGATGTGCAACAAAAATTGGATTTTATTTGACAAACACTGGTGATGATCAGCTCAGTGTTTGGGCTGGGAAGAAGATTCAAAGCATTTCTCAATGCCAAACTTACACCAAAAAAAAAAAAAAAAAGGTTATGATCACTGTTTGGTGGTCTGCTGCCCATCAGATCCACGACAGCTTTCTGAATCCTGGTGAAACCATTATATCTGAGAAGTATGTTCAGCAAATAGATGAGATGCACTGAAAATTGCAATGCCTACAGCTGGCATTGGTCCACAGAAAGGACCCAGTTCTCTACAACAATGCCTGACCGCATGTCATGTAACCAAAGCTTCAAAAGTTGAATAAATTGGGCTATGCAGTTTTGGCTCATCTACCATATTTACCTGACTTCTCGCCAATGGACTGCCATTTTTTCAAGTATCTAGACAACTTTTTGCAGGGAAAATGGTCCCATGACCAGCAGAATGCAGAAAATGCTTTCCAAATGCTTGTCAAGTCTCAAAGCACAGATTTTTAAGCTACAGGAATAAACAAGCATTCCTCTTTGGCAAAAATGTGTTGAATGTAATGGTTACTACTTTGATTAATGTTCTTGCTGCTGCTGCTACTGCTAAGTTGCTTCAGTCGTGTTCGACTCTGTGCAACCCCATAGATAGCAGCCCACCAAGCTCTCCTGTCCCTGGGATTCTCCAGGCAAAAACACTGGAGTGGGTTGCCATTTCCCTCTCCAATGCATGAAAGTGAAAAGTGAAAGTGAAGTCGCTCAGTCGTGTCCGACTCTTCGTGACCCCATGGACTGCAGCCTACCAGGCTCCTCCGTCCATGGGACTTTCCAGGCAAGAGTACTGGAGTGGGGTGCCATTGCCTTCTCCGAAGATGTGCTTGAACCTAGTCATAATGATGTAAAATTCACAGTCCAAAACCGCAATTACTTTTGCACCAAGCTAATACAGAGTATCTCAATTTCCATACAGGATGCCTAGAATAACTGAAGCCAGTTACAGAACTCACTTCATGAAGCACACTAGAACTCTTGTCACCTAAATAATTACCCCAATTGTTCAAAATGTTCAATGGGAGAGGCACTTATATCTCACAGTTAAAGAGAAAAGAAGCCTTATAAAGCAAATTGGACTGTAATTGTATAACTATTAGCATGAATAGTTTTAAATCAATGTGCCAATGACTGCTTTGAGCTTTAAATAAAAAAGAGGCTTAGCATGCAGAAAGGATAAATGCATCAGAAGTAGGGACTAAAGAGAGAAGAAGGTAGTAGAACAATAGCTCTATTGAACACCAATGACAGATTTCAACAACTTTGAAGTTGTTTCTTAGTTGTTACTTCCAATTTCAACTCTGGATAGGAAAACCAAAGCTGGGGCCCTGCTATTTTGCTTTGGGAAATATCTCCCCAATTCTCCCATGAGATCACCTCTCTTTCACCTGTTGGTAATATCAGGCTTTGAGTTGAAAATTGAGAAAGAGCTTCTCCCTCAAAAGAAAAAAAAAAAAGTTTAGACATCACAGCTCCAGAACATTAAGGACAGCTGTAAAAGAAGCACTGAAATGGGGCTTGGAGCCCCAGGTTTATTCTGGCTCTTTCTCCTGTAGTGCCTCCTTAATTTCACCTCCAGAACCTGCCCTTTTTTATTTCAGTTGGACCAGGATCTAAGTATCTTATTAATTGGAGTCCTTCCAACTCTTGACATTTTTACGGGGAGATGCATTTTGCAGCATAATTTGATTTTTATCACTCCTCATTTTTGTTGTCATCTCTTAAGCCATTTTAATTTGTGGGAGCACCTGTAATATTAGAGGATGGTTGAGCCTGGTGAGCTGTGGTTAATTATGGGTAAGCAGCATTTTGAAGTGAGGCTGTGAGGTAGCACAAGCCTATGTTAATTCTAATTATTTTACACTGGATTATCATTAGGAGAACTTGTCCCAAAATGTCTCTCTCCAACAACTTATAGAGGTGACCATAGACATAATTAAGATAATCTGGGATCAAGATCTCACTGTCAGACTCTTGTTATAGTGACCTATTTAATTTCTTTGCCTTGGGACCCACCTGGAAGTCCTGAGGCTTGGACAAATGGCTGTGCATCTCCAAAGTGGAAAAGGTTATGATCTCTAGAGAGGGGACCCAGGAAAGCTAAAGAGAAAGTGCCTGGTACTTGTTTGTGTAGAGATTCATAGTCTTTGTTCACACACCACAAAGTTTCAGAAACCTGTCAGCACCCAGGGATATCTGGCTACACTAATGTGAACTCTTCATTTTGTTGTAAGAGTTTTACAGTGTGAACTTTCCTGGTAGTGACTGGCATAAATTCTAGTGAATTTATCCCCCTCCCCAGGAGCTATATTTATGACAGAAAATAAAGCAATAAAGCAATCTGCTGGTCCACGGAAGCAAATTTAATTCCTTTTTTTTTTCATTATTTCCTTTGTTATTTGCAAAGATATCCAGGGAGCCTAAAATGAAGAGACCATCTAGAATGTGAGTTGTAAGGGACTTTTTCACCTGCCTGGAATACAGAACACATAAAAAAGAGCTAATATAAAGTATAAGCTTTGACTCCAAATGACTATGTAACAAAGTGTTTATAACCCATGAGGTGCTCAGAATTTGAGGTGAGAAATGGTAGGATAGAATCTAGCTCATTGATTCCTAATCCCCATCACAGCACAGTAGTAACAAGAGACATACACAAATCCAAAGGCTTATTGTAACACCATTCATTCAAATTTTAATCAGTACATTCTGTAGGTCAGGTAATAGTTTAGGCTCCAAGGGCATAATGTGAAGAAGACAGTTAGACAATACCTCTTCATTCATGGAAATTATTTTATTGTGAGTAAAAGAATAAATAAATATGTGTTCCAGTACTGCATAATGTAATGTCATGTACTAAAATAAACTTGGGTAAGATGATGGAGCAAGAGGGTTGAAGGTTAACATTATGCCGTGTGGTATTGGGAGTCCTGACTGATGAGATGATATTTCAGCAGGTAACTGAAAAGTTAGGAAAGCAATAAGATTGGTATTTGAAAGCAAATCTTTACATATTTCATTAAGCTTATTTTAAAACTGATATGACCATTCTGTTTTCTATACCAAAAATTTCCACTTTCTTCTCAAATTTTAGCATTTAAGACCCAATTCATGATATACTTTGGTTCTTGGTATAATTTAGCATAACCTTGGGTAAAATTCCCCCATTTCAGTCTGAAGATCCCCTTCTTGACTTTCACTGTGCAACTAATAACTTTTTCTCTTTCTTGAAAAAAATAGAATCAACACAGGTGATAATGAAGTGGGTTGCCTGAGGCTTTGTAGGCCCTTTTTAAAACATAAAATATTATAGTATTTCCAGCAACATTTTTATGAAAACCTTCTTTCTATAGAAATTATTCTTCTTAAATTTGTTTATGCTTTATTGTTGTTGTTGTTTAATTGCCAAGTCATGTCCAATTCTTTGTACCCCCATGGACAGCAGCATGCCAGGCTTCCCTGTCCCTCACCATCTCCCAGAATCTGCCCAGGTTATGTCAATTGAATCACTGATTCCAAATAACCATCTCATTTTCTGTCTCCTTCTGTGTTCAATCTTTCCCAGCATCTAGGTTACTGAGACTAAAAAATGTCTACCCACTGCAACTGCCTCAAATGAGATCCCAGAGTTACAAGTGATTTTTTACCACTTTCCTCCATTCCTCCACAAGTGGAGGTGCTCACCTCAGAGTCACCCTGTGTGTGTCAGGCAGAGTGTCTTGTCTGCCCTCAACAAAAATAAATGGAAGGCCTGAGTGATTTGGACTTTTTTAAAAGCAAATTTTTAAAGGTTGTGGTACAAAATACCACATAATATAAAATTTACAATCTTAACCATTTCTAAGTGTATAGTTCAGTTGTATTAAGTATATTTACATTGTTGTGCAACCAGTCTCCAGAACTTACAAAACTGAAACTCTGTGCCCACTAAACTGTAACTCCCTATTTCCCTCACATTTCAGCCCTTGCAATCACCATTCCACTTTATGTTTCTGAGAATCTGACTACTCTTAGATTTGCATATGTGATATCACACAGTATTTGTCTCTTTATAACTGGCTTATTTCACTTAGCCTGATGTTGTCAAGATTCATCCACAGTGCAGCATGTGTCAGAATTTCTTTCCATTTCAAGACTGAATAATATTCCATTTTGTGTATTCAGTTCAGTTCAGTCGCTCAGTTGTGTCCAACTCTTTGTGACCCCATGAATCGCAGCACACCAGGCCTCCCTATCACCAACTCCTGGAGTTCACCCAGACTCAAGTCCATCGAGTCAGTGATGCCATCCAGCCATCTCAGCCTCTGTCGTCCCCTTTTCCTCCTGTCCCCAATCCCTCACAGCATCAGAGTCTTCTCCAGTGAGTCAACTCTTCTCATGAGGTGGCCAAAGAACTGGAGTTTCAGCTTTAGCATCATTCCTTCCAAAGAATTCCCAGGGCTGATCTCCTTCAGAATGGACTGGTTGGATCTCCTTGCAGTCCAAGGGACTCTCAAGAGTCTTCTCCAACACCACAGTTCAAAAGCATCAATTCTTCGGTGCTCAGCCTTCTTCACCAGTCCAACTCTCACATCCATACATGACCACAGGAAAAACCATAGCCTTGACTAGGCAAACCTTTGTTGGCAAAGTAATTTTGTGTATTACATATACATATATATCAGGTTTTCTCATTCCATTTATAAAACTGTTTTATTGATATATAATTGATATAAGATGCTGAACACATTTCATATTTAAAGTTTTCAATTTTATAAATTGAGATGTATGAATACACTCATGAAACAACCACTACTATCAATGTAGTGGACATATTTTCTTGGGATCCAAAATCACAAAATCATGACTGCAGGACGGTAACTGCAGTAATGAAATTAAGATGCTTGGTCCTTGGAAAAGCTATGAAAAACCTAAGCAGCATATTAAAAAGCAGAGACATTATTTTTACAAAAAAGTCTATATAGTCAAAACTATGGCTTTTCCAGTAGTCATGTAGGGATGTGACAGTTGGATCATAAAGAAGGCTGGGTGCTGAAAAACTGATGTGCTCAAACTGTGGTATTGGAGAAGAGTCTTGAGAGTCCCTTGGACTGCAAAGAGATCAAACCAGTCAATCCTAAAGGAAATCAACACTGAATATTCATTAGAAGGATTGAAACTGTAGCTGAAGCTCCAATACTTTGGCCACCTAATGGGAAGAGCTGACTCATTGGAAAAGATTCTAGTGCCAGGAAAGATTGAAGGCTGGAGAAGAAGGGGATGACAGAGGATGAGATGGTTGGTTTGCATCACTGACTCAATTAAGATGAGTTTGAGCAAACCCGGGAAATGGTGTTCCCTGGGAAGCTTGGTGTGCTGAAGTCTATGGGGTCTCAAAGGGTCAGACACAGCTGAGCGACTGAACAACAACAATTTATCACCTGTGAAAGTTCCCTCATGCGCTTTCTAATCTCCCGTTCTGCTATTGCTACTGCTAAGTCACTTCAGTCGTGTTTGACTCTGTGTGACCCCATAGACGGCAGCTCACCAGGCTCCTCCGTCCCTGGAATTCTCCAGGCAAGAACACTGGAGTGGGTTGCCATTTCCTTCTCCAATGCATATAAGTTAAACGTGAAAGTGAAGTCGCTCAGTCATGTCCGACTCTTAGAGACCCCATGGGACACAGCCTACCAGGCTCCTCTGTCCGTGGGATTTTCCAGGCAAGAATACTAGAGTGGGTGCCATTGCCTTCTCTGAATCTCCCCTTCTAGTCTTCCCTGAAGACTGGGGAATGGGAAGACTACAAACTATGGTCAAACCTGTTTTCCACTACATTTTTAAGAACTGCTTCTGTCACTCAGTGTAATTAACTTGAGATTCATCTATGTATTGCATATATAAACGTTCTTTCTTTTTACCATTGATTAGTATAGTGGGCTTCCCAAGTGGCCCAGCAGTAAAGAATATGCCTGCCAATGCAGGAGACACAAGAGACACATTTTTAATCCCTGGTTTGGGAAGATCCCCTGGAGAAGGAAATGGCACCCCACTCCAGTATTCTTGCCTGGGAAATTCCATGGACAGGGGAGCCTGGAAGGCTATAATCCATGGGTCACAGAGCATCAGGCTTGGCTGCATGACTGAGCATGCACAGAATTCCATAGTACCAATATACAACAGTTGGTTTATCCATTCACCTGTGATAGATTGTTATAAATACATGAGTGTGGCAACTACAAATACAAATACATGAATGTTATAAATATGTGTATTTAAGTCATTGTGTGGATGTTCTTTTATTTCTCTTGGATAAATACCTAAGAATGGGATGACAAGATGCTATGCTAGATGTATGTCTAACTTTTAAAGAAACTGTCAAAGTGCTTGAAGCATTTTACATTCCTATCAGTTTATATTAATAGTTCCAATTCCTCTACATTCTTGCCAGTGCTTGGTATGTCAGTCTTTGAATTTTAGCCATTATAGAAGGAGTACAGAGATATCTTCGTTTGATTTTAATTAGCCTTTCCTACTGACTTATTGGTCTTCCCTGGTGGCTCAGACAGTAAAGTGTCTGTCTACAATGCAGGAGACCTGGGTTCAATCCCTGGGTTGGGAAGATCCCCTGGAGAAGGAAATGGCATTCCAGTCCAGTACTATTGTCTGGAAAATACCATGGACAGAGGAGCCTGGTAGGCTACAGTCCATGGGGTCGCAAAGAGTTGGACACGACTGAACGACTTCACTTTCACTGACCTATTAAGGTAAGAAAAAGAAAGATGATAAACTTTTTATGTGCTTATTTATCCTTTTGGTGACTGCTAAGTTGCGTCAGTTGTGTCAGACTCTGTACGACCCCATAAACGGCAGCCCACCAGGCTCCCCTGTCCCCGGGATTTTCCAGGCAAGAACACTGGAGTGGGTTGCCATTTCCTTCTCCAATGAATGAAAGTGAAAAGTGAAAGTGAAGTTGCTCAGTCGCGTCCGACTCCTAGCGACCCCATGGACTGCAGCTTACCAGGCTCCTCCATCCATGGGATTCTCCAGGCAAGAATATTGGAGTGGGTTGCCATTTCCTTCTCCAGTCATTTTGGTGAAGTATCTGTCAAAATCCCTGGTCCACTTATTATTGAGTTGCTTGCTTTATTACTGAATTTGGAGCTTTACAAAATATATTGTGGGCACGAGTCCTTTAGCAAATAAATGATTTCCAGATATTTTCTCCTAGTCTCTGGGCTTATGTTTTTATTCTGTTAATTATGCCAGAAAATAAAGATATTTTATTTTGATGAAGTCTAATTTATGTATTCTTTTCTTGTATGGATAATTCTTTTGATATGATCTTATTTCTAAGAAATCGGCCTAGTCCAAGTCTATATAGATTATCTTATAGAATTTTATAGTTTTAGGTTTTACATTTAGTTTTAGGATCCATTTTAAGCTTTTAAAAATGTATAGATATTAAGCTTTTCTGTTTTATTTCATTTTATCTTGTTTATTTTATTTTTTTAAATGTATACTTTTTTTTATTTTTTATTTTGCTTAACTTTACAATATTGTATTGCTTTTACTATACATCGAGATGGATCCGCCACCAGTATATACGTGTTCCCCATCCTGAACCCTCCTCCTTCCCCCCTCCCCTCACCATCCCTCCAGGTCGTCCCAGTGCTCCAGCCCCAGGCATCTGTTATTGGGCATCATACCTGGACTGACGACTCGTTTCAGATATGATATTATACATATTTCAATGCTATTCTCCCCAATCATCCCACCCTCTCCCGGTCCCAGAGTCCAAAAGTCTGTTCTATACATCAGTGTCTCTTTTGCTGTCTCGTAAACAGGTTTATTTTTACCATCTTTCTAAATTCCATATATATGCGTTAGTATACTGTATTTGTGTTTTTGTTTCTGGCTTACTTCACTCTGTATAATAGGCTCCAGTTCCATCCACCTCCTTAGAACTGATTCAAATGTATTCTTTTTAATGGCTGAGTAATACTCCATTGTGTATATGTACCACAGCTTTCTTATCCATTCATCTGCAGATGGACATCTAGGTTGCTTCCAAGTCCTGGCTATTGTAAACAGTGCTGCTATGAACATTGGGGTACACGTGTCTCTTTCAATTCTGGTTTTCTCAGTGTGTATGCCCAGCAGTGGGATTGCTGGATCATAAGGCAGTTCTATTCCCAGTTTTTTGAGGAATCTCCATGCTGTTCTCCATAGTGGCTGTACTAGTTTGCATTCCCATCAACAGTGTAAGAGGGTTCCCTTCTCTCCGCACCCTCTCCAGCATTTATTGCTTGTGGACTTTTGGATCGCAGCCATTCTGACTGGCGTGAAATGGTACCTCATAGTGGTTTTGATTTGCATTTCTCTGATAATGAGTGATGTTGAGCATCTTTTCTAAAGACCTATATATAGAAAACTATAAAACACTGGTGAAAGAAATCAAAGAAGACACTAATAGATGGAGAAATATACCATGTTCATGGATTGGTAGAATCAATATAGTGAAAATGAGTATACTACCCAAAGCAATTTATAGATTCAATGCAATCCCCATCAAGCTACCAACGGTATTCTTCACAGAGCTATAACAAATAATTTCTCAATTTGTATGGAAATACAAAAAACCTCGAATAGCCAAAGCTATCTTGAGAAAGAAGAACAGAACTGGAGGAATCAACCTGCCTGACTTCAGGCTCTACTACAAAGCCTCAGTCATCAAGACAGTATGGTACTGGCACAAAGACAGAAATATAGATCAATGGAACAAAATAGAAAGCCTAGAGATAAATCCACGCACATATGGTCACCTTATCTTTGACAAAGGAGGCAAGAATATACAATGGATTAAAGACAATCTTTTTAACAAGTGGTGCTGGGAAAACTGGTAGAACACTTGTAAAAGAATGAAACTAGAACACTTTCTAACACCATACACAAAAATAAACTCAAAATGGATTAAAGAGCTAAATGTAAGAACAGAAACCATAAAAATCCTAGAGGAAAACATAGGCAAAACACTCTCTGACTTACATCACAGCAGGATCCTCTATGACCCACCTCCCAGAATATCGGAAATAAAATAAAAAATGAACAAATGGGACCTAATTAAACTTAAAAGCTTCTGCACAACAAAGGAAACTATAAGCAAGGTGAAAAGACAGCCTTCAGAATGGGAGAAAATAATAGCAAATGAAGCAACATACAAACAACTAATCTCAAAAATATACAAGCAACTTCTACAGCTCAATTCCAGAAAAATAAACCACCCAATCAAAAAATAGGCCAAAGAACTCAATAGACATTTCTCCAAAGAAGACATACAGATGGCTAACAAACACATGAAAAGATGCTCAACATCACTCATTATCAGAGAAATGCAAATCTTTTATTTTTTTAAAGGAGTTTTCATTTCTCTTAGCAATATATTGCAATTTTCCATGTACAGGTTTGAACACATTTTGTTAGATTTACCCTTAAGTATTTCATAGTTTTTTGATGATATTGCAAATGATATTTTTCAATTGAAATTTCAAAATTTTTGCTAATACATAGATAAAACTGTTGAATTTTGTATGACCATCTTTTATTTTGCAAACTTAGTTATAGTAGTGTTTTTGTAGATTCTATAGCATTTCAAGCATAGATAATTTTATTTATTAGCAGTATGATTTTTGTAGATGCCCTGTATTAAGTTGAGGAGTCTTCTCATTCCTTTTGGGCTGAGAATTTTTGTCAGGAATAGATGTTGGATTTTGTTAAATGCTTCTTTTGGCATTCCTTGAGAATCCTGCTGTTGCTGCTTAGTCGCTTCAGTCATGTCCGACTCTGTGCGACCCCATAGACGGCAGCCCACCAGGCCCCACCATCCCTGGGATTCTCCAGGCAAGAACACTGGAGTGGGTTGCCATTTCCTTCTCCAATACATGAAAGTGAAAAGTGAAAGTGAAGTCGCTCAGGTTTTTCTTTATTAGTTTGATAATCGAGTGAGTTATATTAATTGCTTTTTATATATAAAACCAATTCTGCATTCTAAGTATAAACCTCAAGTAGTGTGATTTATATCTTATAGGATTTGTACATGTGTGATCAGTCATGTCCAACTGTTTGTGACCCCATGGACTGCAATTTCTAAAATTAAAAAAAAAAAAATTAAGTATCTATATTATATGAAGTATATTGCTCTGTAGTTTTCTTTCTTACATAATTTTGTCTGGCTTTGGTTTCAGGATAGTGCTAGATTCATTGTAGAACTTCTATTATTTTCTTCTTAACTATTTGGTAACATTCACCAATAAGGTCATGGGGGCCTATTTATTTACTTTATGGACAATATTTTTGCTGTCAAAGAAATCTAATTAATAGATAGAAGGCTATTAGGTTATTTTTGGATTTGTGTACTTCAAAGAACTTTTCTATTTATGATGCAAAATATATGAGCATAAACTTATTTATGTTATTTTTTGACTTTGCTTTTAATATATATATAATCTCATGATGTCATTTCTCTCATTCCTGTTATTGTTTATGAGTCTTTTTCTTTTTTTCTTTATTAGTCTGACTGAGGATTTAGCAATTTTATTGATCTCAAATAATTAATTTTTTAAAATTTTATTGGTATTCATTACTGTTTTTCTGCTTTCTACTTCATTGACTTTATTCTCTGATATTTCTTACTACTTAAAGTTTATTACTTGTGATTTTTAAAAGTAAATTATTTTAGTTAGTGGTTTGAAAGCCATACCATTTTGTTCATAGACAGCAGAATCAGGTAAAGTAAAATATTTGTCTTCTGGGTCTAGGACTAGATTCTGAAATAGATGAAATCTAATGTGTAACAGCAAATGACCTCTTCCAACAACACAAGAGAAGACTCTACACATGGACATCACCAGATGGTCAACACTGAAATCAGATTGATTATATTTTTTGCAGCCAAAGATGGAGAAGCTCTGTACAGTCAGCAAAAACAAGACCGGGAGCTGACTGTGGCTCAGATAATCAACTCCTTATTGCCAAATTCAAACTTAAATTGAAAAAAGTAGGGAAAATCACTAGACCATTCAGGCATGACCTAAATCAAATCCCTTATGATTATACAGTGGAAGTGAGAAATAGATTTAAGGGACTAGATCTGATAGATAGAGTGCCTGATGAACTATGGATGGAGATTTATGACATTGTACAGGACAGGGATCAAGACCATCCTCATGGAAAAGAAATGCGAACAAGCAAAATGGCTGTCTGCGGAGGACTTACAAATAGCTGTGAATTGAAGAGAAGCGAAATGCAAAGGAGGAAAGGAAAGATATAAGAATCTGAATGCAGAGTTCCAAAGAATAGCAAGGAGAGATAAGAAAGCCTTTCCTCAGGTATCAATGCAAAGAAATAGAGGAAAACAACAGAATGGGAAAGACTAGAGATCTCTTCAAGAAAATTAGAGATACCAAAGGAACATTTCATGCAAAGATGGGCTTGATAAAGGACAGAAATGGTATGGACCTTACAGAAGCAGAAGATATTAAGAAGAGGTGGCAAGAATACACAGAAGAACTGTACAAAAATGATCTTCACGACCCAGATAATCACGATGGTGTGATCACTGACCTAGAGCCAGACATCCTTGAATGTGAAGTCAAGTGAGCCTTAGAAAACCTCACTACGAACAAAGCTAGTGGAGGTGATGGAATTCCAGTGGAGCTATTCCAAATCCTGAAAGACAATGCTGTGAAAGTGTTGCACTCAATATGCCAGCAAATTTGGAAAACTCAGCAGTGGCCACAATAATGGAAAAGGTCAGTTTTCATCCCAATCCCAAAGAAAGGCAATGCCAAAGAATGCTCAAACTACTGCACAATTGCACTCATCTCACACGCTAGTAAAGTAATGCTCAAAATTCTCCAAGCCAGGCTTCAGCAATATGTGAACTGTGAACTTCCAGATACTCAAGCTGGTTTTAGAAAAGGCAGATGAACCAGAGATCAAATTGCCAACATCCGCTGGATCATGGATAAAGCAAAAGAATTCCAGAAAAACATCTATTTCTGCTTTCTTGACTATTCCAAAGCCTTTGACTGTGTGGATCACAATAAACTGTGGAAAATTCTGAAAGAGATGTGAATACCAGGCCACCTGATCTGCCTCTTGAGAAACCTATATGCAGGTTAGGAAGCAACAGTTAGAACTGGACATGGAACAACAGACTAGTTCCAAATAGGAAAAGGAGTACGTCAAGGCTGATTATTGTCACCCTGCTTGTTTAACTTATATGCAGAGTATATCATGAGAAACGCTGGGCTGGAAGAAGCACAAGCTGGAATCAAGATTGCTGGGAGAAATATCAATAACCTCAGATATGCAGATGACACCACCCTTATGACAGAAAGTGAAGAGGAACTAAAGAGCCTCTTGATGAAAGTGAAAGAGTAGAGTGAAAAAGTTGGCTTAAACCTCAACATTCAGAAAACAAAGATCATGGCATCTTGTCCCATCACTTCATAGGAAATAGATGGGGAAACAGTGGAAACAGTGTCAGACTTTATTTTTGGGTGCTCCAAAATCACTGTAGATGGTGATTGCAGCCATGAAATTAAAAGACGTTTATTCCTTGAAAGGAAAGTTATGACCAACCTAGATAGCATATTCAAAAGCAGAGACATTACTTTGCCAACAAAGGTCCATCTAGTTAAGGCTATGGTTTTCCCAGTGGTCAAGTATGGATGTGAGAGTTCGACTGTGAAGAGAGCTGAGCACTGAAGAATTGATGCTTTTGAACTGTGGTGTTGGAGAAGACTCTTGAGAGTCCCTTGGACTGCATGGAGATCCAATCAGTCCATTCTAAAGGAGATCAGTCCTGGGTGTTCATTGGAAGGACTGATGCTAAAGCTGAAGCTCCAATACTTTGGCCACCTGATGGGAAGAGCTGACTCATTGGAAAAGACCGTAATGCTGGGAGGAATTGGGGACAGGAGGAGAAGGGGACGACAGAGGATGAGATGGCTGGATGGCATCACCAACTCGAGGAACATAAGTTTGAGTGGACTCTGGGAGTTGGTGATGGACAGGGAGGCCTGGTGTGTTGCGATTCATGTGGTCGCACAGTGTGGGACACGACTGGATGACTGAACTGATTTGAACTGTCAGGAACTAGAAGATTATATTTATCTGGATTTTATGTTTGCATTAACATTGTATTTAAATAAGAAAATATATTTACACCAGAGTATGAATACAAAGCACAAATCTCTGCATAATTTCTAAGTTGATTCTTTTTGATTTATTTCTTCTACCTCAGTTAATCTTTTCTACAATTGATTGAAATAATCACATAATCAATTTGACCTTTAACCAAATATCTTATGTTATCTTTTTGCCTCCATCAAATTGTCTTCCATCTCCTCTTGTCTTCCTTATTTTCTTATTATCATTATCAGAGCCATTTAGGCTTCTCAGGTAGCATCAGTGGTAAAGAATCTGCCTGCCAATGCAGGAGACACAAGAGACTTGGGTTTGACTGCTGTGTCAGGAAGAACCCCTCGAGGCCATGGCAACCCACTCCAGTGTTTGTGTCTGGAGAATCCCATGGAAGGAGGAACCTGGCAGGCTATAGTCCATGAGGTCACAAAAAGTCGGACATGACTGAACTGACTTAGCACACAAGCATCAGTGCCATGTACTGGGCATTTACTGTGATCCATATACTGTATTAAGGATTTTATACACAATCTTTAATTCCTAAAGTAATGATTCAAAGTACATATTATTATTATCTTCATTTTTACAAATGAAGGCATTGATATAAAAATAGTTTAAATGTTACATCCAAGGTTGCAAATTTTTATGTAGCTGAGGTGAATTTAAAGTCAAGTTTGTTTGAGCTTACAGTTTGCAGTAATATTATCTCTTTTACCTAAAATTCATTGTACCCTCTAGTCAGCACTTGTGTCTTACTCCACTCCACATTTTTCATGCCCAGATCAGTGCCCTGCATCAAGCATGCCAATGATGAAATTTAACAAAAATTAACGAAGATTAGTGATAATAGTGATAGATTTTTAAAAGTGAATAAATGAATACAAGAATTTTGGGGGTCAAAAACTGGAAATTTGAAAGTCTGTGGTGAAATAGTTTTAGAAAATGCTGTGTTGAATAGATTTTCTTGCTGCAGGACTTTTCAAAGGTTTTAAGCAGAAATATTTGTTGTGAATCTAGTCAAGTTGATATTTTGTAGCATGAAGCATTTATTAAAGATGTTTATACACAGAATTCCTTATCAGGGTAAACACTTTCTTGGACTTTGGGAAAGTTTAAATTAATTTATAAAAGGAAATGTATTTAAAAACTGTTAACAAACAACCACATCCACAGTCAGGGGTGGTAGCCGGGAGGAGCAACCCAACCTCCAAAGAGCTGTGGCTACGCCGGTGCAGGAGGGCCTAGAGGAGCTGTTCAAGGTCAGGAGGGGTGGCGGTGAGGAGATACCCCTCATCCAATATAAGGAGCAGTGGCTGTGCTTTGCTGGAGCAGCTGTGAAGAGATACACCACGTCCAAGGTAAGAGAAACCCAAGTAAGACGGTAGGTGTTGCAAGAGGGCATCAGAGGGCAGACACACTGAAATCATAATCATAGAAAACTAGTCAGTCTAATCATACCTGGACCACAACCTTGTCTAACTCAGTGAAACTAAGCTATGCCCATGGGGTCACCCAAGATGGGCGGGTCATGGTGGAGAGATCTGACAGAATGTGGTCCACTGGAGAAGACAATGGCACACCACTTCAGTATTCTTGCCTTAAGAACCCCATGAACAGTATGAAAAGGCAAACTGATAGGATACTGAAAGAGAAACTCCCCAGGTCAGTAGGTACCCAATATGCTACTGGAGATCCGTGGAGAAATAACTCCAGAAAGAACGAAGGGATGGAGACAAAGAAAAAACAATACGCAGTTGTGGATGGCTGGATGGCATCACTGACTCGATAGACGTGAGTCTGAGTGAACTCCAGGAGTTGGTGATGGACAGGGAGGCCTGGCGTGCTGCGATTCATGGAGTTGGTGATGGACAGGGAGGCCTGGCGTGCTGCAATTCATGGCATCGCAAAGAGTCAGACACAACTGAGCGAATGAACTGAACTGAACTGAACTGAACTGAACATTTTTAAGCAGTGAAATATTAACTTTTATTCAGCAAAGAAATGAATATTTTCTTTAGCCTGGCATTTTCAGAACAGCATAATTTGGAATGAAGTGATGATCCATAAAATAATTTTCTTATTAAATATGGCCTTGAAGCTTTTTGAAGAAATTCCACATTAATACATATGGACTACATTATATATTCAGTTCAGTTCAGTTCAGTTCAGTCACTCAGTCATGTCTGACTCTTTGCAAGTGCATGGAGCAGCACACCAGGCCTCCCTGTCCATCGCCAACTTCTGGAGTTTACTCAAACTCATATCCACTGAGGTGGTGATGCCTTACAACCATCTCATCCTGTGTCATCCATCTACTCTTGCCTTCAATATTTCCCAGCATTAGGGTCTTTTCCAATAAGTCAGTTCTTCGCCTCAGGTGGCTAAAGTATTGGAGTTTCAGCTTCAAAGTCAGTCTTTCCAAAGAACATTCAGGACTGATTTTCTCTTGGATGGACTGGTTGTATCTCCTTGCAGTCCAAGGGACTCTCAAGAGTCTTCTCCAACACCACAGTCAAAAGGATCCATTCTTTGGCACTCAGCTTTCTTTAAAGTCCAACATCCATACGTGACTACTGGAAAAATGATAGCTTTTACTTGATGGACCTTCGTTGGCATAGTAATGTCTCTGCTTTTTATTATACTATTTAGGTTGGTCATGGCTTTTCTTTCAAGGAGCAAGCGTGTTTTAATTTCATGGCTGCAGTCACCATCTGCAGTGATTTTGGAGCCCCCCCAAATAAAGTCTGACACTGTTTCCACTGTTTCCCCATCTATTTACCATGAAGTGATGGAACCAGATACCATGATCTTCGTATTCTGAATGTTGAGCTTTAAGCCAACTTTTTCAATCTCCTCCTTCACTTTCATCAAGAGGCTCTTTAGTTCTTCACTTTCTGCTATAAGGGTGGTGTCATCTGCATATCTAAGGTTATTGATATTTCTCCCAACAATCTTGATTTCAGCTTGTGCTTCATCCAGCCCAGCGTTTCTCATGATGTACTCTGCAGATCAGATCAGAGCAGATCAGTCGCTCAGTTGTGTCCGACTCTGCGACCCCATGAATCGCAGCATGCCAGGCCTCCCTGTCCATCACCAACTCCCGGAGGTCACTCAGACTCACATCCATCGAGTCAGTGATGCCATCCAGCCATCTCATCCTCTGTCGTCCCCTTCTCCTCCTGCCCCCAATCCCTCCCAGCATCAGAGTCTTCTCCAATGAGTCAACTCTTCACATGAGGTGGCCAAAGTACTGGAGTTTCAGCTTTAGCATCATTCCTTCCAAAGAAATCCCAGGGCTGATCTCCTTCAGAATGGATTGGTTGGATCTCCTTGCAGTCCAAGGGACTCTCAAGAGTCTTCTCCAACACCACAGTTCAAAAGCATCAATTCTTCGGTGCTCAGCCTTCTTCACAGTCCAGCTCTCACATCCATACATGACCACAGGAAAGACCATAGCCTTGACTAGGCGAACTTTTGTTGGCATAAGTTAAATAAATGACAATTACAATGTTGATGTACTTATTTCCTTATTTGGAACCAGTCTGTTGTCCATGTCCAGTTCTAACTGTTTCTTCCTGACCTGCATACAGATTTCTCAAGAGGCAGGACAGGTGGTCTGATATTCCCATCTCTTTCAGAAATTTCCTCAGTTTGTTGTGGTCCACTCAGTCAAAGGTTTTAGCATAGTCAATAAATGAGAAGTAGACATTTTTTCTGGAACTCTCTTGCTTTTTTGATTGTCCAATGGGTGTTGGCAATTTGATCTCTGGTTCCTCTGCCCTTTTAAAATCCAGCTTAAACATCTGGAAGTTCACAGGTCACATACTGTTGAAGCCTGGCTTGGAGAATTTTGAGCATTACTTTACTAGCATGTGTGATGAGTGCAGTTGTGCAGTAGTTTGAGCATTCTTTGGAATTGTCTGTCTGAGATTAGGATGAAAACTGACCTTTTCCAGTCCTGTGGCCACTGCTGAGGTTTCCAAATTTGCTGGCATATTGATTGCAGCACTTTCACAGCATCATCTTTTAGGATTTGAGATAGTTCAACTGAATTCCATCACCTCCACTAGCTTTGTTTGTAGCTTTGTTTGTAAGTCAAGGCTCACTTAACTTCACATTCCAGTATGTGTGGCTCTAGGTGAGTGATCACAGCATCGTGATTATCTGAGTCATGAAGCTCTCTTTTGTACAGTTCTTCTGTGTATTCTTGCCACCTCTTCTTAATATCTTCTGCTTCTGTAAGGTCCATACCATTTCTGTCCTTTATTGTGCCCATCTTTGCATGAAATATTCCCTTGGTATCTGTAATTTTTTTGACGTGATCTCCGAGTAATCCAAGTCTATTCCCCGACCAGTAATGCTGAAGAAGCTGAAGTTGAACAGTTCTATGAAGACTTACAAGACCTTCTAGAACTAACACCCAAAAAAGATGTCCTTTTCATTGTAGGGGACTGGAATGCAAAAGTATAGAGTCAAGAAATACTTGGCTGCTACTAAGTCACTTCAATCGTGTCCGACTCTGTGCCACCCCAGAGACGGCAGCCCACCAGGCTCCTCCATCCATGGGATTTGCCAGGCAAGAGTACTGGAGTGGGTTGCCATTGCCTTCTCAGAAGTACTTGGAGTAGCATGCAAATTTGGCCTTGGAGTACAGAATGAAGCAGGGCAAAGTCTAATAGAGTTTTACAAGAGAATGCACTGGTCACAGCAAACACCCTCTTCCAACAACACAAAAGAAGCCTCTACACATGGACATTGCCAAATGGTCAATACTGAAATCAGATTGATTATATTTACTGCAGTCTACAATGGAGAAGTTCTATACAGTCAGCAAAAAATAAGAAAGGCAGCTAACTGTGGTTCAGATCATGAACTCATTGCCAAATTCAGACTCAAACTGAAGAAAGTAGGCAAAACTACTAGACCATTCAGGTATGACCTAAATCAAATCCCTTACGATTACACAGTGGAAGTGACAAATAGATTTAAGGGATTACATCTGATAGAGTGCCTGAAGAACTATGGATGGAGGTTCAGGACATTGCACAGGAGGCAGGGATCAAGACTATCCCCCAAAAAAAGAAATCCAAAAAAGGAAAATGGTTGTCTGAAGAGGCCTTACAAATAGCTGTGAATAGAAGAGAAGTGAAAGGCAAAGGAGAAAAGGGAAGATATATCCATTTGAATGTAGAGTTCCAAAGAAGAGCAAGGAGAGATAAGAAAGCCTGCCTCAGTGATCAGTGCAAACAAATAGAGCAAAACAATAGAATGGGAAAGTCTAGAGATCTTTTCAAGAAAATTAGAGATACCAAAGGAACATTTCATGCAAAGATGGACATACTTTATATTAAATATAATTTTAAAAAGATTTACTTAGAAGGTACTGGGAGAGGGAGAGGAACACCTAAACCAATTTAATATTGCTCAGAAACGTGAGGAACAAAGTACAAAAATAATTACCATTGTGTCTGAAAAAAGGAGTCCTTAAGAAAGTGATTGATCCACCTATTCTTTACCTGTAGCATAATCCTATTTGTATATAAAAAATTCCAGCAATATGAACCTATACCAATTACTTCCCAATTTAAATGGATTTTATATGTTAGAGTAATTAGATTTATGTTGAGGCTTCAATAGTGTAATCAATTATTTTGAGTAAGCTAAGCTGTTAACTCAGTAACAATCAATATGATAATCTTTTTTTTTTTTTTTTTAGTGTGATGTGGGACCCAAAAGGGTAATGTTATTTTTGTTTTTTTTTTTTTTAATAATAGTTTATTTTTATTTTTATTTTTTTTTAATTTTTTTTTTTTTTTGCTTAACTTTACAATATTGTATTGCTTTTACTATACATCGGGATGGATCCGCCACCAGTATACACGTGTTCCCCATCCTGAACCCTCCTCCCTCCCCGCTTCCCACACCCTCCCTCCAGGTCATCCCAGTGCTCTAATCCCAGGCATCTGTTATAGGGCATCATACCTGGACTAACTCATTTCAGATATGATATTATACATATTTCAATGCTGTTCTCCCCAATCATCCCACCCTCTCCCGGTCCCAGAGTCCAAAAGTCTGTTCTATACATCAGTGTCTCTTTTGCTGTCTCGTAAATAGGGTTATTTTTACCATCTTTCTAAATATGATAATCTTAAAAGCAAGTGATCAGGACTTCCCTAGTGGCTCTATGGTAAAGGATTTACCGGCCAGTACAGGAGACATGGGTTTGATTCCTGATTCAGGAAGATCCCACATGTCAGAGAACAATTAAGCCCATGTGCCACAAATATTGAGCCTGTGTTCTAGAGCCTGGAAACTGCAACTACTGAAGCCGTCGCACCCTAGAGCCTGTGCTCAGCAACAAGGGAAGCCTCCAAAATAAGAAGCTTGTGCAACACAGCGAGAGAGTAGTCCCTGCTCTCTGCAACTAGAGAAACCTCTCACACAGCAACAAAGACCCAGCACAGCCGAAAATAAAGAAATAATTTAATTTTTTAAACAAGCAAGTGATCAGACTGTTTTTGTTTGATTTTACTTACAACTGAATTAAGTGATTCATTTAGTTTTGTGTGAAGATGATATCAGGCATTTGCAATGTGAAAAAAATTGCTAGAACCATGTAGAGGTGTCAGTGGGGCCAAACCTCAGTATGGTATCTAGAAAATAAATTGTGTGCTTAGTCGCTCAGTCATGTCCAACTCTTTGTGACCACATGGACAGTAGCCCTGCCAGGCTTCTCTGTGCATGGGATTCTCCAGGCAAGAATACTGGAATGGGTTACCATGCCTTCCTCCAGGCGATTTTTCCAACCCAGGGATGAACCCACATCTCTTATGTCTCCCATATTATAGGTGGGTTCTTTACCATCTGAGACACCAGAGAAGCCCCATATAATAGTGTCTAAAAAGCATGTATTAGAAGGTATTAATTCTATTTGTACATTCATTCACTTTTTCCTTTGTTTAACCAGATATGGTCACCTTCAGAGTCTGCAAAACACATTGGACCCCAAGATGACCTCCTTGACAGATGCACTTTCTTGGTTCAGTATAACTCAGTGATTTAGAGGGATAGAGACAGAAATAGACCCATCAATATGATACTGGGGTATGATGGTAAACTTTATGGCAAAGGTAAGACTAAACAAAATGTAAAGGCTCAGAAAGGATTTTCAGAGGAAGTAATGACTGAACTTTTGCCTGAAGAATGAATGGGAGTAAACAAAACAGAAAAGGAAATCAGGAAAGTGATAAAGCAAATATTTGAAGAGAAATTCCTAGAGGGATAAAGATATACTAATAAAAAGGTATGACAGATATGGGTACATTTGAGGAACTACAAGTAATTCATTATGGCTAAGAAGAGAGTGTAGAATTAACTCCAGAAAGAATGAAGAGACAGAACCAAAGCAAAAAAACCCACCCAGTTGTGGAAGGGACTGGTGATAGAAGCAAAGTCCAGTGATTTAGAGAGCAATATTGCATAGAAACCTGGAATTTAGGTCCATGAATCAAGGTAAATTGGAAGTGGTCAAACAAGAGATTGTAAACATTGAAATTTTAGGCATAGTGAACTAAAATGGACTGGAATGGGTTAATTTAACTCAGATGATCATTATATCTACTATTGTGGGCAAGAACCCCTTTGAAGAAATGGAGTAGCCATAATAATCAACAAAAGAGTCTGAAATGCAGTACTTGGATGCAATCTCAAAAATGACAATGATCTCTGTTCATTTCCAAAGTAAACCATTCAATATCATGGTAATCCAAGTCTATGGCTTGACAGTAATGCTGAAGAAGCTGAAGTTGAACAGTTCTATGAAGACCTACAAAACCTATTAGAACTAACACCCAAAACAGATATCCTTTTATTTGTAGGGGACAAGAATGCAAAAGTAGGAAGTCAAGAAACACTTGGAGTCACAGGCAAATTTGGCCTTGGAGTACAGAACGAAGCAGGGCAAAGACTATTGGAGCTTTGCAAAGAGAATGCACTGGTCTTAGCAAACAACACAAGAGAAGACTCTCCACATGGACATAACCAGATGGTCAGCACCAAAATCAGATTGATTATATTCTTTGCAGCCAAAGATGGAGAAGCTCTGTACAGTCAGCAAAAATAAGACCGGGAGCTGACTGTGGCTCAGATCATAAATTCCTTATTGCCAAATTCAGACTTAAATTGAAGAAAGTAGGGAAAACCACTACACCATTAAGGTATGACCTAAATAAAATCCTTTATGATTATATAGTGGAAGTGGGAAATAGATTTAAGGAACTAGATCTGATAGAGTGTCTGATGAACTATGGATGGAGGTTCGTGACATTGTATAAGGACAGGGAGCAAGACCATCCTCAAAAAAGCAAAATGGCTTTCTGAGGAGGTCTTACAAATAGCTGTGAAAAGAAGAGAAGTAAAAAGCAAAGAAAGGGAAAAGAAAAGAAAGCAAAAAGCAAAGAAAAGGAAAGATACACTCATTTGAATGGGGAGTTCCAAAGAATAACCAGGAGAGATAACAATGCCTTCTTCACTGATCAGTGCAAAGAAATAAGGAAAACAATAGAATGGGAAAGACTAGAGATCTCTCCAAGAAAACTAGAGATACCAAGGGAACATTTCACGCAAAGATGGGCATAAAAAAGGACGGAAATGGCATGGCCCTAACAGAAGCAAAAGATATTAAGAAGAGCCAAGTATACACAGAACTGTACGAAAAAGATCTTCATGACCCAGATAATCACGGTGGTGTGATCATTCACCTAGAGCCACACATCCTGGAATGTGAAGACAACTGGGCCTTAGGAAGCATCACTACAAACAAAGCTGGTGGAGGTGATGGAATTCCAGTTGAGCTGTCTCAAATCCTAAAAGATGATGCTGTGAAAGTGCTGCACTCAATATGCTAGCAACTTTGGAAAACTCAGCAGTGGCCACAGGACTGGAAAATGTCAGTTTTCATTCCAATCCCAAAGAAAGGCAATGACAAAGAATGTTCAAACTACCACACAATTGCACTCATCACACATGCTAGTAAAGTAATGCTCAAAATTCTCCAAGCCAGGTTTCAGCAGTACTTGAACTGTGAACTTCCAGTTGTTCAAGCTGGTTTTAGAAAAGGCAGAGGAACCAGGATCAAATTGTCAATATCTGCTGGATCTTTGAAAAATCAAGAGTTCCAGAAAAATATCTATTTCTACTTTACAGACTATGCCAAAGCCTTTGACTATGTAAATCACAATAAATTGTGGAAAACTAAGTCATGCATCTGGTCCCATCACTTCATGGCAAAGAGACGGGGCAACAGTGGAAACAGTGGCAGACTTTATTTTTTGGGGCTCCAAGATCACTCTCTTTTGGAGAAGGAAATGGCAACCCACTCCAGTGTTCTTGCCTGGAGAATCCCAGGGACACGGAAGCCTGGTGGGCTGCCATCTATGGGGTCGCACAGAGTTGGACACGACTGAAGTGACTTAGCAGCAGCAGCAGCAAGATCACTGCAGATGATGATTGCAACCGTGAAATTAAAAAATGCTTACTCCTTGGAAGGAAATTTGTGACAACCTGCATAGCATATTAACAAGCAAAGACATCACTTTGCCAACAAAGATCCATCTAGTCAAGGCTATCGTTTTTTTGCAGTAGTCATGTATGGATGTGAGAGTAGGACTATAAGCTGAGCGCCAAAGAATTGATGCTTTTGAACTGTTTTGTTGGAGAAGACTCTTCAGAGTCTCTTGGACTGCAAGGAGATCCAACCAGTCCATCCTAAAGGAGATCAGTCCTGGGTGTTCATTGGAAGGACTGATGTTGAAGCTGAAACACCAATACTTTGGCCACCTGATGCAAAGAACTGACTCATTGGAAAAGATCCTGATGCTGGGAGGGATTGGGGGCAGGAGGAGAAGGGGACTACAGAGGATGAAATGGTTGGAAGGCATCACTGATTCAAAGGACATGAGTTTGGGTGAACCCCAGGAGTTGGTGATGGACAGGGAGGCCTGATGTGCTGCACAGTCCATGCGGTTGCAAAGATTTGGACATGACTGAGCAACTGAGTTGAACTGAACTGAACTAAACTCCCTTGAAGAAGAGCACATTCTACTTGTAGCTCTCCTTTGGAATCGAATGGCAACTCTTTCCCAGTCTCTTGTCTACCAACCTGCTCTGCAAATTTTGGACTTGTCAGGCCTCCATAGATACATGAGCCAATTCTTTAAAATATCTCTCTTTCTTTCCATACGTATAATGGTCATCTTTTTCTGGAACATCCTAACTAATACAGATACATATAGGAGAGAAGCAAGATTTGAAAGGCTTTGGAGAATGCTTGAAAAATTTTTGTTCTTTTCCTTTTCGTTTTACTTTTTATTGACATATAACACACATAAAGTGAACATATCATAAATGTTAATACTATTTATAAACATTAATATGAATACACTCATGTAACCAACACTTGGATAGAAAAATGGAATGTTATCAGCTATCTCCTCTTCAAGTTGCTATCCCCAAATCCATTAGCAAACTTGGTCCTGACTCCTAGAAGCATTGTTTAGTTTTGAATGTTTTTGATTTTTTAAAATGTTTGTACATGCAAACATTTTACTTGTACGTAGTTTAGTTTTTTTTTATATTCTCATTGCTATATAATATTTCTTTCTGTAAATATACCACAATATTTTTATCCATTCTAAAGGTAGGCAGTTAAGAGTTGTTTCTAATTTATATTTTTTGTATAAAATTATTGTGAACATTTTAGTATATTTCATTTGGTGAACAAGTATGTATTTCTGTTGGGTATTTCCATAGTGGTAAAGTTGTTTGATTATGCTGTATGGTTGATTGCAGAATCATGGAAAAGTAACAAATCAAATCAGACTTTTAGAAAGATTTCTCATCACAATGAAAATAATGGGTTGAAGAATAATGAAAATAATCCAGATGAGAACTGATACAGATTTGAATGAATGTAAGAGAGATATAAATTAAGAGAGGAATATGACAGTTATTTTTTAGTAGACTGGGAAATAGTTAGACTTGATGGTCAACTTAGACATGGATGTGAGGTCAGGTTGACTTTCAAGTATCTAACTGGGTGAGTAATGGTGCTCTTCATGGAATGGGGGCTGTGGGAATCTCATTAAATGAGAATGTACTTCCTTCATTCATTTTGGAAATGAGGAAATAGACTGACACAGAAAACAGCCAATTAATGGCTTATTTTCTCCAAATTGTTTTACCAGTTCTTTAGCCAGAATAGTTCACTGCTTATTTTGTCAACTGCTATGCATTTTAATAGTTATATGCATTGAAACTCACAGAGAATTAAAACAGACAGATCTGAGTTTGAATTTACATCTGTCATTTGGAATTATATGAACTTGGGCTAGCTATTTAACATTTAAGATGCAGTTTCTTTGCCTGTAGCATAATGTAATAATATACATCTTGCATGATTCAATGAGAAGAAGTAACAGTTCAGTTGCTCAGTCATGTCTGACTTTGCGATCCCATGGAGGCAGCATGCCAGGCCTCCCTGTCCATCAGCAACTCCCAGAGTCTACCCTGACTCATATCCATTTAGTTGGTGATGCCATCCAACCATCTCATCCTCTGTCATTCCCCTCTCCTCCCGCCCTCAATCTTACCCAGCATTGAGGTCTTTTCAAGTGAGTCAGCTCTTCACATCAGGTGGCCGAAGTATTGGAGTTTCAGCTTCAACATCAATCCTTCCAATGACCACTCAGGAGTGATCTTCTTTAGGATGGACTGGTCGGATCTCCTTGCAGTCCAAGGGACTCTCAAGAGTCTTCTCCAACACCACAGTTCAAACGCATCAATTCTTTGGCGCTCAGCTTTCTTTACATTCCATCTCTCATTCCATACACGACTACTGGAAACACCGTAGCCTTCACTAGATGGACATTTGTTGGCAAAGTAATGTCTCTGCTTTTTAATATGCTGTCTAAGTTGGTCATAACTTTCCTCCCAAGGAGTCAGTCAGTTCAGTCGCTCAGTCGTGTCCAACTCTTTGTAAGCGTCTTTTAATTTCATGGCTGCAGTCACCATTTGCAGTGATTTTGCGGCCCCAAAACATAAAGTCAGCCACTGTTTCCAGTGTTACCCCATCTATTTGCTATAAAGTGATGGAACTGGGTGCCATGATCTTAGTTTTCTGAATGTTGAGCTGTAAGCCAACTTTTTCATTCTCCTCTTTCACCTTCATCAAGAGGCTTTTTCTTTTTCATTTTCTGCCATAAAGGTGGTGTCATCTGCATATCTGAGGTTATTGATATGTCTCCCAGCAGTCTTGATTCTTTCTGATGTGCACACAGATTTCTCAAGGGGCAGGTCAGGTTGTCTGGTATTTCCATCTCTTTCAGAATTTTCAACAGTTTATTGTGATCCACACAGTCAAAAGCTCTGGCATAGTCCATAAAGCAGAAATAGATGTTTTTCTGGAACTCTCTTTATTTTTCAATGATCCAGCGGATCCTGCAATTTGATCTCTGGTTCCTCTGCCTTTTCTAAATCCAGCTTGAACATCTGGAAGTTCATGGTTCACGTATTGCTGAAGCCTGGCTTGGAGAATTTTGAGCATTACTTTGTTGCATGTATGCAATTGTGTGGTAGTTTGAGCATTCTTTGGCATTGCCTTTCTTTGGGATTGGAATGAAAACCGACCTTTTCCAGTCCCATGGCCACTGCTGAATTTTCCAAATTTGCTGGCATATTGAGTGCAGCACTTTCAAAGCATCGTCTTCTAGGATTTGAAATAGCTCAACTGGAATTCCATCACCTCCACTAGCTTTGTTCATAGTGATGCTTCCTAAGGTCTACTGGACTTCACATTCCAGGATGTCTGGCTCTAGGTCAGTGATCACACCATCATGATTATCTGGGTTGTGAAGATCTTTTTTGTACAGTTTTTGTGTGTGTATTCTTGCCGCCTTTTCTTAATAGCTTCTGCTTGTGTTAGATCCTTACCATTTCTGTCCTTTACCATGCCCATCTTTGCATGAAATATTCCCTTGGGATCTCTAATTTTCTTGAAGAGATCTCTAGTCTTTCCCATTCTATTTTTCTCTATTTCTTTGCACTGATAACTGAGGAGCCTATCTTATCTCTCCTTGCTATTCTTTGGAATTCTGCATTCAAATGGGTATACCTTTCCTTTTCTCCTTTGGTTTTCACTTCTCTTCTTTTCACAGCTATTTGTAAGGCCTCCTCAGAAAGCCATTTTGCTTGTTTGCATTTCTTTTCCATGGGGATGGTTCTTGCTCCCTGTCTCCTGTACAATGTCACGAACCTCCATCCATACTTCATCAGGCACTCTGTCTATCAGATCTAGTCTCTTAAATCTATATCTCACTTCCACTGTATAGTCATAAGGGATTTGATTTAAGTCATACCTGAACGGTACAGTGGTTTTCCCTACTTTCTTCAATTTAAGTCTGAATTTGGCAAGTATATAAAACATCAGTTATATGTATTAGTGCCTGACAGTTTTTAAAAATATGATATCTCTATTATTACTTTTATTTACTTATTACATCTTAATGTTTTCTTTTCTGTCTTTTGTAGTACTGTGGTTAGTCACTCATTCATGTCTGACTCCATGACTCCATGAACTTTAGCCTGCCAGGCTTCTCTGTCCATGGGGATTCTTCAAACAAGAACACTGGAGTGGGTTGCTATGCCCTTCTCCAGGTGATCTTCCCAACCCAGGGATCAAACCCAGGTCTCCCGTGTTGCAGGTGGATTCTTTACCATCTGAATCCCATGGAAGTCCGAGAATACTGGAAGTCCAGTCCCATGAATACTGGAGTGGGTAGCATATCCCTTTTCCAGGGAAACTTCCTGACCCCAGAATTGAACTGGGGTCTCCTGCATTACAGGTGGATTCTTTAAAAGCTGAGCTACCTGGGAAGCTTTTACATTCACACATAGACAGGAGAGACCATTTTTTCCTCTACTCTCAATAAGTTACTCTAAAATCTAAGTATTCACATGTGAAGTAAAAATTGACATTGTACTTAGCAGCCTTTAACCTGGACCAACCATCCCCTTGCCCAAGGTATTTCCTGACTTAAAATAAGGATGCATGTACTGGTTTTGGTATAATTCTGTTCTTAGCCACTTATAGGCTATTCATTTTTAATGATTTCATATTCTACTTTCATACTCATCTCCATTTATGAGTATTTAGCTATCTCTGGAGAATGAAAAGGTTAGCTTAAAGCTCAACATTCAGAAACTGAAGATCATAGCATCTGGTGCCATCACTTCATGGGAAATAGATGGGGAAACAGTGGAAACAGTGTCAGACTTTGGTTTTCTGGGCTCCAAAATCACTGTGGATGGTGACTGCAGCCATGAAATTAAAAGACGCTTACTCCTTGGAAGGAAAGTTATGACCAACTTGGATAGCATATTCAAAGGCAGAGACATTACTTTGCCAACAAAGGTCCGTCTAGTCAAAGCTATGGTCTTTCCTGTGGTCATGTATGGATGTGAGAGTTGGACTGTGAAGAAGGCTGAGTGCCGAAGAATTGATGCTTTTGAACTGTGGTGTTGGAGAAGACTCTTGAGAGTCCCTTGGACTGCAAAGAGATTCAAGCAGTCCATTCTGAAGGAGATCAACCCTGGGTGTTCTTTGGAAGGAATGATGCTAAAGCTGAAATTCCAGTACTTTGGCCACCTAATGCAAAGAGTTGACTAATTGGAAAAGATTCTGATGCTGGGAGGAATTGGGGGCAGGAGGAGAAGGGGACGACAGAGGATGAGATGGCTGGATGGCATCACTGACTCGATGGACGTGAGTCTGAGTGAACTCCGGGAGTTGGTGATGGACAGGGAGGCCTGGCGTGCTGTGATTCATGGGGTTGCAAAGAGTCGGACACGACTGAGCGACTGAACTGAACTGAACTGAGATATCATCTACTTTTATTATGCGATTTTTTCAGACCATATACATAAGGTTATGAATAATTGATGCATTGTCATACATATTAATAATGATAAATTTTTATCCCCACTTATCATTATGCTTTCATATTGTAATAAAAGTTAATTTTTCATTAGCTGAGCTTATGTTCATAAACATGACTTAGCAACATCAACAATGTTTGTGATAGGTACATTCATATTATAAATAAAGTTTAATAATTTTTCTTACTTGTGTTTAAAATAGATTAACAAGCTTTTCTACTTTTGGAATAAAATAAAATTTTATTCATTTCATGAATTTATTCATTCATGAAGAAATTCATGAAATTTATTTTTCATTTTGGAAAAATTAAATTAATGAAGCTCTCTGATGTGAATTTTGTAAAAAAAAAAAAAAAAGTATATCAATAAAAGGTGAAATATAGAATTATCCCAGGTCTTGGGAAGATTGTTGTAGCACTAATGAGTAGGCTACAGAGTTGTTATGTATGTAGAAATTACAGATTTTCTAGGTCATAGAGTTGGAGCTGGAATGAGTCAACAAATGTCAGTTGAGTGGCCACAAGTGTTGAACCAGGGATAGATTAGGTGAATACTGAATGAGAATGAAATTGCCACTAATTCATGGATTCTTGCTACCTCACCCACACAGTAGGAAAGGCTGGCTTGGTTATTGCTGAAACCCTGCCCTAGGATATTTATTTAGGAAGTCTGGTGGTTTTCTGAAAGGCTTACTAAGTTTCTTACAAGTGCACTAAAGTTCACTGAATCTGTTCATCCTAGTCTAACTTTTTGCAGACAGTCCATTGGTCAACCTCTCAGTGGCCTAGGAATACACCAGCTGCTGCTGCTCAGACTCTTAACAATCTATCTCCATGAAAAGTCTAGCCAGAGAGATTAATAAAAAGGAAATATTTATTCAGTTTCTTTCAAGTCTGCTGCCTAATTTCTTGCCGACTGAATGGTTTTTGGTGTTTGGCATGTGGACTAATGTAAATGGACAAATCAGGAGTCTAAATCCAGTCATGTATTCATAAACCCTGAGAGCGGAGTTTCTTGACCCTAGTTGCAGAACATCTCCTGGGGAGCTTTTAAATATTATTACTGGCATGGCCCCACCACAGCCAATTAAGTCACAAGTTCCGAGAATGTATTCTGGGTACTGATTGTTTTAGTTGCCAAGAAGATTCTAATTTGCAGCCAGAGTTGAGAACAATGGTTATAGTTTTCTAAAGTGATTTAGAGATCATGCAAACCACCTCAGAGGCTGTCTAATCCAGTATATGAAACAGATCAAGGTAGGTCTGGTTAACAGGGAGAGGAAAACTTCAGACTTCTGTTTGCTTCTCCTCCATATTCCAAAATCACTGCAGATGGTGACTGAAGCCATGAAATTAAGACACTTGTCCTTGGAAGAAAAGTTATGACCAACCTAGACAGCATATTAAAAAGCAGAGATATTACATTGCCAACAAAGGTCCATCTAGTCAAAGATATGGTTTTTCCAGTAGTCGTGTATGGATGCGAGAGTTGGACTACAAAGAAAGTCCACTGAAGAATTGATGCTTTTGAACTGTGGTGTTGGAGAAGGCTCTTGAGAGTCCCTTGGACTGCAAGGACATCCAAGCAGTCCATCCTAAAAGAAATCAGTCCTGAATATTCACTGGAAGGACTAATGTTGAAGCTAAAACTCCAATACTTTAGCCACCTGATGCAAAGAACTGACTCACTGGAAAAGACCCCGATGCTGGGAAAGATTGAAGGCAGGAGGAGAAGGGGACAGAGTATGACATGTTTAGATGGCATCACTGACTCAACGGACATGAATTTGAGTAAACTTTGGGAGTTGGTGATGGACAGGGAGGCCTGGCGTGGTGCAGTCCATGGGGTCACAAAGAGTTGGACACGACTGAGCAACTGAACTGAATTGATGTGTCAAGGAGAAAATTATTCAGTGACAGACTTTATTTTCTTGGGCTCCAAAATCACTGCAAATGGTGACGGCAGCCATGAAATTAAGACACTTGTCCTTGGAAGAAATGCTATGACCAACCTAGACAGCATATTAAAAAGCAGAGACATTACTTTGCCAACAAAGGTCTGTCTAGTCAAGGCTATGGTGTTTCCAGTAGTCAGGTATGGATGTGAGAGTTGGACCATAAAGAAGACTGAGCACCAAAGAACTGATGTTTTTGAAGAAGACTCCTGAGAGTCCCTTGGACTGCAAAGAAATCAAACCAGCCAATTCTAAAGGAAATCAATTCTGAATATTCATTGGAAGGATATATGCTGAAGCTGAAGCTCCAATACTTTGGCCACCTGATGCAAAGATCTGACTCGTTAGAAAAGACCTGGATGCTGGGAAAGATTGAAGGCGGAAAGAGAAGATGCCTAGATGGTTGGATAGCTTCACTGACTTAATGGACATGGAGTTTGAGCAAGCTCTGGGAGATGGTGATGGACAAGGAAGTCTGGTGTACTGCAGTCTATGAGGTTGAAAAAAGTCAGACAGGACTGAGTACCTGAATGACCACAAACTATAGCATTCCACGTTTATTATTACCAAATTAAGAATATAAAAATCACAGTATTTAGTGGCTTGCACAAAGTAATACTGACTTTGAAAGACTAGTCATGCTTTCTGACTTGAGTTTCAGTGCCTGTTCTAGTTTTCTATATTGCTTTAGCCATATTAACATGAACCATGATGCTTCTCCTTCAAAATAACTTTTAGCATGATAACTATGAGTCATTTTTCACACTGCACTCAAGTAGTTTGTAAACCAGCAGTAACTTGGTGTGCCTCTTTCATCATATTTCAAAAACATAATGTTGGACATTTTCATTCTGTCTTTATTTCAAGATTTAGGACTCTAGATCTAAATTAATTTGAAAGACATACTATAGACTCATCCAGTGGAGACTCCTACCATCTTGTTTTTCTGGGATTAGTATTTGCTTAAAAGGTCATTTGTACCTATTAATGTTTTTTTTCCCACCTTGCAGCTGACATGGTGGAAGAAACCAATGACTCTGGTCATTGCAGATGGAAGGATGAGTTCCAGCCTGAAGAAAAGCAAATAAGATGATGGAGCCAAATGTGAATTAAGGCACCTGACAGTGGTTCTGTGATGAGAAAACTGCTTTTTAACTTAGCCTCTTGTCACATTTTTACATTATGATTTGTTCTTCTATTGTAATGAGAGGTTGTTGCTACACTTTATTAGAGATGAATACTGAAGAAGTGACTAAATAAGAAGGCAAGAAATCAGGATAATTGGTGTCATCTCAGCAGAAAAATAAGGCAGAAAATAGTATTTTTTTCTCAGTCTCTGTTACTGCATGTGCCTCGCCTACACATTCTGAAATAACCTTGGAATATTTCCTTTATTCCATGATATTCTTGCCACTGTCCAACGGTGAGAAACTATGACTGGCAGAGGGCAGATAGACCTGGGGTAGTAAATGTATTTATTTGTATATGATGTATATTCTCTGAGTATACTGTGGCACTTATTACTCCATTTCTGAAGATCTTTCAGACTCTCCATTTCTTTTCAAAAATACAACTACAACTGGATCCCTTCTGGGTAGAAAAGATTGTTCACCTTTTACATCTTGGAAAGAGTTTATATACTAGGACTGCTTGCAGGAAAAAAAAATTCTAGAAATATTTTAGAATTGAAGATTAAGAGTTTAAACCTTAGACACATTATCTAGGTGTGTATCATAATCTTAGATACATGATCTAGGACTCTGTAATTGATTCCCTCTCAAATATTGTGTATGTTTTTATCTTTGAAATAACATATATATTTTGCATAAACCTGGGGGAAACATTTGCTAACAGACACTAAAATACAAAACTATTCCTAATAGTGATGTTTATAATAGCAAGATTAGATTGAGAACTATCTAACAGTTTTTTGAAAGAAGAATGACTAAACTGAGATTAATGAATACATTGGAATAATATATAACATTGGCAGTGAAAATTATAGCTATTTATCATGGACTAAAGTTCCACAAAATCAAGTGCACAGACTTATTTGACACTAGTGGAATTATCAATTCAAAGGACTGCTTTGGAAAATAATTTATTATTATATTATTGGAAATATAATGAACATTGTGGAATGTTTACTATGTTCCATTTATTATCTTAAATTTACCAATATTATTTCATTTTATCCTTATAATTATGAGGTACATACTGTAATTTTAACTACTTTATATATAAGGGAATTGATATAGAGAGTTTGGATAACTTGTTCAACATCAAAAAGCCCATTACTGGTATCAGCAGCCTTGAATCTAGGCAGTCTGGCTTTAGAGTTCATCCTCTTAACCATTACATTACACTGTTCCTTTCAACTAGTAAAATCAGTAACTTCAATTATTAACATAAATCATAGCAGAATTTTTTCCAATATGCAAAGATACAAATATGCTCATAGCAATTATGTTGATAATAAAAAGAAAAACCTAAAAACCCGTTGAGAAGAGAATAGGTAAATAATTGAGATGTACAGAATAACGTTATGCCATGCCACTAACTGTACGATGCAAACAAATGTCAAAATAATGTTGGCTGATAAAAGCAAGGGCAGAGAACATATACCATATATAAAATATATGTTCAAATACTTGAAAACCTAATCAGTATATATTTACATGTATATTAAGACTATTAAGTTTGTACATCACACTACCACAAAAACAATGGCTGATAACTATTTGAAAAAAAGTTCCACTTCATTTGAATTTTTAAGTTAAACACAGAGTGATGTGATTTTTTTTCTTTGTTTATTGAGTTGGCAAAAAATGTGCATGTTTAAATGTATAACTTTTAATGAGAAAATTTGAAAATATATATCAAAGCTTTTTCCATAAAATTTTAAAAATAATTTTTGGTTAAACATCCATGTGAGAAAATAACCAGAGATGTGCACAAAGATACTTTTGAAGCAAAGCTTTGCTTATAAAAATTAAAAATTAGAAATAATACATATTAGTTTACTAGGGCTACCAAAAGGAAATAACACAGACTGAGTGATTTAAGAAACATAAATACATATTCTCACAATTCTGAAAGCTAGATGTCCAAGATCAAGGTGTCAGCGGTTTGGTTTCTTCTGAAGGTCTCTTTCTCACTGACGTGCAGATTTGCAGATCCTGTCTTCTTGCTGTGTCCTCAGGTGGTCATCCCACTGTCTCTTCTTGTCTGTATCCTATTCTTTATCTTTTATAAGATTACCAAGTTGTGTTGAATTGGGGTTCATGCTAAGGATCCCCGATGGCTGGATGGCATCACTGACTCGATGAATATGAGTCTGAGTGACTTCCGAGAGCTGGTGACGGATAGGGAGGCCTGGCGTGCTGCAGTTCATGGGGTCGCAGAGTCGGACACGACTGAGCGATTGATCTGATCTGATCTTTTTATTTATTTATTTTATTTTATATTTATTTATTTATTTTTTTAACTTTACAATATTGTATTGGTTTTGCTATATATCAACATGCATCCACCACGGGTGTACATGTGTTCCCATCCTGAATCCCCCTCCCTATTAACTTAGCTATCTTTTTAAAGACCCAATCTCCAAATACAGTCACATTCTGAGGTACTGGTGGTTGGGGATTCAAGATATGTATTTGGAAGGGAAACAATGCAGTCCATAAATTCAAGTAAATATTTACTAATCCAAAATGAAGTAATATAAAATAATTTAATACAATATAGCTAACAAAAAAAATTAAAGCTATTTGAAGTCTCCTCAGTGGCATGGAACAATTCTCATGATGTATCAGTTGAAAAATATAAGTTTATGAATAGGGACATATACTCTAAATTTGTTCGCAAAATACCATGGCAACAAAAAGATTAATAGTAATTATAGTGGTAGCATCTTGATTATTTTTTTCTTTTGCATATTCAAGGTTACCTATGTTGAATATTATTATTTTATAATCAAAAGAGTTTTTAATTTACTACATGGAGAAGATTACACTTCAAGAGCAAGCCATTAATACATTAAGAGCGACATTCCGTGGTTAAATTTATTATTTTATTTATTCAACCAATATTTACTGATTGTCAATTCTATGCCTAGAAATCAGGATGAAAATGGAAAATTTGGAGGATACATAACTATTTCTTTTTATGTAAAATATTTATGCATATATATACCTGTGACCTAGGTTTGTAAATTTGTGACTCAGAATAAAATTTGTGACTTCAGAATTTTTAAGGCAAAGTTACCAAATTCTGTTATGTATCTAATAAAATACAGGAGATAGTTTATATAAGAGGACAAACAAAGAAGAGGAGGCTTATGACAAATTTCTTGAAAAATTTGAAAGGGAACCATGTAGAAGAACATGTACTTTGTAGGTACATTTTAGGGAATGGAGCTACTACAAATGGGTAGAAGTTTGATTACATATATGGAAAAAAAATTCCTTAAAAAGTAGTATTTAAAAAGCATCACAGATACTTTTGGGAGGTACTGAGTTTTCTGGAATGATAGTGTTAAAGCTTTGTTTACATTGGCAATGCCTAATAGAAATTTTGTGGTGGTGGAAAAGCTCTGTACCTCTGCTGTTCAATGGACAATACACTAGCTCCATGTGCCAGCTTATGAGCATGTGTGACCAACAACTGAAAAATTGGATGTTTACTTTTAAATTTTTCATTAATTTAAATTCATGCGTCTACATGTGGCTAATGACTCACCAGACAGTACAGGTCTAGCAAACGTTTTGGCAGGAGACAACCAATTTGAATGTTTAATGAGCAACACAGTTAAAGTATATGACTGTTTAAGGATTCTCCTAGCCTCATATCATATGATTCTTTGAATTTGAAGTTAGGGGGCCGTTCTTTCTTCTGTGTCCCTTATGAGAAAGAAACATATCCTAGTTGGAGATGGCCAGTGAACATGTTTAGATTGTCCAAAATGCTAGGAAAACATGTTTCCCAAAATTGAAGAAGTGGTAGAGATCAGAGTATTCACTCTAATATGAATAAATGGGGCTACTAAATGTTGAAGATGTTACAATTCAAAGAAAAGTGACAAGGGACAACCATGTGTGAAATGCAGTATCTGTATAGGTACTATTACAGACCATTTATACAAATCCCAAATGTATAAATTAGAAAACTGAGACCCAAACAGGACTCTTGCCCATTAGACTCTCATATAAATTTTAGGCAGCCCTTAAGAGGAGCTTGGGCTTCCCTGGTGGCTTAGAGGTTAAAGTGTCTACCTCCAATGCAGGAGACCTGGGTTCGATCCCTGGGTCGGGAAGATCCCCTGGAGAAGGAAATGGCAACCCACTCCAGTATTCTTGCCTGGAAAGTCCAATGGACGGAGGACAGGCTATAGGGTCACAAAGAGTCGGACACGACTGGGCGACTTCACTTTTTCACTTAAGAGGATCTTAATGCTAATTCAAAAGTAATGACTGTCAGAGTGGACACTGCAACTCTGGTCAGCTGAGTGAATTCAGTCCACATTCCACTCTACCACACTTTCTGAAAATGCATATAAACCAAGAAGACCCTGAGAACATACCCACAGTAATAACACCACTGACACATCTAGGAATGCCAAAGTCTTAAACTCTTTACATGTATGTTCTAGCTGCTGCTGCTGCCAAGTTGCATCAGTCGTGTCCCACTCTGTGCAACTCCATAGATGACAGCCCACCAGGCTCTGCCATCCCTGGGATTCTCCAGGCAAGAACACTGAAGTGGGTTGCCATTTCCTTCTCCAATGCCTGAAAGTGAAAAGTGAAAGTGATAGTGAAGTCGCTCAGTCCTGTCTGACTCTTCGCAACCCCATGGACTGCAGCTTACCAGGCTTCTCCATCCATGGGATTTTCCAGGTAAAAGTACTGGAGTGGGGTGCCATTGCCTTCTCCAGTGTGTTCTAGAGACATGGTTTAAAATTTCAAGCTAGTTTAAAGAGAATGTACCAGAATATGTTTCTTGTGATGGGATAAGTAACCTTTGAAGGTTTATTTCTACAGACTATTCAAGTAACTGAGTAAGCAGTGACCTATGTCTTTGACAAATATGTTAACTATAATAAGCAGGGCTTTGAAGTGAGAACAGAAACTTGAAAACTAGTTGCCTGGATTATAACAAGCATTAATGTCAAGAAAGTCCATTGAGAAGTGACCTCCAACAACAAGCTTTTGTCATTTAGACTTAGCCCACATTCTTTGTCAAACTCAGTGTGAGTAACACTATTGACCTTTTGCTTTGCATTAAAAGGTCATTAGGAAAAGTTAAGCCTCCTATGTGTCCAATCACTTTTGAAGGTTGCCTTTCTCAGCATTCCATTTAAGAGGTTATCAAAGGATGGGGAGAAGAAATCAGATAAAGGCACTGCAAACTTTAAATCTGTAAACAACATCAAGCCATTCAAATTGTCACCTGCCATTTAGCTGTATAATTAGAAATGCATTCCTTTCAACTTAATTCAAATATCATATCTCATTGTGATAGCAATGGCATGTTACCTTCACCAGTGCCTTACTGTGCTTATTTCTATACTTCAGTGTTAGAAATAGAATCTCCTGTTTTTTTCTGAGCTTATTTTTCCAATGGCACTTCCATATCAAAGACATCTCAGAAAACCTCTCAAACTGAATTGCTATGGCTTGAAAAGAAGTGATAAGTAAAAGTATTGAGTGTTATAAAGTGGTTACACTAGTAGATGTAGGGTGAGAAAAGCTCATTTGAGTTTGAGGATATGTTTTGGAATACTGGTAAGAATCATAGAAGTATAGATATTATATGAATAAAATATTGTTTGATTGCTATTCAGAGAAGGGAACAGATAGTGAAATGTTAAGTGTTTAACTAGTGGATAAATAAAAACCTATGGTATAATCATGCCACGTTAGGAAAAGTATTTTGCCCTCATTTTTCTAGGTGAAAACTGTGTATAATCTGCTTCAACTTATTTCACAAAGACAGTGCAACAATACATATATCTATAAATGTCTCAATGCCCCTCTGAGAAAAAAGTGTACACATTTTTGCCATTGTTATTATAATCATAATTGTACTTAATGAAGGAAAAATTATGTTGCTATTATTGCTATAAATGGATTTTTGGAATAAGAAGATAAGAATTGATTGGACAATAGCATGAAGAACAGTATCCGATTGTACAGGTGTGACATTCTAAAACTGCAAATTCCTAGGTTTAGGAGCACACAGCTTCAAAAACCAAAGACTGTGGGATGGCTTTTTATGGAAACCTATAATTTTCCTGAAAGCTGCTATGTTACGAATTATATAGAGTAATAAGTATAGGTCTGTGATAATATGTTGTCCTATTTTGGGCTTTAATTTGTATAGCAGTGAGGGTAATTTCATAAAGTTTCCTCTCTGTGTGAATATACGTACTACATTCAAATTAATCATTGTCAAGCTATTTCTTTTTGTATTTATTTTAAAATATTTATATTTACTGAAGTAATATGCCCAAATGGAAAATATAAATTTGAAGATAAAATTTATTCAGTTGATATTTTTAAAATTTTCTGGATGCAAAGATAGATTATCACAGAAATCCATTATTTTCTTTTAAATCATTACATGGATGCCACTGCAGGTAGTTGGTTTGTTGTTTCTTGGCTCTTCTGATATGACAGTGAGTGTTATGTATACTCTATGAGTTGATTCATAATTTGGACCCTGCTTTTTGATAAGGTATGTTTCCAGCTGGCTCTTTGAGAAGGTTCTGCATGTATTATCTTGATGTCAAGCAGAAAGTACTGGCTTATCATTAGAGCCCCGTGGATTTTAATGAATTTTGCCATCAGACAGATATTTGAATATTGTTAAGAAGACCTATGTTTCATTATTGTATTTTGCTTCAAACTTGAATTAAATGTGGCTTGCAAAAAAACATCCTGGCAACACAAGAATGTTTACTTTATGTGTAAACTCTTGCAGCACATCAAACAAACAAAAAAAAGAAACAAACAAACAAACCCACAAATCTCATGTGTATTAGTAATAGCTAATTAGGACAAACATCAAGTGTGGATCTCTTTAATTTGGCAGTCCCACTATAAATGGAGTGCTTATCAACACTAAAGTGGTCTATTTATCCTGAGATGAGAGAAAGATGGCCGTCAGCAGGAGAGAGGGTGGTTTCTGAGTCACATGCTCTCCTTGGAAAGACATGGGAGATTCTGTTAAAAATAATTTGTTATTCAGGCACTTTAGAGAATACTCTCACCCAGTCTCAGAGATTTAAAAGTGTCTGGAGCTGCTGGCAGGCAGGATAAGAGAGAATTTAAAACATGGTATAATAATAAAAACTAGTTCAACATCCAATCTACTGTGCCTTTTTTCTGTTTCTTTTTCTGGTGGTCTTATAATGGCCACTAAATAAAGGCATGAGAAGATGCTCAATTACTGGAATGCTTCTAAAAGAGAAAAGGCTTACTCAAGCATCTTCTTAGTTGAATGTGGTAATGAAAAACTCAAAGTAGCCATGATGCTCTCTCTCATTTAATTTATACTAGAACAATGTGGTATGCTTGAGGTCTCTCAGACTGTCAAGAGCAGCGAATTTGAGAAAGGAGGAAATAGTCCAGATCCCATGGTGAAAGTGCATAGTAGAAACTTAGTAGAGGAGTTCTGCTACTGACAATCAAAGGATAAAGGATATCTTTTCTGCAGATAAGATGATTTTTATTACTACTAAAATGAAAGCAACAACTACTGCTGCTACTAGAACAACAGCTGCTGTGCTGTGTGTCACATTGATAGGTCCAAGGGATGCCCATATAAATAGCTAAACATTATTTCTGGGTGTGTCTGTGAGGGTGTTTCTGGAAGAGATTAGAGTCGAATTGATGGGCTGAGTAAAGTAGATGGCCCTCCCCAAAGCTGGTGTTGTTTTCAGTCGCTAAGTTGTGTCTGTCTCTAAGACCCCCATGGACTGCAATACACCAGGCTTTCCTGTCTTGCACTATCTCCCAGAATTTGCTGAAACTCATGTCCATTGAGTCGGTGATGCCATCTTATCCTCTGTTGTCCCCTTCTCCTCCTGCCCTTAATCTTTCCCAGCATCAGGGTCTTTTCCAATGAGTGGACTCTGCATCAGGTGGCCAAAGTAGTGGAGCTTTATCAGTCCTTCCAATGAATATTCAGGGTTGATTTCCTTTAGGATTGACTGGTTTGATCTCTTTGCAGTCCAAGGGACTCTCAAGAGTCTTCTCCAACACCACAGTTTGAAAGCATCAATTATTCGGCACTCTACTTTATGGTCCAACTCTCACATCCATACGTGACTACTGGAAAAACCATAGCTTTGACTCTACCCACCTTTGTCAGCAAAGTGATGTCTTTGCTTTTTATACACCGTCTAGGTTTTTCATCGCTTTTCTTCCAAGAAGTAAGCGTCTTTTACTTTCATGGCTACAGTCACCTTCCATTGTGATCTTGTAGCCCAACAAAATAAAATCTGTTACTACTTCCACTTTTTCACCTTCTATATGCCATGAAGTGATGGGATTGGACACCATGATCTTTGGTTTTTAAATGTTAAGTTTTAAGCCAGCTTTTTCTCTCTTCTCTTTCACCTTCATCAAGAGGCTCTTTAGTTTCTCTTCACCTTCTGCCATAGCTGAGGTTGCTGTTATTTCTCCTGGCAATCTTGATTCCAGTTTGGGATTCATTCAGCCTGGCATTTCCCATGATGTACTCTGCGTATAAGTTAAATAAGCAAGGTGACAATATACAGCCTTGACATACACTTTTTCCCAATTTTGAACCAGTCCCGTGTTCCACATCCAGTTCTAACTAACTTGCTTCTTAATCTGCACACAGGTTTCTCAGGAGATAGGTAGTTGGTCTGATATTCTCATCTTTTTAATAATTTTCCACAATTTGCTGTGATCTTTACAGTCAAAGGCTTTAGCATAGTCAATGAGTCAGATGTTTTCTAGAATTTCCTTGCTTTTTTGATGATGCAACAGATGTTGGAATTTGATCTTTGGTTCTTCTGCTTTTCCTAAATCCAGCTTGTACATCTGAGTGTTCTCAGTTCACTTATTGTTGAAGCCTATCGTGAAAGATTTTGAGCATTACCTTGCTAGCTTATGAAATGAATGCAACTGTATGGTAGTTTGAACATTCTTTGGCATTGCCTTTCTTTAGAACTGGAATGAAAACTGATCCTTTCCAGTCCTGTGGCCATTGCTGAGTTTTCCAAATTTGCTGACATATTGAGTGCAACACTTAAACTGCATAATCTTTTAGGATTTTAAAAAGCTCAACTGGAATTTTATCACCCTCACTATCTTTGTTCATAGTAATGCTTACTAAGGCCCACTTGACTTTACATTCCAGGATATCTGGCTCTAGATGAGCACTCCATCGTGGTTATCCTGGTCATTAAGACCTTTTTTGTATAGTTCTGTGTAGTCTTGCCACCTCTTCTTAATCTCTTCTGCTTCTGTTAGGTCCTTCCTTTGGTGTACAACATCCAATCCATTTGGTCTCAATAGAACAAGAAGGCAAAGAAAGACTGAATTTTCTCTCTAAATTTTTGAGCTGGAAAATTGATCTTCTGCTTGCCCTTGTGCTCAGGCCTTCAGACTATACCACTAATTTTTCTGGATCTCCAGCATATAATATTCATATATATATGGATATCCCTAGTGGCTCAGCAGTAAAGAATTCACCGGCCAATGCAAGAGGTACAGATTTGATCCCTAGGTCAGGAAGATCACCTGGAGAAGGAAATGGCAACCCACTCGAGAATTTTTGTCTGGGAAATCCCATGGACAGAGGAGCATGGTGTGCTAGAGTCCAAGGAGTAGAATACAACTCAGCAACCAAACAATATATATATATATATTGGTATATATATTTATATATATAAATAAATATATACATGCTGCTGCTGCTGCTAAGTCACTTCAGTCATGTCCGACTCTGTGCGACCCCATAGACGGAAGCTCACCAGGCTCCCCTGTCCCTGGGATTCTCCAGGCAAGAACACTGGAGTGGGTTGCCATTTCCTTCTCCAATGTATGAAAGTGAAAAGTGAAAGTGAAGTCGCTCAGTCGTGTCCAACTCTCAGCGACCCCATGGACTGAGATTCTCCATCCATGGGATTCTCCAGGCAAAAGTACTGGGGTGGGGTGCCATTGCCTTCCTCAAATATATACATACATATGTATATATTTATATCACTATATTCTATTTCTCTGGAGGACACTGACTAATATACCTGCCATTTATTAAATAAATATGCTCTTAGTATCTGTATTATATTCTTCATACACATTGTTACTAATCCTCACTACAACCCACATACTCATGTGGCCCTACATTGCTGGTGAAGAAATAAGTTCAGTAAAGTTAAACACTTTCAGCAAGTAAATGATGGATCCAGGATCTGTACCCATCAGAGTAGCTCAGAAACCCAAATTTAGCTATCATTTAGTCAATTAGTATGTGTGAGGTGCTTACCAGTGTGAGAAATTTCAGTTTGTGAATCTTCTATAGCAAAAAATACTTGTACATGAATCTTCCCCTAAATCTCTCTAATCTGAGCTCTTTTGTCCTTCCCTAGACCCCACTCCAGTACTTTTGCCTGGAAAATCCCATGGACGGAGGAGCCTGATGGGCTGCAGTCCACAGGGTCACTGAGGGTCGGACACGACTTAGCGACTTCACTTTCACTTTTCACTTTCATGCATTGGAGAAGGAAATGGCAACCCACTCCGGTGTTCTTGCCTGGAGAATCCCAGGGACGGGGGAGCCTGGTGGGCTGCCATCTATGGGGTCGCACAGAGTCGGACACAACTGGAGTGACTTAGCAGCAGCAGCAGTAGATCATCTTGGATTTGGGGGATCACCAGTGATGGATTCGTGTGACTACCTCAGTTCTACATTGTTGCTTTAATATTTTATCATTTCATTTTAGTCCTCCTTTCCCCCTCCAGATATCTCTTTATAATTAAGACCTTTGCTTTACCCTTTACTTTTTAACAGAAATAAAATATTAGCTTTTATTTCAATATCCTTTAGATATTATATCCAATAAATTAAAAATCCAGTAAGTTAAATTATTTATTCTTTAAAAATTTATTGATGACTTATTATATGTTGAGGAAACCAATGCAAATATAAACTGGCTTATGCCCTTAGGAAACTTTTAGGCTTATTGAACTTAGAAAATCAGCTAAATACAATTCAGTGTAATACTGTGGATTATTATGATGGACATACATAAATAAATTCTTAAACTGAGGTAGAAGAATCAGGGGTTTCTCCTTGATGGAAATGGTGACTGAGTTCAATGTAAAGCATCAAAAATGAGTTAATCAAACAAAGAAAGGCCAGTGCATTTCAAAAAGAGAAAACAATGTTCAAAGGCAGAGTTAAAAGAAAACAGGAATTAATTCTAAATGATAGGAATTTAGATTTGAGAGAGGTAGAAGCATGTGAGAGAGCCAATTGAAGACATATTCAGAGATCAAACCAGGAAGGGATTTAGAGGTCATAATAAAAAGATGCACTTTTATTCACTGGACAGTCCTGGGAAAATATTACTAATCCAGAAGAGGAATCCTAAGGGCTTGAACTAAGGCAGTGACTATAGATGACAGCAAGCAAACACATATTGCTGCAGTTTAGAGCTTGTCAGGAACATTGAGCTCTTTAGAAATTGTCATCCTGCAAACTGTATTATATACAACTAATTTCTATCTACTGTAGGAAGGGGGTTCAATAACAGCACTATGACTAGAGCCCAGGTGTAATCGAGGGTAGTGGTTCCTTATAGATAGAGTTTTCTGTTTTCTAAACTCCCCAAGAAAGTTTAAAAGTTGTATTTCCCTAAAAATTTGAGTTACTGACAATGATTTACACTTCTTTTTGGGGAAAAAAAAAAGACTTATTACCCTGAAGTAGAAGCATAGTAGTTACTTATTTTTTGTATGTGAGTACATGCATTTGTACATGCTAAGTTTTGTCAGGTTTAGTCACATCCTTGATCTTTCTCAAAAGCTGAGAGTAATGAGTCTGACCTTGTTGAAGTCCTAGGCTATCTTTCTTGCCCAGCTCCTGTTGGAAAACATGTAGTGTCCTGTCAAGCATGCTGGAAGGAAAATCAGTGAACACTATACATTTATTAAGGACCTACTTTGTGTACACATTTTGCTAAGTGCTGTGAAATGTAAAAATAGAATATAACTAGCTCCTTCATTCTCAAAGTATAATTGGAAAGAGTAAAAAAACAAACAAACAAAATGAGGTTTTGAGACAATACCATTGTTTTAAGTGTAAGGGTTCAGAGCACAAGTCAATGTAGGATATGCTTGACTAGTAGTGAGAGGACATCTAGAAGGGGATTCTGGCTGAGCACAAAAGAGGGAGTAAGCTTGCATATTGAGAGTGGAGATGGCTGGGATGGGGAAGTAGATTGTGAAGAACCTTTAACATTAAGCAAGAAATTTCGGTTTTAAGTTGTGAATAGAAGAATATATTAATTAACTGTTGTTTGAAGGGAGGAAAAATATTTCAGGAAGTATGGATTTGCAGCTATGTGCCTCACTCAAGATTTCGTAGTGTGTTATTATTGTTGTTGCTCAGTTGCTAACTCATGTCCAGCTCTTTTGAGACCACATGGGTTGTAGCCCACCAGGCTCCTCTGTCCATGGGTTTCTCAAGGCAAGAATACTGGAATGGGTTGCCATTTCCTCCTTCAGAGGATCTTCCTGACCCGGGGATTGAACCCATGTCTCCTGTGTCTCCTGCACTGGCATGCAGACTCTTTACCACGGTGCCACCTTGTGCGGAGGCTGAGACAAGGGCTTGCATAGAAGTTGTTTATTTTGAGGAGTTACCCGAGGAATTAGGAGGGAAGGATAAGGAGGAGGGCAGTAGACAAGGAGGGAAAGCCAACGCACCTTCAATACTAAGTAGGCCCCACACAGTGAACTTCTGAGGAGCTATCCTGCAGAATCATTACACACAGGCTGGAAGAGGGGAACATTTACTCACAAGTGCTCCATAAAGTATTAACTCCATCATTCTTTCCATTGCATTTGTGTGCTTGCTGCTGAGTCAGAAAGTCCAAGAACAGATGTGAAAAATCCATGTTAGAGCTGAGGGTAGATGCTCTCATGTTAGAGTTTATCAAAGGTAGTGCCAGAAAAAACTACAGTTGGAGTAGGGCTGAGAAAACCTGACCCCGAGAAAGGCACGGGGTGTTAGATGCATTTGTCATTTCAGGCTGATGGGAACAGGGCCTGTAAAAGTCTTAAACTATTACAAAATAAATTCAGATTTATTATTTGCAAAATTACTGTTTTAATATAGGCTAACAAATTATTGCTTAGAAAGTATTTGGCATATCTTGTAATGAAAAATTAAAATGGTTTGTTATGAATGTCATATTTCTCAAAGCTTAATATGATGCCTGGCACAGAGCAGATGTTCAGTACTGTATAAGAAGGATTGAGACATCAATTCAGGTAAATGTGTGCTTCAAAATGCATTGAAAATTATATTCCTCAGTACAGCTGGGATAGTGGTGGTGCCAAGGAGTAGAGGAAAGGGTTTTTATTGCAAAAAGTTTATTTTGAAAATATTTATGGAATGCACCAAGGGAAAACAGTAGTTTACCTTTAAATCAAATTATTTCATAAGTTATTTCAAATTGTATTTGATTTGTATTTGAAGTAATAGGGTTTTTTTTTTTCCCTTAAAATTAAACCCTCTACCTATGTCTAAAATGTTCTATAATCTGTAGTGAACAGGAATAGCCTTATGTATCAATGTAAATGAAAAAAAAAAAAAAAAACAACAACAACAAAAAAAACAAAACCTAAATGGTCACACAAAGAATTAATAAAAAGTCTCTTTTGTAAAGTTTCAATCTGCTTCCATATCACATATACTACTCACAGAATTATTTGTAAATATTATGGTAAGTGAACCTTTTTCAAGATGTGGAATTGTATCATTTCCATTCTCCTTTGCAATTAGAAGAGGGAAAGACAGAAGTAGTGACTAATTTCCTCTTCTTGGGCTCTAAAATCACTGCAGATGATGACTACAGCCATGAAATCATAAGATGATTGCTTCCTGGCAGGAAAGCTATGACAAACCTAGATGGTGTGTTGAAAAGCTGAGATATCACTCTGCTGACAAAGGTCCGTATAATCAAGGCTATGATTTTCTCAGTGGTCATGTATGGTTGTTAGAGCTGGACAGTAGAGAAGGCAAAATGCCAAAGTATTGATGCCTTCAAAGTGTGGTGCTGCAGAAGACTCCTAAAAGTCCATCAAGGAAATCAAACCAGTCAATCTGAAAGGAAATCAGCCCTGAATACTCGGAAGGACTGATGCTGAAGCTGAAGCTCCAGTATTTTGGTCATCTGCTGTGAACAGCCAACTCTTTAGAAAAGTCCCTGATTCAGGGAAAGATTGAGGGCAGAAGGAGAAGAGAGTATCAGAGGATGAGACGGCTAGATGGCATCACCAATGCAATGGATATTAACTTGGGCAAACTTCTGGAGATGTTGAGGGACAGGGAGGCCTGGCGTGGTATAGTCCATGGGGTCACAAAGAGTCGGACATGACTGAGTGACTGAACAACAAAGGGAAAATGTACTGCATACCTGTTGTGTCACTAAGATTCAGAAAGCTATAGTGGATCAGATGGGCGACAGACTATCAAACAGTGACCATGATCTTTTCTTGGTTCAAGTTTGGCTTTGGGAAGTATTTTGGAGCTTCTTCCCAGTCCAACCACAGCTGGTCTTTGCTAGTTATATAAAACCTACTTTTCATTACATATCACAATCTGAGAAATGGTTCATAGTTGTTGCACAGAATGAGAGAAGATCACACTCAAAATGACAATTTTTAAAATATCTAGTCAGCTCATGAGGCATCATTTGTCAAGCTTTTTTCACCTTTCCAATTTGCTTCAAATGCTTAACAACCATAGAATGGTCCACATGGAGTTCTTTGGTGATTTCTTATATAGTTGTAAGAGGATTGGTTTCTATGATGGCTCTCAGTTGGTTGTGGGAAATAGATGGGGAAACAGTGGAAACAGTGTCAGACTTTATTTTTCTGGGCTCCAGAATCACTACAGATGGTGACTGCAGCCATGAAATTAAAAGACGCTGACTCCTTGGAAGGAAAGTTATGACCAACCTAGATAGCATATTCAAAAGCAGAGACATCACTTTGCAAACAAAGGTTCGTCTAGTCAAGGCTATGGTTTTTCCTGTGGTCATGTATGGATGTGAGAGTTGGACTGTGAAGAAGGCTGAGCACCGAAGAATTGATGCTTTTGAACTGTGGTGTTGGAGAAGACTCTTGAGAGTCTCTTGGACTGCAAGGAGATCCAACCAGTCTATTCTGAAGGAGATCAGCCCTAGGTGTTCTTTGGAAGGACGGATGCTAAAGCTGAAAGTCCAGTACTTTGGCCACCTCATGCGAAGAGTTGACTCATTGGAGAAGACTCTGATCCTGGGAGGGATTGGGGGCAGGAGGAGAAGGGGATGACAGAGGATGAGATGGCTGGATGGCATCACTGACTCGATGGATGTGAGTCTGAGTGACCTCTGGGAGTTGGTGATGGACAGGCAGGCCTGGCATGCTGTGATTCATGGGGTCGCAAAGAGTCAGACACAACTGAGTGACTGATCTGATCTGATCTGATCTGATCAGTTGGTTGTTGTCAACTTCTGATGGTCAGCCACTACACTCATCATCTTCAACGCACTCATGTCCTTTGCAAAACTTCTTGAAACACCACTGCACTGTACATTCACTAGCAATTCCTGGGCCAAATGTATTGTTGATGTTGCAAGTTGCCTCTGTTGCTTTATGATCCATTTTGAACTTGAATAAGAAAATCACTCAAATTTGCTTTTTTTGTATAAATAAATATAAAATAAACAAGTAATAAGTCATTACCAACAAAAAATGAAGTGAGAAATGCACAATAAAATGATGTATAACAAAACCACATTTATTTAAAAAATGTATCCCAATATTAAATGGCAAAGTTAAATAATACAAAGCTGCATTTACTTTTGTACCAACTTAAAAAAGATTCCACATATAAGCAATATCATATGATCTTTGTCTTTGGCTTATTTCACTTAGTATAATAATCTCTAGGTTCATTCAAGTTGCTGCAAATGGCATTACTTCATTCTGAGTAGTATTTCATAAAGTATGTGCGCTACATCTTTTTTATCCATTACTCTGTCAATGGACATTTGCTTCCATGTCTTGATTATTGTAAGTAGTGCTGCAATGAACATTTGGGTGCATCTATCTACCTTTCTGAAGCATGGTTTTCTCCAGATGTATGCCCAGGGGTGGTATTGGACAATCATGTGTTAGCTCCTTTTTTTTTTTTTAAAGGAACCTCTATACTCTTCTCCATAGTGGCTGCACCAGTTTACATTTCTACCAACGGTGTAGGAAAGTTTGCTTTTCTCCACATCTTCTCAAGCATTTATTTGTTGACTTTTTGATGATGGTCATTCTGACTGGTGTGAGGTGATATGTCATTGTAGTTTTGATTTGCATTTCTCTAATTGTTGGACTTCCTTGGGAGCTCAGACAGTAAAGAATCTACCTGCAATGCAGGAGACACTAGTTTGATCCTATATTTGGTGGCTCAGAGGGTAAAGCATCTGCCTGCAATGCAGGAGACCTGGGTTTGATCCCTGGGTGGGGAAGATCCCCTGGAGAAAGAAAATGGCAACCCACTCCAGTATTCTTGCCTGGAAAACCCCATGGATGGACAAGCCTGATAGGCTACAGTCCATGAGGTCGCAAAGAGTTGGACACGACTGAGCGACTTCACTTTCACTTTTCACTTTCTGAAGAAGGAAATGGCTACTGACTCCAGTATTCTTACTTAGAAAATCTAGCTAGCTACAGTCCATGGGGGTCACAAAGAGTCAGACTTGACTGAGCAACTAACACTTTCACTTTCTCTAATAGTTAGTGAGGTTGAGCAATTTTCATGTACCTTTTGACCATCCGTATGTCTTCTTTCTGAAGGGGAGGCTTCAGAGCTACAGAGCCAGGTATGTTTGGGGCAGAGAGTAGACTCTGGGCCCTTGTTCCTCAACATTAATGGATTGCAATGAACCAATTCTATTAAAATTTCTGTCAGCTTCAGAACTTTAAGTCTTAGTTGTCTCTTCAGAGATATGTTTCCTGGTTTAAATCCTTCAGTACTGTGTGGATTTGTAAGCTCCCAGAGTATCCAGTGCTTATAAATATAGGTAATAGGAGACTCTTATTTTCCAGGGAGGTTAATTTTAATTTCAAGTCATCTTAACCCTTATAACACTGAATGGTTTAATTTTAATGAAGTAATTTATATCAGGCAAGATATCACCAGGGAACCATGTGGAAAATGATTTCTTTTTGTCTCAGATTGTATCTTTTCAGTAGTCTGAAGAAATTAGGAAAATGAAGACAGAGCCGGCCAATGACTGTTTATGCAGCACTGTAAAACCCTTCATCATTCCATCGAACATATTCATTTTAAACCTTATATCCCAGTGCTTAATGAAATTGTATCTTTCCCATGCAGTCTTATATTTTGTTATCAGAAGTCTCACATTTAAGAAAATAACTGCTTTGAATATTAGAGGTCAGCACCCAATTGCGAAATGTGATATAGCAAACCAGCTTTAAATACAGGTTCTTTCCTATTTTTATACATAATATGTTCCTAAAAATTGAATGTTGAAAATTCATGAAAAATATATATTAAGCAGAAGTGTTTTAAAATACTAAAAATTCATACTATAATCTTCCTTTTTAGATAAAATCTTGTTGATCTAAGGAGATGGCATCACCACCTACTTATTTGCTCAAACCATTTGTATGGGTAATCATCCTTGAGTCTTCATTTTCCTGTACCACCACTCCAAAAAATCTCTGTAGATCTGTTTACAAAATATAACCATTCATTTTTCTATTTTCAGAACTTCTACTCAGTTCCAAACATCACCTTTCATGTAGACTGTGATAACAGACTTCTATTCTATCTTCCTGTGTCCACTTTTGTTTTCCTTCTTATATACAATTCACCCAACAGCCAGGAAAATCTCAAAACATATATGCAAAAATGTATTTCCACTATTCGAAACTCTCTAATGAATTAACATCACAGTCTAAGTAAAATCCAAATGCTTTACCAAATCAAGGACTCTTCTGTAATCCAGGAACATGAGAAATTTGGCCATCCTGAACTTTGCTTCTCTTTTGACCATGGCTGATCTCTTTATTTTCTTTTCCCCTTCTTTCCTCCATAAGCATTTCTAGTATTCTTATATCTACTAGCTTCTGTGCCAAGCAATGAGATCCCCATGACTGGAATTTTCTTACCTATCAGAGCATTTTATTCATCATTCAAGCCCCAGATTTCACACACACACACACACACACACACACACACAAAAACCAATAAAGTTTCCTGTGACGCTCTGAGCAACATGTAGTCTCGTTTGCTCTTTTAAAATGTATTATTTATGTACAATAAAATCCATACATTTTAAGGCTGCAGCTAGATGAATTTTGGTAATTGTATAAAATTGCATAAGCACCATTTTAATGACAATATAGACTAGCTCCTTTATCTTAGTAGGACTTCCCTGTTGGCTCAGATGGTTAAGTGTCTGTCTTTAATGTGGGAGACCGGGGTTCAATCCCTGGTTTGGGACGATCCCCTGGAGAAGGAAATGGCAATCCACTGCAGTACTATTGCCTGGAAAATCCCATGGACAGAGGAACCTGGTAGGCTACAGTCCATGGGGTCGCAAAGAGTCGGACACGACTGAGCAACTTCACTTTCACTTTATTTTAGAAGTATTCTCATGGCACTTTGTTGTTGATTATTTTCTAGTTACCACTGATTTACCTGGTGTTACTATAGGTTTGTCTCTCCTAGAATAACATAATTGATATCAGAAAGTGCATTGCTCTATTTCTTTCACTTAGCAAAATGTTTTTGAGATGCATTCATGTTGTTGGGTATATTATTATTTTGTTTGTGTTGCTGAGCAGTATTCCATAGTATGGATGCATCACAATTTATTCATTGATTTCCCAATTGATGAACATTTGGTTTGTTTGTAATTTGGGGTTATTATTGTTGTGACCATGCATGTACATGTTTTTGAGTAGACATTTATTCTTACTTTTCCTAGAATATTACCTAGAAAGGGAATAAGTATATGCTTAATCATATAAGATACTGCCTATTAGTTTCAAAGTGACTGCAACATTTCTCATTTTTACCAGCAATATTTGAAAGTTCTAGTTGTTCATATCCTCACCAACACTTAGTGAGATCAGTCTTTTTAACTCTGGCCATTCTAGTGCATGTGTAATGGTATCTCCTTGTAGTTTTAATTTCTCAGATATTTGTGATAATAAACAATACTTTGTGTGCTTACTATACATTTGTGTATGTTCTTAGGTGAAATACTTTTCATATATTTTATCTATTTTTTATTGTCAAAATGGAGTTGTAAGTCTTCTTTATATATTATATATTCTGGAAGTAAGGTATTTGCTTGATATATTTTTGCTTAAACTTTATCACATTTTATGACTTGCCTTTTGGTTCTGGTAAGAATGGTTTTCAGAAAGAGCTTTAAATTTGATGTTTATTTTATCACATTTTTTTTTAAAACATTTTTTTCTGGGTGCTACTTAAAAATTCATTGCCTAACCTGATGTCAAGTGGGCCGTAAGAGCCATTACTATGAACAGAGATAGTGGAGGTGATGAAATTCCTGCTGAGCTATTTCAAATCCTAAAAGATGATACTGTTAAAGTGTTGCACTCAATATATCAGAAAATTTGGAAAACTCATCTGTGGCCACAGGACTGGAAAAGGTCAGTTTTCATTCTAATCCCAAAGAAGGGAAATGCCAAAGAATGTTTAAACTACTGGACAATTGCACTCATTTGTGAGTTCTAGAAAGGTAATGCTCAAAATTCTTCAAGCTAGGCTTTAACAATAAGTGAACTGAGAACTTCTAGATGTATAAGCTGGATTTAGAAAAGGCAGAGGAACCAGAGATAAAATTACAATATTCATTAGATCATAGAAAAAGCAAGGGAATTCCAGAAAAACATCTACTTCAGCTTCATTGACTACACTAAAGTTTTTACTGTGTGGATCACAAGAAAACTGTTGAAAATTCTTAAAGAGATGGGAATACCTGACACCTGACCTGCCTCCTGCGAAACCTGTATGCACGTCAAGAAGCAACAGTCGGAACTGGACATGGAACAATGGACTGGTTCAAAATTGGGAAAAGAGTCTGTCAAGGTTGTATATTGTCACCCTGCTTATTCAACTTACATGCAGAATACATCATGCAAAATAACAGGCTGGATGAAGTTCAACCTAGAATCAAGATTGCCGGGATAAATACCAATAATCTTATATATACAGATAACTCCACCCTAATGGCAGAAAGCATAGAGGAACTAAAGAGCCTCTTGATGAAGGTGAAAGAGGAGAGTGAAAAGCTGGCTTATAACTCAACATACAAAAAACTAAGATCATGGCATCCAGTCCCATCACTTCAAGGCAAATAGATGGGGAAAAATAGAAAGAATGACAGACTTTTATTTTCTTGGGCTTCAAATCACTGCAGATCATGACTGAAGCCATGAAACGAAAAGATGCTTGCTCCTTTGAAGATACAAAGAGTCAGCTCATTGGAAAGGACCCTGATGCTGGGCAAGATTGAAGGCAGGAGAAGGGGAAGACAGAGGATGAGATGGTTGAATGGCATCACTGATTCAGTGGACATGCTGCTGCTGTGTCGCTTCAGTCCTGTCCGACTCTGTGCGACCCCACAGACGGAAGCTCACCAGGCTCCCCCGTCCCTGGGATTCTCCAGGCAAGAATACTGGAGTGGGTTGCCATTTCCTTCTCCAATGCATGAAAGTGAAAAAAGTGAAAGTGAAGTCGCTCAGTCGTGTCCGACTCTTAGCGACCCCATGGACTGGAGCCTACCAGGATCCTACTTCCATGGGATTTTCCAGGCAAAAGTACTGGCGTGGGGTGCCATTGCCTTCCCCAATGGACATGAGTTTGAGCCAACTCTGGGAAACAGTGAGAGACAGGCAAGCCTGGTATGCTGCAGTCCATGGGGTCACAAAGATTTGAACAGAACTGAGTGACTGAACAACAACCTGATGTCACATAGATTTTCTCCTATGCTTTCTTTTGAAGTTTCATAATTTTAGTTTACTACCTATTTTGATTTAAGTTCTGCATTTGCTGAGGAGGTTAAAGTTTATCTTTTTCCATAGACATATTCAGTAGTGTAACCATTTTATGATGTATGTAAATCACACCATTATTCTGTACACCTTAAATTCATATAGTGCCGTATGTCAGTTATATCTCAGTACAACTGGAAAGAAGAAAACATAACAGTAACACATAAGGAAAGTTAAATGGGGTAGAAAACAGATAAATCTAGTTCACTAGTTTTAAATATTCTTTCAAAGCAAAGAGAAGGACACTTTCAAATTATTAAAATGAAAGCTCAACAAATAAATGCAAAATTATAAAAAGATAAATAAGAAAAAAGATAACCAATTATTCTTGCATCTCTTGTTGAAAGAATATATTTTTCTCAGTTAATTAACTTATCACCTTTGTCAAAAATCAATTTATTGTATACACATGGGTCTATTACTGGGCTCTCTAATCTGTTCCATTGATGAATTGGTCTACCCTTATATCAAGATCATATTGTCTTGAGTACTGTATCTTTAGGGTAAGCCTTAAAATTAGTCAATGTAAGTGCTTCAACTTTGTTCTTACTTTCTAAAATTATTTTGGTTTTTCTTGGTGTTTTTTGCATTTCCATATAAATTTAAAAACAAAGTTATCAATTTTCTACATCCATTGAAGTGATGATATGTTTTATTCTTTATTATGGTCAATTATATTGTTTGGTTTCTTAAGCATTAAACCAACTTTGAATTCCCAGGATCGACTTCCACATCATTATAATGAGTTCTTCTTTTTGCATTTTTATTGGATTTAATTTGCTAATGATTTCTTTCAAATTTTTTGTAGCTGTATTCATGAGGAACATCAGTCTGTGGTTTCCTTTTCCTGTGGTGTCTTTGTGTATTTTTGAAATCAAGATGACATTAACCTCATAAAATTATTTAGAATCATTCTCTTTTTTCTGAAAGTGTAGGATTGAAATTTCTTAAATGTTTGGAAAAAACTTTAAATGGCACAATCTGAGCCTAAGGAATTGTGCAAGTGTGTATGTGTTAGATGGAGGAGAATATTAACTATGAATTCAATTTTTAAAATTTATATAGGACAGTACAAGTTTTCTACTTCTTCTTGGATGACTTTTGGTAGTTTCTATCATTAAGGAATGTGTCCATTTTGATTTATTGCCATAAAATTTTTCACTATGTTACCTTATTGTCCTTTTAAAGTCTGAAGGCTCTTGATTCCTGTTGATAGTACTATATACCTTATCTTTCCTTCCTTCTTCCTTCCATCCTTACCTCCTTTCTTCCCTTTTTTTTTCTTTATCTTTCTCCCTCTGGTTAAACATTCATTTCACTGATTCCCTCCCACCAAATGTTTTACTTTCATTGATTATATCTATTGTTTTTGCTTTCTATTTCATTGATTTCTGCTCTTATATTTATTTCTGAATTTCTGCATGTCTTGAGCATAATTTAATTTGTTTTTTAGTTTCTTAGAAGTTTAGGTCCTTAATTTCAGACTTTTTTTCCCTAATATAGGCTTTTAGTGCTAAACATTTCCCTAGAAACATTGCTCTAGCTACAGCTTATAAATTGTGATATATTTTTATTATCATTGATCATTTACTTTTTTATTCAATGCAATATTTAATTAAAATATGTTGTTTAATTTCCAAACATCTGGATTTTTTCTGGAAACATTATTGCTGGGTTTTAATTTAATTACAATGGAGTTAGAGAATATATTTTTTTTGTTTTCAAACGTTTTAAAATTTATGGAGGCTTTTCTTATTACTCAAAATATAGTTATCCTAGTAAATGTACCCATGCATTTGAAAAGGATGTCATTCTCCTATTTGGGAATGTAGAGTCTTATAAATGTTAATTTAGTCAAGATATTTGATAGTGCTGTTCAGATTTTTCATGTCTGCTAATGTTTGCCTAATTATTTAATAAATTGTGTAGAAAATGAATGTTAAAATCTTCATGTAAAATTGTGAAATGTTATAATTTTCTCCTCAATTCTGTTGAGTTCTCATATATTTTATGTTATTAAGTACTTGTGTATTTATGACTGTTATCTTTTCCTGATGACACTTTATTACCAAGTACCCCTCTTTTTGTCTTAAGATCTACTTTCTTTTACATATATATACATATATATGTATGGTGTATCTTTTTCATTCATTTGCTTATAGTCAATCTGCTTTACATCTTAAAGCAGGTGTCCCCAACCTCCGGGATTTCATGCCTGATGATCTGAGGTGGAGCTGATGTAATATAATGAGCTAGTGTACAATAAATGTAATGCACTTAAATCAACCCAAAACCATCCCCACCCCATGGTCTGTGGAAAAATAATCTTCCACAAAACTGGTACCTGATGCCATAAAGATTGGGGACCGCTGCTTAAAGTATGTCTTTTGTAGGCAGAATAAAGCAGGATTAAGAAAAAAAAAGCATCTAGCTAACTTTTAATGTAATAATTAATATTTTCATAGTTGAGTCTAATATTTTAATATTATTTTACTTGCCTTTTTTAGTTTTGTTTCTCTGTTCCTTTGTTCCTTATTTTTAAAAAAATTATCTATGGATTTTTTTAAGAATTCCACTTAAAATTTCCTGGAAAACTTTGGGTTATATTTCTACATTTTAAATAATTGCCTTATAAATTAACAACATACATCATTAAATTTCCATAGACCACTTACAGTTAACACATGTTACTTGAGATAAATTACAGACATCTCACAAACACATAGATCCATTTTCCTTCCATTTTTAGTTGATAAATATATACATATATATATATGTATATAATCTGTGTAGTAAAAATGTATCTTTATTATATAAATACATTTTAAAATCCTAAAAGAACATATGTTAAATGTTGTATTAAACATTGCATGATTTACAAAAAAACAAATTTGTAAAAGGCAACATGAAAAATAACTTGCACTTATCTAGATTGTTACCATTTCCATATTTACCATTTATCCAGAGAATTAGCAGCTTTTCACTCTTTTTTGGGAATCTTAGTTTCAATCTGGTATCACCTTCCTTTAGACTGAAAAATTTCCTTTAGTATCTATTGTACTGCAGATTTGTATCTCTTGATTCCCTGAAAATGCCTTTATTTTCTCCTTCCTCCTTTTCCCCCAGTTTATTGAGGTATAATTGACAAATAAAAATTGTATATGTTTTAAGTGAACAACATGATGGTTAGATAGATAAATGCACTTGAAATGGTCACCACAATCAAATTCATTTTTGCATTTGTCACCTCACATAATTCATTTTTTTGCTTCTTTTGGTGTGATGAGGACATTTAGAATTTACTCTCTTAGCAGATTTCAAGTATACATGTTAATAATTATCATCATCATGTTTTACATGAGATTTCTAGGATTTATTGATCTTATAATGGAAATTTTTACCCTTTCAACAACAGCTTCTCATCATTTTCCATCACCTCAATCTGCCCTAGACCCTGATAATCACTGGTGTAGTCTCTGGTTATGTGAGCTTGACTTTTCATACTGCACGTATTAGTGAGATTGCACAGTATTAATCTTTCTCTGTTTGACTTATTTCACTTAGCACAAGTCTTTGGCTCCATCCATGTTGATGAAAATGTCAAGATTTTTTTCATTTTTGTGGTTGAATAATATCCCATTATCTGCCTATCTATCTATCTTAATCTTTCCTCTTTCCTATATTGGGTGGGGTTTTTTGTACTTTTTATTTTTTTGGTCTCAAGTTTATCCTATTTTTATTTCAAAATTTTATATTGGAATTTCCATTTCATTCATTAGATTTCATTGTTTCTGTTTTTTGGCTGATGCTTTCTATTATGTTGTTTATATATTTACTTATTGGAAACATGTTTTGTTTTAGTTCACAGAGAGCAATTATAAGAGCTTCTTTATGATCCACATCCATTTGTTTCAATATCTAGTTTATTTAGCTGTCAGACTGAATAGATTTTCTATCCTCTTGAGAAAGGGTTTCATTTTCTTGGTTCTCTTTATTTCAGTTAATTTTGGATGGTATTTTGGACATTATGAATGTTACGCTTTGGAGATTCTGGAGTGTGTATTTTCTCCAGTGAGCATTTCCTTTGTCCTATAGGGTCAATTTCTTTTAGCTGGAATTGAACTGCAAACTCTGCCTCTTGGATGGTATCTTTTATCTAAGTCTAGATCTTTTGTCTTTAGCAGAGTTGCTTTGAGTCTATTCTGTGCCTGCTTGGGTTAGAAATTGTCTGAGAATTGAAAAAGTTTGAGGATTCCCCTCTCTGATTCTTTCCATTTTGGGATCCCCCAACTCTCTTCAGCATTTATGGTTTTCCAGTTTCAGTATTTTCTCCAGGTTAGAAATGCTGTAGACTTTAACACAAACATCTTTGTTGCCACTGAGTAAACAGTGTGGACTGAATTTAGTTCAAGGTTACTGCTACTGCTGAGTCACTTCAGTCAAGTCTGACTCTGTGCAACCCCATAGATGGCAGCCCACCAGGCTCCCCCACCCCTGGGATTCTCCAGGCAAGAACACTGGAGTGGGTTGCCATTTCCTTCTCCAGTGCATGAAAGTGAAAAGTGAAAGTGAAGTCTCTCAGTTGTGTCCGACTCTTAGTGACCCCATGGACTGACTGCAGACCATCAGGCTCCTTCATCCATGGGGTTTTCCAGGCAAGAGTACTGGAGTGGGGTGCCATTGCCTTTTCCCAGTTCAAGGTTAAATGCCTAGTAAATAGATGGGGAAACAGTGGAAACAGTGGATGACTTTATTTATTTGGCTCCAAAATCACTGCAGATGGTGATTGCAGCCATGAAATTAAAAATGTTTATTCCTTGGAAGGAAAGTTATGACTAAACCTAGACAGCATATTAAAAAGCAGAGACATTACTTTGTCAACAAAAGTCTGTCTAGTCAAGGCTATGATTTTTCCGGTAGTCATCTATGGATGTGAGAGTTCACTATAAAGAAAGCTGAGCACTGAAGAATTGATGCTTTTGAACTGTGGTGTTGGAGAAGGCTCTTGAGAGTCCCTTGAACTGCAAGGAGATCCAACCAGTCCATCCTAAAGGAAATCACTCCTGGGTGTTCATTGGAAGGACTGATGTTGAAGTTGAAACTCCAAAACTTTGGCTACCTGATGCGAAGAGCTGACTCATTTGAAAAGACCCTGATGCTGGGAAAGATTGAGGGCGGGAGGAGAAGGGGACGACAGAGGATGAGATGGCTGGATGGCATCACTGACTCAATGGACATGAGTTTGGGAAACTCTAGGAGTTGGTGATGGACAGGGAGGCCTGGCCGTGTTGTGGTTCATGGGGTTGCAAAGAGTTGGACATGACTGAGCAACTGAACTGAACTGAAAGTTACTCTGGTGTAGCTCCCCTCTTTCTTTCTCAAGTTATTAATTCACTTCTGAAGAACTTATTTTTGTTGCTCTCTGATACTTTCAGAAAGTTGCTTTTTATGTTATGTCCAAGTTTTATAGTTGTTTTTGGCAGCAGGGAGACAATATTTTGTGTTATGCTAAATATTAAGTATTTTTGAGACAAAAACAACGTATACTCATGGTGTCACTGTGGCATCTTCTAGATGTTCAATGTATTTCTGCTAGATTTAGCTGATATTAAACCACATTGACTTACATATATGCAGGCTTCCCTGGTGGTTCAATGGTAAAGAATCCCCCTGCCATACAAGAGCTGCTGGAGACATGAGTTCCATTCCTGGGTTGGAAAGATCCTCTGGAGAAGAGCATGGCAACCCACTCCAGTATTCGTGCCTAGAGAATCCTATGGACAGAGTTGCCTGGCAGGCTACAGTGCATAGGATCGCAAAGAGTTCAAAACAACTGATGCGATTGTAGACGCAAGTACGACTTAAATATATGCAATAGAGAAAAGATCTATCAGCTAGAAGAAAGACAAAAGAAGCTCAAAAATGCTAACATACTGCTGCTGCTAAATCACTTCAGTCGTGTCCGACTCTGTGCGACCCCATAGACAGAAGCTCACCAGGCTCCCCCGTCCCTGGGATTCTCCAGGTAAGAATACTGGAGTGGGTTGCCATTTCCTTCTCCAATGCATGAAAGTGAAAAGTGAAAGTGAAGTCGCTCAGTCGTGTCCGACTCTTAGCGACCCCATGGACTGGAGCCTACCAGGATCCTCCGTCCATGGGATTTTCCAGGCAAAAGTACTGGGGTGGGGTGCCATATGCTCTACTAATTCAATAGCATAAAACTACGTTTGAGTCTCATAAGTACAAAATCACCTCAAGATGACAAATTTGTAAATTTTGGATCTCTTAGTGGCTGCCCTTTTATTTAACTTGATCTCATTTTTTAAAAACTATATTGACAGAAAATATAGAATACATATTAAATATATTGATGCATTTTTTTCAGGATTTTGAGAGCCTTTACAGATGAAAGTATATAGGAAATGATAAAGATGGCATAGGAGAATTAAAGGAGGTAAGACCTTTAATTAAAGGAGGTAAGACCCATCTAAGCACATCACAGACTTAGAAAGAAAATTACTCTCTTACTTCATCAATGCAGATCATCTCTGTTATTACTGATGTGTGGGACTCATGAGCTCAGAATCTGAGGTCATTAAGAAAAATTGTAGCTTCGAAGCCATTAATACAGAGTGAAAAAGTTTAGATTTTCTTCACTCTGTGTTACAAGATTTCATTTTGAATATCACTTTTGCATTGGAGAAGGAAATGGCAACCCACTCCAGTGTTCTTGCCTGGAGAATCCCAGGAACGGAGGAGCCTGGTGGGCTGCCGTCTATGGGGTCGCACAGAGTTGGACACGACTGAAGCGACTTAGCAGCAGCAGCAGCATGCTGAGACATTTGAAAACATTATTGGTCTTATTATGGTATACACGTGTGTAGTCTGACTTCTCATTGTCTCTTCACTGACTAAATCGGTAATGATGGCATATATATTGGATGTATTAGAAATTAAATCATTGATCTCGCAATAAAACTGCCTGTATCTCTATTGTGCTCGAAGGCAATGTTTACATTATTCATTTTTTACAAAGTTGGAATCCTTTTGCAAAGTCAGTTCGGGGTTAGCTTTTATTTAGAAATGGATTGCGAGTAAGTTTTAGGATTAAAACAAAGAAAATGAAAGTAACAGTGTTTTTGACTCACAAATAATAGTTGATTAAATTATTCAGTTATAACATTATAATTATCCAACTATGTAAGCTTACAAGTGCTATTTGAGTATAAAAAAGTAAAGTATGACCATATCCTTTAAAATTTAGAGAAGGTTAAGATGGTAAGGCTGAAACTCCAGTACTTTGGCCACCTCATGGGAAGAGTTGACTCATTGGAAAACACTCTGATGCTGGGAGGGATTGGGGGCAGGAGGAGAAGGGGACGACAGAGGATGAGATGGCTGGATGGCATCACTGACTCGATGGATGGGAGTCTGAGTGACCTCCGGGAGTTGGTGATGGACAGGGAGGCCTGGCGTGCTGCGATTCATGGGGTCCTAAAGAGTTGGACACGACTGAGCGACTGAACTGAACTGAAGATGAAGACTGCAAAGTTTGCTTTTAACCTGAGGCCCAGTAATAATGGGCCATTCTTGCCTAGTATAAAGCTGCAAAGCCCATTTTATGAAATTGCCAAATGGGCCAGTTCTGAACTCAGCACAATTTACAATATCAGCTTACACCCAACGTAGCCATTTTCCCTTTCCATAATGCTAATATAACTAGGTGAACAATGTGGTACATTTATTTTGAGTTTCATCATGGAAATAAAGCATGTAAGGAGATAATAGTATTTGTATCTTCTGTTTACAAGCTTTCTGATAGATACAAAGTCCTCATAAATTATTTCACTTGGTGAAAAATTATAATTAAAAAAGGCAAATAAATTATTTAACAACAGTCCCAAACTTTTTGAAATACTGTGCATATTTTTCTGCTATTGTTAGCTTAGTCAAGCATAGGTCATGATAAAATGGGCCTCAATTCTATTAAGGAATTTTGCAGAATTCATGAGCAACTAAAATGTCAACTCTCCTAAGTTCCCCCTTTGCTTTTTGTTTCTTCACAAATTTCTTCCTTGTTTTATGATACCATTTAAATGATCCTTTGAATGAAGTTGTTGTAAAAGTTTTGAAAAAGTATGTTAATATTTATAAAATGAACTCCATCACTTTATACAAAATCAACAAATCTGAGTATTTTTCAATGTTTATTTGTTTTGCTGTTTTTAAATAAGGGCTCTGGTACTGATTTGTAATTGTAAGTTAAGTAAATTACATAAAATTTTCTGATAATTCAGGGAGGATAAATTTTTTGTTGTTTTAGTTAACCTTCAGAATAACTAACACTTTTTTGTAGCTTTTACTGGTTCAAATATAGGAAAAAGAGCATTTTTGGGTTTTTTTGATATTTCATTGGGGATTTTTTCCTTGTGAACACTGACCATTAATGGGATCTAATTATTCAATTTAAATTAAAATATTTTTCTAATATAAATTACATAATCATAATCATGTAAGGGTTTATATTAGAAAGGAGGCAGGTAAGGTGGTCTGGAATTCCCATCTCTTGAAGAATTTTCCACAGTTCGTTATGATCCACACAGTCAAAGGCGTTGGCATAGTCAATAAAGCAGAAATAGATGTTTTTCTGGAACTCTCTTGCTTTTTTGATGATGCTTCAGATGTTGGCAATTTGATCTCTGGTTCCTCTGCCTTTTCTAAATCCAACCTGAACATCTGGAAGTTCATGATTCACGTACTGTTGAAGCCTGGCTTGGAGAATTTTGAGCATTACTTTACTAGCGTGTGAGATGAGTGCAATTGTGCGGTAGTTTGAGCACTCTTTGGCATTGCCTTTCTTTGGGATTGGAATGAAAACTGACCTTTTCCAATCTTGTGGCCACTGCTGAGTTTTCCAAATTTGCTGGCATATTGAGTGCAGCACTTTCACAGCATCATCTTTCAGGATTTGAAATAGCTCCATTGGAATTCCATCACTTCCACTAGCTTTGCTTATAGTGATGCTTTCTTATGGCCCACTGGAGTTCACACTCCAGGATGTCTGGCTCTAGGAGAGTGATCACACCATTGTGGTTATCTGGGTTATGAAGATCTTTTTTGTACAGTTCTTCTGTGTATTCTTGCCACCTCATCTTAATATCTTCTGCTTCTGTTAGGTCCATACCATTTCTGTCCTTTATTGTGCCTATCTTTGAATGAAATATTCCCTTGGTATATCTAATTTTCTTGAAGAGATTTCTAATCTTTCCCATTCTATTGTTTTCCTCTATTTCTTTGCACTGATCACTGAGGAAGGCTTTCTTATCTCTCCTTGTTATTCTTTAGAACTCTACATTCAAATGAGTGTATCTTTCCTTTTCTCCTTTGCCTTTCGCTTCTCTTCCTTTCTCAACTATTTGTAAGGCTTCCTCAGACAACCATTTTGCCTTTTTGCTTTATTTTTTCTTAGGTATTGTCTTGATCACTACCTGTTATTTGTTTTTGTACAGGAGACAGAGGGAGGCAGACGTAAAAATAAGTTCTGGCAATTTTTACTGGGCCCAGCAGAAAGCAAGCAAGATGCTTAAGCATATTCTATCTATTCTGCCTCTGCCTCCTCTGGATAATTTGGTTGTTTTATTCTTTTCTTTTTTGGAGGGGAGATAATATTTGATTCTTAGACATGATCTTTCAAGAGCTTGTTTTATGTATATAGATATAGATCTATAGATCTAATTCATTTTCTATATATGAGACTTTATCTTAAGCACAGGGACTTAAATGGAGAACAGGACAGACACATTCATGATTTATGGTTCAGTGGGTATTGGAAATTGGATGAGTCAAGTTTCCCCTATTTTTCATATTTCCAAGGAGAGGATAATTATCAATCATAGATTTTCTCTACCCCTTTACCATTCCTGCTTAGAGGAGATTTATGAGTTTACCTGATGCGATGTGTAGGATCAGGTACTGCACATCTGGCCTTAGTGGTAAAGAACCTACCTTCCAAGGCAGGAGACATAAGAGATGCAAGTTCAATCCCTGGGTCAGGAAGATACCTGGAGGAGGGCATGGTAACCCACTCCAGCATCTTACCTGGATAATCCCACGCACAGAGGCACTTAATGGGTTATAGTACATAGGGTCGCAAAGAGTGGGACATGAGTGAAGAGACTTAGCACACACACACTGCACATGTCTGGCTTCTCTCTTGTGAAACCACTCAGATTTGAAGCTTTCTGTTTGCAGAAAGCAGGTTCTCTCTGTCGTGCAATAAGAGGGATACTTTTCACATAGACTGAAGCAATTGCTGTCCATCTGTAATGAATCATTGAGTGAGTACTATATATATTAAACTTAGTGGTAAATAATTATCATGACCATTTGTTCACATCCTCAGTCATCCTTCACTTCAGTGTTTTTCCTTTTTATAGTAAAGTTGCTCAGTCGTGTCTGATTCTTTGCAACTCCATGGACTGTAGCCTACCAGGCTTCTCTGTCCATGGGATTTTCCAGGCAAGAGTATTGGAGTGGGTAGCCATTTCCTTCTTCCTTCTTATAAGTCTCTACAAAAAAGTGACATTTAAAACTCTCACTCACTGCTTGATTCTTGCGTCTTTCTTGAGCAGGGAAGAAGAATTTACTTATTTAACCCTAAAATCTCATTAGTGGGACTAGAGACAAATACATTCAGTGTGAGTATTCAATACATGTTTATTCAATTGGTTGTCTATCAGTTGTTGTGGTTGTTGTTTAGCTGTTAAGTTGTGTCTGACTGTTTGTGACGCCATGGACTGTAGTCCACCAGCTTCTTCTGTCTATGGGATTTCCCAGGTGTTGCAGTGGTAAAGAATCTGCCTGCCAATACAGGAGATGTAGGTTTGATTCCTGGGTAGGAAAGATCCCTTGAAGGAGGAAATGGCAACCCACTTCAGTATTCTTTCCTGGAGAATTCCATGAGCATAGGAGCCTGTTGAACTACAGTCCATGGGGTCACAAAGAGTCTGATGCAATTGAGCACTCAGCATATAATAAGTGTTAAGACAAGTAAAATAGACAACACAATAATACACAGAGAAGGGGTACCTTATCCAGTTTAATGGGACTGTGCTGGTCAGGAAAGGACTTTTTTACATATAGAATTCCCTGTACTTTTTAGCTCATGCCATGTAAAAGTTAGTGGATTCTGGGATATACTGAGAGTTATTAATTATGGACTCAAGTCATTGAAAATAATTTTCAAATCTGGATGAGCATATGTAATTACACCTTATTTTAGCACTATCTGATGCTGTGAAAGTGCTGCACTCAATATGCCAGCAAATTTGGAAAACTCAGCAGTGGCCACAGGATTGGAAAAGGTCAGTTTTCATTCCCAATCCCAAAGAAAGGCAATGCCAAAGAGTGCTCAAACTACCCCACAATTGCACTCATCTCACATGCTAGTAAAGTAATGCTCAAAATTCTCCAAGCCAGGCTTCAGCAATACGTGAACCGTGAACTTCCAGATGTTCAGGTTGGATTTAGAAAAGGCAGAGGAACCAGAGATCAAATTGCCAACATCCGCTGGATCAGGGAAAAAGCAAGAGAGTTCCAGAAAAACATCTATTTCTGCTTTCTTGACTATGCCAAAGCCTTTGACTGTGTGGATCACAATAAACTGGAAAATTCTGAAAGAGATGGGAATACCAGATGACCTGACCTGCCTCTTGAGAAATCTGTATGCAGGTCATGAAGCAACAGTTAGAACTGGACATGGAACAACAGACTGGTTCCAAATAGGAAAAGGAGTACATCAAGGTTGTATATTGTCACCCTGCGTATTTAACTTATATGCAGAGTACATCATGAGAAATGCTGGGCTGGAAGAAGCACAAGCTGGAATCAAGATTGCTGGGAGAAATATCAATAACCTCAGATATGCAGATGACACCACCCTTATGGCAGAAAGCGAAGAGGAACTAAAAAGCCTCTTGATGAGAGTGAAAGTGGAGAGTGAAAAAGTTGGCTTAAAGCTCAACATTCAGAAAATGAAGATCATGACATGTGGTCCCATCACTACATGGGAAATAGATGGGTAAACAGTGGAAACAGGGTCAGACTTTATTTTTCTGGGCTCCAAAATCACTGCAGATGGTGACTGAAGCCATGAAATTAAAAGACGCTTACTCCTTGGAAGGAAAGTTATGACCAACCTAGATAGCATATTCAAAAGCAGAGACATTATTTTGCCAACAAAAGTCTGTGTAGTCAAGGCTATGGTCTTTCCTATGGTCATGTATGGATGTGAGAGCTGGACTGTGAAGAAGGCTGAGTGCTGAAGAACTGATGCTTTTGACCTGTGGTGTTGGAGAAGACTCTTGAGAGTCCCTGGGACTGCAAGGAGATCCAACCAGTCCATTCTGAAGGAGATCAGCCCTGGGATTTCTTTGGAAGGAATGATGCTAAAGCTGAAACTCCAGTACTTTGGCCACCTCATGCAAAGAGTTGACTCATTGGAGAAGACTCTGATGCTGGGAGGGATTGTGGTCAGGAGGAGAAGGGGATGACAGAGGATGAGATGGCTGGATGGCATCACTGACTCGATGGACGTGAGTCTGAGTGAACTCCGGGAGTTGGTGATAGACAGGGAGGTCTGGCATGCTGCGATTCATGGGGTAACAAAGAGTCAGACATGACTGAGCGACTGAACTGAACTGAACTCATATATTCAACAAGTTGTTATTACATGTATATCATGTGAAGTATTTTTTTGGAATTTGGGGATATGGAAGTGAAAAGGAAAATTTTAAAATCTCATGAAACATACATTCTAAGGGAGGCAAGAGATTATGATTTTTGATTGGTTTCAAGAAACATTGTCCTTCTTGAAGTTTATTCAAATAAGTAAGCCATACTCTAAATTCAGGATCTTTATACTTGCTGATTTTTCTGCCTGGAACAATCCCCCAGGTCTTCATACAGCTTGCTTCCACATGGGTTTTAGGGCCTTTGTCAACCCATCCAGAGTATCATTACAAATGACCTCTCCCACTACCACTAGCTTTTCCCTGATTTATATTCTCTTATGGTAACTATTACCATCTAAAAATGGTGATAAAAGTATTATCTACCTAAAATACTGAAAAGTTCCCCCTGCTCCCACAGTAAAGTCCAAAGTTCTCACAAAGGACTTCAGAGTCCCTATGATCTGCTCCCAGTTCCATTTCCTCTTCAATCTCAACCTCATCTTTTTTTTTTTTTCACTCTTCAAGGTTGATTTTACTTGGTAAGATCAAAAGCAGCTTGAGCAAAAGTGTTTCATGCAGTGACTTAGGCTCAGAATGGTTGAGGACGTATTGAAAGAGGGTGGGAGGGGTTGTGGTCAAAGTTCAAAGCAGGGAGACCAGTTAGAAGGATCCTGAATTAATCCAGGTGAGGGATGACAAGTTTGGAACTGCAAGGTTATAAACTAGGTTCCAGGATTTGAAGAGAAATAGTCAGTTCTAAACCTATTTTGAAACTAGAATCAACAGGATTTGATGAGAGATTGGATTTGGAGTTTGAGAGGAAAAGAAGAGCCAAAGTTGACCATCATGTTTCTGTCTGAGCAACTGGAAGGATGGCATCACATTTCATAGATGGAGATGACTGCAGGGGAAACAGAAGGAACTGGAAACCAGGAATACATTTTGTGACATGTTGCATTTGAGATACACATTTGATATCAAAGTAAAGATGCTGAAGAGACAGTTGGAAATACAAGATGGCAGTTTGAGGGAAAGTCTACACTGGAAGTCTAAATTTGAGTCTTTGGCATACGAATGATATTTAAGGTTACTAGATTGAATTAGATCACCAGCATCTGAGTATAGAGAAAGAAAAGATCCAGAGAACTGATCCCTGGGGCACTGATATTTTATGATCAGAGGGAGGAGAAACCAGGAAAATAATGCAAAGGACTTTCTCAGGAGATGGGAGGGAAGTGAGAAGGGTGGTGTCCTGGAAGCCAGGATGGAAGAATTTTTATAAATGGGAAACGATTATCTGTACCAAATGCTGCTGGTAGGTTAAGTAAGATGCATTAGCTAACATAACTGCCTTGATTACTGGAAATATGTTTGAGCAAATGTCAGCAGGATAAATTAAACACCTGGTATCTTCTGCCATGTAAAATATCAGAGAAAAAAGCTTAGGAAAATTCCCAAGGGGCACAAAATTTATTAGTCACAGTTTCATCTCAAATAAATGTACTTTGTATGTATCAAACATACATACACACGTATAGCCATGTATTTTTTTTAATGCTATGATTAAAAAACCTGCTATATAGATTGATACTGGGAGCTCTTGATTACTCCACAGTACAATGTAAGGTGATGTCCTATGACAAAATCCAGGTTTTTCTCCTAAGATCCATAAGAAGAAAGAGAGATGAGATGGTACAAATGCACTTTCTATTTTGTCCACAGAAAACTGTAATTAGGCAATTTTCAAGTTACCTTATACTCGATGCTGAATCACATCTCACCACATTGAGTCTCACTGAAAAATCACAGGGTATTTCGCCATATAGTACATTTTGGATTCCTTTGATCAGCATGTCTCATTAAGGCATATTTGTTATTCTGAGAATGTGTTATTCAAAAACACATGTGTTAATAATTAAAATCTCAATGGAGAAATGTCCTTGAATGAGAAGTACTGTTAATTTTTTTTGATAAGCTTAATCCACTGATAACTTCCTATAAACACATTTGCACATTCTGATTCTATTATTGTGATTGATTCTATTTCATCAACATACAAGGATGCTGTCTAACCTACTGATACCTAACCTATTTTCATAGGTTATTGAAGCCATAATAAATTTGTTTATTCATAATACAATCATGTTGTTGCTACTGCTAAGTCGCTTCTGTCATGTCCGACTCTGTGCAACACTACAGACAGCAGCCCACCAGGCTCCCCCATCCCTGGGATTCTCCAGGCAAGAACACTGGAGTGGGTTGCCATTTCCTTCTCCAGTGCATGAAAGTGAAAAGTGAAAATGAAATCTCTCGGTCGTGCCCGATTCTTAGCGACCCCGTGGACTGCAGCCTACCAGGCTCCTCTGTCCATGGGATTTTCCAGGCAAGAGTACTGGAGTAGGTTGCCATTGCCTTCTGTGAATACAATCATATTTACTACTAATTTTGCTATATTCAACAAAATAGGATTGCACCTGTTCGAAGTCTGAACTATAGAAATCTAAAATTAAACAAGGGTATAAGCTGTTTAAACATTTGTTATATTCATCAAATTTGAGGAAATCAGATAGTCTTTTTTTTAATATAGTAATTTAAAATATTATGAAAATATTATGGTAATAGAAATAGATAAGTGAATTGGGGAACTGAAGGTCAGGAATGGGGAATGGACAGTCATTTAATTTTTACATAAATAACATAACTCTGTATGTTATGTTTTATGAGAATGCATTATTTATTTCAATAAATAAATTTACAATAAAAGTGATCAAGGAAACTAAAAATATTGTGTTTCTGGTGTACAGCAAAGTGATTCATATATATATATATATATACACACACACATATAAATATATATTCTTTTTCATATTCTTTTCCAATATGGATTATCACAGGATATTGTATATACTTCTCTATAACCTTGTTGTTTATTTTGTATATCAGATCAGATCAGTCGCTCAGTCGTGTCCGACTCTTTGTGACCCCATGAATCACAGCACGCTAGGCCTCCCTATCCATCATCAACTCCCGGAGGTCACTCAGACTCCCATCCATCGAGTCAGTGATGCCATCCAGCCAACTCATCCTTGTCGTCCCCTTCTCCTCCTGCCCCCAATCCCTCCCAGCATCAGAGCCTTCTCCAATGAGTCAACTCTTCGCATGGGGTGGCCAAAATACTGGAGTTTCAGCTTTAGCATCATTCCTTCCAAAGAAATTCCAGGGTTGATCTCCTTCAGAATGGACTGGTTGGATCTCCACCACAGTTCAAAAGCATCAATTCTTCGGCGCTCAGCCTTCTTCACAGTCCAGCTCTCACATCCATACATGACCACAGGAAAGACCATAGCCTTGACTAGGCGAACCTTTGTTGGCAAAGTAATGTCTCTGCTTTTGAATATGCTATCTAGGTTGGTCATAACTTTCCTTCCAAGGAGTAAGCGTCTTTTAACTTCATGGCTTCAGTCACCATCTGCAGTGATTTTGGAGCCCAGAAAAATAAAGTATGACACTGTTTTCACTGTTTCTTCATTTATTTCCCGTGTAGTGATGGGACCAGATGCCATGATCTTCGTTTTCTGAATGTTGAGCTTTAAGCCAACCTTTTCACTCTCCACTTTCACTTTCATCAAGAGGCTTTTTAGTTTCTCTTCGCTTTCTGCCATAAGGGTGGTGTCATCTGCATATCTGAGGTTATTGATATTTCTCCCAGCAATCTTGATTCCAGCTTGTGCTTCTTCCAGTCCAGCATTTCTCATGATGTACTCTGCATATAAGTTAAATAAACATGGTGACAATATACAGCCTTGACGTACTCCTTTTCCTATTTGGAACCAGTCTGTTGTTCCATGACCAGTTCTAACTGTTGCTTCCTGACCTGCATACAGATTTCTCAAGAGGCAGATCAGGTGGTCTGGTATTCCCATCTCTTTCAGAATTTTCCGCAGTTTATTGTGATCCACATAGTCAAAGGCTTTGGCATAGTCAAGAAAGCAGAAATAGATGTTTTTCTGGAACTCTCTTGCTTTTTCCCTGATCCAGCGGATGTTGGCAATTTGATCTCTGGTTCCTCTGCCTTTTCTAAAACCAGCTTGAACATCAGGAAGTTCACGGTTCACATATTGCTGAAGCCTGGCTTGGAGAATTTTGAGCATTACTTTACTAGCGTGTGAGATGAGTGCAATTGTGCGGTAGTTTGAGCATTCTTTGGCATTGCCTTTCTTTGGGATTGGGATGAAAACTGACCTTTTCCAATCTTGTGGTCACTGCTGAGTTTTCCAAATTTGCTGGCATATTGAGTGCAGCACTTTCACAGCATCATCTTTCAGGATTTGGAATAGCTCCACTGGAATTCCATCACCTCCACTAGCTTTGTTCGTAGTGATGCTTTCTAAGGCCCACTTGACTTCATGTTCCAGGATGTCTGGCTCTAGGTCAGTGATCACACCATCATGATTATCTGGGTCGTGAAGCTCTTTTTTGTACAGTTCTTTTGTGTATTCTTGCCACCTCTTCTTAATATCTTCTGCCTCTGTTAGGTCCATACCATTTCTGTCCTTTATCGAGCCCCTCTTTGCATGAAATGTTCCTTTGGAATCTCTGATTTTCTTGAAGAGATCCCTAGTCTTTCCCATTCTGTTGTTTTCCTCTATTTCTTTGCATTGATCGCTGAAGAAGGCTTTCTTATCTCTTCTTGCTATTCTTTGGAACTCTGCATTCATATGCTTATATCTTTCCTTTTCTCCTTTGCTTTTCACTTCTCTTCTTTTCACAGCTATTTGTAAGGCCTCCCCAGACAGCCATTTTGCTTTTTTGCATTTCTTTTCCATGGGGATGGTCTTGATCCCTGTCTCCTGTACAATGTCACGAACCTCATTCCATAGTTCATCAGGCAGTCTATCTATCAGATCTAGGCCCTTAAATCTATTTCTCACTTTCACTGTATAATCATAAGGGATTTGATTTAGGTCATACCTGAATGGTCTAATGGTTTTCCCTACTTTCTTCAATTTCAGTCTGAATTTGGCAATAAGGAGTTCATGGTCTGAGCCACAGTCAGCTCCTGGTCTTGTTTTTGCTGATTGTATAGAGCTTCTCCATCTTTGGCTGCAAAGAATATAATCGATTTGATTTTGGTGTTGACCATCTGGTGATGTCCATGTATAGAGTCTTCTCTTGTGTTGTTGGAAGAGGGTATTTGCTGTGACCAGTGCATTTTCTTGGCAAAACTCTATTAGTCTTTGCCCTGCTTCATTCCGTATTCCAAGGCCAAATTTGCCTGTTACTCCAGGTGTTTCTTGACTTCCTACTTTTGCATTCCAGTCCCCTATAATGAAAAGGACATCTTTTTTGGGTGTTAGTTCTAAAAGGTCTTGTAGGTCTTCATAGAACCGTTCAACTTCAGCTTCTTCAGCATTACTGGTTGGGGCATAGACTTGGATTACTGTGACATTGAATGGTTTGCCTTGGAAACGAACAGAGATCATTCTGTCTTTTTTGAGATTGCATCCAAGTACTGCATTTCAGACTCTTTTGTTGACCATGATGGCCACTCCATTTCTTCTGAGGGATTCCTGCCCACAGTAGTAGATATAATGGTCCTCTGAGTTAAATTCACCCATCCAGTCCATTTTAGTTCGCTAATTCCTAGAATGTCGACATTCACTCTTGCCATCTCTTGGTTGACCACTTCCAATTTGCCTTGATTCATGGACCTGACACATTCCAGGTTCCTATGCAATATTGCTCTTTATAGCATCGGACTTTGCTTCTATCACCAGACACATCCACAGCTGGGTATTCTTTTTGCTTTGGCTCCATCCCTTCATTCTTTGGAGTTATTTCTCCACTGATCTCCAGTTGCATATTGGGCTCCTACTGACCTGGGGAGTTTCTCTTTCAGTATCCTATCATTTTGCCTTTTCATACTGTTCATGGGGTTCTCAAGGCAAGAATACTGAAGTGGTTTGCCATTCCCTTCTCCAGCGGACCACACCCTGTCAGATCTCTCCACCATGACCCGCCCATCTTGGGTTGCCCCTCGGGCATGGCTTAATTTCATTGAGTTAGACAAGGCTGTGGTCCTGGTGTGATTAGATTGACTAGTTTTCTGTGAGTATGGTTTCAGTGTATTTGCTTTCTGATGCCCTCTTGCAAGACCTACCTTCTTACTTGGGTTTCTCTTACCTTGGGTGTGGGGTATCTCTTCCCGGCTGCTCCAGCAAAGCACAGCCATCGCACCTTACCTTGGACGAGGGGTCTCTCCTCACCGCCGCCCTTCCTGACCTCGGTCGTGGGGTAGCTCCTCTCGGCCGCGCTCTTAGTAGCAGTTTGTGTTTGCTAATCTCACACTCCTAACTTTTTCCTCCTTGTCCCTTTCATCTTTGGTAACTATATATATTTTCCCCCTATATCTGTGATTATGTTCCTGTTTTGAATATAAGTTCATTTGTTTCATATTTTAGATTCTACATATCATATGTTATTTGGCTTTCTCTTTCTGACCTTATTCACTTAGTATTACAATCTCTTGGTCCATCCATGTTGCTTCAAATTAGCATTATTTCATTCTCTTTTATGACTGAGTATATTCCATTGTGTATATATACTGCATCTTTTTATTCATTCATCTGTCAATGGAAATTTAGGTTGCTTACATGTCTTGGCTATTGTAAATAGTGCTGCTATGAACACTGGGGTGCATGTATCTTTTCAAATTATAGTTTTCTTTGGATATATGCCTAGGAGTGGGATAGCTGGATCATATGGCAACTCTAACTTTTAGTTTTTAAAGAACCTTCCACACTGTTTTCCATAGTGGCAACAATCTACATTCCCAGTAGCAGTGTAGGCAGGTTCTCTTTTCTCCACACCCTCTCCAGCATTTGTTCATTTTCAGACTTTTTAATGATAGCCATTCTGGCTGGTGTGAGATGGTATCTTATTATAGTTTTGATTTGCATTTCTCTAATAATTAGTGAGGTTGAGCATCTTTTCATGTGCCTGTTGCACATATATATGTCTTCTTTGGAGAAATATTTATTTAATCTTCTGCCCATATTTTGATCAAGTTGTTTATTTTTCTGTTATTAGATTTTATGAGCTATTTGTATATTTTGAAAATTGATCTCTTGTTAGTTGCATCATTTGCAAATATTTTCCCCCAGTCCATAGGTTATTTTTTCTTTTTTTTTTTTTTTTTTTTTTTTTTTGGTTTCCTTAGCTGTGCAAAAGCTTTCAAGTTTGACTAAGTCTTATTTGCTCATTTTTACTTTTATGAAAATCAAATCATTTTAATGGCTGTTTTTTCTATCATTATTTTTCTCTCAAGTCATCAAATGACTCTATCCTTAAACATCTTTTCCTAACTTTGACTATACTTTTTCCAATTTGGCTTAATTATAGAGCTTTTTATATATGTTGTATTTTCCCAATGCAGAAAATACTCTCTTATTTTGGTGAGAATTTTTTCAAACACATTTTATAGTAACTTTTCATGCATTATTTTGTATTCTTTAATTGTTTTATTGTATTTATTGTGTGTTGTCAAAAGACTTTAAGTTCTTGAGAGTCAGAATCATCAGATCAGATCAGATCAGATCAGTCGCTCAGTCGTGTCCGACTCTGCAACCCCATGAACCGCAGCATGCCAGGCCTCCCTATCCACCACCAGCTCTCGGAGGTCACTCAGACTCACATCCATCGAGTCAGTGATGCCATCCAGCCATCTCATCCTCTGTCGTCCCCTTCTCCTCCTGCCCCCAATCCCTCCCAGCATCAGAGTCTTCTCCAATGAGTCAACTCTTCGCATGAGGTGGCCAAAATACTGGAGTTTCAGCTTTAGCATCATTCCTTCCAAAGAAATCCCAGGGCTGATCTCCTTCAGAATGGACCGGTTGGATCTCCTTGCAGTCCAAGGGACTCTCAAAAGTCTTAACACATATTAAAGCAAAAGCAACAAGAACTAATTTTTTAAACATATAGTCACTTCATACTTCATAAAAGTTAACATCACTTTGGGAGCATTTTCTGTATGTTTAAATTATGTTGCTATTGCTTTAACTCTGTCAATATTATATGGCAGCCTGGATGAAAGAGGAGTTTGGTAGAGAATGGATACATGTATATGTATGGCTGAGTCCCTTTACTGTTCACCTGAAACTATCACAACATTTTTTGTTAATCTGCTATAGTCCAACACGAAATAAAAAGCTTCTCTTTTAAAGTCTTTGCAATAATAAAATAAAAAAAAATAAATAAAGTCTTTGCAGCTATTCTTGAAATTGTCTGTAAAGCTATTTTTTTTGTAAAATTCATAACTAAATCTTTGAGTCACATTTCTTCTAAAATACACCCTTAAAAGGCTATTATTCAAGTGAACACTTCATCTTTCTCATTACATTGGACTCTGAAAGACCTTTGAGTATTTGTTTATTTAAATAAATATAGCTTCAGACTCTATTCTTTCTAAAAATTGAACCTGAATCTGCTGAAGTCTCTAAAACTAATTATCAGTTTACGGGAAATCAAGAGGCTGGAGAAATGTGCAAAATGTTGCCATGGTAATAAAGTCTACAACATCCCATCTGAAAAAGTCTCAGGACAAAAATGTCTGAATTCTGCAGAAAATAATTTGCAAAAAAAGGTAAAAGGTGATAATGGTAGAAGCTATAAATCAAAGATAGTTTTAAAAACCTTAAATTTATCAACTATTTCCAATGTATACAAATTTTAGGATCTTGATCTGAATAAACACACTATTAAAAACTGAGATTATATGAGCAATTTGAATGCTGATTAGTTAGTGATATTAAGGAATTATTATACTGTTTAAGTTATTAAAATGGTATTGCAGTCACATTTTTAAATGTACTTATCTTTTAGTTATTCAAAAAGCTGTAAGTATATGAAATGAAATGATTGATGCCTAGATTTGGATTCAAAATAATCTGAGGATGAAGAAATTGGTCAAGGGCATATGAAGTATGATTGGCTATGAGTTTGTAATTGTTGCAAGTGACTGATAGGTGGGCTTCCCTGGTAGCTCAGTTGGTAAAGAATCTGCCTGCAGTGCAGGAGACCTGGGTTCGATCCCTGGATCAGGAAGATCCCCCAGAGAAGAAAATGGCAACCCACACTAGTATGGTGATTTATTATGCTATTTGCTCTTTTATATTTATGTGAAACTTTCCACTAAAAGTTTAAATAATAAATAAGCTTCCTCAAATGAAGAAAGCCTGCAATAACTGATAATGCTCAATACAATGCCCGCCACCTCAGAAGGCAGTTTCCTAAGGATATTTAAAAAAAAATTGTATGCATTAGAAGCAGCATCAGATTTTTCACAGTTCCTTTTGCAGTTGGAATCTCTTTCTTTTCCTTTTATCCTTTCCCTCCCCACCCTCTATCATAGTGACTAATTCAGATTGGATTAAATGCTTGTTGAGCAGAAAGTTCTGGTGCATCTTTTAATTAAATGAATTTTGGGTAATCCTTTGTTGTTTCTAACTTTTATATCCTCAGCACTGGATACATGATAGAGACTTAATACATACAAGCCAAATGCTTACTGATGGAGAAAAGTAGTCTTCTTCCCTGCTATCCTTTCTGCTGGCACCGCTCAAGTCCTCCAGGACTTGGAAAGAGTCTCTCAACTTCATCCTTCGTTTTTAAATCTCTGAGGCAAAGCATATTTAAGTCATCTCTTGGCTAAAGTTGTTTTACTACAAGAACAGGGATTTATCATTGTATACAGTAAGCGCCAATAGTTAACTAAAATTAGAGTTGTAAGGAGTCCTGTTATGTACAAGTGGAAATGGAATGATTTAATCCAGTCCTCTTTCCTCCTTGCACTTCAGGTCTATCTGTGTCTGGATCTTTTTATGTATACTTTAATGTTTGCTAAATCGAACTGAATTAATTTTGATGCCTTTCTTGGTACCCAGGGCATACTGACCCAACTTCTTTTATCCATCCCCACGTCCCTTTGCAGAGTTGTGAATAACAGCTCTTAAATTTGTACCTAAGTCTTAGATTTCCAGTTTTTGACTTCTTAGCTTTAAAAAATATCTATCTACAAACTTTTGTGCAAGAATATGAGATCCGTACCCTGTGACTGGGGCTGGAGATACACCAATGAATGAAATTATATAATCTTTGCCTTCAGATGGCTCTATCTGCTATACTTCTATCTACTTGCACAGATTCTGAGAAACTACTATTATCTTCATTCACTTGTCACTATACTCTATAAGAGCTCTGTGCTTCCAAAATGTGAGATTTTACTCTGCTTTACTCCTGCCTCTAATCATTTATAAGATGCTAAGTAAAATAGATCTGAAATTATTCATGAAGAACCCCACTCTTTACCCTTTGCCATAGATAGAAGTATTTTACGAATATTTTTCTTCTTAAAAGCCACTTCTTTTCTGACCAAATGACATTTTCCTTTCCCCAATATCCTGGTGACTCTATTTTAAAACAATCTTTAGTGCGATTTAGTCCAAATGTTTTCAATAATCTACGATTAGACTTTTGTACTCCTGCCAAGCTCTGCCACCTCACCATCAACAAACACAACAAAACATTTAATTTTCTTTACAATTGCAAACACAATACATGCTAACTGTGAAAAGTTATGAAACTAGAAAAAAGTTTAAAATAGAAAATTACAGTCATCCATAACCCCAGCTGATTATTCTTTTATTTAAAAATCTTTTGGAAGACTAAACAAATCATCCCATTGTGATTCTATTAAACTCATATTTATCTGATTGGTTTGAGAATATTTCTTTTTGTCAAGGACCCTACCAGCTTGCTAGTGTGTGAGTGAAAGTGAGACTTGGAGCTGTCCAGTTTACAGAAAGCCTTCAGGAATTCTGCTTCCCTAATGGCTCAGCTGGTAAAGAATCCACTTACAATGTGGAAGACCTGGGTTTGATCCCTGTGTTGGGAAGAGCCCCTGGAGAAGGGAATGGCTACCCACTCCAGTATTCTGGCCTGGAGAATTTCATGGACTGTATGGAGTCCTGGAGAATTCCATGGGGTTGCAAAGAATCGGACATGACTAAGCAACTTTCACTTTCTTTTCTTTCTGCAGAAGAAAGTATTCACTCCTCAGGTCTGTTCTGAGGGAAGTTTACAAACCTGTATTTCAGAACCAATTGAATTATATATTTAAACTACAAAGAGGTATGTACCATGATTTATAAACCAGAATTTAGGGATTTGATCTTCCCACAAGGCAGACTGGTAAACAACATGCCTTTGGAAGTGACTTATTTTTGTCTATGTTAAAAGACTGTTTCTAAAAATTTTTGTCATCTTTTTTCCTTTGGCTTTTTTTTTCCCAGAAAGTCATTGGTATAGCCTCATATTTAATTCACCTCTGCATTGTATCCTCTTTTCTGACATCTCTCTATTCCTTTGAAAAAAAGTCTTTGAAATTGTGAGGGCAAATGGAGCTAATGTCAAAAATCTCTTTTATAACCTCTGGGCAATAAAATACTTGAATATTGACATACTAAATAAATTATTTGAAAAACCCAGTGTTTGTGAGCCAGGAAAATGTGCATAATAAAATTTTAACTTTGTGTATCTGTTTTTCTCCATATACCACGAATCAGGGGAAGACCTTTAAAATTCTATTTAAATTAGGAACTGGTCACAGCACTATTAATGATCACTCCTGCTAGGAAACAATTGTAATTTCACAGTCTATAATGAATTTTACAGTTGAGAGCTTTTAAATGTGAGGAGAGAAGACAGACTTGGTTACTTTCATGATTCTGTTTATTACTATTATCATTTAATTATTTCTGGTCAACATTTACCAGGGGTTACTTCATGGATTTCTCTGCCAAATTTCCTTTGTTTTTCAAAATGCTGATACTCCAACACTTTCTGTTTATTAATTCTAAAAAAAAAAAACACTTTGCTTTAAAAAATTAAAATTGAAGATTTATTTTCTATGAATTTAAATTACAACAATGACTTTCACAATTTTCGTTGATTAAACATGAATTCCAAGTTGGATTTTCTACAGAATGAAAAGCACATGAAGAAACATTGACAAAAGGCAACTGAGACCAGGAAAAATAAAAGGGCCTTTGGGTCCCTTAAATAAATTTAAGATTGTAGGCTTAGCTTGGAATTAGAAGGACTTGCAGAGGGTGTACAAGGTTCCAGAAGGTTGCAAACAAGCACATATATTCAGAATACAGGAAGGGGAAGTGGAAAGATTACATAAACCCCAGACTCCTAGTGACTTTGATGCCTATATTCATTGATTAATTATTTGATTCAGTCACTGAGTAATTATTTATTGAATTCAGATGTGCCAGACATGGTATTAGGTGTTCAGGTACAGAGATAAACAGGCGATAACCAGGAAACTTCATAACTTTAAAGAGTTTGCAACCCAGTGGGTGATTATATACAAGTAAATAGGCAATTAATACATGTAATACATAATAGAATTCAAAAAAGCCTGAAGTGGAAAATTTAAACTCTTATCAGAAGATTCACTAAGAGATTAAACACACTCTGTGCCTGTGCCTGGCAGAGTCAGGGAGAGGGAGGTTGGAGGAGACTGAGAGGAGTTTCCAGAAGGAAAGATGACACATACCAAGATCTGAAGGCAAAAAAGAGATTGGTGTAGTTGAGAGACATGCTATGCTTAGTCATGCAGGACTCTTTGTGACTCTATAGACTGCAACCTGCCAGGCTTCTCTGTCCATGGAAATTCTGAAGGCACAAATATTGGAGTGGTTGCCATGCTCACGGCCAGAGACTCTTTCCAACCCAGGGATGAAATCTAGGTCTCTTGAATTTCAGAAGGATTCTTTACCATCTGAGCCAACAGGGAAGCCCAAGAATACTGGAGTAGCCTATCCCTTCTCCAGGGGAACTGCCTGACCCAGGAATCAAACCAGGGTCTCCTACATTACAGGTGTATTCTTTACCAGCTGAGCTAATGGGAAAGACATATTAAGAGGTTTAAAAAAAAATGATTTTTGAACAGTTTACTGAAGATATTAATAGGAATCAGCATGGATTTACAAAAAATCAAATCAAATTATTAAAATTCCTTATTTGTTTATTTACTTGTTTCTTGGTTCCTTTCTTTATTTTCCCCTTTCTTCTTCTCTTTCCTTCCTTCCTACATTGTCCTCCTCCTCCTTCTTCATCTTTTCTTTTTGACATTTTCTAACTACTACTCTGAATGAATAAAAAGAATGCTTTTGATATACCATTTCCAAAATTCAGACACTAAATTTCTTTTGGTACCCTTGTGAGCTATATAGTTGATTAAGTTCACCAAAAGGATATTGACTAATAAATGAATATTTCCAGAGGCTTAGATTTTATTCTTTCTTAAGTCTTTTATAGTTGAGTCTCTTTATCTAAAATTTAAGTAAAGATATTCGATTTTCTTTATCAAATTTGGAAATAATATAAGCTATATGAAATGATTGAAATAGGATCCACAGATTTTAGGGTGGAACTATGGATTAAATGTAATAAGATAAATTTTGGAAAAATATTTTACAAGCATAAATGCAATAATATTCATTGTAAATAAAATTAGATCCATTTTAAAAAGTTATATGCAAAGTGTCATACATATAAATACATATATTTATTTAAAATATATTAATTTATTTCAATACTTCAAACTATCAATTATCAATGATAAAACTTGATATACATACTTATAATTTTATATGTGTTTATGTAAATACCAACTTTGTAAAATGAGATCATATTGTAAAAGTTTTATTCTGTCATTTTCTTAGTTATTATCATCTTTCCATGTTAATACATTTAGAGCTCATTCATCTTGTTAATGGCTACATAATATTCCACTATGCAAATATACTATCATTTAATTATCAATTACCTCCTACTAATATTTAAGCTTGATATTTATTGTCATTATAAAAAATATTTTTATAAATACCCATGTGTATTTCACCTATATTTACTTGCAACCCTATGGAATATAGCCCAACAGGCTTCTCTATCCATGGGATTCTCTAGGCAAAAATACTGGACTTTACTGCCATGCCTTCCTCCTGGGAATCTTCTGGACCCAAGGATTGAATCTGAGTCTTTAGTATCTCCTTCATTGGCAGGTTGAGTTCCTTACCACTAGCACCACCTAGGAAGCCTGTATATATCTTTAAATTCTTGGAAGTAAAAAATACAATGTCAAATTCCTTCAAATTGTGGTATATACTGGAGAATCAACAAGATGAAATTTAACAGGCATACCTATAAGACTATGTAAAAAACCACAGCAAGTTAAGAAGAGCTATCATTGAAAAATATTAGATAATTTTAGATGATGCTATTCTACTAGTGTGGTGTGGCTGCTTCAGGTCCATGTTTTAAAACTGGCAGCTGAACTTATCTCAGGAGAGTTTGGATATGTGAAGGGAAATTTGGGTTTTTACAGTGTCTGGGAACACTGCATACATTTAGTAGCAGATAACACATAGGCAAGTTTAGCACAATGAAGAAATGTTCCATGTAAAATACCTATAATGCCATCTTTAAGCCATACTGAGCAAATCCAATCAAAGTTTGTGTTAATAGAATAGTGGCTAGGTATAAAGGGCAAGCCAAACTATTAACTAAAATTCATCTATATTATTTTTCTTTTAATTTTATGTCATGCAGTTTAACGTATGAGTTTGGTAGGGCAAATAAGTTTTTTTTTATGTACCATCTCTTACTGATTATTAACAATAGCCTAGGAAGTTACAGTGAAAAGACTCAGAAACAATGTCTGGGCTTGGAATATTTTAATCAGTTACTAATTCCGGTCAGTTGGTAAGACAGAGGGGTGACATTACTTTTGCCAAGCATTTGTCTTTACCAACTGGCCTAACTGTTCTCTGAAGGCAAGGGTGACTAGATTCAGAATTGTCTTAAGATGCTATGCATCATAAGACATCAAAATGCCTTCATTCTGTCAAAATGTCTCTTAAAGCACTTCCAGCTTTAAGCATTAAAAATGGAGCATAATTATTTTCAGGGCTCTTATCAGCTGAATTGTGTACTCTCAAATTTGAATGTTGAGGCCCTAACACCCAATACTTCAGAATGTGATTGCGTTTGGAGTTAGGACCTTTAAAGAAGTGATTAAGTTAAAATTAGGCCTTTAGGGCGAGCCCTAATCCAATCTGACTGGTGTCCTATTACAAGAGGAAATTTGGACGCACAGGGAGACAGCAGGGTTGCAAACACTAAGGACAGGCCATGTAAGGACACACTGAGAAGGCAGCCTTATGTAAGCCAAGGAAACAGTACTTAATATCTGCCAATATCTTGATCTTGGCCTTCCAGCTCTCAGAATTATGAGAAAATTAATTTCTATTAGTCATCCAGTCTGTGGTATTTGTGAGGGAACCCTGTTAAATGAATATAATTTGTTATTAATATTTCATTATGCATATTTAATTATAAAATTTCAATTTGATGAAATAAATGGATAATTCAGTTTGAGTTATCATTATGCTTGGGACCACTTATATATACTGGGGTGAAAGATATGAGAAGAATAACACATACTGTGTTTAAGGCTCAGTCTATCAAAGGCTCAATCTAAGGCAAAGAAACATCAACTTCTCAGGTATTTCACTGTCATTATCTTCCTCCTGATTTGAAATTTCCAATTAAAGTTAACTATTTGGACAACCGAAAAGAAATACAGAAAGAAACCTTTAAATGTAGTGAACAGTAAATATCTTTACTTCTTTGCTTTTCCTGCACTGGAACAGAGACATGAATGAACTTATCAGATTAGTTAATTGCTGGTCTGGAAAGTTCATAAAGAGCCAGAAGATGAGCTCCAGGAAGAAGCACCCACAGATAGACAAGTGGTGGATATGTACACAAGAAAAACAAAAAGGTTGAAGATTTTTTTAAAAAAATAAGAAAGCAAAGCAGCTATAAATTTTCATTAACTGAGAAACCAAATGAAGCCCTAAACCTGCAGAAAAGAAGAGAAATCTTAACTGAACTCTGTGTCTAGTCTTTGAAAGCATGAGACCCGAGAGAGGCAAAGAAGTCAAATCCTTTTTCCTGATCCTTAAGAAGAGAATATGCTCCCCATATGAATTGTTGAGACTTCTCCTATGACATTTGTAAGCAGACATTGGTGCAATAATTATGCTTTTGAAGACTATAATGTCCTGGAAATGCTGTCACATATTGGGGCCAAATTGGGTATTCATTTCCTCATTAGTACTATTCTGTGATGCTGCTTGTGGGAGAAGCTTCACAAAGCATGGATTTGGAATCCCAGGGATATTCAGTGCTTGCTGCTTTGTCATGAGAGGCTCTAAAGACTGAAGCCACCTCCCTGAAAATGTGGCTCCTGTCTGTGGACAGCAAAGAGTTTGTGTTGACATCTTAACAGAGAGATGGAAATGCTAGATGTACAAACAAAAAAAAAAAGTTTGCTTTTGCAAGTCTTCCTCCAAGATATGGCATATATTTGGGAGCACCACAAGATTGAGTAGACAAATAAAACATATTTAAAATTGCAGATGTTATTTCTAAATTGTTCATAAGTAACAGGAAACTTCAGGATGATATTTAACTACTCTGTAGGTAGCAGGCAATTTGCATTTGTAATATCAGCATAATGAGTTTAAGATGTGCACTGATCCCATTTCATTCTATATGGAATGCAACAAAGCATGTTAATGTGTAACCTAAAAGCATACAAATCAGGGGAAAATACAAAATGTCATAAAATGCAGAGCTGTCGTAGTAATTGTGCTTGTTTGAAACATCCCACCAAGGTATCCACAAAGTCTATGGCAATTAATAGCAAATGTAATTACAGTGAATGCAGAAATGAAGATTTTTCATTTTCAATTTTTCATGATACACAATGGATGATTTTTTTCTTGAAAGATGCCCCACAGTAAAATCTTTTATGATTGATGATACTTTAATTAAAAATAAGCTATTTCATAGTCATGCTAGTCTTCTAGTCTCAGAAGCAGCTGACAGACTTTGTCCATGTTGTCTTTCTTTGTATTTTAATTGTTGAATTTAATTGAATTTTTCAGTCATAACTCATTTAAATATTCAAAGGGTCATTTTATCCCAGTTAGGCATGTGGGAGTGTACACATTCATCTCAATTTTGAGAGAATTACATCACATTATCCCGTTATTATTATTTTATGATTTTGTTTTTCTCTGTGGTTGCCAATTGTTTTAAGAGTAGAATAAGTACATAAGAATCATGAGAGTGGTTGCTATAATACAAACACAACAATATCAATGTAAGGAGTGACAGATTATTTTCCTGTTTATAAGTGGCATTGTTAAGATTCTTTGAATTACATGAGTCTTCAGGCTATAACTACATAGATAGCTAGGTAGTGACTACTTATTTTACCATCTTACTGTTGATTCTCTTATGTCTTTACCCCATCTCACATCCCTACACAATTGAAAGATGTAAAATGTAATAAGAGAACTTTTAGAAGATACTTTCTTCCTCTAATAATCAGATAATGTAAATTAAAAGCAATTATATGCTACTTCACATACTTTCAGTTGGCAAAGTCTGAGTCTGATAATATGATAAGGGTGTAGGAAAATAGTCCTGCTGGTAGGAGAGTCAATTGTTACCAAAATTTTGGAAAGCAATTCATAGGAACCTGGATAGCTGAAGATGCCCATGGAGTCTGTTTGATAGATAGTGGTGGCTATCCAGGCAGCTCAGTGGCAAAGAACCTGCCTGCCAAGCATGAGACATGGAAAGATCCATTGGAGAAGGGAATGGCAACTCACTTCAGTATCCTTGACTGGAAATCCCAGTCAGATCAAGTCAAAGATTGACTATAGTCAATCCTTATAGTCAAGGAGGGCTAGAGTCCATGGATTCACAAAAGAGTTGGATGCAACTTAGCAATTAAAGGACAAGTAGAGATCTAGATATCCACTCAGAAAAATTCTCCCAAATGTACAGAAAATCAATGTATTTTTGCAATAGAAGAAAAATGAAAACTACCTGCCTAGTCATCTCTTAAGAGAGGAATGAATAAATTTAATTTTAGTTGATAAAGTAGAATGCTTTTTTAGTAAGCATTAGTAAGCATAAGATGAATCAAGCAGAGATTAATGGTTGATATCCTTTTATGTACAAAAGAATATAAAACATAAAATGTCCTTTTATCACTCAAACTAATGATGCTTTTAAAAACATCATTAAGTTGAGTGATAAAAGGATATTTCACAGTTTGATGATGTGTATGTAAATTTTAAAATATATAAATGATAATATACATATTAAAAGATAAATACTTGAAACTTATCCACACCAACATCAGGGTAGTGTTCCTTCAAGGGAAAGAGGGATAAGGAATAGAGAGTAGAGTCTTAACTGTATCTGTAGTATTTAACTCTCGAAAAACAGTGATTTGGAAGAAATAAAGCAAGATGTTAATGTTTGATAAATCTGGGTTTTCTACATATGTTGTTGTTGTTGTTAATCAGTCTCCCAGTCATGTCTGACTTTTTACTACCCCTTGGAATGCAGCACACCAGCCTCCTTGTCCCTCACCATCTCATGAAGTTTGCCCAAGTTCATGTCCATTGTATTGCTGATGCCATCCAGACATCTCATCTTCTGATGCCCTCTTTTCCTTCTGCCATCAATTTTCCCAGCATCAGGGACTTTTCCAATGACTCAGCTGTTCACATCAGATGACCAAAATACTGGAGTCCTTCCAATAAGTATTTAGGATTGATCTCCTTTAAGATTAACTGGTTTGATCTCCTTGCTGTCCAAGGGACTTTCAGGAGTCTTCTCCTGCCGGGAGCCAGCATGAGGAACTCCATCCATGGCAAAGGTCGTGAGGAAGGAGGCTCGGCATACGCAAAGGCAGGATTAAGACTCAGGAGTCCCCCTGGAAATTCTCAAGCATCTACCCCCAAAACCAGAGTCTGCCTACTTTACTGCTTTGTGGTCTCACCTACACCTCTGAGTTTATGGGGGGCTGTCCCCCACCACCTCTCTCTGAAAAATAGTTAACTTAGGGCTCCAGTTAATAAAGTTCCTGGGTGTGACAAGAGTGTTTTAGTTCACAACCGTGAGAGGCATGAGATGTTCTAAACTGTCTAAATACAGATTCCTTTGAGCAGTTAAAAGATTGATTAGAAATTGTATTGGTGAAGGGTTTTTCACTTGTTGGGCCAATGTTTGCTGCTAAGTTTCCGTATCCCTTACCTACTGTGTCCCTGGCAGTGTATTGATTAATATAATTGGTGTATAGGAATGTAAGTAGTGCCTTTAATATTTGTAACCTTAGACCCTTGAGTTAATTCTTTTCTTGTTATAGCCCACCACACCTTTGCCCTATAGGACTGCAACTTTATCTAATGCTTTTGGAGGGGCACCTGGCTTTAGAATAATCTCCTTTAGAGAAAAATAAGTTTTCTGAAGAAAGGATCTTAAAATGTTGACAGGCCCCCTGGGCAGAAGATGATGTAAATCACCTAAACTTTTGCACATGTTAAGTTTGCAGAAAGAAAGCCTGGCTTACTTCATGACTCTACCCCTTCCCCCATTATCCTCTATGCATAACTTAAGGTATAGAAACTACTTTGGAAAATAAAGTGTGGGCCTTGTTCACCAAATTTGGTCTCCCCATGTCATTCTTTCTCTCACCTTCTGGCTGAATACCCATCTGTGGCGTAGAGGCTCATCAAGCCTACTAATTTTGCCTGGGCTTCTAAGATCTGACCGGGGAGGCCTTAGTGTCTCCTCTCCTTCGGGAGAACGGGAGGATGCCTGTGGCCTACGTAGGTGACGTAAATTCCTTATTTTGTGGAATTTTATTATCTTTCCACATAAACCAAGTTATTCAGCCTCTTTTCTCCACTGAATTTTCTCACTGAGCTATCCTTATTTAACCACTCTTTATATCTTTAGTTCTATCATTTCCTGATCGCCGAAGCCGTCTCCCTTTCGAATTCCCTGGATCCACCGGCGCTGGACCCCGGTATTCTCCAGCATCACAGTTTGAAGACATCAATTCTTTGGTGCTGTGCCTTCTTTACGGTCCAGTTCTCACAACTGTATGTGACTGGGAAGTCCATAGCCTTGACTATATAGATCTTTGTTGGCAGAGTAATATCTCTGCTTTTCAACACACTCTCTAGGTTTGTCAAAGCTTTCCTGCTGAGAAGCAACCGTCTTACGACTTCATGGCTGCAGTTATCATCCTCAGTGGTTTTAGAGCCCAGGAAAAGGAAATCTGTTACTACTTCCATCTTTTCCCCTTTATGTGCCATGCAGTAATGCGGCTGGAAGCCATGATCTTAGTTTTTTAGTATTTAGTTTTAAGCTGGCTCTTTTACTCTCCTCCTTCACCCTCAAAAAGAAGCTCTTTAGTTCCTCTTCTCTTTGTGCCATTAGAGTGGTTATCACCCACATATCTGAGGTTGTTGTTTTTCCCACCTATCCTAATTCCAGCTTGTAACTCATCCAGCCTGGCATTGCTCATGATGTGCTCAAAATAAACAGGGTGACAGCAGACAGCCCTGTCTACTCCTTTCTCAATCCTGGAACCAATCAGTTTTTCCATACAGGGTTCTAACTGTTGCTTCTTTACCTGCATACAGGTTTCTCAGGAGACAGTTTAAACAGTCTTGCATTTCCATCTCTTTAAGAGCTTTCCACAGTTTGTTAAGATCCACACAGTGAAAGGCTTTAGCGAAGTTGTTGATACAAAGGTAGATTTTTTTTGGAATTCCATTGCTTTCTCTATGATCCAGTGAATGTTGGCAATTTGACCTCTGGTTCCTCTGCCTTTTTTGAACTCCTCTTTGAAGCCTGGAAATTCTTGGTTCATGTAATGCTGAAGCCTAGCAGGCAAGATTTTAAGTGTGACGTTACTAGCATGAAAGATGAGTGCAGTTGTCCGATGGTTAGAACATTCTTTAGTGCTACGCTTCTTGGGAATTAGGATGAGGATTGACCTTTTCCAGTCCTGTGGCCACTTCTGGGTCTTCCAGATTTGCTGAAATATTGAGTGCAACACTTTGATAGCATCATCCTTTGGGGTTTTGAATAGCTCTACTGGAATTCCATTGCATCCACTAGTTTTATTAACAGCACTGCTTCCTAAGGCCCACTTTCTGCATATAGATATCCAGTATTTTATTTTCTGTGCTTTTATGTGCGTTTGAAGTATTTCATGTTTAAAATTTTAAAAGTTAAATTAATATAGTATTGCTCATATTTTGTGACCATACCAATATCATTTATAAGTGAAATGCCATTGCATATGCTATTTTAGGTGTTTTATGTGTACTAACTCTTTTAGTCTGCCCACTGATTCTGTTTGATAAATACTAACATTATCTATATTTTACAGACATGGAAATGGAAACATAGCACAGGATTACAGATTTTGGACTACAGCTTATATTCTTAACCTTGACTCTATGATCTGTCAAATTTAATAAATTCTCATTTATCATATGAAACATCATATCATATATCATATATCTTATGTATACATACATATTATGTAATGCTTGAATTCCTTTATCATTTGTCCTTTATTCTTTTATTTATGAATACATCCTATATTGGTATAAATTAATTAGGGATAACAGGGTAGATAATGACACTCTCCAAGGCCTCAGAACAATGAGATCTAACTTCTAATCTCATCTACATCAATGCCCTGCTGAATGGTTTGAGGCAAGACCTTTCATTATTCTAAATATTGACTTCTCACTATAAAACACAATTGATCAATCTGTCTACCTCCTGCTATGAAGATTAAACAATGAAAGGTATTTGGAAACACATTGAATAACACAATTATTTAGAGTGCTATAATACAGAATGTAGGGCTTCCTGGGTGGCTCAGGGTAAAGAATCTGCCTCCCAATGCAGGAGACACAGGAGATGTAGGTTCCATCCCTGAGTTGGAAAGACTCCCTGGAGAAGGGAATGGCAACCCACTCCAGTATTCTTGCCTGGAAAAATCTATGAACAGAGGAGCCTGGTGAGCTACAGTCCATTCAGTCACAAAGAGTCAGACAGGACTGAGTGACTGAGCACACACACACACAATATAGAATGTGGTTTATTTTGCTTTTTAATATGAAACATTAGTTAATTTTCACACAGACTCTGAGAAGAGAGTCTATATACTGTTTTGAATCACTGTGAAATATGCCTTCCTTTCCTTCAATTATGATGATCAAATAAAGAAAAATGTAAGAGATTCTATTTTGGAATTTTTTTTTTTTTGGTCAGAAATACTGCTTAGACTTTGTTTCAGACTCATGGATTTTAGCAGACTTCTAGTCTCTATCTTGTGACTTTTGCTTCACTGTGTTCAGTACAGCCTATGATTTCTGTCTTGAAAATGCCAGCTTTGGATTCCTCTGAGCACTGTCCAGGTGGATCTCAGAAACTACAGCACACAATATCGATCTCTTTCCTGTAAATGAAGCTCAGAATTAACCAGAAGTCAATTATTGCTAGCATTAAATTGAAGTTGAAATCACTGGGAATTGCAAGGCAATTTAAAGTAAATGTGTTAGATCAGGAAATAGCAGATTTGAGTCTCACAAAGGAAATAAGGGCACCCCATGTGGTAATCATATGAATCCAGAATGGACAGTATCTTCTAAACATAAGCTGGGATAACTAAATTGAAGTAACTGCAATACAGAGTCACCACCTGCATCTTTAGCATTCTGATATTATTTGTTCTTTTCATTTTTAGTTCCTATGCTGTCAGTATTTTAAAATTTTACTTTCTTCATTTTATTCTTTTACTTCTTTGATGTTCTCTATTCTTTTGCGTATCTTCTTCATCCTCAAGAACTTAAACCTACAAATTCTAGAATTCTCATTCTTTAGCTTTCATTTGCAACTTTCTAAGTTCTATGGTGCTATTTTCTACATGCTGTGGTATGGTGCTAAGTCGCTTCCATCGTGTCCAACTCTTTTCGACCCCCTATAGTCCTCCAGGTTCCTCCATCCATGAGAATACTGGAGTGGGTTGCCATGAGCTCCTCCAGGAGATCCTCCCAACCCAGGGATTGAACCTGAGTCTCCTGTGTTTCCTGCATTAGCAGATGGGTTCTTTACAACTAATGCCACCTGAGAAACCCCATTTGCCACACAACCATTCTTAAATTAAGAAGCACAGCAATCTCTTTACACTTTATAGGCTTGTAGAAACTATACCTTCTTATAATCAAGTTGGACTGCCCCTGTTTAACAGGTATCATATGATAAAATAAAAATGTATGGGAGTAACTCTGATAATGCCAAAGGAAATTGTGATCTTAAGGCAATGTAACTGAAAGGAGAATCTATTACAGTAGCACCTACCAGGTAAGTAGGAGCTATAAAAGGACGTGAATAAAGTTGAGTTCATTATTGAAAAAGATAATTAAGAATAGAGGTAAATCTGGGATGTGCTCACTGAGATTGTGATTAAAGCAGAAAAATCTGATTGGGTCACAGTTCAAGTGACTTTGAGAAGGGCAATTTAGACATGAAACTCTGAGCATCAATCAGAGTTTCAAAGAGGAGACTGCCTTGCTTCCTGGATGTCATGACACCAAGAGGGAAAGTTCATCCTGGGGCTGGGAAAGAAAAGCTCAAGCCCAGAGGTGGGTCTCTTAATTAAAGCCTTTTTGGCAGATGCAATTGGTGCCAAACTTGAATAATAAGACTGTGTATTTACATCTTTCCAAAAATCATGCAGTTTTCATTCTAAGCTTCCCTAATAAAAATTGTTATGTATCCTAAAATGTATTCTAACATATTCAAGACTCTGAATTATTTTTTGAGTATTTATTTCTTAGTGATATCTAAATAAAAACTCTGAACTGTGGACCTGACCCTGCATGTTTTTTAATCCAGAGATACTCCAAACTGATGGCCAGAGTTACCTAGGGAGGTAGACAAATGAAAGGTAGATAGATGCATGGATAAATAGGCAGATTTCTGGATCTCTCCTCAGATTTACCACATTGGCAGCCACAAGAATTGAGTCCTGGAATCAATATATGTAAAAGCTTTCCAAATGATTCTGACAAGTATCTGTATTGGAGCATCATGTGGTATTATAATGGAGATTGTGAGAGAAGCATGTTACCTACAAATAAAAAGAAACGGGTAGACCAGAGATTTCTAGGAGCTCAATCTCTGGAGAAATGACCATCTCTTTGTCCAGTAGTGGCAGCAGTAAATTCCCAGGAGAGGCTCCCATGGAAATCAATCCAGAGGAGTCTTTTGCTGGAAGTTACTCTAACAGAGCTGGGTTCCATGCTTTGGCAGGTAGATGAGCTGAAGAGAAGCAAGGACCCAGAGAGTTAAAGTGCTTCATTTTCACTAATCAGCTACTATCGACTATCACTGAAGGACAATGTTTTGGGATTCACTAATATCGGGGAGGGTAGGAATTAGAAAATTGGCCCAGTAAATGCATAGTAGGGCTCTGCCCATGGATCACAGCCTTGACAAATGTGACCATGGTTAGGGTGTATCTCTAAGTATAACCAGGAAGTGACCCTTCTCAATATGGGAGGAGGCGTCCAGCCCTAGGGCAATGCTTATACACCTGAAGACAAGTTATAGCTGTGACTCACCCTTCCTCTGTGGCAGCCCTACATCGCTCTGATAGGCATTGTTTTCACTGCTTCTGGCATCATGGATAAACCATCTTTTCTGTTTGCCTGTTATGTGCTTATATCTAGTCTTGCTATACCTCTAGTCTGCTCTGTTCCCTTCAAATGTATCTTCACAATATAAATAATTTCTTGAATATAATATGACATCAACACTTTTTCATGCACTGCATGGTCTCTCCTCACCTCTTGTTTAGAACTTAAAGATGGAATTGTGCAGTCGGTTATCTAAACTTTTAAGCTCAAGTGTTGACAATGACTTTTGTTGTCAAACAAAAGTGGTTGTTTTCTTTTCCTGAACAATGCAGTAACATGCTAGCCAATATGTTGTAACAGAAAGAATACATCCTTTCTAAGGACCAGAGACTCTTCCTCAGGTTAAATTCTCTTAAAGTTATTATTTTTTTTAAGTTTAAATTTATCTTTTGTGCAGAGCTTAACTATTTATATTTAAATTCCTCCTGTTGCTTTCTAATTGTGTGTAGACCTCTCTGGACCTTAAATTCTATTTAATTAGAATTAAATAGGATAAGAATGTAAAATATTTCACATGTAAGTATCACTCAGTAAATGCAAAATACCCTTTCTTCTTTACCTACACTTAAATATCTTTTTTTCTTCTAAATATCCTACTACCTAAATATCTTTTCTTCTTCTACTTACATGTATAGACTTAAGGAAACATTTATTTTACTTTACCCTTTGATGAGTTCTCAAATTTCACAGTATTCTAAGATAGAACTAGAGGTAAATAACAAAGGATTCATGAACACCTAGAGGTTCTATAGTGTCAATAGTTGTAGGTATGTACATGCTTTGGGTAGAGATTCATAGGTCTCTTCAGATTGTAAAGTGATTTGTGACCTACATACCCACTTAAAATGTTGGGAATTACAGTTTTATTGGCCTTATAAATTGTACTAATTCTCCCCTAACTGGAAAATAATCTGCTGGCCTCCATGATTCCATCTTAAAGTTTCTGAGAGCATATTTTATCAAGGCATATTTCACAGAGTAGGTGTGAGATCAAATGAAAAAATGCACATAAAATATTTTCTTAAGCTGTAAATCTCTATATAAATGAGAAGTGTTAATATGGGCAGCAATCTGTACTGTATTGTTGCCTTTGTAGCTGTGGGATATCTCCTCCTGATTTGTTATGATAAAAATTATCGTAATGATTACAACATTAATCACAATTACACTGCAATTTTATCACAGTGCTCACAGCTGAGCAAGTTAATTGAAAGCTTAAAAAATACCTAACTGTGGGTATTTTTAATTTTTCTTGGGCATCACTTCCTATGAATATAGAAATCACAACTTTTTCTTATGCTTAAAGAAATCTTTGATGACCTCTAATTTAACCTCTTTGCTTTTGGATGAAGGAATTAGGCCTTGTGTCTCTTGATTGCTATGAGAAAGTGACTTGCCATACTTATGACTTGTAGACACACGGCTAGTCTATTGAAAGCTAAGACAAGAGACTATTTAGGCTGTTCCTTGCACTCTTTGACACATTAAAAAATTTACAAATTTGAATGATCTTCCCAATTTTTAAAGGGAATAATATTTAAAGAAAGATCTATTTAAAGTATTCTTGTCACCTCTTCTTAATATCTTCTGCTCCTGTTAGGTTCACATCGTTTCTGTCCTTTATTGTGCCCATCTTTGCATGAAATGTTCCCATGGGGTGGTGGCTTAGTTGCTAAGTCATGCCTTATTCTTGAAACCCCATGGGCTGTAGCCTGCCAGTCTCCTCTGTCCATGGGATTCTCCAGGCAAGAATACTGGAGTGGGTTGCCATTTCCTTCCCCAGGGGATCTTCCCGACCCAGGGATCCAACCCAGGTCTCCTGCATTGCTGGTAGACTCTACTGACTGAACTATAAGGGAAGATGAATGTTCCCATGGTAGCTCTAATTTTCTTAAAGAGATCTCTAGTCTTTCCCTTTCTATTGTTTTCCTGTATTTCTTTGCATTGATCACTTAGAAAGGCTTTCTTATCTCTCCTTTCTATTCTTTTGAACTCTGCATTCAGATGGGTATATCTTTCCTTTTCTCCTTTGCCTTTTGCTTCTCTGTTCAAAGTATTCATTATGGTAGATAAGTAAGAAAGTAATATTTTTAAGAAATGAAAATAATTAATCTTCCATGGAGTATCTCCCCTTAAAATATATTTTAATTGGAATGACCTAGAAATCTGCCTCAGTTACACAAAGTTTTCCTAAGTAGCAACTCATAGCTCAAACACTAGTGTTCTAGTCAACATGCTTTGGTAATAAAGGACCCCTTTGTTATTGTTGTTTAGTCTCTAAGTCATGTCCGACTCTTTTGTGACCCCATGGACTGCAGCCTGCCAGGGTCCTGTCCATAGGATTTCCCAGGCAAAAATATGAAGTGGGTTGCCATTTCCTTCTCCAGGGGATCTTCCTGACCTGATGATCAAACTGATGTCTCCTGCATTGGCAGGCAGGCTCTTTACCACTGAACCACCAGGGAAGCCCAAAGGTCCCCTGTAGGCAGGCTGAAGTAGAAAGCTGTATAGAAGAATAAAGAAGCAAGTCTTAGCCAGTCTCCATGGGAGACAACCTTTGAGAACTTGAGGATCTTTGGGGCCAGGACTTCTCTTTGTTTTTTTATTTTTTAACTTTACAATATTGTATTGGTTTTGCCATATATCAACATGAATCCGCCACAGGTATATATGTGTTCCCCATCCTGAACCCTCCTCCCTCCTCCCTCCCCATACCATCCCTCTGGATTGTCCCAGTGCACCAGCCCCAAGCATCCAGTATCATGCATCGAACCTGGACTGTCGATTCGATTCATATATGATATTATACATGTTTCAATGCCATTCTCCCAAATCATCCCACCCTCTTCCTCTCCCACAGAGTCCAAAAGACTGTTCTATACATCAGTGTCTCTTTTGCTGCAGGACTTCTCTTTGAATGTCTAACAGGGACAGAATAAAGGGACAAAGTAAGTGATTAAATAGTTAATCCCACTAGGAGATTGTAAGTAACCAGAAAATATGGAAGACTCTGGTAAATTAATGAGCATTCAATAAAACAGGTTCACTTAACCACAAAACCAAGCAGACTTGCTTAGGAGCAAAACTGTGCAATAGGAGCATGAGACATGCCCCTGAAAGAATAAATAATGGTGGTATGAGACCCACATCTTGCCCAGTGAACTGAATAATGTAATGACCCCTAAGATATGCTCCCTGCATACATGTGCTGTTCTGGGCTGTGCTTAATTGCTAAGTCATGTCCGACTCTTTGCAACCCCACGAACTATAGACCACAGGTTGCTCTGTCCCTGAGGATTCTCCAGGCAAGAATGCTGGAGAGGGTTGCCATGCCCTCCTCTAGGGGGTTGTCCCAACCTAGGGATCAAACCCAGGTCTCCCATATTGCAGATAGATTTATTTCTGGCTGAGTTACCAGGGAAGCCCCCTGCATACATAAAAAAAACACTCGTGGTGGTGGTTTAGTCACTAAGTCGTGTCCAACTCTTGCGACCTCATGGACTGTTTCCCACCAGGCTCCTCTGTTCATGGGATTCTCCAGGCAAGAATACTGGAGTGAGTTGCCATTTCCTTCTCCAGGGGATCTTTCTGACCCAGGAATTGAACCCAGGTCTCCTGCATTGCAGGTAGATTCTTACCAACTGAGCTATGAAGGAAGTTGAAAGTGAAAGTGAAGTTGCTCAGTCGTGTCCGATTCTTTGCAACCCCATGGACTGTAGCCTACCAGGCTCCTCTGTCCATGGGATTTTCCAGGCAATAGTACTGGAGTGGATTGCCATTTCCTTCTCCAGGGGATCTTCCCAAACCAGGGATTGAACCCTGGTCTCCCACATTATAGACAGACACTTTACCATCTGAGCCACCAGGGAAGTTGCCCCCCCCCCCCCAAAACAAAACAAAACAAAACAAAAACAACAGTAATTTATGGAAAAGTGACATTTTAAAGTGGAAGACCCTCACTGCCCTGAGACCTGAAATAATTTTTCCTTAGTGCCATGATAATCCTGTCTTGACCATCTAGGGACAAGAAAACTCACCCGTCTGACATAAAGGGGGAGCTGATGATGGAAGCACGATGTCTACTGAAGAAATAAGGAAGAAGGTGGTCTTTCCCCTTCCCCACTCTTCCTTGTATTATAAAACTGTAGCTTACTTAGTTCTCAGGGCACAGAACTCCCTCAGCCCCTGACTTGTAAGCCTCACAAGTGTCCTATTCTAATAAATCACTTATCTATCATTTTGCCTTGTGCTGACTTCTTTCCGCACTGAGACATGAAGAAACACAGCTCATTGGAGCCACCTGAAATGCCACTTAGTGGCTTCACGTTTGTTCTGTTCTTCAAGCCAAAAGAAGGGACCAGTTTGCTTCTCATCATTGGGCACGTGGTCAAATCCGACCTTAAATGAATTTTCGTTTTAAGTACCCTAGACTTTTGTATTACGCCCTCTGTTTATTGATCTTAGAGAGACAGAATCTGATCATTGAGCAGTTGATGGATTAGCCTGTAGACTACAGGATCAATTCTGATCTTTCTAGACTTAGAGGTAAAGTTTTCCTTCAGTCAGCCAATTCCATTTCTCTAATAAAACTAACACAGTGTTCAGTTATCAGAGAAGAAAGGGTTGCCTCTAAGAAAAACTTAAATTTAAACACCAGAATAAAAGAATAGTTCTGAAATTTCTACAGATTTTTTCTTTTTTCAGAATTATGTGTTGGGGCATATATTTTGATGCAGGATCCAGCCATGGGAAAGTTTTTTTAAAATAAATATGGTTTGGCACTAGTGGTAAAGATCACACTTGCCAATGCAGGAGACAAAAGAGACACAGATTCAATCCCTGGGTCATGAAGATCCCCTGAAGAGTGGAATGGAAACCCATTCCACTCTTCTTGCCTGGAGAATTCTGTGGACAGAGGAGCCTGGTGGGCTACAGTCCATAGAGTCACAAAGGGTCAGATCAGATCAAAGGGTCAGACGCTACCAAAGTGACTTGGTATACACGCATGGTTCTGTATGTGTGCGTGCTAAGTAAGTCACTTCAGTATAATTTAGGATATATGATTGCTATATTTCCAGAATCAGGAAAATACAGAAGTTTCTTTTTCCTTCTGGAAAAGCAACTGTGAAATTTCTGGGAAATTCTAATTGAATATTAGAGAGTCTGGTACTTTTTTTCTAGTTTAATATAAAACCACATGAATTGATTGATATAAACCACTCCCATGAAGATTATTTCAGGTTGCCTTCTAATTTTTGGCATCACTTTCCTCCCCTAATGCTGCTCTTATATTTCAATGGCTACAAAATACCCAGGGAATTTGGAGCTATTTGCCACAAAATATTTTCTAAGAAGTTGCATGCCCTTTTGTGTTTGATCAGATGTATACTGATGCCATTTTTATCAATTCAGATGACTTCTTCAGAAATGCCATCAATTAATATATTTTTGAGCCATTACCATATTCATACATATGTATTCTAAAATATGACCAAGATAATCCTGCAACTATTTAACATTATCTACATATAGAAAAAACATTATATTCCAGTACATACCATTATCCTTTCTGCAATTTTTTAAAGTAATGGTTATAGTACTTCATATCTCTTACAATCTTAAAGCTCCACAGTTCATTCTCCCCTTTTCCTTCCTCTCTGCTTGGAGAGTGAAATGTAAAAGAGATAAAAACAAATCTAAAAAGTAATTAGCAAAACAGATATCTTAATGTGTGGGTTATATTAGTGCTAAAAAGAATAGATAACAGTATTTCATGTAATAGCTGAGACTGATGTCTAAGAAGCTAAGGTCAAGAATTTCTTTTTCTTAATGCAAGGTTGGAGAGAAAATGAATTATTTCAAGGATGTGGTTGAGGTTTTTAAGAGAGCAAGAAGAAAACTATTTGGCCACTGAATCTAGAATGAATTTCCAGAAAATATTTTTAAGATTTCCAAGATAGGACAGGGAAGGATTGGATATTTGATTTATTGGTGAAACAGGGTAAGAATAGAATTTTAAATATACCAAGTATACTATGGAAAAAAATGTGAAATTTGGTTCAAAAGGTGTAGTAAGTAACAGGTACAGAGTCAAAGAAGATTCTTAAATTCCAGTTGGGAAACCATGATAAAATGTATCATTTTTACAAATATTTGTTGAATATCTAAAAAGGACAAGCATTATAGCAGACACAAAAAGGAATACAAAAATATGTGAGGAATACAAAAAAATCAAATGGAGACATTTTCATCAATTTGCCATTAATTGAAAAGGGGGTGCAAAATTTGGGGAAAATGATAGACTATTGAAATGCATGAAAGAAACATAAGAGCTATGGAAATTCAGAAACAAAATTGCAAAGCTGAAAATGAAAGACTTTATGAAGTAGATAACATTAGACTCCTTTATGCACAAATAGCATGAGAGAACATTCTAGGAAACACACATGGAGACAGTCATATTTATCTGTATCTAATAAGACCAGTTAGTATGTATTATAAAGTAAATTACAAGGTTACCCTATTTACCATTTTATTATGTATTTCTGATACATAATATGGGCTCAAAAAATGTTGAATGTTGTCAAAATGAGTAGTAAGACTAAAGGAGATGAGGTCATTGGACCGATAGTTATTAAAGAAAGAATGAAAACAAAAGTTAAATAAATGCCTTTTAATGTGCTATTTTTTTTTTTAAGATATAGGGTAGGGAAAAACACTTTTTTTTTTAGAGCTAATTTTTAAAGCCTTTTGCTTCTGAGGGATGACACAAAGCATATCAATGGGGAAAACTATCTTTATCTTTTTTATTTCAGAGTGTCATGGGGAACAGAGAAAACACACAATAGAACGTCTAGTTTCTACTTATTTTTCTTGGCTATTTAAGTTTAAGATCCAGAGAAGATGCACCTCTGCTTAGAAAATCCCACAAATGAATCCTTGGAGATAAAAGGTAGAATTACTAGGAAGAGAGTTTGAAAAAGAAAGAATCAGATCATATTTTGAGCTGGTACTGGATGGAAAAAAAAATGCTGCCGAATAGCAGCGTGGTCTTGGATTGTTTTAACTGTGTATGTTCTTGGACTATGAACTTCCCTGGCCACAATTTTCAAGTCTTCTACACATAATAATTGGATTGGATGAGTGGATTTGGTGAAATCTAAGTGAAATTTGGTGAAATCTAAGTGAAATTTGGTGAAATCTAAAAAGGTATTGTTTTCCACACCTGAGTCAGAGAGAAGATAGTGAATAGATTAAGTTTGGGTAAGACAAGACTGAAATAAGGATGTGAAGAGAAGTGGTAACTCAAGGCCAGAGGTAATTATGAGGAACTAAACCCATGGGAGTTCCCTGGTGGCTCAGAGGTTAAAACGTCTGCCTGGAATGACAGGTTCAATCCCTGGGTGGGGAAGATCCCCTGGAGAAGGAAATAGCAACACACTCCAGTACTCTTGCCTGGAGAATCCCATGGAGGGAAGAGCCTGGTAGGCTACAGTTCATGGGGTCGCAAAGAATAGGACACGACTGAGCAACTTCACTTTCACTAAACCCATGGCAATTCACAAAAATCACAAAATTGTGGGTTAGTTGGCTTGTGCAATTCCATTTAAATTTCAAAGGAGAGTGTGGGCTTGGTTCCATATACTTATCTCATTTAACACTGTGATCATGTGCCAAAAGCAGAGGTATAACTCCTATGTCTCTTGAGTCTCAGTTTTACATTCTTTCTATTATGTGAAAAGAGAAAAGTGGAGCGAAAGAATCCAGAATCATTAGGGATCTGGGAAACCAAGGTTGTTAAGTAAACAGCAGTGTCCTATCTTTAAGTTAACCTGGTCCAACGAATGGCGACATCCAGTGCTTTACCAAAGGAAAAAGAGCAGTGGGAGCATCTATCTCCCCACAGGCAATAAGGGGTGCATTGTTTTTCTGGAGAATTTAAAAGTAACAATAAAATAAATAAATAAATAAAAGTAACAATAAAATTGACTTAAAGTCAGCCCAGTCTTGTTCTCATGCACCAGTGAATCTAACCCAGTTCCATGATAAAATTCTTCCCGCTGCCTCTAAGCTTTTAATCTCTCTCATCTTTGGTGTACCAGTGAACTTATCCATTTGGGAAAGGCATGTGCACATATCCCCACTTCACTTTCTGCCACTTTGGTTTTAGGAAAGACCTACATCAGAACCTGTTTTCCTTAACAGAATGAAATCCGAACAGGATTTTTGCTTTTATGCAAACAACAACATTATCACTGAGCATTTGTTTTGCAGTGGGCCTGTTTTAGAAGCAGTGAGCACCCAGAGCCGGCAGGAGTGGCTCCACCAAGCTCTTTCCCCAGGAACTACATTCAGCATCCACATCAAGCTACCATAGCTTTGAACTGTGTCTGTGGGCATCTTGCTTTATTTATCTCGATTTATATTGTGCATCTGTTAGCAAGATGTGTCCTAGGTTAATTGCTGTTTTGCTTTATGCTATTTTGGCTCAAGAAAAGTTTCACAGTAATACTCTTTCAGATAGTGAAGAAAAACTGTCATCTACTTTCCTGTCTGCAAGACTAAACCCAAGTCACGGAATAAAAGCTACATGAAGCTGATGACTGTGATCAGAGTCTGGTAAAGCATCTCACTCCCAGGCACTAATATCTCATAGTGGTGAACTCCTTGCCAAATATTTCAGTTGCTCTTTTGAGTTGGACTGCATCTATTTGCCTACACGCCAATCTTTTCTATTCTATACCCTACCATTCTAGATTCTGTCCATCTCATATTCAGATTTCCCTCCTAAACTGAATTAGACAAATAAAATCACGTTAGTCAAAATATAAGCTCCCTGTGAATATGAATAGTGTATGCTTTACTTCTCTCTTTTTGAAAATTTTGTAAAAATTACATACAGTGAAACACACTAATCTTTTATGTGTAGTATGATGTTTTGAGTGTCTCTCAAAGCTTTTTTCCATTTTTTTTAAAGTCTTTATTGAATTTGTTACCATATCATTTCTGATTTTTATGTTTTGGTTTTCTGGCCATAAGGGATGTGGTATCTTAGCTCCCTGACCAGGAATCAAACCTACATCTCCTACACTGGAAGATGAAGTCATAGCCACTGGGCCACCAGGAAAGTTTCTCCCATTGCTTTTCATTGGGTGATTTGTTTTTTCAACAATGGGCATGAGGGATTATTTATGTATTCTGGGTACATATATTTTGTGACCACACCTTTTCACAAGTTGAAGCCACTTTGGCAGCCTAAATTCTGTCCTTCAACCATCAGATCAGTGAGAACTTCACTTTCTCTTTGAATTATAGAAGCCTTGTATTCACAACTGACCAAGACAACTTCTTGGGGGTAAAGAGCATATAAACCTGGACCTCTTACTTTCTTTCAAGGCTCCAATCTTCTCCAGTTTCTGCACTTTCATCCACTCTCCTGTGCTTTTAAACAGCTTCAAACATTTCTTTTTCTTCAGAATTTATGATTGTTATCTATAGAAAGATTAGTCAATATATACTAATTTACCATTAACTGGAACAGGAATAGGTTCCTGCTTTTTTCCCTGTGTTATTCCCAGATACTTTAATAATTCTTTTTGTATTGGGAGGATTAAATAAATAACAAAAAAGAAAAAGAAAAAGTACAATGTTTTGAAAAGCAGAGGGCAATGATCTGAATCGTGTCCCATCAACTTTCATATGTTCAAGTTTTAACTCCCAATGTAACTATATGTGGACACAGGACCTAAAAGGAAATTACTAAGGTTAAATGAGGCCATAGAAGTGGGGTCCTGATTCAGTATGACTAGTGTCCTTACCAGAAGAGATGTTAGAGATCTTCCTGTCTCTCTGTGCATCTGAGGAAACAGTGAGAAATCAGACAGTTATCTGCAAGACGGGAAGGGCGGTCTCACCAAGAACTGAATCGGCCACCACCTTGACCTTAGCCTTCTCAGTCTCCAAAACTGTGAGAAATAAATATCTGTTCTTTAAGCTAGTCAGTTAGTGGTATTTTGTTATGGAAGCAGAGAAGAGTTGTTTTTTTTTTTTTTTTTTCATCAAGCACACAGACAGAGTGAAGCCTAGATTAATTTTGTTATATACCCAAACCAACTCACAACATACTACCTACCATGTAATTTAGAGTGTGTAATTTAGTGTAATTCTTTACTCCCTGCATTAGTTGCATTTTGTTATATAACAGATTCCTCCATACCTTAGAAGTTTAAAACAAGAAGCATTTCTCAGCTCGCAGTTTCTATGGGTGAGGAATGTAGGCACAGTTTAGCGGAGTGCCTCTGGGTTAAGGTCTCTCATGAGGTGCAGTCCCTATGTCAGCTGAAACTAGAGTCTCAAGTCTCATCTGAAGTCTTCAGTGGGGGGAATTTGCATTTAAGCTCAGTTACAACATAATTAATGGCTGAATTTCAGTTCCTTGCAGGATGCTGGACTGAGGGCCTTATTTCTTCTCTGTTGGCCAGATCCTTTTTCAGTTCCTTACCATGTGGGCCTCTCCATATCTGACTGTCCTCAGAAAGAGCAAATTGGAGAGAGCAAGAGCGAGACCAGGATGCGAGGCAGATACTTTTGTAAAATAACCTGCAAAGAGCCGTTGCATCATGTCTGCTGCATTATCTTTGTTAGAAGTGAGTCAGTGAATTCGGTCCAAGTGGAGGGATTAGACAGGAGCAAATATATAGGAGGTAAAGTTTATTAGAAGTCATCTTAGAAGCTGTCTACAGCATTTCCCTTACAGGCAAAATGAAGAATCATTAAAAATTTAAATATAAAAAATTAAATAGGCTTCCTGTCTCATTTGAGTCACTGCTATACTCTAAGGGAAAGAAAGATAAAAATAACACATCTCCTGTCTTCCTGGAGCTGGTGGTCTGCTTCAAGAGGTAGGACTGGGTAAACCTGATCAATGCTGTAAAACCTGTAGGAGTTGGAACAAAGAGAACTTTTTCAAGATGTAAATCGTTGCTTTCATAAAGTAGATAAAGCCAGGCTGTGTGTTAAAGAGACAGGACCAGCCCAAGAGAGAAATCATCTTCCAGTCTGAGGCTGAAAACCTAGCCGGAGCTGCAAGCATTTGAATGACAAAGCCTGGGATCTACCCTGGGGGGAGTAGACAGGAATCAGGCAGAATCAAGGAGTCAGAAACCCATAATGTGAAGGGCTTGTTAGGACATACTAAGGACTTTGAACTTTATTCAGTAAGTGGAGTGGAAACACTGAAGCACAGGACCAGATATACACAGTGTGAACAGCCTAATCCAAACTCCAATTATCAGGCCAACAAGGCGAGGAATATTGGTGGTTTAGTCACTGAGTCATGTCCGACTCCTGCGACTGCATGGACTGTACCCTGCCAGGCTCCTCTATCCATGGGATTTTCCAGGCAAGAATATTGGAGTGGGTTGCCATTTCCGTCTCCAGGGCATCTTCCTGACCCAGGGATCGAACCTAGGTCTCCTGCACTGCAGACGGATTCTTTACCAACTTAGCTACCAGGGAATACCTAGAGGAATATTTCTCATCTCCAATTACACAACCTCCAAAACTCCCGTCAGAACGACTAAGTCGTAACCAGGTGGAAAGCTCTTTGTGAGTTCCTTCACTTCAGATCAAATCACACATCTCAGCGACAATGGACCACATCTCAATGACATGTAATTTCTCACAAGCACCACCTTTTGTTAAGTAACCTGAAGAATATAATTTAAATTCATTTCCAGAGAAGAATGAAAGGAAATAGTGGCATTTCTGCATAATGTTAACCATGATGCAGCTCAACCCATAGCTCTGTTATTTAGCTTGCTAAATTCAATGAATCTCTAAATACTTTAATTACTTCCCCCACTGCCTTTTTTCCTCCATGGTACAAACTCTATGCCATTCATTTGTTAAAGCCTCCTTTGAAATTCATTTCTCATTTCCCCCCAAAGATTCATAGGCTTTTTATACAGAAGAGAAAAGAAGCAGTGAGGCATATAGTCCGTGATACTTAAAACTGGATGAGTCACCCCCAAGGAATGTCTGGGGTATGTTGGAGAGATCAGCTATATGCCACAGTCTACAGTCTGGTGAAAATCCAAACAACCCAAATTTTACTGAAATCTGTAATTTCTACTGGCTTAACCTCCTTCTCTTCATGCTGAACCCAAGGGGCTTACCAATATTTACTAAATTTGCATCGTCATCAAAGGGCAATAACACTGACCTTACAGTATTGTGTGACTTCTGATCATATGGTGCTCAACTGAGCAATGAAGGTTTAAACAGTTTACATGTGTTGGGTCCCCCTGCACAGTGAGCTTCACTCCAATATTCCTCAGAAAAACCCCAAATGAGTGGGTCAAAACAACAGGAAATGAGGTCCATGTCACTCATATGCATAGAGATTATATGTCTCCTACTAAAGAAACAAAATTTTCTGCAAGACATTTTAACTTCAGAATCAAGGAGGAAAGCTGAGGTCAACTTCAAAAAAAATTCATGAATTTATCTCCAAAAAGATACTTTTTTGTCCTCTTAATTTATAAGTGGTCCAGTATGAAGTTCAGATATCAGAACAAAAAAAGATTCATTTTATTACCTACATCTTCTTATCTGGGATCATGTAGAGTTTAAAATTATTGTTTAATTATGACTAAGGAAAAGCAAACTTTTGGAAAGATTAAAGGACCTGGCATAGCCCTTCAGAGAAGTTAATTGCAAGGAAACTTAGCAAGTAAAAGTTAGGCAAACTTGAATGATGACAGAGTAGAAAATGGCACAGAATCAAGTGACAACACAAAATTAAAGAGGCTACTCTCTAGTCCACTGCAGCTTATATATTTAGGTTTACAAACATTTCTAAGATGTACAAAACTCCAGCATTTTGCCTTCAGATATAAGTTAACATAGGAATTACCAGAGTTCTAAAATTACAAACTGGAGAATAATTAAGAAACTATAACTTAGTAAGAACACCTATAAAATATTAAGATATTTTGTTATTTTGGAAAGCTATTGACACTGAAAACTCATGTGACCATTTTGTAGCAGAGAAATGGATGTTTGTATGGAAAAAGGAACAGCCAATGAAAGCCAGTTTCTATTGTTAGGTCATTTTCAGTTTACTGTTGGACATTTTCCTATCAAGACTTTTCACATGGAAATTAATGGGTTTCAGGCTTTATATTTTTACCTTATGAGTATGTGATTGCTACCACATATATAGGAATAGAATACAGATGGCTGGTAGAAATGTAATGTTAACTCCATCCTAAACTAAACTTTTGGTTATAATATTCTTTTGTGTGAAGGAACAGAAACAAGGACCAACGCGATAAGGGTTTTCTCCTATCCATTTCAATATTTATCAGGAATCTGTTTTATTCAAGGTACTGTGCTGACCTTTGTGTCCGTAGGGAATGAAAAAAGGCAAAGTTGGCTCTGCACATACAAATAGTGAAGATGTGGTGAGACAGAGCTAAGCAGCATGTCCTTCCATTCCATGACTGAGTAACTCTTCATGCTTTCATAAAAGGAAGCAGTAATAAGCATATTCTCCCAAGTCACTGGTCTTAGGACTTTGGAGTTTCCATTTTCACATTCCTCTTGTTCCCTCCACCTGTAAGTTCTCTTTAGCCCCTCACATGCTCAGTCATTAAGTTAAGGTTTACCAACTGTGCTAAAAATACCCCTACTCATTACAGGTACCCTGCCACTTCATTTAAACTTTCTACTTTGTGCATGAATTTGGATTTGAATAGTAGTCTCTAGTTTCAGTTCCTTGTTTACCACTTTATTTTTCTGCCCACCCCTGGTCTAAATAAGGTTCTTAGTTCTTTGAAAGTGGAAGTGCTAGAATTTCTGCGCTTTTTCATTCAGATAAGACTATACTTCAGATAATGTGAGAGGATCTCTGTTACTCCCGACTGTTTCTCTCTGGGGAATCTCCTTTGCATCCAGTCTATAGCATATTTCAAAGATGATAGACTTCTCCAACATGTTCCTGTATCTCTTCCCTTCCTATTACTCATGCTTATTACATGAAAACTGGCTCACTTCAGCCTCAGCTAATATCTCTACAAGCTTCTCCATTATTTTATGTCACGGTCTCTCCCATTGTCCAACACCTTTTTTTCTCATATCTTCTGCAAACTTGTTTCCCTGAAGGAATAGTTAGTGGCATCTATATTTCTCTACGTTCCACCCCGTCTTCTCCCCACTGGAATCTTCTATCTTCTGGGCTGACTTATTCCTCTCCTTCTGTTTAGTTCCTGAAGTGTCAAGTACCTGGTCCCTGACTTGTAGTTCCTTCAGTTCATTTCTTTGCATTTGATTAGATTGGGCCTAGCACTGAATTTCTCTCAGAGCACTTAATGTATTTCCTTTTCTCTTTCTTTCTTTCTTTCTCTTTCTTTACCTTCCTTTCTTTCTCTGCCTTTCTTTCATTTTCTTTTTCTCTTGTTTCTTTTTACCTCCCTCCCTTCTCTCCTTTTTCCTCTCCCTCACTCTTTTCCTCTCTTCCCTTTCTCTTCTCTCCTTCCTCTTTTCCTTCCTCCCTTCCTTCTTTTTGTCTTTCCTTCCACCTTTGTCTCTCTGTAGGTACGAAATAAAGTCTTGATTATTTGATTCAGTCAACCAAGATATCCATTATGTTTCTCCCACTTCTTCCCAACTTCATCTCATAATCTCATGTGGCATCTTTTTCAGGTTTTACAAGAAATTCAAGTACATTCAAAGTAAATTTTCTTCAGGATCAGAAGGAATTAGGAGTGAGGAATCATATTGTACAATTTGTAGTTATCTTCCAACTCCTCAGTGTTTACTCCTTTTTCACTCAATTTCTCTGCTCCTTAATCCTTCATCTAAGGATTCCTTGTTTGCTCCCAATCTCAACAAGTCAGAGTGATGTCTTTCTTCACCTTAAGCCTAGGAATGGGCACATGGAGACTAAGCCATTACTAAAGTGGACTTACTATTGTTAACCAGATTTCTGTGAGAAAATTAGACATTCCTAAAAAATACTTCAAACAGTGGAGATACAAAAATGAAAAGTAGATCTTGGACCCCAAACCCCCAGATTCTTTTGCTTTAGGTAAACATTTAACTAGGCATTTTTCTAGGAGTATTCCCTAGCTATTTAAATATGAACGTGTACATGTCCTTTCAAAAACACAAACTGTGGCACAGTGATTGACTATTCAGCTCAGAGTTTTGTTGTTATTATTGTCATAAAGTTTCACAGTGTTTCTCTTTTTCTCTCTTTTCCTCACTCTTTTCCTCTCTTCCCTTTCTTTTTCTTCTCTCTCCCTTTTTCCTTCCTCCCTTCCTTCATTTCTTCCTTCAGCAAGAACGGCTATTTTGGAGGAGTTCATCAAGTTGCAGTGTTAAATGTGTTTGGAACTAGGGAACAACATACTCAGTTCAGTTCAGTTCAGTTGCTCATTTGTGTCTGACTCTTTGCAACCCCATGAATCACAGCACGCCAGGCCTTGCTGTTCATCACCAACTCCCAGGGTTCACTCAAACTCATGTCCATCGAGTCGATAATGCCATCCAGCTATCTCATCCTCTGTCATCACCTTCTCCTCCTGCCCAATCCCTCTGAGCATCAGGGTCTTTTCCAATGAGTCAACTCTTCACATCAGACAGCCAAAGTATTGGAGTTTCAGCTTTAGCATCATTCCTTCCAAAGAAATCTCAGGGCTGATCTCCTCCAGAATGGACTGGTTGGATCTCCTTGCAGTCCAAGGGACTCTCAAGAGTCTTCTCCAACACCACAGTTCAAAAGCATCAATTCTTTGGAGCTCAGCTTTCTTCACAGTCCAACTCTCACATCCATACATGACCACTGGAAAAACCATAGCCTTGACTAGATGGACCTTTGTTTGGCAAAGTAATGTCTCTGCTTTTCAATATATTATCTAGGTTGGTCATAACTTTCCTTCCAAGGAGTAAGCATCTTTTAATTTCATGGCTGCAATCACCATCTGCAGTGACTTTGGAGCCCCCAAAATAAAGTCTGACACTGTTTCCACTGTTTCCCCATCTATTTCCCATGAAGTGATGGGACCAGATGCCATGATCTTCGTTTCCTGAATGTTGAGCTTTAAGCCAACTTTTTCACTCTCTACTTTCACTTTCATCAAGAGGTTTTGAGTTCCTCTTCACTTTCTGCCATAAGGGTGGTATCATCTGCATATCTGAGGTTATTGATATTTCTCCCAGCAGTCTTGATTCCAGCTTGTGTTTCTTCCAGCCCAGCGTTTCTCATGATGTACTCTGCATATAAGTTAAATAAGCAGAGTGACCATATACAGCCTTGACGTACTCATTTTCTTATTTGGAACCAGTCTGTTGTTCCATGTCCAGTTCTTTGATTGTGTGGATCACAATAAACTCTGGAAAATTCTTCAAGAGATGAGAATATCTGACCACCTGACCTGCCTCTTGAGAAACCTATATGCAGGTCAGGAAGCAACAGTTAGAACTGGACATGGAACAACATACTACTACTATACCTTAATTCTTGTTATAAAACTAGGCCATAGTGCTATTTTTTAATTCATCACTCTAAATCAATCTCTAAATCTTTTTATTCTGGAAGAACACACAAAACTCAGGAAAGTCCTGCATAAAGCTATAATATCTATGTCTCACAGTATATTTGATCGATCAGTAAGTTGTAGATCAAAAAATCTTGCAGTAAATGCCAGTGTTCTTTTGCCTCAGGATACCATTTTCAAATATGTTTCTATTTATTATAGTTAACTTATTGGCCTGTTCATTTTGTATGATTCCACCCTCTATAAAGATTACAATTGCTAAAACAAGTGGCTTCTGTAGGTGTAAGAAGCTTCAATTTTTCATTAAAAAAAATCCTACTTAAGTTTTCTAACCTTATCCATTTTAATCTAAAAGTTTCACTGCATATATCTTCATTGTGTTTGTGAATGAGATAAGGTATATAACTGATTCAAGCACAGTATTTTTTGTTTAAAAATGAAAGTGAGTGGATATGTGTTTACGTATTGGGCTGGTTGTTTTTATGTGCACCTGAGACTATCACACATTGTTACTTGGCTATACTTTGATATAAAATAAAAAGACTTAAAAAAAGACCCATAAGACTTTTTTAAAAAGTGAAAGGGATTTTAGTCAAATTTTTTAGAAAAAATAATAGATTAATTTTACTTTCACAATGTTTTTTCTTCCCATCTTATAAGTTTTACATAGTCATAAGGTATGCATAACAAATTTCTGTTAAACAACTGTCTCAAGACAAAATGACATTTATTTCTTCTAAAAGAAGGCTTGGTAGATTTCAGTTTCAACACAAGTCTCCATTTGATTTAATTAAGGCTATTTGCAATATGAAAATCTATTAACAATATGAATAATAAAACTTTAAAGTCATAATCCAATGCACTGAGTAAAAATATAACATATGATGCAAATTTAATATAAATTTAAAATTTACATTTTCTAATCAGAGATATAAGACTCAAATATAGGCTTGGAATTATCAAAGTATAAACAAGTTGATTATTTGATCTTATTTATGAATCTACATATGATAAAAAGTAACGTTTGAAGCTAAATGTGAAGAAGTAAAATTTTATGTTTAGTCTAAAATCTATGTATTTTATTTTTGCTTTGTTTTGTGTTTTTGCTGCACAAATTCTCATTTTATGATTAAAAATGATATAAACACACAAGATAACATTTTCAACAAAAATGAGACAATTTGTATCATGCTCTTGATACTTGATCAGCAAGAAAAAGTTTACACAAGTATGCAAGAAATTGAAAAACAAAGCAAAACATTCATTGCTATCTTTTAATGACAGGATACTTTTGTTTTGCTTTCATAAGCCCAAAACTTTTCCAGAATTCAATCAATTTTCTCTTTACTGCCAGGTCAAATATAGCTCATTAAGTTCTTCTTTGTCTCTCAAATTTATGTTCTTTAGCTGAGAAGACTATTCAAAGATAGATTCCTTCACTCGGTCATACATAAAGACTGTTCAAGAGGGTCTACCATATTCTAAAGAGTTTGGGAGGAATTCCCTGGTGGTCCAGTGGATAGGACTCAGTGCTTTCACTGCTGTGGTCCACTGGGTTCAATCCCTGGTCAGAGAACTAAGATCCTGCAAGCTTTGCAATATGGTCAAAAACAAATAAACAGAAATTTTGGTTCTCAATAGGATTTGAAACTTGCTGAGCTTTCCCCTTACTCTCAGGCCCAAGCAGCAAATGAAACATTTTATGGTTTCTTTTGCAACATGGTTGTTTATAAATATTCCATTTCCCTTGATATCCAAGAATTGCATTCCTTCAAGTCTAAACATTTTCTCCAGGACCTTGCTGAGATATATACAAATGGTTTATGGGATGAAAAATGCCTGCCAAGTTCTGCATATCAGTGTTGTGTAGTCATGTTTCATCTTCAAAGCATTTCAGCAAAATCTGGCTAATTTCTTGATAGCACTTCTGCAATTATACTTTCAGTTAAAACTTCCTGTTGAGAAGCATTCACAGTTTTCTAGAATATTCTTAAATGAAATAGTTTTGATTTATGAAAAACTAACCATTTTTGGGCCATTACCCGAACTCCTATCCTTCCATCTCCAAGACCATTTGACTCTAGCACCTTTCTGATGTGATAAAAATAGCATGTTATGATAGTATTTTCTTTTTTCACAAGAGAGATAAAAATGTCTAACAGAGGACCATTGGTACAGACGCCAAGTCAGTTTGTCCAAGGCACATACTGTGTTTTAAAAAATGAAGAGATGTTTGCTTTTGGGGATCAGCTTTTCACAAGACAAAAATTATAAAATTCATAATTATTTTTGAATCTTGCAAATGCTAAAATATGACATTTACCGGACTTCCCTTGTAGTCCAGTGGTAAGGAATCCACCTGTCAAAGCAGGGATCATGGGTGTGATCCCTAGTCTGGGAAGATTCCACATGCCATGGGACGACTAAGCCTGTGTGCCGTAGGCTCTAGCACCCATGTTCTGCAATAAGAGAAGCCACTGTAATGAGAAGTCCTGAGTACCACAACTAAACCAATAGCTCTTGCTCACCTCTACTAGAGAAAAGCTCATGTAGCAATGAAGACCCAGAACAGCCAAGAAAACAAAAATAAATATTAAAAAGTCTTACAAATTACATTTACTCATGAAACCTGTTGACAAGTAAACATATTGGAGAAGACATTGGTTTCTAGTTTATTGCACAAAATCTTTTTAGCATCATGTGGCTTGTCATAAGTAAATTAGCTTATACAATATGTGATTGAGGTCTTCATTTTCTTCAGCATGAACTTTATCAGAATACTCTTTTAGGACAGATCTAAATTTCTCTTCTTCTCTTATATACCTTATCATCAAACATGAACACACTGGATCTTCAGAAACCTTGGTAAAACAGAAAATAGTAATGAGCTTCCCCCATGGCTCAGTGGTACAGAATCCATCTGTGATGCAGGAGACTCAAGTTTGATCCCTGGCTCAGGAAGATGCCCTGGAGAAGGAAATGGCAACTTGCTCCAGTTTTCTTGCCTGGAGAATCCCATGGACAGAGGATCCTGGTGGGCTACAATCCACAGGTTGCAAAGAGTGGGACACAACTTAGTGACTAAAAGACAACAGCAAAAACAAAAGAAATATAAAATAGATATAAAAATAACTAAATGAAAAGTATGGCAAAAAAGTTAAAAACTGTCCCATTACAATTTATTTCTAATCTACACAAGTCATGTATTGCAATGTGTTCAACAACAGAAAAGAGGCAAATGAAGCTAAGGATATCATGATTTTTTTCTTTATAATGAAAATTTCCCTCATAATTCCATTACACTAATAGAGCTTGTTCATGCCTGCAAATCTGGCAATTATGTATAACAAGAAATTGAGAAAAATAATTTGGGAAGGAGAGGTTTTTATCATCAACCTAACATCATCCCCTTCTTGTAATACAGAAAGCACTAATTTGCCAACAGCTTTCCGTGCCAAAAATGGAGAATGGAATCAACCAAATACACAGCTCTGCAATTTTATTCCATATGGAGTCAATAAAGAAATTAATAACAAAGCTGCATGGTCACTGTCCATCACTTTGTGCATAAGCATTACAACTTTTGAAACTCAAAATTTATGCTTATTCCAAAAAACTGCTCTCTACTGGGGAACCCGTTAACAGCATCTCATAGTACCCTAGAGTTTTACAGAAGCTACTTGTGAAGTCTACTGTAGGAAACCAGAGTTTTGAAAAAATTTTACACTCATTTCCTTCTCCAAGGGATCTTCCCAACCCAGGGAACGAACCTGGATCCCTTGCATTGCAGACAGATTCTTTACTGTGAGCCACCAAGGAAGCCCTCCAGTTATCTATTGAAATGCAATAGGCTATGTCAAAATATAGTATCTTCAAACAGTTTATTATTCTTTCTCACATTTTTTGGTTGACTGGGCCAACTGGCCATTTCTTGTTTGGGATCTCTGATATGATTGCAGTCAAATGATAGCTGGACTGGAGTTATCTGAAGTTTTCTCTACTCATCTGTCAGGTGGCCTGGGATGCTGGAGCACATGGGTATTGGCTGACTATCTTTGCTCTTCCTGTGACTATGTGGCTATCTGAGGCCTCCTCACTTAGCAACTCCTAAAGCCAGCTGACATTCATTTGGAATTTGGCTCCACATCTCAGTGGAAGGGATAACAAAGATTCTTTAACCATCTTTTATCTACCATATACTAATTGTTTATCTAAGGCCCCAGATTTGTAGAATTCTTTTATCTTTTGAAAGTGAGAAGGAACTGACACATGGAGCAGTTAAGAGACTTGCTACCAAGGTCCTTCAGTAAATTAGTGGCAGAGAAGTGAAAATAATTATATACAAATTCCTTAGTTTTTTGAATAGCAAATCCTCCATTTGTAGAGTGTTTTTAAAGTGAATACTGTATCCCAAATGTTAAAATCTACCAGAATGACATTTTAAAGATTCTTGTTTATGTGCATCAGTAGCTTTTGTGCAAATGAAATATTTTCTCAGTTTAATGTTTTCTTTTTTCATTTCCAAATCTCCAAGTTTTTAATCTCTGATATTCTAGAGACATGTTACAAAAAGCTACTGCACATATAATTTTCTCAGTGGTGATTTTATCCCACTGATTCTACAGACTGAAATTGCTATTTGCCCTTATCTTCTGAAAATTAAACTGTAATGTCAAGTAGATAGTGCAAAGGTTTGGCTATTTAACATATTTTACTCAGGAAAATCCACTTAAATCTCAACAAGCAGAAGTTGAAATGTTATCACTTTTAGCTCCATACTTTTATTTTAAATTGATTCAAGGGGGAAAAAAAGAGAAGATAAAGGTGTTTTCTAGAGCATATTAATGTGAATTTCCTGAGGAATAAAGCTGCCTTCTTTGGACCTTTGTCTAGGGTTTTTCTCTATTTTCTTCTTGCTCAAATCTGTTTTCCCCTTGTTTTATTTTAGCTGGGGGGGGGGGGGGAAGGGTATGTTTTGCTGCTTTGGGGAGTACTTCTTGAGGATTCTTATTTTGTTAGGAAGAAGCCTGATGCTTTTTTTGGGGGTCACTTGCCAGGGGATAATTACACTTCTTTGCTTAGGGAAACTTTATAAAAATAATTATGAAATTTATTGTATGATATCACTTTCTTATTTATAAAGCAAGTTCCAACAGGCCATTTATTGGAACATCACCTGTATAACTGCCCTAGCTCATGGCACAATTTTCTGATTTTAATTTTATAAGGAGAGATAAAAAAGCCTTCCTCAGTGATCAGTGCAAAGAAATAGAGGAAAACAATAGAATGGGAAAGACTAGAGATCTCTTCAAGAAAATTAGACATACCAAGGGAACATTTCATGCAAAGATGGGCACAGCAAAGGACTGAAATGATATGGACCTAACAGAAGCAGAAGATGTTAAGAAGAGGTGCCAAGAACACACAGAATAACTGTACAAAAAAGATCTTCATGACCCAGATAATCACGATGGTGTAATCACTCACCTAGAGCCAGACATCCTGAAATGTGAACTCAAGTGGGCCTTAGAAAACATCACTATGAACAAGGTAGTGGAGGTGATGTAATCTCAGTTGAGCTATTTCAAATCCTAGAAGATGATGCTGTGAAAGTACTGCACTCAATATGTCAGCACACTTGGAAAATTCAGCAGTGGCCACAGGACTAGAAAAGATAAATTTTAATTCCAATCCCAAAGAAAGGCAATGCCAAAGAATGCTCAAACTACCACGCAATTGCACTCATCTCACATGCTAGTAAAGTAATGTTAAAAATTCTCCAAGCCAGACTTCAATAGTACGTGAACCGTGAACTTCAGATGGTCAAGCTGGTGTTCGAAAAGGCAGAGGAACCAGAGATCAAATTGCCAACATCCGCTGAATCATCGAAAAAGCAAAAGAGTTCCAGAAAAATATCTATTTCCGCTTTATTGACCAAGCCAAAGCCTTTGACTGTGTGGGTCACAATAAAGAGATGGGAATACCAGGCAACCTTACCTGCCTCTTGAGAAATCTACATGCAGGTCAGGAAGCAACAGTTAGAACTGGACATGGAACAAGAGACTGATTCCAAATCGGGAAAGGAGTACAATATACAGTCAAGGCTGTATATTGTCACCCTGCTTATTTAACTTATATACAAAATACATCATGAGAAATCTGGGCTGGATTAAACACAAGCTGGAATCAAGATTGCTAGGAAAAACATCAATCACCTCAGATATGGAGATGATATCACCCTTATGGCAGAAAGTGAAGAACTAAAGAGCCTCTTGTTGAAAATGAAAGACGAGAGTAAAAAAGTTGGCTTAAAGATCAACATTCAGAAAACTAAGATCAGGGCATCTGATCCCATCCCTTCATGGCAAATGGATGGGGAAACAATGGAAACAGTGTCAGACTTTATTTTTTGGGGCTCCAAGATCACTGCAGGTGGTGACTGTAGCAATGAAATTAAAAGATGGTTACTCCTTGGAAGGAAAGTTATGACCAATCTAGACAGCATATTAAAAAGCAGAGACATTACTTTGCCAACAAAGGTCTGTCTAGTCAAGGCTATTATTTTTCCAGTAGTCATCTATGGATGTGAGAGTTGGACTGTAAAGAAAGCTGAATGCCAAAGAATTGATGCTTTTGAACTGTGGTGTTGGAAAAGACTCTTAAGAGTTCATTGGACTGCAAGGAGATCCAACCAGTCCATCCTAAAGGAAATCAGTCCTGAGTGTTCATTGGAAGGACTGATGTTGAAGCTGAAACTCCAATATTTTGGCCAACTGATGTGAAGAACTGACTTGTTTGAAAAGACCCTGATGCTGGGAAGGATTGAAGGCAGGAGGAGAAGGGCATGCCAGAGGATGAGATGGTTGAATGGCATTACCGACTCAATGGATATGAGTTTGGGTAAACTCTGGGAGTTGGTGATGGACAGGGAGGCCTGGCATGCTGCACTCCATGGGCTCACAAAGAATTGGACAGGACTGAGTGACTGAACTGAACTGAACTGATGTCTTGTTAATTTCCCAATAGGAGAAAATTAACTGTTTAGTTGATAAGTCTTTCTATGGTTTTATTTCTCATTTTAAGTTATGATATTAACATTATGATCACATTTATTGTGAATTAGTTACTCTGATCCTGATTGTCTTTAGGTTTATTGGTAAACTCTAGTTTCTAGATTTGTGAAGCTGTGAACTTGACTCTGGGGGAAGGCAATGGCACCCCACCCCAGTACTCTTGCCTGGAAAATCCCATGGACGGAGGAGCCTGGTAGGCTCCAGTCCATGGGGTCGCTACGAGTCGAACACGACTGAGCGACTTCACTTTCACTTTTCACTTTCATGCATTGGACAAGGAAATGGCAACCCACTCCAGTGTTCTTGTCTGGAGAATCCAGGGGACAGGGAAGCCTAGTGGGCTGCCGTTTATGGGGTCGCACAGAGTCAGACACAACTGAAGCGACTTAGCAGCAGCAGAACTTGACTCTAGACTGTTGTTTCTTCCACTGTCCTAATGGCCATCATTATTAGAATCACCTGGGGTGGCTACAGAAAAAGCCATCCTTAGCTCTTTCCCCGATCCATCAAATAAAATTCTCTTCTAGGACAGGCTAGGAACTTACTTTTAGACAGATTCCCCTGGTGATACTTGTACACAGAGAAGGCCAAGAATTACCACATCCTATTATGTTGACTCCATAAAGAAAAATGGAAAAAGTATATAAGTAAGCTTTTTTATGTCCCAGGCATTAGCGAATATAGGGGACATATGATTGAATAAGGTAGAGCTCTGTCTTCAAGGAATACATAAAAATAACATATCAATAGTCATATATCTCGAACTTCCCTGGTGGCTCAGATGGTAAAGCGTCTGCCTACAATGTGGGAGAGTCAGGTTCGGATCCCTGGGTCAGGAAGACCCTCTGGAGAAGGAAATGGCAATCCACTCCAATCCTCTTACCTGGAAAATCCCATGGATGGTTGAGCCTGGTAGGCTACAGTCCATGGGGTTGCAAAGAGTCAGACACGACTGAGCAAATTCACTTTCACTTTCATCTATATATCTTAGTGGCTTTTTAAATAAAGTTCTATCAAAGAATAGAGAAAAGAGAAAGTAATTTTTTGTTTGTCAGAAAAGGATAAACTTTCTAGGGAGAATTTCTGAGTCAAGATCTTGAAAAATAGCCAGATTTGATATATTATAGGTAATGAGATTATAAAATTTTCTCTAATGCAGAAAGAAAAATCTCAAGGAATATGAATGACAAATTATACAGATGGAGTAGCTTTAAAGAGTTTGAATAACTCCTGGGAAGAGAATTAGGAACAGAAGGAAAGAAAAGGCTCTGAACCAGAGTTTTTAACCAGAAAAATGAGGAGTGGATGCTGGGCATGGGGAATTGTTTGAAGTCTCTGGGGGACCTGTCTATTTGCCATGTCCAACATTCTCACCTGTCCCAAGGTGGGAATGGTTATTGTATATAACAGAGTGAGGTTGTGGAAGAGAGGAGTTTAATAACATTTACTTAGGATTCTTACACACATCTGATCTCCTGTTTGAGATCTACTGATCTGGGAAACAGTGTTTGCCTAACATTTAGGCTGTCAATACTGGAAGTTATCAGATGCAGTTTTCAGATATATATGGTATATGAAATATTGCATAATCATAAGTTAGAAAATCCTCATCATGATTAGCAAAGTCAAGGTATACTTTGTACTTTTTGATCCTTAATGGGAAAATCTAGAAAGTAATCTTTTTGGCCTTTGTGTTCTCTATCAGTAATACTTAGAAAGGTTTAGCTACCATAGCCAGCATCCACCATTAATGTGGTAGTATTCAACTGACTTGTGGATCAGTGCCTAGAAATATATTACTTATTTCTGAAAGTCATATTTTAGTTGCACAAATCCATAAGGTGAAAATGAGGCCTATAGCAGCAAAATATAAAATTATAAAAAAAAAATGATGTCACTAATGAAATAAAAGTATGATATCCTTTTTAAAAATGTGAGCAGTGAAATTTGGGTAAAAATCATAGAAACAATGAGAGCTAAAATTATGTAGTACTTGTATATCATATTATATATCTAAAATTATTCTCAATTCTGTATTAATTTAATTCTCATAATGACATTTATTATTCCCACTATTACTATCTCCATTTTATAGATGAGGAAATTGAGCCAAAGAAGTTAAGCAATTTGTGCATGGTTACTTAGTTGGTACCAAACATACTATTCACTGCCCCTCCTATATAATAGTATCTCCAACTTCTCCTTAAGATTAAGGTTGATTAAATCTATGAAAACATTGATTCATCATTCTTGCCTGTTGGCCTCATAGCACTCAGAGTCTGAAATAACTGGGAGGCTTAATAGAACTATGAGGACATCCCACAAACACCACACTTATCTACTATATCATTGACATCATATTAATTGAACTGGATGAACTAGAAGTGTCAAGAATGTTAAAGGCACAGAGAACTCTCTAGTTGGAAAGATAAGTCTCTTTACTTGCTGCCTTTGAGGCCAACTGTCTTTCATATTTAGTCCTTAATTTGTGATTAGTCACCTTCAGCATTTCATTGTCTTTTTCAAATCAATTGCCCCCAACAGCAGTCATCACATTCCATCATCCTTGTAATCATGATTGTTCTGTATTTCTTAACTACTTTATACATTGCATCTACTAGTGCATTTCCTTCTCGAAGTACAGGATCCAAATTCACAACCTGTTCAAGTTTTGACAATTGTCCCACTTATCTCACACAAAAGGCTGTCTCTACACTGACCACCAATGATAGGGCTCTTCTCACCAGCCAGAGATTCAGCTTCATAAATCTCATTTTAGGGTTGTGTTTTCAGACCACTCCAGCACAGCCTATTTCACATTGAGTTCCCAGAGGCATCCCCTGAGACAAACTTTTCCATTGAGGACATTTACTGGGAAGTTCTCCCCGAATCAACACCAAGAAGAAAGTAAAGGAAGTGGTATCGATCAAGTAGAGGAAGAGATTTAACTGCAATAAGTTTTATATAAGAGGACTCAGCCAATCCTACTGGGAGCCCTCTTGTTGAGATGACCCTTGAAAGCTGTCTGAGATTGATGCAAGGATCTTTATATTCTTCTATCAATCTGCCATTAGATGCACACTGCTTCTGGAAATGGAGCATGACTATGAGTAAGTCCTGAAGACATACTCACCTGAGTACTCTTAGCCACCAGCACTCTGAGCAGCTGGGAGAGTAAGTGTTTCAGTCTGTTCAGGAGATCTGGGTGGTGCATTGTGGGATCCGTTGTAATTATTTTGGCTGCAGTTGAATGATTCTTAGATAACTTTTCACAGTAAATATAGTCAGTTTAGTTATGGGGTGCAGATAATAACATAGAAAACATATTAACCCAACATTTACATTTTTATGATGGCTCTGTCAGAGCTCATGTGGAGGATGCCTACAGACTAAGAGAATCATGAGCAAGCAAGATCATTAAGTAAAGGTATTGTGGTGAGGAGGACTAGTCCACGAAACTACAGCTGTATTATGAATCATGAATTCCAAATTGTGTGACCCTGGCTAGCTAATGAATTAAATTATCTGAATTTCCATTTAATAAACTATAAAATGGAGCTAATAATCCCTTTGTTAAAGCATCACTGCAAAGCACCTAGTTATGACTGTCAAAGTATGAATTCAACAAATCCCCTTTTCTTAAAAAAAGGGAGTTAGTTTCTTCTCACCATTAATCTGTGTTGATTTAGGAATAAGTATCTTGTGACTACTTAAATCATTAAAAATAATCAATTTAAGAATAAGTAATAGGGACATCACTGACTCGATGGACATGAGTCTCAGTGAACTCTGGGAGTTGGTGATGGACAGGGAGGCCTGGCGTGCTGCGATTCATGGGGTCGCGAAGAGTTGGACACGACTGACTGATCTGATCTGATCTAATAGGGACAATAGAGGCGTCCCTGGTAGTTCAGCTGTTAAAGAATCCGCCTGCAGTGCAGGAGACCCTGGTTCGATTTCTGGGTCAGGAAGATCAGCTAGAGAAAGGATTGATTACCCACTCCAGTATTCTTGGGCTTTCCTGGTGGCTCAGATGGTAAAGAATCTGCCTGCAATGCGGGAGACCTAGATTTGATCCCTGGATTGGGAAGATCCCTTGCAGAAGGGAACCCACTCCAGTATTTTTGTCTGGAGAATTCCATGGACAGAGGGGCCTGGCAGGCTAGTCCATGGAGTAGCAAAGAGTTAGACAAGAATGAGTAACTTTCACTTTCAATAGGGTATGAAAATGGTAATACTATTTTCTGGGTTGGACATAATATTCAAAATTCTGTTAATAACTCTAGGAGGGACAGGAAATTCAAATACATGACTGTCAGAATTTTATCTAACAACTAGAGAATTAAACTCACCTTTTCCCAGGCAGACTGCTGTCTAAGCCTTTCCTAGATGGGAATTCTGGAGCTTCCACTGAGTATGTCCTAAGTCCTCTTCCTCCTTCCCCATCCCCTTCTCTTCCTCTCTCCTTTCATTTTCATTTTCCTCTCCATTCCTTCTATTTATTATTCAACTGACTCTATTCCATAATTATCTACACCACTTGACTAATTTCAAATAGCCTTGCCAAAGCTTACACTAACTTATTGTTTAGTCACTCAATTGTGTCCACCTCTTTGTGACCACATGGACTGTAGCCTGCCACGCTCCTCTATCCATGGGATTTCCCAGGTAAGAATACTGAGTAGGTTGTCATTTCCTCCTGCAGAGGAATTTCTCAACCCAGGGATCCAATCCAGGTTTCCTAGTTGGCAGGCAAATTCTCTTAGCAGTGATCCACCAGGGAAGCCATTACACTAATTTACACCCTAGAAAGTTTAACAAATATTTTCTGATTAATTTTATTTCCAATTTATTTAAAAGTAAGCTGTATATTTATTGGTTTTTCCCTAATAACTTGTACTGCTGTAGATGAAGTTCATGATTTAAGTCTCTCCTTTCAGTAGTAATTTTATTTGCATTTTAATTCTTATTTTTCATTCAGCATTATTATTTTAGTACATAAAATATCCTATTTATAAGCTTGTATTTCATTACTATTATTGAAATTAAATAGTCATTACTTTTCCCATTTCTGAAATTGCATAAAGTACTGGTTTTGTGCCTATCAGCAATACTGACCTAAACATGATGAGATGAAAAAATGCAGTTTTAGACAGGCTAAGACAGTCATCCTATTAGAATTAGTGATAGGCTGAACTGCTGAAGGTTGATTTTATTGGATATTTTTGCTACAGATTATTCACTAGTTCAAGGATAGCTTGAACACTTTTATGTTTTCTGCAGGTGGTGGCCAGTTTAAAATTATCTTTCTAATGCAATACCTAAAGTGATATGGTGTAAATTTTATCAGACAATAGAAAATAATAAATTTGTCAGATGTAACTAGAAATAAAGGCAAATGCATTTTTCTTCTTTCAAGTAAATAGCAAAATTTAGTTTGTCATACTTGTGAAAATTTCTTGGTGAATTTTTTCTAGGTACCAAAGTTCCAGTTTGACCAGCCTGACAGTTTGAAACCTCAAAGAGCATTTGGCTACATCACAAGAGAAAGATAAAGACAGGGAGAAGGACGGATCACTAGTGTTATGTGTAAGGCTCACTTTGGGCATATACCTGAAAACTACAAGGAGAGAAACAGAAAGGATGGAAGTTCATGTACTGATCTGAAGAGAGAAATTTTTGATTAGAAAATGAGGAAGAAGGAAAGAGAGAGTGGATGGGAGGGAGGAAAGAAGGAAGAGAGGAAAGACAAAAAGAAAGAAGGGCCTTTTTGGAGAAAAAAGGAAAAAAATTCATGAACAAGATTCAGAGGGTTTCAATATAGCTCCTAATCTATAGTGGGAAACCACTACATTAATGAAAGGCAACCACCATTGCTTCCATGGCAGAGAACAATATATGGCTAAGAGAACCACTGCTCAGAACAGCAGAATGCAGCTTGAATGCAGGTGCAGTTTTGTTTGAGCTGTAAGAGTTTTGTTATCTTTATCCTCTCCTTGCTTCTCTCTCCTTTGATCCTCTGTCCATATGCTAAGCCTATTTTGAATTTAGAGCCTGGGAAATTCTTCAGTGTCTAAAAATGGCCATAAAAACCTAAAGAAAGTCACAGTTTTGAGCCCTATCTTGGTTATAAGCTGGAGAAAGAAATGGCAACTTACTCCAATATTCTGGACTGGAGAATTTCATGGGCAGAGGAGCCTGGCAGGCTACAGTCCATAGAGTCACAAGAGTCAGTCATGACTTAGCAACTAAATCATCATTGTCAATAAATAGATCTTGGATTATCCTTATGGGGATAGGAATGTAGAGAAATCTCACTTCAGTTTAGTCACTCAGTCATCTACGCCTCTTTGTGACCCCATGGACTGTAGCATGCCAGGCTTCCCTGTCCATAACCAAATCCCAGAGTTTATTCAAACTCATGTCCATCCAGTTGGTGATGCCATCCAATAGTCTCATCCTCTGTTGTCCCCTTCCCCTCCCACCTTCAATCTTTCCCAGAAATCAGGGTTTTTTCCAATGAGTCAATTCTTTGCATCAGGTGACCAAAGTATTGGAGTTTCAGCTTCAGCATCAGTCCTTCCAATACATACTCAGGATTGATTTCCTTTAGGATGGACTGGTTGGATCTCCTTGAAGTCCAGGGGACTCTCAAGAGTCTTCTCCAACACCACAATTCAAAAGCATCAATTCTTCGGCACTCAGCTTTCTTTACAGTCCTACTCTCATATCCATATATGACTACTGGAAAAACCATAGCTTTGACTAGACGGACTTTGTCGGCAAAGTAATGTCTGCTTTTTAATTTGCTGTCTAGATTGGTCATAACTTTTCTTCCAAGGAACAAACGTTTTTAAATTTTATGGCTACAGTCACCATCTGCAGTGATTTTGGAGCCCCCTGAAATAAAGTCTGACACTGTTTCCACTGTTTCCCCATCTATTTGCCATGAAGGGATGGGACCGGATGCCATTTTCTTAGTTTTCTGAATATTGAGCTTTAAGCCAACGTTTTCAGTCTCCTCTTTCACTGTCATCAAGAACCTCTTTAGTTTTTTGCTTTCTGCCATAATGGTAGTGTCATCTACATGTCTGAGGTTATTGATGTTTCTCCCAGCAATCTTGATTTCAACTTGTGCTTCATCCAGCCTGGTATTTTGCATGATGTACTCTGCATATAAGTTAAATAATCAGAGTGCCAATATACAGCCTTGATGTACTCCTTTTCAGATTTGGAACCAGTCTATAGTTGCATCAGATCAGATCAGATCAGTCGTTCAGTCATGTCCGACTTTTGCGACCCCATGAATCGCAGCACACCAGGCCTCCCTGTCCATCACCAACTCCCGGAGTTCACTGAAACTCACGTCCATCGAGTCAGTGATGCCATCCAGCCATCTCATCTTCTGTCGTCCCCTTCTCTTCTTGCCCCCAATCCCTCCAGGCATCAGAGTCTTTTCCAATGAGTCAACTCTTCACATGAGGTGGCCAAAGTACTGGAGTTTCAGCTTTAGCATCATTCCTTCCAAAGAAATCCCAGGGCTGATCTCCTTCAGAATGGACTGGTTGGATCTCCTTGCAGTCCAACGGACTCTCAAGAGTCTTCTCCAACACCACAGTTCAAAAGCATCAATTCTTCGGCACTCAGCCTTCTTCATAGTCCAACTCTCACATCCATACATGACCACAGGAAAAACCATAGCTTGGACTAGGTGAACTTTTGTTGGCAAAGTAATGTCTCTGCTTTTGAATATGCTATCTAGGTTGGTCATAACTTTCCTTACAAGGAGTAAGCGTCTTTTAATTTCATGGCTGCAGTCACCATCTGTAGTGATTTTGGAGCCCAGAAAAATAAAGTCTGACATTGTTTCCACTGTTTCCCCATCTATTTCCCATGAAGTGATGGGACCGGATGCCATGATCTTCGTTTTCTGAATGTTGAGCTTTAAGCCAACTTTTTCACTCTCCACTTTCATCAAGAGGCTTTTTAGCCCCTCTTCACTTTCTGCCATAAGGGTGGTGTCATCTGCATATCTGAGGTTATTGATATTTGTCCTGGCAATCTTGATTCCAGCTGGTGTTTCTTCCAGTCCAGCATTTCTCATGATGTACTCTGCATAGAAGTTAAATAAACAGGGTGACAATATACAGCCTTGACGTATTCCTTTTCCTATTTGGAACCAGTCTGTTGTTCCATGTCCAATTCTAACTGTTGCTTCCTGACCTGCATACAAATTTCTCAAGAGGCAGGTCAGGTGGTCTGGTATTCCCATCTCTTTCAGAATTTTCCACAGTTGATTGTGATCCACACAGTCAAAGGCTTTGGCATAGTCAATAAATCAGAAATAGATGCTTTTCTGGAACTCTCTTGCTTTTTCCATGGTCCAGCAGATGTTGGCAATTTGATCTCTGGTTCCTCTGCCTTTTCTAAAGCCAGCTTGAACATCAGGAAGTTCATGGTTCACATATTGCTGAAGCCTGGCTTGGAGAATTTTGAGCATATACAGTTCTAACTGTTGCTTCTTGATCTGCATACATATTTCTCAGGAGGCAGGTCAGGGGTCTGGTATTCTCATCTCTTGAAGAATTTCCCACAGTTTGTTGTTATATACACAGTCAAAGGCTTTGGCTTAGTCAATAAAGCAGGAGTGGAGAAATCTAAGCAAAGCTTAAAAGGTCTCCTTTCAAAATTATGCTCCCATCTGATATTTTTAAAATCTAGAATTATTTCATGTTATATTAATCACTAGCTTCTCCATACCTTCTCATTTAAAATGCATTGATCCCTGATGGTAACAGAGTTCCTATTTTGTGAGATATTTTGCACAATAGTGGCAATTTGGCCAATCCAGTTGTTTAGTTTCATGTAGCAAAAATGAAATATTCTCTTACCAATATTTCTGTAGTGTTTCACACATTGGTAATATTATTTTGAAATGGAATTATTTTAGGCACAGTTATGTTGGAGCCCGATAAACATTCCAAGACTAGGTGAGAGGCAATCATGCAAGTGTTGCCTGGGAGGTGGCCAATTCCAGTTTGTGAATCAATTCCTCACCCACATTAAGTCTAAATTCCTAAATATCCAGGTGGAGGTCGGAAGAGGATTTTTGGAGAGATCTGTCAATTGTCTCTCTCACCTAATGCTTTACCATGGAGAGGGGTGGGGGCAGGGTGGCTTTGTCTTCCACAATAGGAATGTTCCCTGGAGTTTGGTGAACTAGTGACTAACTCATATCTGATAAATCTAAAAGGTAAGAGGCCATGTAACTACTCTGATGGCAGTCTAAAGAGGGCTTCAGTCACCAGACAAAGGCTGCCTGGGCATTGTCTGTGTGCCAGATGAAGGGAAGCTGACTGTAAACATGCCCAAAGAAGACAGAGAGCTGGAAAACCCCAAAAGCTTAGCACTGTGAGATGTCTGTCTCAGGCAGTGGTGCTGGAGGGGAATGAATGGGCATTTTCCAAGAGCGAGAGGGGCCAGGAGTTGGTGGAATCAGTGACCAGCCAGGAAGGCAGGACAGACTCTCACAGATAGCACCTGTGCAGTGCACACATGAGACATGCCTGGGGGCTCTAAGGGAGAACTTACAAGCCCTGGGAGGACGTTTCAGCACTGGGCATGTCTGGAATTCTTGGATTAAGACTGAGGAGCAGAGCAGCCAAAACTGCAAATGTATAAAAGCAGACGAAGAGTTTGCCCAAACACGTGGAACAGCACATATAGAGCACTCAAGACATATTTTCACAGGTTGACTTAAAGTCAGCGTGATCCGCCTCTAATGAAGAGTTTAGTGGACAGAATGCAGCTTAGGCTAAGATGAGGAATTTATGGCTGCTTTTTTCCTGCTAAAAAAAGGTTTTGAAGAATATAAAGTCATAAAACAGTCTGAAAATGCCATCTCTTACCCCAGATTTAAACTATTAGTGCTGTGCTATCGTCTGCTGTGCCCAGTTGCTTCAACTGTGTCCAGCTCTTTGCGACCTAGGACTGTAGCCCACCAGGCTCCTCTGTCCAGAGGATTCTACAGGCAAAAATACTGGAATGGGTTGCTGTGCCCTCTTCCAGGGATTCTTCCCAACCCAGGAATCAAACCCATCTCTCCAGCATCTCCTGCATTGCAGGCAGATTCTTTATCTTCTGAGCCACCTGGGAAGCCCAATCTATTAGGGGAGATGCATTTGGAATTAAAAATCAAAATTAAATTTTCTCTCAGAAAAAAAAAAAATAAATTTTCTCTCAGGATATAGTACCATCTTTTGACATACAATCCATACCACATTTTTTTCCACAAGTAATTATGTGTTAAATTATAAAAAGAGGGACTATAAAATTGGGTATACTTCCTACCATAGGACGCACTTGGCCCTAGGTAATCACAAAAGTTAAATGACTGAGAAATCTGAAAATACCTGAGAATGTTATGAGAAAATGTTCAAAGTCTGTAACTCAATAATAACTAGCTTAGGAGGGGGGCACAGAGACTATGTCATATGCTGGATATTGATATGCTTAAGTACTTAGGATTGTATTCTTACATTTCAGAAATCCTAATTAGCTATTTTAGCTCTTATAGAAACCTCAGAGCAAAGAACATCAAGTTATTTAGAATGGACTCCATGGGGGAAGTGCTAAATGATCAAGAGCCCAAAGTCAGTATTGGCCTTGTTTCCATTTAGAACCTTGATTACCAGTTTGGTTCATGGCATGAAATTTTTGCTTGTAGCTAAATTCTACGAGGATCTATGTGTCTTCCAGTGCAAGCGTGAGTAATACAGTCTTGTTTGTGTCTGTTCACACATCTCTCTCTTGCCAAGCATAGGACAGCCTCCTTTTATATATGATGCTTAATATACATATTTTCTGCTGCTTCCAAGCAAGGACAGACTGTTTTGTGACAGCACAAACACAAAATCTCTCCACCGTCAAATCCCAGATACGATATGAGATACAAAAACAGAGAAGACTGGGGAAAGGTAGCTGGCTGTTTCCATCAAAGGAAAGAGAGAAATGATCTTGAAAGTAGTCAGGGAAATGCTGCAACAGCTGGCTAACTGTTTTTGTGATTAAAAAAAAAAAAAAAAGCTCCCTTTGTACTATTGGAGAGATGTACTCAAAGATCCTGATGGTGTCATCACTATTTATATGTGGCCTTGAGCCTCAAGGGGCCTACTCTACAGAGTAACTTCACAGGTTTTTAAGATCTGCAGCATATGTAGACATGCTTTATTTGACTCAGCTTGGGAAGACTGGCTGTTACTGAGTGGTAGCACTAGGTAATCAAAGAGGAGGTGACAGAGTTCAAAACTTCTTTGCTTATTTAGGTAAAAATACTGTTCTGCAGCTTGTAACTTTCATTGTATGCTCTTTATCAAAAACATGTTTTTATGCACTTTAGTTACTAAGATCACTATTTTAGGTAAACAATATTGTGAACTATAACACTGACGAGAACAAAATCCCCAAAGCTTTAAACAAGGAGGTGAAACAGTCCTGTAAATGCTGCTAAGTCAAGTCAGTCGTGTCCGACTCTGTGCGACCCCATAGACGACAGCCCACCAGGCTCCCGTCCCTGGGATTCTCCAGGCAATAATACTGGAGTGGGTTGCCATTTTCTTCTCCAGTGCGTGAAAATGAAAAGTGAAAGTGAAGTCTCTCAGTCGAGTCTGACTCTTCACAACCCCATGGACTGTAGCCTACCAGGCTCTTCTGTCCATGGGATTTCCCAGGCAAGAGTACTGGAGTGGGTTGCCATTGCCTTCTCCAAATGGGTAAATGAGTTTACCTAAAAACAAGACAAATGTAGGTCAAACCAGATACTCTTGATATCTCCTACAACTTTTTGTGGTTTATGCTCTGATTATCCATTTTGCAGTTCTCCCCGGTAAGCTGTGTGGTTTACAAGTCAAAATACAATATTTAAGACAGAGAAACAAAATCTAAATGCAGCAAATATATACATTTCTGAGATGTGGTTCTCAAATTAGGTATAAATGACAATGTCAAGTTTAGACTTCCCTTACAGAATAAAGACCAAAAAAATGTCCAGAATATCTTATTTATGCATGCATGCTCAGTCATGTCTAACTCTTTGTGATCCCATGGACTGTAGCCTGTCAGGCTCCTCTGTCCATGGGGTTTTCCAAGCAAGGCTACTGGAGTCAGTTGCCATTTCCTCCTACAGGGGATCTTCCCAACCCAGGGATTCAATCGGCATCTCCTGTGTCTCCTGCATGGGCAGGCAGATTCTTTTTACCACTGAGTCACCCGGAAACTCCCCTGAAATATCTTAGGAGATACTCATATCTTCTTTTCCACATCAAATGTGTCTATGTATTGATCTATACTCACCGTTTCACTTTTCTTGCCCACACTTACTATTGCCACCTTAGTTTGGCTTGCTGCCTTCAACACTTGGTGAGATTGTTTGTTCAACTGTCAGGGAAGTCCACCTAATTGCCAAATACCACTCGACCTCTCTGTAGTGTCTGACTCTGTTGTCAGTGTGATTGCCTTGAAATGCTCTTTCTCTCTATTGCTTTCTTAGGATGGTCTTCCTTTCTTGCTAACTGAAGCGACTATGTGTGAGGAGCCAGACAGTGTTCAAATAGCTATGGAACTTTAATTATCTGTGCCTCACATTCTTTGTCTGTAAAATGGATGCAATAGTACTAATAGCTGTAGCTACTTACATGATGTTCATGAGAATTAAATGAGTCGATTCATGTCACAGGCTTTTGACAGTGCCTGGCAAACAGTAAGCATTATCTTACTCTAGATTGTGTTTTTACTGTATCTAATAGAGTTTAGTTCTGAAAGGATATTGCTATGGAAAGTTGTTTTCCTTGGGTTTTTTTATCTCCTTCTTGGCTTATACTTTTTTCTAATTTGTCATGGTTCACAAATGTGACCTCTTTCCTCCTGGGCTTTCTCTTTATGTCTTTAAGGTTGTCTCTTGTAGATGTCCAATTTGGAACCAAACCCCTATACCATCACTAAGCTTATTCATTTATACATCCTTTCACTGTTTTGCAGACACTGTTTGGGCCCAGAGCCCAACACTTTGTTAGGAATAATGTTCTTGTATCTCAGCATTTTTTCCCCTTGAGACGTGTCAATGTATTTCTCCACTGAATTCTAGTGTTTAAGATTGTTGCTGACAGTGTGTCTAAGGAGAATCTGAATGTTTTCCTCTGTGTGCTAAAGTCTTTTTTATTTTTCTGCATGAAGACTCAAAAGATTCCTTATATTTTTACTCTTCTTTATCTTTGAAGTCCATAATTTTACTAGGATGCATGTTGGTGCCCATTTAGAATAATAAAATGACCTTTTTAAAGGCACAGTATGCTCTTTCAATTTGTAAATCTGACATTTTATATCTAGAAAACTTCTAAATATATGTCTTTAAACACATTCTTTTATCTCTTGGAAGTTGGATTTTCTTCTCCAGCTGTATTTATATTCATGTAGTACCTCCTTTGACTGTCTTCCAGATCTCATATTTGCTTTATAAACTTTTACATTTTTATTTTGCTTACTTTTCTTAATTCTGTGTTTTTATCTACATCCACATATATGCTGCCTTTATTTATGTTATGATTTGTCTTTCTTTTATACTTTTTCTACAGGGAGCTGTTAGCTTATAGTCTATGTTTTTCTGTCTCATTGTTGCTACGCTGAGTTATAGTCTCTATTGTGACTTTTTTGATTGGTTAAATTATTCAAATTCATGGAAGCACACTACTCTGTAGTAATGTTTTCTCTTCATCTATGGTTTATTTTTCTTGTTCTTTCCATGGTTGCATTTTCTAAAGGTTTCCAGTTTATTTCATTTTGTTATTATTTGTCATCTCTGAATTTGATGAGTTTTAACAAGATGATTTAATTACAGAATAGTCATTGGAAAAATGAGCAGCACCGGTTTCCCAGATGGTGAGGATTCTCCCCAATTCACATGAAATTTCTTTATGACAGAATTGTATACATTTTGTATCCTGTTTCTGTTTTCTTCAGCCAGCAGGATTTCTAGTTACAGGGATCATCATGACTCAGAATCTCTTCCCAAAAGACATGTGCAAATCTCTTCCTTGTGGAAACAGCAGATTTTCAGCCTTATTGCCCTTGTTACTCTGGGTACCACTTCAGAGCCTAAGAAGGAACACAACACCAGGTTCCAGACAATATTTTTATTGTTCCTGGTATGGATTCTGAGTATTTCCCTTGAGGTGTACCATCTCCTGTTGGAAAGGTGTGAACAAGCTGATGACTTTAGATCTTGAAATCATTCATGCTTTTTATTTTTTTCATAACTCTTTTACCTCACTATGTAGTTTTTCACACATTATATCCGTACTTTGAATTTTAAATGTTTTCCACTTCCCTTAAAATGAAACTTTTACTTCTGTTTCTTATTCTCCTTCTTCCTGACATGATTTTCAAGAGGAGAATGGAACAGGACCATTTTTTCCACCGTGTAAATATTGGAAGTCAGCATATACATTTAGATCCCTGTGTGTGTGCTCTGTTGCTAAATTGTATCCAACTCTTTGCTACCCCATGGACTGTAGCCTGCCAGGTTTCTCTGTCCATGGGATTTCCCAGGCAAGAATACTGGAGTTTGTTGCCATTTCCTCCTCTAGGGGATCTTCCTGAACCAGAGACCAAACCCACATGTCCTGCATTGGCAGGTGCATTCTTTACCTAGGAGCCACCAGGGAAGCCCCGACTGAAGCGACTTAGCAGCTAGCAGTATGCTAAAAAATACTATCTCAGAAGGACGGAAGAAGAATTTCACCCCTTTTATTAATTTTATTAATATTAAATTTCCAGTCAAACTCAAATATATGTATTTTTACCCAGTTAGAAATGCATAAAGGGAAAAATGTCATAGCAGCCAATAATTTGGACAATAAAAATGCTTGCATTGAGTGTTTCTGGGCATACAATGAGTTTAATGCTTAACTGGATTTCAGACTATAAATACTTTAAGGAATTAGAGGATCCGTTTTACTAAAGTAGCTGTTTAAACAAATTCAATTGCATGTAAAGAACTCAATTGGTATTCAGAGGTTTATATATTACCATGTACTAAAGGTTGTGCTGAAATGGCAGTGAAACAGGTGCATACTTTCCTGTAGCAGTAAAGGGATTTACTTTTTGTTAGACCAATATATGCACTTGTAATGCAAAGCTCTTCTATGAGGCAATAGTTTAATACTATTCTGAAGCAAATCGGAATTCACTTTGGTATTTTAATCTCAGTTGTGTCACAAGGAATTTTTCCTTTTCCTGGCTTCAGTTTGGTAACTATTTCATATATCTATGATAACTGAGTGCCAAAAGAGAGATAAATTTAAGGCAAATACTGTGTGTTTTTGTTTTCTCTCTTATGCATGGGTTAGGAACTGAGTGCCTTTTTGACCTTGTCATGATTGGATCGGGTCTTTTGTGCAGAATCTATAAGAGAGAATGGAGGGATCAAAACAAAAAAGGGAGAAAATAGTTACCTGATTATTTATAAAAATAAGGAATGATACCCAGAAAATGTGGCTTTCTTTTTTGGAGAGCTTCTATTTGGTGTGCTCCATATGTGTTTGGAAACCACACCGTTAACTAAAAAAAAAAAAAAAAAAAGTTATTCTCTGAGCTATTCCTTATTAGCAGTAAAAGGAAACTTTCTGGATAGGGCAGTTCATACCAACCATGAAATTTCTACAAGAAGATCAAGGTTCAACATATGCTTTAAGAAGCATGGTATGGTTTTTCCAAGGATCAGTTTTCACTCTTCTCAGACTGAGAGATTCTTACTGGGTTATTGTGAGAAGGAACTTAGGCAAAAGCATGTCCAAAAGAAATAATGTCTGGGGACAAGCTGTCTCAGGAGATTAGTAACAGGCGACATGGAAACTTCAACCTCAAGGTCAAAAGCTCTAATCTACACTTAGTCAATGGTAGCTGTGTAGTCGTTAGAGTACAAATGACCAGTTTGCTAGGACAAAGAAGAAAAGTGTCCAATCGTGCTCTTCAAATGTATTTGTGTCACAAATCCCAATTTGAAAATAAGAGCAGGTTTATACATATTCACAACACACAAACTCACCCACATACATACACATTTGGAAATAGAACTCTAAAATGTCCACATATTTATTAAAAATGTTTCTGAAAGGTAGGATTATGAATTAAATTTCCTCTTTTTGCCAATTTCCAGTTTCTAAATGTTACAGAATGAAATATATATATTCTTTGTTAGGAGAAAAAAATTAAAACATTTTTCTCAGTCTTGAATTTTACAGAATTAAAAGATAATTCTATCATTTTCTCCACATGTTTATTCCTTTAGATCTAGTCTTTAAAATATTTTGGCCAGTAACTTTTCTGAGAAGCATTCAGCCTTGTCTTCAGTAACTAGTAGAATAGCTAATTTTTCCAACTTCTTCATTATTTAGTATTTATGTCTCCAAACTGGCTATCAAAAAGGGTTAAAATCTATCTGAAACCTCTGCAGGACTGTCCAAACATTTTTCAAATTCAGTATCATTTTAAAACGATTTTTCTTTATATTTGATCTTTTTATTTAAAAAAAGTATATCTTTCAGGGATTCCCTGATGGTCCAGTGGATAAGAATCCTCCTTCCAATGTAAGGGATGTGGGTTTGATCCCTGGTCAGGAAACTAAGATCCCACATGCCTCAGGGCTACTGAGCCCACAATCCACAGCTGGAGAGAAGCCCACACACAGCTTTGAAGATCCTGCATGCCACAACTAAGACTTGGCACAGCCAAAAATAAGTAAATATTAAATACACACACACACACACATATATATATATATATATATACTTTTCAATGAGAGTGTGTCTCAGTAAAGTTATATTACAAGACTAATAATAATATTAATAAAAACTGGTCCAACCTCTTGATCTTCAAGGTTATTATTAGCTCTACAAGGCTAAAAAGAATAATAATAAAATCCCATCCAGCCTTGCTCTTCAGAGATAATAATTCAACATGGGTTTATTTATTTATTCACAAAATGGCTAACAAGGCCTACTATGTACTAGACGGTGTTCTAAGTGCTATGACTTGGCAGCAAAAAAGGACATAAAAGTCATTTTCAATGTGGAGTGTACATTTGTATAGGGAAGACAACAAATAGATAAATAATAATTAAATAATAGATTATCCATTGGATGTGAAATGTGCTCAGAAAAAATAATGAAACAGAACATATGAAATACTTAGAGGGAGTGAAATACCAGATAGATTGTCCAAAGAAGACATCATTGAGTAATGACTTCAGTTATTTTAAGGAGGTCAGTGAGTTAGGAGGATATCTAGAGGCAGAGGTTTCTGAGCAACACATGCAAAGGCCCTCAGGAAGCAGTGTGTCTGGTGACTCAAACAAGCCTCAATTATTCATGTCCCCCTAGTATTTTTGCACATAGTTAATCAATCAGTGGGATATATTAATGTCAGATATGTTCTATTGAATCCCAGCAATATATGAGTCACTGGCTTTCTGCCTCACAACTGCCCCTCCCCCTTCCCTTGTATATTAGAATATACAAGTTTTGGAAAGTGCTTTGGAGCTTCTTTTTGGTCCAACCACTGAGCTGGTCATTGCCAGTTGCTGTATAAAATCCACTTTTTGTCACATGTCACAATCTGATTAATGGTTCTTTGTTGTTGTGTAGAATAAGAGAAGACAACACTTCAAAATGATGATTTTCTTGATTTGTGGTCAGCTCATGAGACACCCAGTAATCAAGCTTTTTCATCTTCCAATTTGTTTCAAATGCCAAGTTATTGTAGAATGGTTAACGTTTAGTTCTTCAGCAATTTGTTGTGTAGTTTTAAGAGCATCAGCTTTGATGATAGCTCTCAATTCGTTGTTGTCAACTTCCAATGTCTGGCCACTGCACTCATCTTTGACTCTTATGTCTTTTGCAAAACTTCTTGAACCACCACTGCACTGTATGTTCATTAGCAGTTCATGGGCTAAATGTCTTGTTAATGTTGAGAATTGTTTCCACTGCCTTATAACCCATTTTGAACTTAAATAAGAAAATTGCTCAAATTTGCTTTTTTATTGAACATCAGTTCCCAATCTAAAATAAATATAAAATAAATGACAAGTAATAAGTCATTAGCAAAAAAAAAAAAAATCAAGTGAGAAATGCACACTAAAATGGTGTATAACATGACCACGTTTATTTAAGAATGTATTCCAATATCAAATGGGAAAGTTCAACAATGCAAAACTGCAATTACTTTTGTATCAACCAAGTAGATGTCTTTCAGTTCTTTTTTGGCATCAGATTGCCACCTGAGTCACCCTTACCCTACTGTCTATCTCTAGCCCTGCTACTGCTGCTGCTGCTGCTAAGTCGCTTCAGTCGTGTCCGACTCTGTGCGACCCCATAGACGGAAGCTCACCAGGCTCCCCTGTCCCTGGGATTCTCCAGGCAAGAACACTGGAGTGGGTTGCCATTTCCTTCTCCAATGCATGAAAGTGAAAAGTCAAAGTGAAGTTGCTCAGTCATGTCCGACTCTTAGCAACCCCACGGACTGGAGCCCACCAGGCCCCTCCGTCCATGGGATTTTCCAGGCAAAAGTACTGGGGTGGGGTGCCATTGCCTTCCCCTCTCCAGCCCTAGGAGTGTATTTTACAGTTCTCTGAAAGCTTTGAAACACCTCGACACTCTTAAAGTAAAGATTGCAATTCATCAGGAACATTCACAAAGTGATCTGTCTACAGTTTATCTTGAATATTTCATTTTCTTTACTAGCATATTTTCTGTTGTACCTTTGGTGGCTCCCAAAACATGAAGCACAGAAGAATCACCTTCTTACTGTATTCCAGTGACAGCTGCCACTAGTCACAGACAATTACAAACTCTTGGGTCAGATATACTAAGCCCACCAGAGTGTCATAAATTGCATGCATGAACTGCTCAGGGGCCCCTGGCTAAGTCTGCAACAGAGCTGAAATGAAAGTCCTGACTCTTCCTATACAACTGCCTTGCTTCTGTGAATCAAAGTTCCAATATACTGTTCTTTTATTGTCCTGGTATCTCCCTTTGCTGTGCTCTTCAGCTGTCTCCTCTAATCTTCTCTGCAGGCTCAGGAACAATTTCCATTTTTTTTTTCCTGACCTTATTAACAGGTGGTATTGAAGAGATGATATGTGTCATTGTACCATGGAAACTGATGTCTTCTTAATTTAATCTCACTCCTATTATCATATTGCTAACACACACACACACTCTTCTTCTCAATATTTTTTGGTATATATTATGATAAAATTTTACCCTTGGGTTGTGTTCTGAAGAGGCTTAATCTCTAAAAGTGGTCCTCAAAATGTTCTATGGCAAAAGTTTACTTACTACAGTTCTTGGAAATTCATAGTGAATATCAATGCTTTGGGCTTCCCCAGTGGCTCATGGTAAAGAATCCACCTGCGATGCAGGAGATGCAGACACAAGGTTGGGAAGATGCCCCAGAGAATGGCGCAGCAACCCACTCCAGTATTCTTGCTTGAAGAATCCTCATGGACAGAGGAGCCTGGCAGGCTATAGTCCATGGGGTTGCAAAGAGCTGGACATGACTGAAGTGACTGAGCACAAACATTAATTCTATAAAATAAATAGTATTCTTGGTGCTACCAATGAAGTCTTACTTTGTTTAATCCTATGTTTTTCAAACTTATTAACTAAAACAAAAATTTAAAATATTAAAAAAAATTTCTTATGATAGTAGTATTTTTATAGTGTGTGCACCCATCTTGAGCTTATAGTTTGCATAACTCTGTCAAATGTAAAAATCTATTTAACCCATATCTCCCCATTAGGTTATGAAATATTTCATCACTGCAAATAGTGCCTCCTGCTCCCCAGTCAATTTTTCAATTTTGTGGAATCCATAAATCCATGTTCTACCATTTTAAGGTACTTCTGCCTTTTTTATATAAATGAAATTATACATATACACTCTTTTGTGCCTAACTTCTTTCAGTCAGCATGGTTTTTGAGATTCAGTTAATTTGTATGTTTTAGTAACTCAATAATATTTTATTGTATATCTCAGTTTGTTTATCAATTCTCCTCTTGATGGACACAAAGATTGTTTCCACTTTTTAGCAATTATAAATAAATCTGTTATGAGAACTTCTGTACAAGCTTTCCATGGACACATATTTTCCTTTCTTTTGAATGAGTTCCTAGGAGTGAATTTTATGGGCCATAGGGTAAATGTATGTTTAATGTTTTACAAAATTGCAAATTTGATAGCCAAAGTTCTGCGGGAACTTTGATAGCCTATTTTACACTCCCGCAGAAGTATATCAGGATTTCTGACCCCCCTCAAAACTGTGTTTTTCTGTCAATCATCTGGTAACAGGCTGAGTGCACAGTGTGAAAAACTGATATAAGTCATTATAGAAGGTTATTGTTGTTGTTCAGTTCCTAAGTTGTGTCCCACTCTTTGTGACCTTATGGGCTACAGCCCGCCAAGTTCCTCTCTCCTCTGTTATCTCCTGGAGTTTGCTCAAATTCCTGTCCACATTATAGTAAGGAATGGGTATGGTCAAAGAGGCTTGCCTGTTAGCTCAGCTGGTAAAGAATCCACCTGTAATGCAGGAGAGCCTGATTTGAATCCTGGGTTGGGAAGATCATCTGGAGGAGGGCATGGCAACCCACTCCAATATTATCGCCTGAAGAATCACCATGGACAGAGGTGCCTGGCAGGCTACAGTCCACAGGGTCTCAAAGAGTTGGACACAATTGAGTGACTAAACAGCAGTAGCAGCATAGTCAAAAGAGATGAGAAATTGGAGCAAACTTTTGTAAGGTCTGATTCAGAGAAATTTAGCTATATTTCTTGAGTTTGTACTATCCATGACTCAGAGTTCATTAAGGTATAACTCATCTCTGGTGGCGGAGGGATTTTTGGTATTCTTCATACTTCTAAAGAGTTTCATCAAAAAATATGCTTCACTTAAGTTATAAATGCTGGTGCAAAATTGCTAGCCTGGTTCATTCCTATGTAGAATTGGTAACTATTCTGGAAATTCATATTTCTCTTCTATATTAAAGTGGCAGGTATTGAATGACAATAAAAATTTGGATACTTAAAGTGGAAAATTTTTGTTTTTAATTCTACAAGTTGAAATGCCATGGTATTCTTACGATGTTTCTAAATATTATTTAAATCTGGACTATTTGCATTATACTTCAGCTAATAACATTTCAGGTGGTTTTGTTTAAGCATTTTAAAGTATATATGTTTTGAAATGCCATTTATACATGATAGATAGTCATATATTTATGTCTTATATGAGATAATGGTTACTCAAGGAACAGCAAATGGGAAGGTTGAAGAAGAGTCCACTGATTTTTTTGTTGGGGGTGGTGCTTAGTAGAAAGGATGAGACTCTGATAACTCACAACTATTGACTCACTCATATCCACTTTGCTTGACTTCTAAAGTCTTCTTGACATTTTATGATGTGGTCTATATATAGGTTCGTGGAAAGGTAGGGAAGAGTCTTAAAAACATCCAGTCATAGCATTCATTTGATGCTTAAATTTCCTCTATTTCTCCAGTTGTTGTTTACCTTTAACAGCAGAAAGATTTGCTTCCTTGGGCCTGGAGAAGGTCTGGGGAATGTCCCTTTAAGGACTGGAAATGTGCTTCATCATTAGTTTCTCACTTGTATCAGTTATGCTTCCTTTTTCATTCCAAGAGAACATGGAGAGTGTGTGATGACAAAGGACACACTTACTACCTGGTGCTAAGGCTCATAGAGAAGGGGAGGCTGTTTGATGTCCTTCAAAGTAGAAAGCACAGATTAACAGATCTGGAAAGAACCATGGTGTCTGCACCTACAGCCCACAGTGACACAGCCATCAAAACACCTCCTTTCTGCCATTCCTTGGTGTGTGGCGGTCATCAGCACAGTCTCACTGACTGCAGACTACATTTACTGCTGACGGGTTGCAGCCCACTCTCTAGTTCTCAGATATTGCATCGTTGCTATTGTTTTCCTTTGCTATTATCTTAATTTTTTATTGTGAAGTGTTTTCTCCTTGGAGACAGCAAGTAGTTATTTTGGGAATCACGTTTTTAATCTACTCTCACCAACCCGAACTAATAATATTCCAAATAAGTGCACTTTCTTTGGAAAGTAAGTCTCTTTTTAAAGAAAAATTATGTGGGTGTCAGAGAGTAGGAGAATGTCTGACTGAGAATTTTTTTCAAAGTGTTTTGTTCATAAAATAAGAATTTCTCCTACTCTCGATACTGAAACCACCACTCTTTGATAATATTATCATAAGCCTTTTTTTATCCTGCAAACATTAGGTTGTTTTGGAAAGGACAAAAGGGTGAAAAAAGGATGAAAGCAACAACTAGAGGTTAGGGCTAGTCATTTGGTTTCAGTTTCGCTTTGCTTATTTGATGTGGCCTGGGGGATACTGGAGTCCACTGCAGTCCTGCGTCGGCCTCTTCTGTGACTGTGGTGCGGAAATCTCACTGCCCACTTAGATTGGGAGCTTCTAGTGCATGTGTCTTCTATGATTATAGGCACTGTGACTATAATTCATTTCACTCTGGTGACTAAGTTATGCAAATAAGACAGTTTAAGAAAGTGAGATTATCCAAGAGTGTCTAACTTAATCACAAGGGCCCTTTAAAAGTAGAACATTTTCTCCAGCTGGTCACCGAAGAGAATGTCTCTGACAGAGACAGACCAGGGGAAAAAAAAAATCCTTGTTGTGAATTGCCAACATGGGACAGAACTGTGGACAGTCTCTAGGAGCTGAGAGTGGTCCCCAGGTAACAACAGAAAATGGGAGACCTCTATCTTAGAATTCCAAGGAAATGGATTCTGCAAACAACCAGTGGGCTTGGAAGGAACTCTAAATCCCAGATGGCAGCCCCACATGACTGACATCTTGATTTCAGCTCAGTGAGACCTTGAATAGAGAATTCATCCACATCAACTTTTGATCTCCAAAAACTGAAAAAATAAATTAGTATTGTATTTGAATTGTTTCAAGCTCCTAATAGAAAACTAAAAAAATGAGGCAATCAAGAGAAGATGGTTAATTTTTATTAAGAAGAGTAATTTTTATTAATCAAAATCTTTATTTAAAGCAACTACACTTTAACAAGTGGTGCTGGGAAAACTGGTCAACCACTTGTAAAAGAATGAAACAAGAACACTTTCTAACACCATACACAAAAATAAACTCAAAATGGATTAAAGATCTAAATGTAAGACCAGAAACCATAAAACTCCTAGAGGAAAACATAGGCAAAACACTCTCTGACTTACATCACAGCAGGATCCTCTATGACCCACCTCCCAGAATATTGGAAATAAAATAAAAAATGAACAAATGGGACCTAATCAAACTTAAAAGCTTCTGCACAACAAAGGAAACTATAAGCAAGGTGAAAAGACAGCCTTCAGAATGGGAGAAAATAATAGCAAATGAACCAACTGACAAACAACTAATCTCAAAAATATACAAGCAACTCCTACAGCTCAATTCCAGAAAAATAAACGACCCAATCAAAAAATGGGCCAAAGAACTAAATAGACATTTCTCCAAAGAAGACATACAGATGGCTAACAAACACATGAAAAGATGCTCAACATCACTCATTATCAGAGAAATGCAAATCCAAACCACTATGAGGTACCATTTCACACCAGTCAGAATGGCTGCCATCCAAAAGTCCACAAGCAATAAATGCTGGAGAAGGTGTGGAGAGAAGGGAACCCTCTTACACTGTTGGTGGGAATGCAAACTAGTACAGCCACTATGGAGAACAGTATGGAGATTCCTCAAAAAACTGGGAATAGAACTGCCTTATGATCCAGCAATCCCACTGCTGGGAATACACACTGAGAAATCCAGAATTGAAAGAGACACGTGTACCCCAATGTTCATAGCAACACTGTTTACAATAGCCAGGACGTGAAAGCAACCTAGATGTCCATCCACAGATGAATGGATAAGCAAGCTGTGGTACATATACACAATGGAGTATTACTCAGCCATTAAAAAGAATACATTTGAATCAGTTCTAAGGAGGTGGATGGAACTGGAGCCTATTATACAGAGTGAAGTAAGCCAGAAACAAAAACACAAATACAGTATACTAACGCATATATATGGAATTTAGAAAGATGGTAAAAATAAACCTGTTTACGAGACAGCAAAAGAGACACTGATGTATAGAACAGACTTTTGGACTCTGGGACCGGGAGAGGGTGGGATGATTGGGGGGAATAGCATTGAAATATGTATAATATCATATCTGAAACGAGTCGTCAGTCCAGGTACGATGCCCTATAACAGATGCCTGGGGCTGGAGCACTGGGACGACCTGGAGGGATGGTGTGGGGAGGAGGGAGGGAGGAGGGTTCAGGATGGGGAACACGTGTATACTGGTGGCAGATCCATCTCGATGTATAGTAAAAGCAATACAATATTGTAAAGTTAAGCAAAATAAAAAAAAAAAAAAAAAAAATAAATAAAATGAAAAGTCTAATAAAAAAACATATTTGAAATTTTTAAACTAAATGTATGTTTATTAACTTTATGATTTTTATTGTAGGACAAATGAATTCTGCAATTAAAATTTAAATCTTTTTATATAAATCATACTTACAATGCTTCCTCTGTATTTCCCAGTTTTGTGTTCTTTAAAGTAGAATATTCAGAAAAGACAATACCAGACCACTTGACCTGCCTCTTGAGAAACCTGTATGCAGGTCAGGAATCAACAATTAGAACTGGATATGGAACAACAGACTGGTTCCATATAGGAAAAGGAGTACATCAAGGCTGTATATTGTCACCCTGCTTATTTAACTTATATGCAGAGTACATCATGAGAAACGCTGGGCTGGAGGAAGCACGGGCTGGAATCAAGATTGCCAGGAGAAATATCAATAACCTCAGATATGCAGATGACACCACCCTTATGACAGAAAGTGAAGAGGAACTAAAAAGCCTCTTGATGAAAGTGAAAGTGGAGAGTGAAAAAGTTGGCTTAAAGGTCAACATTCAGAAAACTAAGATCATGGCATCTGGTCTCATCAATTCACGGGAAATAGATGGGGAAACAGTGGAAATAGTGGCTGACTTTATTTTTCTGGGCTCCAAAATCACTGCAGATGGTGATTGCAGCCATGAAATTAAAAGACGCTTACTCCTTGGAAGGAAAGTTATGACCAACCTAGATAGCATATTAAAAAGCAGAGACTTTACTTTGCCAACAAAGGTCCATCTAGTCAAGGTTATGGTTTTTCTAGTGGTCATTTATGGATGTGAGAGTTGGACTTTAAAGAAAGCTGAGCACCCAAGAATTGATGCTTTTGAACTGTGGTGCTGGAGAAGACTCTTAAGAGTCTGTTGGACTGCAAGGACATCCAACCAGTCCATCCTAAAGGAAATCAGTCCTGAGCATTCATTGGAAGGACTGAGGTTGAAGCTGAAACTCCAATATTTTGGCTACCTGATGCGAAGAACTCACTTGTTTGAAAAGACCCTGATGCTGGGAAGGATTGAAGGCAGGAGGAGAAGGGGACAACGGAGGATGAGATGGTTGGATGGCATCACTGACTCAATGGACATGGGTTTGAGTGGACTCTGGGAATTGGTAATGGACGGAGAGGCCTGGCATTCTGCGATTGATGGGGTCAGAAAGAGTTGGACATGACTGAGTGGCTGAACTTAACTGAAAGTGGAGCCAGATCTTACAGGTGATTGTATAATAGTCTTCTTACAGAATCTTTTTAAATGTTGTCAATCTGCTCTCACTCTTGCCCCAAATCTTTCCAGTTATCTGGATAATACCTTGTCCCACAGCCATCATTTAATGATTTACTTTTATTAATTCTTTTGAAAGTATTCAAATAAATTTCCATCAATTCAATGTTTTTCTCTATTGTTATTTCAGTATTTCATAGCTATTTAGTATTTCATAGCTAATTAAGTTATTTATTTTTAGTGACACATGAAGCTGGTATAAACATGTTCTGAGAAAACACAGATATATTTAATTTAATAGACATATATATGCATAGACACCCAGGACTGTTGGTGTTCCGTGTGCTATGGGTCTCAGAAAGGATATTATTGAGGGAATAGGGAATGTCACTTTGTGTAAACTTTTACTATATTTGGCTGGTAAATGAAATGAAGGTAGGTTAGAAGATTTTCTAATAAACACATACACACACACATATAATGGCAAACCACTTCAGTATTCTTGCCTTGAGAACCCCATGAACAGTATGAAAAGGTGAAAAGATAGGATACTGAAAGAGGAACTCCCCAGGTAGGTAGGTGCCCAATATGCTACTGGAGATCAGTGGAGAAATAACTCCAGGAAGAATGATGGGATGGAGCCAAAGCAAAAACAATAACCAGTTGTGGATGTGACTGGTGATAGAAGAAAGGTCCAATGCTGTAAAGAGTAATATTGCATAGGAACCTGGAATGTCAGGTCAATGAATCAAGGCAAATTGGAAGTGGGCAAACAGGAGATGGCAAGAGTGAATGTCGACATTCTAGGAATCAGCGAACTCAAATGGACTGGAATGGGTGAATTTAACTCGGATGACCATTATATCTACTACTGTGGGCAAGAATCCCTTAGAAGAAATGGAGTAGCCATCATGGTCAACAAAAGAGTCTGAAAGGCAGTACTTGGATGCAATCTCAAAAATGACAGAATGATCTCTGTTCATTTCCAAGGCAAACCATTAAATACCACAGTAATCCAAGTCTATGCCTCAACCAGTAATGCTGAAGAAGCTGAAGTTGAACAGTTCTATGAAGACCTACAAGACCTTTTAGAATTAACACCCCCAAAAGATGTCCTTTTCATTATAGGGGACTGGAGTGCAAAAGTAGAAAGTCAAGAAACACCTGGGATAACAGGCAAATTTGGTCTTGGAATACGAAATGAAGGAAGGCAAAGGCTAATAGAGTTTTGCCAAGAGAGTGCACTGGTCATGGCAAACATCCTCTTCCAACAACACAAGAGAAGACTCTATACATGGACATCACCAGATGGTCAACACTGAAATCAGATTGATTACATTCTTTGCAGCCAAAGATGGAGAAGCTCTATACAGACAACAAAAACAAGGCCAGGAGCTGACTGTGACTCAGATCATGAACTCCTTATTGCCAAATTTAGACTTAAACTGAGGAACATAGGGCAAATCACTAGGCCATTCAGGTATGACCTAAATTAAATTCCTTATGATTATACAGTGGAAGTGAGAAATAGATTTAAGGGCCTAGATCTGATAGATAGAGTGCCTGATGAACTATGGACGGAGGTTCGTGACATTGTACAGGAGACAGGGATCAAGACCATTCCCATGGAAAAGAAATACAAAAAAGCAAAATGGCTGTCTGGGGAGGCATTACAAATAGCTGTGAAAAGAAAAGAAGCAAAAAACAAAGGAGAAAAGTTATAAGCATCTGAATGCAGAGTTCCAAAGAATAGCAAGAAGAGATAAGAAAGCCTTCCTGAGCAATCAATGCAAAGAAATAGAGGAGAACAATAGAATGGGAAAGACTAGAGATGTCTTCAAGAAAATAAGAGATACCAAGGGAACATTTCATGCAAAGATAGGCTCAATAAAGGACAGAAATTGTATGGACCTAACAGAAGCAGAAGATATTAAGGAGAGGTTGCAAGAATACACAGAACTGTACAAAAAAGATCTTCATGACCAAGATAATCACGATGGTGTGATCACTCACCTAGAGCCAGACATCCTGGAATGTGAAGTCAAGTGGGCCTTAGAAAGCATCACTATGAACAAAACTAGTGGAGGTGATGGAATTCCAGTTGAGCTATTTCAAATCCTGGAAGATGATGCTATGAAAGTGCTACACTCAATATGTCAGCAAATTTGGAAAACTCAGAAGTGGCCACAGGACTGGAAAAGGTCAGTTTTCATTCCAATCCCTAAGAAAGACAATGCTAAAGGATGCTCAAACTACTGCACAGTTGCACTCATCTCACACGCTAGCAAAATAATGCTCAAAATTCTCCAAGCCAGGCTACAGCAATATGTGAACCGTGAACTTCCAGATACTCAAGCTGGTTTTACAAAAGACAGAGGAACCAGAGATCAAATTGCCAACATCTTCTGGATCATGGAAAAAGCAAGAGAGTTCCAGAAAAACATCTATTTCTGCTTTATTGACTATGCCAAAGCCTTTGTGTGGATCACAATAAACTGTGGAAAATTCTGAAAGAGATGGGAATACCAGACCACCTGATCTGCCTCTTGAGAAATTTGTATGCAGGTCAGGAAGCAACAGTTAGAACTGGACATGGAACAACAGACTGGTTCCAAATAGGAAAAGGAGTACGTCAAGGCTGTATATTGTCAGCCTGCTTATTTAACTTATATGCAGAGTACATCATGAGAAACAATGGGCTGGAAGAAGCACAAGCTGGAATCAAGATTGCCGGGAGAAATATCAATAACCTCAGATATGCAAATGACACCACCCTTATGGCAGAAAGTGAAGAGGAACTCAAAAGCCTCTTGATGAATGTGAAAGAGGGAAGTGAAAAAGTTGGCTTAAAGCTCAACATTCAGAAAACGAAGATCACGGCATCCGGTCCCATCACTTCATGGGAAATAGATGGGGAAACAGTGGAAACAATGTCAAACTTTATTTTTATGGGCTCCAAAATCACTGCAGATGGTGACTGCAGCCATGAAATTAAAAGACGGTTACTCCTTGGAAGGAAGGTTATGACCAACCTAGATAGCATATTCAAAAGCAGAGACATTACTTTGCCAACAAAGGTCCATCTATTCAAGGCCATGGTTTTTCCAGTGGTTATGTATGGATATGAAAGTTGGACCATAAAGAAAGCTGAGCACTGAAGAATTGACGCTTTTGAACTGCGGTGTTGGAGAATACTCTTGAGAGTCCCTTGGACTGCAAGGAAATCCAACCAGTCCATTCTAAAGGTCAACACTACTGGGTGTTCATTGGAAGGACTTATGCTAAAGCTGAAACTCCAATACTTTGGCCACCTGATGTGAAGAGCTGACTCATTGGAGAAGATTCTGATGCTGGGAGGGATTGGGGGCAGGAGGAGAAGGGGACGACAGAGGATGAGATGGCTGTATGGCATCATTGACTCGATGGACATGAGTTTGAGTGAACTCCGGGAGTTGCTGATGGACAGGGAGGCCTGGCGTGCTGCAATTCATGGGGTTACAAAGAGTCGGATAAGACTGAGCAACTGAACTGAACTGAACTGAACTGATATATATAAATTCACCAAAATTAGAGTAAAATAATATGAGTCCTCAAGGACCCAGCTACTCAGAGTCCCCATATTATACAAACATGAACATATAAATACTTTGCTAATATAAAATCATGAACTCTGTAAGGATCATGTGATTATTAATTTTCGCAGGCTCCTGTTTCAAGTGCAGGTAGACACAGGTTTGAATCAGGTTCTCTGGCTCTATGGTTTTGGATGTTACACAATCATTTCAAAACTCCATTTGCTCCTCTCTTAAATGGGGTAATACATCCATAACCAAGATTTGCTATGGAAGTGAATAGACAACCTGAGAATCTGCCATATATTACATGCTTGGCAAGAATCACTTTCTTTCCTGTTTGACCTTCCATGTCATGGTGAAATTGTCTTTAGTGTTTGATTTGCAAAAAGTGGATTATAATCATCTGTAATCCTAATTTTTCCATACTTTGATGTAGTGCTATTTGCTAGGTGTGAATGGAAAGCATTTATAGGTATTATTATGCATCTTTTAAGAATTGAGATACAGTCCCTAGATTTAGTACCAACAAACCCACCATATAACATCTACTTTGTTCCCAACTTTTAGATAATCTTTAATGCAACTTCCTGGTAATAATCCTAAAATTCAAATTTGAAAAAAAATGTACCTATCATCTCCCTATCCTAATACAGCTACTATTTCTGTGTTCCCGGTTCTGTTGGATTCTTCATTCCCTCATTCCCATTTTGTAAAATGGTAATTGCAGTTAAAAAAAAATCAAATGTGATTTTCTCCCCACTTTTCATCATATTGTTGGACCACTTTCATGGTATATATGCAGTTAGAAAAAGTATAGATGCGCTGAGTGCTTATTCATGTTGCTAACATCAGTCACTAAGATGTTTATAACTCCCCGTCTCTAGGCCTCTTCCCTTGTACTTGCTGCTGGTTTAGAACACAGGCTTCTAAAGGGAATTTCTATGTGGGATGCAGAGCAAAGCTGGTACCAACAGAAACAAGAGCCTGCTCCTGCTGACTCTGATTTGAAGTCTCCAACAGACCACTTGCTTCCCCTTGAGAGCAGAGTATCCACATTGGCATTGGACAGAGCTTGTTTCAGAAAATTTGAGGCAAGGTACAGACTATTTCCTCACCAAAAGGCATGCAGGGAGAAAGCAGAAACAATCGTGGAGCTATTCTAGAACTGGGAAAATTGGCACTTTTTGAGGATGTAGAAAAGATGATGGAAAGTGTTAAAGAATTAGGAAGTCAAGGAAGAAAAGAAGATAGTGATTAAAATATTTATCTGAAAGGTAACAGAATCTCAAAGCCAGTTTTGAATCCTTGCTCTTTATTGATGCGTTGTAATTTCGTTGCCCATGGAAGCTACAAATGGAGGCTGAGAGCTGGAGGTCACACCTGTTGCATGGAGTGAGGTTCACGATTTATGTCTCTGTGACCTCTTAGGGCATGCTGCAGAGACATCAGTTCTATAGAAATGAGACATAAATATACCTCCTGTCTTTGACACACATGTCACCCCAAAATCTTTTGTCTGTGAGCTTCAGACATTTGTGTTGGCACCTGTTAGGCCAGCTGCCATGTCTTTACAATAATGTCTTTGCTAATAAAAGACAAACAGAATTGGGCTTGACCTCAGCTGTTTCACAATTGTTTTACTATACCATTATTTGTCCCTATTCCTTCACGTATTAAAAATATGTTTTGAGCATCAACTATGTGCTGTTTTCCATTCTTGGGAAAACTGTAGGGAACAAGGAAAGGTGTAACCTCATGGAACTCAGATTCTAGTTGGGAGAAACAGCAACAGGCAATAAAATTTCACTGAGTGAAGGTACAATAGCATGTCTAGGGGCTGAGGAAAGCCAGAGAGAAAAGAAGTTGCTCTTTTATACAGCACTGTCAAGGAAGTTCTACATAATACAATGACATTTGAGTAGATACGACTACACATGGACATCACTAGATGGACAATACTGAAATCAGATTGATTATATTCTTTTCAGCCAAAGATGGAAAAGCTCTAAACAGAAACAACAAGACTGGGAGCTGACTGTGGCTCAAATCATGAACACCTCTTTGCCAAATTCAGACTTAAACTGAAGAAAGTAGTTAAAACCACTAGGCCATTCAGGTATGACCTAAATCAAATCCCTAATGATTATACAGTGGAAGTGAGAAATAGATTCAAGGGATTAGATCTGATAGAGTGCCTGAAGAACTATGGACAGAGATTCGTGACATTGTACAGGAGGCACGGATCAAGTCCATCTCCAAGAAAAAGAAATACAAAAAGGCAAAATGGTTGTCTGAGGAGGTCTTACAAATAGCTGAGAAAAGAAGAGAAGCTGAAGGCAAAGGAGAAAAGGAAAGATATACCCATTTGAATGCAGAGTTCCAAAGAATAGCAAGGAGAGAGTTGCAATCAACCCTTCCTCAGCAATCAAAGCAAAGAAATAAAGGAAAACAATAGAATGGGAAAGACTAGAGACCTCTTAAAGAAAATTAGAGATACCAAGGGAACATTTCGTGCAAAGATGAGCACAATAAAGAACAGAAATGGTATGGGCCTAGCAGAAGCAGAAGATATTAAGAAGAGGTGGCAAGAATACACAGAAGAACTTTATACAAAAGTTCTTCATGACCCAGATAACCATGATGGTGTGGTGTGTGATCACTCACCTAGAGCCAGACATCCTTGGATGCAAAGTCAAGTGGCCTTAGGAAGCCTCACTAGGAATAAAGGTAGTGGAGGTGATGGAATTCCAGTTGAGCTATTTCAAATCCTAAAAGATGATGCTGTGAAAGTACTGTACTCTATATGCCAACAAATTTGGAAAACTCAGCAGTGGCCACAGGACTGGAAAAGGTCAGTTTTCATTCCAATCCCAAAGAAGAGCAATGCCAAAGAATGCTCAAACTACCACACAATTGCACTCATCTCAAACACTAGTAAAGTAATGCTCAAAATTCTCCAAGCCAGGCTTCAAAAATATGTCAATTGTGAACATCCAGATGTTCAAGCTGGTTTTAGAAAAGGCAGGGGAACCGGAGATCAATTGCCAATATCTGCTGGATTATTGAAAAAGAAAGAGAGTTCCAGAAAAACATCTACTTTGGCTTTACTGACTACGCCAAAGCCTTTGATTGTGTGGTTTACAACAAACTGTAAACCACAGTTTACAGTCTGTAAACCAGACCACCTTACCTGCCTCCTGAGAAATCTGTATGCAGGTCAGGAAGCAAAAGTTAGAACTGGACATGGAACAACAGACTGGTTCCAAATCAGGAAAGGTGTATGTCAAAGCTGTATATTGTCACCTGCTTATTTAACTTATATGCAGAGCACATCATATGAAATGCCAGGCTGGATTTGGCACAAGCTGGAATCAAGATTGCCAGGAGAAATATCAGTAACTTCAGATACATAGAAGACAGCACCACCCTATGGCAGAAATCAAAGAACTAAAATGCCTCTTGATGAAAGAGAAAGAGGAGAGTGAAAAGTTGACTTAAAATTCAGCATTCAGAAAACTAAGATCATGGCATCCAGTCCCATCAATTCATGGCAAAGAGATGGGGAAACAATGGAAACACTTTATATTTTTGGGCTCCAAAATCACTACAGATGGTGAGTGTAGCCATGATATTAAAAGACGCTTGCTCTTTGGAAGAAAAGTTATGACCAACCTAGACAACATATTAAAAAGCAGACATTACTTTACCAACAAAGGTCCATCTAGTCAAACCATGACTTTGGTTTTTCCAGTAGTCATGTATGGATGTGAGAGCTGGACTATAAATAAAACTGAACATTGAAGAATTGATGCTTTTAAACTGTGGTGTTGGAGAAGACTCTTGAGAGTCCCTTGGACTGCAAGGAGATCCAACCAGTCCATCCTAAAGGAAATCAGTCCTGAATATTTATTGAAAGGACTGATGCTGAAACTGAATCTCCAATATTTTGGCCACCTGATGTTAAGAACTGACTCATTGTAAAAGCCCCTGGTGCTGGAAAAGATTGAAGGTGTGAGGATAAGGGGACAACAGAGAATGAGATGATTGGATGGTATCACTGATGCAATGGACATGAGTTTGAGTAGGCCGGGAGTTGGTGATGGACAGGGAAGCCTGTTGTGCTGCAGTCCATGGGTTCGCAAAGAGTCCGACATGACTGAGCAACTGAACTGAACTGAACTGAGGGAACAAGTTATGGGAATAGTTCTGGAAAGAGTATTTCAGGCTGAAGGCTCGGTGAGGCAAAGACCCTGAGCCAGGTGTGTGTTTTGGGTGTGTGAGGAACAGTAAGGAAGCCAATAGGCCTAGGGAAATAAAGGAGCGAGGAAGAGAAGGGTAGGAGATGAGGTTAGAGAGGCAACAGATAATATACAAACTTATGGACTAATGTAAGGAATTTGAATTTTTTATTTTTATTTTTTAGGTTTTAGATTCTTTTCTGGGTAAGATAAGAAGCTACCAAAGTTTCTGGCAAAGTGCTCTGAGCTGACTTGGATATTCTCAGGTTGGTTGAACTGCATATTGTGAGTAGAAGTTGATTGCTCTAGTGTGACCTCCATGTATGGAAGTGAGAGAGACAAGCATTCAGGGGTCTTTCCCAGTGTTTTGAGAAGAACAAAAGAATGCTACATTGTTAAAAGGAGACAATTTCCAGTCCTTATAATAAAAATATGAATGGTGCATTTTTCTATAATGACAGGCAAAAGTGCTTTAGAAATTAGCCTTGAGAAGTGTATTCTTATACAAAGACAAACTTTTTTTTCATTTTTCACATGTGGTGTTCTTACTGTAGTGATTGAACTCAAAAATTCATCAAAGATTATGCAAGGGCCTCTGGGATTATCTGTTCTCTTTCTAGCAAAAATTTATGCAAAAATGCAGGTAATGACCTGTAAGGTTTACACCTAGCATCATTTCTTAATTCATTCAAATGAATAATTTATTTCTTCTTACCTCAGTTGCCCAATTTCTCAAAGTAAAAAACAAAACAAAACTCTGTTCTGACCCACCCTGTAAAAGTCTCAAAAGCTTTCTTACTTCTTGAGCATGCATTATTTTGAAAACATTAAATCTTGAAAAGTTTTCAGATTCCAGAAGTCATTATGTAGTTGGCCATAGATGGTAAGAAAACCAGAGAAACACCCAGCAAATGAGCTGTTGTTACTATGGCAAAATTATTAAGAAGTAAGGGGGAAATTTTTATGAATGATCCCATGTAAAATATGAAATATGTCAGGGATTCAAAATTGTTGTTAATATTAGGTATTTTTAAGCGATATAAGACTATGCTAGATATTCAGCTTTTGACTGAATTTTGACAATGATGCCTCCAATTCAAGGAATTAAGTTGAGAAATAATGAGTCCTAGTCCAGTCCAGCATATTCTAGTGAACCTATTCAGAAACCATTTACACCATGTACCATGTACACACATGTAAATATACACAGACAATTTCACATTGAAGACTGCAAAAAGCTTTAGACTGCTACCATAAATCCAGGCTTCTTCACCGACCCTTGGTTCAGATACTCAGGGACCCAACAAAGAAACCAGTTCCCCAGTCAAATGGAAGGCATATCCTAGTTAAATTACACAAGAAATATATCTACTGTTCAAAAGTAAATTTGAACATGGATTAAATTGTACCTCGGGAATGTCCCATTCTCTGAGTTTCCCTAGCCTGCACCCAGTACCATGCTGAGTAAAGGGTGAAGTTTGAGACCATCTATATTCATAAACCACCACTGGAACTTTCTGTGTTTATTGTCTGTCAGAAGCAACACCTGATGCTACTCTGGATGAGGCACTGACGACAGCTACACAGAGAGGAGTTTTCTCGTCAACCTAGGTCTTGTTGCCTGAACCTGGGAAAAGAGAGTTTAAGAGATAATCCTGCCTTTTTGATGTTGGTATTTTTCCCAGAACACATGGAAAGAGAGTGAAGTTCTCTACCCTGTCCAGGACGAGTTCAACAAGAAGTGAAGTGAAGTCGCTCAGTCGTGTCCGACTCTTTGCGACCCCATGGACTGTAGCCTACCAGGCTCCTCCCATGGGATTTTCCAGGCAAGAGTACTGAAGTGGGTTGCCATTTCCTTCTCCAGAGGATCTTCCCCACCCAGGGATTGAACCCCGGTCTCCCGCATTGTAGGCAGACGCTTTACCATTTGAGCCGAGACTGAAAAGGGATGCCATGTATTTGAGAAAGTGGCTAATGGTGCTATGAAACACTTTACTCCCTTTTACTCTTCCTTAACTCTCCCTCCCCTGTTTCTATCATCAAAATAGAATTTCATACCTCTTGTTCATTGTTTTTTCCTGTTTCAACCAACTAATCTAATAAACCTATATATGGTAACATGATAGAGCATTTTATGTGGTTTATGAATATAAAGTTCTCTCAGATAATATTTATATAAATATAAATTCAAACCTCTGTGACTATTTTAACCAAGGAAGTTATCCAAATTTGAAACCCCATGGTAAAATGATTTGGTGATACCATTTTTGATAGTTCTTATTTTGGTTGCAGGCTGCCTCAATCCACCACAGAATACTTCTCAAAATATCTAAATGAAAGATTTTTAAATGTTATAGTTCATAAGAATTGACCAGAAGACTACCCAAGTATCCATTATGAAACTATAAAGCAATTAAGACAGAATACATTATGGATGAAAATTTACTATATCTTGACTATGAATGGAGGTTATGTGGGTATATTCATATGCAAATATTCATCCAGATACACTTGAGATTTCTGTATTTTAATTTTATATTGAAACTAATACAACATTGTAAATCAACTATATTCCAAGAAAGATTTTAAAAATGTATTATAATAAAATTTCATCTCATAAAGAGAAGCAAACTCAAAAACAACAACAACAACAACAACAAAAAACTTGGAATACCTTCTGAAATAGAAATTCCTGAACTCTGCCACAGGTATTTTGATTTGGTAGTATGGCAGTCCCTACCTGAAATCTATGTATGTATTATAGATTCCTTTGGGGCATTATAGTATAAACAGTCTATGGAAAACATTTTCAATAAATACTGGACTAAAAGAGTGGCTTTATAATTCCAGAGAGAACTCAAGGTTAGTCTGGGTTATTTGTGGCTGTTGTTCTGTCTCTAAGTCATGTCTAATTCTTTGCGACCCCATAAACTGCAGAATGCCAGGCTTCCCTGTCCTTCAATATTTCCGTGAATTTGCGCAAATTCATGCCTATTGAATCAGTGATGCCATCCAACCATCTCACTTTCTGTTGCCCCTCCTCCTTTTGCCCTCAACCTTTCCCAACATCAGGGTCTTTTCCAATGAGTCAGCTCTTTGCATCAGGTGACCAAAATATTGGAGCTTCAGCTTCAGCACCAGTCCTTCCAATGAATATTCAAGGCTGATTTTCTTTAGGATTGACTGTTTCAATCTCCTTGCTGTCCAAGGGACTCTCAAGAGTCTTCTCCAGTCTGGATTACTGAGTTCTCCTAATCTGATATTTTGTGTTATGATTTATGAGCTTATGCAATTTCAACTGAATTCTTTCTTTTTGTGAATCACACCATAATTCTATTGTTAAAAGTTTGTTTTCATTCAAGTCAGCAAAATGAAAGAATTTGAGGATGGCATGGAATTCTTCAGTCTATCTTCTGACATCTGCCAAAAACCAGATTATGCAGCCTTTATAATCTCTCCATCCTCTGCCCTCCATCCCACCTGCTATTCACATATTCTGTTATGCATCATTTTGAGTTCAAATTCAAGAGATATCATACAATGAGTTTTTAGACTATTTAAAACAACTGGTTTTCATTTAATAACTATAAACAATGCTTTTTCAAAATGCAACTATATTTTAAAACTTTTCAAGTAATTTATTTTTTTTTTAGAATCTTTATATCTATTTTTTCTTCATAATTCTCCCAATAATTCTCACAGGGATGCAACTGTTAAGTGAAGCAAAAACTGAAATTTAAATACAATTATTGTAAAATTTATATTGAAGTCTACTACACAGCACACGAATTTAATTTTCTTCATTTTCAATTTGCTTCCAGGTAATTCAGTTCAAGATAATATAAGCACTCTGTTGAATTCCTTTGCTGAATGTTAAAGCTGGTCAAGGATGGTTGTTGTGCTAAAAAGAAATATGAATTTATGATATTATGGCTAATTTTATTCTGCTAAATCTTCTTTGTTGAATTAAATAAATGGTATAGGTGAAGAATTCTTTTAAAATATCTAATGTGTTCGTATGACTTTTCTAAAAGTACATTGACTTAAATGGAAATACATTAAATTAAAAATAGAATGCATTTTGTTGAGAATGTAGAATATACTGATAAATTCAATATCCCTATTTTTCACAAAAATTTTAAAGAGAAAGTGAGAGGTAAATAAAGAGAGCAAGCACAAGTAATAAATTTTTTTTTAATTGGAGTATAATTGTTTTACAATTTTGTATTGGTTTCTGCTGTACAACAACATGAGTTAGCCTCAAGTATACATATATCCCCTCTCTTGATTCTCCCACGTACTCTCTCCCCTGCCTTCCACCCCTTGTCAGGTTATCATAGAGCATGGAGCTAAGCTCCCTGAGCTATACAACAGCTTCCCACTAGCTACCTATTTTACACATGGTAGTGTATATATAGGGCTTCTCAGGTAGCTCACAGAGAAGGTGATGGCACCCCACTCCAGTACTCTTGCCTGGAAAATCCTATGGATGGAGGAGCCTGGTGGGCTGCTGTCCATGGGGGTCTCGAAGAGTCGGACACGACTGAAGCGACTTCACTTTCACTTTTCACTTTCATGCACTGGAGAAGGAAATGGCAACCCACTCCAGTGTTCTTGCCTGGAGAATCCCAGGGGTGGGGGAGCCTGGTGGGCTGCCGTCTATGGGGTTGCGCAGAGTTGGACACGACTGAAGCGACTTAGCGGCAGCAGCAGCATCAGGTAGCTCAGCTGGTAAAGAATTCGCCTGCAATGCAGAGACCCTGGTTCAATTCCTGTGTCAGGACCTTCCCCTGGAGAAGGGATAGGCTACTCACTCCAGTATTCTTAGGCTTCCCTGGTGGTTCAGACAGTAAACAATCTGCCTGCAATTCAGGAGACCAGGGTTCCATCCCTGGAAGATCCCCTGGAAGAAGGCATGGCAACCCATTCCAATATTCTTGCCTGGAGAATCCCCATGGACTACAGTCCATGAAGGCAGGCTACAGTCAATGGGATCTCAAAGAGTCGGACACAACTGAGTGTATATATGTCAATTTCCTCTCTCAATTGAGAACAATAAATATATTTATATGTATTATATTTTTACTGTTGAGAGTGTTCATTTTAATTTACCTATTTGGCAGAATAAGAACAAAATATGGTTAATTTAAAAGTGAAGACTGACACCCAGTCTTTTGGTCAAATAAACTCAAGTTAAAGGTTTAGCTTCACTACTTTAGTAACTCTGAAACTGGTCAAGTTACTTAGTTTCTTGAAACAGTGATACTTAAGTCTGCTGTATGATGCTCAAATGGTTAAAGAATCGGCCTGCAATGTGGGAAACCCAGGTTCAGTCCCTGGGTTAGGAAGATCCCCTGGAGAAGGAATGCTACCCACTCCAGTATTCTTGCCTGCAGAATCCCACGGACAAAGGAGCCTGGTGGGCTACAGTCCATGGGGTTGCAAAGAACAGGACACGACTGAGTGACTAATACACACACACACACACACACACACACACACACACACACACACACCCCATTAAGTCAGAAAATATTTAATAATACTAAACATGGTGCCTGTATATAGTATTTATTTTCAAACGATGTTACTTGCTGACATGCAATCATGATTATACCTCCTAATAATGGTTGATATTGGACAGTAGTTAAGACAGAAGTATCCTTGTTTGGAGTCAAAAGAACAACACAATTCAAGACAAAGCTTCTAAATGCACTATTTCAACTCTTAAATATTTTACAATATCTGATTGAATACAAAATAAGCTGTATTGATTTCTGTTAAGACCTATTATAAAACTGTAACAAACATTTTACCTTTCTTGGATTTAGCAGTGATCTAATATACTAGTATGTACACAAGTTTCATAAATAAATTGCATGTGCATGCATGTGTGCATCCTCAGTCACTCAGTCATGTCTGACCCTTTGCAACCCTGTGGACTGTAGCACGCCAGGCTCCTCTGTCCATGGACTTCTCCAGGCAAGAATACTGGAGTGGGTTGCCATTTCCTTCTCCAGGGGATCTTCCTGACCCAGGAACTGAACTTGAGTCTCCTGCACCTCCTGCATTGGTGAGCAATGTACTGGATGGCAGTTTATTTATTCATGAATGGACTCTAATAACTGAAGTCCAAGAACAGGGAGGCCTGGCCTGCTGCGGTTCATGGGGTCGCAAAGTGTTGGACATGACTGAATGACTGAACTGAACTGACTGAACAGCAAAATAGAACCAAAGAAAAAAATATTATCTAAACTAAATCAAACAAGAATAAGTCAAACTAAACAAAACCAAACCAAAGAGAGTCTACTTATGGGAGAAATGGCAGACAAATAAAAGAATAAATCCTTAAAAATTCCTATATTGTAATTTTGACTTTCACATTATTTCTAGTTGGAAAAGCATGGAGAACTAAAGTTAATGGTGTTCTCAAAGGAGATAATTCAAAGAAACTATGTAAGAATATAAATTTAATTGGCTTATTTCTGTCTTTAAAAATTTAGTATTAATTGCTCATTTCTGTAAGGCAACTTAAAATAATAAGAAAATAATTTGTATTTTATTTATCAGCACATTACAGTATGCTTATATTGCCTCTAAATGAGATAGAGACATTGAAAAACCACTTTTTCTCTCTCATTTCACTTGCCCCCTCCTGCTCAGTATTTCTGATGATTCACATTATCAGTCAACAAGTTTAAGAAAGTTCTTCACATATGCCTAAAATTTACAAATCCTATTTTCAGGAGCGAGACGCTCTGGTATTTATAAAATGCTTAAAGAAGATAATTAGTGGTGGCATGATTTACTTTCAGTTACTGGGTTATGGAAGACTTTCTCCTTTATTACAGTCTCTTTTGTCTCAGAAAGTAAAACCCCATTGCACTAGTTATCACAGGATTAACCTAGTTGAGTCATGGTTAGGTGTAAGAACACTTCTTTTTTTTTTTTTTTTTTTTGATCTCACATTTTCAAATGTATCTCTTCCAAAGTCATCTGCTTGCTCAAAGATTCCCATTTTAGGGGGATGCTTCCTTAAATAGAAAATGAATGTAAAATATTTATCACAGCTCCTGGTACTATATTACACCAGCTCTACTGAAGAGGTAGTGGGCACTAAGATGTTAAACTTTCCAAAATCAGAAAATAGTGGTAGGGCTAGGATACAGATCCAGACAACTCTTAATTAGTGCATTTAATGAATCAACTATTTTTACTGTGAAAATAGCATGGTTACTTTTAAATCAAGAGGATTTGATTAGGTGAACCCTAACCTCCGGGAGTTGGTGATGGACAGGGAGGCCTGGCGTGCTGCAGTTCATAGGGTCGCAAAGAGTCAGACATGACTGAGTGACTGATCTGATCTGAACCTTTATTTTAGGATAGGGCAAAGCCATGGAAGACACAACCATTTAGCTCAGGGCACATTCATATATGTGAAGTTGATTCCAGCTGCTAGCAGCCCCTTGACTGCTATAGACCTTGGTTTTCCATTGATGAATCTTCCATGTTAATGCAGAAGTAGATGCTCCTAAAGCCATGTGCTACTCCAAGTAACCCATTTGCTCCATTAGGTTACCAGTTCAAAAGGGACAGAAATAAGGATGCTTGTATTAGGCAAAATTTAGTAGGAAAAAGAAAACAGGATTCTAAAAGTATCAGTGAGTAAGATATTAGTTCAGTTAGTCAGTCAGTTCAGTCGCTCAGTCGTGTCTGACTGTTTGTGACCCCATGAATCACAGCATGCCAGGCCTCCCTGTCCATCACCAACTCCTGGAGTTCACTCAGACTCACGTCCATCAAGTCGGTGATGCCATCCAGCCATCTCATCCTCTGTCGTCCCCTTCTCCTCTTGCCCCCAATCCCTCCCAGCATCAGAGTCTTTTCCAAGGAGTCAACTCTTCACATGAGGTGGCCAAAGTACAGGAGTTTCAACTTTAGCATCATTCCTTCCAAAGAACACCTAGGGCTGATCTTCAGAATGGACTGGTTGGATCTCCTTGCAGTCCAAGGGACTCTCAGGAGTCTTCTCCAACACCACAGTTCAAGTAAGACATTAGAAAAGCCTAAAACTGTAGAAGCATGCCCACTCCTCCAGTGCTTGTGCTGACTCCACCCATACAGTTGTTTTCATGCTTTCTCACTCTCGGATATTAAACAACTATCATTTAAAGCTTTTATTTTAAAGACCATGTTTGTAAATATTTAGGTATGTCTTTCTATGTGACAAATGCCATACCAGTTGTCTAAAACCAGCTAAAGCACTTGGAAACTTACTGAATAGTTATATTGCAGAAGAAACAGAAAATGTGTATATTACTACCTGCAAGTAATAAAAGGAAGTTAGCTTCAATGATCAACAAGTAGCAATGGGCTTGCTAGCATCCTCTGGAAGACTCTCTGCAAGGTAGGTTGTTGGTGTCTATTTTTCTCTTGCCCTTGGTTTCTCCTTCATATCGCTTCATATTATAAGAACAAAACAACTAAAAGACAAAAAAGAAAAAAAAAAAAAAAAAAAAGAAAGAAAAACTCCAAAGGAACCTTTAGTGACTCTTTCTTCTCCTGCCCTTTTCATTTATAGATGAAGAAATTGACAAATACAGAAACCTCTGCCTCCACCACCAACCAAAAACAAAAAAAAAGTTAAGTTGCTGGAGAGAAGTCAGACAGCTAATGCTAAAAAAAATTAAAACAAAATAAAATTAAGCATAGGCTATTGGAGAAGGCAATGGCACCCCACTCCAGTACTCTTGCCTGGAAAATCCCATGGATGTAGGAAGGCTGCAGTCCATGGGGTTGCTGAGGGTCAGATACGACTGAGTGTCTTCACTTTCACTATTCACTTTCATGTGTTGGAGAAGGGAATGGCAACCCACTCCAGTGTTCTTGCCTGGAGAATCCCAGGGACGGGGGAGCCTGTTGGGCTGCTGTCTATGGGGTCACACAGAGTCGGACACGACTGAAGTGACTTAGCAGCAGCAGCAGCATGGATTATCTTAGAAAAGTAACACAATGTAAACATTTGAATCTAAAGCAAAGTGTTTCAAATATGTCATCCAAAGTCATCCACTGTGAATCTCATGGCTAGCTCAGTGGGAAAGCTAGAAGCAAAGTCTCCACGGATGGTCTTCAGCTTCTCAAATTCCAGACTATCTCAAATGTCTCTTGATTCTCACCTGATGTCAACCTGCTGCTTTTTACATGCACTAAAAGAACATTTCAAAACTCATTCCTCTTTTATGTGGTTAGTCTATGTGACAGGAACTGGGGAATTTAGAACTACAGAGCAAGACAAATAAGATCTCAAAGAACTAATACTTACATGGGCAATCCAACAATAAACATGTAAACAAATAAGTAAGCAAATTTATTGACAAATTGAAAAAAAAAACAAACCCTGAAAATTATTACCACAAAGGACATAATTGGACCAAAAGATAGAAGTGAAATTGAGAAAGACAAGGTGGTCAGGGAAGAGCTCTCTGTGGCTGTGACATTTGAGCTGAATCCAGAGAATGGCAAGGAGGCGGAGGGAGCTGGGAAGCCCCCATAGGTGGCATTAGTGGTAAAGCACCCCTGTCCATGCAGGAGACATAAGAGACATGGGTTTGATTTCTGGGTCAGGACGATCCCCTGGAGGAGGAAATGGCAACCCACTCCAGTATTTTGGCTTGGAGAATCCCGTGGACAGAGGAGCCTGGTGAACAACAGTCCACAGGGTCTCAAAGAGTTGGACACTACTGAAGCAACTTAGCATGAAGGCATGCATGCTACAGACTGGGAATGAGATGAATGCCAAGAATTCAGGGAGAAACCCTTTGGGCAGAGGGACTGGTGAGACCTGTCTGCTGGCTATGTCTATAAATACAGCAAAGGAGAGCTCTAGAAGGGTGAAAAGGCAAATGCAAGGGCCAGAGCAGGAAAGCTCAGACACCTTCCAGAAATGGTAAGACAGCAACATTCATTGGAGTGAAGGACACATCCTGGGGCTAATAGGTAGTCAGAGCCCCTAAATTTTCTGTGAAGGCATGAAATGGATGGAGACATTGGAGGCTTCTTTGTTTATCCTGGTGTGGACTTTGTTTGGTTGATTCAGATTTTAAAGGTGTCAGGAACTCATCTTTTTAAAGTTTTCAGGGAAATCTTTTCTAAAAGAAAAATAATCAACCTTCACATGTGATTATTAAGTTTGAAATAAACAAACTTAACTAGCTCACATTTTAAATAAAGTGTGAAATGTGGTGTTTTGACTGCTTTTAATTTGTAATCTAATTTTAAAATCTTTTGTTTTTAAATCAGCATCTAAAAAATACTGCATTTATTTTCTGTAGCTTACCTGCAATAGATAGATTGCAGATAATAATAGATAGATCACTGTCCCACTGATTCCTTTTAAATTAGAAGGTATTTAGGAGTACTTAACAGGTGGCTCTAGAGGTAAAGAACCATCTACCAATGAAGAAGACATAGAGATAAGAGCTCCATCCTTGGATCAGGAAGATCCTCTGGAGGAGGGCATGGCAACCCACTCCAGTATTCTTGCCTAGAAAATTCCATAGACAGAGAAGCCTGGTGGGCTTCAGTCCATGGGGTCACAAAGAGTCGGATACAATGAAGAGACTTAGCACAGGACAAAACAAATAAAATAGAAAAACTGAAAGCTGTTTTCCATCTGTTCAAGGTGATTATTGATAGCACACCATATCAATTTTGCATTGGGAGAGAATCTAAAAACAGACAGTCTTTTAATTGTCAGTGCAAACAACTATGAATTTTTAATTTATGGAACACACAAGTGGATAAACAGTTATTTTTACAGTTCTATTACTGTGTTCTTTTTAATTAGATACAGAATGTTTAACTAAACCTTAAACTTGATGTCAATAAAACCATCAATAGACATTTATCAAAAGTTTACAAGGTTTAAGGTGCTCTACTGAGTGGTAGTTATTCACAGATAAAATCCAGAGGATTATAATCTACAAGGGGAAAATTAGATACACATAAAAAGATGACCAATAAGACTAGGTAGCATAGAATAAATTAAGACTCAGTGGTAGAGATCAGAAAGTCATTGAGGTTCAGATTAGGAAGCCTTTCAAAACTGAGTCGAAGTTCACACTACACATTGGGAAAAGAAAGTCTGAGCCAGGTGGAGAGGAGAGTAGGAACTCCAGAGGGCAAAGCAGTTAGATAAAAATGGAAAATACTAAACAATTGCTCCAGTCCAATCCCTCTATCTTGTCAAAAATTTAAAAACAGTATAAATTAAAGCCAGATCAATACAAGTATTCAGTAAGAGTTTACTGTGCACAAAATAACAGTTTGTGAACTGCGTGCATACTCAGTCAGTCAGATGTGTTCAACTCTTTGTGACCCTATGGACTCTAGCCTGCTAGGCTCTGTGTCCGTGGATTCTTTAGGCAAGAATACTGGAGTGGATTGCCATTTCCTCCTCCAGGGAATCTTCCTGACCCAGGGATTGAATCCGAGTCTCCTGCATTGCAGGCAGATTCTTTACTACCATCTGAACTACCAGGGGAGCCCAGTTTGTGAACTAGGAGTCCTCAAATTCAAAACCAATGTGAAGCTCAGAGGCATGACATAACAGGGTGACTTAAGAAGTGAAAAGCAGGAAGCCATCTAACTTTTACAAAATCATTTATTACCGTAAGTATTTCTAGACAGCAGGTTAAAAGTGCTTGTGTTACACCATTTAAGAAGATAATAAAGTTTATTTTTTGGTTATCAAAGGCACTTATAAGAAATGTGCTTCTTAGGTAGCACAAGTAGTAAGGAATCTGCCTGCCAATTCAGGAGACCTAAGAGAGACTCAGGTTTGAACCCTCAGTTGAAAAGATCCCCTGGAGGAGCAAATGGCAACCCACTCAAGTATTCTTGCCAGGAGAGTCCCATGGACAGAGGACCCTGGCAGGATACAGTCCATGGGGTTACAGAGTCAGACACCACTGAAAAACTAAAAACACAGGCAGACATGCATGTGGATTAAATGGTTTTGTCTGCTTGGGGAATTCTCTAGCCTGGTCTCATTTTATTTTATTTGAACAGTCTTAAAGCCCCTAAGCAGCCCGTGGGTAAAAACTGGATCACATTAACCATTTCTGATTCTGTTTCTACAGTTCTAGCCCTCTGTCAGAGGAACTATGACAGGTTCTACCTCTTGCCATGGATTATTTCTGTGGGTCCTAAGAGGGTGTTGCCCAAGTGCTCAGCTACGTCCTCTCTGCTCCCTTGGAGGACCCATCACCCCTCGCTCGTTCTGGCGATGAAGATGATGCTGTGCTGGTGAGGAGCAGCAGAGAGAGGCCTCACCGCTGTCCCAGGTCCTACTGTCTTCCCGGAAAGAGCAGTAGGCAGAACCCAGGGCCCCGTCTCCTTCTTGCCATACACCCTTCCTCAATGTAGCTCACTGCTGCTGAGATGTGCAGTGTCTCACTGCAGTCTCTCTGGTTGTAATTATACACAGTCACAGACTGAAAGGAGAAAATCCCCTTCTTTTAGCACTGTGCTGTTCATGCTGCTACATGAGCCCAGAAATAAGGCTGACTTTGCTCCGTCTCTCTTGCAAGCTGTTCAGTTCAGTCACTCAGTCGTGTCCGACTCTTTGCGACCCCATGAATCGCAGCACGCCAGGCCTCCCTGTCCATCACTAAATCCCGGAGTTCACTCAGACTCACGTCCATCGAGTCAGTGATGCCATCCAGCCATCTCATCCTCTGTCGTCCCCTTCTCCTCCAGCCCACAATCCCTCCCAGCATCAGAGTCTTTTTCAATGAGTCAGCTCTTCAAATCACATGGCCAAAGTATTGGAGTTTCAGTTTTAGCATCATTCCTTCCAAAGAAATCCCAGGGCTGATCTCCTTCAGAATGGACTGGTTGGATCTCCTTGTAGTCCAAGGGACTCTCAAGAGTCTTCTCCAACACCATAGTTCAAAAGCATCAATTCTTCAGCTCTCAGCTTTCTTCACAGTCCAACTCTCACATCCATACACGACCACTGGAAAAACCATAGCCTTGACTAGACGGACCTTTGTTGGCAAAGTAATGTCTCTGCTTTTCAATATGCTATCTAGATTGGTCATAACTTTCCTTCCAAGGAGTAAGCGTCTTTTAATTTCATGGCTGCAGTCACCATCTGCAGTGATTTTGGAGCCCTCCAAAATAAAGTCTGATACTGTTTCCACTGTTTCCCCATCTATTTGCCATGTAGTGATGGGACCAGATGCCATGATCTTCGTTTTCTGAATGTTGAGTTTTAAGCCAACATTGCAAGCTGTTAGTAAACTCAATTCATCTCTTTTTACTCCTAGAATAATCTCTCATCTCAGGCCTCACACATGAACTGATGAATTGATGATAGTGGGGCCTGATGACAAATCAAACTAATAGATCCAAAACCTTCAAGGCTTTACTGTGAAGAATAATGTCATGCGGTAGACGAGCTACTGAAAGAACACTATTTTTTGAAAGCAGCAGTAATAACTGGGAAAACTTGCCTTGAATGAAGGCAAAGATTTCCTCTTCTCAATCACTTTTGGAAGGAGGGTCATCCTGGCTTCAGAGCTTTATGAACATGACCTGGAGAGCCTGGTAGTGCAGGAGCCACATTCCACACTGTAGTCCTGTTACTGCCCAATCTTGGTGATCTTCAAGGCCATCTTGTGGCTTTGGATTTTAGATTCTTTTCCACCTGAAAAAAAAATGAGATCAGCTTAAATAGTTTTTGTTTGTTTGTTTTTCTTCCTAAAATTCTACAAGTGTGTATACATACTAAAGATCATTCTATTCCCATGTGTTTGTAGATATCAACTCAATCTAAATAAACACACAATACTTCCACGTGGGACCCTTGAAGTTCTGTCAAGTCAGCCCTGTTAACTCAATAAGTATGATTATCAAGCATATACCATACATGAATATTAATAATGAATATTAATCTGCAAACTCTGGAGAGCAAAAAAACAAAGGCTATTTTAAAATTTTGTTTAAATCAACATAAATCTTCCCTGGGGGCTCAGACAGTAAAGAATCCACCTACAATGCAAGAGGCCTGGGTTTGATCCCTAGGTTGGGCAGATCCCCTGGAGAAGGGAATAGCTACCCACTTCAGTGTTTTGGCCTGGAGAATTCCATGGATAGAGGAGCCTGGCAGGTTATAGTCCATGGGGTCACAAAGAGTTGGACACAATTGAGTGACTTTCACTTTCAAAGCCATCTCCAAACCTCTCCCTGGCCACTCCAATACCCTCTGGAAGGAGATTCTATTTTAATTAGTGTCAAGGCCTTTCCTTTCAGAAAAATGGCTCTAGAAATTGAGAAAACTAAGTAACTTCTGAAACAGGAGCAGGACCTTAAATCTTGATCTGCGTTATGACACCTGCTGCTGTTCCCATTTGCTATAACTGCCAGAAGTCCACTCATGAGCTATTAGCGGGCATGGACATTTTCACAGAGGTGAATGGCTCCATCCAGTGTCCAGACGCCCCTCATATAATATGTTTCCAAACCCTTGAAGTCTTACCTTCTCGCCAGGGCATCCCCACACAGCAGATCACAAAGGTCCACAGATGACAAGTTTCACCCATCTTTGCTTCCTCCAAATTTCTAAGAATTCTCTTTTTTTTTAATTCTGTACCCAGAGTTTCTTCAATGAGCTGGGCATTTACTTAGCAGAGAAAGGAGCTATTATCTAATATCTTGCCTATGAAATTATCCATATTTTAGGTGATGAATACATAGGCCTTGTTACTTGCTTGAATGGGAAGACAGGAAATTAAGGAAAAAACATACATACATTTATATTTTAACAGATTATCCTGCTTATACTTCCTTGCCTTAGGGCAAAAGTAAATGACTCATTTAACTAGCATAAAACAAGGATAAAAATTAGCACTGGCTTTGGGAAAATCAAATCAAGTTCATAGGTGCTCTTTTGCAGGTTTTAAAATTGACTCTAGGTCAGGTAGATAATTCCCTCTAGTTTATACTGCCAAAGAGAGAAATGAAAACCTCCAAGTCTAAATTAAGACATTTATACTAAGTTTTTAATTTGGAATTACAAGTGTAAATTTCTGAACAATCATAGTAAACTGCCTAGATTTGCCTCTTATCTACATTTTTTTCTCCAATTAACTGATACTCCCTGCCTAGATTTGACTCCAACTACATTTTTTTCTCCAATTAACTGATACTCCCTGCCTAGCTCCATACTTGAATACCCTATTCTTTTCTCACATTTGGTACATATATATTTAATTACTTTCATTTCTGTACTTTCTGTTTTGTTCCATTGGTTAACTTCTTTATTCCTGAACCGATAATCAGTTTAGTTCAATTGCTCAGTCATATCCAACTCTTTGGGACCCCATGCACACCAGGCCTCCCTGTCCATCACCAATTTCCAGAGTTTACCCAAACTCATGTCCATTGAGTTGGTAATGCCATCCAACCATCTCATCCTCTGTTGTCCCCTTCTCTTGCCTTCATCTTTCCCAGGATCAAGCTCTTTTCAAATAAGTCAGTTCTTCGCATAAGGTGGCCAAAGTATTGGAGTTTCAGCTTCAACATCAATACTTCCAATGAACATCCAGGACTGATTCCCTTTAGGATGGACTGGTTGGATCTTCTTGCAGTCCAACGGCCTCTCAAAAGTCTTGTCCAACACCACAGTTCAAAAGCATTAATTCTTCAGCCCTCAGCTTTCTTTATGGTCCAACTCTCACATCCTTATATGACTACTGGAAAAATTGCAGCCTTGACTAGATGGATCTTTGTTAGCAAAGTAATGTCTCTGCTTTTTAATATGCTGTCTAGGTTGGTCATGGATTTTCTTCTAAGGAGCAAGCATCTTTTAATTTCATGGCTGCAGTCATCATTTGCAGTGATTTTCAAACCCCTCAAAATAAAATTTGTCACTGTTTCCCCATCTGTTTGCCATGAAGTGATGGGACCAGATGCCATGATGTTAGTTTTCTGAATGTTGAGTTTAAAGCCAATTTTTTCACTCTCCTCTTTCACCTTCATTAAGAGGCTCTTTAGTTTTTCACTTTCTGCCATAAAGGTGGTGTCATCTGCATATCTGAGGTTATTGATATTTTTACCTGCAAACTTGATTCTAGCTTGTGCTTCATCCAAAATGGAATTTCACATGATGCACTCTGTACATAAGTTAAATAAGCAGAGTGACAATGTACAGCCTTGACATACTCCTTTCCCATTTGGAACCAGTCTGTTGTTACATGTCCAGTTCTGTTGCTTCTTGGCCTGCATAAGATATCTCAGGAAGCAGGTAAGGTGGTCTGGTATTTCCATCTCTTTCAGAATTTTTCACAGTTTGTTGTGATCCACACAGTCAAAAGCTTTGACATAGTCAATAAAGCCAAAGTAGATATTTTTATGGAACTTTCTTGCTTTTTTGGTGAACCAATGGATGTTGGCAATTTGATCTCTGGTTCCTCTGCCTTTTCTAAAACCAGCTTGAACATCTGGAAGTTCACAGTTCATGTACCACTGAAGCCTGCTTGGAGAATTTTGAGCATTACTTTGCTAGCGTTTGAGATGAGTGCAATTGTATGGTAGTTTGAACATTTTTGGGGATTGGAATGAAAACTGATCTTTTCCAGGCCTGTGGCCACTGCTGAGTTTTCCAAATGTGCTGGCATATTGAGTGCAACACTTTCACAGCATCATCTTTTAGGATTTTAAACAGCTCAATTGGGATTTCATCACCTCCCACTAGCTTTGTTCATAATGATAATTTCTAAGGCCCAATGACTTGAAGTCTATTCAAGAAAATGTTGAATAGGCTTTTTTAAATATATATTTTAATATAAAGTATATGATTTACCAGAATTCACAAGGGAATTTATATTTCTACCATGTTGACTTTTCTTTTTCATAAATATTTACCTATTTAGTGTCTTTATTTAGGTCTTCTCCACTTATCTGCCTTCCCTGGTGGCTCAAATGGTAAAGCATCTGCATGCAATTTGTGAAAACTAGGTTCGATCCCTGGGTCAGGAATATCCCCTGGAGAAGGAAATGGCAATCCATTCCTTTACTCTTGCCTGGATAATCCCATGGACAGAGGAGCATGGTAGGCTACAGACCATGGGTTCGTAAAGAGCTGAACATAACTGAGTGACTTCACTTTCACTTTTCACTTTCCACTTATTTAGTTCTTATTCAATGGCTCTCAACAAAGTTTTATCATTTCCATTTATAGGAATCTTTTATATTGTTTGTTTTTATTCATAAATGAATCAAGACTGAAAATTATAGACAGAGTATGTTAAGTAACCAAAAAGTAATCCTTCACAAGAATTAAAATAGCTTTGCAAAAATATGTAAGTAAAATATATAATCCTTGTATGAGTCAGAAAATACAGAAAGATAATGCCCATGATTCCACTGTCCTAAGGTAATACCTAATGACATTTTGTTGAATAGACTTCTAGTCATTGTTTATACAGACATGTGTAGGCACACTGAAATTTATTCATGTTGAGACATACCCACACATACGAATAAAATACTATTAAGACACACAATGCTCTGTTAAATGATTTTTTTTTTCACTTAAAATGTATCATGGGCCTCTTTTGAAGTCAACTTGCTCAATAAAGATTTTTACTCTTAATATTAACATATTTTCAATTAACAATTATTTCTTTGACAATTTATAGCTTTCAAGATACCCTTTAAAAATAATTACTGCTACAATATTATGGAAATAGTAACCTATATTTTCCTTTTTAGTTATGTGGATTTATTTTTCTATTTGATTAGTTAATTCCACCTAGAGATTTACAACAGTCCATCTTTTGGACTTTTTTGCCCCAATTAGTTCAGTTCAGTTCAGTTTAGTCGCTCAATCACATCTGATTCTTTGCGACCCCATGGAATACAGCACGCCAGGCCTCGCTGTCCATGACCAATTCCCTGAGTTTACCCAAACTCATGTCCATTGAGTTGCTGATGGCATCGAACCATATCATCCTTTGTCGTTCCCTTCTCCTCCTGCCCTCAATCTTTCCCAGCATCAGGGGCTATTCAAATGAGTCAGTTCTTGGCACCAGGTGGCCAAAGTATTGGAGTTTCAGCTTCAACATCAATCCTCCCAATGAACACCCGGCACTTGTCACAAAATATTGTAATGAATAATTATTAACTCAAAATATTAATGTTTAACAAATATTCTATATTGGCATTCTCTATGCTATTATTATTACTGTGGAAAATTCTGAAAGAGATGGGAATACCAGACCACCTGATCTGCCTCTTGAGAAATCTGTATGCAGGTCATGAAGCAACAGTTAGAACTGGTCATGGAACAACAGACTGGTTCCAAATAGGAAAAGGAGTACGTCAAGGCTGCATATTGTCACCATGTTTGTTTACTTATATGCAGACTACATCATGAGAAATGCTGGACTGGAAGAAACACAAGTTGGAATCAATATTGCTGGGAGAAATATCAATAACCTCAGATACGCAGATGACACCACTCTTATGGCAGAAAGTGAAGAGGAACTCAAAAGCCTCTTGATGAAAGTGAAAGTGGAGAGTGAAAAGGTTGGCTTAAAGCTCAACATTCAGAAAACGAAGATCATGGCATCTGGTCCCATCACTACATGGGAAATAGATGGAGAAACAGTGGAAACAGTGTCAGACTTTCTTTTTCTGGGCTCCAAAATCAGTGCAGATGGTGACTGCAGCCATGAAATTAAAAGATGCTTACTCCTTGGAAGGAAAGTTATGACCAACTTAGATAGCATATTCAAAAGCAGAGACATTACTTTGCCAACAAAGGTTCACCTAGTCAAGGCTATGGTCTTTCCTGTGGTCATGTATGGATGTGAGAGCTGGACTGTGAAGAAGGCTGAGCGCCAAAGAATTGATGCTTTTGAATTGTGGTGTTGGAAAAGAATCTTGAGAGTCCCTTGGACTGCAAGGAGATCCAACCAGTCCATTCTGAAGGAGATCAACCCTGGGATTTCTTTGGAAGGAATGATGTAAAGCTGAAACTCCAGTATTTTGGCCACCTCATGCGAAGAGTTGACTCATTGGAGAAGACTCTGATGCTGGGAGGGATTGAGGGCAGGAGGAGAAGGGGACGACAGAGGATGAGTTGGCTGGATGGCATCACTGACTCGATGGATGTGAGTCTGAGTGACCTCCAGGATTTGGTGATGGACAGGGAGGCCTGGCGTGCTGCAGTTCATGGGTTTGCAAAGAGTCGGACATGACTGAGTGACTGATCTGATCTGATCTGATGCTATTATATTGAACCATTTGTTTTTTCAACAGTATAAAAATATTATATTAACTAAAAATTTATAACACATTTTAACATCTGAAAAAAAAATTCTTCTGCAATGATTTGATTTTTTTTAGCTTTTTCTTAACTGTTGTTAAGAGTTCATCAGATCAGATCAGATCAGTCGTTCAGTCGTGTCCGACTCTTTGCGACCCCATGAACCGCAGCACGCCAGGCCTCCCTGTCCATCACCAACTCCCGGAGGTCACTCAGACTCACGTCCATCGAGTCAGTGATGCCATCCAGCCATCTCATCCTCTGGCGTCCCCTTTTCCTCCTGCCCCCAATCCCTCCCAGCATCAGAGTCTTCTCCAATGAGTCAACTCTTCACATGAGGTGGCCAAAGTACTGGAGTTTCAGCTTTAGCATCATTCCTTCTAAAGAAATCCCAGGGCTGATCTCCTTCAGAATGGACTGGTTGGATCTCCTTGCAGTCCAAGGGACTTTCAAGAGTCTTCTCCAACACCACAGTTCAAAAGCATCAATTCTTCGGCGCTCAGCCTTCTTCACAGTCCAGCTCTCACATCCATACGTGACCACAGGAAAGACCATAGCCTTGACTAGGCGAACCTTTGTTGGCAAAGTAATGTCTCTGCTTTTGAATATGCTATCTAGGTTGGTCATAACTTTCCTTCATACTTCTAGATAAACATTCTAATCATTTTCAGATGAAGATTTCAAATAACAATGTGGAATAATAGACAACACTTTTTATTCTATTGTCACTAAGCTAAAATCTTTATTTGCCCTTCAGTTCAGTTCAGTCTCTCAGTCGTGTCCAACTCTTTGTGACCCCATGGACCAAGCATGCCAGGCCTCCCTCTCCATCACCAACTCCTGGAGTTTACCCAAACTCATGTGCATTGAGTCAATGATGCCATCCAACCATCTCATCCTCTGTCTTTCCCTTCTCCTCCTGGCTTAAATCCTTCCCAGCATCAGGGTCTTTTCAAATGAATCATCTCTTCAAATCCTATGGCCAATGTATTGGAGTTTCAGTTTCAACTTCAGTCCTTCCAATGAAAACCCAAGACTGATCTCCTTTAGGATGGACTGGTTGGATCTCCTAAAAGTCCAAGGAATTCTCAAGAGTCTTCTCCAACACCACAGTTCAAAAGCATCAATTCTTCTCTGCTCAGCTTTCTTTACAGTCCAACTCTCACATCCACACATGACTACTGGAAAAACCACAACCTTGACTAGATGGACCTTTGTGGACAAAATAATGTCTCTGCTTTTTAATATACTGTTTAGATTGGTCATAACTTTTCTTCCAAGGAGTAAGTGTCTTTTAATTTCATGGCTGCAGTCATCATCTGCAGTGATTTTGGAGCCCCCAAAATAAAGTCTGACACTGTTTCTACTGTTTCCCCATCTATTTCCCATGAAGTGATGGGACCGGATGCCATGATCTTCGTTTTCTGAATGTTGAGCTTTAAGTCAACTTTTTCACTCTCCTCTTTCACTTTCATCAAGAGGCTCTTTAGTTCTTCACTTTCTGCCATAAGGGTGGTGTCATCTGCATATCTGAGGTTATTGATATTTCTCCTGGCAGTCTTGACTCCACCTTGTGCTTTTTCCAGTCCAGCGTTTCTCATGATGTACTCTACACTTAATTTAAATAAGCAGGGTGACAATATACAGCATTGATGTACTCCTTTTCCTATTTGGAGCCAGTCTGTTGTTTCATGTCCAGTTCTAATTGTTGCTTCCTGACCTGCATACAGATTTCTCAAGAGACAGATCAGGTGTTCTCTAATTCCCATCTCTTTCAGAACTTATTTTCTAATATTTATCACTTACTCAGATGCTTTTTATTAGCTTACTAACACTTGTTAATATGAAAAATCATGAATAGGAAAAATAATGTCCTTTAAACTACATTCAAGAAGAAAATCCATTTTGGAACTTGGATATATTGCCTTTACTATTTGGAGTTGTGATATACTGTTACTTTTAATGTTATGGTGTGTCCTGCTTGCTGTTATTTTCTTTAGGTTTTTGCTTCTATACTAGCAAATGAGATAGCTCTGTTTTGCTTCCCTTTTTGTAATGTTGATTAGTACCTTTTAGGTAAAAAAAAGTTGAGGAATTCCGTATATATAAATACATGCTGTCAAACTCATTGCTAAATATTCTGACCTTCGTCAGACTTCCCATCATTTCAAGTCCATTATTTTCTTTAGGTTTTTGCTTCTATACTAGCAAATGAGATAGTTCTGTTTTGCTTCCCTTTTACAGATGTTGATTAGCACCTTTTAGGCAAAAAAAAAAAGTTTAGGAATTCCGTATATATAAATATATGCTGTCAAACTCATTGCTAAATATTCTGACCTTTGTAAGACTTCCCATCATTTCAAGCCCAAGATTTCTAAAGCAGGAAATCCTGGAAGTGTAGTGGATCCAGTCAGTTGGCTTACTCAGTTCTGAAATCTAGCCTAACTTCTTGTGCTGCAGAATCTGTAAAACTAAAAATACAAATGAAATTGCTCAGATTTTCTTTAATGTAAAAGATAAAATAATACAGCTTTTATTTCATGAGAGGCTTCCCCACAAAAAGAAATAAATCTGTATTACTTTCACTGGGGTTAATATTTTTGTGAAAGTTACATTATATGAGCAGGGGGAAAAATAGGTTTAAGTGGTGCTTAAATGTAATCATACCTGTGTTGTAGGTGTTGCAAATTCTGCTTTTCTCTTCTTTTTTTTTTTTTTTTTTCAGAGCATTTTCATTTACAGGAAACCTAGATAGAACAGGGAAATATGGTTCACACTGTAAGAGATGTTTTAAAATTTAAATAATGTCATTTGGCAAATAATAAGAGTTAAAAGTGTGATTCTATAGAGCTTTAAACAGGGCCAGCCTCAGGGGCTTACAGCTCTTTTCAAAACATCATTTCAGAAACTAGAAGATGTAAAATGATTGAGAAGGAAAGTGTGGATTATGTAGTCAGACAGACCTGGAAATGAAATCCCAGTTCTGCTACTTACTGCCTTTGTAACCCTCAGCAAACTGCTTAATCTTTCTCAAACACTGTTCTCTATCTATATATAAAAAAGCATCATATCTAACCATGAGGTTACTGTACAGATAAAAGAAGATAATATATGTGAAAACTCCTTTCACAGTGTCAGGAGCACACTGCACATTCAGTAAATATTAGGACTGTTCCCTCCCAACTGGATTTAAAATCTGCAATTTTACCTACTTAGATACATAAGTTTAATTTATGCTTTTCCTTTTGGTTTGATCCACTACATCTGTTAATAAATCCTTTAGTGATATTAATTATTTACATATTTGAAGAAATATGTTATCCATCTTGCACACAAAAAAGATCTTCATTCTCAGAGGGGAACAGTGGGGAAAGCAGTGTTAGAGAAAGCCTGGTTCCTGGCATCTGAGAAGGGTGGGAGGGAACAGGATTGCTGCTGCTGTTCAGTAGCAAAGTTGTATCCATATCCGACTCTCTGTGATTCCATGAACTGCAGCATTCCAGGCTCCTCTGTCATCCACCATCTCTTGTAGTTTGCTCAAATTCATGTCCACTGAGTGGGTGACACTATCCATCCATCTCACCCTCTGCCTTTCCTCTTCTCCTTTTGCTTTCAGTCTTTTCCAGCAAAAGGGTCTTTCCCCAGTGAGTCAGCCCTTCTCATTGGGTAGCTAAAGTATTAGAGCTTCAGTGTCAGTCCTTCTAAAGAATATTCAGGGTTGATTTCCTTTAGAACTGACTAGTTTGATCTCCTTGCACTCCAAGGGACTCCAAAAGTCTTCTCTAGCACCACAATTCGAAAGTATCAATTCTTCAGCACTCAGCCTTCTTTATGGTCCAACTTTCACATCTGTACATGACTACTGGAAAAACCACAGCTTTGACTAGAATGACCTTTATTGGCAAAAGGAACAGGATTGGCAGGATATTCAAAGTACATAGAAGAAGAGTTAAGAGTCAAGGAAGAGAAACTTATGAAAGAGAAAGATAAATGTTAATATCATAATTTTTTTCTAGGGACGTGCTGATGAATAGTCACTGATTTGGGGAAATGACTCCTTCATTGGACCATTGTAAAGTGAGTATAGAGGCTAAGATGATAAAAATTCCCCAAATTCTCCAGGTGAAAGTAAGTGCTGAGCACTCAGTTGATTCTCAATGAAACTCACCAATTAAATATTATACAAATCTATGAGCTAAAAGAATGATTCTTGCAATAGGCCAGTACTATTATAGCCATTAAAAAAAAAAAACAAACTGTAGAATATAGGAACTTGCGCCAAATGAGCAAATAAGTTTATAAGATAGGGAGAATAAAAATCTAGGTTTTAATATTGTACTCCACCTTATGGCTCTTAAAAATCAGAGCTCAAACAGTGAAATTTTAAAAATGGTATTACTGAAAGACACTATGGCTTAAGATAATCTTCTCCAAGTTCTTTTAACACAGATCGTTGTTTCCACCAGTCCAACTCCTGAATTCTAAAGATGCAATAATTATCTTTGCTCCTAAAGTAAGGAGTAAAATTTTCCTACTACAGAGATCTCATCTAGTTGTTTCAACATAAAGTATAACATTTTAAATCACAAAGGTTATCAGAGCTTATTTTCTCCAATACATTTATTTCACAGATCAGGAAACTGAGACCTGCAGAAGTAGTTGACAGGGTCAAGGACACACAACTGGTATGTTCACAGCTAAGAATCATCCTTATGTCTTCTGACTCTCAGACATCTGTTCCTTCTATTATTATTATTACTATTATCTCATCTTTCCTAACTTTAAGCAAGTTTGTGCATTGGAGAATATAAATCACTAATGCTATTCATTGGTACCCTAGGTAAGAGATTTAGAAATCAGAAGAAAAAGAAACTAGGATTTCATTTGTTTTGCTAAAGTACACTTAAATTTAAATGTATATGTGTATGTTGTTGTTCAGTGGCTCAGTTGTGTCTGACTCTTTGTGACCCCATGAACTGCAGCATGCCAGGCTTCCCTGTCCTTCACCATCTCCCGGAGTCTGCTAAAACTCTTTCCATTGAGTTGGTGATGCCATCCAACCATCCTAACCCTCTGTCATCCCCTTCTCTTCCTGCCTTCAATCTTTCCCAGCATCAGGGTCTTTTCCAATGAGTCAGCTTTTCGCATCAGGTGGCCAAAGTATTGGAGCTTCAGCTTCAGAATCAAAGAAAGCTGAGTGCTGAAAAATTGATGCTTTCTAACTGTGGTGTTGGAGAAGACTTTTGAGAGTCCCTTGGACTGCAAGGAAATCAACCCAATCAATCCTAATGGACATCAGTCCTGAATATTCATTGGAAGGAGTGATGCTGAAGCTGAAACTCCAATACTTTGGCCACCTGATATGAAGAACGGACTCATTGGAAAAGACCCTGATGCTGGGAAAGATTGAAGGCAGGAGGAGAAGGGATGGACAGAGAATGAGATGGTTGGATGGCATCACTGATTTGATGGACATGAGTTTGAGCAAGTTCTGGGAGTTGGTGAAGGACAGGGAAAGTCCATGGGTTTGAAAAGAGTCAGACATGACTGAGGGACTGAATGAATATATATATATATATATATATATATATCAACATTATGTACACACATATTTACAGTGGAATACAGAGTTCTCTCTTCTGGAAGCTGGGTGCATTAAGGGTATTTAACTTTATTACTCACCCTCACTTTCTAATGAAGGTCACAGTAGATAATATTTATGGATAGTTTGCACAATTCTAAATGGTTAAGCAAATGTAAGGGATGATCCATGTCTCACACAGGGAATGCTAGAACAGTGAGAAGAGAAAAATATATTATGTATTTCTAATGGAAATGTAGAAGGAGACCTTCTCCAGGCTCATTTTCTTCTGTTCACTGCAGGAATATGTTGCCTATTTTATTAGTTAATGTAATTTACACCAAAACAATTGCAATTTTAAAAAGAAAAGAAAAAAAAAACTTTGGAAATCTCAATGGCTTAGGGTAAAAGTTTACTTCTTTTTATAAAATGTTATGCAATTTGGTGGGAGCATTTTGACTTTTAGAAAATAGGATTCACATAGCTGGGGCATAATCATCTCAACATACAACCTCCAAACCAGAGAGAGAGAGATGGAGGAGACATGTTAGCTCTGAACTGTCTTGGCCCAGCAGTAATGTTCATAATTCTTGTACTAAATCCATTGGTCCCTACTTTCCTGAAAAAGAAGCTACAAATATACAGAAGAGATCTTGGAGAATTTTGTGAGCACTACCTGTCTCTAGCAAGGCTTCCCTGGTGGCTCAGACAGTAAAAAGACTGCAATGGAGGAGACCCAGATTCTATCCCTGGGTCAGGAAGATCCCCTGGAGAAGGAAATGGCAACCCACTCCAGTATTCTTGCCTGAAGAATTCCATTGTCAGAGAAGCCTGGTGGGCTACAGTCCCTGGGGTTGCAAAGAGTCGGACATGATTGAGCGACTAACACTTTCACTTTTCTCCCGTCTGTAGCATACCTATGGACCATATCACAATATGTCTCTTTACTCACTAATGATGTCAATTCTTCATGAGATCAAACCATACATCTGAGGTCCTACAGAAGTAAGTCATAAGTGAGTAGAATCAAAAAAACAACCATACTGGAGGAAAGTCAAGAGAAAAGAAAAAAGTTCATAATGCTGAATTTTATTTCTACAGCCACAAACTAGGAATAATATGATTATTTAATTTATAACTTTGCTTGCTTATGCCTTGATAAATCCATTGTAAGTTGAAAGGATTGTAAGTCAAAAATGAAGTTAATAAACCTAACTTAACCAAACATCACAGCTGAGCCTACCCTACATTAAAGGTGCTCAGAACACTTAGAGAAGCCTACAGTTGGGCAAATCATCTAATACAAGTTTATTTTATAAAAAAGTTTAATATATTATGTAATTCACTGAACTCTGTACTGAAAGTGAAAAAGAGAATGGTTTTGTGGGTACAGAATGGTTGTACGTGTATCCATTGTTCACCCTTGTGATTGTGCAGCTGACCGGAAGCTCGGCTACTGTCCCTGCCCAACATCACAAGAGAGTCCTGCTTATTGCCAGCTGGGAGAAAGATCAATATTCAAAGTATGTGAATTTTTTTCACATCATCATAAAATTGAAAAATATTAACTGAAACATTATTTCAGGGATCATCTCTATGTAATCATAATATAGAATGAGTGCTCAGTTGCTCGGTTGTGTCTGACTCTTTGGGACCCCATGAACTATAGCCTGCCAGGCTCCTCCGTCCATGGAACTTTCCAGGCAAGAATACTGGAGTGGGTAGCCATGCCCTCCTCCAGGGAATCTTCTCCACCTAGGGACCAAACATGAGTCCCCTGTGTCTCCTGCTTTGGCAGGCAGATTCTTTACCACTAGCACCACCTGGAAAGCCCTATAATATATAATACATACGTTGTATATTAGAGAAGGGCATGGCAAGCCACTTCAGAGTTCTTGCCTGGAGAGTCCCTTGGAATAGGAGCCTTACTGTCTATGGTCCGTGGGGTCACAAAGAGTCAGACATGACTAAAATGACTTAGAATGCATGCATGCATTTTATATATAAGTGATATCATAGAATTTTGGAATGTAATAAGCAAAAATAATAGAATGCAATTTCCTTGCTTAAAACCCACTACAGGCTTCACATGGAATCTAGACAAGACATCTTGTGGTATCCCTGTTTTACTTCATATTAGAATCCCCTGAACTTGTTATACTCTAGCAACTTTAGTCTTAATTCTATTCCTCAAACATAACAGGCTTCTTTTTGTCTAAGGGGTTTTGTCTTTGAGGTCATTTTGCCTTGAATGCCCTTCTTCCAGGTCTTTTTTTGGTGGCTGTTTCTCATTCATTAAATCTCAGTCCAAATGCTGGCATCCTAACCTCCTTTCTAAAGTTTCTGCTACACCTTGTATTGGGTTATTTTGCTTTATAATCAATACAATTTGCTCAAGTGAATTGATTTTCTGCCTTATGGCATGATTATTTATTTGTCTTAAAATTACCCAATTTATTGTCATTTTCATCAGGGTACGGTCCATACTTTATGAATCTTCTCATTTTCCCATAATGTCTAGGACACAATAAAGAGTCAAGAAATACTTCTTGCACTGAACTTGTCATCTGGAACACCATTTAATTGTTTAGGCAATTGAGCCTGACATCATAATAAAAAAGATATAAGAACATGCACCATATTATGTGAAGTGGAAAATAAGACTTGATTTTCATGAAAAGCAGCATCACTTTTACCTGTTGATTTAACTTTCTGGGGCTCTTCTCTTTTTCAAATCTCTGAATAAAATTAATGATCAGAAGAGGCTAAGCTTATTTACAGAGTCAAACTCACTTTTGTCTAAATTTTGCAATGTAAAAGATACACAAACTGCTAGAAAGATCCTCAACATTTTTGGGAAAAAAGAGTTGCTCAAGAAATTCATTTAAATACAGAGTATCAAGTTGTGTAGATAGCTACTGTGAATCAGTATTAACTTTAGGACTATTTTGACCACTTAGGATAATAATTTCCACTTAGAATTGGTATATGATGAAAAGAGATAAAGTAGGGATTAGTAATCCAAAGCTAGGCAGGTCACTGAAGATATCATAGAAGAGAAGTTAGGGTATGAGTGCCTTTCTAAAAAGCAGAAATAAATGCAAAAGAAACAAAAGAGACCATAGCAAAAATCAACAAAGCCAAAAGCTGGTTCTTTGAAAGGATAAATAAAATTGACAAACCATTAGCCAGACTAATCAAGAAACAAAGGGAGAAAAGTCAAATCAATAAAATTAGAAATGAAAATGGAGAGATCACAACAGACAACACAGAAATACAAAAGATCATAAGAGACTACTATCAGCAATTATATGGCAATAAAATGGACAACGTGGAAGAAATTCTAAGAAAAGTACAACTTTCCAAAACTGGATCAGGAAGAAATAGAAAATCTTAATAGACCCATCACAAGAAAGGAAATTGAAACTGTAATCAGAAATCTTCCAGCAAACAAAAGCCCAGGTCCAGATGGCTTCACAGCTGAATTCTACCAAAAATTTAGAGAAGCGCTAACACCTATCCTACTCAAACTGTTCCAGAAAATTGCAGAGGAAGGTAAACTTCCAAACTCATTCTATGAGGCCACCATCACCCTATTACCAAAACCAGACAAAGATGCCACAAAAAAAGAAAACTACAGGCCAATATCACTGATGAACATAGATGCAAAAATCCTTAACAAAATTCTAGCAATCAGAATCCAACAACACATTAAAAAGATCATACACCATGACCAAGTGGGCTTTATCCCAGGGATGCAAGGATTCTTCAATATCCACAAATCAATCAACATAATACACCACATGAACAAATTGAAAAATAAAAACCATATGATTATCTCAATAGATGCAGAGAAAGCCTTTGACAAAGTTCAACATCCATTTATGATAAAAAAAAACTCTCCAGAAAGCAGGAATAGAAGGAACATACCTCAACATAATAAAAGCTATATATGACAAACCCACAGCAAACATTATCCTCAATGGTGAAAAATTGAAAGCATTTCCTCTAAAGTCAGGAACAAGACAAGGATGCCCACTTTCACCATTACTATTCAACATAGTTTTGGAAGTTTTGGCCACAGCAATCAGAGCAGAAAAAGAAATAAAAGGAATTCAAAGTGGAAAAGAAGAAGTAAAACTCTCACTGTTTGCAGATGACATGATCCTCTACATAGAAAACCTTAAAGATTCCACCAGAAAATTCCTAGAACTAATCAATGAATATAGTAAAGTTGCAGGATATAAAATCAACACACAGAAATCCCTTGCATTCCTGTACACTAATAATGAGAAAATAGAAAGAGAAATTAAGGAAACAATTCCATTCACCATTGCAATGAAAAAAATAAAATACTTAGGAATATATCTCCATAAAGAAACTAAAGACCTATATATGCTATGTTATGCTATAGAAAACTATAAAACACTAGTGAAAGAAATCAAAGAGGACACTAATAGATGGAGAAATATACCATGTTCATGAATTGGCAGAATCAACATAGTGAAAATGAGTATACTATCCAAAGCAATTTATAGATTCATTGTAATTCCCATCAAGCTACCAACGGTATTCTTCACGGAGCTAGAGCAAATAATTTCTCAATTTGTATGGAAATACAAAAAACCTCGAATAGCCAAAGCTATCTTGAGAAAGAAGAATGGAACTGGAGGAATCAACCTGCCTGACTTCAGGCTCTACTACAAAGCCACAGTCATCAAGACAGTATGGTACTGGCACAAAGACAGAAATATAGATCAATGGAACAAAATAGAAAGCTCAGAGATAAATCCACACACCTATGGACACCTTATCTTTGACAAAGGAGGCAAGAATATACAATGAATTAAAGACAATCTCTTTAACAAGTGGTGCTGGTAAAACTGGTCAAACACTTGTAAAAGAATGAAACTAGAGCACTTTCTAACACCATACACAAAAATAAACTCAAAATGGATTAAAGATCTAAATGTAAGACCAGAAACTATAAAACTCCTGGAGGAGAACATAGGCAAAACACTCTCTGACATACAACACAGCAGGATCCTCTATGACCCACCTCCCAGAATATTGGAAATAAAATAAAAAATAAACAAATGGGACCTAATTAAACTTAAAAAGCTTCTGCACAACAAAGGAAACTATAAGCAAGGTTAAAAGACAGCCTTCAGAATGGGAGAAAATAATAGCAAATGAAGCCACAGACAAACAACTAATCTCAAAAATATACAAGCAACACCTACAGCTCAATTCCAGAAAAATAAATGGCCCAATCAAAAAATGGGCCAAAGAACTAAATAGACATTTCTCCAAAGAAGACATACAGATGGCTAACAAACACATGAAACGATGCTCAACATCACTCATTATCAGAGAAATGCAAATCAAAACCACTATGAGGTACCATTTCATGCCAGTCAGAATGGCTGCCATCCAAAAGTCTACAAGCAATAAATGCTGGAGAGGGTGCGGAGAAAAGGGAACCCTCTTACACTGTTGGTGGGACTGCAAACTAGTGCAGCCACTATGGAGAACAGTCTGGAGATTCCTCAAAAAACTGGGAATAGAACTGCCTTATGATCCAGCAATCCCACTGCTGGGCATACACACTGAGAAAACCAGAACTGAAAGAGACACGTGTACCCCAATGTTCATTGCAGCACTGTTTATAATAGCCAGGACATGGCAGCAACCTAGATGTCCATCAGCAGATGAATGGATAAGCAAGCTGTGGTACATATACACAATGGAGTATTACTCAGCCATTAAAAAGAATACATTTGAATCAGTGCTAATGAGGTGGATGAAACTGGAACCTATTATACAGAGTGAAGTAAGCCAGAAAGAAAAACTCCAATACAGTATACTAACGCATATATATGAAATTTAGAAAGATGGTAACAATAGCCCTGTATACGAGACAGCAAAAGAGACACTGATGTATAGAACAGTCTTTTGGACTCTGGGAGAGGGAGAGGGTGGGATGATTTGGGAGAATGGCATTGAAATATGTATAATATCATATGTGAAATGAGTCACCAGTCCAGGTTCGATGCACCAAACCTGGATCCTTTGGGCTGGTGCACTGGGACGACCCAGAGGGATGGTATGGAGGAGGGATGAGGTTTCAGGATGGGGAACACATGTATACCTGTGGAAGATTCATTTTGATAAATGGCAAAACCAATACAATATTTTAAAGTTAAATAAAATAAAAATAAAATTAAATAAACAAATCCAGGAAATTTCTTCCTCCAAAAAAATAAAATAAAAATAAAAAGCAAACATGTTAGCCATGGCTTCCCAGAAAATACCTAGTGCATGTGAGCATCTTTGTAAAAAAATGATTCTAAAAGGGAGTTTTGTAGAAACCACATCTTGGCAGAAAGGAGATAAAAGGCAATCAAAATATAAAATTTATGTACAAAGTATAATCCTTTAAAAATTAATCTGATTATTGGTGCTTGTGGATTATTTATTTATTCATTCAACTTAGAATCTCCAAAAGCCCACTGAGATTTGTAGTATGTGTATGTTACTCACTCAGTCATGTCTGATTCTTCGCAACCCTGCAGACTGTAAGCCTGCCAGGTTCCTCTGTCTATGGGATTCTCCAGGCAAGAATACTGGAGTGGGTTTCCATTTCCTTCTCCAGGGGATCTTCCTGACCCAGGGATCAAACCCAGGTCTCCCACATTGCAGGAGATTCTTTACTATCTGAGCCACCAGGGTAGCCTGAGATTTGTAGAGGTTTTCTTAATTCATCTTTACTTGTCACCTACTCTTTGTAATTTCAGCTCATTCCATTTCTATAAACATTGTAAATTCTAACAGATTTTAGGCTAATTTCTATGGTTTCAAATTATTTATATTTAATGACTTGAAGTACATTTTACTAAGAATTGGTCCTATACTTGCTTAAATAAGACTTCTGCATGCAAATAAAACATGAATACAAAAACAAACAAACAAACAAACAAAAAAAACAAAATAAAAGACTGCAAATTTCCTTGGACAGTTAAAGCATCATTGCCAAATCAGGTGTAAGAAAACAATTGAAAGAAATTGGAGAAACATGGAATAAAAATTAGGTGTACTTTGAGCTCAGGTTAGGGCTTCTAACATGGCACAGTGGTAAAGAATCTGCCTGCCAAGGCAGTAGACACAAGAGATGCATGTTCAATCCAGGGTTGGGAAAATCCCCTGGAGAAATAGCAACTCATTTCAATGTTATTGCCTGGTAAATTCATGGAAGAGGAGCCTGGCAGGGGGGCACTGCAGACACTGGAGTTGCAGACCATGGGGTTGCAAAGAGTCAAATGTGACTGAGACATTGAGCACACACACAGGAGCTCATATTACAAAAATTAAAAATGCAGAATTCCAAATATGGCAAATACAAACTCAAATATGAACCCTTGTACAAAAGATGGTGTGCATTTTGTTATTGCTGTTTTTATTATAAATACAAATAAAATATATGACATAAGTCATTGCAATTTTTTCCCTTTAGTGATTTTTCTTTAATGACAAGTGGCATAGCTTTAAATAAAAGGTTTTCTACTATTGTAGAAAAAAGTAGAGTTTGAGAGGAGTTCACAACTTTCCCAACTTCTGGTCTGGTATTTTTTCTATCATCATAAATTGAATCCCTTAATCTATCTGTTACTGACCTTATATTTTATGGCCTGTTCTAATTCTAAGAATAACTCTATGGTGTAATTTCTAAGAGTTAACAAGTTAATGTTGAATATGAGGGACATGGTTTTGTTCTTCACACATACTCTCAGGAGAACTCCTGTGGGTGATAATTCTGGTGACTATACCTCCGTATTAATCTCAAAGCATTCACCAAAGTTACCCAGGATGTTTCCGGACAATGACAGAGCACAGTAGGATTTTAGAGCTGAACCATTACCACTGCATGTGACACTCCTGGAACAGGTCATAGCATTCTCAGGTCTATGTCATCGTATGAGGCTCTTTTCATCCAATCTTCCTTCCCTTCTCTCATAGGTGTCAAGCATGCATCACTCCCTGCCCACTCTTTCTCCCTCCCCCTTCATCTTTCAGAAGTTTTTCACCTGGAACTTCCCTCATTGTCCAGTGGTTAAAAACTTCACCTTCCAATGCAGAGGGTGTGGATTCAATCCCTGGTTGGGGAGCCAGGATCCCACATATGTAGCAGTCAAGAAACCAAAACATGGTTGGAGTGGGCTGAGATGGTGGAGAAATAGGATGAGGAGACCACTTTCTTCTCCACAAATTCATCAAAAGATCATTTGAATGCTGAGCAAATTCCACAAAATAACTTCTGAATGCTGGCAGAGGACATCAAGCCACCCAGAAAGGCAGCCCATTCCCTTCAAAAGGAAGTAGGACGAAATATAAAAGACAAAAAGAGAGACAAAAGAGTTAGGGAAGGAGACCCATCCCGGGGAAGGAGTTGTGAAGGAGGAGACGTTTCCAAAAACCAGGAAAGCCTCTCACTGGTGGGTCTGTGGGGAGTTTTAGAATCTCAGAGGGCAACATAACCGAGGCGGGGGGGGAAACCACAGAATACGCACCTAACTGCAACCCCCAAGCAGAGAAGTAGCCCAGATGCTTGCATCCACCATCAGCGAGCAGGAGCTCAACAGGGAGGTGCAGGTTGCATGCTTAGGGGAAGGACCAGGCCTGAATGCCCTGAGGACAATCTGAGGGAGCTAACTTGAGATAGCAACCCAAACTGTGAGATAGCCAGAAAGAGAAAAAAAAAAAAAAAAAAAGAGAGAGAGAGAGAACTGAGTTGTGAAAAGCTCTAAACTGAGGCACAGCCTGGCGTGCTCACAGAACAAAGGATTGAGAGAGCAAGCACCAGAGGAGAGCTAGCTGGCTGTGAACTGGCCCATCCCCTAACCAGAGGCAGAGATGCAGGCAGGCAACAGCCAGAGCCAGAAGGCAAGGGGAAATCTAGGCCTCAGAGATGGCATCCTCCACCAAACTGCAAGCAGGCTCCCAGTTGCTAACCAAGTCTTCCTGGGATCCTGGACGGTTGACATCTGCCAGGAGGGTTGCAGCCAGAGATCAGCTCCCCAGAAGAGACACACGGCACACCTGAGACAGTGTTCTTGCTGTGCACCTGGGAAACTGAGCAGGTGGGACCAGGAAGGTGATTAAAATGCACCACCCACTGGGACAGTGTCCTCGCCAAGCACGTGTTCACCTGAGCTTCTCAGATCTGGGAAGGGCACAAAAGACAGGCCCAACCGAGTCTGTGCCTTTGTGGAGTACTGGAGAACCTGAACCTGAGCAGCTTAGACCTTGGAAGTGCATGAAACCCAGGGCCTGTTTTGGACAGTTCCCTTGCAGAGCAACCTGGAGCCTGAGCAGTGTATACGGGAAAGCACACACCCCATGAGCTGGGGCAAACCCAGTGTGGTTCATACACTTTGAGCACTCCCTACACATACAAGTGATACTTGTTTGCAGCGTTCCTCCCTCCCTACAGAACAACTGAGCAAGTAAGCCTAAATAAGTGACCACTTTCACCACCTTGTGTCAGGGCAGAAATTAGACACTGAAGAGACTTGCAAACAAAGGAAGCCAAAACAACAACAACAGCAAACAAACAAATAAGAGAGATCTGCTCTAGAAGTGACAGGTGCAACAGATTAAAACCCTGTAGTTAGCACTGGGGGAAGGCAATGGCACCCCACCCCAGTACTCTTGCCTGGAAAATCCCATGGACGGAGGACCCTGGTGGGCTGCAGTCCATGGGGTCGCTAAGAGTCGGACACGACTGAACGACTTCACTTTCACTTTTCACTTTTATGCATTGGAGAAGGAAATGGCAACCCACTCCAGTGTTCTTTCCTGGAGAATCCCGGGGACGGTGGAGCCTGGTGGGCTGCCGTCTCTGGGGTCGCACAGAGTCGGACATGACTGAAGCAACTTAGCTGCAGCAACAGCAGCAGTTAGCATTGACTAAGCATTGGAAAAGGCCTAGAGACCTTGAAAAGAAATATAAGCTGGAAAAAGGAACTGTCTGAAACTGAACTGACCCCACACTACACTCAACAGCTCCAGAGAAATTCCTAGATATATTTTTACTCTTATAATTTTTTAATTAAAAAAATTTAAGTTCTTTATTACTCCTTTAATTTTAATTTTTATAGTCTACTATTACCTTGCAAAAAAAGACCCAATTTAAAAAGCATATTTCATAAATATATTTTTTATAATTTTTGTGATTGATTTTGTTTTGTATTTATAATATTGTATTTTCAATAATGTATTTTCAGAGTCTAACTTCTACTCTAGGCTTTTAATCTTTGCTTCTTGGAAAAGGTCAGTTTTCATCCCAATCCCAAAGAAAGGCAATGCCAAAGAATGTTCAGACTACTGCACAATTGACTCACCTCACACGCTAGTAAAGTAATGCTCAAAATTCTCCAGGCCAGGCTTCAGCAATATGTGAACCGTGAACTTCCTGATGTTCAAGCTGATTTTAGAAAAGGCAGAGGAACCAGAGGTCAAATTGTCAACATTCACTGGATCATGGAAAAAGCAAGAGAGTTCCAGAAAAACATCTATTTCTGCTTTATTGACTATGCCAAAGCCTTTGACTGTGTGGATCACAATAAACTGTGAAAAATTCTGAAAGAGATGGGAATACCAGACCACCTGATCTGCCTCTTGAGAAATGTGTATGCAGGTCAGGAAGCAGCACTTAGAACTGGACATGGAACAACAGATCAGATCAGATCAGATCAGTCGCTCAGTCATGTCCGACTTATCGCAACCCCATGAACCGCAGCATGCCAGGCCTCCCTGTCCATCACCAGCTCCTGGAGGTCACTCAGACTCACATCCATCGAGTCAGTGATGCCATCCAGCCATCTCATCCTCTGTCGTCCCCTTCTCCTCCTGCCCTCAATCCCTCCCAGCATCAGAGTCTTCTCCAGTGAGTCAACTCTTCGCATGAGGTGGCCAAAATACTGGAGTTTCAGCTTTAGCATCATTCCTTCCAAAGAAATTCCAGGGCTGATCTCCTTCAGAATAGACTGGTTGGATCTCCTTGCAGTCCAAAGGGCTCTCAAGAGTCTTCTCCAACACCACAGTTCAAAAGCATCAATTCTTCGGCACTCAGCCTTCTTCACAGTCCAGCTCTCACATCCATACATGACCACAGGAAAGACCATAGCCTTGACTAGGCGAACCTTAGTTGGTAAAGTAATGTCTCTGCTTTTGAATATACTAGTCAATCTAATCACACCAGGACCACACCCTTGTCTAACTCAATGAAATTAAGCCATGCCCGTGGGGCAACCCAGGATGGGCGGGTCATGGTGGAGAGAGATGACAGAGTGTGGTCCGCTGGAGAAGGGAATGGCAAACCACTTCAGTATTCTTGCCTTGAGAACCCCATGAACAGTATGAAAAGGCAAAATGATAGGATACTGAAAGAGAAACTCCCCAGGTCAGTAGGGGCCCAATATACTACTAGAGATCAGTGGAGAAATAACTCCAGAAAGAATGAAGGGATGGAGCCAAAGCAAAAAGAATACCCAGCGGTGGATGTGTCTGGTGATAGAAGCAAAGTCTGATGCTGTAAAGAGCAATATTGCATAGGAACCTGGAATGTCAGGTCCATGAATCAAGGCAAATTGGAAGTGGTCAAACAAGAGATGGCAAGAGTGAATGTCGACATTCTAGGAATCAGCGAACTCAAATGGACTGGAATGGGTGAATTTAACTCAGAGGACCATTATATCTACTACTGTGGGCAGGAATCCCTCAGAAGAAATGGAGTGGCCATCATGGTCAACAAAAGAGTCTGAAATGCAGTACTTGGATGCAATCTCAAAAATGACAGAATGATCTCTGTTCATTTTCCAAGGCAAATCATTCAATGTCACAGTAATCCAAGTCTATGCCCCAACCAGTAATGCTGAAGAAGCTGAAGTTGAACGGTTCTATGAAGACATACAAGACCTTTTAGAACTAACACCCAAAAAAGATGTCCTTTTCATTATAGGGGACTGGAATGCAAAAGTAGGAAGTCAAGAAACACCTGGAGTAACAGGCAAATTTGGCCTTGGAACACGGAATGAAGCAGGGCAAAGACTAACAGAGTTTTGCCAAGAAAATGCACTGGTCATAGCAAATACCCTCTTCCAACAACACAAGAGAAGACTCTACACATGGACATCACTAGATGGTCAACACCGAAATCAGATCGATTATATTCTTTGCAGCCAAAGATGGAGAAGCTCTATACAATCAGCAAAAACAAGACCAGGAGCTGACTGTGGCTCAGACCATGAACTCCTTATTGCCAAATTCAGACTGAAATTGAAGAAAGTAGGAAAACCACTAGACCATTCAGGTATGACCTAAATCAAATCCCTTATGATTATACAGTGGAAGTGAGAAATAGATTTAAGGGCCTAGATCTGATAGATAGAGTGCCTGATGAACTATGGAATGAGGTTCGTGACATTGTATAGGAGACAGGGATCAAGACCATCCCCATGGAAAAGAAATGGAACAACAGACTCATTCCAAATAGGAAAAGGAGTACGTCAAGGCTGTATAGTGTTTCCCTGTTTATTTAACTTATATGCAGAGTACATCATGAGAAACGATGGACTGGAAGAAACACAAGCTGGAATCAAGATTGCCGGGAGAAATATCAATAACCTGAGATATGCAGATGACACCACCCTTATGGCAGAAAGTGAAGAGGAACTCAAAAGCCTCTTGATGAAAGTGAAAGTGGAGGGTGAAAAGGTTGGCTTAAAGCTCAACATTCAGAAAACTAAGATCATGGCATCTGGTCCCATCACTACATGGGAAATAGATAGGGAAACATTAGAAAAAGTATCAGACTTTATTTTTCTAGGCTCCAAAATCACTGCAGATGGTGACTGCAGCCATGAAATTAAAAGACGCTTACTCCTTGGAAGGAAAGTTATGACCAACCTAGATAGCATATTCAAAAGCAGAGACATTACTTTGCCAACAAAGGTTCGCCTAGTCAAGGCTATGGTCTTTCCTGTGGTCATGTATGGATGTGAGAGCTGGACTGTGAAGAAGGCTGAGCACCAAAGAATTGATGCTTTTGAACTGTGGTGTTGGAGAAGACTCTTGAGAGCCCCTTGGACTGCAAGGAGATCCAACCAGTCCATTCTGAAGGAGATCAGCCCTGGAATTTCTTTGGAAGGAATGATGCTAAAACTGAAACTCCAGTATTTTGGCCACCTCATGAGAAGAGTTGACTCATTGGAGAAGACTCTGATGCTGGAAGGGATTGGAGGCAGGAGGAGAAGGGAACAACAGAGGATGAGATGGCTGGATGGCATCACTGACTCGATGGATGTGAGTCTGCGTGACCTCCGGGAGTTGGTGATGGACAGGAAGGCCTGGTGTGCTGCGATTCATGGGGTTGCAAAGAGTTGGACACAACTGAATGAATGATCTGTCCTTGGTATTTGTTATCAATTTTGTACCTTTAGGAATCTAATCTTCAGTTCCCATTTTTCCTTAGGGGTGTGATTACTGGCTTGATTGCTCTCTTTCCTTTTCACCCTCCCTTTCCCCCTCCAGGTCACCTCTATCTCCTCCCTCCAACTTCTCTTCTCTACTTAACTCTGTGAATCTCTCTGGGTGTTTCAGGCTGTGGAGAACACTTAGGTAACTGATTACTGTCTAAACTGGTCTCTTCTATTTTGATTCCCCCTCTTTTCCTCTTGTTCACCTCTATCTCCTTCCTCCCTCTTCTCTTCTCCATGTAACTCGTGAACTTCTCTGGGTGTCCCTCACTGGGGAGAACCTTTTCACCATTAACTTAGATGTTTTATCATCTGTGCTGTAAGAATGGAGAAGTCTTGAGGCTACTGTAAGGATAAGACTGAAAGCCAGAGGCAGGAGGCTTAAATCCAAAACTTGAGAACACCAGAAAATGCCTGACTCCAGGGAACATTAATCAACAAGAGCTCAACCAAAAGCCTCCATACCTACACTGAAACCAAGCTCCACCCAAGAGCCAACAAGTTCCAGAGCAAGACCTACCATGCTAATTCTCCAGCAATGCAGGAATATAGCTGCTGCTGCTGCTGCTGCTGCTAAGTCGCTTCAGTCGTGTCCGACTCTGTGCGACCCCATAGACGGAAGCCCACCAGGCTCCCCCGTCCCTGAGATTCTCCAGGCAAGAACACTGGAGTGGGTTGCCATTTCCTTCTCCAATGCATGAAAGTGAAAAGTGAAAGTGAAGTCGCTCAGTCGTGTCCGACTCTTAGCGACCCCATGGACTGGAGCCTACCAGGATCCTCCGTCCATGGGATTTTCCAGGCAAAAGTACTGGGGTGGGGTGCCATTGCCTTCCCCGCAGAAATATAGCACTAAGCATTAAATATAGGCTACCCAAAGTCACACCAAACCCATACACACCTCAGAACTCACTACTGGACACTTCACTGGACTCCAGATAGAAGAGATCCACCTCCACCCACCAGAACCTTGACACAAGCTTCCCTAACCAGGAAACCTTGAGAAGCCACTAGTCCAAACCCACCCACAGGGAACAATCTCCACAATAAAGAGGAACCACAAACTTCCAGCATACAGAAAGGCCACCACAAACACAGCAATCTAAACAAAATAAAAAGACAGAGAAATATTCAGCAGATAAAGGAACATGATAAATGCCCACCAAACTAAAAAAAAAAGAGGAGATAGGGAGTCTACCTGAAAAAGAATTCAGAATAATGATAGTAAAGATGATCCAAAATGTTGAAAACAAAATGGAGTTACAGATAAATAAAATAGAAACAAGGATTGAGAAGAGGCAAGAAATGTTTAACAAGGACCTAGAAGAAATAAAAAAAATCAATCAATAATGAGTAATGCAATAACTGAGATCAAAAGCAATCTGGAGGGAACCAACAGTAGAATAACTGAGGCAGAGGATAGGATAAGTGAGGTGGAAGATAGAATGGTGGAAATAAATGAAACAGAGAGGAAAAAAGAAAAAAGAACTAAAAGAAATGAGGACAACCAGAAGTGAAACAGACATGTGTACCCCAATATTCATCACAGCACTGTTTATAGTAGCTAGGACATGGAAGCAAACAAGATGTCCATCAGCAGACGAATGGATAAGAAAGCTATGGTACATTCACACAATGCAATATTACTCAGCTATTAAAAAGAAAGCATTTGAATTGGTTCTAATGAGGTGGATGAAACTGGAACCTATTATACAGGGTGAAGTAAGTCAGAAAGAAAAACACCAATACAGTAGAACAATGCATATGTATGGAATTTAGAAAGATGGTAATGATAACCCTATATGCGAGATAGCAAAAGAGACACAAATGTAAAGAACAGACTTTTGGACTCTGTGGCAGAAGGAGAGGGTGGGATGATTTTAGAGAATAACACTGAAACATGTATATTATCATATGTGAAACAGTTTGCCAGTCCAGGTTTGATGCATGAAACAGGGTGCTCAGGGCTGGTGCCCTGGGACAACCCTGAGTGATGGGATGGGGAGGGAGATGGGAGGGGAGTTCAGGATCGGGAACACATGTACACCTATGGCTGATTCATCTGAATGTATGGCAAAAACCACTACAATATTATAAAGTAATTAACCTCCAATTAAAATAAATAAATTAATTTACAAAAAAAGAAAGAAACCAAAACATAAAACAGAACAATAATGTAACAAATTCAATAAAGACTTTAAAAAGGTAAGCATAAAAAAAAATCTTATAAAAAAAGCAAAAGCATTTCCCTTATAAATTGGTTGCACATCTTAATTTGGATTTGGCATCTGCTTCTAAGAGGACCTGGATAACTACTGTGCTTTTAAAGGTCTAAGGAAATAGATGATATGATGGGATGTAGGAATTTCTCACTCACCATCCAAGTGGTAAGGAGGACCACATTGTTGAGAGCAAAAAGGAACAGTTAGTTCCTAACACAATGACATGATTCATTTTCTGTAGATTTCACTGCTGGTGATTAGAAAAAAAGTCTCTGTAGATTATTAAAAAAAAAAAAAAAAAAGTCTTTGTAGAGAACACTCCTGCCAGCTAATTCATATAGTTTTTTCAGGGTATAATTTCTTCACAGGCTTTGTATGTTCCCAACTATACTGAAATTTTAACCCTAGGTATTGTCCTGACCCAGAGAAAAATAATGGAATAATTTCTATACCAGAATTGTGTTGCCGAGAGAGAGGGAGAGAGGTTGTTAATTGTCTTCTCACATTCCAGCTCACAGTAATGGTGAGACATCGCTGCAAGTTTTCAAAGTCTGTAGGGATCCACAGAGCCTAAAACATCAGTGCGCATACCCAGATGTCTTGACGTAACAATACTGCCTTAGTTAAGCATTTACTAAGCTCTGTGATGCCCATCATCACATCTGAGGATTCTCATTAACTGTGTCCCCTTATTTACTACAGGAAAGAAGGACATTTTTGTCACCTAAGGAAACGTTCCAGAAAAACATCTATTTCTGCTTTCTTGACTATGCCAAAACTTTTGACTCTGTGGATCACAATAAACGGTGGAAAATTCTGAAAAAGGTGGGAATATCAGATCACCTGACCTGCCTCTTTAGAAATCTGTATGCAGATCAGGAGGCAACAGTTAGAACTGGACATGAAACAACAGACTGGTTCCAAATAGGAAAAGGAGTATGTCAAGGCTGTATATTGTCACCCTGCTTATTTAACTTCTATGCAGAGTACATCATGAGAAACGCTGGGCTGGAAGAAGCACAAGCTGGAATCCAGATTGCCTGGAGAAATATCAATAACTTCAGATATTCAGATGACACCACCCTTATGGCAGAAAGTGAATAAGAACTAAAGAGCCTCTTGATGAAAGTGAAAGTGGAGAGTGAAAAAATTGGCTTAAAGCTCAACATTCAGAAAACTAAGATCATGGCATCTGGACCCATCACTTCATGGGAAATAGATGGGCATCAGTGGAAGACTTTATTGATTCATTTTTATGGGGGGGGGGAGGGGTGCTCCAAAATCACTCCAGATGGTGACTGCAGCCATGAAATTAAAGGACACTTACTCCTTGGAAGAAAAGTTATGACCAATCTAGACAGCATATTAAAAAGCAGAGTCATTACTTTGCCAACAAAGGTCCGTCTAGTCAAGGCTATGGTTTTTCCAGTAGTCATGTATGGATGTGAGAGTTGGACCATAAAGAAAGCTGAGCACTGAAGAATTCATACTTTTGAACTGTGGTGTTGGAGCAGACTCTTGAGAGGCCTTTGGACTGCAAGGAGATCCAACCAGTCCATCCTAAAGGAGATCAGTCCGGAGTGTTCATTGAAAGGACTGATATTGAAGCTGATACTCAATTCTCTGGCCACCTGATTCAAAGAACTGACTCATTTGAAAAGACCCTGATTTGGGGAAAGATTGAAAGCAGGAGCAGAAGGGGACAATAGAGGATGAAACGGTTGGATGGGTTGGATGGCACCAGTGACTCAATGGACATGAGTTTGAGTAAACTTTGGGAGTTGGTAATGGACAGGGAGGCCTGGTGTGCTGTGTTCTGTGGGGTCGCAAAGCATTGGACACAACTGAGCTAGTGAATTGAAGTGAACTGAAGCTCTTCTGGAGGAGAAAATGGTCCCCCACTCCAGTATCTTACCTGGAGAATTCCATGGACAGAGAAGCCTGGTGGGTTGCAGTTCATGGTGTCGCAAAGAGTCAGACATCACTGAATGACTAAGCATTGCAAAGAAGCCGTTAGCTCTCATACTTATTTGATTCTTGTTAACAGCCCTCAGTTTTTCATTATCCATCTGCATCAGTAAAACTTAGTAATAAATAGCCATTTCCCTGTCATTGTAGGCACCACTTCCCCCTAACGGTATCAGAATGCATGCTAAGTTGCTTTAGTTGTGTTCTACTCCATGCAATAGTATGGACTACAGCCTGTCAGACTTCTCTGTACATAGGATTTTCCAGGCAAGAATACTGATGTGGGTTGCCATGTGCTGCTCCAGGGGATCTTCTCCACCCAGGGATTGAACCCATTTCTCTTATGTCTACCTCCATTGGCAGATGGTTCTTTACCATTAGCACCACATTTCACAACAAAATATGCCTTTTTAGCATACAAATTGTTTTAAATAAGGGCCACCAAGAACCAGCAGATACAGAAAAAGTTCTAAAAACAGGACACACATTTTCTTTTATAAAAGAAATGTATAGTTATAAAGCAAATTTCCACTTGTAAAGACACCACCCTCTTCAGTACTAGAAGAGGAGAATTCTTAGCAACTTCTTATCAATGGGGCACCAGATTAAAGTAACAAATATTGCTAAACAGAACAAATCTTGTTTTCCATACTTTTCCTGGTCACCTTACCATAACTGGCTTTACCTTCCCAGAAACCTAGAATTCCTTTTTTTTTTCTTTAGCCTAAGATGGTATATAAGTCCAAGTTGTAACTATTCCTTTTAGTTACTCACCATTGAGCCCTTCTAGATGTATACCTTGGAGAAGGAAATGGCAACCACTTCAGTATTTTTTCCAGGACAATTCCATGGACAGAAGAACCTGTTGGGCTATAGTCCATGTGATCATTAAGAGTTGGACATGACTGAGTGACTAAAGAGCAGCAGCAGCAGCAGCAGATGTATACTTCAGTTCAGATCAGATCAGTCGCTCAGTCATGTCCGACTCTTTGTGACCCCATGAATCGCAGCACACCAGGCCTCCCTGTCCATCACTAATTCCCAGAGTTCACTCAGACTCACATCCATCAAGTCAGTGATGCCATCCAGCCATCTCATCCTCTGTCGTCCCCTTCTCCTCCTGCCCTCAATCCCTCCCAGCATCAGAGTCTTCTCCAATGAGTCAACTCTTCGCATGAGGTGGCCAAAGTACTGGAGTTTCAGCTTTAGCATCATTCCTTCCAAAGAAATCCCAGGGCTGATCTCCTTCAGAATGGACTGGTTGGATCTCCTTGCAGTCCAAGGGACTCTCAAGAGTCTTCTCCAACACCACAGTTCAAAAGCATCAATTCTTTGGGGCTCAGCCTTCTTCACAGTCCAACTCTCACATCCATACATGACCACAGGAAAAACCATAGCCTTGACAAGACTAACCTTTGTTGGCAAAGTAATGCCTCTGCTTTTGAATATGCTATCTAGGTTGGTCATAACTTTCCTTTCAAGGAGCAAGCGTCTTTTAATTTCATGGCTGCAGTCACCATCTGCAGTGATTTTGGAGCCCAGAAAAATAAAGTCTGACACTGTTTCTCCTGTTTCCCCATCTATTTCCCATGAAGTGATGGGACCAGATGCCATGATCTTCGTTTTCCGAATGTTGAGCTTTAAGCCAACTTTTTCACTCCCCTCTTTCACTTTCATCAAGAGGCTTTTGTGTTCCTCTTCACTTTCTGCCATAAGGGTGGTGTCATCTGCATATCTGAAGTTATTGATATTTCTCCCGGCAATCTTGATTCCAGCTTGTGTTTCTTCTAGTCCAGCGTTTCTCATGACGTACACTGCATATAAGTTAAATAAGCAGGGTGACAATATACAGCCTTGATGTACTCCTTTTCCTATTTGGAACCAGTCTGTTGTTCCATGTCCAGTTCTGACTGTTGCATCCTGACCTGCATATAGGTTTCTCAAGAGGCAGGTCATGTGGTCTGGTATTCCCATCTCTTTCAGAATTTTCCACAGTTTATTGTGATCCACACAGTCAAAGGCTTTGGCATAGTCAATAAAGCAGAAATAGATGTTTTTTCTGGCACTCTCTTGCTTTTTCCATGATCCAGCGGATGTTGGCAATTTGATCACTGGTTACTCTGCCTTTTCTTAGGTACCCATTAATAAACTTCTGTTTTTTCTTGTTAAGCTTTCTTTTGTGTCACCTGGTATATGGGTCTGATCATAATGTTTAGATATGCAGTGTGCTGCATTCCTGTAGAAGCCATAGTCATAACCAGCCTTAGGATTTGACTTTGAAGACATTTTATCAGGGCCCTTGAACATAAGACTAGACAAATAAAGGTTCACAGATTTAGGGCACTGGTTTTGGGGACATAGGATTTCATAACCTTGCAGGAACTACAGGGGATTTGGTGACAAGCTACTAGGGTAGTTCTCAAAAGCCCAAAGGAAGCATGATTCATGCTGAGAGAAGTGGGAAAGCCTGGGGTTCCCTGGCATAGAAAAAGGGAAAAAACTTTGAGGAATGTGGTCATGCTGGTTTGAACATATTTCATGAAGCCAGAAAACCCATGTTGACCAAAAATCACACACACACAACCTGAGAAGTGTAAGTTCAGTTTTATTTGGGGCTTTCCAAGGACTATGGCCCAAATCCATGCCATAGTTCTTTCCAATGAAAGAAGCCCCACACAGTCCTCTGAGTTAAGAAACAAGAAATGCCATTTTTATCAGAATTATATTACTTTTGAGAAACAGCTTCCAGCCTTTAATTGGGCACTGGGAGAGACAGGACTCAGAACCATGAGATACTAAGTGATTGTGCTTCTGGAATGCCCACCAGAAACTCCATCTTGAGCTGGCATTGGTATCATAAAGCCAGACAGATGTACCAGCAGTCCACTCTAAGATGGAAATGGCATAGCTGCCTTTGCACTCAAACAGGAGTAGAGGGTATAAATGAGCTTCACAATGGGTGGTCAGGACCCTCACACATCAGCAGACCATCAACAGAACACACCTACCTCTCCCTTACAACTATATGAAAAATTGTCTCAGATAACCAGCTGAAGGATAAGGAAAAGATCCCATTTGGTTTAAGAATGTATCAGATCTTCATTATGTGAGCACAAGACAAAGATGGGTGGTGTCTGTATTTCTGTAATACTGAAAGATGATGTTGAAAGAATAAGGCAGGGAAAATTTCCCCAATTAGCAGAGATGCAAATGATTTGCTGGGTCCTCCCAACTCTGGGGAAAAAAAAAAAGAGCTGAAGGTGAGAATATATATGGATACATGAAAAGGGATCAAAGGCCTAGCTAGTGATTCAGGGGCCTGGAAGGAAAAATGATTGGAAGATTAATGATAAGGTGTGGAGGAAAGGAACATGGGTGGATACAGGAGTGCACAGAGTATACATTTTTGAACACATATAACACCCATCAAAATCACCTACTATGGAAGAGGTACTGAAAACCAAATAGAAAATGACTTGACTAGTTGAAATCATTCAGTCCTTGTCAGTGGCCTTCTGTTGTCTTCCTTTTAAAGAGAGAATGGTGATTTCCAGTGGTTGAGTCTGGGAAAAAGATCAGTCTGCCTGAAGAAAACATATATAACCCTCCTGCTCAGGACTGGACAGTAAGTTTTCAAGGATCAAGTGATTTTTTTAAGGTGAGGCAGTGGGGAAGCCAGGTGCTCTGAGATGCCAATGACTGCAACTGAAAATGAAGAACTAATTTAGAAGCAAACTTTTAGCAGGCCCATTTGGCTAATGAACCTAAAGACATACACTTCCACAACTCTATCAGTAACAAACCAATAGTTTAATTCCATCTGCCTGACTCCTGTGTTCATTTTGCCTTTGGTTTATAATGTGAGGTCTTATTCATTTGTCCCTCAAATTCAAGCAACTCACTAAATGGAAAGTAAAGATTATTTAAGAGTGTTTTTATTTTCTTCCAAAAGATGATTTTATATTAGAAGAGTAATTCATGAGAAAAAGCAGCTGATTGTCCATTTTGTTTCTTTCATTATTGTCTTGTAGGTGATTGAGTGTATCTTTCCTTTCCCTGCTTTATTTAAAATTTTATATTTAATATGATGGAGATTTAAATTATGCAAAAATCATACTCTTTGTCTACATTTATTAAGTTTTAAATGTCAGAACATTGGGTTCTAACAATCTATTTAGAACAAGGAAAGTCCAAGGTATGCACTTTTTTGGCAGTTGAACTAAAGAGAAGCTCCTGCATTCCTCAGACCGGACAGAGTTACCTGTTTTATGCCAGGTACAACTCAAGCAGGGTGGGGAGGCTGATTTCCAAGCCACTGTGAGCATTTGTGTGATACTCAGTCATGTCCTGCCCTTAAGGAACTTTTGTATTTAAAGTCAGCTGTCATGATATTCACAGATTAATTCATATTCCAAATGGAGGACCTTTTAGAAATCTAGTTTCAAATCTATTTTTTTAAGGAAAACACTATTTTTTTTTTTTAAATTGGAATATAATTCCCTGGAGAAGGAACAGTCCCTGGAGTATAATTGCTTTACAATGTTGTATTAGTTTCTGTTGTTCAATGAAGTGAATCAGCTATACATATACATATATCTTCTCTGTCTTAGACCTCTCTCCCTACTCCAATCCCACTCATCTAGGTCCTCACAGAGCACTGAGCTGGGCCCCTTTGTTACACTGTAAGCTCCCACTAGCCATCTATTTTACACATGGTAGTGTATATATGTTGATCTTAATCTCCCAATTCATCCCACCTTCCCTTCTCCTCCCTATGTATGCATGTCTGTTGTCTACATTTATATCTCTTTTCTTACCCTGGAAATAGGTCACCAGTACCAATTTTCTAGACTTCACATATATATGTTAATATATAATATTTGTTTTTCTCTTTCTGACTTGCTTCACTCTGTATGACAGACTCTAGGTCCATTAATAACTCTATAAATGATTGAATTTTACTCCTTTTTATGGCTGAGTAATATACCATTGTGCATATGCACACCATAAGAACAGACATTTGTTGTTGGACATTAGGCAGTTTCCATGCTCTGGCTATTGTAAATAGTGCTGTAGTGAATAGTGGGGTATACACATCATTTTGAATAATGGTCGAACCTATTTTTCTTAAAATCAATCAAGTATTTCTTTTTCACCAGAAGATCATACATAAAGCGAATCAAAGAGGAGTTATTCTTTTTTTTTTAATTAAATTTTATTTTGCTTAAATTTACAATATTGTATTGCTTTTGCCATACATCAAGATGGATCTGCCACAAGTATACATGTGTTCCCCATCCTGAACCCTCCTCCCTCCTCCCTCCCCATACCATCCCTCTGGGTCATCCCAGTGCACCAGTCCCAGGCATCCGTTATCAGGCATCATACCTGGACTGGCGACTCGTTTCAGATATGATATTATACATATTTCAATGCTATTCTCCCAAATCATCCCACCCTCTCCCGTTCCCCGAGTCCAAATGTCTGTTCTATACATCAGTGTCTCTTTTGCTGTCTCATAAACAGGGTTATTGTTACCATCTTTCTAAATTCCATATATATGTGTTAGTATACTGTATTTGTGTTTTTCTTTCTGGCTTACTTCACTCTGTATAATAGGCTCCAGTTCCATCCACCTGATTAGAACTGACTCAAATGAATTCTTTTTAATGGCTGAGTAATACTCCATTGTGTATATGTACCACAGCTTGCTTATCCATTCATCTGTGGATGGACATCTAGGTTGCTGCCATGTCCTGGCTAGTATAAACAGTGCTGCGATGAACACTGGGGTACACGTGTCTCTTTCAATTCTGGTTTTCTCAGTGTGTATGCCCAGCAGTGGGATTGCTGGGTCATAAGGCAGTTCTAGTCCCAGTTTTTTGAGGAATCTCCATACTGTTGTCCATAGTGGCTGTACTAGTTTGCATTCCCACCAACAGTGTAAGAGGGTTCCCTTTTCTCCACACCCTCTCCAGCATTTATTGCTTGTGGACTTTTGGATCACAGCATTCTGACTGGCATGAAATGGTACCTCATAATGGTTTTGATTTGCATTTCTCTGCTAATGAGTGATGTTGAGCATCTTTTCATGTGTTTGTTAGCCATATGTATGTCTTCTTTGGAGAAATGTCTACTTAGTTCTTTGGCCCATTTTTTGATTGGGTCATTTATTTTTCTGGAACTGAGCTGTAGGAGTTGCTTGTATATTTTTGAGATTAGTTGTTTGTCTGTTGCTTCGTTTGTTATTATTTTCTCCCATTCTGAAGGCTGTCTTTTCACCTTGCTTATAGTTTCCTTTGTTGTGCAGAAGCTTTTACATTTAATTAGATCCCATTTATTTATTTTTGATTTTATTTCCCATATTTTGGGAGGTGGGTCATAGAGGATCCTTCTGTGATGTATGTCAGAGAGTGTTTTGCCTATGAGTTTTATGGTTTCTGATCTTACATTTAGATCTTTAATCCATTTTGAGTTTATTTTTGTGTATGGTGTTAGAAAGTGCTCTAGTTTCATTCTTTTACAAGTATTTGACCAGTTTTCCCAGCACCACTTGTTAAAAAGATTGTCTTTAATCCATTGTATATTCTTGCCTCCTTTGTCAAAGATAAGGTGTCCATATGTGTGTGGATTTATCTCTGGGCTTTCTATTTTGTTCCATTGATCTATATTTCTGTCTTTGTGCCAGTACCATACTGTCTTGATGACTGTGGCTTTGTAGTAGAGCCTGAAGTCAGGCAGGTTGATTCCTCCAGTTCCATTCTTCTTTCTCAAGATAGCTAAGGCTATTCGAGGTTTTTTGTATTTCCATACAAATTGAGAAATTATTTGTTCTAGTTCTGTGAAGAATACCGTTGGTAGCTTGATGGGGATTGCATTGAATCTATAAATTGCTTTGGGTAGTATACTCATTTTCACTATATTGATTCTGCCAATCCATGAACATGGTATATTTCTCCATCTATTAGTGTCCTCTTTAATTTCTTTCACCAGTGTTTTATAGTTTTCTATATATAGGTCTTTAGTTTCTTTAGGAAGATATATTCCTAAGTATTTTATTTTTTTCATTGCAATGGTGAATGGAATTGTTTCCTTAATTTCTCTTTCTATTTTCTCATTATTAGTGTACAGGAATGCAAGGGATTTCTGTGTGTTGATTTTATATCCTGCAACTTCACTATATTCACTGATTAGTTCTAGTAATTTTCTGGTGGAATCTTTAGGGTTTTCTACGTAGAGGATCATGTCATCTGCAAACAGTGAGAGTTTTACTTCTTCTTTTCCAATTTGGATTCCTTTTATTTCTTTTTCTGCACTGATTGCTGTGGCCAAAACTTCCAAAACTATGTTGAATAGTAATGGTGAAAGTGGGCATCTTTGTCTTGTTCCTGACTTTAGAGGAAATGCTTTCAGTTTTTCACCATTGAGGATAATGTTTGCTGTGGGTTTGTCATATATAGCTTTTATTATGTTGAGGTATGTTCCTTCTATTCCTGCTTTCTGGAGAGTTTTTATCATAAATGGATGTTTAATTTTGTCAAAGGCTTTCTCTGCATCTATTGAGATAATCATATGGTTTTTATTTTTCAATTTGTTCACATAGTGTATTATGTTGATTGATTTGTGGATATTGAAGAATCCTTGCATTCCTGGGATAAAGCCCACTTGGTCATGGTGTATGATCTTTTTAATGTGTTGTTGGATTCTGATTGCTAGAATTTTGTTAAGGATTTTTGCATCTATGTTCATCAGTGATATTGGCCTGTAGTTTTCTTTTTTTGTGGCATCTTTGTCCGGTTTTGGTATCAAGGTGATGGTGGCCTCATAGAATGAGTTTGGAATTTGCCTTCTGCAATTTTCTGGAAGAGTTTGAGTAGGATAGGTGTTAGCTCTTCTCTAAATTTTTGGTAGAATTCAGCTGTGAAGCTGTCTGGACCTGGGCATTTGTTTGCTGGAAGGTTTCTGATTACAGTTTCAATTTCTGTGCTTGTGATGGGTCTGTTAAGATTTTCTATTTCTTCCTGGTCCAGTTTTGGAAAGTTGTACTTTTCTAAGTATTTGTCCATTTCTTCCATGTTGTCCATTTTATTGCCATATAATTGCTGATAGTAGTCTCTTATGATCCTTTGTATTTCTGTGTTGTCTGTTGTGATCTCTCCATTTTCTTTTCTAATTTTATTGATTTGATTTTTCTCCCTTTGTTTCTTGATGAGTCTGGCTAATGGTTTGTCAATTTTATTTACCCTTTCAAAGAACCAGCTTTTGGCTTTGTTGATTTTTGCTGTGGTTTCTTTTGTTTATTTTGCATTTATTTCTGCCCTAATTTTTAGGATTTCTTTCCTTCTACTAACCTTGGGGTGCTTCATTTCTTCCTTTTCTAGTTGCTTTAGGTGTAGAGTTAGGTTATTTATTTGGCTTTTTTCTTGTTTCTTGAGGTATGCCTGTATTGCTATGAACTTTCCCCTTAGGACTGCTTTTACAGTGTCCCATAGGTTTTGGGTTGTTGTGTTTTCATTTTCATTCATTTCTATGCAGATTTTCTGCATAGAGGAGTTATTCTGTTTAAAGGTTGGGGATACCACAACTGCACACTGTCTACCCTGAAACAACTCCATGAAATTCACAGACTCCAGAGTAGGACACTGACAGTGGGTTCCCTCCTCACCCTAAAGTGAGGAAATTCAGAGCCTTTTGTATATACCATGGAGTTGAGTGCTAAACAGTATTTTTAAATAGATTAAATGTAATTATTGCTTATTTTGGTTTTCCCTGGTGGCTCAGATGGTAAAGAATCTGCCTGCATTGCAGGAGACCCAGTTTCAGTCCTTGGGTTGGGCAGATCACCTGTTGAAAGACATGGCAACCCATTCCAGTATCCTTGCCTGGGGAATCCCTTGGACAGAGGACCCTGGTGGGCTATAGCCTATGGGGTTGCAAAGAGTTGGACACAACTGACTGACTAACACTAACAACTGAATATTGCTTTATTTAGTGCTCCTGAGTTTATAGTGCATATCTCACCTTTGAAAATGACATAGCTCACATTTGGGAAAATGGCATAAAGAACATAAACTACAGAGTCCAATAGATCAGAGTCCAGGTTTGTTAACTCTTCTCTAGTTTCTACATGTATAAAGTAAGTGTATTGACCTTACCTTCTAAATGTTGTTCTGAGAATTAAATTACAAGATATATAATACCACCTATTGTTGCAGGGTCATATTAAAACCTTGAAAACTATTAGCTTCCTTCACCCAGTTAGTTTTAATTTTGCCTCACATAATGCCATAGCAAAGCTGGATTGGAACATAGGAAAATCTGAGAAGTTGGTCAATTTACATGAAGAGCCTAGGACCACCCAGATCCTTATTTTCCTATTTGTCAATTTCTTTATTAGAACGACTGTGGCATGACATCAAACACATTAGGACAGATGGTCTATTAGTAAAAAGTTGGGACTGGTTAACCATTTTTAGGATGGGTAAAATATTGATTTTTCCTATTTCATATAATGGGAACTACAGAAAAATCAGAAAATGGAGCTGTAGTCTTTAAGAAAAAAATGAAATGTTTATACATTCCCTTGAATAAATATGTTCGTGGATATTAATTTCACTTTAAAAGTATATACTGAGAGTTTTTATTTATTTACCAATGAAAGAAACAGGAAAAAATGAAAGCTGAAAGTGTCTGATTCACCATAACATTTTTGGAAAGGCTTTTGAAGGTCATTAACACTTCTCCTCTCACATCCTACTGATGTTGTACAAACACTATGATTACTTTATTTACTTTGAAACTGTTTTCATTAATAAAAGGAGCCAATTTATCTATGTAGAACATGTCAAAATGAGCCAATACAACAAATTGATTTAACTTTGTTACTCGTAAGTGCTTTCCAACACTTAATAAGAAATATCTAGACTAAACACAATTAACACAAAGTACATTACCTCGTAACCTTGAAAACACTTAATGACTTCCTGGCATAGTGTGAAAATACTTCCTACAATGAAAAAAGTGATTGTTACTTCAAAATTTTTGTTTTGTATAGAAGGTGAAAAAATTAAAAGCAAATGTGTTTTTTTTCAAGTATATGAAACATAATATTTCAATGGTCATACTGTTTATAAAGAAGAAAGGTATTGCATATTATTATACAGAAAACAATCAATATCCAACAATATACTACATCCAAAATAATCTAATAAGCCAACCAAATCCAAGAGAGAAAACTGAACAAAGAATTAGAAAATATTTCTCTCCTAGGAGATGGTGCTGGAGGAAGCATGGCAATCCACTCTAGTATTTTTGCCTGGAGACTCACCATGGACAGAGGAGCCCAGCAGGCTACAGCTCATGTGGTCACAAAGAATCAGACACGCCTGAAACGACTAAGGAGAAGCAGCGGGGGATGGTGAACAGTGACTACTGTATATCTGCAGAGATCTTTGGCATCAGAGTGAAATTTCATAATGCTTATAATTTCTATCATTAGAATGATACTTCTTTGTTAAGATGTGTATACACACATGAACATACCACACACACAGATCCCCGGTAGATTGCAGGTGTATCTAAGCCAAGGTATGGAGGGTAATGGGTACTTTGCCTTAAGTGTGAAATAAAAGTGTATTCATTTTCTCTTGGATCTTTTTTTTTTTTCTATTGATAACACTGATTTTAAAACTATATATTTGTAGTTGTTAACTTTATGTGTCAACTTGGCTGGGCCATGGTGACCATATACATAGAAAAATATAATCCTGAATATTTTCTGCAAAGATGTTTTTTAAAAAATGAGATTAACATTTAAATCTGGCTTATATAGTAGCTCAGCAATAATGAATCTGTCTACAGTTCAGGAGACCACATGAAATGCAGGAGAAGCAGGTTGGATCTCTGAGTAGGGAGAATCTCCAGGAGAAGGAAATGGCAACCCACTCCAGTAGTCTTGCCTGGGACACCCTATGGCTAGAGGAGCCTGGAAGGCTGCAGTCCATAGGGTCACAAAGACTTTACCTTGGCAACTAAACCACAACATTTAAATCAGTGGACTTAGAGTAAAGCAGTTCATTCAGGTCAGTTGCTCAGTCCTGTCTGACTCTTTGCACTCCCACGGACTGCAGCATGCTGGACTTTCCTGTCCATCATCAAACCTGGAGCTTGCTCAAACTCACATCTATTGAGTCAGTGATGCCATCCAACCATCTCATCCTTTGTTGTCCCTTTCTCCTCCTGCCTTTAATCTTGCCCAGCATCAGGGGCTTTTCCAGTGAGTCAGTTCAGGCCAAAGTATTGGAGCTTCAGCTTCAGCATCAGTCCTTCCAGTGAATATTCAGGACTGATTTCCTTTAGAATTGACTGGTTGGATCTCCTTGCAGTCCAATGGACTCTCAAGAATCTTCTCCAACACCACAGTTCAAAGGCATCAGTCTTCAGCATTCAGCTTTCTTTATTGTCCAACTCTTACATCCACACATGACTACTGGAAAAACCATAGCTTTGACTAGGCTGACCTTTGTTAGCAAAGTGATGTGTCTGCTTTTTAATATGCTATCTAGTTTGGTCATAGCTTTACATCCATAGAGCAAGTGTCTTTTAATTTCATGGCTGCAATCATCATCTGCAGTGATTTTGAAGCTCAAGAAAATAAAATCTATCACTGTTTCCATTGTTTCCTCATCTATTTGCCATGAATTGATGGGACCAGATGCCATGATCTTAGTTTTCTGAATGCTGAATTTTAAGTTAACTTTTTCACTGTCCTCTTTCACTTGCATCAAGAGGCTCCTTAGTTCTTCTTCACTTTCTGCCATAAAGGTGGTGTCATCTGCATATCTGAAGTTATTGGTATTTCTGCCTGCAATCTTGATTTCAGCTTGTGCTTCATCCAGCCTGGAATTTCACATGATGTACTCTGCATATAAGTTAAATAAGCGGGGTGACAATGTACAACCCTGACATACTTCTTTCCTGATTTAGAACCATTCTGTTGTTCCATGTCCAGTTCTAACTGTTGCTTCTTGACCTGCGTACTGATGTCTCAGGAGATAGGTAAGGTGGTCTAGTATTCCCATCTCTTTCAGAAATTTCCACAGTTTGTTGTGATCCACGCAATCAAATGTGTGGTACAGTCAATAAAGCAGAAGTAGATATTTTTCTGGAGCTCTCTTGCTTTTTCAATGATCCAATGGATGTTGGCAATTTGATCTCTGGTTTCTCTGCCTTTTCTAAAGTTCATGGTTCACATAGTGTTGAAGCCTGTTGGAGAATTCTCCAACGTATTGTTGGAGAATTTCGAGCATTACTTTGCTAGTGTGTGAGATGAATGCAATTGTATTGTGGTTTGAGCATTCTTTGGCATTGCTCTTCTTTGGGATTGGAATGAAAACTGATCTTTTCCAGTCCTGTGGCATGAGTGCAGCACTTTCACAGCATCATCTTTTAGAGTTTGAAATAGCTCCCTTGGATTTCCATCACCTCCACTGGCTTTGTTCATAGTTATGTTTCCTAAGGCCCACTTGACTTCACATTGCAGGACGTCTGGCTCTAGCTGGGTGATCATACCATCATGGTTATCTGGGTCATGAAGATCTTTTTTCATATACTTCTGTGTATTCTTGCCACCTCTTCTTAATATCTTCTGCTTCTGTTATGTCCATACCATTTCTGTCCTTTATTGTGCCCATCATTACATGAAATGTTCTCTTTGTATCTCTAATTTTCTTGAAGAGATCTCTAGTCTTTCGCATTCTATTGTTTTCCTTGTTTCTTTGCATGGATGACTGAGGACCCTTCATAAAGTGAATGGGCTTGACTTATTTCTTTGTAAGTCCGAATAGAATAAAGACTGATCTCCTCTTTGGCAAGAAGGAAGTCTACTAGAATACTGCCTTTGGACTTGTCTTGTAAGACTTCCCCGAGAATCCAGCCTGCTGGCCGACTCCATCAGATTTTGGGAGTTTGTATTTACCAAGCCTCCACAATTGCACAAGCCAATTAAAATCTTTCTCTATCTATCTCCATTGGTTCTAGTGGTTTTATTTCTTTGGTGAATATTTTGGTTCCTTGAGTGGTTCTATCAGGTTTTGGTACCATGACTGGTTATATTAGCAAAAGACACTATTTGTAATACAAGTTTCAATTTTTATTAGTTAAACGTTTTTGTAATTGTGAGAAAGGTGTAAATTCTTCTGTCAGTTTTTCTAATTCAAAGGAAAATCTGTTTTGTTATGTAAAGAGTGAGGTGTTTTGTAACTCCCTTCCTTTCTTCCTTCTTTCCTCCATTTTTAAAGAGCAGTACAATGATGACTAGGATGAACTGTTGCAATATGGAATTGAAGAATTCCAAGAAGTAAAGGCATAAGAAATGATTGAAATTCACAACACATGGCATGCACCATGGGTGGTTAAATCTCAAAAAACGGGTTAAAGTTTCAAAAATGCCACTTTGAAAATTTTCACCATTCTTGTGAATGGAGTCATAATGTCCTGTTTGCCAAGATTTTATTAGTTCTTATACACTGTGCCTTGTTTTTAAACACCTAGTTTCCACATTAATTTTTTTAAATATAAAATTATTGTTATAAGGCAAACTAAAAAATAAACACATTTTCCTGTGGTTCTCAGGACCTCATACCACTTATGTTTTAATTCAGGTATTTGAAAATGTTAGCAGCACAGTGTGGAATTGTTTTCTGTGGTGATAATAGATAATCACCAGGGATCCAACCATAAAAACATAATAGTGGATGACATTTCTCAATATGAATAAAAATAAAAATCCCCTATCTCTGGGGTTTGAAGGTCTTGCAAACTATGGAAATTCTCTTTTAGGAAAAGTAATAAAGCACACATTTATTGAGTGCCCAGTTGAGAATTTCTCAAAGGGCAGGATCCTTTCTTCATATTTCCTATACTGAAGCAAGAGTCTTTACTATGTACCAAAAGAAGCTGAGAAACTCCTATTGATATGAATATTTATTGCAAAAATGTCTTCCTTCTGTCATATTAGAGATGCAGGACTGAACGGTATCAAACACACTCACAGTTTTGCTTTTAGGCACATATTCTGTGGAATCGAGCTTAGCCTACTAAAGAAGGGAGAAAAAAATCTCACCACAGTGCACTCATGTATCCAACTCAAATGATATTCCAGCAGTGATTTTCTCTTTACTGGAGTTTCTCAATAATTGGGCTTTGATTCCTATTTTTATATTGTGTGATCTTGCACCCCTGTGGCTGGTTTAGTTGCATGACCTGGTGACTCTCTTATTTCATATCTATTGCTTTGCACCTTTAATGATGGCTTCCTCCTTTAATTTGACTCTGGACCCAAGGCTCACACATCTACTCAGGCTTATTCCATACATGGCTCTGTGTTCTCAGAAGTCTTTTTTTCCTGCACTAAGCCACCTTGAAGAAGGCAAAGGGCATGAGTTAATGCATTCAGGAAAATCTCTTTGTTTATTATTTACATGGAACAATTTCCTTCTCTGTCCATAGCTTTATGCTTCCTGATGTTCTTGCTGTTTTCAAGAGAGGACTATCCATCAGGTAAGCAAACCAATATTACTTTGAAGTTTCTGAAGAAGGCCAGTTAGGAGAAACTAGAGGGAAAATGTATACATAGATAGATGAGTGATCATTTGTTAGATGATATTTAGAACAGCTAACAACATAAAAATTTTCCAAGCCATAAACAAGGAAACAAACTGAGGGAAATCATAGTTTTCATATATTTCAAAAGTTGCTTATTTAAAGCCTTCCTGTTTCTACTTCGTTATTCATCCAGGTTCATCATTAAAAGAAACTGCTAACCCAAAGGGCGCTGTCCCCACTTTTAGTCTTAGTAAAGTGGCAATTACACACACTAGTAAAGTAATGCTCAAAATTTTCCAAGCCAGGCTTCAGCAATATGTGAACCGTGAACTTCCTGATGTTCAAGCTGCTTTTAGAAAAGGCAGAGGAACCAGAGATCAAATTGCCAACATCCGCTGGATCATGGAAAAAGCAAAAGAGTTCCAGAAAAACATTTATTTCTGCTTTATTGACTATGCCAAAGCCTTTGACTGTGTGGATCACAATAAACTGTGGAAAATTCTGAAAGAGATGGGAATACCAGACCACCTGACTTGCCTCTTGAGAAATTTGTATGCAGATCAGGAAGCAACAGTTAGAACTGTCATGGAACAACAGACTGGTTCCAAATAGGAAAAGGAGTACGTCAAGGCTGTATATTGTCACCCTGCTTATTTAACTACTATGCAGAGTACATTATGAGAAATGCTGGACTGGAAGAAGCACAAGCTGGAATCAAGATTGCCAGGAGAAATATCAATAACCTCAGATATGCAGATGACACCACCCTTATGGCAGAAAGTGAAGAGGAACAAAAAGCCTCTTGATGAAAGTGAAAGTGGAGAGTGAAAAAGTTGGCTTAAAGCTCAACATTCAGAAAATGAAGATCGTAGCATCTGATCCCATCACTTCATGGGAAATAGATGGGGAAACAGTGGAAACAGTGTCAGACTTTATTTTTCTGGGCTCCAAAATCACTGCAGATGGTGACTGCAGCCATGAAATTAAAATACACTTGCTCCTTGGAAGGAAAATTATGACCAACCTAGATAGCATATTCAAAAGCAGAGACATTACTTTACCAACAAAGGTTCGCCTAGTCAAGGCTATGGTCTTTCCTGTGGTCATGTATGGATGTGAGAGCTGGACTGTGAAGAAGCCTGAGTGCTGAAGAATTGATGCTTTTGAACTGTGGTGTTGGAGAAGACTCTTGAGAGTCCCTTGGACTGCAAGGAGATCCAACCAGTCCATTGTGAAAGAGATCAGCCCTGGGATTTCTTTGGAAGGAATGATGCTAAAGCTGAAACTCCAGTACTTTGGCCACCTCATGCAAAGAGTTGACTCACTGGAAAAGACTCTGATGCTGGGAGGGATTGGGCGCAGGAGAAGGGGACGACAGGAGATGAGATGGCTGGATGTCATCACTGACTTGATGGACATGAGTTTAGGTGAACTCCAGAAGTTGGTGATGGACAAGGAGGCCTGGTATGCTGTGATTCTTGGGGTTGCAAAGAGCCGGACATGACTGAGCAACTGAACTGAACTAAAAGTGGTAATTTGTTGGTTACAGTAAGTTGATGGGTTGTTATAAAAAAAAAAAAATTGTAATAAAGATTTAAAGAATCTGCTTACTCTTTTGAAAACATTGGATTTTTTTTTTTTTTTTAATCTATATGTTAAAATGAGTGTAGCCTGGGATAGCACTAAGGAAGCTCTGTTCCACTGGCTGTGTGTCACTTCCTCTGTTCCTCACCAGCTAAATGATGTATAAATCACTTGTATGTCTTTGTCCAAAAGTTCCCTTGCCTAGAGAATGAGTCTTAGACCATTTCATTTATAAAGTGCTTTCCAGTTCCAACATTTTATATTTTAAATGTTTATGAAATTCTACCTCTGATTTCTTCCAGGTATCTCAGAACATTTATTCTCTCAATAACCTTGAGGATTATTACATTTTAAGAGGCTAGAGAGTGGTATGGCAAGGCCAAGTGTTCAAGGCTACACGATCTTCAACAGGGCTAAGAGTACAATCTATTCCCTTGTTTTCACTCTGTTATTTTATCAACATATAAAGATGTATCTTACATTGAATGCATGAACTAGAATACAAATGGTCTCAAAATATTTCCCATATCCCAGAACTGTAAGTCTTAGACATAGAGAGTCTTTTCAAATCTGCCAATGCATATTAAAAGTATCAGCCTTGTCAAGGTAATAGGAGAACAATGTAGCACAAAGAAGACAAAGCAACGATGTGAATAACTCTCTGAATTTCTATAAACCAAGGTCAACCTATACATAATCAAACTTTGAGTTACACTAGGGATCTGGGCTGGGCTGGGGCTTCCTTGAAAACTTGGATCACTTGGCATGAGGTACTGAGCTTTTCTGATAAATTTGGGAAACAGTTTCTATAAGCTGTAAGGTTGCTCTTCAGAAAAGTTAATTAGGCACTGAGAAAACTTTGTCTCTATGTTTCATCCAAATCTGCAGAGGTCAGAATCTTTGCAGATCTTTGGGACCAGCAGAAATAGTAGGATTGAGACTCCTCAGGCAAATAAATCCAGACTCGTGACATAGTGCATTAATTTCCTTTTGTTGTGTTGCTTTGCAACCTCCTCTGAGGCTTCAATGGCACCCCACCCCAGTACTTTTGCCTGGAAAATCCCATGGATGGAGGAGCCTGGTAGGCTCCAGTCCATGGGGTCGCTAAGAGTCGGACACGACTGAGCGACTTCACTTTAACTTTTCACTTTTCACTTTCATGCACTGGAGAAGGAAATGGCAACCCACTCCAGTGTTCTTGCCTGGAGAATCCCAGGGACTGGGGAGCCTGGTGAGCTTCCGTCTATGGGGTCGCACAGAGTCGGACACGACTGAAGCGACTTAACAACAACTGAGGCTTCCCAAATATAATCTGAAACTGGCCCCCATACACAGGGAAGATAGGGAGAAACAGTAGAAAAGGGCAGACCTCTTCAGACTGCTGGGGGACAGGTTTATAAGCAAGAGAACTTTGTTATGAAGCTTTTCATGGGTTGCTGCAAAACTAGTAGATTCTGTGCCTGCCCTGGGTTCAGTCACACACATAGTTCTGATAACCTCAACTTCATATTTCCAATTCAAGATGATATCCTTGAAACAGTTTCTGGGAATGGGGAAGGCAAACAACACACAAGGATGGGGAATGGTGCTGCTGCTGCTGCTAAGTTGCTTCAGTCGTGTCTGACTCTGTTCGACCCCATAGATAGCAGCCCACTAGGCTCTGCCGTCCCTGGGATTCTCCAGGCAAGAATACTGGAGTGGGTTGCCATTTCCTTCTCCAGTTTAGTTGCTTAGTTGTGTCCAACTCTTTGAGATCCCATGGAGTGTAACACACCAGGTTCCTCTGTCCACTGAATTTTCCAGACAAAAATACTAGACTGAGTTGCCATTTCCTTCTCCAGGGGATCTTCCTGAGACAGGGATCAGAACTTGCATCTCCTGCATTGGCAGGCAGATTCTTTACCATTGAGTCACCAGAGAAGCCCTGAGGAAAGGGTGATCAGTCTCCAATTGCCTGGGTCTAGCTCACAAGTCAATTGGAAGTCACAACTTCTTGATGACTTCTTTCAACTTGATATTGTAACAAATTAGAACAAATTTTTCAGCCTAAAACAACACAAATTTATTCTTTTGCAGCCACAGAAGTTGAAAGTTCAAAAATCAAGCTTACTTCTGGAGGCATTAGGGTAGAATCCAGTTCGTTGCCCTTTTTCAACTTCTAGAAGCTGCCTGTATTCCTTGGTTCTAGGCTCCTTCCCTCATCTTCAAAGCTAGCACCATGCTCTTCAGATCTCTTTCTTTATGATTCTGACCCATCAATACACTTGCATTAGGACCCTTGTATATATATCACTTCCCAGGTGGAGCTAGTGGTACAGAACCCCTCTGCCAATGTAGATCTAAGAGACACAGGTTCAATCCCTGGGTCAGGCAAATCCCCTGGAGGGAGGGCATGGCAAACCATTTCAGTATTCTTGCCTGGAGAATCCCATGAACAGAAGAGCCTTCTGGGCTTACAGTCCATAGTGTTGCAAAGAGTCGGACACAACTGATGTGACTTGCACAGGGCAAAGAATATCCAGGATAAACTTTTTACTTAAGAACTTTAGTCACATCAGCAAAGTCCCTTTTCTCCTGTAAGGTAACATATTCACAGGTTGCAGAGATAAAATATAGGAATGTTTAGGGGCCATTTTTCTGTCTACCACACATACTGGGTCCATCTGGATTCACCCTACTTCCAGAAATGGTGTTTGGTAAGTACATTTTCAGTTCCATGAATCTTCAGTTGGGTGAAAGCAGATTTCCAGTTGTCTCCTGGGAATTACAGCATCTGAGCCATACAGAGACAGATACTGCAAAAGTTCTATGGGGCTAATGGACAAAATACAGGTGACTCAAGTAAGGGCTACCGGCAGCCACTGAAAAATTAAAGGACTCAGGAAGCCTTTATAATGTATGCATATCCTTTAACCTTGAGGCCAATTCAACACAAAAGCACAAGTCTCTTGTGGTTAAGGCATGCTTCTGCCACAGGGCAGACACTGGCTGCTCCTTCTGCCTGGGACATTATTGCCTTAGATAGTCACATGCTAATCCCCTTAATTTCTTTCAGTCTTTTTAAAATTGTATTCTCAAAGAAGTTTGCACTGATCATTATTTAAAATTGCAAACTGTCTTCCTCCTCGGATGTCCAATCCACATTACCCTGTTGCAGTTTAAATTTTTCCAGAGTACTAATGACTTTCTTATAATTTTATAATATACTTATTATATCCATAGGACATTATCTTCTAACCCTTCTCCTAACACTTCAGTCGGACACGACTGAAGTGACTTAGCAGCAGCAGCAGCAGCACCGTTCCTCATCCTTGTGTGTTGTTTGCCTTCCCCATTCCCAGGAACTGTTTCAAGGATATCACCTTGATAGAAGTTAGGTTCTTAGAAACCTGAGATCATTACCTGTTTTTGTTTTTTTTTTTTCCACTGAACTATCCCAAGTGCTAAGAATAGTGCCTGGCATACAGTAAGTGCTTAATAAAGATTGTTAATTAATTGAATGACAAAAGATAAACCTCAGGTACTTCAGCTAAGTGTACCCTAACTGGCTGCATACCAGTTTTAATTGAGAAAGTGTTCCAATTTTAATTGATTCCTAAACTTTAGCTTGTTAAGTGATTTTGACTTTTCTTGTATTTTTGACATATAGATCAGTATGCGTTACTCATAAGGGATCAGGTTCAGACTCACCTCTGAGATTTCCCAACCCTGGCTCTATCTAGAAGGAAAATTCACTCTAGCTCTGGCCCTGGGACACAAATTTACCTGGCAGATATTTCAATTGGGCCATACAGCCTGAGATCCAGGATTAGATGGATAATTTCTATAACCAATGCTTCTCTGAAGTACTCTTATACTGGTTCCATGAAATTGTTAGAATCGAAAAGCAATGGATTTGGTGTCCCAAAGTAATAGAATCTGACTTTATCTCATTATAAAGGGTATAACTCGTTTCCTCCTGACTATTTCCTAAGCTTCCTAGCTTTGTTTCCTTCCTTGGATAAAAACTGAAAGGTTCTTCATTCCTCCAAAGTGATTCATTTCCTCCGAGGGAGTTCTGCAGCATAGTAGACGCTCATGGGCCTGCCAGCATGGCTTTGAGGCCAGTGCTAAATTTATACGAAGCAAAACCCTGCGTGAAAGGGAACAGTATAGAGATGGCATAACAACGTCAGTTTGTGAAACACGCTCGTAACAAATGTTGATGTCTGCCCAATTTGACGACAGGCTAATCCAGCACAGTGATTGGTCACATCGTTCAAACCACACAATCTGTGCTACACATACTATGTTTCAAAATATGACCAATATAAATACATAGTTCTTTTGACATCTACCATGTCATAAGATAGTTGGGATGTTAGGAAGAGGCACTGAAATGTTAATAACCAGGGGGATGAAAATATGTAATTTGGCATGTCATGTGGATCCTTAGGAAGTAAAACCCCTTATGCTGCTCAAGCACATGATAAACCCTTTTAGTCTCCTTCTGCTGGCTTCACCACTCTGCATGCTGAGTTCACTACTTGCATGTCATATTCTGCTGATGAGAATAGGATGACAAGGCTTGATCCATGTCTGCAACAGCACAGCAGGTGAGTTTTACTTGGATGGGCCAAAAGCCATTCTCAGCCAAAGACATGTCTTATTAGCAAGCATGAAACAAATTCAACTAAAAGATAGTGTGTACAGGAAACTTTTTGCAAGAGCAGCAGAAGTCCTCTCTATTCATTTGTCAATTCTCTTATATAGAAGTCATTTTGCAAATTAAAATTACTTGTGGATGAAGACTCAGTTCCAGCTCTCAGGCCAGTTCACATTATCAAGGAATCTAAAGGTTTCATTTATATGAGAACATTTGTGGAGAGATCATATCTGTATCTAAGTCTTTATTATATATGTAGTGAATAAGTTAACCAATGCCTAATGCCAAATTTGAGGTCAAGTTCTTGTCCTGAGACTGTCCATCTTTCTCTCATGTCATCAAATTTGTGATAACTTGAATTTTTCTAACACTAATTTAAAAAATGGATTAAAGGAAAAGAGAAAATTTCTTTGACTGGAGAGAGTGACACAGGCATTGACAGTAGGTTGGAACTCATCATGTTCTTTCAAATGCAGTTCTTCTTCAAACACCTTTATTTCTTCCACTCCTTAAATTTTCCAGGGTACCAGATAAGTTTCAAATGCTCCTCTAATGCTTTTCCTCCTTCACCTACTTTATATAATTTCTCTTACCTAGCTATAATTCCAACTTTCCAAATGTTTTTCTTGTCTGAGCCCCTTTTAACTTCAATTCATTGATTTTTAGATGTAATTGAAGGTAACACACTAGGGGCTGATTTTGGCTTCTTTACTAGTCTTGTGAATGGCAGTCACAGCCACTCACTTGCCCTTCCACCAACCTCTTCCACCTCCAACCTATCCTTTCTACCCTTCTTCTTACTCATAATCTCAAAAATTTTGTGCAGTATTTGTTAGTCCTGTTTGTGGGAAACTCTCTTCCTTTGCTTTCAATAACCACATAGTTTCCATCTGCTTTTCTCTCTATTGCTTATCAACTTCCTTTGTTGATTCTTCCTTCTCTATTGGGCTTTAAATGCTGCATCCTTCAAGACTGCCCCTCGACTTCTCTCTTCAGATTCCTCTTTAGCACACTACCTACTAAAGCCCATGTTTGTAGTAGGGTTGCTACATTGACTTTTTCAAATTTATTCATCTAATTCAGCTCTCTCCTCTTATTCCTGTAACCATGCATACAGTTGCTACTCAACACTGCTATTTAATTTGAATATACCTCAAAATTAACATGTCCTAATGTGAATTATCTTCCACCTCTAACTTGGACCTCCTCTAGAGTTTCTTATGGTAAGCAATATTTTGCCATCATTCTGCAATACTGACCAATATTATTATCATGACCTTACAAGTTTTTGTAGCACATAATATAGCCCTTGATTATTTTCTGCTCATATCACACCCTTACTCTGTCTCTGCACTTCCTTTGCCTTGGACACCTTTATTCCTCATTGCCTATGCACCTCCATCTGTCTGGGATACCCTTCTACATCCTCCTTGTTTCTATATCTCCTTCATCCCAGAATCCTTAGCTTTAATGTCAGTTCATCAAGAGAGCCTTCCCCAAGTCACATCCACTTTCCCCACACCACGTGCACACTCACTCTACTGCTATTCTGCATCTCTCTTTAGCACTTTTTGAATCAGCAATTATGTATTTATCTGCATTTATTATATCTACCTAAAAATTTCTAAATATATATTTACATATACATATATATCACTTCCGTGAGGCAGACATATAATTCATCTTATTCAATGACGTACTATTAGTGGCTATAAGTATGTATAGTACATAGAAATCTGTCAACCAACTTGGAAAATATATAAAGCTCAGATAAATTCATGTAAGTTTGAACCTTCATATCCTTTAACAATTAAAAATAATAAAATAATATAATGAATAATACAATAAATGAGATCCAAAACACTCTGGAGGCAACAAATAGTAGAATTACAGAGGCAGAAGATAGAATTAGTGAATTAGAAGATAGAATGGCAGAATTAAATGAATCAGAGGAGAAAAAAGAAAAACGAATTAAAAGGAATGAGGACAATCTCAGAGACCTCCAGGACAATCTTAAACGTTACAATATTCAAATCATAGGAGTTCCAGAAGAAGAAGACAAAAAGAAAGACCATGAGAAGATACTAGAGGAGATAATAGTTGAAAACTTCCCTAAAATGGGGAAGGAAATAATCACTCAAGTCCAAGAAACCCAGAGAGTCCCATATAGGATAAACCCAAGGCGAAACACCCCAAGACACATATTAATCAAATTAACAAAGATCAAACACAAAGAACAAATATTAAAAGCAGCAAGGGAAAAACAACAAATAACACACAAGGGAATTCCCATAAGGATAACAGCTGATCTTTCAATAGAAACTCTTTAAGCCAGGAGGGAATGGCAAGACATACTTAAAGTGATGAAAGAAAAGAACCTACAGCCCAGATTATTGTACCCAGCAAAGATCTCATTCAAATATGAAGGAGAAATCAAAACCTTTACAGACAAGCAGAAGCTGAGAGAATTCAGCACCACCAAACCAGCTCTCCAACAAATACTAAAGGACCTTCTCTAGACAGGAAACACAAAAAGGATATATAAATTCAAACCCAAAACAACAAAGTAAATGGCAACGGGATCATATTTATCCATAATTACCTTAAATGTAAATGGGTTGAATGCCCCAACCAAAAGGCAGAGACTGGCTGAATGGATACAAAAACAAGACCCATACATATGTTGTCTACAAGAGACCCACCTCAAAACAGGGGACATATACAGACTGAAAGTGAAGGGCTGGAAAAAGATTTTCCATGCAAATAGGGACCAAAAGAAAGCAGGAGTAGCAATACTCATATCAGATAAAATAGACTTTAAAACAAAAGCTGTGAAAAGAGACAAAGAAGGTCACTACATAATGATCAAAGGATCAATCCAAGAAGAAGATAGAACAATTATAAATATATATGCACCCAACATAGGAGCACCACAATATGTAAGACAAATACTAACAAGTATGAAAGGAGAAATAAACAGTAACACGATAATAGTGGGAGACTTTAATACCCCACTTACACCAATGGATAGATCAACTAAACAGAAAATTAACAAGGAAACACAAGCTTTAAATGATACAATAGACAAATTAGAACTAATTGATATCTATAGGACATTTCATCCCAAAACAATGAATTTCACCTTTTTCTCAAGTGCACATGGAACCTTCTCCAGAATAGACCACATCCTGGGCCATAAATCTAGCCTTGGTAAGTTCAGAAAAATTGAAATCATTCCAACCATTTTTTCTGACCACAATGCAGTAAGAGTAAATCTCAATAACAGGGGAAAAACTATTAAAAATTCCAACATATGGAGGCTGAACAACACACTCCTGAATAACCAACAAATCACAGAAGAAATCAAAAAACAAATCAAATTCTGCATAGAAACGAATGAAAATGAAAAGACAACAACCCAAAACCTGTGGGACACTGTAAAAGCAGTCCTAAGGGGAAAGTTCATAGCAATTCAGGCATACCTTAAGAAACAAGAAAAAAGCCAAATAAATAACCTAACTCTACACCTAAAGCAACTGGAAAAGGAAGAAATGAAGCACCCCAAGATTAGTAGAAGGAAAAAAATCTTAAAAATTAGGGCAGAAATAAATGCAAAAGAAACAAAAGAGACCATAGCAAAAATTAACAAAGCCAAAAGCTGGTTCTTTGAAAGGGTAAATAAAATTGACAAACCACTAGCCAGACTCATCAAGAAACAAAGGGAGAAGAATCAAATCAATAAAATTAGAAAAGAAAATGGAGAGATCACAACAGACAGCACAGAAATACAAAGGATCATAAGAGACTACTATCAGCAATTATATGGCAATAAAATGGACAACGTGGAAGAAATGGACAAATTCTTAGAAAAGTACAACTTTCCAAAACTGGATCAGGAAGAAATAGAAAATCTTAACAGACCCATCACAAGCATGGAAATTGAAACTGTAATCAGAAATCTCCCAGCAAACAAAAGCCCAGGCCCAGACGGCTTCACAGCTGAATTCTACCAAAAATTTAGAGAAGAGCTAACACCTATCCTACTCAAACTGTTCCAGAAAATTGCAGAGGAAGGCAAACTTCCAAACTTATTTTATGAGGCCACCATCACCCTAATTCCAAAACCTGACAAAGATCCCACAAAAAAAGAAAACTACAGACCAATATCACTGATGAACATAGACGCAAAAATCCTTAACAAAATTCTAGCAATCAGAATCCAACAACACATTAAAAAGATCATACACCATGACCAAGTGGGCTTTATCCCAGGGATGCAAGGATTCTTCAAAATCCGCAAATCAATCAACGTAATACACCACATTAACAAACCGAAGAATAAAAACCATATGATTATCTCAATAGATGCAGAGAAAGCCTTTGACAAAGTTCAACATCCATTTATGATAAAAACTCTCCAGAAAGCAGGAATAGAAGGAACATACCTCAACATAATAAAAGCTATATACGACAAACCCGCAGCAAACATTATCCTCAATGGTGAAAAACTGAAAGCATTTCCTCTAAAGTCAGGAACAAGACAAGGATGCCCACTTTCACCATTATTATTCAACATTGTTCTGGAAGTTTTGGCCACAGCAATCTGAGCAGAAAAAGAAATAAAAGGAATCCAAATTGGAAAAGAAGAAGTAAAACTCTCACTGTTTGCAGATGACATGATCCTCTACGTAGAAAACCCTAAAGATTCCACCAGAAAATTACTAGAACTAATCAATGAATATAGTAAAGTTGCAGGATATAAAATTAACACACAGAAATCCCTTGCATTCCTGTACACTATTAACGAGAAAATAGAAAGAGAAATTAAGGAAACAATTCCATTCACCATTGCAATGAAAACAATAAAATACTTAGGAATATATCTTCCTAAAGAATCTAAAGACCTATATTTAGAAAACTATAAAACACTGCTGAAAGAAATTAAAGAGGACACTAATAGATGGAGGAATATACCATGTTCGTGGATTGGTAGAATCAATATAGTGAAAATGAGTATACTACCCAAAGCAATTTATAGATTCAATGCAATCCCCATCAAGCTACCAACAGTATTCTTCACAGAGCTAGAACAAATAATTTCTCAATTCGTATGGAAATACAAAAAACCTCGAATAGCCAAAGCTATCTTGAGAAAGAAGAACGGAACTAGAGGAATCAACCTGCCTGACTTCAGGCTCTACTATAAAGCTACAGTCATCAAGACAGTATGGTACTGGCACAAAGACAGAAACATAGATCAATGGAACAAAATAGAAAGTCCAGAGATAAATCCACGCACATATAGTCACCTAATCTTTGACAAAGTCAGCAAGAATATACAATGGAGTAAAGACAATCTTTTTAACAAGTGGTGCTGGGAAAACTGGTTGAACACTTGTAAAAGAATGAAACTAGAACACTGTCTAACACCATACACAAAAATAAACTCAAAATGGATTAAAGAGCTAAATATAAGACCAGAAACCATAAAACTCCTAGAGGATAACATAGGCAAAACACTCTCTGACTTACATCACAGCAGGATCCTCTATGACCCACCTCCCAGAATATCGGAAATAAAATCAAAAATGAACAAATGGGACCTAATCAAACTTAAAAGCTTCTGCACAACAAAGGAAACTATAGGCAAGCTGAAAAGACAGCCTTCAGAATGGGAGAAAATAAGAGCAAATGAAGCAACAGACAAACAACTAATCTCAAAAATATACAAGCAACTTCTACAGCTCAATTCCAGAAAAATAAACGACCCAATCAAAAAATGGGCCAAAGAACTTAATAGACATTTCTCCAAAGAAGACATACAGATGGCTAACAAACACATGAAAAGATGCTCAACATCGCTCATTATCAGAGAAATGCAAATCAAAACCACTATGAGATACCATTACACGCCAGTCAGAATGGCTGCGATCCAAAAATCCACAAGCAATAAATGCTGGAGAGGGTGCAGAGAGAAGGGTACCCTCTTACACTGTTGGGAATGCAAACTAGTACAGCCACTATGGAGAACAGTAAGGAGATTCCTCAAAAAACTGGGAATAGAACTGCCTTATGATCCAGCAATCCCACTGCTGGGCATACACACTGAGAAAACCAGAATTGAAAGAGGCACGTGTACCCCAATGTTCATAGCAGCACTGTTTACAATAGCCAGGACGTGGAAGCAACCTAGATGTCCATCAGCAGATGAATGGATAAGCAAGCTGTGGTACATATACACGATGGAGTATTACTCAGCCATTAAAAAGAATACATTTGAATCAGTTCTAAGGAGGTGGATGGAACTGGAGCCTATTATACAGAGTGAAGTAAGCCAGAAAGAAAAACACAAATACAGTATACTAACGCATATATATGGAATTTAGAAAGATGGTAACAATCACCCTGCTTATGAGACAGCAAAAGAGACACTGATGTATAGAACAGACTTTTGGACTCTGGGACTGGGAGAGGGTGGGACGATTGGGGAGAATAGCATTGAAATATGTATAATATCATATCTGAAACGAGTCAGTCCAGGTACAATGCCCGATAACAGATGCCTGGGACTGGAGCACTGGGATGACCTGGAGGGATGGTGTGGGAGGGGGGAGGGAGGAGGGTTCAGGATGGGGAACACGTGTATTCTGGTGGCGGATCCATCTCGATGTATAGTAAAAGTAATACAATATTGTAAAGTTAAGAAAAATTAAAAAAAAAAATAATAATAATAAAAAAATAAAATCCCACTCAAGTAGTATATATTTAAAAAACATCTCTAAACTACTAGAACTGGGAAATCTTTAACCATGAATAATAGTTTCATATAATTCTATAGCACAAAAATTTCAGAATATGATCTCATGTCAGTTATTTAGAAACTCTGAGTAGACCAAATAGTATTTTCATCTGCCCACAGTTTCTGTAGGAAGAAACTAAGCTTAACAGAAGATAAAAATTCAGGTTCTCTCAATGTATTGTTGAAGTAATCAAACAAAGAGGCATTAGACTGAGATGGCTCTAACGTCTTGGTAGGTTAATGAGCAACCCCATATTCAATCCTGTGAATACCTCAAGATCCAATGAGGTTTTTCTCAAATAATGCAACAGCATAAGGTATAACAATCAAATAATTTCCTTGCTTTGCATGTGCATCTTGTCTATAAAAACCTTGCCTCTAGCTCCTGTCAGTGGAGTGCTCATGACCGTTTTAAGTTTGGTGTTGCATGATTGGAATAAAGTTTTGCTCAAATAAACTCTCAAAAATAAATAAATAAATAAAAATAATAAAATAAAATGTTTTAAAACTTTACTGTGTGGCTTTCAGGACTGCATAAACCTGACTATGTTTTACAAGACCTGTGTGTATGAATGAGTTCCTAAAGCAGGGTCTGGAAGATGATGTGGAATAAGTTGATATATGATTGGTTCCAAAGATGTATTAACCCAAGATCTATAAGAGAAAGTAATTCAGAACTGTGGAACTGAATGAAATGAGCTTTAGCCAAATACACTGAGGTGCTTTAGTACCATATGGGTATGAGCTCTTTAAGTGAAAATCTGACTTATTCTTAGTAAGTTTGAAGTGAATAACTTGTGAGGAGCAATGACGTGCAGTGATTGTATGTGGGGAGTGCCTCAGATTATGATAACTACAGAACATAAAACATAATGCCAAGTGGAAACTGAATTGAACAAATTGAATTTGAAGCAAGGTAGCTTTCTAAGAGACAGAATGTCTTCAGAAAAATAAGGAAGGTTTGCTAGAGCTACTGTGTTTATTGTATTTAATCATATCTCACCTCTTACTCAATGATATTGAAATAGCCCATTAACAAAGGACATAAATACAAGAAAGTTAATAAAATCAGAGTGTTGAACAGAAGGGGAGAGCAAGTAGGTTGAATCATTCAAAATCTTTGGTTGCAATCAAGAAAAATAGACCCAAACTAATTTAAGCAGAAATGAGCTCAAAGGAACTTCTATTATGTGGTTTAATCCTCTCAATTTTTAACTGACAAAATGAACGTTGATTTAAGGTACTTCCTTAAGGTCTCATGGCTTAACTGTATTAATGCCATGGGTCGTAATTTTTCTTTATATTATCTTATACCTTTAAATATGTTTTATTTTACTCTTTGAATAGTCCTTATGATTCTAGGGTATGAACACTTACATGAACTTATCTTTATTTTTTTTCCTATTCTCTTATAAGGATATATAATGGATAAATGAAAAGACATAAGAAAAAATGTACTACATTTCATAGTAAAGATATAAGTAAGTGCAAATTTATCACTTGTATTTTGAAGTAAAAAGATGTTAGAGGGCATTTCTCTAGACTTTAAGATTATGAGAGAGAAATGCAAATATCCAATTGGCATTTTCTTGCTATGATCTGCTATATTTGCTAAAGCTTTGACATTTGTGAGCAATTCAGACAAGAAAAACTTTCTGCTAATTAAACTTTGATATTGTACAAATGTATTTATATGCCATATATTTAAATCTGTATTTATAGAGAAATACCTTTAGAGCTATAATAAAAACATTTCTCCTTGATTTGTCATGAAAAAGATTTCCATTAAATATCCTTGTTTCTGCATGCAATGTAATGAAGCCCCTTAGTTATGAATTTGAGTCAGTAGCATCAAGAATAATTTTTGGACTTAGTTTATAATTCAGACAGTGTCCAAATAAATAGTCTTATTTCTATCTTTTAGTCAGCAGCATGGGTGCTCTCTGCCGACTTGGTGGACCTGGCTGTTATACTGCAGGACAGCAAGGACAGTGGTGCCTCATCAGCCCGCAGGCCAGCAGGTAGACCAACCTACAACACGTTTATGTCTACTGCAAAGGCCCGTGTAAAGGAGTGCAGCTGGGAAAGCTCAGAGTGTGGTGCAGCACCTGCCAACAAGCAACACTCACCTTGGCCCAGTATTCATGTATGGATGTGAGAGTTGGACTATAAAGAAAGCTGAGCACCGAAGAATTGATGCTTTTGAACTGTGGTGTTGGAGAAGACTCTTGAGAGTCCCTTGGACTGCAAGGAGATCCATCCAGTCCATCCTAAAGGAGATCAGTCCTGGGTGTTCATTGGCAGGACTGATGTTAAAGCCAAAACTCCAATATTTTGGACACCTGATCTGAAGAACTGACTCATTTGAAAAGCCCCTGATGTTGGGAAAGACTGAAGGCAGGAGGAGAAGGGGACGACAGAGGATGAGATGGTTGGATGGCATCACCGACTCAATGGATATGGGTTTGGGTGGACTCTGAGAGTTGGTGATGGACAGGGAGGCCTGGTGTCCTCTGGTTCATGGGGTCACAAAGAGTTGGACACGATTGAGCGACTGAACTGAACTGACTGACTCAAGGGCTCTTCTTTGCTTCCCACCTATAGTCTATTATAATTTAAGGAATTCAACATGAAGAGATTAGGTATTTATATGGTATGTTTAGTTTTTCAATTCAGTTCATTTGTTCAGTCGTGTCCAACTCTTTGAGACCCCATGGACTACAGCACCCCAGGCCTCCCTGTCCATCACCAACCCCCAGAGTTGTTAGGCTAATGGAAAATTAATGTTTACTTGTTAGGCTAATGAAAAATTTAAAAAACAGATATGCATAGTTAGAATCTAACTTTATTTAAATATAGGAAATCTTTTAGTGAATTGGTTTTTAGATTAGTTAATTAATTAAGCAACTCAACCACTTTTTATTACCTTATGAACAAGGTAAATATACTTTAAGAGCAAATCTAGCAATTCTAATACTATAGAAGTAATTGATAAAAATATTTTAAGCTAATATTTATTTAAAATGCTAGTTGCTTTACATGAATTATATTGTTTGATTTTTACAATGAAACTATGAGAACCTACTATTATTTCTTTTGCCAGTGATGAATCTGAAGCTTACCTGAAGATAAGTAACTAAAGTCAAACAGCTAGTACATTAAAGAAGCTAAGATTTGAACCTCCAAATGCACAACTTCAGAGTTTAACTATATAATAAAAAAATTACATTTCCTTTAAATATTTTAGCATAACTTTAATTTCAGAAAATTTTCCTTGACAGTCAGATATTTGTGAAATATAATTTTTATGAATATTATAAGGTTGGTAATTCTAGTTTTTCTACTTTCAATATTGAACTAGTGAGACTAAGGAAGTAGGGATGGTCTCATTAAAAGCACTCAGACAAATCTTTTAAATGTCAAGGATTAATTTGGGAAGATGTCTAAGAAAGTTATATATCATTTTACAGTGACCTCAAGGATAGTATAGAATTTTAATAAGAATCTCAGTTTCTCTAGAAGACCAAAGTATTTGCATTTATCTTATATTGTATATTTCATTTGATTTTCTACAAAGAGGTTTCACACCACTAAACATTCGAAAGCTATTTATTGAGTATGAGACTGTAATTCTGCTCTATCATATTAAGAATGCTTTTCAAATTGTTCGGAGAAGGCAATGGCACCCCATTCCAGTACTCATGCCTGGAAAATCCCATGGACGGAGGGGCCTGGTGGGCTGCAGTCCATGGGGTCGCTGGGAGTCGGACACGACTGAGTGACTTCACTTTAGGTATTATAGTTTATTGCTGTGGTGACTGCTAATGGTCTAATGTTTGTGCCTTCCACCCTCCATTGCAATTCTCACAATGAAGTCCTAATGGCCAATTTGATGGTGTTAGGAAGTGGCGCCTTTGGAGGTGATACAAGTTTAGTGCTCTGTAAAATGGGCCTGAGACAGCCTCCTGTCCCTTCTACATTGTGAGGCCACAGCAAGAAGATAGAAGCCTGAACCCGCGCCCCGCCCCACCCCGCCGCAAATGCTTTCGTGGGACCATGCCTGTACTCTAATCTTAGACTTCTAGCCTCCATATCTGTGAGCAATAAATTTTTGTCTGTGTTACTTTATTATAGCAACTTGAACAGACTACAACAGTGATTTCAAAACATGTGACAGTCCTTCCATGAAGATACAGGGCCAAACCGATAGACGGCTGGGGATGATTGACAAGCTTGGCTGGTTGAAAAAACACTCTTTCAAGAAGAGCTTGGGTTTGTGGTGGTGGTTTTCTGTGTGTCCAACATAAGGTCCTACTAGTCCTTGGACCAACTCAGATGAGAACTTCTTAAGACTTTACATACCTCAGCACATTCCCTAAAATCATATCATATTTGAATAGTTACAACAATCACCTTTACCAAGTTATCCCATTTGAATCCAACATATAACTTTCAAGCCCCACTGTGCCATCAGAGTCCACTTGCTATATAGTCCACAGGTTATATAAAAATGTGGAAATATCAGATTCATGCATCACACATCACCCCTTGTATGAATGACAGGCAGTTATCCAGCAAACCTGACTCAGGGAGAGTCTGTGGACAGCTGGACTACATCATAAGTCAAGTATAACTAATAGTTCAGGAAAATATAATTTCACATGTATCCCACAGTTTATTATAATACTATGACACATATTTGAAAAAATATAACCTTATGCTACTTCTTTTTTCTTCTTGGTTTGCAAATGGATCTATCACTAATTTATTATGCTTTTATTTATTCAATCATTCAATAAACTCTGACTGAGCACCTGTTTAAGATGAAAAACCTTCTTAACCACTACCATGTTGTTTAGCAAGAAGAATGGCTTAAACACTGTTGGATGCTCTAAAGCATGGATTTCAAATTAGACTGAACAATGGATTATGCAATAAAAGGCTAGTAGGCAATTGGTTGTTTTTGGAAAAGCAAACATAATTCCTATCAGTTCAGTTCAGTTGCGCAGTTGTGTCCAACTCTTTGGACCCCATGAACCACAGCAGGCCAGGCCTCCCTATCCATTACCAACTGCTGGAGTTTACCCAAACCCATGTCCATGGAGTTGGTGATGCCATCCAACCATTCATTCTCTGTCATCCCCTTCTCCTTCTGCCCTAAATCTTTCCCAGCATCAGGGTCTTTTCAAATGAGTCAGTTATTTGCATGAGGTGGCCAAAGTACTGGAGTTTCAGCTTCAACATCAGTCCTTCCAATGAACACCCAGGACTGATCTCCTTTAGGATGGACTGGTTGGAATTCCTTGCAGTCCAAGGTACTCTCAAGAGTCTTCTCCAACACCACAGTTCAAAAGCATCAATTCTTTGGCACTCAGCTTTCTTTATAGTCCAACTCTAACATTCATAGGTGACTACTGGAAAAGCCATAGCCTTGACCAGACGGATCTTTGTTGGCAAAGTAACATGTCTGCTTTTTAATATTTTGTCTAGGTTGGTCATAACTTTCTTTCAAGGAGTAAGCATCTTTTAATTTCATGGCTGCAGTCAATATCTGCAGTGATCTTGGAGCCCGCAGAAATAAAGTCAGCCACTGTTTCCACTGTTTCCCCAACTATTTGCTATGAAGCGATGGGACCAGATGCCATGATCTTCGTTTTCTAAATATTGAGCTTTAAGCCAACTTTTTCACTCTCCACTTTCACTTTCATGATGAGGCTCTTTAGTTCCTCTTCACTTTCTACCATAAGGGTGGTGTCATCTGCATATCTGAGGTTATTGATATTGCTCTTGGCAATCTTGATTCCAGCTTGTGCTTCTTCCAGCCCAGCATTTCTCATGATGTACTCTGCATATAAGTTAAATAAGCAGGGTGACAATATACAGCCTTGATGAACTCCTTTTCCTATTTGGAACCAGTCTGTTGTTCCATGTCCAGTTTTGTTGCTTCCTGACCTGCATACAGGTTTCTCAAGAGGCAGGTCAGGTGGTCTGGTATTCCCATCTCTTTCAGAATTTTCCACAGTTCATTGTGATCCACACAGTCAAAGGCTTTGGCATAGTCAATAAAGCAGAAATAGATGCTTTTCTGGAACTCTCTTGCTTTTTTGATGATCCAGCAGATGTTGGGAATTTGATCTCTGGTTCCTCTGCCCTTTCTAAAACCAGCTTGAACATCTAGAAGTTCATGGTTCCTATATTACACTATAAATTTATCATATTCAAAATGAAATCGACTCTTAACTCTTCTTTATAACCCTTCTTTTCACCCTTGGCTTTCTTTCTCTTTCTGTCTTCTTTAGCAGTTAGTACCCGAAATGTATGCATGCATGCATGCATGCTCAGTCGGTCAGTCTTGTCCAACTCTTTTCGACCCCATGGATTGCAGCCCACCAGGATCCTCTGTCCATTGAATTTTTCAGGCTAGAATACTGGAGTGAATTGCCATTTCCTCCAGGGGATCATCCTCTAGAGGATTTTCCCTGACCCAGAGATCAAACATGCATCTCCTGTGTCTCCTGCATTGTCACATGGATTCGTTACCACTGCGCCACCTGGGAAGCCCAGTAACCCAAATAAACTGAGATAATTTCAAGTTTTATTTCACAGAAGAATTAGATATGATTAAATGTAAAGTTCGTGCCTTCAAATTTATAAATATATATTCATTTATATCCATTCACCCCACCGCCCACATCTTTGTTACAATAAATGATGTGTCCTTTTCCATTCTGAGTCCAATCCCTCCACTGGTACTTTGGTCTCAACATTTTTGCTTCACTGTGATCCTTACAGTATTTACTATGAACTCTGTATGTCCAAAGTCTTATTCACCAGATCTGTCTCATCAGTAATTAAGCTCTGTCATATTGGCTGTCTCTGTCTCTCTCATGCATGAGCATATGTGCACGCACACATACATATACACACATGTAGACACACACTGAATGTGTTATTTTCACACTCTTTATCTCCATTTCCTGTTAACATGCTGTGAAATGTATCCCCTTAGTAAAGTTACCACTGATCTCTACTTTACCCAGATAACAGTAATTGTGTCCTTTGATCAATGCAGTTCTCTTTCCCCTTTATAAGCCTTTCTCTGCATTGAAGCTGGAATGAGAGTTTTAAAAATATAAATCACATGGTATTAATGCTGCGTAAAACACCAGAGTTAATCCTTATTCTTTTAGGATATTGTTCAAAATCCTTTGGTTTACAGGGTCCTCTACTACTTGGGGGCCTTCCCAGGTGGTAAAAGAACCCGCCTACCAATGCAGGAGACATAAGAGATGTAGGTTTGATCCCTGGGTCAGGAAGATCCTCTGGAAAAGGGCATGGAAACCCACTCCAATAGTCTTACCTGGAGAATCCTTTGGACAGGGGGCCTGGTGGGCTACAGTCCATATGGTCACACAGTTGAAAACAACTGAAGTAATTTAGCATGCACACATGCACTAATACTTGGTACCTGTCAATACTGCCAATCCCACTTCTCTCTATTCCTCATCCCCCACCCCCTTTCTCTAAGCTCTAGCCATATTGAATATCCCTTAATGTTACATATTATTCTTTATCATGAACCTTTCTCTGTACTCTGTTTTCTCCTTACCCTTTAGGTTTTGTCTTAGTCATTAATTCCTATTGAAAGACTTTTAGCTTTCAAAGATGATGTTCAATGGCTTCCATGGCTTCCAGTGGCTTTCGATGTCATTGTGCATTTCTCTGCTTCAGTTCAGTTCAGTTGTTCAGTCATGTCTGACTCTTTGAAACCCCATGAATGGCAGCAAACCAGGCTTCCCTGTCCATCACCAGCTCCAGGAGTTCACTCAAACTCATGTCCATCAAGTCAGTAATACCATCCAGCCATCTCATCCTCTGTCGTCCCCTTCTCCTCTTGCTTCCAATGCCTCCCAGCATCAGAGTCTTTTCCAATGAGTCAACTCTTCGCATGAGGTGGCCAAAGTACTAGAGTTTCAGCTTTAGCATCATTCTTTCCAAAGAACACCCAGGGCTGATCTCCTTTAGAATGGACTGGTTGGATCTCCTTGCAGTCCAAGGGATTCTCAAGAGTCTTCTCCAACACCACAGTTCCAAAGCATCAATTCTTCGGCGCTCAGCTTTCTTCACAGTCCAACTCTCACATTCATATATGACCACTGGAAAAACCATAGCCTTGACTAAATGGACCTTTGTTGGCAAGGCAAGGTAATGTCTCTGCTTTTCTTTTTTTTTTTTTAGTTTTTAATATATTTTATTTTTAAAATTTACAATATTGTATTGGTTTTGCCACATATCAAAATGAATCTGTCACAGGTATACACATGTTCCCCATCCTGAACCCTCCTCCCTCCTTCCTCCCTATACCATCTTTATGGGTCGTCCCAGTGCACCAGCCCCAAGCATTCAGTATTGTGCATTGAACCTAGACTGGCGACTCATTACATATACAATATTATACATGTTTCAATGCCATTCTCCCAAATCATCCCACCCTCTCCCTCTCCCACAGAGTCCAAAAGACTGTTCTATACATCAGTGTCTCTTTTGCTGTCTCATATACAGGGTTATTGTTACCATCTTTCTAAATTGCATATATATGTGTTAGTATACTGTATTGGTGTTTTTCTTTCTGGCTTACTTCACTCTGTATAATAGGGTCCAGTTCCATCCACCTCATTAGAACTGATTCAAATGTATTCTTTTTAATGGTTGAGTAATACTCTATTGTGTATATGTACCACAGCTTTCTTATCCATTCATCTGCTGATGGACATCTAGGTTGCTTCCATGTCCTGGCTATTATAAACAGTGCTGCAATGAACATTGGTGTACACGTGTCTCTTTCAATTCTGGTTTCCTCAGTGTGTATGCCAAGCAGTGGGATTGCTGGATCATAAGGCAGTCCTATTTCCAGTTTTTTAAGGAATCGCCACACTGTTCTCCATAGTGGCTGTACTAGTTTGCTTTCCCACCAACAGTGTAAGAGGGTTCCCTTTTCTCCACACCCTCTCCAACATTTATTGCTTGTAGACTTTTGGATGGTAGCCATTCTGACTGGTGTGAAATGGTACCTCATAGTGGTTTTGATTTGCATTTCTCTTATAATGAGTGATGTTGAGCATCTTTTCATGTGTTTGTTAGCCATCTGTATGTCTTCTTTGGAGAAATGTCTATTTAGTTATTTGGCCCATTTTTTGATTGGGTCATTTACTTTTTTGGAATTGAGCTGTAGGAGTTGCTTGTATATTTTTGAGAATAGTTGTTTTTCAGTTGCTTCACTTGTTATTATTTCCTCCCACTCTGAAGGCTGTCTTTTCACCTTGCTTATAATTTCCTTTGTTGTGCAGAAGCTTTTAATTTTAATTAGGTCCCATTTGTTTATTTTTGTTTTTATTTCCAATATTCTGGGAGGTGGGTCATAGAGGATCCTGCTGTGATATATGTCAGAGAGTGTTTTGCCTATGTTCTCCTCTAGGAGTTATATAGTTTCTGGCCTTACATTTAGATCTTTAATCCATTTTGAGTTTATTTTTGTGTATGGTGTTAGAAGTGTTCTAGTTTCATTCTTTTACAAGTGTTTGACCAGTTTTCCCAGCACCACTTGTTAAAGAGATTGTCTTTAATCCATTGTATATTCTTGCCTCCTTTGTCAAAGATAAAGTGTCCATGTGTGTGTGAATTTATCTCTGAGCTTTCTATTTTGTTCCATTGATCTATATTTCTGACTTTGAGCCAGTACCATAATGTCTTGATGACTGTGGTTTTGTAGTAGAGCCTGTTGATTCCTCCAGTTCCATTTTTCTAAGATTGCTTTAGCTATTCAAGGTTTTTTGTATTTCCATACAAATTGTTAAATTATTTGTTCTAGCTCTGTGAAGAATACCGTTGGTAGCTTGATGGGGATTGCATTGAATCTATAAATTGCTTTGGGTAGTATACTCATTTTCACTATATTGATTCTGCCAATCCATGAACATGATATATTTCTCCATCTATTAGTGTCCTCTTTGATTTCTTTCACTAGTGTTTTATAGTTTTCTATATATAGGTCTTTAGTTTCTTTAGGTAGATATATTCCTAAGTATTTTATTCTTTTCGTTGCAGTGGTGAATGGAATTGTTTCCTTAATTTCTCTTTCTATTTTCTCATTATTAGTGTACAGGAATGCAAGGGATTTCTGTGTGTTAATTTTATATCCTGCAACTTTACTATATTCATTGATTAGTTCTAGGAAGTTTCTGGTGGAGTCCTTAGGGTTTTCTATGTAGAGGATCATGTCATCTGCAAACAGTGAGAGTTTTACTTCTTCTTTTCCAATTTGGATTCCTTTTATTTCTTTTTCTGCTCAGATTGCTGTGGCCAAAACTTCCAAAACTATGTTGAATAGTAATGGTGAAAGTGGGCACCCTTGTCTTGTTCCTGACTTTAGAGGAAATGCTTTCAATTTTTTCATTGAGGATAATGTTTGCTGTGGGTTTGTCATATATAGCTTTTATTATGTTGAGGTATGTTCCTTCTATTCCTGCTTTCTGGAGAATTTTTACCATAAATGGATATTGAATTTTGTCAAAGGCTTTCTCTGCATCTATTGAGAGAATCATATGGTTTTTATTTTTCAATTTGTTAATGTGGTGTATTACACTGATTGATTTGCGGATATTAAAGAATGCTTGCATCCTTGGGATAAAGCCCACTTGGTCATGGTGTATGATCTTTTTAATCTGTTGTTGGATTCTGATTGCTAGAATTTTGTTAAGGATTTTTGCATCTATGTTCATCAGTGATATTGGCCTGTAGTTTTCTTTTTTTGTGGCATCTTTGTCCGGTTTTGGTATTAAGGTGATGGTGGCCTCATAGAATGAGTTTGGAATTTGCCTTCTTCTGCAATTTTCTGGAAGAGTTTGAGTAGGATAGGTGTTAGCTCTTCTCTAAATTTTTGGTAGAATTCAGCTGTGAAGCTGTCTGGACCTGGGCATTTGTTTGCTGGAAGGTTTCTGATTACAGTTTCAATTTCCGTGCTTGTGATGGGTCTGTTAAGATTTTCTATTTCTTCCTGGTCCAGTTTTGGAAAGTTGTACTTTTCTAAGAATTTGTCCATTTCTTCCACGTTGTCCATTTTATTGCCATATAATTGCTGATAGTAGTCTCTTATGATCCTTTGTATTTCTGTGTTGTCTGTTGTGATTTCTCCATTTTCATTTCCAATATTATTGATTTGATTTTTCTCCTATTGTTTCTTGATGAGTCTGGCTAATGGTTTGTCAATTTTTTTTATCCTTTCAAAGAAGCAGCTTTTGGCTTTGTTGATTCTTGCTATGGTCTCTTTTGTTTCTTTTGCATTTATTTCTCTCCTAATTAATTTTTAAGATTTCTTTCCTTCTACTAACCCTGGGGTTCTTCATTTCTTCCTTTTCTACATGCTTTATGTGTAGAGTTAGGTTATTTATTTGATTTTTTGCTTGTTTCTTGAGTTATGCCTATATTGCTCTGAACTTTCCCCTTAGGACTGCTTTTTCAGTGTCCCACAGGTTTTGGGTTGTTTTGTTTTCATTTTCATTCATTTCTATGCACATTTTGATTTCTTTTTTGATTTCTTCTGTGATTTGTTGGTTATTCAGCAGCGTGTCGTTCAGCCTCCATATGTTGGAATTTTTAATAGTTTTTCTCCTGTTATTGAGATCTAATCTTACTGCATTGTGGTCAGAAAAGATGCTTGGAATGATTTCAATTTTTTTTTTTAATTTACCATGGCTAGATTTATGGCCCAGGATGTGATCTATCCTGGGGAAGGTTCTCTGTGCACTTGAGAAAAGGTGAAATTCATTGTTTTGGGATGAAATGTCCTATAGATATCAATTAGGTCTAACTGGTCTATTGTATCTTTTAAAGTTTGTGTTTCCTTGTTAATTTTCTGTTTAGTTGATGAATCCATTGGTGTGAGTGGGGTATTAAACTCTCCCACTATTATTGTGTTATTGTTAATTTCTCCTTTCATACTTGTTAGTATTTGTCTTACATATTGTGGTGCTCCTATGTTGGCTGCATATATATTCATCATTGTTATATTTTCTTCTTGGATTGATCCTTTGATCATTATGTAGTGACCTCCTTTGTCTCTTTTCACAGCCTTTGTTTTAAAGTCTATTTTACCTGATATGAGTATTGCTATTCCTGCTTTCTTTTGGTCCCTATTTGCACGGAAAATCTTTTTCCAACCCTTCACTTTCAGTCTGTATGTGTCCCCTGTTTTGATGTGGGTCTCTTGTAGACAACATATGTAGGGGTCTTGTTTTTGTATCCATTCAGCCAGTCTTTGTCTTTTGGTTGGGGCATTCAACCCATTTACGTTTAAGGTAATTATTGATAAGTATGATCCTGTTGCCATTTACTTTATTGCTTTGGGTTCGAATTTATATGCCCTTTTTTGTGTTTCCTGTCCAGAGAGTATCCTTTAGTATTTGTTGGAGAGCTTATTTGGTGGTGCTGAATTCTCTCAGCTTTTGCTTGTCTGTAAAGCTTTTGATTTCTCCTTCATATTTGAATGAGATCCTTGCTGGGCACAATAATCTGGGCTGTAGGTTCTTCTCTTTCATTACTTTAAGTATGTCTTGCCATTCCCTCCTGGCTTGAAGAGTTTCTATTGAAAGATCAGCTGTTATCCTTGTGGAAATTCCCTTGTGTGTTATTTGTTGTTTTTCCCTTGCTGCTTTTAATATTTGTTCTTTGTGTTTGATCTTTGTTAATTTGATTAATATGTGTCTTGGGGTTTTCGCCTTGGGTTTATCCTGTTTGGAACTCTCTGGGTTTCTTGGACTTGAGTGATTATTTCCTTCCCCATTTTAGGGAAGTTTTCAACTATTATCTCCTCAAGTATTTTCTCATGGTCTTTCTTTTTATCTTTTTCTTCTGGGAATCCTATGATTCGAATGTTGTAGCGTTTCATATTGTTCTGGAGGTCTCTGAGATTGTCCTCATTTCTTTTAATTCATTTTTCTTTTTTCCTCTCTGATTCATTTATTTCTACCATTCTATCTTCTAATTCACTAATCCTATCTTCTGCCTCTCTTATTCTACTATTTGGTGCCTCCAGAGTGTTTTTTTATCACATTTATTGCATTATTCATTATATATTGACTTTTTTATTTCTTCTAGGTCATTGTTAAACCATTCTTGCATCTTCTCAATCCTTGTCTCCAGACTATTTATCTGTGATTCCATTTTGATTTCAAGATTTCGGATTAATTTCACTATCTTTATTCAGAATTCTTTATCAGGCAGATTCCCTATCTCTTCCTCGTTTGTTTGTTTTGGTGGGCATTTATCTTGTTCCTTTACCTGCTGGGTATTCCTCTGTCTCTTCATCTTGTTATATTGCTGAGTTTGGGGTGTCCTTTCTGTATTTTGGCAGTTTGTGGAGTTCTCTTTATTGTGGAGTTTCCTCACTGTGTGTGGGTTTGTAGAGGTGGCTTGTTAAGGTTTCTTGGTTAGGGAAGCTTGTGTCACTGTTCTGGTGGGTGGAGTTGGATTTCTTCTCTCTGGAGTGCAATGAAGTGTCCAGTAATGCGTTATGAGATGTCTATGGTTTTGTAGGAACTTTGGGTAGCCTGTATATTGGAACTCAGGGCTGTGTTCCTGTGCTGCTGGAGAATTTGCTTGGTATGTCTTGCCCTGGAACTTGTTGGCCCTTGTGTGGTGCTTGGTTTCAGTGTAGGTATGGAGGCATTTGATGAGCTCCTGTCAATTAATGTTCCCTGGAGTCAGGATTTGGACTTAAGTCTCCTGCTTCCAGTTATCGGTCTTATTTTTACAGTAGTCTCAAAACTTCTCCTTCTATACAGCACCATTGATAAAACATGTAGGTTAAAGATGAAAAGTTTGTCCACTGTGAGAGTCACCCAGAGCGGTTCACAGAGTTACATGGAGAAGAGAAGAGGGAGGAGGGAGTTAGAGGTGACCCGAATAAGATGAGGTGGAATCAATACAGGAGAGAGCAGGCTAGCCAGTAATCACTTCCTTATGTGCACTCCACAACTGGACCTCTCAGAGATGTTCACGGGTTTATACAGAGAAGAGAAGACGGAGGAAGGAGACAGAGGTGGCCAGGAGGATAAAAGGGGGGAATGAAAAGGAGAGAGACAGATCCAGCCAGTAATCAGTTCCTAAGTGTTCTCCACTGTCTGGAACACACAGAAATTTACAGAGTTGGGTAGAGTAGAGAGGGGTTAGGGAGGAGACACCGGCAACCTGGTGGAGAAAAAGGAGAGTCCAAAGGGGGAGACAGCAGTCAAATCAGAAATCTCACTGCCAAGTTAAAATGGGTACTGAAGATTGGGTTCTTAAAGGTACAAAATTGGTAACAAATACCTAAAATCAAAAATTAAAAATCCAGAGTAGAGTTTGGAATTTCAAAAATACAATGTTAAAGAAAAGAAGAAGGAAAAGAAAGAGAGTGAAAAAAAAAAAAAAAAAAACCAAAGTCACAAAAATTATAAAGAAAATATCGGTACAAAATTGATAACAAGTACCAAAAAGCAAAAGTTAAAAATCTACAGTAGAGTTTGGAATTTCAAAAATACAATGTTAAAGCAAATAAGAAGAAAAAGAAAGAGGAAAAACAAACAAACAAACAAAAACAAAGTCACAAAAATTATAAAGAAAATATATGTACAAAATTGATAACAAATACCAAAAACCATAAATTAAAAATGTAGAGTAGAGTTTGGAATTTCAGAAGTACAATGTTAAAGCAAAGAAGAAGAAAAAGAAAGACAGAAAAAAAAGTCGCAAAAACTGTAAAAAAAAAAAAAAAAAAAAAAGTAGGTACAAAATTGATAAAAAATACCAAAAAGCTAAAATTAAAAATCTAGAGTAGAATTTTTAATTTCAAAAATACAATGTTAAAGAAAAGAAGAAAAAAAAGAAAGAGAAAAAGAAAAGAAAAAAACCAAGGTCATAAAAATTATAAAAAATATATATATGAAGTATGCTTTTTTAAAAAAAATAGCGTCTTTTTTTTTTTTTTTTTTTTTTTAACAAAGTAATCAGAACAGATCAGTCGCTCAGTCGTGTCCGACTCTTTGCGACCCCATGAACTGCAGCACGCCAGGCCTCCCTATCCATCACCAGCTCTCGGAGGTCACTCAGACTCACATTCATCCAGTCAGTGATGCCATCCAGCCATCTCATCCTCTGTCGTCCCCTTCTCCTCCTGCCCTCAATCCCTCCCAGCATCAGAGTCTTCTCCAATGAGTCAACTCTTCGCATGAGGTGGCCAAAATACTGGAGTTTCAGCTTCAGCATCATTCCTTCCAAAGAAATCCCAGGACTGATCTCCTTCAGAATGGACTGGTTGGATCTTCTTGCAGTCCAAGGGACTCTCAAGAGTCTTCTCCAACACCACAGTTCAAAAGCATCAATTCTTCGGGGCTCAGCCTTCCTTACAGTCCAGCTCTCACATCCATACATGACCACAGGAAAGAACATAGCCTTGACTAGGCGAACCTTTGTTGGCAAAGTAATGTCTCTGCTTTTGAATATGCTATCTAGGTTGGCCATAACTTTCCTTTCAAGGAGTAAGCGTCTTTTAATTTCATGGCTGCAGTCACCATCTGCAGTGATTTTGGAGCCCAAAAAAATAAAGTCTGACACTGTTTCCACTGTTTCTCCATCTATTTCCCATGTAGTGATGGGACCAGATGCCATGATCTTCGTTTTCTGAATGTTGAGCTTTAAGCCAAACTTTTCACTCTCCACTTTCACTTTCATCAAGAGGCTTTTTAGTTCCTCTTCACTTTCTGCCATAAGGGTGGTGTCATCTGCATATCTGAGGTTATTGATATTTCTCCCAGCAATCTTGATTCCAGCTTATGTTTCTTCCAGTCCAGCATTTCTCATGATGTACTTTGCATATAAGTTAAATAAACATGGTGACAATATACAGCCTTGACGTACTCCTTTTCCTATTTGGAACCAGTCTGTTGTTCCATGACCAGTTCTAACTGTTGCTTCCTGACCTGCATACAGATTTCTCAAGAGGCAGATCAGGTGGTCTGGTATTCCCATCTCTCTCAGAATTTTCCACAGTTTATTGTGATCTACACAGTCAAATGCCAAGGAGTGCTCAAACTACCGAACAATTGCACTCATCTCACACGCTAGCAAAGTAATGCTCAAAATTCTCCAAGCCAGGCTTCAGCAATATGTGAACCATGAACTTCCTGATGTTCAAGCTGGTTTTAGAAAAGGCAGAGGAACCAGAGATCAAATTGCCAACATCCGCTGGATCATGGAAAAAGCAAGAGAGTTCCAGAAAAACATCTATTTCTGCTTTATTGACTATGCCAAAGCCTTTGACTGTGTGGATCACAATAAACTATGGAAAATTCTTAAAGAGATGGGAATACCAGACCACCTGATCTGCCTCTTAGGAAATCTGTATGCAGGTCAGGAAGCAACAGTTAGAACTGGTAATGGAACAACAGACTGGTTCCAAATAGGAAAAGGAGTACGTCAAGGCTGCATATTGTCACCATGTTTATTTAACTTATATGCAGAGTACATCATGAGAAATGCTGGACTGGAAGAAACACAAGTTGGAATCAAGATTGCTGGGAGAAATATCAATAACCTCAGATATGCAGATGACACCACTCTTAGGGCAGAAAGTGAAGAGGGGCTAAAAAGCCTCTTGATGAAAGTGAAAGTGGAGAGTGAAAAGGTTGGCTTAAAGCTCAACATTCAGAAAACGAAGATCATGGCATCTGGTCCCATCATTGCATGGGAAATAGATGGGGAAACAGTGGAAACAGTGTCAGACTTTCTTTTTCTGGGCTCCAAAATCACTGCAGATGGTGACTGCAGCCATGAAATTAAAAGACGCTTACTCCTTGGAAGGAAAGTTATTACCAACCTAGATAGCATATTCAAAAGCAGAGACATTACTTTACCAACAAAGGTTCACCTAGTCAAGGCCCTGGTTTTTCCTGTGGTCATGTATGGATGTGAGAGCTGGACTGTGAGGAATGCTGAACGCCGAAGAATTGATGCTTTTGAACTGTGGTGTTGGAGAAGACTCTTGAGAGTCCCTTGGATTGCAAGAAGATCCAACCAGTCCATTCTGAAGGAGATCAATCCTGGAATTTCTTTAGAAGGAATGATGCTAAAGCTGAAACTCCAGTATTTTGGCCACCTCATGCGAAGAGTTGACTCACTGTAGAAGACTCTGATGCTGGGAGGGATTGAGGGCAAGAGGAGAAGGGGACGACAGAGGATGAGATGGCTGGATGGCATCACTGACTCAATGGATGCGAGTCTGAGTGACCTCCGGGAGCTGGTGATGGACAGGGAGGCCTGGCGTGCTGTGGTTCATGGGGTCGCAAAGAGTCGGACACGACTGAGCGACTGATCTGATCTGATCTGATCTGACACAGTCAAAGGCTTTGGCATAGTCAATAAAGCAGAAATAGATGTTTTTCTGGGACTCTCTTGCTTTTTCCATGATCCAGCGAATGTTGGCAATTTGATCTCTGGTTCCTCTGCCTTTTCTAAAACCAGCCTGAACATCAGGAAGTTCACGGTTCACATATTGCTGAAGCCTGGCTTGGAGAATTTTGAGCATTACTTTACTAGCATGTGAGATGAGTGCAATTGTGCAGTAGTTTGAGAACTCTTTGGTATTGCCTTTCTTTGGGAGTGGGATGAAAACTGACCTTTTCCAATCTTGTGGCCACTGCTGAGTTTTCCAAATGTGCTGGCATATTGAGTGCAACACTTTCACAGCATCATCTTTCAGGATTTGGAATAGCTCCACTGGAATTCCATCACCTCCACTAGCTTTGTTCCTAGTGATGCTTTCTAAGGCCCACTTGACTTCACATTCCAGGATGTCTGGCTCTAGGTCAGTGATCACACCATCATGATTATCTGGGTCGTGAAGCTCTTTTTTGTACAGTTCTTCTGTGTATTCTTGCCACCTCTTCTTAATATCTTCTGCTTCTGTTAGGTCCATGCCATTTCTGTCCTTTATCGAGCCCATCTTTGCATGAAATGTTCCTTTGGTAGCTCTGATTTTCTTGAAGAGATCCTTAGTCTTTCCCATTCTGTTGTTTTCCTCGATTTCTTTGCATTGATCGCTGTAGAAGGCTTTCTTATCTCTTCTTGCTATTCTTTGGAACTCTGCATTCAGATGTTTATATCTTTCCTTTTCTCCTTTGCTTTTCACTTCTCTTCTTTTTGCACCTATTTGCAATGCCTCCCCAGACAGCCATTTTGCTTTTTTGCATTTCTTTTCCATGGGGATGGTCTTGATCCCTGTCTTCTGTACAATGTCACAAACCTCATTCCATAGTTCATCACATCCATTGTATAATCATAAGGGATTTGATTTAGGTCATACCTGAATGCTTTAGTGGTTTTCCCTACTATCTTCAATTTAGGTCTGAATTTGGCAATAAGGAGTTCATGGTCCGAGCCACAGTTTGCTCCTGCTCTTGTTTTAGCTGACTGTATAAAGTTTCTCCATCTTTGGCTGCAAAGAATATAATCGACCTGATTTCGGTGTTGACCATCTGGTGATGTCCATGTATAGAGTCTTCTCTTGTGTTGTTGCAAGAGGGTATTTGCTATGACCAGTGCATTTTCTTGGCAAAACTCTGTTAGTCTTTGCCCTGCTTCATTCCGTATTCCAAGGCCAAATTTGCCTGTTACTCCAGGTGTTTCTTGACTTCCTACTTTTGCATTCCAGTCCCCTATAATGAAAAGGTCAGGAAGCAACAGTTAGAACTGGTCATGGAACAACAGACTGGTTCTAAATAGGAAAAGGAGTATGTCAAGGCTGCATATTGTCACCATGTTTATTTAACTTATATGCAGAATACATCATGAGAAATGCTGGACTGGAAGAAACACAAGTTGGAATCAAGATTGCTGGGAGAAGTAACAATAACCTCAGATGCAGATGACACCACTCTTATGGCAGAAAGTGAAGAGGGGCTAAAAGCCTCTTGATGAAAGTGAAAGTGGAGAGTGAGAGGGTTGGCTTAAAGCTCAACATTCAGAAAACGAAGATCATGGCATCTGGTCCCATCACTACATGGGAAATAGATGGAGAAACAGTGGAAACAGTGTCAGACTTTATTTTTCTGGGCTCCAAAATCACTGCAGATGGTGACTGCAGCCATGAAATTAAAAGATGCTTACTCCTTGGAAGGAAAGTTATGACCAACCTAGATAGCCTATTCAAAAGCAGAGACATCACTTTGCCAACAAAGTTTCGCCTAGTCAAGGCTATGGTCTTTCCTGTGGTCATGTATGGATGTGAGAGCTGGACTGTGAAGAAGGCTGAGCGCTGAAGAATTGATGCTTTTGAACTGTGGTGTTGGAGAAGACTCTTGAGAGTCCCTTGGACTGCAAGAAGATCCAACCCGTCCATTCTGAAGGAGATCAATCCTGGAGAAGACTCTTCAGAGTTCCTTGGACTGCAAGAAGATCCTACCAGTCCATTCTGAAGGAGATCAATCCTGGAAAAGACTCTTGAGAGTTCCTTGGACTGCAAGAAGATCCAACCAGTCCATTCTGAAGGAGATCAATCCTGGAATTTCTTTGGAAGGAATGATGCTAATGCTGAAACTCCAGTATTTTGGCCACCTCATGCGAAGAGTTGACTCATTGAAGAAGACTCTGGTGCTGGGAGGGATTGAGGGCAGGAGGAGAAGGGGACGACAGAGGATGAGATGGCTGGATGGCATCACTGACTTGATGGGTGTGGGTCTGAGTGACCTCTGGGAGCTGGTGATGGACAGGGAGGCCTGGCGTGCTGTGGTTCATGGGGTCGCAAAGAGTCGGACTTGACTCAGCGACTGATCTCATCTGATCTGATAATGAAAAGGACATCTTTTTGGGTCTTAGTTCTAAAAGGTCTTGTAGGTCTTCATAGAACCATTCAACTTCAGCTTCTTCAGTGTTACTGGTTGGGGCATAGATTTGGATTACTGTGACTTACTGTGTAAGGTTATAAAAGTGAAAATTAAAGGAGTAATAGAGGACTTAAAATTTTTTTTTTAATTTCAAAAGAAAGAAAGAATGATGGTAAAAATAGTAAAAATATATCTAGGACTTTCTCTGGTGGTGTTGTGGGTATTGTGGGGTCAGTTCATTTCAGCTAGTTCCTTGGTCTGGCTTATATTTCTCAAGATCTATAGTCCCCTTCCTATGTAGTCGGTACTAACGACAGTGTTTTAATCCATTGCCTATCACTTCTAAAGCGGTCCCTCTTTTATAGCTTCTTCTGTTTGCTGGTCTCTTCAGTGTCTGATTTCTGCCCTGATACAAAGGGGGCCGTGGTGGACACGTTGTTTTTAGTCTCACTTGTTCAGTCGCGCTGTGGGGAGGGAGGGATGCAACAAATAACACTGGCGTGTGCTCGCAATGCTTCAACCACACTGGGCCTGTCCCCACTCATGGCACGTGTAGCCTCCCTGCCCACACTGCTCAGGCTCTAGGTTGCTCTGCCAGGAACCATTCTAGGCCAGCCCTGGGCTGCTTGCACCTCCCAGGTCTAAGCCCCTCAGGTTCAGGCACTCGGGTTGTCCCCAGAGGCGCAGACTCGGTTGGGCTTGCATTTTGTGCCCTTCCCAGGTCTGAGCAGCTCAGGTGATGAGGTGTTTGGCCAGCACGGATGCTGCACTTATCGCCTCCCTGCTGCTCGGTTTTCTGGGTGTACAACAGGCGCACCTTCTCAGGAGGATGTTATCCGTCCAGAACCCCAAGAAGTCTTAGTTAGCAAAGAAGCCTGCTTACAGTTTTGTAGATACTGTCTCTCTGGGGCTGTGATTGCCCCCTTCCAGCTCTGGCTGCCTGTCACTGGAGGGGGATGGTCTGCAGCAGGCTATCTTTGTTTATTCCTTTGTTCCATGTGCGGGCCTGGTGGTGTCTTACATTAGGGTTGGCCTTTCGCGTGGTAGTTATCCCATAGTCTGGTTTCCAACCCCAGTTAGTTCGGTCAGATAGTGCTCAGGGCATTCAGGCCAGATCCCTACTACAAGTGATGCAGCCTGCGCCTCTCTGCCCAGTCCCCGCTTGCTAGTGGCAGGTGCAGGCATCTGCGCAGCTTCTCCAGTGTGGGAGTTACCGTTGGGCTCGTAATCTGTGGGTTTTAATTGTTTATTTATATTTCCTCCCTGTTATGTTGCCCTCTGTGCTTCCAAGGCTCGGCACAGACTCAGGAGTGAGAGTGTTTCCTGGTGTTTAGAAACTTCTCTCATTTTAAGACTCCTTCCCAGGATGGAGCTCTGTCCCTCCCTGTTTTGTCTCTTTTTTTGGTTTTATATTTTTTATTACCTACTTTTGAAACAATGGGTTGCTTTTCTGGGTGCCTGATGTCCTCTGCCGGTATTCAGAAGTTGTTTTGGGGAATTTACTCGGTGTTTAAATGTGCTTTTGATGAATTTGTGGGGGAGAAAGTGGTCTCCCCGTCCTATTCCTCCACCATCTTAGCTCTCCCCTGTCTCTGCTTTTCAATATGCTGTCTAGGTTGGTCATAACTTTCCTTCCAAGGAGTAAGCGTCTTTTAATTTCATGGCTGCAGTCACCATCTGCAGTGATTTTGGAGCCCCCCCCCCCCCAATAGTCTGACACTGTTTCCACTGTTTCCCATACTATTTCCCATGAAATGGAATGATCAGATGCAATGATCTTCATTTTCTGAATATTGAGTTTTAAGCCAACTTTTTTCACTCTCCTCTTTCACTTTCATCAAGAGGCTTTTTATTTCCTCTTCAATTTCTGGCAAAAGGGTGATGTCATCTGCATATCTGAGGTTATTGATATTTCTCCCGGCAATCTTGATTCCAGCTTGTGCTTCTTCCAGCCCAGCATTTCTCATGATGTGCTCTGCATATAAGTTAAATAAGCAGGGTGACAATATACAGCCTTGACGTACTCCTTTTCCAATTTGGAACCAGTCGTTGTTCCATGTCCAGTTCTAACTGTTGCTTCCTGGCCTGCATACAGGTTTCTCAAGAGGCAGGTCAGGTGGTCTGGTATTCCCATCTCTTTAAGAATTTTCTGCAGTTTATTGTGATCCACACAGTCAAAGGCTTTGGCATAGTCAATAAAGCAGAAATAGAAAAGTTTTTCTGGAACTTTCTTGCTTTTTCCATGATCCAGCGGATGTTGGCAATTTGATCTCTGGTTCCTCTGCCTTTTCTAAAACCAGCTTGAACATCAGGAAGTTCACGGTTCACATATTGCTGAAGCCTGGCTTGGAGAATTTTGAGCATTACTTTACTAGCGTGAGAGATGAGTGCAATTGTGCGGTAGTTTGAGCATTCTTTGGCATTGCCTTTCTTTGGGATTGTAATGAAAACTGACTTTTTTCAGTCCTGTGGCCACTGCTGAGTTTTCCAAATTTGCTGGCATATTGAGTGCAGCACTTTCACAGCATCTTCTTTCAGGATTTGAAATAGCTCAACTGGAATTCCATCACCTCCACTAGCTTTGTTCATAGTGATGCTTTCTAAGACCCACTTGACTTCACATTCCAGGATGTCTGGCTCTAGGTGAGTGATCACACCATCGTGATTATCTGGGTCATGAAGATCTTTTGTACAGGTTTTCTGTGTATTCTTGTCACCTATTCTTAATATCTTCTGCTTCTGTTAGGTCCATACCATTTCTGTCCTTTATCGAGCCCATCTGTGCATGAAGTGTTCCCATGGTATCTCTAATTTTCTTGAAGTGATATCTAGTCTTTCCCATTCTGTTGTTTTCCTCTATTTCTCTGCATTGATCACTGAGAAAGGCTTTCTTATCTCTTCTTGCTATTCTTTGAAACTCTGCCTTCAGATGCTTATATGTTTCCTTTTCTCCTTTGCTTTTTGCTTGTCTTCTTTTCACAGCTATTTATAAGGCCTCCTCAGACAGTCATTTTGCTTTTTTCATTTCTTTTCCATGGGGATGGTCTTGATCCCTATCTCCTGTACAATGTCATGAACCTCCGTCCATAGCTCATCAGGCACTCTGTCTATTAGATCTAGTCCCTTAAATCTATTTCTCACTTCCACTGTATAATCATAATTGATTTGACTTAGGTCATACCTGAATGGTTTAGTGGATTTCCCTACTTTTTTCAATTTAAGTCTGAATTTGGCAATAAGGAGTTCGTGATCTGAGCCACAGTCAGTTCCTGGTCTTGTTTTTGCTGACTGTATACAGCTTCTCCATCTTTGGCTGCAAAGACTGTAATCAATCTGATTTCAGTGTTGACCACTGGTGATGTCCATGTGTAGAATCTTCTCTTGTGTTGTTGGAAGAGGATGCTTGCTATGACCAGTGCATTCTCTTGGCAAAATTCTATTGGCCTTTGCCCTGCTTATCATATTCTACTTAACTACATGTTCATTTGTTTTCCCCACTAGACTGTAAGCCTCATCAGGTTTACTGCTCAAGAATCCAGGACTTATGCCTGAATAAAGGAATGAATACCATGCTATACACAAATAACACCTTCTGAATGGACTAAAAATTTAAATATACAGATCAAATTTGCTAAACAACTAACAAAGGATAAATATCCATCTGTTTTGGCATAGAAAAGTCTATGAAAGCCTATAAGCAGATGTAAACATAATCAATAAAAGACTGATTATAGATGAGTTAGCATAAAAGGAAGAAATATATGGGCGTAACAAAAACACCATAAACTATATTGGAAGCCAGATGACAAGTTGGGGGGAAATATCTGCAGGCTATATAGAATAAGTGGTAAATACCCATAAAGCTTTTTAAAGCACTTAAATATCGATATGAGAGAAGCAAATTCTTCACAAGTAAAGTACACCATAATATGAAATGTATATTTTTATTAAGAAACACAGATGACAAATATAAGTAGTGAATACCAGTGAATGTTTATTGTGTTTATAATTGTGTAAGGCATGTTCTAAGCCCTTTACAGAGTTAACCAATTAATCCTCAAAACAAACGAATGAGTTAGATGCTATTATTTTCTTATTTATCTTACAGAAGATAAAACTGAGTCCCAGAGAGTTTAAATAACTTTCCCCAAATCTCACAGTAGTGGAACCATCTTTCTACGTTATTCTCCCCACAAAGCATCGTGTGGATTTTACCCCACACAATCTAATAGTTCACACATCTAAAAGCTCTGCAGTTCCTTGATGCTGTTATCATGATGGGGAAAATATTTCACCCCAATAACAACAAATCAACATAATAAGGCACAAGACTTGGATGATTAAAATTGGGAGCTTTATATGCAGTTAACAATATAAAGAATCGAGTAAAATGAACTTTGCAAAATTACTGTTAAAAAATTAAAGAAGTTCAAGTTCTCTGGAAAACAAATCTTAAAATGATGCCTTTGCTTCGACCTAGCCATTGCATTGCAGTTGATTGGTTCAAAACTTTAACATCAAATATACTAATTATTGCATTTTTTATAAGAGAATACAACCACAGTTACTTAAATGACTAACAATAAGGGAGTGAATAAATTATGCTAAATGTGTTTCTATGTAGATATAAAAATTGCATCTAAAAGACTACTTGATTATGAGATATATTCTGAAGATTGTTGAAAAAGTCATATAGTAACATTACAATATTATAAAATGAATAATATTTTAAATGGAGTTATGCAATAATAAAATAAGATGTCCATATTTTGCTAGTAAACTTGTAGATATGTCTTTTTCTTATTTTGTTTGCTTCTAAATTTTCTAAGAGTTCTGTGTTGAAAATTATTTACTTAGTCACAAAAATTAATATGAGAGAGTTCTGGACTTTAAGATTTGACTCCTGGTTTTGTAGTTTGATAGCTTTTACGGTATTCCCACTCTTCTGTACAACTGTTAAGTAAGCCTAGTAAGCCTGCTTACCAACTAGTAAGCCTACCTCACAGGACTACCAGATTATGCAGTAGCATGAATGAATAAAATACCAAGTGTATAAAGTATGGCCAAAACATTCAAGCTGCCACTTTCATGGTGCTTAAGAGGTCTGGGCATAGTACTTAAATTTGTTCAATCGATTTCTAAAATTTCCACAGTAAGTTGAATTAGAATGTAAGCCAGGGACTGTTGTGATGTTGAGGGTACAAAATACCATGGCTGCTGGGGATCTGGGTCAATTTAAGTAATTTGTTCCCAATACGGGCAATCAGTAATTCCAAGTATGCTGCCTAACATATGGTTTAGACATGGGGGCTTGATTCAAGTGAATGCCAGTTTCAAAGGAATCTAGTCTGGTCAGTGCTGAAAGGTTGCTTGAATTTTCAGTGAGCAGAAAAATGCGTGATTGCTTTTGTTTTAGTTAATGAGATTAATTTGGAGCATGTTTTCAATGAGTGCCTTAAGTTATGCATACATATGAGCCTTAGTCTCAGTATAAAATTCTTGCAAAAAAGTGTGCCAGAACATCTGGAGTTCAAGAATTGACCCAGCCCGAAGAGACTAGAGAACTAACCAGAAATCTAAGGCACTTTTAGGATCAAACACGGCAGGGTTCCAAGTAGGTTCCAGTCAGCCATGTACATTGGATACCAGCTTTAGATTTTACCAATGGAAAAGGATTCTTGGCTTGCGATTCTGGCATGACTAAATCTCTCAACTCACATACTGGTGGCCTGTGGTCTACATTCCATTTAACACATGCATCTGTTCCATCTGAGAGATGTATTTCACTTGGCTTGCAGAGTTTAAGCAACATTAAAAATTAGTTTCCAATATTTAAATATCGGGAGACTTCCTAGCAAAATCTGGATTTTGTTTTTTTATGAGATATGGGACTATCTGGCAACACTGGGGCTCTATTTTCTATTGAAAACTGGCTAGAGCCCAGTAGCTGCTTCCATGAGGCATGCGGACTCTGGCTGCCCATATTCTTTGCTCTCTCTACCTAGTCTGCTTCTCTCACAGCCATTACCTGCATGACCCTGGAGTGATGTGTCTACAATTTTTCCTGGTACACAATGCTGCCTGCTTCCTAGGGAAAGTCAAAGGTTGTTAAAGACTGATGTGTACAAAATGTCAAACCCAAAGGGTTAAGTAGAGATGCCTGTAGGCTTGGTCTGGCTTACTGCTCTTCCATATATCAAAACGTGGAGTCAAAAGGCAAGACTTCCCTGGTGGTCTGGTGGTTATGACCTTGCCTTCCAATGCATTGGTATGGGTTCCATCCCTGGTCAGGGGGCTAAGATCCCACATACACTTTGGCCAAAAAACCAAAACATAAAACAGAAGCAATACTGTAACAAACTCAATCAAGACTTTAAAAATGGCCCACATTAAAAAAAAAAAATTCTTTAAGAAAAAAAGGAAAAAAAAAAGTGTTAGGTAAGCAGTCCATTCGAAACTTGGAACTCATTTAAACTTACATTTTCCAGGGAAATAAAGCACTCTGCTTTCCCAAATCAGAAATAGGCTAGTGGAAACAATATACACCAGAGAAAGTAAACTTAGATATGTGTGAGAGTGACTTATATGGAAAATATGTATGAACTTACCACATGACACTAGAACTCTCTATGTCTTAGTTTTTGAATATATAAATAAAGGTATTTGAAAATGAGACTCCCCAGTTCTTTAATCAATCCCATTCTATTGTTCTATGCAAAAGCTTGCTGTCTTTAACTCAGTTCAGTTCAGTTCAGTTCAGTCACTCAGTCATGTCCGACATTTTGCAACCCCATGAATCGAAGCAGGCCAGGCCTCCCTGTCCATTACCAACTCCCGGAGTTCACTCAGACTCACGTCCATCAAGTAAGTGAAGACATCCAGCCATCTCATCCTCTGTCGTCCCCTTCTCCTCCTGCCCCTAATCCCTCCGAGCATCAGAGTCTTTTCCGATGAGTCAACTTTTCGCATGAGGTGGCCAAAGTACTGGAGTTTCAGCTTTAGCATCATTCCTTCCAAAGAAATCCCAGGGCTGATCTCCTTCAGAATGGACTGATTGGATCTTCTTGCAGTCCAAGGGACTCTCAAGAGTCTTCTCCAACACCACAGTTGAAAAGCATCAATTCTTCAGCATTCAGCTTTCTTCACAATCCAACTCTCACATCCATACATGACCACTGGAAAAACCATAGCCTTGACTAGATGACCTTTGTTGGCAAAGTAATGCCTCTGCTTTTCAATATGCTATCTAGGTTGGTCATAACTTTCCTTCCAAGGAGTAAGTGTCTTTTAATTTCATGGCTGCCGTCACCATCTGCAGTGATTTTGGAGCCCAAAAAATAAAGTCTGACACTGTTTCCACTGTTTCCCCATCTATTTCCCATGAAGTGATGGGACCGGATGCCATGATCTTCGTTTTCTGAATGTTGAGCTTTAAGCCAACTTTTTCCACTCTCCACTTTCACTTTCATCAAGAGGATTTTTAGTTTCTTTTCAATTTCTGCCATAAGGGTGGTGTCATCTGCATATCTGAGGTTATTGATATTTCTCCTGGCAGTCTTGATTCCAGCTTGTGCTTCCTTCAGCCCAGTGTTTCTCATGGTGTACTCTGCATATAAGTTAAATAAACAGGGTGACAATATACAGCCTTGACGTACTCCTTTTCCTATTTGGAACCAGTCTGTTGTTCCATGTCCAGTTCTAACTGTTGCTTCCTGACCTGCATGTAGGTTTCTCAAGAGGCAGGTCAGGTGGTCTGGTATTCCCATCTCTTTCAGAATTTTCCACAGTTTATTGTGATCCACACAAAGACTTTGGCATAGTCAATAAAGCAGAAATAGATGTTTTTATGGAACTTTCTTGCTTTTTCCATCATCTAGCGGATGTTGGCAATTTGATCTCTGGTTCCTCTGCCTTTTCTAAAACCAGCTTGACATCTGGAAGTTCACAGTTCATGTACTGCTGAAGAATGGCTTGGAAATTTTGAGCATTACTTTACTAGCGTGTGAGATGAGTGAAATTGTGTAGTAGTTTGAGCATTATTTGGCATTGCCTTTTTTTGGGATTGGGATGAAAACTGACCTTTTCCAATCCTGTGGCCACTGCTGAGTTTTCCAAATTTGCTGGCATATTGAGTGCAGCACTTTCACAGCATCATCTTTCAGGATTTGAAAGAGCTCCACTGGAATTCCATCACCTCCACTAGCTTTGTTTGTAGTGATGGTTTCTAATGTCCACTTGGCTTCACATTCCAGGATGTCTGGCTCTAGGTCAATGATCACACCATCGTGATTATCTGGGTCGTGAAGCTCTTTTTTGTATAGTTCTGTGTATTCCTGCCATCTGTTCTTAATATCTTCTGCTTCTGTTAGGTCCATACCATTTCTGTCCTTTATCGAGCCCATCTTTGCATGAAATGTTCCTTTGGTATCTCTGATTTTCTTGAAGAGATCCCTAGTCTTTCCCATTCTGTTGTTTTCCTCTATTTCTTTGCATTGATCACTGAGGAAGGCTTTCTTATCTCTTCTTGCTATTCTTTGGAACTCTGCATCCAGATGCTTCTGTTTCCTTTTCTCCTTTGCTTTTTGCTTGTCTTCTTTTCACAGCTATTTGTAAGGCCTCCCCAGACAGCCATTTTGCTTTTTTTGCATTTCTTTTCCATGGAGATGGTCTTGATCCCTGTCTCCTGTACAGTGTCACGAACCTCATTCCATAGCTCATCAGGCACTCTATGAGATCTAGGCCCTTAAATCTATTTCTCACTTCCACTGTATAATCATAAGGGATTTGATTTAGGTCATACCTGAATAGTCTAGTGGTTTTCTGTACTTTCTTCAATTTCAGTCTGAATTTGGCAATAAGGAGTTCATGATCTGAGCCACAGTCAGCTCCTGGTCTTGTTTTTGCTGATTGTATATCTTTGGCTGCAAAGAATATAATCAATCTGATTTCGGTGTTGACCATCTGATGATGTCCGTGTGTAGTCTTCTCTTGTGTTGTTGGAAGAGGGTGTTTGCTATGACCAGTGCATTTTCTTGGCTAAACTCTGGTAGTCTTCGTCCTGCTTCATTCTGTATTCCAAGGCCAAATTTGCCTGTTAGTCCAGGTGTTTCTTGACTTCCTACTTTTGCATTCCAGTCCCCTATAATGAAAAGGACATCTTTTTTGGGTGTTAGTTCTAAAAGGTCTTGTAGGTCTTCATAGAACCGTTCAACGTCAGCTTCTTCAGAGTTGGGGCATAGACTTGGATTACCATGATATATATTTTTAAAATTTTATTCCATTTTTTAACTTTACAATATTGTATTGGTTTTGCCATATATCAAAATGAATCCACCACAGGTATACATGTGTTCCCCATCCTGAACCCTCCTCCCCCCTCCCTCCCCATACTATCCCTCTGGGTAGTCCCAGCACACCAAACCCAAGCATCCAGTATCATGCATCGAACCTGGACTGGCAACGCATTTCATATATGATATTATACATGTTTCAATGCCATTCTCCCAAATCATCCCACCCTCTCCCTCTCCCACCAAGACCAAAATACTGTTCTATACATCAGTGTCTCTTTTGCTGTCTCATATACAGGGTTATTGTTACCATCTTTCTAAATTCCATATATATGCGTTACTGTATTGGTGTTTTTCTTTCTGGCTTAATTCACTCTGTATAATAGGCTCCAGTTTCATATGATATTGAATGGTTTGCCTTGGAAATGAACAGAGATCATTCTGTTGTTTTTGAGATTGCATCCAAGTCCTGCATTGGACTCTTTTGTTGACCACGATGGCTACTCCATTTCTTCTAAGGGATTCCTGCCCACAATAGTAGATATAATGGTCATCTGAGTTAAATTCACCCATTCCAGTCCATTTTAGTTCGCAGATTCCTAGGATGTCAACGTTCAATCTTGCCATCTCCTGTTTGACCACTTCCAATTTGCCTTGATTCATGGACCTGACATTCCAGGTTCCTATGCAGTATTGCTCTTTACAGCATCGGACCTTGCTTCTATCACCAGTCACATCCACAACTGGGTATTGTTTTTGTTTTGGCGCCATCCCTTCATTCTTTCTGGAGTTATTTCTTCACTGATCTCCAGTAGCATATTGGGCACCTACTGACCTGGGGAGTTCCTCTTGTAGTATCCTATCATTTTGCCTTTTCATACTGTTCATGGGGTTCTCAAGGCAAGAATACTGAAGTTGTTTGCCATTCCCTTCTCCAGTGGACCACATTCTGTCAGACCTCTCACCATGACCCACCCATCTTGGGTGGCCCCACGGGCATGGCTTAGTTTCTTTGAGTTAGACAAGGCTCTGGTCCTAGTGTGATTAGAGTGACTAATAGTTTTCTATGTAAAAATAGCTTAATAGTTTTCTGTGATTATGGTTTCAGTGTGTCTGCACTGTGATGCCCTCTTGCCACACCTACCGTCTTACTTGGGTTTCTCTTACCTTGGACATGGGGTATCTTTAACTAGGAATATCATATTTTTAACAGGATCTAGCCTCCTAGCTCTTGAAGATATATGGAGATGATTCTACATCAAAACAACACAATAGCTTCCTGATGTATTTGTTTTTGTTAAAAGACTAAAACAGTACCAAAGTGAGCTCTTTATCTAGGAACCTGTATCTATAGCATTCAATAAAGAAATATGTGAAATTCAATAGATATTTTTCAACATTAGTTTCGAATGTCAAACAGCAAAATCTGCTTCAGCATTTATTTTATATGTGCTGTAAATTAAGTTTTCTAACCAGATAGTTTCCATCCTGGGCATGTCTTGTTAGCATTATTCTTTTGCACAGTAATCAAAATTTTCGTTTATAATGGCAAGCGTATGAAAATGTTGCTTAGTTTGTGTTTATTTTCTATCATAATTGTGACAGATGTAATTTCTGTTTAGCCATTTCCAAGGTACCATTTTAGTACAGTAAGAAAATATAGATTTTAATGCTGTCTAGACAGAGTGTTTGCTCTGATTCAATGCCAGAAGTGATCTGGATGTGTTGTCCAAGGTCTAACTTTATGTATGACTTCCCCAGTAGACAATATAGTAAGACAACCATCACGTAACTTCTAGCATTCAAATCCCGGCTCTACTGTTTTCTAGAGAAATAAAATTGTACACAGTACTCTCTGAGACTTTCCCCCTATTATAAATTGGACTGATGTTAAAATATATTATCTAATTCATGTTTCTATGAGTATTGAATGAGATAACATATCAAAATATTAAGCTCAGAATTAATACTGGTTGTTAATAAAAATGATACTGTTATTAATACAAAATTATATAAATTTATCAATAAAAATTCACTTTGCTTCTGAAAATTGTCATCAACAGATGTGTCCAATATAGAAAACAAGCTTTTTTAGTACTCTTTAGTACTCAAGGGGGGCTCAATAACGAGATGCAGATGCTTCAACTTTCCTTAGGCAAGTCTGTGACATCTGGCACCTGGCTACTCAAAATTCTCTAGAGGTCAGTCTAAATTACAAATTATGCTAATAAGATCATCTTGCATAGTCAATGAGCCAATGACAAGAATGAAGAAAGCTGATGATTAGTACTAAGCAACCGCTACTGATTTTGAATGAAATCAGAAAAAATGGACAAATAATTGGGGCAGGAAAAAGTTTAGTATAGTTTCAGTAAATTTACCTTAGATAAAGAATTCTTAGAGAAGTATCCTTTGCAATTTACATCTTTTGCTGATGATTTCCAAAATCTTTGCTTCTGTATTGTCAAAAGGATTTTTTTCAATTATGTAGTTGTACATTTATAAACTGATTTCTAAAGATTTTCATCCTAAATTTATATTGTTCCAAATGTTATGGTATTCAACACATTGTAATTATTAAAGCTTTCCAAAAATAAAACTGTTATATTGTTCTTCTAAATTATTTCACTCCTTCAAACACTTAGGAAGTTCACATTGCCCTTGATTTATTTAAAAATTCACAAACTGCTTTTCCTTAAACAGACAGAAATGTTCTTTCTCTTCTTGAATTCATATTTCTATTCCATGTTGAAACAGATTATTATCTCTAAGTACTGTTTTTGATCACCTAACACTACTCTGCAGGAAAATTTTGTATATTAATCTTAAGTTTTGAAAGTTCTGATAATTATAAATTTGTTACCTTTTTTCTTTTCGATTGAGCTGTGTTACAATTAATAATAGTGCAGAATTATACAAAATAGCAAAATAGAGCTTAGATTTTATTTGTAACAAAAATATACAAAAAATTATCATTAGAAATGTATTTCTTAATAATTAGTTCTTATATATGTTCTTATTATAATTAGTTCTTATATAATTAGTTCTAATTATTGCTATTTGTTGCTGCTTAGTCAGTAAATTATATCCAACTCTTTGCAACCCCATGGACTGTAGCCTGCCAGTCTCCTCTGTCCATGGGATTTTCCCAGACAAGAATACTAGAGTGTGTTGCCATTTCCTTCTCCAGGGGATCTTCCCAACCCAGGGATCAAACCCATGTCTTCTGCATCGCAGGTGAATTCTTTACCACTGAGCTACCAGGAAAGCCCAACAGCTTAATATCAAATTTATCCTAATTATATACATATATATATATGTATTTACATACATATATATGAAACCTTATTCACATAAAAGAGTAAATGGGAATTTGAAGGTGGTTTTACAAAACCAGTGTCCCTTAATTATTAAAGCTTCTTTTATGTGTTAAAATTTACATTGTGATCTATCATCATCAATAAGTACATATTAAGCCTTTTGGAACATTTTTAGACAGCAAAGAATTATAAACAATATAGTTTTACAAAATGATTTATTACATAGTCATTAGATTTCTGGAATGTAAACTAAAAATGTTATGAAAAGTTATTAAATGACTACTTAGGTGCATTATATTTTTTCACTTAGATATATTTATTTAATAGGCTATATGTGAAAGTTGTGAAAAATTACAATAATAAATTTAAATATATCTTTGATAGTAATTTTGAATCATGGTTCTATCTTAACTTGCACCTTAAGTATACTTGGAAGCTTCAGACACAACTGATATAAGGGTGTCTGGGAGTATCCACCAAACTTTTCCTCATCTCCAAGAGTGGTGTAAATACAGAGTGGGGAGCAAATTGTTATTGCACTATGTCTAGTATTTTCCATGTATATTCTCTCTGCTTTGAATATTCTTGCTTCCTTAATTCTTTACCAATAACCCAAGGTTGTGAAATAAAAATTGGTCATGCTGCCCACCCTACAGTGTTTCCTAATTTATAATACTCCAATGTGAACTATAATGCAGTTTCTAGTAACACATTACCACCATAAACATAAATATGTATAAGACTGCAAAGGACATGAAGTACTATGGTGCCTTAATTAAAAGATATTGGATTGACACTAATAAATTGCATTATTTATTCTTGTGGTATGCAGAGAATTCTATACCTTCCAATGGTCACAGTAAAATATAGAATGATAAAGAGGCATACTTTTCTTCTATACAATGGAAAGAGAGTGAATATGAAGGGGAACACAGGACAGAAAAAGAAACACTTCATTGTCAAAGCAAATACAAAAAAGAAAATTTAGAAGCTGAAAACTTGTTCTATTAAAACTATCCAGGGGGACTCTGGGGTTTTATTAGAGCCTAACTTACTTGAGGGAAGGAAAATGCCTAGCTCCAGCTGACCCTAGCTTTCTAACTGGGGGAAGGGAAATCCACAGCTCTAACTCCTAGTCACTGTGTCCGCCTAAGGGGAGAGGGTACGGAGAAGCAGCAGTAAAGTTCACAATCCGGGAGCACAGTTTCACCAAAAGAGTGAGATCCAATAGGACCACAGAATACTTCCTATTCCCACACACCTTAGGACTACATTACTAAAGACCTATTTACCTTATTATTTTTTTTTTTTTTTGATACCTTTTTTCCCTCCTGTGCTATTCAGTAGGTTCTCATTAGCTATCTATTTTTTACATTGTAGTGTACCTATATCAGTCCCAGTCTCCCAGTTGATCCCACCCTCCCCATGTCTATATGTTTGTTCTCTGTGTCTATGTCTCTATTTCTACTTTGCAAATAGATTCATCTGTACTATTTTTCCAGTTTCCAATATATTCATTAATATACAGTATTTGTTTTTCTCTTTCTGACTTATTTCATTCTGTATGACAATCTCTAAGTCTGTCCACATCTATAGCATACCATGTCTGCCTTTAAACAAAAAATTGCAAGGTATACTAAAAAGCAAAAAATATAATCTGAAGAGATAAGGAAGGAATATTGGACTCATATGAGGCAGAAATATTGGAATTATCAGAACAGGGGTTTAAAAAACTATTCATAAGTCCCCTACACATGAATGATTTGCAGTTGTAGAGCACATTCATAAGTCCAAGTTGTTTATAAGGCCAACCAAGTTATCCTAGGTACCCAAGTAATCAGCGATATAAGTACTGTATTGCAGTAGGTTTAAAATACTTTTCACACAAATAATACATAAAAAAGCAAACACAAAAAATAAAAGAACATATTTTAAATCTTATAGTACCTTGAAAATTATAGTTGTACAGTACAACAGCTGGCATACACGGGTTGGCATGAAATGAACAGAAAAGAAGAGTTCCTGACTGGAGGAGGGAGATGAGATGGGAGATGGTAGAGCTGAAGGATTACCAGCAATAGGAGGTGGAGGGGAAGCTGTAATTTCACTCAAGCCTGGTGTTGATGAAACACATGTTCACATCTTTGAAAGTTCACAACTTGAAAGTTCAGATTATTACTGCATTACTAATATGCAAAGAGATTTAATGTATAAAGTAGACAACATGAAGGAACTAGATGGATAATATAAGCAGAGAGAAATTCTAAGAAAGAATAAAAAATAAATGCTAGATTCAAGAATATTGTAATGGAAATGAAGAATACCTTTGACGTGCTCATTAGTAGACTAGAAAGAGCTGAGGAAAGAATCTCTGAGCTTGAAGATGACAGCAGAAACTTACAAAATTGAAAAGCAAAGAGAAAAAGAGAAAAATTAAAAAACACAGAATATATAAGAACTGTGGAACAACTACAAAACATAAAATATGCATATAGAAAATACCAAAGGAGAAGAGAGGGGAAGAAAACCCACAAGTAATATTTGAAGCAATAATATTTGAGATTTTCCCATATTAATGTCAGACACTAGACCACAGATCTAGGAAGCTGAGTGAATATGAAGCAAGATAAATTTCAGTAAAAATTATATCTAGACATGCCATATTCAAATATCAAAAAATCAAAGATAAAGACAAAATTTTGAGAGAAGCCAGAGGAATACACACCTTACCTATAAAAGATCAAAGAATTACATTCAACTTCTCCTCAATACTATGCAAGCCAGAGTGAAGTAAAAATTTTTAAAAATGCATAAACACAGAATTCTGAAATTGTGAAATTATCCTCCCAAAGTGATGGGAAAGTAAAGACTTTCTTGCACAAAAATGAAAGAATTTCTTGCCAGTAAACCTAACTTGCAAGAAATGTTCAAAGAAGTTCTTGAGAGGGAAAGAAATATTATAGGTTAGAAACTTGAATCTACATAGAGTAAGAGCATTAGAGAATATAAAGGTGAAATAAAATTTTTATTTTTCTCATTTTTAACTGATAACAATTGCTTCAAATAACAACTGCAATGATGTAGTCTATTTCCTACCTTCCTCTGTCCGTGTATATACTTTTAGACTATATTATATATGTATATTTACTTATGTAAAAGTGAGTTGAATTATAGTATGATGCAAAGGATGGTAGAGAGGAATTGGGAATGTTTTATTCCTGCAAGGAATATAAGGTTCATATGAGTGGTATAGTATTATCTGAAAGTGGACTTGGATTAACTGTAAAGGTATATTTCAAACTCTAGGGCAAACAACAAAAATGGTTAAAAAAAGATATAACTGATACACTAAAAAGGACAGAAGTGAAATCATATAAAATATTTGCAAAAGACACATCTGAGAATGATTTTTCCAAAATGTAAAAAAAAAAAAAAAAACCAGTATATTCAACAGTAAGAAAATTTAAAACCTGATTAAAAAATGGGCAAAGGGCCCAAAGACACACATCATCAAAAAAGGCATATAGATGTCAGGAAAATACACAAAAAGATATCACCAGATAATTGAAGATTAAAACAATGAGATACCACTATATATTTATTAAAGAGATTAAATTTAGAACACTGTCAACACCAAACACTGGTGAGAATATGGAATAACAGGCACTCTCATTCACTTTTGATAGGAATACAAAATACTGTCATCACTTTGGGAGATAGGGCTTCCCTGATGACTCAGATGGTAAAGAATTTGCCTGCAATGTAGGAGACCTAAGTTCGATCCTTGGTCGGGAAGATCCCCTCAAGGAGGAAATAGCAACCCAATCCAGTATTCTTGCCTAGAGAATTGCATGTGAAGCCTGGCAGGCTACAGTCCACAGGATCACAAAGAGCTGGACATGACTGAGTGATTAGCACTTTCACCATTTTTGGAAGATAGTTTGGTAGTTCCTTCCAAAGCTAAGTCTATTCTTACCATATGATCTAGAAATCATATTCTTTGATGTTTACTTATATAAATTGAAAAATGTCAACACAAGAATGAAATATAGATATTTATAGCAACTTTATTCATAATTGCCAAGTTAATGGGGTATTACATAGCACTGAAAATAAATGAGTTATCAAGCCATAAGAAGAAATAGAGGAATCTTAAATGCATATTACTAAATGACAGATGCCAATCTGAAAAGGATAAACACTGTAGGATTCCAACTGTGTAGCATTCTAGATAAGGCAAACCTACGGAGATGTTAAAAGATTGGTAATAGCCAGTGGTTATGCATATGAAAGGAATGAATTGGCAGAGAATAGAGGATTTTTAAGGCACTGAAACTGTTCTATAATACTAAAATAGTGGATACTACAATAGTGGATAGTTGACATACACATTAAACCCATACAATATATAACACCAAGAGTGAACCCTAATGTAAACAATGGACCTGAGCTAATAATAACATATTGGAGTAATTTTATCAGTTGTTAACAAATGTAGCACTCTGGTAACAGATGTTGGTGGGAGGGGGCATGTTTTGCCTGTGTGAGGGTAGGGAATGTATTTGTATCCCTCACAGAATTATGCATTGCCCATGTTGAATACTGCTAAACAATACTACAGAAGGTAATTCCAATTTTGCCTGGTGAGTTGGGGGCACATCGGCTTTGTGCATGATCTCTGAGGAATATGATGGACTCATCATATATAAGACTCAGCCTCTTTCTCAACTGAGAAACAATGGAAATAGCAGCTTTCCTGGACTATTAAGAATAGCTATATTCTTAATCTTCAGAATGACTCTCAACAGTAGGTGTCCATGTATGGCATTGAGTGGGAAATTGTGAAACTGATTAGCATGATTTGAAAAGGACTGAAATTTTAAAGAATGAATGGAGCCAGAATAAAAACATTTTTTCAGTGGCTATATGTTAAAAAAAAGAATACAAACTACAGAACTGGTTCAGAAAAGTCACTAAATAAAGAACAACGAACTCTGGGGAAGGGGAGAATGTGATTTCCAAAATTACCACATTATATTATTTAAAGCATTAAGTTTTCAACAAAAAATTATGAGACATATCAAGAAACAAGAAAGCATTGTCCATAAACAAGGAATAAAATAAACAGAAACTGTCCCTGATGAAGCTTGGATGCTGGACTTACTAGACATCGACTTTTTAAATCAACTATTTAAATATGCTCAAAGAACTAAAAAAAAATCCATGTCTAAAGAACTAAATGAAAGTAAGAGAATGATTTATCATTAAATATAGAATATCAATAAAATGTATAAATCATAGAAAAGAGCCAAAGAGAAATTCTAAAGTTGAAAAGTGTAGGGACTGAAATAAAGAACTCACTAGAGGAACTCAACAGCAGATTTCAGCAAGCAAAAGAACCCTTGAGCTTGAAAATAAGTCAATTGAGACTATCCATTTAGAGAAATACAAAGAAAAAGAAGAGTGAAGGAAAAATGAGAGCCTCAGAGCCCTGTGTGATATCATGAAATATACCATCACATTCATGGGAATCCCAGAACAAGATGAGAGAAAGAAAAAGGCAGAAAAATATGCTTTAAAAATAATGAAAACAAGCTACAAACCCGAGAAGCTCATGAATTTGCAGAAGGATAAACTCACAGATCCACATCTATACATATCATAAAAAACAGCTGCCCAGAATAATTTATATCACAGAGAATTACTTTAATTTTTAAAACTTAAAATTAGTATATAAAGCTTATTTTTCATGATGAAGGGTCTGAACATATTTAATATACAATGCAAAAATGGTTCTGGTGGTCGTGGTAGAGTATCAGAGCCAGAATTTAATTTTAAGGGCAATAACTTAACAGATATGATTTATTTCATGTTATTTAAGTTCTCCATTTTTCTTTTTCTCCTTCCTGTTCTTACCTGTTACTGTAGGGATCAAAGTAACAAGATGGAGCTAAAAGAGGATGGGAAAAGGTCAACAGAATAGTAACCACTTGCTTGTGAAATTCCAGATGGAATTTTATCACCAAGAAATTGTAACTTAAATACTGATTTTGAATGTGAAAATTTGGCATTCTTCTCTCAAGACACATTGTGACATTTACCGTTACTTAATAAGTTTGGAAATGCAAGGTCAGACTTAGAATGTTTGTGTCATCCTTGGTACTCCCTTAAATATGAGTAATGTTAGATGAAAACTGATTCCTGTGGTTGGGCGGCTTATTTTCAAAGATATGGCTCTTTTTCAGATAAGAATAAGTGATCCAGGTAAAAAACTCATGAAACATTTTGGGAGCACTTACTATTTACTTTGGTATGCAAGATAGACAAAATTTCTATTGTTACAATGATTACAGGGCCTTCTATAATTACAGCCACAGTCCTAGTGGCTCAGATGGTGAAGAATCTGCCAGCAATGCATGGGACTGGAGTTCAATCCCTGGGTTGGGAAGATCCCTTGGAGAAGGAAATAGCTGGCCACTTCAGCATTCTTGCCTGGAGTATTCCATGGACAGAGGAGCCTGGTAGGCTATTATTCATGGGGTTGTAAGGAGTCAGACACAACTGAGCAATTAACACACATAAAGATTACATTTTAGAAGGGAAGACATGTAGTAAATATAAGCATGTAGTAGAGTAAATAAGGTAATTTCATATGGAGACAAGTAGGACATACATCATTTGTGGTACCTAGTGAAAAACGAAAATTCAAGGGTCTTGTTCAAGTATTAATAAGAATTTCAAGATAGCAACTGCTGAGCATAAACCAAATGAGTGATCATTTTAATCATAGGGCCCTATGTGACTGCACAGATTGCAAGCCCATGAAACCAGGCATACATATAAATGTTGTAAAGGAAAGAATACAGGTTAGATAGGTTGGGTTAGAATTAGATAAATTGGCTAAAAGACTGTTAAAGCTTTAACAGTTTAAATAGTTAAAAATACAACTCTATCCAAATAATTGTGTGTGCTGTGTGTTTTACAATGTAAGTTATGATATTTAAAAAATGTAGCTAGAAAGACAGACTTTAAATGCATGCTGTCATTAAGCTAATATAATGTAGTACTTTTATGAAGGAATAAACTCAACCTTTGAATTGAGCAAACTGAATGCCCTTCAAAAAACAGCACTGAATTTGATTTGGTGATGAAGTAAGATTATCTTAATACTTGGTTCTTAGCATGTGCCAAGAATACAATAAAAACTTTAAAATGATAATTACTTATCAGTAAAAGCAAGTTTTATCATTGCTGCCTAATTTCTTATAGATTTTTTTTTTCCTTTGCAGAAAAGTATTTCACTTTATTCTACCAGTTTCTCTAGTCTATGGAGATATATGAATTATCTTGACTATTCATGGCCACTCATCAAATCCTACCTGGCACTTAAAAAAACATTGACAAAATGAAGAGAAATTTTAATTACATCCTCTGTGTTTGCTGTTGGTCACTGATAATTAACAATATGGTAGAATTCTTTGGATCAGATCAGTCACTCAGTCGTGTCCAACTCTTGGCAACTCCATGAATCACAGCACGCCAGGCCTCCCTGTCCATCACCAACTCCTGGAGGTCACTCAGACTCACATCCATCGAGTCAGTGATGCCATCCAGCCATCTCATCCTCTGTCGTCCCCTTCTCCTCCTGCCCTCAATCCCTCCCAGCATCAGAGTCTTCTCCAATGAGTCAACCCTTCGCATGAGGTGGCCAAAGTACTGGAGTTTCAGCTTTAGCATCATTCCTTCCAAAGAAATCCCAAGGCTGATCTCCTCAGAATGGACTGGTTGGAACTCCTTGCAATCCAAGGGACTCTCAAGAGTCTTCTCCAACACCACAGTTCAAAAGCATCAATTCTTCGGCGCTCAGCCTTCTTCACAGTCCAGCTCTCACATCCATACATGACCACAGGAAAGACCATAGCCTTGACTAGGCGAACCTTTGTTGGCAAAGTAATGTCTCTGCTTTTGAATATGCTATCTAGGTTGGTCATAACTTTCCTTCCAAGGAGTAAGCGTCTTTTAATTTCATGGCTGCAGTCACCATCTGCAGTGATTTTGGAGCCCAGAAAAAGAAAGTCTGACACTGTTTCCCCATCTATTTCCCATGTAGTGATGGGACCAGATGCCATGATCTTCGTTTTCTGAATGTTGAGCTTTAAGCCAACCTTTTCACTCTACACTTTCACTTTCATCAAGAGGCTTTTGAGTTCCTCTTCACTTTCTGCCATAAGGGTGGTGTCATTTGCATATCTGAGGTTATTGATATTTCTCCCAGCAATCTTGATTCCAACTTGTGTTTCTTCCAGTCCAGCATTTCTCATGATGTACTCTGCATATAAGTTAAATAAACAGGGTGACAATATACAGCCTTGACGTACTCCTTTTCCTATTTGGAACCAGTCTATTATTCCATGTCCAGTTCTAACTGTTGCTTCCTGACCTGCATACAAATTTCTCAAGAGGCAGATCAAGTGGTCTGGTATTCCCATCTCTTTCAGAATTTTCCAGTTTATTGTGATCTACACAGTCAAAGGCTTTGGCCTAGTCAATAAGGCAGAAATAGAGGTTTTTCTGGAACTCTCTTGCTTTTTCCACGGTCCAGCGGATGTTGGCAATTTGATCTCTGGTTCCTCTGCCTTTTCTAAAACCAGCTTGAACATCAGGAAATTCACGGTTCACATATTGCTAAAGCCTGGCTTGGAGAATTTTGAGCATTACTTTACTAGCGTGTGAGATGAGTGCAATTGTTCGGTAGTTTGAGCATTCTTTGGCATTGCCTTTCTTTGGGATTGGGATGAAAACTGACCTTTTGCAATCTTGTGGCCACTGCTGAGTTTTCCAAATTTGCTGGCATATTGAGTGCAGCATTTTCACAGCATCATCTTTCAGGATTTGGAATAGCTCAACTGGAATTCCATCACCTCCACTAGCTTTGTTTGTAGTGATGCTAAATTACCAAATTCTTATTCAATAAGATTTTCTCTGAAAGAATTTACTTGCTGGCGTGGAAACTTTCAAATTCTTGTTGGAGCTCTTGCCCTTAACCTACTTTGTTTTTTCCTCTAATATACAATAAACAAGGAGGAGCTATGATCTTTATTACATGATGCAGCAAATCTATATAGATATATCTCCTACCAGGATCTGTTTTTTCTCTCTAGAACTCTGACTAATAAAGATTTTGGTACTGAGAGTGGCTTCTGAGGAACAAAATCTTAAAAATGAGTTTTCTGAAAGTGGTTCTCTAATTCAATTAGATTTAGATGTAAAGACACATTCCCAGCAGTAAGAGGAGCTGGTAGTCCATGCCATTATGTGGCAATAGAGATGAAAATATCACTTACAAAAGGTGAAGTTATGGGTGATTGTCTATTATAGTTACAGCATTTCAGTGAAACTAAGAATTAGCATGAGATTGGTTAGTTGCTCCTAGCTGCACTGGAAAAGGAAAGAATGAACTCAGAGTTTCAGATTCCCATTTCAAGGTCCACATTAATGATTTAAAAGTTGCTTTGTGTATTCTGCAAGAAACCCTTATCTTCCATGGCCACAGCACTGAAATTGCTGAAAACCAAGTCCACAGTCTCATCAAGTGAGTAGCTAAAATACAAAATAAATTGAATTCCCAATCTCACAGATTACCTGATATTAAAGAGAGGGCATTGATGTTCAAACTGCCATACAATTGCACTCATTTCACAGGTGAGCGAGATTATGGTCAAAATCCTTCAAGATAAGCTTCAGCAGTACACGAACTGAGAACTTTGAAATGTACAAGCTGGGTTTCAAAAAGACAGAGGAACTGAGATCAAATTGCCAACTTTCCTTGGATCATGGAGAAAGCAAGACAATTCCATAAAAATATCTATTTCTGCTTCACTGACTAAGCTAAAGCCTTTGAGTATGTGGATCACAACAAACTGTGAAGATGGGAGGACCAGACAACTTATCTGTCTCATGAGAAACCTATATGCAGGTCAAGAAGCAACAGTTAGAAAGCAGACATGAAACAATGGAATGGGTCAAAATTGGGAAAGGAGTATGACAAGGCTGTATATTGTCACCCTGCTTATTTAACTTCTATGCAGAGTACATCATGCAGGAACTACAGAGCCTCTTGATGAAGGTGAAAGATAAGAGTGAAAAGACTGCATGAGTTTTTCAATTAATACAAACAGAAATCCAAGGAATATGTTTGGGAATGGATATTTAGAATGTGAGACAACAGTGGAAGGAATTTAAAGTTGAATTGCTGCTGCTGCTAAGTACCTTCAGTTGTGTCTGACTCTGAGAGACCCTATGGACAGCAGCCCACCAGGCTCCTCTGTCCACGGGATTTCCCAGGCATGAATACCAGAGTGGGTTGCCATTTCCTTCTCCAAAAGTTGAATTAGGCCAAATTTATTGATATGCACGCATCTATTAGAGATTCTAGATTTAATGTTGCAGCTTGAGAAGTTATACAAAGTCCTAACAGTTTGTTTAGGGAGCCGAAACATGGACCAAAACTAACCTATATTAAGTGAAATTCCAATGTCAGAACTGCCATGGTATACTGCAGAAAGAGGTATCCAATGTGTTAAGGAGACTATAATGTTAGAGAGCATTTGTCCTGCAAGATGTTCTTATTTTCCCTGGTAGAGTTCAGACAACTTACTGTTCACCATGACTATGAGAAATACATTTGTAGGAGAAGCCTCAGGATCCATAAAGTGCTCTTTTTGTTCTTCTATGTAGCTCAGAAATTACAGTGAGAATTCTTGTCACTGAATTGAGAAACCTAAGTGTGATGCAAAAAATTGGATCCCAGGGTGACAGGGACCAAGAGGCAGCATTTAATCATGAAAGACAAGGTGGAAGTGGGTTCTATAATGGACAGCAGAAACAAAGCTGTCATCAGATTAGTCTGACTTACAGAGACCTATGGCATTGGTGAACTGATCAGGCAGCTCCTAGAAGTGAAGAACCCACTCCAGTGTTCTTGCCTGGAGAATCCCAGGGATGGGGGAGCCTGGTGGGCTGCCGTCTGTGGGGTTGCACAGAGTCAGACATGACTGAAGCAACTTAGCAGCAGCAGCAGAAGTAAAGAATATGTACAATCCACTTAATTCTTACATGTATAAGCAGAAGAGTTCTAAGCCAAGTGAACAGAAGTTTAATTTAAATCATAAAACTAGAGTTAGCCCTTCAATTCATTCCTAGACATGAGACAGTTTACAGACTCAGAACCCCTCTAATGAAGGGGAGGCTGGTTTTCCTTAAGGAAGGAACTTGCTTCACGGCAAAAAATTATAATCTTCCTATCAGCTTTTTCTAGAGGGGCCTAAGACCTTTTGACAGGCTGACAGTTCAGGGGGAAGGAGAATGATCAGAACTTTCAGGGATTACTGGATACTGCCTCGGAAGTGACACTAATTCCTTGAGACCTGAAATGTCTGTGATCTACTAGTCAGAGCAGGGACTCATAAAGATTGAGTGATCAGAGGTTCCTGCTCAGATCAGTTCCACAGTGGTTAAAGTAGGTCTCTAAACCTGTTCTATGTTTATTTCCCAAGTTCTGGAGTAGATCACTGGAACAGACACACTTAGCATTTTACAGAGTATCCTGTGTTGATTCCCTGATCTTTGAAATAAAGGCTTTTATGATAGAAAAGGTCAAGTGGACACCAATAGAACTGTCTGGACTTGCAAAGAAACATTAAACTAAAAGCAATACTGCATTTTTGTGGGCATCAACAATATTAGCGCTACCATAAGGGACTTGAAATATCCAAGGGTGGCGATTCCCACCATTTCTATTTGAACTGTATAGAAAACAGATTGATCTTGGAAAATGGCAGTGGCTTATTATAAACTTAATTGGATGATGACTCTTAATTGTAGCTGCTATTTCAGATATGAGTTCATTGCTGGAATAAATTAACACACTCCTAGTACCTGGCATGTAGTTATTGCTCTGAAAAATGCTGTTTTCAATACCTTTTGACAACCAGAGCAATTTTTATCAGCTGGCAAGGCCAGCAATATGCCTTCAGTGTCCTATATTAATTCAACTCTCTATCCTATGTCATAGTTTAATCTGCAGAGACCTTGAATCATGTTTACCTTCCACAAGACAACATAATCATCCATTGTTATGCCGACTGGCCCTGGTGAACAGAAAGCAACTACTCTAGCATACTGGAAGGTCATTTATGTGTCAGAAGGTGGGAGATTAATCCAACAGAATTCTAGGGTTTTCCACCTCAGTGAAGTGTCTAGGGGATAAAATTGGTTGAAATATTCCCTTTAACATGAAGGATAAGTTGTTACACTTAGCCCCTTGTACAACTAATAATCAAGACACAACACCAAGTGGACAGCTTTGGATTTTGAAGGCAACATATTCCTCATTTGGGTGTGCTGCTCTGGCTTCCTTGCTGAGTGATACTAAAAGCTGCCAGTTTTGAGTAGGCTCTAAAGGAGAAAAGGATCAACAGTAGGTCCAGGATGCCATGCAAGCCATGCTATCATTTAGGCAAAGGACCCAATAGATCCAGTGGTTCTTGACATATCACTGGCACACTAAGATGCTGTTGGCGCCTTTGGCAGGCTGCTAGAGATGCATTGCAGCTCATACCCTGGAGGAAAGCTTTGCCATCCTTGATGGACAACTACTCTCCTTTTGGCAAATGGTTTTTGGTTTGCTCCTGGCCCTTACTTGAGACTGAACACTTAGCTATGGACCACCAAATTACCATGTGACTTAAACTTCCCATCACAAACTGGGTATTGTCTCAACCACTAAACATAAAGTTGGGTGTGCATAGCACCATGGGATTATCAAATGGAAGAGGTATATACAAGATTATACTTGAGAAGACACTGAAGGCTCAAGAAGTAACATGAGACAGTGGCCCAAATGCCATATTCTCTACTCCTGCTACAGTCTTTTCTATCCCAGGCCAGTTCTATGGCCCAATGAGGAGTTATCTACTTGGGGCATGGTTTACAGGTGGCTATATACAATCCACAGGCACCCCCTGAAAGAGAATAGGTTTGGCACTACAGTTCCTTTCTGAGACATCTCTGGACAGTGGTAAGGTGAAATTCTCCTAGTGGGTAGAAATTTGAGCAGTATGCTTTGTTGCTCTTTTGGGGGGAGGTAGGAAAAATGGCCAGAAGTGCAAGTCTATACTGCTTATTAAGCTGCTGCCAGTGGTTTGGCTTGACTGTAAGGGACTTCAAATATAATTCAGAAATCTCTGACAAGGAGGTCTATGGTTAATCATGCAAGTAGACCCCCTTGAATGAGCTAAAAAATGTGAAGATATTTTGTCCCATGTGAAAGTTCACTAAAAAGTGACCTTAGCAGTTGTTCAACAGGCAAAGAGGGGAAGCACTGTACTTGCTGGGATAATTGCTCCTGAGTACCAAGGGGAAACTGGGCTGCTACCTCAAAATGGCAGCAAGGAAGACTGTGTCTGACGTACAGCAGGTTCCTTGGGGGTTGTTTAGTACTACCACATTCTATAATCAGAGCTAATTGGATACAACAACTACGCAATTCAGCCAGGACTGCTAATGACCCAGACCCTTCAGGAAGGAAGTTTTGGATCACCCCAACAGGTAAAGAAACATAATCAATTGAGATGTTTGCTGAGGGCAAAGGGAACATGGAGTGGATAGTGGAAGAATGTAGTCATAAATCTAATCTCTGACTGTGTGATCAGTCATAGATAGAATGAGGAATATAATATTATGAATGTTATTTATTTTGTTATGACCATGCTTGTGTGTGTGTGTGCATATATAGTATATACAGCAGCCAAATTATTCATTTAATGTGTTCTTCCTACTTCTTCCAAGTAATTCTACTTTCCATGGCATAGAGTTTATTTTTACACTGTTTAAAAAGTAAATGACCAGATGACAAGTTTCTAAAGTTAATTTGTGTTGGGGGAGGGGGTAAACATTAAAAATATTATCAGATACAGGATGCTTGGGGCTGGTGCACTGGGATGACCCAGAGGGATGGTACAGGGAGGGAGGTGGGAGGGGGGTTCAGGTTGGAGAGCACGTGTACATCCGTGGTAGATTCATATTGATGTATGGCAAAACCAATACAATATTGTAAAGTAATTAGCATCCAATTAAAATAAATAAATTTAGAAGTTGCTTGTATATTTTTGAGATTAGTTGTTTGTCTGTTGCTTCATTTGCTATTATTTTCTCCCATTCTGAAGGCTGTCTTTTCACCTTGCTTATAGTTTCCTTTGTTGTGCAGAAGCTTTTAAGTTTGATTAGGTCCCATTTGTTCATTTTTGATTTTATTTCCGATATTCTGGGAGGTGGGTCATAGAGGATCCTGCTGTGATGTAAGTCAGAGAGTGTTTTGCCTATGTTTTCCTCTAGGAGTTTTATGGTTTCTGGTCTTACATTTAGCTCTTTAATCCATTTTGAGTTTATTTTTGTGTATGGTGTTAGAAAGTGTTCTAGTTTCATTCTTTTACAAGTGTTCAACCAGTTTTCCCAGCACCACTTGTTAAAAATATTGTCTTTAATCCATTGTATATTCTTGCCTCCTTTGTCAAAGATAAGGTGTCCATAGGTGTGTGGATTTATCTCTGGGCTTTCTATTTTGTTCCATTGATCTATATTTCTGTCTTTGTGCCAGTTCTATACTGTCTATTACTCCGCCATTAAAAAGAATACATTTGAATCAGTTCTAAGGAGGTGGATAGAACTGGAGCCTGTTATACAGAGTGAAGTAAGCCAGAAACAAAAACACAAATACAGTATACTAATGCATGTATATGGAATTTAGAAAGATGGTAAAAATAACCCTATTTATGAGACAGCAAAAGAGACACTGATGTATAGAACAGATTTTGGACTCTGGTAACAGGAGAGGGTGGGATGATTGGGGAGAATAGCATTGAAATATGTATAATATCATATCTGAAACAAGTCATCAGTCCAGGTATGATGCCATGCCGGATAACAGATGCCTGGGGCTGGAGCACTGGGACGACCTGGAGGGATGGTGTGGGGAGGGGGGAGGGAGGAGGGTTCAGGATGGGGAACACGTGTATACTGATGGTGGATCCATCTCGATGTATAGTAAAAGCAATACAATATTGTAAAGTTAAGCAAAATAAAAAAAAAAATAAAATAAATAAATTTAAATTAAAATATTATATGTATTTAGGAAAAATATTTTTTTCTTACACTCCAACTATTGCTTCATATATGTATGTGTGTTTGCAACTATTAGCTCACGGATGGTGAAAGGCTTTGCTAAACCTTGAACATTTGGAGACGATTACTCTAAATTTTAATTTTATTTATTTTTTATTAAATTTTTTTTCTCATTGCTTTATTTTTTAATTTTATTTTATATTGGAGTATAGTTGATTAACAATGTTGTGTTAGTTTCAGATGTGTGGCAAAGTGATTCAGTTATACATGTATCTATTCTTTTTAAAATTATTTTCCCATTTAGGTTATTATAGAATATTGCATAGAATTCCCTGTGCTGTACAGTAGGTTCTTGTTGGTTATCTATTTTAAATATAGTGTTGTGAATATGTCAATCTTAGGGGTTGATTTTAAACTTCACAAAACTTGACAGAAGTCATTTTTAATGTCACATCAGAATCTGTTCATTTTAAACTGAGTCCCTGGGGACTGAAATCACAGCCAGGGAACTAGGATGTGGGGAGTTGGGACTAGGGCATGGATTAGTATTCCTGCCTCTTGGATCATGAAGGGAGGGGGTTTCTAGAAGACATCTGCTGAGCCCCCTCTTCCATGGCAAGTTGTGATGAAGACCAAAGAAGCAAGCTGCAACTCTAAGAGGTACAAAAACTCTCCACCATGTTTCCTTCATTTGCTATTTTAAAATATTAAGTTCATGAGGCAGCATGTGTAATCCCTTAGCAAGAACTACTATGGGAATTTACATGTGGCCTGTGGGGCTGCTCCTGATGTGCAGGAAATGCTTCTTTGAAAAGAATTCTTTTTTTCCATTTCCCCCCTTGATTTAGATAAATTACTGAGCACTAAGAACATCATGACTTGCAGTACTGTAATGATCATGCTTTTTAATTTTCACCAATCAGAATCACCTGGGCTCACTTTGTGATCACGTGCTCACAATTACACTCTTGTATTCATATCTTTCTTTTTAGAGGCTTTCTGTGATTTAGGGCACCTAAAATGTGTTTTAGTTATTCAGTAGAAAATCTCTGGGCTTCCAAGTGATTGGAGAAGCTGACTTGTTATTTTACAAGTGAAAATGTTCAGACTAAGCATGTAAATGATTTAGTCTATCTACGTGACTCACTTCTAATTCTAGTCCTCTTTTTTTAACTCTTCACAATGTGGCGTGTTCCACTAGTCCAAGAGTACTATGACATTTATCATCAGATTTTAAAAGGATTGCCATGGGCAAGACTTTTTTCTTTTCCTTAACATATTTTTCTTATATGATTTTTCCTAATGGTAACATGAGTTATTGTCTCTAGAAGTTTGTACTACTTCCAAATGAATGTGACTTTTCTATACGCCTTTAAGAAAACCTGAATAAAAACATTGTATCTTTGCATCTTGCTATTGTTTCCTTCTAAAAATACACAGAAGCTGAATGCTTTTATTCAACACTCACTGTGTACAATTCCTGTCCCAGACTAGATTCAAGCAGAAAGGCAGACAGTATGAGTAGGTCCTTATGTCATTAACATTAGAATCCCCAAGAAAACATTTTAACTGATGCTTGCTGATTATGTATAACTTCAGTTTTGGTACAAATGTAAGTCTATAATGCTTCCTTCAGAATCTAATGATCAGTCTTCATTTATTTATTTCATTTGCTAATATTCACTGAATGCTCCATGGTACCTGTTGGCAAGGCATTAATGATGGCTGAGAGTCATCTCTGCTCTCATGCACACAATTTTTTTTAAATTGGAGGATCCCTTTAGAGCTTACCTCCCACCCCACCTCCATCCTCATCTCTCTAGGTCATCACAGAGCCTCTGGCTGATCTCCCTGTCCTCTATAGCAGCTTCCCACTAGGTATCTGTCTTACACATGGCAGTGTATAAATGGCAATCCTACTTTCCCAATTCGTCCCACCCTCCCCTTCCTATCTACATGTCCATTCTCTCTATGTCTGCATCTCTAGTCCTACCATGGAAATAGGTTCAGCTGTACCATTATTTTAGATTCCACATATATACATTAATACACTATATTTGTTTTTATCTTTCTGACTTACCTCACTATGTATGACAAACTCTAGGTCCATCCACATCACTGAAAATGACTCAACGTCACCCCTTTTATGGCTGAGTAATATTCTATTGTATATATGTACCACATATTCTTTATCCATTTATTTGTTGATGGACATTTAGGTTGCTTTCATGTCCTGGCTATTGTAAGTAGAGGCATGCAGTTTAGAGAATATATCTCTCTAAGTGGCCAACTTATGTCTCCTTAACCAAGGGGAACTATCCCAACTTTCCCCATTTCTTCATCTCTCATGTCTTCAAATATAACGTCAAGATCATGTGGTTCCCCTAGGAATTTTCAGCATCATTTTAACCCTTTGTCTATAAGTATGAGATACATATTGAAAACAAAATGCTATATAAACAATAAGCACGTATGATGATTTTTAATACAAGATAAACCTACAATTAATGTTCTCTATTTGGTGTTGAGTGTCCCAGTCACATAGTAATAAACTGTCTATAATAGTAACTAGAAGAACTAACTATACAAAACACGGATAATAGTGGTCTTATGCCCACAAAATGTAAAAATAGTGGAGTGAGAAGAAAAGTATGTGAGAAAAAAATAGTATGAGAAAGTGTTCTCAGAAGGATAAGCTTATTGGAGTCCTTTATATGAAATTCCACTGGGAAGCATGTTAATTTCTATGAATGATTAATATGCATTTACTTAATTTCACAATATATGAATATTTTTACTTTAAAATTAATGCAATAGTAATATTGGGTAATTTATTTCATATCATCTATGGTCTTAAAAATTTTTTTTACAATAACCTTGCCAAGTAGGTTTAGTATTTCCATTTTCAGTTTGAGAGAACCAAGTCTCAGAAAGAACTTTGCCTAACATGGTATAGCCTTCACTATTTTCAGCTGGCTCAGACTTCCTTGCCACTATACTGTGCTGATTGGGGTCAAAATTTAATTTTGACTTGTAGCATTGTTCTTAGAAAATTTAGTAAATAGCACAATTTTTAGTAAAACATTTTTAATGTTCCATATTTTATTTAAAGTTCCATATTTCATATAAAGTTTCATAAAGTTCATTCAACTCCTTGCCAGCAAATGTTAATTCAGAATAAAGGACTTAATAAATGGCTTTGCTGTTATTGTTGCTACTAATTCAGAATGATGAATGGTTGGAGAGTCTTTATGTCTAATGTTTGATCCATTTACATCAGGTTTTTATGCTCTGTATTTAATGGGTTAGTCATGCTTTAAGAATAAACACCATAGATTATGTATGAATGTGTGCTTAATATTGGCAGGAAGACCTTGGAAGAAGTGGGGAAGAAGTCTGGAGGTGATATTAAAAAGAAGTCATGAACAATTTTCTTTCTGGGTGAGAAGATGTAGGTAAATACTTTTTAAGGGAGTTAATAACAAAGTCCAGTCACTGGTAATGAGAAAACCCTAAAATGATAAACTTGCAATAAGTCAAGATTTAAGCCTAAATTGAGAGTAAATAAAAACATACCAACAGAATCCAGCTTCTTAGAAGCACCAGAAGTCTTATTAGCCCAGGTAAAGGTACTTTTCTACCTTCTTTTTACAACACTTCTGAGAGAATTAGGGGTGGTATTCCTGTCAGAAATACTCAAGAAAAATGGAGATGAATTTTGTTGTATCATTTCTGAAAAGTAAATGTCTTTTATTCTCTGGTGGTAAGGATGGTGCAGATTTTAGGCTACCTAATATGGTGCACTTTCAAAAACTCTTGGCGGAAATTTATGAGAAACAAAGAGAAAATAAATAGCAACTCAGGCTCTTTGTGGCAAAGGGCTCTCAATCATAGGTATTATACAACATTACAATTCTACATGTACCTCTTAAGTCCATACTGCTGCTGCTGCTAAGTTGTTTCAGTCGTGTCTGACTCTGTGCGATCCCATAGACGGCAGCCCACCAGGCTCCTCCGTTCCCGGGATTCTCCAGGCAAGAATACTGGAGTGGGTTGCCATTTCCTTCTCCAATGCATGAAAGTGAAAAGTGAAAGTGAAGTCACTCAGTCGTGTCCGACTCTTAGCAATCCCATGGACTGGAGCCTACCAGGCTCCTCCGTCCATGGGATTTTCCATGCAAGAGTACTGGGGTGGGGTGCCATTGCCGTCCCCCCTTAGGTCCCTAAGCATGTAGCAATTTCCTGTCTCCTTTCTCCATGTTCATCTATGTTAGCAAGATACACCTGATATAGAAAATTTCACTCAATCCATACAATTCAATTAAACTAATATTAGTTGGGTTTTCATGCTTATATTTGAAGTTTCTTATAAAGAAAAATATTGGAAAAGGTCAGTTTTCATCCCAATCCCAAAGAAAGGCAATGCCAAAGAATGCTCAAACTACCACACAATTGCACTCATCTCACACGCTAGTAAAGTAATGCTCAAAATTCTCCAAGCCAGGCTTCAGCAATATGTGAACCGTGAACTTCCTGATGTTCAAGCTGGTTTTAGAAAAGGCAGAGGAACCAGAGATCAAATTGCCAACATCCGCTGGATCATGGAAAAAGCAAGAGAGTTCCAGAAAAGCATCTATTTCTGCTTTATTGACTATGCCAAAGCCTTTGACTGTGTAGATCACAATAAACTGTGGAAAATTCTGAAAGAGATGGGAATACCAGACCACCTGATCTGCCTCTTGAGAAATCTGTATGCAGGTCAGGAAGCAACAGTTAGAACTGGACATGGAACAATAGACTGGTTCCAAAAAGGAAAAGGAGTACGTCAAGGCTATATATTCTCACCATGTTTATTTAACTACTATGCAGAGTACATTATGAGAAATGCTGGACTGGAAGAAACACAAGTTGGAATCAAGATTGCTGGGAGAAATATCAATAACCTCAGAGATGCAGATGACACCACCCTTATGGCAGAAAGTGAAGAGGAACTCAAAAGCCTCTTGATGAAAGTGAAAGTGGAGAGTGAAAAGGTTGGCTTAAAGCTCAACATTCAGAAAATGAAGATCATGGCATCTGGTCCCATCACTACATGGGAAATAGATGGGGAAACAGTGTCAGACTTTCTTTTCTGGGCTCCAAAATCACTGCAGATGGTGACTGCAGCCATGAAATTAAAAGATGCTTACTCCTTGGAAGGAAAGTTATGACCAACCTAGATAGCATATTCAAAACAGAGACATTACTTTGCCAACAAAGGTTCGCCTAGTCAAGGCTATGGTCTTTCCTGTGGTCATGTATGGATGTGAGAGCTGGACTGTGAAGAAGGCTGAGCACCGAAGAATTGATGCTTTTGAACTGTGGTGTTGGAGAAGACTCTTGAGAGTCCCTTGGACTGCAAGGAGATCCAACCAGTCCATTCTGAATGAGATAAGCCCTGGGATTTCTTTGGAAAGAATGATGCTCAAGCTGAAACTCCAGTATTTTGGCCACCTCATTCAAAGAGTTGACTCATTGGAAAAGACTCTGATGCTGGGAGGGATTGGGGGCAGGAGGAGAAGGGGATGACAGAGGATGAGATGGCTGGATGGCATCACTGACTCGATGGATGTGAGTCTGAGTGACCTCTGGGAGTTGGTGATGGAGAGGGAGGCCTAGTGTGCTGCGGCTCATGGGGTCGCAAAGAGTCGGACACGACTGAGCAACTGATCTGATCTGATCTGATCTGATAGAGAAAAAATCAAAAATTAGAAATAATCCAAATTAAGATGGGAAAATAAAGTTTATAACAAAATTACAGATTTTAACCTCTATGAAAGTACAGGCTGATTTAAAAGATGGTGACTTGTACTTGATGGATTATTTTTCATTGCTAATCATTAGCTTCCAAACTAAAACAGCAGTAACTTAAAGAGTCTTTATTCTTTTACATCGGCATGCAACATGGTTATGACTTCAAATGAAAGAGTGTATTTGTTTTGGCTCAAGTGTACTTAATTAGATAATAGGAATCATAGGCATTTTTGTGACTAAATAGGACAACTGAAAAAACCATTGCATACGAAGTTTCACTGGCAGAGAAATCATTTGAAATAAGTTAACTCCAATTTAGAATCAATCAACAAAACACATTAAATTGTTATCATTTGATTAGATATTTCAAATGGTAAATAAACTGCCTGCAATGCCAGATACCTGGGTTCAATTCTTGGGTCAGAAAGATCCTCTGGAGAAGGGGATCCACTTCAGTATTCTTGCCTGGAGAATTCCATGGATGGAGGAGTCTGGTGGCTACAGTCTACAGGGTCACAAAGAGTTGGACAGGACTAAGCAACTAACACACAAGTGATTAAATCTTCTTACTGGGATATTTCCAAGTCTGTTTGGCCACTGACCTTAATTTTTAAACTGTGGGAGGTCCAGGTGTAACACACAATTAGCAGACTAAAAAGACAATCTTGTAAGTAGATAAATACTTACTATGACATAAGAGGTCTGCTTTTATGACTCACTCAGAGAGCCTTGATTACTATTATCAAACAAGTTCAATAGCCCAGATATCAGAACTTACTTCTATACCTTTATAGTTCAACTAAAGACTTATAAATAAGACAGGATTTATGGAAAATTATTGGAAAGAAAACTAGTTACATGTTGCAAAACAGCAAATATATGTGCAGCTCTAACTCAATCATCGAATTCAGTCATGTGTGCACATAAATTTTGATATAAACATATATCCCTGATTATTCTTTCATTCATTAAATATCTATTGGGCATCTATTACATACCAAGTATTATGAGAACTAGAGATTCAGTAAACTAGATAGGCAAATATCTTCCTCTGTCATACTTACATTTTATAAAACATTGATAATAAACAAGTGTATTAAGTAAATGTATACTAAAGCTGAAACTCCAGTACTTTGGCCACCTCATGCGAAGAGTTGACTCATTGGAAAAGACTCTGGTGCTGGGAGGGATTGGGGGCAGGAGGATAAGGGAATGACAGAGGATGAGATGGATGGATGGCATCATTGACTCAATGGACATGAGTCTGAGTGAACTCCAGGAGTTGGTGTTGGACAGGGAGGCCTGGCATGCTGCGATTCATGGGGTCGCAAAGAGTCGGACACGACTGAGCGACTGAACTGAACTGAACTGATTGTACAGTATGTTAGATGGCAAATGTATATAATGATAGTGACATTTACATCTACTGGTAAAGGAAATAGGCATTTTCACTCTTGGATGTATGTATCACCATCACTTTGGTTTTGGTCAGGGCTGGGAAGATTAATACTGACAGTTGGTTGCTGCAGCACTATTAAACTTACTGCCTTTTGGGGATATGCTACAGACCTGGATGGGACATTTCAGAATAACTGGATAACTGGCATAATTACATTTACAAAATCAGCACAGTTAAAGATGAATTGTGCAGAATAACTTTGTGATTAAGACCAAAAATTTTAGACTCAAGGTTCAAACTCTGCCTTTGTAATTTTATACCTATAAGATTTTGTCCAGTTATCTTTTCTATGTCTTTGTTCTCTCATCTATAAAATTGGACTTAAAAATTCTTCCTCAGAGAAGTGTGGTGATGATTTAATAAAAATGCAGATAAAATATTTAGCATCACTATAGATACATAAATCCTATTTGATGAAGAGAGGATATCATCATTTTGTATTTAAACACTCAAGGAATGTTGGAAATGGAAACCATTTGAGAGATGACCTAATTGAATTTAATAATTTATAGGGAGAGGAAACGGAGGCCCATATTAGTGAAATGAATTGTCCAAGACCATAAAGTTAATCATGGAGGTAGACATTGGTAGAGGTAATTAGTTTCTACCAATTATCAAATCCCAGAACAATGTGGTTATATTGGGATATATTGCTGTTGCTGTTTAACTGCTAGGACATGTCCAACTCTTTTGCAACCCCATGGACTGTAGCTCCTCTGTCCATGGGATTTCCCAAGCAAGAATACTGGAGTGGATTACCATTTCCTTCCCGACCCAGGGATGGAGCCCACATCTCCTGCTTGGCAGGTGGATACGCTACCACTGAGCCACTAGGGAAACCACTTGGATATACCCATGTACCATATACATATTCTACCTCCTTCTCTATATTTAAGGAAAAGGGCAAAGGTAGTCACAGTTGCAGTACACGTACTTTCCAGAGCTCAATATCCAGTTTCTGAGGATTATTCCAAACATAATTTCTACCCCTTAAGTTAATTACTGCCAAGTTATGGACTTAGACTTATTTTGTGGTTATCTCAACTGCTGAAGAGATTTTCTGTTCTATAATTTGATTAAAATGAGAATATAAACATGACTTTAATATCTGAAGTCATAAACATACTATATTTTTAAAATAAATTGCTTTCAGAAATGTGAAGTGTTGATTTAATATACTTATATTTACTGTAATGACATAGTAAATTAAAGCAATGATTCCTATATCCATCAAACACAATGACTTAACAGAAAAATGCCAACTCCAATGGTCATAGAACTTTACAATGTTTTCTAGTCAAGGGAACTGATGTCAGAGTGAGGTGAATGATGCAGAAAAGACGCAGAGGGAATACAGAAGAGAAGCAAATAAAATAAAAAAGTGGAAAAGCAAAAAGTCTGCTTTGTTCTCCAGGATTCTTGGGTATTCTGGTCCTATAGACAATTTTGAAAAATGGCAGCATAGCTCTCCAGCTCACTAAAAAGAATGATACATTGTGACTACTGTGACTTTTTTCCCCTGTTGCTTCCAAACAAGGGCATTTTGAGGTTTTCTTTCCTGACTGTTGATTTCTTGGAGGAGTTAAGACTTACAGTAACAAAGTTGAGTAGAAATAATGACAGCAGGTATTTTTATTTTTTTCTCATCTAGTGATCATGCCTCTTAAATTTTCACTATTAAATTTCATGTTTTCTACAGTTTTTTTTTCTTTTATTAAGACAATAGGAATTATTACATTGGTCTGGAAACCACAAATCCAAAATTAAGGTGTGGCAGGGCCACACTTCCTTCTAAGAATTGGGGGAAGCTTCTGTTTCTTACTTCTTCTCGCTCCTGATTGACTCCAGGCATTCCTTGGCTTGTGAGAGCACTCAGCCCAATCTCTACTTCCTTGGTAACATTGCCACTCCCTTTTCTCTCTAGCAAATATCCCTTGTGTACCTCCTATACGGACATATATCATTGAATTTTGCATCCACTGGATAATACAGGATAATCTTTTCACTTCAAATCCTTAATTATGTCTGAAAAGGCCATTTAAAAAATGATGTCACAGTCATTGTTTCCAGGAATTAAGATGTAGACATATTTCTAGAGTGTCCAGTTTTGTTTATGTTATTAAAAAAAAAATAAATGTCCTTTTGTGTTCAGTCCAGTGAGGAGGTTTAATGAATGTAACCATAGGAGGCACTAGCAAAAGCACTATAAACATCAATGTTAGAGTCAGATGGATCTGGGTCTGAATTACAACTTCAGCACCTTCTAGCTGTGGGGCTTCAGGCAGCTAATTTCAACTTCCTGAATCACAGATGCCTCATCTATAAAATGCACACATTAATTTCTATCTCATAGGATTGTTATAATAATTAAATGAGATAATATTAAGTTCTTGTCTAGAAAACTGAGCAACTGATCTGATCTGATCTAGAAAACAAAAGTGATCAATAAAACATATAGCAGTATTGTAGTTCTTAAACTTGGTAGTATTGATAATTGAATTTGTGTTGAAGTATTCAATATAGCTTTCTCAATAATCTAGCATATGCTACTAATATGACATAATTATTTGTATCTTCCAACACTATCTTTTTAATATTTATGTATATTTTTATACATAATATGCTAAACTAGACATAATGTAAAATTTACCAATTCAATCATTTTTAAACAAACAGTTATACAACCCCATAGGCTTTTGGTAGCTAGTTATTCTCTATTCCCTTCTATTAAGATTTTGCTACATTATTTAAAAATTAAGAATTTATTATCAAAAGACTTTTCTTCATCTACTGAGACAGTTACACAATTGTTCTTTTATGTTCTGTTAAGTCAACATCTTTTAATTGTATTTTTAAGTTGGAATGGCCATGCATTTGTAGGATAACTTGATATTTTCATAGGGAAGTTTATCCAGCATACAAATATACAGAATTGCCTAAAAAGAAAAAAAAATTAGATCAAAAGTGTGGATTAAAAAGAGGAGCAAATTTTAACAATACATATAACAAGAAAAAAGAATGTAAGCTACATCTCTAAGATCAGATCAGATCAGATCAGTCGCTCAGTCGTGTCCGACTCTTCGCGACCCCATGAACAGCAGCACGCCAGGCCTCCCTGTCCATCACCAGCTCCCCAAGGTCACCCAGACTCACACCCATCAAGTCAGTGATGCCATCCAGCCATCTCATCCTCTGTCGTCCCCTTCTCCTCCTGCCCTCAATCCCTCCCAGCATCAGAGTCTTCTCCAATGAGTCAACTTTTCGCATGAGGTGGCCAAAGTACTGAAGTTTCAGCTTTATCATCATTCCTTCTAAAGAAATTCCAGGGTTGATCTCCTTCAGAATGGACTGGTTGGATTTTCTTGCAGTCCAAGGGACTCTCAAGAGTCTTCTCCAACACCACAGTTGAAAAGCATCAATTCTTCGGCGCTCAGCCTTCTTCACAGTCCAGCTCTCACAGCCATACATGACCACAGGAAAGACCATAGCCTTGACTAGGCGAACCTTTGTTGGTAAAGTAATGTCTCTGCTTTTGAATATGCTATCTAGGTTGGTCATAACTTTCCTTCCAAGGAGTAAGCATCTTTTAATTTCATGGCTGCAGTCACCATCTGTAGTGATTTTGGAGCCCAGAAAAATAAAGTCTGACACTGTTTGCACTGTTTCCCCATCTATTTCCCATGAAGTGATGGGATCAGATACCATGATCTTCGTTTTCTGAATGTTGAGCTTTAAGCCATCCCCGAGGGGCAACCTGGGATGGGTGGGTCATGGTGGAGAGAGATGACAGGGTGTGGTCCGCTGGAGAAGGGAATGGCAAACCACTTCAGTATTCTTGCCTTGAGAACCCCATGAACAGTATGAAAAGACAAAATGATAGGATACTGAAAGAGAAACTCCCCAGGTCAGTAGAGGCCCAATATGCTACTGGAGATCAGTGGAGAAATAGCTCCAGAAAGAATGAAGGAATGGAACCAAAACAAAAAGAATACCCAGTTGTGGATGTGTCTGGTGATAGAAGCAAAGTCCGATGCTGTAAAGAGCAATACTGCATAGGAACCTGGAATGTCAGGTCCATGAAACAAGGCAAATTGGAAGTGGTCAAATAAGAGATGGCAAGAGTGAATGTCGACATTCTAGGAATTAGCAAATAAAATGGACTGGAATGGGTGAATTTAACTCAGATGACCATTATATCTACTACTGTGGGCAGGAATCCCTCAGAAGAAATGGAGTGGCCATCATGGTCAACAAAAGAGTCCGAAATGCAGTACTTGGATGCAATCTCAAAAATGACAGAATGATCTCTGTTTGTTTCCAAGGCAAACCATTCAATGTCACAGTATATCTCTAAGTCATATGGCAAATCCTTATGTTAGCATACTGTTTTGTTAAATTTTAATAAAAAGAGAGTCAGTCAGTGCATATCATTTTTTACAAGTTTTTTTTCCTTTTCCATTAGCTTTTATTAATAAAAGAAACACAATTAGGTCATAAATAAACAGGTAAATTATTAATTACATGATTTAAAATTTAGGACAAAAACTTGTAAAAATTATTTTGATATACAGCAAAGTTATACAAGACACTAAAATCAACTTTAATATTTTTGCCTTGTGTGAACTGCCCATAGTGAAATAAAGGAACAAACTTTTTAAGGATGGAATATACAATTAAAAAATATATATATGGAATGCTTCACGAATTTGCATGTCATCCTTACTCAGGGGCCATGCTAATCTTCTCTGTATCATTCCAATTTTAGTATATGTTGGAATACTGCTGAAGTCTTACAAGTTTTACAGTTCTCAAAATAAAACCTCTATAGTCACCTGGATTTATTCTATAAATATTTTATTTTTAAGGTACATTCTCAGACTTAATAAAGTCTGAATAAAGCAAAACATCATTTTGTTTACTGTTATCATTATTATCCCTCAAATTGCCTGTTCCACTCACAAGCTATGGTATTTGTATAGAAGCTGAGAAAATATCCGTCTGTTGGTTTTTCTATCTTGGTTGACATTTGAGGTCTTTCTCATATTGCTAGTCTGTAAGTATGTACAAGATGATATTGAGCTATCATAGCAGGGGAAAGTCAGATTCATTTATCTTATTGCATACAAAAACTGAGCAAAATTTCTTTTAGTTAAAGTTTGCCTAAAAATGCACAACCAAAATTTATTCCAAGGGAGACGGCCATTCAAGTATGAGTCTGACCTACTATTACATTCTCAGCAGAAATAGACAAAATCTAGTCCTAAGGTCTTAGCTGGCCACTGGGTGCCATGCAAAATAAACTCTCAATCATTATAAATTCATAGAAGATTTAAAATACTAATTGGAGTTCCGAGAATATTTGAGGAAGAAAAATAAACCTACTGGTGGGTGCAGACAAGGGCCAAATTTGTCCTCCTTTCCTTAACGAAGGTTAAATTGCTACAGAACTATTTGACTTAACAAATAATAATTTGGGGCTGAGCAAGTAGTTGCTTGCAGCTTATTTTTAGTCAAAGCATATCCCCTTGAAACACTAGGGTTGAAATGGAAATGTTGATGGGCTATTTACCAGTTAGGCCCTGGTGAGAGCAGGGAAAACAAATGTAATCCATTTTGTTAACATGATGAAGTTATCATAATTAAGTAGTTGGTAAAGAAAGAAATCTATCAGGAGATTACATTTCCTTCTCTTTAATGAAATCTGATGGTCAAATAAATGGGTGTCATGGGGTTCTGTTATTGTGTACATTAAAAGAAAGTGAAAATGAAGTAGCTCAGTTGTATCTGACTCTTTGTGACCCCGTGGACTGTAGCCCACCAGGCTCCTCCGTCCATCGAATTCTCCAGGCAAGAATACTGGAGTGGGTTGCCATTTCCTTGTCCAGGGGATCTTCCCGATCCAGGAATTGAACCCAGGTCTCCCTATTGCAGGCAGATGCTTTAACCTCTGACCCACCAGGGAAGCCCAGATAAGTCACTGCTATAATTCTGGCCAGATCTTCCTAACAAGCAGACTCCAAATACAAAACAAAACAAAACAAAAAAACAAAGCACCACAAAAAAAAAAAAAAAAAAAAAAAAAAACAAAGAGACACGTGTACCCCAATGTTCATAGCAGCACTGTTTACAATAGCCAGGAACATGGAAGCAACCTAGATGTCCATTCACAGATGAATGGATAAGAAAGCAGTGGTACATATACACAATGGAGTATTACTCAGCCATTAAAAAGAATACATTTGAATCAGTTCTAAGGAGGTGGATAGAACTGGAGCCTATTATACAGAGTGAAGTAAGCCAGAAACAAAAACACAAATACAGTATACTAACGCATATATATGGAATTTAGAAAGATGGTAAAAATAACCCTATTTATGAGACAGCAAAAGAGACACTGATGTATAGAACAGACTTTTGGACTTTGGGACCGGGAGAGGGTGGGATGATTGGTGGGAATAGCATTGAAATATGTATAATATCATATCTGAAACGAGTCGTCAGTCCAGGTATGATGCCCGATAACAGATGCCTGGGGCTGGAGCACTGGGACGACCGGGATGGTGTGGGGAGGGGGCAGGGAGGAGGGTTCAGGATGGGGAACACGTGTATACTGGTGGCGGATCCATCTCGATGTATAGTAAAAGCAATACAATATTGTAAAGTTAAGCAAAATTAAAAATAATAATAATAATAATAAAATAAAGCAAAAAATAAAAAATAAAAAAATAAAATCCATTCCTGGCAACTCTTTCAACTTGCTGCTTTATGCAGTCCTTACTCAGAAATAATTCCTATTTAAATTAGATCTAGGGGCAAGCTGATATGTTGTTTCTCTATTGCAAGCTAATTTTAACTCTTTGCTGCCTTTTTAAAAATACAGCAAATCCTAATGGGGACCTATGTTAAAGGAGATAAGATACCCTTAGAAAGAAGTGAGCAGCCCTGAGCCAATTTATTTGGATTCTGAATTTCCAAATTGATGGATTACATTCTCCAAGCTGCTGCAACCAACACACATTCCTTCTTTAATTGCAGCACAACCCAACCAAAAAAGCTTCCGAAGTAAATGAAGAGTGTTATAGTCCCCAGTTATTAATACTGTGCTGAATTAAACCTACAGCCAAGATAAAGGATTACTTTTAAAATGTGAGACTGATAGGACAATTCCATGTTTTTCAGTAGTTTTCTATTAATATATATATACTTTCTATCATTAAAAGAATGAGGGTTAATCAGGATGGGGAACACATATACACCCATGACTAATTCATGTCAATGTATGGCAAAACCCACTACAATATTGTAAAGTAATTAGCCTCCAATTAAAATAAATTAATTAAAAAAAGAATGAAGGTTAAAAAATATTTTATTTCTTATAAAAGTACCCCACATTTCTAAGAACAAAGAATATGACCATTTAGAGACAGAATCAAGATTAATGTTTAATTTTGACATAAAATATAATTTATAAATAAGATTATATAAAATGAAACAATATTTATGTTATGTTCAATTCTTTTTACTCAATAATGCATGGGGAAATTCTGTCATCCATTGTTATTTTGATCTCCGTGAAAACAACTGATCCATTATTCTAGATAATATAACTACTTCAATGAGCAAACCTACAGTTTAATACTAATCTATATTTACCCACTTCTTATGGGTGCTGCATGCTCAGTTATGTCCAACTCTCTGGGACCCCTGGATTGTAGCCTGCATTCTATGCTCGTATGTCCATAGGATTTTTCAGGCAAGAATATTGGAATGGGCTGCCATTTCATTCTCCAAGGGATCTTCCCAACCCAGAGATCAAGCCTGAGTCTCTTTGGCCTCCTGCATTGGCAGGCAGATTATTTACTACTGTGCCACCTGGGAAATTCATTACTTATTGTTAAATCTGTAGGGTTTTTCTTTTCACATTATTTATATTGCAATGATAATAATTATAGCAAAATCTTTCTTCACATCCATAGTCATTTATTGTGCTATTCCTAGCAATATGATTGTTGTGCTGGTGAGTACATATTGGAGGCTTTTGATATGCAATGGCAAACTTCCCTAGAGGCAATTAATTGCTGTGTTCACAACTTAGTTTGAATAATGTAGCTGACATGGTTAGTTGTCCTACAGAATCCATTAGCCTCAATGTTTTCTTTAGTAATAGAACTTTCCCCATTGAATTATAGCTTGATTTTGGCTACCCAAGTAGGTGGATTGAGCAGTGGCCACAGAACTAGAAAAAATCAGTTTCCATTCCACTCCCAAAGACGGGCAATGCCATAGAATGTTCAAACTACCATAGAATTGCTCTCAACTTACACACTAGCAATGTAATGCTCAAAATCCTTCAGGTTAGGCTTCAAAAGTACCTCAACCCAGAGCTTCCAGATGTACAAGGTGGATTTAGAAAAGGCAGAGGAACCAGAGAACAAATTGCCAACATCTGTTGGATTATGGAAAAAGCAAGAGAATTCCAGAAGAACATCTACTTCTGTTTCATTGACTATGCTAAAGGCTTTGACTGTGTGGATCACAACAGATTGTGGGAAATTTTTAAGAGATGGGAATATTACTCAGCCATTAAAAAGAATACATTTGAATCAGTTCTAATGAGGTGGATGGAACTGGAGCCTATTATACAGAGTGAAGTAAGCCAGAAAGAAAAACACAAATACAGTATACTAACGCATATATATGGAATTTAGAAAGATGGTAACAATTATCCTGTTTATGAGACAGCAAAAGAGACACTGATGTATAGAACAGTCTTTTGGACTCTGGGAATGGGAGAGGGCAGGATGATTTGGGAGAATAACATTGAAATATGTATAATATCATATCTGAAATGAGTCGCCAATCCAGGTATGATGCCTGATAATGGATGCCTGGGGCTGGTGCACTGGGATGACCCAGAGGGATGGTATGGGGAGGGAGGAGGAAGGAGGGTTCAGGATGGGGAGCACGTGTATACTTGTGGCGGATCCATCTCGATGTATGGCAAAAGCAATACAATATTGTAAAGTTAAGCAAAATAAAATGTAATTAAAAAATAAATAAAGAGATGGGAATACCAGACCACCTTATCTGCCTCCTGAGAAATCTATATGCAGGTCAAGAAGCAACAGTTAGAACCAGACATGGAACAATGGACTGGTTCAAAATTGAGAAAGGAGTACACCAAGGCTGTATATTGTCATTCTGCTTATTTAACTTACATACAGAGTACATCATGTGAAATGCCAAGCTAAATGAATTACAATCTGGAATCAAGACTTCCAGGAGAAATATCAATAACCTCAGATAGGCAGATGATAACCACCTTAATGGCAGAAAGCAAAGAGGAACTAATAAGCCTCTTGATGAGGCTGAAAGAGAACTAAAAAGCTGGCTTGAAACGGCACATTCAAAAAACTAAAATCATGGCATCTGGTCCCACAACTTCATGGCAAATAGAAGGGGAAAAAGTGGAAGCATTGACAAGTATTTTTTTGGGGGGTGGGGCTCCAAAATCACTGTGGATAGTGACTATAGCCATGAAATTAAAAGATGCTTGCTGTTTGGAAGAAAAGCTATGACAAACCTAGAAAGCATATTAAAATGCAGAGACATCACTTTGCTGACAAAGGTCTGTATAACAAAAGCTATGGTTTTTCCAGTAGTCATTTACGGATGTGGGAGTTGGACCATAAAAAAGGTGATTGCCAAAGAACTGATGCCTTCAAATTGTGGTGCTGGAGAAGACTCAAGAGTCCCTTGGACTGCAAGGAGATCAAACCAGTCAATCCTAAAGGAAATCTACCTTGAATAGTCATTGGAAGGACTGATGTGAACCTGAAGCTTCACTACTTTGGCCATATGATGACATATTGGAAGAGCTGACTCATTGGAAAAGACCTTGATGCTGGGAAAGATTGAGGGCAAGAGGAGAAGGGGACGACAGAGGATGAGATTTTCGGATGGCATCACCAACTCAATGGACATGAATGTGAGCAAACTCTGGGTATAGTGAAGGACAGGGAAGCCTGGTGCACTGATGTCTACATGGTTGCAAAGAGTTGGACACAACTGAGCAACTGAACAACATTCAAATAGGAACTATAGTCTTATCCTTAGAATTAGATTGATCATATGATTTAAATCTGAACGTGATGTGTACACCAAATGATGTTTGCAGCTGCTGAGCCATGTCCCTAAAGGGAAGCTCCTTGTCCTCTCCTCCCACTTTTCTTCCTGCTAGGGCTCAGCTTAGTTATGGGGAGCCATCATGGACCAGAAAGAATTGGTAATGAAGGAACAACAAGGGAGATGTAGCCCATGTCTCAGAGCCAGGTCATGGAACAGAATAGCCCTGTATCTCAGACATGTATGAGAGTGAAATAAACACTCTGTCTTGGTGTAAATCACTGTTAAATCAGCCCAACTAGTACCCTAAATAACATAACTACTTCAGTGGACAAACCTAAAATTGTTGGAAATTTGAAGCAGAATGGAAATGAGCAGGGAAACATAATGATCCATCTGTGAAAGCTGCTTATTTTCCTGAAACCACATATTTGTGCCATTAGCTTTATAGTTGTCCTCCAGCAGGATATGCTTCATGCCTGTGGTTATAATTGATGCAGTGTTTGCTGAAGCCCAATATTTCAAAGATGAGGATTTACAGAAAATCTGCCCTGTGCCTGAGGTTGCAGGAGATTGCTATTCTACCTCCAGAGTTTCTCTCCTAATATCTTACTTAGGAAGTCTTTTGTTTGATAAAGTTTTAGAATCTAAATTTGAATTATTCTGGCTACATGTTATTTAGACCATTCCATATTTCCACTTCTGGGTCATACCAATGAGACCATCTATAAAATACATGAAATAAGAAAAGTCACTCATCTATCTCCAGTTGTTCTCAAGAAGCCCTCCATTCTGATTTCAGCATGCCTGTCCAAAAGAGCACTGAAAGGAAGTTTTGATACTGTGACCAATTTAACAAAATACAAACATCTTAATGGGCTTCAGTTAAAATATCCAGGTGATGTGCAATAATTGATCAATTTTAGAAGATGTTGACCAAGTAGAAACAGCAATTTAAAAACTTGGTGAAAGAAAGACCCAACACTGAGATTTTTATGGGGAGTCACTATGTTTTCAAGAAAAAGTTACCCAACCTCAAGGAAAACAAGTAGCCTGAATTTAGGACAAATATTTGGAAGCATTTAAAATGAATCTATTGGAAACAAAAACAGCATGTAGAAGAGGGATAGTTAGTTGAAAATTTTGCAAAATTACTATGACTCATTTTTAAAGAAATATTTCTAGTACTTACATATCAATGTGATAAATTGATTATTTGCAAAGATGGCCACAACAATTGCTCTCATCTTTATTCTGTGCTTGTGTTCAAGGTGACTTTGGAATACCTCCCGTAAAGAAGTGGAGACTATTTCCCTTCCCTTTAATATAAGCTGGCCACATAACTTGCTTTAACATTTGATAGATTAATATAAGAGGATGTCCAGCCTCTGTTCTTGTTCTCTTAGAAATCAGATGCTATACAGAAAAGCCTGAGGTAGTCTGCTGGAACTGCCACACATTCTGACCAACTGGCTCCAGCCAGTTGCCAATGAAGTGAGTGAAGCCCTCCAGGACCAAACAGCTGACCTGTTAACTGACTGCAACAGCATGGCTGAGTCTAGCTGAAACCATGAGGAACAGAGATGAACTATGCCAGCTGAGCCCTGCCCATGTTGTCATCCCCATTATCATGAACAAATAAGTGAGGGTTGTTTTAAAGCATTAAGTTTTGGGGTGGTAAAATATTCAGAAACAAATACCAGTTCTCCTGCATTGCAGGTGGATTCTTTACCTGCTGAGCCATCAGGGAGCCTCAAATAATTAATGAGTGTGGGTGCGTGCTCAGTCATGTCAGACTCTGTGACATTATGGACTGTAACCTGCCAAGCTCCTCTGTCCGTGGGATTTCCTAGGCATGGATACTGGAGTGGGATGCCATTTCCAGGGGATCTTCCCAACCCAGGGATTGAACCCACGTCTCTTATGTCTCCTGCATTGGCAGGCGAGTTCTTTACTACTAATGCTACCTGGGAAGCCTCTAAATAATTAACACAGGTGACAAATTTTAAAATTAATTTATAATTCTTCTTAAGCCTCCTACCAAACAAATTAGTTGAGGGTACAAATTTACTTTAATGGAGATGTTATACTGTTGCTTAGAGAAAAAGATCCTTGCTGTATATTATCACCACCAATAAATATACTCTTACTGCAGAGATAGACTAGTTCCTTGCAGCCTAAATTGGGAAGATTTGACTTTAGTTTGTGATAGATTTTTGCATGAACGACACTGTGTTCAAGGCAGAGTTATTGGTCACCTCTTAATAAATGGCCGCAAATATACATCAATGATGGAAAACTTATTTTATAGATGAAGTCTGGTGGACATATTTTTTAAAAATGTAGTCCAGTTTATCTGAAGATAACTTAAACTTGCTTTGATCTACTGCCTAATTAAACTTTTTGTTCAATATAGTATAGTCATCCTTTGGCCCTGAAATTGTTTTGGTATGGCATTTAGACTCATTGATATTTTTACAGGATGATTTATGACTTATGAAGACATTCATTTGTAACATCAAAGCCTAAATTAGAGTAAATTTGGCAGCTTTCCAATTCAAAACTTGCTATATACAATGAAAAAGTCTTTAAGGCTGGAAAGTCATTAAATAAAAATAGCATCTGGTGGTCCACACTGTATCCGTAAGATTGAGTGAGTGAGTGAAAGTTGCTCAGTCGTGTCTGACTCTGCAACCCCATGGACTATACATACCATAGAATTCCCCAGGCCAGAATATTGTAGTGGGTAGCCATTCCCTTCTCCAGGGGATCTTCCCAACCCAGGAAAGAACCCAGGTCTCCCACATTGCAGGTGGATTCTTTACCAGCTGAGCCACAAGGAAAACCCCATCTGTAAGATTAGTGGGAAAAATTCTTCCTATAGAAGGAATCTATCAGGCAAACTTATTCATAGAAACAAAAATAACTCATGTCAATGTTCTTCATGTTCTAGCTCCTTAAAAATGATATCACAGTATTTATTCCATACACTCTCTGCATATATTCCAGAGAGCTAAAAAAGGTAACATGTCAGGTGATCTTGCATGGCTGAAAAGAACAAAGGTTCAGAAACATTTGTTTTGGAAAAATAATTGTTTCATTTGTATTTACACATACTCTATTGTTTGGTAAAAGAAAGTAATGTGAAAAAGTGCTCATCACTTTCTCAGCTAATTTTGTTTGAGTATAGTTATCTGTAAAGTGAATGCCTATAGTCCTGTTTCCCATTTATTTTCAAATTATGCAGGCTAGATTCTGTTGAAGTCATGCTTTAAATCATTCATCAAAAATAACTTTGAGATCTAAGTGGCTAATCAGGCTATCTCTATTTTATATTAATTTCGTATTTATTCTTTTGTGACATTCCTTTTTCTAACTTTTGAATTAACTTTACATTTATAGAAAAATATTACAAGTATTTTTTGCATGATCTTCCCTAGATTTTCTATAGTCTAAGTATTTTACCTATACTTTTATCCACCTATGTTTAAATATGATAAACATAAATAGATAGATCAGATCAGATCAGTCGCCCAGTCGTGTCCGACCCTTTGCGACCCCATGAACTGCAGCACGCCAGGCCTCCCTGTCCATCACCAGCTCTCGGAGGTCACTCAGACTCCCATCCATCGAGTCAGTGATGCCATCCAGCCATCTCATCCTCTGTCGTCCCCTTCTCCTCCTGCCCACAATCCCTCCCAGCATCAGAGTCTTCTCCAATGAGTCAACTCTTTGCATGAGGTGGCCAAAATACTGGAGTTTCAGCTTTAGCATCATTCCTTCCAAAGAAATCCCAGGGCTGATGTCCTTCAGAATGGACTGGTTGGATCTTCTTGCAGTCCAAGGGACTCTCAAGAGTCTTCCCCAACACCACAGTTCAAAAGCATCAATTCTTCGGCGCTCAGCCTTCTTCACAGTCCAGCTCTCACATCCATACATGACCACAGGAAAGACCATAGCCTTGACTAGGCGAACCTTTGTTGGCAAAGTGATGTCTCTGCTTTTGAATATGCTATCTAGGTTGGTCATAACTTTCCTTCCAAGGAGTAAGCGTCTTTTAATTTCATGGCTGCAGTCACCATCTGCAGTGATTTTGGAGCCCCCAAAACAAAGTCTGACACTGTTTCCACTGTTTCTCCATCTATTTCCCATGAAGTGATGGGACCAGATGCCATGATCTTCGTTTTCTGAATGTTGAGCTTTAAGCCAACCTTTTCACTCTCCACTTTCACTTTCATCAAGAGGCTTTTGAGTTCCTCTTCCCTTTCTGCCATAAGGGTGGTATCATCTGCATATCTGAAGTTATTGATAGTTCTCTCAGCAATCTTGATTCCAGCTTGTGTTTCCTCCAGTCCAGCATTTCTCATGATGTACTCTGCATATAAGTTAAATAAACATGGTGACAATATACAGCCTTGACGTACTCCTTTTCCTATTTGGAACCAGTCTGTTGTTCCATGACCAGTTCTAACTGTTGCTTCCTGACCTGCATACAGATTTCTTAAGAGGCAGATCAGGTGGTCTGGCATTCCCATCTCTTTCAGAATTTTCCACAGTTTATTGTGATCCACACAGTCAAAGGCTTTGGCATAGTCAATAAAGCAGAAATAGATGTTTTTCTGGAACTCTCTTGCTTTTTCGATGATCCAGAAGATGTTGGCAATTTGATCTCTGGTTCCTCTGCCTTTTCTAAAACCAGCTTGAACATCAGGAAGTTCACGGTTAAATAGAATAATTTACTGATCCAGTTCAAAGTCAGTTGCAGCTATAATGTCCTTTCCCCATGAATACCTCAATGTGCATTTTCTAAAAACATGACAATTCGTTTCATAATTGTAATAGTTAATTAAATTAGGAATTGCTCTCTTTCAGTTTATTCTAAATTCATTTCTTTTCATGTACTATATCTCTTCTTCAAGGAGTACTTGTCTGTTTCTCATTTTAAATTCAGAGTTTATACAGACCTCAGAGTTCATCAAAGGATAAACTACTTCATTTGAAGCAATTTACTTTAGTATTTTAAAGATTAATTTACAGCTTCATCAGAAAATTTAATTATAAATTAAATGATAAATTAATTACTTTATTTACAAAACTAATAAATTATAATGGCATACATTTTTTGAAGGCTTGCTGCATTTGAGGTACCTTGTATTTTACATAACTTTATTATTTAATCAGAATAAGAATATTTAACCAGTGCTTGTCATTTTTAAGCACTTTGTTAAACATGTTACAAGAATACAAATCAAATAAAATGGCAAATACTTATGAACCTTTTCTTCTATTTCAGAATTCAGAAGGAAGTGCTTTACATATAATGCTTATTCAATCTTTTTAATATTACCGTGAGGATACTGTTATCATTCCTATTTTACAGATGAGAAAGCTCAGACTACAGAGAAATTAAGATCTTAATGGTAATTATTAATATATCTACTTGAAGGAGGAGAAAATCTGAAACTTGAATAAGTTGTTACTTTATCAAGTAAGTTGAATAAGTTGTATTAATTTCCCAGGGCTATTGTGAAAAATGGTCCAAAACTGGGTGGCTTCAAACAGAATTTTATTCCCTCATTGTTCTGAAAGCTGGAGATCTGAAGTCAGTGTCTGCAGACCCAAGCTGAAGACTCTAGGGGAAAATCTATTTAATGCCTTTCTCTTAAGTGGCTGATGTTGTGAATCCTTGGCTTGAGGCCGCATCTCTCCAATACCTGACTCTGTCCTCACGTGGCATTATTCTCTCTGTGTGTCTGTCTCTGTGTCTCTTTTTAAAAGAAGTCAGTCATATTGCACTGTATGTGTGCCAAGTCACTTCAGTTGTGTTTGACTCTTTGCAATCCCATGGACCCACTAGGCTCCTCTTTCCATGGCATTCTCTAGGCAAGAATGCTGGAGTGGGTTGCCATGCCCTCCTCCGGGGGATCTTCTTAACCCAGGAATAGAACTCCAATCTCTGAAGTTTCCTGCATTGGCAGGTGGGTTCTTACCACTAGCTGCCAACTGTGAAGCCCATATTGCATGAGGAATCACCCTAATAATTTCATCTTAATGACGTCTTCAGATATCCTAATCCCAAAAAAGTTGTGTCCAACTCTTTGTGACCCCATTGACTATACAGTCCATGGACTTCTCCAGGCCAGAATACTTGAGTGGGTAGCCTTTCCCTTCTCCAGAGGGATCTCCTCAACCCAGGGACACAACCTAAGTATCCTGCATGGTTTACTAAGATCATGGGATGTGGTCCCATCACTTCATGGAAAATAGATGGGGAAACAATCAGTCAGTTCAGTTCAGTCGCTCAGTCGTGTCTGACTCTTTGTGACCCCCATGAATCACACATGCCATGCCTCCCTGTCCATCACCAACTCCCAGAGTTTACTCAAACTCATGTCCTTTGAATCGATGATGCCATCTAGCCATCTCATCCTCTGTCATCCCTTTCTGCTCCTGCCCCCAATCCCTCCCAGCATCAGGGTCTTTTCCAATGAGTCAACTCTTTGCATGAGGTGCCCAAAGTATTGGAGTTTCAGCTTCAGCATCAGTCCTTCCAATGAAATCCCAGGGCTGATCTCCTTTAGGATGGACTGGTTGGATCTCCTTGCAGTCCAAGGGACTCTCAAGAGTCTTCTCCAACACCACAGTTCAAAAGCATCAATTCTTTGGTGCTCAGCTTTCTTCACATTCCAACTCTCACATCCATACATGACCACAGGAAAACCCATAGCCTTGACTAGATGGACCTTTGTTGGCAAAGAAATGAATATGCTATCTAGGTTGGTCATAACTTTCCTTCTAAGGAGTAAGCATCTTTTAATTTCATGGCTGCCGTCACCATCTGCAGTGATTTTGGAGCCCCCAAAATAAAGTCTGACACTGTTTACACTGTTTCCCCATCTATTTCCCATGAAGTGATGGGACCAGATGCCATGATCTTCATTTTCTGAATGCTGAGCTTTAAGCCAACTTTTCCACTCTCCTCTTTCACTTTCATCAAGAAGCTCTATAGTTCATCTTCACTTTCTGCCATAAGGGTGGTGTCATCTGCATATCTGAGGTTATTGACATTTCTCCTGGCAATCTTGATTCCAGCTTGTGCTTTTTCCAGCCCAGCATTTCTCATGATGTACTCTGCTACTACTACGACTAAGTCACTTCAGTCGTGTCCGACTCTGTGCAATCCCATAGATGGCAGCCCACCAGGCTCCCCCGTCCCTGAGATTCTCCAGGCAAGAATACTGGAGTGGGTTGCCATTTCCTTCTCCAATGCATGAAAGTGAAAAGTGAGAGTGAAGTTGCTGAGTCATGTCCGACTCTTAGAGACCCCATGGACTGCAGCCCACCAGGCTCCTCCGTCCATGGGATTTTCCAGGCAAGAGTACTGGAGTGGGGTGCCATTGCCTTCTCCGATGTACTCTGCATATAAGTTAAATAAGCAGGGTGACAATATACAGCCTTGATGTTCTCCTTTTCCTATTTGGAACCAGTCTGTTGTTCCAGGTGCAGTTCTAACTGTTGCTTTCTAACCAGCATATAGATTTCTCAAGAGGCAGGTCAGGTGGTCTGGTATTCCCATCTCTTTCAGAATTTTCCACAGTTTATTGTGATCCACACAGTCAAAGGCTTTGGCATAGTTAATAAAGCAGAAATAGATGTTTTTCTGTAACTTCTTGCTTTTTCGATGATCCAGCGGATGCTGGCAATTTGATTTCCGGTTCCTCTGCCTTTTCTAAAACCAGATTGAACATTAGGAGTTCATGGTTCACGTATTGCTGAAGCCTGGCTTGGAGAATTTTGAGCATTACTTTACTAGCGTGTGAGATGAGTGCAATTATGAGTGGTTTGAGGATTCTTTCACATTGCCTTTCTTCGGGATTGGAATGAAAACCGACCTTTTCCAGTCCTGTGGCCACTGCTGAGTTTTCCAAATTTGCTGGCATATTGAGTGCAGCACTTTCACAGCATCATCTTTCAGGATTTGAATTAGCTCAACTGAAATTCTATCATCTCCACTAGCTTTGTTCGTAGTGATGCTTTCTAAGGCCCACTTGACTTCACATTCCAGGACGTCTGGCTCCAGGTGAGTGATCACAGCATCATGATTATCTGGGTCGTGAATCTCCATTTTGTACAGTTCTTCTGTATATTCTTGCCACTTCTTCTTATATCTTCTGCTTGTTAGGTCCATACTATTTCTGTCCTTTATTGAGCCCATCTTTGCATGAAATATTCCCTTGGTATCTCTAATTTTCTTGAAGAGATCTCTAGTCTTTCTCATTTTGTTGTTTTCTTTATTACTTTGCATTGATTGCTCAGGAAGGCTTTCTTATCTCTCCTTGCTATTCTTTGGAACTCTTCATTCCAATGAGAATAGCTTTCATTTTCTCCTTTTCACTTCTCTTCTTTTCACAGCTATTTGTAAGGCCTCCTCAGACAGACATTTTGCTTTTTTGCATTTTTTTTTTTCCCATGGGGATGATCTTGATCCCTGTCTCCTGTACAATGTCACCAACCTCTATCCATAGTTCATCAGGCATTCTGTCTATGAGGTCTAGTCTCTTAAATCTATTTGTTACTTCCACTATAGAATCATAAGGGATTTGATTTAGGCCATACCTGAATGGTCTAGGGGTTTTCCTCACTTTCTTCAATTTAAGTCTGAATTTGGCAATAAGGAGTTCATGATCTGAGCCACAGTCAGCTCTCGGTCTTGTTTTCGCTGACTGTATAGAGATTCTCCCTCTTTGGCTGCAAAGAATATAATCAGTCTGATTTCGGTGTGGACCATCTAGTGATGTTCATGTGTAACGTCTTCTCCTGTTTTGTTGGAAGAGGGTGTTTGCTATGACCAGTACGTTCTCTTGGCAAAACTCTATTAGCCTTTGCCCTGCTTCATTCCGTATTCGAAGGCCAAAATTGCCTGTTACTCCAGGTGTTTCTTGACTTTCTACTTTTGCATTCCAGTCCCCTATTTTGAAAAGGACATTTTTTTTTTTTTGTATTAGTTCTAAAAGGTCTTGTAGGTCTTCATAGAACCGCTAAACTTCAGCTTCTTTAGCATTACTGGTCAGGGCATAGCCTTGGATTACCGTGATATTGAAAGGTTTGCCTTGGAAACGAACAGAGGTCATTCTGTAGTTTTTGAGATTGCATCAAAGTACTGCATTTCGGACTCTTTTGTTGATCATGATGACTACTCTATTTCTTCTAAGGAATTCCTGGCCACAGTAGAAATGGTCATCTGAGTTAACTTCACCCGTTACAGTCCATTTTACTTTGCTGATTCCTAGAATGTCGATGTTCACTTTTGCCATCTCCTGTTTGACTACTTTCAATTTGCCTTGATTCATGGACATAACTTTCCAGGTTCCTATGGAATATTGCTCTTTACAGCATCAGACCTTGCTTCTATCACCAGTCACATCCACAACTGGGTATTGTTTTGTTTTGGCTCCATCCCTTCATTCTTTCTGAAGTTATTTCTCCACTGATCTCCAGTAGCATATTGGGCACCTACTGACCTGGGGAGTTCCTTTTTCAGTAACCTATCATTTTGCCTTTTCATACTGTTCATGGGGTTCTCAAGGCAAGAATACTGAAGTGGTTTGCCATTCTCTTCTCCAGTGGACCATATTCTGTCATATCTCTCCACCATGACTTGTCTGTCTTGGTTCGCCCCACACGGCATGGCTTAGTTTCATTGAGTTAGACAAAGCTGTGGTCTGTGTGATCAGATGGCTAGTTTTCTGTGATTATGATTTCAGTGTGTCTACCCTCTGATTCCCAGAGGAAACAGTAGCTGACTTTATTTTGGGGGGCTTCAAAATCACTGCAGATGTTGATTGCAGCCATGAAATTAAAAGAAGTTTACTCTTTGGAAGGAAAGTTATGACCTACATAGACAGCATATTAAAAAGCAGAGACAATACTTTGTGAACAAAGGTCTGTCTAGTCAAGACTATGGGTTTTCCAGTGATCATGTACGGATGTGAGAGCTGGACCATAAAGAAAGCTGAACGCTGAAGAATTGATGCTTTTGAACTGTGGTGTTGGAGAACACTCTTGAGAGTCCTTTGGACTGCAAGGAGATCCAACCAGTCCATCATAAAGGAGATCAGGTCTGGGTGTTCATTGGAAGGACTGATGTTGAAGCTGAAACTCCAATACTTCGGCCACCTGTTATGAAGAGCTGACTCATTTGAAAAGACCCTGATGTTGGGCAAGATTGAGGGCAGGAGGAGAAGGGGATGACAAAGCATAAGGTGGTTGGATGGCATCATCAACTCAATGGACATGAGTTTGGGTGAACTCCAGGAGTTGGTGATAGACAGGGAGGCCTGGCGTGCAGCAGTTCATGGTTTGCAAAGAGTCACACATGACTGAGGGACTGAACTGAACTGAAATATCTGTACTATACAGAAGAGCTTTAATATTTCTGAACAATTAAATCCTAAGTATTTACCTTATTCCAGCTTAATCACATACACTGTAGACATTCATGTACATAGCAGGATCTTCACAGCTGGTTCCCACTATGTTTTCTTCCAGCATAATACGTCCTACATACTAAGGACAGAATAACCTTGGTAAAGCTCAGATGTGGTCAAGGCACTTCCTTGCTAAATGTCATTCTGTGGTTTGCCATTGCTGTAAAGAATACTGCTTGTAAACTGCTTTGAAAAAGGAATAACCAACCAAGCAAAATCATACCAGATAATGTTTAGAAGTATGAAAAAGACAAGAAGACTGTTTTGAGTAATATGAAAATGGTAAAAATGACTCAAGCACCAAAAATTCAAGGCATTAATTCAAATATGAAAAATTAATCACTTTTTACTACTGTTATCTTTATTTTGGCAGAAATTTTGCATCTATTTTAACAACTGGAATTCATCTTTAATTTCCTTTTCTTGCCCTGGGCCAATTTTCCTTTTAAAATTTATATTAGCTTAGATAGATAGATAAGATGGAAATATAGATATTTTATCTATTTTGTTTCCTTTCTTAGTCTTGCTAGACATTTACTAACTTTACTGTTTTTTCTAAAGAACCAGCTTTTAATATTGATGTTATTATTGGGCTGTGTTTCCTATTACCTGTGCTTAAACTATCCTCTAGATTTTTCATTTCAGCTTCCATGATACTGTTAACAATAATCTTAGTTATCCATAAAATCAAGATTTAAGTCTCATCATTATTATTACTATTAAGTTTTATAGTCACACCTTTTAGGTCCATCACAAATCTATGTGATTCTGGGCAAGTTTTTAAAGTTTCTGAGCTTATAATTCCTTATCTTAAGATAGGTAATTCTGGTAGTTATAGAGTGGCTAAGACAATTAAAATAATAAGTGCTTACAAAATATAACAAAGAAAAGATGATGCAGTTCAGTCCTGTGTACAGAATGTGTACAGAATGTGTGCTGTGTAGAGATATGTACTCTCCTGAAGCCTAGGTGTCAGAGTTCTAGTTTCAGATTGTTTCTTTGCCTTGTTTCATTCATCTGTAAAATGAATTAGACTACAGGAACTTGAAAACGTCTTTTAGCTCTAAAAGTGTATGTATCATCTTAACATAAACCAGAAATCTTGGAATAAAGCAATACAATTAAATAATATTAAACATTATTTAAAGTGCTTAGCACAGTGCTAAAACTGATTGAAGTTTCTCATATAATGGTGGTGATGATGATGAAAATGATAATTCTGTTAATGATATGATATTGTGCCTATTTCAGTCAGGCACAACATTTTGGATCTTTTACTTGTGTTATCTGAATTTATATTTCAATGAGTCATTCTGTGTATTCCATGAATATATACTTATAAGAACTTATTAGAAAAATAAGATTTTAACAATAGGTGCATTTATTTTATTTAATCTAAATTTTGTTCATGGCCTACTTCAGGAAATTCTTCCCATATACTTTCAAATAAATTTTAATGTCTTATCATTTATGTACTATGCTTTATCTTGAGATTAATGAGGTAATGTCTAAAAAGAACTGAATTCTTTGGAGGACATACAAAGTCAGAGTCCAAATTGTGTCAGGAATTATGTTTGTATTTATAAACTAGATAGATGTCTTTTCTATCTCATAGAGTGTGAGTTGCCAAAAACTCAATACTGTTACTTGAAGAGTTATCGTTATGAGTAAAGAGGAATGGGCAAAAATACAGAGGCTGATGGAAGGAGAGGAATAATGGGATCTAATTAGAAAAAGTAGAAGCAAAAATGCTAAAGTAAAACAGATTTGAAGAAGCAGCAGAATGGGGTAGGGTAGTAGCTGTGTATGACATGTCATTTATCCATCATTCTTCTCAAAACACTTTTCTTACACTGACTTCAAGAGAAAACTTTTGCCTGGCTGTGGTCTTCTCATCTCTATGTTATCTTGATTTTGTTGCTGGCTCTCCTTCATCTTCTTGACCTCTAAATGTAAGACAGTTCCAGCATTCAGTCATTGACCCTCTTTTCTATCTTCATATCCTCCATTAATGATCTCATATAGACTCATGGCTTTAAATATCATCTATATGCTAATAAAGCCAACATTTCTCCAGCTTGGGCCTCTCCTCTGGAATCTAAGATGTATCTCAAATTTAACATTTCTAAAACATGAACTTTGAATAACTTCACCCCACTCTGGCCCTGGTCTTTTGAAAACTTCCTTTCATAATCTTTGACATCTCAGTACATGGCCAATCATCTCCCCTCTTCAGCTCAGCCTCCAATTTCTAGTCACTTATAGTCCCTCTGTTTTCCATCAAACTCCATGTTCAATTTAATAACAAATGGTTGTTGAAGGTAAATCCAAAATCTGAGCTCTGCTTAGCACCACCATTGTTATAATCATCTTCTAACTGGACCCCCTGTTTCTATCCTTACTTTTGCTGTAAGGCCCCAAATAGTGTGTTTGACAGATTTGATTGAGCATTTCTGACTATATGTCATTTGGTGTCTTATAATGTATCTTTAGCAATCCCATGGACGGAGGAGCCTGGTAGGCTGCAGTCCATGGGGTCATGAAGAGTTGGACACGACTGAGCGACTTCACTTTCACTTTCATGCATTGGAGAAGGAAATGGCAACCCACTCCAGTGTTCTTGCCTGGAGAATCCCAGGGACGGCAGAGCCTGGTGGGCTGCCGTCTGTGAGGTCGCACAGAGTTGGACACAACTGAAGCGACTTAGCAGCAGCAGCAGCATGACTAGTATCCCACCAAGAACTATTATTGAAAAGATGTTTAATTCTTTGCAGATGATATAGCCTTACTCCAGAACCCCAGGGAACTTCAATGTAATTTTCTCACTAAGCTTTATATAAGCCTTACATAACATATTTTATCACAGATATACCTAAGACCATAGGGTCTATTATATTAAATGATGCAAGCATTAGGAACTCTTACACCAAAATCTGGAAATCTAGACCTGCTACAAAGCCTTTTCCTGTTCTGTGTGTTTCTCAAGCTTTGCATCTTTTCATGTCATTGTATAATGTCCAAGACTCTCCAGGTATAGCCCATCACACATGGAACATCCTCCTGTGTGATAGGAGGTATAAGATATGTTCACTGGCCTTTATTTTGGAAGGTATTTTTTGGAATTCTGCAAACCAATGGATCACTAAGAATTTTATTATTAATCTTAATAATATTATTTTAACTTTTTATAGTTCATGTCCTACAATCTGATGTTAATGGGACTTTCCAAGGCTTCCAACATTCTTGCTATTTGTTGCTTATCTTGTCTGATTAAGATGATGTCATCAATATAGTGGACCAATGAGATGTTCTCCTGGATGCAGAACCAACATCCTACACCCAACACTACAGAGACTTTGTTTTTAGTCACTAAGTCATGCCTGACTCTTTTGTGACCCTGTGAACTGTAGCCCACCAGGCTCCTCTGTCCATGGGATTTCCCAGGCAAGAATACTGGAATGTGTTGCCATTTCCTTCTCCTGGGAATCTTCTGGACCCAGGGATTGAACACATGTCTCCTGCTTGGCAGGTGTATTCTTTACCACTGAGCCACCTGGAAAGCCCCACTGCAGAACTACTGCTCTCTACTTCCTCCTGAATTCTGCCATTACATATATTCTGAGCCCTGTGTTTTTTTGTTTTGTTTTGTTTTGTTTTCTTTTTCATGGTATCATTCCTTTCCCCTCTCAGGAGGCCCAGGACATCTCTGGACAGGTTACATGTTGATCTCATATACTTATTGGTCTAATGGTCAGAAAGGAATTGTTAAGGAAGTTCCTGAGAGGGGAAGAGTTATCTTGTGGGGACAGCCAAGTGTTTTCTAGAAAGGGTGGAACACCTACCTTAATCACAAAGAGTGATTCACTTTGTCAGGCTCAGTGGATTCACTGGGTTTTGGAAGCCAAGATTCTCAAGTGTGTCAATCCTCAATGTGTGTCAATTTCAAAGTGTGTCAATGTATGTCCTCATCATACATTTTAGAGTTGCATGACAACCTTGTATTAGAAATTCACCCACCACAGACAATAGGATCCTTATGCCCAGAAAAGCAGGTAATCTAGCTCTAAAATCTAATCCTTGCTTCTTCCTTCTCAGATCTCTCCAGGAAGCAGACTCTGAGATGGAGAATAGATTACAAGAATTTCCATTAGAAAATGCTCTAAGGATCAATTCTTTGGGGATAAAGGCAAGAAAAAGGATCTGGCAGCTTGTGAATGTGGATTACAGCATAGCCAAAATATGACTTTAGTTCATTTCGAAAAGAATTCTGAAGCTGGAGTGACATTGGAGTTGTCCTGATGTAAGGCAAGGGAGCTGAGTATTCATACCCATAATTAATTAGTCACAGGTGTTTTAGGTGAGGGGGCAACATATCTTAGACAGCATATATCTTTTTTATTTCAAAGAGGTTGATAGCTAGGAACAGTGCACGACACATCCATAATGACCCTCCAAATTTTCAATCAACATTATGGAAATTTCTTCTTTACCAAAAATTATTTTGGGGTAATTTGAAACATTTATTAATACTAGGTAAATTAAATCTCTATTTGGGAAAGTACCAGCCATGTTTAAGACAAATAAAAGTCATAGACTTGTAGCTGGAAATGACTGAGAAATCAGTTAGTAAAATTATTGAATAGAATCTTTAACCTTATTGATAGCATGTTCAAAACCTTTCAGGACACTTGTACTGTTTCACTTTCAGTAGTTTCAAAATGATCATTTGAAAAAGTTTCTCCTCTTGTTGAGCAGACTCTGCCTTCCCATTACTTTTGCATTTTTTCCTACTTCTGACATGACGAATCATATACATAGATCAAATTCTAATGAAAGCTTCAGACATATAAAGATGACTCAAATTGGGCCCACATACCATTATCCACTGACTTCAACCATTGTTTATGTGATCCAGTTTTAATGCTATTATAGTCTGGGCATTATCTTCTGACTTTATTGCAACTTGTCATTTTTTTTTTTTCTAAGTGCAACTTTCAGAAATGAATATAGTGCTCCAAAGTATGATTCATACATGGAATAGGAACTCCCATATTTTAAGATATTGTATATCTATTCTACTAAGCCAGATTCATATTTTACTAGCTCTTTTGGCAGCTACAAGGTACATTTTACTCAGTGCTTGAAAACAACTGTATCATTATTATAATTTAAATACAAAAATCAATGTTTTATTTAATTAATTGATATAGGCTTTCCTATTATTTTCCCTTTATTTCACCTTCCAGAAAATTATGACAGTGGCATCTCATTCTACACCACTTGAAAGAGAGAAATAATGTAAATAGAAATGAAAAATAAAACTTAAATAGAAGTAAAGATGATGAAGTGAGAACATACCTCCAAGTGATAAGTAAAATAATCTGAATAAACCAGTTATTATACTGGGTAAAAACTTTATATTTTTTTTATTATTCACTTTCTGAGGAAGGAATAATATTAAAGAAATGAAAAATAGAAAGTCAGCAACCTAAACTTTTATTATATTAATAGTTTTGCAGCTAAAAATTTATACAGTTTTTATTTGAAATTTTATACTTTTTTAAACTTTGCATCACAAGATTAATTTTAAGCATCATATCTTGAAAACAACATGTTTATTTTTTAAAAGGACCAGTAATAATTTCTCATTGTCCCAGCTTTTACTTCTGTAAAAGTCATAATCCTACATCTGCTTGAAGCCCAGATGTTTCAAGACAACTTCATATAACATCTTGCTGAGTTGCCATAAATTTATAGCAATATTGAAATTACTGTTCTTGAAACAAGAGAATGGTTCAATTACTCAAAATTTATTACCTGGCTTAATAAGTGACTTCATTATCTCTCTTTCTCTAACATATTTTCTACACTATCTCAACAAGTATCCCCAAAGTGGAAGAGAAATGCAGACAGCCAAGTTTGGCACTGTAAAAAGTTATGATCCACAAATGAATGCAAATATTACAGGGTCTGGAAAGCCAGAACACTTTAATAGATGCCAGCAGAAGTTAATAATGTTAGCCTTCCACAGGAATGGTAGAATCTGTGTGAGAGCAATTTAGTATTGTGATGGTGCAATTGAAATGATTTATTTTAAAAAAATTACTGGCAAATGCTGAAAAGAAAGTCATGCTTTGATAAGGAACAAAATCCTGGGATAAGACCTGTTGGCAGCACCATCACCATAAAACTGCTATTTTGCTTTTATTGTTATGTAATACTCGATTATTTAAAATACTTAAATGAGAGTTCAAATGCTGCCATAATATGCCAATGAGAGATTAATTGTATGCTTTTAAATGGATAAAATTGGGATTTATGTTTTACGGTTATAGCTATATTTATGAGGTTCCCCTGTAATCACTGTAACACTATTTTCTCAATTGATTTTTAACTGCCAATGATAAATTGGCATAATTAAATCTCACAATAGCACAAACTGGTAGGTAAGAACATTCAAACTTTGACTTATTAATAGTGATTTATTCTTCTCTGGTGGCTCAGATAGTAAAAAATCTGCTTGTAAAGGGAAGACCCAGGTTCAACCCCTGGGTTGGGAAGATCTTCTGGAGAAGGGACCAGCTACCCACTCCAGTATTCTTGCCTGGAGAATTCCATGGACAGAGGAGCCTAGTGGGCTACAGTCCATGGGGTCACAAAGAGTCGGACACAACTGAGTAATTGACATTTCACTTCTGAGTTCTGCAAACATCAGTTAGTCAATTCATTGAAGTCTCAAGTAGTTGATACAATGGCAAGTGTACTTAGAGCTAGAGGCACGAAATTAAGAAACCACAGGTTGGAGGCTTGCCTAGCCATGAATAGGGCTGGAATTCCAGGCAACTCACTTCTAAAACATGTCTTAAATAATTTAAGGGGCTTCCCTAGTGGCTTTTCATACTTTAATAAAACTCTGCCACACAAAAGCTCTTGAGTGATCAAGGCTGGTCCCTGGTCCTGAAGCTAAATTTTCTTCTTTGGATATCAAGAATCTGACACAATTCACCATAAGTTATCATCTTGGGGGCTCGTCTGGAATCGTTAGGACAAGGAAGTTGGCTGAAACAGAGCAGGAGTGGCTGAGAGGAGCTACCACACATTCAAGGTAGGAGCAGTGGCTGTGCTTTGCTGGAGGGGCAGGGAAGAGATACCCCACGTCCAAGGTAAGAGAAACCCAAGTAAGACAATAGGCGCTGAGAGAGGGCATCAGAGGGCAGACAGACTGAAACCACAATCACCGAAAACTAGCCAGTTTGATCACAACGACCACAGCCTTGTCTAACTCAATGAAACTAAGCCATGCCATGTGGGGCTGCCCAAGATGTTCGGGTCATGGTGGAGAGGTCTGACAGAATGTGGTCCGCTGGAGAAGGGAATTGCCAACCACTTCAATATTCTTGCCTTTAGAACCCTATGAACAGTATGAAATGGCAAAGATAGGACACTGAAAGATGAACTCCTCAGATCGATAGGTGCCCAATATGCTACTGGAGATCAGTGGAGAAAAACTACAGAAAGAATGAAGGGATGGAGCCAAAGAAAAAATAATACCCAGTTGTGGATGTGACTGGTGATAGAAGCAAGGTTCAATGCTGTAAAGAGCAATATTGCATAGGACACTGGAATGTTATGTCCATGAATCAAGGTAAATTGGAAGTGGACAAACAGCAGATGGCAAGAGTGAACATCAACATTCTAGGAATGAGTGAACTAAGATGAGCTGGAAGGGGTGAATTTAACTCAGATGACCATTATATCTACTACTGTGGGCAGAAATCCCTTAGAAGAAATGGAGTAGCCATCATAGTCAGCAAAAGAGTCTGAAATGCAGTACTTGGATGCAATCTTAAAAATGACAGGGTGATCTCTATTTGTTTCCAAGGCAAACCATTCAATATCATGGTAATCCAAGCCTATACCCCAACCAGTAACACTGAAGAAGCTGAAGTTTAACAGTTCTATGAGGACCTACAAGACCTTCTAGAACTAAGACCCAAAAAAGATGTTTTTCATTATAGGGGACTGGAATGCTAAAGTAGGAAATCAAGAAACACCTGGAGTAACAGGCAAATTTGGCCTTGGAGTACAGAATGAAGCAGGGCAAAGACTAATAGAGTTTTGCCAAGAGAATGCACTGGTCATAGCAAAAACCCTCTTTCAACAACATAAGAGAAGACTCTACACATGGACATCACCAGATGGTCAACAGTGAAATCAGATTGATTATATTCTTTGCAGTCAAAGATGGAGAAGCTCTATACAGTCAGCCAAAACAAGACTGGGAGCTGACTGTAGCTCAGATCATGAACTGCTTATGGCCAATTTCAGACTTAAATTGAAGAAAGCAGGGAAAATCACTAGACCATTCAGGTATTACCTAATTCAAATCCCTTATGATTATACAGTGGAAGTGAAAAAATAGATTTAAGGGACTAGATCTGATGCACAGAGTGCCTGATGAACTATGGACGGAGGTTGGTGACATTGTAGAGGAGACACAAGATCATCCTCAAGAAAAAGATATACAAAAAAGCGAAATGTCTGTCTGAGGAGGCCTTACAAATAGCTGTGAAAAGAAGGGAAGCAAAAAACAAAGGAGAAAAGGAAAGATATACCCATTTGAATGCAGAGTTCCAAAGAATAGTAGGGAGTGATAAGAAAGCCTTCCTCAGCAATCAATGCAAAGAAATAGACGAAAACAATAAACCAGGAAAGACTAGAGATCTCTGCAAGAAAATTAGAGATACCAAGGGAATATTTCATGCAAAGATGGGCTCAATAAAGGACAGAAATTGTATGGACCTAACAGAAGCAGAAGATATTAAGAAAAGATGGCAAGAATACACAGAAGAACTATGCAAAAAAGATCTTCACAACCCAGATAATCATGATGGTGTGATCATTCACCTAAAGCTAAACATCCTGGAATGTGAAGTCAAGTGGTCCTTAGGAAGCATCAGTATGAACAAGGATAGTGTAGGTGAGGGAATTCCAGTTGAGCTATTTCAAATCCTGAAAGATGATGCTGTAAAATTGCTGCACTCAGTATGTCAGTAAATTTGGAAAACTCAACAGTGGCCACAGGACTGGAAAAGGTCAGTTTTCATTCCAATCCCAAAGAAAGGCAATGCCAAAGAATGCTCAAACTACAGCACAATTGCACTCATCTCACAAGCTATAAAAGTAATGCTTAAAATTCTCCAAGCCAGGCTTCAGCAATACGTGAACAATGAACTTCCAGATGTTCAAGTTGGTTTTAGGAAATGCAGAGGAACCAGAAATCAAACTGCCAACATTTGGTGGATCATCGGAAAAGCAAGAGAGTTCCAGAAAAACATCTATTTCTGCTTTATTGACTATGCTAAAGCCTTTGACTGTGTGGATCACAATAATTGTGGAAAATTCTTCAAGAGATGGGAATACCAGACCACCTGACCTGCCTCTTGAGAAACCTGTATGCAGGTCAGGATGCAACAGTTAGAACTGGACATGGAACAAATGACTGATTCCAAATAGGAAAAGGAGTACGTCAAGGCTGTATATTGTCACCCTGCTTATTTAACTTATATGCAGAGTACATCATGAGACATGCTGGGCTGAATGAAGCACAAGCTGGAATCAAGATTGCCGGGAGAAATATCAATAACCTCAGATATGCAGATGACACCACCCTTATGGCAGAAAGTGAAAAGGAACTAAAAAGCCTCTTGATGAAAGTGAAAGAGGAGAGTGAAAAAGTTGGCTTAAAGCTCAACATTCAGAAAACGAAGATCATGGCATCTGGTCCCATCATTTCATGGGAAATAGATGGGGAAACAGTGTCAGACTTTATTTCTTTGGGCTCCAAAATCACTGTGGATGGTGATTGCAGCCATGAAATTAAAAGACACTTACTCCTTGGAAGGAAAGTTGTGACCAACCTAGGTAGCATATTGAAAATAAGAGACATTACTTTGCCAATAAAGGTCCATCTAGTCAAGCCTATGGTTTTTCCTGTGGTCATGTATGGATGTGAGAGTTGGACTATAAAGAAAGCTGAGCGCTGAAGAATTGATGCTGTTGAACTGTGGTGTTGGAGAAGACTCTTGAGAGTCCCTTGGACTGCAAGGAGATCCAACCAGTCCATCCTAAAGGAGATCAGCCCTGGGTGTTGATTGGAAGGAGTGATGTTGAAGCTGAAACTCCAATCCTTTGTCCACCTCATGCGAAGAGCTGACTCATTTGAAAATACCCAGCTGCTGGGAAATATTGAGGGCAGGAGGAGAAGGGAATGACAAAGGATTAGGTGGTTGGATGGCATCTCTGACTTGATGGACATGGGTTTGGTTGGACTCCGGGATTTGGTGGTGGACAGGAAGGCCTGGCATGCTGTGGTTCATGGCTTTGCAAAGAGTCGGACATGACTGAGTGACTGAATTGAACTGAATTGAACCACTGAACCTGGTTGCTCAGTGGTGAAACATCTGCCTGCCAATGCAGGAGACACGCGATTGATCCCTTATCCTGGCAGATCCTACATGCTGCAGAGCAAAGAAGCCCATGTGTCACAACTATTGAGCCTGTGGTCAAGGTCCCGGGAGCCACAAATACTGAGACCTTATGCCTCATCTACTGAAACCTGTGTGCCCCTCTTTGCAGCAAGAGAAACCACCTCAATGAGAAGCCTGAATACTGCAATGAAGAGTAGTCCTTGCTCATCATAACTAGATTTAAGTCCACAGAGCAATAAAGACCCTGCCCAGGCAAAAATAAATAAATAGGTAAATAAATAAATAAATTATAAAGAAGGATTTAAGTAATGAAGTACAGTATACCTGTAATTGCAAGATACAGGTTCTAGTTTCATAGTACCACCAATTAGGTAGCCAAAGGCTACCTTTCTTAATTAATCCGGTCTCAGTTTTCCAAACATAGGGAGTAGAATATGTGTGTTAGTGCTCAGTCATGTCCAGCTCTTTGTGATCCCATGGATTGCAGCCCGCCAGGCTCCTCTGTCTATGGGATTCTCCAGGCAAGAGTACTGGAGTGGGCTGCCATTTCCTTCTCCAAGGGAGTAGAATAGGTGCTGTCAATAACTTCTTTCTCTAAGGTTTCAGGGTTCCAATCTCTCACACATAATCTATATATATTCTCTATATGTCATATATTAATATATGAGAAAGATTCAGATAAATATTTGGCTCCTAGCCACACAAAGTTGTAGTTTCATGCTGCTGCTGCTGCTAAGTTGCTTCAGTCATGTCCAACTCTGTGCGACCCCATGGACGGCAGCCCACCAGGCTCCCCCATCTTTGGGATTCTCCAGGCAAGAACACTGGAGTGGGTTGCCATTTCCTTCTCCAGTGCATGAAACTGAAAAGTGATAGTGAAGTTGCTCTTAGTGACCCCATGGACTGCAGCCTACCAGGCACCTTCCTTCATGGGATTTTCCAGGCAAGAGTACTGGAGTGGGGTGCCATTGCCTTCTCCAGTTTCATGCTAATAGAACACAAATATGAGTTAATGTGAAGGAGAGCATCTTATTCATATTAAAGAACAGAACTACTGATATCACTTATGATCCAAATGGATTAATAGAAGCCAGATTTACCCTCCTATTAGAAACAACTGAAAAAAAAAAATTCCAAATTTATGAAACAGTAATTTTCAAGATCGGAGGAGGCAATGGCACCCCATCCCAGTACTCTTGCCTGGAGAATCCCATGGATGGACACCTAGGACATGGACGGAGGAGCCTGATGAGCTGCAGTTCATGGGGTCACTAAGAGTCGGACACAACTGAGCGACTTCACTTTCACTTTCCACTTTCATGCATTGGAGGAGAAAATGGCGACCCACTCCAGTATTCTTGCCTAGAGAATCCCAGGAATGGGGGAGCCTGGTAGGCTGCCATCTACGGGGTCGCACAGAGTCAGACACGACTGAAGTGACTTAGCAGCAGCAGCAGCAATTTTCAAGATACTGAACATAAACAATGAAATCTAATGATTGCTGAGAGATGGGAAACAAATAAGATGATCCCCACAATTTCCTTAGCTAACTCTCTGGAGGTAGTTTCCAGGCCATACCCCACTAAGAAAGAATCGAGGCAAAGTCCATAGTCTTCCTGAATTGAGGTAATGAAGGTAGATGTCTGAGGGCCAAGGCAGTTATAATTCTTGGCATCAAAGACATATCCCATGAAAGAAATAATTGATAAGCTGAATTTTATTAAAATTAAAAGTTTCTGTTATATAAAACCAATGTCAAGGGAATAAGAAGAAGCTCCAGACTGAGAGAAAACATTTGTAAAAAACACATCTGATAAAGGATTGCCAATCCAAAATAAACAAAGAGATTTTAAAACTCAGCAGTAAGAACATAAATAACATGATTTAAAAATGAAAGAAAGGCCTTAGAAGATACCTCATAGAAGAAGATCTGTAGATGGCAGATAAGTATATGAATAGACTCTCTATATCATATGTCATCAGGGAAATGCAAATTAAAACAGGAAAGCACCATATACTTATTAGAATGGCCAGGATTCAGAACACTAAGAATATTAAATGCTGATGAGAATGTGGACCAATACGACTGCTTATCCATTGCTGGTGGGAATGAAAAATGGTACAATCATCTTGGAAGGTAATTTTGATGGTTACTTACAAATATTTATACAACTTTATTCATAGTTGTCAAAATTTGAAAGCATCCAAGATATCCTTCAGCAGGTGAAGGGGTACACAAGCTGTGGAATATCTAGACAATGAAATATTATTCAGTGCTAAAAGCAAGTGAATTATTAAGCCATAGAAATACACTGAGAAATCAGTATTCTTGCCTGGAGAATTCCATAGACAAAGGAGCCTCATGTGCTATAGTCCATGAGATCGTAAAGAGTCAAACACCACTGAGTGACTAACACTTTCACTTTCAAAAATACATGGAGAAACCTTAAATGCCTATTACTAAGTGAAATAAGCCAATCTGAGAAGTCAAAGGATTGTATGATTCAACTATATGATATTCTGGGTAAGTCAAAACTGGTGACAAGACAAAGATCAGTGATTGACAGGGGCAGGGGTTAGTAGTAGGATGAACAGGCAGAACACAAACAACATTCAGGATTGTTACATACTCTATGTGATACCGTAATGGTGGATACATGCCGTTATACATTTGTATAAACTTACAGAATGTACAACTGTAAGAATGAACCATAAGGAAAACCATGGACTTTGAGTAATTATATGTCAATGTAAATTCATCAACTATTACAAAGTACTTTGGTAGAGGTTGTTGATAATAGGGGAGGCTATGTGGAGAAGGCAATGGCACCCCACTCCAGTACTCTTGCTTGGAAAACCCCATGGACAGAGGAGCCTGGTAGGCTGCAGTGCATGGGGTCGCTAAGTCAGACATGACTGAGCAACTTCACTTTCACTTTTTACTTTCATGCATTGGAGAAGGAAATGGCAACCCACTCCAGTGTTCTTGCCTGGAGAATCCCAGGGATGGGGGAGCCTGGTGGGCTGCTGTCTCTGGGGTCACACAGAGTCGGACACGACTGAAGCGACTTAGCAGCAGCAGCATGCCTGGGTGAGAGTAGGAGATACGTGGGAGATCTCTGTACCTTCTGCTCAACTATGCTGTGAACCGTAAACTGATCTAAAAAATAGCCTTAACTTTAAAAAAAGTTCAATTTCAAACTAATTAGTTAAAACTAATCTAGAACTGACATAGATGTGAGGACTAACAGCAAGGACATTAAAAAGTCATTAAATGTATCTATGTGTGAAAGTAACCAGAGGGAAAATTGATGTTAGACATAGAAGATACATATATATTTCAGAAACTTCTAGAGATAAAAATTTCAATGCTCGAGATAAAAAATACACTACTTGGGATTAACAATGGATTAGACATCATAGAAAAAACAGCCATGAATTTGATGTAATAAAAGCTATCCAAAAAGAGACAATGAAGATTTTAAGAGGATGAAAAAGAATATACACATAAGCAAAATATCTATGATAGTTGTGGAAACTTCAAATGGTCAAATATTTATGTAACTGGAGTCTCCAAATGAAAAGATAATGGAGGAAAGACAGCAAAAAAGAGTCAGATAAATAACAACCAAAGAGTTTTCAAATTAGATGAAAAGTATAAACTTACAGATCTAGAAACTCAAAAAACCCAAGCACACGAGATATGAAGAAAATTACTACAAGGCCCATCACAATCAAATTGTTTAAAACCAGTGATAAAAATAGAGTAAAAAAAAATGCTTTATCATTGGGGGACAATTTTTAATGGGTCTCTCACATTTCATAAGCAAGATATTAATTTTATTATGAACTATTTCTCAAAAATGTTCAGATAGTGAACAGCTCTTTCTCCATCCAGAGCAACAACAGTCGTGCTTAATATTCATTATTAGAGATTTAGATTCACTAAACTCAGGGTTTCTTTGCTATAAGGCAAAGATTTGTGCCTGTGAAGCTGCTACCTCTCTCTTCACATCACCTTGTGACAAGCAAGACTCAGGGGCTGGCACAAAAGCACAAATAGTCCGGATACTGCTGTTGGTGTGATTAATAAATTGTCCTTTGTCTCTGACCCATGAATCTCATGTTTTCTAACAATTTATGTGAATATATAGCAGACTAACATATTAGCTTGTGTGTTAGTGTGTTACTCAGTTGTGTCTGACTCTTTGTGACTCAATGGACTGTAGCCCGCCAGGCTCCACTGTCCATGGGATTTTACATTCAAGAATACTGGAGTGGATTGCCATTTCCATCTCCTGGGAATCTTCCCAATCCAGGGATCGAACATAGGTTTGCTGCATTGCAGGCAGTCTTTACTGTCTGAGCTATCAGGAAAATATTAGCTTGCAAGTTGAGTAAAATCTCAGACACTTCATAGTTCTTGACAACTTTGTGATAACTCTGGTATGTTGACAAAATTATGATTTTATAAAAAAAGTAAAGTTGAGAGCTTCATTTGCATGTTATCAAGATTTAAGGAAAGACCATGGAATCAACAACAAATAAAATGTTACTAACAAGATTACATGGATGTTGGGCAAAAATATGCTCCTCTATGTTACCACCTGCTAATGAGGGGGCAATTGAAGATGTGGTTGAAAACTGAGCACCAGGAATTTAGATTCAAAAACAACTGACCAAATGGTGTCCTAATTCTCCTCCAGGTGATGATGGCCTTGGTAACTTAGCAGTCAACCATAGTTGGACATACAATATTGAGATTTATCCTGGGTAGACAGAAGGTTTAGCCCATTTTGGATAAGAGATACAAAGGAGTGCAGCTATACTTAGGATAAAAGGAGGGGAATTAGTGATCAGTATGGTTCAGAGAGGCAAAAGATTCACAGTGTAGCTGGTTCCACTGGGACATGGGGGTGATGTGTATAATGTGTGTTAAAGAAGAATGACCACAAGTACATTGTTTTATGGTTGAGCCTGTCCTGCCGGCTATGTGCTAACTTTAGATTCATTCAGGGATGACAGTGAAATTCTCAGAGTTATTTTTCCCAGGATTCTGATTGCTATAGGGGTACTCTGGCCCTATTGAGGGAGATTCTCTAATATACAAAGAGTTCACAGGGAACCATGGATGAGGCATTGAGTAGTATTTGAGTCATCATTATAGATCACGTTTGCTTATGAAAGTGATCCCCTGGAGAAAAACAGATACAAAGGAATCTAGATAAATTCTTGTCATTATCTCTACTACTTGGATAACTCTTTTAAGTCTTATGATAAAGCCATGTGAAAACTTAAGATGTTATCATAAAAATGGAGCAATAGAAGTCATGTATTAGAGTGAACTCCTTAAAAATGCTGTCTTGGTGTAAATCAATTTGACTTAGACAAAGGAGCAAAACTGTGATCACCATACTGACTGTCATGTGACTGTGGCTGCAGAATCAAGAGGTTCCCAAAGCTGAGATTAGTGGTGTCTGCAATAAGACCTTTGTTTTTCAATATAAACCATTGGGTAGAGTGAACATGGTATACTGTTAGTTAGTTGAGCTTCACCACAAGAATCTAAAAGTAAATGTACCTTCCTGCCTATGCATGGAGCTGCTCATTCACACTGTCTGCATCTCCTTCCCCTTCTGTCCCAAACACAGTTGGTTTAAAGAAAAAGATGAGTAGTGGTGGGACCAGAATCTTCCTATCCCCAAGAGAAGTGAAGATCATATGCAACTTTCCAACTGTGCTATAGAACTTTGGACAAAAGAGTGGCTCCTTTCTTCGATACAAGACAAAGTTATCATTCTACCTTGTCCTGTAGCAGGAGGAGATGTTAGATTTAACTGATGGGGTTTGGACAAGCCTCCAAGTGAGGGATAAAAGTTGAATAAACCTTTCAATATGGCCCATTGGGCTGCTCAATGTACTATTATTATGATTTCCACTGAAAAATCTTTAGATTGTATTGATGTGACTTGCATTTATTTTGATTCAATAAATATTAAAGGGGATTCTACAAAACTTCCATGAAAAATACAGGATTAAATATTTATGAACTGGAATTTACAAGTTATTTTTTTTATTCCATGCTAAAATATGATCCATAAAAGAAAAGAAAGATAAGTTAGACTTCATCACATTAAAGAATTTCTGTTCCTAAAGGACACCATGAAGACAATGAAAAGATAAGTCATGAACAAGGGATAAACATGCAGATCACATATGATGAAAGAGTTATATCCAGAACATGTAAAAAACTCTCAAAAATCAACAATAAGATAATAACTCACTTTTTTAAAGGAGGAAAGTATTTGAAGTTTACCAAAGTAGATACATTGATGAAACGAACACTAATAGTGTCCAACGCAATTAGTTATTGGGGATATGAAATTTAAAATCACAAGTGAAAAACCATTTTGCACATCTTGGAATGTCTACTATGTAAATTACTGAGTATTCCAATACTGGTAAGGATGTGGAAAAGAAATGCGAAAAAGCAAAATGGCTATCTGGGGAGGCCTTACAAATAGCTGTGAAAAGAAGAGAAGTGAAAAGCAAAGGAGAAAAGGAAAGATATAAGCATCTGAATGCAGAGTTCCAAAGAATAGCAAGAAGAGATAAAGCATTTCTTAGTGATCAATGCAAAGAAATAGAGGAAAACAACAGAATAGGAAAGACTAGAGATGGCTTCAAGAAAATTAGAGATACAAAGGGAACATTTCATGCAAAGATGCACTCAATAAAGGACAGAAATGGTATGGACCTAACAGAAGCAGAAGATATTAACAAAAGATGGCAAGTATACACAGAACTGTACCAAAAAGATCTTCAAGACCAAGATAATCATGATGGTGTGATCACTCACCTAGAGCCAGACATCCTGGAATGTGAAGTCAAGTGGGCCTTAGAAAGCATCACTACAAACAAAGCTAGTGGAGGTGATGGAATTCCAGGTGAGCTATTTCAGATCTTGAAAGATGATGCTGTGAAAGTGCTGCACTCAATATGCCAGCAAATTTGGAAAACTCAGCAGTGGCCACAGAACTAGAAAAGGTCAGTTTTCATTACAATCCCAAAGAAAGACAATGCCAAAGAATACTCAAACTACTGCACAATCGCACTCATCTCACACGCTAGTAAAGTAATGCTCAAAATTCTCCAAGCCAGGCTTCAGCAATATGTGAACCGTGAACTTCCAGATGTTCCAGCTAGTTTTAGAAAAGGCAGAGGAATCAGAGATCAAATTGTCAATATCTGCTGGATCATGGAAAAAGCGAGAGAGTTCCAGAAAAAAACATTTATTACTGCTTTATTGACTATGCCAAAATCTTTGACTGTGTGGACCATGTGGATCACAATAAACTGTGGAAAATTCTTCAAGAGATGGGAATACCAGACCACCTGACCTGCCCTTAAGAAACCTATATGCAGATCAGGAAGCAACAGTTAGAACTGGACATGAAACAACAGACTGGTTCCAAATAGGAAAAGGAGTACATCAAGGCTGTATACTGTCACTGTGCTTATTTAACTTATATGCATTGTACATCATGAGAAACACTGGGCTGGAAAAAGCACAAGCTGGAATCAAGATTGCCAGGAGAAATATCAATAACCTCAGATATGCAGATGACACCACCCTTATGGCAGAAAGTGAAGAGGAACTAAAAAGCTTCTTGATGAAAGTGAAAGAGGAGAGTGAAAAGGTTGGCTTAAAGCTCAACATTCAGAAAACTAAGATCACGGCATCTGGTACCATCACTTCATGGGAAATAGACGGGGAAACAGTGGAAACAGTGTCAGGTTTTATTTTTGGGGCTCCAAAATCACTGCAGATGGTGACTGCAGCCGTGAAATTTAAAGACGCTTACTCCTTGGAAGAAAAGTTATGACCAACCTAGGTAGCATATTGAAAGTAAGAGACATTACTTTGCCAAGAAAGGTCCATCTAGTCAAGACTATGGTTTTTCCAGTGGTCATGTATGGATGTGAGTGTTGGACTGTGAAGGAAGCTGAGTGTCAAAGAATTGATGCTTTTGAACTGTGGTGTTGGAGAAGACTCCTGAGAGTCCCTTGGACTGCAAGGAGATCCAACCAGTCCATTCTAAAGGAGGTCAGTCCTGGGTGTTCTTTGGAAGGACTGATGCTAAAGCTGAATCTCCGATACTTTGGCCACCTCATGAGAAGAGTTGACTCATTGGAAAAGACTCTGATGTTGGGAGGGATTGGGATAGGTGGAAAAGGGATGACAGGATGAGATGGCTGGATGGCATCACTGACTCGATGGACATAAGTTTGAGTGAACTCCGAGTGTTGGTGATGGACAGGGAGGCCTGGTGTGCTGCGATTCATGGGGTTACAAAGAGTCAGACACGACTGAGTGACTGAACTGAACTGAACTGAAGGATGTGGAACAATAGAAACTCTTACACATTGTTGGTTAAAATGTAAAATAGTACAAGCCCTCTGGAAATCAGTTCAACAACTTCTTAAAAATTTAAACATACACCTACCAAACTGCTGCTAATCGCATCAGTAGTGTCCGACTCTGTGCGACCCCAGAGACAGCAGCCCACCAGGCTCCCCCCATCCCTGGGATTCTTCAGGCAAGAACACTGGAGTGGGTTGCCATTTCCTTCTCCAGTGCGTGAAAGTGAGAAGTGAAAGTGAAGTCGCTCAGTTGTGTCTGACCCTTAGCGACGCCATGGACTGCAGCCTACCAGGATCCTCCGTCCATGGGATTTTCCAGGCAAGAGTACTGGAGTGGGTTGCCATTGCCTTCTCCAACACCTACCATAGAACCCAGCTATTTCAGTCCCAGGTATTGATGCCAAAGAAATGAAAGCATAAGTTCCTATGAAGTCTTGTATGCAAATATTTATTAAAACTTTCTTTTTAACAACCCAAACTAAAAACAATCGAAATCTCAGGTGAATAGATCATTTCAGGTGAATGGAAAAATAACAGTATAGTACTAAGCAAAGAAAGAAGAAACTATTAATCCATACAAGATAAAATAACTCAAGTAATTGCACTGAGTGAAAGAAGCTGGATTAAGAGAATACCTACTACATGATTCCAATTATGTTAAATAATTTTTGATAGAATGTATGTATAACATATATACCTATACCTACATAATGTACAAAAGTGTATGCTTTGAATACGTGAAGTGTATTGTATATTAATTATATCCAATGATTAAAAAATGAATTTAGAGGAATATTCATTTACCCCTTTCTTTCCATTTTTATTAATTTTCTCTAATCATTTTTTCTTATAATCAAAAGGCTGGGGGTACAGAATGTAGGGGTAGTAAAGTCATCATTTTAGAACTTCTGTTGTATCTCAGACACTGTATTCAGAGACTTTACATACTTGCTCCTGTTTTACCTTCATAAAACCTATATTTAAATCAATTTACAAAATTAACTCTTGAGTTTTAATGATATTTTTCCATCCTATATTTGCTCTAATCCCAAGATAACTAACTCACTATTTTATCACTTTCTTTGTCATCAAACTCTCACTCTTTACACCTAAACACACACACACACACACACACACACACACTCACTCACACACACACACACAGAGCAAATAGTCACACCTATCATATCATTGACATTGACCATTTAGGCTGGAATTCCCTTATTTTGCCTCCAAATCTCCTAACTTCTTTGTATCTATATATGTATTCTATGACTCTATTCTTACCAATTAAAAATCATAGGTTATATTGGAGAAGAACTCTCCCTACTTTTCTCTTGCATCTCATTCTCTGTTACTTTTTTTAAGGGCTCCTCTTTCATAGTTCCTGCCACCACCATTCTTAATTCCATTGTGTGCATCATTCCTATTGATATGCAAAAAAGCCATACATAATAACAAACAGTTCCCTGGTGTCTCAGCAGTAAGAATCACCTGTAATGCAGGAGACTCAGGAGATTCAGTTCAATCCCTGGTAGGAAGATTCCCTGGAAGAGGGCATGACAACACACTCCAGTATTCTTGCCTGGAGAATCCCATGGACAGAGGAGTCTGGCAGGCTACAGTCCATAGGTTCGCAAAGAGTGGGACAGGACTGACTGAGCACACACAATAAGATGCAAACCAACCTCCCTTTGATCCCATGTTCAGCGCAAACCATTTTCCCATTAATCATTACAAATTTAAGAATAGTTGTCCCTAGTTCTTCCTCTAACATTTCTATCTTTCATTTCTTTTACTACTTCTTCACCTTCCAGTTGTTCCTATGTCCCTGCTCTCCCAATTTCCTTCTCCACTCTACCTCTGAAATTGCCCTTCTCCATATTACCAATGACCTCCACATTAACAATTTTATTGGAAACTTTGTCTTCATTTTATTCATTCTCTTGGCAACACTGCTAGGTGTATACAAACTGCACTCCTTTACTTTGAAACACCTTACTAGGCTCCCATGACATGAGCATCTGTTTCCCTCCTATCCTATGTGCTAGTCTTTTTCAAGCTCATTTTCTGAATCTTTTTACTCCTCAGCTTTTACTTTTTGGAGAATCCCAGAACCTTTTTCTCTTCTATGTACACATTCTCTCTCAAAGTGATAGTCTCCAAGCTCTGGCTTTGAAATTCATCTTTATGCTGATGATACTCAAAATTTCATATTCAGTGTAACTTTTCCCTTAGGTCACAAAATGTATATATAACCCGCTACATAGCATCTCTACTTGAATATTATATAGGCATTTCAATTTAACATGCTTGCAACAGAATTCTTGATCACGCTTAACTAATCCTGCCCCGCCACATCTCCCCTCACTTGTTTCTTCCCCAGAATTTCCCATCTCAGTAAATTACACCATATTCTATTTAGTGGTTCAGACCTCCAAATCCAGAATATGCCTAATTCCTCTATTCCTTTAACCTTATAAGCAATACATTAGTATTCCTGGACAATCTTACTTGCTAAGAATTCTCCAAATATACTTTGAGAACAATTGCTTTTGTTCATCTCTACTATCAACACTTTAGTTTATATGGCTCTTACTTTTCACCTTGAGCAATGCAACAGCTCTTTTCCGGACCACACCATCTTCAGCTATCATCCTTTGATAGCCAATAGGTTTCCTAGAGATTAGATAGTGATCTTTTGGAAAAAAAAAATGTAAATCAGGTTATACTTTTTGAAAAATGTAAATCTAAATCAGCTTATGAACGACTTGCAAGGACTTTCCTCAGGTCCTCCACATTACATATCTCTGTGTGAAAAATTCTTTCTAGTCACATGAATATTTCTCTTTCATTTAAGGTTCAAATTTTATATCATTGCCACAGAGAAACTTTCAGTAAAATCTAAATCACTTCCTATCATGTTATTCTGATTTATTTTCTCCATGACACAACTACTGAGATTATTTATGATTTTATATATTTATTTCTTCTGTATTTATATGAGATGAGGCTCTATTAGAATGTTTTCATGTAAATAAAGAGCTCAGTAAAACTATTGGAACTTCAGAAGTTAATTAGTAAAATACATTAATAGACTTGATAATGTAATTCAAATTTGTATCTCTCAATTCTTTGTTTCATTATTTCTTTCTGAATATATTGTCAGAATAGGTCTTTTCTCTCAGATAGGAGAGGCTTGAACTGACATAGAATGGAAAGAAAAACAACTATGAGTCTTAATATCTTTTCTCCCAAAGGACTGTTATTTCCTTTTCTTTCTTTCTCACTTGTTCAATATATTGTTATTCTTGTCTGTAAACAGTAAATTCTCTGTTCACTTTAGGTTGAAAAGTCCTAATAACTTTGTGGGGGTGGGAGATGGGAATAAAAAAAATGTACACATTTCACATTTTCACTGTAAATAGAACATTACCCAAGAAATACTGGTTTACATTTTTGCTTTCTGAACAAATTTTTAGCAGCAAATGGACCTGAACTGAAACACATTTCTCAGATGACAAAGCAAATATTAATGTATAGATTTTGCTATATCTTGTTGAAATGCTCAAGAACCTGTGTCTTTAGAAAGAAAGGATGATTTAGAGAATGTGTACATTTTTTTTCTGACCTCCACTCTCCCCCTCTCCAAACTCCATACTCCCCATAACATTCTTATAAGGTTAGCTGAAGGGCCAGCTGGTGGGTCAAAACAAAGAGGAGAAAAAAAAAAAAAACTTTATCTGAAGATTGGTCAAGGATCTCAGAGATAAATAGACAGGGCCTCAAATCACTTTTAAGTCTTCCTTCTGTTATACATCATCTGAGATTACTTGTCATAAGGGAAGGAGTTTACACTTGCTTCCATTATACTCTTTAAATAACTTTCTTACATGATTACTATCACATTATAGTTATTTCTTGATATATCTGACATCCCACTCAGCAATGAGTTTCTCAAGGTCAAGGGACTGTAATCTAGAATCTATAACGTACACGTTGAAAGAATTTTAACAAAGTATTAAAGAAAGTGCTTTTACTTTTTGCATTGTTATCCCCAGATGTGAGATCTACATTGTGGAATGTCTGACTTCCTTATCATCAGTATTACCAACACTGAAGACCTGGTAATCAGGTTGAGTTGTTACCAAAACTAATAGATTCATATCTACACCATCAGTTCCTGCCATATTGGGTTTCCCTGGTGGCTCAGACAGTAAAGAATCTGCTTGCAATATGGGAAACGGGGCTCAACCCTCCTTCCAACAAGGGAAACTGGAGTTCAATCCAAACTGTTCCAATATTAATTGCTGAATTTCAATAGAGGGAGAAATCATGAATATTTTTTCATATGTATGTAAGTTTTGACATTTTCAAAATTAAAAAAAATGAATTAGAGAAGAAAGCTGCATGTTAAAAACAATATTTCTGAGTTTTGCTTTATAACTCCACTATGACATCTGTGAAATACACGATTACTATTGTCAAATGGAAGAGGACCACATTAAAGTCAGATATATGGGGAAAAAAGAGGAGGCTATGGTTATGAGCTTCCACCACTCAAGCAGCTGTGAAGGTATAGCAGGAAGAAGGAACTCATTAATGTAGATGCTTTTTAATCATGACTATATCATGGGAAAGATATAAATATACACTTTATAGAATATTTGAAGTCCAAAATCTATTAGAGTCTCTGCTGCTGGAAAAGAAAGGATCAGATCAGATCAGTCACTCAGTCGTGTCCGACTCTTCGCGACCCCATGAACCGCAGCACGCCAGGCCTCCCTGTCCATCACCAGCTCCCGGAGGTCACCCAGACTCACATCCATCAAGTCAGTGATGCCATCCAGCCATCTCATCCTCTGTCGTCCTCTTCTCCTCCTGCCCTCAATCCCTCCCAGCATCAGTCTTCTCCAATGAGTCAACTCTTCGCATGAGGTGGCCAAAATACTGGAGTTTCAGCTTTAGCATCATTCCTTCCAAAGAAATTCCAGGATTGATCTCCTTCAGAATGGACTGGTTAGATCTTCTTGCAGTCCAAGGGACTCTCAAGAGTCTTCTCCAACACCACAGTTCAAAAGCATCAATTCTTCGGCGCTCAGCCAACAATTAAAAAGAATTTGTTGCTATCTCTTGATGTATACATATCAATTAAGTGTGTACATATTAATCATAATGACTTTTATTAAGAGACTTTTGGGTACTAAATAGAATTATGTTATCATATATAATAAAACACTAGGACAACAAACATATTAAGGATACATACACATATTGACCACAACTAGGTATAATCTGCAAAGAGAAAATATTTCAAAAGGTAATTGCAGATTTGGGGAGAAGGGGCTGATGGGATTGTGGGAAAGTTTTGGTCTCATTATAATTTTCTATATTTTTAATGCATTAAACAATAAAATTATGTACATATTCTAATGAGAATAAAGTCATTTATTATAAATGGAGAATGGATGCCACCAAATTAAAAACATTACAAATTATTTACCATGACAAATTGTGCATGACATATGAACACAACTAAAATCATTTAAATAAACTATATTGAGTGGCTGTCATGTGCTAACATAGGAGAAGTAGTAACTATAGATACATGGTTATATTTTCTTATATTCAGTGAGTAATATGGGCTTGTTAACACAGTTCGTAGGGAATAACATAAAATATTATTTACCTATAATCTGCTATTTTATAACTATATTCTCCAATCAATACTAGTGCTTTTAAATACTCAAAAGTCAGATGAAATATATTAAAATATCTTCAGTACTGCTGAAAACTATGGTTGAGTTAGTCATTAAAGGGTTGTAGTCAGAAATTCTATATCCTCAGTTGTTAGGATCACCTTCAGGCCACACACACCTGTCATCTTTCTGTGTAAAGTGGTAACTCAAGAAGAATGTTTTCATGAGAAATTGAGGAGAGTTCTCTGTATTTAACCAAAGGTACTTCATTTATTCATTGTTCTCATTGGACAGGTAGGAATGGAGAGTTTTAGCTTTCATGTCAGCCTCTACTGATAAATGTCAAAGTGGTCTGGTCTGCCCTGGGGAAGTGGAGGTATGAGTGGAGGGAGTAAACTGCAGGGTGTTCTCCAGCAGTGCATAATTTGTAGCACATTTAACCAGTTTCTCTCATCATCCCATGGACGGAGGAGCCTGGTAGGCTGCAGTCCGTGGGATCGTGAAGAGTTGGACAAGACTGAGCGACTTCACTTTCACTTTTCACTTTCATGCATTGGAGAAGGCAATGGAAACCTACTCCAGTATTCTTGCCTGGAGAATCCTAGGGACAGGGGAGCCTGGTGGGCTGCCGTCTATGGGGTCGCACAGAGTCAGACATGACCGAAGCGACTTAGCAGCAGCACCAGCTCATCATCTGAGGTCTTAAATCAAGTGCGTAGAAAAAAATATTTCCTCTAATTTCTGGATTAGCTTTGGGTTAAAGGATCTGAACTTCGCTGACCTTTGTCTCTTACTCCATTCTTTTTTTCTTTTTTCCACATCAGAAATGTAGTCTGATGTATTGAGGATATCAGATTTATGCAATGAAAATATTAGGCTTGGAATATAGGTGCTATATTAGTGCGACCAGCGCACTAAGCACAGCCGAGAGGAGCTACCCCACGACCGAGGTCAGGAAGGGCGGCGGTGAGGAGATACCCCTCCTCCAAGGTCAGGAAGGGCGGCGGTGAGGAGAGACCCCTCATCCAAGGTAAGGTGCAATGGCTGTGCTTTGCTGGAGCAGCCGTGAAGAGATACCCCATGCCCAAGGTAAGAGAAACCCAAGTAAGATGATAGGTGTTGCAAGAGGGCATCAGAGGGCAATCACACAGAAACCATACTCACAGAAAACTAGTCAATCTAATCACTCTAGGACCACAGCCTTGTCTAACTCAATGAAACTAAGCCATGCCCGTGGGGCAACCCAGGATGGGTGGGTCATGGTGGAGAGATCTGACAGGATGTGGTCCGCTGGAGAAGGGAATGGCAAACCACTTCAGTATTCTTGCCTTGAGAACCCCATGAACAGTATGAAAAGGCAAAATGATAGGATACTAAAAGGGGAACTCCCCAGGTTAGTAGGTGCCCAATATGCTACTGGAGATCAGTAGAGAAATAACTCCAGAAAGAATGAAGGGATGGAGCCAAAGCAAAAAGAATACCCAGCTATGGATGTGTCTGGTGATAGAAGCAAAGTCCGATGCTGTAAAGAGCAATATTGCATAGGAACCTGGAATGTCAGGCCCATGAATCAAGGCAAATTGGAAGTGGTCAAACAAGAGATGGCAAGAGTGAATGTCGACATTCTAGGAATTAGCAAACTAAAATGGACTGGAATGGGTGAATTTAACTCAGATAATTTAATTTATCTACTACTGCGGGCAGGAATCCGTCAGAAGAAATGGAGTGGCCATCATGGTCAAAAAAAGAGTTCGAAATGCACTACTTGGATGCAATCTCAAAAATGACAGAATGATCTCTGTTTGTTTCCAAGGCAAACCATTCAATGTCACAGTAATCCAAGTCTATGCCACAACCAGTAACGCTGAAGAAGCTGAAGTTGAACAGTTCTATGAAGACCTACAAGACCTTTTAGAACTAATACCCAAAAAAGATGTCCTTTTCATTATAGGGGACTGGAATGCAAAAGTAGGAAGTCAAGAAACACCTGGAGTAACAGGCAAATTTGGCCTTGGAATACGGAATGAAGCAGGGCAAAGACAGAATGGCAGAAATTGAAGAGGAACTAAAAAGCCTCTTGATGAAAGTGAAAGTGGAGAGTGAAAAGGTTGGCTTAAAGCTCAACATTCAGAAAACGAAGATCATGGCATCTGGTCCCATCGCTTCATGGGAAATAGATGGGGAAACAGTGGAAACAGTGTCAGACTTTAATTTCTGGGCTCCAAAATCACTGCAGATGGTGAGTGCAGCCATGAAATTAAAAGACGCTTACTCCTTGGAAGGAAAGTTATGACCAACATAGATATCATATTCAAAAACAGAGATCTTACTTTGCCAACAAAGGTTCGCCTAGTCAAGGCTATGGTCTTTCCTGTGGTCATGTATGGATGTGAGAGCTGGACAGTGAAGAAGGCTGAGTTCCGAAGAATTGATGCTTTTGAGCTGTGGTGTTGGAGAAGACTCTTGAGAGTCCCTTGGACTGCAAGGAGATCCAACCAGTCCATTCTGAAGGAGATCAGCCCTGGGATTTCTTTGGAAGGAATGATGCTAAAGCTGAAACTCCAGTATTTTGACCACCTCATACGAAGAATTGACTCATTGGAGAAGACTCTGATGCTGGGAGGGATTGGGGGCAGGAGGAGAAGGGGACGACAGAGGATGAGATGACTGGATGGCATCACTGACTTGATGGATGTGAGTCTGAGTGACCTCCAGGAGTTGGTGATGGACAGGGAGGCCTGGTGTGCTGTGATTCATAGGGTCGCAAAGAGTCAGACACGACTGAGCGACTGATCTGATCTGATCTGATAGGTGCTATTAACTATAGCCAACAACAGGCCAATAAGAAATAGTGAAAATATTGGCTATGGCTATTAACATTTTTTGGCTTGAAATAAGAACTTAATGTTTATGTATTTCAGATTCATTATATTACATATTCATCATTTACTTTACAAAGGAAAATTGTGCACAAAATCCAAAAAAGAAAAAAAGAGAGAATATGATACCTATTATTCTACAACCCAAGCCTTTAAGAGATTTTCATTAATATGTTTCTGTATACACCCATATATGCAAACATAACTGCAGAAGGAAATGGCAACCCACTCCAGTACTCTTGTCTGGAAAATCCCATGGATGGAGGAAAATTCTAATGAAATTTTTATGTTATATGTATTGTTTAATAAATTATCTTTTTAATGTAACTACATATTATATCACTATCAGTTTGTAAAAGACTTTTTGCTGCCATAGAATTCTCTTATATACATGAATCACCATTTGTTTAATTAAATGTCTTCTTTGGGGGGACCATTTATATCATTTATTTTCTGAAAGTACCAACATGAATATTCTAGTAAATTTTTCCTGTACCTTTATTATTTTTTCCAATAACATTAAAAGTTAGATTACAGGACTTCCTTGGTGGTGCAGTTGTTAAGACTTCACATTTCCACTCTAGGGTGTACAGTTTTGATCCCTGATTGAGGAACTAAGATACTACATGCCTCACAACACAGAAGGAAAAAAAAAATGTTGGATTAGAAACGAATATTTTAAGTTCAAAGTTCCTACCAGAAAGTCTGAAAGTGAAAGTGAAGTCGCTCAGTCGTGTCCGACTCTTAGCGACCCCATGGACTGCAGCATACCATTTTAATTTGTATGAATATTTTTATTATAAAAGGCCCTAAGCATTCTTTCTAATATTTAATGGCTATTTGTTTTTCTTCCTCTGGGGATTATTTATGCATATGAATTCATTATGCATTGTTAAAAGCTTAATCAGCCAAAGACCACCTGGCACAAATTTGAAGTCTGATAAAATCAGATGTATCTACTTGATGAAGCAAAGGAGGGCACTGCAGAAAAGCTCTGAAAAGCCACACAACAAGAGAGAGCAAGAAGGCATCTTTTGAAAGGTTTTAGTTACTGTTGAGTAATTCTGAAAAGTGTCTAAGAGAAGAGGGCATTAATTCTGAATTAACTGTTGGTTTTAGAATTAAGAGAATGAGGATCCATGAGGAATTGGGTGCTCTTATGAGGTGATAGCATTTTAGCAATTAGATGTCCTCAGTAATAGATGAGAAAAAAAAAAGCAAAAACTTTTGGAAGCATCACTGGTAAAGAAGAAAAAGTTATACAAACAGGGTTACGGCATTTGACTGCACAGCCTTGGGGAAATAATTTTTCTGTTAATTTTGGAACTAGATTTGTCTATGTCCAACCTCCTACACAGCCTGATTAATGGCAGAACTGCCTTTTACTTTTTCAGTCTCAGCTAACCTTCACTCTTGCAATCCCAGACAGGTTTTTATACTTTCAGAATAGAGGTTACCAAGGTTTAGGTCACATACAATATTGGTTAATGTTGTGGAATTGCTCATTCTTGAATTGGAGGCTTGGAATGTCTCCTTAGTGGTAGTGTAACTTTGTACAAGATATTTAATCACTTTCATTTCAGTCTCATATCATTAAAAAGGAAGTACTACTGCTACTACTACAATCTATCTTGTAGGATTATTGAGAAAATTAAATATGATTATTTTTATAAATCCCTTATAAAAATGTCTGGCATGATACACTTGGCTCAGAAAGCAACAGCAACTAAAAGGGAATGTTTAGTATGAGTTTTCAAGAATAAATCTATGGCAATAACTAAGAAAAAGAGCGTGATTATTACAACTGTATATGTGTCTATAAAAGAGAGTTGGAGGATATTGGACTGTGTGAAAGTTGCTGGTGAATATCCTGTGAATCGGCAATTTGTTTTTTGTTAAATGACTCCAGATATTTGCAGAGGAAAGAGATACACAGTTTGTAGATTTAGATGATCCTAAAGGCAGAACTCTCTTATTAGCCTAACATAGGAAAGCTGAAGAGATCAAGGAGAAAGGGACCCAGGTATTGCAATTTAGGGAGCTGTGGTTCCTACTAAAGGAACAAGAACACACCCATTTCCAGAATGTTCTCTGGAAAAAGAATGAGAGTCTATCTTCATGGCTCTGGATATAACTTAATGAACTTGAAGAGCACTTATACAATACAGAGAAATGTTTCAGATATCAGCTTAATAAATTGAGAGGCAGAGGTGTACAAGAAATCAACACATCAAGGGATGTGTGTAAAATGATAACCACCAGACTAGAAGTGAAAAACACTTTAGAAGAGGAGGAATATCAATCCATTCAGAAAGGGAGGACAAGCAAGAAACGAAATAGCCATGGACTTAGAGCAAAAAGTAATGAAAGGTAGATGGGTTAGAATTAAGGGTGGTGAAATAGTTGGTGTAAAGCATGGATGCACTCTGCCTACTTCACAGGTACCAGTAGGTCAGTTCGTTTTAGATATACACTGGTTTGGGGTGGTGAGAAATTTTTACTCTATACTAGGAAAAAAAAAATATGAAGTCCAGCCAATAAAGCAACTGAAAAGCCACCAAGCATGTTCCAGAAAATACCCTTTGTTATACAACCAGCTATGGTGGTGACCATTTACACATGACCTTGGGAAGACAGTGTAAATTGCTGGAGGCTTAAACACTGGAAATCACTGGGAAGACCAAGTTGATGAATGCAACAAGCAATCTGCTATCATCACGCAGTCAGAGGAATATACATAGTCTTGTTACCAACTGAATAAGTAAAATTTAGATGTATTTGCTGCTTTTTGCAGTAACTGGACAAGTCACAGAAAAAATACTTAAATAAAAACTATTCCATTAATGTGTGCTATCTGGTCAACTTCACCCTAGACCAGCTTCTTCAAAAAGTATTATTTTAAAAATTGAATAGGTCAACCTTTCTCAATAATGAGTCATTGAACCAAATTTAGCTAAATCCAGGCCACTGAACACCTGCTTTCATAATGTTTCTCCTATATGATTGTAGGGAAGAGCTGTGTTCTTGTTTCTAAGTTCTCTTCAACATTTTTCCTTCATTTGACTATTTTTGGAAAGCTAAGAATATTTTTAATAGAAAAGAACTACTCTATTATAAACACATTAGTAGAAGAGACAATAGAATTTCAGAATCAGTTTCACAAGATGTGAAACTTTCCTTTTGTCATAACAAATTGTAACAATATCATAGTATTTTGAGTATTCCTTCTTTGTTCTATCTGAATTTTCAGATACTAACACAAGAATTACTTGCCCTGAGCAGCTATGTAATAGTTGTTCCAAGCCAAGTTGCAGATTTCTGAATGTTTTCATCAATCTATTTTCAATGTATTTGCATATTATATGTGGGCAACAATTCCTTGGAGATAAGTATATATATGGGCTTCCCAGGTAGCTCAGTGGTAAATAATCCACCTGTCAGTACAGAAAAGCATGTTTGATCCTTGGGTCATTAAGATCCCTTGGAGAAGGAAATGGCAACCCACACCAGTATTTTTGCCTGGAGAATCCCATGGGCAGAGGAGCCTGACAGGCTATATGGTCCATGGGGTCACAAAAGATCAGACACAACTTAGAAACTAAACAAAAACACCACCAATACATAGATAGATAGAGGAAGTATATATTTTCTTCAAGGGAAATATCAGATCAGATCAGATCAGTCGCTCAGTCGTGTCCGACTCTTTGCGACCCCACGAACCGCAGCACGCCAGGCCTCCCTGTCCATCACCAGCTCCCGGAGGTCACCCAGACTCACACCCATCAAGTCAGTGATGCCATCCAGCCATCTCATCCTCTGTCGTCCCCTTCTCCTCCTGCCCTCAATCCCTCCCAGCATCAGAGTCTTCTCCAATGAGTCAACTCTTCGCATGAGGTGGCCAAAATACTGGAGTTTCAGCTTTAGCATCATTCCTTCTAAAGAAATTCCAGGATTAATCTCCTTCAGAATGGACTGGTTGGATCTTCTTGCAGTCCAAGGGACTATATATATATATATATATATATATATATATACACACACATATAAATTAATGTGCATGTTTGGCATACACATATACAAAAAGTTTAGCATAAACTTGAAAGTAATACCCCCAATTCTCCAAGCTAGGCTTCAACAGTACCTGAACCGTGAACTTCCAGATGTTCAAACTGGTTTTAGAAAAGACAGAAGAACCAGAGATCAAATTGCCAACATTCGTTGGATCATGGAAAAAGCAAAAACATCTACTTCTGCTTTATTGACTATGTCAAATTTTTTGTGTGGATCACAACAAACTGTGGAAAGTTCTGAAAGAGATGGGAATACCAGACCACCTGACCTACCTTCTGAGAGAGAAATCTGTATGCAAGTCAAGAAGCAACAGTTAGAACTGGACATGTAACAACAGACTGGTTCCAAATCGGGAAAGGAAAATATCAAGGTCGTATATTATCACCCTGCTTATTTAACTTATATGCAGAGTACATCATGAGAAATGCTGTTCTGGAAGAAGCACAAGCTGGAATTAGGAGTGCTGGGAGAAATATCAATAACCTCAGATATGCAGATGACACCACCCTTATGGCAGAAAGCGAAGAAGAACTAAAGAGCCTCTTCATGAAAGTAAAAGAGGAGGGTGAAAAAGTTGGTTTAAAGCTCAATATTCGGAAAACTAAGATCATGGCATCCAGTCCCATCACTTCACAGGAAATAGATGGGGGCAGTGGAAACAGTGACAGACTTTATTTTTGGGGTCTCCAAAATCACTGCAGATGGTGATTGCAGGCATGAAATTAAAAGACATTTGCTTCTTGGAACAAAAGTTGTGACCAACCTAGACAGCGTATTAAAAAGCAGAGACATTACTTTACCAACAAAGGTCCATCTAGTCAAAAGCTATGGTCTTTCCAGTAGTCACGTATGGATGTGAGAGTTGGACTATAAAGAAAGGTGAGCACCGAAGAATTGATGCTTTTGAACTGTGGTGTTGGAGAAGACTCTTGAGAGTCCCTTGGACAGCAAGGAGATCCAACCAGTCCATCCTAAAGGAAATCAGTCCTGAATATTCACTGGAAGGACTAAGGCTGAAAGTGAAACTCCAATACTTTGGCTGACCCATTGGAAAAGACCCTGATGCTGGGAAAGATTGAAGGCAGTAGGAGAAGGGGATGACAGAGGATGAGATGGTTGGATTGCATCATTGACTCAACAGACATGAGTTTGAGTAAAGTCTGGAAGTTGGTAACGGACAGGGAGGCCTGATTTGCTGCAGTCCATGGGGTCGCAAAGAGTCGGACATGACTGAGTGACTAAACTGAACTGACTTGCAACTTGAAAGAAATTAAATTCTTTAATTTAATATTACTTTCACTGGCAGAATTCAATGTCAAGCCAATTAAAATTATATTAGAAAATTTCCTGATCTTGGAAAAATCATTTATTTCATATCTGTCATTTTATTCCAATAAAGTTTTATTTAACCTTCCAAAGTAATTTGATAGATTCTTGCATCTTATTGTTACCTACACAGTTACAATTTTCTACAAATTATTATATTTATAAAGTCAAGTCACAAATATTTATTTAGATGTGAGATGTCTGACTTAATTTCTCAAGCTTTGTAATTTAACAAGCAAAATAAAATATTCAAACCACTGCTCTCTTCAGATAATAAAAAAAGAAGTGAAAATTTTTTTCTTGGATTTGGGATAAAATTAAGTCATTTCTATGTCTTGAGACCAAAGGAATGAAATCAAAACAAAATTAAAATGTAACATGTAAAAATGTAAGCATGTTTTTAGTTTGGTTGGCTCTAATAATCCTGCATATCATTGGCTTACATGCAGGTTATATATGAACATTTTTCTTTACTTCCTTTATAATGTAGGTAACAAAAACAGATTGCTTCATGGGTATGAAGCAATCTATTCATGTTATAATAATTATCATTTTATTTTGTTTGTATTCAATGAAATTAAGAAAAAATAATGGATCAGGGCAAAATTACAAGAAGGCAGTTAATAACAGAATTTAAAAAAACTTTTATGTGAAAAGTTAATGAAGAACTATTTTAACATGAAATATAACTATAAGCAGGAGAAAATAATGAAAATCTAGTCTGTGGTCAATTTCTTTTTAATCCTTCCTTGTCAAATATAAATTCAAATCTATGTCTTGCATACTCTGAAACCATATTACTTTTGTATCTTCAATATTTGCATTTACATCATTTACTGATCCTACAAGTGATCATTCACATTTCCTAGAGTGCATTGAGAATAAATATTGATAACAATCAGTTAATCCATACAGAAAGAAACTGAGAAGCCAATAATTAATTTGCTCAATATGTTCTAGCAAGTGTTGAAAATGGAATTCGAGCTCAGGTTTCTCCAACTCTAAGGGTTTTCCTCCCTGTCGACAGGTCCTAACATGTAGCACATGGATCTCTGTTTAATCATTTAAAAACTGAAGACACCAATATCCAATGGCTCAGTGGATAAAGAATCCACTTGCAATGCAGGAGATGCAGGAGATGTGGGTTCATTCCCTGGGTCGAGATGATCCTCTGGCAGAGGAAATCGCAACCCACTCCAATATTCTTGCCTGGAGAATCCCCATGGACAGAGGAGCCTGGAGGGCTACAGTCCAGAGGTTTGAAAAGAATCAGTCACAACTGAGCAACTAAGCATGCAAGCATACATGCAATATATTTTAGAGATTAACTGAGTTGGCTATGGCATTGGATTCTCTGGATTTGAAACTTACCTTTTCCCGTCAATAGCTGCACAGTCTTAAGTAAAGAACTTACACTTCCTATGACTCAAAAAAAAAAAAAAAAGAAGAAGAAAGAAAATAATAAAACCCTGAAAATATTTTATGTATAGGGACTAAGTATGATAATCATACTACAGTGATTAGAAGTATGGGCTTATGGATGGGAACTACTACATTATACCTGCTCTATCTTAATAGAATTCTTTAACTGTATTTTCACAGCAGGTGAAAAATATTTCTCCTTTTTTGTTGCTATAATAAGAAATGTTTTTCTGGTTAAAATTTATTGATTGACACTTTGCCCTGAGTAGTCTCTTCCCAACATATATTTGTCAGAGTTAAATTTACCCAACATGGTTTCTTCCCCCAAGGCATCATGAAACTTCTCTTCATAGTGAGTGATCTTACTTTCTGCAGTTTACATCAGGCGTGGAAGCAAGGACTTTCTATCTGAAAGTGAAAGTGAAGTCTCTCAGTCTTGTCCAGCTCTTTACAACCCCGTGGACTGTAGCCTGCATGAGGTTTCTCCGTCCATGGGATTTTCCAGGCAAGAGTACTCGAGTGGATTGCCATTTCCTTCTACAGGGGTTCTTCCTGATCTAGGGATCGAACCCAAGTCTCAGGGACCGAACTCAGGTCTTCCGCCTTGCAGGCAGATGCTTTACCCTCTGAGCCAGCAGGGAAGCTACTCCATCTTTGAGTAGAGATTTAAAAAAAAAATCATTATGGTATGTATACTGGCTGCTAGAAAGCTCCCTGTTAACTAGTAATGTCTTGGGTTATATTTCTTGAAAAAGTTGAATATCTGTTCAAGTTTATACTGATCATAAGAATGACTTTTTTTTCAGATACTGAGCTCCATTTAGTTAAAGCATGATAGGTTCTACTTTCTGTTCAATCTCTCTGCATAACTCCCGTTTTATTTCAAATTGCTTGTGTGCATCATTAAAGGAACACATTTATATTTCTCTTAAAAATAACAGTTCCAGAAGGAAAAGAACTATCTTGAGTTTTCAGTATTTCCCCATTTAGAGAAGAAATGATTCTTTTGCAATGACTGCTATAAACTATTCAGACTACTGAAGCTTAGAAAGCATGTAAGTACTGATAAGTGTTTACGAGTGGAATAGTGAATCATATTTCAACTGAATTTACCCTAGCCTTAACTATAAGAGACTTGCTTGCCTAATGTATTTGTGCTATAAGAACATTTTTATTACATTCAATTTTGCTTGCATATCTTGAACATACATGAAACAATGATTCTAAGATACAGATATAAAATACAAAGAGCCTTATTAGTACACTTAGGAAACTGGAAGAAGCACATGATTCAGAAATTAGTTATGAGGATTATTCATCATTATCATCAACATTTAGAGAGCAGCCTATAATAGAAATCATATACATATTCTAATAAATGACAATTTAAAATAAGTCCCTCTTAAATAATTTTGAAACAGTAATGAACACTATGATTCAATAAACATCATGAAAGCAAAAAACATTATGTTTCACTGTTCATTTAATATGTTTGCATTTAATTTTTCAGTATAACTGGAAATAGTACATGTAAGTGAATTAAAATACTATGTTCACACATTTTCTTCCTTAAATGATTTTTAAATTGTGTCATTTAATCTTGTTACTTATTTTATTATTTTATTTTGTGACTTATTTTAGATTTTGTTGCTAGAAAATATGGTATAGTATAGTATAGGAGAAAGAAAAATCAGTATTTGTAGAATTGAAGGAGTTGGGGAGACTTAGCTTCTGTTCTTACTTGTAACACAAAGTCATAAATTCAATTCATTTTCTTTCTTGAGGATTTTCCTCAAGAAAGACTTTCAAGTTCTTTCCTCAAGAACTTTCTTGAGGAAGTTCTTCCTCAAGACTCTTATTTCTTGTTTGAAAAGGAGAAGTCTGGACCAGATATTCTCTGAAAATAGTTTGCATTAACAGTATGAATTTAAAACACTGTCAAATTTTACTCAGCAATGGTTGAGATGAAAGGAATCTTTCCTCATATAAGACGTAGCTACTTGAAATTGATTTGGTTATGATTCAACATTATTAACAAATAACATTATTAACAAATAATATGTCCCCCACTGAACTTCTGGATGTAATGTGACTGTATTATAAAACATATCTAGATCAGAATCAAATTAGGTTAGCTCTTGCCTGGTGAAGACTGAGTACAGTCAGTGAGAATGTTACAGCAGAATGATGCCTGGTAATAATTTGTGGCCAAACTGCTTAACTGTAGGGCTCTAAGTGAATGATAAGATGAAGCTAGTCATGAGTGCCAGCAGCAGTTAGATTTGGGAAAATCAGTGAGAGGGTTGGATCGGGGTTTTATCTAAATATTCCAGTTTCTTCTGTGTCCCTCTCTTCCACTACATGAAAGGAGGACATTTTTGTCACCTAGAGAAGATTTTCTGAAGAAGGGAATGGCTACCGACTCCAGTATTCTTGCCTAGGAGGAGTCTGGTGAGCTACAGTCCATGGGGTCACAAAGTATCAGACAAGACTGAATGACTAACACTTTCTGTTTTTTTTTTTTACTTTTTCACAAAGCATAGGTGAAACAAGTAGTATCTAAGGCCCATCAATGACTTTGATAAGATGGCACCCCACTCCAGTACTCTTGCCTGGAAAATCCCATGGATGGAGGAGCCTAGAAGGCTGCAGTCCATGGGGTCGCTGAGGGTCGGACACGACTGAGCGACTTCACTTTCGCTTTTCACTTTCGTGCATTGGAGAGGGAGATGGCAACACACTCCAGTGTTCTTGCCTGGAGAATCCCAGGGACGGGGGAGCCTGGTGGGCTGCCGTCTATGGGGGTCACACAGAGTCGGACACGACTGAAGTGACTTAGCCTAGCCTAGCCTAGAAAGTTCAGATTGTTAGGTAGTGCAGATAGTGGAAAACAATGAGAGTAAACAGAATTTTATGTGAGCTGTGAAGGAAAGTCTTAAATGGTTGAAGAAATGGAGCAGTTTTCTATTGGGGACAATACTGCACATGCAAGTAAGTTGGTTCAAATATACCGGGAATGTGAGGCACATGGGATGATACATAGAAAAAAGGTCCAAATGGTGAGAAACATCAACATTTCAGGATCATGGTTGTTTTGTTGTCCTCCACGTCTCTTTTAAACATGGTATCAAGCAAAGAGTTCATCACAAAGAGGGTTTAAATACTAGGTTCTTTCAAATAAACTATGGCTCAGGTAAATCACAGCATTTTTAAAAGAGCTGCATGGATATAATTCAGCATTGAGTGGTTATTTCTCAAATTACTCTCTTTGTTGCACTGGTCAAATTACAGAGAAATTTCAAAGCTCTAACACATGGCTTTCTGATTCTTGAAAAATCTTTAAAGTTACTCTCAGAAAAAGGAAAAGATAAACTTGATGTACACTGATATATTTACAGTTATGATTTGTCTTATTCATTAAACTCCACAAATCATCGAATTTAGGTAAAATTTGATGGGAATATTAGGCAAATACTGCATTTTTTACAATGTTACTGAGCTTTTAAATCATGTTTAAAGTTTATTATATCCAAGTATCCCAACACCCAACCTTACACTTGTTTTACTACTTGGTATCGACACTTATTTTACTTTAATTTTAACCTACAGGAAATTAACCCTGAATATTCATTGGAAGGACTGATGCTGAAGTTCCAATACATTGGCCACCTAACACGAAGAGCTGACTCATTGGAAAAGACCCTGATGCTGGGAAAGATTGAAGGCAGTAGGAGAAGGGGACAAAAGAGGATGAGATGGTTGGATGGCATCACTGACTCAATGGATATGAATTTGAACAAACTCTGGGAGATGGTGAAAGACAGGGAAGCCTGTTGTGCTGCAGCCCATGGAGTCTTAAAGAGTTGGACACAACTGAGCTACTGAACAACAACAATTTTAATTAAAGAGCAATTCATGTTACTGTTAAATATTACTTTTTAAAATTTTTGAATAGGTAAAATATTTATGAAGCTAAAATCATATATTATATTTATGTATATTTATGTGTAGTGTGTATATATATAGGTGTGTTTACTAAAAGAATTCTTTTTTTTCCAATCCTTTTCACCATCCTCCAAGTTCCCATTTCATACTGCCACCACCAACAAATAAATACTGTTGCTCCACTTTTCTATCCTTCTGAATATTTCATATACATACGAGAAAGTAGCAGTACATATTTCTCCCACTCCAAACCTATGTTGTGATGATATTTTCATACTATTATTTAAGGGTTTCCTTGGCCTTCATACATCATTTTAATGTAATATTATTACATTATTAATTGAAATATTGAAAATAGTATTTCTTATTTCAAACCACTCTTGGAGAAATTTTCAAGGGTCAACGTTTCAAAAGACAGCCATCTTATGGTGGTTGTTATCTTATTGTAATTAAATAAGTACTTATTAAAATTTGATTACCATTTTCAATTTAGTTTGAAATCTTTACATGCAATTCAATAATAAGTAACCTAATTTCAAGTTTGTCTAAATCAGAAGCTAAAGCTTGTTCAAAAAGTCCACCAAGTTATTAAAGACTGGATCATCTCAGAAGTTAAGACATCATCTAATTAGAATTTAATGAAGCCTCTAAGTGAAATATTTTTCAAAGTCAGACTTTCAGACACTCTGCAAGTTTGGGCCACTCAGGATTTCCTTGTCAGGGTGTTCTAAGGTGGCTTTGAAACTCGTGGTCCATTAACATTGGAAAGGAGAAGCAGAAACTCTTGAATTCCAAATCATCTCTCTCTGAGGCAAAAATCACTATATAAGCAATATTCTAAGTTCACATCTCTCTCCTTCCACAGACTTGAGAGAAAAGTGTATTTATATTCCAAATATAACTTGACCAGATCCTCGCTTTTTCATTTTATATTTATGATTCCCTCTAACCAGTTCATATACAGATCTTAGTGGTTGTTTCTGAATGATCTACAAACAAAGCACTAACCCCAGATATGTATGACCCTGGTTGCCTCTCATTTACACTGAGGATACCACCACCACCCCTAACCCCACGCATAGCTTCAGGCTCACATTTTGTGTGGGCTCATAGAACTTTACTTAAGAGTGCTCCTCCAATGTGGCCTACTGGTTTGATCCTGCTTTCTAAATACGGTTGGGACAAATACCATGGTAATAAAAATAATGATGCCAGCTATATAGGATGGATCCAAATTCTTCCTGGAATCTAAAGAGATCTCATGGATATGATCTTCTTACTCAATATTGGAGTGGGTATGCCATTCCCTTACTCCAGGGGATCTTCCATACCCAGGGATCAAACCCACATCTCCTGCATTGGCAGGTGGATTCTTTACCACTGGGTTACCAGGAAAGCCCACATGAAGACAAGTAATGATCCAAACTTGCGGAGCTGTCATCATTGCCACTATTAGTATTGTCATTTTGCTAGAAAGTCAGCTTTGGAAACAGGATAAATAACCGAGGGTTCATGTCCCCAGAAGTTCCTGCTTCACGTGTCCTGGAGTCATGTATTCTTTGTCAACCTTTGTCACATCCAGACCAGTGAGAAAAGCTGGAAGGTTCCCTCTGCTCCAGCCTGTTCAATAAGTGATATTGCTGCTGCTGCTGCTAAGTCGCTTCAGTCGTGTCCGACTCTGTGCGACCCCATAGATGGCAACCCACGAGACTTCCCCACCCCTGGGATTCTCCAGGCAAGAACACTGGAGTAGGTTGCCATTTATTAGCCTGCATTTTAATTTGAATTGTGCCTTCAGCTATAGGGTCAGAATTAGCTGTCAAATTTTTCATCTTCTTCTGCACCCTAGAGTGGTTTATGTGGAGTAGAAATGATCTGTTCTTTTCTTGATCTATTCTTTTATCACCTTAAAATTATCATAGTCCTCGTATAGTTTAAGAGTGCTTTTTTAATCTTAAAATTTTCTTATGGTTTTTGATATTTTAAGGTTTTCAACCTAATTTTGTGTCCGTTTTTTCCCTTGGAAATCATCTGTGATCTAGATTTTTAGATTTATTGGAGCAAAATTACACTTCATCTTATCAAAATAAAAAAAATCTTGTGTATATGCAAAAAAAGAACAGAAATAGTCCCTAAGTAACAAAGAGTAATTTGGGCAATTAAGATATATCCTTTACACAAAAATAGAGAATTGAAAATTAATTTAAAGACTAGAAAGAGGAAAAAGACAAAACATATTTTATATAGCAAAATGACAATTTTATAAGATAAAACAAACATCAGATCAGATCAGTCTCTCAGTCATGTCCGACCCTTTGCGACCCCATGAATCACAGCACACCAGGCCTCCCAGTGCATCACCAACTCCCGGAGGTCACCGAGACTCACATCCATTGAGTCAGTGATGCCATCCAGTCATCTCATCCTCTGTCATCCCCTTCTCCTCCTGCCCTCAATCCCTCCCAGCATCAGAGTCTTCTCCAATGGGTCAACTCTTCGCATGAGGTGGCCAAAATACTGGAGTTTCAGCTTTAGCATCATTCCTTCCAAAGAAATTCCAGGGCTGATCTCCTTCAGAATGGACTGGTTGGATCTCCTTGCAGCCCAAGGGACTCTCAAGAGTCTTCTCCAACACCACACTTCAAAAGCATCAATTCTTCGGTGCTCAGCCTTCTTCACAGTCAAGCTCTCACATCCATACATGATCAAAGGAAAAACCATAGCCTTGACTAGGCGAACCTTTGTTGGCAAAGTAATGTCTCTGCTTTTGAATATGCTATCTAGGTTGGTCATAACTTTCCTTCCAAGGAGTAAGCGTCTTTTAATTTCATGGCTGCAGTCACCATCTGCAGTGATTTTGGAGCCCAGAAAAATAAATTCTGACACTGTTTCCCCATCTAGTTCTCATGAATTGATGGGGCCGGATGCCATGATCTTCGTTTTCAGAATTTTGGAGCCTTAAGCCAACTTTTTCACTCTCCACTTTCACTTTCATCAATAGGCTTTTGAGTTCCTCTTCACTTTCTGCCATAAGGGTGGTATCATCTGCATATCTGAGGTTATTGATATTTCTCCCAGCAATCTTGATTCCAACCTGTGTTTCTTCCAGTCCAGCGTTTCTCATGATGTACTCTGCATCAAATCAGATCAATGCTCAGTCGTGTCCGACTCTTTGCGACCCCATGAACCGCAGCACGCCAGGCCTCCCTGTCCATCACCAACTCCCAGAGGTCACTCAGACTCACATCCATCGAGTCAGTGGTGCCATCCAGCCATCTCATTCTCTGTCGTCCCCTTCTCCTCCTGCCCCCAATCCCTTCCAGCATCAGAGTCTTCTCCAATGAGTCAACTCTTCACATGAGGTGGCCAAAATACTGAGTTTCAGCTTGAGCATCATTCCTTCCAAAGAAATCCCAGGGCTGATCTCCTTCAAAATGGACTGGTTGGATCTTCTTGCAGTCCAAGGGACTCTCAGAAGTCTTCTCCAACACCACAGTTCAAAAGCATCAATTCTTCAGCACTCAGCCTTCTTCACAGTCCAGCCCTCACATCCATACATGACCACAGGAAAGACCATAGCCTTGGCTAGGCGAACCTTTGTTGGCAAAGTGATGTCTCTGCTTTTGAATATGCTATCTAGGTTGGTCATAACTTTCCTTCCAAGGAGTAAGTGTCTTTTAATTTCATGGCTGCAGTCACCATCTGCAGTGATTTTGGAGCCCATACTCTGCATAGAAGTTAAATAAACAGGGTGACAATATACAGCCTTGACGTACTCCTTTTCCTATTTGGAACCAGTCTGTTGTTCCATGTCCAGTTCTAACTGTTGCTTCCTGACTTGTATACAAATTTCTCAAAAGGCAGATCAGGTGGTCTGGTATTCACATATCTTTCAGAATTTTCCATAGTTTATTGTGATCCACACAGTGAAAGGGTTTGGTATAGCCAATAAAGTAGAAATAGATGTTTTTCTGGAACTCTCTTGCTTTTTCCATGATCCAGTGGATGTTGGCAATTTGATCTCTGGTTCCTCTGCCTTTTCTAAAACCAGCTGGAACATCTGGAAGTTCACGGTTCACATATTACTGAAGCCTGGCTTGTTGAATTTTGAGCATTACTTTACTAGCGTGTGAGATGAGTGCAATTGTGCAGTAGTTTGAGCATTCTTTGGCATTGCCTTTCTTTGGAATTGGGATGAAAACTGACCTTTTCCAGTCCTGTGGCCACTGCTGAGTTTTCCAAATTTGCTGGCATATTGAGTGCAGCACTTTCACAGCATCATCTTTCAGGATTTGGAATAGCTCAATTGGAATTCCATCACCTCCACTAGCTTTGTTCATAGTGATGCTTTCTAAGGCCCACTTGACTTCACATTCCAGGATGTCTGGCTCTAGGTCACTGGTAACACCATCGTGATTATCTGGGTCGTGAAGATCTTTTTTGTACAGTTTTTCTGTGTATTCTTGCCACCTCTGCTTAATATCTTCTGCTTCTGTTAGGTCCATACCATTTCTGTCCTTTATCGAGCCCATCTTTCCATGAAATGTTCCTTTGGTATCTCTGATTTTCTTGAAGAGATCCCTAGTCTTTCCCATTCTGTTGTTTTCCTCTATTTCTTTGCATTGATTGCTGAAGAAGGCTTTCTTATCACTTCTTGCTATTCCTTGGAACTCTGCATTCAGATGCTTATATCTTTCCTTTTCTCCTTTGTTTTTTTCTTCTCTTCTTTTCACAGCTATTTGTAAGGCCTCCCCAGACAGCCATTTTGCTTTTTGGCATTTCTTTTCCATGGGGATGGTCTTGATCCCCGTCTCCTGTACAATGTCATGAACCTCATTCCATAGTTCATTAGGCACTCTATCTATCAGATCTAGGCCTTTAAACCTATTTCTCACTTCCACTGTATAATCATAAGTGATTTGATTTAGGTCATGCCCGAATGGTCTAGTGGTTTTCCCTACTTTCTTCAATTTCCGTCTGAATTTGGCAATAAGGAGTTCATGGTCTGAGCCACAGTCAGCTCCTGGTCTTGTTTTTGCTGATTGTATAGAGCTTCTCCATCTTTGTCTGCAAAGAATATAATCAATCTGATTTCGGTATTGACCATCTGGTGATGTCCATGTATAGAGTCTTCTCTTGTGTTGTTGGAAGAGGGTGTTTGTTATGAATAGTGCATTTTCTTGACAAAACTCTATTAGTCTTTGCCTTGCTTCATTCTGTATTCCAAGGCCAAATTTGCCTGTTACTCCAGGTGTTTCTTGACTTCCTACTTTTGCATTCCAGTCCCCTATAATGAAAAGGACATCTTTTTTGGGTATTAGTTCTAGAAGGTCTTGTAGGTCTTCATAGAACCATTCAACTTCAGCTTCTTCAGCATTACTGGTTGGGCATAGACTTGGATTACTGTGACATTGAATGGTTTGCCTTGGAAACGAACAGAGATCATTCTGTCGTTTTTGAGATTGCACCCAAGTACTGCATTTCGGACTCTTTTGTTGACCATGATGGCCACTCCATTTCTTCTTAGGCATTCCTGCCTGGAGTAGTAGATATAATGGTCATCTGAGTTAAATTCACCCATTCCAGTCCATTTGAGTTCGCTGATTCCTAGAATATCGACATTCACTCTGGCCATCACTTGTTTGACCACTTCCAATTTACCTTGATTCATGGACCTGACATTCTAGGTTCAAGTAATATACTATGGTATAAAATAATTCTGTCATAAAAGTCTGTAGGTTTATACAATATGAATGTATAATTTTTGCTTCTGACTTGATTTCTACCTGGACAAAAATTATCTAATCTCTCAGTTCTCAGTAAAGTAAAGGGGGAAGAGTTAGGTTAGTTTAACTTCAAGGTCACTTTAAAAATATAATTATAATTATTATTTTAAGTGATATTTGCAGGTAACAATGATTTAAAAATTGATGAACAATTGAAATTGCATTTTACATTAGGGTAGACTATACAGAAAAAAAATCTGTTATCATAAGAACTTCTATATTTTACAAACAATAATGACAGATTTATTTTGTACCAGGAGTTGTTAAAATGTTCCTTGTGTGGTCTCATTCAATGCTCCTTATAATCTTGTATTAGTGTGGTAGAGCTGCCATAACAAAGACTGAGGGGTTTAAGCAGCAGAAATGTATATTATCACAGTTCTGGAGACTAGAAGTCCAAGATTAAGGTATTGGCATGATTAGTTCCTTCCTGAGGAAAGGACTTCTGAAAATATGTTTCAATATTCTATCTGTAAATTGTAGATGACTGCCTCTTCCCTGTGTCTCTTTCCATTGAATTCTCTCTGTATCTGTGTTAAAATTTCCTCTTAAGAAAACACCAGTCATATTGTATTAAGGCCAACCTTACTAATCTTATTTTCCTTACCTCTGTAAAAATTATGAATAGCCTAAGCTAGCAGGAGTTCATATTTCAGCCCAAAACAAATCTTTTAAAATTTTTACTAGTATTTTCCCTAAATGAAAAATAAACTAGAAAATGAAATGATAGTTCCTCTTTTAAAAATAAAGAAAAATTGAAATGATAATGATTTTTCTTGGAACACATGGCCAATAAAAAAATTTGAACCCAAGTCTATTTCTCTTGTAGTCCCTACTCTCATTAGCTATTCTTACTTTCAGACAATTACAAGGAATTGAAGCTTCACTGTCTATGACTATAGTCAAAGAAGCAAGTTATTTTAAGATTTAAAACAGCTTTCTATGGAACTCAAGTATGTGTTAATTATCAGAGGAAAAGGGAAAAACAGAATACAATGAATGTTAATGTTCAAGAGATGGATATTTGGCCTTAAACTATATAATTACTTGTAAAATATGTTTAACTTTTTCCCCAATGATAAAAATAATGCACATCTATTGTAGTATTTGAATATTGAAACATATAAAAAACAAAAGGTATAATCACATACAATCCCAACTTTTAGGGCTAAAGAGAGTTCCAGAAAAACATCTATTTCTGCTTTATTGACTATGCCAAAGCCTTTCACTGTACGGATCACAATAAACTGTGGAAATTCTGAAAGAGATGGGAATACCAGACCACCTGATCTGCCTCTTGAGAAATTGTATGCAGATCAGGAAGCAACAGTTAGAACTGGACATGGAACAACAGACTGGTTCCAAATAGGAAAAGGAGTACATCAAGGCTGTATATTGTCACCCTGCTTATTTAACTTCTATCCAGAGTGCATCATGAGAAACGCTGGGCTGGAAGAAGCACAAGTTGGAATCAAGATTGCCGGGAGAAATATCAATAACCTCAGATATGCAGATGACACCACCCTTATGGCAGAAAGTGAAAAGGAACTAAAAAGCCTCTTGATGAAAGTGAAAGAGGAGAGTGAAGAAGTTGGCTTAAGGCTCAACATTCAGAAAACTAAGATCATGGCATCTTGTCCCATCACTTCATGGGAAATAGATGGGCAAACAGTGGAAACAGTGTCAGACTTTATTTTTCTGGGCTCCAAAATCACTGCAGATGGTGAATGCAGCCATGAAGTTAAAAGACGCTTACTCCTTGGAAGAAAAGTTATGACCAACCTAGATAGCATATTGAAAAGCAGAGACATTACTTTGCCAACAAAAGTCTGTCTAGTCAAGGCTATGGTTTTTCCAGTGGTCATGTATGGATGTGAGAGTTGTACAGTGAAGAAAGCTGAGCACTGAAGAACTGATGCTTTTGAACTGTGGTGTTGGAGAAGATTCTTGAGAGTCCCTTGGACTGCAATGGACTGCAGTCCATTCTAAAAGAGATCAGCCCTGGGATTTCCTTGGAAGGAATGATGCTAAAGCTGAAACTCCAGTACTTTGGCCACCTCATGCAAAGAGTTGACTCATTGGAAAAGACTTTGATGCTGGGAGGGATTGAGGGCAAGAGGAGAAGGGGACGACAGAGGATGAGATGGCTGGATGGCATCACTGACTCAATGGACGTGAGTCTGAATGAATTCTGGGTGTTGGTGATGGACAGGGAGGCCTGGCGTGCTGAGATTCATGGGGTCACAAAGAGTCAGACATGACTGAGCGACTGAACTGAACTGATACATTATATATAGCTTTAAACCTTGTTTTTTTCTACTAAAATAGTTACATAATCCTTCTTCTTCCATTTACCATTCTTTGGCATCATGGTATATTCCTATAAATTCACATATTGAAATAATTTCCATTCTATAGAAAGGCCATAAAAATACTACAAAGCACTCTCATTATTCACTGAATTTCCCAATCATGAATATTTAACAATATTTGTCTTATTCTTGGTTTCCTGTGTGTGCTTCCTAAGAACAAGGAAATTGAATTGCTTATCCATAGTACAATTATAAAAAATAAGAAACTAACATTGATACAGTACTATTATCTAATACACAGATCATATTCCAATTTTGCACATCGCCCCAATAATGTCATTTATATAAAAAATTGTTGTAGAAATTGCAGAAGAAACTCTGCTCTGGGATTTCATCCAGGTTCGTATATTCTATTCAGTTCTCCCTAGCCTTTAATCCTTTAAACTAGAATAGCATTTTAATCCATCTTTGTCTTTCATGACCTTGACATTTTAGAGTACAGGTCAGTTATCTTTTGGAATGCAACCCTCAGATTGGATTTTATTATAAGGAATTCTTACACTCAATAATAAAATATAGAAATGAACAAAAAAAGTAAAACAACGAGATACCGCTACACCCATTAGAATGGCCAAAATCCAGAATGCTGATAACCCCAAATTTTGGAAAGGATGTGGAGCAACAGGAACTCCCATTCATCATTGGTGGGAATGCAAAAATGGTAAGGCAACTTTTTAAGAGCATTTGGCAATTTTGAAAATAAAACTAAAGTTAATCGTATTTTATATCCAGAAAGTATACTTGCTGATATTTAAAAGCAAAGGAATTGAAAACTACGACTACACAAAAACATACCTATAGATAAGTTTATAGCAGTTTTATTCATCACCGCTAAAATTTGGAAGCAACCAAAATGTCTTTTAGTAAGTCAATGCATATGTAAACAGTGGTATATCCAGACAATGGAATACTACTCAGTGCTAAAAAAATGAGTTATAAAGCCATAATAAGATATGGAAGAAACTTGCTGCTGCTGCTGCTAAGTTGCTTCAGTCATGGCCGACTCTGTGCGACCCCATAGATGGCAACCCATCAGGCTCCTCCGTCCCTGTGGTTCTCAAGGCAAGAACACTGGAGTGGGTTGCCATTTCCTTCTCCAATGCATGAAAGTGAAAAGTGAAAGTGAAGTCGCTCAGTCATGTCCGACTCTCAGCAACCCCATGGACTGCAGCTCACAAGGCTCCTCTGTCCATGGGATTTTCCAGGCAAGAGTACCGGAGTGGGGTGCCATCGCCTTCTCCTTGGAAGAAACTTATGTGAATGTTATTAAGAAGCCAATGTGAAAAGGTCACATACTGCATTACTCCAGTTATATGGAGATCTAGAAAAGAAAACTGTGCAGACAGTAGAAAGACGAGTGGTTGCCTGGGGTGAGAGTGGGGGAGCAATGAATAAGGAGAAGAGACTATTCTCTGGGCAGTGAAAATACTCTATATGATATTACAATAATGTAATTACACATTTGTCCAAACTCATAGACTACAAAACCAAGAGTGAACCCTAAGGTAAACTATGGGCTTTGGATAATAATGATGTGTCAATGGACGTTCTTCCTTTGTAAAAATGTACCATTTTGGTGGTGATGCTGTGCTGTATGGTTACACACATGTAGGGGTGGGGTATATGGGAAATTTCTATTTCTTCACGTTGATTTTATTGTAAGTCTAAAACTGTTCTAAAAATACTGTTTAATTTTTTTAAACTCAAAGTTCTACCTTTCTTTTTTTAAAAAGTGGGCATAGGACCTCAATAGATATTTATTTAAAGATGACATACAAATGACCAACAGGTATATGAAAAGGTATTGAATATAACTAATCATCAGGAAATGCAAATCAAAATCACAATGAGATATCACTTCACATCTATTTGTATAGTTTTTATATGTATGTGTGTGCATGTGTGTGTGTGTGTGTGTGTGTGTGTGTGTGTGTGTGTGTATTAGATAAGTTGTGGAGAAACATGAACCCCTGCACATTGTTGATGGGAGTGTAAATTTTAGCTGACATAGGAAACAGTGGAGGTTCCTCAAAAAATTAAAAATAGAAATACTACATGATCCAAAAATCCCTCGTCTGGTTATATATTCAAAAGTACTTAAATCAGAATCTCAAAGAATTGTCTGCACTTCTATGTTCATTGCAGCATTATTTTTATTATGGTTTTAGCATCACTATAGTCAAGATGCTTCCCATGTGGCACAATGGTAAAGAATCTGCCTGCCAATGCAGAAGACATCAGAGAGCCGGGTTCAATCCCTGGGTTGGGGAGGTTCCCTGAAGGAGAAAATGGCAACCCACTCCAGCATTCTTGCTTGAAGAATCTTATGGACAGAGGAGCCTGGAAGACTACAGGCTAGAGGGTCTCAATAAGTCAGACACAAATGAGCACACACACATCTTTTGGGTTTCCCAAGTGCGCTAGTGGTGAAGAATCCACCTACCAACACAGGAGACTCAAGAGACATGAGTTTGATCCCTGGATCAGGAAGATCCCCTTGAGAAGGAAATGGCAACGCACTCTAGTATTCTTACCTGGAAAATTAAGTGAGCATAAGAGGCTGGCAGACTACAGTCTATGAGGCCATTAAGAGTCAGACACAACTGAGCACAGTGTACTTATACCTAACCAAGATATGCAAATAATTCAAATGTCCATCAGCAGATGAATGGATTAAGAAAAAGTGGTACATACATACAAATTCACCCTGAATAAGGAAGGAAATCCTACCATTTGTAGCAACATGGATGGACCTGGACAACATTAAGGATTTGGAAGGCAATTTGGTTCAATTCAGTCACTCAGTCATGTCTGACTATTTGTGACTCCATGAACTGCAGCACGCCAGGCTTCCCTGTCCATCACCAGCTCCCAGAACTTGCTCAAACTCATGTCCATCGAGTCAGTGATGTCATCCAATCATCTCATCTTTTGTCGTCCCCTTCTCCTACTTCCTTCAATTGGAAGGCAGAGCAAAGTGAAATGAGTCAGTCACAAATACAAATTCTACATGATTTCTCTTCTACCAAGATTTAAAATAGAAAAAATGTATATGATTCCTCTTCTACCAAGACTTAAAATAGAAAAAATGTATAGAAGGAGACATTAGGATAATGATTATGAGAGGATTGAAAGAGAAAGTCATTGGGGTAGCTGTGAAAGACACTGGGGTATTTATTGAATAGATATTAAGGTACAGTTATGCTGCTGCTTCTGCTGCTGCTAAATTGCTTCAGTCGTGGCCGACTCTGTGCGACCCCATAGATGGAAGCTCACCAGGCTCCCCTGTCCCTGGGATTCTCCAGGCAAGAACACTTGAGTGGGTTGCCATTTCCTTCTCCAATGCATGAAAGTGAAAAGTGAAAATGAAGTTGCTCAGTCGTGTTTGACTCGTAGCGACCCCATGAACTGCAGCCTACCAGCTCCTTCATCCATGGGGTTTTCCAGGCAAGAGTACTGGAGTGGGGTGCCATTGTCTTCTCTGAAGGTACAGTTGTATAGACTACTAAATTCCAAAGATCTGCCTATAGTCAATGATAGGTATTGTGTACTTAAAACCTTGTTAAAAGAGCAAATTCCATGTTAAGCTTTCTTACTACAAAAAAGTACACACTCCACTCACACACACAAACACAGCAGCAAAGGGTACAATGAAACTTTTGGAGGCTATTTCTATGTTTATTACCATCACTGTGGCTACAGTAACATGAGTGTATACATATATGTCTAAAATCACCAAATGTATAATTTCATTCAGATTTTTGTGTTCCTATTATACCTCAGTACAACTGGAAAAAAAGACTTGTAAATAAATATTCACAAAACTTTATTTTTAATAACCATAAATGGGAAATAGTCAACATATCTGTCAACATATAAATGGATAAGCAAATTTTAATGCATCCATACAATGGGATGGCATTCAGCAATAAAAATGAATGAACTCTTCCTACACATAACATCATGGATGTAACAGTTACACTGAAGGAGAGAAGCCAGAACTCCCACCACTGCTTCTAAGTGGAGATACTGTAAGATTTCATATATATGAAATTTCAAAAAATGAAAACTAACCTATAATTACAGAAAGCATAACATAGTTTCCTGAGGACAAAAATGATGAAGGTAAGAAGAGAAAGAGAGGGATTACAGACAGACTCCTGAAAGTAATGCTGGTGATGGTTTCATAAGTAAATATATATGTCAAAACTCATTGGGATGTTCACTTTAAATATGTGTGATTTATTTATATTTCAATTATGCTTCAATAAAGCTGAAAATTATTGAACCTAAGATACTTTTATAGTTTAACATTGTGTATGGAATTTTAATAATTTCAACAAATATATAAAATAAAAATATTTTAAAGGGATTTTTTAAATTAATAGGACAAGAGGGAGGGAGAGGAATCCCAGGGAGAGAAAAGATCAAGAACAGAAGTCCCTGGGACAGGAAAGAACTTTTCTATAACCTAAAGATTTGGTTGACGTGCTATGAGGGTTGGTAGTGAGGACTGGTGTTAGGTAAGGTCGGAAAGGCCAGCATATATCAGTTACTACAGGACTTTTTAAGCATCTTTTTAAAAAGATTTTGCATATTTTATTAAATGCAAAGAGACTGAAATAAGAAGGTACTCTGCAAACCATGAAAGTCTGCTCTGGCTTGTAAATGGAAAATAACTGAGGAAGACAATAATAGAAATGACAGCGGATTATCCTAGGGTAGTGGCAGTGGAGATGGAAGGAAATAGAGCCAGTGTATAATTTGGAGACAGACATGATAGTGCTTTCATCAGATGTGGAGAATGAGAGTAAAAGAAGTGAAAGGAAATCTTCCAGTTTAATATTTTGAGAAAGTGATTAAAAAGTGTCAAACAGATAAAAATGTTAAAAGAGGAGAAATTTATAAGGAAAGTATCACAAGCCTAGTTTTGAACATAATGAATTTGAGATATCTGTAAAACATCTAAGTGAAATTGAAGCAAAGTTAAGTGGATATGTAAAGCTAGGTGTCCGAAAGCATGATCCCTATGAAAGTCGTATTTTTGTACATAATTGATTGATCTATTCTCTGATTATTTCCTTAGTCCACATATCTCAAAAATAGAAATGCTTTGAAAATACTTCTGGGAACATTAACATTTTATAAATATATTTCATGCATTGAATGCATTTTGAGAGATGCTACATTCCTCTATATATTCTATAAGTGAATCTCTAGCTATATAAAAAGGTGTTTCCATACAAGACCTTTGTCAAGGTGTTCATAGATATTTTAGTCATAGTTCATTTTGTATGATTATAAAGAGACCAGATAAATTAGAGATCAATATAAGATTATTGTCACCAAGTGTATTTTAAGTTGCTTTACCTCTGGTCAATCAGTTTACTACAGTTCTTTAGAATGTCTGATTATACACAAACTGGAAGCCTTTGGGGTGTTGAGAAACCATGATAAAAAACAATCTAGGTTCTAGGTTTAATGATTTAAAAAGATGTATTTAAACATATTCAATTATAGATTATTAACATATCAGAAAAGTTTTAGTTACACTAAAGTAATCACTGTCTAGTCAAAGCTATGGTTTTTCCAGTAGTCATTTATGGATGTGAAAGTTGGACTATAAAGAAAGCTGAGCACCAAAGAATTGAGGCTTTTGAGCTGTGGTGTTTGAGAAACTCTTCAGAGTCCCTTGTAGTGTAAGAATATCAAATCGGTCAGTCCTGAAGGAAATCAGTCCTGAATATTCACTGGAAGGACTGATGCTGAAGCTGAAACTCCAATACTTTGGCCATCAGATGCGAAGAACTGACTCATTAGAAAAGACCCTGATGCTGGGAAAGATTAAAAGTAGGATGAAAAGGGGGTGACAGAGGATAAGATGGTTGGTTGGCATCACTGACTCAATGGACATGAGTTTGAGCAAGCTCTGGCAGTTAGTTTGAGTTAGCTCAGGACAGGGAAGCCTGGCATGCTGCAATCCATGGGGTTGCAGACATGACTGTGCAACTGAATTACTGTATAATTGTGGGCAACTTTTCTTACAACTCTTCTTAATGAGGATATACCTCAGATACAGAGACTCATGATAAGAGTTTAGAAAATGCACCCTTCAACTCTCTTCACAAATCTGTCATCCTCAGACTTCCTTGGTGGTACAATGCATGGGAATCCACCTGCCAATTCTGAGGACATGGGCTCAATCCCTCATCTGGGAAGATTCCACATGCCACAGAGCAATTAAATCCTGCAAGCCACAACTAACAAGCCTGGAGAGAAGGCAGACTTTAGTAGGCTCAGTTGTAAAGAATCCATCTGCCAATGCAGGAGACACAGGTTCAACCCCCAATCCAGGAAGATCCCACATGCCATGGAGTAACTAAGTCTATGTGCCACAACTATTGAACTTTTCTCTAGAGCCCAGGAACCACAACTACTGTGCCCACGTGCCGCAGTTACTGAGTCCCATGCACCCTAGAGCCTGCGCCCTGCAACAAGAGAAGCCACAGCAAAGAGAAGCCCATGTGTCACAACTAGAGATTAGCCCATGCTTGCTGCACCTAGAGAAAAGCCTGTGCAGCGATGAAGACTCAGCATAGTCAAAAATAAAAATAATAAATAAATAAAATAAAAAGAATAGGGCTGATGACTATTAAATATTAAAAGTACATAATTCAACAAACATTCAAATGCAGCAAATGAAGTTCATTTCTTAAGAAAAGATAAGTGTCCGTAGACTAAAACCTTTTTTAAATCATTTAAAAAAGATTTAAAGTTATCTGTTCACCAAGCTGCTAAAGTTAAGCCTGCTGCTGCTGCTGCTGCTAAGTCACTTCAGTCGTGTCCCACTCTGTGTGACCCCATAGACGGCAGCCCACCAGGCTCATCCGTCCCCGGGATTCTCCAGGCAAGAACACTGGAGTGGGTTGCCATTTCCTTCTCCAATGCATGAAAGTGAAAAGTGAAAGTGAAGTCGCTCAGTCGTGTCTGACCCTCAGCGACCCCATGGACTGCAGCCTTCCAGGCTCCTCCACCCATGGGATTTTCCAGGCAGAAATACTGGAGTGGGGTGTCATTGCCTTCTCCGAAAGTTAAGCCTACAGAAGACCATTTCTAAAGGATTTTTGTTTTTGTAGGACTGGAGATGGCTTTTTGGGTAGCACTCTTTACAGAACATGACCTATCTTAAGGCTAAGTTCTCTCCTTTAAAGGTATAATTAATCTGCAAGCATCTTTTTTTTTTCTCATTGACTGCTTAGGGAGAACAAAGATCTTCCCCACTTATTCCCTTATAAGCACATTCTTCTACAGAGGCGGCCAAGGAAATAATATCCTTCAATATGCAGGTGATTCATCCTGTAAGTGGAGATTGAAGTTAATTGATGTGACACAGAAAACAATCATTTTTAGTTGCTACAGCATTGTAAATGCTGAAATGCTAAAATAAATAAACACTTTATTTGTTATGTAATTGTGCATTCTGTCACATTCAGTTTCAAAGGATAGGACTATGTGTGAATAAGGGTTTTGGAAACAAGCAGACTCCTGAAGGCCATCCCCCTCCCAAGTACAAAGCAGAGCAGTTAATGATTAGGACAACAGAGGCTCAGATTCAGTGTCTGATGCACATTCCTGAGTTGTTTGTAAGAACTGATGCTTTTCATCAATTGATGGTGGCTGTAACTGCCACATAAGCCGCTCCAACTTGAGCAGTACTTGATCTATGGATAGCACAGTTCTAAGAACTGTCCTCAGTAGAATGGCATTGACATTATTGCACATAATAATCTATATCTTTGTGGGTGTCAAAATAATCAGGGCTTGCTCGGTCTGTATATATAAGCAGACAGCTAAAACTGTCAGCAGAGATGCTATAGACACAGGTTGACATCTTCCACTTTGAGGACACAGTGCCCTATGTCACCATGAAGTTACAGATGATAGATATCTAACCCTTTGTTGTTCAGTCACTAAGCCATATCCAACTCTTTGTGACCCCATGAACTGCAGCACACCAGGCTTCTCTGTGCTTCATCATTTCCCCGAGTTTGCTCAAACTCATATCCATTGATTTGGTGATGTCATCCAACCATCTTGTCCTCTGTAATCCCCTTCTCCTCCTGCCTTCAATCTTTCCCAGCATCAGGGTCTTTTCCAATGAGTTGGCTCTTTGCATCTGGTGGCCAAAGTATTGGAGTTTCAGCTTCAGCATCACTCCTTCCAATGAATATTCAGGGTTGATTTTTTTAGGATTGACTGGTTTGACCTTCTTGTTGTACAAGGGACTCTTCGAGTGTCTTGTCCAGCACCACAATTCAAAACAATTCTTTGGCTCTCAGTCTTCTTTAAGTTCCAACTCTCACATTCATACATGACTACTGGAAAAACCATAGCTTTGACTATATGGACCTTTGTCAGCAAAGTGATGTCTCTGCTTTTTAATACATTGTCTAGGTTTGTCATAGCTTTTCTTCCAAGGTGCAAGCATCTTTTAATTTCATGGATGCAGTCACTGTCCACAGTGATTTTGGAGCCCAAGAAAATAAAATCTGTCACTGTGTTCACTTTTTCCACATCTATTTCCCATGAAGTGATGGGACTGGATGCCATGATCTTTAATTTTTGAATGTTGAGTTTTAAGCCAGCTTTTTTACCTTCTTCTTTCACCCTCATCAAGAGGCTCTTTAGTTCTTTGTTTCCTGCCATTACAGTGCTATCATCTGTACATCTGAGGTTATTGATATTCCTCTTGGCAATCTTGATTTCAGCTTGGGATTCATCCAGCTTGGCATTTCACATGATGTTCTCTGCATAGAAGTTAAATAAGCAGAGTAATAATACACAGCCTTGATGTACTCCTTTCCCCCCAGTCTATTGTTCTATGTCCAGTTCTAACTGTTGCTTCTTGTCCTGTATACAGGCTTCTCAAGAGGCAGGAAAGATGGTCTAGTATTCCCATTTTTTAAGAATTTTCTAGTTTGTTTTGATCTACACAGGCAAAGGCTTTAGTATACTCAATGAAGCAAAAGAAGATGGTGTTTTGGAATTCTCTTACTTTTTTTTATTATCCATCTATTCTATTAGGCCTTTTCTATTCAATGAAGTAACAAAATCATAGCAATGAAAAGATCTTCATTTCATCTTTATTTGGCTCCTCATTATAGAAAGAAGTAAAGGTTTTGAGAAAGTTTGCAAGGAGGCTCACAAGAAGGAAAGGACATTCTGATTTCACCCAATGACAGACTCAAAGCCACAGCTCAGATCTTCATACCATCCAGGATTCTTTTCCTCCACAAAACACTAGATAACTGACATCTTAGGGACAGGGCATTGTCCTTCACTATGTAAAACTCTCTAAAACTCATATTCCTCTGTTCTGACACCTATGGGGGCATTGTGCTGGCGAGCCACAAGCTTTCTGTATGGTGAATTGAGAATAATTTTATAATCTGTATTGTACTCCACTACTCTTTAGGTACAAAAGAAGTCTCAAAAAGATCATAAATAGTGGTTGTTAGACTTCTATTTTCTGATGCAAGACCTTACTCTTCCCCCTCTCTCTCCTTCCTCAACACATGCTCACTTACTTGGAGCATTCCAGTAGACACACACCACAATACGCTCATCTTCATTTTTCTTCCTTATCAGGGTATCTTTTTCCAGGCATTTTTCAGAGAACATATTTCCATCTGGCCAGGCTGTTTCTGTCCTGCTCAATCCTCTTGCACTGAGGAAGTGCAAGGTGGAGGAAGGTGTGACTGTGTTTGTGAGTGTGGAGCTCACAGTGTGGTGCTGGTGGTAGAGTACTGAGATCTCCCTCTCACCAAAGAACTTTCTAGTGACATGTCCTATGCCAGTTTGCACCAGAATTTTAGGCATACCTTATTTACCTGATGGTATTTTCTTCTTTCTTTTGAAAGTCTAAGGAATTCCAAGACTAGTAGGGCAGACTAGGGAAAGATGGTGAGAGTGAAGGGCAAATGAAAACTCAGCTTTCCCTCTTCCCTTATGAGATGTTCATGTGGGGTGGGAGAATACATTTGAACTAGTTCTAATGAGGTGGATGAAACTGGAGTCTATTATACAGAGTGAAGTAAGCCAGAAAGAAAAACACCATTACAGTATACTAATGCATATATATGGAATTTAGAAAGATGGTAACAATAACCCTGTATGCAAGACAGCAAAAGAGACACTGATATATAGAAGTCTTTTGGACTCTGTGGGAGAGGGAGAGGGTGGGATGATTTGGGAGAATGGCATTGAAACATGTATAATATCATATATGAAATGAATCACCAGTCCAGGTTCGATGCACAATACTGGATGCTTGGGGCTGGTGCACTGGGATGACCCAGAGGGATGGTATGGGGAGGGAGGAGGATGGGAAACACATGTATACCTATGGCGGATTCATTTTGATATATGGCGAAACCAATACATTATTGTTAAGTTAAAAAATAAAACATTTTTCTCACATACAAAAAATAAAGAATCATAAAAAAGTTTAAAAAGTCAACAGCTCTTTCTTCCCTTAGTTAAACCACCAAACATTAAGCCTCCAGTCATAGCAAGTTAAATAATAGATGTTCACAGAAGTTATTGGCCACTTGATCCATAAACAAACAAATACAAAATTCTACATTTGGTTTCTTTTTAAATAAAACATCTTGCTAGGTTTTTTGGTTTTGGGGTTTTTTTTACAAATGAAGAAATTAAAACCTAGTGAGGCAGAATGACTTTCTCTATATAATGAAACAAGCTGGTACCAGTGCTGGAATAGTGCCCAGAATTAATTCTGTGCCAACTATCATTTCTAACAATTCTCTTATTGTAAAGTAAAAACACTCTGGATAATAATAATGAAGTATTCTATTGTGAACATGTAGGGCATATGTGATACATAGACATATATATATACACACACAATATACATATACATACATACATATTTTTAGAGTTGCTTCTTTATACCGGAAATGAGTCTTCATGGTGAGTTCAATGGTTGTGATAATAATGCCCCTTATATGCATCCAAAGAAAAATAAAGGAAAAAGCATTTATAGTTCCTTACCTTCCATACCAAAAAAAAAAAAAAATCTCTTGGGTCAAATTATTTGAATCAAGAGCTTTCAGATCAGATCAGATCAGATCAGTCGCTCAGTCATGTCCGACTCTTTGCGACCCCATGAACCGCAGCACGCCAGGCCTCCCTATCCATCACCAGCTTCCGGAGGTCACCCAGACTCAAGTCCATCGAGTCAGTGATGCCATCCAGCCATCTGTCGTCCCCTTCTCCTCCTGCCCTCAATCCCTCCCAGCATCAGAGTCTTCTCCAATGAGTCAACTCTTCGCATGAGGTGGCCAAAATACTGGAGTTTCAGCTTTAGCATCATTCCTTCCAAAGAAATCTCAGGGGTGATCTCCTTCAGAATGGACTGGTTGGATCTCCTTGCAGCCCAAGGGACTCTCAAGAGTCTTCTCCAACACCACAGTTCAAAAGCATCAATTCTTCGGCGCTCAGCCTTCTTCACAGTCCAGCTCTCACATCCATACATGACCACAGGAAAGACCATAGCCTTGACTAGGCGAACCTTTGTTGGCAAAGTGATGTCTCTGCTTTTGAATATGCTATCTAGGTTGGTCATAACTTTCCTTTCAAGGAGCAAGCGTCTTTTAATTTCATGGCTGCAGTCACCATCTGCAGTGATTTAGGATAACCCAATTATAGACTAAAACTGCAAGAGAATGAACTTATCTTTATTTCCAAACTTTTAAAAATTGCTTTTGTGCTTATATCTATAATACATATATTATTTCAGAACCAAATATACTGTTTATGCATAATGTGGATCAGCCAACTTCAAGAAGCTTGTTGACTAAATTTTCAAAATTTTGTAGTTGCTATCAGAGATAGCAATGGCACCCCACTCCAGTACTCTTGCCTAGAAAACCCCATGGATGGGGAGCCTGGTGGGCTGCAGTCCATGGGGTCGTGAAGAGTCGGACACGACTCAGCGATTTCACGACTTCATTTTCACTTTTCACTTTCATGCATTGGAGAAGGAAATGGCAACCCACTCCAGTGTTCTTGCCTGGAGAATCCCAGGGATGGGGGAGCCTGGTGGGCTGCCGTCGATGGGGTAGCACAGAGTCGGACATGACTGAAGCGACTTAGCAGCAGCAGCAGCCTAGTTAATGGAGCTGAGTGAATTGATGAAGTAACTCACTTCAAGTTTTCCATGAAAACAAAGTCATTGTCTCCATTACTGTGCTAAAATAACATTTTTTGCTATGATAAATGGACAGACCATGATCCTGTGCTTAATTTTCCTATTAACATTTAGACAGATACTCTTTTTTCAATCAATTTTCTTATTTTGTAGTCTGTGTGATACTTTTGTTTTGTTTGTTTTAAAACCATCGCTGTAGTAATTCCCTTGTTTTTTAATGAGGTTTAGTTTTCAAACTGGTAGACTATGTTCTGATAGGCACAATGATCTATCTTCAAATAAGGAAGATAGCTCCTTTTCCTTTTAATATATGTGTTTCTTCTTCAGATCCAGTTAAAAGTATTGGCTTGCCAATACTTGCTGCTTCAAACTGTCAAAGGCAGCTTTTCCTATAATAGAATAAACTGAAAAACATCACTAAACTGTAGTGTAATTCAATATTTAAGATTCCAAATGATTTTTGTAAATCAAAGAGGAATTTCACACTTAGAATTGTTTCCATACCTATAAAAGGCATAGAAAGTTTCTTCATTTTTTTTCTCCTTTTTGCTCAATATTTCAATACTTGACAAATTTTTTGACTGTGTTCAATGATTTTTCCTTCATCAGATAGGAATTTTAAAGAATCACTTTCCTGGTGTCTCAGTGATAAAGAATCTGCCTGCCAAGCAGGAGACGTGAGTTCGAGCCTGAGTCTGGAATACCCCTTGGAGTAAGAAATGGCAACCCATTCCAGTATTATTGCTTAGGAAATCCAATGGACAAAGGAGCCTGGAGAGCTAGGGTCGAAAAGAATCAGGCACTACTTAGAGACTAAACAACAACATAAACAGTATAAGGAGGAAGCCCATAAAACTTTGAAATACTTACAAGTTATTAGAGTATTACTATAGTAACTTAAGATTACAATACTATTTTTAAACAAAAGTTATGTCTTTTTTCAAATTCCCTCTTATACAGAGTTGTAGGGTAAAAATGGCCATAGAACCGGAGCACGCTCAGCTTGGGTACTGATGACTCTGGCACTTGGATAATTCTGAAAATTCTATTTGCATTGCCCTGGACAGTTGAACTGAAAATAGAGAAATTGGAGAGAGTCAACTCTTTGATAATTACTAATATATTTTTGAGCATTTAAAATAGCAAAATTTATCAATATTTATGTATCAGTGGATGCTGTGAAAGTGCTGCACTCAATATGCCAGCAAATTTGGAAAACTCTGCAGTGGCCACAGGACTGGAAAAGGTCAGTTTTCATTCCAATCTCAAAGAAAGGTAATGCCAAAGAATGCTCAAACTACCACACAATTGCACTCATCTCACACGCCAGTAAAGTAATGCTTAAAATTCACCAAGCCAGGCTTCAGCAATATGTGAACTGTAAACTTCCAGATGTTCCAGCTGGTTTTAGAAAAGGCAGAGGAACCAGAGATCAAATTGTCAACACCAGCTGGATCATCAAAAAAGCAAGAGACTTCTGGAAAAACATCTACTTCTGCTTTCTTGACTATGCCAAAGCCTTTGACTATGTGGATCACAATAAACTGTGGAAAATTCTGAAAGAGATGGGAATACCAGACCACCTCTGCCTTTTGAGAAACCTATATGCAGGTCAGGAAGCAAGTTAGAACTGGACATGGAACAACAGACTGGTTCCAAATAGGAAAAGGAGTACATAAAGGCTATATATTGTCACCCTGCTTATTGAACTTATATACAGAGTACATCATGAGAAATGCTGGGCTGGAGGAAGCACAAGCTGGAATCAAGATTGCCGGGAGATATATCAATAACCTCAGATATGCAGATGACACCACCCTTATGGCAGAAACTGAAGAACTAAAGAGCCTCATGTGAAAGTAAAAGAGGAGAGTGAAAAAGTTGGCTTAAGGCTCAACATTCAGAAAACTAAGATCATGGCATCCGGCCCCATCACTTCATGGGAAACAGATGGGGAAACAGTGGAAACAGTGTCAGATTTTATTTTTCTGGGCTCTAAAATCACTGCAGATGGTGATTGCAGCCATGAAATTAAAAGACGCTTACTCCTTGGAAGGAAAGTTATGAACAACCTAGACAGCATATTAAAAAGCAGAGACAGTACTTGCCAACAAAGGTCCATCTAGTCAAGGCTATGGTTTTTCCAGTGGTCATGTATGGATGTGAGAGTTGGACTATAAAGAAAGCTGAGCCCCGAAGAATTGATGCTTTTGAACTGTGGTGTTGGAGAAGACTCTCGAGAGTCCCTTGGATTGCAAGGAGATCCAACCAGTCCATCCTAAAGGAGATCAGCCCTGGGTGCTCATTGGAAGGACTGATGTTGAAGCTGAAACTCCAATACTTTGGCCACCTGTTGCAAAGAACTGACTCATTTGAAATGGCCCTAATGCTGGAAAGATTGAGGGCAGGAGGAGAAGGGGATGAGAGAGGATGAGACGGTTGGATGGCATCACCAACTCAATGGATATAGGTTTGGGTGGACTCCACGAGGTGGTGATGGACAGGGAGGCCTGGTGTGCTGCGGTTCATGGGGTCACAAAGAGTTGGACACAACTGAGCAACTGAACTTAACTGAACTGTCCCAGTGTTAAATATTTGAGTAAGATTTGAAAAACTAAGAAATATACACATGTATAAAGCTAAGAATTTAAAGCATTCACATTGTGAATATTTGTTTTATTAGAAAATACAGTTTAAAAATTATATGTAGTAAATCTTACAAAATTTCATGAACAAAATATTTTTTTCTTACTTGTTCTTCAGTATATATGCATATATTAATGATATTACAATTTTCAGTGCCTTTAAATTTTCAAAACACCTATGTTTTTAGATATCTTTCTATATATTCCAAAAATTTCTGGCTTTCCTTCTTAAGATGTTGTACAGAATAAGACCTATATGCCAGCTGCAAAAAGATATAACTCTGGGAGCTCTTAAAGACTATAATTCTTTTAAGAAAGATTCAGACATCATTCTTTGTGAAGCAAGAATAAAATCATGCCCTTTATTCATTGTCAATGGACTCACTCTTCCAGAATACATTACTATCTTTTATCTAATAGCCTATTACAGACTGCAGAGCATGTAAAAGCTGTGATATTGCTCAGGGTCTACAGATTTCATTTTTTATTTCAATGCCATTATTAAATAACCCTCAGATGGAAATTCAATACTAGCATGCTACATGATAAGCTATGTTAATAGCTCATGTTATGCAAGAATTGAGCAATTACTTGAAACTTAATAGCAGGTCTGTGAAAATGTGTAATTGGCCAGATTCTCATCTGCAGTGATGTTATGTAGTTACCTTAGTGATAGCAGATTAGCATGTGGTCTTTTGTAAAAAGCTTATGAAGCACAGCCAGATGACTAAAGAGGGGATTCCTTTTGTAAGGCTTTATTGGGATGAGAGAGATAGACACACTTTGAGGAGTGGTTGACTTGAACAGAAGTGGAAGTGCTACAGTGAGATTCAAGTAGCAAAAACCTGAAGATTTTGACTTTTTTCCATCTTACACATGTATATGTCTCCTTGAAAGCAGGGCTTGTAGAGATTTTTGCAATAAGAAAACTATTATAAGTTTTAAATATATTGCAGATGGGAAGGTTAATTTAAAAAGGAAAAAAAAAAAAAACCTCAAATATAAAAAGTCAAGAATGAAGAAGGAAAAATAATCACCAGCTGGCAGATTAGGTGTAATTATAATTAATGATGATGATGTTATTATATTCAGAGAGCAGTGGTACAGGGAAGCCACATTAAAAAAAAAAAAGAGCAATCATGAGAAGTTTGAAATGTTGGCTCATCAGTAGGAGCCATAGAGTTGTGTACTTACTGAATTGATATAGATGAGTCTCATGGCATTTCATAATTAAAAACATTTTTTTCTATACCAGTGAAAACCCTCAGAAAATCATGGAGATAAAAGTTAAATCAGAGATGATGTTCAAGAAAGAGCTTTAATTTGAAATTCTCAAACTATTTACCCAGTAGCAGGAAATAGAATAATCACTGACTTAGAGCTAGAAGAGACCATTTGGTACAAATTGGTATTTCCAACAAAGCCAGTCAAACCTACAGTGGTTACTCATCCAAGGTCACAATAGCTGATTACTGAAAGAGTTAGGGCTAAATCACAAGATTTTAGTTGCATAGATTCAGTTCAGTTCAGTTCAGTCACTCAGTTGTGTCCACTCTTTGCAACCCCTTGAATCACTGCACACCAGGCCTCCCGGTCCATCACCAACTCCTGGAGTTCACTCAAACTCACGTCCATTGAGTTGGTGATGTCATCCAGCCATCTCATCTTCTGTCGTCCCCTTTTCCTCCTGCCCCCAATCCCTCCCAGCATCAGAGTGTTTTCCAATGAGTCAACTCTTCCCATGAGATGGCCAAAGTACTGGAGTTTCAGCTTTAGCATCATTCTTTCCAAAGAACACCCAGGACTGATCTCCTTTAGAATGGACTGGCTGGATCTCCTTGCAGTCCAAAGGACTCTCAGGAGTCTTCTCCAACATCACAGTTCAAAAGCATCAATTCTTGGGTGCTCAGCCTTCTTCACGGTCCAACTCTCACATCCACACATGACCACTGGAAAAACCATAGCCTTGACTAGATGGACCTTTGTTGGCAAAGTACTGTCTCTGCTTTTTTAATATGCTGTCTGCTGCTGCTGCTGCTAAGTCGCTTCAGTCGTGTCCGACTCTGTGCAACCCCATAGACAGAAGCTCACCAGGCTCCCCCGTCCCTGGGATTCTCCAGGCAAGAACACTGGAGTGGGTTGCCATTTCCTTCTCCAATGCATGAAAGTGAAAAGTGAAAGTGAAGTCGGTCAGTCGTGTCCAACTCTTAGCGACTCCATGGACTGGAGCCCACCAGGCTCCTCCATCCATGGGATTTTCCAGGCAAGAGTACTGGGGTGGGGTGCCATTGCCTTCCCCGAATATGCTGTCTAGGTTGTTCATAACTTTCCTTCCAAGGAGTAAGCATCTTTTAATTTCATGGCTACAGTCACCATCTGCAGTGATTTTGGAGCCCAGAAAAATAAAATCTGACACTGTTTCCACTGTTTCTCCATCTATTTCCCATGAAGTGATGGGACCAGATGCCATGATCTTAGTTTTCTGAATGGTGAGCTTTAAGCCAACTTTTTCACTCTCCTCTTTCACTTTCACATGAGGCTCTTTAGTTCCTCTTCACTTTCTGCCATAGGGTGATATCATCTGCATATCTGAGGTTATTGATATTTCTCCCGGTAATCTGGTTTCCAGCTTGTGCTTCTTCCTGCCCAGAGTTTCTCATGATGTACACTGCTCAAGATCACTGCAGATGGTGACTGCAGCCATGAAATTAAAAGACGCTTACTCCTTGGAAGGAAAGTTATGACCAACCTAGATAGCATATTCAAAAGCAGAGACATTACTTTACCAACAAAGGTTCGCCTAGTCAAGGCTATGGTCTTTCCTGTGGTCATGTATGGATGTGAGAGCTGGACTGTGAAGAAGGCTGAGCGCCGAAGAATTGATGCTTTTGAACTGTGGTGTTGGAGAAGACTCTTGAGAGTCCCTTGGACTGCAAGGAGATCCAACCAGTCCATTCTGAAGGAGATCAATCCTGGAATTTCTTTAGAAGGAATGATGCTAAAGCTGAAACTCCAGTATTTTGGCCACCTCATGCGAAGAGTTGACTCATTGGAGAAGACTCTGATGCTGGGAGGGATTGAGGGCAGGAGGAGAAGGGGACGACAGAGGATGAGATGGCTGGATGGCATCACTGACTCGATGGATGCGAGTCTGAGTGACCTCCGGGAGCTGGTGATGGACAGGGAGGCCTGGCGTGCTGCGGTTCATGGGGTCGCAAAGAGTCGGACACGACTGAGCGACTGATCTGATCTGACACTGCTTATAAGTTAAATAAGCACAGTGACAGTATACAGCCTTGATGTACTCCTTTTCCTATATGGAACCAGTCTGTTGTTCCATGTCCAGTTCTAACTTGCTTCCTGACCTGCATATAGGTTTGTCAAGAGGCAGGTCAGGTGGTCTGGAATTCCCATCTCATTCAGAATTTTCCACAGTTTTTTGTGATCCACACAGTCAAAGGCTTTAGCATAGTCAATAAAGCAGAAATAGATGTTTTTCCAGAAGTCTCTTGCTTTTTCCATGATCCAGCAGATGTTGTAATACGATCTCTGGTTCCTCTGCCTCTTCTAAAACCAGCTGGAACATCTGGAAGTTCACAGTTCACGTACTGCTGAAGCCTGGCTTGGAGAATTTTAAACATTACCTTACTAGTGTGTGAGATGAGTGCAACTGTGCAGTAGTTTGAGCATTCTTTGGCATTGCCTTTCTTTGGGATTGGAATGAAACTGACCTTTTCCAGTCCTGTGGCCACTGCAGAGTTTTCCAAATTTGCTGGCACATTGAGTGCAGCACTTTCACAGCATCATCTTTCAGGATTGGAAATAGCTCTCCTCGAATTCCATCACCTGCACTAGCTTTGTTCATAGTGATGCTTTCTAAGGCCCATAGATTAGGGATTATTTTTTTTATTTTTATTTTTTTTAATTTAAATTCATGTTGATGTATGGCAAAACCAATACAATATTGTAAAGTAATTAGCCTTCAATTAAAATAAATAAATTTAGATTAGGGATCATTAAAACTGACTTGTTAAGGTAAAGACCTTTAAGTGAAATTTAGGTAAAATAAAGGAAAATATTTTTATTAGATGTTCCATTAAATAAAAACCATAATAATTTTATCTAACTGGAAGGATAACCCCACAAAACATATGGTTTTGAATATCAGTGGGATTAAGACCAGGAGAATCATAGGAATGTAGGAAACAGAGCTCCTGCCCTTAATGTGCTTGCATACAAAGACACTGGCTCTGAGATCCAGTGCAAAAGCAACAGGTTGAAAATGCACCTAGACTACAAGTAAAGGAGACCCATTTACTAAATTTAAAGAAGCTGCTGAAGAGAAAGGAACCTGTAGGAACTTTATCCAGGGATGGAAATACTGATAAATACCATTTTGCAATCTCATTATAACTGGTAACAGTGCTGATGGGCACCATTTTCAAGGCCCCCACCCCCAACCTGCTAGTACCAAAGTGCATCTCTGACCCCCTTGTGCCATAAGTAGGCTGGGTAAGCCTCTTGTATCCCATCCATCCCACAAAAAGCATTGGTGCCACACCAGGTTGGGTGAGCACCACCTTGTGAGGATACTGAACCACAACTGCACTGGGTAAGGGCCCTTAGCCTTGAGCTTCACACACAGAGCTGAAATGGGTGTACCCCTAAGCCCACCCAAGCCTCACGGCAGGTGAGCCATAACAGACATTGGTGGGTGCCCTGAGTGCCAACCATCTCACGCAGCTCCTGAGCCACCACCAGGCTGGGCAGGTGCCTGAGTTCATCCATCCCTGTGTAGCAGTTGACCCACAACCATCCAAGTCATCACCCTAAACTTTGCCCACTCTTCACAGAAACCAGGCCACAACCAGGACTAGCAATCATTTCAAACCCCTCACCCTTTAACAGCAGCCAGGCACACAGTGTAGAAGGGACATCCATAGAAAGCCTGTCTCTGGTGGCCAGGAAGACTATTTTTATGGGCCACATGGAACAGCTTCTACAAGCCCACTGGTTCAAGACTAAGGGATGCAATCATTTTGTCCAATACATATAGATGAACACAGAGAGACAGGCAAAATGAGCAGACATGCAGGTATATTCCAAACCAAAAAACAAGGCAAATCTCCCAAAAAGATCTTAGTGAAATAGAGATAAGGAAACTATATAATAGGGTTCAAAATAATGGTCATAAAAACACTCACTGATCTCAGGAGAATAGTGGATGAACACAGTGAGAACTTCAACAAAGAGGTGGAAAATATAAGACAATACCAAACAGAAATTATAACTGAAGTAAAAAATACACTAGAGTGCTTCAACAGCAAAATGGACAAATGAGAAACGTGAATCAGTAAGCTGAAAGACAAAGGAATGAAAGGAGCCAAACTGGACAGAGCAGCACAACGAAAAAAGAATTCTAAAATGTGAAGATACTCCAACAGGTCTCTGGGAAAGCACCAAGCAGAATAATATTCACATTATAGGAGCCCCAGAAGAAGAAGAAGAGGAAGACAAGAAAAATTATTTGAATAAATAATGGCTAAAAAATTCCCTAATCTGAAGAAGGAAACAGACATCCAGCTCCAAGAAGCCTGGAAAGGTCCAAATAAGTTGAATTCAGAGAAACACACCAAGACACATTATAATTAAAAATGGTGAAAGTTAAGGATAAAGAGAGAACCTTAAAAGCAACTAAGGAAAATGAAAGCTTTTCCTCTATGATCAGGAACAAAACAAGGATGCCCACTCTCACTGTCTTTATTTAAAACAGTATTGCAAGTCTTAGCCACAGTAATTAGGAACAAAAAAATAAATAAATAAATAAAAGGCATCCAAATTGGAAAGAAAGAAGTTAAGTTGTCAGTATTCACTGGTGACAATACTGTATACAGAAAATCTCAAAGATTCCACAAAAAATATTAGAATAAATAAATGAATTCAGGAAAGTTGCAGGATACAAATAGTTTATAAAACTCTGTTGTTTTTCTATACATTAATAAAGAGTTATCAGAAAGAGAAATGAAGAAAATAAACCAGTTTAAAATTGGATCAAAAATAATAAAATATCTAGAAATAAATTAAACCAAAGAGAAAACCTGTCCTTAGAAAATGACAAAACATTGGTTAAAGAAATTTTTGTGTGCTCAGTGGTTTCATTGTGTCCTACTCTCTGCAACCCCATGTACCACAGCCCACCAGACTCCTCTGCCCATGGGATTTCCCAAGCAAGAATACTGGAGTGGATTGTCATTCCCTACTCCAGAGGATCTTCTTGACCCAGGGATCAAACCCACATCTTCTGCATTGCAGGTGGATTCTTTTATAGCTGAGCCACCGGAGAAACCCAGAAGAAATTTAAGATGACATAAACAAATGGAAAATGTAGTGTGCCCATAGATTGAAAGAGCTAATATTGTTAAAATGTCCATACTATCCAAAGTAATGTACAAATTCAATGCAATCCTCATCAAAATACCAATGGCATTTGTTTACAGAAGTGGAACTAAATACCAAAATTTGTACAGAACCACAAAAGATTCAAAATAATCAAAGAGGAACAGAGGTGGAGGAATCATGGTCCCTAATTTCAGACTATACTACAAAGTTATAGTGATTTAAACAGTAAGGTACTGGCACAAAAAGAAACACACAGATCAGTAGAATGGAACAGAGAACCCAGAAATAAACCCATACTTATATGGTCAGTTAATCTATAACAAAAGACAAGAATATACAATGGGAAAAAAGACAGTGTCTTCAGGAAACTGTGTTGGGAAAACTGGACAGCTACATGTGAAAGAAAGAAACTGTATCACTTTCTTATGCCATATACAAAAATAAATTCAAAATGAATTTAAGGCTTAAATGTAAGAACCTGAAATCTTAAAACTCCTGAAAGGAAACAAGCAAAGCAGAAATAGATTCACTGAAACAAGGAACTAGTGAGAGAGGGGTTACTGAACTGTGTTTGTAGAGGCAGTTCCTGCCCTGATGTTTATGTCCATCCATCTCATTTCAAAAAGTGGCTTTTCTTGTTTGGAGGCCTGCTGGATGCACCTTCTAAACACTGGATAGTTTTATCCAGTGTTTAAAAGTTAGTTTTGAGAGAAAAAATTTCTCTGTTCTTGGTACTCCACTATGCTAAATGAGTCCCAAGGCAGTGCTCCCAATATCTGACAGAGTTTTTGGTGAGAGGGTTATTTCATGTTTTATTTAGGTCCCTTTTATTATTTTTTAATTTTTTTATTCATTTCCATATAATAGCATATATAAAATGCTGCATAGACAAAAAGCCTTTCTGAAACTTGGTCACTCCTTTGAGATCTGTACAGATTACAAACTTTTAAAAAAATTCAATGGTGGAAGAATTTTTATTTCTAAGGACAGAGGTAGATTTGATTTGGAAATAGTCAAAAGTCACTTGAGACTAGGTCTGGTGAAATACAGTAGGGAATTACCTAATTCCCTATTCATAACTGTGTGAAATAAGCATGTAAAATGATGAACTATATTACTGTTAAAATATCTCACAACAGGCCACCCTCAAAGGAAACAGTCTTTACCAGAACATGTAATTGTTTTTAAAGTTTTTCTTTGGGTGCAGAAATATGTATCTGATTTTATGACGAAATGTTCATGGCATCTAAAAGTGGGTCCAAGTTGGGAATGCCTGGGAGACAATGTGAGTGAAGACTCCATATTATATTCCTAGGCCCGTTTCTCCTGAGAACCATGGTATTTGTACTGCATTTAACTCCTTTGGCTTCTATCCTTCTTCCCCTAGGAAGCTTTCTCTCCCATAAATTAGGTTAATCTTTTTGCCAAATGCATTTATTTTCAGTAATTTGGCTCCTTCTAGGAAGGCATGGCTACCTTTGACTATGACTTGAAGTATCTCAGACTTCCTGAAAATTGATTTTGGGGAGATTTTGTCCACCTCTTCATCAGTTATGACATAATGCCTCTTGGATTCAGCATGGATTCATCTTTACCTCCACTTTTATGCTTACCTAAACCTGACATATTTTTAATGACCTGGGAGCCACTGTTTAGCAGATTTCCCTCATGGTGTGAAGCCAAGATTAAAATACTGATCTACTTGAAACGATTGCTATGTAAATAGTGCTGTGTCTGAAAAATATAATCTATTTTAAGTCCTCAGTTCTTGGCTTTGTTGTCACAATAGAAAAGATCCAATCCACCTGTGCATACTGTGTTTGCCAGAGTTGTCATCACCTGCAGGAATTATAAGACATGTTTATCCACCTTAAACAAGAGGGGTGGATTTGAGGTCTGCCCTGGTTAGATGAGTCTGAGTAAATGCCAGAAATGTTAACTTCAGCCACAGTACTTTCTTGGTAAATAAAGAATGCTATAGTACTTTCAATTCTTTAGAGTTGAACAATGAGTTCATTTGAAACAATAATTTCAACTTTGATATAATAATAGCATTATTTATGCTAATCATTTCAACTCTCTGTATATGATTACTCAGATCTGTTGTGAAAATTTAGAAACAAATGATGCTCATTCTATATTCTACTCAGATAAAATTGCTATCAGCTCAGCAATAGCATTATGCTCTTTTAAGAGCTCTGTCTCTATTATTTATCTGTTGATGCACAACAGGTTTGCCCAAATATTAGCAGCTTAAAACAACAACAAGTAATTATGAGCCAGGTCCTGGAAGATTAGCTGGATGGTTCTGACTCAGTCTCTCATGAGGTTGTGTTCGAGTTGTCGCTCAGGGCTCAAGTCACATGAAAACTTGACTGGGGATGGAGACTGAGTCTCCAAACTTACTCGCATGGTTGTTGGCAGAAGGCTTCACTTCCTTTCCAAGTGAGTGTCTCTATTTGGCTGTTTATGATTTAAGCTGGCTTCCAACAGTGTAAATGTGGGGAGACAGAGAGACAGAAAGAGAGAGATATAGAAAGAGAGTGAGAGAGAGGATGAAAGAGATTGAGGAAGGAATCACTGACTTTTATGACCTACATCTCAGAGTTACACACCATCACTCCTATTTACTAAATTCAGAGAGAGAGAGAGAGAGAGAGAGAGAAGTCACTCAGTCATATCTGACTCTTTGCAATCCCATGGACTGTAGCATACCAGGCTCCTCCATCCACGGGATTTTCCAGGCAAGAGTTCTGGAGTGGGGTGCCATTTCCTTCTATAGGGAATCTTCCCGACCTAGGGATCAAACCTAGGTCTCCCACATTGCAGGCAGACGCTTTACCATCTGAGCCACCAGAAATGCTCGGATTTCTCAAAATTCATAGAAGGAAATAGCTAAGTTGAGCCCAGACCACAGAAGGGGCTTATGTAAGAGCATGAACATTGGGAGGTGGGAATCAATAGAGTCATTTACAGGAGGGAGGTGGTTACCATAGCCACCAACGTGCTGACTGGACGTGAGCCAGGGACTATGACCCTTGGAATTTTCCTTTTCTATTTTCACAGGTTAAGGGAGTTTCCTGGATAACTCCTTCAACATCAGTTTGGGCTCTCACAGATGATAATATACTAGAGAGAGATGAGATACTGGAGGACCTGAGCAGAAGCACATTTAGTGAATGGGAAAATCTGACTTTATCACTTTTAACCCAATTTCCCAAAGGGACAGCTGATTTTTTTGTTTTGTTTTGTTTTTGGCCATCTGAAACATCTGTTAAAGATGCCTTGTAACAGTGATCAATAGCACTTGCAAATAATTAGATAGATTATTTTATATATCACTGTTTAAGAATGATTTCTCAAGTTTACTCATCTTGTCTTCAAGGACACAAAGATTTAAAAATGTTTCATAGGCTGCTATGCCAATGACTGGCATTTATCTTTGTATAATAGTGTATAATAGGACTACTTTTGCTAAGAAAACAAATAACATGTACTGAGAATTACTGTGTGCCTAGCACTCTTCTAAGTGTATTTTAGTCCTCCCAACAATCCTGATGAAGAATCAAAATTTGCTTTGGTTATACACACGTGGCATGGCACAGTCAGGGTTCAACCAGACAGCCTGAACTCCAACCAGGCTCTCAGCACCTATACTCTACTGTGTACAGAGAGGCCACAGAACTTGCATATGATCATAAAGCAAATTTGAGTAGGAAATGCAGTTTACAATCACATATTCAGGGAACTCACACTCATGGCAGATGTTGTTGTGGTTCTGGAATGATTCAACTCTTATTAAAGTACATTCAGGCCTCAAAACTGCAAGCAAATAAAGAGGCTGACTGCATCAGATCTAAATTAGGGTTTTGAGCAACATCAGACATATTTAAATTTTAGGAAGTCAATATGAACCCCCGTTTCTTAATTACATGTCAAACTTAGTAATTTTACCTTCCGAAAGCATAAAGTTTCCCTGTTGCTATAGTGTTGGTTAGATGGAATGACTTCATCTTTTGTCCAGTTTGCTAAAAAGAAGCTGGGTTTCAGTGTGGGAAAAAAACAATGATGGTAGCTAGGTATGAGTTGACAAACACTAGTCTCAGTAAACACCAATTATTTCTCTTGTTTTTGTTTCCAGAATGAATCACATGCTAGAGAATCACTGAAAGAGCTCACGGTGAGGCTCACAGGATGACTAAAGCTTCTCTGAAGGACTTTTGTGAGTATTTGTTCTGTTCTGTAGATCTTCTCAACAATTCAGAGAAAATTCTGAGCATGTTTACTGGCTGCTTCAGTGAAAACAGCATAGAGCATGTAGTTTATCTCTAATGCTTTGAGGAAATGATCAAATGCACTGGAATACTTAGTTTTATTCATTTTTTAAATTTGTTTAGTACAAATTAATATCGAGAGTGCCACAATGTAGTGTGTTGAATATGGCTCGCTAGATAAAATACAGGACACTGAGTTCAATTTGCATCTCAGATAAATGACAAATAAATATTCAGTGTAAAATATATGGTACCTATTTAAACTAAAAAAATATATATATATTTGCTTCTTATCTGAAATTCAAATTTAACTTGTTGTTCAGTCACTGACTCGTGTCTGACTATTTGTGACCTCACTCCAGCTGTGTCTGTCTGTCCTCAACTATCTCCCAGAGTTTGCTCAAATCCATGTCAATTGAGTCAATGATACTATCTAACCACCTCAGCCTCTGTTGCCCTCTTCTCCTTTAGCCTTCAATCTTTCCCAGCATTGGGGTCTTTTCAAATTTAACAGGACATCTTATTTTTATTTGCTAAATGTGACATACTTAATTTGAGGGCCTTGAGAGGAATTGAGAATCTTCTTTTCCCTACTGTTTTGGGGATTGGAGGCTTCATTTTTGGACTCTACAGTGCAAACTACGTAAGAACTGAGCCTCCATTCAGTTATGAAAATAAGCAGAGGTTATGAGCTAAGATAGACCAGTTTCCAACTTAGCTCTGCTATTTACTGTCTGTATGACCAGGAGCAAAGTATTCATCTGTTCTTGTAAACTGTTCCCCTTTATTTTGCCAACTCTAGTCTATCTTTTTAAGATTTGATACTTTTAATACAGTATTAGGTTTACAACAAATTGAAAGGAACAGAGATTTCCCATTTACCTGTCGTCTACACACATGCATGGCCTTCCCAGATATCAACATCATTCACCAGAGTGGTAATTTATCAAGGATTAACCTGCACTGAAGCATCATAACCACCCAAAGTCTATAGCTTACCTTAGGGTTCACTCTTGGTGCTGTACATTCTATAGGTTTGGAAAAATGTATAATGACATACATCTATCTCTGTGACATCATACAGAATGCTTCACTCTCTTGAACATTTTTTGTGTTTTACCTATTCATATCCACCCCTACTTCCCCACAAGCAGTGATCCTTTTACTCTCTCTAGTCTGGCCTTTTCCAGAATGTCATATAGTTGGACTTATACTGTGTGCTTTTCAGATTGGCTTCTTTCACTTGGTTATATGCATTTAAGATTTCTACAAGCCTTTTCATGGCTCAATAGCCCATTTCTTTTTAGCACTAAATAATATTCCATTGGGGCATGGCAACCCCCCTCCAGTATTCTTGCCTAGGGAATTCCATGGACAGAGGTCCAGTCCATGGGGTTGCAAAGAATCGAACACAACTGAGTGACTAACACAGTATTCCATAGTCTGAAGGTACCACAGCTTATCCATTCATCTTCAGAAGGACATCTTGGTTGCTTCCAATCTATATTTATTGTGAGGCATTTCAAGAAAATTTATCCCTCCTGCAACTTTCGACATTCTTAAGACTGTTGATCTTCTCAGCCAGGGTATAACTCCTTATTCTCCTAAAGTTGTAAAATTTGCAGGGTACACAACTACACTACATTTACGCTCATATTTGTAGTACCAGGGTCAAATAATGTTCTGAGGACTAGCAGGAGCAGTTCTTTTTCCACCCCATCATTTAGGGTATCTAAAGTGCTAACATTCCCCTATTTCACAATTCTCCTTGTAAAAGACCTCTTTGTAGGGCCCAAACTTCATATTAGCCTATCTTACTTTTCTTCTTCCTTCCCTTGCTCCCTCTTTTCCTTTATTTATTTATTTTTTTTTAAATTTCTCTTTCTACACTATTGAAGTACAGGTCCTATGGAGTTGCTCTGAAGATAAGAAGATTAACTTATAAAGAAGAGAACCCCATGGCAAACTGCTTTCTCCATCTAGAATACCCTATACCTTTGCCTACAACCATTGAATTTGTTCAGTATTTAGCAAGATTAATTCAGTGTAGAATTCAACATAGATGTAGGATAGGAGATATGGGGGCAAAACAGCTCATTAAAAAAATCCAAATTTCATAGTATTATCAGAGAGAAACAGAATGAAATGACTGCTTGAATTCAAAGCTTCAGAAAAAGGCTTGGGGGAATATTATGCAATAGTGATGTGTTTTGTTGGGGACAGTTTTAGGGTGAACACTAGAATTTGTTTATGTTTTATTTGGGGTAGGCTCTTTGGGGATAAAATAACAGGACTAAAGGAAGTGATACTCTGGGAAAATGCCAGAATTAACAATCAAAAGAATGCTTTCAATAGGCAAACATCCAAAGGTACAATAATGGCAAAAACACCAAGCTATGTCACAGCTGAACAGAACATGCAGGACCTCTGAATGTACCTGTCCTTCCCCAAGTGCTAGTCTCAATTTCTAGAAAGCTCTTTTCCCTTTATCTTTCTAAAATTGTTTTATTCTTCTCATGAATCACCTTCTGCCCAAATGTGTGTTTCTCACACAACCATTGCACAGCTTATACATCCCGCAAATATTTCTTTGCATATGACACTTGCAATGTTAATGATATCTTTGCATATTTCTCTCATCTCCTTGAAGGCAGGGACCATCCACGAATCATTTCTGGGCTCCTGTTGTCCCTTTAGCATACAGCTTAGTGCATGATATTCTGCCGTAAATGTTTGGTGAATTTAACATAGCAGGATCTTTGGCTATAAAGTGAAAATTAGCATTTGTATTATCTCATTCCATCATATGTATTATTCTCTACTATTAAACATGTTTAAAGTTTTAAGGAATTATATAAAAAAAGACACTAGCAATGTGAACAATCTGATATGTCAGGAGTTGAAAGATATTAATCTTCTGGCACCTAGGTGCTCATTCCAATATTGATATGTATCTTTCATTTTCTTATCATGCCTCGAGTCCAGATGGATTTTTATTAGTTCATCCAACAAAGCAGCAGACTTGACTTGTATTTAAATCAGTATAATTAGTCTAATCTTAAAGTAAAGCAAATGCAATCACTAAATGGGCCTAGATACTTAGTTATAACTTTTTAGTGCCTAATAATTTAGGTGAGATAAAAGACCAATATAACTCCCTGTGCTCCGATGCACAGCTTTCTGATAACACTGGCTGATGCTACAGATTTTCCTAGTCTTTGGGGTTTCAGTAACATTTCCTGACCAGAAAAGATTTATTTACAGAAAGTTTTAATGGATTTTATCCACAAAGTAAATACATTTTTGATTCTGTATCAGATGATACCACCCTTATGGCAGAAAGTGAAGAGGAACTAAAAAGCCTCTTGATGAAAGTGAAAGTGGAGAGTGAAAAGGTTGGCTTAAAGCTCAACATTCAGAAAACGAAGATCATGGCATCTGGTCCCATCACTACATGGGAAATAGATGGAGAAACAGTGGAAACAGTGCCAGACTTTATTTTTCTGGGCTCCAAAATCACTGCAGATGGTGACTGCAGCCATGAAATTAAAAGACGCTTCCTCCTTGGAAGGAAAGTTATGACCAACCTAGATAGCATATTCAAAGGCAGAGACATCACTTTGCCAACAAAGGTTCGCCTAGTCAAGGCTATGGTCTTTCCTGTGGTCATGTATGGATGTGAGAGCTGGACAGTGAAGAAGGCTGAGGGTCGAAGAATTGATGCTTTTGAACTGTGGTGTTGGAGAAGACTCTTGAGAGTCCCTTGGACTGCAAGGAGATCCAACCAGTCCATTCTGAAGGAGATCAGCCCTGGGATTTCTTTGGAAGGAATGATGCTAAAGCTGAAACTCCAGTATTTTGGCCACCTCATGCGAAGAGTTGACTCATTGGAGAAGACTCTGATGCTGGGAGGGATTGGGGGCAGGAGAAGAAGGGGACGACAGAGGATGAGATGGCTGGATGGCATCACTGACTCGATGGATGTGAGTCTGAGTGACCTCCGGGAGTTGGTGATGGACAGGGAGGCCTGGCGTGCTGCGGTTCATGGGGTCGCAAAGAGTCGGACACGACTGAGCGACTCATCTGATCTGATCTGATCTGATCTGATCAGAAGCCTGTTTTCCACAAATTTCAGTGACTCTGAAACTTTCCATTCTTTTGATGAGTTAGACACCAGTTCAGAGAGTTTTCAAGGAAAGCACTTTTCATACAAGCTGGATGTAAGAGTGAGAAAATATTAATAGCAAGACTTCATTAAGCACTGTGCTGGGTGCTTCACATTCAATCCTCACAGCATTCTCTGGAGAGGTGTGATTTCGAACCTCAATTCAAATGACTAGTAGCTGTGGAAGAAGCCTGCATCCAGACCCTGTTCTCTTAAAAGCCACTGCAATTGACTGTGGAATGGACACACATTATTGTTAAAAGTTGTGATTCAATTTTACTGATTATGTAAATGAAGCTTTCCTGCATGAAGATTACCCTAGGGAGGTGGGTGGTAGTGGTGAATTAGTCGCTAAGTCATGTCTGACTCTGGCAACCCCAAGGGCTGTAACCTGCCAGGTTCCTCTGTCCATGGGATTCTCCAGGGAAGAATACTGGAGTGGGTTGCCATTTCCTTCTCCAGAGGATCTTCCTGACCCAAGAATCAAACCTGGGCCTCCTGCATTGCAAGCAGATTCATTACCAACTCATGCCCAATTAAGAGCATGTACTGCAACCCACTCCAGTGTTCTTGCCTGGAGAATCCCAGGGACGGGGAAGCCTGGTGGGCTGCCATCTACGGGGTCACACAGAGTCGGACACGACTAAAGTGACTTAGCATAGCATAGCATAGCATTGCTTTATTTGGGGGGGGGGGGCGCTCCAAAATCACTGCAGATGTTGACTGCAGCCATGAGATTAAAAGACGATTGCTCCTGAGAAGAAAAGCTATGACTAACCTAGACAGCATATTAAAAAGCAGAGACATTACTTTGTCAGCAAAGGTTTGTCTAGTCAAAGCTATGATTTTTCAGTAGTTATGTATGCATGTGAGAGTTGGACTATAAAGAAAGCTGAGCACAGAAGAATTGATGCTTTTGAACTTTGGTGTTGGAGAATACACTTGAGGATCTCTTGGACTGTGAGGAGATCCAACCAGACCATCCTAAAGGAATTCAGTCCTGAATATTCATTGGAAAGACTGATGCTGAAGCTGAAACTCCAATACTTTGGCCACCTGATGCAAAGAGCTGACTCATTGGAAAAGACCCTGATGCTGGGAAAAATTGAAGGCTGGATGAGAAGGGGAAAACAGAGGATGAGATGGTTGGATGGTGTCACCGAGGCGATGGACATAAGTTTGAGTAGGCTCCGGGAGTTGGTGATTGACAGGGAAGCCTGGCATGCTGCAGTCCTTGGAGTCGCAAAGAAACTGACACGACTGAGCGACTGAACTGAGCTGATTGCTACTAACCTGGAGCAAGTTCCTATCCACCAAAACCACAGTCCACGTGGTCATTCGCGCCACCGTCACAAGAGGGCGCTCGCCAAAGACAACTGAGGCTCCACTTTCCTTTTTCCCTGGGGAAAGTCTTTCCTTTAAAAGGTATTGCCTCCTTTGGTAATTTATCCTTGCTACAGCTTTTCCAGTGTATTCCAAAGTTCTTCCGACAGTTCAATTCCCTGCTCGTTACTCTTAATTGCATCACTTTTTGGCACATTCCATGAAAACAACATGGTTTTAGAAAGACTGCAGGGTGGGTACTAAAAAACACCATAATCATCTAACACAATACAATTCAGCTACTTTTAAATGACATTCTTTCTTTTATAATGCCTTTTAGAGTAGCTGGCAAGTTCTATTGAGCCAGAAGATGGATAGATCAAGAGCTTTCACTCACAACAAAGGGGAATTTGATCATCAACAAGAAATTGAATAAAGAATGCAGTCTGGAAACAAGTGGCTGCAAATACAGTTTTCATCTACTTAAGATAATTATGCTAATGCACTCATTTAATTTAATAACTATATTATTATTACTGTGAATTAAAAACATATGCCATTAAAAAAATTTGAGAGAAAATATTACAGAGAAAAAAGGAAGATGACTCATCATTTAATAAACTGCTAATGAGGAGAAGAATTCATCTTAGCTGTAGAAATTCAAAGGCTTAAAGTAATCTCTTCAAGTTTTTTCTTTCCATTTAAAGTACTTATGTAGGTCATTCCACATGAGTCTACTATGGTTTCATCTCTCCATGCAGAGTTTCATAACTATATAGGGCGAAACAACTAAAAAATCAATATCACGAAAATCTAGATTTTGTATATATGTGTCTGTATATTTGATGTTTTGTTTTCAGAGCTTTAATATCCATAATAACACTTGAATATAATCCTCCACATTCACAAGTGAACATGATTTATTTCCTCATTTGGTGATGTTTATTAAAAGCCTAATATATGCTAGGCACTATTATAGGTTCTTGGGATCCATTAGCAAACAAAGCATCCCCAAATTACTGTCGATATGAAATATATATTCTAGTGAAAGAAGAAAGGCAATAAATAAGTCAAAGCATAATGTACAAGTAAATGATATGGTATGTTAATATATAAATATTTTTGAAGTATAGATAAAATTAAAGCAGCTTAGGAGTGCTGGGGACAATCAACATGAGGCCAGAGTAAGCTTGATGAGAAAGTGAAGTTTGAAAAAGACTTGAGGGAACAAAGGGCATTTCCCTGCAGGTTCCTAAAGCAGGACAGGTATCCAGATGAGGAAATGGCCACTGAAAAGGTTCCCATAGGCAGAAGGCTAAAGAGTGACACAATCCAACTTCAGTTTTTAAAAATCTGACTTCTGTGTTGCACATAGACTGCATGTGAATGTGGGGATGGACAGATTTCCTAGGTTTGCAAGAAGAGATGGTGGTATCTACTACCGAGTGATATCAATGGACTGTGGCTTTATTTTGAAGGTTGAGTCAACTGGATATCCTGAGAGGCTGGATGAAAGGGGGCAGAAGGAAGAGAGGGGTCAGAGGTGCTTCTCAGGTCTTGGGCCTGAGCAGCTGGAACAATGAGGCTGTCTCCAATTGTTAGAGGGAAAACTGTGGAGACAGAGGCAACTGGGGAGCAGATGAGAACTTCAGTGGTGGGCCAGATGAGTTTGAGATGTTCATCAGATATTTGAGTGACACTTGGGTAATGGTTCAGTTCAGTTAGTTCAATCACTCAGTCATGTCCAGCTCTCTGTGACCCCATGAACTGCAGCACGCCTGGCCTCCCTGTCCATCACCAAATCCCAGAGTTCACTCAAACTCACATCCATTGAGTTGGTGATGCCATCCAACCATCTCATCCTCTGTCATCCCCTTCTCCTCCTGCCCCCAATCCCTCCTCAGTTCAGTTAGTTCAATCACTCAGTCGTGTCCAGCTCTCTGTGACCCCATGAACTGCAGCACGCCTGGCCTCCCTGTCCATCACCAAATCCCAGAGTTCACTCAAACTCACATCCATTGAGTCGGTGATGCCATCCAACCATCTCACCCTCTGTCATCCCCTTCTCCTCCTGCCCCCAATCCCTCCCAGCATGAGTCTTTTCCAATGTATCAACTCTTCGCATGAGATGGCCAAAGTACTGGAGTTTCAGCTTCAGCATCATTCTTTCCAAAGAACACCCAGGGCTGATCTCCTTCAGGATGGACTGGTTGGATATCCTTGCAGTCCAAGGGACTCTCAAGAGTCTTCTCCAACACCACGGTTCAAAAGCATCAATTCTTCAGTGCTCAGCCTTCTTCACAGTCCAACTCTCACATCCATACATGACTACTGGAAAAACCATAGCCTTGACTAGATGGACCTTTGTTGGCAAAGTAATGTCTCTGCTTTTCAATATGCTATCTAGGTTGGTCATAACTTTTCTTCCAAGGAGTAAGTGTCTTTTAATTTCATGGCTGCAGTCACCATCTGCAGTGATTTTGGAGCCCCCAAAATAAAGTCTGACACTGTTTCCACTGTTTCCCCATCTATTTGCCATGAAATGATGGGACCAGATACCATGATCTTAGTTTTCTGAATGTTGAGCTTCAAGCCAACTTTTTCACTCTCCTCTTTCACTTTCATCATGATCCTCTCTTTCTAAAACGAATGATAATCCTTGGCCCAAGACCACCCTCCCCCTTTCTCATCCAGAACAGACATCCCAATCAAAATGTTTTTCATTTCTGCTAGCTTAATGGAGCTCAGACTCTTTTTTAACATATGGACCCAGATACTCAATACTTTCGGACTGACATTTGAAGGTAAAATTAACCCTAGGGAGTTTCTTGTTAGTCAACATCTAAAGACAACCACATTCCTCCAGGTCATCTGATTATGGTAGCCGATAATTTCTTTTAAATATATGTGTTATCAAAGATGCTGTTGCTGTTTCGTCACTAAGTTATATCTGACTCTTGAGACCCCATGGACTGTAACCAGGCTCCTCTTTCCATGGATTCAGGCAAGAATACTGGCGTGGGTTGCTACTTCTTTCTCCAGGGAATCTTCCTGACCCAAGAATCAATCTGAGGTCTCCTGCTTGGCAGGAGACCTAATTCTTTACCACTGAGACACCTGGGAAATATTATCAAATATATATGTTATCATATACATGTAAATGAGGGTGGGCTTGGCATGCTATGCTAAGTTACTTTAGTCGTGTCCGACTCTGTGTGACCCCATAGATGGCAGCCCACCAGGCCTCCCTGTCCCTGGGATTCTCCAGGCAAGAACACTGGAGTGAGTTGCCATTTCCTTCTCCATAAAACCCAGGGTATTCCAGTTAGTAACTTAGCATTTCCTCATGGAATAACCATGACCTTCTGCATTTTCCTAGAATGGGAAGGAACAATTCAGGAACAATCTGGCTCAGGCCTGACAACAGACAGACTTTCCCTGAACCGCTTTGATGATGTCATCCTATTATCTTTGGTAACTTAATTTTTTTTTTTTTTTTTTTTTTGTAGGATGAGAGAAAATAGAAGAGGCAGGGTGGATTTTGCTAGTAATGAAGCATGTCTGATGCGAGAGAGGACTCTGATTTCCTAATGAGAAAACACTCTGATTGTTGGAAGGAGGAGAACAGAGATCTGATTCTCTTTTACCAATTAAATCTGCATCTTGCACATTCTTCCCATTCCTCCCACAGAGCAAACACATTCTCTCTACAATCTACTAGAATTTAACGAAGGGTAAATGAGAGGTCACGGTAAATGTCTCCCTTGGCATCAAGACACCAGAGTGTACAACATTTAAAAAGAAATAATTAAAATGGACTCTAAAAGACATGTTATAAAGTACATCACTTCTTCGTTTCAAAAGGTGTTTATTAAGTGTGTCCAGACTTTTGTTTCATTAAAGAAAAAGGATTTGCATTTATCTGAGGGTGGCAATAATCCATTTGGTAATAAATGACAAGACATGTATGTACCACTCATACTGGTAAGTGGGATTGTTTTGCTTGCTGTACATAAACACAGATGTCAAGAGAGAATCTCTTTGTTGAGCTGAGTATTGAAAACTGCTGACACAGCAGCCACGGTATCTGTATTATCTGTCCACATGCTCGTTCTTCCCTGGCTTACAGAGTAGGTTCTTTTTTTTTCTCTTTTGGTTTGAATATAAATCAATAGAACAAGAACTTTAAAGCTATTTAGAATTCTAACCACTTGTGTTAAGACAGAAACCCCTTTGACTATATAATGTTGCTATGAATTCACTCATTTAGTAAAACCAAAACTGTTTCTTTCTAGTTTCCTGAATTTGTGTATCTGAAAGAAGGAGCAATGTACCTAAAAATGGATTTCAAAATAAGTCAGTCACCTTTTTTAAAAAATTGTCATTTTACAAATAGTAAACGCCTATGAGTTTCTAGAGGAAAACACAATTTAAAGAGCTGCATGCATCCCAAGGTTCACAGGAGCACTATTTACAATAGCCAAGATACAGAGCAGCCTAAGTATCTGTCAACAGCTGAATGATTAAAGAAGATATAATGCATATATGCAATGGATTATTATTCAGCCACAAAAAAGAAAGAAACAATGGCATTTAGAGCAACATAGGTGGACCTATATATTATCACAGTAAGTGAAGTAAGTCAGACAAATGTCAGATGGTATCACTTACAGGTGAAATCTAAAAAAGATGAACTTATGTACCAAAAGGAAATAGACTCACAGACAAAGGAAATAAACAGAGGGGAGGAGGGCGGAGGGATAAATTAGGGGTTTGGGATTAAAATATACATACTACTGTATGTAAATCAAATAACCAACAAGGATCTACTGTACAGGACAAGGCACTATACTCATACTACTTATAGGTTGTATCTTGTGACAACCTATAAGGGAAGGGAATGTGAAAAAAAGAATATATATATATATATATTTATTTATGTATGTATAACTGAATCTCTATTGTACACTGAAACTAATACAACATTGTAAATCAACTATATTTTAAAAATATTTTTTTAAAATTCACTTTCTACAGAGAAAATGTAAATTTTATACTGGATAGTACAAAAGAAAATAAAACACTTGTGAGTTTCTTTGCTAGTAAAAGAGCATTGTAACAGAATTGGCAAATGAAAGCCCACAAGAGCTGTCACCCCTTGCTTGAAGTTATAACCATGTGAACCTGTACTGCTTCTGGCCGGAGGTGCCATGAGCTCTGGAAGGTAGAAGCGCCACCCAGCAGCTACTGAAGCACTGGATGAATATGTGCCTATCCGGTTCTGTGACTAGCAACATTATTAAGGAGGTAAACTGATAAAGTAATGGGAGTGAAAGAGTGTTCTTAAACCCAATACCGAAGTGCAAGACTGAACAACTCTGCTGCATATGTGCTCCAGTTAGTGGCTTGATTAGTGCACCTATCATGGAGAGATTACAGAAAATAAGTCAGAAGAGAGAAATCTGACTTCAATTCTATTAAGTCTGAATTACAAGGCCACCGATTTCTCCATAAACTTGTTGTTCGACAGACTGAGTATATATTTATTCAAAGAAGTGTCTCCTCTTCAGCAAACTTGTTATAGAATCTTGTGCTGTTCTCACTCTTTCTATTGTTGCTTTATTAGTTACCTTAATGTCCTGCAGCATAGCTCCTGGGAAAACTTCTGTGATGAGGGCATTTCATCTCCTCATCTCCTGAGGGTGACATGCTGGAAGCTATCCAGTCACTTAGGGTTGGTTAGTGGATATGATGAAAAAGTGATTAAACTGAATAATATTAATTTGGTTAGGTAACAGCGATGAAAGTGCTACACTCAATATGCCAGCAAATTTGGAAAACTCAGCAGTGGCCACAAGATTGGAAAAGGTCAGTTTTCATCCCAATCCCAAAGAAAGGCAATGCCAAGGAGTGCTTAAACTACTGAACAATTGCACTCATCTCACATGCTAGTAAAGTAATGCTCAAAATTCTCCAAGCCAGGCTTCAGCAATATGTGAACCGTGAACTTCCTGATGTTCAAGCTGGTTTTAGAAAAGGCAGAGGAACCAGAGATCAAATTGCCAACATCCGCTGGATCATGGAAAAAGCAAGAGAGTTCCAGAAAAACATCTATTTCTGCTTTATTGACTATGCCAAAGCCTTTGACTGTGTGGATCACAATAAACTATGGAAAATTCTGAAACAGATGGGAATACCAGATCACCTGATCTGCCTCTTAAGAAATCTGTATGCAGGTCAGGAAGCAACAGTTAGAACTGGTCATGGAACAACAGACTGGTTCCAAATAGGAAAAGGAGTACGTCAAGGCTGCATATTGTCACCATGTTTATTTAACTTATATGCAGAGTACATCATGAGAAATGCTGGACTGGAAGAAACACAAGTTGGAATCAAGATTGCCGGGAGAAATATCAATAACCTCAGATATGCAGATGACACCACTCTTATGGCAGAAAGTGAAGAGGGGCTAAAAGCCTCATGATGAAAGTGAAAGTGGAGAGTGAAAAGGTTGGCTTAAAGCTCAACATTCAGAAAACGAAGATCATGGCATCTGGTCCCATCACTGCATGGGAAATAGATGGGGAAACAGTGGAAACAGTGTCAGACTTTGTTTTTCTGGGCTCCAAAATCACTGCAGATGGTGACTGCAGCCATGAAATTAAAAGACGCTTGCTCCTTGGAAGGAAAGTTATGACCAACCTAGATAGCATATTCAAAAGCAGAGACATTACTTTACCAACAAAGGTTCACCTAGTCAAGGCTATGGTCTTTCCTGTGGTCATGTATGGATGTGAGAGCTGGACTGTGAAGAAGGCTGAGCGCCGAAGAATTGATGCTTTTGAACTGTGGTGTTGGAGAAGACTCTTGAGAGTCCCTTGGACTGCAAGAAGATCCAACCAGTCCATTCTGGAGGAGATCAATCCTGGAATTTCTTTGGAAGGAATGATGCTAAAGCTGAAACTCCAGTATTTTGGCCACCTCATGCGAAGAGTTGACTCATTGGAGAAGACTCTGATGCTGGGAGGGATTGAGGGCAGGAGGAGAAGGGGACGACAGAGGATGAGATGGCTGGATGGCATCACTGACTCGATGGATGGGAGTCTGAGGGACCTCCGGGAGCTGGTGATGGACAGGGAGGCCTGGCGTGCTGCGGTTCATGGGGTCGCAAAGAGTCGGACACGACTGAGCGACTGATCTGATCTGATCTGAACAGCGATTCTCCAAGTGTAGGCTTCCCAGGTGGCTCAGTGGCAAAGAATCTGCCTGCCAGTGCAGGAGACACAGGAGACACAAGTTTGATCCCTGGGTCGGGAAGATCTCCTGGATTGGAAATGGCAACCCACTCCAGTATTCATGCCTGGAAAATTCCATAGACAGAAGAAACTGGTGGGCTATAGTCCATGGGGTCCAAAATGAATCAGACATGACAGAGAGCATCTCAAAATGTGATCCTAAGACAGGCATCATCAGAATCACATGGAAAGCTTAGGGGGTATCATCCTCAGAGGTTCTGACCAGTAGGTCTGGGGGAGGACCTAAAAATGCATTTCTAACAAGTGTCTAAGTGATATTGATGTTATTTTTCTAGAGACTGCATCTTGAGAACCGCTGGAATAATACACAATCTTAAAATAATTATTTTCATTTTATCTTGTGTTTAAAGAGCAGTTCCAAAAAGCCATCAAATGTCAATATTATTAGAAAAAGTTTAAAATCTGTGAAAGTCACTTTATTTTGTTTTTCCTTTCTAAAAAAAAATGATTTACTTTTAATTGGAGGATAATTGCTTTACAATATTGTTTATTTCTACCATACATCAACATGAATCAGTCATAGGTACACATACATCTCCTTTCTTTTGAATTTTCTCCACACTTCTTACCCCATCACACCCCTCTGCATTGTCACAGAGCCTGGATTTGAGCTTCCTGCACGTGTCACATAACAAATTTCCACCAGCTATCTATTTTACACATGATAATGTCTATGAGATAAGAAAGCCTTCTTCAGTGATCAATGCAAAGAAATAGAGGAAAACAACAGAATGGGAAAGACTAGGGATCTCTTCAAGAAAATCAGAGATACCAAAGGAACATTTCATGCAAAGATGGGCACGATAAAGGACAGAGATGGTGTGGACCTAACAGAAGCAGAAGATATTAAGAAGAGGTGGCAAGAATACAAAGAAGAACTGTACAAAAAAGAGCTTCAAGACCTAGATAATCATGATGATGTGATCACTGACCTAGAGCCAGACATCTTGGAATGAGAAGTCAAATGGGCCTTAGAAAGCATCACTACGAACAAAGCTAGTGGAGGTGATGGAATTCCAGTGGAGCTATTCCAAGTCCTGAATGACGATGCTGTGAAAGTGCTGCACTCAATATGCCAGCAAATTTGGAAAACTCAGCAGTGGCCACAAGATTGGAAAAGGTCAGTTTTCATCCCAATCCCAAAGAAAGGCAATGCCAAAGAGTGCTCAAAATACCGAACAATTGCACTCATCTCACACGCTAGTAAAGTAATGCTCAAAATTCTCCAAGCCAGGCTTCAGCAATATGTGAACCGTGAACTTCCTGATGTTCAAGCTGGTTTTAGAAAAGGCAGAGGAACCAGAGATCAAATTGCCAACATCCGCTGGATCATGGAAAAAGCAAGAGAGTTCCAGAAAAACATCTATTTCTGCTTTATTGACTTTGCCAAAGCCTTTGACTGTGTGGATCACAATAAACTATGGAAAATTCTGAAAGAGATGGGAATACCAGACCACCTGATCTGCCTCTTAAGAAATCTGTATGCAGGTCAGGAAGCAACAGTTAGAACTGGTCATGGAACAACAGACTGGTTCCAAATAGAAAAAGGAGTACGTCAAGGCTGCATATTGTCACCATGTTTATTTAACTTATATGCAGAGTACATCATGAGAAATGCTGAACTGGAAGAAACAGAAGTTGGAATCAAGATTGCCGGGAGAAATATCAATAACCTCAGATATGCAGATGACACCACTCTTATGGCAGAAAGTGAAGAGGGGCTAAAAAGCCTCTTGATGAAAGTGAAAGTGGAGAGTGAAAAGGTTGACTTAAAGCTCAACATTCAGAAAACGAAGATCATGGCATCTGGTCCCATCACTGCATGGGAAATAGATGGGCAAACAGTGGAAACAGTGTCAGACTTTGTTTTTCTGGGCTCCAAAATCATTGCAGATGGTGACTGCAGCCATGAAATTAAAAGACGCTTGCTCCTTGGAAGGAAAGTTATGACCAACCTAGATAGCATATTCAAAAGCAGAGACATTACTTTGCCAACAAAGGTTCGCCTAGTCAAGGCTATGGTCTTTCCTGTGGTCATGTATGGATGTGAGAGCTGGACTGTGAAGAAGGCTGAGCGCCGAAGAATTGATGCTTTTGAACTGTGGTGTTGGAGAAGACTCTTGAGAGTCCCTTGGACTGCAAGAAGATCCAACCAATCCATTCTGAAGGAGATCAATCCTGGAATTTCTTTAGAAGGAATGATGCTAAAGCTGAAACTCCAGTATTTTGGCCACCTCATGCGAAGAGTTGACTCATTGGAGAAGACTCTGATGCTGGGAGGGATTGAGGGCAGGAGGAGAAGGGGACGCCAGAGGATAAGATGGCTGGATGGCATCACTGACTCGATGGATGCGAGTCTGAGTGACCTCCAGGAGCTGGTGATGGACAGGGAGGCCTGGCGTGCTGCGGTTCATGGGGTCGCAAAGAGTCAGACACGACTGAGCGACTGATCTGATCTGAATGTCTATGTTTCAATACTACTCTCTTAATTTGTTCCATCCTCCCCTTCCTCTACTGTTATACAGAATGAAGTAAGTCAGAAAGAGAAAAACAAATATATTAACACATATAAATGGAATATAGAACGATGTTACTGATGAATCTGCATTCAGGGCAGAAATGGAAGCACAGACATATGAACAGACTTGTGGCCACTGTGTTTTATAGGCAAATATTTTGTAGATTCTGTTGCATTTGTTTCTAAATGAAGAGCCCCAGGACTTCATGGCTCCCACTGGGAGGCTGACCCAACTGAGCTTGGAAGAGCCTGGTGAATGGATGCAAACACTTCCCACTGGGTCACTGCCACCAGCCACCTCTTGTTTGTGTGTCACAGGGAGTACAGGGAGAGATGATTTTTGATTCAGCTCTCAAACATCCAGGAATTTTTAAGAAGCTTTTCATGTATCTTCACTTGTCCTTCCGAGGGGCGGGAGGGGCAAATAGGCTTGGAGAGCTGATTTTTGAGAAATTAAAGTAAATCTGATACTGTAACTTACTTATGTGATACTCTTCAAATGCCTTCCTTCCACTTTGGGGATTATCATGTGCTTTGTCTGTGGGACACTAAATTCCATGAGTGCTGGAATTATTCCCGTCATGGTAACTGTTGTTTCAAATGATTCCCTGGAACAGAACTGATATTCTGCAAATTTATTTAATTTTTTCTCCAATTAAAAAGTCTCTTTAAGTTTATTTTGAATATTAAAATCCAAAATCTTGGTACATAAGGCCCTTTATGATCTTCCCTCTTCTTGCATCTCCTTCCATCTCATGCCCCATATATGGGCCATCCAGAAACACTGATTTAACTCATTTTCCTAAATCGCCATGCTTTTTGTCACTGCCATAGAACCATATTGGCAGCTTTATTTAACTATTGATTGATGAACCTTGTGACCTTTAGGAAAATAGAATTGGTTAAGCCTTATCTAATAATTTCCCCTTGGATCCTAAAGACAGTTGTTCAGCATTTTGTTCATGTAGTTAGAATGAATTATTGGTTAGCAGAAATGTTGCTATTTTAGAACAGGAGAGCATTTGAAGACTATCTGAAGTGGCTATGGTGGGAATAGTAAGTGAAAGGCCAACTGTCTCTGCTTTTATCTAATCAAACTTGGGGAAGGGCACCAGAGCACAACAGATTTTTGGCATTTCCCTGCCCCTCAAAGAGCTCGGTAAGCCATCTGAAAGTCAGTATTATCTTTAAACTACTTAAACTGAATACTTTTAATGTGCTTTCTGTTAGAAAGTACAGAGGTGGTTGATTCTGAAATTCTGAAATGTCAGAAAGCAGAGTGAATGTTCCAGGCTAAAGAGAATGTGTCATTGTTGTTTAGTCACTAAGTTGTGCTGACCGTTTGTGACCCTATGGACTATAGCTCTCCAGGTTCTTCTGTCCATGGACTTCTCTAGGCAAAAATATTGGAGTGGGTTTCCATGCCCTCCTCTAGGGGATCTTCCCTCACCCAGGGATCAAACCTGAGTCTTGTGCGTTGGCAGGTGGATTCTTTACAACTGAGCTACCAGGGAAGCCCAAAGAGAATGTACCCTGGTTTATATTGGTAAGATAGTGTGAGTTACCATGTATTCCAATTGGAATGAAGAAAGGGTAGAACATCATATTGGATATAATTCTAAATTGCCAGATTTGTTACAAGCACAGGTTTAGGCTGTGAAGGAGTGCTGTGGTCTGAATTCTTGTGTCTTGCCAAAATTCTTATGTTCAAATTCTAACTCTCAAGATATGGTATTAGCAGATGGGGCTTTGGGGAAGCACTTATATTATGAGGTGGAACTTTCATGAATGAGATTAGTGTCTAATAAAAGTGTCTAATAAAAGAAGCTACAGAGAATTATCCAACTCCTTTCACCAAATGAGGACACAGGAAGAGGTCATTGGCTATGAACCATGGAAATGGCCTTCACCCAACTATGTTGGCTCTTGATGTTGGACTTTCCAGACTCCAATACCATGAGAAAAAAAATTCTGTTGTTGATAGGCTGCCCAGTCTGTGGTATTTTGTTATAGCAGCCTGAACAGACTAAGACACGGACTGAAATCTAGGCACAACCATGCACAAAGTCAAGACAACCTAGAAATTTGTTTTGGTGACTCATGCCTATAGTCAATGAATCTTTTTGCCCATCTGTCAGGACTCTTACATTGATAAGTGCAGGTGATATGCACAGAAAAAACAAAGGGGCTATAGATAAAACATTTATCATTACTATTCAGCAAAAGCCAGGAGATGGTCTAGATATTTCATCCATCCTAGTAGGTATTAAAAGTGTAGGCACCAGGTTAGACATATCTGCATTCAAATTCCAGGACTATCATCAAGGTACTCTGACCTTGGACATCCATACAAGTTAGCTTATATGTAACATGATGACATTAATAATACTAATATCACAGGTATGTTTCAAGGATTCCACCAGATAACCACTGTAAACTTCTTGGCATAAAGTAATTGCTCAAAACACGCAAGCTAAAATTACCAGCAAACTACTGCTATATTTGCTGCATGTGAGGATGCAGAAAGGACACTGATTTTCAGGATACCTTACCTTTTCTGATAGTAACTGTTTTATTTGTAAGAGCATCAGTTGTCTCTCCCCTTTATTGTCAGGTATATTGTAAAGGTGTATTTAAGCAGCAGTAGCTTATTTATCCGGGGAAGGCAATGGCACCCCACCCCAGTACTTATGCCTGAAAAATCCCATGGACGGAGGAGCCTGGTAGGCTCTAGTCCATGGGTTCGCTAAGAGTCGGACACGACTGAGTGACTTCACTTTCACTTTTCACTTTCATGCATTGGAGAAGGAAATGGCAACCCACTCCAGTGTTCTTGCCTGGAGAATCCCAGGGACAGGGGAGCCTGGTGGGCTTCCGTCTATGGGGTCGCACAGAGTCGGACACGACTGAAGCGACTTAGCAGCAGCAGCAGCAGCTTATTTATCGAAGAAGGCAATGGCACCCCAGTCCAGTACTCTTGCCTGGAAAATCCCATGGACGGAAGAGCCTGGTGGGCTACAGTCCATGGGGTCGCTAAGAGTCAGACACGACTAAGCAACTTCACTTTCACTTTTCACTTTCATGCATTGGAGAGGGAAATGGCAACCCACTCCAGGGTTCTTGCCTGGAGAATCCCAGGGATGGGGGAGCCTGGTGGGCTGCCGTTTATGGGGTCACACAGAGTCGGACACGACTGAAGCGACTTAGCAGCAGCAGCAGCAGCAGGAGCTTATTTATTCACCAGAAGATACAGCACAATCACAGGCTATTTCTTAAGGACCTGGTTTTCTTGAGGCAATGCTATAGGATGACAGCTTATATTTAATTTACATTCCTGCAGATTAGGCTCACTGATTTAAAATAAATTTCATCCATCTCTGTGCATTCATGGGTGATTGGTCCTAATTCAGACCAAGTACAAAGCAACAGATTTTTAACATGTAAAAATAAAGGACTGACATGTGACATTCTAGACAGAATGCTTCAAAAAGTAAACCCCCACTCCGTACAGTTCAAATCATAAAAAATTCTATTTCTCAGAATTTACTCTGACACTAAAATATGCCATCAAATCTTAGCATGAGTTTTATAAAAATATCAACAAGTTCAAAGGGTTTGATGCTTTCAAATAAACAAATGCTCAGTGTTGGTGCAGACAGAAGACAGTCCACAATAGTTAGTTGAGTGCCAAAAGGTGGTTTCTATACATTTGTTTAAAACATAGTATCCATTCGTTTTTGTTCATGTGTGGTCAAACACATTTTCAGAAATAAGTTCCTCTTATTCCCCCACCCTTTATCCTCTAATCCCTACGTATCTACGGCCTAGTCTCAAGAAAGTAGGGTTACATCACCATCACAGTCTCAACTCAAAAGGGCAGTGGTGGTGACCTCTATCCCTGAGGTACAGGCTTTGCAGGGCAGTGGGGGCTGCTCTTCTCTTCTCTCCCACCATACCTGGGCCTTGCATGGTCCCCAAATCCTTTGTAACAAGTTATTCTGGATTAAAACCTCAAATCTCCATAAGCATGGGGAAAGATATGATGCTTCTTGGTTTCCAGTGATCGTTTTTACTTTCTGCTCCCCTTTATAAAATGCCTGTTCAATTACCCTTGGTTCTCAGCCAAACCAAACACTGTATTGCAGAGATCAGAGTCCTTAGCAATTGACTCTTTGTGGATTTGATGTAGAGGAGAAGCCAGCACAAGAGTGCTGAGTACCTGGTGACAGATATTGTAGGGGCAGATTAAATATTTCAGAGGAGAAGGACTGAAACAGACTATTCCAATCAGCCCAAGATAGGTGGCCTGAACTCTCTTTATGAATCTAACATGCCTCCCAGCCTTCCTTCTACTGCCAGGATTTGCATGGCCATCCCTTTTCTTTAACCCTCTGGCACAAATTCAGACACAAAAGACTGGCCACTGTTTTACATGTCAAGTATATGAAAACTTATGAAAATATGAAATACTAAAATTAGGTGCATACAGATGAACCTGTTTGCGAAGCAGAAATAGAGGCACAAACAGAGAGAACAAACATATGACACCAAGTGAAAGAAGGAAGGGTTGGATGCATTGGGGGGTTAGGATTGATGTATATACACTATTGATATTATGTATAAAATAGATAACTAGTAAGAACTTACTAGAGTATAGCACAGGGAACTTTACTCAGTGTTTTGAGGTGACATAAATGGGAAATAAATGAAAAAACAGAGGGGATATACATATACATATGGGCTTCCTCGGTGACTCAGCAGTAAAGAATCTGCCTGCAACACGAGACACATATTTGATTCCTGGGTGTGAAAGATCCCCTTCAGAAGGGAATAGCAACCCACTCCACTATTCTTGCCTGGGAAATCCCATGGACAGACGAGCCTGGCAGGGAATCCACAGAGTCCATGGAGCTGCAACAGAGTTGGACATGACTTAGTGACTAAACAACAATAAAATGCATACATATAGGTGATTCACTTTGCTGTACAGCAGAAACTAAACCAACATTGTAAAGCAACTAAACTCCAGTAAAATTTTTTAAAATTAAAATGAGGAGTAACAGAGGCTTTTCTCTAGTTGGTGGCGGGAGACTACAGAAGAGTGTAATAGCTACAGAAATGAAACTCCCAGCAAGGCCTGAATTCACCCAGTTTCTACAAATGCCTGCATTTTTTTTTTCTTTCTTCTTTTGTATTTAACTTCTTAAATCCATCTTACCAACAACTTTTAGTTCTCTCTTCTCTGTAAAAGTTTGAAATTTCCTGTATCTATTTTTCTGCTTCTTCCACCACAGTCATACTTGCATGTTCCCTGTGAACCCTCTCTTCCATGCCCCCTATTGATTTAATTGATCAGGGCTTTCCTGTACCATAGGCTGTACTCAGCTTGAACAACCTCAGTTTAGAGGGTCAGGGGAATAACATTTCTTGTTTTACAAATATACCTTCTAAACATTTAATATTGTGAATAGATTGACTTGCTGTGTAGGCAAACATAGAGGTATGGAATTTTCCACTCTAAGACTAGAAGACTTGCAAAGAAGATAATCAAAACCATATATCATGACATGCACAATCAAATACTGTCCTGAGTGGTAATTTTTGATAAGTGGAAGGAGTTTGCACTCCTAGCTAATCACCAATGGTTTTATACAATAAGTGTACATTTTTTATTTCCTTGTGTCTCACTTTGTTAACTTTGAGTCTGTGATCACCAGTCCTTCTGATACCAAAATTATTTTTCACTCCTCCCAAGATTCTGGATCTAAGTCTTCAACAATTAGGCACTCTTGTCCTTGATTTTATCACATGCCTCTATGAAAGGTTTCTTGGCTCTACCCATGTGTTCCATCTCTCAGACTACTCCCATGTAACTTCATGTACCTGAAAGATCTTTGAGAAGAAATTCTAGCTAAATGTCTTGCAAGTAATACATAAAGAAGGTGAAACTAAGTCTTTCTTACAGGAGAAAATGGAATCAGTCTGTGGGAATCAGGGACATACTACACCTAAGAATGAGCTTTTGGGGGCTCTTGAGAGAGAGTAATATGAGAGGAGAATTTCCAAATAAAAGATAAGGGAGAGGAAGTGTGGCTGATATTTGCCCAAGGAGGCGACTTTCCCCTCAGTCCTTCGATGGAAGAACTCTTTTCTGTTTTTGCTGTTTTTGAACACCAGATGGGCTGCCCAGGTGGCACAGTGGTAAAGAACCCACCTGCCAATGCAGAATATGCAGGTTTGGATCCCCGGGTTGGAAGATTCCCTGGAGTAAGAAATGATAACCCACTACAGTATGCCAGGCAAGAATACCTGGAAAATTCCATGGACAGAGGAGCCTGGTGGGCTATAGTCCATGGAGTCTCAAGGAGTCAGACACAACTGAACAAGCATGCATGCATTCAAACACCAGGTGCCATATTAAAGGGATGAATCATGATCCATCTAAACCATTCTTGGTACCCCATTCTTTTTATCAAATGCTGGAGTAGGGACAGACCTGCAATCCTTTCTGTCCAGTGATTTTTTAGAAGAAATCCTTTGAGGGTACTTATGGAAAGCATTTTCCTCTCTGACTTAAAAAAAAAAAAAAAGTTTCTGGGGTAAAAGCCTTTTTATCTCCCTGGCTTTGAAGCTACTTGTATATGTTTGAAGGTGCTTTTGTTTTATTTGGGAGATTTCCAAACAATCTGAGAATGATGGAGGAATATGGAAAGAACCTTGGTCCTTGATGACATCACTGAACAGTTGTACCAATTCAGATTCATCTACCAAGTGATACGTTAAAATCAATCTCAATGTTATAGGGAATAAAGAGTAAAGGCCCACATTAGTATTAACCCATTGTATTTACCCTCCTTTTTTACAACACGTAGTCTTTTTTTAAGACTTAGATTAAATTCAACCACCCTTGGGATCATCTTTCAATCTACTCCTGTTAATAATTTTTCTGATATGAATTGCTTAAAGTTTATTGCCTGGGCATTTAGGCCCATATTTATATGACCTATTGCATCTTCAATAGGACTGTTTAATCCTTAGAGGACAGGTTTTACAACTGAACTCACATTTCTTTTATGTTTAGAGTTTTTATTCCTGTGCAAACTGTTCATTGGGAACTCAATAAACATAGCTTTAATAGCAAACAATTACTGAACCCTTACTCTGTGCCAGGTCATCTTGCTAAGCACTTTGTAACAGTTAATCCTTATTAATCCACCCTCATTGTAACAGTTAATCCTTATGACTATACTGCAGAAAGTACTCTTATATTCCACAGTGATCTCCTACGCTAGTTTGGGTGCTCATTAAATGTGGTCATGGGATTCTGTACTTTTCCTTTGTAGCATTCATAGTTTCAATTAAAAAACAAACAAACAAACAAACACAAGATAAGCATGCATTTGATTGCTTATTTTCCAGTTCTTCCCAAATAAAGTCCACAAGGACAGAGAAAATCTCCAGGCCAAGGGGCAGGCATGTGTATAGTAGTTTAAATATTTGGTGAATTAACAAAGAAAAACTCTATTCTTCTTAGAATAAGGCAAGGGGTCTCCAAACTCTGGGATCTAATGGCTGATGATCTGAGGTGGAGCTGATGTCATAATAATAATAGAAATAAAGTGAACAATAAATATAATGTACTTGAATCATCTCCAAACTACCTATTACACCTTGTCTTCCATGAAACTGGTCCCTGGTGCCAAAACCATTGAAGACCACTGGAATAGGGAACAGAAGCTTAGGGCCTGACACGTCCAGCTCACGATTGCACCACTGGGACTAGAGTTCACACCCATGCCTGGTTTTCTCTTTCTGGGGTCCTGCCCATGATACCAGTACCATGTTCTTTCCCTCTGATATATTTCAAGCCGGGAATGAGGCTATGAGTTTCCCATCTCATTTCTTGTGTGGAAAGCTAACAGAACATATTTTAACAGCCAATTCAAAGATGCCAGGCTCCTGAAGTGAGCAGCTAAAAATGATGATGGTGACGATGATATCACTAGGATTTACAGAGCACCCCATTTCTGTTAAGGATGTGACTGCCAATACTTAAATTACCATGGCAAGTTTGTTTTATTTCCTAATCAGGAAATTGATGCATAAAGCAACTTGGGTATGCAGTTAAGAATGCATGAGTAACAAGCTTTGGAAATATACTAGGAACACAGGTTTACCTGAAACCGAAATCCACATCTTCCCACTTTTTCCATGCTTTAGCTGTCAATCACCAAACACCTACTACATGATAGGAAATCAACTCTTTTAAATATTCATTCAGGTATCAAAATTATCTCCTAAGAGGATTATTAACAGAGTTTTTAAAAAATGATTACCCGTGAATGAATTTTAGAAACAAAATAAGTAGATTTAGAGTCTGGAAGAGTTTTCTAAAAACATGTCAAATTTTCATGGGAGTTTTTGAACCAAGGTGAAAGAGGAGAGTGAAAAAGTTGGCTTAAAACTCAACATTCAGAAAATGAAGATCATGGCATCTGGTCCCATCACTTCATGGCAAATAGATGGGGAAACAGTGGAAACAGTGTCAGACTTTCTTTTTCTGGGCTCCAAAATCACTGCAGATGGTGACTGCAGCCATGAAATTAAAAGATGCTTACTCCTTGGAAGGAAAGTTATGACCAACCTAGATAGCATATTGAAAAGCAGAGACATTACTTTGCCAATAAAGGTCCGTCTAGTCAAGGCTATGATTTTTCCTGTGGTCATGTATGGATGTGAGAGTTGGACTGTGAAGAAAGCTGAGCACTGAAGAATTGATGCTTTTGAACTGTGGTGTTGGAGAAGACTTTTGAGAGTCCCTTGGACTGAAAGGAGATCCAACCAGTCCATTCTGAAAGAGATCAGCCCTGGGATTTCTTTGGAAGGAATGATGCTAAAGCTGAAACTCCAGTACTTTGGCCACCTCATGCAAAGAGTTAACTCACTGGAAAAGACTCTGATGCTGGGAGGGATTGAGGGCAGGAGGAGAAGGAGACAACAGAGGATGAGATGGCTGGAAGGCATCACTGACTCAATGGACGTGAGTCTGAGTAAACTCTGGGAGTTGGTGATGGACAGGGAGGCCTGGTGTGCTGCAATTCATGGGGTCGCAAAGAGTCGGGCATGACTGAGCAACTGAACTGAACTGAACTGATTACAGGGAAATGTTTAGGTTTATGTTTAATTCATACACTATGATGAACAACAGGGCAATGGGCTTGAATAAGAAGTAAAATGAGAGAACTGCATGATCAAAACATATTTTTAACTGATGGGAAACAAGTTGCAGTCATCCTCAAAGGGCTAGAAAATGATGTGATATATAAAAACTCCAAACTCAACAGTTACATCCATCCCAAGTTTGGTGATTTCTAAGGACATTGCCAATATCTGTTGGATCATCGATAAAGCAAGAGAGTTCCAGAAAAACATCTACTTCTGCTTTATGGACTATGACAAAGCCTTTGACTGTGTGAATCACAAAAACTGTGGAAAATTCTTCAAGAATGGGAATACTAGACCACCTGACCTGTCTCCTGAGAAATCTGTATGCAGGTCAGGAAGCAACAGTTAGAACTGGATATGAACAACAGACTGGTTCCAAATCAGGAAATGAGTACATTAAGGCTGTATTTTGTCACCCTGCTTATTTCAATTATATGCAGAGTACATCATGAGAAATGCTGGGCTGGATGAAGCACAAGCTGGAATCAAGATTGCCGGAAGAAACACCAATAACCTCATATATGCAGATGACACCACACTTATGGCAGAAGTGAAGAGGAACTAAAGAGCCTCTCAATGAAAGTGAAAGAGGAGAGTGAAAAATTGGCTTACAACTCAACATTCAGAAAACTAAAATCAAGGTATCTGGTCCCATCACTTCATGGCAAATAGATGGGAAAATATTGGAAACAGTGACAGACTTTATTTTGGGGGCTCCAAAATCACTGCAGATGATGACTGCAATCATGAAATAAAATGACGCTTGCTCTTTGAAAGAAAAGTCATGACCAACCTAGACAGCATATTAAAAACAGAGACATTACTTTGTCGACAAAGGTCCATCTAGTCAAAGCTATGGTTTTTCCAGTAGTCATATATGGATATGAGAATTGGACTACAAAAAAAGCTGACGGCCGAAGAATTGATGCTTTTGAACTGTGGTGCTGGAGAAGACTCTTGAGAGTCCCTTGGACTGCAAGATCAAATCAGTCAGCTCTCAAGGAAATCAGTCCTGAATAATCATTGGAAGGACTGATGCTGAAGCTGAAACTCCAATACTTGGGCTACCTGATGGGAAGAGCTGACTCATTGGAAAAGACCCTGATGCTGGGAAAGATTGAAGGCAGGAGGAGAAGGGGACGACAGAGGATGAGACAGTTGGATGGCATAATGCCTCAATGGACATGAGTTTAAGTAAACTCTGGCAGTTGGTGATGGACAAGAAGTCCTGGCATGCTGCAGTCCATGGGGTCACAAAGAATCAGACATGACTGAGTGACCGAACAGCACTAAACTGAAAGACATTTGACCCTTTCAGAGAAGACATGTAATTCTGTAATAGCTGATTTGGAAGAAACTGAACCTACATCTCTGGTGCCATAAGAACAAAAGAGTTGACAGAGAAAATCAGGTAAAGATTAGTTGCTTTCTTTTAAGCTATGGCATCCAACCCAGCACCATTGGCCTCAGCTATGTACTCACTTTCAAGCCCCTTCCCACCAGACATCTACTGTTGCAGATTTAATTGCATCTGTCCAGGGGGTTGCTAAGAGTCGGGCAAGGACTGAATGACTTCACTTTCACTTTTCATTTTCATGCATTGGAGAAGGAAATGGCAACCCACTCCATTGTTCTTGCCTAGAGAATCCCAGGGATGGGGAAGCCTGATGGGCTGCCGTCTATGGGGTCACACAGAGTCATACAAGATTGAAGCAACTTAGCAGCAGCAGCAGCAGTCACTTCAGTAATCATGTGCATGTGTGTTTTCCAGAAGGATGGGTTGGAGACTTCCAGTTCAGGGTTAGATGGTTTGATGTGCAACTTCTGTAATGCTAACAATAACATTTTATCTATCATCTCTAACCACTCTGCTAGTGAGAGCCTAATGGCCACTGCAAAATATGCTTCTTTCCCCAAATGCTCCCTAATGAAACCAAAAACAACAACACTAAGATAATGAGCCCAGGCTAAAAGCTGAAGAATTCACTTCTCTGGAAGGAAATTTTGGTGGCTACAACCATAAAAAGCAGCAAAGGGTTGCAAAAGCAAGGAAAATTGGTTATTTCCAACAAAATGTTTGCTTCTCCTTATTTATTTTTATTTTATACATTATTAATGACATTTTTTTGTCATCAAAGTATGTATTTTAATTAGTAAGAGAAGTGAAAATTCCAGTGAACAAATATTGGAAAGAACGGAGCCTATTTAGCTTGAAGTGAGTGAGTGTTATTTGCTCAGTCGTGTCTGACTCTTTGCGAACCCATGGACTGTAGCCCACCAGCCTCCTCTGTCCATGGAATTCTCCAGGCAAGATTACTGGAGTGAATCACCATTTCCTTCTCCAGGGCATCTTCCCTTCCCAGGGACTGAACCGGAGTCTCCTGCATTGCAGGCAGATTCTTTACCTTCTGGGCCACCAGAGAAACCCATTTAGTCTGAAATCAAGCCAAATAAATAAATAAAGTTGCTTTTGTAAATAGCACAATTTTGAAATCAAAGCAGTTATTTAATTTGTCTAATATCTAGGTTCTTTTATTGGGGGGAAATAGGTCATATTTATTATAATGTCTCAAGTCCCTTTTAATAAATACTGACATATTAACTTCAGCATTTTAAACCCATATGGATATATACATCCTAAATCATCATATCCAAATGATTTCTAACATACAAAATTATTTTGCTGTTACCCTAAACATGGTTCTGGGAACAGTATAATAAGTGGCTCTGAGATGACGGCAGGCCACAGACTCCATGCCTTCTGCTTTCAGGCATGCTAACAGAGAGTGCCAGCAGAACTGCAAGGTTATTCTCCAGAACCAGGACAAGGACTGTTTCATAGCTTCTATTTATTTCCCATTTGAATTGTTTACTGAAGTATAGTTGACTTACAACATTAGTGTCGGGTGTACCACATAGTAATTGGATGTTTTTATAGGTTATACTCCAAGGTTATTATAAAATATTGACTGCAATCCCTGCGTGTATTAAATTCTTGTAACTTACTTATTTTATACCTAGTAGTTTATACTGCCTAATCCCTATTCACCACAGTTTCCATTTATTTTTAATAATTTCATCCCAACTTAGAGAGATCATTGACTAACTGCCAGGATACATACTAGTTAGATGAATTCTGATAGAGATTCCAAACTTTAAAGTAGTTCTTAATCATCCAACAGTAAATAGCATAAGGAATAATACAATAATCCTAGAAGCGAAGAGAAGCAGCCAAACTCATATTTTTTGTTTGTTCTTTTCTGATCTTTCTTCCAACATGCCAGATGCCATACCCCAATAAGATGCTTGTTAGCAATTGGAGTCCAGAATTACACACACACACACACACATGCAATTAAAAGAGGGAATAAAATATGACTCCTATAACAGGTCCCTTTGTGGTCTTTCTCCTCCAAGTGACTCTTACCAAAACTGCAAATGCATAATTCATTTTTGAACTGTTTGTTTAACAGTGTCTGAGTTCCTGCCATATTCATTTCTGTATGAATAACAGCTAACATCGTGCTTTATATTTCATAGATATTCATTGATCGTACATAGTGTCGTTTTGTCAACTACTCTTGAAGCATGATTAAACACACTGAAGAAAAATATTTTCTGTTTGGATAGCTTAATAAAATAATCAGTTTCACTCTAGAAGACAAAAATTGACTTTATAGTGCAAGGCTTGTAATTCTTAACTATAGTTACATTTATCATTGAACCAAATCATCATCTTATTCTCTCTCCCTCTCACAGCCAGACACACACAGACACACACAGACACACACACACACACACATACACACACACACACACACACACACACCCCCCTCACTCCACACCTCCACAGTTGGGTCTCTGTGGCAGAATCATGGTAATTATCTTTACCAATTCTTGTTCAGTACCCAAATCCCACTCTTTGGAAGAAACTGGTACCTCGTTCTGAGTGAGCACTTAGTTGCCTTGTGAAAGTGGCTTAGAGCTGGAGATTCTTAGAATCTGACTGCTGTTGTCCTAAATTATAGCACAATGAGGTAAAATATATCTTCTTTCAAAGAAACTTACATTTGAATCTGGGAGTCCAAAGAAATAGCCATAAAGTGACCTCATCTTGGGGTAAAGATCAATGCCCCTGAAAACAACCAAATATTAAATGATGGGGAACAGCTCTTTAATAATATGCCTTTGGCAGGAACAGGGAATTCCGAATGATCCTCCTTCCCTGGAACTCAACTTGCTGTGTCACTGTGTACTTCATCCACTTTGTTTTTAGATGAAAGTTCAGAATATCTGAGCCTTTCAAGGGTCATATTTCATTTGATTGAACTTCCCTTGCAATCTTGTAAGTACTTCATGGGCTGCAGTTTTCTCTCTTGCTGACTTAATGCTGTTCAGAGAAAATTCCACTGCTTTAGGTAAGGGATAGTATGAAGAACATGTTGCTCAGTATACAAATGCCACACAAAAGCCAACCTAAGAAACCCATCTGAAAAAATGTAAAAGTTCCACACTTGAAAAATCTGTTCTACAAAGCTGTTTTCTTCATGATTTTTAAGTAAGGAATGTAGGAAGAGGTTTCTCAGAATTTAAAACATGCTCATTATCTTTCTTTAAGAGTTTAAAATGCATTCTCACTTAAAATGGAGTTAAATAATACATATCTTGTGGTGTTGTGAAGAGTAATTAAGGCTGTATGTGTATGAGAGCTGATCACAGAATCTAGGCTATGGCAGGTGCTCAAAACACGGCAGCAGAATTTGCATTTAAATATACTGCCTTTATGCCATGTACACAATGTGGAGAAATCATAAAAATAGAGGCCTCAGAGAATTTCCTAAGTGGAATATTAAAGCCACTTTAAAGGAGTAAGTCAAAGGTGGCATCATAGAATTAATTCAGTCAATAGTTAATGGAGGCTCAAAGTCATCATTATGTGCTGGCTCTGTTTGTAGACTTTATAGAAAACTGAACACAATGTGCTATTGAAACATGGTATCAAAATATTTTAATACTGAAACCATTTTCTAGATAAATTTAATATAATAATAGTTCTGTAAAGGAAAGAAATTAGGATTTAAAATTTTTCAATGACTATAATCATAAAAACCTAAACCAATAGAAAATAAAAGAAGCATTGATAACTAGAACCGAGTGAGACACACTAAGGAGAAATTAAAACCTGTTATAAGTGGAAACACCAAAAATTTTAAAAAGCTACTTCTTTCCAAACTTAATGATAAATTAAATATACCTTAATAAAATTCTCAAAGTTCTATTGTTTTAGAAATTGATAAATTTTTGAAATGGTAAACTGAAAAATACATGGCTTTGTAGCTAAGAAAAAAATTAAATGGAAAGAAATTGAAAAGGAAATTAACTTTATTAGAAATAGATATTAAATACATATACAAAGTCGTAATCAAAACTTTAAGAAGGTGGGGTTTTATTTTGGGTGGATATTTATTTTTATTGTCATTTTCCTTTAATTTGAATGTGTAGTCTATTTACATTTATTATTAAAATGTTTTATATTAGATACTTTCCATTATAAAATTAATTTTTAAATTTAAAATAAATTTGGGTAGGAAATTTATTATAGTATTACTGATTAGAATTAATCTCCCGTATATTTGCACAAAGACCATGTTTCTTACAGCTATTTTTTTCTTTCAATTCTTATTAGAAGTTCTTACTTGGTAAGAATATATGTCCATGTATTTTCTTATTGTTGATGTTCTGTTGCTCAGTCATGTCCACCTCTTTGTGACCCCATGGACTGCAGCATGCCAGGCTTCTGCATCCTTCACTATCTCCCAGAGCTTGCTCAAACTCATGTCCATTGAGTCGGTGATGCCATCCAACCATCTCATCCTCTGCTGTCCCCTTCTCCTGCATTCAATTTTTCTCAGCATCACTGTCTTTTCTAATGAGTAGCTCTTTGCATCATGTGGCCAAAGTATTGGAGCTTCAGCTTCAGCATCAGTCCTTCCAATGAATATTTGGGACTGATTTCCTTCAGGATTCACTGGTTAGATCTCTTTGCAGTCCAAGGCACTCTCCAAGAGTCTTTTTCAACACCATGGTTTAAGAGCATCAATTCTTCAGCACTCAGCTTTCTTTATGGTCCAACTTTCACATCCATACATGACTACTGGAAAAACCATAGCTTTGACTAGATAGACCTTTGTTAGTAAAGTAATGTCTCTGCTTTTTAATATGCTGTCCAGGTTGGTCATAACTTTTCTTCCAAGGAGCAAGTGTCTTTTAATTTCATGGCTGCAGTCACCATCTGCAGTAATTTTGGAGACCAAGAAAATAAAATCTGTCACTGTTTCCATTGTTTCCCATTCTAGTTGCCATGAAGTGATAGGACCAGATGCCATGATCTTCATTTTTTCAATGTCGAGTTTAAGCCAGCTTTTTCAGTATCCTCTTTCACTTTCATTGAGAGGCTCTTTAGTTCCTCTTTACTTCTGCCATAAGTGTGGTGTTATCTGCATATCTGAGGTTATTTGTCTTTCTCCCGGCAATCCTGATTCCAGCTTGTTCTTCATCCAGGCTGGCATTTCACATGATGTACTCTGCATGCAAATTAAATAAGCAGGGTGACAATATACAGCCTTGATGTACTCCTTTCCTAATTTGGAACCAGTCCATTGTTTTATGTCCAGTTCTAACTGTTAGTTCTAACTGTGTCTAACAGCAGTTAGAACTGGACCTGCACACAGATTTCTCAGGAAGCAGCTAAGGCAGTCTGGTATTCACATCTCTTTAAGAATTTTCCAGTTTGTGTGATCTGCACTCTCAAAGATTTTGCATAGTCAATGGAGCAGAAGTTTCTCTTGAATTCTCTAGCTTTTTCTGTGATCCAACATATGTTCTCAATTTGATCTCTGGTTCTTCTAAATCCAGGTTGAATATCTGGAAGTTTATCCAGGTTGAATATCTGGAAGTTTTAAGTTCATAGACTGTTGAAGCCTGGTTTGGAGAATTTTGAATGTTACATTACTAGTGTGTAAATGAGTACAACTGTGCAGTAGTTTGAACATTCTTTGGCATTGCCTTACTTTGGGATTAGAAAGAAAACTGACCTTTTACAGTCCTGTAGCCATTGCTGAGTTTTCCTAATTTGCTGGGATATTGAGTGCAACACTTTCATAGCATCATTTTTTAGGATTTGAAATAGCTCAGCTGAAATTCCATAACCTCTACTAGCTTTGTTCATGGTGATGCTTCCTAAGGCCCACTTGACTTCACACTCCAGGATGTCTGGCTCTAGGTGAGTGATCACACTATTGTGGTTATCTGGGTTACAGATATCCTTTTTTGTATAGTTCTTCTGTGTATTCTTGACAACTCTTCTTATCTTCTGCATCTGTTAGGTCCATACTGTTTCTGTCCTTTATTGTGTCCATCTTTACATGAAATGTTCCCTTAGTATCTCTAACTTTTTTGAAGAGAGCTCTAGTCTTTTATTTCTATTATTTTCCTCTATTTCTTTGCATTGATCACTTAGGAAGGCTTTCTTGTCTCTCCTTGCTATTCTTTAGAACTCTGCTTTCAGATGGGTATATCTGTCTGTTTTATCCTTTGTCTTTAGCTTCTCTTCCTTTCTCAGATACTTTTAAGGCCTCCTCAGACAATTATTTTGCCTTTTTGCATTACTTTTTCTTGAGATGGTCTTGATCACTGCCTCCTGTACCATGTTACAAACCTCCATCCACAGTTCTTCATCCACTCTATCAGATCTATAATCTTAAATCTATTTGTCACTTCCACTGTATAATTGTAAAGGATTTGATTTAGATCATATCTAAATGGCTGAGTGTTTTTCCCTGCTGCTACTGCTAAGTCACTTCAGTCGTGTCTGACTCTGTGTGACCCCATAGATGGCAGCCCAACAGGCTCCCCCATCTCTGGGATTCTCCAGGCAAGAATACTGGAGTGGGTTGCCATTTCCTTCTCCAATGCTTGAAAGTGAAAAGTGAAAGTGAAGTCACTCAGTCGTGTCTGACTCCTAGCGACCCCATGGACTGCAGCCCACCAGGCCCCTCCATCCATGGGATTTTCCAGGCAAGAGTACTGGAGTGGGGTGCCATTGCCTTCTCCTGTTTTTCCCTACTGTACTCAATTTAAGTCTGAATTTGGCAATAAGGAGTTCATGATCTGAGCCACAGTCAGCTCCTGGTCTTGTTTTTGCTGACTGTATAAAGCTTCTTCATTTTTGGATGCAAAGAATATAGTTAATCTGATTTCAGTGTTGACCATCTGGTGATGTCCACGTGTAGAATCATCTCTTGTGTTGTTGAAAGAGAGTGTCTGCTATGACCCGTGTGTTTTCTTGGCAAAACCCTGTTAACTCTGCCCTGCTTCTTTTTGTTCCAAGACCAAACTTTCCTGTTACTCCAGGTATCTTGACTTCCTACCTTTGCATTCCAATCCCCTATGATGAAAAGGACATTTTTTTTTTTTTTTTTTTTTTGGTCTTAGTTTTATAAGGTCTTGTAGGTCTTCACAGAGCCATTCGACTTCAGCCTCTTCAGCATTAGTGGTTGGGGCATCAGATCAGATCAGATCAGTCGTTCAGCCGTGTCCGACTCTTTGCGACCCCATGAATCGCAGCACGCCAGGCCTCTCTGTCCATCACCAAATATATTTGGGTTAATGTGATATTGAATGGTTTGCCTTGGAAACCAACAGAGATCATTCTGTCATTTTTGAGATTACCCAAGTACTGCGTTTTCAACTCTTTGGTTGACTTTGAAGGCTACTACATTTCTTCTAAGGGATTCTTGTCCGCAGTAGTAGATACAATGATCATCTTAATTAAATTCACCCATTCCAGTTCATTTTAGTTCACTTTTTCCTAAAGTGTCAATGTTTAGTCTTGGCATCTCCTGTTTGATCACTTCCAATTTACCTTGATTCATGGACCTAACATTCCATATTCCTATGCAATACTGATCTTTATAGCATCAGACTTCACTTCCATCATCAGTCACATACACAGCTGGGCTTTGTTTTTGCTTTGGCTCATCCTCTTCTTTCCTTTTGGACTTAATTCTCTGTTCTTCTCCAGTAGCATATTGGGCACCTACTGACATGGGGAGTTCATCTTTCAGTGTCATACCTTTTTGCCTTTTCATACTGTTGATGGGGTTCTCAAGGCAAGAATACTAAAGTGGCTTGCCATTCCCTTCTCCAGTGGACCACATTTTGTCAGAACTCTCCACCATTACCCTTCCATCTTGGGTGGCCCTACACAGCATTGCTCATAGTTTCTTTCAGTTAGACAAGGCTGTGATCCATATGATCAGTTTGGTTAGCTTTCTGTGACTGTGATTTTCAATCTTTCTGGCCTCTGAGGGATAAGGATGAGAGGCTGTGGAAGCTTCCTGATGGGATGTATTGGCTGTGGGGCAAACTGAGTCTTGCTCTGATGGGCAGGGCTATGCTCAGTAAATCTTAAATCAAATTTTCTGATGATGAGGGGGGCTGTGTTTTCTCCCTATAATTTGGCCTGAGGTCAAACTATGGTCAAGGTAATGTGACCTCCTTCAAAAGGACTTATGTCAGCATGTCATGGCTCCCAGGACTGTTGTATTCAGTGCTCCTGACCCCTGTGCAGGCCACTGTCAACCCAGACCTTCACCAGAGGCTATTGGACACTCACTATTTTTATGATTTTATCATATAATATGACCCTTCTAAGCCTTATTTTTCTTCTCCATTAAATGAAGAAAACAATAGTAACATCATCATAAAACTATTATTCAGTGAAATAACTCAGGTAAATTGTTTATAATAGTGCAAATCAATAATTAGTAAATATTAGGCAATAATACTTCAGAGGTAGCAGCAGTAATGTTTTAAAGATTATGCTTTCTCCATTGAGTTTATTTTGAACCTTTGTTGAAAATTAACCCTATCTGTATGGGTCTATTTCTGAACTTTCTATTCTATTTCAATGTTCTATTCTAATCTATTCCAACCCTTTGCCAATACCACACTGCCTTGAGAATGTTGCTTTATAGTAAACTTTTATATCAAGTAGATTGAAAGCTCCATTTTTGTCCTCCTTTCATAGTTATTCTGACTATTCTAGTTTCTTTATCTTTCTATGTAAATTTCATAGTCCTGACACTTCCCTTGTGAGAAGGATGTTTTTCATTTTCTTTCCCCAGCCACAAGGGTTTTTCTCCTGTGTCCTCTGGAATGTCAGGGCTTACTGTTCTTTAGCAACAATGCTTTCTGTAGTGCTTTCTGCCTTTTCTGTAGCGCTTTCTGCCTTTTCTGTAGCAGCAGACATGCCCCTCCACCAGTCCTGCACCACTGAGTAGAGCTTTCTCCAGTCCTCCATGACAACTTTACTCTCTTTTAACTACTAAGTGAAGGCTGTGCAGCAGAGTCTGAGAACAGGTGCAAACTCTCCTAATGTTTTTGGCTTCTAGGGGTTTCACTTATGGTAGCCCAATCTCAGTTATTTTTTCAAAAATACTATAAAATTTTTATTTAAGTTCTTACTCGCTTTTCTGGTGGCTTTATCTATTCCCATGCTTTTCCCCAGTTGAGCCAGTGCTTGTGTTCTGTCTCTCTTCAAAGACACCATCTTACATAGATTTTATGACTTTATGACAATAATTAAAAAATGTAATTTTGTATAGTACCCAGGTTTTTCATGCTGAACACACACACAGGGTGGGATTTGTGCTTTTTTCCAGATGTCTACATCTTAAACAGAAGCTGCAATCCCCCAGTGATAGTCCTTATTATCTAGGCTACCACCCTTTCTAATACAGACACTTTTCTTCTTACTTTGTTGTCTTTTCAGCTTAGTCTTTTTCTCCACATGGATTCCTGCATTCATTTTTAGTGGCCTCACTTTACTGAATTCTGTTGAGGTAGTCAAATGATGTTATGAATTGTGCATTAGGTCATTTTCAGAAGAATATTCTGCATTCAATTCTCCTGGATGCTCTCTTCTTTCCTTTGTTCTGTTCAATTTTTTACAACCCTTAGTTGGCCTTGGATAAAGTGAGATTTCATTGGTTCAGCATTTGTACCATACAGGATGTACAGCTTGATCCTAGGCCAGCTTTCTGTCCAGGTGTGTCATGGCCAAATCTCCCTTTAAAATCTATCAGTGGAGACTTGTGTTGTGCACAGCACCCATTCAATTCCCAGAAACTAGAGTGTTTCTACTGTAATGAAATGGCACCTTCTCTATATCCTGTCTCATATGGTGAACTATGAAAATATACACTTTTAGCTTACATTTGTACTTTAAATAATATAACTTCACTATGCCAAAATTACTAGGGCTCTTATTTACACAGTACTCTTCTTCATCCCCAAAGAGCATTATTTTTACCCTGAATTAGCCTTATTCTACTCAGTTATCTTATTTTCTACAGTTCTCTCTCGCACACATTCTTGTTCTTGCTCTCTCGCGTTCTTTTTCTTGGTAAAAGAAAGAAAATTGCTTTAGATTGGTCAGGAGGATGAAAATACTACTTTGTTCCACTCAAAGAGCAATTTCTTGAGAGGCCATATACCCCAGGTTTTTAAAGTTTCTTTTTGTCTTCTTGTTCAGAAGCAACAGTCATCACTATGCCATAAATTAAGCTACATTTTCTCTCAATCCAACTTGAATTATTGGTAAGTGAAAATTGTTTCCCATTTTGTTTATTTATTTATTTTGACGACTGGGAGCCAGAGACTATTTTAAACTGTATATCTAGTGTGTTATCAAAAAAAAAGTTAAAATTATGGATTGGGTTGAAATAATTATATTTAGTAGTAACCTATGACCTAGTCAAGGCTATGGTCTTTCCTGTGGTCAGGTATGGATGTGAGAGCTGGACTGTGAAGAAGGCTGAGCGCCGAACAATTGATGCTTTTGAACTGTGGTGTTGGAGAAGACTCTTGAGAGTCCCTTGGACTGCAAGGAGATCCAACCAGTCCATTCTGAAGGAGATCAGCCCTGGGATTTCTTTGGAAGGAATGATGCTAAAGCTGAAACTCCAGTATTTTGGCCACCTCATGCGAAGAGTTGATTCATTGGAGAAGACTCTGATGCTGGGAGGGATTGGGGGCAGGAGGAGAAGGGGATAACAGAGGATGAAATGGCTGGATGGCATCACTGACTCGATGGATGTGAGTCTGAGTGACCTCCGGGAGTTGGTGATGGACAGGGAGGCCTGGTGTGCTGCGATTCATGGGGTTGCAAAGAGTCGGACACGACTGAGCGACTGATCTGATCTGATCTGATGACCTTAGCATTCTCAACATCTGAATCCTTGAAGGGTTACTTAGTATAAGGTTTCTATTGGGAACTAGAAGAGAGGATGTTCTAGGACAAAATTATAGCTCTTCATTATAAGTTTTAAAACCACATTTATTAACATATATGCTTTGTGTATACTGTTACTCTCCTTATTTAACTTTTATGCAGTGTACATCATGTGAAATGCCAGGCTGAATAAATCACAAGGTGGAACCAAGATTGCCAGGAGAAATATCAACAACTTTAGATATGCAGATGATACCAGTCGAATGACAGAAAATGAAGAGGAACTAAAGAGCCTCTTGATGAGGGTGAAAGAGGAGAGTGAAAAAACTGGCTGTAAACTCAACATTCAACACTCCTTGGGCTCCAAAGTCACTGCAGCCATGAAATTAAAAGACCCTTGCTCCTTGGAAGAAAAGCTATGGCAAAACTAGAGAGCATATTAAAAAGCAGAGACATCACTTTGCAAACAAAGATCCTTATACAAAGCTATAGTTTTTCTAGTAGTCATGTCTGGTTCTGAGAGCTGAACCACAAACAAGACTGAGCACTGGTGCTCCAGAAGACTCTTGAGAGTCCCTTGGATGGCAAAGAGATCAAACCAGTCAGTCCTAAGGGAGGTCAACCCTGAATATTCTCTGGAACAACTGACTTATGTTGAAGCAGCAAAACTTTGTTCACAAGATGCGAAGAGCCAACTCATTGAATAAGACCCTGATGCTGGGGAAGATTGAAGGCAATAGGAGAAGGGGATTACAAAGGATGAGATGGTTGGATGGCATCACTGACTGAATGGACATGAATTTGAGCAAACTCTGGGAGACAGTGGAGGACAGAGGGGCCTGGCATGCTACAATCCTTGGGTTTGCAAAGAGCTGGACATAATTTAGTGACTAAACAACAACAAAAATGCTCTGTGTACTTAAGTGGATTATGAGGCACCATTAACATTCTCCTGTTTGTAAGAGACAAGCCCCATATTTATAACCCAACATACTGAAAGCCTTCCTGTCCTGCTTTGTCTCTGGGCCAGTAGTTGTCAGCTGGGAACAATTTTCTGCCTCCAGGGGTGGTTTGGCAATGTCTGGCAATATTTTAGTTATCACACAGGGGAGTGCTTTGGCATCTAGTGGGTAGAGGTCATAGAAGTTACTAAATATCCTATAATGCATAGGACAGCCCCTCCCCCTGCCAGAAAAGAATTATCTGGCCAAAATTTCAATAACAATGAGTTTGCCAAACTCTTTTCTAAGCTCACATTGAATTACTAGGTCCTCCAAGAAGTCCAAGAACAAATAGGACAAAGAAAGAGGGGTCTACTTTATCCCTATGCTCCAGAGCAAGAGGTCTAAGCTTCCTCTACTAGTCACCTCAGTCTATCTTATTGCACCAGCTTCATGGGACAAAGGCTTAATCCAAAGGGAGAATCATAATAGAAAATATTAAATAGATCAATACAGGGAGAGAGTTTACTCTTACAAAGACTCAGAATTTTTTTTTCCTCTTTCCTAAAAATATATAAATATCTATTTCTGTTGCTAAGACCGATAGATGGAATAAAGGGAAATTTACCTCTCCCAAGGGTCAATGTGTACCATTTTTTTGGTCTTTTATATCCACTGGGGAGAACTTTGAGAATTTAAATATATTTTATTCTTACCTGAAAACTTGCTCTTGATTCATGTTTTCCTATAGTGTATGGTTAACACAGTATGCAAAAATACTCCACAAACAATCTTTTCTTTAATTTTTTGGAATATTGCTGATTTACAAAGTTGTGTTACTTTCTGTTGTACAGAAAAGTAAGTCAGTTATACATATACATGTATATACTCTTTTTTAGATTCTATTCCAATATAAATTATTACAGACTATTGAGTAGAAGTCCCTGTGCTATGCAGAAGGTTCTTCTTCTCATTCAGTTTCTAAGTCATGTTGGAATCTTTGTGACCACATGGACTGGAACACACCAGGCTCCTTTGTCTATGGGATTTCCCAGGCGAGAATACTGAAGTGAGTTGCCATTTCCTTCTCCGGGGGATCTTCCTGACCCAGGGATTGGACCTGTGTCTCTGTTGGCTGGTAGATTCTTTACCATTGAGCCACCAGGGAAGCCCTCATATATATTGATAAAGTTGTCTTAAAGTTTCAATCATCTGGGACTGTTTCAAAGCCAGGAAACATGGAAAGTTATCCATGACCTTATCAAAGGGCATTTCCACATAGCATTTCCAGGCCATCTCAATCAGACTGCCCTCTTTTACTTCTGTTGTCCCACAGCACAAAATGACTTGGTAGTAAATACATTTGGCTTTGAATTATATTTCATGATTTAATTTTAACTACAAGAGAAAAAAATCCCAACTGCTAATTTTAAGTGCCCACAGCATTCAGGTAGAGTACATACTCTATAATATTGGTTAAAGCCTGGATGTATGTGGTGCAAATGGAGAGAATACAAACAACCAGTGGACTTCAATTAAATTTTCTATCTGTTTGAAACTTATTTTAAAATAAATTGTCCTAATGAGAACGGGGAAGACAGTAACTACATGCCAATGGTGCCCTAACATTATTTCATATGATATTTGTTTTAAACAAGTTACCTTCTGTGACTGACAACTACTTGGAGTTAATGACTATAATTACTGCATGGGATCAAGATTGGAAATTCCCTCATGACAAGTTTCCTTTGGAATCTTCTTCTCCCTAACCTGGTGGCATATTTGCCAATATTTGAGATAGTTCAAAAATATCCCATTGGTATATACTGCTTATGTAGTATCTCCTGGGTCAAGGACTTGGGTAAAAAATTTTGATATAATGTTCCTAAAGCTAACCTTTCATTTTACCATTGTAAAAAAATCACATTTGGAGTAAATGCCAAGAAAATGTTACAGGTAAAGCACCGTAATTTGAAATGCATTGGCATAATAGAGTTTTTAAATATGCTTTACATGATGAGGATTATTGTGACTCCAAATAAAAACTATTGTATTTGTTTTATCTTAAAATTCATCAAAAGTTAAGAACAACATACTTTGGCTAATTATGCTAATTGGGAAAAGCTGTTCTTTTCTGCTGTTTGCAGTATTTTCAGGCACAAAGTATTGCAGATACATTTCTTCTCTATGACTATTAATAATTTTAGCTAATATATGAGAAACAGTTATATGTTCAGTTCAGTTTAGTCACTCAGTGGTGTCTGACTCTTTGCAACCCCATGAATAGCAGCACACCAGGCCCCCCTGTCCATTACCAACTCCTGGAGTTCACTCAAACTCACATCATGTTAGCCTCTATTAAAAGTATTTTACATGTGTTAAATAATTTAATCCTTATAACTATCTAAAGCAAGACGTAACACGCTGTTTATCTAAGGAGCTGGATAATAAATATTTTAGGCTTTTCAAGCCATATAATCTCTGTCTCAACTAATGAATTCTGTCATTTTTAGTTCAAATGAAGCCATAGGAAATATATAAATGAATGAGTATGGCTGATCTCCAATAAGACTATATTTACAAAAACATGCAGTGAATTAAACTTGGCCAAAAAGTTCAGTTCAGTCGCTCAACTGTGTCCAGCTCTTTGAGACCCCATGAATTGCAGCACACCAGGCCTCCCTGTCTATCACCAACTCCCGGAGTACATCCAAACCTGTGTCCATTGAGTCAGTGATGCCATCCAACCATCTCATCCTCTGTCATCCCCTTTTCATGCTGCCCTCAATCTTTCCCAGCAACAGAGTCTTTTCAAATGAGTCAGCTCTTCGCATGAGGTGGCCAAAGTACTGGAGTTTCAGCTTAAATATCAGTCCTTCCAATGAACACCCAGGACTGATCTTCTTTAGAATGGACTGGTTGGATCTCCTTGCAGTTCAAGGGACTCTCAAGAGTCTTCTCCAACACCACAGTTCAAGAGCATCAATTTTTCAGCACTCAGCTTTCTGTATAGTCCAACTCTCACATCCATACATGACTACTGGAAAAACAATAACCTTGACTAGATGAACCTTTGTTGGCAAAGTAATGTCTCTGCTTATTAATATTCTGTCGGGTTTGTCATAAGTTTCTTTCCAACGAATATGCGTCTTTTAATCTCATGGCTGCAATCACCATCTGCAGTGATTTTGGAGCCCAAAAATATAAAGTCAGGCACTGTTTCCCCATCTATTTGCCATGAAGTGATGGGACCAGATGTCATGATCATAGTTTTCTGAAGTTGAGCTTTACACCAACTTTTTCACTCTCCTTGTTCACCAAGGGGCTCTCTAGTTCTTTTTCACTTTCTGCCATAAGGTTGGTGTCATCTGCATATCTGAGGATATTGATATTTCTCCTGGAATCTTGATTCCAGCTTTTGCTTCTTCCAGAACAGCATTTCTCATGATGTACTCTGCATATAAGTTAAATAAGCAGGGTGATAATATACAGCCTTGATGAACTCCTTTTCCTATTTGGAACCAGTCTGTTTTTCCATGTCCAGTTCTAGCTGTTGCTTCCTGACCTGCATACAGGTGTCTAAAGAGGCAGGTCAGGTGGTCTGGTATTCACATCTCTTTCAGAATTTTCACAAGTAAACTATAAAGTAAAATTCATTTTAAGTTCATATTTTACAAGTTGAGAAAATTTAAAGGAGACATAAATAATAGCAAAGGTAATTCAGTTTGCAAGGGGCAGAATAGTGATTAACTCAAGTAGTATGTTCTGTAACTATACCCTAAATATGTTAGTCACTAGCTATATGTGGCTCTTGTATACTTTAAATATGGCTAGTCTGAATTGAATTACGATATAAGTTAAAATACACACAAAATTTCAAAAATTTGGTATGCAAAAAAGAATATGAAGTATTTAAATGTTTTCTAATGACTACATGTTAAACTAATTATATGAATATATAAAGATAAATAGCTTATTAAAATTAAGTTCACTTCTTTTTACTTAGGTTAATATCAGATCAGATCAGATCAGTCGCTCAGTCGTGTCCGACTCTTTGCGACCCCATGAACCGCAGCACGCCAGGCCTCCCTGTCCATCACAAGCTCCCGGAGGTCACTCAGACTCGCATCCATCGAGTCAGTGATGCCATCCAGCCATCTCATCCTCTGTCGTCCCCTTCTCCTCCTGCCCTCAATCCCTCCCAGCATCAGAGTCTTCTCCAATGAGTCAACTCTTCGCATGAGGTGGCCAAAATACTGGAGTTTCAGCTTTAGCATCATTCCTTCCAAAGAAATTCCAGGATTGATCTCCTTCAGAATGGACTGGTTAATATAACTTGTAAATATTTAAAATAATGTATGTGGCTTCTGTTTGTGACTCCATTGTATTGGACATGAAATTGTTCTTAACAATTTCCTTTATACATGTAGAAAAAGAGGTTATATTGAAATATTCCCTAAAATGTTTCTAGGAATAGAACTTCTGAAAGGAGAAATGAGGTCCTTCATAAAGCTTCTCAAATGAAAAAGCAATAAAAACACTAGCAAAACATGTAAAAATCAACTTTTTTGGGATTCTGTAAATTAGCAAACACTTTCTTGAAATACTGTAAATTGTAAAGATTTGAGGAAAATTTATTCAAGGAAGCCTGTGGTTCAAAGGGCTGTTTCTCCCCTGGGTCTCTTTCCTCTCCCTACTGATACATGGGGCTTTCCCCTTTTCTTCTTTTAATCTACTTTTCCTAAGATGTGTTTAATTTTTTTTTACAGGGAACAAATGCAAAGCTATTTCTCTCATTTCTTGGGTTTCTAGGGTCTCATCACCTCCAGTTTGTTAGATTTGTTTCCAACTATTAATAAAGCATAGCAAAAGTGAAAATGCATTACATGTAATTATTGTATACATAAACAGACAAAAGAGGGTGGATAGAATGGATGTATTATGGAACAAACTTCCTATATACTATTAAAACAAAGTCAGCTCTAATACAAATCCAAAATAGACTGTTTTAAGTTAAGATAATAATTTTTATCTCTAGGATAATCATTAAGAAAATAACTAAAAAATATAGCAAAAAAAAATCCATGACATGATTAATGATATGCTAGAAAAGATGTTCAAGCTGGTTTTAGAAAAGGCAGAGGAACCAGAGATCAAATTGCCAACATCCGCTGGATCATGGAAAAAGCAAGAGAGTTCCAGAAAAACATCTATTTCTGCTTTATTGACTATGCCAAAGCCTTTGACTGTGTAGATCACAATAAACTATGGAAAATTCTGAAAGAAATGGGAATACCAGACCATCTGATCTGCCTCTTGGGAAATCTGTATGCAGGTCAGGAAGCAACAGTTAGAACTGGTCATGGAACAACAGACTGGTTCCAAATAGGAAAAGGAGTACGTCAAGGCTGCATATTGTCACCATGTTTGTTTAATTTATATGCAGAGTACATCATGAGAAATGCTGGACTGGAAGAAACACAAGTTGGAATCAAGATTGCCGGGAGAAATATCAATAACCTCAGATATGCAGATGACACCACTCTTATGGCAGAAAGTGAAGAGGAATTCAAAAGCCTCTTGATGAAAGTAAAAGTGGAGAGTGAAAAGGTTGGCTTAAAGCTCAACATTCAGAAAACAAAGATCATGGCATCTGGTCCCATCACTGCATGGGAAATAGATGGGGAAACAGTGGAAACAGTGTCAGACTTTGTTTTTCTGGGCTCCAAAATCACTGCAGATGGTGACTGCAGCCATGAAATTAAAAGACGCTTCCTCCTTGGAAGGAAAGTTATGACCAACCTAGATAGCATATTCAAAAGCAGAGACATTACTTTACCAACAAAGGTTCGCCTAGTCAAGGCTCTGGTTTTCCTGTGGTCATGTATGGATGTGAGAGCTGGACTGTGAAGACGGCTGAGCACCGAAGAATTGATGCTTTTGAACTGTGGTGTTGGAGAAGACTCTTGAGAGTCCCTTGGACTGCAAGGAGATCCAACCAGTCCATTCTGAAGGAGATCAATCCTGGAATTTCTTTAGAAGGAATGATGCTAAAGCTGAAACTCCAGTATTTTGGCCACCTCATGCGAAGAGTTGACTCATTGGAGAAGACTCTGATGCTGGGAGGGATTGGGGGCAGGAGGAGAAGGGGACGACAGAGGATGAGATGGCTGGATGGCATCACTGACTTGATGGGTGTGAGTCTGGGTGACCTCCGGGAGCTGGTGATGGACAGGGAGGCCTGGCGTGCTGCGGTTCATGGGGTCGCAAAGAGTCGGACACGACTGAGCGACTGATCTGATCTGATCTGAGAAAAGATCTCAGAGAAGGCAATGGCAACCCACTCCAGTACTCTTACCTGGAAGATCCCATGGGTGCAGGAGCCTGGTGGGCTGCTGTGTATGGGATTGCACAGAGTTGGACATGACTGAAACGACTTAGCAGCAGCAGCAGCAGCAGAAAAGATGTAGTTGGCACTAGTGGTAAAGAATCCACCCACCAGTGCTGTAGACGCAATTTCAACCCATGGGTTGGGAACCCAATCCAGAAATGGAGGAAGAGAGAAACAAAGACATAAGATATACAGAAAATAACACAAAAATAACCGATGTAAATCCTGCTTTACCTGTAATTGTACTAAATATAAATGAATTGAACATATTAATCTGCAAATCAAAAGGCAGCAATTGGCAGAGTAGTTTAAAAAATGATGAAACCATATGCCAGCTACAAAAAACATACTTTAAATTAACACAAACAAACATGCTGAAAGAAAAGGATGAAAAAAAGAGATATACTATGCAAACAATGACCAAAAGAGATCTGAATTGACATGATTAATGTCAGGCAAAGTATATTTAAAAGCAAAAAAATTAATAGCTACAAAGGAGGACAATGTATAATGATAAGGGATTATTCTACAAGCAAGTTGTAACAATTACAAATGCATATCTAAAAATATAATATCAGAAAGATGAATCAAAATCTGACAGTATTGAAGGGAGAAATATATAATTCACAATCATAGTAGATTTCATTACCCAACTTTCAATAATGCATAGAGCAACCAATCAAAACAAGAGTTACTTCATTAACCAACTATATATGTCATCATCATTAACCAGTATATATAATCTATAACTATAATTCTATCAACTCTATGTTTATAGAATACTTCACCTGATAACAATAGAATATGCATTCTTTTCAAGAGTACATAGGACATTATCAAAGATCTACTATATGTTAGGATGTGAAACAAATTCTCAATAAATTAAAAAGATTAACTTCATATAAAGTATGTTTTTGACCAAAATTTAGATTAATATTAGAAACAAAGAAGAAAATTTAGGAATTCACAAATATGAGAAAAAACAAAACAAAACAAAACACTATTTTGAACAACCAGTGGGTCAAAGAAAAATCACAAGGAAAATTAGACAATGCTTTAAGATGAAGGAAAAAAATAATTCTAACATACTAAAACTTGTAGAATGAGTTAAAACATACCTTGGTGCTGCTGCTGCTAAGCCACTTAGTTGTGTCCGACTCTGTGTGACCTCCTAGACAGCAGCCCACCAGGCTTCCCCGTTCCTGGGATTCTCCAGGCAAGAACTCTGGAGTGGGTTGCCACTTCCTTCTCCAATGCATGGAAAGTGAAAAGTGAAAGTGAAGTCGCTCAGTCGTGTCCGATTCCTATCGACTCCATGGACTGTAGCCCACCAGGCTCCTCCGTTCATACCTTAGAGGGATTTTTTTAGTGATAAATCTTTTAAAGTAGAAATACTTGAAATAACCTAACATATCACCATAAGAAACTAGAAAGAACAAAACATAGCTAATTCTAACAAAAGAATGAATAACAAAATTAGAGTAAAAATAGGTGATATAATTTAAAAGCAACAGAGAAAAATCAATGACATAAAAATTAGTTTTTTGAAAAGATCAATTAAACTGACAAACTTTAGTTAGAATGATCAACAAAACAAGAGAAAATACACAGTAAATAAAAGTAGGAATGAAATAGAAAATATTACTACTGAATTTATGGAAATCAGATCAGATCAGATCAGTGGCTCAGTCATGTCCAACTCTTTGCGACCCCATGAATCACAGCATGCCAGGCCTCCCTGTCCATCACCAACTCCCAGAGTTCACTTAGACTCACGTCCATTGAGTCAGTGATGCCATCCAGCCATCTCATCCTCTGTTGTCCCCTTCTCCTTTTGCCCCCAATCCCTCCCAGCATTAGAGTCTTCTCCAATGAGTCAACTCTTTGCATGAGTTGGCCAAAGTACTGGAGTTTCAGCTTTAGCATCATTCCTTCCAAAGAAATCCCAGGGCTGATCTCCTTCAGAATGGACTGGTTGGATCTCCTTGCAGTCCAAGGGACTCTCAAGAGTCTTCTCCAACACCACAGTTCAAAAGCATCAATTCATCGGCACTCAGCCTTCTTCACAGTCCAACTCTCACGTCCATACATGACCACAGGAAAAACCATAGCCTTGACTAGACGAACCTTTAAGAAATTATTAGTAATTGAATGTCGAAAATTAGAAAACCTAGATGAAATGAACAAATCCAAGAAATATATAAATTATTGATATTGATCCAGGAAGTAATAAAAAAAATCTGAACATCTAAAAACAAAAAGATTAAATTAGTAGTCAAAATTTTACACAAAGAAATTCCAGGTAACATGTTATCATTGTTGGATTCTACCAATATTTAGAGCACATCTTTCACAAAATCTTAAAAACACAGAAAAAGAAAAACTCTGCATTCAATGAGGCTAATAATATCCTGATAACAAAACCAGACAAAGTTAAAACAAGAAATAAAACTCCATACTAATACCCCTTTTGAATACAGATACAAACATTCTTAAGAAAATACTAGCAAACTGAATCTACAAAATATGGAAAGGATTATAGACGCTGGCCAAGTGGAATTTAGCCCAGGAAAGCAACATTTGCTTAAAATCCAAAATTAATTTAATTTAATACATCATATTGACGGATTAAAAGACTAAAAACACATCATTATCTCAAAAAGCACAGAAAAAGTAACTGAACATATCCAACACCTTTTTATGACAAAAATAAACAGATGAAAAATAGAAAAAAGTCACCTCAACCTGATAAAGTGTACCTACAAAAAATGCACAAGCTAACATCATACTTAATGACAAAAGTCTGAATGTTTGCACCTTAAAATCAGTGACAGAGCAATGATATTTGCTCTTACCACTTCTATTCAATATTGTACTTCAGATTCTAGCCAGGGCAATGAGACAAGGAAAAGAAACAAAAAGCAACCGGATTGGAAAGGAAGGAATAAACCACTTCTATTTGCACAAGATATGATCGTGTACATAAAAATCTTAAGAAAGCTACAAATAGCAACTACTATAAGCAGCAAAAGACTTCATCAGTATCACAGAACACCAGATCAATACAAAGATCAATTTTATTTCTATGAAGTAACAGTGAAAAAGTTGGCTTAAAGCTCAACATTCAGAAAACCAAGATCATGGCATCTGGTCCCATCACTTCATGGGAAATAGATGGGGAAACAGTGTCAGACTTTCTTTTTCTGGGCTCCAAAATCACTGCAGATGGTGACTGCAGCCATGAAATTAAAAGACACTTACTCCTTGAAAGGAAAGTTATGACCAACCTAGATAGCATATTCAAAAGCAGAGACATTACTTAGCCAACAAAGGTCTGTCTAGTCAAGGCTATGGTTTTTCCTATGGTCAAGTATGGATGTGATAGTTGGACTGTGAAGAAGGCTGAGTGCCTAAGAATTGATGCTTTTGAACTGTGGTGTTGGAGAAGACTCTTTAGAGTCCCTTGGACTGCAAGGAGATCCAACCAGTCCATCCTGAAGGAGATCAGCCCTGGGTGTTCTTTGGAAGGAATGATGCTGAAGCTGAAACTCCAGTACTTTGGCCACCTCATGCGAAGAGTTGACTCATTGGAGAAGACTCTGATGCTGGGAGGGATTGGGGGCAGGAGGAGAAGGGGATGACAGAGGATGAGATGGCTGGATGGCATCACTGACTCGATGTACATGAATCTGAGTGAACTCTGGGAGTTGGTGATGGACAGGGAGGCTGGCATGCTGTGATTCATGGGGTCGCAAAGAGTTGGACATGACTGAGCGACTGAACTGAACTGAACTGAAGAGTAAACAATTTGAAAATGAAATTAAGAAAATAATGTAACTGATAACAACATCTAGGAGCAGCCCAGAAGGACTAGCTTTGCAGGAGCTGAAGCCAGGAAAGAAATTCACTGATTACTGTTTGAGGCAGAGAGACATGTACCCTGGTTTTCTATGTATCCTGTCCTTCAATGTCATGCTGCTGCTTCTGGTGCTAAGTTGATTTAGTCGTGTCTGACTCTGTGCGACCCCATGGATGACAGCCCACCAGGCTCCCCTTTCCCTGGGATTCTCCAGGCAAGAACACTGGAGTGGGTTGCCATTTCCTTCTCCAATGCATGAAAGTGAAAAGTGAAAGTGAAGTCGCTCAGTCGTGTCCAACTCCCAGCAACCCCATGGACTGCAGCCCACCAGGCTCCTCCATCCATGGGATTTTCCAGGCAAGAGTACTGGAGTGAGGTGTCAATGTCATGCTAGTTCCTTCCTATTAGCTGAATTTTTACAGAAGCAAGTGAAATCAAGAAATAATTTGAAAGACTGGCCCCCTCAATTGAGTGCAACAAAAGTGTTGAGGGGATGTGTTTAAGAGGAAATGGGAAAATAAATGCCTGGCACAATAAAACATCATCGTCTACAGTTAGTCATATAAACTACAATTTAATTGTCAAGGTTTTACAAAAGATATGATTAAATAGACTATTCATGCCATAATGTTTCTCTTCTCAGATTTATGTAAATAACATGAACTTGTAGGCTAGGTCTATGTGTGTTTTACATTTTTAGTTGCAAAGAAGTTCAGGGAGGTGAAGACAGAGGTATTAGTTGCTTGCATTCCTGCACAGAAATAATACCCCTCTGCCTCATTTGTAAATGCCATTAATAGTACCCATTCAGTTATTGAGAAAATTTAATTAAGTACTACATGTAAAGTACAAAGTCTGACACGTACTAAGTGATCAAAAGTAACACTTTTCCATTTCTGTCTTGTGATCCCATTATATCCTCTGAGAGGCTTTCTCTTTTTGGTTATTAGTGGTCTGGACCCACAAAGTTAGAGCTTTGTGTGTGTTAAGAAGCTCTCAAAAAGTCTACCATCTCATAACTAATGCTTGGTATTCAACCTGAGGACTGTCATTTTATTTGGCAACTTCCAGGAATGCTGTCTTGGCAAACAGAAGTGGATGCTGGGCTATGTTATTTACATTACATGGATCTCTGCTCAATTATGATTTGCAATCTGGCTAATCTGTCATCCATTCACTGCAGATCAAATACATGTGTGCAAAATTAGTCCAAGACAGGGAAACCATGACTAATGAACAAAAGTACAGTAAAAATGATGTTGGGGAAGATGAGAGAGCTGTTCCATGTGGCAGCAGAAGCAGCATAAAACCCTCATAGACAATCTTCATCTTGTCATTGAAATACTAAATCCTATATAGAAACTTGTTAAGCAGTTTTGCAGTTTGCTATCAGCAGCCAAACATTACTCTTACTATTCTGTAAAATTAGTGATTGAATTGAACTGAGTAATTTTTGCAGGGGTCCTCATTATCCTCCTAGTGTTCACAGATTTAATCGCTGGTTCTGAATCAGTGTCCTGCAGTTTAGGTCATTGGAAGCAACACCCCAGCATTGCTGTTAAGTTCTTTTTGTGTATGGAACATAAAACTCAAGGTCATGACCACTTGTGTTCATTAAAAATCCCACAGAATTGTGAGATGGGATAAGGATGCTCACTCTCTATGGTGTTCTGGCTAACTTCCAGCTGGATAATTACTTTCTGCCTGTAAAAATGATCCCCCTGCAGTCGGAGTTGACGGGGGCCTTTATTTATTTATTTATTTCCCCCCACTTTCAGCTCACATCTGTTGTGAGACTGGTGCTAATTTCAAGAGGACAAATGCTAACTGCCCCTTGTGGAATGAATTTTTACAAACATTCTCTACTACCCTGGGAATATTTCATGGACCCCCAAATTTTAAAGGTTGTATGCTATATAATTCCAAACTCTGCCTCTTTATTGGTAAATATTCTAGAATTATTGGAGGATCACATCTACTATTTTCTTAAAATTATGCCTCCTTTGAGTTTTACTCCATCACATGCATGGAAACACATTCAATATTCTACAGCTTTTCTGCATAATTTTGTTAATACATATGTAGGAATGCCAGGATAGATGGATACGCACAAAATTATATCACAATAGGCAATTCATTACTCTTTCATCTGTTTTATGTTTCTGAAAATTGTATCTGTACATGTTAACACATATATTCCTTCATCATAGCATCTGTATCTTCTGTCGATGTTTGGTATTATTCTGGACATCTTAAGAACTTTATGTAACACTATTATCAGTGAAGATAAGAAATCTAAAAAGGATGATGTTTCTGCCATATCTCCTCTCACAGACAGTTTTTAGTCAAGTGGATATTTTGCTCTCTGGGCTTCTGTTTAGCATACCTGTGGAAACCAAAGGGGAAAGCCTATTGAAAAGTCACCTGGAGGTTGCCTGCTATTTATTAAAAACATTGACTGAAAGTTGGCTTCAGAGTAAGATGAGGTTTCTTGTCCATCTTTTTTAAATACTTTTCTCTTTCATTTGTGTTCCTTTCTTGCACTCTATTCAGAGAACATTTATTCTAAGAAGTCTAGAATCATAGATTGCTAATCCCTTAGACACCACTTCTCCTGATAACTAAAACTCTTTCATGATCAAAAAGAGGTGCCCTAAGTTTATTTTCAGATCCAGAGCACTGGTTAGGTAGATGCCTTTTTGAAAGGGAGTCTCCATATACCTCAAGACAAAGTAGTTTGATTTAGTCAGTTGAAAATCCAGTCCTATCTATGTCTCAAAGTATAGCTATCAAGGTACCAAGGTTTCAATTCACCAAAGTGAAACTTGAAAAGGCTGTTAATGGTTACTTGTACCAGTCCTTCAAAGATACTATGCTATGCTAAGTCACTTCAGTCGTGTCTGACTCTGTGTGACCCCATAGACGGCAGCCCACCAGGCTCCCCCGTCCCTGGGATTCTCCAGGCAAGAACACTGGAGTGGGTTGCCATTTCCTTCTCCAATGCATGAAAGTGAAAAGAGAAAGTGAAGTCACTGTCATGTCTGACTCTTAGCGACCCCATGGACTGCAGCCTACCAGGCTCCTCCGTCCATGGGATTTTCCAGGCAAGAGTACTGGAGTGGGGTGCCATTGCCTTCTCCACCTTCAATGATATAGACAGGCATCTTAAAGTATTGTTCAAAGTCACAAAACTGAAAGAGCTGAGACTAGAATCTAAGTACCATTCTGACTCTATTACCCTGAAAATATTCCTATGATCTCAAAAGTTCAAAGTTTTTAGCTGATACTATCATACCCTCTACCTTTTTCTCAGGAAGAATATGTGTACTATTCTTCCCAAAGTTATGCCTCTTTTGGAATTTATTACACTGTTTGTTTCCAATCAAGACTCTTCTTCATATACATGATCGTATTAGATTGGTACCTACCATTTCCTGTGGAATAAAATAACACTCTATACTTAATCTTATCTACTCAGAAAGCCTGAAATCTGTGGTACAGAAGGGAGACAAAGAACTACAAAAACTGTCAGATATGGCATTTATATCCTCACTCATGTCATCCAACTTATCAGCACAGGCACAGAAAACTGGATGCTACATAAAAGACAGTAACATGGCTTGTGAAGGTGATTTTGAGAACTGGGCTGGGGTGATGAACCGAGCTTGTGACCAGGTGCTCCACCTGAGAGGGTGAAACACAGTAAAAGGGAAATTTAGTTCATTCCATAGGAGTTGCCAGTCTGAATTAGATTACTGATCCATAAATTTTGGATACTTTCCCACAGCAACAGAGGCTTATTCCAAGAGCGTACCAAGAAGTCAGAATACTTTCATCAGATTCCAAGCTAAATGAACTATGCAATGCAAAGGAAAGTCAGTTGCACAAGACTTGAGAGGAGATCAGCTAGCTGAGAAATAGAAAGTCTGAAATAATAAACTATTAGTTTTTTGAATAATCAATCATACTACTCCCTTTGAATATCTGCATTACATATAGCATACATTAATAATCATATAATTTCATTACATTGTACTTAACTGGCTATAAGAAGAATCTTGAAACTGTTGTGGCTTTATATTTTTGTATATATTTTATAGTGGAATATAAATTGATTACTGGATGTAAATGTATACATCTTCTATAGCAGATTAAGGTAGGGATCAGCACCAGAACTATTAATAGACAAGCTTGATAAGAATGAACAAAGAATAGGCTGGCCATGTCAGGAAGAGTTCATCTAGTAGAAAACATTGGATGATAACCAACAGATCTAACCACCATACACAGACACACACATGCATGCGCACACACACACACACACACACACACACACACACACACACACACACACACCGAATAGAAGTTGTTTAAGGTGAGGTTTCAATTTTATTGTTTTCCATAAAGCTATTTAGTTCAAGCAATACTGATTATTAAAGCCTCCATCTTTTCCCTCCTAATTCGAGATTTTACTTTTATCAAATATTAAAAGTCCATATTCAAATGAACATTTTCCCCTGCTCTATTAATTTATCTTTCTATTCATGAGCTCTTATCTTATTTACAGAGCTTTTACAATATCTTCTAATATATGCAGAGACAACCCATATCTCACTCTTTTGACAACACTAATAAAAATTAAATATTTCTATTAAGATTGATTAGTAAAAAAAAATAGGGAATACATTTCTAATATCAGCAACAAAAAGTAATATCAAGTGAGAGATCCTCAATTTAATAAAATATTAGTAAATAGAATGATAAATAAGATTTATGCCAGTACATTTGAAAATGGATATGAAATGAGAAAATACAATTTAGCAAAATTGAATCCAATAGAAATAGAAAATATGAATAATCTTATATCTATTAAAATAATTTGTCCTTTAATTCTAGATCTTTCCACAAAGAAAATTTTAGGCTTAGATCATTTTCCTACTATTCTTCTAAAAACATACTGAAAAAAATACCCAATAATATATATAAAATGACCCCCAAAATAAGGAAGAATAAATATTTATTCATTTTATGAGACCAGTATAAACTTGATATCAAAAGTTGAAAAGGTCACTAAAATGTAAGGAAAAAGTCACTACTGGAAAATCTGCTTTATAACATAGAGGCAAAGATTCCAAATAGACTATTAGAAATCCACAACCTTTATTATAAAAAATAGTTCTACCCTGGCCACGTCGGGCTTATTTCAGGAATACTAGGTTGATTCAACATTGGAAAAGCAATGCGATTCACATTAACAAAAATAAGGTCATGATAATAATCCATTCATTAAAAAAAATCAAGGGTAGAATAATTTTTAACCTGATAAAGAACATCTACAAAACCTTTAAAACATCATCAAGCTTAATAGTGGATACTGAAAGTTTTCTTACTGAGATTCAAAAGATTAATATGTTAGTACTTGGCTTCCCTGGTGGCTCAGTGGTAAAGAATCTGCCTGCCACTGCAGGAGTCACAGGGTCAATCCCTGGTTCAGAAAGATCCCATATGCCGTGGAGAAACTAAGCCTGTGTGCCACAACGGAGTTTGTACTCTGAAGTCTGGTAACTGCAACTACTGAGGTCCAAGCCATAGCTACTGAATCCCACATGCCCTAGAGCCTGTGCTCCACAGTAAGAGAAGCCACTGCAATGGGCTTCCCTGATAGCTCAGTTGGTAAAAAATCCACCTGCAATGCAGGAGACCCTGGTTCGATTGCTTGGTCTGGAAGATCCACTGGAGAAAGGATAGGCCACCCACTCCAGTATTCTTGGGCTTCCCTGGTGGCTCAGCTGGTAAAGAATCCACTGTAATGCGGGGGACCTGGGTTTGATCCCTGGGTTGGGAAGATCCCCTGGAGAAGGGAAGGAAAGGCTAACCATTTCAGTATTCTGGCCTGGAGAGTTTCATGGCCTGTATAGTCCATGGGGTTGCAAAGAGTAGGACAGGACTGAACTGAACGACTTTATCTTTCCCCACAATGAGAAACCTACTCATGGCAACTAGAAAAAAGCCCACACAGCAATGAAGATCCAGAACAGTCAAAATAAATAAATAAAAAATTTTAAAAGAATGTATTACTTTTATTCAATCACATACAGGATGTTTTAACCAATACAGTGAAGCAAGGAAAATAAAAGGTATAAGGCTTTGGAGAGAAAAAAAAAAGGAACTATTGTTTGTAAAATAGAAAATTTTAAAACATCCACAGATAAATATTAGAATTAATAAACAAATTTAGCAAGGACATAGGCACAAAGTTAATACCCAAATAATACATTCCAGTTAATACCCAAATGCATTTCTAGTGCAATCAGCAAACAGAAAATGAAATTTAAAAATACTGTTTACAAAGACATAAAAAAGTAGCAAGAGTAAACTAATGAATGATGTTAAATTTCTTTAGAGGAAATCTCTATTAAAATAGAACAAAACATTATTGACAGTGATTAAATAAATGGAGAGATATACCATGTTCCTGGATTAGAATACTCACTATTTGTAAAGATACTTTTTGTTTTTAAATTGATACATAGTTTTGATTCTAATCAAAATACCAGCAGCCTTTTGCTTTTTAATTTCTGGTGGAATTTTCCAAGTATATTTAAAATGGTATGGAAAAGCAAAGGACCAGCTAAAACAAACTAAGAAAATTGCTAGAGGACTTATACTTTTATATATAAAGCTGCAGTTATCAAAATACTGTAATATTAATGGAGACCTATACACATATTCTCATCTAATAAAAGATAGAGGTACCATAGATTGTGATAAAGGGTGTTACATTCAATAGATACTGCTGAGACAATTAAATGACCACATAAAAAAGTGAATATTGGCCCCTGCTTTTCATATTATACAAATATAAATTCCAGTTAGATTGAAAATAAATGTTAAAGTTAAAAAATAGTTTTTAGAAAATAACATATATCTTAATCTGCTTGGGCTGCTAAACAAAATATTTCAGATTGGGTAACTAATAAGTAACAGAGGTTTATTTTCAACAGTTCTGGAGGCTAAAAGGGCTAGACTGGGGTGACAGAAATGTTCAGGTTATGGCAATGGCCCTCCTCCTGAGTTGCAGACTACTGACTCAGATGACCATTATATCTACTACTGTGGGCAGTAGAAAGAAGAAATGAAGTAGCCACCATGGTCAACAAAAGAGTTTGAAATGAAGGACTTGGATGCAATCTCCAAAATGACAGAATGATCTCTGTTTGTTTCCAAGGCAAACCATTCAACATCACAGTAATCCAACTCTATGCCCCAACCAGTAACACTGAAGAAGCTGAAGTTGAATGGTTCTATGAAGACCTAAAAGACCTTTTAGAACTAACACTCAAAAAAGATGTCCTTTTCATTATAGGGGACTGGAATGCAAAAGTAGGAAGTCAAGAAACACCTGGAATAACAGGATAATTTGGCCTTGGAATATGGAACGAAGCAGGACAAGACTAATAGAGTTTTGCCAAGAAAATGCACTGGTCATAGCAAACACCTTCTTCCAAAAACAGAACAGAAGACTCTACACATGGACATCATCAGATGGTCATCACCAAAATCAGATTAATTATATTCTTTGCAGCCAAAGATGGAGAAGCTCTATACAGTCAACAAAAACAAGACCAGGAGCTGACTGTGGCTCAGATCATGAACTCCTTATTGCCAAATTCAGACTGAAATTGAAGAAAGTAGGGAAAACCACTAGACCATTCGGGCGTGACCTAAATCAAATCCCTTATGATTATACAGTGGAAGTGCGAAATAGATTTAAGGGCCTAGATCTGATAGATAGAGTGCCTGATGAACTATGAAAAGAGGTTTGTGACATTGTAGAGGAGACAGAGATCAAGACCATTCCCATGGAAAAGAAATGCAAAAAAGCAAAATGGCTGTCTGGGGAGGCCTTACAAATAGCTGTGAAAAGAAGAGAAGTGAAAAGTAAAGGAGAAAAGGAAAGATATAAATATCTGAATGCAGAGTGCAAAAGAATAGCAAGAAGAGATAAGAAAGCCTTCCTCAGGGATCAATGCAAAGAAATAGAGGAAAAAAATAGAATGGGAAAGACTAGAGATCTCTTCAAGAAAATTAGAGATATCAAGGGAACATTTCATGGAAAGATGGGCTCAATAAAGGAGAGAAATGGTATGGACTTAACATATGCAGAAGGTATTAAGAAGAGGTGGCAAGAATACACAGAAGAACTGTTCAAAAAAGATCTTCATGACCCAGATAATCACGATGGTGTGATCACTGACCTAGAGCCAGACATGCTGGAATGTTAAGTCAGGCGGGCCTTAGAAAGCATCATGATGAACAAAGCTAGTGGAGGTGATAGAATTCCAGTGGAGCTATTTCAAATCCTGAAAGATGATGCTGTGAAAGTGCTGCACTCAATATGCCAGCAATTTTGGAAAAATCAGCAGTAGCCACAGTAATGAAAAAGGTCAGTTTTCATTCCAATGCCAAAGATTGCTCAAACTACCTCACAATTGCACTCATCTCACATGCTAGTAAAGAATGGGCAAAATTCTCCAAGCCAGGCTTCAGAATTATGTGAACTGTGAACTTCCAGATGTTCAAGCTGGTTTTAGAAAAGGCAGAGGAATCAGAGATCAAATTGCCAACATACGCTAGATCATGGAAAAAGCAAGAGAGTTCCAGAAAAACATCTATTTCTGCTTTATTGACTATGCCAAAGCCTTTGATTCTGTGGATAACCATAAACTGTGGAAAATTCTGAAAGAGATGGGAATATCAGATCACCTGACCTGCCTCTTGAGAAATCTGTATGCAGGGCAGGAGGCAACAGTTAGAACTGGACATGGAACAACAGACTGGTTCCAAATAGGAAAAGGAGAATGTCAAGGCTGTATATTGTTACCCTGTTTGTTTAACTTATATGCAGAGTACATCTTGAGAAACACTGGACTGGAAGAAACACAAGCTGGAATCAAGATTGCCGGGAGAAATATCAATAACTTCAGATATGCAGATGATACCACCCTTATGGCAGAAAGTGAAGAGGAACTCAAAAGCCTCTTGTTGAAAGTGAAAGTGGAGAGTGAAAAAGTTGGCTTAAAGCTCCACAATCAGAAAACGAAGATCATGGCATCTGGTCCCATCACTTCATGGGAAATAGATGGGGAAACAGTGGAAACAGTATCAGACTTTATTTTGGGGGGCTCCAAAATCACTGCAGATGGTGAGTGCAGCCATGAAATTAAAAGACACTTAGTCCTTGGAAAGAAAGTTATGACTAACCTAGATAGCATATTCAAAAGCAGAGACATTACTTTGCCAACAAAGTTCCATCTAGTCAAGGCTATGGTCTTTCCTGTGGTCATGTATGGATGTGAGAGTTGGACTGTGAAGAAGGCTGAGCGCCGAAGAATTGATGCTTTTGAACTGTGGTGTCGGAGAAGACTCTTGAGAGTCCCTTGGACTGCAAGGAGATCAACCAGTCCATTCTGCAGGAGATCAGCCCTGGGATTTCTTTGGAAGGAATGATGCTAAAGCTGGAACTTCAGTACTTTGGCCACCTCATGCGAAGAGTTGACTTTTTGGAAAAGACTCTAATGCTGTCTGGGGAGGCCTTGCAAATAGCTGTGAAAAGAAGAGAAGCGAAAAGCAAAGGAGAAAAGGAAAGATATAAACATCTGAATGCAGAGTTCCAAAGAATAGCAAGAAAAGATAAGAAAGCCTTCTTCAGCGATCAATGCAAAGAAATAGAATAAAACAACAGAATGGGAAAGACTAACGATCTATTCAAGAAAATCAGAGATACCAAAGGAACATTTCATGCAAAAATGGACTTGATAAAGGACAGAAATGGTATGGACCTAACAGAAGCAGAAGATATTAAGAAGAGGTGGCAAGAATACACAGAAGAACTGTACAAAAAAGAGCTTCACGACCCAGATAATCATGATGGTGTGATCACTGACCTAGAGCCAGACATCCTGGAATGTGAAGTCAAGTGGGCCTTAGAAAGCATCACTACGAACAAAGCTAGTGGAGGTGATGGAATTCCAGTGGAGCTATTCCAAATCCTGAAAGATGATGCTGTGAAAGTGCTACACTCAATATGCCAGCAAATTTGGAAAACTCAGCAGTGGCCACAAGATTGGAAAAGGTCAGTTTTCATCCCAATCCCAAAGAAAGGCAATGCGAAAGAGTGCTCAAACTACGGCACAATTGCACTCATCTCACACGCTAGTAAAGTAATGCTCAAAATTCTCCAAGCCAGGCTTCAGCAATATGTGAACCGTGAACTTCCTGATGTTCAAGCTGGTTTTAGAAAAGGCAGAGGAACCAGAGATCAAATTGCCAACATCCACTGGATCACGGGAAAAGCAAGAGAGTTCCAGAAAAACATCTATTTCTGCTTTATTGACTTTGCCAAACCTTTGACTGTGTAGATCACAATAAAGTGTGGAAAATTCTGAAAGAGATGGGAATACCAGACCACCTGATCTGCCTCTTGAGAAATCTGTATGCAGGTCAGGAAGCAACAGTTAGAACTGGTCATGGAACAACAGACTGGTTCCAAATAGGAAAAGGAGTACGTCAAGGCTGTATATTATCACCATGTTTATTTAACTTATGTGCAGAGTACATCATGAGAAATGCTGGACTGGAAGAAACGCAAGTTGGAATCAAGATTGCCGGGAGAAATATCAATAACCTCAGATATGCAGATGACACCACCCTTATGGCAGAAAGTGAAGAGGAACTCAAAAGCCTTTTGATGAAAGTGAAAATGGAGAGTGAAAAGGTTGGCTTAAAGCTCAACATTCAGAAAACGAAGATCATGGCATCTGGTCCCATCACTACATGGGAAATAGATGGAGAAACAGTGGAAACAGTGTCAGACTTTCTTTTTCTGGGCTCCAAAATCACTGCAGATGGTGACTGCAGCCATGAAATTAAGAGATGCTTATTCCTTGGAAGGAAAGTTATGACCAACCTAGATAGCATATTCAAAAGCAGAGACATCACTTTGCCAACAAAGGTTCGCCTAGTCAAGGCTATGGTCTTTCCTGTGGTCATGTATGGATGTGAGAGCTGGACTGTGAAGAAGGCTGAGTGCCGAAGAATTGATGCTTTTGAACTGTGGTGTTGGAGAAGACTCTTGAGAGTCCCTTGGACTGCAAGGAGATCCAACCAGTCCATTCTGAAGATCAGCCCTGGGCTTTCTTTGGAAGGAATGATGCTGAAGCTGAAACTCCAGTATTTTGGCCACCTCATGCGAAGAGTTGACTCATTGGAGAAGACTCTGATGCTGGGAGGGATTGAGGGCAGGAGGAGAAGGGGACGACAGAGGATGAGATGGCTGGATGGCATCACTGACTCGATGTACTTGAGCCTGAGTGAACTCTGGGAGTTGGTGATGGACAGGGAGGCCTGGCGTGCTGTGATTCATGGGGTTGCAAAGAATTGGACACGACTGAGCAACTGAACTGAACTGACTTCCCACTGTATCTTCACATGGTAGAAGGGGAGGGGGAGTGTGGTCTCTTTTCCACAAACACTAATCCCACTCATCAGAGCTCGATGCTCCTGTCCTAAGAACTTCCCCTAGATGCCACCTATTAATACCATCATATAGAGTATTAGGAATTTAACATATGAATTTGGGTGGACACAAAAACTCAGGCCATAGCCAAATACAGTAAAATATCCATGAAGTTGGTGTAGGTGAGACTTCCTTCCACTGGATAGAAAAATTACTAAATATATAAAGGTCAAAAATCAATAAGATAGATTGCAATAAAAATAAGAAGTTATATTTTTCAAATACACCATGGGCATGCATGGTTGCTTCAGTCTTGTTCAAGTATTCAGCTCAGTTACTTTCAGTCACTCAGTCATGTCCGACTCCCTGCGACCACATGAATTGTAGCACGCCAGGCCTCTGTGCATGCTTCACCAACTACCCGGAGTTCACTCAGACTCATATCCATTGAATCAATAATGCCATCCAGCCATCTCATCCTCTATCGTCCCCTTCTCCTCCTGCCCCTAATCCCTCCCAGCATCAGAGGCTTTTCAAATGAGTCAACTCTTCACATGAGATGGCCAAAGTACTGGAGTTTCAGCTTCAACATCATTCCCTCCAAAGAAATCCCAGGGCTGATCTCCTTCAGAATGGACTGGTTGGATCTCCTTGTAGTCCAAGGGACTCTAAAGAGTCTTCTCCAATACCCAGTTCAAAAGCATCTATTCTTCAAAAGCATGAATTGTTCAACTATCAGTTCAGTTCAGTCCCTCAGTCGTGTCCAACTCTTTGTGACCCCATGAATCGCAGCACGCCAGGCCTCCCTGTCTATCACCAACTCCTGGAGTTCACTCAGACTCACATCCATCGAGTCAGTGATGCCATCCAGCCATCTCATCCTCTGTTGTCCCCTTCTCCTCCTGCCCCCAATCTCTCCCAGCATCAGAGTCTTTTCCAATGAGTCAAATCTTCCCATGAGATGGCCAAAGTACTGGAGTTTCAGCTTTAGCATCATTCCTTCCAAAGAAATCCCAGGGCTGATCTCCTTCACAATGGACTGGTTGGAATCGATCTCCTTGCAGTCCAAGGAACTCTCAAGAGTCTTCTCCAACACCACAGTTCAAAAGCATCAGTTCTTCCACACTCAGCCTTCTTCACAGTCCAACTCTTATATCCATACATGACCACAGGAAAAACCATAGCCTTGACTAGATGGACCTTTGTTGGCAAAGTAATGTCTCTGATTTTGAATATGTTATCTAGGTTGGTCATAACTTTCCTTCCAAGGACTAAGCGTCTTTTAATTTCATGGCTGCAATCACCATCTGCTGTGATTTTGGAGCCCAGAAAAAGAAAGTCTGACACTGCTTTCACTGTTTCCCCATCTATTTCCCATGTAGTGATGGGACCAGATGCCATGATCTTCGTTTTCTGAATGTGGAGCTTTAGGCCAACTTTTTCACTCTCCACTTTCACTTTCATCAAGAGACAAAATTTTAAGTTCCTCTTTACTTTCTGCCATAAGGGTGGTGTCATCTGCATATCTGAGGTTACTGATATTTCTCCCAGCAATCTTGATTCCAGCTTGTGTTTCTTCCAGTCCAGCATTTCTCAAGATGTACTCTGCATATAAGTTAAACAAACAGGGTAACAATATACAGCCTTGATGCACTCCTTTTCCTATTCGGAACCAGTCTGTTGTTCCATGTCCAGTTCTAACTGTTGCCTCTTGCCCTGCATACAGATTTCTCAAGAAGCAGGTCAGATGATCTGGTATTCCTATCTCTTTCAGAATTTCCCACAGTTATTGTGATCCATACAGTCAAAGGCTTTGGCATAGTCAACAAAGCAGAAATAGATGTTTTTCTGGAACTCTCTTGCTTTTTTCATGATCCAGTGGATGTTGGCAATTTGATCTCTGGTTCCTCTGCCTTTTCTAAAACCAGCTTGAACATCTGGAAGTTCACAGTTCACATAATGCTGAAGCCTGGTTTGGAGAATTTTGAGCATTCTTTACCAGCATGTGAGATGAGTGCAATTGTGCAGTAGTTTGAGCATTCTTTGGCATTGCCTTTCTTTGGGATTGGAATGAAAACTGACCTTTTCCAGTCCTATGGCCACTGCTGAGTTTTCCAAACTTGCTGTTCAACTATAAACAGATTCAAAAGACATATTATACAGTGAGAGAAGATATTGCTCAAATATGTCTCTTCGGTCGTGTGCGACTCTGTTCGACCCCATAGATCGTAGCCCACCAGGCTCCGACATTCCTGGGATTCTCCAGGCAAGAACACTGGAGTGGGTTGCCATTTCCTTCTCCAATAAATATAAACACAGATCCATAAAAGTCAAGGACTCATACATACAACATAAAATGTATTCCTATAATTCAATAATAGAAGATAATCCAATAGAAAAAAATTGACAAAATATTGATTTAACCAGGCACTTTCAAAATTTCACATCCAACTTGCAACTTTAACATGACACACCTATAAATATGTATAGATGAAATAATGTGGTGTCTAGGACTTTCTTCAAAATATTCCAAAGAGGCAAAGGCCAGAAGAGCAAATGGAAATGAAACAAGAGTGGCAGTGACTTGATTGATAGCTGTTGCAGCTGTGTGATGAAGATATGGGGTCATTAAACTAGTTCCACGATCAAAATTTTCCATATGCTCTGTGACAACCTGGAGGGATAGGGTAGGAAGTGAAGTTGGAGGAGGTTCAGAATGGAGGAGATACATGTATACCCGTGATCCATTCATATTGATGTATGGCAAAAGCCATCACGATATAGTAAAGCAATTATCCTCCAATTAAAATATTATTTTAATTATTCTCCTATTAAAATAAATTTAAAATTTTTTCAATGATAAATATTAAAGAAATAAAGAAAAAACTTTAATTAAGAAAACTTGGTATATATCTTACAAGGTTCTGAAATTATGCTCTAGTACTCCATGGAAGCTTGGCTACATATAGGGTTAGAAAACCTAGGACTCAGAGTAGCCATGTGGTTAATAAATGAAATTTTCTTTCCTAGATTTCCATGTACTTTTCCCATAAATTTCTATTTTAAATGCTATCTGAGCCTGTCTCTTCTTTGCAACTTTAAAGACCTTAATGTGTTGAATAGACTTATTGAAAGTGAAAGTGAAAATGAAGTTGCTCAGTCGTGTCCGACTCTTTGTGATCCCATGGACAATAGCCCACCAGGCTTCTCCATCCATGGAATTTTCTAGGCAAGAGTACTGGAGTTGCCATTTCCTTCTCCAGGGGAGAAGGATTACTGACCCAGGGTGCAAACTCGGTCTCCCTCATTGTAAGCAGACACTTAACTGTCTGAGTCACCTGGAAAGCCCTTCAGACTCACTGAGGAAACCTCATTTATTTGGTGAATATTTACTTAGTATCTGTATATTGCAGGACAAATATGAAATACATGCAAAATACGGCTTTATTATCTTCATTCTTTTAACATGATCCATAAAAAAAAGTTGTGTGTGTGTGTAACAAGCATCTACTGACCCTTTCAGTGCTTTAATTTTTTACTATTTTGATCATTGTGAGTACAGAGCCTAAAGGAACAAATCAGATACGTTCATTCACCTAAAATAATTGAAACAAAAATAGAGTTTTTCTCTTCCTGTCCTGTTTTCTCAAGAAGACTCTAGTTCAATTAACCAAATTGCACTGGTTAACCACACACAAAAAAGAGAGAGATATTATATTTTATATTAATTGTATTAAAGCAAAACAAGAGGTGATATAAAGGGAATGTTTTATATGAGTTTGTCTTTTTTTCTCTCATCAACTAGATATGTAAATTCTAGGAGTATGCATCCTTATAAAATGTTGTATTCTTCCAAGTGTTGCATAAAATAAGCACATAGTAGATATCTTAGTTAAATTAAAAATATATGCTCGCATATTACTTGGACTGAGTATATTATTGTTTCAAGTAACATATATGAGCATTTACTAAAATAAGATCATTAAATTAACATTATAATATTTCTTCTAATACTTTCTTCTTATAAAACATCATTGAAATACTAATTATTTGTAAAACTGATATTGCACATTGATTGGCAGTAACAGAAAGAATTTTATATTTCTGAATCCACTCTAAATGCAAGCATCTTTTTGCTCATCTTTCTAAAACTTTCTGTAGTTTGAAATTGGAATACACTAAATCTTAATTTCAAATGCAGTGTATTCCCAACAGCAGAGTTTATGTGTTTCTCTTTATGAAACTGTTTGAAAACCTGCAAGTGTCAGCTGACTGAATGCTAAAGAGAATTGGAGGACAATTGAATTGTGTGATGTTCATTAAATGTGCTTTAATTTACATCCAGAATCTGATTTGAGTATTATCCAAGTTTTAAAAGGGCCATTTTGAGGAAGCGAGATATTAAAGTGCTCAGGAGAATAGTAGTATTTAGGTCAAATCCCGGTTCTAAACCATAATGATCTGATTTACTTATCCTTTGCCTTGTTAGATTACAAGTACAATAAATTATGTGTTCTAATGCTAATATAATTACATGACTTTTATGGTAGGGCAGGGAAAAAAAGAAGAGTCCCCCAAGGATGTTTACATTCTAATCCCTGAAACCTGTGACAATGTTATGTTACATGAATAGAGAAGTTAAGGTTGCAGATGAAATTAAGGTTTCTTATCCGATAACTTTAAATTGGAAGATTTTCCTCAATTATTTGAGTGTTCTAATATAATCACAAAGGACTTTAAGAGTTGGAAGATGGAAAGAAAAAAGCCGTTTCATACTGATGAAATGTAAAAAAAGACTTAACTGAATATTGCCAACAATGTTTAGAAAGGATGGCCTGTTTGGATTTGTTTCTGCTTATGGTACTCTGGGTTTCTGCTTATGGTCCCATCACTGCATGGGAAATAGATGGGTAAACAGTGGAAACAGTGTCAGACTTTGTTTTTCTGGGCTCCAAAATCACTGCAGATGGTGACTGCAGCCATGAAATTAAAAGACGCTTACTCCTTGGAAGGAAAGTTATGACCAACCTAGATAGCATATTCAAAAGCAGAGACATTACTTTACCAACAAAGGTTCGTCTAGTCAAGGCTATGGTCTTTCCTGTGGTCATGTATGGATGTGAGTGCTGGACTGTGAAGAAGGCTGAGCGCCAAAGAATTGATGCTTTTGAACTGTGGTGTTGGAGAAGACTCTTGAGAGTCCCTTGGACTGCAAGAAGATCCAACCAGTCCATTCTGAAGGAGATCAATCCTGGAATTTCTTTGGAAGGAATGATGCTAAAGCTGAAACTCCAGTATTTTGGCCACCTCATGCGAAGAGTTGACTCATTGGAGAAGACTCTGATGCTGGGAGGGATTGAGGGCAGGAGGAGAAGGGGACGCCAGAGGATGAGATGGCTGGATGGCATCACTGACTGGATGGATGCGAGTCTGAGTGACCTCCGGGAGCTGGTGATGGACAGGGAGGCCTGGCGTGCTGCAATTCATGGGGTCGCAAAGAGTCGGACACGACTGAGCGACTGATCTGATCTGATGGTACTCTTGGCACCCCACCCCAGTACTTTTGCCAGGAGAATCCCATGGATGGAGGATCCTGGTAGGCTCCAGTCCATGGGGTCGCTGAGAGTCGGACACGACTGAGCGACTTCACGTTCACTTTTTACTTTCATGCATTGGAGAAGGAAATGGCAACCCACTCCAGTGTTCTTGCCTGGAGAATCCCAGGGACGGGGGAGCCTGGTGAGCTTCCATCTATGGGGTCTCACAGAGTCGGACACAACTGAAGCGACTTAGCAGCAGCAGCAGCAGCATGGTACTCTTGATGGGCTTCCCTGGTGGCTTGGTTGGTAAAGAATCCACCTGAAATGCGGGAGACCTAGGTTCGACCCCTAGGTTGGGAAGATCCCCTGGAAGACAGCATGACAATCCACTCCAGTATTCTTGCCTAGAGAATCCCCATGGACAGAGGAGACTGGTGGGCTACCGTCCATGGGGTCACAAAGAGTTGGGCACGACTGAGAGACTAAGCACAGCAGTCCAGTTATTAAAGAATAAGCCAGTACAGTTGCATGTACACATGTTGTTGGAGAATGAAGGAGACTTTCCTAAAATGGGCACTGATATGGATTGAATTTTGTTCCTTAAAATTTATATGTTGTTTTCTCCCTTGCTAGTGAGAGAATAAAAAGGACTTTGCAAAGAGTAAAAGCAAACAAAAAAAAAATCTTTGAAAGGGATGAAGGGACAAAACTCTGTGTGCTCCTGGCAGATATAAAAGATGACTATGGTTACTGGGCAAGATCCCCAGGTGGTTCAGTGGTAAAGAATCTGCCTGCCAATGCAGGAGAGGCAAGAGACTCTGATTCCATCCCTGAGTAGGGGAGATCCCCTGGAGGAGGGCATGGCAGCCCACTCCAGTATTTTTGCTTGGAGAATCCCATGGACAGAAGGATCCGGTAGGCTATGGCCCATGGGGTTGCAAAGAATTAGAGACAACTGCTGCTACTGCTAAGTCGCTTCAGTCGTGTCTGACTCTGTGCGACCCCATAGACGGCAGCCCACCAGGCTCTGCCGTCCCTGGGATTCTCCAGGCAAGAACACTGGAGTGGGTTGCCATTGCCTTCTCCATTGTGTGAAAGTGAAAAGTGAAAGTGAAGTCGCTTAGTCGTGTCCGACTCGTAGTGACCCCATGGACTGCAGCCTACCAGGCTCCTCCATCCATGGGATTTTCTAGGCAAGAGTACTGGAGTGGCTTGCCATTGCCTTCTCCGAGACACAACTGAGCCCACAGCATATGGCTATTGAGCAGCAACTTAAGACAACTCATACTTTCATTACCCATTTCTCATATCATTTGTCATTCAGGTTCAATAACTAAGATCTATGGCTTCTTGGAAATCTAGGAGTTGCTGGGGGCTGGGCAGACAACAACTATAACTGCAGCATCAAACTACACACACACACATGCATACATACCCTATTGCACTTCAATCTTCAGTTCAGTTCAGTTGTTCAGTCATGTCTGACTCTTTGTGACCCCATTACTGCAGCACGCTAGGCTTCCTTGTCCATCACCAGCTCCTGGAGTTTACTCAAACTCATGTCCATTGAATAGGTAATGCCATCCAACCATCTCATCCTTTGGTGTCCCCTTCTCCTCCCGCCTTCAATCTTTCCCAGCATCAGGGTCTTTTCAAATGAGTCAGTTCTTCGCATCAGGTGGCCAAAGTATTGGAGTTTCAGCTTCAACATCAGTCCTTCCAATGAATCCTTAGGATGGACTGTTGGATCTCCTTGCAGTCCAAGGGACTCTAAAAAGTCTTCTCCAACACCACAGTTCAAAAGCACCAATTCTTCAGCGCTCAGCTTTCTTTAGAGTCCAACTCCCATGTCCATACATGACTACTGGAAAAACCATAGCTTTGACTAGACTTTGTTGACAAAGTAATGTCTCTGTTTTTAATATGCTGTCTAGGTTGGTCATAACTTTTCTTCCCAAGAGCAGGCATCTTTTAATTTCATGGCTACAGTCACCATCTCCAGTGATTTTGGGGCCCAAGAAAATACAGTCTGTCACTGTTTCCATTGTTTTCCCATCTATTTGACATGAAGTGATGGGACCAGATGCCATGATCTTAGTTTTCTGAATGTTGAGTTTGAAGCCAACTTTTTCACTCTCCTCTTTCACTTTCATCAAGAGGCTCTTTAGTTCTTCTTCACTTTCTGCCATAAGGGTGGTGTCATCTGCATATCTGTATATACTTCAATTTTAGCTGCTTCCAAAACTTCCTGTCTTCCCTGATAGTGTCACTATCACTGTTTTGCTTCCCGATTGCAATATAACAGAATAAGGGAAAAAATAAATTTGTCCTGGCCAGAATGCGGAACAGAGGATTTTAAAAAAGACATAAAGAGAGTTTCATACTCAGGCAGCATCAGAGGAATTGCCTTCAAAAATGTGTCTGAGTGTATGTGATACATTTACTTGGAGAGCCTCTAATTTCTTGTGATCTATAGACCAAAGAAAAACTGTGTCATGGATATTTTTACCAATAAACTCTAATTAGGTTTCTATTTTCTTTGTGTGTGTTTTTTTTTTTGTTTTTCTACAGAGAGTAAAATAAATTTTCATTCAACATTTCATGGTACTTAACTGCATTTTTTTAATTCCTCTTATATCCACATTAAAATTTTTTATTCGGTTTTTGATCATTTTTTCTAGGTGTGTATTAAACTTCATAATGTATTCCTCAGAGACACTTCTTCGGTAATGCTATCCACAGACATATGAAATAAGCAAAAATATACTTGGATAGTAAAAGATTCACAAGGACAATGCACTAAAATATATGCTTAAAAAATATATGTCATAAAAATGTTGCTTGGATTATCACCCATAGCTTATTTAATTCTATTTCACACAGCCTTAATCAATTCAATTACCTGGTAGAAAAAATTTAAAGATACTACAATCAGTAAATTAGAAAGAGATGGCGTCTAGAGGAAAATACACTGAGAGTATAAAAAAGTAATTACTGAGATCTCAAAGTGAGGACAAAGGTAGAAATGAACAGAAGTTGAACACAGGTTACAAAGATATTCATTTCTTGAGTTGTTTAATATATAGAGCACACTTATCATTTAGTTAGGTTGTTCTTTCACTCAATAAATATTTCTTTACATCCACAAGGAGAAAATTAAGTGTGAACACCTGGAGGAATAGATAGAATAAAAGTGAAGATTTATATTGAATTTGCATTGTGTCTGAAACATATTAAGCTTTCCTTCTATATTAATTTATTTAATTCTCAATGTAAAGAGTGGATACTTTTGTTATATCCAATTGACAGTGATCAGAAAGATTAGCAAATTTGTCAAAAGGCCACACCCCCAGCAGTGATTAGAGCTTAGTTTGAACTGGCTCCAGAACCTACACTCATAGACACTGCATTGTGTTTGCTCCTGAAACACCAACTGACTGTCAAAATACTGTGCTTTGGGCCATAAAAATAATTTCAAATTAGGAACTTGAGTCTTACTGCTATTTATTTTCTAAGAACTGATCTCTCCTCCCCCATAAGAACTTAACTAGATGGGCATGGGCCACCCAGCTTGAGAATATAGTTTCTAGTTTTCTTTATAGCTAGCTGTCTTCCAAACATCATGTAAGCTGAAATGATGTATATAACTCCCATTTCACAAGATTAAAAGAAATCTTATCTCCCGCATCCTCTCTTGCCCTCCCATAGACTGTTGAGTTTTCACAGTGGCAACTTAGCTTCAACTACCTAGCCAAGAGCAACTGGAGAAAAAAGAGAGAAATAATTTGGGTGACTGAACAACTTCACATAACAGACCATTTGCTGCTGTGCTAAGAAATATAAGTGTGGGGACCTGTTAGTTTAGATTGGCATCTGAAGTGAGGGCAGTCTTGTCGGATTAAGTCCTTAGTCTGTGGAGTCTTATACCAACTCCAGTTAGTCAGTACCAGAACTGAATTGTAGGACACTAGGTTGGTGTCAGATAATTGGAGAACTGGTTGGTGTAGGGAAGGAAAAAACTAACAGCAGCCTAAGACAATCATCTCTAGAATGTTATAAGAGAGAGCAACAACTTTAATCTTATTTTATATCTTTGGTGTCTTTCTTACAGCATGTTAATCTGTTTTCTATCTAATGCAGAATTTAGAATGTGCTGTGCAATGAAGGCATCATTGAAATACTGTGTGATTATCTTGGAGAGAAATCTTTTCATGGAAAGTGTCATGATCCAATGGAAATTTTTCAGACAAGCAGGACAGAGATCAAGGACATAGTTCTAGATTTATTATGTTCACCCGTTTTCAATATTATTGAGTCCCCACCATGTGTCCTGTTATGTACTGAGGATGTAAAGAGGATGTCTTTCTCTGAAGAGAAAGACAATAAAAGCAACAGGTAGAAAATAATATGAAACTTACTGTAATGGAGGAAAAGTTTTCTAAAATGCTAAAGGAGAAGGATCCTAAAGTTGTAGGAAAGGAAAAGGAGAGAGTACACAGCAACTTTCCAAGAAAGCTGATACTTGAAGCAAATATTTGAGAATGAATGGAAGTTTACTGCACAGAAAATGCGGGGTTGGGATTTGTTCTGGGCATGAGCAACATCATTTACAAAAGCAAAGAGATGTAAATCAGTATGAAACAATGAATAGTAGTATTTCCTTACTGTTGAAATATATAAAATAGAAAGTGGGAAGAAATGATATGGGAGAGGAGCTGAAGAGTGTGTACTTTATACTGAAAACAAAGCAAGGTCATTGAATCTTTTAAAATATGGGACATGTGCTAATATTCATGTATTATGTTTGAAGGTGAAGGTGAAGTCGCTCAGTCATGTCCAACTCTCTGCGAGCCCGTGGACTGTAGCCTACAAGGCTTCTCCGTCCATGGGATTCTCAAGGCAAGAATACTGGAGTGGTTTACCATTTCCTTCTCCAGGGGATCTTCCTGACCCAGGGATGGAATCCGGGTCTCCCGCATTGGAGGCAGACGCTTTAACCTCTGAGCATATGTTAAATTCTTTGCTAGTTATAGAGGATACACAAAGCTGAAGCGCGGTATCTGCCTTCCAGAAGTTCACTGTCTATTGGAAAAACCACATAAATAAACAACAGTGATGCCTTGTGATAAATGTTTCTAGGAAGGCAAATATAGCGTGCTTGTGTTATGGAAGAAGAACAGAATATGGGAAATTATGAAAATGAGAAAGAGAACAGTTCATTTAAGGACTTGCAAGTAGTTGAAAAGTGATTTGAGGGGTGGGAAACAGTAAGAACAAGAGAATGAGCCTGGAGAATAGTTAGTGGCCAGATCAAGAAGGTCTTTGATGCCATATTAAGGAGACTGTATTTTATTTTGAAATCAATCACAAACTGTGAAAAGAGAAATCTAGAAGGTACAGCAATATTCATGATACAGGAGGGAAGGGAAGAGGATGCACATCTTATGTGTCTCTTTGAGCAACTGGAATGATGAGGTTTTTAATTGAGATAGGAAATAAATGGTACAGAGTCATGTTATTAGGGGAAGCACACTAACTGAAACTGCCCACCCTGGCCAGGCACCATAGTAACCATTTGCATGAGTTGTTTTAGGAGAGGAGATCCTGGTAAGGCACAGGGAATGAATAAGCCACCACCAACTGGAAAAGTTCGGGAAAGGTCAAAAGGAGACACCACATGTCCGACCACCTTCTCGCTGGCATCCATCTTGGCTGAACAAGGTGTGCACCACCAGGAAGGACTCTGAGTCAGGATGGTTGGCTAAAGACAACCTGGAAGCTAATCCCATCACCATAAAACTGGTGGGACTGTGAGCCATGTGGCAGAGCAGTTCTCCTGGGTTCCCTTACCCTAATGCTCTCTGCCCGGGCACCCTTTCCCAATAAAATCCCTTGCTTTGTCAGTACATATGTCTCCTCAGTCAATTCATTTCTGAATGTTAGACAAGAGCCTGGTTTCGGGCCCTGGAAGGAGTCACCCTTTCTGCAACAATTTTAGGAACGGGAAAATAAGCCATTGCACATGGGCTTTACACTTATTTCTGTGTTCCTTTTTTCTTTTTCTCTCTCTCTTCTTTTTTTCTTATTCTTTATCCCATGGAAGCTTCCTGCCTTCTACCTCACTTTGCAATTCTATGGGCCCTTCAGAATGGAGACTGACTGCTACCTGAAATTTAATGTTTGTTTTTATTATCTTAATTATCATCTTTAATCATCTTTAAACATGAAAGCATTTTAGAGATATGATCTTCTTTTTTAACTACACAGCATGTGGGATCTTAGTTCCTCAACCGAGAATCAAACCCGCACCCTCTACCTTGGAAGTGTGGAGTGTTAACCACTGAACCACTGGGGGAGTCCTGTATTTAAGCATTTTAACATGGTCACATTGGTTATATAAGGCCAGGCCTTGGTTGTTGGAATGTGAATAGAGAAAGAAGAAAATGTGCAAGAAAAACTAATACTTGTAAAATAATTCTGATTTTTTCAGCACAAGGAAATCTTATTTATGACTTGTTTTGAAATAGAAGGGTTTCATACATTGTTTTCCCCAAAGATCTTCTCTTCACTAGACAGAATCCCCAGGAAATTACTGCTAAAAATCAAAACTAAATGAAATCTAAACTAAAACAGAAAAAGAAAAAGTCACATTATAAAAGTGTGACTCTATATTCTAAAATTCACATTGTAAAATGGCAGTATTTATAAAATTCTCATAAGCAGATGGCAATTTTGAGCATTAACTGTCTTGATGTTAATAACTCAGTTGTCTCACGTCTCTACCTTTAAGAATCTGTCCTTGACCAGCATAAGAGCAACTTTGGAATAGAGAACTCCGATTAATACTCATGTGTAATTATGTCCTATAGGCCAGATTCCCATTACAACACATGGAAGAGTGAAATTCATGGATGAAGATACGGCCTAGGACTGTGGGCTCAGAACCACAACCATAGCCAGACTTTGAGAAAGAGTCTTACAATTTATGCTTATTTTTTATCAAGTAGCTGGGTTTTTCAGGAAGCAGCAAAAAAACATGTTCTATTTTGTTCTATTTTCTAAAAGAAAGAGGGGAGTTCCCAGATTCTAAGCAGTATACTTCTATTCCTAATCCTGGCGAAAGCCCTTGGAAAGGATGGTTGTTTTGTTTTCGAAGCCTTCAGGAAACGGCGGCTTTATTCATAACACTTTTCACTGAAGCAGCAGCAACATCCATAGCAACTTGCTCACACAAAGCTCCTGTTAAACAGGAGAGTCAGGGAAGAGAAAAGCTCTACTATAAGAAGGTGAAGCTGACTTCACAACCACAGGCATCCTTGGGCTCGACTCAGTGGCGAAGGGGGACAAAGACTTCATAGTGAGCTTTTGACACTCTGAGAGTGGCTTGGGAGTTCTTACTATTCAAGCAAAATAATAAAACAATTATTTTCCCTTAGTAATGATTAATACAGGCCATTGAACATGAAGGAGCTCTTAAGACTACAATGTGCTCTCTCAGTTCTTATAGAAGTTTTCTTTCCTCTAATAAATGCCCAGTATAACCACTTGTGCTGCTACCCGGTAAAGTCATGCTGTAATCCTCACGAATGATGCTCGAGACAGCACCAGTCTCATGTCATCTCTGCACTGTCTTACGTGGGCAGCAGGGAGATACTCAAAGCAGGAGACTTGTAAAGGAAAATATATATATTTATTATTTAGCTGAGATGTTGCTCATATGTCTATGTATGATAATAGTGTTCTCTTTTCCTATATGTGTCTTCAAAGGCATAAATGACACAACATTGAGTTAGTGCGGGGCACATGAATGGCCTCTTGATGTTTAATTACAGGGAAGTGTTCCCTGGAAATGAGCCAGGGTATCTTGTGAATCCCACAGCTTTCGTTTAGTGCTGTCTCTGCCTCGCTGCCGCTGAGGTGCTGTGATCTTATTCATTGCCCTGTACCAAAATGCTGTGTGCAATTTTCTGCTCTGCCTAGTAAGGATGATTTAGCCATTGTTAGTTTAGGTCAGAGTTAATTTAATTGCCCTTACTGTTGATGCATCATAATACATATGTTAGTAGTCATGGCACCCTGCTTAGGGGACCCTTTGGGTTATTTAGTGTCAGCCCATTTCACCTGCATAGGTTCAGGAAGTTTCACCCCTTCACAAAAGCACTGTGCACTCATTAATTCTTACAGTGCTTTTGAGTGTGAAGCTGATTATATTCATAGCAGCAGTACTAGAAGAAGTAGCATTTCCCAGCATCCTTCTATGTGTGGAGACTTCTTTGCGAAATAAAAGATCCAGATGCCTGCTAAACATTAAAGTTCTTTGTTAAGTTTTTATTAGCATATAGTTGATTTACGGTTTTTCAGGTGTACAGCAAGGTGATTCAGTTATATATATATATATATACATATATATATGCACATATATATGTATTCTTTTATAGATTCTTTTCCATTACAGGTTATTACAAGATATTGAATACAGTTCCCTGTGCTATACAGTAGATCGTTATTGTTTATCTATTTTATATAAATAATGTATATACATTAATCCTAAATTCCAAATTTACTCCCCTTCTTTTGGTAACCATGAATTTGTTTTCTATGTCAGTCTATTTCTGTTTTGTAAATAAGTTCATTTGAATCCTTCTTTTAGATTCCATATACTAGAGATGCCATATATTTGTTTTTCTCTGACTTACTTCACTTAGTATAATAATTTCTAGGTTCATCCATGTTGCTGTAAATGGCATTATTTCATTCTTTTTATAGCTAAATAATATTCCATTGTATGTATCTTACTATGCTATGATGTGCTTAGTCGCTCAGTTGTGACTCTTTGCTACCCCATGGATTGTAGCTTGCCAGGCTCCTCTGTCCATGGGGACAAGGCAAGAATACTAGAGTGGGTTGCCATGCCCTCTTCCAGGGGATCTTCCCAACTTAGGGATCAAACCCAGGTCTCCTGCATTACAGACAGATTCTTTACCAGCTGAGGCACCAGGGAAGCCCAAGAATACTGGAGTGGATAGCCTATCCCTTCTCAGGGGACTTTCCTGACCCAGAAATCGAACTCTTGTCTCCTTCATTGCAGGCAGATTCTTTACCAGCTGAGGTACCAGGGAAGTCCATGTATATACTACATCTTCTTTACCCATTCATCAGCTGAAGGATATTTAGGTTGCTTCCATGTCTTGGCCATTAGAAACAGTGTTGCTATGAACATTGAGGTGCAGGTATCTTTCTGAATTAGTTTTCTCTGGAAGACCAGAATTGATACTTCTGGATAATATGGTAGTTCTAGTTTTAGTTTTTAAGGAAACTCCAAACTGTTTTCTATATTAGCTATACCAATTTATATTCCCAACAGTGTAGCAGAATTCCCTTTTCTCCATACCTTCTCCAGTATTTATTATTTGCAGACTTTTTGAAGATGGCTATTTTGACTCATCTGAGGTGATACCTTATTGCAGTTTTGATTGGCATTTCTCTAATAATTGAGCATCTTTTACTGGTAGCATCAAAATGCTCTCATCTCAACCTCACAGTTGGTTGAAATTCTGTATTAGTTTCTTGCTGCACTGGATACTCCAATACTTAGAAAACAATTACTTCCTTTATATATTTGTGAGTATAATCATTATACCACCATCCTTATGGGAAGGATCACAATCACCCAGGCATTATTTCTGAGCATAGCATAATCTGCTTTTAGTTATAGTTTCTAGGAAGGGGTTTGGTATATTTGAGATATTATGAGGAGAATGATGTAGTTTTGTAACATTACATCTAAGTTACTCTAGAGATAATCTCATTCAATTTCTTGTACATATATGAGTGTTAAGGAGAGCAGATGAATTGCCTAAGATCATCCCACTAATTAGTGTCAGAGACGGTGACAAGCTGGACTTCCAGAAGTCCCTGACCCTTTACCCACCCCCACCCCCACCCCCCCAGCTCTCCAGAGACCATGACCAAATGCTGTAGAAACCTTAGATCCTAGGAGCAATACCCTAATATTCTTAGGCAGTGCTAAGATGTGTTTTGCTACCAATATATGACTACATAATACTGAGTACTTAGCTGGCACAGTGGTAAAGAATCCACCTGCCGATGCAGGAGATGCAGATTCAATTCCTGGATGGGAAGATACCCTGGAGTAGAAAATGGCAAGCCACTCCAGTATTCTTGCTTGAGAAAGCCCATGGACGGAGGAGCCTGGTGGTCTACAGTCCATGGGGTCACAAAGACTCAGACAGGACTGAGCAACTGAATACACACAGCTTGGGGGATACTCAGGTAGGACTAGAAATATAGACAGAAAAGTTATATTGAGTCCCTGTGTTCACAGAAATCTCTATGTTAGGCCATAATGCTAGCACCCAGGGCCATTTGATATTTTCAGATGTGTCTGGAAGAAGTTATACTCCTGAAAAAAAAAAAAAATCCTCCCTTTTATTAAGCAGAATTAAAGGTAGAGGGTAAAGACCTTTTTTAGTGAAGCTGAAACATGAAAGGATAACTTAATTATTTTAGAATATAATCTACAAAATAGGTAAATATGCACATAGGATGACTATATAAGTAATTAGTTTTCAATAAATAATGAAATTAAAACCAAAGTGTCTTTTTATTAGTTGCAAACTGGGGGGAATAAGTGTATATAGTAGGGACACAGAATAGACAAAGAGAACAATGAAAGTGACATACTGGAATTAATCATTTCTTTTCTAATTTATTAGAACTGCTTCCTGTGGGAGATGAGATTTCAAGACCTGTTTGAGTGATGAAGAAAAGGGAATTTGTCAGGGAGGATCAAAAGTTTTGTGAGAGAAAGCAATTTGCCCAAGGTCACTTAACCAGCCAATGTCAGAGTAGGGAATTAAACACACTGAAAAGAAATGAATGTTTCTATAGTGAGTCTCTTATAAAAGCACCTTCAAGCAGATGTCAAGAATTTTCTCCAGGAGGTAGACGAGAATTACAATGACCTTCATGAAATTACGCATTTTGTTTCAAATAAAAGGAATCTTTTAGACTTCTCAACTGAGAAACCTGGGTTCTTAGGGCAGATCTAAACCTCCTTTCTCTATTGTCCATGAAAATGCTTTCTAAATTTCTATTGAACCTAGAGCAAGACAGAAATATCCATCTGAAGAGATGACAATTTAGTTTACTCAACTCTACATCTGAGGAATGTAATACTGTTTCCTCTTGAAAATAAGAGTAATAAATAAATGCAAACATTCATAGTCAAATGTCTGTCAAGAATCTCTGCCACAAGGAAACATACATTACATATGTAAATAGATAGCCAATGGAAATTTGCTGTATGACTCAGCGAGCTCAAACTGAGGCTGGGTAACAACCTGAGGGGTGGAGTAGGGAGGGAGAGGGAGGTGGGAGGGATGTTCAAGTGGGATGGGGCATGGGTAAACCTATGACTTAGTCATGTTGATGTTTAAATACTGTAAAGCAATTATCCTTTAATTAAAAATAAATAAAAAAAAGAGAATCTCTCCCAACTAATTAACCTGGGTAAGAATAGAACAGAGCAAGCAGCATGGCTAAGCACGTTAATGCCAACTTAGAAAAATTTCTTTCAATTAGTCATATCACCTAAGACTTGAAAAAGTACTTTCCTTATGAGCAGATCTCCATCCTTCCTAGGACCTAGTCATTCTTGTCTGCTTGTTCCTCATAGCAGCATCCCTACCTGATTTTATTACTTTTTCCCACTCAACTCTCTTTACCCTACTCCAGTGAAATCTCTATGAAGGCATAAACTGTGTAACTATGGTCACTGTTGTAACCCTAGCACTCAGAATAGGACATTTGCTGAACAAATATATGTCTGTGTGCTCAGTTGCTTCAGTTGTGTACGACTCTTTGTGACCCTATGGTCTGTAACCTGCCAGTCTCCTCTGTCCATGGGATTCTCCAGGCAAGAATACTGGAGGGGGTAACCATGACCTCCTCCAGGGGCTCTTCCTGACCCAAGAATTAAACCTGCATCTCTTGTTTGCAGGCAGATTCTTTACCTGCTGAGCCACCAGGGAACCCCTAAATAAATGTCTAACAAGTGCCATAAAATACTTAAAATAATTTTTCCTTTGTTTTTCAAAAAAAAAAAAAAAGTATGAAATCACTGAATAAAATCTGAAGGTAAACAAGTGGTGATTTTTATAATAAAGTATTTCATCATTAGTAAAGATGGTAGTTATTAAAGATTGCAAGTTATATGAATAGTATCTTCTTACACATATGTGATATATAGGATTCAAGCTGAAGGCTACACATTGAGGCCTCAGTTGAGACCCACAGTTCTAGAGATCATGCAGTAAGAATCACAGACAGGAGTTACTGATCACAAAAGAGCCGTGTGATACTTTTACACCACGCATCATTTCACATTGTCTCACTACTTGTAAAGCATCTGATGACACGGCAGGTGTGTAATCCAGAATCCTCACAATGGCTCAGAGGCTCCTACATGACCTGCTCCTGCTTATCTTCCAGAACTGATCTCCTACCATTTTAAAAAATTAATGGGCTTGTAATTTCTCAGTTCGATGGGCCATCTTTCTGTCCTTCAGCTGACTCAAGTTGGTGCCTGACTCAAGGCCTTTGTACTCAAAATTTTTCTGCCGAGAAAGTTCTTACCACAAATCTCCATATGGCCAGCTCCTTCTCAATGTCTAGGTTTTGACCCAAATGCCTTGGAATCTTCATTGCTTATTTTGTCTCACTTAGCCCACTTTAGTTACTCTATTATAGCATACTTTTAATTTATTTTTTACACAGCACTATCTGAAATTATATTATTCATTTACTAGCTTGTTAATTATGTGACTTGGCCCGTTAAAATAAAAGTGCTAAAAGAGAGAAGCCGTATTTGTTCTGTTCGTCTCCATATCCCCAGTGTTTAGTTACTGGATGTAATAAATATATATTGAGTGGATTAACAATTCCAGAGTTTTAACATGTCTAGAGGATGAGCCTGGTCAGGAGCCTTCCAGGGATCAGTACGATATACAGGAAAGAAGAAATGTGAGTGGCATATAAACAGAGTGAGAAAACTTCAGCTGGCTGGTTCCACAGCCTCAATGTTGAGGACATGACCTTCCCAATTAAACAGTGAACTTCTTAAAGTCAGGGAACTGAATCTCAATCATCTTCATGACCCCAGATCCAAGCATAATGTGTATGTTATGTTCACTTCAGTTCAGTTGCTCAGTCGTGTCCGACTCTTTGCAACCCCATGAATCACAGCATGCCAGGCCTCCCCGTCCATCACCAACTCCCAGAGTTCAAACAGACTCAAGTCCATCAAGTCTTTGATGCCATCCAGCCATATCATCCTCTATTGTCCCCTTCTCCTCCTGCCCCCAATCCCTACCAGCATCAGAGTGTTTTTCAATGAGTCAACTCTTTGCATGAGGTGGCCAAAGCACTGGAGTTTCAGCTTCAACATCTGTCCTTCCAATGAACACCCAGGACTGAACTCCTTTAGGATGGACTGGTTGGATCTCCTTGCAGTCCAAGGGACTCTCAAGAGTCTTCTCCAACACCACAGTTCAAAAGCATCAATCCTTCGGCGCTCAGCTTTCTTCATAGTCCAACTCTCACATCCATACATGACTACTGGAAAAGCCATAGCCCTGACTAGACGGATCTTTGTTGGCAAAGTACTGTCTCAGCTTTTGAATATGCTATCTAGGTTGGTCATAACTTTCCTTCCAAGGAGTAAGTGTCTTTTAATTTCATGGCTGCAGTCACCATCTGCAGTGATTTTGGAGCCCAGAAAAATAAAGTCTGACACTGTTTCCACTGTTTCCCCATCTATTTCCCATGAAGTGATGGGACCAGATGCCATGATCTTCGTTTTCTGAATGTTGAGCTTTAAGCCAACCTTTTCACCCTCCACTTTCACTTTCAACAAGAGGCTTTTGAGTTCCTCTTCACTTTCTGCCATAAGGGTGATGTCATCTGCATATCTGAGTTTATTGATATTTCTCCTGGAAATCTTGATTCCAACTTGTGTTTCTTCCAGTCCAGCATTTCTCATGATGTACTCTGCATATAAGTTAAATAAACAAGGTGACAATATACAGCCTTGACGTACTCCTTATGCTATTTGGAACCAGTCTGTTGTTCATGTCCAGTTCTAACTGTTGCCTCCTGCCCTGCATACAGATTTCTCAAGAGGCAGGTCAGGTGATCTGATATTCCCATCTCTTTCAGAATTTTCCACAGTTTATGGTGATCCACAGAGTCAAAGGCTTTGGCATAGTCAATAAAGCAGAAATAGATGGTTTTCTGGAACTCTCTTGCTTTTCCATGATCCAGCAGATGTTGGCAATTTGATCTCTGGTTCCTCTGTTTTTCCTAAAAGTAGCTTGAACATCAGGAAGTTCACGGTTCACATATTGCTGAAGCCTGGCTTGGAGAATTTTGAGCATTCTTTACTAGCATGTGAGATGAGTACAATTGTGCGGTAGTTTGAGCAATCTTTGGCATTGCCTTCCTTTGGGATTGGAATGAAAACTGACCTTTTCCAGTCCTGTGGCCACTGCTGATTTTTCCAAAATTGCTGGCATATTGAGTGCAGCACTTTCACAGCATCATCTTTCAGGATTTGAAGTAGCTCAACTGGAATTCCATCACTTCCACTAGCTTTGTTCATAGTGATGCTTCCTAAGGCCCACTTGACTTCACATTCCAGGATGACTGGCTCCAGGTGAGTGGTCACACCATCATGATTATCTGGGTCTTGAAGAGCTTTTTTTGTACAGTTCTTCTGTGTATTCTTGCCATTTCTTCTTAATATCTTCTGATTCTGTTAGGTCCATACCATTTCTGCACTTTATCAAGCCCGTCTTTGCATGAAATGTTCCCTTGGTATCTCTAATTTTCTTGAAGAGATCTCTAGTCTTTCCCATTCTGTTGTTTTCCTCTATTTCTTTGCACTGATCACTGAGGAAGGCTTTCTTATCTCTTGCTATTCTTTGGAACTCTGTATTCATATGCTTATATCTTTCCTTTTCTCCTTTGCTTTTCACTATTCTTCTTTTCACAGCTATTTGTAAGGCCTCCCCAGACAGCCATTTTGCTTTTTTGCATTTCTTTTCCATGGGGATGGTCTTGATCCCTGTCTCCTGTACAATGTCACGAACCTCATTCCATAGTTCATCAGGCACTTTTATCTATCAGATCTAGGCCCTTAAATCTATTTCTCACTTCCACTATATAATCATAAGGGATTTGATTTAGGTCATACTTGAATGGTCTAGTGGTTTTCCCTACTTTCTTCACTTTCAGTCTGAATTTGGCAATAAGGAGTTCATGATCTGAGCCACAGTCAGCTCCTGGTCTTGTTTTTGCTGACTGTATAGAGCTTCTTCATCTTTGGCTGCAAAGAATATAATCAATCTTATTTCCGTGTTGACCATCTGGTGATGTCCATGTGCAGAGTTTTCTCTTGTGTTGTTGGGAGAGGGTGTTTGTTATGACTAGTACATTTTCTTGGCAAAACTCTGTTAGCCTTTGCCCTGCTTCATTCCTTATTCCAAGGCCAAATTTGCCTGTTACTCCAGGTGTTTCTTGACTTCCTACTTTTGCATTCCAGTCCCCTATAATGAAAAGGACATCTTTTTTGGGTGTTAGTTCTAAAAGGTCTTGTAGGTCCTCATAGAAGTGTTCAACTTCAGCTTCTTCAGTGTTATTGGTTGGGGCATAGGTTTGGATTACCGTGATACTGAATGGTTTACCTTGGAAATGAACAGAGATCATTCTGTCGTTTTTGAGATCACATCCAAGTCCTGCATTTTGGACCCTCTTGTTGACCATGATGGCTACTCCATTTCTTCTAAGGGATTCCTGCCCACAGTAACAGATATAATGGTCATCTGAGTTAAATTCACCCAGTCCAGTCCATTTTAGTTTGAGGATTCTTATAATGTCAACATTCACTCTTGCCATCTCCTGTTTGACCACTTCCAATTTGCCTTGACTCATGGACCTGACATTCTAGGTTCCTATGCAATATTGCTCTTTACAGCCTCGGACCTTACTTCTATCACCAGTCACATCCACAACTGGGTATTGTTTTTGCTTTGGCTCTATCCCTTCATTCTTTCTGGAGTTATTTCTCCTTTAATCTCCAGTAGCATATTGGGCACTTACCAACCTGGAGAGTTCCTCTTTCGATATCCTATCATTTTGCCTTTTCATACTGTTCATGAATACTGATGTTAGGCTTTCAATAAATGATTATTGAAATGAATTAGCTGACTTCTTTTAATTAGCACATAATAGTGTATGTGGTTCCAATCTTAAGCTCCAAAGAGACTTCTTTCATTTTCCCCTTATTAGAGGAAAGCTCTTTTTCATGAGTTGCCAGCAAAGAATTGTGCCTAAAAGCAAGGCACACAGGTGCCGCAGTGTGAACATGCTCTGGCTCCTTTTATCCCCTGAGTTGGTGTCTCATGAGTTTATCAGCTGTAATTTATGAATGATTTTGGTGAATGTCCTCTTAACCATGTATGCTTGAAAGTGACCTTTGAATTTATTTTCCATAAAAGCTTAAAAGGCTGACTATCTGGGCATTTTTTTCAGGAAACAAAAGGGACCTTAACCTTGGTTGTACCTGTCACCCAGATGGCTGGACTACAGTGCTATCATCCTCAGGGAGGGAGGCCCTGAAATTTCAAAGGCACCCAAAGGCTTCCATGGCATTTCAGGTGGCAGAGACATTTGATCTAAAGGTACTTATGTCAGACATGAAGTGTAAGGGTATGAGGTTACTCTTGCTTCCTCTGAGTGAATGTAAAGTGTATGGATTGAGAACTGGAAGTAAGAAGGGGAAATAACTTATCATTTGCAAAAAGGAATGCATCAGTCGCCAGCATACTAAATAGAAATTAAATACAGTTCACAGCAAGTGCTTATAGAGGAATGGGTGATGTGAATTTGGCTGACGACATATTCTTTAATCTCTTTAAAGAGGGTGATAGATTTCATTTTTCCCTTGAAAAGATGTAGCAGATCCACCCCCCGCCATTTATGCCTATAAAATTAATGGATTACTCAATACATCTCTGGTCATAGGTTTAAATTAAGATGTGTGTGTGTGCGCGTTTGTGTTGGAAGATATTTTCCTGAGTCTGAACTTAAATATGCTGGTGAAAACAGGAAGTGAAGGAGCAGGCTCTTTCTCTCTGACTTGATAAATGAGGGGGACGTATAAGGAGGGTGAGTGGGATGCAAAATGAAGGAAGGTCTGGGTATTTGGCCATGGAAATAGCCCTAGTTTTTGGCTTTGTCCCCTTTTTGTGTCTAAAGGGCATAAAAAAGAAAAAGGAAAATAGAAAAGAAGTGTGGATATATTCCCAGAGTGGTAGTTAGGACTCAAATCAGAGATGTTTGGGTCTAGATCTTATTATGTCATAATGTGAATACTACAGTTATTACCTTTTCTGGGGATTAGTACAATCCTTATTTTAAAGTGGGGAAAAAGGATGATAATTTTTCCCTGAGTGTCCTTCCAAAAGTGTCTAAGAGAGGCTGGGTCTCTAATAAACAGGGGTGATGATTGAACAAGGATCTTATGGTGGCTCATGTCAATAACACAACCTGGAGAAAATGCCTAAAAGGATATCACTTGAACAGTACACGCTGATGAAAGTAATTTTATTTTGAAGTCTGTCAGACATGTCTGACTCAGAAACCAAAATCTAGAAGATTGACACCTGGACCTAAGAGAGGGTCAAAATGACTCATGAGTGAATGAGATTCAGGGGCAAAGTGGTGTTGGTTAAAGGTAGCATTCTTACTCTTTTAAAAAAAAATGTTTGAGTATAATTGACATTTTAGTTTCAGGTATAAATGTAATTATTTGTTATTTGTATACTTTGCAAAATGATCACCATAATAAGTTTAGTTAACACCCTTGGTAATATATATAGTTAAATTTATATTACATGGTAAAATATATGGTGACAAAACTTTTCCTTCCTGCCATGAGTACTTTTTTGTTTCTTTCTTTTTATTTTATTTTATTTTGTAACTTTACAATATTGTATTGGTTTTGCCATATATCAACATGAATCTGCCACAGGTATACACGTGTTCCCCATCCTGAACCCTCCTCCCTCCCCCGTACCATCCCCATTTGTACTTTTAAGATCTGCTCACTTGGAAACTTTCAAATACAGTATTATTAACTATCACCATGCTGTACATTACATTCCCATGACTTACCTACTTTATAACTGGAAATTTGCACGTGCTGACTCCTCTCACTATTTCACCCACTCACACTACAGATACTATGTTGGAAGGTGAGTGAAAGCAGCTGGTCAGGCCAGTAGAATAAGCCATAGGGTGATGCTGTAATCAACTGCTGATTTCTTTTACCAGCCTTTGCTGGTGGTGGTGGTTTAGTTGCTAAGTCATATCCAACTCTTGTGACCCCATGGACTGTAGCCCTCCAGGCTCCTCTGTCCAAGGGATTTTCCAAACAAGAATACTGGAGTGTGTTGCCATTTAGTCTCAAGCAAATATTAACTGAATATTCATGTTCAGTTAAATCTCTGATCTCAAATAGTTTAACGTATGGTAGACAAAGTCTCTTAAGTATCACAGCAACTACAATACATATGAAGGATAAGAACCACAGAAGAAAGGACAGACTTAGGCCACCACAATGACATCACAAAGTAAAATTCTACAGCTGTTTCTGGTTACAGAGATTAATTCCAGGAGAAGTGAACAATGAAAATCTAAAGAAGAGATTCTTCCTGCAGGTTTTAAGACTGAGAAACATCTGAAAACAGAGGAGATGGGGAAAAGGTAATGAGAAGAGGGAGCCTAACTAAAAGCAACAAACTGAGGAAGCATGATAGGCACTATCAGGATGGCTGCTCTTCAGGGCTTAGGTGAATGAACCACTCTGGGCTCACAAATCATCATTAAATGAAATCTGCATGTATAAGTGCTAAGTCGCTTCAGTCATGTCTGACTTTTTGCAACCCCATGGACTGTAGCCTGCCAGGTTCCTCTATCCATGGAATTCTCCAGGCAAGAATACTGGAATGGGTTGCCATGCCCTCCTCCAGCGGATCTTTCTGACTCAGGGGTCAAACCTGCATCTCTTATATCTCCTGCAGTGGTAGGTGGGTTCTTTAGCACTAGTGCCACCTGCTGCTAAGTCGCTTCAGTCGTGTCCGACTCTGTGCGACCCCATAGACGGAAGCTCATCAGCCTCCCCATCCCTGGGATTCTCCAGGCAAGAACACTGGAGTGGGTTGCCATTTCCTTCTCCAATGCATGAAAGTTAAAAGTGAAAGTGAAGTCGCTCAGTCGCGTCTGACTCTTAGCGACCCCATGGACTGGAGCCTACCAGGATCCTCCGTCCATGGGATTTTCCAGGCAAAAGTACTGGGGTGGGGTGCCATTGCCTTCCCCGAGTGCCACCTGGGAAGCCCCTAAATGAAGTCTATCTGACTTCAAAACAATATATGTGGCTAACACTGTGTTTGAATTCTTACACAATGTATTTTAGCTCTTTGATCTTGGGAAAGTTATGCAAACACCATTTTATTCATTTGGAAAATATTTATTATGTTATTCAAGAATTTATTATAAGGATAAATGTGCTAATGTAAGAAACAAAATGAGAACTTACAAAAGGATAGATGTTACCATGCATCATGCCATCATCTGGTTATATATATTCTTCTCATTAAATGAGGGAAACAACACCAAACTTGCTTACTTTATTTCAAATAATTAAGAAATCTAGAAGACCTGAAAACAACATAGTAATGACATCTACAAGGAAAAAAAAAAAAGCCATGGGTAATAAGCAATAAATACCAACAGAAGCAAGGTCAAATAAGATAATAAGAACAGTTCTATTAGGCAGGAATGTAAATGGCTTCCTATTTCATGCAGGCTAATTAGAGACCTTGTGGATAAATGAGATGTACAAGAAATAATTTCTGAATATTCTTCTTTGTTTAAGTGATGAAACATTAAACTGTTTGATTGGCTACTTTAAAAAGGAGGAGGGATCCTGAAAAGCAAAATGTCCATTTTCATTCTGGATTAATGATTCACTATCCAAGTGTGAAATTAGATAAATACACACTCCTTCATGCAGAGCTAAGATTTGAAATGCCTAGGGATTTTTGACAGTGTTACAAAGCATCTCTGTTTTCCCTTTCTGATTATTTTCCATAATTTGCAGACTGGTGTCAAAATGTTTGTCATCATGACAGAGAAAAAGAGAGAAAAGAGAAAGATTTTATTATTCACCAAAAGCATACTGCAGATCACATCCAAAGCTCTTTGCTTCCTTGATAAAGCATTGAAAAACAGAAATACACTTTTGTGTAAAGCAAGATGACCTTCTGTTTTGGTTATTCTTGAAAAGATCTCACATAAGCCTTTCTTAAAAGAGAGAGAGAGAATATCTTTATTCACTGACTCATCTTCTCTAATTTATCAGCATTATTCAGTAGAAATTGCAGGAACTGATTTAAAGGGGAAAAAAAGTAACAATACAATGAGCACTGACTTCTAATGAAACTTTTTAACAAAAACTCTATCTGCCAACTATTTGTCATGGAGAACCACAGTACAATTAATGATCTGACTTTACATACATTTACTGCAATTTGTTTTGTCAAAGATCCTTTTACTAACTCCCTTCAAAGTTTTGATGTGATCTAGGAAGTTCTGCTGCACTAAAGATACTCAGAAAAGAGTAAGCAACCACACTGTCAGTTCAATCATGAACCAGAAAGATGCTTTGTTTCTGCTATGCAGGGATTTTATGATGCTCCTGAACATTCTCACCTGCCTTGGAAGGGAGAAAAAAATCTAACAATGCCAGAATATGAGTATTCAGGGAAAAAAATAAACCCCGTATATCATAGGGCCACAACTTGATCTGGTATGCATAGCAGTCTTCTGGTTTATGTTATGCAGTGACAGAAAAGCCTACATGCTCAATCTAAGAAACAGGCTGAGGAATCCTTACCCTGGATACAGAATCAAATCCTGTGAGATCTGCTGGAATTTGATAATAAACATTTACAGACCTTATTGATTCAATATTCCATTTGATGCACTTGGATAAAGCCAACATTGCCCAGCTGTTTCCCAATAAGGTGGCTAGGGAAGCAGAGGAGCATTGGAGAATCCCCAACAAAGAGCTGACATTTCAACAAATTTGAAAGGGCACACTGGATGACCCAGAAAATGCCATTCCCACAAATGCAACAACAGTTGTCTCCAGGTCCGGGGGAGTCTGCTGGCATCTGAAAATCACATAGGTACAACTGGCCTCTGCTGCACTTCTAACAGGGGAAATGCACTGGGAAGCAGTCCAACGTGGTTGGAAAAGTGGGTAGAAAGTCTTGCTTTGAATTGCTCACACTTTTAAAAAAGTCAAAATGGATCACTTATTGAATTTTCAACATCTAAGAAGGAATTTTTCTCCAGAGAAAGCTGTCAGCTCATGTATTGTATTTCAAAGGCCTCGGCAAATCCATGTTTGTCTTGACAGCAGTATCAGGATTGGTGTGAATGACATAACTTTCATTTTTCTTATGGGAAATCAAGAAGGTGAGGAATAACAAGTAAAGTGACACTGAGTGTGTTACTCGCTCAATCATGTCTGACTTTTCGCGACCCCATGGACAGTAGCACACCAGGCTCCTCTGTCCATGGGATTCTTCAGGCAAGAATACAGGAGTGGGTTCCTCCTTCTCCAGGGGATCTTCCTGACCCAGGGATCAAACACAGGTCTGCATTGCAAGCAGATTCTTCACCATCTAAGACACCAAGGAAAACCATGTATTTTTTGAGTGGCTATGAGATTATATTCTGGTTTATACCCCTTGTTACTGATTCAACCTATTCCTTAAATGCAAATACACAAAGCTTTCCATAGTCGTCATCTTAAGAACAACATGATTTAGATTTCACATTTCAAAATCCCCTTTTATTTCTCTGGATCAATTTTGACTAATACACTTAGATAAAGGAGAAGTCAGTGGCTCATTCAAAACCAACCAGTAAGAAATAGACTTATATGACATCCCTAGAAGCAAACCTCCAGTTAAAGAATATATCAAATGCCAAAGCTGGTAACAGTTCTTTCTGTTCGTGCTTCTCTGGTGATTGAGTGACAACATCAATTCCCCATTCAGAGGATAGCTAAGTAAGATGGTTCACAGCATTTGGTACTCACATCCTAAAGCAGAAGGAGAAGTGTGGAGAAATTGACAAAGATATCTCACCCTCAGTCATGCCTTATGCCGAACAGAAATCCTTACAGCCTCTGGCTTCCTATCATAATTTTTATTTCCATTCTGTGGAGAAGAGTTAGCTGGCAGAAGAGTTCAGTTACACAAATAACTGAAGATATTTAAAACACTCGGGCTAGACTCAGTCTAGCAATCAATGTCTTCAGGTTTTTATTTTGGTGAGTCAAATATTTTTAAAAGAATGAAATATTGCCATTTGCAGCAACATGGATTCAGAGAATACTTTGTTCAGTGAAATGTCAGAAAAGACAATTACCCTACAATATCACTTATATGTAGAATGTAAAAAATAATACAATTGACTGTATATGTAAAACAGAAGCAGACTCATAGATAGAGAAAGCAAACTTGTGCTTATGAAAAGCAGGGAGAAAAGGCAGAAGGACAAATTAGCATTAAGGTATTAACAGATAAAAATTACTATGTATAAAATGGATAAGCAACAAGGATATACTGTATAACACAGAGACTTACACCCATCAACTTGTAATAACCTATAATGGAGTGCAGTCTGCAAAAATACTGAATCACTATGCTGTATACCTTTAATATAATATTGTAAATCAACTACATTTGAATTTAAAAAGTTCCTGCTCTCCTCCAGTAGATTTTATTTTAATACCAACTAGTAAAATATCTTTTGCAGGAAGTATACATTTAGTATTTGTCACCATATATCATTTACACAGTGTCAGCTCAACAGAGAGAGGAAAATTAGGGCATGTAATATACTACATTGCAGAACTGTTCAACTTGGAAAATATATACCTGGGATTTTTAGCATTTTCTAAAAAAAGATCTCTTTTAAAACATAGCTTTTATGGCATGTCAGGAAGCAACAGTTAGAACTGGACATGGGACCACAGACTGGTTCCAAATAGGAAAAGGGGTACGTCGGGGCTGTATATTGTCACCCTGCTTATTTAACTTATATGCAGGGTACATCATTAGAAACGCTGGGCTGGAAGAAACATAAGCTGGACTCAAGATTGCCAGGAGAAATATCAATAACTTCAGATATGCAGATGACACCACGCTTATGGCAGAAATTGAAGAGGAACTAAAGAGCCTCTTGATGAAAGTGAAAGAGGAGAGTGAAAAAGTTGGCTTAAAGCTCAACATTCAGAAAACTAAGATCATGGCATCTGGTCCCATCACTTCATGGGAAGTAGATGGAGAAACAGTGGCTGACTTTTTTTTTCTGGGCTCCAAAATCACTGCAGATGGTGACTGCAGCCATGAAATTAAAAGATGCTTACTTCTTGGAAGGAAAGTTATGACCAACCTAGATAGCATATTCAAAAGCAGAGACATTACTTTGCCAATAAAGGTCTGTCTAGTCAAGGCTATGGTTTTTCCAGTGGTCATGTATGGATGTGAGAGTTGGACTTTGAAGAAAGCTGAGCGCTGTAGAATTGATGCTTTTGAACTGTGGTGTTGGAGAAGACTCTTGAGAGTCCCTTGGACAGCAAGGAGATCCAACCAGTCCATCCTAACTAAAGGAGATCAGTCCTGAGTGTTCATTGGAAGGACTGATGCCGAAGTTGAAACTCCAATACTTTGGCCACCTCATGCCAAGAGTTGACTCATTGGAAAAGACCCCCTCCTGATGCTGGGAGGGGTTGGGGGCAGGAGGAGAAGGGGATGACAGAGGATGAGGTGGCTGGATGGCATCACCAACTCGATGGACATGAGTTTGGGTAAACTCTGGGAGTTGGTGATGGACAGGGAGGCCTGGCATGCTGTGATTCATGGGGTCCCAAAGAGTCAGACACGACTGAGTGACTGAACCGAACATAACTGAAATGAAATTAAAATATGCATATGCTTGTATGTCTTGCAGTCAAATCATATTGCAAATGTGTATCCATATATAGTTCACTAGGTGTCATTTTAAAATACACATACTGAAAGTTTGTCTTGTCAATGTAGCAAATGACTAGCCAACTGGTCATTTTCCCAATGCTGATATGAGCAGCTTTTTAAGTCTACTGACTGATATTTCTGTGTGTGTGTGTGTGTTCAGTCACTTTAGTCATGTCCTACTCTTTGCAACCCTATGGACTGTAGCACTCCAGGCTCCTCTGTCCTTGGGATTCTCCAGGCAAGAATACTGGAGTGGGCTGATATGCCCTCCTCCAGGGGATCACCCCAGCCCAGGGATAGAATTCAAGTCTCCTGTGTCTCCTGTGGATTCTTGGGAAGCCCAAATGCTGTACTATACTTCATAAATAAATGAATGCATAAATGATAATTCTTGGATTCTTCTATATGAATTTACTTTGGCTTTTTGGTCAATGCACAGCTAGAATCTTGGATATAGTCAGAACCCTGGATATTAAATTACATCATATACATTTGTCCATCACCTGTGCCTTAAAAAGGAAAGAGAATAATTGCTGATTATATAGTCTATTAAAATATATAGTATCAATCTACTAGGCTGCCTTCTAGAAATGATGTCACTTACTTAGTAAGCTGATGAACTGGTTCCCAAGCTCTGCCCTCCTGTTGATGCTATTGTGGCCCGTTTTTTCTCCCATCATCAGTGGTAATAAGTCTCAGTGTGGATCCATTATTTACTTTACTTCAGCCCCCAAAAAGGAGTGTTTGGACTCTGAGTGTATGTGTGTGTGTTGGGGGTGGGTGACAGCATTGAGTTCTACTGAAGATGAGCAATCAAGAGGTAATGTATACAAATTTTCTTTCTTTCCTCAGAGTGAGACATGTTCTATAAACAGATATGAGTGATGTGCCCTAAGGAAAGACTTCTTCTTTCCATAGATTAAAGTCACACTGGCAAATAACTTAGGGTTATAGAAGAGTGCCTTTGGCTTAATAGCCATAGGAATCACTTTGGAACTTGTTCAGTTCTTGTCCTCAGACCAGACTTTGAGTAGCAAGGTAATAGACCACATGAGCTCATTAAAAATAAACATTCAAGTTTAGGATTAACACATGCACATTACTATATATGAAACAGATAAACAACAAGGACTTACTGTGTGGCACATGGAACAATATTTGATATTTTATAATAATTTCAGGGGAAAAGAATCTGAAAAAATAGATATGCACATATATAAATGAATCACTGCTGTATCTCTGACAGCAATATAATTTTAAATTAATAATATTTTAATGTAAAAAAGGCTAACCATTTTTAAAATGTGACTTATTCTTATATTTCAGAGTTATGCGATCCTATTTTAGAGAGTCCTAAAGAGCTTTCTATAAACTAGTTAATTGGGCTTTTAAAAAAGGTTTTGGTTGTCAGAAAATTTCAGGAAATGTTAATTTTTTTCCCTCAGGGGCTTCAAATGCAACATTAGCATACAACAGATACAAGAAATCCTACCATAAAGAAATCTCTTTACATTTGTTCAATATTTCTTGCACTTATTCAGTAAACAAAACATTTTTAAAGATAACACCTGTAAGATGGAGAAGCAGTTCCCTCCAGGGAACACACTTCAGAAATGCTGTTTAGACACTGATATTCATTTTTATGATGTTTTGTTTTTCAAACCCCCTAGATGATGGGGTCAGGAGCAGGTGCAGAGCATGCTATGGGGAAAACAACACAGACAAGTCTGTAGACACAGAGACTTGTGTTGAGCTACACTCCAGGAGCCAACAGCAATGGTCCCTGCTACTGAGCTCGGCATGGACTAAGTGACAACAGCCAGCAAAAGCTACCGTGCACAGTGGTAGGAAATTTGAAACTACACCTGGAAAATAGGCATTTCAGCTAAGGATATGACAGACTGTTGACCACAGGCCTTGTCTCCACATTCTTGGACTGAGTGGGGAAGATCTGGCTACATTTCTTGATGACACTGGTTAGTGGGTTCTCAGAGCCAGATTTTGTGAAATTTAGAAACTATATATATTTAACCAAATATTATATATATGAACGAAATGTAATAGTTTTGATGCATTGAATACTTTAGAATAGTCTATTTATTGTATTTAAAATACATCTAAAGCAAAGCTTTTATTAAATACAATAAAAAAAAAATAGCACTCGTGTTAAAGGAGGGACAGGAAGGCCCATGGAATACAAATAAAGCTCTGAAACACAGAAGAACTACTACAAATTGGCTTGGGTCCATAAAAGAGAGAAGAGAATAAGGGATTCTGATGCCAATTAAAGACATGAACTCTGCCCTCCAGCAGGTTTCATATTCTTTGACATTTTCTTGTGAAATCTCATCTTCAGGCTATTTTTGGGAATTTGGGCTAGACCAGAGAGCCTCATTGGAAAAGACTCTGATGCTGGGAGGGATTGGGGGCAGGAGGAGAAGGGGACGACAGAGGATGAGATGGCTGGATGGCATCACTGACTCGATGGACGTGAGTTTGAGTGAACTCTAGGAGTTGGTGATGGGCAGGGAGGCCTGGCGTGCTGCGATTCATGGGGTCGCAAAGAGTTGGACACAACTGAGCGACTGAACTGAACTGAACTGAATTGAGAGAGGCACTGAATCTCGAACATGGCTCCTGCCTATGTGTCACTGTAGGTTTCTTCTGTAGTATATAAAACAGTTTCACTATGGACTCATCATTACTGTAATCAAAATATTATTAATGGAACTACACTGGAATTCTCAAAGTTGCACCTAGTATTGACACTTTGCCTGTGAATATATTTATTATTACCATTACCCTCCAGGAACTATTTTTGCAAAATACAGCACTTATAAATATGTTAAGGTTTAATAGAATGGTCTTTGATGCCCATCTAGCATATCTAGAGTTTTGATTACTTTTGACATTTATTATTGATTTCCAATAAAACAGGTATGAAACAAAAATAGGAAATTTAAATTTCAGGGTTAAAAACTACTATTGTAGAAATTATTAAATTTGCTTCCTTATTCACATCTATACATTAGAAAAATCAAAAAGAAATAGTCAAAAATTTAATTATTTGAATTTATAAAGAATCTGAAAAATGTCATTGTCATTCTTTTGGCAAACTTAACCCTATTAATGCTCAAAATTCTCCAAGCCAGGCTTCAGCAGTATGTGAACCGTGAACTTCCAGATGTTCAAGCTGGTTTTAGAAAAGGCAGAGGAACCAGAGATCAAATTGCCAACATCCACTGGATCATGGAAAAAGCAAGAGAGTTCCAGAAAAACATCGACTTCTGCTTTATTGATTATTCCAAAGCCTTTGACTGTGTGGATCATAATAAACTGTGGAAAATTCTGAAAGAGATGGGAATACCAGACCACCTGACCTGCTTCTTGAGAAATTTGTATTCAAGTCAGGAAGCAACAGTTAGAATTGGACATGGAACAACAGACTGGTTCCAAATAGGAAAAGGGGTATGTCAGGGCTGTATATTGTCACCCTGCTTATTTAACTTATATGCAGAGTACATCATGTGAAATGCTGGGCTGTAGGAAGCACAAGCTGGATTCAAGATTGGCGGGAGAAATATCAATAACCTCAAATACGCAGATGACACCACCCTTAAGGCAGAAAGTGAAGAGGAACTAAAAAGCCTCTTGATGAAGGTGAAAGTGAAGAGTGAAAAAGTTGACTTAAAACTCAACATTCAGAAAATGAAGATCATGGCATCTGGTCCCATCACTTCATGGGAAATAGATGGGGAAACAGTGGAAACAGTGGCTGACTTTATTTTGTACGGGGGAGGCTCCAAAATCACTGCAGATGGTGACTGCAGCCATGAAATTAAAAGATGCTTACTCCTTGGAAGAAAAGTTATGACCAACCTAGATAACATATTGAAAAGCAGAGACATTACTTTGCCAACTAAGGTCCATCTAATCAAGGCTATGGTTTTTCCAGTAGTCATGTATGGATGTGAGAGTTGGACTGTGAAGAAAGCTGAGCACTGAAGAATTAATGCTTTTGAACTGTGGTGTTGGAGAAGACTATTGGGAGTCCCTTGGACTGTAAGGAGATCCAACCAGTCCATTCTGAAGGAGATCAGCCCTGGGATTTCTTTGGAAGGAATGATGCTAAAGCTGAAACTCCAGTACTTTGGCCACCTCATGCGAAGAGTTGACTCATTGGAAAAGACTCTGATGCTGGGAGGGATTGGGGGCAGGAGGAGAAGGGGATGATAGAGGATGAGATGGCTTGATGGCATTATTGACTCAATGGATATGAGTCTGAGTGAACTCCGGGGAGTTGGTGAAGGATGCACAGAGGCCTGGCGTGCTACAATTCATGTGGTCGCAAAGAGTCGGACATGACTGAGTGACTGAACTGAACTGAACTGAACGCTCATGGATAATGATACAGCTGTTTCCAAAGCACTCAAATCCTATAAATTTGCATGGTCTGAGACCAAATGCATGCTTGTACTTTTACTACTTCATAGTGTTATTTACTATATATTGTTTAACTTTTTTCATATGTTATATGAAATCAGCATGGGAGACATTCATCAAAGTAAAATGTAGTTACTTCCAGAGAGACTCAGTCAGGACATATGGTAAACTGTACCAAAGCTGCTTTTTCTAATACAAGTGTTTTTACATATAGTTTAGGTTGATCTTTGGGAATGCTTACATTTGCATTTATTTAAGAAACTTTTACTGGCCAATGTGTACCAGGCAATGGATTAGTCACTGAGGATCAATCAGTGAATATTTAAAAAAAACAAGATTCCTATCGTCAGTGCTCTCATTGAATTTATATTCCAGCCTGAATGAGTGGTAAGAGAGATGGTGAGGGAGACAGTACAAAATAAATAAAAAAAAAAATAATTTCAAGCAATATCAAAGTGACAAGATAGAACAGGGTGATGTAAAAAGAATGACTGGTGTGTTGAGGCAGGGGGCGGCGGTTACTGTGAAGTTCAGAAAAGTCACACTGAAGAAAATGAATTTAAACTGCAATCTGAAAAATGAGGACAAGTCAATAATTTGGAGAGACAAAAGAAGAATATTATCAAAGTTAAAAATCCCTGTGAAAGAAGACATTTGATTTCTTTGAGGAACAGTAAAAAGACCACGAGACTGGAGTGTATGATGAGTGAACAATGGAAAGGTCTTAGGGGAGGAACAGTGGAACACCAAGGCAGAAAGATTTGGGTTGGTCTGTCCTAGAGGGAGGGACATGGCTTAGCATTGCTGGTGCATGATGATACCAAAAAGCAGATGGACATTTGGTTGGTTTCATTATTAAGTTCCTGGCTACTATGTAGCTCAGTTGGTAAAGAATCTGCCTGCAATGCAGGAGACCTGGGTTTGATTCCTGGGTTGGGAGGATCCCCTGGAAAAGAAAATGGCAACCCATTCCAGTATTCTTGCCTAGAGAACCCCACGGACAGAGGAGCGTGGAGGGCTACAGTCCATGGGGTCGCAAGGGTTGGACACAACTTAGTGACTAAACCACCATGACCATTATTAAGTTACCTACAGACAATATCACCCCTGCTGCCTGCACTTGATAGAGTGGGGATGAAGGGTGGGGTACTGGATTGTATTTCTGCCACCACAGTCAGGTACACATAAACATCACCTTGGGTAAACTATTGCTGACCTAAGTGTGACTCCAACCACTTTTAGGGAAGAGGTGCTAAGCCTTGGCTTAGGAATTAGAACTGGTCCATGTTTATGTTTCATTTAACATGCACAGTATTTTGGAAAATAAATTGAAATGCTTTTCCATATTCAAAAATTAGGCTATTTTACAAAAAATGTGGATCTAAATTTCCTCCTCAAAAATCAGATCATTTGGCAACAAAGGCCCCGTGTGTGTGTCTGTGTGTGTGTGTGTGTGTGTGTGTGTGTGTGTGTGCATGTGTTCAGTTGCATCCAACTCTTTGAGACCCCATGGACTGTAGCCAGGCTCCTCAGTCCATGGACTTTTCCAGGCAAGAATACAGGAATGGGCTGCAATTTCCTACTTGAGGGGATCTTCCCAATACAGGGATTAAACCCGTGTCATGCCATTTAGGTAAGTATGCCACATTCCACTTTGCTACAGTACCTACCATGCCATATTATTTTAATTCCATTTGACTTCACTCATTTACACTTTGCTCTTGGCATCCCACAGACAAAGCAGAAGACATGTTTGTTCAATTTATTACGTTTACACCAGGGAATGAATCAATTTTCTTTTTTTAATCAGTCTTGGTGCTCTGAGGAGGATAGATTCTTTATATATGGGCAAGTGTGGCACTAAAGAAACCAGTTATGAAAACAATACAGTATTAAAAGGAAAGGAAATGGAAGCTTGGAGGAGAGCAGAGGCAAATGGAATTAAGAGAAGTGGATGAGATACACAATAGGACTTTCTGGTGGATTTAATGGTGTTGGCTTGCAACTAAGGGGAAAAACCTGGAAGATTAAATGTGACTCTAGATTTCTGACTTGCAAATGTTTCAGCCTGAACATACTGGTTAATATGGGTGAAATGAAAAAAGCTTAGAAATCAGATAAGGCTAAAATGATGTCTGTTTGATTTTTGGAACTAGTCATAAATAGGAATTTGTATAATGTTTTTATTTTTATTTCATTTTATTTTAAATTTTATTTTGCTTAACTTTACAATGTTGTATTGCTTTTGCCATACATCAAAATGAATCTGCCACAAGTATACATGTGTTCCCCATTCTGGACCCTCCTCCCGCCTCCCTCCCCATACCATCCCTCTGGGTCGTCCCAGTGCACCAGCCCCAGGCATCCGTTATCAGGCATCGTACCTGGACTGGCGACTCGTTTCAGATATGATACTATACATATTTCAATGTTAATCACCCAAATCATCCCACCCTCTCCCTCTCCCAGAGTCCAAAAGACTGTTCTATACATCAGTGTCTCTTTTGCTGTCTCGTAAACAGGGTTATTGTTACCATCTTTCTAAATTCCATATATATGCGTTAGTATACTGTATTGGTGTTTTTCTTTCTGGCTTACTTCACTCTGTATAATAAGCTCCAGTTCCATCCACCTCATTAGAACTGATTCAAATGTATTCTTTTTAATGGCTGAGTAATACTCCATTGTTTATGTGAACCACAGCTTTCTTATCCATTCATCTGCCGATGGACATCTAGGTTGCTTCCAAGTCCTGGCTATTGTAAACAGTGCTGCTATGAACATTGGGGTACACGTGTCTCTTTCAATTCTGGTTTTCTCAGTGTGTATGCCCAGCATTGGAATTGCTGGATCATAAGGCAGTTCTATTCCCAGTTTTTTGAGGAATCTCCATAATGTTCTCCATAGTGGCTGTACTAGTTTGCATTCCCACCAACAGTGTAAGAGGGTTCCCTTTTCTCCACACCCTCTCCAGCATTTATTGCTTGTGGACTTTTGGATCACAGCCATTCTGACTGGCGTGTGAATATATCTTCCTAAAGAAACTAAAGACCTATATATAGAAAACTATAACACACTGGTGAAAGAAATCAAAGAGGACACTAATAGATGGAGAAATATACCATGTTCATGGATTGGTAGAATCAATATAGTGAAAATGAGTATATTACCCAAAGCAATTTATAGATTCAATGCAATCCCCATCAAGCTACCAACGGTATTCTTCACAGAACTAGAACAAATAATTTCTCAATTTGTATGGAAATACAAAAAAACCTCGAATAGCCAAAGCTATCTTGAGAAAGAAGAACGGAACTGGAGGAATCAACCTGCCTGACTTCAGGCTCTACTACAAAGCCACAGTCATCAAGACAGTATGGTACGGGCACAAAGACAGAAATATAGATCAATGGAACAAAATACAAAGCCCAGAGATAAATCCACACACATATGGACACCTTATCTTTGACAAAGGAGGCAAGAATATACAATGGATTAAAGACAATCTCTTTAACAAGTGGTGCTGGGAAAAGTGGTCAAACACTTGTAAAAGAATGAAACTAGAACACTTTCTAACACCATACATAAAAATAAACTCAAAATGTATAATGTTTTTAATTGAAAGGACTCAATACCTAAAAATCTAACACATTTATTTCCAATTCATGCATTCATGCTGAGTCGCTTCAGTCGTGTCCGACTCTGTGTGACCTGATGGACTCTAGCCTGCCAGGCTCCTCTGTCCATGTGATTTTCCAGGCAAGAATACTAGATTGGGTAGCATTTCGTTCTCCAGGGAATCTTCCTGACCCAGAGATAGAACCCAGGTCTCTTGCACTGGATGTGGATTCTTTACCATATGAGCCACCAGGGAAGCCCAGTTCTTCTCAAAGCTATGGTTTAAGTATTTGACAGAGCTTGTACATTGCCACATCCATAACCATTTTACTATTGATGCGAGTTGATTCACATAGGCAATACCTTTCATTTGGCAAAAAATATAATATTTCAGCATGTATATTTTTTGTAATTTATTACTTCATCAAAATGACATATTTGTGAACTCCCTGAAAAACCAATATGAACTTACTGAGTGATAATCTTTTAGAGTTGCAAAGAGCCCTGACAACGAGCTAAATCCAACTATTACTTAATGCAGATGAGAAAACCAAGGTAGAAAGCTGTAAGTTGGCATGTCCATGTTCATACAACTAATCAACAGAAATAATTTTCTCCACATACATTCATTCTATTAGTTTTAGTGGTTTTCAAGCATTAATCATTTGTAAGTTCAGTTCAATTCAGTTGCTCAGTTGTGTCTGACTCTTTGTGACTCCATGGACTGCAGCATGCCAGGCTTCCCTGTCCATCACCAACTTCTGGAGCTTGCTCAAACTCATGTCCAGTGAGTCGGTGATGCCATCCAACCATCTTATCCTCAGTCATTCCCTTCTCTTCCTGCCTTCAATCTTTCCCAGCATCAGGGTCCTTTCCAATGAGTCAGTTTTTCAGATCAGGTGGCCAAAGTACTGGAGCTTCAGCTTCAGCATTGGTCAGTCAGTTCAGTTACTCAGTCATGTCTGACTCCTTGCAACCCCATGGACTTCAAGATGCCAGGCCTCCCTGTCCATCACCAACTCCTGGAGTTTACTCAGGCTCATCACTATTGAGTTGGTGATGCCATCCAACCATCTCATCCTCTACCGTCCCCTTCTCCTCCTGCCTTCAATCTTTCCCAGCATCAGGGTCTTTTCAAATGAGTCAGCTCTTCACATCAGATGGCCAAAGTATTGGAGTTTCAGCTTCAACATCAGTCCTTCCAATGAACACTCAGAACTGATCTCCTTTAGGAAGGACTGGTTGAATCTCCTTGCTGTCCAAGGGACTCTCAAGATTCTTCTCTGACACCATAGTTCAAAAGCCTCAATTCTTCAATGCTCAGCTTTCTTTATAGTCCAACTCTCACATCCATACATGACTACTGGAAAAATCATAGCTTTGAATAGACCAACCTTTGTCGGCAAAGTAATGTCTCTGCTTTTCAATATGCTGTCTAGATTGGTCATAGCTTTTCTTCCAAGGAGCAAGTGTCTTTTAATTTCATGGCTGCAGTCCCCATCTGCAGAGATTTTGGAGCCCAAGAAAACAAAGTCTGTCACTGTTTCCATTGTTTCCCCATCTATTTGCCATGAAGGTGACTGCAGCCATGAACTTAAAAGACGCTTACTCCTTGGAAGGAAAGTTATGACCAACCTAGATAGCATATTCAAAAGCAGAGACATTACTTTGCCAACAAAGGTCCATCTAGTCAAGGCTATGGTTTTTCCACTGGTCATGTATGGATGTGAGAGTTGGACTGTGAAGAAGTCTGAGCACTGAAGAATTGATGCTTTTGAACTGTGGTGTTGGAGAAGACTCTTGAGAGTCTCTTGGACTGCAAGGAGATCCAACCAGTCCATTCTGAAGGAGATCAGCCCTGGGCTTTCTTTGGAAGGAATGATGCTGGAGCTGAAACTCCAGTATTTTGGGCACCTCATGAGAAGAGTTGACTCATTGGAAAAGACGCTGATGCTGGGAGGGAATGGGGGCAGGAGGAGAAGGGGACAACAGAGGATGAGATGGCTGGATGGCATCACTGACTTGATGGACGTGAGTCTGAGTGAACTCTGGGAGTTGGTAATGGACAGGGAGGCCTGGCATGCTGAGATTCATGGGGTTGCCAAGAGTCAGACACGACTGAGCAACTGAACTGAACTATGAGACTGGAAGGATGATTTTCGTTTTTTGCAGGTTGAGCTTTAAGCCAGCTTTTTCACTTTCCTTTATCATTTGCCAAGACTGACACCATTTCAAATTGTATATATGTAACAAAGGAATCAATAAGTTAAGATCATGCACCTTTAGTATATTAAAAAAGATGTCTAAATATTGTCTAGCTGGCAAAATAAACCTTTTCCCCATGTCTGTCACATTTTAATGATGATGAATCCGATGGCAGTGTTCATTTTGTAGTTTAAATTCATGGAGAACTAATGTTGTGGTTAGGTTTCAATTCTAATTTTTACCCTTATTTTAGTTCACTGTGATTTTTATTAACTCAGTCTATGTTGTTGGAATGTGAAAGTTTATTGAGTGATTAAATTTAAGGATATTGCTGGTTGTATTTCTGTTACCTTTTTTATTAAGTCAAATTCTAGTACTGCATGTTTTTATTTTATCAATATTTTGTCCCTTTTATGCATGCTTTAAACATAAAATCATGAAAATACACTTTTCCTAGGCTGAATTGAATAATTACAAACATAATTGGATGTGTACAAATCCAAAGTTTTTCTTATATTAAATTTATGTAAGAAGCTAAACAGCTGCCTCTCAAGGAAACAGTGAAATCTTTATCATCCTGATGCAGGAGAATTATATTCTTTTGTAGAGAACCATAATAGGTACTAAATGTCAAAACAACACATTTCAAACCCCTTAAAAATTCAATTTCAACTAAAATAACTAAGAAACCTTACATTAAGATTTTCTTATGTTTCAGAGTAAAATTACTGATGATTCTAGCCAGCATATCTGTCAGAAAACTTAACTTGGACTTTCTAAGTTATCTTCACTTAAGTACTCCCTTTAAAAGCTTATTTAAATGAATCTCTTTGTGATTAAAAGCCTATTTCCTTTCCCTTACAATTTAAATAATTGTAAGTCATAGTACTGGCCACTAAGGCCACCCAGACACTGATATGTGCTGCTATTGCTGTACTTCAGTTTTCAAACTTGTGCTGTTCTCTGATAGGCTTTACTTTCAGTCATTTCAATTGCACTACTTTCTGGTATAAAAGCCAGAATACATTATTGGCAGCCATGCACTCTAAGGAGATGCAATTGATTTCTAGGATAAAAGATCCTCTTTTCAACACATTTTAGCATAAGCAGGTATTATGATCCACATTACTTAGGACAGATGAAATCCATGGAAGTACAGATTTAGATGCACATCTTAATGCCACAGTGTTGGTTTTCCATAAAAATGTATAGACATTGAAATGCAAGTAAATACAGCGTTTAGGGCTGTCACTACAGAGGCAGGTAAGGGAAGTTTTCCTAACTCGAGTTTTTAACTTTGCCTCAGTGAGCCAATTGAATGTTCTTGGAAAAGCATCATGTATATGGGGAGATAGTATTTAATCAGAAAGAACAGCTTAATGGCTGAGTAATACTCCATGGTGTATATGTACCACAGCTTTCTTATCCATTCATCTGCTGATGGACATCTAGGTTGCTTCCATGTCTTGGCTATTATAAACAGTACTGCGATGAACATTGGGGTACACGTGTCTCTTTCAATTCTAGTTTCCTTAGTGTGTATGCCCAGCAGTGGGATTGCTGGATCATCCCGGACTGTCTTTTTGGAACTGTCTCTGAAGACCAGGCGATACCTTTAATTGTGAACAAGCAAACACTAGTCTGGATCATGTGAACAATTCAACAGATGAAATGAGACAAGTTTTCTCTGCAGGTGGGTTAACAGCTGCTGCCAAATACCTCTCTATCCTCACATCTTGAAGCAAGCCTTATAGCAGATAGGTTGAATCATTTTTCTGCCGTGAAGGCCCAAGAGCTGAAAAGTTCTGTTTCTTATGAAAAAAGTGATTGATGCCAAAGTCTAGACCCTTTGGTTCTCTAGGAGACAAAACTTTTGATCCACTGAAACAATACTGTTTCATTTTATAAGATATATTTAAGTTATTTCTCTTTCTATTTATCTGAATTTGAAATCATTGGAAAAATTAGCCCTCTAAATTTAATTGCCTATAATTCTGCTATCAAGACAGCCCATCAAAGTGCTCTACAAACAGAGGAGTGATTGAAAATGAGAGACAAGTGTCTAGCTATCTGCAAAACTAATTGGAACACTAAATTAGAATCACCCTGTTTTGCTTTGCCTACTTCTCCTTCATTTGCATGTTGTGTACCTACCACCCCCAAAATGCATTTTTCTTTTCCACATTTCTCTCACATTATGTAAAGTGATGATGCCAGAATGCATCTCCAGGGCTGAGCTTGCAATCAGTTTGATTTTCAAGAATCAAATCCCAATTGTAGGAAATGAACACAATTCAAGGATGTTGTTGATCTATAAAATATGTAACTGAAAGAGAAAAAAGAAAAATGGGAAAAAAGAGGTAACCTGAAATTAATATAGGATTATTTGAGGATATCTTTGTGACCCTCAGAGACCAATAAAGTGACCGATTCTCCTATTTCTCCTGTCTCAGCCAAAATTATGCTCACACAAACTTTTTAGTACAATCAGTTCCTCAATTTTCACCTTGCTTTAAAAAGCATTGCTCGTCCTATTTCAATAGGTGTGACTTCAAATAATGATGTTAATTAGCATAAGACATATAACAAGAGGAGTGCTGGGAGCCAGCACGGGAGTCCCCACCCATGACAAGGCCATGTGGAAGAGTTCTGGTGGACAAAGTGAGCCAGAACTCAAGGGGTGCCCCTCTGGGCCTGCCTGAGAGTCTACCCCAAAACCAGAATCTGTTTTACTGTTTCACGACTTTCACCAACTCTTCTGACATTAACAGGGGGCTATCCTCAACCATCTTTCTCTGTAAGAAAATGAACTTAAAACTCTAGTTAATAAGTCTCCTGGACATAATAGGAGTGCTTCAATTCAAACCCTTCTGATGACATTCTAGCTTGCCTGACAGGTTTGTTCAGATTCACAGCCTCCCAACCATGAGAGGCAGAGGAAGCTTAAGATATTCTAACAATGCAGAGCTTCTCAGAGAGTTAAATTGTTAAAATATAACTAGTAGAGGATTTCTTTGTTGAGCTAATGCTTGCTGCCAAGTTTCCATATCCCTTACCTACTGTGTTCCTGGGAGTGTATTGATTAATATAGTTGGTGTATAGAAATGTAAATAATAGCTTTAATGTTTGTAACCTTGGACTTTTGAGTTAATTCTTTTCTTGTTATAGCCCACCATACTTTTGCCCTATAGGAAAGCAACTTTATCTAATGATTTTGGAGGGTGACGCCTGACTTTAGAATAATCACCTTTAGAGAAAAATAAGTTTTCTGAAGAAAGGGTCATAAAATGTTAACAGGTCTCCTGGCCAGAAGATGATGTAAATCACCTAAACTTTTGCATATGATAAGTTTGCAGAAAGAAAGCCTGGCTTCAATAAGGATCAAGGACTGCTGACCTTGCAAGACTCTACCCCTTCCCCCATTATCCTCTATGCACAACTTAAAGTAAAATAAAGTGCGGGCCTTGCTCACCGAAGCTTGGTTTCCCCATGTCGTTCTTTCTCTTTCCTTTTCCTTTTCAGGCTGATCGCCTGGAGTGCAGGGGCCCTCTGCATTCACTATCCTGCCTGGGCTTCTAAGACCCACTCTGGAAGGTGCCTAAGGTGGGGCACCTTTCGCAATTCGAGAGGGCGCCTGTGGCCTACGTGAACAGAGCAAGTCCCATGCTGGGGCTTTATTGGCTTTTTGTGTAAACCAAGGAATATCAACCTCTTTCCTCTCCTCTATTTTCTCAACTGCAAAATTCTTTCCCTGTCTCTTTCTCCTTTTATCTATCCTTTTCATCAATGCCATCCTCCCGAGGGAGTCCCTGGATCCAACCGGGACTGGACCCTGGTAGGGGAGGGATGAAAAAAAAAATGGTATGTTAGGTTATGGGCTTCCCTGGTGGCTCAGTGGTAAAAAAAAAAAAAAAAAAGTCCACCTGCCAATACAGAAGACTTGAGTTCAATCCTTGGGTTGGGAAGATCTCCTGGAAAAGGGAATGGCCACCCACTCCAGTATTCTTGCCCAGGAAATCCCATGGACAGAGAAGCCTGGCAGGGAAATAATCTGTGGGGTTGGAAAGGAGATGAATATGACTGAGCAACTGAGCATGCATGCAGGTTGGACTGCTCCAACTTTTGATGTGTTGTCTTCCTAGAGTTGTATTTTTACTAAAATTAGTGACTAGATATAAAATATAGATGAACATACTGTAGTTGTTTTCCAATTAGGGGAATTCTCTGAGGTTGTGTTTCATGAGGTTGCAGGGCTGAACTGATCTACTAATGTGTTTCTAACTGGGCAACTTGAATTCAAATAATTGTTTGCATTGCAGGGATTCTTTTTTTAATGAATCATTCAGAGAATAAAAACTGATGGAATAATTACGTATTGGAATATTGATAAAATCAAAGAAAGAAGTTTTGCCACATCATTCTCTACTTACTCAAATGTTCCATTCATAGAACAAGAAAGTAGTATGGACAGTACAAAATATTAGATAATCCACAGAAATTTCATAGAATTTTCTTTGACAAATAATAGTAGAAAAAATACATTTGAAAAGGAAAAAACTTATAATGTTGATAAAAATTTTTTGAACATATGTTTATTATTTCAGAAAAAAGTTAAAAACAGCAAACTACACACACACACACACACACAACCCATACACACACTAAACAGTTTTCAGCTCTAGGTTATGCCTACAGAAAACACAGCCTTCAACAAGGCAGTTTTTTGGTTTTGGTTTATGTTTTTAATTCCTTAATACCTTATCCAAGGGGGTATGAGGAGAGAGCATGGTTCACAGCATTCATCACATACTGCTCCTATTTTCTACAATTTGACCTCCCTGGTGGTTCAGATGGTAAAAGCATCTGTCTACAATGCGGAAGACCCAGGTTTGTATCCTGGATCAGGAAGATCCCCTGGAGAACGAAATGGCAACTCACTCCAGTACTCCTGCCTGGAAAATCCCATGGACAGAGGAGCCTGGCAGGCTACATTCCATGGGGTCACAGAGAACTGGAAATGACTAAGTGACTTCACTTGCTTTCACTTTATGTTTTTAATTGGAAGTCATTCTTATACAACTCACCAGTGTGGGGAGTAAGTCCTACCTTATTTAAGGGGGTGTGAGGAGAGGTGGTTCACAGCATTCACCACATACTGCTCCTGTTTTCTACAAGCTGAATTCCCACAGATTTTCTAAGACTCATGTAAAATACTATCATGTTTGTGTGGACTTCTCTGATTTCTTCAGGTAAGATTGACCATCCTCCTTTTTATGTAACTACTGAACTTTGTACAGATGTGATATGTCATGAATCTTCAAAATTTTTATCACAGTGTTTCCTAACATATTAGTCTTTCCTACCATATTTTGCTCAACTACCACACAATTGCATTCATCTCACAATGCTAGCAAATTAATGCTCAAAATTGTCCAAGCCAGACTTCAATAGTACGTGAACTGTGAACTTTCAGATATTCAAGATGGATTTAGAAAAGGCAGAGTAACTAGAGATCAAATTGCCAACATCCATTGGATCATTGAAAAAGTGAGAGAGTTACAGAAAAACATCTACTTCTGCTTTACTGACTATGCCAAAGCCTTTGACTTTGTGGATCACAACAAATGGTGGAAAATTCTTAAACGGATGGGAATACCAAACCACCTGACCTGCCTCCTGAGAAATCTGTATGCAAGTCAAGAAGCAACACTTAGAACTGGACATAGAACAACAGACTGGTTCCAAATCAGGAAAGGAGTACGTCAAGGCTGTATATTGTCACCCTGCTTATTTAACTTATATGCAGAGTACATCATGTGAAATGCTGGGCTGGAAAAAGCACAAGCTAGAATCAAGATTGCCGGGAGAAATATCAATCACCTCAGATATGCAGATGACACTACCCTTATGGCAGAAAGAGAAGAAGAACTAAAGAGCCTCTTGATGAAAGTAAAAGAGGAGAATGAAAATGTTGGCTTAAAACTCAACATTCAGCAAGCGAAGATCATGGCATCTGGTCCCATCACTTCATGGGAAATAGATGGGGAAAAGATGGAAACAGTGACAGACTGTATTTTGGGGGGCTCCAAAATCGCTGCAGATGGTGATTGCAGTCATAAAATTAAAATACACTTGCTCCTTGGAAGAAAAGTTATGACCAACCTAGACAGCGTAGTAAAAAGCAGAGACGTTACTTCACCAACAAAGGTCCATCTAGTTAAAGCTTTGATTTTTCCAGTAGTCGTGTATGGATGTGAGAGTTGGACTATAAAGAAAGCTGAGCACTGAAGAATTGATGCTTTTGAATTGTGTTGGAGAAGACTCTTGCGACTCCCTTCGATAGCAAGAAGATCCAACCAGTTCATCCTAAAGGATATCAGTCCTGAATATTCATTGGAAGGACTGATGTTGAAGCTGAAACTCCAATACTTTGGCCACCTGATGGGAAGAACTGACTCATAGGAAAAAAAAAAAACAAAAACCAATTCTAGGAAAGATTGAAGGTGGGAGGAGAAGGGGACAACATAGGCTGAGATGGTTTGATGGCCTCACTGCCTCAATGCACATGAGTTTGAGTAAACTCTGGGAGTTGGTGATGGACAGGGAGACCTGGTGTATTGCAATCCATGGATCGTAAAGAGTCAGACACTGCTAAGAGACTGAACTAATGCATTGCAGGCAGACACTTTACTGTCTGAGCCACCAGGGGAGCCCCCTAACTAACTATACTTTAAGCTATTTGAAGATAAGGGCCATGTCTTTTTTTCATCTTAGTTTTTTTATCTTCTAGCACAGGACGAAGCACACAGGATATATTCAATAAAACAGAAACATGAGTAAACATATTGTAAACAGAGAACTCTGAATCTTCTAACCCTTACTGAAAAACAATTAAGTGGGGTATTTAGAAGTTAAAACATAAATCAAAAAAGGAGAAAGTATGCCTACTGAAAATGATGTGCACTGAAGAAAACCAGCATGCCATCCAGGTTGTTTTCCAATGGCTGGAAGCACATGTTAAGTAAAACAAAGTCCATTTGATTAAATTGAATTTAAGTTGATGAATACCTCCTCTAGGTCAGGTAGTATAATAAACAGTGTGAAAGAATAAATAATTTTCAAGTAGTGCCACATTGTCTGTCTTCAAAATTAGAGAAATAAAGCAATTGATAAATTAAAATAGTTTTACAATACTCTTGTAAAAATGGTCTTGTGGGAAGGGTTTCAACAAATGAGTTATTATAGCCAATTAGAAGAATCTGAAGTTCATGAAGATAGTGGCATTTGAACTTGGCCTTGACTTGTCATAAGTAATATCAGTTCTAGAGTGTGTGCTAGTTCAGATTGTGTGCTACTCTGATAAGTAACATCAAGAGGAAATTAAATGTGGGGAACATTTATTGGGCAAAGTGCCTGTGAAAAATTGAGGGAAAGGTAACAAGAGTAAGTAGAAAGAAGCTCTAGAAATCGATTCAGAGAAGATGTCTGTGAAAGAAGAGAGGATACAATGAAGGACTGAGTAGGAAGAGCTGAAAATTGCAGTGAAGCTCTAAGAGAGTCCCGGTCAGGCTGAAAGGGGAGATTTAGAGCAAATCAGGACAGTTGCAATTAGGCATCAGCTGAGAGTAATCCAGGAACACTGAGTGTCAGGCTGATTCTCAAAGGGGTGACAGCCAGAGAAAACCTCAAGATCTCTCTTCAGGGGAGATCTGAGAGGTGCATGTCCATGGATGGCACAGTTAGAGAGAGAAAACATTTCAGGAAAAGGAACAACACAGCTCAAGAAATGGAGACACATAGCTGAAATCTTTGGTCATGAATATCATCATGAGCTATGAGACACCTCTGACCTCTCTGCTAAACAGTAGCGGCAAGCAACTTTATAAGTCTATTGCTATTTCATTTCTTTGCTTTTTTTGTAAGTTTGTTTATACTTTTTGCTTTTTTCTCTTGCACCAAAGAAAAGATCCCTATACCCAACATCCATCAGAATTTCCAACCATGGTTGAAGAAAAGACTAAGGGTACTTTTTTCCTTGCAAATGACAGTTAACCACAGAGCCTTATCATCCCCATAAGCTCATCATGCTGTGCACTTCTCACTAAGAATGTAAAATCAGCCTACTTCATTGCATGCTATTTTCCAATGAAAAAGTGAAAGTGTAGTCGCTTAGTCATGTCCAACTCTTTGGGATCCTCACTGACTGTACCTGCCAGGCTCCTCTGTACATGGAATTCTCTAAGCAAGAATACTGAAGTGAATGCCATTTCCTCCTCCAGGGATCATCCTGACCCAGGGATCGAACTTGGGTCTCCTTCATTGCAGGCAGATTCTTTACTGTCTGAGCCACAAGGGAATTCTCCTTCTTTTCCAATAGGAAACATATTTAATGTTGAACAAGAATTATTCCAACCAGAGGAAAGAGTAACTCCAAATAGTTCACATATAGATATGTTGGGAAAATATTTGTTTCTACTCTTGTGCTCTGCTGCTGCTGCTAAGTCGCTTCAGTCGTGTCCGACTCTGTGCGACCCCATAGATGGAAGCTCACCAGGCTACCCTGTCCTTGGGATTCTCCAGGCAAGAACACTGGAGTGGGTTGCCGTTTCCTTCTCCAATGCATGAAAGCAAAAAGTGAAAGTGAAGCTGCTCAGTCATGTCTGACTCTTAGCGACCCCATGGACTGGAGCCTGCCAGGCTCCTCCGTCCATGGGATTTTCCAGGCAAAAGTACTGGGGTGGGGTGCCACTGCCTTCCCCGACTCTTGTGCTCTAGTGTTTGTCAATCTGCAGAAATCGAGCTTTGACAGCTGTTTTATGTGTCCAGTTGGAAATAGCTGTTTCCCCTGAAAGCAGCAAGAGACACATGGAAAGATGTTCTAAATACTGTTTTAAACATGTCCTGACAAGAATTTATCTGTACGTTTAAAGTGATACCTAGGATGTGGCAATCTAATGATAGCACACACGGGGCTTCAATTTTGTGATTTCTTTTGCTTTCCTCTAACAATGTGCTCTGCACTCTCAAAGCCATGAAAACATCCTTTAAAAGTGCTATGATTTTTATTGGTGGAACGAGTGACTTTGTTCCAATAACAATTTCGTGTACTTCAAAAACTAACTTCTGGCTTTGGTCCAGCTGATTTTCTGTCAGCACTGGAACATGATTTACAGGGGCAGATACACATTCCTTTAACATTCTTACTTAATGAATCAAAGACAGCTGAACTCACGTCTCTAAAACACAATTGGCAGGAAGCCTGAAGGAAGCAAGTGATTACTGATGTTACATTTCATGGTACCAGGTGATGGATGGTCCAGAGCCTGCTGCTGCTGCTAAGTCGCTTCAGTCGTATCCGATTCTGTACAACCCCATAGACGGCAGCCCACCAGGCTCCCCGTCCCTGGGATTCTCCAGGCAAGAACACTGGAGTGGGTTGCCATTTCCTTCTCCAATGCATGAGAGTGAAAAGTGAAAGTGAAGTCGCTTAGTCGTATCCAACTCCTAGCGACCCCATGGACTGCAGCCTACCAGGCCCCTTCCTCCATGGGATTTTCCAGGCAAGAGTACTGGAGTGGGGTGCCATTGCCTTCTCTGCCAGAGCCTAGGGCAGCAAAAACAAAGGGACAAGTTTTAAGATCCCTCAGAGGAAAGATGGGCATTGGAGCAGAGAGGTTTACATAGCAGTGTATATCTGTAAACACGACGTTCAAGAGCTAGGTTCTCGCTGACCGTGTCAACATGTCTCTTGAGGTTTGCTGATTGAGAAGTCAGGCAGAAATGGACTTAAACGGTAGACTGAAGATTATGGAGCTGGAAGGCATGTATGAAAAGGTCAAGGTGCTTACCTATTAGAAACATTCGTGACCCCATGGACTGTAGCCGGCCAGGCTCCTCTGTCTATGGAATTCTCCAGGCAAGAATACTGGAGTAGGGTTGCCCATTTCCTTCTCCAATTCTTCCCACACAAGGATCTTAATACAAAGCAACTTCAATATTACCATATTGTATGGGAGTAGAGCTAGGGAGTAAAAGCAGGAGATGGAAACAAATCCCATGCATTGTATATTTTTAATTTCTATCAAATTTTGTCTCTCTTTATGTTTTTTGTTTTGTTTTGAATGTTGTTTTTAGCTATGTGTTTATGCTGTTCTTTATAATTCTTTACAGTAGTTGTTAATTCCACAAACATTTAATAAAATTATTCTTGACAGTGGAAAAAAAAAATGGAAAATATTCGAATACCTGTCCATACCTTGTTATGATGGAAATTCACTATACTGCTTTATTTTTCCCTAGAAAGGAACACTTTTCACTATGTCTAAGAGGAAACAGATTTCCCTCTGCTGAGATTTGAGCTGAAGATCTTCAGATCTCTAGGTAGTTACTCCATCACAGGGTCTCAAAATAGTTTACTTAGACTAAATGAACCTCTGATTAATCTAAATTATATTCAAAATAGCACAGATGTGTCCTTAATTTCTGGGTGAAGGATGAATCAGCATTCATTGTCCATCATGTAGGCTACATTTTTTAGGCCTTCAGACTCAAAGCAAGACCTTTGCTCACTGAGGGATAAAGTCCTGCTAATTGTGAGGCATCTGCTAGGATTTGGGTCAAAATCTACTGCCTATTTTCCTGCCTTTATAAAGAGAAGTTCTGATCTTGTTGGCATGCTTCTTTACTCAGCCTCATCCTGATCCATAAAAATAACTTTGACAGGACAAAGAACTAAAACTAAATAGGTTAAAGTTTGTGAAGACTTCTTATGAAATAGTAATATTTCTCTTTTTATTTTTCCTCTTTAGATTTGTATATATTATTTTGTTTTGCCTTTCTATTCTAACACCTGCTTTTCTCAGTTGCCTCTGCCTTTGGAAGTCACCAATGTACTGACTGTGGAAATTAAAGGGCTAGACAACAAGTGACTCAACTTGGGTATATTCTAAATGTGCAGCCTTCTCTTGTTAACCATACACATACCATTCCATGAAATTCCTCTCTTTGTTGAATGACTTATTATATCACTGCCTTTACCACCATTACCAGTACCTTTCAAATTTCTTTTATCCTTTGTATATCTCTTCTTTATATAATTTTTACCTTGTTCACACTTCTGAACTCTTGAGGATCTTGCACTAAATTAACAAATTGATTCACTTTCTTTTGAAAGGCAAATGCATACCCCTTTTGCTACTCTTTATTTCTAGCTTTATATGCACTGCTCTAAAAACAGCTTTAGAATTAAATTAAGAATATTAAAATATTCTTCACCAGCAAACACTTTTCTTCTCCAACTCTGATGTATAATAAATTAAATACCAAAGAGGTACATTTCTTCTGAAGTAGCAGTCTTTTACAAGGCTGAACTAGAAAAGGAAGTGGAGGAAATGGCAGTGGACTCAGCATCTCAACAGAGGAACCAAGTGCCAGGAAGATTCAGATGAAGGAGAGGTCAGTTCAAGTTGGGAAGATCAGCAAGGGTTTCCTGATAGACCTGCATTTTGGTTTGAATGGGTTGATGCACTGTGCATTGATGAATGGGTGGTTTAAGTGTTGAGTTACAGGTTTCATGAAGCTGCTGACAGGAATGGTACTCTCAGAGAGAAATGGACACAAGAGTAAACAGGGAGAACAAAGCATAGAGTATAGAATGTTAACCAACAGTCTAGTTCAGAATGATCAGATTAACAAATAAATTCTAGTTGCTATAATCTCCAAGTGACTTTTCAAGACTGCAGGCAGCTCTAGTCAATTTTAATTTAGGCCTAAAATGGAATTAAAATGCATTTTCTTGAAAGCCCACCATTTTCTCCTTACTTTATTTTGAGATTTTCTCCTCTTTCCCCTTTGAAAGATGTTTTCCAATACCATCGACTAATCTGAACCTTGACAAATATTACAGTGTAATGCCATTCATCCATTCATTTTTTGGCATGTATGTATTGAGTGCGTGCTTGTGTACTAAATCACTTCACTCGTGTCCGACTCCTTGCAACATTATGGACGGTAGCCCATCAAACTCCTCTGTTCGTGGGATTCTCCAGGCAATAATACTGGAGTGGGTTGCCATGCCCTCCTGCAGAGGAATATTCCTGAGCCAGGGACTGAACCTGTGTCTCATCTCTTATATTTCCTGCAATGAATGGCAGATGGGTTCTTTACCACTAGTACTACCTGGGAACCTCATGTATTAAGTATTTCTGATTCATCTCAATAAAGATATAGCTAAAGAAATACTTAAAAAATAAGTATAGTTTAAACAAATGCACCTTACTCTATTATTTATAAAATAAATATATGGTCTTATATTTTTCACATGACAAAACACATAAGTGAGTTGTCTCTGAGAAATTTGTTATAAAGTTGAAACTGTAGTCTTTAGCATTTGATAAATCTGTTTCACGTTTCCCAAATAAACCTGGAAGAATTTAGACAGATCATTTTATCTTTCTTTTTTCTTTATCAAAGAATGTTATGTGCTTTATTTTTTTCTCTTGGCGAAATTTGAAATAAAAGGAGGAGGAAGTAAAATTCAAATAATCAGCAGCAAAAAGAGAAGATTAAAATGTGGATTATATTTCAATAAAGTTACTATTAAAACCAACCCCAATGTATAATATTACAAAGGTATTTAGAACTATATATATATAATTCTATATATATATATATATAGTTCTATATATATATATCCCTTTTAGTGTAAGAAGAAAATTGTATATGGTTCCTTGATATCTAATTTGTAATACATTAATATCATGGTTGCTTTAATTTTCTGAAGAGATCTTGATTTTTGAGGAAAAAAAATTATAAATTTCTTCTCATAAAACTGTGGAAAGATGTTACTTTGGTATATAAAAAAACAGTATTTATAATTCCAGCTGGAAGAAATTGACCTTATTCTGCTTGTAAAGTACAGTTTGGCAGTTGACTGTAGCTGCGTATAAATGAAATGAAAGCACTTAGATTGTTCCTGTTTTCTGAGTAAACAGGCTTTTTATTCCAGGAAGTCTCATCTTAGCAATAGGACTATACATACATATCAAAAATATGTATATCTTTTGTTGCTTGAGATAGAGGTATAATAGATCTATTTCTTAGAATAGCTGTGAGGACTTTGAGTTAATATATAATATCAACAAGAGGGTAGGTGAAATAAAAATGGTTTCCATCTTTACCTACCCCATTATCACCTGCAACTCCAGGATTCATGCACATTTCATCACAGGAAAAGATGATTAATCCAACTGGAGGCGAGTAAAATTTAAAATCAGGATGGATTCTGACTGTAGTCATCAAAAACCAGAATCATAAAAGACAAAAAAGGGCTGTGGAAATGTGCTGGATAAAAGGAGACTAAAGAGTCAGGACATCTAAGTGCAAAGTGTATGCTCAGTAGCTAAGTCAGGTCAGACTCTTTGCAACCCTGTTAACTGTAGTCCACCAGGCTCCTCTGTCCATGTGATTTTACAGGCAAGAATACTGGAGTGGGTTGCCATTTCCTCCACCAGGGTGTCTTCCCTACCCAGGGATCCAACCCAGGTCTCCTGCATCTCTTGCATTGGCAGGCAGATTCTTTACCACTGAACCACCTGGGTTCAGTGGTAAAGAAACCACTTTACCACTGTGGTAAAAAAAACAAAACAAAACAATAAAACCACCAACCATCTAAGTGCAATACTTGCTATATTGGATCTTGTACTAGAGGGAAAAGTAGTCCTATAAAATTATATAATTGGTTCAAATGACAAAACTAAAAAATTCTAGATTAAAGTAATCATCATTATTGAATATATTAGAGGTGATGGCCATACAGTGGCTCTTTAAAAAAAAAACAAACAATGCAACTATTCTTAAGAAATACACATTGAAATGTTTGCGACATACATGCTCAGTGCTCAGTCGCTTCAGTTCAGTTGGACTCTTCTAAGACCCCATGCATTGTAGCCTGCCAGGCTCCTCTGTCCATGGGATTTTCCAGGCAAGAATACAGAAATGGGTTATCAAACCCTTCTCCAGGGGATCTTCCTGATCCAGGGAACAAACCTAGGTCTCTCACATTGCAGGCAGGTTCTATACCACTGAGCTACTGGTGAAGCCCTGTTGAAATGTTTATGATCAAGTAAGAATTGATGCTTTGAACTATGGTGTTGGAGAAGACTCCTGAGAGTCCCTTGAACTCCAAGGAGATCCAACCAGTCCATCCTAAAGGAGATCAGTCCTGGGTGTTCATTGGAAGGACTGATGTTGAAGCTGAAACTCCAATATTTTGGCCACCTGATGTGAAGAGCTGACTCATTTGAAAAGACCCTGATGTTGGGAGAGATTGAGGGCAGGAGGAGAAGGGGACAAGAGAGGATGAGATGGTTAGATGGCATCATCAACTCAATGGACATGAGTCTGGGTAAACTCCAGGAGTTGGTGATGGACAGGGAGGCCTGGTGTGCTGCGGTTCATGGGGTCACGGGGAGTCTGACAGGACTGAGCTACTGAACTGAACTGAATCATCACGTGTGTAATTTAACCTCAAATGATTCAGTAAAAAAAAAAAAAAAAAAATGTGTGTGTATAAGCAAAAGAAACAAAGGAAAAGCAAATAGAGAATGAAATAGTAAATAATAATCTAGGTAAAGAAAAATATTTTTTACAACTTTCCTGTAATATTGAAATTATTCACAAATAAAAATTAAAATATATATTTTAATACCTATTTTATTAAAAATTAAAAAAAATATATTAATTTCCAGAAAACATGAACTAAAACTATATTAAAGGAAATCTTTTAAAAAAGAACAAAATTCAAGATGAAAACACAGAAGAAACTTTTCTCAGATGAAAATACAGAAATTCAGGAAGAATGCAGAAGAGGAAGTGTAAATGTCTGGGTAATTACAAATAACTGTTAGCTGTATCAAACAAATCTATGTAGTCCAGATTATTTCTAAGTAAACGTAGAATTAAAACACATGAGAGTGATAAGACAAAAAGTGGAAAGGAATAAAGGTAAAAGTTTTCTAAGGTTTTTTTTTTTTTAACTTTGATACATGAGGTGGTAAAGGTAATAATTCATAGAGAATCTATTTTATCAAGAGTGAATATTATAATTGTTGGTTTCACCAATAGTGTGAAAGTGAAAGTCACTCAGTTGTGTCCAACTTTTTGTGAGCCCATGCCCTGTATAGTCCATGGAATTCTCTAGGCCAGCATACTGGAATGGGTAGCATTTCACTTCTCCAGGGTATTGTCCCACTCAGGGATCGAACTCAGGTCTCCTGAATTGCAGGCAGATTCTTTACTAGCTGAGCTATGTGGGAAGCCAAAGAACATTGGAGTGGGTAGCCTATCCCTTCTCCTGGGGATCTTCCCAACCCAGGAATCGAACTGGGGTCTCCAGCATTGCAGGCGGATTCTTTACCAACTGAGTTATCAGGGAAGCCCCGTTCCAAAAGTAGTTGAGGAAAATAATATGTAACTAACAAAGTAATAGGAGAGGCAATTAAAATGATAAAATATCTTGCCTACCCTGAAATAAAGCACAAATTAAAAAAATGAAAAGATAGGTATATAAAATATAAAACAAAAGTTAAGTCATACATGTAAACCTCTAATACCAATGATCTAAATGAAGCTGAACATCTTAATTTTTCCTTATATCAATTAACAGATTTTTCTAATAATTAAACATCCTTGCAGCCTGGCTTAAACCTTGGTAAATTATAGTATATTATTTTCTTAACTGTAGTGTTAGGATCTTTTCACTGATACTGTGTTAAGATTTTCATCAATTATAATTTCTCAATGTCTTTTTCTATATGACATAGATTTGATGATGTCGTCAGCTAATTGATGATGTCAAGCCACTGTCCTCTCACTTTCATAGCTTTGATTGAGGCAGAGTTGTAATTTTCATTGGGTTTCCTTCAATGGCAATGTGGTTTTCATCTATCAAGCCACTTTGCATCTCCTACCTCCACTGATTTTATAATTTTTTTCTCTCTCATTGATTTCTATCAGATACCCTATTATGTACTTGTGGCTTTCTTTGTATTTATTTTGCTTTTGGTTCATAAAACTTCTTGAATCCATGGAGCACAGTCTTTCATTTCTCATTTAGATAAGTTTTCATCACTATCTCTGCAGATACAGTTTTGGCTTGATTTTTATCTTTTTACTTTGTGATGATGTGTTAACTTTCTCATTTTCTGATTTGTTTCCTATGTCCTTTCATCAATATTTCACTTTCTTCCTCTTTACGCTTTATTTTGAATATTTTATGTAGTTATTTTTCTACTTTACTAACACTCTCCTCTGCTATATCTAATAAACTGGTAAGCTATATATTGACTACACAGTTTTAATTATTACACTTTTGTTAATAATTGTTTACATTCTTTTCCATGTATAAAATTCTCTTGTGATATTTTTATATTTATCTTATCATTCAAAAACTATTAATCAAGGTTTCATAAAAGTTTATACTTCATAATTACAATATCTAGGTCAGTTCTGGGTCTGTTTCTACTGTTGTTTAATGTTTCGGTTTTGGTTATGTTTTCTTGCCTTTGCTTTCCTGTTAAAGTGGATGCTGGATGCTGAGTATGCTGTATACTGAATTATAGAGATTTTGTTCAATGTTATATTCTTCCAAAGAAGATATACACTTATTTTTGACAGATAATTAAAGTCGGGGAAAATCACAGTAATTTTCATTTAGAATTGAGCTAATCTGAAACCTAAGGATGTTTCTATTTCCTGTTCACCTTCAGTTCAATTCAGTTCAGTCACTCAGTCGTGTCTGACTCTTTGCAACTCCATGAATCTCAGCATGCCAGGCCTCCCTGTCCATCACCAACTCCCGGAGTCCACTCAAACTCATGTCCATTGAGTCGATGATGCCATCCAGCCATTTCATCCTCTGTTGTCCCCTTCTCCTCCTGCCCCCAATTTCTCCCAGCATCAGGGTCTTTTCCACTGAGTCACCCCTTCACATGAGGTGGCCAAAGTATTGGACTTTCAGCTTCAGCTCAGTCTTTCCAATGGACACCCAGGACTGATCTCTTTTAGGATGGACTGGTTGGATCTCCTTGCAGTCCAAGGGACTCTCAAGAGTCTTCTCCAACACCACAGTTCAAAAGCATCAATTCTTCGGTGCTCAGCCTTCTTCACAGTCCAACTTTGACATCCATACATGACCACTGGAAAAGCCATAGCCTTGACTAGAAGGACCTTTGTTGGCAAAGTAATGTCTCTGCTTTTCAATATGCTACGTAGGTTGGTCATAACTTTCCTTCCAAGGAGTAAGCGTCTTTTAATTTCATGGCTGCAGTTATCATCTGCAGTAATTTTGGAGCCCCCCAAAATAAAGTCTGTTCACCTTACTTCTGTGCTATTACTCTTGCATTTTCCACAGTACTTCTCACTGAGGATATTAAAGTCCTTTTTTTTTTTTTTTTTTTTCAGATCTTGCCAGCTTTGTATACTGCCCATAGCCTTGCCTGGCTTCTAGCAATTGTGCTGCCTCTTCCCTTCTCTTTCCCCATTTACAAATCTCAAATTATCTTTGAAGGAAAAGCATCAGGTAAAGTCAATGTTTTCCTTTCTTTCCTGAACTTTGGCCCCTCCAACTTGGCTCATTTGGAAGACCTGCACATCAAATTTTGTCTCCCTAGTCACATGACTCTATCAAAAACTTGGCTCATATTTCCAGTCTCTTATTTTCTGCTCATATTTTTTTTTAAATCTTTTAAGCCTTACACCATTTATTTATCAGAAAAAGCTTTTGAGGTAAAACATGGCATCTCTATGTATTTCGCTACTAATATGAGTTTGCTAGAATACCTGTAACAAAGTGCCAAAATTTGAGTGCCCTGAAAAAGCAGAAGCTTATTGTCTTATAATTTTGGAGACTAATAGTCCAAAATCAAGGCGTTGGCAGTGTTGGTTCCTTCTGAAGACTGTGAGGAAAAGAGTCACTCCATATATTTCTTAAATTTATGTTCCTTGGCTTATAAATATATCACCCTAATCTCTGCTTTCATTTTCACAAGTCATTATCTTTGTGGGCATCTATCTCCAAGTTTCCCCTTTTAACTTAATTGCAATTGCAATGACTCTATTTCCAAATAACATCATATTCTGAAGTACTGAGGGCTAAGATTTCTATATATGAATTGGAGGGAGGACACATTCAAACCATAACGCTATACTCAAAACTCTGGTTCTTCAAGTCCTATCTGTTCAGGTATGTCTTTAATATCTTCAAACATATTTTGCATTTTATTCAACTTTTCTAATTGTTCTTAACAGAATAATTCAACTTCTAACAGCTCATCAATAATGCTCATAAATGGAAGTTTCAGGTTTAATCCAAAATTATTAATTAGTCATAGAAACATCAATTTCTCAACCTTCTCTAAAAGAGAAGGGTAGAAATAGAATCGGGAGTATCTTTCCCAATTATTATTAGTTTCCATTTTACTTGATAATTCTTTTACCAGTTTCTGATTTATAAACACCTAAGTTATTTTGAGAGCTATAGGAGGATTCTGTTTGATGATCACAGTGAAAGGAAGATGACCAGAATGGCATCTGAGGACATGATCTGTTGGTTTTCTTCAGGCTGTGAAATTGTAGAAAAATGATAAATTTTATTGTCAAGAGTGAAGTCTAAATTTTAAGGTTATAGAATGAGTGGCAATTGGAAAGGTTCCAAAGTTCACCTAGCCTAGGAACTTGTATGGATAAAGATTTTGATATATTTTATAATCTTTATCAGGATAGTGATAAACAATAAGATAGATTGGATGGGGATGTGGGAAGGAGGTCCAAAGAGGAGGGGACATATGTATATGTAGCTGATTCACTTCATTGTACAGCAGAAATTAACATAACATTGTAAAGAAACTATATCGCAATAAAAAAAAAACAAATACAAAGTTGTCAAAGCAAAATTGGCAATGTCATTTGAAGCAGAGGCACAGAAGACAGCAAAGAATTTCCATCAGATAGCAAAAAACTCCATCTTATATTCTAAAACAGCACTGCCATGGCTGCCATAGATAATGGAGAAGGCAATGGCACCCCACTGCTGTACTTTTGCCTGGAAAATCCCATGGACGGAGGAGCCTGGTAGGCTGCAGTCCACGGGGTCGCTAGAGTCGGACACGACTGAGTGACCTCACTTTCATTTTTCACTTTCATGCATTGGAAAAGAAAATGGCAACCCACTCCAGTGTTCTTTCCTGGAGAATCCCAGAGACGGAGGAGCCTGGTGGGCTGCCATCTATGGGGTCGCACAGAGTCAGACATGACTGAAGCAATGCAGCAGCAGCAGCACTGGAATGACCCGTTTCCTTATTTTTCATGCTTAATTTGGTTGTATAATATCAGTACAAAGCTCTTTGATTTATTATATTCAAAGAAGTCGATGCAATGCTAATATGCTTTAACTCCTCATAACAAATTCATCTCTTGTGAGAAAATATCCAGATGTTTTTCAGAAAGGTAGTCCAACTCTAATAATAATGTTTAATAGATAAAGGATACTTCCTTTACCATTTTCCTATTTCATATACATAAATTTGCTCTTTTAAAAACTTCATATTCACTTGTTCTATTGCTGCTCATCTTGAATAAAGTGATATATCAAAGTGCTTAAGAAGTGGGGTTTTTTTTGTTTTGTTTTCTTTTTTTTTTTAATTTTTTTTAAATATTTTATTTTATTTTTTGCTTAACTTTACAATATTGTATTGCTTTTACTATACATCGAGATGGATGTGCCACCAGTATACACGTGTTCCCCATCCTGAACCCTCCTCCCTCCCCCCTTCCCACACCCTCCCTTCAGGTCATCCCAGTGCTCTAATCCCAGGCTTCCGTTATAGGGCATCATACCTGGACTCACTCATTTCAGATATGATATTATACATATTTCAGTGCTATTCTCCCCAATCATCTCACCCTCTCCCGGTCCCAGAGTCCAAAAGTCTGTTCTATACATCAGTGTCTCTTTTGCTGTCTCGTAAATAGGGTTATTTTTACCATCTTTCTAAATTCCATATATATGTGTCAGTATACTATATTTGTGTTTTTGTTTCTGGCTTACTTCACTCTGTATAATAGGCTCCAGTTCCATCCACCTCCTTAGAACTGATTCAAATGTATTCTTTTTAATGGCCGAGTAATACTCCATTGTGTATATGTACCACTGCTTGCTTATCCATTCATCTGTGGATGGACATCTAGGTTGCTTCCATGTCCTGGCTATTGTAAACAGTGCTGCTATGAACATTGGGGTACACGTGTCTCTTTCAATTCTGGATTTCTCAGTGTGGATGCCCAGCAGTGGGATTGCTGGATCGTAAGGCAGTTCTATTCCCAGTTTTTTGAGGAATCTCCATACTGTTTTCCATAGTGGCTGTACTAGTTTGCATTCCCACCAACAGTGTAAGAAGGTTCCCTTCTCTCCGCACCCTCTCCAGCATTTATTGCTTGTGGTCTTTTGGATCGCAGCCATTCTGACTGGGGTGTAATGGTACCTCATAGTGGTTTTGATTTGCATTTCTCTGATGATGAGTGATGTTGAGCATCTTTTCATGTGTTTGTTAGCCATCTGTATATCTTCTTTGGAGAAATGTCTATTTAGTTCTTTGGCCCATTTTTTGATTGGGTCGTTTATTTTTCTGGAATTGAGCTGTAGAAGTTGCTTGTATATTTTTGAGATTAGTTGTTTGTCTGTTGCTTCATTTGCTATTATTTTCTCCCATTCTGTAGGCTGTCTTTTCAGCTTGCCTATAGTTTCCTTTGTTGTGCAGAAGCTTTTAAGTTTGATTAGGTCCCATTTGTTCATTTTTGATTTTATTTCCGATATTCTGGGAGGTGGGTCATAGAGGATCCTACTGTGATGTAAGTCAGAGAGTGTTTTGCCTATGTTTTCCTCTAGGAGTTTTATGGTTTCTGGTCTTACATTTAGCTCTTTAATCCATTTTGAGTTTATTTTTGTGTATGGTGTTAGAAAGTGTTCTAGTTTCATTCTTTTACAAGTGTTCAACCAGTTTTCCCAGCACCACTTGTTAAAAAGATTGTCTTTAATCCATTGTATATTCTTGCCTCCTTTGTCAAAGATAAGGTGACCATATGTGCGTGGATTTATCTCTGGACTTTCTATTTTGTTCCATTGATCTATATTTCTGTCTTTGTGCCAGTACCATACTGTCTTGATGACTGTGGCTTTATAGTAGAGCCTGAAGTCAGGCAGGTTGATTCCTCCAGTTCCGTTCTTCTTTCTCAAGATAGCTTTGGCTATTCGAGGTTTTTTGTATTTCCATACAAATTGAGAAATTATTTATTCTAGCTCTGTGAAGAATACCATTGGTAGCTTGATGGGGATTGCATTGAATCTATAAATTGCTTTGGGTAGTATACTCATTTTCACTATATTGATTCTACCAATCCACGAACATGGTATATTTCTCCATCTATTAGTGTCCTCTTTGATTTCTTTCACCAGTGTTTTATAGTTTTCTATATATAAGTCTTTAGATTCCTTAGGAAGATATATTCCTAAGTATTTTATTGTTTTCATTGCAATGGTGAATGGAATTGTTTCCTTAATTTCTCTATTTTCTCGTTATTGGTGTACAGGAATGCAAGGGATTTCTGTGTGTTAATTTTATATCCTGCAACTTTACTATATTCATTGATTAGTTCTAGTAATTTTCTGGTGGAGTCTTTAGGGTTGTCTACGTAGAGGATCATGTCATCTGCAAACAGTGAGAGTTTTACTTCTTCTTTTCCAATTTGGATTCCTTTATTTCTTTTTCTGCTCTGATTGCTGTGGCCAAAACTTCCAAAACTATGTTGAATAGTAATGGTGAAAGTGGGCATCCTTGTCTTGTTCCTGACTTTAGAGGAAATGCTTTCAGTTTTTCACCATTGAGGATAATGTTTGCTGTGGGTTTGTCATATATAGCTTTTATTATGTTGAGGTATGTTCCTTCTATTCCTGCTTTCTGGAGAGTTTTTATCATAAATGGACGTTGAAATTTGTCAAAGGCTTTCTCTGCATCTATTGAGATAATCATATGGTTTTTATTCTTCAATTTGTTAATGTGGTGTATTACGTTGATTGATTTGCGGATATTGAAGAATCCTTGCATTCCTGGGATAAAGCCCACTTGGTCATGGTGTATGATCTTTTTAATGTGTTGTTGGATTCTGATTGCTAGAATTTTGTTAAGGATTTTTGCATCTATGTTCATCAGTGATATTGGCCTGTAGTTTTCTTTTTTTGTGGGATCTTTGTCAGGTTTTGGTATTAGGGTGATGGTGGCCTCATAGAATGAGTTTGGAAGTTTGCCTTCCTCTGCAATTTTCTAGAACAGTTTGAGTAGGATAGGTGTTAGCTCTTCTCTAAATTTTTGGTAGAATTCAGCTGTGAAGCCGTCTGGGCCTGGGCTTTTGTTTGCTGGAAGATTTCTGATTACAGTTTCAATTTCCGTGCTTGTGATGGGTCTGTTAAGATTTTCTATTTCTTCCTGATCTAGTTTTGGAAAGTTGTACTTTTCTAAGAATTTGTCCATTTCTTCCACGTTGTCCATTTTATTGCCATATAATTGCTGATAGTAGTCTCTTATGATCCTTTGTATTTCTGTGCTGTCTGTTGTGATCTCTCCATTTTCATTTCTAATTTTATTGATTTGATTCTTCTCCCTTTGTTTCTTGATGAGTCTGGCTAGTGGTTTGTCAATTTTATTTACCTTTTCAAAGAACCAGCTTTTGGCTTTGTTGATTTTTGCTATGGTCTCTTTTGTTTCTTTTGCATTTATTTCTGCCCTAATTTTTAAGATTTCTTTCCTTCTGCTAACCTTGGGGTGCTTCATTTCTTCCTTTTCCAGTTGCTTTAGGTGTAGAGTTAGGTTATTTATTTGGCTTTTTTCTTGTTTCTTGAGGTATGCCTGTATTGCTATGAACTTTCCCCTTAGGACTGCTTTTACAGTGTCCCACAGGTTCTGGGTTGTTGTGTTTTCATTTTCATTCGTTTCTATGCAGATTTTGATTTCTTTTTTGATTTCTTCTGTGATTTGTTGGTTATTCAGGAGTGTGTTGTTCAGCCTCCATATGTTGGAGTTTTTAATAGTTTTTCTCCTGTTATTGAGATTTACTCTTACTGCATTGTGGTCAGAGAAAATGCTTGGAATGATTTTAATTTTTCTGAACTTACCAAGGCTAGATTTATGGCCCAGGATGTGGTCTATCCTGGAGAAGGTTCCGTGTGCGCTTGAGAAAAATGTGAAATTCATTGCTTTGGGATGAAATGTCCTATAGATATCAATTAGTTCTAACTTGTCTATTGTATCGTTTAAAGTTTGTGTTTCCTTGTTAATTTTCTGTTTAGTTGATCTATCCCTTGGTGTGAGTGGGGTATTAAAGTCTCCCACTATTATTGTGTTATTGTTGATTTCTCCTTTCACACTTGTTAGTATTTGTCTTACATATTGTGGTGCTCCTATGTTGGGTGCATATATATTTATAATTGTTATATCTTCTTCTTGGATTGATCCTTTGATCATTATGTAGTGACCTTCTTTGTCTCTTTTCACAGCCTTTGTTTTAAAGTCTATTTTATCTGATATGAGTATTGCTACTCCTGCTTTCTTTTGGTCCCTATTTGCATGGAAAATCTTTTTCCAGCCCTTCACTTTCAGTCTGTATGTGTCCCCTGTTTTGAGGTGGGTCCCTTGTAGACAACATATGTATGGGTCTTGTTTTTGTATCCATTCAGCCAGTCTCTGCCTTTTGGTTGGGGCATTCAACCCATTTACATTTAAGGTAATTATGGATAAATATGCTCCCGTTGCCATTTACTTTGTTGTTTTGGGTTTGAATGTATATATCCTTTTTGTGTTTCCTGTCTAGAGAAGGTCCTTTAGTATTTGTTGGAGAGCTGGATTGTTGTTGCTGAATTCTCTCAGCTTTTGCTTGTCTGTAAAGGTTTTGATTTCTCCTTCATATTTGAATGAGATCCTTGCTGGGTACAATAATCTGGGCTGTAGGTTCTTTTCTTTCATCACTTTAAGTATGCCTTAAAGTGTTGAGACTACTGGCTTGACGAGTTTCTATTGAAAGATCAGCTGTTAGCCTTATGGGAATTCCCTTGTGGGTTATTTGTTGTTGTTCCCTTGCTGCTTTTAATATTCGTTCTTTGTGTTTGATCTTTGTTAATTTTATTAATATGTGTCTTGGGGTGTTTCGCCTTGGGTTTATCCTATTTGGGACTCTCTGGGTTTCTTGGACTTGAGTGATTATTTCCTTCCCCATTTTAGGGAAGTTTTCAACTATTATCTCCTCTAGTATCTTCTCGTGGTCTTTCTTTTTATCTTCTTCTTCTGGAACTCCTATGATTCGAATATTGTAACGTTTAAAATTGTCCTGGAGGTCTCTGAGATTGTCCTCATTCCTTTTAATTCGTTTTTCTTTTTTCTCCTCTGATTCTTTTAATTCTGCCATTCTATCTTCTAATTCGCTAATTCTATCTTCTGCCTCTGTAATTCTACTATTTGTTGCCTCCAAAGTGTTTTGGATCTCATTTATTGCATTATTCATTATATATTGACTCTTTTTTATTTCTTCTAGGTCCTTGTTAAATCTTTCTTGCATCTTCTCGATGCTTTTCTCCAGGCTATTTATCCATGATTCCATTTTGCTTTCCAGATTTTGGATTAATTTCACTATCATTATTCGGAATTCTTTATCAGATAGGTTCGCTATTTCTTCTCTTTTGTTTGGTTTGGTGGGCATTTATCCTGTTCCTTTACCTGCTGGGAATTCTTCTGTCTCTTCATCTTGTTTAAAATGCTGCGTTTGGGGTGTCCTTACTGTATTCTGGCAGTCTGTGGAGTTCTCTTTATTGTGGCGTTTCTTCACTATATGTGGGTTTGTACCGGTGGCTAGTCGAGTTTTCTTGTTTATGGAAGCTTGTGTCGATGTTCTGGTGGGTGGAGCTGGATTTCTTTTCTCTGGGTTGCGGTGGAGTGTCTAGTGGTGAGATATGAGATGTCTATGATTTTGAGGTCGCTTGTGTAGCCTGTGAATTGGAGCTCAGGGCTGTGTTCTTGTTTTTCTAGAGCATTTGCTTGGTATGTCTTGCCGTGGAACTTGCTGGTCTTTATGTGATGCTTGGTTTCAGTGTAGGTATGGAGGCATATGTTGAGCTCCTGACAGTTAATGTTTCGTGGGATCAGGGTTTGGACTTAAGCCTCCTGCTTCCAGTTATCGGTCTTATTTTTGCAGTAGTCTCAAAAAGTTCGTCTTCTATACTGCATTCCACAACTAGACTGCTCAGAGGTGTTCACGGAGTTATACAGAGAAGGAGAAAGGGAGGAAGGAGACAGAGGTGGTCAGGAGGATAAAAGGAGGGAGCGTAAAGGAGAGAGGCAGATCCAGTCAGTACTCAGTAAAGAAAAGAAAAAAGGAAAGAAAAAAAGCAAAGGACAAAAAACAAACAAACAAACAACAACAAAAACAAAAAACAAAAAACAAACAAAAAAAACCAAAACAGGGTCACAAAAATTATATCTAAAAGTGGAGATTGAAGAAGTACTAGAGGATAAAAACATAAAGATAAAAGAAACAAAACAAAACAAAAAAAAAAACAAAAAAACAAAAACAAAAAACAAACAAACCAAAAAAAAAAAGAAATTAAAAGGAAAAAAAAATTTTTTTACTTTTTTTTTTTTAATAAAAAACTAATAAAATTTTAAAAAAACATATATTAAAAAAAAAAAGAAAAAAGGAAATAATGATGATAAAAATAGTAACAATATTTATAAGAGTTTCTCTATTATTGCTGTGGGTTCAGTTCATTTTCGGCTAGTTCCTTGTTCCGGCTTAAATTTCTCAAGATCTATAGGCCCCTTTCTCTGTAGTTGGTCTGTATAGTCCTTTGTTCTGTGCGCGGGCCCCGCAGTGTCGTGGGCCAGGGCCGGCCTCTCCTGTGTTCGGCGCTGCAGTCTGGTCTGGCAGCCCAAACCACTCCCGGGGGAAACGGCCCGCGCCCGCGAGGGCTGGCAGGGGAGCGGCCGGCTGGGGAGCGGCGGCGGCGAGGGGATAGCTCACGCGGGAACTGTTGGCGGTGGGGGGGGGGGGCGACCCGCGCGGGAGCCGCCGGTGTGGCGGGGGCGGCCTCTTCTGTGGTCGGCGCTGCAGTCCGGTCTGCCAGCCCAAACCACTCCGGGCGGAAACGGCCCGCGCCTCAACGGCTGGCGGGGGAGCGGCCGGCGGGGAAGCTGCGGCGAGGGGATGGCTCCCGCGGGAATGGTCGGCGGTGGGGGGTGCGCCCCACGCGGGAGCCGCCCGCGTGGCGGGGGCGGCCTCTCCTGTGGTCGGCGCTGCAGTCTGGTCTGCCAGCCCAAACTATTCCCAGCGGAAATGGCCCGCGCCATAACGGCTGGCGGGGGAGCGGCCGGCGGGGGAGCCGCGGGCTAGGGGATGCCTCGCGCGGGATTGGTCAGCGGTGGGGGGGCGACCCGCGCGGCTGGCGGGGGTGGGGTGGGGAGTGCTCCGCGGGGGAGCTTCCCACGGGGGAGTGGCTGGCGGTGGAGCGCCCGGCGTGGGAGCAGCCTGCTCAGCCCTGGCTTGCCAGTGGCGGAAGCGGGCGTTTGCGATGATGCCTCCCCGCTGTGGAAGCTACCGCAGGGCTTGTAGTCTGTGGGTCTTAGTTGTTCAATTGTTTTCCTCCCTGTTATAATATTCTCTGTGTTTCCTAGGTTCAGCACAGGCTCTCCAGGGAGAGTGCTTCCCGGTGTTTGGAGACCTCTCCTTCTTTCAAGACTCCCTTCCCCGGACAGAGGTCCGCCCCTCCCTCTTTGTCTCTCCCTGCCTCTCTATGCCTTTTACACTCTCTCCCTACCTCTTTTAGAAGGCAATGAGTTGCTTTTCTGGGTGTCCGATGTCCTCTGCCGGCATTCCGAAGCTGCTTGAGGAATTCACTTGGCGTTTAGATGTCCCCTTTATGAATTTGTGGAGGAGAAAGTGTATTCCCCGTCCTAATCCTCTGCCATCTTAACCGGAACCAAGAAGTCAGTTTTTGATCAGACACTCTAGATTCAAAACTCCTAGAACATGTAATGTTAAATGAGATCATGAGTAAGTTTATTCTCACTCTGTGATTCAGTTCAGTTCAGTTCAGTTTCTCAGTCATGTCCAACTCTTTGTGACCCCATGGGCAGCAGCACGCCAGGCCTCCCTGTCCATCACCAAATCCCGGAGTTCACTCAGACTCACATTCATCAATTGAGTGATGCCATCCAGTCATCTCATCCTCTGTCATTCCCTTCCCCTCCTGCCCCGAATCCCTCCCAGCATGAGGGTCTTTTCCAATGAGTCAACTCTTCACATGAAGTGGCCAAAGTACTGGAGTTTCAGCTTTAGCATCAGTCCTTACAATGAACACCCAGGACTGATCTCCTTCAGAATGGACTGGTTGGATCTCCTTGCAGTCCAAGGGACTCTCAAGAGTCTTCTCCAACACCACAGTTCAAAAGCATCAATTCTTCGGCGCTCAGCTTTCTTCACAGTCCAGCTCTCACATCCATACATGACCACAGGAAAGACCATAGCCTTGACTAGATGGACCTTTGTTGGCAAAGTAATGTCTCTGATTAAACATTTTAAAAAAATACATGGCCCATTCAGATTCAGATCAGTCGCTCAGTCGTGTCCGACTCTTTGCGACCCCATGAACTGCAGCACGCCAGGCCTCCCTGTCCATCACCAGCTCCCGGAGGTCACTCAGACTCACATCCATCGAGTCAGTGATGCCATCCAGCCATCTCATCCTCTGTCGTCCCCTTCTCCTTCTGCCCTCAATCCCTCCCAGCATGGCCCATAGTCTTGTTATAAAGATTAAAATGGATAACATAAGTAAAGTTCTTGGTAGAGTGCCTCTAACACATTAACTGACTAAAAAATGAGCTATTATTATTAATGAATAAATATAACTTGAACCACATTTCCTCCTTTATTGCAGAATGAATGTTGTCTTCCAGACACACATGTTTGCTTAATCTCAAAACAAACATATATATATATATATAAATTTATAATATATATGTATATGTGTACTTAAATGTATTTATATATGTACATATTCATTGAATTTCAGTAAACTTAATTGAACTGGGGAAAAAATAGTAAAAGGGTTACCTTGGCCAAAAAGTTAAAGATGTTATGATTGTCTAATTAAGAACAAAAGCAGAACCATTAAAGCTTTAGGGATTGCTAATCTCCACAGGAGGAATATGAGACAAAGCAACATTAGAAATTTCATGCTGAGAGATAGTTTTGTAATAAAGTCTTCAGCTCCACTGACTTCATTGTGATTTATTTTTTATGAAAACACAGATTTTAAATATTTTAGTATTGCTAATATTTGGTAAACCATCAATTATAATCATCTAAAAGTTTTTCTTGTTTTAGTCATCATTATTTTAAGATATTTGCAGAATCCTGAAATATTTTATTTCTATCTTCCTTTATTCCAACAAAATGGATTTGAGGCAGGAATCCTTTAGTATAACCGAAGAAAATAGACTGAGTTTTGATGAATAAATCTTCTGGTAACCTATTTTGAAATGAAAACCATTCAATATAAATAAGAATTGATTTCAGTGAGAGCAGCATGTATGAGAATCAAAAATTATTTCTTTTCTGTCATAATTATTTTACACAGGAAGATATTACCGAGGAATAGTTTTGAATATAGTTATATACTCATTAATCACTGATATACTTTAGATACTTATGAATCTATGATTTAAATGTCAGTTCCAAACAGTTTCTTCTATATGGTGTTTTCAATTATTTGAAGAGTGAAAAGTAAAGCTCAGAGAAGCAAGTTTATCAGCTAAAATGTTTTCATTGATGGGTGATCAAGCCAAACTTAGCTTCCCAGATCCCATTCTAGGAATTCTCAACACATGATATTAACATTTCTCTTTCAATCTTGCCTCATAACAATAGTAGTACTTGTAATGATGACTGTTCTAGGGAAAAACAAAAGTATTTAATCCTGAAAGATGCTCCCTAGATCCCTTTCACTAAGGACATTTCAAAACACATATCCCTCCCTCCTATATTTATCCTCCATTTATTATCCTCCTTGTCTCTGTGGCATACACAATTTATTTTCCTTCCTCTAATACTGAGAACTAGTGTGGTTCTTGAGTGTGACACAAAATATACCACTTCAGATTTATCTTTCATCCTCAACTAGCACTCATTCAATTTGGAAATTACTTTCCCTCCAGTGAACCTCCTTTTATTATTGGTTTCTGCCACCAATCATAATAAACAACTGAAGTTAATTACATGCTATTTATTATAGCTCCTTGACTAGATCTTTCATATTGTAAGGCAGAGAAATTTGTATGGGATTTGATGCATATAGCATCATCAAAAGCAGGTACTATTTGACAGAACAGCCCCATCATTGGTCCTAAAATGAGCCTTTTACTTGGGTCTGTTGAAAGAAAAGAAGGAGGGAAGTTCAGCTCAGGGCCATGGTATCAACATGAAAGAAAGGAAATAAAGCAATACATTTGTTCCACGTTGAAGAACAAATAGTGAATATGTTATTATCAAGATCCAAATGGGCCTATCACTTCTGATAAATTAAAAAAAAAAAAAAAAAGCTACTGGAAACAAAGATCTCCTTTGATGTATTAGGTTATTTTTTTTTTTTTTTTGACTTCCTATTATGGAATATGCACCTTTAGTTCTCTTGCACACCTCCTCTCCTTTAAATAGTAGTTTAAAAATATATACAGTGTATATATAATTACAACTTATAAACAAGTAACATCTATGACTATATTTCTTTACTTGTGTGCCTTTCTATTTTTCTAAATTAATCAGTACTGCTGCTGCTGCATCACTTTAGTCGTGTCCGACTCTGTGCGACCCCATAGACGGCAGCCCACCAGGCTCCCCCGTCCCTGGGATTCTCCAGGCAAGAACACTGGAGTGGGTTGCCATTTCCTTCTCCATTGCATGAAAGTGAAAAGTGAAAGTGAAGTCGCTCAGTCGTGTCTGACTCCTAGCCACCCCATGGACTGCAGCCTACCAGGCTCCTCCGTCCATGGGATTTTCTAGGCAAGAGTATTGGAGTGGGGTGCCATTGCCTTCTCCTAATCAGTACTAGTGGTAAAGAATCCACCTGCCAATGCAGGAGATGTAAGAGACACGGGTTAGATCCCAGGGTCAGGAAGATCTCCTGGAAGAGGAAATGGCAACCCACTCCAGTGTTCTTGCCTGGAGAATCCCATGGACAGAAGAGCCTAATGGGCTATGGCCCATGGAGTTGCAAAGAGTTGGACATGAATGAAGCTACTTAGCACACACACACAATAACTGCTTATGTTTTTATTTGCTCTATTAGGTCATTCTATGGTCATATAATTTTCCACATGAATAAAGTATGTTGAATGTACTCATTCAATTTGTTTTATAGAGAACGCCCTCTCAAAGAATATTCACCTCATGAATCAATTCAGATCTTTATTCTCTAGTTAGCAGTCATGTTAGACATTCTATCCTCTTTTCTATTGTGTTTAATACATTTACCATGGATCCTATTTCCCCCTCTTTCTTGGTTTACATATTTTCTCTGCAGAACCCAGTAAGAGCTATCTGAGGAGGTATGCAAGTCACAGAAACATTTTCAGTCCTTTCCTCCCCTAAAATGTATACTCTTCACATCCATATGTGTGTTGTCCAGTTATCCAATTCTATTTAGAAAACTGTCAAGGTATTGTTGCACTGCCCACCAGAATCTCAGATTGCTACTGACATCATTGAGAAGTCTGACTCCATGATGAGTCCTATTTCATTCTATGTGCTTCTTTTTCTCCCTTACTGCTTTTAGCATCTTTGCTTTATTCTGTGTATCCTGAAAATTTACCCCAGATCTACAGTGTTTATTCATTGTTTTCTCATTAATACATTTGAAGTGGAAACATACATCTTGGATTTTGGATTTTCTCATAATGCCTTTGATCACTTTTCTCCTGTTTTCCCATTTCTCTTCCTGAAATGCCTGTTTGTCAAATTTTGGACCCACTGAACTGATCCACAGTTTTCTTATCTTTTCTGTTTGTTCACCTCCTTCAGTACAGTTCAGTCACTCAGTCGTGTCCAACTCTTTGCAACCCCATGAATCGCAGCATGCCAGGCCTCCCTGTCCATCACCAACTCCCGGAGGTCACTCAGACTCACGTCCATCGAGTCAGTGATGCCATCCAGCCATCTCATCCTCTGTCGTCCCCTTCTCCTCCTGCCCCCAATCCCTCCCAGCATCAGAGTCTTTTCCAGTGAGTCAACTCTTCGCATGAGGTGGCCAAAGTACTGGAGTTTCAGCTTTAGCATCATTCCTTCCAAAGAACACTCAGGGCTGATCTCCTTCAGAATGGACTGGTTGGACCTCCTTGCAGTCCAAGGGACTCTCAAGAGTCTTCTCCAACACCACAGTTCAAAAGCATCAGTTCTTCGGAGCTCAGCCTTCTTCACAGTCCAACTCTCACATCCATACATGACCGCTGGAAAAACCATAGCCTTGACTAGACGGACCTTTGTTGGTAACATATTGTCTCTGCTTTTGAATATGCTATCTGGGTTGGTCATAACTTTCCTTCCAAGAAGTAAGCATCTTTTAATTTCATGGCTGCAGTCACCATCTGCAGTGCTTTTGGAGCCCAAAAAAATAAAGTCTGACACTGTTTCCACTGTTTCCCCATCTATTTCCCATGAAGTGATGGGACCAGATGCCATGATCTTCATTTTTTGAATGCTGAGTTTTAAGCCAGCTTTTTCACTCTCCACTTTCACTTTCATCAAGAGGCTTTTTAGTTCCTCTTTGCTTTCTGCCATAAGGGTGTTGTCATCTGCATATCTGAAGTTATTGATAACTACAATGTCTGTTTTTCTTAGCTATATGTCTGTACCTAGTAGTAAGGCACTGAAAAGGTGATTTGCAGGTCTTTTTGAGTAGGTACAGTTCATCCATTGCTGGAATTCACTGTAATCAGTGAGATGGTGAGATTTATTTTGTACTTGGGATGTTTCAAATTTTATTTTCTTCTACTCTGGGATATTTTCATTTCTCCAGAAGTAAAGATGCACTCCCCTCCTACCTGCATGGCTATAAACTCTTTTCCTGGCTTTTTGGATAATGTGATAAGGTCACTTTAATCATTGCAAAGTTTCTGCAAAAATCCCTGCTTAGGATCAAGTGTAGCCAGCTAGTCATCCCTTTTTTACTGTCTCCAAGTCTGGAAACATTCCACTTTAGTTGCTATCTTTTGTGAGTTCCCAGTTAAACAGTCACAAGGTGAAACTGAGGAACCGGGGGCATATAATTGTTTCTAATGCACATCTATAACAACTATATCTAATTCTAGTGCACTTCCTTCTCTGATACAAAAGTCTCTAATTACCAAGCTTTCCATGTCATGGAAAATTATTAATATATTTTTGCTATTTTCTTCAATATACATCTACATTTTAAAATTTCTTTTGCTAAATAAGAAACCATTCTTTCTGCCTTCCCTTTTTGTATATTGTTCTTTATGGTAATAGGACCCTAAACTTTTATTAAAGCGGAATTTAGAAGTTTCTTATTCTTATTATTCATATATGATGTGTGTGTGTGTGTGTGTGTGTGAGACAGAGAAAGTGGGGGAGGGGAGATAAATTTATTGGAGGAAAAGGAAGAACCTTCTTTAGTTTTCCACTTTTAAATTAAAATTTAGGAATAGATTTCTAATTAGCCTTGAGTCAGGCTCTTACCTAAACATCTAATTCCTCAATAAGTAGCAACAGAATGTACAATGGGTATTATAGTCTCTCAGTATATGAAGCTTAAAAGGAAAATTAATGAGCAGTCATTTTCCATAGAATCTAGTACTGTGTTAGGTTTTTGTTGTTTCTTTTTAATTTGCACCCATTTCTCTAGACATACTAAGGATTTTTCTTATGGCTATAACTTGTCCAGGTTTCAAGTAAGAACAGTATATTGAGCTAAGTATAACTCATATTAGAATAAAACAGGTTAGTCTCACCAGAAGAGCAACAAAAGCACAGATCTGGCTTGAATATAAGTCACAGGAAGTATATTTTAATCAAACCATGTGAGTTTAGATTGCACAGTTTGTGCTTATCAAATGTTCTTTCTCTAAAACTCATCAAGATAATCTGGTCTTTCGAGATAAACCACTTAACACAGTGGTTAAGAGCATGAGTTATAGAGCCAGATTTTTAGTTTTGCATTCTCGCACATCTGTTTCATAACTAAAATGAGTATTTATAGTTTCTGTGCTTCAAGTTTGTCAAAATAGGAATGCCACTGAAAATTTTTCTAGAGATGTTATGAGTTTCTGATCATTTTAAACATATAAAACACAGGACAATATGCAATAAATATTAAAGATTACTTTTTACAACAGAACCAATATTGTTTTCTAAGTTGGGAATTTTGACCATAAATTCTTCTATGATTTATAAGAGCTGTTAACTTTGGCTTTGTAGGCTTATATAAATAACCCACAGTCTTATAAAAAAATCTTAAACTATCAAATAGATACTTAGCATAATGGAGGAGAAAGTGGCAAACCACTCCAGTACTCTTGCCTGGAAAATCCCATGGATGGAGGAGCCTGGTGGGCTGCAGTCCATGGGGTCGCTAAGAGTCGGACATGACTGAGCCACTTCACTTTCACTTTTCACTTTACTGCATTGGAGAAGGAAATGGCAACCCACTCCAGTGTTCCTGCCTGGAGAATCCCAGGGATGGGGAGGCCTGGTGGGCTGCTGTCTCTGGGGTCGCACAGAGTCGGACACGACTGAAGCGACTTAGCAGCAGCAGCAGCCACCAACAACATTGCTATAAGTGGAATTATAATTGATGGTTTTGGTTAAGTATAAATTAAGAAAACAATGTGTTCTAAGATAACGTGCATGCACCTTGAATTACAGGAAAGGGGAAGAAGGAAGAGAGAAGAAAGGAGCCGAGGACATGAGTCCGGTCGTTGTCTGCCATCAACTCAAGAAGTGTGCTGCAGGACCTCACAGAAAGTTTGCTATCTCAGCAGAATATATGATATTGTGACATTATTGGGAAGTGGGTATAGTAGAGTGTGGAGGAAATTGGTAAACTGTTCACTTTCTTTTAAAAACAAAATGTAACTGTTTTCATCCTGTAAATGCAGAGTTGCAAAGTCTCATTCCTACACAACTAATTTTACTCTTTTCACATGCATTCTCTGAATTTTTATATTTAATCAGAATGTCAATCAATCTACCTATCAGTTAAATCAGGTGTTAATTCCCAAATCCAAGATCAGATGAAAATTGGTTTAAAATTTTTAAGTGCTAAGTTGCCAAATAGAAAAGTGGAAAAATTCCACCGAGGCTATTAGGAAGTGTTTCTCATGAACACACAGGATCTTGGGTCATTATTTTCTTCTTGGAAACATTTTTTTTTTTTTTTTTTTTTGGTACTTATATAGATGCAGTAAATATCATTTATTTAAAGTTACAATTACTTTTTATTTTTTTTAATTTTATTTTATTTAACTTTACAATATTGTATTGGTTTTGCCATATATCAAAATGAATCCACCACAGGTATACATGTGTTCCCCATCCTGAAACCTCCTCCCTCCTCCCTCCCCATACCATCCCTCTGGGTCATCCCAGTGCACCAGACCCAAGCATCCAGTATCGTGCATCGAACCTGGACTGGTGACTCATTTAATATATGATATTATATATATTTCAATGCCATTCTCCCAAATCATCCCATCCTCTCCCTCTCCCAGAGTCCAAAAGACTGTTGTATACATCAGTGTCTTTTGCTGTCTCGTATACAGGGTTATTGTTACCATCTTTCTAAATTCCATATATATGCGTTAGTATACTGTATTGGTGTTTTTCTTTCTGGCTTACTTCACTCTGTATAATAGGCTCCAGTTTCATCCACCTCATTAGAACTGATTAATTTCATTATTATTATTTTTACTTTATGATATTGTATTGGTTTTGCCATACATCAACATGCATCTGCCACGGGTGTACATGTGTTCCCAATCCTGAACCTCCCTCCCACCTCCCTCCCCATACCATCCCTCTTGGTCATCCCAGTACACCAGACCCAAGCTTCCTGTATCCTGCATCGAACCTGGACTGGTGATTCGTTTCTTATATGATATTATACATGTTTTAATGCCATTCTCCCAAATCATTCCCCCCTCCCTCTCCCACAGAGTCCAAAAGACTGTTCTATACATCTGTGTCTCTTTTGCTGTCTCACATACAGGGTTGTCGTTACCATCTTTCTAAATTCCATATATATGCTTTAGTATATTGTATTGGTGTTTTTCTTTCTGGCTTATTTCACTCTGTATAATAGGCTCCAGTTTCATCCACCTCATTGGAACTGATTCAAATGTATTCTTTTTAATGGCTGAGTAATACTCCATTGTATATTTAAGTATCAGAATATCAATAAAATTTATATGAAGCAGTTTGTTTCCTTCTTAAGTTTTTAACACATATAAATGTATGTCAACCAAAACAATTTTACCTTACACTGTTTTCCTAATGGAAACAACTCCTCAGATTAAACAGAGTTTAAAATCATTTTTTTTTAGAACAAAATACTTATATTTCTAAGTACAAGATTTCTGTACAGAGGATTATTTTTCTTAATTTGAACTTTTTAGAAAATAAAATTTAGTGCCAATTCTTCTGCCAGAAGTTTCTCAGATATTAATTTCCCCATTTGATAATTTGAGAAAGAAAACAGGACAAATTTTCTCTTACTTTTCTTAAAAGGCAATTTCTTCCTAATTTTGAATTAAAACATTAATAATAGTAATCAATCACTCATAAAACAGTATCTAAATACTAACATGCATGCTGAATGATTTTCCCAAGTGGAAACTCTGCAAATGTTAATCTGAAAATACAGAGAGTGTGATTTCCATAACCAGCCATATGCTGGTAACGATTTGACAACTGGAAGCAAAGTTCTGATTTGTAGTGTTTTACCAATGTCTGTGATGTAAATATCCCCTTCATGGCTCATTTCAAGCTACTGAAGTGATGTTCACTAGCTCATAAAATTCATAAAAACTTGAACAATTGCTTGACTCTATTGTAGCACTGCAGCCATTGTGTAGGCCAAGGATATAGTATGAATTTCTGCTGTTGATTCCACTTTATGAATTCTAGTTTCAGTTTCAATCAGGAAAAACCTGAAGGTACAAAACTTTAATATAAAGTTTTATTTTAATATGGAGATGTGCTTTGACAAAGTTTCTTATATTTCTCCTCAAAAATTTACATTTTTATTTCTATCTCAATCTTTTATAGATGTTCAATGTATGCTTTACTATGTATTTCACAATTCTAATATTACTCATCCTTTGAGCTGAGTCTTATACTCAGATGGTATAATGTTGCTACCACTTCATTTTCCAATAGTGTGCTTCACTCTGGTTCCTATTAATTATAAGCAAGACTGTATGCATATGTGTGGGAGGCACTCTGGGTGATTCTGCTATTCACAGGTGATTATAATAAGAGTGAGAATAAATGTGAGTTATGATTCCACCTCTGTTCTTCCAAAATTTCTGAAGAAGTGAAGTGAAGTGAAGTGAAGTCGCTCAGTCGTGTCTGACTCTTTGCCACCCCAATGGACTGTAGCCTATCAGGTTCCTCTATCCATGGGATTTTCCAGGCAAGGGTGCTAGAGTGGATTGACATTTCCTTCTCCAGGGGATCTTCCCAATTCAGGAATCAAACCTAGGTCTCCTGCATTGCAGGCAGATGCTTTATCATCTGAACCACCAGGAAAGCCCTCTTCCTCAAACTAATACCCATAAAGTCAAACTTAATTTCAAAGAAATTCACAAACACTCTGGAATTAAGAGCCAATTCCAAAGTTACTCAAAAATAAGATTTAAATCAACATATCATTTATAGATACTGAACTGGCTAATTAGCTACAACCAATTATTCTTTGGTTAAAGATGAATCAAAGTATTTAATTCAGTCAAAATGAGAAAGTTAATATATTTTTCATTGCAAGTAATATTTTTCTCAAGAACGTTACTCTTAGTTAAACTAAAACTCATTCTTTCTCTTTCTTACTTTTTTCCCCTCCTTATTCTACATTGTGTGGCATCTTCATTGTTGATTGGATTGTTTGTTCCCTTTATACCTATTTAATTCTAGCACTGCTCAAGATGATCTCTCAAGGTATTACACATCATTTCACATATTTTTTTTTCTTTTAAGAAAACCCATAAATCTAATATTTATATCAGTGATTTACTAACACTCTTTATTCAATGCACCAAGATACTGGAGTCCAAATTCCCTTATAAAAGTGTTAAAATGAGAACTTTCTCAAGATTTTTCATTCTCTACCCATCTCTCAGACATCTCAACATTTCACCTCATAATTAACAACTATTTTAAATACACATGATGATGTTTTATATAACTTTCCATATCACATTGTCCCAGCTTTAGCTAATGGTGATAGAATTTTTGTGATAGTTAAAATATCAAGTGACTTGCAAACTGCAGTAAAAGCTTTAGATACATTATCTCAATCAGTTTTCATTTATCTGACAAAGTGATTATGTAATTTATGGGTGAAGCAATTGAGACTTACAGAAATCCAGAAACAATACAGCTAGTAAGTGCAAAAGCTAGAATTAAACTAAGTCCTGTCTGAATCGGAGTCTATTTTCTTTCCATAAAACCATACTATATTTTAAATTAATAAATCACTGATTATAGTACCATAACCATGCTACCTCTGTATAAGAATTGTTCTTTTATAAGAAAATTAAACCAGCAGATGAAATATTGCCTTCTCTCTACGCCAAAGCTTAAGATGTTAAAGTAGTAGTAACTGTATAGATAAAGGATTTTGATATCCCAATATTTATACTAAAGTGGAATTTTTGACAGGTTGGATTTGGTTAAGCACTTCCCTGGTGGCTCAGCTATAAAAATTCCACCTGCAATGAAGGAGACATGAATTCGACCCCTGGGACAAGAAGATCCCCTGGAGAAGAAAATGGCAACCCACTCCAATATTCTTGCCTGGGAAATCCCATAGACAGAGGAGCCTGGTGGGCTATAGTCTATGGAATCATAAAGAGTCAGACATGATTGAGCCACTCAATAACAACAAACAAAAAATTTATTTAAGCTGTTTCTATCAAAAGGAAATAGGTATAAAATGAAAAAGAGAATCTTTTAAATTGAATCATGGAAAAGCTAAGAATAACAGGCATGTGACAGGGCCTTAAAGCTCAACATTCAGAAAACAGAGATCGTGGCATCTGGCCAATCACTTCATGGCAAATAGATGGGGATACAGTGGAAACAGTGTCAGACTTTATTTTGGGGGGCTCCAAAATCACTGCAGATGGTGATTTTAGCCATGAAATTAAAAGACGCTTACTCCTTGGAAGGAAAGTTATGACCAACCTAGACAGCATATTAAAAAGCAGAGACTTTACTTTCCTAACAAAAGTTTATCTAGTCAAGGCTATGGTTTTTCCAGTAGTCATGTATGGATGTGAGAGTTGGATTGTGAAGAAAGCTGAGTGCCGAAGAATTGATGCTTTTGAACTGTGGTGTTGGAGAAGACGCTTGAGAGTCCCTTGGACTACAAGGAGAGCCATCCAGTCCATCCTAAAGGAGATCAGGCCTGAATATTCATTAGAAGGACTGATGCTGAAGCTGAAACTCCAATACTTTGGCCACCTGATGGGGAGAACTGACTCATTGAAAAGACCCTGATGCTGAGAAAGATTGAAGGCAAGAAGAAAAGGGGACGACAGAGGATGAGAAAGTTGGATGGCATCACTGAACTCTGGGAGTTGGTAATGGATAGGGAGGCCTGGCGTGCTGCAGTTCATGGGGTCGCAAAGAGTCGGACATGACTGAGTGACTGATCTGATCTGATCTGATCTGAGAGACTCAACTGAACTGAACTGACAGGATCTTGGAAGGCATTAAGAATAAAAAGAACAAGCATAATTTCATCAAGGTTTAAGTAGTAATAAGGATACACATGAGAAAAAGACATTTAGAGTAAGAGTTGCTCATCTAAGAAATAAAGAAATGCCAGGAATTGCTTCAGACCAGATACTAGGAGATAATAGGAGTCAACTTTAGCATAGGATGCCGCCTGAGATGAAACGATGGTTAAGACTGAAGTAAATCATAAAGAAAACTTGCCCTTTTAGTGACAGGCATACTAGGGAAAGTACATGAGGGGATTCTTGGGCACCTAGATTGGGGCTGGAGGATCCATTTCCAAGATGGTTCAACCACAAGGCTTGAAAGTTGTTGCTGACAGTCAGTTCTTCTCTGAGTAGTGCTCCCCACAGATAGCTTCAGCTCCTAGCAGTTTTGAAAGTAAGTATAAAAGCAGAAGCTGTCAGCTTCTTAAAGGTCAGGGCCTAACAATTGCCACAGCATCTCGTTCTATAGTCCACTTAGTCAAGCAGTCACAAAGCCCAAATTCAAGGGGAAGGCATCAAGACCCACCACTCAATAGGTTTGGGGGTTATATTTTCAATTGCCAAGATCATCTAACCAATATCTGAAGACTTCCAGCAATGACTGTGTTGTCCAACACAAATCACCCCATCTTGATAACTGTCCTGTAGTCTGTGTTATTACTTTCTCATCTTACCTCTGGTTTTACTTCTTTTTAAAAAAAAAAAAAAAATTATTGAAGTATAGTTGTTTTACAGTGTTGTGTTAATTTCTGCTGTACAGAAAAGTGATTCAGTTATACATGTGTATATATGTGTGTATATATATATACACATTCTTAATGGATAAGCAAGCTGTGGTACATATACACGATGGAGTATTACTCAGCCATTAAAAAGAATACATTTGAATCAGTTCTAATGAGGTGGATGGAACTGGAGCCTATTATACAGAGTGAAGTAAGCCAGAAAGAAAAACACAAATACAGTATACTAACGCATATATATGGAATTTAGAAAGATGGTAACAATCACCCTTCTTATGAGACAGCAAAAGAGACACTGATGTATAGAACAGACTTTTGGACTCTGGGACCGGGAGAGGGTGGGATGATTGGGGAGAATAGCATTGAAATATGTATAATATCATATCTGAAACGAGTCAGTCCAGGTACGATGCCCTATAACAGATGCCTGGGACTGGAGCACTGGGATGACCTGGAGGGATGGTGTGGGAAGAGGGGAGGGAGGAGGGTTCGGGATGGGGAACACGTGTATTCTGGTGGTGGATCCATCTCGATGTATAGTAAAAGTAATACAATATTGTAAAGTTAAGCAAAATAAAAAAAAAATGATAGTATATCATTTTAATAAACCCATATTTATGAATGATCCTAAATAAATAAATAAATAAAATGTTCCTTTCCATTATGATTTATCACAGGATATCAAATACATTTTCCTGTACTACACAGTAGGACCTGGTTCTACATCTTGAGTCTACATAGGATAATCTCCATAAATTTAAACTACTTAAAGCACCATGTTTCTGTACTTTTATGCCTAATATCTTAACTATTATATGGAATATCCCTGGAGTGTATCATTGAATGGCCCTTAACATCTGATTTTTGAATGCCCAGTCCAGTGTTCTAGAATTGGCATACATAACTCCAGGTGTAATGTGACCAGGACAGAAATAGAACAGAGATATCCTCATTTTTTCTTACCTGTATTTTAAATTTCCATAAATGCAAATTAGCTGCTGTGGCAGCTATATTATCCTGTAAACACTAAATCAAGATGTTCTTAACTAACAGCTATAGCTATTTTCTCTTAGAATTTAAAATTATCTTTTTCCTAGACAATAATTATCTTCCTAATAAAAAGATCTCTATCATTTTCATCTATATGTTCTTCTATTAATTTAAAGGATGTTTTACAAATGAAAACTTTATATGAATAATAACATTTAACTTCAGGGTTTCTTGGTTATTAAATAATCTATAAATAAATAATCTATAAATATAGTATAAAGTATAATCTGTAAATTTAGTATACTAAAAGTTTCTTATGGTTAACCTTCCCCCTATTTAAAAAATCTGGCTAGGTGTTATAAAATATGAATTATATAAATATTTCACATTTGTATGTCCTGTCCCTGTGAATAATTGTTAAAAAAGAAAACTGAATTGTGATATCAGACCATATATAACTTTTAAGCTCTAGAGACAAGTCAACAGATTTAATGAACAGAAAATAAAATTTTTAACTTTAAGTCAATGGATAGTATAAGCAACTGGTAGCCTCCATTTGTCCTTTCTCAAGTTTCTGACATTATTAGCCATATTTTCACCTCAAATGTGAATGGACAAAAAGAAGAGATATGCTTTCATTGGGAATACATAAGCCAAGGCTCATACAAATTTTATGGACCTCAGCATCACCCAGGATGTCTGTTAAAAAAGGACATTCCCTGGGATCCTTCTTGGCCAGGGTTATGACTGGCATAATAGAGGGAGGGGAGGAGAGGGCAGTGGTATATATGTGGTGAATGCTGCCCAGGTAAATCTGATGTAGACGTTTTGTGGACCACACCTTGACAAGTCATCATCTCTACCATTCCAATATTTTCACTATGATGTACTATCAACACTGCCACCTCTAGTATGTACAGGTTAAGCCACTCACTGCCTTTATTCATTATAACTTCTCTCCCTCCCCAAATTTATTACATTCTTCAACCTCAGGACTTTCATTTCTTCCTACATTTTGACTTCCTCATGATCAGCTTGTTTAATTTTGTAGGGTTTTTTTTTGTTTGTTTTTAATAAAAATAACTTGTTCTCCTTTCACATCTTTCCTGTTTTAGGTCTCTAGGAATTTCATTTTTCAGACTCACACTCATTTCAGGTATACATCTGTATTTCAGTGGTGTGTCTTCTACCCTTGCCAGCAAAGAGGTAAGTGTCATGAATCACTATGGCCAGAACCATTAGCACATGTTGTTGGGTTTCCTCCAACCTAAAACTCTATAGGCCTGTTTACCTCCATCTTAATGGCTCCTTATCAAAAAGTGAATTTTTTTTCATGAAAAGATAACATCTACTATAAAATATGGTATTTTCTGTACTACTTAGATGACATAGTTTTTGTCCTGTATTTGTGAGATTAATTCAGTTCAGTTGCTCAGTCATGTCCGACTCTTTGTGACCCCATGAATCGCAGCACGCCAGGCCTCCCTGTCCATCACCAACTCCCGGCGGAGTTGACTCAAACTCACATCCATAGAGTCGGTGATGCCATCCAGCCATCTCATCCTCTGTCATCCCCTTCTCCTCCTGCCCCCAATCCCTCCCAGCATCAGAGTCCTTTCTGATAAGTCAGCTCTTCTCATGAGGTGGCCAAAGTACTGGAGTTTCAGCTTCAGCATCATTCCTTCCAAAGAAATCCCAGGGCTGATCTCCTGGGACTGGTTGGATCTCCTTGCAGTCCAAGGGACTCTCAAGAGTCTTCTCCAACTACTTTAAAATATTTTTAATATAATAAACACTGTATTCCTACAATAAACCAATAGTGTCCTTGATGCATCACAGTTTTATACACTGCTGCAAATCAGGTTGCTACTATTTCTCTTCTCCGAAGATATCTGTATGAATGTTTAATAGAACTTCCTATAAATTCACTTAGGCTTCGACTTTTTATTGTGAAGTGTTCAACTACTGATTGACTATGTAAATAAAGACAAAGAGATTTCTCTCTTGATTCAGCTTTCAGTTCAGTTCAGTTGCTCAGTGGTGTCCGAGTCTTTGTGACCCCATGAATGGCAGCACATCAGGTTTCCCTGTCCATCACCAACTCCTGGAGTTTACCCAAACTCATGTCCATCAAGTCGGTGATGCAATCCAGCCATCTCATCTTCTGTCTCCCTTCTCTTCTTGCCCCCAGTCCCTCCCAGTATCAGGATCTTTTCCAATGAGTCAATTCTTCGCATAAGATGGCCAAAGTATTGAAGTTTCAGCTTCAGCATCAGTCCTTCCAATGAAATCCCAGGGCTGATCTCCTTTAGGATGGACTGATTGGATCTCCTTGCAGTCCAAGGGACTCAAGAGTCTTCTCCAACACCACAGTTCAAAAGAACCAATTTTTCAGTGCTCAGCTTTTTTTCACAGTCCAACTCTCACATCCATACATGACCACTGGAAAAACCATAGCCTTGATTCAGATCAGATCAGATCAGATCAGTCGCTCAGTCGTGTCCGACTCTTTGCGACCCCATGAACCGCAGCACGCCAGGCCTCCCTGTCCATCACCAGCTCCCGGAGGTCACCCAGACTCGCATCCATCGAGTCAGTGATGCCATCCAGCCATCTCATCCTCTGTCGTCCCCTTCTCCTCCTGCCCTCAATTCCTCCCAGCATCAGAGTCTTCTCCAATGAGTCAACTCTTCGCATGAGGTGGCCAAAATACTGGAGTTTCAGCTTTAGCATCATTCCTTCTAAAGAAATTCCAGGATTGATCTTCTTCAGAATGGACTGGTTGGATCTCCTTGCAGTCCAAGGGACTCTCAAGAGTCTTCTCCAACACCACAGTTCAAAAGCATCAATTCTTCGGTGCTCAGCCTTCTTCACAGTCCAGCTCTCACATCCATACATGACCACAGGAAAGACCATAGCCTTGACTAGGCGAACCTTTGTTGGTAAAGTAATGTCTCTGCTTTTGAATATGCTATCTAGGTTGGTCATAACTTTCCTTCCAAGGAGCAAGCGTCTTTTAATTTCATGGCTGCAGTCACCATCTGCAGTGATTTTGGAGCCCAGAAAAACAAAGTCTGACACTGTTTCCACTGTTTCCCCATCTATTTCCCATGCAGTGATGGGACCAGATGCCATGATCTTCGTTTTCTGAATGTTGAGCTTTAAGCCAACCTTTTCACTCTCCACTTTCACTTTCATCAAGAGGCTTTTTAGCCCCTCTTCACTTTCTGCCATAAGAGTGGTGTCATCTGCATATCTGAGGTTATTGATATTTCTCCCGGCAATCTTGATTCCAACTTGTGTTTCTTCCAGTCCAGCATTTCTCATGATGTACTCTGCATATAAGTTAAATAAACATGGTGACAATATGCAGCCTTGACGTACTCCTTTTCCTATTTGGAACCAGTCTGTTGTTCCATGACCAGTTCTAACTGTTGCTTCCTGACCTGCATACAGATTTTTTAAGAGGCAGATCAGGTGGTCTGGTATTCCCATCTCTTTCAGAATTTTCCACAGTTTATTGTGATCCACACAGTCAAAGGCTTTGGCATAGTCAATAAAGCAGAAATAGCCTTGATTAGATGGACCTTTGTTGGCAAAGTAATGTCTCTGCTTTTGAATATGCTATGTAGGTTGGTCATAACTTTCCTTTCAAGGAGCAAGCGTCTTTTAATTTCATGGCTGCAGTCACCATCTGCAGTGATTTTGGAGCCCCAAAAAAGAAAGTCTGACACTGTTTCCACAGTTTTCCCATCTATTTCCCATGAAGTGATGGGACCAGATGCCATGATCTTCGTTTTCTGAATACTGAGTTTTAAGCCAATGTTTAATGTTAATTGACTTTAAATAGGCCACACTTGCTTTATACAAAGTTAGCTTTAATATTTTTGCTATCACTAAATATAAGCATTAAAATTTCCCTTATGATTTCTTTTTTCACATATGACTATTAAGGTGATTTTATTAAACTTTCTACTTGCATTTTTCTGACTTTCTATTTTTTCTAACTTGCTGGGGTGTGCTGTCCTATTATTCATTTATAGATTAACTACATATGTAGTCAGAGAATACACTATGATATAAATTATTTAAATATCCTCAAGATCTGTTTTGACTTTGTTTTGAAAAGAGTATGTATGTGTTTATTATGGTATTGTACACATATAGATTAGATAATTTTTTTAGTTATGTTGTTAAAATAGTCTAGATCCTACTGTCTTTTTGTGTGCTTTATCTATCAGTTGCCGAGAGAGATATGTTGCAATCTCAGACAGTTTTAGGATATTTTGCTGATTTCAATTTTTCTTTACTTATTTTAGAGATTTGTTATCAGTGTGGGACTTTAGAATTTCTTCCTGGTAAATGAAACCATTTTATCCATAAATAATAAAATTCTATTTTTCTATTAGTGCTTTTTGTCTTAAATATTGCTCTAAATTATGTTTTGTCTAATTTTTCTTTTGTTTACTGGCCTTGTTTTGTTTAGCATTTTCTCATTTATTTTTCTATTATTTTGTTTTTAAACTTTTTCTACCTTAAATTTAGGTATATTTCATATAAACTTCATATTACTAAGTATTTTATCTGACAATAGGCTTTTAATTGATGAGTTGCTCTTCTTTTTATTGATTGTGATTATTGATGTATTTGGATTTGTTTTTACAATGATAATTTATGCTTTTATTTTACTTATTTTTTTTTTACATTTGCCTATCTATCTACCTACCTACCTACATTGTTCTGTTATGGTCACAGAAAATAAAAGGCAATGAGCATGAAGTTGCTTGAGAGCAAATAGTCTGAGTTTAAATCATGGACTGTTTGTAAGCTGTTTGCCCTTGGGCAAGGTCCTTGACCCCTCTGTATCTAGGTTTCTTATAAGGCTATGCCAGTTGTTTAAGTTAGAAGAGAGTCTGTGCATCCCTGGTGGCTCAGATGGTAAAGCGTCTGCCTGCAGTGTGGGAGACCCAGGTTCGATCCCCGAGCCAGGAAGATCCCCTGGAGAAGGAAATGGCAACCCACTCCTGTACTCTTGCCTGGAAAATTCCATGGATGGAGGAGCCTGGTGGGCTACGGTCCATGGGGTCGCAAAGAGTCGGACACAACTGAGCGACTTCACTCACTCACTCATCTACCTACATATTCTATCTATTAAATTCTTCTGAAATTGTTTGGAATTCTTTTAAAAATTGTTTTCTCACTCTATTTTTCCTTCTTTACTAGCTTGGGTAGTTTTTTCATTTTATATTTATATTATAATAAAGGTTAAACTTAAACTTTTAACTTTATTATTTACTTACTCACATCTTAAATTGACCAGTTTGTTTATTATCCAAAAATTTTTTAAAAACTTCAAAATCACTAAAACCTCACTGTGTCTTTGTAATGTTATAATGACATTCATATGCTTTGATGTTAGAGCTATTCTGGACTTTTGATCCTTTATATTCTGAAAGAATTGGTGAAAGACTGGTGATATTTCTTTTTTAAATGTTTGATAAAATTCACTAAGACATCCATCACATCTGGTCTTTAAGTGTGTGTGTGTGTGTGTGTGTGTGAGAGAGAGAGAGAGACAGACACACAGACAGAGAGAAAGAGAGACAGAGACAGAGAGATGTTTTGTTGTAATGTACAGAGTAGTGCTCAGATTTTCTGGTTTATATTGCATTAGCTTTTGATTAGTTGTGTGTGTGTGTGTGTGTTTTTTAATTTAAATTTATTTATTTTAATTGGAGGCTAATTACTTTACAATATTGTATTGGTTCTGCCGCACATCAACATGAATCCCCCACAGGCGTATCCGTGTTCCCCATCCTAAACCTCCCTTCCACCTCCCTCCTATTAAAACATGTATAATATCATATAAGAAACAAATCGCCAGTCCACGTTTGATACAGGATTAGTTGTGTTTTTAAAAGAAGTTTATTTCATTTGAGTTGTCAGAATCCTTTGAAAAAATTTGTTCATAATATATCTATATGATCTATATGGATTTTTTTTAAATTTCTGACTGATAATTTATGTCCTCTTTTCTTATCTTTAAACTTTCCAAAACTAAACTTCTGGATTTCTTAATCTGCTCTATTGTTTGTCTGTCTTCCATTTCTCCTAAAGGAGACATTATTTTTTTTAACTTATACTTGATTTTCTTTGCTCTCCTTTTCCTAGCTTCTCAAGATGCTTCCTTATGTCATAGATTTTAGGAATTTCTTCTTTCGTAATATCAGCACTTAAAACCATAATTTCTTAGTCACTTTGCTGTATAGCAGAGATAGGCATGACACTGTAGATCAACTATACTTCAATAAAAAATGAAATAAATAGAACTAGAATTTCAATTTATGCACATATGTGGATGGATTCAATACATTTAATGTTATATTTTCAATACTGTGAAAATATTTGTTCCAAATACTTTCAAGGCATCCTACCTATGTGGTATGGTTGTCTCATATTTGGAGTCTTACATTTTCAACCCCACAAATTTCTATCAGTCTAATTGTTTAGATAATACAATTTTTAGTTTATCATACCTTCTCATACCTGCTGGCATCATTTTTCTCCTTCTAGAATTTCATCTTTTAGTTGTTCTTATCTGTGGGGAGTAATATCTCCCAGTTTTTCTCATTTTAAAAAGTCTGCATTTTGCTCTAGTCCTGACAGATGGTTACATGGGGTATGCAAGTACATTTTGTCAGTCATTATTTCACTGTGTTGAGGATGCCAAGAGAATGAGGCATTATAAAAGGATAATACAAAAATGAGAGAGACAGACTCAATATGTAAAATATAGTTACACATGTCAGAGTAAGTTCAACATTTTGCAGCCATGCCATTTGTTTTATATTACAATCTCTTAAAGCTTAGGCTTCCAACTTTTTACTTTTGTTTTTCCATTAGCCAATGGACCATGTATAATGACTATACAATCTTAGAATCCAAAAATAAAGTGCTATTGGTGACATAGGATATTCATTATATTTTTAAAGAGTTGATGACATGTGAAACCAATAACTGCTGTTTCACTAATCAAAAATATGACATACAGTTTTTGTCTGAATTATTGATTAACATGGATAGAACTTCACATCAAAGTGGGACTTCCTGTAAATAAATGGTTTGGATGCTTATATTAAGTTGGTGGAAAAATAATTGAGGTTTTACATTGTTGAAATTCACTTTTTGTTATTGAATACATTCTTAAATAAATGTGGTTATGTTATACATAATTTTAATGTACATTTTTTGCTTAATATTTTTTGCTAATGATATTACTTGCTGTTTATTTTAGACTAGGGAAATGATGCTAGACAAGAAAATAGTGATTTTCTTATTCGAGTTCAAAATGGGTCATTAAGCAACAAAGACAACTCACAACATCAACAATGCATTTGGACCAGGAAATGCTAAAGAATGTACAATGCAGTGGTAGTTCAAGAAGTTTTACAAAGGAGACGAGAGTCTTTAAGATGAGGGGTGCAGTCATCAGCCATCAGAAGTTGACAATGACCAATTGAGAGCCATCATAAAAGCTGATCCTCTTATAATTACATGAGAAGTTAATTAAGAACTCAACATTGACCAGTCTATGGTCATTCAGCATTTGAAGCAAATTGGAAAGATAGTAGTTGCCTCATGAGCCGACCAGAAATAAAAAAAAATCATCATTTTGAAGGGTTGCCTTCTCTTATTCTATGCAATAAAAATAAACTATTTTTTGATCAAATTGTGATGTGCAACAAATAGTGGATTTTATATGACAACCAGAGATGACCAGCACAGTGGTTGGACTGATAAGAAGCTCCAAAGCAGTTTCCAAAGCCAAAGTTGCACCAAAAAAAAGGTCACACCCCCTGTTTGGTGATCTGCTCCCCATCTGATCCACTACAGTTTCCTGAATTCCAGTGAAACCATTATATCTGAGAAGTATAGCCAGCAAATTGATGAGATGCACTGAAAACTGAAACACTTGCAGCCAGCTTTGGTCAACAGAAAGGGCCCAGTTCTTCTGCACAACAACACTGAACCACATGTTGCACAACCAATGCTGCAAAAGTTGAATGAATTGGACTACGAAATTTTGCCTCATCTGCCATATTCACCTGACTGCTCACCAATCGATTACCACTTCTTTAAGCATCTCAACAAATTTTTGCAGGGAAAATGCTTCCACAATCAGTGGGATGCAGATAAAGCTTTAAAAGAGTTTGTCAAATCCTGAAGCATGGATTTCTATGCTATAGGAATAAACTTATTTCTCATTGGCAAAAATGTATTGGTTGCAATGGTTACTATTTTGATTATTAAAGATGTTAGGTGTTTGAGCCTAGTTACAATGATTTAAAAATCATGCTATGCAAGCACAATTACATTTATACCAATCTAATATATTTTAGTGGGCAGATATATGATTTTAAAAAACTCCTGTTCTTAAAATTGGTGTCATATTAGCAGTAGCATAAGATTTTGTAATACGAATTTTATTTATAATTTTAAAAATATTCAATTCTGTCATAGAGTATAAGAAAACAAACAGCATGAACATAACTCATAAAAAGTGATAAGCTAAGATAAGTAAGCAGATCTATTATGAGACATAGCTAAACTCACAATTTGTCACAAATATATAATGAGTAAACAAGTAGCATGTGAGATATAGGCAGAATCCTTAATCTGAAGTAAATACAAATAGTAAATTATAATCTATAGGACATACTAATGATGGAAAAATAAATTATATGCTGAAATAAACAAAAGTGTCACATAAAGTAAAAAGGGATAAAATATCATATATTAAAATGTATACCTGTGGCAAATTCATTTTGATATATGGCAAAACCAATATTGTAAAATTAAATAAAATAAAAATTTAAAAAAATGTATCTCATGGGCTTAGAGATATCTCATTCCTATATCCACAACCTATTGGTGAAACCTAATAAAAAGCCTCTTGATGAAAGTGAAAGTGGAGAGTGAAAAGGTTGGCTTAAAGCTCAACATTCAGAAAACAAAGATCATGGCATCTGGTCCCATCACTACATAGGAAATAGATGGAGAAACAGTGGAAACAGTGTCAGACTTTGTTTTTCTGGGCTCCAAAATCACTGCAGATGGTGACTGCAGCCATGAAATTAAAAGACGCTTACTCCTTGGAAGGAAAGTTATGACCAACCTAGATAACATATTCAAAAGCAGAGACATTACTTTGCCAACAAAGGTTCGCCTAGTCAAGGCTATGGTCTTTCCTGTGGTCATGTATGGATGTGAGAGCTGGACTGTGAAGAAGGCTGAGCGCCGAAGAATTGATGCTTTTGAACTGTGGTGTTGGAGAAGACTCTTGAGAGTCCCTTGGACTGCAAGGAGATCCAACCAGTCCATTCTGAAGGAGATCAGCCCTGGGATTTCTTTGGAAGGAATGATGCTAAAGCTGAAACTCCAGTATTTTGGCCACCTCATGTGAAGAGTTGACTCACTGGAGAAGACTCTGATGCTGGGAGGGATTGTGGGCAGGAGGAGAAGGGGACGCCAGAGGATGAGATGGCTGGATGGCATCACTGACTCGATGGATGTGAGTCTGAGTGACCTCCGGGAGTTGGTGATGGACAGGGAGGCCTGGCGTGCTGCAGTTCATAGGGTCGCAAAGAGTCGGACACGACTGAGCGACTGATCTGATCTGATCTGAATATAGTTCCATTGTGGATCCAGGTATGTTCTATCCAAAAAAGGCAGATAACACCCCCAGGTATTAAGCAGACTAACTGGCAAGCTGTCTGCCTGTGCATTTTTCTGACAGAGTATTGTGTGTTATTAGTCCTGGCACCTTTTGTTTATAAGCCCTTTGCACATACTTCAAATTTGGTTCTACAAATCAAATAATCAGCAGGGAAGGACCTGGTGGCCAAGAGAAAGAGAGAAAGAACACCTGAACATTATAAAACCTAGGACCCATTAGCAGGTCATTTCTCCCATGACTTCCTAACTTATTCTAACTGTATTATCCTATCTTATCTATCTCTCTGTCAACTCTTGCTTTGAGTTTTAAATGTATTTAATAAACTATGACTTTGTCTGTAATTAACTTATGTCTTTCTGTTCTGTGATCTCTGGTGTAGTTTGTTAATGTGCTTAGAGGCTATCATTGCATCAGATCATATCCTTATATGATAGGTGATAACAAAATAATTACAGCCTATTTGCTAATCATCTTTAAAAGTTGTTTAAGCCCAATTATTAATGAATTAAGAAATTAGTAATGAAACATATGTTAGGATCAGAAATATTCAGTTGTACTTATTAGAGCAAATCAATATTTATCCATGTGACTTCTCTCTAACCTTGACAAATACCAGGTATTTCTAAGGATAAAAGGGAAAGTAAATCCTCCATAAAGCTGTTAATTAGTCTCTGGATTATCTTATGGGAGCATTTCTGATACCATCTGGACATGATCATATGTCCTAGAGAATGGGAACTTGTGATCCATATCATTTTAATCTCTATTTATATAATTACAGATAGTGTGCTTTATATAAAATCTGTAATCCTTTTCTAAAATAGTGTGCTATCCCAATGCATTCCACATACCAATAGCATATAAAAGCTACATTCCAGTGATGTCTGCAATATTTCACTAACTGCACTCTTGTCTGTGTCAGTGCTCACATCCATCTTACCTTCTGTTTTCAGATCAGTCTTGCTAAGCAGATTCTTTGAGTCACTCTCGTATTTAAGTTGTTTCAGTGGATCCAAGTCCTCACTTCTTATTCTGGAATTCTACAATGTTAGAGAATCTGGCCCTGTCTCTGTTTCAGACTTATTTTTTCTATTATTGTAAATAAAAGCTAAGGTTGCAATGCCTGAATGCTTGATCAACCTCCCAAATCCAACAAACCCTAGGAAAGTATGAGATTTGAATTTATAGGTATACATTTGTATTGTCAAAACCTAGCCATTACTTACTGTTTTGAGTAATATTTTTGTCATCTCTAAAGTGAGAAGATCATAATTATAAATATAATCATAGTTATAATATCTCACAGAGTTGTAAAGATTAAATTAGATAACATCTCTCTCCCTTTCTTTCATTCTCAATATTTCAAAACATCATTCTATAGATCTGCTACATCCACATTTTCAGAATCCTCCTAGGGTCCTTAAACATCACTCCTTCCCATACCTAAATAATAATAATTCTACTTTCTCCTTAAAACTTATATTGACATATTTTATTGATTTCATTTCCCTGGATAAAGATAAGCTGGATTGAGTTCTTTTACAGTGTAATAACAGGATATGAGCTTTTATGGCTGTAAATGCAGTGTGAGGCAATGTGTATAAGGTTGAGAACTGGGATTCTTGCTAACTAAACAATTAAGATGTATCCAGGGAGGCATCACACAGATAGGCCAGATGCATTTATGTGCAAAGTCTGGAACATTCATGAAGCAAATAGAATCAACACAACAACTGGGCCACATGGCGTAACATTGCCCAGATTTTGAATTGCAGGAAAGTCCATGAGTGGTACACACAAAAATAGCACTAAAAAAGCTTTGAAATCAGTTTGCTATTTGAATCATGGGATGTAAAATTAGTCCAGGACATGAATTATAAACCTAAACAGGTGTACTGTCTGCTAAAAAGTAAAGTATAAATAGCTCACAAAAGGCTCAGAACACAATTCAAATTATCTGTCATACTAAGATTCAGGAACACCTCAACTTCAATAAGAAAAGTAATCAACAGGTGTCAGCATTGCAATGATACAGATGATTAAGTTATCTGGGAAGATTTTTAAAGCATCTATGATAGAAATATGGGCTTCCCTGGTGGCTCAGAGGTTAAAGCGTCTGCCTACAATGCGGGAGACCTGGGTTCAATCCCTGGGTTGGGAAGATCCCCTGGAGAAGGAAATGGCAACCCACTCCAGTATTCTTGCCTGGAGAATCCGGTGGGCCGAGGAGCCTGGTGGGCTACAGTCCACGGGGTCGCAAAGAGTCGGACACGACTGAGCGACTTCACTTTCACTTTTCATGATAGAAATGTTGCAGCAAGAAATTATAGACCCTTTTCGAACAGTTGAAAAATAAAACATCTTAAAAAACAGAAAAAACTCACTAGATGGGTTTAATTTTTTAAAAATGAAAATTAATGGAAATTGTCACTGAGCTTGACAATAGAAGAAAAGGAATGATATAATTTGAATATCAAAGAGAACAAACAGTCTTTTAAAGTAAGTGAACCAAGACTCAAGAATTTCTGAACAGTTAAAAAAAATATATTTGTATCATTGGAATCTCAGAAAAAAGAGTAAATGGCTGAAAAAATACTTGAAGAAATAAAGATTTAAATCTTTCCAAATCTGGCCAAAAAAGAGAAAGAAATGATTCAATATTTATACCAAATTTACATAGTCTTTGGCCTACCTGTTTTTTAGAATTTTGTGTTTGTTTTGTTGTTGTTGTGTGTGTTAATTTACCTTTTCACGCTTAAAAATAAAACAAAACTACTGAAACAAAAAAAGAAGCTAAATTTAAAAGAAAATATACACTGACATATCAAAATAAAATATTTTATATCTACATAAAAGACAGAGAAAAATCTTGAAAGTATTTAGAAAGATATAATGTGCTCCTTCTATGGAAATAACAGTTTGAAGGGTAGCATAGTATTTCGTTAGAAATAATGGAGGACAGAAGAAAGTTACCATTTTTTCAAGTGCTGAAAATAAAAACTAACAACCTCAAATTCCTTATCTAGATAAAATATCCTTCATAAACACAGGAGAAATAGTTAACAATCTCCATAAAAATACTGACCATAAAAAACTGATAACCACAAGCAGATTTGCTATAAACAAAATGCTAAAGTAAGTTCTATAGAAAGAAAGGAAATAACAATAGAAGGAAACTTGGAGTATCACAGTAAAATAACATAATGAAAAGAGTAAGTATTAGTATTAATTAGTATTAGTATTAGTCAGACATCAGATCAGATCAGATCAGATCAGTCGCTCAGTCGTGTCCAACTCTTTGCGACCCCATGATCCGCAGCACGCCAGGCCTCCCTGTCCATCGCCAGCTCCCGGAGGTCACTCAGACTCGCATCCATCGAGTCAGTGATGCCATCCAGCCATCTCATCCTCTGTCGTCCCCTTCTCCTCCTGCCCTCAATCCCTCCCAGCATCAGAGTCTTCTCCAATGAGTCAACTCTTCGCATGAGGTGGCCAAAATACTGGAGTTTCAGCCTTAGCATCATTCCTTCCAAAGAAATTCCAGGATTGATCTCCTTCAGAATGGACTGGTTGGATCTTCTTGCAGTCCAAGGGACTCTCAAGAGTCTTCTCCAACACCACAGTTCAAAAGCATCAATTCTTCGGCGCTCAGCCTTCTTCACAGTCCAGCTCTCACATCCATACATGACCACAGGAAAGACCATAGCCTTGACTAGGCGAACCTTTGTTGGTAAAGTAATGTCTCTGCTTTTGAATATGCTATCTAGGTTGGTCATAACTTTCCTTCCAAGGAGTAAGCGTCTTTTAATTTCATGGCTGCAGTCACCATCTGCAGTGATTTTGGAGCCCAGAAAAACATTAGTCAGACATAATAAACTATAATTATCCCCTTGAGAATTTTTTAATGAGACAGGTATTATAACATTATATGATGTGGTTCTAAATGTATCTGAAGGTAATATTAAAGACAACTGTGTCATAAAATGTAGAAAGTAAAAATGACTTCTATATTTCTTGTACTAATAAAATGTTGATAGTGACATGGTAAGCTATATGTATTGTCTCATAATTTCTAGGGAAATCAATAAATTTAAAAAAACTGTAAGAAAAAAATCCTCAAATACTTTTCAGTTCAGTTCAGTTCAGTCGCTCCAACCCCATGAATCACAGCATGCCAGGCCTCCCTGTCCATCACCAGCTCCCGGAGTTCACTCAGACTCACGTCCATCAAGTCGGTGGTGCCATCCAGCAATCTCATCCACTGTCGTCCCCTTCTCCTCCTGCCCCCAATCCCTCTCAGCATCAGAGTCTTTTCCAATGAGTCAAATCTTCGCATGAGGTGGCCAAAGTACTGGAGTTTCACCTTTAGCATCATTCCTTCCAAGGAACACCCAGGGCTGATCTCCTTTAGAATGGACCAGTTGGATCTCCTTGCAGTCCAAGGGACTCTCAAGAGTCTTCTCCAACAGCACAGTTCAAAAGCATCAATTCTTCAGCACTCAGCTTTCTTCATAGTCCAACTCTCTTTCCAGTGGTCATCCGTACATGACCACTGGAAAAACCATAGCCTTGACTAGATGGACCTTTGTTGGCAAAGCAATGTCTCTGCTTTTGAATATGTTATCTAGGTTGGTCATAACTTTCCTTCCAAGGAGTAAGTGTCTTTTAATTTCATGGCTGCAGTCACCATCTGCAGTGATTTTGGAGCCCAGAAAAATAAGGTCTGACACTGTTTCAATTCAAAATAAAAGTAATTCATAGGAAAGAGAAAAATAAAGGAGTGAAATGGGAGACAAAGAAAATACAGAAGGAATAAATATAAAACAAGTAATTGAGTGTCATATTTAAACCCTAAAATATCAAAAATTACCTTAAATATATAAATGGTCTAAATATATCAGTTTAAAAGCAGAGAAGGAAGAGAAGATTTGAAAAACTGCCCTCATTATTTGAAAAAATTTACTTACCATATTTAGTTGGTTAAAAGTAATGATGGAGAAATATACCATGTTCATGGATCGGAAGAATCAATATAGTGAAAATGAGTATACTACCCGAGGCAATCTATAGATTTAGTGCAATCCCTAACAAGCTACTAACAGTATTTTTCACAGAGCTAGAACAAATAATCTCACAATTTGTATGGAAATACAAAAAATCTCGAATAGCCAAAACAATCTTGAGAAAGAAGAATGGAACTGGAGGAATCAACTTGCCTGACTTCAGGCTCTACTACAAAGCCACAGTCATCAAGAGAGTATGGTACTGGCACAAAGACAGAAATATAGATCAATGGAATAAAATAGAAAGCCCAGAGATAAATCCACACACCTATGGACACCTTATATTTGACAAAGGGGGCAAGAATATACAATGGATCAAAGACAATCTCTTTAAAAAGTGGTGCTGGGAAAAAAGGTCAACCACTTGTAAAAGAATCATACTAGAACACTTTCTAACACCATACACAAAAATAAACTCAAAATGGATTAAAGATCTAAATGTAAGACCAGAAACTATAAAACTCCTAGAGGAGAACATAGGCAAAACACTCTCCGACATACATCACAGCAGGATCCTCTATGACCCACCTCCCAGAATATTGGAAATAAAAGCAAAAATAAACAAATGGGATCTAATTAAACTTAAAAGCTTCTGCACAACAAAGGAAACTATAAGCAAGGTGAAAAGACAGCCTTCAGAATGGGAGAAAATAATAACAAATGAAGCAACTGACAAACAACTAATCTTAAAAATATACAAACAACTCCTGCAGCTCAATTCCAGAAAAATAAATGACCCAATCAAAAAATGGGTCAAAGAACGAAACAGACATTTCTCCAAAAAAAGACATACAGATGGCTAACAAACACATGAAAAGATGCTCAACACACTCATTATCTGAGAAATGCAATCAAAACCACAATGAGGTACCACTTCACGCCAGTCAGAATGGCTGCGATCCAAAGTCTACAAGCAATAAATGCTGGAGAGGGTGTGGAGAAAAGGGAACCCTATTACACTGTTGATGGGAATTCAAACTAGTCACGTGTACTCTAATGTTCACCGCAGCACTGTTTATAATAGCCAGGACATGGAAGCAACCTAGATGTCCATCAGCAGATGAATGGATAAGAAAGCTATGGTACATATACACAGTGGAGTATTACTCAGCCATTAAAAAGAATACATTTGAATCAGTTCTAATGAGGTGGATGACACTAAAGCCTATTATACAGAGTGAAGTAAGCCAGAAATAAAAATACCAATACAGTATACTAACACATATATATGGAATTTAGAAAGATGGTAACAATAACCTTGTATGCGAGACAGCAAAAGAGACACAGATGTATAGAATAGTCTTTTGGATTCTGTGGGAGAGAGAGAGGGTGGGATGATTTGGGAGAATGGCATTGAAACATGTATAATATCATATATGAAACAAATCACCAGTCCAAGCTCAATGCATGATACTGGTTGCTTGGGGCTGATGCACTGGGATGACCCAGAGGGATGGTATGGGGAGGGAGGAGGGTTCAGAATGGGGAACATGTGTATACCTGTGGTGGATTCAAGTTTATGTATGACAAAACCAATACAATATTGTAAAGTAATTAACCTCCAATTAAAATAAATAAATTTATATTAAAAAATAAAAATAATGAAAAAATACACCACTTAGAAAATAATCAAGAGAATGCTTGGATGGCTATATTATTTTCAGACATAGAGGATTTATGAACAAAGAAAATTACTAGGAGAAAAATACCAATACCACATAATAATAAATGGTTCATTAACCAGGAGAAACACAGCTGAGATCTGCTTGGAGCAGATGCTGCTAAAGCCACAGTGACAGGAACACTTAAATAATAACATAGACAAATTGCTAGAGACTAAGTGTGGAAAAGCTTGAAGTTGAGAAACTCCTGGGGGCCGCAGCATTAGGGTGACCCAACACTCTTGCAGGTTTCACCCCAGGAATCTCAGCAGATTCTCAAGCTACAGAACTAAGAAAAATACCCATAGAACTTTGGCAGGAAGAGTTTACTTTTCATAATCAATTTTCTTTTCTTTTTTCAACCACTTGAGGTATGTTAGATGTCTTTAAAAATTTAACATATTTAATGTATAACACTTGATGTGTTTAGAGATAAGTGTTTATCCATAAAACCATCACCACATTCTATACCAAAACATATCTAACACTTTCAAAAGTTTCCTCCTGCCCTCTTTATTCATTGCTATTATTATTGTTATTACTACAACACTTACTATTATCATTATCATTGGAACAATAACACAAGGTCTACCCTCTTCACTTCAGTTCAGTCACTCAGCCGTGTCTGACTCTTTTAGACCCCATGAATTGCAGCACACAAGGCCTCCCTGTCCGACCAACTCCCGGAGTTCACTCAGACTCACGTCCATCAAGTCGGTGATGCCATCCAGCAATCTCATCCTCTGTCATCCCCTTCTCCTCCGGCCCCCAATCCCTCCCAGCATCAGAGTCTTTTCCAAGGAGTCAACACTTCCCATGAGGTGGCCAAAGTATTGGAGTTTCAGCCTCAGCATTAGTCCTTCCAACGAACACCCAGGGCTGATCTCCTTTAGGATGGACTGGTTGGATCTCCTTGCAGTCCAAGGGACTCTCAAGAGTCTTCTCCAACACCACAGTTCAAAAGCATCAATTCTTCAGAGCTTATTTTTCTTGATAGTCCACCTCTCACATCCATACATGACCACTGGAAAAACCATAGCCTTGACTATACAGACCTTTGTTGGCCAAGTAATGTCTCTATTTTGAATATGCCATCTAGGTTGCTCATAACTTTCCTTCCAAGGAGTAAGCATCTTTTAATTTCATGGTTGCAGTCACCATCTGCAGTGATTTTGGAGCCCCCAAAATAGTCTGACACTGTTTCCACTGTTTCCCCATCTATTTCCCATGAAGTGATGGGACCAGATGCCATGATCTTAGTTTTCTGAATATTGAGCTTTACACCAACTTTTTCACTCTCCTCTTTCACTTTCAACAAGAGGCTTTTTAGTTCCTCTTCACTTTCTGCCATAAGGGTGGTGTCATCTGCATATCTGAGGTTATTGATATTTCTCCCAGAAACCTTGATTCCAGCCTGTGCTTCTTCCAGCCCAGCATTTCTCACACATATAAATCTCTTATATGTGTTTCTCTGCATATAAGTTAAATAAGCAGGGTGACAATATACAGCCTTGACGTACTCCTTTTCTTATTTGGAACCAGTTTTTTGGTTCATGTCCAGTTCTAACTGTTGCTTCCTGACCTGCATACAGGTTTCTCAAGAGGCAGGTCAGGTGGTCTGGTATTCCCATTTCTTTCAGAATTTTCCACAGTTTATTGTGATCCACATAGTCAAAGGCTTTGACATAGTCAATAAAGCAGAAATAGGTGTTTTTCTGGAACTCTCTTTCTTTTTCTATGATCCAGCAGATGTTGGCAATTTGTTCTCTGTTTCCTCTGCCTTTTCTAAAACCAGCTTGAACATCTAGAAGTTCACAGTTCACGCATTGCTGAAGCCTGGCTTGGCGATTTTTGAGCATTACTTTACTAGCGTGTGAGATGAGTGCAATTGTTTGGTAGTTTTAGCATTCTTTGGCATTGCCTTTCTTTGGGATTGAAAATTTTAAAGTATATAGTGCAGTATTGTTACACAGGCTCTACGCTGTATAGTGAAACCTTGCTGTTGCTGCTGCTGCTGCTGCTAAGTCACTTCAGTTGTGTTCAACTCTGTGCGACCCCATAGACAGCAGCCCACCAGGCTCCGCCATCCCCGGGATTCTCCAGGCAAGAACACTGGAGTGGGTTGCCATTTCCTTCTCCAATGCATAAAAGTGAAAAGTGAAAGTGAAGTTGCTCAGTCGTGTCCGACTCTTAGCGACCCCATGGACTGCGGCCCACCAGGGTCCTCTGTCCACGGGATTTTCCAGGCAAGAGTACTGGGGTGGGGTGCCATTGCCTTCCCCAGTAAAACCTTAGGCTTTATTTATCTTGTATAACTAAAACTCTGTGCCCTCCTTTATTACCTCCCATGTCCTCTTCCCCTTAGGCTTTCTTATCTCTCCTTTCTATTCTTTGGAACTCTGAATTCAAATGGGTTTATCTTTCCTTTTCTCCTTTGCTTTCACTTCTCTTCTTTTCACAGGTATTTGTAAGGCCTCCTCAGACAACCATTTTCTTTATTGCATTTTTTTTAAATGGCCACCTGAGTTAAATTCACCCATTCCATTCCATTTTAGTTCACTGATTCCTAAAATGTTGATGTTCACTCTTGCCATCTCCTGTTTGACCACTTCCAATTTGCTTTGATTCATGGACTTATCATTCCAGGTTCTTATGCAACATTGCTCTTTACAGCATTGGACTGTACTTCCATCACCAGTCACACCCACAACTGGGTGTTGTTTCACTGTTGATAGAAATGTAAATGGATGCAACCACTAGTAATCAGTATAGAAGTTCTCTAAAAAAAATTTAAATGTAACTACTTTATGACTCAGCAATCCCACTTAAGATGTATATTTAAAGAATTTAAATCAGCTTATTGAAGAGATATCTACAATACCATTGCAGCATTATTTTTAATCACTCCAAACATTGAAGCAACCCATACGTCCACTGATGGATGAATGGATAAAAAAAAAATGATGGGATATGTGTTCATACACAATGATCTTGCCATCTGCGACAGTACTGTTAAACCTGGAGGACATAAACACTAAGTGAAATAAGGCAGACAGAGAAGGATAACACTACATGATAGCACTTACACGAGGAATCTAAGGGCTTTCTCTGGTAGCTCAGTCAGTAAAGAAACTGTCTGCAGTGCAGGAGACCCAGTTTCAGTCCCTGGGTCTGGAAGATCTGGCGGAAAAGGAGATGGCAACCCACTTCAGTATTCTTGCCTGCAATTTTAAAATATGTGTTCTTTTTGTTGAGTGTTCTTCTATTATTGAATAGAAATAACAAATGTCTACTCACCAGGGGAAGAGACTCTACCAGAGCCTTATCCCACAAAGACAAAAGGGAACTTATGCAGCTCTAGTGCTTTGCAGCCTTCCTGTCTTTCTGAAGTGGGTGCTTGGTAAGCCAACGCAGCAGAGTATTGTGAAGAACACAGCCCAGAGACAGAGGCACACTGAAAGACAGATTTAATCATAAGATTACAGAACACTTCCTCTTTCTACATCTTACCATCATATTAAATATAACAACAGTGGCTTACAGCTGAAAGAACTGCAAGACACTGATCCTGTTAAGGAGGAGTTTTGGTGTATCCAAAGACAATAGGGGAAGAATAAAAGGATACCAGAGCAATTTGAAGGAAGGATAAATTGAAGCTAGAATAAAATTGGCACCAAAGCAAGCACTAAATACAGCACAATTCCTATTCAGATTAATATAAGCCTCATATTAAAGACCCAGTAAGTCAGTTCCTATTATCTAACACATCATGTTTGTCTTTAACTAAAAATTACAAGTCATGATAAAAGGAAAAAACAAACAAGCAACAAAAAACACAGCCTAAAAAGACAAAGCAAAAATTAGAACCTGTGATATGACACATATTTTGGAATTATTAGATAATTTAAAATAACTAGGGTTAAAATGTTAAAGAGCTTTAACGGAAATTAGTAGACAACATGGAAGAAAAGAATTAGCAGTGTAAGAAAAAAGATTCAGATTCTAAGAAAATATCAAAAGGAAATATTAGAAATTGAAAGCACCATAAAACAGAAAGGAAGTGTACTTTTGATGGAATCATCAGGATTGGACACAGATAAGGAAAGAATCAGTTTCGCTAAAGATATGTCAGTTGAAATTTCCCAAATTAAAGTAAAAAGAAAAGAAAAAGAATTGAAAAAGATGGACTAGCTCATCTGTGAGCTATGGGACAATTTCAAGAGGTGTATGACATATATGTATTTGGAATATCAGAAAGAGAAAAATTATATTGAATGGATTAGAAGAAATAATTGAATAAATAATGACCAATAGTTTTCCAAAATTAATGACATATACAAAACCACAGACCCAGGAAGCTCAGAGAATACTAAGCAGTATAAAAAAAGCACACCTAGATATAGCATATGCAATTGGCAACAAATTAAAACACTGAGAAAAATATCTGAAAAAGGTCAAACAAAAGAAGAACAAGTATAAGAAATACAGTGGGCTTTTTCTCAGAAACCATGTAAAAAAGAAGAGAGTGGAATATAATATTTAAAGTTTTGGGAAAAAAAAAACTTGGAATTCAATATCCAGTGAGATTATCTTTCAAAAATAAAAGCAAAATATTTTCACAGAAAAGTAAAAGTAAAGAACATAATTATCAGCACATCTGCCCTTCCAAATATGATAAAGAGTTCTTAAGGGAGAAAGAAAATTATAGAGGACAAGAATTCAGACATGTATAAAGACAGAAGAGCATGGGATAAATAAATAAAGATAAAATAAAATCTATTTTTTCTTATTGTTAATTTATCTAAAAGATATTTTTGAAGTATTTGATATAAGGGTAAAGGAAATGTATGACATGTCATAAGGGGTATAAGGAAGGAACTGTTAGTACTCTTATGAAGTGTCTACACTATACATGAAGGGATACAGAGTTATTAGAAGACTCATTTCTAATTCTAACTCACTTCTAGATTGGTTTGAAATATATATTGCAAATTCTAGAGCAACCATTAAAAAATGAAATAGAAGTATAATTTATGTGTTAAGAAAACAAATAAAATGGAGTCATAAAAATGCTCTACCCAAACCAAAAAAGGCAGGAGAAAAAAAGACAGTTCAACAAATAGAAAGCACAAACTTGGCAGAAGTGAATTTAACTGTATCACAGACCACTTTAAATGTCAATAGTATAAGTATAAAGAACTTATCAGAAAGGATAAATTAAAAATACCAGCTATATGCAACTATTTACAAAAAATCTATTTTATTTTTTTAATTAAATTTTATTTTGCTTAACTTTACAATATTGTATTGCTTTTGCCATACATCGAGATGGATCCGCCACCAGTATACACGTGCTCCCCATCCTGAACCCTCCTCCCTCCTCCCTCCCCATACCATCCCTCTGGGTCGTCCCAGTGCACCAGCCCCAGGCATCCGTTATCGGGCATCGTACCTGGACTGGCGACTCGTTTCAGATATGATATTATACATATTTCAAATATTAATATAAATGGATTCTAATTGGTTAAAAGTAAAGCGGCTGGGGAATATATGCCATGATAATACTAGTCAAAAAATAAGATAGAGTATCTATATTAATTTAACATAAAGTCAACCTAAGAATAAGGAAAATTATCAGGGATACATAAGCATTACATAATGATAACGGTGTCAATTTTCAGCAAAACCCTGATCCATAACATGTATATACCTAACAACAGATAATTAGAATGCTTGGCTATGAAAATAGCTAGAGTTAAAAAAAGTCAGTCAACAAATATACAGTTATAGTTGATGACATCAAGGGTAATCTTCAATAGTTGATAGACCAAACAGGCCAGCTTCCCTGGTGGCTCAGGCTGTAAAGAATACCAGCTGAAATGCAGTAGACAGAGGTTCGATCCCTGGCTCAGGAAGATCCCCTGGAGAAAGGAATGGCTACCTATTCCAGTATTCTTGCCTGGATAATCCCATAGACAGAGGAGCCTGATGAGCTACAGTCCTTGGGGTCACAAAGAAACAGACACAGCTAAGCGAATTAGCACACACACATAACAAGCAGGTAGATAATGAGCAAGAATAAAATTACCCTAAGGACCACATTCAATCAACTTAATCTAAGTGATACAATATATTTCATCAAGCAACAGTTCAGTTCAGTTCAGTCACTCAGTTGTGTCTGACTCTTTGTGACCCTATTGACTGCAACATGCCAGGCCTCCCTGTCCATCACCAACCCCTGGAGTTTACTCAAACTCATGTCCACTGAGTCGGTAATGCCATCCAACCATCTCATCCTCTGTCATCCCTTTCTTCTCCTGCCTTCGATCTTCTCCAGCATCAGGGTCTTTTCCCGTGAGTCAGCTCTTTGCATCAGCTGGCCAAAGTCTTCGAGTTTCAGCTTCAGCATCAGTCCTTCCAATCAACATTCAGGACTGATTTCCTTTAGGATGGACTGGTTGGATATGCTTGCAGTCGAAGGGACTCTCAAGAGTCTTCTTCAACACCACCATTCAAGAGCATCAATTCTTCTGCTCAGCTTTCCTTATAGTCCAACTCTCAAATCCAAACATGACTAGTGGACAAATCATAGCCTTGACTAGATGGAAATTTGTTGGCAAAATAATGCCTCTGCTTTTTAATATGCTGTCTAGGTTGGTCATAACTTTTCTTCCAAGGAGCAAGCATCTTTTAAATTTCATGGATGTAATCACCATCTGCAATGATTTTGGAGCCCCTCAAAATAAAGTCTGTCACTGTTTCCACTGTTTCTCCATCTATTTGCTGTGAAGTGATGAGAGCAGATGACATGATCTTAGTTTTCTGGTGTTGAGTTTTAACCCAAATTTTTCATTCTCCTCTTTCACTTTCATCAACAAGGTTTTTAGTTCCTCTTCACTTTTTGCCATAAGCATGGTGTCATTTGCATATCTAAGGTTACTGATATGTCTTCCATCAATCTTGATTTCAGCTTGTGCTTCATCCAGCCCAGCATTCTCATGATATACTCTGCATATAAGTTAAGTAAGTAGGGTGTCAATACATAGCCTTGAGGTACTCCTATTCCTATTTCAAACCAGTCTGTTGTTCCACGTCCAGTTCTAACTACTGCTTCCTGACATGCATACAGATTTCTCAAGATGAAGGTCAGGTGGTCTGATATACCCATTTCTTTCAGAATTTTCCAGTTTGTTGTGATTCACAGTCAAAGGCTTTGTCAGAGTCAATAAAGCAGAAATAGATATATTTCTGGAACTCTCTTGCTTTTTCGATAATCCAGTAGATGTTGGTGATTTGATCTCTGGTTCCTCTGCCTTTTCTAAAACCAGCTTGAATATCTTGACGTTCACAGTTCATGAATTGTTGAAGCCTGGCTTGGAGAATTTTGAGCATTACTTTACTAGCATGTGAGATGAGTGCAATTGTGTGGTAGTTTGAGCATTCTTTGGCATTGTCTTTCTTTGGAATTGAATGAAAACTGACTTTTTCCAGTCCTGTGGCAACTGCTGAGTTTTCTTTCTTTTTTTTTTTTTTATGAGAATTCTAAAATGCTTCTTTAATTTTATTTATTATTTTAAATTTTATTTTATTTAACTTTATGATATTGTATTGGTTTTGCCAGATATCAAAATGAATCTGCCACAGGTATACATGTGTTCCCCATCCTGAGTTTTCCAAATTTGCTGGCATATTGAGTGCAGCACTTCCACAGCATAATCTTTTAGGATTTGAAATAGCTCAACTGGAATTCCATCAGCTTCACTAGCTTTGTTCATGGTGATTCTTTCTAAGGCCCACCTGACCTCACACTACAGGATGTCGGGCTCTAGGTGAGTTATCACACCATTGTGATTATCTGGTCGTGAAGATCTTTTTTGGTACAGTTCTTCTGTGTATTCTTGCCACCTCTTCTTAAAATTTTCTGCTACTATTAAGTCCATATAATTTCTATCCTTTATCGAGCCCATCTTTGCATGAAATGTTCCCTTGGTTTCTCTAATTTTCTTGAAGAGATCTCTAGTCTTTTCCATGCTATTTTTTTCCTCTATTTCTTTGGACTGATCACTGAGGAAGGCTTTCTTATCTCTCCTTGCTATTCTTTGGAACTCTGCATTTAAATGGGTATATCTTCCATATTCAAAAGCAGAGACATTACTTTACCAACAAAGGTTCGCCTAGTCAAGGCTATGGTCTTTCCTGTGGTCATGTATGGATGTGAGAGCTGGACTGTGAAGAAGGCTGAGCGCCGAAGAATTGATGCTTTTGAACTGTGGTGTTGGAGAAGACTCTTGAGAGTCCCTTGGACTGCAGGAAGATCCAACCAGTCCATTCTGAAGGAGATCAATCCTGGAATTTCTTTAGAAGGAATGATGCTAAAGCTGAAACTCCAGTATTTTGGCCACCTCATGCGAAGAGTTGACTCATTGGAGAAGACTCTGATGCTGGGAGGGATTGAGGGCAGGAGGAGAAGGGGACGACAGAGGATGAGATGGCTGGATGGCATCACTGACTTGATGGGTGTGAGTCTGGGTGACCTCCGGGAACTGGTGATGGACAGGGAGGCCTGGCCTGCTGTGGTTCATGGGGTCACAAAGAGTCGGACACGACTGAGCGACTGATCTTATCTTTCCTTTTCTCTTTTGCTTTTTGATTCTCTTCTTTACACAGCTATTTGTAAGGCCTCCTCAGATAGCCATATTGCTTTTTTGCATTTATTTTTCTTGGGGATGGTCTTGCTTCCTGTGTCCTGTAGAATACCATGAACCTCTGTCCATAGTTCATCAGGCATTCTGTCTATTCTATCTAGTCCCTTAAATCTATTTCTCACTTCCACTGTATAATCGTTAGGGATTTGATCTAGGTCATACCTGAATGGTCTAGTGGTTTTCCCTACTTTCTTCAATTTAAGTCAGAATTTGGCAATAGGAGTTCATGATCTGAGCCATAGTCAGCTCCCAGTCATGATTTTGCTGATTGTAGAGCTTCTCCATCTTTGGCTGCAAAGAATATAATCAATCTGATTTTGGTGTTGGCCATCTGGTGATGTCCATGTGTAGAGTCTTCTCTTGTGTTGTTGGAAGATGGTGTTTGCTATGACCAGTACCTTCTCTTAGCAGAACTCTATTAGCCTTAGCCCTGTTTCATTCTTTACTCCAAAGCCAAATTTGCCTGTTACTCCAGGTGTTTCTTGACTTCCTACTTTTGTCTTCCAGTCCCTTATAATTAAAAGTACATCTCTTTTGGGTGTTAGTTCTAGAAGGTCTTGTAGGTCTTCACAGAACCATTTAACTTCATTCTTCAGCATTACTGGAGGGGGCATAGACTTGGATTACCATGTTATTGAATGTTTTGCCTTGGAACCGAACAGAGATCATTCTGTTGTTTTTGAGACTGCATCCAAGTACTGCATTTCAGACTCTTTTGTTGACTATGATGGCTACTCTATTTCTTCTAAGAGATTCTTGACCACAGTAGTAGATATAATGGTCATCTAAGTTAAATTCACCCATTCCAGTCCACTTTAGTTCCCTTATTCCTAAAATGTCGACATTCACTCTTACCATCTCCAGTTTGATCACTTCCAATTTGCCTTGATTCATGGACCTAATATCCCAGGTTCCTATGCAATATTGTTCTTTACAGCTCTGGACCTTGCTTCCATCACCAGTCACATCCACAACTGGGTGTTGTTTTTGCTTTGGCTCCATCTCTTCATTCTTTTTGCAGATATTTCTCCACTGATCTCCCGTAGCATGTTGGACACCTCCAACCTGGAGAGTTCATCTTTCAGTGTCCTATCTTTTTGCCTTTTCATACTGTTCATGGGGTTCTTAAGGCAGGGATACTGAAGCGATTTGTCATTCCCTTCTCCAGTGGACCACATTTTGTCAGAAATCTCCAACTCGACCCATCAAGCAACAGCAACACATTTTTCAAAGGCTCAGTGGAAATTTAATAAATCACATTGCAGGTCATAAAACACACTTTAGTCATCTGAAAGAATAGAAACCATACACAATGTACTCCCAGACTACAATGGGATTAAAGCAAAATCAAAAACTAGACACTAGTAACAGAAAGATAGTTGGAAAAGTCTCAATTATTTGGAGATAAAATACATACTTTTATATAATAGAGAAGGCAATGGCACCCTACTCCAGTACTCTTGCCTGGAAAATCCCATGGATGGAGGAGCCTGGTAGGCTGCAGTCCATGGGGTTGCTAAGAGTCAGACTAAATGCTGGGTCAAAAAAGTCTCAGAATAAAGTTAACTAATTTTGCACTAAAAATTTACATACCATCTATCAAAATGTCTGAAAAAAGCATAATGCAATTCTTAAAGGGAAATTTGTAATGTTAAATGCATATATAAACTTTAAGATAAATAAACTCAGCTTTGAGAAATAAAAACTAGAGAAAGAATAATTTAGGTCTAAGCAAGTAGAAGAAATAAAAAAAAAGTCAGAGCAGAAAACAATGAAGTTGAAAACAGAAAATCAATAGAGAAAAACCAATGAAACTTGACCTGGTTCTCTGAAAAGAATTGATAAAGTGGGTCTTTGAAATGAAATTTTTAGGTCAGGAAGTAACTTTTAGGTCAGTTAGAACTGGATGTGGAACAACAGACTGGTTCCAAATAGGGAAAAGAGTACCTCAAGGGTGTATATTGTCACCCTGCTTATTTAACTTATAAGCAGAGTACTTCATGAGAAATAACAGGATGGATGAAGCACAGTTCAGTTCAGTTCAGTTGAGTTGCTCAGTCGTGTCCAACTCTTTGAGACCCTACGAATCACAGAACGCCAGGCCTACCTGTCCATCAGCAACTCCCAGAGTTCACCCAACTCATGTACATTGAGTCGGTGATGCCATCTTGTCATCTCATCCTCTGTTGTCCCCTTCTTCTCCTGCCCCCAATCCTTCCCAGCATCAGGGTCTTTTCCAATGAGTCAGCTCTTTCCATGAGGTGGCCAAAGTATTGGAGTTTCAGCCTCAGCATCAGTCCTACCAATGAACACTCAGGACTGATCTCCTTTAGGATGGACTGGTTGGATCTCCTTGCAGTCCAGTGGACTCTCATAAGTCTTCTCCAGCACCACAGTTCAAAAGCATCAATTCTTCGGCACTCAGCTTTCTTTACAGCCCAACACTCACACCCATACATGACCACTGGAAAAACCATAGCCTTGACTAGATGGACTTTGTTGGCAAAGTAGTATATCTGCTTTTTAATATGCTATCTAGGTTGGTCATAACTTTCCTTCCAAGGAGTAAGTGTCTTTTAATTTCATGGCTGCAGTCACTATCTGCAGTGATTTGGAGCCCCCCCACCCCCACCCCCCTCCCCCGCCACCAAAATAAATAAATAAATAAATCTGACACTGGTTCCCCATCTATTTGTCATGAAATGATGGGAACAGATGCTATGACCTTAGTTTTCTGAATGTTGAGTTTTAAGCCAACTTTTTCACTCTCCTCTTTCACTTTCATCAAGAGCTGGAATCAAAATTGCCAGGAAAAATATCAATAACCTCAGATATGCAGATGACACCACCCTTATAGCAGAAAGTACAGAGGAACTAAAGAGCCACTTGATGAAAGTGACAGAAGAGAGTGAAAATGTGGCTTAAACTCAACATTCAGAAAGCTAAGATCATGGCATCCAGTCCCATCACTTCATGGCAAATAAATGGGGAAACAGTGGAAACAGTGACAGAATTTATGTTTTTTGGGCTTCCAAATCACTGCAGGTGGTGACTGAAGCCATGAAAGTTAAAGATGTTTACTCCTTGAAAGAAAAGCTTTGACCAACCTAGACTGCATATTAAAAAACAGAGACATTACTTTGCCAAAAAAGGTCCATCAAGTCAAGGCTATGGTTTTTCCAGTAGTCATGTATGGATGTGAGAGTTGGACTCTAAAGAAAGTGGAGTACCCAAGAATTGATGCTTTTGAACTGTGGTGTTGGAGAAGACTCTTGAGAGTCCCTTGGACTGCAAGGAGATCCAACCAGTCCATCCTAAAGGAGATCAATCCTGATTATTCATTGGAAGAACTGATGCTGAAGCTGAAACTCCAATTCTTTGGCCACCTGATGCGAAGAACTTACTCATTGGAAAAGACCCTGATGCTGGGAAACATTGAAGACAGGAGGAGAAGGGATGAGAGGATGAGGTGGTTGGATGGCAATACCAACTCAATGGACACAAGTTTGAGTAAACTCCAGAATTTGGTGATTGACAGGGAGGCCTGCCATGCTGCAGTCCATGGGGCTGCAGAGTCAGACTCAACTGTGTGATTCAACTGAACTGAATTGTGTAGTGAGTGAAGTTGCTCAGTCGTGTCCCACTCTTTGCAACCCCATGAACTGTAGCCTACCAGGCTCCTCCATCCATGGGATTTTCAAGGCAAGAATACTGGAATGGGTTGCCATTTCCTTCTCAAGGTTCCTTCCCAACCTAGGGATGGAACCAGGTCTCCTGCATTGTAGACAGACACTTTTACTGTCTGAGCCACCAGGGAAGCTAAGCTAAATAATAAAAAGAGAGGACACAAATTCTGAATGTTAGTAATGAAAAAGGATTCATCACTAAAGGCCCTATAGATGTTAAAAGATGATAAAATAATACTGTGAAAAACTCTATTCCCACAAGTATCATAACCTAGAGAAAAATGAATACTTCCTTAAAAGATACAAACTGCTAAAACTCGTACAAGGAAAAATAGATTATATGTGTAGTCTAATATCTATTAAGATAAAATGAATTAATAATATTCCAAAATGGTAGAGCACAGGTCTTTATGTTTTTACTGGAATAGTCTATCAAACTTACAAGGAAGGAAATGATATCAGTTTTTCAGATTAAAATATTTATTACTTGTTCTTTACAAGGATTAGAGTACAGAAAGCACCCAGAGCCTATTACCTGTCATAATGCACAATAATAGCTATCAAATATCACTTAAAAAGTTTTTATACTTTAATTATTTGGAAATAACGCAGGAGAAGGAATTTATAAAAAGTTAAATTTTATTTTATATTCATTTTAAATGATAAAATAAAAAAAGAGTATGTGATTTGTTCTTTTCCTTAAAATATAGAGATTAAAAAAAAATCAGGTTATAACTACATAAGAGCATCCAAATAGTTCTGCAGCAATAGAGTGGCCAGGAAAAGTATCATCTTCATGTAATTTAGAAAAGAAAAATTAAATTACACTCATCTCAATTTTTTATAGAAGATGGATACTAATTTTTATTTATTATTATTATTTTTTAATTAATTAATTAATTAATTTTTTAAAACTTATTTTAGATCAGATCAGATCAGTCGCTCAGTCGTGTCCGACTCTTTGCGACCCCATGAACTGCAGCAAGCCAGGCCTCCCTGTCCATTACCAACTCCCGGAGGTCACCCAGACTCATATTCATTGAGTCAGTGATGCCATCCAGCCATCTCATCCTCTGTCGTCCCCTTCTCCTCCTGCCCCCAATTCCTCCCAGCAGCAGAGTCTTCTCCAATGAGTCAACTCTTCGCATGACGTGGCCAAAATACTGGAGTTTCAGCTTTAGCATCATTCCTTCCAAAGAAATCCCAGGGCTGATGTCCTTCAGAATGGACTGGTTGGATCTCCTTGCAGTCCAAGGGACTCTCAAGAGTCTTCTTCAACACCACAGTTCAAAAGCATCAATTCTTTGGCGCTCAGCCTTCTTCACAGTCCAGCTCTCACATCCATACATGACCACAGGAAAGACCATAGCCTTGACTATGGAAAAGAAGTGCAAAAAAGCAAAATGGCTGTCTGGGGAGGCCTTACAAATAGCTGTGAAAAGAAGAGAAGTGAAAAGCAAAGGAGAAAAGGAAAGATATAAACATCTGAATGCAGAGTTCCAAAGAATAGCAAGAAGAGATAAGAAAGCCTTCTTCAACGATCAATGCAAAGAAATAGAGGAAAACAACAGAATCGGAAAGACTAGGGATCTATTCAAGAAAATCAGAGATACCAAAGGAACAAAATTTATTTTAATTGGAGGCTAGTTACCTTACAATATTGTATTGGTTTTGCCATACATCAACATGAATCCACCACGGGTGTACACGTGTTCCCAATCCTGAACCCCCCACCTCTCTCCCTATATATTAACTGTAAGTGCTTTGTGTTCATAAGTAGTTTTAGTATATTGCTATTTTCTGTTTAGTTGCTAAGTCATGTCTGATTCTTAGCGACGTCATGGACTGTAGCCTGCCAAGCTCCTCCATCCATCAAATTTTCCAGGCAAGAATACTGGAATGGGTTGCCATTTCCTCTTCCAGAGGATCTTCCTGACCCAGGGATCAAACCTGTATCTCCTGCTTGGCAGGCAGATTTTCTACCCCTGAGCTACCAGGGAAGACTACCTGTATTTAGTATATTAGAGAAAGAGAGAGTTAGTTGCCCAGTCTTGTCTGACGCTTTGCAACCTCATGGACTGTAGCCCACCAGGCTCCTCTGTTCATGGAATTCTCCAGGAAAGAATACTGGAGTGGGTTGCCATTCCCTTCTTAAGAGCATCTTCCCAGCTCAGGGATTGAATCCAGTTCTCTGCATTTAAGTTTTGAAGTTATTTATGTCTTGTATGATTAGTTCAGTTGTGACTGATTTGGTACATTACAAATGAAAGATTATATTTTCTACTTTAATTTCTCATAGATTCAGAGTGTGTGGTTTTTTGTTAGAAATGACTTAAAGGTAATTAGTTTAGCCAACTTAGAAACAAACAATTTACTAGGCAAGCAGAATTTTTAAATCTTTGTGGATACATGATTTGGTGCATCATTTTCCTGTCAGAATATATAAAGTACTTTTATATTGGCTCTGATGCATCCTTTGGTGACTCTAAGTCAGATTTGATTTATATAGTGCAGTAATATTGAGAATACATTTTTAGAAAACATGTGTTATCTTTTCACACATGCATTCTACTAGCACAGTATACAATAAATAAGCAACATTATGAATCTGAGTGTTTAATAGGAGTTATAAACATACATAGGACCTCAGTAGAAATATAAAATATTTGATGTTCGTGATATCTTAAATAAATTACACTTTTAATCTCAGGAAAAATGTATGGATTCAACAGGTTAACTTAGACATACACTTACATCCATGGGTTTTAACTTTTTTTCTAAACTGAATTCATCCATCCCAATTTAATTGATTATTAGTTTTTTAGTAGGTAACACAAATGTAATAAGCAGAACAAAGTGTCAGGATGTTGAAATAATCCTCCTTTGTTGTTTTAAATAATTAGTACTTCTTGGTAATCAGTATGAAGTGGACACAGAGTTTTTATGGGGGGATACACTTTAATTGGAGAAGGCAATGGCACCCCACTCCAGTACTCTTGCCTGGAAAATCCCATGGATGGAGGAGCCTGGTAGGCTGCAGTCCATGGGGTCGCTAAGAGTCGGACACGACTGAACAACTTCACTTTCACTTTTCACTTTCATGCATTGGAGAAGGAAATGGCAACCCACTCCAGTGTTCTTGCCTGGAGAATCCCAGGGACTGGGGAGCCTGGTGGGCTGCCATCTACGGGGTCGCACAGAGTCGGACACGACTGAAGCGACTCAGCAGCAGCAGCAGCACACTTTAATTATTTTTATTAGAAAGTCTAATAGATATATCATTTGCTATTTTACAGATAGCATCTGAAGACTGTTGCTAGTTGCTAGATTTGCCTTTTAGGGCTATGGCATCAGTATGCCTGCAGGGTACAACAAAACAGTCATGTGACTAATCACAATGGATTTTATGTCCTTGACGTTGCAGTACCAAAATTGATATTTCTTTAAATGAAAGAGTTTGAGTTCTGACAAGCACCTGTGAGGTTTTTCTGCTTCATCTTACTCCTATCTATATTACTGTACTGTAGTTTTATCTAGAACAGGAAAATAGGATTGTCATTTTAAAAATTAGCTTCAGTGATGTGGAGAATAGATGGAAATGGCAATCCACTCCAGTATTCTTGCCTGAAAAATCCCATGGACAGAGGAACCCAGTGAGCTACAATCCATGGGGTCGCAGAGAGTCAAACATAACAGCGACTAACACTTTCTACACTTTCTACTTTCTTGAATACATATACATATACACTCAATACATATATTCATATATACCAAGCTCCTTCCTAACCTCAAGTTTTTACTTAGACAAAATATTTGTATATAAGAAAATGTTTATATTAATAACCTTCTCAAAGATTAACCTGGGAAACTGTCAATAGTGGTGATAAGAATTCAAAATAAAAAAGAAATCTATCCTTATTTCTTATTTTGCTTTCTACAACACAAGATAAAATATTGACATGAACAGAAATCAATGTTGGAAGCAGAAACACTCTAAGGAAAGGGCATTTAGATTACTTATAGGATTCTATTTTCTTTAAAAAATATTACCACTTAAAAAGCAGTAAAAGTTTACATAGGAGATGGATGGGCAGTTACGTTAAAGAGCGTTGGTTCAAAGCTTGAAAAAAATGTTAAGACTAAAACACACTATTTGATTGAGTACTAGCTCTTGTTACTGAGGAGTCTGCCAAAAAGTTTGAATCTTATCCAAAGCAGTCTATTACATTCTTTCATTTTAAAACCCTCAAAGCAAGAGAGACATAAAATAAACATCCATTGTTTAAAAACTGAAAAGAAACTATTAATTTGGAATAAATGTTCAACTCATGTGATTAAATAAAGCCATAAAAAAAAAGAACCTAGTGACAGCTTATAGGTGTTAAAATTTTACTTCCAGGAATAAAACTGTTTTTAAGTCTTTTGTTGAGTACTTAAAGTTTTCAGACTCAAGAAAAATTTTCCTTTCAAACTTTGAACATTAAATTGACTCAAAATATGTTCATTTGCTGCTGCTGCTGCTGCTGCTAAGTCGCTTCAGTTGTGTCTGACTCTGTGCGACCCCATAGACGGCAGACCACCAGGCTCCGCCATCTCTGGGATTCTCCAGGAAAGAACACTGGAGTGGGTTGCCATTTCCTTCTCCAATGCATGGAACTGAGAAATGAAAGTAAAGTCGCTCAGTCGTGTCCAACTCTTCGAGACTCCACAGACTGCAGCCTACCAGGCTCCTCTGTCCATGAGATTTTCCAGGCAAGAGTATTGGAGTGGGGTGCCATTGCCTTCTCCTATGTTCATTTAATATATATCAAATTAACATGAAGATCTATAATGTAAGTGCTAAAACAGTAGTTTTGACTTTTCTCAACAGAATTTCAGAAAATATATTCCAGTGTCCAAAGAAAAGAAAATAAATTATATAAGCTTATTTTCATTTTTTTTTTAAGAGACAAAGACTGAGATTTGGATGTGGAGGTGCTTTATATATTTTACAGTAAATCATAAGGCTATCTTCTAGACAGACAATATATGTAATATTTTCAATCATGTTTTACCTAGTTACCTTGCTTGGATTTCTATAATTTGTTCTACTAGTCTAAAATTGACTTTAGTACTTTCTACGTTTTAAAATTACATGGTTTAAATCACTATATAAAGAAGATTTAGTCGTATGATAAGTGAGGTTATGGGGAAGCCTGGTGGGCTGCCGTCTATGGGGTCACACAGAGTCGGACACGACTGAAGTGACTTAGCATAGCATAGCATAGCAAGTGAGGTTACAATATCAAGGTGAAAGTGATGTTATTATTTAAAAATAATCTTTATTTAAAAATAAATATTTAGAATAATCAGAAAATGAATAGAAGACAAAAGAAGAAAAATGCCCATAATATTCACCCAAAGATAAGCATTTTAAACAGATTGATACAAATCTTTACAAAGTAAAATGTGTTCTTGATATAAATCTATTTAAATAATTTCAATATATTTCAGTGGAGACATTTCAATTGGGAGAGTTAAAGCTACTGCAATTAGGCTTCCCTGGTGGCTCAGATAGTAAAGAATCTGCCTGTAATGCAGGAGACCTGGTTCAATCCCTAAGTTGGGAAGATCCCCTGGAGAAGGAAATGGCAACCCATTCTAGTATTCTTGCCTGGAGAATCCCATGGACAGAGGAGCCTGGCGGGCTACAGTCCACTGCAGTTGCAAAGAGTTGGACACGACCAAAAGAGTAACACACAATGTTACAATTATTATTTAGGTCTCTGATTTTTTTTTTTAATATTAAGGTACTTTAAGTAAAATTGGTGGAGGTTTCTGATGATATTAGAGACTCAGCACATTGAAGGTGAACAATAGGTTATAAAGTAAATAGATATACCAATATTTATATTACAAATCACATTTGACTTTGGGATACAGGAGAGGCACTGGGATGGCCTTTCAGTTAGGCAGTTAGGATATTTCACATAAATCTAATCTGGATGTGAAAGAAGCCCACATCAAAAATATTAATCAAATAACAGGTAACTCACTGAACAATCACTCTGTGCTGTGTGCATAGGATCAATTCTATGAATGAGATGATTATAATTACATGAATTTTAGAGGTGAAGAATGAGATGCACAGAAAGAATAAAAACATCCAGAGGCAAACAAAAGTATGTGACAGAGCTAAGTGTTGGTCACACATACCCAACATAAGAGCTTACCTCCTTAACCATCAGTATTACTGACTCACAATTACAGCTGAGGATTCTAGGTGCTAATAATTGTAGATTTTTTATTCTACCATTTAAAAGAGCCCCACTTTGGGGCTCTGAGATAAATTTTGGGCCATCTGGAGTTACCTAATATAATTATTTAGAAGTAAAACTTTACAACTATTGGTGCAACTAGAGTAAGGGGACTGAGGGCATCATCACACTTATCAACAGATATCAGCTGCCAGTATAACCATTTAGAATTAAGATATTAAGGCAAAATAATTTTAGGGCAGCAATGGAGATGCAGACATAGAATACAGATTTGTGGACCAAGGGAGGGAAGGATAAGTTGGGATAAATTGAGAGAGTAGCACTGAAACAAATACATTACTGTATGTAAAATTAGATAGCCAGTGAGAATTTACTGTATGCCCCAGGGAGCTCAAATCCAGTGTTCTATAATAACCTAGAGGGGTGGGATGGGGTAGCAGGCGGAAGGGAGGTTTAAGCGGGAGAGGACATGCATATATACCTATGGCTGATTCATGTTGATATATGGGCTTCTCTCGTAGCTCAGTTGTTAGAGAATCTGCCCACAATGCAGGAGACCTGGGATTGATTCCTGGGTAGAATAAGCCTGGGAAGAATTTCTGGGTTGGGAAGATTCCCTGGAAAAGGAAATGAGAACCCATTCCAGTATTCTTGTCTGGAGAATCTCCAGGGACAAAGGTGCCTGATGGGCTATACTCCATGGGGTTGCAAGAGTCGGACATGACTTAGCAACTAAACCATGGCTAATTCATGTTGATATATGGCAGAAACCAACACTGTATTGTAAAGCAATGATCCTCCAATTAAAAATAAATAAATAACTTTTTAAGAAAAAGACAACATGAAAGAAAGTCAAAAATTCAATTTGCTGTATTAAAATAAAATGTTTCCTTTTTCAGGGGAAAAGTGGGGAAAAAGGAAAGTGGGGATGGTAAAATCAGTAGGACCAGTTAAAAATGAAATGAAGTATACTGAGTGTCCTAAAACATACATAAAAAATTGATTGTGATGTCATTTTTTCAGTTTCGCTGCAGAACTTCCAAATATGCCAAACACATACAAACACACAAACTATATGCACAGTCAATTATAGGAAGAAAACAATGAGTTCAAGTCACCACACAGGTGTTTCATGGGTGCCAGGGAAATGGGGTCAAATGGATTTGGCAAATGCAGGAGGAATTTTTTTTTGGAGAAGGTAATGGTAACCCAAATGCCAAAGCCTTTGACTGTGTGGATCACAATAAACTATGGAAAATTCTGAAAGAGATGGGAATACCAGACCACCTGATCTGCCTCTTGAGAAATATGTATGCAGGTCAGGAAGCAACAGTTAGAACTGGTCATGGAACAACAGACTGGTTCCAAATAGGAAAAGGAGTACGTCAAGGCTGCATATTATCACCATGTTTATTTAACTTATATGCAGAATACATCATGAGAAATGCTGGACTGGAAGAAACACAAGTTGGAATCAAGATTGCCGGGAGAAATATCAATAACCTCAGATATGCAGATGACACCACTCTTATGGCAGAAAGTGAAGAGGGGCTAAAAAGCCTCTTGATGAAAGTGAAAGTGGAGAGTGAAAAGGTTGGCTTAAAGCTCAACATTCAGAAAACGAAGATCATGGCATCTGGTCCCATCACTGCATGGGAAATAGATGGGGAAACAGTGGAAACAGTGTCAGACTTTGTTTTTCTGGGCTCCAAAATCACTGCAGATGGTGACTGCAGCCATGAAATTAAAAGACGCTTACTCCTTGGAAGGAAAGTTATGACCAACCTAGATAGCATATTCAAAAGCAGAGACATTACTTTACCAACAAAGGTTCGCCTAGTCAAGGCTATGGTCTTTCCTGTGGTCATGTATGGATGTGAGAGCTGGACTGTGAGGAAGGCTGAACGCCGAAGAATTGATGCTTTTGAACTGTGGTGTTGGAGAAGACTCTTGAGAGTCCCTTGGACTGCAAGAAGATCCAACCAGTCCATTCTGAAGGAGATCAGCCCTGGGATTTCTTTGGAAGGAATGATGCTAAAGCTGAAATTCCAGTATTTTGGCCACCTCATGCGAAGAGTTGACTCATTGGAGAAGACTCTGATGCTGGGAGGGATTGAGGGCAGGAGGAGAAGGGGACGACAGAGGATGAGATGGCTGGATGGCATCACTGACTCGATGGATGCGAGTCTGGGTGACCTCCGGGAGCTGGTGATGGACAGGGAGGCCTGGCGTGCTGCGGTTCATGGGGTCGCAAAGAGTCGGACACGACTGAGCGACTGATCTGATCTGATCTGATCTGAATGGTAACCCACTCCAGTACTCTTGCCTGGAAAATCCCATGGACGAAGGAGCCTGGTGGGCTGCAGTCCATGGGGTCGCTAAGAGTCGGACACGACTGAGCGACTTCACTCTCACTTTTTACTTTCCTGCATTGGAGAAGGAAATGACGACCCACTTCAGTGTTCTTGCCTGGAGAATCCTAGGGACAGGGCAGCCTTGTGGGCTGACGTCTATGGGGTCACACAGAGTCGGACATGACTAAAGTGATTTAACAGCAACAGCAGGAGGAATTTTTGTAAGTCTGAACTCCAATACAATGATTGTCAGTTATAAGTTGGGTTTAAAACATATCATGAACAAGATATCACCATAAATAAGTTATGATCTTGGTTAATGTGGCCCTAGTTAGCACTGGTAATCTTTTACTCCTCCCAGGTGTAAAAACTTTCTCTATCAGGAGATTCTGCTGCTGCGGCTAAGTCGCTTCAGTTGTATCCGACTCTGTGCGACCCCATAGACAGCAGCACATCAGGCTCTCCCATCCCTCGGATTCGACAGGAAAGAACACTGGAGTGGGTTGCCATTTCCTTCTCCAATGCATGAAAGTGAAAAGTCAAAGTGAAGTCGCTCAGTTGTGTCTGACTCTTTGCGACCCCATGGACTGCAGCCTACCAGGCTCCTCCATCCATGGGATTTTCCAGGCAAAAGTACTGGAGTGTTTTGCCATTGCCTTCTCCAATCAGGTAATTCTAGTGGGCATGAATCTGTGAGAAATTCCATCCCTGAGAAAGTGTTACAAAGCATTCAAGTGTCTCATATCTGTCAGCTCCTCTTCCTTAATACTCATCAAACATACCATGAGATGAAATAGCAGAAAATAGCCAGCCCCCTCTTTACACTTAGTAGCTCATAGTTATGTAAAGTTAACTGCACAACAGCATAGGATGGGCTTTACCTATTTCTGTCAAAAGTCTTCATTATTTTCAGTGAGTCCTGGGTAAAAACATCCAACTAGAGGCTTTGCTCATGGTCCATTGGTTAAGAACCTAATCTGTCTTGAAATGCAAGGCACACCAGTTCAGTCCCTCATTCAAGAAGATACCACATACTGCAGAACAACTAAGCCTGTGCATCACTACTAAGCCTACACGCTGCAACTACTGAAACCCTCATACCTAGCTCCACAACTAGATAAAGCAACTCAGTGAAAAGTCCATGAACCACAACGAAGAGTAGCCCTGTTCACTGCAACTAGAGAATGACCATGTGCAACAATAAAGACCCACCACAGCCAAAAAAAAAATAAAATGAAAACAAGGAATCAAAAACATGGCTGGTCTTGTTACAGTATGAGGAGCTTTATTGCTCTCTTACATTCATAGTTCTAGTGGTCAGAGTAGAATAAATAAATATTAGAGTGGCTCCATTTCATAAAAGAACCTGTGTTTGTCTGGTATCCTTATTAGGCCTACAGATTACACACTCATACACACACATAAATAATTTGTATATACACATATATGTATAAATACACACACACACACACACACACACACACACACTTTATTTGCAGCCCAATCCACAAAAAGGAAAATGAATAAAATATAAGTAGATTTTAATCTCGTGACAGCAACTAATCCCTACCTGTATCCAGGCAATCCAGCAGTCAAAACTACAGAAATACATGAACGTTCATCTTTGATTTCTGAAAGATGCAATGGAATCAATTTACTACAGAAGGAACATCCTAAGAATCTAAAGAGTGACTGCTGCACAAGAGCCCCTGGAGACTGCTGCTGTGGAGTCTGACACAGTTCTAATTTGGTTTCCTTCCAAAGGAGGCATTCCAATCTTTTCTTCAAATAATTGAGCAAAGCAATTATGCAGTCTCTAGAAAAGCACTAATGTGCCCACAGAAGACATCTCAAAATATTTTCTCATCATTCCATAATTTATTGATTTTAGAAAACAGTCCATTCCTTTTTAAATGACCTACATTTTATCAATTCATGAAAACTGCCTAGTTAACCACTTCTTAGATACAAACTGAAAGAAGCCTGTGTGTGCTTCCTGGTCCTGTATCAGTGGTTTTACCACTTATTTACTCCAAAGCATTATAGTAAATATTGGTTTAAACTTTACAATTTATTTCAATCAGCTCACATTTTATAATGCATTTTAGTTTATTTATAATGAGATTGCTCAATTGATTAGCTGCAATAATCCCCAGAAATACTCTACTTTGAGAGTGTGAAAGACTCACTCTTAAGTGACTATAAAATGACAGTGATGAATAAATTGGGAAAGGGGAGCATCCATCAAGTGAGCAGTGGTTGTAAGAGAGTTTGGAAGCTGTCTATGCTGAAAGTTGGATACAAATAAAAAGAGATAGGGACTTCAGTTCAGTTCAGTTTAGTCACTCAGTCGTGTCCGACTCTTTGAGAAAGCATGAATTGCAACAGTGAACTCCAGGAGTTGGTGATGGACAGGGAGGCCTGGTGTGCTGCAGTTCATGGGGTCGCAAAGAGTCGGACACAACTGAGCGACTGATCTGAATTGCAACACGCCAGGTCTCCATGTCCATCACCAACTCCTGGAGTTCACTGAGACTCACGTCCATCGAGTCAGTGATGCCATCCAGCCATCTCATCTTCTGTCGTCCCCTTCTCCTCCTGCCCCCAATCCCTCCCAGCATCAGTCTTTTCCAATGAGTCAACTCTTGGCGTGAGGTGGCCAAAGTACTGGAGTTGCAGCTTCAGCATCATTCCTTCCAAAGAAATCCCAGGACTGATCTCTTTTAGAATGAACTGGTTGGATCTCCTTGCAGTCCAAGGGACTCTCAAGAGTCTTCTCCAACAGGAAAAACAAAAAATAACATTCAAGGCCAAAATAAAAAGGGGACATTAATACTTTAAGTCATGAGCAAAAATCCACAATAGAGAAAGCTTAGATATTTTCAGCACAGGAACATTGCAGGTAACTGTCAAGAGTAGAATGGGATATTTTTCTCTTTCTGTTCACCATAACAAATTTATCACATTCATTCGACCTTTGGCAGCCATTTTTTAAAAGTTCTTTTTATAAAAACTATTTTCCTAACTACTGTTTTTTAGAAGAAAGGAAAAAAATAATAAATACTTCCATTTATTAGATTAAATCTCCATAAATATTTTAGCCTGTATAGTTCCAGCAGTATTTTGCTAATTCTAGATCTCTCCTTATTGTTTTAATACATAGACAATATACAATCATTATAGAAAAGTAGAAGATATAAATAATGAAAACAAAAGTTAATAAAAAAATCTGGAAACCCCAAATTAAGATATAACCAATATTAACACACTGGTTTCTATTTTTCTATAAGAAAATGGGCTTAGAATGAGGTTCAACACCCATGTTATCTGAATCTCATTCGGAGTATGAAAAAGAAGAACCGAGTTTGTCTGACCCATTGAGACCGTACTGTTGCCGCACGCATGGAAGATACACTGCTGCCACACTCTTGCATGACTGGGGTTGAAGCCAAAAGATCAGGATGCAATTCTGTGAAAGAGCAGGCCTTACCTATTCAGTGAAATGGACTGTTCCACTGTCAATCATTCTGAGATAATTCCAATAATCTTCTCTTTCCCCCAATGGGTGGAGTGGGGCAGTAAGAGGACTCGGAGGATAGGATTTAAATCAGAGTACGTAAAATTTTCTTTTCTCTTTGAAAAACTTTGGCAAATATCAGATATTTCTGCTCTCAAACTTTAATAATATAATTTATGTAAAGTACTATGCATTTGATTTTTTATTTTTTAGATTACTTAACATATCTATCAGATCAGATCAGTCGCTCAGTCGTGTCTGACTCTTTGCGACCCCATGAACCGCAGCACGCCAGGCCTCCCTGTCCATCACCAGCTCCCGGAGGTCACCCAGACTCGCATCCATCGAGTCAGTGATGCCATCCAGCCATCTCATCCTCTGTCGTCCCCTTCTCCTCCTGCCCTCAATCCCTCCCAGCATCAGAGTCTTCTCCAATGAGTCAACTCTTCGCATGAGGTGGCCAAAATACTGGAGTTTCAGCTTTAGCATCATTCCTTCTAAAGAAATTCCAGGATTGATCTCCTTCAGAATGGACTGGTTGGATCTTCTTGCAGTCCAAGGGACTCTCAAGAGTCTTCTCCAACACCACAGTTCAAAAGCATCAATTCTTCGGCGCTCAGCCTTCTTCACAGTCCAGCTCTCACATCCATACATGACCACAGGAAAGACCATAGCCTTGACTAGGCGAACCTTTGTTGGTAAAGTAATGTCTCTGCTTTTGAATATGCTATCTAGGTTGGTCATAACTTTCCTTCCAAGGAGCAAGCGTCTTTTAATTTCATGGCTGCAGTCACCATCTGCAGTGATTTTGGAGCCCAGAAAAACAAAGTCTGACACTGTTTCCACTGTTTCCCCATCTATTTCCCATGCAGTGATGGGACCAGATGCCATGATCTTCGTTTTCTGAATGTTGAGCTTTAAGCCAACCTTTTCACTCTCCACTTTCACTTTCATCAAGAGGCTTTTTAGCCCCTCTTCACTTTCTGCCATAAGAGTGGTGTCATCTGCATATCTGAGGTTATTGATATTTCTCCCGGCAATCTTGATTCCAACTTGTGTTTCTTCCAGTCCAGCATTTCTCATGATGTACTCTGCATATAAGTTAAATAAACATGGTGACAATATGCAGCCTTGACGTACTCCTTTTCCTATTTGGAACCAGTCTGTTGTTCCATGACCAGTTCTAACTGTTGCTTCCTGACCTGCATACAGATTTCTTAAGAGGCAGATCAGGTGGTCTGGTATTCCCATCTCTTTCAGAATTTTCCACAGTTTATTGTGATCCACACAGTCAAAGGCTTTTGGAGAAAAAAAAAAAAAAAAATATATATTTTTTCGAGATCTTTTTTTTTTTTACCATGGGGGGGGGGTTGGTGAATTTTTTGTTGGTTCCTTTTCTTTTATAAAAAAAAAGAAAGAAAAAAAGAAAAAACAAGAAACAAAAAACGTGGGGGGGGGTGGTTTATTTTGAAGATTATATTAATAAGTGTGTGGGATAGGAGTAATGGTGCCGTGTTTTGAGTACTCCTTGGCATTGTTTTTTTTTGGGATTGGGATGAAAACTGACCTTTTCCAATCTTGTGGCCACTGCTGAGTTTTCCAAATTTGCTGGCATATTGAGTGTAGCACTTTCACAGCCTCATCTTTCAGGACTTGGAATAGCTCCACTGGAATTCCATCACCTCCACTAGCTTTGTTCGTAGTGATGCTTTCTAAGGCCCATTTGACTTCACATTCCAAGATGTCTGGCTCTAGGTCAGTGATCACATCATCATGATTATCTGGGTCTTGAAGCTCTTTTTTGTACAGTTCTTCTGTGTATTCTTGCCACCTCTTCTTAATATCTTCTGCTTCTGTTAGGTCCACACCATCTCTGTCCTTTATTGTGCCCATCTTAGCATGAAATGTTCCTTTGGTATCTCTGATTTTCTTGAAGAGATCCCTAGTCTTTCCCATTCTGTTGTTTTCCTCTATTTCTTTGCATTGATAACTGAAGAAGGCTTTCTTATCTCTTCTTGCTGTTCTTTGAAACTCTGCATTTAAATGTTTATATCTTTCCTTTTCTCCTTTGCTTTTCGCTTCTCTTCTTTTCACAGCTATTTGTAAGGCCTCCCCAGACAGCCATTTTGCTTTTTTGCATTTCTTTTCCATGGGGATGGTCTTGATCCCTGTCTCCTGGACAATGTCATGAACCTCATTCCATAGTTCATCAGGCACTCTATCTATCAGATCTAGGCCCTTAAATCTATTTCTCACTTCCACTGTATAATCATAAGGGATTTGATTTAGGTCATACCTGAATGGTCTAGTAGTTTTCTCTACTTTCTTCAATTTCAGTCTGAATTTGGCAATAAGGAGCTCATGGTCCGAGCCACAGTCAGCTCCTGGTCTTGTTTTTGCTGACTGTATAGAGCTTCTCCATCTTTGGCTGCAAAGAATGTAATCGATCTGATTTCGGTGTTGACCATCTGGTGATGTCCATGTATAGAGTCTTCTCTTGTGTTGTTGGAAGAGGGTATTTGCTATGACCAGTGCATTTTCTTGGCAAAACTCTATTAGTCTTTGCCCTGCTTCATTCCATATTCCAAGGCCAAATTTGCCTGTTACTCCAGGTGTTTCTTGACTTCCTACTTTTGCATTCCAGTCCCCTAGAATGAAAAGGACATCTTTTTTGGGTGTTAGTTCTAAAAGGTCTTGTAGGTCTTCATAGAACCTTTCAACTTCAGCTTCTTCGGCGTTACTGGTTGGGGCATAGACTTGGATTACTGTGACATTGAATGGTTTGCCTTGGAAACGAACAGAGATCATTCTATCGTTTTTGAGATTGCATCCAAGTACTGCATTTCAGACTCTTTTGTTGACCATGATGGCCACTCCATTTCTTCTGAGGGATTCCTGCCCACAGTAGTAGATATAATGGTCATCCGAGTTAAATTCACCCATTCCAGTCCATTTTAGTTCGCTAATTCCTAGAATGTCAACATTCACTCTTGCCATCTCTTGTTTGACCACTTCCAATTTGCCTTGATTCATGGACCTGACATTCCAGGTTCCTATGCAATACTGCTCTTTACAGCATCGGACTTTGCTTCTATCACCAGACACATCCACAGCTGGGTATTCTTTTTGTTTTGGCTCCATCCTTTCATTCTTTCTGGAGTTATTTCTCCACTGATCTCCAGTAGCATATTGGGCCCCTACTGACCTGGGGAGTTTCTCTTTCAGTATCCTATCATTTTGTCTTTTCATACTGTTCATGGGGTTCTCAAAGCAAGAATACTGAAGTGGTTTGCCATTCCCTTCTCCAGCGGACCACACCCTGTCATCTCTCTCCACCATGACCCGCCCATCCCAGGTTGCCCCTCGGGCATGGCTTAATCTCATTGAGTTAGACAAGGGTGTGGTCCTTGTGTGATTAGATTGACTAGTTATCTGTGAGAATGGTTTTAGTGTATTTGCCCTCTGATGCCCTCTTTCAAGACCTACTGTCTTACTTGGGTTTCTCTTACCTTGGGCGTGGGGTATCTCATCCCGGCTGTTCCTGGCTGCTCCCGGCCAGCGAAGCACAGCCATCACACCTTACCTTGGACGACGGGTCTCTCCTCACCGCCGCCCTTCCTGACCTCGGTGGTTGGGTAGCTCCTCTCGGCCGCGCTCTTAGTGCGCGACGCAGCCGGCGGGGCGGCGCTCCTTAGTGGCGCGACGCAGCGGTCGCGGGGCGGGGCGCTCTTAGATGGCGCGCCGGTCGCGGGCAGGCGAGGTCGCTCTTAGATGGCGCGCCGGTCGCGGGCAGGCGAGGTCGCTCTTAGATGGCGCGCCGGTCGCGGGCAGGCGAGGTCGCTCTTAGATGGCGCGCCGGTCGCGGGCAGGCGAGGTCGCTCTTAGATGGCGCGCCGGTCGCGGGCAGGCGAGGTCGCTCTTAGATGGCGCGCCGGTCGCGGGCAGGCGAGGTCGCTCTTAGACATATCTATACCAAATCTATAAAATCTATGAAATACTTCTCTTTAAAATATTTTTATTGGAATATAGTTGTTTTACAATATTGCATTAGTTTCTGCTGTACATCAAAGTGAATCAGCTACACTTATACATCAGATCAGATCAGATCAGTCGCTCAGTCGTGTCCGACTCTTTGCGACCCCATGAACTGCAGCACGCCAGGCCTCCCTGTCCATCACCAACTCCCGGAGGTCACTCAGACTCACATCCATCGAGTCAGTGATGCCATCCAGCCATCTCATCCTCTGTCGTCCCCTTCTCCTCCTGCCCACAATCCCTCCCAGCATCAGAGTCTTCTCCAATGAGTCAACTCTTCGCATGAGGTGGCCAAAATACTGGAGTTTCAGCTTTAGCATCATTCCCTCCAAAGAAATCCCAGGGCTGATGTCCTTCAGAATGGACTGGTTGGATCTCCTTGCAGTCCAAGGGACTCTCAAGTGTCTTCTCCAACACCACAGTTCAAAAGCATCAATTCGTCGATGCTCAGCCTTCTTCACAGTCCAGCTCTCACATCCATACATGACCACAGGAAAGACCATAGCCTTGACTAGGCGAACCTTTGTTGGTAAAGTGATGTCTCTGCTTTTGAATATGCTATCTAGGTTGGTCATAACTTTCCTTCCAAGGAGGAAGCGTCTTTTAATTTCATGGCTGCAGTCACCATCTGTAGTGATTTTGGAGCCCAGAAAAATAAAGTCTGACGCTGTTTCCACTGTTTCTCCATCTATTTCCCATGTAGTGATGGGACCAGATGCCATGATCTTCGTTTTCTGAATGTTGAGCTTTAAGCCAACCTTTTCACTCTCCACTTTCACTTTCATCAAGAGCCTTTTTAGTTCCTCTTCACTTTCTGCCATTAAGGGTGGTGTCATCTGCATATCTGAGGTTATTGATATTTCTCCCGGCAATCTTGATTCCAGCTTGTGTTTCTTCCAATCCAGCATTTCTCATGATGTACTCTGCATATAAGTTAATATCCCCTCTTTTTTGGATTTCCTTCCCATTTAGGTCATTACAAGTCATTGGGTAGAGTCCCCTGTGCTATACGGTAGGTTTTCAATAATCATCTATTTTATATATATTAGTATATATATATGTTAACTGTACTATGAAATATTTTTTAAAAATAGTTTACCAATTTATCTCTCTGAACTGCTCAAAGTATGAGTTATATTATGATCATTACTTTTTAAGATACATAATTTTTGCACTGTGTTTTGTAAACATATTAATAATTTCTTAAGATGGAGAAGAAAATTAAAATACATATAGTTATTATTATAGTAAAATAGAAAATTATTACTAGCAATTTTTTAAAATTTCTCTAAAATGATACAATGCAAATGATTACCAACAATCTTTTTTTTAATTGTACTAAAGTACTTATTTTCTGAATCGCCAGTCCAAGTTCAATGCATATGTAAAATAAAGATCAAAATTGACTCGATATTTAATAACCAGACAAGTTAGTTAAAATTTCAACATAGTTAAAATGTGCTACTGATATTAAAGATATATTTACCAAATAAAAAAGATTCACTTTTATAGAATAATTCTTTCAAAATCTAAGAAAATAATTTCCAAACTATAAAAATATTTTAGAGCATAAAATATGTGGTACTTTTCACAATTCACTTTAGGAATCTAGTAAAATGAATCTAATGCATTCATCTGATAAAAAAATTCTGAGAAGTTTACTAAAAGACTACTGATAAGTGCATGAATGCAAGCATGAATAAGAATAGCATTCAAATTAAATAATATGTCATACTGAGTGAAGGAAATCAAATACAGAAAGACAAATATCATGATGTCACTTATATGTAGAATCTTAAAAAAGGCTACAAATGAATTTATTTACAAAACAGAAGTAGAATCAATTCAGTTCAATCACTCAGCCATGTCCAACTCTTTGCAACCCCATGGACTGCAGCACACCAGGCCTCCCTGTCCATTACCAATTCCTGGAGTTTATTCAAACTCATGTCCATTGAGACGGTGATGCCATTCAGCCATCTCATCCTCTGTCATCCCCCTCTCCTCCCACCTTCAATCCTTCCCAGCATCAGGGTCTTTTCCAATGAGTCAACTCTTTGCATCAGGTGGCCAAAGTATTGGAGTTTCAGTTTCAGCATCAGTCCTTCCAATGAACAGCCAGGACTGATCTCCTTTCAGATGGACTGGTTGGATGTACTTATGGTTATAAGGGATAAGGATGCAGAGAGGTAAATAGGGAGATTGGGATTGACATATACACATTATTATGTATAAAATAGATAATTAATAAGGAACTACAGTATAGCACAGAGAACTCTACTCAATAATCTCTAATGACCTATATGGGAAAAGAGTCTGAAAAAAGAGTGGAGATATATATAGATAGATAGATAGATATAGATTTATAGAGCTATATAGAGATATAAAACTGATTAACTTTGCTGTATAACAGAAACTAGTACAACATTATAAATCAACTATATTTCAATAAAAATTAAAAAATTAATACCATGAAAGATTAAACTATACAATCAAGTAAAATATAACCTTATATTTTGTTGATTTAATATCAGAAATTGTTTTCATCTACTATATATCATATTAGCAGTAGAAAACCAGTATCTTGATAGATGTAGAAAAGGCTTTTCAAATGCAGTTTGACATCATTCTTAATATCTATACCAACTGATAACTTAAAAATCAAAAGTAATTTAAAATAACAATAATACAACCTTTTTAGAGTATAACAGAAAATACTCAACGTCAGTAAAACAGCTGCTGGAATATCATGGTGAGCACAAAAAGACAGAATGTCCTAGAAGACAAAATATGATAGACAATTAAGGAGATGGTTTTACTCAGGTGACTGTAGTGAAGAAATACTCATTAGTCAGAAGTGTCTTGAAGAAATGGAAGGAATGTGAGGTTAGATTAATACAGGAAGACAAATGAGTCATGTGTCAGTCTTGAGACTATCATGACAAAGTTTAAAATGGGACTTACCCAAGACATTCAGGAAAAGTGAAGATAAGTCATAGACCCCACAAAGAGGGCTAAGATTTCCTAACTATTGATGTTTTCTTGGAGCAAAGGGCTTGGATGGAGTTCTGCATTGCAATGCTTTACCAGGACTATCAAATGATTATGGAACAGAAATTATCCACCGTTAGCTTGATATTATCAGATCTGCTGAATTGTGCAGTCAGATAGGCACAGTAGCTGTTGCTATACACCATTCCATGCAAATGGTATATTCTGTATTACGCCCCAAAAGCTCCAAAAAGCATGGGTAAATTATACATGAAGGTGACTCAAACTCTCATGTTACCTGCTTCTAATATACCTGTGATTCTTCTTCATGGCAAACTAACCTTATGAAGAAGTTCATATTATCAACTGACAAGGAAAGCAAAAACAAGAGAGATGATTAATATACAGGTGCACTATTATTCTAGCTGCTATAACTGTCATTATAAAGCTACTCAAAGGGGTTACTTTAATGACTTCATGAGTGAATAGTGTTCCAGTAGGTAAGCAATTATTACAAGGAGAAAAGTTGCTTGAAGTATGGATATACAAGGACTCCTCAACTGTGGGAAACAGTTTTGCTGATTATATAAGTCTCTGAAAAAAAACAAGATTTGAAAATGAGAAACAAAAAGCTCTGGAGAAAAGATGTATAGATATATCTATGAGAAAATCTACAGAGCATATGACTAGCAAAGAGTATGTACACAGAAGAAATTCTTGAAAAACATTTTCAATGAAAAGAATAACTTATCCAATGGATATCAGCTAATTTCTTTTCAGTCCCCAGGTGCTGGTCCAAATAAGAAAGTAACCATGAAGACAGACATGAAGAATATGTATGGACCCAACATCATTAGCTCCTGTTACTTCAAATCCTGTTTAACTGATGACGCTGTAGACTGACCCACCTGCCACTCAAAAAACTGATGCTGAGTGATTGATACAGCACCATTCCTTAAATACATAGCTATTTGTTTGGTAGAGAGTGATACTAGATAATTCCTTACAGGGAATAGTGATTTGTTCCTAACTAAATTGACTGATATCATGGCTATGCATTTGTTTTTCTGTCCACAATGCCACTGATAGCACCACTAACTGAGAGCTTGTAAAACAATCTATTAACATGTCATTCCATATAATATTGCTGCAGAGCATTGCATATGTTTTAAAGCACTAAGGGCAATAATGGGTGCATAGGATGGGATACAGCAATCTTCTATAACCCACTGCCCAGAAGTAGTTGACTAAACTACACAGTGGAATGGTCTGTTAGAGGCTTAGGTAATGTACCAAATTAGGCCAAACACTCTCCAGACTGGAGTCCTGTCGTCCAGGATATAGTAAATACACTGAACTACCAGTTGACATATGGTACTTTGCCATCTATAGATTGAATACATACATCTGGGCACCAAGAGGGACAAGTAAATTGACTCTTTTACTTTCACTTCCAGTGAACTGATTACAGAATTTGTCTTTCCATTCCCATTCCCATGACCTTACACTCTGGTTGGTTAGAAGTACTGATTTCTAGGAGCAATAATTCAGCTGGAAGACACAGCAAGGGTCCCAGTGAACTTGACACTAACTAGCCCCTTGTCTCTGGCCTCTTCATGTCACTGACACCAACTGCATGATCAGTGGCAGAGGGTTATTGCTTCTAGTCATCCTCAAGAGTGAGGGAATTCCTATGCAATGGGAGTAGGGAAGACTATGCCTATAGTACAAAGGCTTTACTGCAGAATTTCCTGGTGCATCTATGCCAGTGATAACTATAAATGCGAAGTTGCAACAAGCATGGGCTTCCCTGCTGGCTCAGACAGTAAAGAATCTGCCTGAAATATGGAAGACCTGTGTTGATCCCTGGGTTAGGAAGATCCCCTGGAGGAGGGCACGGCAACTCAATCCAATATTCCTGCCTGGAGAATTCCCACGGACAGAGGTACCTGGCAAGCTACAGTCTATAGGGTCACAAAGAGTCAGACACAACTGAGAAACTCAGCACAGCACATAACAAGCACGGACCAAGGAGGAACCCTAACTAAGGATTTAAATTTTTGGTGATAATCTAGGTCACACCAGAAGACAAGAAAGCAACCCGAGCTAGCTATGGCACTGGTCTAAGTTCAAGGATATATAGAATGTGTGGTGGAGAAGGGAAATTACGAAAAGGTATTATAATCTTAGGACCAGCTATAGCAATAGGGATTATTCTGTTTCACTTCACCGCTTTCTGTTCGGCTGTCACACTGGTGGCAACACTGGCATTTTGTCTGCTAGAATGCAATTTTTCTAGATGTTCACATGGCCCATTCCTACATTCCATTCAAATTTTTTCATGTTACTTCCTTAATGGTGCCTGTCTCATGCTCTGAAATCAGTTTTTTTTTTTCCTGTTCTGCAGTCTTCCCAGCCCTTTCCCCCGCTGTACACTGTCCTTGTGCTCTGTACTATGTTTGTTCAGTCACTCAGTCACGCCTGACTCTTTGTGGCCTAGGTAGCCTGTCAGGCTCCTCTGGCAGGGATTTTCCTGACAGAAGAGGAAAAGTCCATGGGATTTTCCAGGCAAGAGTACTGGTGTTGGTTGCCATTTCTTTCTCTAGGGGATCTTCCTGATCCAGGGGTCAAACCCATGTCTCTTGCATCTCCTGCATTAGCAGGCAGATTCTTTACCACTAGCACTACCTGGGAAGCCATTGTACTCACCCCTTTCAAATATAATTATTTACATATTTATGAAAGTATGCATTTATTGCTTATTGATACATATTTTTGTTCTCTAGCTCCCTCCTTGAATGCAAGATTCACAGGGAACATACTTCTGTGTTGTTGTTTTTTTTTTTTTCATACTGTATCTCCATCACTTGGAAGAGCACCTGCCTCATAGCAAATATTTAACAAATATTAGTAGAATAAATGATTTAGCTTAATTTTTTCCTTGATAGATTACTTCTGAATCTACATTCTCAATCTACACCTGAAATTTATCCAAATTTATCTCTTGATCCATATTTTTGCATTACATGCAGGCCCTGGATAACCCTGTGTATAAGCAGTTGGCAGGATTTCTTTTGGTTTCATTTTAGTAGTGATGGGAAAGCTCTTTCCTCAAATGTTAAAGCATGCTGCTCTTAGCTTGATGATTGATATTTCACCTTCCTCACAGAGAGTAATGATAAGGTTGAAATATAAATAATATTAAGGGAATTAGATATTTATATAAATATATTCAAACTAGTGAAAGGGCTTATATTAAAGGAAAAGGCAGGAAGCATAGGGACTCTTGAGTGGCAGAGGCTGCAATAAAAGGTGAGAAAGAATCTTTGAAAATGAAGATTAGATATTGAAAATTAAATCTAACTCCAAATTTTTCAGAAGCCTGTGTAACTTTCTCAAACTTAACATTCTTGCCCTAAAGTTTTATTATTTCACCATCTGTATTAAATCTGCCTCTAAAATTATTATTCCACCTGATTTCCTACTTTCAGTCTTTAGGACTACCACTTTTCTATCATTCCTAACTAGACTTTTTTTTTTTTAATCCTCCCTCATCTTTGTGCACTATTTATAATCAGTCATCCAGTTTTGCTAAGTCTTATTGCAGGGTATGTCTAGCAGTGAAATCAATATTCCATACTATAGATAAATGCCCTACCATATACCATAAAGAATGTTTCTTTCAACAAAATGAATTACTTTTTAGTTGACTTTAACCCATGAATTTCTTACTACTTTGCTGATGCTGTTTCTTCCACCAAAATGTCTGTAAATTTAGTATTTATTACTAAATGTCCATCTCAAATGTCAGCATCTTTAACCTTGATAGATATTCAAGTGACGATATTTCTTCCATCCTTAAACTCCCTCTCTAAAACCTGTTTGTACCATATCTCTTGATTCAGCTGACATGCAGTTTTCTGTTAACATGATTGTGCATCTGCATTTACATCATATATGATAAACTACTAAAAGCCTAGGGCATAAGCTCCTCAACAATGCTCAGAGCATCTGTTGAACAAAAGTGAATGATGTCATTCTTTGACTTATAGGACCACAATTTAACTTCCATCTACTTCCTGAAAGAATTGCTGGATGTCATGGACTCCATGTTGTCTTAAGAATAAATTTCACATTTTTCATCTCATTCTCAGATTCACTGACTCTCAGTAACTTGCTCCACTTAATTAGCTCAAGTTTACTTTCCACTACCACTAAATACATGAACTGTGAACATCCAGATGTTCAAGCTGGTTTTAGAAAAGGCTGAGGAACCAGAGATCAAATTGGCAACATCCGCTGGATCATCAAAAAAGAAAGAGAGTTCCAGAAAAACATCTATTTCTGCTTTATTGAATATGCCAAAGCCTTTGATTGTGTTCAGTTCAGTTCAGCTGCTCAGTCGTGTCCAACCCTTTGCAACCCCATAATCGCAGCATACCAGGCCTCCCTGTCCATCACCAATTCCAGGAGTCCACCCAAACCCATGTCCATCGAGTCAGTGATGCCATCCAACCATGTCCTCCTCCTCTGTCATCCCTTTTTCCTCCTGCCCTCAATCTTTCCCAGCATCAGGGTCTTTTCCAATGAGTCAGTTCTTTGAATGAGGTGGCCAAAGTTTTGGAATTTCAGCTTCAACATCAGTCCTTCCAATGAGCACCCAGGACTGATCTTCTTAAGGATGGATTGGTTGGATCTCCTTGCAGTCCAAGGGACTCTCAAGAGTCTGCTCAAACACCACAGTTCAAAAGCATCAATTCTTCTGGGCTCAGCTTTTTTATAGTCCAACTCTCACATTCATACATGACTACTGGAAAAACCATAGTCTTGAATAGATGGATCTTTGTTGGCAAAGTAATGTCTCTTCTGTTTAATGTGTTGTCTAGGTTGGTCATAACTTTCCTTCCAAGGTGTAAAAATTTTTTAATTTCATGGCTGCAGTCACCATCTGCAGTGATTTTGGAGCCCAGAAAAATAAAGTCTGACACTGTTTCCACTATTTCCCCATCTATTTGCCATGAAGTGATGGAGCCAGATGCCATGATCTTCATTTTCTGAATGTTGAGCCTTAAGCCAACTTTTTCATTCTCCTCTTTCACTTTCATCAAGAGGCTTTTGAGTTCTTCTTCACTTTCTGCCATAAAGGTGATATCATCTGCATATCTGGGGTTATTGATATTTCTCCTGGCAATCTGGACTCCAGCTTGTGCTTCTTCCAGCCCAGCATTTCTCATGATGTACTCTGCATATAAATTAAATAAGCAGGGTGACAATATATAGCCTTGATGTACTCCTTTTTCTATTTGGAACCAGTCTGTTGTTCCATGTCCAGTTCTAACTGTTGCTTCCTGACCTGCATACAGGTCTCTCAAGAGGCAGGTCATGTGGTCTGGTATCCCCATCTCTTTCAGAATTTTCCACAGTTTTTTGTGATCCACACAGTCAAAGGCTTTGGCATAGTCAATAAAACGGAAATAAATGTTTTTCTGGAACTCTCTTGCTTTTTTGACGATCCAGCAGATGTTGGCAATTTGATCTCTGGTTCCTCTGCCTTTTCTAAAACCAGCTTGAACATCCACAAGTTCATGGTTCACATATTGCTGAAGCCTGGCTTGGAGAATTTTAAGCATTACTTAACTACTGTGTGAGATGGGTACAATTATGCCATAGTTTGAGCATTCCTTGGCATTGCCTTTCTTTGGGATTGGAATGAAAACTGACCTTTTCCAGTCCTGTGGCCACTGCTGAACTTTCCAAATTTGCTGACATATTGAATGCATCACTTTCACAGCATCATCGTTCAGGATTTGAAATAGCTCAACTGGAATTCCATCATCTTCACTAGCTTTATTCATAGTGATGCTTCATAAGGCTCACTTGACTTCACACTCCAGGATGTCTGGCTCTTGGTGAGTGATCACACAATCGTGATTATCTGAATTGTGAGATCTTTTTTGTACAGTTCTTCTGTGTATTCTTGCAACTCTTGTTAATGTGTTTTGCTTCTGTTAGGTCCCTACCATTTCTGTCCTTTGAATGTGTGGATAATAATAAACTGTGGAAAATTCTTAAAGAGATGGGAATACCAGATCATCTGACCTGCCTCTTGAGAAAGCTGTATGCAGATCAGGAAGCAACAGTTAGAACTGGACATGGAACAACAGACTGGTTCCAAATAGGAAAAGGAGTACATCAAGGCTGTATACTGTCACCCTGCTTATTTAACTTATACGCAGAGTACATCATAAGAAATGCTGGGCTGGAAGAAGCACAAGCTGGAATTCAGATTTCTGGGAGAAATATCAATAACCTCAGATATGCAGATGACACCACCTTTATGGCAGAAAGTGAGAAGGACTAAAGAGCCTCTTGATAAAAGAGGAGAGTGAAGAAGTTGGCTTAAGGCTCAAGATTCAGAAAACGAAGATCATGGCATCTGGCCCCATCACTTCAGGGCAAACAGATGGGGAAACAGTGTCAGACTTTATTTTTTCTGGCTCCAAAATCACTGCAGATGGTGATTTCAGCCATAAAATTAAAAGATGTTTGCTACTTGGAAGAAAAGTTATGAGCAACCTAGACAGCATATTAAAAAGCAGAGACATTACTTTGCCAACAAAGGTCCGTCTAGTCAAGGCTATGGTTTTTCCAGTAGTCATATATGGATATGAAAGTTGGACTCTAAAGAAAGCTGAGTCCAGAAGAATTGATGCTTTTGAACTGTGGTATTGGAGAAGACTCTTGAGAGTCCCTTAGATTGCAAGGAGATCCAACCAGTCCATCCTAAAGGAGATCAGTCCTGGATGTTCATTGGAAGGTCTGATGTTGAAGTTGAAACTCAAATACTTTGGCCACATGATGGGAAGAGCTGACTCATGTGAAATACCTTGATATTGGGAAATATTGAGGGCAGGAGGAGAAGGAGATGGCAGAGGATGAGATGGTTGGATCGCATCACTGACTCAATGGACATGAGTTTGGGTAGGCTCCGGGAGTTGGTGTTGGACAGGGAGGGCGGGCGTGCTGCAGCCCATGAGGTCGCAGAGTTTGACACAACTGAGTGACTGAACTCAACTAAACCACTAAATGATAGCCTCTACCCCAATTACTTAATATTTAAATAGCTTATTTGAAATGTAATAAGATAATGGTGTACAGAAAGAAGTTAGCAACCTTAAACAAAAATGGAAAATGAAAACAAGGTTACTTTCTCTTAGGAAGCATCACTACGAAGAAAGCTAGTGGAGGTGATGGAATTCCAGTTGAGCTATTTTAAATCCTAACAGGTGATGCTGTTAAATTGCTGCACTAAATATGCCAGCAAGTTTAGAAAACTCAGCAGTGGCCACAGGACTGGAAAAGGTCTGTTTTCATTCCAACTCAAGGAAAGGTAATGCCAAAGAATATTCTAACTACCACACAATTGCACTCATCTCACAGGCTAGCAGAGTGATGTTCAGAATTCTCCAAGCCAGGCTTCAATAGCATACGAACTGTGAACTTCCAGATATTCAAGCCAGATTTAGAAAAGGCAGAGGAGCCAGAGATCAAATCGCCAACATCCGTTGGATCATTGAAAACGCAAGAGAGTTCCAGAAAAAACATCTACTTTTGCTTTATTGACTGCAAAAGCCTTTGACTATGTGGATCACAACAAACTGTGGAAAATTCTTCTAGAGATGGGAATATATACCACCTGATGTGCCTCCTGAGAAATCTGTATGCAGGTCAAGAAGCAATAGTTAGAACTGGACGTGGAACAACAGACTGGTTCCAAATCAGAAATGGAGAACATCAAAGCTGTATATTGTCACCTTGTTTATTTAAGTACATCATGTGAAATGCTGAGCTAGATGAAGACAAGCTGGAATCAAGATTGCCGAGAGAAATATCAATAATCTCAGATATGTAGATGATACCACCTTTATTGCAGAAAGCGAAGAACCAAAGAGCCTCTTGATGAAAGTGAAAGAGGAGAGTAAAAATGTTGGCTTAAAACTCAACATTCAGAAAACTAAGATCATGGCATCTGGTCCTCTTATTTCATGGCAAATAGATGGGGGAAACAATGGAAACAGTGACAGACTTTATTTTGTTGGAGGTCCAAAATCACTGCAGAAGATGACTGCAGCTATGAAATTAAAAGACTTTTGCTCCTTGGAAGAAAAGATCTGACCAACCTAGACAGCATACTAAAAAGCAGAGATGCTACTTTGCCAACAGAGGTCCATCTCGTCAAGGCTATGTATGGTTTTTCCAGCAGTCATGCATGGATGTGAGAGTAGGACTATAAAGAAAGCTGAGAGCCGAAGAATTGATGCTTTTGAACTGTGGTGTTAGAGAACACTCTTGAGAGTCACTTGAACTGCAAGGAGATCCAACCAGTGGATCCTAAAGCAGATCAGTCCTGAATATTCATTGGAAGGACTGATGCTGAATCTGAAACTCTAATACTTTGGCCTCCTGATGCAAAGAACTGACCCACTGGAAAAACCCTGATACTGGGAAAGTTTGAAGATGGGAAAAAGGGATGACAGAGGATGAAATGTTTGGATGGCATCACTGACTTGATAGACATGAGCCTGAGTAAAGTCTGGGAGTTGGTGATGGACAGGGAGGCCTGGCATTCTGCAATTCATGGAGTCGCAAAGTGTCAGACACAACTGAGCCACTGAACTTAATTTGGTGTCTTTATTATCTTTTCTCTGCTTTTATCTTTTCCTCTCATGATTATTGTCTTTTTTTCTTAGAACTCCAGCCAACTACCCAACAAATCAACCTGTCTATATATTCTTCCAGCTCTAGGATATACTGGACAGGGACTACAATCTTTATGTTTACTGTACATATTCTTCCTAAAAGAAATTTTTATTATCTCAGTCATGAGCAAGGACCATCTTTCCAGGGATAAGTGGACCCTTGGTCAATCATCTATGACTGAGATAAGGGGCTTTGGAGTTGAGGCAAAAATCCATTTCAAAAACAAGATTGTGAACAGGAAGGCAGCACAAAACACTGACTACTGAGTTTTTTTTTTTTTGTAGCAAACTAATTGTAACTAGTAAATAATTTAGACAGATCTAGTCAGCTTAAATATATATTTACATTGAAGTTTTTGAAAAGAGTTAAACAACCCCATTATGACTATAATATCCCTGTACAACCAGGACTCATTTGGATACTGTACCAGTACCTTTCCTCAGAGAAGCAGATGTCAGGATGAAATCCATTATTCAAGAGATTCATTGGAAGGAAAACTTGTGAAAAATAAAGGGGGAAGGAGCAGGTGAGTGGGAGGAGCCTTCAGACCTCCATGAAGATTTGACTTCTGTTAAATAAAAAGGAAGGTTGGATAAGAAGAGCCTCACTCCTTAGTACAGTTCTGAGAATGACTTGATGGTTTTCTCTGGCTGATGGGGGAGTCCCAATGCAAGCTTTTCCATTAGATAAGACACTCACTGGACAATGGAATGGCTGGAGAACCCCCATTATGCACAGTTATCACCTGAATCTTGAGGACTGAGTGGCCTTAGCATGTACACTGCAGTACAGCCTCCAGTTAGCTAACTCTACTCCTTTTAGAAACTTCTCTCATCAAAGAAGATGTGAACAGTACATTCTCATGACTGCCTCAGCCACTGTCTCTTTCTGTTCTCTCTCAGTGTTTTCTTCTCAACAGAAGGTAAAGATCACAAAATCAAGTAACATATACAACTCTGTTCTTTCCTGCTTATGCATACCCTGCAAATCCTAACATAAAGTAGGGGATTGCTTGCTTGCTTGCTTGCTTGCTAAGTCGCTTCAGTCGTGTCCGACTCTGTGCGACCCCATAGACCACAGCCCACTAGGCTCCCCCGTCCCTGGATTCTCCAGGCAAGAACACTGGAGTGGGTTGCCATTTCTTTCTCCAATAAAGTAGGGGATATACTATCAAAAGGCAAAAGGTTCTGTACTTGCTACAAGGTTAGATTTATGAGATGCCTTGGTGTAGCAGTGGGTAATTTCCTCACAATGAAAATAGTTTCTTTACCTTTAGAAATTTAGTATGAAGCATAATTTTCAGGTTCACAGAAATATTTAAGGTCTACTTTAGTTAATACGAGTAATGAAAATATTCAGTACAGCATATGTCTCTTTCAACAACCTGATTCCATAGGTTGATTGTAGCTCACTGTTTAATTCTGACTTTTTATAGTATCTTTTATCATATACTTTTTTTGCAAACAAGCCATGATATTGAGATACAATGTTTCTTTTACGATTTGGGCATAAAAAAATTGGGGCCAGATAGAGTTGAAGAAAGAAACTAAGGACCGCTTCAAAATCACAAAATACATGACGGGGAAAACTGAAATTAGGATTCACAACAGATGAAGTTTTCATTTTCTCTTTACAAATTTACACTGCTGCTGCCTTTCTTTAAAAAAGAAAATCTGTATTACTGTATACAAAAATATTTAAAGATAAAAAACATTACTGATGTTCAATGACTATCTGTTGGTCATCTTCAGGGCATGGGGTGCTCTTGGGTGGGGCAAGTTGATATGCAAGGATTCCTTGGAAAATAAAGGATCCCCAGAAGTATCCTAATAGTAATCATCATTTACTTCAGTTCAGTTCAGTTCAGTCGCTCAGTCGTGTCTGACTCTTTGCAACCCCATGAATTGCAGCACTCCAGGCCTCCCTGTCCATCACCAATTCCTGGAGTTTATTCAAACTCATGTCCATTGAGTCAGTGATGCCATCCAGCCATCTCATCCTCTGTCGTCCCCTTTTCCTTCTGCCCCCAATCCCTCCCAGCATCAGAGTCTTTTCTAATGAGTCAACTCTTTGCATGAGGTGGCCAAAATACTGGAGTTTCAGCTTTAGCATCATTCCTTCCAAAGAAATCCCAGGGCTGATCTCCTTCACAATGGACTGGTTGAATCTCCTTGCAGTCCAAGGGACTCTCAAGAGTCTTCAACATCACAGTTCAGAAGCATCAATTCTTTGGTGCTCAGCCTTCTTCACAGTCCAACTCTCACATCCATACATGACCACAGGAAAAATCATAGCTTTGACTGGACGGACCTTTGTTGGCAAAGTAATGTCTCTGCTTTTGAATATGCTATCTAGGTTGGTCATAACTTTCCTTTCAAGGAGTAAGCATTTTTTAATTTCATGGCTGCAGTCACCATCTGCAGTGATTTTGGAGCCCCCCAAAATAAAGTCTGACACTGTTTCCACTGTTTCCCCATCTATTTACCATGAAGTGATGTGACCGGATGCCATGATCTTCGTTTTCTGAATGTTGAGCTTTAAACCAACTTTATTACTCTCCACTTTCACTTTTATTGGTTTCCAAATACACTGCTAAGCAATTAATAAGTATTTTATTGTATTCTTAGATGATCTCATCCATATTTTATTGATGAGGAAACCGGGTTAGAGAAAAATTAATTGTCCAATGGCACAGAGCTAGCATGGGGTAGAAGTGAGATTAGAACCCATGTTTGTATGATTAAAAATGTGTACTTATTTACCACAACATCACGCTATATTTTTCCTAGGAGACCAATTTTATTTTTCATTTAACACACTTAGATTTCAAAGGAATTCCTGAAAAAATAAAATAAATTCAGTTTGATTACAGAAACCAGAGATCCAGTAGAACTAAGATGTTGGAGTCACTTCAGCCATTCTGCCATCTCTAAGGGTGGAATGAAAGGAAAAGCAAATCTATGCATATTAAGTAATTAACATGAGCCAGGCTTGACTTCATATACATATATTTGTAAGTCTTCCAACAACCTTGTTACCGTAGTTCACTTCTACTTTTTCCTATGCTCATCACTTCTCCCTTACTTGATTAATATTCATTACTTAGGGACCTGATCCTTTTCTTCCTTCAGGCATGACACTCCAGTGGCTGTTGTCAATTATTCTATTCCATCTCCCTGGATTTATATGTAGATAATTGGTATAGGCCAATTTAATCGAAGCTCTTCTGTGGGATGTTTCCTATTAGATCCAAGAGACACAGGTCTGTATTTTCAGTCAAAAATTCATGAAGAGAAAGCTGATCCAAGGAGAAGGAAATAAAGGGAAATAAAGCGAGAAATCTTGACACTGTTGGACTCTCTGGCTTTGGGCAGCCCTGAGCTTCATCATTGCCCTTGATTCAATTTGATTATATCAGCCAAAACATTACCTTAATTGCCAAAAACAATTTTTATTGGTTTTTAATCATTTGAAACCAGAAAACTCCTAGCTATTTTGATAAAGAAAACAGGAATTCAGAGGCTCAGTACAGTATCTCACAAACCAGGGAGTGACTAAACAGACTGAAATCCAAGCAAATCTACTTCTCAGGTTTAGCTCCTTTTTTTCTTATGAATTCTTACTTTATAATAGAATTATATATGTGTTTGAGTCTTTGATATATAACTAATAGGGATGGTTATATTCTTCTTTTCATTTATCTAAACTGTGAGTAGAAATTAAATGCTAGACACAGTGTTCTTATACAACAAGTCCACATTGCCTTTACTTTGAGAAATAAATACCACCTTAGTGGCTGTAAAGCGTTAATCTAATTCATCCAAACTTCTATTGGATAAATAAGAATTTGATTTCAATGTAATGGAATGAAAGAGGTACAATCAGGTGAAACTCTAAATATAGATGACCTAACTTACATTCCATCTAAAGAGATGCAGCTTTCTCACATTTCCCCTCAAAAGTATCTTGGCATATCTTCTATTTCTTTTCAAACATATCTGAGCAACTATTTTCTTCATGTACTGCCTACTTCAGAACATAGCTGTAAAAAATTTCCCTAGAAAATGCTATAAATGCAACTTCAAGCATAAGATCAGCAAAGCCAGCACAAAAAATAAAAGTAGAAAAACTGGAAGAGGAGGAAAGAAGTACTAATGCACTGGATTTCTGCATAAACTAAACTGTTTTTTTCCTAAATATTAAGGATCCTAAATGAAACGTAATCATGATACAGACATATAAAAAAACTATTAGCTAATTGAGTTTGACTGAAGTGAATCAATTATAATTGAGAGAAGACAGGTCGATATTAAGAATTATACAGAAACTAATGAGGTTCTGGGAAGGGTTCCCCTCTCTGTTTTATTTCTGATTTTACCTAATTTCAAAATATGAAAATAAAGCTGGAATAACATTCATCTTTAAATCACCATTATATGGTATTCCTAAATATCATTGTTCACAGGGTTATATGAATAATGGAAATTGATAAGTTTTTGACATATGTTTTAAATATTGTATGGAATTATCTAATCAACATTGAAGTTTTATAGTGTAGATCCTTGAGATCAATTTCTTAAAGTTAAAAAATTACATGGACCTCTCTGCCTCCTGATATTATAGTGATTGTACTTATTATATTTATGGAATAAGAAAGCACCTAAAATGAAATGTTCCTTTAAGTTCAATAATGTTTACAAATAATTTGAAAGCCATTTCCACAAAATATTTACCTATATATATATAATGGTAATATGTTTATGGTTAAATATACTATATACACTATATAGTATAGCTCCAAAATCACTGCAGATGGTGACTGCAGCCATGAAATTAAAAGACGCTTACTCCTTGGAAGGAAAGTTATGACCAACCTAGATAGCATATTCAAAAGCAGAGACATTACTTTGCCAATAAAGGTTCGCCTAGTCAAGGCTATGGTCTTTCCTGTGGTCATGTATGGATGTGAGAGCTGGACTGTGAAGAAGGCTGAGCGCCAAAGAATTGATGCTTTTGAACTGTGGTGTTGGAGAAGACTCTTGAGAGTCCCTTGGACTGCAAGAAGATCCAACCAGTCCATTCTGAAGGAGATCAATCCTGGAATTTCTTTAGAAGGAATGATGCTAAAGCTGAAACTCCAGTATTTTGGCCACCTCATGGGAAGAGTTGACTCACTGGAGAAGACTCTGATGCTGGGAGGGATTGGGGGCAGGAGGAGAAGGAGATGACAGAGGATGAGATGGCTGGATGGCATCACTGAGTTGATGGATGCGAGTCTGAGTGACCTCCAGGAGCTGGTGATGTACAGGGAGGCCTGGCGTGCTGCGGTTCATGGGGTCGCAAAGAGTCGGACACGACTGAGTGACTGATCTGATCTGATAGATTGTCTTTTTATTATCCTAGTGGGACAAAAAACTATATGATCACCCTCCTTATCAAAGCACAACTAATATTTATCATAACTGTTTATCTGTCTTTGTTTACCTATAAGCATTATAAAAGCTAAGTCCTTCTTTAGTTCATTTAAAATTAATAAAATACACTACCTGGGAAATAGATGGGGAAACAGTGGAAACAGTGTCAGACTTTATTTCTCTGGGCTCTAAAATCACTGCAGATGATGACTGCAGCCATGAAATTAAAAGACGCTTACTCCTGGAAGGAAAGTTATGACCAACCTAGATAGCATATTCAAAAGCAGAGACATTACTTTGCCAACAAAGGTTCGCCTAGTCAAGGCTATGGTCTTTCCTGTGGTCATGTATGGATGTGAGAGCTGGACTGTGAAGAATGCTGAACGCCGAAGAATTGATGCTTTTGAACTGTGGTGTTGAAGAAGACTCTTGAGAGTCCCTTGGACTGCAAGGAGATCCAACCAGTCCATTCTGAAGGAGATCAGCCCTGGGATTTCTTTGGAAGGAATGATGCTAAAGCTGAAACTCCAGTACTTTGGCCACCTCATGCGAAGAGTTGACTCATTGGAGAAGACTCTGATGCTGGGAGGGATTGGGGGCAGGAGGAGAAGGGGACGACAGAGGATGAGATGGCTGGATGGCATCACTGACTCGATGGATGTGAGTCTGGGTGACCTCCGGGAGTTGGTGATGGACAGGGAGGCCTGGCGTGCTGCAGTTCATGGGGTCGCAACGAGTCGGACACGACTGAGTGACTGATCTGATCTGATCTGATCTGATGCTTATTTTTATTTTTTATCATATTTTTGTATTTATTTGCAATAGTACATAACAGAATGGCACGTTATATATATTGAATGAATGTTTGTATAATGGGTAAATATTCTAATGAAAACCTAATTGACCTAATTAACCTAATATGAAAATGTGTGTTCTAATATACACTGAAAACTTAGAAAATATTCAAGGCTTGAATTCACAAAAGTTATGCAATACTTATAGATATATAGCATACTTGATCTCAGGGAGATCAATTGCTTTGAATGTTGAAAATATTACTAGGTAATATTCTGGGCCTGGCTCCACCATCCACATTATATATTCTATATTATACTATTTAATACTCATAGTAAGTCAGTGAATGTGGAAAGCATTAATATTCCAGCAAGATTAAGAGTTTATTCACAGTTACAAAACTAGTAAGTTGCCAAGCCAGATGATAGCCTTTGTTTTTAAATACATTTTCATGTTCTACTATCTTTCTATATGAAAAAACTTGGAGAGAGTCATAAGTTAGTTATAAGAAGAAATGAAATGTCATTCAATTTTTTGTGGAGGTTGAGAAATGATGAAACAAAGATTTAGGTTTCGTTATATTAGGAACAGAGATAATTCCTGTGAAGTCTAGACTAATTAATATATTTGTGAAGAAATTGAGTTTTTTTTTTTTTTTTTTTTTTTGCATACCCTACTTTAAACAGTTTTTTTAAATAATCCAACTTGTTATATAATCATAAGGGATTTGATTTAGGTCATACCTGAATGGTCTAGTGGTTTTCCCTACTTTTTTTTAATTTTAGTCTGAATTTGGCAATAAGGAGTTCATGATCTGAGCCATAGTCAGCTCCTGGTCTTGTTTTTGCTGACTGTGTAGAGCTTCTCCATCTTTGGCTGCAAAGAATATAATCAATCTGATTTTGGTATTGACTATCTGTTGATGTCCATGTATAGAGTGTTCCCTTGTGTTATTGGAAGAGGGTGTTTGCTGTGATCCGTGCATTCTCTTGGCAAAATTCTACTAGCCTTTGCCCTGCTTCATTCTGTACTCCAAGGCCAGATTTGCCTATTACTCCAGGTATTTCTTGACTTCCTACTTTTGAATTCCAGTCCCCTAAAATGAAAAGGATATCTTTGATGGGTGTTACTTCTAGGAGGTCTTGTAGGTCTTCATAGAACCATTGTGTGAAATGGTGAAAAATTCTTAAAGAGATGGGAATACAGATCAACTCACCTGCCTCCTGAGAAATGTGTATGCAGGTCAAAAAGCAACAGTTAGAACTGGACATGGAACAACAGACTGGTTCCAAATCGGGAAGGGAATACATCAAGGTTGTATTTTGTCACCCTGCTTATTTTACTTCTATGCAGAGTACATCATGAGAAATGCCAGGCTGGGTGAAGTACAAGCTGGAATCAAGATTGCCGGGAGAAATATCAATAACCTCAGATATGCAGATGACATCACCCTTATGGCAGAAAGCAAAGAAGAACTAAAGTGCCTCTTCATTGAAGTGAAAGGGGAGAGTGATAAAGTTGGCTTAAAGCTCAACATTCAGAAAACTAAGATCATGGCATCCAGTCCCATCACTTCGTGGCAAATAGATGGGGAAACAATGGAAACAATGACAGACTTTATTTTGGGGGGCTCCAAAATCACTGCAAATGGTGACTTCAGCCATGAAATTAAAAGACACTTACTCCTTGAAAGGAAAGTTATGACCAACCTAGATAGCATATTCAAAAGCAGAGACATTACTTTGTCAACAAAGGTCCGTCTAGTCAGAGCTATGGTTTTTCCGGGAATAATGTTTGGATGTGAGAGTTGGACTATAAAGAAAGCTGAGCACTGAAGAATTGATGCTTTTGAACTGTGATGTTGGAGAAGACTCTTGAGAATCCCTTGGACTGCAAGGAGATCCAACCAGTACATCCTAAAGGAAATCAATCTTGAATATTCATTGGAAGGACTGATGCTGAAGCTGAAACTCCTGTACTTTGGCCACCTGATGCGAAGAACTGACTCATTTGAAAAGACCTTGATGCTGGGAATGATTGAAGGCTTTAAGAGAAGGGGATGACAAAGGATGAGATAGTTGGATGGCATCACTGACTTGATGGACATGAGCCTGAGTAAAGTCTTGGAGTTGGTGATGGGCAGGGAGGCCTGGCGTGCTGCAGTCCATGGGGTTGCAAAGAGTCAGACATGACTGAGCGACTGAAATGAACTGAACTGAATTTTTGTTACTATTAAAATCAGGGTTCTAACTTAATGATAAACAAAAGTGTGGTACATATACACAATGGAGTATTACTCAGCCATTAAAAAGAATGCATTTGAATCAGTTCTAATCAGGTGGATGGAACTGGAGCTTATTATACAGAGTGAAGTAAGCCAGAAAGAAAAACACAAATACAGTATACTAACACATATATATGGAATTTAGAAAGATGGTAACAATAACCCTGTTTACGAGACAGCAAAAGAGACACTGATGTATAGAACAGACTTTTGGACTCTGGGAACGGGAGAGGGTGGGATGATTGGGGAGAATAGCATTGAAATATGTATAATATCATATCTGAAACGAGTCGCCAGTCCAGGTACGATGCCTGATAACGGATGCCTGGGACTGGTGCACTGGGACCACCCAGGGGGATGGTATGGGGAGAGAGGAGGGAGGAGGGTTCAGGATGGGGAACACATGTATACTTGTGGCGGATCCATCTTGATGTATGGCAAAAGCAATACAATATTGTAAAGTTAGAATTTAAGATAGATACATAACCAGGAAAATAATTGTGCTTAATTCTTACCATCTTAGAATCTCAGATTTGGAATGTACAATTACTCAAACATTCTGACTTCTGCTTGAAATTTTTGGAGGAAGTAGAAAGGAAGGAATTTTACTAGTAGTAAAAGTGATCATAAGATCACTTATTCAAATTTTAAACAATTAAGATTTTTAGTTTGTCAATTGAATTATACAGAAATTTACTTTTTTCTCTCGTCCCCCATTGACCTTAGACCTTTTCCTCTGAAGTAACCCAGGATACATGTAAATAAACATAGATACAAATATGCACATATTTAATATGATAGCTCTTCTGATATCTGAAGATAGCTTTTAGAACAGCATTTCACTACAAATACTTTCTCACACACACAGTACTAATATTTTCCGTTTCCCCTGTAACTTGATCATCCTTCTTATTATCAAGTTTGTGCATAATTTATCTCTATTGTTCTGTTCCCTCTTACAATCCATTTTGTCAAGTTCATGATATTGGACTAATTCCAGATATATTCAGGACAAAGTAGTCACAAAATTGTTTAAGATTTATTTGTATACATTATAAGATCAAATTCATTAATAATGTTTAAAGAAAATTAAAATAATCTTGAATATCATTCTGTTGAATGTTTAATATATCACTTTGATAGACATTTTCATGTACATAGATGTATATATTTAAATAATTTTTTAAAGTAATTTTTTAAACAATTTTTTTAAAAATCACCATGTATACATTTTTATACCTATAGTAATCAGTCAGGCATCTTTCAGAGCTTCTACACCCCTCTACAAAAGTTTATTTGCCATTATTATTAGGATAGCACATGTTTGTTCCTTTATATTAATGAACTATCTTTTTGAGAGCAACAGGAGGCCTCTTATATGACAGGGGCCAATACTGAGAGAAGCTGTTGGGAATAGAATTAAAACTGATAAAAATTATAAAAGATGAAAACATTCAGGATTATATACTTATGTTGTGATCCCTGTCTTAACTTTTTGAAAATGAGCTTTGGAATTTTTTACCAATGCCTCATGCTTTTTCTATTTTCTGACTTGGGTGAATCCCAAGAAGGCAGTATCCACATGGACCAAAACTGTGTCTAAAATTGTGGTCTCAAATCCAGAGCCATATTGTTTGACACAGGTAGCACCATTACCAGGCTGGACAAAGACCAAACTTGTTCTCCCAATTTGACCATTCCCCAAATTGCATAAGGTATTTATTGAGATCATACACTGAGCAGAGCAGATGCAATGTTAATAACAAAGTACCCACTCCCTAGAATAGAGATTAATTAATGAGTAAAATAATAAAAGTAGAATCCAGTGTCAAAATTAAATTTCCCTCTAACTCAGTGAAGAGTCACAAAGATAGTAAATTCAACAGATGAGACTTGGTTATTAGTTAAATCTTTCAAAGCCCTGTGCTCCCAAGCATCTCAATCCGATCAGATCAGATCAGATCAGTCGCTCAGTCGTGTCCGACTCTTTGCGACCCCATGAACCGCAGCACACCAGGCCTCCCTGTCCATCACAAGCTCCCGGAGGTCACTCAGACTCACATCCATCGAGTCAGTGATGCCATCCAGCCATCTCATCCTCTGTCTCAGAATACAACTAAGTTAAAGTCAATGTGTTAGTCACTCAATCATGTCCGGCTCTTTGCGACCCTATGGACTGTAGCATGCCAGACTCCTTTATCCATGAAATTCCCCAGGAAAGAATACTGGAGTGGGTTGCCATTCCCTTCTCCAGGGGATTTTTTTCCAGGGCTTGAAGCAGGGTTTCCTACATTGCAGGTATTCCTTACCATTTGAGCTACCAGGGAAGCCTAGGAATTTTTATAAAGCTATGTTCAGCAATAATACCATCTGCTTAAGTGGGTTTAAAATTTCAGGAGGAAATGAGTAATACCTCTTACGAAGAAAATTAACAGAGGAAGAAATTTGGTTTGTCTTGATCTAGCACTTATATAAAAATGTTCCTAAAACTCTCATATCTTAAAGAAAGGTATATATATATATATATATATACACACACACATATATATATGTATATCAAGTATATTTGATACGTATGTAGATAATAAAGCAACAAATTTTCTACTTTAAAATTTAACAATGATTTAGTGTTTTTATCTTTGAATTATCCCAACCTGTGGTTCATTGCAGCACATCCGAACTCAAGACAACTAATTTCCATCCAAAGCTGTTCCTGGAACTTTAGATTTCATCATCAGTAAGAAACACAAATCACTTAAAGCCATGGTTTCAAGACTACACTTTTATTTTTAATACAACTTCAAAACAGTAACTGAGATATTTTGCCAATATGCAATGAACTAACAGATAAAATATAATTTGCCATTATCATTACTGTTTCAAATAATGTTTTAACTTCAAAAGAAAGAAAACAAATCTCAGAAAAAAAGACCAGTCCTTTAGAGTGAGTGAATTTCTCATTATGGGGGAAAAAAAAAAAAAAAACAACTCACTACAACGCATTTGCCCTTTGTCTCTCTCATTTCATCTCCAAATGGTTTTTAAGCTCTATTTAGGAAGCACTCCTCTGTGAACTTTGAAAATTCTGCTCATTAAATGTTGGTAACTGTCATGGCTCAAAAGTTGGAATCAAGATTGCCGGGAGAAATATCAATAACCTCAGATATGCAGATGACACCACTCTTATGGCAGAAAGTGAAGAGGGGCTAAAAAGCCTCTTGATGAAAGTGAAAGTGGAGAGTGAAAAGGTTGGCTTAAAGCTCAACATTCAGAAAACGAAGATCATGGCATCTGGTCCCATCACTGCATGGGAAATAGATGGGGAAACAGTGGAAACAGTGTCAGACTTTGTTTTTCTGGGCTCCAAAATCACTGCAGATGGTGACTGCAGCCATGAAATTAAAAGACGCTTGCTCCTTGGAAGGAAAGTTATGACCAACCTAGATAGCATATTCAAAAGCAGAGACATTACTTTACCAACAAAGGTTCGCCTAGTCAAGGCTATGGTCTTTCCTGTGGTCATGTATGGATGTGAGAGCTGGACTGTGAAGAAGGCTGAGCGCCGAAGAATTGATGCTTTTGAACTGTGGTGTTGGAGAAGACTCTTGAGAGTCCCTTGGACTGCAAGAAGATCCAACCAGTCCATTCTGAAGGAGATCAATCCTGGAATTTCTTTAGAAGGAATGATGCTAAAGCTGAAACTCCAGTATTTTGGCCATCTCATGCGAAGAGTTGACTCATTGGAGAAGACTCTGATGCTGGGAGGGATTGAGGGCAGGAGGAGAAGGGGACGACAGAGGATGAGATGGCTGGATGGCATCACTGACTCGATGGATGCGAGTCTGGGTGACCTCCGGGAGCTGGTGATGGACAGGGAGGCCTGGCGTGCTGCGGTTCATGGGGTCGCAAAGAGTCGGACACGACTGAGCGACTGATCTGATCTGATCTGTCATGGCTCAAAGCCCCAGAAGTATTGTTACTGTTTTTGTTTTCTATTTTGGTCTTATCTGCCTGCACATTTACAAGCAATTCCCCTTCCTTAAAGCTCCATGGTTCCTAAAGATATGCTGCCCAAAGTGCCCACATTACTATGCAAATAGCTAGTACTATGTACACATTCTGTAACTACAAGAATACAATGATAAGTTAGAACACAGTTATTAACAAGAAAAGCCAAACTTCCTCTTTAGATCTGTGCAGCTTTTAATAACCACAAATGACAAACAGATGATATGTTTTCAATACAAGGTAAGAAAATTCAAGGTTTCTAGGTCAATGATCATTATTGTTTGAAGCAATAAAAAATTCTCCACAGTCTTTCCCTTCTTTGAATTGATGAGATGTAAGGAGAGTCTCTACGACAGATGAGTAACCCAGAGATATGAATTTTGGAGCTTATATAGAAACTACTACACAGCAGTCCCTCTTTCTCTCCAGAAAGAGAAGACATTACATTTCTAACATAAATAAATCTTCTCTTAGAGAAGACAGGAAGGTCCCTAGATGTTTGCAACCCTTTGGAGTGAAATATAAGGCTCCAGGGGAGATAGGACTATAAAGATCTTTGGAGGTTTCCAATATCCAAGGCATGTTAACCAGACAAACATCTTTAATCCTGGTTGCCAGTAATTTTTTATTAGAAACACCAAATTGTGCATACATTTGAAAATATTAGTTATTTCTGAACAATATATACATACCACTCACATTTTATTTGATGTCTATTTCCCTTATGTCCTCTCTGAGCCCCCTTGGGTTCTCTTCCTATAAAGAAAAAATCTGTTCCAAGGTAGTCTTTCTCTACTGAGACATTGTACTTCTCTGAGTTAATAGAGCTTATTCAGAGTACATCACTGTCCTGACAAAGGACAGTATAGTCAATGCTGTGGTTTTTCCAGTAGTCACATACAGATGTGAGAGTTGGACCATAGAGAAGGTTGAACACCAAAGAATTGATGCCTTCAAACTGTGGTGCTAGAGAAGACTCGAGAGTCCCTTCAAAGAGATTGAACCAGTCAGTCTTAAAGAAAATCAACTCTGAATATTCATTGGAAGTACTGATGCTAAAGCTGAAACTCAAATACTTTGGCCACTTGATGCAAAGAGCTGACTCATTGGAAAAGATGACTCATCTTTCCCTGATGCTGGGAAAGACTGAAGGCAAAAGGAGAGGGGAGTAGCAGAGGATGAGATGGTCAGATAATATCACTGATTCAATGGACATGAATTTGAGCAAACTCCAGGAGGTAGTGAAGAACAGGAAAGCCTGGCTTGCTACAGTCCATGGGGTTGAAAAGAGTGGAACACGACTTAGCAACTGAACAACAACAAAATTCTGAGTATTACTATTGTGCATATTAGCTGACAAAATGTGGTTAAATTCTGAACCACATCATAGTTCTACTGTGCTCCAGAAAAGTAGAGAGCATGTTCATCTCTATGTTGTTCAACTTTCTTTAGACATCTCTGCAGATGAGAACTTAATTGGACATGGAGCAATGTTTTCACAATTTACTTATCAACAATGTACCTTTTAAATGCACCATCTGCTCAAAGTGTTTAAGCAGGTGGTACATGTGCTCAAACTGCCCTCCTCCATCACCACTGCATTTTCTCAATTTTTTTTTTTATTATTATTATTATTTTTTTAATTTTTCTTAACTTTACAATATTGTATTACTTTTACTATACTCAATTGTTTTTAAAAGTGACTTTTACAAAAAAATAAAGGCAGTAAACAGAAAGGAAAAACAGTCAAATTACTTGTAATGGAAACTAAAATTTAAATCTCAGTGAGATCCTAAATTTTACTCATCAAATTATGTAATTTGTCTTTTCCTTATTTTTATTAATCGCCATAATCAATATTGGTGGCGTTGTTCTAAAAGGGGCACAATCATATGTTGTTGATTTAGCATTTAAAATACTACTGGAAAATATTTCACCAGTATTTTATATATAGTTTTGTGTAGTATGTAAAATATCAGTGAATCTTTGTTCCTTTTAAGGAAATTATTTGCCTTTTTAATTTGTTCTTGATATTTTATGGACAAAGTTTTAAATTTTATTGTGGTCTAAATAGTATGTACTTTTATTTTATTATTTCTTCAATTCATTACTGTATTTATAAGTTGTTTTATTTTTAAAAAATAAGTGCTTATCATACATAAAACTAGACTATTAAAAACAGCTACAATAGCATATGTGGCATGTACTTATCATTACAGTATTACAGAATTTTATAGGCTAATCTTCCCTATTTAGATAGACTTTGTCAAACTCTGAAAAATATTTCATAGATAGTTTATAATTTTAATAATACCATATAATTTTAAGAAGTATATATTTAAAAATTAAAGCATTGCATTCTAGAATATGATATAATAACAACAAAAGGGGATTTTTGCATGTCAGACACTGTGCTGAGTATTAATACTTTGAATGTTTTATGAAACTTGATCTTTAGAATGACACTCTGAGATAGGACCTATTATCATATTCATTTTCAGGTGAGAAAGGTTGAAATTAGACAGGTGAAATAATCTCAGTGTTTCAAGCCAAGAATCCAAGATAACTTTTATTTTAAACTTGGCTCAGAGAAAAACACAAAATTTGACAGAGAAGATAAAAGGCTAAAGGAAAGTTTGTTTATCCTGCTGCTGCTGCTGCTAAGTCGCCTCAGTCGTGTCCGACTCTGTGCGACCCCATAGACGGAAGCTCACCAGGTTCCCCTGTCCCTGGGATTCTCCAGGCAAGAACACTGGAGTGGGTTGCCATTTCCTTCTCCAGTACATGAAAGTGAAAAGTGAAAGTGAAGCCTCTCAGTCATGTCCGACTCTTAGCGACCCCATGGACTGGAGCCTACCAGGCTCCTCCATCCATGGGATTTTCCAGGCAAAAGTACAGGGGTGGGGTGCCATTGCCTTCCCCTTGTTTATCCTAAGATGTAATATAATTCAATGCCAATTATATTTTAGTTGAAGGAACACAGATTTGTCCAAGTGCAAATGCTCAGCACACAGTTGTACAAGCAGAATTTATACTCGAGAAAAATGCTGGAGATGTAGATATGAGTCACTAACTCAGACATGATTGCTCAAGGAGAGAATTTCTTCAAGAGTCAGTGGCTAAACAGAGTCTAGACAAAGAAGAGTAAAAAGCTGAAGTCTTAATCTTAAGGCACTCATATTTAAGAAGCCAGAGAAAGAATCAAGATCAAGGAATATCAGCAAGTCATGAGAAAATGAACCTGAGGCACAGAACAAGTGGAAGAGCTGCAAGAAAGGGTAAAAAATAAGGAGTATTCAATGCTGGAAAAGGTAAATTGTCAGGGAATATAATTTTATTTGTATATTATTGATAACCTTTGGCATAGCATGGTTATATAGAATGCTGCTGCTGCTGCTAAGTCGCTTCAGTCATGTCCGACTCTGTGTGACCCCATAGACGGCAGCCCACCAGGCTCCCCCGTCCCTGGGATTCTCCAGGCAAGAACACTGGAGTGGGTTGCCATTTCCTTCTCCATATATAGAATATGGAAGGTTAAGAGTGTCTAATGAGGAAAAAAGGTGACAAGCTTTTGCAACTGTTGATGGAAGTTTACTGCAAACAGAAGGAAAAATAAAACAGGAACATGTAAACTAGGCTGAAATGCTGCATAAGGGTTAAGCAAACTGAAAGCTTTAAGGGTAATGACTGGTTCCAAAAAAAAGAAAAGAAAAAAGGGCATGAGTGATATTAGAACTATGTCTCTTTATATATTCGATCTTAAGTTTACAATTCTATCTTACAGAAATTGATACAAGATTTGTATCTTATATGACACATATTTGCTACTTAAATCTCTCTGTCATCTTTTTTGAATAATAGAACACAGTTAATAACATGTACTCAGAGCTAAATGTTGCCATTTGGGGGATGCATAATCTTCAACACTAGAAAATCCCTAACTGCAATTCACAGGAATAGAATGCATGGGTTCCTTTTGTAATTAATGACTACTTTATATGTATACCAGTCTACTAGGCTATTGGATTATGATAAATTACTTTCTTCATACTAGATTACCTCTTCTATTCTTAATTTAGAAGCTAATCTCTGGAGACGAGTAGTCTTTCTAGGATTGTATGCAATGTGTGGCAAAGACTACATGTTCTCACCTTAGCAATAAGAAGAGATTGCAAGGAGTGGAGCTATATAACAATGCTAAATACAAATGGTGCTCAGGACTAAATAGCTAAGAGTTTGCCTAGTAGAACTTTTCCAGCTTTCACTTTTACTCAGCAACTGACACTATAAAACACAGCTGACAGTATTAAGAATTTATACTTGCAAAACTTAGGCTGTTAGTGTGAAAACACTGTAAAAAATCATATTCATGGCTTCATCATCTTTCATTTATTTTTAATATTTAAGGCAGAGGTTTATTTGTAGGACTTATAATAAAGGGTATTGGGAAGTATCACATGATTCTTAAAAAAATCTTTGACATTTTGGCTAGTTAATGTGATGGGAAGCTTATGGAATGACAATCAATCATCCCCATCTCCTGATACTGATATTTATGCCCATTTGTAATACTCCTTGTTTCTGTGTGCACTGAACCTAGTGACTTGCTTGTAAAATAACAGTTAAAGAATGCCACTTCTGAAATTATGTCACTAAAAATATAATTCCCATCTTGCTTAACAATTGCTCTCTCTTGGGCATTTTGAGATTTTTATCTAATGAAGGAGGATGCCATTTTGTGAGCTTCCTGAGAAAAGGACCCACACAAGAAGACACTAAGGGTTAGCACTTAACCAACAGTCTGCAAGGAATGAAACCACTATTCCCAACAGTTCTTGAGAAACTGAATCCTGGTAATAATCACATGACTGAACTTAGCAACCGAGCTTTGGATGCACCCCCTGATTGAGACTTCAGTTGAGACTCCTTCCCTCCAAAACTGTGATTGCAGCCTTGTGGGAGACCCTGAAGCGGGGAACTCAGCTAAGTCAAGCACAGATTCCTGACCTACAGAAACTGTGAAGTAATAAATAAATGCTGATTTAAACCATTAACATTTTGGCTAATAAAAGAAATAGGCTCATTCAGTTCTTGGTTTGTCAGAATGCTATCACTTTTTAAAAATGAAGCTCATCTCCAAAGTAGCCACTCTAAACCACAACAAAAACTCTGTATGTTACTTTAATAGATCTTTCCTAAATGATCTAAGATTCATTCTTCTTCTTCTTCAAAACTCCAGGAATCTCTCACTTGTCCATGAGTGAGACACAATTTTTTACCAATGACACGTTTTCCCTTCTATGAATTCCCATTGCACTTACAGTAACACAAAATATAGCAAATTTGATAAGAAGTTGTTTAAATTAATGAAGAATTGTCAAATATCAAATTGCTGGATTTTTGTTTTCATTGTAAGACCTTAACAGAGTCATTTTTCCTGTCAATTAAATTAATAAAAATGAAATACAATTTAAAGTTTTACTTTTCAGTCACCTTAGACAAATTTCAAGTGCTTAACTAACATATGAGTAGGCATTACCATGGTGGGCAGTGAAATATAGCACATTTCCATCATTATAGGCAGGTTTATTGGGTAGTACTTCCCTGGAAAAATCTCTTAACTTCCCATAATAAAAAATACTACACAATCAGATCAGATCAGATCAGTCGCTCAGTCGTGTCCGACTCTTTGCAACCCCATGAATCGCAGCACACCAGGCCTCCCTGTCCATCACCAACTCCCGGAGGTCACTCAGACCCACATCCATCGAGTCAGTGATGCCATCCAGCCATCTCATCCTCTGTCGTCCCCTTCTCCTCCTGCCCCCAATCCCTCCCAGCATCAGAGTCTTCTCCAATGAGTCAACTCTTCGCATGAGGTGGCCAAAATACTGGAGTTTCAGCTTTAGCATCATTCCTTCCAAAGAAATCCCAGGGCTGATCTCCTTCAGAATGGACTGGTTGGATCTCCTTGCAGTCCAAGGGACTCTCAAGAGTCTTCTCCAACACCACAGTTCAAAAGCATCAATTCTTCGGCGCTCAGCTTTCTTCACAGTCCAGCTCTCACATCCATAAATGACCACAGGAAAGACCATAGCCTTGACTAGATGAACCTTTGTTGGCAAAGTAATGTCTCTGCTTTTGAATATGCTATTTAGGTTGGTCATAACTTTCCTTCCAAGGAGTAAGCGTCTTTTAATTTCATGGCTGCAGTCACCATCTGCAGTGATTTTGGAGCCCAGAGAAATAAAGTCTGACACTGTTTCCACTGTTTCCCCATCTATTTCCCATGAAGTGATGGGACCAGATGCCATGATCTTCATTTTCTGAATGTTGAGCTTTAAGCCAACCTTTTCACTCTCCACTTTCACTTTCATCAAGAGGCTTTTGATCATAAGGCAGTTCTATTCCCAGTTTTTTGAGGAATCTCCAGACTGTTCTCCATAGTGGCTGTACCAGTTTGCATTCCCACCAACAGTGCAAGAGGGTTCCCTTCTCTCCGCACCCTCTCCAGCATTTATTGCTTGTGGACTTTTGGATAGCAGCCATTCTGATTGGCGTGAAATGGTATCTCGTAGTGGTTTTGATTTGCATTTCTCTGACAATGAGTGATGTTGAGCATCTTTTCATGTGTTTCTTAGCCATCTGTATGTCTTCTTTGGAGAAATGTCTATTTAGTTCTTTGGCCCGTTTTTTGATTGGGTCATTTATTTTTCTGGAATTGAGCTGTAGAAGTTGCTTGTGATCCAGCAATCCCACTGCTGGGCATATACACTGAGAAAACCAGAATTGAAAGAGACACGTGTACCCCAATGTTCATAGCAGCACTGTTTGCAATAGCCAGAACGTGGAAGCAACCTAGATGTCCATCCACAGATGAATGGATAAGCAAGCTGTGGTACATATACACAATGGAGTATTACTCAGCCATTAAAAAGAATACATTTAAATCAGTTCTAAGGAGGTGGATGGAACTGGAGCCTATTATACAGAGTGAAGTAAGCCAGAAACAAAAACACAAATACAGTATACTAACGCATATATATGGAATTTAGAAAGATGGTAAAAATAACGCTATTTACGAGACAGCAAAAGAGACAGATGTATAGACCAGACTTTAGGACTCTGGGACAGGGAGAGAGTGGGATGATTGGGGAGAATAACATTGAAATATGTATAATATTATATCTGAAATGTATTAATTGTTCAAACTAAATACTATCATGTTACAATTTGTTCATATTAGATGTTTGTAATGTTTCTGATAATCAATAAAAGAGATTCTTGATTAAAAAAAAAAAAAAAAAAGAGGCTTTTGAGTTACTCTTCACTTTCTGCCATAGGGTGGTGTCATCTGCATATCTGAGGTTATTGATATTTCTCCCAGCAATCTTGATTCCAACTTGTGTTTCTTCCAGTCCAGCATTTCTCATGATGTACTCTGCATATAAGTTAAACAAACATGGTGACAATATACAGCCTTGACGTACTCCTTTTCCTATTTGGAACCAGTCTGTTGTTCCATGTCCAGTTCTAACTGTTGCTTCCTGACCTGCATACAGATTTCTCAAGAGGCAGATCAGGTGTTCTGGTATTCCCATCTCTCTCAGAATTTTCCACAGTTTACTGTGATCTACACAGTCAAAGGCTTTGGCATAGTCAATAAAGCAGAAATAGATGTTTTTCTGGAACTCTCTTGCTTTTAACACTAAATTTGCAATGCTAAATAACTAGATTAAATATCCTACAACTAATGATGAGTATTAGTTAAAAGACTGTCTAATCACAACATCTGACTTGGAGCCTATATATTTTTTCTTTCTAAAGATAAATTTTCTTTCTAAAGATAAAGATAAATTCTAAAATATTCTGTAACAGTTTAAATGATAAACAGTTATCATTTAAATAGTTTTCAATTTTCAGTAGTTAAATACAATTTGATAATTTAGTAACATTTTAAAAGTTAGATATTTTACATTATAAAAATTAATAATTAGTGCTTTCAAATAAGCAAATATTTCAGAAAAAATCATTTGATAAGAAATTATTTTAATTATGAAGATTAAAATTTATTACAATATTATTAGGCTGAGTAAAGTTGTTCCATTGAGTAATTTGATATCATTCACACATAATTTGAATTATAAGTGAATTTAGCTTTGTCATTTGGATAGAGTTTTCCCATTTTCTATTCTAACTATTAGTGCATTGAAGCACTTTTTTTTTCAGTATTTTAACATTATTTTTTGTAAGATGAATTGTCAGTCATTCAAACATTTTCTTCTCATTATCCATTATGTACCAATCCATGAGATTTAAATGATATTATGAATAGTTCAATTAGCTTAAGCATTTTACTCAATATATACCAGTAATATATCCACAGACATAAACAGATGTGATGGTGTGGAGTTTAAAAGATCATTTGAATTCTTTGTAAACTAGGAATAGAGGGGAACCTCCTCAACTTGATAATGCATATCCAAAAAATCCTACAGTTAACATCATACTTAACAGTGAGAAGCTCGAAGCTTTCCTACCAAGATTAACAAAAAGTCAAGAAAGATCCCTTTCAACTTTCAACACTGTACAGAAAATAAAAGCTAATGCAACATGACAAGAAAAAAAAAAAAAAAACTATAAAAGGTGTATATATTGAGAAGGAAGAATTTAATCTGATCTTATTTGCAGGTGCCATGATGGTATATGTAGAAAATTCAAAAGAATAGACAAAAATTTCTGGAACTAAAAGTGGTTTAATTAAGGTTGTGGAATATAAGGTTAATACATAAAAGTTAATCATATTCCTATATACAATCAATAAACAAGTAGAATTTAAAATTAAAAGAATAATGCCATTTATCACATTAGCATCAAAAAAGAAATACTTATGCATAAACATAAAAAAATATATAAAATATATATAAGGAAAACTATAGAACTGTGATAAAAAAATAAAACAACTAATAAATGCATATGTATTACAACCAAATTCATGGATAGAAAACTAAATATTTTCAGGATGCCAGTTTCCTTCCTAAATTGATCTAAAGAGTCAATGTATCCCCAATCAAAATCCCAACAAGTTATTCTGTGGATATTAACAAACTGATTCTAAATTTTACACAAGGAAACAAGAGTCAGTAGCCAAGACAATATTGGAGGAAAAGAATACAGTTGAAGGACTGCACTGCCCTACGTAGCTTCAAGACTTAGAAGAAAGCTAAAGTAACTAAGACAACTTAGTAGTGGAAAATAATAGACAAACAGATTAGTGGGACAGCATAAAAAGCCCAGAAATAACCTACATAAAAATAGTAAACTGATTTTTTACAAAAGAATAAAAAAACTGTAACAGAACAAAGATATTCTCTTCAACAAATGGTGCTGGAAAAACTGGACATTCATGTGGGAAAAATGAATGCAGACAGATCTTGTACTCTTCATGAAATTAACTTAAAATATAACTTAAAATTTACCTAGGGTAAAACACAAAATTATAGAATTTAAGTGTTCTCTCTGTAAAAGAAAAAAAAAACAGAAAAATAGATATATGAAGTGATGGCTATATTAATGAGCTAGACAGGGAATCTGTTCACAATTTACATGTACATCAATTTATCACATTGTACACATTATGTATATAACAATTTATTTGTCAATTACACCTTAGTAAAACTAAAAAATTAGCTATGGGGCCACAAATAGACACAGAGGAAGTATAAATGCATATTACTAAGTCAAAGAAGCCAATCTGAAAAGGCTAAATACTGTATGATTCCAACTATAGGATATTCTGGAAAGGCCAAAACTATGAAGATAGTAAAAAGATCTATGATTACCAAGGGGTGGGCTGATGGCAAGGGATGAACCAACTGAACACAGTCGAATTTCAGGGCAGTGAAAATACTGTGTGGTAATTAATGATGGATACATGTCATTACCTAAATCCACAGACTGTACAATGTTGAGTGAACCCTAATGTAAACTATAGAATTTGGGCAGTTATGATAGAGCTTTATTAATTATAACAAAAGTACCATTATAGTAGAGGTTGTTGATAGTGAGGAAAGTTATACATATGGTGGGGTAGGGGTTACATGGTCTATTTCTGTGACTTCCTCTCCATTTTGCTTTTCTTAAGTCTTCAAAAAAAAAAAAAAAAGGAAATACTAATATTCTGACATTTAGGATGGTCATATTTGCTAATGTTCAGGGTAAAAATAAATAGTTCATTTGAAGACAAAATCAAAGGTATTATGAACACAAAATTCAAACTACAGTTACTTGGGGAGGAAGAGAGAGGGAGAGGAGACAGGGAAATTAAAGGCTCCATGTAAATTATTTTCACAGTTGTAGTTCTTTCTTTGGATAAAGAGTTTATAGATAGGCATTAAATAAAATTAATTACTAAATAACTAAGTAAACAAACAGAAGTAGTCCGTGTGTGTACCAGTGATGAATATATGCTTTGAATCAAAAATTATTAATTATTTATAATTCCATTCCAGATACATGAGGGAAAAAATAGGTATAAATTTTATCTTGATTATTTAGATTGCATTAAATAACATGTACTTATGCCCCCAAATCAGCCAAAAAGGAGGGAAGAGGTGGAGCACATGCTCACCTTGAGCATGTACGTCTGCTGCTGCTGCTAAGTTGTGTCAGTCGTGTCTGACTCTGTGTGACCCTATAGATGGCAGCCCACCAGGCTCCCCCGTCCCTGGGATTCTCCAGGCAAGAACACTGGAGTGGGTTGCCATTTCCTTCTCCAATGCATGAAAGTGAAAAGTGAAAGTGAAGTCGTTCAGTCCTGTCCGACTCTGAGCGATCCCATGGACTGCAGCCTACCAGGCTCCTCTGTCCATGGGATTTTCCAGGCAAGAGTACTGGAGTGGGGTGCCATTGCCTTCTCCAATGTACATCTAAGCATGCTGTAAAAAATTAGGTCATATACTCGATTGATTATTGCTTTACAAAATAGAAAGGCATTGGAGAAAAACATGACTATGAGACAGTTGACAAGTAAATCATAACAGGATACATTTTCTATAAAATTTCCTACCCCAGCAACCTATGGTATAGGCTCTACTCTCCCAGCACAGCTCTCAAACCCAGATTCACTCACTCACCTCCAGTGAGAGCTTGGATATGTCTCTGACATGCCTCACACACAACTTCCTTCCATGTTATGCACATTTTCTTCCAGCAGCAGTTCCACCTTCAGTGTATTAGGTCTCCAACATTCTAAACCAGTTCATTCAGATTATATATTTTATGCACTTAAATAATTTTCATTAAAATGAATCATCTAAGAAAAAGGCTATAACATCTAGCTATCACCATTGGTGGTGCTAGTGATAAAGAATCAGCCTGCTAATGCAGGAGACAAGAGATGTGGGTTCAATCCCTGGGTCAGGAAGAACTACTGGAGAAAGAAATGGCAACCCACTCCAGTATTCTTCCTGGGATAATCCCATGGACAGAGTAGTCTGACAGGCCATAATTCACAGAGTCACAAAGAGTTGGACATGACTGAAACAACTATTTGCAGAGGAAATTACAGTCAACCTTATAATTTTCTACCAAAAACACCTACCTAGAAATAAAAGTTGCAGCTAGAGTCTCATTATGAAACATTACAAAAAAATCATCTTACTATACAAGCCTTGATAAAATAAACATTTCTAAAAAATTACTTAAGATTTAAAATCTCAAACCACAATTTTCAATACAGCCACTAAATACACTGTAACCTGTGATACAACTGTAATCAAACTTGATTCCTCAGTTTCTGCTAATTAATTTTCTCCATTAACATATGACACTACTTAGAGTGCATTTTTTACTATGTATAGTTTCAGAGAAATTTGAAAAGAGAAATCTGGTGTGGAAGAATGAATATTTTAAAACATTTAAAATATTAATAACCTAAATCTTTTCTGCAGCAGCAGCAAATCTTTTCTCCAAAGCAATATTTGATATAATTTTAGGCATTATATTTGCATGCTTAAATAAACATTAATCTTTTTTTCCTCATGTGAGAAACCAAATCAAGACAGTTAAATTACATTGGTACAAATGATCCATAACAGAAACTGATATTTTGGGGCAGCTTTTAAAATGAAGTTAATATGGTCTTCTTGGAAGTATTTATGCTTAAACCATCACACACGTTACTTGGTGGGCTATGGAAAATACCTATGTGCATGGATAATGATTAGAGATAATTTATAATTAACTTGTTCTATTGTAATAGGCAGAGCCATATATAACATTATGAATCAAGAAGACTGGGTTTAGTAAGTTAGTATTATGTTGGTTCTATCCCTATGCCAATTGTGAACTTTTTTCATGGGCCATTTTACTTTAGCACTTACAGAACAGACACAATGTAAAGCACTTTACATTACTTACTTCTTTTAAGCCTTAGAATTTCTCTGTGAGATTGATCAGATCAGATCAGTCGCTCAGTCGTGTCCGACTCTTTGCGACCCCATGAACCGCAGCACGCCAGGCCTCCCTGTCCATCACCAGCTCCCGGAGGTCACTCAGACTCGCATCCATCGAGTCAGTGATGCCATCCAGCCATCTCATCCTCTGTCGTCCCCTTATCCTCCTGCCCTCAATACCTCCCAGAATCAGTCTTCTCCAATGAGTCAACTCTTCGCATGAGGTGGCCAAAATACTGGAGTTTCAGCTTGAGCATCATTCCTTCCAAAGAAATCCCAGGATTGATCTCCTTCAGAATGGACTGGTTGCATCTTCTTGCAGTCCAAGGGACTCTCAAGAGTCTTCTCCAACACCACAGTTCAAAAGCATCAATTCTTCGGCGCTCAGCCTTCTTCACAGTCCAGCTCTCACATCCATACATGACCACAGGAAAGACCATAGCCTTGACTAGGCGAACCTTTGTTGGTAAAGTAATGTCTCTGCTTTTGAATATGCTATCTAGGTTGGTCATAACTTTCCTTCCAAGGAGCAAGCGTCTTTTAATTTCATGGCTGCAGTCACCATCTGCAGTGATTTTGGAGCCCAGAAAAACAAAGTCTGACACTGTTTCCACTGTTTCCCCATCTATTTCCCATGCAGTGATGGGACCAGAAGCCATGATCTTCGTTTTCTGAATGTTGAGCTTTAAGCCAACCTTTTCACTCTCCACTTTCACTTTCATCAAGAGGCTTTTTAGCCCCTCTTCACTTTCTGCCATAACAGTGGTGTCATCTGCATATCTGAGGTTATTGATATGATAAATTGATAAATTGAGTAATGAGATTGATATCATTACTCAGTTTATCAATTTATCAAAGGAATGAAGACTTATCAAATTTTAGTATCTTGCCCAAATCCAGGGAGATTTTAAGTCGCCACTAAATATCAAAAGGAAGTTTGTCTCACAGCAGAGCCTTAGAGACATTACTGTTGTTCAGTTGCTCAGGCATGTCTGACTTTTTGAGACCTCATGAACTGCAGCATGCCAGGCTTCCCTGTCCTTCACTGTCTCTTGGAGTTTGCTCAAACTCGTGTTCATTGAGTCAGTGATGCCATCCAAACACCTCATCCTCTATCGTCCACTTCTCCTGCCTTCAATCTTTCCCAGCATCAGGGTCTTTACCAATGGGTCAGATCTTCAGATCAGGTGGGCAAAGTACTGGAGACTCAGCTTTAGCATCAGTCCTTCCAATGAATATTCAGGGTTGATTTCCTTTAGGACTGACTGGTTTTATCTCCTTTCTGTCCAAGGAACTCTCAAGAGTTTTCTCTAGCAACACAGTTTGAAAACAGCTATTCTTCAGTGCTCAGTCTTCCTTAAGGTTCAACTCTCACATCCATACATGACTACTGGAAAAACCTTAGCTTTTACTATCCAGACTTTTGTTGGCAAAGTGATGTCTCTTTTTTATACAATGTCTAGGTTTATCATAGCTTTTTTCCAAGGAGCAGACATCTTTTAATTTCATGACTGCAGTCACCATTTACAGTGATTTTGGAGCCCAAGCAAATAAAGTCTGCCACTGCTTGCATTGTTTCCCCATCTATTTGCCATGAAGTGATGGGACTGGATGCCATGATCTTAATTTTTTGAATGTTGAGCTTTAAGCCAGCTTTTTCACTCTCCTCTTTCACTTTCATCAGGAGGCTCCTTAGTTCCTCTTCACTTTCTGCCATCAGAGCAGTGTCATCTGCATATCTGAGGTTATTGATACTTCTCCCAACAATCTGGATTCCAGCTTGTTATTTGTCCAACCCAGCATTTCACATGATGCACTCTGCATGTAAGTTAAATAAGCAGAGTGACAATATACATCCTTGACATACTTCTTTCCCAATTTGGAACCAGTTTGTTGTTCCATGTCCGGTTCTAACTATTGCTTCTTGACCTGCATACAAGATTCTCAGGAGGCAGGTAAGGTGGTCTGGTATTCCCATCTCATTAAGAATTTCCCACAGTTTGTTGTGATCCACACAGTCAAAGATTTTATCATGGTCAATGAAGCAGGTGTTTTTCTGGAATTACCATACTTTTTTTTATAATCCAATGGATGTTGGCAATTGATTATCTCCTTCCTCTGCTTTTTCTAAATCCAGCTTGTACATCTGGAAGTTCTTGGTTCATGTACTATTGAAGCTTAGCTTGAAGGATTTTGATCATTAACTTGTTAGCATGTGAAATGAGTGCAAATGTCTGGTAGTTTGAACAGTCTTTGGCATTGCCCTTCTTTTGGATTGGAAAGAACCCTGTGATATATTAACCATCATACCCTATGATTTTTTTTTTTGAAAGCACCACTTTAACATAGGAGGTTGTGCTGCTGCTGCTGCTGCTGCTGCTAAGTCACTTCAGTCGTGTCCGACTTTGTGCGACCCCATAGATGGCAGCCCATCAGGCTCCCCTGTCCCTGGGATTTTCCAGGCAAAAACACTGGAATGGGTTGCCATTTCCTTCTCCAATGCATGAAAGTGAAAAGTCAAAGTGAAGTCGCTTAGTTGTGTCCGACTCTTCGTGACCCCATGGACTGCAGCCCACCAGGCTCCTCCATCCATAGGATTTTCCAAGCAAGAGTACTGGAGTGGGGTGTCATCGCCTTCTCCAAGGAAGTTGTGCTACTAAACAGAAAAGCCTGAAAATATGTGTACTCAAAGGACATGAAACCCATTTCTCAATATTTTTTAGAAACTAACTTGGTCTAAATTATTTTATTACTCTTCTTTTGTAATTGCATATTTTCTCATTGCTTTTCCATTTTATGCTTCACTGATGACCTACTGCAGCAGTACTATGATATTCTCATCCTGTTAGAGTCCGATGCATTGTAGTGAGATATATGCCAATCTGGGTATGTATGACATCTTTCTGTGTGGCTACTGGATCCATTCCAAGTGGAATGCTATTGAAAAGTATATGATGGTTTAATTTAAGCTTATCATTCCAAATAAATATGTCTTTGGACATGGCAAGTCCTCATTATGAAGAAGTTTGAACCAAGAGTTACAGGTTCCCTTTAAAAAATATTCTTTGCTCAAAATGAACTATATTTCTAGATTGTATTCAGTTCAGTCACTCAGTCGTGTCTGACTCTGTGAACCCATGGACTTCTGACTGTTATTAGTATTAGTTTGAATATTTTGTAAGTCTTGAGGAAAATCACTTAAACTTTCTATGAATCACCACCAAAATATAGAGACCAAAAATAAAAAGAACTCATTGTACATTATTTATGTTTCCAAATTATTATTCTAACTTAAAGTGACATTATTACAACATGTAACATTGGTCTGTTTTACAAATGTATAGTCTTGAAATATTTGTTATTTGGCACCTCTAAAATCAAGTTTAATTTTGTTATATTTCTTTAAATATCCTAATAAAAATATGGACAGTTAACCATAAAGGACAATGAATGCTAGAAACATAACAATGTACCAACTACTGTGTAAACTGGGTTTAGAGTGTCAGTTCTAGACTTATACTTTGTAGAATGTTTTCCATCTTTGCAAGCATTTTAACCAGCTAAGTGTAGTTTTTCAGTATAGTGATCATGTCTTTAATTTTCACCATAATTATAATATTGAAAAGGCCTTTAATTCTAAATCTTAAAATACACCCATTAAATGTGATATGTGGAATTTGATAAAGTAAATTACATAAGGGTTTCATTCACAGTCTCTGAAATGGGCTCTATACACATATTTCAATACTGGAGGTTTTGCCACTCCCACTAATATTAGTTCTACAATGCTTCACCTGTTGCTGGCATGAAGTACTTAAGAAAACACTGTACACAAATCCAAAGAAACTGTTCCGTGCTGAACATAGTTGTCCAGAATGTACTTTAATAGAAAGTGCCAACGAGATCTGGGGCTTCCCAGGTGGCTCCATACATAAAGAATCCACCTGCAGTGCAGGAGATGCAGGAGACACGGATTTGATTCCAGGCTTGTGAAGACTGCTTGGAGGAGAGGGCATGGCAACCCACTAAAGTGTTCTTGCTTAGAGAATCCCATAGACAGAGGAGCCTGACACGCTAAAATAAGGTCACAAAGAGTCAGACACGACTGAAGTGACAGCAAACATACATTACAGGTACATAAAGGTAATGACTTTGGACTTGATGAAAACAAGTCCATTTTTCAGAGTCATCATTCTTAGTGTTTCCTACAGTTTCAACCTGACTTTTATCACCACTGAAAAGAAAACTCTTCCAGCTTTAGGTAATATAATCTAGTGATGTTAGAATGCTTTTAAACTCAAAATCATAAACATTGTCAGGGTTTAAGTACATTAGTAAAACAGAGGACTAATTCATGATTTAATTTGACTCTAAGACTGTTTTCCTCTACCATTTTGTCTCCAAGCCTATTCAGTGATAAACAAGATATATTGTCTACAATGAACCTTTACCTTATAACTGTGATCTCTTAAAATATTAAAGTTTATTTATCTATGTGGGAGCAACTATGGACCTAACAGGCTAACTATTTCCAAAGGAAATAAGTGGCATGATAGTTAAGTTTAAACTACAACTCTGGCAGTTTGTTGCTTTATGTTTATGATTTGGGTGTCTTCAGCCAAATTCTGATGGTGCCAAATTCACAAAACCTGGAAAATGACTGATTGCTGCTTGGATCATAATAATTTGATACAACTTAATTCATTAACACAAATCAGTTTCTTGATATTAGATAATTCCAACATTAAACCATTTCAAGGTTATTTTTGGAAATGCAAATGTAAATAACTTTTAGCCAATGAGAAAATTCTAAATAAATCACTGTTGAAATTTTAATGAGTTTTATGAACATGTATTTGTAGAACCACAGTTTATGCCAATTTTAATTTCCATAACTTCATACTACTTTTGCTATAAAACATATTATTATTACACAATAGCTAATGGGTAATGAACCACTCAGGGTTTTCACAGCAAAGAAGAGATTGGAAAACAGGATCTGCTTTCATTTAGAATTGCGGAAATGTTTCTTGAGCATCAGATCAGATCAAATCAGTTGCTCAGTCATGTCCAACTCTTTGTGACCCCATGAATCGCAGCACACCAGGCCTCCCTGTCCATCACCAACTCCTGGAGGTCACTCAGACTCACATCCATTGAGTCAGTGATGCCATCCAGCCATCTCATCCTCTGTCGTCCCCTTCTCCTCCTGCCCCCAATCTCTCCCAGCATCAGACTCTTTTCCAATGAGTCAACTCTTCGCATGAGGTGGCCAAAGTACTAGAGTTTCAGCTTTAGCATCATTCCTTCTAAAGAAATCCCAGGGCTGATTTCCTTCAGAATGGACTGGTTGGATCTCCCTGCAGTCCAAAGGACTCTCAAGAGTCTTCTCCAACACCACAGTTCAAAAGCATCCATTCTTCGGTGCTCAGCCTTCTTCACAGTCCAGCTCTCACATCCACACATGACCACAGGAAAAACCATAGCCTTGACTAGACAGACCTTTAATGGCAAAGTAATGTCTCTGCTTTTGAATATGCTATCTAGGTTGGTCATAACTTTCCTTCCAAGGAGTAAGTGTCTTTTAACTTCATGGCTGCCGTCACCATCTGTAGTGATCTTGGAGCCCAGAAAAATAAAGTCTGGCACTGTTTCCACTGTTTCCCCATCTATTTCCCATGAAGTGATGGGATCAGATGCCATGATCTTCGTTTTCTGAATGTTGAGCTTTAAGACAACCTTTTCACTCTCCACTTTCACTTTCATCAAGAGGCTTTTGAGTTCCTCTTCACTTTCTGCCATAAGGGTGGTGTCATCTGCATATCTGAGGTTATTGATATTTCTCCCAGAAATCTTGATTCCAGCTTGTGTTTCTTCCAGTCCAGCGTTTCTCTTGATGTACTCAGCATATAAGTTAAATAAACAGGGCGAAACCATGTAAATATTTACCAGTTTGAATCCAGAAGTTGCAAACTGAGATTGATGTCATTTACCATCAAATGTGAATCATTCAACACATGTTAATTAGTCTTCATGGGGATGACACTTTGCCTGATATTAAGGAGAACTCAAAGAAATATTACCTATAAATCTTATGCTCAAAGAGTAAAAACGGAAAAAAGCAAAGCAGTGTGAGCAAAAAAGGTAAAAATAACTTTATTGTCAGAGTACAGACAACCCCAATTTATGCTCATTTGATATACAACTTTTTGACTTTACAGTGCTATGAAAGTTGTATGCATTCAGAAGAAATCATATTTGCAGTTTTTCATTTTTTAATTTTTTTTTCCTAGAAATATATGGTAAGATGCTTTCTGTCAGTGTTGGGCAGTTCCCAGTCAGCCCCTTGGCTATGAGGATGAACAACCAATACATTCACAACCACACCATACCCACACAATCTTTCAGTTTTTTACTTTCACTACAATATCCAATAAATGATGTGAAATATTCAATACTGCTACTGTAAAAGAGTCTTTGTGTTAGATGATTTTGCCTAACATAAAATTAATAGAGGGCTTCCCAGGTGGTACTAGTGTTAAAGAACCCACGTGCCAATGCAAGAGACACAAGAGACTCGGATTTGATCTCTGGTTCAGAAAGATCCCCTGGAGGACGGCATGGTGACCCACTCCAATACTCTTGCCTGGAGAATCCCATGGACAGAGGAGCTTGGCAGGCTATGGTCCATAGGGTTACAAAGAATCGGACACCACTGAAGCAACTTAGCATGCATGCATGCAAGGCTAACAGAAGTGTTCTGAACACATGCAAGGTAGGCCAGGCTAAGCTATGATGTTCAGTAAGATAAGTGTATTAAGTGCATTTTCAAATAGCAGTATTTTCAACTTATGATGGGTTTACTGGAATGTATCATAAATTGAGGAAAATCTGTATACAGTTTATAATTATGCTATGTGAAAAATAAGGATTACGTGAATTAATACAAATAAAAGTTCACTGAATAAGTATGATCAGAGGCATCTCCTTGAATGACTTGAGATTTGAGTCAGGTCTTACATACTAAGTAGAAGAAAGGGAGTTTTAGGTAAAATAAACATGAACAAAGGTGCTGGTATGAGAAAACACAAAGTAAAGACTCAGAAATGTTATGGACATGGGGAGGGGGAGAAGAGGGTGAGATGTATGGAGAGAGTAATATGGAAACTTACATTGGCATATGTAAAATGGATAGCCAAGGGGAATTTGTTTTATGTCTCAGGAAACTCAAACAGGGGCTCTTGTATCAACCTAGAGGGATGGGATGGTGATGGAGATCGAAGGGAGGTTCAAGAGAGAGGAGATATGTGTATACCTATGGCTGATTCATCAGAGAAGGCAATGGCACCCCACTCCAGTACTCTTGCCTGGAAAATCCCACAGATGGAGGAGCCTGGTAGGCTGCAGTCCATGCGGTCGCTAAGAGTTGGACATGACTGAGCGACTTCACTTTCTCTTTTCACTTTCATGCATTGGAGAAGGAAACGGCAACCCACTCCAGTGTTCTTGCCTGGAGAATCCCAGGGACGGGGAGGCCTGGTGGGCTGCCGTCTATGGGGTCACACAGAGTCGGACACGACTGAAGTGACTTAGCATAGCATAGCATGGCTGATTCATATTGAGGTTTGATATAAAACAACAAAATTATGTAAAGCAATTATCCTTCAATTAAAATAATAAATTTGAAAAAAAGAAAGACTAAGAAGTGTTCATGGAGCCATGGATTCAAATAAAGGAATAATGGAGGCTCTGAGATCAAGTTTGCACATTAGATTATCCAATATCAGCTGGAGTTTGAAGACTGAGTTTCCTGCTTGTTAAATGGAGAAATGTTCTAACCATACGTACGAGCCCTAAATTCAATTTAAGTAAACCAGTAAAATTTAAGAGTAGAAAATTAATGCAAAAAATATCTAAAGTTTTCAACAATACACTGACGTTTAGTTTGAATATCAGTTCTAAAAGAAATGCTGATGAAGCCAAAGAAATCTAATAAGGAGAAAGTTCCCCTGTATGAAAATAAGCCAAGCCTCACCTACAAGGAGACAAAATTTAAGAGATATTAAACATATATCACAATGATCTATTGTGATTTAGAAAAGGCAGAGGAACCAGAGATCAAATTGCCAACATCCACTGAATCACAGAAAAAGTGAGAGAATTCCAGATAAATCTACTTTTGCTTCATTGACTATGCTAAAGCCTTTGACTGTGTGGATCACAAGAAACTGGAAAATTCATAAAGAGATGGGAATACCAGATCACCTGACCTGCCTCCTGAGAAACCTGTATTCAGGTCAAGGAACAACAGTTAGAACTGGACATGGAACTGGACTGGACTTGTTCCAAATTGGGAAAGGAGCATGTCAGGGCTGTATATTGTCTTCTGCTTATTTAACTTACATGCAGAGTACATCAAGTGAAAGGCCAGGCTGGACAAATCACAAGCTGGAATTCAGATATCTGGGAGAAATATCAATAACCGACATGCAGATGACACCACTCTAATGACAGAAGCGAAGAGGAACTATAGAGCTTCTTGATGAAAATGAAAGAAGAGAGTGAAAAAGCTGGCTTAAAACTCAACATTCAAAAAATAAAGATCATGGCATCCAGTCCCATCAATTCATGGCAAATAAATGGGGAAATAATGGAAACAGTGACAGACTCTATTTACGTGGGCTCCAAAATCACTACTGATGGTGACTGTAGCCATGAAATTAAAAGATGCTTGCTCCTTTGAAGAAAGCTATGACAAACCTAGACATTGTATAAAAAGCAGAGACATTATTTTGCCAACAAAGGTCCATCTAGTCAAAGCTAAGGTTTTTCCATTCATGTATGGATCTGAGAGTTGGACCACAGAGAAGGCTGAGTGCTGAAGAATAGATGCTTTTGAATTGTGGTGTTGAAGAAGACTCTTGAGAGTCCCTTGGACTGCAAGGAGTCAAATCTGTTAATCTTAAAGGAAATCAATCCTGAATGTTCATTGGAAGGACTGATGATGAAGCTGAAGCTCCAATACTTTGGCTACCTGATGCTAAGAGCTGATTTGTTAGAAAAGACCCTGATGTTGGGAAGGATTGAAAGTAGGAGAAGAAGGGGATGACAGAGGACAAGATGGTTGAATGACATCAATGACTCAATGGACACAAGTTTGAGTAAGCTCTGGGAGATAGTGAAGAACAGGGAGACCTAGTGTGCTGCAAAGACTCAGACACAACTGAGCGACTGAACAACAACAATGATCTATTTACAGTGGACAAAGAATCTAAAGCATTTGGACTTGGTGAGACTCCTTTTTCTTTTCTTTCCTTTGGGAACTAAAAATATTGCTTATAACTGATTTTATTAGTATTCATACAAATTGCTGCCTTTCACTGAATCTCACATGTGTACACCTGTTTGTGATCTATGACAAAGCAATTCACCAAAAGTTGCTTAAAATTAATCTGAATGACCCTTCTCTATAATTTCTCTAGTGATAATTTCAAAATAATAATGATGAATAAGATGAGATTAAATATGCCTATGAGCAGAAGGCTCTGAATATTTTGAGTAACACAGAAAAAGATAAAGTGGTTTTAGGTCAAAACATCAATAATAGGAAAAGAAGGTGAAATTTGAGTTGGGCATTTGGGTCTTGAAAGTTAATTAGGTTTGTATCAGGGTTTATTATTGACCTGTGTGCACAGATGAGTTTCAGTGGAGGGAATACCATTAGTCAAAATCTTAGTAAGATCTATAATGAAGAATAACTAAGGAATCTCTAGAATAGACTCGAAAGGACTTAAAAGCTTATTTTAACTGTGAAATTGGGGAGTGTTAAACAAAATTTTCATATTTATCATGAGTATGTCCACATTTAATGATGCATTGTGGAGTAATTGAGGGTGTGCATCATGAAAGTACTTGGTCAGTATGGTTGTGTTGTTGTTTAGTCACTAAGTCATGTCCAACTCTTTGTGACCCCATGGACTGCAGTGCACCAGGCCTCCCTATCCTTCTAGTGAAGGATAAAGTACTAGAGGGAACTCCCAGAGTTTCCTCAAACTCATGTCCATTGAGTCCATAATGCCATCCATCCTTCTCGCTCTCTATTGCCCTCTTTTTCTCCTGACCTCAATCTTTCCCAATGTCAGGGTCTCTTCCAATGAGTCAGCTCTTTATAGTAATTCATACAGATTATGCCATATGTTGTGATTTTTTATTTCGAGTGCACTCAGGTATGAAGGAAGGTTGAAATCATCTGGATAACTCTGTAAAGGAAATTTTAACCCATGTGATTCTCCCTCTGCTGCCAAGTGGGAATTTGGTTTCTCTTTTCAAGTCACTCACAAAAATCCTTTGAATGATCAGTTTGTGATCTTTTCAAATCTCTTTAATGCATAGTAGTTTACATAATGCCTGGTACACAGTAAGTCCTCAATATAGTTTCTTTAGTACTGTGTCAGTACTCTATCCTGGTAGATGATAGCAAAGTTACATTCAGATCAGATCAGATCAGTCGCTCAGTCGTGTCCGACTCTTCGCGACCCCATGAACCGCAGCACGCCAGGCCTCCCTATCCATCACCAGCTCTCGGAGGTCACCCAGACTCACATCCATCGAGTCAGTGATGCCATCCAGCCATCTCATCCTCTGTCGTCCCCTTCTCCTCCTGCCCTCAATCCCTCCCAGCATCAGAGTCTTCTCCAATGAGTCAACTCTTCGCATGAGGTGGCCAAAATACTGGAGTTTCAGCTTGAGCATCATTCCTTCCAAAGAAATCCCAGGTCTGATCTCCTTCAGAATGGACCGGTTGGATCTCCTTGCAGTCCAAGGGACTCTCAAGAGTCTTCTCCAACACCACAGTTCAAAAGCATCAATTCTTCGGCGCTCAGCCTTCTTCACAGTCCAGCTCTCACATCCATACATGACCACAGGAAAGACCATAGCCTTGACTAGGCGAACCTTTGTTGGCAAAGTGATGTCTCTGCTTTTGAATATGCTATCTAGGTTGGCCATAACTTTCCTTCCAAGGAGTAAGCGTCTTTTAATTTCATGGCTGCAGTCACCATCTGCAGTGATTTTGGAGCCCAGAAAAATAAAGTCTGACACTGTTTCCACTGTTTCTCCATCTATTTCCCATGTAGTGATGGGACCAGATGCCATGATCTTCGTGTTCTGAATGTTGAGCTTCAAGCCAAACTTTTCACTCTCCACTTTCACTTTCATCAAGAGGCTTTTTAGTTCCTCTTCACTTTCTGCCATAAAGGTGGTGTCATCTGCATATCTGAGGTTATTGATATTTCTCCCAGCAATCTTGATTCCAGCTTGTGTTTCCTCCAGTCCAGCATTTCTCATGATGTACTCTGCATATAAGTTAAATAAACAGGGTGACAATATACAGCCTTGACATACTCCTTTTCCTATTTGGAATCAGTCTGTTGTTCCATGACCAGTTCTAACTGTTGCTTCCTGACCTGCATACAGATTTCTCAAGAGGCAGATCAGGTGGTCTGGTATTCCCATCTCTCTCATTATTTATACATAATTGCATGAAATTTTATCATGTGTTTATTTACCAAAGGTTTCGAAAATTTTACCTCAAAAATGTAAGGTTAAAGTAAGATAACATATTGAAATTGTTTTGTGAAAGATTTTAAATGCTCTCTGGATATGGAATGTGACACTAGAAGTTCTAACAGTACTTGCATTGGACATTGTTTCCTCCAACTAAAGGCAATAGAACACTCTAGTATTTAAATTAACATAGCACAGTTACTCAGTTTATATATATATATATACACACACACACAAGGGTCTGATTTGGTTTTGCTCAATTAGAACTGAAGGGAATGAAAAAATAAAGACATTTCCTACTGATAGATAGGAAGTCTAATTGAGTTGCTAAAACAAGCACTGATTTTTGCACAGGTACAGATAAAAAAGAGAATACAATTAAATATGCAAATATATTACACAAAGATATATAAGATATTCAAAGCTCTTGTGGTATGATATAGTCATTTCCCAAGGTTGTCCTTTTGAATTGTACACAATGTTATTTACTATATAAGAAATCATACTCTAAATGGCTCCAGAAAAAGATCCTTAGCTGACTATATCTTTTTGTGCATATAGTAAAAATTCTAACACTGAATTGTATAATAGACTCACAGCTCTTTGGCAGTACCTAAATACAGAAACTCTTAAAAGTAGCATTAAGATCTTAGCCAAGGCAATAAGGCAAGAGAAATAGAAGACAATAAAAATTGGAAAATTGAATTGTTATAGAGAAAATGATTATAAAGAAAATATAAAAACTAACACACTATTAAAATTATTAATAGCATGTAAATATAACCAGGTCACTGGATTCAAGGTAAATGTATTATGTTCAATAATACAAAATCAATAATTTCATAGGTCAAAAATAATTAATGTTGACTATTTTATATATTTAATATATCAGTTTATTTCTATATATCATTATTAATGTATAAAAATATAATTTATTGAAAGATACTATTTATAATTGTATCAGAAAACATCAAATGCGAAGGAATAAATCTAATACTAAGCAATAAATTTAATAGACTTATTAGAATTAATCTAATAAATATTTTAAATAAAATTTTTGTAAAAACTCTATGTCTCTGGAATTATCCATCCAAGAATACTGGAGTGGGTTGTTCCATTTCCTACTCCAGGGGATCTTACTGATCTTTCTGAGGTTCTACACACAGAACTTTTCTGTGTGTAGGTGTATGTGAATGCATGCACATGTGTATAAATCGATAAGCCGATGATTCATAAAAAGACAAAAGCCCAAGAATAGGCCCAGCAATCTTAAGGACACATGATGCTGGAAGACCTAAAGTACTAAATATCAGTACCATATTGCCTTAGTTAAAATAAAGCTATATTACTTATTATAGTGTTGAATTGGCAATACTATAGATAAATTAAAATATGCAATATCAGTGCAGCTGTGAAAGGATGGTCATTTTTAAAAATCAATGCTGCATAAGGGAAAAAAAGGATTTTGGCCTCTCTTCACATCTAACACAAGAATCAATTCTAGGTAAATTGTAGATATAAATGCAGAATTTAAACTATAAGGATTTAGAAGAAAACATAGAAAATCATTTCCTTAACATATGTGGAGACAACGATTTCTTAAGAAGGCACAAAGAAACACCAACAATAAAGCAAATGTGCATGTGTGTATGTGGGTGCACACACATACACATCTATATTAAGATTTAAAACATCTCTTCATTAAAGTTCAGTTCATGAGAAGGCACCATTAAAATTGTGGATGTAGCTACTCATTGGAAGAAATTTGCAAAACATTTATGTCCAACAATGAACATTCATCACAAATATATTTTTAAAACTTCTATAAATCAGTAGGAAAAAGACAACTTTAAAGAAAACTGAGAAAAGGACAAACATTTTTCATGAAAGAGGATATCCTATTGTTCAATGAACTTATGAAAAAATATTAATCAATTCTGTTATTTAGTGAGGAATTACAGATTAAACCAATAATATACCCCTCTGTATAACTAAGAATTGCAAAAAAAAAAAAAAAAAAAAAAAATGTTGGTTAGAATATGAAGCAATCAGAACTCACACTCATACACTGATCATGATAGAATAAATTAATAGAATTGTTTCAGAAAATTGTTTGGCATTATCTTCTAAAGGTGAGCTTAGTTTTGTTTTATGATCCTACAATTCAACTCTTTCAGCTATAAAATATGTAAATATACTATCAGAAGATACCACAATGATGTTCATACCAACACTATTCGTACTTTCCCAATACTGTAATCACCCAAATATCCAACACAGAATGAGTAAATTAATTATAATATAGTCCCAAAGAGAATATTATGCATCACCTGTAATAAGGAACTATAAATGTGCAAAAGAAAATACTTGAAAATTCATGGATGTAAAATTGAATAAAAGAGGTTAGATATTTTAAAAAGTATATAGTATGTCTATTTTTTTAATTTTTGTGATGTTTAAAAAAGAAAAAAATAATTTATGGTGTTAGAAGTGAGGTTATGGTTTGTTTTTAACAGTAGTGACTGAAGAGGGACATTGGAGCCCTGAGTGGTATTGGGAATGTAATATTTCTTGACCTACATGCCAGTAACATGGGTATATTCATTTTGCACAAAGTTAACCTTTCTATTTATGAAGTATTATTCTACATGTTAACTTTCAGTAAAATATTCAAAACTTTGTCCTTAATGTCATTGTTTTGATGGCATGAGCATCACAAATAAAATCAGTATATTATTTTATTTTTTATTAAATAAAACAAAATTTAGGCAAAAGATCCGATCTTAAGTGATCTTTAGCACACTATCTGGAATTTTAGTAACTTTCATTTTGCTATCATTTAGTCTTATCATTCCAGTGTATAGGATAATTTATCTTCAAATATTGCTAAGTAAGCATAAAGACATGCCCCTATACAAGCCTATAAATCTAAGTGATGCATATGTCTTCATTTATCTTTATTTTTCCCTTTCTCTCAGCCTCATATTGTGTGCTTTTCATTCTGTAAAGGTCATGATGGTTCATAAATCTCACTGACAAGAGATCAAATTCATTTTCAAAAAGCAAGGAATTGTCACTTTACATAGTTTGAAAAGTATTGTTATTATAATAAACATTCACTGTTTTATTGATAATAGGCATTTGGATAATTTACATAGATAATATACAAACAATTTGCCCTCAAGAAGGTGGATCATGACATCCTTAAGCATGGACTGTGCATATTAACTTTTATCCATGTTACATTTAGTTGTCATGTCTGCTTCAATTCCTTTCAGTTATGACAGTTTTTGAGATTTTATTTCTGTTAATGACCTTGACAATTTTGAGGAGTATTGGTCAAATATTTGCAGGATATTCTTCTATGGGAAAGGAGAAAAAAAAAGAATAACTTTATAGTGGATAGATCTGAGATTTTCTGCATGAACAGAGAATGGTGTTTTTATTTTTTATATTACATTTTATGTTATCTGTACTTCTAGTGTAATGTGGCTCACCTTCAAAAGGTGGCTGAATACTGCATTTTGCAAGGCTTGTGTTTTTAATTTTTAAAACTCAAATTTTAGAAAACATTTCAGATATCATGAAGAGACAATAGCAGATTGCTGGGGTCCAGCCCCAGTGGATCCAGGGATTTCTAAGGGGAGACAGCATAGGCGATCAGGAAACAACAGCTTATTAAAATATTAATTAAAGATATAAAGTGCAATGAAAATGAAGATAGCTCAGTGAGGAAATTCAGTGAAGACAAGTGGATGAAATAATAGCTCAGTGAGAAGGAAATTCAGTGAAGAAAAGCAGATGAAATGATAGCTCAGTGAGAAGGAAATTCAGTGAGAACATTTTGTGGAGAGAGGAGGCTGAATAATTCAGCCAGAAGGTAAGAGAAAGAACGACATGGGGAGACCAAACTTCGGTGAACAAGGCCCCACACTTTACTTTTCAAAGTAGTTTTTATCCCTTAAGTTATGCATAGAGGATAATGGGGGAAGGGGTGGAGTCATGCAGGGATAGCAGTCCCTGAGCCAGGCTTTCAAGCCTATCACACGCAAAAGTTTAGGTGAGTTACATCATCTTTTGGCCCAGAGGCCTATTAACATTTTAAGGAACTTATTTTCTCTAAAGGTGATTATTCTAAAGTCAGGCGCCACCTTCCAAAAGCATTGGAGTTGCATTTCTATAGGGCAAAGGTGTGGTGGGTTGTAACAAGAAAAAAATTAACTCAAGGGTCCAAGGTTACAAAAATTAAAGCTACTACTTACATTTCAATACACTGCCAAAGACACAGTAGGTAAGGGATATGGAGACTTAGCAGCAAACATTGGCCCAACAAGTGAAAAACCCTTTACCAATACAATTTCTAATCAATCTTTTAACTGCTCAAAGGAATCTGTGTTTAGAAAGTTTAGAACATCTCATGCCTCTCACAGTTGGGAGGTTCTAAACAATCACATGTGGCCGGAAAAACCTATTCAGGCAGGCTAGAGGATTTCCAAAAGGAGTTTGTAGGCTGAAACACTGTCACACCCAGGAATTATTAACTGGAGCTGTAAGTTAGCTCTTTTTTCAGAGGAAGGTAGTGGGGGACAGCCCCCTGTAAAGTCAGAGGTGTAGGCAAGAGCACAAAACAGAAAGTAGGCAGACTCCAGCTATTTTGGGGGGTAGATGCTCGAGAACCTCCAAGGGGCTCCTGAGGCTTGATCCCGCCCTTGCGTGTGCCAAGCCTCCTTCCTCATGACCTTTGTATAGGGCGGAGCGCTAATCCAAACCGCCTCCCAACAGCAGATGATTAAAAATGCTATAGCATTTATATTTAAAGTATATTGTTATAATACAGTAACATGTATATCTAAAACTATATATAATAAATCTTAAGTAAATATATAGGCATTCAACTACAATTTAAAAGGTGGGGGAAAATACATCAAATTACTATAAAAGGAGTCATCTCTATGAAAGAGACTGAGGGACTGGGCCAGGGTCAGTGGTCAGCAGACCTCTGTGCTATTGAAAATTTTTGCATTCAAAGTATAAGTATTTATACTTTGCTGGCTCAGAGATAAAGAATCCACCTGCAGCATGGGAGGCCTGGGTTCAATCCCTGGGTGGGAAGGTCCCCAAGAGAAGGGAATGGCTACACATGGCTACCCACTTGCTTGGAGAATTCCATGGACAGAGGAAGCTGGCAGGCTACAATCCATGGGGTCACAAAGAGTCAGACAAAACTGAGCTACTTTTACTTCACTTCACTTCATTCATTTTTTTATGTTATTAAACATAATACACAGAATAAAGTAACATTTTGGTGCCCCCACTATAGCTTCATTCAGAAGACAAAAAAGATGTAACCTGTAAAAGAAATGGTATGGGCCTAACAGAAGCAGAAGATATTAAGAAGAGGTGGCAAGAATACACAGAAGAACTGTACAAAAAAGATCTTCATGACCCAGATAATCACGATGGTGTGATCACTCACCTAGAGCCAGACATCCTGGAATGCAAAATCAAGTGGAACTTGGGAAGCATCACTACAAACCAAGCTAGTGGAAGTGATAGAATTTCAGTTGAGCTATTTCAAATCCTAAAAGATGGTGTTCTGAAAGTGCTGCACTCAATATGCCAGAAAATTTGGAAAACGTGGCAGTGGCCACAGAACTGGAAAAGGTCAGTTTTCATTCCAATCCCAAAGAAAGGCAATGTCAAAGAAGGTTCAGCTACCACACAATTGCACTCATCTCACATGCTAGTAAAATAATGCTCAAAATTTTCCAAGCCAGGCTTCAACAGTATGTGAACCGTGAACATCCAAATGTTCAAGCTGGTTTTAGAAAAGGCAGAAGAACCAGAAATCAAATTGCCAACATCTGTTGGATCATCGAAAAAGCAAGAGAGTTCAAGAAAAACACCTACTTCTGCTTTATTGACTATGCCAAAGCCTCTGACTCTGTGAATCACAACAAACTGTGGAAAATTCTTCAGGAGATGGGAATACCAGATCAACTGACATGTCTCCTGATAAATATGTATTCAGGTCAAGAAACAACAGTTAGAACTAGACATGGAACAACAGACTGGTTCCAAATCGGGAAAGGAGTATGTCAAGACTGTATATTGTCACCCTTCTTATTTAACTGATATGCAGAATACATCATGAGAAATGCTGGACTAGATGAAGCACAAGCTGAAATCCAGGAGAAATATAATTAACCTCAGATATGCAGATGGCACCACCCTTATTGCAGAAAGTGAAGAAGAACTAAAGAGCCTCTTGATGAAAGTGAAAGAGGAGAGTGAAAAAGTTGGCTTAGAACTCAACATCAGAAAATTAAGATCATGGCATCTGGTCCCATCACTTCATGGTAAATAGATGGGGAAACAATGGAAACAGTGAGATACTTTTATTTTGGGGGGCTCCAAAACCACTGCAGATAGTGACTACAGTCATAAAACTAAAAGACACTTGCTCCTTGGAAGAAAAGTTATGACAAACCTAGACAGCATATTAAAAAGCAGAGACATTATTTTGCCAACAAAGTTCCATCTCATCAAAGCTATGGTTTTTCCAGAAATCATTTATGGATGTAAGAGTTGGACTATAAAGAAAGTTGAGCATCAAAGAATTGATGCCTTTGAACTGTGGTGTTGGAGAAGACTCTTGAGAATCCCTTGGACAGCAAGGATATCCAACCAGTCCATCCTAAAGGAAACCAGTCCTGAATATTCACTGGAAGAACTGATGCTGAAGCTGAAACTCCAATACTTTGGCCACCTGATACAGAGAACTGATTTGTTGGAAAAGATCCCGATTCTGGGAATAATTGAAGGTGGGAGGAGAACGGGACAACGGAGGATGAGATGGTTGGATGGCATCACCAACTCAATGGACATGAATTTGAGTAAACTCCAGGAGTTGGTGATGGACAGGGAAGCTTGGCATGCTGCAGTCCATGGGGTCGCAAATGGTCAGACAGGATTGAGTGAGTTTACTGACTAACTAACTGAACCTGTGAAGATGCAGAAAGCATGATCCATAAAAGACTGACTTTGAGAATTGATATAAACTTTCAAAAATTCTCTCTGCAAAATTGCCAAACTTCCGTTAAAGTGTGGCCCTTGGATGAGGTGCATAAGTATCACCAGGTAACTTTTAGTTGTCCCAATTCCTAGACCCCATCCAGACTTCTTGGATCAGAAACTCTGAAGATGAGGTCCAGCAATCTGTGTTTTAACAAATCCTCTAGGTTCTGCCGATATACAATAAATGTTGAAAATCACCATTTTAATGAGCTGGTATCAGAAAGTAGCTTTAAAATGAGTCAATTCACTTCATTAATTAAAAGTAATCACACTCTTCCTGTACAATTATTGTTAAAACAGGAGTCAGAAATCAGTATTAACCTCAGTAGGGCCACTGCAGTAAACACTACTCCAAATTCATTCTTTACTAAAGAGAATCCCAGGGTTTTTTTCAGTCCATTATCAGATCAGATCAGATCACATCAGTCACTCAGTCGTGTCCGACTCTTCGCGACCCCGTGAACTGCAGCACGCCAGGCCTCCCTGTCCATCACCAACTCCCGGAGGTCACTCAGACTCGCATCCATCGAGTCAGTGATGCCATCCAGCCATCTCATCCTCTGGCGTCCCCTTCTCCTCCTGCCCCCAATCCCTCCCAGCATCAGAGTCTTCTCCAATGAGTCAACTCTTCGCATGAGGTGGCCAAAATACTGGAGTTTCAGCTTTAGCATCATTCCTTCCAAAGAAATTCCAGGGCTGATCTCCTTCAGAATGGACTGGTTGGATCTTCTTGCAGTCCAAGGGACTCTGAAGAGTCTTCTACAACACCACAGTTCAAAAGCATCAATTCTTCGGCGCTCAGCCTTCTTCACAGTCCAGCTCTCACATCCATACATGACCACAGGAAAGACCATAGCCTTGACTAGGCGAACCTTTGTTGGCAAAGTGATGTCTCTGCTTTTGAATATGCTATCTAGGTTGGTCATAACTTTCCTTCCAAGGAGTAAGCGTCTTTTACTTTCATGACTGCCGTCACCATCTGCAGTGATTTTGGAGCCCAGAAAAATAAAGTCTGACAGTGTTTCCACTGTTTCCCCATCTATTTCCCATGTAGTGATGGGACCAGATGCCATGATAGAGGGTGGTCATATTAACCAGCTCTGGCCAATGTGTTACAAACAAATGTAATCATTTTTAAAGTATAAAGATTCAGCTGACATGTTTTTAGTTTGGTTGGTTTTTCTGTTTTTCACTGTTTTCTCCTTATTGTTGTTTTGTCGTTCAGTCATGTTTGACACTTTGCAACCCCTTGGATTGTAGCCAGCCTGGTTCCCCTCTGCCCATGGGGCTTTCCATGTAAGAATAGTGGAAAGGGTTGCCATTTCCTCCTCCGGGGGATCTTCTTAATTCTTTTTGTTTTCTGGCATGTATCGAGGTGACCTATAGGTACAGAAGTATCTCAGAATCATGAGACTGAAAACTTAGTGCTAAGGTTGGGATGGAAGAAAAATTGCAGCTAGTTGGGACATTTTTGACTTAATGGGGACCATTTCACAGGTCCACCACAGTTTATCCTCAGACCTCACAAATAAACTTTTATTTGATAAAGTTGCTGTCATTTTAGACATTGAAGGCAAACCAACATAGCAAATAATATAGAGGTTCAGTTTGGGTCAGATAAAAGGAGTAAAACAAAATGAGATGGGGAGAAAAACAGAAATGAGACATGTAAAATATATACAGGGCAATAGAGTAAAAGTTGATGAAGATCAATAAGAATGACATTGCATTCAATCTACACTTTAGATTCTCTAAATTTAGATCTGAATTTTACTCAGTAGTCTGTTATAAATGTGCCTGTCACTGTTAGGCTAAGACAAAAGCCCTAAATAGACATGTGCATCTTGTTTGTAACACAGCCACACTATAGACACACAGAAAGAAAGCTTTAGGGAGAAAAGATATAAGACTTCATCCTGCTTTACTTCTTGCTCCTTTATTTCTCTAGTTTCTAGTGGCCATAACTAGTAAACTCTTTTTTTCCATTCTAGCTTAAAAATTCTAAAAGAAGATGGATATCATTTGTAGTAATAATATATATAAACTAAAATACAAAATAAATTATTCCCACTATTACACTCTAATTTTTTTTTTTTTTTTTTTTTTTTTGCTGGGAAGATGACTTTCCCCACAGCATCCTGGCTGTGCATTCCATTAAGCAACAGGAACTCTTTCCCCCAAATACCATTCTCACACACTTTGAGTTCTTGATTTCAGATGTAGCTGTAATCCACAGTTAAAAAGCCTTTTTCCACATGAGTTCTTACTTCCTATTACAAAAGTGGGCTCATTAAATATGCTCTCCTTGTATAATACTGTCTATTGATGGCAGTGATTTCACATTCACCCTGGGGCCAGTGTTGTATTCATTTCCAAACAAAGCACTTTGCCACTTGTTTTCCTCTTTCTTATAGTAACAGCCACAATGCCAACTTTTGGCATGAAACACAAGACAGCCTTTCTGACTATTAGGTCTGTGCCAACTTCTTAGAATATTGTCTTTTTTGTGCTTCTACCTCTGGGACAGCAGATTAAAGAAGAATTTGCAGTAACATTTATACCCTTGGTCTGAGCATCAGGAAGATACAACTGAATTGTGGTGGGAATTTTTTGTTGTTCAAGAAGATTTGGGGGGAGGAGCTAAGATGGCGGAGGGTTAGGACGGAGAAAACACTTTCTCCTCCACAAATTCATCAAAAGGACATCTAAACGCTGAGTAAATTCCACAGAACAACTTCGGAATGCCGGCAGAGGACATCAGACACCCAGAAAAGCAACTCATTGCCTTCTAAAGGAGGTAGGGAAAAAATATAAAAGGTAGAAAGAGACAAAGAGGGAGGGACGGACCTCTGTCCGGGGAAGGGAGTCTTAAAAAAAAAAAAAGAGAAGTTTCCAGGCACCTGGAAGCACTCTCCCTGCAGAGTCTGTGCTGAACCTAGGAAGCACGGAGGCCATCATAACAGGAAGGAAAACAATTAAACAATTAAAACCCACAGACTTCAAGCCCTGCAATAAGTTCCACAGCGGAGAAGCATCATCGCGGACGTCCGCATCCACCATTAGCAAGCCGGGGCTGGGCAGGGAGACGCAGCGGGCTGCTCCCGCACGGGCGGCACCCCCACCAGGCGCTCCCCCGGCGGCCATCCGCGCAGGCCGCTGCACGCGGGCTGCTTCTGCGGGCCGCTGTGGTGCGGGCTGCATTGGCCTGATTGTCCCGAGAGCTACCTGATCGGAATAATTTGGGCCAGCAAACCAGACTGTGCAATACCGACCACATGAAAGGCCGGCCCTGACCCAAGACACTGCCAGGCCCACGCACAGAACAAAGAACTGTACAGACCAACTACAGAGAAAGGGGCCTATAGATCTTGAGAAATTTAAGCCGGAACAAGGAACTAGCCGAAAATGAACTGAACCCACAATACCCACAACAATAATAGAGAAACTCTTATATATATTGTTATTATTTTTACCATCATTATTTCTTTTATATATATATATATTTTTTTTTTATTTTTATTATTTTTTTATTAAAAAAAGGAAAACAAAAATTTTTTTCTCCTTCTTTTAAATTTTTTTGTTTCTTTTATTTTTATTTTTTATCCTGTAGTGCTTCTTTAATTTCCACATATAGATATAACTTTTGCGACCCTGTTTTTTTCTTTTTTCTTTCTGTTTTCTCTCTTTTTTTTGGTTTCCTTTTTTCTTTTCTTTACTGATTACTGACTGGATCTGTCTCTCTCCTTTTCATTCCCTCCTTTTATCCTCCTGACCACTGCTGTCTCCTTCCTCCCTTTTTTCTTCTCTGTATAACTCCGTGAACATCTCTGAGAGGTCCAGTTGTGGAGTGCAGTATAGAAGAAGAAGTTTTTGAGACTACTGTAAAAATAAGACCAATAACTGGAAGCATTAGGCTTACGTCCAAACCCTGATCCCACGGAACATTAATTGACAGGAGCTCATCAAATGCCTCCATACCTACACTGAAACCAAGCATCATACAAAGGCCAACAAGCTCCATGGCAAGACATACCAAGCAAATTCTCCAGAAAAACAAGAACACAGCCCTGAGCTCCAATATACAGGCTACACAAAGTAACCCCAAAATCAAAGACATCTCATTACTCACTACTAGACACTCCATTGCACTCCAGAGAGAAGAAATCCAGCTCCACCCACCAGAACACTGACACAAGCTTCCATAAACAAGAAACCTCGACAAGCCACTGGTACAAACCCACATATAGCGAAGAAACGCCACAATAAAGAGAACTCCACAGACTGCCAGAATACAGTAAGGACACCCCAAACTCAGCAATTTAAACAAGATGAAGAGACAGAAGAATTCCCAGCAGGTAAAGGAACGGGATAAATGCCCACCAAACCAAACAAAAGAGGAAGAAATAGCGAACCTACCTGATAAATCTGGAAAGCAAAATGGAATCACGGATAAATAGTCTGGAGAAAAGCATTGAGAAGATGCAAGAAAGATTTAACAAGGACCTAGAAGAAAGAAAAAAGAGTCAATATATAATGAGTAATGCAATAAATGAGATCCAAAACACTCAGGAGGCAACAAATAGTAGAATAACAGAGGCAGAAGATAGAATTAGCGAATTAGAAGATAGAATGGCAGAAATAAATGAATCAGAGGAGAAAAAAGAAAAACGAGTTAAAAGAAATGAGGACAATCTCAGAGACCTCCAGGACAGTATTAAACGTTACAATATTCGAATCATAGGAGTCCCAGAAGAAGAAGACAAAAAGAAAGACCATGAGAAAATACTAGAGGAGATAATAGTTGAAAAGTTCCTTAAAATGGGGAAGGAAATAATCACTCAAGTGCAAGAAACCCAGAGAGTACCAAACAGGATAAACCCAAGGTGAAACACCCCAAGACACATATTAATCAAATTAACAAAGATCAAACACAAAGAACAAATATTAAAAGCAGCAAGGGAAAAACAACAAATAACACACAAGGGAATTCCCATAAGGATAACAGCTGATCTTTCAATAGAAACTCTCCAAGCCAGGAGGGAATGGCAAGACATACTTAAAATGATGAAAGAAAAGAACCTACAGCCTAGATTATTATAACCAACAAGGATCTCATTCAAATATGAAGGAGAAATCAAAACCTTTACAGACAAGCAAAAGCTCAGAGAATTCAGCATCACCAAACCAGCTCTCGAACAAAAACTAAAGGACATTCTCTAGACAGGAAACACAAAAAGGATATATAAATTCGAACCCAAAACAACAAAGTAAATGGCAACGGAATCATATTTATCAATAATTACCTGAAATGTAAATGGGTTGAATGCCCCAACCAAAAGACAGAGACTGGCTGAATGGATACAAAAACAAGACCCCTACATATGTTGTCTACAAGAGACCCACCTCAAAACAGGGGACACATACAGACTGAAAGTGAAGGGCTGGAAAAAGATTTTCCATGCAAATAGGGACCAAAAGAAAGCAGGAGTAGCAATACTCATATCAGACAAAATAGACTTTAAAACAAAGGCTGTGAAAAGAGACAAAGAAGGTCACTACATAATGATCAAAGGATCAATCCAAGAAGAAGATAGAACAATTATAAATATATATGCACCCAACATAGGAGCACTGCAATATGTAAGACAAATACTAACAAGTATGAAAGGAGAAATCAACAATAACACAATAATAGTGGGAGATTTTAATACCCCACTCACACCAGTGGATAGATCAACTAAACAGAAAATTAACAAGGAAACACAAACTTTAAATGATACAATAGACCAGTTAGACCTAATTGATATCTATAGGACATTTCATCCCAAAACGATGAACTTCACCTTTTTCTCAAGTGCACACGGAACCTTCTCCAGGATAGACCACATCCTGGGCCATAAATCTAGCCTTGGTAAGTTCAGAAAAATCGAAATCATTCCAAGCATCTTTTCTGACCACAATGCACTAAGACTAGATCTCAATAACAGGAGAAAAACTATTAAAAATTCCAACATATGGAGGCTGAACAACACACTCCTGAATAACCAACAAATCACAGAAAAAATCAAAAAAAGAAATCAAAATCTGCATAGAAATGAATGAAAATGAAAACACAACAACCCAAAACCTGTGGGACACTGTAAAAGCAGTGCTAAGGGGAAGGTTCATAGCAATACAGGCATACTCAAGAAACAAGAAAAAAGGCAAATAAAAAACCTAACTCTACACCTAAAGCAACTGGAAAAGGAAGAAATGAAGCACCCCAAGGTTAGTAGAAGGAAATAAATCTTAAAAATTAGGGCATAAATAAATGCAAAAGAAACAAAAGAGGCCATAGCAAAAATCAACAAAGCCAAAAGCTGGTTCTTTGAAAGGGTAAATAAAATTGACAAACCACTAGCCAGACTCATCAAGAAACAAAGGGAGAAAAATCAAATCAATAAAATTAGAAATGAAAATGGAGAGATCACAACAGACAACATAGAAATACAAAGGATCATAAGAGACTACTATCAGCAATTATATGGCAATAAAATGGACAACGTGGAAGAAATGGACAAATTCTTAGAAAAGTACAACTTTCCAGAACTGGATCAGGAAGAAATAGAAAATCTTAACAGACCCATCACAAGCACGGAAATTGAAACTGTAATCAGAAATCTCCCAGCAAACAAAAGCCCAGGCCCAGACGGCTTCACAGCTGAATTCTACCAAAAATTTAGAGAAGAGCTAACACCTATCCTACTCAAACTCTTCCAGAAAATTGCAGAGGAAGGCAAACTTCCAAACTCATTCTATGAGGCCACCATCACTCTAATACCAAATCCTGACAAAGATCCCACAAAAAAAGAAAACTACAGGCCAATATCACTGATGAACATAGATGCAAAAATCCTTAACAAAATTCTAGCAATCAGAATCTAAAAACACATTAAAAAGATCATACACCATGACCAAGTGGGCTTTATCCCAGGAATGCAAGGATTCTTCAATATCCACAAATCAATCAGTATAATACACCACATTAACAAACTGAAGAATAAAAACCATATGATTATCTCAATAGATGCAGAGAAAGCCTTTGACAAAGTTCAACATCCATTTATGATAAAAACTCTCCAGAAAGCAGGAATAGAAGGAACATACCTCAACATAATAAAAGCTATATATGACAAACCCACAGCAAACATTATCCTCAATGGTGAAAAATTGAAAGCATTTCCTCTAAAGTCAGGAACAAGACAAGGATGCCCACTTTCACCATTACTATTCAACATAGTTTTGGAAGTTTTGGCCACAGCAATCAGAGCAGAAAAAGAAATAAAAGGAATCCAAATTGGAAAAGAAGAAGTAAAACTCTCACTGTTTGCAGATGACATGATCCTCTACGTAGACAACCCTAAAGACTCCACCAGAAAATTACTAGAACTAATCAATGAATATAGTAAAGTTGCAGGATATAAAATTAACACACAGAAATCCCTTGCATTCCTGTACACTAATGACGAGAAAATAGAAAGAAATTAAGGAAACAATTCCATTCACCATTGCAATGAAAAGAATAAAATACTTAGGAATATATCTTCCTAAAGAAACTAAAGACCTATATATAGCAAACTATAAAACACTGGTGAAAGAAATCAAAGAGGACACTAATAGATGGAGAAATATACCATGTTCAGGGATTGGAAGAATCAATATAGTGAAAATGAGTATACTACCCAAAGCAATTTATAGATTCAATGCAATCCCCATCAAGCTACCAACGGTATTCTTCACAGAACTAGAACAAATAATTTCTCAATTTGTATGGAAATACAAAAAACCTCGAATAGCCAAAGCTATCTTGAGAAAGAAGAACGGAACTGGAGGAATCAACCTGCCTGACTTCAGGCTCTACTACAAAGCCACAGTCATCAAGACAGTATGGTACTGGCACAAAGACAGATATATAGATCAGTGGAATAAAATAGAAAGCCCAGAGATAAATCCACGCACATATGGTCACCTTATCTTTGACAAAGGAGGCAAGAATATACAATGGATTAAAGACAATCTTTTTAAAAACTGGTGCTGGGAAAACTGGTCAAACACTTGTAAAAGAATGAATCTAGAACACTATCTAACACCATACACAAAAATAAACTCAAAATGGATTAAAGAGCTAAATGTATGACCAGAAACCATAAAACTCCTAGAGGAAAACATAGGCAAAACACTCTCTGACTTACATCACAGTAGGATCCTCTATGACCCACCTCCCAGAATATCGGAAATAAAATCAAAAATGAACAAATGGGACCTAATCAAACTTAAAAGCTTCTGCACAACAAAGGAAACTATAAGCAAGGTGAAAAGACAGCCTTCAGAATGGGAGAAAATAATAGCAAATGAACCAACTGACAAACCAACTAATCTCAAAAACATACAAGCAACTTCTACATCTCAATTCCAGAAAAATAAACGACCCAATCAAAAAATGGGCCAAAGTACTAGACATTTCTCCAAAGAAGACATACAGATGGCTAACAAACACATGAAAAGATGCTCAACATCACTCATTATCAGAGAAATGCAAATCAAAACCACTATGAGGTACCATTTCACACCAGTCAGAATGGCTGCGATCCAAAAGTCCACAAGCAATAAATGCTGGAGAGGGTGCGGAGAAAAGGGAACCCTCTTACACTGTTGGTGGGAATGCAAACTAGTACAGCCACTATGGAGAATAGTATGGAGATTCCTCAAAAAACAGGGAATAGAACTGCCATATGACCCAGCAATCCCACTGCTGGGCATACACACTGAGAAAACCAGAATTGAAAGAGACACATGTACCCCAGTGTTCATAGCAGCACTGTTTACAATAGCCAGGACGTGGAAGCAACCTAGATGTCCATCCGCAGATGAATGGATAAGAAAGCAGTGGTACATATATACAATGGAGTATTACTCAGCCATTAAAAAGAATACATTTGAATCAGTTCTAAGGAGGTGGATGAAACTGGAGCCAATTATACAGAGTGAAGTAAGCCAGAAAGAAAAACACAAATACAATATACTAACGCATATATATGGAATTTAGAAAGATGGTAAAAATAACCCTGTTTACGAGACAGCAAAAGAGACACTGATGTATAGAACAGACTTTTGGACTCTGGGACCGGGAGAGGGCGGGATGATTTGGGAGAATGGCATTGAAATATGTATAATATCATATCTGAAACGAGTCGCCAGTCCAGGTATGATGCCCGATAACAGATGCCTGGGGCTGGCGCACTGGGACAACCCAGAGGGATGGTACGGGGAGGGGGGAGGGAGGAGGGTTCAGGATGAGGAGCACGTGTATACGGGTGGCGGATCCATCTCGATGTATGGTAAAAAGCAATACAATATTGTAAAGTTAAGCAAAAAAAAAAAAAAAAAAAAGAATCCCTATTGCTCTGTATCCTCTACCCTCACTGGCAAAAAAAAAAGAAGAAGAAGATTTGAAAAGTAGAAGTGAAAAATAGCTCATTAAGGTGATATCTATTAACTTCATTTCCTGACCTCTTCAGTCCTTCAGAATCAAATTGTATCCTTTCAATGCTGAGGGGCACAGATGCTTTCTAAGCTGCAGCAAATCTGCTCTGCAGCTCCCGTGATAACATCCCAAGAGTATTTTATTTAACTCTAGTTACTGAAGTTGGATAGGCTCTGGATGAGCTGCATAAATGACTAATTTGTCCCCCTTTCACTCATATAATGATGTGCATATTTTTTTCAAGAAGCGTCAAAAAATTTTACACTTTACTAATAAGACCCCAGAAGACAACCATTTTCATCACCCGTTTTTATTTTCTTGATGGGAAAGCTGAAGCACAAGAAGCCTTTGATTTTTTGAAGAATGCTCCAACAGAGCACATTTCTCCTCAAAGACATTGAGTGGCCCTTTTGATATTTTCAAGAGCTCTATAATTCCAAGAGAATTAAGTTGAAAGGGGGACAGAAATATGGTGTCTTGAGTGCAGATCACTGGTTTTTAAGTGTTCTTTGCTTTTCTTCTGTTATTAACTGTGTATGCTTTGCTCTACAATGTCAAGAGAAACAGTGCCTGTTCACAGGAGGCTAAAAATGTCTTAGGAAATTTCAGTGAGTACTTATAAGATTAAGATGCTTCCATCCACAAGTATATCTAATCTCAGTGATAATGCACTGATTGGTACAGGTGGCCTCTCAATTAACAATGCACTTCACTGAAGTATGACCTTTCACAAGCAGGAATAGCCTTCTTCAATTTGGCATAAATCAGCAAAGCTTCTTATATGTCCAGTTTTCTTAGTCTTATAATGTATCTGGAACTCCTGGCACAGTCCTGAAATATTTGACATTTTACTTCTGATATGAGGGAGTCCTGCAGGTACAGTGTAAACTAATCTTATTCAATAACATCTGGACTTGCTCCTTCAGAGTAGTTTAAGATTATAAATAACAAAATGTACATAAATATTCATATATATATGTCTTCTATAAATATAATTACTTTATATATATATATATATATATATATATATATATATATAGGTCTTCTATAAATATAATTACTTTTAAACCATTTACTAAGACATAATCCATAAAATACACAACGTAGCCATTAAGGTATACAATATTATTTAGTATTATCACTGCTGCTGCTAAGTCGCTTCAGTTGTGTCCGACTCTGTGCGACCCCATAGACGGCAGCCCACCAGGCTCCCCCGTTCTTGGGATTCTCCAGGCAAGAAACTGGAGTGGGTTGCCATTTCCTTCTCCAATGCATGAAAGTGAAAAGTCAAAGTGAAGTCACTCAGTTGTGTCCCACTCTGAGTGACCCCATGGACTGCAGCCTACCAGGCTCCTCTGCCCATGGGATTTCCCAGGCAAGAGTACTGGAGTGGGGTGCCATTGCCTTGTCCAGTATTATCACAAATATGTGCAATCATTACCTTAATCTAGAACATTTTCATCACCTCAAGAATGAAACCCTGTTCCCATTAGCTATCACCTACTTATCTCTATATATGTTTTCCCAACCCTGCTGCTGCTGCTAAGTCGCTTCAGTCGTGTCCGACTCTGTGCGACCCCATAGACAGCAGCCCACCAGGCTCCCTCGTCCCTGGGATTCTCCAGGCAAGAACACTGGAGTGGGTTGCCATTTCCTTCTCCAATGCATGAGAGTGAAAAGTGAAATTGAAGTCGCTCAGTCGGGTCTGACTCTTAGCGACCCCATGGACAGCGGCCCACCAGGGACCTCTGTCCATGGGATTTTCCAGGCAAGAGTACTGGGATGGGGTGCCATTGCCTTCCCAACCCTAAACAACCACTATTCTATTTTCTATCTTGCTTTCCTTGGACTTTGCACATTAAAACAAAACTAAAAACAAACAAAAAAAACCCTTTCCCCTTGTTTTTTGTATTTCAGCATTTTTACTCTTATACCTTGTCAACTTAAAGAAAAATGCACAACTTGAAAGTTGTGTACTTAGGTTTTACTCAGAGCCTTACTGAGGACTATAGCCTGGGAGACATCTCTGCATAGTCAACCAGTAGCTCCATGTAAACGCCTCCACAGAGGTAGGGGAGAAGCCTGTGTATATGTGTGTGTGTGTGTGTGTGTGTGTGTGAATTTTGAGGGACTAGAAAATACATGCTGTCAAGCAGGTATCTTAGTAAAGATTGCTGCTAATCAAAGATTCTCAAGGTAATGATTTCAGTGCTTTTCTATATACAGGAAGAGGCCAGAATCTGGGGTCAATGAAACTCTTCCTGAGATATGTACTTAACAGTTAAGTGTGTTTATCCAATGCAGAGAGTGCCTCATTCTGTTTTTCATCTTGCATCCTCAAAGAGTATACTGTTGGTAGGCAACTGCAGTGGGTTGCAACTTCAACCTTTATACAAAAAAAAGCAACACTCTTTGTTCGTTTTTGTTCACAATCTCCCCTGATTTGGTCATAAATTCAATAAAGATTTGGGAGGTATTTTATGCTGAATTTGTCCCACATTCACCTAGGAAGTACATTCCTAGGTCAGATAAGGATTTTCTTGATGGGACATTCATGTCTAGAAATTCTCTGGATTATCTGTCTTAGTGGTCCATTACAAACCAGGAAGTATTTTTCCCTGATTGCTTCATCCAGAGTTATTTCTAATATCTAGAGTTATTTTATTAAAATTAATTTTATAGAACTATATATGTGATCAATTGCCTCAAGACATTTAGCCATCATTAATTTTGTCAGAGATCTGGTTATACATTGGGTAATACAAGGAATAACAGTAATACCAGTAATAACATTAATAAGGCCATATTACAGCAGCAACAGACATAAATTATAAATAGTTTAAAAATAACAAAGAGGGGACTAATTAGGACAATTATTAGTGCAACTAGTTTCAATCTAGATTGCCATAAGACACCAGGTCTGGAGGTGAACCAGATGAAGAAGCCAAGTTCTGCAGGGACCAGGTAGAGAGCAAAAGATAAAGGTTTCATCTTCATGTACAAAGACACACATTATTGCTTATTGAGTTTTATAAGTCACAATTAGCATAAGGAGAAAGGTTTTCTTATATCTGGAAAACAAAGACTTAAAGTTGTAGGAGATCAGATCAAGATGGCCAGGAAAGAGGACTTGGAGCTCACCTCCCCCCACAAACACATCAAAAATATGCTTATATGTGGAACAATACTCACAGAAAACTAACTGGAAACTAGAAGAATAACTCCTATACAACCAAAACTTCAAGGAAGATGTGCACAGAACTAAGCAGAATGGAAAAAAAAAAAAAAAAAGAAAAGGCATCAGATCAGGACCTGAGCCCCTAGGAGAGATCTGAAAGGAAGAGAAGGTCCACATGGGTGGACCCTCACCCTGCAGAGTAATGAGATTCAGGCACAGACTGAGTGTCCCACTTCTGGGGTCCTATGCTGAGGAGACAAGTCCCCTTGCCTGATGGAAAAACTGCTGGGACAGATATAAAGGCTGGAGAAGCCTAGACTCTACTCAAGAAGAGTGCACATGTGCTAGGTTGACAACAATCAGGGTGGAGAAAGCTCTGCACTAGCAGCTACCATCTTGTTGCATTCCCCAATCTGAGTGGGGCAAACACCCAGGCCCTGCTCACTCAACACCACAGCTTGGCATAGGATATGAGCCAGCAAGAACCTGGAAAAAGATACTGTCATAACTAAGCAGAGATAGACCCAAGGCCTAGGTGGTACACATGGGGTTGCGGTGGTCATTCTCAGTGCTTATTCAATCAGCAGTAGAAACCAAATTGCCATGGTCACTGTCCCCAGTTCTCACTCCCAACTCAGTCTTTCCATTGCTGTTGTTGTTCAGTTGCCATGTCATGTCCCATTCTTTGTGATTCCATGGACTGTAGCACACCAGACTTCCCTGCCCCTCACCATCTCCCAGAGTTTGCCCAAGTTCATGTCCATTGAATCAGTGATGCCGTCCAACCATCTCATCCTCTGTCATCCTCTTCTTCTGCCTTCAATATTTCCCAGCATCAGGGTCTTTTCCAATAACTCAGCTCTTTGCATCAGGTGGCCGAAGTACTGGAGACTCAGCTTCACCATCAGTCCTCCCAAAGAATATTCAGGTTTCATTTCCTTTAATATTGACTTGTTTGAACTCCTTGCTGTCCAAGGGACTCTCAAGAATTTTCTCCAGCACTGCAGTTCAAAATCATCGATTCTTTGATGCTCTGCCTTATTTATGGCCCAACTCTCACATCCATATCTGACTACTGGAAAGACCATAGCTCTTTATGATGAGAGCTTTCTAAATATTACCAATTTAGAAGACTTTCCTCTTTAAAGAATCCATCATCTGACCATTGATAAGTAGGATCTTAATAGCTACTCAAACTCAAAGATGCAAGAGGCATCTCCATGTGAGAGTACAAAGGATGTACATTCATAAGATCTAGAAAGTGTATTCCCCCCCAAAAAAAGTTCAGAAAATAAAGTTTATATTGTATGCTGCTGTTGCTATGTCACGTCAGTCGTGTCCGACTCTGTGTGACCCCATAGACGGCAGCCCACCAGGATCCTCCGTCCCTGGGATTCTCCAGACAAAAACACTGGAGTGGGTTGCCATTTCCTTCTCCAAGGCAGGAACGTGAAAAATAAAAGTGAAGTAGCTTAGTCATGTCCGACTCTTATATTGTATAGACAGACACAAAGGCAGTTGAGATGATAAAGGCCCCTAATGGACTTGGATCTGTTATAACAAATTTCTCTGAGGCTAGCTTGGATGGATAAAGAGATAATAGACTGAACATCAAATATATTAATATGTATACCTTTCAGATGGCAGAGATCAGAGAATTTTTCTAACTGGGCAATATATCAAACTTTCAAGACATAGGATAAGACACCTAAGATCAGGCAGAACATTTATAGCTAATGCACAAAAAGGTAATGAAAGTTCCTCCTGAAAAGCTTTGGTTCCCTTAAGAGCAGAATTTAAAAAAAAAAAAAAGTTTTTTTTTCAAAATGGCCATAATAAGTAGGTTTTTTAACGGTTTTTATAATTATTGTTGCCTTCTCTGGAAAATCAATTTTGGTGTTATAAGAGGCAGTTCACAGAGAGAGAGACAGCAAGAAGATCACTGTGGTGGGCATTTAGAAAAACGTGCATGTGTGCATGATAAGTCACTGCAGTCATGAACAGACTCTGCAATCCTATGGACTGTAGACCACCGGGGTCCTCTGTCCATGGGATTCTCTAAGTAAGAATATTGGAGTGGATTGCCATGCCCTCCCCCAGGGGATCTTCCTGACCCAGGGATCGAACCCAAGTATCTTATGTCTCCTGCATTGGCAGATGGGTTCTTTACAACTAGTGACACCTGGGAAGCCCTTTTAGAAAAACAGGGAGGAGCAAAGGGAAAGCCTGAACCAGCATCATTTGCAATTTTAAACTTTGATATGGTTTCAAGCAATTTTAAAAATTGATTTCCTATAAAGAAGTTACTCAGAGAAGGCGATGGGACCCCACTCCAGTACTCTTGCCTGGCAAATCCCATGGACAGAGGAGCCTGGTAGGCTGCAGTTCATGGGGTTACGAAGAGTCGGGCATGACTGAGCGACTTCACTTTCACTTTTCACTTTCATGCATTGGAGAAGGAAATGGCAACCCACTCCAGTGTTCTTGCCTGGAAAATCCCAGGGACGGGGATTCCGTCCCTGGTGTCACATAGAGTCAGATACGACTGAAGTGACTTAGCAGCAGAGCAAATAAGTTACTATTTCCTTTTTTAGAAGCACCTAATTACCAGTCAAAATAAGTTTTCACTCAATCTCTCTGATTTTACTGCCAACTTTCTCTAGTGGTATATGAAAGAAAAAAAAGTTGGAATGTCAAAAGAGCCCCATCTCAGCCATTTCAGGGTGATATCTCTTTAGTTAATAACTTTACAAAAAGTTTAAAGCCATTACACAAATTAAAAAACCCAGACCCAGATTGCATAACTTGTGAATTTTACAAAATATTCAAAGAAGAAACAATACAATTTCTACACTAATATTACCCGAAAAGAGAAAATATTTTTCAACTTAAATTTTAAATTCAAATTCCCCTGAAACAAAAAGCAGACACTTATCAAAAGAATAGGGAGAACTACAGGCTAACTAAGAGAAGTACATATCTCCTATGAACTTAGAGACAAAATGTTCTTAAAGCAAAAAGCTATTCCACATGATACTGATGGTCCTAATCCAGGTAATAAGGCAAGAAAAAAGCATGAAAAACATTTAAAAACTGCTAAGTAGTGGGCAATGGCACCCCACCCCAGTACTTTTGCCTGGAAAATCCCATGGATGGAGGAGCCTGGTAGGCTCCAGTCCATGGGGTCGCTAAGAGTCAGACAGGACTGAGCGACTTCACTTTAACTTTTCACTTTCATGCATCAGAGAAGGAAATGGCAACCCACTCCAGTGTTCTTGCCTGGAGAATCCCAGGGATGGGGGAGCCTGGTGAGCTTCCGTCTATGGGGTCGCACAGAGTCGGACACGACTGAAGCGACTTAACAGTAACAGTAAGTAGTGGGCTAAAATCTCTTTATTTATAGACAATACAATCATTTACATTGAAAATCCCAAGAAGTCTACAAAGGACCTAGGATATAAGGTTAATATAATAAAATCAATGTTTGTACATGTTAAAAAATTGTAAATTTAAGTTTTAAACAAAAATTTCCAAGGTAACTGAAGAAATTCCTTGGAATAATAAAGGCTCTTCCTAACTCAGGAAGATGTCTCACTTGCTCTTCTCTCTCAAGAAACTTGTACATTCTCAAAGTGAATGAAGGGACATAGAGCTAACTCTTTTGTTTCAAGTAAATTATGATATCAAGTTTGGGTTCACACTCAACTTTCTATCGATATACCAGACACCCTTGAAATATTCAGAATGGAAGTTAAGGAAGATGCCCATTTTTACATTCCGTTACATAGATTCTTAACAAAATTAATTTCCCAATAAATGGGTGGTAAAAAAAATAACCTATGCAGGTTGACTATTTGGTTTCCTAATGTTGAACAACAGATCATAGACAATATAGATTCCTTTGTACTTGACAGGATCTTTTCACTCCCAGATACTCTCAGGGCACTCTGTCTCACTTTCAGCAGGTCTCACATCAAATTTCACTTTTTCTTTGCGACCATATGTATAAAGAACTCTCTCTTACTTTTCTCAAATCTCTAAATCAGAACCTCCTATTTCATTTTCATTTTAAAAACACTCATTCCTACCTAATATACATATAATATGTAATATAGATATAAAATCTTGACATTTATTATCTGCCTCTCATGCTAAATAAAAATTTGAGAATAGAGCTGGACATTTTTTCCCTCATAGCTATGGCACCTAGCAGCTAGCACCTAGTGAATATTTGAAGGTTAGCAAATCTTCACTGAATTAATTAATATTTACCAGTCTCTGAAATCTCCTTGTCCAGTTATTTACTTATATATTATTTGTTTCCTTTCTGGAATGTAAGAGTAATAACAATGTGCATCTTCTCTATTGCTGAATTCTTGGATCTTACAAAAGTTCATAGCACATAGAAAGCGCTTAGCTATTGTTCAAAATTCTCGAAATTGTCTATGAATCCATGATTATAATTGGGGATGAATTTTACTTTTTAAAATATTGAAATCTATAAATAAATAAATGGCATTTCAAATACCTCTATCAAGCTATTGTGATATTCTTCACGTCAGTGAATTTCATAAATGGTTCTTCTTTCTGTAGAGATCATATGACTTGCATTGTAAGATTTGTTTATAGCTAGCATTTGTGTCTGGAGAAGGCGATGGCACCCTACTCCAGTACTCTTGCCTGGAAAATCCCATGGATGGAGGAGCCTGGTGGACTGCAATCCATGGGGTCGCAAGGAGTCGGAACCGACTGAGCTACTTCCCTTTCACTTTTCACTTTCATGCATTGGAGAAGGAAATGGCAACCCACTCCAGTGTTCTTGCCTGGAGAATCCCAGGGATGGCAGAGCCTGGTGGGCTGCCATCTCTGGGGTAGCACAGAGTTGGACACGACTGAAGCGACTTAGCAGCAGCAGCAGGAGACAATAGAAATAATAAATCATTAATCTCTAAGAACTCATGGGCACCTTATAAATAAATCACAAATAAACCACAGGCTGGACAGGTGATGTTGCATATAATTTGTAACACAGAAATTCAAGGAAGTAGAAATTCAAAAACAACAATATTGGAAAGACCAGCCACACAAATATGCTCAAAGGCAAAAGATAAATAATCATAATTACTTACACAAAGTGATTTTTGAGACATCATTCTTAAATAGAAAATGATTGAATAATATTTCTCTACTGAGATCCATAATCCTGGAGACAAATTCATGGATTTGTTTACAATGGTTTATGGTCAAAAGGGAAGAGATGCCCCCTAGAACTTCCACCTAGAACAGATCAAAGGTGGTGAAATTCTATAATTGTGATATTAATAATTAGTCCACTATCTTACTAAGTTTAAAGAATGAAGAACCTAGTTATTAGAAAATATTCTTTGAAAAGTCTAATAAGACTGCTTCTCAAGTCCATTCATGTTGACTTTTATTGAGTGTGCTTCTTCCCTTTTACTATTATTTTAATTTTTCTAGGACTTTAGGAAGAGTGTTAAACTGCTATGAGACTGGCATATTAAACAATTCTATTTCTTCAGAAGATATCAAAGATAGTCAGGTCAGTGTGGGACCTCAAGAAAAAGGATTTTTATGTACTTTCCACTATGATCCTGTTGTTATTGAGTGGCTAAGTTGTATCTAACTTTTTGTAGCCCTGTGGACTCTAGCCCCCAGGTCCCTCTGTCCATGGGATTTTCTAGCAAGAAAACTGGAATGGATTGCTATTTGCTTCTCCAGGGGTCTTCCCAACCCAGGGATCAAACCTAAGTTTCTTGCTTTCCAGGCAGATTCTTTACCACTGAGCCACCAGGGAATCCATTATAGTCCTAAAGCCATACTTATTCTATTCCTCAAGGTTCTTGGCTTTTAAAATTGATAGCTCCCAAAAGACTGTTCTATACATCTGTGTCTCTTTTGTTGTCTCACATACAGGGTTGTCATTACCATCTTTCTAAATTCCATATATATGCGTTAGTATACTGTATTGGTGTTTTTCTTTCTGGCTTACTTCACTCTGTATAATAGGCTCCAGTTTCATCCACCTCATTAGAACTGACTCAAATGTATTCTTTTTAATGGCTGAGTAATACTCCATTGTGTATATGTACCACAGCTTTCTTATCCATTCATCTGCTGATGGACATCTAGGTTGCTTCCATGTCCTGGCTATTATAAAGAGTGCTGTGATGGACATTGGGGTACATGTGTCTCTTTTAATTCTGGTTTCCTCAGTGTGTATGCCCAGCAGTGGGATTGCTGGATCATAAGGCAGTTCTATTTCCAGTTTTTTAAGGAATCTCCACTCTGTTCTCCATAGTGGTTGTACTAGTTTGCATTCCCACCAACAGTGTAAGAGGGTTCCCTTTTCTCCACACCCTCTCCAGCATTTATTGCTTATAGACTTTTGAATCACAGCCATTCTGACTGGTGTGAAATAGTAGTTAGCATTTTCTCATATGTACATAACTGCTGCTCTTTAGCTCTTCAGTGACTTCCTTTCTTCATAAGTAGCATAGTAAGATGCCTTTTTCCTTTTCTAAGAAGCTAATGCATCATTATCTCTGTAGGTTAAACTGATCAATTTCTCTGTTTGAACCTGTGTTTGGATATTCTCTTTTTCTATTTTAGTTTCACTCCTTCTATTTATTTCTTGAAGCCTGGGGTATAGAAAGTTCCAAGCAAATAACAATTAAAGCAGACTAGTTTTTCATTCAGTAATTTTTGGTGGCTAGAGTATTTCTTCTAGATTTTGTCTTTTATCTTAGACTCTAACTCCTGGCCAAAGAAAGTTAGAGAGTGTCTAACTTTCTGACACTTAGGGCCAGAAAGGCACAATGCTTCAAAAGCAAAATATGATATTGTCAATAAAAATCAGAGAATAGTTGTTTAGAATATTTCCCTCATGCAAAAGCCAACAAATATGTGCCAATGGGAAAAACAATGACAGTTAATATCAGGGCAACTTATAAATGACAAGTGGAAACAGACTGCAGTAGGAGTCCAACTGCCAGCATGATGCTTATCTGTAATCTTGTGATATCATCAACAAATAATTATTGAGTAGTGTTTGAGGAACTATAGGTTGACCACTTAGAAAGAGGACCGAGGGCAATAAATTTATTGATTATTTTATATTCATCTATTTCATAATAGTGTATTCTCAATAATGTTTGGATGATGCTAAAGCATCTTTCAGAAAAAGGCAACTGAGGTTTATACAACTAGTAAAAATGCAGACTTTGTGTTTGTAGTCACTTCTCGATGATGCCCAAAACCATGCCTTTCCAATACACAGCACTGACCTCTAACTAATAGTTCTGAATCATGTGAACTTAGTAAAAGAACAAGTTAAGGAACCATTAATCTACATAAATGCAACATGGAATATTCGAACAGCAAGCTACCTATAATACTAAAGATTTTAAAACATGGTTCTAGGTGTTCTGTTTCAGAAAAATCTTTTCTAATTGAGTGGTGCTAAGTATGACAATATCTGAGAACCATTGAGTTGGTATAAAATAAAAATTGCATGTCAATACATAACCTATATTGAAGCATTTCCAAAATCTGAGTGGCAAAAATAACTGTTGTCCCTCTTTGGTAGTGTTAGGAATATTTTATTAAACTATTTCTGAGCCTTCTTAAAGCTTAAACCAACTCCCCAAATCATTTCACAGTAGATATTTGGGCACAGGTGTGTAACATTCATTTACAGTCACAACTCCTAAGGACAAGAACTACAGATGGTGACTACAGCCATGAAATTAAAAGATGCTTACTCCTTGGAAAGAAAGTTATGACCAACTTAGATAGCATATTCAAAAGCAGAGACATTACTTTGCCAACAAAGGTTCGTCTAGTCAAGGCTATGGTTTTTCCTGTGGTCATGTATGAATGTGAGAGCTGGATTGTGAAGAAGGCTGAGCGCCAAAGAATTGATGCTTTTGAACTGTGGTGTTGGAGAAGACTCGAGAGTCCCTTGGACTTCAAGGAGATCCAACCAGTCCATTCTGAAGGAGATCAGCCCTGGGATTTCTTTGGAAGGAATGATGCTAAAGCTGAAACTCCAGTACTTTGGCCACTTGATGAGAAGAGTTGACTCATTGGAGAAGACTCTGATGCTGGGAGGTATTGGGGGCAAGAGGAGAAGGGGACAAGAGAGGATGAGATGGCTGGATGGCATCACTGACTCAATGGATGTGAGTCTGAGTGACCTCCAGGAGTTGGTGATGGACAGGGAGGCCTGGCGTGCTGCTATTCATGGGGTTGCAAAGAGTCAGACACAACTGAGCGACTGATCTGATCTGATCTGAAGGACAAGGATTGTGCTATTTTAACACTTTGTGCAGTATCACATATCCCCCAAATTTGCCAATAATAAGACAGTAATTACCAGTGGTCATAAATACAACTGTCAAAAGATTGTCTTTTTGTGATAAAGAAACACTATTAGTGTTTCTTCATTAAGAACATGCAAAAAACCATAGACTGGGAGGATTCCAACTGAATTTTTTTCAGAAGTTTAAAATTTACAAGAGAATAGAAACTTAAAGTGAATTTACTTAACATTTCAAGTCCTACCTGGTTTGCAAAGGCTTCTGAATTCTGAAAGACTCAGAACTCAAATTTGAACCAGCATCCACTGCTGCCCCTCCCTACTAAATTCTGCCAAGAAAGGAGTTAGGTGACCTCCCATGCTTTTCTATTTCTACTAAGAAGAATGACATCACATTTAAAGCTATAAAAGCATAGAAATTTGAACTTTTGAAAAAATTCCATGGGTTTGAAACAGACACAGCTTGGCTAGTGGGTGGATTTAGGAAACTTTTTTTTTTTGGTGCATCATCAGTTTCCTTCATCTCAGTTCCATTTGGTTATCTATTTCCTCCGTTTTCTTCAGATGTTGTTTCTTTGCATTTGTTTCTTGGTTGGATCATATTTTTACGTCTCTAATTAGAGAAGCCACCTGTGGATAGTGCCTTCTGTCTGCTAACGCTGACACTGAAAATTCCCTTTGTTCCTCTTCTATTCTGGTTTCATTTCACCAACCTCTCTTTTTTCTCCTTTTTTAAATTTCACACTGACAAAATAGAGACTTCCAAATGAAGTATACTTTGCTACGGTTAGAAATCTCTGTGGGGCTAATAATGTGAAGCTTTCTGTTGCTTGGAAAAAGAAACTTGTAATTTAATTTTGATTGTAGATAGGCATTAACCCATCCTTACTGTCATGCAGTCAGGGCCTGTGTTACTTATCCCTAACTTTTTGTTGCTCTCACTTCAAAGGGCAGTCCAATTCACCTCAGCCAGTGAACCGCTTCTCCCCAAAATTTTTCTTCTTTCTCTCTTTTTCTCCCTTTCTGCCTTAGGAGTCATCATATCTCTAATCATCAGTTTTCCAACTTCCCTCACCAAAGTTGAAGGTAAATGTACAGTAGACTCTTTAGTGGTAGAATTGTGAATGGGGCTCCTTTTTATTCCAGCTGAGGACAGACCTGTTTCCACAGTGTCGTTATCATTGTCTTCCACCATCCCTCTTTTGTTCTTTATTTCAGAATCTGAGCTATTTGTCTACTTATTCATATTTTATTCTTTGTACGTACTATGTGTTTTAGGGAGTGTGCTAGATTTTAGGGATACTGCCGCAAGTAAAAAATAAGAGAAATGATTTGTGCCCTTTAAGCCTACAGCTAGTTGAGTTTGGGAAGATGGGCATCAAGAAAAGAATCACAAACATAAATATAATATTGTCCTGAGATAACTGCTACAAAGAGTATACCATGTTATGAATCTGCATAAATAGGAAAAATGGACCCAGTCATGGAAGTGACAATCAGCCTGAATCTGAAGAAAGACTGGGAGTTAGCTAGGACAGAATGGAGAATGGGGTGTATACTGAGTTGAATATCATCCCACCAAAATTCATGTCTGCCTATAACCTAAGAATGTGACCTAAGTTGAAAAAGGGTCTTATAAATGTAATCAACTTACAATAAGACCATACTGTATTAGGATGATTCTGGATCTGATGATTGGTGTCCTTATAAGAAGAGAGAAATTCAAAGCCACAGTCATCAAGACAATATGGTACTGGCACAAAGACAGATATATAGATAAATGGAACAAAATAAAAAGCCCATAGATAAATCCACACACCTATGGACACCTTATCTTTGACAAAGAGGCAAGAATATACAGTGGAGAAAAGACAATCTCTTTAACAAGTGGTGCTGGGAAAACTGGTCAACCACTTGTAAAAGAATGAAACTAGAACACTTTCTAACATCATACACAAAAATAAACTCAAGAGGAATTAAAGATCTAAATGTAAGACCAGAAACTATAAAACATAGGCAAAACACTCTCCGACATACATCACAGCAGGATCCTCTATGACCCACCTCCCAGAATATTGGAAATAAAAGCAAAAATAAACAAATGGGACCTAATTAAACTTAAAAGCTTCTGCACAACAAAGGAAACTATAAGCAAGGTGAAAAGACAGCCTTCAGAATGGGAGAAAATAATAGCAAATGAACCAACTGACAAACAACTAATCTCAAAAATGTACAAGCAACTGCAGCTCAATTCCAGAAAAATAAACGACCCAATCAAAAAATGGGCCAAAAACTAAACAGACATTTCTCCAAAGAAGACAGACAGATGGCTAACAAACACATGAAAAGATGCTCAACATCACTCATTATCAGAGAAATGCAAATCAAAACCACTATGAGGTACCATTTCACACCAGTCAGAATGGCTGCGATCCAAAAGTCTACAAGCAATAAATGCTGGAGAGGCTGTGGAGAAAAGGCAACCCCTTTACACTGTTGGTGGGTAAGCAAACTAGTGCAGCCACTATGGAGAACAGTGTGGAGATTCCTTAAAAAACTGGAAATAGAACTGCCATATGACCCAGCAATCCCACTGCTGGGCATACACACCGAGGAAACCAGAATTGAAAGAGACACATGTACTCCAATGTTCATCGCAGCATTGTTTACAATAGCCAGGACATGGCAGCAACCTAGATGTCCATCATCAGATGAATGGTTAAGAAAGCAGTGGTACATATACACAATGGAGTATTACTCAGCCATGAAAAAGAACACATTTGAATCAGTTCTAATGAGGTGGATGAAACTGGAGCCAATTATACAGAGTGAAGTAAGCCGGAAAGAAAAACACCAATACAGTATAGCCAACAAAGGTTCATCTAGTCAAGGCTATGGTTTTTCCTGTGGTCATGTATGGATGTGAGAGTTGGACTGTGAAGAAGGCTGAGCACTGAAGAATTGATGTTTTGAACTGTGGTGTTGGAGAAGACTCTTGAGAGTCCCTTGGACTGCACGGAGATCCAACCAGTCCATTCTGAAGGAGATCAGCCCTGGGATTTCTTTTGAAGGAATGATGCTAAAGCTGAAACTCCAGTACTTTGGCCACCTCATGCGAAGAGTTGACTCATTGGAAAAGACTCTGATGCTGGGAGGGATTGGGGGCAGAAGGAGAAGGGGATGACAGAGGATGAGATGGCTGGATGGCATCACTGACTTGATGGACGTGAGTCTGGGTGAACTCCGGGAATTGGTGATGGACAGGGAGGCCTGGCGTGCTGTGATTCATGGGGTCGCAGAGAGTTGGACACGACTGAGCGACTGAACTGAACTGAACTGAATGCATGTATATGGAATTTAGAAAGATGGTAACAATAAACCTGTATGTGAGAAAGCAAAAGAGACACAGATGTATAGATCAGTCTTTTGGACTCTGTGGAACAGGGAGAGGGTGGGATGATTTGGGAGAATGGCATTGAAACATGTAAAATATCATATATGAAACAAATTGCCAGTCCAGGTTCGATGCATGATACAGGATACTTGGGGCTGGTGCACAAGGATGAGCCAGAGGAATGGTAAGGGGAGGGAGGTGGGAGCGAAGTTCAGGATAGGGAACATGTGTACACTCGTGGCAGATTCATGTTGATATATGGCACAACCAATACAATATTGTTAAGTAATTAGCCTCTAATTAAAATAAATAAATTTATATTAAAAAAAGAAGAGATAAATTCTACACAAAGATACACACAGAAGGAAGATGACAGAAGATATTAGAAGCAGAAGGTCATTGGAAGACAGAAGCAGTGGCTGGATCAGTGTGTCCACAGACCAAAAAAATAGTAAGGACTACTGTCGGGCCTCACTGGTGGCTCAGAACGTATAGCATCTGCCTGCAAGGCGGGAGACCCGGGTTCGATTCCTGGGTCGGGAAGATCCCCTGGAGAAGGAAATGGCAATCGACTCCAGCACTCTTGACTGGAAAATCCCATGGACGGAGGAGCCTGGTAGGCTGCAGTCCATGGGTTTGCAAAGAGTCAGACATGACTGAGCAACTTCACTTTCACTTTCACTGGCCAACACCAGAAATAAGAAAGTCATGGAATGATTTCTTCCTCAGAGCCTCCAAAAGGAATGGATCCTGTTGAAACCTTGATTTCAGATCTCTGGCATCCAGAACTGTGAAATTATACATGTGTCCTATTAAGGTACTCAGTTTGTGGTACTTTGTCATCACATCCATAGGAAACTATGAATAGGAAGAGTGCCTCCACTGGCTATCATTCCCAGTGACCCACTGGGAGATTCTGGACATCTCATCCTCACACTTCTGGGATTTGCACGAATGGGTGTCCTGGATCCCAAAATGTAGCAGTTGACTGAATAGTCAGTGGCAAGTTGGATGTCTTAGTCTCCCATGATCTAATCAACATTTGTAAAATGTCGCATTCACAAATCATATAAAAGTCTTTTGAAAAACACGTGGTTCATTCATTAAATTAGACATATAAAATATCACAGAAGATGAAAGCATGAAGCTGCAGGGATTAGTCATCCTGCCAAAACAATTAATAATTGAGAAAGGACTGTCTGAGTTAACTGTTTTGGTACCAAGTTGTGGAAGTTTACGATAAAGGAAGAATCTATGTCTGGAATCTATGATATAATGGCTATTGAAGACAGGGACAAGAACCAGCTAAGTTTGCCACCAAGTTTTTGGGGCTTCTTGTGTACATGGACCAACAAAGTAGGAAGAGTTGTCTCCATCCTGACAGCAGTAATTAAACACCATCAGTCAGAGAAGGGAGGAATATCTTTATACTGTTCAGTCATGGAAGAATATGTATAGATCCAGGTCACCCACTTGGGCATTTTCTGATATGGTTCTTCTCATTTCTGACTGTGAATGGAGATGTGTATCAACTCTAGCCTGAAAATAGCATGATTGCTAAGGGGTCAGACTGCGAAGAATGAAAGTCTATATCACACTACCAGGTAAGTCTTTATAATATGCCCAATTGATAGTTGAAGATGAGAGGAATGCAGAATGGAGAGCACCACATAGAGGCAAAGTATCAACTGAATCCCTGAGACCATCTAGGAAACATGAGCTACAGTTCTCCCACTAACCTCCTTCTTTTACATTGTCCCTCAGAAATAAAAGTTCAGATCAGATCAGATCAGATCAGTCGCTCAGTCCTGTCTGACTCTTTGCAACGCTATGAATCACAGAACGCCAGGCTTCCCTGTCCATCACCAACTCCCAGAGTTCACCCAGACTCATGTCCATCGAGTCAGTGATGCCATCCAGCCATCTCATCCTCTGTCGTCCCCTTCTCCTCTTGCTCCCAATCCCTCCCAGCATCAGAGTCTTTTCCAATGAGTCAACTCTTCGCATGAGGTGGCCAAAGTCCTGGAGTTTCAGCTTTAGCATCATTCCTTTCAAAGAAATCCCAGGGTTGATCTCCTTCAGAATGGACTGGTTGTATCTCTGTGCAGTCCAAGGGACTCTGGAGTCTTCTCCAACACCACAGTTCAAAAGCATCAATTCTTCAGCGCTCAGCGTTCTTCACAGTCCAACTCTCACATCCATACATGACCACTGGAAAAACCATAGTCTTGACTAGACGAACCTTTGTTGGCAAAGTAATGTCTCTGCTTTTGAATGTGCTATCTGGGTTAGTCATAACTTTCCTTCCAAGGAGTAAGCGTCTTTTAATTTCATGGCTATAGTCACCATCTGCAGTGATTTTGGAGCCCAGAAAAATAGAGCCTGACATGGTTTCCACTGTTTCCCCATCTATTTGCCATGAAGTGATGTGACCAGATGCCATGATCTTCGTTTTCTGAATGTTGAGCTTTAAGCCAACTTTTTCACTCTCCACTTTCACTTTCATCAAGAGGCTTTTTGTTCCTCTTCACTTTCTGCCATAAGGAGGATGTCATCTGCATATCTGAGGTTACTGATATTTCTCTCGGCAATATTGATCCCAGCTTGTGTTTCTTCCAGTCCAGCATTTCTCATGATGTACTCTGCATATAAGTTAAATAAGCAGGGTGACAATATATAGCCTTGATGAACTCCTTTTCCTATTTGGAACCAGTCTGTTGTTCCATGCCCAGTGCTAACTGTTGCTTCCTGACCTGCATACAGATTTCTCAAGAGGCAGGTCAGGTGGTCTGGTATTCCCATCTCTTTCAGAATTTTCCACAGTTTATTGTGATCCACACAGTCAAAGGCTTTGGCATAGTCAATAAAGCAGAAATAGATGTTTTTTTCTGGAACTCTCTTGCTTTTTCCATGATCCAGTGGATGTTGGCAATTTGATCTCTGGTTCCTCTGCCTTTTGTAAAACCAGCTTGAACATCGGAATTTCACGGTTCACATATTGCTGAAGCCTGGCTTGGAGAATTTAGAGCATTACTTTACTAGCATATGAGAGGAGGGCAATTGTGTGGTAGTGTGAACATTCTTTGGCATTGCCTTTCTTTGGGATTGGAATGAAAACTGACCAGAACTATAAAGAAGCTGTTCTCCAAATATACATGAAGAAATAGGACTTTTTGGAGCAAGAGGGACACAGTAGCCATAAAAATGAGCATTTTAAGCCTACTATTTTCCCTTCTTGATCCTGACCAAGTTTTAAGCACAATTGGGAGTATTAACACAGGCCCATTCTTGCAAGACATAAAACTCTTCTAATAGGAAACTGGTTCAAGAATTCGTTATCAACCTGTATGAAACCCTGGAATTGCTCTGCAGTTGTTGACTCTTCCTTTCTCTGTCTTCCCTTCACAAATATCAGACCTGCACTACAGTATGAAAGTTCTTTTTCTTGTCTGCCCCTCTGCCCTTTAACCTTGCAAATTAAGTATAACTTATACATTTACTCCTGTCCTGGCAACAGCCTCCTGGAGGACATGAGACAACATAACACTTGAGAGAAACTGAAACAGCAGTGTAGTGGGAAAACAGAGTGAGGTGAAGCATGGTGTCATATTAGACCATGCATGCAAGCAGACCCAAATCATTGGACCATCTCAGGACTTATGTTTTGTATTTTGTATTATTTTTACCCTAAGAAAAATGAGAACTCTCTTTATCTTTTATTCTTTTTTTTTTTTTTTTTTTTTGGAGAATAAAAAGGCAATTCCAAGGAAACCCTATAAGAAAATGTTTTTTTTGGAATATGAACACTTCAAGATTGTTTGCATGTAAACACTGGCAAGAAGCACGTATTTGTATACTTTTCTTCAGCTATAGTTTCTACAATGAACTATAGGCAAATACAACAAACATACCTAAGCTTGTGCTTTTGCTCAGTTGCTGTGTCATCTCTGACTCTTTGCAATCCCTTGGACTGTAGCCTGCCAGGCTCCTCTGTTCATGGGATTTCCAGGAAAGAATTCTGGAGTGGGTTGCCATTTCCTTCTCCAGGGTATCTTCCCAACCCAGAGATCTAACCTGAGTCTCCTACATTGGCAGGCAGATTCTTTACCATTGAGCCTCCTGGGAAGCCCAAACCTAAGCTACTAAGTCTGTAAATGATAACAATTACCAAACTTCAGTAATCATATATCTCAATAAAAATCCAATTAAACAAGAGAGAGGGGACATATGTATACCTATGGCTGATTAATGTTTATATTTGGCAGAAAATTACAAAATGTTGTAAGCAACTATTCTTCCATTATTTTTTTTAAATACATAAAAAAACAAAGACTTCATAATATGGTACAAGTTGATCCTCCTACCAGCAAGGAAAAAAAAAGAAAACCACATTTAATAACTTACAAAAAAGAATATATTTGAAATAATATCAAAAGTTTACAGAATTGATGTAAATTCTGGAGGTTCACTGTTATGGCCATGAACACATACATTTTAGGACATCCCAATATTCCCATCAGATGATACTTTCTCCAAGCCACTCCCAACCAATGACTGACCACAACAAATTACTACAGATAACCTGGGCTATATTCTGCCTAATGCAGGATTTCACTAATGTGCAACATTTTTTAGGGACATCTCAGTGACCTGACCAAAACTCTCAGAAATACCCAATCCTGCCCTTCTTATCAGTCTCTGTTCACACTGCAATCTGAAGCCTACTCTAGTTTATTGCTGCTTCCTCCCCCTTCTTCATCCTCTTCACACATTTCTACATATGAAATCTTTATCACATCTTAATCCATCTGGTGTGTACTTCTTGTAGGCTACCAATGTTTTTTTTTTTTTTTTTTAAATGGACACAAACCAAGGGAGAGGAACTGAACCACAAAACCACCACCAAGCTCAGTCCAAAGGAACAGCCAAGTCCAACATTGTCACTGCTTTGCCCTTTATCATCATCAAAAACAGTCACGGGCACTGCTGCCAGACTCCTGCTACTGGCTCTCCTGCAACCAGCCCCATTATAATAAATATTTTCTCACTTGTACTTGTATTTCACATGACTCCCTCAAAGGTTTGAAGTCCTAGGAAGTAGTGAATGATTAGCTGAGCCTGAATATGTGTCTGGGCTGCCAGTGAAAGACAAACAAAATGTTGTTCTTTATTTTATAGGATGATGGTGTGCTGCATTCCACAAATATTTCACGCAGTAAAAAGCAAAATAAATATACTAAATACTAAAAGCATTTGAAAGCAAACCAAACAAAAGCAGACCAAATTTTCTTGGTAAATACAGGAAACATGTTTTAATCAGGACTTTAAATTTTTTACTACATTCTATTTTTAAAAGAGCATAATATATATGTCGTATATTTGACAGAAAGAAGCTTGTACATTAATCTTTAGAAATCATGAATTGTTTATCTGTGATGATTCAGCCAAATTTTATTTTAGCCCAATGTTGTTATTTTTTAAATTTAACTTTTTTTAAAACACAGTAATAAAAATAGTCATACCTGCAAATTACTCAAGGACCTTACCAATTTTCCCAATAGCTTCCTATAATCCTTTGATAATCAAGTCAGCCTCTTTGAAATGCCAATCATTATTACTCTTTTACTTTATTTTTAACTGGTTTAATTTTGCCATTCCAAGAAACAGTAGAGTGCTCTGGGCTCTGATGCAGACTGCTTGCATTTGCACCCAAGCTAGCTCATTGCTTTTGAACTAACCTGCAGACACAAGCTACTCTGTATGAATTATTTTCTTCACCCCAAAATGAAGATAATTAACCTCCTTCATAAGATAAATAACCTCCTTCATAAGTTTGTTGACAAGACAAAATAAGTAACTATCTTGCAATAGTGCCTAACACATAGCAAGTGTTCAATAGGTGTAAACTGTTATCATAATCTTTATTTGATAATGTTTTGTCTCAGATGTCAGAATATCCCTAATAATGTTTCTTTCAATGCCTTGAAACCATGCATCAGTTACAAGTTTTACAGCTTAAATTTGCAATTGAGTTGCATTTTTAATAAATTTTGATTTTTCAGGATAGATAGATGATAATGATAGATATGTATATATGTGTTAGGGGAAGCACGCTGACTGAAACCACCCACCCTGGCCAGACACCACAGTAACCATTTGCATGAGATGTTTTACGACAAGAGGTCCTGGTAAGGAACAGGGAACTAATAAGCCTCCACCAACCAGAAGAGTTCGAGAAAGGTCAAAAGGAGACATGACATGTTTGATTCCCTCCCAGAATTCTTGCTGGGGTCCAACTCAGCTGAGCAATGACGGACTCTGAGTCAGAATGATTGGCTAGAGACAACCCAGAAACTAATCCCTTCATCATAAAACACCAAAAAGCCACGTGACAGAGCAGCTGTCCTGGGTTCCCGACTATACTGCTCTCCACCCGGGCACCCTTTCCCAATAAAATCTCTTGCTTTGTCAGCACATGTATCTCCTTCGACAATTCATTTCTGAGTGTTAGACAAAAGCCCAGTTTTGGGCCTTGGAAGGGGTCCCCCTTCTTGCAACATATGCACATTATCAAGAAATTTATACAGATGTTGACAAATTAACTAGTGTAATGGGTTAAGACAAATGTTATGTTAAACTAAGAGGGATGTCTGAATGAGGACTAATGAAGTAAGTGGTGGCTTAATTAGTGAATATTTTTAGGACTACATTTGTACGCACACCTCTAGTGGATTTCCGGAAAAGAAAATCACAGTTACATAAAATAGATGGTTTCTGGACCAAAGCTGTGGTTTTAATTTTTTTCTTTTTAATTTCTATTTTCTTGTAGTTAATGATTTGAAAATGACTATTTTAGAAAATAAAAATGCTTTATTTTTATTCTGGAGCTTGCAGATAGCTCAGAAAAACAACATTCATTCAGATAAACTTGGTTTTACGTACAACTATCATGAAATATGTTGAAAGCAATATAGGAAATATTTTGTAAGGAAACAACACAAACTTTTTGAAGGTCAAGGAGAGCTTTACTAATTTTGTCGTCTCATTTAATATACAAATTTGGCATAAGGAGAAACTTTAAGAGATGTTTTTTCAAATTCTCTTAGGATAGAGAGTAAAAGTGCACCACACAAAGACATTCTTGCCTCCCCATCCTCTCAGAGTCTCCTCTTCCTTCCTGCTCTTCAGGAAATCAGCCTTTTCACATTTCCTCCTGTAAGTCATGCTATCTCTCGCCATTAGTCCTTTGCACATTTTATGCCTTCCTCCTACATTACGTTTTTCCCATGTTCACAGTTGCCTATTAACTATAACTCATTCCTAAAATTTCAGCTCAGTTATTATGTTCTCTAATTTTTCAGTACTCCCAGGTTCCTTTCCTTCATGACAATTCTTATTAATTAGTCATTACTGGTTATTCACTCTCCACAGATTATAAACATCACAAAAGCATAAAATTTGTCTTTATTCTTCCAGGCTGGAATCCATTACCTATCAGATTTCTGGTCACAGGGTAGGTGCTTAGTATATATTTAATAGAGATACTTATGCAAAATAAGTTAATGAATGGGACTCTCTGAATCAATTAGCCTATTTAAATTTCATGCAGTTGTGAGTGTATCTTAAGAGAAAAGAATCAATAATTTTTGTTTCATGTTGAGATTTGACATAAAACAACAAAAGTCAGTAAAGCAATTATCCTTCAATTAAAAAATAAATAAATTTTTAAAAGAAATAAACACATTACATTTTCTTCCAATTAAAAAAAATAGCTTTTGTTAAATGTGCACCAGTGTTTTAAAAATATAAATTGAGGACAATGAAAAATCATAGTCTAAGATTCTTCTCAAAGTCACTGAGCCAGAATCCAGAAAAAACTAGGGTTTAAACCTAGTCTTTCTGCTTCCAACTCCAGGGAAAAACTAATATACTACATTACATATTATAACATTTATTCAAAAAACAACTTTAAAAAATGGTATATACTCCACACCATCCTAGGTGCTAGGGATATATAGAGAAAAGACACATACTACTTCAGACACTACTCATAAAATATTTACAATAAAGAATGCATGCATTGTGTAGAAAATATTGCCAATGTAGAACTGTAGAAATTGTAGAATTATATTGCATAGAATAGAATAATATTGTACAATAAAATTTTTTTTAAAAAAGTAGAAATAATAAAATATATTTATTTCTAAGTTCAACAGAAATATCACACATGCACACTTATAAACATTTACTAGTTTTTACAGAGACCCTTGAACTTCCCATGTGGCTCAGCAGTAAAGAATCTGCCTGCCAATGTAGGAGATGTGGGTTCCATCCCTGGGTTGGGAAGATCCCCTGGAGAAGAGAATGGCAACCCACTCCAATATTGTTGCCTGGGAAATCCCATGGACAGAGGAGCCTGGCAGGTTACAGTCCAAGGGGGTCTCAAAGAGTTGACATGACTTAGCAATTAAACAACAACAGAGCACCTCAGAACATTACATATATGGTCCTTTCTAAAAACCCTGTAAGTTGTTTGTAAAATTTTACAAATAAGAAAATTGGCATTAGTTTATCCAAAATTAAATATCTACTTAGGAGACAGAGAAGTTGTGCTGAGGACTAGACCCCTGGTACTGGGTATCCTAGAGGGGGCTCTTCTCAATAAACTTCACTGTATTAAATAATAATAATAGTGCTTTAGGATAATAGATAATTCAATCTTCTTGGTTGCTAAACAAAGGGTAAGTGTTAGATTGCTCAGTCATGTCCTACACTGTAATCCTATAGACTATAGCCCACCAGGCTCCTCTGTCCATTGAATTATCCAGGCAAGAATACTGGAGTGAGTTGCCACGCCCTCCCCCAGAGGATCTTCCAGACCCAAAGACCGAACCTGGGCCTCCCACATTGCAGGCAGATTCGTTACCATCTGAGCCACCAGGGTAGCCCAAGATTCTCTATCAGTTCAGTTCAGTTCAGTCGCTCAGTCTTGTCCGACTCTTTGCGACCCCAAAACTCGCAGCACGCCAGGCCTCCCTGTCCATCACCAACCCCCGGAGTTCACTCAGACTCACGTCCATCGAGTCAGTGATGCCATCCAGCCATCTCATCCTCTGTCGTCCCCTTCTCCTCTTGCCCCCAATCCCTCCCAGCATCAGAGTCTTTTCCAATGAGTCAACAATTCTCATGAGGTGGCCAAAGTCCTGGAGTTTCAGCTTTACCATCATTCCTTCCAAAGAAATCCCAGGGTTGATCTCCTGCAGAATGGACTCGATGGATCTCCTTGCAGTCCAAGGGACTCTCAAGAGTCTTCTCCAACACAACAGTTCAAAGGCATCAAATATTCAACGCTCAGCCTTCTTCACAGTCCAAATCTCACATCCATACATGACCACAGGAAAGACCATAGTCTTGACTAATGAACCTTTGTTGGCAAAGTAATGTCTGTTTTTGAATATGCTATCAAGGTTGGTCATAACTTTCCTTCCAAGGAGTAAGTGTCTTTTAATTTCATGGCTGCAGTCACCATCTGCAGTGATTTGGGAGCCCAGAAAAATAAAGACTGACACTGTTCCCACTGTTTCCCCATCTATTTCCCATGAAGTGATGGGATCAGATGCCAAGATCTTCATTTATGAATGTTGAGTTTTAAGCCAACTTTTTCCACTCTCCTCTTTCACCTTCATCAAGAGGCTTTTGAGTTCCTCTTCACTTTCTGCCATAAGGGTGGTGTCATCTGCATATCTGAGGTTATTTATATTTCTCCCAGCAATCTTGATTCCAGCTTGTGCTTCTTACAGTCCAGCATTTCTCATCATGTACTCTGCATAGAAGTTGAATAAGCAGGGTGACGATATACAGCCTTGAAGTACTCCTCTTCCTATTTGGAACCAGTCTGTTGTTCCATGTCCAGTTCTAACTGTTGCTTCCTGACTTGCATACAGATTTCTCAAGAGGCAGGTCAGGTGGTCTGGTATTCTCATCTCTTTCATAATTTTCCACTGTTTATTGTGATCCACACAGTCAAAGGCTTTGACATAGTCAATAAAGCAGAAATAGATGTTTTTCTGGAACTCTCTTCCTTTTTCCATGATCCAGCATATGTTGGCAATATGATCTCTGGTTCCTCTGCCTTTCTAAAACCAGCTTGAACATCATGAAGTTCATGGTTCACATACTGCTGAAATCTGGCTTGGAGAATTTTGAGCATTACTTTACTAGCTTGTGAGATGAGTGCAATTGTACGGTAGTTTGAGCATTCTTTGACATTGGAATGAAAAGTGACCTTTTCCAGTTCTGTGGCTACTGCTGAGTTTTCCAAATTTACTGGCAAATTAAGTCCAACACTTTCACAACATCCTCTTTTAGGATTTGAAATAGCTCAACTGGAATTCCATCACCTCCTTTAGCTTTGTTCGTAGTGGTGCTTTCTAAGGCCCACTTGACTTCACATTCCAGCATATCTGGCTCTAGGTCAGTGATCACACCATCGTGATTATCTGGGTTGTGAAGATCTTTTTTGTTACAGTTCTTCTGTGTATTCTTGCCATCTCTTCTTAATATCTTCTGCTTCTGTTAGGTCCATACCATTTCTGTCTTTTATTGAGCCCACTTTTGCATGAAATGTTCCCTTGGTATCTCTAATTTTCTTGAAGAGATCTCTAGTCTTTCCCATTCTGTTGTTTTCCTCTATTTCTTTGCATTGATTGCTGAGGAAGGCTTTCTTATCTCTTCTTGCTATTCTTTGGAACTCTGCATTCAGATATTACATCTTTCCTTTTCTTCTTTGCTTTTTACCTGTCTTCTTTTCACAGCTATTTGTACAGCCTCCCCAAACAGCCATTTTGCTTTTTTGCATTTCTTTCCCATGGGGATGGTCTTGATCCCTGTCTCCTGTACAATGTCATGAACCTCATTCTATAGCTCATCAGGCACTCTATCTATCAGACCTAGGCCCTTAAATCTACTTCTCACTTCCACTGTATAATCATAAGGGATTTGATTTAGGTCATACCTGAATGGTCCAGTGGTTTTCCCTACTTTCCTCAATTTCAGTCTGAATTTGGCAATAAGGAGTTCATGATCTGAGCCACAGTCAGTTCCTGGTCTTGTTTTTGTTGACTGTATAGAGCTTCTCCATCTTTGGCTGCAAAGAATATAATCATCTGATTTTGGCGTTGACCATCTGGTGATGTCCATGTGTAGAGTATTTAAAGAAACTAATAAATGTTTAAATATATAGTGAAGTGAAATGAAAGTTGCCCATTTGTGTCTGATTCTTTGCAACCCCACAGACTATACAGTCCTTGGAATTCTCCATGCCAGAATACTGGAGTTGGTAGCCTTTACCTTCTCCAGGGGTGTCAGGGGAGTTTGGAATTTCCTCGGTTCTGTCTCATCACAACAAAAATGTGAAGGGATGGACCAGTGTTACAGCCCTTGGATGAACCAGTGTTACAGCTCAATGTTACAGCACGATTTTATTTAGAAAGTAAAGGAAAATACATCTTCGAGGCATGAGGACATGCCAACCCAAAAGACATGAATAGAAGAGAGGTCTCTGGACCAATTTTGGCTTTGTTTTTTATATGTTTTTTCTCCTCCCTCTGGGCCTGCTCTATGTAAATTGGGGTAGCCACGAGTGCTGTTTGTTTTACCTGAGGTCCTCACTTCGGTCCTCGGACCTTTCTTTGTTCTATGTTCAAGGGCTTTTCCCTTCCTTGTCTTTTAGCCACTGCCATTTTGGACTCATTTTTTCTATTCTAACTCTGTAACATTTCCCCCCTCAAGAGATGGGAGGCCCAATTCTTTGGGAATAGGGGCATCAAGATCTCTCAGTAGTTCAGCTACTTCCTGCTGTACTGGGATGGGAAGGGACATTGGGCCTCCCCCTCTTGCTAGTCTCAAGCCTCAGAGTCCTTATAGCAGTGTCCATCTAAAGGTGAGTGATATTTTCCATGGCCAGCTGTAGTTTTATATATTCTTGTTTAACTGGCACTACATATTGCAGCTTGTTGACCTGGACATAGACAAAGTGGCTTAGACAGTTGATAATACATGGAACAATCACAAGCAGCAGCAATATGACAGAGACTAGTAGTGGCATTTACTTCAGTTCAGGTCAGTCACTCAGTCATGTCTGACTCTTTGCAACCCCATGAATCACAGCACGCCAGGGCTCCGTGTCCATCACCAACTACCGGAGTTCACTCAAACTCATGTCCATTGAGTCAGTGATGCCATCCAGCCATGTCATCCTCTGTCGGCCCTTCTTCTCCTGCCCCCAATCCCATTAGCCAACTCCAACTTTCCCATCGCCAGGAGGATCCGCCAAACAGAGATTGTAGCCATGCAGAGAACTCTCCAGCTTGTTCTTTGAGATCCTGTGGGGTATGAATGTTTTTCTTTAGGACTGTGAGACTTTCTTTAACTTAGCTGGAGTTATTTAACCATAAACAACACATCTCATTCAACATGGCTCAAGTCCCTCCTTGTTCAGGGATCAGAAAATCTATCTCCTATCCGTTTTGGAGTACAACACCTGCCAAGCTGTGTTGGCTCATTAGAACTGACCTGAGAAATCTTATCCCAAGAAACCTATTTTTGGGAGTATTCATTAGAGTAGCACTCATTTGTAGTTCTGAATACGTATTTGAGATCTCCCAGGGGCCCACAGGTGTATTGAGTGTCCTTTTCTGTTTTCTTTCACAGCTTGACTTGTGGGTAGTGAATCCAGGAAATATGTCCTGGTACTTTGACTGCTGTGGGTAGAAAGTATTACAGGGTAGGGGCTCTTCCATGTGGGCTGGAGTTGAGCCTTTGGGGACCCGTCTTTCCAGACTTTAATTAGGACTTGAGTCCCTGGAGCATATAGTGGTGACTCTAGAATCTTTTGGGTTCTGGTTGACTCCCCACAAGCATATATCCTGTTGGAATTGCCCAGTGGCCATGATATAAGACTGGAGGGTCTGAACCTCTGCATCTAGGAAGAGGTCATTGACTTAAGCAAAAGGTCCCCCATATAGCATCTCATTAGGACTAAGACTGACCTGTTCCTAAGGGGCAATGCGGGTGTGGAGGCGAGTTATTTGTAAAGCCTCCTTCCATCCCAGGGAGGTCTCCTGGGTTATCTCTCTCTCTCTTTTTTTTTAATCGCTGATTTTAAGACTTGGTTGTCTCTTTCTACTTTTCCTAAAGACTGAGCCCTCCAGGCACAATGGAGATAATAAGTAATGTCCAATGGTTTAAGATCCTTTGGGTGACCTTAGAAGTAAATGATGTCCCATTGTCACTTTGTAATGACCTGAGCAGACCAAATCTAGGAATGATTTCATGTAGCAGTGTTTTTACCACCTGCTCAGCCTTCTCAGTCCAGGTGGGAAACCCTTCAATCCATCCTGTGAATGTATCTGTCATGACTAATAGGTATTTATACCCTTGAGAAACTGGCTTCTGGGTGAAGTCCATCTGCCAATCCTCTCCTGGTAAGTCCCAAGTTGTTGGGTGGGTTAGGCCAGCTGGAGTCTTCAAGCTCCTTGGGGGTTGTTCAATTGGCAAGTGGGGCAAGAAAAGACCACTAGCCTTATGGTTGTTTGGAGGCTTGTTCCTATGAAGGACCTGTCTAATAATCTTTGGAGGGCCTTTTCCCCTAAATGAGTGGTGGGATGTAAGGAGTTAACCAACTTTCATTGGAGGTTCCCAGGCAGAAAAAGGAGTCCCTCCTTTTGGAACCACCCCATATGATCTTGAAAGCCCTTACTCTTAGCTTTAAGAGTCTCATGTTCATTATATGAAGGAGTTTCTGGTAAATTAGTCTGTGGACCTAAGGTGGCAACTCCTGTTAGGTCATTGCTCTGTAATGCTGCTCTTTTAGCTGCCCGATCAGCTGCTTGGTTCCCTTGTGTCACGTCCGTGCTCCCTTTTTGGTGTCCTTTACAGTGGGAGACTGAAACCTCAGTGGGAAGATGGATTGCCTCCAAGAGTCTAAGGATTTGATCACCATATTTGATTGGGGACCCTCGGGTGGTCAAGTGGCCCCTTGCTTTCCAAATAGCAGCATGTGCATTTAACACCAGAAAGGCATACTTGGAGTCAGTGTAAATGGCTACTCTTTTTACTTTTCCCAACTCTAAAGCTCAAGTCAGGGCCATAATCTCAACTAATTGGGCTGAAGTACCTGGTGGCAAAGGCTTAGCCGCTATGGTCTCAAAATTGGAGACTACTGCATATCTGCTCTTGTTTTTCAATCCAAGACAAAACTGCTTCCATCAGAGTACCAGATTTCCTCAATATAGGGTTAGGGTTAGGGGGGATCTTGTCAGAGGATCTTCTGACAATCCCTCTCAGGTTTTGTCCAGTGGTCCAAGGTTTCTAGGCAAGAGTGAAAGTGAAGAGAGCCCTCAGGGGTAGGCAGGAGGGTGGCTGGGTTAAGAACCTCACAAGAGGATACAATGAGACCTGGATTTTCCATCAGTACTTCCTGGTATCTAAGGATTCTTTGATCAGAAATCCACAAATGGCCTCTCCGATTTAGGAGTTGTTTCACTTGGTGGCTGGTAAAAATAGTTAGTTTGTCCCCAAAAGAGAGTTTTAAAGTATCTTATATCAGGATTGCAATAGCTGCAAGATTTAGAAGGCAAGGAGGCCAGCCTCAGGAGGTTGGGTTGAGACTTTTGGATAAGTAAGCTACTGGTTGGTGCTCAGGTACCAACCTTTGAGTTACCACTCCTATCATTTAATGCTCTTACTCCTTTTTTAAAATAGGTTTATAGGAAATTGTTAAGATATTACCTGTCCTTAAAATTGAAGTAATATGGGAATTTTCCACAAAAATGATGCTAGGTGGAAAATGCCATCTTTAGTATTTTTACATATAAATATTAATTATTTTCCTCTTATGAATTTAATTTTTGCAAAGTAAATTAAATCTTGATTTGTTCTTATGATTATTTTCATCTATTTAAATGGAAATTAATAATCAAAAAGATTTATTTTATAGAATGTAAATTTTAACAGATAACTTTATCTTAATTAATGTATTTCAATGTATTTTATGAAAACATTATTAAAATTTTATTTTGTTCTTTTACTTTGCTTGTTGTAAAAACCATCAGTAAGCATGTAAGCATGAAAGCCAATTCTAAATTGGTTTCACTATTAAATGCCATTACCCTTTGTGTTAATTTCCAGCCCATAATTATAGAATGTCAAAATAGCAAAATAATAAAGTTTTTCTATTTCAAAGAATCTTTACAATTTTAAGAATTGTTGTTGATGCTGATCATATTGAGGAGAACACAATGCTATAAAAAATCAAAACTCTATTTATGTTATTTAATAAGAATTATATATCATTTATACTTACAAAGGGCATCTCTCTATTCTCCATTTTCTGTGCCAGAATGATGAAAAACAACACACACACACACACATTTAAATCATATGAACACAATATATTTGCACTCAGAACAACATATCACAATTCAAAGAATTTTTAACAGCCTACAGTTCTTCTTATAACTGTATAGGGAGAGGAGGTCCTATTTAAAATTAGATATTCAGCAATTTTCACTTAAGCTTTTAACAAATATTTATCTTTGTGTCCCAGATATAGTTTTTATATAAAAGATCATTGGCTTTAAGAATCTCACAGTAGAGAGGGAACTTAAATTTCATAACATGTCATTATAAAAGTGTCATAGATAAAATTCAATTGTAATGTAGTCATTCAACAAATACTTCATAGGCTTTGACCTTCTGGGGCATAAAGGGGAGCAGAGGAAACAGCTCAAACATTGCGTGTTCTGTCTAAAAATAGATATTTAATTTTTTATTTATTATTTTTTAAACTAAACCACAGCCATTATTTGAATTTTCTTAGTTTTTCGTTGAAGTCCTTGTGTTACCTGATCCAATCCAGAATCCAATAATACATTTAGTTCTTGTGTCTCCTCCTTCTTTAGCCTCCTCCAGTTTTCAAGAATTATATCTCACTTCGTCTTTCTTAACCTTGACACTTTCTTTTTTTTTTTTTTTTTTTTATGGGAAGAAAGAAGGGGAGTGATGGTAGGGAGGAGTATATGTAATTTCTTTCTTTTTTTTTTTTTTTTTTTTTTTGCAGGGGAAAATGGACAAAGGAAAGGATCAATGAGGGTGGGAGGGAAATGGGAAGAAAGAAGGGGAGTGATGGTGGGGAGGAGTATATGTAATTTCTTAACCAATGGCTTTCTGTTTTTAATCACAAAGAACACTTAAAAAAATCATGGTGAGTTCATCTTATATTAGGAGGTTTGTTCTCGAAATGAAAAGTTCAGAAAACAAAAAGTCCAGTTTGGGTGTCCTCATCTTTAGGCACATCTTGGTATTTTGTATTGGTAAATCTATCTTTACCACAATATATTATTTAGGACAGGATCACATTTGTCACCTCTTCCTCCCTACTACCCAAAGTGGTACCAAACCCACAAAATAGTCAATAAACCTCTACAGAGTGAGCAAATAAGTCTTTTTTTTTTTTTTTTTAACTCTCCTGAGTGAACTGAATTTTTTGAGGCTCATAAGTAAATATGTTTTCCTCTTTACTTTGTCTATTACAGCCAGATTATATGAGTGGGGTGTTAAAGTCTCCCACTATTATTGTATTGCTCTAGAGAATGTCCTTTAGTTTTTGTTGGAGAAATGGTTTAGTGATGCAAAATTCTCTCAACTTTTGCTTATCTGTGAAGCTTTTGATTTCTCCTTCATATTTGAATGAGATCCTTGCTGGATACAATAATCTAGGCTGTAAGTTATTTTCCTTCATCACTTTAATTACGTCTTGCCATTCCCTCCTGGCTTGGAGAGTTTCTATTGAAAGATCAGCTGTTATCCTTATGGGAATTCCCTTGTGAGTTATTTGATGTTTTTCCCTTGCTGCTTTTAATATTTGTTCTTTATATTTAATCTTTGTTAATTTGACTAATATGTGTCTTGGGGTGTTTCGCCTTGGGTTTATCCTGTTAGGGACTCTCTGAATTTCTTGAACTTGAGTGGTTATTTCCTTCTCCATTTTAGGGAAGTTTTCAACTATTATCTCCTCAAGTATTTCCTCATGATCTTTCTTTTTATCTTCTTCTTCTGGAACTCCTATGATTCGAATGTTGTAGCGTTTGATGTTATCCTGGAGGTTTCTGAAATTGTCCTCATTTCTTTTGATACGTTTTTCTTTTTTCTTGTCTGATTCATTTATTTCTAGGATTCTATCTTCTAGTTCACTAATCCTATCTTCTGCCTCTGTTATTCTACTATTTGTTGCCTCCAGGGTGTTTTGGATCTCATTTATTGCATTATTCATTATGTGTTGACTCTTTTTTATTTCTTCTAGGTCCTTGTTAAACCTTTCTTGCATCTTCTCAATCCTTGTCTCCAGACTCTTTAACTGTGATTCTATTTTGATTTCGAGATTTTGAATTAATTTCGCTATCATTATTCGGAATTCTTTATCAGGTAGATTCCCTATCTCTTCCTCTTTGGTTTGGTTTGGTGGAGATCTATCCTGTTCCTTTAGCTGCTGGGTATTCTTTTGTCTCTTCATTTTGTTAAAATTGCCAAATTTAGAGTGTCCTTAGTATATTTTGGTAGTTTGTTGAATTCTCTTTATTGAGGCGGTTTACAGGTCTTTTCAATATCTGATCTCTGCCTTGTTACAGAGGGGGCGGAGATGAACACCCAAATCTAAACCGGCCAGGTTCAGGCACTCAGATAATCCTCAGAAGCACAGACTTGGTTGAGTCTGCGTTTTATGCCCTTCCCAGATCCGACTAGCGCAGGTGATGAAATGTTCAGCGAGCACAGGTGCTGCGACTTATCGCCTCTCCGCCGCTCAGTTTTCTGGGTATACAAACAGCGCACTTTCTCAGGCAGATGTTGACCATCCAGAGCCCCAAGAAGCGTGAGTCAGCACAGAGACCTACTCACAGTTCCGTTAGACAGTGTCCCTCTAGGGCTATAATTGCCCGCCTCTGGCCCTGGCTGCCTGTCACGGGAGTGGGACGGCCTGCAGCCGGCCAACTCTGTGCAGCCCTTTGTTCCGTAGGTAGTCCTGGTGGTGTCTTAAGTTAGGGCTGGCTTTTGATGTAGTAGATAACCAACAGTCTGGTTATTTCGCTCAGATAGCGCCGGAGATAGCCAGGCCAAATCCTTTCTCAAAGCAATGCAGGCCTCGCCGCTCCTCCTAGCCCAGTCCCCACTTGCCAATAGCAAATGCTGGTGTCTGCGCCAGTTCTCCGCAAAAGGAGTTACTGCAGGGCTCGTTTTCTCGTTTTGAAGACAATGAGCTGTCTTTCTAAGTGCCTGATGTCCTCTGCCGGCATTCAGAAGTTGTTTTATCGAGTTTATTCAGCATTCAAATGTTCTTTTAATGGATTTGTGGAGGAGAAAGTATTCTCCCCGTCTTACTCGTCCGCCATCTTAGCTCCTCCCCCAACCTTGACACTTTCAAAGAGTACTGAGAAACTATTTTCTACTGCCTCTCACTTTGGATTTCTCTGATGCTCCTGATGACTTTCATAAAAGTTGTGTATTAGGAGTACATGATTCCAATATATCTTTTTATTGATGATGCTATTCTTAACTACTTGGCCAAGGTGGTATCACACAGGTTTTCTATTATAAGATCACTATCCTTCCTTTGGGGCGCGCCATTTAAGAGCGACCTCGCCTCCCCGCGACCGGCGCGCCATTTAAGAGCGACCTCGCCTCCCCGCGACCGGCGCGCCATTTAAGAGCGACCTCGCCTCCCCGCGACCGGCGCACAATTAAGAGCGCCCCGCCGGCTGCGTCGCGCACTAAGAGCGCCCCGCCGGCTGCGTCGCGCACTAAGAACACAGCCGAGAGGAGCTACCCCACGACTGAGGAAGGACGGCAGTGAGGGCCAACGCACTAAGCAGGGCAGAGAAGACCTACCCCACGACCGAGGTCAGGAAGGGCGGCGGTGAAGAGAGACCCCTCGTCCAAGGTAAGGTGCGATGGCTGTGCTTCGCTGGCCGGGAGCAGCCAGGAGCAGCCGGGATGAGATATCCCACACCCGAGGTAAGAGAAACCCAAGTAAGACAGTAGGTCTTGAAAGAGGGCATCAGAGGGCAAATACACTAAAACCATTCTCACAGAAAACTAGTCAATCTAATCACACAAGGACCACACCCTTGTCTAACTCAATGAAATTAAGCCATGCCCGAGGGGCAACCTGGGATGGGCGGGTCATGGTGGAGAGATATGACAGGGTGTGGTCCGCTGGAGAAGGGAATGGCAAACCACTTCAGTATTCTTGCCTTGAGAACCCCATGAACAGTATGAAAAGACAAAATGATAGGATACTGAAAGAGAAACTCCCCAGGTCAGTAAGGGCCCAATATGCTACTGGAGATCAGTGGAGAAATAACTCCAGAAAGAATGAAAGGATGGAGCCAAAACAAAAAGAATACCCAGCTGTGGATGTGTCTGGTGATAGAAGCAAAGTCCGATGCTGTAAAGAGCAATATTGCATAGGAACCTGGAATGTCAGGTCCATGAATCAAGGCAAATTGGAAGTGGTCAAACAAGAGATGGCAAGAGTGAATGTCGACATTCTAGGAATTAGCGAACTAAAATGGACTGGAATGGGTGAATTTAACTCGGATGACCATTATATCTACTACTGTGGGCAGGAATCCCTCAGAAGAAATGGAGTGTCCATCATGGTCAACAAAAGAATCCGAAATGCAGTACTTGGATGCAATCTCAAAAATGACAGAATGATCTCTGTTCGTATCCAAGGCAAACCATTCAATGTCACAGTAATCCAAGTCTATGCCCCAACCAGTAACGCCGAAGAAGCTGAAGTTGAACGGTTCTATGAAGACCTACAAGACCTTTTAGAACTAACACCCAAAAAAGATGTCCTTTTCATTATAGGGGACTGGAATGCAGAAAGTAGGGAAAACTACTAGACCATTCAGGTATGACCTAAATCAAATCCCTTATGATTATACAGTGGAAGTGAGAAATAGATTTAAGGGCCTAGATCTGATAGATAGAGTGCCTGATGAACTATGGAATGAGGTTCGTGACATTGTACAGGAGACAGGGATCAAGACCATCCCCATGGAAAAGACATGCAAAAAAGCAAAATGGCTGTCTGGGGAGGCCTTACAAATAGCTGTGAAAAGAAGAGAAGCGAAAAGCAAAGGAGAAAAGGAAAGATATAAACATCTAAATGCAGAGTTCCAAAGAATAGCAAGAAGAGATAAGAAAGTCTTCTTCAGTGATCAATGCAAAGAAATAGAGGAAAACAACAGAATGGGAAAGACTAGGGATCTCTTCAAGAAAATCAGAGATACCAAAGGAACATTTCACGCAAAGATGGGCATGATAAAGGACAGAGATGGTGTGGACCTAACAGAAGCAGAAGATATTAAGAAGAGGTGGCAAGAATACACAGAAGAACTATACAAAAAAGAGCTTCAAGACCTAGACAATCATGATGATGTGATCACTGACCTAGAGCCAGACATCTTGGAATGTGAAGTCAAATGGGCCTTAGAAAGCATCACTACGAACAAAGCTAGTGGAGGTGATGGAATTCCAGTGGAACTACTCCAAGTCCTGAATGATGATGCTGTGAAAGTGCTGCACTCAATATGCCAGCAAATTTGGAAAACTCAGCAGTGGCCACGGGACTGGAAAAGGTCAGTTTTCATCCCAATCCCAAAGAAAGGCAATGCCAAGGAGTGCTCAAACTACCGAACAATTGCACTCATCTCACACGCTAGTAAAGTAATGCTCAAAATTCTCCAAGCCAGGCTTCAGCAATATGTGAACCGTGAACTTCCTGATGTGCAAGCTGGTTTTAGAAAAGGCAGAGGAACCAGAGATCAAATTGCCAACATCCGCTGGATCATGGAAAAAGCAAGAGAGTTCCAGAAAAATATCTATTTCTGCTTTATTGACTATGCCAAAGCCTTTGACTGTGTGGATCACAATAAACTGTGGAAAATTCTGAAAGAGATGGGAATACCAGACCACCTGATCTGCCTCTTGAGAAATCTGTATGCAGGTCAGGAAGCAACAGTTAGAACTGGTCATGGAACAACAGACTGGTTCCAAATAGGAAAAGGAGTACATCAAGGCTGCATATTGTCACCATGTTTATTTAACTTATATGCAGAGTACATCATGAGAAATGCTGGACTGGAAGAAACACAAGTTGGAATCAAGATTGCCAGGAGAAATATCAATAACCTCAGATATGCAGATGACACCACTCTTATGGCAGAAAGTGAAGAGGGGCTAAAAAGCCTCTTGATGAAAGTGAAAGTGGAGAGTGAAAAGGTTGGCTTAAAGCTCAACATTCAGAAAACGAAGATCATGGCATCTGGTCCCATCGCTGCATGGGAAATAGATGGGGAAACAGTAGAAACTGTGTCAGGCTTTGTTTTTCTGGGCTCCAAAATCACTGCAGATGGTGACTGCAGCCATGAAATTAAAAGACGCTTACTCCTTGGAAGGAAAGTTATGACCAACCTAGATAGCATATTCAAAAGCAGAGACATTACTTTACCAACAAAGGTTCGCCTAGTCAAGGCTATGGTCTTTCCTTTGGTCATGTATGGATGTGAGAGCTGGACTGTGAAGAAAGCTGAGCGCCGAAGAATTGATGCTTTTGAACTGTGGTGTTGGAGAAGACTCTTGAGAGTCCCTTGGACTGCAAGAAGATCCAACCAGTCCATTCTGAAGATCAATCCTGGAATTTCTTTAGAAGGAATGATACTGAAGCTGAAACTCCAGTATTTTGGCCACCTCATGCGAAGAGTTGACTCATAGGAGAAGACTCTGATGCTGGGAGGGATTGAGGGCAGGAGGAGAAGGGGACGACAGAGGATGAGATGGCTGGATGGCATCACTGACTCGATGGATCCAAGTCTGAGTGACCTCCGGGAGCTGGTGATGGACAGGGAGGCCTGGCGTGCTGCGGTTCATGGTGTCGCAAAGAGTCGGACACGACTGAGCGACTGATCTGATCTGATCTGATCCTTCCTTTGTCATTAAAAAGTATCTTGGGAGGCACATTTTTGGACTGTAAATATCCTACCTTTCCTCAAACTTTCACCCACAACTTCTAACATTCACCATGCAACAACTATTACTGTATTTTACTAATGGCAATTTTCTTTTATCCCTTGCATCTTCCACATTCATTATAATTTGGTAAGAAAACACTATCTCTTCTCCATGTATTTATCCATTATTTATTTATATCATGAATATTATTTTATTCTAGAGGTTATAATTGAATAGTATTATTATTATTTTGTTACTCACTTTGCTCTAACTTTGCAATTAAGACATCTTTAAAGTTGGCTTCTTTACCCTTTTAATGTATCCCTTTTCTTTTTCTGAATATTTACTTTCTGACATTATTACAATACACTCTATAGACTCATCTTGTATTTTCCCTGCTCCTGCTCTGGAATCAACTACTTCTCCAAGGAGCTTTATTAGAACATGGCCTTTAGAAACCAAGATCAGAGTGGTTGGTATGTTCATTCCTACTTACACTTACACACGCACACACAAATACACACAAAAATTCTTCCTGGAAATATATATCATAGTATATTGTATACCACATGATATATCATATGGAGTAATATAGATATAATATACTATTATATTATAGTATAATGAACTATATCATTGCATCATATACCTGGAATTATATACCATAATATACCACTGAAGGAAGGATTTTTGTGTGTGTTTGTGTATGCGTGTATAAGTGTGTGTTGTCCTAGCACTGTCCCCTGAAAGGGCTTAAAATAGTTGACATTTTAGTAGAAATGTCAGCAGTTTCCTTTTAGAAGACTAGAAAAGAGCTTTGAATACTTAACTTATTTGCATGTATAGTTGTGGTAATAAAATATGATTTTAAAAATAGATCTATGGAAAATGACAAAATACATAAACTTAACATTGTATAACTGATTATTTTCTTCTAGAGTCAACTGCTCTCCCATTTTCCTAAATGATTACTCTAATGTCTTCTCAAATATCAAAAACTTCCTTCACCATCTTCACTCTTGACTGATAATTATCTGAGAAAATAGATGTAATTAAAACATCATTTTATAAGTTTCTAAAATGTCTACCACCTACCTGTCCATATATTCTGGCTTATCTTCTATTACCAACAGATAGATGGATACATAGATAGACAGACAGACAGAATTTTCTTTGCTTCTAACAGAGGCCAATCACTTACTCAAGGATATTTGACCCAACAACTGTCTCCTTAGAAGTACAGTAACAATTTTTCTCTCTGTTCAATATTACTGTTACCACAATATACACATGCTAATGCTTCTATATAATATTTTATACCTTTTCAAAACACCTGGTGATATAAGTGCTTTCTGTAACTCCATTTCTCACCTTTGTTCCACTGAAACTGCTCTTGACAAGGTCACAAATAATCTCCATCTACAATGTTAAATCCAACAGATAATTCTAAATTCTCATTTTATTCATCTCTGTAATTTGACACTGCTTTTATCACTCTGTTCTGCTGGAAACAATTCCTACATTGACTCCCAGGTTGGTAATTCATCCTATCTTATTCTCTTTCACTTTGTAGCTGTCCCTCATTTTCATAACCAAAACAAATCTTGCTAACTAAAATGTCCCAGAATTTAGTTCTTAGGTGGACTTTCTTTTCTTCTTAAATGTATTTCTTTGGTGGCTTTATTTGGTCTTATCCTTTCAGTACATCTGCATGTTTATGGAATGCAAATATAAATACCCAACTTGGAGTTTTCCCTGAATTTCAGAATTATAAATACAATTGACTACTTATTATATCCACTTGGATATGTTATATTAAACCTAAGATGCCAAAATTGATTTTTTTTTCCCCCAAATCCTTCTACATTTTTAGGTCTTACCTAGCTCAGCAACTGGTAGTCTAATCTTCAATTGTTAAAAACCTTGGAGATGTCCTTGACTTCTCTTTCTCTCACACATTCCATCTAGTCCTTAAGCAAATATTGCTGGCTTTAAAGCTACATCAGGATTTGACCATTTATCATAATTTCCACTAATATACTCCCAGACCAATCTACCACAATTTTTCACCTAAACTATACACTATATCCTAGTGTGTTTCTATGCTAGAATCCCTTTTCTGGTGCTGTGTCTCAGCACAGAAAACCAAGCAAGCCTTGTAAGAGGTATTTACAGAGAATTTTTTTCTAGTGTATAGAAGGAAAGAAACCACAGATGGACTAAAATGCAGCTAAGTGTATAGTCAATAATATAGGAGTTGAGACAAGCCCTTGTTTGTGACTTCTAATGTCTCTGTAAATAAGTTAGGAAGTCATTTGCCTGAAGAAACTCAAGGGGAGATGTGAGGATGTGAAATATAAGAGAATTAAATTTTAAACAGTAGCTGTGAAGAATAGAAAAATAATGGAGCAGGGAAATGTATAAGTAACATAACAATTTAAATCTTGTTTCAGTTTGTGCATCATACTTTTGTATTAGCACTAGTCTAGATGATTTGTTGATTTTTATTCAGCTCAATTTAACTACCAGGGAATAGAACACTGAAAAATGGCCAGTTTAAATCATCCAGGGTGGATTTTTTTCCCACCTGGAGTTACCATGGAAAAAACGCCAGAAAATGTGAGTTGAAGATATTGTCAACAGAGTAAAATCTTGGATAATCTGAAAGTACAAGCCAAGAAAACACAGATGTGATGGTAAATTTTTATATGTCAACTTGCCTAGGCTAAGGGATGCCCAGATAGCTGGTAAAACACTATTTTTGGGTGTGTCTGACAGGATGTTTCTAGAAGAGATAATTATTTGAATCAGTAAACTGAGTAAAGATACACCCTCACCAGTGTGGCAGGCATTACCCAAACTCCTGAGGTACCCAATAGAACAGAAAGTAGAGCTAATTATCTTTCTTTTCTTGAGCTAGGATATCATCCTACTCCTGTCCTCAGATATCAAAGCTCCACATTTCTAGGTCCTGAGATATATATATATATATATATATATATATATATATATATATATATATATATAGAGAGAGAGAGAGAGAGATATATACAGAGAGAGAGAGAGAGACATATATATGTGTGTGTGTGTGTCTATATATAGAGAGACATATACATGTCTATAGTCATATGTATGTCTATATATATAGAGAGAGACATAGATATAGATACATTTCAGCAAAGAAAGGATGGGCGAGGGGAGTAAGAGAGAAAGAAAGGAAGCAAGGAGGGAAAGACTAGAATCATCTGAGAAACTAAGAGCCAGGTTATTTTTCAGCAGCAGCAGTAGTATAGGTATCAGTGACATAAATTTTGAGAAAACAATTTCACCCTATGAAATTCTATACTTGACTGGCTTAGTAATTTTAGAGAGACAAAGATTCAGAAAGTTGAAATTCAATAAACTTTATCTAAGGAAGTTACTTGGAGAATGTATTTTAGTCAAATAAGTGTGAAGACTAAAAGAAGGGAAAAAAATGGGATTACTCCAAAACTTTAATACAAATGAAATTCAGAATGACATAAGAGTTTATGATAGACCTGAGTAGTAACCATCCAAAATAAAATAGGAAATCAAAAGCCTCCAAATTCAAGTAACAGAATAAAAACCTAAAACATATCAGCCACAAGTTTAAGAAGATATTTGTATATAATTCTAAGAAACCAAAAATAATTTAAAATCTCAATAGTATAATATCTATAGTATTATATATTATATACTTTAAAATCTCAATAATATACATAATATATTATATATTAGTAATATTATAATATTAATAATATATGTTAATAATTTAATAACATTTATCACATAAATTATAATATAATTATATAAAAATATATATCCTATATATTATTGAGATTTTAAAGTATATAATATATAATACTACAGATGTTACATAGTATATTACTGAAATTTTAAATTGCTTTTGGTTTCTCACTTAGAAATATATATAAGTATATATAGCATATATTATTCTGTATCATATAATAAATGGAGAGAAAAACTACAACAAAGTTGCGACCAAAATATTAAGTAAACTTGACCTGCCAAATCTTAAATCACTGATACACTAGGACCATGTGTTTTCAGGGCTTCCCTGGTGGCTCAGACAGTAAAGAATATTTCTACAATGTAGATCACCCAGGTTGAGTCCTTCCATTGTGGAGATCCCCTGGAGAAGGGAAAAGCTACCCACTTCAGTATTCTTGCCTAGAGAATACCATGATTAGAGGAACCTGGTGGTCTACGGTCCATGGAATCCCAAAGGATCGGACATGATTGAGTGACCAACACTTTCAACTTTTTTACTTTTATGTGGTTTTGATGCTACAAGGTTATACTGAATCTATGAGAAAAAAACAATATCCTATCACTCTGCTTGCTTTTTTACTGCATTGTAAGGGCTTCCTGCATGGCTCAGTTGGTAAAGAATCTGCCTGCCGTGCAAGAGACTTAGGATTGATTCATGGGTCAGGAAGATTCCCTGGAGAAGGAAATGGCAACCCACCCCAGTATTCTTGCCTGGAGAATCCCATGGACAGAGGAGCCTCGCAGGCTACAGCCCATTGGGTCACAAGAGTCAGACATGACTTAGCAACTAAAGAGAGAGAGAGAGAATGTTTCACTGTAAAGTAAATCCTCTTATTTTTTTTTAACATTCAAAGTTGAACTTGAGATCAAACAAGAGTGTTTAAATAGAGTTTAACAAACAAACTCATAGGAAAAAAATATCATATTTGTGGTTACCAGGGGCAGGAAGGTGAGGAGAGGAGGAAATAGATGAAGGCAGTCACAAGGTACAAACATCCAATTACAAAACAAGTTCTAAGGATAAAATGTATAATATGAATATAATTAACACTGTCATCAGTAATATATGACAGTTGTTAAGAGATTCAAAACTAACAGTTCTCACCACAAGGAAAAATAAATTTTTCCTATTTCTTAACTCTATAATTCTTTGCCGGGAGAAATATCAATAACCTCAGATATGCAAATGACACCACACTTATGGCAGAAAGTGAAGAGGAACTTAAGAGACAATTGATGAAGGTAAAAGAGGAGAGTGAGAAAACTGGTTTAAAACTCAACATTCAAGAAATGAAGATCATGGCATCTGGTCCCATCACTTCATGGCAAACAAATGGTGAAACAGTGGAAGAGAGACAGACTTTATTTTCTTGGACTCCAAAATCACTACAGATGGTGACTGCACTGATGAAATTAAAAGATGCTTGCTCCTTGGAAGAAAAGCTATGACCAACCTAGACAGCATATTAAAAAGCAGAGACATTACTTTGCTCACAAAGATCTGTATAATCAAAGCTACAATTTTTCCAGTAGTCATGTATGGATGTGAGACTTGGAGCATAGAGAAGGCTGAGTTCCAAAGAATTGATGCTTTCGAGTTGTGGTGCTGAAGGATACTCTTGAGAGTCCTTTGGACTGTAAGGAGATCAAATCAGTCAATCTGAAAAGAAATCAATCTTGAATATTCATTGGAAGAACTGATGCTGAGGCTGAAGCCCAGTATTTGTCCACCTGATACAAACAACTGACTCACTGGAAAAGACTCTGATGCTGAGAAAGATTGAAGGCAGGAGGAGAAGGGGATGACAGAGGATGAGATGGTTGGAAGGCATTACAGACTCAATGGACGTGAGTTTGAGCAAGTTCCAGGAGATGGTGAAGGACAGGGCAACATGGCCTGCTGCAGTCCATGGAGTCACAAATAGTTGGACACACCTGGGTGACTGAACAACAACAAATTAAAAGACGCTTACTCCTTGGAAGAAAAGTTATGACCCACGTAGACAGCATACTAAAAAGCAGAGACATTACTTTGCCAACAAAGGTCCGTCTAGTCAAGGCTATGATTTTTCCAGTAGTTATGTATGGGTGTGAGAGTTGGACTATAAAGAAAGCTGAGCACTGAAGAATTGATACTTTTGAACTGTGGTGTTGGAGAAGACTCTTGAGAGTCCCTTGGATCCAACCAGTCCATCGTAAAGGAGATCAGTCCTGAATATTCATTAGAAGGATTGATGTTGAAGCTGAAACTCCAGTACTTTGGCCAACTGATGTGAAGAACTGACTCTTTGGAAAAGCCCCTGATGCTGGGAAAGATTGAAGGCAGGAGAAGGGGATGACAGAGGATGAGATGGTTGGATGGCATCACCAACTCAATGGATATGAGTTTAAGTAAACTCCAGGAGTTGGTGATGGACAAGGAGGCCTGGCTTGCTGCAGTCCATGGAGTCATAAAGAATTGGACCTGACTGAGCAACTGAACTGATGAGATGATGGATATTCATTAAACTTTATTGTGAGAATAATTTCATGATGTATATAAGGCAAATCATTATGCTGTACATCTTCAAGGTGCACAGTGCTGTGTATCTATTACATTTCAGTAAAAATGAGGCAGGTAAAATGTAAAAATTATAAATAAGGTTTAAAAATAAAGTAAATATTACTTATTCTGAAAATTTAGTCAAACAGTTGACAAAAGTTGAGGTTTAAAAAAGAAAGAGAGGTGTGGAGGAAAAGTTGCAACTAATAAAACACAAAAGACAGGGTTGTAAAGTTTAAGAAGGAAGGAATATATGGTACAAAGTCAAACATTAAAATAACTATTGGTTATTGGAAGTTAATCAAGGATCAGATCAGATCAGATCAGTCGCTCAGTCATGTCCGACTCTTTGCGACCCCATAAACTGCAGCACGCCAGGCCTCCCTATCCATCACCAGCTCCCGGAGGTCACTCAGACTCACATCCATCGAGTCAGTGATGCCATCCAGCCGTCTCATCCTCTGTCGTCCCCTTCTCCTCCTGCCCTCAATCCCTCCCAGCATCAGAGTCTTCTCCAATGAGTCAACTCTTCGCATGAGGTGGCCAAAATACTGAAGTTTCAGCTTTAGCATCATTCCTTCCAAAGAAATCCCAGGGCTGATCTCCTTCAGAATGGACTGGTTGGATCTCCTTGCAGTCCAAGGGACTCTCAAGAGTCTTCTCCAACACCACAGATGAAAAGCATCAATTCTTCAGCGCTCAGCCTTCTTCACAGTCCAGCTCTCACATCCATACATGACCACAGGAAAGACCAGAGCCTTGACTAGGCGAACCTTTGTTGGCAAAGTAATGTCTCTGCTTTTGAATATGCTATCTAAGTGGGTCATAATTTTCCTTCCCAGGAGTAAGCGTCTTTTAATTTCATGGCTGCAGTCACCACCTGCAGTGACTTTGGAGCCCAGAAAAATAAAGTCTGACACTGTTTCCACTGTTTCTCCATCTATTTCCCATGCAGTGATGGGACCAGATGCCATGATCTTCGTTTTCTGAATGTTGAGCTTTAAGCCAACCTTTTCACTCTCCACTTTCACTTTCATCAAGAGGCTTTTTAGTTCCTCTTCACTTTCTGCCATAAGGGTGGTGTCATCTGCATATCTGAGGTTATTGATATTTCTCCCAGCAATCTTGATTCCAACTTGTGTTTCTTCCAGTCCGGCATTTCTCATGATGTACTCTGCATATAAGTTAAATTAACATGGTGACAATATACAGCCTTGACGTACTCCTTTTCCTATTTGGAACCAGTCTGTTGGCCCATGTCCAGTTCTAACTGTTGCTTCCTGACCTGCAAACAGATTTCTCAAGAGGCAGGTCAGGTGGTCTGGTGTTCCCATCTCTTTCAAGGATATGAAAGGGTAAAAGAAAAATAACTACATTAAGTATAAAAAAGTGGAGGGGTGAGAATGGTAGATAAGTATGAGAATGAAAAATCTTCCTTTTCACAGAGTAAATAAATAATGCCTAGATAATAAATAATGTTTTATGCCTATGATTTATTTTTCAAGGAATAATCATCAATAGGAATAAAAAGTAGATTTTAAAAATGATTTCTTCTAGGGGAAAGGACTGGGGGCTTAAAGGCTTAAGCTGGAGCTGGAGGTGGCTAGCTTTTTACTGTATTAATAGACTTTGTGTTGCTTTTACTTCTGTATTACCATGTGCATATATGATTCATGGACAGAGGAGTCTGGCAAGCTATAGGCCATGGGGTCACAAGAAGTTGGACATGACTGAGCATTCACACACATATAACTGTGTTACAACAAATAAGTCAGTCTTTTTCTCAGATAGTTGTATAAAAGCATCTTGCCTTGATATCTTCTCTAGCCATGGTATAAGTCATCCAGGAAAAAAACCAGAGTGGGAGGAGGCTTAGGAACTACTCAGCTATGGTGATACTTTAACTATAAAGCCAGAGTTGAAGTTTAGAGAAAATAGCTTAAGTAGTAGAGAACTACTGTGTATGTGCTTAGTCATTCAGTCATGTTCGATTCTTTGTAACCCCATGGACTGTAGCCTGCCAGGCTCCTCTGTCCATGAAATTCTCCAGGCAAGAATACTGGAGTGGTTAGCCATTCCAGACCTATGGATCAAACTGGGTCTTCTGCACTGCAGGTGGATTCTTCACCATCTGAGCCACTAGGGAAATGCAGAGAACTAGTAGGTACTAAAAATTCATGAAGACAAGCAGAGCCTAGAACCCAAAAAGTAGATACTCACAAAATATGGCTATGAGAGAAAAGAATACTGATAAGCCAGTCTGAATTTGTTTGAAGCTTCTGTCTATTCATTTGATCCTCAAGTGCTAACTGAGATGGGAAGTACTATAGCCAGTTAGAGACTGGGACAAAAATAATGAAATCACCAGGAAGTTCCTCAAATGATTCTTGCCTGACAATTGTATGGTCACTGCTTTAAGTAATATGGATAAGAAATTACTGAAGTCAGTGTCTACTTTCTTGACTGGTATAATCCATTCTCATTATTCATAGTTATTATGCTCTATATTTATTTTTCTGGGCTCCAAAATCACTGCAGATGGTGACTGCAGCCATGAAATTAAAAGACGCTTACTCCTTGGAAGGAAAGTTATGACCAACCTAGATAGCATATTCAAAAGCAGAGACATCACTTTGCCAACAAAGGTTCGCCTAGTCAAGGCTATGGTCTTTCCTGTGGTCATGTATGGATGTGAGAGCTGGACTGTGAAGAAGGCTGAGCGCCGAAGAATTGATGGTTTTGAACTGTGGTGTTGGAGAAGACTCTTGAGAGTCCCTTGGACTACAAGGAGATCCAACCAGTCCATTCTGAAGGAGATCAGCCCTGGGATTTCTTTGGAAGGAATGATGCTAAAGCTGAAACTTCAGTATTTTGGCCACCTCATGCGAAGAGTTGACTCATTGGAGAAGACTCTGATGCTGGGAGGGATTGGGGGCAGGAGGAGAAGGGGACGACAGAGGATGAGACGGCTGGATGGCATCACTGACTCGATGGATGTGAGTCTGAGTGACCTCCGGGAGCTCGTGATGGATAGGGAGGCCTGGCGTGCTGCAGTTCATGGGGTCACAAAGAGTCAGACACGACTGAGCGACTGATCTGATCTGATCTGATCTGATGCTCTATAGAGGGCTTCACAGGTGGTTCACTGTTAAAGAAACCACCTTTCAATGCAGGAGACTCAGGAGACATGGGTTTGATCCTGCGTCAGGAAGATTTCATGGAGGAGGACATGGCAACCCACTCCAGTATTCTTGCTTAGAAAACCCCACAGACAGAGGAACCTGCTGGGCTACAGTTCATATGGTTGCAAAGAGCTGGACACAACTGAAGCTACTGAGCATGCATGCTCTATAGGGTAACTATGAACACTGCATTAGAGCATATTAAACCAATGCTCCCAGGAGAAATACAGAGTTAGGTTCCTATGAGTCTTTGGTCACAACATTTCCATCCACAGATTGATATATAGTCTTATTTTACATGCATTCTATTTACAGGCACTTCATTAAATAGATATTGCTGAATCATTAACATTGAACTCATGACCAACAGCCCTGTAACTCATACTTGAATAAAGCTTATCTACCATGTTTATTGATATTTTCTCAGTAGAGAATGCCACAGCTTTTTTTGTATTTACAGACACTAGAATACATTTGCACTATGCTTTTAAACAATGAAGGCACTAACCAAAAAACATGAAAATTGAAAAATATGGCTCTAAACAGATCATGGAAGGTGAACATTTGTTAACTGTGTGATAGTTGAAACAAGAAAGCAGAGACTTACTTTGTTCCAAGTCATTTGAGAATGTGCTTTGACCTTAGATGGAAAAGTACACAAAACTTGACTAAGACTTTTGATCTCTGAGCATGCATGCAAATGACTGCAAAAGTGCCATCAATATCGATTTTGGAGTTTACAAATAAATTTTAGCAAGTAGATGAATTCTTTTTTAAATTTTTTAATTTAATAATTATGATACTATGGCTTTCCCGGTGGCTCAGATGGTAAAGAATTTGCTTGCAAAGCAGGAGACCTGGGTTTGATCACTGGGTCAGGAACATCCTCTGAAGAAAGGAACGGCTTCCCACTCCAGTATTTCCTGGAGAATTCCATGGACAGAGGAGCCTGGCAGGCTACAGTCCATGGGGTCTCAGGCTACAATTGATCAACTAACACTTTCACTTTGGACTTCCCAGGTGGTGCTAGTAGTAAAGAACCCACCTACCAGTGCAGGCAACATAAGAGATGTGAGTTGGATCCCTGGGTAAGGAAGATCCCCTGGAGGAGGGCAGGCAACTCACTCCAGTGTCTCTTGCCTGGAAAATTCCATGGACAGAGGTGTCTGGTGGGCTACAGTCCATGGGGTGGCAAAAAGTCAGACATGAGTGAGCATGCACACACACACACACACACACACCTGTACATATATACATACTTATATTCCCATATATATCTGAGGTTTTACACTAAGGCATATGTGTATAACCTAAAAAATTCAGAAGTATCAGCAAGTGCATTTCATCTTCCTGATATTTTTTTTACTCAGATATTAAAGAAAAAGGATTATTACTCTTAATGTGATAAGAGCAACATCTTTGTTTTTCAGCCTGGTGCAATTGACATAAATTTTGAAATTTTTTTTTCAGGGCTGGGCAAGTATCTAGGAAGTGTTATAATAATGATGATGATAGTCATAAAAATATTTTATGCAGTTTCTTTCACATGAAAATTAACATGTGCCTTTCACATTGCCATCCCATAATTAATGCCATATGTCTTTTTTATTGAAAAGACAGTTTGGGATGATGTAGCTGCAGAAAATTATTTATAGCCTGCTTTAAATTATATTACTTACAAAAACATCATTTCCTGAAAACACTAGGAGAATATTACCATTTTCCTTTATAATCATATGTTATGTCTACATTGACATATTTAGTCATTGTTTACACAGAAAAGTAGCAATTAATACAAACAGTCTATCCTTCCTTTTCCACCTCCTTTTTTTTTTTTTTTTTATCCATTCTGTAAGTATCTTTTCCTTTAGTGACCTGATCATTCAGTAGTTTGGGGGCAGTGTTTTTTACTGTGTTTTTTCTTAAAATAATCACTCAAGATGTTTACATACTGTTTAGCTCCTTACATTTTGATTACATTCAGCATGTATATCTTTTCACATTTTTCATCCTCTTTTTTAAAAAAATAAACTTTGAGATATGAATATAGAAATAAAGCATGTTATTTTTAATTATACAATTAATGGACTTGGATAATGTATACTCCTGTTTAACCACTATCAAAATTAAAATATAAAGCATTTCTACCAACCCCAAACTTTCTGAAGTGCCTCTTTGCAGCCAGTGCAATGTATCCATGAAATTCAGATTTACTTTCTGCTGCTAAAGATTGTTTTGACTTTCTAACATTTCATATAAATAGATTCATACACTATGAACTTGCATTCATCTGGTTTATTTCCTACAGCATACTATTTTTTTATATTCATCCATATTATTTCCTATATCAGCAGCTTGTTTCTTTCTATTATTTAGAAGTATCCTATTCTATGAATTTATGAAAATATGTTTGTTAAATTACTTGCTAATCAATATTTAGATTGCTCTCAGTTCTTGACCCTTATGAATAAAGCTTCTATGAATATTACTGTACAAGTTTTTTTAATGAATGAATGTTTCCACATCTCTTTGATAACAGTGAAAATGTTGGGTGGTATAATAGGTACACATTTAAAGATACTGTCAAATAGTTTTCCAAAGTGGCTGTATCATTTTGCATTCTTACCTACAATGTAAAAGTGTTAAAGTGGCTCTGCATCCTTGCTAACACTTGTTATTTCAATGTCAGCCATTCTAATAGGTGAGGAATTGTATCTAATTGTGTTCTTAACTAGATTTTCCTGATTACTAAAGATGCTAAGAATCCTTTCAATACTTACTTCACATTCATATATCTTACTTTATGAAATGTTTGTTTCAATGTCTTGATTTTGCCCATTTCCCACTGCACTGATTTATTTTTCATTCTGTGACAACGCTCTATCTGTATATCTATATATCTCTCTCTACATAATATAGATTATATAGATTACATAAATATGTCTACATAAAGTTTTAAATCATAGTACTATTTCTCTAACTTTGTTGTTATGTTACAAAATTGCTTTAATTATATTAGGTTGTTTATTTTTTCAATCAATTTGGTATATCTTACCATTTATTTAGGACTTTTGCTTCTCTCAGTATTACTTTGTAGTTTCCAGTGTGTATGACTGGTACCTACTTTGATAAATGTCTCTCTATTTCATATTTTTTAGTATGTCATTCCTTTATAAATTAGCTTCTACAATCATTTTTATATTGTATATTCAGAAATAATCACATTTAGAAAGGGCATTGATAGAGTTAACCTAATTACATAGCTAAGCCAAGTATCTATTAGATCTTTGAATCTACTCTATATCCTCACAACTCAATGACAGTTTAATATCCTTGACTATTTCCAATGATAACACTCTTCTTGTTAAAGCAAACCATTATAGCATTTTAAAGTGACTCTGAATATTAGAAGGAAACTTTTTTTAAGTTAAGGTGAAATTTATAGTCTTAATTTTTCATCTTCTTCCCACCCCTGAAATCATAAAAAAACAATTCTAATTGATGCATAATATAAAAGTCCCTCAAATATTTGAAGACCACTATTAAGTTTATTTATTTATTTATTTATTTTTGTTTTCTGATTGGTCTTTATTCTAGGCCAGTACCCCAGTTATTCCAATAGTTAATTATGTATAATATCATATCTGAAATGAGTCACCAGTCCAGGTACAATGCCTGATAACGGATGCCTGGGGCTAGTGCACTGGGACGACCCAGAGGTATGGTATGGGGAAGGAGGAGGAGGAGGAGGGTTCAGGATGGGGAACACATGTATACTTGTGGTGGATCCATCTTGATGTATGGAAAAAGCAATACAATATTGTAAAGTTAAGCAAAATAAAATTTAATTAAAAAAAAAAATTATGTGGTCTGAGGTCCCAACAATCCATGTATTAGACAAGCTCCTGCATATGAATATCTCCTCTCAAGGATGATGTTCAGAAGTAAACACAATGCTTACATTTTGGCCTTTATAGTATTAAATATATTGGGAAGATCATATCTTTAAACTCTGACAATTCTAGATTTTCACAATTTGGTTCCAAGCATATTCAACAATTAGATATCTTAAGCCTTTGGCTAGGTATGCCTGGAACACTTGATCAATGTTAATTTTTGTTTGTTTTTCAGAATTCTCACTTGTAGTTTCATTTTGTAGTGAATTAGAATGCTAAAACAGTTGCTCTCACAGTGAAGAATCGTTTGTTAAAAATCTCTGCTTTGTGTGCCTAATTTTATGCTACCTGCATAAGACACTCATTTCCACGTTTAGTCTAGATATATACCATGTTAGGTGGGCAAGAAATATGTCTCTAATTTTAATTGGTTACAGTTAATCAAAAGAAAAGGTCAACAACTAACATAAATGAACATAAACACTTTATCCGTGATGAAAGCCAATTATAATAAGAATTTTATGCAATCAAAGAGAAATGTAAATCTATAATGTTAATTAACCCTTTATCCCATGGGTAAGTTCCAATATTTTAGTTGTTTATTTTCAAAGAAGAATATGAGTAGACAGCAAAATAATGCAGCTTCCTTCATGAAACAATAAATACTTGGAAATGGTGGGTGTGTGCTAAGTCGCTTCAGTTGTATTCAACTGGTTGTGATCTTATGGACTATAGTCCATCAGACTCCTCTTTCCATGGGGATTCTCCAGGCAAGAATACTGTAGTGGGTTGCAGTGCTCTTCTCCAAGGATCCTCCCCGCCCCCCGCCCCCCGGGGATCAAACCTGCCACTCTTATGTCTCCTGCATTGACAAGCAGGTTCTTTACCACTGGAAAGCCCTTGGAAATGGTACAACTACTCAAAATTCAGGTCTAAGATCATTTTAATAATTGTCTACTCTTCAAAATGCCCATGTATCAGACAATTAAAATTTTACTTATGCTTAAATGACTACCAATTTAGCAAAATATTCATGATAGTTTTACTTGTTACACTAAACTCTTAAATATAATTAAACTAATAATTGTGAGTGATTCAGTTGATCACAAAGTCATCACTGATTAATATATATTAAATTTAACAAAGAATGATGTCAGCATGATAAGAGAATGAGGAGTTCCAGCCTTTCTCACTGAAACACCTGTTTAACAATCATCCATGGATAAAAATGACTTCATGAAATCTCCAGGATCAAGATGAAGCCTCAGTGTCCTGGAACAGTATAAAAAGAAGAAAAAATATATTGAAAATGGTAAGAAAAGCAGTATTGCTTTTCACCTCCCCTAAAGCAGCACATCACAACCCCATGGGGGAAAGAGAGAGTAAAATGAGCATCTGACTTTCCCAGACCTTCAGAGATCTCTTCTCTCAAAGCCTCATACAAGACACTGAGGGAATCAGCATGGTTGGATCACTTGGGGTTAGCTAAGAACAAAAGAAAAGGGCAGAAATTCTCAATGGCTAGAGTAAGGATCTCAGCACCTGGCCCATCGCTCCCCGACTTCTGCAGGAAACAGGCTTATCCATTCTGGGAACCTGTTATTGGGCCTGCCCATGTAGATCCTGGCAGCCAGCCCCTTCATACACTACACTTTGGCCAGGTTGACTGATGAGGGGCTTTCCTTGCTGAAGCCAGTCTACAAAGAAGAGGTGGATTTGTGTCTTCAAATGTGCAGAGACCAATGCATGGCCACAAGAATTGCAAAGAATTAGGGAAATATGACATGATCAAGGGGCTTCCCTGGTGGCTCATATGGTAAAGAATCTACCAGCAATGCAGGAGACCCAGGTTCAATCCCCTGGAGAAGGAAATGGGAACAAAATAAGGTTCCTAAACTGAAGCTAAAGAAATAGAGACCTACAAACTGCCTGACAAAGAATTCAAGTAGTCATCTGAAAGATGCTCAGTGAACTACAAAAGAACATGAACAACTAAAAAAATCAGGAAAATAATACAAGATATAAATATATTACAAAACTACAGTAGTTAAAACAGTATAGAACTGGCATAAAAACAAACATATAAACCATGGAACCAGAATAGAGAGCCCAGAAATAAACCAAACAGATATGATAAACTGATCTTCAACAGAGATCCTAAGAACAGACAATGGGGAAAGATATTTCCTTCAATAAATGGTGTTGGAAAAGCTGAATATATCCATGTGGAAAATAATAAAATTGGACTTATTTTATATCCTACACAAAACAACTCAAAATAGATTAAAGACTTAAATGTTAACACCTGAAAACAACACTTCTAGAAGAAAAGAGGAAAAAGCTTCTTGACATTGGCTTTGGTAATGATTTCTTGGCTATGACACCACAAGCATAGACCAAAAGCAAAAATAGACAAGTATGACTACATCCAACTAAAATGATGTTGCATAGTAAAGAAAAAAAAATCAATCAAAATGAAAAGAAAACTTAGAGAACAGGTGAAAATATATGAAACCCATATAACTGATAAAGGGATAATATCTTAAATATATAAGGAACTCCTATAACTCAATAGCAAAAACCAAATAACCCATAATAGAAAAAGGACTTAACCATTCCAACAAAGAAGATATACAAGTGACCAAAAGATTTATGAAAATGTGCTCAGCATCACTAAACACTAGGGAAATGCAAATTAAAATCACAATGAGCTAATCTTCTTTTAAGAAATAGTTTCTATCCTCCTGTTGGGCCCTAGTGAAAAATGGAATGATTACCTACAGGCCCTTTAGTTACTATGTGACTCGAGCTGCCCATCATGAACTAGATATTACATGACCCATCAAGCTATAAAGGTGGATTACATAGCAGAAAGTCATCATCACACAGAAGTGGGATATAAGTGTTTGGGCCTGAACATGTCGTGAAGGCTCATGCAAGTTATATGGAAATGTGCCCTAAATGTCCATTATCCCCACTCCTGCTACACTGCCACACTGGAGTCTCTCTCCCAGCCTGCAAGTATTACTTTATAGGTAGCTGTCTATGATCACTAGACCAAGGAAGAGAAGACTCCAGCCTGGTTACAGATCAGTTCAGTTAAGTTCAGTCACTCATTCATGTCTGACTCTTTGCGAGCCTACGGACTGCAGCACGCCAGGCTCCCCTGTCCATCACCAGTTCCCAGGGTTTACTCAAACTCATGTCCTTTGAGTCGGTGATGCCATCCAACCATCTCATCCTCTGTCATCCCCTTCTCCTCCCTTCTTCAATCTTTCCCAGCATCAGAGTATTTTCAAATGAGTCAGTTCTTCACATCAATGGCTAAAGTACTGGAGTTTCAGCTTCAGCATCAGTCCTTCCAATTGTCAGAAAAGTAATGTCTCTGCTTTTTAATAAGTTGTCTAGGTTGGTTACAGCTTTTCTTCTAAGGAGCAAGTGTCTTTTAATTTCATAGCTGCAATCACCATCTGCAGTGATTTTGAAGCTCCCCCAAAATAGTCTGTCACTGTTTTCCCATTTATTTGCCATTAAGTGATGGGACCAGATGCCATGACCTTAGTTTTCTGAGTGCTGAGTTTTAAGCCAACTTTTTCACTCTCCTCTTTCACTTTTATCAAGAGGCTCAGATGGTTTGACACAATAAGCATGTAGCACCAGAATGTGGATCACTATAGTACCCAGTGGGAAGAATTTCAAGCAGTGCACCTGGTTTTTCAATTGGCCTGGAAGGATAAATGACCAGATATGCAATTATATACTGAATTCATGGCTTGGCTCGATGATCAAGGTACTAAATAGAACATGATTAGAAAATTGATGACAAGAAAATTTGGGGAAGAAGTATCATAAGTGGGTAAAAAAAAATGAGATATTTGTCTTCAGTGTAAATACTCACCAAAAGGTAATCTTAGCAGAAGATGATTTTAATTAAGTGATTTAATTATCACTCTGTTCTGTGAATACCTATCAGCCTTTATCCCAAGCCATCCTTGTCATTACCCAATGAGCTCGTCAAGAAAATGACCATAGGGGCAGAGATGGACGCTACACATGAGCTCAGCAATACAGACTTCCACTCACCACAACCTATCTTGCTATGACTGCTTCCAAGTTTCCAATCAGACATCAATACCAAGTCACCAATATGGTACCATCCCATGGGTTGATTGACCAACTACCTAATTGCAGGTTGAATATATTGAACAACTTCCATCATGGAAGAAGCAGCTTCATATTGTTATTGGAGTAGACACTTACTCTGGCTATGTATTTAATCCCTGCATATAATGCTTCTCCCAAAATATCATTTGTGGACTTAGAGAATGCCTTATTCATCATCATGTCATTACACAGATCATAGTTTCTGATCAAGGAACTCACTTCACAACAAATGAAGTGAATACAATGGGTATATGCCCATGGTCATCCAATATTCCCCACCATCCTAAAGTAGCTAGTTTGATGGACTAGTAGAAGAGCATTTGGAAGATTAAGTGTCAGCTAGGTGACAATGTGTTACAGGGTTGGGACAGGCTTCTTATCTGAATAAGTATCCAATACATGATGCTCTTTCTACCAAATCCAGAATTCACATGTCCAGGAATAAAGATGTAAAACTGGAATAGCAGCACTCCCTACTACCCTAAATGACCCTCCAATAAAGTTTTGCTGGCTGTTACCGCAATCTTATGCTCTGTTGTTTTAATGGTATTGGTTCCAAAGGGAGGAATGCTTATATCTAGAGCCACAACAGTTATTTGACTGAACTGAAAGTTAAGGCTACCCAGAAACGTTGGACTCCTGAGTTTCTGAATCAACAAAGTTTATTACTGTGCTAACTGGAGTGACTGATTGTGAATACAAATGGGAATTGAACTGCTACTTCACAAAGGAGGAAAGGAAGAGTATGTCTGCAATATTCAGTTCAGTTCAGTTGCTCAGTAGTGTCCGACTCTTTGCAACCCCATGAGTCGCAGCACGCTAAGCCTCCCTGTCCATCACCAACTCCCGGAGTTTACTTATTTTTTTATTTTTTAAATACAGCCCATAGGAGAACTGCAGCGGATCGTTCCAGCCACGCTCCATGTTGCCCGGCTTCACATACAGCTCCGCCATCTCCTCTGGAGTTTACTTAAACTCATGTCCATCTAGTCGGTGATACCATCCAGCCAGCCATCCTCTGTCGTCCCCTTCTCCTCCTGCCCCAATCCCTCCCAGCATCAGGTTCTTTTACAATGAATACCCAGGACTTATCTCCTTTATGGAGATAAATGGACTGGTTGGATCTCCTTGCAATCCAAGGGACTCTAAATAGTCTTCTCCAACACCACAGTTCAAAAGCATCAATTCTTCAGGGCTCAGCTTTCTTCACAGTCAAACTTTCATATCCATACATGTCCACTGGAAAAAGCATAGCCTTGACTAGACAAACCTTTGTTGGCAAAGTAATGTCTCTGCTTTTGAATATGCTATCTGGGTTGGTCATAACTTTCCTTCCAAGGAGTAAGTGTCTTTTAATTTCATGGCTGCAATCATCATCTGCAGTAATTTTAGAGCTCCCAAAAATAAAGTCAGCCACTGTTTCCACTGTTTCTCCAACTATTTCCCATGAAGTGATGGGACCGAATGCATGATCTTCATTTTCTTTTTTTTTATTGTTGAGCTTTAAGCCAATCTTTTCACTCTATTCTTTCACTTTCAACAAGAGGCTTTTTAGTTCCTCTTCACTTTCTGCCATAAGAGTAGTGTCATCTGCATATCTGAGGTTATTGATATTTCTCCCATCAATCTTGATTCCAGCTTGTGCTTCTTCCATCCCAGCGTTTCTCATGATGTACTCTGCATAGAAGTTAAAAGAGTAGGGTGACAATATACAGCCTTGACATACTCCTTTTCCTATTTGGAACCAGTCTGTTGTTCCATGTCCAATTCTGTCTGTTGCTTCTTGACCTGCATACAGATTTCTCAAGAGGCAGGTCAGGTGGTCTGGTATTCCCATCGCTTTCAGAATTTTCCACAGTTTATTGTGATCCACACAGTCAAAGGTTTTGGCATAGTCTGCAATATAGGTGATCCCAAATGCCCTGTGGTTAAGATCAATGTAAAACTATAATAATACAATCTAGACAGAATTACTGGCTTCCCTGGTGGCTCAGAGGTTAAAGCATCTGCCTGCGATGCAGGAGACCTGGGTTCGATCCCTGGGTCAGGAAGATCCCCTGGAGAAGGAAATGGCAAACCACTCCGTCCCATGGACGGAGGAGCCTGGTGGGCTACAGTCCACAGGGTCGCAAAGAGTCAGACACGACTGAGTGACTTCATTTGACTTCACTTCAAGTATTGTTAGCTTTACATCATAGCATTTAAGTTATAAGATATCAAGGAGAAAAGTAAACATCACTATTACAGGGAAGAGATTAGTGTAGTTTGACAGTACATAGCATATCTGTATCATATTAGGTAGCATTTTGGTCTTATTTTCTTTACTTGGAAATGAAGTATAGTTAAAGGAGATGCATATAGGTGCCAAGTTGACATGACAGACTTCTGATGGTTGATTTTAAATGTCAAATTTACTAGGCCATGGGTTGCCCAGATATTTGCTTAAGCATTATTCTGAGTATTTCTGTGAAGGTGTTTCTAGATGAGATTAGCATTTGAATTAGTAGACTAAGGAAAGCAGGTTGCCCTCCTCAGTGTGGAGGGCCTCATCCAATTCATGGAAGGCTGAATGGTGCAAATATGCTAAGAGAGAATTCATTCTCTCTGCATGACTGCCTTTAAGCAGGGATATCAGTCTTCTTCTGCCCTCAGACTTAAACTTGGATTGGAATTTACACTATTGGTTCCCCTGATTCTCAGGCTTTCAGACTCAGACTAGAGCTGTATCATCATCTTTCCTGAGTCTCCAAGTTGTCTTCTACAGATCTTGGAATTGTTTAGCCTCCACAACTGCATGAGCCAATGCCTTATTTTTTACATATATATCTCCTATTGTCTCTATTTCCCTGGAAAAAGTATTATAAAACAGTAGATAGGGAGGATGCCCAAATTTCTCTAACTATAGTATCAAGGAAACTTTTTCAAGTAGTTTATATACTGTAAAATATAAGTAGTTTTTATTTAATCTGAGAACTTTTTCAAGAGGTGTGAGCTGAGAAAGAGAAGTAGCTAAAGAAATCATATAGAATAAATTAATTTTTATTATAGGAAAAAATTAATTCTGATGGAAGCCAGAGGATAATCAAATGTATAAGATACAAGAAAAGGATGGCATAATCAACAGATAGGCAAAAAGTAATAATATCCTGTTATTAGGACAGAAGTAGAGGGTAGAGGGAACTTCCAGTATGATTAGGGTAACGTTTCAATAATATAAGGAAGCACTATTAATAATTATACTGGGATGACCTGTATAAGAGATTGTTCTGGGCAAACTGTGACGTTTCTAATAAAGTGAAAAAATAAACAAACAAAAAAACACGGGTCCAGAGACATGTTGTGAATAAGGTGGCAGAAAGTTGAGAGAATATATTTGATGGTTTCTATACACTCAGTGAAGTATATACTCATCTAGTGAGACTGAGAGCAAGTCCCTTGGTGAAAATAAAGATAAGTAGCTAAGTTAGAGTTCAGAGAGTAGAAAGCATTGAATTGTTAGCTGTATGAAATGAGAGAAAGCTATCTAGAACAAGAACCGATTAACTGGTGGTATCATTGATTGTTTAGTTGCTGAATCATGTCCAATTCTTGCGACTGCATGGCCTATAACCTGAAGGGCTCCTCTGTCCATCAGATTTCCCAGGCAAAAATACTGGAATGGGTTGCAATTGCCTTCTCCATTTGGTGGTATTGAGTACTCAGTTAAAATGGAGAGCATGTCTATAACAAAGAGCAAGATCTGCATTTGTGATTCTTACTCTGCAAGAGCTCAATGGTCTAGTGATGGCATTCAGAATCAGAAATTTCTAGATAAGTTTTATATAAGGAAAATGGGACTAAAAAATAGAGCACTGTTTCCAAAGTAGGAGTTGATTTATTGTGGTGTCACAAGAAAATTTTAAAAGTTGTACTTCTTTATAAACTTTATCTTATTCATTTTCCAAATATTTTAAAGTAATTTAGATAATTATTCAATATATTTAATAAGTTAAAACTAATATTATGTGCTTTTACATTATTGTATTTTGTATATTTGCATATATAGAGAGATAAAGAAGAGAGTGAACATTCAAAAATAGATTTCCAAAAGCAGCAGGAAACAGGCAAAATATATTTGAACATATATTTTTTTAAGCTTATGATATAGTCTTTGAGATGCTAAATCATGAAAACTGACTTAATTAAAGCCTCTAATCCCTGGTGTCCAACCTTTTTCTCACCTCCTTATGACTTATCTTAAACATATAAAATAAACATAACTGAGTTAAATACTTGGAAGTATAGGACCTTTCATCATTGACAAGTGTTCATCTCAGCTCTGAAAGCTAAATGCTTCCAAATTTGATCAAGAGATGCAAAGAGGAGCTGTGGGAGCACTAATACAAATGAAGTGAAGGTAATGATCCAGGGGAAAAGAAGGCTGAGAAATTGAGAGGATAGGGTTTTACACAAGTTTCACACAAATATGAAAATTACCCAGGATGATAATAAAAGTAAAGAATAATGATGCGATACAAGTAGTTTGTAAACATCAGTCACAATGAGGGTTAAATATTTTAAAAAATGATGTAAAACATGGAATCTGGGGGACATAAATTTGGAAAAAAAGTTGAAAGAAGTGGTGAGTGAGTTTTCCACAGAAAAGACACAAGTAGGATGAGGGTAAAGATTGATGGATTAGCCAGGATCAGATCAGATCAGATCAGTCGCTCAGTCGTGTCCGACTCTTTGCGATCCCATGAACTGCAGCACGCCAGGCCTCCCTATCCCTCACCAGCTCTTGGAGGTCACTCAGACTCACATCCATCGAGTCAGTGATGCCATCCAGCCATCTCATCCTCTGTTGTCCCCTTCTCCTCCTGTCCCCAATCCCTCTCAGCATCAGAGTCTTCTCCAATGAGTCAACTCTTCGCATGAGGTGGCCAAAATACTGGAGTTTCAGCTTGAGCATCATTCCTTCCAAAGAAATCCCAGGTCTGATCTCCTTCAGAATGGACCGGTTGGATCTCCTTGCAGTCCAAGGAACTCTCAAGAGTCTTCTCCAACACCACAGTTCAAAAGCATCAATTCTTTGGCACTCAGCCTTCTTCACAGTCCAGCTCTCACGAGGTCAAAATAGCCAGGGTGTCAAAAGAACCACTCTGGTATTTTTACCTGGGAAATTCGATGGACAGAGGAACCCTGAAGGCTATAGTCCATGCGGTCGCAAAGATTCAGCTTCAGCAACTATAGCCTGGGTGGATTTCACTTTTGAGGAATTTGGGGAATCTGATGGATCAGGAGACTCTATTCTCCCTGGAAGGAGTCCTTTACTGCCTAAATAGACTGTGTGGCTCTGGCTTTGAGGTTGCTATTCCACAGACTCTCATGGAGTGGTGAGAGATCTGATCAGTATATAACAAGATTAACAGGCAAATGAATAGGCAAAGGGCCTGGAGTCTAGACCCCACATTAATCACTAGGGACTGTTTCATCTCAGAACTCACTCACCTCAGAGTCCAGAGGACAGTCATGGGAGTTACAGAGACAGGTGGAGAGGAGACAGTGGTTCCAGGGTAGACATATTAAGGAGGTCATATGACTGAAATAAGGCAATCTATAACATAGTAGCCAGATGTGTCATTGTGTAGGTCACTAGATGATACAACTGGGCCTCAGACTCATCGGTGCTGCTGCCTGCATATTTATCTAATTCTGGGAGTAAAAACTTTCAATCATTTGTACAACATTTATACACTGTGGTTCCCACACCTAAGATGCTCAAGAATTACAAGACAGAATTTAAGGCTGCCCTGAATTATCTCACATTATGAAATTTTCTTCTAAATGAAGAAAGATACAAACATGGTTGCAAGTGATAATGGCCTGAAAATTAGCATCTGGTCCCATTACTTCATGGCAAATAGATGGGGAAACAGTGGAAATAGTGACAGACTTTATTTTCTTGGGCTCCAAAATCACTGCAAATGGTGACTGCAGCCATGAAATTAGAAGATGCTTACTCCTTGGAAGAAAAGTCATGACCAATATAGCATATTAAAAAGCAGAGACATTACTTTGCCAACAAAGGTCCATCTAGTCAAAATATGACTTTTCCAGTAGTCATGTATGATTATGAGAGTTGGATTATAAAGAAAGCTGATTGCTGGAAAAGTGATGCTTTTGAACTCTGGTGTGAGAGAAGACTCTTGAGAGTCCCTTGGACTGCAAGGAGAACAAACCAGTAAATCCTAAAGGAAATCAGTCCTGAATATTAATTGGAAGGACTGAGGCTGAAGCTAAAACTACAATAACTTTTGCTACCTGATGCGAAGAACTGACTCATTTGAAAAGACTCAGATGCTGGGGAAGATTGAAGGCAGGAGGAGAAGGGGACAAAAAGAGGATGAGATAGTTGGGTGGCACCACTGACTCAATGGACATGAGTTTGAGTAAACTCCAGGATTTGGTGATGGACAGGGAGGCCTGGCATGCTGCAGTCCATGGGGTTGAAAAGAGTCGGACATGATTGAGCACTTGAAGTGAAATGAACTGAACTGAAAAACTGTGTCTTTAAACAATTTAGTTAACTTTCCAGTTTTTCCATCTATAAAATAATATTATAAACATATACATATATATATATATATATATATACACATATATGCACACATATATGAAAGTGTTAGTCGCTCAGCCATGTCTGACTCTTTGCAACTTCATGGACTGTAGACCACCAGGATTCTCTAATCACGAAATTCTATAGACAAGAATACTAGAGTAGGTAGCCATTCCCTTCCCCAGGGGAATCTTTCCTATCCTTGGATCAAACCCAGGTCTCCTGCATTGCAGGCAGATTCTTTACAATCTGAGCCACCAAGGAAGCCCATATATATGTATGTGTGCATGCATGCTAAGTTGCTTCAGTTATGACCAATTCTTACAGGCTGTAGCCTGCCATGCTCCTCTGTCCATGGGATTCTCCAGGCAAGAAAACTGGAGTGGGTTACCATGCTTTCCTCCACAGGATCTTCCCGACCCAGGGATCAAATTTGCATCTCTTATGTCTCCTGCATTGACAGGTGAGTTCTTTACCACTAGCGCCACCTGGGAAGCCATATATAGACTTCCTCTGTGTGTGTGTGTGTGTGTGTGTGTGTGTGTGTGTATCAGATCAGATCAGATCAGATCAGTCACTCAGTCGTGTCCAACTCTTTGCGACACCATGAATTGCATCACGCCAGGCCTCCCTGTCCATCACCAACTCCCGGAGGTCACTCAGACTCACATTGATTGAGTCAGTGATGCCATCCAGCCATCTCATCCTCTGTCGTCCCCTTCTCCTCCTGCCCCCAATCCCTCCCAGCATCAGAGTCTTCTCCAATGAGTCAACTCTTCGCATGAGGTGGCCAAAATACTGGAGTTTCAGCTTTAGCATCATTCCTTCCAAAGAAATCCCAGGGCTGATCTCCTTCAGAATGGACTAGTTGGATCTCCTTGCAGTCCAAGGGACTCTCAAGAGTCTTCTCCAACACCACAGTTCAAAAGCATCAATTCTTCGGCGCTCAGCCTTCTTCACAGTCCAGCTCTCACATCCATACATGACCACAGGAAAGACCATAGCCTTGACTAGGCGAACCTTTGTTGGCAAAGTGATGTCTCTGCTTTTCAATATGCTATCTAGGTTGGTCATAACTTTCCTTCCAAGGAGTAAGTGTCTTTTAATTTCATGGCTGCAGTCACCATCTGCAGTGATTTTGGAGCCCAGAAAAATAAAGTCTGACACTGTTTCCCCATCTATTTCCCAGGTAGTGATGGGACGAGATGCCATGATCTTCGTTTTCTGAATGTTGAGCTTTAAGCCAATCTTTTCACTCTCCACTTTCATCAAGAGGCTTTTTAGTTCCTCTTCATTTTCTGCCATAAGGGTGGTGTCATCTGCATATCTGAGGTTATTGATATTTCTCCCAGCAATCTTGATTCCAACTTGTGTTTCTTCCAGTCCAGCGTTTCTCATGATGTACTCTGCATAGAAGTTTAATAAACATGGTGACAATATACAGCCTTGACGTACTCCTTTTCCTATTTGGAGCCACTCTGTTGGTCCATGTCCAGTTCTAACTGTTGCTTCCTGACCTGCATACAAGTTTCTCAAGAGGCAGGTCAGGTGGTCTGGTATTCCCATCTCTTTCAGAATTTTCCACAGTTGATTGTGATCTACACAGTCAAAGGCTTTGGCATAGTCAATAAAACAGAAATAGATGTTTTTCTGGAACTCTCTTGCTTTTTCCATGATCCAGCGGATGTTGGCAATTTGATCTCTGGTTCCTCTGCCTTTTCTAAAACCAGCTTGAACATCTGGAAGTTCACGGTTCATGTATTGCTGAAGCCTGGTGTGGAGAATTTTGAGCATTACTTTACTAGCGTATGAGAGGAGGGCAATTGTGCGGTAGTCTGAGCATTCTTTGGCATTGCCTTTCTTTGGGATTGGGATGAAAACTGACCTTTTCCAATCTTGTGGCCACTGCTGAGTTTTCCAAATTTGCTGGCATATTGAGTGCAGCACTTTCACAGCATCATCTTTCAGGATTTGGAATAGCTCCACTGGAATTCCATCACCTCCACTAGCTTTGTTCGTAGTGATGCTTTCTAAGGCCCACTTGACTTCACATTCCAGGATGTCTGACTCTAGGTCAGTGATCACACCATCATGATTATCTGGGTTGTGAAGATTTTTTTTGTACAGTTCTTCTGTGTATTCTTGCCACCTCTTCTTGGTATCTTCTGTTTCTGTTAGTTCCATACCATTTCTGTCCTTTATCGAGCCCATCTTTGCATGAAATGTTCCTATGGTATCTCTGATTTTCTTGAAGAGATCCCTAGTCTTTCCCATTCTGTTGTTTTCCTCTATTTCTTTGCATTGATCACTGAAGAAGGCTTTCTTATCTCTTCTTGCTATTCTTTGGAACTCTGCATTCAGATGTTTATATGTTTCCTTTTTCTCCTTTGCTTTTCGCTTCTCTTCTTTTCACAGCTATTTGTAAGGCCTCCCCAGACAGCCATTTTGCCTTTTTGCATTTCTTTTCCATGGGGATATTCTTGATCCCTGTCTCCTGTACAATGTCACGAACCTCATTCCATAGTTCATCAGGCACTCTATCTATCAGATCTAGGCCCTTAAATCTATTTCTCCCTTCCACTGTGTAATCATAAGGGATTTGATTTATGTCATACCTGAATGGTCTCATGGTTTTCCCTACTTTCTTCAATTTCAGTCTGAATTTGGTAATAAGGAGTTCATGGTCTGAGCCACAGTCAGCTCCTGGTCTTATTTTTGCTGATTGTATAGAGCTTCTCCATCTTTGGCTGCAAAGAATATAATCAATCTGATTTTGGGGTTGACCATCTGGTGATGTCCATGTATAGAGTCTTCTCTTGTGTTGTTGGAAGAAGGTATTTCCTATGACCAGTGCATTTTCTTGGCAAAACTGTATTAGTCTTTGCCCTGCTTCATTCTGTATTCCAAGGCCAAATTTGCCCGTTACTCCAGGTGTTTCTTGACTTCCTACTTTTGCATTCCAGTTCCCTATAATGAAAAGGACATCTTTTTTGGGTGTTAGTTCTAAAATGTCTTGTAGGTCTTCATAGAACCGTTCAACTTCAGCCTCTTCGGCGTTACTGGTTGGGGCATAGATTTGGATTACTGTGACATTGAATGGTTTGCCTTGGAAACAGAGATCATTCTGTCGTTTTTGAGATTGCATCCAATACTGCATTTCGGACTCTTTTGTTGACCATGATGGCTACTCCATTTCTTCTGAGGGATTCTTGCCTGCAGTAGTAGATATAATGATCATCTGAGTTAAATTCACCCCTTCCAGTCCATTTGAGTTCGCTAATTCCTAGAATGTCGACATTCACTCTTGCCATCTCTTGTTTGACCTCTTCCAATTTGCCTTGATTCATGGACCTGACATTCCAGGTTCCTATGCAATATTGCTCTTTACAGCATCAGACTTTGCTTCTATCACCAGACACATCCACAGCTGAGTATTCTTTTTGCTTTGGCTCCATCCCTTCATCCTTTCTGGAGTTATTTCTCCACTGATCTCCAGTAGCATATTGGGCCCCTACTGACCTGGGGAGTTCCTCTTTCAGTATCCTATCATTTTGCCTTTTCATACTGTTCATAGGGTTCTCAAGGCAAGAATACTGAAGTGGTTTGCCATTCCCTTCTCCAGGGGACCATACCCTGTCAGATCTCTCCACCATGACCCGCCCATCCTGGGTTGCCCCAGGGGCATGGCTTAATTTCATTGAGTTAGACAAGGGTGTGGTCCTGGTGTGATTAGATTGACTAATTTTCTGTGAGTATGGTTTCAATGTGTTTGCCCTCTGATGCCCTCTTGCAAGACCTACTATCTTACTTGGGTTTCTCTTACCCTGGGCGTGGGGTATCTCTTCCCGGCTGCTCCAGCAAAGCACAGCCATCGCATCTTACCTTGGACGAGGGGTCTCTCCTCACCACCGCCCTTCCTGACCTTGGAGGAGGGGTATCTCCTCACCGCCGCCCTTCCTGACCTCGCTTGTGGGGTAGCTCCTCTTGGCCGTGCTTAGTGCGTCGGTCCTCACTGCCGCCCTTCCTCACCGCCGCCCTTCCTCGGTAGTGGGGTAGCTCCTCTCTGCCGTGCTTAGTGCGCCGGTCGCAGCCAGCGAGGTGCTCTTAAAAGACTAATACATTGTATATTCTTGCCTCCTTTGTCAAAGATAAGCCATTAAAAAGAATACATTTGAATCAGTTCTAAGGAGGTGGATGGAACTGGAGCCTATTATACAGAGTGAAGTAAGCCAGAAACAAAAACACAAATACAGTACACTAACGCATATATATGGAATTTAGAAAGATGGTAAAAATAACCCTATTTACGAACAGCAAAAGAGACACTGATGTATAGACCAGACTTTTGGACTCTGGGACTGGGAGAGGGTGGGATGATTGGGGAGAATAACATTGAAATATGTATAATATTATATCTGAAATGTATTAATTGTTCAAACTAAATACTGTCATGTTACAATTTGTTCATATTAGATGTTTGTAATGTTTCTGATAATCAATAAAAGAGATTCTTGATTAAAAAAATAAATAAATAAAGGCCTATGAAAGAAAAAAAAAAAGACTAATACATAAATATTATTCCTAATAGCCCCAAACGGAAAGGACCTGAATGTATATCAACAGAATAATCAGTAAATGAATCATGTTATAAAACACTATTCAACAATTAAACAAACAAACAAACAAAAAATGCCCCAGAAAACAACTGGCTCATATACAGAATGGATGAATGGAAAAAAAAAAAAAAAACATTAAAAAGTCTTGCGCTGATTTAAGAAATTCAGACAGAAAGAGTCATGTGATATGGTTTCATTTTAACTTACTTATGTAAGTAAGAAGAAAGAAATAAAACCTAATTTATGGTTATAAATATCATGACTTTGATTGTTGGGTGGCAGTGTGGATTGATTAGAAGGAGGCATGAGGGATCTTTTTAGGGGATGTTAGAAATGTTTGAGATGTTAATTGAAATAATGGTTACACAGGGAGCCTTCTGACCAAATCTTATATACAACATACACTTTAGATCTGTGCATTCCCTATGAGAAGCAAACATAAACAACAAGAAAGATCCAGGGCTTGACTTCAGCAGCCAGAGCCTCAGCCTCTGGTAACTATTGAAATATAGTACAGTCCTGGTAGTGACTCTCATTAGCAAAGGCAATGACTATTTCTTCCCAAACAAGACCATCTGAGATCTGAAATTTATTTTAATAAATTTGTGTGTATGTGTGTGTGTGTTTGGTAACCTACTGTACTGGGTACAAGCTGCTATAATAAATTGAGGATGTTCAATGACTTAATAAATATATATTTCTTGCCTTAAATACAATAATCATTTCCATCCAAAGAGAGATCAACAAGTAATTTCTTGATAAGTCAAAGATTCTGCCAAAATAAATTTGTCTCTTTTTCTTCTCTACCCATAACTACAGTCTTTCTAAGAATTTAACTAAATGAGAAATCCAGGCAGTGGCTGGTTAACCAATAATAAGAGGTTACCTGAAAATGATTACCTTTCCTGATATGTTTCTTTTCACTGTGAGTCACACATACTGGGAAAATTGACATGAATATAAATTGATTGAGAGGGCCATGATTTTTATAATACTTAACTAACTGTGGTATAAGAGTGAAATAAATATATGACTAAGATATTAAAGCTTCTGGTTATATTTCAATAGGAACATAATCACAGCTAGATAACAAATATAGTTCATTTCATCCATGGCTGAATTCAGTTCTTTCTAATATGCCCTCCAGACAGAGGAAATGTGAAAGGCTTTGACTTTTCTGTTCTCTCTTTTTTTTTTTTAAGTTTTCAAAAAGCTCTTCTCTGTACTGTTGCTAAGAGGAAAAAGAAACTGTTGCCAAGTAACAAGAAAATACAGTGTCCAGCACATATTTGTATCTCCTCAGTTGCATATCAAATGCAAAGCCTTCTGCTGCTCTCAAGGACATGCTGTGGGTGAGATATCATTCTGAGCACTGCCACAGGAGGTCCAAGCCCATCTGACCTGATGAACAGAGATATTCAGCTATCTGAATAGCTGAATACAGTCAGCTATTAGTATATGGTCCACTTTGATGAATAAGCACATTACTAATGCAATTGCACTTTTCATTTTCTTAAAGCTCTTTGCTTAACCGTGAGCAAATAATTTGAAGGAAGATTATCTTGCTTGTTTCATTTCTTCTTCCTGATCAAAAATAGATGTCATACCTGACCTACTTAACAAAACTTCCTCTTTGTTCATGAACAATAGGTAGGTGTATGTGTGTGCTCAGTCACTCAGTTGTATCTGATTCTTTGTGGCCCCATGTACTGTAGCCCTCCAGGCTCCTCTGTCCATGGAATTTTCCAGGCAAGAATATTGGAGTGAGTTGCCATTTCCTTCTCCAAGGGATCTTCCCTACCCTGGGATCAAACTCACATTTCTTGTGCCTCCTTCATTGGCAAGCAGATTCTTTACCACAAGAGCTATCCAGGGAGCCCCAATAGGTACATAAATAGGTTTATTATGATTCACTTTGACATAATACTCTATGATTTGAGAAAGTTTCCAATACATGTTCAAGACACTGACTCCTCCAAAAAGTATCACAATCCACAAAACATTAAGTGAACATTCATTCTAATAATGGCTATTTACTTGCTATGTCCCTTCCTGAGAAAATTTACAATCCATCTTTTTTTTTTTTTTTTTTTTTTGTACCATATGTCCACATCATATCCAAAACTAACTGGGTCAATAACATACCTAATGAGAATCAGTTTGCTAGATGAGTTAAACAAATTAAATATCTTCTCTTGAAAACACATATTAGAAGACATAGTCAGATGGTGACTTGTGCTAGGATCATATAACCTTTGGGCCATGTCAAATTATATTCAGGGACAACAAACTCATGTAGCAAGAAGATAAAGGTAAAGAAGAAAAGAAAATGAGTCTGCATCATACCTGTGATTGAAACAGGAAAAAGATAAACAACCCATGAGAGAAGTAAAGTTTGACTTTAAAAATATTAGATTTTATTAACATTGGTTGGTTTTATTTTGTAATTATTCTTTTAAAAATGTGCCCTATTATTGTAAAGTTAAATAAAATAAAATTAAAAAAATTAAAATTAAAATAAAAATTAATGGATTGATTTTTAAAAATGTGCCCTATTAGATCCCTTTCCCTTGCCTTAGAAAGATGCCTTGGTCACTGTCCATCACTAAAATTTAATTCAGTCTAATGTAATATTCCAGTCACACATCTGATTCAAATAATTTACTCCCCACACTGCCCCACTCCCACTCACTCCTCCTAGTTACTTGCTCTTTCAACAGCTTGTGGGTGGAAAAACATGAGAAAAGGTGCCCATACTTAACTCAGCAAGGTTATCTCTGGTGATAAATATCCCTGGACCTTTTGGTTTAGTCTGATTCTATCTGATTCCAGATGTTCCAGAGGAGATAAATGTGATTTTTAAGAATGAGCATCACCTTGATCCTAGACCCCTGTACTGGATCATTCTCTAGGACAGAGGCAGCTTTGTCCCTATGTGATGCTGTTTGAAGTCCTGTGACTGGTCCTTTTTTAAAATGTTGCACATCTCACTGTTTTGCTTGGCAGCTGTCTGGTCAGCTCTCTGTCTTCTGCTACTTCATTAATTATCTTTCTCCTTCACTGAAACATCCAGTAACTGCTGAGATTTGCCCTCTTATGAACTGAGGATAAAAGGCAACAAGGATGGAATAGAGGCTGACTCTTCTTCCAAATCTGCTTCATCATGCTTTCCCCACGTCATAATAGCATGGGATTCTCCAGATGATCCTCAGCCTGCCAAAAGCTGTGGACAATAAATATACAACACACCAAATTTAAAGGATACAAGTTAAAGTCTTCAAGAGTTTCCTCATTATTCTCTTCTCTCATGATGACAACAACTGGTCCTCAAATTCTGCAATTTGGCCAACAACACTTCAAGGAATGAGATGCTCAATTCAATTTCTTGGATGTATTCTCAACCTCTTCTAGAGATTCTCTTCAACCATCTCTCATACTTGGCTATTTATCAGTAAATAGCTCTTACTTTCTCTATTCTGTATTTGAGAAGATGGGGGAGATCCAAGAGAGATACTTAGGAGCCTCTTAGCATTTTCAGTGGCACTCTGCCCACAAAGGCCCACTCTGGCTTAAAACCCAACATTCAAAAAACTAGATTATGGCACCCAGTCCCATCACCTCATGTTAAACAGAAGAGGGAAAAGTGAAAACAGTGACAAATTTTATTTTCTTGGGCTGAAAAATCACCACAGACAATGACTTCAGTCACAAAATTAAAAGACGTTTGCTCCTTGGAAGGAAAGCTATGACAAACCTAGACAGTGTATTAAAAAGCAGAGACACCATTTTGCTGACAAAGGTCCATACAGTTAGAGCTATGGTTTTTCCAGTAGTCATGTATGGATGTGAGAGTTGGACCATAAAGTAGGCTGAGCCAAAGAATTGATGCATTCAAATTGTAGTGATGGAGAAGACTCTTGAGAGTCCCTTGGACACCAAGGAGATCAAACCAGTCAATCCTAAAGGAAATCAACCCTGAATATTCATTGGAAGGACTGCTGTTGAAGTTGAAACTCCAATACTTTGGCCACTTGATGAGAAGAGCCAACTCACTGGAAAATCCCTTGCTGGAAATGATTGAGGGCAGGAGGAGAAGTGGGCAAAAGAGGATGAGATGATTGGATGGCATCACTGCCTCAAGGAACATGAGTTTGAGCAGATGTCAGGAGATAGTGAAGGATACGAAAGCCTGGCGTGCTGCAGTCCATGGGGTCACAAAGAGTCAGACAGGACTTAGTGACTAAACAACAAATACCTACATGTGCTACCAAGACAGTAGGACTCTTCTATCTCCCCTCAAGTCTCTCTTTACTCTCCAGGGTGAGAGTGGTGGAATAATCATTGATAAGTTTTGGGGAAAGACATCTGGCCACCATTATGGGTCACTCATGTAATTCTCTTTAGAATATAAAGCACTAGGAGTCTGGTTTAAGCTTAATTTACAATTAGCTTTAGTTGCAATCTCAGAACATTAGAAAATGTCTCATCTTATATCGTTTACACTGACTCTACAGTTTAAGCTGCTTTTCTCATGAGAACTGTCTGTATTTCCTGTTCTTGCTTTCTGTGAGACACAGTATTAAACCAGCTACTTTACCAACTTTTCTGAACTTTTGTTCTTATGCTCAAACATTACCCAATGGAGACAATGAGCTAGTTCTATAAAAGTCTCTGGCGGAGGGTGATGAGAGGATACATTATCAAGAAATTTAGAATCTGCTTGAAAGACAAAACTTACACACATAAAATTACAGTATACCATATTATTTCAGGGGATATCAAAGGAATTGTCAGAGACAATCATCATTCAAGGAAGCTGCTGGTTCATAGCTAGCAATCATGCCATTATCTTACAGAATTGGTAATTGGAAAACATAAGCACATTTTCATTTAGAAAAAAAAAAAATGGAGACAGTTTTCCTCTTCATTTTGAGAGTTTTGAATGAGGTCTTTAGACAAGTATCTTCATAAGAAACAGAAATATATTTTACAAACTTACAAATTATAGTAGGGCCCAGGATAAAATCTTTTAAATGACAGAAGGTAAATTTTAAAACTTTCATATACATGTATGCATGTAAGTATATGTAGTGTGGATATACACTGAATGTATATATATGTATATACTTACAAACATACATGTGTATATATATATATTCACAAGAATATACATGTATATATATATACATGTGTATATATATATATATCTCAATATGTGTGCATATGTATACATTATATGTACACACATAAATTCTGAACAAAAAGTAAAATTGGGCTCATAACTATGAAATTCACTGACCATTACATTTTAATAAGTGTCAAAAAACTTTAAAAAATTTGAAACAAATTTGATAATTATTTAAAAATAAACTGTAATATACTTTATAGTACTACTACTACTAAGTCACTTCAGTCATTTCTGACTCTGTGCGACCCCATAGATGGCAGCCCACCAGGCTCCTCCATCCATGGGATTTTCTAGGCAAGAGTGCTGGAATGGGGTGCCATTGCCTTCTCCGAATATACTTTATAGTCAAACTTATTTTCAAACTTAACTATCTTAAGTTTTAGAGGCTAGACTCTCAAACTTATTTGGGAGTTGTCTTAGTCTGCTCAGGTTACTATAACAAAAATATCACAGACTGCGTCATTTAAAGGACAAACATTTCTCATAGTTCTGGAGGCTAAGAAGTCCAAGATCTAGGCACTTGCAAATGCAGAGCCAACTAAGAGCGTCACTTGATAGATGGCTATCTTCTCCCTGTGTCCGCACATGGTGGCCAAGACAAGGGTCTGTGTTCTCTTTTATAAATGACAGGCCCTGGTAAGTCCAAAATTTAATGAGGCAAATTCCCTTAGGCCCAATCAGACCTTCTGGAGTAACAACATTATGCCCAAGGCTCAACAGAACAGCAACTCTGCTTGGGCCCTGCCTTAGGGGGGCTCTCTGTAAGCGCTATGTCTGTGGCTCTTTGGGGTAGAGGTCCTGTGCCACCTTTGGCTCCAGGCACCTCCATTCTTTGAGAGTGAGGTGGAGGCAGCCATGCCCCTGAGCCTGTGCACCCTGTCATTGGCAGAAATTGCCCCACACAGATACTGACAAATTTGCAACCTGGTTAGGGGCTGTGCTCTGTACCAGGGTTGACGAGAGCCAAACCTAGGGCAGCTGAGTAGGGCAGCACTGAAGGGCAGGGAGAGGAATGGGCGACTTATGGGTATTCAAGCAGTGCAAGCCTAGGTCCCACAGACACCCAGAGCCCTCCTATGAAATCACTCTGCCCTCTGTGCCCTTGAACTTTAGGCCTGTGACTCAAGTGGCAGCTCTGATGACCTCCAAATCACCTTTAGTGGCATTCTTCCACAGTCTTGGAGAACAGCTCCTGGCTTCTGTTGAGATAGCTAATCCACACCAATCTTATCAAATGGTTACCTGGCCACACTCATTAGCATTCTAATGTTTTATAATATGGATTAGCTGAAAGTTTCTAAATCTTCAAGTTCTGCTTCTTTTTTTGCTTAACAATTCTATCTATAAGTTTTTTCTCTCCGATGTTTTACTGTATGCAGTCAGCTAGAGTCAAGGCACATCTTCAAAAATTTGCTTAGAAGTAGCTTTAGCTATATATCCAATTTCATCATTTGCAAGGTCTACCTTTTAAAAAAAAACCTTAGAAAGGAACAGAATTCAGTCAAGTTCTTTAATGGCACCCCACTCTAGTACTCTTGCCTGGAAAATCCCATGGACGGAGGAGCCTAGTAGGCTGTAGTCCATGGGGTCGCTAATAGTCAGACACGACTGAGCGACTTTCTTTTCACTTTTCATTTTCATGCATTGGAGAAGGAAATGGCAACCCACTCCAGTGTTCTTGCCTGGAGAATCCCAGGGACAGGAGAGCCTGGTGGGCTGCCATCTATGGGGTCGCACAGAGTTGGACACGACTGAAGTGACTTAGCAGCAGCAGCAGCAGCAACAAGGATAGATTTTCCTTCAGTTTCCAATAACATGGTCCTCATTTCTAACAGAGATATCACCCAAATGATCTTTAACCATCATATTTCTACCAAATCATGTTCTGGATTACTAAAAATTCTCTAAGAAAATGAGACTTTCTTTCCAACTCTACTCTTTTCTTTCTTAGCTCTCATCAAAATTGCCATTAATGGTTGATTCACAACTATATATATATATATATATATATATATATATATATATATTTTTTTTTTTTTTTCTTAGTGTGTACCTCAAAGCTCTTCCATCCTTTCCCCAATACCCAGTTCCAGAGCCTCTTCCATGGTATTTGTTACAATAATATATCCCTACTTTTTGTCTTAGTTTCTGTCTTAGTTCATTCAGGCTACTGTAACAAAAAAATAAATAAAACAAATATACAAACAAACAAAAAATATAGACCGACTAAGGGGTGTAGTAGGAATACCCTGAACTCAACTTCTCCTACAGGAGCACCAAAGTCACAACTACTCACACAGAAAAAAAAAAAAAAAAAAAGATCTCTGAGTAAAACTTAAAGACTAGCAGGAAAGATTTTTTTTCACAACTAAAGATAAAAAGAAGGAACCACAAGATGTTTAAGAGGGGCAGAGGCTTAGTATAGTAAGGACTCACACCCTTGGGCCAGCAACCCACAAATGGGAGGATAATCCCAATCACAGAGGTCCTACTGAAAGAGGCAAGGGGTCTGAGTGCCACATCAGGCTCCCCATTCTGGGGGTATTACACCGGGGAGATGAGTCACTGGAATTCATCTGGCTTGGAAACTAGTAGGGCTGATGTTTGAGAGAGCCAGCCAGACTATAGAAAACAGAGACTCTGCTCCATATGCAAAATCTCACACATTCCAAGTCTCAGTGTAGAGGCAGTTAGTTGGAAAGAATCCTGGGTCAGATCCACTTGTTGACCTTGGAAAGACTGATAGAGAGTTAGGAGGCAACTGGTTGTTCTGCCTAGGGACAAGGACATTGGCAGCAGCTGTTTTTAAGAGCCTCTTCAACCATGTGGACACTAGTACTAACAAGCATCATTTGGAATCCAAACTCTAGCCTATTATTGCTAGGGGTTTAACCACCCACTGGCAGACTGGCATTATCCTACGACCTGTGGCCCACAGAGTCAGCCACGAGGACCTGGTCCCACCATTCAAGAGGTGGACTCCAGGCCTGTGGCTCTTTGGCACCTCCCATCTATGCAATCAGGTTCACAAGCACCTAGCCCCATGATCCAGCAGCCCTGCAGCCACCACACAAGCCACAAGCCTCCACTCATCACAGCTAGAGAAAACCTTGCACAGTAACAAAGATTCAGCACAGCCAAAAATAAATTAATACATAAATAAATGAAAATTATTTTAAGAAAAGAATATTCTGCCAGTTGTTTGTTGTTCAGTGACTAAGTTGTGTCCGACTCTTTATGACCCCATGGACTGTAGCACTCCAGGCTTCCCTGTCCTTCACCATATCCTGGAGTTTGCTCAAATTCATGCCCATTGAATTGGTAATGCTATCAGGTAAGGCTATAATTCAGACTTGAAGGATAAATACAAAGTTTTATAGACAAGTTAAAGACAAAAGAGTTCAGCACCACTAAATCAGCTCTACAAGAAATGTTAAAGAGAATCTTCTCAGCAGAAAAAAAAAGGCAACAAAAAAATACAAAAATTTTTAAGAAAAATTTTCACTGGTAAAGGAAAATATACAGTAAACGTAGGTCAACCACTTATTAAGTCAGTAGAAAGGTTAAAAGGTACAAAAATAGTAAAATCATCTATATCCACAATAAGTAGTAATGAGATATACGAAATAAAAAGATGTAATATACAATGTCAAAAACATTAAACATGGATAAGGAGAGTAAAAATACAGGGCTGTTAGAACATGTTTGAACTTAAGAGATTATCAGCTTTATCTATTGATATACCTATCTCTCTAGTTTCTTATATATGACACTCTTGGCAACCATAAAACAAAAATCTGTAATAGATACACAAAGAAAGTGAAAGAAATCCAAATGTAACATGAAAAATAATCAATATATGACAAAGGAGAAGAGCAAAAGAAGAGAGGAACAAAAAGAACTACAAAAACAATGAGATTCAAAAATACTCAACAGAACAGCAATAAGTGCATACCTAGCAATAACTGCTTTAAATGTAAAGGAACTAAATGTTCCATTCAAATATAAAAAATATACTGATTGCAAGAGACACACTTCAAATCTAAATACACATGTAGACTAAACATGAGGGAATGGGAAAAAATATTTCACACAAACAAAGCCAAAAAATATCATGAATAGCAATATTTATATTGGATAAAGTGAACTTTAAAACAAGAACAAGCAACAAAGAAGAATGTTATATAAGGTTGATGGGATCAATCCACCATGAAGATATAACAGTTGTACACTCAACACCTAAGAGTATGAAATTCATAAAGTGAATGTTAACAAAATAAAAGAGAAAAACTGACAGTAATGGGATAATAGTAGGGGACTTTAACACCACACTTACAACAATGGGCATATTTTCTAGACAGAAAACTGACCTTAAATGATATGTTAATCAAATGCACTCAATCCAAATAAAACAGAATTCAAATCTTTCTTCAAGTGCACACAGAATATTCTCCAGGCAAGAACATTAGGTGAGCCACAAAGAAAATATCAGTAAATTTAGGAAGATTGAAATTACATCAAGCATCTTTTTTGACTACAATGGTATGAGATTATAAATTAACTACAAGAAACAATTACAAAAAACACATGAGATCTAAACAACATGCTAAACAATCAATAGGTCACTCAGTTCAGTTCAGTCGCTCAGTTGTGTCTGACTCTTTGCAACCCCATGAACCACAGCATGCCAGGCCTCCCTGTCCATCACCAACTCTCGGAGTCCACCCAAATCCATGTCCATTGAGTCAGTGATGCCATCCAACCATCTCATCCTCTGTTGTTCCCTTCTCTTGCTGCTCTCAATCTTTCCCAGCATCAGGGTCTTTTCAACTGAGTCAGCTCTTCACATTAGGTGGCCAAAGTATTGGAGTTTCATCTTCAACATCAGTCCTTCCAATGAACACCTGGGACTGATCTCCTTCAGGATGGACTGATTGGATCTCCTTGCAGTCCAAGGGGCTTTCAAGAGTATTCTCCAACACCACAGTTCAAAGGCTTCAATTCTTTGACCCTCAGCTTTCTTCACAGTCCAACTCTCACATCCATACATGACCATTGGAAAAACCATAGCCTTGACTAGACGGAACTTTGTTGACAAGTAATGTCACTGCTTTTTAATATGCTATCTATGTTGGTTATAACTTTCCTTCGAAAGAGTAAGCATCTTTTAATTTCATGGCTGCAATCACCATCTACAGTGATTTTGGAGCCCAGAAAAATAAAGTCAGCCACTGTTTCCCCATCTATTTGCCATGAAGTGATGGGACCGGATGCCATGATCTTAATTTTCTGAACATTGAGCTTTAAGTCAACTTTTTCACTCTCCTCTTTCACTTTCATCAAGAGACTCTTTAGTTCTTCTTCACTTTCTGCCATAAAAAATAAAAAAGGAAATTATAAAATATCTGGAGACAAATTAAAATGAATAACCACTAATCCAAAATCTATAGGATGCATCAAAGCAGTTATAAGAGAAGTTTTGTGCAGCACAAGCCTACCTTATGAACAAGAAAAAAATCTCATGAACAATCTAACTTTATACCTAAAAGAACTAGAAAAACAAAGAACAAACAAAATACAAAGTTATAATAATAATAAATGAAACAAAGAACTGGTTCTTTGAAAAGATAAATAAAATTGACAAAACTCTTAACAAGACTTATCAAGAAAAAAACAGGACTCATATTTTAAAAACTCAGGTATGTAAAAGAAGTTACAATCAACACTATAGAAATGCAGAGGCTTATAAGAGAGTACTACAATTACATGTTAATAACAAAAAAACAACCTAAAGAAATGGATAAATTCCTTTAGGAGATTGCCTTTAAAACAGGCAATCTCCAAAGACTGAGCCAGGAAGAAATAGAAAATATGAACAGAACAATTACCAATGATAAAATTGAATCATCAATAAAACTCTGAGCAAACAAAAGTCCAAGACCAGATGACTTCACAGGTGAATTATACTAAACATTTAAAAAGTAAATGTGTATCCTTTTCAAACTATCACAAAAAGTTTACTACAATGATACAGTAATGAAAATTGCATGATACTGGAACAAAAACAGTCACAGAGATTGATGAAACAGAATAAAGAGCAACCAAATATACCTACACTTAACTGAACTAGGTGAAAAGGAGGCCAAAATAGGGAAAGGATAATCATTTCAATAAATGGTGTTGGGAAAACTGGATAGCTACACGACAAAGAATAAAACTGGACAATTTTATCAAACCATATAAAAAATAAACTCAAAATGAATTAAAAACCTAAATGTAAGACCTGAGAGCATAAAATTAGAAGAAAACATAGACAGTTAAAGCAATACTTTTTTGCATCTTTCTCCTCAGGGGAAACAAAAGCAAAAATAAACAAATTGATCTACATTAAACTAAAAACTTTTTGTGCAGAAAAGAAAGCTATTAACAAAACATAAAGGCCACCTACAGAATGGGAGGAGATACTTACAAATGATATATCTGATAAAGGGTTAATATCTAAAAAGTAAAAAGAACTCACACAACTCAACATCAGAAAGCAAACAGCCTGGAACTTCTTTGGTGATTCAGTGGCTAAGAATTCACCTCAAATGCAGGGAACATGGGTTCAATTCCTGGTCAGGAAACTGAGACCTCACATGTCACAGGGCACGCACAAGCCACAGCTACTTCGACTGTACACTCTGGAGCCTGTGTGCCACCAGTAGAGAGAAGCTCTTGCACTGCAACAAAGGATCCTGTATACTGCAACTAAGACCCAATACCATCAAAAATAAATAAATAAGTAACAGCCTGATTAAAAATTGGGCTGAGAACCTTAATGTATCTTGCTCCAAAGAAGACATACAGGTGGCCAACAAGGACATGAAAAGATACTCAGAAATTGAAAATCAAAACTACGATGAGACATCACTTCACACCTATCAAAATGGCTATCATCAAAAAGACAATAAATAACAAGCATTGGCACGGATTTCAGAAAGGGAAACCTTCTTGCACTTGGTGGATTTTAAACTGGTGTAGCTACTATGGAGATAGTATGGAGTTTCCTCAGAAATGTAAAAACAGATCTATCATATAATTACCCAAAGAAAATGGAAAGATTAATTTGAAAAGACATATATTCACTGCAACATTATTTGCAATAGGCAAGATATGGAAGCAACCTAAGAGTCTACAGATAGCTGAATGTATAAGAATGCTGTGAATGCTCACATATGTGAGCTTTCTCGGTAGCTCAGTTGGTAAAGAATCTGCCTGCAATGCAGAAGACCCAGGTTTGATGCCTGGATTGGGGAGATCTCATGGAAAAGAGAATGGCTACCCACTCCAGTTTTCTGGTCTGGAGAATCTCATGGACAAAGGAGCCTGGTGGGCTACAGCTCATGGGGTCGCAGAGTCGGACATGACTGTGAAAGTAACATACACACACACATACATGAGTATCCATACAAATAAAGAAACAGAAATATATGCATATACACACACACAAGTGTGTGTGTGTGTGTGTTCACTCACTAAGTCACTCACTAAGCCTGCTATGAATTTTCCAGGCAAGAGTAGTAGAGTAGGTTGCCAGGTTGCCATCTTCTGCCCCAGGAGATCTCCCCAACCCAGGGATTGAACCTGCCCCAGGTTCAATCTTCTGTATCTCCTGCATTGACAGGCAGATTCTTTACCATGCACCACCTGGTATGTATATTGTACATACTATATTTATATATGTGTGTGTGTGTATAATGTATATATGTACATGTATATTAACATACAATGAAATATTACTTAACCATTTACAACAACATTGATGGATCTAGACATCCATGAAATTGATAAATGATAAATGGTATGCCAGATGAATAAAAAGCTAGACAGAAAAAGACAAATATATGGAATCTTAACAATGAAACAAGCAAAGAAACAAAACAAAATGAAAATAGTCTTACAGACACAGAGAACAAATCAGTGATTGCCAGAGGGAAGTGGGTACAAAGGTGGATGAAGTGAATTAATAGATACAAGCCTCTAAGATACAAGTGCACCTTACTCACTTACAAAATGTGTAAGCCCTGATGAGGGGGAAGGTGCTTCCCTGGTGGCTCATGTGGTAAAGAATCTATCTGCTGATGCAGAAGATACCAGTTCACCCCAAGATTAGGAAGATCCCCTGGAGAAGGAAATGGCAACCCACTCCAGTCTTTGTGCCTGGGAAATCCCATGGACAGAGGAGTTTGGTGGGATACATACAGTCCATGAGGGGGTGGGCAGGGGGCAACAGAGTTGGACACAACTTAGTGACAAAACAAGAACAAAGCCATGAGAATCTAATATATGGCATAAGGAATATGGCCAAGAATAATATAACTTTGTATTGGGACAGATGGTTACTAGACTTTTGAAAGTGATAATTTTATAATATATGTATGTGTTAGTCGCTCAGTCATGTCTGACACTTTGTGACCCCATGGACTAGCCTGCAATGCTCCTTTATCCATGGAATCCTCTGGGCAAGAATACTGGAGTGAGTTGCCATTCCTTTCTCCAGGGGATCTTCCCTATTCAGAGATCGAACCCAGGTCTCCCATTTTTCAGGGAGATTCTTTCATGTCTGAGCCACCAGGGAAGCCCTATTTGCTCAGTTTTATGATATACGTGCATGTCAAACCATTATATATTATATCTGAAACTAACATAATATTGTACTTCAACTACATTCCTATAATTTTTAAAATATCTTAAACTGGGTGAATGAGGCAACATTTTTTTTTTTTTTTTTTTTTCTCACACTCTGGAGCCTGAGAAGACCAAGATCAAAGTGCTAGAAGATTCAGTGTCTGGTGAGCATCCCTTTAATGATTCACCAATGGCCATCTTCCAACCATAACCATACATAGTGTAAGGAGTAAGGAAGCTTTCTGGGGTCTCCTCTATAAGGGCACTAATCTCATTCATGAATTCATGAGGTAACAAGTCACCTCTCAAAGACCTCACCTCCAAATACCATCAGAGTGGGGATTAGGTTTCAACATATGAATTTTGAGGAAACATAAATATTCAGTGTAACCTAAAATTCTCCAAGCCAGGCTTCAGCAATATGTGAACCACAAACTTTCAGATGTTCAAGCTGGTTTTAGAAAAAGCAGAGGAACCAGAGATCAAATTGCCAACATCCAATGGATCATCAAAAAATTAAGAGAGTTACAGAAAAACATCTATTTCTACTTTATTGACTATGCCAAAGCCTTGGACTGTGTGGATCACAATAAACTGGAAAACTCTGAAAGGCATGTGAATACCAGACCACCTGAATTGCCTCTTGAGAAACCTGTATGTAGGTCAGGAGGCAACAGTTAGTATTGGACATGGAACAACAGACTAGTTCCAAATAGGAAAAGGAGTATGTCAAAGCTGTAAATTGTCATCCTGCTTATTTAACTTCTATGCAGAATACATCATGAGAAACGTTGGGCTGGAAGAAGGACAAGTTGGAATCAAGATTGCTGGGAGAAATATCAATAACCTCAGATATGCAGATGACACCACCCTTACAGTAGCAAGTGAAGAAGGGCTAAAGAGCCTCTTGATGAAAGAGGAGAGTGAAAACGTTGGCTTAAAGCTCAACATTCAGAAAACAAAGATCATGGCATCCGGTCCCATCACTTCATGGCAAATAGATAGAGAAACAGTGGAAACAGTGGCTGACGTTATTTTTCTGGGTTCCAAAACCACTGCAGATGGTGATTGCAGCCATGAAATTAAAAGACGCTTACTCCTTGAAAGGAAAGTTATGACCAACCTAGACAGCATACTAAAAAGCAGAGACATTACTTTGTCAACAAAGTTCCATCTAGTCAAGGCTATGGTTTTTCCAGTGGTCATGTATGGACTCGAGAGTTGGACTATAAAGAACTCTGAGGGCCGAAGAATCGATGTTTTGAACTGTGGTGTTGGAAAAGACTCTTGAGAGTCCCTGGGCCTGCAAAGAGATCCAACCAGTCCATCCTAACAGAGATCAGTCCTGGGTATTCATTGGAAGGACTGATGTTGAAGCTGAAAGTCCAATACTTTGACCACCTGATGCAAAGAGCTGACTCATTTGAAAAGACCCTGATGCTGGGAAAGATTGAGGGCAGGAGGAGAAGAGGACAACAGAGGATGAGATGGTTGGATGGCATCACGGACACAATGGACATGGGTGGACTCTGGGAGTTGGTGATGGACAGGGAGGCCTGGCATGCTGTGGTTCATGGGGTCGCAAAGAGTCAAACACAACTGAGCGATTGAACTAAACTGAACTGATATTGAACTAAACTGAACTGAACTGAATAAATGAACTATATTCATTCTATAGCAGTAGGCTTAAGCAAGATAGACTTTCTAATATCAATTATCTTCTTGGTTATTGATAATTTTATACCAACTCATAGAAGAGCTTTAAATATTAAATAATATATTTATTATGATGTGGTATGTATAACATACTTAATACAAAATAGCATTGTAACATGTGATATAAAATATATTTATTTGCCAGCAGTAAATGACATAAAGTGTCTATTATATGGAAATAACTTAGTGATTCATTATATAATTAGTTATTTTACTAAATATTTTATTAATGAACAATTTATTAATTCTTTTCTATTATTATTATTATTAACATTTATTACTGTGTATTTTATGGCTTTCCCTCTACTCTCGGAAACAGGATTAGAAATCCTTAGTCTAGTTTCCTGGTTTTAAAACATGACTACTGAATAGGTTTTACTGTATTGACACTGTCTATAAAGGCCCTACACAAGTCAGCCAACTATTTCACCTGTCAATCCTTTTGTTTCTGCTTTACAAAGAAAAACATGTGAACCTTGCATACCATCTTGAGTTGGCTGAATCTGAAAGGGATACTTCACCCAAGCTGGCCCAATACATGTAGTTGATGTTCAGTCACTCAGTCATATCCAACTCTTTGCAACCCCATGGACTACAGCATGCCAGGCTTCCCTGTCCTTCACCATCTCTGCAGTGTGTTCAAACTCATGTCCACTGAATTAGTGATGCTATCCAACAATCTCATCTTCTGTCATCCCCTTCTCCTTCTGCTTTCAATCTTTCCCAGCATCAGAGTCTTTTCTAATGAGTCAGCTCTTCATATCAGTCCTTCTAATGAATATTCAGAATTGATTTCCTTTAGGATTGACTGGCTTGATCTCCTTACAGTCCAAGGGACTCTCACAAGTCTCCAACATCACAACTCAAAAGCAACAATTCTTTGGCATTCAGCCTTCTTTATGATCCAGCTCTCACTGGCGCACTTAGGCGCGGGCAGCTGCGACCGGGGAATTTAGGCGCGGCTGAGAGGAGCTACCCCACTCTGAAGTCAGGGGCAGAAGCCAGGAGGACCCCATGCCCACAGGGCAGCAGCCAAAAGGAGTTACCCCACGTCCGAGGTCAGGGGCTGCGGCCAAGAGGAGCTACCCTGCATTCGAGGTCAGAGGGGGCAGCCGGGAGAAGCTACCCCATGCCACCAGGCCCAAAGCCAGGGGCAGCGGCCTCGAGGACCAACCCCATGTCCAAAGAGAGGTGGCTACTTGGGTACAGGAGGGCCTAGAGGAGCTATCCCACGTTGAAAGTCAGGAAGGGTAGTGGTGAGGAGATATCCCTAGTGCAAGGTAAAGAGCAGCCGCTGTGCTTTGCTGGAGCAGCCAAGAAACCCAAGTAATATGATAGGTGTTGCAAGAGGGCATCAGAGAACAGAAAAACTGAAACCATACTCACAGGAAACTAGTAAATCTAATCACACTACGACCACAGCCTTGTCTAACTGAATGAAACTAAGTCATGCCTGTGGGGCAACTAAAGATGGGCGGGTCATGGTGGAGAGATCTGACAGAATGTGGTCCACTGGAGAAGGGAATGGCAAATCACTTCAGTATTCTTGCCTTGAGAACCTCATGAACAGTATGAAAAGGCAAAATGATAGGATACTGAAAGAGGAACTCCCCAGGTCAGTAGGTGCCCAATATGCTACTGGAAATCAGTGGGGAAATAACTCCAGAAAGAATGAAGGGATGGAGCCAAAGCAAAAAGAATACCCAGCTATGGATGTGACTGGTGACAGAAGCAAGGTCCGATGCTGTAAAGAGCAATATTGCATAGGAACCTGGAATGTCAGGCCCATGAATCAAGGCAAATTGGAAGAGGTCAAACAAGAGATGACAAGAGTGAATGTCGACATTCTAGGAATCAGTGAACTCAAATGGACTGGAATGGGTGAATTTAACTCAGAGGACCATTATATCTCGTACTGTGGGCAGGAATCCCTCAGAAGAAATAGAGTAGCCATCATGGTCAACAAAAGAGTCTGAAATGCAGTACTTGGATGCAATCTAAAAAATGACAGAATGATCTCTGTTTGTTTCCAAGGCAAACCATTCAATGTCACAGTAATCCAAGTCTATGCCACAACCAGTAATGCTGAAGAAGCTGAAGCTGAATGGTTCTAAGAAGACCTACAAGACCTTTTAGAACTAACACCCAAAAAAGATGTCCTTTTCATTATAGGTGACTGGAATGCAAAAGTAGGAAGTCAAGAAACACCTGGAGTAACAGACAAATTTGGCCTTGGAATATGCAATGAAGCAGGGCAAAGACTAATAGAGTTTTCCCAAGAAAATGCACTGGTCATAGCAAACACCCTCTTCCAACAACACAAAAGAAGACTCTACACATGGACATCTCCAGATGGTCAACACCGAAATCAGATTGATTATGTTGTTTTCAGTCAAAGATGGAGAAGTTCTATACAGTCAACAAAAACAAGACCGGGAGCTGACTGTGGCTCAGACCATGAACTCCTTATTACCAAATTCAGACTTGAAGAAAGTAATGAAAACCATTAGACCATTCAGGTATGACGTAAATCAAATCCCTTATGACTGTACAGTCAAAGTGAGAAATAGATTTAAGGGCCTAGATCTGATAGATAGAGTGCCTGATGAACTATGGACTGAGGTTCATGACATTGTACAGGAGACAGGGATCAAGATCATTCCCATGGAAAAGAAATGCAAACAAGCAAAATGGCGGTCTGGGGAGGCCTTGCAAATAGTTGTGAAAAGAAGAGAAGCAATAAGCAAAGGAGAAAAGGAAAGATATAAGCATTTGAATGCAGAATTCCAAAGAATAGCAAGAAGAGATAAGAAAGCCTTCTTCAGTGATCAATGCAAAGAAACAGAGGAAAACAACAGAATGGGAAAGACTACAGATCTCTTCAAGAAAATTAGAGGTACCAAGGGAACATTTCATGCAAAGATGAGCTCCATAAATGACAGAAATGGTATGGACCTAACAGAAGCAGAAGATATTAAGAAGACATGGCAAGAATACACAGAAGAACTGTACGAAAAAGATCTTCATGACCCAGATAATCACAATGATATGATCACTGACCTAGCGCCAGACATCCTGGAATGTGAAGTTAAGTGGGCCTTAGAAAGCATCACTACGAACAAAGCTAGTGGAGGTGATGGAATTCCAGTTGAGCTCTTTCAAATCCTGAAAGATGATGCTGTCAAAGTGCTGCACTCAATATGCCAGCAAATTTGGAAAACTCAGCAGTGGCCACAGGACTGGAAAAGGTCAGTTTTCATTCCAATCCCAAAGAAAGGCAATGCCAAAGAATGCTCAAACTACCACACAATTGCACTCATCTCACACGCTAGTAAAGTAATGCTCAAAATTCTCCAAGCCAAGCTTCAGCAATATGTGAAACGTGAACTTTCTGATCTTCAAGCTGGTTTTTGAAAAGGCAGAGGAACCCAAGATCACATTGCCAACATCCACTGGATCATGGAAAAAGCAAGAGAGTTCCAGAAAAACATCTATTTCTGCTTTATTGACTATGCCAAAGCCTTTGACTGTGTGGATCACAAGAAACTTTTGGAAATCCTGAAAGAGATGGGAATACCAGACCACCTGACCTTCCCATTGAGAAATCTGTATGCAGGTTAGGAAGCAACAGTTAGAACTGGACATGGAACAACAGATGGGTTCCAAATAGGAACAGGAGTATGTCAAAGCTGTATATTGTCACCCTGATTATTTAACTTATATGCAGAGTACATCATGAGAAATGCTGGACTGGAAGAAGCACAAGCTGGAATCCAGATTGCCAGGAGAAATATCAATAACCTCAGATATGCAGATGAAAAGGGGCTAAAGAGTCTCTTGATGAAAGTGAAAGAGGAGAGTGAAAAAGTTGGCTTAAAGCTCAACATTCAGAAAACGAAGATCGTGGCATCTGGTCCCATCACTTTATGGAAAGTAGATGGGGAAACAGTGGAAACAGTGTCAGACTTTATTTTTCTGGGCTCCAAAATCACTGCAGATGGTGACTGCAGCCATGAAATTAAAAGACACTTACTCCTTGGAAGGAAAGTTATGATCAACCTAGATAGCATATTCAAAAGCAGAGACATTACTTTGCCAACAAAGGTCCATCTAGTCAAGGCTATGGTCTTTCCTGTGATCATGCATGGATGTGAGAGTTGGACTGTGAAGAAAGCTGAGTGCTGAAGAATTGATGCTTTTGAACTGTAGTGTTGGAGAAGACTCTTGAGAGTCCCTTGGACTGCAAGGAGATCCAACCAGTCCATTCTGAAGGAGATCAGCCCTGGAATTTCTTTGGAAGGAATGATGCTAAAGCTGAAACTCCAGTACTTTGGCCACCTCATGCAAAGAGTTGACTCATTGGAGAAAACTTGATGCTGGGAGGGATTGGGGGCAGGAGGAGAAGGGGACGACAGAGGATGAGATGGCTGGATGGCATCACTGACTCGATGGACGTGAGTCTGAGTGAACTCTGGGAGTTGGTAATGGACAGGGAAGCCTGGTGGGCTGTGATTCATTGGGTCACAAAGAGTCAGACACAACTGAGCGACTGAACTGAAGTGACTCATATCCATACATGATTACTGGAAAAACCATAGCTTTGAGTGTACAGACGTTTGTTGGCAAAATAATGTCTCTGCTCTTTAATATGCTGTCTCAGTTCAGTTCAGTTGCTCAGTCGTGTCTGACTCTTTGTGACTCCATGGACTGGGGCATGCCAGGCCTCCCTGTCCATGACCAATTGCTGCAGCTTGCATAAACTCATTTCTATTGAGTTAGTGATGCCATCCAACCATCTCATCCTCTGTCATCTCCTTCTCTTCCTGACTTCAATCTTTACCACATCAAAGTCTTTTCCAGTGCATCAGTTCTTCACATCAGGTGGCCAAACTTTTGAAGTTTCAGCTTCAGCATGAATATTCAGGACTGATTTCCTTTAGAATGGAGTGATTCAATCTCCTTGCAGTTCAAGAGACTCTCAAGAGTCTTCTCCAACACCACAATTTGAAAGCATCAATTCGTTGACACTCAGCTTTCTTTATGGTACAACTCTTACATCCTTGCATGACTACTGGAGAAAGCAGAGCTTTGACTAGACAAACCTTTTTCAGCAAAGTAACACCTCTGCTTTTTAATATGCTGTCTAGGTTGCTCATAACGTTTTTTCAAGGAGCAAGCATCTTTTAATTTCATGGCTGCAGTCACCATTGGCAGTGATTTTGGAAACCAAGAAAATAAAGTCTATCACTGTTCCCATTGTTTTTCCATCTATTTGCCATAGAGTAATGGGACCGGATGTCAAATTAGTTTTTTGAATTTTGAGTTTTAAGCTAGTTTCTTTACTCTCTTCTTTCACTTTCATCAAGAGGCTTTTCATCAAGAAAGTGAAGTTCCTCTTCACTTTCTGCTATAAGGATGTTGTCATCTGCATATCTGATGTTATTGATATTTCTCCTGGCAATCTTGATTCCAGCTTGTGTTTCATCCAGCCCAGGAAGCCCAATATGCTGTCTGGGTTTGTGCAGTTACATTCTTTCTTGCATTTGGAATATATATGACTTAGAGAAACTGAACAAGTTACAGCTGATTGTTTTATGTGAGAATCCCCAGAGAGGTGGATGTGAGGTGATACACCCACACTAAAATAGAAAGAAATGATCTGCAAAATGAGGGGAAGAGAGAAAAGGGGAAGAAGAAGGAAACAGAAAGAAGGAAATAGAAGAAAAAGAAGCAAAAGAAAGAGGAGCTATGTGGACAAGAAAGTATACTGGGTTGTGTAGTGGTGGATGATGTTTCCCTTCTTCTCTTCTAGGCTCTTTAACTGCCCTAATAACTAAATTGCCATAAAACAGGTTAACAGAAGAAAACCAAATTTAATATCATCTACTAAATCACTTCAGTTGTGTCCAACATTGCAACCGTATGGACTGTAGCCTGCCAGGCTCCTCTGTCCATGGGATTCACCATGCAATAATACTGGAGTGGGCTGCCATGCCCTCCTTTTTCCATGGGATCTTAAGTCTCCTGCATTGGCAGGTGAGTTTTCTACCATTAGCGCCACCTAGGAAGCCCATCTTATGTATAGGAACTGCATTAAAAATACAAGATTCAAAGAAGTGACCAAAGTAGGCAATTTTTATACCTTTTAGACAAGGAAACAATCTGTGAAGAAATGACAGGGCAAAGGGGTCTGGGCTTGAGATATTTAAATTAGTGAAAAAGTAACACGGTTTATTTATACAGTTTACTAGGCTCTAAATTCCCTGTCTCTGGTGATAGGAAAACCTCCTGCCGCCTGATACAGAGAGGATACTTTTCACATGGGAAGTTTATGTCATGCTTTTAGTGTCCATTTTATACTGGCTCTTTCTTAAGTAACTTTAATTCGAAACAATCCATATGCCAGTGATAAGGAACCCAAAGCCAATGCAGGACACCTAAGAGACATGGATTCAATCTCCAGGTCAGACATATCCCCTAGAGGAGAACATGGCAACCCACTCCAATATTCTTGCTTGGAGAATCCCATGGACATAGGAGACTGGTAGGCTAAAGTCCATGGGGGTCACAAAGAGTCAGACACAACTGAAGTGACAGCACATGCCAAGAAGCATATCTGACACCTGGAGTACTCTCCTCTCCTTCCATTGACTCCTGCCTCTTTAGCACCTGAAATTCCCTTCACTCCACTCCATCCACTCCATTTTTACAAAAGGCCTACACTAGTACCTGCTTTTGCTAACTGAAAGAAATATGAAGAGAATTTTTACTTTTTAAAAAAAGCCAATAAGCAAAAATAGCATTCAGCATTTGTTCTGCAGTGAAACCTATATGCAGGTCAGGAAGCAACAGTTAGAACTGGACATGGAAAAAAAGACTGGTTCCAAGTAGGAAAAGGAGTACAGATCAGATCAGATCAGTCGCTCAGTCGTGTCCGACTCTTTGCGACCCCATGAAACACAGCACGCCAGGCCTCCCTGTCCATCACCAGCTCCCGGAGGTCACTCAGACTCGCATCCATCGAGTCAGTGATGCCATCCAGCCATCTCATCCTCTGTCGTCCCCTTCTCCTCCTGCCCCCAATCCCTCCCAGCATCAGAGTCTTCTCCAATGAGTCAACTCTTCACATGAGGTGGCCAAAATATTGGAGTTTCAGCTTTAGCATCATTCCTTCTAAAGAAATTCCAGGATTGATCTCCTTCAGAATGGACTGGTTGGATCTTCTTGCAGTCCAAGGGACTCTCAAGAGTCTTCTCCAACACCACAGTTCAAAAGCATCAATTCTTCGGCGCTCAGCCTTCTTCACAGTCCAACTCTCACATCCATACATGACCACAGGAAAGACCATAGCCTTGACTAGGCGAACCTTTGTTGGTAAAGTAATGTCTCTGCTTTTGAATATGCTATCTAGGTTGGTCATAACTTTCCTTCCAAGGAGCAAGCGTCTTTTAATTTCATGGCTGCAGTCACCATCTGCAGTGATTTTGGAGCCCAGAAAAACAAAGTCTGACACTGTTTCCCCATCTATTTCCCATGCAGTGATGGGACCAGATGCCATGATCTTCGTTTTCTGAATGTTGAGCTTTAAGCCAACCTTTTCACTCTCCACTTTCACTTTCATCAAGAGGCTTTTTAGCCCCTCTTCACTTTCTGCCATAAGAGTGGTGTCATCTGCATATCTGAGGTTATTGATATGTCTCCCGGCAATCTTGATTCCAACTTCTGTTTCTTCCAGTCCAGCATTTCTCATGATGTACTCTGCATATAAGTTAAATAAACATGGTGACAATATGCAGCCCTGACGTACTCCTTTTCCTATTTGGATCCAGTCTGTTGTTCCATGACCAGTTCTAACTGTTGCTACCTGACCTGCATACAGATTTCTTAAGAGGCAGATCAGGTGGTCTGGTATTCCCATCTCTCTCAGAATTTTCCATAGTTTATTGTGATCCACACAGTCAAAGGCTTTGGCATAGTCAATAAAGCAGAAATAGATGTTTTTCTGGAACTCTCTTGCTTTTTCCATGATCCAGCGGATGTTGGCAATTTGATCTCTGGTTCCTCTGCCTTTTCTAAAACCAGCTTGAACATCAGGAAGTTCACGGTTCACATATTGCTGAATCCTGGCTTGGAGAATTTTGAGCATTACTTTACTAGCGTGTGAGATGAGTGCAATTGTTCGGTAGTTTGAGCACTCCTTGGCATTGCCTTTCTTTGGGATTGGGATGAAAACTGACCTTTTCCAATCTTGTGGCCACTGCTGAGTTTTCCAAATTTGCTGGCATATTGAGTGTAGCACTTTCACAGCATCATCATTCAGGACTTGGAATAGCTCCACTGGAATTCCATCACCTCCACTAGCTTTGTTCGTAGTGATGCTTTCTAAGGCCCACTTGACTTCACATTCCAAGATGTCTGGCTCTAGTTCAGTGATCACATCATCATGATTATCTAGGTCTTGAAGCTCTTTTTTGTACAGTTCTTCTGTGTATTCTTGCCACCTCTTCTTAATATCTTCTGCTTCTGTTAGGTCCACACCATCTCTGTCCTTTATCGTGCCCATCTTTGCATGAAATGTTCTTTTGGTATCTCTGATTTTCTTGAAGAGATCCCTAGTCTTTCCCATTCTGTTGTTTTCCTCTATTTCTTTGCATTGATCACTGAAGAAGGCTTTCTTATCTCTTCTTGCTATTCTTTGGAACTCTGCATTTAGATGTTTATATCTTTCCTTTTCTCCTTTGCTTATTGCTTCTCTTCTTTTCACAGCTATTTGTAAGGCCTCCCCAGACAGCCATTTTGCTTTTTTGCATTTCTTTTCCATGGGGATGGTCTTGATCCCTGTCTCGTGTACAATGTCACGAACCTCATTCCATAGTTCATCAGGCACTCTATCTATCAAATCTAGGCCCTTAAATCTATTTCTCACTTCCACTGTATAATCATAAGGGATTTGATTTAGGTCATACATGAATGGTTTAGTAGTTTTCTCTACTTTCTTCAATTTCAGTCTGAATTTGGCAATAAGGAGTTCATGGTCCGAGCCACAGTCAGCTCCTGGTCTTGTTTTTGCTGATTGTATAGAGCTTCTCCATCTTTGGCTGCAAAGAATATAATCGATCTGATTTCGGTGTTGACCATCTGGTGATGTCCATGTATAGAGTCTTCTCTTGTGTTGTTGGAAGAGGGTATTTGCTATGACCAGCGCATTTTCTTGGCAAAACTCTATTAGTCTTTGCCCTGCTTCATTCCGTGTTCCAAGGCCAAATTTGCGTGTTACTCCAGGTGTTTCTTGACTTCCTACTTTTGCATTCCAGTCCCCTATAATGAAAAGGACATCTTTTTTGGGTGTTGGTTCTAAAAGGTCTTGTAGGTCTTCATAGAACCTTTCAACTTCAGCTTCTTCGGCGTTACTGGTTGGGGCATAGATTTGGATTACTGTGACATTGAAAGGTTTGCCTTGGAAATGAACAGAAATCATTCTGTCATTTTTGAGATTGCATCCAAGTACTGCATTTCGGACTCTTTTGTTGACCATGATGGCCACTCCATTTCTTCTGAGGGATTCCTGCCCACAGTAGTAGATATAATGGTCATCCGAGTTAAATTCACCCATTCCAGTCCATTTTAGTTCGCTAATTCCTAGAATGTCAACATTCACTCTTGCCATCTCTTGTTTGACCACTTCTAATTTGCCTTGATTCATGGACCTGACATTCCAGGTTCCTATGCAATATTGCTCTTTACAGCATCGGACTTTGCTTCTATCACCAGACACATCCACAGCTGGGTATTCTTTTTGTTTTGGCTCATCAGGGCTATATATGGTCACCCTGCTTATTTAACTTCTATGCGGAGTACATCATGAGAAACTCTGGGCTGGAAGAAGCGAAAGCTGGAATCCATGCTGGGAGAAATATCAATAACCTCAGATATGCAGATGACACCACCCTTATGGCAGAAAGTGAAGAGGAACTCAAAAGCCTCTTGATGAAAGTGAAAGAGAAAATAGAAAGAGAAATTAAGGAAACAATTACATTCACCATTGCAATGAAAAGAATAAAATACTTAGGAATATATCTCCCTAAAGAAACTAAAGACCTATATATAGAAAACTATAAAACACTGGTGAAAGAAATCAAAGAGGACACTAATAGATGGAGAAATATACCATGTTCGTGGATTGGAAGAATCAATATAGTGAAAATGAGTATACTACCCAAAGCAATTTATAGATTCAATGCAATCCTTATCAAGCTACCAACAGTATTCTTCACAGAGCTAGAACAAATAATTTCACAATTTGTATGGAAATACAAAAAACCTTGAGTAGCCAAAGCTATCTTGAGAAAGAAGAATGGAACTGGAGGAATTAACCTGCCTGCCTTCAGGCTCTACTACAAAGCCACAGTCATCAAGACAGTATGGTACTGGCACAAAGACAGAAATATAGATCAATGGAACAAAATAGAAAGCCCAGAGATAAATCCACACACCTATGGACACCGTATCTTTGACAAAGGAGGCAAGAATATACAGTGGATTAAAGACAATCTCTTTAACAAGTGGTGCTGGGAAAACTGGTCAAACACTTGTAAAAGAATGAAACTAGAGCATTTTCTAACACCATACACAAAAATAAACTCAAAATGGATTAAAGATCTAAATTTAAGACCAGAAACCATAAAACTCTTAGAGGAAAACATAGGCAAAACACTCTCTGACATATATCACAGCAGGATCCTCTATGACCCACCTCCCAAAATATTGGAAATAAAAGCAAAAATAAACAAATGGGACCTAATTAAACTTAAAAGCTTCTGCACAACAAAGGAAACTATAAGCATGGTGAAAAGACAGCCTTCAGAATGGGAGAAATTAATAGCAAATGAAGCAACAGACAAACAACTAATCTCAAAAATGTACAAGCAACTCCTATAGCTCAATTCCAGAAAAATAAATGACCCAATCAAAAAATGAGCCAAAGAACTAAATAGACATTTCTCCAAAGAAGACAGACAGATGGCTAACAAACACATGAAAAGATGTTCAACATTACTCATTATCAGAGAAATGCAAATCAAAACCTCTATGAGGTACCATTTCACGCCAGTCAGAAAGGCTGCGATCCAAAAGTCTACAAGAAATAAATGCTGGAGAGGGTGTGGAGAAAAGGGAACCCTCTTACACTGTTGGTGGGAATGCAAACTAGTACAGCCACTATGGAGAACAGTGTGGAGATTCCTTAAAAAACTGGAAATAGAACAGCCTTATGACCCAGCAATCCCACTGCTTGGCATACACACTGAGAAAACCAGAATTGAAAGAGACACATGTAGCCCAATGTTCATCACAGCACTGTTTACAATAGCCAGGACATGGCAGCAACCTAGATGTCCATCAGCAGATGAATGGATAAGAAAGCAGTGGTACATATACACAATGGAGTATTACTCAGCCATTAAAAAGAATACATTTGAATCAGTTCTAATGAGGTGGATGAAACTGGAGCCTATTATCCAGAGTGAAGTAAGCCTGAAAGAAAAACACCAGTACAGTAGACTAACACATATATATATGGAATTTAGAAAGATGGTAACAATAACCCTGTATGTTGCTGCTGCTGCTAAGTCACTTCAGTCGTGTCCGACTCTGTGTGATCCCATAGATGGCTGCCCCTGGGATTCTCCAGGCAAGAATACTGGAGTGGATTGCCATTTCCTTCTCCAATGCATGAAAGTGAAAAGTGAAAGTGAAGTTGCTCAGTCGTGTCCGACTCTAAGTGACCCCATGGACTGGAGCTTACCACACTCCTCCGTCCATGGGATTTTCCAGGCAAGAGTACTGGGGTGAGGTGCCATTGCCTTCATACGAGACAGCAAAAGAGACACTGATGTATAGAACAGTCTTTTGGACTCTGTGGGAGAAGGAGAGGGTGGGATGATTGGGGAGAATGGCATTGAAATATGTATAATATCATATATGAAACGAGTCACCAGTCCAGGTTCGATGCACGGTAATGGATGCTTGGGGCTGGTGCATGGGGACGACCCGGAGGGATGGTACAGGGAGGGAAGCACATGTATACCTGTGGCGGATTCATCTGATGTATGGCAAAACCAATACAATATTGTAAATTTAAACAAAATAAAAAATTAAAAAAAAAAAGAAAGTGAAAGAGGAGAGTGAAAAAGTTGGCTTAAAGCTCAACATTCAGAAAACAAAGATCATTGCATCTGGTCCCATCACTTCATGGGAAATGGATGGGGCAACAGTGGAAAGAGTGAGAGACTATATTTTGAGGCTCCAAAATCACTGCAGATGGTGATTGCAGCCATGAAATTAAAAGACGCTTACTCCTTAGAAGAAAAGTTATGACCAACCTAGATAGCATTTTGAAAAGCAGAGACATTGCCAACAAAGGTCCATCTAGTCAAGGCTATGGTTTTTCCAGTGGTCATGTATGTATGTGAGAGTTGGACTGTGAAGAAAACTGAGCACTGAAGAATTGATGCAAGGAGATCCAAGCAGTCCATTCTAAAGGAAATCAGCCCTGGGTGTACTTTGGAAGGAATGATGCTAAAGCTGAAACTCCAGGACTTTGGCCACCTCATGGGAAGAGTTGACTCATTGGAGAAGACTCTGATGCTGGGAGGGATTGGGGGCAGGAGGAGAAGGGGACGACAGAGGATGAGATGGCTGAATGGCATCACCAACTTGATGGACGTGAGTTTGAGTGAACTCTGGGAGATGGTGATGGACAGGGAGGCCTGGCGTGCTGCTATTCATTGGGTCACAAAGAGTTAGACACGACTGAGTGACTGAACTGAACTGAACTGAACTGAGCAATTACAGAGGCAGTGCACAACCTGAGCAGCAAGAGTGGCACTGCCAAGATTCTTTCCCGTGAACTACGCTCATGTCAAGGCTGCCACAGCTTTGAACTGTTTCTGTGAGCATCTGTGCTTTATATCACTTTGTTCTGTGCATCATTAACAGGATGTGTTCCTCGTAGTATGCCAATTCAGTTTATGAACTATTTCATAGGAATACTCTACCTTGGGATAGCTGGGGAAAATCATTATAGTCTCATATGGGATTTTGCGGATGTTGGATTTGGTTATGAATAATGTGAGGCTTGAGATGAACTGGGTTTGCTTCTTAGTGGCTCACCAGAACACTCCTTCCCCAGTCCTCCTTTACCTTAAGAAAGCACTGAGATGACTGACAGAGGATCTCAAAATTATGGTTCCTCTGGAAGCTAAAACCCATTGTCACTGAAATTTTCTAAGAACTTTTTTACAACAATGTCACATGAAATAGAGGAGGAGATGTATTATGTAGAATGGAATGTGCCTTCTTGAATGTGCCTTCATCTATGCTATAGGTGTCAACTTGACACCATCAACATATCAGATCAAGATAATTTCAGTAAGATCTCAGGAAAACTGGTGATCCTCATATAAATGTACAGAAGGCTTATTGGGATGGTGACTGGAGGTTATACAAGCTGCTTCCCTTATTTATCTACAATAAAATAGCAATATATTGACTTTAAATAATAGGTTCCTTCCAATCACTTTACTTGCAATTCTTTGGCTTAGGGCTGTTGAACAGGACATTTTCTTGCCTTTAAGATGACTTACACTCCATTTATTTTTACTGGAAGTATGCAGCAAACACTGGATTCTCTATGGTGAAGTGGCTTGACATGGCTTTCTAATTCTTCCTTGCCAAAGATATGCCTCAGTTCTATTTTTTATCATTTTTTTCTATATGCCACACTTTCTCAACCCAGGCTCCCTGCCTTAGGATGAGCTATTATTTGAGTTGAGGGCTTTTGCTCAAATTTTCTACCATCTCATGAGTTCACTTTCAGACTAACTTTATTGTTTGACTTATACAGAGAACTGTTTTCTGTCAAAAAATTGTAAAACAGCTATGGTAATTAATAACTTTGAATGATTTTTCCACTGATTTCATTTGCTCTATGTCTAGGTTATATACATTGTGATACTGAGAGAATAGCAATGTTGGAGATAAAACCTTTTTCAAAAAGATGGTCATTTTCTGATAAGGGTTTCAATTGCATATGGATTTCCCTTTGGGAAGAAACATTTCTGAAGCAACATCTGCTTTGCCTGTAGCAGAACAAGGGTCATTAGCATTTAATTACTTCATAACCAATATTGTGGGCTTCCATGTGGCTCAGTGGTAAACAATCCGCCAGCCAGTGCCCAGTTCAATCCCACTGTCAGGAAGATTCCCTGGAGAAAGAGATGGCAACCCACTCCAGTATTCTTAACTAGGAAATCCCATGGACAGAGGAGCCTGGAAGGCTGCAGTCCACGGGGTCACACGTGGAGAAAAGGGAACCCTCTTACACTGTTGGTGGGAATGCAAACTAGTACAGCCACTATGGAGAACAGTATGAAGATTCCTTAAAAAACTGGAAATAGAACTGTCTTATGACCCAGCAATCCCACTGCTGGGCATACTCACTGAGAAAACCAGAATTGAAAGAGACACATGTACCCCAATGTTCATCACAGCACTGTTTACAATAGCCAGGACATGGAAGCAACCTAGATGTCCATCAGCAGATGAATGGATAAGAAAGTGTGGTACATGTATACAATGGAATATTACTCAGCCATTAAAAAGAATACATTTGAATCAGTTCTAATGAGGTGGATGAAACTGGAGCCTATTATCCAGAGTGAAGTAAGCCTGAAAGAAAAACACCAATACAGTATACTAACACATATATATGTGGAATTTAGAAAGATGGTAACAATAACCTTGTAAACGAGACAGCAAAAGAGACACTGATGTATAGAACAGTCTTCTGGACTCTGGGAGAGGGAGAGGGTGGGATGATTTGGGAGAATGGCATTGAAATATGTATAATATCATATATTAAACGAGTCGCCAGTCCAGGTTCAATGCATAATACTGGATGCTTGGGGCTGGTGCACAGGGACGACCCAGAGGGATGGTATGGGGAGGGAGGAGGGAGGAGGGTTCAGGATGGGGAACACATGTATACCTGTGGCAGATTCATTTTGATATATGGCAAAACCAATACAATATTGTAAAGTTAAATAAAATTAATTTTTTTTAAAAAAGCAAAAACATAACAACAAACATTATCATGGGATCTATTTAAGAAACTGGAAGAGAAATAAATTTTTCTTCTTTAAGTTTGTGCATTATGGAATTTTCTTATCTTTACCTTGGGACACTGTTTTAGACATATAGTAAAAACTCAATAAATCCTTATGCATTTCAGTTGAATTGTTTAGTTATAAACACATTTATCCTATGTCCCTTTTCAGTCTCTTTATTCCTGCATGCAAAGAAAAAAATAATTGACTGAGAATAATATTCCAAGATTTGACAAAGTTTCTGGTGTGTGGCTCCAAGGCTTTTGTAACAAATGGAGTACCAAGAGGTAGTATATTATTTTTGTAGTGTGAACATGTCAACACTAAGATTAAAGTACTGAAAAATGGAAAAAAATTTCAAATGCTAAATAATCTTAGTATGTAAGATTATAGTGACAGAAAGTCAAGAAAGGCAATTGTGATGGCTTCTGATGGGTATTTTGTTGAAAAGCATGGTTTATTGGCCAACGAAACTCTAAAATTTAGTTATTCAAATCTGATGATATTACGGTACTGAAATCTATTTTCAGATGCATAATATACATTAATACACAGTGATATCAGGGGCTTCCCAGATGGTGCAGTGGTTAAAATATCTACCTGACAATGCAGGATACACAAGAGACGTGGGTTCAATCCCTGGATTGGGAAGATCCCCTGGAGAAAGAAATAGACAACTACTTCAGGAATTCTTGTCTGGAAAATTCCATGGACAAAGGAGAATTGCAGGATAAAGTCCTTGGGAGTCACAAAGAGTCAGATGTGACAGAGTGATTGAGCATGCATATACACAATGATATTATTTATGAATTTGTAATCAGTAAAGTCAATATAATTGCCTTTAAGAAGATTTTACCTTTCCCTTAAATGGACATTTCCTCCTAGTTCTTTTCATCTATTATTTTTAGTTGACCATAGTGTGTTGCAATTATGCTTAACATGTTTTCTAGGCTTTTGAAACTGTGATCTTTTAGAAGGCAGCATCCATGACTCATTTTTTATTCTTAATACTTAGCATAATATGTTCTCAAGGCATATTTTTAAAGATAAAGTGATTTCCCCTATTAGAATAAAAATTTTTTATAATGTGATTCAAAATATGTATCATCTTGGTATAAATAAGCTCACACAAAATTTTGCCCGCTTAATAACAAAAGTATACTCAAAATATATTGTGGTTTTTAAAGGGAATGGCAACCCACTCCAGTATTCTTACCTGTGAAATCCCATGGACGGAGAAGCCTGGCAAACTACAGCCATTGGGGTCACAAAGAGTATGACATGACTGAGTGACTAACACTATGCTACTACGCTATGCTTATGAAAATTTGGAATGCCTTCATTTAACATTTTTATCAAAATGGCTTTCACACTTCACAGCTCCTGAGCAAGGAAATATCCTTTCTGTGTACCATTAAAGTCTTGTTTCTGAGAATAGCTAAAAAATATTTTTCTTTGTATAGGTTTTGTGTTATCCATAGTGCTTATATGTATGTAAGTATGTTCACAGTGAGACAACATAGATTTTAAGCAAAGATAATCCCAATCTCATAGACTTCATTTTTCTTATCTCTAAATTGCTATTTCTTATAACTTCATTTTCTTATTTTTTCTACTTTCAGGAGAATATTCTACTAGACAGAGCAATGATCAGAATACTAGAGATTATTCTGCTGGTGCTACTGCTAAGTCGCTTCAGTCGTGTCCGACTCTGTGCGACCCCAGAGATGGCAGCCCACTAGGCTCCCCCATCCCTTGTTCTCCAGGCAAGAACACTGGAGTGGGTTGCCATTTCCTTCTCCAATGCATGAAAGTGAAAAGCGAAAGTGAAGTTGCTCAATCGTGTCCGACTCTTCGTGACCCCATAGACTGCAGCCTACCAGGCCCCTCCATCCATGGGGTTTTCCAGGCAAGAGTACTGGAGTGGGGTGCCATCAAAAGGTATTTAAACCTAGGAGTAAATTTAACCAAGGAGGTTAAAGAACTGTACACTGAAAACTATAAGATACTGTTGCGAGAAATTGAAGAAGTTACAAATAAATATAAATATATTCTATGCTCACAGATTGGATGAATTAATATTGTCAAAGTGCCCATATTATCTAAAGCAATCTACAGATTCAATGCAATCACCATCAAAATTCCAAGGATATTTTTTACAGATATAGAAAAAAATTCAAAATTTTATATGAAACTGGAAAAGACTTCAAACAGCCAAAGCAATCCTGAGAAAAAAAAATAACAAAGCTTGAGGCATCACACTCCCTGATTTCAAACTGTATTACAAAACTATTGTACTTAAGACAGTATGGTATTGACCGAAAAATATATACAAGGATCAATGAGACAAAATTGTGATCCCAGAAATAAATCCATGCATATGTGGACAATTAATTCATGACAAAGTATCAAACAGCTTACAATGAAGAAAGGACAGTCTCCTCAGTAAATTGTGCTGGGAAAACTGGATAGTCACAGGCAAAAAGAATAAAACTAGATTACTATTTTACACCATACACTTAACATGTTACTCTAAAGTTTCATGAATGTCACAAATGGCAAGATTTTATCATATTTTATGGCTGAGTAGTGTTACATTGTGTGTGTGTGCGTGTGTGTGTGTATCATATCTTCTTTATCCATTCTTTTCTTGATGGGCATTTAGGTTTTTTTCCATATTTGGGCTATTGGAGATAATGCTGCAATGAACATGTGGGTGGGTATATTCTTATGAATAAAATGGAAAAGTAAATAACAAACTTGTAAATAACAAACTTGGCAAACTGTCTGCAAAAAAATATCCATTACTAAAAAAATTATTGATCAGTATAATATACAAACAGAATGTACTAGCTATGCGTCTTTGATAAATCTCACCTCACCTCTCTTCAGTTTGTTAACACATTAAATGGAGATAATGATGATGATGATAAAAGTCAGTCATGTCTGACTCTTTGCAACCCCATGGACTGTATAGTCCATGGAATTCTCCAGGCCAGAATACTGGAGTGGGTAGCCTTTCCCTTCTCCAGGGGATCTTCCCAACCCAGGAATCGAACCAGGGTCTCCTACATTGCAGGTGGATTCTTTACCCACTGAGCTATGAGGGATGCCCTAAATGGAGATGCTGACTATTTACTGGACTGCTGTTGGGAGCATATTAGGTAGCTCATGTAAAACCCTTAAATGATGTCTGTCATATAGCGAGTGCTTCATAGCATGTAAACTATTGCTGCTGTTATTTATTATTAGATGAAAATTCTGGAGAAAAACAAAGAATATAAACATACTATTAGAGAAAATATGAAAATTGGTATAAAAATTATAATATCAAGATATCTGTATTATGTTAGTAAAGATAAATGGTACAGTTCAATGTGGGAATGAAACAATTAAAATCACTTCACATATTGCTGGTTATAAGATTATGCGTCTTGGGCTTCCTTGGTGGCTCAGTAGTGGAGAGTCTGCCTGCCAGTGCAAATGACAAGAGCTTTGGTCCCTGGTGTGGGACAATCCCAAATGACACGGAGCAGCTGGGCCCAGTCACCCCGGCTATTGAGTCTGTGCTCTAGAGCCAGGGAACTGCAGCTTCTGAACCCACCTGCTGCAACTACTGAAGCCTTTGCACCCTGGAGCCTGTGCTCTGCAATGGGAGGGTCTGCTGTGGTGAGGGGCACACACACTGCAACTGGAGAGCGGCATCTGCTCACTGCAGCTGGAGAGGAGCCCAAAAAGTGGTGAAGACCCAGTGAAGCCAATAAATAAATAAATAAATAATTTTTAAAATTATATCTTTCTAGAAAGGAACTGAAACCATGTATTTAGAATTTTTAAATCATTTACTTTCTTAATAAAATAACTGTTTTAGGAATGCATCTTGAAGAAATAGATATTTGGATATAGACAGGTACTTATATGTGTGTAAACATACACATGTGTGTGTATGTTTATTACAATATTTACTGTTTAAAATGTCATTGAGATTTTCAATGCTATTTATAATAGCAAATATGTTAGAAACAATTAATGAGTCCAAAATAAGTGAGGGGTTTAATAAAGCTAATGGAATATCAGGCATTGAGGGTAAAATTTTAATAGATATTATGATACAGGGTTGCTAGAAATAGCTTTTTAAAAATAGAACATATTCCTGTATGTATACATCAAATATAAAGGTTACACATACCACATAAAAATACACAAAGAAATGTAAGAGTAATTGAGTTATTAACAGTAGCAACCTGCATAATGGGCACAAATTTTCATCTTTTACTTTGCCTTCCTTTTGCTTCCAATCTCATTCTGTGACTGTAACTGCTAACTTAAAACATTGAGGCTATAATATATTAATACAATAGTTAAGAATGAAGAAGTGACTTTTGCAGGTCTGACTGTGAATTTTGGCACTATCACTTATACTCTGCATGACTTTGGTCGTATTACTCAATCTCTAAAGCCTCTGTTTTTCTCATTTCAAAGATAGTAATATCACAATTGGCCCTTTATAGATTACAAACTTGTCATGGTGAATGGGCTTGCATAACTCAATGAACTTATGAGCCATGCCTTGCAGGGCCACCCAAGATGGATGGGTCACAGTGGAGAGTTCTGAGAAAATGTTGTCCACTGGAGGAAGGACTGAAGGAAGAAATATCAATAATCTCAGATATGTAGATCAGTTCAGCTCAGTAATCAGTGGTGTCTGAAACCTTGCCACCCCATGGACTGCAGCACGCCAGGCTTCCCTGTCCATCACCAACACCTGCAGCTTGTTCAAACTCACATACATCGAGTTGGTGATGCCATCCAACCATCTAATTCTCTGTTGTCCCCTTCTTCTCCTGCCTTCAATCTTTCCTAGCATCAGAATCTTCTCCAATGAGTCAGTTCTTCGCATCATGTGGCCAAAGTATTGGAGCTTCAGCTTCAGTATCAGTCCTTCCAAGGAATATTCAGGATTGATTTCCATTAGGATTAACTGGGTTGATCTCTTTGCAGTCCAAGGGAGTCTCAAGAGTCTTCTCCATCTCCACAGTTCAAAAGCTTCAATTCTTTGGTGCTTAGTTTTCTTTGTGTTCCAACTCTCACATCTACAAATGACTAATGGAAAAACCATAGCTTAGACGAGACGGACCTTTGTCAGTAAAGTAATGTATCTGCTTTTCAATATGTTGTCTAAGTTGGTCATGGCTTTCCTTCCAAGGAGCAAGCCTCTTTTAATTCATGGCTGCAGTAATCATATGCAGTGATTTTGGAGCCCAAGTAAATAAAGTCTATCATAGTTTCCATTGTTTCCCCATCTATATGCCATGAAGTGATGGGATCAGACGCCGCGATCTTCATTGTTTGAATGCTGAGTTTTAAGCTGACACTTCATTCTCCCCTTTCACTTTCATCAAGAGGCTCTTTAGTCCTCTTCTCTTTTAGTCATAGGGTGGTATGATTTGTATACCTGAGGTTATTGACATTTCTCCCAGCAATCTTGATTCCAGCTTGTGCATCATACAGCCAGGCATTTTTCATAATATACTCTGCATATAAGTTAAATAAGCAGGGTGACAACATACAGACTTGACATACTTTTTTCGCAACTTGGAACCAGCCTGTAGTTCCATGTCCAGTTCTAACTATTGCTTCTTGACTTGCATGCCAATTTGTCAGGAGGGAGGTAAGATGGTCTGTTATTCCCATCTCTTGAAGAATTTTTCAAAATTTGTTGTGATCTACATAGTCAAATGCTTTCAGTTCAGTTCAGTTCAGTCACTCAGTTGTGTCTGACTCTTTACGACACCATGAATCCCAGCATGCCAGGCCTCCCTGTCCATCACTATTTCTTGGAGTTCACTCAAACTCACGTCCATCGAGTCAGTGATGCCATCCAGCCATCTCATCCTCTGTCATCCCCTCTTCCTCCTGCCCCAATCCCTCCCAGCATCAGAGTCTTTTCCAATGAGTCAACTCTTCCCATGATGTGGCCAAAGTACTGGAGTTTCAGCTTTAGCACCATTCCTTTGAAAGAAATCCTAGGGATGATCTTCTTCAGAATAGACTGGCTGGATCTTCTTGCAGTCCAAGGGACTCTCAAGAGTCTTCTCCAACACCACAGTTCAAAAGCATCAATTCTTTGGTGCTCAGCTTTCTTCACAGTCCAACTCTCACATCCATACATGATCACTGGAAAAACCATAGCCTTGACTAGATGGACCTTTGTTGGCAAAGTAATGTCTCTGCTTTTCAATATGCTATCTAGGTTGGTCATAACTTTCCTTCCAAGGAGTAAGCATCTTTTAATTTCATGGCTGCAGTCACCATCTGCAGTGATTTTGAAGCCCCCCAAAATAAAGTCTGACACTGTTTCCCCATCTGTTTACCATGAAGTGATGGGACCAGATGCCATGATCTTAGTTTTCTGAATGTTGAGCTTTAACCCAACTTTTTCACTCTCCTCTTTCACTTTCATCAAGAAGCTTTTTAGTTCCTCTTCACTTTCTGCCATAAGGATGATGTCATCTGCATATCTGAGGTTATTGATATTTCTCCTGGCAATCTTGATTCCAGCTTTGGTGTAATCAATAAAGTAGAATTAGATGTTTTTCTGGAATTCTCTTGCCTTTTGAATGATCCAAGGGAGGTTGCCAATTTGATCTGTGGTTCCTCTGCCTTTTCTAAATTCAGCTTGAACCTCTGGAAGTTCATAGTTCACATACTATTGAAGCCAGGCTTATAGACTTTTGAGCATTACTTTGCTAGCACGTGAGATGAGTGGAATTATACAGTAGTCTGAACATTCTTTGGCATTGCACTTCTTTGGGATTGGAATGAAAACCGATCTTTTCCAGTCCTGTGGACACTGCTATGTTTATGATTATATAAAGGAAGTGACAAATAGATTCAATGGATTGGATCTGATAGAGTGCCTGAAGATATGTAGATGACACCACTCTAATGGCAGAAAGTGAAGAGGTATTAAAGAGTCTCTTGATATGGGTGAAAGAGGAGAATGAAAAAACTGGCTTAAAACACAACATTCAAAGAAATAGAATCAAGGCATTTGGTCCCAACACTTCATGGTAAATAGATGGGGGAAATGTGGGGGAAATGACAGATTTTATTTTCTTGAGCTCCAAAATAACTGCAGACTGTGAATGCAGCCAATGAAATTAAAAGACATTTGCTCCTTGGAAGAAAAGCTATGACAAACCTAGACAGCATATTAAAAAGCAGAGACATCACTTTGCTGACAAAGGTCCATATACTCAAAATTATGGTTTTTCCAGTATTCATGTACAGATATGAGAGTTGGACAATAAAGCCTGAGCACAGAAGAATTGACACTTTCAAACTGTGGTGCTGGGGAAAACTCTTGAGGATGAATTGGACAGCAAGAAGATGGAACTAGTCAATCTTAAAAGAAGTCAACCCTGAATGTTCATCAGAAGGACTGATGGTGAAGCTGAAGCTTCAATAATTTGGCCACCTGATGAGAAGACCTGACTTACTGGAAGAGATTCTTATGCTGGGAAAGATTGAGGACAAGAGGAGAAGGGTGTGACAGAGGGTAAGATAGCTGGATGACAACACTGCCTCAATGGACATGAGTTTGAGCAAACTCTGAGAGGTAATGAAGGGCTGGGAGGCCTGTCGTGCTCCAGTCAATGGGGTTGGAAACAGTTGGGCACGACTTAGTGCCTAAACAACATCAAGGTGTTCTGCTTAAGACCTGTATTTCTAAGATATTAGATAAACAGTGGAATATCCACACAGCAGTATACAATGCAGTTATAATAAAGAAGAAAAATCTCTATAACTATGCTATATAAGATCCAAGAGGAATTACTAAGTTGAAAAAGAAACATTATGGAAGGAATGTATGGTATGAAAGTGAAGTCACTCAGTCCTGTCCAACTCTTTGCGACCCCTTGGACTATAGCCCACTAGGCTCCTCCATCCATGGGAGACTCCAGGCAAGAATACTGGAGGGGTTGCCATTTCCTTCTCCAGGGAATCTTCCCAATCCAGGGATTGAACCCTGGTCTCTCGCATTGCAGGCAGACCTTTAACCTCTGAGCCACCAGGGAAGCCCAAAATATTAAGGAAGGAATGCATGGTATACTGTCACTTATTAGACAAATGGATATTTATTTATCTACTTTTTTAATGATATTAAAAATAAATGGATGAATAAGCTACAAAGTTTTAAAGATTGATATTCAGGAGAGAGGTGATTCAACATAGTAGGCACATACAGGAATAAATTTCTTGGAATATGCAGTACATTAGATCCTTGGAAATTCTAAGTATTTGCATAATCACAAAATGAAACTATGATTTAAAAGATTTAAAAAAGATATCTCTAAAAGGTGAAATAAAACAAATGAAATCTAGTTGGTGGCATATCAGTATAGAGGATCTATTACAAGTGATTTAAGAAAATATGATAATATGACCACATATTGTCAGTGGATTACAGCATCAGTCAGTTAAGTCACTCAGTCATGTCTGACTCTTTGTGACCCCATGGACTGCAGCACTCCAGGCTTCCCTGTCCATCACCAACTCCCTCAGCTTGTTCAAACTCATGTTCATTGACTCAGTGATGCCATACAACCTTCTCATCCTCTGTCATCCCCTTCTCCTCCTGCCTTCAATCTTTCCCAGCATCAAGGTCTTTGCCAGTGAATCATTTCTTCACATCAGGTAGCCAAAGTACTAGATCTTCAACTTCAGCATCAGTCCTTCCAATGAATATTCATGACTGATTTCCTTTAGAATAAACTGGTTAGATCTCCTTTCAGTCCAAGGGACTCTCAAGAGTCTTGTCCAACACCACAGCTCAAAAGCATCAATTCTTTGGTATTCAGCTTTCTTTATGGCTCAACTCTCACATCCATAAATGACTACAGGAAAAAATCATAGCATTGACTAGATGGGCCTTTGTCAGTAAAGTGATGTCTCTGCTTTTTAATATGCTGTCTAGGTTGGTCAAAGCTACTGGAAAAAAGCGTAGTTTTGACTACACAGGCCTTTGTCTGGATTACAGCATAAAGACAGAAAAAAAACTAAAAAAAGAAAAAAAAACTGTAGTAATCATGTTGTTTCTAGTGACATAATTAATGGTATCATTATTTAAAGCTTTTGCCTGTAATGGAGAATAAAACGAATGAATAATTATACAATATATTGCACAGGAACTTGAAATGTTAGGTCCATGAATCAAGGCAAATTGGAAGTGGTCAAACAGGATGTGGCAACAGTGAACATCAACATTCTAGGAATCAGTGAACTAAGATGGACTGGAATGGGTGAATTTAACTCAGATGACCATTATATCTACTACCGTGGGCAGGAATCCCTTAGAAGAAATGGAGTAGCCATCATCGTCAACAATAGAGTCTGAAACACAGTACTTGGATGCAATCTCAAAAAAAAAAAAAAAGAAAGATCTCTGTTTGTTTCCAGGCAAACCATTCAATATCACAGTAATCCAAGTCTATGCCTTGACAAGTAACACTGAGGAGGCTGAAGCTGAACGGTTCTATATGAAGACCTTTTAGAACTAACACCAAAAAAAGATGTCCTTTTCATTATAGGAGACTGGAATGCAAAAGTAAGAAGTCATGAAACACCTGGAGTAATAGGCAAATTTGGCCTTGGTGTATGGAATGAAGCAGGGCAAAGTCTAACAGAGTTTTGCCAAGAGAATGCACTGGTCATAGCAAACACCCTCTTCCAACAACACAAGAGAAGACTCTACACGTGGATATCAACAGATGGTCAACACTGAAATCAGATTGGTTATATTCTTTGCAGCCAAAGATGGAGAAGCTCTATACAGTCAGCAAAAATAAGACTGGGAGATGACTGTGGGTCAGATCTTGAACTCCTTATTGCCAAATTCAGACTGAAATTGAAGAAAGTAGGGAAAACCACTAGACGATTCAGATATGACCTAAATCAAATCCCTTATGATTATACAGTGAGAAAGTATATTTCTCACTGAAGTGAGAAATAGATTTAAGGGACTAGATCTGATAGATAGAGTGCCTGATGAACTATGGAATAAGGTTTGTGACATTGTACAGGAGACAGGGATCAAGACCATCCCCATGGAAAAGAAATGCAAAACAGCAAAATGGCTGTCTGAGGAGGCCTTACAAATAGCTGTGAAAAGAAGATAAGTGAAAAGCAAAGGAGAAAAGGAAAGATATACTCATCTGAATGCAGAGTTCCAAAGAATAGCAAGAAAAGATAAGAAAGCCTTCCTCAGTGATCAGTGCAAAGAAATAGAGGGAAACAATAGAATGGGAAAGACTAGAGATGTCTTCAAGAAAATTCAAGATACCAGTGGAACATTTCATGGAAAGATGGACTCGATAAAGGACAGAAATGGTATGGACCTAACAGAAGCAGAAGATATTAAGAAGAGGTGGCAAGAATACACAGAAGAACTGTACAAAAAAGATCTTCATGACCCAGATAATCACGATGATGTAATCACTGACCTAGAGCCAGACATCCTGGAATGTGAAGTCAAGTGGGCCTTAGAAAGCATCACTATTAACAAAGCTAGTGGAGGTGATGGATTCCAGTTGAGCTATTCAAATCCTAAAAGATGATGCTGTGAAAATGGTGCACTCAATATGCTAGCAAATATGGAAAACTCAGCAGTGGCCACAGGACTGGAAAAGGTCAGTTTTCATTCCAATCCCAAAGAAAGGCAATGCCAAAGAATGTTCAAACTACCACACAATTGCACTCATCTCACATACTAGTAAAGTAATGTTCAAAATTCTCCAAGCCAGGCTTCAGCAATACGTGATCCATGAAATTCCAGTTGTTAAAGCTGGTTTTAGAAAAGGCAGAGGAACCAGAAATCAAATCACCAACATTTGCTGGAACATCGAAAAAGCAAGAGAGTTCCAGAAAAACATCTATTTCTGCTTTATTAACTATGCCAAAGCCTTTGACTGTGTAGATCACAATAAACTCGGAAAATTCTGAAAGAGATGGGAATACCAGACCATGTGACCTGCCTCTTGAGAAACCTGTATGCAGGTTATGAAGCAACAGTTAGAACTGGACAAGGAAAAGCAGACTGGTTCCAAATAAGGAAAGGAGTATGTCAAGGTTGTATATTGTCACCCTGCTTATTTAACTTATATGCAGAGTACATCATGAGAAAATCTAGGCTGGAAGAAGCACAAAATGGAATCAAGATTGCCAGGAGAAATATCAATAACCTCAGGTATGCAGATGACACCACCCTCATGGCAGAAAGTGAAGAAGAACTAAAGAGCATCTTGATGAAAATGAAAGCAGAGAGTGAAAAAGTTGGCTTTAAGCTCAGCATTCAGAAGACTAAGGTCATGGCACCCAGTCCCATCACTTCATAGTAAATAGAGAGGGAAACACTGGAAACTGTCTTTATCTTTGGGGGCTCCAAAATCACTGCAAATAGTGACTGCAGCCATGAAATTAAAAGACACTTTCTCCTTGGAAGGAAAGTTATGACCAACCTAGACAGCATATTAAAAAGCAGAAACATTAATTTGTCAACAAAGATCCATCTAGTCAAGCCTATGGTTTTCTAGTAGTCATGTATGGATATGAGAGTTGGACTGTAAAGAAAGCTGAGTGCTGTAAAATGGATGCTTTGTGGTGTTGGAGAAGAATTGATGCTCTACAGTGTTGGAAAAGACTCTTGAGATTTCCTTGAACTGCAAGGAGATCCAGCCAGTCCATCCTAAAGGAGATCAGACCTGGGTGTTCATTAGAAGGACTGATGTTTAACCTGGACTCCAATACTTTGGCATCCTGGTGCAAAGACCTGACTCATTTGAAAAGGCCCTGATGCTGGGAAAGATTGAGGGCAGGAGAAGAAGGAGATGGTAGAGGATGAGGTGGTTGGATGGCATCACTGACTCAATGGACATGAGTTTGGGTAAACTCTAGGAGTTGGTGATGGACAGGGAGACCTGGTGTGCTGCGGTTCATTCAGTGGCAATGAGTCAGACATAACTGAGTGACTGAACTGAACTGAATCCTATTTTTTGGTAAAGAGACTCTCACTGGTATTAGTATTAATAGTAACTACAATAGTTGCAACACATCATATATTATCAAATCCATGTTTTAGTAAAATATTACATTGTATATCTAATTGGTTCCCATTGAAAAATGCTAGGGAAAAAATACATTATTTTGCAAACCACTAATGGAAAAAGAAAGGCAATGCCAAAGAGTGCTCAAACTACCGCACAATTGCACTCATCTCACAGGCTAGTAAAGTAATGCTCAAAATTCTCCAAGCCAGGCTTCAGCAATATGTGAACCGTGAAATTCCTGATGTTCAAGCTGGTTTTAGAAAAGGCAGAGGAACCAGAGATCAAATTGCCAACATCCACTGGATCATAGAAAAAGCAAGAAAGTTCCAGAAAAACATCTATTTCTGCTTTATTGACTATGCCAAAGCCTTTGACTGTGTGGATCACAATAAACTGTGGAAAATTCTGAAAGAGATGGAAATACCAGACCACCTGATCTGCCTCTTGAGAAATCTGTATGCAGGTCAGGAAGCAACAGCTAGAACTGGTCATGGAACAACAGACTGGTTCCAAATAGGAAAAGGAGTACGTCAAGGCTGTATATTGTCACCATGTTTATTTAACTTATATGCAGAGTACATCATGAGAAATGCTGGACTGGAAGAAACACAAGCTGGAATCAAGATTGCCGGGAGAAATATCAATAACCTCAGATATGCAGATGATACCACCCTTATGGCAGAAAGTGAAGAGGAACTAAAAAGCCTCTTGATGAAAATGAAAGTGGAGAGTGAATGCTTCTGTTAGGTCCATACCATTTCTGTCCTTTATCGAGCCCATCTTTGCATGAAATGTTCCTTTGGTATCTCCGATTTTCTTGAAGAGATCCCTAGTCTTTCCCATTCTGTTGTTTTCCTCTATTTCTTTGCATTGATCACTGAAGAAGGCTTTCTTATCTCTTCTTGCTATTCTTTGGAACTCTGCATTCAGATGTTTATATCTTTCTTTTTCTTCTTTGCTTTTCGCTTCTCTTCTTTTCATAGCTATTTGTAAGGCCTCCCCAGACAGCCATTTTGCTTTTTTGCATTTCTTTTCCATGGGGATGGTCTTGATCCCTGTCTCCTGTACGATGTCACAAACCTCATTCCATAGTTCATCAGGCACTCTATCTATCAGATCTAGGCCCTTAAATCTATTTCTCACTTCCACTGTATAATCATAAGGGATTTGATTTAGGTCATACCTGAATGGACTAGTGGCTTTCCCTACTTTCCTCAATTTCAGTCTGAATTTGGCAATAAGGAGTTCATGGTCTGAGCCACAGTCAGCTCCTGGTCTTGTTTTTGCTGATTGTATAGAGCTTCTCCATCTTTGGCTGCAAAGAATATAATCGATCTGATTTCGGTGTTGACCATCTGGTGATGTCCATGTATAGAGTCTTCTCTTGTGTTGTTGGAAGAGAGTATTTGCTATGACCAGTGCATTTTCTTGGCAAAACTCTATTAGTCTTTGCCCTGCTTCATTCCGTGTTCCAAGGCCAAATTTGCCTATTACTCCAGGTGTTTCTTGACTTCCTACTTTTGCATTCCAGTCCCCTAGAATTAAAAGGACATCTTTTTTGGGTGTTAGTTCTAAAAGCTCTTATAGGTCTTCATAGAACCATTCAACTTCAGTTGTTCAGCGTTACTGGTTGGGTCATATATTTGGATTACTGTGACATTGAATGGTTTGCCTTGGAAATGAACAGAGATCATTCTGTCGTTTTTGAGATTGCATCCAACTACTGCCCTTCGGACTCTTTTGTTGACCATGATGGCCACTCCGTTTCTTCTGAGGGATTCCTGCCTGCAGTAGTAGATATAATGATCATCCGAGTTAAATTCACCCATTCCAGTCCATTTGAGTTCGCTGATTCCTAGAATGTCGACGTTCACTCTTGCCATCTCAAGGCTATGGTCTTTCCTGTGGTCATGTATGGATGTGAGAGCTGGACTGTGAAGAAGGCTGAGCGCCAAAGAATTGATGCTTTTGAACTGTGGTGTTGGAGAAGACTCTTGAGAGTCCCTTGGACTACAAGGAGATCCAACCAGTCCATTCTGAAGGAGATCAGCCCTGGGATTTCTTTGGAAGGAATGATGTTAAAGCTGAAACTCCAGTATTTTGGTCACCTCATCAGAAGAGTTGACTCATTGGAGAAGACTCTGATGCTGGGAGGGATTGGGGGCAGGAGGAGAAGGGGATGACAGAGGATGAGATGGCTGGATGGCATCACTGACTCAATGGATGTGAGTCTGAGTGACCTCCGAGAGCTAATGACGGACAGGGAGGCCTGGCGTGCTGCAGTTCATGGGGTCGCAAAGAGTCGGACACGACTGAGCAACTGATCTGATCTGATCTAATCTGAATGGAAAAATTCAATTTCATCCTGCTTTCCTATACATATTCTGTCACTGGAGAGGAGAAAAGTTGCACTTTATAGAACTATCTCAGCTAGTAAGGTAAGAATTAATGTTAGACTTTGACCATGACCATTTTACAATCCTATTAAATGAATGAATCTAGTCATTGAGCATGAACAGCTGTTAACATTACAAAAATAGAGACAACCAGACATTATGTGTCTCCAGATGGAAGAACATTACATTACATATAAAATATTCTTGTCAAAAAATTGAACCCAAATCAGATCAAGGCTGTGGATCCAATTTAACAGGAAATAGAGACGTCAGAGCAATAAGTTAAACTAAATTGTATGAAACTACACAGCACAGATGACCCAGTTTCTATTTTCTTTAAAAAGCTACACTTTTATTAAAATATAACAAATATGGAAAATAGGTGTTTTATTTCTATGCTTTAAATATGTATAATATGTTTTAAATATATGCTTTTATATCTATAAATTATAAAGAACTGAATATTTGATGATATTGAGATATCATCAATAATTAAAGGATAGTTAAATTATTGATGATTTTAAGAAATACAAAAATAACTTTGGAGGAAATAATTTCCAATGTGAAATTGTTCAAAATATTATATGTGCTGGCATACAAGCTAAATAATATTGTTATGATTGGATGATAAGTGTACAGATATTCATCTATATTTTGCTTATTTTTAAGGTTTCAAACATATGACACTCTGTGTTTTAAAATGTTTAGTTTTTTCATATAGATCCAGCACATTTATTTTAATTTTATTCCTAGATATTTTAGGGCTTCCCAGGTGGCATAGTAGTAAAGAATCCACCTGTCAATGCAGGAGATTCAAGCGATGTGGGTTCGATCCCTGGTTCAGGAAGACTCCCTGGAGAAGGGAATGGTAAACCACTCTGGTATTCTTGCCTGGGAAAATCCCATGGACAGAGGAGCCTGGCAGGCTACAGTCCATGGCATCACAAAGAGTCAGACAAGACTGAGCACACATGCTGATGTCTGCTGCTGCTGCTGCTGCTAAGTTGCTTCAGTCATGTCTGACTCTGTGCCACCCCATGGACTGCAGCCCACCAGGCTCCCCCATCCCTGGGATTCTCCAGGCAAGAACACTGGAGTGGGTTGCCATTTCCTTCTCTAATGCATGAAAGTGAAAAGTGAAAGTGAAGTTGCTCAGTCATTTCTGACTTAGCGACCCCATGCACTGCAGCCTACCAGGCTCCTCTGTCCATGCGGTTTTCCAAGCAAGAGTACTGGAGTGGGGTGCCATTGCCTTCTCCAATGTTAATGTCTAGGTATTTTAATTATATAATGCTATCTTAAAACCTTTTCTTCCATTATATTTTCAAACCATCTTTTTTGTTTGTAAAGATGAAGAATAGTGTTTTTAATAACAATCTTATAATACCAACACATTTTAATTTCTCAATATTTATAATTAGGTTCTAATTAACTCCATGGGTTTTTCTAGGTCAACAAACACATCATGGACAAATCATATTTTGTGTTATTTTCAACTGTACGCTTCTTATTTCGTTCTTCTTACCTAATTGTGCCATTTGGATTCATTTGAGCAATGGTAAATAATAGTGTGACAAAGGTGATTCCCACCTTATTTTTACCTTTGTTGAGAAAGCTTCTATTTATTCACTCACTTCTGTCCCATCAGTTTTTAAATAGCTGATAGTTTTATTTTTGGCTGTGCCATGTGGATGTGGGATCTCAGTTTCCCAATCAGGTGTCGAACCCCACGCCCTAGCAGTGATGACACCTAGTCCTAACCAATGGACCTCCAGGGAATTCCCATGCCCCACCACTAGGCGTGACACTTGGTGTGTATGTGTGTGTGTATGAGTTACACATGCACTTGCAACCTGGATTCCTATTCTTGTGAGCTTTAATTAAGAATAGATATCAAATTTTAATAAACAGCTTTCCAAAATCTGTGGAAATAACAAAACCAATCATTAAATGAATAACCAATATGTCCATACTGCTTGTGCCTTTTCACTGAATAATATTCTTTGATTTCTTTCAACTTTATAAACATCCTGATCTAGGTCACATATTATAATATGACAAAGTTCTTTTTTTCCTCCTCATCTTTTACTTTTTCCTCTTTCCTCTAACTTTTAAATCCATATTTTGCTGTATTGAAAAGTTTAGGTTTTAAACTCTAGCTACAGTTGCCCTAACAATAACTCCTAAATCCAGCTTCTCTCTCCAGGTTATTCTACCTGAGTTTGGCCCTCATTTTTTCTGTTTGGTATCTTCAATGTTCTACCACCTGGTTCTCCTACCATTACACTGCTTGCTCTTCCCATCCCCTATCCACACTGCTACCATACCACAAGTGTGTAAAAAACACTGTGGATTGCTATCGCCATGCTTCAGAACCAATGCTAGTTTCTTAAGAATTTCAGAATAAAATATAAAGTCTCTCACAACTTTTCATAATCAACCCTCACAGCATTCTTGATCTTATTCCACTGCTCTCTTCTTTTCTCTTTTTTTTTTTTTTATAAAGTTTCCTTTCTACAAAGCAGACTCAGTTAATTTTTGTTCTAAATTCCTAAAACATAATTTCTAAATCTGTGTAGTTTCAATTGCCATATTGTATTTTACTTTGTTCATATTCATATGTCTCTCCCACCAGAGTAGGAATTATATAAAAATTGAATATGATCCTTAGGCTTCCTTTTATCCCCCAAACATTGCAAAGTCAGTCAAATAACAGACAGTCAGTAGAAATATCATGATTAGTTAACTGTCACATGAGACACTCAGTAAATACTTGTTGATTTAATGCACAAATGGCACCTAAAGGTTTATGTACCTTAAATATTTCTTGTAATAGCAAAAGATCCATTAGCTTGATTATCCATTATAAGCCCAGAGTGTATCACAGTGGTTAGTATGTACGTATACGTTCAATGAATGAACCAATAAATTATTAATGGTCTTCTAACTCTTAGATTTTTGACTATGCTTTAATGTCTCCCTATCATACAATTTAGATCTTTTGTTCTGAGACTTCTGAATACTCCTTGAGTCCCTCATCCTGCCTATTCTTTCCATAGCTTTTAACTGCCATCCTTGTTAAGACAATCCAAGTTTTCTGGGTCAAACTCTGATCTTCCTTGTTTAGACTTCATCACTGACAAAGGTTTCTTTCCTTTTGTCGTCTTTCTTTTCTTCTTCCTTGAAAGATCAGTTTGTCAGTGTAATGAAAACACATCTTTTACCTTATGATTTAAACTTGTTTTTATACTCTCCCCAAATTTCCAACATCACTAATATTCTCCTCCCACATCTAGTCTCTTGCATGGCTCTAACTTATGCTCTGTGCTCGCTCAGTCACTAAGACGTGTATGACTCTTTGTGGCCCCATAGGCTGTGGCCCTCCAGATTCTTCTGGTCAAGGAATTCCCCAGGCAAGAATACTGGAGGGGCTTGCCACTTCTTCCTCCAGGGGATCTTTTTGTCCCAATGATCAAACCTTCATCTCCTGCATTGGCTTGCAGGTTCTTTAGCACTCAGTCACCAGGGAAGCCCACTAACTTACACTCCTGTACTCTAAAATGGTGTTAATTGCTCAACTGTGCCTGACTCTTTGCGATCCCATAGACTGCAGCTTGCCAGAAGTCCCAAAATTCTCCCAGCAAAAATACTGGAGTGGGTAGCCATTCCCTTCTCCAGGTTATCTTCCTAACCCAGGAACCAAACTCAGGTCTCCTCTTAAATATTGTGAATTCTCTACCTCCATAAAAGTCAAATAATTTCTTCCCTCAAGTCAAGGACTTCACAAAGAAGAAATGGCCCCTGAGACTTTGGAAAGAGGTATCTGAGTGAATGTGTCTCATACTCTTAAACCTCACATTAACTACAACCTTCTAGATAAAAAGAAGCATCTTTTTCTCCCTTGCTAAGTTGTTTAACCTTCTGAAAGACAGACTTTACGTCAGGTAGCTGCCTTACAATGTGATGCTCATTTCCCCCAAGATCCTCCCCTGCCTTTCCTCTTTACCTCCAGCCCAGTAACTATGACCACTGTTTAGCATTTCTTCAGAGGGAAAATTTGATCTATGCTTTTCCTATCGAAAGTACCATACAATCTGACTAAAATATACTAGCAGAACACATGGGAAAGTGTAGTTGACTATGCTGGACCAGGATGGAGTGTGGGCAGGATAGGGGAGAATTTACTGACATGCAAACACTCTCTTACGACTCAGGACTTAGCCCTAGCCCAGACACTTGGAACTTGTCATGATACACTCCTGATATGGACTTGTTAAAACTTGGAAATGTCAATGACCCTAAAAAATAATGTGACAATTCTGGACTGCTTTGCAAAGTATTTTAAAGGGGTCAAAAGACTCAGGGATTAAGCATGGTCAAATAAAATTATACAGTATGGAGAAATACTACTTAATTCTGATCCTCTAATGAGAGGATTAGAGGAAACTCCTTTCATTAAGGCCTTGAGGAATTCCTTGGTGAAGTAGGTCACTGGCATCCCTGAACATTTCATAAAAATCATCTAAAGGTCAAGTTTGACTGTAACAAATGCCACCATGGAACTGAATATGCTAGTGTCTATAAGGATGACAAGATTATAGAATAGCAGAACCAAAGAGGATGTCATTACCATACCAGGCACTTGGTAACCAGGATGTATTTGCCATAGGGGTCAGTACACAAGGGCAAATAGGCCATGATGCTATTAGGGCAAGAAAAATGGACAGCAACTTGTGCATACTTTAGCTTACATAACTAGAAAAAAAAAGTCAAGGTGTGGAAAGCAAAACACTGTTGTCAGCTGCTTGTGAAAAGCAATTCCTTTCTGAAACTTCACTAAAAAAAAAAAAAAGATATTGATTCTTCTTTAGTCATAGCCCTATTTATGAACACATTATTGTTATAGGCAGTTAAAACTCATTCCAATGGATCAGTGACAGCTTTGCCTCGTACTAATGCCTCTGAATTTAGTCATTCAGTAGCAGCCTACAGTTCTTAAAGCCATACAATCAACAAAGGCTGTTCCAGGAGCTGTGCTTCCTTGACTGAAAAATAACCACTCCCTGAATGTTTCCTTGATGGAATGTCAGCTGACTCCTGAACTCTATGCTTCTTAAAATCCTACACAGAATCATTGGAGACAATGCTTTACTATACCAGCCATCCCTTGGTTAGTAAATGAGAAATTCAGCTTTTATGCTTGTTTCAAATTCTTTGGGACCAAGGGTTGATGAAGGAACTTGCTGTCACACACTGCAATGGGAAAGTTGTATCCCTCATCGTGTTTCCTCATCTGAGCTGGTGGTCACACACAGAACTCACCAGTTCAGGATATACCAGGTCTCCTTGAGATAGGATAGGACCTGGTAATGCCATGGTTTCTTTATATGATGAATACTCTCCCAATACTTCCCCCAATGATACCTGAAGCCATTTATCAGAGTAGATATAGACTACAATAAGGAAGATGTGAGAGACCACAAAGGCCCCCAGTAAGAGCAGAGTTTATGAAAACCATTATAAATAAATCTTGGTCCAGGTTTCTTTCATAGGAGGCCAAATAAGTTCAGGGATTCAGTATACATCCTTTTCCTCAAAAAAAAGTCTTCTCTGACTTTTGTAATAAGACTCATTAATCATCAATCATTAATTAATAAGAATTAATCAATCATTAATAAAAATAATCATTAATTAATTAATTAGGAAGGGCTGTGTAGAACATTGTCCCTATCTTAACAGTAAATTACAGTCAATATTTCATCATAGGTAAATTCCACAGGTTAGCACCTCCTCAAATAATTGAAGTATGCAAGGGTTAAGCCTCCCAACATCTGCCATGTTTCTCTGTGTGACAAATTAAAAAACCAAAACAGATAGATCAGAGAAGATAATGGCAGAAAAAAATCAGTAAGTGGTAGCCCCAATAACCCTGAATATTCATTGGAAGGGCAGTTGCTGGAGCTGAAGCTCAAATACATTGGCCACCTGATGCAAAGAGTTAACTCATTGGAAAAACCCTGATGCTGGGAAAGATTGAAGGCGGGAGCAGAAGTGGGCATCAGAAGATGAGATGGTAGGATGGCATCACTGGCTCAGTGGACATGGTTTTGAGCAAACTCCAGGAGATAGTGAAGGACAGGGAAGCCTGGCATGCTTTTAGTCCATGGGGTCACAAAGAGTCAGACATGACCTGGTGACTGAACAACAACAAGAGGCCTCAATAACAGTTGCTATGAAGATGTGAGATCTTTACTGGAGCAGATCAACATAGCTCAGGAACCCTGTCTATAGCTACTATGGCAAGTGCATTCTTTCCTATCTTTATATGTAAAAAGGAGTAAAGGAGTTGGTTTTTACAAGGAGGTTACAGTTCACTGTCATGTTCCAGGGACATAATAACTTTCTTGTTCTCTGTGACATATAATCTTCAAGGACTTCAATATCCTAAAAGTCTGTAGAAAATCACATTTGTCCACTCTACCAATGATATCTTGTTAATTAGACCTGGGGAGCAATGAGCAGCAAGTATTCTGGGTACCCTAGAAAGACACACTGCATGTCAGATAATGAGAGATAGACCTTATAAATATTCAGAGCCTCCCATATCAGGGACATTTCAAATGCTCTAGGGATATCATCTCCATGAAAAGGATATGTTATTTATTATACCTTGTATCTCCTACCGTGAATACAGTAGGGTAATACCCACTGGGTTTTTAGAGATAGCACATACAACACTTGGGACTAGTCCTCTAACACTTTTACAATGTAACTTGGAAGTGGGTAACACAGTAAAAGGGTGAGACTCAGCAAGACAGGGCTAGCATCAGGCTGCAGTGCATACTTTTCTACCACTCAGGCCACATAACCCAATAGATCCAGCTAACCTAGAGGTTCTTACTGTAGAAAAAGATGCTTCTTTGGCAAATACCAACAGATTTGCAACATAGACTCTTAAAAAGTTTTGGTATAATTTTGTTTCCTTTATTGGAGCTTGAAGAGCAATTCTTGGTATGCTCCTGGGGCCAAGTAGATCTGAAGCACAGGACTGAGACACCAAATGATCATAACTGAAAGCTGTCCACAGTATGCTGGTACTGTCAGATCTTCCAACTCACAGTTTTGAGCAGGAGCAGCACCGATCTGCTATATGCTAGAAATAATACATTTGGCATAGAGTCTATGCAGTCCAGAAGCCAAGAGTAAATTATATAGTTGGCCCAAACAAATCAATTGTCCACTGGTATTGCATATAACATCTCTTTCAGCATGTACATATGGCTTCGTGGAATATGAATGGTGAAGATGGTAGGGAGGTATCCTCAAACAATGGATAGAGAAGAATAAAACTCTTGTCTGGTTCACAAGTGAGTCATCTCTATATGATGGTGTGACTAAAACTATACTGCTGCTTCATTCAGCTTCACTTGTAGGTAGAGGGATACATACTCAAAGGACAACAGTTGAGAACAGTCCTCTCATAAATTAGAAAAACATACTTGTTCATTATTTTTATGTAAGTGGAGAAGCACAAATAAAACTGTCTTCAGTATATATTGAAGATATACATGTATCTCCATATATGTAATGATAAATATATATTTTATAATATATATTAATAATATCAATTAATATTAATATATGAATGATTCTGTTACAAAATTGAGGAATAGAAGAATATCTCTGGAAATCAGTAGATTCAGTAATGTAATTCTCCTATTTTTAGTGATAAAAGTAAATGGGTAATTGTGTCAACACACATTTCTACTATCCACCTAATTTCAGCACAATACACAGCCAGCACTGCACATCAATGGGTATACAATCTCTCTTTTTTTAAATTTCAGTCTCACATCATTCTCTAGCTATTCAAGTGGATAAAATCCTTATCTAGAAGTCCAAGGGAGTTAACACTCATGAGACAATCCTCAACAGTGCTATTATTTATGTATTTTCCAAATAGGATTTTCTGTGACTTTTAGCCTTAAGAAAGTGAGCTATTATTATCAAAATTTCTTACTTTTCTCTTCTTAAACTTTTCCTGTATTTTATAGAGCAACATAGTAATACTTGAATTCTAAGCCACTCAATAATAAAATGCCATTGTTTTCCTCTATAAGGAAAAAACATATAAAAATCTAAGGCTTTATATATGTAATTCTTGTAGAAGAAGTATGAATGGAATGTATAATTAGGAAATACAGAAGAAAGTGTGATACAACCAAAACTTACTTTATACAGCAAAATTATCAAGGGACTTTTTATTTCAGAATATAGTTGACTTTCACAATGTGATTCTTTTCTTTTTAGATAACCTAGTATGTTTTCTTGGGTATGGTTCTTACATATGGAATTATGCAAGGTTTTCCATTAAAATGGAAAACAAAGATTTAGAAGATTTAGAAGCCAAAGACTATTACCCAGAGTAAGCCTTCTTTTTTGTTTCATTGAGCCTTTTCATGGTCACATTCAATACCCTTTGCTTTAAAGCATCTAGATTAATGGCAGTGTTGCAAGCGGTGGAATCATCCAGACGTGTCACTGAAAGCTAGTCTCACCAAGTTTTACCTCTTATAAAATGTGAGTTTTAATACTTTGCAGTGTTGAACCTAGTTTCCTAAACCTTATATTTAGTCTTTACAAAGAAGCAATAACCAGTCATTGTCATATTGTGATAAGTATGTGAAAAACACCACAGTAGCATAACATATTGTCTGTAATATAACATAAACATGTTATAAATATTAGATAACTTCTCTCACTATACCTGACATAGGCTATGGATGAACCACTGTGCATGGCTAGGTGGGTTGCTCAACTGAATTACTTGAGGAAGTAACTGTTTAAGACTAATCATTAACTAACAAACACTTCAGATATATTTGTAATGATATGTAAGAGAGATCCAGAACTAACAAATTTATTTGCTACTCTAAGGGCTTCCTAGATAACACATTGGTAAAGAATCTGCCTGCCAATGCAGGAGACACAAGAGACTTGGGTTCGATCCCTGGATTGGGAAGATCCTCTGAAGGAGGGCATGGCAACCCACTCCAGTATCCTTGCTTGGAAGATTCCAAGGACAGAGGAGCCTGGTGGGCTATTGTCCATAGGGTCTCAAAGAGTCAGACATGACTGACACATGAACAAAGGAAGGTGTTGGCATAAATATCCCAAAAGAAACAAGAAATAAACCATTTTAATTTGTTACTTTACATATGGTGTCCAATTTTTAATTTGTGAATAATGTCTGCTAGAAGTAAGTACTAAAGAATTAAAAAATAATAATTCTCATAATGTTAAAATACACATTTGAAAATTATTTTCTGCCAAATAATATTATAAGTGAGACACTCACTAATTTCTATGAAAGTGACCATGTATCAGGCAAGCAATTACAATAACTGTAAGATAATTTTAGTAATTAAAAAATTCTTATAATTTTTAAAAGATTCCAAATCAGTGTAATTAAACACTGATATTATAACGCAGTCTGTAAATAATAGTTGTTATTTACAAACATTTATTGGTATGAAAAGAGATTTCAGAAATTTCCTGTAGCCAAAATGTAGAAATGATTATACATCAAGGCTTAAAGTCTTTAAGTGGCAGCATGAGAGGACTAAACCAGTGTCATTCAGCAACCGATCCACAGACCACACTTTGAACAGAGCAGGTTTTAAAATGTAGTTGAAAGTACCTGCTGCTGCTGCTGCTGCTGCTAAGTCGCCTCCAGTCGTGTCCAACTCTGTGTGACCCCATAGAGGGTAGCCCACCAGGCTCCCCCGTCCCTGGGATTCTCCAGGCAAGAACACTGGAGTGGGCTGCCATTTCCTTCTCCAATGAATGAAAGTGAAAAGTGAAAGTGAAGTCACTCAGTTGTGTCTGACTCTTAGCAACACCATGGACTGCAGTCTACCAGGCTTCTCCGTCTATGGGATTTTCCAGGCAAGAGTACTGGAGTAGGGTGCCATTGCCTTCTCTGTGAAAGTACCTAGATAAAGTTAAAACTTAAGTTCATTTGTGATAGACTTGGACATGTTTTTATTTAATAATTACAAAGTGTAAAAGACCTAAAGAAAACAGTGACAAGTCTACAGCCACTATTGAGAATAGTGTGGAGATTCCTTTAAAAACTGGAAACAGAACTGCCATATGACCTAGCAATCCCACTGCTAAGCATACACACCAAGGAAACTAGAATTTAAAGAGACACATGTACCCCAATGTTCACTGCAGCACTGTTTACAATAGCTAGGAAATGGAAGCAACATAGATGTTCATCGGCAGATGAATAAATAAGGACATTGTGGTACACATACACAATGGAATATCACTCAGCTATAAAAAAGAACACATTTGAGCCATTATGAGGCTAGTAATGAGGTAGATGAAACTGGAGCCCATTATACAGAGTGAAGTAAGTCAGAAAGAGAAACACCAATGTATTAATGCATATATATGGAATTTAGAAAGATGGTAACAATGACCCTACATGCAAGACAGCAAAAGAGACACAGATATAAAGAACAGATTTTTGGACCATATGGGAGAAGGAAAGGGTGGGATGATTTGAGAGAATACCACTGAAACATGTATATTACCATAAAACATGAAATAGATGACCAGTGCAAGTTTGATGCATAAATTGGAGCACTGAAAGCCAGTGCGGGACAATCCAGAGGGGGTGGGGAGAGAGGTGGGAAGGGGTTCAGGATGTGGGAACACATGTACACCCATGGCTGATTCGTGTCGATGTATGACAAAAACCAACACAATATTGTAAAGTAATTAGCCTTCAATTAAAATAAATTAATTTAAAAAATAAACACTACTCATAATAGCAGTGACAAGTCAGTGAATCTTTCATAAAGCAAAACTGAATTATATATATAGATATATATAGACATATATACACACATATAATTATGATGCATAACATTACCAATAACATAGTCCAGAGAAAGGAAAGGAGAGAAATCCTGAAGGACCATCTTCCAGACAAAGAAACTTAAACGTTGGAAGATCTCAGTGGATACATTCCTGTTGTTATGGTTAAATTTATGTCAATTTGGCTGCACCATATTGTCCAGATATTTGGTCAAACATTATTTTGTTTCTGTGAGAATGTTTTTGGATGAGATAACGTTAAAATCAGTTGACCTTGACTAAAGTAGATTGCTCTCCATAATGTGGGTTTAAGTAAGTAAGTAAAGTTGCTCAGTCGTGTCCGACTCTTTGTGACCCCATGGACTGTAGCCCACCAGGCTCGTCCATCCATGGGATTCTCCAGGCAAGAATACTGAAGTGGGTCGCCAATTCCTTCTCCAGGGCATCTTCCCGACCCTGGGATCGAACCCAGGTCTCCCCATTGCAGGTAGATGCTTTAAACTGAGCCACCAGGGATGCATTGTGTTATATATGTATTTATTATAACATTAGTTTCTTTGCATTAAATGTCTGTTTCTTTCAGTAGGTTGAAAGTTCTTAGAGGCCAGAAATTGTATCTTACTATTTTCTGTAATGTCAACTATCATTACTACTATAGCACCTGATTTATATTACAGACTCAGTTCAGTTCAGTCACTCAGTTGTTTCTGCCTCTTTGTGACCCCATCGACTGCAGCACATCAGGCCTCCCTGTCCAACACCAACTCCCAGAGTTACAGACTCAGTAAATACTTTTTAATGGAATTAAGTGGATGAATAACTGAGATAAAAATTAAATAGATTTTGTGGAGTGTGTGGTAGGAATAGGACTAGAACATGGTTCTAGTAAACAGTTGATCAAACAGGATAATTTTCCTAATGCTTCCCTAATACTTATGGGAAGTCTGCAAGAGAGTAGAAAAGGAAGTCTGTGGGCTTGGAAGTGACTGGTGGAAACTTGAAGGTGGGTTTGTCCTATTTCTGGAATATCTTTGTGGAGTGCTTACAAAATTAAGTAACTTTCAAATAAAGTTGTTAACACTTTATTGATTATGCACTCTGTGCTTCATTCTGATGGCCCATATCTTTTCCTGACACATCAGCACAATCTCCATTTTCCATATTTGGTGTATTTTGCTTCCTCTTCTGGTCCCCACTGAAATCTGTTCTACTCATCCATGTGTACAGTTCATTATGCATAGAATCCCACTTGCCACAGGCTGGCTGTTTCTCCAAGGTTAGCAAGCAGTTATATTCTATAGACCCTCGGGCAGATGAAGAATCTAAAATCATTCAATTGTTCTGATGGGTTAGAGGAAAGAAGGAGGACAAATCACAGAGAAAGAAAAGAAAAACAGATACATGATAAATAGCTATAGAAGAGAAAATATACATGAAGATAATCAAAAAGGAAAACTGAGGGATAAAAAATGTTGTCTGATGCAAGAATAGACTACTTCCCTTGCCTGATTATCACTGTTTCCTTAACAGACCCATTTTTACATTTATTCATACTGCTTTTTTCCCACTGACAGTGGAAAGTATTTAGGAAAAGAAGAAATGATCATCCAGACATGTTCATCTACAGAAACTCATTCTGTTTTATCCCAAATGGTCCTTTTCCCCTTTCATAGAATCCTGAAGCTAGAGATGCTTAAATCATCTCCACACTACTCACCACCTCCCATTCCCAAAGTGCTGACCATGTATCTTCTAAAATACCTCAAGTGAGAGCAAACTTGTAGCTATTTGAAGTTTTTCTTTCCATCAAGCAAAAAGCTGATTTTCTATAGCTTTCTCTTATTGATCTTTGGATTAATTACTGACAGTTCAGTTCAGTCTCTTAGTCGTGTCCAAGCCTTTGCTACCCCATGAATCACAGCACTCCAGGCCTCCCTGTCCATCACCAACTCCCGGAGGTCACTCAGACTCACATCCATTGAGTCAGTGATGCCATCCAGCCATCTCATCCTCTGTCGTCCCCTTCTCCTCCTGCCCCCAATCCTTCCAATATCTATAGACAGTTGTAATATTCTCTTTAATCTTCTCTTATCCAGGCTAAATATCTCCTTTTCCCTCACCCTTTCCTGATAGATATGCCTTTTAGTCCACTTGCCACCTTGGTCACTTTCCTTTGAAATGTTTCCTTTTTTCTCTCTATTAATGACCAGTACCCAGCACTGAACACAACTCTTCAGATATGATCTGATAGTGGATTACTTCATTCTTCGCAAATGGCTACCTGTCGTTTAATGCCTGCTCTACATTTTTTAAAACATAGAAATGATAAGACTCTTGCATGTTTTTCTTCAAACTGGTCTCCACCAAAAGCTGCCACACAGGGTTTGATACCTCCTGTCCCCAAAGCTATTAGACTCAGGCGGACCATTGACAGGACTCTGAAATGGAAAGGTGAGAGTACTAATCATACTGATACTAAACACAATGGTAGAAATGAAATATAGATCTATAAGAGAAAAAATATGTGTACAAGGGCACAACCTCCTTCACATTTCTATACTAGGAGAGACCCAGGAACATTTACAATCTTCATAATCCTTGAGTTTCTGCCAGAAAGTATCATCGTATGGGAAGATTTTGTCCCTGATACTTTCATTTACCTCATGTATGCAACATATAGAAGCAGATACTCAAGAACTCCAGAATTAAGGCACTGGTTCTCAGTTTCCAATTAGCTGAAGGTCTGAATACAATCGAACACAAAACTAGCAAGAAGAAATGCTCCAGTAAATAATCTTTGGACTTGGAATTGCATCATCATCATTTTCTTGAGTGTCCAGACTGTCATCCCACTCTGCATACTTTGCATCTCCATAATTACATGGGACAATTCCTTAAATCAATCTCTCTCTCTCTCTCTCTCTCTCTCTCTCTCTCTCTCTCTATATATATATATATATATATAGTAATCCTGCTTATTTAACTTATATGCAGAGTACATCAGGTAAAATGCTAAGATGTACAGATCACAAACTGGAATCAAGACTGCTGGGAGAAATATCAACAACCTCACTATGTAGATGATACAACTTTAATGGCACAAATTGAAGGCGAACTGAAGAGCATATTGGTGAGGGTGAAAGAGTAGAGTGGAAAAGCTGGCTTAAAACACAACATTCAAAAAACTAAGATCATGGCATCCAGTCCCATCCCTTCAAGGCAAATAGATGGGTAAAAATTAGGAACAGTGACAGATGTTGGGGTTTTTTTGTGCTCCAAAATCACTGCTGTTGGTGACTAAAGCCATGAAATTAAAAGATGCTTGCTCCTTGGAAGAAATTCTGTGACGAACCTAGACAATGTATCAAAATGCAGAGACATGACTTTGCCAACAAAGGTCCGTCTAGTCAAGACTATGGTTTTTCCAGTAGTCATGTATGGATTTGAGAGTTGAATCATAAAAAAAAAAAATGAAAAATTTGTACTTTCTAACTGTGGTGTTGTAGAAGACTCTTGAGAGTCCCTTGGACTGCAAGCAGATTCAGCAGTCCATCCTAAAGATCAGTCCTGGGTGTTCATTGGAAGGACTGATGTTCAAGCTAAGACTCCAATACTTTGGCCACCTGATGCGAAAAACTAACTCATTTGAAATGACCCTGATGCTGGGAAAGATTGAGGGCAGGAGGAGAAGGGGAAGAAAGAGGATGAAATGGTTGGATGGCACCATTGACTCAATGGACATGAGTTTGGGTGAACTTCAGGAGTTGGTGATGGATAGGGAGGCCTGGCATGCTGTGGTTCATGGGTCCCAAAGAATCGGATATGACTGAGTGACTGAACTGAACTGAAATGAGCTAAACTGTGGAAAAGACTCTTGAGATTCCCTTGGACTGTAAATATATATATATATATATACACACGCACACATATACACACGCACACATATACACACGCACACATATACACACACACACACACATATACACACACACACACAGCTTCTGTTCTCTGGAGAACCTTGACTAATATACCTATAGTTAAAATTTTCTTCTCTGTTTATAATATATAGCTCAATTAAATATGATCTAAAAAGTCATTAAAGTGCCCTTGTTGTACATACTCAGAAGACATATGGCAAAAATGAGGTTTATAGGTATGGAAATCCATATTCATGAGAGGAAAGGAATAATTTTAAGACTAAAATAAAACAGCACCCATACTCCATGTTGTGCTATACACTATTTCCTTAGGATACTGATAGTGAGTGGTTTTTATTCAAGAAGATGATCGAATTGGTGGTGGATCGTGACGCAGAGTAATTTATCATCCCCTTGGACATCACTGCTTACCTTTACAGACTTTCTAATCTATCATATTACTGATAAATTATAAAGAATGATTAAGATTGTCAGTGAAAAATGTCACAGAGGAAGAAAGATCAATGTGAAACCATTTAATGACCAGATCAGATTCATAGAAACTTGGGGGCTTAATCCTCAAAATATTCTAATGATAGAATCTTTAAGGAACATTCAAGGTATTTTGGTCTAATGTTAATCTCATTTGGTACTTGAGTTCTATCTGTAACATCTCTTCTAAGACTCTGCTTGTCATGCTTAAGATAACCACCCTGTGAGAAATCTGGTTAATACAGTAAAATTCATCTCCTTTTCTCTACTGATTCTACTGTATCTCTTTTGAGATACATACATATTTTATCTTCAAATGTTCAAATATTTAAAGACAACCTGAAGAAGGTTCAAAAGAGATAATGCAGCCAAATGTTTCTAGTTTTCCATATACGAAAAATGTTCTCAGTGTGGTCTTATGGATTGTGGATTTCTGTCACACATTTAGCTTTTATAATACAGCAGTCCTATGAACGTTTTTCTGATACTTAGGGATGTGGGATCTTAGGGATATGAATAAAATTTCTTTTTAATAGTGAATGAAATTATGTATACAAAAATTGGGGCACTATAGATGCATTCTAGTTAATATTACCTGACAGAAAATAATGGCAGATATAGGACAAAGTGTGGGAGAAAGGTAGATACTATATGTGAACCGTGAACTTCCTGATGTTCAAACTGATTTTAGAAAAGACAGAGGAACCAGAGATCAAATTGCCAACATCTGCTGGATCATGAAAAAAGCAAGAGAGTTCCAGAAAAACATCTATTTCTGCTTTATTGACTATGCCAAAGCCTTTGACTGTGTGGATCACAAGAAACTGTGGAAAATTCTGAAAGAGATGGGAATACCAGACCAACTGATCTGCCTCTTGAGAAACTTGTATGCAGGTCAGGAAGCAACTGTTAGAACTGGACATGGAACAACAGACTGGTTCCAAATAGGAAAAGGAGTACGTCAAGGCTGCATATTGTCACCATGTTTATTTAACTTATATGCAGAGTACATCATGAGAAATGCTGGACTGGAAGAAACACAAGTTGGAATCAAGATTGCCGGGAGAAATATCAATAACCTCAGATATGCAGATGACACCACTCTTATGGCAGAAAGTGAAGAGGGGCTAAAAAGCCTCTTGATGAAAGTGAAAGTGGAGAGTGAAAAGGTTGGCTTAAAGCTCAACATTCAGAAAACGAAGATCATGGCATCTGGTCCCATCACTGCATGGGAAATAGATGGAGAAACAGTGGAAACAGTGTCAGACTTTGTTTTTCTGGGCTCCAAAATCACTGCAGATGGTGACTGCAGCCATGAAATTAAAAGACGCTTGCTCCTTGGAAGGAAAGTTATGACCAACCTAGATAGCATATTCAAAAGCAGAGACATTACTTTACCAACAAAGTTTCGCCTAGTCAAGGCTATGGTCTTTCCTGTGGTCATGTATGGATGTGAGAGCTGGACTGTGAAGAAGGCTGAGCGCCGAAGAATTGATGCTTTTGAACTGTGGTGTTGGAGAAGACTCTTGAGAGTCCCTTGGACTGCAAAAAGATCCAACCAGTCCATTCTGAAGGAGATCAATCCTGGAATTTCTTTAGAAGGAATGATGCTAAAGCTGAAACTCCAGTATTTTGGCCACCTCATGCGAAGAGTTGACTCATTGGAGAAGACTCTGATGCTGGGAGGGATTGAGGGCAGGAGGAGAAGGGGACGACAGAGGATGAGATGGCTGGATGGCATCACTGACTCGATGGATGCGAGTCTGAGTGACCTCCGGGAGCTGGTGATGGACAGGGAGGCCTGGCGTGCTGCGGTTCATGGGGTCGCAAAGAGTCGGACACGACTGAGCGACTGATCTGATTTGAAAGCTCAACATTCAGAAAACGAAGATCATGGTATCTGGTCCCATCACTTCATGGAAAATAGATGGGGAAACAGTGCAAACAGTGTCAGACTTTATTTTTCTGGGCTCCAAGATCACTACAGATGGTGACTGCAGCCATGAAATTAAAAGACGCTTACTCCTTGGAAGGAAAGTTATGACCAACCTAGATAGTATATTGAAAAGCAGAGACATTACTTTGCCAACAAAGGTTCGTCTAGTCAAGGCTGTGGTCATGTATGGATGTGAGAGTTGGACTGTGAAGAAAGCTGAACGCCAAAGAATTGATGGTTTTGAACTGTGCTGTTGGAGAAGACTCTTGAGAGTCCCTTGGATTGCATGGAGACCCAACCAGTCCATTCTGAAGGAGATCAGCCCTGGGATTTCTTTGGAAGGAATGATGCTAAAGCTGAAACTCCAGTACTTTGGCCACCTCATGCGAAGAGCTGACTCATTGGAGAAGACTCTGATGCTGGGAGGGATTGGGGGGCAAGAGGAGAAGGGGACAACAGAGGATGAGATGGCTGTATGGCATCACTGACTCAATGGACGTGAGTCTGAGTGAACTCTGGGAGTTGGTGATGGACAGGGAGGCCTGGCGTGCTGTGATTCATGGGGTCGCAAAGAGTCAGACACGACTGAGCAACTGATCTGATCTGATCTGATAGAGAAATACAAGTTACTTCAGTTGAAACTCAAAAGGGCATCTTTGATAGTTTTTAATTCTTTAGAAAAATTTTCTCTAGTCTCAAAGGGGTTATTAAATAACAATGTATGTGTTTTGCACAAGAAAGATAACACCTCTAATGGGATTTAATTGTAAATAAATGTTCCCAATGTTCTAAAGATTAACTCAGAATAAAATCATGCCTCCCACTGAATGAGCACTGTCCTTTTCTAATACAGCTAAGAGGGTCTTGTGCATTTCTCTCATTGGTAGATTTCAACCTACAACTTCAAGTTAGCTGTACAACAGAAGAGTAGGACAATTTAACTAGACTATATCTGATGTTACTTTTTTTAGACAGGACTGAATCTTATTTCCTTTTTATTTAATATTTGTGTGTTCATATTTCATGATACAAATGTAACCAGACAAATCACAGCTTCAGCAGCCGAACATCAATATAACATTTATAAAAGAATATTGTGATTGAGTTATATGTACATTTACAAAGAGATAACCAACCAGATTACAGACTGAAGAATCACAGCAATAGCCTGGAAAGCCCCTGGGAACAACTGAACATTCAGCAGAACATCTTCTTGGCTATCACTGCTAGACAGTCACTCAATTTAGTGCATGTGCATGTGCAAAATTTATGGAAAAAGCTGCACTCAGCCAAAAATGCGACAGATTGTAACAAAAAGGAAATTACCTAAAGAAAATAAAATATGATCTTAAAATGTTAGTGAATTTTAAAAAAAAAGTAAGAGACATTTATTTTCTTTCCAAAGCTAGTATCTCTTAATATAACTACTACATTACAGGACTCTCATGAAAAACTAACAGCTACATACATTTAAGGCATGAGGAGAAAAATGTTTAATATGATCATTTTTGATACCAAAGCCCTCTCAAATTGTAAAAGCAAAGACTACAGAAGACAAAGAATGATTTTTATAAGGGTTAAGGTATTTCTTCCTTCATTCAATGGGACGTTTTGATTCCACAAATGCTATTTTCATTTTATTTTCCTTCCAGGCTTAACTGCCTATTTTATGGATGAAAAAACCCATAAAACAATAAATCACATGAAAGAAAGCAATACATAAAAAGCATAATCACAAAGGTTATGTAATTTTTAACTATGTAAGGAGAGAATATTGTGACCCCAATACTTTTGCCTGGAAAATCCCATGGATGGAGGATCCTGGTGGACTCCAGTCCATGGGGTCGCTGAGAGTCGGACACGACTGAGAGACTTCACTTTCACTTTTCACTTTCATGCATTGGAGAAGGAAATGGCAACCCACTCCAGTGTTCTTGCCTGGAGAATCCCAGGGACAGGGGAGCCTGGTGAGCTTCCGTCTATGGGGTCGCACAGAGTCGGACACGACTGAAGCGACTTAGCAGCAGCAGGGATAATAAAAAAAAAATACCTTTCCCCTCATCAGGTAACAAGTCTGCTTATTAATACTATTCCTATCCTCATATTTCTTTTTTTAAAAAATAAAGAATAAATACATCAGATTTCCTCATCCATTTCCAGTGTAATATTGTGACAAAGTGAAAAAAAATGAGACATTTGTAAAGAAAAGTAAGGCCTGTACAATGAAGGTTATGCATCTGGAAGGAACAGAGTAAGTATATGACGGAAGTTTCATTCAGATCTCCAGGACCTGTTCTGTTTCCAATCTGTTCTGGACTCTACTGATGGGGCTTGATAACAGATGAGACCAGGGATGAAGAACCATATCCCACAAAGACCCACAGTCTAAATATAATTACAGCAGACACTCAACTCTTTGTACAGACATGCTATCTCTCCTGTAGAAGCATAATTGTGAGTCACATTATACCTTCATCAGAGCTTTTATTATATATTTAAGTCTGAAGAGGCACAGGTATAGTAAGGTTAAGATTCTTGTGGAGAAATGTTTCATAGAGAAGTTAAATATGAGCTGAAGTTTAAAGTAGGGAATGGAGATGAGTGTGAAGGGCATTCTGGAAAGAAGGAACAGGAAAATCGAAGGCATAGAGTCTGTTGATCAAAATGCTTATTTGGAAAGGTAAGACAAGTTAAAGATAAATGAAATTAATATTTACTGAGTGCCTACAATGTTCCAAAAATTGCAATAACTGCTTCCATGTGTCATATAATTTAATACTCACAAAAACTTTCAAGTATCATTATTCCCGTAATAGTGAATACAGTTGTACACCAGTCAGTTGCTTAATATTTGCATTTTGTAGATAAGAATCCTAGCTATTTAGAAAATAGTCTTGTGTGACATGCATGCTTGCTAAGTTGCTTCAGTCATGTCCAACTCTTTGCAACCCCATGGACTGTAGCCTGCCAGGCTCCTCTGTCCAAGGGATTTTCCAGGTAAGAATACTGGAGTGGGTTGCCATGCCCTTCTCCAGAGGGTCTTCCAGACCCAGGAATCAAACCTGCATCTCTTAGTCCCCTGCATTGGCAAGTAGGCTCTTTACCACTAGTGCCACTTTGTGTGACAGGTATCAGAAATACACACATGAACATAAAAAGCAGCTTAAAAAGTAATGAAATTATAGAAGTCTTTGCTTTTTGTATTAGTTTTCCATGGATGTGGAAAACTACAACACTAGTGCTCAAAACAGTATGCATTCATTATCACAAAATTTCTGTGGTTCAGGAATCTGGGCACTGTTTAACTGAGTTCTCTGTTTACGATCTCACAGGCTACAATCAAGGTGTTGGTCAGCTGTGTTCTCATCTGGAGCCTCAACTGGAGAAGAGACCACTTTGCTACTCACAGAATTGTTGGTGTAATTTAGTTTCTTGCAGCTGTAGAACTGCATGTAAGTTGCTTTTCCCAGTTGTTAGTTAGAAGCAACTCTCACCTCCTTGCTGCTGTGCAAAGTTTCTAGAGGCCCACAGCAGTTTCCTGCCATGTAATCCTATTGATTAGCAGCAAGTTGCAGATTCTTCCCATGTTCAAGTACAGAAGATAATACAAGGCATAAATAGAGCCACTCTAGAGCCTATCTGTGATTCCCAGGTGATTCAGTGGTAAAGAATCTGCTTGTCAATGCAGGAGTGATGGGAGACATGGGTTTAATCCCTGGGTTGGAAAGATCCCCTGGAGGAGGAAATGGCAACCCACTCCAGGATTCTTACCTGGAAAATCCCATGGATGGAGGAATCTGGCGGGCTACAGTCTGTGGAGTCGCAAAAGAGTCAGACTGAGCACACAGACATTCATACACCATGATTGCTATGTTGCAGAAAATTTAAATTCCATCTGATATGACTAGGATTTCATTAAAGACTTTAAGTAGGGGAGGGAAATAATCAAAGGTGTGCTGAAAGAAGGAGAAAACTCAGCTTTACCTCCAAAATATGGGAACATTAAGGAAATAGAACTTGCAGGCGTTTCCTTGATTGCCTTTCTCTTAGGCCACAGTTCATGAAGTGCTCCAGAAACCACTCTCCTCTGGTCATTTACAAGTTGAGAGGCACATGAGTTGCCTATGAGAAGCCCACTCCATGTGAAGAATGAATACTGTCTTATCCCTGTGTGTGTCCTCATGACCATGAATAATAAGATTAAGAAAAGCAATAGAGAAAACTAGCTCCCTTGAGACTCCTAGTTGCTAAGATGCATGATGCCTTGGGAAACTGAGCATTGATTGAATCTTGTACAGTGGTACTGTTTGCAGATTGGTCTACAGGGTCAATCAGGATCCAGGGAAAACAGGAATTTGCAGCAAAGATGAGCTATGAAATCTAACCAGGAAACAACCAAAAATAAAGTCAATGTCCAGGTCCTCCAAAAAAGAGAATAAAGTGTTCAAGTGTTCCAGAAGAATATACAGAGTGAAACCAGCTAAGGAACTGATTAACCTAATCATAAACCAAGCATGTGGCAACTGCACTGATAATTGCACTCTAGTGACTCACTTATAATGCCATTACAGTGCACATTAGTCACCCTGCTGCCCTACTTGCCCAAAATATACTGCAGACTGCCAGTGTAGCAGCTGTTTTCTGCTTTGTAGAGGTTATAAATGTTGTGGCAACAAAGGAGAACAAAGTGCATACCTTCTTGCATTCTGCTAGCTTCACTGCTAAGTACAGCTCAATATTTTCTATCTAATAAATAAATATGCATTCCATGGAAAGTCCATTAATTTTTACAGATGTTCAGGATTTAAAGAAAAAAAATGTTTCCCAAGCACTAATTAGAATATTTAGTTTCAGTTTTCCAGGGTAACCTTTCAGTGACAGGAATTATAGTGAGACTAATGAAAAATCACTATGTAATGGGGGTGATGATGGGTATTTAAGACACTGTCTTGGGAGAGATTTCTTGATGAAACTGCTGACGTGAAAATAAGACAAGGATCTAGAATCCTCAGAAATATGATATAAGAGCCTAGATGATTCTGCAAGAGGTGTGAAATAACTGTAAGATGGAAACTCTATCTGAGAAATAAATGAGTTTTGCAAATAAAAGTCCTTTCATTCAACATTATTTCTTGTGGGATAAACTTTTATACACTACATTATACCTGGGAGTTTCAAATGAATGAAACAGTATCTTTGCCCTCAGGGATTCATAATTTAGTGGCAAGGATAAACATATAAATAAATAATGAAAATAAACTGTTTTTCAAGAAGTATAAACCCTAATACACCAAAATAAAATGTTTTGCTACAGATAGGAAGATTTCAGAAAAGAGGTGATATAGGAGCTGGATTTGAAGGAGAAGAATGGATTTGATAGACAAGAGAGGAAGGAGGAAGGAAGGTAAAATTTATCATGCACTCATTTTATGGGACTCCAACCAGGATAGTTCTTACATGTGCTGTGCTAAGGCACTCAGTTGTGTCCACTGCTTTGCTATCCTATAGACTGTAATCTCCTTCTCTGTTTATGGGATTCTCCAGGCAAGAATACTGGAGTGGGTGGCCATGCCCTCCTCCTGGGGATTTTCCCAACCCAGGGACCTAATCCACATTCCATATTTCTTGCACTGGCAGGCAAATTCTTTACCACCAGCCCCACCTGGCAAGTTCATATTTATATAATCTCACTTAATTTTTATATCGGACTGTCAGGATCGACTTTTAGTCCTTTCTTGGCTAACTTTCAACTGTCAGTTTTTGCACTGCTATGTCTGAGAACTTTATGCACAACTGGGAAGGAAAGTTCTTTCTCCTCATTTGAAGGAAATGAAAAATAAGAGGAGCAGACCTCAATTGAAAACACCCGGGAAAAGGTGCCTATAGCTCAGTTCACTGTACTTTTAGATGGCATAACCATGAGGTATACTTTTTTCAAACAAAATGTGTGTCAATTCCTCGTCCTGCTGTAACAAATTGAATCAAATGTATTGGAGCTTCAACAATCACAGGTTTATTATCATAGACCTCTAGAGTTCAAAAATCCACAATTTAGTTCAGTTCAATTCAGTCACTCAGTCATGTCCTTCTCTTTGGGACCTCATGGACTGCAACATGTCAGGCCTCCCTGTCCATCACCAACTCTTGGAGTTTATCCAAACTCATGTCCATCGAGTCAGTGATGCCATCTAATCATCTCATCCTCTGTTGTCCCCTTCTCCTCCCACCTTCACTATTTCCCAACATCAGTGTCTTTTCCAGTCAGTCAGATCTTTGCATCAGGTGGCCAAAGTATTGGAGTTTTAGCTTCAGCATCAGTCCTTGCAATGAATATTCAGGACTGATTTCCTTAGGATGGGCTGGTTGGATCTCCTTGCTATCCAAGCGGCTCTCAAGAGTCTTCTCCAACACCACAGTTCAAAAGCATCAGTTCTTTGACGCTGAGCTTTCTTTATAGTCCAATTTTCACATCCATACATGACTGGAAAAACCATCGCTTTGACTACACAGACCTTTGTTGGCAAAGTAATGTCTCTGCTTTCTAATATGCTGTCTAGGTTGGTCATAGCTTTTCTTGCAAGGAGCAGTGTCTTTTAATTTCATGGCTGCAGTCATCACTTGCAGTGATTTTGGGGCCCAGAAAAACAAAGTCAGCCACTGTTTCCATTGTTTCCCCATCCATTTGCCATGAAGTGATGGGACCAGATGCCATTATCTTAAGTTTCTTAATGTTGAGTTTTAAGCCAACTTTTTCACTCTCCTCTTTCACTTTCATCAAGAGGCTCTTTAGTTCTTCTTCACTTTCTAAAATATGGATGGTGCTCTCTGTATATCTGAGGTTATTGATATTTCTCCTGGAAATTTTGTACCAGCTTGTGTTTCACCCAGGTCAATGTTTCTCATGATATACTCTGCATTTAAGTTAAATAAGCAGGGTGACAATATACAGCTTAGATGTACTCCTTTCCCAATTTGGAATTAGTCCATTGTTCCATGTACAGTTCTAACTGTTGCTTCTTGACCCTCATACAGATTTCTCAGGAGGTAGGTAAGGTGGTCTGGAATTCCCATCTCTTGAAGAATTTTTCAGTTTGTTGTGATCCACACAGTCAAAGGCTTTGGCTTACTTAACAAAGTAGAAGTAGATGTTTTCCTGGAACTCTCTTGCTTTTTTCATGATCCAACAATATTGGCAATTTGATCTCTGGTCCCTCTGCCTTTTCTAAAACCAGCTTGAACATATGGAAGTTCATGGTTCACGTACTGCTGAAGCCTGGCTTGGAGAATTTTGAGGATTACTTTACTAGCGTGTGAGATGAGTGCAATTGTGCAGTAGTTTGAACATTCTTTGGCATTGCCTTTCTTTAGGATTGGAATGAAAACTCACCTTTTCCAGTCCTGTGGCCACTGTTGAATTTTCCAAAGTTGCTGGCATATTGTGTGCAGCACTTTCACAGCATCATATTTTAAGTTTTGAAATAGTTCAACTGGAATTCCATCACCTCCTCTAGCTTTGTTCATAGTGATGCTTCCTAAGGCCCACTTGACTTCACACTCCAGAATATCTGGCTCTAGGTGAGTGATCACACCATCGTGGTTATTTGGGTCTTGAAGATCTTTTTTTATAGGCCTTCTGCATATTCTTGCCACCTCTTAATATCTTCTGCTTCTGTTAGGTCCATATCATTTCTGTCCTTTACTGTGCCCATCTTTACATGAATGTTCCATTGGTATTTCTAATTTTCTTGAAGAGATCTCTAGTCTTTCCCATTCTATTATTTTCCTCTATTTCTTTGCATTTATCATTGAGGAACGCTTTCTTATCTCTCCTTGCTATTCTCTGGGACTCTGCATTCAAAATGGGTATATCTCCTTTTCTCCTTTCCTTTAGCTTCTCTTCTTTTCTCAGTTATTTTTAAGGCCTCCTTTTACAGCCATTTTGCCTTTTTGCATTTCTTTTTTTTTTTGGAAAATTCACAACAGATCTCGCGGAACTATACTTGGTGTCAAACTGGGACACACTCCTCTGGAAGCTCCTGAGGAAAATCCCTGCCATGTCTTTTCCAGCTTCTAGAGGCAGTCTGCTTTTTTTTTTTTTTTTTTGGTTTGTGGTTACACCACTTCTGCTTCCATCACCACATTAACAAGCGATCCCCTACAAGATTAAGTTCTGGTTGCCCACTGTGATAGCTGACTTAATACTGTAATCCTTATTCACAGCTTTCCATTCTAGTGTTCCTTACATTTTTCTCCCATATTAACTCCTTGCACTGGTCAAGTCTTACCTCTTGTAAGTAACAAACCCAAACAAACACCAAAATCTATATTTGCAGAGCATTACAAATGTCTTAATAGTGATCTAGAGGGAAAATGTAGAATGATTAAATAGTTTCTTTAATTCTTGATAGCTGGAAGCTGTGAAGTTTACTTCAAGCATTTAATCTATTATCATATCATTCTGGTTATTATTAATACAATTGTAATTACAGCAGTGACTTCAGTAGTAATAATAACAATGATATTATTTGTAATTATAACTGCTATTGATATAATATTAATTAATATAAAATAATAACACAATAATTACAATAATTTTTTTAACCTAGCACCTTAAAATGGAATAGGTCTGCAGAATCTACACGATCCTTTCATATATACCATCTCATTTGGGATTTTGCAAGAAGTCTAATGATACCACCAGATGCCTCCTTCAGGGAAGGAAATAGCACATATTCTGATGGTTTAAATTATGTGGCTTCAAAGACACAGAGGCATGAAAGAGGACTTTGTCTTTTCTGTTTTGTATTATCTTAAGAAACCTAGCCAAAATGCAGAATATGCAGTTGCTTGTGGCAAATAATTAGGCTGGAAACACACAAAACCAATAGAGCAGTGTAATGGAAGGCCCTGGGCATGCAATTAGTCCACACTGCAGAGTACTTGGGACACAGAAAACTTCCCCAAACCTCTGCCTCAGAACCTCTTGAATATTTGATATCGCTCCATGAGCCAACTACTAATTTGGGGGATTAAAAGTAATAAGGAAAATCAAGTTCTACTCTAATCACATTGGTCCAGTTTATTCTAAATGTAAGAAATTTCATTTTTCAAAAAGTAGAATATGTGTCTTTCAGTTTGTTAGAACAGTTTGCCTTGGAGCTTTCATGGACCTCAGTTTAAATCCAGAATTAGAGCACACGATTCCTGAGATACTTCTCTTATTCTAACATTGTAAAGTAGAGACATGTTTAGTATATTCTATTTGGCTCCTTATTTCTAGCCCAAGGGACTGACTAATGTGATCAGAGATCACATCTTCCAGGGGCCCTGAGATGCTATTTCTTAAACTTTATTGTATGTACACTGGGATCAGTTGGGCATCTGTTAAGATGCAGATTCTTACCAGTAAGACTCTGATGGGCACTCAATTCTGCCCTGGTGATAACAATTGTTGCAGATCAAGGGTGATGCTTTGCATAGCAAGATTCTGGAACACTGGCAAACATATGTTCATCCAGAGCTCTCATGTGGCCTTCTTAATTTTGTTCCTAGTCTGTGTTCTAAATTCAGAAGAAGGCTTCAGCTTATCCTAAGCAGGGAACTAAGCGGGGCGGGGGTTGGGGGGAGGGGAATGAAGCAGGAATGTAGTAGTTGGAGCATAGAAAGAGTGCCTTCAGAGCTATCACCCTGGGCAGAATGGAACCTTTTTATATTTGCTCACCCTGAGTCATGATCAAGGCAGAAAACACCTGGGAAATGTCTGGACACCCCTGGCATCAGAAGCCACCAAACCCAGCACAGGGTGACCCAGAGCAATCACAGAATCCCTCCAGCAATGTGATTGTTGGACCTATGTCCTGCTCCTCCAGGTCCTAGGCATGCTGTCAGCCTAAGAACAGCATCCACTATGGTACACCTATTCGCTGCTTGTTGACGTGCATGTTTATCAAGTACACCTGCTAGTAGCTGTGCCATGTTTGCATTGATGCAGTTCACAGTTCAATCCTCAATGTCTGAGGGGGTGTGTGTGCAAATTCACTGCCCTCCTGTACAAAGGCTGACATGCCACTAAGTGTGAAACTAAAGGTTAATTCACTATGTAAAAAACTAACTGCTTCTTCATAACCACCTTTCATGTATGCCCAAGTAGTGACATTTTAGCAATCAACAAGTAATAATATGCTATCACTGATATTATTCAGTAAATAAGAACATGTGAGTGACCTCTACAAAACTATTATCATTTCAAATGGGAAAAACTGTGCCTAGTGTATATCACTTTCCCGAAAATTATCTTCTCTGTAAAAAAGATTCTTCACCACTGTACTAGCAAATCCTGGTTTCCATGGTGCCATAACGATACTTAGTAGGAAAGCTATATTTTTTTATGACTGTGCAGATGCTTTAATCATAGGCAATTTTTTTCTCATGTGGCTATCAGTGGTACATACTCCAAAGCAGAAATAAATGAACCTTTGATCCAGAAAAGTCTCATTACAATATTAAATAAAAGAGTCTAAAAACAGCTCCATGTCTTCTTGTGTCTAATTAGAACTTGCTCTCTGGAATACTAAGATTAGCTCCTTTATGAATGTTACTCTTGGTCTTCAGATCTCTGAGCTTCTCTGGATCCCCAAAACTTGATTCCCTTCAACTTCAAATATCTAAATATCTTCTCTCTTTGTTAGTTGTGCTCTCTCTACACTGATTCCTCACTTAGTCAACAAACCAGATTTACATTCAGTCAATGGTAAGAAAAACAAACATTTTAAAACTGAACAGAAAGTTCTGGAGATGGTGTGGAGAAAAGGGAACCCTCTTGCACTGCTGGTGGGAATGTAAATTGATACAACCACTGTGGAAGATAGTATGGAGATTCCTTAAAAAGCTGGGAATAAAACTACCATTTGACCCAGCAATACCACTTCTAGACATATACCCTGAGGAAAACAAAATTGAAAAACACACATGTACCTCAATGTTCACTGCAGCATATTTACAATAACTAGGACAAGGAAACAACCTAGATATTTACCGACAGGTGAATGGATAAATAATCTGTGGTACATATATACAATAGAATACCACTCAGCCCTAAAAGGAACACATTTGAGTCAGTTCTAATGAGGTGGATGAACCAAGAGCCTATTATACAGTGAAGTAAGTCAGATAGTAAAAAAGAATAATATTATACATTAATGCATATATATGGAATCTAGAAAGATGATACCAATGAACCTATCACAGGGCAGCAGTGGAGACATAGACACAGAGAACAGACTTATGGACAAGAGAGAGGAAGGAGATGGTGAGATGAGTGGAGAGAGTAGCATGGAAGCATACCTAATATATTATACACTAAACATATATTTCCATTACATACAGCAATGGAAATTTGCTGTATGACTCAGGGAACCCAAAGCGGGGCTCTGTAACAACCTGCTGCTGTTGCTGCTAAGTCGCTTCAGTCGTGTCTGACTCTGTGCGACCCCAGAGACGGCAGCCCACCAGGATCCCCCGTCCCTGGGATTCTCCAGGCAAGAAGACTGGAGTGGGTTGCCATTTCCTTCTCCAATGCATGAAAGTGAAAAGTGAAAGTGAAGTCGCTCAGTCGTGTCTGACTCACAGCGACCCCATGGACTGCAGCCTACCAGCCTCCTCCGTCGATGGGATTTTCCAGGCAAGAGTACTGGAGTGGGATGCCACTGCCTTCTCCAGGGTGGGAGGTGGAAGGGTGGAAGGGGACATGTATACACCTATGGCTAATTCATGTTGATGTATGGCAGAAATCAAACCAATACTGCAAAACAATCATTAATTAAAAATAAATATATATATATATATAGTTATTAAAAAAGCAGAACAATAATCATGTTAAGGATACATTTATTCATCAATTCATCCTAATGTTCATTCAAATTGTACTATATTTAAAACACTGATAAGTTCTGTGTGAAATAAAAATATGCAGAAGAGTTGTTCCATGTCATCTGTACATATTGCCTATCAGACAGTCAAAAGGAAATACTGTTGAAGTGCAGTGGTGCAATAGTTGGGAGCTTCCTTGTTTTGAATATCTAATTTTACCTGTTGTGATGCAAAAAAAATAAATTATTAACATGAAAAGAAAATGATAAAGACTTAACAATGGCAACTTTTCCAGATAATAGTAACAGCTATATCAGTAACCCTAGTCAAGTCTTATGGTAGTCATTTCTCATTGCAATGACTTTTCATACCTCAGTCTTTATTCATTATGTGTTTATTTTATAACATGACCTTTGGAGAACAAGTCTTTTTCTAAAGTCTATCCCACTTTTTTTACTTGACAAATTCTTCCTGAGACATTGTAAGAGTAGGTGACATTTATTGAGTTCTCTCAAGTGCCAGTTATTGTTCTATGAATTCATTCATATTACATATGAATACACATGTGTATGAATACATATGAATATGAATACATATGTATATGAATACATATGAATACATAGGTATATGAATACATATGAATACATAGGTATATGAATACATATGAATACATAGGCATATGAATACATATGAATACATAGGTATATGAATACATATGAATACATAGGTATATGAATACATATGAATACATAGGTATATGAATACATAGGTATATTAATACATATGAATACATAGGTATATGAATACATATGAATACATAGGTGTAGGAATACATATGAATACATAAGTGTAGGAATACATATGAATACATAGGTGTATGAATACATATGAATACATAGGTGTAGGAATACATATGAATACATAGGTGTATGAATACATATGAATACATATGTGTGTGAATACATATGTGTATGAAAACATATGTGTATGAATACATATGTGTATGAATACATATACATATGAATATGTATATTACATATTCATATGAGTTCTATGAACTCATTCATATTATAGGTATCATCTCAAATATCCCTTACATGTAAATGATGACCAACTCAGACCTCAGTTCTAGAACCACACTTAACCTTTTCTCTCCTTATTGGACGTCTCTACAAGATATTCCACAGGCCTCTCAATCATATGGCACTTAAAAGAGTTTTATCATTTCTAAAAAATTTTCCCTCTTCCTTTAATATTATCTTGGGGAAGGATTTTGTCATTATTTACCTGACCTATGACTCACTTAGGCTTCTTTCTCCCCTTATAAATTTGCATCCAATCATCAATCAGCAATTTCTATAGATTATAGTTATTAAAAGGACCCTGAATTTGCCAACAAAGATCTGTCTAGTCAAAGCTATGGTTTTTCCAGTGGTCATGTATGGATGTGAGAGTTGGACCTCAAAGAAAGATGAGCACCAAAGAATTGATGCTTTTGAACTGTGGTGTTGGAGAAGACTCTTGGGAGTCCCTTGGACTGCAAGGAGATCCAACCAGTCCATCCTAAAGTAAAACAGTCCTGAATATTCATTGGAAGGACTGATGCTGAAGCTGAAGCTACAATACTTTGGCCACCTGATGCCAAGAACTGACTCACTGGAAAGATTGAAGGAAGAAGGAGAAAGGGAAGATGATGGTTGGATGGCATTACCGACGTGATGGACATGAGTTTGAGCAAGCTCCAGGAGTTAATGATGAACAGGGAGGCCTGGTGTGCTGCTGTCCATGGGGTCACAAAGAGTCGGACATGACTAAGTGACTGAACTGAACTGAAAGAAGCTAAGACAGTAAAAAGAAACACTATAAAATTTATTTCATATCTCTTTCTAAATTGAAAAGTACATTCACTGTGGTTTCATGAAGAAATATAAAAAGATAACTTTGAATTGAGATATTTTTAACATGAGGAATTATTTTCTGAATAGTGCATGATAGTGACTTATTTAGGATAACCCATAGGTTTTTTCCGTTATTATAGTTTTATATAAGATCTTCCTATAACGCACAAGAAGAAATTGCATCCCCTTAAGATTTAATGCAACCTGTGAATCTCTTGAATCCCTTTCTCTTTAATAACATAGGCTGCTAAACTGTGTCACATTCGGATGTGTGCCCCGTTCCTTAACTCACAATTCTTAATTCCAATCAAGTTCTCTCCACTTTATTTTAAAAGCATTTCAATGAAAGTTCCATTGGTAGAGGCTTGCTTCATAATTTCTCTAATGCCCATAAAAACTCATATCTTCCTTTGACTTTGAGAATAGATTGTTCATGTTCCCTTTACCCACAGTTCTCACGCTGCCAATGTTTGACTGCCCAGCGCCAAACACAGCAAGTTGAACATAAAATTGTTGTCACTGTTGTCATTTAAACACTCAGTTGTGTCTGACTCTTTTGCAACCCCATGGACTGTATCCCACTGGGCTCCTCTGTCCATGATATTTCCCAAATGAGGATATTGGGAGTGGATTGCCTTTTCCTTTCTCCAGGTGATCTTCCTGACTCAGGGATCAAATCCATATCTCCTGCATTCCAAAAGGATTCTTTAATGCTGAGCCACCAGGGAAGCCCCCAAAATAACTTTAAGATTAGGCTCAAAGAACAGAAAACTTAGGACTGGAAGTCAAAGCAAATACTGTTATTATAGCTGGTGTGGGGTGGGGGAACTGTGTGTATATGTATCTATCTAATCTCTCTCAGCTGTCTATCTATGCATCTATCTATGCTTCCCTGGTAGCTCAGCTGGTAAGGAACCCGCCTGCAATGAAGGAGATCCCAGTTCGATTCCTGGAATGATAAGGTCAACTGGAAAAGTGATAGGCTACCCAGTCCAGTATTCTTGGGCTTCCCTGGTGGTTCTGACAATAAAGAATCCACCTGCAATGTGGGAGACCTGGGTCTAATCCCAGGTCCAATCCCTGGTTGGAAAAATCCCCTGGAGGAGGGCATGGCAACCCACTACAGTATTATTGCCTGGAGAATCTCCAAGGACTGAGGAGACTGGTGGGCTACCATGGTGTCCATGGTGTCCCAAAGAGTCAGACATGACTGAGTGACTAAGCACACACACACATTTATTGAGAGGGATAATGGAAGAGAAAGAAAGAGAAGACATACAGAGAGAAAGATGGACAAATTAAGATATTTAATATTAGGATGCACACACATATATATATCTACTATTAAGAAATTACAGGAAAAATAATCCCATGTAATATTCAGAGATTCATCTATGATGTGTAGAGAGTGAATTATGGGGTGGAGGGAGGAAAAACAATAAAGCCCTTTTGGAACATGTCTATCTATGGAAAGGTATCTCCTATTTGATAACTGAAGAATCTTCCCATGTTGAAGTGAGACCAAAGTACTCTTCTACATTGTTTTTTTTCCCCCTTTCTTTCTCTCCCTCTCTTTATATTCAGATGCTTAATACTGTGTGATACTTTGCAACCCCGTGGACTATAGCTTCCAGGCTCCCCTATACATGGGAGTGGGTTGTCATTTCCTTCTCCAGGGGATCTTCCCAACCCAGGGATCAAACCAACATCTCTTTTGTCTCCTGAATTGCCAAGTGGATTCTTTACCATTAGTATTACCTGGGAAGCCCACAGTGGTTACTATGTAGGCTTCTGTTTGGTTCAGTTAAATCGCTCAGTAGTGTCACACTTTGTGACCCCATGGACTGAAGCATGCCAGGCCTCCCTGTCCCATATCAATGCCTGGAGTTTACTCAAACTAATATCCATTGAGCCCATGATGCCATGCAACCATCTCATCCTCCATTATCCCCTTCTGCTCTAGTCTTCAATCTTTCCCAGCAACAGGGTCTTTTCCAATGAGTCAGTTCTTCACATCAGGTGGCCAAAGTATTAGAGCTTCAGCTTCAGCATCAGTCCTTCCAATGAATATTCAGGACTGATTTCCTTTAGGATGGGCTGGTTGGATCTCCTTGCTGGCCAAGAGACTCTCAAGAGTCTTCTCCAACACCACAATTCAAAAGCATCAATTCTTTGATGCTAATCTTTCTTTATAGTCCAACTCTCACATCCATACATGACTACTGGAAAAACCGTATCTTTGACTAGATGGACCTTGTTGGCAAAGTAAAGTCTCTGCTTTTTAATATGCTGTCTAGGTTGGTCATAGCTTTTCTTCCAAGGAGCAAGCATCTTTTGATTTCATGGCTGCAGTCACCATCTGTAATGATTTTGGAGCCCCCCAAAATAAAGTCAGTCACTGTTTCCATTGTTTCCCCAATTATTTGCCATAAAGTGATGGGACAAAATGCCATGATCTTAAGGTTTCTTCATGTTGACTTTTAAGCCAACTTTTTCACTCTCCTCTTTCACTTTCATCAAGAGGCTTTTTAGTTTTTCTTCACTTTCTGCCATAAGGGTGGTGTCATCTGCATATCTGAGGTTATTGATATTTCTCCTGGCAATCTTGATTCCAGCTTGTGCTTCCTCCAGCCCAGCATTTCTCATGATGTACTCTGCATATAAGTTAAATAATCAGGATGACAATATACAGCCTTGACGTACTCTTTTCCCTATTTGGAAACAGTCTGTTGTCCCATGTCCAGTTTTAACTATTGCTTCCTGACCTTCATAGAGATTACTCAAGAGGCAGGTCAGGTGGTCTGGTATTCCCATCTCTTGAAGAATTTAAATAGCAACCCACTCCAGTATTCCTTCCTGGAAAATCCCATGGACAGAGGAGCCTGATGGACTATATAGTCCATGGGGTCTCAAAGAGTCAGATATGATTGAAGCAACTTAGCATACAGTCAAAGGCTTTGGCATAGTCAATAAAGCAGAAGTAGATATTTTTTCTGGAGCTTTCTTGCTTTTTCAATGATCCAAGAGATGTTGGGAATTTGATCTCTGGTTCCTCTGCCTTTTCTAAATTCAGCTAAAACATCTGGAAGTTCACAGTTCACATACTTTTGAAGCCTGGCTTGGAGAATTTTGAGCATTACTTTGCTAGTGTGTGAGATGAGTGCAATTTTATGGTAGTTTGAGCATGCTTTGACATTACCTTTCTTAGGGACTGGAAGGAAAACTGAACTTTTCCAGTCCTGTAGCCACTGTTGAGTTTTCCAAAGTTGCTAGCATATTGAGTGCAGCACTTTCGTGGCATCATCTTTTAGGATTTGGAATAGCTCAACTGGAATTCCATCACCTCCACTAGCTTTATTCATAGTGATGCTTCCTAAGGCCCACTTGATTTCACATTCCAGGATGTCTTGCTCTAGGTGAGTGTTCATATCATCATAATTATCTGGGTCATGAAGGTCTTTTTGTATAGTTCTTCTGTGTATTCTTGCCACCTCTTCTTAATATCTTCTGCTTCTGTTAGGTCCATATTATTTCTGTCCTTTACTGTGCCCATCCTTTCATGAAATGTTTCCTTTGTATCTCTAATTTTCTTGAAGAGATCTTTACTCTTTACCATTCTATTGGTTTCCTATGTAGATCTCTAGTCTTCCCCATTCCTTTGTTTCCTATGTAGGTTTCCAGTCTTTACCATTCTATTGTTTTGCTAAGTATGTATAAACTGTGTAGGTTTTGAAGGTTTGTATTCCCCAAGAATGATGGTTACTTCCTTCTGTAAAAGCCACTGGGGTACTGGGTATGGGTGACCCAGGGGAGCAGCATGGAACTTATGGTTGTAATTCCATATGTTGGAAGTTGGGTGAAGAAGGAACAAGAAAAAGAACTTGACTCAATCTGATTTGCCCATTTAAAATTGAAAAAATTATTATTTCATTGTGAAAAAAAAATTCCTATGTGTGGGAAAATAGTTTAACAAAGTAAGCATAATTTTATTCATTGTTCCTAGGGAACTTTTATATTATCTTTAGTGTTCCTTAACTACTGTATGTCTTTTAATTTTTACCTTTCTTGGTTATCTGTAAAAATGATTTCTGTGTGTTTTTAAATACAAGGTTTAATTTTAATGAAGTAAATCTGCACTGAAAACCTTTGTACAATGTTTTCACCTGATTTGAATTGAATGTGATTTCACTTGATTTGTGACTTTCATTACTTCTGCTACCACAATCACTTGAGAAATAACAGTTTTAAATGTGATTCTATTAAGATATGTATTAATAGTGTTTCATAGTTTACACGGGCCTTCCAGATAGTGCAGCAATAACGAATCCACCTGCCAATGCAAGGAGATGCAGAAGATGTGGGTTTGATCCCTGGGTTGGAAAGATCCCATGGAGGAGGGTGTGGCAACCCACTCCAGTATTCTTGCCTGGAGAATCCCATGGACAGAGGAGCCTGGTGGACTACAGTTTACATGGTGGTAAAGACAGACTTGACTGAATGACTGAGCACACACAGCACACATAATTTCAAAACTGTTTTTATAAATTACTTCATCCTCACTTGAGTTCATTGAGGTGGACAAGGTTTATTATTTCCCTTTTATAGAAAATATACCAAAGATATATAAAGATTAAGTAGCTTGATTAATGGAAAGGGCAATGGCACTCCACTCCAGTACTTTTGCCTGGAAAATCCCATGGACAAAGGAGCCTGGTGGGCTGCAGTCCATGGGGTCGCACAAAGTAGGACATGACTGGGTGACTTCACTTTCACTTTCATGCACTGGAGAAGGAAATAGCAACCCACTCCAGTGTTCTTGCCTGGAGAATCCCAGGGACGGGAGAGCCTGGTGGGCTGCTGTCTATGGGGTCTCACAGAGTAGGACACAACTGAAGTGACTTAGCAGCAGCAGCAGCAGCTTGGATGAATTTTTTTGGGTCAGAGTAAAGCTTTGATGTTGGGAAAGAGTGAAGGCAAAAGAAGGGGATGACAGCAGACAAGATGGTTGGATGGCATCATTGACTCATGCATTTGAGGCTGAACAAGTTCCAGGAGATGGTGATGGACAGGGAAGCTTGGTGTGCTGCAGTCCATGGGGTAGCAAAGAGTTGGACATGACTGAGTGACTGAACAACAACAAAAGAATCAAGTTTTAATAACAGGATTAGTGATCATTAGACAATGGCGACGTGATTTTTGTGGAAAGAGTCTGAGAAACTTAGATTCAGAGTCATATTTTGAAAGTTACTGTGTGATCTTGATCAGGTAACTAAACCCAGTGAACCCAAGTTTTACTAACTATCAAATATAGATAATAATAATTACCTCATTGAAATATCATGAAATACATGCTATATGTAGAAATAACACACTTGAAGCAAATAGTAAGAAAATGGTGCTTATTTTATGGTCAGTGAACTGCAGTTCATATTACTGTTACCTCCCTTCCTATTGAATATATACTAATGTGTCTTTTCTTCACATTCAAAAAGCATACATGTCAGACTTCTCAGTAGTGAATGTCTCTCCCTCCCAGTGCATGCTCAGTTGCTTCAGTCGTGTCCACCTCTTTGGAACTCTATGGACTGTAGCCTGCCATTCTCCTCTATCCACAGGATTTTCCAGGCAAAAATACTAGGGTTGGTTACCATGCTCTTCTACATGGGATCTTCCCTGCCAAGGGATCAAATCCATGTCTCCTGCATCTCCTTCATTGCAGACAGATTCTTTATTGCTGAGCCATTGGGAAAGCCCCCTCAGTACTGGGGTTTAATCAAATAAACCTAGAGGAAAATCTTGGGTTTGACAATTTCATAGCAAAAGAACAACTTTTCTGAAAACCTTCAGCTGAAAAATCTATAACTAAATGGGCAGGGGGTAAATTCTCATTTTTTTTTTTTTTTATACCAAAAAGAGAAATAGAGTAAAAAGCCAATCTTACTCTTAGATGTGTTAGAAGCTTCAGACATCCTGAATTTGCTTGGTTCCAAAGATGTTTATAGATGCATCTTATGGAGGAACAGGGTTCCCAGACCCTGCTGGACAATGGCAAACCAATGGTGAAGCCCCATAAACTTAATGGAGAGAGGATCACAGGCCTGTGAGTTTCAAAGAAGCCATCATGAGAAACTGTGGACTGACAAGAACAGAACCTCTGTCCACAGCTGTAGTGTTGCTGGGGGAAAATGGAAGGTACTGCCTTTCCTTTTAATAAACAGTCCTTAGTAGGCATTGTACACAACATGTTTGAAAAGAGAACTGTTGTATTCCGCCCTGGCTATCTAGAAGAAGGAATTCTGCATGCTGCTGAAACATAGAAAAGCTGATAAGGATACTTCATGACAAAACCATTTATTATTTTTGATTAATCAATTAATGTTGAAAAGCCAACCAGCAGGAGAAAGCTGAAATAAATAGAAGTTGAATATCCAGTGAAAGAGAAATCCTCCTTTAACTACAGTGAATAGCACCATATAAACACAGTAAAAAATTCAAACATTAACAGCCCCAGATACTCAACAAAAACAACAGAAGAAAAATCTAAAAATAGCATTGTTTTGATATTCTGAAGCGTTTTCCCAGGTAGAGCTGGCAACTTTGGACTGAAAAGACCTTCATTTAACTGTCTCAGATCTTAGCTTATATTCATTTATCTTAGAAAAAGAATTGAAAAAAGTAAACTTTTACTCTTCTGTAACATCTTATTTCCTTATATACTCCCTGCTCTAGATTCTGCTTTAGATACTGTCATCCTACAAATCATTTGTACGCTAAGTCTCCTTAATATCTTCACTAGTATATTACATCATTCCATTATTTAATTAAAGAATAATAATAAGACACAGACATAATAAATCACTCAGATGAATGAGCAAATCACTTTCAAGTGAAAAGCATTTGAACTTAGCTGTGCAATGGAAAGTAATCTCTTTCAATAACACCATAGGCTTGGGGAATGATAGTTATCTAAAGAAACATTATAAACACATTTGACTTTGAAAGGTTAGAAACATCCAGAATATCTTTCTCATTTGCAGGGGAAAAGAAATACCTAATTATAAACATAATTTATATGTGCCCTGTTGACTTAAATACGAATGTTCAAGATCTTTTACATGCTTTAAAATGATGAAGCAGGGAATATAGAAACAGAAAATAAAACTACAGAGTAAGAAGTGTTCTGTTGCAAGAAGGTTAGCAGACACCACATATACACTGGCAATTAGGGATTTAGAGTTTTATACACACACACACCACACACTAAACAAAGCCTTGCTGTATATGTGAGTTGAAAATTTTTGTGTCAGAAGCAGAGATTCCAACACAGTGGAGAGAATACATGACAAAGTACTGGAGGAAATTATACATGTTCATCAGATTTTAAGTACTAGAGTATTAAGAGATCTATATTGTGCCTTTGGAACTGAAGGCAGGATTAGAATTTGAAGAATACAACTGGCAAGGATATTTCAGGATTCAAAAATTAACCACATTCTTTGATGTTAGTTCAGGGTTGGGTCCTAATTAATCAAATTGATATCAAAGATGGCTATTTAATAGTTTCTAAGTAGTTTCGCTTTTAAAATAAAATGCATGTTCTATTTCAGTATGCTCATGAATGTGGTCACAATTCCGTTCCTTATGATGTAATTGTGAATTTCTGTTTTGAGATAAGAATAAAATAATCTCCATTTTCCTCACCATCAAAGAGTGAATGAACCCAGAGAATAACATCATAGTCTATAAACAAGATTCAACTAAAGTAATGATGCTATGGCTATATAACTGTTAAAGTATAAGCTATAATACAAACTTTCGTCATTTCTAAATAGCCTTCTCTAATTTTTACTGTTTGTCATACTGCTTTGGAATCAACATTAAAAATCAAGTGTGCTGCTGCTGCCAAGTTGCCTCAGTCATGTCCGACTCTGTGCGACCCCATAGACGGCAGTCCATCAGGCTTCCCTGTTCCTGGGATTCTCCAGGCAATAACACTGGAGTTGGTTGCCATTTCCTTCTCCAATGCATGAAAGTGAAAAGTGAAAGTGAAGTCGCTCAGTCGTATCTGACACTTCACAACCCCATGGACTGCAGCCTTCCAGGCTCCTTCATCCATGGGATTTGCCAGGCAAGAGTACTCGAGTGGGTTGCCGTGGCCTTCTCCAAAAATCAAGTGTAAATATCTTTAAAACCAATTCCAACTTGATGGAGGTCAGACAGGTCTTAAGTCATAAATCAAGCAACAGAAGAGTCACAGAGAGAAATAACTACAGAATTTTTGTCCGCTTAGGAACAAATTCCTTCTGTGTCTAAATTTCAGCTTACTATTAGTGTACCTAATGTTACTGAATGACTGACAGTTTAAAATTTTGTGCTCTACACTGTGCTCTGACAGCCTAACACAAGTCCTGGACCCTTTTTCATGGCCACTGCTCCTCCCACCTCCAGACTCCCTCTCTTCTATCTACCAAACAATTTTGTCAAGTAGGACTTAGGACAATAGTGAGCCAGAGAGAAGGGCAAGAAATACATGGTGCAAAGACAAAGACAATAATATATAAAACTTATACCTTAATTAATCTTATGTGCTATGACAAAGGCAAAAGAGAAAAGGAAAGATATAGCCATTTAAATGCAGATTTCCAAAGAAAAGCAAGGAAAGATAAGAAAGTCTTCCTCAGTGATCAATACAAAGAAATAGAGGAAAACAATAAAATGGAAAAGACTAGAGCTCTCTTCAAAAAAAAAAAAAAAAAAAAAAATTGAGATACCAAGGGAATATTTCATGAAAAGATAGGCACAATAAAGGACAGAAACAATATGGACCTAACAGAAACAGAAGATATTAAGAAGAAATGGCAAGAATATACATAAGAACTATGCAAAAAAAGATCTCCATGACCCAATAAACACAATGGTGTGATTACTCACCTAGAGCCAAATATCCTGGAATGTGAAGTCAAGTGGGCCTTAGGAAGCATCACTATGAACAAAGCTAGTGGAGGTGATGGAATTCCAGTTGAGCTATTTCAAATCCTAAAAGATGATGCTATGGAAGTGCTGCACTCAATATGCCAGCAAATTTGGAAAACTCAGCAGTGGCCACAGGACTGGAAAAGGTCAGTTTTCATCCCAATCCCAAAGCAAGGTAATGCCAAAGAAGGTTCAGACTACCGCACAACTGTAGTCATCTTATACACTGGCAGAGTAATGAACAAAACTCTCCAAGAGAGTCTTCAACAGTACATGAACCGAGAACTTCCAGATGTTCAAACTCAATTTAGAAAAGACAGAGGAACCAGAGATCAAATTGCCAGTATCTGTTGGATCATCAAAAAAGCAAGAGAGTTTCAGAAAAACATATATTTCTGCTTTATTGAGTACGCCAAAGCCTTGACTGTGGGGATCACAACAAACTGTGGAAAATTCTTCAAGAGATGGGAATACTAGACCACCTGACCTCCCTCTTGAGAAATCTGTATGCAGGTCATGAAGCAACAGTTAGAACTGGACATGGAACAATGGACTGGTTCCAAATAGGAAAAGGAGTACATCAAGGTTGTATATTGTCACCTTGCTTATTTAACTTATATGCAGAGTACATCATGTGAAATGCTGGACTGAATGAAGCACAAGCTGGAATCAAGATTGCCAGGAGAAATATCAATAACCTCAGATAGACACAGAGGGCACCACCCTTATGGCAGAAAGCAAAGAGGAACTAAATAACCTCTTAATGAAAGTGAATGAGAAGAGTGAAAAATCTGGCTTAAAACTCAACATTCAAAAAACAAAGATCATGGTATCTGGTTCCATCATTTCATGCCAACTAGATGGGGAAATGATGGAAACAATGACAGGCTTTTATCTACTTGGGCTCCCAAATCACTGCAGATGGTGACTGCAGCCATAAAATTAAAAGACATTTGCTCCTTGGAAGAAAAGCTATGACCAAACTAGACAGCATATTAAAAAACAGAGACATTGCTGACAAAAGTCCATCTAATCAAGGCTATGGTTCTTCCAGTAGTCATGTATAGATGTGAGAGTTGGACTATCAAGAAAGCTGAGTGCCAAAGAATTGATGTTTTTGAACTGTGGTGTTGGTGAAAACTCTTGAGAGTCCCTTGGAATGCAAGGAGATCCAACCAGTCTATTCTGAAGGAGATCAGCCCTGGGATTTCTTTGGAAGGAATGATGCTAAAGCTGAAACTCCAGTACTTTGGCCACCTCATGCGAAGAGTTGACTCATTGGAGAAGACTCTGATGCTGGGAGGGATTGGGGGCAGGAGGAGAAGGGGATGACAGAGGATGAGATGGCTGGATGGCATCACTGACTCGATGGATGTGTGTCTGAGTGACCTCCGGGAGTTGGTGATGGACAGGGAGGCCTGGCGTGCTGCAGTTCATGGGGTCGCAGAGTCAGACACGACTGAGCGACTGATCTGATCTTATGAAGCGACATTATGCTGGAGAAAGACAGATACTATGATATGTTAGAAAATATTAAATTTTATAGAGAAAAAAAATATCAGGAAAGAGTGATGAAGAATTTTATTCTAAGTAGTACAGTCTGTAATATCTTTACAAAATGTGGCATTTAACCAAAAAGTTGGAAATGATGGAGTCAGCTTTAGAAGTACTGGGAGGAAGGGTATATAAAGCAGAGGAAGCATTAAAAAGCACTGATGGGAAGAATGCCTGGCATGAACAAGGTGCTGGGAGACTAGCATGGTAGGAGCAGGAATGGCCAGGAGAATGACTGGAATAGATAGAGCCAGAAAGGTATGAGGAGACAGATATTACAGAGTGTATAGAGCATGAAAAATGCTTTAATTTTTATTGTAAATGAGATGAAGATACATCAGATGGTTTTGAACAAGAAAGAGACATAATCACATTTACTTTTATTTTTTATTTTATTTTTTTTTGCAAGTCACACATTTACTTTTAACATTATCACTCTGACTCCTCTGTTGAGCATAGGCTACAAGACAGAAATTGAGGAGAAAGTAAATCAATGGCAATGATTTTGTTGAGAAATAAAGAAGGTAATCCATGGATATGGCAGTGAGGGTGGTGACAAGGGGTACAATTTAATATATACTTTAAAAGTAGAGCTGAAAGAATTTTTCAGTGGGTACAGTGTGAGCCATGGGAGCTTCCTTTTGGACAGGTTGAGTTTGACATGTCTATTACATATCCAATAGAGATGAAAAGAAGGCAGCTGAACATACAAATTTGGTGTTCAGGAGAAGGTCAAGCTGGAGGGGAAATTTTAGGGATCATCAACACATGAACATTATTTAAAATCTCAGCACTGGATAAGTAAGTGTAGACTGAGAAATGAAAAGGTCAAAGGACTGAATCTTGGGCTATTCTAAAGAAGTTTAGAGATCAGGAAAAAGAAAAAGAAACACTAAAGAAAACGTAAAGGAGGGACTAGTTGGTCATGGAAAGATGGGAATATGCACCATGAAGAAAAGGATCACTTACTAAAAGTGTAAGTATGATACCGAGCATGAACAACTGATTTCAGTAACATGGTCATCTTCAATTATGTACATTAGTTTCAGTAGAGTGATGGGAATGGAATGTTTATTGTAGTGAATTTAAGGGAGTTTGGAAAGAAAAGAATTGGTGGTAATGAGTAGTATTACTTTCTGAGCATTTTTCTATAAGAATAAATCATGAAATGGGATATTAAGTACAATGGGCTTGGGATCAAAACAAATTTTTTAAGATATAAATATTGATGGTTAATGGTTGATGATCTCAATCCAGGAAGAGATAATTTTGCTCATATACGAGGGATAAGTTTGCTCACACAAGATCCTTGAGTAAGAGAGAGGAATGGGATCTCATAGTGGAGAATTTAGCCTTAAAGAGTAACAGAGAGAACTGATAACAAGAGGGAAATGAGAGTATGTAGGCTTGGAAGTTGGTAGGAAAGTAGATGTGGTCATGGGCACTCAGTGCCTTGAGTTTTCCAGCAAGGTAGAAAGCAAGGACACCCTGAAAGGAAAATAATTATTTAACCTCAACACATAAAGCAACATTTTTTTTAATTTTATTTTTATCTATTTATTTTCTTTTTATAGAGTTTGGCACTGACTGTATTGCTATACCTGTTGGTTTTTTTCCTCATCCACTTCAGTTTGAAATCCTGTTAACATCTTTCTAAAGGATTGGAATGTTTTAGGTCTTTTGGTAGTAATTCATCATTGGGAACTGGAGCAACAGAGAAATCTACAGTGATACTGGAATTCAGCCATAAGCACCTGGAAACCCTTTTAAATCTCTGACTCTACATTCTTTTCAACAGTAGCAACTTCCAACAGAGGATGAACACAGGGTGCCTGGCAATAGCTGCTTAACTGGATCTTAACAAAGAAGTCAGGAAAGTAAAGTTAGGGGAGGAACTGCTGCTCAACAGGAGGTGCCGCTTCAAAAAAGTTCCCTTTTTTGCATCTATGTTGGTCAAGTTGGCAGAAATACCAAAATAGCATTATAACATTAGATAGATGCTGTGATGTTTTATTTATTCACATGATTAACAGTGTAGAGTTAACTCTTCTGACCTTAGAAGTAACTTCAACTGCCAATGGAAATTATCAAGTTTTCAGTTCAATTCAGTCGCTCAGTCATGTCTGACTCTTTGAGACCCCATGAACCACAGCACACCAGGCCTCCCTGTCCATCACCAACTCCCAGAGTCCACCCAAACCCATGTCCATTGAGTCAGTGATGCGATTATCCATCACATCCTCTGTAATCCCCTTCTCCTCCTGTCCTCAATCTTTCCCAGCATCAGGGGCTTCTCAAATGAGTCAGCTCTTCACATCAGGTGGCCAAAGTACTGATGTTTCAGCTTCAACATCAGTCCTTCCAATGAACACCCAGGACTGATCTTTAGGATGGACTGGCTGGATAGCATTGCTCAAGAAGTGAAGATAAGGACAAAATTCATTATTTTATATATTTGAAATAAATTTCAGAGGTAAATACAGTGACTATTTCCTATGAAATAATCTACAGAAAATAAATCTTCCCTGTTTCTGTAAAGCTTCTAAGTGACAGGATAGTTTGAAATTATGGTGGACATTTTTGCTCTCAATTTAAGAAAAATAAATATCCTTTCTGTATGTACAAAATAGCCATTTTTATAAGCATAAAGCTGAAAGATGATATTCTATACAATTTTGTTTTTAAGTTTTCTTTAGGCTTTTTTTGGGTATTATTATCGTTGGCCTGAGACAACCCTTACTACAACCCACAATTATGCTCCATGTTAGAATAATTTGCTGTAAGGAGAGAAATGATATGCATCTTTACCCTTGACAGCTATAAAGAAGTGAAATGTATCTGTTAAATTCTCTTCTATTACTCCCTTACATTTGCATATTCTTAAATAACTGCCTAATAGCAAGAGCATGGAAAATACTCTAATTCCATCTTTATTCATTTTTGGCCAATTTTTTAGCTTAACCACTGCAGAGATATGGATGACCTCATATGACATATAATTAAGTATTCAATCTATAGTTATTAATGACAGAAAAGGCACAACTTGACTTACACTGGCCCATTACTTACCTTTAGTTTTATATTACTGGTATTTTTTAAAAGTTCAAATAAGTAATATTAAAAAAAAAAAAAAAAAAACCACTGACATTCAAAAAAAGATTTAAATTAATTTTACACCATAGTTGAGTTGAGTCAAAAGGAAAAAAAAAAACAGTTTTACATTTACATAAAACATCTATGAATTATTAGTGATCTTTCAAAAAATGTGTATCAAATATTTACTCTGAGACTCTCGGCTAAGCCATGATCAAAGAGCAGTAAAATATCTGAATGTACCAAACTATAAATTGAAGAATTTTAATAATTCCATTTAGATGCTAATCTGCCATCTAGATAAATTCATCACTACTTTGATGTGCCACATCAATATATGGTTCTGGGAAACATCAGGATTAATTTATTATGTATAGGTGTGATATTTCTTCTATATCAGTGCTAAAATATACATTAGACTTCTTCTCTATAAATTATGTTTGTAACACATATCCCACAATTTTCAATATCTGTTTATATACCTGTTTTTAGAATACTGGAAGAACTGCAATCACCAGTTGGCTATATGGTATTTCACAAGTGTCCATTTATTCTTTTATTTTTTCACACAACCCTCTAGATTGCTTTTGTTTTGTTTATCACAGATGCTCTGATGCAGTCTCTTACTTTGGTAGATGTGTTATACTTGTTGGTCTCCAGGTTTCTGGCAGGACTTATTTGAAACATAGAAGAAAAATGACATTTCCCAATGACTGTATACAACTTTTGACAGAATCCTATGCAGTGTTTCTAAATGTTCTTAGCAAACTAAGAGGCAAATGTTTTTTGATATATTGTAACTTCTCATAACAGTTCCTTTATTTTCCTTCCACATTTAGCCTTTTTCCTGTCTCAATTATTTTTCTTTACCATTTGTCAATTATTTCCTTTGCTAACTCTTATATCTTTAACATAATTTATATAAGGCATAATATGTTTTCAATAAACTCATTTTTAACTTCAGATCATCTGTCTCTTCCCATTTTTCACATGGAGCTAATGTTCTCTTATTCCTTTTTTCTTTTAAACTCTATAACTCTCATTCGCCATATGTTTCTTCTCTTTGCATCTCATTTGATAAAGAGAAAAAAGGGAGAAGAGAAAGAAAACCAACAGTCTGAACTCATTCAACCAGTAGGGCATGATGTTAGGTTCTTTATATCTATTGAGCAATTTAGTTTCCATAGCAAACAGATGAAGTATACATATATCACATATAAACAAAGACTAAAAACTCATTCTCTGATCAACAAACACATGAGATGCTCAACACCACTACTTATTAGAGAAATGCAAATGAAAGCTACAATGAGGTATCGCTTCATATCAGAATGGCCATCATCAAAAAGACTATGAAAAATAAATGCTGGAAATTATGTGGAGAAAAGGGAACCCTCCTACACTGTTAGTGGGAATGTAATTTGGTATAGCTACTATGGAGAACAATATGGAGGTTTGCCAAAAACTAAAAATAGAACTACCAAATGAACCAGCAATTCCACTCCTGAGCATATTCATGGAGAAAGCTATAACTGAGAAAGATATATTAATCCCTATGTTCACTGCAGCCAGAACATGGAAGGAACCTAAATGTTCATCGACAGAGGAATAGATAAGAAGATGTGGTACCTATATACAATGGAATATTACTCAGACATAAAAGTAACAAAATTGTGCCATTTGCACAGATGTGGATAGACATAGAGATTTTCATACAGAGTGAAGTAAGACAGAAAGAGAAAAACAAATAGCAATAATATCACTTATATGTAGAATCTAGAAAAATGGTATAGATGAACTTATCTGTAAAGCAGAAATAGACTTAAATGTAGAGAACAAAGTTAGAACAAGCAGGGGAGGGAGGGTGGGATGAACTGGGAGGTTGGGATTGACATATATATGCTGCTCTATATAAAACAGATAACTAATGAGAACTTACTGTATAGCACAGGGAACGCTACTCAATGTTCTGTAGTGACCTAAATGCGGAGGAACTAAAAAAGAGAGGGTATATGAATACATATAATGGACACACTTTGCTGTACAGCAGACACTAACACAACACTATAAAACAACTATACTCTAATAAAAACTAAAAAAAAAAAAAAAAAATAGTCTCAAAAATATAACTTAGCCAAGCTATATACTTATTAAGTGGATAAAAGAGAATTCAAACTCAGGTCATGTAATGTCAGTTTGTTCATCTCACTTTGCCATTCTCTACCACTATTACTGGGAAGGATTTAATCATAAACCACTTGTCATGAGTATTTCTGTTCCCAACAGTGTCTGCCTGCCTGTTGAGTACCACAAGCATCTCTTTTTCCAGACATCGCTACTGCTGGGCAGGACATCCAAAGAGTATTGCTATGCCCTAATATTGTTAGTATAATATTATACTTTTCTTTTAGTATATGAGACTAAAACAAAAGCCCATATAGATTTGGGCCTGGCAACAAATCTGAATTACCATGCTTCCATGTTGGAAGCTAAGATTTTGCTGGAGTCATATTTGTTCACTTCTCTCTTAAGGTGTGTTTTCTTCTAAAATACATGTAAAAATTATTTATACTAAAAACTATTAATAACACATGTAAAATTAAGTGACAGCTATAGTTATAAACCATAAAGAAAGGAGATATAGTTCCTAGATATGAAAAATCTCTTGTATATCCAGAAAAGACTGCAGAACTTAAATATATCTAAGATCCACAGTTCAAAACCAATCTAGGCCCATTCTGTGTGAGAAATATATGAATAATCTCACTTCTCTCAGAGCTGGAAATCAGTAGGCACCTTATTATTCTGTTATTTTCAAGGTGAGTAAAACCCACTTTAAAAAATCAGAAGGCTAAAACAATCAACCAAATTTTAAAAGAAACTGAGTAATGCCACATGTATAACCCATAAGTATCTGGTAGCATTTTTTTTTTTTTTAATTAAGTCATTGATTCCAAACTCTGACAACCCCACAGCTGATTTTACTGTGTAACAACCAAAGAGCAATTAAATCATACTTGTAAGAATTGATATATTATATGGTTGTCCACATGGCTCAAGAATTATCAGCATAATTGACAAAAAAAATTCTAAATATCAGATACACAAAATTGATGAAACAATGACTAGGGCTAAAAATCACAGGGGTCAAAGACAGTCAAATACAACTGCACTTGGAGAAAGGCACCATGATCAAAGAATTACATTGTTGTCTTGTAAAGCCACAATTCACATACCTTCATATGACTTTTTCACACTTTTCCTACAATTTTCTGCAAGAAAGCACCACGCCTTTGCATTGTATGTGCAAACTACTAGATATGAGCACAAAGTTTGTGCTTTCATCTGCAGCTAATGCATGTCAGTGCATATGGAACAAACGTGTAAGTGATGGTGGAGACGCAAACACTGCAGCTCCACATGTGCTAAAGGAATTGAAATGTGTTGCACATTATTAAATTTGTGAGACATTTTTCACACATTTTAAAACAACTTTTCAGGTATTATCTTGTGAGATAAGTATCTCAAAGAATCTTTCAAAACGTATGGTTGGAACTGTCAGAAATAGTTGTGCCTACTAGAATGAGTGCAAGGTTATGGGAAATAATAAATGAAGAGAGAAGATGAGATCTTTGCAACCTCTCAGAGAATGCCCCAGATTACAAGGGATGAGGAAGGAGAGGCTATAGATATCGATGGAGGAAAGAGTCAAGGTGTGTTAGCTCCATCCTTGCAGAATTCATGAAGAATAATATTGAATGGGACATGGTGATGATGCCAGGGTATCACTTATAGCTTCATATCCAAATACAAGGAAACCTTCATGAGTTCATTAATTCAGTTCAGTTCAGTCACACAGTTGTGTCTGACTCTTTGTGACCCCATGAAATGTAAGATGCCAGGCCTCCTTGTCCACTACCAACTTTCGGAGTCCACCCAAATCCATGTCCATTGAGTCAGTGATACCATCAAACAATCTCATCCTCTGTTGTCCACTTCTCCTCCTGCCCTCAAGCTTTCCCAGCATCAGGGTCATTTCAAATGAGTCAGTGCTTCTCATCAGGTGGCCAAGGTACTGGAGCTTCAGCTTCAACATCAGTCTTACCAATGAACACCTAGGACTGATCGCCAGGAGGAGAAGGGGACGACAGAGGATGAGATGGCTGGATGGCATCACTGACTCGATGGATGTGAGTCTGAGTGACCTCCAGGAGTTGGTGATGGACAGGGAGGCCTGACGGGCTGCGATTCATGGGGTCGCAAAGAGTTGGACACGACTGAGTGACTGATGTGATCTGATAGAGCTTCTCCATCTTTGGCTGCAAAGGATAGAATGAATCTGATTTTGGTGTCGACTATCTGGTGATGTCCATGTGTAGAGTCTTCTCTTGTGTTGTTGGGAGAGGATGTTTGCCATGACCAGTGTGTCCTCTTGGCAGCACTCTATTAGCCTTTGCCCTGTTTCATTCTGTACTCCAAGGCTAAATGTGCCTGTTACTCCAGGTGTTCTTGACTTCCTACTTTTGCATTCCAGTCCCCTATAGTGAAAAGGACATCTTTTTTGGGTGTTAGTCCTAAAAGGTTTTGTAAGTCTTCATAGAACTGTTCAAATTCAGCATCTTCAGCCTTACTGGTCGGGACATAGACTTGGATTACTGTGATATTGAATGGTTTGCTTTGGAAATGAACAGACATCATTATGTCATTTTTGAGATTGCATCCAACTACTGTATTTCAGACTCTTTTGTTGACTATGATGGCTACTCCATTTCTTCTAAGGGATTCCTGCCCACAGTAGTAGATATTGGTCATCTGAGCTAAATTCACCTATTCCAGTCCATCTTAGTTCGATGATTCCTAGAATGTCGATGTTCACTGCTGCCATCTCCTGTTTGACCACTTCCAATTTGCCTTGATTCATGTACTTAACATTCCAGGTTCCTTCGTTAATAATATCATTCATTTATATATTCATCACTCCTTTTTCTCATGAACTCACTGTCTCAGTAGATCACAAAGCAAACCACATCTTTTCCCAATCTAAAAACTAGGTGCCATTCTAGATTCTTTTCTCTCTCTTACTTTCCCCTGAATTCAATTTTCTAGTTTCTACCTCTATTCATCTCAAATATTCCACCTCCTCAAGGGAATGTCAATCATCACCCTGACCTAGAATAGCCTCCCACTATTTTTATTTATATAACATCTATTTGTTTATGTATTTCCTTCTAATTTTTATCACCATCTGTCATATCATATTTGTTCCTTTTCACATCCTTATTCCCAAAGTGACCTAACTACAAACTTAAGTATTATGGCTAATGTATACATATTTGTTGATTAAATATTTTGTTTTCTAAATGTTTTAAATTCTCAAGTTCTTTAAGAAAGAGCTGAAATTCTCTTTTGGGAGACTAGTAAACATGAGTAAATCTCTTGAGAGAAAAGCCCTCTGCTCCTCAGTGACACAATATTTGGATCAACATACAGAGAGATGATACCACATTAGATCCCAGTAGCTACGCTGTGTTTATTTTTGAATGATAGTAGCAAAAGTGGCAACTGCATATTGAAATGCAGCCTTATGAATTTAATGTGTTATATATGATGGAAGAAGTGAAAGATGATGGCAATCATGGGACAATTATGAAAATCATGGACAATCAAGACCCTCCTGGGGGAAAAAGTCCACAAATTCATAACGATTTCACTAGAGGGGGACTTAGAGGAAAAGGCATTTCATCACTTTGTGATCTACACAAGAGTTACACTTGAGAATATTTACTCAACAAATTTTTAAAAAATTTGTATATTATTTATTTTATGTCTAGTATTTAGGTGATATCATGAGGCATAGATCCTGTCTGGAAGGAATGTATAACTTTGCTTACCATCTGCATTTTTTTCTCAGTTTTCAACTAACTATCAATTCAGTTCAGTTCAGTCACTCAGTCGTGTCTGACTCTTTGCAACCCCATGAATTGCAGCACGCTAGGCCTCCCTGTCCACTACCAACTCCCAGAGATCACTCAGACTCATATCCATTGAGTCAGTGATGCAACCCAGCCATCTCATCCTGTGGTGTCCCCTTCTCCTTCTGACCCAAATCCCTCCCAGCATCAGAGTCTTTTCCAATGAGTCAACTCTTCACATGAGGTGGCCAAAGTAGTGGAGTTTCAGCTTTAGCATCATTCCTTCCAAAGAAATCCCAGGGCTGATCATCTTCAGAATGGACTGGTTGGATCTCCCTGCAGTCCAAGGGACTCTCAAGAGTCTTCTCCAACACCACAGTTCAAAAGCATCAGTTCTTTGGCGCTCAGCCTTCTTCACAGTCCAACTCTCACATCCATACATGACCAATGGAAAAACCATAGCCTTGACTAGATGGACCTTTGTTGGCAAAGTAATGTCTCTGCTTTTGAATATGCTATCTAGGTTGGACATAATTTTCCTTTCAAGGAGTAAGTGTCTTTTAATTTCATGGCTGCAGTAACCATCTGCAGTGATTTTGGAGCCCAGAAAAATAAAGTCTGACACTGTTTCCACTGTTTCTCCATCTATTTCCCATGTAGTGATGGGACCAGATGCCATGGTCTTCATTTTCTGAATGTTGAGCTTTAAGCCAACTTTTCACTCTCCTCTTTCACCTTCATCAAGAGGCTTTTTAGTTCCTCTTCACTTTCTGCCATAAGGGTGGTATCATCTGCATATCTGAGGTTATTGATATTTCTCCTGGCAATCTTGATTCCAGCTTGTGCTTCTTCCAGTCCAGTGTTTCTCCTGATGTACTCTGCATATAAGTTAAATAAGCAGGGTGACAATATACAGCCTTGACGTACTCCTTTTCCTTGGCTGGTGAAAGGAAACGATGTTGCAAAAAGGAAAGGAAAGGCAAAAGGAAACAGACTATATAATCCATGAATAGCAAATCTTGTTCCTGACAAAAGTAAACCCCTGATAAATTTTTACATAATTGTATAGTACAGATGATTTATAGTAAAATTTGTATACATCTAATTGGACCCTTAATTTTTACATAGGTCTCTTTGGTAGATTCCAAATTTATAAAACCTTAGGAATACATATGTGCAATAACTCAGCTTCCTATTTGTCAGACTCAAAGGACAATTATAATTATCAATTCAGAAGTCAAAAGTAGACAATTTCTTGTCTAATAGAATGAGCTAGTGCTTCTCAATGTTTAATATACAATATATCACCTCAGCATCTTACTAAAATGCATGTTCAGTGGGGCTTGAGTGGAGCCAGAGACTCTGAATTTCTTCCATGCTGCTGTGACAGGACCACAAAGTGGCTTGATATTCAGGTACTGACTATTGATTTAGAAACTAAGAAGTTCAGAGGTGGAAACTTTTTGCTTCTCTGGATAAAGAAATTGTTAAAAACTGCTGAAAATATGTTAAGAAAGAACATAATACAAGCAAACAACAACAAAAAAGTACCTGGATCCACTCTTACAGGAGAGGCCTCCTTTTCATCACAAGAAAAGTGGTCGTAGATTAGTTTATATTCAGAACCTAATGTTTTAGACAATTCACTGGTGACTTATCCGAGTAATTTTCCTATGGATCTACTTGGATTTCATCTCTGATGAAATTTAGGCTAGCATCAGCGATGCAGAAAGCCCACAGATGTATCAAAGCAACCTGAAACGATCATAATTCTCACTGAATGCCTGCTTCTCCTGAAGAACAGTGATCTACCCACAGTCACTTCTCTTCCCAAGTTTGTGTATGCTATCATTCAGCTTTCCCACCAGAGGGGTTCTGTTAAAAGATCCCTGTTTAATGATAAATCTCTTGTGACAATATAGGGAGGGATGCATTACTAAAATAGAAAAATAATAATAATATACTGCCAGCACACTGGGCTAGCATTTTAACATAAGAGAACTAGGGTGTTCTGTTTTCATAATATGGTAGGGGGTTAAATTTTCTGTCCAAAACTAATAACTCTTCTCCTGTTAACTGAATATATAAACATGTATATTGCTTGAATTAGGGGATCCATTCATTCTTCTTCAGAAGCCATAGGTATATTTATGCTGTAACTTGAGCACTGGCCTCACAGAGGAAAGTTAATAGGGTTTAAAATATGATTTGACAAGAGATTTCTGTTTTGTTTGTGCCTCACTCTGAGATGATTCAGATTCCTCCTTAGAGAAAAAAAATGTGACATCCCAAGAGAACCTGAGTGAAACAACCTCTTTGTAAAAAATCCTCTTGCATTAAGGGCCATGCTTTCTATGTCCTTTGGGACCATTCCTGGGCCATTACAATTGTTTGCTCACTGTTTTAATAACATTACTGAGGTACAAAAGCACACAGAGGTATTGCCTATGGACTCACAAGGACTATCATGGTTTACAAGTACTCAGAGTACTTATCAAAATATTGAACTACCCATTTTAATTTAAAAGGATCTCAGACTAAAGGCAAGAATTCTGAGTAGAGAACCAATACACTAGCTTCTCATTTATTATATCATTTTATTATTTGATAACAGGAAAAAACACTTCCAATTTGCTCTTCTGAAGAGTATTTTTGGATTTTTCTCTTAACTGATAAAGACTTTATTTATCAAAGCTCAATGATAATCCTTATACCATAGTTCTTCATTTTTTTCAGCAAACCAAATAGTATCTTCGTATTTAAAACAGTAAGCAAATATCTGTGCCCTCCTACCAAGACAGTAAAATGTTTCCACATATTAATATTATCAAAATCTCCTATAATGAAAACATAATAATAATAATAAATAAAATTTAAAAGAATTATCCCACTTCCCTTGTGGCTCAGATGGTAAAGCATATGCCTACAATGCGGGAGACCAAGTTCAAACCCTGGGTCAGGAAGATCCTCTGGAGAAGGAAATGGCAACCCACTCCAGTACTTTTTCCTGGAAAATCTCATGGATGGAGGAGCATGGTAGGCTACAGTCCATGGGGTTGCAAAGAGTCGGACACGACTGAGCAACTTCATTCACTCACTATCCCACTTGTAGGCATTAGAAAAGTGAAAGTGAAATTCACTCTGCTGTGTCAGACTCTTTGTGATCCCATGGACTGTATAGTCCATGGAATTCTCCAGGCCAGAATGGAGTGGGTGGCTGTTCCCTTCACCAGGGCATCTTCCCAGTCCAAGGATAGAACCCAGGTCTCCCACAATGCAGGCAGATTCTTTACCAGCTGAGCCACGAGGGAAGACTAAGTGTCCAGAAGTAGGTAGCCTATCCCTTCTCCAGCAGATCTTCCCAACCCAAGAATCAAACTAGCGTCTCTTGCATTGCAGGCTGACTCTTTACAGCTGAGCCACCAGGGAAGATGAAGGTAATTAACTGGCCAAAGTTGTAGAGGTGAATCAGTATTAACTTGAAGCAAAACACAATGCTTGACTCATAATCAGTTTCAAAAATATTTATTTCCTAGATTTTTGGGAACTGACTGGAACCCAAATTCATACCTTGATAGTCTTTTGATTGTTGTTTTTAATTCATCTCATCCTTACTTCAGTTCAGTTCAATTCAGTTCAGTTGCTCAGTCGTGTCCGACTCTTTGCGACCCCATGAATCACATTTGCTTAGGAAAAATTTTATTTCCTGGGTATCATTAGATTCTAATGAGTCTTAGTTTTCTAAGCCTCAGGCTATGTCTCATTTAGACTTTTCTTTCAGAAAGGCTCTCTTTCCATGGGTACTTTCATATTAACCCATGAATTTATATACAGCTTTAATGAAATTTTGCATTTTCCCACAACTTCTCTCTTCTGGTTGTTGCAAGTTATGGTTGCCAAATCATAATAGAATAACTGTTACATTTTTGTGTTATTTTAATAGCAAAACACTTTCTTGTCTTAATAGAGTATTGTCAAAAGTCCATGCTTATTGGAAATATCTAATGCAAATTTGTATGAGTCCTGTTGCTAATGTAAACTTTCTAAAGAACAGTTCAAGTGATTGACAATTTAATTCACTGCCATTTGGGGGGATCTTTTCTGCTTAGGGCCCATTAATATTACTAAATATTAAGATCAGAATATTTACTTCAATTCAGTTCAGTTCAGTCGCTCAGTCGTGTCCGACTCTTTGAGACCCCATGAATCGCAGCACGCCAGGCCTCCCTGTCCATCACCAACTCCCAGAGTCCACTCAAACTCATGTCCATCAAGTCGGTGATGCCATCCAGCCATCTCATCCTCTGTTGTCCCCTTTTCCTCCGGCCCCTAATCCCTACCAGCATCAGAGTCTTTTCCAATGAGTCAACTCTTCACATGAGGTGGCCAAAGTACTGGAGTTTCAGCTTTAGCATCATTCCTTCCAAAGAAATCCCAGGGCTGATCTCCTTCAGAATGGACTGGTTGGATCTCCTTGCAGTCCAAGGGACTCTCAAGAGTCTTTACTTAGACAAGTGCAAATCTTTAGCAATAGTATAAAATAAAAATACTGGAACCTAACTTGTTTTGTTAACTAAACTAGACAACATCTACTTTGATAGGAATATAATGTGCTACAGAAAGAAAAAAAAAGGGACCTTAGTTTCAATAAAAATTTTTCTGTTAATCAACTTATGGAACTAGGGAAAGTTAACAAGCCTTTTTTTTTTTTTCATGTTAAATTTAGACAGAAAACTTGCAAGAGCAATACAGAAACTTAAAAAAATAGTGCTGCATAACTCTCATTCTGCTTTGTCTAACATTTTTGTGTGTGTGTGCTCAGTCATGTCCAACTCTTTAGCACCACATAAAACCATAACACAATTTTAAAAACCAGAAAACATTGACATGATATTGTAATCCCACACAGATCATAATTTTTAGAGGTGCAAAAACACCATAGAAATGATATTGTCTCATTTATTCCATTGTACAAACAAGATGAATTTTTAAAGTTTTTTATTTATCTTCTACTAATTTATTCTGCTTTGTTATTATTTGCTTATACTGTTAAAATAATTCTCCATTAGAAGAGAAAATGACATAAGGAAAACATATTTTATATTATTATTTCCTTCTGTTGAAAACACACTACTTAATTATTTAACTCCACCTGTGCTTAACACACTACAGGAGATTTTTTTAAACAAAAATGACGTTTTTCAAGAAACTCAACTTTAATGAACTCAAAATTTTTATGGGGTATTGTTGATTTAAGTGTTGTGTTAGTTTCAAGTGTACAGGAAGGTGATTGAATCAGTTATACACATGCATATATCCACTCTGTTTTTAGATTCCTATAGTGTATTGAGTAGAGTTCTAAGTGCTATACAATAGATCTTCATTAGTTGTCTATATTATATATAGTAATGTATATGTCAATCCCAATCTTCAAATCTATTCTGCCCCCTTTCTTATCCCTGCTAATCATAAATTTGTTTTCTACATCTGTAATTCTATTTCTGTTTTGTAGGTAAGTTCATTTGTATCCTTTATTTTTTAGATTCCACATATAAGTGATATCATATGATATTTGTCTTTCTCTGACTTCATTCAGTTTACAATCTCTAGGTTCATCCACGTTGCTGGAAATGGCTAACATTCCATTATATATATGTACCACTTCTTCTTTATCCATTTCTCTGTTGACTCTTAGAAAACATATCCAAATATTTTAGGAGCTATATCATAAAAGAAAGATAGCTTGGTTTACCTAAATTATGCTTTATAGATTTCTTCTAAATAATCACTGTGTATACCATTTCTATTTTTAAATGGACCTTTTGGCCAGTGTCTGTTTGGTCTTATATCACTTAATTTAGTATATTTGAAATGAATATTATTTACTATTATATCTCAACAAATATCTTTTGGAGAGAGATACAGGTATGGCTGCAGTCCATGGGGTCGAGAAGAGTCCGACACAACTGAGCAACTTCACTTTCACTTTTCACTTTCATGCATTGGAGAAGGAAATGGTAACCCACTCCAGTGTTCTTGCCTGGAAAATCCTAGGGATGGTGGAGCCTGGTGGGCTGCCATCTATGGGGCTGCACAGAGTCGGACACGACTGAAGCGACTTAGCAGCAGCAGCAGTCAAGAATTGTTAATACTAACAAGAATTGAGTAGGAAGAAATTTTCAAAAGATATGAATAAGCCTATAAATAATTATATAATTATAGGCATTACAGATTCTTGCCTAATATAAATGATACCTAAATAACAATTTTGTAAATCTAAACAGAAATCCAAAGAGCCCCATGCATCTGTGTCTAATCATAGTGAGGTAACACCTCACACCAGTCAGAATGGTTATCATCAAAAAGTCTACAAATAATAAATTTTGGAGGGTTTGTGGGAAAAAAGGGAACTAACCTCCACACTGTTGGCTGGAATGTAAATTGCTGCTGCCACTATAGAAAGCAGTATGAAAGGGCCTAAAAAAAAAAAATCTAAAAATAGGGCTACCATATGATCCAGCAACCCCATTTCTGGGCATATATCTGAAAAAGACAAAAATTTGTATTCAAAAGGATACATGCACTCCAGTGTCCATATAGGCACTATTTAAAATAACCAAAACATGGAAAGAATTCAAGTGCCCACCAACAGATGGTTGGTTTAAGAAGATGTGATACACATGTGCTCAGCTGTGTCCTACTCTTTGTGACCCCATGAACTGTAGCCCATCAGGCTTCCCTGTCCATGGGATTTCCTAGGCAAGAATACTGGAGTGGATTGTCATATCCTCCACATATATATATATATATATATATATATATATATATATATATACACAAAATGATACAATGGGATATTACTCAGCCATAAAAAAAGAATGAAATAATGTCATTTGCAGCAACATAGTCTTAGAGATTGTCATACTGAATGAAGTAAGTCAGACACAGAAATACAATTAACATATGATATTATTTATATGTGAAATCTTGTCAAGGCTGTATATTGTCACCCTGCTTATTTAACTTATATGCAGAGTACATCGTGAGAAATGTTGGACTGGAAGAAACACAAGCTGGAATCAAGATGGCTGGGAGAAATATCAATAACCTCAGATATGCAGATGATACCACCCTTATGGCAGAAAGTGAAGAGGAACTAAAAAGCCTCTTGATTAAAGTGAAAGAGGAGAGTTAAAAAGTTGGCTTAAAGCTCAACATTCAGAAAACGAAGATCATGGCATCTGGTCCCATCACTTCATGGGAAATAGATGGGGAAACAGTGTCAGACTTTATTTTTCTGGGCTCCAAAATCACTGCAGATGGTGACTGCAGCCATGAAATTAAAAGACACTTACTCCTTGGAAGGAAAGTTATGACCAACCTATATAGCATATTCAAAATCAGAGACATTACTTTGCCAACAAAGGTCCATCTAGTCAAGGCTATGGTTTTCCCTGTGGTCACGTATGAATGTGAGAGTTGGACTGTGAAGAAGGCTGAGTGTCAAAGAATCGATGCTTTTGAACTGTGGTGTTGGAGAAGACTCTTGAGAGTCCCTTGGACTATAAGGAGATCCAACCAGTCCATTCTGAAGGAGATTAGCCCTGGGAGTTCTTCGGAGGGAATGATGCTAAAGCTGAAACTCCAGTATTTTGGCCACCTCATGCAGAGTTGACTCATTGGAAAAGACTTTGGTGCTAGGAGGGATTGGGGGCAGGAGGAGAAGGGGACAACAGAGGATGAGATGGCTGGATGGCATCACTGACTCAATGGACATGAGTCTGAGTGAACTCTGGGAGTTGGTGATGGACAGGGAGGCCTGGCATGCTGCAATTTATGGGGTCGCAAAGAGTCAGACACGACTGAGCAACTGAAATGAACTGATTCAAAACCAGCACAGACTCACACACATTAAAAAAAAAAAAAAAAAGCTTATGGTTACCAAAAGGGAAAGGGATGGGGGAGAGACATAAATTAGGAGTATGGGATTAATAGATACAAATTACTATATGTAAAATAGCTAAGCAACAAGGATTTACTGTACAGCACAGAAACTATAATCTGTATCTTATAATAACCTATAATGGGAGGTAATCTGGAAATCATACATTCCACATAACTGAATCACTTTACTATATACCTGAACCTAACAAAATACTGTAAATTAACTATACTTGAATTAAAGAACAAAAGTATTTATAAAAAATAAAGAGGATAAGTAAATTTGCATTAGAGAATTCAAAAGTCAAAATCTCACTTTAGTATGATTGATTTACTTTCCATTTTTAAGTTCTCAATATGCAGGCTGTTCAGGATTTGTCTCTGCAATTTTAGAAGGAGCTCAGAGAACATTATTAACTCTCAAAATGATAATTAGCAGAAGATCACTCAATTTTCATGCATGCATATAATTTTCATGTGAAAGCATGAAATCATACCATACTTCATCATCAAATACTTAAATATTACAGTGAAATTCTCCCTTTGCCCAGAATGCAAGGATAAAAAGCAAAGCCATACTTCCTCATCACCAGCTTGTGAATGTCATGCAGTTCACACAAGACACAGCGTTCTTAGGGTCAATAGTTGTGGGTCATGGGCGTAGTTGCTCCACAGCAGGTGGGAACTTCCTGGACCAAGAATCGAACCTGCATCTCCTGTATTGGCAGGCGGATTCTTTACCACTGAGCCACCAGGAAAGCCCTTGTGTTGGTTTTTGAGCTTCCCAGGTGGCACTAGTAGTAAAGAATCCACTTGCCAATTTAGGAGATTTAAGAAATGTAGGTTCAATCCCTGAGTGGGGAAGAGCCCCAGGAGGAGGGCACCACAACTCACTCCAGTATTCTTGCCTAGAGAATCAGATGGGCAGAGGAGTCTGGCGGGCTATGGTCCACAGAGGAACAAAGAGTCAGACATGACTGAAGTGACTTAGCATGCACATACAAACAGTTCCTTTTTCCTTTTCATTGGGAGAAGACTGCCTTTCCATTATTTACATACATGATTTGTATTAGTGAGAAAGAAATGGCTTGAACTTCTCTAAAGTAGATGAACAGCTACTTTGAAAAGATAATTCAGGATTCATGACACATTTAAACTCCAGGCTTTTTACTTGGCCCTGCAAGTTGAAAGACCTTTATATTTGCAAGAATCATTTTTTTTTCTAGGAATCCATCCAAATCATCCAATATCCTATGCCCTTAGATCAAACACATATGGAAAAATATTAAAAAATTCCTTGAAAAAAAAAAAAAAAAACTTAAGGAGAAATAAATTGATTTAAAACTTCAATAAATAAAAATGTTACAACCAGAAATAGATGACATACTCATTTCTTGGGTTTCATGTCAAATCTAAATTTTGCTGTAATTCCTTATCGTATGGCTTCATTCAGTTTATAGGTTACCTTCATATCTATGTTTAAGTCACTGCACATTTACAGATTACCTACTCCATGACTTTGCTATACATGGATTAAAAAGATAAGTGAAATTATTTTATTTACCAGCACAAAGCTTACAATTAGATAATAGCAGGAATAAATAAGACAGATACACAAAACGCAAAGAAGGTAAATGCCTTAAGAAAAATCCAAATAAAGAATAATCTAAGGAGGAGGGTTCGGGGTGGGGAGCACATGTATGCCTGTGGCAGATTCATTTTGATGTATGGCAAAACCAATACAATATTGTAAAGTTAAACAAAATAAAAAATTAAAAATAAAGAATAATCTAAATACACAGAGATAGAAGCAAAGAGAAAAACAGAATCTTGTTGTAACTGTAAGAAACTTCCTGAATAAGGAGGTGTTTAAGATAAAATTTAATGTATTTTGACAAGAAAGAAAGGAAGAGATTTTAGAAAGCAGAAAAGGAAGACAAAAAAGTGAAAAAGTACATACTATAGTATGTTCACATCCTTTGAAGAATAGGTGATAAAGTTAAAAAAGGATTAGTAATAATTTATAGGACTTGGTAGCTGATAATGTAGAAATAAAAATTAAAAGTGAATTTGTGATTTAAAACTCACATGTGTAATGGTGGTTTATTAGACAAAGAAATAAGACAGAATAATGTACAGCTTTTAGGGGCAGGAAAGTGATATATACTTTTATGAAAATGCTGATAAAAGTAATGGCTTGAACATTTGGGCTTCTGAATTATGATTTAGACCTTTAAAAAGATTATGAAGTGTATAAGAGTTGGAGTTATAGGACTTGGTATCAAATTCTGGGTCTTCTCATTTGTATGACCTTGATTATTTGTGAGTTCAGTCACGTCTGAGTCTTTGTGGCCCCATGGGCTATAGCCCACCAGACTCCCCTGTCCATGGAATTTTCCAGGCAAGAATGCTGGAGCAGATTGCCATTTCCTACCTGGGGGATATTCCCGACCCAGGAACTGAACCTGTTTCTCTTACATTTCCTGCATCGGCAGGCAAATTCTTTACCGCTAGTGCCACCTGAGTGTCACAAACTCTTTGAGCATCCTGTTATTCACTGTTAAAAAGAGATTAAAAGTGTTTTTCAACCTACAAACTCAAACAGATCTAAGATATTCCTAATATCTGCATAAAAGTAATCATTGAAACTATTACTATTAAAGAAAGGACAGCATATAGGAGGTCTGAAGAGGCGTTAGTGCAACTTGCCCTGTTTGGTAAATGAAAAAAAAAAAAAAGAATTCTAAACATCACATACAATTTTTTTTTGGTTGATAGTTGACTTTATAGTTTATGACACATATGCATATCTTCACATTATATTGCTTGACTTTATCTGTTTTTGAACTTTTTAAAATGTGTGCCATAACTTATGTAGTCCTCTAAGATTTATTTTATCCAATTCAGATTGTGATGTTAAGATTCTCATAATTTTTAATTATAGATAATTTTTATTGTCCCATGGTATGATGGTAATTCATTTTATAAAAATTCCATAGTCATCCATTCCATTATTTATAGATATTTTTTGCTGTTTTCAGCGTTTTTTTGCTACTATCAACAGTGACACAGTGAACATTTTTGCTATGTCTTTCAGCAAGAGCCATATGTCTGGGAATGTTCAACTCTAGAAAACAATGCTAAATTGACTCCTAAGATAGTTTTGTCATGTTACACTCCTGCCAGCAATGTGTAAAAGATCTATATCCTCTCCAAACCACAGATCCATCAAATTTCTTCAGTTCTATTGATGAGTGATGAACAATGCCAACTCACTGTTGTTGTTTTTTTTTATCAACATTCCATTAATTACCTGGAAAGTTTAGTGACTAGTTATATTTTATTAGCTATATACATCTTTGGTGACATGTCTTTTAATATTTTGACCATTTTACTGTTACTGTTTTTATATTTTAATTTATAGGATCTTTTTATGTATACTTGATTTTACTCTTTGCTGGTTATAAGAATTTCAAATAACTTTTTACACTTTCTTCACTGTCTAAAGTGCCTTGTGAGAAACAAATATTTATTCACACATCATCTGTTGGTTCATTTTTAAAACTATTTTTGTGCTTTTGAGTCATATAGAATATTCTGTCAACCGAGGTCAGAAAGATGTGTATCTATATTTTCTTCTGAAAGTTTTAAAGTTCAGCTTTTGCTCTTTACATTTTTTAATCCACATAAAGCTGATTTTTATATACTGTGTGATGTAGAAAACCAGCCATTGTTTTCCTTATTAATGGTCCATCTCTAGCTCTATTTATTGAACAGCTCTTCTCTTTTTCAGTGACCCATCTCTTGCTCTATTTATTGAATACTTTTTCTCTTTCTCAGTCATCCATCAATGTTCAGTCTAAGCCAGAGTCTTTCACGGATCCCTTTTTTGTTCCTGTTGCTGATTTTTTTTTCCTCACAGCACCACCATTCTGCCATAATTGAACTGTGAATATAGGGCAATTCCTCCTTCCTTAATCTTTTCTTTTTTTTTTCCATTAACATAAGTGAATCTATTTTGTATTGCTATTATTTGAACTCCTTTGCAATATTAACTCATTTAATGTTTAAATAAACTTAAAGGTAGGTATTTTGCCCCAATTCTACAGAAGAGGAAAGTGAGGCATAAAGAATTTAAATAACATTTTTAAGGTCATACAGTGAGTAACTGCACAGTAGGAATCATAAACCAGCCGTGGCTTCAGAGTTCAGTATTATCATTAATCATTGTATATTAATGATATCATTAGATTATCATTAGTATCATTTTCAAATGATATAATAACCTGAAGACACTTACTGGTAGCTCAGCATTCTATGGAAGTAGGTAACCACATACTTTGCAAAGGTCTTTTCTTTGATCCATTTCAATTATACCTCATATGTGTTTGAGGGGAGTCAATGGAAAAAACAGTTTTGTTTGGATAATGCATTTATCTAAGAACGATTCTGAATCTGAATAGTTTAAGAATATTTGACAACTCCTTTTAACAGTTGAGTCCTAAAATGCAAAGTTTACTATGGAACTGGACTCCAAAAACATACTTGTGGAAATTCACCATAAGTACAAGAGAAAACTGAAAAAATCAGTAAAGGTTTTTTGAAATATATACCTTTGCTGACAGACTAGAATCTTCTGGAAACATACAGCATTCACTTCCCGTCTGTTGATTCTCAACATTGTTGAACCATCAAGTGTTAGAATAAACAGCATGAGCTTGTCTCATTTCATACTTTCATTTGCCATGATTTCAAAAGCCTGTGAACAGACCCGCAAAAAAGGAATTTCTAGTCCCAAGATGGCATTCTTACCCACACGTGGCTTCAGGTGATACAGCTCTGCCAGGGATGCTGTGAGAGCCATCCGCAGTGTCTCTGCTCTCATTCAGAGGGAGCACCATCAGTCCTGGAACTGACATAGCTCACTGCAAAGTGGAGAAAATTTCATGCTTCTTTCAGAATACTCTTCCCTTTCTCTGATTTTTATTAGATCCCAGAGCCATTTTAAAAATTGGCAAAAGCCAATGAGAAAATGATTCAGATAATAGGTATTTTTCTTTTACCTTTTCTTCTCAGGATTTGTCTATTTCACAAAGCACCTATATCACCTGCTGAAAGGACTTCCTTCATTCAACTCACTAAAGTATAGTCTATGTTCTATGTCTTTTCCAAAATATCAAAGCTACTCTCTGAGTAAGTTAAAATACTGATATTCAGATAGGATAGATATATTCAGGATACTTAGTCTGTAATATATGGATATGAGTTTACATCATTCATAAGACTTATCCATCAAATTTCAGGTACATTTTAACAACTACATGACACATTATATTCCAACTATTTTCAAATTTATTATCACCTTTAATAATCAAAATAACTCTGGATGTATGTAAGCTTGATTACACATGGAAAATACATATAGATGAGTAAACAGGTTCAGGAAGGTTTCATCATTTACCTAAAGTTACTCTGTTGGTAAGAGGCATATTAACAATTTAAATCCAGATTTTCTCACTCCAGTGACAAATGCAGTCCAAAATGCCATACGTTAATGCAATCTCAAAAATGACAGAATGATCTCTGTTTGTTTCCAAGGCAACTATTCAATATCAGAGTAATCCATGTCTATGCCCCAATCTGTAATGCTAACGAAGCTGAAGTTGAATGGTTCTAGGAAGATTTACAAGACCTTCTAGAACTAACACCCAAAAAAGATGTCCTTTTCATTATAGGGGACTGGAATTCAAAAGTAGGAAGTCAAGAGATACCTGGAATAACAGGGAAATTTGGCCTTGGAGAAGAGAATGAAGTAGGGCAGAGGCTAATAGAGTCTTGCCAAGAGAATGCACTAGTCATAGAAAACACCCTCTTCCAATAACACAAGAGAAGACTCTATACATGGACATCACCAGATGGCCAATAATGACATCAGATTGATTATATTCTTTGCAGCCAAAGGTGGAGAAGCTCTATACAGTCAGCAAAAACAAGACCAGGAGCTGACTGTGGCTCAGATCATGAACTCCTCATTGCCAATTTTAGACTGAATTGAAGAAAGTAGGGAAAACCACTAGACCATTCAGGTATGAACTAAATCAAATCCCTTATGATTATACAGTGGAAGTGACAAATAGATTCAAGGGATTATATCTGATAGACAGAGTGCCTGAAGAACTATGGATGGAGGTTAGGAAGTTGTACAGGAGGAAGTGATCAATACCATCCCCAAGAAAAAGAAATGCAAAAAGGCAAAATGGTTGCCTGTGGAGGCCTTACAAGTAGCTGAGAAAATAAGAGAAGCTAAAGGCAAAGGAGAAAAGTAAAGATATAACCATTTGAATGCAGAGTTCCAAAGAAGAGTAAGGAGAGATAAGAAAGATTTCCTCCATGATCAATCCAAAGAAATAGAGGAAAACAATAGAATGGGAAAGACTAGAGATCTCTTCAAGGAAACCAGAGATACCAAAGGAACATTTCATGCAAAGATGGGCACAAAAAGGACAGAAATGGTATGGCCCTAACAGAAGCAGAAGATATTAAGAAGAGGTGGCAAGAGTACACAGAAGAACTGTACAAAAAAAAAAGATCTTCATGACCCAGATAATCATGATGGTGTGATCACTCACCTAGAGCCAGACATGCTGGAATGTGAAGTCAAGTGGGCCTTAGGAAGCATCACTATGAACAAAACTAGTAGAAGTGATAGAATTCCAGTTGAGCTATTTCAAACCCTAAAAGATGATGCTGTGAAAGTGCTGAACTCAGTATGCTAACAAATTTGGAAAACTCAGCAATGGCCACAGGACTGGAAAAGGTCAGTTTTCATTCCAATCCCAAAGAAAGGCAATGCCAAATAATGCTCAAACTACCACAAAATTGAACTCATCCCACATGCTAGTAAAACAATGCTCAAAATTCTCATAACCAGGCTTCAACAATACATGAACGGTGAACTACCAGATGTTCAAACTGGACTTAGAAAAAGCACAGGAACCAGAGATCAAACTGCCAACATCCTCTAGATCATTGAAAAATCAAGAGAGTCCCAGGAAAACATCCATTTCTTCTTTACTACCTATGCCAAAGCCTTGGACTGTGTGGATCACAACAAACTGTGGCAAATTCTTAAAGAGATGACCACTGACCTGCATCCTGAGAAATCTGTATGCAGATCAAGAAGGAACAGTTAGAACTGGACAAGGAACAGACTGGTTCCAAATCAGGAAAGGAATATGTCAGGGCTGTATATTGTCACCTTGATTATTTAACTTATATGCATAGTACATCATGAGAAATGCTGGACTGGATGAAGCAAAAGGTGGAATCAAGATTGCTGGGAGAAATATCAAGTTCCATCTAGTTCAGTTCAGTTCAGTCACACACAGTAGTGTCAGACTCTTTGCAACCCCATGAACCACAGCACCCCAGGCCTCCCTGTCCATCATCAACTCCTGGAGTCCACCCAAATCCATGTCCATTGAGTCGGTGATGCCATCCAACCATCTCATCCTCTGTTGTCCCCTTCTACTCTTGCCCTCAAGCTTTCCCAGCATCAGGGTCTTATCAAGTGAGCCAGTTCTTCACATCAGGTGCCCAAATTATTGAAGTTTCAGCTTCAACATCAGTCCTACCAATCAACACCCAAGACTGATCTCCTTTAGGATGGACTGGTTGGATCTCCTTGCAGTCCAAGGGACTCTCAAGAATCTTCTCCAACACCACAGCTCAAAAACATCAATTCTTTGATGCTCAGCTTTCTTTATAGTTCAATTCTCACATCCATACATGATCACTGGAAAACCATAGCCTTGACTAGATGGACCTTGGTCAACAAAGTAATATCTCTGCTTCGTAATATGCTGTCTAGGTTGGTCATAACTTTCCTTCCAAGGAGTAAGCGTCTTTTAATTTCATGGCTGCAATCACCATCTGCAGAGATTTTGGAGCCTAGAAAAATAAAGTCAGCTACTCTTTCCACTGTTTCCCCATCTATTTGCCATGAAGTGATGGGACTGGATACCACGATCTTAGTTTTCTGAATGTTGAGCTTTAAGCCAACTTTTTCACTCTCCTCTTTCACTTTCATCAAGAGGCTCTTTAGTTCTTCTCCACTTTCTGCCATAAGGGTGGTGTCATCTGCATATCTGAGTGAGTGAGTGAAGTCGCTCAGTCGTGTATGACTCTCTGTGAACCTGTGAACTGTAGCCCACCAGGCTCTTCCATCCGTGGGATTCTCCAGGCAATAATATTGGAGTGGGTTGCCACTTCTTTCTCCAGGGGATCTTCCCAACTCAGGGATCAAACTCAGGTCTCCCGCATTGCAGGCAGATGCACCCTGAACCATCAGGGAAGCCCACATATCTGGCGTTATTCATATTTCTCCTGGCAATCTTGATTAGAGCTTGTGCTTCCTCCAGCCCAGCGTGTCTCATGATGTACTCTGCATATAAGTTAAATAAGCAGGGTGATGATATACAACCTTGATGTACTCCTTTTCCTATTTGTTAAATTTTTCCATCCAGTTAAAGCTTCGGTTTTTCCAGTAGTCATGTATGGATGTGAGAGTTGGACTATAAAGAAAGCTGATTGCCAAAAAATTGATGCTTTTGCACTGTGATTTGGGGAAAACTCTTGAGAGTACCTTGGACTGCAAGGAGATCCAGCCAGTCCATCCTAAAGGAAATCAGTCCTGAATATTCATTGGAAGGATTGATCCTGAAGATGAAACTCCAATACTTTGGTCACCTGATGCGAAGAACTGACTTATTTGAAAAAAAAAAAAAAATCCTGATGCTGGGAAAGATTGAAGGTGAGAGGAGAAGGGGATTACAGAGGATGAGATGGTTGGATGGCATCACCAACTCAATGGACATGAGTTTGAGCAATGTCTGGGAGTTGATGATGGACAGTGAGGTCTGGCATCTGCAGTCCCTGGGGTCAGAAAGAGTTGGGCGTGACAGAGCAACTGAACTGAACTGAACTTTCTCACTCCAAGTCTATGACTTCCTTCTCTTCTTTCTAACCTCCCTCATATTGCAATGTTGATAATAAAGAATAGCAGATGAATTTATTTTTACCATTCTAAAATGCAGGACCTTGCACATTGGTGTTGTCTAAATTAAAGAAATACATTTCCATCGCTATGTGCTGTGTCCATTTTTATTTGAATTCAGGTGTTAACATTTAGATCATTGCTAATTCCTTTCCCAGACTTTGCTTCATGGCAAAAGCCCAAATCTGAGTTAATGACTTGAAAGTGTGATGTCATGGATTTATAGAAGAATTGATAAAAAGAAGTTGGACTGAACAAGATAAGATTAGCCATTGTTTTTAAAAAGTCATCTTTTAAAATCAGGAATCCTGGCCCCCTAATATAAAAACTAAGTGAGAATTTAGATTTTAATTATAGACTTCTTTAAAGTTCACTCTTTGTGTAACCCAATAAGAGGCAGCTTTTTATAGATACCAGTTTATTCACTTTCTTTAACACACCAAACTGAACAATCAGTTTCATGATTTTTTTCTACTATTAAAAGAAGTTTCCTTTTGAGCCTCTGCTCTAATAAGTAAGGTAATGCTTCAAATGAATTGAAAGTTATAGAACAAGCTAAACCCCTTGGGCTCTGGCCTCAAGGTGTTTAACTTACTGTGAATAGTGAGGGTCAGAGTGACACAGAGGAATACACAAAAGAAAAGGTAACCATGGAACCCAGAACACCAGCAATTCCATTTGTCTTGATCTAGAAATTGGTACATAATGGTCTGGAAGTTATCTGGAGAGGTTCCAATCCCAGCACTCCTATGAATCACTGTGTAACCTTTTCAAAGACATGCTTTCCTCTGGGCCTTGGTTTCCCTCATCTGTAAAGTGACAATTGATATATAAGGACTCTAAGATTCCTTGCAGTGCTAAAAGTCTAAGATTCCAAATGCTTATGAAGAAATTAAAAAGAACTCAGTAATAAACAAATGGGACTGATCAAACTTAACAACCTTATGCACAGCAAAGGAAACCATAAACAAAATGGGAAAACAACCTACAGAATGGGAGAAAATATTTGCAAAATATGTGACTGAGAAGGGCTTAATTTTCAAAATATACTAACAGCTCATACAACTCAAGAATAAAAACAAACAATCCAATTAAAAAATGGGCAAAAGACCTAAACCATCATTTTTCCAAAGCAAAATTGCAGGTGGCCACTTCATATTGGTCAGAATGGCCGTCATTAAAAAGTCTACAAATAACAAGCGCTGAAGAGGGTGTAGAGAAAAGGGAAACTTCCTGCCCCTTTGGTGAGCATGTAGGTTGGTGCAGCCATTATAGAAAACAGTATGGAAGTTCCTCAGAAAACTAAAAATAGAATTAGTGTTGATTCAGCAATCCCACTCCTGGGCATACATCTAGACAAAACTATAATTCAAAAATATACACGTACCCCTATGTTAATAGCACCACTATTCACAGCAGCCAAAACATGAAAATAATCTGAAAGTCTGTGGACAGATGAATCAATAAAGAAGATGTGTACATACATGAAATAGAATACCATCCAGCCACAAGAAAGAACAAAATATCACCATTTGCAGCAGTATAGGTGCAACTAGAGATTGTAAGTGAAGTAAGTCAAAAAGAGAAAGACAAATTCCATATGATATCACTTATATGTGGAATCTAAAATATGATGTAAGTGAACCTATCTATCAAACAGAAACAGAATCACGGACATAAAGAACAGACTGGTGGTTGCCAAGGGTGAGAGCTGCCAAGCAGACGTAAACTTTTATATAAAGATTGAATAAACAACAAGGTCTTACTGTGTAACACAGGTGACTATTTTCAATATCCTGTGTAAACCATAACATTTAAAAAGAGAGTGTAAATATATGGATAACTAAATCACTTTTCTCTGCAGCAGAAATTAGTACAACATTGTAAATCAACTATACTTCAATTTTAAAAATATATTGATTGATTGAAAAATAAAAAGATCTCAGTAGTGATTAAACAGTGCAGAAGAAAACAGTATCATGGAAGCTGGGAGTATACAATCTCAGATGTGAAGTCCTTTAAAAATGTACTTTTCCCTATGAGTAGGGCTGGTGTTGCAAAGGAAGTATTTGTCAGACTCCAGGCATAATTTCACTTTGATTAAATGTTTGTGATGGTTCTTCAAATCATACTACTTATCTAGTCTGATTTGATTGTCTGGTTCCTTAACACTTAGGAAAGTGTATCATGGTGCTATTTCATGGGCTGGATTTTTTAAAGACACAGAAATTCTATACATGCATTACTCTGCAAGAACATTGTATTTCTGAGAGCTCAGTATCTAGTATATTGTGATGAATCCATTAAAAATATTTGGCAAAGTAGGTGCTATAATACATGATTTCCTGCATTGACGGGATCTATATTCTACAGGTGTCTTTTTTTATTACCACAGTTTGGTGATTATTCATGTTGGACTTACTATGATAACTTGATAACCATTGCTACATATTATTATAAACCTGATATCAACAATGCTAAGAGCTCCTTTTAGGCTTTCATCTATTTATAGTCTAAGCATAAAGATAAAAAGGTTACTGAATGGAAGCTACAGATAAAAGAGAACACCTTCTATGTTGTTTCCAATAGAAAAGTAACATCATTTTTACTGGTCACCTTTCTTTTTTAATTTATGTTTTTGGGATGAGTAGTGGAAAGAACACGGTTCTAGAAATCACAATATCATAGCTTTAATCCAGGGTTTCTACCAAATTGAATGTGTGAAAAATGTCATTTAGAGGTTCTGAAATTCAGTTTCCTTATGGTATACTGCATGATTCATTCTACAACTTTTTCATTTCATTTATTATTTTATAATTAACTTGAATCCCTTTCCCAAATTCTTGAACATAGGTTCTTAAAAATCTAAATAAAAAAATTCATTTTGAAAGTGATAGTGTAATAGTTGACTCTGACATGGTTCCTCAATCTCTCTAAAAATCACTTTATTAACAAGTAACATTTAAAAAGTCATTCTGAAAAGGTAAAAAGACACACAATCACCATCAATAAGACTTGCCTTTGGAAAAGAGAGGGTTGAATGCACATTATTGTATATTCATGGGGTGAGAGAAGAACTGTCATTGTGCCATTGATATTCTTCATGCTTAAGAACTGAGACAAAAGAAATGGCAGATTTACCATAAAACTGTCACACAGATTTCCTGCTTGTGATATATAGGGAATCCTATGCTTCATACTGCTTATTTATATAAATGTTAGGGTATGTTACAGTATATATTTATAAACATAAATGTCCCATAAATATACTGATATTACGATGATGATTTAACAATGATATGTATGTGTGTACATGTACGTATGTTGTGTGTGCATGCTCACACACAGATTTATGTCTGTCAGGAAAGAGAAAACAATGGAAAAAGAAATAAAGGAATTGAAAAAGTCTAAATTGGAATATAATTATATTGAATGCATAAAGGCAGTGATCTTTTAAAATAGTAAGCTGTATACTGGATGAAAAGGCTATAATTAATCTGTATTTGAATTTACTTCCATTTAGCAGTGGAGATAGTACAGCATGATCTCATTGTGAAAGAAAACCACATAGTGTGAAAGTTTTATACTGAATAGTAAAGGGAAAAAAAGAAGTTATTAGTGTGCTGGACAGTTGAACTGAATTACTGTCTTACAGTCTAAAGTAATTTACATATCAGAATGTAAGCTTGTATTCAGAACAAATTCATAAATTAGACCTGATCTGACAAGGAAAACAAATAAACATAACTGTATTCACATATAAAAGCCTGGGTTGTTTCAGAATAAATAAACTCTTCAGTTGTGGAAGGAAATAATATAAAAAAATGTATCTGCATCTTTGCAACAAATATCATTGTTATAGTACAGGAATTAAAATACTTAAATATAATAGAAAAACAACACTATTTATACCTCATTTTAACCAGTAGGCAGCTAGCCAAGTCTATATTTACCACTTGTGAAATATTCTGCCTGAAGAAAGCAGTTCTTTTCTGGTAATGAGGTTTCCTGAGTCAGTGTTTCTTCAAGAAGCATCAGTACCACCTGGGAACTTCTTAGAAATGCAAATTCTGACCCCACCCAAAATCAGTGGAATCAGAAGATAAGGGGGAAGACTACCTTCCATGCTGCACATGAGAATTTGAGAAGCAACAGCTTAGTGATAAAGTAGAGAAATTGGATAACTATTTTCCGTCATCATGAAATCACTATGTACTAGATTTCGTACTTATGTTTCTTGCTACTGCTGCTGCTGCTAAGTCGCTTCAGTCGTGTCCAACTCTGTGCAACCCCATAGATGGCAGCTCACCAGGCTCCGCCGTCCCTGGGATTCTCCAGGCAATAACACTCGAGTAGGTTGCCATTTCCTTCTCCAAAGCATGAAAGCGAAAAGTGAAATTGAAGTCGCTCAGTCGTGTCTGACTCTTAGCGACCCCATGGACTGCAGCCCACCAGGGTCCTCCGTCCATGGGATTCTCCAGGCAAGAGTACTGGAGTGGGGTGCCATTGCCTTCTCCGAACAACCGTCAAAAGATTCTACTGAAGTCACTAGACAAATATATCTTTAGATTTTACTAATTTTTACCATATAAATATCTAAGAGGCTTATTACTGCCAAACAATAGTCAATAGTTCAGTGAAATAAAATATGTGCAAATGACATCTTATATGCCAGACTTTAAGCCTTGTTTGCAACCAAATATCCTATCCCCTCACTTCATAGTATAAACACCATTAAACTGGCCAAGGAAAGGAAAGAAATGGAGATAAAGTAGGTAGTGAACTTGAATTCATCTAAATTTATTTCTTCTGCTATAAAAGGTGAAAGTCAAGTAACCTTAAGCTTCCTTCACATATTTTCTTGCGCTGCTGCTGCTGCTAAGTCACTTCAGTCGTGTCCGACTCTGTGCAACCCCGTAGAAGGCAGCCCACCAGGCTTCCCCGTCCCTGGGATTCTCCAGGCAAGAGTACTGGAGTGGGTTGCCATTGCCTTCTCCAATGCATGAAAGTGAAAAGTGAAAGTGAAGTCACCAGTCGTGTCCGACTCTTAGCGACTCCATGGACTGCAGCCTACCAGGCTTCTCCACCCATGAGATTTTCCAGGCAAGAGTACTGGAATGCTGTGCCATTGCCTTCTTCATTTTCTTGTGCATCTATTCATAATATATACAACTGGAGAGCATCAATGAGACCAAGAATCTTATGAGAGTATCTAGTAACAGAATCTAGAATCTAGTAACAATAATAGAAAATGGTGACATCAATCTGTATGACAGTTGAATTCCTCACTCAGAACTCTTACCCATCTACATTATGTTTTGCAATAATGACTATGCAGCATATAAAAAAACCTTTATAGTCACATCTGGAGTTCAGCAACATATGGTGCTTCTAGTAGAAAAAGAGAAAGTAAAAAATATACAAGGAATTGTTTTTATGGTTCAAAGGGAATTTAACTTGTAGTCCCTAAAAAACTGTTTTTATTGAGAGGAATTATGGGCAGTGAGAGTATGTAGAGAAATGGGATAAGTATGAGTCAAAAAGTTTCCATTAAAAATAAACGTTTATCTTTTGAAGACTAACATTCTTTGCATTTTATTATATACTTCAGTATATCTTCAAATTTTTATTTTTAGAACAGACTATGCTCAAGATTATGGGTGAAGGCATTACATCATTTGCTAGGTCTTTCTAAGGATGAGTATGTACTTTTATTTGTCTTCTGGGATTCTCCACATTTTATATATATGAATATATACATGTACATGTGTATTTATTAGCATCATGATGTTTGAAGGTATATAGAAGTGTTCATTTCAGTTACTCTTACTCCGAACACCTTCTACTGAAAAATTTCACTTTGACTTGAGAAAAAAATAGACACAGAGCTCCAACTAGAACTGGGCATTATTTGGTAGGATTTTTGAGAGTATACTTTAAAGACTTAGCAGATCAGGGATTTAATTTTTAAATGAAATCACTAAGAAAGAATGATGATACCGCCTACATTTTACTTTTTAGATATCTATTTCAAAGTTGAATTTGTTAGTCTATTGGAGAGTGTCCACCTGAACTCTGATGGAGTAACTGGCACTGGACTTGCCCTCTTGCTGGGCGAGTTTGTGACATCTACAAACTGGATAAAATATATAGTTGCTGTTTGGATACATTGGGTAACAAGCAGCAAATGGCTGTGACAATTAAGAGAAGGGAAATCAGTTAGATGCGCCCAAAACTCACCCAGATTTTCCATGTGGAGACACTTTCTGGACTGAAGACAATTTCTGGACAGAGATCTAAGCATGAAATTTTCACAGTGAATACACAAGAGTGTTCCAAAGTGGTAGAGGCAATACTATCAGTACTTTATTCTCAAGTGATTTAAGAATTGAAAAAAAAAATCTTGAAGATGCAGATATTGGAATTCAGGAAGAAGTAGCTGGAATTTATAAGACAGAGCACTTCACAGGAGAGAACATCAAAGAAAACACTAAGAAATTTTGCAGGGGAATCCCATTGACTTTCTTGCTGAATATACAAAGATTTTTTGGTAAAGGCACAAAAAAACCAACAAACATGCACAAAATAAAATTGAATTAGACTTCATCAAAGTCAAAAAGTTCAGTTCTCCCAAAGACACCTAAAAGAAAATTTAAAAGCCCCAAAATGCGAGAAAATACTTGAATATACACGATTAAGGAATTGTACTTCAAATATGAAATGAATTCTTGTAAGTCAATAAGAAGAAAATGAACAACACAATAAAAAATGAACAAACTATTTGAAAGGATATAACACAAAGGGATATATATGCATCAGATCAGATCAGATCAGTCGCTCAGTCGTGTCCGACTCTTTGCGACCCCATGAACCGCAGCATGCCAGGCCTCCCTGTCCATCACCAGCTCCCGGAGGTCACCCAGACTCATACCCATCAAGTCAGTGATGCCATCCAGCCATCTCATCCTCTGTTGTCCCCTTCTCCTCCTGCCCTCAATCCCTCCCAGCATCAGAGTCTTCTCCAATGAGTCAGCTCTTCGCATGAGGTGGCCAAAATACTGGAGTTTCAGCTTTAGCATCATTCCTTCTAAAGAAATTCCAGGGTTGATCTCCTTCAGAATGGACTGGTTGGATCTCCTTGCAGTCCAAGGGACTCTCAAGAGTCTTCTCCAACACCACAGTTCAAAAGCATCAATTCTTCGGCGCTCAGCCTTCTTCACAGTCCAGCTCTCACATCCATACATGACCACAGGAAAGACCATAGCCTTGACTAGGCGAACCTTTGTTGGCAAAGTAATGTCTCTGCTTTTGAATATGCTATCTAGGTTGGTCATAACTTTCCTTCCAAGGAGTAAGCGTCTTTTAATTTCATGGCTGCAGTCACCATCTGCAGTGATTTTGGAGCCCAGAAAAACAAAGTCTGACACTGTTTCCACTGTTTCCCCATCTATTTCCCATGTAGTGATGGGACCAGATGCCATGATCTTCGTTTTCTGAATGTTGAGCTTTAAGCCAACCTTTTCACTCTCCACTTTCACTTTCATCAAGAGGCTTTTTAGTTCCTCTTCACTTTCTGCCATAAGAGTGGTGTCATCTGCATATCTGAGGTTATTGATGTTTCTCCCAGCAATCTTGATTCCAACTTGTGTTTCTTCCAGTCCAGCATTTCTCATGATGTACTCTGCATATAAGTTAAATAAACATGGTGACAATATGCAGCCTTGACGTACTCCTTTTCCTATTTGGAACCAGTCTGTTGTTCCATGACCAGTTCTAACTGTTGCTTCCTGACCTGCATACAGATTTCTCAAGAGGCAGATCAGGTGGTCTGGTATTCCCATCTCTTTCAGAATTTTCCATAGTTTATTGTGATCTACACAGTCAAAGGCTTTGGCATAGTCAATAAAGCAGAAATAGATGTTTTTCTGAAACTCTCTTGCTTTTTCCATTATCCAGCGGATGTTGGCAATTTGATCTCTGGTTCCTCTGCCTTTTCTAAAACCAGCTTGAACATCAGGAAGTTCACGGTTCACATATTGCTGAAGCCTGGCTTGGAGAATTTTGAGCATTACTTTACTAGCGTGTGAGATGAGTGCAATTGTGCAGTAGTTTGAGCATTCTTTGGCATTGCCTTTCTTTGGGATTGGGATGAAAACTGACCTTTTCCAATCTTGTGGCCACTGCTGAGTTTTCCAGATTTGCTGGCATATTGAGTGCAGCACTTTCACAGCATCATCTTTCAGGACTTGGAATAGCTCCACTGGAATTCCATCACCTCCATTAGCTTTGTTCCTAGTGATGTTTTCTAAGGACCATTTGACTTCACATTCCAAGATGTCTGGCTCTAGGTCAGTGATCACATCATCATGATTATCTGGGTCGTGAAGCTCTTTTTTTACAGTTCTTCTGTGTATTCTTGCCACCTCTTCTTAATATCTTCTGCTTCTGTTAGGTCCACACCATCTCTGTCCTTTATCGTGCCCATCTTTGCATGAAATGTTCCTTTGGTATCTCTGATTTTCTTGAAGAGATCCCTAGTCTTTCCCATTCTGTTGTTTTCCTCTATTTCTTTGCATTGATCGCTGAAGAAGGCTTTCTTATCTCTTCTTGCTATTCTTTGGAACTCTGCATTTAGATGTTTATATCTTTCCTTTTCTCCTTTGCTTTTCGCTTCTCTTCTTTTCACAGCTATTTGTAAGGCCTCCCCAGACAGCCATTTTGCTTTTTTGCATTTCTTTTCCATGGGGATGGTCTTGATCCCTGTCTCCTGTACAATGTCACGAACCTCATTCCATAGTTCATCAGGCACTCTGTCTATCAGATCTAGGCCCTTAAATCTATTTCTCACTTCCACTGTATAATCATAAGGGATTTGATTTAGGTCATACCTGAATGGTCTAGTGGCTTTCCCTACTTTCTTCAATTTCAGTCTGAATTTGGCAATAAGGAGTTCATGGTCTGAGCCACAGTCAGCTCCTGGTCTTGTTTTTGCTGATTGTATAGTGCTTCTCCATCTTTGGCTGCAAAGAATATAATCACCAAAGAAATGCAAGTTAAAAACATGAGATACCATTACACATCCACTAAACTGGCAAAAATTAAAAAGCCTAACAATATCAAGTATTGATGAGGATGCAATACATCTATATACTCACATATGCCTGCAAGAAAAATTAAATTGTATGGTCATTCTGAACAACATTTGGGCGTTTTAGAGTAGAGTTCAGTTGAGTTCAGTCTCTCAGTCGTGTCCGACTATTTGCAATCCCAAAAACCGCAGCATGCCACGTCTCCCTGTCCATCACCAACTCCCAGAGTTCACCCAAACTCATGTGCATCGAGTCAGTGATGCCATCCAACCAGCATCCTCTGTTGTCCCCTTCTCCTCCTGCCCTCAATCTTTCCCAATAAGGGTCTTCTTGAATGAGTCAGCTCTTTGAATCAGGTGGTCAAATTATGGCAGTTGTAGCTTCTACATCAGTCCTACCAATGAACACCAAGGACTGATCTCCTTCAGAATGGACTGGTTGGATCTCCCTGCAGTCCAAGGGATTCTCAAGAGTCTTCCCCAACACCACAGTTCAAAAGCATCAATTCTTCGGTGCTCAGCTTTCTTCACAGTTCAACTCTCACATCCAAACATGACCACTGGAAAAACCATAGCCTTGACTAGACGGACTTTTGCTGACAAAGTAACATCTCTGCTTTTTAATATGCTGTCTAAATTGGTCATAATTTCCTTCCAAGGAGTAAGCGTCTTTTAATTTCATGGCTGCAATCACCATCTACAGTGATTTTGGAGCCCAGAAAAATAAAGTCAGCGCACGGCGTCCACTGTTTCCCCATCTATTTGCCATGAAGTGATGGGACCAGATGCCATGATCTTAGTTTTCTGAATGTTGAGCTTTAAGCCAACTTTTTCACTCTCCTCTTTCACTTTCATCAAGAGGCTCTTTAGTTCTTCACTTTCTGCCATAAGGGTGGTATCATCTGCATTTCTGAGGTTATTGATATTTCCCAGCAATCTTGATTCCAGCTTGTGCTTCTCCCAGCCCAGCGTTTCTCATGATGTACTCTGCATAAAAGTTAAATAAGCAGGGTGACAATATACAGCCTTGATGTACTCCTTTTCCTATTTGGAACCAGTCTGTTGTTCCATGTCCAGTTCTAGCTGTTGCTTCCTGACCTGCATACAAATTTCTCAAGAGGCAGATCAGGTGGTCTGGTATTCCCATCTCTTTCAGAATTTTCCACAGTTTATTGTGATCTACACAGTCAAAGGCTTTGGCATAGTCAATAAAGCAGAAATAGATATTTTTCTGGAACTCTCTTGCTTTTTCCATGATCCAGCGGATGTTGGAAATTTGATCTCTGGTTCCTCTGCCTTTTCTAAAACCAATTTGAACATCAGGAAGTTCACAGTTCACATATTGTTGAAGCCTGGCTTGGAGAATTTTGAGCATTACTTTACTAGCATTACTTTACTGTGAGATGAGTGCAATTGTGCAGTAGTGTGAGCATTCTTTGGCATTGCCTTTATTTGGGATTGGAATGAAAACTGACCTTTTCCAGTCCTGTGGCCACTGCTGAGTTTTCCAAATTTGCTGGCATATTGAGTGCAGCACTTTCACAGCATCATCTTTCAGGATTTGAAATAGCTCAACTGGAATTCTATCACCTCCACTAGCTTTGTTCATAGTGATCCTTTCTAAGGCCCATTTGACTTCACATTCCAGGATGTCTGGCTGTAAGTCAGGTCAGTGATCACACCATCATGATTATCTTGGTTGTGAAGCTCTTTTTTGTACAGTTCTTCTGTGTATTCTTGCCACCTCTTCTTAATATTGTCTGCTTCTCTTAGGTCCATATCATTTCTGTCCTTTATCGAGCCCATCTTTGCATGAGATGTTCCCTTGGTATCTCTGATTTTCTTGAAGAGATCTCTAGTCTTTCCCATTCTGTTGTTTTCCTCTATTTCTTTGCATTGATCACTGAAGAAGGCTTTCTTATCTCTTCTTGCTATTCTTTGGAACTCTGCATTCAGATTTTATATCTTTCCTTTTCTCCTTTGTTTTTCATTTCTCTTCATTTCACAGCTATTTGTAACGCCTCCCCAGACAGCCATTTTACTTTTCTGCATTTCTTTTCCATGGGGATGGTCTTTATCCCTGTCTACTGTACAATGTCAGGAACCTCATTCCATAGTTCATCAGGCACTCTATCTATCAGATCTAGGCCCTTAAATCGATTTCTCACTTCCACTGTATAATCATAAGGAATATGATTTAGGTCATACCTGAATGGTCTAGTGGTTTTCCCTACTTTCTTCAATTTAAGTCTTAATTTGGCAATAAGGAGTTCATGGTCTGAGCCACAGTCAGCTCCTGGTCTTGTTTTTGCTGACTGTATAGAGCTTCACCATCTTTGGCTGCAAAGAATATAATCAATCTGATTTTGGTGTTGATCATCTGGTGATGAAACCATACTCACAGAAAACTAGTCAATCTAATTACACTAGGACCACAGCCTTGTCTAACTCAACGAAACTAAGCCATGCCCGTGGGGCAACCCAAGATGGGAGAGTCATGGTGGAGAGATCTGACAGAACTGCACTTTAGAGTTTAAAAAATAATAATAATCATTTGCCTGTGACCATGTGATGTGGTTGGAGAGACTGACTTCAAAGTAATATGAGGAGACATCTTAAGGTTTAATAAGTGTTTTATATCTTGATTGGTTTGCTGGTTATACATACGTATACATTTGTCAAAACTCAGAGCAATATACTTAAAATGGTTTCCTTTTATTGTAAGTAAAGTATATTCAAAAAAGTTGATTTTAGAGCAAAATAGACAAATAACAATAGTTACTAATTTTAGCTCATTAAGTAATATAGGAATCCAAGAGACTCCACTAACATTAAATAATTAGTTAATTAATTAAGAATGGAGAAACTCACTGTGGAATGTCAATGTCTAAAGACACAAGGTATCTGGAAAATCACCACTTAGAAACCTTATTCAAAATAATTAACTCAGCCAAGAAATATTAATAAATGTTAAATGAGTAAGCAAATGTTTGCTGGGAAATGTGATATTTACATATTTTCAAATACCTCCAAATAAAATACATATTGAATAAATAAAAAAAAAGTGATTTACAATCAAAAAACTTGAAAAACCCTACTTTAAGTGATGAAAGTCCACCAACTGCCTACTACCTGATAAACTATGATATAAACAAAGCTTCATTTCAGGATATTCATGGCAAAACTACACACCCTAAATCTACTTCCAAAGAAACATAAATGTAAGTTAAAAAATATTTACAAAATCATTGGAGGAATCTAAAGAAACATGATAAATAAATAAAGCACATGATCAATGATTGGATTATTTGATATAAAGGACATCATTGGTACAACTGACAACACTTGAGTGGAATCTGATTATCAGATAATAGCATGTATCAGAGTTAATTTTCCAATTCTGATGATTATAGTCTGGTTATATAAGAAAATATCCTGATTCAAGAAAATATATTCTGATATTCTGAAATACTGGCATACCTTTTAAGTAAAGTAAGTGAAGTGAAGTCGCTCAGTCATGTCTGGCTCTTTGCGACCCCATGGACTATAGCCTATCAGGCTCCTCCATCCATGGGATTTTCCAGGCAAGAATACTTGAATGGGTGGCCATTTCCTTCTCCAGGAGATCTGCCCCACCCAGGGATCGAACCCGGGTCTCCCACATTGTAGACAGATGCTTTACTATATGAGCCACCAGGAAAGTCTAACTTACTCTCAAATTATTCAAGAATAAAGGGAGCAAGAAAATCTCTCAGTACTATTTATGCTTAAATTTTACTAACTTCTTAGAGGGTTCACTAGAGCCATAAAATGAAGAAACTAATATTTCCCCAGCCTGATAGAAACCACATATCCATTTTTACTGGACACAGAATAGTGTTATCTTTACAAAATGCATATGGAAGTTAAGTCCTACATGTCAGTGTAAAGCTAATAGTACTTACCAAACATGATTGGAAATATAATATTGTATATATACTACACAAAAATCATTATTTAAACAATGTTCACCAGGATGTTCAAAATCCTCATATTTGAAAGCAATTATTGTTTATTATCATTTTCCTAGATTATGGTTAGTCAGTTTTTTAGTCTCCACCACAAAATAATTAGGGCTTAATATCAATAACCTCAGAAAAGTATGCAGATGACACCACCCTTATGGCACAAAGTGAAGAGTAACTCAAAAGCCTCTTGATGAAAGTGAAAGTGGAGAGTGAAAAAGGTGGCTTAAAGCTCAACATTCAGAAAACGAAGATCATGGCATCGGGTCCCATCACTTCATGGGAAATAGATGGGGAAACAGTGGAAACAGTGTCAGACTTTATTTTGGGGGGCTCCAAAATCACTGCAGATGGTGACTGTAGCCATGAAATTAAAAGACGCTTACTCCTTGGAAGGAAAGTTATGACCAACCTAGATAGCATATTCAACAGCAGAGACATTACTTTGCCAACGTCTAGTCAAGGCTATGGTTTTTCCTGTGGTCACGTATGGATGTGAGAGTTGGACTGTGAAGAAAGCTGAGAGCTGAAGAATTGATGCTTTTGAACTGTGGTGTTGGAGAAGACTCTTGAGAGTCCCTTGGACTGCAAGGAGATCCAACCAGTCCATTCTGAAGGAGATCAGCCCTAGGATATCTTTGGAAGGAATGATGCTAAAGCTGAAACTCCAGTACTTTGGCCACCTCATGCAAAGAGCTGACTCATTGGAAAAGACTGTGATGCTGGGAGGGACTAGGGGCAGGAGGAGAAGGGGAAGACAGAGAATGAGATGGCTGGATGGCATCACTGACTCGATGGATGTGAGTGTGAGTGAACTCCAGGAGTTGGCGATGGACAGAGAGGCCTGGCATGCTGCGATTCATGGGGTTGCAAAGAGTCAGACACAACTGAGCCACTGAACTGAACTGAACTGAACTGAAACAGTAAAGAATCCACCTGCAATGCCGGTGACCTGCATTCAATCTCTGGGTCAGGAAAATCCCTGGAGAAGGAAATGGCTACCCACTCCAGCATTCTTGCCTGAAGATCACTTTCCACCCCTTTATCCTTGCCCATTTAATACAGCTTAAATAGTTGAGTGTACAAACCACTCATCTATTATTATCTTTCAGGATTACACACTTACTTTACACTCTTAATTTTTCTGATTTTTATTCTGAGATTCTACACTTCAGCTCCAAATACTGTATTAATACCTCCAACTTTCCAGAGCCTTGATCTAATTCAAATCCAGACATTATATTTTAAGACATTTCATATTTTCAGAGTAATGTGTTAAAACAAACTATAAAGTTACTGAACAGACATATGTGATCATGAACTTTTCAAAACAAACGAATAATGTATAGCCAGGGTCATCAGTACACATCAGTACATCAAGCCAGCTGTTAAAATATTAAGATATTTTAATTCTCCCTGATATTTGGGCTTCCCTGGTGGCCTAAGTGATAAAGAATCTACCTACAATGTGGGAGACCTGGGTTCAGTCTCTGGGTTGGGAAGACCCCTTGTATGAGGGTGTGGAAACCCACTCCAGTATTCTCGCTCAGAGAATCCCCTTGGACAGAGGAGCGTGGCAGGCTATATAGTCGATAGGGTTGCAAAGAGTTGGTTACAACTAAGTGACAAAGCACAGCACTTGATGCTTAGCTGCATTTCTGAACCAGAAATGTTCACTGTGGCCTTTTCACTGTGATCTTTGCCAAACCTGATGCCATGTCAGGATCCCTCCTCTGAACTCATATTATCCTGAAACTAAAGACATCAGGATAGGAATACCAGAGGGCCTCCAGAATTCATTTTCAGAACCATGGCCAGTGTCTTCAAGGACTTGCCCATGAGTCACAGATTACAGTACTGTATTGTGTATTTGAAAGCTTTTAAAGGAACAGATCTTAAAATTTCTCATAACAAGCAAAAAATAAACAAAAATAGTAACAGTATGAGGTGGTGAATATTAACTAAACTTACCGTGCAAATCATTCTGCATTATATATTTATACCAAATCATTTTGTTATACACCTTAAACTTATGTAATCTATCGATTATGTCTCAATAAAAGTGGAAGAAAAAGTATTTTGAATATCACCTGGGGTATGTCCACTTATCCACATAAATCAGTTTCTTACATTTGTTTATACTGATCATTTCCTTTAAATTTTATTTATATTACTATTGTCTCAAACAAAATCTTTAAAGTGAAATTATTTACCTTATTCATAAATACCTTAAAAGGTAAACATAAACTAGTATTGAACACTTTGAATTCTTATACTAATTTTATTCATTTTACAAAAATCACTACATTATTAATTTTATTTTAGGGAGATGACCCAATACAAATCTACTTTTTCCTATTAAGTTCCCAGGTGAAGATACATACTGCAGAACCAAGGATCACACATTGAGAACCATTGGTATAGATAGGAACAGTCATTCTAAACTCTTGCTATGACAATACAGTTATTCAAAATAACTTTATTCTTCCATGGATTTTTATTTACTTTAGTTGTGATAAAATACAGATATAAAATTTATTACCTTAGCCATTTTTAGCTGTGCAGTTCAGTAGTATTATATATATTCACAGGTGGATTCTTTACTTACTGAGCTACCAGGAACCATTCCATATATATTCACATTATTGTGCAACCAATCTCCAGAAGAGCTCTTTTCAATTTGTTGAACTCTGTATCCTTTAAACAACTCCCAGTTCTCCACTCATTAGCAATCTAATTTCTGTTTCTATGAATCTGACTACACTATATACTTCATATAAGTGGAATCACACAGTATTTGTCTTTTTGTGACTGGCAGGTCAAAAAGCAACAGTTAGAACTGGACATGGAACAACAGACTGGTTCCATTCGCGAAAGGACTACATCAAAGCTGTATTATTGTCACCTTGCATATTTAACTTATTTGCAGAATACATCATGTGAAATGCTGAGCTGGATAAACACAAGCTGGAATCAAGATTGCCGGGAGAAATATCAATAACCTCAGATATGCAAAGTGACACCACCCTTAAGGCAGAAAGTGAGGAGGAACTAAAGAACCTCTTGATGAAAGTGAGAGAGGAGAATGAAAAAGTTGGCTTAAAACTCAATCAAAAAACAAATATCATAGCATCCAGTCCCATCACTTCATGGCAAATAGATGGAGGAAACAATGGAAACAATGACAGACTTTATTTTCTTGGGCTCCAGAATCACTGCAGATGGTGACTGCAGCCATGAAATTAAAAGACACTTATCCCTTGGAATAAAAGCTATGAACAACCTAGACAACATGTTAAAAAACAGAGACATTACTTTTCTGACAAAGGTCCATCTAGTCAAAGCTATGTTTTTCCAGTAGTCATGTATGGATGTGAGAGTTGGACTATAAGGAAAGCGAGTGCCGAAGAATTGATGCTTTTGAGCTGTGGTGTTGGAGAAGACTCTTGAGAGTCCTTTGGACTGAAAGGAGATCCAACTAGTCCATCCTAAAGGAAATCGATTATGAATATTCATTGAAAGGACTGATGCTGAAGTTGAAGCTCCAGTACTTTGGCCACCTGATGCGAAGAACTGACTCACTGGAAAAGACCCTGATGCTAGGAAAGATTGAAGGTGGGAGGAGAAGGGGATGACAGAAGATGAGATGGTTGGATGGCAACTGAACTGACTAACTGAATGTTGTCCAGTTTTATTCATGATGCAGCAGGTATCAGGATTTTCTTCCTTTTTAAAGTTGAACATTATGCTATTGTACAGTATGTGTGCTCAGTCACTGAGTCACATCTGACTCTTTGTGACTCCATGGACTGTAGCCTGCCAGGCTCCCCTCTCCATGGCATTTCTCCGGCAAGAATGCTGGAGAAGGTTGCCATCTCCCTTTACCAGGGCTTCCCAACCCAGAAATTGAGCTCATGTCTCCTGCACTGGTAGGAGGATTCTCTACCACTGGGTCACCAGGAAAGCCCATGCTATTGTACATATACACCACATTTTATGTATCCACGTATCCATTGAGGGACGCATGGGTTTCTTCCACCTTCGACTATTGTGATTAATGCTTGCTATGTACACATGTATACAAATATCATTGTGATCTCACTTTCAACTCTTTTAAAGTTGAAAAATTGGATCAAATTGTAATTCTATTTTTAATTTTTTGAGCAACTGCCACATTGTTTTCCATAGTGACAGCACCACTTTGCATTGCCACCAATAGTACATAAGGGTTACAATTTCTCCACATTCTCAACAATATTTTTTCTTTTTTTATAGATATATAAAGTAGCCATCCTAATGGGTATAAATGACATAATATTTTAAAAAATATAAAACCAAAGCATATTAAATTTAAGTAACTTATGAAAAATGTTTCTCAAGGATTTTCTCTGGTGTCTTTGATCTTTTCTTTTTTTCCTGAGTTAAGTATTCAAGGCTAGAATCTTATTTTAACTATATAGTTATTTTAAGATATTATACATAATTTCTTAACTCTAATCTTTATTTTAGCATGAAAAAGTCAGTATTGACTAAAATAATACTTTTACAATGTTACTAAAATGGTGATGATTATTAATGTTACTAATGATTCACCCTGGATAACACAAACCATAGGGACATAGAAGTTAGACATTTTCTGGTCTCATTCTTAAAAATTCTGAATGTTGTATTGAATAGCATTTCCCCAGTAAATTTTATGGACCTAGTTCCAATACTAATTAGCTCTTTTGGCTTCTAAACCATCTCCAGGGAACTTTCCAGTTCCTTTTTTTAGCATTAGTATAGAACTTTTTTTTGCCCTTTCTGTTTTTACATGTAGTTTATTATTTCTATATTTTTATCTATAAATAAACCTGTTTTATATTTTTATAATGAGATATATTGGCATATAATATTAGTACTCATTTTATCTAACTCCCATTTTGATGATTTGTGACTTAAATTATCCTGGGATATTTTACCTGCAGGAGTCTTAAGACAAAGAAATCCCAATCCACAGAGGCCAACAAATTACTATGGGAATCCCATAGTCCTCTGGGTCAGCAAACAAATTTAAAAAAGAGTTTCTATGTACACAGGTAAACCTACTCCTTTAGGATACTCTTCCCATTATGAACTACTTCTTACATCAATATAGTTTCTTCTTAAGTAGTCACTGGGTGAAGAATGGATATTCTTAACAAAAAAGAATTAAATATAAAGGATTTACCATGCAGAAGTTTAAAATTTGATATGGGCTCTGAAAAAAATGCATGTGAACAAATTAGTAAACACTATTTCCCATCTAATTTGTTACCTAAAGTTGTATCTCTTTTCTTTAGACATTTAAGATCTAATTTTTAAAGTGCTTTAAAATAATATAAAGCACACACACATATTGGTAAACAATTCACTTTGGAGATGGTTATTGCAAAACTAATTTTGTAAATAAAAGTCCATGGCTGGGTTGTCAAACAACCATGGCTGGTTGTTTGAGTATATGTTTGAAAGACAAAACTGTATGTAGAAATGTTTAGAGGAGATTAGTTATCAAAAAGTAAGAATTACATGAAAATATTTATTAAATCATATTAAAATATTACATCAAAGTTTAGTGAGAATATTTTATCCACCTAGAGACAAGATTGGCCTCTGCATAAAAGTGATTACTAATTACAAGAGGCAGAGGATTGGATTGATTAAGCATTCATACCAGATATCCTGTGTTCAAAGTCTGATTCTCCCACTTGGCTGCTCTGTGCTGTGCTCAATTGTTCAGTTGTGTCCGACTCTTTGTGACCCTATAGACTGAAGTTCACAAGGTTCCTCTGTCCATGGGGATTCTCCAGGCAAGAATACTGGAGTGGGTTGCCATGCCCCCCTCCAGGGCCTGCTTTCTAATCCCTAGCAAGTTATTATATTTATTAGCTCCTTCTTGGTGTTTTTTCATCTGTAAAACAGGAGTAAAAAATCTGCATTATAGTTATTCCAAAGAATCAGTTTTTCTAAACTGTCTATAATATTAATACATAATAAATAGATGTATACATAATTTTCTGGAGCACAAATGCTTATGTTTAAAAGTGAGATCTTCAAAATTTCTTGGGACTCCAAAGGTCCCATTAGAAAGTTGCAGATCTACAGTCTCACTCCCTTTAAACCAGTATTTACCTTTTGGCATCTATAGAAATTTGCTTAGAAAATCATACTTTTAATAAACAAACATAATGTTTCAATTATTTCAAGTGATTATTTTAGTGTTGCCTGTAGGATAAATGTTAATTAGCATCTCTCAACAAACTATTTCTATTTGACTAGATGACACACAGCTTTCACCATTAGTCAAATTCCGTATCTCATCAGCTTCCTATCTTAGTCATTCTCTTTACTAGGTTAAAAAAAAAAAGATCCTATTTCGGATTTTTCATTAATATGGCAGCAACTATTGGCAGCCCCCAAATCTGTGTATTTCAATTTAAAGCAGATGTAGAAATTATAAAGAATTTTCTCATAGAAGACTATACACAGCCCTCTTTTGTATGCTTGAGACAGAAATTAGAGACAGCTTCTATAAACCATGAAAATAATTTATTCCTTTAAACAATGACCCACTTGCTAACCCAATATGTCCTCACTAAATGGTCATAAGGTGAAGAATGGGTAGACCTAGTGGAGAGGAAATCTAAGGAAATTTTTGAACTATTTAAAACCTGAAATATATATTTTTTTAAGTTTCAGTTTGGGGTTGTAGTGAATGGATACCCATTCCATTTTTTGTTTTATTCATCTCTAAGAACTATTTTTCTGCTTGTCATTTCTTTTAGTGATTTGGATGAAGTTTTTGACAGCTGACAATTCATATATAAATAACAAAGATAAAATTAATTAAAATTAACATTCAGCCCCTAAGACATGGCAGATATTCTGAGTTCTTTATGTACATTTAATTTAAAGATACTACAATTTACTTATATTATCTCTTTTGTCCATCACAACGACCTTTGAGATAAGTACTATTATTGTCCTCATTTATTACAGATTATATAACTGACACACAAAGAAGTTAAGAAAATTGTATGAGGCCACACAATGAACAAATGATGGGGCCAGGATTTAAACTTATTTATTCTGAATCCTTATTGCCAAATTCAGACTTACACTGAAGAAAGTAGGGAAAACCACTAGACCATTCAGGTATGACCTAAATCAAATCCCTAATGGTTATAGAGTGGAAGTGACAAATAGATTTAAGAGACTAGATCTGATAGACAGATTGAGCTATGGACAGAAGTTCATGACACTGTACAGGAGACAGGGAGCAAGAACATCTTCAAGAAAAAGAAACACAAAAAAGCAAAATGATTGTCTGAGGAGGCCTTACAATAGCTGTGTAAAGAAAAGAAGCAAAAAGCGAAGGAGAAAAGGAAAGGTATACCCATTTGAATGCAGAGTTCCAAAGAGTAGCAAGGAGATATAAGAAAGCCTTCCTCAAAAATCAGTGCAAAGAAATAGAGGAAAACAACAGAATGGGAAAGACTAGAGATTTCTTCAAGAAAATCAGAGATACCAAGGGAATATTTCATGAAAATATGGGCTCAAAAAAGGACAGAAATGGTATGGACCTAACAGAAGCAGAAGATATTAAGAAGAGGTGGCAAGAATACACAGAAGAACTGTACAAAAAAGATCTTCATGACCCAGATAATCATGATGGTGTGATCACTCACCTAGAGCCAGACATCCTGGAATGTGAAGTCAAGTGGGCCTTAGGAAGCATCACTATGAAGAAAGCTAGTTGAGGTGACAGAATTCCAGTAGAGCTATTTCAAATCCTGAAAGATGATGCTGTGAAAGTGCTGCACTCAATATGCTAGCAAATTTGGAAAACTCAGCAGTGCCCACAGGACTGGAAAAGGTCAGTTTTCATTCCAATCCTTAAGAAAAGCAATGCCAAGGTATGCTAAAACTACCGCACAATTGCACTCATCTCACACACTCACTAAGTAATGCTCAAAATTCTCCAAGCCAGGCTTCAACAATACATGAACCATGAACTTCCAAATACTCAAGCTGGTTTAAGAAAATGCAGAGGAATCAGAGATCCAATTGCCAACATCCTCTGGAGCATCGAAAAGGCAAGAGAGTTCCAGAAAAAAATCTATTTCTTCTTTATGGACTATGCCAAAGCCTTTGACTGTGTTGATCACAATAAACTGGAAAATTCTGAAAAAGATAGGAACACCAGACCACCTGGCCTGCCTCTTGAGAAATCCATATGCAGATCTGGAAGCACCAATTAGAACTGGACATGGAACAACAGACTGGTTCCAAATAGGGAAAGAAGTATGTCAAGGCTGTATATTGTCACCCTGCTTATTTAACTTATATGCAGAGTACATCATGAGAAATTCTGGGCTGGAGGAAGCACAAAATGGAATCAAGATTGCTAGGAGAAATATCAATAACCTCAGATATGCAGATGATACCACCCTTATGGCAGAAAGTGAAGAAGAACTAAAGAGCCTCTTGATGAAAGTGAAAGAGGAGAGTGGAAAAGTTGGCTTAAAGCTCAACATTCAGAAAATGAAGATCATGGCATCTGGTCTCATCACTCATGGCAAATGGATGGAGAAACAGTGGAAACAGTGGCAGACTTTATTTTATAGGGCTCCAAAATCACTGAAGATGATGACAGCAGTCATGAAATTAATAGACACATAATCCTTGGAAGAAAAAGTATGACCAACCTAGATAGCATATTAGAAAGCAAATACATTACTTTGCTGACAAAAGTCCATCTAGTCAAGGCTATGATTTTTCTAGTAGTCATGTATGGATGTGAGAGTTGGACTATAAAAACACCTGAGCACCAAAGAATTGATGCTTTTGAACTGTTGGGTTGAAGAAAACTCGAGAATCCCTTGCTCTGCAAAGAGATCCAACCAGTTCATCCTAATAGAAATCAATTCTTAATATTCATTGGAAGGACTGATGTTGAAGCTTAAACTCCAATAATTTGGCCATCTGATGAGAAGAGCTGACTCATTTGAAAAGACCCTGATGCTGGTAAAGTTTGAAGGTGGGAGAAGAGGATAACAGAGAATGAGATGGTTGGATAACATCACCAACTCAAAGGGCATGAGTTTGAGTAAATTCCAAGAGTTGGTGATGGACAGGGAGACCTGGTGTGCTGTGGTCCATGGCGTCGCAAGGAGTCAGACAAAACTGAGTGACTGAAATGAACTGAACTGATCCTGACTCCAGAATCTAGCCTCTTAATTGCAACAATAATCTTTCTATATGATTCTTTCATTTTTAAATGATAAAATATCACATTCAAAATAGCTAAAGACAAAAAAAAAAAAATGCTAAAAATTTGACTTCTTTCACTGTTAAATATATACCAAGAAATATCTTTGGCACTTCTCCCTATATCAGGCCTGTCTCATTATTTTTTTGGCTTCATTCTCAAGCAAACTCTCCTTTAGAGTTGACAGTGGTTGAAATTCTATCCTCTCAAAATTCCCATCAGAGAAGAGAGATAAAGGTGTGGGTGGGGGCAGGAGAAGGGGGGCTTATTTTTCCCAACAGTTTTAGGAAAATATTTGACCATCTACTTAATTACACATTAAACAAATGATATTGCCTTGTAATCAATGAGTTTGAGTCACTGAGTATTGATCAACTTCTTATGCAGAGTTGAGTCAAAAGGCATACCTGAAAATGCGTACACTAACATAGGTGTAATGTAAAATTATTCACATTTTTCATTATGCCTTTCCACTCTGAATCAAGATCTATTGATGACTGTGAGGTTTCTGCATAAATAAAGGAATTATGTGAATTATCATTTAGGTAATTAATTACCTAATTAGGTATCAATTATCATTGAATAATATTCCAAAAATATGCATATTATTCACATCCTTGCTATATAGATAGCTGATTCTCTATTAGTTTGATGCCATTTCACTTGTTCTAGTCCAAAAAATATCATTAAGGGGATCAATTAAGAGTAAAACTCTTTTTTGCGTTATAGACATTCTGTGATAAACAGAGAAAAAGTGGTCAAGGAATTTTCTCCTGTAAACACAGATAATGTGAGATAATTCTTTATCAGTAAGTCAACTGATTTATTCAAATTTAAGTTAAATATATGACAGCAATTATCCTTTTATATTTCATATCATGATTGCCGGGAGAAATATCAATAACCTCAGATATACAGATGACACCACTCTTATGGCAGAAAGTGAAGAGGGGCTAAAAAGCCTCTTGATGAAGGTGAAAGTGGAGAGTGAAAAGGTTGGCTTAAAGCTCAACATTCAGAAAACGAAGATCATGGCATCTGGTCCCATCACTGCATGGGAAATAGATGGGGAAACAGTGCAAACAGTGTCAGACTTTGTTTTTCTGGGCTCCAAAATCACTGCAGATGGTGACTGCAGCCATGAAATTAAAAGACGCTTACTCCTTGGAAGGAAAGTTATGACCAACCTAGATAACATATTCAAAAGAAGAGACATTACTTTGCCAACAAAGGTTCGCCTAGTCAAGGCTATGGTCTTTTCTGTTGTCATGTATGGATGTGAGAGCTGGACTGTGAAGAAGGCTGAGCGCTGAAGAATTGATGCTTTTGAACTGTGGTGTTGGAGAAGACTCTTGAGAGTCCCTTGGACTGCAAGGAGATCCAACCAGTCCATTCTGAAGGAGATCAGCCCTGGGATTTCTTTGGAAGGAATGATGCTCAAGCTGAAACTCCAGTATTTTGGCTACCTCATGCGAAGAGCTGACTCATTGGAGAAAACTCTGATGCTGGGAGGGATTGAGGGCAGGAGGAGAAGGGGACGACAGAGGATGAGATGGCTGGATGGCATCACTGACTCGATGGATGCGAGTCTGGGTGACCTCCGGGAGCTGGTGATGGACAGGGAGGCCTGGCGTGCTGCAGTTCATGGGGTCGCAAAGAGTCGGACACGACTGAGCGACTGATCTGATCTAATCTGATTTCATATCATATGTTGATATTATGTCATTTCCAACATTGTAACCTGATAAAGTATTGCTTTATTTTTTACAATAATATTAATGGTCCGTTTCACTTTTCAATATTCTCAGCAGTTATTTGACTTGTGACAATTTTTTCATCTCAAAAGTATATCTTGGATTATGTTTTTGTGTTTTTTGGTCTATTCTCTGCCTTTCATGTCCAATAACTGATTTTCTGTGTTCTTGAAAAACTTGAAGTTTTCCCAAAAGTTTCATCTGTTATAGTTAAAAAGGACATGCCACTAATTAAGAGCATTTCATATTATAAGGTACACTGATTAGTAAAAGCAAAAAATTATAAGCCTCTTAAATTTCAGTTTTCAGTTATTCATGAGGTTTTCCTATGATCACTCTCCTATCACTTAATGCCTATAGATTTATTTATTCCAGTACATAAAAATTAATATTCTGTACTTACACTGGAACAAGAAAAACTATTATCTTTTAAAATAAAATATTATTTATTTCAAGCTGTAATATTTACGTAACCATTTTCATCTGACACACACTTGGTCATTAAAGCAATACAATTAAGCTTCTGCAAAAGTGCCTATCCCAGTGTAAATGGACAACATAAACTTGATCAAATTGTTCAAGAGGACATTAACACATTGGTCACTAGAAATACATGGCCTAAATTACCACTGGGAAAATGTGTACACTTAGAAAGTACTGAATGCATGGTTCCCTGATTCTCTTGTAATCTCTGTGGAAATGTCTCCTTGAGTCAAGCTTAACTGGATGAACTGGAGGAAATATCTGGGGAGGTGTGGCCAAGATAGTGCTGTAAGAAAACCCTGGGATCACCCTCTCCCCCAGGTACACCAAATTATAACTATTTAAAGAGCAACTATTTATAAGAATCACATGAAGATTGGAAAAATAGATTTTCCACAACTAAATATATTAAAAATAAAAAACATACAAGATGGGAGGAGGGGTAAAAAGGCAAGGTAGAACCAAGATCCACCACAAAGAATATGCAACCCACCAATGGGAGAATATCACAGTTTCAGAGGCTCTTGCAAAGAAAGAATGACTCAAAATCCATATCAGGTGTACCAGCCCAGGAGCCATGCCCCAGAAAGACACACCTCTAGAACATCTGGCTTTGAAGACCAGTGGCTGGCTGTTACATGTGGCTGAGACTAGGGGACTTCAGAAAATAGACACTCTGCTCTTAAAGGGCTTGCACAAAATCTCACATACTCAGAGATTACACAGAGAGGCAGTATGTTAAAAAAGAGCTTGAGTCAGATACACTTGCTAATCTTAAATTTTCAAAAAGGTAAGAGGCAACTCAGACCCAACCGGGGACACAGATGCTGGCAGAGGCCATTTTGAGAAAGATCACTCTATCACAAGAAAACTAGTGATGGAAAGAGCCATTTTGAAGTCTTCCTTCTAATTTATTAGTGCTGGGGGCTTACCTACCCACCAGAAGGCTAGCACCAGACCCAGAAATCCACAAGGTATGAAGCCAGCAGCATAATGTCCCAGCCTCTCATACCAGGAGTTGAAGCCTCTGCAAGAGGCAAGATCTGGCAGCTAACCGGGCTGACGGTCAGCCCCACCCAACACCACACTCACAGCAGTCAGTGCCACCACAATAGAAGATACCACACAGCCTACCCAGAGGGCCTTCTGAGAGCATTTAGATTCAGTGACCATACAGGACTATGCTGCTGGGCCCCATAGGACATCTCCTGGGCTGTAAACATAAACATAACCAACTGACCTAACACATAAAGGTAAACACAAAGCTTTCTGCAATGTGAGAAGACGGAGGAGTATGTTTCAAATGAAGGAACATGACAAAACCTCAAAAATGAACTAATTAAAGTGAGGATATGTAATATATCCCGGGGAAGGCAATGGCACCCCACCCCAGTACTCTTGCCTGGAAAATCCTGTGGACAGAGGACCCTGGTGGGCCACAGTCCATGGGGTCGCTAAGAGTCGGACATGACTGAGCGACTTCACTTTCACTTTTCACTTTTATGCATTGGAGAAGGAAATTGGCAACCCACTCCAGTGTTCTTGCCTGGAGAATCCCAGGGACGGCGGAGCCTGGTGGCTGCCATCTATGGGGTCGCACAGAGTCAGACACGACTGAAGTGACTTAGCAGCAGCAGCAGCATGTAATATATCCACTAAGAAATCAAAGCAATTAATAATCATAAAAATGCCCAACCAATCAGGATAAGAATGAACATAGTGAGAAGTTCAGCAGAGAGAAAATATAAAAAACCAAGCAGAGATTAACAATGGAATAGCTTAAATAAAAATTACACTAGAAGGAATCAACAGTAGAGTAGATGATATAGAGGGACAGATCAGTGAACTGGAAGACAGTAGTAGGGATCACCCAATTTGAACAAAAATAATTAATAAGGACCATGGAAGAGAATTCTGAGACAATATCAAGCATAGTACCTTTTGCATTAGAGAAGTCCCAAAAGAAGAAGAGACAAATAAAGAGGCAGAGAATGTATTTGAAGACATAATAGCTGTAAACTTTCCTAACCTGGGAAAGGAAACAGACATCCAGGGAGAGAAGCCACATAGAATCCCATACAAGGTAAACCCAAATAGATTCATAACATGACACTATAACTAAAATGACAAATACTACAGATAAAGAGAATCTTAAGAGCATCAAGAAAAATTCAGTGAGTTATGTACAAGAAAACTACCATCAGACAATAATCTGACTTTTAAGCAGAAGTTTGCAGGCCAGAAAGGAGTGGAATGATATATTCAAAGTGATAAAAGAGAAAAATCTAAACCAAGTATACTCACCCTAGCAAAGCTACCATTCACATTTTAAGGAGGGATAGTTTTACAGACAAGCAAAAGCTAACAGAGTTCAGCAACTCTAAACTGACTTTACAAAAAATGTTAAAACGACTTCACTAGTAGAAAACAAAAGAGTACAGCTAGAAATACAAAAATTATGAAAGGAAAAGTCTTATTGATAAAGGCAAGCATACATTAAAGGTATTGGGTCAAACATTTGTATAACTAGAAGAAAGATTAAAAGATAAAAGGAGTGAAATCATCTATAATCATAATAAGTATCAATAGTAAAGGATACACAAATGATGTAAAATATGTCAAAAATATTATACTTGGGAAGTGGGTAAAAATGCAGAGTTGTTAAAATGTGTTTGAATTTGAGAGTATCAATTTAAGATAATCACTATTATAGATAATATATTTAATAAATAAGCATACTTACATATGTAAGTATGCTTATTTATTAAATATATTATCTATAATAGTGATTATATGACTTCCCTGGTGGCTCAGATGGTAAAGTGTCTGTCTACGATGTGAGAGACCTGGGTTTGATCCCTGGGTTGGGAAGATCCCTTGGAGAAGGAAATGGCAATCCACTCCAGTACTATTGCCTGGAAAATCCTATGGACAGAGGAGCCTGGTAGGCTACAGTCCATGGAGTCGCAAAGAGTTGGACAAGACTGAGCGACTTCATGTTCACATATATATATATATATATATATATATATATATATGATATATGTGTATATATGAATCTCATGGAAACCACAAACCAAAAACCTATTATAGATATATGCACAAAGTAGAGAAAGAAATCCAAATATAACATTAAAGAGTAGTCATAAAGTAACAAGGGAAGACAGCAAAAGAATAAGAAACAGAACTGGGGGAGGAGCTAAGATGACGGACGAGTAGGACAGGGAGAATACTTTCTCCTCCACAAATTCATTAAAAGAACATTTTAACACTAAGTAAATTCTACAAAACAACTTCTGAATGCCGGCAGAGGACATCAGGCACTTAGTAAGACAATTCATTGTCTTTCAAAAGAGATTACAAGCCCTGTATTAACAACTTTTGTGGAGAAGTGGCACGGACACCAGCATTTGCTATTAGCAAGCGAGGGCTGGGCTAGGAGGAGCGGCGTGGCCTGCATCACTTTGAGTAAGGATTTGGTCTCTACTTGAGTGAAATAACCAGACTGTCGGATATCTACTACATCAAAAGTCAGTGCTAACCTAAGATACCACCAGGACTACATATGCAACAAAGGACTGCACTGAGATACCCGGCTGCAGACCGTCCCACTCCAGTGACAGGCAGCCAGAGCCAGAAGCGGGCAATCACAGCCCTAGAGAGACATTATTTACAAAACTGTAAGTAGGTTTCTGTGGTAACTAACGCTTCTTGGGGCTCTGGATGGTTAACATCTGCCTGAGAAGGTGCGCCGGTTGTATACCCAGAAAACTGCGCGGCAGGGAGGCGATAAGTCGCAGCAGCTGCGCTCGCTAAACACTTCATCACCTGCGCTACTCGGGCCTGGGAAGGGTAAAAAATGCAGACTCAACCGAGTCTGTGCTTCTGAGGACTATCCAAGTGCCTGAACCTGGCCGGCTTAGATTTGGGTGTTCATCTCCACCCCTCTTTGTAACAGGGCAGAGATCAGATATTGAAAAGACTAGTAAACTGCCTCAATAAAGAGAATTCAACAAACTACCAGAATATAGTAAGGACACTCTAAACTTGTCAATTTTAACAAGATGAGGAGACAGAGGAATACCCAGCAGCTAAAGGAACAGGATAAATGCCCACTAAACCAAACCAAAGAGGAAGAGATAGGGAATCTACCTGATAAAGAATTCCGAATAGTGATAGTGAAATTAATCCAAAATCTTGAAATCAAAATGGAATCACAGTTAAATAGTCTGGAGACAAGGATTGAGAAGATGCAAGAAAGGTTTAATAAGGACCTAGAAGAAATAAAAAATAGTCAACACGTAATGAATAATGCAATAAATGAGATCCAAAACACTCTGGAGGCAACAAATAGTAGAATAACAGAGGCAGAAGATAGGATTAGTGAATTAGAAGATAGAATCCTAGAAATAAATGAATCAGAGGAGAAAAAAAGAAAAACACATCAAAAGAAATGAAGACAATCTCAGAGACCTCCAGGATAACATTAAACGCTACAACATCCAAATCACTGGAGTTCCAGAAGAAGATAAAAAGAAAGACCTGGAGAAAATATTTGAGGAGATAATAATTGAAAACTTCCCTAAAATGGAGAAGGAAATAACCACTCAAGTTCAAGAAATCCAGAGAGTCCCTAACGGGATAAACCCAAGGCAAAACACCCCAAGATACATATTAATCAAATTAACAAAGATTAAATATACAGAACAAATATTAAAAGCAGCAAGGGAAAAAACATCAAATAACTCACAAGGGAATTCCGATAAGGATAACAGCTGATCTTTCAATAGAAACTCTCCAAGCCAGGTGGGAATGGCAAGACATAATTAAAGTGATGAAAGAAAATAACTTACAGCCCAGATTATTGTACCCAGCAAGGATCTCATTCAGATATGAAGGAGAAATCAAAAGCTTCACAGATAAGCAAAAGTTGAGAGAATTTTGCATCACTAAACCATTTCTCCAACAAAAACTAAAGGACATTCTCTAGATAGGAATCACTAAAAGGGTGTATAAATTTGAACCCAAAACAATAAAGTAAATCTTACTTATCAATAATTACTTTAAACATTAATGGGCTGAATGCCCTAATCAACAGATAAAGACTGGCCGAATCGATACAAAAACAAGACCCCTACATACTTTGTCTACAAGAGATAACCAAAAGATTAAAACGGGTCGAATGGATACGAAAACTAGACCCCTATGCATGTTGTCTACAAGAGAACTACCTTAAAATAGAGGATATACACTGACTGAAAATGAAGGGCTGGAAAAAGATTTTCTATGCAAATAAGAAACAAAAGAAAACAGGGGTAGCAATACTGATATCAGATAAAATTGACTTTAAAATAAAGGTCCTGAAAAGGAGACAATGAAGGTTATACATAACGACTTAAAGAAACAATCCAAAAAGAAGTTATAACAATTATAAATATATATGCACCCAACATTGGAGCATTGATATATCTAAGACAAGCACTAATTAGCATGATAGAAGAAATATACAACAACACAATAATAGTGGGAGACTTTAATACCCTACTCATACAATCTGGCTGCAATAGACAAAGTAAAGAGGAAAACATATTCACTTATGAGCCTCAAAAAATTCAGTTCACTTGGGAGAGTTTAAATAAATAAATAAAACAGATTTATTTTTTCATTCTGTAAATGTTTATTGACTATTTTATGGGTCTGATACCACTTTGGGTATTAAGGAGGAAGAAGTGACAAATGTGATCCTATCCTAAATAATATATTGTTGAAAAGATAGACCTACTAATACAAAATACCAAGATGTGTCTAAGATGAGGACACCCAAACTGGACTTTTAATTTCCTGAACTTTTCATTTCCAGATCAAACCTCCTAATATAAGATGAATTTAATATGATTTTTTAAAATGTTTTTTGTGATTAAAAACAGTAAGCCATTAGTTAAGAAATCACATATACTCCTCCCCACCATCACTCCCCTTCTTCCTTCCCTTTTCCCTCCCACCCTCATTGATCCTTTCTTTTGTCCATTTTCCTCTGCAAATAAATAAATAAATAAAATAAAATAGGAATTGTGACCACTTGCTTGCCAACTTCCTGTGGCTACTGTGAGTCTCTTAACATTTCCCTACTATTGGCCCAGTCACTAGAAATACCTGATACTTACTAAAAGCTTAGTGACAAGCTCTAGGCGGGGCTGTTTCTGGGTAGAATCCTATTTAATCCTCAAAATGCCTTCCTGCTAACTGCGTCTTTATACCCATTGTATAGATGAGGTAATTGTAGTTAGGGTCAGTTATCACAAGTGACTTGCCCAATATCACACAGCTATTCAGTGCTCAATACAGAACTTGAGCCTAGATTCGTAAAAAACAAAAAAGAAAGAAAGAAAGAAACAGAACTACAAAAACAACCAGAAAACATTAACAAAATGGCAATTGGTACACAGTCATCAATAACTATTTTAAAGGTAATTGAACTATTATAGGCCAATAACTGTGATAAGGATGTAAAAATCCTCACAAAATATTAGCAAAGTGAATTCAATAGTATACAGAAAGGAACATACAGTACGTCCAGGTGGGAGACAGAACAGAAACCACAACAGAAAACTAAAAAGTTGATCACATGGATCACAGTCTTGTCTCACTGAATGAAACTATAAGCCATGCTGTGTAGGGCCACCCCAGACGGACGGGTCATGGTGAAGAGTTCTGACAAAACATGGTCCACTGGCGAAGTGAATGGCAAACTACTTCAATATTCTTGCTTTGAGAACCCATGAACAGTTTGAAAAGGCAAAAAGATATGACACTGAAAGGTCAGTAGATGCCCAATAAAGAACAATATTGCATAGGAACCTTGAATGTTAAGGCCATGAATCAAGGTAAATTGGAAGTGTTCAAAAAGAAGGTGGAAGAGTGGACATCGACATTTTAGGAATCAGTGAACTAAAATAGACCAGAATGAACGAATTTAATTCAGATGACCATTATCTCTACTACTGTGGGCCAGAATCCTTTAGAAGAAATGGAGTAGCCCTAACAATCGACAAACAAGTCCAAAATACAGTACTTGGGAACAGTCTCAAAAATGACAGGATGATTTCTGTTTGTTTCCAAGGCAAAGTATTCAATACCACAGGAATCCAAGTCTACGCCCCAACCACTAGTGCTGAAGAAGCTGAAGTTGAATGGTTCTAGGAAGACCTACAAGACCTTCTAGAACTAACACCCCCAAAAGACGTCCTTTTCATCATAGGGGACTGGAATGCAAAAGAAGGAAGTCAAGAAATACCTGGAGTAACAGGCAAATTTGGCCTTGGAGTACAAAATGAAGCAGGGCAAAGACTAACAGAGTTTTGCCAAGAAAATTCACTGGTCATAGCAAATACCCTCTTCCAACAACACAAGACATGACTCTACACATGGGCATGACCAGATAGTCAATACCAAAATCAGATTGTCTATATTCTTTGCAGCCGAAGATAGAGAACTCTATAATCAGCAAAAACAATACCAAGATTTGAGTGTAGCTCAGATCATAAACCCTCTTCTTGTAAATTATGTCTTAAATTGAAGAAAGTAGGGAAAACCAGTAGGCCATTCAGGTATGACATAAATCAAATCCCTTACAATTATAGAGTGGAAGTGACAAATAGATTCAAGGGATTAGATATGATAAATAGAATGGTGCTTGAAAAACTATGGGTGGAGGTTTGTAACATTGTAAAAGAGGCAGTGATCAAAAACATCCTGAAGAAGAAGAAATGTAAAAGGCAAAATGGTTGTCTGAGGAGTCCTTACAAATGGCTGATAAAAGACAAGCTAAAGGCAAAGGAGAAAAGGAAAGATGTATCCATCCATCTGAATGCAGAGTTCTAAAGAATAGCAAGGAGATATAAGAACGCCTTCCTTAGTGATCAATGCAAAGAAATAGAGGAAACAAATAGAATGGGAAAGACTAGAGATCTCTTCAAGAAAATTAGAGATAACAAGGGAACATTTCATGAAAAGATAGGCACAATAAAGGACAGAAACGGTATGGACCTAACAGAAGTAGAAGATATTAAGAGGTGGCAAGAATACACAGAAGAACTACACACACACACACACACACACACAAATCCTAATGACCCAGATACCAGAAAGGTGTGATCACTCACCTAGAGCCAGACATCTTGGAATGTGAAGTCAAGTGGGCTTTAGGCAACATCACTACGAACAAAGCTAGTTAAGGTGATGGAATTCCAGCTATTTGAAATTAGAATTTCAAATCCTAAAGGTGATGCTGTGAAAGTGTTGCACTCAATATGCCAGCAAACTTGGAAAACTGAGCAGTGGTCACGGGACTAGAAAGTGTCAGTTTTCATTCCAATTCCAAAGAAAGGCAATGCCCCAAATGTTCAAACTACCACACAATTGCAATCATCCTACATGCTAGCAAAATAATGCTCAAATTTGCCAAGCAATGCTTCAATAATACATTAACTGAGAAGTTTGAGGTGTTAAAGCTGGATTTTAAAAAGTCAAAGGAGGGGAGGAGCTAAGATGGTGGAGGAATAGGATGGGGAGAACACTTTCTTCTCCACAAATTCATCAAAAGAACATTTAAATGCAGAGTAAATTCCACAAAACAACTTCTGAAAGCCGGCAGAGGACATCAGACACCCAGAAAAGCAGCTCATTGCCTTCTAAAGGAGGTAGGAAAAAATATAAAAGGCAAAAAAGAGACAAAGAGGAGGGACGGACCTCTGTCCAGGGAAGGGAGTCTTAAAAGAGAGAAGTTTCCAAACACCAGGAAACATTCTCACTGTCGAGTCTGTGCTGAGCCTGGGAATCACAGAGGACAACATAACAGGGAGGAAAATAAATAAATAATTAAAACCCACAGACTACGAGCCCTATGATAACTTCCCCAGCGGAGAAGCAGCGCAAACGCCTGCATCCGCCATTAGCAAGCGGGGGATGGGCAGGGAGGCGCGGAGCGGGCTGCATCATGGGCTGCATCGCGAGAGGAAGGACTGGCCTGAATAGCCCGAGCGCTACCTGAGCGAAATAATTTGGACTAGCAAACCAGACTGTGGGATACCTACCACACGAAAAGCCAGACCTAACCTAAGACACTGCCCTGCCTGCGCACAGAACAAAGGACTGTACAGAGATAGCCGGCTGCAGACTGTTCCCCTCCGGTGACAGGCAGCCAGAGCCGGAGGGAGGCAATCGCAGCCCCAGAGAGACATTATCCACAAAACTGTAAGCAGGCTTCTATGCTAACTAAGACTTCTTGGGGCTCTGGTCGGCCAACATCCGCCTAAGAAAGTGCGCTGGTTGTACACCTAGAAAACTGAGTGGCGGGGAGGCGATAAGTCGCAGAAGCCATGATTGCTAAACACCTCATTACCTGCGCAGCTGGAATCTGCGAAGGGCACAAATAGCAGGCCCAACTGAGCCTGGGCCTCTGAGGACTACCCGAGTGCCTGAACTTGAGCGGCTTAGACCTGGGAGGGGCAAGGAGCCCAGGGCCGGTCGTGGAGGGTTCCGGTGGGGAAACAGAGAGCCTGAGCAGAGTGGGCAGGGAGGCTACACGTGCCATGAGTGGGGGCAGGCCCAGTGTGGCTGAGCCACTGCGTGCACACGCCAGTGTTATTTATTTGCAGTGTCCCTCCCACCCCACAGTGCGACTGAACAAGTGAGCCTTAAAAAAAAAAAAAAAAGGGTGTCCACCACCGCCCCCTTTGTATCAGGGCAGAAATCAGACACTGAAGAGACCAGCAAACAGAAGAAGCTATAACAGAGGGAACCGCTGTGGAAGCGACAGGCAATAAACTAAAAACCTCTTGGTTAGTACCAACTACACAGAAAGGGGACTATAAACCTTGAGAAATTTAAGCCGGAACAAGGAACTAGCAGAAAATGAACTGAACCCACAATACCCACAACAATAACAGAGAAAGTTTTACATATATTTTTACTATTTTTACCATCATTTTTTTGTTCTTTCTTTTTTTTTTTTTTTAAAGGAAGAAAAAAACTTTTTTTTAATTTTTTTTATCCTCTGCGCGCTAGTACCACTCTCTAAGCCCATTAATTTTCCCTTTTAGAACCTACTATGGGGTACCATTTTTCACGCCTATAATAAAAAAAATAAATAAATAAAAGACCCTTCTTTTTGAAAAAAAAAAAAAAAAAAAAAAACTTCATATATATATTTTTTATAACTTTTGCGACCCCCTCTTTTTTTCTTTTTTTTTCTTTCTTTTTTTATTTTCTTTAACATTGTATTTTTGAAACTCCAAACTCTGCTCTAGATTCATAAGTTTAGCTTATTGGTAATTGTTATCAATATTGTATCTGTTTTTTTTTTTTTTTTTAATAACTTTTGTGACTTTTTTTTTCCTCCCTCTTCCTATCTCTTCATCTTTTCTTTGACATTGTATTCCTGAAATTCCAAACTCCAATCTAGATCTTTAATTTATGATGTCTGGTATATGTAATCAATTTGTGCCTATATCTTCTTTATAATTTTTGTGATTTTGTTTGTTTTTGGTTTTGTTTTTATTTTCTTTCTTTCTTTTTTTCCCCCTATCTTTCCTTTTCTTCTTCTATTCTTTAACATTGTATTTATGAAACTCCAACTCTACTGTAGATTTTTAACTTTTGCTTTTTAATATTGGTTATGATTTTGTACCTATATTTTCTTTATAACTTTTGTGACTCTTTCTTTTTCTCTTTTTTCTTTTTCTCTCTTTCTTTTCCTTCTTCTTTTCTTTAACACTGTTTTTTTGAAACTCCAAACTCTACTCTAGATTTTTAATTTTTGCTTTTAGTTATTTGTTACCAATTCTGTACCTTTAAGAACCTAATCTTCAGTACCCACTTTTTACTAGGGAGCGAGATTACTGGCTTGGCTGTTCTCTCCACCTTGGGATTTTCCTTTTTCTCCAACAGTTCGCCTGTGTCTCCTCCCTAACTCCTCTCTATTCTATCCAACTCTGTGAATTTCTGAGTGTTCCAAATAAAGGAAAACACTTAGGGAACTGATTACTGACTAAATCTGTCTCTCTCCTTTTCATTCCCTCCTTTTATCCTCCTGACCACCTCTATCTCCTTCCTCCCACTTGTCTTCTCTGTATAACTCTGAACATCTCTGAGCGGTCCAGTTGTGGAGTGCAGTATAGAAGGAGAAGTTTTGAGACTACTGTAAAAATAAGACGGATAACTGGAAGCAGGAGGCTTAAGTCCAAACCCTGATCCCATGGAACATTAATTGACAGGCGCTCATCAAATGCCTCCATACCTACACTGAAACCAAGCATCACACAAGGGCCAACAAGTTCCACGGCAAGACATACCAAGCAAATTCTACAGAAACACAGCCCTGAGCTCCAATATACAGGTTACCCCAAGTCACCCCAAAATCATAGACATCTCATAACTCATTACTAGACACTCCATTGCACTCCAGAGAGAAGAAATCCAGCTGCATCCACCAGAACACCGACACAAGCCTCCATAACCAAGAAACCTTGACAAGCCACCTGTACAAACCCACACACAGTGAGGTAACACCACAATAAAAAGAACTCTGCAAGCTGCCAGAATACAATAAGGACACCCCAAACTCAGGAATTTAAACAAGATGAAGAGACAGAAGAATAACCAGCACGTAAAGGAAAATGATAAATGCCCACCAAACCAAACAAAAGAGGAAGAAATAGCGAATCTACCTGATAAAGAATTCCGAATAATGATAGTGAAATTAATCCAAAATCTGGAAACCAAAATGGAATCACAGATAAATAGCCTGGAGAAAAGCATTGAGAAGATGCAAGAAAGGTTTAACAAGGACCTAGAAGAAATAAAAAAGAGTCAATATATAATGAATAATGCAATAAATGAGATGCAAAACACTCTGGAGGCAACAAATAGTAGAATAAGAGAGGCAGAAGATAGAATTAGTGAATTAGAAGATAGAATGGTAGAAATAAATGAATCAGAGGAGAAAAAAGAAAAATGAATTAAAAGAAATGAGGACAATCTCAGAGACCTCCAGGACAATATTAAACATTACAACATTCGAATCATAGGAGTCCCAGAAGAAGAAGACAAAAAGAAAGACCATGAGAAGATACTAGAGGAGATAATAGTTGAAAACTTCCCTAAAATGGGGAAGGAAATAATCACTCAACTCCAAGAAACCCAGAGAGTCCCAAACAGGATAAACCCAAGGCGAAACACCCCAAGACACATATTAATCAAATTAACAAAGATCAAACACAAAGAACAAATATTAAAAGCAGCAAGGGAAAAACAACAAATAACACACAAGGGAATTCCCATAAGGATAACAGCTGATCTTCCAATAGAAACTCTCCAAGCCAGGAGGGAATGGCAAGACATACTTAAAGTGATGAAAGAAAATAACCTACAGCCCAGATTATTGTACCCAGCAAGGATCTCATTCAAATATGAAGGAGAAATCAAAAGCTTCACAGATAAGCAGAAGCTGAGAGAATTCAGCACCACCAAACCAGCTCTCCACAAATACTAAAGGACATTCTCTAGACAGGAAACACAAAAAGGGTATATAAATTCGAACCCAAAACAATAAAGAAATGGCAATGGGATCATACTTACCAATAATTACCTTAAATGAAAATGGGTTGAATGCCCCAACCAAAAGACAGAGACTGGCTGAATGGATACAAAAACAAGACCCCTATATATGTTGTCTACAAGAGACCCACCTCAAAACAGAGGACACCTACAGACTGAAAGTGAAGGGCTGGAAAAGGATTTACCATGCAAATAGGGACCAAAAGAAAGCAGGAGTAGCAATAATCATATCAGATAAAATAGACTTTAAAACAAAGGCTGTGAAAAGAGATAAAGAAGGTCACTACATAATGATCAAAGGATCAATCCAAGAAGATAGAACAATTATAAATATATATACACCCAACATAGGAGCACCGCAATATGTAAGACAAATACTAACAAGTATGAAAGGAGAAATCAACAATAACACAATAATAGTGGGAGACTTTAATACCCCACTCACAACAATGGATAGATCAACTAAACAGAAAATTAACAAGGAAACACAAACTTTAAATGATACAATAGACCAGTTAGACCTAATTGATATCTATAGGACATTTCATCCCAAAACAATGAATTTCACCTTTTTCTCAAGTGCACATGGAATCTTCTCCAGGATAGATCACATCCTGGGCCATAAATCTAGCCTTGGTAAGTTCAGAAAAATTGAAATCATTCCAAGCATCTTTTCTGACCACAATGCAGTAAGACTAGATCTCAATAACAGGAGAAAAACTATTAAAAATTCCAAAATATGGAGGCTGAACAACACGCTGCTGAATAACCAACAAATCACAGAAGAAATCAAAAAAGAAATCAAAATCTGCATAGAAACGAATGAAAATGAAAACACAACAACCCAAAACCTGTGGGACACTGTAAAAGCAGTCCTAAGGGGAAAGTTCATAGCAATACAGGCAGACCTCAAGAAACAAGAAAAAAATCAAATAAATAACCTAAATCTACACCTAAAACAACTAGAAAAGGAAGAAATGAAGCACCCCAAGGTTAGTAGAAGGAAAGAAATCTTAAAAATTAGAGCAGAAATAAATGCAAAAGAAACACAAGAGACCATAGCAAAAATCAACAAAGCCAAAAGCTGGTTCTTTGAAAGGGTAAATAAAATTGACAAACCACTAGCCAGACTCATCAAGAAACAAAGGGAGAAGAATCAAATCAATAAAATTAGAAATGAAAATGGAGAGATCACAACAGACAACACAGAAATACAAAGGATCATAAGAGACTACTATCAGCAATTATATGGCAATAAACTGGACAACGTGGAAGAAATGGACAAATTCTTAGAAAAGTACAACTTTCCAAAACTGGATCAGGAAGAAATAGAAAATCTTAACAGACCCATCACAAGCACGGAAATTGAAACTGTAATCAGAAATCTTCCAGCAAACAAAAGCCCAGGTCCAGACGGCTTCACAGCTGAATTCTACCAAAAATTTAGAGAAGAGCTAACACCTATCCTACTCAAACTGTTCCAGAAAATTGCAGAGGAAGGCAAACTTCCAAACTCATTCTATGAGGCCACCATCACCCTAATACCAAAACCTGACAAAGATGCCACAAAAAAAGAAAACTACAGGCCAATATCACTGATGAACATAGATGCAAAAATCCTTAACAAAATTCTAGCAGTCAGAATCCAACAACACATTAAAAAGATCATACACCATGACCAAGTGGGCTTTATCCCAGGAATGCAAGTATTCTTCAATATCCGCAAATCAATCAATCTAATACACCACATTAACAAATTGAAAAATAAAAACCATGTGATTATCTCAATAGATGCAGAGAAAGCCTTTGACTAAGTTCAACATCCATTTATGATAAAAACTCTCCAGAAAGCAGGAATAGAAGGAACATACCTCAACATAATAAAAGCTATATATGACAGACCTACAGCAAACATTATCCTCAATGGTGAAAAATTGAAAGCATTTCCTCTAAAGTCAGGAACAAGACGAGGATGCCCACTTTCACCATTACTATTCAACATAGTTTTGGAAGTTTTGGCCACAGCAATCAGAGCAGAAAAAGAAATAAATGGAATCCAAATTGGAAAAGAAGCAGCAAAACTCTCACTGTTTGCAGATGACATGATCCTCTACGTAGAAAACCCCAAAGACTCCACCAGAAAATTTATAGAACTAATCAATGAATACAGTAAAGTTGCAGGATATAAAATCAACACACAGAAATCCCTTGCATTCCTGTACACTAATAATGAGAAAATAGAAAGAGAAATTAAGGAAACAATTCCATTCACCATTGCAATGAAAAGAATAAAATACTTAGGAATATATCTCCCTAAAGAAACTAAAGACCTATATATAGAAAACTATAAAACACTGGTGAAAGAAATCAAAGAGGACACTAATAGATGGAGAAATATACCATGTTCATGGATTGGTAGAATCAATATAGTGAAAATGAGTATACTACCCAAAGCAATTTATAGATTCATTGCAATCCCCATCAAGCTACCAACGGTATTCTTCACAGAGCTAGAACAAATAATTTCTCAATTTGTATGGAAATACAAAAAACCTCAAACAGCCAAAGCTATCTTGAGAAAGAAGAATGGAACTGGAGAAATCAACCTGCCTGACTTCAAGCTCTACTACAAAGCCACAGTCATCAAGACAGTATGGTACTGGCAAAAAGACAGAAATATAGATCAATGGAACAAAATAGAAAGCCCAGAGATAAATCCACGCACCTATGGACATGAACACCTTATCTTTGACAAAGGAGGCAAGAATATACAATGGATTAAAGACAATCTCTTTAACAAGTGGTGCTGGGAAAACTGGTCAAACACTTGTAAAAGAATGAAACTAGAACACTTTCTAACACCATACACAAAAATAAACTCAAAATGGACTAAATATCTAAATTTAAGGCCAGAAGCCATAAAACTCCTAGAGGAGAACATAGGCAAAACACTCTCTGACATACATCACAGCAGGATCCTCTATGACCCACCTCCCAGAATATTGGCAATAAAATCAAAAATTAAAAAAAATGGGACCTAATTAAACTTAAAAGCTTCTGCACAACAAAGGAAACTATAAGCAAGGTGAAAAGACAGCCTTCAGAATGGGAGAAAATAATAGCAAATGAAGCAACAGACAAACAACTAATCTCAAAAATATACAAGCAACTCCTATAGCTCAATTCCAGAAAAATAAATGACCCAATTAAAAAATGGGCCAAAGAACTAAATAGACATTTCTCCAAAGAGGACAGACAGATGGCTAACAAACACATGAAAAGATGCTCAACATCACTCATTATCAGAGAAATGCAAATCAAAACCACTATGAGGTACCATTTCACACCAGTGAGAATGGCTGCAATCCAAAACTACACAAGCAATAAATGCTGGAGAGGGTGTGGAGAAAAGGGAACCCTCTTACACTGTTGGTGGGAATGCAAACTAGTACAGCCACTATGGAGAACAATATGGCGATTCCTCAAAAAACTGGAAATAAAACTGCCTCATGATCCAGCAATCCCACTGCTGGGCACACACACTAAGAAAACCAGAATTGAAAGAGACACGTGTACCCCAATGCTCATAGCAGCACTGTTTACAAATAGCCAGGACTTGGAAGCAACCTAGACATCCATCTGCAGATGAATGGATAAGAAAGCAGTGGTACATATACACAATGGAGTATTACTCAGCCATTAAAAAGAATACATTTGAATCAGTTCTAATGAGGTGAATGGAACTGGAGCCTATTATACAGAGTGAAGTAAGCCAGAAAGAAAAACACAAATACAGTATACTAACGCATATATATGGAATATAGAAAGGTGGTAACAATAACCCAGTATGTGAGACAGCAAAAGAGACACTGATGTATAGAACAGTCTTATGGACTCTGGGAGAGGGAGACAGTGGGATGATTTGGGAGAATAGCATTGAAATATGTATAATATCATATCTGAAACAAGTCACCAGTCCAGGTACGATGCCTGATAACGGATGCCTGGGGCTGGCGCACTGGGATGACCCAGAGGGATGGTATGGGAAGGGAGGAGGGAGGAGGGTTCAGGATGGGGAACACATGTATACTTGTGGCAGATTCATTTTGATGAATGGCAAAAGCAAAACAATATTGTAAAGTTAAGCAAAATAAAATAAATAAATAAAAAGTCGAAGGAACCAGAGATCAAATTGCCAGCATTTGTTGTATCATAAAAAAGCTACAGAATTTCAGAAAAACCATCTACTTCTTTATTGACTACACTAAAGACTTTAACTGTGTGGGATCACAATAAGCCTTTATCGTGGGATCACAATAAACTGTGGAAAATTGTTCCACAGTTGGAAGATGGGAATTGGAGTTGGAGATAGGAATATCAGACCACCTTACTTGCCTCCTGAGAAATCTGTATGCAGGTCAAGAATCAACAGTAAGGACATGGAACAATCTATTGGTTCCAAATAGGAAAAGGAGTACATCAATGCTATATATTGTCACCTTGCTTATTTAACTTCTATGCAGAGTACATCCTGCAAAATGCCTGGCTGGAATCAAGATTGCTGGGAGAAATATCAATAGCTTCAGATATGCAGATGACAGTACCCTTATGGCAGAAAGTGAAGAAGAACTAAAGAGCCTCTTGATGAAAGTGAAAGAGGAGAGTGAAAATGTTGGCTTAACGCTCAACATTCAGAAAACAAAGATCATGGCATCTGGTCCCATCACTTAATGGCAAATAGATGGGGAAACAGTGGAAACAGTGTCAGACTTTATTTTCTTGGGTTCCAATATCACTGCAAATGGTGACTGCAGCCATGAAACTAAAAGACACTTGGTCCTTGGAAGAAAAGCTATTACCAACCTAGATAGCATATTAAAAACAGAGACATTACTTTGCTGACAGAGGTCCGTCTGGTCAAAGATATGGCTTTTCCATTACTCATGTATGGATACAAGAGTTGGACTATAATGAAAGCTGAGTGCTGAAGAACTGATGCTTTTGAACTGTGGTGTTGGACAAGACTCTTAAGAGTCCCTTAGACTGTAAGGAGATCAGATCAGCCAATCTTAAAGGAAATCAGTCCTGAATATTCTTTGGAAGGACTGATGTTGAAGCTGAAGCTCCAATACTTTGGCCACCTGATGTGAAGAACTGATTCCTTGGAAAAGACCCTGATGCTGGGAAAGATTGAGGGCAGAAGAAGAAGGGGATGACAGAGGATGAGATGGTTGGATGGCACCACCAATTCGATGGACACAAGTTTGAGCAAGCTCCGGGGGCTGGTTATGGACAGGAAAGCCTGGCTTGCTTCAATCCACGGGGACACAAAGAGTTGAACATGACTGAACGACTGAACTGAACTGAACCCATCCTATATATCTCTTAAACCACCTACTTGCTTGTATTTTTTAATATTATTAGTAAATTTTACTCTTAATACGATTTCAGATTTGTCTGAGTTTTATTTGAAACATTTGTTCCTTTATTTTTCCCAAAGCTTTTAAGACACACACGCACACTATATACACATAAATATCTTAGTCACATATAGAGGTGAAATATAACTACAAAATTTAAACAAGTAATAAAGAACAGAGGGTTCAGGATGATGCTTACCATCAGTAAGGGTGAAACAGGATGGGTTAATAAAAGGACAAAATCAGATGGCTAATTGATTATAATCAATATCTTAGTTTTCATTTGAATTAGTGATTCCATGGGTGCTTACGGCATTGTTAAAAATAACTATTAAGTTAGAATCACAGTGAGGTATTACAGCATGGCTGTTAGATTGGCTATCATCAAGAAGGTAAGAGGTAAGTATTGGTGAGGATGTGGAGAAAAAGGAATTCTTATGTACTTTAGTGAAAATGTAAATTGGTGCAGTTAGTATGAAAAACAGGACAGAAGTTCTTTAAAAACTTAAAAAAGGAACTACCATCTGACTCTGCAATCCCACTTCTAAATATATATCTAAAGAAAATGAAAACAGGAACTTGAAGAAATATACGTACTTCAGTGTTCATTGTAGAGTTATTCATGAATAACCAAGATATGGAAATGACTCGTGTCCATCAACAGATGAATAGATAAAAAAGATAAGATAAACATACATGCACATAAATATAAATATATACATATTTTTGTATGTAGTGGAGCATTATTCAGCCATGAGAAAGAAGAAAATCCTGACATTTTCAACAACATGGAGGACATTGTGGACATCATGCTAAGTGAAATACTAAACCAGACATGAAAGTCAAATGTTGCATAATGTAATATGTGTAATTTAGAAGTTTAAAAGTCAAATTCATAGGATATAAAAGTGTTTTTTTTCAGGGGCTGGAGGGTGGGTGAAAGAGGGAGAGGGTGGCATAAGGGTACAAACTCTCAGTAATAAGAAATAAGATCTGAAGATATAATGTTAAACATAGTAATTATAGTTCACAATACTGTACTGTGTAACTGAAAATTTTCTAAGAGAGTCAAATTTAAATGTTCTCTACAAATAAATGATGAACATGTTAATTAGCTAGATGAGGGAGATCCTTTCACAATGTATGTGTTTGTGCTTAGTCACATCTGACTCTGCAACCCCACAGACTGTAGAGCACAAGGCCCCTCTATGCATGGGACTTTCCAGACAAGAATACTGGAGTGGGTTGCTATTTTCTACTGCAGGCACCTTCCCGACCCACAGTTCGAACTTGTGTCTCTTGTGTCTCCTGGATCGGCTGGTGGATTCTTTATCACTGCACCACCTGGGAAGCCCATACGTCAAATCACTATGATGTACACTTTAAATATCTTATAATTTTATGCACAAATTAATCAAAAAAACTGAAATTAAAAATAAAATAAAAATAGGAAGCATGCAAAAATAGTGCAATTTAAAAAATACATAAACACTTAGGTACATTAAAAAGTGTCAAAAGTAGGTTCACCCCAATACTGCTATGCTGTCATATTTCAATAAATCAGTGAAATGACTAAGTAGAAATGTTTCCAGAATAAACTACAAATAAATACAAAGGGATATAGAACAGAATCTTAATTAAATTTTACTTCCTAATACTTATTATAGTAGCTGCTATTTGATATAAACTTCTTACATATATAATTGAATTTAAGGAACATTAAGTAGCAACTATCAAATTGTAGAAATATTCAGGGGATGGAAGGAACACATGCAATCTTCCTCCATCCTCAAATTCATTCAATAAAGCAACATGTACTAGCACAAAGAAGTTAAAATGAAACAGTCAACTTTTAGTTAAGTATGACAAATTGACTGGGAAAAACACATTCCCTTCTGTTCCCTTTGGAGGCTGTCCTTGAAATATAATAGCAGTCTGTCACGCTTTATACACTTTAAGATAGCGTTGGCAATTCAGAAAAAAATGATATCTGTATCTAGCATTAGGATTACCCTCATGAACATCTTGTTAGGTAATGTAAGTAGAGATTTGAATATAATATTGTTCCAATCTAGGGGAGAGAAAGTCACATAAATATCTCTTTAAATCATATATTCTATAATAAAAGTGTGATTATGGTGATGTGGAAGATTTACAAGATAAATTAACCAACAAACTTAAGATTACTACATAGACACTGAAATTGGCCAGTCTCAAATAAATGATTCATTTTATAATGAGCACATAAAATTTGGTAATTAAACAGATAACTTGGAAAAAATAATTCACACATGAAAATATTAGTTAGGCAATATGCATAATATGAAAAATAAAGAAAAACGTTCCACAATTAAATTTGCATAAAAACAAACAAATTTTAAAAATCACAATATTCAACATTTGCAAGAATATGAAAAATAAACATTTATGCATTGCTGGTGGCAGTACACATTCATAGTTTTGTTTTTTTTTTTTTTTTGATGGCAATTTAGCAGTATTTTTTAAAATCATAAAATCACTCAGATCTCTTTTTCTAGAATCACAATCTGGGGAACATAGTCTATAAATATAGATTAACTATTTTTAATGCCAAGTTAAGTAAACCTGTGGAAATTTCTAAAGTAACCATTCAAAGAATAACAATCAAATACTTAACTTCCAAAGCACTAAAGAAACAATAAAGGAAAATGAAATATAATTCAAAAGTCAACTCAAAAGAAAGTAAATGAATTACAGGGGAAAAATGAATATAGAAAAAAATCTAAATGAAGAAAGAACAAAATAAAATGTCAGAAAAAATACAATTATATCTGTAATCGAAGTGAATAAATTAAAGTTTATGAATTAATGTCAGAAAAGCCTTATTAAAACAAAATCCACTTATACACCACACCCAAGACGTATAGTGGTAAAAAGGCAAAGAGAGATAAGAAAAAATATACAGGCACAATGGAAAATGCCAAGAGAAAGCTCTAGTTGGGGTGTGTGTGTGTGTGTGTGTGTGTGTGTATGTGTGTGTGTGTTACAGTGTGCGTGCACATGTGCGTGCTAAGTTGCTTCAGTTGTGTCCGACTCTGTGTTACCCTATGGACTGTAGCCCACCAGGCTCCTCTGTCCATGGGATTCTCTAGGCAAGAATTCTGGAGTGGGTTGCCATGACCCCCTTCAGGGGATCTTCTCGAACCAAGGATCGAACCCACATCTCTTTAACTCTCTTGCACTGGCAGGCAGGCTCTTTACCTGTAGTGCTACCTGGGAAGTCCAAGCTGGTATAGCTACACAAAAACTTTACAGATGGGCCTCAGGACAAAAATTCACAACTAAAAATAGTGTCACTAAGTAAAGAAATGACCGTTCTAAATTTGTTAAATACCTAATACAACCATGTAAATAAAATTGTAAAGGAATCTGAGGGAAAGTTAACCAGAAACATCAGCATAGTGACTAGTTCTAGAATGAAAGGCAGGCAGCAATAGTGTTTACACTGGCATTTGAAGATAAATAGTGGTGTCTCTGGTTTTATTATCCTTTATAAACTGAATATATATGTTAGCTAAATATATTCATTTTACGTATATTTCATAAAATTAGCATCATAATATAATGCACAGTTAAACAAGTTTAATGGTATGTGTAATAGTTACCAAGTTGTGTTAGAAAGGTAGAATTTTTGTCATATTCTTGAAAATATTTTCAACCACCTTCTTACTCAACACAAATTATGAAATATAAGTTTAACACTAAATATGAGAATATAGATGAGTGACATATCTATTATTAAATAGTTAATGAACAGAGAGCTTTTAGAGCATAAGCATACCTTCTGCCATTAACTTGTTTGGAAATTGAAATTTATGTCACACAATACAGAAACCAGAAGTTAAAGGAGATTAAGACCTTCTAAAGCATAAAATAAAAGCCCAAAGTTAAATGATTCATAAAAGCTTGTGTTATAAATTTTCTACTTTAAAAAATATCCACATACCCTTTTCAGATAAGATCAGTCGCTCAGTCATGTCCAACTCTTTACAACCCCATGAATTGCAGCACACCAGGCCTCCCTGTCCATCACCAACTCCCAGAGATCACTCAAACTCACATTCATCGAGTCAGTGATGCCATCCAGCCATCTCATTCTCTGTCGTCCCCCTTCTCCTCCTGCCCTCAATCCCTCCCAGCATCAGAGTCTTTTCCAATGAGTCAACTCTTCGCATGAGGTGGCCAAAATACTGGAGTTTCAGCTTTAGCATCATTCCTTCCAAAGAAATCCCAGGGGGCTGATCTCCTTCAGAATGGACTGGGTGGATCTCCTTGCAGTTCAAGGGACTCTCAAGAGTCTTCTCCAACACCACAGTTCAGAAGCATCAATTCTTCAGTGCTCAGCCTTCTTCACAGTCTGGCTCTCACATCCATACATGACCACAAGAAAAACCATAGCCTTGACTAGATGAAACTTTGTTGGCAAAGTAATGTCTCTGCTTTTGAATATGCTATCTAGGTTGGTCATAACATTCCTTCCAAGGAGTAAGCGTCTTTTAATTTCATGGCTGCAGTCACCATCTGCAGTGATTTTGGAGCCCAGAAAAATAAAGTCTGACACTGTTTCCACTGTTTCTCCATCTATTTCCCATGAAGTGATGGGACTGGATGCTATGATCTTCGTTTTCTGAATGTTGAGATTTAAGCCAACTTTTTCACTCTTCACTTTCACTTTCATCAATAGGCTTTTTAGCTCCTCTTCACTTTCTGCCATAAGGGTGGTGTCCTCTGCATATCTGAGGTTATTGATATTTCTCCCAGCAATCTTGATTCCAGCTTGTACTTCTTCCAGTCCAGTGTTTCTCATGATGTACTCTGCATATAAGTTAAATAAACATAGCCTTTTACCCATAGTTAACATTTAAATTCCTACTAAAAATAGTACAACCAAACCACTCCAGTTCAGATATATAAGATGATGAATGTAGAAATGATTCTTCATAAAAGAAATCAAATGCTTAAGTACAAATATTTAATTTTTTAGTAATTAGTGTTTGTAATTTTTCCTGAAAGCATTTACTTGGAGATATAAAATAAAGACATAATCAATTCTTTATAATGGCATTTTTTTCTTTTTGGTGCAAGGCAAAAGGCTCTTTAAAGTGTAACTTTGCTTGAGATATATAATCAGTTGCATTTCATTGAATTAATTATATTTAATATTACTCAGCGAGAAATACTTAGACTGAATAGGTATATTTATTCACTTTGCATCCACTGAAAAGACTAAGAAATATAAAGGATCAGAGAGTCTATGAACTTGTAACTACATATAAACACTGTTTAACACTGTTTTATGGGGGAAGGTAGCTTCGCACGGTACATTACTGAATCCTTTATTAAATGTTGAATGGGTTTGGTGATGAATTAGCCCAACTTAAGCGAGGGTTAAAGGTAGTAGTGCATTAACTGCAGAATGTCATTATAAGCACTTTCTATTTTGGATTATTACTTTTTTACTTATTTGTCAGATATGTGGACTTTGACCTCTGTTCTGAGTTCAGCGTAGTAGAATCTTCTAAAGGACAAAAAAATAGTAGAAAACTCTAATAGAGTAGTATAAAATATATTATGGCCTATCAGTAACTATAATTCTGTTGGAGAAAGCAATTCTATTACAGTTCTTATTGTTAGACACTTCTTTTAACTGTCTGGAAAAAAGAAAACTATTTCTGTTAGCTAGGATTTTTGTTTTTGGCATGTGCTCAAAAATAACTAATATTTCCTGACCATTTTTAAAGAAGAGAGAATACAATATACACACTCATACACACATCTATATCTACACACACACACACATATGTGACAGACACACATATATCTTTATGTTATGACAATTTTTCTTTAAAACATCAGTCTTTTCATTCATAGAAACACAAGAACTTACCAGTTTACTAAATCTGAAAAGGAATCTCAAGATTTCAAATGGAGCGCCTAGACAAAAGTGTGAGGGTTAGTAGGATTCTCATTTTATTTTTGGATAAAGATTCATGACATATGAATTCATTCATGATATATTCATATAATACAAATCAACCTCATTTTGGATTTTAAAAAATTGCTTCAACTTTACTCACTGAGTAATTTAGCACAGAATCAGTTCACATACCTTCTCATTTGCAATAAATTTTTCAAGAATCCTGATGGGCCAAAACATACTATAAATAATGAGAATCTTCACTTGTACTATGACAATTATATTTGACTTTCATACTGCTTTTGGTCAAAAATACTAAATGGTACTTGGGTGCCCCTAACTAGAACATAATACCAATGATTTCCTTACTTAATCTTCCAAAATGTTCCCCTCCTAGACAATGTGCTGATTACCTTTTAAAGCACAAATAAAATTTCCATTGTACCTCTGAGATAAAATATGTTCATTTAGAACACAGAGATGGCTTTGTGGATCTATTTCAGTGTAGTAAGTCTATGAAACATCTATAATTCTCTAAGACTATATTTGCAAAGATCCTATCAATGTTATCCTTTAGGGGAACCCACTAACAAGGTATCTTGTTCATTGGTTAATATGCCAAAGTTATTTATAAGTAACAACAATTAATGCATTTTGACATTATTTTACATAACAGAAGTGTCATTTCCTAACAACTGGTTTAATGAATGTTACTGCAGTAGTTGATTATATTCTTTTCCTAAACTCTGCCTAATTAACTACTCAGCAATAGTGTCCACCATAATTCAGCTACTTGGTTAAATACATCAAAAGATTGAAACTATTAAAGAAAATCAATATACTTTTTTAAAAAATCTTCATCTTTTACAAAGTTAACACATGGCAGCAATGAGTCAAATTTATTAAACATGGCAAAGAATCTTGTCAAATATCTAAGAACTATAGGCATCTATGAAATGCTACAATTTGCCTATTCATATAAATCATCTATAAAATAATTTTAAAAGCAGGGAATTTTGGCATCAGACCTGGAGAGAATCTGACTGATTTACTTAAAACAAGTTATACAACTTTCCTGAGTTCTGCTTTTACTCACTTATAAAATTAGATAATAATACATAGGACTAAATGAGAAAAATAAATGAGATAATACATATAAATTATGGGTCAAATACTAGGTCTTTGTCAGTAACTTAACTAACAATAAAGATGAAGAATTTAGTTTCTTAAAAATGGATGAAATAGAATAAGAAAGTATTAGAAAATCTTAAACTTAGAAGCTCATCCATTATGATTAATGAAGAAAAATACTCTCTCCAAAAAAAGTTGGAAAGGAAAAAAATCTTATGGGAAGAAATTATAAGTATATATTAGATGAAAATGAAAATAAAACTGACACAAATCTCTAAAATAGAGGATGAGGCAAATAAAACTTAGAAATAAGAGGAAATAAAATTTGGAGCAAGTTATTGTCCCCAAACAACTGGAAGATAACATCAACTGAAATTAGTTTCCTAAACATAAACAGATTTTAACATATTTTCTAAAAGTTTACCTCATATATCGATTCTTAGTGTTAAGGTAATTAAACTAGTTCTATAGATACAAGTAATATTATACTTCATTTCCTCTCATCTGTGTTTTATATTTTAAGATCAGATCAGATCAGAACAGATCAGTCGCTCAGTCGTGTCCGACTCTTTACGACCCCATGAACTGCAGCATGCCAGGCCTCCCTGTCCATCACCAACTCCCAGAGGTCACTCAGACTCACATCCATCGAGTCAGTGATGCCATCCAGCCATCTCATCCTCCGTCGTTCCCTTCTCCTCCTGCCCCCAATCCCTCCCAGCATCAGAGTCTTCTCCAATGAGTCAACTCTTCGCATGAGGTGGCCAAAATACTGGAGTTTCAGCTTTAGCATCACTCCTTCCAAAGAAATCCCAGGGCTGATCTCCTTCAGAATATACTGGTTGGATCTCCCTGCAGTCCAAGGGACCCTCAAGAGTTTTCTCCAAAACCACAGTTCAAAAGCATCAATTCTTCGGCACTCAGTCTTCTTCACAGTCCAGCTCTCACATCCATACATGACCACAGGAAAAACCATAGTCTTGACTAGGCGAACCTTTGTTGGTAAAGTGATGTCTCTGCTTTTGAATATGCTATCTAGGTTGGTCATAACTTTCCTTCCAAGAAGTAAGTGTCTTTCAATTTCATGGCTGCAGTCACCATCTGCAGTGATTTTGGAGCCCAGAAAAATAAAGTCTGACACTGTTTCCACTGTTTTTCCATCCATTTCCCTTGTAGTGATGGGTCCAGATGCCATGATCTTCGTTTTCCGAATGTTGAGCTTTAAGCCAACCTTTTCACTCTCCACTTTCACTTTCATCAAGAGGCTTTTTAAGATAGTCATTTAATAATCTGAAGCAAAAAATGGGTAGGACTAATGTATATGAACATCACCAGATGGTCAACACCGAACTCAGAAATATTATATTCTTTGCAGTCAAAGATGGAGAAGCTCTATATAGTCAGCAAAAACAAAACTGGGAGCTGACTGTGGCTCAGATCATGAACTCCTTATTGCCAAATTCAGACTTAAATTGAAGAAAGTAGGGAAAGCCACTAGACCATTCAAGTATGACCTAAATCAAATCCCTTATGACTATACAGTGGAAGTGAGAAATAGATTTAAGAGACTAGATCTGATAGACAGAGTGCCTGATGAAGTATGGATGGAGGTTCATGACATTGTACAGGAGACAGGGATCAAGACCATCCCCATGGAAAAGAAAAGAAAAAATCAAAATGGCTGTCTGGGGAGGCCTTACAAATAGCTGTGAAAAGAAGAGAAGTGAAAAGCAAAGGAGAAAAGGAAAGATATAAACATGTGAATGCAGAATTCCAAAGAATAGCAAGAAGAGATAGGAAAGCCTTCCTCAGTGATCAATGCAAAGAAATAGAGGAAAACAACAGAATGAGAAAGACTAGAGATCTCTTCAAGAAAATCAGAGATACCAAGGGAACATTTCATGCAAAGAAAGGCTTGATAAAGGACAGAAATGATATGGACCTAACAGAAGAAGAAGATATCAAGAAGAGGTGGCAAGAATACACAGAAGAACTGTACAAAAAAAGATGTTCATGACCAAGGTAATCACAATGCTGTGATAACTGACCTAGAGCCAGACATCCTGGAATGTGAAGTCAAGTGGGCCTTAGAAAGCATCACTACGAACAAAGCTAGTGCAGGTGATGCAATTCCAGTGGAGCTATTTCAAATCCTGAAAGATGTAAGTCAGAGAGTGTTTTGCCTATGTTTTCCTCTAGGAGTTTTATGGTTTCTGGTCTTACATTTAGCTCTTTAATCCTTTTTGAGTTTATTTTTGTGTATGGTGTTAGAAAGTGTTCTAGTTTCATTCTTTTACAAGTGTTCGACCAGTTTTCCCAGCACCACTTTTTAAAAAGATTATCTTTAATCCATTGTATATTCTTGCCTCCTTTGTCAAAGATAAGGTGACCATATGTGCGTGGATTTATCTCTGGGCTTTCTATTTTGTTCCATTGATCTATATTTCTGTCTTTGTGCCAGTACCATACTGTCTTGAAATAGCCAGAACGTGGAAGCAACCTAGATGTCCATCCACAGATGAATGGATAAGTAAGCTGTGGTACATATACACAATGGAGTATTACTCAGCCATTAAAAAGAATACATTTGAATCAGTTCTAAGGAGGTGGATGGAACTGGAGCCTATTATACAGAGTGAAGTAAGCCAGAAACAAAAACACATATACAGTATACTAATGCATATATATGGAATTTAGAAAGATGGTAAAAATAACCCTATTTATGAGACAGCAAAAGAGACACTGATGTATAGAACAGACTTTTGGACTCAGGGACCGGGAGAGGGTGGGATGATTGGGGAGAATAGCATTGAAATATGTATAATATCATATCTGAAACGAGTCGTCAGTCCAGGTATGATGCCCGATAACAAATGCCTGGGGCTGGCGCACTGGGACGACCTGGAGGGATGGTGTGGGGAGGGGAGAGGGAGGAGGGTTCAGGATGGGGAACACGTGTATACTGGCGGCAGATCCATCTTGATGTATTGTAAAAGCAATACAATATTGTAAAGTTAAGCAAAATAAAAAAATAATAATAACAAATCCTGAAACATGATGCTGTGAAAGTGCTGCACTCAATATGCCATCAAATTTGGAAAACTCAGCAGTGGCCACAGGACTGGAAAAGATCAGTTTTCATTCCAATCCCAAAGAAAGACAATGCCAAAGAGTGCTCAAACTACCGCACAATTGTACTCATCTCACATGCTAGTAAAGTAATGCTCAAAATTCTCCAAGCCAGGCTTCAGCAATACATGAACCGTGAACTTCCAGATGTTCAAGCTGGTTTTAGAAAAGGCAGAGGAACCAGAGATCAAATTTCCAACATCTGCTGGATCATGGAAAAAGCAAGAGAATTCCAGGAAAACATCTATTTCTGCTTTCTTGACTATGCCAAAGCTTTTGACTGTATGGACCACAATAAACTGTGGAAAATTCTGAAAGAGATGGGAATACCAGACCACCTGACCTACCTCCTTGAGAAACCTATATGCAGGTCAGGAAGCAACAGTTAGATCTGGACATGGAACAACAGCCTAGTTCCAAATAGGAAAAGGAGTACATCAAGACTGTATATTGTCAGCCTGCTTATTTAACTTCTATGCAGAGTACATTATGAGAAATTCTGGGCTGGAAGAAGCACAAGCTGGAATCAAGATTGCCAGGAGAAATATCAATAACCTCAGATATGCAGATGACATGACCATTATGGCAGAAAGTGAAGAGGAGCTAAAAAGCCTATTGATGAAAGTGAAAGTGGAGAGTGGAAAAGTTGGCTTAAAGCTCAACATTCAGAAAATGAAGATCATGGCATCTGGTCCTACCACTTCATGGCAAATAGATGGGGAAACAATGGAAACAATGTCAGGCTTTATTTTGGGGGCTCCAAAATCACTGTAGGTGGTGATTGCAGCTATGAAATTAATAGACCCTTACTCTTTGGAAGGAAGGTTATGATTGCATATAGCTACATTGTATATTCAAAAGCAGAGACATTACTTTGCCAACAAAGGTTCTTCTAGTCAAGGCTATGGTTTTTCCTGTGGTCATGTATGGATGTGAGAGTTGGACTGTGAAGAAGGCTGAGTGCTAAAGAATTGATGCTTTTGAACTGTGGTTTTGGAGAAGACTCTTGAGAGTCCCTTGGACTGCAAGGAGATCCAACCAGTCCATCCTAAAGGAGATCAGTCCTGGGATTTCTTTGGAAGGAATGATGCTAAAGCTGAAACTCCAGTACTTTGGCCACCTCGTGTGAAGAGTTGACTCATTGGAAAAGACTGTGATGCTAGGAGGGATTGGGGGCAGGAGGAGAAGGGGGCGACAGAGAATGAGATGGCTGGATGGCATCACTGACTCGATAGACAAGGGTTTGGGTGAACTCCGAGAGTTGGTGATGGACAGGGAGGCCTGGTGTGCTGCAATTCATGAGGTTGCAAAGAGTCGGATATGAATGAACGCCTGAACGGAGCTGAAATGTATATATAAGAGTCCAACTGACTGATATATATATATAAAGTACTTGGGATACATGCAAAATGAAATCTGCAGAATGAATTATCACAAGTAAATAACCATCTTGATTAACATGTAATTTGCTATTCAGTTGATAGTACAACCAGTGGCTTGTGATTAAGCCTGGTGTAATTCTCACCATTGGGATTAATACTGAGGAACATCACAGGACAGAAGATAATTCCTTCACAAAAAGTGACTACTGTAGCTTTAAAAGCCAACATGAAGCCTACCATTTACAGGTTTTATATTTGAACCTAATGGCCAGTGCTAAGCAGAGAGCATCAAGGATGCTAAAACTGCTCATGGGTGTTTTTGTGAAACTAATGACAGTGAAAGTACATCTAACAAGTATGAGAAAGGTTCATTCAGTCTCAAGTGAATATAATTTCTCTTTGTGATTGAATTTAACTCCAGAAACTCATCTACAAGTGGGAAAATTATCTTGTTAATTTGTTGAATAACACTAGTTATGTTCAATATTTGATTTGAACTTGAGTATCTTCGTTCCTTTACACATTCAAGAAATTTGAATTGAGTCTGTCATATATCTGGCTTCAAGAATGCTAATGATAAAAAACAAAAAGCAGGTTGTTTTAATTTTTCATTTAGGTATTGAGTAAAAACTCAACTTGCCAGTCTAGCTAGCAGAATACTGCTTTGACATTTCGATCTCAAGTTACAAGCTCATTTCTATGTGAGACATGTTAAAAGGATAAACTAGATATAGTAAGTAAACAAGGTATGATATTTTATTAATTAGCATGTAAGATATATTAAATATAAGAAAATAAAAATATGTAAAATGACTTGGATGTAAAATATATAAACAATATGACTAAAGTAGCCACATACTGAATTTAGTCACCAGATCAGATAGCATTGATGAGATTTATTATTTAATTAATTATACTTTGAGACTAGCCCAACTCAAAAATACAAAGAAAAGTGTTATCTTCTATGTGAGAGAAGCAGCAAAAAATGCCATGCTTTGGAGATGGGGTATCACTAGATTTGAGTAACTTTGGTGCATTAGGTTATAAACAGTGTCACTGAAGAGTTCAGCATCCAGTTTTGGAGAACAGGTATATAACAGTGTTCTTAAGGTATGCTGTCTAATATATAAGAATAGACAGTATACCATAAGTAACTGAACAAGTTGTGTAGATAATTGCTAAACAGATCTGAATGAACAGAGAATCCGTGAAGAGTTAAATATAGTAATTTAGTCTTAGAAGCTGAAATGCTGAACTTTTAGTCCTAGGAAGGTATTTAAATAAGAATCAAAAACTAAATATGACAGGTGGAATCACTCTAACATAAATCTCCAAGGTTTTCAAATGACTCAGATCAGTTCAGTCACTCAGTTGTGTTTGACTCTTTGCGACCCCATGAATCGCAGCACACCAGGCCTCCGTGTCCATCACCAGTTTCTGGAGTTCACTCAGACTCATGTCCATCGAGTCAGTGGTGCCATCCAGCCATCTCATCCTCTGTCGTCCCCTTCTCCTCCTGCCCACAATTCCTCCCAGCATCAGAGTCTTTTCCAATGAGTCAACTCTTCACATGAGGTGGCCAAAGTACTGAAGTTTCAGCTTTAGCATCATTCCTTCCAAAGTACACCCAGGACTGATCTTCAGAATGGACTGGTTGGATCTCCTTGCAGTCCAAGGGACTCTCAAGAGTCTTCTCCAGCACCACAGTTCAAAAGCATCAGTGACTAGTGCTGTTTAAAAACAAGAGAAGAAAATAAAAGATCAATTAAAAATTTAAAAAGCCAGAAACATTTTTGTATGTTATAGGAAATAGACACTAGAAATGAATAGGGCTTTGCAATAAGATAGGTTTGGATTTATATGTGAAGAATTTGAGATACCCTACAAGCAATTAGGAATATGGGTTAACTTAAGACTCAAAACAAATAAGTGGGCAGGTCATGAGATATTTAAAAGGTAAACCTTTTGAGAATAAAACTATGCTAAAATTTTGGGATGTCCACAGTCAGGAGCCAAAAGAAGAAAGATCCAGCAAGTTTTACAGTGATGTCAGAGAAAAGGAGGGCTAAAATTTAGTTTTTCAAGGGACTGGGGAATAATCACCAAAAAGGAAGCAGGAATATGGCAGTGGAGAATTGTGCTTGCATGCTCAGTAGCTCAAATGTCTCTGACTCTGCAACACCATGGACTGTAGCTCCCCAGGCTCCTCCATCTATGGGATTCTCCAGGCAAGAATCTTGCCATTTCCTTCTCCAGGGGACCTTCCCGACCCAGGGATCAAACATACATCTCCTGCATTGGCAGGCAGATTTTTCACCCCTGAGCTACCAGGGAAGTACCCAAGGACTTGTCAGCAATACAATTAAAGGACACAGAAAACTCTTAAGCTGGTTATAACTCAGCTTCAGCTGGAGACAAAAAGGTGCACATAATCACAGTAATTTAGTGCAGTTCATATCAGCTTATATAAATGTTTAATTAAAACAAAATGATATTCAGTGTGTGTGTGTGTGTGTGTGTGTGTGTGTGTGTGTGTATCCTTATGTACATGCACACATTATCTTGCCAGAAATCTTAGGGGAAAGAAGAGACAGAAAATGAGGGAAATAACAAAAATGTGTACTTTGTTAGCTAGAATCTTTTAGAACCTAGTATGTCAATCATCCATCCTTCTAGTCCTAGTACAAATATTTGTTGGAGAAGCCTAATCAGAGAAGCAGCTCACCGTAACTCGAACACTACTTAGAGAAGAGTAAGAAGAAATGGCTGCTACGAGGGGCGGAGAAGGGTTGCTCTCCCAGCACAGCCCCGACTTTGGCCTTGAAGACACTGCTCAGGACCTTCTTTCTTACAGCAAGGATGAAATCCTGCCCTGTCACTAGTTTTGTGACTACCAACGACAAAGCGAAGCCAGAGGCTGTCCTGCAGCTTCTACAGAAATACAAAGGCGATGAACCCTTGTGGAGCACTTTTCACACTTTCTGTGTACTAAACCTGGATTGTCCCCTTTTATCCTTAATAATACACTGTGTGGTGACTGGGATTAGAGGAAGAAATTGAGTTTAAAGAGGTTTATGTAATGTCCAAGAGAAATAGTCAAAGGCAGAGCTGAAATTCAAAACCAAGTTTTTCTGTCTTATTAAATGTCCTTTTCAAAGACTTATTTCAATGACATGAATTCCAGAGCCCCTTCCAAGATGAAAGCAGCAGCAATAACAGAGTAACCATTTGTAAACTGCAGTGCTTAACTATCTCTTTTGCAAGTCTTTAGGTCCAGCACTTGATTAACTATGTAAGTTAACAAGTGTCATAGACTGTCATTATTTCATAACATTTCTAAAATTCTAAAGTCCTTACAAATTACTCTTGCTTTCAGTGGGTTAAAATACCTTTTCTAAGGACAAGCCAGAATAGCTGCATAAATGTTAGAATGTATGCATCTTTTTGCAATAACACCTCCTCCACTTGGAAGTTTATATGTCATGCTAGTAGCCTGTAACTGCATATAAATATATCCGAAAGAAAACACTTAGAGGTAACAACACTTAGATAACACCTTAGCCATCCTAGGATAAAGAAAAAACAAATGCCCAAATTGCACTTTATAATTTAGAATTCTCCCCCAAATGAATTTAAAATCTCAGATTTTACATGTCTGTCTTCATAAAGCTAAGAGTAATTAGATTTCAAACATCACTATAAACAGAGACAGATTTTGTTACCGAGATACCTGAAATTTGATACTTGATAACAACAGACAAGCAATCCAGTAGCTAGCCAGACAACACTGATCAATAAGCCAAGTGTATTATAAAGCAGAAGAGCAATAGTATTAAGAGATCCAGATTAGCAATCATGAGATGCTCTATCCATCCCACTTGGGAAACCCAGTGCTCACTCAAAACCCTGGCACAGGGCAGGGGTTCATGCTAAAGCAACAGGAGTATCTTTAAATAGAATATAATAAATTCAATATCCCTGAAGCTCTAACATTTTGGATGAGGGTAGTATGTTAGATGGTATTGTATGTCTTTCTTATGTACATATTTATGTATGTATTGGTTTGTTTTAAATGCTGATACATATTTAAGTAACAATAATTATTTACATAAATGTAAAGGTAAAGCAAGTTTGTCTGTGTCCAGCTGATAAAGATTTAATTTATACTAATTTACAGAGTTGACGTTAAAACTTCTGGGGCTAGATACTACTCAGTCCTGAATCAGTAGGCTGAGGCTGCCATAACCAAATACCACAGACTATGTGGTTTAAACAGAAGACATTTATTTTCTCCCAACTCTAGAGACTTATAGGCTAGGATCGAGGTTCTAGCAAAGTTGGTTTCTGTGATACTTCTTGACTTGTAGAAGGTTGCCTTTTCACTATGTCATCACATGACCTTTCCTCTTTGTAGGTGTATTTGTGGTATCTCTCCTACTCTTTATAAGGACACTGGTCCTATTTGATTAAGGCCCCACCTTTATGATCTCAGTTAACTCTTTAAAGGTTCTATCTCCAATACAGTTACATTGGGTATTAGAGCTTAAACATATGGATTTTGAAGGAACACAATTCAGTCCCTAAGAGACATCTTCCTGTCTTTTGGTTTAAATCTCCTTTACGACTGCTTGATGCTTTAACTTTTCAGTCCAAATACAGATGGAAAAGTACTTACAGCAGCAGACACCAGTGGTACAGATAAAAAACGAGAAAAAATATTTTGTTTTGTTTTTTTTCTCTGCAGGTTTCCTTTTTACAACTGCATAAATTATTATAATTACTCTCCTTTTATTAGATAACCAACAAATGATTATTTACTAATTTATAATATCTATGTAAAAACAATCCCCTATAATTTTGAAACCTGTCCTTAGACACAGCTAGCCCTCTTTGAAAGGGAGTATGACCCTTTCCACAGAATGAAAGACTGTAAATAACATTAAACAAAGCATATGAAGATTATTAAGCTATGATGGGGTACTCTGCAATTACAAACAATTTCTCTTAATTATATGCTGCTCTGACACTCAGTAGAAAATGCAGATGAACCATTTAGTGCTTGTGTAAGTAAGACCAAATTTGAATATTCCCACTAAAGACACCACTGGTATCTGTTATTACTTCCTTGTTTGGGTCTTGTTGTCTTCCTCACCTTTGGCATAACCTTATCATTAGAACAGAAATACTGGCTTCAGATTTTAAACACTGCAAAGCAGTCAAGAGGAAAAACTAGAACATCATTCAGATAATCATTTTTGAATTGTAAGCCTAACCCAACTGACATTATTAGAGTCAGGCCAACAGAGTTTTGCTCCAAGATGACTTTCTTTAATACAAAGTCCATATATGGTAACTTGTACATTCTTAATTATGAAATTAAAACATGTGAGGCATTGGCCTGATTAAGACAACTGTATGATCATGGAAAGAGACAAATCCAAATTAAGGCTAATTTTTTTTTCTTTAATGTCTCCTTTTAAGAGTTGCCTATAGAAAGAGTCACATCAGCATATTTTACTGGTTCTTCTGCTGTCTGAAAGTCAGGACAATTTGAAAGGAAAAACAATCTTAGGATGATTTTGTTCAAGTGCATGATTTTGTTCAAGTGCAAACACACACACATACACACACACATGCACACACATGAAAACACATACACACTCACACTTCCCTGGAGAAGAATTATTAAAATATTTGATTTTTCACTTTAATTTTACTTTATACATACATATTTAGTTCAATTCAAATATGTAGTTTTCCTGGAGTGTATTTTGTTTTCTTTTTTTCTCTTAGCTGACCATACTCCTATTTTTGAAAAGTCACTAAGGGTATAGTTTTAGAAATCCACATTGGAAAATAAATACTAGTTTTATTTACAAAACCTTTTCATCAAAGTTAAGCAGTAGAACTGAATCATGTTGGTATTCCAAACATACTTTTGAAGAAAGATTATATCATACAGATATTCTTAGAAATATCATATAATAGAAAATAACACGAAGATCTCAGTTCAGTTCAGTCACTCAGTAGTGTCTGACTCTTTGCGACCTCACGGACTGCAGCAGACCGGGCTTCCTTGTCCATCACCAACTCCTAGAGCTTGCTCAAACTCATGTACATCCAGTCAGTGATGCCATCCAACCGTCTCATACTTTGTTGTCCCTTTCTCCTTCTGTCTTAAATCTGTCCCAGTATCAGGGTCTTTTCCAATTACTCAGTTCTTCACAACAGGTGGCCAAAGAATTGGAGATTCAGCTTTAGCATCAATCTTTCCAATGAATATTCAGGACTGATTTCCTTTAGGATTGACTGGATTGATCCCTTGCAGTCCAAAGGACTCCCAAGAGTCTTCTCCAACACCACAGTTCAAAAGCATCAATTCTTTGATGCTCAGCTTTCTTTATGGTCCAACTCTCACATCCATGCATGACTACTGGAAAAACCATAGCTTTGACTAGACGGACCTTTGTCGGCAAAGTAATATCTCTCCTTTTTAATATACTGTCTAGGTTTGCTATAGCTTTTCTTCCAAAGAGCATATGTCTTTTAATTTCATGACTGCAGTCACCATCTGCAGTGATTTTGGAGCCCCCCAAAATAAAGTCTCTCAGTGTTTCCATTGTGTCCCCATCTATTTACCATGAAGTGATGGGACAGGATTCCATGACCTTAGTTTCTTGAATGTTGAGTTTAAGCCAACTTTTTCACTCTCCTCTTTCACTTTCATTAAGAGACTCTTTAGCTTCTCTTCTCTTTCTGCTATAAGGCTTGTGTCATCTGCATATCAGAAGTTATTGATATTTCTCCTGGCAATCAAGAAGTTCTAGTCTTTGTTTTTCATGCGATGGCATCTTTACAGATTAGGCTGACAAATTCACCTAGTGCATTTGAAATTCACCTAGTCAATTTTTCCTTCTACTGCTTACTGTCAATATAAGATTGAATGACAAATTTGTATTCATCAAATTTGAAAGATTCTGCTAATCAAAAAACAAACAAACACAACACCATCAAGAAATAAACAGGTATAGAGGAAGAAAAGATAGCTCTTTCCTCCACACTTTTAAGTTCTCAAATGAGATCCCTGTAACAAAAGGCAGATAAACAAGAAAAAGCAAACACATTTGTTTAAGTTTTACATAACAAGAAACTTCATAATGAAATGAAGACTCAAAGAAACTGTTAAACGTCTTCTATGCAGTCTGGACTTCCTCACAACATGGTGTCTGGTTCCAAGGTCAAGTGTCCAAGGAAGATCCGAGCAGAAATCATATGCATATAATGATTTAGCTGCAGAAGTCAGTTGCATCACTTCACCATATTCTACTAATCAAGACGTCTGCAACAGCCCATCCAGTTTCAAAGGTAGGCAATAAAGACCTTCCACCACTCGGTGATGGCCAGGAAAGCCTGATGTGCTGCAGTTCTTGAGGTCACAAAGAATCAGACATGACTGAGCCACTGAACTGACCTGAACTAAACCACTTGATGAAGGTATGTCAGTCTCAAATTTGGAGAAAAGTATCTGTGTGTGCTAAGTCACTTAGTTGTGCCTGACTCTTTGAGACCCCATGATCTGTAGCCCTCCAAGCTCCTCTGTCCATGGGATTCTCCAGGCAGAATACTGGAGTGGGTTGCCATGCCCTTCTCTAGGGTGTCTTCCTGACCCGGGGATCGAATCCATGTCTCTTAGGTCTGTTGCATTGGTAGGCAGGTTCTTTACCACTATCACCACATAGGAAGCCCTGAGAAAAGTATACTGAATGAGATACATACACACACACTTATTTGAAGAAACAGTCTTCCATGGACATCACATAAATCACAAATTCCCTAGTATAAATTTTACGAAGCAATCTCTACATTAAACACACATAAGGAAAACAACTGAAAGGAAGTACAGGGCATCTAAATAAGAACAGGTAAATCAAAGACCAACTAAACTCACTTTGGGCCAGCCCTCCGAAAGCATGTAGTTGAGAATACACCATTAAATGTTAACATCTCAAAATAAAGTGCAATTTCAATCCTAGAAAAATTACATATATTTATTAAACACTTTCATTTAAATACAGTTACTTTCTTTTGATCATAATAACTGTCATTTATTGATTATTGAGCTTTCAAAGTGATGAGAATTTCACATGAATGCACTTATTATATTTTGTCCTTAAGACTCTATGATATAGGCTTATTTTAATCCCCATCTTACGGGTGAGAAAAGCAAGCCTATAAAGGTTGAGTGATTTCTTCAAGCTCATACAGCTTGTTAATTCAAGGCTGGGATCTTGATCTGTAAATATACTGTAACTATTCCACTTGCCATGTTTTCTTTTTAACTCTAATTTTTCTTATGCTCATGGTTAAGTTATAAAGGCCCAATAGAAGAACATATATTTGTATCCTAATAGCACACATGCCATAAACTCCAGGATCTATAAATTTGGCCATGAGTAAACTTCAGCTCAGCTTTTTGTCTCTATCCACCTTCCACTTAAAGTTTCTGAATAAAAAGGAATGAAATAAATATGAGACATAAAATGAAAACCTAAAAATTCCTCAGGCAAAGTATTAAATCTAGGAAGAGAGGGACACCTCTGGCTGTCCAGTGGTTAAGACTCCATGCTTAGAGTGCAATCCCTGGCTGGGGAACTAAGATTCAACATGTTACATGGCCAATAAATGAATAAATAATGAAAGTACTATTGCAGAAATATAAGCTCAATATAAAAAAATCATTCCCTACCCATAGCAACAAAGAGAAATTATCATTTTAATACATTACATATATATATATATATATATATATATATATATATATATATATAATAACATTAAAATATAAAGTCACTGGAAAAATATGGAAAAAAATTTATAAGACCGTTTGGGGGAGATTTTAAAACATTATTGAGTACCATTAAGAATTAAATAAATAAAAAGTAGATGGGTAAGAATATTCAATATCATAACCATGTTATTCACCTAACATTGGCCCACAGAGATAATTCGATTCCCACCAAGATACCAATAGAGTTTGAAACGTATCTGTGAAAGTTTATTTTTAAACCTGTGTGGGAAAACAAAGACTAGAAATAGTTAAGATACTAAAATTCTTTAAAAAAATTGAAGATGCAACAAACTGCCCTATTAATTACTGTTTCGGTTATCAACTGCCTTATAGAAAACTATCCCAAATTTCAGTGGCTTAAAACAACATTTATCTATTAATATTAATCTCTTGATTCCATGAATTAGGAATTTGGAGAGGGCCTAGCTAGTGTATCAGTAAAATTCAGTCAAAGAACCAAAACCAGTAGGGTTTATTGCAAAGACTTATTTATTTCAAGGAACTGGCCTACATAATTGTGGGGGCTATCTAAGTAAGTCTGAATGGCAGGACATCAGGAACGGAAGATCATACTGAGGTCTAAATTTCATAGGAATAGGCAGAGCTGCTATCCAAAGGTGGAATTTCTTCTCTTCCTTACAAAACATTCAAGCCTGCTTTTAAGGCCATCCAAAAGTCTTCCCTGGTGGCTCATATAGTAAGGAATCTGTGTGCAATGTGGGAGACCTGGGTTCAATCCATGGGTTAGGAAGATCCCCAGGAGACGGGAATGGCAACCCATTGCAGTATTCTTGCCTGGAGAATTCCATACAGAGGAGCCAGCCAAGCTCTAATCCATGGCGCTGTGAAGAGTCAGACATGACTGAGTGACTAACACACACAATCAATTTAATTAGGTCCAGTGAAATAACAAGAAGTAGCTATCCTCATTTAAAGTCAACTGAATAGGGGCCTTTGTTGCATCTGCCAAACCCTTCCACAGCAACCCCTAGAATAGTACTTGACCTAACAAAATCATAAAGTTGATATATCAGGATGGCATCACAGCTAGGTTTTCTTTCTTGATTCCATGTGGTGTCTGTTGGGTTCATTCAATGATACTCAGCTCGATGCTAATTGGTCTGGAGTCCCCAAGACAACTTCACTGGAATGTCTGGGACCTTAGCAGGAATAGTCAGTAGAGTGAATTAAGCCGGCCCCTCTCCCTCTCCATGCAGTCTTAAAGGTCTCACCATATGGCATCTCCAGCAGGCAAGTAGACATCTTACTTGGTGGCACAGCGATTCCTAGACCCTGACTAGAAACTACCAGATATCTAAAAAGTCGAGATCTGGAGTCATACTCCATTGGTCAGAGCAATCACAGGGCGGCACATAGATTCTACTGTCTGATGGGAAATGTGTCAAAACTTTTCTGCCATTTTTAATCGTCCACAAACATCCAGACGTTTTAAAACAATAGTAGTAAAGAGAATGTGGTATGAGCAGAGGGACCGAAAATGAGTAAAGGAAAAGAAAAAGGCCAGAAACAGACTTGCATGGACATGAAATTTGAAATAAAGTAGATTGCACTAAAGATCATTAGACAAGAGATGCACTAAACAATAAACAGCTCTGGATAATGATGTGAAAAACTGAAATTGAATCTCTACTTCAAACCACACATAAAAATCAATTCCACTTGGATTAAAGACTTAAAGGTGAAACAAAAAACTTTCAGATTTTTAGAACAAGTATAAGAGGTAGCTATTTTTATAAACTTTGGGTAAAAAAAATAATTTTTCACCTAAATCATTCAGTTCAGTTCAGCCACTCAGTCGTGTCCAACTCTTTGCAACCCATGGACTGCAGCACGCCAGGCTTCCCTGTTCATCACCAACTCTCAGAGTTTACTCAACCTCATGTCCATTGAGTCTGTGATGACATCCAACCATCTCATCCTCTGTCATCCCCTTCTCCTTGCACCTTCAATCTTTCCCAGCATCAGGGTCTTTTCCAAGGAGTCAGTTTTTCGCATCAGGTGGCCAAAGCATTGGAGTTTCAGCTTCAGCATCAGTCCTTCCAATGAATATTCAGGACTGATTTCCTTTAGGAGGGACTGGTTGGATCTCCTTGCTAGCCAAGAGACTCTCAAGAGTCTTCTCCAACACCACAGTTCAAAAGCATCAATTCTTTGATGCTCAGCCTTCTTTATGGTCCAACTCTCACATCCATACATGACCAATGGAAAAACCATAGCTTTAACTAGTGGACCTTTGTTGGCAAAGTAATGTTTCTCCTTTCTAATATGCTGTCTAGGTTGGTCATAACTTTTCTACCAAGAAGTAAACTTCTTTTAATTTCATGACTGCAATCACCATCTTCAGCAATTTTGGAGCCCCCAAAATAAAGTTTGTCACTGTTTCCATTGTTTTCCCATCTATTTGCCATGAAGTGATGGGACCAGATGCCATGATCTTGGTTTTCTGAATGTTGAGTTTTAAGTCAACATTTTCATTCTCCTCTTTCACTTTCATTAAGAGGCTCTTTAGTTCTTCTTCACTTTCTACCATAAGGGTGGTATCATTTGTATATCTGAGGTTATTGATATTTCTCCCAGTAATCTTGATTCCAGCTTGTGCTTCATCCATCCCAGCATTTCACATGATATAGTCTTTTTATAAGTTAAATAAGCAGGGTGACATATACAGCCTTGATGTACTCTTTTCCCAATTTGGGAAAGTCTATTGTTCCATGTCCAGTTCTAACTGTTGCTTCTTGACCTGCATACAGATTTCTCAGAAGGCAAATACAAAGCTCTAATCATAGAAGAAAATAATCAATTAGACTGCATTTAACTGAGAACTTGTGTTCATCAAAATATTCCATAAAGAATGTGAAAAGATAGCCAAAAACTGGAAGATATTTGCAACATGTTCAACAAATAAATCATTAAAATTCAGAATATATTTTAAGTCTCTACAAAATAGTAACAAAGGCAAACAATCCAGAAGAAAATGGGCAAAAAGGTATGCATTAGCATTGCACAGAAGAGGAATCATGAGTTGCCAGTAAACAGAAGGAAAGATGGGCTTCCAAGGTGAATCTAGTGGTAAAGAACCCACTTGTCAATGTAGGTGATGTAAGAGGCACAGGTTTGATCCCTGGGTGGGAAAGATTCCCCAGAGGAGGGCAAAGATCACCTGGAGGAGTCCATGGCAACCCGTTCCAGTGCTCTTCCTGGAGAATCTCTCACAGAGTAGTCGTGGGCTATAATCCATGGGGTCACAGAGAGTCAGACACAACTGAAGCGATTTAACACACATGCATAAAGATAAATGTACAGCTTCATTAGTAAGTTAGTAATCACTAAAGTGCCATTTAACACCAAAGTGAAATGTAATTTTACATCCAATACTCTTGCCTGGAAAATCCCATGGATGGAGAAGCCTGATAGGCTGCAGTCCATGGGGTCGCTAAGAGTTGGACACGACTGAGCGACTTCACTTTCCCTTCTCACTTTCATGCATTGGAGAAGGAAATGGCAACCCACTCCAGTGTTCTTGCCTGGAGAATCCCAGGGACGGGGGAGCCTGGTGGGCTGCCATCTATGGGATCGCACAGAGTTGGACACAACTGAAGCGACTTAGCAGCAGCAGCAGCAGCAGTTTTCCTAAAGTTAGTAAATCTAGTAAAGATGTGGAGAAAATGAAAATCCCCCTACCCTCTAGCTGTAGTGTCAATTTGAACAATTATTTGATAAACAATTTAGCAGTTATTTTGTAAATACAAAAATAAGCATATCCCATGACTGAGCCATCTATTCACAGGTATTAGTATAGGCCAGAAGTCTTCAAATTGTGCATGTGTAACACTGGGTACATGAGGAGTTCCTTACAGACACAGATACATTTAAAGGAATAAACTGTTAAATTCCCATCTTCCATGTGAAATGTATATATTTTGAAGTGATCTGAAAACACGCCTTTATTAGAGGCTAGACATTTCATGAGAATTATTTTTCACCTCTTTTCACAAAATCATCCTTTCTTACACTTTATTAAAAAAAAAGCTCTCACTTATCTTTGATTTCATAATACGTTATCCTAAACAGTATAAATTTCAAGCAAGCCAAATTATTGGAACAATTAAAATTATTGGTGACAGAGAATATTCTTTTAATGATGGGATGATCCACAATGACTTTTTTGATTGCGTGGCTTTGCGTTTTTCCCAGTCTTATATATAAATGTGTTTCTATCAAGGACAAAGTGGATATTAAAAATAACACCCACCTCCCACCACACACACACACACACACACACACACAGCACTATATATATATATATGAATACATATATACATATATATATGAATACATATATACATATATATATATATATATATATATATATAGAGTGAGAATAGGGTGTCTAATAATAACTTTCACTCAACAGCCTCACTTTCCCATGACCTACAACTGTGGGAAAAGGTATTATACCTGAGGGAAAGACCCTTGATCATGAAAGGAAAGCAAAAAAGGATGAGGGTAAGAAATGTCAAAGACAATAAACAAGAGACAAGGTTACATGTCTTATCACTCTATTTATCATATAACTGAAATATTCAGAACGTTTGAAAATGTACCCTAGAATTAAAACAGTGTGCTTCAGATTGCATGCCCTAACTTTGTCTGGAACTGTTTCTAGATTGGATATTTCCCACAATTTAAAACTTTTAAATGAAAATATTTGTTATTTCTGACATCTCAGCATCACATCTTCAAGAAAATGGAACATATATTGGAGATTAAAAATGTTTTGTATCTTGTTCAACATTTATTATTCATAGGAGAAACATTTCTCAGCATTTTACCAAGAAAAAAAATTATCAGACACTTTAAAAACATATTTTCTTTTGACTCAGTAATAAATATCCTTTCTGGCACTTATCAACCACTTTTCTGCTTGATGAGTCCTTCCTATGGGAATAGAAAATTCTACCATGCACATGCATACTTAGCAATGATTACTCCAATAGTTCGTATAAACTCTACACTTACTGGTGGCCTAGTATTTTCTCTTATCATGAATTTCCACTGAATTTGTCTCATTTCAGTAGTCAGTGACAGTCACCCTAGAACCAGAAACAAATACAAATTAATAGTATTTAATTTGTATTAATTTAAATACATCTAAATACATTTTCAAATAAAGTTTTACTTTAAGTTCAATAATTGTTTTCCAAAATGGCTTTAACCAACTGTGTATTAATAACAATTTTTATAGCTAAATCCAGAAAATAATTAACACTTAATGGTCTTCAAGGCACAAAATTTTTTTAAAAATCAAGTTTTATATACATAACTTTTATTTTAAATTATACCAGGGTGACTAATAAAAAGAATGTAACTTCAAATCTATATTGCATTAGGATAAAATTCTATGGGAGTAATGAAATGAAATTATGACTCCAGGAGTAAAGAACATTAAAATTTTGACTTAAAAAAAAGACCTTTCCATCTGCATTTTTATATAAATGATAATGAGTTTTAAAAGTACAATGATATTTTTATTCCATTGGATCTATTTTTTAAAAGAATATTACAGTGTTATTTTAAAATGTAAAATTAAAAATATACCAGAAATTACATCACTTAAACTGTTGATTTTTTAAAAATTAAGTGTCAAGTTAAAAATGTATGAAGTCACACAACTTTTCAAAATTCTGTTGTAAGATATGTGAACAAAATTTTGACTATACATATATTTATATATCAGATCAGATCAGATCAGATCAGTCGCTCAGTCGTGTCCGACTCTTTGCGACCCCATGACCTGCAGCACGCCAGGCCTCCCTGTCCATCACCAGCTCCCGGAGGTCACTCAGACTCGCATCCATCGAGTCAGTGATGCCATCCAGCCATCTCATCCTCTGTCCTCCCCTTCTCCTCCTGCCCTCAATCCCTCCCAGCATCAGAGTCTTCTCCAATGAGTCAACTCTTCGCATGAGGTGGCCAAAATACTGGAGTTTCAGCTTTAGCATCATTCCTTCTAAGGAAATTCCAGGATTGATCTCCTTCAGAATGGACTGGTTGGATCTTCTTGCAGTCCAAGGGACTCTCAAGAGTCTTCTCCAACACCACAGTTCAAAAGCATCAATTCTTCGGCGCTCAGCCTTCTTCACAGTCCAGCTCTCACATCCATACATGACCACAGGAAAGAACCATAGCCTTGACTAGGCGAATATAGTCATATATATATATACAAATATATATATATAGCTGTCTGGGGAGGCCTTACAAATAGCTGTGAAAAGAAGAGAAGCGAAAAGCAAAGCAGAAAAGGAAAGATATAAACATCTGAATGCAGAGTTCCAAAGAATAGCAAGAGAAATAAGAAAGCCTTCTTCAGCGATTAATGCAAAGAAATAGAGGAAAACAACAGAATGGGAAAGACTAGGGATCTCTTCAAGAAAATCAGAGATACCAAAGGAACATTTCATGCAAAGATAGGCTCGATAAAGGACAGAAATGGTATGGACCTAACAGAAGCAGAAGATATTAAGAAGAGGTGGCAAGAATACACAGAAGAACTGTACAAAAAAGGTCTTCATGACCCAGATAATCATGATGGTGTGATCACTGACCTAGAGCCAGACATCCTGGAATGTGAAGTCAAATGGGCCTTAGAAAGCATCACTACGAACAAAGCTAGTGGAGGTGATGGAATTCCAGTGGAGCTATTCCAAATCCTGAAAGATGATGCTGTGAAAGTGCTGCACTCAATATGCCAGCAAATTTGGAAAACTCAGCAGTGGCCACAAGATTGGAAAAGGTCAGTTTTCATCCCAATCCCAAAGAAAGGCAATGCCAAAGAATGCTCAAACTACCACACAATTGCATTCATCTCACACGCTAGTAAAGTAATGCTCAAAATTCTCCAAGCCAGGCTTCAACAATATGTGAACCGTGAACTTCCTGATGTTCAAGCTGGTTTTAGAAAAGGCAGAGGAACCAGAGATCAAATTGCCAACATCCGCTGGATCATGGAAAAAGCAAGAGAGTTCCAGAAAAACATCTATTTCTGCTTTATTGACTATGCCAAAGCCTTTGACTATGTAGAGCACAATAAACTGTGGAAAATTCTGAAAGAGATGGGAATACCAGACCACCTGATCTGCCTCTTGAGAAATCTGTATGCAGGTCAGGAAGCAACAGTTAGAACTGGACATGGAACAACAGACTGGTTTCAAATAGGAAAAGGAGTACATCAAGGCTGTATATTGTCATCCTGTTTATTTAACTTATATGCAGAGTACATCATGAGAAACGCTGGACTGGAAGAAACACAAGTTGGAATCAAGATTGCTGGGAGAAATATCAATAACCTCAGATATGCAGATGACACCACTCTTATGGCAGAAAGTGAAGCGGAACTCAAAAGCCTCTTGATGAAAGTGAAAGTGGAGAGTGACAAGGTTGGCTTAAAGCTTAACATTCAGAAAACGAAGATCATGGCATCTGGTCCCATCACTTCTTGGGAAATAGATGGCGAAACAGTGGAAACAGTGTCAGACTTTATTTTTCTGCAAAATCACTGCAGATGGTGACAGCAGCCATGAAATTAAAAGACGCTTACTCCTTGGAAGGAAAGTTATGACCAACCTAGATAGCATATTCAAAAGCAGAGACATTACTTTGCCAACAAAGGTTCACCTAGTCAAGGCTATGGTTTTTCCTGTGGTCATGTATGGATGTGAGAGCTGGACTGTGAAGAAGGCTGAGCACTGAAGAATTGATGCTTTTGAACTGTGGTGCTGGAGAAGACTCTTGAGAGTCCCTTAGACTGCAAGATCCAACCAGTCCATTCTGAAGGAGATCAGCCCTGGGATTTCTTTGGAAGGAATGATGCTAAAGCTGAAACTCCATTACTTTGGCCACTTCATGCGAAGAGTTGACTCATTGGAAAAGACTCTGATGCTGGGAGGGATTGAGGGCAGGAGGAGAAGGGGACGACAGAGGATGAGATGGCTGGATGGCATCACTGACTCGATGGATGTGAGTCTGAGTGACCTCCGGTAGTTGGTGATGGACAGGGAGGCCTGGCTTGCTGCTATTCATGGGGTTGCAAAGAGTTGGACACGACTGAGCGACTGATCTGATCTGATCTGATATATAAATATATATTTATATGTATATAGATCTTCTTGATCCAAGGATCAAATCCAGGTCTCCTGCATCGTAGGCAGATTCTTTACCTTCTGAGCCAGCAGGGAAGCCCTACAATATACAATATACAAATATATATATATATATAAGAGGAAATCTTTTGCATAGGTACATTTAGGAATCACATACAATATTTTTTGTTATTTTTCCCTCTCAACAGTGACAAACATTTATTGAATGCTCATTACTTTGGGTAACTTTCTGGGCTAAAAAAAAAAAAAATCAATACACAAACATCACTGTCCAGGTGCAGTTTATACTTTAGAAGCATATTTTTAGCAACACGGTAATACAAAAAAATAAAGAAAAGAAACCAACCATAGCCAAATCAAGTGTACATACAAAGAAGAAGGATAATCACTGTATACTTAGCTACAGGCAATAATTTAAATCAAAAATATTGCTTGTAGTATGACAGAATTTTTACAAAGTTCAAAAAACTTAGAATAAAACAAACATTTGAAAACATTAACATGTGATAAAATTATCGTTATGTGGCTTATAATATGTGGTGAAAAGACATAATTCTTACACATATGGGACTGTCACAAAAATAGATCAATTAACAATGAAAAAACAGCTTCCAACATTAGAAATCAAGTTCTGGCCCTGAGTTTCTTTAGGTCCAGTGACGGATTCAGAGGTATTTATTTTCATGCACCATTTTCTAAATATATCAGCTATTATATAAAAAGTGGATAAAGGCAGAAATGAACGTGGTTGAGTTTCTTTACAATTCTTTGTAACTATTCAGAAACTGAGAGACAAAGTAGGTTTATAACCATCAAAGAGGAATTGTATCATTTCTCTCTAAGGTCAAGCACTGCTCCCCATGACTCACATCAATCTGTTTCCTCATTCTGCCAGCTGTTCACACAACCACTCTCTTATTTGACATTAACTGATTGATCACTGTTTGCTGGGCACCAGACAAATTATTAAAGAAAACATTCTTCAACACTATTCAAGACCAAGGAATCTGTCTGATACACAAATGCCTTTTTCATACCATTACTTAGAACTATTTAGTGTCAAGATCATCTACATTTTGCCTTTATCTTAATAAAACAAACTGATAGGGATAACTTAAATAAAATCAAGGCTTTACTTACCTATCACTACAAAATTCACTCTAAGTCATTGAGGAACTGCTACTCCTTGTGACAAAGACCCTTTCTATTAATCTAACTGTCACCAGTAGTCTGATATATTGTTGCTTAGTCACTAAGTTGTATCCTTTTCTTTGAGACCTCATGGACTGCAGCACACCAGGTTTCTCTGTCCATTGGATTTCCCAGGCAAGAAAAATTGAGTGGGTTGCCATTTCCTTCACCAGGGGTCTTCCCAACCCTGAGACTGAACTCACTTCTCCTGCATTGCTTCCCTGATAGCTCAGTTGGTAAAGAATCTACCTGCAATGCAGGAGACTCCTGTTACATTCCTGGGCTGGGAAAATCCACTGGAAAAGGAATAGGCTACTCACTCCAGTTTTCGTGGGCTTCCCTTGTGGCTCAGCTGGTAAAGAATCTGCCTGCAATGCAGGAAAACTAGGTTCCATCCCTGTGTTGGGAAGATCCCCTGGAGAAGGGAAAGGTTACCCACTCCAGTATTCTGGCCTGGAGAATTCGACGGACTGTAGTGTCCATGGAGTTGGAAAAATTCGTACAGGACTGAGCAACTTTCACTTCACTTCACTCCTGCATTGCAAGTGGGTTCATTACCACTGAACCATGAGGGAAGTACAGGCCTGATATATGGCCTGAGCTATACATTACTTGTATGCCCCACCTCATTACAAAACATATTTGAAATTTAGCAATTATTGAATGAACAACGACACATAGAACTGAGCACTATTCCTCTCTGCCAGCTGGCATACAAATATCTTTTCGCCAGCATATGCAGCATTTTGATTAGTGAAGGGATGCTCGTTAAACAGACATTTTTATTATTAAAATAGTTATTTTAGCAAAAAGAGACTTCTGTCATTTTTTTTACATTTAAGCATTTCATATTTGCTACAGAAAATTTTAAAGGCAAAAAAGAAAAACTGTGTACTTTGATTTCAGATTTTCAATAATAGTCATAATTTTAAATATTCTGCCTCCTACAGATTCATGTTTACTCATATGTAAATATGTGTTAATATGGGAATGTTAAAACCTATGCTCTATGGCTTCCTTAGCACTTCTTCCCTCTCCTTTTCCTTCCCTGATTCAGCATGATCCAGAATATTCTCAACAGAATTCAGACTCATTTCATAGGAGCCATGATTTTGTATTTAAACATTATATAATGTACACATTTATTTGTATACAGTAAAATTACTAACATTTTCAGCATGGCAATGTTAGAAACATGAGAGAAGCTGAGTTTTAGATTTGGAAAAGATGCAGTATTTAGAGTTTGGAGTGTTCATTAATTGGGATCATTTTCTCATTATCAACAATATTATCCAGTTTTTTTGTGATAAAGTGTCTCTTTATTCCAGCAATTACTACTTATCTGAGACAATATTCTTGAAAAAAAAATAAAAATCAATTGCAAATTTCCTGGTATTATAGTGTATCAATCACTCATTTAATAACAGTATAAAGATACTTGTTAAAAACAGAAGCTAAATGGCCATCCTTCATTATTCATCACAACAGAAACTCTAGGATGATCTTAATCAATGAGTTTTCTGAGTTAATCCCTATTTACAAATAGTATTCCAAGCTTAGTCTTTCTAATATAAATTATATGCTTTCCTGTTTTTATGTGGCTGTTGTTGTTTAGTCACTAAGTGGTCCCTGACTATTATGAGACACCAGGGACTATAGCCCAGCAGGCTCCTTCTGTCCACGGGATTACCCAGCCAAGAACATTGGGGTGGGTTGCCATTTCCTTCTCCAGGGGATCTTCCTGACACAAGGATCAAACTCCTGTCCTCTGCATTGGTAAGCCATCAGGGAAGCCCACTTTCTTGTTACATTTTCTTATGAATAGTACTTACACATTTCTACACAGAAAATGGAGAAAGAATCCAGGATCTCAGTTATCAATTGGAGTTAGAATATCCTGCCTGTGATAGAATTTAGGAATAAAAGAATGGCAATAAAAAGTAGAACAGGAAAGAGGAGAGAGAAAGGAAGAAATAGACAGAGATTGAGAGAGATGGATGTTTTATTAGCTTGAGTTAAGTACAGTTCAGTTGTTCAGTCGTGTCCAATTCTTTGCCACCCTATGGACCTCAGCACGCCAGACCTCCCTGTCCATTACAAACTCCCAGGGTTTACTCAAACTCACGTACATCAAGTCTGTGATGCCATCCAAACACCTCATCCTCTGTAGTCCCCTTCTGCCTTCATCCAGCATCAGGGTCTTTTCAAATGAGTCAGCTCTTCACATCAGGTGGCTAAAGTATTTGAGTTTCAGCTTCAACATCAGTCCTTCTAATGAACATTGAGGACTGATTTCCTCTAGGATGAACTGGGTGGATCTCCTTGCAGTCCGAGGGAATCTCCAGAGTTTTTTCCAATACCACAGTTCAAAAGCATCAGTTTTTCGGCACTCAGCTTTCTTTATAGGCCAGCTCTCACATGCATACATGACTACTGGAAAACCATAGCCTTGACTAGATGGACCTTTGTTGGCAAAATTGTGTCTCTGCTTTTTAATATGCTGTCTAGGTTGATTACCTAATGCGAAGAGTTGACTCATTGGAAGAGAACCTAAAGCTGGGAAGGATTAGGGGCAGGAGGAGACGGGGACCACAGAGGATGAGATGGCTGGATGGCAACACCGACTCGATGGACATGGGTTTGGATAGATCAGGGTGTTGGTGACGGACAGAGAGGCCTGGCATGCTGCGATTCATGGGGTCGCAAAGAGTCAGACAAGACTGAGCGACTGAAGTGAACTGAACTAGGTTAATCATAACTTTCCTTTCAAGGAGTAAGTGTCTTTTAATTTCATGGCTGCAGTCACCATCTTCAGTGATTTTGGAGTCCCCCCAAAATAAAGTCAGCCACTGTTTCCACTGTTTCAGCCACTGTTTCCACTGTTTCCCCATCTATTTGCCATGAAGTGATGGGACCGGATGTCATGATGTTAGTTTCCTGAATGTTGAGCTTTAAGCCAACCTTTTCACTCTCCTCTTTCACTTTCATCAAGAGGTTCTTTAGTTCTGTTTCACTTTCTGCCATAATGGTGATGTCATCTACATACCTGAGGTTATTGATATTTCTTCAGGCAATTGATTACAGCTTGTGCTTCTTCCAGCCCAGTGTTTCTCATGATGTACTTTGCATATAAGTTAAATAAGCAGGGTGACAATATACAGCCTTGATGAACTCCTTCCCCTATTTGGAACCAGTGTTGTTCCATGTCCAGTTCTAACTGTTGCTTCCTGACCTGCATACAGATTTCTCAAGAGGAAGGTCAGGTGGTCTGGGATTCCCATGTTGTAAAGAATTTTCCACAGTTTATAGTGATCCACACAGTCAAATGTTTGACAAAGTCAATAAAGCAGAAATAGATGTTTTTCTGGAACTCTCTTGCTTTTTCCATGATCCAGCGGATGTTGGCAATTTGATCTCTGGTTCCCCTGCCTTTTCTAAAACCAGCTTGAACATCTGGAAGTTCACAGTTCACATATTGTTGAAGCCTAGCTTGGAGAATTTTGAGCATTACTTTACTAGCGTGTGAGATGAATGCAATTGTGCGGTAGTTTGAACATTCCTTGGCATTGCCTCCCTTTGGGAGTGGAATGAAAACTGACCTTTTCCAGTCCTTTGGCTACTGCTGAGTTTCCAAATTGGCTGACATATTGAGTGCAGCACTTTCAAAGCATTATCTTCTAGGATTTGAAATAACTCAACTGGAATTCCATAACTTCCACTAGCTTTGTTCATAGTGATGCTTCCTAAGGCCCACTTGACTTCACATCCCAGGATGTCTGGCTGTAGGTGAGTGATCACACCATCGTGATTATCTGGGTCATGAAGCTCTTTTTTGTACAATTCTTCTGTGTATTCTTGCCACATATCCTTAATATCTTCCGCTTCTGTTACATCCATACCATTTATGTCCTTTATTGAGCACATCTTTGCATGACATATTCCCTTAGTATCTCTAATTTTCTTGAAAACATCTCTAGTCTTTCCTATTCTATTGTTTTCCTCTATTTCTTTGTGCTGATCACTGAGGAAGGCTTTCTTAACTCTCCTTGCTATTCTTTGGAACTCTGCATTCAAGTGGGTATATCTTCCTTTTCTCCTTTGCTTTTTGTGTCTCTTCTTTTCATACCTATTTGTAAGACCTCTTCACTCAGCCATTTTGCTTTTTTGCATTTCTTTCTCTTGGGGATGCTCTTGATCCCTGTCTCCTCTACAATGTCATGAAACTCCATCCATAGTTTATCAGGCACTCTGTCTATCAGATCTAGTCCCTTCTATCTATTTCTCACTTCCACTGTATAATTGTAAGGGATTTTCTTTAGGTCATACCTGAATGGTCCAGTGGTTTTCCCTACTTTCTTCAATTTAAGTCTGAATTTGGTAATAAGGAGTTCATGATCTGAGCCACAGTCAGCTCCCAAGGCAATGCCAAGGAATGTTCAAACCACCGCACAATTGCACTCATCTCACATGCTGGTAAAGTAATGCTCAAAATTCTCCAAGCCAGGCTCCACAATACATGAACCATGAACTTCCAGATGTTCAAGCTGGTTTTCAAAAAGGCAGAGGAACCAGAGATCAAATTGTCAACATCTGCTGGATCATCAAAAAAGCAAGAGAGTTCAAAAAAAAACACATCTATTTCTGCTTTATTGACTTTGTCAAAGCCTTTGACTGTGTGGATCAGTACAAACTGTGGAAAATTCTTCAAGAGATAGAAATCCCAGACCACTTGACCTTCCCCTTGTTTTTGCTGACTGTATAGAGCTTTTCCATCTTTGGCTACAAAGAATATAATCAATCTTATTTCAGTGTTGACCATCTGGTGATGTCTTTGTGTAGAGTCTTCACCTGTGTTGTTGGAAGTGGGTGTTTGCTATGACCAGTGTATTCCTTTGGCAAAACTCTATTAGCCTTTGACCTGCTTCATTCTGTACTCCAAGGCCAAATTTGCCTGTTACTCCAGATGTTCCTTGACTTCCTAGTTTTGCATTCCAGTCCCTTATAATGAAAAGGACATCTTTTGGGGGTGTTAGTTCTAAAAGGTCTTGTAGGTCTTCATAGAAGCATTTAACTTCAGCTTCTTCAGCATTACCCATCAGGGCATAGACTTGGATTACCGTGATACTGAATGATTTGCCTTGGAAACAAACAGAGATCATTCTGTCCTTTTTGAGACTGCATCCAAGTACTGCATTTTGGACTCTTCTGTTGACCATGATGGCTACTCTATTTATTCTAAGAAATTCTTGCTCACAGTAGTTGATATAATGGTCATCTGAGTTAAATTCACCCATTCCATTCCATTTTAGTTTGCTGATTCTTAAAATGTCTACATTCACTGTTGCCGTCTCCTGTTTGACCAGTTCCAATTTGCCTTGATTCATGGATCTAACACTCCAGGTTCCTTTGCAATATTGCTCTTAAAGCATCGAACCTTGCTTCCATCACCAGTCACATCCACAATTGGGCATTGTTTTTGCTTTGGCTCCATCCCTTCATTCTTTCTGAAGTTATTTCTCCACTGATCTCCAGTAGCATGTTTGGCACCTATCAGCTTATTATCGGGGAAGGCAATGGCACCCCACCCCAGTACTCTTGCCTGGAAAATCCCATGGATGGAGGAGCCTGGTAGGCTCTAGTCCATGGAGTCGCTAAAAGTCGGACACGACTGAGTGACTTCACTTTCACTTTTCACTTTCATGCATTGGAGAAGGAAATGGCAACCCACTCCAGTGTTCTTGCCTGGAGAATCCCAGGGACGGAGCAGCCTACTGGGCTGCCATCTATGGGGTCGCACAGAGTCGGACACAACTGAAGCGACTTAGCAGCAGCAGCAGCAGCAGCAGCAGCTTATTATACATATATTAAGCACTCTATTCTTATGGCTGAAATATATTACTTTTTACAAGCAACTCCACAGCTTCTTAAAGACAATATTTTTGCTGAGAACACAGAAGAAAACAATATAAAAACAAATGAGATTACCAACAAATAAGGAACATTCTTTAGTTTTCCTTCTTTGTTTTGTTTTGATTTGGCAGGGTGGCAGAAAGTGCAGTGAAAGGCAGGAAATGACTGATGTTAAAAAACTTCAATGGGTCAATAGTAACAGATTTTTATATCTGATCTATACCTTAACTAAGCTAATACAAACTAATGCAGTACACATAAAAAAAGAATAATTGAGAAAATTGTTTGATGCCTCTTCTCTGAATAAAGACTTTTGGAGTTTCATTGGACTTGTTACTTTGTTTTGTGGTATGCAGTGTTCTTTATCTCTGTCCTTAAATGAGTCTGGGTAACAAACTAGAAGAAAATGACTAAGAAGGTGCCAGACAACCACGTCCTAAGAATACTTACAAGACCTTGGCTGTTTCCTGAAGCAGGAAATGACAACTCACTTCAGTATTCTTGCCTGGAGAATCCCCTGGACAGAGGAGTCTCGTGGGTTTCAATCCAAGGGGTCACAAAGAGCTGGACATGACTGAGCAACTCAACAACTTGGATGCTTGGCATGGAGAATTAGGACATATGCCACCCATAGTCAAGTGGCTATAGGGGAAATTTCCACTGCTTTGTGTACCAGGAATGCACTCTTAGTAATTAACTGAACCAGAAATCCGTATTACTAGGCAATTTTGTGTTTTCATAGTTCAGGAATAAATGATTCTATAAGATAATACTAAATACAATAAACATATTTCAAAAAAACTAAGTCATCAAAGAAAGACTACAGTTAGTTCTAATAGTTACATATTTAAGAATATGAGATCTAACAGAGTGAGTCATCAGCACTTACTGTTGAATACTACAATGATCCATTTACCCCAAAATAGACCATTTTAAGAAAAGAGATTCTTAATTCCTTGGGAACAGGGATCCCTTCTTATTTTGTGTACAATTGCTAATCAAGTAGGACAACTCTGACAATTTTTTACTTGGCTAATATTAGACACTCAGTCCTTAATTCATAATTGCCAGGGAATGGACTATTGTGAACCATCAAGTTTTAACCTATTTCCATATAGCAACATACTTTGAATGAGAAAAAAAAAAAAAAAAGCTATATACTCACATCAAAATAGCAACCAAGAAAATATAACTAAGAAAAAAGAGTAGAAAGGAAAAAATACAAACTAGAACATCAATTACAGAGTACTGGTATTGTGAGTGATTTTACTTTTGTTTTCCAAGTAATGGATAGTTTCATCTATTTTTTTTAATTAATATTATCCAGCCTGTCTACTTTAGGCCACCAGGCTCCTCTGTCCACGGGGTTTCTCAGGCAAGAATACTCGAGTGGGTTGCCACTTCCTTCTCCAGGAGATCTTCTCGATATAGGGATCAAACCCACATCTCCTGCATTAGCAGTCAGATTCTTTATGATTGAGGCACCAGAGTTGGGTCTTTTTTTAATTATCCATCCTTTCCATTCTGTGCTTCCCTGGTGGCTAAGTGGTAAAGAACCCACCTGCCATGCAGGAAATGCAGGTTCCATCCCTGGCTTGGGAAGATCCCCTGGAGAAGGAAATGGCAACCCACTCCAGTATTCTTGCCAAAATCCCACGGACAGAGGAGTCTGATAGGAAACATTCCATGGAGTCTAAAAGAGTCAGACACAACTTAGCCACTAAACAACAAACTTGTCTTATCTTCTTAAAGAAGAACTTTTCTTCTGATAGCTGCCTTGTAGCATGATGCTTATCCCTCCCCCAAGATCCTCCCCTACCCTTCCTCTTTATTGCCAGACCAATTACTGGCCACTGTTCAGCATTTCTTGAGAGAGGAAATTTGGTCTCTGCTTTACCTACCAAAAGAGTCACAGGAAGTGGCTAAAACATACCAGCAGGAACTAGCAGAACACATGGGAAAGTGGAATTGACTATGCTCATAGGACCAGGACGGGGTGTGGGCAGGATAGGGGAAAATTTACTGACATGGGAACACTCTCTTATGATTCAGGACTCAGCGCCCTAGTCCAGACACTTGGAGCTTGTCATGATACACTCCTGTAATGGACTTGTTAAAATCTGGAGATGACAATGATGCTAATAAATAATGTGACAATCCAGACTTCCTCTGCAAAGTATTTTAAATGGTTCAAAAGACTCAAAGATTAACCATGGCCAAAGCCATTTACCCAGTATGGAGAAATACTACTTAACTCTATTTCTTGTGAGGACCAGAAGAAACTTCCTTCATTAAGACCTTGAGAAATTCCTTGGTGAAGTACGTCTTTGGCAACAACTCTCCCTTTTAAATTGGAGTGTTTAGATCATTAACATTTAATGTGATTACTGATATGGTTAAGTTTAAATCTATCAACGTGATTTCTATTTGTTTCGTCTGTTCTTAGTTCTCTCATCCCTCTTTTTCTGTTTTCTGGATTGATTATATTGAATAATTCCATTTTCTGACCTTAGCTGGATTATTAACTATAACTCCTTGTGCTATTTTAATGCTTGCTTTCAGATATATAGGACTTCCCTGGTGTCTCAGATCGTGGGAGACCTGGGTTTGATCCCTGGGTTGGGAAGATCCTTTGGAGAAGGAAATGGCAACCCACTTGAATACTCTTGCCTGAAAAATCCCATGGACGGAGGAGCGTTGTAGCTTAGAGTTTATGGGGTCGCAAAAAGTCGGACACGACTGAGCGACTTCACTTTCTTTCTTTCTTTCTTTTTCTTTCAGATACATAATATACATCTTTAACTTATCTTTAATAATCTATCTTTCAATGATACAATCCCACTGCACATCTATATAACAAACTTTTAACAGTATTTTTCATGTTTGCTTTAGTACTATTGCTGTCATACATTTTACTTCTGCATGTGGTTTAAACTCTATAATGCATTGTTGCATTTGCTGTAAGCAAAACTTACTTTTTAAAAACATTTAAATAATAAGAAAGCATTTTTTGATATTTACCCTATACTTATAATTTCTGTCGCAGAATAGAAGACAAGATACAAAGATGTATTAAATTGCATATATATATTACATAAAGACAATAGAGTGATGGATTTTATCTTTCCTCTATTTTACTTTAATATACTTACATTAATTTTATAAGGAGAAAGCAGTTAATATGCCTTCAATTCATTCTGTTTATGGGAAGTATAAAAATTTTTGAGGTATAATAAAATATTTAGTGGAAAAGAAAGAATAATGATATATGGCCATAATTACCATTATGTTCAAAATAAGAAGCAATCCTTATGAACTTATACCTGAAATCCAGTTGGTATCACTTTACTGAGCTGCTGCAGACTGGGGCAGGATGGGTGCAGTGAGACACTGCAGAAAGAGCATTGGCCATCTGCTGGGTATCTCAAATCCTAAAGAGGAAATTACTCTTCCTGCCAAAAAATATCTAAAACACCCACCTTTTCCCTGATACACAGAATGAATGTTGATTGAGAAGAAACTAAAATGGCAACGGTCAGAAAACAATGAGATCCGTGAGGGAGTTATAGCATTAACTGGATAAGCAGATGTCACTAGGGTGTGCCAAGTGCTACAAAATACAGATGAAGGAGTAGACTAGTTAACTGAATAAAGATTTCTTTTGAGTACTTTGACTACAAATTGTTTAAAGACTAGGTGTGTGTGTGTGTGAAGTCACTTCAGCCATGTCTGACCCTTTGCAACCCTATGGACTGTAGCTCACCAGGCTCCTCTGTCCACAGGATTCTCCAGACAAGAATACTGGAGTGGGTTGCCATGCTCTCCTCCCAGGGATTTTCCCAACCAAGGGATTGAACCTGCATCTTCTGCGACTCCTGCAGTGCAGGCAGATTCTTTACCTCTGAGCCACTGGGGAAGCCCAAAGCCTGGGTAACATGGCCTTAAAATAGTTTTCAAATAAAAATTTACATCAGAGTGTGAATCAGCGTGGTACACAAATGGTATAAAGCATATCAAGAAAGATAAGCAAAATTTGGAGGACTGGGAATCTAGAATGAGTTATTAATAAACAATGAGTACTTTTTAACCACAGTTCATGAGGTACTTCTACCTGTTCCTATTTTACACACCCATTATAGTTTATAAAATATATTTGTACCAATGTAATCTTCATAATAAACATACATAGATTCATTCCAGATTGGTATTCAATAATTTGCAATAGATTCTTTTGCTGTGGTTTTAAAATCCCACATTGAAGGAGCCTTTAAAATGCGACAGAAAGTTACTGGCTTGCTGGACTCCATGAGACTACGCAAACAAGAGTGTTTTTGCCCAAAGTGGGAGAAAGCAGATATGTTCTGTCCTTTATGGAATGCTGTTTTAATAAGATTGCTTTCCAAAATTAAAAAAGAAAAATAGTAACATCACAAAAAGCTGACAGAATTTGTTATTGAAAGATGAGCTTTCGAGTATTCTTAGCCTAATCTTTGCTTTTCCTCATATATTTTTAATAATTTGACTATGAAGACCTTTAAAAGTTGAACAGTTCCATAATTTAAGGAGATTAAACACAATATATGTAAAGCTTCTTTTGGTGTCTAGGAGCCACCTTTATGATTCTCAATACATCTCTGGAGAAGTGGCTCTTCTCTTGGAATGATTAACGTGTATGGAATACAATTTGCAGACATCCTCTCAGGATACCATGTTTTCTCTATCTTCTTCTTCCTCATAGTTGAGATAACCCACATGTCAATTTCGACTATCATCTTGTAATTTGGCATTTGTTATACAGTGTACCACTTCCCTGGTGTCCCAAGGGTAGAGAATCTGCCTGCTAGTGCAAGAAACATGGGTTCGATCCCTGGGTAAAGAAGATCCCCTGGAGAAGGAAATGACAACCCATTCCAGTGTTCTTGCCTGGAAAATCCCATGGACAAAGGAGCCTGCAGGCCACAGTTCACGGGGTTGCGAAGAGTCAGACAGAACTTAACAACTAAACAAAAACAAAATATATATATACAATATACATTGTATCAGTTGTCTACTAGAATCACTCAAGGTTCTTAAAATACCTTATCTTGCACATAACCCTAATCCAACAGTGCTTTCACTGAGATGTGTGAAAACATACATATATAACGCCAGGAAATATTTTCCCTAGAGCTATGGTTCCCACTCTGGCTCATATGTGCATTTTCTCTCTTTCCCTCCCTGCTTTTACATCTCTCCCTTTCCTTCCCACTGTCTTTCTCCCTTTCTACTTCTTCCCTCCCTCCCTTTCTCTTTTTTCCTTCTTATTGAAGGCATTAGTTTTGACTCCAATAGAGAAGCTGCTGCTAGTCTAAGAAATTATAGAAACATTCTACTTACCTTAAGGTACATATTCCTTTAGCCTATTCCTGACTTAAGAACTGTATCAACAGACCACAGGATCCCAGACACTCAGATCTGAGAAACTCATTTGTGAGTTCTGACTAGCCAGCAACACAAGATTCATAGCACCTCTTCCCTAACTATATAGGCCACCCGTTCTCATTGCTCCTTTGGCTGTGGACCCTAAGAGGCACAAAAGGAAAGGGCAGAAGGCTTGAGAGTCAGCTCCTTGTTCCCCAGGTATGCCAGCCTGCAGGCAGCTCCTAAGGATCATGGCCAGTTCTTAGAAACTGGCACTTAGTTCAAGGGCCTTTTAGAGCTCAGAATCACTTGGGTAAATAACAGTGGAAGCAACTGTCATAGTTTTCTTTATGGGAGCCACATTAGCTAAGACACGCTGAGATGCCTAAAAGTGAACTGTCGTATCATACCACTGATGATTGTTTAACCCAGACCCTCCTGTTGTTCTCAATCCTCCATCCTTTTACTTATGAAGGTAGATTCCTCAGCTTTTGAGTATTTTCTTTTCAAATATAAAACCACTGTATTTTCTAAGAGAATTTCCTCATATGTAACAACATGCCATTAAGAGACCAATGATTGCTTGTGTCTTAGTTTTCGATGGGAGATATACCAGAATTACTAAGAAAATTTTTCAAAACTTGCATTTCCTGCACACAGATATGCCCTGTTGAAAAAGAAAGTAGGGGAAAAAGAAAGTGTGGGCTGGTGACTGTGCATTCGGACTGAAATTCCTAAATGACTCATGCCTTCTCATCACTCATTGCTATGATAGAAATAGACTGCCCTTCTGAATCAGGAAACCCAGATTTGAGCGAGAGCTCTGCCATTCTTCATTAATTTAGTCATTCAGCTAGTACTGAGTGAGTATTTCCTGTCAGGCACTGGGTTAAGTTCTAAGTATGGAGTGATAAACAAAACAGAGAAGCTCATTGATCTTTAGAAATTTAAAGTCTAGTTGGTATGACAGATATTTAGCAGATGATCACCTTAAATATAATTAAATTTGAGGTGCACATAAAGGGAAAATACTGTGTGCTCTGAGAATCTCAGCCATGTCACTGCAGAGAAGTATCCAGGCCTCTGTGTCTCAGCTTCACCATCTGCATGATGGCATAATAAAGACTTGGCAAATGACCATACTCAACATATGATAAGAATACTGAGAGAAAGCAGATGCATGAGCCGGAAAATTTCATGTGGTAAGTAAAAATGAATGTTTTCTATAAGTTAGAGAATATTTCTTTTTAAATGCACAGTAACCCACATCTTCCCCTTTAGCTAGCATGTGTATTATGGTGGCCCTGCCACCAGAGAGAAGGACAGCCGAGTGTATAGAGTATCCTCCGTGAGTACTACAGTGGATGTGGACCCATTTAAAGTGACTGTTAAATGATGACTAAATACAAACTGTTCTAATTACATATTATGCTCAACAACTACCTCAAAGTTTAGTGGATTCATATAGTTTAAGAATTCAGGAACAGCTCATCGGGAAGACTATTCTGCTCCCAGAAGAACGCAGCATCATTGGCAGTCACTCAGTAATAATATTCAGCTGGTGGCTGCACTGGAACGGAAGGTTCAAGTCCGGCTCCTTTCAAGTAAATCTTGAAGACTTGGCTCCATGGGCCCCTTTCTCCCTTCACACAGCCCTGCTCTTTTCATGATCACCATGTTTGGCTTCAAACAGTGTAGATTAGGAATCTAAACTGAGAATTCTGAGAAATAAAGTAACAGCTATCAAAGTATTAGGGCTTCCCTGATAGCTCAGTTGGTAAAGAATCCACCTGGAATGCGGGAGACTCTGGTTTGATTCCTGAGTCTGGAAGATCCTCTGGAGAAGGGATAGGCTACTCACTCCAGTTGTTAACTTCCCTTGTGGCTCAGCTGGTACAAAATCCGCCTGCAATGTGAGAGACCTGGGTTTGATCCCTGGGTTGGGAAGATACCCTGGAGAAGGGAAAGGCTACCCACTCCAGTATTCTGGCCTGGAGAATTCCATAGACTGTATAGTCCATGGGGTCGCAAAGAGTCGGACACGACTAAGTGACTCACTTATTGAAGTATTAAGCCTGGCCCCAGAAAGAAGCGTTGTGTCATAGTTACAGTACGGCATCAGTCAAATCAGTCAGAGAGTCTGCCCAAATTCAAGAGAAGGAGAAATAAACCTCACTTCTCTAAGGAAAGAATGTTAAAGAATTTTCAGCCATCTTTAATCTGCTATATAACTAGGAACAATCAACTGTAAGTTAATTTTTTTCTTTGTTGGCTTCTACCCTGAATTTGTTTTCACAATACATATAGACCTAAGAGCACTCCTGCATTTATATTAAATTTATAATAGGGAAATAACAGGAAAACAAATTTCTCCCCCTAAGCCCCCATTACAGGAGTGACTGGAGAAAGAAATCTGAAACTGCTCCTCAGATCCACAAGCACAGATGATGAAGAGTATAGCTCGCATTGAAATTTACTCCTTCTTGCATTGAGTCAAAAATTATTTTGTTTTTCCATTTAATAATTTATAGAAAAGGAGAAAAGCAAAAAACCTTAAGTAACTGTTTTCTTATGTTCAATTCTGACTGAAAAAGGGATTTTTAATATGCTCATTATGATTAATTGGCAAGTGAATTTAGAGATCTTAAGGAGTTTATGATGACAGAATTTAAATTGTAGTATACTTATATTTGCTATATAAAATGTACAAAAAAATTGAGCTTTATCCTCAAGAAAAAAGCCTGGCATAAAAGAGGAGCTTGGGTTTTGGAGTTACATAGATCTGAGTGAGCAAAGCATTTCTGCCACATAGGAACTGTGAGACTGTCAATATATACTTGAGCTTCCATTTCATCAACACCATTGTGGCTAGACAAACTGAGAATTAACTGTGCCTGACACTAACTAAACTTTTGGAACTTTTGCCAAGAGAATGAATGAAATCACACTATCAATCATCTGAAAAAATAAAATTTCATCAAGAAAATTCTAATAGGAGAGAGTAACTAAAGTTTATTAAGTATATGCTTACGATAGGCACCAAATAAATTGCTGGAGGGAAATATGAAAAATACAGGCTTTCTTCTCAAAGAAAAGCATGTCACACAAGGGCTGCAAGAGAGGAAAACACGATATGCCCTGGAAATACAGATGCCTCTGGCCTGCAGGTCCTAGAGACAGGACAGGTGGGCTGGCACCTGGGTGTATTTTTAAGAACAGGTGGAAATCAAGTGAAAAGTAGAGAGAAGAAGAGGCAGGCAGAAAGATTACTGTGCAAAAAGTTCCATTTAAACATTTTTGAGATCAGGGCTAAGAAGTGGGGGAAAATGACCCTGCAAGTCTGTATTACTTTTTCATCTTTGGATCCTTGGCAATGAGCCTAGTTCCTGGCATATAGTGGATACTCTACATAATCTCAAAAAGGGAAAGAGGGAAGGGGAATGTGAGGTACCTGATGAGTTTCGAACTCGTTCTAATGACTTTGGATATTACACTGAAGGCCCCGGGGACAGGTTGAAGGATTTCAAGTGAGACCAATGAGATGACATTCCTCTTTTCTAACCACGCAGTTGACAACATTCTGGGGAAAAAATACTGAAGCAGATCTAATACATGCAAAGAACAGTGAGAGATTATAGTAAACTTCCTCTTGTGGGCTGTTAAACTTCCACAAAGATTAAGGCAGAGATAAGATTGTCTGTTTCATCTGAATCAGAGAAAACTCAAATCTGCTTCCACAGTTGCCTTGACTATGAAATTCAGACATGGGTCAGAGTATCAGACAGCTCACAGTACCATTTCTATTGATTGGCCTGGTGTTCTCCTGGCTAACAAAACTCTCCCGAAAAAGTGACAATTTGGTTTCTAAGCACGTTTTTGCTGTGAGAAGATGTGTGAAGAACAGACCAATAAGGTCCTTTTTTTTTTCAATGTCTTTTCAGCTTCTTTGGAGATTGTGCTCTAAGCTCTGGTTACCGGTAACTTCTCACACTCAAAGGTTTAATCGAAGAAAACACAGGTTTGTACATGATTCTCATCATGGCAAAATAGCATTATCTACCTGAGGCTGTAAGACTGCAGATGAAAGGGGACTGGACATCAAGTCACTATTGTATCTGGCTGTCAGGTGGCAAATGGCAACTGGTCAGCTTGATGAAATGACTAACAAGCCTCTCTCACAAAGTCAAATATTTATCTAAATGTCAGAATATAATCTTGACCCAGCCAGTCTCTTATTTTTGGCTTTTCACTTACTTGAGTTACATCCATTCATTCATTCAACAAATAACTCTTGAGAGCCTATTTTACCAAAGGCCCCACTCTGTATGTGGGAAGTAAAATGATAACTAAATTTAAAAAGGCCCCATTTTCACTGCACTACTTCTTGGAAATTTAGTTAGGGCAACCTTCTCATGACTTCTGAAATACAATCTAATTAGTCCTACTCTCATACTTGGTTTGTGCCCTCATTCTCAGAACAATTCTATATTCTCAGAATAAACAATACTATAGTTCAAAGATTTACCCTTTATCTCTTCTGTGAGTCTTCCTTATTATTCTGGCTCCAAATAATTGCTTTGTTTCACAAATTTTAGCTCTTGGTTATATAACATGTTACTCTCTCACTGATACATCACCTGAAAGAACATACACAGATACACTGATAAATAGATATCACAGCATAGCATGTTCTAATATCCATTTACACTGCAAATAAAGAAGAGTGTTTGCAATTAATAATGTCTCTGAAACTCCCTCAGCAGGACTGAATTCCAACTAGTTCATATAATCTTCAGAAAAGACGAACTTAAAGTGATTGTTTTATCTTTTAGGTCAGAATCCACTTAAGTATGATTAGCTATGTCCCACGTTCAATGGGAGGATATTATTAGGACCTCAGTGTCACACGTTATGTATTTCAACTGTGAATTTTTGAAAGTTGGCATATAAAGAAATGAAGAAAAGAAAAGAAATTCTACTGCTCATCATCCTCTAAAGAACATATAAAGCTGTCACAGAGGAGAACAATGGAATTGTTCTCTACCCTCCAGCTGAAATACTCCAGAAATAGGAGATTAAAATGTGATTTGATCCTCAATGCCACACTGGAAAGAAAGTATGCTGTGGGTTTTATGAACAACTTGACAGTAGGGTCAGGCTTAGGATATAGTCTGAAAACCCTGTGTATCATTATTATCTATAAATTGCATAACACAAAGAGGAAGCAAAGTCAAATAGGACATAGAAAACTGAAAAAATACTGAGACTTTTGTAGTGTAAAAGTTTTTACTCCACTTCCTCATCTCAGTTTCCCATCCACTGTCTGAACACTCCCCTTAACTCCCAAAAAGCCTGAAAATATGTTTTCACTCTTCACAGGGTAAGATTTTCAATCTCCTTTCCTCTTATATCAAAATATCAAAGGAATTGCTATCCTTCTACATTGCACTGTCATATGAACACTCAAGAGGAAAAAAAGATTGCTTCACATTCTTTTAAGTAGTGAATTCCCCTCAGTCCATTAAGAGCTGAGCAGAGCATTTGCTTGAGAGTTGTCAAAAAGGTCAAATGTTATGGAGGCATACTGTAATGTATATGATTATAAAAGATTTCATTTAATCCAATCACTTGTAATCACAAAAATTTATTTTCCACAACCATCAATCAACTCAACTGAATATTTTATAACCTATATACATACCATCACTGAAAAACAGAGCAAATTACTGTTATTTCAATTGCAACTCTAGGAATTTTCAAGTTATATGTAATATTTAAAAAAAAGCTTTTTAATATTGGCACTTATTAATAATGAGTTCAGTTTTAATTAGAAATTGAATTGTAAGAACTATTTAAGACTGTTCTAATTTTTAGAAGGTATGCCAGTAATTGTCAGTGGGGATGGGTGTTAAATTAAACATAAACTGCAAAGCTTGGGATGCATAGTTATGTCTTAAAGTATTGAGTAAATGAATGTATAATTACTATTTTCAATAAGTTTTGATGGGAAGAAAATTGGACTAACATTCTTTGGCACTGTTGAAGTTATCCCAAATGAACTTGTTTGTTCCTCAAGATTCTCCTGAAAAAAAATGTCCCTGCCTTGAGTAGAATTCAGTACAAAGCAAGACAATTCTTCAAGTAGGCACTTAATCATCAGCAGTGGCTGACCCCAGGCCATCCTAGCCAATTTGCAAAAGGGCAATGAAAGAAAAATTTATCTGAGGTTGGTTGAAGTGGGGAGTAGTATTATTTTGAGTTGCTTATTTGTTTGATTTCTAGGCAAAGGTAAAAAAGCAAAAAACAAAAACCCTCACTTTTTTACCATTCCGGTATTAATTGCAATATAGTTGACATACAGCACTGTGTAAATTTAAGGTGTGCAGCATAAAGATTTGCCTTACATATATCATGAAATGATTATCACAGTAAGTTTAGAGAATATCCATCATCTAATACAGATCCAAAATTAAAGCAACAGGAAATATATTTTCTCTTACGGTAAATCTTTAGGATTTTCTCTCTTAACAACTTCATATGCAACATCTAGCAGTGTTAATTACCCTTATCTGTTGCACATTACATCCCTTATTTACCTTATAAATGGAATTTTGTACCTTCTGATTTCCTTTGTCCAATTCTCCACCACCTCACCTACTGCCTCTGGTAACAACAAATCTAATGTCTTTTTCTATGAATTTGTTTACTTCTGAAGCATAAATCACCTACAAAACCATGTTAGTTCCTGATACACAACATAGTGATTTGATAATTCTATATATTTCAAAATAATCATCATTCTAAATTTAGTTCCCATTTGTCACTATATAAAGGCAATACATAATCATTGACTATATTCCCTACACTATACATTTCATACGGGTGACATTTGTTTTTCAACTGGAAGTTTTTACCTATTCAGTTCAGTTAGGTTCAGTCACTCAGTCGTGTCCGACTCTTTGCGATGCCATGAACCTCAGCATGCCAGGCCTCGCGGTCCATCACCAATTCCCAGAGTCCACCCAAACCCATGTCCATTGAGTCGATGATGCCCTCCAACCATCTCATGCCCTTTCATCCCCTTCTCCTCCTGCCCTCAATCTTTCCCAGCATCAGGGTCTTTTCAAATGAGTCAGCTCTTTGTATCAGGTGGCCAGAGTATTGGAGTTTCAGCTTCAACATCAGTCCTTACAATGAACACCCAGGACTGATCTCCTTTAGGATGGACTGGTTGGATCTCCTTGCAGTCCAAGGGATTCTCAAGAGTCTTCTCCAACACCACAGCTGAGAAGCATCAATTCTTCTGCACTCAGCTTTCTTTATAGTCCAACTCTCACATCCACACCTGACCACTGGAAAAACTATAGCTTTGACTAGACGGACCTTTGTGACAAAGTAATGTCTCTGCTTTTTAGCATGCTGTCTAGGTTGGTCATCACTTTCCTTCCAAGGAGTAAATGTCTTTTAATTTCATGGCTGCAATCACCATCTGCAGTGATTTTGGAGACAAGAAAAATAAAGTCAGCCACTGTTTCCACTGTTTTCCCATCTATTTGCCATGAAGTGATGGGACCAGATACCATGATCTTAGTTTTCTATATGTTCAGCTTGAAGGCAACTTTTTCACTCTCCTCTTTCACTTTTATCAAGAGGCTCTTTAGTTCTTCTTCACTTTCTGCTATAAGGGTGGTCTCATCTGCATATCTGAGGTTATTGATATTTCTCCAGGCAATCTTGATTCCAGCTTGTGCTTCCTCCAGTCCAGCATTTCTCATGATGTACTCTGCATATAAGTTAAATAAGCAGGGTGACAATATATAGACTTGACGTACTCCTTTTCCTATTTGGAACCAGTCTGTTGCTCCATGTCCAGTTCTAACTGTTGATTCCTGACCTGCATACAAATTTCTCAAGAGGCAGGCCAGGTGGTCTGGTATTCCCATCTCTTTTAGAATTTTCCACAGTTTATTGTGATCCACACAGTCAAAAGCTTTGGCATAGTCCATAAAGCAGAAATAGATGTTTTTTCTGGAACTCTCTTGCTTTTTCCATGATCCAACAGATGTTGGCAATTTGATCTCTGCCTTTTCTAAAACCAGCTTGAACATCTGGAAGTTCATGGTTCACCTATTGATGAAACCTGGCTTGGAGAATTTTAAGCATTACTTTATACTAGCGTGTGAGATGAGTGCAATTGTGCGGGTAGTTTGAGCATTCTTTGGCATTGCATTCCTTTGAGATTGGAATGAAAGCTGACCTTTTCCAGTCCTGTGGCCACTGCTGAGTTTTCCAAATTTGCTGTCATATTGAGTGCAGCACTTCCACAGTATCATCTTTTAGAATTTGAAATAGCTCAGCTGGAATTCCATCACCTCCACTAGCCTTGTTTATAGTGATGCTTCCTAAGGCCCACTTGACTTCACATTCCAGGATGTCTCGCTCTAGGTGAGTGATCACACCATCTCGATTATCTGGGTAGTGAAATCTTTCTCATTTATTACTGCCTTCCACCATGCACCCTCTTCTCCTTTGGCCAACATCTGTTTCTTCTCTGTATCTATGATTCTATTTCTGTTTTGCTATGCATGTTCATTTTTTTTTTTTTTTTTTAGATTCCACATAAAAGTGAAAATATGTAATATTTTTCTTTCTCTGATTATTTCACTTAGCCTAATACCTTCTTGGTTTATCCATGCTAAGGCAAATGGTAAGATTTTATTCTTTTTATGGTTGAATATTATTCCATTTTTTATGTATACCACATTATTTATAAATTCATCTATTGATGGACACTTAGGTTGCTTCCATATCTTGAAACTGAAATCAAAACATTTGCTTAGTTGTGTCTGACTTTTTGTGACCCCATGGACTGTAGCCCACCAGGCTCCTCTGTCCATTGGATTCTCCAGGCAAAAATGCTTGAGTGAGTTGTCATTTTCTCTCCAGGGGACCCCTGGACTGGGATTGAATCCAGGTCTTCTGCATCACAGGCAGATTCTTTACCATCTGAGCCACCAGGGGAGCCCAGATATTATAAATAATGTTGTAATGAACATAGGTGTGCAGTCATATTTTTAAATTAGTGTTTTCATTTTCTCCAGACAAATACTCAGGAATAAAATTGTGGGATAATGCAATAGTACATTTTTTTAAATTTTTTGAGAAACTGTCTTGCATAGTGGCTATACCAATTTATATTAACACCAACAGTGCACAAGGATTCCCCTCTTACCAGATCTTTGCCAATACTTGGTATTTTTTCTGTCTGATAACAACCATTCTGATTGGTGTGTGATAATAACATTATGGTGCTAACTTGCATTTCCCTGATGTGCAATGATAGTGGGCATTTTTTTTTCATGTCCATCGGCCATTTGCACATCTTCTTAAAAATATCTTCCATTTTTAAATTGTGTTGTCCATTTTTACGATGTTTAATTGTATGAGTTTTTTATATAAATTTATTTTTTTAATTGGAGGCTAATTACTTTGCAATATTGTATTGGTTTTGCCATACATCAACATGAATCCACCACGGGTGTATACGTGTTCCCATCCTGAACCCCCCTCCCACCTTCCTCCCCGTACCATCCCTCTGGGTCATCCCAGTTCACCAGCCCCGAGCATCCTGTATCATACATCGAACCTGGACTGGCGATTCGTTTCACATATGATATTATACATGTTTCAATGCCATTCTCCCAAATCATCCTACCCTCGCCCTCTCCCACAGAGTCCAAAAGACTGTTCTATACATCTGTGTCTCTTTCACTGTCTCACATACAGGATTATCATTACCATATTAAGCCCTCATCAGATATATAATTTGAAAATTATCCCATTCGATAGGCAGAATTTGTCAGTATTTTTCTTGTATGCAAAAGTTTGTTGGTGTCATGTAGTCTCATTTGCTTATTTTTGCTTTTGTGTCCTCTGGTCTGAGAATACAGTCACAAAATATATTTCTCAGACTGCTGTCAGAGAGCACACTGCTTATGTTTTATAATTTCAGGTCTTCCATTTAGATGTTTACTCCATTTTTACTTTATTTTGGTATATGGTATGAGAAAGTATTACAGTTTAATTCTTTTGCAGGTAGCTGTCCAGGTTTATTAATACCATTTATTGAAGAGACTGTCATTTACCCGTTTTGTATTCTTGTTTCCTTTACTACAGATTAATTGCCCATAAAAGTGTGGGTTAATTTCTGCACTTTCTATTCTGTCCCATTGATCCATGTGTCTATTTTTGTGCAAGTACAATATTATTTTGATTATTGTAGCTTTCTTATAGTCAGAAATCAGGGAGCATGATACTTCCAGTTTTGTTCTTTTTTCTTAAGATTCTTTTGGTTATTTGGGGGTCTTTGTGTTTTCATATAAATTTTAGAACTATTTGTTTCAATTCTGTGAAAAATGCCCTTGGTATTTGATAAGGATTACACTGAATCTGTAGACTGTCTTTGGTATTAATAGTATGACCACTTTAATAATACTAATTCTTCTAATTAATGAGCAAGGTATGTTTCCACCTGTTTGTGTCATCTTTAATTTCTTACATCAACATTTTACAATTTTTAGAGGGCAAAATTTTCATCTCCTTAAATTAGATTTATTCCTAGGTATTTTACTTTTTTATGTGATTGTAAACAGGACTGTTTTCTAAATTTCTCTTCCTAATAATAGTTCAATAAAAATGTATAGAAATATAACATATTTGTTTATTAATTTGTTTAATTAATGCATCTTGACTAAAATCATTGATGAGTTCAACTATTATTTTGATGGTATATTTAAGATTCTCTATGTATAATGTCAGGCTTCCCAGGGGGTGCTACTGGTAAAGAACCCGCCTGCCAGTGCAGGAGACATAAGAGACTAGGGTTTGATCCCTGGGTCAAGAAGATCCCCTGGAGGAGATCATGGCAACCCACTCCAATATTCTTGCCTGAAGAAACCAAAGGACAGAGGAGTCTGGCGATATTGAGTGCATAGGATCACAAGGTGTTGGACACGACTGAAGCGCCTTAGCACACACATGCATAGAATCAGTATTCCCTTGTGGCTTAGATGATGAATCCTCCTGGAATGCAGGAGGCCTGGGTTGGGTTATCCGCAAACAGTGACAGTTTTATTTCTTCCAGACCAATTTGGACAGCTTTAATTTCTTTTTCTTATCTGAATGCTGCTTTAGGATTTCAAATATTACACTGAATAAAAATGGTAAGAATGAGAATCCCTGTCTTACTGATAATCTTAGAGAAGATGCTTTCAGCTTTTCATCCATTAGTATGATGTTAGCAGTGGGCTTGCCATACATGGTCTTTATTGTGTTGAGGTATGTTCCCTCTATGCCCACATTGCTTAGAATTTTTATCATCAATGGATGTTGAATTTTGTCAAAAGCTTTTTTATTGAGATGATCATATGGTTTTTATTCTTTAGTTGGTTAATGTGGTATATGACGCTGATTGATATGTGGATATTGAACAATAACTTGCATGCCTGGGATTAAATCTCACTTGATTATGATGTATGGTCCTTTAAATGCATTATTGATTTTAGTTTCTTATATTTTATTGAGGATTTTTATATCTATGTTCATCAGTGTTATTGGCCTGTAATTGTCCTATATTTTAATATCTTTGTCTGATTTTAGTATCGGGTTGATGCTGGCTTTGTAAAATGAGTGCAAAAGCACTCCTTCCTCTGTAACTTTTTGGAATAGTTTGCGAAGTTTGGGTATCAACTTTTCTAAATGTTCAGTAGAATTCAGCTGTGAAGCTCTCTGGTGCTGAAAGTTTGTTTGTTAGGAGTTTTTCTATTACTGATTCAACTTCACTACTGTTAACTGATTTGATCGTATTTTCTATTTCTTCTTAATTTAGTCTTGGGAGTCTACATTTCTGGGAATCTGTTTCGTCTAGGTTGTCCATTTTATTGGTGTTTAATTATTTACAGTATCACTTATAATCATTGGTATTTCTCTGATGTCAGTTATAACTTCTTTTTCATGTCTGATTTTATTTACTTGGACACAATTTTTTTCTAGATGAGACTGGTTAAAGGTTTATCCATTTTTTTAAGTTTTCGAAGAACCAGCCATTATTTTCATTCATCTTTAGTACTTTTTTTAGTCTCCATTTTATCCATTGTTCCACTGGTCTTTATGACTTTTTTCCTTTTACTAACCTTGGGTTTTTTATTCTTCTCTTTCCAGTTCCTTTAAATGCGTGATTAGGTTTCTTGAGATTTTTGTTTGTTTGTTTGTTTCCTAAGGTGGGCGTGTATCACTACCCTCTTGGAATTACTTTCACGATACCCCATAGATTTGGATTGTTGTATTTTCATTTTCATTTATCTCCAGGTATTTTTTAAATTACCTCTTTGAATTCTACAGTGACACATTGGTCCTTTTATAACATATTGTTTAGTCTTAACATGTTTCTGTTTTCTGCCGTTTTTTTCCCTTTGTAGTTGCTCTCTTGTCTCATAGCATTGTAATCAGAAAACATGCTTAATATGATTTCAATCATCTTAAATTCATTGAGACTTATTTTGTGGACAAGTATATTACCTTTCCTATAGAATGTTATGTTCACTTTGAAAGAACGTATATTTTGTTGCTTTTGGATGGATTGTTCTATTTATATCTATTAAGCCAGATGATCTAATTTTAACTTTAAGGCCAGTGTTTTTTTTGTTGATGTTCTGTCTGGATAATCTGTCCTTTGTTGAAAATGGGGTATTAAAGTCCCCTATTATTATTGTGTTACTGTCAATTTCTCTCTTTATGTCTGTTAATATTTTAGGTGCTTCTATGATGAGTGAATATATATTTCAATTATTATATCTTCTTCCTGGATCAATTCCCTTGATCATTATGTAATGAATGTCCTTCTGTGTCTCTTGTTAAAGTCTTTGTTTTAAAGTTTATTTTGTCTAAGTATTGTTACTCACCTTTTTTGGTTTCTACTTGGAAAGAATAACTTCTTCCACCTCCTCACTTCAGTCTCCTGTGAATTTAGATCTGAAGTGACTCTCTTATAGGCAGCATATACATATATGGGTCTTCTTTCAGGATTCTTTCAGTCACTATATATTTTGACTGTAGCATTTAGTCCATTTACATTTAACATTATTATTGATAGGTATGTACTTATTGTCATTTTGTTAACTGTTTTCTGGTTGTTCTGCAGTTACTTTTTCCTTTCTTCTTTTACTCTCTTCCCTTGTGATTTAATGACTATCTTTATTGTTATGCTTGGATTCTTTTCTTTTTTGTGTGTTTCTGTCATAGATGTTTATGGTATATCTTGATATATATAGGGGTGTGTGTATAATTAGTATAAGTTGATGATCTACATATGAACACATTTTAACAACCTTATATTTTTATTATCTATCCTGATGTTTACTGTTTGTGACACCATGTTTATATCTTTTTGTTTTGTATATATTTGTCTTTTAACCTTCCTACTAGCTGTATAAGTGATTCAGTTCAGTACAGTTTAGTCGCTCAGTCTTGTCCGACTCTTTGCAACCCCATGAATCTCAGCACGCCAGGTCTCCCTGTCCATCACCAACTCCTGGGGTTCAATCAGTCTCACATCCATTGAGTCAGTGATGCCATGCAGCCATCTCATCCTCTGTCGTCCCCTTCTCCTCCTGCCCACAATCCCTCCCAGCATCAGAGTCTTTTCCAATGAGTCAACTCTTTGCATGAGGTGGCCAAAGTCCTGGAGTTTCAGCTTTAGCATCATTCCTTCCAAAGAAATCCCAGGGCTGATCTCCTTCAGAATGGACTGGTTGGATCTCCTTGCAGTCCAAGGGACTACTACCTTTATTTTGCATTTGTCTTTACCAATGAGATTTTACCTTTCATAATTTTGATATTTAGCTGTGGCCTTTCTTTTTCATTTACAGAAGTCCCTTTAACATATCTTATAAAGCTGATTTGTGGTGCTGAGTTCTTTTAGCTTTTGCTGGTCCGTAAAACTTTACATTTCCCTTCATATTTAAGTGATACCCTTGGTATTCTTGGTTGTAGCTTTCTTTTTTTTTTTTCTTTCATCACTTTAAATATATATTCTGAGCAGCAAAGTATCTGCTTAAGTCAACTGATTGTTTTATGGAAGTTTCCTGGCATGTAATGCAGTGCTTTCCCCTTGCTGCTTTTAATATTCTCTTTTTTTTTATTATTACAATATATCTTAGTTTGATCTTTGGGTTGATCCCGTTTGGAACTCTCTTTGATTTCTAGACCTGGATGTTTCTGTCCTTTCCCAAGTTAGGGAAGTTTTAGCTATTATTCCTTTAAATATGTTCTCTGCCCTGTATTCTCTCTCTCCTCCGTCAGGAACCCCTATATGTGAATGTTAGTATGTTTAATGTTGCCTACAGATCTCTTACACACTCCTCTTCTTTGAATTCGTTTTTCTTTTTTGTGTCCACTTCAGTGATTTTTCCACTACTTTACTTATAGTTCACTGACCCATTCCTCTGTATTATCTAATACACCACTGATTGCTTTTAACATATTTTATTTCAGTTATTATATTCTTAAGCTCTGTTTCATTCTTCCTTATATTTTCTGACATTTTGTTAAATTTCTCACTGTGTCTGTTCATTCTTCTCCCAAGTTCTCTGAGCATCTTTATGATCATTACCTTGAACTCTTCATGGGATAATTTGCTTATCTCCATTACACTTAGTTCTTCTGGGGATTTATCGTATTCCTTCATTTAGAACATATTCCTCTGTTGCCTCATTTCACTTAATTTCTTGTTTTTATTTATATGTATTTGGTAAGTTGGTTATGTTTTCTGATCTTGGAGAAGTGGCCTTTGGTAGGAGACTTGCCACATGTCCCAGCAATGTACTGCCCTGTGGTCACCAGGGCTATATGTTCTAGGTGAGCATTGCATGGGCCCTTCTGTTGTGGCAGAATGACTACTCTGGTTAGTCTGATAGGCATGGCTGATCTCTGGCCCATTTGGTTGCCAGGCCTTGCCTTGTTTAGAGGCTGCCATCTGTTAGTGAGCCTGGTCAGGTTATGAGGTAGCTGACTCTGAAGCTTTAGGGGATACCAGAGCTCATACTGGCCCACTGGTGGGTGGAGTCAGGTCCCAGGGTAGCTGATCGTGGGGCCATTGATTCCAGACTAAAGAGAGCCTACTACTGAGCGGAACTTGTTCTTGACATGGCTAGCTGCAGGATCCGTTGTGTCCCAAAGCTGGTGTCAGCCTGCTGGTGAATGGGGTCAAGTTCCAGACAGCTGACTGAATGGCCCAAGGTGTCCTGGAGGAGGTTTCAACCTGCTACTGGTGGGGTCTAGGCCCAGAGGGTTCTAGGGCTAGTGCTGACTCACTGGTAGGCACTGTAGTTTCTAACTGCAGGGCCCTGGGGATCTCAGAGTTGGAGTCAGCCCACTTGTGGGAGAGTCAGTTCCTCACATGGCTGGCTTGTCATCCCTGGGGTTTCCAAAGCTGCTGCTAGCCCACTGGAGGGTGGCATCATACCCTGGGATGACTGGCTGAGGTGGTCAAAGTATTTCAGACTGGTGTTGACAACCTAATGAGTAGGGCTAGAGTACAGAAGTTCTTTGTGCTAGAGCCAGCTTGCCGTTGGATTAGTCAGTTCCTAAGACTGTAGACTGTGAGGCCCCGGTAGTCTTGGTGGGTATGACCAGGTTCCAGGGCACCTGGGGCTCAGGGGATTCTAAGGTAGCTGACCTGCAGTGTGTGCAGTTACATGTCTACTTGGCTACATGCTTGGCCTGTGGTGTCCCAATGCCAGTACTAACAGGCTGGGATTACAAAAAAAAAAAAACACTAATTCGGGGAAACAAAAATAATTCATAATCTATATTTCTCCAGTTTTGTAAAAAAAATTACATGAAATTTCTGAGTTAACTGATCCTGCTATATATGTTTGTGTGCCACTTCTCCAACCCCTCCTTGGGTTTATATGTTGAAACTCTATTCCCCAATGTGGCTATGCCTGGAGTTGGGGTTCCTTCTAGGAAAGTTGTTGTTGTTCAGTTGCTCAGAATGGCAGCATGCCAGGCTTCCCTGCCCTTCACTATCTCCTGGTGTTTGCTCAAACTCATGTCCATTGAGTCAATGATGCCATCCAATCATCTCATCCTCTGTCACCCGCTTCTCCATCTGTCCTCAATCTTTGCCAGCATCAGGGTCTTTTCCAATGAGTCAGTTCTTCACATCAGGTGGCCAAAGTATTAGAACTTAAGCTTCTACAGAAGTAATTAAGTTTAAATGAGGTCATAAGGGTGGGGTTCTAGTTTTATAGCATTAGTGTTCTTATAAGAAGGGGCATCTTTCCCCACATTCAAATAATGAGGAAAGGACAGGTGAGGATACAGCAAGAAGGTGGCTACCTGCAAAGAGAGCATTCACCAGAAACTGAGGCCCTGATCTTGGACTTTCAGCTTCAAAAAAGGGTAGGAAAACAAATTGTGTTTTTTAAGCCACTTAGTCTGATATATTTTGTTATGGCAGACCAAGCAAACTAAAACACACCCCATGGCTCCTCTTTACCCAGTGGAGTAGTAGTGGCCCTTGGAGACTGACATTGGTGATGCTGCCTGAATGACCCACACCTTCACCTGAGTTTGCATTCAGGCAAAACAATGCTTTTGGCACCCAGATCGCTAACAAATAGCTTGACTTCCTACAGTAGATGCTTTGCTGTACCAGCCAGCTCTTCCTTCAGTACTGAAAAATTTGCTTCTCCAGAAACTAGAAGAGGGTTAATAGTGCTCAGATCGTAGTCTTTGCAAAAAATCTGCCCTCAGCTTGAGAATGCTGCCACAACTAAGGCCCCACCTCCTTCCTGGAGTAGCTTTCATCCTGGCCCCTCGCCACATCATGAACTAAGAAATGTCATCTCTGTTTCAGAGCAACCTGTGGGTTTGGCTGAAACATTCCGTAAAGCTGCATCAGGACCAAACTTCTCCCCCTGTTGAATCCTTCATCCATTCTTTCTCTTCAATAGTGTTGAAGAGAACTACATAATAAATTTTTTCCAGTCTTACCTTCACAACAGAATCTGCTTCCTAGAGAACCCAACTGTAACTGCCCTCATCAAAATCACCTCTAGCTTTATTTTGCTTGTATAAAGTGGGTTTCCAATAAAAGACTACAGGGAAAAGGGGGAAAAATGTTGTAAATATAGCATGATCCAAAAATTGGAAGGAAAGCTTGGAAGGAAAAAAAGAAAAATCTTGATTTTGTTTTTTCCTCTTTCACGTGTGTTACCAAGGTTTTCCTTCCTAACATTTTTCAGTGGCAATATAGTCATATCAGTCTTCTCGGGTGGCTCAGTGGTAAAGTATTTGCCTGCAATACAGGAGACAAGAGATGCGGGTTTGATTCCTGGTTTGGGAAGATCCTATGGAAAAGGAAATGGCAACCCACTCCAGTATTCTTGCCCTGAAATTCCCACAGAGCATCATGGTGGGCTACAGTCCATGATGTCACGAACAGTCGGACATGACTGAGCATACATACAATCACATCATTCCGCAGAAGCACCATCAAATTAAAATATGTTCACTGTTAACGAACTTCATATAAGAAGAAATCAATGTTCCTCTTCAACCTAAAATAGATTTTCTGTAACTTCAATAACTTGGAATGTACAAGGTCTATTCCTGTCTCCTCAGTTGTGTTCTCTCTCCTCTTCTCAGTTCACCTTAACCAAAACATAGTCAATACTACCCTTCCTTCAAGGCCCAACTCAGTTTCTATATAAAATCTTAGAGTCTCAATTTCTCTGTAAATTTTTCTTTGTCCAACTCTATCTCTTCAATCTGTAGAGTCTGAGTGTTCTATCAATGAACTGAAAGCTTTGGAGTTCTACAGTTTATACCTCCAAACGTCATATGTTTTTAGAGATAGGGTGTAAGTGTTGTAGCTCTTTAAACCCCTTAATGAGCCCATACCTTGAATATCACCTAGCAGACATCAAATTTAAACATATATAAAAACTTTAGAGTTACGAGAATTTCCAATGAATGTTGGCAACAGTGATTTCTTACTTCATTTTCAGCGTTATTTAAAATTCTGGTCATCTTTCTGTATTACTAAATATTTTTAGTAGGGAGATTTTTTTGTGTGTGCTTTACAAGACACCATTTTAAATAGTAATTTCACATAGTTTTATTTGAATTAAAACAGTAATGTTATATACAGCATTTTCTTTTATTAACCAAGTATGACAAGTTTTGCTCTATACGAGTGAATTAACATTTTGGAGATCGTTCGTAATATAACAAAAAAATAATTGGGTGGCCATTGCTTGCTATGTTTCAAGAAGAATAAAGCAATACTTTCTGACATTTTTTCCTTCTAAAGTCTTAATGTCATATAAAACTCTTAGAGCAAAATACGTTTCAAATCTTTGTAAAAAAAAAACACAGAATCTGTGAAATTAGGTGGTCAGAAGGAAAAGAGGAATAGGTATAAAGAAAACACGTTAAAGTTTTATTTTTAAGTTCTACCGGGGCCTACTTGAATATACTTTTTAGCTAGTTAAGGTTGTCAGTGCTATAATAGGCCAAAAGAAAATTAAAATAGAGATCAAATTATGCCTCATGAAGATGTACAGAAGGAATACCTAATAGGAAAGATTTAGCAGACAATACCTCTGACAGTTGTTTCCACTGATGGTGTTGGAATAATAGTACCAGTATTATGATACTGTAGCTAAAAGTAGACAACACCTTAGTGTTAATATTGGGCAAGTTATTTAAGCTGTCTAATGCTCAATTTTCTCCTTTTCAAAGTGCACAAAATATTGTGCTTGGTTCACAATAAATACTTTTAAAATGGGGGTGTGTTTTTGCAAAAACTAAATCCTATAGATTAATATGCTGAGAAATTTTTCTTTTCACAAATGTGGATGTGTGAATCTAATAAATGTGCCTCCCTTTCGTCAGGTTGGTTGGCCAGTGCTATATGGACTACTTGTTCGTACTTGCTCACTGGAGCTAACAAAGGACATGATGTTGATTTGACTAGGCAGCAACAAGCGTTATATGCTTAATTCTTGGAATATTGTGAGTTTTCAAAATAGATGGAATATTTACAAATAAATATTTCTTATGCTTCCATAACAAATATTGTTGAATTAATTAATACCAAAAATTAAACCAGCCCTTCTTTATTGATTAGAACCACTTAAAGTTAACCTGTAGAATATCTGTATACTGCTTAAGTAGTATCAGGTTTCTCCAAACTTCTCTGTTCAATATTAAATACAGATGAAGGTTACAGATAGAGATAAGTTATCTGTCCAATTTATGGATTAGAATGTTTCCCCTATTCTTTAGGTAGAAGACAATTTAGACATTCATGAAAGGATTACTTCTGCCTTTCTTTAAAAGTCTATATTGGAGGCAACTTGTCCCAAATGCTTTGAGAGGCTTAACTACTGGAAGCACCAGGCACCAAAGAAGTGGGGTGGATGAGGATTGAAAGACAGACACTAATTGAAAAACTTTATAGAGGGAAGCTGGAACATCCCAGGTCTCTTTCTCCATGCTTGTAGTAATAAAATTATTCCCCACATCCCCTCTCTCCCCCCTGCACTGACAGTATAACAGTTGCCTATTTTCTGAAAGACTAGATTTTGTAACAGGAGCACAGTGGAGAGGAGGGTGTACAGGAGTGAAAACGAAATACAATGAAGTCTACATACTACACACCCTCTGCTTCTCTTGCCTAGAAACTATACGTAAAGATTATCTCTCCACTTTCTACCACAAGAAGCTGGAAAAGGGAGCATCCTGGGTATAACTCTACAACCCAAGAAAAATCCTTATTGTGGCATTTTTGAGGTCCCTTGATCAAAAAGGTGGCTTGCTTTCAGCTCACATATGGTTAACTACTCTTCCAACTAAGAATCTACTCGTCCATGAAGACACTCAGCTTCAGTGAGCTGTTTGATATCTCTGGAATATGAATGGACAAATCAAGTACAGGTGTTATATAAAAAATGTTTTCAATGTCAAACAAAGAAGTCAAAGAAATTCAAGGCAAAACACAAAGAAGGAAGGAAGGAAGGAACTAAATAAGTGCAAAGAACAGATGGAAACTTAACTGTTATTAAGAAAGACAATACACCCGTGCCAGATTCATGTTGATGTATGGCAAAACCAATACAATATTGTAAAGTAAAAAAATAAATAAATAAAATATAGATAAATAAATGCAAGGCAAAAAAAAGAAAGAGAATAATAAATAAATCTCTAAATTAAATATAAATAGTAAATATGAAATATAATAAAAAATCAAAAGTGCTACTACATAAAGCCAAGTAAAGCTCTCAGAAAAGAACATAAGAGAGGTGAAGTAAACTATGATAATTCTTGAGAATCAATCTGGAAGGTACAAAATCCAACCATTTTTTTTTTTTGAAATTTCATCCCTACACCACCTCCAAAATAAAGAATTGAAAACTTAGAGAGAAATAAATTATGCATATGAAAATTTCTCAGAATCACCAGGCTAATGACTGAAATAAAAATTTCAGAACAATAAGCATAAGAGGAAACTCTAAAAGCTTCCAGAATATAATGCAAAAACAAGTACCCAAACACAATAAAAGGAAAAGAAATCACAATAGCATTTGGAATTTTTATCAGTCACACTGGATGCCAGAAGACTGAGGAATAATGCCTTCCAACAGAGAGAAAAAAATGAAAATGGTTCAATATTGCTAAGACAACTTGCTGAGGCAGAGCCAAGAGGCCATTTAGAAAGTGTGACATAAGCACGTATCTCAGCCTGGATAGAGTCTGACCACTGACCTGATGAAGTCGTCTAGCATACCTGCCAGAAACTCAAACTCAAACTTGTTGGACCCTTACTCCAAAATAACCCATGACGATCTGTCTATTTCTCAGACCCCACCTTAAAACAACTCAGATCTTAACAACAAATATTTTCTGACTCTCATCAATCACAATTCTTTCCAGATAACTTTTAGCAACTGTGGGACTTTTTGTATGTATAAGTTGCTTCCTCTGAACACTCTTTCAGGCTTAATCAAATCTGTGTCTCCGAAATTGCCATTCTTAAACCCTCAAATCAATTAGTTTTTACATTTGCAGCCTCCTGCATTACTTTTTTTGGTTGACACACTTGTCAAGAAAAATGATTTTTACCCTATCTAAGTTCACATCAGATCAGATCAGTCACTCAGTCGTGTCTGACTCTTTGCAACACCATGAATCACAGCACGCCAGGCCTCCCTGCCCATCACCAACTCCCGGAGGTCACCCAGACTCATGTCCATTGAGTCAGTGATGCCATCCAGCCATCTCATCCTCTGTCGTCCCCTGCTCCTCTTGCCCCTAATCCTTCCCAGCATCAGAGTCTTTTCCAATGAGTCAACTCTTCGCATGAGGTAGCCAAAGTACTGGAGTTTCAGCTTCAGCATCATTCCTTCCAAAGAAAGCCCAGGGCTGATCTCCTTCAGAATGGACTGGTTGGATCTCCTTGCAGTCCAAGGGACTCTCAAGAGTCTTCTCCAACACCACAATTCAAAAGCATCAATTCTTCGGCGCTCAGCCTTTTTCACAGTCCAGCTCTCACATCCATACATGACCAGAGGAAAAACCATAGCCTTGACTAGATGGACCTTTGTTGGCAAAGTGATGTCTCTGCTTTTGAATATGCTATCTAGGTTGGTCATAACTTCCCTTCCAAGGAGTAAGAGTCTTTTATTTCATGGCTGCAATCACCATCTGCAGTGATTTTGGAGCCCAGAAAAATAAAGTCTGACACTGTTTCCACTGTTTCTCCATCTATTTCCCATGAAGTGATGGGACCGGATGCCATGATCTTCCTTTTCTGAATATTGAGCTTTAAGCCAACTTTTTCACTCTCCACTTTCACTTTCATCAAGGAGCTTTTGAGTTCCTCTTCACTTTCTGCCATTAAGGGTGGTGTCATCTACATATCTGAGGTTATTGATATTTCTCCCAACAATCTTGATTCCAACTTGTGTTTCTTCCAGTCCAGTGTTTCTCATGATGTACTCTGCATATAAGTTAAATAAACAGGGTGACAATATACGCCTTAACGTACTCCTTTTTCTATTTGGAACCAGTCTGTTGTTCCATGTCCAGTTCTAACTGTTGCTTCCTGACCTGCACCCTACCTAAACTACCAGTCAATTGGGAAGGTGAAAATAAAGTTATTTTCAGACACATGGTAATTCTAAGGGTAACAACCCACCTTCCTCTTCATGATAGTTTACTGGAGAACATACTTCAACAAAATAAATGAAAGAGAGAAGAAGACATGATATTTAGAAAACCGGGGGTTCAGTGCAGGGAATTTATCAAGAAGTCCCAGGGCAGCAGCTATGCAGCAGGCTTGAAGAGCAACAATTCAGGTCAGAACATGACATTAGAGGGTTGGAAGAGGACAGTTTCCAAGAAGAATGATAAACAGAACTATAGATTATTTGATAGCTTTGAGTGTTTGGTAAAAATTATTACGAGGCATTACCCAGATCTGTTGGAACATTTAGTAAAGGATTATTGACAGACATATAGAAAACTAAGCAAAACAAAAGCAACTACCAACTCCAGGACAAACTAAAGGTAGCATACTATTGAAATAATAGTGCATTCTTAAGCTCAGTAATAATACTTACATAATCATAGTAATGAAAGCATGGACTATTGATTTAATGAAAGCTGTAATAAAATAATTTTGGAAGACAGAGGGAGAAGAAGGATGGTGGTAATAGCCTAGAACTCAACTAGTCAGTAGGCCATATTTAAAATGGATGCGTTAAGAGAAAGCAGAATAAAAATATTACTTTAACATACAGAAGTGTAAAACAGAATCTATAGCTGGTAGAGTCAAATGAGAGTAGAGCTGCATATAGAAGGGGAAGGAAAGGGGTGACAGGCAAGGAACTGCTGAGTTTCAGTGTAAGCCCTTGAGATCTATTTGACTGTTTTTAATTGTATACTTGCATCACTCCACTTTAAAAAAAAATTATAAAAAGATGTTTAGATTTTCAAAGAAAGAACTGAGGAAAACTGGAATGAATCAAAAGATATAATCAAAACATAACTGCAAAAAGTTCTATGATTAAAAAATAGGTATAGGAAATAAGGCAAAATTATTTCAAATAAATTCATCCTTAAATATAGTATTTTAATTAACAAGTTTTAAAAATCTTGAATATTTTAATTAACAAGTTTTTAAAAACCTCAAGTTTCAAGCTAAAAATATATATATATATATATATATCAGATCAGATCAGATCAGTCGCTCAGTCGTGTTCGACTCTTTGCGACCCCATGAACTGCAGCACGCCAGGCCTCCCTGTCAATCACCAACTCCCGGAGGTCACTCAGACTCACATCCATCGAGTCAGTGATGGCATCCAGCCATCTCATCCTCTGTCGTCCCCTTCTCCTCCTGCCCCCAATCCTTCCCAGCATCAGAGTCTTCTCCAATGAGTTAACTCTTCGCATGAGGTGGCCAAAATACTGGAGTTTCAGCTTTAGCATCATTCCTTCCAAAGAAATCCCAGGGCTGATCTCCTTCAGAATATACTGGTTGGATCTCCTTGCAGTCCAAGGGACTCTCAAGAGTCTTCTCCAACACCACAGTTCAAAAGCATCAATTCTTCAGCACTCAGCCTTCTTCACAGGCCAGCTCTCACATCCATACATGACCACAGGAAAGACCATAGTCTTGACTAGGCGAACCTTTGTTGGCAAAGTAATGTCTCTGCTTTTGAATATGCTATCTAGGTTGGTCATAACTTTCCTTCCAAGAAGTAAGTGTCTTTTAATTTCATGGCTGCAGTCACCATCTGCAGTGATTTTGGAGCCCAGAAAAATAAAGTCTGACACTGTTTCCACTGTTTCTCCATCTATTTCCAATGAAAGTGAAAGTGGAGAGTGAAAAGGTTGGCTTAAAGCTCAACATTCAGAAAACGAAGATCATGGCATCTGGTCCCATCACTACATGGGAAATATATATATCAGATCAGATCAGATCAGTCGCTCAGTCGTGTCCGACTCTTTGCGACCCCATGAACCGCAGCACGCCAGGCCTCCCTGTCCATCACCAGCTCCCAGAGGTCACTCAGACTCGCATCCATCGAGTCAGTGATGCCATCCAGCCATCTCATCCTCTGTCGTCCCCTTCTCCTCCTGCCCTCAATCCCTCCCAGCATCAGAGTCTTCTTCAATGAGGCAACTCTTCGCATGAGGTGGCCAAAATACTGGAGTTTCAGCTTTAGCATCATTCCTTCCAAAGAAATTCCAGGATTGATCTCCTTCAGAATGGAATGGTTGGATCTTCTTGCAGTCCAAGGGACTCTCAAGAGTCTTCTCCAACACCACAGTTCAAAAGCATCAATTCTTCGGCACTCAGCCTTCTTCACAGTCCAGCTCTCACATCCATACATGACCACAGGAAAAACCATAGCCTTGACTAGGCGAACCTTTGTTGGCAAAGTAATGTCTCTGCTTTTGAATATGCTATCTAGGTTGGTCATAACTTTCCTTCCAAGGAGCAAGCGTCTTTTAATTTCTTGGCTGCAGTCACCATCTGCAGTGATTTTGAAGCCCAGAAAAACAAAGTCTGACACTGTTTCCACTGTTTCCCCATCTATTTCCCATGCAGTAATGGGACCAGATGCCATGATCTTCGTTTTCTGAATGTTGAGCTTTAAGCCAACCTTTTCACTCTCCACTTTCACTTTCATCAAGAGGCTTTTTAGCCCCTCTTCACTTTCTGCCATAAGAGTGGTGTCATCTGCATATCTGAGGTTATTGATATTTCTCCCAGCAATCTTGATTCCAACTTGTGTTTCTTCCAGTCCAGCATTTCTCATGATGTACTCTGCATATAAGTTAAATAAACATGGTGACAATATGCAGCCTTGACGTACTCCTTTTCCTATTTGGAACCAGTCTGTTGTTCCATGACCAGTTCTAACTGTTGCTTCCTGACCTGCATACAGATTTCTTAAGAGGCAGATCAGGTGGTCTGGTATTCCCATCTCTTTCAGAATTTTCCATAGTTTATTGTGATCCACACAGTCAAAGGCTTTGGCATAGTCAATAAAGCAGAAATAGATGTTTTTCTGGAACTCTCTTGCTTTTTCCATGATCCAGCAGATGTTGGCAATTTGATCTCTGGTTCCTCTGCCTTTTCTAAAACCAGCTTGAACATCAGGAAGTTCGTGGTTCACATATTGTTGAAGCCTGGCTTGGAGAATTTTGAGCATTACTTTACTAGCGTGTGAGATGAGTGCAATTGTTCGGTAGTTTAAGCACTCCTTGGCATTGCCTTTCTTTGGGATTGGGATGAAAACTGACCTTTTCCAATCTTGTGGCCACTGCTGAGTTTTCCAAATTTGCTGGCATATTGAGTGTAGCACTTTCACAGCATCATCATTCAGGACTTGGAATAGCTCCACTGGAATTCCATCACCTCCCCTAGCTTTGTTCGTAGTGATGCTTTCTAAGGCCCATTTGACTTCACATTCCAAGATGTCTGGCTCTAGGTCAGTGATCACATCATCATGATTATCTAGGTCTTGAAGCTCTTTTTTGGACAGTTCTTCTGTGTATTCTTGCCACCTCTTCTTAATATCTTCTGCTTCTGTTAGGTCCACACCATCTCTGTCCTTTATCGTGCCCATCTTTGCATGAAATGTTCCTTTGGTATCTCTGATTTTCTTGAAGTGATCCCTAGTCTTTCCCATTCTGTTGTTTTCCTCTATTTCTTTGCATTGATCACTGAAGAAGGCTTTCTTATCTCTTCTTGCTGTTCTTTGGAACTCTGCATTTATATGTTTATATCTTTCCTTTTCTCCTTTGCTTTTCGCTTCTCTTCTTTTCACAGCTATTTGTAAGGCCTCCCCAGACAGCCATTTTGCTTTTTTGCATGTCTTTTCCATGGGGATGGTCTTGATCCCTGTCTCCTGTACATTGTCACGAACCTCATTCCATAGCTCATCAGGCACTCTATCTATCAGATCTAGGCCCTTAAATCTATTTCTCACTTCCAATGTATAATCATAAGGGATTTGATTTAGGTCATACCTGAATGGTCTAGTGGTTTTCCCTACTTTCTTCAATTTCAGTCTGAATTTGGCAATAAGGAGTTCATCGTCCGAGCCACAGTCAGCTCCTGGTCTTGTTTTTGCTGATTGTATAGAGCTTCTCCATCTTTGGCTGCAAAGAATATAATCGATCTGATTTCGGTGTTGACCATCTGGTGATGCCCATGTATAGAGTCTTCTCTTGTGTTGTTGGAAGAGGGTATTTGCTATGACCAGTGCATTTTCTTGGCAAAATTCTATTAGTCTTTGCCCTGCTTCGTTCCGTATTCCAAGGCCAAATTTGCCTGTTACTCCAGGTGTTTCTTGACTTCCTACTTTTGCATTCCAGTCCCCTATAATGAAAAAGGACATCTTTTTTGGGTGTTATATATATATATATAATATATAATATTATACAACTTTAAAGATAAAGGCTATAATTCAATAATATTGAAAGAAATTCTTGTGTTATGTATGAAAGCAAACTAAGTATATTTTCAAACTTAAACTTTTTCAGAACTAAAATATTAGCTACCTATATAGCACTTTTAAAAGAAATTGTGTAAAGTTTTCAGATTATCCAAAATTAAGCTGAACAGAATAGAGGTGCTCTGTATTAAAAAAAACAACAACAACAACAACAATATTTTCTTGCTTCACTGTGGGAAAATCAATAGACAGTATGAAAATTAATTATAAGATTCCTGAAGGGAGTGGCTCCCTAAACAATCTTTTCAAAAATGATAGCAAAACTGAAAAAAATGTGAAGGGGATTTTGTCACCCTTCCCTGGGACTTCTGGCTGAAACTTAAAAGCAGAAAGTGTTATTAAGCTTTAGTTCTTGTAATTACAAGAGCTCTGTGGTTAGAACAAGAAATCCCAAGGGAAATATCTACACTTTCTGAAGTCCAGCTAAAATTGATTTTCATCTCTTTTTTTAAAAAAGCAAACAGAAAACTAAGACATGGTGGAATGATTTTTTTTTGTTTATCTTGCTTATATTTTCTAAATCTTCCTTAACAATGAGGTTTATTTTACTTATGAAAGGAAAAAAATGCAGATTGTAAAGAAAAATTCAGATATAGAAACAAGCTGAAAAAAATTGAAAATTATGCAATTTTAAATGCACGGTTACAAAAGAATTCATTTAAATGTTCATAGATAACTACTGTGTGTCAGGCACTGAGGATACAGACTACATATGTGTTCCCTGATTTCCTGAAACTTTTAGTCTAGTGAGAAAGAGAGGCATTCACTACATAATCATGAAAAACATTAATAAAAATTTAAAACTCAATTCATGCTTGCCACTGCTGCTGCTGCTAAGTCACTTCAGTCGTGTCTGACTCTGTGCAATCCCATAGACGGCAGCCCACCAGGCTCCCCCATCCCTGGGATTCTCCAGGCAAGAACACTGGAGTGGGTTGCCATTTCCTTTTGCAATGCATGGAAGTGAAAAGTGAAAGCGAAGTCAGTCATGTCTGACTCTCAGTGACCCCATGGACTGCAGCCTACCAGGCTCTTCCATCCACGGGATTTTCCAGGCAAGAGTACTGGAGTGGGGTGCCATTGCCTTCTCCACTAACGTCTGTTTCTTCATGATAAAGAGGTATTTATCAAAGTGTCAATCTTAGTTCAATTTTTATTTATTTCCTTTACTTCTGACATACAAACTATGAAAAAATGGACACTGTATCTACCCCAGAGGTGTCTGAGATATGGATTTGAAGTGTTGGAAAAGATTTGAAAATTCTAAAGTATATTTGCTTTGATAAATAAAAGCCTATTTGGCCATTGTGGTTACTCTTGTTGTTTTTTTTTTTTTTTTTTTTTTTTACTTAACACAGGAATGTAGAGAAATCATATCACTACTCTGAACCTCAGAATCTTCTTTTATGAAACACAGACACCTTTCTCATACTGTTTATATAAGAATGAAAACAGAGCATCTATATCTGGCTAGACACTTTGCATAGGTTACATCACTAATTCTTACAATAACTTAAAGTTATTATCCCCATTTTCCAGATGAGGAAAGTGTGATTCATAATGATTAAAAAATATATTACACAGATGGTACACAGGGTCAGAGATGGAGCTGAGAAATGAAACAAAGTTTTTCTGATTCCAGATCCTTTTCTCTTTCCATTAAACTTTACCTTGTCTCACAACTATTTAGATTTTAGAAGACTATTTTTACAAACAAAACATAATCCAAGACACGAGACTCTGGGAGTGAAATGGCTGTTGCCATGACTTCCAAATAAATATCTCCCAGGAGTAGGTATAATTATGTTTGAGAATTGGGGAAGGAGTTATGAATGAATATTATTTGAAATCCCTTTCAAACCTAAGAATTTACGTGTGTGTGTGTGTGTGTGTGTGTGTGTGTGTGTGTGTGTGATTTAGACATAACCACTCTTTCCCTCAACTACTGGTGACACCTGCAAAAAATGAAAGTGTTAGTCACTTAGTCATGTCCAACTCTTTGGGACCCTATGGACTATAGTCTGCCAGGCTCTTCTGTCCATGGGATTGTCCAGACTAGAATATTGGAGTGGGTAGCCATTCTCTTCTCTAAGGGATCTTTCTGACCCAGGGATTGAACCCGGGTCTCCTATATTGCACATGGATTCTTTACCATCTGAGCCACCAGGGAAGCCCAAGTTCCTCTTAAAAAAGCCAAAAGCAGTAGCAGTTGCCAGAACATATCTTGCATTCTAATGCAGGTGGTTGAAACTTGAGTACTGCTGAGACACAATAGCAATTTATGTGTTGGAAAGCTCCCATGTCTGTCAAAACATGTTAGATATTGCATCAACAGCAAGCTGCTTAAACTGTCACAGTGAATTTCTGAGCTATTTGCAAACTGTTTGGAAGTATGAAAAGGAAGAGTGTAAACAATTCATGAAATTTACAAAACCATTTCAGCATCTTGGAAATATAGCTGTTTAAAAACGTGTGTGTCTTTTAACATTAAAGTACAAGGAAATGTTAAATTTAAAATAACCAGACTCCAAATCATCAGAAGACTAAAGCTGGATTTGGTAGCCAGGGGGGAACTACTTTATGTTGTCTTCCCATTGCAATGAACTGGGTAAGGAAGCAAAGATCATGGCCATGAAATCTGCCATTTGTAAACTTCTCTTTCTCAGAATAATTTGTTTTTGGTTTGACCCACAGAAAAGAAAGCAACATGCAAAAGTTTGTATTAAAGAAGATTTTCTCATACTCTTTTTTTTTTTTTTTTATCAAACTAGCTCTGTCAAACAAAACAAAACAAAAGGGGAAGGCATTTCCCCCTCCTCCCTGGCCTAGGACAATGTTGTTTCTTCGCTAAGTCGTGTTTGACTCTGCCGCCGCATGGACTGCAGCCCGACAGGCTCCTCTGTCCATGAGATTTCCTAGACAAGAATATTGGAGTGAGTTGCCATTTCCTTATCCGAGGGATCTTCCCAACCCAGGGATCAAACCAGTGTCTCCTACATTGCAGGTGTTCTGTTTACCACTGAGCCACCAGGTATTTGTTGAGGGTGTTAAAATATGGCTAGAAAGCAAATAAGCTGATTAAGATCAAAGAATGTAGTAAATATATCTTTTGGACAAAGGATATTTTGCCTCCAATGTAGATACTGGGATTAAATTAGGAATTCTAATCCTGGTTTCCTGGCTTTTTGAAATCATTACACTGTTCAACGTTTCAGTTTCTCTCTCTCTAAAATAAAGACAGTAGTATTTGTGTGTTCTATAATTTACACAGGAGTAGAGAAGAAAATATCTGGATAATACATTCTCTAAATCTCTTTAAAAGCAAGGGATGATTTATGCAAATCATCATCATCACCATTATTACTAGACAAAAGAATAAATTTCATTGCAATTTTGATATTCACAGCTTATGTAAATTTAAATTAACAAGAAAAGAAGTTCTGAAACTGTCCATTACTAAATGTCAGGTGCTTATCAAGTCATTTGGGTATCTTTTATGCAGTATGTCTGGTTGCAGAGAGAAGCAGGAGAGTGTGTGTGTGTGTGTGTGTGCGCGCGCGCGCGCGCATGCGCGCGTGCTCAAATGTGTGTTAATGCTGCGTGGCACAAAGAACCAGTCATCTGGGAAGATCCACCCGATAGCACCTTCACTACAGTTCTCTGGTATCCAGGTGTTGCTCAGGACCCTGTCTACCTACCTTATGCTGTAATGTGACCCTGAATCCCAAGACTTGCTATTTTTAGTGTCTTTATTTAGTTATACCTCCAGGTGTATTTTGTGTGGCTAATTTCTAATCTAGATGACTAAACAAATCACTCTGAGAGATACAATTGTGTTTTCAAGGTGATGAAAACAAAAGCAGAGGCCAGGTTTTATATTCATCTCCTATCTCCCTACAACACCTAATGCAATGTCTGGCACCCAATAAATGTTTGCTGAAAGGAAATTAAATACTAACCAGAGATTGAGATTGTGAGTATGGAGGGGAAAGGCAGCTGATGGTGGGGGCCAGAATCCCAACTAGGAAAACTGCTTTTGTGTTCATTCAATTTCTGTTTAAATCTGCAGACTGACTGATAGACAACTTAAAAGCAGACTGCAACCAGAAAGAGATCTTTTCTGCCTGTTTTCCATTAGGCAGAAACTAAAAACCACTGAGACTTCCCCGACAGATTCCGATCACGGAGATTCCCGAACAAAGGATGTGGGACACAGTGTCTTCCTGTGAGTCCCAAATACCTGATATTTATCAAAGCTGCACCTTCAAAATCCCATCCACCCCTGCTGCCATCACTTCCCTTTAGTGCTAATCACACTATCATGAGTCCAAAAATAAAGAAAACCAATAAAAGAGTCTAGGGTTGCTAATCTATATAAAAGTCCTAAACAAAGCAAATACAGTTAATACCATGTCTTATTAAATTCATCCCTTCCTTACCAGAGTGATAAAACTGATAGGATCTATAAGACTGAATTCATTTTACACACCACTATTCAAACTAAGCCTCCCTGTGGTTCAGGGAACAAAGAATCCGGCAATGGGAAAAACAGGGGTCCTGCTTTTTATTCCCTAACTCTCCTGTTCTAGCTGGTCAAAGCAAAAGCCATTAATCTAATACTCTGCACTATATTCAGTGACACAGCACTGTAAAGCAATTGGTGGTCTGGCCAACTAGCTATTAAAAAACATTCAGTCTTTCTAGCTTTACAATCTTCTCGCATACACATCATGACCACCGAGAAAGCATCAGCAAAAGGTAATAACTTGGCTGAGAGAACTTCTATTTTGTATCTCTGGCTTATCTTGAATTTAGCTAAAGCTCTTTGAAAAGTTTTAATACTTTGAAAGGTGAATTTTCTCTCCCTTGTGGAGCTATACCAATCAGTAATATTTTAACCTGGTGGTCTTTAAGTCATTTTCAAAAGAGTTACAATAAACCTGTCTACTAAAGCAAGGTCAAACTTTTTCCCTGTATTGACTATGAACCAATGTGTACAAGAGTACAGATGGGATAGTTATGTTATTATACAGAAAAAATATCAGTATTATTCCAAACAGTAAATTTTCAAAACACTATTATTTATGAGACTTCTAAAAATTTTTCAACTTCCTTAAAAGTGTGTGTCCTTGGTCACTCAGCCGCGTCTGACTCCATGTGACTCTGTGAACCACAGCCCACCAGACTCCTCTGTCCATGGGATTCTCCAGGCAAAAACAATGGAGTGGATTGTCATGCCCTCCTCCAGGAGATCTTCCCAACCCAGGGATCAAACCCAAGTCTCCTGCATTGCAAGCAGATTCTTTACTGTCTGAGCCAACAGGGAAGCCCTTAAAAGTGAAAGGAAGTCCTTAAAACCATCCCTCTCATATTCACTTGACTCCTTAAATTAAGTATAATAAAGCTGAAATTAACCTTTTGCTAATTATCAATTATTGTGATGTGCTAAATGTATGCTCATAGAAGCAGAAGAAAAAGAACAGGAATAAATATAATGTCTATCAGAGATCCAGAGATACTGACCCCAAGAGAACCAAGACTGCAGTACCAGTTTTTCCATTCACTCATTAATGATTATTTACCTTCATATTACTTATACAACTGTGTGTAAAATTCAAATATGAGTTCCTGACAGAGAGGGAAAAAGGGATGGGAAGAGGGGGAGGGAAAGAAATGAATGATACAGTATCCAATATCTAGTGAAAGACATTTTTAGAAAGACAGTTAGTGAACTACCATTTTTTCTAAGGAAAGAAAGTTTATTTATTGGAAAAGTTTAAAAAAATAAGAAAAGTATATTGGAATCCAAGCAAAGGATCAATATGGAAGAATAATGATGTTACTGCAGGGAAGATAAACACCCCCATCCAAGTGGAAGATGTCCAGAACCCAAGCAGACTATGGAAAAAGATTAAAGGTGTATTTATAAAACTGGGACTCACCAGCAGAGATGTGAGAAACTACACTCATCACAGGGGTAAATGTAAAGAGTATAGCAGCAACTTAAGGGTTGGCTTTTACAATTAACTAGCTTCATCAATTCCTTTCTTGGTCACTGCCATTTATCTTCATTGGCAGTGGTTCCAAACCTTTCTGGTACCAGGAACCAGTTTAGTGGAAGATAACTTTTCCAGGGAGCAGGGTTGGAGGTATGGTTTTGGGATGACTCAAGCACATTACCTTTATTGTGCATTTTATTTCTATTATTATTACATCAGCTCCACCACGATCAACAGACATTAAATCCTGGAGGTTAGGGACCCTCCTGCTTTTTGGTACTCACTGTTCAAACATTTGCTGATCTGTTATTTTCCAGATTTTGTGGAGCACTGGAAAAACACTGGTGAAAAAATGAATGGTTCTAGTTTTCAGAGTTTCCAGTATGGTAAGGATGACAAATGTAAAACACACCATTGCTATGGAACCCCAGAAGCACAAGAGCAAGGACAGCAGAAGGTCAGAAAAGCTTCCTGGAGGAAGTGAATGCAAACTGAGTTCTAAGTGAGGAGTAAAAGCCCCAAATAAGGGGAGTTAAGTTTCAGAATGGATGAAGGCAGGTCTGCCCAGGAAGAGGAAACAAGGTAAAAAAGACACGAAAGTATAAAACATCAAGTATTAATGTTTGTGTAGGAGAGGGTAGATGCATAAAACAAGGAGGATTGCAAGCCATTTAATATTCCTAAAGCTTTGAGTCAGGAAGTGGAAGCATATGTGAGATACTGGACTAAATCAAAGGGGTTCATATGCCCTGCTGAGAAAGCTGTATCAACAGATATATCACTTCAGCCATGATACAGGCTGAACTAGATGGGTAAAGATAAGAAGAGCAAGGAAAACAGTAAGAGATTAAGGCCCAAAGGAAAACTGTGACAATGGTGATGGGGATACAGGGCAGTAATATGTTCAGGAACAAAATCTATGAACCTACAGCAGATGGTGACTGCATCCATGAAATTAAAAGATGCTTACTCCTTGGAAGAAAAGTTATGACCAATATAGATAGTATATTAAAAAGCAGAGACATTACTTTGCCAACAAAGATCCGTCTAGTCAAAGCTATGGTTTTTCCAGTGTTCATGTATGGATGTGAGAGTTGGACTATAAAGAAAGCTGAGCACCAAGGAATTGATGCTTTTGAACTGTGGTGTTGGAGAAGACTCTTGAGAGTCCCTTGGACAGCAAGAAGATCCAACCAGGCCATCCTAAAGGATATCAGTCCTGAATATTCATTGGAAGGACTGATGCTGAAGCTGAAACTTCAATACTTTGGCCACCTGATAACAAAGAACTGACTCATTTGAAAAGACCCTGATGCTAGAAAAGATTGAACGTGGAAAGAGAAGGGATAACAGAGGATGAGATGGCTGGATGGGATCACCAACTCAATGGGCACGAGTTTGAGTAAACTCCAGGAGTTGGTGTTGGACAGGGAGGCCTAGCGTGCTGCAGTCTGCTGCTGCTGCCGCCGCTGCTGCTAAGTCGCTTCAGTCGTGTCTGATACTGTGTGACCTCATAGTTGGCAGCCCACCAGGCTCCCCCGTGCTGCTGTCTATGGAGTTGCAAAGAGTCATACATGCCTGAGTGACTGAACTGACTACTTAATGTTGAAGGAAATTTAAAGGAGAAGCTAAGAATGGCTACAGAATTTCAGGCTGAATCACTATTTAAATGTCTATGTGATTAGCTGAAATAAAGAATTCAGAATGAGCAGGTTTGTTGATAATGTCTTAGGATAACAGAGGCAAAAGATAAGATGTTATGGAAAAAACTGAACAAACTTTTTGGCCAACACAGTATAACGAACTCTATAAAGTAAAAGTTAAATGATGTAATGATTTATTTGTGCTGATTCCTATGGCATTTATCCATGATGAATCTAGTAGCCATTTTTTAATAGCATAAATTTTGTGATTTTCTTTTTGTAGCTTTCCCTCTAATGAACTCAATATCTTTCTCAGGCATTATAGTCATTATGTAAAGTCTATAGATGGTTTTTCCACTGTTGCTAAGTTCTTAACTATGTATTAAGTGGCTTTCTTGGTGGCTCAGATGGTAAATAATCTGCCTGCAATGCAGGAAACTTGGGTTCAATCCTTGATTTGGGAAGATCCCCTGGAGAAGAGAATGGCTATCCACTCCAGTATTCTTGCCTGGAATATTCCATGGACAGAGGAGCCTAGCAGGCTTTAGTCCATGGGGTCACAAAGATTTAGATAGGATTGAGCAGCTAACACACAAGGTCCTTGAAAATCCCTTGGACTGCAAGGAGATCCAACCAGCCAATCTTAAAGGAAATACGTCCTGAATATTCATTAGAAGGACTGATGCTGAAGCTGAAACTCCAGTACTTTCGCCACCTGATGCAAAGAGCAAGTTCATTAGAAAAGACTCTGATGCTGGCAAAGATTGAAGGCAAAAGGACAAGGGGACAACAGAGGATGAGATGGTTGAGTGGCATCACTGACTCAATGAACATGTTTGAGCAAGCTCCAGGAAATGGTAAAGGACAGAGAAGCCAGGCAATCTGTAGTCCATGGGGTCACAAAGAGTCAGACACAATTGAGCAATTGAACAACCAGTAACCTAAACCAACTGTATTCAAGGAAAGGGAATATTGGTTTTATTTTCTCCTAATCTCTGGGAAAAAATTTCCATCTGTCTGTCTAACTGTCTTTGTTCATCAACATCCTTATTCATCCAAGCATCTTTACCCTATCAATTTTCCTATTCTGACTTTGTATTATTACATAAAGATGTCATAAATATTTTTTAAGTGATAGTAATTCTTAAGAGAACTTGCAGTTGATGGACAGCAGGTCATATTTTAGTAAAGCAGGTAAATATACTATTGCTGTTTTTTTGTTCTGGTATTTCATGATAGAATGAAAAAGAGTAGAGAGGGGAGTAGAAAGACTATCAACTCTCATGAACTGGTAGAAGCATTAAGGAAGGGTGAACTTTGTCAGAGGTGATAATAAAGAGTGCCGGATGCTATTGAAAATTAGTTCTCATGCCATCTTTAATATATATTTCTTAGGTCTGATTGCTACTTCACATTTAAAATACATTTTTTAACTTAGTAAAGTGATTTTTTTTTTTTAATACATACAATAAACTGGGAAATTCTGAAAGAGATGGGAATACCAGACCACCTGACCTGCCTGTTGAGAAACCTATATGCAGGTCAAGAAGTCACAGTTAGAACTGGACATGGAACAGCAGAATGGTTCCAAATAGAAAAGGAGTACATCAAGGCTATATTGTCACCCTACTTATTGAACTTATACGCAGAGAACATCAAGAAAAACTCTGGGCCAGAAGAAGCACAAGCTGGAATCAAGATTGCTGGGGAAAATATCAATAACTTCAGATATGCAGATGACACCACCCTTATGGCAGAAAGTGAAGAGGAACTAAAGATCCTCTTGATGAAAGTGAAAGTGGAGAGTGAAAAAGTTGGCTTACAGCTCACCATTCAGAAAACTAAGATCATGGCATCTGGAGGTCCCATCACTTCATGCCAACTAGATGGGGAAACAGTGGAAACAGTGTCAGACTTTATTTTGGGGGTGCTCCAAAATCACTGCAGATGGTGACTGCAGCCATGAAATTAAAAGACGCTTACTCCTTGGAGGGAAAGTTATGACCAACCTAGATAGCATATTAAAAAACAGAGACATTACTTTGCCAACAAAGGTCCGTCTAGTCAAGGCTATGGTTTTTCCTGTGGTCATGTATGGATGTGAGAGTTAGACTGTGAAGAAAGCTAAGGACCAAAGAATTGATGCTTTTGAACTGTGGTGTTGGAGAAGACTCTTGAGAGTCCCTTGGACTGCAAGGAGATCCAACCAGTCCATTCTAAAGGAGATTAGTCCTGGGTGTTCATTGGAAAGAATGATGCTGAAGCTGAAACTCCAGTACTTTGGCCACCTCATGCGAAGAGCTGACTCATTGGAAAAGACTCTGATGCTGGGAGGGATTGTGGGCAGGAGGAGAAGGGGACGACAGAGGATGAGATGGCTGAATGGCATCACCTACTCGATACACATGAGTTTGGGTGAACTCCGGGAGTTTGTGATGGACAGGGAAGCCTGGCGTGCTGTGATTCATGGGGTCACAAAGAGTCGCTCAGACACGACTGAGCAACTGAACTGAACTGAACTGAATCTCTTTCTGGCTTGTAACAGTTGGACATAATACAAAGTAAAATAATAAAAATAATGGTCTTAAATACCTACTAATAATTTATATATTTTTTTCCTATCAAAGTTTCTTTGCAGATTAAAATTATTTTGCTTTTTTTGAGAAGTTAAAAATCAGCTCTGGTTTAAGTTCCAGATCTAAAATAGAAAGACCTATCTAGGTCAGACAGACCTGGTAAACATTTAGTTGCCATTGACTATGTTGCAAATAATGTTTTTGTTAAAGATATAAAATTGAAACACTTCATAATGGTATTTAGTGAAACTTTAGCATTACCTTTATTTTTAGCCTACAGATATTTGCTTTAGAAACTAAATAATAGAAGAGATAGAGGACAAAGTAAATAACCTTATTTCGTATTACTTCTCAAAAGCTATCAAAATCTTATTTTTAAAATTGGCAAAGACTTTTTTAAGCTTAGAAAATCTCTGTTGATGTTTATTGAAACAGTACAGCTAAAATCAATAAATTTCTTATGAGATAATGCAGGAAACACTTGGGGAATTTATGAAGGAATTTTTCTGAATTTGGGAAGGAGTGTTGGCTATTATGAATTGAAGCAAATCTAGAACTGTAATTAGTTTCTGATTCCTGTTTCTATTTCTTCTACTGTAGGTCAAGGGCTGATATTTTATAGTACTATGGAGTCCAGGGACATAATGACAAATTCTTCTAGACAACAGCTGCTGTGGGTTATAGGTGTGGGTTATAGCAATGGTAATGGCAATGCCCACATGAACAATAACACCCACTGTTCTTTCTTATGTGAAACTAATAATGGAAACACATTTTAAAAAATCAAATATGATGATGGTACATTTACTAGCTATTCATGCAGATCATTCCAAACTGTATTTTCTAATTGAATGGCTATTCCATGAGGAAGGAAGGAAAAAAGGAAAGAAGAAGAAAAAAGGGAGGGAGGGTGTGAATCAGCCCTATAGAATGCATCGATGCTTTGAACTGGTATTACAAACAGGCAGAATTGGATTATTATGAAGAAATCAGAACAGGAACCCTAGTTAGCACTTCTTTTTATATCTAGTATGGGAAAAACAAACATATTCAGATATCCAGACAGTTGGACCATGAGTGCCATGGAAACTGTCATCAGTTTATAGAGCTTCAGAAATTAAAAAGAACTAAAGAAATGAAAAGAAGTGTGGGGTACAGAGAAAACACTATAATCAATGATAATTTAAAAAGAGCGATATGAGGATCAGCAAAAGTTAAAACTGTCATCACAGGGAGTCCAGCAGCCATTCATCTTTTTAACAAATATGTATTAAACACTTCCTGCACTCCAGAGACCATCCTAATGTTAGGAATTCAACAGTGAACTATACAAAGTCATTGTCCCCAGGAACTTAATCTAATGGAGTAAGCCCAATGCAACTGGTAAATAAATAGATATATAATATAGATTTTAGACATTTTAAGTGTTATGAAGAAAAACAGATACATTAAGGAACTAAAGAAGAACTGAGGCAGATTTTAAGTGAAACGATTAAAAAGGCCTCTTTGATGAGATGAGACTAGGGACAGATTTGAATGAAATGAGGGATGGATCTATGCAAAGATGCAGGGGAAAAGAATTCCAAGAAGAGGAAAGAGGATGTATACAGTCCTGGACAGGCAGGAAGGAGTCTGGTAGAAGAGAACATCAAAGATAGAATATGGAGCATCTGTCATTTATTCTAAGAATGATGGAAATCCACTGGAGAGTTTTGAAGAAGGGGAGACTGATTGATCATGATGAGATTGATCTGTTTTCTGAATGAGGAATGCATTTTTAGAAAGACAAGAGTGGAGGAGGGAAACCAGTTAGATAGTTACTGCGGAAATCAGGGAGACAAATAATGGCTTGAACTAGAAAGGTGATGATGGAGCTATGGTGACATGACTGGGATTCTGGATATATCTTGGGGATGGAGTTCACTTCTGAACATGTTAAATTTGGATGAAATTAAAATGATGATGATCCATATGACATATTGCTATACAATCATCATACTTCACTTATTTTTCATCCTGAGCACACAGCTAAACTGTACTTCCTAATTCTTCCTGCAGTCAGGTGGGGTCATGTGACTGCATACTGGTCAATGGGATGAAGACATAGCTGATATACAGCACTTCTAGCCTTAGCTCTGAAAACGGTTCTACATACTCTTCTATGTGCAGGCTTTCTTTCCTCATCTACCAGAGGCTGCAGAGGACTGCCTCAAAGACTCTAAGAAAAGGAGTGGACCCCATATGATTTTGGTATTAAATAGCCATAATAACAATGATGATAATAAACATTTTCATGGCAACTGTAAGGCATTGTTTTATTTGATACTTCTGATGGCATTATGAGGAACATTGCATCATTATCCTCATTTTACAGATGAAGTTATCTTTGTGACAATGTCTGGCAGACAGTTTCTAGATGCAGAATGTAAGCAGTGGAGCACACTACTCCACTGTGGCTTGGAGCACAAGTGGCTTCGAGCTTGAACCACAGAAGCATACAGATGTGAGCTCTGATCCTGGTTCAGTGCTATGATCTTCTGCAAATTATTTAACTTTTCTAGTTCTCAGGGTTTTTTGTACCTGTAAAATGAGGACAGTAATATTTACATAAGTTGTGAGGATGGAATGATTTTTAAGCATACTGTACATTATTTGCCACAATTGCTTTATAAATAGTAACTGATATTGTTATTGTTATTTTATAAGTTGGAGATGCCTTTAAGAACAAAGCAAAAACTGAACAATAAGATTTAGGCCCAAATGACACAACTAAGAGCTCACTTGACTATATGACCTTAAAATAATGCTGTCCCATAGGAAAGTATCAGCTTGAAGCATATGACATGGACTCATGAGAATCAAGGAAGCAGGAACACATATGCTTCCAGGTGGCAACCTAACCCTTTCCTATTTCTGCCACTTAGGAAAAAGAAAAGCTTGTCTTAATTTGGTTACCCCAAAGAGAGGACCCTGAGATGAGGATTCAGCTTACTGGGGAGATGATCTCAGGAGGCAGAAGGTGAGAAAGGAATGGAAAGTAACCTAACAAAATGTAAGTTGCCTAGCTGGTTCTACTATATGCAAATAAACTCAATCCCAATGAAGAACCTCTGCGGAATGGTGTGGTCTGCTCCCAGGATTATCTATCCAAAAGAGAGAGTCTGGGGAGTTCATCTTTCATGTTACTGGCTGAGATTTGCTGCTCAGAGTTTAATGCCTCCATCCAGGCTCTCCACCTCAGTACTTTCAGAATGCCCTGTGTTTGGGGTGAGTGACCTATCAGACTTCACAAAAAGTCCTGAGGTAGGGATGTGGAGAAGGCAGGCAGGAACTTGGAATGCAATGTGGTCAGCGCACAAATGAGCTGTCTACTAGGGCCACAGCCAATGTCAGGGTTGTACCAAAAGACACGTTTTGGGTGGATGTGGAAAATCAGCTGCTCCTTAGGATCATCTGTCTCTAAATATAAAACTTTTCATACTCAACACCATACCAATAATAGGTGAAAGATAATAAGACTCAGCGAGTTGGATCCAAGAGGAAACTAGTAATTCACTTAGATCCAGACTTCTCAATGCCTTTGCACAAGGTGGTAGTTGTACCATATCAGAAAGCTTCCTTAATCATATACATTTTGGAAATCTTAACTTAAAAGTGTTAAACAGTTACCACTGGTCTGGAATTTTTCTCATTCTTCACTATGGGAATAAGTTACAGTGAATATTCAAAGGGATATACAGCATTTGGCGTTTTAAAATTTTACTTAAATACTTGTTAACTTTTCATGATACCCTATTGACATTTCCCAGAACGGTGTTTTGAAGAATCGAATTGAGGAAGTGTTCAATAGGACTGTATGGTCTGACAGAATAATAAAGATAACCTTCCTTATGATGTAAGTGGAAGGAATTCTAAGAGACTCACTACCAAATTATTAAGCTTGACAAAGCTAGTCTCTGGAAACAGGGGCTTCTGTCCTATGACCACCTCAGAAGAGGACACCTTTCTACTTTCCTGTTTAAGTTTGGCCTGAGTGTGAGGGATGTGGAGAATGCATGCACAGAGGCTACTGCTTTACTCTTAACCTCTTTCTCCTTATTCACTTAGGCTTTAACTCAACACCAGAGCTGATGGCTCTTAAATTTTGACCTTGCCAGAATCTCTTGAGGTGTATGGGAATCATACTGCCCCTTACTCCGGGAATTCAATTCTCTTTATATCAGTTTTTAAATAAATATAATAAGATTTGAAATGATACAAAATGGGAAAATGAGACAAATTAAAAGAGACCAGAAGGTTCTAACAGAGAGTCTAAAGAGGACTTTAAAATGTAATTCAGCTTGGAAAACAGAAAATTAATACAATGAAGAGAAATTGAGCAATATGCTAAGTTTCAAATATCAGAAGAAACTTCAGTTGAGTTCAGTCACTCAGTCGTGTCCGACTCTTTGTGACCCCATGAATCACAGCACACCAGGCCTCCCTGTCCATCACCAAATCCCGGAGGTCACTCAGACTCATGTCCATCGAGTCAGTGATGCCATCCAGCCATCTCATCCTCTGTCGTCCCCTTCTCCTCCTGCCCACAATTCCTCCCAGCATCAGGGTCTTTTCCAATGAGTCAACTCTTCGCATGAGGTGGCCAAAGTACTGGAGTTTCAGCATCAGTCCTTCCAATGAACACCCAGGACTGATCTCCTTTAGAATGGACTGGTTGGATCTCCTTGCAGTCCAAAGGACTTTCAAGAGTCTTCTCCAACACCACAGTTCAAAAGCATCAATTCTTTGGTGCTCAGCTTTCTTCACAGTCCAACTCTCACATTCATACATGACCACTGGAAAAACCATAGCCTTGACTAGACAGACCTTTGTTGGCAAAGTAATGTTTCTGCTTTTCCATATGCTATCTAGGTTGGTCATAACTTGGCAGGTACTAAATAACTGATTAGTGACAGAGTAAAAGAATAATGGATGAACAATTTAGTGGCAATTGGAATTAAAGTTTGACTTCGGGAAACATGTAAGAGATACTAGCTTTTGAAACAGAATCAATTAAGCTAATTTAAGTTCAAACCTTTACTTCCCTTTACAAGCCCTTTACTTCCCTGGTGGCTCAGATGGTAAAGCGTCTGCCTACAACGTCAGAAACCTGGGTTCAATCCCTGGGTTGGAAAGATTTCCTGGATAAGGTAATGGCAGCCCACTCCAGTACTCTTGTCTGGAAAATCCCATGGATGGAGGAGCCTGGTAGGCTACAGTCCACGGGGTCGCGAAGAGCTGGACATGACTAAGTGACTTCACTTTCACTTTGAAGTCCAAACCTTAGTTTTGACTTAGGCACCCAGAATAACTTTGTTTTATTTATTTCACTTGAAATACCAAAAAATCTTTAAAACTGCTAATTATAGATTGTTCATTATTTCCATACCTTCTGAAAAGTCACACTTTGGATATTTTAGAGCTTAAATTGGAAATAACCTTTTAATATTTCAATATTTGCTAATTTTTTTAAAGTCAGGTATTTTTCTCCTAATGACCTTTGATATACTAATAAAAAATTAATCTCTGATAAAAGGCCTTACTGGAAGGGGAGTAACACATAGTGGTTAAGCATGTGGCCTCTAGAGAGACTGCCTGGGTTTAAACCAGGGACTACCATCTAATGGCTGTTTGATTTTTGACTTATTATTTAGCTTCTTTATGTCCCCACTTTTTTTCTCCTGTAAAGCAAAAATAATAATGATGCCTGATAAAGGTTTTATAAGAATGAAATTAAGCAATACACATGCTGACAGAAATAGTCAATAATCAGTCTATAATAAGAACAGAAGAGAGTTGTATTCAAGCCAAACTGAAGATTATAGCCCAGGAGACAGCCTCTAGGATAGCTCTAAGGAACTATTTCAAAGAAGCATGGTTTTCAGCACAGTTTTTTGGGGCGGGGGGTTGGGGAGGGAGAGGGTACCAAAGAGAGGTACTTTTAATTTAATGCTCCTTAGTGAAAAGACCCATGAATTGGAGATGGAAATGGCAACCCATTCCAGTGTTCTTGCCTGGAGAATCCCAGGGACGGGAGAGCCTAGTGGGCTTCCATCTATGGGGTCGCACAGAGTCAGACACGACTGAAGCGACCTAGCAGCAGCAGCAGTGAAAAGACCAAACAATCTGCAATTTAATACTTCTCTTTTTCATCTAAACCATTCTTTTCAAGTACAGAAGCCAAATCATTGTTTTTAACAATCATTACTTTAAGATTAATTTAAGAAAAGAGAAGTGAATTGCCAAGCTGGAAATTCCAAATGTACAAAAGAGATAAACTACAAATGAACACTTAAAGGATAAAATGTTTACTGGCTATACTTTTATTACTTAGAACAACAGACAATAGACAATTCCTGGAACATCTTGCCTTGAAGAGCTGTGGTAGACATAGAGAACACAACCTCTGTTCCTACATCCATGTGACAGATATGCCTTTCAAGAAGGCAAAGTCTTGAGGTCTAATCATTAATCTCACGTCCACACAGTCTTGTATCTTGTCAGAACAAAGAATATCAAACATGACAGGGTACATCACTTCAAAGTTCCTCAGCCCTTCAAAAAAGACAGATAGGCATGCACACAGCAAATCAGTACGATCTGGGTGCTGGGGAAGGGAGCCTTATACAGAAGTACTAGCACTGACATTCCACCAAAGGAGGCATTTATCACAATTCTATAAGCAGCTTATCATCCATCTTGGTGTCATTAGAAACATAACATAAAAGTAAAAGGACATTCCTCTGGTATTTGAAACTTAGATCAAAAAAGAAAAAATTCATCTCCATCACAAAACAGAAACAGGTTGTCAGTTTTTCTATTGTGACTTTCACTGCCTTTCATTTCTAAAATGATGATGTCTATTTTCAATCAAGTTTACAGAGTTCTCATAAGAATCAAATGAGATAACATACAAAAAATAAGGCTTGAAAATGTAAAGTGTCAGTATAGTATAATAGGAGGAACAACAATCTTCAAGTCAGAATGACCAGGGTTTGTGATGACATTCTGACCCTGTAGAGGAGGATGGGACTAAAACTGAGCAAGTTTCCAAATCATGTAAACCTCCTTCATAAAAAGGGAAATTAAATAGCTTTCTCTTGGGGTTACTTGATGCTTAAACGTTAAATACTGGAAGCACCAAAGTTCCTGGAACTTAGAATGTATCCACTAGGAGCTGATTGTCTCTTTCTCCAAAACAAATTAAACATTAAATATATTTTTCATTATGCAAATATGCCAAGGGTACAAATGCGTGGCCTTTAGTTACATAATGTGTTTTATTTTGCTACATTATGTAAAATAATCATCCATTGAGTCATTCTTTTTCCTCTTAAGCCTTTGACTTATGTGGTCATGTTTTCTGGGCAAAACAGAAAATCTAATTAATATTTTTAGTTTTTGTTTTTTTCTGTAAACACACACTAAATAATTCTATTACTCCTTTTCAGCTTCCACACTTCCTTCTATTTCAGTGTTTTTCTTTGACTCATAAAATAAAACTTTTCTACATAATGTTTTAGAAATTGCACCCATAATACCTCAAGGATCTCTTATCTCTTGTCATATCATTTGTTAAAACTCCTTTCAATTGCAAAGCACATTGGATTTCTTTTCTTTCATTCCCTTAATGAGATCTTATTTTTTTCCTGCTCTATAGACTTTTGATGCAGTACCAGATAAAGAGAATGCAAGTTTCTTGTATAAGACTTCTCAAACTTAAAATATGAAATTATTTTTATGAAATTCATTGCTTTTTATTCCTATAGAGATATTCAAAGTAGTGGTCATGATTTATTCTTCTATGCAACAGGCGAATCTTTTCTTTTTTTTAATGTTTCAAATATAACAGCATATACCCATGCTGTGTTCTATTGAAAAAAAACATGGTATCAATTTGGTTTATTCTGTCGATTTTGTAAGTGTATTACAATATATGTGACATGTATTCAAAAATGCAATATGCTTTTCAAAAACACCTTCTTTGTTTCCTAGCTAACCTTGTTGATATCATGCATATCACACCAGGAATATTCTTTTGTCTCTCTATATGAAACATTGTGTGACATTTAGTAGCTATGCATATCAAGGAGGTAAAATAACATACTTAGAAGAAGGCTGCATGCCTTTCTAGTCTGCAATCTCTCTCACTCTCTTTGAAAAGTTTCATTTACATTTCTATATTAATGATGTTTATGTGTAGGCGTCTTTTTTCAATTTCAGAGCAGCTGAATGAACTTCGTTAAAGGTACTAAAACTCAAGTGCACCTGAATTAAGGACATTGGTAAATACAGTATGAATAGAATTTATGAAAAGGCTTTTACACAGGCTTGAAAACTACACCTTTGATTCAAGATGTTGTGTCATGAGTCTATGTCCCTGCTGATACTAGGAGAGATAAAGTCCTCTATATTTCCACACTGAAATGAGCTAAGTGAATTTTGTAATGTTACACATACATACTATGCATAAATATCTTCCATACATGCATGTGTGTGCAGTCACTTCAGTCATGTCTGACTCTGTAATCCTATGGACTGTAGCCCACCAGTCTCCTCTGTCTACGAGATTTCCCAAGCAAGAATACTGGAGTGGGTTGCCATTTCCTCCTCCAGGAGATCTCCCCAACCTAGGGATCGAACTCACATCTCTTGCAGCTCCTGCATTGGCAGACAGATACTTTACCACTGAGCCACCTGGGAAGCCCCCTACATTCCATACATATTTGGTTCAAACTGCACATAGGGGCCATTTTTTATTACTATTACTTAATAAAAAATGCTTTTATAATTATGCATTAACTTCCCAATCATGATTACAGTCACTGGTACTGAGCAAGAACATTAAAATTCCAAGACTAGGCCCTGGAGTCCTGATTAGAATTGTACAGATAAACTAACAGATTGGAGAGCAGACACAAGCCAAGTCTGTGTGCCATATTTTAATGGAAGTTTACAGTAATCCATGCAAGAATGACCCATATTTCCCAAGTTCTTCAGGAACTAATGGTCTATTGCATTTTGTATTTGTTCAGTTGAGTTTAGTCGCTCAGTCGTGTCCGACTCTTTGTGACCCCATGAATCACAGCATGCCAGGCCTCCCTGTCCATCACCAACTTCCGGAATTCACCCAGACTCACGTTCATTGAGTCAGTGATGCCATCCAGCCATCTCATCCTCTGTCGTCCCCTTCTCCTCCTGCCCACAATCCCTCCCAGCATCAGAGTCTTTTCCAATGAGTCAACTCTTTGCATGAGGTGGCCAAAGTACTGGAGTTTCAGCTTTAGCATCATTCCTTCCAAAGAAATCCCAGGGCTGATCTCCTTCAGAATGGACTGGTTGGATCTCCTTGCAGTCCAAGGGACTCTAAAGAGTCTTCTCCAACACCACAGTTCAAAAGCATCAAATCATATGTTTGGGGTATGCCAGTGCAAATATAAAATGTGGACATTTCAAAGACAGGGAATCAGTTTACATAAGACAAAACAACTTCAAATTCATTAACATTTATTATATCTCTAAATAAAAGTTAGCTTTGGAATCTTCATTGGGCACCACAAAGAGTGTCTAGGTCCACACAGAGATTATTAGTATAAACAAAAGGCCAGTTAGCCACAGTCAACTGAGTTTCTGTATTGCACCACCAAGAATAATAGGGATTACTGAATTTTTAAAAGTTTGATTCAAAACTCCTCTAATAAGTTAACAAAAAGATCAACAAAATGTGAATTGTTTGGCTCCTTAGGGTCATTTCAGTTGTTAATATTGAATTTTGAGGATGTGCACAAAGCAAATATCATCCTCTCCAGGCACAATCTAACTGCAGTTTACATCAGCCAAGGGAGTGAGTGAGTGAGTGAAGTCACTCAGTCATGTCGACTCTGTGACCTCATGGACTGTAGCCTATCAGGCTCCTCTGTCCATGGGATTTTCCAGGCAAGAGTACTGGAGTGGGTTGCCATTTCCTTCTCCAAGGGATCTTCCCAACCCAGGGATCAAACCCGGGTCTCCCACAATGTAGGCAGAGGCTTTTACTGTCTGAGCCACCAGGGAAGAGTCTTCAGCTAAGGGAAGAGCATGAGATTTCTCTTATTTTTAATGACACTTTTCATCCTGTTTTTCTTAGAATAAATATCATAAAATAACTGGACTCTTAGACCAAAGTTGGAATAATCTGGTATAGGTAGATCACAGTCCAACAATAATAGCAAACACATTGTAGTCACGGTTTTAGTTCTATAGTATATTCACTCAGTCAGAACAGCAGTAATAAGGCCTATCAAAGATACAAGTCTCTATTGACTAAATATTGCATCCTTGCATGCCAGCATGTGTCTTTCAAGGTAAAATGTCAATGACAAAGTGAACCTACCAAGCAAGAGCTGACAGGTCTCTCCCAAAATATTTCCCATAAAAACACAAATATACACATACACATATTCATTATAAATGGTCAGCAATTTTCTGTATTTTTCTCTAACTCCAGTCTATGAAAAATAATTGACCTTAAGCAAAATGAAAATCTACACATTTGGGAATCAGGAGCTATAGAACATCATAACAACATGTTAGATCTTTGAATACAAAGTGAATTCGTATCAGCTCAATAGTTTAACATTCTTACCTTAGGTTGTAACTTCTATTTGTTATTAAGAACATGAGCTCTTAGGATGTGTCAGCTGGTTTTTCTAATAGTGAAATAATTTTTTATTTGGTAAATAGCTGCTTCTGTAGTAGAGTATGGCTATAAAAATGGAAAATAATACAATAGTAATAAAATAATATTTGAGCTAATTTAGAAAATAGATAACTTTCACCCCATACCATATATTAAAATCCAGATTTTATTCCTTTTTGAACCTGAAAATCACTTACCCTAATCACAAATTAATATAAGCTGGGAAAGTATGTGATTTGTTTTTGGAAAAAGAATAAAATGAAAATAAATAAAAATCCCCTTCTATTCAAGCATGCATTGACATTCTGCCACTGAACTGACCAGAAGACTGGCTTTTAAATCAGTCACCTAGATAGCTATGAAGTATGTTTCCAAAGAGTTCATCAGGATTTTCCATCAGACATTCCCTATGAAGTACAAACATCACCTTGTCTCATTTATTTGTATAGCACTCATTCATTACAAGAGATTTAGAAAGAATAAAAACAAGTGTTAAGAACTTTTAAACATGCTTTCTCATTTGCCATTAAGAACTTTTTTCAGTCTATCCATCCAGGAAGCATTACTCTGCCTCATTTATATTTCATATGTTTCTAAACTTCCTTTAGTTTTCTTAAATGCTTTCCAACAAGATCTGAAACATTTCATTGTGAGATGGTACTCCTTTTCCTGGGAATGTATCACTGTCAGTCATACTCTATCATTTCTGTTTTATGCTTTATCCTTCTTGTTTCCCATAGTGAAGGTTTGAAATATCAATAAGAACTTCATGTAGTATATAAAATAGCACTTCTATTAACAAGGAGCAGCAAAACGAACAGCCATCTTGATAAAGGTTAATTAACAGAGTTTCATTTTCAATAAATATGGAAAAAAAGTTCAGAGAAGAGACATAAGGACTTAAAAGTTAAGTAAAATTACTAGAAAATATTCTGTTTAAGAATATGGAAAATCCAAGTGTCACTATACTATGTGTTCCCAATGAGCTCACTAACAAATAATTTATCTTGGGTCATTTTTCTCCTTTGACATTACAGTCACCTGAATTATCTTCAGATAATTTCCCTTCACACATCTTATGCAGATGCTATTTTGCCCACATGCTCTCTTGACTCACACAGGCTGCTGCTGCTGCTAAGTCACTTCAGTCGTGTCCGACTCTGTGCGACCCCATAGACAGAAGCTCACCAGGCTCCCCCGTCCCTGGGATTCTCCAGGCAAGAATACTGGAGTGGGTTGCCTACTATACCCCAAATCTATTCAAGGGAAAGATCTGTTTAGAAAATGCTTATCCAAAGTCAGAGGAAACACCTACTTATTGTAACTATTATGCTTTTCAATTCAAAAATTTATTCAAAGATATATATACATATAATAAAGAATCAATATATTTGCATCACAATATATTTAGAGAGTATCAATAATGTAAAATAGAACATGTAAAATAAAGGATCTCAGTAGACAAAGTTTAATCACTTTGAATAATATCTTAAATTACTGTAACAGGTGACAAAAAAAGAACAATCAGAAAACAAGGCAATCATTGTGACTGTTCATAAATCTGCAGTGAATGACAGAAAAGGAAATATAGTTGAAAATCAAGCTAGTGATTTTAAAGACCAATTGTTAGATGATAAAGTAAAACAGACACACAGAAATTGAGAATGAAATTATGAAGGCTCCAGAAAGTCTGACAATCTTCCAAAAATATTTTCAAAGGAGAAAGCACAAACAATGGAGACAGGGTCCAAACAGAATACAATAGAATATCCCCCTACTTTAAATAAGTTTCAGATTGAAAAGACCTGAAGAATTTGTTAGAAAGAAGTCCAACTTCCAGACACAAAACTGTGAATTTTAAGGATAAAGAAAACATTTGAAAACTTCTAACAGAGGAATAAAATTTACCTACCTAAGTGGAGGTGTGAACTAAATACTTCTGTACCATTTAAGTGAAAATCATATACCACTAACACAGATTTTCTTATAATGAAACATTCTGAGAGAATGTCTTCAAATTGTTGTTAAGAAATAGTTGGAATAGTACACTGTCTACCCTGCCAACTAACAAGAAAATGTGAGAACAATACAGTTTTAGACTCTAGTTTTATAATGCCAGAACTCAGAAAATTTACAATCAATGTAACACATTTGACCCAGAAGGCTTGCAAGAAGGCTTGCAGACAGAAAATTTTAAAAACATTTATTTGACATTAACATTTGGAAGGGTCTTTTTAAAATGTTAATTTTAATTTCTTAGGACCATATTTTCTTCTCTATGGGTCAATTCACATTCTTCACTTTGCAGCCTAAAATATTTAGAAAAACATGTAAATGTTGCCCCTCAGCCTTTGATTATTTGGAATCAAACTAAACCCAGCATGAAAACTTAATAGTTAAAGAACAGAATGAAATGCTATAAAGTTTGGCAACACAGAAATGGTAATAACACCAAGCAAAAATTGAAGGTAAATGAAAAATTGAAAGAAAGTTGAATTACATATGAAAGAAAGTTGAGTATGCACAAGTTCTTATTTCTATGGTGGAGATGTATTCAACTCAGTTATTCAGTCATGTCCAACTCTTTGCAACCCCATGGACTGAGATACATTAGACATGATGTTAATTTGACAAGTTGGTAAATCATATATCAAATTAATTTTTTATTTGAAATTTGAGGGGCAATTAAAAGAAAAAAGTTAAGAGTAGTTTTCTTCACACAATGAAATTGGCTAGGGATGAATACTGGGAAGGAATATGACAACTAGATTTTAGATTTTGTGATGTTTAATTCAATATATAGTGTGATTGTTTAGCCAATCAAAATAGTTTTATAAGGGAGGGTAAGGTTGAAGATAGTGGATGAATAGGATGGAGAGACCACTTTCCCCACGACAAATTCATCTAAAGATCATTTGAACATTGAGCAAATACCACAAAACAACTTCTGAGTGCTGCTGGAGGACACCAGGCACCCAGAAAGGCAGCCCATTGTTTTTGAAAGGAGGTAGGACAAAATATAAAAGATAAAAAGAGAGACAAAAGAGTTAGTGATGGAGACCCATCCTAAGGAGGGAGTTGTAAAAGAGGAGAAGTTCCCAAACACCAGGAAACCCTCTCACCGGTGGGTCTGTGGGGAGATTTGGAATCGCAGAGAACATAAACGGTAGGAAAAAAATAAATAAAACCCACAGATTATGCGCCTAACTGCAACTCCCAGTGGAGAAGTAGCCCAGATGCTCACGTCCACCACCAGCAAGTGGGGGCTGAACAGGGAGGCACAGGCAGCATTGCTTAAGTTAAGGACTGGGTATTTGGTATTTGTTATCAACTCTGTACCTTTAAGAATCCAATCTTTAGTACCCATTTTTACTTAGAAGTGTGATTACTGGCTTGATTGCTCTCTTCCCTTTTGAGTCTCCTTTTTCTCCCCCAGGTCACCTCTATCTCCTCCCTCCCCCTCTTCTCTACTTAGCTCTGTGAATCTCTTTGGGTGTTCTGGGCTGTGAAGAACACTTAGGGAACTGATCACAGGCTAGATTGGTCTCTCTCCTTTTGACTCCCCCTCCTCTCCTCCTGGTCACCTCTATCTCCTTCCTCCCTCTTCTCTATGGAACTCCATGAACCTCTCTGAGTGTTCCAGACTGTGGAGAGCAAATAGGGAATTGATTGCTGGCTAGATTACTCTCTCCCCTTTTGATTCCCCCCTTTTCTCCTCCTGGTCACCTCTATCTCCCATCTCCTTCTTATCTTCTCCATGTAATTCTGTGAACCTCTCTGAGCATCCTCCACAGTGGAAAATCTTTTCACCACTAAGATCAGATCAGATCAGTCGCTCAGTCGTGTCTGACTCTTTGTGACCCCATGAACCGCAGCACGCCAGGCCTCCCTGTCCATCATCAGCTCCCGGAGGTCACTCAGACTCACACCCATCAAGTCAGTGATGCCATCCAGCCATCTCATCCTCTGTCGTCCCCTTCTCCTCCTGCTCTCAATCCCTCCCAGCATCAGAGTCTTCTCCAATGAGTCAACTCTTCGCATGAGGTGGCCAAAATACTGGAGTTTCAGCTTTAGCATCATTCCTTCCAAAGAAATTCCAGGATTGATCTCCTTCAGAATGGACCGGTTGGATCTTCTTGCAGTCCAAGGGACTCTCAAGAGTCTTCTCCAACACCACAGTTCAAAAGCATCAATTCTTCAGGGCTCAGCCTTCTTCACAGTCCAGCTCTCACATCCATACATGACCACAGGAAAGACCATAGCCTTGACTAGGCGAACCTTTGTTGGTAAAGTAATGTCTCTGCTTTTGAATATGCTATCTAGGTTGGTCATAACTTTCCTGCCAAGGAGTAAGTGTCTTTTAATTTCATGGCTGCAGTCACCATCTGCAGTGATTTTGGAGCCCAGAAAAATAAAGTCTGACACTGTTTCCACTGTTTCCCCATCTATTTCCCATGTAGTGATGGGACCAGATGCCATGATCTTCGTTTTCTGAATGTTGAGCTTTAAGCCAACCTTTTCACTCTCCACTTTCACTTTCATCAAGAGGCTTTTTAGCCCCTCTTCACTTTCTGCCATAAGAGTGGTGTCATCTGCATATCTGAGGTTATTGATATTTCTCCCAGCAATCTTGATTCCAACTTGTGTTTCTTCCAGTCCAACATTTCTCATGATGTACTCTGCATATAAGTTAAATAAACATGGTGACAATATGCAGCCTTGACGTACTCCTTTTCCTATTTGGAACCAGTCTGTTGTTCCATGACGAGTTCTACCTGTTCCTTCCTGACCTGCATACAGATTTCTCAAGAGGCAGATCAGGTGGTCTGGTATTCCCATCTCTTTCAGAATTTTCCATAGTTTATTGTGATCTACACAGTCAAAGGCTTTGGCATAGTCAATAAAGCAGAAATAGATGTTTTTCTGGAACTCTCTTGCTTTTTCCATGATCCAGCCTCGCCTTCCCGCGACCTGCGCACAATTAAGAGCGCCCCGCCGGCTGCGCTGCGCACTAAGAGCACGGCCGAGAGGAGCTACCCCATGACCAAGGAAGGACGGTGGTGAGGGCCAGTGCACTAAGCACCGCCGAGAAGAGCTACCCCACGACCGAAGTCAGGAAGGGCTGTGGTGAGGAGAGACCCCTCGTCCAAGGTAAGGTGCGATGGCTGTGCTTCGCTGGCCGGGAGCAGCCGGGAGCAGCCAGGACGAGATACCCCATGCCCAAGGTAAGAGAAACCCAAGTAAGACAGTAGGTCTTGAAAGAGGGCATCAGAGGGCAAATACACTGAAACCATACTCACAGAAAACTAGTCAATCTAATCACACCAGGACCACACCCTTGTCTAACTCAATGAAATTCACCACTAACCTAAATGTTTTATCATCAGTGCTGTATGGATGGAGAAGTCTTGAGGCTACTGTAAGAATAAGACTGAAAGCCAGAGGCAGGAGGCTTAAATCCAAAATTTGAGAACACCAGAAAACTCCTGACTCCAGGGAACATTAATCAACAAGAGCTCATCCAAAAGCCTCCATATCTATACTAAAATCAAGCTCCACCCAAGAGCCAACAAGTTTCAAAGCAAGACATACCAAGCTAACTCTCCAACAAAACAGGAACATAATCCTAAGCACAAAAATACAGGAGGTCAAAAGTCACACCAAACCCATAGACACCTCAAAACTCACTACTGGACATTTCATTGCACTCCAGAGAGAAGAGATTCAGCTCCATCCACCAGAACACTGATGCAAGCTTTCCTAACCAGGAAGTCTTGACAAGCCACTCATCCAACCCCACCCACAGGGAGGAACCTCCACAATAAAGAGGGACCACAAACTTCCAGTATACAGAAAAGCCACCCCAAACACAGCAACCTAAACAAGATGAAAAGGCAGAGAAATATTCAGCAGGTAAAGGAACATGATAAAAGCCCACCAAACCAAACAAAAGAGGAGATAAGGAGTCTAACGGGAAAAGAATTCAGAATAGTGATAGTAAAAATGATCCAAAATCTTGAAAACAAACTGGAGTTACAGATAAATAGTTTGGAGACAAGGACTGAGAAGAGGCAAGAAAAGTTTAACAAGGACCTAGAAGAAATAAAATAGAGTCGATCAATAATGAATAATGCAATAACTGAGATCAAAAGCACTCTGGAGGGAACCAACCGTAGAATAACTGAGGCAGAAGATAGGATAAGTGAGGTGGAAGATAGAATAGTGGAAACAAATGAGACCGAGAGGAAAAATGAAAAAGGAATTAAAAGAAATGAGGACAATCTCAGAGACCTCTGGGACAATGTTAAATGTCCCAACATTCGAATCATAGGAGTCCCAGAAGAAGACAAAAAGTAAGGCCATGAGAAAATACTTGAGGAGATAACAGTTGAAAACGTCCCTAAAATGGAGAAGGAAATAGCCACCCAAGTCCAAGAAACCCAGAGAGTCCCAAACAGGATAAACCCAAGGTGAAACACCCCAAGACACATATTAATCAAATTAATGAAGATCAAACACAAAGAACAAATGTTAAAAGCAGCAAGGGAAAAACAAATAACTCACAAGGGGATCCTCATAAGGATAACAGCAGACCTTTCAATAGAAACTCTTCAAGCCAGAAGGGAATGGCAGGACATATTTAAAGTGATGAAAAAGGAAAATCTATAACCCAGATTACTGTACCCATCAGGGATCTCATTCAAATATGAAGGAGAAATCAAAAGCTTTACAGACAAGCAAAAGCTGAGAGAATTCAGCACCACCAAACCAGCTCTTCAATAAATGCTAAAGGATCTTCTCTAGACAGGAAACACAGAAAAGGTGTATAAACTCAAACCCCAAACAACAAAGTAAATGGCAACAAGATCATGCTTATCAATAATTACCTTAAATGTAGATGGGGTGAATACTCCAACCAAAAGACAAAGACTGGCTGAATGGATACAAAAACAAGACCCCATATATGCTGTCTACAAGAGACCCACCTCATACAGATTGAAAGTGAAGGGCTAGAAAAAGATATTTCACGGAAACAGAGACCAAAAAAAAAAAAGCAGGAGTAGCAATGCTCATTTCAGATAAAATAGACTTTGAAATAAAGGCCTTGAAAAGAGACAAAGAAGGACACTACAAAATGATCAAAGGATCAATCCAAGAAGAATATATAACAATTATAAATATATATGCTCCCAACATAGGAGAATTGCAATATAAAAGGCAAATGCTAAGAAGTATGAAAGAGGAAATTAACAATAACACAATAATAATGGGAGACTTTATACCCCACCCACACCTAAGGATAGATCAACTAAACACAAAATTAGCAAGAAAACACAAACTTTAAATGATACAATGGACCAGTTAGACCTAATTAATATCTATAGGACATTTCACCCAAAAACAATGAATTTCACCTTTTTCTCAAGTGCACACGGAACTTTCTCCAGGATAGATCACATCCTGGGCCATAAATCTCGCCTTGGTAAATTCTAAAAATTGAAATCATCTCAAACATTTTTTCTGATCACAATGCTGTAAGATTAGATGTCAACTATAGGGGAAAAAAAGACTATTAAAAATACAAACATATGGAGGCTAAACAACACTCTTCTGAATAACCAACAAATCACAGAAGAAATTTTTAAAAAATCAAAATATACATAGAAACTAATGAAAATGAAAACACAACAACCCAAAACCTATGGGATTCAGTAAAAGCAGTGCTAAGGGGAAGGTTCATAGCAATATAAGCCTACCTCAAGAAACAAGAGAGAAATAAAATAAATAGCCTAACTCTACACCTAAAGCAACTAGAAAAAGAAGAAATGAAGCACCCCAGGGTTAGTAGAAGGAAAGAAATCATAAAAATTAAGACAGAAATAAATGCAAAAGAAACAAAGGAGACCATAGCCAAAATCAACAAAGCTAAAAGCTGGTTCTTTGAGAAGATAAATAAAACAGAAAAACCATTAGCCAGACTCATCAAGAAACAAAGGAAACCATAGCCAAAATCAACAAAGCTAAAAGCTGGTTCTTTGAGAAGATAAAACAGAAAAACCATTAGCCAGACTCATCAAGAAACAAAGGGAGAAAAATCAAATCAACAAAATTAGAAATGAAAATGGAGAAATTGCAACAGACAACACAGAAATACAAAGGATCATAAGAGACTACTATCAGCAACTATATGCCAATAAAATAGACAACTTGGAAGAAATGGACAAATTCTTAGAAAAGTATAACTTTCCAAAACTGAACCAGAAATATAAAATCTTAACAGGCCCATCACAAGCACAAAAATTGAAGCTGTAATCAGAAACCTTCCAACAAACAAAAGCCCAGGACCAGATGGCTTCACAGCTGAATTCTACCAAAAATTTAGAGAAGAGCTAACAGCTATTATCCTACTCAAACTCTTTCAGAAAATTGAAGAGGAAGGTAAACTTCCAAACTTAATCTATGAGGCCACCATCACCCTGATACCAAAACCAGACAAACATGCCACAAAAAGGAAAGAAAGAAAGAAAACTACAGGCCAATACCATAAATGAACATAGATGCAAAAATCCTTGACAAAATTCTAGCAAACAGAATCCAACGACATACCCCAATGTTCATCGCAGCACTGTTTATAATAGCCAGGACATGGAAGCGACCTAGATGTCCATCAGCAGATACATGGATAAGAAAGCTGTGGTATATATACACAATGGAGTATTACTCAGCCATTAAAAAGAATACATTTGAATCAGTTCTAATGAGGTGGATGAAAATGGAGCCTATTATACAAAGTGAAGTAAGCCAGAAAGAAAAACACCAATACAGTATACTAACGCATATATATGGAATTTCAAAAGATGGTAACAATAACCTTGTATACGAGACAGCAAAAGAGACAATGATGTATAGAACAGTCTTTTGGATGCTGGGAGAGGGAGAGGGTGGGATGATTTGGGAGAACTGCATTGAAATATGAATAATATCATATATGAAATGGGTCACCAGTCCAGGTTCGATGCACGATACTGGGTGCTTGGGGCTGGTGCAATGGGATGACCCAGAGGGATAGTATGGAGAGGGAAGAGGGAGGAGGGTTCAGGATGGGGAGCATATACACCTGTGGTCGATTCATTTTGATATATGGCAAAACCAATACAATATTGTAAAGTTAAATAAAATTAAAAAAAAAAGCAAATGAAGTAATTAACCCCTAAAGCAAAACTAAAAGAAAATAAAGATCATACACCATGACCAAGTGGGCTTTATCCCAGGGATGTAAAAATTCTTCGAAATCTGAAAATCAATCAATGTTATGCACCACATTAACAAATTGAAAGATAAAAACCATATGATTATCTCAATAGATGCAGAGACAGCCTTTGACAAAATTCAACATCCACTTATGATAAAAACCCTCCGGAAATCAGACATAGAAGGAACAGACCTCAACATAATAAAAGCCATATATGATAAACCCACAGCAAACATTATCATCAGATCAGATCAGATCAGTCGGTCAGTCATGTCCGACTCTGTGCAACCCTATGAATCACAGCACGCCAGGCCTACCTGTCCATCAACAACTCCCGGAGGTCACTCAGACTCACGTCCATCGAGTCAGTGATGCCATCCAGCCATCTCATCCTCTGTCATCCCCTTCTCCTCTTGCCCCCAATCCCTCCCAACATCAGAGTCTTTTCGAAAGAGTCAACTCTTCACATGAGGTGGCCAAAGTATTGGAGTTTCAGCTTTAGCATCATTCCTTCCAAAGAAATCCCAGGGCTGATCTCCTTCAGAATGAACTGGTTGGGTCTCCTTGCAGTCCAAGGGACTCTCAAGAGTCTTCTCCAATACCACAGTTCAAAAGCATCAATTCTTTGGCGCTCAGCCTTCTTCACAGTCCAACTCCCACATCCATACATGACCACAGGAAAAACCATAGCCTTGACTAGATGGACCTTTGTTGGCAAAGTAATGTCTCTGTTTCTGACTATGATATCTAGGTTGGTCATAACTTTCTTCCAAGGAGTAAGCATCTTTTAATTTCATGGCTGCGGTCATCAGCTGCAGTGATTTTGGAGCCCAGAAAAAGAAAGTCTGACACTGTTTCCCCATCTATTTCCCATGAAGTGATGGGACCGGATGCCATGATCTTCATTTTCTGAATGTTGAGCTTTAAGCCAACTTTTTCACTCTCCACTTTCACTTTCATCAAGAGGCTTTTAGTTCCTCTTCACTTTCTGCCATAAGGGTGGTGTCATCTGCATATCTGAGGTTATTGATATTTCTCCTGGCAATCTTGATTCCAGCTTGTGTTTCTTCCAGTCCAGCATTTCTCATGATGTACTCTGCATATAAGTTAAATAAACAGGGTGACAATATACAGCCTTGACGTACTCCTTTTCCTATTTGGAACCAGTCTGTTGTTCCATGTACAGTTCTAACTGTTGCTTCCTGGCCTGTATACAGATTTCTCAAGAGGCAGGTCAGGTGGTCTGGTAGTCCCATCTCTTTAAGTATATTCCACAGTTTATTGTGATCCACACAGTCAAAGGCTTTGTCATAGTCAATAAAGCAGAAATAGATGTTTTTCTGGAACTCTCTTGCTTTTTCCATGATCCAGCAGATGTTGGCAATTTGATCTCTGGTTCCTCTGCCTTTTCTAAAACTAGCTTGAACATCAGGAAGTTCACGGTTCACATATTGCTAAAGCCTGGCTTGGAGAATTTTGAGCATTACTTTACTAGCATGTGAGATGAGTGCAATTGTGCAGTAGTTTGAGCATTCTTTGATATTGCCTTTCTTTGGGATTGGAAGGAAAACTGACCTTTTCCAGTCCTGTGGCCACTGCTGAGTTTTCCAAATTTGTTGGCCTATTGAGTGCAGCACTTTCATAGCATCATCTTTCAGGATTTGGAATAGCTCAGCTGGAATTCTATCACCTCCACTAGCTTTGTTCATAGTGATGCTTTCTAAGGCCCACTTGACTTCACATTCCAGGCTATCTGGCTCTAGGTCAGTGATCACACCATCATGATTATCTGGGTCTTGAAGATCTTTTTTGTACAGTTCTTATGTGTATTCTTGCCATCTCTTCTTAATATCTTCTGCTTCTGTTAGGTCCATACCATTTCTGTCCTTTATCGAGCCCATCTTTGCATGAAATGTTCCTTTGGTATCTCTGATTTTCTTGAAGAGATCCCTAATCTTTCCCATTCTGTTGTTTTCTTCTATTTTTTTGCATTGATCACTGAAGAAGGCTTTTCTTATGTCTTCTTGCTCTTCTTTGGAACTCTGCATTCAGATGTTTATATCTTTCCTTTTCTCCTTTGCTTTCACTTCTCTTCTTTTCACAGTTATTTGTAAGGCCTCCCCAGACAGCCATTTTGCTTTTTTGCATTTCTTTTCCATGGGGATGGTCTTGATCCCTGTCTCCTGTACAATGTCATGAACCTCATTCCATAGTTCATCAGGCATTCAATCTATCAGATCTAGGCCCTTAAATCTATTTCTCACTTCCACTATACAATCATAAGGGATTTGATTTAGGTCATACCTGAATGATCTAGTGTTTTCCCTACTACAAAAGAAGACTCTATACATGGACATCACCAGATGGTCAACACCAAAATAAGATTGATTATATTCTTTGCAGCCAAGGATGCAGAAGCTATATACAGTCAGCAAAAACAAGATAAGGAGCTGACTGTGGCTCAGACCATGAACTCCTTATTGCCAAATTCAGACTTAAATTGAAGAACATTATTATCATTGGTGAAAAATTGAAAGCATTTCCCCTAAAGTCAGGAACAAGACTAGGATGCCCACTCTCACCACTACTATTCAACATATTTGTAAGTTTTAGCTACAGCAATCAGAGAAGAAAAAAACTAACAATAATATAAGTAATCCAGGTTGGAAAAGAAGAAGCAAAATTCTAACTGTTTGCAGATGACATGATCCACTACATAGATAGATAAATAGTGAAGTCGCTCAGTCGTGTCTAACTCTTTGCCACCCCATGGACAGTAGCCAACCAGGCTCCTCCATCCATGAGATTTTCCAGGCAAGAATACTGGGGTGGGTTGCCATTTCCTTCTCCAGGGGATCTTCCCAACCCAGAGATCAAACCTGGGTCTCCCACATTGTAGGCAGATGCTTTACTACATAGAAAACCCTAAAGACTCTACCAGAAAATTACTAGAGCTAATCAATGAATATAGTAAAGTTGCAGGATATAAAATTAATACAGAGAAATCCCTTGCATTCCTATACACTAACAATGAAAAAAAAAAAAAAGAGAAAGAGAAATTAAGGAAATAATTCCATTCACCATTGCAATGAAAAGAATAAAATACATAGGAATAAATCTACCTAAAGAAACAAAAAGACCTATATATAGAAAACTATAAAACATTGATGAAAGAAATCAAAGATGACACAAATAGATGGAGAAATATACTATGCTTATGGATTTGAAGAATCAGCATAATGAAAATGAGTATACTACCCAAAGCAATCTATTCAATGCAATCCCTATCAAGCTACCAATGGTATTTTACAGAGAATTAGAACAAATAATTTCACAATTTGTATGGAAATACAAAAAAACCTCGAATAGCCAAAGCAATCTTGAGAAAGAAGAATGGAACTGGAGGAATCAACCTGCCTGACTTCAGGCTATACTACAAAGCAACAGTTGTCAAGACAGTATGGTACTGGCACAAAGACAGAAATGTAAATCAATGGACCAAAATAGAAAGTCCAGAGATAAATCCACGCACCTACGGACACCTTATTTTTGACAAAGGAGGCAAGAATATGGGTTAAAGACAATCTCTTTAACAAGTCGTGCTGGGAAAACTGCTCAACCACTTGTAAAATAATGAAATTAGAACACTTTCTAACACCATACACAAAAATAAACTCAAAATGGATTAAAGATATAAATGTAAAACCAGCAACTATAAAACTCCTAGAGGAAAACATAGGCAAAACACTCTCTGACGTAAATCATAGCAGGATGCCCTATGACCCACCTCCCAGAGTAATGGAAATAAAAGCAAAAATAAATAAATGGGACCTGCTGATGCTACTAAGTCACTTCAGTCGTGTCCAACTCTGTGCAACCCCATAGACGGCAGCCCACCAGGCTTCTCGGTCCCTGGGATTCTCCAGGCAACAATACTGGAGTGGGTTGCCATTTCCTTCTCCGATGCATGAAAGTGAAAAGTGAAAGTGAACTCGCTCAGTCATGTCCAACCCTCAGTGACCCCATGGACTGCAGCCTTCCAGGCTCCTCCGTCCATGGGATTTTCCAGGCAAGAGTACTGGAGTGGGGTGCCACTGTTTTCTCCAAAATGGGACCTAATTAAACTTAAAATCTTTGCACAACGAAGGAAACTATAAGCAAGGTAAAAAGACAGCTTTCAGAATGGGAGCAAATAATACCAAATGAAGCAACTGACAAAGAATTAATCTTAAAAATATGCAAGCAAGTCCTGCAGCTCAATTCCAGAAAAATAAATGACCCAACCAAAAAATGGACCAAAGAACTAAACAAACATTTCTCCAAAGAAGGCATGCAGATGGCTAACAAACACATGAAAATATGCTCAACATCACTCATTATCAGAGAAATGCAAATCAAAACTACAGTGAGGTACCATCTCATGCTGTTCAGAATGGCTGCTATCAAAAAGTCTATAAACAATAAATCCTGGAGAGGGTGTGGAGAAAAAGGAACCCTCTTACACTGTTGGTGGGAATGCAAACTAGTACAGCCACTATGGAGAACAGTGTGGAGATTCCTTAAAAAAAAAAAAAACAACTGGAAATAGAACTTCCATACGGCCCAGAAATCCCATTGCTGGGCATACACACTTAGGGAACCAGAATTGAAAGAGATACGTGTACCCCAATGTTCATCACAGCACTGTTTACAATAGCCAGGACATGGAAGCAACCTAGATGTCCATCAGCAGACAAATGGATAAGAAAGCTGTGGTACATTTACACAGTGGAATATTACTCAGCTATTAAAAAGAATGCATTTGAATCAGTGTTAATGAGGTAGATGAAATTGGAGCCTATTATACAGAGGGAAGTCAGAGAAGGCAATGGCACCCCACTCCAGTACTCTTGCCTGGAAAATCCCATGGATGGAGGAGTCTGGTGGGCTGCAGTCCATGGGGTCGCTAAGAGATGGACACAACTGAGTGACTTCACTTTACTTTTCACTTTCATGCATCGGAGAAGGAAATGGCAACCCACTCCGGTGTTCTTGACTGGAAAATTCCAGGGATGAGAGAGCCTGGTGGGCTGCCATCTCTGGGGTCACACAGAGTCGGACATGACTGAAGCGACTTAGCAGCAGCAGCAGCATACAGAGCGAAGTAATTCAGAAAGAAAAACACCAATACAGTATATTAATGCATATATATGGAATTTAGAAAGATTGTGATGATGACCCTATATGAGAGACAGCAAAAGAAACACAGATGTAAAGAACAGACTTTTGGACTCTGTGGGAGAAGGCGCGGGTGGGATGATTTGAGAGAATAGCATTGAAAGATGTATATTATCATATGTGAAAAAGATTGCCAGTCCAGGCTTGATGCATGAGACAGGGTGCTCAGGGCTGGTGCACTCGGATGACCCTGAAGGATGGGATGGGGAAGGAGGTAGGAGGGAGGGTCAGGATGGCAAACACATGTACACCATGGCTGATGCATGTGAATATATGGCAAAAACCATCACAATATTGTAAAGTAATTAGCCTCCAATTAAAATAAATAAAAAAGTTTTATAAGAAAAATATTAAAATAAATATTACCCCTGAATATTGTGAATAATTTTAAAATAAGTTATAACTTTACTGAAGTATTAAGAAAGCCATAGTAGCCTCAGAAATCCCTTTAAGATCACTAATGTGTTGAGTGATCGCCATTAAATAAAACCATGTAAAACCCAAGGGTCAAACATCAGCAACATTATAGAAGTCTAGATGTTGTCTTCTTTCTTTTCTTCATTGTACTATGATCTGTACTGCCAATGCAGGAGACACAAAAGACACGGGTTCGATGCCTGAGTCAAAAAGGTCTCTTGGAGGAGGAAACAGTAGTAACCTACTCCAGTATATTTGCCTGGAAAATTTCATGGACAGTGGAGCTTAGCAGGCTACAGTCCAAAGGGTCACAAAGAATCAGACAACTGAGCAACTGAGCACACATGCACAGACCAGATTCAGAAGATAGGTACTTTGTAAAACCTCTTTGACTGGACAAAGAGGCTGAATAAGCCCAGATATGGCCAGTGCTCCCCATTCAATAGCTTATTCTGAGGTGCTGTCCATGGTATCTCCCTTTAGCCACAGTATTAGCCACTCAGTCGTGTCCAGCTCTTTGTGATACCATGGACTATAACCCACGAGGCTCCTGTGTACATGGGATTTCCCAAGCAAAAATACTAGAGAGGGTTGGCATTTCCTTCTCCAGGGGATCTTCCCTACCCAGGGATGGAACCCGAGTCTCCTGTGTCTCCTGAATTGCAGGCAGATTCTTTACTCGCTGAAACACTGTAGCTGTAGCCACAGAGACTAAGTATAATCCAAGATACACTCCACCTCCCCATCTACCTACTGAATGTCACGCAGAGAGAATGACAGGCCTCATCAGGGAGTATATTTCACAGTAGTCCCAACTGTTACAAAAAAATCTTCATCCACTGAATATGTGAATGTTCCTGTCCTCACAGGAGGTGGCATTTTTTTTAAAGATAGAGCAATTTGAAGTCAGATACCCATGAGTTTGAATTCTTACTTTACCTCTTGACCTGAAGTATCTGGATTAAGGATACTGTTCAAGATAACACTGCTCCCAAATCAGTTTGTTTTTTTGTTTGTTTTTTGTTTGTAAATACAGACAATGACTGCAACTGCTCGAAGTTGTGTTACAAATTGAAAATAAATATCTTCCTATATAGGATCTCACATAATTCTTTTTTATGGTTTAGAATGAGCAAATGAAAAGAATAATTAATGTGAACATGTTCACTGTTATTACTAAGCCTAAATACAATTCAAGGCATCACAACCAGTAGCAATCCCTTTTTTGAGAAAACGTTAAAAAAAAAAGTTAAATTCGTATTTAAACCGTAGTACCATTCATTCAAACCAAACTAGAGGTTTATAAACAATTATTCATCATAGATCAGATGTTAGAGAATATAAAAGTCAGAAAAGGACCTAACATTGTCATCTAGGAGTTCCTAAATCAGTGAAGAATTAGCAGTTGGGTGACAAGAGATTCTCACTTTTGTTTTACTGTTACTCTTTTTTAACATCTTGGGACCCGGAATTCTATCAGATTGTCTCTTTCACCATAATGACACAAAGGATCAAGGAGAATTAACTTTCACAGTTGATTTTTCAGGTGCTGAAGATCTTACAAGTAAGAGGTCATTTTGTCAAGCATACAATTAACGGAGGTAGTTTCCTATATAAAAAGGTCAGGCTTTAGAAATGCCATGAATACATAAAAAGATGAGCTATTTAAAACTATATTGAGTTTTCCCTAATTTTCTCTTCTAATAATTCCTTTATTGTAACTCAATTTCTTTTTTGACCACATGCACCAACTGTACACAAATCTTTTCCACTAGCAACCTGGCTCTAGGTAAAAGACTACACTCCAGGGGAAAATATAATCCAGCATTTTCCTTATTAAAAAAAAAACTGAGCTATTTATCAACTTTAACTTCCTTTTATATTTATGGTGAGAATAATGTACATGTTTACACCTAGCTATATAAACTGGTTTTTTCCAATTATTGCTTGAGGGACTTGTGGTAGATGTGCTAAAGGATGTGCACAATTAAATACATCCTAACTTTCTATTATTCTCTGTTGTATTATAGCCTCTGTGCTTATTGGTCATTTATCCTTGAGGCTCCTCTGCAATTACATTCATGCTCCCTTCTACCTCCTTGCTATATCCACTGAAGTATCCATTGAAGTCCCACCCTGTCCATTTCAATGAGTGTCTGTTGAAGAACATATCCTCATTCATTTTTCTGAAGTTCTAAATTAGAGAGACTGGGACACTTTCTTTTTTAATAGCAATAATATCAGAATGATTTCTCTACTTCTCCATCCTCAGATTATTCCATAGAGACCATTATCTTGTTTGGTTTCTCTTCCTGGAACTTCTTTTAGCACAGAGAGTCTCCTGAAATCAAACTTTTTAAATTATTTACAATGATAAGTGTTTCTAAGTAGTATTAATGTACCAGCACTCAAAATCAATTCCGTGGCTCCCCAAGGAAACTCTCCTCAAACATTGTACTTAGCTTGTACAGACTATGAAAGTATCTGTAGTTAACTATACTTGGCTCCTCAACTTTTTGCTGTTATCTTTTTTTTTTTTTTTTTACTTGTTTATATTGGGTAGGAAGGATAGGAGCTTTTCTTATGACTGTTGTTGAAATGCAATCTTCTCTACTACTTTTTGGAACAGATACTGAGGTACTCAATTAAGGAAGCCACTATACTGAAAGAAAACAGACCTGTACAATGAAGGCATCACCTTTCAATCCTGTGTACATCTTTGTCTATTGCACACTGTTACCAACATGGACAAAAAATACAGTCTCTTCAGTGTGGCATGTGGAAGAGCTGTCTTTTGCATTTTACACTTTATTCATAGAATTTTTTTTTAGAAATGCTAACATCTAAAGAATTTACCAAATGTCAAAAAACTCTCCCTTTCTTTTCCTAATGTTCTTTTTTCAGCTTTCAAGCAAGATCTGAAAGTTCTACTGCATCCCACCACTTGAGCCAGAACAACAGTCTGTACGAGTATTTGTCACTCTGCTTCTAGTCTTACTCCTGTTTGTATTGCACTCTTGTCTCCTCTACCTACAAGCCCAGTACCAAATTAGTCTTTCTTTATTGATGTCGCACCCCCATCACTCGTGTATTGTCCAAGGCCCTCCTCACCATTTTCCTTATATAATTTTTGCTCCATTGTCCACTGCTTGAGGATATGTTTTGACCTTATGGTAGCTGTGTTTCAATAGGACAAACTATGTTTTTGTATCATTTGTTTTTATTCACAGATCTCAAAATGTGAACTCACTGACACATCATAAAAAAAAATGTCAAACTTGCTCCAGAACACGTGAGTTTAACTCTTAATTCTGCTACTTGCCAATGATTAAAAAAAATTGGTGAATTATTTAATTTTCTCACTTCTAAATTCAAGACAATAGTATTAGCTACTTCACATGACTGAAATCCAGTGAGAATATATTAAAAAAAAAACCTTCAATTTTCCCAGAATAAAGTAAATAACCAGTGAATGAATATCTTTTCATTTTGAAGTGGCTCTCTGACTTTTTCCATGTTGAGGATCTCTGTCTCTTTGAATCCAAGTTGTAATAATTTCATTTTTTTTAATTTGAGCATATTTTATAACAAGTTACAATTCATTCCATTAGAAGACCACTGTCTGTACAAATTTCTTTGATCTATACCATCTCTCTCTTGTGCTGAGTCAGTATGCTCTGGGACAAGTACATTAGGATTCCTAAAAAGTTCTTTTCTCTAAGGAAATGCATGCCCATAAAATGTGTTGAAAGAGTTTTCTGTACACAGATTATCTATATAGAATTCTGATATAGAGTGTGAATAAAGAAAAAATATTAATCAAGGATAACTTGATACTTGGTATAAACGTCAGTAACCTTGGCCTGAGCAACTAGAAGGATGCAGTTATCATTTTCTGAAATCGGATGATAAGACACAGAATTGAAGGATAATTAATGAAGATTTGAAATCCTGTTTTCTTTGTGGTATGTTGAGATGTCTGTCAGACATGTAGGTGGATATGTTAATCGATCAGCTGGATTTAGATGAAAAGTCCAAACTGGAGAAACACACTTGGAAGACACTGTATGATGACAGTGGTGTAGCCAGCCACGAAGATGGCCTGCAATGGCATGTTTTCTGGTATATGACCCCTTATGTATACACTCCCACACTAAATCAGAGTTAACCCTGTTTGACTAATAGAATACTGTAGACATGAGAGTATGTGATTCTTCTGGCTATGTCATAAAATGGCATTACAGCTTCTGTCTTGGTATCTTGAATTAGTTGCTCTAAGGTAAGCCATCCTCCATGAAGACATTCAACCAGCCTTGGTTAGAGGCTATGGAGAGAGAAACTAAGACCTCTGAAAAATAGCCAGCATCAACTTACTAGCCACTTGAAGAAGCCACCTTGATATTAGACCCTTCAGCTCCAGTCTGTATCTGATAGTAATCTCATGAGAGATCCTGAGCTAGAACTATGCACCTGAAGCACTCTTCATTAATCACCTCCCCCCAAAATATAAAAGATCAATTATTTTTGTAGATTTAAGCAATTTAGCTTTGGACTGATTTGTTTTATAAAGTGGAAATATGAATTTTGGTACTAGAGTTAGGGTGTCACGGTAATAAAACCTAAAACTGTCAGTTGAGAATTGAGAAACAGACAAAAGCTGGAAGAATCTCAGGGGAATATTAATGAAATTCTAAGGGGCCTAGAAAAATGTCAATAAATCCCCATACCTCTAAAAAGATTGTGAGCTAAGGCTCAAAGAAAAGTTATGAAATATTATTGGAAGCTTGATAAAGAGGGACTCCTATTATATGGACAGAAAATTTAGCAATGTGTCACCTCTAATGACATAAGAAATACAAAATATACTTAATAGCATTATTTAGATAAAGATATTTCTAGGTAGAGTACCGGTGGTATCACCTGGCTTCTTCTTTATCCCTACGTTAAAATGAAGATTAAGAAGTTAAGCAAATAATAATAATAATAATTAAATATATAAACTATCCAGGGCTTTCTGTGTTCAAAATAAAAAAAGAGAAAAAAGAAAGAGAAAAGTCGCTCAGTCGTGTCCGACTTTTGCGACCTCATGGACTGTAGCCTACCAGGCTTCTCCCTCCATAAGATTCTCCAGGCAAGAGTACTGGAGTGGGTTGCCATTTTCCTTCTCCAGGGGATCTTCCCAACCCAGGGATCAAACCCAGGTCTCCCCCAGTCCAGGCAGACGCTTTAACCTCTGAGCCACTAGGGAAGCCCAATGTTCAAAATAAAACTGTATCTAAATCCTGCTTCTTCTGGTGGCAAACAATGATAAAAATGAGAACATAGCTTCTAGGAAAAGAAAGCACTGTCAGGAAAACTTTGGTGGAAAATGAACGGTGTGACTACAAAATCCTTCAAGACCTCAGAAATATTCAAAGTGGTATCTTAAAACAACAACAACAACAAAAGGCCTTGAAGGATCTTAGAAATATTCAAAGTGGTATCTTAAAACAACAACAACAACAACAAAAGGCCTTGAAGGATCTTAGAAATATTCAAAGTGGTATCTTAAAACAACAACAACAAAAGGCCTTGAAGGATCCGTGAAGGATCTTAGAGGCAGGCCTCACAGATCCACTTCATTAAACAGTGGGGCTTCTATGAAATCTAAGATGTGTTTTCCTATAACAGCATTATAAAAAGGCCCAGGTAGAGAAGGATCTACTGTAACAAGATTGGTTGATCAATGTGGATGTTTGCTAATTGAATGAACCCTTAATATGATTCACAGGAGACCCAAATAGTTTTTTAAGTGAACTACATTTGTGAAAGCACGGCTAGCTCAGACTAACAGGAGTGGAGACAATAAAAAAGATTACTTTGAACTCTGAAATATTGTGGGCTGGAAGCAGGCTGAAAAACTACTCAAACACAAACCATTTACTATGGAAAAGAAAAAATGATTCAGAATATGGAACCAACATCTCAAACGGCAGAGCCAAGCATCAGAATGAATACTCTCCAGACAAAAAACATGCACTTTAACACACTTTAACAAGAGCAGGATTTCAAATTACCTGAGACAAGTTGCTCCTGTGAGCCTCCTATTTATTTCTTTTATGAAATGGAACATTTGGGACACATATCTTCTGTCTTTCCCACCAATGTATATTGGGTGTGTTGGGTGCAGATAACTTGTCTCTTTAGTTCACAGGTCTTTAGATCAAGAGAAATTTTACTCCATGAACTTAACCTGGGTCATCTCATTCACACCTGAACTTGATTTAGCAAAGGAGACACTTGATGGTAGCCAGCACTTGAGGCATAAAAAAGTAGAGGGTATATTTGGGGAAGAGTGAATGTATTTTGTACATGAGAGGGCTATCAGTGGGGGCACAGGTAGACTATGGTATTTAGCTTCAAAGAGGACCCCTAATACCCTCATCTCCCGGTAGTTATGGCTTTATGGCATCTATTTCCATACTGAAGCAGGACTGGCTCAATATGACATGCAATGGAAACCAAAGTGTATGACTTTCTATCTACAGAGATCAATGGAGAGCAACTGAGGCCTCTGTTCAATAGTAGGGCCAACTCACCAGACATGCAAATGAACCACCCCATAAATGAAACCTCCAGCCCCAAGAAAGCCTTCAAAAAGGCATCTGACTGTAATCTCATAAGACATCCCAAACCAGAACCACTCAACTGAGAAACTGTGAGAGATAACAATTATTACTATTTTTAACCACTAAATGTTGGGATGATTTGTTACACAGGAAGAGACACATAAAATAGATTATTTAAATAGGCACAAGACTATGTGAAATCACTAAGTGTTGAAAAATATACAGGAAAAGGAAGAGGTCCAAATACTGATCCCAAAGACACTTCAACACATAGGAATCCCATGGATGAAGGTAAATCAGCAAAGTACACTCAAAGCAGTGGTGAGAGAAAGAGAAAACCAGGTGAATGCAAAATCCTGGAAACCAAGAAAAAAGTGCTTCAAGAAAGAGGAATGATCAATTGTGTAAAATGCTGCTGATGGGTCAAGATGAATGAGAATTAGCATTAGATTTAGCAATATAAAGGTCACAAGGTATCTTGGCAAGAGCAGTTTGCAGCAAATTTGATGGAAGTTAGGTTTTAAAAGCTTGAGAGGAGAGAAATTAGAATCAGTGAGAATAAACCACTCTTTTAGACGTTTTCCTACAAAGGAAAAAGAGAACAATGAAACAGGAACATGAACACATTCAGACTTCCTTCAAAATACACTGGTTCAGGAATAACTGTACATGATTTCAGTCAGTGAAAGAAATACACAAGTTCAAAGCATACTGGAAAAGAAAATACTACAAAATTTATATATATTCCATATTTTCAAAGGTAAGCTAGAACTGACAAGGCAATAAACTATCCAAAGCAGAAGAATACCTGTATGATTTGCTAAATGATATATCTGACAGTCCCACCTGCCACTGATTCACATCAACACATGATTTCCAAAACAAATAAAAACAGAGCTAAAGAATCTCAGAAATCACATTATGAATGTGCTATCATATTGTGTCAGACAACTGTTATATTGCTTCTCTTCATTATTACAAAATTAAATAGTTACTGAAGAAGATGATACTTGGATCTCAGGGAAAAAAAAAAATGTTCTATGTCTCCTGAAATCAGTACATAGATGATACACTATTGTTAAATATTTTTAAAAATTTTTACTTATGTATGTATGGCTGTTCTGAGTCTCCCTTATTGCAGACAGGCTTTTCTCTAGTTGTGGTACATGAGTTTCTCATTGTGGTGGCTTCTCTTGTTGAGGAGCACAGGCTCTGAGCACATGGGCTCAGTAGTTATGGTTCACAAGCTTAGTTGCCCTGTAGCTTATGAGATCTTCTTGGACCAGGGATCGAACCTGTGTCACTTCCATTGGCAAAGCAGATTCTTGACCACTGGACCATCAGGGAACCCTGTGTCAAGCATTGTGAATCTTTAGCAACAAAAACTAATGAGTTTGTGTGATTATTTCTAAATTATGAGCAGGAAAAAAGTAGAGATTTAGGACGTTAGAATACAAATATCTGAGTAGTGTACTTTTCACTATACAGGAACAGAGATTAATGAAACTGTGCTATGAAGTGATGTCATTTGGTAGTGGACATAACATGGATATGAACTTAAGTCTTGACTTGCCCCCTCTTAGTTTTGTTATCCCAGGAAAATTATTTAAGCCCCTGGCCTCAGTTTATATATCAACAAAATAAGACAATAATCACTGCCTCGGGGTCATGGTGAGCATTATGGAGAAATAAAAGGAAAGTACCAGGCATGGTGTTTAATGCAGTATGTTAGATATTAGCTTAGGTTGCTATAGTGATAGATGGATAGTGAAGTCTCTCAGTCGTGTCCAACTCTTTGCGACCCCATGGAGAGTACCCAACCAGGCTCCACAATCCATGAGATTTTCCAGGCAAGAATACTGGAGTGGGTTGCCATTTCCTTCTCCAGGGGATCTTCCCAACCCAGAGATTGAACCTAGGTCTCCCGTATTATAGGCAGACGCTTTACTGTCTGAGCCACCAGGGAAGTCACACATGGAAGGCTGCCATAATATCCACCTTAGACTAAATGGTTTAAACAATGTAAAAGTACTTTCTCATAGTTCTGGAGGCTAGAAATCCTAAACCAGCTGCCAGCAGCATCTGTTCTAGGAAGAGCTCTCTCCCTGGCATGTAGGCTGCTGCCTGCTTGAGATGTGCTCACCGATCTTTTTCAGGACATACTCTTGGAGAGAATGACAGAAATAGAAGGCAGGTGGGAAAGTCAGCTCTCTGGTGTCTCTTCCACTGAGCATGCTAATTCTAATATGAAAGCCACAATCTCATGTCCTCATTAAACCCTAATTACCTCCCAAAGTCCCACATTCAAAATAACATCACACTGGGGGTTATGGCTTCAACATATAAATTTTATGGGGAAATAAACATTTAGGCCATAAGAAATGGTGATCAAAAAAAATATATAATAGAAAAATTATTTTTATAGAGACTTTATTATAATTAAATCTACTACAAATGCTAATCTGAATCCTAAAATTGTATTCACCATGTATTTTGGCACATCACAGTGTTATAATAGCTTTTCTTTCTTTCATAAGAATTTTATTTTTTTATTTAGTATGAAAACACCTTATACCCAAGAGTAGCTAGGATTTAACTATAAAGCTTCTTTAGGGCAACAGCTATGCCATATTCATTTTTAACTCATGACATCTAGCACAATGTATGGCACATAATCAGTGTTTCATAGATGCTTGATGAATGGGTGTCTGGAATTACACTCTATACATCCGTTGTGCCTTCGGTGAAAAAATAGAATCTAAAAGGTCAGACAATAATATAACTTGTCACAAAGAATGTCACATGACACACACACATACAAAGATATATATTTAGAGACTCTATTTAGGATATTTGTTGATGAGGGCTATGGTCTTAAATTTTTTATGTTATCTCTTTGCACTTTGACTAGAAAAGTGGTTCTCCACAGCAAACTTGCCACAGTAAAACTCTAACTCTTATTGGCAAGGAAATTAGCAAACAGACATGATTCTGGTTTTTAATGGAAATGTAATCAGCAGTCTATCTTTATGAGGGTGCATTGCCATCACCGAATATCCACTTAGGGGGCAAGGCCAAAGCTGCAGGCAGCAGTCCAAAAGCATTAACATCCCCCAGGTGACAATATGAGGATGAAAAGTGCTCATGGGGAGAAGATCCATTTCAAATTTCCTATTATTTTGAAAGTAAAACAGAAAGCGGATCATTTTATATCAATTTAGTCTGCTGAGGTTCTCTAATTTGCCAATAAAAGACTTTACCACCATCTAGCCAATGAGAGCTCAAAGTGCATCTGTTAGTCAAAGGGCATATTCCCTTCGCAATAATGCATAATGAGCTAACCAGCTCCCAGTAAAAGCCTTCAGAGTTAACTCCAGATCTTTCTCATGACACAAAACACCATTCATATCCAACCCTTTTATTTCTCTGAAAGTTTCCTCTCCTGGTGTTATTCTTCTGAAAATATACCTTCTAAGATTGCAGAACTACCTGTACTTACTAATTATGCATAATTACATGTAATTACTTAATTACATGATTCTGTATCTTTGTATATTCTTCTGTATCATTTTGGAATGCCTTCTTTCCCTGGTTCACCTGGAAAAATTCTTAATATCCTCTCATAGCAAAGTGAGGCATCACCTCCACTATGGATAGGGGGTAATCTAAGAGGATATCCAAGGGGGTAATCCAAGGGAATAACCTGTCCCATTATTTCCTTCCTTAGAGTTCCTACTTTAGGTTGAGATGTACATCTCCAAATATACACTGAATTGCAATTACTTATATAAAAGCCTATCTGCTCCAGGAGATCCTGGGCTCTCTGAGAACAATGTCTATACCTGTGTTATTTTGTGTCCCAAGACCCTAGGGCAGTGTTAAAATGTACACTTTGAATATGCATGTCCAGGTACGTCTGGTTTCTAAAGACCTAAAGTGACCAAAAAGGTTTTCACAAAATACTGTTGTTTATTGTTGTTTAGTCACTAAGTCATGTCTGACTCTTTTACAACTCCATGGACTATAGCTCACCAGGCTCCTCTGTCCATGGGATTTCCCAGGAAAGAATACTGGAGTTAGTTGATATTTCCCTTTCTGGGGTCTTCCTAACCCAGGGATCGAACTTGCATCTCCTGCTTGCAGGTGGACTATTTATCACTGAGCCACCTGGAAAGGAAAGCCATTATCTCCAGTCCATCTACAAAAAAGGAGAGCAACCACCCTTAGAAAAATAGTACTTGTTATGAGTTAGTTCTATAAACCACACACACTAGCAAGAAAGCATTTCTTGAGATATTCTGATATAGTTTAACTTTGATCATTCAATCTTGAAAATGTTTACTCAGCATCTACTCTGTGTCAGGCAGTTTTGAGCACCAGGAATTCAGTGTTAAATAAACCCTTAATTCCCAGGATCTTGCCATCTAACAAAGTTGTCAGATGAACTACTTATTGCAAAATTCAGGCTTAAATTGAAGAAAGCAGGGGAAACCACTACACCATTCAGATATCCTCTAAATCAAATCCCTTACAATTTATAGGGTGGAGATGACAAATAGATTCAAGGAATTATATTTGATAGACAGAGTATGTGAAGAACTGTGAATGGAGATCCGTGACATTGTACACAAGGCAGTGACCAAAACCATCCCCAAGAAAAAAGAAATGCAAAAAGGCAAAATGGTTTGTCTGAGCAGGCCTTGCAAATACCTGAGAAAAGAAGAGAAGGGAAAGGATAAAAGGAAAGATATACCCATTTGAATGCAAAGCTCTACAGAATAGCAAGGAAAGATAAGAAAGTCCACTGAAGTGATCACTGCAAAAAAATAGAGAAAAACAATAGAATGGGAAAGACTAGAGAGCTCTTCAATAAAATTAGAGATACCAAGGGAATATTTCATGAATCAGTTCAGTTCAGTTCAGTCTCTCAGTCATGTCTGACTCTTTGCAACCCCATGAATCACAGCACACCAGGCCTCCCTGTCCATCACCAACTCCCAGTGTTCACTCAAACTCATGTCCATCAAGTCGGTGATGCCATCCAGCCATTTCATCCTCTGTCGTCCCCTTTTCTTCTTGCCCTAAACCCTCCCAGTGTCAGAGTCTTTTCCAATGAGTCAACTCTTTGCATGAGGTTGCCAAAGTACTGGAGTTTCAGCTTTAGCATCATTCCTTCCAAAGAAATCCCAGGGCTGATCTCCTTTAGAATGGACTGGTTGGATCTCCTTGCAGTCCAAGGGCCTCTCAAGAGTCTTCTCCAACACCACAGTTCAAAAGCACAATTCTTCGGCACTCAGCTTTTTTCACAGTCCAACTCTCACATCCATACATGACTACTGGAAAAACCATAGCCTTGACTAGATGGACCTTTGTTGGCAAAGTAATGTCTCTGCTTTTTAATATGCTATCTAGGTTGGTCATAACTTTTCTTCCAAGGAGTAAGAGTCTTTTAATTTCATGGCTGCAGTCACCATCTGCAGTGATTTTGGAGCCCAAAAATAAAGTCTGACACTGTTTTCACTGTTTCCCCATCTATTTCCCATGAAGTGATGGGACCAGATGCCATGATCTTCGTTTTCTGAATGTTGAGCTTTAAGCCAACTTTTTCACTCTCCTCTTTCACTTTCATCAAGAGGCTTTTTAGTTCCTCTTCACTTTCTGCCATAAGGGCGGTGTTATCTGCATATCTGAGGTTATTGATATTTCTCCTGGCAATCTTGATTCCAGCTTGTGCTTCTTCCAGCCCAGTGTTTCTCATGATATACTCTGCATATAAAGTTAAATAAGCAGGGTGACAATATACAGCTTTGACGTACTTCTTTTCCTATTTGGAACCAGTCTGCTGTTCCATGTCCAGTTCTAACTGTTGCTTCCTGACCTGCATATAGATTTCTCATGCACAGGTGGGCACAAAAAAGAACATAAACAGCAAGGACCTAACAGAAGCAGAAAATATTAAGAATAGGTGGCAAGAATACACAGAAGAACTGTACCAAAAAGGTCTTCATGACCCAGATAATAATGATGGTGTGATCACTCACCTAGAGCCAGACATCCTGGAATGTGAAGTCAAGTGGGCTTTAGGAAGCATCACTATGAATAAAGTTAGTTGAGGTGATAGAATTCCAGCTGAACTATTTCAAATCCTAAAAGATGATGTTGTAAAAGCGCTGCACTCAAAATGCCAGCAAATTTGGAAAATTCAGTAGTGACCAAAGGACTGGAAAAGGTCAGTTTTCATTCCAGTCCCAAAGAAAGACAACGACAAAGAATGTTCAAATTACCTCACAATTCCACTCATTTCACATGCTAACAAAGTAATGCTCAAAATTCTCCAAGTGAGGCTTCAACAGTATGTGAACTTAGACCTTCCTTATGTACAAGCTGGATGTAGAAAAGTCAGAGGAACCAGAGGACAAATTGCCAACATCTGCTGGATCATCAAAAAAGAAAGAGAGCTCCAGAAAAACATGTACTTCTGCTTTATTGTCTATGCCAAAGCCTTTGACTGTGTGTATCACAACAAACTGGAAAATTCTGAAAGAGATGGAAATATCAGACCACTTTATCTGTCTTCTGAGAAAGCTGTGTGCAGGTCAAGAAGTAATAGCTAGAACCAGACATGGAACAATGGACTGGTTTCAAATTGGAAAAGGAGTATGTTAAGGGTGTATATTGTCACCCTGCTTAATTAAGTTACAGAGTACATCATGCAAAATTCTGAGCTGGTTAAAGCACAAGTGGGAATCAAGAGTGCCAGGAGAAATATCAATAACCTCAGTTCCACAAATGACACCACTCTAATGGCAGAAAGAAAAGTGGAACTAAAGAGCCTCTTGATGAAAGTGAAAGAAGAGAGTGAAAAGCTGGCTTAAAACTCAACATTCAAAAAACAAAGGTCATGGCATCTAGTCCTATCACTTAATGGCAAATAGATAGGGAAACAATGGAAACAGTGACAGACTTTATTTTCTTAGGCTCCAAAATCACTGCAGATGGTGACTGCAGCCATGAAATTAAGACGCTTGCTCCTCAGAAGAAAAGCAATGACAAACCTAGACAATGCAATAAAAAGCAGAGATATTACTTTGCGGAAGGTCCACCTAATCAAAGCTACAATTTTTCCAGTAGTCATTTATGGATGTAAGAGTTGGACTATAAAGAAAGCTGAGCGCCAAAGAATTTGTGCTTTGGAACCATGGTATTGGAGCAAACTCTTGAGATTCCCTTGGACTGCAAGGAGACCAAATCAGTCAATCCTAAAGGAAATCAGTCCTGAATATTCATTGGAAGCACAGATGCTAAAGCTGAAGCTCCAATACTTTGGTCATCTGATGCGAAGAAATGACTCATTGGAAAAGACCTTGATTCTGGGAAAGATTGAAGGTGGGAAGAGAAAGGGATGACAGAGGATGAGATGGTTGGATGGCTTCACTGACTCGATGGACATGAGTTTGAGCAAGCTCTGGGAGTTGGTGATAGACAGGAAAGCCAGGCATGCTGCAGTCCATGGGATCACAAAGAGTCGGATATGACTGAGCGACTGAACTGAACTCATACATATGTATATATTATATATAAATATAAAATACAGTTTGGTATTTTATATATATATACACATATATGTACACATATATACATACATGTATGCATATATGTATCAGATCAGATCAGTCGCTCAGTCGTGTCCGACTTTTTGCGACCCCATGAACCGCAGCACGCCAGGCCTCCCTGTCCATCACCAGCTCCTGGAGGTCACTCAGACTCGCATCCATCGAGTCAGTGATGCCATCCAGCCATCTCATCCTCTGTCGTCCCCTTCTCCTCCTGCCCTCAATCCCTCCCAGCATCAGAGTCTTCTCCAGTGAGTCAACTCTTCGCATGAGGTGGCCAAAAAACTAGAGTTTCAGCTTTAGCATCATTCCTTCTAAAGAAATTCCAGGATTGATCTCCTTCAGAATGGATTGGTTGGATCTTCTTGCAGTCCAAGGGACTCTCAAGAGTCTTCTCCAACACCACAGTTCAAAAGCATCAATTCTTTGGCGCTCAGCCTTCTTCACAGTCCAGCTCTCACATCCATACATGACCACAGGAAAGACCATAGCCTTGACTAGGCGAACCTTTGTTGGTAAAGTAATGTCTCTGCTTTTGAATACGCTATCTAGGTTGGTCATAACTTTCCTTTCAAGGAGCAAGCGTCTTTTAATTTCATGGCTGCATATATGTATACATACACATATATATATTATATATATATATATAAAAAAAATAGAGTTTGGTACAAGATTTAGTAGACATAAGAATAGCTTTGCAAGTAAAAAATAAAGCAAATAACATTTTCTACAGGGAGTTGAATAAAGCTGCACAGTGAATATGACATTGGAAGAGCATATTGATGATTGAGTTGTAATTTACCTGAAGAGGAGGGGGGACAGGCAAAGAATACTACAAGCAGAAAAGTTAAGTTTTGTTTATGAATGACACAGTGTCACACTCAACAGCTATTTTCCAACCTTACATCAAGAAAACCTCAGTTTGGTTCAGTCTTCTCCAACAAGTCCTTCTAAGAAGATAAGGTCTCTACCCAACCACAGTGGGTGAATGATGACTAATTTAAATCAACCATTCTCTCACCAATAGATGGGCAAAGCATGAGATACAATTCTGGCCAGTGGGACAAGAAGAGGTGTCTGAAGACTTCCAATAAAGTTCTGAGTCTCACTCTAAAAAAGCTATATAAAAAAGAAAAATTCCTTTTATTGCCTGCAGATTTGGTTGTTTGGAAATGTAATTTGTAGAGCTGATTCAGTCAACTTGTGACCATGAAGAGAATGGAAACAACAAGCTGAAAATGGCAGAGAGGAAAAAGAAAAGAATCAGATCTCTGATGACTAGATTATACCATTGAACCAGGTAACACTGGAATCTTTCTCTCTCTCTTCTTGGGATTTTTATGTGAAACCATAAAAATTCTTTAAGAAAATTAAGTCAATTTTCTGAAAAGATCTTAACTGGTGGAGTGTAAAAATATATGATGTATTTGGGAAACAATCAAAATGCCACTTGTAACTAAGGACATATTTTGGAAAAAGAAGTTTGGAAGCAAGAGTTCATTTCAGCTCAGTTGCTCAGTCATGTCCAACTCTTTGTGACCCCATGGACTGCATGCCAGGTATCCCTGTCCATCACCAACTCCTGGAGTTTACTCAAAATCATGTCCTTTGAGTTATTAATGACACCCAACCATCTCATCCTCTGTTGTCCCATTCTCCTCTAGCCTTCAATCTTTCCCAGCATCAGGGTCTTTTCAAATGAGTCAGTCCTTAGCATCAGGTGGCCAAAGTATTTGAGTTTCAGCCTCAGCATCAGTCCTTCCAATGAATATTCAGGACTGATTTCCTTTAGGATGGACTGGTTGAATCTCCTTGCTGTCCAAGGGACTCTCAAGAGTCTTCTCCAGCACCACAGTTCAAAAGCATCAATTCTTCAGTGCTCAGCTTTCTTTATAGTCCAACTTTCACATCCATACATGACTACTGGGAAAACCGTAGCTTTGACCAGACAGACCTTTGTTGGCAAAGTAATGTCTCTGCTTTTTAATATGCTGTCTATGTTGGTCATAACTTTCCTTCAAAGGAGCAAGTGTCTTTTAATTTCATGGCTGCAGTCACCTGCTGCAGTGATTTTGGAACCCAAGAAAATAAAGTCTGTCACAGTTTCCACTGTTTCCCCATCTATTTCACATGAAGTGTTGGGACTGGATGCCATGATCTTAGTTTTCTGAATGTTGAGTTTAAGGCCAACTTTTTCACTCTCCTCTTTCACTTTCATTGAAAGGCTCTTTAGTTGTTCTTTGCTTTCTGCAATAAGGTTGGTGTCATATGCATATATGAGGTTATTGATATCTCTCCAGGCAATCCTGATTCCAGCTTGTACTTCGTCCAGCCCAGTGTTTCTCATGATGTACTCTGCATAGAATTTAAATAAGCTGGGTGACAATATATAGCCCTGACGTACTCCTTTTCCTATTTGGAAGCAGTCTATTGTTCCATTCCAGTTCTAACTGTTGCTTCCTGACTTACATACAGATTTCTCAAGATGCAAGTCAGGTGGTCTGGTATTCCCATCTCTTTCAGAATTTTCCAGTTTGTTCTGATCCGCACAGTCAAAGGCTTTGGCATAGTCAATAAAGCAGAAATAGATGTTTCTCTGGAACTCTCTTGCTTTTTCGATGATCCAGCGGATGTTAGCAATTTGATCTTTGGTTCCTCTGCCTTTTCCAAATCCAGCTTGAACATCCGAAAGTTAACATTTCATGTACTGTTGAAGTCTGGCTTGGAGAATTTTGAGCATTACTTTGCCATCGTGTGAGATGAGTGCAATTGTGCAGTAGTCTGAGCATTTCTTGGCATTGCCTTTCTTTGGGACTGGAATGATAACTGGCCTTTTCCAATCCTGTGGCCACTGCTGAGTTTTCAGAATTTTCTGGCATACTGAGTGCAAAATGTCCAAAGCATCATCTTTTAGGATTTGAAATAACTCAACTGGAATTCTATCACCTCCACTAGCTTTGTTCGTAGTGATGCTTCCTAAGGCCCACTTGACTTTGCATTCCAGGATGTCTGGCTCTAGGTGAGTGATCATACCATCATGATTATCTGGGTCTTGAAGACCTTTTTTGTACAGTTCTTCTGTGTATTCTTGCCACCTCTTCTTAATATCTTCTGCTTATGTTAGGTCCATGCTGTTTCTGTTCTTTTTTGTGCCCACCTACTTCATGGGAAATAGATGGGGAAACAGTGTCAAATTTTATTTTTCTGGACTCCACAATCACTGCAGATGGTAACTGCAGCCGTGAAATTAAAAGACGCTTACTCCTTGGAAGGAAAGTTATGACCAACCTAGATAGCATATTCAAAAGCAGAGACATTACTTTTTCAACAAAGGTTCATCTAGTCAAGGCTATGGTTTTTCCTGTGGTCATGTATGGATGTGAGAGCTTGACTGTGAATAAGGCTGAGCACTTAAGAATTGATGTTTTTGAACTGTGGTGTTGGAGAAGACTCTTGAGAGTCCCTTAGATTGCAAGGAGATCCAACCAGTCCATTCTGAAGGAGATCAGCCCTGGGATTTCTTTGGAAGGAATGATGCTAAAGCTGAAACTCCAGTACTTTGGCCACCTCATGCGAAGAGTTGACTCATTGGAGAAGACTCTGATGCTGGGAGGGATTGGGGGCAAGAGGAGAAGGGGACGACAGAGGATGAGATGGCTGGATGGCATCACTGACTCGATGAGTGTGAGTCTGAGTGACCTCCGGGAGTTGATGATGGACAGGGAGGCCTGGCGTGCTGCAATTCATGGGGTTGCAAAGAGTTGGACATGACTGAGTGACTGATCTGATCTGATGTGATGCATGAACTATTCCCAGGTATCTCTAATTTTCTTGAAGAGATCTCTAGTCTTTCCCATTCTATTGTTTTCTTCTATTTCTTTGCATTGATCATTGAGGAAGGCTTTCTCTTCTCTCCTTGCTATTCTTTGGAACTCTACTTTCAAATGGGTATATCTCTCCTTCTCTCCATTGCTTTTCACTTCTCTTCTTTTCACAGCTATTTGTAAGGCCTCCTTGGACAACTATTTTGCCGTTTTGAGTTTCTTTTCTTGAAATCGGTCTTGATCCCTGCCTCCAGTACAATGTCATGAAGCTCTGTCTATAGTTCTTCAGGTTCTCTGTCTATCAAATCTAACCCCTTGAATGTATTTGTCACTTCCACTGTATAATCATAAGGGATTTGATTTAGGTAATACCTGAATGGTCTAGTGGTTTTCTTTACTTTATTCAATTTAAGTCTGAATTTGGCAATAAGGAGTTAATGGTCTGAGCCACAGTCAGCTACCAGTCTTGTTTTTGCTATTGTATAGAGCTTCTCCATCTTTGACTGTAAAGAATATAGTCAATCTGATTTTGGTATTGACCGTCTGGTGATGTGCATGTGTAGAGTCTTTTCTTGTGTTGTTGGAAGAGAGTGTTTGCTATGACCTTTGTGTTCTCTTGGAAAAACTCTATTAGCCTTTGCCCTGCTTCATTCTGTACTCCAAGGCCAAATTTGCCTATTAATCAGGTATTTCTTGACTTTATACTTTTCATGTCAGTCCCATATAATGAAAAGATCATCTTTTGGGGGTGTTAGGTCTAAAAGGTCTTGTAGGTCTTCATAGAACCATTCAACTTCAGCTTCTTCAGCATTATTCGTCCAAGCATAGACTTGGATTACTGTGATATGAATTGTTTGTCTTGGAAATGAACAGAGATCATTCGGTCATTTTTGAGATTGCATCCAAGTACTGCATTTCAGACTCTTTGTTGACTATGATGGCTACTCCATTTCTTCTAAGGGATTCTTGACCACAGTAATAGATTTAATGGTCATCTGAGTTATGTTCACCCATTCCAGTCCATTTTAGTTCACTGATTCCTAAAATGTTGACGTTCACTCTTGCCATGTCCTGTTTGACCACTTTCAATTTGTCTTGATTCATGGACCTAACGTGAAAAGAAGCATAAGTCTGAAAATACAGATTAAAGTTAAAACCTCAGAGGCCTTCTCTTTTCTGCTAAGAAATTATTTGTCTCACTATCTATGGAATCATAGACCCTAAAATGAAACAGATAATGAAGCCTCTGAGAGAGATCAGAGGCTGATTTAAGAAATAATAGAACTGTTATTTGTAGGAAATATAATGTAGGAAAGGGAATTAAGACAAGAAAAAGGAAGACTTTTATGAGAAATATAGAGGGAAATTTTGAATAGGTTCAAAGTAGAGATAAATGATTAAGAGTCCCGTAAAGAAAGAATGTACCCAATATTTTTTTTCCTCTATGTTTCTCTTACTAAGACAGTAGAAGTGTTAGAAATATTTTAAAAAATTCAAAATTGATAAGTAGCAAGAAATTATGGGTATTAAGCCATAGGAGAACCAAATATGTTATCACAGTGGCCATTATATTTAATTCCTCTTCTAATGTGGTGTTTAATTATAGCTCTCTCAAGACAGATGTAACTGCATTCTGTGGAAACTCAGACATTTGAATGAACGGGTCACACTTACTTAAGTGCTAACACCAGCTACATAGGGCCTTTCAGAAAGAAGGAGAACAACCCTTCATTTAATTACCTAATTGTGTTTATCATTGGAAATTAATAGCTATTATCCCCACAAACCTGTATTTCCAATCAATGTGAAAGAGAGGTTGACTAACATTTATTTTAATTCATGTTTATTTTTAAAATTGTACTTCTTATTGTAGGCCTTTGCTGGCACTATCTATATAGTGTTTTACATTTTACATATTTTAAAAAAATAAATTCAACATTCATTTAGTCAGCAAATATGTACTGGGTACTTACTGTATGCTATGGATAATGCTAGACTCTGGAGATGGAATGGCACATAAAACAATACATGAGCTCTGCTTCACCTACAGCAATGGTTACACTGCCAAGGTTCTAACTTAGACTTACTTGAGGGAGGTTTTAAGATTTACTGATGCCCAGATCCATGATCTAATTTTTTACCAGCAAGCATGAGTTAAACTAACTCATTAGGCTACTATTTCCCATTGTTAGTAGAATATGCAACTAAGCATCCTTGATCAGGTAGAAGATGTTGAGATTTTTGAAGAAGGTCCTCTCTCTACTCTTGTCTGGTGACCATGACAGAAAGAGAAAAACAAATTAGTCTAATGCAACTAGTCTCTATCAACCTCTGTGACTGTCTTTTATTCAGTAAAAACTTTTCTGGCACCAACTTGCTCCTTATTCTTTACCTGCCAAAACCCATATATGGGGAAACTATCCTTTCTATTGTTAGTATTACAATTCCTTCCAGTTTAAAAAGGTTGACTACAGTGATAGGGTGCTATTTTCTAAAAGATCATAATCTGCTCCCTGGTTTAATAGCAACATTTAAAATATTTTTTGACTAATACAGTTATGAAACAATGAATGGGTGAAAATTTTTCAAGAAACAGGTGTAAAGACAATTTTCTAAAGGAAATAGTCTATTGTGACTCACAGATTTTCTGATATTCTACTTACAGAAGTATGATACTTGTTTATATATATCTGATAGCTGTTTCTTTTCATTGTAAGGTTCCCAGTAGGTTTTTTAAGATTGGTATCTGTTCACTTTTATACTTGAACACATCAGTATTTAGCTCATTCATAACTAGTTTTCTTGTCCTGCTAGACAAATTGTGTTGTGTGCTCAGTTGTGTGCAATTCTTTGCAAACCCATGGACTGTAGCCCTCCAGGCTCCTCTGTCCATGGAATTTCCCATGAACAGGAGTGGGTTGCCATTTCCTATTTCAGGGGATCTTCCTAACTCAGGGATCGAATCCGTGTCTCTTGCATTGGAAGGCAGATTCTTTACCTGAGAGGATGATTCTACTTCCCTAACTCCCAGAAATCAGGCAAGGCCATGTGACTAGTTCTGGCCAATAGTTTGTGTTAGGCATCTCTTCTGAACTAAAGCATCTTAACTGCTAGTGAAAGACTCTCCTGCTTCCCCCCCGCCCCCGCCCCGACCTTGCTATGCTAACTGAGAAACATACATCATGTCTTCCAGACAGTATCGCTAGAAGGTAGATAGTAGAGCCCTCAACAATTTGGGAACCTGAGTGACTATGTGGAACAGAAGCCTCTGCTGATCTGCAGGTGAGAGTAGTAGAATGAATAAGAAATGAGGTTTCAGCACAAGCCTAACATAATCTAATCTAATATGCCCTATTGTTTTGGGATCAGAAATAATGTCAGTGGTAATCCAGGATGCTCACAGCTTTATTCTTCTTTTTTCAATAAACAGTACGTTTCATCTTCTTCTATGAAACAGACCTAAAAAGTCCCCAAAGGTCAAATTGTAAAGTTGAAACTATAGATATAATAGCTCACTGATTCTTTTTATCTTCCTCTAAAAAGAATATAAAGGGGTGCCATTGATGGTGCCAGGAAGGTATATAATTATCTTCAAAGGCACCTGTGACAGAAAACTCTTTGTTCACTCATGTTTTCTAGTACTGAATTTCTATTGTTTTCCTTCTAAAGTCTCTGGTTGCCTTTCTTGTTGAGAAATAATCCATTACTCCCTGGAACTGTCCCTCTGAAATAACACCCCAGACTCAAGAAGGAAGCAATGTGTAAAGAATAACTCATAGATTAGCCAACATAATTGTAGACACTGTGGCTATCTGTATAATTTGTATCTCCAAAGAAAGGAAATTGAATTTACTTTTGCTGAGCCATTCCATTTACAGCTGTCACTCAATATACTGAAAATGTTTTCTCTTTATGTTCAAAGGTCATGCAGAATGTCAATCTGTCTTCTCAAAAAGAGGTGGAAGAGCCATTGCAGGTAAAACAGAAGTTACATGTCAGTTCATTCTAAGCATCATTATGAATTCCATAACATCTAACAAGTTTTAACTTTAAAGATAATTTTCTCAGAAAAAAAGTAAAATTGCTCTTCCATTTCTAAGACCCATTATTATGCTAAAGAAATTACTACTACTATATGTTATTATTAATAACTTTTGGTTATGGTGAAAAAATGTATCATTTCCTATGCTGTCTATTCAACAAAAGGTTTATATTTAGAGAACATGGAGATATTTTAGGCAAAATTTAATAGCTAATTCAAATTGGCACAGACATTGCCCACTATAAGATGAAGTAACCAAGAGTATACATTCAAATGCAACCAGGTAAAATTATTTTTGCTGAAGGAAGCAGGAATGTTATTAACTAGTCTATACTAACTTATGGAGTAATGACAAACAATCCTGAAATCTCAGTGACTTGCAACAAAAAATTTACACCTTATTATGTTTATTTAGGTTACTGATCAGTTTGGCTTTGCTCCATTTGGGTTCCACATTACTAAGGATCTTTATCAAGGACATGCTATTCTCCTGGGAGAGGAAAAGAAAAAAGCTGTACTTGACCCATGTGAGGGCTTTCAAATTTTCTGCTCTAAAATGATATAACTTTACTCACACACTTATTGAAGGAAGCAAGACACATGGTCAAATCTTCTGTCAACAGAATGGTAAAAATATAATCTCACAAGGAGAGGCAGCAACTAAGTGGAAACAATACAAAAGTCTACTCAAAAGGTATTTTTCATCTAATCATTTTTTAATTGTTGAGGTTTGAGCTACACTGGCATGCTTGTTATTAAGCTTGTAGCCTGACTAGTAGCCTGATCCCAAACTGATCTGTCAGCCTTAAATTCCCCAGAAATATGCTGATTTCCATCCAAATGCATACTTCATTTTTTTGGCATACATCTTCTTAATGGTAAGGTTCTGCAAAAACTTTCTCTGGATTCTCACAACCTAGAGGGTAAGGCACATAGATATGAAAATGGGATTTTGTTTTTCCTTTGTAAATCTGTTTACTGAACCCAGCAGAAATGATGCTCCATTTTTTTCAAGTCAAGGCAATCTTCTGTATTCAGTGCCCCAATTTTGAAGTACTACACAGTCTAAGGAAAACTCCAAGCTATTAAACTCTAGATCATCTCATGACTATCAGATGTCTGTTGTTTACATTCTTATTTGTGGTTTTAGACTTCATCACATTAAAGTGAATTAAGATTAACACTGTTTGAATATATTTACAAAATATTTTCTGCATTTGGTTTGAGTTCTAACACTAATAAATGGCATAGACTTTGACAAGTCATATATGTCTTAAGAACTCTGAGCATTAAAACTCAAATAGGCTTTTGCATCTTTTAAAACATCTTTATCTGAAAGCTGAAGAGAGTAAGTTTCTGTAGTAAACAAGCTCATTGGATAAAGAACTGGATGCAGACCATTCAGTGATCTCAGTACTTCTACTCTTTCACAACCATAGTTAAACACTTAGTCCCCAACCGCAACTAAAACACCACTGGGTTTTGAGTAGCCTGGCAGAATATCAACTAGAGCATCCAAATAACAGCCTCTGGAATGGCTGATCACTCTTATCTTCTCTTCACTATTCCTGAATCATTAACTGCATGAGGCTCTGTACTCTATTGCTTTAGAAATACAGCATCCCTTCAACAACTTCTGCCCTAGATGACTTATACAAAACTCAACTCTTTCTTGGTTATACTATAGCAGTAACAGGAATACTCATGGCAAATGTAGTAGTGATAGTAGCTGTAGTAATGGTAGGAGTAGTAAACTCACTTTATTTTATGATAAACCAATGAGGTATGATGGAATATAGATGAAGAAACTGAAGTACAAAGAGGGTATGCTTCTTGCCCAAAGTTCCACAGCTAGAAAGTGGGAGAGCTGGTATCTGAATCCAGGCAGGGTAACTTCAGAGCCTATCCCTTAATCATTACATTCTATTTTCAATGTCTGCTGGTCTAAGTTTGTTTCTCTCTACTCACTTCGTGACTACAACTCTGCAAAGCATCTAAGGAAAATTTGCATTACTACAGCAAATATGTGTAATCAAACATGTATTTCTCCTTATCTTTATTTTGTGATATTATAAAAATAAAATCCAAATTGAGGGTTAAAAAAATCTATAAAATTTTGGTTTGAAATGATTAACATTTTAATGCTATACCGTTTCCTTTAGTATAAATTACTATGTGATACACTTTGCACACTCTCTTAAAACTAACTTTAATGCAAAGATAGTCTATTCTTAAAGTATTGTTAATGGTCATCCATTTATTAAGATGTATAGGAATACATTCTCCTTCAAAGTACCTGGACTTATTATTGTGATGGGTGTTAAATATGTTTCCTTTATGAATATACAATCTCTCCTTCTTTGCCCTTACTCTTAAAAAGTAATTAGTAGTCATGATTACATTTATTAATCCTTCTAAGATTATATTCAAATTTTCAAGTAAACAAAAACATTTCAGTAGACTCTTTCCTCAAGTACTGTTAAAGACAAGTGGAATAAATCACATGAAATTCCAATGTGGCCATATAACAGGATTAATAGGGTTACATCATTCCTAGAAGTGTTATGAAATGATATGACTGAAGAGTTAATGATTTAGGGAATACAACAACTGAAGCGACTTAGCACAGACAAACAAGTTCCACAGCAAGATGGAACCCGAGATGCTAACTTTTATCAATGACTCATCATTTGCTAATCATCAGTTGGAAGGCACTTTTAAGCCTTAGCTTGGGGATATTTTTAACGGTCCTTCCCAATTTTAAGAAATATTATCCACATTAAAATCCAAGTAATACCCTCAAAAAGTCAATTGCTACTGTTTTGTTGTTTTACTTCATCTAAACAGCCTAACTCATAAATCTCAGGTGATTTAATCCTGTAGGTTCTTGGGGTTAGCTATTATATCTTACTCATCATTGGAATCTTCAATACCTAGAATAATATATTTGTTAACAAATATCTGTTCAATTAGTGAACAAATTAGCAATAAAAAAAGAGGGGGGAAAGTAGTGAAGTTTTGGAAACTAAAATCTGAAAAATATTCCCTTCTAAACTCATCAAATTCGTGTGCTACATGTAAAATACTGAAATAATTTAATTCATCTTCTAAAACAAAATAGAGTTCTATGTAGAAATACAGACTTACCTGAGTACAAAGGATGTCAGAGATTAGCTGAAGTGCAGCCCAACCAGAGGGAAACCCACTTTAATTTGTAAAACTACTCTAAGAGCTATGGATTTTGCAATTTTTAAATTCTAATTTTATGCTCAGAAAGACAAAATGGAACAAGTCATAAATTATTGGCTTAAATAATAATTTGTCTCAGTCTATGGCTCTCTATTAATCCTGGGCTCCTCTGAAATTTTCCTTGTTGGGGTTCTCTATAGTATATTAGACCACAGAATTACTCTGTTCTTGTTGTGGGTAGAAAATCACAGGTGCTTCAAAGAAACAAAAATCATTGGCTCAGAGACACCATGAGGAAAGTTAAAGGAGCCACAGAATTGATTTATGGTGGTGTTCCTTTAGTTATGTGTCCTTTTATGCATTGATTTGGGAGATCAGAACTCCATAACTCCCACCTGCAGGTCTAGTGTTGCCTCAGAGTCTAAATGATTCTCCCCTAATAAGCAAATGTATGATGAGATGAGAAGATTGGGAGCAGGTTCCATCCAGAATTCCTGCCTTAATGCCCCACACTAGGTTTCTCTCCTCCTTCTCTGATTTTTCTCTTTGGTCTGTCTGTTTTCCAAAACTGACCAACTCTATTCTGGCCTCTGGAGTCACAGACTGACCTCATATCCAACTCCTTGTTCTAGCCCAAGACACATACACACATATACACAGAAATGAACACACATTACATTCCATATTGAAAATAATTAATACACAAATCTCCCCTACATAAGATCTAGGCTATCTCTCTCAGCCAAGAGACAGTGTATGTGTTGGAAGAGTTCTATTCTAATCTATCTATTCCCATTTCAGGTCAACCCATGAGGAGATTTTTGTTTGTTTGTCTTAGCTTCACCTCATATGTTATTTTAGAATAATGTATGTTCAATAATAATGACCTGCTTAGAATTTTCTTAAGCCCTATCCCTGAAAAATACATGTTTTTAACTTAGTCAGGGAAAAAAAAATTATTCTTTCTCCTCTATGTTTGATAGGGTACAGTGAATATGGATGCTTAAAACAAAAAGGGTAAACTCTAAGAGTAGATCTTGAAATGATTTTGACACTGCAGTTATAGAAGTTTTTATTACTTTCAAAATTTAAAACTTAGTCTTAAGTTTCTATTTTTTTCATCTTTTACTCTAATGTGAGAGAGAAATAGGGTCACAATTTAACATGCCACCATTTATTATTTATATGTACTAATATCATTTAGTTTTATCTTAATAATAAAAATATAATTGATTTAAGAGCAAACTTTCCTCCCAAATTCAGCTTTTTAAAAAATGTGGACAAAATGTTATCTGCAGCTTTAATTTAAGTTTAATTATTTCTCCATGACATTTATCAGTAAATGTGACAGTGCTTTCTAATTTGGTTGAGATATATAAGTATTTCATAAATATTAGTGCATATTAGTCATTGTACAAATCACTGCAGATGGTAACCACAGCCATGAAATTAAAACACATTTGCTCCTTGGAATAAACTCTATGACAAACCTAAACAGCATATTAAAAAGCAGAGACATTACTTTGCCAACAATGGTCTGTCTAGTCAAAGCAATGGTTTTCCCAGTAGTCATGTATGGTTGTGAAAGTTGGACTATAAAGAAAGCTGAGCACCAAAGAATTGATGCTTTTGAACTGTAATATTGGAGAAGACTCTTGAGAGTCCCTTGGACTGCAAGGACATCCAACCAGTCCATCCTAAAGGAAATCAATCCTGAATATTCATTTGAAGGACTGATGCTGAAGCTGAAGTTCCAATACTTTGGCCACCTCATGTGAAGAACTGACTCATTTGAAAAGACCCTGATGCTGGGAAAGATTGAAGGTGAGAGAAAAATGGGACAACAGAGGATGAGGTGGTTGGATGGCATCACCAACTCGATGGACATGAGTTTGAGTAAGCTCTGGGATTTGTTGATGGACAGGGAAGCCTGCTGTGCTGCAGTCCACGAGGTTGCAAAGAGTCAGACATGACTGAGCAGCTGAACTGAACTGAACTGAGTCATTGTACAGCTTGCTGCTGCTACGAATAGCCCCACGGAGTTTACCAGCTTACCACAGTAGAAGTATGTTGCCAATTGGTAGGATGTTTTTCCATGTGGTATTTCAGGGATCACCATTTTACTATCTGGTGTACCAGATATTACCAAGTAACCACTGTACCAAGGTCTCCTCAACAGTTGAATAAAGAACTCTTTGGGACCTGTTACTTATATTCATATTCCACTGAGAGAACTAGTCACAGTGTCCCAGTATGATGAGAGAGGAATAAAGGAACAGTTCCTGCTCAACAGCTGCTTTCCACCCCTCACTTTGTACCCTTTAGTGTAAAGAGCTTTTTGACCTCTACAGAGCTTTTTGACCTCTCTTCACTACAGCTACCACATATACCATAGTTCACAGACTCAAATGCAAACAAGAACATGAATGACTGAATTGGTTTGGAGAGAATACACAGAGAGTATAGGAAACTGTAAGAAATTTAAAAGAATATTCTTTGACTAAAGATGAGTCCCAGGTAGAAAAGCATGCACATTATTGGCAGAGATTTACAAGAGAGAAAAAAAAATGTACTTTTAAAATGTGAAATCTCATGGTTTTAAATGTCAGAAACTAAGTAAAAACTGACTAAGTAAATAAATAACATCATATAAGCTGCATAAAACATTTCTGTGAAGTAGATCTGGCTCAAAGAAAATATGTTTGCAAATGTATATGGTATATTTCCTCTGACAAATTCACCCTTCAATAAAGAGGTTAAATGGTTACTGTCATCATGGATACTAAAGGATATGTGTTCCCCAAACATTTTTTATTGTTCAGGGAAAAAATATGAAGAAGCCTTCTTCCTGTATGTTTATGTGACTATTAGATACATATAATACATCATATAAACTGTTAACACCTAAGAGCATAAGATGCTACAAGGGTGAAGTTCATCAGTACTGATGTGATATGAATCCACACTTCAAATAGTCTTTCTCATAATTTCATTTTTAAAGAGCTTCATGACAGATATGATTAGGTAATTATTGTTCTACCTCTTAATGTGACTGATGAAGAGGACACTGAAATAGGAGACATGTCCCTTTCTCCATTTTATCCTTGCTTATGCTTATCTTCAACGCAAATTTTGCCATAAGAATATTTCTTAATTTTATTAATATAAGTCAGCAAAGCCCTTTATGTCCTCAATTTTAGACTAAAAAAAAAAAATCTACTAACAGAAGTTCTTAAATTTTCTTTCTGCCCTGATTGTTCTGTACACTCCTTACTATATACACCCCATGGTGCCTAAGATTATTCGCTCTCCTTTACTAGAAAACATCTGGAAGATAACAGTTCACACCTGTACACAGTTCTATATAGGTCCATATGGTACCTATTAAGTAATATCTCACCTTGAAAGATCACACTTTAGTTTTGTTTATGGCTCTTCAATAAGCTTTAGCTTTCTTAAAACATAGAGATATACTACTAGTGTTTGAAAGACTAAAGGAAATTTTATTAGTTAATCATATTACCAAGAGTATTTTCTTGATAATTACAACAGTAAAATACTTTCTATAAAATGAGATTTCAGTTGGGCTGAAACAAAATGAAAGAAAGGAAATAAAGATTGAAGCTATGTTTTCAAGCAATTTAAGTTTAAATGTGTAAAAAGATGCAAAGAATAATTCTTCTTTTGGTTCCAGGAAACTTATGATTGTGACTCCTCATGCATAAAAATGAGCGTATGCCCTGAAGTATGTTGTGACACTAAATAACTACTTATATATAAAGTTTGCAATTGGTCGGCAGTCAATCCAATTAGGCAAAAATAGGCCTTTCTTTTCTGTACTACAAAAAAAAGAGAGAGAGATTTTGTGTTATTGACCTTATGAGAAGGTGAGTGAAAAATACAAATTATGGAATTGCTTAGAAATTATTTATATTGGGCCTTCTACAATTTACTTCTTACCTACTAGTGATTTTCTTTGATTTCAGAAATTACTTGATGTTTCCAAGATGACCACAGATTACAATCAGAATTTTTTGGCTTATTAAATTTTGGGACGTAATTTCACATATGCCTTAGGAAAAGAAGCCCATCAAATAAATTATAAACCAAACTCTTAAAAGCCAAAGCAGTCTTGAGAAAGAAGAATGGAGCTGGAGAAAGCAATCTTCCTGACTTCAGATTATACTATAAAGCTACTGTCATCAAGACAGTATGGTTCTGGCACAAAACTATAAATATAGACCAATGGAACACGAGGGAAGCCTAGAAATAATCCCATGCACCTATGGGTACCTTATTTTTAACAAAGGAGGCAAGAATATACAATGGGACAAAGACAGACACTATTATAAATGGTGCTGGGAAAACTGGACAGCTACATGTAAAAGAATGAATTTAGAACACTTCTTAACACCAAACACAAAGATAAACTCAAAATGGATTAAAGACCTAAATGTAAGACCAGAAACTATAAAACTCTTATGGGAAAACATAGGCAGAACATTCGATGACATAAGTCAAAGCAAGATTCTCTATGACTCACATCCTAGAGTAGTGGAAATAAAAACAAAGTAAACAAGTGGGACCTGATTAAACTTAAAAGCTTTTGCATAGCAAAGGAAATTATAAGCAAGATGAAAGGACAACCCTCAGAATGGGAGAAAATATTAACAAATGAAACAACTGACAAAAGATTAATTTCCAAAATATACAAGCAGCTCATACAACTCAGTACCAGAAAAACAAATAACCCAATAAAAAAGTGGGAAAAGACCTAAACAGACATTTCTCCAAAGAAGACATACAGATGGCTAACAAACACATGAAAAGTTACTCAATATTGCACATTATACAATTCAGTTCAATTCAGTCGCTCAGTCGTGTCTGACTCTGTGCGACCCCATGAATCGCAGCACGTCAGGCCTCCTTCTCCATCACCAATTCTCGGAGTTGACTCAGACTCACGTCCATCAAGTCAGTGATGCCATCCAGACATCTCGTCTTCTGCTGTCCCCTTCTCCTCCTGCCCCCAACCCCTCCCAGCATCAGAGTCTTTTCCAATATGTCAACATTTTGCATGAAGTGGCCAAAGTACTGGAGTTTCAGCTTTAGCATCATTCCTTCCACAGAAATCCCAGGGCTGATCTCCTTCAGAATAGACTGGTTGGATCTCCTTGCAGTCCAAGGCACTCTCAAGAGTCTTATCCAACACCACAGTTCAAAACCATCAATTCTTCGGTGCTCAGCCTTCTTCACAGTCCAATTCTAACTTCCATACTTGACCACAGGAAAAACCATAGCCTTGACTAGATGAACTTTTTTTGGCAAAGTGATGTCTCTGCTTTTGAATATGCTATCTAGGTTGGTCACAACTTTCCTTCCAAGGAGTAAGTGTCTTTTAATTTCATGGCTGCAGTCACCATCTGCAGTGATTTTGGAGCCCAGAAAAATAAAGTCTGACACTGTTTCCACTGTTTCTCCATCTATTTCCCATGAAGTGATGGGACCGGATGCCATGATCTTCATTTTCTGAATGTTAAGCTTTAAGCCAACTTTTTCACTCTCCACTTTCACTTTCATCAAGAGACTTTTGAGTTCTTCTTCACTTTCTGCCATAAGGGTGGTATCATCTGCATATCTGAGGTTATTGATATTTCTCCTGGCAATCTTGATTCCAGCTTGTGTTTCTTCCAGTCCAGCATTTCTCATGATGTACTCTGCATATAAGTTAAATAGACAGGGTGACAATATACAGCCTTGACGTACTCCTTTTCCTATTTGGAACCAGTTTGTTGTTCCATGTCCAGTTCTAACTGTTGCTTCCTGACCTGCATACACAGTTCTCAAGAGGCAAGTCAGGTGGTCTGGTATTCCCATCTCTTTCAGAATTTCCCACAGTTTATTGTGATCCACACAGTCAAACGCTTTGACATAGTCAATAAAGCAGAAATAGATGTTTTTCTGGAACTCTCTTGCTTTTTCCATGATCCAGTGGATGTTGGCAATTTGATCTCTGGTTCCTCTGCCTTTTCTAAAACCAGCTTGACAATCAGGAAGTTCACGGATCACATATTGCTGAGGCCTGGCCTGGAAAATTTTGAGCATTACTTTACTAGCGTTTGAGATGAGTGCAATTGTGTGGTAGTTTAAACATCCTTTGGCATTGCCTTTCTTTGGGATTGGGATGAAAACTGAACTTTTCCAGTCCTGTGGCCACTGCTGAGTTTTCCAAATTTGCTGGCATATTGAGTGCAGGACTTTCACAGCATCATCTTTCAGGATTTGGAATAGCTCAACTGGAATTCTATCACCTCCACTAGCTTTGTTCGTAGTGATGCTTTCTAAGGCCCACTTGACTTCACGTTCCAGGATGTCTGGCTCTAGGTCAGTGATCACACCATTGTGATTATCTGGGTTGTGAAGACCTTTTTTGCACAGTTCTTCTGTGTATTCTTGCTACCTCTTCTTAATATTTTCTGCTTCTGTTAGGTCCATACCATTTCTGTCCTTTATTGAGCCCATCTTTGCATGAAATGTTCCTTTGGTATCTCTGATTTTCTTGAAGAGATCTCTAGTCTTTCCCATTCTGTTGTTTTCCTTGATTTCTTTGCATTGATCGCTGAAGAAGGCTTTCTTATCTCTTTATGCTATTCTTTGGAACTCTGCATTCAGATGCTTTTATCTATCCTTATCTCCTTTGCTTTTCACTTCTCTTCTTTTCACAGCTATTTGTAAGGACTCCCCAGACAGCCATTTTGCTTTTCTGCATTTCTTTTCCATGGCGATGGTCTTGATCCCTGTCTCCTGTACAATGTCACGAACCTCAGTCCATAGTTCATCAGGCACTCTATCTATCAGATCTAGGCCCTTAAATCTATTTCTCACTTCCACTGTATAATCATAGGGGATATGATTTATATCATACCTGAATGGTCTAGTGGTTTTCCCTACTTTTTTCAATTTCAGTCTGAATTTGGCAATAAGGAGTTCATGGTCTGAGCCACAGTCAGCTCCTGGTCTTATTTTTGCTGATTGTATAGAGCTTCTCCATCTTTGGCTGCAAAGAATATAATCAATCTGATTTCATTGTTGACCATCTGGTGATGTCCATGTATAGAGTCTTCTCTTGTGTTGTTGGAAGAGGGTGCTTGTTATGACCAGTGCATTTTCTTGGCAAAACTCTATTAGTCTTTGCACTGCTTCATTCTGTATTCCAAGGCCAAATTTGCCTGTTACTCCAGGTGTTTCTTGACTTCCTACTTTTGCATTCCAGTCCCCTATAATGAAAAGGACATGTTTTTTGAGTGTTAATTCTAAAAGGTCTTGTAGGTCTTCATAGAACCATTCAACTTCAGCTTCTTCAGTGTTACTGGCTGGGGCATAGACGTGGATTACTGTGATATTGAATGGTTTGCCTTGGAAACGAACAGAGATCATTCTGTTGTTTTTGAGATTGCATCCAAGTCCTGCATTTCAGACTCTTTTGTTGACTATGATGGCTACTCCATTTCTTCTGAGGGATTCCTGCCCGCAGTAGTAGATATAATGGTCATCTGAGTTAAATTCACCCATTCCAGTCCATTTCAGTTTACTGATTCCTAGAATGTCAACATTCACTCTTGCCATCTCTTGTTTGACCACTTCCAATTTGGCTTAATTCATGGACCTGACATTCCAGGTTCCTATGCAATATTGCTCTTTACAGCATTGGACCACTCATCTCACACGCTAGTAAAGTAATGCTCAAAATTCTCCAAGCCAGGCTTCAGCAATATGTGAACCGTGAACTTCCTGATGTTCAAGCTGGATTTAGAAAACACAGAGGAACCAGAGATCAAATTGCCAACATCCGCTGGATCATGGAAAAAGCAAGAGAGTTCCAGAAAAACATCTATTTCTGCTTTATTGACTATGACAAAGCCTTTGACTGTGTAGATCACAATAAACTGTGGAAAATTCTGAGAGAGATGGGAATACCAGACCACCTGATCTGCCTCTTGAGAAATCTGTATGCAGGTCAGGAAGCAACAGTTAGAACTGGACATGGAACAACAAACTGGTTCCAAATAGGAAAAGGAGTACATCAAGGCTGTATATTGTCACCATGTTTATTTAACTTATATGCAGAGTACATCATGAGAAATGCTGGACTGGAAGAAGCACAAGCTGGAATCAAGATTGCTGGGAGAAATATCAATAACCTCAGATATGCAGATGATACCACCCTTATGGCAGAAAGTGAAGAGGAACTCAAAAGCCTCTTGATGAAAGTGAAAGTGGAGAGTGAAAAGGTTGGCTTAAAGCTCAACATTCAGAAAACGAAGATCATGGCATCTGGTCCCATCACTACATGGGAAATAGATGGAGAAACAGTGGAAACAGTGTCAGACTTTATTTTTCTGGGCTCCAAAATCATTGCAGATGGTGACTGCAGCCATGAAATTAAAAGACGCTTACTCCTTGGAAGGAAAATTATGACCAACCTAGATAGCATATTCAAAAGCAGAGACATCACTTTGCCAACAAAGGTTCGCCTAGTCAAGACTATGGTCTTTCCTGTGGTCATGTATGGATGTGAGAGCTGGACTGTGAAGAAGGCTGAGCACTGAAGAATTGATGCTTTTGAACTGTGGTGTTGGAGAAGACTCTTGAGAGTCCCTTGGACTGCAAGGAGATCCATTCTGAAGGAGATCAGCCCTGGGATTTCTTTGGAAGGAATGATGCTAAAGCTGAAACTCCAGTATTTTGGCCACCTTATGAGAAGAGTTGACTCATTGGAGAAGACTCTGATGCTGGGAGGGATTTGGGGCAGGAGGAGAAGGGGACGACAGAGGATGAGATGGCTGGATGGCATCACTGACTCGATGGATGTGAGTCTGAGTGACCTCCGAGAGCTGGTGATGGATAGGGAGGCCTGGTGTGCTGCTGTTCATTCGGTCGCAAAGAGTCAGACACGACTGAGTGACTGATCTGATCTGATCTGATCTGAATGTAGAAGCAGACATAGACAATAGGCTTGTTGACATGGGGAGAGGGGAGAGGGTGAGATATATGGAAAGAGCAACATGGAAACTTGCCTTACCATGTAAAATAGATAGCCAACAGGAATTTGCTTTATGGCTCAGAAAACTCAACCAGGGGCTCTGAATCAACCTAGAGGGGTTGGATGGGGAATGAGATGGGAGAGAATTTCAAAAGGGAGGGAATATATGTATATCTATCGCTGCTTGATGTTGAGGTTTGACAGAAACCAACAAAAATCTGTAAAGAAATTATCCCTCAATAAAAAAATTAATTAATTTTTTTAAAAAGCCAATCTCTTCAACAGTATGAGAAGATATTTAGGAATCTCTTATTTTTACTTTAAATATTTATGCATTTGAGTATTATTACACTTGTGATGAAGAAAAATATATGGATGATCAGTATATGGGAACTAATATCTAATCTATCTATCTAAATAATCTGTTTACTTACTCATCTATCTAGTGTTTCCTTATGACAGATACTTCTCTGAACACTTTACATTTGTTCTTTTAATCCTGTACGATCAGAGCAAGCTACTTAATGATTCTGAGTAAAGTAAAAGAAATATCAATTGTATCTGTCCCATCATGTAGTTGGCAGCATTAGATAAATACATACATTACATTTAGCACAGTGTCTGAAACTCCATAAGTGTTGAATAAGTATCTGATGTTATTCAGTAGAATGTGAGCTATATGGAAGCAGATATTTTTTAACTTTTTTTTCACTTCTCTATCTTCCATATTCAGTATTAACAGCTCATAATAAACATGCACTCAATGAATATTTAGTGAATGAATTTTCTTATGAATTAGAAGTAGTATTGTCTTCAATTTGCAGGTAAGACATTTGAGACACAGAAAAATAAGTAACATGGAAAAGAACACGTGGCTATTACATAATAAAGTTAGTTAATTTCCTGTCTTTTTATTTTTAAAATTATGAAAGTATGATAACACATTTATAGGAGATCTTAAAAATATAGAAGAAAGTTATGTAAGCTCCACTATATATTACAATTACTTTTCAAGTAGATAAATTAAGATTTTTAGCTTGAGTTTCAATATCAAACACTCAAAAATTAATAGAATGAGCATACAGAAAAGTAGAAGGACACAGTACACTTGAAAATCATCATGAACCAATTCAACATAATTAAGATTTATACAATTTCCACACAACAGTAGAATATAAACTCTATTCAAAACAGACTCTGTATGATATCAATACCTTTAGACCATGAAATTTTTGTACCATCATTCATGTCCCTGGATATGTTCCAGTGTACTTAGTTTATAATCTATGGGAACTTGAATAAAGCTAGTTTTTAACACACTCAATTTGACTCTAAGGGATTTCATACCAACTCCCGCAGTTAGTATGTCTGCAGTGATGCTTCCTAAGGCCCACTTGACTTTACACTCCAAGATGTCTGGCTCTAGGTGAATGATCACACCACCGTGGTTATCTGAGTCATCAAGAACTTTTTTGTATAGTTACTCCATGTATTCTTGCCATCTCTTCTTAATATCTTCTGCTTCTGTTAGGTCCATACTGTTTCTGTCCTTTAGTATGCCCATCTTTGCATGAAATGTTCCCTTGGCATCTCTAACTTTCTTAAAGAGATTTGTAGTCTTTCCTATTCTATTGTTTTCTTGTATTTCTTTTCATTGATCACTGAGGAAGGCTTTCTTATCTCTCCTTGCTATTCTTTGAAACTCCGCATTCAGATGGGTGTATCTTTCCTTTTCTCCCTTTTTCGCTTCTCTTCTTTTCTCAGCTTTTTGTAAGGCCTCTTCAGACAACCATTTTACCTTTTTGCATTGCTTTTTGTTGGGAATGGTGTTGATCACTGCCTCCTGTACAATGTCACGAACCTCTGTCCATAGTTCTTCAAGCACTCTATCAAATCTAATCCCTTGAATCTCTTTGTCACTTCCACTGTATAATGGTAATGGATTTGATTTAGGTCATCCCTGAATTTCCCTTGGACTGCAAGGAGATCCAACCAGTCCATTCTAAAGGAGATCAGTCCTAGGTGTTCTTTGGAAGGAATGATGCTAAAGCTGAAACTTCAGTACTGTGGCCACCTCATGCGAAGAGTTGACTCATTGGAAAAGACTCTGATGCTGGGAGGGATTGGAGGCAGGAGGAAAAGGGGATGACAGAAGATGAGATGGCTGGATGGCATCACCAACTCGATGGACATGAGTTTGAGTGAACTCCAGGAGTTGGTGATGGACAGGGAGGCCTAGCGTGCTGCAGTTCATGGAGTCGCAAAGAGCTGGACATGACTGAGCAACTGAACTGACTGACTGATTGACTGAATTTCCCAGTGGTTTTCCCTACTTTCTTCAATTCAATTGTGATTTTGGCAATAAGAAATTCATGATCTGAGCCAGAGTCGTCTCCTCATCTTGTTTTTGCTGACTGTATAGAGCTTCTCCATCTTCGACTGCAAAGAATATAGTCAATCCGACTTTGGTATTGGCTGACTGGTTATTTCCATGTGTAGAGTTGAGTCCTTGAAACCTATGAGAGCTATCATAAACTTACAGCTTCCAGAGACAGCTTTCTGGAGCTAAGTATAGAAAAATAAATAAATAAATAGAATACTAAATGATTTAATTCCAGCTGTCCACTCATACCCAAAAGGATTTATTCTGAGAGAAGTCATTTAAATCTTTTTCCTCAAAAACTTTAGAAGATTCTCAATAACTCTTTCCTTTGCAAGTTGTGAAGCTGTTATCAAACGAAGTCATGTTGAAATCTCTTTGTACATAAAAATAAGACATCAAAGTAATATGATGTTCATTACTTCTTCATGAAAGAAGCTATTTCTCCAAGTTTTTCTTGGTCAGCACCCTGCAACCCACATTGAAATTCATTCATTCAAACCAAAATCATCACCTTGACCCTTGACTCCACTGTTTGGAGCATTACATGTATACTGGAAGCACAGCCAATAATATTAAAAAAGGTTTACATTTTTATTTACTGAAAATAACTTACTTGTGAAAAAATGCATTACCAAAGGAATAATAATACTATTTAAATGGATGGTAAAGAGCTTAACAGAAAGACAGGAAGCAGGAAGATAAGATATCAAATTGAGTTTTAGAAAAATAGAGAGCCTGAATTATTTTAAAAAATTATATTGTTGCATTTATTCTGTTCATTCAGAAAGTTCCCTTTGCATCGCTTTTAGCTATGACTCTTAGAAATGGAATTAGTCAACCTAATATTGAACAGTCTCTGAATTCAGTTATTTTCTTGTTGCCATTTACAATGTACTAAGGAATTTTAGATGAAGCAATTTCAATGTGACTTTTGCTTAAAGAAATTGTCCCCTAATTTTTAAGATTTAGTCTTTTTAAATTAATTTTTCCCCATTTTGCTGTTGTCTCCCACTTTGGACAGAGAGATTAGGAAGTTCCTATGTCATGTATGACCTCTTTCTTCATCCCGGCAAGGACAAGGAATGGAAGGAAGTGAGCTTCCCTCTAAGATTATAAACAAAAGTGTACCACAAGGGGAGATCAGGATATTAGGTGTATGGGATTGAATATTTACTTTTCAGTCAAAAAAATTACAAATGTCCAGTACATATGAGTAAGCAGTGACAGAAGTTGGTTGAACAGATCAAAACATACTACTGTTGCTGCTGCTGCTAAGTCGCTTCAGTCGTGTCCGACTCTGTGCGACCCCATAGATGGCAGCCCACCAGGCTCCACCGTCCCTGGGATTCTCCAGGCAAGAACACTGGAGTGGGTTGCCATTTCCTTCTCCAATGCATGAAAGTGAAAGTGAAAGGGAAGTCACTCAGCCATGTCTGACTCTTAGCGACCCCATGGACTGCAGCCTACCAGGCTCCTCCATCCATGGGATTTTCCAGGCAAGAGTACTGGAGTGGGGCACCATTTCCTTCTCCAAAACATACTACATATTATGGTAAAAGGAACACTCAGATTTTGAGAAAATTCAGTTCAGTTCAGTTCAGTTCAGTCACTCAGTCAAGTCTGACTCTTTGCAACCCCATGGACTGCAGTACGCCAGGCTTCCCTGTTCATCATCAACTCCCAGAGCTTGCTAAAACTCATGTCCATCAAGTAAGTGATGCCATCCAACCATCTCATCCTCTGTCATCCCCTTCACCTCCCGCCTTCAGTCTTTCCAGCATCAGGATCTTTTCCAATGAGTTAGTTCTTTGCATTGAGAAAACTGGTTGGAGTTAAATCTTAGGTTCCCCATATCCTATATATGAGAATTTACATGAGCAACTTAATCTCCTGGAGCCTCTCAACATAAAGATTGTTAACAATAACCCATCTAGCAAACAAACAGAAACTAAACTAGAAACTAGAAACAAAACAGAAACTAAAACAATGACAGCAATCGTAGAGATGGCAGGAAACTTTCTGCCATCATCTATCATCAGGGCCATATCTACATGCCCTGACTTAATCCCTCTAGATTAATACCTTAAGGACATTCTGTATTTTCTAGTCACAAAACCTGGCATGCTTTCCAAAATTACCTGAAAATATCATCAGAGATCAGATCAGATCAGTCGCTCAGTCGTGTCCGACTCTTTGCGACCCCATGAACTGCAGCACGCCAGGCCTCCCTATCCATCACCAGCTCTCGGAGGTCATAACTGGCCTTTATTTAGCCAATTTTCTTCTCTCAATCAATTCTAAGAAATCCATGATTATATTTATCTCTTTAATGTTTAGTATAATCTTTTATGATCATTCCAATCTTCCCTTTGCTATTGAGAATCTATATGAGTCCCCAGCTGAGGTAAGGGAAAATTGGTTACATTATTAAATCTTATCACCTTCACATTGTAAACCTTTATTTATTTATTTTTATCTTGGCCAGTACATGGTTAGATTCTTATGAGGAAGAATGTTTTTATTTAAAAAATAAATAAATAACACTGGAGAAATTGCTGGAGAAATATTTTAAAAACTGATTTCTTTAGATGGACAACATTGCAGATATAGGTGACTTACGTATCAAATAAAAAGGAAGTGCTTATAATACAACTGTGGATTTCAAAGAAAAGTTAATTCTAATGAGCTTGCCCACCCTTAGATTAGCTAGTTCTCTAGCTTATGAATGTATCCACATGCCTTTTCCTTAATAGTTACTGGCCATCTCACCCTTTTAGCTGAACAGATGGTCCTCCCCAAGAACTGGGATACCCAGCTCTGCTTCCTATTTGCCTCACTCCAGAAAGCAGTGACTAGTGCTTAATGAAAAATCAGTTATTACTGTAGTTAGTACCTAAATCAGCCCATGAGCTAATACTATAAAATTTAAAAATATGTATTGAGGGGCTGTATGGGATTTAACAACAAGAACAAAAAAATCCATTTAGCCAATGGATTATTATCTCAATTATGGGTAATTAGCAAAGAAATATACTTAACATAAATTCATGTTATCATTAATGAAAGATGATAATTACAGTTTACAGGAGTGTCAGTATAATCTTTATAATCCTTATGATCTCTTAAACAGAAGTCAATTATCTCCAGTTTGTATAAACATAAGGTAGGTTAATAAAAGCAACTTTTTTTTATTTATAACATTAAAGGTAACATTTGTTTTACAACCACTTAGCAGATTAAACCAGGCAGCAAATCTTTCATTTGGAGAACTGTTTTGTGTGCTAATATGCTAATTTGTGCTGCATGTAAATATCACTCAATTTAGAAAGCAAGCAATAGACTCTACACTGATTAGTTCATAGTGGAGCCATATTATCTTGTTGTAAAATGCTTGGTTAAATATAAATGTGATATTACACATTACTCAGATATTTTGCCTTTAAGGGGCTGTATTTAGGCAAATCCTAACATTAGTTCTACTTTTTGTATAATAAAAATAGATTAGTAGATAAAAGGGAAAAATAACTATAAAAAGTTATAAACTAATTGCTGAAACCTCATAATACTTGGGGATTCCCTGGTGGTCCAGTGGTAAAAAACTCTCCTGCCAATGCAGCAGACCTGGGTCCAATCACTGGGTCAGGAAGATCTCCTTAAGAAGGAAATGGCAGCCCACTCCAGTATTCATGGCCAGAAAATCCCATCTTCAGGGAAACCAGGCGGGTTACAGTCCATGGGGTCACAAAAGACTTGGACATGACTTAGCAACTGAACAACAACATAATACTTGTTTCCACTTTCTTATTTTCAAAAAACATTTTCTAACCATCTGACTCCTTATTAGATCTTAAGTTTTAAGAGCCTAAAGACCAAGTCTCTTATCTGTTATATATGATATTCTTGGAACTTTGCACAGAACCTCGGTCATAGAAGATGATCTTTTCTAGCTCTTAAAAAGATATTACCCTCGCTAATAGGATGGAGCCTGCATCAGATCAGATCAGATCAGATCAGTCGCTCAGTCGTGTCCGACTCTTTGCGACCCCATGAACTGCAGCACGCCAGGCCTCCCTGTCCATCACCAGCTCTTGAAGGTCACTCAGACTCATTCATCGAGTCAGTGATGCCATCCAGCCATCTCATCCTCTGTCATCCCCTTTTCCTCCTGCCCCCACTTCCTCCCAGCATCAGAGTCTTCTCCAATGAGTCAACTCTTCGCATGAGGTGGCCAAAATACTGGAGTTTCAGCTTTAGCATCATTCCTTCCAAAGAAATCCCAGGGCTGATCTCCTTCCTCATCTAATTCTAATTACCTCCTAAAGTCCCTGCCTCCTGAAACCATCACACTGGGTATGGATGGTAAGGTTTCAACATTTGAATTTGGGGAAGACAGAAACATTCATCACATGACAATCTGGCAAGTCATGTAGCAAGAACTAGTTTAAGTTTTCAAAATAAAGTAAGGAAAGAAAATCCCATTTTTCACAGGATAAAAACTACATATATGGTTAGAAAAGTTAAGTTATACATCATTAGAGATAAGGGGCAATAAATGCAATTCAAATGGACACTAAATTTGGTTTTACATGTTCCAACAGTGAAGGCAAAAGAGAAGTCTGTTAGGACTTTCTAAAAACAAAATGCATACATATTCATCTCCAGACTTTTTACCATTTAACTCAAACAGAGATCTTCAAAATAAGAAACTTATTATGAGTGGCATAATGCAAACAATTTAAAACTATAATTTTAAAAAGAGAGAAGATAGATTTTAATTAAAAATTAAAAACTTTGGTCTCCTGTGTAAGTTTCTCAAGGTTTCTCAAATGCAAAGTCTGCCTTATGTTCAATCATTATAAATGTTCAGTTCAGTTCAGTTCAGTCGCTCAGTCATGTCTGACTCTTTGCAACCCCATGGACCAGAACATGCCAGGCCTACTTGTCCATCACCAACTCCCGGAGTTTACCCAAACTCATGCCGATGCTATCCAGACATCTCATCCTCTGTCGTCCCCTTCTCCTCCCACCCTCAATCTTTCCCAGCATCAGGGTCTTTTCAAATGAGTCAGCTCTTCACATCAGGTGGCCAAAGTATTGGAGTTGCAGCTTCAACATCAGTCCTTCCAGTGAACACTCAGGACTGATCTCCCTTAGGATGGACTGGTTGGAATTCCTTGCAGTCCAAGGGACTCTCAAGAGTCTTCTCTAACACCACAGCTCAAAAGGGTCAATTCTTCAGTGCTCAGCTTTCTTTATAGTCCAACTCTCACATCCATACTTAACCACTGGGAAAACCATAGCCTTGACTAGACAGACCTTTGTTGACCAAGTAATGTCTCTGCTTTTGAATATGCTGTCTAGGTTGGTCATAACTTTCCTTCCAAGAGTAAGCATCTTTTAATTTCATGGCTGCAGTCACCATCTGCAGTGATTTTGGAGCCCAAAAACGTAAAGTGTCCACTGTTTCCCCATCTATTTGCCATGAAGTGATGGGACCAGATGCCATGATCTTCGTTTTCTGAATGTTGAACTTGAAGCCAACTTTTTCACTCACATCTTTTATTTTCATCAAGAGGCTCTTTAGTTCTTCTTCACTTTCTGCCATAAGGGTGGCATCTGCATATGCCATAAGGTCATCTGCATATGTATATCTGAGTTTATTGATATTTCTCCCAGAAAGGTTTCCCAAATGCAAAGTCTACCCTATATTCAATCATTATAAATGCTACTAAGATAAAACTTGGGAGATAAATCTTTTGCTTAAAATTTAAGGTCCCTGAAGTAGTATTTACTTGCACAAAAGAGTAAAATGAAGTGTACATTGTTTTCCATCACTTAAATGACATTATACCATTATACCCTTGAGGGCTCAGAGAGACTACAAATTTTAAAAGCAAATTTTTTTCAGAGTTCCTTTCTTGGAATGTGAAAGCTTGATTTGGGGTAAAGAAATCAATTTTCATTATCTTCTGGAAGAAAAATGTTCAATCTTTTCACTATAAATTGTTCCTTAGAAGCAAGAAAAACAGATCCCAATTCTACCATGTGTCTCAGTATGTGAGCCCATCTAATGAACTTAAGCATGTTGATCTAAACTGATAGTTCGATATTTTATGGCCAGATGCATACAGTAGAAATCAGCTGGAAGATATATAACAGGCAACTTCAAGGCATTTCAGTAGGTTCAATATTGTACATCTGACAGTACTTGCAAACCCTGATGAAGTTGATGTAAGGAAGAAATACCAGTTTGATGTCTGCTCTGTTTGTAAATGTCATAGCTTTACAAGGTTCTTCAATTATCTAGCTTAATCTCTTCATTTTACAGAAAAGAGCACTAAAACTTAGAAAAGTTAAAGATTTTAGCCTAAGTCTCACAGCTGGTAAACAGAACTAAAATCCTCCCCTAACATCTTCAACCCAGCCTCTCAACATTATCTGCTACTTCTAGGCTATTACTTAAAACTATTAAATGGTCTAAACAATGTCTTATAGTATAAAGTTACATGGCTTTCTATATTTTAAAGCATCATCTTACATTATAAAAATAATTCAGTGAAATTGAATGGAATCAGGTTGAAACTATATATTTGCATCATTTTGTTGGGAATGTTCTCTTTCCTCACTAGTGCTCTGACCTTCTTTGACCAGATTTTCTTGTCTCATCAGTGAGAACATGCACTAATTTCACATGACTGAGTTTCATCACTGAACACTGACACCTTGCTTTAGATTATTTTTTTCTCTATGTGACTCAAGATATTAACCCATATTCTAGAAAAGCTGAATTGTCAATGCAGCCTTAATGCCAATATGCACATCTTCACCTCAGGCATAGCAGAACAGAGAAAGCCAGTTCTAACAGTGCCAACAGGAGTTTGTTGTTTTGGAAGGATTTCCTATTGTCATTCATGTATTAGTGCATATACACCTGTGACACTCAGGAAGCTCATGCTTTTTTTTTTATCTGCAATAAGGAAGATGCCATCAGAAGCAACAATGAGTTTGAAAATATTTTAGCTAACTTTCAAGCTTCATATGTTTATCAAAATAAGGCTTGAAGAAAGTACTATAAAGTTGTGAAATAATACTGCTTATATCTTCCCCCAAAAGTCCAATTATTCATTAAAATCAGAAAATTTGATTGTTTTTTCATGTTATTTTTAGCTGCTACTTATAAGCATCTTCTGCAACCCAGTCATTGAACAATGTTTCTGTAACAACAAAAATGCTCACTTGTGTAATCTTCTTTTCCTTTGCCCTAATTCCACAATCGGGGAAGGCAATGGCACCCCACCCCAGTACTCTTGCCTGGAAAATCCCATGGACGGAGGAACCTGGTAGGCTATGATAGCTGACATTGTCATTTATTTGGTATTTTTATGAAACTAATGGAGAAGGCAATGGCACCCCACTCCAGTACTTTTGCCTGGAAAATCCCATGGACGGAGGAGCCTGGTACGCTGCAGTCCATGGGGTCACTAAAATCGGACACGACTGAGCAACTTCACTTTCACTTTTCACTTTCATGCTTTGGAGAAGGAAATGGCAACCCACTCCAGTGTTCTTGCCTGGAGAATCCCAGGGACGGTGGAGCCTGGTGGGCTGCCGTCTATGGGGTCGCACAGAGTCGGACACGACTGAAGCGACTTAGCAGCAGCAGCATGAAACTAAAGATTATTTTTGTTCTTATACTTACTTGTAAAGGTTACTGATAATTGAATCCCTTTTGTTTATATTTTTTGTAATCTAGATGCTATGTTTTGCACATATCCATCTTTTGAGTTTGACTTTCATTCACTTGTATTCAGAGTCCTTTTTTTTTAATAATGATATTCTTTCATCAAATAAGGGCACAATGTGATTAAAATAAATTGTGATATATTTTTCATTTGACTAGTGTAGAGTTAAGATAATCATTCCAAATTTAAAGGCATTGGTCCATATTTTCACTGGAAGATTATCAAAAATTAATGAGTACCTTTATTCATTTACTAAATAAACAAGTACTGCATTTGTCCCTGACACTAAAAAAATAAATTAGATGGTGGCTGCCAGGGAATGTGGGAGGGAAGAATTGCTGGTTAGTGTTTAACGGGTGCAGAGTTTCATCTGGAGAAGATTAAAAAGTTCTGGAGATGGATGGTGGCGGCAGTAGCACAACAATGTGAATATACTTAACGCCATATAACTAAGCAGTTAAAAACGATTAAATAAATTTTATGTTACATATATTTCAGCACAATAAAAAGAAATAAATTAGAGACATTTCTCAAGGAGTTTACAAACTAGCAGGAGCAACTTAGAAATAAACAGAGTATCACCAGTTATAATAGACTATGAGAAACTCTATGGTAAAAGCATCTCTGCTGGGTGAACACAAATGAGGTGAATCTGGCTTCCCCGGTGGCACTAGTGGTAAAGAATCCACCTATCAATGCAAAAGATGTGGTTTTGAACCTTGAGTAGGGAAGATCTCCTGGAGAAGGGAATGGCAACCCACTTCTGTATTCTCGCCTGGAGAATTCCATGGGCAGAGGATCCTGCCAGGCTACAGTCCATTGGGTCACAAAAGAGTCGGACATGACTTAGCGACTTTCACTTTTTATGGATCAAATAGGAGAGGGGCAGGTGTAAGGAAGGGTGTTCCTGCACAGTATCTGGATGAAGGAGAAGAAGTGAGCTCGGCATATATGGAATAGAAAAATTACAGGCAGCACTCTAATGGTACAAATATCCTCATGTAAGACAGTGGGCACGAGAGTCTCTCCTGTTGTCAAAGGCTGGTTATGTCCAGAGCTCTTCTGAAGGCAATCCCTGGTTTCACGGAATTTATTCCAACAGCTCCCCAGTCTCTCTCCTATATCTTCAGCCTTGCCTAATTTACTGAGTAATTAACATTCATATATGTTTTCACATGTGTGCTCAGTCACAGTCATGTTCTACTCTTTGAGATCCTTTGGATTATAGCCCACCAGGCCCTTCTGTCCATGGGATTCTCCAGTTAAGAAAACTGGAGTGGGTTGCAATTTCCTTCCCCTGGGGATCTTCCCGACTCCAGGGATCCAAAAGATTTCTCCTGTGTCTCCTACATTGCAGGCAGGTTCTTTACCTGCTAAGCCATTGGGGGAAGCTCATGTTCTCACATAACCCATTTTTAAAACACAAAAAACCCACAAATGTTCCCTGACTTATATACTCCTCCAGCAACCCCTCATCTAGTTCTATAAGAAAGTATATGTCCCAAGAGACATGTATGGAGTGAAAGGAGGGAAGCCCCACTTGAGATTCGAGCTAGTGAACATTCTTCAGTATAGTTTGCAGAAGGTCTGAAGGAGGTTTAGATATTTATCAAGATCAATATATTTGATTTCTTATTTGTCTAATCACATTACATATCCACATCATTGTAAGGTCTCCAAAAATAAAGAGGGTTAAATATTAAACTATGAATTCCAAAAAGGAAGAGGAAAATGAGGTCAGTCCCATGTTAAAAAAAAAAGGGTAAGAATTAGACTGAAGAAGGGATTCTGAAAAGAGCATGGTTATTACCAATCAGGTTTGTTCTCTGCCCAGGTCTTGTCCTAAGGACTCATTCCTGAATTATCAGTAATGGAAATTAGAGCAAAATGGAGTGGGGAGGTGGCAAATGAGCTGTTTGCCACAATCTCTGTAGTAAACGTGATACCCTCAATATTAGCCATTATCAGCATAAGTGGAGATCCTGGCTGTCACCCACAGTAGTGTAACTTGTGCCATTATGAGACTTTGAGCATCATTTGGTAGAAGCCTCTTCATGCCAAGGCTCACATCACAAAGACCACTGGTTCAAACATCACTGGCTTAAGCATCATGCATTAGCAACATTACAGCATGTTGGCAGGCATCAGTACCAGAACAGGTGGCACCTCACAGCTATCAGTACCAGGCTCCTGTTTTGGATACCAAAAGCCAGGGCATGTCACCCAGTGAGCCAATGGTGAAGAGAAGCAAAGGCAAATGTCATGGTACTGTGAAGTACAGCGGTCTGTGGAGCATACACTGGCCACTCTGTAAGGATTATCAAACATTCGAGTGGAATTTTAGGAAAGATAGTTCCTCTACAAATCAGGTGGATATAAGAAGCAAGAGAATGATTATTTTGTGGTTGATTCTATTACTCTATTTTTAACCATGACTAATGTGATTAAATATATTATAGATGAAATATATTTGAGGACTAAATATATTTGAGGGCACTTTAAAAGTGTCTCAAAGTTAAAAATAAATATAGCTTGTATAATTAAGTTATTGCTCAATAAGACTATGAAGAATACTTTATAATAACTATCTAAGTTTAAAGACTAATTATGGTTAAATATTAACACTGCTTTAAAATGTAACATATGCCTTATTAAAAATTAAATTTTTTAAAGTCTAGTCTCCTTGTAAGATCAACCGTTATTCATATTATTTTTTAACAAGGTTCACTAAGCCCTGTAACTATTTTTCATTTATGCTGATACTGGAAACAACTGAAAATTTTTACAGCAATATGAAACTGCATGAAAAGCCACCCATGCTTTTCTTTATATCAATCACTTTATCTCATATAACATTTTAATATCAGTGCCCGGAAGCATTTTAAATATTCATGTAGACATGTTAAGATGTCTTCAAGTTTTAAGATAAGTAGATTAGTTATGGAACCTAAAAAAATTTTTCCAATTCTACAAAGAAAAATAAATCACAGAACAAATAATAAATCTCTCCTTCATAACATTTTCCAGATTTATAGCACAGGAACACCTTTCACTATTCTTATAAGACTAACATAATAATAACATAATGCTCTACACTTATACACTCCTTTTCTAATAATTTTCAACACATTCATCTTTCTGACAGCCTTGTGTAGGTAAATACCATTACTTATAATTCATATTGAGGAAACTGAGGCAGATAGCCCATGAGAAATTTACCCAACATCAGAGTTTATCTATAGCTAATTTAAATGAAAAAAAGACAGAGAAATAAAGAGATAGGGAGCAAATTAGTCAGTGTTATTTATCATTAAAAATAGTCATGGGTTGCTTTACCACTGAAAATAGAAGAGACAAATGAGGTTTGTAGAGTAGATAAAAATACACTTTGCATTGCAGCCCACATTTTACCACAGGCTTAGCTAGAAAAGGCTATGCTACAGTAACAACAAAATACTGAAATCTTAGTGGTTTAACACAACAAACTTTATTTTTCTTTTGTTACCAGTGAAATGTAAGATCCTCTCAATGGCTCCCATTCAAGTTATTATTCAGGAATCTGGGCCACTACCATAAGATAGTTAAACCATCTGAAACACACAGTGTCTAAGGTCATGGCAGAGGAAGCTCATGGGGTATTTTAAGTACAAGTCCTGAAAACTGACTTAAATAAATTCTGACCATATTCCACTCTCCAAAAGTTAATCCATGTTCCCAATGTAAGAATATTGAAAAATATAGTCTGTGTGCCCAGAAAGAGTACTAATCAGAATCTAGTAAGAATCATAATATTACCTCTGTCATAGGCTAGCCTGTGGTTAAGCAAGAAGTTGCTAGAAAATGTTTAAAAAACACAGGCAAAGTTTCAGGAGAATCTATGTTTGATTCTACTTCTGAGAATAATTCTTGATTTTACCTTGGGCAACCTCACAGGACTTCAGTTTGCTTGGCTATAAAATAAGATATGGATCAAACTATGGTGATGTTATATATGATAATAATAATAGCTATTTACTGTTTGCCACCTGCATACACGTGCTACATTCTTTAAATCCTTATCTCACGATTTTCTCCTAAGCCCAACTTCTAATATTGTATGATGCTAAGGATTAAAAATCCTCACATGAGGGAATCCCCTAATGGTCCCATGATTAGGACTCTGCACTTGGACTGCAAGCAGCATGGGTTCAATCCCTGGTCAAGGAACCAAGATCTTGCAAGCTGCACACTGCAGCCACACACACATACACACATACACACAAATCCTCACAGGAGACTACAGGAAGGAATAAAATAAATTAGTGTTAAGTAGTGTTTAGAAGTACAAGGAAACAGAAAAGTAGCACTTGCTTTGTCTCAGCAATGATCCAGTAAAGAATAGTGAAGATTGTAACTCAGTAAAAGAAAAAAAAAAAAAAAGAATAGTAATAGGTTGGTGAAGGTCTCTTGATAATCACAACTTTTTCCTTTTTATTTCTATAAATCATTACTCCCTCTTCCTCCTCTTTCTTCAAAGAGATCTCTGTTGAGCACCTACAATAAGTACGTCTTAGATGCTGGCAGCATAGAACCAAGAGAAAATTCAAAATGCTATTCAAGGTTCCAGATTTCCTTATGGTGTATTGGTTATATTAGAGTTCTCCAGAGAAACAGAACCAATGGGACATACATAGACATATAAAGGGAAATTTTCTATCAAAATTTGATTACAGAGACCAAGAATTTCCACAATCTGACATCTGCAAGGTGGAGAGCCAGGAAAACAGTGCTATAATTCAGTCAGAGTCTGAAGGCTTATGAAACCAGAGGAACCAATGTTAGAATTCCCAGGCCAAGTCCCAAGGTCTAAGAGCCAGGGTACTGATGTCTATGGGCAAAAGAAGATGGGTGTTTCAGCTGCACCAGAGTGAGTAAATTCACTGTTCCTCCTTCTTTTTTCTCTATTCAGGACCCCAGGGGATTAGATGATGTCCATCTGCATTGATATGATCTTTATTCAGTCTATGGATTCAAATCCAAAAATCTCCCAGAAACATGCTCACAGACATATCCAGAAATACTGGTTTACCAGGCATCCCTTAGCCCAGTCATGTTAACATAAAATTACCCCTCATATAAGCTTAGGAAATAAAATGTAGAATTTATTTTGAGGGAGAAAAAACTGAATTCCTTAGAGATTCACTTTGTCTTTACAGATTCACTTTAAACACAATAATATCAGATTTACAAAAATTCCTTGCAACAGCCTTTACTGAGACTTGTAAAAAGAATAGATTTTTGTTTCAAAACTACCCAGAAATCAAAACCTCTTGTATTAAGGAACTGCACTTTCAAAAATTATGCTATTTCTAGCTCTACAAAATGTTTGTTGACAACATGGAGATAGTACATTAGGCTACTGCACAGTGTAAACTGGTGTGTGCAGTCATTGTTAGTCACCAAGTTGTGTCCCACTCTTAGCAACCCCATGGACTGTTGCATGCCAAGCTCCTCTGTTCATGAGATTCCCCAGACAAGAATATTGGAGTGGGTAGCCATTTCCTTCTACAGGGGATCTTTCTGACCCAGGGATCAAACCCATGTCTCCTGCATTGCAGTAGACTCTACCACTGAGCCACCTGCGAAGCCCAAATTGGTATAGAGTTTTCTCTTAACAAAAGTTTTACTCAGCAGTGCCATGATGGAAGTAGATCCCTGGCAGATGAGGGCTATCTAGGAATTCTTAGCCTTGGAGTTTACTCCTTGTTGAAGAATAAAAATGCAATGCTTACATTTTGGAAAACCAGATCAAGATAGCAGAGTAGGGAGACCTGAGCTCACTTCCTCCCACAGACACACCAAACTACAACAACACATAGAACAACTATCCCAGAGAACAATCTGAAGATTAGCTGCACGGATTTTCTAAGACTAAGAATACAAATAAAAGGCCACAGCTGGATGAGTAAGAAGGAGACACACTCTAGTCAGAACTGACACCAAGGGTGCGGCAGCCCCAAAGCATGAAATATATCACAACCATGAAGGATCTCATTGAGAAGCAAAGGGTCCCAGCTACATGTTCAGCTCCCCAGCCAATGGGACCTTCATTGGGAAGATGACCCCCCCATGATGGCTTTGGAAATCAATGACTGGAGGGCTGTGGGAAACCAAGTCCCTACTCTTGAAGGGTCACATACAAACACATCTTCTCCAAGTTCTAGCACAAAGTCAGCAGCTTGAAAAGCACCTTGGTCATATGAAAAGATTAACTGACTAATTTTAAAGCATGTGCTGGAGAAGCAGAGATTGAGTGGAACTTTCTCTGGAGTCAAAAGCACTGGCAGGTGCCATTTTTTTCCAAAACTGATATGAAATTACATTCAGAAAAAAATGTTTTCTACAGTAGACCATACAATTTCTAATTCCTCATATACCAGTAATTTCCTCCAAATGAATAAATTATCAAAATTCAATTTACTTGGGATTTCAAAACAAAACTCAATGGTAGGTTGTGAAGTTACAAGGTAGGTGCCATTTTTTACTCTGTTACCTAACTTACCTGGCACTGGCTGGTGCTATTTCTATCCTCTCCATCAACACAGCTAACATGATGGTACAGCTTGCCCTTGGGTTTCCCTGAGTACCAGCCCCACCCAACTTACCTACACTGGAACTCCTTCAAAGTGACTCCCAGGCCACCCCACCAGGCAGGCAGCCCTGGCCAGCCCTGGCCAGCCCTGGTGTCCTTCCAGTGGGTTAACCCAACACACTAAAGTACCCAAAACAGTTGCTGCTGGGCCTCACAGCCAGCTGACCTAGGAGCCAACCCTGCCCACCAGCACATCCACAGCAATCACAGCCCAGCCACAACAGGAGGGCACATGTAGTCCACACAGGGGAAACCCCTGGAGCACCAGGCTCTGGGCAACAGGGGGATTGCACCACTGGGCCCCACAGGATATCTGCTATATCACTCTTTCAAGACTGAGAGACAGAGCTGATCTACCTAATATACTAGAAAACATACTGAAATTCAGGCAAAATGAGGACATAAAGGAACATGTTCCTAATTTAAAAGAAAATAAGGCAGAACTTCAGGAAAACAAAAAAAACAACATGGGAACAATTTACCAGATAAAGGGTTCAAAGTAATAGTCACAAAGATACCCACTGAACTCAGGAAAAGAATGGGTGAAGTCAGTGAGAATTTAGACAAAGAGATAGAAAATATTTTTTTTTTTTAAATCAGAACTGAAGAATACATAACTGAAATAAAAAATACACTGAAAGTGAGGAATCAATAGCAGATTAGAGGATACAGAACAGACCAACAATCCAAAAGACATGACGCTGAAAATTACTCAACTGAAACAGTAGAAGAAAAACATTTAAATGAGGAGAATTTGAGAGACATTTTAGACAACACTAAAGACACAAACATTTGCAGTATTGGGGTCCCGAAATGAGAAGGAGAGAAAAAAGAGAAAACCTATTTGAAGAAATAACAACTGAACACGTCCCTAATGTGGCAAAGAAAACAGACATACAAGCCCAGGATGCACCTAGTACCAAACAAAATGAATCCAAAGATATCCACACCAAAACACATTATAATTTAAAGTCCAAAAGTAAAAGTGAAACTCTTAAAAGCACCAAGAGAAAAACAACTAGTTATGTATGAGGGAAATCCCTTAAAATTATCAGCTGATTTGAAGCAGAAACATTACATACCAGAAGAAACTAACATGATATATTCAAGGTAATGAAAGGAAAAACTTATAATCAAAAATACTCTACTCAACAAGGCTATCATTCAGAATTGAAAGAGGGATAAAGAGTTTCCTAGATAAGTAAAGGCTAAAGGAATTCATCACCACTAGCTTTACAGGAAATATTAGAGGTACTTCTTTAAATGAAAAAGAAAAGGCCATAACTAGAAATAATAAAACATGAAAAGAAAATCTCACTTGTAAGATAAATATATACCAAATATAGCAAATAAATAACCTGTAAAGGAAGGTTAAAAGACAAGAGTAGTCAAATTATCTATAAATACTAAAATGATAAAGAGATGTAAAATATGACATCAAAAATATAAAATGGGACCAGAAAACTACCAGAGGTCATCAATGGATTAGGTAATGTATCAGGGTACAAAATTATTAGGCAGAAATCAGCTGCATTTCCATACACTGACAATGAAAGATCAGAAAGAGAAATTAACAAAACAGTACCATTTGCCATCACAGGAAGAAGAATAAAATATTTAGGAATAAACCTACCTAAGGATTCAAATGAAGCAACTGACAAAGGATTAATCTCCATAACACATATGCAGCTTATGCAGCTCAATATCAGAAAAACAAGCAACTCAATAAAAAAATGAGCAGAAGACCTAAACAGACATTTCTCCAAAGAAGACATACAAATAGCCAACAAACGTGAAAAAATGCTCAACATCACTCATTATTAGAGAAATGTAAATGGAAACTACAATGAGGTATCATTGTAGTAGCCAGAACAGCCATCATCAAAAAAAATCTAAAAACAATAAATGCTGAAAAGGATGTGGAGAAAAAAGAGTCCTCCTGCACTGTTGGTGGGAATGTAAATTAATACAGCCACTCCAGAGAACAATATGGAGACTCCTTCAAAAATGAGGAGGATATCTACCATATGATCCAACAATCCCACTCCTGGGTATATACCCTGAGAAAACCATAATTCAAAAAGACACATTTACCCCAGTGTTCACTGCAGCACTATTTGCAATACCTAGGACATGAAAACAACCCAGATTTTCATCAACAGATGAATGGAAAAAGAAGTTGTAATATATATGTACATACACTGGAGTATTACTCAGCCATAAAAAGGAATGAATTTGAGCCAGCTGAACTGAGGCAGATGAGCCTAGAGCCTATTACACAGAGTGAAGTAAGTCACAAAGAGAAAAATAAGTATCATATATTAATGCATATATTTGGAATCTAGAAAAATGTTACTGATGAACACAGAAGGAAAAGGGGGATGAATTGAGTAAGTAGAATTGAAATGTGTAAAACTGCTAATGGGGAGCTATTGTATAACACAGGAAGCTCAGCTCCATGCTTTGTGACAACCTGGAGGAGTGGGGTGGCAGGAGATGGAGGCTCAATTGGGAGAGGATATATGTATACTTAGAGCTGATTCACATTGTTGTATAGCAGAAACCAAACACTGTAAAGCAATTATCGTCCAAATAAAAATAAATTTTAATAATAAAAAATAATAGGCTCCAGTTTCACTTGCCAAAGGCATTTTCACAAAACTAGAACAAATAATTCTAAAATTTGTACAGAAACAGAAAAGACACTGAATTATCAAAGAAATATTAAGATAGAGGAACAAAACTGGAGGAATCATGAGCCCAGATTTTCAGATATACTACAAAGAAGCTACAGTAATTAAAACAGTAAAGTACTGGTGAAAAAAAAAAAAAACAGATACACAGATCAATGAAACAGAATACAGAGTCAGAAATAAACCTGTGCTTATGTGGTCAATTAATTTACAACTATGGAGCCAAACATAAACAAATGGGACTACTTCATACTGAATGTAGTGCACTTTTGCACAGTGAAGGAAATCAACAAAATGAAAAGGCAATGTACTTAATGAGAGAATATACTTGCAAACAATACATCTGATAAGAGGTTAACATCCGCAATACACAAAGAAATTGTACATCTCAAAATCAAAAAACAAAAAAACCTTATTTAAAAAATGGGCCGAAGATTCTGTTAAGGTGTTTTTCCAAAGAAGACATAAATGGCCAACAGGGACATAAAAAGATGTTCAAGATCACTAATTATCAGGAAAATACCACCTCACACCTGCCAGAATGGCTGTTATCAAAAAGGCAAGAAATAACATGTCGATGGGCCTGTGGATAAAAGGAAACCCTCGTGCACTATTGGAGGGGATGTTAACTGGTTAGTCACTATATAAAACAATATGGAGGTTTCTCAAAACGATATATAAATGTATACATATAATAAATATAAATATTGTAACACTACATAGTATACCTGAAACTAGCCTACTGTATGTCAACTATATTTAAATAAACTTTTTTAAATTTAATGAGCATTCAAACTATTATGTTTAAAATTAGCTACCAAAGATGTATTATACAACTAGGGAATACAAAATATTTTATAACTGTAAATGAAGTATAACTTCTAAAATCGTGAATCACTGTATTTCATGTCTGTAATTTATATATCATACATCAACTAACTTCAGTAAAAAATGATTACTTTGTTAAAACTTAAAAAGTAAGATAATAAATGCATACACACTCACATTTTTCCTTCTTAGATTGTTAGACCAGTGATAAAGCTGATTTTATTTCTAGAAGGAAAAAAAAATGTCTTACAATGCTTTTCTAATAGGACACTTTAAATAGGCTCCCCCAATAGCATTTTAAGTTACATAATGAAGTGATTTTATTTTTTATACCAGTAGCCAAGCAATAATAATTACATCAAAGCCTTTCTTTGACCTTTAAGTTCCAATAAACTTCACTTAACTCACAGACTTTTTGATGTGTCAGAATGATTACCATCACTTCTGATATACAGCAACTTGAATCTCAGAAAAACTGTGTTCTTATTAACTATAATCAGATCAGTCAAACATTCATCAACATTCATCTCTATTATCTTCAATGTATCTACAGTATTGTCTCTCTCTTCAATCAGAAGCAAATATTACTTTGTTACATAGGAATATTGGCTTCCCTGATAGCTCAGCTGGTAAAGAATCTGCCTGCAATGCAGGAGACCCCAGTTTGATTCTCAAGTCAGGAAGAAACCCTGGAAAAGGGATAGGCTACCGACTACAGTATCTTTGGGCTTCCCTGGTGGCTCAGATGATAAAGAATCCACCTGCAATGTGGGAGACTTGGGTTCAATCCCTGGGTTGGGAAGATCCCCAGAGAAGGGAATGGCTACACACTGGAGAATTTCAAGGACTCAAGGAGTTGGTTGCAAAGGTATACAGAAATACCTTTCCTCTTGGTAAGTGCCTGCAGGAAAACATTTCTCATTAAAATCAGTAACTGTGTGCGCTCAGAAATTTTGCTTTCCTAAAGATATTATGAAACCCAAAATATACACAGTTCGGAATTTTTATAAACTTTATGCACTACAATTTTAAACTAAGCTATGAAAATATTTCTAGATATATTCCATTAAAAATTCAATCTCTGGACTCAAATGTTTCTTAAAATTTTTAAACAATTATCTTCTGAGTCACTTTATACTTTGTATATTTATAATACAGTTAAATAATGTAAAAATATACATATATTTATAACATATTTTAAAACTTTTGTGTTGATAAAGCCTTTTATTCCGAACTAAATGGCTCAATGTAGTTCTCACCCAGTTCTCAACACAAGCTGCACAGCATGGATGATCCTCAAGGTTATTATGCTCTTAATAAGAGAAATAAGTCAGACAGAGAAATACAAATTACTGCATGGTATCACTTATATGAATTTACAGAAACAAGACAGTAGGATGGTCATTACCAGGGGATGGAGGCTGGGAGAAATAAGCACAGGTTGGTAAACTGATGGTTTATAAGTTGTTAGTTATTAAGATGAGTAAGTTCTGAGGAGCTGATAAATAGCATAGTGACTATAGTTGATATTACTGTTATTGTATAACTGAAATTTGCTAAGAGAGATCTTAAACATTCTCACCAAAAAACAAAGAAACAAACAAAAACTATGTGAGGTGATGGATGCATTACTTTGTGCGAATCCTTTCACAGTGTACACGTATGTCAAATCATCACACTATACACACTGTATCCCAATTTTATTTGTCAGTTAAGTTCAGTTCAGTCGCTCAGTAGTGTCCGACTCTTTGCGACCACATGAATCGCAGCTCACCAGGCCTCCCTGTGCATCACCAACTCCCGGAGTTCATTCAAACTCACATCCATCACAGTCAGTGATGCCATCCAGCCATCTCATCCTCTGTCGTCCCCTTCTCCTCCTGCCCCCAATCCCTCCCAGCATCAGAGTCTTTTCCAATGAGACAACTCTTCACATGAGGTGGCCAAAGTACTGGAGTTTTAGCTTTAGCATCATTCCTTCCAAAGAAATCCCAGGGCTGATCTCTTTCAGAATGGACTGGTTGGATCTCCTTGCAGTCCAAGGGACTCTCAAGAGTCTTCTCCAACACCACAGTTCAAAAGCATCAATTCTTTCTCAATGCTAAGTCACTTCAGTCGTGTCCGACTCTGTGTGACCCCATAGACGGCAGCCCACCAGGCCTCCCCGTCCCTGGGATTCTCCAGGCAAGAACACTGGAGTGGGTTGCCATTTCCTTCTCCAGTGCATGAAAGTGAAAAGAGAAAGTGAAGTCGCTCAGTCATGTCCGACTCTTAGCGACCCCATGGACTGCAGCCTACCAGGCTCCTCCGTCCGTGGGATTTTCCAGGCAAGAGTACTGGAGTGGGGTGCCATTGCCTTCTCCGTCTTTCTCAATAAAGGTGAATAAAGCTTTTTCTGTTAATTTGTTTGCCAAGGAGATTGTAAACATTCTGATACTCAGACTACTCTGGACTAAATAAATCAGAATTTCTTTGGATAGGACCAAGGTGTCAGTAATATTAATACTCCCCAGAAGATTGTCCCTACAAAGTTGAGAACCACTGTTCAAACATATAATAATATCATGGTAATATGCTTGTTACTCAATATGAATTTTTTGAGAAAAAATATTTAATTACTGTGAGCCTGCTGCTGCTAAGTCACTTCAGTTGTGTCCAACTCTGTGTGACCCTATTGACGGCAGCCCACCAGGCTCCCCCGTCTCTGGGATTCTCCAGGCAAGAACACTGGAGTGGGTTGCCATTTCCTTCTCCAACGCATGACAGTGAAAAGTGAAAGTGAAGTAGCTCAGTCGTGTCCAACTCTTCCCTACCCCAAGGACTGCAGCCTACCAGGCTCCTCCCTCCATGGGATTTTCCAGGCAAGAGTACTTGAATGGGTTGCCATTTCCTTCTCCAACTGTGAGCCTAATCTTCAGCAATTTTCCATTACTGATTGTATTTTATCTATGAACTGTTTATAGCAGACTTGTGTTTCTGATCCTACCCCATTTTGAATATGCTCAAAGTCTTTCTGATTTCCTTTAACTAAACAACTATTTGTATTTAATTAGACTGCAAAGCTAAAATCAGCAGAGATGTTAGAATTTTTTACTGGTTTATTTGCATCTCAGGGTACCAAGCAGTGCAACTATCAGATTTCGGAAAGTGTTTTCCATTCCCTCTCTTGGAATCCTGTTGGAGCTGTGTGAGAGCCCTGACAATTTACTTCTGCACTAAGGAGGGTAAAGTGCCTGAGTGGTACATCCCATCACAACCACTTGCAACTTAACGATATATTTATATTTACGAGGGGTGTATGTGTGTGCCAGAATGTCCCTAATGTTCAGGCTCATTTATCCCAGGGCTTAAATTGGCTCTCTATTGCTATTTTAATCTGTACAGACCCAATTACATAAACATGCAAATGCTTCAAAGAAGTGCACATTATAAACATGACAGAGAATGCAGTTTCTGTCAAGAATACCACTGTTAACTATGATTGAAAAGACATGGAGCTTTCTAAATAGAGAGAATACATTTTTACAATATGAACCTTGGAGGAAAAAACATGCAAAAGGTAAATTTTGAGTCATTCTAGAATCCCCTGGGACCTTCTCAATAAGAGTGAAGTGAGTGAAGTCGCTCAGTCGTGTCCGACTCTTTGCGACCCTGTGGACTGTAGCCCACCAGGCTCCTCTGTCCATGGGATTCTCCAGGCAAGAATACCGGAGAGGGTTGCCATTTCCTTCTCCAGGGGATCTTCCCGACCCAAGGATTGAACCCAGGTCTCCGGCATTGCAGGCAGACGCTTTACCCTCTGGGCCACCAGGGAAGTCCCTCTCAATAAGAGGACACTTACAAATAATGATATGTGGTAGTAAGTTCATTTTACAGATTAGTAAGCAAAAGGTGCAAGGGTTACAATAGGCCACCCAAAATTATCTGCAGGTATCCCTGACGCATGAATTGAACATGTCCTTCTGCCTTATCTCATGTACTCAGTCAATGTTCTCTACCTAAAAACAGTTTGAGAAGTGAGAGAATACTGATTCATCTCCTCACCAAAGACCCAAGAGAGCTAAATGCCTAGCTGTGCACCAAAGAACAAAAAGCCAGTGAATTACAATGGAGTAATACGTTTTGTTTTTCCTAAACAAAAACAGCCCTCCCTGTTCGAGTCTTTGGAGGGCATTCAAACAGTTAAAAATTCTGGCAGTTAACAACTTATGTGACATGGGTTTAGAACAATCAAATTAAACACCAGGAGCTCTTTCCTGCAGGCCCCCATCCATGCCAAGGCCTAACTCTCTAGTTTATAGATAAAGAGGCAATCTTAGGAGTCTTAGGACTCACCAAGGGACTTTGTGTCAAAGATATGATCATAGGGCTTGGGTCAGCAGATACATATACCATTTGGTAAAGAGGTATTTCAATACTTTAACAACCGTTCTGTCTAGCTAAATAAATATTATTCCTGTGCCTAATACATGAGATTCTACAATTCTAACACTTACCTTATTGATTAGGGATTTGGATTTCTGCCTAACAGTTTTGGCCCTGGTTATTACATATTTTTCCCTATCCCTTATTAAAGTAAAACACTGTGCTGAAAATTAATGGAGAGGAGATAAATAGAGAGATGGAAGAGAGAAGAAGGGAAAGAAGGAGGTTTAATCAGAGAGGAGAGGCTGGTGTATCTAGACAGTAATTCCAATTACACAAACAATTCCCCCTCCCAATCTCTAATGTTCTAAGCTTGCAAAGAACTTGCAGCCACAGGTTTCTGCCACTCACAATCAGTGCCTCCATTTATCAATTTTACCTTGCACAGCAGTCTGCAGAATACAAATGCAAAGATACAAGAATAATGATTATCTGAGCACAGTCTCCCTTAGATAGTAAAAATGCTGGCTGGAGCAGGTGCTGAGATGCAATAAAACTTATGTTAAGTAGCATTCCTATTCTGTAGTCTATCATATGTGCTAACTAAGATATCTCTTGGTGGCATGTGGAAAACCAACAGTCAATTCTATTTGGCTATTCAATGAGCGGAAAAGGAAATGTGCTTCTGTCACAAGCCAAAACTTATCCTAAGTCAATTCTGCTGGGTGCCATGAGGTTAACTCAACTTCCCAGCATTCACTGATTGAGTTGTGAGAAGTCTGAGAGTCCCACAGCTATCTGATCGTGAGTTCTGAATCTTTTATGCCATTAACCTTTATTCAATCCAATTGCAAAATGCTCCTTTTTATTTGGTCTCAGACTGAATTTAATAGCTGTTGCCAGACTGACAGTCTGAAGACTGAACCATGCATCTCAGGCCAGTGATATTCAGAGGAGCATTCAGATAGAGAATGGCCAAGATGGTATCATTACAGAGGCAATAGGAAGCTCCTCATGTCCCTTAAACTATTCCTACTTCCTAAGCTAGGGACCCACTCCAATGAGATGTCATACTTTTTAGCTTAAAGTTTCATCCCCTTTAAAAATGTTTACACTGTTCAGATGAGTGACTCTAAACTTTATCAGTCATTTAAGCTATCATGAAATTGAGTTTATCAGATCTTTTCCTGAAAGAAACTTCTGTAAGTAAAGAGATAAGAAGCACATGAAGATGCTTATGACTTGAAAGATAAAGATGCCTGAGGGAGAAGAAGATAATGAATGAATGGATGAGCAAAAAAAATACTGCTGTATTACTCACATTTTTTGCCTAAATGGCCTTGTGCCTAGCTTTGATTAAAGGAGACTATCCCTTTCCCCACAAGCTAAATCAACTTCTGTAATCCTTTTTCCCAAAGAGACTCATTAGGCAGGACACTATTTCATACTGTGACAAAAGAGGCTAGTGGCTTTTTACACGCACTCTTCCCTTCCTCCCTAGTAAACTGTAAAGGTCTTAGCTGGACACACTGCTCTGCAGAATTAAAAAAAAAAAAAAAAATCCAGAATCTCTTACAGCTATGTATAGCACATGCCTAAATCTGGCCATTAAAATGTAAGTATTTGGGATTTCCAAGAAGATTGTTTAAAGGAAGTTGACTCATTTGGGTCAGGACCCCTTGTTGTTTCCTACTTCCTCCTGTTATCAGCTTGGCTAGAGTTTTAGTGATCAGCGTATACTCCACAATTAGTCATTTATATCATCTTTTGTATACTCTTAACTCTTTGATCCCTTTCTCATATAACTTTACTGTCTTATCACCTTGAGAAACCCAAATCTTCACTCAGTTTGTGCCTGCATTCACACAAATAAATCGGAGTATAGAAAAGGCACAAAACTATAATGAATGTTTTCATCTTAAATTCATGATTATCAACTCTATTTTAGTTTTTTTTTTTTAAGTGGGTAAAATATACATAACATAAAATTTACCATTTTAACCATTTTTGAAAGTACAGTTCAATGGCATTAAGTAAATTCACATTTAAATGGGGCTTCCTACATGGTGCTAGTGGTAAAGAACCCGCCTGCCAATGCAGAAGACATAAGAGATGTGGGTTTGATCCCTGGGTTGGAAAGATCCCCTGGAGGAGGAAATGGCAACCCACTCCAGTATTCTTGCCTGGAGAATCCTATGGAAAGAGGAGTGAGCCTGGCAAGCTACAGTCCATTGGGTCACAGAGAATAAGACATGACTGAAGTGACTTAGCACTCAAGCACACTGTCATATAACCATCATCAGTCCCATCCACCCCCAGAACTTGTTTCAACTTGCAAAACTGAAACTCTCTACCCATTAAACAATAATTCCTCTTTCCACTCGCTCCAGCCCGAGGTAACCATTACCATACTTTCTGTCTTTATAGTTATCATGAGGATTATATTCAACATCCTAGAGTTATAGCATTCTAATTTGAGTTTATACCAGCGTAAACTCAATAATATACAAAAACACTGCTCCAATACACCTCTCTCCCTATCGCTTTCTGTTACTGATGACACAAACTACATATTTACACACTGTGTGTGCTCAAACATGTAAGATAATTAGTTTTTATTCAGTAGTTTCTTAAATAACATAGAAAACAAAAAGTATTCAAATCACATTACAGTGATACTATATATTTAATTGTCCATGTGCATACATTTACCAAAGATCTTTATTTTTTTTAATAAAACTTTGAGTTACCACCATCTAGAGTCCTTTCATTTCAAACTGAGGCTCTCCCTTTAGCATTTCTTGCAGAGCAGGTCTAGTGGTAATAATTCCCTGATCTTTTCTTTATCTAGGAATATCTTAATTTTTCCATCATTTTTAAGGGGTAGTTTTGCTAGACCCTTGATTGACAGTTTGTATCATTCTTCAGTTTAATATATCAGTCCATTGCCATCTGATCTTCAAGGTTTCTGGTAAGAATCTACTGATAATCTTATTGGGGATTCCACTTGAATGTAACAAGTCTGTGGCTTTCCATGTTGTTGGAAATGGCAAAACTTCATTCTTTTTTAAGGCTGAATATCCCATCACAGATGGACACAATATATTTTATTTATCCATTCATCTACTAAAGGACATTTATGTTGCTTCCATATCTTGGCTATTAAAAAGTAATACACCTATGAACACTGGGATGTACGTTATCTTTTCAAAGTAGTGCTTCCAATTTCTTTGGCTATATACCCAGGAGTGGAATTGTTGGATCACATGGTAGTTCTATTTTTAGTTTTGTTGAGGAACCTCCATGCTGTTTTCCACAGTAACTGCACCAACTTACATTCCCACCTACAGCGTACAAGGATTCCTTTATCTCCACATCCTCACCAACATTTGCTATTTGTAGACTTTTTGATGACAGCCATTCTGACAAGGGTGAAGTTCAATCTTTTTGTGGTTCTGATTTGCATTTCCCTGATGATTAGTAATACTGAGCATCTTCTCATGTGCCTGTTGGACCTCTGTAGTCTTCTTTGGAAAAATGGCTATTTAGGTCTTCTAACTTATCTTCTATCACTTTGTTTATTTGATATTGAGAGGAAGTTACAAGATGGCAGAATAGAAGTACATGAATTCACCTCTTCTTACAAAAGACATCAAAATCACAACTAACTGCTGAACAATCATGACAAAAAAAAATAACTGGAACCTACCAAAAATGATTTCCTACATACAAAGACAAAGAAACCACAATGAGATGATAGGAGGAGCACAATGACAATAAAATCAAATCCTATACGTGCCCGGTAGGTGACCCACAAACTGAAAATTAATTATACCACAGAAGTTCTCCCATAGGAGCTAAAGTTGTAGGCTCCACATCAGGCTTCCCAGCCTGAGGGTCTGGCCAAAATAGGAGGTTTGATCACAGAACTTCCACAGGACTTGGGGAAACAGAAATTCCACTTATAGGGAATACATTAGGTCTCAAACACACCAGCACCCAGGAAAAAAAGCAGTGACCTTATAAAAGATTGGGCCAAGCCTGCCTGCTAGTATTAGAGGGTCTCCTGCAGAGGCAGGAGGATGGCTCTGGGCACAAAGACACTGGCAGTGGGAGTTGTGATGAGTACTCATTGGCATGAGCCCTCCTAGAGGCTGTCATTTCCTCACCAAGACCTAGCCCCACTCAACAGCCTGAAGGCTCCAGTTCTGGGACACCTCAGGCCAAAAAACCAACAGAACAGAAACACAGACTCACCCATCAGCAGATGGGCTGCTTAAAGTATCCCTGAACATGGCCCTTTTCACCAGAGGGACAAGGCCCAGCTCACCAACTAGTGGGCATGAACCAGTCCCTCCCACCAGGATGCTTGCACAAGCCTCTTAGATAGCCTCATCCACCAGAGGGCTTACAGCAGAAGCAAGAAGAACTACAATCCTGAAAACTGTAGAACAGAAAACACAATCACAGAAAGTTAGACCAAATTAGATGGCAGAGGAATATGTCTCAGATTAAGGAACAAGAAAAAAAAACCCAGAAGAACAACTATGTGAAGTAGAGACAGGAAATTTTATTGACTATGCCAAAGCCTTTGACTGGGTGGATCACAATAAACTGTGGAAAATTCTGAAAGAGATGAGAATACCAGACCACCTGACTTGCCTCCTGAGAAACCTATATGCAGGTCAGGAAGCAGCAATTAGAACTGGACATGGAACTACAGACTGGTTGCAAATAGGAAAAGCAGTACGTCAAGGCTGTATATTGTCACCCTGCTTATTTAAATTATATTCAGAGCACATCATGAGAAACGCTGGGCTGGAGGAAGCACAAGCTGGAATCAAGCTTGCCGGGAGAAATATCAATAACCTCAGATATGCAGATAACACCACCCTTATGGCAGAAAGTGAAGAAGAACTAAAGAGCCTAAAGAAAATGAAAAAGGAGAGTGAAAAAACTGGCTTCAAGCTCAACATTCAGAAAACTAAGATCATGGCATGTGATCCCATCACTTCATGGCAAATAGGTGGGGAAACAATGCTAACAGTAGCAGACTTTATTTTGGGGGGCTCCAAAATCACTGCAGTTGGTGATTGCAGCCATGAAATTAAAAGATGCTTACTCCTTGGAAGGAAAGTTATGACCAACATAGACAGCATATTAAAAAGCAGAGACATTGTCAACAAAGGTCCATCTAGTCAAGACTATGGTTTTTCCAGTGGTCATGTATGGATGTGAGAGTTGGACTTTGAAGAAAGCTGAGCACCAAAGAATTGATGCTATTGAACTGTGATGCTGGAGAAGACTCTTGAGAGTCCCTTGGACTGCAAGGAGATCCAATCATTCCATCCTAAAGGAAATCAGTACTGGGTGTTCATTGGAAGGACTGATGTTAAAGCTTAAACTCCAATACTTTGGCCACCTGATGTCAAGAGCTAACTCATTTGAAAAAACCCTGATGCTGGGAAAGATTGAGGGCAGGTGGAGAAGGGGGAGACAGAGGATGAGATGGTTGGATAGCATCCCCGTCTCAATGGACATAGGTTTGGGTGGACTCTGGGAGTTGGTGATGGTCAGAGAAGCCTGGTGTGCTGCGATTCATGGGGTTGCAAAGAGTCGGACACGACTGAGCAACTGAACTGAACTGAACTGAACTGGATGTCATATAGGGGCCAAATCTTGGCCCCAAGACTGAAACAGTTCCACTGGATGTCCTCAACCCAGTGTCCAGTCTCCAACAAATGTGTCCAATATCTACCAGAAATGCCAAGAGGAAAAGCCTCTTTCTCCTGCAAGTTCACACCAGCTCCCTCTACTAAGAAAGTTTAACATGTACTTACTTTATTTTTAATATAAATTTATTTTATTTTTAATATAAATTTATTTTATTTTTAATATAAATTTATTTATTTTAATTGGAGGCTAATTACTTTACGATATTGTATTGGTTTTGCCATACATTGTCATGAATCCCCCATGGATGTACATGTGTTCCCCGTCCTGAATCCTCCTCCCACCTCGCTCCCCATTCCATCCCTCTGAGTCATCCCAGTGAACCAGCCCTGAGCACCCTGTATCATGCATCAAACCTGGACTGGTGATTCGTTTCACATATGATAATTTACATGTTTCAATGCCATTCTCCCAAATCATCCCACCCTTGCCCTCTCCTACAGAGTTCAAAAGACTGTTCTATACATCTGTGTCTCTTTTGCTGTCTTGCATACAGGGCTATCATTACCATCTTTCTAAATTCCATATAAATGCATTAATATACTGTATTGGTGTTTTTCTTTCTGATTTACTTCATTCTGTATGATACAACCCACTTTTATCCACCTCATTAGAACTGATTAAAATGTATTCTTTTTAATGGCTGAGTAATATTCCATTGTGTATATGTACCACAGCTTTCTTATCCATTCCTCTGCTAATGGACATCTAGGTTGCTTCCATGTCCTGACTATTATAAACAGTGCTGCGATGAACATTGGAGTACTGCTAATTGCTAAGTCACTTCAATCCTGTCCGACTCTGTGTGACCCCATAGATGGCAGCCCACCAGGCTTCCCTGTCCCTGGGATTCTCCAGGTAAGAACACTGGAGTGGGTTGCCATTTCCTTCTCCAATGCATGAAAGTGAAAAGTGAAAGGGAAGTCGCTCAGTCATGTCCGACTCTAGTGACTCCATGGACTGCAGCCTACCAGGCTCCTCCGTCCATGGGATTTTCCAGGCAAAAGTACTAGAGTGGGGTGCCATTGCCTTCTCTGTGTACATTGGAGTACACATGTCTCTTTCAATTCTGCTTTCTTCAGTGTGTATGCCCAGCAGTGGGCTTGCTAGGTGGAATGGCAGTTCTATTTCCAGTTTTTTAAGGAATCTCCACACTGTTCTCCATAGTGGCTGTACTAGTTTGCATTCCCACCAACAGTGTAAGAGAGTTCCCTTTTCTCCACACCCTTTCCAGCATTTATTGCTTTTAGATTCTTGGATCTCAGCCATTCTGACTGGCATGAAATGGCAACTCATTGTGGTTTTGATTTGCATTTCTCTAATAATGAGTGATGTTGAGCATCTTTTCATGTGTTTGTTAGCCATCTGTATGTCTTCTTTGGAGAACTGTCTATTTAGTTCTTTGGCCCACTTTTTGACTGGGTCATTTCTTTTTCTGGAATTGAGCTCTAGGAGTTGCTGGAATATTTTTGAGATTAGTTGCTTGTCAGTTGCTTAATTTGCTATTATTTTCTCCCATTCTGAAGGCTGTCTTTTCACCTTGCTTATAGTTTCCTTTCACCTTGCTTATAGAATCAAGCCGGGAGAAATATCAATAACCTCAGATATGCAGATGACACCACTCTTATGGCAGAAAGTGAAGAGGGGCTAAAAAGCCTCTTGATGAAAGTGAAAATGGAGAGTGAAAAGGTTGGCTTAAAGCTCAACATTCAGAAAACGAAGATCATGGCATCTGGTCCCATCACTACATGGGAAATAGATGGAGAAACAGTGGAAACAGTGTCAGACTTTGTTTTTCTGGGCTCCAAAATCACTGCAGAGGGTGACTGTAGCCATGAAATTAAAAGATGCTTACTCCTTGGAAGGAAAGTTATGACCAACCTAGATAGCATATTCAAAAGCAGAGACATTACTTTACCAACAAAGGTTCGCCTAGTCAAGGCTATGGTCTTTCCTGTGGTTATGTATGGATGTGAGAGCTGGACTATGAAGAAGGCTGAGCACCGAAGAATTGATGCTTTTGAACTGTGGTGTTGGAGAAGACTCTTGAGAGTCCCTTGGACTGCAAGAAGATCCAACCAGTCCATTCTGAAGGAGATCAATCCTGGAATTTCTTTGGAAGGAATGATGCTAAAGCTGAAACTCCAGTATTTTGGCCACCTCATGCGAAGAGTTGACTCATTGGAGAAGACTCTGATGCTGGGAGGGATTGAGGGCAGGAGGAGAAGGGGACGACAGAGGATGAGATGGCTGGATGGCATCACTGACTTGATGGGTGTGAGTCTGAGTGACCTCCGGGAGCTGGTGATGGACAGGGAGGCCTGGCGTGCTGCGGTTCATGGGGTCGCAAAGAGTCGGACACGACTGAGGGACTGATCTGATCTGATAGTTTCCTTTGTTGTGCAGAAGCTTCTAAGTTTAATTGGGTCCAATTTGTTTATTTTTGCTTTTATTTCCAATATTCTGGGAGGTGGGTCATAGAGGATCCTGCTGTGATTTATGTCAAAGAGTGCTTTGCCTATGTTTTCCTCTAGGAGTTTTATAGTTTCTGGTCTTACAGTTAGATCTTTAATCCATTTTGAGTTTATTTTTGTGTATGGTGTTAGAAAGTGTTCTAGTTTCATTCTTTTACAAGTGGTTGACCAGTTTTACCACCACAACTTGTTAAAGAGATTGTCTTTTCTCCATTGTATATTCTTGCCTCCTTTGTCAAGATAAGCTGTCCATAGGTGTGTGGATTTATCTCTGAGCTTTCTATTTTGTTCCATTGATCTATATTTCTGTCTTTGTGCCAGTACCATACTGTCTTGATGACTGTGGCTTTGTAGTATAGCCTGAATTCAGGCACGTTGATTCATCCAGATCCATTCTTCTTTCTCACGGTTGCTTTGGCCATTCGAGGTTTTTTTGTATTTCCATACAAATTGTGAGATTATTTGTTCTAGTTCTGTGAAAAATACCTTTGATAGCTTGATAGGGATTGCATTGAATCTATAGATTGCTTTGGGTAGTATACTCATTTTCACTATATTGATTCTTCCGATACACGAGCACAGTATATTTCGGAGATCAGCCGAGACTGGGCACATTCAGGCTGGTATGGCCGGAGACTAGCATGGTATATTTCTCAATCTATTAGTGTCCTCTTTGATTTCTTTCACCAGTGTTTTATAGCTTTCTATATATAGTTCTTTTGTTTCTTTAGGTAGATATATTCCTAAGTATTTTATTCTTTTTGTTGCAATGGTGAATGAAATTGTTTCCTTAATTTCTCTTTCTGTTTCTTCATTGCTAGTGTATAGGAATGCAAGGGAATTCTGAGTGTTGATTTTATATCCTGCAACTTTAGTATATTAATTGATTAACTCTAGTAATTTTCTGGTGGAGTCTTTAGGCTTTTCTATGTAGAAGATCGTGTCATCATACTTTAAAGGGGAAATGCTTAGATAATTTTTCTTGTACATCAAAACACATATATTAGAACTGAGAAGCTAACTGAACCAAATTTCTAATCAGCATTTTAACTTGAGATGTCCAAACTCCTAAATTTCTGACCCAAACCTTTTCCTTGTTCAGTCTTCCCCATCTTAGTAAAGAGCAACTTAATTATTCCATTTCAACAGACCGAAATCTTTGTAGCCATACTGACTTCTGTGTTTTGCTTCCATGCCACACTCTTTATATGTTAATAAATGATGCTGCCTCTATCTTCACATTAAGTCTGAAATCAATCTACTTATCAAATTTATGACTACCACACTAGTCCAAGTCACCATCATCTCTCACTCTGTCAATGACAAAATTCTGACTGATCTCCCTGCTTCCACATGGTTAGTTAGTGGGTCTGTTCTCTAACACAGCAAGAAGATGTGATCTTGATGAAACAAAAGCATAAATTGTATCATGTCACTTTTCTGCTTAATGTCCCTGCTCCTGCCTTCAGCCTACATTGAAAATCTTTAAAGCAGCTAATAAAATGTATTCAATATGTCAACCCACCCACAGTCTCTCTCACATTCTGCTTAACCCTCCACTCATTCAGCCACATTCACTTCTTTGCTTTTTCTCAAATACACACATCAGGCTCATTCCTCCTGTAAGGACTTTGATGCTGCTTTCCTCTGCTTAGAACACTTTTGCTTCAGATATCTACATGACTTACTCCTTGGTGTTCGTTCTTTAGTCTTACACTCAAAAGTCACCTACTTGGCAAGATGTCTTGTAGCCACACTATGTATAATGCAACCAGATCCTAGAATAATTCCTGCCACAGGGTAGATGCCAACAAATACTGGCTAGATAAATTAATAAATCTTGACATGAGGTGGCCTTATGAATGAACCCATATGCTAATAAAGGGATATATGATCCTACGTACCTGATAATATTAATACCATAGAACCACCACACTAGCCCTGGACTGCTTACTTCCAGACTTCCTTTAAGTGAGAGAAACTAACTTCTTATTTGTGTTTAGTCGCTCAATCATGTCTGACTCTTTGCAACCCCATGGACTGCAACCCACCAGGCTCCTATGTTCATGGGGATCCTCCAGGCAAGGATACTGGAGTGGGTTGCCATTCCTTTCTCCACAGGACCTTCCCAACCCAGGGATTTAACTCAGGTTTCCCACATTGCAAGCGGATTCTTTACCAACTGAGCCACCCCACTGCTATTCAGGAATTTTACATCATGTAATTGACTAATCTTGTTTTACTTCTATGCATGTGGTAGTTGACCAATCTTGATATTTGTTTCTAAAGCTCATTCATTTCCAGACCTAAATTTATGTTAGAATCAACTGAAAAACTTTCAGTAACTACTAATACTTGGGCTTCACTCCCAGGCCTGCTGATTTAATTGATATTACTAGAGCTAGACATTATTATTTAGAAGCCTCCCAGCACTTCTACCATGCAGCCAGAATTCAGAGGAATTGCTCTAAGCTTTTTTGTTAAATGTTTTTCTGTCATTTTTCCAAATAAATAGTTACCTTTTTTGGTCCCAGTTTCTATCCACTGACTCTTATTTGCAATCATTGGATTATACCAAAGAAGTAGAATAATTTAAAAAAATAAATAATAATGGAAACAAATACTATTTACCTATTATTTATACCTTAAAGTGTTTTCATATAACAACCAACTCTATTAAGAATGTTTTGATTGCTTTTTCCACTTTTCAGATGATGAGATCTCCTGTTAAGATGACAAGACCATCTTTGGTTAGGTCTTTGGTCAAAATGACTCACTGTATTAAGAGCAAAACCTGCTCCAATTTGAGAAGTACAAAACTTGAAACATGTATTTTCCATTCCTGCTGACCCGAGGGTGCCTTAAAGCTACTTTAGACAATGACTAATTGACTAAGAAAGAACTAACCTTGCTTAATTCCAGATACCAACCTCAAGGACACAGGCCAGGAAACTGGCAATAATTTACATTATTAGCCAGTCATGGAGCCAACTCATAGTTCTCTTAGAGATAAAAATAAAGGTCTAACAAACATTCCTAAGTTGTTTTTACAGGAAGAAGACCCCCACTGGATGAAAACCACTGACAGCAAGCACAGTGACTCCAAACTGGTTGAAAACAGAAAATGGTGATGCTCACAACTTGACCTTGATGCCAACTTGTTTGAGAATTGTGCATGAGCTGCTTATACATCTTATAGCCTCCTACCTCTCAGATCAGATCAGATCAGTCGCTCAGTCGTGTCCGACTCTTTGCGACCCCATGAACCGCAGCACGCCAGGCCTCCCTGTCCATCACCAGCTCCCGGAGGTCACCCAGACTCGCATCCATCAAGTCAGTGATGCCATCCAGCCATCTCATCCTCTGTCGTCCCCTTCTCCTCCTGCCCTCAATCCCTCCCAGCATCAGAGTCTTCTCCAATGAGTCAACTCTTCGCATGAGGTGGCCAAAATACTGGAGTTTCAGCTTTAGCATCATTCCTTCTAAAGAAATTCCAGGATTGATCTCCTTCAGAATGGACTGGTTGGATCTTCTTGCAATCCAAGGGACTCTCAAGAGTCTTCTCCAACACCACAGATCAAAAGCATCAATTCTTCGGTGCTCAGCCTTCTTCACAGTCCAGCTCTCACATCCATACATGACCACAGGAAAGACCATAGCCTTGACTAGGCGAACCTTTGTTGGTAAAGTAATGTCTCTGCTTTTGAATATGCTATCTAGGTTGGTCATAACTTTCCTTCCAAGGAGTAAGCGTCTTTTAATTTCATGGCTGTAGTCACCATCTGCAGTGATTTTGGAGCCCAGAAAAACAAAGTCTGACACTGTTTCCACTGTTTCCCCATCTATTTCCCATGTAGTGATGGGACCAGATGCCATGATCTTCGTTTTCTGAATGTTGAGCTTTAAGCCAACCTTTTCACTCTCCACTTTCACTTTCATCAAGAAAATCAGAGATACCAAAGGAACATTTCATGCAAAGATGGGCACAATAAAGGACAGAGATGGTGTGGATCTAACAGAAGCAGAAGATATTAAGAAGAGGTGGCAAGAATACACAGAAGAACTGTACAAAAAAGAGCTTCAAGACCCAGATAATCATGATGGTGTGATCACTGACCTAGAGCCAGACATCTTGGAATGTGAAGTCAAATGGGCCTTAGAAAGCATCACTACGAACAAAGCTAGTGGAGGTGATGGAATTCCAGTGGAGCTATTCCAAATCCTGAATGATAATGCTGTGAAAGTGCTACACTCAATATGCCAGCAAATTTGGAAGACTCAGCAGTGGCCACAAGATTGGAAAAGGTCAGTTTTCATCCCAATCCCAAAGAAAGGCAATGCCAAGGAGTGCTCAAACTACCGAACAATTGCACTCATTTCACACGCTAGTAAAGTAATGCTCAAAATTCTCCAAGCCAGGCTTCAGCAATATGTGAACCGTGAACTTCCTACCTCTCACAACCTTTAAAACCTTTGTCTCCTAACCAGCAACCTGGAGATGATCTTAGGATGTTGTCCACCATCTTTCCAGACAGCCTGCCTCCTGAATAATAGGTTTTCCTTTCCACCAATCCATATCTCTTGAGTATTGGCCTTTTTGAGCAGAGAGTAGCCAAAGTTAGTTTTCAGTACCAGCCTTGTTCAGGTTCATCACCGTTATGCTCAGTTCTTTGGTTTGTCCCAAGCTCTAAAATAGGCTGGCATAGTCCAGCTCTTCCTCCTCAGGGGCCAAAGACTAGGATGGAGCTTTGTCTTATTGTGACTAGAGAAAAAATGAGTCCTAAATAAATCTTTTGTAGATTCTGTTTCACAGGATTGCCAACAAAGTAACACAAACCTAAAGAGAATAAGAAACATCCAAACCAACTGAGCAAGGAGAATGTATCCAAAAGCCAAAGAATCAGACTTTAAAAGACTTCAAAAGAAATAAGGTCACATCATTATTGAGCAAGGACAGGGTATACGTTTTATTACACAAATCTAGGCCCATTAAATGAAAACTAAAACTACAGACTCATGGTATTTTATCATATTCCAGACCACCTGACCTGCCTCTTGAGAAACCTATATGCCAGGAAGCAACAATTAGAACTGGACATGAAACAATAGACTGGTTCCAAATATGAAAAGAAGTATGTCAAGGCTGTATATTGTAACCCTGCTTATTTAACTTATATTCAGAGTACATCATGAGAAACGCTGGGCTGGAAGAAGCAGAAGCTGGAATCAAGATTGCCGGGAGAAATATCAATAACCTCAGATATGCAGATGACACCACCCTTATGGCAGAAAGTGAAGAAGAACTAAAGAGCCTAAAGAAAATGAAAAAGGAGAGTGAAAAAAACTGGCTTCAAGCTCAACATTCAGAAAACGAAGATCATGGCATCTGGTCCCATCACTTCATGGGAAATAGATGGGGAAACAGTGGAAACAGTGTCAGACTTTCTTTTTCTGGGCTCCAAAATCACTGCAGATGGTGACTGCAGCCATGAAATTAAAAGACGCTTACTCCTTGGAAGGAAAGTTATGACCAACCTAGATAGCATATTAAAAATCAGAGACATTACTTTGCCAACAAAGGTCTGTCTAGTCAAGGCTATGGTTTTTCCAGTGTTCATGTATGGAAGTGAGAGTTGGACTGTGAAGACGGCTGAGTGCCGAAGAATTGATGCTTTTGAACTGTGGTGCTGGAGAAGACTCTTTAGAATCTCTTGGACTCTTGCAAGGAGATTCAATGAGTCCATTCTGAAAGAGATCAGCCCTGGGATTCTGGGGATCAGCCTGGGATTTCTTTGGAAGGAATGATGCTAACGCTGAAACTCCAGGACTTTGGCCACCTCATGCGAAGAGTTGACTCATTGGAAAAGATCCTGATGCTGGGAGGGACTGGGGGCAGGAGGAGAAAGGGACGACAGAGGATGAGATGGCTGGATGGCATCACCAACTCGATGGACATGAGTTTGAGTAAACTCCAGGAGTTGGTGATGGACAGGGAGGCCTGGCGTGCTGCAGTTCATGGGGTTGCAAAGAGTTGGACACAACTGAGACTGAACTGAACTGAACTCACTGAATCTATGAACCAGACAACAGAGAGCCACTTATCTAGACTTTAAAATAAAAGTGGAGATAATTCCAAGGGCTTCACCATACCTATTGTTCTTAGCCAGCAAGTTTTGACATATTTGACTGATACTTGTGTTAAATGATAAGACAGAGCCATCCATGCCCTTATCATGAATCAAGGACAAATGGGTAAAGTGAAAGTGTTGGTCACTCAGTTGTGTCCAACTCTTTGCGACCCCATGGACTGTAGCTCCCAGGTTCCTCTGTCCATGGAATTCTACAGGAAAAAAATGCTGGAGTGGGTAGCCATCACCTTCTCCAAGGGATTTTCTCAACATAGGTATAAAACCCAGGTCTGCATTGCAGACAGATTCTTTACCATCTGAGCCACTAGGGAAAGCCCATAAAATGGGGAAAGATATCATAAACATAAATCCTTGCTCTGGCCCAACTGGAGGATCAATTATGCTATGATTTCAGTGCTTAATAATTATTATATTATTTTTATTATTGAGAAGCAGCATAGCATAGTGATTATGTTATAAAAATGTTTCATGCTTTAGCTTCCTCATTAGTAAAATGGAAATAACAATAACATCCCTTACATTAGTCTACTGTAGGGATTAAATATATCACGTACTGTGTTTAGAAATTGTGTAATCCCATTTAAGCAGTTATATGGGGAACATTTGCCATTATTATTTATATTACTAGTAACATTATTGGGGAAGGAAATGGCAACCCACTCCAATATTCTTGCCTGGGAAATCGCATGGCCAAAAGAGCCTGGTGGGCTACAGTTCATGGGGTCCAAGTCAGACGGAAAACCCCCACTACCAAACCCGTGGGCCGGCCTGGTGGGCTGCTGTCCATGGGGTCGCACAGAGTCAGACACAACTGCAGCAACTTTGCAGCAGCAGTAACATTATTAGTAATGTTATTAGTAACATCAGCATATGGAGAAATTTAATTCACACAATTTCACACTCATTTTGGCAAAGATAGTTGTTATGAGTTGAACTGTGTGTCCTCACCCCCCTGTCAAAATTTTTATATTGAAATCTTAATTCCTAGTATCTCACATTGTGACTGCATTTAGAAATGGGGCATTTAAAGAGGTAACTGAGGTAAAATGAGGTTATATGGATGGGCCCTAAACCCATCCATAAGATGAGTGTCCTTATCAGAAGAGGCGCTTAGGACACAAACACACACAGAGGGAAGACCATGTGAAGACATTGGAAAAACACAGTTATTTATAAGCTAAGGAAAGAGGCCTCAGGAAAAAAAAAAACAGCCCTGCTGTCTCCTTGATCTCAGACTTCTAGTCTTCAGAACTGTGATAAAATACTTTTTTGTTATTTAAGCCACCCAGTCTGTGGTACTTTATTATGGCAGCCCTAGCAAAGTAATACAACAGTGCTATTTGTTTATTTCTTATAAATGTACCTAATGTTGATGTCTTGCCCACCCTTTGCCAAGACAGTATATATTTTAGCATTCCTGAGGATCCTCCCAACATTGGGATGACATGTGAGGGACTTCAGTAACACAATGGCAAGAAATGGCCTCCCTGGTCACTGGTGTCCTCCCAGTAGTTACTACCTAGACATATTTAACATGGTCCCTCTAGGTCTAGCCTTCTTCTAGACAGCTGCTTCTGTATGCCACAATGGGAATTAGGAATCTTTGCAAGCCTGGGATCTGTACGGCATTCCTTTCTGAGGTCTAGTGTCTCTACCCACAGCACTGAGAGTGAGGAGGATCTCTCCTGTGACCCTTGAGGTACCCTTCTAATAATTCCCCTGCCTTATATGCTAAGCTATAGGATATTCATTTCAATAGGAGGAAAATTATTCACTTCCCTTTCATCTCTTTCATGAGGCATTCATTCTCCTCTCCCTCAAGAGGACCTAGCATAATCTCACCACAGAACTAGACTGTCATAAAATAAAAATCTGGGTGAAAATGAAACTTCTGTTTTTTCCTGCCTATATTTTCCTTAAGACAAAAAAGTCACAGAGCCTGGAACCCTACTTGAATGAGGGTATAAATTTTAAAAATAGATTAAAAAAATTAAGTTAACATCAAAAAGTTGGCCTGAAACATTAGCAATAGTTTTTATACAGACACTCGAAGACATAAATTTCATGATTTTTTTTAAATTTTGAAAACATGGGCAAAGGGATTTTCCTGGCAGTCCAGTGTAGGACTTCATCTTTCAATGCATGGGGTGCTGATAAAGATGTGGCTGTGGTTTCCAGAAGGACTAGAATTGTCACTGTAGCCACTGATATGCCAGGAGTATACTTTTGCTAAAACCACTTCCTTTATGAGGGAATTATCCACTTTGCATATTTTTTGTCTCACTAGGTCTATACTCAAAACCCAGTATCAGTACACCCATTTGAGAAATTTTTATTTTCCAAAGCCATTGCTTCAAATGAAGCTGAGAAACATCTAGCATTTTTAGTTTCTGCAGTTTAAATTTGGCTCTGTCTCCCATCAAGACTTCTTTCACATAGGTAAAGAATTCAAAGGCTAAGGTGCTGAAAAAATCTTAAAAAAATAAAAAAAGAAGAAGAAGATCTCCACAACAGACTACTAGGAAGCTGAAAGAGAGAAAACAAAACAGATAAGAATTCAGGATTTGGTATGGAGTGCTTATGACTGTAAGTGATAAAATAACTGACTAGGAGTAATTTAAACAATAAAAGGTATTTTATCACATTATACAAAATATGAAAGTAAGAAGTTACTTGTCTTAACTCAGTAGCTCAGCATTGTCAAAATTAGGTTAAAAATTCTCTTGGCCTTTCCTTCCTAATTCCAATAACACATTTTTTTTTTTTTTTAATCTTTCAAACAGTAAAAGGAAAGAAGGAAGACGAGTACCAACAGAGTTCTATAAATGTCTCATGGGCCAGAATCATTGGCAACTAGACCACAGAAGAACATAGCACTAAAGCCACAGCTAGAATGGTATTTTCCTCATATGTAAGTTAATGTGACCCTACAGAGTTCCTTTTAAAAATCCTAATTAAAACTAATTTCTAACAAATGTGTTCCTGTTCTGTTTACAAAAGTATATGCTTGCCAACCTTGAGTGATCACTTTTACAAGTTACAATCTTCATATTTTCAAGATTTTAACCATTAATTGCATCTAAGCATACATGTAGCAGAGAATATAAGTAAATATACAATATGTTATAGAACTAAAATGGTGGAAATTAAGGAAATTCACCTGGTTTATCACTGCCTTCCATATTCTGTAGAATTTATTAACAACCTCATGTATTCTTTTATTTTTCTCTCCCATCAGATACAGTTCATAGTCATTGCCAAGAACAATCTCATTTGTCTTAGCTATTACTGGAGTGTTTATAATTTTGTGGCTTTCTAAATGTTTTCTTTGATTCTGTAACTCTTTGAAAACTCACTTTAAGTGGTCTTGTTTGGTAATATATAAAATGCCATTTCTAAGGTCTCAGTGTCTTTTCCAGTCATCTGTATAATCTGCCTACTTTGATATGAGCATTCCAGATACTCCCTTTTCCCATCTCCTTGCTACTCGTTATTTTAAAGAGAGGACCAGACATACAGTAGTAAATATATGGGCACATCACATGTCTCCATATAAATGAGATGTCAAAATTAAGTGGCACAACAATGAAAAACTCCTGTAAAAGATCACTCGAGATAGTCTGGGTTGGGATCCAGGCTATGCTTTGTATTATTCAGGTAACTTTAGCAGGTCACTCAATCTCTTGGGGCCCTTTTTCAAGACATGTACCTTTCTTCTTATATTTTTGTGAAGAATCTTGTGAAGATTTTGGATATAGAATATTTTTTTTAAGTTTATAACATTGTTTTTAAAGAAAAGGTAACACATACTATGTATTATTATTCATTGTTGTTGTTCAATTGCTAAGTCATGTCCAACTCTTTGCAGCCCCATGGACTGCAGCACGCCAGGCTTTCTGGTCCTTCACTACCTTCTGGAGTTTGCTCAAACTCATGTCCATTGAGTCACAATCCTCCTGGAAAGCATTCAACAAATATTGTTCACCCTTACCTCCATGTTTCCTTCACCTCTTCCTCATCTTATGTCTCCTCTATCTGCCTCCATTGTGACTACAGTGTTCTTACCTAACAAAGTGGATAGAAAAGGTAAACAAAAGACGTAGGTTTATGTTAGATTCTGCTGAGGATAAACTGTAGAGATCAATCCGGTTGTAATCACCTTATTCTTATTCTTTTCGTCAGGACCTTGAGTAGCAGTTCTGGACTGTATATTAGCTGTCAAGGGCCGTTACTTATTTAACATGATAGAAGTTTCTGTCCCAGCAGGGTTGATTTCTTGAACTTGTTCAGTCTTACCTGAGATTCAGCTCCTGTTCTGTGCCTTTGTCACCTGGTCTAAACCTGCCTAATGAGGTGATTGTGTTAAATCTCAGGCTTCTTGGTATTTGGCCATAGCCTTACCTATTAATTTATCCTGTTGTGTCTCCTATTTTCTCCAGGAGGAGATGGTAAGGTTTTTAAAGTGAGTTTTATGGTTGACCCATGATCAGATTAAGATACTTGTCTTTCACATATTTATGACTAATGTTCCAAGAAGCTGAAACCATTGATGGTAGACCATGCTAGACCCTTACTATGTACACCCACTTACTCAAGGGGGACTCAGCTTAACAGCTAATCCAAAACAGGCTCAAAACCTACAAGAAAGTGTATAATATTTCCTTGACGTTTTCTCATTCACTGTCACTTTTTTACTCACTTCCTTAAGGTTTCTTTTAAGAAGATTTCTTTCTTGACTAGGGAATAATTTTAGTTCACCTTTGATTTTTAAAATTACTTGATGTGTGCATGAAACAAAGTGTATAGTTTCATGTCCTTATGCCTCTGCAAGTTTTTGTCTTCCAGTGGTCATACTTTGGTAAAATTGGACTCCTTTGATTTCCTAAATAAAAACTATTTTCCTTACAGAGACCATTGCTTCTCCATGCAGGAAGTAAAAGAAAGTTACTTTTTCCAGTATCTTCTCTTATTCACAAAAGACTCTTCCAGTGAAGATTTTTGTGGTGCTGAGATAACAGGTGACCAATTGCCCACCAGCAAATATGAGAACAGGGCAGAGGTACATTCTCTAGGAAAGTCAGTGAAGACAAGGTGTTAGTGTGTATGCCACACACTATAAAAAAGTATGGAAAACACAGAGGCTAAGAGTGACAGCACCCAACTCACACCTGCTCATGCAAAGGAAGTAATTTATTAGTTCACAAACCTGGAAAGGATGCTGGAGACAGAGCACAGCATAAAAGGAAAGCTTTAGACCCAGGGCCAATAGATGGATGCTGGAACTCAGAGGCCATCATCTCTTCTGCCACTCAAATACTGCTTCCCTCTGCTTGATTTACCTTTCTCTCTCTTTTTTATTAACATATAACATAGCCACATTCATTTAAGAATGTATTCCAATATCAAATAGAGAAGTTCAACAATGTAAAAACCACAACTAATTTTGCAACAACCTTATACTCTACTCTCTGATTTCCCTTCCCCAGCTCCCATCCCCAGAGAAGCAACATTCTGTTATTATCAGTTTTCCCAGAGTCAGACTGATGCACTTGGAGACATTCTCCCATTGTCTCAGCTAGCTGTTTCTGAATAAAGGATCTACATTTCCAATTATCAAAGGGAACCATGGGTAATGCCATTTAAAGAGAGGGAGAGGGTAATGTGTGTTTGTAAAACCAAAGACCCAAGGACAATTTTGTCAGGAATGCAATTTTCTGGTTCTTCAGAGAGGTGAGGGTGTCATGTACAGGATGTCACATTGTACTCTGCCCCTTCCACTATCCATCTGTAGAGAGTGCTGCCACTTAGGAAGACAAACTTTATTGTAAGGATTATTTGCCTATTTCAAACTATCTTTTCCCTCTTGGCTCTGATTTCTCATTCTTTTACTTTTTTTAAATTATGTATTTTTTATTGAAGGGTAATTGCTTTACAGAATCTCACTGCTTTCTGTCAAACCTTAACATGAATCAGCCATAGGTATTCATGTATCCCCTCCCGTTTGAACCTCCCTTCCATCTCCCTCCCCATCACTCTAGGTTGATACAGAGCCCCTGTTTGAGTTTCCTGAGCCATACAAAAAATTCCAGTTGGCTACCTATTTTACATATAGTAATGTAAGTTTCCATGCTACTCTTTGCATACATCTCACTCTTTCCTCTCCTCTTCCCATGTCCATAAGTCTATTCTCTATGTCTGTTTCTCCATTGTTGCCCTGTAAATAAATTCTTCAGTACTATTTTTCTAGATTCTGTATGTACATATTCAGATCAGATCAGATCACACTCAGTTGTGTCCAACTCTTCGCAACCCCATGAATCACAGCACTCCAGGCCTCCCTGTCCATCACCAATTCCTGGAGTTCACTCAGACTCAAGTCCATCAAGTCAGTGGTGCCATCCAGCCATCTCATCCTCTGTCGTCCCCTTCTCCTCCTGCCTCCAATCCCTCCCAGCATCAGAGTCTTTTCCAATGAGTAAACTCTTCGCATGAGGTGGCTAAAGTACTGGAGTTTCAGCTTTAGCATCATTTCTTCCAAAGAAATCCCAGGGCTGATCTCCTTCAGAATGGACCGGTTGGATCTCCTTGCAGTCCAAGGGACTCGCAAGAGTCTTCTCCAACACCACAGTTCAAAGCATCAATTCTTTTGTGCTCAGCCTTCTTCACAGTCCAGTTCTCACATCCATACATGACAACAGGATAAACCATAGCCTTGACTAGATGGACCTTTGTTAGCAAAGTAATGTCTCTGCTTTTGAATATGCTATCTAGGTTGGTCATAATTTTCCTTCGAAGGAGTAAGTGTCTTTTAATTTCATGGCTGCAGCCACCATTTGCAGTGATTTTGGAGCCCAGAAAAAGAAAGTCTGACACTGTTTACACTGTTTCCCCATCTATTTCCCATGAAGTGATGGGACCAGATGCCATGATCTTCATTTTCTGAATGTTGAGATTTAAGCCAACATTTCACTCTCCACTTTCACCTTCATCAAAAGGCTTTTTAGTTCCTCTTCACTTTCTGCCATAAGGGTGGTATCATCTGCATATATGAGATTATTGATATTGCTCCCAAAAATCTGGATTCCAACTTGTGCTTCTTCCAGCCCAGCATTTCTCATGATGTACTCTGCATATAAGTTAAATAAACAGGGTGACAATATACAGCCTTGACGTACTCCCTTTCCTATTTGGAACTAGTCTGTTGTTCCAAGTCCAGTTCTAACTGTTGCTTCCTGACCTGCATACAAGTTTCTAAGAGGCAGGTCAAGTGGTCTGGCATTCCCATCTCTTTCAGAATTTTCCACAGTTTATTGTGATCTACACAGTCAAAGGCTTTGGTATAGTCAATAAAGCAGAAATAGATGTTTTTCTGGAACTCTCTTGCTTTTTCCATGATCCAGCGGATGTTGGCAATTTGATCTCTGGTTCCTCTGCCTTTTCTAAAACCAGCTTGAAACATCAGGAAATTCATGGTTCACATATTGCTGAAGCCTGGCTTGGAGAATTTTGAGCATTACTTTACCACTGTGTGAGATGAGTGCAATTGTGCGGTAGTTTGAGCATTCTTTGAAATTGCCTTTCTTTGGGATTGGAATGAAAACTGACCCTCTCTAGTCCTGTGGCCACTGCTGAGTTTTCCAAATTTGCTGGCATATTGAGTGTAGCACTTTCACAGCACCATCTTTCAGAATTTGGAATAGCTCAACTGGAATTCCATTACCCCCACTAGCTTTGTTCGTAGTGATGCTTTCTAAGGCCCACTTGACTTCACATTCCAGGATTTCTGGCTCTAGTTCAGTGATCACACCATCGTGATTATCTGGGTCATGAAGCTCTTTTTTGTACAGTTCTTCTGTGTATTCTTGCCACCTCTTCTTAATATCTTCTGCTTCTGTTAAATCCATACATACCATTTCTGTCCTTTATCGAGCCCATCTTTGCATGAAATGTTCCTTTGGTATCTCTGATTTTCTTGAAGAGATCTCTAGTCTTTCCCATTCTGTTGTTTTCCTCTATTTATTTGCATTGATTGCTGAAGAAGACTTTCTTATCTCTTTCTGCTATTCTTTGGAACTCTGCATTCAGATGCTTATATCTATCCTTATCTCCTTTGCTTTTCACTTCTCTTCTTTTCACAGCTATTTGTAAAGCCTCTCCAGACAGCCATTTTGCTTTTCTGCATTTCTTTTCCATGGGGATGGTCTTGATCCCTGTCTCCTGTACAATGTCACGAACCTCATTCCATAGTTCATCAGGTACTCTATCTATCAGACCTAGTCCCTTCTATCTATTTCTCACTTCCACTGTATAATCATAAGGGATTTGATTTAAGTCATACCTGAATGGTCTAGTGGTTTTCCCTACTTTCTTCAATTTCAGTCTGAATTGGGCAATAAGGAGTTCATGGTCTGAGCCACAGTCAGCTCCTGGTCTTGTTTTTGCTGACTGTATAGAGCTTCTCCATCTTTGGCTGCAAAGAATATAATCAATCTGATTTTGGTGTTGACCATCTGGTGATGTCCATGTATAGAGTCTTCTTGGGTTGTTGGAAGAAGGTGTTTATTACGACTAGTGCATTTTCTTGGCAAATCTCTATTAGTCTTTGCCCTGCTTCATTGCATATTCCAAGGCCAAATTTGCCTGTTACTCCAGGTGAGTGACCTCCGGGAGTTGGTGATGGACAGGGAGGCCTGGCGTGCTATGGTTCATGGGGTTGCAAAGAGTCGGACACAACTGAGAGACTGATCTGATCTGATCTGATCAGGTGTTTCTTGACTTCCTACTTTTGCATTACAGTCCCCTATAATGAAAAGGACATCTTTTTTGGGGTGTTAGTTCTAAAAGGTCTTGTAGGTCTTCATAGAACCGTTCAACTTCAGCTTCTTCAGCATTATCTATCGGGACATAAACTTGGATTACTGTAATATTGAATGGTTTGCCTTGGAAAGGAACAGAGATCATTCTGTCGTTTTTGAGATTGCATTCAAGTCCTGCATTTCAGACTCTTTTGTTGACCATGATGGCCGCTCCATTTCTTCTGAGGAATTCCTGCCCGCAGTAGTAGATATAACGATCATCTGAATTAAATTCATCTTTTCCAGTCCATTTCAGTTTGCTGATTCCTAGAATGTCGACATTCACTCTTGCCATCTCTTGTTTGACCACTTTCAATTTGCCTTGATTCATGGACCTGACATTCCAGGTTCCTATGCAATATTGCTCTTTATAGCATCAGACCTTGCTTCTATCACCAATCACATCCTCAGCTGGGTATTCTTTTTGCTTTGGCTCCATCCCTTCATTCTTTCTGGAATTATTTCTCCACTGATCTCCAGTAGCATATTGGGTACCTACTGACCTGGGGAGTTTCTCTTTCAGTATCCTATCATTTTGCCTTTTCATACTGTTTATGGGATTCTCAAGGCAAGAATACTGAAGTGGTTTGCCATTCCCTTCTCCAGCAGACCACGTTCTGTCAGATCTCTCCACCATGACCTGCCCATCTTGGGTTGCCCCACGGGCATGGCTTAGTTTCATTGAGTTAGACAAGGCTGTGGTCCTATGTGATTAGATTGACTAGTTTTCTGTGAGTATGGTTTCAGTGTGTCTGCCCTTTGATGCCCTCTTGCAACATTTACCATCTTACTTGGATTTCTCTTACCTTGGGCGTAGGATATCTCTTCACGGCTGCTCCAGCAAAGCGCAGCCATTGCTCCCTACCTTGGACGAGGGGTATCTCCTCACCACTGCCCTTCCTGACCTTCAATGTGGGATAGCTCCTCTAGGCCCTGCTGCACCCGCGGCTCCTTGGACATGGGGTTGGTCCTCTTGGCCACTGCCCCTGGCCTCCGGGGTGTGTTGCTCCTCCTGGCCGCAGCCCCTGGCCTCGGGTGTGGGGGCGTGGGGTAGCTCCTCCCGTCCGCCGCCCCTGACCTCGGACGCGGGGAAACTCCTCTTGTCGCCACTCCTGACCTCAGACACTGGGTATCTTCTCTCAGCTGCAACCCTGACCTTGGACGCAGGGTAGCTCCTCTCAGCCATTCCTGCCCCATCATGTATAGTAGTATGAAACATTTAAATATAGTAATGTAAGTCTCCATGCTACTCTTTCCATACATCTCCCCCTTTCCTCTCCTCTTCCCATGTCCATAAGTCTATTCTCTATTTCTGTTTCTCCATTGTTGCCCTGTAAATAAATTCTTCAGTACCATTTTTCTAGATTCTGTATATACATGTTAGAATATGATATTTATCTTTGTCTTTCTGACTCACTTCACTCTGTTAATAGGTTCTAGGTTCATCCTCCTCATTAGAATTGACTCAAAGGTGTTCCTTTTATGGCCGAGCAATATTTCATTATGTATAGGTACCACACTTCTTTATCCATTCATCTGTCGATGGACATTTAGGTTGTTTCCATGTTCTCAGTTCAGTTGCTCAGTGTGTCTGACTCTTTGTGACCCCATGAACCTCAGCATTCCAGGCCTCCCTGTCCATCACCAACTCCTGGAGTTTACCCAAACTCATGTCCATTGAGTTCGTGGTGCCATCCAACCATCTCATCCTCTGTCGTCCCCTTCTCCTCCTGCCCCCAATTTCTCCCAGCATCAGAGTCTTTTCCAATGAGTCAACTCTTTGCATGAGGTGGAGTAACTCTTCAAAAAGTATTGGAGTTTCAGCTTTAGTATCAGTCCCTCCAATGAACACCCAGGACTGATCTTCTTTAGGATGGACTGGTTGGATCTCCTTGCAGTCCAAGGGACTCTCAAGAGTCTTCTCCAACACCACAGTTCAAAATCATCAATTCTGTGCTCAGCTTTCTTTATAGTTCAACTCTCACATCCATACATGACTACTGGAAAATTCCATGTTCTAGCTACTGTAAACAGTGCTGCAATGCACAATGGGATACATGTATCTCTTTCAATTTTGGTTTCCTAGGGAATATGCTTAGGAGTGGGATTGTTGGGTCATATGATGGTTTTATTCCTAGTTTTTTAAGGAATCTCCATACCACCTTCAATAGTGGCTGTATCAATTTACATTCCCACCAACAGTGCAAGAGTATTCCCTTTTCTCCATACCCTCTCCAGCATTTATTGTTTGCAGACTTTTTGATGAGGGCCATTCTGACTGTTGTGAGGTTATATCTCATTGTAGTTTTGATTTACATTTCTCTAATAATGAGCGATGTTGAGCCTCTTTTCATGTATTTGTTAGCCATCTGTATTGTCTTCTTTGGAGAAATGTCTGTTTAGGTCTTGTTCCCACTTTTTGATTGAGTTGTTTGTTTTTCTGGTACTGAGTTGTATGAGCTGCTTGTATATTTTGGAAATTAATCCTTTGTCACTTGTTTCATTTGCTATTATTTTTCCCCATTCTGAGGGTTTTCTTTTTCACCTTGCTTATAGTTTCCTTTGCTATGCAAAAGCTTTTTAAGTTTAATAAGATCACATTTGTTTACTTTTGTTTTTATTTCCACTACTCTAGGAGGTGGGTCATAGAGGATCTTGCCTTGATTTACATCATCAAAGGTTCTGCCTATGTTTTCTCTAAGAGTTTTATAGTTTCTGGTCTTACATTTAGGTCTTTAATCCATTTTGAGTTTATCTTTGTGTATGGTGTTAGGAAGTGTTCTAACTTCAGTTTTTTACATGTAGCTGTCCAGTTTTCCCAGCATCATTTGTTGAAGCGGCTGTCTTTCTCATTGTAAATTCTTGCCTCCTTTGTCAAAAATAAGGTACCCATAGGTGCATGGGTTTATTTCTGGGCTTTCTATCTTGTTCTATTGGTCTATATTTCTGTTTTTGTGCCAGAACCATACTGTCTTGATGATTGTAGCTTTGTAGTATAATCTGAAGTCAGTAAGGTTGATTTCTCCAGCTCCATTCTTCTTTCTCAAGACTGCTTTGGCTATTCAGAGTCTTTTGTGTTTCCATATGAATTGTGAAATTTTTTGTTCTAGTTCTGTGAAAAATGTCATTGATAATTTAATAGGGATCATATTGAATCTGTAGATTTTATTTGGCAGTATAGCCATCACTGCATGGGAAATAGATGGGGAAACAGTGGAAACAGTGTCACACTTTGTTTTTCTGGGCTCCAAAATCACTGCAGATGGTGACTGCAGCCATGAAATTAAAAGACGCTTGCTCCTTGGAAGGAAAGTTATGACCAACCTAGATAGCATATTCAAAAGCAGAGACATTACTTTACCAACAAAGGTTCGCCTAGTCAAGGCTATGGTCTTTCCTGTGGTCATGTATGGATGTGAGAGCTGGACTGTGAAGAAGGCTGAGCGCCGAAGAATTGATGCTTTTGAACTGTGGTGTTGGAGAAGACTCTTGAGAGTCCCTTGGACTGCAAGAAGATCCAACCAGTCCATTCTGAAGGAGATCAATCCTGGAATTTCTTTGGAAGGAATGATGCTAAAGCTGAAACTCCAGTATTTTGGCCACCTCATGCGAAGAGTTGACTCATTGGAGAAGACTCTGATGCTGGGAGGGATTGAGGGCAGGAGGAGAAGGGGACGACAGAGGATGAGATGGCTGGATGGCATCACTGACTCGATGGATGCGAGTCTGAGTGACCTCCGGGAGCTGGTGATGGACAGGGAGGCCTGGCGTGCTGCGGTTCATGGGGTCGCAAAGAGTCGGACACGACTGAGCGACTGATCTGATCTGATCTGATAGTCATTTTCACAATATTGATTCTTCAAACCCAGGAACATGGAATATCTCTCCATCTGTTTATGTCATCTTTGATTTCTTTCTTTAGTGTCTTATAATTTTCTGTGTACAGTTATTTTGTCTTCTTAGGTAGGTTTATTCCTAGATATTTAATTATTTTTGTTGCAATGGTGGATGGGACTGATTCCTTAATTTCTCTTTCTGATTTTCATTATTATTATATAGAAATGCAAGTGATTTCTGTGTATTGATTTTGAATCCTGCAACTTTGTTAAATTCACTGATTAGCTCTAGTAATTTTCTGATACTATCTTTAGGGTTTTCTATGTACAGTACCATGGCATTCACAAACAATGAGAGTTTTATTTCTTCTTCTCTGATCTGAATTCCTTTTATTTATTTTTCTCCTCTGATTGCTATAGCTAAGTCTTCCAAAACGATGTTGAATAATAGTGGTGAAAGTGGACACCCTTGTTTTATTCCTGATACTAGGGGGAATGCTGGAGAAGGCAATGGCAACCAACTCGTCCTCTTGCCTGGAAAATCCCATGGATGGAGGAGCCTGGTAGGCTGCAGTCCACAGGGTCGCAAAGAGATGGACACAACTGAGCGACTTCACTTTCACTTTTCTTTTCACTTTCATGCATTGGAGAAGAAAATGGCAACCCATTCCAGTGTTTTTGCCTGGAGAATCCCAGGGACGGAGGAGCCTGGTAGGCTGCCATCTATGGGGCCGCCCAGAGTCTGACACGACTGAAGCAACTTAGCAGCAGCAGTAGCAGTAGGGGGAATGCTTTCAGTTTTTCACCATTGAGAATAATGTTTGCTATAAGTATATCATATATGTCCTTTACTATGTTGAGATAAGTTCCTTCTATGCCTATTTTTTGAAGAGTTTTATTCATAAATGGGTGCTAAATTTTGTCAAAGGCTTTTTCTGCATCTACTGAGATTATCATATGATTTTTATCTTTCAATTTGCTAATATGGTGTATCACATTGATTGATTTGCATATATTGAAGAATCCTTTCATCCCTGGAATAAACCCAACTTGATCATGGTGTATGAGCTTTGATGTGTTGTGAATTCTGTTTGCTAAAATTTTGTTGAGGATTTTTGCATCTATGTTCATCAGTGATATTGACCTGTAGTTTTCTTTTTTGTGTTGTCTATGTCTGGTTTTGGTATCAGGGTGATGTTGGCCTCACAGAATGAGTTTGGAAGTGTTCCTTCTTTTGCAATTTTTTGAAAGAGTTTTAGAAGGATAGGAATTAGCTCTTTTCTGATGATGGACAGGGAGGCCTGGCATGCTGCAACTCATGCAGTCGGAAAGACTCGGACAAAACTGAGCGACTGAACTGAACTGAAGTGAAATGTTTGATAGAATTCTCCTGTGAAGACATCTGGTCTTGGGCTTTTGTTTTTTGGGAGATTTTTGATCACAGCTTCAATTTCAATGCTTGTAATTGGATTTTTCATCATTTCTATTTCTTCCTGGTTCAGTCTTGGAAGATTGAACTTTTCTGAGAAATCTGTCCATTTCTTCCAAGTTATCTATTTTATTGCCATATAGTTGTTCATAATGGTCTGGTATAATCCTTTGTAATTCTGCATTGTCTGTTGTAACCACTCCTTTTTAATTTCTAGTTTTGTTGATTTGATTCTTCTCTTTTTTTCTTGATGAGTCTAGCTAAGTTTGCCAATGTTGTTTACCTTCTAAAACAAACAGCTTTTAGTTTTATTAATCTTTACTATTGTTTCTTTCATTTCTTTTTCATTTATTTCTGCTTGGATCTTTGTGATTTCTTTCCTTCTACTAATTTTGGTTTTTGTTGTTGTTGTTCTTTTTCCAGTTGTTTTAGGTGTAAAGTTAGGTTGTCTATACTATGTTTTTCTTGTTTCTTGAGGTAGGATTGTATTGCTATAAACTTCCCTCTTAGAACTGCTTTTACTGCATCCCATAGGTTTTGAGTTGTCATGTTTTCATTGTCATTTGATTCTAGAATTTTTTTGATTTCCATTTTGAGTTCTTCAGTAATCTGTTAGTTATTTAGTAGCATGTGGTTTAATCTCCATGTGTTTGTGTTTGTTGAAGTTTTTTTTTTTTTTTTTTTTGTAACTGATATTTAGTCTCATAGTGGTATTGTGGTTGGAGTAGATGCTTGATATGATTTCAATTTTCTTAAATTTACTGAGCTTTGATTTGTGACCCAAGATGTGGTCTATCCTGGAGAATGTACCATATGCACTTGAAAAGTAGGTGTATTCTGCATTTGGATGGAATGTCCTGAAGATTTAAAAATGATCTATCTCATCTAATGTATCATTTAAGCCTTGTGTTTCCTTATTAATTTTCTGTTTTGATGATCTGTGTCCATTGGTGTGAGTGGGGTGTTAAAGTCTCCTACTATTTCTGTGTCACTGTTAATTTCTCCTTTTATGTCTATTATTGTTTGTCTTATGTATAGAGGTGCTCCAATGTCGGCTGCATAGATATTTACAGGTGTTATGTCTTCCTCTTGGATTGATCCCTTGATCCTTATGTAGTGTCCTTCCTTATCTCTTGTAATCTTTATTTTAAGGTCTATTTTGTCTGATATAAGGATTGCTACTCCAGCTTTCTTTTGCATTCCATTTGCATGGAATACATTTTTCCATCCTCTCACTTTCAGTCTATATGTGTCTTGAGGTCTGAAGTGGGATTCTGGTAGACCACATATATATGGGTCTTGTTTTTGTATCCATTCAGCCAGTTTGTGTCTTTTGGTTGGAGCATTTAATACATTTACATTTAAAGTAATTATTGATATATATAAATTAATCAATCAATTAATTAATTGATTTATTATAATAAATTAATTATTGAGATATATATCAATAATTACTATTGATTAATATTGTCATTTTCTAATTGTTTGGGACTGATTTTGTAGATCTTTTTTCTTCTCTTGTATTTCTTGACTATATAAGTCCCTTTAATGTTTGTTATAAAGCTGGTTTGGTGGTACTGAATTCTCTTAACTTTTGCTTGTCTGAAAAGCTTTTTATTTCTCCATCAATTTTGAAAGAGATCCTTGCCAGGTACAATGATCTTGGTTGTAGATTTTTCCCTTTCAACGCTTTAAATATATTCTGCCATTCTCTTCTGACCTGCAGAGTTTTTGCTGAAAGATCAGCTGTTAAGTGTATGGGGTTTCCTTGTATGTTACTTGTTTCTTCTCCCTTGCTGCTTTTAATATTCTTTCTTTGTGTCTAGTCTTTGTTACTTTGATTAGTATGTGCCTTTTAGTGTTTCTCCTTGGGTTTATTCTTTGTGGGACTCTTTGTGCTTCTTGGACTTGATTATTTCCTTTTCAATGTTGGGGAAATTTTCAACTATAATCTCTGCAAAAATTTTCTCATATCCTTTCTTTTTCTCTTCTTCTTCTTCTGCTGCTGCTAAGTCGCTTCAGTCTTGTCTGACTCTGTGGAACCCCTATAATTCAAACACTGGTGCATTTGATATAGTCCCAGTGACCTCTGAGACTGTCCCCAGCTCTTTTCCTTCTTTTACTTTATTCTGTTCTTCAGAAGTTATTTCCACCATTTTATCTTCCAGCTCACTGATTTGTTCTTCTTAGATATTCTGCTATTGATTCCTTCTAGTTTATTTTTAATTTCAGTAAATGTGTTTTTTGTCTCTGTATGTTTATTTTTTAATTCTTCTAGGTCTTTGTTAATCAGATCAGATCAGATCAGTCGCTCAGTCGTGTCCGACTGTTTGTGACCCCATGAATTGCAGCACGCCAGTCCTCCCCGTCCATCACCAACTCCCGGAGGTCACTCAGACTCACATCCATCGAGTCAGTGATGCCATCCAGCCATCTCATCCTCTGTCATCCCCTTCTCCTCCTGCCCCAATCCCTCCCAGCATCAGAGTCTTCTCCAATGAGTCAACTCTTCGCATGAGGTGGCCAAAATACTGGAGTTTCAGCTTTAGCCTCATTTCTTCCAAAGAAATCCCAGGGCTGATCTCCTTCAGAATGGACTGGTTGGATCTCCTCACAGACCAAGGGACTCTCAAGAGTCTTCTCCAACACCACAGTTCAAAAGCATCAATTCTTCGGCACTCAGCCTTCTTCACAGTCCAGCTCTCACATCCATACATGACCACAAGAAAGACCATAGCCTTGACTAGGCGAATCTTTGTTGGCAAAGTAATGTCTCTGCTTTTGAATATACTATCTAGGTTGGTCATAACTTTCCTTCCAAGGAATAAGCGTCTTTTAATTTCATGGCTACAGTCACCATCTGCAGTGATTTTGGAGCCCAGAAAAAGAAAGTCTGACACTGTTTCCACTGTTTCTCCATCTATTTCCCATGTAGTGATGGGACCAGATGCCATGATCTTCGTTTTATGAATGTTGAGCTTTAAGCCAACCTTTTCACTCTCCACTTTCACTTTCATCAAGAGGCTTTTGAGTTCCTCTTCACTTTCTGCCATAAGGATGGTGTCATCTGCATATCTGAGGTTATTGATATTTCTCCCAGCAATCTTGATTCCAACTTGTGTTTCTTCCAGTCCAGCATTTCTCATGATGTACTCTGCATATAAGCTAAATAAGCAGTGTGATAATATACAGCCTTGACGTACTCCTTTTCCTATTTGGAACCAGTCTGTGGTTCCATGTCCAGTTCTAACTGTTGCTTCCTGACCTGCATACAAATTTCTCAAGAGGTAGATCAGGTGGTCTGGTATTCCCATCTCTTTCAGAATTTTCCACAGTTTCTTGTGATCCACACAGTCAAAGGCTTTGGCATACTCAAGAAAGCAGAAATAGATATTTTTCTGGAACTCTCTTGCTTTTTACATGATCCAGCAGATGTTGGCAATTTGATCTCTGGTTCCTCTGCCTTTTCTAAAACCAGCTTGAACATCAGGAAGTTCTCAGTTCACATATTGCTGAAGCCTGACTTGGCTTCAGACCATGGATCAGACCATGAACTCCTTATTGCCAAGTTGAGACTTAAATAGAAGAAAGTAGGGAAATCCACTAGACCATTCAGGTATGACCTAAATCAAATCCATTGTGATTATTCAGTGGAAGTGAGAAATATATTTAAGGGCCTAGATCTGATAGATAGAGTGCCTGATGAACTATGGAATGAGGTTTGTGACATTGTACAGGAGACAGGGACCAAGATCATCCCCATGGAAAAGAAATGCAAAAAAGCAAAATGGCTGTCTGGAGAGGCCTTACAAATAACTGTGAAAAGAAGAGAAGCAAAAAGCAAAGGAGAAAAGGAAAGATATAAACATCTGAATGCAGTGTTCCAAAGAATAGCAAGAAGAGATAAGAAAGCCTTCTTCAGAAAGAAGAAAGAAATAGACGAAAACAACAGAATGGGAAATACTAGGGATCTCTTCAAGAAAATCAGAGATATACACCCATAAGCAAAATCAAAACAGCCCAACAAAAATAAAGTACAATAGATTGACCCAGCAAACAAAGGAAACAAAAAATTATATCTACCAGAACAAAACTGATTAAAGCATAAACTGGAAAGGAAAACTAAAGCAAGGTGCCATTTGGGGAATAAAGCAATGAAAATAAAACTAACAAATATGTTGAGAGAAAAGGAGAGAAAGAAAAGAAAGAATAGATATGCAAAGTTAAATAGAGGTATATAAAGATTTATATATGTTAAAGATTAACTGCAAGGGGGAAAGAACAGTAGGAAAAGCAAACAATAGAATAAATGTAAGAACAAAATAGGTTTAAAAAATTAAAATTAAAAAAAAAAAAAGAGAAAAGGAAAAAAAAAAAAAAAAGGAAAACTCCACAGAACTGCAAAAGCCCAAAGTAGACTCAGAGGTTTATGACAGCAATAAAATATGTGACTGAGGGGAGGAAAAAAAAAAAAAAGCTCAAATGCTTAAGTGGGTTTCTTAGTGCCAATAAAATCAACAACTACAACAGACAGGGGAAAAAAAGGGAAAAAAAATCCAAAAGAATCGACCAAACAAGTCAAAAAAATAAGAAAACAAAGGTTTCTTTGAGACACTGCTGTCAGAGTCCTTTCCCTCGTTGGGAGTCACAGTCCACCTTACCTCCCTAGGATGCCCTCCAACACTGTGATGATCTCTGGACCTGTTGTGTGGGCAGCTCGGATTCTAATCTGGTCCTACTCCTGTGTGTTCTTGCCTCCAAAGTCCACTGTTATCAGAGCTAGTGTGTTTTTCTTTGTGGGAGTTTTAAATGTTCTTTTATATATTCCATCAACACAGTGTCTGCTTAGTTGATCATGTGGATTTAATCTGCAACTTGTACAGCTGGTAGTAAGGTTTTGGATCTCCTTCCTTAGCCACATTGCCCCTGGGTTTCAATTGTGGTTTTATTTCTACCTCTACATGTGGGTCATCCACTGGGCTTTAGCTCCTGAAGCTGCCCTGGAGGGCTTGGGTTTGCCCCTGTGAGGGTCAGGTGTGGAGGTGGTGCAGCTGCTTGGGTCTCAGGGGTTCTGGCAGCACCAGGTACTCAGGGGAGTTGGCCTCTAGGGCAATAGGAAATATAGTGCTCTGGAAGGGTATGATAACCATTATTGGCCAATATGCTCCAGTATTCTTGCCTGGAGAAGCCCCTTTCTGACAGAAAAGCCTGGCAGATCACAATCTACAGGGTCGTAGAGTTGGACATGACTGAAGCAACCCTATATGCATAGACACAAGATTTTTTTTTTTTTTTTTGCCTGTGGCAGCTCTGCCTCAGTGAGACTTGAGCGGCACAGCTTCTTGGCTTGTGGGGACCCTGGCAGCGCCAAATGTACAGGGACCTGGTCTGCCTCCACCACAGAAGTTATGGCCCTATCAGGGTCATTTTTCGAGCCTCTTATAGTTGGAGATCAGGCCTCTTTGGCCAGTCTTTCTCCGTAGCTCCACCTGTTCAGGCACTTAGAACGCTCCCTTGCCTGCAGTCCTTCTCTGTTGTTCAGCTCATCAGGCACATAGAGGGGCCCCCTGACTGGGGTCCTACTCTGTAGATTAGCACATGAGGCACTTAAAGGGGCACCCTAGGTGGGATCCTACTCTGTAGTTCAGTGCGTCAGGTGTTTGATGGGCCAGCCTCTCTATTGTTCAGCTGCTAATGCTGGTATGTGGTGAGAGAGAGTCTATGGTGATGGCTCCACCCGCTATGTGTAGCTCAGCAGTACCGCTTTGCTTCCATGGCTGCCTGGCTTTCCTCCATGGGCATTTCCCACCAGGATCTCCTCCTTCACATCCCCTCAAGCCATCTTTCCATGGTCAACAGCAGCCTTCACTCTGGGATTGCTCCACAATCCCTAAACTCCAGCTCCCAGCTACTGCGCCTTCCAAGAGACCAGTGTTCCGGTCCCAGGTATGTTTGGCTGCAGCAAGGACTGTCTGATTCTCAATCCATTTAGGCTGCCACAGATCAGCTGTTTCACTCTCAGCCTTAAATATTTCTCCTTTGACTCAGACAATTGCCCCACTGTGGGGCTCGACCCTTGCTTCATTTCCCCTACCAGCTGAGGGCAGGTCCAGTCCTATTAACACTCCTGTTCTTCCCCCTTTTCTTTCATCCTACCAAGTTTTGTGTGGTTCTATATATTCTTTTCCACTGGTCAGGTGCTCCTGTTCCCTTTCAGTTCTGTTGTTCTGCATGCACTTCTGTGTCTGAAGGTATATTCCTGATGTATCCGTGGAGAGAGATGTACTCCATGTCTTCCTACTCCTCCACCATCGTGTTCTCCTCTTGGTTTACCTTTCTAAAAGATTCTTCCCTCTTACTCATTAGGGAAAGTAGCTATCATTTAGGTTTGTCTTTAATTTTCTTCAATCTCCCCAACAATAACAAAAAAATTCTCTCCCTCAGCATTCATTATAAAAGGGGGGTGGGGAGCTCTGATTCTACTTTTAGGGTTGTCAACGTTTGGCAAACAAAAATATGGGACACCCATTTAAAGCTGACTTCAGATAAACAATGACTATTACCTGAGTATGAATACATCCCACTCAACATCTGACAAAACTTCTACAGATGTAAAAAGATGCCATAGCTTAGGTCCCTCATCATTGTTTACCTAAGTTCACATTTAAGTGGGAATCCTGTACTTTATCTGTCAATCTATATACTTCAGCCAAGCTCCCATCACAATCATTGCTGTCCAGGAATTGGGATCACGGTGCTTGTCCATACCAACCAGTCCATCCAGTCACCATGAGAGTCAAGTCTGATATCAGAAGAGAGGCATATCTCACTCCAGAACAGAGATAAGTAGAGGTGGCTGAAGGGGAACCAAGGATAAAAAGACAAATCTATTCACCACATGCATAGAGCTAAGCCTACTAACAGAAGATGCTGGTCAAATATGGTTTTCACTGTTGATAATCCACATTATTATACTTCACCACTGATTATAGGTCCAAACCACAAAAAACACTCTTCTGATTTTTTTTTTTCTTTTTAGAAAACAATTCATATGTAATTGTACATTGCTACAAAAAACAAGTTGTAGGAGTGGACTAAATAACTATGCTTTAATATTGGGAGCATTGCCAAAATGGTAGGCAGTCTTATTTTATGGTTTTCCTGGGGTTCGAGAAACTTCCTTGAGCTTCTCTAAATGGTAATTATAAAATAGTAAGCAAAAAAATATGTTGGCTCTGGCATCAGGCAAGATGACAGAAATGCAGGCTTGTCTGAATTTGGCAGCAGCACTCTTAATTATATTGACAATGTGTGGCTGTGTCATTTCTTAGGAACTAATTATTTCATTCCTTTGGAAAGAAAATGTCCCTAAGGACACAGTTTTTGAAATACAACTTTTGAACCAAAGACCTCAACAGAGTGAATCAAATTATGATCGTTGGCTGCTAATAGGATAGTTTTAAACTTTAAAATAGGGATGTGTGTATTAGTCATCCAGTCATGTCCAACTCTTTGTGACCCCATGGACTGTAGCCCATCAGGCTCCTCTGGCCATGGGATTTTCCAGGCAAGAATACTGGAGTGGGTTGTCATTCCCCTTTCCAAAGGATCTTCCTGACCCAAGGATCGAACCCACATCTCCTACATTACAGGCAGATTCTTTACTATCTGAGCCAACAAGGAAGCCCTTTTTAAATATCTATCATCCTTTACCAAGATAATGTAAGTAGATATGGCTGTTAAATGACTACAAAATAGTCTCCTCGTAATATTTCAAAGGTTCAGTGTAATTCCTCAGTGGAGGATCAAGATTTAAAATCAGTATTTTTTGCAGACTGGGAACAGGAATGAAGTTTCCTACTATCAATTTAAGTGGGAGCAACCATTTCTGTGGGTACATGGTGATTTGTCAAAGAAGGTTTGGCTATGATAAACTTATCTGAACTGAGAATAAAACTGAAAGAGATAGTGACAAAAATGAATGTACATGTATGTGAAAGACACAGAGAGAAAGAGAGAGAGAGAGAGAGTTACATCAAGAATAGAAGGCAACAAACTGCCTTCACTTTGAAACATTTGGACATCATGTAGAGGAATAGACATGGACTATGTCAACTGCACTCTTTGGAACCAGTTGTATTTCTCTGACTTCTCCTCCCTCTTTCCCTTGTTGGCTTATCTTCCTTCTCCTTTTATCCTCTAAATTTGATCATGTCTCAAAATGTTTTCTCCATATATTCTCTCTTGATAAATGCCCCTGAACAGAACATGCCTCTTATGGCATACATTCCCTACATGCATTTGGTCAGCTGGTGCAATGCACGACTCATGGCCCACTCACACTGTAGTCCATGTGCACCGCAAACTTATCAGCTTTTATGTGGCAGCTTGATATGGCTGATCCAAATCTATCTCTACCTCCACTTTCTTGTGATCTCTACTCATGATCCTCTAACTTCTTACCAAATTATTTAAAAGAAAATAAATACCAATTTTACTTATGCTCTTAGAGCAGGAGGAGCTAAGAGCAGAGATCTTTCTGCTCCAAAAGAAAATAAAAATTACATGAAATCATCCCCATTTGGTCGGTATTTTTGAACAACAAGTGGGCTGCTATTACTACTTGCACACATTTCCTCTAATACCAGGCACACAGTACCAAAGGTGATTCTCAAAGGACTTGGTTCTAAGAATACCACACAGTCACAGCAGTAAGGAGGGGCTGCTTGATGGACAACTCCATACGTTAGACTGCAATGACACTATTCCAGGCTTGCAGCAGTTTCTGATTGCTGGAGCAACCTCCAGTGGTAAGTACTGAGAAGAGGAAAATGTTCAGCTGAGACATTTATGAGCACTAGCAACACACATAGCAGCTCACTACCCAGTCTGCTCTGGCAGTCATGTTCCCGCCATTGCCCAAAGACACTATGTGAGCCCAAAGAGCCAATACAGCTAAATGATCTGCCTGCTCAATGAATGATCTTATGCTCAGCTATCTTTCAGGTTATATGTTTCTCCCAGATCATGAGACCAGTATGAATTTAGCAACTGCCACCTTATAAACCCAAAACCTTGACCTCCTTCCCTTGCTGATTTCCTGACTAAATCTGCACTGAGGCACTCTAAAACAAGTACAAGTGACACACATTTTAAAATCTAGAGCTATGCATGCAAATGTCCTTTCAGATGCTGCAAGGGTGCTTTTATCTCAGTTTTCTGAGGGAGACTACCCCAGTAACTCCAAGTTGTTTCACTTTGAAGTGAAGCTCTCTGAGTATCTGAGCGAATCTTCAATAAGACCTTTACCTTCAATATCTTCAAAGTGGAGTTTTTCTTTAACACTTTTCTATTTAATGTGAGGCAAAAAAAAAAAAAAAAATCTCCAATAACCTCTTTCAAAATTTTAAAGTAACCCTCATCTCGCCATGTCACTTATTGCTAAAACTTTAATTGACTTCCCATCATGCACAAACCTGTACTACTTCTTGGTGGCTCAGTAGTAAAGAATACCCCTGCGATGCAGGAGACCCAGGTTCGATCCCTGGGTCAGGAAGATCCTCTGGAGAAGGGAATGGCATACCACTCCAATATTCTTGCCTGGAGAATTTCATGAACAGAGGAACCTGGCGGGCTACAGTCCGTGGGGTCGCAGAGAGTCAAACACAACAGAGCAACTAATACTTTCACTTTTATACACAAAAATTTTTTTAAATGATTACAAAGATTTTCTACCATATATGTATAGCACACAAATCTTATCTCACTTCACTGCCCCTAGAATTACTGCACTGGGCACCATTTCTCAATGCATTCCGAAACTGTATAGTAAGTTGTCATTATAATCCCTGTACCTGAAATTCCATCCAGTTTGCTGTCAAAAAGCTGCTCTTCATTCAAAGGATGACAGTAATTTCACTTCTTTCATGAAATAATTTTAGTCACCTCCAGACAATAGTAATCTCTCTATCTTTTAAATTCCACCAAGTACTGTGCCAAGATAGCAGGCTTTGAAACTCAACACAATGTTGTATGAATCCCATTTTCACCACTCAGCTCTGTGTCCAAGGGAAATGTGGGTAATTTCAAATTTAATTAACATTTTTTTTTTTAACTTATAAAATGGAAATAATACTTTCCTTTCAGGATAACTATAATAATACTATAACTCACATAGCAGAGAGCAATGCACAAAATATGTAATTAGGCAGCAGCCAATGCTATCACTGTAAATCATATCTTCTATAACTTTGCTGAGTAAGTAATGAAAGACGATGCAAAAATATGGAAAACAAAGCAGGTCAGTTATAGGAGACGAAGGGTAAATTCTTAAGGAGTAACTAAAATCCAAAACAGGTCAGAATTTGAGGAGTGTTCAAAATTGGCCCTGAGCTCAGACAAAATTCTAACCAATGTTTGAGTGCTGTTATTATTGAGCTTTATTAATACTTCTTGTTGCATATGTGGCTGTTTCTGCCACAAGAGTGCCTTAAGGATGTCAAGTTGCAATTTATGAAGCATTGTAATCAATTGCTATTCATGATCTAATTGATTACCACAGCTCTGCTTGTACAACTATCTAAAAATTTCCTGTGCTTAAGACATTTTCTCAATTTAAAAGCTTATTGGGGATGACCATATCATGTTTTTTAATTCTTTATATTCCCCTTAGATCTGGATAAAGAATAGGTGTCAAGAAAGTACCAATAAACTACTGAATTGGACTTAACTGCATGCAAAGAAATGTTACTGACAAAGACATGTTGGCATCTCTCATAGGGAAATAGCATATGTTAGTGTCTAGCAAGGCAATGGCATCCCACTCCAGTACTCTTGCCTGGAGAATCCCATGGATGGAAGAGCCTGGTAGGCTGTAGTCCATGGGGTCGCTGAGGGTTGGACACGACTGAGCGACTTCACTTTCACTTTTCTCTTTCATGCATTGGAGAAGGAAATGGCAATCCACTCCAGTGTTCTTGCCTGGAGAATCCCATGGATGGAGGAGCCTGGTGAGCTTCTGTCTATGGGGTCGCACAGAGTCGGACACGACTGAAGTGACTTAGCTTAGCTTAGCTTAGCTTAGTGTCTAGCAAAATAGAAGCACTTTTGGGCTATCCCCTTAAAGTACTATATGTGCATATGTGCTAAGTTGCTTTAGTCATGTCCAACTCTTTGTGACCCTATGGACTGTAGTCTTCCAAGCTCCTCTGTCCATGGGATTAAACCAGGCAAGAATATTGGAGTGGGTTGTCATTCCCTTCTCCAGTTCTTTACCACTAGCAGCACCTGGGAAGCCCAAAGCATTATATGTGTGCTTAGTTACTCAGTCATGTCCAACTCTTTGCAACCCCATGGACTGTAACCCCCCAGACACCTCTGTCCATGGGTATTCTCCAAGCAAGAATACTGAAGTGGATTGCCATGCCTTCATTGCCATGCCCTCATTGCCATGCCCTCCTCCAGGGGATCTTCCCAACCCAGGAATCGAACTGAGGTCTCCTGCATTACAAGTAGATTCTTTACTGACTGAGCCACCAGGGAAGCCCAAGAATACTGGAGTGGGTAGCCTATCTCTTCTCCAGGGGATCTTCCTGACCCAGGAATCAAACCGGGCTCTCCTGCATTGCAGACGGATTCTTTACCAGCTGAGCTACCTAATCAGGGGCAAATTTCCAACTCTCAGTGTCATTTCATCCTCTGTAACTTAAGATAGGAAAATGACAAAGTAGCTCAAGTGCAAAGGTAAGAAACTCCTTACAGTCTTGGATACCAATACTTAAATACGAAAGAACCACAATTGAATCTTTACCAATGGACTGAAAATGGTTTTGATTTTTAGATTCTTATTTTCTAAAAAAAAAAAAAAGAAAGAAAGAAAAGAAATTCACTAACTGAAACATCCAAACCAAATTTTACCCAGGAAAATATTGATTCAGCATCTAGTATGTTCATTAATATGTTAAAGGTTGTGAAAGGAATAACATTTCACAATTTAGTGGTAAAAATATGTATGTAAAAAGTTCAATGATTTAGGTGCTAAATTATAAAGCCAATAAAGAAAAATACATAGGCAAGAGTAATTCATCTAACTTGGGGTAACCAGCAATGCTGAAGGAGGAAGTAGTATTTTATTTAATGCTTCAAGGATTTTTAGCTTTTGAACATGTGTAAGCAGGAATGAAGAATATTTCATGTAGAAGGAAAAATATGAGAAAAGACAAATGAGAGTGAGTATATGGCTTGTTTGTGGGCATCATGTATGAGTGATGTAGACCACATGTATTCTGGTTAAATGAAGTTTGTTTGTTTTTCTCCTTGCTGTGGAGCTGTGACCTGCCAGACCTGCCATCATAAGTGTGGTGCACAGGCAACTCTTCCTCCTAACTTCATATATCTTCTCTCTTTAATGCTGATCAATATAATTCATTAATCACATGACAATCATCATTTCATATACCTTTGATCACAAGTGCTCCATCTTCCTTCAGCTGTTTCCATAGTTCTTCTATTTAGCTGTTTTCTATTTCCATCAATAACCAAATCAGAAAAATAAGCACACCTAATGTCCTTTAAGGGGACTTCCCAGATGGTGCAGTGGTAAAGAATCCACCTGCCAATGCAAGAGACTTGAGTTTGATCCCTGGGTCGAGACAGTCCCCTAGAGTAGGAAATGGTGGCCCACTCCAGTATTCGTGCATGGAGAATCCCATGGACAGAGAAGCCTGGGGGGCTATAGTCCAGGGAGTCACAAAGAGTCGGACACTACTGAGCAACTGAACAACAACAATATCCTTTAAGAGTTATGTAGAATTTGGCTATTATACTTAAGGGCATACCATCTTGTGATTGTGAAAAGTCTACTCTCTTCCCCAGTAAACCAGCATTTCTTAGAGGGCAAGATGAGGTATTTGGGAGTGAGAGTGTTGAGGTCAGATTAGGATGAGTATACATGTCCCTGGGCATCAGTGTCCCCAAGGTGCTGTTCATGTGGAGCTCTCCATCTCAGTATCTCCTTTCAGCTCTTCTCTCTCTATAACTCACTAATCTAGACATAAAGCACAGATCTCTTTCTTTAATCCTTCTGTGACACCATGCTGCTGCTGCTGCTGCTGCTGCTAAGTCGCTTCAGTCGTGTCCAACTCTGTGCGACCCCATAGACGGCAGCCCACCAGGCTCCCCCATCCCTAGGATTCTCCAGGCAAGAACACTGGAGTGGGTTGCCATTTCCTTCTCCAATGCATGAAAGTGAAAAGTGAAAGTGAAGTCGCTCAGTCATGTCTGACTCTTTGCGACCCCATGGACTACAGCCTACCAGGCTCCTCCGTCCATGGGATTTTCCAGGCAAGAGTACTGGAGTGGGATGCCAATCCCCCTCCCCCCCCCCCCCCGGTCAAAAAACATAGTTCCCCTGAGACTTTAGTGAATGCAACAGAGTATATTGACATTTGTAGTGATGGAAGAGGTTTACAACACAAAATGCAAGTGCATTAGTTTGCTAGGGCTGCTGTAACAAAATAGCACAGTCTGGATGCTTAGACAGATACTAATTTTCTTACAGTTCTGGAGCCTAGAAGTCTGAGGTCAAGGTGTCAGCAGCCTTGGTCTCTCCTAAGGCCTCTCTCCTTGGCACGCACATAGCCACATTCTCACTTTGTTTTCACATGGCCTTTTCTCTACATACATATATCCTTGAAGTCACTTGTGTCTTCAAACTTCCTCTTTTTATAAGGATACCAGTCATATTAGATTAGGGCTCAGCCTAATGGCCTCCTTTTAATTTAATCGTCTCTTTCAAGGCCTCAACTCCAAGGACAGACACATTCTGAGGCCCTGGGGCTTAGAGCTTCAACATACAAATTTTGAGGAGACATAATCCAGCCCATAATAACAATTAACTTCAAATTTAGTGTCAGGTACACTTGTTTCTATTAAAGTTTCTTAGCACTCAGACACCAGGAATTCCTCACAGGCCATTTTTTCTTCAGAAGTTCCAGCTTCTGTATAAACCAGTTGATAACAAATTTTCTTTTGTTTGCTTCCCCACCCAGTTATATGGATGTAGAATTAAAGCTACAGTTTATCCTTTTCAGAGCATATTGATTCTAGCATCTCTCTGCTAATACTCAAAAAATCCATATATGAGTTTCCATTAGATTAAGCACCAAGAACTTTTCAATTGCTAATTATGTTTGCACTCAAGATAGGCTGATGCTGAGGTGAAGGCGTACTTAGCCTGGGATTCACACTAAGCATATCTAATCAGTTAGTTGTATGAGGGCTGGGCTGAATGTCCTTAGAGGAGGATACACTTTATGTATCAGTCAGAGGTCAGTAAGCACACAAGAAACACTTCCAGTGTTTTAAACATAGGGGACTTAATACAGGGAAGAGGATATATAGATGATGAGAGACATGAGAAGCAAAGCAGGGTGTGGTGGAGTTAAATGAATAATTGGAAACAGCAGAAAACCACCCATCACTTCTGGGACTGCAGGAATACAACAGAGAAGTGGTACTTCCAGAAATCACATGCTTGGGACATCTGGGGGTAGCTAGAACCCCAGAAGGGTTTACCTGTAGGGGCTGGGTTTACAAAGGGCAAGCTGTTCAGAAAGAACCTGTTACCCTAAAGACACAGCCACTCACAGAAACTGTTGTCTGAGGCAGAAGAAATTAAATTTTAGAAATACCCCAGCTTCTTTACTCCTGAATCCCTCCAGGATCCACCAGTGCTTCCTACAAGCCAAACATATCTGGAAGCCCAAACCAAAGACAACATACAGAAAGTGTAGACAAAGCAGGAAACATAATAGAGTACAAACTGGATCTTAGTGTAAACAGTCAATGAGTAGAACCATAAATTCAAAGAGAATTAAGGAGAGCAGAGTACATCTCTATCACACAGATTGCATCCTCAGGTATAATAAATGGATTATTACCTGAATTTTACAAAGGCCAGAGGAACCAAAAAACACAACCGAAACAGTTGTTTACACCAAAACCTCTGTATGCTATTGGGGAATATGGTTGGCAGAATAATGGGCCCCCAACAATGTCCAGGTCCTAACCCTTGGAATCTGTGAACATGCCAAAGGGACTTCATAGCTATGATTAAGATTAAGGACCATAAGATGGAGAGGTTATCATGGATCATACAGGTGGGCCAAATCTAATCACATGGGTCCTTATAAGAAATGAAAACACCCTTGTATGGTCAGAGAGGGATGTGACTATGGAAAAATTATCAAAGAGGCAATGTTTCTGCCTTTAGAGATGGAATAAGGGGTCATATGTCAAGGAATGTGGGCAACATCTAGATGCCAGAAAATGCAAGGAAACAGACTTTTCCCTAGTCTTCAGACAGGAACATGGCCCTGACAACACCTTGTCTTGAGCCCAGTAAGACCTGGGTCAGATGTCTTATTTATACAACTAGAATATAATAAATTGTGATGTTAAAAAGGCACCAAATTTGTTACAGCAGCAACTGAAGGTAAATACAAGAAACAAAGAACTCTGCTTGGTATTGGTAACAACGTTGAGCTGAAAAAGGAGAAGGTGTAAAGAAGCATTCTCCCAACCTCTGCATGGAAAGCAAGCTAGCTTCAGTGCATTACGGTCTATAAAGAAGTCAGCAACAGCGTAGGGATCACCACGCAGAGCACAAACAATGCCTGATTAAAGACAGAGGAGTCCAGGAAAAGGCAGCTAGCTCAATGGCCAGCACTCACACAGCTGGTGGTGATAGGTTTGAAAGCAAAAAGATTTCAGCAGGAAGCAGCATTTGGATCCCAAGTAATGCTAAAAGGGGGCTTCTCTGATAGCTCAGTTGGTAAAGAATCTGCCTGCAATGTAGGAGACCCCAGTTCAATTTGTGTATCGGGAAGATACCCTGGAGAAAGGAGAGGCTACCCACTCCAGTATTCTTGTGCTTCCCTTGTGGCTCAACTGGTAAAGAATCCGTCTGCAATGTAGTAGGAGACCTAGATTCGATCCCTGGGTTGGGAAGATCCCCTGGAGAAAGGAAAGGCTACCCATTCCAGTATTCTGGCCTGGAAAATTCCATGGACTGTATAGTCCATGAGGTCTCAAAGAGTTGGACACATCTGAGCTTTTACTTTAATGCTAAAAGGACCTATGAGTTCCATGTAAGGATGGACACTAATCTTTCATGAACACATGTGAAACTCACAGTGAAGAATTTTGATGGCCTTTTTCTATTACTTTATTCTTGAATGAAGTCCTAAGTAATAAAGTGATACAATTTTGTATTCAAAACAATTCAAACAACTAAGAGATACTTGGAGAGATAAATTAGTTTCTAACAAAAATGGATAAAGCATTCTCCAATAGAATTACTGCTAATTATTTATCTGCACAAGAATAAATTAGACATGATAATCTGTTTATAGCAGAATGTAGATAGCAGGCTTTGTTTAAGTCTACCCTAAGACTGGCTTTGGAGAAGGAAATGGCAATCCACTCCAGTAATCTTGCCTGGAAAATCCCATGGATAGAGGAGCCTGGTGGGCTGCAGTCCCTGGGGTCACAAAGAGTCGGACATGACTAAAGCGACTTAGCAGCAGCAGCAGCAGCAACAAACCTGAGTCTCACTTTTTCTCTGTCAAATCAGATCAGATCAGATCAGTCACTCAGTCGTGTCCAACTCTTTGCAACCACAGGAATCACAGCATCCCAAGCCTCCTTGTCCATCAGCAACTCCTGGAGTTCACTCAGACTCATGTCCATCGAGTCAGTGATGTCATCCAGCCATCTCATCCTCTGTCGTCCCCTTCTCCTGCCCCCAATCCCTCCCAGCATCAGAGTCTTCTCCAATGAGTCAACTCTTCGCATGAGGTGCCAAAGTACTGGAGTTTCAGCTTTAGCATCATTCTTTTCAAAGAAATCCCAGGGCTGATCTCCTTCAGAATGGACTGGTTGGATCTCCTTGAAGTCCAGGGGACTCTCAAGAGTCTTCTCCAACACCACACTTCAAAAGCATCAATTCTTCCGCGCTCAGCCTTCTTCACAGTCCAACTCTAACATCCATACATGACCATAGGAAAAACCAGAGCCTTGTCTAGACGGAACTTTGTTGGCAAAGTAATGTCTCTGCTTTTGAATATGCTATCTAGGTTGGTCATAACTTTCCTTCCAAGGAGTAAGTGTCTTTTAATTTCATGGCTGCAGTCACCATCTGCAGTGATTTTGGAGCCCAGAAAAATAAAGTCTGACACTTTTTACACTGTTTCCCCATCTATTTCCATGAATTTATGGGACCGAATGCCATGATCTTCGTTTTCTGAATGTTGAGCTTAAAGCCAACATTTTCACTCTCCACTTTCACTTTCATCAAGAGGCTTTTTAGTTCCTCTTCACTTCTGCCATAAGGGTGGTGTCATCTGCATATCTGAGGTTATTAATATTTCTCCCGGCAGTCTTGATTCCAGCTTGTGTTTCTTCCAGTCCAGCGTTTCTCATGATGTACTCTGCATAGAAGCTAAATAAACAGGGTGACAATATACAGCCTTGATGTACTCCTTTTCCTATTTGGAACAAGTCTGTTGTTCCAAATCCAGTTCTAACTGTTGATTCCTGACCTACATACAAATTTCTCAAGAGGCAGATCAGGTGCTCTGGTATTCCCAACTCTTTCAGAATTTCCCAGTTTATTGTGATCCATGCAGTCAAAGGATTTGGCATATTCAATAAAGCAGAAATAGATGTTTTTCTGGAACTCTTTTGCTTTTTCCATGATCCAGTGGATGTTGGCAATTTGATCTCTGGCTCCTCTGCCTTTTCTAAACCAGGTTGAACATCAGGAAGTTCATGGTTCACATATTGCTGAAGCCTGGCTTGGAGAATTTTGAGCATTACTTTACTAGCATGTGAAATGAGTGCAATTGTGCGGTAGTTTGAGCATTCTTTGGCATTGCCTTTCTTTGGGATTGGAATGAAAACTGACCTTTTCTAGTCCTGTGGCCACTGTTGGGTTTTCCAAATTTGCTGGCAGATTGAATGCAGCAGTTTCACAGCATCATCTTTCATGATTTGGAATAGCTCAACTGGAATTCTATCACCTCCACTAGCTTTGTTCATAGTGATGCTTTCTAAGGCCCACTTGACTTCACATTCCAGGATGTCTGGCTCTAGGTCAGTGATCACACCATCATGATTATCTGGGTCATGAAGATCTTCTTTGTACAGTTCTTGTGTGTATTCTTGCCATCTCTTCTTAATATCTTCTGCTTCTGTTAGGTCCATACCATTTCTATCCTTTATCGAGCCCATCTTTGCATGAAATGTTCCTTTGGTATCTCTAATTCTCTTGAAGAGATCTCTTGTCTTTCCCATTCTGCTGTTTTCCTCTATTTCTTTGTACTGATTGCTGTAGAATTGATCAGTTTGCATTGGTCTCTATACCATCCCTTATATTGCACGGCAAAATAAAATGGTCAGGTAATGGAAGAAAAGATTGATAAAAAGCACTTGAATCTTTTGGAATGCTGAGTGCCACTGTGAATGACTAAGTATAAGAAGAAAATGTGCTTTTTTACCTCAAGTGAAATGTTTATTAAACTAAAATGTTTTGATAGTCAAAGTAACAAGCTAAATCAACTTTCCAATCTACAACTTTAGAATGTTTTTCTCCATGATGGAATTACCCATACTCTTTAGATTCATCTTCTTTCCAGGATGGAGGTTTAAAAATGGCTCTGATTTTAGCAACCAAAATACCATAACAAACCTGGGCAACTATTTTACAGAATGTATAAACACCACAGTAAAATGCTCTCTATTTTCCACCATTTTATTCATCCTTTGTTATTGGCCATCCACTTAATGGCCCATCTTTGATCAGTTCCAAACCATGGCAGTAACTTTCACTTCTTGCAGTATTTACATTGACAGTAGGTATGTTAACAGTATACTATTTTAATTATCCTGCTCCCCAGTGGGTGATCACTTTTTTTTAATCTTTACCATATAATGCCCATCACTAGCATCAGGATTGGTAATAAAAACAACAACCACAAAAAAGCAAAGACTGGCATGGTGTTTAGGATCCTAAAATATTTATGATATTTAGTCAAAACAGCAATGCTTGGTTGGAAAGCACGAAAGCCATGATTTCTTAGGCTTAGTCAAAGATAAAATTTTGGAGACAAGAAAGTGCTCTTTAACATTTTAAGTATTTTTTTTTTCTTAATATAAAACCAATGCACAGCTTTTGTATTGACTTCCTGTGTCCAGAAAATCCCCTGGAGAAGGGAATGGCTACCCACTCCAGTATTCTTGCCTAGAGAATTCCATGGGCAGAGGAGCCTGGTGGGCTATAGTCCATGGGATTGCAAAGAGTCAGACATGACTGAGGGACTTACACTTTCACTTTTTTCAAGTAATATGTATGGAATAAAAAGCTAAAGCCAAGGCAACTATGGTCACTATTTTAAATATTATTATAACTTTGTTCTCAAAGTATTATCCAATTAAGTTATCTAAGAAATTATATTAAAACTATTGAGGGGTTAAAGGGGGAAAATACTCATTTTTAAACGGTGATATAACTACACTGGAATTAAGGTTGCCGGAGAAATATCAATAACCTCAGATATGCAGATGACACCACCCTTATGGCAGAAAGTGAAGAGGGGCTAAAAAGCCTCTTGATGAAAGTAAAAGAGGAGAGTGAAAAAGTTGGCTTAAAGCTCAACATTCAGAAATCTAGGATCATGGCATCTGGTCCCATCACTTCATGGGAAATAGATGGGGAAACCATGGAAACAGTGGCTGACTTTACTTTTCTGGGCTCCATAATCACTGAAGATGGTGACTACAGCCATGAAATTAAAAGATGTTTACTCCTTGGAAGGAAAGTTATGACCAACCTAGACAACATATTAAAAAGCAGAGACATTACTTTGCTAACAAAGGTCCATCTAGTCAAGGCTATGGTTTTCTGTGGACATGTATGGATGTGAGAGTTGGACTGTGAAGAAGGCTGAGTGCCGAAGAATTGATGCTTTTGAACTGTGGTGTTGGAGAAGACTCTTGAGAGTCCCTTGGACTGCAAGGAGATCCAACCAGTCCATTCTGAAGGAGATCAGCCCTGGGATTTCTTTGAAAGGAATGATGCTAAAGCTGAAACTCCAGTACTTTGGCCACCTCATGCGAAGAGTTGACTCATTGGAACAGACCCTGTTGCTGGGAGGAATTACGGGCAGGAGGAGAAGGGGATGACAGAGGATGAGATGGCTGGATGGCATCACCGATTCGATAGACGTGAGTTTGGGTAAATTCCGGGAGTTGGTGATGGACAGGGAGGCCTGGCATGCTGCAATTCATGGGGTTGCAAAGAGTTAGACACGATTGAGCAACTGAACTGAATTGAGCTAAATTACATATGTAGGGTTTCTCTTGTGGCTCAGTGGTAAAGAATCTGCCTGCCAATGGCAGAGACATGAATTTGATCCCTGGGCCGGGAAGATTCCACATGCCATGGAGCCCTAAGCCCATAAGCTACAACTACTGACCATGTGCTCCAGAGCCCAGAAGCCACACTACTGATCCCACATGCCACAATTACTGAAATCCATGCACCCTAGAGCCCATGCTCCACAACAAGAGAAGCCACTGCAATGATAGTCTGTGCACAGCAACTACAGAGTAGCCCTTGCTCACCACAATTAGAGAAAAGCCCACACAGCGATGAAGATTCTGCTGCTGCTGCTGCTGCTGCTGCTAAGTCACTTCAGTCATATCCGACTCTATGCGACCCCATAGACAGCAGCCCACCAGGCTCCTCTATCCCTGGGATTCTCCAGGCAAGAATACTGAAGTGGGTTGCCATTTCCTTCTCCAAAGCATGAAAGTGAAAAGTGAAAGTGAAGTCACTCAGTCATGTCCCCATGACTCAGTCTTAGAGGCCCCAGGGACTGTAGCCTACCAGGCTCCTCCGTCCATGGGATTTTCCAGACAAGAGTACTGGAGTGGGGTGCCATTGCCTTCTCCTGCATAAATAAGTAAACAATTAACACATGTAGAAAACTGAGAGAATCAAAACTACATAGGACAGAATTTAGTAAAGCAGTTGATTACAAAGCTAATACATAAAAATCAATAGCAAATACGCAACGAAATTTTTATTGAGAGCAATAACAAATGGAAATACATTTAAGAAAGGTGCTGGGCCCATAGAAAACTACTATAAAAATCAACTAGAGGAAATGACAAAAAATTGAAGTAAGATACATCATGTTCATATCTAAGAGATGTTCAGTATTATGAAGTATGAGTTCTCCATAATTTACTATTTTATACAATCCTAATTAAAAGAGCCACAACCTTGATGATTCTATAGATGATGGTGACAATTCAGCATTCTCTGGAGTACCACTGGAGTGCCTTTCTGGCAAGCAGTTTGGCAATAACTGTTGAATTTTAAACCTTTATGTCATATGATCTAGTAATTTATCTACTGAAAATTAACCCTATGTATATTTCAGTAGTCAGAATTCCGATGTAAAAACAGTCATCAAAACTTTGTTTGCAAAAATAAAATAAAATAAAAAAATGCATCAACAAGACACTGAATAAATCCATACTTTTGTATGAATAAACTCTTAGTGATTACCTTTAGATAAAAGAATATTGGTTTCAAATCTACAAAACAAAACCTGAAGCTTCAATAAAAAAATAAGAGCCATGATTGTAAGTAGACCATGCCCTATTCTGAAAGTATAAGAGTCAAGGTTCAACATTAAGAATTTGGGAAATCTATGTTTGTGTATGTGTATGTATGTATATATATATACATATATATGTATATATACACAAACATAGTTTTTTGTATATGTATTCATATATATGTATACATCCAAATATATGTGTGTATATATGTATACATATATAAGTATATATGTATATATACATACATATGCAGAGAAAATTTTCAAAAAATTATGACTTAAAAGAATATTGGTCTAAAGACAGGAAAAGACTTTTCCTATATTTCACATTCTCCATTGTTAGATCATTTTTATTACCATTTGCATATAAAAGCATATTGACAAGGATCACCTTTATGGTAGACTATGTATGGGTAACTTTAATAATATATAATGTTCTGTACACCTAATGGATGACAGAACAGTGTTAACATAACTTTTATATGCACTGGGAAACCAAAAAATTTGTGTGACTCAAGTTTATTGCAAGATTTGTTTATTGTGTTGGTCTGGAACTGAACTCACAATATCTGATATGTCTATATTCCATCAGACATTTTCTAGGCATTCACACATGTGATTAAAGACATAGAAAATAAATGAAGATGATATAGACACAGGCACACAGACTACGTTCATACAAGCAGATGTTTAACAGGAACTGAATAATAACATACTGTGTTACCTGCTGCTTCCCTCTAGTTTTTAAAAATGCATAAATTACTCAGAGATCCATTTTTTTAGCAACTACGCACTCTTCTCCAGTATAGTTGAGTTGTAGTTATTTAATAACTTCCCTGTTCATATACATTTGAATTGCTTAAACTTCTCCATAATCACACATACAATTTCAAAAAATAATTCTGAGCATATACAGTAGGCCCTCCATATTTGTGGGTTTTACATTTGTGAATTCAACCAACAGTGGATGGAAAATATTCCCCTCAAATTTCAGAAAGCTCCAAAATGCAAAATGTAAATTTGCCACACATCAGCATCTATTCACACAGCATTTACACTATTAGGTACCATAACTAATCTAGAGATGATTTAAGGTGTATTGGAGGATGTGCATAGGTTATATGCAAATATTTAATACTATGTCATCTTACATAAAGGACTTCAGCATCTACTGACTTTTGTATCCACAAGGTATCCTGGAACCAGTTACCCATGGATACTGAGGGATGACTATATCAGAAGCAAAATCTCTTAACTGATGTATATGTGCTTCTGAAATTTTGATACCATCAATTTTCTCATCAAGATGTATAGTACTATCTATAAAATACCTACAGTGGTGCTTTAATCATTTCCAATTTTAGTTATAATACTTCAAATATTTTCAATATTTTTGGTTTCATTAATATAGTTTTCTACAGTTTTAAGATCTCCCCTAAATCCTTTATAAGCTGAAGAAAGTTTCATATCTATAGCTTACTAACCATTCTTATCAGAAATTTTCATTTTAATACAGTTAGCATTAATAGTTCATTAGATTACCAAATGACTAAAAATATTCCATTCCTGTGATAAACTCTATGTTATCAAGCTGATTTTAATCAGTTGAACTTTTGCTTAGAGTTAGCTGCATTTCTGTTAATAAAGGAGACTGATGTAAATTTGTCTTTCAGTTTACTGCATTTTATTTTGTGTATGAGCACTGCTTTATAATTTGGGCTTAGACATGACCTAGTCTTTAAATGAGCTGAGAAGCTTTGAAAAGTATTATCTCCCCTTCAGTTCTCCACATTTTCAGTTCCCATCTTGCAGTTAGCTATGCAGTTAACATAAAGGCAGTGGGGTTAAAATACTGAGGCACAAAATATGAGCAGCCCTGCTGACTAATTCACCACATCAAAGAGGGCTGCCTGAAATTCTTGCCTGTGACCTCAACAGATTTCATCTGACCGACAAGTAAACTTTTCTGTGTTAAACCACTGACATTACTGGGATATTTGTCACTGTAGCATCCTGAATTGTTTAGAAGCTTTCCTCTATGTAATGCTCAGGACTATTTTAAATACTGTATTTAAATATTTGGTAAAATTATTGTAAAACATTTGGGTCCAGTGAAATTTTTAATGATGAAATTGTCCTACTACTTTTTGTTGCCTGTTTTGCTTGGGTGTTCTACCTCTCCTTAGGTTTAGAATACTGTGTGCCTTAGGAAACATCTATTTTTTTTTTTTTAACTAAATGACTCAATTTCCAAAGTTATTGGAATGAAATTACACATATGCTCCTAAGTTTTAAATCTCTATATTTGCACCTGATTTATCATACCTATGTTCATTCACAATTTTATTTCTCCTGTTGATCAAGCTCTCTTCTTTGTTGGCTTCTTCTTTTTCTCCTTTCCTTGGGTTTATATGGCTGTTTTATGGGTGTGTGTGTGTGTGTTTTTAATGAATACATAGTTCATAAGGCTTTATTTTTTTTTCCAGCAAATTGTATTCAGTTCAGTTCAGTCACTCAGCCATGTCCAACTCTTTGTGACCCTATGGACTACAGCACACCAGGCTTCCCTGTCCATCACCAACTCCCAGAGCTTACTCAAACTCATATCTATTGAATCAGTGATGCCATCCAACTATCTCATCCTCTGTCATCCCCTTCTCTTCATGCCTTAAATCTTTGCCAACATCAGGTTCTTTTCCAATGAGTCAGTTCTTTGCATCAGGTGGCCAAAGTCACATATGTGACTATAACTTTGTTATTTTTCAAAAATTTTAACAATATATTTCAGTATTCCCTTTAATCTACTTATAGAAATGCATTTTTAATAATTTCTAAGAAATGTCAGCAGTTTACTTTGAATATGAAATGAATACATTTATTTCAATATACTTTTATGATTAACTTTTATTTTTACTGCATGTGGTTCAGAAAACCTGTTTTATGTAATTTCTCCTATATGGAATTAATAGAGATTATCTTTGTAGCATAATGACATATTCAGTTTTGACAAATGTTTCACAGATATTTAAAAGAATGTATCAGATCAGATCAGTCGCTCAGTCATGTCCGACTCTTTGCGACCCCATGAACCGCAGCACGCCAGGCCTCCCTGTCCATCACCAGCTCCCGGAGGTCACTCAGACTCGCATCCATCGAGTCAGTGATGCCATCCAGCCATCTCATCCTCTGTCGTCCCCTTCTCCTCCTGCCCTCAATCCCTCCCAGCATCAGAGTCTTCTCCAATGAGTCAACTCTTCGCATGAGGTGGCCAAAATACTGGAGTTTCAGCTTTAGCATCATTCCTTCCAAAGAAATTCCAGGATTGATCTCCTTCAGAATGGACTGGTTGGATCTTCTTGCAGTCCAAGGGACTCTCAAGAGTCTTCTCCAACACCACAGTTCAAAAGCATCAATTCTTCAGCGCTCAGCCTTCTTCACTTTATTTGTACAAAGTTACACATTGATACTTATTATACTGAATGTACTGATTGTGTTTGCTCCAAAGTTTGAAACTCCCAGACTTCAGACTGCCCAGCTGACCTCTTCCACATGTTACTCAACTTTACATCACAACCCATGGAGTTCCTCCTGTGTCCAGAAGTGATGACAGTCTAGGAACCAAGTTATTAAGACCCTACCTGTATCCTTGATACAAACAAAGACAAATTTTATTAAAGAAACAGTTTTTCTGGGTGATGCTGTCTAACAGACAAGGATAATACCAGATGCAGAAGATGAGGCTGTAGCCCCACTTAATCTTTGACTAGCTCTCATTCTCAGCCTCCAATACCTGAGCAAGTCCATCCAGAAGAGCTCCCCATCCCAGTTCAGAGCAAAACCATCTTCAGCAATGCCCGTAGTAGAACTTAGGTAAATAATCCTTGAAATGCATCCACAGAAGCAATGATTGTTGACACAGATGGTCTAAAAAGTGAGAGACTCTGACAATTCCTAGTTATTGTCATTAAATAAAATAGACTCAATAGTCCACAGTTCTTTTGATGTAAATAACTATGTTATTCTGTGTGCTCTCTTTGGTTCCTCCCAGCTGAATATTTCTATGAGCTACAGCAAAACAATGAGACAGATTTCCCATCATGCTTGATGAGAAACATCTGATTTTAGAGCAGTGTGTTTGATATCCACAGTTAGGACTTAGTATTCCTGTAAGACAAAAGTGTCTGCATTTGATATAGTCTAATAATGAAAGATAGGCTTCCCAGGTGGCTCAGTGGCAAAGAATCTGCCTGCCGATGCAGGAGATGTGGGTTTGACCCCTAATCCAGGGAGTTCCCTTGAGAAAAAAATGGCCACACACTTCAGTATTCTTGCCTGGGAAATCCCATGGACAGAGGAGCCTGGTGGGCTACAGTCCATGGGGGTTGCAAAGAGTTGAACACAACTTAGTGACAGAATAACAACATAATGAAAAACAGCCTTGATAAATAGCAAATACCTTGGAACTACAAATAAAGCCTTAAAGGGTTGTCCCACTCCAGTACTCTTGCCTGGAAAGTCCCATGGACGGAGGAGCCTGGTGGGCTGCAGTCCATGGGGTCACTTGGAGTAGGCCACGACTGAGTGACTTTATTTTCACTTTTCACTTTCATGCATTGGAGAAGGAAATGGCAACCCACTCCAGTGTTCTTGCCTGGAGAATCCCAGGGACAAGGGAGCCTGGTGGACTGCTGTCTATGGGGTTGCACAGAGTCGGACACAACAGAAGTGACTTAACAGCAGCAGCAGCCAAAGAATTAGAGGTGGGCTAAATTAAAGTCTTATTTCCTGGATCATGGTGAAGATCATTTTAGGTACAGCAAGAAGTCTGTCAAAGGCTCGTCTCTGCTGACGTCAACAAGGTAGCATGTAACAACAAATCTCAGAGTTGACATAACTGGACTGGAGGTCAGATTTCATTACTTCCAACTATATGGGCTTGGGCAAAGAAATCATCCTCTCTAAATTTGTTGGTTTGGGTGTTAAATTGAGTATTTTTCTGTGTAGAGTTTTGCCAAGAAAATCCACTGGTCATAGCAAACACCCTCTTCCAACAGCACGAGAGAAAACTCTACACATGGACATCACCAGATGGTCAAAACTGAAATCAGATTGATTATATTCTTTGCAACTAAAGATGGAGAAGCTCTATACAGTCAGCAAAAACAAGACCAGGAGCTGACTGTGGCTCAGACCATGAACTCCTTACTGCCAAATTCAGACTGAAATTGAAGAAAGCAGGGAAAACCACTAGACCATTCAGGTATGACATAAATCAAATCCCTTATGGTTATACAGTGGAAGTGAGAAATAGATTTAAGGGCCTAGATCTGAGAGATAGAGTGCCTGATGAACTATGGAATGAGGTTTGTGACATTGTACAGAAGACAGGGATCAAGACCATCCCCATGAAAAAGAAACGCAAAAAAGCAAAATGGCTGTCTGGGGAGGCCTTACAATAGCTGTGAAAAGAAGAGAAGCGAAAAGCAAAGGAGGAAAGGAAAGATATAAGCATCTGAATGCAGAGTCCCAAAGAATAGCAAGGAGAGTTAAGAAAGCCTTCCTCAGTGATCAATGCAAAGAAATAGCAGAAAACAACAGAATGGGAAAGACTAGAGACGTCTTCAAGAAAATTAGAGATACCAAGGGAACGTTTCATGCAAAGATGGGCTCGATAAAGGACAGAAATGGTATAAACCCAACAGAAGCTGAAGATATTAAGAAGAGGTGGCAAGAATACACAGAAGAACTGTACAAAAAGATCTTCATGACCCAGATAATCACAATGGTGTGATCACTCACCTATAGCCAGACATCCTGGAATGTGAAGTCAAGTGGGCCTTAGAAAGCATCACTACGAACAAAGCTAGTGGGAGTGATGGAATTCCAGTTGAGCTGTTTCAAATCCTGAAAGATGATGCTATGAAAGCGCTGCACTCAATATGCCAGCAAATTTGGAAAACTCAGCAGTGGCCACAGGACTGGAAAAGGTCAGTTTTCATTCCAATCCCAAAGAAAGGCAATTCCAAAGAATGCTCAAACTACCGCACAATTGCACTTATCTCACACGCTAGTAAAGTAATGTTCAGAATTCTCCAAGCCAGGCTTCAGCAATATGTGAACTGTAAACTTCCTGATGTTCAAGCGGGTTTTAGAACAGGCAGAGGAGCCAGAGATCAAATTGCAAACATCTGCTGGATCATGGAAAAACCAAGAGAGTTCCTTTTCTGGAGTTGGAATTAAGATTGCTGGGAGAAATATCAATAACAGATATGCAGATGACACCACCCTTATGGCAGGAAGTGAAGAGGAACTAAAGAGCCTCTTAATGAAGGTGAAGGTGGAGAGTGAAAAAGTTGGCTTAAAGCTCAACATTCAGAAAACTAAGATCATGGCATCCGGTCCCATCAGATCAGATCAGATCAGTTGCTCAGTCGTGTCCGACTCTTTGCGACCCCTGAATCGCAGCATGCCAGGCCTCCCTGTCCATCACCAACTCCCGGAGTTCACTCAGACTCACATCCATCGAGTCAGTGATGCCATCCAGCCATCTCATCCTCTGTCATTCCCTTCTCCTCCTGCCCCCAATCCTTCCCCTCCTGCCCCCAATCCTTCCCAGCATCAGAGTCTTCTCCAATGAGTCAACTCTTCGCATGAGGTGGCCAAAGTACTGGAGTTTCAGCTTTAGCATCATTCCTTCCAAAGAAATCCCAGGACTGATCTCCTTCAGAATAGACTGGTTGGATTTCCTTGCAGTCCAAGGGACTCTCAAGTCTTCTCCAACACCACAGTTCGAAAGCATCAATTCTTCGGCGCTCAGCCTTCTTCACAGTCCAGCTCTCACAACCATACATGACCACATGAAAGACCATAGCCTTGACTAGGCGAACCTTTGGCGGCTGCGACCGGCTCACTAAAAGCGCCTCAGCAGCTGCGACCGGAACACTAAGCGCGGCCGAGAGGAGCTACCCCACGACCGAGGTCAGGAAGGGCGGCGGTGAGGAGATACCCCTCCTCCAAGGTCAGGAAGGGCGGTGGTGAGGAGAGACCCCTCATCCAAGGTAAGGTGTGATGGCTGTGCTTTGCTGGAGCAGCCGGGAAGAGATACCCCACGCCCAAGGTAAAAGAAACCCAAGTAAGATGGTAGATGTTGCAAGAGGGCATCAGAGGACAAACACACTGAAACCATACACACAGAAAACTAGTCACTCTCATCACACTAGGACCACAGCCTTGTCTGACTCCATGAAACTAAGCCATGCCCAAGGGCCAACACAGGATGGCGGGTCATGGTGGAGAGATTTGACAGGGTGTGGTCCGCTGGAGAAGGGAATGGCAAACCACTTCAGTATTCTTGCCTTGAGAACCCCATGAACAGTATAAAAAGGCAAAATGATAGGATACTGAAAGAGAAACTCCCCAGGTCAGTAGGTGCCCAATATGCTACTGGAGATCAGTGGAGAAATAACTCCAGAAAGAATGAAGGGATGGAGCCAAAGCAAAAAGAATACCCAGCTGTGGATGTGTCTGGTGATAGAAGCAAAGTCCGATGCTGTAAAGAGCAACAGTGCATAGGAACCTGGAATGTCAGGTCCATGAATCAAGGCAAATTGGAAGTGGTCAAACAAGAGATGGCAAGAGTGAATGTCGACATTCTAGGAATTAGCGAACTAAAATGGACTGGAATGGGTGAATTTAACTCAGAGGACCATTATATCTACAATTGCGGGCAGGAATCCCTCAGAAGAAATGGAGTGGCCATCATGGTCAACAAAAGAGTCCAAAATGCAGTACTTGGATGCAATCTCAAAAACGACAGAATGATCTCTGTTCGTTTCCAAGGCAAACCATTCAATGTCACAGTAATCCAAGTCTATGCTCCAACCAGTAACGCTGAAGAAACTGAAGTTGAATGGTTCTATGAAGACCTACAAGACCTTTTAGAACTAACACCAAAAAAAAAAGATGTCCGGTACCATCCCTTCATGGGAAATAGATGGGGAAACAATGTAAAAAGTGTCTGACTTTATTTTTCTGGGCTCCAAAATCACTACAGATGGTGACTGCAGCCATGAAATTAAAAGACACTTACTCCTTGGAAGGAAAGTTATGACCAACCTAGATAGCATATTAAAAAGCAGAGACATTACTTTGTCAGCAAAGGTCCATCTAGTCAAGGCTATGGTTTTTCCTGTGTTCATGTATGGATGTGAGAGTTGGACTGTGAAGAAGGCTGAGTGCCGAAGAATTGATGCTTTTGAATTGTGGTATTGGAGAAGACTCTTGAGAGTCCCTTGGACTGCAAGGAGATCCAACCAGTCTATTCTGAAGGAGATCAGCCCTAGGATTTCTTTGGAAGGAATGATGCTAAAGCTGAAACTCCAGTACTTTGGCCACCTCATGAGAAGTGTTGACTCATTGGAAAAATCTCTGATGCTGGGAGGGATTGGGGGCAGGAGAAGGGGACACCAGAGGATGAGATGGCTGGATGGTATCACTGACTCGATGGACGTGAGTGTTGAGTGAACTCCGGGAGTTGGTGATGGATAGGGAGGCCTGGCGTGCTGCAATTCATGGGGTCGCAAAGAGTCGGACACGACTGAGCAGCTGAACTGAACTGAACCGAACTGATGTGTATTACTTGCTTCAAAAGGTTGTTGTGAAGCAAAATTATTTAATACATACTGAAGGGATTTGGAAACTGAAAGGATACATGTAATTAATTATTAATCTGTGTTTAGGGGAAAACTTGAGTGAGCAGAATACACTTCACGTTTTTCAGTGGTCATAATCCTATTCTGTGGCTTGGACTGACTGATTAAACATCTTTTCCATGTCACATGTTAACAGCAAAGATTATAGGCCTTCATACTCATTTTTGTGATATTAAAATCCATACATTAAACCACCATTTGTTTTTGTGCTATGAATCTCCCATCTGTTGTGTACTTTCTCCCCCAAAAGAGATGGGTTTTATTTATCACATGAGATGTCAGCCTTCAGGCTTTGGGGTTCCTAAGTGCATCCAAGCTGGTGCAACCTCCACCACCAGTCATCAGCAGATGGATCTTGTTAAGCCATTCAAATTACTGGAGAAGAGCAGGATTTGGAACATGGACCTGGTCAAGGAATGTATATATTTTGTAAAGCACAATAAATGTGGTTTTAATTGAAATCATTTTTCTTCCTATTTTCAATATTAAAAATAATAGTAAATAAAAATAGCTTGCTACTAATCGCACTGAAGTGTCCAAAGAAGGACCAGAAACACTTGACATTTTGGTGCTGAAGGAAAACTAGTCCTTTTTTGTTGTTTTAATAAGTGAAGCCTGAAAGGAACATGCAGAGAGGGAGATGAAACTAAGCTATGTCAAACTAGCAGGGAAATGGCACCTGTGAAGAAGCTTATTGCCAACTTCAATGATGATTTGTCAGGTTTGATTAAAACCTGAATTAAGCAGTTCTCATTAGAACCTCAGAAGGATGAATTATGCTGTGTAAATAGATTACTCACGCCCTGATAGAAACACGGGCACCTCGCACCCTGCTAGTAACTTTCAATTACATTGATAAATGAGAAGTTAAACTGTTATTTTTTTTAGCACAATCCATTTTGTCTCTAATATCCTGCCACTTCTGTTTGCATTGTCACTGAAAAAAATGAGGCTGAAATGAAATAAACAGTCCTCTAGATTAGTGTCACACTACAAACGAGGAGATCATCAAGGTAGAGTTATGGTTGGAAGAGGGACTCCAAGAAGAGTGAAAAGTGTTCTTTCTATATCTCCAATCTGCCCAGATATTTATTAAGGTTGTATAATAAGGGGATTTATGGCTCATCTTCACTAATATTATAAATAAAATAGCCAGATAAAGGAATAGAAGAACTAATGATAGTGTCTTGAAAGTACTACTGGAAAATTTAACCTCATTGGCCAGGTACTGGACTTCTTAACTAGCCAGTGAGTCAATAGGTTTCATTTGCCATAGTTAATCTTTATAACATTTTAACAAAAGAGACGACAGCAAAAGCAATTAGCATATTGGTCACCAATTCTTCCTCTCAGCTGTTTATAAGCATTAATTAAATTTATATCTGATCTCATCCTTTTGGTTTCTGACACGCAGTCATTTTTCTTATTAATGCAGATTGTGAAAAAATGGGCTAGGCATTCTGGGAAAGAGGGAAAACACCAAAAACGGACAGTTGTATTTTCCAAATGAAACTTTGATTTTTTTTTCCTTGCTCTAACTTTGAGGATCATTTTAGTAATCCAGGGACTTCCTTTAAATGCAACTTAACCCAGTTAAGACTCTGTACTTCCACTGCAGGGGGCATGGGTTTGATCCCTGATCAGGAAACTACATGCTGCACTGCACAAGACTTACTTATTATAAAGCTACAGTAATAAAGACAGTATGGTATTAGTGAAAAGACAGACAAGTCAATGTCCAAGAACAGAGAGCCCAGGAATAGACCCACACAAATACAGCCAGCTGATCTTTGAGAAAGGAGCACAGGCAATTCAATGAAGAAAGGATTATCTTCGAACAAATGGCACTGAAACAAGACATTCACATGCAAAAAAACAAATAAATCTAGATGCAGACCTTGCACATTTCACAAAAATAAACTTAAAATATATCACAGACCTAAAATTTAAAGTGTAGAACTATTAAAAAAGAATTCCAACGCCTCCAAGACTTGAAAACCAGTATGCCTACAGGGAAGTCTCTTATAGAAGCAAAAAAGGAAGAACTCTATTGAATGACTCACAAAAGAACCTTCTTAAAATCTCTCTCCCCATACCTGTCTCTCTCCGGACATCCACTACAGGAAGGGGCTGGTAAAACTCTTCTTATGCAACCTCAAAATTCCTCCAAAATGTCTTAGTCTCATTATTTCATGTCCTCTCTTGCTGCCTTCTCCTTGCTTCTAAACCTTTTCTCCTCTTCTGGTCCCAGTGAAGGCAGAGAATATAAATTTAAGTTTTCTCAATTTCCACCAGCTGTCTTCTCCATCCATGACTCTAATTAGAAAATAAAGAATCATGATCCAAGTAGCATAATGAATGTTCCTGACAAAAAAGGAGAAGGGGTCTGATCAGTAACCTCCGATATTTTCACCACAGTTCTATTCCACCAAGGGGCTGTGAAGACTTCTCCAAAAGAAATGAAGGCTAAAAATCTCACTGATGGTGGTTTCTGCTGTCAAGGTTTGAAAGCAAATTCCTCTTAGCTTTTTTACCTCACCCCATAGTAGGTTTACGCCAGCTTATGCCATGAAGGTGAAAGTGGAGAGTGGAAAAGTTGGCTTAAAACTCAACATTCAGAAAACGAAGATCATGGCATCTGGTCCCATCACTGCATGGGAAATAGATGGAGAAACAGTGGAAACAGTGTCAGACTTTATTTTTCTGGGCTCCAAAATCACTACAGATGGTGACTGCAGCCATGAAATTAAAAAACGCTTACTCCTTGGAAGGAAAGTTATGACCAACCTAGATCACATATTCAAAAGCAGAGACATTACTTTACCAACAAAGGTTCGCCTAGTCAAGGCTATGGTCTTTCCTGTGGTCATGTATGGATGTGAGAGCTGGACTGTGAAGAAGGCTGAGCATCGAAGAATTGATGCTTTTGAACTGTGGTGTTGGAGAAGACTCTTGCGAGTCCCTTGGACTGCAAGGAGATCCAACCAGTCCATTCTGAAGGAGATCAACCCTGGGATTTCTTTGGAAGGAATGATGCTAAAGCTGAAACTCCAGTACTTTGGCCACCTCATGCGAAGAGTTGACTCATTGGAGAAGACTCTGATGCTGAGAGGGATTGACGGCAAGAAGAGAAGGGAACGATAGAGGATGAGATGGCTGGATGGCATTACTGACTCGATGGATGTGAGTCTGAGTGAACTCCGGGAGATGGTGATGGACAAGGAGGCCTGGCGTGCTGCGGTTCATGGGGTCGCAAAGAGTCGGATACGACTGAGCAACTGATCTGATCTGATGCCAAAGGCTTTCAGAACCTTCTCCTTTTTATATAAAAGAACTTCCAACTTGAGAGAAAAGACATGTGAGGGGAAATTTTCAGTACAGAAACTTAGGAAAAAAAGAGAAAATAGAAGAGAGATGTGATTTTAGGTAAGAAAGCATTGAGAACAAACTACATAATTCAAAGGTTCCTGAAACTTGGAGAAGGAAAGAGACCATAAAGAAATAAAACTCTGGATTCTGGAACTGAAATCCTGTTCTTCCATTTGTATTAGGAAAATCACCTACCTGGACCTCCATTTACTGTAAAATTATGGAATTTGACAAAAAGGAACTGATCCCTTGATCTTATGACTTCTTCATCACCTAACCTGCCTTCCTACACCTCTCTAACCACCTTCATCATTGCTATAATCCTCAGGACTTTAACTGTGTGCTTGTCCACACAGTCAGAAGACATGCTTTGCTTTATGTTCTATGCAAACTATACCAGTCCTTGAATACATGAACATTATCTACAGTATTAAATTTACTTGCAAAAAAAATAGTTTACTAGTTGATTTTGATACTGCACTAAGTCTACAAAATAATGACCTCACAGGAATTAATAAATTAATATAAACAAAACTCCCATGAATGTTGGTAAAGAATCTCCCTGCAATGTGGGGGACCTGGGTTGGATCCATGGGTTGGGAAGACCCCCTGGAGAAGGGAATAGCTACCCACTCCAGTATTCTGGCCTGGAGAATGCCATGGACTGTATAACTCATGGAGTTGCAAAGAGTCAGACATGACTGAGCAACTTTCACTTCACCCATGAATTCAGCTACACATATAAAGAAAGAAAAAAAGCATTAAATCAAAATACATCTGACCAGTAAAATGGAAACTGTTGGGTGTTGAGTCATGAACTATATGACTTATATATTCAATGTATAATCTCTTTAGAAATAGCCACCTAGAGAAACAACGTTCAGCTGTGAGAACTATTCAGCAGTAAACACTAAACTCAGGGGTATTTCAATACTATCTCACCTCAACTTTATTTCCCCAAAGGGAACTTACTTCATCTAACTTATTCATGGCATTTAATTCCAGATACTTCTGGTTTATTCTTAAAATAGGGATAAAAATCATTCTTCAGCATCCAAGAGAAAGAAATTCAAAGGAAGAATTCTAAAATAACATGATGTGCTAGTATTATCTAACTCTGTAAGGTGAATACTTTAAAAAGAACAATACTCATTTGGAAGGAAAATTTTTGGATTAAGAAAAAATCAGATTCTCTTCAGTCATACATTCAACATATCAAGTTCATCTTGGGAGTAAGGAATGTTTTGGTGATAAGAAACCACTACCCATCAGGACTCAGGATATGCCACCACATACGGGCAAGGCTCTGCTCTCTGCTTAGCTCACTGCTGGCACTCAGTCAAAGTTGTGTGTGTCCACTTGAACAAGATGTGAATCTTACTTATATTTCAGAAAACTGAGGCTTCATTGGATTATTTGAAGGAGACTGAATCTGAGATAGGATGAAAAATTTTAAATACCTCGTTTTATTCTAAGACTTATGACACCTAGAATCAGAACAATGTTCGTGAAAAATTGAATTCTGATTACTTTGCTATTTTATTGAAAAAAAATCTAGTATTATAAAATGGTCAAAAGAGAACATATTTTCTTTTGTATCTCTTTTTATCATAAAAATTCTTCCCTTCTTTCCAGAATACTGAAGCAACACTAAAATACAAATTCACTGTAATATTCATATGGACCCCAAATAAATTTGATTCCATGTGAAGGTCTGAAAGAATCTCTTAATCATCAAGTCCAGCAGTGAGGAGAGATAAAACATCCCTTTAATTATTTTTTTAAAGTTATTTATGTTGTTAAAACATTCTACAAGACTTAAAATAAATCAAGACTCCTCTGATTCTCCACCCACACAGTCACACCTTCCTTCCATGACTCTGAAATGTCTTAAACTCAGAGTTTCTTTGACTTCACATCTCCAGAAAATCCACCTGCCTTTATTCAAGGGAAGGGAGCAGTGAGTACGTGACAGTTGACTGAAGGAGGAAATCTGGGCCTTGATTTCTTAAATAGTATTTCTAATAATAACCCGGCTTTTCAGTCGTACGCATACTCCCAGGTTCAAAGGTACCTCATGTCCTCATGTGGTCCAAAGTGCTTTGCTTCCCAGTCTACATTTCCACTTCCTTTGTTCTGCTAATTTCAGTTTTCATCCACCTACTATGTTGACACCTCCTCTATGATTTTCTTGCCATTGTGGATTTACAAATTTTTTAAAAATCGTCCTATTGTCTTTCTACTTGGGTTTTACAATGAAGCATATGTTAAAATGTGTGTGCTATACTTAACTAAAAAATCTGCTATATTTAGTCCAAATGTCAACTTTCATTTTCTACTCTAAATATTTATATATTGACAGTTTACTTGTATATTTTATGTAATATAAAAATAACCTTTAAAATTAAGCCCAAAGTAATCCATGGTTCTTTCTATGCTCACTTACTTTAGTTCTGGCCAATAGTTCTTTCCATACTCACAGACATATTTCTACAAGTTTTCACCATTTTCTACTCTATGGCTAATTCTAGGTGATTAAACTTGTTTGAAATTGGATCTCTGAATTGGTGCAAACTGTGTAGAGTCCAATACATTCAAAATCAGTCAACTGAGTCACTCAGTCATGTCCAACTCTTTGTGACCCCATGAACCACAGCGTGCCAGGCCTCCCTGTCCATCATCAACTACCGGAGTCCACCCAAACCCGTGTCCATTAAATCAGTGATGCCATCCAACCATCTCATCCTCTGTCATCCCCTTCTCTTCCTGCCGTCAATCTTCCCCAGCATCAGGGTCTTTTCAAATGAGTCAGCTCTTCGCATCAGGTGGCCAAAGTATTGAAGTTTTTTCAGCTTCAACATCAGTCCTTCCAATGAACACCCAGGGCTGATCTCCTTTAGGATGTACCGGTTGGATCTCCTTGAAGTTTAAGGGACTCTCAAGAGTCTTCTCCAACACCACAGTTGAAAACCATCAATTATTCGGTGCTCAGCTTTCTTCACAGTCCAACTCTCACATCCATACATGACCACAGGAAAAACCATAGCCTTGACTAGATGGACCTTTGTTGACAAAGTACTGTCTCTGTTTTTTAATATGCTGTCTAGGTTGGTCATAACTTTCCTTCCCAGGAGTAAGCATCTTTTAATTTCATGGCTTCAGTCACCATCTTCAGTAATTATGGAGCCCAGAAAAATAAAGTCAGCCACTATTTCCCCATCTATTTCCCATGAAGTGATGGGACCAGATGCCATGATCTTAGATTTCTGAATGTTGAGCTTTAAGCCAACATTTTTACTCTCCTCTTTCACTTTCATCAAGAGGCTCTTTAGTTCTTCTTCACTTTCTGCCATAAGGGTGGTGTTATCTGCATATCTGAGGTTATTGAGATTTCTCCTGGCAATCTGGATTCCAGCCTGTGCTTCTTCCAGCCCAGTATTTCACATGATGTACTCTGCATATAAGTTAAATAATCAGGGTGACAATACACAGCCTTGACGTACTTCTTTTCCTATTTAAAACCACTCTGTTGTTCCATGTCTAACTGTTCTAACTGTTGCTTCCTGACCTGCATACAGGTTTCTCAAGAGACAGGTCAGGTGGTGTGGTATTCCCATCTCTTTCAGAATTTTTCACAGTTTATTGTGATCTACACAGTCAAAGGCTTTGGCATAGTCAATAAAACAGAAATAGATCCTTTTCTGGAACTCTCTTGCTTTTTCCATGATCCAGCGGATGTTGGCAATTTGATCTCTGGTTCCTCTGCCTTTTCTAAAACCAGCTTGAACATCTGGAAGTTCACAGTTCATGTATTGCTGAAGCATGGCTTCGAGAATTTTAATCATTACTTTACTAGCGTGTGAGATGAGTGCAATTGTGCAGTAGCTTGAGCTTTCTTTGCATTGTCTTTCTTAGGAATTTTAATGAAAACTGACCTTTTCCAGTCCTGTGGCCACTGCTGAGTTTTCCAATTTGCTGGCATATTGAGAACAGCACTTTCACAGCATCATCTTTCAGGATTTGAAATAGGTCAACTGGATTTCCTTCACCTCCACTAGCTTTGTTCATAGTGATGCTTCCTAAGGCCCACTTGACTTCACATTCCAGGATGTCTGGCTATAGGTGAGTGATCACACCATCATGATTATCTGGGTCATTAAAATTTTTTGTACATTCTTCTGTGTATTATTGCCACCTCTTCTTAATATCTTTTGCTTCTATTAGTTAGGTCCCTACCATTTCTGTCTTTTATTGAACCCATCTTTGCATGAAATGTTCCCTTGGTATCTCTAATTTTCTTGAAGAGATCTCTAGTCTTTCCCATTCTATTGTTTTCCTCTATTTCTTTGTATTGATTGCTGAGGAAGGCTTTCTTATCTCTCCTTGCCATTCTTTGGAACTCTGCATTCAAATGGGTATATCTTTCCTTTTCTCCTTTGCTTTTCCCTTCTCCTCTTTTCACAGCTATTTGTAAGGCCTCCTCAGACAGCTTTTTGCTTTTTTGCATTTCTTTTTCTCAGGGATGGTCTTGATTCCTGTCTTCTGTACAATGCCTCATTCAAAACGATATTCAGCAAAAAATAATCAATCTAGTCACCAACATAATAGTTGTGAAAACCAAGTGTTGGTTTTCTTTACAAAATGATTCTGGGTAAGATTTGTGGAGGTATTTCCAAAAGTCCAAAAGAACTGTTTCCCCAGAGATTGGTCAGGTGACTGCATAAAAGGTACCTGAAACACAATTCTTGTGCTAATTCTCTCTTTTCCCTTTTAAAATAAGCAATCTAACTTATTTTTCAAGGCACAGCTCAAATATTACTTCTCTTTGGCATCCTCTTTTCCCTTCCATTTTCCTGGTAAAATGAATGACCCCATTATCTGATCTCCAGTAATTTTTGGTATATACTTTTACATGTATATATATACATATATACGTATATGTATATATATATACACACACATATACATGTATGTATATATACACACATATACATATATGTATATATACACAACGGTATACCACACACTATACTGCTATGATTTATTGTCTATACCTCTATTATATTTTTAACTCCTCAAAGGCAAAATTTGTGTTCCAGTCTTCTTGGTATCACCACGAACTAGTACAGTACCTATAATTCAAAAGAACATCAGCAAACAATCTTGAACTTAATTACATTGACACAAATACCTTCTAATATGAGAAAGCCCAAGACTACACAAGGAGAAATGAGTATGAAAACTCAATTGAAAGTCTAAAATAAAGAGAAGCTTTATGTATTAATCCATGTCCTCCTCATTAAAACTACCTGAGGAAGGTATCATGCCGACTCAAATAACTTGGTCAAAATCAAAGCTACTAAACACTAGAATGAGAGCATTTTAACCCTCATCTGGTTCCAAAGCTAGAGCTCTTGATTTTTTATTTTTAATGCTTCCTTCATTGAGACCAGAGAATGCTATGCTAAGTCACTTCAGTCGTGTCCGACTCTGTGTGACCCCATAGACGGCAGGCCAGAGAATACAACATGCAAAAAAAGGAACAGTTTTTCATCTGTGTCTTTCCAGTTCTTGGAATATAATTGACTATAGTCCTTAAATATAAGTTATGTCCAAATGATTGTTTTTGACTGTTTTTTTTTTTTTACATTGTTCATTTCTGAGCCATTACATCTGCCATGGTTAGTTAAGCCTGCTGTGAACTTGTACAGCCGAGACTGCTATTACTTTAAATAGTAGTTCTTAGTGTGTGAAGATGATGCTTCCAACTGTTCACCTTTAGGAAGAAAGGTGGGTACAAACAATTCTTTGACCTCTATTCTCAACTACATATTGTGCACTTGCAATACACATATTTTGAGAAGTGTGCCTACTGGGGCCTGGATATTTTTGTGTGTTTAGAAAAGGAAAGTAAAATGTAATGTGCAATACATGCATAATACAATATACTTGGTTGGAATGCACACTTGGTGCTCTTTAATTTTGTTTGACTCTTTCATGCACCTATATATTCTCTATAATACTTAGGTTTGAGTGTACATATCTACATTTCTACATATAGGTTCCTATAAAGTTATATATAACATATATATAATAAGACCACTGTAAAATGTGAATGAAAAGAGTTTTTATATCAATTTTGAATCCCTCTTCTTTTTATGTTAATTTCTAATCCTTCTTCTCCACTGACTATTAATCAGAGTGGCCAAAAAAAATAAAATTGTTTCCATGGCGAAAAGTCTGATGTTTCTTTTTCTAGATCTCACAGGTGTCTAGATTCTAGATATCTCATATCTGGATTCTCACATCTATATGCCAGATGTTTCATATCTGGATTCTCATATCTATATGCCAGATGTTTCATACCTGGATTCTCATATCTAGATGCCAGATATCTCATATCTGGATTCTCATATCTAGATGCCAGATATCTCATATCTGGATTCTCACATCTAGATGCCAGATATATCATATCTCTTATGCCTGAGATATCATACTCTCTGTGTCATGACAGGTAAGTAAGCAGATCATAAAACCTTGGTGTCCACCATTCCCAAACCTGCTGCAGGCATCTTAAAGTATTTGCAGCTCTTAATAGAGAGCTTTACCTACTTCCCAAAGAATGTTCCATCCAAGCACAGGTGAGTCCAGAGGAGTCAGAAAGGTGATGTTCCTGGAACAGCCTTCAAACACAGAGCAAGAGAGGTGTATCCTGCCCTGACTCCCCAAGGTGCTCAATAGTACTAATCCCTGTGGTGTCACTGGTATCTTCCCATTAGAATATCAGCTTCCTTCTCTTCTCTGCCTCACTTACCTGCTGGTACTGCTGGGAATGCCTCCCATCTGAACTCCAGCCCTTAAGCCTTGAATAGAGAAAAGACTGCTTTAAGAATAGTGTTTATTAGATGTTACTGTGGAGATTTGTTCCCTCTACCATGCAGAGAATCATGCCAGCTTCTAACTCTACCATTTCACAAGGACTGATTCTGTTTATTTCCTCCATATATCAGTTCTCTCTAATCTAGGTGTCCTGAGACTGGGCCTATGCTCTGCACACTGTAGGCATTAAGGGCATTTTAAATTCCTTGGGGCAGGAAGAGTCACTGTACTGCCTATGTCCAAGATAAAAACAGATTCCCTCCCACCCTGACTACCGAGCAGTACATTTTCAGCCCCAATCACTCCTTCCTCCCCAAGCTGCAGGCCACCTCTGGGGTTACTGGCAAACCATGTCCCTTTCTGTTAAAGTCCAGTCCTCTCAAGTGAGCATTTACCATTTTCCTTTTCTTGTAAAATACAGACACACACACACACACACACACACACACACACACACACACACATACACTTTTATTTTACTTATATCTCTTTTCCTTACTGTTGTTACTATAAAAGATCACCATTAATTTAGTTACATAAGACAACAACAAAAATTATCTTATAGTTCTGGAGATGAGAAATCTGAAATGAGTCTAAATGAGGGCTTCAAACTGTTGCCTTTTCCAGCTTCCAGAGACAATCTGAATTCCTTAGCTCATGGCTGTATATATCTCCATTTTCAAAGCCAGCACCATTAAAATAAGTCCTTGTCATTCCACCATCCTCTGATTCTTTCTCTTTTGTCTCCTTCCTGTGCTTATAAAGACCTTTGTGATTACATCAGGACCACCCAGATACCTCAAAGTCAACTTAATAGCAACTTTCATTCCATCTGTAACCATAATTCCCCTTGCCATATAATCTAACATATTCCCAGTTTCTAGGAACTGGGATGTAGAAATCTTTGGGAGGTGGAGGCATTATCCTACCAGTCTCAGTAAGTTTAAAGATGCAAATAATTTTCCTTACTGCTTTCAGACCTAAATATTCTCAAAGCAGTGTATAAGGATGGTCCTATTACTCCACTCACTCTGGAAATAACACCTATCTAAAACACAGAATACTATACCTTACCAATAGTTGCCATCATTCAGAACTTGTGATGTGTCATGTATTCTATGTACTCAACAATGTTTAATAGTTACCACACAGTCTTCAGCATTAGACTGGTCTAGAATGCAAGTTGTACTTTGCTCCCTACTAAATAGACAACATTCTGGACAAGTTAATTAACCACTGTAACTCTCATTCTATCAAATGTTAAAGAAACAGCACACTTCCTCATAGTGGTGATTTGATCACTTTATCTTAACTGATATCAGAACTTCTTGGGCTTCCCAGATGGCACAATAGTAAAGAATCCACGGGCCAACACAGGACATGCAAGAGACACAGGTTCAGTCCCTGTGTTGATGAGATCCCCTGGGCAAGGAAATGTCACTTTGCTTCAGTATTCTTCCCTAGAAAATTTCAATGACAGAGGAACCTGGTGTGTTGCAAAGAATCGGACATGACTGACTGAGTGCACACAGAGAATCCTTTATTGTAAGATGTGTCATTGTTTGAAAAAATTGAAAAGAATATTTGATTACATTTAGGATTACCTCATGTTGTTACCTTTTAATCCTTCCCAAAGTAAACCAACATCACTATGAATAAAGCTAGTGGAGGTAATGGAATTCCAGCTGAGATATTTTAAACTCTAAAAGATGTTGTTAAAGTTCTGCATTCAATACACTAGCAAATTTGGAAAACTCAGCAGTGGCCATAGGACTGGAAAAGATAAGTTTTCATTTCAATCCCAAAGAAAGGCAATGTCAAAGAATGTTCAAACTACCACACAATTGAACTCATTTCACATGCTAGCAAAGAAATGCTCAAAATTCTCCAAGCCAGGCTTCAATAGTACCTGAACCGAGAACTTTCAGATGTTCAAGTTGGATTTAGAAAAGGCAGAGGAACCAGAGATCAAACTGCCAACATGCATTGGATCATCAAAAAACCAATAGAATTTTAAAAAAAATCTACTTCTGCTTCATTGACTATGCTAAAGCCTTTGACTGTGTGGATCACAACAAACTGGAAAATTCTTAGAGATAAGAATACAAGACCACTTTACCTGCCTCCTAATAAACCTGTACGCAGGTCAAGAAGCAACAGCTAGAACCAGACATGGAACAACAGACTGGTTCCAAACTGAAAAAGGAGTACGTCACGGCTGTATATTGTCACCCTGCTTATTTAACTTATATGCAGAGTACATCATGAGAAACACCAGGCTGGATGAAGCACAAGCTGGAAACAAGAATGCTGGAAGAAATATCAATAACCTCAGATATGCAGATGTCATCACCCTTATGGCAGAAAGTGAAGAGAAACTAAAGAGCCTCTTGGTGAAAGGGAAAGAGGTGAGTGAAAAAGCTGGCTTAAAACATAAGATTCAAAAAATGAAGACCATGGCATCCAGTCCCATCACTTCATGGCAAAAGGATGGGAAAATAATAGAAACAGTGACAGACTTTATTTTCTTAGGCTCCAAAATGGTGACTACAGCCATGAAATTAAAAGAGGCTTGCTCCCTGGAAGAAAAGCTATGACCAAACTAGACAGCATAATAAAAAGCAGAGACATTACTTTACCAGCAAAGGTCATCCTGTCAAAGCTATGGTTTTTCCAGTAGTCATATATGAATGTGAAAGTTGGACCATAAAGAAGGCTGAGTGCCAAAGAATTGATGCTTTTGAACTGTGGTGTTGGAGAAGACTCTTGAGAGTCTCTTGGACTGCTAGGAGATCCAACCAGTCAATATTAAAGGAAATCAGTCCTGAATGTTTATTGGAAGGACCACCTGATGTAAAAAGCTGACTCATTAGAAAAGACCCTGATGCTGGGAAAGATTGAAGGCAGGAGGAGAAGGGGATGACAGAGGACAAGATGGTTGGATGGCATCACCAGCTCAATGGACATGAGTTTGAGCAAGTTTCAGGAGGTGGTGAAGGACAGGGAAGCCTGGCATGCTGCAGTCCATGGGGCCGCAAAGTGTCAAACATGACTGAGTGACTGAACAACAAAACTAAACCAGATGTGAATTTGATCCCTGGGTCAGGAATATTCCCTGGCAACCCACTCCAGTATTCTCATCTGGAGAATCCCCATGGGCAGAGGAGCCTGGTGGGCTACAGTCCATAGCGTAGCAAAGAGTCAGACACAACTGAAGCAACTTAACATGCATACGAACTAAACTAAAATGACAGTTGAGAAGTTAGCATGCTAGTAACTCAACTCAACGTTGAGAATGAGAGAGCAGGAAACAGTGAGAATTATTCCAACAATTATTTAGAGATGAAAAATAGATGGAGGAGTGGTAAATGACAGTCAAAACACAGGAAGCCAAAGCCTACATAGTGTCAGAGGGTGCCGAAAATAAAGCTAACCCATTTACCTGACAAAACACCTGGAAGCCAGTCTTTAAAACCAGTCAGCACTGAAGCAGGAAGGGGTGGGGTGGGCAAAGAGAAATGGCTAAAGACCGACACAGCAAGAGGTGGGGAGACATTTCCAACCAACTTCTCTTTTTCACTCTGTGCAGCCAGGCAACTTTTTCTCAACCTGAGCTCTGTGAGGCAGGGGTGATGTTTTTCCTGTGGAGAAATGGAGTCAGTTAGGTTCCTAATGTAGGAATAACAGACACACGGAAAAGGGAATGATTCATGGTACTGAAAAGCAGGGACTTGTGTATAAGTTCACATACTGAACTACAGGACTCTGAAACTCAATCCTCATCAGGACAAAAACTAGAGCATTTTTGGTTACGGTAACTAAACAGTTCACACACTGACCTTTGAGTGGCCCTCAATGAAATAACTGGCTTTCTATACAAAAATCATCAGACAACACACCCATCTATCCCTAAACAGAACTTCTGACCAGAATTTTAGTGACAAATGATTGAAAAGTTAAAGATTATCAGACACCTGAATAAAATATCCAGTGTGAAAGATGAAAACAAACAGAAATCAAAACAAGGATAAAAGACAATGAAAAAGAAAATCAACACAACACACAAGATGTTCAGAGAGATGTAATTCTTCTTCTAAAACTAAAAAAAAAAAAAAAATGCAATGGAAAAAAAGAAGATTGGCTTTTTTTTTTAAAAAAAAAAAAAAAGCACCTGAAAATTAAATATTTTATAACTGATTTTTTAAACAAAAGCAGAGATGGAAGCTAAAGTTGGGAAATCCAGGAACATAGACTAAAATGCAATATGACATAGAAATAGGAAATACATAACTAAGAGAACTGCACCCTGCTTTCTAACATTTAATAGGAATTCCAGAAATCCTGAATACAGATATTATCAAAGAAATAATATTGGGTTTCCTTGAAATGAAATAGTCTTCTAGAAAGATAGTACACAGGAATGCCCAGAACAATAAGTAAGAAACACCATTAGAAATTTTTATCAAGAGGTTAAGGCAAGACATTGAAAGTTTATAAGATAACACACACACACACACAGCCTTTATAAAATAACAAGCATTACATGACACCAGCAACACAAGAATATTAAATGACAGCAAAGCTAAGCCTCTCAACTGCTGATGTAAAATCATTCTTAGTCTAGATTTCCATACTAACTGTTCAGTCTTCACGGAAAACCAGAGAAAAACCCTGTAGGCTAAGGGGAAAATGACTTCCTTAAAGGACGATAAACGGCTCACTCAATCATTAGGAGGGCTGGAGAAATAAGCTCAAGATCAGGGTCTCAGTATCGAGATCCGGAACTACACTGCAGAACCACCCTGATGGAAAAACCATTTTATTTTATCCTCGCACCAATCATTCACTGCAACTTCTCCTGCCATGAACACCAATGACGCTAGCACCCTTGAAAATCACCTCTGAACCTGCAGCAGCAAAATTATTGCTGCCTATAAAACGCAAGCTACTTTCTTCTGAATGTAACCCTGTACTGGTTTGTCTGATAAGATGAACCCATGTAAGTGTACCATAACTGCACAGGAAGTTGGTGAAAGTATTCTGAATTGTACCTTGTAAGGACAGAATTCACAGAATGGGAAAAATAAAAATATAAGGAGGATTTTTGAGACATACTCAATAGTCACTATTCCAACCAAATAAGCAATGCGTACTGCTCCATCAAATTATCAATCAAGTGTGAGGATAGAATAAAAACATTTTTAGACATGAAGGAAATTCAAATAAAATGTTATCACCCTTCATTAGAGACATGCTGGAAGATGAGCTTTCATCTTCCAGCATAAAGGAATAAACCAAGAAAAAAGGAGTACATGGCATCCCAGACACAGGATCAAACACTGAAAAAGAATGAAAGGAGTTACAGAAGAACATGTCTTCATGGGGTTTAGAGTGCAATTAGCTGAAACTGGAGAAGGATATGGATAAGCAGGAGGAAGGCTTGCAAGAACAAAAAAAGTTTAAAAAATTGATTTATTATCTCTTACATTTTAACATTTGAAAAAGTATTGGTAAGTACTTGACAGCTTTATTGGTGCTTTTGAAAGATATGAAAGATAGAGAAATATAAGCAATAATACAAATACTAAAATGATAGAGTAAATTTGGGAAAGAAGAAATAATATATTACTATGCTCAGTAGTAAATAATTTTCAACTATCCAGTAACATGAAATCAAAGTACTGAGTTAATTAAATATATGCTAAATTACACTGAGAAAACAGTATGAGAGAACACCTGTATATGTGGAAAGGGGTGTCTTAAGAGTGATAAATTCTGAATTACCAAATAGGAAGTCTAAAAACACTAAGGTTGAAAAATTAATAAACATCATCACAAATATAAATATTTAAAGATGTTGGAAACTGTATAAGATATCTACAAGATATCTGTAAAAGAGATGAAATTGACACTTTAGGAGTGCAAGACTTGAGAATAAAGAATGGTACAAGAGTCTATATTTTATTCAAAATATGCCCTTTAGTCCTTTTTGATTTTTAACTATGTGAATGAAATACATTGATAAATGTAGACTTTTTTAAAAGAAAACTATCTTGGTAAATTATGATGTAGAAAGTGGGATCACAAGAGCCTGGATAACAGATATCAAAACTTTTAAAAAAAAAAAAAGGTTGTAAAGTTAAATAAAATTAAAAAAAAAAGGACAACTAGTTTTGCATGAGAGAAGATAACCAATTTGAAGTTCCCAAGGAAATCCAAGAAAAAAAGAAAGCAAAGCGAAGAGGACAGTAGAGAGAAGTGCAGAGCAGTAGCCAGCAAAAAGATAAAAATCTATTCCACACTATATAATTCTTTCCCATGACACTGCAAAAATCATCAATATCATATTCCAAACTGAGAGGCCAGTGAGTGATCTCTAACCAAAAAAAATTTTTTTTTAGTGAAGAAGGAATTATTCTTTCAAACATAGTTGGCACAAAATGATGACAGACCCATTAGACTGAGTTAGTCCTCAGAACACAAGGTCATTGAAAATGAACAGATATATTAGAAATACTTTATTTCAAATCTCTAAATCTTGTGGATCCAAATCTTGTGGATCAAGGAAATGGAAAATTTAATCTCATGACTCTATGCTGGGGTGAAGGACATGGCAGCAGTATCCATGATCACACTGACTCCCACTGCTTTCTGAAGATGCTGCAGGGAAATTGTGTATACCTGAGGTGGATTCATGTTGATATATGGCAAAACCAATACAACATTGTAAAGTTAAAAAATAAATAAATAAAGGACACATTGTTTGCCTGGCCTGACAAGAAATCCAATGAGAGGATCAAGAAGTCTGAAAGAATCTTGAGGGAAAACCAGGGTACCTGTATCATCGATTCGATTGGCTTACATCAAGTAGAGAATATCAGCCATACAGAGCCTGCCATGAGCCTTCACTTGTATGGTCCGCCTTTTGACACATGTCATGCCTTTGATCAAAGAACAGGACATAAAAACAAAGTCACCATGCCATTCCATAGCAAATTTGGGATCAGGACTCCCTTTACAACTTCAGGATCCCTGGAGAACAACTAAGGGGCACCAGGCCCTCTGAGGTTTTAAGGTCCAGCGAATTCCGCTTTGGACAGGAAGGTCTGCTACCACTTGCCTGTCCAGTAATACATTTAGCAAGGCCAATATTAAATTTACCATAAGGCAGATGCTAATTATAAGGCATTAAGTAAGCAAATCGGAGAACGCAATGGCACCCCACTCCAGTACTCTTGCCTGGAAAATCCCCTGGATGGAGGAGCCTGGTAGGCTGCAGTCCATGGGGTCGCTAAGAGTTGGACACGACTGAGTGACTTCACTTTCACTTTCCATTTTCATGCACTGGAGAAGGAAATGGCAACCCACTCCAGTGTTCTTGCCTGGAGAATCCCAGGGACGGGGGAGCCTGGTGGGCTGCTATCTATGGGGTCGCACAGAGTTGGACATGACTGAATCGACTTAGCAGCAGCAGCAAGTAAGCAAATAGTGCCCCGAGCTGCTAGAGAAGAAAAATCCCACTAAAGATAAAAAGGCTTATGATTTTAAAGGTCAAATCAAGCTCCAGTTGTTTTACCTGCTAAACCCATCAGAACCATACTAGGAATGTCAGTGATGGTTTTTATAGTTTTTGGAAACATTTTGGTCTCTGGATTGTAATTAGCAATAAATAAAAGCAAGATATCAAACCACCCACCTTGTTACTTGGAAGGCTAAATGTAGATGTCTTCAATATACTTTATATGTTCTTAATATTTGAGAACTTTTTGAATCTGTGCATTTTATTTTTCCAATCTTATTTTACAAATTCCTGTTCTATAAATAATAGGGAAGTAGATAGAGATTTGATTTTTCCTAGAACTTGAGAGGCAGCAAAGTATCCTGATTTATTGTGGGTTATAGCCTGGAGGGCTGCAGTCCATGGGGTCGCTGAGGGTTGGACACGACTGAGCGCCTTCACTTTCACTTTTCACTTTCATGCATTGGAGAAGGAAATGGCAACCCACTCCAGTGCTCTTGCCTGGAGAATCCCAGGGACCGGGGAGCCTGGTGGGCTGCCGTCTGTGGGGTTGCACAGAGTCGGACACGACTGAAGTGACTTAGCATAGCATACACAAAACAATGCATCTGATAAACTTAGCACAATGCTGCATATTCAGTAGAAGGTAGAGATGATATATAATCTCACACATTCCTCACAGCAACCCTTCAAGGTAGGCAGTAACAACTGCACATTTCCTAAGGAGGAAAAAGTTTACAGACACGATTTTCTCAAGATCACACAGACCAGTGCCTTTCAAAGGTCTTTACACACACCAATAGAATCAAGTTCATCCTAAGGTAGAACTGAAACCATACACACTAATCAAATCACTAGTGTCTTATCCTCTGTATACTATCTTTATATACTGTGGCAAAAAGATGAGAAAGTATATGCTCTTTCACTTTGGAATCTAAGATACTCTATTCTTAAACAGATTGAATGGGAAAAACTGAGTAGGAGGGGAAATGATTGTGATAATGCAGAGAAATTTTTAAACATGTCCATATTTTACGTAGGAGAGCTGTTTTATTTTTTAAGATATCCTTTTGTGGGAGGCTAACTTCTATCTTTAATCTGTTTTAAGAAGCTCATTGCCCCAATAATGTAATATATTAGATCATGAATGTTATCCTGGATTCTGTTAGGTGTACTAGATCTTCAACTACAGAAATTCTAAAAATAGCATCTAAAATTAATTTAAAATGCCCATTCAAGGAATTTATTTAGAAAAATGCTATAAAATTCTATGTGAACATGATTCATCAATGCTATCAATTATTGATAAACAGGTTGAGTAGGTGACAGTGCTGATAGAATCCTTTAGCTTTCCACCATCCCAATTTACTACATTTTTCTGCTAAATATACTGTATTTAAAAAGCATTAATTGAAAATATTTTGTCCCATGGCTTAAGAGTTCACTCTTCTCTCTTTGATTATTTACCAACCATTCATCTCTACAGTGATGTATCTAGAACTTCTCAGAGGATCCATGTCAACAAATCTGTTGGACTCTGAAGCACTAATGCTTCTAAGAACTAACCAGGGAATTAAACTGGGGAAAACAGCAGAGGAGGTGGAAATTGTGATGAACTATAAAATGTATGTCCTTTAAGAGTATTTCTGTACCAGTCAACAGATTCTTGCCAGTCTTTGTTCTATGGTCTACCAGATGGTAACTTCTTATCAAAAGTGCCCTATATGACACCCTTTTCAAAATCAGAGTGTCGTCATCCTCCACAGTTTCCACTCATGCCTCAAAGGTCATCTACAAGCACACAGCAAACTCTTTCATTCCTTGGAAGTATGCTAGGTCCCAACTATGTCCCAAGCACTGTACTAGCCACCAGGGGAATAACAGGGAGACCAACAGACATAGACCTGGAGTTTAGATAGAAAAGTAATTATTGGAATGGCTGCAAACAAATATATACTCACAAGTTATAGCATACACGGAGAGAATATAAAAGGACTATTGATTTGTCTGAGGCTGTCCTGGCCTTCAAGGTCATATTTCATCTAGTAGGAGATGTGAGCTCATTTAGATCTGTTAGGTGCCGTCTCATAAAATCCTCACCCATATAGATTTAAATTCTCCTGTGACCAATATTTGCTTTACCCTCCTATGGTTTGAAGATCATTCTATTTGACAGAGAAGACAAAAGCAAAACAAAAGTTGAGGGTTTCTGCTTCTCTATATTACTCATCAATATTGTAATGTTGGCCCTAATCAACACACTGTTATTTATTGATCTTTTTCCTCAAATGCAGCTTTTTAAAAATGCATTCCTGACAGTTTTTGCAAGCTTCTTCTAGTCTCAGATCAATTTGGATTTTAAACTTTTTGACACTATTCTTAACAAGCAGCTTAGTTAAGGAAAAAGACAGCTTTTGCTCAGTTGTGAATCCTTAACAAACACTAACAAGTTGTTTTATCAGAATAAATAATTTTCTCTCTCAGCTTCAGCTTCTTCATTTAAAAATGAGAAGAATAATTCAGTTCGGTGGTGAGTATTAAATTAGATCCTGGGAGCAAAACATCTAGTACAATGCTTGGCACAGAGCAAGGAACACCAACAACTGATGAACCACATGGTACACATCAGGCTTGTCCTCACTGGTCCTGTGGCTTCTTAGAGACAAAAACCAAGCTTTCAACTTATTTTCTCTCCCACATAATGTCTAAGGCCAATTAAGAGAGCAGGCAGGTGTGTTGATCATTAATAACCTTGGTGAAAAACATAAAAGGAATTCCACAGTTGAAGATACTTTTAACTTTACCAAGGAATAATAGTTTTCATCTTGTAATACTAAATTGCACGCTTCTTTTCTGGTTAAACACACAGTTTATTTACAACTAATTGTCACTTAATGGCTTCTGCTCCAATAGATGTTCATACACTTTGTTTACAGGCTTATACTTCTACTGTGCCCCTGTTCTAATAGAACATATATCCTGCATGGTGAGGGCTTATCTCTTCATAGCAAACAACCCTCTGCCTGAATTTTTCACTGAATAAGTCAGTGTTCAGTTATTTTGATTCCTGCTGAGCAAAAGTAAATTTCATCAAACACCATTAGAAATGAGGCACAGAAAAGAAAACCTAGTCCCACATATAACAGACTGTCTATGACAATGAATGCCTAACTCCAGGTAGTTACACCAAGGAAGAAAGAAAGGAGCTTTCACTATTCCAGTTATTAAAGCACTACTGTAAACATGTTAACGGTTTACAGGCAAGCCTCACTTTACAAAATAGAAAAGCAAACAGTTTCCATTTTATGAATCAGTTGAGTTCTATCAGTTCAGTCCAGTAAATAATTCACTTGAAGTATCAGAACAAGGCTATGTTCTGAAACTCTGCTCAATGTTACAGTGGCAACCTGGATGGGAGGGGAGTTTGGGGGAGAATGAATACATGTATATTAAGGTGAGTCCCTTCTCTGTTCGCCTGAAATTATCACAACATTATTAAGCAGTTACACCCCACTACAAAATAAAGGTTTAAAAAAAAAAAAAAAGAATGAAACTATATTGTATTTGTTAACTAAATTAAACCTCTCTAGGCCCCTATCTTGGGCTTCCCATGTAGCTCAGTGATAAAGAATCCACCTGTAATGCAGGAGTCAGAGCAGACACAGGTTCAATCCCTTGGTTAGTAAGATCCACTGGAGGATGGCAACACAACTCAATATTCTTGCCTGGAAAATCTCATGCACAGAGGAGCCTGGAGGGCTATGGTCTATTGAGTCTCAAAGACTTGGACATGACGGAAGTGACTTAGCATGCACACATGCATGCACAAAGGCTTATCTTAATGACACAGATAAGCCCGTTTTCTCTCATACCCTGCCACACGTTTCTGTAATAATAACCAGAGTCCTGCTGCACTAGGTTGTGTGGATGCTCCGCTCAGACCCCTTCTAGACCCTTCCACAGCTCCCGTGTGCCCCAACTAGGACTTCAATGTTCCTTTTCTTGTAGCACCATACACGGGACTCCTTTTGGAGAACTCTATGTTGCTAGCTTACCCTGCTACTATTAGACTTAAAATATCTCAGTGCAATTTTAAATGTTATTTCTAAAAAGCGATGAATTTCTATTTTAAAATTAGATTCTAAAAGTGCATTTTGCATCTATGTTCATCAGTGATATTGGCCTGTAGTTTTCTTTTTTTGTGGCATCTTTGTCTGGTTTTGGTATTAGGGTGATGGTGGCCTCATAGAAAAGCAAAGGAGAAAAGGAAAGATATAAACATCTAAATGCAGAGTTCCAAAGAATAGCAAGAAGAGATAAGAAAGCCTTCTTCAGTGATCAATGCAAAGAAATAGGAAAACAACAGAATGGGAAAGACTAGGGATCTCTTCAAGAAAATCAGAGATACCAAAGGAACATTTCATGCAAAGATGGGCTCGATAAAGGACAGAAATGGTATGGACCTAACGGAAGCAGAAGATATTAAGAAGAGGTGGCAAGAATACACAGAAGAACTGTACAAAAAAGAGCTTCACGACCCAGATAATCATGATGGTGTGATCACTGACCTAGAGCCAGACATCCTGGAATGTGAAGTCAAGTGGGCCTTAGAAAGCATCACTACGAACAAAGCTAGTGGAGGTGATGGAATTCCAGTGGAACTATTCCAAATCCTGAAAGATGATGCTGTGAAAGTGCTGCACTCAATATGCCAGCAAATTTGGAAAACTCAGCAGTGGCCACAAGATTGGAAAAGGTCAGTTTTCATCCCAATCCCAAAGAAAGGCAATGCCAAAGAGTGCTCAAACTACCGCACAATTGCACTCATCTCACACGCTAGTAAAGTAATGCTCAAAATTCTCCAAGCCAGGCTTCAGCAATATGTGAACTGTGAACTTCCTGATGTTCAAGCTGGTTTTAGAAAAGGCAGAGGAACCAGAGATCAAATTGCCAACATCCGCTGGATCATGGAAAAAGCAAGAGAGTTCCAGAAAAACATCTATTTCTGCTTTATTGACTATGCCAAAGCCTTTGACTGTGTAGATCACAATAAACTATGGAAAATTCTGAAAGAGATGGGAATACCAGACCACCTGATCTGCCTCTTGAGAAATCTGTATGCAGGTCAGGAAGCAACAGTTAGAACTGGTCATGGAACAACAGACTGGTTCCAAATAGGAAAAGGAGTACGTCAAGGCTGCATATTGTCATCATGTTTATTTAACTTATATGCAGAGTACATCATGAGAAATGCTGGACTGGAAGAAACACAAGTTGGAATCAAGATTCCTGGGAGAAATCTCAATAACCTCAGATATGCAGATGACACCACCCTTATGGCAGAAAGTGAAGACGGGCTAAAAAGCCTCTTGATGAGAGTGAAAGTGGAGAGTGAAAAGGTTGGCTTAAAGCTCAACATTCAGAAAACGAAGATCATGGCATCTGGTCCCATCACTACATGGGAAATAGATGGAGAAACAGTGGAAACAGTGTCAGAATTTATTTTTCTGGGCTCCAAAATCACTGCAGATGGTGACTGCAGCCATGAAATTAAAAGACGCTTACTCCTTGGAAGGAAAGTTATGACCAACCTAGATAGCATATTCAAAAGCAGACATTACTTTACCAACAAAGGTTCGCCTAGTCAAGGCTATGGTCTTTCCTGTGGTCATGTATGGATGTGAGAGGTGGACTGTCAAGAAGGCTGAGCGCCGAAGAATTGATGCTTTTGAACTGTGGTATTGGAGAAGACTCTTGAGAGTCCCTTGGACTGCAAGAAGATCCAACCAGTCCATTCTGAAGGAGATCAATCCTGGAATTTCTTTGGAAGGAATGATGCTAAAGCTGAAACTCCAGTATTTTGGCCACCTCATGCGAAGAGTTGACTCATTGGAGAAGACTCTGATGCTGGGAGGGATTGAGGGCAGGAGGAGAAGGGGACCACAGAGGATGAGATGGCTGGATGGCATCACTGACTTGATGGGTGTGAGTCTGAGTGACCTCCGGGAGCTGGTGGTGGACAGGGAGGCCTGGCGTGCTGCGGTTCATGGGGTCGCAAAGCGTCGGACACGACTGAGCGACTGATCTGATCTGATCTGGCCTCATAGAATAAGTTTGGAAGTTTACCTCCCTCTGCAATTTTCTGGAAGAGTTTGAGTAGGACAGGTGTTAGCTCATTTCTAAATATTTGGTAGAATTCAGCTGTGAAGCTGTCTGAACCTGGGCTTTTGTTTGCTGGAAGATTTCTGATTAGTTTCAATTTTCGTGCTTGTGATGGGTCTGTTAAGATTTTCTATTTCTTCCTGGTTCAGTTTTGGAAAATTGTACTTTTCTAAGAATTTGTCCATTTCTTACACGTTGTCCAGTTTATTGGAATATAATTGCTGAGAAGGCAATGGCACCCCACTCCAGTACTTTTGCCAAGAAAATCCCATGGATGGAGGAGCCTGGTAGGCTGCAGTCCATGGGGTCGCTAGAGTCGGACACGACTGAGCGACTTAACTTTCACTTTTCACTTTCATGCATTGGAGAAGGAAATGGCAACCCACTCCAGTGTTCTTGCCTGGAGAATCCCAGGGACGGGAAAGCCTGGTGGGCTGCCGTCTATGGGGTCACACAGAGTCGGACACAACTGAAGTGACCTAGCAGTAGCAGCAGTAGTCTCTTATGATCCTTTGTATTTCTGTGTTGTCTGTTGTGATCTCTCCATTTTCATTTCTGATTTTATTGATTTGATTTTTCCCCCTTTGTTTCTTGATGAGTCTGGCTAATGGTTTGTCAATTTTATTTATCCTTTCAAAGAATCAGCTTTTGGCTTTGTTGATTTTTGCTATGGTCTATTTTGTTTCCTTTGCATTTCTTTCTGCCCTAATTTTTAAGATTTCTTTCCTTCTTCTAACCTTGGGGTTCTTCATTTCTTCCTTTTCTAGTTGCTTTAGGTGTAGAGTTAGGTTATTTATTTGACTTTTTTCTTGTTTCTTGAGGTATGCCTGTATTGCACATTAAAAAGATCATACACCATGACCAAGTGGGCTTTATCCCAGGGATGCAAGAATTATTCAATATCCACAAATCAATCAATGTAATACATCACATTAACAAATTGAAAAATAAAAGCCATATGATTATCTCAATAGATGCAGAGAAAGCCTTTGACAAAATTCAATATCCACTTACAATAAAAACTCTCCAGAAAGCAGGAATAGAAAGAATATACCTCAACATAATAAAAGATATATATGACGAACCCACAGCAAACATTGTCTTCAATGGTGAAAAATTGAAAGCATTTCCCCTGAAGTCAGGAACAAGACAAGGATGCCCACTTTCACTACTACTATTCAATGTAGTTTTGGAAGTTTTGGCCACAGAAATCAGAGCAGAAAAAGAAATTAAAGGAATCCAAATTGTAAAATAAGAAGTAAAACTCTCACTGTTTGCAGATGACATGATCCTCTACATAGAAAACCCTAAAGACTCCACAAAAAATTACTAGAGCTAATCAATGAATATAGTAAAGTTGCAGGATATAAAATCAATACATAGAAATCCCTTCATTCCTATACACTAATAATGAGAAAATAGAAAGAGAAATTAAGGAAAAATTCCATTCACCATTGCAATGAAAAGAATAAAATACTTAAGAATATATCTACCTAAAGAAACTAAAGACCTATGTATAGAAAACTATAAAACACTGGTGAAAGAAATCAAAGACGACACTAATAGATGGACACATGTATCATGTTCATGGATTGGAAGAATAAATATAGTGAAAATGAGTATACTACCCAAAGCAATCTATAGATTCAATGCAATCACTATCAAGCTACCAATGGTAGTTTTCACAGAGCTAGAACAAATTATTTCACAATTTGTATGGAAATACAAAAAAACCTCAAATAGCCAAATCAATCTTGAGAAAGAAGAATGAAACTGGAGGAATCAAGCTGCCTGATTTCAGGCTCTACTACAAAGCCACAGTCATCGAGACAGTATGATACTGGCACAAAGACAGAAATATAGATCAATGGAACAAAATAAAAAGCCCAGAGATAAATCCACACACATATGGACACCTTATCTTTGACAAAGGAGGCAAGAATATACAATGGAGAAAAGACCATCTCTTTAACAAGTGGTACTGGGAAAACTGGTCGAACACTTGTAAAAGAATGAAGCTAGAACACTTTCTAACACTGTACACAAAAATAAACTCAAAATGGATTAAAGATCTAAATGTAAGACCAGAAACTATAAAACTTTTAGAGGAGAACATAGGCAAAACACTCTCTGACATATATCACAGCAGGATCCTCTATGACCCACCTCCCAGAATACTGGAAATAAAAGCAAAAATAAACAAATGGGACCTAATTAAAATTAAAAAGCTTCTGCACAACAAAGAAAACTATAAGCAAGGTGAAAAGACAGCCTTCAGAATGGGAGAAAATAATAATAAATGAGGCAAATGACCAAGAATCAATCTCAAAAATATACAAGCAACTCCTGCAAGTCAATTCCAGAAAAATAAATGACCCAATCAAAAAACGGGCCAAAGAACTAAATAGACATTTCTCCAAAGAAGATGGCTAACAAACACATGAAAAGATGCTCAGCATCACTCATTATCAGAGAAATGCAAATCAAAACCACAGTGAGGTACCATTTCACCCCAGTCAGAATGGCTGTGATCCAAAAGTCTACAAGCAATAAATGATGGAGAGGATGTGGAGAAAAGGGAACCCTCTTAAACTGTTGTTGGGAATGCAAACTAGTACAGCTATGGAGAACAGTTGGAGATTCCTTAAAAAAACTGGAAATAGAACTGCCTTATGATCCAGCAATCCCACTGCTGGGAATACACACTGAGGAAACCAGAATTGAAAGAGACACGTGTACCCCAGTATTCATCGCAGCACTGTTTATAATACCCAGGACATGGAAGGAACCTAGATGTCTATCAGCAGATGAATGGATAAGAAAGCAGCGGTACATATACACAATGGAGTATTACTCAGCCATTAAAAAGAATACATTTGAATCAGTTCTAATGAGGTGGATGAAACTAGAGCCTATTATACAGAGTGAAGTAAGGCAGAAAGAAATACAGCAATACAGTATACTAACACATATATATATATGGAATTTAGAAAGATGGTAACGATAACCCTGTATCAGTTCACTTCAATACAGTTGCTCAGTCATGTCCAACTCTTTGTGACCCCATGAATCGCAGCATGCCAGGCCTCCCTGTCCATCACCATCTCCCAGAGTTCACTCAAACTCATGTCCATCAAGTCAGTGATGCCATCCAGCCATCTCATCCTCTGCCATCCCCTTCTCCTCCTGCCCCCAATCCCACCCAGCATCAGAGTCTTTTCCAATGAGTCAACTCTTCGCATGACTGCAAGTACTGGAGTTTCAGCTTTAGCATCATTCCTTCCAAAGAACTGGAGTTTCAGCTTTAGCATCATTCCTTCCAAAGAACACCCAGAGCTGATTTCCTTTAGAATGGACTGGTTGAATCTCCTTGCATGCCAAGGGGCTCTCAAGAGTCTTTTCCAACACCATAGTTCAAAAGCATCAATTCTTCGGCGCTCAGCTTTCTTCACAGTCCAACTCTCCTCAACATTCAGAAAACCAAGATCATGGCATCTGGTCCCATCACTTCATGGGAAATAGATGGGGAAACAGTGGAAGCAGTGTCAGACTTTATTTTTGGGGGCTCCAAAATCACTGCAGACGGTGACTGCAGTCGTAACATTAAAAGACGTTTACTCCTTGGAAGAAAAAAACCTGTATGTGAGACAGCAAAAGAGACACAGATGTATAGAACAGTCTTTTGGACTCTGTGGGAGAGGGAGAGGGTGGGATGATTTGGGGGATTGGCATGGAAACATGTATAATATCATATAAGAAACGAATTGCCAGTCCGGGTTTGATACAGGATCCTTGGGGCTGGTGCACTGGGATGACCCAGAGGGATGGTACAGGGAGGGAGTTGGGGGGGGGGGGGTTTAGGATGGGGAACACGTGTACACCCGTGGCGGATTCATGTTGATGTGTGGCAGAACCAATACAATATTGTAAAGTAATTAGCCTCCAATTAAAATAAATAAACTTAAATTTAAAAAAAAATAAAATGCATTTAACTTTCTAATGCAAAGACTATCCACACTGGTACCAAAGAGGTTCCCTCACCCACAGAATAACAGTGATAACAACTCTATCTGTGACCTGAACCACCAGATGTTCCTACACTGTTGCCTTTAGGATCAGTGTTATGGATTCCTCAGAAGCACCTGAATCTGGAGCTGTAGAAAATATGTACACACAAACATGCACACAAATATTTTAGTACCTCATTTAACTCCAAGGCTTAAAGTGAATATCTTATAAAAGGCACTCAATGCATGTTTGATAAATTACAGAATAAATGACCAAATGAGTAAACAATTAAACTAATGGATTTAACAGACCCCTACTGAAGACATTTCATGTACCATGTACTGGATTAGGTTCTAGGACAGCACAATCACCAATACCACTCATAGATTCTACCCTTATGGAGTTTACACTGTGGTGAGGAAGACTGGTTTGTAGGGATAAAAAAAGATCCAACATGGAACCCACAGCAAAGACAACGGTGAAAGAGTAGACAGACCTCCTACCCACTTTGGCACTTCCCCCAGTGGCTCCTGAAGCTACGGACACCAACTCATATGTATGTATCACTGTGTATGCCAAGGACGGTCAGCATTCCCAGTAAGACATCAAAATATATGTATTTACAAAGAGAATTCTATTTTCAGGAAACTCTTTAACTCATTATATATCAAATATTCATGCACATTAAGGAGTCATAGTCTCTCATCAGTTTCACAACCTATCTTTATGGTTCACTTAGAGTAAGATGAATCTGTAATGCAATTAAATAATAATGTAGCAAATTGTTAAGAACCTAGAAAGAAAGGAAGGTTGTAATGAGTTTCAGCAAAGGTTGATAGAATTTGGCTCCCTCCACAAGATGCATGTTTTCCTCACTCTTCTGAAAGTATGAGTAACCTCACACTATGGATAACATGCTACTATCAGCCTGAAGATAAATGCTAGCTTATGGAATTATGTTAATTTTTCCTGACAGAATAAAGAATCAGTTTAATTCTACTAACTGTTAGCTTACTTTAGTAAAAACAGTGTTTATTATGTTTCTATGGGAACTTACTGCAACTCCCTGCAGCTGTGCTGGCAAGCCTATAAAGAGTTCTACTCATTCTTAGAATATTTCCTAAATTTAAGAGAGTCACATGACAGCTAAAGTAATGACACCATGAGGGTACTACACAGTGGCATCTCTGCTGCTACAGGAGGTGAAGTGGTTAAGTAAATTCCTTTGTAAACTTACTGGAAAGAAAAAAAACAAAACAAAACAAGGTAGAAGACAACATGATAAACACAGCATGATATATAAATACAACATAACAAGGAATGAACTTTACATCCAGAAACTGTATATTGTAGCGACAATAATTTTTTCTCATATTTTAGACCAAAGTTGCTCAGATGCATTGGTTCTAAAGCATAAAACATTGCCACCAACATGCTGTCAGTCTTCACGGAGGTGCTGGAAAAAATAACCTACTTTTTACATAGGTAGAAATTACTTATACATGGGGAAAAAAGGAAAAGGTAGAAGAAAATCTTTAGCCAACTCTGACATCTTGAGACTGCCTTGTACGGTCCTTTACCGTGTCTATCACTCACTGGGTCTTCAATCACACAGGAAGCGTATGTGGCAGGGAATGTGATGTGGCACTAACGGCCGTCACAGTCAGTAAACTCTGGGTTAAACTGCTTTGGCCACATAAGAGGTGTGCAATACTGAGGTCTTCACACTTTGAGTATGACCTTCCTCATCTACAAAAAGAGTAAGAATGCACACTTTACAGACTGTTGTGTGCTTAGTTGCTCACTCACGTCTGATTCTTGAAACACCATAAACTGTAGCCTGCCTGGCTGCTCTGTCCATGGGATTCTCCAGGCAAGAATATTGGAGTGGGTTGCCATTTCCTTCTCCAGTGTATTTTCCTAACCCAGGGACCAAACCCAGGTCTCCTGCATTTCAGTCAGATTCTTTACTGACTGAGCTACAAGGGAAGCCCTTTACAGATTAAGAGGGCTAAATGTGATTATACATGTACACATTTAAGAGGGTTAAATGTGATTATACATGTACAAGTTTTTTTCATGGTCACATGGCTGGTATTTAATAAATATTCAAATAAACACATGGTTCTCATCATCTCACCACTAAGGAATGAAGAGTGAAGATCTGTACAATTACAGTGACTCCTTGGGGTACAATCACTAAAATTTTCCCTCCTTCCTCCTCTAATTCACTTCCAAATTAGAGAACTGTTTGGCATCCTCCTAATCTCTACAGGGATTTGATACTAATGTCCAGTTGTCCAGAGCCTTTTGCATGTGACATCCACTCTCCCCTTTTGAACCCCATGCACCTCCAAATACCCATAAAGCTTTACTCTGATCATATCATTTTATTTCTCTTCAACCTCCAGTGACTGCCAAATACCCGCAGCAAATGTTCAAATTCTAAGCTAGGATGCTGAAGATCCTCCATTCTCAATATACGCATATAGACAGAATAAGAATAGAAAATTTTATAATTAAAATTATTATAAAAATCTACTATTAATAATGTAAATTATAAACCACAGTACAACAATCTATATCTAAACAGATTGAGAATCTGTTATACAAACATATAGTGAATCAATAGCTGATGTCTTTGAATCCTGCTCTCCTAGAACTGCTAGATTGTCTCTAAAACATGAGTATTATGCTCTCTTACAACAGGTAGAGAGGTTATGCTGGGCTGCATAGCAAAATGGCATGAATAAAGTAGTGACTTGTAGAGACTCAAATAGAAGAATACCAATAATAAGAGCAACTATTCAATAATGCCTTTCTCATTGTAATTTCCCTAGAAAGACTAAGTCAAAAGCTTACTACTAACAACTTATTAGAAAGAACAGTTCCAGAGAAGCAGGGGTAAAGGACAAAGGTGCTAAGGAGGGAGAGAACATATAAGGAAATATATTACTGTAGTGATCGCAGCTTTGTAGCATGGTCCACTGACTGCTCAAGCTCAAGAGATAGCAGCCTTAGAGAAGCTGTGTTTTCAAACAGTCCACAAAAAAAGAATAAGAAAGAATTTCCTGGGGCTTACCTGGTGGCTCAGTGGTAAAGAATCCATCTGCCAATTTAGGAGACATGGGTTCGATCCCTGGTCCAAGAAGATCCCACATGCCACCGTGGAGCTACTAAGCCCAGGCACCACAACTATTGAGTGTGTGCTCTAGAGTCCGGGAATCACAATTACTGAGCCTGTGTGCCACAGCTACTGAAACCTGCGTGCCTTAGAGCCCTTGCTCCACAACAAGAGAAGCCACTGAATGAGAAGCCCACACACATCAACTAGAGAGTAGCCCCTCTCGCCACAACTATAGAAAGTTTGCGTGCAGCAACAAACATCCAGCACAGCCAAAACTAAATAAATAATAATTTTTAAAAAAGAAGGAACTTTTTCACTGGTTCCTTCCTGACTCCTATTTCTTGAATAGCCAATGTTCACATCATGGGAAATTAATTCCCCACATCTTGGTAGCCTCACCTGCTCCTTCAGCAGGTGCTGCGGAGGCCAGATTCAGTGCCTATCACCTTGGTACTTTGAGGCAGGAGCTGGTGCAGGAAGCCAGATCCTTGTTTGAAGTAGTGGATGTCATAGGCATCATAGAATTGGTCATTGAAACAATGGAGTTTGACCACAACAGGTGGCTAAGTGAGGTCCATGTCAAGTCCCTCATAGAATCCCTTCTATGTCTGTTCAGAATTAAATGGATTATTGTCTGATACTGCTCATGAAATATAAAGATAATACAAGAGGAAGCAGATGGAGCAGGAAAAATTTTCAGCCATTCAGCAGATCTGACACCTGTGGAAGGAAAGAAGGAAAGAGGCAGGATTGGGCTGGGTGAGCCTTGTGCCCTGAGGCAGGTCTGACAGAGCCTAAGTAAAGTTCCATAGGATGCTCTGGAGCAAAGGCACTCAACAGGGGAGCTCCACACTAGGCAGAAATGACCAAGCACGAGTACCCCTACCATGTTCAGTGATGTGCTGAAAGCTACCAAGGATAGTGACCTTGGCCCAATGCCATGTAGATCCCAAAGGTGCCAGAGTTGGTTGCTGCTTGATAACTACATCTCACAGCTTAAAAATAAGCCCTTCTTGAAGGGAAAAACAATCAGGGCCTCTCTCGGACTCTCACACCTACAGAAACCTTGCCTTAAGAGCAGCAAGGTTAAGAGAATTTAATGAGACTGATCCCCTAATTGTAAAATTCAAGGCATGGCTTTCTTGTTTGAACTTTCTGATTTGGATACTGTTAACCAATGCATGAGTACATCATGAGAAATGCTGGACTGGAGGAAACACAAGCTGGAATCAAGATTGCTGGGAGAAATATCAATAACCTCAGATATGCAGATGACACCACCCTTATGGCAGAAAGTGAAAAGGAACTAAAAAGCCTCTTGATGAAAGTGAAAGTGGAGAGTGAAAGGTTGGCTTAAAGTTCAACATTCAGAAAACGAAGATCATGGCATCTGGTCCCATCACTGCATGGGAAATAGATGGAGAAACAGTGGAAACAGTGTCAGACTTTCTTTTTCTGGGCTCCAAAATCACTACAGATGGTGACTGCAGCCATGAAATTAAAAGACGCTTACTCCTTGGAAGGAAAGTTATGACCAACCTAGATAGCATATTCAAAAGCAGAGACATCACTTTGCTAACAAAGGTTCACCTAGTCAAGGCTATGGTCTTTCCTGTGGTCATGTATGGATGTGAGAGCTGGACTGTGAAGAAGGCTGAGCACCAAAGAATTGATGCTTTTGAACTGTGGTGTTGGAGAAGACTCTTGAGAGTCCCTTGGACTGCAAGGAGATCCAACCGGTCCATTCTGAAGGAGATCAGCCCTGGGATTTCTTTGGAAGGAATGATGCTAAAGCTGAAACTCCAGTATTTTGGCCACCTCATGCGAAGAGTTGACTCATTGGAGAAGACTCTGATGCTGGGAGGGATTGAGGGCAGGAAGAGAAGGGGACGACAGAGGATGAGATGGCTGGATGGCATCACTGACTCGATGAATGTGAGTCTGAGTGACCTCCGAGAGCTGGTGATGGATAGGGAGGCCTGGCGTGCTGCAGTTCATGGGGTCGCAAAGAGTCGGACATGACTAGCGACTGATCTGATTTGATCTGAACCAATCCCTTCTAGCTAATTCTGACTGGTACCCAGTATATATATATATATATATTACTGCATAGCAGTAACCTTGGCAGGAAAAAAAAATGCTAAAGAACCAAAAGTTTTCATTCTCTTTGGACCAGTTCAGCAACACAGAGCAGGTGATAGACAGGAACCTGTTCCAAGATGAGAAATGGTGATGAATGGCAGGACTGACTGATGGGGGTGAAAACAAAACAAAACCAAAAAATACCTAATTTGCACAGAAGTTAGTCTTTGTGATTACTGAAAAAGATCAAATAAGTCTGTAAACACTTGGTATTTAAAATACTAAGAAAGAAAACACGATATGTAGAAATGCAAGAGATATCAGGCAATGTAAATCTTCTAAAAATACATATTTTTTTGTTGAATGGCAAGGAAAAAAATTTGCTGACCTAAGGAAGCCTATGAAATTTTATTTAATAGTAGACTAGAAAGAAACCCTGGTTACAACATACAATTTTGTGCCATTCCATAGGGGAATCAAGTTATTGGATTTTTCCCACTTCTTGTTTATTTCCTTCTGTGTCTATACCACAACTTTCCAGAGACTTTATTAGTGCTCTTGGCAACTCTGGGCACAAATGGATAACTAATGATTTCCCTGTGGAAGGGTCAAAGATTCTGGGAGAGAAACCTGAACTGGAATTTTTCAGGCAACTACCATATTCTCTCCTAATGGGGCAGCTGGTCTGCTGTAGAGAAGTGCAGAAAGTTCCCTACTGAAGAGTAGGCTACGTTCTAAAAGCTGCAAAGTGAAAACTCGTGCATTCCAGTTCCCGTGGAAAATGTAACCATTAACAGTTAACTATTATAGGGAAGAATCACCTAAATCAAGTCTGTTTAACTCCTACTCTACCAGAAGTGTGGGGTTCCAAAAGGTGGCGCTAGTGGGGAAGGCAATGGCATCCCACCCCAGTACTTTTGCCTGGAAAATCCCATGGACGGAAGATCCTGGTAGGCTCCAGTCCATGGGGTCGCTAGGAGTCGGACACAACTGAGCGACTTCACTTTCACTTTTCACTTTCATGCATTGGAGAAGGAAATGGCAACCCACTCCAGTGTTCTTGCCTGGAGAATCCCAGGGACAGGGGAGCCTGGTGGGCTTCCGTCTGTGGGGTCGCACGGAGTCGGGCACGACTGAAGTGACTTAGCAGCAGCAGCAGCAGTGGTAAAGGACCTGCCTGCCAACACAGGAGATGCAAGAGAGGCTGGTGTGATCCGTAGGAGGATATGGCAACCCACTCCAGTATTCTTGCCTGGAAATTCCATGGACAGAGGAGGCTGGAGGACTATAGTCCAAGGGGCTGCTAAGAGTCAGACACAACTTAAGGACTGAGCACCACCAGAAATGTGATGATAACTAACCTCCTGTGTACTTGTATCATTCCTAAACACCTGCTTCTATGGGGAAATGAGTTACAAACAAACAGAACATCAAAAAGACAAAACTATCTTGCTACCCAATAAAAATGGACACTCTCTCCATTCTTATAGCTGCAGTAGGACAATGGAGCAAGGAGAGGCATCCTGTACTATTATTAACACTCAGGGCTGGCTATGTGGGCATAGCCAGTTTACGTAGTCACACAGAGCCCTGTTCTTAGAAGAACCCTGTCTTTGATTTAAGGCTCTGCTATCAATGTCCTTTGAAATTTTTAATAGTTTTTGAACAAGGGGCCAGTATTTTATTTTGCACTGAACTCCACAGATTATGCAGCCAGTTACGTTAGCACTATCTTACAATTAACAAAGTGAATTTCCATATATTACCCGTACCTCAGTTTATTCTTACAAATGCCTATGAAGAAGGTAAGGTATGTTTTACTGTCTCTGTCTTGCTGTTATTGTTGTTCAGTTGCCAAGTCATGTCAGACTCTCTGCAACTCCATGGACTGCAGCACTCCAGGCTCCTCTGTCCTTCACTATCTCCCAGAGTTTGCTTAAATTCATGTCCATTGAGTCAGTAATGCTTTCTAATCATCTCTTCCTCTACTGCCCACTTCTCCTTTTGCCTTCAATCTTTCCAGCATCGCCTCTGTCTTGTGATTGATTGTTAGTCACTCAGTCATGTCCAACTCTTTGTCATTCCATGGAGTAGCCCACCAGGCTCCTATGTCCATGGAATTAGCCAGACAAGAAAACTGGAGTGGGTTGCCATTCCCTTCTCCAGGGAAACTTCCCAACCCAGGGATCAAACCCAGGTCTCCTACACTGCAGGCAGATTCTTTACCATATGAGCCACCAGGGAAGTTCTGTCTTACAGCTATGTAAATAGAGGCTCAACGGAAATAAGGCATTTGTTTTACAAAGTTAAATACATGATAGAGCTAAGACCTAAACCTGTGAACTCAGACTTCAAGGCAATAGCTCTTTCCATTAGCCAGTACTGCCTCCAGACATCCTGACCTGTGGTTCATCAACAGAACAATATAATATAAGGGGTTGGGCAGGTGAAAATAACCTCCTCTTCTCAGTAGATTTACATCACTGGTATTACTTCATCTCAAACTCTTTCTCTGTAAGTGACAAGATCTTGCTCTTTTTTGACAAGTTCAGGTTCTTTGTATTTCAATTTCTTATAGACCTTAAAATTTGGCTATTCAGTTGTCATCTAGATTCCACAGATCATTGTGTATAAATGCCTTTTCTCTAATAGGCAGGGTTATATCTGGGTTTCTTGGGCTTGTTTGACCCTTGACAGTACACAGAAATGATCTACGGTTTTGCTAGCTGAGTGTGTGGGATTTCTTGTAACTTTTTCTTAGCTTTACATAGGAAGAAGGGGAGTTCTAATTAGGAATCCCATGAGGCATAGCTGAAAGATGTTGAATAGCATGTGATAAAGTGCATCTATCCCTGCTAGAAAATGCCTAGGGCTATCAGATGAGGAAAAGGAGAAGCAATGAAAGACAGCAGGTTATGAGAATTACAGAAATCCCTTGAAGATATACAACGTGGCAGGAATGACCAAGGCTTTCTCACTCTGTACAACAGATCTGAAGACAGAAAATTTCTCAAGACTTCCATTTTTAAGTGTAAAAACAGGCTTAAAGCTCCTGATGACAAAAAGGTTACTTTTCTCTCTAAGGAGCTTAAGACAGACAGGATCGTATCTAACTCACAAGGCCTTTGGTCTTGGGAGACAGTAATAGCTGTCCTAAAGGAGAATATGAATAAACATCAAGGCTGAAGGCAAGTGAGATATTTAGTATACTATACTATATGAAAGAACCAGAAAAATCATTATAAAAATTATATACCAATAGTACCCCTCAGTTTCAGAAAACTAATAAGTGTAAAAACAACATTTAGCTTAATATATTCTAAATCTCAGCACAATGTACACAGTACACAGTACAGAGGAAAAAGCCAGAGTCCTTGAGTCAGACACAGGATAGATTCCTAGTATACTTATCTCATAGTTCTGTGAGCTAGAACAATTTATTCAACCTCAGTGAATTGTTCTGACTTGATAAGAAAAGGGGAGACAATAACATCCACTTAAGTTTGTTGGAAATAATAAACCCTACTTCACAGTGTTTGACACAGAGTCTGTGTTCAAAAGGGGGAGCTGTTATAATTATTTATTCCACTCCAAGAAAATGGCAGCCCACTCCAGTACTCTTGCCCAGAAAATCCTATAGACAGAGGAGCCTGGTGGGCTACAGTCTACGAGGTCGCAAGAGTCAAACACAACTTACAACTAAACCACCATCAACCACCAACCAAGTTTACTCAGAACACTTGGCTTGCCTGGGAGACATTCTTTTCTATACTGAGATGATCCCTTGCCTAGCAGCACAGAATCTGTCATTGCTAATGACAAAAGAGATAGGCAGATCCTCCATTTTCAGGTAACAGAATCTTAAAACTGGAGTGGAGGGAAATACAGTCTTCTTCTTATGTTTGCTCAAGTTCTGGCACTCCCACACAAAAAATACATTTAAAATTATTCTGCCACATCCTCCTTGTCATCCATCACTGATCCCAGCTGAATACTGTCATGGTCAGATTCCAAGACCGACTTTATTCTCAGAGGATCTGTTATTTAAGACACCACTGTGCATTACAAGAGGGGAAGCGTTTTAGCACTCTGATTACATGCTGCTTCCAAAACAGAGTCATTTTGTGTAAGCTGCAATTAAACATTTACAATTCATTTAAGAGCAGTAAAAGAGACATGGTTTTAAAACATAATTGTGATGTTGGCTTTACAGGGTTTTTCTTTATATCTAAATATTTGCAATCATGTAGTGTTGATACACGTGTAGAAACTACCTAAGGAAGAAGAAAATACTCCATAATTTTATAAAGAGGCATTCTGAACTTTTTGCTACTGCCACATTATAAGCAATATTTAAAACATTTTAATATAGTCTAAGGATTGTATGAGTTTTTTGTATTTTTAATTATGATCATTTTTATTTCTATGTGTAAATGGTAACAATCAGCATCTTATGTTTCTAAAAGAACTATCACTTTCTGAGTATAAACTGATTAAAGTGTTTAACAATAGCTTGAGTCACTTTGTGGTTAATTAACACTTAATTCTCAATAATTATAACTAAAAATTTTTCCTTACAGTATAAACTTTAATAATTCTATCAAGTTTTGCTAAATCTGTCTACAGATAAAGTTACTATATGTATGATTTTTGTCCCTTGCTTACATACTTGGCTCTTAATGTACTATACTGTTTTCAATATACAAAAAATAGCCAGCACAGTAGGACATAAGGACATCACACAGTTAGAATGTCCCAATTATGATAGAGGAATGAGTATGGTGTATGGAAAATCTGTCTTTAAAGAAGTTGAGTTTCTGTTTTTCAAACAAATATTGTGAATGAATATAAGAATAAAAAATGGTGCTGACACTGATTTGGGTTTGTGATAATGTGTGATATTTTATGCCTTTACTGTTTGTTGCTTTATTACTAACAGAAATAATGTTTTCTTTATTGAAAAAAAAAAAACCTTAAAAGTTTGTCATTCCAAGTTTTTATTCAAAACCAGACTCTGACTTACCTATCCACAGTCAGTTGGATTGGAACATGTCAAAATGCAGACAGTAAGCAAGTTAGGTAACTGAGGATGTGGTTTAAATTTTGGACATTTGATATTTTAGAACCCACTTTTTTTTTTTGGTCTGCTGATTTTCAGCAGATGAATTTTTTTGTAATGCATAAATAATAGCAACTTGAATAATAATTGATTAGACTTTCACTATCACTGGTGACTCCACTTTTCATTTCATTATGGTAGCAACTGTGTTTTCTTTCATGCCTGTAGTCCCTCCTCTCCCCAGTAATCAGCATATAACTCTGACCAATAACAATCAAGTAATGAAGAAGATGGCTAACTGGTTCAAATGTTAAAGGGCTCTCCGAAGGGCTCACTGGCCTCATTTGTGCTCTTGATCTAGTAAAGACATTTTAAAAAAAGAAAGACACACATCACAAAATTCATAGTTTAAAAACATGGGCTCTATTTCCTACTTGCTATAGGCTAGATATTTGTGTTCCCCCTAAATTCTCATGTAGAAATTCTAATGCACAGGGTGATGGCATTGGGATGGGGCTTCAGTGAGGTGATTAAGCTGTGAGGCAGAGTTCTCATGAGTGAAATTAGTGCCCTTATATGAAGGCCCTCTTGACAGAAAACAACAAAATTTTGTAAAAAAATTATCCTTCAATTTAAAAATAAGTAAATTTTAAAAAAGAGAAGGCCTGAAACAACTCCCTCACCCCTCCCACCATGTGAGGGTACAAGGAGAAGTCTGGAACCCTGAAGATGGTTGTCACCAGACCATACTGGCACCTGATCTCAGGCCGTCAGCCTTCAGAACTCTGAGAAATAAATACGTTTCACTTATAAGTCACCCAACCTAGGGTATTTTGCCATAGCAGCCTGAACACATAAGACACTGCTCCTAAGATAATGTGCATATGTGTTTTTTAATTAATTTTTATTGGAGTAAAATTGCTTTACAATGTTGTGTTTGTTTCTACTGTACAGCAAGGTGAATCAGCTCTACATACACATATATCCTCTCTTTTTTGGATTTCCTTCCCATTTAGGCCACCACAGAACACTGAGAATGTGAATATATGTAACTCCACTTAATGTCACATATAAAATTTTAAAAATAGTAAATTTTATGTTATGTACATTTTACCACAATAAAAAGATAAACTCAAAAAAAAAAAAAAAAGAATGGATACTGCTATTGAGTTTGCCAGTATTTAACCTCAAACTAGTGACTTCACTTTTCTGAGTCACTTTTTCTTTACTTGAATCTTACAATATGGCCGATGAACCAAGATGAACTCCTGTGACTCAGCTTTCCAGGCACATTATTCTGATGTAAAAAGGACAGACCTACCCACTGCTTCATCCTGTCGCTTAGTCCTGTGGCCATATTGTGAGGAGATATAGATATAGATATAGATATAGATATAGATATCTTCTGCCAGAATGAATGAAAGAAAATCATGAAAGAGACAAATGAGAGCAGGAGTATGACTTGAGTTTTTTCCCCTAATTTTGCATTAGTGAATTGTTAGTTCACACCACAGACCATATGGGCCTTTCAAAGCATCTATATCATATGCCTAAGTTAGTACACAGAAACTGTCCAAGCTTGGTGAAGTGGTGGCAAAATCAGGACTAAGACTGGGCTCCCATCATCTGTGATAGTTATTGATTTGTAAATGGGTCAGAGTTCTAATGTTAATGCGACAATGGGTGAGATGACTTTGAGAAATTCTGCAAAGTGATATTTAAAAGCCACATTGCTCGGTTTTGTGTACTTTCCAGTCATTTCTGTTCCAGTAGCATGCAAAAGTGGGGAAGAAAGAACAGCCTGAATAAATAGAGGATAAGATGTGTCTCTCAAACACTGAAGTCATCCTGGATGCCTGCACTTTCTTGTAGCCTCCTTAGATGCTATAAACTACCTTCTTATCAGTTTTTAGTAGTAACTAGAACATGTGTCAATTAACATGGCTGGGAAAAAACCTGATCTTTAAAAAGTAACCTCACAGAGACTGGCAGTATATTGAATAACTTGCTTATGGTCACACTTAGGCCTACCTCCATTTCTTCTCTGTATTTCTCCCTAATTTGCCCTGCATTATTTCTGAAATATGTATCTGACCTCTAGCACTTGATTTCTCCTTTGTAATTGGGCCTGTATTACTCAAGATCTCGCCTAAAGTGCCTCAAAGATTAGAATGGGGTGGTGTTGGCCTGGCAGCCACACATAGGCAGGCACTGCTGGACATGAAGTGGTTGAGCTTCCACCATCTCAAATGATCAGCAAAAAACCCTAAGGCAACCTGGTCCGGTTACACTGAGAAAAGCCACAACTAAATCAGAGCACGATCACCACATGGCACCAAGATAAATGCCTCACTAGTCCTTCAGGGGTTGAGATATCTGAAGGAAATTTTAGTTTTCAAGAGCTCTAAAGGTGCAAGAAAACGTTTTCAGAAACAGAAGCTAAAAGATCACAGTCCCTCTGGACATTGGCATTTGGTTTCATTTGGATTCTTGTACAACTTGTTTCACAGTGGCTGTTGCTTTCCCACGTTATTTCATATGTAAATTGTAATCCGAAGGATTGACTGATTTATTCAACTTAAATTTTAAAAGCATATTTACCATAGGTTGCAGAAATTTATAGTTCCTCATCAAAATCTGTGTTCCTTTTCTTCCTGGTCTCAATTTCAGTGTGACATCTCTTTTCTAGTGAGAATCTGACTGACACAAATGGTGAAAAGAGGACCCCAGTGGTCCTTCAGGTGCCCTCTCAGTGCCCCCAGTCAGAAGAGTCAGGCTTTGCGAAGAGACAGGAAGGATGTCAAGGACAAAGACAAACATGTCTTCCTCTCCAGGGCAAGGGAGATGGAGAGAATAAAGAGATCAGAAGAGGCCCATGTATAAATATAATATGAACTTTTAAAACAGCAAAGAAATAAAGACTATTAAATAATGAATAGTGTTGGAAGGATGAATCAATATAGAAAATATGCAAGGGATGGAAAATCGAAGGGAAGGTTTCAAGTAGTATTAGGAAAACAAATTGACTAAGATGACTTTACAATTACTAGTTCACTAATCAGAGATTGTTTAAGTGTGTTTCTTAGTTCGTGTGGGTGTTCAGTTGCTCAGTCGTGTCTGACGCTTTGTGACCCTATGGATTTAGCCTGTCAGGCTTCCCTGCTCATGGATTTTCCAGGCAAGAATACTGGAATGGGTTGCCATTTCCTCCTCCAGGGGATATACCGGACCCAGATATCAAATCCACAGCTCCTGCATCTCCTGAATTGGCAGGCCCCACATGGGAAGTCTGTTTCTTAGTTTACCTGTAGTCATAAAGAACCCAGGGCAGAAGTAGCCTTAGATTTTTACTTTACTCTCTAGTCCATTATCTCTAGGATGTGATCTTTTACATATAATTCCCTTTTAAAAAATATTAGTGACTGAAAATCACAAACAAGGCAGGCATGATTCCTATAAGAGAATGAAAAAGTTACCAAAGGGTTTTCTGAACACAAAAAAAATACAAAAAAGCCAACCTTCTGTGTTTAAAAGCCCATATAACAGCATGCCATTCAGTTAACCCTAAAGATTTTTTATAAGTGACATTTTATAAATATATGCTACAAGGGCACAAATCTAGGCTTCATTTTTTATAATAGGTATAACTCATTAACAAGTATCGATTCTAATATCTATTAACTCTCTAGCTAATATCCACAGCCCAAATGTAATTTAATGACCACAAAAGAAGACAATATTTTTGGTTAATTATATACAAAATTAAACATGAAGTATACACTAATAATATATATAATGCATATAATAATATTGAAGGCAGGACAATTTAGAGCTTCTCTTATTCTTAGGTATCAATTAGGTTAATCACTTTCTTTTAAGAGCTTAGAAACCTCATCAAATAGTAGACAAGCTGGAATTCTACTGTGAAGTTTGTTCATTTTCAAAATTATAGTAACATTTGAAAGCACTTTTTAAAATTTAGCAGATATCACTGCTTGATGATTATTACATGAAACATATCACATCCTACTGCTGCTTAGGATGTGCTGGCATTAGAGGGATATCTGAGGCCATCGTGATTTTGGTCAACACCATCCATCATTTTTTAAGATGGTTCCAGTTCACTTCATCAGTGAAAAATAACTATTCTGGTCCTCTGAAACATGGGTGGTGGCAGCTCATGTTGAATTACTATAGCAATAACCAATATGTCTATCCTTGTGCTCGTGAACATGTGTGTATACTGACATGTTTAAGAAAAGTTGTCTTTAAATTGGCAATAAGGGTATCACATTCATAAATGTTTGGCTTCTTCAGAAAAGCTACATCCTAATTCCTAAGCTGGAATTAAGACCCTCCAAAAGCATGACTCATACTCTTCCAATTTCATTTCTAAATACGAATCTTCTCCATTCTGTGCTGCTCATCTATTTACCTCTCTGTTGGCCTTTTCTTTCTCCACACTTTTGTTCATGCTGTTCTCATTTGTTTTTGCCTAACCAAATTCTATCCATTATTTATTGCTCAGTTAAAACTCTGCCTCTTCTATAAAATGGTCCTAAAATATTTCAGCCAATATTCATCCTCATCTAGCATTGAGTTCATTTTACTAATTGTAGAATTAATTATTCACTACCATATCATAGATATATTAATATTGAAGCTAGCCTCTTAAGATGGAGAAGGCAATGGCACCCCACTCTAGTACTCTTGCCTGGAAAATCCCATGGACAGAGGAGCCTGGTAGGCTGCAGTTCATGGAGTCACTAAGAGTTGGACATGACTGAGCGACTTCACTTTCACTTTTCACTTTCATGCATTGGAGAAGGAAGTGGCAACCCACTCCAGTGTTCTTGCCTGGAGAATCCCAGGGACGGGGGATCCTGGTGGGCTGCCATCTATGGTGTCGCACAGAGTCAGACACGACTGAAGCGACTTAGCAGCAGCAGCAGCCGCCTCTTAAGAGTTTTATTGTTTTTACTATGTTCATAATTACTGGAACTTTCCTGAGTGGCTCTGTATATCTGTGATATACACAGATGATAAGATAAATCCTTTCTAGTCATGTTTGGACAGGAAATTCAACAATATATAAATAAAAGAAGGAAAGAGATGAAATGGGACATTTTAATCATGCAAAGATGTATATTTCTTTATAATTTTGTAAATAAATTATCATTCCTTATTGCTTTGTTTTTCCAGTTCTCTAAGAAGATATTTTTTTTTTAAGTTTCTGGTAGCACTTACTGCTACTGCTACTAAGTCACTTCAGTTGTGTCTGACTCTGTGTGAACCGCATAGACTGCAGCCCACCAGGCTCCCCTGTCCCTGGGATTCTCCAGGCAAGAACACTGGAGTGGGTTGCCATTTCCTTCTCCAATGCACAAAAGTGAAAAGTGAAAGTGAAGTCGCTCAGTCGTGTCTGACTCTTAGCGACCCCATGGACTGCAGCCCACCAGGTTCCTCCGCCCATGGGATTTTCCAGGCAAGAGTACTGGAGTGGGATGCCATTGCCTTCTCTGGGTAGCACTTGACACATCAATAAATACCTACTGGGCAATCAACATTAATTTAACAGATCTGCAGAACCAGAATACTGATTAACACACTTAAGCCTAGTGTTGGAGCAGATATCAGGAAAGAAATGAAGTCAAAATAATAACAATAATGAAAACCTATGTTATTTTTGGTTGTCATATCTCTCTGTCTTAAATCCACATTCAAAGACCCAGAAAAACTTCTTCTTTGGATAGTGAAATCAATACAAACCAAACAGCCCTTACAAGCACAATTCCAAAAAGAAGGGAAAGTAACTGACAAACATCAAAACTAAAGTAGCCAAAAAGCTCACAGTGTCTCCATGCCTTAAACATATTAGGAGTATTCCCTGAGGTTAGCTCCTTGAAACTCCCTTCAGGTCTGTTTCACCTCCTTCTGGAGGGGCAGCCCTGGTGGTCTGGTCACCTCTTGGCTGGTATCACCCCCTACCTGTGCTCTCCCTATCCAAAGATCATCTCTGGATACTCCAGTGTGAGTAAGAAGCACTGGTAGAAGACTGAATATGCCTGATCAATTACAGCTCGCCTGCAGATCCTCTAGCTCAGACTATAAAGCTTCCCTCTTAATGTGTGTCCTCTGTTTGGAGAGCTATTGCCTTTGCATAAAAATTCTCACTTGAAATGAGGTCATTCTGTTTCTTCCCTGTTTTTTCTTTGTAGTTAAAATTATGCCTGAGCTTCAAGAATAACTTAAAACCTGTTCTGCCCTGGCATTCATTTTTTCTCTAAGCTTTAGGCATTTACTTCTGCAACTACAGCTAAATCCTGGCACCCTACACACATACTGTAGAGGACTGGGGGGCAGCAACTTCCTTCCCAATTTCTCTCATTAAACTCCATGTGGGAGCAGTCCAATGTGCCTCAGCTAGGTGAAGGATTTTCTTCTTTTGGACTGTTTCATGACAGTGTGAGAGTGTGCACTCAAAATGGACATTGAGAGAGACAAGTAGGACAAAACAATATCACTGATCATATGATAAATCCTTTCTAGTCATGTGATAAACATATGAACAATAACTATTTGTTATTTTATAATACTCAAAGCTCTTTCAAATATATTACTTGTGAGTTCTTCACAACTTATATCGTCATCATGTAATAGAAGAAAAGGGGAGGGTTAAGTGGGAATGATTGACTCAGCCAAGATCGCAGAGTAAGAGGAAAGGAAGGCCCTAATCCACTTTCTCTTTGCTTGTTCCTTCTCTGCCATGTTGATAACTGGACTTCTGCCTCATTACCAAGAACTCAGCTCCATCTTTTGGCCCAGTTCTGATATCTAAGCTTCAGCCTCTGTTCTAGCACCAAGTCCTTGTAAAATCTTCAGATTCCAAACTCTAGGATCCATAGTTGCTTCCCAAAGATGGGACTCTATCCCTAGATTGCAACCTCTGTGGCTGAGCCTCCTACTCAAGGCAGCCCTCCCTGACTGACGTTGCCTACACCTTCCTGGAAGCTGCTCCAAGTCTTTGGGGGCATGTTCATATTCATAAACCTCCCATCCCAGGCTTCTTATCACCCAGTACTAACTGCTTGCCTCCTCTGGTGTGTATTGTCTCTCAGAATCTGTGCAGTAACGTGGATTCTGGAGGCAGGGGAGGGTATTGTTTTGGTTTTTGCAAGATCAAACCGTCGTGAGTAGCTGCAGACATACATATCCCTCCTCCTGCCCCAGATGAGAACTGCTCCTCCTCTTCCTCAGCCTTCTGATGCTCACTGAGCCATGTCCAGTCTTGTCTGAAAATACTACAATAGTTATATTAAAGGCTTTTCTCTTAAAATTTCAGCTCTGAGGCAAGGGCCATTCCAAGCCACTTCAAAGCAATAAAAGAGTGAGTCACAGGAGACGTTTTCAGAGGTAAAGATGGTCACCCCATAGTGCAATCCCTTAGGATTTTTAAAAACTCTTTTCATAACGTTATTTCTCTCTGAGTAAATTTAGAATTTGCCTGATAATAATGTGGTAGCTGCTGCAGGATCCCACAAATATCAGTGAACAACCTTTAATAAGACATAAAAATTCTCCATATGTGTTGGGACTGGTTTCCCATAAGAACAGATATTTCACAAGAAAAAGGGCAGAGCCACCAGCTAATCTTTAGATTAGAAGCAGGCACTAGAAGTGTTCCGGCAACTGCACAAAGAGATATCAAAGCCAGCACTTTGTCTTTTGATGAAGTCTTGCCCTTTTCCCCAAGTAATATCTAATTATTAATGCTCTTACCAAGAATAGTAACACCCGTGCTCATGTGCTCATTGTCAGGGGCCTGGAGTACAGAGCAGACACTGGCTAATAATTATAAGGGCTTCTCTATACTGTGCATAAGAAAAAAAAGGTTATTAGCAGGGATTTGTTATTAGGACGCCATTTCCAAATGTGCTAAATAAGACTAGCTCTCACCCAAAAGCCACCTTTTCTAAGGAACTGACATGAGCAAAAATGAGCAATAGTGTGGGTAAAGAAGAGACAGGAAATCTAAAACTGAAATACGAATCTAACTCCATCACTTATATTATTATTGAAATGAACTTGGTTTAAAAATATCTCTAAGCCTCAGTTTTCTCACCTTTAAAATGAATCCGTCAGTACTGCTTAATTTATGGTTATGAGGATCAAAATAGTATATAGCATTTTGAACAATACAAAGCCATATACAAATATAAGTAATTATCATTCTTACACTAACACTTTGAGATAGAGCTTACAAAAGAAGGACAGCTAGACAGGGCACTGCTGGCAGAGAATAATAACTGTACTCTTCCCATCAGTCACAAAGAGGAAGGAGATAGATGAGGCTTCTAGTAACTTCCTGTCCCCAAATAACATCATCACAGCAGGAATATTTGGGTAGCTGAGATGGTTCACATGTTTAAAGAAATATTTGAAGGGCCCTACAAAGTATCTCCATCCACACTAAAGAGTTTGAAATCTGTTTCAATAAAATTTAAATATGAATGAAATCCATATCCTTCTTTTACTGCATGGGTGTGTGTGTGTTAAGTTCCTTCAGGTGTGTCCAACTCTTTGAGACCATGGGGCCTGCAGCCCACCAGGCTCCTCTGTCCATGGGATTCTCCAAGCAAGAACACTAGAGTGGGTTGCCATGCCCTCTTCCAGGGGATCCTCCTGACCCAGGGATAGAATCCACATCTCCTGCAGCTCCTACATTGCAGGCAGATTCTTTACCACTGAGCTACCGGGGAAGCCCATTTCTTTCATTATTACCAAGTAGATGTACCTGTTGGACTACAATCAGAAATATATACTTTTTCTGGCAATAAGAAGAGAAATTCTAATCAATTACTTTTCTGTTCCTTCTGTGTGAAACAGTAAAGAAACACAGTGAGCATCCAGATTGAGCCACACATTTCAAGTGAAGGCATGTCTATGATGCACAGATTTCTATCCAAAGACATTCAAATCATCTAAGGAGGCAGGTCTGGCTATGAGTTCCTCCCTAGTTTCCAAAGACATCTCAATTCAGTCACTGTTGCTCTTATTTGCACCTTTTACCCCAAAAGTTATGAACAGTTCCAGATAACACATTAACTCAAGATTGAAGCCTGCCAATATGAAAATAAACAGTGGGGATTTGATCCCTTGCAAGGCACTTGCTCTACACCAGGCTGAGTGCCAATTACTGAGAAGAGACAGGGGAACAATGCAGTCATGTACCCTGACCTCAGCTAATCTCCCAGTCAACCAATTCACAAGGGTCATCCTCCATCAGTGCCACCATCATGGGTGCTGTAAGGGAAGGAGAATACATTTATGTATTAAGAACAAACAGTGCTGCTATGAACATTGGGGTACACGTGCCTCTTTCAATTCTGGTTTTCTCAGTGTGTATGCCCAGCAGTGGGATTCCTGGGTCATAAGGCAGTTCTATTCCCAGTTTTTTGAGGAATCTCCATACTGTTCTCCATAGTGGCTGTACTAGTTTGCATTCCCACCAACAGTGTAAGAGGGTTCCCTTCTCTCCGCACCCTCTCCAGCATTTATTGCTTGTGGATTTTTGGATCGCAGCCATTCTGACTGGCGTGTAATGGTATCTCATAGTGGTTTTGATTTGCATTTCTCTGATAATGAGTGATGTTGAGCATCTTTTCATGTGTTTGTTAGCCATCTGTATGTCTTCTTTGGAGAAATGTCTATTAAGTTCTTTGGCCCATTTTTTGATTGGGTCGTTTATTTTTCTGGAATTGAGCTGTAGAAGTTGCTTGTATATTTTTGGGATTTTCCAGGCAAAAGTACTGGGGTGGGGTGCCATCGCCTTCCCCGATCACCCTGCTTATGAGACAGCAAAAGAGACACTGATGTATAGAACAGACTTTTGGACTCTGGGACTGGGAGAGGGTGGGACGATTGGGGAGAATAGCATTGAAATATGTATAATATCATATCTGAAACGAGTCAGTCCAGGTACGATGCCCTATAACAGATGCCTGGGACTGGAGCACTGGAATGACCTGGAGGGATGGTGTGGGAAGGGGGAGGGAGGAGGGTTCAGGATGGGGAACACGTGTATTCTGGTGGCGGATCCATCTCGATGTATAGTAAAAGTAATACAATATTGTAAAGTTAAGAAAAATTTTAAAAAAATAATAATAATAAAATAAAATAAAAAAAAAAAAGAACAAACAAAGTACATGTGCATTTAAACTCCTTTGGTTGAAAAAAATCAACAACAGAAAAAAAAAAAAAAAATAGAAAAGGCATCACAGCCTGATTTCTGTCCAGTTACATTCTTCCCTTGGGAAGATTTTTAGCTTCTTTGAGTATGGTCTTGTAATAGAATACTCACATACGTAAGACAAGAACCCCACAGATTATGGCTATGATGGTGGAACCCAAGAGTTTCCTAGGTGGCTCAGTGGTAAAGAATCCTCCTGGTGTCTCAGTCAGTAAAGAATCCGCCTGCACTGCGGGAAACCTGGGTTCTATCCCTGGGTTGGGAAGATCCCCTGGAGGACAGCATGGCAACCCACTCTAGTATTCTTGCCTGGAGAATCCCCAAGGACAGAGGAGCCTGGTGGTCTGCAGTCCACCAGGTCGGAAAGAGTCAGACACGACTGAGCAACTAAGCACAGCCAAGGCAGGAGACATGGGTTCGATAGCTGGGGTGGAAAGATTCCCTGTAATAGGAAATGGCAACCCACTCCAGTATTCTTGCCTGGAAAAATCCCACCAGGCTCCATGGGGTCACAAAGAGCTGGACACAACCAAGCATTCATGCATGGAATACAAAAGTCACATTTTTTAATGAATTGATATTAGCAAAAGTGAATAGTATGGACTTAAACCAAAAAAGATGGGGCATTTGTAAATTAAAATCTGAACCTAAATTCATTGCTTATTTGATTATTATATCTATGGAAAAGGTATGACACTAGGGGACCCCTTTGGGCTTCTGGGCTTTAGTAATTCCCACTCTGGCCCCAACTCCCACGTCTTCCCGAAACTTACTTTTTCCAGGATGGTCTCTTTTCTGTGTCTTGAAGAGTATCTCCAAATATCCTTTTTCCTTCCTTTCTCATATGAAATTATTCACAAATGCAACTGAAAGAGAAAAAGGAACAGGAAAAGACCTTTCTTGCCTCCTGGAAAAGATGCAGGGGAAGTCAAATTTTGTTCATTTTTCCATTTATTAAAACAAGTTATTGAGCATCTAAAACAGACATCCAAAGACTTAATCAAGTTCCTGGAGACACAAAGATGGAAAACAACACTACCCACTGGAAAGCAAATCTCAGTCCAGCGGTGGCATGCATACATATAAATAAGCACAGTCCATTAGACAAACATTATAGTGGACGTGTGTACAATGGATGTGCATACAGTGAGAGTACTGAGGAGGAAATCTGCTTCTTAGAGCTTTATGGAAGTAAAAGAAAATGCTTTACTACAAGTATACGAAGATGGGAAATTAGAGGCCAACAGGGGAGGATAGAGCAAAGTGCATGTGAAAAGGGACACAGCCATGAGAGTCCATGGCCCCAACAGGAACTCTGAACACTCCACAGGGCTGTGAGGCAGGGAGGAGCCAGAAAGAGGCTGGCAAGTACAGTGGAGCCATAACCTAAAGGCTTTTGAACAATAGAATAAGGGGTTTGGAGTTTATTCTCTGAGAAATAGTCCAAGCCAGGAAATGACTAGTTCAAATCTAAAATTTAGACAAGATTCTTCTCTAGGATATGTGGACAGTGAACTGCAAAATGGAAAACAGACTTCAGTTAAGGATTTATCACAGGAATGAAAACAATGAGGAGGTGAGAAAATAAAAAGAAACAAGTGCATTTGTAAGACATTTCAGAGGCAAAATCAACAGTACCTCAAGGCAAAGTGAATACAGGGAGTGAGCAGTAGGTGAAAATCAGTAACTCAGAGATTTTTCTTCAAAACAACTGATGCAGGTGCAACACCATTAATTGAAATAAGAAGAAAAATATTTAAAGGGAAGTTGTCAAGATGAAAGATTATAAGTCTGGTTTGAAGTTTAAGTTTCAAGGACCAAAAGCCATCTATCTGCTATCTAAAAGCAGCTGGAAGTATAGGTCTGGAGGTCTAGCGATTACTTGGTGAAGATGTTAACTGGAACAGTATTAGCATAAACACTTCACAGTGGCACAGGAGTGAATGAAATCATATTTTAAGAGGACAAGAAGAAAACATTCCAGGGAACCCCAAGTAAGGAGTAGGGAGAAGAAGGAGAAGGAGGAATCTGTTCCACTATGCAGACATGACCTGTGGGTCTCCTGTCTTACACATATGAGCATTCCATGTCATAAGACTGTTCTCAAAGAAGCTAAAAATCTTCCCAATGAAAAATGTAACTAAACAAAAAGCAGGCTAAAGGACTAATTGCTTTTCAGTTTCTTTCACTGTTGGTCTTTTCAACCAAAAGAATCTTAAATGCACATACATTTTATGTGTGTCTTTAACACATTAATTTATTCTTTAATACCTTTGTCAAACAGAAAACTCATTGTTTCAGGGTATTGATATACAGCCACCATCTAGTGGTCAAGACTGGTAACCACAGGCTTGCACAGTTGGGGGTGAGGGGAACATTTTTTATCAGTGTTTCCAGGGGATTTTAAGGATTATGTTAAGTGAAAAATAGTCATCAGTCAATGATGGAGAGGGTGGAAAAAGTAGCATTTCTCTATTTTTTTCCTGAGAATGAATTGTGGAAAACAGGAACAATTCGCATGCTATGACTGTCCTTTTGAGCACTAAAGGGAACTGTGGAATAAAACACACCTTCTGCAGGGTTATCTGGCCTCAGGTAAGAGGGCAACACCTGATGAGACAAATGAAAACATGGTCAAAATAGCCACAACCAGTATTTAAAATCCAAACTCGTTTTATCTTGTTCTCCAAATTCTTACAGGACCTAGCCACTAACCTCCCTCTCTGGCCTCACCTCTTACCACTTTGACCTATGACCGTTACGATGCAGCCACAGTGGGCTCCTTGCTATTACATCAACTTCTAAGTTCATTGCTACCACAGAGCCTTTGCTCTTACTGTTCCATCTCTCCTACCAATCCTTTCTACCATCCTCTCCATCTCATCTTAGGTCTCTGTTTAAATATTTCCTTTTCAGAGAGACAGTCCCTGACAATTCTAACTCTAAACCCCTCTTCCTCCAGTTTATTTTATTCTTGGCACTTAGCACTATCTGAAATCGTATTACTTAGTTACTTGTCCAAAGAAAATCTCTAATTCTACAGAGCAAATTACATGAGAGAAGGAATTTTAATGTATTGTTTGCTAGCACCTAGAGGAATGCTGTAACAGAAAAGGTGTTCAACAAAGAATTGAGGCTGAATGAACCCCAGAAGTCTGGGCAGTGTCTGAACAAAAGGTGTAGCTGGGCAGAATTCAGTAATGGTGAGACAGAGGCAAAAGGTGGATACATAAGCAAGAAGGCCCAGCATGGAATGGACAAATCCTGTTTATGATTCAGAAATCAAGAGGGGCCAAGCACAGAGAGCAGAGAGCATGAACTTGAGGTTGACACAACAGTTAGAAATCAGGGTTCAAATAACAAACTGTAAGTGGGGGAGGGGTAGCATAGAGATTGCCGGGCTTTGTAGAAAACAGATCCTCGACTCCACTAGAAGCAATTTCTCCATCCACTAAAAACCCCTTAGAAATGTCAGAAAGGACTTGTATGGTATGTATTTTTCAAATTTCAAATTTCATAATATAAGAGCATCATCTGAGATGGGAAGTAGAAAGGACTAAACAAAAATGGAGATTCCTCTGAGATTCACTGCCATCAAGTCTGATTCCATAGGTCAATGAACTCTGAAACTATATTTTTAAACAGTATCCAAGGTGAGTCTGGTATATTCACCTTGGAGATATGTTTTTTGAGATATACCTGTTTCTAGTGCTTTACTATTCACAAAACACTTCTACATAATGTCACCTATGATTCTCACCTGTAACTATGCTGAGAAATAGGTAGGGCAGATTTTTATTTTCAATAAAAATAAAAATACACAGTTTTAAAATATTTTATTACAGAACACTTTAAACAAATATACATATGGAGACTACCATAACGAACCCTCATATACCAATCACCCAACTTCAATAGCTGTCAATAAGTCAATTCCACTCTCCTACACAGACTGTATAAGTTTTAATCAAATCTCAAAAATATTTCAGGTCAATGTGGATCAGAGGAGAGGTTTTACTTTTTATTTTAGTCATAGGACTGTGTGTCTTTCAGGGATGATGACTTGCCCAAGAATATATACCTGGTTCTTATACCTAAGGCCAGAACTTACCTACCTGAGAGAGTGCAGATGGGGACAATTACACCCTTCAGTACACAGACTGTGAGGCTATGGCAATTCTCTAGATTTCTGTGTGCATGTGTGTGTGTGTGTGTTTTATAAGAGGGTAAGCAGCTATCTCTTTAAAATGTTTTCTGCTCAATTCTGCCTAGGGATCTTTTCAGGTCTTACTATTCTAGCACAACTAAATATTTTTAATCAGCATAAATTCTCACTGTGCTTGGAAACTCTAAGCTATGAAGAAATGACTGTGAAGATGCACTAGAGAGAAGTGATGAGCCAGCCCAGGGCAAGCAAGCTGAGGCTGGCCCATGGAACCTAACACCACCTGAAGTGTCAGGAAAACAAATGCAATTGAAACACGTTTCCATCTGAAAATGTGGCTGGCAAAACAGCTCTGCCTTGGTCTGTTGAGATAGTGACAAATGAAATGCTGGTTGATCCCCCATTTATTTCATTTTTAAAGTGTTTGCCAATATTGGAACAACCCTGGTTGTGTTGGAGTGCCACACCTCCAGAAGCACTGAGGTTCCCTTCACTGTACTCAGGGTCCCCTCTGATCTCCATTACACCGTTGTCTACCTTTCCCAGAATGGCCAAATTAGGAGACTGTCTAAAAGTAAGTAGGGAAGGATTCAGATTGGCTAAGCTGCAGGCATTACAGTGAATCCATCTGGAAAGCGTGGCATGGGAGTTCTTCATTCATGGGCACATGGTCAGACTCTGTCAGGGCTTTTCTGAAGTTCTAGACTTCTCTTTTTTAGTCAGGTCCTCTTCAATATATAGATGTTTTCAGTGGCTGAAGCAAAGTCACATGTACTTCCTGGTTCAAATCTGTCCCTAACACAGCCCACAAAAATCATTGCTGTGCCAAAAAGAATGAAAGCACTTGGAAAAATATTTAGCCCTTCTAACACAAAGTATTGTGTGAATCTCTACTTGCCAAACCTGTCTTGAGAGGAGGTCAGTAATTTTCTCATTAGCCTGCTAAGGAAACAAGTGGGCTCTTGTTCCCAAAGTAACACATGGTCAATCAATATTTGGAATTAGAACACAAACCATTTCATTCCACAAACCACGCTGAGCCAAGAACAAATCTGGGTGTAAGAGTACTGTAAGTTTTGGAGGCAATCAATGTGATGAGATCACTCCCTGCTGACAGGATACACATATGCATAAAGTCCAGAAAAAATAGGAATTCTCATTTGCGTTTAAAGCCAGACATTTCTTCATTTGAACTTTATAAGTTTCCTAATAATGTATGAGTTGAAGGAAGAAATATGCAGAGGGGGAAAGAGAGTGGAAAATACTATGGTAAAGAAATTTCAAAGTAAAAATGCATTTGGAACATATATGAAATTAGTCATTTTTTTAGCTCTTTCCCCATTTCAGAAGAAAAGGTAAAGGTTCAGAACATCGCATTCCAAAAATTCTTAATAAAACAGGATAATGAATGTCATGCCATAAATTTAGTCTACAAAAAAATATGTCAAATAAATAAAACCAGGCTATTTCGTTACTCTGACAAAGAATAGCAGGATTCTCAAGATATTAGGTCAATACAGAATCATGATAAAAAATTCTATGCTTATTTGCCATTTAGGTTCAGGAAAACATCTCTCCACCAAACACAGACACTCTAAGCCACAGCTTAGAACCATTCCTGACCACTTCACCACACTGTTGCTGGTGCTACTCTTGAGCACATTTTCATTCTTTCCCTGGCTTGTGTCTTGTCAGTCTAATGAATTTTGACTGTCATTTCATCTGGCTAAGATCCAGTGAACTCCTATTTTCCATGAAACTTTTAACACATTATATGCGTTTCTTTTAACACTTGAATACAAAACAAAATCCAAAAAGGGATGTTTGAAAAACAACCATACTCTATTCCTTAAATAGGTGTTTTTTAAAAATGAAGTGCTCCAAAATCATTGTTACATACATTAAATATGTACTGCTTTTTATAGTTCAATCATATCTCAATAAAGTGGTTTAAAATGTTTTAATTCTAATAACACATCTCAAAAATTAAAAAAAAAAAAAATACATTAAAAGTCAACTGTGATGACCTGGAGGAATGGGAAGGGAGGAAAGGGAGGGAGGGAGGGAGGAAGGGGATATGTATATGGTTATGACTGATTCATGCCGCTATATGGCAGAAACCAACACAATATTTTAAAAATCAGAAAAAAAAGATCAAAAAAATTAAATGGCCTCTATCACATCAGATCAGATCAGATCAGATCAGTAGCTCAGTTGTGTCCGGCTCTTTGCAACCCCATGAATCACAGCACGCCAGGCCTCCCTGTCCATCACCAACACCTGGAGGTCACTGAGACTCACATCCATGGAGTCAGTGATGCCATTCAGCCATCTCATCCTCTGGCATCCCCTTCTCCTCTTGCCCTCAATCCCTCCCAGCATCAGAGTCTTCTCCAATGACTCAACTCTTCCCATGAGGTGGCCAAAGTACTGGAGTTTCAGCTTGAGCATCATTCCTTCCAAAGAAATCCCAGGGCTGATCTCCTTCAGAATGGACTGGTTGGATCTCCTTGCAGTCCAAGGGACTCTCAAGAGTCTTCTCCAACACCACAGTTCAGAAGCATCAATTCTTCGGCGCTCAGCCTTCTTCACAGTCCAACTCTCACATCCGTACATGACCACAGGAAAAACCATAGCCTTGACTAGGCGAACCTCTGTTGGCAAAGTAATATCTCTGCTTTTGAATATGTGATCTAGGTTGGTCATAACTTTCCTTCCAAGGAGTAAGTGTCTTTTAATTTCATGGCTGCAGTCACCATCTGCAGTGATTTTGGAGCCCAGAAAAATAAAGTCTGACATTGTTTCCACTGTTTCCCCATCTATTTCCCATAAAGTGATGGGACCAGATGCCATGATCTTCGTTTTCTGAATGTTGAGCTTTAAGCCAACTTTTTCACTCTCCACTTTCACTTTCATCAAGAGGCTTTTGAGTTCCTCTTCACTTTCTGCCATAAGGGTGGTGTCATCTGCATATCTGAGGTTATTGATATTTCTCCCAGCAATCTTGATTCCAACTTGTGTTTCTTCCAGTCTAGCGTTTCTCATGATGTACTCTGCATAGAAGTTAAATAAGCAGGGTGATAATATACAGCCTTGGCATACTCCTTTTCCTATTTGGAACCATATCACATCAGAGGATGGTTTTTTAAGTGAATCCTCTAATAACTTCTTACATTACCCTAAAGCAAACTCATATCACCTAAATCATTATTTTTTAAGGACTTATATTCTTTTTAGAAATCACCAAGTTGATTTTTTGCACCAATATATTTTAATTTATTTGGGGATTAGGCTATCTTAATATTTATATTAATATAAAATATTAATATCTTAATATTTCTTGATGTATAATAATTTGTCCAAATTTAAAGTGGTATTGATAGGGACAGAGTAAAGGGGCAAAGGAGGTGTTTAAATAGTTAATTTCACCAAGGGATCATAAGTAAAGAAAAAAGATATTAGAAACCCCTGTACATTAATGATCAGTCAAGAAAGCAGGTTGGCTTAACCACAAAACCAAGCAGGCTTGCTTAGCAACAAAACTATGCAACAAAAGCGGGAAACATGCCCCCCAAAAATAAAACAATGGTGAAATTATCCCACACCCTGTCTTGTGAGCTCAGTAAGTTAATGATTCCCAGGACCTGCTTCTCTGCCCACACTAAAACCAAAAATATAAGGAAAAAGTGACATTATACTGAAAACTGAGATGATTTATCATATTTCAGTATATGTTACCACCTCTTTGCTCATTTTCAGTGCATCATGACAGCCCCAGTTGGATATGTAAGGACAAGAAAATTCCCCCACCTGATGTAGAGGAGCTGATGATGGAACCTTGACATCTACTCAAGAATGAGCAAGAAAGTGGTTTTCTCTCCCTCCACACTTTTCCTTTACTTATAAAACTGTAGCCCACTAAGTGCCTGGGCGGCATCCTCTCATCCACCCACTTGTAAACCTCACAAGTGTCTTCTTCTAATAAATCACTTCTTTTCTATCCCTGTGCCTTTTGCTGTATTTTTTATGTGCTGAGACATAAAAGACTGAAGACCTCAGAGACACATTTCTGCAGTTTCAATATCTCTATAACATCTTGTATAATTAACTTAGACCACCACCAATAAAAACCCCCTATTTTTAAAAAAATCTTGGTTAATGGAATCTCTTTCAGTCTTAATAGTTGAGGTGGGGGGATGTCTCACACCCAGGGAAGATCTGTGAGTGGTGAAAATAAGAAATAAATATTTTTTTCTTCTTTTGAAAACTAAGTAGTATCTCTCCTGAGATCTGCTCTCTGTTTGCCTGAAGATGCTGCTTCTGTTCATACTGTCATTCTTAAAGATCCCAGAAGACTGTGTGCATGATCCCGGATGCAAATAACAGCTCTGAAGTTGGTCCCTAATTTCAGTAAAGACTGACTCTGAGTCTTCAGTACCAAACACATACAACCCAAAGACTTCAGAGGAATTCTTTTACAAAATGTATATTCTACAAATAAGGGCCCATCACTGCATTATTTTTTGCAAATACACCCACAGAGGGACTAGATATTGGTCTTCAGTTAGTTTGTTTGTTTTTTTTTTTTTTCTTTCTTTCAATATGGTCTGATAAGCTGTTTGATGACAGGGAAAGTGCTATAGGAGATCCTGCTATGGGTGCACCTGGGTATCAATAATGGGTTATAAATTCATGCATCAGAGGCCCAACTGTTTAAAAACATCTATGAAATAAATTGTCTATCTTCAGCTATCCATTTGCTTTAAGTCTACTTGGAGTGAAATCTTTGAAACATGAGGAAATTAGGCAATTCAGAATTTATTCTCCAAAGCAAACATGTCAAATTAATAGAAGCTTACTATTCCTTAACACTGACTTGGAATAGCCAGGTATTATTTGAAGTCAATACAAAGAGAGACATGAAAAATTCTATTTTAAAAAAATTATATTTTTATTTGTCACTTTATTTCAGGACAACATATAAGGGATTAAGCAGTTACTCTGGGGCTGAGTACAAAATAATAAACACAGTTTACCTTATAAAGTGTCTGCCAAGACCTTGGGCCAAGTCACCTTCTCTGAGAATAACCCCATGAATATAATGAAGTGAGCCCCTGGCAGCTCTGTTTTACTACATGACCTTAATGTCCCTCACCTCTGCCCATAGCTGTCTGGACCAAAGGTGGACATTGTTTTGAACCACTTAACTTCTCTCCCAGATTCCTAATTCAGCTGCTGCTCCCAAATGCAAGCACACAGAAGCACGGGAGCTTCTAGGGTGGCCTATTCTGCCATGTAATGGAGAGGCAGAGGTGAGCACGAGCACAGACAGGAGCAGTCAAGTCAGAGAAGCAGGCTCTGCACTGACCCTGAAGCCTCCCAGTGTTCTCTGGAGCCCAGCTTCATTCCTGCCCTTAGTGTTCATGCATTGTCTCTGCTTTCTTATAATAAACCTCTTAGTTTCTTAATCTAGCTTAAGTTGGTTTCTGACACTCTTACCTAATACAAAGGAGGCCAGTGGATATTGAAAAGAAAAGGGTCTTCGATATGTGTAATAAGCACGAAATTGAACTCAGACACCTTCACTAAGTCACATCTTTTGGGGGCTTCAGATTCTCCCCCATCTTTACCCACAAGTTCTTTTCACTTTCAGACAATCTCGTCTCCATTTTATTTTACAAAGGGTAAAACTGGGAAACACATATTAAATTCTCAGTACTTTTCTGAGCATAGAAAAATAAAGTTGCCCTGTTTTATCCTCCATAATGGAAAAGTAAAAACAATTATTTCAATCAGCAAATGAACCTGCTTCATGTTTATGCTTTCTCTCCTTGTTTTTTCTAATTTTCTTTGTCCTTAACACTCATCATTTCATAAACACAATGATTTCTATTAGCTAATGACTTGCATCATGTTTATGCTTTCTCTTCCTGTTTATACTATTTTTCTTAGTTCTTAAATGCTCACTGGAACTCCCTCATTGCACACTGATTCTGAAGAGAAGCTTGTTAGGGGAGGCATCACTATTTTTCCTTGCTGCTGCTACTGCTAAGTCACTTCAGTCATGTCCAACTCTGTGTGACCCCATAAACGGCAGCCCACCAGGTTCCCCCATTCTTGGGTTTCTCCAGGCAAGAACACTGGAGTGGGTTGCCATTTCCTTCTCCAATGCATGAAAGTGAAAAGTGCAAGTGAAGTCGCTCAGTCGTATCTGACTCCTAGCGATCCCATGGACTGCAGCCTACCAGGCTCCTCCGTCCATGGGATTTTCCAGGCAGGAGTACTGGAGTGGGGTGCCATTGCCTTCTCTAATTTTTCCTTAAGTCTAAACAAACAAACTGACCTTCACAAGAGATTATGAAAACAGTTTCTTTCCTCTGGAACATGGCTGCATCTGTGCACCATGCTGGCGGCTGCTGCTGCTGCTAAGTCGCTTTAGTCGTGTCCGACTCTATGTGACCATGCTGGCACTCAGTGTTAAAAACCTTTCACAGATAGTGCACTAAGGAAATTCTCATTTATAAAAAAAAAAAAAAAAAAAAAAAACACCCTAATAGTCATCAACAGCCTAGTCAAGAGAAGTGACAAGGAGACAGGCAAAGTTTATGAAGGGTCTGGTCCCTTTCACATGAAGCCTCCTGACATCTGGGCCAGTTGTGCTCCAAGCACTCCACTCCACCCTGTCTCACACATCCGGTGTTCAGACTTTAGTTCATAGGTATCTCCCTGCCCTCTCTCCCCATTAACGTTTAGTTTCTCAGTCCTAATTCCATTTTTTATGGTTATCCTCCCACCTTGGTCCACCCATGATTTAAGGAGGCTTGTGAAAGTATGTTTTTAAAAGTAGAAAAAAATTAATAATCAGACCCCTCCCAAAAAATATACTTAATTGTAAGAATGACACCCCTGCAGCAATTTACCCACAGACTGAGGAAAAAGTGTTCAAAAATCTGTCCAAAAATCTTATCAGATTCTTTAAGAGTGGCTACACTAAGCCTTGGATGAAAGAGAAACAAATGGTTGTCTTTTTTAAGCTCTGTGTTATTTTGGGTCTTTATCACTTGAAGCTTAACTTGGCCCTTCCAGGCTCAAAGACTGGTCTCTCTCCAGATCCACCTTCTATTCCTCTCCAGCACATTTCTCCAAATCTGAGCCAGCTGATCTATCTAGTAGAATGTCCTGGAACTGACACCAGAACAGTGCAGTGGATATGGTCTTTCCAAGTCTGGTTCCTTTTGAGCGCAAGCCTTGATTCTTCTTATATCAAATAGGTAAGTGTCAGAAAATACACACACAAACACATGGTCCTTCCACAGAAGTCAGAGTTCAATCTAAATTGAAAACAGCATATACGTTTACTGAGTAATTTTTAATGTGACAAGCACCACCTAGATACATTCTTTTCTTTATTCTTTATATCCATCTTTTGAGAGAGGTACTATTTTCTTATTGCTCTGGATCATCCTACTGTCCATGATGACTACTAAAATTCCCCAATGTTACAAAAATATTCTAACAAGAAGAAAGCAATGAAGAAAAGCATGCCTACTTCCTTTAGGAATACTTCTATAAACTGTACACACAACTTCTACTTACGTCCCATTGTCTAGGATTTAATCACAAGAGTATACTTGCAGCAGGGAAGTCCAGTAAAATATTTTTTATTATACACAGACAACTACATAGCTAAAACCCAAAGGCTCTACTACTGAGAAAGGAGAGGAAACAAAGGGACAACCACCAGTCTTTATCATGAGAAGGGTGTGTCAAAATTGATCCCAAGAAGAGCATGGTGGTGAGGATGCCTGGATGACTCAGAGGAATAATGAGACTAATTTTCCCTTCAACTCTATGTACCATAAGATGGTGAACCTGGAAATGAATAAGAGGAGTTGAAGTTTGGGTTGTCAAAATGTACAGGAAAGTTAGAAGGAAGAGATGCAAGCCAAAATTTCCACCGCTACTAAACTAATCAGATATTGTTTTCTCTTTCTCTTAAGGAGACAAAAACAGCTTATCTTAGAAAACCCAGTGTTTCCAATCACTGAGTCTTAGAACATAAAAACAAACCTCTTGATAGACCTTTATATAGAAGACACTAAAACATGGGACATAAGTCCTTGTGATGCTACAATTGAGTATTCGGTGGAAAGAAATTATCTTAACTGTATTTAGCTAATGTATAAATGAAAAGTAACCTGTCCTGATGTATTTAAACTGCTCCATATATTTATATTTTAGAAGACAAACATTCCATTATATCTAAGACAGAATCTTTTCATATACAATGAGACAGAGAACTGTTTGCCTCTCAAATTATATTCCCTATGATTGCATAGCAAGTCATTTAAGTTACTATAATAGACAGATCAAGAACAGGGACCTCCCCCTCACCTTCTTCTTTCTGCCAACTGAAATGACACCTACCCTTAAAAATCCAGCTCAAGTTTCATCTCTCCCAAAATCCTATTTGACTTTACTAGCTCTCATTTCTCTTCCTCTTCTCTGAAATTCCCACTACACTTAACAGCCTGTGTCCAACATTTTAACTCTTAATTATACGGTGCCTGTTAATGTTTTATGTGTATTAAGATCCTAGAGGACATGCGTGTATTGAAGTTTCTTTGTAAATACTCAGGGATACTGCATATTAGAGTAGTAAGTACTAAATAAATATTGGTTGCATAATTGATTTGCTTTGTTAGAGCCTAGAGCAGCCACCCAAGTGCTTCATTCCTGAACTCAGATAGGGTGGGTCCACCTGCTAAGTATCATGGAAAAGGAAGGTGGTATCATGAGCTGGTAGAGACAAAAGTGTATGTATGTGTGCATGTACATACATTTACATTCGTGTGTACATCTTTGTTGCTGTTGCTGCTGCTGCTAAGTCATTTCAGTTGTGTCTGACTCTGCATGACCCCATAGATGGCAGCCCACCAGGCTCCTCCGTCCATAGGATTTTCCAGGCAAGAGTACTGGAGTGGGGTGCCGTTGCCTTCTCTGACATCTTTGTTAATATGAATAAAAAATAGCAAAATACCTAGCTGAAGACTATTGCTAGCATTGTGTGTGGGCATATTTGTGTATGCAGACACAGTGAGAACATACACATATTGAATGAGTGACCATTTGTGTGCTATAGTTTGGAAAGCATTTCTTGGCCTGCTTTGAAAATACCTTCCCATGCCATTTGGCTTAAAATTTCATTTGAGTCAAAGAAAATAAGAACACTGTCTCCAAAAGTCAGTGAAAAGGCACATTATTTTGAAGCCACCCTTAGCTCTCTCTGGAAGTTGATAAAATCATCAGATTAAATAATAGACACAGGAAAGTAAGGCCAGACTACTTGAAGAGATCAGAAGGAAATGGCTTCAAAGTTTAATCCTGCTTTCTTCAAAACCTATTTTGAACCAATTCAACAAGGTAAAACAGGACAAAAGGGAAAAGAAAGACATACTTCTCTGTGCCAACAAGGAATTCTGCATCCTTGCCACTCCCTTACCCTAAAACCAGCCAGCCACCTCTCTGCACAGTTCCAAGATGGATAGAAGCAGAGTTTGAACACAGTTCTAGTCTAGCCTGTCACTTCATAGCTTAATAACTATACCTATTCATTAAACAGCTCAGGAGGTAATTCAGTAGAAACACCACAAGTAGCATCCCTGTGCCTCCCAAAAGAGTAGAATCCCAGTCCTTTTATTTAAAGTGGGAAGATTTTTCCATTGTATTCTTGATTCCTAAAACTACAAACAACCTCCCTTACACCCAAGCTGTAAGAGTGCAGAAGTGTAAGCGTCTGCAATTTTCCCTTTATTTTTCACTAGGTACCCTGGCGAGAGGCAAGACTGTATAGAGATTAACAGGGGAGCAGTAGCTTTGAATCCCAACAATTAAGGTTCAAATTCCAGCTACCACATCTCCTAACTGTGTGACTTTGTGCAAGCTACTTAAATTCTACAATTCTTGGGTTTCCAACTTGCAAATAGGAATAACAGAGTTATTGAGAGGATAAAATAAATCCATGCAGAGCACTTAAAACAATGGACTGGATTATAGTAAATACTATCTAAGCACTTACTATTACTGTTACATTTAAACAGAAATATAGGAAAAGATAATTGAACTTGAAAAATCCTGAAACTGATATTCTACTTCCCTGGTAGGCAATGCCTGGATGCATGAACACTTTGCATGTGTCTTTGTGGGCGTGTGTGTGTGTGTTAGTTATTCAGTCATATCTTTGCCATCCCATGGACTGTAGCCCGCCAGGCTCATCTGTCCATGGAATTCTCCAGGCAAGAATACTGGAATGGGTTGCCATTCTCTTCTCCAGGAGATCTTCCAAACCCAGGGATTGAACCCAGGCCTTCCACATTGTGGGCAGATTCTTTACCATCTGCACCACCAATGAAGCCCAGAGCACTTACTGAGCACTAACTTTTAGGGATTAAGAAATTGAAGTCTCTTGTCATGACTTTCATTTCAAAGGTATAGCACTAGAAGAAATAAGTGACCAGATATATAAAGAAACATGCCTAATATGCCAAAGTCTTGCTAACTCTGGTCTGTATCCCAATTAGAAAAGTTGATCAATATCACTGGAAAATTTTCAGAAAAGTCTGAAAATATTTAATACTTTCTGCAGACCTTTAAGCTAAATACTAGAATGCTTATCTGTTACAAAGAATATGTTTCTTGTTCTATTTTGTGATTTCTGAACAGTGGAAATGGCATTAGTAACAATGTCTGGTTCTGTGGTAGCCTCCAGGGACCTCAGCGTCAGAGGCTTTCCATATTAAAATCAGTGGAAGTGAAGTGGCACCATCCTTGGTCTCCAGGCAAGAGGAGCAGCAAGTACCCTGAGGGTGGAGAGTTTACTTTCTTCAGTGTGAAGGTGGCAGGTGGCACTGGAGAGGAGGTTGGCTAAAATTGCAGGTCAGAAGGGCACCTTTGTAAGGGAGGAACAGTGAGCAAGCAGTGCCTGAGAGGGTGAGCACTCCAGGCACAGAACTGGCCAATGTTGGGGATGCACTTAGCAGGGGATGAGGGTCATTTTCCAGATGCTGATGCAACCTCTGTATATCTGGATGGCTTAAAGGACCAGGCATATCAATTCCAAAACTTGTCATGATTGTCATTTTTAGTTTTTGTCAAACTTAGAAGCAGTCAAAATGGCATGAATGTCAGGAAATCTTACCGAGATTCTAAATGCTTATAATAAACAAATACCATGTAAAATAAAGCGGGGCCAGGAGTGTTTTGAGATATCATCTCTTAAGTCCAAATTAAAAGAGAGTTTTTTAAAAATAATGTTTTAGGAATAAAATAGTCTAAACTTCAGGGCACAGATGATTTCAGCCTCTACAACATACAAGTCGGCAGAATCAATAACATGAGATTAAAGCTCTAAAGCTATTTTCAGATCTTCTTCCAGGAAACTGAGAGGCACTTCCTGAGCTTCAGATCATAAGTATCTCTCTATTGTCACTGGGCATGACTTCTTCTCTTCAGGGTTTGACAGATACATAGGTAGAGAATGGGATGACAATCAAAGAAGACTTTCATTGTTAGTTCTTCACTTACTATATTTAATAACTCATTCATTTATATATTCAAATAAATAGTTTTGTGAGATGCTATGCTGCACAGTTGTGAATTGCATGCATTCACCCAATTAATTCAATAAATGTGTTGAACTGTTACCTTGAACCAGGCCATTTTTTAGGTACTGGGAATGCAGCAAAAGGAACTAACAAGCATGATCATTGTTTATATAATTGGGGAGATAGAAAAGAAATACATAAAATTTCATATAATAAGTATTATGAAGAAGAGAAAACAAACTAATACAAAGATTGGATGGTCATGGAAAACTCTCTGAGGAAGTAAATTTTACCCTGAGACCTGAAGGAGAATAATTCAGTTATGTGAAAATCCAGAAGAGCAGACCTACCATGCAAAGACCATGATATGCTGCTGCTGCTGCTAAGTCACTTCAGTCGTGTCCGACTCTCTGTGACCCCATAGATGGCAGCCCACCAGGCTCCCCCATCCCTGGGATTCTCCAGGCAAGAACACTGGAGTGGGTCCATGATATGCTAGAGAGACAGAAAGGAGACAAGGGGGCTGCTGGAGACAACAAAGGCACAGGTTAGGCTGAGGTCATAATATCTCAGGGTCCAGAGAACCCAGTAAGTAATCTGGATTTTGCAGGATACCACTACAGACTTTAAGGGCTTCCCAGGTGGTTAAGAACCCACCTGCCAATACAGATGAAAGAGACTCATGCAGGATCCCTGGGTCAGGAAAATCCCCTAGAAGAGGGCATGACAACCCACTCCAGTATTCTTGCCTGGAGAATACCATGGACAGAGGAGCCTAGCGGGCTCCAGTCCATAGGGTTGCAAAGAGTCAGACACGAGTGAAGCAACTTAGCATACACACATAGACTTTAAAGCAGGAGGATGACAGACATGATGTAATTTATGTTTTTCACATATCATTTTGCAGTTGTATGGGAGAATATGCCTCATTGTAGTCAGTGGTGTGCCAGTAAATGTTTAACAACTAGCTATCTGTAAAATACATATTTATGAGCCCCAATTTATAACATAATCCAATTTCTGTGTGTAAATATTCCCACTATGGTCAATTTCAAGTTGCCAATGTATCACTAAAGGTGAAATTGGAAAGTGATGTACACAACTGGCTCTTTGAGAGTCTGAACAAGGCAGTGCCAACACGTAACCACTGACTGTAGAGGGACAGGAGTGGAGACAGGAAAAAAAAGAGTCAAGAGGCTCCAGTTGCTGCCTACGTAAGAGAGAAGGCGGCTTAGTAGAAGACCGGGTGATTTCAGGTGCAAAGAAATGGACAGATTTGAGAGGGTTAAGAGAAAACTGACAGAACTTAATTATAAATTAAATGTAAGAGATAACAACAAACCAGTTCCAAATAGGAAAAGGAGTACATCAAGGCTGTATATTGCCACCCTGCTTATTTAATTTATATGCAGAGTACATCACGAGAAACACTGGGCTGGAGGAAGCACAAGTTGGAATCAAGATTGCCGGGAGAAATATCAATAACCTCAGATATGCAGATGACACCGCCCTTATGGCAGAAAGTGAAGAAGAACTAAAGAGCCTCTTGGTGAAAGTGAAAGAGGAGATTGAAAAAGTTGGGCTAAAGCTCAACATTCAGAAAACTAAGTTCATAGCATCCAGTCCCATCACTTCATGGCAAATAGATGGGGAACCAGTGGCTGACTTTATTTTGGGGGGCTCTAAAATCACTACAGATGGTGACTGCAGCCATGAAATTAAAAGATGCTTACTCCTTGGAAGGAAAGTTATGACCAACCTAGACAACATATTAAAAAGCAGAGACATTACTTTTTCCACAAAGGTCTGCCTAGTCAAAGCTATGGTTTTTCCAGTAATCATGTATGGATATGAGTTGGACTATAAAGAAAGCTGAGTGCCAAAGCATTGATGCTTTTGAACTGTGGTGTCAGAGAAGACTCTTGAGAGTCCCTTGGACTGCAAGGAGATCCAACAAGTCCATCCTAAAGGAGATCAGTCCTGAGTGTTCATTGGAAGGACTGATGTTGAAGCTGAAACTCCAGTACTTTGGCCACCTGATGAGAAGAGTTGACTCATTTGAAAAGACCCTGATGCTGGGAAAGATTGAAGGTGGGAGGAGAAGGGGACGACAGAGGATGAGATGGTTGGATAGCATCACCAACTGAATGCACATGGGTTTGGGTAGACTCCGGTAGTTGTTGATGGACTGGAAGGCCTGGCGTGCTGTGGTTCATGAGGTTGCAGAGTCAGAGTCAACTGAGTAACTGAATTGAATGGAACTGAAGAGATAATCAGAGACATATCAAGGATGAATTTCATGTTTCTAATGAGTAACATTCCTTTCAGCCACTAAATATCTCCCAGCTTGCCTCTCTCTTTCCTATATTCTACCCAGACCATTTTACTTAAGTTTAAAAAAAAAAAATAATAATTCTAATCTATTTGCCTCCTCTCTAAACCAGAGAAAATAAAAAAGTTTCTTCCTCCTGCATGTTTTCTGTTCTATGTAGAGATAGCCAAGAGACACTGGTGAGAGTGAGGGTGGGAGCTCTGGATTTAGCACTCATGCTCTTACTCCAGCTGTCTACGTCTGCCACCTTTGCTCATGTCACACTTAGGTACTTTATCCCTGCCTATGTAAAGGCTTGGAGAAGGAAATGAAAACTCACTTCAGTATTCCTGCCTGGAGAATCCCATGGACAGAGGAGCCTGGTGGGCTACGGTCCACGGGGTCTCAAGAGTCGGACACAGCTGAAGCAACTTAGTACCTATGTTAGGAATGGAATAGGAGAGACTGGTGACCAGCCATTTAGAAGAAAATGATATGATGGTGGTAAAATAAAGTCATGCTTTTTGCCAACTGATTCCTAAGTCTATTATTTCAACAATCAATTTGACGGAGAATATTGCTGCTGCTGCTGCTAAGTCACTTCAGTCGTGTCCGACTCCACGTGACCCCATAGACATCAGCCCACCAGGCTCTCCTGCCCCTGGGATTCTCCAGGCAAGAAAACTGGAGTGGGTTGCCATTTCCTTCTCCAATGCATGAAAGCGAAAAAGTGAAAGTGAAGTTGCTCAGTCTTGTCTGACTCTTAGCGACCCCATGGACTGCAGCCCACCAGGCTCCTCCATCCATGGGATTTTCCAGGCAAGAGTACTGGAGTGGGGTGCCATGAGGTCCTGTTAATTATCCCCAATTATATGAGGATGCATATGACCATTTGATTAAAATCCATTTTTAACTGAGCAATACTCCATGGTGATTAAAATCTGTTTTCTGTGAAAGTCTTTTAAACACTGTCTGTGATCAGTTTTTGTGTTACATCTCTCAAGTTTCAACCACCTATCTCCAGAGAGCCAAACTGTGAGTTTTCAAATTACTTTAATAAGTACGTTATACTGGCTTAACCTTATTAAGGGACTCCTTCTCCCTTAATCTGGCTGACTGACTGAATGACACTGAAGTTCAGCAATCCAAAAACTAGCAGAGCCTCCTATGGACAATACAGTTTATTTGTCATCACAGCTTCTAATAGAAACAATATGATGGATTGAATTGCTGATGAGTTAAACATCAGAAAAGGTGAATGCCATATATATATTGTAACTAAAACAAATATTTAAATCCCAGGTATTTTTTCCATCAAACCATGTTTCCTTTACTCTCCTGTTGTCTTATATTTAACAGACAAGTCAAGTAAAGAATACTTTATCTGTTTCTGCCCTTCAGTAATCTAAATGCTGAATTTGTTATCATGATTTATTTGTCCCAATCATAACCAAAGATTGCAATACCAATATAGTTTCTTAGAAAATGTTGAAATTCATCACTTGCAGAGCAAAGGAGGAGAAAAGGTCATTGAGCTACAAGCAGAAGATTTGGATTTCAGGTCTTTTATTGACTGTTGGAGATGAGCTGATCCTCCATTACTCTACCCATCTATATAATAAAGCACTTAAAAACAATCAGTTTTAAATCCTCTTAGGTCTTAAGATGGTTCAAACATTTTCTTTGTTTCAGAGAAACTTTCATCTAGCCTATATAGATTGTGCACAATATCAAATCATGGCATGCTACCTCTTCTAACTTCTGCATCACTCATCATAAGTGCAATTAAGCTATTAATGGATCACTGCCTATATGTTATGACTCAACACAAACTAGCTCATGAAAAGAAGGAGAGGGAATAGGAAAGGTATTGGCTTATATAATTGGGAAGGACAGTATGAGTCCAAGGACATAAATGATGCTCTCTGATCCTTCACTCTCTCATCCTGCTGCTCTCTGAGTTCTATTTCCTCCTGTGTCAGATGGCTTCCAACATGAAAACAGATGGGTGGGGTATGCCCAGAAGTAACTCCAACATTTTATCTAGATTATATATAATTTTCTAGATTATAATGCAGAGGAAAAGATATTTCTTTCACCCAACTTTTACATATAAAATCCCAGGAAGATTCTAACTGGCTCAGAAAGATTTCTAACTAGTTCAGTCACTGTGATCAGAGAAAAAATAGGGTAAAATTCACTCTGCGATGATTCTGAGGGTGGTTAAAAAGGGTGAACTCACTATGTAGCAGTTTCACTTTAAATCTAATATGTGGAGAAATGTGAGTTCCTCAGAAAAGGGTGTTCTTTCCAGAGAACAGAAAAGGATACTGAAAAAAAAAAAAATAGGTATAAATACCAAAGTCTGATTCTTGGCTTGGCCTCACAACCAGTTACAGGATTGTTTTCATCTGAACTCTAGTATGGGGCTTTATTCTTTTTGTTGATATATTGCAGAATGTTAGAAGCCTAGCTGGATTGTCTCATCATCTAAAAAAAGGAGAGTGTAATTTCGTTATTTGCACCCATGCACATTATTCAAGTGGTTACTCAAAAAATACCTGATGATAATAAAAAGCTGCAATTGTTATTAGCCAGTTTCACTTTACCATTAACCTCTTTATATTATCTATCTCGGCTAACTATTTTTGGCTCAAGCTACTGTGGAAGAGTGTACTGTTCCTAGACACTTAATCTGTGTCAGCTTTAGCAGAGCTTTTTCATTCATTAGGCAGTGCCTGATCTCTTCTGACAGCTTCAGTCCTATAATACTCTTCCCCAAAGGCTGTATTGAAAGTCTAGATATCTCTATACATCATAAAGGTCCAAGTTCATGACTTCACTTCTTTTAGACTCTTATTGAAATTCCAAGGATCCTGGATATTTATTATATAGGATTCATCCACAGGAGTTATTATTAAAGGCTTTGCAGTTCTTGGCCAGAATTTTACACCTGTGAGGGAACAAAATGTGTTTGGTATCTGAATGATGGTGTTCCTTTTTGTCACTGACTCAGGGATGAGATATCATATGCATAAATCATATTTCTTTGTGATTTATAAATAAGATGAAAAAATTTCATTATTGGGGAGTAAGCACTACACTAAACAAAAATGGTGATTGTTTCTTTGCTTGATAACTGCCCTTCATTTAAGTGGATCATATTTGCCATGTTTAGCTTATGATGGCAATAGAAAAATATATATATATTTCCATATATCAAGTATGTGTTGTTCTATTTCTCTATCACGTAAGAATATATCCATGTAATAATCAAAAGGCAGCTTATAGATCAATATGTGTATCTCCAAGATACTTTATATGGAAATTAATATGAGAGGAGTGGCCAAGACGAGGAGCAGGAAGGCCCTGAGCTCACCTCCTCCCATGAGCACAACAAAATTACAACTGTTTACAAAGCAACTACCTACAAAAACAACATGAAAACTAGCAGAAAAGACTTTCCACGACTAAAAATATAAAGAAGAGGCCACAACCAGACCAGGAGAAGGACACAGTATAGTCAAGACTCTCACCTCCAGTGGGCATAGGCAATCCACAAATGGGAGGATAGGCACAAGTAGAGAGATTCTCTCCAAGAAGCAGCAGGTCTGAGCTCCACTTTGGACTCCCAGCCTGAAGATCCCACACCAGGAATACAGTCCCCAGATGTGTGACTTGGAAGGCCAGTAGGGTTTGCTTGCTAGAAAGCTGGAGGGCTGTAGGAAACAGACTTTTTCTCTTAAAATGAAAATGAAAGTCGCTCAGCAATGCCCAATTCTTTGCCACCCCATGGACTGTATCCTCTTGGCGACTCCATGGACAGAATACTGGAATGGGTAGCCTTTCCCTTCTCCAGGGGATCTTCCCAACCCAGGGATGGAACCCAGGTCTTCCACATTGTAGGCAGATTATTTACCAGGTTCAGTCATGTCTGACATTTTGTGACCCCATGGACTATAGACAGCCAGGCTCCTCTGTCCATGGGATTTTTCAGGCAGGCAAGAATATTGGAGTGTGTTACCATTTCCTTCTCCAGGGCATCTTCCTGACCCAGGGATCAAACTCATATTTCCTGTGTCTCCTGTATTGCAGGCAGATTCTTTACCCACTGAGCCATGGGGGAAGCCCCAGTTTGAAAGAAACCTGGGTCAAACTCACTTGCTGATCCTAGAGAGCATCTTAGAGAAGCAGGAGGCAACCAGGACATCCACAGGAGACATAAACACTGATGGCAACCACTTTGGGGAGCTCCTTCTTCCAAGAGGTCACAGGAGCACTATTCTGGAGTCCTCCTTTTAGTCTATTAGTGCAGAGACCCAATGTGACTTACCAGCAGGCCTGTTTTCCTCAGGCAAGGGCAACAAAAGCAAAAATATACAAATGGGACTATATCAAATCAAAAAGTTTCTGAAGCAAGATGGAAACCATCAACAAAACAAAAAAGCAGCCTACTGAATGGGAGTAGATATTTGCAAACAATATATCTGATAAGGTTAATATAAAAAATATACAAAAAAAACCTCACAGAACTTAACAACAAAAAAACAAACAAACAAATTGAATAATGAGCAGAGGTCCCAAACACATTTTTTAAAAGACATACGGATAGCCAACAGACACAGAAAAACATGCTCAACATCACTCACCATCACTCACCATCATGGAAATGCAAATCAAAACCACAGTGAGATACCACCTCATCCATGTCAGAATAACCATCATCAAAAAGACAACAAATAAGTATTGGCGAGGATGTAGAGAAAAGGGAACCCTCAAGTACAACATCATGTTGGTGAGACTATAAATTGGTACAGCCATTACAGAAAACTGTATGGAAGTTCCTCAAAATAATCAAAATCAAACTCCCATATGATCTAGGAATTTGACTTCTTGGTAATTACCCAAAGAAAAAAATACTAATTCAAAGAATATATGCATCCCTATGTCTACTGCAACATTATAATAAAGATATGGAATCAAGATATCATATCAAAATATTCATCAGTAGACAAATGTATACAGAAGGTGTGGCACATATATTCACAATGGAATATTACTCAGACATAAAAAAGAAACCTTGCCATTTGCAATAAAATGGGTGGATCTATTGCGACCCCATGAATCGCAGCACGTCAGGCCTACCTGTCCATCACCAACTCCCGGAGGTCACTCAGACTCACCTCCATAGAGTCAGTAATGCCATCCAGCCATCTCATCCTCTGGTGTCCCCTTCTCCTCCTGCCCCAATCCCTCCCAGCCTCAGAGTCTTTTCCAATGAGTCAACTCTTCGCATGAGGTGGCCAAAGTACTGGAGTTTCAGCTTTAGCATCATTCCTTCCAAAGAAATCCCAGAGCTGATCTCCTTCAGAATGGACTGGTTGGATCTCCTTGCAGTCCAAGGGACTCTCAAGAGTCTTCTCCAACACCACAGTTCAAAAGCATCAATTCTCCGGCGCTGAGCTTTCCTCACAGTCCAACTCTCACATCCACACATGACCACAGGAAAGACCATAGCCTTGACCAGGCGAACCTTTGTTGGTAAAGTAATGTCTCTGCTTTTGAATATGCTGTCTAGGTTGGTCATAACTTTCCTTCCAAGGAGTAAGCGTCTTTAATTTCATGGCTGCAGTCACCATCTGCAGTGATTTTGGAGCCCAGAAAAATAAAGTCTGACACTGTTTCCCCATCTATTTCCCATGAAGTGATGGGACCGGATGCCATGATCTTCATTTTCTGAATGTTGAGCTTTAAGCCAACCTTTTCACTCTCCTCTTTCACTTTCATCAAGAGGCTTTTTAGTTCCTCTTCATTTTCTGCCATAAGGGTGGTATCATCTGCATACTTGAGGTTATTGATATTTCTCCCAGCAGTCTTGATTCCAGCTTGTGTTTCTTCCAGTCCAGCATTTTTCTTTCTTTTTTTTTTTTTTTTTTGGAAGGCAAACTTTAAAGATTGCTTTTATTGAGGTAACATTGATTTGTAACATTATATTTTCACATATACAACATTATATTACTACTTCTGTATATCTTACACCACCACCAAAACATTTATATCATACACCCTTGACTTGTTGATACTACTATGAATAAATGATTTTACTACTCTTAAAATATTTTAAGAATCTCAGAACAATTTAACTTACCCTTCCCCAACCTTTTATGTTATTATTGCATTTTTCATGATGTACTCTGCATATAAGCTAAATAAGCAGGGTAATAATATACAGCCTTGACATACTCCTTTTCCTATTTGGAACCAGTCTGTTGTTCCATGTCCAGTTTAAACTGTTGCTTCCTGACCTGCATACAGGTTTCTCAAGAGGCAGATCAGGTGATCTGGTATTCCCATCGCTTTCAGAATTTTCTATACTTTACTGTGATCCACACAGTCAAAGGCTTTAGCATAGTCAATAAACAGAAATAGATGTTTTTCTGGAACTCTCTTGCTTTTTCCATAATCCAGCGGATGTTGGCAATTTGATCTCTGGTTCCTCTGCCTTTTCTAAAACCACCTTGAACATCAGGAAGTTGACAGTTCACATATTGCTAAAGCCTGGCTTGCAGAATTTTGAATATTACTTTACTAGCGTGTGAGGTGAGTGCAATTGTGCGGTAGTTTGAGCATTCTTTGGCATTGCCTTTCTTTGGGATTGGGATGAAAACTGACCTTTTCCAGTCCTGTGGCCACTGTTGAGTTTTCCAAATTTGCTGGCATATTGAGTGCAGCACTTTCACAGCATCATCTTTCAGGATTTGAAATAGCTCAACTGGAATTCCATCACCTCCAATAGCTTTGTTCGTAGTCATGCTTTCTAAGGCCCACTTGACTTCACATTCCAGGATGTCTGGCTCTAGGTGAGTGATCACACCATCATGATTATCTGGGTCGTGAAGATTTTTTTTGTACAGTTCTTCTGTGTATTCTTGCCACCTCTTCTTAATATCTTCTGCTTCTGTTAGGTCCATACCATTTCTGTCCTTTATTGAGCCCATATTTGTATGAAATGTTCCTTTGGTATCTCTGATTTTCTTGAAGAGATCCCTAGTCTTTCCCATTCTGCATTGAATATTTCTTTGCATTGATAACTGAAGAAGGCTTTCTTATCTCTTCTTGCTATTCTTTGGAACTCCGCATTCAGATGTTTATATCTTTCCTTTTCTCCTTTGCTTTTGACTTCTCTTCTTTTCACAGCTATTTGTAAGGTCTCCTCAGACAGACATTTTGCTTTTTTGCATTTCTTTTCCATGGGGATGGTCTTGATCCCTGTCTCCTGTACAATGTCATGAACCTCATTCCATAGTTCATCAGGCACTCTATCTATCAGATCTAGGCCTTTAAATCTATTTCTCACTTCCACTGTATAATCATAAGGGATTTGATTTAGGTCATACCTGAATGGCCTAGTGGTTTTCCCTACTTTCTTCAATTTAAGTCTGAATTTGGCAATAAGGAGTTCATGATCTGAGCCATAGTCAGCTCCTGGTCTTGTTTTTGTTCACTGTATACAGCTTCTCCATCTTTGGCTGCAAAGAATATAATCGATCTGATTTCGGTGTCGACCATCTGGTGATGTCCATGTATAGAGTCTTCTCTTGTGTTGTTGGAAGAGGGTATTTGCTATGACCAGTGCATTTTCTTGGCAAAACTCTATTAGTCTTTGCCCTGCTTCATTCCATATTCCAAGGCCAAATTTGCCTGTTACTCCAGGTGTTTCTTGACTTCCTACCTTTGCATTCCAGTCCCCTATAATGAAAAGGACATCTTTTTTGGGTATTAGTTCTAAAAGGTCTTGTAGGTCTTCATAGAACCACTCAATTTCAGCTTCTTCAGTGTTACTGGTTGGGGCATAGACTTGGATTACTGTGATATTTAATGGTTTGCCTTGGAAACGAACAGCGATCATTCTGTCATTTTTGAGATTGCATCCAAGTATTGCATTTTGGACTCTTTTGTTGACCATGATGGCCACTCCATTTCTTCTGAGGGATTCCTGCCCACAGTAGTAGATGTAATGGTCATCTGAGTTAAATTCACCCATTCCAGTCCATTTTAGTTCGCTAATTCCTAGAATGTTGACATTCACTCTTGCCATCTCTTGTTTGACCACTTCCAATTTGCCTTGATTCATGGACCTGACATTCCAGGTTCCTATGCAATATTGCTCTTTACAGCATTGGACTTTGCTTCTATCACCAGACACATCCACAGCTGGGTATTCTTTTTGCTTTGGCTCCATCCCTTCATTCTTTCTGGAGTTATTTCTCCACTGATCTCCAGTAGCATATTGGGCATCTACTGACCTGGGGAGTTCCTCTTTCAGTATCCTATCATTTTGCCTTTTCATACTGTTCATGGGGTTCTCAAGGCAGGAATACTGAAGTGGTTTGCCATTCCCTTCTCCAGTGGACCACATTCTGTCAGATCTCTTCACCATGACCTGCCCATCTTGGGTTGCCTCACGGGCATGGCTTAGTTTCATTGAGTTAGACCAGGCTGTGGTCCTAGTGTGATTAGATTGACTAGTTTTCTGTGAGTATGGTTTCAGTGTGTTTGCCCTTTGATGCCCTCTTGCAACACCTACCGTCTTACTTGGGTTCTCTTACCTTGGGCGTGGGGTATCTCTTCATGTCTATGCTAAGTTAAATGAGAATGATAAATACCACATGATCTCATTTATATTCAGAATCTAAAACACAAACAAAACCAAATAAAGACAGACTAACAGATATAGAGAGGAGGGGGGTTGGGTGGATGAAATCAGTAAAGGGAAATAACAGGTACAAATCTCTAGTTATACAATAAATAAGTTACAGGGATATGCTCTACAGCATAAAAACATTGTCAATAATATTACAATAACTTTGTAATGAAAGAGATGGTAACTAGACTCACCAAGGTGATTATTTCATACTATTTGTAATTATCTAATCATTATGCAGTATACAATGAAACTAACCTGATATTGTATATTAACTATTCTTCAATTTGAAAAAGGAAAGTTACTACTTAACAATACATTTACTAGAAACCTGGGCTGCAGTTAAAGATGAAGCCAGACACCCCATCTGAACTGGTACTACATTTAATTCCAAGAGTAGGAAAGAAAATAAGAGAGACCTGTGCTTTACCTGGCATTAAAAAAAAAGGCAGGCTGTATTACACACAGAGGTCAGTCTCACATGGACCAACAGAGGGAAGAAGTGAAGGTCTAAGAAGACGTGTAGAAAAATGGAGGGGTCTGAAGCAGAGGTACCACACTGTTTCTCAGGTTTGGGGTTCCCATTGGAAGACAAGAGTGTAGCAAGACTTGCCATGAAGATGCATCCTGTTTAATTTTCTATCTTAAATTTTATAATGCTCTCATCGAGTTTTTACAATCTCATGCTTTTTCTCAAAGCCGTGACTTTCTCATTGATCACACTGTTAATACCCTAGGTTCTACCTCTGAAGTTCAAAGCCCTCTAGTATCTTTACAGACAATATTCTAGAGTAAAGCACAACTACTTGCTCTTCACATACTGTTTTTCCCTCCCTTCTTATCATTGTTCATATATTTCCTGTAAACTGGATACTCTTTCCCTCCCCTTACACCCACATCCAATTTCTAGGCATAAAAATTCCACACATTTTTCAAGTTTCTTCCTGATATCATCAGAAGGAACTTTTCTATAAATTCTTCAAGGTTGCACTTTATCTGTATTCTCTTTAAATGGCACCCAGTACTATACTACATTTTAATTGTTGTATACATATATTTCCTTCTAGACATGAATTTATTGAGAACAGGTCCCATGTCTTAAAGGTCTACTTAGATCAACAGCACTGTCTTAGGCAAAGTAACTTCCATATAAATGAAGAGATGGATATTGTAACTTAAATTTACTAGTATTGGGACAAAACATTATCAGCATATAGCTATTTAAACTTTTCATATTTACTATATTCTGCTACCCATCTTCCATGTACTGTCTTTTATCCAATATTTTTGTAGTAGTTCATGATGTGGCTGAGTAAAATAATAACAATAACAACAACAGAACGGAACAGAGAAGGGGAGGTTGACACTTAGAGCCAAATTTTCAACTTTCCACTGAGTACATCATTGAATCTGAAAAATAATATCAGCCAAGCATGAACAGCATGTTACTGAAAAAGGCAAGTAGTATTTAAAATAGTGTGTTTATATTTAAGTAGCCACATATCTATAACATCTCAACTTTGAAGTCCTAATAACACAGTGTTTAGAGGTAATTCATCATGGTTTTTCATTCTTCAGCATATCATATAAGCAGAGGACATGACTTCCCATTGGGATATTTTTTCAGATATGTTTCTATAATGAACAGCCTTGGAAGAGAAACTCTCCCTCAAGAGCAGAGGCAAGTTTATTTACTGCCTATTATTCAAGCTTCAGGTTCCCTAAAATAGGGTAACTCAGCTATAGCATACAACCACTCTGTCTGCAGCATCTACTGAGGTATCTACATGCTGCATGTGTGGGATTTGGGAGGCAAGGTGAACTGACACAAGTATGACATCGATGGTGCTTCTTTGTCATGAGTACTAAAGTCATTTGTTTCTGATTCAGAAGGTTCATGATCTTCCGTTCAAAGTAAAAGACACTAACTCTAGTAAAGAAAGAAGTTGGGGAGGGACTGCTTACTAGAATTACAGTGGGGAGATCACAGAATTTTTAGAAAGCTGAGTAGCCAAATCTCAGGAAAGATGATTCTGGGGATCTCTACAGCATGCACCTTTGAAGAGTCACTTTCTGATTCTGACGTGTAATTAGCATGTTGGATGAGCCGTTCATATTCTGTATATTTTAAAATCAAATTCCTGAAATAAATTATATGGTTAGTTTGGTCACATGCCCCACCCTCTATGGTAAGAAGAAGACCACACAATTGACATTCTTACCAATCAGACTGAGTAAGAGAAGCAATAAAAAAAAAAAAAAAACAATCAGACCAATAGATAAAACAAATAAACAAATAAACAGAGATGACCACTCCTTCTTTCTTAAGCAAAAGGTTTTTTCCTCTGAAGAAATTGTGATTTTCTCTTGGAAGAACAGTGATACCACTGCAACTTATTACATTGCTCCACTTGTTTTGAGTATCAGATAACCAAAAATTTAACTTAATGTTATTAACCTTACAAGACCAAATGCCTTACATATCGGCCCTTGTTCTTCTAACCACACATTTTTTGAGAAGTAATTTTTAAGACTTTTTTATATACTTTATAACCTTACATTTTTGGGGAAGTAATTTTTAAGACTTTTTTATATACTTTATATGTGGTTTCCAATAAACAATTACCATATGCTATGCTATGCTATGCTAAGTCACTTCAGTCGTGTCCGACTCTGTGCGACCCCACAGACGGCAGCCCACCAGGCTCCTCCATCCCTGGGATTCCCCAGGCAAGAACACTGGAGTGGGTTGCCATTTCCTTCTCCAATGCATGAAAGTGAAAAGTGAAAGTGAAGTCACTCAGTCGTGTCCGACTCTTAGCGACCCCACGGACTGGAGCCCACCAGGCTCCTCTGCCCATGGGATTTTCCAGGCAAGAGTACTGGGGTGGGGTGCCATTGCCTTCCCCAATTACCATATACAGACCCCCAGACAAACGGGCTCTGCGATTCCACTCTCCTATGACTTTGTATATGCTGTTCCTTTTATCTAAAATCTCTTCTCCATATGTTCTTCCAAACAAGTCTCTACTTGTTGGGGAAGGTAGTCATGTACCTGATCATCCCTGGCTGATCATCCCTGCCACAGCAGTACAGAGCAGCCTTGGACCTGGAACATTTCCTTACAAAGAGATAAACAGCCTTCACAGTCTGTGCTGGACATATCTCTTTGCTAGGAAATATCTTTCCCCATTCCAGGCTCGATGTGTACCTCTGCTTAAGTGTGTGTGTCATAAGGGAACTGGAAAACCCCACTACTCCATCTGTTCCCAACAGGTGGAAGAAAATGGGGTCAGAGGTGTGTGTGCAGACCATCCCCATGTTGGGGGAGACCCATTAGCCTTGGGGAACGGATCAGTTGAAGGCGATCTTGCTCCACCTCTTCTCTTTGTGAGTAGCATTGTTCCATGTAGTGCCTGTGTGAGTTGTCTTTCTTACCCCAACACCTTCAAACCATGCAGTGAGTTGATGTCTGGGGACTTGCTACTCTTGGTGGCAAGAACTGTTAAGCTCTTCACTGTCCTTCACGCAGTGGAAGGTGTCTCTTGCTCAACACTATTCATGGTTTAGATCTAGGCAAAGTTATTCACTGTCGTTTCTGTTCCTTACATACCTTTAGAATCCAACCTGTCTTAACCTTATCTTCATTTCTTTGTTTAAACATCTATGAAAGTGAAAGTGAAGTGGCTCAGTTGTGTCCAACTCTTTGCAACCCCATGGACTGTAGCCCACCAGGCTCCTCCCTCCATGGGATTCTCCAGGCAAGAGTACTGGAGTGGATTGCCATTTTCTTCTCCAGGGGATCTTCCCGACCCAAGGATCGAACCTAGGTCTCCCGCATTTCAGGCAGACACTTTAACCTCTGAGCCACCAGGGAAGCCCAGCCTACAGCACCCAGTATTCCCAGGTGGTCTCCCATCCAAGTACTAACCAGGCCCGACCCTGCTTAGCTTCCGAGATCAGGCGAGATCAGGTGCGTTCAGGCTGGTATGGCTGGAAACATCTATGAAGTGAAGTGAAGTGAAGTCGCTCAGTCGTGCCGGACTCTTTGCGACCCCATGGATAGTAGCCTGCACCAAGCTCCTCCGTCCATGGGATTTTCAAGGCAAGAAGTACTGGAGTGGGTTGCCATAAACATCTATATCTGCTATTAAATCAACATTTCTTTGTACAAGTCTGTATTTTTTGTTAGATCAACATATCTTTGTACAGGTCTATATCTTTTATGGAAACAGTGACAGACTTTATTTTCTTGGACTCCAAAATCACTGCAGCCATGAAATTAAAAGACACTTGCTCCTTGGAAGAAAAGTGATGACAAACCTAGACAGCATATTAAAAAGCAGAGGCATTACTTTGCCAACAAAAGTCCATCTAGTCAAAGCTATGGTTTTCCCAGTAGTCATGTATGGATATGAGAGTTGGACCATAAAGAAAGCTGAGTGCTGAAGAATCGATGCTTTTGAACTGTAGTGTTGAGAAGATTCTTGAGAGTCCCTTGGACAGCAGGGAGATCAAACCAGCTGATCCTAAAGGAAATCAGTCCTGAATTATCATTGGAAATATTGATGCTGAAGCTGAAACTCCAATATTTTGGCCAGCTGATGTAAAGAACTGACTCATTGGAAAAGACCCTGATGCTCAAAATGATTGAAGGCAGGAGGAGAAGGGGACGACAGAGGATGAGATGGTTGGATGGCATCACCGACTTGATGGACATGAGTTTGAGCAAGCTCCAGGAGTTGGTGATGGACAGGGAGGCCTGGCATGCTGCAGTCCATGGGGTCACAAAGAGTCAGACATGACTGAGCAATTGAACTGAACTGAAATCTTTTATATTATGGCATCAACACCTACTCTGCTTCCTGACACTTCTGAAGAGTTACCTGAAGGCTTATTTATTAAATTAGTAAATAAATGGATACATGAACTAGAGCTTGCAGAGAAGCAAAGAAATCTGGATGCTTCTCCTTGGAAGGTAGTTCTACAATCTCCTTGGAAGGTGGTTCTACAGTCTTCATTTTCAAATCTTTTCCTTTTTCCTTTTATCTATTTCTCTACTACTCTTAAGAACATTGATTCTTTACTTTTTCTCATGATTTAATTGTAAGTTTAATACTCAACTCTTCTTGAAACACTATATATTGTAAGATTTTCATCTTAAAAGCTAATTTTTTCCCTTTTCTAATATTGAGGTGTCCATCATGCTGCTTCCATGGTTCTATAAAATTTGGTTCACAACTTTGAGACGGTATAGTCATCACTATAGTCAAGGCACACATAGCTCACCTACTCCGTTAGCAACTAGGCTAAAACTTTCATTCAACCCACCATGACACTATCTAAAATCTTTATTTTTTCATTGTACTAAACACTATTCAATAAGTTGAAAGAAATAATACCTCTTGCAAAACTGCCTAAGTTCAGACAAAATTGGAGTTATCTGCTTCATTATATACATAATAGGAAATGCCTAATATTTCCCCTGAGATTTTAATAAGCAAAATAGGGAGATATGGAAGTTCAAAACATATAAGAACATTAATACCCACAGAAAACCGTACTCCTCATTAACGCCCTTTGAGAATTCTGCTCTGCAGCTTTGTTTCAAATAACTTTGCCAATGTTAAATAATGTTCTGTTTTCTTGCTTTAGTTGCTTTCTTTGTATAACACAAAGGGAAAAAAAAATTATATGCTACAATGTCACCTCTCTTTCAGAACTCATAAACAGGAAATGTTTTCTTCCTTGTTTGCCTTTTATTTTTTTAACGATTGAAACATTCTCTCTCTTGCTAATTGAGCCCATTCACCTGTGACAAATGCAAGCTGTGCTATAGTTAGGACACCACGAGTGTATCAGCAGGGTCACTCACAGAATGCTCTTTGCCAGGGCAAAACCGCTGAGGTCCTACCATATTCCTAGCTGTTAAATTCTAGCAAGTGAGCACAAACAAATAGCTCCATTTAGTCACAAAAAGGGAAAAGTTGAGAGGGGAGTGGAGATGTGACAATTGCTACTTCCATCCTCTTACAAAGTCAACCAGATTCTGTACAGCATAACAAATCCATTATACATGATACAGCTCCCCCACAGCAGAGACACACTGACTTAAAGCTTCTTACTCATTTTTTAACTTAGTTTTCTATGCTGCTCCTTTTCCTGGGCTCATCTAGAACAAGGAAGTGAGAAGGAAAAAAAAAATCAAACAAAAGTATAATCTACCGTGGCTATTCACTATAATGATGTTCTCTTTCAAAAATCCATTCTTCTATTCTTTGTGTACCCTTTCACAGCTCAACTTGAAGTGAACTTTGAAAGCTCTTATAATTTGTGCTGCTTATTTGTTCATTATTTCAACTCCATCTTCAACACATATTATGATTCCTAATACAATTAGAAGCAATTCTGAATGAGGGAGAAAATGGATGAATAAATGAATGAATGAAAACTATTTTTTTCTCCCTAACTAGTCAACACATTCTTTGATGTTAGTTTCCAGATGTTAATGTTTCCTTTTACATCTTTATAACTTGAGTAACTTTCCTGGTGACTCAGATGGTAAAGAATCTGCCTACAAGTAGGGAGATCCAGGTTCGATCCTTGGGTTGGGAAGTTACTTAGCAAACATAACTCCTTATCTTTCATTTATTAGCCATAGTTTTTAAAACAATGTAGGTTTAAATAAAAATTTATTGGTTGCACTATTTTCTAAAAGGTTTTATGATTTATAAAGTCCTATTGGTTCACTGCCTAGTCAGTTGAAGACCTTGAGTTTTTGTAACATATTTCAGGGCTTCCCAGGTGGCTCAGTAGTAAAGAATCCATCTGCTGACACAAGAGACTCAGGTTCGATCCTTGGGCTGGGAAGATCCCCTGGAGTCTGAAATGACAACTCCCTCCAGTATTCTTGCCTGGAAAATTCTATGGACAGAGGAGCCTGGAGGTCTCCAGCCCATGGGGTCACAAAGAGTCAGATACAACATGACTGAGGGCACACCCACACAAACATATTTCAACTCCACCTGAGAAGCCAATGATGCATCATTTTGTCCCTCAGGACAGAAAATGAAAAAGGTGAAATTAAACAAGAGGAACTCAAAGTGACTACATTCCTCTGACCAACAGCTAGCTGGCAATTCCAGGAAAGAGCTCTTATTAATTAGACTGCATTAACTAGATACACAGAGGAAGCCCTCCTGGGGAGGACTATGGTGGTCTGCAATGTCACTCTCACTCCTTATCCCCAGGTACCCCACTCCCATGGTGCCTTGACCTGAACTTGTCAGTGCTGAAACTCCCCAAGACCTAGACCATGAACTTGCTCCCAGGGGAAATGATGAGGATTATGTTGGGGGCAAATGGTCAGAGCCTGGAACAGCATTAATTTTTCCTAGAGATGGAGTATTTCTATAATCAACACTGGAAATATGGAGCACATTTTTTAAACTGTTCTTGTTAAAGACATAAGTCATGAGACTTCCTGAAGACTAACTGATGTGTTCCCAGAAGCTGGACATAGAACTAGTAGTATGAAAGTAAGACCATTAAAGAAAAGAAAAAAAAAAAGGGCGGGGGGGACTTTTGTCCATGAAGTTGATCCTAGGTGAAATCAGATTTCTGTACTAATCTTGGCATGTTAACATCAAATATTGTTGGGTGATGTGTTGAGAACAGACTCACGTCCCTTTGTGTTTATGCATGATAGGAAATGGCAACCCACTCCAGTATTCTTGCCTGGGAAATTCCAAGGTCAGGGGAGTCTGGTGGGCTGCAGTCCACGGGGTCAAAAAGTGTTGTACACAACTTAGCAACTAAAGAACGGCAATGATAATGGTAAACGTTCCTTATCAGATCTTGTCTCCACTCCTCTTCAAACTGCTGCCATATCAATTTGTCTTTTGGATGTTTTACTCTTATATTTCAAAGAAAGTTTGTCTGTATCTGTAATTGGTTGTAAAACAGAATATTGTCTATGCTGCTGCTGCTGCTAAGTCGCTTCAGTCATGTCCGACTCTGTGCAACCCCATAGATGGCAGCCCACCAGGCTCCTCCGTCCTTGGGATTCTCCAAGCAAGAACACTGGAGTGGGTTGCCATTTCCTTCTCCAATACATGAAAGTGAAAAGTGAAAGGGAAGTCGCTCAGTCATGTCCGACTCTTCACGCCCCCATGGACTGCAGCCTACCAGGCTCCTCCATCCATGGGATTTTCCAGGCAAGAGTACTGGAGTGGGGTGCCATCGCCTTCTCCAATTGTCCATGCTAGACATCCTTTATTAATACCCAGTTACTAGTGCTGTGACAAATTTAATGAAAGTCAAAAAGAATAACTTTAAGCTTCCAGAGTTTGAAAGATATGAAACAAGAATAGATTAGCACCTATACATTTCCAAGAATTGGACTGTCTCATAAAAAATCAAATTTTCTAAGAAAAATCAAGACACTCTTCACTTTATTTTAGCTGAAAGAAGTAAATCAAATGTTGGGAAGTATATATTCACTGTTTATCATAATATACCAGAAAATTTTAGTGCAAGTAAAATTAAGGCTCCTAACCCATGTATGTTGTAGAGACAATCAGGGTCCTGGCATGGGCATAGATAACTTCACTGTGTAACTGTTGTTTCAAGACAGAGGAATTCATTTACGTATTCAGAAAGTAGAACTTCTTAATGTCAAGAAAATAAACTGAGAGTTTTGTTGTTGTTGTTGTTGTTGTTTTGAGAAGGTACCATAACTTTTTTAAAAATTAATTTTTATTGGGGTATAGTTGATTTCCCCTTCATGAATCACTGCCTTGTCATGGCGAAGATGCTTGAGCCATATGGTGTAGGGTCACCCAAGATGGACAGGTCATAGAGAAGAGTTATGACGAAACTTAATTCACTGGAGAGTGGAGCGGAGTGGAGCTGATGGTCACTCAGTCATGTCCAACTCTTTGCGACCCCGTGGACTGTAGCTTACCAGGCTTCTCCGTCCATGGGATTCTCCAGGCAAGAATACTGGAGTGGGTTACCATTTCCTTCTCCAGGGGATATTCCCAACCCAGGGATCGAATCCGGGTCTCCTGCATTGAAGGCAGATGCTTTAACCTCTGAGCCACAGGGAAACCCCCTGGAGAAGGGAATGGCAAACCACAGCCGTATATATGCCATGAGAACCCCATGAACTGTATAAAAAAACAAAAAGATATGACATGGAAAAATGAATTCCCCAGGCCAGAAGGTGTCCAATATGCTACTAGGGAAACCAGAGGACAACTACTATTAGTTGTTGCTCCAGAAAGAATGAAGTGGCTGGGCCAAAGTGGAAATGATACTCAGTTGTAGATGTGTCTGGTAATGAAATTAAAATCCGATGCTGCAAAGAATAGTACTGAATGGGAACCTGGAATGTTAGGTCCATGATTCAAGGTAAATTGGACATGGTCAGAGTTTCCCTGTTGGCTCAGCATTAAAGCTTCTACCTGAAATCCAGGAATCGCTGGTTCAATTACTGGGTCAGGAAGATTCCCTAGAGAAAGAAATGGCAACCCATTCCAGTATTCTTGCTGGGAAAATCCCAGTGGACAGAAGAATCGGGCAGCCTATAATCCATGGGGTCGCAAGAGTCAGACATGACTTAGGACTAAACCACCACCAACAAGCAGGAGACGGCAAGAGTAAACATCAAATTTTAAAAATCAATAAACTAAAATGGATGGGAATGCGTGAAATTAATTCAGATAGCCATTGTATTTTCTCCTGGGGGCCAGAATCCCATAGAAGAAATGGAGTAGCCCTCATAATCAATAAATGAGTCTGAAATGTAGTACTTGGGTGCAAACTCAAAAATGACAGAATGATCTCAGTTCATTTCCAAGGCAAACCATTCAAAATCACAGTAATCCAAGTCTATGCCCCAACGACTAATGCTGAAGAAGCTGAAGTTGATCTGTTCTATGAAGGCCTATAAGACCTCCTAGAACTAATGCCAAAAAAAAAAAAAAAAAAAGATGTTCTATTCATCATTGGGGATTGGAATGCAAAAGTAGGAAGTCAAGAGATACCTGGAGTAACAGGCACATTTGGCCTTGGAGTACAAAATGAAGCAAGGAAAAGGCTAACAGAATTCTACCAAGAGAATGCACTAGTCATAGCAAATACCTTTTTTCAACAACACAAGAGATGATTTTACACAGCGACATCACCAAATGGTCAATGCCAAAATCATATTGATTTCATTCTTTGTAGCCAAAGATGGAGAAGCTATATACAATCAGCAAAAATCAAGACCAGGACCTGAATGTGGCTCTGATCTTCAGCTTCTTATAGCAAAATCCAGGCTCAAACCAAAGAAAGCAGGGTAAAACAGTAGGCCAGCCAGGTACGACTTAAATCAAGTCCCCTATGAATATACAATGGAGGTGTTGAGTACATTTAAGGGATCAAACCTAATAAATACTGTGCATGAAGAACTATGGACAGAGGCCCATAATATTGTATAGGAGCAGTGTGCAAATCCATCCCAAAGAAAAAGAAAAGCAATAAGGCAAAGTGGTTATCTGAGGAGGCTTTACAAATAGCTGAGGAAAGAAGAAAAGCAAAAAGCAAAGGATAAAGGGAAGGGTCAGTTCAGTTCAGTTGCTCAGTCGTGTCCGACTCTTTGCAACCCCATGAATTGCAGAACGCCAGGCCTCCCTGTATACCCAAGTGAATGCAGAGTTCCAGAAAATAACAAAGAGAGACAAGAAGGCCTTCTTCAGTGAACAATGCAAAGTAATAGGGGAAAACAACAGAAGGGGAAAGACTAGAGACATCTTCAAGAAAATTGGAAATATCAAAAGAACATTTCTTCCAAAGATGGGCACAATAAAGGACAGAAACAGTAAAGACCTTATAGAAGCAGAAGAGATCAAGAGATGGGAAAAATACATAGAACTATACAAAAAAGACTTTAATGACTCAGATAGCCACAATAGTGTGGTCATTCACCCAGAGCCAGACATTCTGGAGTGTGAAGTCAAATGGGCCTTAGAAAGCACTGCTGTCAGTAAAGCTAGTGCAGGGGATGAAATTCCAGCTGAGCTATTTAAAATTATACAAACAAATGCTGTCAAAGTGCTCCACTCAATATATCAGCAAATCTGGAAAATGCAGCAGTGGCAACAGGATAAGAAAAAGTCAATCCTCATCCCAATTCCCAAGAAGGGTAGTACTAAAGAATGTGCAAACCACCAGACAATTGCATTTATCTCCCATGCTAGTAAGGTCATGCTCAAAAACCTGCATACTAGGCTTCAGCATTACCTGAACCGAGAACTTCCAGATGTCCAAGCTGGGTTTAGAAAAGGAAGGGAAACCAGGGGTGAAATTGTCAACATTTGCTGGATCATAAAGAAATCAAGAGAATTCCAGAAAAATATCTACCTCTGTTTCACTGACTATGCTAAAGACTTTGACTGTGTGGATCACAACAACTGTGGTAAATTCTTACCAGACCATCTTACCCATCTCCTGAGAAATCTGTACATGGGTGAAGAAGCAAGAGTTAGAACCCTGTATGGAACAAGTGACTGTTTCAGGATTAAGAAATGAGTAAGACAAGGCTGTTTATTGTAACCCTGTTTATTTAATTTATACACCAAGCATGAGAAATGCCAGGCTGGATGAGTTATAAGTGGAATCAAGATAGGCAGGGAAACATTAACAACCTCAGATATGTGGATGATACCACTCTAATGGCAGAAAGTAGAGAGGACCTAAAGAACCTCTTGATAAGGGTGAAGGAGAAGAGTAAAAGAGCCAGCTTAAAATTAAATATTAAAAAAAAAAAAGATTATGATCATGGCATCCAGCTCCATCACTTTATGGCAAATAGAAGGCAAAATGGTGAAGGCAGTGACAGATTTCCTCTTCTTGGGCTTTAAAATCACTGTGGATGGTGACTGCACCCATGAGATTAGAAGACGACTGCTTCTTAGCAAGAAAGTTATGACAAACCTGGACTGTGAGTTAAAAAGCAAATGCATCACTTTGCTGGTTCATATACTCAAGGCTATGGTCTTTCTGGTAGTCATGTACAATTAAGGCAGAGCACCAAAGAATTGATGCTTCGAACTGTGGTGCTAGAAAAGACTCTTGAGGGTCCCTTGGACAGCAAGGAAATCAAATCAGTCAATCTTAAATGAAATTAACCCTGAATGCACATTGGAAGGACTAAAGCTGAAGCTGAAGCTCCAATGCTTTGGTCATCTGATGTGAATATCTGAGTCACTGGAAAAGACCCTGATGCTAGGAAAGACTAAAGTGAGAAGGAGAAGAGGGCAACAGAGGATAAAATGGCTGGATGGCATCACCAATACAATGGATATGTACTTGAGCAAACTCCAGGAGATGGTGATGGACAGGGAGGCCTGGTGTGCTGCAGTCCACGGGGTCATGAAGAGTCAGACATGACTGGGAACTGAACAACAACAACATAGATTATTTATAATGTTGTGTTGGTTTCTATTGTACAGCAAAATTAATCACTTATATATATATATGTGTGTGTGTGTATATGTGTATATATATATATACGTGTACATATATATGTGTGTCACACACTGAGCATGACTGGGCAACTGAACAACAACATAGTTTATTTATAATGTGTTGGTTTCTACTGTACAACAAAATTAATCAGTTTCATATATAAATATATACATGTGTGTGTGTGCTGCTGCTGCTGCTGCTGCTAAGTCTTTTCAGTCGTGTCCAACTCTGTGCGACCCCATAGACGGCAGCCCACCAGGCTCCAGTGTCCCTGGGATTCTCCAGGCAAGAACACTGGAGTGGGTTGCCATTTCCCTGTGTGTGTGTACACACATGTATATATGTGTGTGTGTGTGTATACACACACACACAGATATTCACTGGTTTTTTTCTATTCCCATATACATCATTAAAGATTATTGAGTAGAGTTCCCTGTGTTATACAGTAAGTCCTTCTTAGTTTTCTGTTTTACATATGGTAGTGTGTATATTCGGGGAAGGCAATGGCACCCCACCCCAGTACTTTTGCCTGGAAAATCCCATGGACAGAGGATCCTGGTAGGCTCCAGTCCATGGGGTCGCTAAGAGTCGGACACGACTGAGCGACTTCACTTTCATTTTTCACTTTCATGCACTGGAGAAGGAAATGGCAACCCACTCCAGTGTTCTTGCCTGGAGAACCCCAGGGACGGGGGAGCCTGGTGAGCTTCCGTCTATGGGGTCGCACAGAGTCGGACACGACTGAAGCGACTTAGCAGCAGCAGCAGCAGCAGTGTGTATATTTCACACCCCAATCTCCCAATTTATCCTTCACCTCTTCCCCTTGGTAACAATAAGTTTGTTTTCTACATCTGTGACTCTATTTGTTTTGTAAATAGGTCCATTTGTACCATTTTCTTAGATTCCATAGAGATTTTGTATTTTTATAAAAGTTAATGAGAAGACCCAACAGTGTATGAAACAGAGATAATTAGTATCTTATTCAATTTCTTACTGTTGGTTTTAGCATCATTATTTCTTATCTTGACCTTATAAAAAATAAAACAGTTCTGTGCTTTTGTAAGTAAGACACACACACACACACATGAAAAGAAAGTGAAAGCGAAGTTGCTCAGTCGTGTCTGACTCTTTGTGACCCCATAGACTGTAGCCTACAAGGTTCCTCCATCCATGGAATTTTTCAGGCAAAAGTACTGGAGCAGGTTGCCATTTCCTTTGCCAGGGGATCTTCTCGACCCAGGGATCAAATCTGGGTCTCCTGAATTGCAAACAGACGCTTTTACCATCAGAGCCAACAGGGAAGCTCATGTATATATGCATCAGTTCAGTTCAGTTCAGTCGCTCAGTCGTGTCCGACTCTTTGTGACCCCATGAATTGCAGAAAGTAGGGAAAACCACTAGATCATTCAGGTATGACCTAAATCAAACCCTTATGATTATACAGTGGAAGTGAAAAATATATATAAATAAACATATATATAGAGAGACTCAGGGTACAGTCCAACCTATATACTTAAACCTTCCAGTTTCAGAGCCATGGACAGCTTTTCTATTGTACATTTAATTCCTAATAATTACCTGTACAAATATATTAATAGTATACTTGTTTTAACTATGTTAGTGGTAGAACTTGATCTTGTCTTTTTTTAACATTAGCACTAATGAAGTCTTATCCTCAAGAATGAAAAAATTATTATATTTGTCCTTTCACCACTTGTATATTACTTCCTTTTTTGTCATTCACTTAGGCAATCAAATACCTTTGTTGAATATTTCTTTGCTTCTGTTTGCATCCCTTTCATGTCTTCACGTCACTTCAACTTCTTCCATTTTGCCTGCTTTTTGTTTAGCTATCCTATAGTATCACAGTTGCATTAGACTATATCAGATCAGATCAGTCGCTGAGTCGTATCTGACTCATCACCAACTCCCAGAGGTCATTCAGGCTCACTTCCATTGAGTCAGTGATGCCATCCAGCCATCTCATCCTCTGTCGTCCCCTTCTCCTCCTGCCCCCAATCCCTCCCAGCATCAAAGTCTTCTCCAATGAGTTAACTCTTCGCATGAGGTGGCCAAAATACTGGAGTTTCAGCTTTAGCATCATTCCTTCCAAAGAAATCCCAGGGCTGATCTCCTTCAGAATGGACTGGTTGGATCTCCTTGCAGTCCAAGGGTCTCTCAAGAGTCTTCTCCAACACCACACTTCAAAAGCATCAATTCTTTGGCGCTCAGCCTTCTTCACAGTCCAGCTCTCACATCCATACATGACCACAGGAAAGACCATAGCCTTGACTAGGCGAACCTTTGTTGGCAAAGTAATGTCTCTGCTTTTGAATATTCTATCTAGGTTGGTCATAACTTTCCTTCCAAGGAGCAAGCGTCTTCTAATTTCATGGCTGCAGTCACCATCTGCAGTGATTTTGGAGCCCAGAAAAAGAAAGTCTGACACTGTTTCCAATGTCTCTCCATCTATTTCCCATGTAGTGATGGGACCAGATGCCATGATCTTCGTTTTCTGAATGTTGAGCTTTAAGCCAATCTTTTCACTCTCCACTTACACTTTCGTCAAGAGGCTTTTGAGTTCCTCTTCCCTTTCTGCCATAAGGGTGGTATCATCTGCATATCTGAAGTTATTGATATTTCTTCTGGCAATCTTGATTTCAGCTTGTGCCTCTTCCAACCCAACATTTCTCATGATGTACTCTGCATATAAGTTAAATAAACATGGTGACAATATGCAGCCTTGACGTACTCCTTTTCCTATTTGGAACCAGTCTGTTGTTCCATGACCAGTTCTAACTGTTGCTTCCTGACCTGCATACAGATTTCTCAAGAGGCAGATCAGGTGGTCTGGTATTTCCATCTCTTTCAGAATTTTCCACAGTTTATTGTGATCTACACAGTCAAAGGCTTTGGCATAGTCAATAAAGCAGAAATAGATGTTTTTCTGGAACTCTCTTGCTTTTTCCATGATCCAGCGGATGTTGGCAATTTGATCTCTGGCTCCTCTGCCTTTTCTAAATCCAGCTTGAACATCAGGAAGTTCACGGTTCACATATTGCTGAAGCCTGGCTTGGAGAATTTTGAGCATTACTTTACTAGCGTGTGAGATGAGTGCAATTGTGCGGTAGTTTGAGCATTCTTTGGCATTGCCTTTCTTTGGGATTGGGATGAAAACTGACCTTTTCCAATCTTGTGGCCACTGCTGAGTTTTCCAAATTTGCTGGCATATTGAGTGCAGCACTTTCACAGCATCATCTTTCAGGATTTGGAATAGCTCCACTGGAATTCCATCACCTCCACTAGCTTTGTTCATAGTGATGCTTTCTAAGGCCCACTTGACTTCACATTCCAGAATGTCTGGCTCTAGGTCAGTGATCACACCATCATGATTATCTGGGTCATGAAGCTCTTTTTTGTACAGTTCTTCTGTGTATTCTTGCCACCTCTTCTTAATATCTTCTGCTTCTGTTAGGTCCATACCATTTCTGTCCTTTATCGAGCCCATCTTTGCATGAAATGTTCCTTTGGTATCTCTGATTTTCTTGAAGAGATCCTTAGTCTTTCCCATTCTGTTGTTTTTCTCTATTTCTTTGCATTGATCACTGAAGAAGGCTTTCTCATCTCTTCTTGCTATTCTTTGGAACTCTGCATTCAGATGTTTATATCTTTCCTTTTCTCCTTTGCTTTTTGCTTCTCTTCTTTTTCGCAGCTATTTGCAAGGCCTCCCCAGACAGCCATTTTGCTTTTTTGCATTTTTTTTTCCATGGGGATGGTCTTGATCCCTGTCTCCTGTACAATGTCACGAACCTCATTCCATAGTTCATCAGGCACTCTATCTATCAGATCTAGGCCCTTAAATCTATTTCTCACTTCCACTGTATAATCATAAGGGATTTGATTTAGGTCATACCTGAATGGTCTAGTGGTTTTCCCTACTATCTTCAATTTCAGTCTGAATTTGGCAGTAAGGAGTTCATGGTCCGGGCCATAGTCAGCTCCTGGTCTTGTTTTTGCTGATTGTATAGAGCTTCTCCATCTTTGGCTGCAAAGAATATAATCAATCTGATTTCGGCATTGACCATCTGGTGATGTCCATGTATAGAGTCTTCTCTTGTGTTGTTGGAAGAGGGTATTTGCTATGACCAGTGCATTTTCTTGGCAAAACTCTATTAGTCTTTGCCCTGCTTCATTCCATATTCCAAGGCCAAATTTGCCTGTTACTCTAGGTGTTTTTTGACTTCCTACTTTTGCATTACAGTCCCCTAAGACATTCTAAGCCAAAATTTATTTCTGCTTAGTCATGAGGCTTATTTCCTCCCTGCAACTGTTTACTACCTGCAAAATGAGGAGGTTAAAACATATCAGAGTTGAATATAAAATTCTGTGTGTATGGGCATTTTTCTTAAGAAGAAAAAGTCATTATTTATCAGCTTTTTGGAGTATTTCTTTAAACCATAGCTGATGTACCACTCAGGCTAGCTAATCAACATTCACTTTTCCTTTTATTTTCTAAAATAACCCAGACAATAAGAGGAGTCATTTTCTACAATTCAGCTTCAAAAAATGTTCATGTATTTTCAAAGAAGGAAATTTTCCAGTGGTGTTTGTACTTACTTAGCTTGAAACCTAATGCTGTCAGGTAGAGAAATTTGGTAAGTAAAACAACAAAACCTATTAGAAACCATGTTTAAATAAACAGAATATGGGTGATTTTAGAGTGCCATTAATAGCCTTAAAACCAAGGATGCAATATACAAAATATACTTAAAAATAAAAAGAAATACAGTGTGTTGAGGTGATAGAATACTATATAATAATGATTTTTTTTATCCAATTATTGATGACTTAATCTATATTACTATTAATGTTTGGAAAAATATGATGGTTGTACATGTTATTCATGTCAACATTTCAGAATTTAAAATATATTTACTAAAAGCTAACATGAGTTTGCAGATGGACATATCCCCCCCTCAAAAAAAAAAAAATGTCTATATATATGGTGAAATGTGGCTTTTTCTCATAGTCTCATGGACACAAGAAAAATTATGTAGCCTGACCACCATGTAGCTTTATATGGTTAAGAAGGCCTGCCCTAAGGGACTATGTCCAGAAAGCTGTTTACTGGTATTTCACAGGGTAGGATACAAGAAAGAATTTCATAGTCATCAGCTATTCCAAATCTCCAAATGTGAATTCCTGAGCCCAAAGGGCACTCAGAAAGAATATCTATGTGATCGGGCAGCCACCAAGCAGCAGCCACTCCCTACAGTGAGCATGGAGGAACTCAGAATGTGAAAAACACAGGATACTGGCCCCAGATAACTGAGATCATATGAAAAGAATGACTTCAGTGAGTCCAGACTCTTGCATCTTACCACACATACAAAAGCACTAAATTCCTTAACTTGGGATATCTGGTTTTCTTTAATTCACAAAATACTTTTGATGTTCAGACTACCTATCCTTTGGTGTAAACCTCTATATAAACTGACTCCTCCCCCGACTTCCTTGGAGCAGTTCTCCCAAGGTTACTTGAGATGCTTTCTCCCAGGACTGAAGTCCTAAAAATTACCACAAAATAAAACATAACTCTCAACCTTAAGATTGCAACTATTTTTCAAGTTGACAATATGATGCTAAAGAGCCTCATGATGAAAGTGAAAGAGGAGAGTGAAAAAATTGGCTTAAAATACAACATTCAGAAAACTAAGATCATGACATCTGGTCCCATCACTTCATACCAAATAGATGGAGAAACAATGGAAACAGTGACAATTATTTTTGAGGGGGAGGGGCTCCAAAATGACTGCACATGGTGACTGCAGTCATGAAACTAAAAGACACTTGTTTCTTGGAAGAAGTTATGACCAACCTAGACAGCATATTTAACAGCAGAGACATTACTTTGCCAACAAAGGTCCATCTAGTCAAAACTATTGTTTTTCCAGTAGTCATGTACAGATGTGAGAGCTGGACTGTAAAGAAAGCTGAATGCCAAAGCATTGATACTTTTGAACTGTGGTGTTGGAGAAGACTCTTGAGAGTCCCTTGGACTGTAAAGAGATCCAACCAGTCTATATTAAAGGAAATCAGTCCTAAATATTCATTGGAAGGACTGATGCTGAAGCTGAAACTCCAATACTGTGGCCACCTGATGCAAAGAACTGATTCATTGGAAAAGACCCTGATGCTGGGAAAGATTGAAGGCAGGAGGAGAAGGGGACAACAGAGGATGAGATGTTTGGATGGCATCACCGACTCAATGGACATGAATTTAAGCAAACTCTGGGAGTTGGTGATGGACAAGAAGGCTAGGAATGCTGCAGTCCATGGTGTCACAAAGAGTCATACAGAACTGAGTGACTGAACTGAACTGATGATGCTGCATGGATTGGAATTCTATTTTTCCAACCCTGACTCTAAGCAGGGACTGGCTGGTCATTCCAAGAGAAGTTTAAATCCCCTATGACCACACTACATTGAATACCAATCCCTAGAGAAAATGTGTATACAGCCTATTCACATTAGATAAACACAGTTACTGTACTAATTCACAGCATTAACTAATATTTTGCAGAGTATATTTCATGGAAATAAAGATCTCCAGTACTTTGGTCACTTCATGCGAAGAGTTGACTCATTGGAAAACTCTGATGCTGGGGGGATTGGGGGCAGGGGAGAAGGGGACGACAGAGGATGAGATGGCTGGATGGCATCACTGACTCGATGGACATGAGTCTGAGTGAACTCCGGGATTTGGTGATGGACAGGGAGGCCTGGCATGCTGCAATTCATGGGGTCGCAAAGAGTCGGACAAGACTGAGTGACTGAACTGAACTGAACTGAAAGCTCTACCTGGCAAAACCTAAAGAAACATCTGTTAGGATTTCATAGAGAGATTAGCAAATGATTCATACAGAAAGCAACAGCTTTCTTTTATACCAACAACAACCACCAGAGTGTAATGGAGGGAAAATAGCACATTGATGACAACAACAAAACCCTTTCCATAAAACACTTTGGGTTAGCCAAATAAGAAATGTGCAAATCCTATATTTAAGAAGAGACAGAAAAAAAAAATTTTTTTAATGTTTTCAAGGAGACAAGGGTGATTTGAAATTATCTCTATGTAATGTGGGAAGGAATACTGCAAAGGTGTCTTCCTCGGGGGGGGGGGGGGGGGGAAATTAACCTATAAATGGAAGTAAATCTGGTAAAATATAAAGTTTATTTTCAATGTTACAAGTCAATTCTAAAGTGTATGTAAAAAATACATGAAATGTATGCAGATCACATGAAATCAAATATCACACCTATTTCACTCTTTACCCTATATTCAGTTTAGTAGCACAGTCATGTCTGACTCTTTGCGACCCTATGGAATGCAGCACACCAGACCTCCCTGTCCATTACCAACTCCCAGAATCTACCCAAACTCATGCCCATTGAGTTGGTGATGCTATTCACCATCTCATCCTCTGTCATCCCCTTCTCCTCCCACCCTCAATCTTTCCCAGCATCAGGGTCTTTTCAAATGAGTCACCTCTTCACATTAGGTGGCCAAAGTATTGGAGTTTCAGCTTCAACATCAATCCTTCCAATGAACATTCAGGACTGATTTCCTTTAGGATAGACTGGTTGGATCTTGTTGCAATCCAAGGGACTCTCAAGAGTCTTCTCCAACATCACAGTTCAAAAGCATCAATACTTCGGTGCTCAGCTTTCTTTATAGTCCAACTCTCACATCCATACGTCAGATCATATCAGATCAGATCAGTCACTCAGTCGTCTCCAACTCTTTGCGACCCCATGAACTGCAGCACACCAGGCCTCCCTATCCATCACCAGCTCTCGGAGGTCACTCAGACTCACATCCATCGAGTCAGTGATGCCATCCAGCCATCTCATCCTCTGTCGTCCCCTTCTCCTCCTGCCCCCAATCCCTCCCAGCATCAGAGTCTTCTCCAATGAGTCAACTCTTCGCATGAGGTGGCCAAAATACTGGACTTTCAGCTTTAGCATCATTCCTTCCAAAGGAATCCCAGGGCTGATCTCCTTCAGAATGGACTGGCTGGATCTCCTTGAAGTCCAAGGGACTCTCAAGAGTCTTCTCCAACACCACAGTTCAAAAGCATCAATTCTTTGGCGCTCAGCCTTCTTGACAGTCCAGCTCTCACATCCATACATGACCACAGGAAAGACCATAGCCTTGACTAGGCGAACCTTTGTTGGCAAAGTGATGTCTCTGCTTTTCAGTATGTTATCTAGGTTGGTCATAACTTTCCTTCCAAGGAGTAGGCGCCTTTTAATTTCATGGCTGCAGTCACCATCTGCAGTGATTTTGGAGCCCAGAAAAATAAACTCTGACACTGTTTCCACTGTTTCTCCATCTATTTCCCATGTAGTGATGGGACCAGATGCCATGATATTCGTTTTCTGAAAGTTGAGCTTTAAGCCAACCTTTTCACTCTCCACTTTCACTTTCATCAAGAGGCTTTTTAGTTCCTCTTCACTTTCTGCCATAAGGGTGGTATCATCTGCATATCTGAGGTTATTGATATTTCTCCCAGCAATCTTGATTCCAACTTGTGTTTCTTCCAGTCCAGCATTTCTTATGATGTACTCTGCATATAAGTTAAATAAACATGGTGACAATATGCAGCCTTGACGTACTCCTTTTCCTATTTGGAACCAGTCTGTTGTCCCATGACCAGTTCTAACTGTTGCTTCCTGACCTGCATACAGATTTCTCAAGAGGCAGATCAGGTGGTCTGGTATTCCCATCTCTCTCAGAATTTTCCACAGTTTATTGTGATCTACACAGTCAAAGGCTTTGGCATAGTCAATAAAGCAGAAATAGATGTTTTTCTGGAACTCTCTTGCTTTTTCAATGATCCAGCGGATGTTGGCAATTTGATCTCTGGCTCCTCTGCCTTTTCTAAATCCAGATTGAACATCAGGAAGTTCACGGTTCACATATTGCTGAAGCCTGGCTTGGAGAATTTTGAGCATTACTTTACTAGTGTGTGAGATGAGTGCAATTGTGTGGTAGTTTGAGCACTCTTTGGCATTGCCTTTCTTTGGGATTGGGATGAAAACTGACCTTTTCCAATCTTGTGGCCACTGCTGAGTTTTCCAAATTTGCTGGCATATTGAGTGCAGCACTTTCACAGCATCATCTTTCAGGATTTGGAATAGCTCCACTGGAATTCCATCACCTCCACTAGCTTTGTTCGTAGTGATGCTTTCTAAGGCCCACTTGACTTCACATTCCAGGATGTCTGGCTCTAGGTCAGTGATCACACCATCATAATTATCTGGGTCATGAAGCTCTTTTTTGTACAGTTCTTCTGTGTATTCTTGCCACCTCTTCTTAATGTCTTCTGCTTCCATTAGGTCCATACCATTTCTGTCCTTTATCGAGCCCATCTTTGCATGAAATGTTCCTTTGGTATCTCTGATTTTCTTGAAGAGATCCTTAGTCTTTCCCATTCTGTTGTTTTTCTCTATTTCTTTGCATTGATCACTGAAGAAGGCTTTCTCATCTCTTCTTGCTATTCTTTGGAACTCTGCATTCAGATGTTTATATCTTTCCTTTTCTCCTTTGCTTTTTGCTTCTCTTCTTTTCGCAGCTATTTGCAAGGCCTCCCCAGACAGCCATTTTGCTTTTTTGCATTTCTTTTCCATGGGGATGGTCTTGATCCCTGTCTCCTGTACAATGTCACGAACGTCATTCCATAGTTCATCAGGCACTCTATCTATCAGATCTAGGCCCTTAAATCTATTTCTCACTTCCACTGTATAATCATAAGGGATTTGATTTAGGTCATACCTGAATGGTCTAGTGGTTTTCCCTACTTTCTTCAATTTAAGTCTGAATTTGGCAATAAGGAGTTCATGGTCCGAGCCACAGTCAGCTCCTGGTCTTGTTTTTGCTGATTGTATAGAGCTTCTCCATCTTTGGCTACAAAGAATATAATCAATCTGATTTTGGCGTTGACCATCTGGTGATGTCCATGTATAGAGTCTTCTCTTGTGTTGTGGGAAGAGGGTATTTGCTATGACCAGTGCATTTTCTTGGCAAAACTCTATTAGTCTTTGCCCTGCTTCATTCCATATTCCAAGGCCAAATTTGCCTGTTACTCCAGGTGTTTCTTGACTTCCTACTTTTGCATTCCAGTCCCCTATAATGAAAAGGACATCTTTTGGGGGTGTTAGTTCTAAAAGGTCTTGTAGGTCTTCATAGAACCATTCAACTTCAGCTTCTTCAGCGTTACTGATTGGGGCATAGACTTGGATTACTGTGACATTGAATGGTTTGCCTTGGAAACGAACAGAGATCATTCTGTCGTTTTTGAGATTGCATCCAAGTACTGCATTTCGGACTCTTTTGTTGACCATGATGGCCACTCCATTTCTTCTGAGGGATTCCTGCCCGCAGTAGTAGATAGAATGGTCCTCTGAGTTAAATTCACCCATTCCAGTCCATTTTAGTTCGCTAATTCCTAGAATGTCGACATTCACTCTTGCCATCTCTTGTTTGACCACTTCCAATTTGCCTTGATTCATGGACCTGACATTCCAGGTTCCAGATATCAAGAAGAGGTGGCAAGAATACACAGAAGAACTGTACAAAAAGAGCTTCAAGACCAGATAATCATGATGATGTGATCACTGACCTAGAGCAGACATCTTGGAATGTGAAGTCAAATGGGCTAGAAAGCATCACTACAAACAAAGCTAGTGGAGGTGATGGAATTCCAGTGGAACTATTCCAAATCCTGAATGATGATGCTGTGAAAGTGCTACACTCAATATCAGCAAATTTGGAAAACTCAGCAGTGGCCACAAGATTGGAAAAGGTCAGTTTTCATCCCAATCCCAAAGAAAGGCAGCCAAGGAGTGCTCAAACTACCGAACAATTGCACTCATCTCCCACGCTAGTAAAGTAATGCTCAAAATTCTCCAAGCCAGGCTTCAGCAATATGTGCCGTGAACTTCCGACGTTCAGCTGGTTTTAGAAAAGGCAGAGGAACCAGAGATCAAATTGCCAACATCCGCTGGATCATGGAAAAAGCAAGGGTCAATTATTTCTCTTTGACTTCAAAGCCTTTGACTGTGTGGATCACAATACTATGGAATTCTGAGGTGGGAATACACACCTGATCTCCTCTTAGCTTTGAGGTAGCAAGTAGAACTGGTCATGGAACAAAGACTGGTTCCAAATAGGAAAGGAGTACGTCAAGGCGTAATGTCACCATGTTATTACTATAGGTACATCAGAATGCTGGACTGGAAGAAAACAAGTGGAATCAAGATTGCCGGGAGAAATTAAACCTCAGATTGAGGACCCACCCTTATGGCAGAAAGTGAAGAGGGGCTAAAAGCCTCTTGATGAAGTGAAAGTGGAGAGTGAAAGGTTGGCGCTCACATCAGAAGGATCATGGCATCTGTCCCATCACTGCATGGAAATAGATGGGGAAACAGTGGAAACAGTGTCAGACTTTGTTTTCTGCTCGATCACTGCAGATGGTGACTGCAGCCATGAAATTGACGCTACCCTGGAGGAAAGTTATGACAACCTAGATAGCAATTCAAAGCAGAGACATTACTTACAACAAAGGTTCCCTGTCAGCTGGTCTTCCTGTGGTCATTTGATGTGAGAGCTGGACTGTGAAGAGGCTGAGCGCCATTGATGCTTTTACTGTGGTGTTGGAGAGACTCTGAGAGTCCCTTGACTGCAGAGATCAACTCCCTGGGGATCATCCTGGATTTTTTAGGGATGATGCTAAGCTGAAACTCAGTATTTGGCCACCTCATGCGAAGAGTTGACTCATTGGAGAGACTCTGTGCTGGGAGGGATTGAGGGCAGGAGGAGAAGGGGACGACAGAGGATGAGATGGCTGGATGGCATCACTACTCGATGGATGCGAGTCTGGGTGACCTCCGGGAGCTGGTGATGGACAGGGAGGCCTGGCGTGCTGCGGTTCATGGGGTCGCAAAGAGTCGGACACGACTGAGCGACTGATCTGATCTGATCTGATGCAATATTGCTCTTTACAGCATCAGACTTTGCTTCTATCACCAGACACATCTACAGCTGGGTGTTCTTTCTGCTTTGGCTCCATCCCTTCATTCTTTCTGGAGTTATTTCTCCACTGATCTCCAGTAGCATATTGGGCCCCTGCTGACCTGGGGAGTTTCTCTTTCAGTATCCTATCATTTTGCCTTTTCATACTGTTCATGGGGTTCTCAAGGCAAGAATACTGAAGTGGTTTGCCATTCCCTTCTCCAGCGGACCACACCCTGTCAGATCTCTCCACCATGACCCGCCCATCCTGGGTTGCCCCACGGGCATGGCTTAATTTCATTGAGTTAGACAAGGCTGTGGTCCTGGTGTGATTAGATTGACTAGTTTTCTGTGGGTATGGTTTCAGTTTATTTGCCCTCTGATGCCCTCTTGCAAGACCTACCTTCTTACTTGGGTTTCTCTTACCTTGGGCATGGGGTATCTCTTCCCGGCTGCTCCAGCAAAGCACAGCCATCGCACCTTACCTTGGATGAGGGGTCTCTCCTCACCACTGCCCTTCCTGACCTTGGGGGAGGGGTATCTCCTCACCGCCGCCCTTCCTGACCTCTGTCATGGGGAGCTCCTCTCGGCCGTGCTTACTGCGCCGGTCCTCACCGCAGTCCTTCCTCGGTCGTTGGGTAGCTCCTCTCGGGCGTGCTCTCGGCTCTCAGCGTGCCGCGCAGCCGGTGAGGGGCTCTCCGTGCTACTAGAAAAACCATAGCCTTGATTGAATACACGGTATTAGTGGTGTGTGTGTATATATATACATATATACACACACATGTGCACTCAGCTGTGTCTGACTTATTTTTGCAACCTCATGGACTGTAACCCGTCAGGCTCCTCTGTCCATGGAATTTGCCATGGAAGAACACTAGGGAGGGTTGCCATTTTCTCCTCCAGGGGATCTTTCCAACCCAGGGATCTTATCAACTGTGCCACCTGGGAAGCCCACTCAATGTTATTAGAAGCACACAACTAATTGAATAAATGAATGAATATAGTCCAAGGAATTAATCTGTAATGTGTGACAAATAAATAACTAGAACCTACGTACTCCTGAAAAAAAAAAATAATAGCATATCACATATAAGAATATTCCATGAGGTTAACCACCACCTGCTATGACAAAGCAGCATATTCTAGACGCGTATGGCCACCATAAACAAGTACAAAAGCAGAATAATATGTGTTTAGACACTGTACAAAAGATAGTGGCATGCCACAATCTCTGGAAGAAGGTAAAATTCCACTTATGCTTAATTCTCTTCCCGGGAACAATTTTCTGACAATGGCATAGAAAGGAGGAGACCAAGCCAAATGTGGCAATCTTTTAACAGAAACCACATAAAGACTTTACAGAAGAAAACAATTACACATCAGTATATTTCGGGCTTAAAGCTCAACATTCAGAAAACAAAGATCATGGCATCCGGTCCCATCACTTCATGGGAAATAGATGGGGAAACAGTGGAAACAGTATCAGACTTTATTTTTTTCTCCCCCCCCCCCCCCCCCCCCCCCCCCCCCCCCCCCCCCCCACAAAAAAAAAAAAAAAAAACAAGACCTCAAAACTTTATTTTGGGGGCTCCAAAATCACTGCAGATGGTAATTACAGCCATGAAATTAAAAGATGTTTACTCCTTGGAAGGAAAGTTATGATCAACCTAGATAGCATATTCAAAAGCAGATATTACTTTGCCAACAAAGGTCCATCTAGTCAAGGCTATGGTTTTGCCAGTGGTCATGTATGGATGTGAGAGCTGGACTGTGAAAAAGGCTGAGTGCTGAAGAATTGATGCTTTTGAACTGTGATGTTGGAGAAGACTCTTGAGAGTCCCTTGGACTGCAAGGAGATCCAACCAGTCCATTCTGAAGGAGATCAGCCCTGGGATTTCTTTGGAAGGAATGATGCTAAAGCTGAAACTCCAGTACTTTGGCCACTCATGCGAAGAGTTGACTCATTGGAAAAGACTCTGATACTGGGAGGGATTGAGGGCAGGAGGAGAAGGGGACGACAGAGGATGAGATGGCTGGATGGCATCACTGACTCGATGGATGTGAGTCTGAGTGAACTCCCAGAGTTGGTGATGGACAGGGAGGCCTGGTGTGCTGCGATTCATGAGATTGCAAAGAGTCGGATGTGACTAAGCAACTGAACTGAACTGAATATTTCACTAATATAAATATAAAAATCCTCAATAAAATATTAACAAAACAAATCCAGAGATATAGTGAAAATCACTCAGTTGTGTCTGACTTTCTGAGACTCCAAGGACTGTATAATCCATGGAATTCTCCAGGCCAGAATACTGGAGTCAGTAGCTATTCCCTTCTCCAGGGAATCTTCCCAACCCAGGGATAAGAGCCTTGTAAGGAAGAGACATTCCATCATCAAGAAGAACAATGACAAATACTCTAAAGAAAGTCCCAACAGAACTAGCTCATATGATGTGAAGGGAATAATGGTTATTGAAAACCTGCAAACTAGGATCAAGACCAATTCTGTGTAAATGTATAGAGAAAACAATACATAATTTTCTTTACATAGCATGACTAAATCCCTTCAACTGAAACACCTATCTGGCTACTGCTAGTACACTGAGAGCCAGTAGACCATTAGTAGCCAATAGTGTGCTTAGATGGGCAAAAAAAATTATCACATGTTCCCTTTATAGAATTCAATGCTAATGAGCTTTATCTCTAATGTATTAAGATTTCATAGGTTAAAATGTATGTGATTTGTAAGGAATAATTAAGGTTAAGGCAACAGAGAGAATGAGATGGTTGGATGGCATCACCAAATCAATGGACAGATTTGAGCAAACTCCAGGAGATAGTGAAGGACAGGGAAGCCTGACGTGCTGCAGTCTATGGGGTTATAAAGGGTCAGATGTAATTGAGTAACTGAACAGCAACAAAGGTTAATCTGCAGCATTAGTTTCCAGATAAACAGCATTTGCTCTTCAATGAACCACCTCAGTTGTAAATTTTGCTTTTACTTCATCATACTTCCAGCACTTACATTCCCCAACCCCATGAGATCCAGAAATCAAGATCACTAATACAAAGATGGTTTTCCAGGTAATAAATCTTTCAGAAAAATGAAAAAAGCCTTACTGTGTCAGAGATAACAGACCTGGAGAAATAGCCCTCACAACCAATTTACTGTCTTGGAAACTTGGAAGGATAAGAATTGCTTAAGAAAGGAGAGAATATCTATTTCAGTCTCTGAACTACCTTCCCTTTGCTTCACCTCAAATTTAAGGCATTTAGTCTAAGACTGATAGTGTTTTCATCCTGGCTATAATGTCATTCCTGGGCCTTGCCTCCAGAGCATTCTTTGTCCTTTCCAGCCTCCACAATCCATGGAGAGGGGACTGGTTATGACAGGATGCATTGTATTAGTTTACTGATTAAAATCAGCTGGTTGTGGCTCAGCTATGCTATTCCAAAGCACAGGGGAAACTGGAAGGCCAGCAGGAAGAAAAGTCAGGGTATTTCTCCCTCCCGTTCCCACTCAAACTTGGGCAATGTCTCTGGCATTCACTGAATCTCCTATGAGGCTTCAGCTCTCACCAGACAGGTAACTGGGTTACTCCAACCCCTTGACCCCTTTAACCATGCTGTCTCTCCTTACTGCTCTAATCTAGTACTGGTGATGGTGGCTTCCTGCTGCTGCTAAACTGAACTGCCTCACCATCCCATTTGTTTTCTATCCATTTAGTTGATGCCCTGAATATATTACTTCTAATTTAAATACTTGAAAAGGTTTCTATTTTCCTACATAGACTCTGACAATCACTCTACATAGGAAGACACACATCAAAATAAAATTCTAAGAATTTCCTGCTAAGAAAAAGACTGATTGTTCATCATCAGCACATAGTAAGAATATGTCCCTTTAGATGGCATTTGTGGGGTTTGTTCATAGTAGTTTTTACTTTTGTTGCTACTGGCTCTGCACATGCTAAGAAGACACTGTGCTTTCTCTTACTTTTGTTCTTGCCTGCAGGCTTGAACTGAGAGATGTACAAGTGTTGTCCCAGAACTTACTAGGCCTTTTGACCTCAATACTAACTTACTTTTGTAGTTGTTTACAGCTACTTCTACAATCCTTACTGATTCCTACAAATAGTGGACATCAGCTGTGCTTGGCTGATCAAAATTCTTTCCCTTTTAGTCTGGTAAATAAAGATAGGTTTTCTATAGTGAACTGATTCCATTAAAGGAATAAGAGAACACTTCTCCTCTCCTGACCACAATGGTGGTCATATTACCTGAGCTGGGCCAATGGGAAAAGCCTGTACTTTGACCACAGTGACTGGGTAAGTGATTTGCAAGTTTAACAAGAGGCCAGTAAGAGTCCATACTCCCACCCCATGCTGGACTATTATGACCACCATGCTGCTGCTGCTGCTTTCGCTTCAGTCGTGTCCAACTCTGTGCTACCCTAGAGACGGCAGCCCACTAGACTCCCCTGTCTCTGGGATTCTCCAGGCAAGAACACTGGAGTGGGTTGCCATTTCCTTCTCCAATGCATGAAAGTGAAAGTCAAGTAGCTCAGTCATGTCCGACTCCTAGCGACCCCATGGACTGCAGCCTACCAGGCTCCTCCATCCCTGGGATTTTCCAGGAAAAATTACTGGAGTGGGGTGCCATTGCCTTCTCCATAACCTCTTCCAATTGGATCTGATATGGCAGACATGAAGATGCCCTGCTCAGATACTTCTATGAGGAAGACATTCATACAAGGGCTGAATCTGGTCAGCAAACAGCCTTTAGTTATTAGTGCTTTCAGGATCTTACCTAAGTTTCTAAACTCATCTCCACCTGAGGTTATGCACTTCCCAGGCAGGCTGCCTCCAGCAACTGAGCAAGGTGAGGTATAAAGGCTCATTCTTAGGAAACTGACAAGCTAATTTTCCCAGTTCTCAGTAGGGTTGAGGCTTTGTTGGACACGAATCCCAGTTAAATTAAGAACAGCATGGCAACCCAGGACCCAGACTCCTTGGACAGAAGGCCTAGGTCATGACTATAGGCAGGACATTAAAGTGAGCAAAGATGATAGCTAAGATTAAGAATAATTTAGGATGAATACTAGAGGGGGACAAAAAGTACCAGTTATGACCCCCACACACACACTCCCAAAACCAACTTCAGTGACAGGTGCTGTGGTTCTTCCCACTAAACACTCTTCCAAATATAGCTTTAAGTAGAGCTGAGCAGCACAACAGGTAAAATGTAGCAAACATGAAGATCCTCTCTGAAGGTATAGCTCTCTGCCCGAGTGGACAAAGTGCAGTCAGCAGACAGTCTCCAACCATTGGCTCCTTCAGGGCCTGATGCATTTCTGTAGTCGCTGACATCCAACCTTGCTGCAGGTCATACACTTCCCAGGGTGGCATGCTTCTAGCAACTGAATAAGGCAAGGGTAAGGTTCGCCTAGTCAAGGCTATGGTCTTTCCTGTGGTCATGTTGGTGTGAGGCTGGACGTGGGGCGAGCGCCGAGTGTGCTTTTGCTGTGGTGTTGGGGACTCTGAGAGTCCCTTGGACTGCGGTCCCAGTCCATTCTGGGGTCTCTGTTCTGGGGCGCGCCGTTTGGCCACCTCTCGGGCTCTGGGGCTCTGTGCTGGGGGGTGGGGCGGGGGGGGGACGCGGGTGGTGGCTGGATGGCGTCACTGCTCGTGGGCGGTGCCCCGGGCTGGTGATGGACAGGGAGGCCTGGCGTGCTGCGTTCATGGGGTCGCAGGTCGGACACGACTGAGCGACTGATCTGATCTGATCTGATGAAGGCCCAGCTATTGGGGCCTGTGCCGTGGGTGCTTAGTTGCTCAGTCGTGTCTGACTGTTTGTGACCCCAGGGTCTGGAGCCCACCAGGCTTCTCTGTCCATGAGAATTCTCCAGGCAAGGATACTGGAGTGGGTTGCCATTCCCTTCTCCAGCGGATCTTCCCAATCCAGGGATCGAACCAGGTCTCTGGCATTGCACGCAAATTCTTTACCTTCTGAGCCACAAGGGAAGTCTGATGTGAGATAATTATAAAAGGCCATTCATTCCAAATTTCCTTATCACACTGCTTGAGGATTTGCTGGAACTGAATTTCAACTTGACAACTCCCTCTGCCAAATCCTGTTTCCCTCCATCTTCCTCTCACAGGTGTTGATTCCTAATAAGTAGCATGGACCACAAACTCCATCTTTGTATCTGCTTTTGAAGAATGAAACCTTTGACCACTGCTAAGCACATGAGATTATTGGACCCCTGGCCATCATCTGACCAGCACTTCCCAGTGACAGAGTGAAATTGATACTGATGACATCATCTGAGATCCATGTCATGCTTCAATCCATGCTTAAAGCCAAACAGAATCCTGGACTTTGCACTTCTGTAAGCCAGTAAATTTAAATTATTATTATTGATACTACCTGTATATGTGTCAGTTCAGTTCAGTTTAGTCTCTCAGTCGTGTCCAACTCTTTGTGACCCCATGAACTGCAGCATGCCAGGCCTCCTTGCCCATCACCAACTCCCAGAGTCTACCCAAACGCATGTCCATTGAGTTGATGATTCCATCCAACCATCTCATCCTCTGTTGTCCCCTTCTCCTCCTGCCCTCAATCTTTCCCAGCATCAGGGTCTTTTCAAATGAGTTACCTCTTCGCATCAGGTGGGCAAAGAATTGGAGTTTCAGCTTCAACATCAGTCCTTCCAATGAACACCCAGCACTGATTTCCTTTAGGATGGACTGGTTGGATCTCCTTGCAGTCCAAAGGACTCTCAAGAGTCTTCTCCAACACCACAGTTCAAAAGCATCAATTCTTTGGCACTCAGCTTTCTTTATAGTCCAACTCTCACATCCATACATGACCACTGGAAAAACCATAGCCTTGATATGTATAGGGGATTTCAAATATACTTCTATCATGCATAAGTAGATAGTCTTGATTAACAAAATACAAAGACCACCAAATTTATTTTTAAAATGAAAATGAAGATGGACTATGAATGTTTATAAAAGAAACAGAATTTCATTCCACCATGTCTTGTCCCAAAAAAAGACACACTGATTCTGGGCTTAGTCTCTTCTATTCCTAATTCAGTTAACAGAAAATATGAATCTTTATTACCATTTACCTCTACAAGGTACTTGGTTTTCGACCATTGCCCAGGAAACATCTGCCGAACTTTTAAAATGCTGTTTTAAAAAACATTACAGGCATAATAGATGGCTTCTTACTGTGTGTAAAGCCCAGTAGAAAAGCAAGAGTAGTAAAAGAAATTAATTATACAGAAGGCTTAACATGCCTTTGCAACTGACAAGCAGGTGAGTCTACTTTCAACATACTTTATAGTCCATAATTTATAAGCAGCCTTGAGGGATGGATTTTTTGCCACTTTATTATCTAAATACATGGATTAACCATATGAATAAAGAAAATACCTGTGGGAGAAATCTTGAAAATATTTATAAATATTACTTAAAGTTTCTATTTGAAATGCCAATTTTCAAAAACGGAAGAATGAAAAATAAAGTGTAATACTAAAATTCAACAACTACAAAACACAATCTGCAATCCTAGTAGATTATTACTATTATCCTGTATTCTTAAGTGACAACTGTGCATAGCATAGGTGAAGCAAGTTGCTCAGAGTAACGATGAATAAATCATGAACCTGAAAATTGTTGTCAGTTTCTCTATCACTGGGGTCAAGAGAAACGGTACCAGGCTAGTCTCACTGCACTGTTTTTTGGGGGAATAGACACATAAACTGCGATGGTTCATACAACTGAGTACCACATAACAATAAAAGGAAATGGATGAACAGACAAAGCTGATGATAACAGAGACCAGAATCATTAGACCATGAACACACTGTCTGATATGATATCCCATAGACTAGCACAGAGAAGTTCTAAGGTTATATACCTAAATACGCCACCATCCTGACACTCTACTATTCATCCAATTTTGAATTGCTGATTTTAGTTTCAGTAACGGAGTTTCTCAGATTTGGCTTTGTTCTGAGATTCTGCACTGTAATCAGAAACATGTATTTATAAGCAAACCAGAAAAGTCATTTATGTGCTCATTAGTAATCATATCAGCTAGTAACTACATAGGTTCATGTCACCTTATAGAACAGATTATTTTAAAGTGAAGTAAAATATCAATTTTTTATAAATGAAAGTCAATTTGAATTCTACTTTCAAAATTTATTTTTGCTCACTTCTCCATTCAAATCAACCCCAAAATTAATTATCTGAAATTATGTAAATTTTATGCTTCCTAAATATATTCCTTTAATAAAACTTACTGTCTGCTGTATGAGTTTATCCCTTTTTTGCTTTTTGCTCAAAACTATTCCACTGATGGACAGAAGAAAGTTCTGCTTTCTTTTGTTTTGTTTTACTTACTAGGGTATTTGATAGAGAGTGACTAGAAGAACAAAAAGACCAAGTAGAAATCATTCAGAGTCAGGCCCCCTTCTCTGAGCCAGACATCATTTATGAGGCTTGCTAATCCCAGGCTTTACTAGAAAACCTTGATTATTAGAGGTTTAGGACTCTGAAAGTCTTGTTAACAACCTCCCTAAGCTGACTGAGAACTTGGGAAAATTGCAATCTCTTTCTAGACTGCATTTTAAACAAATTTCTCCGTGACTGTTTTTCAGAGCTAACATATTTCTGTGCTTGGAAAATTGAACAAACAACTGGATTCTGGCCTTGCAAAGGTCTCTTCTTTGTTCAGGATGGTGGCATTTCAGCTACCACAAGTCATCCACATTTTGAGTCTCAGAATTTCCCAGGCCACCCTTGAAAACAAGATCAGACATATTTCTGTGACGAGAAAAGACGCCCAATATCACTGATTACTAGAGAAATGCAAATCAAAACTACAAAGAGGTATCACCTCACACCAATCAGAATAGCCAACATTAAAATGTCTACAAATAATAAATGTTGGAGAGGATGTGGACAAAAAGGAACACTCCTACATTGTTGATGTGAATGTAGATTGGTACAGCCACTCTGCAGAATAGTATGGAGGTTCCTTTAAAAAAAAAAAAAAAGTTATATGATCCAGCAATACCACTCCTGGACATATATCCCAAGAAAACTCTAATTTGAAAAGATATATGTGCCCCAGTGTTCATGGCAATACTATCTACAGTAGCCAAATGTGGAAGCAATTTAAATGTTCACTGACAAAGGAATGACTAAAGAAGGTGTGGTACATAAAGGCAAGGAACTAGTACACAGCCACAAAATAAATGAAACAATGCCAGTTGCAGCAGCAAGGATGGGCCTAAAAATTATCATACTAAGTGAAGTAAGGCAGACAAACATTATATAATAACACTTATATATGGAATCTAAAAAAAAAACAAAACTTATATCCAAAGCAGAAAGAGATTCACGGACACAGATAACAAACTTATGGTTACCAAAGGGTCAGGAGCTGGAGATGAGGAGGTAAATTAGAAGTTGGGATTAATATATACACATTATATTTAAAATAGGTAAACAACAAGCACCTACCATACAACACAGGGAATTATATTCAATATATCTTATAATAACCTATAATAGAAAGAATCTGAAAAATAGCATATATATATATGTGTGTGTGTGTGTGTGTGTGTGTGTGTGTGTGTGTGTATAACTGAATCACTTTGCTGTACATCTGGAACTAATACGACACTGTAAATTAACTGTAATTCAATTTTTAAAAATCTATTTAAAAATTCATGATGACCTCATATGCATTAAAAGTTCACTCAGAGCAATATAATTTTGACTCCCTGTTAAGAGAAGGAACTGAATCTTTCATGTACTTTATTCTGTGTGAGAGCTAAAAAAATAGTATTACTTACTAACAGTGAAAATAATTATGTAATTATTACAATGCTTTCCTGGTGGCTCAGCTGGTAAAAAAATCTGCCTACAATGAGGGAGACCTGGGTTCAATCCCTGGGTTGGGAAGATCCCCTAGAGAAGGGAAAGGCTACCCACTCCAGTACTCTGGCCTGGAGAATTCCATGGACTGTATAGTCCATGAGATCACAAAGAGTCAGACACAACTGAGCAACTTTCTCTAGGCACTATTACTATGCTAAACACATCATAAGTATCCAATACATTCTAACTGATTGACTGACATGTAAATGAACTGTGTGATTCTTAATGATATTTTATAGATTTGATAGTTCAGAAAAACACATTACTCATTCAACAAATAAGCAAAAGACTAGCACCTAAATGTCCAGCTCAATTGTTCTTTCCATCCTTTGTTGTCGATGAGAGGCTATTTATCTTAGATTTAACTGATCAGAGTTATGTACACTTGACCTTCCATAACACAAATAAAGCAGAATTAAGATACATACAAAACGGAAATGACAAGTCAACATCCAACTCCAAAAATCTACACAAAGAAGCATTTTTAGTACTGAACTACCTGATGTTCAAATATCTGCAGAAAAGAAAAAAGGGACTTGATCCTGGCCCTATAGGAGTTTACAGTACACAAAATTCTAATCTCCGGAATCAAAACCATTAAAAGATAAGGTAATTGTGATATACAAAGTTTAAAGGTGAAAGTGCTTTTGGTTGAAGCTGATTGAACACATGATTGGAATGGATGGGAGGAGAGAAGTCAGGGAACTTGTTTACTTACCCTGACACAGGGAAGAATTTGTTGGGTTTTTCTAAGCGTTGTTTCAGTTTTATTTTGTTTTTGCCCTTTGGTGGTGGTTTAATCGCGTCCAATTCTTATGACTCCATGGGCCGTAGCCTCCCAGGCTCCTCTGTCTATAGGATTTCTCAGGCAAAAATACTGGAGTGGGTTACCATTTCCTTCTCCAGGGGATCTTCCCGAGCCAGGGATCGAACCTGCATTGCAGGGTCTCCTGCATTGCAGGCGGACTCTTGCCTTACAGGTGGGTTCTTTACTGAGTGAGCTACAAGGGATGCATTTGCCCTTTCAGTTCAGTTCAGTTCAGTCGCTCAGTCATGTCTGACTCTTTGCAACCCCATGAATCGCAGCATGCCAGGCCTCCCTGTCTATCACCAACTCCTGGAGTTCACTCAGACTCATGTCCATCGAGTCAGTGATGCCCTTCAGTCTTTGTTTAATCCTCATACTCTGTTTTCAAGAAAGAATCTTTTTCCTAGAAATAAAGCTCACTAATTCAATATTACTAATTTATCTGAACTTGAAATGCCATCTTCAGGATATTAGATAATTATCCTTTTTAATGCCAAATTTACATAGGCTGGCCAATTTCTTGGTTACTTAAGTAATACTGCTACCCTTGGATAAAGACTCGCCTACATGAAAAGCAGTTTTACTTTTGGTCACACTGGTCAGCCCAAGTTGGAAAAGGTACAGAGAAATACTCTAAACACTGGCTTCCTGACATTGAGTAAATTTCATGAAATCCTAAGTGGTTATTCTAATATTTGAATAGGCAGCTATAACAGACATTTCTGATAGACTCACTGGCACTACTCTTGATCAGTACTGAATCAGTTGTTCACTGGCAAAACAGAAGCCACCCTATGAATTATAGATATAAAGGGTTTTACAAATAATTAAGGGCTTATACTTAGAAGAAATGGGAGAACAGAGGTCGGGGAAGCTTCCACAAAAAGTTAAGAGAGCTGCTTCTAAAAATTAGAGGGCATGTCTCAGCCCAAAACACTAAAGCTGCTGATAAAAGATTTTGCCTAGAAGATGCTGCAATTCTATAGTATCTCTGAAAAGATCCAATGAACTGACTTTAAGTGAGTCCACTTAGCTGTGGTTCTCAAGGGCTCAACTCTTGAGAATATGTCCTTTCATGGGACAGCTCAAATCTGGGACTCCACAAGAAAGAGGGTTCTGGGAAATATAGTTCCCAGCTTCTTAAGCTCAGATGCAACTTTAGACAAGAGTGTCAGATCCCCGCTGGACTGCAAATGGTACAACACAAGTCCCCCTCAAAATATGCTTCACTTTCTCAACTAATGTTCCTGATAAGATATTACTACCTTAAAAGATATTACTTTAAGACACTGCCTTAAGATATTCCTATCTTATTACTACCTTTATATTCCATTTAAAAAAGAAGAGAAATATGAGGAGAAAAAAGTGTGAGAAACACACTATATTTTAACACTGGTTTGGAAATTAATAATGAACAATAGCATAGAAAAGTACTAAAAAGCTGAGAAGAAAAAGTAAGTCTGACTTCATTTAACCCGACACTTCATATTTATTGGATCAAAGATTTCTTTTTCTTTTCATGGAACATTTCTTAATAAAGTTCCACAGTGAGCCTTTATATAAACCCTCATTCTAACAGACGTTTGCAGCATCCTTCAAGATTATTAATCAAATGATGGTTAAATGAAGCATACGAATGAATGAATTTATCTCTTCTCCCTTCTGACACTCCACTGAAATCATAGTATTGGGATTTTTAAGGCATAAGGCCCCAAAACCAAAAGAACTAGAAAGAAAAACATCAGAGATGACAGATTTCAACAGTTTTGAAAGATAGATAATAAATGCAAAATTAGTGACTAGGGAATGTGATTTAAGATATTTAACAATCAGCATGACCTGGGTAACTGCCAATCAGAAGGGAAACTGGGAAAGTTTAGAGCTAAGTCTTGGTAGCTCCCCACTGGGCTAGACAGTAACACCTTCACTGATGGATAGTGGACAGCTGAAACCCCCAGGGAGATAATTTGGGGCTACAGGAGGTAGGGAATACTCAGTAGGTTAGGGTTTGAAACTATTTATGAATTGATGCAAAAGTATTTCAGGAGTTTAACAGTTGGCAAACCATTCAAGGGAGAAGGCATTCAGATCAGAGTGGTGAAAGCCTTAAACTTTGTATGTATAAAATACAGTCTGAGCCTGTATCACAGAGTTACTGTGAACATAATAGAAGAAGTTCTATTGGCATGTATGCCAGTGCTTTATAAGCTATAAAATGCTATCCACACATACTATTTGTTAAATATCATCACTATGTTAATATTTCTCCTTTATAAGCTATAAAACACTAAATACATACTATTTATTATGTTAAATATTGTTAATATATGATAATATTTCTCCTACAACTGCCAGCATGGTGCTTGCTTCACAAAATTAGGAAATTACTAGAAAATTCCATACCTTTTTTCCATTTCCCCCACAATAAACTGTTTCATGTTCACAAATAATAACAAAAAAGTATATTTACAGCAAGAATATATGCTCTAAGTGATTCCTCAAATGTATTCTCAGTAAATAAAGCTAATCTCTCTTAAACTGGCCCAGCAATCCTAATATCACTAGGATTCCTATCAGAATAAACTCTTACCTTCTGGAATCACCTTTCCTCAAATATTAGCGGCTGCTCCTCCACTGCCACCACCTTTCCCACATGTACACACAAATCATGTACCTGACTGCCATCTCTGCCTCTCCTGACTCTCAATAAATGTGTGCTGGCTCTTTCTTCAACAAACACATGCCCCAGCAACTTTAAAGGGCTGCCCACAAACTAAGAGAAGGCAATGGCAACCCACTCCAGTACTCTTGCCTGGAAAATCCCATGGATGGAGGAGCCTGGTAGGCTACAGTCCATGGGGTCAAGAGTCAGACATGACTGTGTGACTTCACTTTCACTTTCACAAACTAAAAACTACTTTGAAAGGTATAGAGGGAAATCTTTGTTTTTGTTGCTTTGCTCCTAAGCTTTCATTATTATTATTATTTTTTATAGAACCTACTGTACCCAGGATTCTTGACTTTACTCTGAAAAATTATAGGAAAAAATTAGCATTGCTATTTAGCTAAAGATTGTTAAGGCTGAATACTTAACATTTTATCAAGATTAAGTAACAATAATTTATAGTCATCATTAGACATTTTTAGCTTCTTTTTAAAATTTTTTTATATTTGAATAATTCTTGATGGTTTTACAGTCATATTTTTCATTATGAGTAACAAAACCACATAAAATAAGAGGGGTAGATAAGACCATCTCTACTCTCCCTTTTCTTAATTACATCATTTGGATTTATCTTTTCTGGCCTTGTTTACACTAAACAATGTTTGTTTGTTTTTTTTAAATTTTATTTTGATGTATGGCAAAACCAATACAATATTGTAAAGTTAAGTAAAATAAAATTTAAAAAAAAAAAAAACATTTTTAGCTTCTTGTAGAAGGACAACTCAGGTAAAAGTTTAAGTGGGCTGCTGGTTGAAATGGAAATCTGTTTTATTGTCCTTTGGATTCACACGTTAATTTAACCTCAATAACTCTGTTAAACACTAAACAGAATTCTTTCTCTTCTTTTTTTCCTTTTTTGATCTTTTAAAATTTTATGATTATACTTTGGCCATACTGACCTCTCACAATCCTGCCATCTCACCTCTCACAATCTTGCCATCTCATTCTGCTAAAAACACAAGATGCCACTGAACTATTTATTGTCTATGCTTTCATGTTCATGGACCAATTGCCCCACGAGATTTTTTAAAAACTTTATTACAAGGGATTGACTAGTACAGTTGTAAGGGCTGATGAAGCAAGCCCAAAGTGCATACATAGGACAGGCCATCAGGAAGAGAAAATGACACACGGGCTGGTATCCCATGAGAATGGACTGAAGCTCTCTGTCGACAGGCATTGGTCAAGAAAGAAGATCTAGAAGTAAGGGAGCAATTACAGAGCCAGAAGCTGTGTGGAGCCCTGGCTTTGAAGAAATCTTAAATCTTCTTTAAAAGGCTTTAACTCAGATTAAGTTAGGCCCACTCCACTTTCTCTTTATTAAAGTCTAGTGATTAAGGGACCTTAACCACATCTGCAAAATCCCTTCACAGCAGCACCTGGCTTAGGGTTTTCATTAAATAGAAGAAATATGCATATGCTACAAAATGACCAATGTCTTCCTAATCTCACGAGAGGATATCCTTTAAAACCTGCCCTACACATATACATATGCAATAGAGAAGTCTGAGGCCTGTAGTTCACTGAAGCCAAATTACCATCAAAAAGCCATAAGACTGAACATGTGATACGTAAGACATAGATGACACAATTGCTGCTCTTAAAGAAAGAATAAAGGCTTATGTAAATAAAATAATTGTCTATCTCCCCCAATGCCTGGCTCTGTGCTACATACATAACAGGATACATAATAATTACTTGAAGAAATAATTGGTGGTCTCAGCTAATTTCTACCCAACTTGACTATGACTGATTTGAGCACTGAACATGAAGTCCTGATTGATGATACACTGATTGGTCTGCATAAGATGATATCATAGGAAGCAAGATTTGAGTTAATGGCAATATTGTTTTTCTCAGTTATTTTTCTATTAAATACATACTAAATGGGTCTTTCTGACAACAAAAATGCTCTTATTGTGTTTAATATATTATATTTAATGGAAACAGGGTATTTCAAACTCATAGTATAAGCAATCATTAAGAATTATCAAAATACTTGAAGAAATAGCAATAACTCATCCTTTGAGGTCAATGGTATAATTTACTGATTCATCCAATAAACATTTATCAAGTGTCTTTTGAATGTTATCACAGTACCATGTGCTGGAGATACAGCCAAGAACAAAACAAAATTCCTGCAAATATAGAGGATATGTTTTGCATAATGTGACAGAAAATAAACATGTTAATAGTTTAATATACAAAAGCATCAATTTATCCAGGCAGATTCAATAACTGTGGACCTAAAATTTCTCATGGCTCTCATTTAAAAAAAAATAAAATATACACACAAAATCAATGAATACAAAATCAAATACACATTGCCTATGCACACTATCAATGGTGACCTGGGTTAGAAATTTCAAACATTTCATATGCCATACCATGGAGGGTGTTTCTTAACATTTTCAGGGCAAAGAAAAGCGTCCATAGACTTGCTCTAAAATAATTCCCCAGTTTTCCATAATAGTGAGAGTATCCGTGTTTAGTAAAGAAATCTATGCCTTTCAAAGTTAATATACATTATAAGTACACAAAATTCACTATCATCTTTAAAATGGAACTTTTTATGATTTAATATTAATAACAGAAAAAAGGAGGTATTTTAAATTTCATGGTAAATAAACAGAACTGGACATGGAACAAGAGATTAGTTTCAAATAGGAAAAGGAGTACATCAAGGCTGTATATTGTCACCCTGCTTATTTAACTTATATGCAGAGTACATCATCAGAATACTGGGATGGATGAAGCACAAGCTGGAATCAAAATTTCTGGGAGAAATATCAATAACCTCAGATATGCAGACACCACCCTTATAGCAGAAAGTGAAAAAGAACTAAAGAGTGTCTTGATGAAAGTGAAGGAGGAGAGTGGAAAAGTTGGCTTAAAACTCAACATTCAGAAAACTAAGATCATGGCATCCGATCACTTCATGACAAATAGACAGGGAAACAGTGGAAACAGTGGCTGAATTTATTTTGGGGGGCTCCAAAATCACTGCAGATGATGACTACAGCCATGAAATTAAAAGGTGCTTACTCCTTGGAAGAAAAGTCATGACCAACCTAGACAGCATATTAAAAAGCAGAAATATTACTTTAATCAACAAAGGTCCATCTAATCAAGGCTATGGTTTTATCAGTGGTCATGTATGGATGTGAGAGTTGGAATATAAAGAAAGCTGAGCACCAAAGAATTGACGCTTTTGAACTGTGGTGTTGGAGAAGACTCTTGAGAGTCCCTTGGGCTACAAGGAGATGCAACCAGTCCATCCTAAAGGAAATCAGTCCTGAGTGTTCGTTGGAAGAACTGATGTTGAGGCTGAAGCTCCAATACTTTGGCCACCTGATGTGAAGAGCTGATTCATTGGAAAAGACCCTGATGCTGGGAAAGATTGAGGGCAGGAGAAGAAGAGGCACGTCAGAGGATGAGATAGTTGGATGGCATCACCGACTCAATGGACATGGGTTTGTGTGGACTCCGGTAGTTGGTGATGGACAGGGAGGACTGGCGTGCTGAGGTTCAAGGGATCACAAAGAGTCAGACATGACTGAGAGACTGAACTGAACTGAACTCTGCATATATGTTAAATAAGCAGGGTGATAATATACAGCCTAGACGTGCTCCTTTCCCAATTTGGAACCATTCTGTTGTTCCATGTCCAGTTCTAACTGTTGCTTCTTGACCTGCACACAGATTTCTCAGGAGGCAGGTTAGGTGGTCTGGTATTCCCATCTCTTGAAGAATTTTCCACAATTTATTGTGATCCATACAATCAGAGGCTTTGGCAGAGTCAATAAACAAAGTAGATGTTTTTCTTGAATGTTCTTGCTTTTTAGATGATCCAGTGTATGTTGGCAATTAGATCAAATTGCCAACACCCGCTGGATCACCGAAAAAGCAAGAGTTCCAGAAAAACATCTATTTCTGCTTTATTGACTAGGCCAAAGCCTTTGACTGTGTAGATCACAATAAACTGTGGAAAATTCTGAGAGAGATGGGAATACCAGACCACTTGATGTGCCTCTTGAGAAATCTGTATGCAGGTCAGGAAGCAACAGTTAGAACTGGTCATGGAACAACAGACTGGTTCCAAATAGGAAAAGGAGTACGTCAAGGCTGCATATTGTCACCATGTTTATTTAACTTATATGCAGAGTACATCATGAGAAATGCTGGACTGGAAGAAACACAAGTTGGAATCAAGATTGCCGGGAGAAATATCAATAACCTCAGATATGCAGATGATACCACCCTTATGGCAGAAAGTGAAGAGGAACTCAAAAGCCTCTTGATGAAAGTGAAAGTGGAGAGTGAAAAGGTTGGCTTAAAGCTCAACATTCAGAAAACGAAGATCATGGCATCTGGTCCGATCACTACATGGGAAATAGATGGAGAAACAGTGGAAACAGTGTCAGACTTTTTTTTCTGGGCTCCAAAATCACTGCAGATGGTGACTGCAGCCACGAAATTAAAAAAGACGCTTACTCCTTGGAAGGAAAGTTATGGCCAACCTAGATAGCATATTCAAAAGCAGAGACATCACTTTGCCAACAAAGGTTCGCCTAGTCAAGGCTATGGTCTTTCCTGTGGTCATGTATGGATGTGAGAGCTGGACTGTGAAGAAGGCTGAGCACCGAAGAATTGATGCTTTTGAACTGTGGTGTTGGAGAAGACTCTTGAGAGTCCCTTGGACTGCAAGGAGATCCAACCAGTCCATTCTGAAGGAGATCAGCCCTGGGATTTCTTTGGAAGGAATGATGCTAAAGCTGAAACTCCAGTATTTTGGCCACCTCATGCGAAGAGTTGACTCATTGGAGAAGACTCTGATGCTGGGAGGGATTGGGGGCAGGAGGGGAAGGGGACGACAGAGGATGAGATGGCTGGATGGCATCACTGACTCGATGAATGTGAGTCTGAGTGACCTCCGAGAGCTGGTGATGGACAGGGAGGCCTGGCGTGCTGCAGTTCATGGGGTCACAAAGAGTAGGACACTACTGAGCGACTGATCTGATCTGATCTGATCTGATCTTCTGCCTTTTCTAAATCCAGCTTAAACATTAGGAAGTTCACAGTTCACGTACTGTTGAAGCCAGGCTTGGAGGATTTTGAGCATTATTTTGCTAGCATGTGAGATGAGTGCAATTGTGCAGTAGTTTTAGCATTCTTTGGCATTGCCTTTCTTTAGGTTTGGAATGAAAACTGACCTTTACTAATCCTGTGGCTACAGCTGAGTTTTCCAAATTTCCTGGCACATACAGCACTTTCACACCATCACCTTTTAGGATTTGGAATACTTCAACTGGAATTCTATCACCTCCACTAGCTTCGTTCATAGTTATGCTTCCTAAAGCCCACTTGACTTTACATTCCAGGATGTCTGGCTCTAGGTGAGTGATCACACCATCAGGATTAACTGGGCTGTGAAGATCTTTTTTGTATGGTTCTTCTGTGTATTTTTGCCACCTCTTCTTAATATCTTCTGCTGCTGTTAGGTCCATACCATTTCTGCCCTTTAGTGCTCATCTTTGCATGAAAAGTTCTCTAATTTTCTTGAAGAGATCTCTAGTCTTTCCCATTCTATTGTTTTCCTCTATTTCTTTGCATTGATCACTGAGAAGGTATTTCTAATCTCTCCCTGCTATTCTTTGGACCTCTTCATTCACATGGGTATATCTTTTCTTTTCTCTTTGCCTTTCACTTCTCTTCTTTTCTTGGCTATTTGTAAGGCCTTGTCAGACAACCATTTTGTCTTTTGCATTTATCTTTGGGATGGTCTTTATCACTGCCTCCTCTACAATGTCATGAACCTCTGTCCATAATTCTTCAGGCACTCTATCACATATAATCCCTTGAATCTATTTCTCACTTTTACTGTATAATTGTAAGGGATTTGATTTAGGCCATACCTGAATGGTCTAGTGGTTTTCCCTACTTTCTTCAATTTAAGTCTGAATTTGACAATAAGGAGTTTATGATCTGAGCCACAGTCAGCTTACTGGCTTGCTTTTGCTGACTGTAAGATCTTCTCTATCTTTGGCTGCAAAGAATATAATCAATCTGATTTCGGTATTGACCATCTGGTGATATCCATGTGCAGAGTCTTCTCTTTTGTTGGAAAACAGTGTTTGACTTCCCTGGTGACTCAGATGTAAAGCATCTGCCTACAATGTGGGAGACCCAGGTTGGACCCCTGGGTCAAGAGGTTCCTCTGGAGAAGGACATGGCACCCCACTCCAGTACTCTTGCCTGGAAAATCCCATGGATGGAGGAGCCTGGTAGGCTACAGTCCCTGGGGTTGCAAACAGTCAGACACAACTGACCGACTAAACTTTCACTTCACTTTCACATAATGAGTAATACTTATTAATTAGAATAAAGCAAAACTTCATACTATTATAAACAAAAATATTACATGCTCATCTTACTTACATAGAATGAGAAAAAAATGTAAATCTTACAAAGCTGACAGTCAAAAAATCACAAAATTCAGCAAATGCCATAATTTTTTTTTTTGTTAACTTTCTGATACATTTTATAATTCATTCTTTACTATATTTTTTTGATTACATACTCTAACAACTATGAAAATTACCTGTATTATTTGCTAATATTTTCTATATGAAAAAAGTGCTAATTCAGGTTTTCCTCTGACATGGCTGGTCAAAATTTATGGATTTCTTTTTCATGATTATTGGTGATTTAGAAATGTATCTTTCAACTTCACAACTCATTACAGGTCATGTCATGTAAATTTTTGTAGTACACTGCAAATTTTTGTGCTATAACACAGAAAACATAATAATTCTATTTTACATAACTCCCATCAAAAAAGAAGACAGATTTTTCATTATGTAGCTGTTATATGCTGTATTATCAAGTATATTTCTGATAAGAAAGCATTTCTATTTCAATTAGGCATCAACGGGAATTCCATCCTCCATTTATAATTGTGTAGTTCAGTTCAGTTCAGTTTAGTTCAGTTGCTCAGTCACATCCAACTCTTTGCAACCCCATGGACTGCAGCACGTGAGGCCTCCCTGTACATAACCAACTCCCAGAGTTTACTCAAACTCATGTCCATTGAGTTGGTGATGCCATCCAACAATTCATCCTCTGTCTTCCCCTTCTCCTCCCACCTTCAATCTTTCCCAGCATCAGGGTCTTTTCAAATGAGTCAGTTCTTCGCATCAGGTGGCCAGGGTATTGGAGTTTCAGCTTAAGCATCAGTCCTTCCAATGAATATTCAGGACTGATTTCCTTTAGAATTGACTGGTTGGATCTCCTTGCAGTCAAAGGGACTCTCAAGAGTCTTCTCCAATACCACAGCTCAAAAGCATCAATTCTTCAGCTTCTTCTTTATAATTGTATAATCTGATGATTAAAATAGTTTTCCATAGATTAGCTTCTGGTGATTAATAATTCAAACATTGTTTCTTCTCCACAACCCTCATAATTCCTGTTTCAAGCCCAGAGGGACACACTCAAATTAACCCTGCTCCTCCATTCCGTGAACATTAACTGTATCTCCACCTCACTTCTTATTAACAAGTTCCCAACAATGCCTGCAGCCACTTTAATGCCATTTGCCAGAGAGGAAAGTGCAATATATGAGTATGGCTTTAAAAAAATAAACTTACTTTCATAATTTATACAAAAACATAAGGCTAAGTGAGAGGTCCAGGCTCCACCATGGCTCAGCAGTAAAGAATGTGCCTGCAATGCAGGAGACATAAGAGATGCAGATTTGATACCTGGGTTGCGAAGATCCCCTGGAGGAGTGCATGACAACCCACTCCAGCATTCTTGCCTGGAGAATCCCATGGACAGAGGATCCTGGTGGGCTACAGTCCATGGGGTTGCAAAGAGTCAGATAGGCCTGAAGCAACTTAGCAAGCAAGCAAGTGAGGGGCCCAGAGTAATGAGGGCTAAGATTAGTAGGACAATTTAGCAGAGAATTGTTGATTTACGCTGCCATATCCCCAGTTTCTTTCCTAATTGCACTGGTTTTGTTGATCTTCATCTATGCTAACAGTGTAGAGCTGGTTCTTGCACTGCTCAGACATTACAGACTGTGGGATGTGAACTGGGTCAAATCAGTCTCAAACTCAAGACCTTCATCTCATTTGTACCTCTGAGTACTATAATATATTTTAAATAGTAAGTCATTTTTTTCTACTCTTTTAATCCCCCAATCCATGTTCTCCTAAAATGACTGAGTAGAACTGCTATGTTGTGTAAGCATTATGGCAGGATTAAGCAAAAAAAAAAAAAAAAAGTCTCTACCCAGCTTTGCTTTCCAAAAGCCTAAGATCCTCATGGGAGTTGGTGAATTAAGAAGACTATGAAGAAGAGGTGAAGAATACACAGAAGACCTGTACAAAAAGATCTTCACGACCCAGAAAATCATGATGGTGTGATCATTCACCTAGAGCCCGAAGTCAAGTGGGCCTTAGGAAGCATCACTACAAACAAAGCTAGTGGAGGTGAGGGAATTCCAGTTGAACTATTTCAAATCCTAAAACATGATGCTGTGAAAGTGCTGCCCTTAATATGCCAGCAAATTTGGAAAACTCAGCAGTGGCCACAGGACTGGAAAAGGTTAGTTTTCATTCCAATCCCAAAGAAAGGCAATGCCAAAGAATGCTCAAACTACCACGCAGTTGCTGTCATCTCACATGCTAGTAAAGTAACGCTCAAAATCCTCCAAGCCAGGCTTCAACAGTACGTGAATCATGAAGTTCCACATGTTCAAGCTGGATTTAGAAAAGGCAGAGGAACCAGAGATCAAATTGCCAACATCCACTGGATCATAGAAAAAGCAAGAGAGTTCCAGAAAAAAACATCTATTTCTGCTCTATTGACTCTGCCAAAGCCTTTGACTGTATTTATCACAACAAACTATTGAAAATTCTGAAAGAGATGGGAATACCAGACCACCTGACCTGCCTCCTGAGAAATCTGTGTGCAGGTCAAGAAGCAACAGTTAGAACTGGACATAGAAAAACAGACTGGTTCCAAATTGGGAAAGGGGTACATCAAGGCTGTATATTGTCACCCTGAGTATTTAATTTATATACATAGTACATCATGCAAAATGCCAGGCTGGATGAGGCAGAAGCTGGAATCAAGATTGCTGGGAGAAATAGCAATAACCTCAGATACGCAGATGACACCACCCTTATGGCAGAAAGCAAAGAACTAAAGAGCCTCTTAATGAAAGTGAAAGAGGAGAGTGAAAAAGTTGGCTTAAAATTCAACATTCAGAAAACTAAGATCACAGCATCTGGTCCCATCACTTCATTCCTAATAGATGGGGAAAGAATGGAAACAGTGAGAGACTTTATTTTCTTGGGCTCCAAAATCACTGCAGATGGTGAAAGCAGCCATGAAATTAAAAGAGACTTGCTCCTTGGAAGAAAAGTTGTGACCAACCTAAACAGCATATTGAAAAGCAGAGACATTACTTTGCCAACAAAGGTCCATCTAGTCAAAGTTATGGTTTTTCCATTTGTCATGTATGGATGTGCATGCTGAAGTATAAAGAAAGCTGAGCACTGAAGAATTGATGCTTTTGAACTGTGGTGTTGGAGAAAACTCTTGACAATCCCTTGGACTGCAAGGAGATCCAACCAGTTAATCCTAAAGAAAATCAGTCCTGAATATTCATTGGAAGGACTGATGCTGAGGCTGAAACTCCAATACTTTGGCCACCTGATGCAAAGAGCTGATTCATTTGAAAAGACCCTGATGCTGGGAAAGATTGAAAGTGGGAGGAGAAGGGGATGACAGAGAATGAGATGGTTGGATAGCATCACTGACTCGATGGACATGAGTTTGAGTAAACTCTGGGAGTTGGTGATGGACAGGATGGCCTGGTGTGTTGTAGTCCATGGGGTTGCAAAGATTTGGACGTGACTGAACTGAACTGAACTCCTAATTTCAAAAATCAGAAAAACAATAATATAAGAATTCAGATTCTGGTCCCTAGACAGAAAAAGATTCCTCCATTAAAGGAAAAAAAGAGAGAGAGAGAGAGAGCAAGCTGAAAAAGATGTGATGAGAATGTAGGGATTGGAGAAGGAAGCTTAAGGGTAAGGAATGGTGACATGAGCCCTGATTTCTGGGCCCTGTGTCCTGTTCAAGACAAATCTCTGGACTTAAAATCCCAGAGAGAAAAAGATACATAGCGAATCTGGGAAGAATGTGTCAGCATGATGGTGAGTTCCGTACCTTAACATAGCATGGCATCCCACACTTGTACACAGACCACTGAAGGGGCCAACCAGACAGGAAAGAGAGACGTGTCAGACACGACTGTGGACTAAGAACTAGGTGGGAAGATGGACATCGATGCAGATATTTGTGAGGACAAGTGACATGAAGGGTTTACTCTCCTCAGAAGGAGTAAAGGAGATTATTTTTTATTCTTCCAGTTTTACTGAGATACAACAGACATACAATGCTATACAACTTTAAGGTAAACAGCATAATGATTTTTTTTTCAGCATAATGATTTGACTGACATACATCATGAAATGATTATCACAAAAAGTTTAGTGAACATCCATTACCTCATATAGATACAAAATAAAAAAAAAAGGAAAAAAATGTCCTTGTGATGAGAACTCTTAGGGTTACTCTCTTAACTTTCATGTACAACATATATGCTATATGCAACAGCATATAGCAGTGCTAATTATGTTAATTATGTGGTACATTACAGCCCTAGTACCTGTCTGTCTTACAACTGGAAGACTGTACCTTTTGATCACTTTATCCAATTGCCTCTCCCCCGACCCACTCCTTCTGGGCTATGAGTTTGTTTCTTTAGATTTTTTTTTTTTTTTCATATAATTGACCTACAAACATAATGTTAATTCCTGGTGTGCAACATATTGAGTGGATATTTCTATGGATTATAAAATGATCACCACAATAAGTCATCTGTCATCATACAAAGATATTACATTACTATCAACTATACTATCCAGGCTGTACATTTCATCCCCAGGACTCATTTATTTTGTAACTGAAAGTCTATACCTCTTAATCTCCCACACCTATTTCTCTAATTTCTTCCACCCTGCCAGACTGGCAGACTACAAATAGATATCAAATCAAGATATAAAATATATAAGAATTATAAATAGAATTATAAAATAATTATATATATAATTAATAATTAAAATAAAAAATTATACATGTGTACACACACACACAAAATAGATCTTGCCTACCTGAACTGAACCCTGAAGATCAAGCATATCTTCTGGTTATCAGGGGCCATGCCATTCCATTATAAGCATTCAAAAATGGCTTTTCCTAAGAAAAATCAAAGATTTTATAAGCAGGGGGGAAAAAAAAATCTCAAAATTCTCAAGGGAATTCTGGGTAACTCAGTAATTCAGATAAGTTTCTTTCATGAAGAAAGACATCAATATTAATGCATTCTAGATCTAAGTATTTCACACTCTAAGTGGAAAAAAAGATGTGTTTAATTATAAATCTATTACTATAAAAGTTATATCATTACAATATCTAGGCTTAAAATTGTCATTAATGAGCTATTTTTTTAATTACAAACATGATGAGAACCTTGATATTAATCTTAAATATATTGGTTATATTCTAGATGAAATGACTTTTTATGAGGCTCATATTATTCTTAGTCCTTAGACTTGCATATATTTCATAGAACATTAGAACATCAATTTTAAATTGGCAAATATGCTAGGTCACTAGCTGTATGTGTCTAATTTGGCTGATAATCAAAGGCATATATAGTTCATTTTTTACAGAATTGCATTCAATTAGCTGAAATTACAATTTCAAGCTAGTTGAATGCACCAGCCATACTCTTATTACCCTCTAATAAATGGTCTCCACACAGCCTCACTTAGAGGAGAGATATGCTGAGAGGAATTTATACATATAGAAAATAAATTCAATCAAGAGATCTATTTCACCTGTGCCTTCCTGCTAAGTCGCTCCTGCTGCTGCTGCTGCTGCTGCTAAGTCGCTTTAGTCCTGTCCGACTCTGTGCGACCCCATAGATGGCAGCCCACCAGGCTCTGCCGTCCCTGGGATTCTCCAGGCAAGAACACTGGAGTGGGTTGCCATTGCCTTCTTCATTGTGTGAAAGTGAAAAGTGAAAGTGAAGTCGCTCAGTCGCATCTGACTTGTAGCGACCCCATGGACTGCAGCCTATCAGGCCGCTCCATCCATGGAATTTTCTAGGCAAGAGTACTGGAGTGGCTTGCCATTGCCTTCTCCATAAGTTGCTTCAGCCAGGTCTAACTCTTTGTGACCTTATGGACTGCAGACTGCCAAGTTCCTCTGTCCATAGGTTCTTCAGGCAAGAATACTGGTGAGGGTTGCCATGCCCTCCTCTAGGGAATCTTCCCAACCCAAGGATCAAACCCCTTTCTCCTGTGGCTCCTGCCTTGGCAGGTAGGCTCTTTAACAACAGCACCATCTGGTAAGCCCATATTTCACCTTGGGCTTCATTAAAGGTCCTCTCAAAAAGTTACCAGGAGGGACTTTCCTGGTGGTCCGCTGATTATCTCCGGGCTCCCAAAGCAGCAAGCACAATTGAATCCCTGGTCAGGAAAGTGCCCATATGCCACATAATATGGCCAAAAAGAAGTTGCCTGGAGACTTGACAGAAGCCGGACAGACTCCTGGTTCGGTGTAGCGCAAACACACGGGCACCCAATTCCCTGAAGCCAGGAGGACTGCGCAGGGCACTGACAAGCTGCTTGGCCAAGTTTACAGCATGAAAAGAACCTGAAGAAGCAACTCCATATGTGCAAGAAACTTGCAAGAAGCCTCACGCACAGGAAGACCAGGTGTCATGTGGCTATATAGTTTCACGTGGACTATGAGGTCTCACGTGGACTATAAACGTGGTAAGCCTGAATCTGTACCGGCTGCACTGGCAAATGCGCAGAGAGCAAGCACAGTGCCTAGTCAATGACCGGCAGTGAATGCATGGGGGCCACTCCTTCCCAAATGTGGGCACATGCCCCATCCAGCCAGCAGGGTACAGCACTTGCACCCTCAGAGCAGAGTCTTAAAGTGGGAGTATCTCTCCCACTACCCTAGTCTACCCTCCATCTTTGAGCCTTCTGGCAGAATTGTAATTAAAAATAACATTACTATTTAAATTGGTAATTTAAAAATACACTCACACTTTTGTGGTAACTAGTCCCAACTGGCAGTATCAAATTTCTATATGGTCAACATTTTAAAACATAAGTATCTAAGGTGTTAATGTTCATGGTGCATGCTGCTCAGTTGCTTGAGTCGTGTCTGATTCTTTGCAATCCCATGGACGGTTGTGGCTTTTCTGTGTCTATGGGATTCTCCAGACAAGGATACTGCAGGGAATTGCCACGACTCCTAAGGGGAATTGTTCATGGTTCAGTTCAGTTCAGTTTAGTGGCTCAGTCTTCTCGACTGTGACACAATGGACTCCAGCAGGGCCAGGCTTCCCTGTCCATCACCAGCTCCTGGAGCTTGCTTATATTTATGTCCATCGTGTTGGTGCTGCCATTCAACTATGTCATCTTCGTCCTCCCCATCTCCTCCTGCATTCAATCTTTACCTGCTTCAGGGTCTTTTCCAATGAGTCAGCTATTCACATCAGGTGGCCAAAGTATTGGAGATTCAGCTTCAACATCAGTCCTTCCAATGAATGTTCAGGATTGATTTCCTTTAGGATAGACTGGTTGGATCTCCTTGCAGTCCAAGGAACTCTCAAGAGTTTTCTCCAACACCACAGTTCAAAAGCATCAATTCTTCTGTGCTCAGCTTTCTTTATGGTCCAACTGTCACATCCATACATGACTACTGGAAAAACCATAGCTTGATTAGATGGACCTTTGTCAGCAAAGTAATGTCTCTGCTTTTCAATATGCTGTCTAGGTTGGTCATAGTTTTTCTTCCAAGAAGTGAGCCTCTTTTAATTTCATGGCTGCAATCACCATATGCAGTGATTTTTGGAGCCTGAGAAAATAGTCTATCACTATTTCCAATGTTTCCCCATCTGTATGCCATGGAATGATGGGACTGGATGTCATGATCTTTGTTTTTTGAATGTAGAGCTTTAAGCCTGCTTTTTCACTCTTCTCTTTCACTTTCAGCAAAACGTTCTTTAGTTCCTCCTCAATATCTGCCATAAGGGTGGTGTCATCTGCATATCTGAGGTTATTGATATTTCTCCTGGCAATAGTGATTCCAGCTTGTGCTTCCTCCAGCCCAGCGTTTTTCATGATGTACTCAGATCAGATCAGATCAGTTGCTCAGTCATGTCCGACTCTTTGCGACCCCATGAATCGCAGCACGCCAGGCCTCCCTGTCCATCACCAACTCCTGGAGATCACTCAGACTCACATCCATCGAGTCTGTGATGCCATCCAGCCATCTCATCCTCTGTCGTCCCCTTCTCCTCCTGCCCCCAATCCCTCCCAGCATCAGGGTCTTCTCCAATGAGTTAACTCTTCGCATGAGGTGGCCAAAATACTGGATTTTCAGCTTTAGCATCATTCTTTCCAAAGAAATCCCAGGGCTGATCTCCTTCAGAATGGACTGGTTGGATCTCCTTGCAGTCCAAGGGACTCTCAAGAGTCTTCTCCAACACCACACTTCAAAAGCATCAATTCTTCGGCGCTCAGCCTTCTTCGCAGTCCAGCTCTCACATCCATACATGACCACAGGAAAGACCATAGCCCTGACTAGGCGAACCTTTGTTGGTAAAGTGATGTCTCTGCTTTTGAATATGCTATCTAGGTTGGTCATAACTTTCTTTCCAAGGAGTAAGCATCTTTTAATTTCATGGCTGCAGTCACCATCTGCAGTGATTTTGGAGCCCAGAAAAATAAAGTCTGACACTGTTTCCACTGTTTCCCCATCTATTTCCCATGAAGTGATTGGACCAGATGCCATGATCTTCGTTTTCTGAAAGTTGAGCTTTAAGCCAACCTTTTCACTCTCCACTTTCACTTTCATCAAGAGGCTTTTGAGTTCCTCTTCACTTTCTGCCATAAGGGTGGTGTCATCTGCATATCTGAGGTTATTGATATTTCTCCCAGCAATCTTCATTCCAATTTGTGTTTCTTCCAGTCCAGCGTTTCTAATTATGTACTCTGCATATAAGTTAAATAAACAGGGTGACAATATACAGCTTTGATGTACTCCTTTTCCTATTTGGAAGCAGTCTGTTGTTCCATGTTCAGTTCTAACTGTTGCTTCTTGACCTGCATACAAATTTCTCAAGAAGCAGATCAGGTGGTCCAGTATTACCATCTCTTTCAGAATTGTCCACAGTTTATTGTGATCTACACAGTCAAAGGCTTTGGCATAGTCAATAAAGCAGAAATAGATATTTTTCTGGAACCCTCTTGCTTTTTCCATGATCCAGCGGATGTTGGCAATTTAATCTCTGGTTCCTCTGCCTTTTCTAAAACCAGCTTGAACATCAGGAAGTTCATGGTCACATATTGCTGAAGCTTGGCTTGGAGAATTTTGAGCATTACTTTACTAGCGTGTGAGATGAGTGCAATTGTTCGGTAGTTTGAGCATTCTTTGGCATTGCCTTTCTTTGGAATTGGGATGAAAACTGACCTTTTCCAATCTTGTGGCCACTGCTGAGTTTTCCAAATTTGCTGGCATATTGAGTGCAGCACTTTCACAGCATCATCTTTCAGGATTTGGAATAGCTCAACTCGAATTCCATCACCTCCACTAGCTTTGTTCGTAGTGATGTTTTCTAAGGCCCACTTGACTTAACATTCCAAAATGTCTGGTTCTAGGTGAGTGATCACACTATTATCATTATCTGGGTCATGAAGATCTTTTTTTGTACAGTTCTTCTGTGTATTCTTGCCACCTCTTCTTAATATCTTCTGCTTCTGTTAGGTCCATACCATTTCTGTCCTTTATCGAGCCCATCTTTGCATGAAATATTCCTTTGGTATCTCTGATTTTCTTGAAGAGATCCCTAGTCTTTCCCATTTTGTTGTTTTCCTCGATTTCTTTGCATTGATCGCTGAAGAAGGCTTTCTTATCTCTTCTTGCTATTCTTTGGAACTCTGCATTCAGATGTTTATATCTTTCCTTTTCTCCTTTGCTTTTTGCTTCTCTTCTTTTCACAGCTATTTGTAAGGCCTCCCCAGACAGCCATTTTGCTTTTTTGCATTTCTTTTCCATGGGGATGGTCTTGATCCCTGTCTCCTGTACAATGTCACAAACCTCATTCCATAGTTCATCAGGCACTCTATCTATCAGATCTAGGCCCTTAAATCTATTTCTCACTTCCACTGTATAATCATAAGGGATTTGATTTAGGTCATACCTGAATGGTCTAGTGGTTTTCCCTATTTTCTTCAATTTCAGTCTGAATTTGGCAATAAGGTGTTCATGGTCTGAGCCACAGTCAGCTCCTGGTCTTGTTTTTGCTGATTGTATAGGCTGCGTCACGCACTAAGAGCGTGGCTGAGAGGAGCTACCCCACAACCGAGGAAGGACGGCGGTGAGGGCCAGCGCACTAAGCGGGACCGAGAAGAGCTACCCCACGACCGAGGTCAGGAAGGGCGGTGGTGAGGAGAGACCCCTCATCCAAGGTAAGGTGCGATGGCTGTGCTTCGCTGGCCGGGAGCAGCGAGCCGGGAGGAGATACCCCACGCCCAAGGTAAGAGAAACCCAAGTAAGACAGAAGGTCTTGAAAGAGGTCATCAGAGGGCAAATACACTAAAACCGGTCTCACAGAAAACTAGTCAATCTGATCACACAAGGACCACACCCTTGTCTAACACAATGAAATTAAGCCATGCCCGAGGGGCAACCTGGGATGGGTGGGTCATGGTGGAGAGAGATGACAGAGTGTGGTCCGCTGGAGAAGGGAATGGCAAACCACTTCAGTATTCTTGCCTTGAGAACCCCATGAACAGTATGAAAAGACAAAATGATAGGATACTGAAAGAGAAACTCCCCAGGTCAGTAGAGGGCCCAATATGCTACTGGAAATCAGTGGAGAAATAACTCCAGAAAGAATGAAGGGATGGAGCCAAAGCAAAAAGAATACCCAGCTGTGGATGTGTCTGGTGATAGAAGCAAAGTCCGATGCTGTAAAGAGCAATACTGCATAGGAACCTGGAATGTCAGGTCCATGAATCAAGGCAAATTGGAAGTGGTCAAACAAGAGATGGCAAGAGTGAATGTTGACATTCTAGGAATTAGCAAACTAAAATGGACTGGAATGGGTGAATTTAACTCAGATGACCATTCTATCTACTACTGTGGGCAGGAGTCCCTCAGAAGAAATGGAGTGGTCATCACGGTCAACAAAAGAGTCCGAAATGCAGTACTTGGATGCAATCTCAAAAATGACAGAATGATCTCTGTTCGTTTCCAAGGCAAACCATTCAATATCACAGTAATCCAAATGTATGCCCCAACCAGTAACACTGAAGAAGCTGAAGTTGAACGGTTCTATGAAGACCTACAAGACCTTTTAGAACTAACACCCAAAAAAGATGTCCTTTTCATTATAGGGGACTGGAATGCAAAAGTAGGAAGTCAAGAAACACCTGGAGTAACAGGCAAATTTGGCCTTGGAACACGGAATGAAGCAGGGCAAAGACTAACAGAGTTTTGCCAAGAAAATGCACTGGTCATAGCAAATACCCTCTTCCCACAACACAAGAGAAGACTCTATACATGGACATCACCAGATGGTCAACATCGAAATCAGATCGATTATATTCTTTGCAGCCAAAGATGGAGAAGCTCTATACAATCAGCAAAAACAAGACCAGGAGCTGACTGTGGCTCAGACCATGAACTCCTTATTGCCAAATTCAGACTGAAATTGAAGAAAGTAGGGAAAACCACTAGACCATTCAGGTATGACCTAAATCAAATCCCTTATGATTATACAGTGGAAGTGAGAAATAGATTTAAGGGCCTAGATCTGATAGATCGAGTGCCTGATGAACTATGGAATGAGGTTCGTGACATTGTACAGGAGACAGGGATCAAGACCATCCCCATGGAAAAGAAATGCAAAAAAGCAAAATGGCTGTCTGGGGAGGCCTTGCAAATAGCTGTGAAAAGAAGAGAAGAGAAAAGCAAAGGAGAAAAGGAAAGATATAAACATCTAAATGCAGAGTTCCAAAGAATAACAAGAAGAGATAAGAAAGCCTTCTTCAGTAATCAATGCAAAGAAATAGAGGAAAACAACAGAATGGGAAAGACTAGGGATCTCTTCAAGAAAATCAGAGATACCAAAGGAATATTTCATGCAAAGATGGGCACGATAAAGGACAGAGATGGTGTGGACCTAACAGAAACAGAAGATATTAAGAAGAGGTGGCAGGAATACACAGAAGAACTGTACAAAAAAGAGTTTCAAGACCCAGATAATAATGATGATGTGATCACTGACCTAGAGCCAGACATCTTGGAATGTGAAGTCAAATGGGCCTCAGAAAGCATCACTACGAACAAAGCTAGTGGAGGTGATGGAATTCCAGTGGAGCTATTCCAAATCCTGAAAGATGATGCTGTGAAAGTGCTGCACTCAATATGCCAGCAAATTTGGAAAACTCAGCAGTGGCCACAAGATTGGAAAAGGTCAGTTTTCATCCCAATCCCAAAGAAAGGCAATGCCAAAGAATGCTCAAACTACCGAACAATTGCACTCATCTCACACGCTAGTAAAGTAATGCTCAAAATTCTCCAAGCCAGGCTTCAGCAATATGTGAACCGTGAACTTCCTGATGTTCAAGCTGGTTTTAGAAAAGGCAGAGGAACCAAAGATCAAATTGCCAACATCTGCTGGATCATCAAAAAAACAAGAGAGTTCCAGAAAAACATCTATTTCTGCTTTCTTGACTATGCCAAAGCCTTTGACTGTGTAGATCACAATAAACTGTGGAAAATTCTGAAAGAGATGGGAATACCAGACCACCTGATTTGCCTCTTGAGAAATCTGTATGCAGGTCAGGAAGCAACAGTTAGAACTGGTCATGGAACAACAGACTGGTTCCAAATAGGAAAAGGAGTACGTCAAGGCTGCATATTGTCACCATGTTTATTTAACTTATATGCAGTGTACATCATGAGAAATGCTGGACTGGAAGAAACACAAGTTGGAATGAAGATTGCTGGGAGATATATCAATAACCTCAGATATGCAGATGACATGACTCTTATGGCAGAAAGTGAAGAGGGGTTAAAATGCCTCTTGATGAAAGTGAAAGTGGAGAGTGAAAAGGTTGGCTTAAAGCTCAACATTCAGAAAACGAAGATCATGGCATCTGGTCCCATCACTACATGGGAAATAGATGGGGAAACAGTGGAAACAGTGTCAGACTTTGTTTTTCTGGGCTCCAAAATCACTGCAGATGGTGACTGCAGCCATGAAATTAAAAGTCGTTTACTCCTTGGAAGGAAAGTTATGACCAACCTAGATAGCATATTCAAAAGCAGAGACATCACTTTGCCAACAAAGGTTCGCCTAGTCAAGGCTATGGTCTTTCCTGTGGTCATGTATGGATGTGAGAGCTGGACTGTGAAGAAGGCTGAGCGCCGAAGAATTGATGCTTTTGAACTGTGGTGTTGGAGAAGACTCTTGAGAGTCCCTTGGACTGCAAGAAGATCCAACCAGTCCATTCTGAAGGAGATCAATCCTGGGATTTCTTTGGAAGGAATGATGCTAAAGCTGAAACTCCAGTATTTTGGCCACCTCATGCGAAGAGTTGACTCATTGGAGAAGACTCTGATGCTGGGAGGGATTGAGGGCAGGAGGAGAAGGGGATGACAGAGGATGAGATGGCTGGATGGCATCACTGACTCAATGGGTATGAGTCTGGTTGATCTCCGGGAGCTGGTGATGGACAGGGAGGCCTGGCGTGCTGGGGTTCATGGAGTCGCAAAGAGTCGGACATGACTAGCGACTGATCTGATCTATCTGATCTGATAGTGCTTTTCCATCTTTGTCTGCAAAGAATATAATTGATATGATTTCGGTGTTGACCATCTGGTAATGTCCACGTATAGAGTCTTCTCTTGTGTTTTTGGAAGAGGGTGTTTGCTATGACCAGTGCATTTTCTTAGCAAAACTCTATTAGTCTTTGTCCTTCTTCATTCCATATTTCAAGGCCAAATTTGCCTGTTATTCCAGGTGTTTCTTGGCTTCCTACTTTTGCATTCCAGTCCCCTATAATGAAAAGGACATGATGTACTCTACATATAAGTTAAATAAGCAGGGTGATAATGTACTGCCTTGGCATGCTCCTTTCTCAATTTGGAACCAGTCTGTTGTTCCACGTCCCGCTGCAAATGTTGCTTCTTGACCTGCATACAGGTTTCTCAGGAGGCAGGGATGTTGATCTGGTATTCACATCTCTTGAAGAATATTTCACAGTTTGTTGTGATCCACACAGTCAAAGGCTTTAGCGTAGTCAAGTAAACAGAAGTAGATGCTTTTCTGGAATTCTCTTGCTTTTTTGATGATACAACAGATGTTGACAATTTGATCTCTGGTTCCTCTGCCTTTTCTAAAACTATCTTGAATATCTGGAAGTTTGCAGTTCACATACTTCCAGAAGAAGCCTGGTTTGATGAATTTTGAGCATTACTTTACTAGCATGTGAGATGAGTGCAATTGTGCAGTAGTTTGAGCATTCTTTGGCATTGCCTTTCTTTGAAATTGGAGTGAAAACTGGCCTTTTCCAGTCCTGTGTCCACTGCTGATTTTTCCAGATTTGCTGGCATATTGAGTGCAGCACTTTCACAGCATCATCTTTTAGGATTTGAAATAGCTCAACTGGAATTCCATCACCTCCACTAGCTTTGATTGTTAATGAGGCCCACTTGACTTCAGATTCCAGGATGTCTGGTTCTAGGTGAGTGATCACACCATCGTGGTTATCTGGGTCATGAAGATCTTTTTTGTGTAGTTCTATGTATTCTTGCCACCTCTTCTTAATATCTTCTGCTTCTGTTAAGTCCATACCATTTCTGTCCTTTATTGTGCTCATCTTTGCATGAAATGTTCCCTTGGTATCTCTGATTTTCTTGAAGAGATCACTAGTCTTTCCCTTCTATTGTTTTCCTCTATTTCTTTGCATTGATCACTGAGGAAGACTTTCTTATCTCTCCTTGCTATTCTTTGGAACTCCGCATGTTATATCCAACTAAATTTGTTAAATTTAAATTTAAACAACAAAGAATATGGTAACAACAACAACGAAAAAGGCACCAGTTTGGGAAAGTTCCCAGTTTCAGTTTGAGTCACTAAAACCCTAAAGTCATTTTAAATACAGTCAGAGGATTAGAATTGGTAGTGCAAAGGAAAGCTTACCAAGTAAAATTTTCATGGGCCTTTTCTTCTTTATTCTCCTGTAGCCACCTGGAGTACTTTAGAGCTTCCTCTTTTTTGAATTATGACAGAGAAATGTTCACTTGCCAGCAGCTGATCACACAGATAATGCTTGGAGAAGGATCTGGGCCATTTGCCCCTAGCAAATAAGGTTCTGTAAGAATCCAAATTTGAGTCAGGACTGGGAGGGGGTGTAAGGATGCAGTAGTGGGCTTGAGGATTGGGGTTGAAGATGTATGCAAGCTGTAAATCTCATTATCATTTTCAGGGTGATAAAGGACAAAAAGACAATGTGAAGTAAATCTCTAAATTCCCCCAGGGAGTCAAGTGTGACAATTCTGTAAATTTTCCATTACGTAAAATTTCATTTTAACATATAAAAAGAAGAAAATATGCAAAACAATGCAATTATTTCCTTTTAGCACAATAATGCTTAAAATAAACTACCTGGTAGGTTGTAAACATACTGTTTCTAATTTTCATGAAATGTATAGTCCAGTAATATGTGTGTCTGTGTTTGGCGGGTAGAGTAGGGCTTAATCAATTTCCTCATTCATTGAACTAATACTTATCAAATGATAACAATACACTAGACCTATTTTTGTTGTTAAATAAAGGCTTTGGCATAGTCAATAAAGCAGAAATAGATGTTTTTCTGGAACTCTCTTGCTTTTTCCATGATCCAGCGGATGTTGGCAATTTGATCTCTGGTTCCTCTGCCTTTTCTAAAACCAGCTTGAACATCAGGAAGTTCACGGTTCACATATTGCTGAAGCCTGGCTTGGAGAATTTTGAGCATTACTTTACTAGCGTGTGAGATGAGTGCAATTGTTCGGTAGTTTGAGCACTCCTTGGCATTGCCTTTCTTTGGGATTGGGATGAAAACTGACCTTTTCCAATCTTGTGGCCACTGCTGAGTTTTCCAAATTTGCTGGCATATTGAGTGCAGCACTTTCACAGCATCATCTTTCAGGATTTGGAATAGCTCCACTGGAATTCCATCACCTCCACTAGCTTTGTTCGTAGTGATGCTTTCTGAGGCCCATTTGACTTCACATTCCAAGATGTCTGGCTCTAGGTCAGTGATCACACCATCATGATTATCTGGGTCTTGAAGCTCTTTTTTGTACAGTTCTTCTGTGTATTCTTGCCACCTCTTCTTAATATCTTCTGCTTCTGTTAGATCCACACCATCTCTGTCCTTTATTGTGCTCATCTTTGCATGAAATGTTCCTTTGGTATCTCTGATTTTCTTGAAGAGATCCTTAGTCTTTCCCATTCTGTTGTTTTCCTCTATTTCTTTGCATTGATCACTGAAGAAGGCTTTCTTATCTCTTCTTGCTATTCTTTGGAACTCCGCATTTAGATGTTTATATCTTTCCTTTTCTCCTTTGCTTTTCTCTTCTCTTCTTTTCACAGCTATTTGCAAGGCCTCCCCAGACAGCCATTTTGCTTTTTTGCATTTCTTTTCCATGGGGATGGTCTTGATCCCTGTCTCCTGTACAATGTCACGAACCTCATTCCATAGTTCATCAGGCACTCGATCTATCAGATCTAGGCCCTTAAATCTATTTCTCACTTCCACTGTATAATCATAAGGGATTTGATTTAGGTCATACCTGAATGGTCCAGTAGTTTTCTCTACTCTCTTCAATTTCAGTCTGAATTTGGCAATAAGGAGTTCATGGTCCGATCCACAGTCAGCTCCTGGTCTTGTCTTTGCTGATTGTATAGAGCTTCTCCATCTTTGGCTGCAAAGAATATAATCGATCTGATTTCGGTGTTGACCATCTGGTGATGTCCATGTATAGAGTCTTCTCTTGTGTTGTTGGAAGAGGGTATTTGCTATGACCAGTGCATTTTCTTGGCAAAACTCTATTAGTCTTTGCCCTGCTTCATATAAGTTTATTTAACTTATAAGTTTATTAATTTATAAGTTTATTCATATAAGTTTATTTAACTTATATGCAGAGTACATCATGAGAAATGCTGGACTGGAAGAAACACAAGTTGGAATGAAGATTGCTGGGAGAAATATCAATAACCTCAGATATGCAGATGACACCACCCTTATGGCAGAAAGTGAAGAGGGGCTAAAAAGCCTCTTGATGAAAGTGAAAGTGGAGAGTGAAAAGGTTGGCTTAAAGCTCAACTTTCAGAAAACGAAGATCATGGCATCTGGTCCCATCACTGTATGGGAAATAGATGGGGAAACAGTGGAAACAGTGTCAGACTTTGTTTTTCTGGGCTCCAAAATCACTGCAGATGGTGACTGCAGCCATGAAATTAAAAGACGCTTACTCCTTGGAAGGAAAGTTATGACCAACCTAGATAGCATATTCAAAAGCAGAGACATTACTTTGCCAACAAAGGTTCGCCTAGTCAAGGCTATGGTCTTTCCTGTGGTCATGTATGGATGTGAGAGCTGGACTGTGAAGAAGGCTGAGCGCCGAAGAATTGATGCTTTTGAACTGTGGTGTTGGAGAAGACTCTTGAGAGTCCCTTGGACTGCAAGAAGATCCAACCAGTCCATTCTGAAGGAGATCAATCCTGGAATTTCTTTAGAAGGAATGATGCTAAAGCTGAAACTCCAGTATTTTGGCCACCTCATGCGAAGAGTTGACTCATTGGAGAAGACTCTGATGCTGGGAGGGATTGAGGGCAGGAGGAGAAGGGGACGACAGAGGATGAGATGGCTGGATGGCATCACTGACTCGATGGATGCGAGTCTGAGTGACCTCCGGGAGCTGGTGATGGACAGGGAGGCCTGGCGTGCTGCGGTTCATGGGGTCGCAAAGAGTCGGACACGACTGAGCGACTGATCTGATCTGATCTGATCTGATTTTTGTTGTTATTGCTGTTTGGTAGGTAAGTCACATCTGGCTTTGCAACCTCATGAACTGCAGCATGCCAGGCTCCCTGTCTTTCACTATCTTTCAGAGTTTGTTTAAATTCACATCCACTGAGTCAGTGATGCTAGCCAAGCATCTCATCCTCTGACACCTCCTTCTCCTCCTGCCCTCAATCTTTCCCAACATCAAAGTCTTTTCTAGGCAATACATCTCTTCACATCAGGTGACCAAAATACTGGAGTTTCAGCTTCATCATCAGTCCTTCCAATGAATTTTCAGGGTTGATTTCCTTTAAGATGGACTGGTTTGATCTCCTTGTAGTCCAAGGGACTTGTAAGGGTCTTCTCTAGCACAACAATTTGAAAGCATTGATTCTTTGGTGATCAGCCTTCTCTATGGTCCAGCTCTCACATCTGTACATGACTACTGGAAAAGTCATAACTTTTACTATACAGATCTTCATCAGCAAAGTGAAAAGGCTTCTTTTACATACTAGCAATGAACACATCTCCTTTTCTTGGGATGACTCACATTCTAATGAGATAAACAATAAATAAGCAAATAATATTTACAGTATTCGTAAATCCTATTAGGAAAATAAAAACCAAGAGAATGATAAAGATTGTGTGATTTCTGCATGAGCTCATACTATTTAAGATTTTACGATTTGGTGGTTTAGGGCAGGTCCTTTTTGGAGGTGATGTTTCAGCAGAAATCTTAATAAAATTAGGAAATGAGTCATTGGAATATATAAGGAAAAAATATTTGGAGCAGAGACCATGAGTTGGAAATACACTTACATGTTTAATATTATGAATTACAAATTTATTGAGTATGCAACTTATTGAACTCTAACTATATGCCAGGAAACAAAGATGCAATATAAGTAAACTGAAAATAAATGAAGTCCTAACTCTCAAGAGGTATGTTATCCCTCAAGGATTACAACAGAAACAGATACTAATGCAAAGCTCTGTCACCCTACTCAACTCCAGGTAGTTGGGAAAATTGTCTTAAAAATATCTGATAAAGTGAATATGTGGAATTAATACCATTAAGAGGGACAAGAAACTGGAATCTGCAAAGTTAAACCAGCTCTAAGGAAAGATATGACCATTAGGAACAAGAGTACTAAAATGTCATAGGTAGGAGGATGGGTTTAATTCAGTTCAATTCAGTCACTCAGTCATGTCCAACTCTGTGTGACCCCATGAACCAGAATATGCCAAGCCTCCCTGTACATCATCAGCTCCCAAAGATTACCCATCTCATGTCCACTGAGTCGGTGATGCCATCCAGCCCTCTCATCTTCTGTCGTCCCCTTCTCCTCCTGTCCTCAATCTTTCCCAGCATCAGGGTCTTTTCAAATGAGTGAGCTCTTTGCATTAGGTGACCAAAGTACTGGAGTTTCAGCTTCAACATCAGTCCTTCCAATTAACACCTAGGACTGAACTTCTTTAGGATGGACTGGTTGGATATCCTTGCAGTCCAAGGGACTCTCAAGAGTCTTCTCCAACACCACAGTTCAAAAGCATCAATTCTTTGGCACTCAGCTTTCTTTGCAGTCCAACTCTTGCATCCATACATGACCACTGGAAAAACCATATCCTTGAATAGATGGACATTTCTTGGCAGAGTAATGTCTCTGCTTTTTAATATGCTGTCTAGGTTGGTCATAACTTTCCTTCCAAGGAGTAAGCATCTTTTAATTTCATGGTTTCAATCACCATCTGCAGTGATTTTAGAGCCCCCCAAAATAAAGTCTGACACTGTTTCCACTGTTTCCCCGTCTATTTCCCGTGAAGTGATGGGGCCAGATGCCATGATCTTTGTTTTCTGAATGTTGAACTTTAAGCCAACTTTTTCACTCTTGTCTTTCACTTTCATCAAGAGGCTCTTTAGTTCTTCTTCAGTTTGTGCTATAAGGGTGGTGTCATCTGCATATCTGAGGTTATTGAAATTTCTCCCGGCAATCTTGATTCCAGCTTGTGCTTCCTCCAGCCCAGCGTTTCTTATGATGTACTCTGCATATAAGTTAAATAAGCAGGGTGACAATAGACAGCCTTGATGTACTCCTTTTCCTATTTGGAACCAGTCTGTTGTTTCATGTCCAGTTCTAACTGTTGCTTCCTGACCTGCATACAGGTTTCTCAAGAAGCAGGTAAGGTGGTCTGGTATTCCCATCTCTTTCAGAATTTTCCACAGTTTATTGTGATCCACACAGTCAAAGGCTTTGGTATAGTCAGTAAAGCAGAAATAGATGTTTTTCTGGAACTCTCTTGCTTTTTTTATGATCTAGCAAATGTTGGTAATTTGATCTCTGGTTCCTCTGCCTTTTCTAAAACCAGCTTGAACAACTGGAAGTTCACGGTTCACATATTGCTAAAGCCTGGCTTGCAGAATTTTGAGCATTACTTTACTAGCGTGTGAGATGAGTGCAATTGTGCAGTAGTTTGAACGTTCTTTGACATTGCCTTTCTTTGGAATTGAAATTAAAACTGACCTTTTCTAGTCCTGTGACCACTGCTGTGTATTCCAAATTTGCCAGCATATTGAGTGCAGCACTTTCACAGCATCATCTTTCAGGATTTGAAATAGCCTAACTGGAATTCCATTACTTCCACTAGCTTTGTTTGTAGTAATGTTCCTAAGGCCGACTGGACTTCATATTCCAGGATGTCTTGCTCTAGGTGAATGTGAGTGATCACACTATAGTGATTATCTGGGTCATGAAGATCATTTTTGTACAGTTCTTCTGTGTATTCTTGCCACCTCTTCTTAATATCTTCTCTTCTGTTAGGTCCATACCATTTCTGCCCTTTATGGAGGCCATCTTTGCATGAAATATTTTCTTGGTATCTCTAATTTTCTTGAAGAGATCTCTAGTTTTTCCCATCCTATTGTTTCCCTATATTTCTTTGTATTGATCACTGAGGAAGGCTTTCCTTGCTATTCTTTGGAACTCTGCATTCACATGGGTATATCTTTCCTTTTCTCCTTTTCTCTTCCCTTTCACAGCTGTTTGTAAGGCCTCCTCAGATAGCCTTTTTTGCTTTTTCGCATTTCTTTTTCTTGGGGATGGTCTTGATCCCTGTCTCCTGTACAATGTCGTGGACCTCCGTCCATAGTTCATCAGGCACTCTGTCTATCAGTTCTAGTCCCTTAACTCTATTTCTCACCTCCACTGTATATTGTAAGGGATTTGATTTAGGTCATACCTGAATGGTCTAGTGGTTTTCCCTACTTTCTTCAAGTTAAGTCTGAATTTAGCCATAACGAGTTCATGATCTGAGTCCCAGCTCCCAGTCTTGTTTTCGTTGACTGTATAGAACTTCTCCATCTTTGCTGCAAAGAATATAATCAATCTGATTTCAGTGTCAACCATCTGATGATGTCCATATGTAGAGTCTTCTCTTTTTGTTGCAAGAGGTTGTTTTCTATGACCAGTGCATTCTCTTGGCAGATCTCTATTAGCCTTTGCCATGCTTCATTCTGTACTCCAAGGCCAAATTTGCCTGTTACGCCAGGTGTTTCTTGACTTCCTACTTTTGCATTCCAGTCCCCTATAATGAAAAGGACATCTTTTTTGAGTGTTAGTACTAGAAGGTCTTGTAGGTCTTCATAGAACCGTTCAACTTCAGCTTCTTCAGCATTACTGGTTGGGGCATAGACTTGGATTACTGTGATATTGAATGGTTTGCCTTGGAAACAAACAGAGATCATTCTGTCGTTTTTGAGATTGCATCCAAGTAGTGCATTTCGAACTCTTTTGTTGACCATGATGGCCACTCCATTTCTTCTGAGGGATTCCTGCCCACAGTAGTAGATATAATGGTCATCTGAGTTAAATTCACCCATTCCAGTCCATCTTAGTTCACTAATCCTAGAATGTCGACATTCACTCTTGCCATCTCCTGTTTGACCACTTCCAATTTGCCTTTATTCATGGACCTGACATTCCAGGTTCCTATGCAATATTGCTCTTTTCAGCATGGGACCTTGCTTCTATCACCAGTCACATCCACAACTGGGTGTTGTTTTGCTTTGGCTCCATCCCTTCATTCTTTCTGGAGTAATTTCTCCACTGATTCCAGTAGCACATTCGGCACCTACCAACCTGGGGAGTTCATCTTTCAGTGTCCTATATTTTTGCCTTTTCATACTGTTCACGGGGTTCTCAAAGCAAAAATACTGAAGTCTTTACCTTTCCCTTCTCCAGTGGACCATTTGTGACCATTAGGAACAAGAATATTAAAATGTCATCAGTAGGATGATAGGTACAGGAGAAAACATAGATTTTTTTGAAAAGGCATGATGAGCAAAAAAAAAAAAAAGTACTATTAGAAGCAAAGTTGGTTACAATGGTGTCATGTAAATACTAGCCGTCATTGATTTAAAAATCACACAAATTATTTATGTCTCTATACATACCCTATCAATGACTAATGTCTTCAATGTGCAGTTAGTAGGACTATTAAGACAATTAAGAACTTTAAAGTAATAGATTCCTAAGTTTTCTGTTATTAACAATCTAAATCATACAACTTTATGGGAGAAGTAAACCAATTCAGGCATTCCAAACAGTTTTATTAGAAATTCTATTTCTGATTTCACTAAGTAATCTATCACCTTCTGAGAAAATAGAAGGATTTTGAAGGTCATCATAAATAATCTATTCCTTTATCAAAAGGAATATTTTTGCCACTTGCATGTACAAACATAAGTTCAGACTTGTCAAAAAGACGTGATATAATGGGGCTGAAATTGCTGAGGTTACTTATCTCTTTTATTTCTAGAATATCTCAAAGAACTCAGCCAAACTTTTGTGCAGAGGCAACAGAAATAAGGAGAGTGGATTAAAAATTGATTTCAGATATTCTGTGAGAATTATTTCATTAGTTTTAAAAATTAAACTACCAATCACTTAGAACATTCTTAGATTTTTTTTTTTTCTTTGTTAGCTTGGTCAGATTAGAGTTCAACTGGGATTAAAAGTTAGTGTATTCTGAGTCATTTCTAAAGAAGAGTCAACACCCTTTAAGAACTGCAGCTACCAGAAGAGACAACCAGCCAGGTAGGTTAAGAATTTAATTAAACTATAACAAAGCCAAGGGCAAGAATTGCATTCCATGCTTTCTGAACTTCAGAAATTTACACCAATCTACCCTTTTAAATTAATGCTGGTTTATTGTACCAATGCGTAATAAATTCACCCACTCTCTAGGCATTTGTTTGTAAACTTAAGCCATGGCAGGACAGACCAAAATCAAATATTCAAGTGCCTCCTGTATGCCAAATCCTGGGTGAGATACTCCAGGGGCTATCCACACTTTAAACGCTTTTAATAAAATAACCTCAAAAATGATTTTTGACAAACTCATTCTTCACCTGCTGTTCTAACTCAAACTGTTCTCAGAAATAATATCCAAGAAAAGAGAGTACATCTGAAACACCATGACCCTAATCATCTACTCTCATACCTTGCAATTGTGAGTAAATAGCCTGTTAGGGCCAAATCCAATTTTTTATTTGCTGCCAAAAGCCCTCCAACCACACCTGTAACTTCTTTAGATACATTTTTATAGAGAGTCAAGTTCACAAAATATGAATGACTATGAAAGATCTTCCTACTTTTAACTGATATTCCTGTGTATAAATGCACCTAACCTACTCTCACATATACACATGTGCTCATACCATTAATGTTATTCATTCAGAATATTTAATCATAGAATTTCCTCTCCACCTAAAATATTTTGTTAAACAAAGAAAAAAAAAAAACGATGTGATTGAACGATGGCAAGAAAACCCATGTCAGTCACACTGTGGGATGATCATATGCACAATATGAAATTAGGAGACTCCTGGGGATCTTTGCAAGATTTCACTGAAGAAGTACACAGCTTTTGGTGGATTCATAACCATTAATCTTCTCTTTTATTTGAATAATTATATATCTATCAACTGAAAGTGAATTATAGAATGTCATTTGATCATAGTCTGTCATTGTGATATAGTTAACCAAGAAGCCAGGTGTTCCTGCCATAAAACTAATCAGTCAAAAATTTTTGAGAACACTGAAGAATATGAATTCAACTGTTTCACTATGGACGTGTACTTCCTGTGCACATAAAGTGAATGCTTATAAGTCAAATATTACTTTTGCTTTAAATAATAAAATTGATGCTATATTTCTAAGAAAGAATAAATAAAACAGAACATATGTTAAATCTTTAAAATCTCTCATTTTTTTACATTGTCCTTTAAAACTTTTAATTCCTTTAAAGCAATTATTCTATTTCTGAGAGCTTACTCTGACAAAATAATTAGAATTCTACTTAAATTAGAACTTTTTCTGAGTATTATTTAGAAGAACAAAATTATATAAACAGCCTAAGTATCACTCATTAAAAGATGAATTTGTAAATTATGGCAAATTCATCTGACAGAGTATCATTCATTCTTTAAATAATATGTTTTCAAATAATTTTTGATATCTTAGGAAATGTTCATGGTGTTAAAAAAAAAAAAGTAAAATAAAAGTATAAACTTTATTTAACATTTCATATACATAAATGTACTGAAAAGAGGACTTGAAGAGAATAAATTAAAATGGCATCTGTGCAACTCTATGAATAGTAAGATTATATAATTTCCTTTTTATATTATTATGTACTGTACACATTTCCTGTGATAAGTTTATAATACTTTTTATTCAGCATAACATTATTTCTTTTCTAAGAGGACAGACAAAAGGAAACACTTGGAGGTAATGGATGTGTTTATGGCATAGGCTATGTTGACTGAGGGGGAAGGCAATGGCACCCCACCCCAGTACTCTTGCCTGGAAAATCCCGTGGACGGAGGAGCCTGGTGGGCCGCAGTCCATGGGGTCGCTAAGAGTCGGACACGACTGAGCGACTTCACTTTCACTTTTCACTTTTATTCATTGGAGAAGGAAATGGCAACCCACTCCAGTGTTCTTGCCTGGAGAATCCCAGGGACGCGGGAGCCTGGTGAGCTTCCGTCTATGGGGTCGCACAGAGTCGGACACGACTGAAGCGACTTAGCAGCAACAGCAGCAGCATGTTGACTGAAAAAAAAATGTACAACTTTAAAGGAGAAAGGACTTGCCTGGAAGTCCAGTGATTAAGACTCCACACTTCCAATTCAGGTAGCATGGGTTCAATCCCTAGTCAGGGAACTAAGATCTCACATGCCGGGTGACAAAAGTAAAAGAAAAAAAAAAAAAAATAGTTGAGAGTTAATGTTTTATTTGGTGGACAAAACTGAGGACTTAAATCTGAAAAGTGACTTCACAGATAGCTCTGATGAACTGCTCCAAAGAGGGAAGGCAGGGAGCCTGGATATACAGGACTTTTTGCATTGAAGACTAGGTATTTGGAACATCAAAAAATTACTGTTAATAAAAGAAAACCAGATATCTTAACGAATTTAGTGCTTTTCTGTGTATGGAAGATGCAAGAGTTTGGGCTTACTGAATTCATTCTTTTGATATGTATCTCAGCTCTCTGGGGTATCTTGTGCTTTTTCAGCCTGAGTTTCCTCAGGGTGCTCTGTCAGGGGTGGAGGTGGGTGCCAGCAGTGGCTGATGATGCAATGGCAGCCATTATGTTTCCATCCTGAGTTCCACCAGGGCTCCCCGTAGAATGGCTACAGTGACCGATGGCTGCAAGGTCCTTTGTTTACTGTTATGACAGGCAGCATTTTTAGTTCACAGTTGTGATGATAATTTCACACCTGTTTTCTCCAAATACATCAAATTGTGTACATCATTCCTGTGTATCTTTTTGTATGCCAATCATATATACCTCGATAGAGTGTTCTTTTAAGAGATATTTTAATTGCTAATTTTGTTTAAATATTTCTAATACTCAAAATTTCACTAATGATAAGATTAAATGTATGCAAAAACATCGTGAAACACTTCACAATATTTCATCCATCCAAAAAATGTTATATGCTAGATGCTACAAGTCAATGATTTTTTTTTTATAATTGCTGCTTTGCTTTTAAATTTAAGTACTTAGTACTTTAACAAGTGTTGTTTATTGTAATTTTTGTTTCATTATATTTTTCCTAGTTTTTTTCTTGTCTGAAAGTCTATTTTTTCTTCCACTAAGTAGTCAATAACCATGAATAGTTATTTGATTAATATATTTACTTAAGAGCTAGTTGCCACTCAATTATGAAATGAATGTTCCACAGCAACATCTTCTAAAGTGCTATCAGAAATTGGTCCCATTATCAAATAAGTTTGGAAAACACTACTTAATATCTCCCACCACTTTCCAACTTAGGAAGTTAGAATTTAAACATGTATATTTCTTGAGAAATACAGTTGTATAAGAACCTGTATGACTATACTTAGCCAACTCTCCCCCAAACTTGTTTTTTATAGAATCCTTTCCTAGAATATTTATTTTAATAATCTGAGAAACTAGTGTTTGGGAGTAGTGCTTAGCAAGATTTAATCTGTAAAATAACCACCTGGGGAAAATGTTGAACTTAGTAATTTAAACTAGCAGGTCAAGAATGAGGTCTGAGAGTCTGCATCTCTGACAATCTGCTTGGCAATGTCTGCACTGCACATCTGCTGACCACACTTTGAGTACCCATATGAGAGAGAACAGACTTTAGGAAATGGCCAAAAGCCTGAGACATACCCTACCACCACCCACAACCATACCCTCATTTTTTAATTCCAACTCCTATTTTTTTTATTTCAACAGATTTAAAGTATCAAAGATTATAATTGTACATTATTGAGAAGTATAGGACAAAATACAATGATTGCAGGACAACTGCTCTACAATATTGTGTTGGCCTCTGCCACTCAACACGAATCAGCCACAGGTATACATATGTCCCCTCCCTCCTGAACCCGCCTCCCATCTCCCATCCCATCCCACCCTCTAGGTTGTCACAGAGCACTGTGTTGAACTCCCTGTCTTACACAGCAAATTCTCATTTGCTATCTACTTTATATATGGTAATGTATATGTTTCCATGCTATTCTCCCAATTCACCTCTCTCTCTCCTTTCTTCACTGTGTCTACAAGTATGTTCTCATGTCTGCATCTCCATTGTTTCCCTGCAAATAGGTTCATCAGTACCATCTGTCTAGATTGCATATCCATTCACTAATATCCACATTTTTTAAATTTAAATGAGCATTCTTTCATTAGATATTTATTGCCTACACAGAGTAAGGTATTGTGTCAGGTGAGTACTAAACATTATGTTTAAAAATTAGTATCTGAAAAGGCAATTGCTTTGGCTCAGAGAAATATCTTATGTTGCCTTTCCACAAGGGTTAATTCATAGTCCAAACAACCTGGTTTAATTTGTTACTGAATGGGCACTTATCACTAAATGCATGAAGTCCAAGTTGGACTCTAGGCAGCAATAAATTCAAATGGAAGCTTATTTGCATGGAGCACCTTAATTTGTATCAGCATTTCTTTTTGAGGAGTCCATAAGTGCTTTGTTATATAAACTTTGAGACCAAGAGTAAACATCTGCTAAATTTCTAAAGTCATGTAAATTGTCCTTAAAAAAAAAAAAAGAAAGAAAGAACACAAGACTCTACACATGGACATCACCAGATAGCCATATTGAAATCAGATAGATTATATTCTTTGCAGTCAAACACGGAGAAGCTGTATATAGTCAGCAAAAACAAGACCGGGAGATGACTATGGCTCAGATCATGAACTCTTTATTGCCAAATTCAGACTTAAATTGAAGAAAGTAGGGAAGACCACTAGACCATTCAGGTATGACTTAAATCAAATACCTGACAATTATACAGTGGAAGTGAAAAATAAATTCAAAGGATTAGATCTGACAGAGTGCCTAAATAACTATGGTGGAGGTTCATGATATTGTACACAAGGGAGTGATCAAGACCATCCCCAAAAAAGAAATGGAAATTGGTTGTCTGATGAAGCCTTACAAATAGCTGAGAAGAGGAGAAAAGGAAAGATATACACATGTGAATGCAGAGTTCCAAAGAATAGCAAAGAGAGATAAGAAAGTCTTCCTCAGCGATCAATGCAAAGAAATAGAGGAAAACAATAGAATGGGAAACACTAGAGATTTCTTCAAGAAAATTAGAGATACCAAGGGAACATTTCATGCAAAGATGGGCTCCATAAAGGACAGAAATGGTATGGACCTAACAGAAACAGAAGATATTAGGAAGAGGTGGCAAGAATACACAGAAGAATTGTACAAAAAAGATCTTCACAACCCAGATAATCACGCCAGTGTGATGACACACCTAGAGCCAGACAAACTGGAATGCGAAGTCAAGTGGGCCTTAGAAAGCATCACTATGAAAAAGCTAATGGAGGTGATGGAATTCCAGTTGAGCTATTTCAAATCCTGAAAGATGATGCTGTGAAAGTCCTGCACTCAATATGCCAGCAAATTTGGAAAACTCAGCAGTGCACATGGGACTGGAAAAGGTCAGTTTTCATTTAAATCCCAAAGAAAGGCAATGTCAAAGAATGCTCAAACTACCACACAGTTGCACTCATCTCACACGCTAGTAAAGTAATGCTCAAAATTCTCCAAGCCAGGCTTCAGCAATACATGAACTGTGAATTTCCAGATGTTCAAGCTGGTTTTAGAAAAGGCAGAGGAACTGGAGATCAAATTGCCAACATCCGCTGGATCATTGAAAAGTAAGAAAGTTCTAGAAAAACATCTATTTCTGCTTTCTTGACTATGCCAAAGCCTTTGACTGTGTAGCTCACAATAAACTGTGGAAAATTCTTGAAGAGATGGGAATACCAGACCATCTGATCTGCCTCTTGAGAAACCTGTATGCAGGTCAGGAAGCAACAGTTAGAACTGGATATGGAACAACAGACTGGTTCCAAATAGGAAAAGGAGTACATCATGGCTTTATATTGTCACCCTGCTTATTTAACTTATATGCAGAGTACATCATGAGAAACGCTGGGCTGGAGGAAGCACAAGCTGGAATCAAGATTGCCAGGAGAATTATCAATAACCTCAGATATGCAGATGATACCAGAAAGTGAAGAAGAACTAAAGAGCTTCTTGATGAAAGTGAAAGAGGAGAGTGAAAAAATTGGCTAAAGCTCAACATTCAGAAAACAAAGATCATGGCATCTGGTCCCATCACTTCATGGGAAATAGATGAGGAAACAGTGGAAACGGTGTCAGACTTTATTTTTCTGGGCTCCAAAATCACTGCAGATGGTGACTGCAGCCATGAAATTAAAAGATGCTTACTCCTTGGAAGGAAAGTTATGACCAACCTAGACAGCATATTCAAAAGCAGAGACATTACTTTGCCAACAAAGGTCTGTCTAGCCAAGGCTATGGTTTTTCCTGTGGTCATGTATGGATGTGAGAGTTGGACTGTGAAGAAAGCAGAGTACCATAGAATTGATGCTTTTGAACTGTGTTGCTGGAGAAGACTCTTGAGAGTCCCTTGGATTGCAAGAAAATCCAACGAGTCCATCCTAAAGGAGATCAGTCCTGTGTGTTCATTGGAAGGACTGATGCTGAAGCTGAAACTCCCATACTCCCGGCAGTCTTGATTCCAGTTTGTGCTTCTTCCAACCCAGCATTTCTCATCATGTACTCTGCATATAAGTTAAATAAGCAGGGTGACAATATACAAACTTGACGTACTCCTTTTTCTATTTGGAACCAGTCTGTTGTCCATGTCCAGTTCTAACTGTTGTGTCCTGACCTGCATATAGGTTTCTCAAGAGGATTAAACCTAGGTTCAATGAAAATATTCTGCTTAATGTTACAACCAACCTAGATAGCATATTAAAAAGTAGAGTCATTACTTTCCCAACAAAAGTCCATCTAGTCAAGGCTACGGTTTTTCCTGTGGTCATGTATGGATGTGAGAGTTGGACTGTGAAGAAAGCTGAGCGCCAAAGAATTGATGCTTTTAAACTATGGTGTTGGAGAAGACTCTTGAGAGTCCCTTGGACTGCAAGGAGATCCAACCATCCCATTCTAAAAGAGATCAGTCCTGGGTGTTCTGTGGAAGAATGATGCTAAAGCTGAAACTCCAGTACTTTGGCCACCTCATGGGAAGAGTTGACTCATTGGAAAAGACTCTGATGCTTGGAGGGATTGGGGGCAGAAGGAGAAGGGGAGGACAGAGGATGAGATGGCTGGATGGCATCACTGACTTGATGGACGTGAGTTTGAGTGAACTCCGGGAGTTGGTGATGGACACAGTAGGGCCTGGCGTGCTGTGATTCATGGGGTCACAAAGAGTCGGACACGGCTGCGCAACTTAACTGAATTGAACTGAACTGAATGTTATTTACTCTTAGACATGTCTACATTAGCTAGATCAACAAACAAACATTAGTATCAGGTATTTAATACTGAATATTTCCCAGTTCACATGAACCTGAAATTCATTTAGGTTAATTTCTCTTGTAGTTAGAATTATTTGATTTGTAAATGCTTACTCTTTTTATTTTTTTAAGGCCAATTAAATTAGAGCTCATTTACAAACTGATCCCAGCAATTAGCAATATTATTTTAAAAAAAAAAAAGACACACAGTGAGACATACATATATCCAAATAGACACTTGAGATGCTATAGCTTTTGTTTTCCAAACTTAGTTATGAATGAAAAATGGTTGGAATAAAATTTTAAAGAGCTTAGTTCCCCTTTTCCTTTTGGTTTCAGGAATTAGAGATGGTCTAGATAAGTGATCCAGAGAACACTGGTCTAAAGGTGTAGCAGGAGTTATTTCCTCGGGGAAAGAATTTGTAAAGATATAAATTTTTCCTTCAAGCTTCCTCTGCAGTATAAAGAATACTGTGACCACATTGTCAAAAATCATATTTTTTGTGTGTTGCTGTATTTTTATAGCCAAACTTTAGACCAGATAGTGCTTAACTTGGCCCTGATAACAAGAGTAGATTGGTCCCAGCAGAGATTGTCCCTCTGGGGAAGTAGGGATCTTAGTTTGATCAGCCCCAGGCCGTTGATTACAGGAGGAAGTCCTGAACATAAGGGAATTTCAGTACATTTTAATTTCCTATGTCAATAAAGATCTAATACTTTTAGGCCATTTTTCTTGTCATTGGATCATAGCTGTAGATTGACTGCTGCTGCTGCTGCTAAGTCGCTTCAATTGTGTCCGACTCTGTGCGACCCCATAGACGGCAGCCCACCAGGCTTCCCTGTCCCTGGGATTCTCCAGGCAAGAACACTGGAGTGGGTTGCCATTTCCTTCTCCAAAGCATGAAAGTGTAAAGTGAAACTGAAGTCGCTCAGTCATGTCCGACTCCTAGCGACCCCATGGACTGCAGCCCACCAGGCTCCTCCGTCCATGGGATTTTCCAAGCAAGAGTACTGGAGTGGGGTGCCATTGCCTTCTCCGCTCCAATTAACTAGGTACTTATAAGTATGAGCTCCATATGTATTGTGTATGAATCTGGCTGGAGTGTTAGTTGGAGGCTAGCTTTCTGACATCTCTTTGTTTTTATTTTTGAGAGATTCTGTTATCCATTTTTAACTGAATTTGTCTGGGATAAAAATCACTAGTGAACGTGTGCTGCTTGTGAGCCTAACTCTTCCAGGAATCACCCCAGGGTCATTTCAGTTCATCTTACGTGTCTCAGATTCTGCCTCTGGCAATCTAAGACCACCGTGGCTGCTCAGGTCGCTGAATGGCCAGTTCTTATGTGCGACCCCCGGATGAGCAAGTATTTTAATTAATGAGTGGGTTTCCCTATGGGACCACTGCACTGTATGAGGACTAAGCCTCCACCATAAGTTTCTCAGTCACCTGAGAAAACCAAAACCGCTTGGGAGGAGTCTTATCCCTTTTCTTCAGACCAAAGCTCTCATATTTTCCTCACTTTTATCCTGACAAATTCTATAATAGCAGTCAAATTGAGGAAATGTGTCAGATAAGCCACTTACTCAACCACTCAGCCAAGACAATTCAGTCCCCTACAACGGACCGACCTTGGCATTTTTCAGTTGAACCCCAGGTATTCCTCGATTTTTTCCCAATCAAGCCCTGCTACCTAGTACCTTTCCACTTGGCGGGCAAATTCTCCTAGGATTTTTCAGCTAGCCCCCAACCCAGTATCTTTTGACTGGGTGGAAATTTTTCTGTATCTTGTCTAGACAATGAGTGGGTATGCTCCGGATATTTCACCTGGGCCCCCACTAGTATCTTTCCTACTGGGAGGGGACAGGTAACCTGCTCTACCACCAAATAAAGCTCAGAATCTCAACCAATAAGGGAGATTCTAGAACAAGGAGAGACTTACCCAAATTCATCTGCCCTCCCTGAGGAGGCAGATGGGTACAAGGAGCCACTGTTGGTACCAAAGCTCTGGTTCCTCATGGAGTCCAGTTGAAGGAAGGAAGTCCACTCTGGGTAGCTTCCTTGGTCACCATGCTATGCTATGCTATGCTAAGTCACTTCAGTCGTGTCCGACTCTGTGTGACCCCATAGACGGCAGCCCACCAGGCTTCACCGTCCCTGGGATTCTCCAGGCAAGAACACTGGAGTGGGTTGCCATTTCCTTCTCCAATGCATGAAAGTGAAAAGAGAAAGTGAAGTCGCTCAGTCATGTCTGACTCTTAGTGACCCCATGGACTGCAGCCTACCAGGCTCCTCCGTCCATGGGATTTTCCAGGCAAGAGTACTGGAGTGGGGTGCCATTGCCTTCTCCGCTTGGTAACCATAAATGTTAACTAAAACGAGATTGAATGGGTTGCTTTGGAAATGAACAGAGAGCATTCTGTCGTTTTTGAGATTGCATCCAAGTACTGCATTTCAGACTCTTTTGTTGACCATGATGGCTACTACATTTCTTCTAAGGGATTCCTGCCCACAGTAGTAGATATAATGGTCATCTGAGTTAAGTTCACCCATTCCAGACCATTTTAGTTCTCTGATTACTAGAATGTCAGCTTTCATTCTTGCCATCTCCTCTTTGAGCACTTCCAATTTGCCTTGATTTATGCACCTAACATTCCAGGTTCCTATGCAATATTGCTCTTTACAACATCAGACCTTGCTTCTATCACCAGTCACATCCACAACTGGGTATTGTTTTTGCTTTGGCTCCATCCCTTCATTCTTTCTGGAGTTATTTCTCCATTGATCTCCAGTAGCATATTGGGCATCTACTGACCTGGGGAGTTTCTCTTTCAGCGTCCTATCATTTTACCTTTTCACACTGTTCATGGGGTTCTCAAGGCAAGAATACTGAAGTGGTTTGCCACTCCATTCTCCAGTGGACCACATTCTGTCAGACCTCTCCACCATGATCCGCACATCTTGGGTGGCCCCACAGGGCATAGTTAGTTTCATTGAGTTAGACAAGGCTGTGGTCCTAGAGTGATTAGATTGACTAGTTTTATGTGTGTATGGTTTCAGTGTGTCTGCCCTCTGATGCCCTCTTACAACACCTACCGTCTTACTTGGTTTTCTCTTAACTTAGATGTAGGGTATCTCTTCACAGCTGCTCCAGCAAAGCACAGCAGCTGTGCCTTAACTTGGATGAGAGGTATCTCCTCACCACTGCCTCTCCTGACCTTGAACATGGAATAACTCCTCTCAGCCCTCCTGTGCCCACACAGCCACCACTCCTTGGATGTAGGGTTCAAATTTGGCCTTGGAATGCAGAATGAAGCGGGGCAAAGGCTAATAGAATTTTGCCAAGAGAACTCACTGGTCATAGCAAACACCCTCTTCCAACAACACAAGAGAAGACTCTACACATGGACATCACCAAATGGTCAACACCGATATCAGATTGATTATATTCTTTGCAGCCAAAGATGGAGAAGCTCTATACAGTCAGCAAAAACAAGACTAGGAGCTGACTGTGGCTCAGATCATGAGCTCCTTATGGCCAAATTCAGACTCAAATTGAAGAAAGTAGGGAAAACCACTAGACCATTCAGGTATGACCTAAATCAAATCCCTTATGATTATACAGTGGAAGTGAGAAATAGATTTAAGGGCCTAGATCTGATATATAGAGTGCTTGATGAGCTATGGACAGAGCTTCGTGACATTGTACAGTAGACAGGGATCAAAACCATCCCCATGGAAAAGAAATGTAAGAAAGCAAAATGGCTGTCTGGGGATACCTTACAAATAGCTGTGAAAAGAAGAGAGGCGAAAAGCAAAGGAGAAAAGGAAAGATATAAACATCTGAATGCAGAGTTCCAAAGAAAAGCAAGAAGGGATAAGAAAGCCTTCTACAGTGATCAATGCAAAGAAATAGAGGAAAACCACAGAATGGGAAAGACTAGGGATCTCTTTAAGAAAATCAGAGATACCAAAGGAACATTTCATGCAAAAATGGGCTCGATAAAGGACATAAATGGTATGGACCTAAAAGAAGCAGAAGATATTAAGAACAGGTGGCAAGAATACACAGAAGAACTGTACAAAAAAGATATTCATGACCCAGATAATCACTATGGTGTGATCACTCACCTAGAACCAGACATCTTGGAATGTGAAGTCAAGTGGGCCTTAGAAAGCATCACTATGAACAAAGCCAGCGGAGGTGATGCAATTCCAGTTGAATTATTTCAAATCCTGAAAGATGATGCTGTGAAAGTGCTGCACTCAGTATGCCAGCAAATTTGGAAAACTCAGCAGTGCCCACGGAACTGAAAAAGGTCAGTTTTCATTCCAATCCCAAAGAAAGGCAATGCCAAAGAATGCTCAAACTACCGCTCAATTGCACTCATCTCACGCGCTAATAAAATAATGTTCAAAATTCTCCCAGCCAGGCTTGAACAACACTTGAACATGAACTTCCAGATGTTCAATCTGGTTTTAGGTAAGGCAGAAGAACCAGAGATCAAATTGCCAATATCTTCTGGATCATGGAAAAAGCAAGAGAGTTCCAGAAAAACATCTATTTCTGGTTTATTGACTATGCCAAAGCCTTTGACTGTGTGGATCACAATAAACTGTGGAAAATTCTTCAATAGACGGGAATACCAGACCACCTGACCTGCCTCTTGAGAAACCTGTATGCAGGTCAGGAAGCAACAGTTAGAACTGGACATGAAACAACAGACTGGTTCCAAATAGGAAAAGGTGTACATCAAGGCTGTATATTGTCACCCTGCTTATTTAACTTATATGCAGAGTACATCATGAGAAACGCTGGGCTAGAAGAAGCACAAGCTGGAATCAAGATTGCCAGGAGAAATATCAATAACGTCAGATATGCAGATGACATCACCCTTAAGGAAGAGGAACTTAAAAGCCTCTTGATGAAGGTGAAAGAGGAGAGTGAAAAAGTTGGCTTAAAGCTCAACATTCAGAAAACGAAGATCATGGCATCTGGTCCCATCACTTCATGGGAAATAGATGGGGAAACAGTGGAAACAGTGTCAGGCTTTATTTTGGGGGCTCCAAAATTACTGCAGATGGTGACTGCAGCCATGAAATTAAAAGGCTCTTACTCCTTGGAAGAAAAGTTATGACCAACCTAGATAGCATATTCAAAAGCAGAGACAGTACTTTGCCAACAAAGGTCTGTCTAGTCAAGGCTATGCTTTTTCCAGTGGTTATGGATGGATGCAAGAGTTGGACTGTGAAGAAAGCTGAGCACTGAAGAATTGATGCTTTTGAACTGTGGTGTTGGAGAAGACTCTTGAGAGTCCCTTGGACTGCAAGGAGATCCAACCAGTCCATTCTGAAGAATATCAGCCCTGGGATTTCTTTGGAAGGAATGATGCTAATGCTGAAACTCCAGTACTTTGGCCACCTCATCCAAAGAGTTGACTCATTGGAAAAGTCTCTGATGCTAGGAGGGATTGGGGGCAGGAGGAGACGGGGACGACAGAGGATGAGATGGCTGGATGGCCTCACCAACTCGATGGATGTGAGTCTGAGTGAACTCCAGGAGTTTGTGATGGACAGAGAGGCCTGGCATGCTGCAATTCATGGGGTCACAAAGAGTCAGACATGACATACCAACTGTACTGAACTGAACTGAACTGAAAACCAGATTTATAACTGGAGAGTGGCGAGTTAAGTTTTATTTGGGGAAAAATGAGGACTGCAGCCCAGGAGGCAGCATTTCAGCTCCAAAGTGGCATTGGGGAAAGTCAATATATAAGGTTTTGTTGAAAGGGGAGTTCGATACCATGAAGCACTCATTTTACAAAGGTTTTTTGTTAATCATGTGGATCTGATGTCACCATGAAGGGATTTTGTGCTTCTCTAGATCTGAGGAGATGCAAAGATCAAGATCATAAAATCAGTTCTTAAAAACACCCATTCCCATAAGGATAACAGCTGATCTTTCAATAGAAACTCTCCAAGCCAGGAGGGAATGGCAAGACATACTTAAAGTGATGAAAGAAAAGAACCTACAGCCCAGATTATTGTACCCAGCAAGGATCTCATTCAAATATGAAGGAGAAATCAAAACCTTTACAGACAAGCAAAAGCTGAGAGAATTCAGCAACAACAAACCAGCTCTCCAACAAATACTAAAGGACATTCTCTAGACAGGAAACACAAAAAGGATATATAAATTCAAACCCAAAACAACAAAGTAAATGGCAAAGCCCAGAGATAAATCCACGCACATATGGTCACCTTATCTTTGACAAAGGAGGCAAGAATATACAATGGATTAAAGACAATCTCTTTAACAAGTGGTGCTGGGAAAACTGGTCGAACACTTGTAAAAGAATGAAACTAGAACACTTTCTAACACCATACACAAAAATAAACTCAAAGTGGATTAAAGAGCTAAATGTAAGACCAGAAACCATAAAACTCCTAGAGGAAAACATAGGCAAAACACTCTCTGACTTACATCACAGCAGGATCCTCCATGACCCACCTCCCAGAATATCGGAAATAAAATCAAAAATGAACAAATGGGACCTAATCAAACTTAAAAAGCTTCTGCACAACAAAGGAAACTATAAGCAAGGTGAAAAGACAGCCTTCAGAATGGGAGAAAATAATAGCAAATGAAGCAACTGACAAACAACTAATCTCAAAAATATACAAGCAACTTCTACAGCTCAATTCCAGAAAAATAAATGACCCAATCAAAAAATGGGCCAAAGAACTAAATAGACATTTCTCCAAAGAAGACATACAGATGGCTAAGAAACACATGAAAAGATGCTCAACATCACTCATTATCAGAGAAATGCAAATCAAAACCACTATGAGATACCATTTCACGCCAATCAGAATGGCTGCGATCCAAAAGTCCACAAGCAATAAACGCTGGAGAGGGTGCGGAGAGAAGGGAACCCTCTTGCACTGTTGGTGGGAATGCAAACTGGTACAGCCACTATGGAGAACAGTATGGAGATTCCTCAAAAAACTGGGAATAGAACTGCCTTATGATCCAGCAATCCCACTGCTGGGCATATACACTGAGAAAACCAGAATTGAAAGAGACACGTGTACCCCAATGTTCATAGCAGCACTGTTTGCAATAGCCAGAACGTGGAAGCAACCTAGATGTCCATCCACATATGAATGGATAAGCAAGCTGTGGTACATATACACAATGGAGTATTACTCAGCCATTAAAAAGAATACATTTGAATCAGTTCTAAGGAGGTGGATGGAACTGGAGCCTATTATACAGAGTGAAGTAAGCCAGAAACAAAAACACAAATACAGTATACTAACGCATATATATGGAATTTAGAAAGATGGTAAAAAATAACCCTATTTACGAGACAGCAAAAGAGACACTGATGTATAGACCAGACTTTTGGACTCTGGGACCGGGAGAGGGTGGGATGATTGGGGAGAATAACATTGAAATATGTATAATATTATATCTGAAATGTATTAATTGTTCAAACTAATCGCTGTCATGTTACAATTTGTTCATATTAGATGTTTGTAATGTTTATGATAATCAATAAAAGAGATTCTTGATTAAAAAAAAAAAAAAAAACACCCACTATATAAAGACCCTATCCCACCAGATTCCCTGGAGCACAGAGTGCCTCACTCCACCCGGAACCTCATCAGGGGTTGTTGAAGGTCAACAGCTATAGCAGCATGGGGTTCAATGTCCATAGAGGCAGATGGCAAATGCCTTTGTTGTTCAGTCCTTGGCAATGCCAAACATATGGCCAGAAACCATAAAACTCCTACAAGAAAACCTAAGCAATGCGCTCTTTGACTTAAGTCTTAGCAATTTTTTTTGGATCTCTCTCCTCAGGCAAAAGCAAAAATAAATAAATAAACAAACTAGATTACATAAAACTAAAAGGTTTTTGCAGAGCAAAGGAAATTATCAGCAAAATGAAAGGCCATCTACTGAGAGATAAGGTACTTGCAAATGATATATCGATAAGGGGTTAATATCCAAAATATACAAAGAACTCATACAACTCAACATCAAAAAATAAACAACCCAACAAAAAAAATTGTCAAAAGATCTGAATAAACATTTTTCCAAAGAAAATATATAAATGGCCAACAGACACATGAGATGTTTAACATCACTAATAATTAGGTTAGGGAATGAAAACCAAAACCACAACTCACACCTCAGACATCAGCTCACACCTCTCAAAATGGTTAATGTCAGACAACAAATAACAAGTATTGGTAAGGTTGTGGAGTAAGAAAACCCTCATGCACTGTTGTTGAGGATGTAAATTAGTGCCCCCACTATGGAAAACAGTATAGTTTCCTCAAAAAATTAAAAGTATTATAGAACAACCAATGATCCAGCAATTTCATTCCTCAATATTATTTAAAAAAAAAAAACACACTGATTCAAAAAGATATATGTACCCCTATGTTTTTTTATATAAATTTATTTATTTTAATTGGAGGCTAATTACTTTAAAATATTGTATTGGTTTTGCCATACATCAACATGAATCTGCCACAGGTGTACACGTGTTCCCCATCCTGAATGCCCTTCCCACCTCCCTCCCCGTCCCATCCCTCTGGGTCAACCTAGTGCACTAGCCCCGAGCATCCTGTAGCATGCATCAAACCTGGACTGATGATTCGTTTCACATATGATGTTATACATGTTTCAATGCCATTCTCCCAAATCATCCCACCCTTGCCCTCTCCCACAGAGTCCATAAGACTGTTCTATGTACCTGTGTCTCTTTTGCTGTCTCGTATACAGGGTTATCATTACCATCTTTCTAAATCCATATATATACATATCCTAACCATATATATAGCATTAGTATACTGTATTGGGGCTTTTATTTCTGGCTTACTTCACTCTGTATAATAGGCTCCAGTTTCATCCACCTAATTAGAACTGATTCAAATGTATTCTTTTTAATGGCTGAGTAATACTCCATAGTGTATATGTACCACAGCTGTCTTATCCATTCATCTGCTGATGGACATCTAAGTATGTACCCTTATGTTAAATGCAAGATTATTTACTATAGCCAAGATATGATAGCTACCTAAGTGCTCCTCAATAGGATGTGTGTGTGTGTGTGTGTGTGTGTATAATGGAATACTACTCATCCATAAAAAGAATGAAATCTTGCCTTTTGGAACAACATAGATGGACCTAGAGGACATTATGCTAAGTGAAATAAGTCAGACAAAGAAAAACAAATACTGTATGATTTCACTTATATGTCAGATCTTAGAAAAAAAAATGAAGAAACATAAAATATAAACAGAGCTTTAAATGCAAAGAACAAACAGGTGTTTGCCAAAAGGGATGAGAGTAGGAGGGAGAGAAAAATAGGTGAGGTAGATTAAGACATACAAACTTCCAGTTGCAAAATAAATGAGACATGGATTATGAAAGGTACAGTGTGGGGAGTATAGTCAATAACAATAACTATGTAATATCTTTGTATGGTGACAGAACACAACTAGCTTTATCATGGTGACCAGTTTAAAACATATAGAAATATTGAATTACTCTGTTGTGTGATTCACTGGGAGAAGGCAATGGCACCCCACTCCAGTACTGTTGCCCAGAAAATCCCATGGATGGAGGAGCCTGGTAGGCTGCCGTCCATGGGGTCGCTAAGAGTCAGACATGACTGAGCGACTTCTTTCACTTTCCACTTTCATGCACTGGAGAAGGAAATGGCAACCCACTCCAGTGTTCTTGCCTGGAGAATCCCATGGACGGAGAAGCCTGGTAGGCTGCAGTCCATGGGGTCGCACAGAATCAGACATGACTGAAGCGACTTAGCAGCAGTGATTCACTAACAGAGCGTTATATGTCAATTATACTTTAAAAACAAACAAACATTAAAAAACAAATAGATTTATGATTATCAGAAGTGGGGGCAGGGTGTGGGGAAGAACTGGATGAAGGCTTCAAAAAGTTCAAACTTCCAGCTGTAAGATAAATGAGTACCAGAGATATAATATTCAACATGTTAAATGCAATTATTAATAACACTGCTGTATGTTATGTGTTAGGTCTTTGGGGAAGAGTATGTTCTGGAAGTTCTCATCACAAGAAAAAAATTATTTTTCTATGTCTTTAATTTTGTACCTGTGTGAAATTGTGACTGGATTTGTGATAATCACTTCATGGCGTATGTGGTTCAAATCATTATGCTGTACACCTTGAACTTGTACAGTACTGCATGTTAATTATGTCTCAATAAAACTGAAAGGAAAAAACAATGGCATAAACCTCTATGTACTGGTAAGGAATGATGTTAAAGTTTTAAAAGTTTAAAAAGCAAGATGTTAGTGTTGTTATAATAGGATTCAATTTGTGGAATAATATAGGTGCCTGTGTGCATGTATTTATATGTACATATTTATATACACATATATATATAGATATGTTTATTTATCCATATATATTTGTATTACGCATAGAAAATCTGGAAGGTAAACTTAACTGCACAAGTTACTTTTATGAGTAGTATGATATGACAATTTTATAATTAAAATTATTTTTACAATTAAAAAGAAATACCTTGTGCTGGGTATAGTAGAGTTTCCATTCTTGAAATAAACTCAATAAATTAGACCTTTATTGAAGAGTGCAGAATGAAAAAATAAAGGTACATTTCAAGAATATGGCCAGCTCTACATTTGAAAGTACAAAATGTTCTAGTTGGCTTATATTTGGGCAAATCACTTTTCTTCAATTTATTCTCCTTATTGGTAACATATGGGGAACTGGACAAGAGGAGGACTAAGATCTCTTACAAAGTGACTAAGGTTCCTTATAAATTATGAGCCAGAGCAACTAGAAGACCAAAATGCATGGCAAAGGATAAAGACGGTGTACTTGAGACATAAATTGTCAATGTGATGTGTTTCTCCATGAAATATCAGCTCTTAGAATCTGTAGCCAGGCCTTGAATATTGTAGTAATAATATGAGAACAGACTTCTCAAGACAGCTGCCCTCAATTCCACTTAATAGTAAACAACTTCTGTTTTGCTTCAAAGTAAGATGTAAAAAATTTCAATTTATTTAATTTTCAAGTTCTTAAAATAAATGTCCTTACCATTTTCCCATTTCAAACATCTTTTTTCATTTCCACTCTTTGGAATACAACCCATTTAAAAATATATATATATGAATTCATCAACATAAAACAGACCAAAACAGCAAATCACAAGCACACACATTCACCTCACATTTCAGCTTTCTCCAACCTGCTGATGCTGCTAATATTGTTGACTCAATAAATAAACATCTTGCATGTGGCATAGAATATAATTCACAAGCTTTAAATTTATAGGTAAAAATATTATCACAATTCAAGTATTTATTTCTCTAGTGTCAGAGTAGGCAGTTCTCAAGTGTCTCAAGGGCTGTGTCCCAGAATTTGTTTTTTAATCTCCTAATATAGAAGTAAGAATATATTCTCCTACAGAAACAGTATTATAAATGCTTCATGTGTTCTCAGTCTAAACCACAATGACCTACCTAATCAATACTGCTACTGCTAAGTCACTTCAGTCATGTCCGACTCTGTGCGATCCCATAGACAGCAGCCCACTAGGCTCCTTTGTCCTTGGGATTCTCCAGGCAAGAATATTGGAGTGGGTTGCCATTTCCTTCTCCAATGCATGAAAGTGAAAAGTCAAAGTGAAGTCTCTCAGTCGTGTCCGACTCCTAGCGACCCCATGGACTGGAGCTTACCAGGCTCCTCCATCCATGGGATTTTCCAGGCAAGAGTACTGGGGTGGGGTGCCATTGCCTTCCCCGACCTAATCTATAGTGTACCCAAATCAGGGTATTTTTGAGGGACCGTGGAACCTAAGAAAGAAAGAAAACCCTTTGGAGTCTGAACCAGACTCACTTCCCAACTGAGCAAGTCACTTAAAGCCAATGAGCTTCAGTTTATTCCTATGTAAAAAAACAGTGATCATAATATTTATTTCCCAGAGTTTCCCTAAGGATTATCTGAGATTAGGTAGGTGGTCACTTCTTTATCCCTGCTTCCCCTTCTAGCTTCCTCTTTAAGTTTTTGCTATTCATTTGAAACCAGAGGAGGTTTTTACTTTATTTGCTCTGCACCATAATTATAGTCAGAAAAGGCAATGGCACCCCACTCCAGTACTCTTGCCTGGAAAATTCCATGGATGCAGGAGCCAGGAAGGCTGCAGTCCATGGGGTCACTAAGAGTCGGACACGACTGAGTGACTTCACTTTCACTTTTCACTTTCATGCATTGGAGAAGGAAATGGCAACCCACTCCAGTGTTCTTGCCTGGAGAATCCCAGGGACGGGGGAGCCTGGTAGGCTACCATCTATGGGGTCACACAGAGTCGGACATGACTGAAGTGACCTAGCATAGCATAGCATATAATTATAGTATTAATATTAACTAAACTATGAAAATGGGCTGGCCTACCTTTATTCACAGCCTCAAGCAGCATCTGAAGGATGGGTATGGCTCTAACTCTGGAGGAGCCAGACAACAGAGCCTTGGAGTTCCTGTCATGCTTGGGCAGTGATGGCTTCTATAACACAGTGGCACTTACACTCATCAGTTATTAACATGACAGGCTCTGGAGTTAGAAAGATCAAGTTTAAAATCCTGGATTAACCACTTACCAGGTATGTGAACTTGACCAATTTATTTAACTTCTGTGCCTCAATTTCTTATTCATGAAGTGAGAATAATAATACCTCCTACCTAAGAAGATCTGTTTATAGAGTAAAAGAAGAAATACATGTAAAATATTTACAATAATACCTTTATGATAAGATTTTTCTATAGTTTAAACTTGCTAATTATGGTTTCAGTATTTTCCAAACAAAAGAAAAGTCGAAAAAAAAAAGAAAAGAAAACATGTATATACTGCTGAATACAGATGGGTAAAATGTTACAATTAATTTTCCAACAGTTTTTCTTTGTTTATTTAAGAGATATTTTTTCTTCTTAATTGATAATACTTTGCTGCTGGACTTCCCTGGCAGTCCAGTGGTTAAGACTCTGCATTTCCAGTGCAGGAGGTACAGGTTCAATCCCTGATTGGGGAACTAAAATCACATGTGCCATGAATGCAACCACAACTTTTTTTTTTTAATATTTCATTGTTAAAAAATTATAACCATCATCTGAAACTTCAGTGAGTTGTGGTTTTTTTTGTTGTTTTTTTTTTTTTTTTTTTTTTTTTTGCTGGTGGAGGCTATGCTTTGAGGTTCAGATCAGATCAGATCAGATCAGTCGCTCAGTCGTGTCCGACTCTTTGCGACCCCATGAATCGCAGCACGCCAGGCCTCCCTGTCCATCACCAGCTCCCGGAGGTCACTCAGACTCTCATCCATCGAGTCAGTGATGCCATCCAGCCATCTCATCCTCTGTCGTCCCCCTTCTCCTCCTGCCCTCAATCCCTCCCAGCATCAGAGTCTTCTCCAATGAGTCAACTCTTCGCATGAGGTGGCCAAAATATTGGAGTTTCAGCTTTAGCATCATTCCTTCTAAAGAAATTCCAGGATTGATCTCCTTCAGAATGGACTGGTTGGATCTTCTTGCAGTCCAAGGGACTCTCAAGAGTCTTCTCCAACACCACACTTCAAAAGCATCAATTCTTCGGCGCTCAGCCTTCTTCACAGTCCAACTCTCACATCCATACATGACCACAGGAAAGACCATAGCCTTGACTAGGCGAACCTTTGTTGGTAAAGTAATGTCTCTGCTTTTGAATATGCTATCTAGGTTGGTCATAACTTTCCTTCCAAGGAGCAAGCATCTTTTAATTTCATGGCTGCAGTCACCATCTGCAGTGATTTTGGAGCCCAGAAAAACAAAGTCTGACACTGTTTCCACTGTTTCCCCATCTATTTCCCATGCAGTGATGGGACCAGATGCCATGATCTTCGTTTAACTGCTAGGGATGGTGGTTGCTACAGGTTGGGGTGACCTTGACGATTTCATAAAATAAGACAGCAATGAAACTTGCTGGGTCAACTGACTTTTCCTTTCATGAACAATTTCTTTGGAGCATGCAATACTATTTGAAAAAAATTTATCCACAAAAGAACTTCTTTCAAAATTGGATTCAATCCTCTCTAATCTTGATGATGCTTTATCAATTAAATTTATATAATACTTTATATCTTTTCTTGTCATTTCAGCAACCTTTCCAGTATCTTCATCGCAAGTAGATTCTATCTCAAGAAACCACTTTTTTTGCTTAGCCATAAGAAGCAACTCCTCATCTGTTCAAGTTTATCATGAGGTTGCAGCAATTCAGTCACATCTTCAGGCTTCACTTCTAACTCTTTTGCTATTTCCACCACATCCAGACTTACTTCCTCCACTGAGATCTTGAGCCCCTTAAAGTCACCCATGAGGACTGCAATCAACTTTTAAACTCCTGTTAATGGTAATATTTTGACCTCTTCTCATAAATCATAAATGTTCTTAATGGCCTCTAGGATATTGAATCCTTTCCAAAGAGGTTTTCAATTTACTGTGCTCAAATCCATGAGAGGAATCACTTATCTACATCAGCTATAGACTCACAAAGTTTATTTCTTAAATAATAAGACTTAAAAGTCAAAATTACACCTTCACCCATGGGCTGCAGAATGAATGTTGTGTTGGCACACATAAAATCTCATTGTATATCTTCCTTGGAGCTCCTGGGTGCATTGTCCATGAGCGGTAATATTTTTAAAGGAATTAAAGGACACCTTTGTTATTTATGAAATCAAAATTCAATGCTTTATGTCTTCTCATGGCATGCTGATGAATCAGAGCAAAAGGATGACTCTTAGTTCACAAGTCAGGTGTGAAAATTCTACTTCATTTTCTATCAGTCAGTCAGTTCAGTCGCTCAGTCATGTCTGACTCTTTGCAACCCCATGAACCGCAGCACGCCAGGCCTCCCTGTCCATCACCAACTACCAGAGTCCACCCAAACCCATGTCCATCGAGTCGGTGATGCCAACCAACCACCTCATCCTCTGTCATCCCCTTCTCCTCCTGCCTTCAATCCTTCCCAGCATCAGGGTCTTTACCAATGAGTCAGCTCTTTGCATCAGGTGGCCAAAGTATTGGAGTTTCAGCTTCAACATCAGTTCCTCCAATGAACACCCAGGACTGATCTTCTTTAGAATGGACTCATTGGATCTTCTTTCAGTCCAAGGGAGTCTTCTCCATCACCACAGTTCAAAAGCATCAATTCTTCAGTGCTCAGCTATCTTCACAGTCCAACTCTCACACCCATACATGACCACTGGAAAAACCATAGCCTTGACTAGATGGACATTTGTTGGCAAAGTAATGTCTCTGCTTTTTAATATGCTGTGAAGGTTGGTCATAACTTTTCTTCCGAAGAGTAAGCGTCTTTTAATTTCATGGCTGCAGTCACCATCTGCAGTGATTTTGAAGCCCAGAAAAATAAAGTCAGCCACTGTGTCCACTGTTTCCCCATCTAGTTAACATGAAGTAATGGGACTGGATGCCATGATCTTCGTTTTCTGAATGTTGAGCTTTAAGCCAACTTTTTCACTCTCCTCTTTCACTTTCAACAAGAGGCTCTTTAGTTCTTCTTCACTTTCTGCCATAAGGGTGGTGTCATCTGATATCTGAGGTTATTCACATTTCTCCCGGCAATCTTGATTCCAGCTAGTGCCTCCTCCAGCCCAGCATTTCTCATGATGTACTCTGAATATAAGTTAAATAAGCAGGGTGACAATATACACTCTTGATGTACTCCTTTTCCTATTTGGAACCAGGCTATTGTTCCATGTCCAGTTCTCACTGTTGCTTCCTGACCTGCACACAAGTTTCTCAAGAGGCAGATCAGGTGGTCTGGTATTCCCATCTCTTTCAGCATTTTCCACAGTTTATTATTACATTTTAATTTTTTGTATACTCCTCTTTCTGCCAGCATGACAGCAACTTGATCTCTGTATTTTGAGTTTTCTAGGAAAAGCATACAGTTTATTAGAGGCTTCATACAGTCCCCAGACATCAGGCTTGAGGCATCTCATGCCTTGAGACATCTCGTGCTTGCTGTCATCTGGCCACATAGACATCTGCTGAAATGTCTGATTGGGTTCTCAGTCATCCCTTGTCAAGGGCTGCCAGCAAGAGTCCCCATCTCAGTCTACTGGCCTCTTCAAAACACTTCTGTGCCTCACTTGAATCCCTCTGCCCCTTTCCTGTCATGCTGGGGCTCCCTAATTGCTACTTGTCTGTCTAAAATCCTAGACACACCAAGCAGCCTCTCCTTTGGTCAGGGACTAAATTAGAGAGAGTTGAGTCTGGGACCTACTTCCTCACTTCACTTCTCTTCCATCTCTATCCTTCAATGATGTTTCAAATCATGAGAAAGAGCTCCAAGTGATGCTAACCAAAATGTATGAAAAATCCTTGAGGGCACTTGAGAGCGAGGGTAATGATTTCTTCACATGAGGATGAAAAGAGGAGGGTGTCTATGTGGTGGTATAAGGAAGAGAGCAGCGGAAAAGAAAAGTAGCAGATATTTGCATGCTCAAGTCATTTCTGAGCTGTGTCTATAATAAACTGCATTTTCTCTTATTCCATTCCTTGATTTTCCCTTTTCTAATTCTGTTTTTCAGTTGGTGCTGTGCTACATAATCTTTTGTTAGTATCTTTTGGAGACCTTTCTGGGTCTCCTTGCTTTGATTTTATTTATTTATATCCCACCTTGTTCCAGAGCTTTCTTAACAAGACTATGCATACTGACACCCGTTATAACATCATTAATCTCTGCCTTCATCCTCTTAATGATCCTAGGTTCTTTTTCCTGGTTCTTTATCTTATCTTTCCTGAGTGGGAGCCTCTCAGGGTCCCTTTATATTATGTCTCTATTTTTACTAACATTGTTAAGCTAGTTTTTAGTTCATGTGGCTCTGTTATTTTCCAGGTCAATTTGATTTATATTTACAGCATTGTGAGAAACAATATCAAATGCTTTCTCCCATTTTGACATTCAAGGGAATCTTATCATATTTCCCTGAAAGACCAAGGACAACTTGAAGATACTTCTCAATTTTTGCCGTCTTTTTCTGAGGCAGTGCTATACTGTCACTACTGAATTTCAATGTGAATAGCTTGGAGCCTCATCTTTTGAAACTCTTTGGAAATAAGTGCATTAGGTTATCTTGTTCCTGGCCACAGGGGATATTTTAGAAAATAAAAGCTCCAAATCCTAAATGACAGCCATTTCCATTTCTAATGAATGGTATTTTGTCTATGAAGTCTTACTTAAATAATATATTGTTATTGGTATATTTATAGAGATACAGAATGTAACAGTTATGTTTTGCTTTTAATTCAAAAGCAACTACACAAACTAGAATAGGTTCCCAGGGACAGAACCCGAAAGAAATAAATTCAGATTTTTTTTAAAGGCTCTGACACAGATTACTTATAATAAAACAAGACAAGAATATCATGTTTCCTCAAGCCATCAATACTCAGCACTTTAGGTTAATGACTGCCCTCCATTTTGGTACTCTACCAGATTATGCACTCTGTCCTTTGAAGGACAGATTGTGTTGTTTTTCCTACAAACCATGTCAAAGATAAATAAAGCTACAGTTTGGGTTTAGGTTTAGAAACTAGCAAAAGTATTTTTAAAGCCACTGAATAGAGACAAAAAGAGGAAGTTGTTGTTTCAAATATCAGTATTTATGCTGACTTTTCATAGAGTTTGATATAAAAGACACACCCAGATGAAGCAGGACAGGTGACAGGGAAAGTTAAAAAAAAAAAAATCACTATACTTATTATACAATCATTTACAATAAAATTGATTATTAACCAATAAAACATATAAATTGATAGCCATCTTCCAAGTTTTCCCTGAAGTTTTCCCAGGTTTGTGACTTACTTATTTCATGAAATATGGAGTCCATGCAAACACAGAGGTTGGGATTTATATTTTTATGAAGAGAAAAAGACAGGCTGGTTATTTGAGAAATCTCTGTTCTCATCAGAACTTTGGGGTGAACAGACACAACAGAGTGTGATGCTTCATAAGAAAGAGAATAGTAATCTGCCCGTTGACCTACAACCTCTGCTGTTAACCCAATTAATCCTGTTCCAGATATGGTAAACACAGAGAGACGATTCCCTGGACTGCCCTGGATAAACAGTAAGTCTAATCGATTACTTTATAATTTTCCCATAATTAAATGCTACACCTCTTCTGAAAGGCAGATGCAGAGTGGTTTCATATTCTAATCTTAAAGAGGGAGCTCAGAGTATTTTGCTGCCACCCTGGAAATACCTACCTACCCTCTCCAGATTGGTCTCTTGGGGACCACAGCAGAGTCAGGCCTTCTGGAGGGCCAGAGACGGAAGCAGGCCTGGATCTGGGTAAGGCTAACAGACCCTGACAGAACTGAAATCCTTGGTTGGGGAACTAAGATCCTGCAAGCTGCACAGTGCAGCCAAGAGAAAAAAAAAAATGAAAGGAATTTATTAACTTGCCTATAAATACTGGATCAAGGAAGTGGAGGTTCCAATGAAGTCAATGAACAGAAATGCAGTGAAAGTTGTAGCTGAAACAGCTAATAGTATCCACCAAACCCATCCTACTTTTCTTCCTTTCAGAAATAGCACATCCCAATTTTTGGCTGTACACAAGAAGCTTAGCTAGAAACTACATTTCCCTATGTTCCTTTTAGTTAGGCGCTACAGACTGAATGCTTATGCTGTCTCAGAAATTTTATGTTCAAACCTAGTCTCCAATGTGAAGGCATTAGGAGTTGAAGCTCTTGGGAGATGCTTAGGTCATGAGAGTAGAACCTTCACACATTGTGTTAGTACCCTGCCTGGTAGGCTACAGTCCGTGGGGTTGCAAAGTGTCAGACACGACTGAGCGACTTCACTTTCACCCTTATAAAAGAGAACCTAGAGAGCTCCCTGGCTTCTACCATGTGAAAGCACAACAACAACAACAACAACACACCATCTGTAAACCAGAAAGCGTGCTCTCACCAGACGCAAAATCTACCAGTGCCTTGATCTTAAATTTCCCAACCTCCAAAACTAAGAGAAATAAATTTCTGTCATTCAGAAGCCATGCAATCTATGATATTTTGTTACTGAAGTCTATATGGACTAAGATACTAGGTATGACCATGTGACCAAGCATTAGCCAATGGGATATGGGTATAAGAAACATGTACAACTTTTGGGTCACACATCTTTTAATGAGAAAGCTGCTAGTCCTTTATTTCTTTTTTCCAATTTCCGGAAAATATATATGACAGTAGTAAACCAGTTTCAAATATGTGAACAAAAACAGGCTCTTCAAGGGTAGCAGAACTATAAGATAGAAGGAACTTGAGTCCCTTGATGACCTTGTAGAATGGAGCCCTTTGCAATCCTTGACCACCCATTTCCGACCTGTTACACGAGATGAGGAAAAGCCCTTGGATTTGAGTCTGTCCATTTCAACAGTTTATTGTTGTTCAGTCATTCAGTCATGTCCGACTCTGTGACCCCACGGACTGCACCACACCAGGCTTCCCTGTCCTTCACTGTTTCCCAGAGTTTGCTCAAACTCATGTCCATTGAATCAATGATGCCATCCAACCATCTCATCCTCCATCATGCCCCTTCTCCTTCTGTCCTCAATCAACAGCTTATTACCCTGTAGCTAATTTAGGTGGAATAAAGATGTACAACCTGAAGAATAGGATTATAAATAGAGATTAAGATAGTAGATTTTGTGACTTCACATATGGTGTAGTTTTGGGGAACAAATGTTCAAAATGGGATCATGGGAATTGTCTGCTGAAAGCAAGTGAAGACGGATAGAGTAAAAGATGGAAAGAAAATCTGAATCTAGCAAATACGGTTAACAATCTGTATGGTTATAAATTTACCTGGATGAGAACAGGAATGGGGATGGCAAGACAAAAACAATAAACCATATGACAAAGTGATCAATAGATGTTGGAAAACCTTGAACATCATAAATAAGAGGAACATGGTAGAAAGGAGATTGCTACAGTTGATTGACATGAGGCTCAAGGTCCCAGGGATATTTTCCCCAGAGTGGAGGAATAATATTATAGAAGTAGTAATACCGGTTACTGGTGATTCTAGTCCAGATATTATCATTAACTAACTTAGCAAATAATTTTACATCTCTTGGTCAAAAAACTCTCACTTGTGAAGGGAGAAAAATGGGTTAGATTATATCTAGCTTCCTTACAGCTCTAACATTTCATGATTTTAACTTAGAATTGCATCCAAATTCCCTAATTCTGATAACAAGCCAATCTTCCACTTGCTTTAAAACCATGTCACTACACCGTTAATGGAACATAAACCCAGGGTTAGTGCCTCTTGGGGAGAGTGATGAAATGGTACATAAACAAGTCACTTCCCTTCTCTCTCCAGCAGAGATGCTCAACTTTAAATTCATTCTCTTTGTGTCTGTGAGCTGTGGTTCACATCTGTGTGAGCTGATTTCCTATTATCTATCGTGATTTGCAGAAAAATCTAAGCCCAGAATTTAATGGGACCTATGGGAGAATCTAGGCCCAGGCAGGTCAGGCGGTGTCTTGAGTGACCTCTTTCTGACCTGTGCAATTTTATTACCCAGCTGCTGGTGGAGAGTGGTTGCTTACAAGATAGCATTTCCCTTTTCTTCAGCTATTTGGATGTTTCCTCTTTGCTTTGCTTTTTTTTAAATTTCTTTTGGTTTCCATCATTTATCTTTCAAATTGCTTATTTCAATTCATATGTATATTGTGTGTGTGAATTTCATATACATATATACAACATAGTATTACTAATTTCCCAAACTTTCAAATAATCTAAGCACTATTTTGATAATTGAGTGCTAAAAGTAAAATGCTTTAGTACTCTGCTAATGAGTCCCAAGCTTTTCATTTTGGCTTCCTTTACCTTTGGCAATGCTACTTTACATCTTCCTAAGCCTCTGAGCTTCTAATACTTCCCTTCTTGTGCTTGACTCAGCCAACTTGGGTGTAGGGCCCTTGCTGCACCTGGTCCACCATCTGTCTTTTTTTCCCCCTTTTCTAATAGGACAAACAGCAGCACAGGACAGAGCTAGAATTGATTATTAGGCAAAGATATATGTTCTATTGAATTGAGTTTGTCTTTAGTAACCATGGAATAGGATTATTTCAGCTCTATTTTCTTTTCCATTCTTTTCTACTTCTGACTCTCATATGGGAAAATCACTGTTTCTTAGGGGTCATGATGTAAACACTGAAGTGAGATTCCCCTCACACCAAAGATCTTCCTGATTCTTTCATTGGTTACCATGCCTATGTAAAGGTCTACAAGGTGAACTTCAACGCTTTAATTGGGAGAGGAAAAAAAAAATAAAAACTGATTAGTTGGGAAGATGTTGATTATTATTTACTTGTTCTATACCTAATGCTATCTTCTTTGTTTTGTGTTGATTTTCTATGAAAGAGGGAAATGTTAGTTGTGAAGCTAAGGCTAACAGTGTTTAACATCCTCTAACCCATGAGATTGGAGAAGGAAATGGCAACCCACTCCAGTGTTCTTGCCTGGAGAATCCCAGGAATGGGGAGCCTGGTGGGCTACCATCTCTGGGGTCACACAGAGTCGGACACGACTGAAGTGACTTAGCAGCAGCAGCAACCCATGAAATTAGACTAAGTCTGTCATTGCTGTTTTTTTCTCAGCATCAGCATAGATCATTGTAGTGCTTATTACAGTGGTAAGTTAGTCATTTGAGTTCATTTATTGAAAGTAGGACCTGCTAGCTTGCAATCTCCTTCAGGGCTAGAACATAATATTTTTATTTTTCAACACTCTATCATGACTTGCAGTTTCTAGATATTCAAAATATTGAGAGACTTCCCTGGTGGTCCAGTGGCTAAGAAGCTATACTCTCAATACAGGGAGACTCAATCTCTGGTCCAGGAATTAGATCCCACATGCAACTAAAAAAAAAAAAAAAATCCAATACTGCAACCAAGACCATGCTCAGCCAAATAAATATTTTTAAAAATTTGAGTGAATGAATGTAAGTAGCATTATACTGAGTAATATTTCTCAGAGTTTTTTAAGTGTTCATGCCTTTCAGGCACTTCGTTTCCAGAAGTGCCTGCCTAAGTGTTAAACCCTGAAAATAATAATAGGTAAGATTTGAATAAGAATTGGTACAGCACTCATGACTGCATTGGTGATGTTCACAGTATTAGGAAAGAACCTACAACACAAAGAATATACATTCAGAATATAATGTTTTCTTTTTCTTTCTTTTCTTTTTTTGTTTAAACTCAGCAGGCGCTCCAGGGCCACTTCTATTAAAATCAATTATCTCTACATTCTAAATATGTGGAAGTGCAGCTAGGAAATTCACAGTTAACATCTTGTCATGTAAACTAGGCTTTACCAGAAAACGTAATATTAAAGTGTCCCTAAACATAATCAGTCATCTGTCCCTCACACATCCCACTATGCATTAGCAATCACTAACTATTTATTATTACCTTTTTCCTTTTAATTAATTGCATTGATAACAGGTCACAAGTGCTAAATGAATAGGTATAATTCAGAGTGTACCTTAAGTCATTCATATTCATTTTTTTCTAAATTATGGCATAAATACCAAAATTTCTTATTACATATGCTTATTGTCAATAAAATCTCTCATGTAGATATGAAGTAGTACAATTTCTGTGTGTTTCAAATAAAATCAGATGAAGGACTACATGAATCTCATAGGACTCCTACTAAGTATCCAAACCATAGATGAATGTGTGAGTAAGTAACCAAAACTTTAGCCTATGCCTATATCATTCAGAGAACAGATCTCCAGAAGAAGGTCAATGACTATTTTTTGACAATTTTTAGTAGATAAGTTTTATTTTCTAGTTCTTTTTAAATTTTTATTTTATATTGCAGTATAGTTGATTAACAATGTGCTAGTTTCAGGTATACAACAAAGTGAATCAGTTGTACATATCAGATCAGATCAGTCGCTCAGTCGTGTTCAACTCTTACGACCCCATGAATCGCAGCACGCCAGGCCTCCCTGTCCATCACCAACTCCCGGAGTTCACTCAGACTCACATCCATCAAGTCAGTGATGCCATCCAGCCATCTCATCCTCTGTAGTCCCCTTCTCCTCTTGCCCTCAATCCCTCCCAGCATCAGAGTCTTCTCCAATGAGTCAACTGTTCACATGAGGTGGCTAAAGTACTGGAGTTTCAGTTTTAGCATCATTCCTTCCAAAGAAATCCCAGGGCTGATCTCCTTCAGAATGGACTGGTTGGATCTCCTTGCAGTCCAAGGGACTCTCAAGAGTCTTCTCCAACACCACAGTTCAAAAGCATCAATTCTTCGGTGCTCAGCCTTCTTCATATACATGTGTCTATTCTTTCTCAAATTCTTTTCCCATTTAGGTTATTGCAAAACACTGAGCAGCATTCCCTGTGCTATATATTAGGTCCTTGTTGATTATCTATTTAACTTTTTAAATTTTTTTGGCCTCTCTACACAGATGCAGGATCTTAGTTCCACACCCAGGGATCCAACCTGTGCCCCCTGCAATAGGATTGCATAGTCTTAACCACTGGACCACCCAGGAAATCCCTACACTGCCTTTAAACTACATTTTCCAATTTAGATGCGTATTTTGGTTATTGTTGTTGTTTAGTCACTAAGTCGTGTCTGACTCTTTTGTGATTTCATGGACTATGGCCACCAGGCTCTTCTGTCCATAGGATTTCCCAGGCAAGAATACTGGAGTGGGTTGCCATTTCCCTTTCCAGGGGATCTTCCTGACCCAGGAATTCAACCCACGTCTCCTGCTTTGCAGGTGGGTTCTTTACCACTGAACCATGTGGGAAGCCCTTATATATATTAGCTTTAGATATTTTTCCATTATAGGTTATTGTAAGATATTGAGTATACTTTACTATGCTATACAACAGTAACATGTCTTGTCTTCCTCAACTGTATTGCAAAGGGAGGAATCAATCTCAGGCTTATATTCTTCTATTGTTTTCAATTCTGTTTGAATATATGCTGCTGCTGCTTCTGCTAAGTCACTTCAGTCATGTCCAACTCTGTGAGGCTAGAAAATAAATGCTTATAAATGTGGCTATACCATGATATATTTTTTTATGTTTATGTTTAATAAATATTCTGTTTTTTTCTTGATTTATTCTTCCTTCTGCTACTACCATCACCCCACCACCCCAAACATCCATATGTTTCATTTGAATTAGAAGGTTTTTATTTCTCTCTGAGGTCCTCTGCCATCCTTTTCTGCAAATTATCATATATTCTGTATAGATGTTAAACCTTCATATTTTTTAACTTAATTTATAGCAATTTGCTGGTCAAATGTATCATCTTCATCCATATCACCTAAAGTAATTACATAGAAAACACTGCTGCTGTTTGCCATGTTCAACTTGGACATAAATGAAGATGACTCTATCCTGATATTACTGGGTTGGCTCTTGAATAAGTAGGAACATATGTGGTATGTCCAAAGTAAATGGATGACTTACTCTCCCAGATAACTTGATTTGGCAAAAATAAAACAAGGTTTCCTGGCTCTTTTTCCCATTGTCCAATAAAAATAAACCTTTGAGACAGCTTTTCTCCCATTGACACTCCATTAACTGCCAGTATTGCTGGAGCAACACTGTTATAAATATGCAAAGTGTATTATATGCAGGCCTATTTTGCATGCCATGCCTGTGTCCCTAGCTGCCTGCTATTTTTGTTTAAGTCCAACATGTTTTGATGTGCTTATTTTGTTGTTTTGTTTTGAATTCTGTGATATTGAATGATTAAAAACAGTTTCTAAAGAATCATCAGATATCCAAATGTTGCTGATATATGTCCAAAATCTAACCTTCTGTTTGGATAGAAATTTCTATGTTAACATTACAGTAACACAGAAAGGTGTGTTTCATAAAATTCTTCATACAGGATTTAAGTGATACCGAAATCATGTGGATGATGTGCCTATAAACTCAAAAATGTCAGTGTGTGTGACTGGGCTATGTAATGCCAGAGCAGAATGGAAATTCAGAGATATTTGGATTCAACATTTTCATTTATTAAAAACTTGAAGCCAAGGTATATTAGGGTATTTGTTCATGGCTACACGGTCAACTTATTGACAAACTACACCAAGCCACACTACTAGTGACTCTTGGTTCTGAGTTCTTCTCCTATACAAAAATCAGATATAGTAGTTGTGTCATCCAGAATAGGACAGGGTGGCCTTTATCCCAGAGTGCCTTATTTTCCATGTGCTGGGATGAGCTGCCCTGCTGAGATACATCAGCCTTGCTCTTTCAATATGCCCAGGTATAAATAAGTCCCTAGAGGCAGAATCTCACTACATGAAAGCTATTTAACACTGAGGTAGTCATAAGAATGAAATTTTATAATTGACATTGAGAAATAAATAGCAAATTTTATAAACTGTAAGATTCAAGAAAGCATTACATCACAGCCAAAGCTAGATACGCATCACTTTATTCATCAGCCATGAGGACCTACCACAGGTGTCAATTCATTCTTAAATCACCAGAGAATTTCCCTCTAGGTTCAGAAGGTACAAACTCAAAAACCTATAGGGACTGGCAGTTAAGTTGCTGAAACAGCTGTGTGTAATACCACAGGGAATGGTAACGAGTCTGGTAAAATAGAATATAAATATCCTATTTAAAGGGAGCAGCTGCTCCTCGTCTCTAGACAGTACCTATCAACTAAAAATTTGAACTTATTATAAAAACTTTCTATTTTTGGAGAGGAAGAAAAATCAATTAAAAAATACATTCCCACATTTCTCTAAAGAAGGCATACACATATACAACAGACACATGAAAAGATGTTCAGTATTGCTAATTGTTAGAGAAATTCAAATTGAAACTATTACATACAATGCAGTATCACTTCACACCAGCTTAATGGCCATCATTACAAAGTTTACAAATAACAAATGGTGGAGGGGGTGTACAGAAAAAGGAATCTTCCTATACTGTTGGTGGGAATGTAAATTCATGCAACCACTATGGAGAACAGTGTGAAAATATCTTTAAAAACTAAAAATAGAGTTACCATATGATCCACCAATTCCACTCCTAGGCATGGATCAGAAAGGATGGAAATTTTAATTCGGAAAAACACATTTGCTCGATTTTCATAGCAGCACAATTTACATTAGCCAGGATATGGAAGCAACTTAGGTGTCCATCAACAACAGATGGATAAAGAAGATGTGGTATATATACACAAGGGAATATTAATCTGCCATTAAAAAGAATGAAATCATGCCATTTATAGCAACATCAGATCAGATCAGATCAGATCAGTCACTCGGTTGTGTCCGACTCTTTGCAACCCCATGAACAGCAGCACGCCAGGCCTCCCTGTCCATCACCAACTCCTAGAGGTCACTCAGACTCACATTCATCGAGTCGGTGATGCCATCCAGCCATCTCATCCTCTGTCGTTCCCTTCTCCTCTTGCCCCCAATCCCTCCCAGCATCAGAGTCTTCTCCAATGACTCAACTCTTCGCATGAGGTGGCCAAAGTACTGGAGTTTCAGCTTTAGCATTTAGCTATGTTATAGCAACATAGATGGACCTAAAGATTTTCATACTAAATGAAGTAAATCAGACAGAAAAAGACAAATATCATATGGTATCACTTATATGTGGAATCCAAAAAGATATAAATGAGTTTATTTATAAAACAGAAATATACTCACAGACATAGAAAACAAACTTTGATTACCAAAGGGAATAGCAGGCATAGGAGGGTGTAAAGGTTGGGGAGATAAATTAAGAGTTTGGGATTAACATAAATGCACTACTATGTATAAAACAGATAAACTACAAGGACTTACTTTATAGCACAGGAAATTATACTCAATATCTTGCAATAACCTATAATGGAAAAGAATCTGAAAAAGAATATATACATGTGCATATGTGTGTGTGTATATATATAATATATATATAACTTAATCACTTTGCTGTACACCTGAAGCCAACATAACATTGTAACTTAACTATACTTCAATAAAATGGTTTTTAAAAAATTTTCCCATTTTTATATGCTCACAACTATTTATGAATCTTTATTTTTATTACATGAGACAAAAAGTTTTGGTCTAGCAAAAGACACACAGGTGTATAGAACAGTCTTTTGGACTCTGTGGGAGAAGGTGAGGGTGGGATGATTAGAGAGAATAGCATTGAAATATGTATATTATCATATGTGAAACAGATCGCCAGTCCAGGTTCGATGCATGAGACAGGGTGCTCAGGGATGGTGCACTGGAATGACCCTGAGGGATGGGATGGGGAGGGAGGGGGGAGAGGGGTTCAGGATGGGGAACACATGTGTGCCCATGGCTGATTCATGTCAATGTATGGCAAAAACCACTACAATACTATAAAGTAATTAGCCTCCAATTAAAATAAATAAATTAATTTTTTTTTAAGTTTTGGTCTAAATTCACCTCTGGGTCTTCACTTTAGATTTCCTATGCAGAATTACATAGGAAGTCAAGTCATAACCAGATGTTTGCTTACCTATAATAGGGTCAGAACAAGAAGAGTTATGATCATTTACTGTTTCCAGTCTAATAAAGTCCCATATAGAGTATCCATTAGGGATAATGTTAGCAATGAGGAACAGAAATACTATAAACTCACTTTCTCCATTCCTTGCACCTATGTCCAAACCAAGGATGGACTTGTCCTTGACCCAGATATATTCTTGCTCTAATAGCTTAGAATCATTTTTCTTTTGTATTGTACATACGGCTCTATCCAACTTTACCTCAACAATTTTCTCCACTTTTCCTGTGTTTCTGAATGGCCAACCCTCTTCTGATTAAAACAAAATTCTTCTATCAGTTCAGTTCAGTTCAGTTGCTCAGTCATGTCCATCACTTTGTGACCCCATGGACTGCAGCACTCCAGGCCTCCCTGTCCATCACCAACTCCCAGAGTTCACTCAAGTTCATGTCCATTTAGTCGGTGATGTTATCCAACCATCTCATCCTCCGCCACCCCCTTTTCTTCCCACTCAGAGTCTTTTCAAGATCTTCAATCTTTCCCAGCATCAGAGTCTTTTCAAATGAATCATTTCTTCGCATCAGGTGGCCAAAGTATTGGAGTTTCAGCTTCATCATCAAACCTTCCGTGAGTACTCAGGAATGATTTTCTTTAGGATGGACTGGTTGGATCTCCTTGCAGTCCAAAGGACTCTCAAGAGTCTTCTCCCACACCACAGTTCAAAAGCATCAATTCTCTGGTGCTCAGCTTTCTTTATACTCCAACTCTCACACCCATACTGCTGGAAAAACCATAGCCTTGACTAGATGGACCTTTGTTGGCAAAGTAATGTCTCTGCTTTTTAATATGCTCTCTAGGTTGGTCATAACTTTTTTTCCAAAGAGTAAGCATCTTTTAATTTCATGGCTGTAGTCAGTCACCATCTGTAGTGATTTTGGAGCCCTCCAAAAAATAAAGTCAGCCACTGTGTCCACTGTTTCCCCATTCATTTGCCATGAAGTGATGGTACCGGATGCCATGATCTTTGTTTTCTGAATGTTGAGCTTTAGGCCAACTTCTTCACTTTCTTCTTTCACTTTCATCAAGAGGCTCTTTAGTTCTTCTTCACTTTCTGCCATAAGGGTGGTGTCATCTGCGTATCAGAGGTTATTAATGTTTCTCCTGGCAATCTTGATTCCAGCTTGTGCTTCATCCAGCCCAGCATTTCTCATGATGTATTCTGCATATAAGTTAAATAAGCAAGGTTACAATATACAGCCTTGACGTACTCCTTTCCCTATTTGGAACCAGTTTGTTGCTCCATGTCCAGTTCTAACTGTTTCTTCTTTACCTGCATACAGACTTCTCAAGAGGCAGGTTATGTGGTCTGGTATTCCCATCCCTGAAGAATTTTCCACAGTTTGTTGTAATCCAAAAGGCCAAAGGATTTGGTGTATTTAATAAAGGAGAAGTGAATGTTTTTCTAGAATGCTATTGCTTTTTTGATGATCCGAGAGATGTTGGCAATTTGATCTCGGTTCCTCTGCCTTTTCTAAATCCAGCTTGAACATCTGGAAGTTCACAGTTCACATTACTGCTGAAGCCTGGCTTGGAGAATTTTGAGCATTATGTTACTAGTGTGTGCAATGAGTGCAATTGTACAGTAGCTTGAGCATTCTTTGGCATTGCCTTTCTTTGGGATTGGAATGAAAACTGACCTTTTCCAGTGCTGTGGCCACTGTCGATTATCCAAATGTGCTGGCGTATTCAGTGCAGCACTTGGACAGCATCATCTTTTAGGATCTGAAATAGCTCAACTGGAATTCTAACACCTCCACTAACTTTGTTTGTAGTGATACTTCCTAAGGCCCTCTTGACTTTGCATTCCAGGATGTCTGGCTCTAGGTTCGTGATCACACTATCATGATTATCTGGGTCATGAAGATCTTTTTTGTATAGTTCTGTGTATTCTTATCACCTCTTCTTAATATTTTCTGCTTCTCTTAGGTCCATACTATTTCTGTCCTTTACTGTGCCCATCTTTGCATGAAATGTTCCCTTGGTATCTCTAATTTTCTTGAAGAAATCTCTAGACTTTCCCATTCTATTGTTTTCCTCTATTTCTTTGCATTGATGACCTATTGCCTCCTATACGATGTCACAAACCTCTGTGCATAGTTCTTCAGGCACTCTGTCTATCAGATGTAATCCCTTGAATCTATTTCTCACTTCCACTGTATAATCATAAGGGACTTGATTTAGGTCATACCTGAATGGGCTAGTGGTTTTCCCTACTTTCTTCAATTTAAGTCTGAATTTGGTAATAAGGAGTTCATGTTCTGTGCCACAGTCAGCTCCCGGTCTTGTTTTTGCTGCCTGTATAGAGCTTCTTCATCTTTGCTGCAAAGAATATAATCATCTATTTGATTTTGGTATTGACCATCTGATGATGCCCATGTATAGAGTCTTCTCTTGTGTTGTTTTAAGAGGGTGTTTGCTATGACCAGAGCATTCTCTTGGCAAAACTCTATTAGCATTTGCCCTGCTTCATTCTGTACTCCAAGGCCAAATTTGCCTGTTATTCCAGGTATCTCTTGACTTCCTACTTTTGCATCCCAGTCCCCTATGATTAAAAGGACATCTTTTGGGAGTTTAGTTCTAGAAGGTATTGTAGGTATTCATAGAACCATTCAACTTCAGCTTCTTCAGCATTACTGTCTGGGGCAAACTGGGATTACTGTGATATTGAATGGCTTGCCTTGAAAATGAACAGAAATCATTCTGTAGTTTTTGAGACTGCATCCAAGTACTGCATTTCTGACTCTTTTGTTGAATATGATGGCTACTCCATGTCTTCTAAGGGACTATTGCCCACAGTAGTAGATATAATGGTCATCTGAGTTAAATTCACTCATTCTGGTCCATCTTAGTTTGCTGATTTCTAAAATGTCGATATTCACTCTTGCCATCTCCCATTTGACCACTTCCAATTTGCCTTGATTCATGGACCTAAAATTCCTGGTTCCTATGCAATGTTGCTCTTACAGCATTGGACTTTACTTCCATTACTAGTCACATTGATCACATTGATCTGGCACCCAAATTACTGCCTCAATTTTTCCTCATTCTTGACACACAAAACATGCATATAACAGAGGGAACAAATCATTTCATTTTCAAACAGGAGAAACCATATTCCCTATGAGATGCTGAACTGGTAGAGTCATGAGCTAGTAGTTGAGGGGGAGTGACAATGCTAGCCCATTCTCTTTGCTTAAGCACCAAGAAGTATGTCATGGGCACCACTTGCCAGATAGTAGCAGCTCCAAGTTTCCTTCCAGTGCCTCCAGAGATGAGAGTCAAATAGGCAGGAGGTATCTCAGTTGCCTTTAATAAAGCTCCAAAAATCTTTTACCTATAATCAGCTTATATAAGCTCCAATTATTCTGTCCCATTAATTAAGAACTATATAGCCTCCCCCCATTTTGCACTTAACCTTTAAAACTATACTTAGACACAGTATAATATAATGATATGGATTCCAAAATAAAACTGTCTTCACAGTTTGTTCTAACACCTAAAAGTCTTATGTCTTAGTTTCTTCATTTCTCAAAAATGTATTAACATAGGATATATGTCATAGAGGATTTTTAATTATTAAATGAGTTAATGTCTGATATTTAGGATAGTATCTGGCATATGATAAGCACTGTAGTCATTTTATTTAACTATTTTTAGTTATTACCTACATTACCATCTCTGCAGCTGTGTCTTTGTAATTGTTTCCTGATGATTCTATCCCATTGCCTTCATAATTTCATACATATTTGTCAAGCAGATGTCCGAATTTCTGGTTCATAAAATATGCTCATCATAACTAAAGAATATTTATTTCTAAAATAGTACTGCCATTCAGTTTTCCTATCCTTAAATGCCAGCTGCAGAGGCCCCCAGCAGGAAATATCTCTTGATGTCTTAGTCCCTAGTACTCTGTCCCTCTTCTGTGTTTTGGTCCATAAAGAGGCAATTTCTTTAGACACTTTTGCTGCAAATCAAATCTCAAATGTAAAATAATGAGTACATTTTTTTTTAAGTCACAAAAGGATATTCAGTAAAGCTGATCCAAGTTCCTTTGATTCTAGATTGTATACTTATTCCAAATTAATGAGGCACTTTAAATTCCACTGTCATTTTCATTTTTTCTCTCTTCAGGATAACTAGACTTCTGGTCATTAAAAATAATTTTCAGAAAAACTCCATTGTATCAGAGATCGTTGTTACTTTAATAAGCTAGTCTCTCCAGTAAGTTACATGGGCTTTATTACTTTTCACATATTGCTTTCATTTTTCAAAATATTTAAGGAAGATATAATGTTACCTCTTGTTATAGAGGTAACATTTTCAGCTATCCATTGCTGTGTAATAAATCACCTCAAAATTTAGTGGCTTATGATAATAGCCATATTACTATCTCTCACGTTTCCTTAAGCATAAGTTGGATGGTCCTTCTGTGCTATAGGATATTGGCTGGGTTTATAGTTGTCTAGGGGCTCAACTGCACTGAGACAGACAAGATGGCTGACTCTCAGGCTGGCAGTTGCTACTGGATGTCCACCAGCAACATACCTTGGGCCGTGGATCAGGGCACCTCTGGCCTCATGGGGCTTATGGCATGACAGCTGGAGTTTTTGAAGGAATATCACAAGAGTGAGTGTTCCAAGAGAAAAGGAAGAGAAGATATTAATCCTTTTAAGACCTGAACTCAGAAGATCCAGGACATTCTATTGGTCAAAACCGTCACAATGTAGTCCAGATTCAAAGGGACGGAATATAGTCTTTTCCTGTGAGGAGTAAGGGAGGGACTGCCAAAGGCCATCTTTGGAGACTGGCTACCATGGTAACCAAAACTGTCCTCTTGCCCACAGATTTCTTCTGTCTGGTGATAGACAACAAATGGAATAAGAATTGAGAAAGTAGTTCAATAGATCATTGTTGTTTATTTTATATAAAGTAGTGCATCTGTCAATCCAAAACCCCTAATTTACTGTATAGCATGGGGAACTATATTCAGTATCTTGTAATAACCTATAATGGAACAGAATTTGAAAAAGAATAAATATGTATGTATAACTGAATCACTTCTTTGTTGCGCACCTGAAACAAATACATTGTAGATCAATTATACTTCAGTTTTTTTAAAAAATTAAAAAGATAGTAGCTCAAAATACAAAATAAGTTTAAAATGTCTTTAAATTTCATTGAGAGGGGAGGAGCTAAGATGGCGGAGGAATAGGACCAGGAGACCACTTTCTCCCCCACAAATTCATCAAAAGAACATTTAAATTCCAAGTAAATTCCACAAAACAACTTCTAAACACTGGCAGAGGACATCGGACACCCAGAAAAGCAACCCATTGTCTTTGAAAGGAGGTAAGAAAAAATATAAAAGACAAAAAAAGAGACAAAAGAGGAAGGGACAGAGCTCCATCCTGGGAAGGGAGTCTTAAAAAGAGAGATGTTTCCAAACACCAGGAAACACTCTCACTGCTGAGTCTGTGCTGAGCTTTGGAAGCACAGAGGGCAACATAACAGGGAGGAAAAATAAATAAACAATTAAAACCCACAGATTGCGAGCCCAACAGTAACTCCCTTAGCAGAGAGACAGCGCAGACGCCTGCACCCACCACTAGCAAGAGGGGGCTGGGCAGGGAGGAACGGGCTGCATCACTTATAGTAGGGATATGGCCTGAATGCCCCGAGAGCTATCTGGGCAAACTAATTTGGGCTAGCAAACCAGACTGTGGGATGACTACCACACAAAGAGCCAACCCTAACCTAGGACACCGCCAGGCCCACGCATGGAACAAAGGACTGAACAGAGATAGCCAGCTTCAGACCATCCCCCTCCAGTGACAGCCAGCCAGAGCCGGAAGGGGGCAATTGAAACCCCAGAGAGACATTATATACAAAACTGTAAGCAGGCTTCTTTGCTAACTAAGACTTCTTGGGGTTCTGGACGGTCAACATCCGCCTGGGAAGGTGTGCCAGTTGTACACCCAGAGAACCGAGTGGCGGGGAGGCGATAAGTCACAGCAAGCACGTTTGCCAAATACCTCATCACCTGAGCTGCTCGGACCTGGGAAGGGCACAAAACGCAGGCCCAATCGAGTCTGCGCCTCTGAGGACTACCAGAGTGCCTGAACCTGAGCGGCTTAGACCTGGGAGGTGCAAGCAGCCCAGGGCTGGCCTCAGATGGTTCCTGGGGGAGCAAAGTAGAGCCTGAGCAGTGTGGGCAAGGAGTGTGCTACATGCACCGTGAGTTGGGGCAGGCCCAGTGTGGCTGAGGCACTGCGAGCACATGCCAGTGTTATTTGTTTGCAGCGTCCCTCCCTCCCCACAGCGTGACTGAACAAATGAGCCTAAAAAAAAAAAAAGTGTCCACCACCGCCCCCTTTTATCAGGGCAAAAATCAAACACTGAAGAGACCAGCAAACACAAGAAGCTATAACAGAGGGAACCACCTTGGAAGCGACAGGCAATAGATTAAAACCCTGTCATTAGTACCGACTACATAGGAAGGGGCCTATAGACCTTAAAAAATATAAGCCAGACCAAGGAACCAGCCGGAAATGAACTGACCCCACAATACCCACAACACCAGAGAAAGTCCTAGATATATATTTTACTATTTTTAAGATCACTCTTTCTTTTTTTTTAATGTTTTAAAAAATTTTAAGTCCTCTATTACTCTTTTAATTTTCACTTTTATAACCTACTATTACTTTGCAAAAAAAAAAGACCCTATTTTTTAAAGCAAACTTCATATATATATATTTTATAATTTTTGTGACCTTGTTTTTTTTTTTTTTTTTCTCTTTCTTTCTTTTCTTTTTTTCTTCTTTTCTTTAACATTGTATTTTTGAAATTCCAAACTCTACTCTAGATTTTTAATTTTAGCTTTTTGGTATTTGTTATCAATTTTGTACCTATTTTTTTTTTTTACAATTTTTGTGACTTTTTTTCTCTCTTTCTCTTCTTTTCTTTAACATTGTATTTCTTAAATTCCAAACTCTACTCTAGATTTTTAATTTATGCTTTTTGGTATCTGTTATCAATTTTGTACATATATTTTCTTTATGATTTTTGTGACTTTGTTTTATTTTTCTCTCTCTCTTTCTTTTCCTTCTTCTTTTCTTTAACATTGTATTTTTGAAATTCCAAATTCTACTCTAGACTTTTAATTTTTGCTTTTAGGTATTTGTTACCAATTTTGTACCTTTAAGAACCCAATCTTCAGTACTCATCTTTTACTTGGGAGCGAGATTACTGACTTGACTGCTTTCTCCCCCTTTGGACTCTCCTTTTTCTCCACCAGGTCGCCTGTGTCTCCTCCCCTAACCCCTCTCTACTCTACCTAACTCTGCGAATTTGTGTGTGTTCCAGACGTGGAGAACATTTAGGGAACTGATTACTGGCTGGATCTGTCTCTCTCCTTTTCATTCCCCACTTTTATCCTCCTGGCCACCTCTGTCTCCTTCCTCCCTCTTCTTTTCTCTGTATAACTCCATGAACATCTATGAGCGGTCCAGATGTGGAGTGCACATAAGGAAGTGACTACTGGCTAGCCCACATCTTCTCTATCGATTCCACCTCACCTCATTTGGGTCACCTCTAACTTCCTCCTCCCTCTTCTCTTCTCCATGTAACACTGTGAACCTCTCTGGGTGACCCTCATGGTGGAGAAACTTTTCAGTTTTAATCTAGATGTTTCATCAATGGTGCTGTATAGAAGGAGAAGTTTTGAGACTACTGTAAAAATAAGACCCATAACTAGAAGCAGGAGGCTTAAGTCCAAACCTTGACTCCAGGGAACTCCTGACTCCAGGGAACATTAATTGACAGGAACTCATCAAACGCCTCCATACCTACACTGAAACCAAGTACCACACAAGGGCCAACAACTTCCAGGGCAAGACATACCAAGCAAATTCTCCAGCAACACAGGAACACAGCCCTGAGCTCCAATATATAGGCTGCTCAAAACTACTACAAAACCATAGACATCTCATAGCTCATTACTGGACACTTCATTGCACTCCAGAAAGAAGAAATCCAGCTCCATCCACCAGAACACTGACACAAGCTTCCCTAACAAAGAAACCTTGACAAGCCACCTGTACAAATTCACACACAGGAAATTCCACAATAAAAAGAACACTACAAACTGCCAAAAATACAGAAAGAACACCCCAAACTCAGCAATATAAACAAGATGAAGAGACAGAGGAATACCCAGCAGGTAAAGGAACAGGATAAATGCCCACCAAACCAAATGAAAGAGGAAGAGATAGGGAATCCACCTGATAAAGAATTCCAAATAATTATAGTGAAATTGATCCAAAATCTTGAAATCAAAATGGAATCACAGATAAATAGCCTGGAGACAAGGATTGAGAAGATGCAAGAAAGGTTTAACAAGGATCAAGAAGAAATTTAAAAAAGAGTCAATATATAATGAATAATGCAATAAATGAGATCCAAAACACTCTGGAGGCAACAAATAGTAGAATAACAGAGGCAGAAGATAGGATTAGTGAACTAGAAGATAGAATGGTAGAAATAAATGAATCAGAGAGGAAAAAAGAAAAACCAATTAAAAGAATTGAGGACAATCTCAGAGACCTCCAGGACAATATTAAACGCTACAACATTCGAATCGTAGGAGTCCCAGAAGAAGACGACAAAAAGAAAGACCATGAGAAAATACTTGAGGAGATAATAGTTGAAAACTTCCCTAAAATGGAGAAGGAAATAATCACTCAAGTCCAAGGAACCCAGGGAGTCCCAAACAGGATAAACCCAAGGCAAAACACCCCAGATCAGATCAGATCAGATCAGTCGCTCAGTCGTGTCCGACTCTTTGCGACCCCATGAACCGCAGCACGCCAGGCCTCCTTGTCCATCACCAGCTCTCGGAGGTCACTCAGACTCATATCCATCGAGTTAGTGATGCCATCCAGGCCCTCACTAGTGACCTGCCCCCAATCCCTCCCAGCATCAGAGTCTTCAATGAGTCAACTCTTCTCATGAGGTGGCCAAAATACTGGAGTTTCAGCTTTAGCATCATTCCTTCCAAAGAAATCCCAGGGCTGATCTCCTTCAGAATGGACTGGTTGGATCTTCTTGCAGTCCAAGGGACTCTCAAGAGTCTTCTCCAACACCACAGTTCAAAAGCATCAATTCTTCGGCACTCAGCCTTCTTCACAGTCCAGCTCTCACATCCATACATGACCACAGGAAAGACCATAGCCTTGACTAGGCGAACCTTTGTTGGTAAAGTAATGTCTCTGCTTTTGAATATGCTATCTAGGTTGGTCATAACTTTCCTTCCAAGGAGTAAGCGTCTTTTAATTTCATGGCTGCAGTCACCATCTGCAGTGATTTTGGAGCCCAGAAAAATAAAGTCTGACACTGTTTCCACTGTTTCTCCATCTATTTCCCACAAGATACATATTAATCAAATTAACAACGATCAAACACAAAGAACAAATATTAAAAGCAGCAAGGGAAAAACAACAAATAACACACAAAAGAATTCCCGTAAGGATAACAGCTGATCTTTCAATAGAAACTCTTCAAGCCAGGAGGAAATGGTAAGACATACTTAAAGTGATGAAAGAAACCAGGTTTGATGCATGATACTGGATGCTTGGGTCTGGTGCACTGGGAAGACCCAGAGGGATGGTATGGGGAGGGAGGAGGGTGGAGGGTTCAGGATGGGGAACACATGTATACCTGTGGCAGATTCACTTTGATATATGGCAAAACCAATAAAATATTGTAAAGTTAAATAAAATAAAATTTTTTAAAAAAGAAAATAACCTACAGCCCAGATTATTGTACCCAGGAAGGATCTCATTCAAATATGAAGGAGAAATCAAAAGCTTTACAGACAAGCAAAAGCTGAGAGAATTCAGCACCACCAAATCAGCACTCCAACAAATACTAAAGGATATTCTCTAGACAGGAACCCAAAACAATAAAGTAAATGGCAACAGGATCATACTTATCAATAATTACCTTAAACATAAATGGGTTGAATGCCCCAACCAAAAGACAAAGACTGGCTGAATGGATACAAAAACAAGACCCCTACAAATGTTGTCTACAAGAGACCCACCTCAAAACAGGGGACACATACAGACTGAAACTGAAGGGCTGGAAAAAGATTTTCCATGCAAATAGGGACCAAAAGAAAGCAGGAGTAGCAACACTCATATCAGATAAAATAGACTTTAAAACAAAGGCTGTGAAAAGACACAAAAAAGTCACTACATAATGATCAAAGGATCAATCCAAGAAGATGATATAAAAATTATAAATATATATGCACCCAACATAGGAGCACCACAATATGTAAGACAAATGCTAACAAGTATGAAAGGAGAAATTAACAATAACACAATAATAGGGGAGACTTTAATACCCCACTCACACCTATGGATGGATCAACTAAACAGAAAATTAACAAGGAAACACAAACTTTAAACCATACAATAGACCAGTTAGACCTAATTGATATCTATAGGACATTTCACCCCAAAACAATGAATTTCACCTTTTTCTCAAGCACACACGGAACCTTCTCCAGGATAGATCACATCCTGGGCCATAAATCTAGCCTTGGTAAATTCAAAAAAATTGAAATCATTCCAAGCATCTTTTCTGACCTCAATGCAGTAAGACTAGATCTCAATAACAGGAGAAAAATTATTAAAAATTCCAACATATGGAGGCTGAACAACACGCTGCTGAATAACCAACAAATCACAGAAGAAATCCAAAAAGAAATCAAAATCTGCATAGAAACGAATGAAAATGAAAACACAACAACCCAAAACCTGTGGGACACTGTAAAAGCAGTCCTAAGGGGAAAGTTCATAGCAATACAGGCATACCTCAAGAAACAAGAAAAAAGTCAAATAAATAACCTAACTCTACACCTAAAGCAACTAGAAAAGGAAGAAATGAAGAACCCCAAGGTTAGTAGAAGGAAAGAAATCTTAAAAATTAGAGCAGAAATAAATGGAAAAGAAACACAAGAGACCATAGCAAAAATCAACAAAGCCAAAAGCTGGTTCTTTGAAAGGGTAAATAAAATTGACAAACAATTAGCCAGACTCATCAAGAAACAAAGGGAGAAAAATCAAATCAATAAAATTAGAAATGAAAATGGAGAGATCACAACAGACAACACAGAAATACAAAGGATCATAAGAGACTACTATCAGCGATTATATGGCAATAAAATGGGAAATGTGGAAGAAATGGTCAAGTTCTTAGAAAAGTACAACTTTCCAAAACTGGATCAGGAAGAAATAGAAAATCTTAACAGACTCATCACAAGCATGGAAATTGAAACTGTAAGCAGAAATCTTCCAGCAAACAAAAGCCCAGGTCCAGACGGCTTCACAGCTGAATTCTACCAAAAATTTAGAGAAGAGCTAACACCTATCCTACTCAAACTCTTCCAGAAAATTGCAGAGGAAGGTCAACTTCAAAACTCAATCTATGAGGCCACCATCACCCTAATACCAAAACCTGACAAAGATGCCACAAAAAAAGAAAACTACAGGCCAATATCACTGATGAACATAGATGCAAAAATCCTTAACAAAATTCTAGCAATCAGAATCCAACAACACATTAAAAAGATCATACACCATGACCAAGTGGGCTTTATCCCAGGGATGCAAGAATTCTTCAATATCCTCAAATCAATCAATGTAATACACCACATTAACAAATTGAAAAATAAAAACCATATGATTATCTCAATAGATGCAGAGAAAGCCTTTGACAAAATTCAACATCCATTTATGATAAAAACTCTCCAGAAAGCAGGAATAGAAGGAACATACCTCAAGATAATAAAAGCTATATATGACAAACCCACAGCAAACATTATCCTCAATGGTGAAAAATTGAAATTGTTTCCTCTAAAGTCAGAAACAAGACAAGGGTGCCCACTTTCACCATTACTATTCAACATAGTTTTGGAAGTTTTGGCCACAGCAGTCAGAGCAGAAGAAATAAAAGGAATCCAAATTGGAAAAGAAGAAGTAAAACTCTCACTGTTTGCAGATGACATGATCCTCTACATAGAAAACCCTAAAGACTCCACAAGAAAATTACTAGAACTAATCAATAAACATAGTAAAGTTGCAGGATATAAAATAAACACACATAAATCGCTTGCATTCTTGTACACTAATAATGAGAAAATAGAAAGAGAAATTAAGGAAACAATTCCATTCACCATTGCAACAAAAAGAATAAAATACTTAGGAATATATCTACCTAAAGAAACTAAAGACCTATATATAGAAAATCAAAGAGGACACTAATAGATGGGAAAATATACCATGTTCATGGATTGGAGGAGTCAATATAGTGAAAATGAGTATACTACCCAAAGCAATCTATAGATTCAATGCAATCCATATCAAGCTACCGACGGTATTCTTCACAGAGCTAGAACAAATAATTTCACAATTTGTATGGAAATACAAAAATCTCGAATAGCCAAAGCAATCTTGAGACAGAAGAATGGAACTGGAAGAATCAACCAGCCTGAATTCAGGCTCTATTACAAAGCTACAGTCATCAAGACAGTATGGTACTGGCACAAAGACAGACATATAGATCAATGGAACAAAATAGAAAACCCAGAGATAAATTCACGCAACTATGGACACCTTATCTTTGACAAGGAGGCAAGAACATACAGTGGAGAAAAGACAATCTCTTTAACAAGTTTTGCTGGGAAAACTGGTCAACCACTTGTAAAAGAATGAAACTAGAACACTTTCTAACACCATACACAAAAATAAACTCAAAATGGATTAAAGATCTAAACGTAAGACCAGAAACTATAAAACTCCTAGAGGAGAACATAGGCAAAACACTCTCTGACATACATCGCAGCAGGATCCTCTATGACCCACCTCCCAAAATATTGGAAATAAAAGCAAAAATAAACAAATGGGACCTAATTCAACTTAAAAGCTTCTGCACAACAAAGGAAACTATAAGCAAGGTGAAAAGACAGCCTTCAGAATGGGAGAAAATAATAGCAAATGAGGCAACTGACAAACAACTAATCTCAAAAATACAAGCAACTCCTACAGCTCAATTCCAGAAAAATAAATGACCCAATCAAAAAATGGGCCAAGGAACTAGACATTTCTCCAAAGAAGACATACAAATGGCTAACAAACACATGAAAAGATGCTCAACATCACTCATTATCAGAGAAATGCAAATCAAAACCACTATGAGGTATCATTTCACACCAGTCAGAATGGCTGCTATCCAAAAGTCTGCAAACAATAAATGCTGGAGAGGGTGTGGAGAAAAGGGAACCCTATTACACTGTTGGTGTGAATGCAAACTAATACAGCCACTTTGGAGAACAGTGTGGAGATTCCTTAAAAAACTGGAAATAGAACTGCCATATGACCCAGCAACCCCACTGCTGGGCATACACACTGAGGAAACCAGAATTGAAAGAGACACGTGTACCTCAGTGTTCATTGCACCACTGTTTATAATAGCCAGGACATGGAAGAAACCTAGATGTCCATCAGCAAATGAATGGATAAGAAAGCAGTGGTACATATAAACAATGGAGTATTACTCAGCCATTAAAAAGAATACATTTGAATCAGTTCTAATGAGGTGGATGAAACTGGAGCCTATTATACAGAGTGAAGTAAGTCAGAAAGAAAAACACCAGTACAGTATCAGATCAGATCAGATCAGTCGCTCAGTCGTGTCCGACTCTTTGCGACCCCATGAACCGCAGCACGCCAGGCCTCCCTATCCATCACCAGCTCCTGGAGGTCACCCAGACTCATGTCCATTGAGTCAGTGATGCCATCCAGGCATCTCATCCTCTGTCGTCCCCTTCTCCTCCTGCCCTCAATCCCTCCCAGCATCAGAGTCTTCTCCAATGAGTCAACTCTTCGCATGAGGTGGCCAAAATACTGGAGTTTCAGCTTTAGCATCATTCATTCTAAAGAAATTCCAGGACTGATCTCCTTCAGAATGGAGTGGTTGGATCTTCTTGCAGTCCAAGGGACTCTCAAGAGTCTTCTCCAACACCACAGTTCAAAAGCATCAATTCTTCGGCGCTCAGCCTTCTTCACAGTCCAGCTCTCACATCCATACATGACCACAGGAAAGACCATAGCCTTGACTAGGCGAACCTTTGTTGGTAAAGTAATGTCTCTGCTTTTGAATATGCTATCTAGGTTGGTCATAACTTTCCTTCCAAGGAGTAAGCGTCTTTTAATTTCATGGCTGCAGTCACCATCTGCAGTGATTTTGGAGCCCAGAAAAAGAAAGTCTGACACTGTTTCCACTGTTTCCCCATCTATTTCCCATGTAGTGATGGGACCAGATGCCATGATCTTCGTTTTGTGAATGTTGAGCTTTAAGCTAACCTTTTCACTCTCCACCTTCACTTTCATCAAGAGGCTTTTTAGCCCCTCTTCACTTTCTGCCATAAGAGTCATGTCATCTGCATATCTGAGGTTATTGATATTTCTCCCAGCAATCTTGATTTCAACTTGTGTTTCTTCCAGTCCAGCATTTCTCATGATGTACTCTGCATATAAGTTAAATAAACATGGTGACAATATGCAGCTTTGACGTACTCCTTTTCCTATTTGGAATCAGTCTGTTGTTCCATGACCAGTTCTAACTGTTGCTTCCTGACCTGCATACAGATTTCTTAAGAGGCAGATCAGGTGGTCTGGTATTCCCATCTCTTTCAGAATTTTCCATAGTTTATTGTGATCTACACAGTCAAAGGCTTTGGCATAGTCAATAAAGCAGAAATAGATGTTTTTCTGGAACTCTCTTGCTTTTTCAACGATCCAGCGGATGTTGGCAATTTGTGGAATTTAGAAAGATGGTAACAATAACCTTGTATCAGATCAGATCAGATCAGTCGCTCAGTCGTGTCAGACTCTTTGCAACCCCATGAACTGCAGCATGCCAGGCCTCCCTGTCCATCACCAACTCCCGGAGTTCACTCAGACTTGCATCCATCGAGTCAGTGATGCCATCCAGCCATCTCATCCTCTGTCGTCCCCTTCTCCTCCTGCCCCCAATCCCTCCCAGCATCAGACTCTTCTCCAATGAGTCAACTCTTCGCATGAGGTGGCCAAAATACTGGAGTTTCAGCTTGAGCATCATTCCTTCCAAAGAAATCCCAGGGCTGATCTCTTTCAGAATGGACCGGTTGGATCTCCTTGCAGTCCAAGGGACTCTCAAGAGTCTTATCCAAAACCACACATCAAAAGCATCAATTCTCTGGCACTCAGCCTTCTTCACAGTCCAGCTCTCACATCCATACATGACCACAGGAAAGACCATAGCCTTGACTAGGCGAATCTTTGTTGGCAAAGTGATGTCTCTGCTTTTCAATATGCTATCTAGGTTGGTCATAACTTTCCTTCCAAGGAGTAAGCGTCTTTTAATTTCATGGCTGCAGTCACCATCTGCAGTGATTTTGGAGCCCAGAAAAATAAAGTCTGACACTGTTTCCACTGTTTCTCCATCTATTTCCCATGTAGTGATGGGACCAGATGCCATGATCTTCGTTTTCTGAATGTTGAGCTTTAAGCCAACCTTTTCACTCTCCACTTTCACTCTCATCAAGAGGCTTTTTAGCCCCTCTTCACTTTCTGCCATAAGGGTGGTGTCATCTGCATATCTGAGGTTATTGATATTTCTCCCAGCAATCTTGATTCCAACTTGTGTTTCTTCCAGTCCAGCATTTCTCATGATGTACTCTGCATATAAGTTAAATAAACATGGTGACAATATGCAGCCCTGACGTACTCCTTTTCCTATTTGGAACCAGTCTGTTGTTCCATGTTCAGTTCTAACTGTTGCTTCCTGACCTGCATACAGATTTCTCAAGAGGCAGATCAGGTCGTCTGGTATTCCCATCTCCTTCAGAAACCTTGTATATGAGACAGCAAAAGAGACACTGATGTATAGAATAGTCTTTTGGACTCTGTGGGAGAGGGAGAGGGTGGGATGATTTGGGAGAATGGCATTGAAACATGTATAATATCATATATGAAACGAGTCACCAGTCCAGGTTTGATGCATGATATTGGATGCTTGGGGCTGGTGCACTGGGACGACCCAGAGGGATGGTATGGGGAGGGACGAGGGAGGAGGGTTCAGGATGGGGAACACATGTATACCTGTGGCAGATTCATTTTGATATATGGCAAAACCAATACAATATTGTAAATTTAAAAATAAAATAAAATATTTTAAAAAAGAAAAAACAACAAAAAATTTCGTTGAAATTTAATAGAAAGAAATATGGTCTTGGAATCAGAATACTGGGGTTTGAGTCAAGTCTCTATAATTTGTAAGCTAAATGTGATCTAGAACAATTCATCAAAACTGAGTATTTTAGATTATTCTCCTACACAAACAGATGGAAAGAAGATGGGTAAGAAACTGTTCCTGGGAAGGAAAGGAAAATAACTGATAAATGGCCAACATGTAAATTTCAAAGAGATAATCAGACTTTGGGAGACAAACTCAGTGTCTCAACATAGTCTCAAGGTACTGTCAAGCTCCTCTGATCATTGTCATAACCACAAAACATAAAAGCCACGTGGATGGGTCAGATCCCAAGGAAGGTCAAAGATAAAAGGGAAAACGAAGAATGGACCAAGGAACAGGGCTGCAGGCACAGGTCAAACAACAGGCAGAGATACAAAGATTAGCATAACCCTGGTCTCTCTGCATTTTTATCCAGATATTCTAAATTAATAAACAATTCTAAATTTAAAAATTGCAACTCTAGTTCTACACCAGAACTGTCTGTGAAACCTAAAAAAGCCTAAGTCCACAATGTGTACACTATTTCTCCACCTGGGGTATACTTTTCTCCTGGTTAATTACAATCCATTTTGTTTAGTCTCACTCAGTAGTCCCATCTCCCAAAGGGCTACCCAGAGACCCCTTCAGCTCAGGTTAGACTCTGTATATTCCTTTGTTTTCCCAAAGATTATAGAATTTAGCATGTCGTGTTTTCTTGTTTCTCTTCTTTAGCATACTATAAAGCTAGTGAATTTATAAGGCAGACTTAGACCATTCAGGTATGAGCCAAATCAAATCCCTTATGATTATACAGTGGAAGTGAGAAATAGATTTAAGACACTAGATCTGATAGAGTGCATGATGAACTACGGAATGAGGTTCGTGACATTGTACAGGAGACAGGGATCAAGACCATCCCCATGAAAAAGAAATGCAAAAAAGCAAAATGGCTGTCTGGGGGAGGCCTTACAAATAGCTGTGAAAAGAAGAGAAGCGAAAAGCAAAGGAGAAAAGGAAAGATATAAACATCTGAATGTAGAGTTCCAAAGAATAACAATAAGAGATGAGAAAGCCTTCTTCAACGATCAATGCAAAGAAATAGAGGAAAACAACAGAATGGGAAAGACTAGAGATCTCTTCAAGAAAATTAGAGATAAAAAGGGAGTATTTCATGCAAAAATGGGCTCGATAAAGGACAGAAATGGTATGGACCTAACAGAGAAGCAGAAGATATTAAGAAGAGGTGGCAAGAAAACACAGAAGAACTGTACAAAAAAGATCTTCACGACCCAGATAATCACGATGGTGTGATCACTGACCTAGAGGCAGACATCCTGGAATGTGAAGTCAAGAGGGCCTTAGAAAGCATCACTACGAACAAAGCTAGTGGCAGTGATGGAATTCCAGTTGAGCTATTCCAAATCCTGAAAGATGATGCTGTGAAAGTGCTGCACTCAATATGCCAGCAAATTTGGAAAACTCAGCAGTGGCCACAGGCCTGGAAAAGTTTTCATCCCAATCCCAAAGCAAGGCAATGCCAAAGAATGCTCAAACTACCGCACAATTGCACTCATCTCACACGCTAGTAAAGTAATGCTCAAAATTCTCCAAGCCAGGCTTCAACAATATATGAACTGTGAATTTCCTGATGTTCAAGCTGGTTTTAGAAAAGGCAGAGGAACCAGAGATCAAATTGCCAACATCTGCTGGATCATGGAAAAAGCAAGAGAGTTCCAGAAAAACATCTACTTCTGCTTTATGGACTATGCCAAAGCCTTTGACTGTGTGGATCAAAATAAACTGTGGAAAATTCTGAAAGAGATGGGAATAACAGAACATCTGACCTGCCTCTTGAGAAACTTGTATGCAGGTCAGGAAGCAACAGTTAGAACTGGTCATGGAACAACAGACTGGATCCAAATAGGCAAAGGAGTACGTCAGGGCTATATATTGTCACCCTGCTTATTTAACTTATATGCAGAGTACATCATGAGAAATGCTGGACTGGAGGAAACACAAGTTGGAATCAAGATTGCCAGGAGAAATATTAATAACCTCAGATATGCAAATGACACCACCCATATGACAGAAAGTGAAGAGGAACTAAAAAGCCTCTTGATGAAGGTGAAAGAAGAGAGTGAGAAAGTTGGCTTAAAACTCAACATTCAGAAAACTAAGATCATGGCATCTGGTCCCATCATTTCATGGGAAATAGATGGGAAAACAGTGGAAACAGTGTCAGACTTTATTTTTCTGGGCTCCAAAATCACTGCAGATGGTGATTGCAGTCATGAAATCAAAAGACACTCACACCTTGGAAGGAAAGTTATGACCAGCCTAGACAGCATACTGAAAAGCAGAGAAATTACTTTGTCAACAAAGGTCCATCTAGTCAAGGCTATGGTTTTTCCAGTGGTCATGTATGGATTTGACTGTTGGACTGAGAAGAAGGCTGAGCACCAAAGAATTGATGCTTTTGATGTGTGGTGTTGGAGAAGACTCTTGAGAGTCCCTTGGACTGCAAGGAGATCCAACCAGTCCATTCTGAAGGAGGTCAGCCCTAGGATTTCTTCGGAAGGAATGATGCTAAAGCTGAAACTCCAGTACTTTGGCCACCTCATGCAAAGAGTTGACTCATTGGAGAAGACTCTGATGCTGGGAGGGAATGGGGGCAGGAGGAGAAGGGGACGACAGAGAATGAGATGGCTGTATGGCATCATTGACTCGATGGACTTGAGTCTGAGTGAACTCCGGGAGTTGGTGATGGACAGGGAGGCTTGGGATGCTGCAATACATGGGATCGCAAAGAGTCGGACACGACTGAGAAACTGAACTGTATTGAACTGGACTGAACACAAAGCCACTATCTTCTACCTCCAAGACAGATGATAGCTAGATAATGTGAGGGAGTCAATTCCTAGGCAGATGGATAAGAAGTCCAGGATCACCAAGGAAGAGAAAGGTGTCTGGGACTCTCAAAATGGGGACAGGAGTCTGGAATTCTCAAGGAGAAGAAAAGGACAAATTTTTTTCCCTCTACATTCCTTCAGATCAGATCAGTCACTCAGTCATGTCCGACTCTTTGTGACCCCATGAATCGCAGCACACCAGGCCTCCCTGTCCATCACCAACTCCCGGAGGTCACTCAGACTCACCTTCATCGAGTCAGTAATGCCATCCAGCCATCTCATCCTCTTGCCCCCATTCCCTCCCAGCATCAGAGTCTTCTCCAATGAGTTAACTCTTCGCATGAGGTGGCCAAAGTCCTGGAGTTTCAGTTTTAGCACCATTCCTTCCAAAGAAATCCCAGGGCTGATCTCCTTCAGAATGGACTGGTTGGATCTCCTTGCAGTCCAAGGGACTCTCAAGAGTCTTCTCCAACACCACAGTTCAAAAGCATCAATTCTTCGGCACTCAGCCTTCTTCACAGTGCAACTCTCACATCCATACATGACCACTGGAAAAACCACAGCCTTGACTAGACGGACCTCTGTTGGCAAAGTAATATCTTTGCTTTTGAATATGCTATCTAGGTTGGTCATAGGAGTAAGCATCTTTTAATTTCATGGCTGCAGTCACCAACTGTAGTGATGTTGGACCCAGAAAAATAAAGTCTGACACTGTTTCAACTGTTTCCCCATCTATTTCCCATGTAGTGATGGGACCAGATGCCATGATCTTCATTTTCTGAATGTTGAGCTTTAAGCCAACCTTTTCACTCTCCACTTTCACCTTCATCAAGAGGCTTTTGAGTTCCTCTTCACTTTCTGTCATATGGGTGGTGTCATCTGCATATCTGAGGTTATTGATATTTCTCCCAGCAATCTAGATTCCAACTTGTGTTTCCTCCAGTCCAGCATTTCTCATGATGTACTCTGCATATAAATTAAATAAACAATGATACAATATACAACCTTGATGAACTCCTTTTCCTATTTCGAACCAGTCTGTTGTTCCATGACCAGTTCTAACTGTTGCTTCCTGACCTGCATACAGGTTTCTCAAGAGGCATATCAGGTGGTCTAGTATTACTATCTCTTTCAGAATTTTCCACAGTTTATTGTGATCTACACAGTCAAAGGCTTTGGCATAGTCAATAAAGCAGAAATAGATGCTTCTCTGGAACTCTCTTGCTTTTTCCATGATCCAGCAGATGTTGGCAATTTGACCTCTGGTTCCTCTGCCTTTTCTGAAACCAGATTGAACATCAGGTTGTTCACGGTTCACATATTGCTGAAGCCTGCCTTGGAGAATTTTGAGCATTACTTTACTAGCGTGTGAGATGAGTGCAATTGTGTGGTAGTTTGAGCATTCTTTGGCATTGCCTTGCTTTGGGATTGGAATGAAAACTGACCTTTTCCAGTCCTGTGGCCACTGCTGAGTTTTCCAATTTGCTGGCATATTGAGTGCAGCACTTTCACAGCATCATCTTTCAGGATTTGGACTAGCTCAACTGGAATTCCATCACCGCCACTAGCTTTGTTCGTAGCAATGCTTTCTAAGGCCCTCTTGACTTCACATTCCAGGATGTCTGGCTCTAGGTCAGTGATCACACCATCGTGATTATCTGGGTTGTGAAGCTCTTTTTTCTACAGTTCTTCTGTGTATTCTTGCCACCTCTTCTTAATATCTTCTGCTTCTGTTAGGTCCATACCATTTCTGTCCTTTATCGAGCCCATCTTTGCATGAAATGTTCCTTTGTTATCTCTGATTTTTTTGAAGAGATCCCTAGTCTTTCCCATTCTGTTGTTTTCCTCTATTTCTCTGCATTGGTCACTGAAGAAGGCTTTCTTATCTCTTCTTGCTATTATTTGGGACTCTGTATTCAGATGTTTATATCTTTCCTTTTCTCCTTTGCTTTTTGATTCTCTTATTTTCATAGCTATTTGTAAGGCCTCCCCAGACAGCCATTTTGCTTTTTTGCATTTCTTTTCCATGGGGATGGTCTTGATCCCTGTCTCCTGTACAATGTCATGAACCTCATTCCATAGTTCATCAGGCACTCTATCTATCAGATCTAGTGCCTTAAATCTATTTCTCACTTCCACTGTATAATCATAAGGGATTTTATTTAGGTCATACCTGAATGGTCTAGTGGTTTTCCCTACTTTCTTCAATTTAAGTCTGAATTTGGTAATAAGGAGTTCATGTTCTGAGCCACAGTCATCTCCTGGTATGTTTTTGCTGACTGTATAGAGCTTCTCCATCTTTGGCTGCAAAGAATATAATCAATCTGATTTTGGTGTTGACTATTTGGTGATGACCATGTATAGAGTCTTCTCTTGTGTTGTTGGAAGAGGGTGTTTGCTATGACCAGTGTATTTTCTTGGCAAAACTCTATTAGTCTTTGCCTTAATTCATTCCGTATTCCAAAGCCAAATTTGCCTGTTACTCCAGATGTTACTTGACTTCCTACTTTTGCATTCCAGTCCCCTATAATGAAATATAGTCTTAGTACATTACACAACTCAGTTTAAACTCTTTACTATGGATTATACAACATTGTATCCTGCTGGAGGACAGTTTCTCCTTCCTGAAAACCTTCTGACCAATCCTGATATCTTAGAATGCATATTATGGAAGTGGATATTGTAGGGTCTTTCTATTGTTAAATTCTAATCTTGTTATCCTAGAATATAAATTGTGGGAGTGGGTCTGATAAAATTTTCATAAACTTGAGACATTCTTTTGATTTATTGTAATAACTAATTAAAAGGTATATAACTCCATTGCTAACACTCGCAAGGGAGTACTCTTTCTGCCCCCTTGTAATGTCTATGTCAGAAGCTTTCTCTATCCCTTTTATACTTTAATAAAACTCTATTGCACAAAAGCCCTGAGCGATCAATCCTCATCTCTGGCAGAGGCCAGGATCCTGGCGTCTTTCATGGTTCAGCAACAACCTTTCAATAGATGGAAGAAATGAAAGAAGAAAGGGAGGAAGGAGGAAAAGATGGAAGGAGGTAGAGGGAAGGAAAGGAGAGAGGAAGATCACATACCCAGTACTTTTATACCATTTCCAATAAACATATGAATACACATTTATATCTTGGCCACTTGCCAAGAGGTTCTAAATCAATGGATATATATTTTTATAGGTTTTATTCCTGATGTATAGTCAGGGTTGATATTTGTTGCTTTATGTTTGATATGCAAAAAGTCAGCTTTTACTGGCATATTGATCCAAATGTTAAGATCTGACATATATACACTATTGATACTATGTAAAAAACAGGTGACTAATGAGACATTACTGTATAGCATAGAGAACTCTACTCAATGCTCTGTAATGACCTAAATGGGAAAGAAATCCAAAAGAGAGGGGAATCTATGTATATATATATATATATATATGATTCAGTTCCCTCTACAGCAAAAATTAACACAACTTTGTAAAGCAGATATACTCCAATAAAAAGATTTTTAAAAATTAAATTAAAATTTTTAATGTTGGGCATGAAGGGTAGGAATACCATATATTTCTCCTGGTCCAGATATGGAAACCAAGGGAACCAGCTAATTTTTTTTTTTTTTTTTTTCATTCATTACCTGTCAAGCAGTGTTCCAATGTCCTCAATATATTTTCTTCTCACTGTAATGACAACAATAGTATCTTACTGTCTCCATTTTTACTGATAAAGAAGTTGAGGAATGATACAGAAAGAATAAGTAATTTGGCAAGGAGCAGATAGAGCCTGGTACACAAAAAACAACCACAACATCTTAGGGACTGTGTCCCATTAGATTCTCTGTATACTTCTATATACAAAACTGTGCACAGACTGATGTTGAATACATATTTACTGGTAAATAATGATAAATGGGGCTTACTTTGTCTCCTTTCATAGAAAACATACTAGTGCATATAAAATGATTAAACCACAAAAACAAGTAACAAGGTAATAAGTATATATTCAGCTACAGTGCTACCTCTGGGTGTAGCAAGATGGCAAAATATGGAACATGAAGCAATACAGCAGAAAAAGTAATGATTGAATTGAGTAAAACGTTTTCTAAGTAACAGGTGAGACCCTTTCAAGGGACATTCAGATATGTGCTCTTTTCTTCTCACAAAATCCAATACCAGGGCCCTTGTGCAGTTGCACAGGACCCATGGTTAGAAGGTAAACTCTTCTGCTGTCACTATCCTGAAAGTTTTAATAAATTTTGAACAATCCACCCATTTTCAATTTACACTTAGCTCCATCAACTTTGTAGTCAGTCCTGTCCAGGAGAAGGGAGCAGCAGATGATGAGATGGTTAGAGAGCATCACTGACTCAATGGACATGAATCTGAGCAAGCTCCAGGAGATAGTGGGGAACAGGGAAGTCAGGCATGCTGCAATCCACGGGATTACAGAGTCAAGACATGACTTAGCAACTGAACAACAGCAACCTATCCGTGAAATCCTACAAAGCCCCTCACTACACGGCAATATGTAAAGGAGGCATTTTGTAATAAGTGGTTACCATCAACATGTTTACAAAAATGGCAGAAATTAGGTAAATATCTGTAATAATAAACAAGAAGAGAATTGTTAGACTAATAGAAACACAGAGTCTTAAAAATCCTGTAATCAGCATATCAACCTTAAACCAAAGAAGTGACAAGGCTGACATGAACCAGATTAGATCAGCAGTTATCAGCCCAGCATGGACTACAAAAATGGATCAATGGACAACAACAAGCAAGGACAGGGAAAAAAACAGACATGGATGAATATTAGAAGGACAATATCCTTAGCAGTAGTGGCAGAGTGTTTTTTCAAAACCTCTTGAAAAATAAATTGGTAATAAATGTGGGGGAGAGCATTCATTTATCTGGATACCATTTTCAACTGTGTTATGCTTAAGTGAACTGCTTAGTAATCTGTATATAATTTAATTTCATGATGTGAATTCAGTCATTTCAATTAATCATTTTTGATGTCTTTGTAAACCACTGAGTTAAAAGAACCTCTTCCAGAATTATTAATCACAGGAAAATAACTGGATATTTGTGCTGACATTCTTATTACTCAGAAGGAACAAATGAAGCAAGAAGATAGTGGTGCTAGTGGTAAAGAATCTGCCTGCCAATACAGGAGATGAAAGAAATGCAAGTTCTATCCCTGGGTCAGGAAGATACCCTGGAGAAGGAAATGGCAACCCACTCCAGTATTCTAGCCTGGAAAATTCCATGGGCTGAGGAGCCTGGTGGGCTACGGTCCATAGGGTTGCAAGAGTTGGTCATGACTGAGCAGAGCAGACACATGAAAACTCAAGACTTTCTGTTTAAGTAAGTTAGTTGCTTAGGACATTCACTAGCAGGGAACAGGTACTCATAAAAATGTCCAATATTTGAGGATTTTTTGTGGATTATTCTTTTAACCCCTTTATGAACACTCTGTGAGGTAGATACTATTTCGATCTCCATATTTTTTCATTCATTTTATTTCATTTTACTAATTTATTTATTTCTATATAAGTATAGTTGATTTATAATGTTTCAAGTGTAGAGCAAAGTGACTCAGTTATATATATATAATAATAATGTATATCATTTTCATATTCTTTTCGATTATGTGTGTGCATATGTGTGCTTAATCGCTCAATTAGATCTGACTCTGCAACTCCATGGACTGTAGCTTGCCAGGCTCCACTGTCCATGGGATTCTCCAGGCAGTAATACTGGAGTGGGTTGCTATTTCCACTTCAAGGGGATCTTCCCAACCCAGAGATTGAACCCACACCTCCGGTTGTTTCTGCATTGGCAGGCAGCATCTTTACCACTGAACCACCTGGGAAGCCCTTCTTTTCCATTATCAGATCAGATCAGATCAGTCGCTCAGTCATGTCCGACTCTTTGCGACCCCATGAACCACAGCACGCCAGGCCTCCCTGTCCATCACCAACTCCCGGAGGTCACTCAGACTCACATCCATCAAGTCAGTGATGCCATCCAGCCATCTCATCCTCTGTCGTCCCCTTTTCCTCCTGCCCTCAATCCCTCCCAGCATCAGAGTCTTCTCCAATGAGTCAACTCATTTTCCATTATAGCTTATTACAAAATATTGAATATAGTTCTCTGTGCCATTCTCTTTAGAGTTCTCTTGTTTATCTATTTTATACATTGTAATGTGTATCTATTAATCTCAAATCCCCAAGGTATCCTTATCCTCCTTTCCCCTTTGGCAACCATAAGTTTCTGTTCTGTGTCTATGAGTCTATCTGTCTTGTAAATAAATACATTTATACCATGTTTTAGATTCCTCATATAAGTGATATCAAATGTTACTTGTCTTTGATTTACTTCACTTAGTATGATAATCTCTTGATCCATCTATGTTGCTACAAATTGCATTATTTCATTCTTTTTAATGGCTGAGTAGTATTCCATTATGTATAGCCCAGCTTTTTTTTAAAAAAATTAATTAATTTATTTTAATTGGAGGCTAATTACTTTATAGTATTGTAGTGGTTTCTGGCACACTTTGACATGAATCAGCCATGAGTGTACATGTGTCCCCCATCCTGAACCCCTCCCCATCTCCCTCCCCATCCAATCCCTCTGGGTCATCCCAGTGCATCAGCCCTGAGCACCCTGTCTCATGCATTGAACCTGGACTGGCGATCTGTTTCACATATGATAATATACATGTTTCAATGCTACTCTCCCAAATCATCCCACCCTCGCCTTCTCCTAGAGTCCAAAAGACTGTTCCTTACATCTGTGTCTCTTTTGCTATCTCACATATAGGGTCATCATTACCATCTTTCTAAATTCCATATATATGCGTTAGTATACTGTATTGGTGTTTTTCTTTCTGACTTACTTCACTCTGTAAAATAGGCTCCAGTTTCATCCACCTCATTAGAACTGATTCAAATGCATTCTTTTTAATGACTGAGCAATATTCCATTATGTATATGTACCCCAGCTGTCTTATCCATTTGTCTGCTGATGGACATCTAGGTTGCTTCCATGTCGTGACTATTATAAACAGTGCTGCAATGAACATTTGGGTACACATGTCTCTTTCAATTCTGGTTTCCTCAGTGTGTATGCCCAGCAGTGGGGTTGCTGGGTCATATGGCAGTTCTATTTCCAGTTTTTTAAGGAATCTCCACACTGTTCTCCATAGTGGCTGTACTAGTTTGTATTCCCACCAACAGTGTAAGAGGGTTCCCTTTTCTCCACACCCTCTCCAGCATTTATTGCTTGTAGACTTTTGGATCGCAGCCATTCTGACTGGGGTGAAATGGTACCTCATTGTGGTTTTGATTTGCATTTCTCTGATAATGAGTGATGTTGAGCATCTTTTCATGTGTTTGTTAGCCATCTGTATGTCTTCTTTGGAGAAATGTCTGTTTAGTTCTTTGGCCCGTATTTTGATTGGGTCATTTATTTTTCTGTAATTGAGCTGCTTGTATATTTTTGAGATTGATTCTTTGTCAGTTGCTTTGTTTGCTATTATTTTCTTGCATTCTGAAGTCTGTCTTTTCACCTTGCTTATAGTTTCCTTCATTGATAACACATCTTTATCCATCTTTCTATGGATACTTACGTTGCTTTCATGTCTTGGCTATTATAAATAGTACTGCTTTGAACATTTGGTGCATGCATCTCTTTGAATTGGAGTTTTTATCCTATTTGGATATATGTTGAGGAATGGGATTTCTGGGGTCTTATTGGAACCCTTTTTAGTTTTTTAAGGAACCTCCACACTGTTCTCTATAATGGCTATATCAATTTACATTCTAATCAAGAGTGTAGGAGTGTTAGCTTTTCTTCACACTTTCTCTAGCATCTGTTTGTAGACTTTTTGATGACAGACATTCTGACCAGTGTGAAGTCTTTTCTTTAGTGAAATATCAGGTCTAATATTTTGCCCATCATTTTTTGATGATCTGTTTATCTTCTAATTGTTGTGCTTAAAAGTTCTTTAATATAAAAAAATGTGAAGCTAAAACTTACCTTATATCATACACAAAAATAAGCTCAAAATGTGTAATGACTTAAATGTAACATCTAAAACAATGGGAAAAGTGTCAGACTTTATTTTTCTGGGCTCCAAAATCACTGCAGATGGTGACTGTGGCCATGAAATTAAAAGACACTCCTTGGAAGGAAAGTTATGACCAACCTAGATATCATATTGAAAAGCAGAGACATTACTTGGCAAAAAAGGTCTGTCTAGTCAAGGCTATGGTTTTACCAGTGGTCATGTATGGATGTGAGAGTTGGACTGTGAAGAAAGCTGAGCGCCAAAGAATTGATGCTTTTGAACTGTGGTGTTGGAGAAGACTCTTGAGAGTCCCTTGGACTGCAAGGAGATCCAACCAGTCCATTCTGAAGGAGATCAGCCCTAGGATTTCTTTGGAAGGAATGATGCTAAAACTGAAACTCCAGTACTTTGGCCACCTCATGTGAAGAGTTGACTCATTGGAAAAGTCTCTGATGCTAGGAGGGATTGGGGGCAGGAGGAGAAGGGGAACGACAGAGGGTGAGATGGCTGGATGGCATCACTGATTCGATGGACATGAGTCTGAGTGAACTCCAGGAGTTGGTGATGGACAGGGAGGCTTGGGATGCTGCGATTCATGGGGTCGCAAAGAGTCAGACATGACTGAGTGACTGAACTGAACTGAAAATTATGAAATTTCTAGGGAAAAAAAAAAAAAAAAAACCCTGGGTAGGTCCTTGGGTTAGACAAAGATTTCTTAAAGAAGAAAAATGTCTTAAATAGCTCAACCTCTAAAAGAAAAAAATTTGATAAACTGAATTTTATCAAAATTAAAATATCTTACTCTTTAAAAGACATTGATAAAAAAAATGAAAACACAAGCCACAAACTTGGAGAAACAATAAATATGTATATTTTAAAGGGCTTGGGGTCTACAGTATATAAAGAACTCTTAAGCTCAATAATTAGAAGATAACAGATCATCAAAAAATAATGAGCAAAATATTAGAACTGACACTTCACCAAAGAAAAGATATAAACAGTATGTGAGCATGAAGGATGATCAATATCATTAGCACCTGGCAGACAGAAATGAAAACTTAAATGAAAAACCACTAGACCCTCACTAGAATGGTTAAGACTGGCCAATATCAAGTTTGATGAGGACGTAGAGCAACTGGAATTCTTATATATTGCCACTGGAAAAGCAAAATAGACATTTTTACTTTTAATCATTTTAGAAAACAGTTTAGCAGTTGCTTGTTTGCAGTAAGCATATACTTATTATATGACTCAGCAATTCTACTTCTAGAAATATACCCAAGAGAAACAAAAATGTGTATACACACAAAGACTAATTCATAACAGATTTATTTATAATTGCCAAAAACTGGAAAGAACTGAAATATCCATCTTGTGAATGCATAAATAAATTATGGTACATCCATACAAAGGAGTATTACTCAGCAATAAAAATAAACTACTAAAACAGATACAAGCACAGCTTAATCTCAAAAGCCTTATTAAATGAAAGAAGCCATATACAAAAGACTTTATACTCTTATTTACATAAAATTTCTTAAGAAGCAGACTGTAGATATGGAAAATAGATGAGTGATGGCCAGAGGCTGAAGGAAAGGGTTGAGTAAAGTAGATCTTAAAAGTATTCTTTGGGACAATGGAAATGTTCTACATTATGACTGTGGCAACTACACACTGAATATATCTGCTAAAAATCATTAAATTGTACACTTAAATGTTAATTTATGCAAACTATGCCTCAATAAAACTGACCAAAAAAAGCTTTTTTAGTCAATCATAACATAGCAGATCTGTTAAACACTTAAGCCATTCAAAGCTGTGAACATAAATAAAATTATATTTGCATTGTCTTCATTTATCTGTAATTTTGACAGGGTAATTTCTTGTCCATTTATTGTTTCCAGTTCCACTGAAACCAATGCAGTACTGTAAAGCAATTATCCTTCAAGTAAAAAGCAAATGAATTTTAAACATTAAAAAGAAAAAAACACAAATTACATAACAAGTGTTTCCTGATTAAACACTTTTGCTTTGAAACACATTGTTGTTGTTTAGTTGCTAAGTCATCTCAAGCTCTTTTGCAACACCATGGACTGTAGCCCACCAGTCTCCTCTGTCTGTAGGATTTTCCAGGCAAGAATACTGGAGTGCATGGCCATTTCATTCTCCAGGGCATCTTCCCAACCCAGGGATTAAATTTGCATCTCTTGCAAAGCAGATTCTTTATCACTGAGTCACCAGGGAAGCCCTTGAAACAAATATCTCATTAAATCAGAGATACTAGATTTTATAAAGATGAAATTCTATTTTTGCACTGCCAGCATTGAATCAGTTTATTGAGTCCAAGAGCTTCTTGATTTCTGTGTATAAGATATTGAAGTCATTCCATCTTTTCAGGACCTCCACTTGTGGTGATTGTTTATCCAAGTGGCTGCTGCCCAGATGAATTTTGTAAAATCTTAAATATTTTAACAAAATCTTAAATGCTTATGATTCATCTTGAATCATTCTTTAATGTTCATGAATAAAATTTTGCCTGTTAAATTCCTTTCTTCCAAACACACATTTCAGATGAGGGAAGGTCTGAAAGCCCAGATTTTTGTTTCCTGCTTCTTGTTTCTTGTTTTCTCATCCAGGCCCACACATATGTAGATGTCAACAGTAGTCCGAACCTCCAGCGTCTCTTAAAAATGGACTTTTAGAGAACTGATTGAACCCCAAACTTAAACAAAACAGCTCTCATTACCTTTTCCAAATGTAGCTTTTTAAAGTAATGTAGATAAAATAAAAAATGTTTCAAAGTTCAGCATAGAAAATAATAAATGTAGGAAAATTTTAAAATTTGTGTTGTGTTCTCTGCTTTGTTGTTGTTGCTCAGTGACTAAGTCATGTCCAACTCTTTGAGACCCCCATGGACTGCAACACACCAGGCTTCTCTGTCCATCACCGTCTCCTCAAGTTTGCTCAAACTCATGTCCATCAAGTCAGTGAAACCACCCAACCATCTCAACCTCTATTGCCCTCTTCTCCTCTTGCCCTCAATCTTTCCCAGCATCAGAGTCTTTTCCAATGAATCAGCTCTTTGCATCAGGTGGCCAAAGTATTGGAGCTTCAGCATCAGTCCTGCCAATGAATGTTCATTTCCTTTAGGATTGACTGGGTATGATCTCCTTCCTGTCCAAGGGACTCTCAAGAGTCTTTTCCAGCTTACACATGCCTTTTTCTGAATTATCTCAAATCAAACCAAAGCTTCAGTGGACCAGCCATGATTTAACATTAACTCCTCAGAAATATTTTTTCTTTGAATACAGAACATTTCTAGGAAATTTCCTAACACCAGACTACCCTGAGACAGCTCAGTACAATACACTTTTCAGTGGATGACACACACCCTTCATTTATAAGCTGTGCATACCTCTTCCAGAGGCTTCCCTGGTGGCTCAGATGGTAATGGATCTTCCTGCAATGTGGGAGACCTGGTTCAATCCCGAGGTCAGGAAGATCCCCTGGAGAAGGAAAGGGCAACCCACTCCATATTCTCATCTGGAGAATTCCATGGAGCCTGGCAGGCTACAGTCCATGGAGTCACAAAGGGTCAGACACAACTGAGCAACTAACATATATACCACTTCCACACATGAACTGCAAGGAAAAGGACCAGACCTCTGCGGTTGTTAGTGAGAATACACTTAAAAGGGAGTTTTTAAAAATCAATTAAACTCATGTCATTTCCTAATACAACCAAGTTCCTACTGTTCCCAAAAAGCTAATATCTCAAAGTGAAACATATTTGGCACAGCTAAACCTAGAGTACACTTTCAGGCTCCACTCCCTGGATTTCTTCCAGGAAGAAAGTCAATTTGCCTGACTAAAAGTGATGAGGTGCCACTGGGCACATAGGCTCTGGAAAAAGTCAGCTCTAGGATCATTGATGAAGCAGGAAATGTTCCCATTGAGGGCACATAAGTGGAGATCTTGGGGTGTGCTTCCAGACCTTGAAAATAAGGTGAATTTTAAATAATCAAATAAATATAATTCACATTTTCATATACAGCAGTAAAGCAAAAGATTATCAGCTATAGATGAAGAATTTAGACACATTAGAACTCTAATCATGGTAATCTATTTATTTTATTCTTTTTTCCTCCTTAAAAAAAGAATTTAAGGGAGCACACAGATATATATACAATATAATAAGAGGGTAATAGATAAATATAAATGTTGATAGCTCTAAGTATTAGAATGGAGACTTGAGCACACAAATCTACTTTTGCTTTCTTCCCAAATCCCACCTTCCAAAAAAATAATAGAATAGAGAATTTAAGCCCTAAGAGCAAAAGATGGAAGAATAGGAGGTAAGAGCAGCAAAATTCTGAAAGAGATGGGCTAGTGGTAATAACATAAACTACGTGAGAAACTGAATCCTAAAGCAGTAGGAGAGGAAAAAGCCAAAAATAAATCTTATTTATTCAACATAATCCTCAAAAGGCTCAAAAGCTGATAGCACCACTTCACTGTGGAAATGATAATAAGAGAATCCTAAAATGAGAAGGATGACTTGAAGGAGCAGCTCTTCAGATCCTCTTCTTAAGTCAGCAAATCACTGAGATTTCATGTATTAGAGAAGTTTAAAAAACAAACAAAAAAAAGAGCTTCTGGATATAAGAGGAGGTGATACAGGTGAGGGTAGAAGTATGACACCAAATCCAGAGAGATGAAGTATCACATCTTCATGGATTCTTAGACCCCAGTCTACTTTCCCTACTCGGATCTCAGAATGCTGGCAGCTGATGAACCTTTACATCCAGTAGATATGACAAGTCTTCTTCAGAGGCCCTTACAAGTTAAGAAGAAAGACCTAAAAGATACCAACATGAGAAGCTGACCCAAAAAAAGGCCTAGCCATATCATCCTATAGTAAAACTCATGGTATACCAGCCCTACCTTCACCCTCAGATCTTTGAAATGGCTTTTCAGACTTTTATTAAATGGGAGCAGCAAACAAAAGTTACCAACATCTGAATAAAGCCTCTGATGAAAAAAATGACAATTTGGAGGAAACAAGGACTATACAAAAAGAAGAAAAGTCATTAATATACTCTAAGAGATAAGATAAACTGTTGCACAGAGACAGAAACAGTGCTGTTAGGAGCATTCCAAAAAACAAGCTCCCCAAAAGAGCTCTGTGAAATCAAACATATGATCATAGAAGTGAAAAACTCAAAGTACTGAAAGATAAAATTCAGAAAATTTCTCAGAAAGAAGAACTGAAATATTAAGAGAAGAAAAATTAGAGAAATGACAAAAATAACTAGTTCAGGAGGTCTAATCTCTGAAAAAATTACAGAGAAAAAATAACATACAAAATAAAGAGAAAAAATAATGAATAAAGTTTTCAATAAAATGTCTCAAACTACAGGATTTGCTTTTTCAGATTGAAACACCCAGAATAGTGGCTTAAAATATACCTACACTAAGGTATTTTATCACAAAAATTTCAGCTCCCTAGTGACAAAGAGAACAGTAAAAATCAGGTCACACCCAAACAATATCAGCACACTTCAAGAGCCACAATTAGAACCTTAAATATATAGAGCAGTAACTTAACCCAGCCTGGCTCAAAATTAAGACAGAAAATAAAAGCCATTTTGAATAAGTAGGATTTTTGAAGTTTACCCCCCAACCCCGTCTTCTTTCTACAAGAGTATGCTCTTCATTAAAATAAAGGAGTATTGGTATTGTAAAGTAATTAGCCTCCAATTAAAATAAATAAATTTTAAAAATATATAAAATAAATAGTGAAAAAATATAAGCAAAAAATAAAGAAAGAAAGAATAAAATATTTACCACTTTGCAGTTTAGAAACTGGCATCCTGAATGAAAACATTTTTGAATGCTTAGTCAAAAAATAAGAATAAAGGCATAAGCTAAGAAAGTGGAAACAAGAAACCAAGAAAGAGGAAAACAAGAAACTAAGGAAAAAGTACATACTCACTAGAGTCAAAAGGAATTCTCAAGTGATAGTAAAGAAAGTTTTTATAGTAACAGCTGTCCCTCAGCCAAGAAGGAAAACAATCCAGATTGGAACACAGCAGAAAGGTCTTCAGGGAGAGATTTCCTTAAGATGATGAAACTGATAGAACACCTGACATAGTTCAACATCTTGAGAGGCTATTCAGACAGTATGATTATGAGAGAATACATAAAGTTGTGCAAGGAAAGCAAAATTATCAAGATTCACTACATGGCTCAATTGTCAACTGTACTTACCAAAAGGACATGGGCTGGAAAGTGACATTTGTGCTGTGGAGACCAGGAGTGGTTAAAAAGAGCAAAGCTGCAAATTCCCTAGTTGGAAGTCAGTAAGTCATGCCTAAAATTAACAAACCAAGAAGTGGCAATAAAGTGTGATATTCAGTGACATAGAAATATATCACGAAACAATCCATATAAAGTGAGGCAAAGTACACTACTGGTTTTCGTAACAAACCTTGTAAGAACTAATGGTTTCTTTAAACTTTGTGTATATATGACTTTGACAGAAATTAAAGCTAAAAGCAACAGAGCAAGTGATTACTCATGGAGATTATGAATGTACACCAACAGAACATATATGAGCACCAACTTCCTAGTGTGATGCAAGTAACTATAGCAGAGTATGAATTTTCATTGACATCATATATAGAGTTAACTATATATATATATATATATATTATATATAATATATAAAATTAGCAAGTGTGTATCTCACAAAATTTAGACAGAACTGAAGAAGATGTTGTCAAATCACCAGCAGCCCAACACTTAAAGTGAACTTTGTTACACTCCACTCCTTTGACATAATAACATGGAAACTGATCAGAGGTAAGCTTTTTTCAAAATACTTGTATTTATAATAGAATTACATGACACAACAAAAAAGGTTCAGTTTTAAAGGTACCCAGTCATATCCTGGCTACTGTTAAGAAGTGCTGCAATGAACACTGGGGTGCAGGTATCCTTTTCAGTTAGGGTTTTCTCCAAGTATATGCCCTGTAGTGGGATTGTTGGGTCAACTCTCATTTTCAGTTTTTTAAGGAATAGCCACACTGTTCTTCATAGCGGCTGTTTCAGTTCACATTCTCGCCAATAGTGCAGCAAGATCTCCTTTTCTCCACATCCTCTCCAGCATTTATTTTTTGTAGATTTTTTTATATATCCAATGGCCATTTTGACTGGTGATACCTCACTATAGTTTTGATTTGCATTTCTCTAATAATTAGTGATGTTAACCATCTTTTCATGTGTTCTTTAGCCATGTGTATGTCTTCTGTATGTTTTTCCAGTAGTTGTGTATGGATGTGAGAGTTGGACCATAAAGAAGGCTGAGCACCAAAGGATTGATGCTTTTGAACTGTGCTGCTGGAGAAGACTCTTTTGAGAGTCCCTTGGACTGCAAAGAGAGCAAACCAGTCAATCCTAAAGGAAATCAACCCTGAATATTCATTGGAAGGACTGACGCTAAAGCTAAAACTCCAATACTTTGGCCACCTGATGAGAAGAGCTGATTCATTTGAAAAGACCCTGATACTGGGAAAGATTGAAGGCAGGAGGAGAAAGGGACGACAGAGGATGAGATAGTTGGATGGCATCACTGACTGAATGGACATGACTTTGAGCAAATTCCCGGAGATGGTGATGGGCAGAGAAGCCTGGCTTGCTGCAGTTTATGGCATCACAAAGAGTCAGACATTACTTAGTCACTGAACAACAACATCTTCTTTGGAGAAAATTCTATTTAGATCTGCTTATTTTTTGATTGGGTTGTTTAGTTTTTTGTTTTTGTTTGTGGTTTTTTTACATTGTGCTGCATGAGCTGTTTGCATATTTTGGAGATTAATCCCTTCTCAGGTGCTTCATTTGCAAATACCTTCTCCCATTCTGAGGATTTCCTTTCATTTTGTTTATGGTTTTCTTCACTGTGCAAAACCTTTTTAGTTTAATTAGATCCAATTTGTTTTTGTTCTTATTTTCATTACTGTAGGATGTAGATCAGGGTTTCCCTCGTAGCTCAGTCAGTAAAGAAACTGCCTGCAATGCAGGAGATCTAGGTTCAATTCTGGGGTCAGGAAGACCCCCTGGACAAGGAAATCGCAACCCGCTCCGTGATTTTTGCCTGGAGAATCCCATGAACAGAAGAACCTGGCAGGCTACAGTCCATGGGGTCACAAGAATCAGACACAACTTAGCAACTAAAGGATGTGGATCAAACAGAGGAATGTAAAACAAGATGTGGTACATTTATACTATGGAATATTACTCAGCCATAAAAAAATAATGCCATTTGCATCAACATGGACAAATCTAGAGATTGTCATACTGAATGAAATAAGTCAGATTCAGAAAGACAAATATATGCTATTGCTTATATGTAGAATCTAAAAGGGTACAAATTAATGTATTTAAAAAACAAAAATAGAGTCACAGATACAGAAAACAAACTTATGGTTATAAGCAGATAAATGGGAGAGAGATATATTGAGATTGACATATACAAACCACTATATATAAAATAGATAACTAATAAGAACCTTCTGTATAGCACGGACAGCTCTACTCAATTCTCTGTAATGGCCTAAAAAGGAAAAGAATCTAAAAAAAAACTGGAAGACTGGATTAGGTATATGTATAACTGATTCACTTTGCTGTATATTTGAAACTAACACAATATTGTAAATCAATTATATTCCAATAAAATTTTTAAAAACTACCCAATCAATCTAAAGTAAACTTTCCTACTAATGAACTCACCACAGTCACACATATTTCTTTAAGTAAGAGTGTAGGGCCACATAGGCGGGTATCTGTGATGAACCATTGTGGGAATAAATGATTTTGCTTTTATAAGGGGTTGCTAGTGATGCTTGTGCATTGTGTCTGGTATAAAAGTTCTCCAAAGATTGTTCCAGAGGCTCTGGATAGATTCTAAACCCCCAGGTGTCAGGAGAATGAAGAAAGAGCATATGAATCTTCCATAAGGACAACCATTGACACTGAGCTTCAAAGCTCAGGATGCTTACAGAGTTTCTTTTGTATAATGGTCTTAAATATTATTTCTGCATATTTCATCTCTTCCACCCTCACCAACCTGTCTTTCATGTTCTTATAAATTAAGAAACTGTTACACTGATCCTGACAAGATGAGGCACTAAGTATTGCCAGATCTATAAGTTGAAAAAAATACTGTGCTGTGATTAGAAGTGGATTAGGGTCATAATTTATACTTACATTCTATGGACATTTTCTGGAAAATTGTCTTTTGCTTATAAAGGTATTGATGGCACAGATGCATGTGAATACTTTGAACTAAATATCTAAAAAATAAAACAAATGAAGAAATCAAAAGCTTTATTAGAATACATTGATATTTCTAAATTAATAAACTATCAGATCAGATCAGATCAGTCGCTCAGTCGTGTCTGACTCTTTGCGACCCCATGACCTGCAGCACGCCAGGCCTCCCTATCCATCACCAGCTCCTGGAGGTCACCCAGACTCATGTCCATCGAGTCAGTGATGCCATCCAGCCATCTCATCCTCTGTCGTCCCCTTCTCCTCCTGCCCCCAATCCCTCCTAGCATCAGAGTCTTCTCCAATGAGTCAACTCTTCGCATGAGGTGGCCAAAATACTGGATTTTCAGCTTTAGCATCATTCCTTCCAAAGAAATCCCAGGGCTGATCTCCTTCAGAATGGACTGGTTGGATCTCCTTGCAGTCCAAGGGACTCTCAAGAGTCTTCTCCAACACCACAGTTCAAAGGCATCAATTCTTCAGCGCTCAGCCTTCTTCACAGTCCAGCTCTCACATCCATACATGACCACAGGAAAAACCATAGCCTTGACTAGATGGACATTTGTTGGCAAAGTAATGACTCTGCTTTTTAATACGCTATCTAGGTTGGTCATAACTTTCCTTCCAAGGAGTAAGCGTCTTTTAATTTCATGGCTGCAGTTACCATCTACAGTGATTTTGGAGCCCAGGAAAATAAAGTCTGACACTGTTTCCACTGTTTCTCCATCTATTTCCCATGTAGTGATGGGACCAGATGCCATGATCTTCGTTTTCTGAATGTTGAGCTTTAAGCCAACCTTTTCACTCTCCACTTTCACTTTCATCAAGAGGCTTTTGAGTTCCTCTTCACTTTCTGCCATAAGGGTGGTATCATCTGCATATCTGAGGTTATTCATATTTCTCCCGGCAATCTTGATTCCAGCTTGTGTTTCCTCCAGTCCAGCATTTCTCATGATGTACTCTGCATATAAGTTAAATAAACATGGTGACAATATACAGCCTTGGCGTACTCCTTTTCCTATTTGGAACCAGTCTGTTGTTCCATGTCCAGTTCTAACTGTTGCTTCCTGACCTGCATACAGATTTCTCAAGAGGCAGATCAGGTGGTCTGGTATTCCCATCTCTCTCAGAATTTTCCACAGTTTATTGTGATCCACACAGTCAAAGGCTTTGGCAAAGTCAATAAAGCAGAAATACATGTTTTTCTGGAACTCTCTTGCTTTTTCCATGATCCAGCGGATGTTGGCAATTTGATCTCTGGTTCCTCTGCCTTTTCTAAATCCAGCTTGAACATCAGGAAGTTCACGGTTCACACATTGCTGAAGCCTGGCTTGGAGAATTTTGAGCATTACTTTACTAGCATGTGAGATGAGTGCAATTGTGCAGTAGTTTTGAGCAATCTTTGGCATTGCCTTTCTTTGGGATTGGGATGAAAACTGACCTTTTCCAATCTTGTGGCCACTGCTGAGTTTTCCAAATTTGCTGGCATATTGAGTGCAGCACTTTCACAGCATCATCTTTTTGGAATAGCTCCACTGGAATTCCATCACCTCCACTAGCTTTGTTCGTAGTGATGCTTTCTAAGGCCCACTTGACTTCACATTCCAGGATGTCTGGCTCTAGGTCAGTGATCACACCATCATGATTATCTGGGTCATGAAGCTCTTTTTTGTACAGTTCTTCTGTGTATTCTTGCCACCTCTTCTTAATATCTTCTGCTTCCGTTAGGTCCATACCATTTCTGTCCTTTATCGAGTCCATTTTTGCATGAAATGTTCCTTTGGTATCTCTGATTTTCTTGAAGAGATCCCTAGTCTTTCCCATTCTGTTGTTTTCCTCTATTTCTTTGCATTGATCGCTGAAGAAGGCTTTCTTATCTCTTCTTGCTAGTCTTTGGAACTCTGCATTCAGATGTTTATATCTTTCCTTTTCTCCTTTGCTTTTCACTTCTCTTCTTTTCACAGCTATTTGCAAGGCCTCCCCAGACAGCCATTTTGCTTTTTTGCATTTCTTTTCCATGGGGATGGTCTTGATCCCTGTCTCCTGTACAATGTCACGAACCTCATTCCATAGTTCATCAGGCACTCTATCTATCAGATCTAGGCCCTTAAATCTATTTCTCACTTCCTCTGTATAATCATAAGGGATTTGATTTAGGTCATACATGAATGGTCTAGTGGTTTTCCCTACTTTCTTCAATTTCAGTCTGAATTTGGCAATAAGGAGTTCATGGTCCGAGCCACAGTCAGCTCCTGGCCTTGTGTTTGCTGATTGTATAGAGCCTCTCCATCTTTGGCTGCAAAGAATATAATTGATCTGATATCGGTGTTGACCATCTGGTGATGTCCATGTATAGAGTCTTCTCTTGTGTTGTTGGAAGAGGGTGTTTGCTATGACCAGTGCATTTTCTTGGCTAAACTCTGGTAGTCTTTGCCCTGCTTCATTCCGTGTTCCAAGGCCAAATTTGCCTGTTACTCCAGGTGTTTCTTGACTTCCTACTTTTGCATTCCAGTCCCCTATAATGAAAAGGACATCTTTTTTGGGTGTTAGTTCTAAAAGGTCTTGTAGGTCTTCATAGAACCGTTCAACTTCAGCTTGTTCAGCGTTACTGGTTGGGGCATAGACTTGGATTACTGTGACATTGAATGGTTTGCCTTGGAAACGAACAGAGATCATTCTGTCATTTTTGAGATTGCATCCAAGTACTGCATTTCGGACTCTTTTGTTGACAATGGTGGCCACTCCATTTCTTCCGAGGGATTCCTGCCCGCAGTAGTAGATATAATGGTCATCTGAGTTAAATTCACCCATTCCAGTCCATTTTAGTTCGCTGATTCCTAGAATGTCAACATTCACTCTTGCCATCTCTTGTTTGACCACTTCCAATTTGCCTTGATTCATGGACCTGACATTCCAGGTTCCTATGCAATATTGCTCTTTACAGCATCGGACTTTGCTATCATCACACACATCTACAGCTGGGTATTCTTTCTGCTTTGGTTCCATCCCTTCATTCTTTCTTCTTTCTGGAGTTATTTCTCCACTGATCTCCAGTAGCATATTGGGCCCCTACTGACCTGGGGAGTTTCTCTTTCAGTATCCTATCATTTTGCCTTTTCATACTGTTCATGGGGTTCTCAAGGCAAGAATACTGAAGTGGTTTGTCATTCCCTTCTCCAGCAGACCACACCCTGTCAGATCTCTCCACCATGACCCGCCCATCCTGGGTTGCCCCACAGGCGTGGCTTAATTTCATTGAGTTAGACAAGGCTGTGGTCCTGGTGTGATTAGATTGACTAGTTTTCTGTGAGTATGGTTTCAGTGTATTTGCCCTCTGATGCCCTCTTGCAAGACCTACCATCTTACTTGGGTTTCTCTTACCTTGGGTGTGGGGTATCTCTTCCCGGCTGCTCCAGCAAAGCACAGCCATCGCACCTTACCTTAGATGAGGGGGTCTCTCCTCACCGCCGCCCTTCCTGACCTCGGTTGTGGGGTAGCTCCTCGAGGCCGTGCTTAGTGCGCCGGTCCTCACCGCCATCCTTCCTCGATCATTGGGTAGCTCCTCTCTGGCGCGCTCTCAGTGCGCCGCTCGCGGGCAGGCGGGGCGCTCTCAGTGCACCGCTCCCGGGCAGGCCGGGTGCTCTCATTATATCTCTTTATATATGTAAACAGAAACAAATGAATTACTTATACATTAAAAAAAAAAAAAGAATGTCTGGAAAATAAAGGAAGCCTGGGACACCCACATGCAATTCATCAGATTCTTTAAGATCACTGCTGGTCCTCCTCAAGGAAACTTTATGGGATTCCCAGAACAACAACTCTATATGAAACTCCTAAAATACAGCAGTGAATTTCAATGAGTTATTTGATAGCAAATACCAAAGGACAAGTTAGTACAGGTAATACTATGAAGAGCCAAAGCGACTCGTGTCCTATTCACTGTTCTTTGATGGGCTTTCATAAGAGGAAGAATGTGTAGTGAAAAGTGCTTAGGAATAAGATTTTTAAAATCCAGATTCTCATCCCAGATCTGCCATTTATAAAGTACATGATTCCTGGGCATTTATCCAGAAAAGAAGAAAACTTTAACTTGAAAAGATAAATGCACCCTAATTTTTTTGTTTGTTTGTTTAATTTTGTGCTAATTCTTCATTGTGGCATGTGGGCTTCTCTAGTTAGGCATGCTTTTGTTGCAGAGCATGGGATCTAGAGCACATGAGCTCAACAGCTGTGGCTCATGGACTTCTCTAGTTATGGCATGTGGGCTTAGTTGCCCAGAAGCACATGGGATCTTAGTCTCCTGATCATGGATGGAACCTGTGTCCTTTACACCAGAAGGTGGATTCTCAATCACTGGACCACCGAGGAAGTTCCTATGCAGCCTAATGTAGCACCATTTACAATAGCCAAGACAAGGAAACAATCTATATATCTATTAACAAATGAATGAATAAAGAAGATGTGGTATATTTATACAATGGAATCACTCAACCATGAAAACAAGAATGAAATAATACCATCTGCAGCAACATGGTTGGGTCACAGAAACCAGCCTTTACCTCTAAACCTTTCAGCTCTTCTATAGGACACATCATGGGAGAGGTCTTTTTTTTTCCCCCACCATCCCCATAAGCTGGCTCTGGAGATCCTCCAGGGCTATTCATGAAGAGAAATTGTGCAGGAGATCAAAATGACATAGTGCTGTGCTCATCCTTAAGCCCACAGGTTTAGGACACATCACTGCTCTCTCACCTATTTATTCTGTAGGACAAATATCATCCCTTAATTTTCAACAAAAACTTTTCAGAAATTCTATTGCTTTGGATTCTAACTTAGTAAAAGAGTTGAAATATGCACTTCTACTGATGGCAGTAAAGACATTAGCTAAATTATACAGTAAAAAAAAAAAAAAATATGTACCAAACACTTTGACATCTGTGCATTTATAGCATTTGCTGAATTTCAAGGTACCAAGATATTTCCCTTAGAAAAGTTTGCCACCTTCTGCTATCCTGTGATATTCATATCAGTTAAAATGGAATGGTTATAACACCTTAAAATTACCAGTAACCATTTTTTTTTTCTGGAAAAAAATGTATGGGAGTATGCTGCTGCTGCTGCTGCTGCCGCTTCAGTCGTGTCTGACTCTGTGCGACCCTAGAGACGGCAGCCCACCAGGCTCCGCCGTCCCTGGGATTCTCCAGGCAAGAACACTGGAGTGGGTTGCCATTTCCTTCTTCAATGCATGAAAGTGAAAAGTGAAAGCGAAGCCACTCAGTCGTGTCTGACTCTTAGCGACCCCATGGACTGGAGAGCCTACCAGGCTCCTCCGTCCATGGGATTCTCCAGGCAAGAGTACTGGAGTGGGGCGCCATTGTTTTTCTAATTATAGCAATTTGTCACTAACATTTTAAATTATAAAATGTATAAAAACCAAACATTGAATAAAATACATCTCTGACACATGTAAAATGTTGTGATCGGTTTTTCAAAGTGATTGTTAATCTGTGGCAGGATAATTAGACATGGGCACAGTTGATGATCCTTGTAGGTGAATTGTCTGACTTCTAATTAATATTTTTGTGCCCAATACTTTTACTACTAAATTGTTCATTTTTTAAGAGCTTCATATCTTCTGTCTCTGTTTTACACAATTTGTGTCTGACTTCAGAGAGTTTTCCATTGCAAGGTATTTACACAGTGATTTACAGATGCAACAAACTGAATAATCTGGGTCCAGCAGCCACCATATTTCACTGCCACATTACACAGTTGTTTTTATACTTCAGAAAATATTCAGCAGAAACTCAATGAGCTTTCTAACCTATGACCAAAGCAAGTGACTGGATTTAGCCGTCAAATATATTCCTGATTCTCTCTGTCCTAATTTTTACTCTCATTGGTCAATTTGGGTGTACATTAACCTGTTCTTAAATTATGGCAACACCTTCTTCTTTAATATTAAATGTTATGTCTATTTTATTTGGCTGCACTGGGTCTTTGTTGCGGCATGTGGAATCTAGTTCCCTCAAAGTGAAAGTGTTAGTCACTCAGTCGTGTCCGACTCCTCGCAACTCCATGGACTGTAGCCCGCCAGGCTTCTCTGTCCATGGAATTCTCCAGGCAAAAATACTGGAATGGGTTGTCATTCCCTTCTCCAGGGGATCTTCCAGACCCAAGAATCAAACTCGGGTCTCCCACATTGTAGGCAGTTTCTTTATCATCTGAGTCACTAGGGCCAGGGATTCAACTAGAGGCTCCTACATTACAAGTGCAGAATCTTAGCCACTGGACCAACAGGGAAGTCCTAGTACTACTCTGTCTTATATCCAATAGTACATTAATCCTGCTATAGCACTGCTGTCACCGTGCTACTCCCTACCCTCTACTACTTTGTTTTCTCAAAAACACAGTTTCAAAATAGAGCACACACTCTACAACCTATATTAAAGGCCTTCTATTAGGGACTGCATGTTTGTGTTCCCTTTTAAAAATTCAAATGTTGAAACCTAAGTTCCATTGTATAGTATGGATGAGGAGTCTGCAAGGTAATTAGGTCTTGAGGGTGGATCCCTTATAAATAGGATTAGTGACTCTATAAGAAAAGACCCAAGAGAAGTTCCTTCTCTCTGTGTTCTGTGCCATGTGAGGATACAATGAAAAAACAGCTCTCTGCAAGCCAGAAAGCAGGCTCTACCCAGATCTCAGACATGCCAGCAACATTACTGGATTTGCCAGGCTCCAGAACTACATGAAAAGAACGTCTGGTGTTTAACCACTCAGTGTATGGTATATTGCTGCAGCATCCTGAACAGACTAAGACACTCCAAAAATTGTGTCATCATTCCAATCCAGTTTTTCAGTTGCCCAGCCCAAACTCTAATTTCATATCTATTTCTACATTGATCCCTGCATGTATAGTATTCATAAATCCATGTCTCTCCTCAATTTTCTACCAACATAGAAAATTCTCTTATCCTTATTATCTAGCGGCCAAATTAGTCCTTGGATGACAGTAGTGGAAGCTGAAAAAGAAAAAAGTGAAAGTGTTAGTCGTGTCCAACTCTGCAATCCCGGGGACTATAGCCCACCAGGCTCCTCTGTCCACGGGATTCTCTAAGCAAAAATACTGGAGTAGGTAAATATTCCCTTCTCCAGGGGATCTTCCTGACCCAAGGATCAAACCTGGGCCTCCCACATTGCAGGCAGGTTCTTTACCACCAGGGAAGCCCCACTGGAAGCTGGGGGACCTGAATTATAAAACTAGAATCTGAGGGATATGAATTATAAACAGGGCTCTTTGGTGAAAGTTTTACCTTTAGTACTAAAAATGTGTCATCCCTGGGTATCTATTCCTCTGCATGTCCCAGTTCTTCTTCAGTTCAAGCTCTTTATCTTTGTCATCTCTACTATTTTCCTTCTTCCTCCCAACACCCCAACGTTTGTGCCTCAAACTCAGTTCAAAGACTTTGAGATATTCTTGGCCCATATTTCTTTTGTCCCCTAGAATCAGGCTTCAGATTCTGTCAATTTAAAAGTGTTTCTTTCAATTTAAAATTGCTTCCTGGAAAGAAACTATTAATACTATCCTTGTCTGTGAGCTTGTGTCATTCTACTTAGATTCTGACAGCAGTTTTCGAAGTCAAATGAAGAACCGTATGCTAAGCACATCCCACAATAACAAGAACATAGCAGATATTTAATAAATGTCATTCCCTTCCTTTCTCATCTCTAACTGGTCTCCTTGATTTCAACAGTCTCTCAGAAATGGATCCCAAACATTTAACACATTTTTTTTCTCATATATCAATCTCTGCTTTCAATCTTTCAAACTGCCCTCTATCAGAATGGATACATGCATATGTATGGCCGAGCCCTTTGGCTGTTTACCTAAAACTATCACAACACTGTTAATTTGCTATACTCTAAAGTAAAATAAAAAGTTTAAAAACTTGCCCTCTATCTATCTCTCCCAATCTGTGATACATTAAACATCTAAAGACACACTACACTTAATCCTACCAAGTTTATCTTTTTTTTTTTTTTTTTGCTGTCGTGTCCAACCCTTTGCAACCCCATGAATTGCAACCCACCAGGCTCCTCTGTCCACGGAATTCTCCAGGCGAGAATATTGGAGTGGGTTGCCATTCCCTTCTCCAGGGTATCTTCCCAATGCAGGGAACAAACCTGTGTCTCCTGCATGGCAGACAGATTCTTTACCATCTGAGCCACCATTCCCCAAACGGTCATTCACATTTTTAATCTCTCATTTCCTGTTCATTCCATTTTCCTAATGTCTACCTATATGTCTCTTCCATTAAAGTTTATCTAAGACCCATATTCTCCAACTGGTTCAGTCTTTGGTATTTTTTTATGGATTATTTTGACATTTGTAATACTTACAGTCAGGTTCTGAAAGGCTGTTTGAAATCCCTACTATTTATCAGGCCAAACTGAGAAATAAGAGGCCATCAACACCATTTGCTGTTGGCATCCTGGGCTAGCATTCTTTTGATCTGGCCAATAGTATAGTTCTTATCAATGATGCTTTCTACTTTGAAAGTTTGTAAGAAGAGATGTTTCTGTAACATAAGCTTCACTCAATATATTTAGTATATATTCTGCATTATTATTTAACTTTTAGTAAGTCTTCTCTGTTCCATCCAGCATATAATTGAGAGGCTTATCCAGCTTTAAACATCTTTGCTTCCTACTTCCCTAGCATAATAAAACCCCAAACAATATTTGTTGATGAAAATATAAAGAATATTAAAATATTTTCCCCTTTACATCAGAAGAATATGTTGTGAAAATATAGTATCTTTAAAGCAACACAAATTCCTCTGAGACACATAACTTATAGTAGAGGGGAAAAAAATGTGTATTTTTTTAAAACTCTTTATGCAGTATTAGATTTTGAGGAGAAAGAACAGCAATATGAAGCTGCCATTGTCTCAAAGGCAAAATTTGGGGGTCTTTAAAATTTGTTAACTTGGTATAATTTGTATAATTATTTGGAGAAGACAAATCATATTCATTAGCTAAAAAAACTGAGAAATACCAGGACCAGGTAGGTTTTACAAGGGGAGCTTGATATACTTACTGATGACTCTGCATATAGCATAAACAACAATATCTGCTTCTAGTTCAAAGCAAACAGCAAATTGTCAATTAAGCTGGCATGTGACACTCTCTAGGAGCAAGATAAATGAGAGATTTACAACATTCAAACAGAAATGCTGAAATGAGATACTCAGAGTCTAAGATAGAACTGCTACACTGAATTTCATACTATGTGAATCTATGTTTCCTGTAAACCCCAAGATGCATTCATGCTAGACAAAATACTAAATTCAAGATTCAGATGAGTAAGATATTTAGATAAGGAAAAGCATTTTTCAAGTGATTTAAATAATAAATCAAAATAGAAAGCACATATACAAGGTGTTATCAGATTACTAACATGTAAAGAATAGGAACACATATAATCAGATATCCATATTTTAAATTTTATATAGACTGAAAGAAGAGTTTAGGCCAGAGACTTACAGTTTAGAAGCAGTTTGGTCATCTTTTACTGTGTCACCTTCTCCCAGCAACTCAATCTCTTCTATAAAATGTTGGTACAAAACTTTCTTTCTTCTGATACACTGTTAAAAAGGAAAAATCAAAATAATTTTTTTTTAATTTTAAGTTTTTAAATGTAGTTTGATCTCTTTGAAAAATCTGCACATATAAGTACAACACATTCCAATAGGCACATGAAAAGATGCTCAATATGCTAATCATTCAAGAAACACAAATCAAAGCTACAATGAGGTACCACCTCATGCCAGTAATAACAGCCATTATTAAAAAGTCTACAAATACCAAATGCCAGAGAGAATGTGGAGAAAAGGAAACCCTTCTATATTGTTGGTGGGAATGTAAGTTGGTACAGCCACTATGGAAAACAGTATGGAGGTTCCTCAGAACTAAAAATAGAATTACATATGATCCAGCAATCTCATTCCTGGGCATATATCCAGACAGAACTATAATTCAAAAAGATGCATGCACCCCTGTGTTCATAACAGCACTATTCACAATAGTCAAGCCATGGTAACAACCTAAATGTCCACAGACAGATCGATGGACAAAGAAGATGTGGTGTGTATACACAACAGAACACTACTCAGCCATTAAAGAGAACAAATTAATGCTATTTGCAGCAACGTGGATGCAACTAGATATTATTATACTAAGTGAAGTAAGACAGAAAGAGAAGGACAAAAATCGCACGATACCGTTTATATGTGGAATCTAAAATTTGACACGGATGAACCTATCTATGAGACAGAAATCAAATCAGGGGGAGAGAACAGACTGGTGGTGCCAAGGGGAGGTGAGCGAGAGGGAAATGGACTGGGAGTGTGGGATTAGGAGATGCAAACTGCTGTGTTAGAACAGAGAAACAACAAGGCCCTACTGTATAACAGAGAAAACTATATCCAATATCCTGTGATAAACATAATGGAAAAGAATATGAAAAAGAATATATATATATATTGAGTCACTTTGCTGTACAGCAGTAAATGAAACATTGTAAATCAACTACACTTCAATAAAAACAAAATTTTTAATTAAAATATACAAGGTATTCAATGATATGTGGTTGTGAATTTATTTCACTTTCCCTCAAGCAGTTCTCCTGGATTCCCTTACCCTACTGCTCTCCACCCAGGTGCCCTTTCCCAATAAAATCTCTTGCTTTGTCAGCACATGTGTCTCCTTGGACAATTCATTTCCGAGTGTTAGACAAGAGCCCAGTTTTGGGCCCTGGAAGGGATTCGTCTTCCTGCAACAAATGGCGACTCTGGTGGGATTCTTCTTCACTGAGACTGACATCCTGACCACTCGGGGTACTCAGGGACCAGCTTGCCTGCCAATGGACCAGACCCAGCGGCCAAAACTGGGACCCTTTTGTCCCTGGTCTCCTCCTGACGTGGACAACTGGCCAGAGTGCCCCGACTGGGTAAGGAACAAGAGACTTTATTGACCTCTCTCCCCTTCCCTCTCTCTTTCCTCTCCTTAACCCTTCTTATCCTTCCCCGTTTTTCTAGTCCCCTGGTCCTAGACACAGGAATCTGGTTGAAGGGCCCTCAGCCTGAGCTGAGGATTGGAGACTGATCACCTCCTCTTGGCAAAGAACTCGAATTCTGGTTCTGGTCTGGTCTGATTTCTGGTAGGGCCGAGTTCCAGTCCTCCCTTCTCTGGAAGCCCAGGGAAAAGTCCCATAACACCTGGGTATCTGTAGGTAGCAGGAGACGTCTCTAAGGCCACCCTTTTTGCCCCCTCTCCCGCCTCCTCCCCCTTCTTCTTTCAACCTGGCTTCCTTTCCTCCCTTTGAAATCTTTGATGTTAGTACTTGGATCTGAAGTTCTGTGTCTCTATAGGAGGTTTTCTAAGAGACTGTATGCTTGTATTTGAGGGCTTCCCTGGTGGTGCAGAGGTTAAAGCATCTGCCTGCAATGTGGGAGACCTGGGTTCTATCCCTGGGTCGGGAAGATCCCCTGCAGAAGGAAATGGCAACCCACTCCAGTATTCTTGCCTGGAGAATCCCATGGACGGAGGCACTTGGTGGCTTACAGTACACGGGTCGCAAAGAGCTGGACACGACTGAGCGATTTCACTTTCCCTCAAGCTACTAATAGTTTAAAAACAACTAAGCAAAGCTGTTCTGTTAGGAAACAGATGACTTTTCTGCTTTATTTATCTGTTTCTGATCTGAATTGAATCAAGAAGTTACATTCCTGTTGTTAATGGCACATTTTAACAGACTTTAACTAACTAACTAACTAAATCAAAAGCCCAATTTTACTTGAAAATAACTTCTGGAACAGGGATCTTGGAGAGTTTGGACACCACTTGAGCGTCTGGGCTAGCTTGAATAAAAAATAACTAAGTTACTGAATGAAACAAACATATCCAATTAGTACAGCTAAATCGTCACAAAGTCCATTTTCTGTTATCAGTGTGGAAGTATATGAACATCTTAGCTGAATTTAAACTGGACTTCTTTTTGTGCAGTGTCACCTGCAAATGTCTATTTGTGTCTATGGATGTGAGGGAGGGGTTATAACTTTTTGATTGAAGGAGAAAGGAGGAGATTTCATTGTTGTTTATGGTGATGGTGCTAGGAAGACAAAGATCCATGGAGGAAGTCTTGATAAGCACCATGAAAGTATAGACATTGTGTTCTCCCCTTACCTGAATTGATTAAACAGCTCCAAATCTCTTTATAAGGCTTAAATGTAGAAACTTACAGTTAAGTTAATAAATCATTTTATGAGACTCAGCTTATTCAGTGCTGTTTTGAGGTCCAGTTGAGAATTAAAAGAGGAAATAGCAAAGTATTTGTACGTAGAAGACTTCAATATATGGAAGGAGACTGAGGCCCTGCAAAATGGTTTCAATATTAGAACGATTGAGATTTAAATGTTAACTTGGATGGTATTGTAGCTCTTCTTGCAACATAGTGAAACAGTTACATATACCCAACATATTTACATACACAAACTGCATCTATTCCAATCTTCTCTTATTTATCCAGCATGTGTGTGTGTGCTCAGTCACTCAGTCCTGTTGACTCTTTGGGATCCCATGGACTGCAGTCTGCCATGCTCCTCTGTCCATCAGATTCTTCAGGCAAGAATATTGGAGTGGGTTGCCATTTCCTCCTCGAGGGGATCTCCGTGACCAAGGTATCAAATCTTTGTCTCCTGAATTGCAGGCAGAGTCTTTACCATGGAGCCATCAGGGAAGCCCTATTTATTCAGCAACAAACCAAAAATCTATTTCAATGATAAACTACACATCCCCAACCAAATGTATAATCTAAATCTCTTTAGCTGAAGTGAAATTCTTTTTATATCACATCAGAGCCCACTTAGATCATCTGAGTATTGAACTTTATGCAAACACAGTGATTACTCTGAAAATTATTTTAAATAAACAGGTCATCCTTATAAATATCAAAGCAATATTAATCACTTTGAGACTGGGGACAATATAAGAAAAGATGATTACTGTTAAAGTGTTTTACTTGTTGGAGACCCTGCTGTAGTAGTATTTGCAGTCCCTTATGAGTATTCAGCAAATAAAGCCCTTCCTGTGTTAAGGGAAATCCCTCATCATGGAAGTTGAAAACGCTCACCATTCACCATCCTGCATCTTTGTAATGGGGCTTCCCTGGTGGCTCAGATGGTAAAAAGTCCACCTGCAATGCAGGAGACCTGGGTTTGATCCCTGGTTTGGGAAAATCCACTGGAGAAGGGAATAGTTTTGTAATGAAGACCAGAGCATACCACCTAGACTTCGCTAATCAGATTTGGTGGTTCTGTATTTCCACTAGCGAGATGATATGAAGAAGTAGAGACCAGAGCACATTCTCTGCTGGCTAAGACAGCTGCTGCAAAAGCTCAGATCCCCTATTCAACATGGTTAGGAGTTCTAGCTGTTTGGGTTCTAGTTCTTACTGACAACACTTTTTCATCTAATATGTCTATTCAAGTCTGCACCAAATTTTCCATCCCTCTTTGAGCATCTGTAAATTATCCAATTTGCTTTAACTAAATTAATTTTTTATCGCTTGCAACAAGGAACTCCAATTAGTAAACTTGGAAGTGAAGAAGTCTCACTGAAATTGTTCAAAAATGTTAAACGATTATTTATTGTTTGTGAAGCTGTACATGCCCTTCCACCAGACATCAACGTAACTCTTAGTCTCTTTATTAAAATATCTGCCAAGAGTCACCATATAAGACTTTTCTAAAAAGTATTTAACTTATATGCAGAGTACATCATGAGAAACACTGGACTGGAAGAAACACAAGTTGGAATCAAGATTGCTGGGAGAAATATCAATAACCTCAGACATGCAGATGACACCACCCTTATGGCAGAAAGTGAAGAGGAACTCAAAAGCCTCTTGATGAAAGTGACAGTGGAGAGTGAAAAGTTGGCTTAAAGCTCAACATTCAGAAAACAAAGATCATGGCATCTGGTCCCATCACTTCATGGGAAATAGATGGAGAAACAGTGGAAACAGTGTCAGACTTTATTTTTCTGGGATCCAAAATCACTACAGATGGTGACTGCAGCCATGAAATTAAAAGACGCTTACTCCTTGGAAGCAAAGTTATTACCAACCTAGATCACATATTCAAAAGCAGAGATATTACTTTGCCAACAAATGTTCGCCTAGTCAGGGCTATGGTTTTTCCTGTGGCCATGTATGGATGTGAGGGCTGGACTGTGAAGAAGGCTGAGTACCGAAGAATTGATGCTTTTGAACTGTGGTGTTGGAGAAGACTCTTGAGAGTCCCTTGGACTGCAAGAAGATCCAACCAGTCCATTCTGAAGGAGATCAGCCCTGGGATTTCTTTGGAAGGACTGATGCTAAAGCTGAAACTCCAGTATTTTGGCCACCTCATGCAAAGAGTTGACTCATTGAAGAAGACTCTGATGCTGGGAGGGATTGAGAGCAAGAGGAGAAGGGGACAACAGAGGATGAGATGGCTGGATGGCATCACTGACTCGATGGATGTGAGTCTGAGTGACCTCCAGGAGTTGGTGATGGACAGGGAGGCCTGGCGTGCTGCGATTCATGGGGTCACAAAGAGTCAGATATGACTGAGCCACTGATCTGATCTGATCTCATCTCATTTCCATCAATTCCACCCCTTCAAGCCCTGCTGAATTTTTCTTGATATCCCTTATCTCTGACCCCACATTATATTGTTTATTCTCATATTCCCCCACCAGTATATAAGATCCATGAGAACGTAGGTTTGATATGAGTTCTCTGTCTATCCTTTGCTGCAGCCCTTTTTTTATACTTTAAAATTAGAGCTTGGAAGAAAAGCAATTACATCCTAAGATACTGTACGGTGATGCACTTGTATAAGCCACTCAAATAGCTGTTGTAATTTGTAATTTGATTAAAAACCAATAGCAGATGTAGTATGGGAAAATAAGCATTATGGAAGCAATTTGACATAATCAAAAAATCAGAAAATTTAATGATGATGTACTGCTGGAATGCCGAATGTTTATATATAGACTTAATCCATGTTTCTTTAGAAAAGTGAAAGTGAAGTCACTCAGTTGTGTCTGACTCTTTGCAACCCCATGGATACCAGCCTCCTCCCTCCAAGGGATTTTCTAGGCAAGAGTACTGGAGTGGGTTGCCATTTCCTTCTCCAAGGAATCTTCCCAACCCAGGGATGGAAGCCAGGTCTCCCGCATTATAGACAGACGCTTTACCGACTGAGCCACCAGGGAAGTCCAAAGGACAATATAAATGCTTGCCTTTACCCTCCATTATTTTGGAGTCATTTGTAACATATGTACATAATTTAAAGTATAAGCTGAATTACTAAAGCAAAAACACTACTGTTGGCATCTTACATCAAAGTGTTTAATTTTACACATTAAACGATATTAGTAGCAGCTCAATATTTTAGTGAAGAGACGTTTCTGTCCAGTGATCTAATAATGAGCAATCCTACATGCTCATTATTAGATCAGCCTATTTTTTTTTTTTTTAATAGGAGCGTGGACTTACTTGAAAAAAATACATTTTCCCCCATAAAGTAGCTTTTCTGGTCATTTAAGAAAGCAGAGTTGATGGGAAAGTGATATGGAAACAAAACAAAACAATTCTTTTGTTGTGTTATGCATCATCCTTCATGTTTTAACTTCTTGCTCTCTTTCTCAGTTTGAAAAAAACTTTCTTGATAACTGGGCTGAGTAATACTTCGCTGGTTCCCTAAATCGCATCCTTGTAGGGTTGAAGAATATGGCTCTGAGCCACCACGTTGATGGTGTGTGAAAAATGAATGGGTGATGAAAAAAGAGATGAACCCACTGGGTGACAGGAATTTCATCATCTCCATTGCCTTGACAGCCTGAAGCTCTTTTCTTTGTTTGTTTTAAGTTATTTTTAAATGAAGGGCTTTACAATGTTTTGTTGGTTTCTGCCATAGAACAACGCGAGTCAGCCATCAGATCAGATCAGTCGCTCAGTCGTGTCCGACTCTTTGCGACCCCGTGAACCGCAGCACGCCAGGCCTCCCTGTCCATCACCAACTCCCGGAGGTGACTCAGACTCACATCCATCGAGTCAGTGATGCCATCCAGCCATCTCATCCTCTGTCGTCCCCAACTGTACCAAACTCATATTTTTCTGAAGAGCTCAGATATTTTACCAAAAAAAAAAAATTCTTAATTGCAAAATGCTAATGTAAAAACGGCAAACCCTTGCCCCCAAACGCAGGAAAGGTGTTACGGCATCATCTCATTCCCTGAGCAAAGCTCCTCATAAGTCAGCCACTCAAGCTGTGGTCACGGTCACTAAGTGCTCTGAAACAGTGTAGGCAGAGCAGGTGAGGTGGTTCTTAAAGGGGTGGTGACAGTGGTGGAAAAAGTGCTTGGTCGGGGTTAGGAGACCCGAGCTTGAACTCTGGCTCCCCCTAACCAGCTGGGTGATTCTGGGCCTCAGTTTTCTCACCCCAAAAATAGAAAAGCTGAATTTCTTCTTCTTCTGAAATTCTACAAGTTTTTCAGAGTCTAGAGAAAAGATCAGATGTCTGCTTTCAGAATAATACTAAAATTTATTCCTGGACAGTAAATTAAATCTAGTTGTACAGAAGATCCTTTTCTAAGTTTAGCAGTTCAGGAGCGCTTGAACCTCAGACACTGGATGCAGTCACTGTGGTCAAACACAGAGTTCTTCTAGGGAGCCAGACAGGAGTGTGCCATCGTGTTTGCTCATCCTTGTCAGTCACCTGACTGTCTCTTGAATAAAAGATAGCAGCACTGTAGACAAAATGGAGAGAGAAGACACTATTGACCTGGCAAAATCTGGAATAATTCTAGAGCACCTGAGATATGAAGTATTCTCCATGATTCACCTAGCTTCCTTTCCAAGGACACTCAGTATCTGTGGCAGCTTCATGCTTTCTTGTCACTTATCATTCAGTTCTCCAGGGTGAGGAGGCATAATACCTCTTGTTCATTGACCTGAATTGAGAATGGCAGGTGAAAAATCAAGCATTTATCTTGCTCATATCAAGTTAGTAAGTGCAAAAGCTTTCCTGTCCTCAGGCAAAGAACTAAATTGTGCATCAACAGGATGATAAATAGATATAAGTATAGAAACCTCAGAAAGCTTTTATAGGCCTCAGATGTCCAAGTCTGCAGACAGCTTCCAGCATCAAATATCCAAGTGGTGGCTGGGGCTGGGATCACAAATCATTTTTTTTTAAAGTCACATAATGGTCCTCAGAGCTATCAACTAGGTATCCAAATAAACTGATGCCTACCTTTTAACTTTAGGCCTTATCTTACTTGGGCATCATTGAAATAAACACTTCTGCCATAGGTTGTGGTTCGTCAAAAAGCTGTTGTAAAGAAACATATATACTTGTGGCGGATTTATTTTGATGTATGGCAAAAGCAATACAATATTGTAAAGTTAAGCAAAATAAAATTTAATAAAAAAAAAAAAGAAACATGTACTAAGGAAGGAAAAGGAGCTGATTTTGGCTTTCCCTTCCCACAGAGCAGTGGTATACAAATATCAACATACACTGGAATCACCTGGAGAATTATTTTTTAAAACCCCCAGTACCGGACTTCCCTGGTGGTCCAGTGGTTGGGAATCTGCTTGCAATTCAGGAGACACGAGTTCAGTCCCTGGTCTGGGAAGACCCCACATGCTGTGGAGCAACTAAGCCCGTGTGCCCCAACTACTGAGCCTGTGCTCTGGAGCCTGCAAACTGCAACTACTGAGCCCATGAACCCTAGAGCCTGTGTTCCGAACCAAGAGAAGCCCCTGCAAAGAAAAGCCCACATACTGCAACTAGAGAGTAGCCCCCATTTTCCACAACTAGAGAAATCCCAAGAGCAGCAATGAAGACCCAGAACAGCAAAAAAAAAAAAAAAAAAAAAAACAATGTTCCTGCTCCTGGGGACCCTGACCTAATTGGCCTGGGTGCTGTCTGGGTACTTGCATTTACAGAGCTCTTTGGGGATAGCCAGGGTGAAGAACCCTTGTTTACTGAGGCCACCATAAAGGAGCCAGTTGGTCCTTTTAGTGATTGTTAGCTTGGATGCAGGATGCCTGTTTACTCAGAAATTGGGTTGAGACAGCAGTTCATTCTGTTCAAAGCACAAAATCACAATCAGCTGTTAATGGCTTTTTTTGCTGCACTGACCTATGTTGGATTCAAACCAGCAGTGACCTTCACTTTCCATTGCCTGTAATTAAGGATGTCTGCCACCACCACGATCTAGTTTGGGGCTTGATTAATTCTCATAATTACCAAATGCATTTGTGCAGCTGTAGGAAAAGAAGGTCTAGGCCACCAAAGTGACACAGAGTCAGGATGGCAAAAAATAAATACCAATAATGCTTAGCATTTATTTCATGTTGAATCATTATTTTTTATACTCTTGACATTTATTGACTAGTTATTCCATATGATGTCCTGGGGAAGTAATGCAGAATTATTATTTGCACTTTATTTCAGTCACTGGGCAGAAAAGTATTTTGTCAGGTCTTAGGAGTTATAATTTTTAAATCCTTCAGTGCATGATGAAGCTTGTAGCTTCCTTTTAAAGAACGGACTTGGAAACAGTGAAACTTGCACTGATCTCAATAAATAACCTCTATCAAAGTGGACAAATTAATGATGGATTTTATGACTAGCTCATCATTATGGTCTACTTTCCCTTTCAGGGTCCACTACCTGAATCTTAAATCTCTAAGGGATTTAAGAAGTCTCCATGATCAGGGTAAAAAGCCAAAATCTTTTCACCTAAACAATAATTCAAATGTTATACTCAAAAAAGCAGATAGTGTAATTTTTAAAGTTCCAGACCTTGTAGAGGAAGATAGGAAATTCCCTCAGTTTTCCCACTTTCAACACAATTTCAATATTCCCCAATACACACTTCTAACCACAAGGGGCTGAACATGTATTATTTTTATCATATTCCAATTACTGGGTACTTTCCATGCCTAACACTGCTACTGCTAAGTCACTTCAGTCGTGTCCGACTCTGTGCAATCCCATAGACGGCAGCCCACCAGGCTCCCCCATCCCTGGGATTCTCCAGGCAAGAACACTGGAGTGGGTTGCCATTTCCTTCTCCAATGAATGATAGTGAAAAGTGAAAATGAAGTCACTCAGTCTTGTCCGACTCTTAGCGACCCCATGGACTGCAGCCTACCAGGCTCCTCCCTCCGTGGGATTTTCCAGGCAAGAGTACTGGAGTGGGGTGCCATTGCTTTCTCCGCTAACACTGCTATACACCTTTATATTCTGTAACACATGCGTGCATGCATACTAAGTCGCTTCAGATGTGTCCGACTCTTTGCCACCCTATGAACTGTAGCCCACCAGATTCCTTTGTCCACGGGATTTTCCAGGCAAGAATACTGGAGTGAGTTGCCATGCTCTCCTCCAGGGGATCTTCCCAAGCCAGAGATCGAACCCACTTCTCTTACATCTCCTGCACTGGCAGGTGGATTCTTTACCACAAGAGCCACCTGGGAAGCCCATACTGTAACACATTTACTCTCAAATTGTGTCCTGGGTAGTGGTTACGAGGGCAGGAGGAGAAGGGGATGACAGAGGATAAGATGGTTGGATGGCATCAAAGACTCAATGGGTGTGAGTTTGAGCAAGCTAGCGGAGACAATGAAGGACAGGGAAGCCTCGTGTGCTGCAGTTCCTGGGGTCACAAAGAGTCAAACAAAACAGCGACTGAACAGCAAGAGGTTATGATCCCCTCCCAGGTTATGGATGAGAAAACTAAAGCTCTAAGAAACATGGGAACTAGTACAAGATATAACAGATAAGAACAGGGTTAAAGCCCAAGTCTGTGTGACTCCAGAAACCTAAAGACAAAACGAAAATCCTGTAGAAATTGTTGAAGTTTACCTTTGGGCTTTCTTATATCTTTCTAAATACTCCTTCAGTGAATTCTCTTTACTGCAATGAACCTTCCTGTGTCTGAAACTTAGCCTCCTCACCTTCCAAAGAAGCTCCTTTGGGATAGTTAGCGAGTTTGGGATGGACATGTACGCACTGCTATATTTAAAATGGATAACCAACAAGGACCTACTGTACAGCACAGGGAACTCTACTCAATGTTATGGGGCAGCCTGGATGGGAGGAGAGTTTAGGGGAGAATGGATGCATGTATATGTATGGCTGAGTCCCTTCACTGTTCACCTGAAAATGTTATATCACAACACTGTTTCTCAATTAGCTATACCCCAATACAAAATAAAAAGTTTTAAAGAAAAGAAGCTCTTTTAATATTCTCTTCTATCAGACCCTCACAAACTGGGTAAATCTTATCTGTTACAGTCTAGAAAGGAACCAAGTTGCAATCCTTCAGATCCCTGGATTCCAGCGGATCACAATTCCTGTCCATCATTTCCTTTTGATATTGATTCTATTTCTTCCATTACTGTTTTTAGTCCAGGCTCTAGAACAGCTGGGCGTCCTTGATATCTCAGTTGGTAAAGAATCCGCCTGCAATGCAGGAGATCCCGGTTCAATTCCTGGGTCAGGAATATCTACTGGAGAAGGAATAGGCTACCCACTCCAGTATTCTGGCCTAGAGAATTCCATGGACTATATAGTCCACGGGGTCACAAGAGTCAGACATGCCTGAGCTACTTTCACTAAAAAAGCTTCCCCTCACTCTCACCATCTCCTGCCCAGTCAATTATTGCCACTAGACCAGTAATCCCTGAATGCTGACTTCTGAGTCAAAAACCCTCCTTGGATCCTCATTTCCTACCACAGCAATGCAAAACCTTTGAATCTGGCTTTCAGTGCATCTCATATTATTTCCCCACATTATTAATATGATTTCCATTTCATATTCAATTTAATTTCAATTTTATTAAGATCTTATAAGTTGTCATTAGTGAAATACCAGTTATTAGATCTTAATAATTTCAGTTCAGTTTAGTTGCTCAGTCATGTCTGACTCTTTGCAACCCCATGAACTGCAACACAGCAGGCTTCCCTGTCCATCAGCAACTCCCAGAGCTTGATCAAACTCAAGTTCATTGAGTCAGTGATGCCATCCAACCATCTCATCCTCTGTCACCCCCTTTTACTCCTTCCTTCAATCTTTCCCAGCATCAGGGTCTTTATAAGGAGTCAGTTCTCAAAAGGTGACCAAAGTACTGGAATTCCAGCTTCAGAATCAGACGTTCCAATGAATCCTCAGGACTGATTTCCTTTAGGATTGACTGGTTTGTTATCCTTGCCGTCCAAGGGACTCTTACTTTACTGGGTACTAATCTTCAGTTCAGTTCAGTTCAGTCGCTCAGTCATGTCTGACTTTGTGTGACCCCCTGAATCTCAGCACACCAGGCCACCCTGTCCATCACAAACTCCTGAAGTTCACTCAGACTCAAGTCCATCGAGTCAGTAATGCCATCCAGCCATCTCATCCTCTGGCATCTCCTTCTCCTCCTGCCCTCAAGCCTTCCCAGAATCAGAGTCTTCTACAATGAGTCAACTCTTCGCATGAGGTGGCCAAAGTACTGGAGTTTCAGCTTCAGCATCATTCCCTCCAAAGAAATCCCAGAGTGACCTCCTTTAGAATGGACTGGTTGGATCTCCTTGCAGTCCAAGGGATTCTCAAGAGTCTTCTCCAACACCACAGTTCAAAAGCATCAATTCTTCGGCGCTCAGCCTTCTTCACAGTCCAACTCTCACATCCATACATGACCACAGGAAAAACCACAGCCTTGACTAGACAGGCCTTTGTTGGCAAAGTAATGTCTCTGCTTTTCAATATGCTATCTAGGTTGGTCATACTTTTTCTTCCAAGGAGTGAGGCTCTTTTAATTTCATGGCTGCAATCACCATCTGCAGTGATTTTGGAGCCTAGAAAAACAAAGTCTGACACTGTTTCCACTGTTTCCCCATCTATTTCCCATGAAGTGATGGAACTGGATGCCATGATCTTTGTTTTCTGAATGTTGAGCTCTAAGCCAACCTTTTCACTCTCCACTTTCACTTTCATCAAGAGGCTTTTTAGTTCCTCTTCACTTTCTGCCATAAGGGTGGTGTCATCTGCATATATGAGGTTATTGATATTTCTCCTAGTAATCTTGATTCCAGCTTGTGCTTCTTCCAGTCCAGCATTTCTCATGATGTGCTCTGCATAGAAGTTAAATAAGCAGGGTGACAGTATACAGCCTTGACGTACTCCTTTTCCTATTTGGAACCAATCTGTTGTTCCATGTCCAGTTCTAACTGTTGCTTCCTGACCTGCACACAAATTTCTCAAGAGGCAAATCAGGTGGTCTGGTATTCCCATCTCCTTCAGAATTTTCCACAGTTTCTTGTGATCCACAGAGTCAAAGGCTTTGCCATAATCAATAAAGCAGAAGTAGAAGTTTTTCTGGAACTCTCTTGCTTTTTCCATGATTCAGCGGATGTTGGCAATTTGATCTCTGGTTCCTCTGCCTTTTCGAAAACCAGCTTGAACATCAGGAAGTTCACAGTTCACATATTGCTGAAGTCTGGCTTCTAGAATTTTTAGCATTACTTTACTAGCGTGTGAGATGACTGCAATTGTGCAGTAGTTTGAGCATTCTTTGGCATTGCCTTTCTTTGGGATTGGAATGAAAACTGACCTTTTCCAATCCTGTGGCTACTGCTGAGTTTGCTGGCATATTGAGTGCAGCACTTTCACAGCATCATCTTTCAGGATTTGGAATAGCTCCACTGCAATTCCATCACCTCCACTAGCTTTGTTCGTAGTGATGCTTTCTAAGGCCCACTTGACTTCACACTCCCAGGATGTCTGGCTCTAGGTGAGTGATCACACTATTGTGATTATCTGTGTCATGAAGATCTTTTTTTGTACAGTTCTGTGTATTCTTGCCACCTCTTCTTAATATCTTCTGCTTCTGTTAGGTCCATACCATTTCTGTCCTTAATCTAGCCCATCTTTGCATGAAATGTTCCCTTGGTATCTCTCGTTTTCTTGAAGAGATCCCTAGTCTTTCCCATTCTGTTGTTTTCCTCTATTTATTTGCATTGATCATTGAGGAAGGCTTTCCTATCTCTTCTTGCCATTCTTTGGAACTCTGCTTTCAGATGCTTATATCTTTCCTTTTCTCCTTTGCTTTTTGCTTCTCTTCTTTTCATAGCTATTTGTAAGGCCTCCCCAGACAGCCATTTTGCTTTTCTGCATTTCTTTTCCATGGGGTTGGTCTTGATCCCTGTCTCCTGTACGATGTCACAAACCTCATTCCATAGTTCATCAGGCACTCTATCTATCAGATCTAGGTCTTTAAATCTATTTCTCACTTCCACTGTATAATCATAAGGGATTTGATTTAGCTCATACCGGAATGGTCTAGTGGTTTTCCCTACTTTCTTCAATTTAAGTCTGAATTTGGTAATAAGGAGTTCATGATCTGAGCCACAGTCAGCTCCCGGTCTTGTTTTTGTTGACTGTATAGAGCTTCTCCATCTTTGGCTGCAAAGAACATAATCTATCTGTTTTTGATATTGACCATCTGGTGATGTCCATGTATAGAGTCTTCTCTTGTGTTGTTGGAAGAGGGTATTTGCTATGACCAGTGCATTTTCTTAGCAAAACTCTATTAGTCTTTGACTTGCTTCATTCCGTATTCCAAGGCCAAATTTGCCTGTTACTCCAGGTGTTTCTTGACTTCCTACTTTTCCATTCCAGTCCCCTATAATGAAAAGGACATCTTTTTTGGGTGTTAGTTCTAAAAGGTCTTGTAGGTCTTCATAGAACCGTTCAACTTCAGCTTCTTCAGCGTTACTGGTTGGGGCATAGACTTGGATTACTGTGACATTGAATGGTTTGCCATAGAAACGAACAGAGTTCATTCTGTCGTTTTTGAGATTACATCCAAGTAGTGCATTTTGGATTCTTTTGTTGACCATGATGGCCACCCCATTTCTTCTGAGGGATTCCTGCCTGCAGTAGTAGATATAATTATCATCTGAGTTAAATTTATCCATTTCAGTCCATTTCAGTTCACTGATTCCTAGAATGTCGACATTCACTCTTGCCATCTCTTGTTTGACCACTTCCAATTTGCCTTGATTCATGGACCTGACATTCCAGGTTCCTATGCAATATTGCTCTTTACAGCATCAGACCTTGCTTCTATCACCAGTCACATCCACAGCTGGGTATTCTTTTTGCTTTGGCTCCATCCCTTCATTCTTTCTGGAGTTATTTCTCCACTGATCTCCAGTAGCATATTGGACACCTACTGACCTGGGGAGTTTCTCTTTCAGTATCCTATCATTTTGCCTTTTCATACTGTTCATGGGGTTCTCAAGGCAAGAATACTGAAGTGGTTTGCCATTCCCTTCTCCAGTGGACCACATTCTGTCAGATCTCTCTCCACCATGACCCGCCTGTCTTGGGTTGCCCCACGGGCATGGCTTAGTTTCATTGAGTTAGACAAGGCTGTGGTCCGTGTGATTAGATGGACTAGTTTTCTGTGAGTATGGTTTCAGTGTGTCTGCCCTCTGATGCCCTCTTGCAACACCTACCATCTTACTTGGGTTTCTCTTACCTTGGACATGGGGTATTTAGATATCATAATTAACTACTTGTGGGTGGCACACAGGATTGTCCATTAAGTGATCATAAGGGATTCTGAGCTTCCTGGCAATGAGTGAGATGGGACCAATGGCTCCTACTCCCAGTAAGCTCTACTTGCCCCAAGGTTTCCAGAAGCTGGACGGCAGGCATTTCTAGGATCTCTTGGAGCAATCTCACTCAAGCTCAAGAGGTTTCACACTCAAACTCAAGCTATCTGCCCTACAGGTCTCCTCTCACAGTTGCCATATAATAAAAGAGCAACATGAAGGGTGCTACTCTCCTAGAGAATAGACTTGGTGCAACTGTTGCCCCTGAATCAAACTCATGTCTAAGCAGGATGCTATGTAAATAAAGAGTGCTGGTATCAGTAGGCTTTTTAGCAGTGAAAAGGGCATGATCTTGTTACACAATTCAATATGTAATAGAGAAGAACCTTTGTATTCCCTTAGCCTAAGTGCTATTGTATTGTATTGTATTGGCCTAACTGCTAAAGGAATGTTGCCTATAGGCTTAAATTATACATGATGATCCTTCCCTGGGAACCCGCCTCCCAGGTGATGGATCTGAGGCTAAAATATCTGTGCTTAGCTAACAGAAAACATCCTGATCAGAGTTACCTGTGATTGGCAGCAGGAAGGAAGAAATTAACACAGCCCCTCCAGAGTCTGGTCAGAATGAGAACTATATTAATATAAAAGAGTATTAGTATTAATACAATTTTAGTTTTAGTATTAATATTAATATAAAATAGCCTGAATTATAACTGGGGAAGATGATTCTTTGGGACAAGAGTCTACTATCATCTTGGTTTGCTGGCTTTCCAAATAAAGTTACTATTCCTTTCCCCAGAAAGTAATCTGTTGGTTTGTTGGCCTGTCATGCAGCGAGCAGTGTAAGCTTGGATTCAGAATAAAAACTACCAGATTAACAGTTTAAGACCTCAGAAGCTCTGTGATCCAAGAAGTATCCAAAATAAGTTTAAATTAGAACAGAAAGGAGAACTCTGCTGATTCATATTCCTGTATATTTTCTGTAGTTATTGATGGAATTTCACACAGATGGCACTTTCTGAATTATAGTAAATTTACTTTCCATCAAATTCAAATATTCAGTTTCCAATTCAGAAAATCAAAAAGAAAGGTCACTATGAGTAGTGAACAAAAAGAGAGGCAAATCAACAAGGAAATTGGGGTCCAGATGAGCTTAAACCTAAAACTCCAGGCACCTACAAGAACAAGAATAACAAGAAAGGAAAGAGAAACAGAAACAGAAAGGAAGTGAGGGAGATTCACTTGAAATTATATTGGGGTGAATGAGGTAGAAAAATAATATTGATACTGAATTGTAAAACAGTCATGAAGACATATAAAGAGCCATACAATGGTTATAAGACCAGATCAGGTCAGATCAGTCGCTCAGTCATGTCCGACTCTTTGCAACCCCATGAATCCCAGCACGCCAGGCCTCCCTGTCCATCAGCAACTCCTGGAGGTCACTCAGACTCACATCCATCGAGTCAGTGATGACATCCAGCCATTTCATCCTCTGTCGTTCCCTTCTCCTCCTGCCCTCAAGCCCTCCCAGCATCAGAGTCTTCTCCAATGAGGCAACTCTTCCCATGAGGTGGCCAAAATACTGGAGTTTCAGCTTTAGCATCATTCCTTCCAAAGAAATCCCAGGGCTGATCTCCTTCAGAATGGACTGGTTGGATCTCCTTGCAGTCCAAGGGACTCTCAAGAGTCTTCTGCAACACCACAGTTCAAAAGCATCAATTCTTCGGCGCTCAGCCTTCTTCACAGTCCAACTCTCACATCCATACATGACCACAGCAAAAACCATAGCCTTAACAAGGTGGACCTTTGTTGGCAAAGTGATGTCTCTGCTTTTGAATATGCTATCTAGGTTGGTCATAACTTTCCTTCCAAGGAGTAAGTGTCTTTTAATTTCATGGCTGCAGTCACCATCTGCAGTGATTTTGGAGCTCAGAAAAATAAAGTCTGACATGGTTTCCACTGTTTCCCCATCTATTTCCCATGTAGTGATGGGACCAGATGCCATGATCTTCGTTTTCTGAATGTTGAGCTTTAAGCCAACCTTTTCACTCTCCACTTTCACTTTCATCAAGAGGTTTTTGAGTTCCTCTTCACTTTCTGCCATAAGGGTGGTGTCATCTGCATATCTGAGGTTATTGATATTTCTCCCAGCAATCTTGATTCCAACTTGTGTTTCTTCCAGTCCAGCGTTTCTCATGATGTACTCTGCATATAAGTTAAATAAACATGGTGACAATATACAGCCTTGACGTACTTCTTTTCCTATTTGGAACCAGTCTGTTGTTCCATGTCCAGTTCTAACTGTTGCTTCCTGACCTGCATACAAATTTCTCAAGAGGCAGGTCAGGTGGTCTGGTATTCCCATCTCTTTCAGAATTTTCCACAGTTTATTGTGATCCATGCAGTCAAAGGCTTTGGCATAGTCAATAAAGCAGAAATAGATGTTTTTCTGGAACTCTCTTGCTTTTTCCATGATCCAGAGGATGTTGGCAATTTGATGTCTGGTTCCTCTGCCTTTTCTAAATCCAGCTTGAACATCTGGAAGTTCATGGTTCACATATTGCTGAAGCCTGGCTTGGAGAATTTTGAGCATGACTTTACTAGCGTGTGAGATGAGTGCAATTGTGCGGTAGTTTGAGCATTCTTTGGCATTGCCTTTCTTTGGGACTGGGATGAAAACTGACCTTTTCCAGTCCTGTGGCCACTGCTAAGTTTTCCAGATTTGCTGGCATATTGAGTGCAGCACTTTCACAGCATCATCTTTTAGGATTTGGAATAGCTCCACTGGAATTCCATCACCTCCACTAGCTTTGTTCGTAGTGATGCTTTCTAAGGCCCACTTGACTTCACATTCCAGGATGTCTGGCTCTAGGTCAGTGATCACACCATCATGATTATCTGGGTCATGAAGCTCTTTTTTGTACAGTTCTTCTGTGTATTCTTGCCACCTCTTCTTAATATCTTCTGCTTCTGTTAGGTCCATACCATTTCTGTCCTTTATCGAGCCCATCTTTGCATGAAATGTTCCTTTGGTATCTCTGATTTTCTTGAAGAGATCCCTAGTCTTTCCCATTCTGTTGTTTTCCTCTATTTCTTTGCATTGATCGCTGAAGAAGGCTTTCTTATCTCTTCTTGCTATTCTTTGGAACTCTGCATTCAGATATTTATATCTTTCCTTTTCTCCTTTGCTTTTCGCTTCTCTTCTTTTCACAGCTATTTGTAAGGCCTCCTCAGACAGCCATTTTGCTTTTTTGCATTTCTTTTCCATGGGGATGGTCTTGATCCCTGTCTCCTGTACAATGTCACAAACCTCATTCCATAGTTCATCAGGTACTTTATCAGATCTAGACCCTTAAATCTATTTCTCACTTCCACTGTATAATCATAAGGGATTTGATTTAGGTCATACCTGAATGGTCTAGTGGTTTTCCCTACTTTCTTCAATTTCAGTCTGAATTTGGCAATAAGGAGTTCATGGTGCGGGCCGGGAGCAGAGTCGCTGCAGGTCACACTGCTTTTGACGGCCTGTGTAGTAATAACTTTAGTGAGCTGTGTTTCCCTGAAGCTAGGCTAGGCCTGTCTTCTGAGGCTGACCCGAGTGTCCAGCTGCCCACAGGAAATTTCACCCAGCTCTTTCTCAGCAGAGGCAAACAAAGGTATCTCTTCACCTCACGGCACTACCATTTTACAGCAAACTAAGAGCGCCTCGGCAGCTGCGACCAGCACACTAAGCGTGGCCAAAAGGAACTACCCCACGACCGAGGTCAGGGAGGGCGGCGGTGAGGAGATACCCCTCCTCCAAGGTCAGGAAGGGCGGCAGTGAGGAGAGACCCCTCGTCCAAGGCAAGGTGCGATGGCTGTGCTTTGCTGGAGCAGCCAGGAAGAGATACCCCACGCCCAAGGTAAGAGAAACCCAAGTAAGACGGTAGGTGTGTTGCAAGAGGGCATCAGAGGGCAGACACACTGAAACCATACTCACAGAAAACTAGTCAGTCTAATCACATGGACCACAGCCTTGTCTAACTCAATGAAACTAAGCCATGCCCGTGGGGCAACCCAAGACAGGCGGGTCATGGTGGAGAGAGATCTGACAGAATGTGGTCCACTGGAGAAGGGAATGGCAAACCACTACAGTATTCTTGCCTTGAGAACCCCATGAACAGTATGAAAAGGCAAAATGATAGGATACTGAAAGAGAAACTCCCCAGGTCAGTAGGGGCCCAATATGCTACTGGAGATCAGTGGAGAAATAACTCCAGAAAGAATGAAGGGATGGAGCCAAAGCAAAAAGAATACCCAGCTGTGGATGCATCTGGTGACAGAAGCAAAGTCCGATGCTGTAAAGAGCAATATTGCATAGGAACCTGGAATGTCAGGTCCATGAATCAAGGCAAATTGGAAGTGGTCAAACAAGAGATGGCAAGAGTGAATGTCGACATTCTAGGAATTAGCAAACTAAAATGGACTGGAATGGGTGAATTTAACTCAAATGACCATTATATCTACTACTGCAGGCAGGAATCCCTCAGAAGAAATGGGGTGACCATCATGGTCAACAAAAGAGTCCGAAATACAGGACTTAGATGCAATCTCAAAAACAACAGAAAGATCTCTGTTCATTTCCAAGGCAAACCATTCAATGTCACAGTAATCCAAGTCCATGTCCCAACCAGTAATGCTGAAGAAGCTGAAGTTGAACGGTTCTATGAAGACCTACAAGACCTTTTAGAAATAACACCCAAAAAAGATGTCCTTTTCATTATAGGGGACTGGATTGCAAATTAGGAAGTCAAGAAACACCTGGAGTAACAGGCAATTTTGGCCTTGAAATACGGAATGAAGCAGGGCAAAGACTAATAGAGTTTTGCCAAGAAAATGCACTGGTCATAGCAAATATCCTCTTCCAACAACACAAGAGAAGACTCTATACATGGACATCACCAGATGGTCAACACCGAAATCAAATCGATTATATTCTTTGCAGCCAAAGATGGAGAAGCTCTATATAATCAGCAAATACAAGATCAGGAGCTGACTGTGGCTCAGACCATGAACTCCTTATTGCCAAATTCAGACAATGGTTATAAAGAACCATATAAAGAGCCATACAATGGGCTTCCCTGTTGGCTCAACTAGTAAAGGATCTGTCTGCAGTGTGGGAGACCTGGGTTTGATCCCTAGGTTGGGAAGCACCCCTGGAGAAGGGAAACACTACCCACTCCAGTATTCTGGCCTGGAGAATCACAGTCCATGGGGTCGCAAAGAGTCACACACAACTGAGTGACTTTCACTCACTAACTTCACAATGGATTATAACACAAAAATGATATAGGTAGAAATAGCACATAGATTTGTTTAATCTTTAAAACAAATATGTGATAGATGCTGCTATTTTTCTGAATTTAATGTTTTAATTTTATATTCATTTTAAAGGTTATGCTCCATTTACAGTTATTATAAAATATTGGCTATATTCTGTGTGTGCAACACATCTGTGTAGCGCATCTTGTACTCTGTAGTTTGTACCACCCATTCTCCCATCCATAGGTTACGCCTCCTTCTCTCCCCACTGGTGACCACCAGCTTGTTCTCTATATCTGTGAGACTGCTTGTTTTTTGTTATATTCACTAGTTTGTGGTATTTTTTTAGATTCCACATATAAGTGATATTATGCAGTATTTGTCTTTGTCTGATTTATTTCACTTAGCATAATGCTCTCCAAGTCCAATTGTGTTGCTGCAAATGGCAAATTTTTCATTTTTTTTTAATGGATGAGTAGTATCCCATACTTAAAAAAGAACTAAACCCATGAGCTTTCTCTATTAGCAGCCTCTGAGGGAGCTCAGAACACCTCGCTGAGTCATCTGGTGACCCCCTCACTTTGGTTGGAACTTCGAGGGCTGGGAGGGGCAGCTGACTATAACAATGCTGAAATTTACCTATAAATTAAGAAAAGAGTTTTTATTACTAATTTTCACTGTTGCTCTTATTCCTCCTCCTTTGTCCTTTTCTTCATCCTTTTTCTTTTCTGTATAAAGTGCATGATGTTTAATGCCACATGTAGTCCTTGCTGATTCTAATAATAAAAGAAATCAAAGTGTCGACATAAGGACATTTAGATTGCTTCCATATTTTGGCAATTGTAAATGATGCTGCAGTGAACACTGGGGTGCCCATATCTTTTCAAACTAGTGTTTTTGTTTTTGTTTTGGATATATACCTACAAGTGGAATTGCTGGGTCATATGGTAGATCTTTTTTAGTTTTATTGAGAAATCTCCATTCTGTTTTCCCCAGTGGCTGTACCAATTTACATTCCTACCATCAGTGTTCAAGGATTCCCTTTTCTCCATATCATCACCTACATTTGTTATTTGCGTTCTTCTTGATGCTAGTCATCTGACAGGTGTGAGGTGGTATCTCCTTGTGGTTCTGATTTGCATTTCCCTGAGTAGCGATGTTGAGCACCTTTTCACATGCCTGTTGGCCATCTGCATTTTTCTGTCAGTAAATAAACGGAAGTTCAAGAGTTTAAGCATTTTGTGCAAGTTTTTCGAACAAGAAAAAAGATTAAAGGCAGGAGGGATGAATAGATAAGTCATTTCCCCATGATCACACAAAACAGCAAAATGCAGAGGCAGAATTCAAATCCAGTTCTTTCAAATGCAGGTCACATGTTTCCAGCCAATATATAAAACACATACTACCTTAATAGCCCCATGCTGCAACTATTGCCTCCTAGATGTATTTTTTTCCCCTCTACTGTGGACCCCCACTAGGAGGTGTCCTTGATCCTCTGGTTTGCAAGTTGTGTGAGGAAGAATAAATAAGTAGATTTGACAGAAGAGGCAACACTGCCACAGTCCTTCACCTTCAGTTAATTAGGAGCAAGCATGCAGGACAGAAAGATAGTTAAGGTATTGGAAAGAAATCAGATTTAACTGCTCAGAGTTAGAGAACACCCTGCTGTGAAGATGGGCTGTGACACGGGCACCGTGGAGAGGGCAGAGCCGCAACGCTTGTGGGACTTTTACTGATGTAACATCACAGGCAGCTTTTAAATCAAGATGCTTTCTTCCTGAACCATGAATAAAGGAAAGCTAGAAAACAGAAAATAAGAGCTGTAAAATGTCTGGAAATTAGGTTTTATTTAATGTATTCAGCCAAGCAGGCAGGCTGTTGGTTAACAAATATTTATGAAGAGTTTGCTCTCTGTGAGGATCACTGAAAGCTACGAAGAACATAAAAATACATAAAGCACAGTCTGTCCTTAAGGAGCTTATGGCTAGGGAGCTATTATATGGCCCAGTGCGCCAAACTGTGCACACTTATAAACAGCTAACAATATGACAAGGTCCATGAATCCATCTGATCCATTTGATTCCCCAGGGTCCAACATCATACTTAATGCAAACATACCTGCCCAGCTTCATTTAGTAATATTTACTGAACACACTAAGCTGAGTAGGCATCTTTGCTTCTCAGGAATAACCAATTATAAGAGCATAAACTAGGATCTAATTTTCCTTCCTTTCCTTGTTTTCTTTAAAGTGCCAGAGTTAAAGAAAGATCATCTTAAGCAAAGCTTGGATCAGTCTTGCAATTAGTTTAATTCAAACCATCCAGGCCACTGATGTCTCATCTCAAGTCATCTATCAGCTCTATACGTCACTATTTCTCCAGTCAACTCACTTCCCTTTTCCACTTCTTCAATCATAAATACAATGTTTGGCCAGAAAAAGAATAATCATACACTGGAAATACTCATATCTTCTTTCCTGCCCCTAAAAAAATGAAATATCAAAATTTTTTAAATTCCAAAAGGGAAAGGGCTGCTTGGTTTTCATTTAGTTTATGGGTATTTAGGGTTTCCCTGGTAGCTCAGACACATTGCAGGTAAAGAATTTACCTGTAGTGCAGGAAACCCGGGTTTGATCCCTGGATAGGGACGATCCCTTGGAGAAGGAATGGCTACCCACTCCAATATTCTTGCCTGGATAATCCCAGGGACAGAGGAACCTCGTGGACTACAGTCCATGGGGTCTCAGCAAAGAGTTGGACATGACTGGGTATTCGAATGGGTATTTGAAAGAAGACATGATTTCAGAAGAAAGTAAATGATTTAGCTAAGAACTAAAACTACCAAGTAAATTTTCATGAGTCTGCAGGGTCAAACCATGGCAGAAACAGGTTACAAGGCAGACTTCACTATAGTATCAGTGCATTGCTGAAAACAAATGAACCAAAAGGTACAAAAAAATATATCATAAGGGAAACTTTAAGTGATTAATAAAGGTTTCCATTCACTAAGTGCCTACTCTATGACAGATACTGTGTTAATTGCTTTGCTCTGTGTTTTAGTACATTGCAGTTTCTAAGTACTGGTTAATTTAACATCTTATTTTTTACCTTCACCAAAAAATCTGCATGTAGCTTTTATTGTCTCCATTTTCCATGTGAGTAAATCAGGTCGAATAGCTAACAAATAGTGGCCAAGCATTTTTCTCCGTGCTGAGCTGCCCCTCACTAGGCGAAATAAATCTGATGATTCTGCATTTTATATAGTATATAAAAAATTGACTTTGTTTTTTGTAATTTGAATGTCCTTAAACTGGGCATTTGAAAGACTCTTCTGATTGCAAGCATAGAGATAATACAAATGCATCATTCTACATGCATAACTGAGTAGTTAAAAATGCAGTTACTTGACCTTCTGTTGTTGTGGATTTGCACACACACAATTGTGAGGTCCTCTGAAAGAGACAGAGTAAGCCACTAAAAATACTACTTAACTTGATAATTATTATCATAGCAAACTCAGTAGTAAATAATGTATAAGTGTATTGAATTAATTTTTAATTATGGAAAATTATGGAGAGAAGACATAAGTATATAAGAAGAGAGATTATATATGTATACACATGTATGAAGAGACAAGGGACACTGATATTTGGCCTCTACAGTCTTTTCTACCTTGGAAATTTCAGAATGTAAATTACCAATAATGTACAATGATACCCACTTTATTTTCTTTTATTGGAAATAAATTTTCTTCTTTCATTTCTATAGCTATACCTATATAGTACACTATCATCCCTCAAAATTATACTGTCATCAACTCTAAGACTCAGTTTAATTGGTGACAAATAATCATTGATATTTTCATATTGGAGCTGGAGAAATCACAATAGGGAAAACTTGTGATTGACCAAGATGTTGAATCAAATGAGGAAAACATAAACAGAAAGCGACTTGCTTCAATACCAGGATATATTTCCTAAAAACTGGAAATTGTATTGATAACTCCTATTTTTAATGTACTGTCACACTGTGAACTGACAGCTATATATCATGATATATAGCTATTTCTAATATAAAACAAATCATACGTGAATTTTATTTCTGCATAAGTTTGATTTTTAAATATTTATATTACATCTAAGCAGAGATAGATCAAATATTAAGCATAGTATAGTACTAGATTATCTATATTTGAATTTTATTAACCAGTAATTGAGGTACAAATAATATGAGTCAATAAAATCTACTTATATTCCCTCTGCATTATTTGTGGGATTTGGACTGACCTTAATAAATTAAATATTATGAATATATTAGCCCTCAAAAACAAGAATAAAGAGGATATAGACATTTTCTTGAAAATCTATGACCTTGCCTGATTGAAAGATTCAGTGACTGTCATGGCCATACCAGTCTGAATGATGGATCCTTCAAAATGTCCCAGGGAACACACAACAGCATCCTTCATTGAAATAAACAAAAGTTTTCCATAAAATCTGCCCAGTGCAAACAGAGTTCTTGAAATTTAGCAGATGGCCAGGAAGACAGGGAGATAAACAGGATACTCAAGGGAGTCATGGGTTTGAAGTTCTCCCTACAACTTACGAACATAGGACCTTGAGCAAGTTATTTCCTTGCTCAAAGTCTCAATTTCCTCATTGGCAAAATAGGGCTAATAATGCCAAACCTGAAGAGTTATGATGGGAAAGAGACACCTCGACAGCATGCCGATTTCATTCATAGAACAGCTAAGCCTTCAGCATAGGAATTTGCAAACCGCAGCTTTATTTTCTGCACAGGCTTCATACATGTGCTTTGTCAAGGGGTCTCTTGACAGTCTCTCCATCTGACATATATCACCTCCCTTGTAAGTATAAGGGGAGAATTTCTTGGAATCATAAATTTGTAGAGAATTTATATTGCATATTATAATATTTACTTTTCTTATTATTTATAATTGTGAAGGAAAATTACAGTTTTCCTATAGGAGTTTTGGAGAAGGCAATGGCACCCCACTCCAGTACTCTTGCCTGGAAAATCCCATGGACAGAGGAGCCTGGTAGGCTGCAGTCCATGGGGTCGCTAAGAGTTGGACACGACTGAGCAACTTCACTTTCACTTTTCACTTTCATACATTGGGGGAGGAAATGGCAACCCACTCCAGTGTTCTTTCCTGGAGAATCCCATGGACAGAGGAGCCTGGTGGGCCACCATCTATGGGGTCGCACAGAGTCGGACAAGACTGAAGCGACTTAGCAGCAGTATAGGAGTTTAGTTAAGGAAAATACAGTTCCATAGGCTTTGCAAGTTTGGAAGTGGAACTGAGTGACGGGAAGAAGCAAATAGTTCAAAACATACCAAGTGACTTTTATTAAGTAGCCAGAGCTGGGGGACTTCCCAGGTGGTCCAGTTATTAAGACTTCACCTCCCAATCCAGGGGACATGAGTTCAATCCCTGGTCAGTGAACTAAGATCCCACATGCCTCACAGTCAAAAAAACAAAACATAAAGAAGAAGCAATATTGTAACAAGTTCAATAAAGACTTGTAAAGAAATGGTCCACATCAAAAAACTCTTTTAAAAAGTACCCAGGGCTATTGAATTAAGTGTTTTCAGTAGGATATGGATCAGATCAGATCAGTCGCTCAGTCGTGTCCGACTCTGCGACCCCATGAACCGCAGCACGCCAGGCCTCCCTGTCCATCACCAGCTCCCGGAGGTCACCCAGACTCATACCCATCGAGTCAGTGATGCCATCCAGCCATCTCATCCTTTGTCGTCCCCTTCTCCTCCTGCCCTCAATCCCTCCCAGCATCAGAGTCTTCTCCAATGATCTCTGCTAATTCGCCCAATGCTTTTAGACAGTCCCTTGAAAGGTTTAAGTCCCTGTGATAAATAAAATGACTTTTATCTCAAAATCCGAGAAAGGTAAGCCTCATTTAATTTAATACAAACACATTGGTCAACTAGTATCTCTAATCTACTAATCAATTTTGTGTTGAGCAAAATTTACCTTTCGTAAATGCAATAAGTATTAATAAATGTAATAATTAAACTGCATTTACTTATTTATCTCTTTGTTTACATAGTTCCTGTATTGTTTTCTTCCTAACTAAGAATGAAAACTGCCAGCTCATTAAAGCTGGGAAATCAGAGGCACTAAATGCAACAAGAAGAAAGGAACAATTACCCACAGTAAACAGAAAAAAAAAAAAGTTTGCTCTGAGAGCTACATTAAACAGCATACTTTTTGATAGCTTTTATGCTCTGTCAACTTCCAGGCAGGCCATTAGAGGAAGAGGGAGGAGAGAGAAGGTTAAAAAGACCTCAAAGCACTTGGCTGGTTTTCCATAATGAGCTTCCTGTCTAACTCTACAGTAAACAATAAAGGCCTGCTCCAGAACAGCCCCTGATGGATTTGAGATTCCTAATCCACATCTGTTGCTCGGCACAGCTGCATGAAGAAGAGAGGGAACAAGATATATCCCCCACCTTTTATGAGCTCCTTAAAGGCAAGGTCTTAGGCTTGACTCACTGCTGTATCCCCAGCTCCCCAGGATTAGGTATTTGTAGAATCAATTTGAATATAATTATGTGTTTTTGAGCATGTTAGATTAAATGATCCTTTAAATGACTTATTTATGAAGTATATTTTTCCCCTGATCAAACTACGTCAATTCCAGTGACTGTGTTAATCCTTGTTGATCCATGAACCTCCTTCACCAGATACACATGTATTTGCTATAATCTAGTCCTGTTTCTCAGCTGCTTATCCTCATATTTAGCTAGTCAATCATTCACTTGCAGATGTCCTTGCCAGTCCAGACATTTTGATTAGTTTCAACCTTACCTAGGACATTCCAGTAACCAGTCTCTAAGATTATCCTTGATCCTCTCTTCCTAAATGGTACCAGAAAATGAACCTAAGAACATTCTCCCAGTCAACTGGAGGCTGGGTCTACTCCCTCTAACCAGCTGCTATCTCCAACTGGTTTTTTAAACACCACACCAACAGCAGGGAATTCTAACATTCTCACCAACAGCCTTCTTTTTAGTCTCACCCATCCACCACTAAAGCTCTGGGAAACTTTATATCCTCCACACTTTGAATCCACTTGGGGTTGAGTTTCTTTATTTGCAGCACTTTGGCTTTTGAACAGTGAGTACCATCAGTCATGGAGACAACAGGCTCCCAATAGGGCATAGTTTGAGCAGCAGCACCGCAAGCCCAGGCATTGAAGACATAGAGACATGTTCTCTGTTGAAGGTGCTGAAGGTGATCTCCAGCAGTGCCTGTGAGCTCCCCATCACTCTGTCATGAGACAGGTGGTGTTTCAGAAGGCTGAGGTCTCTGATATCATGCTAAGAGGATCCGAGTTAGCAATGAGTGACTGAACTGCACATGTCAACAAATTCTCTCAGCAAGCAGAGAAGTCCCTGCTACCACCACAAATGGCACTGTAATGAAGCAATTCTGTTCAACAATGCCATGGCTAAGACCCAGATAAAGCTCCCCTGATTTAAGACTTATGTTTTTGAGCAGTTTTAAGTTCAGAGCAAAATTTAGAGGAAGATACTTAGGTACAGAGATTTCCCACATAACCCCTGCTCCCACAGATGCATAATCTTCCCCATTTTCAACATCTTCCACCAGAGCAGTAGTTTGTTTTAATTGATGAACCTACATGGACATTATAAGCACCCAGAGTCCACAGCTGATTTTAGGATTCACTCTTGGTGTTGTACATTCTATGGGTTTGAACAAATATAAAATGACATATATCCACTATTATAGTATTATACAGATTATTTTCATGGTCCTAAAAATATCCTCTGTACTCTGCCTATTCCCCAACTCCTGGCAACCACTTATCTTTTCACTGCTTCCATAACTTCTGCCTTTTTCAGATTGTCTACTTGGAATCCTACAGTGTACAGCCTTTTCATATTAGCTTATTTTACTTATTAATATCCATTTAAGTCATTTTTATGTCTTTTTATGGCTTGATAGCTCTTTTCTTTTTAGCACTAATATCCCATTGCCTGGTTGTATGGTAATTTATTTATCCATTCACCTATGATGAACATATTGGTTGTTTCCAAGTTTTGGCAATGGTGAATAAACCTGCTGTTAGCATCCATATGCAGGTTTTTATATAAATTTTTAACTCCTTTGAGTAAAAACCAAGGAACACAACTGTTTAATCTTATGCTGGGAGTATGTTAGTTTTGCAGGAAATTGCCAAACTGTCTCCCAAAGGGGCTGTACCATTTTGCAGTCCCACCAGTGATAAGCTAGAGTAGCTCTTGATGTGTATCCTCACCAGCATTTAGTGTTGTCAGTAATCTGGATTTAGGCCACTTTAATTGTTGTGTATCTTGAATTGTCTTATTTTAATAGGCATTTCCCTGATGACATATGATATACAGCATCTTTTAAAATGCTTATTTGTCAACTCTATATCTTCTTCCGTTAAGTGTCTGTTATAAAACTGACATTCTAATTAAGCTTAAAATAATTAATGCAATATTTAATATGCAATTCAATAAGTGAAATTCTTCCTTTGCCACTTATCTATAAACTCATCTCCCCAAGCTAAAACAACTCTGGAAAGGAAGGACAAGTTTAGAAAGTGAACATATTCTGATTTCAAGACCTATTATAAGGGTATATTAGTCATGACAGTGTGGTATTGGCATAAAAATAGACACAGAGAGAAAAAGAATCTATTCAACAAGCAGTGGTAGAATAACTGATATTCATAGGCCAAAAAAAAAAAAAAAAAAACAAACCCACTTTGGTGTATATATTGTATAATAAATAGGCAAAATATAGTATATACTATATTATTCCATTTATATAAATCTAGTAATTTCAAAAGTAAGTGAAATGTGAACTTCCAGATGTTCAAGCTGGATTTAGAAAAGGCAGAGGAACCAGAGATCAAGTTGTCAACATCTGTTGGATCATTGAAAAAACAAGAGAGTTCCAGAAAAACATCTATTTCTGCTTTATTAACTGTGCCAAAGCCTTTGACTGTGTGGATCACAACAAACTGTGGAAAATTCTGAAAGAGATGGGAATACCAGACCACCTGACCTGCCTTCTGAGAAATCTGTTGCAGGTCAAGAAACAACAGTTAGAACTGGACATGGAACAACAGACTGGTTCCAAATCGGGAAAGAAGTATGTCAAGGCTGTACATTGTCACCCTGCTTATTTAACTTATATGCAGAGTTCATGATGCAAAATGCCAGCCTGGATGAAGCACAAGCTGGAATCAAGATTGCCAGGAGAAATAAAAATAACCTCAGATATGCAGATAACAGCCAGGAGAAATAAAAATAACCTCAGATATGCAGATAACACAACCCTTATGGCAAAAGTGAAGAAGAACTAAAGAACCTCTTGATGAAAGTGAAAGAGGAGAGTGAAAAAGTTGGCTTAAAACTCAAGATTTAGAAAACTAAGATCATGGCATCTGGTCCTATCACTTCATGGCAAATAGATGGGCAAACAGTGGAAACAGCGACAGACTTTATTTTTGGAGGTTCCCAAATCACTGCAGATGGTGATTGCAGCCATGAAATTAAAAGATGCTTGCACCTTAGAAGAAAAGCTATGATCAACCTAGATAGAATATTAAAAAGCAAAGATATTATTTTGCCAACAAAGGTCCATCTAGTCAAAGCTGTGGTTTTTTCAGTAGTCACATATGAATGTGAGAGTTGGACTGTAAAGAAAGCTGAGGGCCGAAGAACTGATGCTTTTGAACTGTGGTGTTGGAGAAGACTCTTGAGAGTCCCCTTGGACTGCAAGGAGATCCAACCAGTTCATCCTAAAGGAAATCAGTTCTGAATATTCATTGGAAGCACTGATGCTGAGGCTGAAACTCCAATACTTTGACCCCTGATGTGAAGAATTGACTTATTGGAAAAGACCCTGATGCTGGGAAAGATTGAGGGCAGGAGGAGAAGGGGACGACAGAGGATGAGATGGTTGGATGGCATCACCGACTCAATGGACATGAGTTTGAGTGGACTTCAGGAGTTGGTGATGGACAGGGAGGCCTGGTGTGCAGCGGTTCATGGGGTCACAAAGAGTCAGACACGACTGAGCAACTGAACTGAACTGAACTGATAACTGAACTGATAACAGCAAACTGATTATTTTGCTATACATATGAAACATTGTAAATTAACTATACTTTAATTAAAAAATGGTTTTAAAAAGTCAGAGAAAAAAATCATTATTCTATTTGAGAAAAGTACCTGTTTCCTTACCTTAAAAAAAGAGAAGTAGATAAGGAAGATGGGAAGATGTCCACAGTATATTGCTAAGTGTGAAAGCAAGGTTTCAGAGCCATAATACTGCTAGTAATAGCAAGCTCATAAAGCACTTATTTGTGGCACATATTCTTCTAAATACTTGATATGTATTTATTCTTACTAATATTCATATAAGGTAGCATTATTACTTCATGCTTTTGCAAATGAAGGAGCTGAGTCCTGTCCAAATCATATAGCTAATAACTTGTGAATGAAGACTGCTTCATCCAGCAGTCAGGTCCTGGTCTGTGCTCTTAACTGCCACACTTCACTGCAAGATCCTACTGTGTAAAATAACTGAGCATGTAAAGGCTGAGGTATGTTGCTTAGGGACAGAGAGTGAAATATGGAAAAATGCTATTGGAAGGGAATTTTATTCTTTAATGTAAATACTATTATCTTGTTTGAATTTTTAGAGCAACCAGTCCTATGTCCACTGGGAAACAGATGCTGAGAGGTTAGAAACGCAAACAGTATACCGAAAGCCTCAAACTATCAAACAGATCAGCCTAAATCTCAGCCAGCCCAGTGGAGAGCTCTGAAGCAAAGACTTCCCTTTAGAAGTGTCTCATCTCATGTTGAGTAGAAATAGCCAGGCCCTGGTAGTCCCAGCCTGTTCGATCATGACTGTGGACCTCATAGAAAAGTGGGCGCTCAGCTCCAGCAAGAGTGTTGCAAGTGGTTCAGTGGTAAAGAATTAGCTTGCCAGTGCAGGAGACTCAGGAGACACAGGTTCAATCCCTGGGTCAGGATGATCCCCTGTGGCAGGAAATGGCAACCCACTCCAGTATTCTTGCCTGGGAAATCCCATGGACAGAGGAGCCTGGCGGGCTATAGTCCGTGGAGTTGCAAAGAGTCGGATGTGACTGAACAACTGAGCATACATGCACGTAGCTAGAACTTAAGCCCAAGAGGGTCCTGAAGGCGCTGCACAGACAGGCTGTCAACTTCCTGCACTGTGTATCAGAAAGAGTCCTCTCTGTAAACAGATCTGAACAGCTCCCGTCCTTGGCTTCCACACCACCAAATGGGATGAATACATTTTCTTACAAAGTCCTTAGGTATACAGTGTGTCCCAGAACTTCTTGGGAGAAAACTGATGAAATGATGATAAAGCATCACAGATCTCAGTGAATTAGAATTCAGCTAACATACCTCTTAGACAAACTACTCCAACTATTAATAAGATGGTTTGGAGAAATAGTCACTGCTTTAGTATGTTTTCTTCCACTTTGTGGAGAAGAAAAAACAAATGTCCAAGTATTACTGAGTGAGTGAGTGATAGTCACTCAGTCATGTCCAACTCTTTGCGACCCCATGGCCTGTAGCCCGCCAGGCTCCTCCTGTCCATGAGATTCTACAGGCAAGAACACTGGAGCATGTTGCCATTGTCTTCTCCAAAGTATTACTGAGTCTTTTCCAAAATAAACTTCTTCTTTATCCCTGTCCACAGTGTGGAAGACAATGCAACCACTTCCTCTAGATAAATTCTCCTCGAGAAGGTTACACTTTGTTTGATAACACTGTCAGATAGAACTTCTCTACTAGCATTCATTTATGATTATAGCTGTTGTTGTTGTTGTTGTTATTACAGCATTTAGCAGTTTCCATGCAAGGCAGAACAAGTCAAGGTGGAATCTAAAGTCATCAATGCAAAAGATTCCACTTTTATTTTCAAATTCAATGGAGTCAGTAGCATGTATACATGCTCAAAAGGGAAATAGATCTGCTATCTCTAATACCTTCCCAATCAAGGAAAAGGGAGTAAATCTCTAGAATATTGAGTGAAAAGGACAGGGTGAAATATCTTGGCAGGTCTCTCCTATTTGAAAACTGGCTGCATTAGTGAGCCATATAAATAATTAAGCAAGCACTTGCCACCTGCAGGAAACAGAAAGTGAAGAATAATATCAAGTACCTCTCAACTCTAACTGCAAAAAAATCATTTTCCCTGGAAATCCTTGAAAAGTGGTTCCAAATGGATAAACTGGCTCAAAATTAATTCCCTTTGTTTTACAAGCTGAGACATAGCACTTCTCAAAACTATCTACCCACCTTTGATGGTTATACATTCTTCCCTAGGTTCTCTATTTTCTTTTTCAATCAACTTCCCTCTCCTCAACACACACACTGTATTTTAACTTGTAGTATGATTATGGAAACAGACCGTGAATCAGAAGAACCAGGTTTGATACTCATGTCTGCTACTGAATCGTCTGTCTTGTGTGCACGCATGCTGTTGCTTCAGTCATGTCTGACTCTTTGTGACCCTATGGATGTAGCCCACCAGGCTCCTCTGTCCAAGGGATTTTCCAGGCAATAACCCTGAAAGTGGGTTGCCATGACTTCCTGCAGGGGATCTTCCTGACCTAGGGATTGAAGCCATGTCTCTTATATAAGTCTCCTGCATGGGCAGAAGGTTTCTTTACCACCAGTGCCACCTGGGATGCCCATTCTCCCTTAGGTTAGTTAATTTTTTTAATATAATTTTATTTATTTATAGCTGTGCTGGTCCTCGTTGCTGCACCAGCTTTTCTCTAGTTGTGGAGTGCCAGGGCTACTCTTCCTTGCAGTGTGTGAGCTTCTTACTGTGGTGACTTTTTTGAGGAGCTTGGGCTCTAGAGCACAGACCTGATGGCTGTGGCACAGGTGATGCTAGTGGTAAAGAATCCACTTAGTGCAGGAGACGTGGGTTCAATCCCTGAGTTGGGAAGTTCCCCTGGAGTAGGAAATGGCACCCTATTCTAGTATTCTTGCCTGAAAATTTCCATGGGCAGAAGAGCCTGGTGGGCTACAGTCTGTGGGGCCACAAAGAGTCAGACATGACTGAGCACAGAGAACTTGGATGGGCTTAGTTTCTCCATGGCATGTTGGGTCTTCCCAGATCAGGGATCAAACCATATCTCCTGCATTGGCAGGAGGATTCTTTACCACTGAGCCACCAGGGAAGCATTAGATTATTAATTTCTCATTTGAATTGAGTTTGATTCAATGTTCTCAAAAGCTCAAGTAATAATTAACTAAAATATAAATATTTAAACAAAGATATCCTTTCTGTATTCTGTATTCTGCCTCCAAAATACCAGCCATAGTCTCTCTGTTCAAATAGTTTCATCTAAGAAAAAGAAAAAAAAAAAAACATATAAAATACACTAAAGGAAAAAGAAAAAATCCAATTAGGAATTATGGGCTCCTTGCCTGTGTAATTGCAATGGAAATAGCAGGATAGCAGTTTGAAATACCTGCTCAAGATGAATCTGATTGTGCACACAACAACAACAACCAAAAAAAAAGCAAAAATTCAAGACAGTGACTCAGGTAACATTTAAAACAAAGGCTTCCCTGGTGGCTCAGACAGTAAAGAATTCGCCTGCGATGTGCGAGACCTGGGTTCCATCCCTGGGGTTGGGAAGATCCCCTGGAGGAAGGCATGGCAACCCACTCTAGGATTCTTGCCTGGAGAATCCCCACGAACAAAGGAGCCTGGTGGGCTACAGTCCATAGAGTCACAAAGAGTCAGACACAACTGAGTGACTGAGCACATAACACACACAACCCTTTAATTGATTTCAGGCTTCCCATGTGGTACAGTGGTAAAGAATCCACCCGCAAATGCAGGAGGTGCAAGAGAGGCAAGCTCAATCCCTGGAGCGGGAAAGATCCCCTGGAGTAGGAAATAGCAACCCACTCCAGTACTCTTTGCCTGGGAAATCCCATGGACAGAGAAGCCTAGGGGGCTACTGTCCATGAGGTTGCAAAGAGTTGGACACAGCTAAGCAATTGGACACACATACACCCTTCACTGAGCTTTCTGTTACATCCTAGATTCTGTACTAAGACTTTACTGACATTATTCCATTTAAATCTCACAACAAGGTTAAGAAGTAGATGTTTAAATCCTCATTCTAGAGATGAGAAAAATTGAAACTTGGAGGATTAAGATACCTTACACAGTAAAAGTCCCAGAATTCAAAAGCAGCTTTGTTTTACTTCTAAATCTGTACTATAGTGACTCCATATAAAGCAGAGGAATTATGCTATTGGCCCTCAAACATTAATGTGTATCAGAGTCACCTTAAAAATGTTAAAACAGATTGCTGAGCCCATCTAAACCAAGGATTCCAGGTTTTTAGATTTAAGGAAGTAAAAACAAAAAATTTAATAAAGTTTGACAGATCACCGAATTTTATTATACTGAGTTGTTACATAAATACACACACCAAACAAACAAAACATATTCTAGTATCTGTATAATTCAATTTTTTTTAATTAAGACATAATTTACATATTAGAAAATTAGCACTACAAGTTTTGACAAATATATATATTCATGTAACCAGCACTACAATCAAAATATAGAACAGTCTCTTCATTCCAAAGAATGCCCCAGTGCTTCATTATAATAAAGCCCTTCCCCACCACTGCTGGTGCTACTGCTGCTAAGTCACTTCAGTCGTGTCCGACTCTGTGTGACCCCATAGACGGCAGCCCACCAGGCTCCCCCGTCCCTGGGATTCTCCACTGGCAGAATCCCCACTGGAGTGGGTTGCCATTTCCCTCTCCAATGCATAAAAGTGAAAAGTGAAAGTGAAGTCGCTCAGTCGTGTCCGACTCTTAGCGACCCAGTGGACTGCGGCCCACCAGGGTCCTCCGTCCATGGGATTTTCCAGGCAAGAGTACTGGGGTGGGGTGCCATTGCCTTCCCCGACCACTAGCCCCCAGCTATCACAAGTTTGTTTTCTGTTTCTACAGTTTTACCTTTTACAGAATGTAATGTAAGTGAAACCATTCAGTCCATGGCCATTTAAGTTTGGCTTCTCTTGCTTAGTAAAATAGACTTGAGATTCATCTACTTTGTTTTGTGTAATTTGTATACAAGGGAAATAGATAGGGAAACAGTGGAAACAGTGTCAGACTTTATTTTTCTGGGCTCCAAAATCACTACAGATGTTGACTGCAGCCATGAAATTAAAAGATGCTTACTTCCTTGGAAGAAAAGTTATGACCAACCTAGACAGCATATTAAAAAGCAGAGACATTACTTTGCCAACAAATGTCCATCTAGTCAAGGCTATGGTTTTTCCAGTGGTCATGTATGGATGTGAGAGTTGGACTGTGAAGAAGGCTGAGCACTGAAGAATTGATGCTTTTGAACTGTGGTGTTGGAGAAGACTCTTGAGTCCCTTGGACTGCAAGGAGATCCAACCAGTCCATTCTAAAGGAAATCGGTCCTGGGTGTTCTTTGGAAGGAATGATGCTAAAGCTAAAACTCCAGTACTTTGGCCACCTCATGCGAAAAGTTGACTCATTGGAAAAGACTCTGATGCTGGGAGGGATTGTGGGCAGGAGGAGAAGGGAACGACAGAGGATGAGATGGCTGGATGGCATCAGTGATGCGATGGACGTTAAGTCTGAATGAACACTGGGAGTTGGTGATGGACAGGGAGGCCTGGCATGCTTCAATTCATGGGGTTGCAAAGAGTTGGACATGACTGAGTGACTGAATGGAATACAATCTAGAAATATAAATATATACCAGGTTCTCAAAGTTCACTTTATACTTCTTCCCTCTTACAAAAAAAACCTACACTAGTATCTGTTTTCATGAACCAAAAGAAATTCAAAACAGAATTTAGCTTTTACAAAAAAAGGTGAAAAGTAAATACTATTCAGTGTTTTTTTGTAGCAAGATCTTATAGAGGCAACATGTACCCAGAGCTATGAGTGGCCCCACCAAGCTCCTTCCCCTGACCTAGACACAGCATCTCTGCATCAAGCTGCTGTAGCTTTGAACCATGACTATTAGTCTCTAGACTTTATCTCAATTTATTTTGTGCATCTGTTAGTAATATGTGTCTTAAGGTAATTGCTACCACTCTTTACACCATATTGACTGGTTTACAGAAGGTCCCATGCTGCTGCTGCTGCTAAGTCGCTTCAGTCGTGTCCGACTCTGTGCGACCCCATAGACGGAAGCTCACCAGGCTCCCCTGTCCCTAGGATTCTCCAGGCAAGAACACTGGAGTGGGTTGCCATTTCCTTCTCCAATGCATGAAAGTGAAAAGTCAAAGTGAAGTCGCTCAGTCGTGTCCGACTCTTAGTGACCCCACGGACTGGAGCCTTCCAGGCTCCTCTGTCCATGGGATTTTCCAGGCAAAGGTACTGGGGTGGGGTGCCATTGCCTTCCCCGGAAGGTCCCATAGGAACTCTCAAATAGCAGGAGACCTGGATTCCATTGTATGGATATATCACAGTTGGTTTAACTAGTCCCCACTGAAGAGTATTTGGGTTGTGTCTTGCTGCAACTGCTGCTAAGTCGCTTCAGTTGTGTCCAACTCTTTACAACCCTATGGATTGTAGCCCGCCAGGCTCCTCTATCCATGGGATTCTCCAGGCAAGAATACTGAAGTGGGTTGCTGTGCCCTCTTCCAAAGGATCTTCCCCTACCCAGGGATGGAATTTGAGTCTCTCAAGTCTCCTGCATTGACAGGTGGGTTCTTTACCCCTAGCACCACCTGGGAAATCCTTGGGTTGTTTCCATGTTGGAGTACTTGTTTTAAAAGTTGTTATAAATATTCACATATATGTTTTTGAGTGTGCAGTTAGGAATGGGATTGATTAATGATATGGTAAGGGTATGTTGAATTAACTAGACAAGAAACTCCCCAACTGTTATTCAAGATGGCTGCATCATTTCACATTCCCACCAGCAACACAGCTGTTTCAAACTCATCAAGACTTAAGACTGTCAGTTGTTTTGTTTTTAACCTTAGCCATTCTACTAAGTGCATAATGAGACCTGATTGCAGTTATAAGTTGTACTTCATCAACTAATAATGATTTTGAGCATCTTTTTGTATCTTAAAAATGTTCTTTTTCAAAATTGTCCATTCTCATTTCTTTGTTTTTCTAAAATCAGCTTGTTAATTTCTATAGAAGTCCTGCAGGTATTCTGAATGTCATTATACTGATTCTATAGATCAATTAAGGTACAAACAAAATCAGTTCTCCCAGTCCATGAGTATGACATAGCACTCCTTGATTACTTTTATTTCTTTTATCAGTATCTTTTTCTTCTCAACATACAAATCTTGAATACATTTTGTAAAATCCATACCTAAATGTTCACTTTTTGGTGCTATTGTAATGATATTTCTAAAATTTCAAATTTTTCACTGCTAGAATATCAAAATTTAATTTTCAAAGATGTTTTAGTGCTGAAAGTGAGAAAGTAGTTTCAATAAGTATTTTTGCTTTAGTGACTTAGAAGGTAAAATGAATAAAACACAATAAAAAGGGAGCTTCAGGTTCTAGTTCAGTTCAGTTCAGACACTCAGTAATGTCTGACTCTTTGCAACCCAATGAATCACAGCACGCCAGGCCTCCTTGTCCATCACCAACTCCCAGAGTTCACTCAAACTCAAGTCCATCGAGTTGGTGATGCCATCCAACCATTTCATCCTCTGCCGTCCCCTTCTCCTCCTGCCCTCAATCCCTCCCAGCATCAAGGTCTTTTCCAATGAGTCAACTCTTTGCATGAGGTGGCCAAAGTATTGGAGTTTCAGCTTCAGCATCATTCCTTCCAAAGAAATCCCAGGGCTGATCTCCTTCAGAATGGACTGGTTGGATCTCCTTGCAGTCCAAGGGACTCACAAGAGTCTTCTCCAACACCACAGTTCAAAAGCATCAATTCTTTGGCACTCAGCTTTCTTCACAGTCCAACTCTCACATCCATACATGACCACAGGAAAAACCATAGCCTTGACTAGACAGACCTTTGTTGGCAAAGTAATATCTCTGCTTTTCAATATACTATCTAGGTTGGTCATAACTTTCCTTCCAAGGAGTAAGTGTCTTTTAATTTCATGGCTGCAATCACCATCTGCAGTGACTTTGTAGCCCCCCAAAAAAATAAAGTCTGACAGTTTCTAGAGAATGGAGTAAACCTAACGAATTAAAGGGCAAAGATGTCTAAATACACTTCTGATGCTATTCAGTTATCCCCTGGAGCTCTCTTATGGTTCTGAGAGCTTCAGTCATGTGCCTTCTTTTTGACAGTCAGGCCTCAAATTACATGTTCTGTGTGCTTAGTTGCTGAGTTGTATCCAACTCTTCGCAACCCCATGGACTGTAAGCCCAACAGGCTCCTCTGTCCATAGGGATTCTCCAGGCCAGAATACTAGAGTGGATTGCCATTCCCTTCTTCAGGGGATCATCCCAATCCAGGGATTGAAACCAGGTCTCCCGCATTCTGAGTGAGCAGGGAAGCCCCAAATTACAGGCAACTCAGCCCAATCTCAACCCAATCTCAGCCCCACCCCATATCATTTTCTTTCAATTCACTCTGTTTTTGTTTTTTTTTTCATGACCCTTTTTATGCTTGATCTTTGCTTTTTATTGACTTTGATTATTTTGAGGCTTCCCTCACTAGTTTTGTCTACTACTATATCAAAGTAATTAGAACAATGTCTGATGCATAGAAGGCATTGAGATATGTTTATTAAATAAAAAAAAGTATCAATACAAGAATGAGCTACAAACCTGTGTTCAAATCAGTGTCATCTAAGCACTCATAGAAAAAAACTGTCCTGACCTATTAAATTTTTCAGAATCATAAAAAAATGATCTGCAAAATAAACATTTTTTAATATAACAAAAACACACTTAAAAAGAAAAAAAATCATTAAATTCTAGAATTTTTTTAAATATGTAAGACATATTTAATATTTTAAAATACATACAAAAATTCAGGAGAGAAATAGAAAAATATTCATTACAGGACATAAAAGATATCATTAATAAAGACCATATTCATGATTGAGAAATGCAAAACCAAAAGTATATTCAATTTCCCTAAATAAAATTTCTAATATATGTGCTTTCCAAGATATCAGAGTGAGGGAAGTAAGAAAAGTGAGGGCCTGGACAAAGGTGCAAAATTTAAAATGACACAAAAACACAGTAATCAAGATCAGTAAATATTTAATTGCAATGTTTCTTAAAAATCAAAATTAATAAAAAATTAGTTTAGACGGTGTGCCTGAAGAACTATAGATGGAGGCTTGTGACATTGTACAGGAGGCAGTGATCAAGACCATCGCCAAGAAAAAGAAATGCAAAAAGGCAAATGGTTCACTGACAAGGACTTACAAATAGCTGAGAAAAGAAGAGAAGCTAAAGGCAAAGGAGAAAAGGAAAGATATACCTCCGATCAGATCAGATCAGATCAGTCGCTCAGTCGTGTCCAACTCTTTGTGACCCCATGACGCCAGGCCTCCCTGTCCATCACCAGCTCCTGGAGTTCACTGAGACTCACATCCATCGAATCTGTGATGCCATCCAGCCATCTAATTCTCTGTCGTCCCTTTCTCCTCTTGCCCTCAATCCCTCCCAGCATCAGAGTCTTCTCCAACGTGTCAACTCTTCACATGAGGTGGCCAAAGTACTGGAGTTTCAGCTTTAGCATCATTCCTTCCAAAGAACACCCAGGGCTGATCTCCTTCAGAATGGACTGGTTGGATCTCCTTGCAGTCCAAGGGACTCTCAAGAGTCTTCTCCAACACCACAGTTCAAATGCATCAATTCTTCGGTGCTCAGCCTTCTTCACAGTCCAGCTCTCACATCCATACATGACCACTGGAAAAACCATAGCTTTGACTAGATGACCCTTTGTTGGCAAAGTAATGTCTCTGCTTTTGAATATGCTGTCTAGGTTGGTCAAAACTTTCCTTCCAAGGAGTAAGCGTCTTTTAATTTCATGGCTGCAGTCACCATCTGTAGTGATTTTGGAGCCCAGAAAAATAAAGTCTGACACTGTTTCCACTGTTTCTCCATCTATTTCCCATGAAGTGATGGGACCGGATGCCATGATCTTCATTTTCTGAATGTTGAGCTTTAAGCCAACTTTTTCACTCTCCACTTTCACTTTCATAAAGAGGCTTTTTAGTTCCTCTTCACTTTCTGCCATAAGGGTGGTATCATCTGCATATCTGAGGTTATTGATATTTCTCCTGGCAATCTTGATTCCAGCTTGTGTTTCTTCCAGTCCAGCGTTTCTCATGATGTACTCTGCATATAAGTTAAATAAACAGGGTGACAATATACAGCCTTGACGTACTCCTTTTCCTATTTGGAACCAGTCTCTTATTCCATGTCCAGTTCTAACTGTTGCTTCCTGACCTGCATACAGGTTTCTCAAGAGGCAGATCAGATGGTCTGGTATTCCCATCTCCTTCAGAATTTTCCACAGTTTATTGTGATCCACACAGTCAAAGGCTTTGCCATAATCAATAAAGCAGAAATAGATGTTTTTCTGGAACTCTCTTGCTTTTTCCATGATCCAGTGGATGTTGGCAATTTGATGTCTGGTTCCTCTGCCTTTTCTAAAACCAGCTTGAACATCTGGAAGTTCACAGTTCATGTATTGCTGAAGCCTGGCTTGGAGAATTTTGAGCATTACTTTACTAGCGTGTGAAATGAGTGCAATTATGCGGTAGTTTGAGCATTCTTTGGCATTGCCTTTCTTTGGGATTGGAATCTTCAACAACAGTACATGGACCAGGAAGTTCCAGATATTCAACCTGGATTTAAAAAAGGCAGAGGAATCAGAAATCAAATTCCCAAGATCCACTGAATCATCAAAAAAGCAAGAGAATTCCATAAAAACATCTATTTCTACTTTATTGACTATGCCAAAGCATTTGACTGTGTGGATCACAACAAGTTGTGGAAAATTCTACACAGACAACCTGACCCACCTTCTGAGAAATCTGTATGCAGGTAAGGAAGCAACAGTTAGAACTGGACATGGAACCACAGACTTCTTCCAAATTAGGAAAGGAGTAAGTCAATACTGTATATTGTCACCCTGCTTACTTAATTTATATGCAGAGTACATCATGCAAAATGCGTTTGGATGAAGCATAAGCTGGAATCAAGATTTCTGGGAGAAATTTCAATAACCTCTGATATGCAAATAACACCACCCTTTTGCAGAAAACGAAGAACTGAAGAGCCCCTTGATGAAAGTGAAAGAGGAGAGTGAAAAAGCTGGCTTAAAACTCAACATTCAGAAAATTAAGATCATGGCATCTGGTCCCATTACTTCATGGCAAATAGATGGGGAAACAATGAAAACAGTGAGAGACTTTATTTTCTTGGGCTGCAGATGGTGACTACAGCCATGAAATTAAAAGATGATTGCTCTTTTGAAGAAAAGCTATGACCAACCTAGATAGCATATTAAAAAGCAAAGACATTACTTTGCCAACAAAGATCTGTCTAGTCAAAGCTATGATTTTTCCAGTAGTCACGTATGGATGTGAGAGTTGGACTATAAAGAAAGCTGAACGCCAAAGAATTGATGCTTTTGTGGTGTTGGAGAAGACTCTTGAGAGTCCCTTGGACTGCAAGGAGATCCAACCAGTTCATCCTAAAGCAAATCAGTTCTGAATATTCATTGGAAGAACTGATTACTCCAACACTTTGGCCACCTGATGCAAAGAACTGACTCATTGGAAAAGACCCTGATGCTGGGAAAGACTGAAGGCTGGAGGAGAAGGGGACAACAGAGGATAAGATGGTTGGATGCCATCGCTGACTCGATGGACATGAATTTGAGTAAAATCTGGGAGTTGGTAGTGGATAGGGAAGCCTGGCATGCTACAGTCTATGGGGTCACAAAGATTTGGACACGACCTAGCGATTGAACTGAATTGAGTAATTAACAAAGTGTAAAAATTACTAACACATATATGTGGAATCTAGAAAAAAGGTATAGACTACCTTATTTGCAAAACAGTAACAGAAACACAGACATAGAGAACAAATGAATGGATACGAAGTGGGAAGGGAGAGGGTGGGATGAACTGTGAGATTGGAACTGACATACATACAATACTATTTACAAAACTGATAACTAATGAGAACCTCCTGTATAGCACCGGGAACTTTACTGGATGGCTTCAGGTATGCTAAATGGGAAAGAAATTCAAAAAAGAAGGGATATATGTATACATATGGTTGATTCACTTTGTTGTACAGCAAAAAATGACAGCAGTGTAAAGTACTTAAAAAAGTATACTCAAAAAAAAAAAAAAAAGGAGGTGGTGAGGGAAGACATGGGATCTTTTTAACACTCCAGGTACAAATATGTATGCTCAGGGAGAAGAACCACCAACCAGATTTACAGTCCATGTTCCTCATCAATCTCCATGTCCACACCCTTGCAACGTGGTAGTTTGGGATGGCCCCTTGGATTTGACTCACTTTGATTTCTTGACTCCTACCCTGGATTCATGCCTGTAGCCATGATATTGTGGACAATGGGTTCATTCATCTTGACCTTCACATTTTCCCTGCCCCCTGCCACCTTTCCTGGGCAATTAACTTTACCCACATCCTTAATCCCAACCCCCACCCCTCCACCATCTCCCAGTTGGCTTCCTAGTTATAATCTTCACCCACTCTGACTTCTAGGTCCTTGTAAATTGTCACATGCATGGCTGTTTGGCCCAAGGAGGAAGAACTATATGTACTTTCCAATCCACAAGGTGAAATACAAAGTCAATTAAGAGAAAAAGACTCCTTTTTATATTATGGGAATTAAGCTATTACTGAAAAAATTGAATAAACCTGGACTAAAATTTTGAGGAAATAAAAAGGAACTTCACCTGCTATTAAATTGAATACAAGTTTTAAAAGGGACGCTGAGATACAGAATTTCTACTGATTACTTTATCAGCATCTAATGCCAACACATTTTTGAAAGGCAATCATGTACAGCAAGTATATCATTCATCACAAAACTAAACAAAGAAAAGCATCTATAGTCAAAGGAGGATTTTTTTCCCCTCTCATTTGGTCCTGCCAAACACTTTTCTAAAGCATCCTGTAAACATGAGAAAAACAAGCTAACTATGCCTTTTCTACCATCAGAGGAAACCCCTGGTTTTCTGAAATGCAGCAGCAACTCCATCTTAACAAAATAAAATCTCTTACAGTGTGAAATTTAAGTCAGGTCAGTGAAACCGACATGGTTAGCACACTCATTACTACCCCTATCTGGAAACAACACAGTAAAAAAGAACACTTGCTGAGGCCAACTGACCCTCTTAGCAGACATTTTACACATTTCCTATCTTCCCCAAAGCATTAATAATCTCATTTCTCAGTTATTAGACATTTATTTCTGGCAGATTACTTTCTAATTAAATTAACCTTATCAAACCAGTAGTAGTTTTAAGAAATGCAAGCAATATAATGAGTTGAGTTACAAAGATGATAGTGTCCAGAGAAATTTATTCTCCAGTGTTAATTTTTAGCTTGACATAAATTGCTAGCACAAGCTCTATAATAGTGCTACACCTCAACATGCTGGATGCTTAATGATGCCTTATTTGTGATGTCCTGAATACATTCTAGAGCTTATTATATTTTCCCTATTTCTGACCCATGAAAGATGGAATTTTATATATTTTCCACTTTGCACTGTTTAATTTGCTTGATATTATCAACAGAAAATGCATTCTATAGTTCATGGTTTCCTTTATTTCTTATAATCCATTCAAGACAGATAGCCCACACATCTTCAATTAATAATGCCAGAATCAAAGAACAAGAGGGAACATTGTTTATGTAGCAACTGGACTGGGAATACTAACAAGCTTGGCACATCAATCATGGCAACATCCTGTAATTCCAAAGTTCACCTTGAAGTTTGCATTGCATTTTACAATTCCTTTTAAATGTGTGTCTTTGCCCAAAGTAAGCAGAATAACGTTTTACTTCATTCCACTATAGTGAAGTGAAAGTTACTCAGTCGTGTGACTTTTTGCAACCCATGGACTGACTATACAGTCCATGGAATTCTCTAGGCCAGAATACTGGAGTGGATAGCCTTTCCCTTCTCCAGGGGATCTTCCCAACCCAAGGATCAAACCCAGGTCTCCCACATTGCAGGCAGATTCTTTACCAGCTGAGCCATAAGGGAAGCCCAAGAACACTGGAGTGGGTAGCCTATCCCTTCTCCAGAGGATCTTCCGGACTCAGGAATTGAATTGGGCTCTCCTGCATTCCAGGCAGATTCTTAACCAACTGAGCTATCAGGGAAGCCCAAAGTGAAAGTGAAAGCCGCTCAGTTGTGTCTGATTCTTTGTGATCCCATGGACTGTCCATGGGATTCTCCAGGCCAGAATACTGGAGTGGGTGGCCTTTCCCTTCTCCAGAGTATCTTCCCAACCCAGGGATTGAACCCAGGTCTCCTGCATTGCAGGTGGATTCTTTACCAGTTGAGCCACAAGGGAAGCCCAAGAACACTGGAGTGGGTAGTCTATCCCTTCTCCAGGGGATCTTCCCAACCCACAAATCAAACCAGATCTCCTGCATTGCAGGTGGATTCTTTACCAACGGAGCTATCAGGGAAGCCACCAACCACAGCTTTATCAATATGCTAATTGTTCCAGTGACATACATATTTTGGCTCAAAACATTTTTCTTTCTTAATTTATTTGTTTTTATTAATGAATCCTAAAATTGCATGCAGGTACACTTTCTTTAAAAGGTGGAAAAACTAGTCTCCCAGATAGCATAGGACAGTATTTTTTTTTTCTTTTTTATTGGACTCACATTGACTAAATAACCATGGAAGTTCCAAATTGTGATGGTGATGAATAAGTCAATTGTCCATAAGATTTTTAGATATTACTCAAATTTGGCAACATGACACAGATTTACTAACACAAATATATTATTTTCAATGCAATTTAACTTCCGTCTTATAAATACTGTGCCTTAGCAGATTAAATTAGCAACTTGGTACAGATTCTCATTCTTTTCAGAACTTACAGTTATATATTCTTTTTCAGTTATATTAAGGCAAGTCAAATTTTTACAATTATAGAGATAGTGGTATAAGATTACTACCTCTATAGTGAAATATGTGTTATGCTCAGTCCTAGGTATTGGAGAACACCACTTAGAAACTAGACAAAAATCCTTCTTTTGAGTCATTATAGTTTAGTTTGAGTGTGGACATAAAATAAATAAGTAACATTTAACATATAATGTTGTTGGATTATAGGTTTCTCTAATGGCTCAGTTGGTAAAGAATCTGCCTGCAATGCTATGCTATATACATAGGGTTAAGTGCACTTCCCAGGTGGCAAAGTGGGTAAAGAATCCACCTATAACGCAAGATACATGTGTTCAGTCCCTGGGTTGGAAAGTTCCTCTGTAGAAGGGAATGGCTACCCACTCAATATTCTCGCTTGGTAAGTCCAATGGACAGAGGAGCCTGGCAGGCTATAGTCTCTGGGGTTGCACGGTCGGACATGTCTAAAGCAACTGAGCACACACATAAGGTTAAGTGCTATGAAAATATAAAGCAGGAAAGAGGTTAGGGTCCACAAGAAGTGGGACTTTTGTTGCGTTTTTAAAAATGGCAGAGTAAGAATTTACAGAGACAACACTTTTACATCAAAATCTGTTGCATGCATGGAAGAAGCCATGCATAGCTCTGAAGAGGAAGCACAGAGAACAACAGGGCAGTGTCTGTGAAGAGTATTTGGCAAGTTTGAGTACTAGCAAGTATGTTGAGAGGACCAGACAGAATAAATGAAAAGAGAAGTAATAAAAAGGAAAGTCCAGAGAGATAAAAGGAGGAAGTGGTGGGCTTATGTTACAACACAACCTATTCTCTATGGTGACACCCACTGGAGTAGTGCAGTTGCTAATGGCAGCTAACTCTAGGTGAGCTGGATTACCTAGGACTTGGTGGGGTCCCAAAATGACTTTGTCTTTTACTCTGAGTAAAACAAAAAGACGCTGGAAGATTTTGAGCCACAAAGCAAAACGTTCAGACTTAAAATTTAGTAAGATTACACCTGCTGCCTAATGTCTCTCCTTAAAAATAGACCAAAAAAAGGGGGACTATAGAGGAAATTGGGAATCCTAATAGGAGGCTATTGAAATAATCCATGCAAGAGATAGTGATAGCTTAGATAGGAGGGTTAGAAGTGGAGATTGTGAGAAGATATTGGAAGCTGATTATATTTTTTCAAAATTTGCTATTAGATTGACTAGAAGATGAGAGATAAATAGAAAAGTCAAAGACTGCTCCGGAGTCTTTAGCCTAAGAACTGGAAGAGTAAGACTGTCATTGATTGAAGCTGGCAATATTGCTGAAAGAATGAGTTTCAAGGAGGAAAGCTCTGAACTCTTTTTAGACATACTACGATGAGAGCTGGAATTAGGGAGAAGTCTAGAGTGAAAACATACATTTGAGAGAATACAAAGTCTGGGGTGAAAATATACATATGAGAGAATACATTAACAAGAGAGAAGGTATTTAAGCCATTAGACTAGATAAAATTACCAAACATATTCTAAATTCACTGGTATAGAATCCAGAGGACCTGATTTCCAGTTTCAGCTACGTGGGTTTGGACGTCACTTAATTTTACTGTGGCTCTCACTGCTATATTCAAAATGGATAACCAACAAGAGCTTACTGAAAAGAACATGAAAGTCTGTTCAATATTATGTGGCAGCCTGGCTGAGAGGGGAGCTTGGGGGAGACTGGATACATGTATACGTATGGCTGAGTTCCTCTGCTGTTCTCCTGCAACTGTCACAGCATTGTTACCTGACTATACTTCAAAATAAAATAAAAAGTTTAAAAAGAATTTCACTGTGGCTCTAACTTCATATAGGTAAAATAAGAAAAACTTTACCTCTTCTGTATCATAAATGTATTGTGAAAAACAAGTAAGAGAGTATCTTTGAGTAAAACAAATTAGAAAACATAAGCAAATATGTGAACAATTCGGGAATGTAAATTCTTTAAGTTTAAAAATAAAGATAATTCTATTAATTTTTAAGCTAAGTTCAAATCCAACTTCTAGAATTTGCTCTCTCATTCTAGGGCAGAATGGAAACTCTGCAAATCATACTTCTAGAAAGTTCTGCAAATAGGAGATATTAGAGGAAGACTTCAAAGATGGAGGATAAACAAGGGACCCACCTTTTCTCATCTGCTCATTTTTGGCTTCTTGCGTGCATCTTGTTTCTTTCAGCATCATCCTAGGCTTGCTTCCTCAGCCAAGCAACAGCGGTTTGTTTCATGGCCTCAACCAAATCTACTTTGCAGCGTTACCAACACTTGCACAATATGCCTTATTAAGTGCCCTCAGTGAAGTTAGGGAGAGCCAGCCATAATTCTCCTCTTCTGTGGGCTGAGTCCCAACCTCACCTTGATGTCTCTGAGTTTAGAGACATCAAGGCCATCTGACAAGCACCTCCAATTGCGAGGCCCAGATTTAAGCTTCATGGAGCCCCTTCTGTAATCATCCAAGTTTTAATCATTCTGTCTCCTTTCCTTTCTTCTTCCAAATCTACAAATGGTAGCTGCTGCTGCTGCTAAGTCGCTTCAGTAGTGTCCAACTCTGTGCGACCCCACAGACGACAGCCCACCAGGCTCCCCCGTCCCTCAGATTCTCCAGGCAAGAACACTGGAGTGGGTTGCCATTTCCTTTTCCAATGCATGAAAGTGAAAAGTGAAAGTGAAGTCACTCAGTCGTGTCTGACCCTCAGCGACCCCAAGGACTGCAGACCACCAGGCTTCTCCGTCCATGGGATTTTCCAGGCAAGAGTACTGGAGTGGGGTGCCATTGCCTTCTCCGGAAATGGTAGCTACTTCTTACAATTGTTATTTCCATGATACAATTGTGTTTCTCTTTTTGTTTTTCTCAGTTTAAATATCTAGCCAACAATTCTTTATGTTGAATTCCCTCTCTTAAACTAACTTGTATGGTTTCTAACTCCTAATGAACTTTGACTTCTCGACACAATGCTATAGAGCCACTGGCATAGAGAGAATGGATCTAAAATATTTTCAATAAAAGACTTGCACAAAATAATACTTTTGAAAAATTGCAATTTATAACAGAACCTTAAAAATAAGATTCATAGTGTTTGTGGAAATCTAAGAAAATAAAATACTTTTTAGAAATAAGTCCACAAGGACAGGAATAATCAGGAGATGCTAAACAGAAAAATATGAAAAATTGGAAGCAGATGGAAAAATGACAACTGACCTAGAAAACCTGAGCCCGAGGGAAGAAAAAGCACAGAAGCAAGCCAATTTGCACATTAGAACCAAAGAAATATTTCAGCAACTAGAGGCATGGGTACTTCTGAGCAATGAGTTCCTTGTGTTTTTTCCCTCTCCTCATATATCCCAGACTGGCTGCTGAAACCACAGGCAACCTAGAAACAACAGGCACAAATAATTTCCCCAAGAAAATGCCTCCCTGATCCAGTCAAAGACTCAGAAAAGGGGTAAATTACCAAAATAATTTTTTTAATTACACAATAACCATTTTACTCCAGCCAGACATTAAAAAAAAAAAAAAAATATTGACCCCATCCATAGCTCTGCCAAAAGCCAAGTGAGGAAACTAGAATTCTAGCCTCACCAGGCTATAGCAAGTCACCCCAATTCTTCTACCAGGGAGGTTCCAGTGAAAGTTAAGAAAGGGTAAGGGACTTCTGATCCTGTAAATGGTCAAGTGTCCTTCCCTGTGGAATCAGTGGAGACCATGTGGGAAACCTGGTCTTCCATACCCACCCAAAGGTATTGATGCCTCTGTGGCTTCCTGCTGAGCTGGTATCAGTTGAAGCCTACTGGTTTTTTGCCAACACTCAGTAGTAACATGGTACCACTGCACAACAGTGTCAGAGAGGCCATGTGGGGAATGATGAACAACCAAGCCACTCTCAGCAAGATTGCTATTAGTGAATGCCTTAGTGGAGACTAATAGTAATAATTAGCTATTAATAGAGAGCCTCACTCCTCACCCAGGAGCAACAAAGAGCACCCCTCTACCACCAGTGTCAATGGAATTCAAGTGAGAACCCCACCTGACACAAATGGTCTTCAGCAATAAATTTTAAAAATTATGTACCATGAACATCAGATCAGATCAGATCAGTCGCTCAGTCGTGTCCGACCCTTTGCGACCCCATGAACTGCAGCACACCAGGCCTCCCTATCCATCACCAGCTCTCGGAGGTCACTCAGACTCACATTCATTGAGTCAGTGATGCCATCCAGCCATCTCATCCTCTGTCGTCCCCTTCTCCTTCTGCCCTCAATCCCTCCCAGCATCAGAGTCTTCTCCAATGAGTCAACTCTTCGCATGAGGTGGCCAAAATACTGGAGTTTCAACTTTAGCATCATTCCTTCCAAAGAAATCCCGAATCTCCTTCAGAATGGACCGGTTGGATCTCCTTGCAGTCCAAGGGACTCTCAAGAGTCCTCTCCAACACCACAGTTCAAAAGCATCAATTCTTCGGCGCTCAGCCTTCTTCACAGTCCAGCTCTCACATCCATACATGACCACAGGAAAGACCATAGCCTTGACTAGGCGAACCTTTGTTGGCAAAGTGATGTCTCTGCTTTTGAATACGCTATCTAGGTTGGTCATAACTTTCCTTCCCAGGAGTAAGCGTCTTTTAATTTCATGGCTGCAGTCACCATCTGCAGTGATTTTGGAGCCCAGAAAAATAAAGTCTGACACTGTTTCCACTGTTTCTCCACCGATTTCCCATGTAGTGATGGGACCAGATGCCATGATCTTCCTTTTCTGAATGTTGATCCAATCAAGCAATCTTGATCCAATTTCGATGATGAACCATGAACATATGGTATGCTTACTCTAAGGAGGCTAGAATCAGATCAGATCAGATCAGATCAGTCACTCAGTCATGTCCAACTCTTTGTGATCCCAAGAATCGCAGCACGCCAGGCCTCCCTGTCCATCACCAACTCCTGGAGTTCACTGAGACTCACATCCATCGAGTCAGTGATGCCATCCAGCCATCTCATCCTCTGTCATCCCCTTCTCCTCCTGCCCCCAATCCCTCCCAGCATCAGAGTCTTCTCCAATGAGTCAACTCTTCGCATAAGGTGGCCAAAGTACTGGAGTTTCAGCTTTAGCATCATTCCTTCCAAAGAAATCCCAGGGCTGATCTCCTTCAGAATGGACTGGTTGGATCTCCTTGAAGTCCAAGGGACGCTCAAGAGTCTTCTCCAACACCACAGTTCAAAAGCATCAATTCTTTGGAGCTCAGTCTTCTTCACAGTCCAACTCTCACATCCATACGTGACCACAGGAAAAACCATAGCCTTGACTAGATGAACCTTTCTTGGCAAAGTAATGTCTCTGCTTTTGAATATGCTAGGTTGGTCATAACTTTCCTTCCAAGGAGTAAGCGTCTTTTAATTTCATGGCTGCAGTCACCATCTGCAGTGATTTTGGAGCCCAGAAAAAGAAAGTCTGACACTGTTTCCACTGTTTCCCCATCTATTTCCCATGAAGTGATGGGACCGGATGCCATGATCTTCGTTTTCTGAATGTTGAGCTTTAAGCCAGCTTTTTCACTCTCCACTTTCACTTTCATCAAGAGGCTTTTGAGTTCCTCTTCACTTTCTGCCATAAGGGTGGTGTCATCTGCATATCTGAGGTTGTTGAGATTTCTCCCAGCAATCTTGATTCCAACTTGTGTTTCTTCCAGTCCAGTGTTTCTCATGATGTACTCTGCATATAAGTTAAATAAACAAGGTGACCATATACAGCCTTGACGTACTCCTTTTCCTATTTGGAACCAGTCTGTTGTTTCATGTCCAGTTCTAACTGTTGCTTCCTGACCTGCATACAAATTTCTCAAGAGGCAGATCAGGTGGTCTGGTATTCCCATCTCTTTCAGAATTTTCCAGTTTCTTGTGATCTACACAGGCTAAAATAGTTCAATATTAAAAAGTGAATCAATGTAATACACCATATTAATAGGCTAAGAAAAATTACATGACCATTATTATCTGATGCAGAAAAAGCAGTTGGCCACACCCACTACCCATTTAAACTACAAAGTCTCAAACTAGATATAGAGAGGAACTTTCTCATCTTGATGAAAATCCTCTAAAAGAAGCCTCCAGATAACATCATATTTGGGCTTCCCTGGTGGCTCAGTGGTAAAAATCTGCATGCCAATGCAGGAGATATGGGTTCAATCCCTAGGATCGGAAGGTCCCCTGGAGAAGGAAATGGCAACCCACTCTAGTATTCTCACCTGGGAAATCCCATGAATAGAGAAGGCTGCCAGGCCATAGTTCATAGGGTCATAAAAGAGTCAGACACAGTGGAGCAACTGAATAACAAAGGCAACATCATATTTAATGGTGAAAGACTAAAAGCTTTCCCTAAGATCACAACAAGACAAGGATGTCTGCTCTCATCACTCTATTCACCATAGTTCTGAAAATTTTAGCCAGTGCATTATGGCAAGTAAAGGGAAGAAAAAGCATACAGAGAAGAAAGGGATTGAGCCCACATCTACTTCATCTCCTCCTGCACTTGCAAGCACAGATTAGAAAGCAAGAAGTAAAACTGTCCCTGTTTGCAGATGACGTGACCATCTATAAAGGAAATTCAAATAAATTTATTAAGCTGTTTAATGAGTTCATCAAGATCACAGGATAATATAAGGTCAACATACAAAGATCAGTTGTATTTTTATATATTAGCAATGAACACACAGACACCAAAAATCATGGATTGGAAGACCACATATAGAGATGACCAGAATGATTAAGGTTTATCATAATCACTATCAAAATTCCGGTAAAACTTTTTGAAATGTCTAATTTAATTCAGTTCAGTCGCTCAGTCGTGTCCGACTCTTTCCAACCCCATGAATCGCAGCACACCAGGCCTCCCTGTCCATCACCAACCCCTGGAGTTCACTCAGACTCACGTCCATCAAGTCAGTGATGCCATCCAGTCATCTCATCCTCTGTCGTCCCCTTCTCCTCTTGCCCCCAATCCCTCCCAGCATCAGAGTCTTCTCCAATGAGTCAGCTCTTTGCATAAGGTGGCCAAAGTACTGGAGTTTCAGCTTCAGCATCATTCCCTCCAAAGAAATCCCAGGGCTGATCTCCTTCAGAATGGACTGGTTGGATCTTCTTGCAGTCCAAGGGACTCTCAAGAGTCTTCTCCAACACCACAGTTCAAAAGCATCAATTGTTTGGAGCTCAGCTTTCTTCATCGTCCAACTCTCACATCCATATATGACCACAGGAAAAATCATAGCCTTGACTAGATGGACCTTTGTTGACAAAGTAATGTCTCTGCTTTTGAATATGCTATCTAGGTTGGTCATAACTTTCCTTCCAAGGAGTAAGTGTCTTTTAATTTCATGGCTGCAGTCACTATCTGCAGTGACTTTGGAGCCCAGAAAAATAAAGTCTAACACTCTTTCCCCATCTATTTCCCATGATCTTTGTTTTCTGAATGTTGAGCTTTAAGCCAACCTTTTCACTCTCCACTTTCACTTTCATCAAGAGGCTTTTGAGTTCCTCTTCACTTTCTGCCATAAGGGTGGTGTCATCTGCATATTTGAGATTATTGATATTTCTCCCAGCAATCTTGATTCCAACTTGTGTTTCTTCCAGTCCAGCATTTCTCATGATGTACTCTGCATATAAGTTAAATAACCAGGGTGACAATATACAGCCTTAACATACTCCTTTTCCTATTTGGAACCAGTCTGTTGTTCCATAGTAGACAAGACTATTCTAAAAGATGTGAAATGGTGAGGGAACTTCAATATATAAAACAATTTAAAAAAAATAGAATGAGAAGAATTCTTCTACCTGATTTCAAAGTTTATTTTATAGCCTAGCTAAAGCAATCAAGACTGTGTGGTACTAACAGATGGATAGACACGTACATCAATGGAATGTCATAGAGAACCCAGAAGTAGACTAACACAAGTATGGCTGATTAATTTGCTACAAAGGTACAAAAGAAATTTAATGGAACATGTATAATATCTTTCATAAATGGTACTGGAGTAAATGGACATCCATAAGTAAAAGAATGAACCTTAATGCAGACATCAAACCTTATATAAAATCTGAAAGATCACAGCTTTAAATGTAGAACATAAAACTATAAAAAAAATAGATAACATAGGACAAGATCTTGACGATCTAAGGCTTGGTAAAGAGTCCTCAGAAATAATATCAAAAGTCTGATCCACAAAAGAAAAACGTAATAAACTGGACTTCATCAAAGTTCAAAAGGAAAGTTTGCTCTGTGAGAGATTCTGTTAAGAGGATGAAAAGACAAGCTGTATAATAGGAGAAAATATGTGACAAAGGACTTAGGTTTAGAGTATACAAAGAATTCTCATAAATCACCAGTTAAAAAAATTCAATTAAGGGACTTTCCTGTGGTCCAGTGGTTAAGACCCTGTGCTTCCACTGCAGGAGCATAGACTCAGTCCCTGCTTGGGGAACGAGGATCCTGCATGCTGTGCACTGCAGCCAAAAAAATTGTTTTAATTCAATTAAAAACTGGGCAAGAAACATAAAGGGACATTTTACCAAAGAAACTCCATAATGTCAAATGTGATACTACTTTAATTAAACTCCTTTTTATGGGACATAGGGAGAAAAGTGAAATACAAGCTGTTTCCTACCACTATTCAATTCCCAAACATGGTCAGTACAATTAAAAGAACAGCAATATAATTTCTGTGTATTTACATCCCTCAGCATCCTTCCAACCTCAGAATATAGTCTTAAAAAATTGTACTCCAGTTTTAGTTAATCAATGCATCAAACTTGGGAAAGTGAATTAAACGTTTTTATGCCTACTACAAGTATGACATACATAGGTGTTTTCTCATTTATTCTTCACTTAAACTTTCTAACAAATTTGTGAGACCGATATTATTATCCTCTTCATACAAATGAGAAAATCAAAACTCTGGAAGTCTATGATAACTTGGTAAGTCCATAAAGTTAGTTAAATAATGGACTTTGAATATATTAAATTATATTTTTGTTGTTATTTTTTATTGTTTAATTGCTAAGTCATGTCTGACTCTTTGCAACCCCATGGTCTGTAGCCCACCAGGCTTCTCTGTCCATGGAATTCTCCAGGCAGGAATACTGAATTGCATTGCCATTTCCTTCTCCAGGGGATCTTTCTAACCCAGAGATCAAACCTGTGTCTCCTGCTGAGCAGGCGGATTCTTTACCACTGAGCCAGGAGGGAGAGAATGCCCTGTTGAATTCTATACAAATAATCTATCTCATTTCTATTTATAACAGGAGATGATAGCACAATCTAATTTCAAAACACAATACTAGAGATTTCCATACTTGGCCAAGAGGAAGTAATAAGGACTAAATTTATTCTCTCACCAGCAATAAATTTAAAATTATATATAAAATGTGAAATGATACCCTGTGATAAGATCCTGGGTGTCGGTCAATGAAGAGGCCTTCAGACAAACAGAACTCAGTTAGAACCAGGTGGTCTCCCTGACTAGGAGAGATGAGGCTGGGAGGAAAGGAAGCCAAGGTTACTAGGGTTTGCAAGAGAAACTGGGGGAGCAAAGAGAGTTGAACAAAGAAAATCTCTGAAAATCTACATAGTCTCTCTCAATTACTCAGTTACGTGCTAATTAGCACATGTGTGTGAAGAAACTACCCAAAGCTGGGGAAAGGGCACCCAAGGGATTAGAGAAGGAATCACGCAAACTGCAGCCAGCGGGTCAGCCATCTGTTTTTGGAAATAAAATTTTATTGGAGTCAAACATATCATTCATATGCTGTAATGACTACTTCGTGCTAAACTAGCAGAGTTGAGTGGATGCAAAAGAATCTGTATGTCTAACCAAGCCTAAAATATTTACTATCTACATCCTTAAAAAATTTGCTCATCCTTGCATTTAAATGACCACTCATCAAACCAAAACTAGGACTATGTAAAGGAAACTTCGTGTCTAGGACACCAAATTTTAGAAGGCGCTAAGGCTCAGGTGCAGACCCTGCACTTGGATGAGCCTCAGAGAGAGTACTGCCTTAGATCTTCACCCTTGACCAGCGCGCTGCCCAGAGACAACACTCAAAAAAGGTCCTGGACCGCAGGAGAGAACTTGTGGCAATACAAACGTCCATCTTAACTGCATGAATGTCAATATCCTGGTTGTCATTTTGTCCTATTGTTCATAAAATATTATTGGGTTGGCCAAATCTTTCCACAAGGTGTTATGGAAAAACTTGAAGGAACTTTTTCACTAACCCAGTACTGTCAGGTTCAATAAAGGGAAAGGGCATATGGGCTTTCTTTGTACTCTTTCTTATACCTGGATTTATTATTACTTCAAAAGTTTAATTAAAGTTTTAAATGTTCTTCAATTAATAGTACATGTGAATTTTTTTAAAACAATGCACTCAATAATTTGCTCACCTCACTCTAGTTCTAGCTTTTTTCCATACAAAGCCAGGAATATAGCAGTTCACACTAGATACAGACCAAATGCTCATAATTCACAGGGCATTGGATAGAGGAGTCAGAACAATTTGGCCTTAGTACTGGAAAAAAAGAATCTGTCAGTAAAGAATATGTCTGCAATGCAGGAGACCACCTGCAGTGCAGGAGACCCAGGTTTGATCCCTGGGTCAGGAAGATCCCTTGGAGAAGGAAATGGCAACCCACTCCAGTATACTTGCCTGGAAAATCCCATGACCAGAGGAACCTGGCAGGCTACAGTCCATGGGATCACAAGGGTTGGACACAACTGAGGGACTAAACCACCACCATTGGAAAAAATTAGCCACAGACTAAAAGTTTCTCTGGTCCCACCTAATAGAACTTAAAGGTGAGAGCAAAATGGGTCAAACCATTTTCGGGTAACTTAACCAAGTCCCAGAACAAAGCTCAGAGTATGTAAAAGAATATAAATCTATCTAGCACCCAAAAAGGTAAAAATTTAAATGTCTGGCATCTAGTAAAAAAATTACCAGGCATGCAAAGAAGAAAAAAAAAAGGTTCATGATGAGGAGAGGAATCCATCGATTGAAATTGTGCCAACTCTTGCACCACTGGTAGAAAGGTAAATTGGTAAAATCACTGTGGAAAACAGTATGGAGGTTTCTCAAAAAACTAAAACTAGAACTACCATATGACCCAGCGATTCCACTTCTGGATATATATATCAAAACTAAAATATACACACTTACACACAATGGAATACTACTGCTGCTGCTGCTAAGTCGCTTCAGTCATGTCCGACTCTGAGCGACCCCATAGACGGAAGCTCACCAGGCTCCCCTGCCCCTGGGATTCTCCAGGCAAGAACACTGGAGTGGGTTGCCATTTCCTTCTCCAATGCAGGAAAGTGAAAAGTGAAAGTGAAGTCGCTCAGTCATGTCCGACTCTTTGCGACCTCATGGATTGGAGCCTACCAGGCTCCTCCGTCCGTGGGATTTTCCAGGCAAAAGTACTGGGGTGGGGTGCCACTGCCTTCCCCGCAATGGAATACTACTCAGCCATAAAAAGAACAAAATATTGCCATTTGCAGCAATGTGGATGGACTTGGAGGGAAATATACTAAGTGAAGTAAGTCAGACAGAGAAAGAAAAATACTGTATGATATGACTTATATGTGGAATCTAAAAAATACAAAAATCTATTAAATGTAATTTTAAAAAAAGCAGTCTCACAGATATAGAGAATAAGCTAGTTGTTACCAGTGGGGAGAGGGAAGGGAGGGAGGCAGAATAGGAGGTAGAGGATTAAAAGGTAGAAGCCATTAGGTATAAAATAAGCTACAAGGATGCACCATACAAAACATGAAATATAGCCAATGTTTTATAAAAATATAAACAAGTATAACCTTTAAAAATTGTGAATCATTGTATTGCACACCTAACAAAATATTTTATAGCAATTATGCATCAATAAAAAAGAAACTGTCCCAGAAATGACACAGAAGAGAGAGTTAGTAGAAAAAGAATGTTATTTTAGTTGCAGTTTGTAAATTTAAGAATCTGGAAGAAAGACTGAATATGTGAAGCAGAGGCATAGAAAGCCTTAAAAAATGGGTGCAAATCAGACTTCTAGAGATGAGAAGACAATGTCTGAGAGCAAAACTATACTGGATGTGTTATGGGAGAAAACACATTACAAAAAAAAAAATGATTAGTGAATTCAAACACATTGCAATCAAAACTATCCACAATAAAACTCTGAGTAAGTACTAAAAAAAAAAAAAAAAAAAACAGAGAATCGATAAGCTGTGGGGCAATTTCAAGCAATCTGAAATACATGCAACTAGAATTCCAATTAGAAGAAAAGAGAAAAGAAGAGAAAAAAGGAATTATAAATGCATAGATCCAAAAAACTAAAAGCACAAAAAAATGTGGAAAACTACATGAAAATACATCAAATCAAATTGCTCTGATAAAGAATCTACTTGAAATGCAGGGGACTCCAGTTCAATTCTTGGATCAGAAAGATCCCCTGGAGAAGGAATAGGCTACCCACTCTAATATTCTTGGGCTTTCCTGATGGCTCAGCTGGTAACGAATTCCTTCACCTGCAATGCAGGCAACCTGGGTTCGATCCCTTGGTTGCAAAGATAAAGGAAATAGCTACCCACTTTGGTATTCTGGCCTGGAGAATTCCATGGACAGAAGAGCCTGGCAGGCTACGGTCCATGGGGTCACAGAGTCAGAAACGACTGAATGACCCTCACTTTCACTGTATTAATAAAAAAAAGTATTAAAAACAGAAAAAATACATGTTATATACAGGGGCACACAAGTTCTGTTGACATCATATTTGGATTGCAGCATATTTCACACTGAAAACAACACAAAAAAGACAAGAAAGCAATATCTTAGAACCCCTGAAAGAAAAAACAAAACCTCTCAACCTATAATTCTTTATCCCAAGGAAACTAGTTTTTTCAAAACAATTATTCCTAATGAAGAAAGCTGTGGTACATATACACAATGGAGTATTACTCAGCCACTAAAAAGAATACATTTGAATCAGTTCTAATGAGGTGGATGAAACTGGAGCCTATTATACAGAGTGAAGTAAGCCAGAAAGAAAAACACCAATACAGTATATGAATGCATATATATGGAATTTAGAAAGATGGTAACAATAACCCTGTATATGAGACAGCAAAAGAGACATTGATGTATAGAACAGTCTTTTGGACTCTGTGGGAGAGGGAGAGGGTGGGATGATTTGGGAGAATGGCATTGAAACATATATAATATCATATATGAAACGAGTCGCCAGTCCAGGTTTGATGCACGATACTGGATGCTTGGGGCTGGTGCACTGGGATGACCCAGAGGGATGGTAGGGGGAGGGAGGTAGGAGGAGAGTTCAGGATGGGGAACACATGTATACCTGTGGCGGATTCATTTTGATATATGGCAAAACCAGTACAATATTGTAAAGTTAAAAAAATAAAATAAAATTTTTAAAAAAAAAAGAAAGTCAGACTTCCTTATCAAATAAAAAAGGAGTATATGTGTATGCATGTATGATTCTGTTTATATAACCTTCTGGAAAATGTGCAATCTAATCTACAGTGACACAAAGCAGATCAGTGGTTGCCTGAAGATGCAGAGGACAGAGAGAAGCAGAAGGGAGAGATTAAAGGGAGCAGAAGTAAGCTACTGGGATAACAATGTGTCCACTGTCTTTAGAGTGGCTGTGATTTTACCAAATGTAGGCATATGTCACACCTACCAAAATGCTAAATGTCTGAAGTTTGCTATAACTCAATAAAGTTAATTAAAAGTACATAATTTTATGGTACTAAGGAACCTGTTTGTAGGGCAGTAATACAGACACAGAGAACAGATGTGTGGACACAGCAGGGGAAGAAGAAGGGGGGACGCATTAAGAGAGAAGCATTGAAACCTGTACATTAATCAAAAGTGTTTGTCACTCATCGCTCAGTTGTGACTCTTTGCAATCCCATGGACTGTAGCTCACCAGCCAGTGGGAATTTGCTGTATGACTTAGGGAGCTCAAGTGTGGTCAATCTAAAGGAATGGGATCGGGTGGGAGGTGAGAGGGAGGTTCATGAGGGAGAGGACATATGTATACCTATGGCTGATTCACGTTGATGTATAGCAGGAACCAGTGCAACATTGTAAAGAAATTATCCTCTCCAATTAAAAATAAATATATTTTTATACCACATAATTTTAGTATAAAAATATACATGACATATAAGCTGTGAAGTACAAAAATAAAGCAAACATCTCTGAACCCTATTCAAATTTGACTTCTCAAACCCATAACTTCTCCTTCCCTCCTCTAAGAAAGTAAATATTATTTTGCTTTTATTATGTAATTATTATATATTATATATACGTATGTATTATCCAAGAAATTATCATGCTTTTGAGAAAAGTAAACAAAAATTTTTCTCTTTATACGTCTAAAAAATATAACATAGGAATGTTTCAAGTCCAAATTAATGAAAGTTATGTCTTTTCAAACATTTTTCAATATAACACACTAGTGACATGAAAAAAAGACTGTATGTATTAATATCATTAGTAAGTCACCTATTATTTTTATGAAATTTTAACCATTGTTTTAGATTTTACTTAATCACATTTACCAATAATTCCACTTGCAGCCATTTTGGCTACTAACTGGATTTGAAGCTTTTCATTGTACATGATACCTCTGCTCACCCAGCACGTATCATCTCATTTAGCACAAACTAAATATGGTTTTTACCATGAGGACTTCTGAAAACTTGGAAAGAAGTAATGCATTCTATGAATTAAATATTAGAAACTCCAGAGAGCCACGTGAGGAAGTAAACCAAGAGCTCACTTGTAGAATTTTTATTAAAGAGCAGACATATTCAAAATTTTAAACAAGTTGTCTTGTTTCTAATCTTAGAAAGAGAGGTGAGAAATCATCAACATTTAGTAAAGTGGAAACCTGTTCTTTACTGTGTCTTTGCAGAAAAGGGGAATGGTTAGCCTGATGGATAATTTTACATGTTAACCTGACTGAGCCATGAGATATCCAGACATTTGGTCAAATGTTATTCTTGGTGTTTCTCTGAGAATATCTTTAGATAAAATTAATGTTTAAATTGGTAGACTGAGTGAATCAGATTGCCCTCCTTAATATCAGTAGGCCTCAACCAATTAGTTAAAAGTTCGGATACAACAAAAAGGCTGACCCTCTCCTAAGCAAGGGAAAATTCTCGTACTTGACTACTTTCAAACTGGGACATTCACTTTTCCCTGTCTTTGGATTTGAACTGAATCTTTGGCTCATCCTGGGTCTTGAGCCTGCCAGCCTTCCAAAGGGAACTACACCATAGGTTCTCCTACCCGTCAGGTCTTTGGACTCATATTGGAACAAAATCACTGAATCTCCTAGGTCCTTACCTGGCCATCTCACCCTGCATATCTTGAGACTGTGTCAGTTCAGTTCAGTTCAGTCACTCAGACATGTTCAACTCTTTGTGACCCCATGAACCACAGCACACCAGGCTTCTCTGTCCATCAACAACTCCTGGAGTTTACCCAAACTCATGTCTATTGAGTCAGAGATACCACCCAACCATCTCATCCTCTGTCATCCCCTTCTCCTCCTGCCCACAATCCCTCCCAGCATCAAGGTCTTTTCCAATGAGTCAACTCTTCGCATGAGGTGGCCAAAGTATTGGAGTTTCAGCTTCAGCATCAGTCCTTCCAAAGAACACCCAGGGCTGATCTCCTTTAGGATGGACTCGTTGGATCTCCTTGCAGTCCAAGGGACTCTCAAGAGTCTTCTCCAACACCACAGTTCAAAAGCATCAATTCTTAGGCGTTCAGCTTTCTTTATAGTCCAACTCTCACATCCATACATGACTACTGGAAAAACCATAGACTTGCCTAGACAGACCTTTGTTGACAAAGTTATGTCTCTGGTTTTTAACATGCTATCTAGGTTGGTCATAACTTTCCTTCCAAGGAGTAAGTGCCTCATAATTTCATGGCTGCCGTCACCATCTACAGTGATTTTGGAGCCCAGAAAATGCAGTCAGCCACTGTTTCCACTGTTTCCCCATCTATTTCCCATGAAGTGATGGGACCGGATGCCATGATATTAGTTTTCTGAATGTTGAGCTTTAAGCCAAACTTTTCACTCTCTTACATTTTCATCAAGAGCCTTTTTAGTTCTTCTTCACTTTCTGCCATAAGGGTGGTGTCATCTGCATATCTGAGGTTATTGACATTTCTCCCGGCAATCTTAATTCCAGCTTGTGCTTCCTCTGGCCCAGCATTTCTCATCATGTACTCTGCATATAAGTTAAATAAGCAGGGGGACAATAGACAGCCTTGATGTACTCCTTTTCCTATTTGGATCCAGTCTGTTGTTCCATGTCCAGTTCTAACTGTTGCTTCCTGGCCTGTATACAGGTTTCTCAAGAGGCAGGTCAAGTGGTCTGGTATTCCCATCTCTTTCAGAATTTTCCACAGTTTATTGTGATCTACACAGTCAAAGGCCTTGGCATAGTCAATAAAGCAGAAATAGATGTTTTTCTGGAACTCTCTTGCTTTTTCAACAATCCAGTGGATGTTAGCAATTTGATCTCTGGTTCCTCTGCCTTTTCTAAAACCAGCTTGAAACATCAGGAAGTTCATGGTTCACATATTGCTGGAGCCTGGCTTGTAGAATTTTGAGCATTACTTTACTAGCGTGTGAGATGAGTGCAATTGTGCGGTAGTTTGAGCATTCTTTGGCATTGCCTTTCTTTGGGATTGGAATGAAAACTGACCTTTTCCAGTCCTGTAGCCACTGCTTGAGACTTTTTAGCCTCCATAATCACGAGTCAATTCTTTATAATAATTCTCTTTATACTTACCAATATAAATATCCACCTATTGGTTCTGTTTCTCTGGAGAACCCTAACTAATACAGTCAGCGTGGAGTACAGAAATTGGTGGAACAAAAAGGTAAAAGACCTCTAATAGTCCCACAACTAATGGCCGTCACAGAGGATTTCTTCCCTGGTCCACAGACTCCACCTTCCTGAAATCTATTCCACGCATGACTTCATTATGGAGATTTCTCAGCTCTCACAGCTCAACACAATTTAACCTCAAATCGACCATGGATCTGTGTTCAGGTCCATATTCACTGAACAACCTCTGTTTGCAATTTAGCTTTCCATGAACAACTTCTCACCTGGAAAAATCCTCTATTCATTCCAAGCATTTCAGATTGTATGACATACTGGATGGGAACCTGTTCTTCTTGTCGAGTCAGCATTCAATCAGGCTTCTTTTGATGAAAGCAATTTTTATTTCCCTCAGTCCATGTTTGTGGAAGGATGATTCAACATTCCAGACATAAAATTAGGAACATGACTTTGTGTGTATGTGTGTGTGTTAGTAACTCAGTTGTGTCTGACTCTTTGTGACCCCATGAACTGTAGCTTGCCAGGCTCCTCTGCCTATGGGGATTCCCCAGGTGAGAATACTGGAGTGGGTTGCCATTTCCTTCTCCAGGGGATCTTGACTCAGGCCTAGACAAATCCAAGTTTCTGTGATTGGTTGAGTGATGTAAGAGACAAAATCTAGACCAATAAGAATCAGCCCCAAGGCTTCCACTAGAACTATTTGCAAATATTTGGAGTGAGACATGTTCTTTATGACAGTTGCTAAATGGTGAGAATGTAAGTCTGGAGTTCCATAGCCAACTTTGCCATATTTTCTTGACTGAGAACAAAGCTAATGCAGAGGAAAACAATGCCAACAGGTAGGTTATATCTACACTACTTAATCTACTATCTGAATCCAGCTGTCTCTGAAGGCAGCAGTGTTCTTTCCAGTTATAGAAGCCAGCAATTTTTATATTGGTTTATTCTGTTTGGCATAAGGCAGCTTGTATTGTGTCTGGGCTTTTGTAAACTTCCATAGAAAAAAAAAACTTACACACATAAAATTAAAAAATAAATTCTATGTATTATGCACTGGTCTCTGTGAAGCTAGATAGTAAACCCACTCTTGGTGTGTTGACAGATCATATTTTTGAGTGTACAGAACTGAGGATCAGACCTTGGGTTAGAACAATTTCATGAATTCAAATGCTGGTCTGAGAGGAAGTATAGTGTAGGAGGTAAGAACATGCACTTAACAATAAAAGAGGTTGCATTGCAATGTATCCTGCCTGTTTACTCGGTGAGAGTTCTTGAGCACTCAAGTTATTTAACTTCTCTCATTCTCAGTGCTCACATTTGTTAAGTGGAGTAATTAATATTCCATTTAATTAAACTCATAATATATACCAAGAGAATTCAGTAAGAGTACAAGTAACAACAAGAGCTACGGGTTACTGATCATTCATTATGTACAAATCATTGCTTTAAGTCATATATATAATATTATATGTGTGTATTAATTATATATAAGTATATATATATATATATATATATATATATATATATACATATGACTTCCTTGGTGGCTCAGATGGTAAAAGTGTCTGCCTACAAAGCAGGGGACCCAGGTTCAATCCCTGAGTCGGGAAGAACCTCTGGAGAAAGAAATGGCAACCCACTCCAGTATTCTTGCCTGGAAAATCCCATGGACGGAGGAGCCTGGCAGACTACAGTCCATGGGGTTGCAGAGTCAGACACGACTGAGCGACTTCATAACAACTATATATATATATGTTATATGTTATATATATTATATGAGCTTCCCTGGTGGCTCAGATGTAAAGAATCTGCGTACAATTCAGGAAACCACATTGGATCCTTGGGTTGGGAAGATCCCCTGGAGAAGGAAATGGTTTCCCACTCCAGTATTCTTGCCTGGAGAATTCCATGGACAGAGGAGCCTGGCAGGCTACAGTTAATTGGGTCACAAAGAGTTGGACACAACTGAGTAACTAAGCATGCATGCATACATACATATATATTATATATATGAATAAAACATGTAAGAACTGCCTTTTAAACTTAGTGAGTCATAATTCAGTAAATATTTGTTTTTATTGGTCATTCGTTGCTTTTTTTTTTTTTTTTTTGCTTTTTGGTCAGAATCAATAAGACATGAGAATATTTTTACCATTCTTGGTTTTGGACCCCTCTATGGGGAAGGCAATGGCACTCCACCCCAGTACTCTTGCCTGGAAAATCCCATGGACAGAGGACCCTGGTGGGCCAAGTCCATGGGGTCGCTAAGGGTGGGACACGACTGAGCGACTTCACTTTCACTTTTCACTTTTATGCATTGGAGAAGAAAATGGCAACCCACTCCAGTGTTCTTGCCTGGAGAATCCCAGGGACAGGGGAGCCTGGTGGGCTGCCGTCTATGGGGTCGCACAGAGTCGGACACGACTGAAGCGACTTCGCAGCATTCTCCTTGTATTAAAAAAAAAAAAAGAAAATATTCAAGTCCTTCCATATGATTAAAAGAGTTCATCTAGAAATAAACAAACTGAAACTGAAAATAAAATATCAAAAAAGAAAAAAATGTCACCCTGTCCTCTGGCTAATTTTAAATTATAATTCATCCAACTTTAGTCAGTCTGAGAAACCACATAATATCCTAAGCCTTTAAAACTCAGCAGCTATTCATGAACAATGAAGAAAGCTCAGTCAAAACCCTTCTGTGGTCTCCCTGAACTCATGAACTCTAATGACTTTTCTGGCTCTTCTTTTGTGCAGTTCAACTTGTAACAAAGGCGACAGCTTTCAGAAAGCAGTGGTTCAATCACTAACCAGGGTGTGGATCTTATGAGAACAGGGCCCTAGTTTCAACCAGCTGGATCCATAGACAACTTGACCTCAAGAAACAAAATATCAAATTCCATAACTATGATCAGCACTGCTACCCCAAAAGCCATTTTTCCAAATACTTTCCCTTAATTGTAGCAGCAACCTGGTAAGAGAATATGGGTGTGTCAAAATAACCCACCATAACTATGAGAAGAAACAAATGTAGCACAAGACCTACAATTTCCTTCCTATCTGCTTTCATCAACTTTCCCATCTAAGGACATAGACCATATTGAACATCTACTTGAAGCTATAGGGATTTACATTCAAATGTGGAACTTAAAACACTCATGAGACAACTGTAGAACAATTTTGCAGATGAAAATGAAAAATTAGTCTTAATAGTCAGGCCATGCAATGGTTTACTGTATGTCCATCTGTGTATAGAGCTGGCCATTTAACTTGTAAGATGACTTAGTTAAGGACTGAATAGATGAGGAAGCTGAAGCTCAAAACACTTAAGAAATGTGACTGGTATCACACAATTTAAATGGGCTTCCAAGGTGGCACTAGTGGTAAAGAACCCACTTGCCAACAGAGGAGACATAAGAGTTGCAGCTTCAATCCCTAGGTTGGGAAGATGCCCTAGAGGAGGGTATGGCAACCCACTCCAGTATTCCTGTCTGGAGAATCACATGGACGGAGGAGCATGACGGGCAACAGTCCATGGGATTGCAAAGAGTTGGACATGACTGAACCAACTTAGCACCCACCCACACACACACACACAGTTTAAAGAGAGAATGCAAGATCTGATCCAGTTTCATGTAAGGACTGAACCACAGTGCTGTATTTTCCCCTTATAGAGAAGGAGGAACCATACACAGAAAGTCAAACTATTTTTGTGCAAATATGATCTACTGAATGGGGCAGCAGTGTTGGGAAGCAGCCTTTCATGCCAGAGGGATTTTCTCTGTCTTCTGCACGCAATTGTTTCCAATCAAAGAATTAAACAGTAGACTTGCATAAGACTGATTGGAACAGAGTGGTCATTACTTTTCCAAAACTGCCCATTGCACCTTGGCAGGTATTTATGTTTTTCTCAAACAGGAGAATGCCCAGAGGCGCTGCCATGAATCAAAATGCATAGACCTTTTAGCTGGATTCTTAGGGGGCAACTTTACAAGTGCTTGAAGTAATGGCTAAAGCAATTTTTTTAAATGTATTCAAATAACAGTTATAAGCACAGTCAGATTGTTCTACCTAAGAAGAAAAAGAAAGGTAATTACCTGTAAAACACATAAAATGTATATTGTTTACTCATCATTAACTCTGCACACCTTTATGCTAATGGATAGACTAAGACAAGCTTCCAACTATAAGGTGACAGAAAGAGCCAGAGTAAGTCAGAGAAACACAAAGACAAAGACCTTCTCAGCTGACTGGATGACATCCCAGTAACCTTGAAGAATCCCTGTGTATTCTTCACAACCTTCAATCACCTGTGGAAGAGGTAAATAATGGGAGAAAATTCAATAGGTACTAGAGATCACTTTACAGACATTAGTTTCTCCTTACACAGTCTCTACCAAGATGACAGCAAATCACTTATTGGACAAAGACTGGGAAAGCAAAAAAGAATATAAATGACAAGATCCAACAGAAAAGTCAGAGTCTTAATTCTCTGAATCCCAAGAACCCTTTTATTTCTTTTTTTTTTTTTTTTTTTTTTATTGAAGTATAGTTGATTTGCTATATTGTGTTAGTTTCTGGTGTACAGCATAGTGGGAAGCACATTTTAAGGAAATGCATGGAAATTAACTAATGTTTATTGAGTTCCAGCATTGTGCCAGGCAATTTACATATAGTATATGTCGACACATGTGTTCTCAAGAAACCTTTTAGTGCTTTTATTCCTTCATAATCTATCCTTCCTTAAGGGAAGCAAAAATTATCCAAGGAACCACTGCAAAATGTAAGCCAAATAAGAACACAACACAAGTCACTCCTGATTCTGCCTTTTTTTTTTAATATGGTTCAGTGCAGTTCAGTAGCTCAGTCCTGTCCGATTCTTTGTGACTCCATGAACCGGAGCACACGAGGCCTCCCTGTCCATCACCAACTCCCAGAATTTACCCAAACTAATGTCCACTGAGTCAGTGACGCCATCCAGCCATCTCATCCTTTATCATCCCCTTCTCCTCCTGCCCTCAATCTTTCCCAGCATCAGGGTCCTTAAATGAGTCAGCCCTTCACATCAGGTGGCAAAAGTATTGGAGTTTCAGCTTAAACCTAGTCCTTCCAATGAACACTCAGGACTGATCTCCTTTAGGATGGACTGGTTGGATCTCCTTGCCGTCCAATGGACTTTCAAGAGTCTTCTCCAACACCACAGTTCAAAAGCATCAATTCTTTGACACTCAGCTTTCTTTATAGTCCAACTCTCACATCCATATATGACCACTGGAAAAACCATAGCCTTGACTAGATGGACTTTTGTTGACAAAGTAATGTCTCTGCTTCTTAATATGCTGCCTATATTGGTCACAACTTTTCTTCCAAGGACTAAAAGCCTTTTAATTTCATGGCTGCGGTCACCATCTGCAGTGATTTTGGAGCCCAAAAAAAAAAAAAAGTCAGCCACTTTTTCCCCTGTTTCCCCATCTATTTGCCATGAAGTGATGGGACCAGATGCCATGATGTTGAGCTTTAAGCCAACTTTTCCATTCCCTTTCATTTTCATCAAGAGGCTCTTTAGTTCTTCATTTCTGCCATAAGGGTGGTGTAATCTGCATATCTGAGGTTATTGACATTTCTCTCGGCAATTTTGATTACAGCTTGTGTTTTTCCAGCCCAGCATTTCTCATAATGTACTCTGCATATAAGTTAAATAAGCAGGGTGACAATATACAGCTTTGGAGTACTGTTTTTACTCTTTGGAACCAATCTGTTGTTCCATGTCCAGTTCTAACTGTTGCTTCCTGACCTGCATACAGATTTCTCAAGAGGCAGGTCAGGTGGTCTGGTATTCCCATCTCTTGAAGAATTTTCCACAATTTATTGTAATCCACACAGTCAAAGGCTTTGGCATAGTCAATAAAGCAGAAATAGATGTTTTTCTGGAAATCTCTTGCTTTTTCTATGATCCAGTGAATCTTGGTAATTTGATCTCTGGTTCCTCTGCCTTTTCTAAAACCAGCTTGAGCATCTGGAAGTTCACGGTTCACGTATTACTTAAGCCTGGCTTGGAGAATTTTGAGTATTACTTTACTAGCATGTGAGATGAGTGCAATTGTGTAGTAGTCTGAGCATTCTTTGGCATTGCCTTTCTTTGGGATTGGAATGAAAACTGACCTTTTCCAATCCTGTGGCCACTGCTGAGTTTTCCAAATTTGCTGGCATATTAAGGGCAGCACTTTCACAGCATCATCTTTTATGATTTGAAATAGCTCACCTGGAATTCTAACACCTCCACTAGCATCATAGTGATGCTTTATAAGGCCCACTTGACTTCACATTCCGGTTTGTCTGGCTCTAGGTGAGTGATCACACCATCATGATTATCTGGGTCATGAAGATCTTTTTTGTACAGTTCTTCTGTGTATTCTTGGCCCCTTTTATTAATATCTTCTGCTTCTGTTAGGTCCATACCATTTCTGTCCTTTATCGAGCCCATCTTTGCATGAAATATTCCTTTGGTATCTCTAATTTTCTTGAAGAGATCTCTAGTCTTTCCCATTCTATTGTTTTCCTCTATTTCTTTGCATTGATTGCTGAGGAAGGCTTTCTTATCTCTCCTTGCTATTCTTTGGAACTCTGCATTCAGATGTTTATATCTTTCCTTTTCTCCTTTGCTTTTCACTTCCCTTCTTTTTACAGCTTTTTGTAAGGCCTCCTCAGACAGCCATTTTGCTTTTTTTACATTTCTTTTTCTTGGGGATGTTCTTGATCCCTGTCTCCTTTACAATGTCACAAACCTCCGTCCATAGTTCATCAGGCACTCTGTTGATCAGATCTAGTCCCTTAAATCTATTTCTCACTTCCACTGTATAATCATAAGGGTTTTTTTTTTTTTTTTTTTTTTTTTTAGGTCATACCTGAATGGTCTAGTGGTTTTCCCTACTTTCTTCAATTTAAGTCTGAATTTGGCAAAGGAGTTCATGATCTGAGCCACAGTCAGCTCCCGGTCTTTTTTTGCTTTAATGTTTTGCTTGTTTTAATGTGGTAGTTTTGGTCAATTCTGAAAAGAATTTTGAGAACAAGAGTCTGTGATTTTCATCAAGTATTTTTACTTAGCTTATGGTGATTTCAGTAATAGAGAAAGAACTAGGTTGCCAATGGCTAAAATAATTTCACTGAAATAATTTATAGTGACAGATGGACAGATAGATATGGATGTAGATATATATAGATAGATAATCTTCACTTTTTCTCTATAAACCTTGTAGCGAATACTATGGTTAAGCAAAGATTTGGCTTACAAAGTTACCAGTGGAAGGTCAAAACATAAAGTTGAAATATATTTATCTAGCTGAGTGATTAGAACACTAAATGTCCAGTCCAAACTCAAGCAAGAAAGGACTCAATTCTCAATTTTTGAGTCACATCTAAAATACTTCTTATTTATACTCAAAAACACTTCTTAACAACAAGGTCCTACTGTATAGCACAGGAACTATATTCAATATCTTGTAATAACCCAAAATGGGAAAAATCTGAAAAATAACATTTAATATTATATAATTTATATATATGTCAATGACTTTGCTGTATGCCAGAAATTAACACACATTGTAAACCAACTATACTTCAATTTAAAAAAACAAAAGCCAGACAAAAGCTGAAAACTGCTTCTTTTCAAATCAGCAAACTATCTGATTCTAGTTGCTGTGTTTAATATGAAAGGCAAATACCACAATGTTTGTAAGCAGAAATGCTTGAATCGATTGCCTGAGGTTTAACTCTTGGTCTACCAGTCAGTAGCTCAGTAATTTAGTACAGGTTACCTAACCTTTCAAACCTCAGCGTCCTCTTGTATAAAATGGGTATAATGGAAGTATCTGCTTCATGTGTTGTTGTAAGAAAAAATTAAGTAAGAAAATGAACAACCTTAGAACAGTCCCTGGGCCAGCCCCAGAGTCCTTGCATGCTACTCTGTTGTCTCTTTCTCAGCCTTGCCCAGCCTCCCCCTGGTGGACACCTTCATGGGCCTCTGGAAGTTAGTGGATGGCAAGAATTTCAATGACTACCTGAAGTCATTCAGTATGGATTTTGCTGCCAGGCAGGTGGCCACCATAATCAACCTACTACATCACTGAAGTGAATGGAGACACAATCACCATAAAAACACAAAGCATCTTCAAGAACACACAGATCAGCTTCAAGCTGGGAATGGAGTTTGGTGAGACAACAGCAGATGACAGGAAGGTCAAATCCACTGTGATGCGCTGGACAGAGGCAAACTTGTTCACATGCAGAAGTGAAATGGACAAGAGAAAACACTAGTGCAGGAAACAGTTGATGGGATACCCATCCTGACACCCACCCAGGGCGGTGCAGTTTGCACTCACACTTATAAGAAAGAGTCATGACCTGCCCACTCCTTTAACTGCTCTTCTGCCAGTTGACTCCTCCTTGACTCAGCACCAGATTGCCTCATTTTTCTCCTCTTGCATTTTGTACAAATTCAGCTTGATTGGAAGAATTCTCTCGGGGTCAGGTGGCAGCAGCCTGGATCCAGTTCTGTTCTCATTGTGTATGTTTTTGTTTTTTAACTACATTCAAAGGGTGCTCTGACGTCAATAAACCAAAGCCAAAGTCAGAAAACAAAAACAAACAAGCAAAACAGAAAGCACCTGTGCCTGCTGCCTTCTATGCACTGAACAGATGTCCGTTAATATGATGACCAAATTTCAAGGTATTGTAATTGTGGCAGGATAATTTGGGATATTAATCTTTTTTTACTGTTCTGTTCTCATTGATGCACAAAATTCAAAAGACTGGAAGTGATTTTGGTATATTTTTATCTTTTCCCCCTGAAGAAAAGAATCAAGATTTTTCAGTGCTAGCATGTAAGAATTTCTCTTGCTCCAGGAGAGAATTAATGACTTCTGTTTTCTAAGACCTTTAATGAAACAATAGGGCTGAATTTCATTTAAAAGGGAAGAGGAGAGATGAAGGGAAAGAAAGCAACCTGGAAGAAATGAGAGGATGAGCATCCCTCAGACCTAGAGCTAGATGGGGTTGGGTTTTTGGCAAGCAGAGGAGATTTATGTTCCTGCTGCACACAGAGTCCCAAAGCGGAGATGGAGAGGGATAGATGAGGTTGGCCTCTAGGGTCTAGGCCTGGAGAGAAGCATCAGGTCTTGCGTGAGCCAAAAGAACCACTACAATGGACATCTCTGAGCAGGCCCAGCACACTCCTGCCAGAAAAACAACAGAAGACCAACATGTGTAAAAGCATCATGCAGCAGAACACAAAATAGTAATGACAAAGATAATATGGGTGTTGACCAGGTCACTTACTCATCTCCACTTGCCCCAGTTCAAGTCTTACAGAGTCGTAAGAGAGAGAAGCCCCCAAATCTAAACTTACATTGTGTTTCTTACTGCCCTGATAACTGAAAACCAGGCCCAGAATTAATTTATTTTAAAAAGAAGAAGTTCAGGGAACTTGAACTTGTGATCCAGCGCTAAGACTCTGAGCTCCCAATGCAGTGGGCCTGGGTTCCCTGCCTGGTCAAGGAACTTGATCCCACATGCTGCAAATAAGAGTTCACATTCCACAACTAAGACCCACCGGAGCCAAATAAATAGATAAAAAATAATTTTTAAAGATGAATTTCAGGAAATTCTTGGAAGTCGAGTTGGTTAGGATTCAGCATTTTCCCTGCCAGTGGCCCAGGTTCAATCCCTGATCAGGGAACTAAGCTCTCACAAGCTGCACAGCATGGCCAAAAGAAAAAGATGAAGTTCTTTAAGTTAAGCAATGCATAGCATAAAAGTATGAGTTTTGCAAGGTCCTACCGTATAGCACAGGGAACTATATTTAATATCCTGTGACAAATCATAATGGAAAAGAACATGAAAAAGAATATGTATAACTGAATCACTTAGCTGTACCCCAGAATATGTAACTATAAATCAATTATACTTCAATAAAATTTGAAGAAAAAAAAAGAAGTATGAATTTTTGAGTTATTTTAACCTCAGTTTAAATACTAGCTATGTGTATAGCCATGAGTAAAGGATTGAAATTCACTAAAATTTAGTTTCTATATTTATAAAATTATAACTTGAAGCATATGTATAAAAATTAATAATTCATAAATTGTTGGATATATCATATGGGAAATAAATGTTAGCTATTATTATTATTATATAAATGTGCTCCATTAGGCAGAAAAATAACTGTCAGTGAAAGATGACCCTGCCATCAAAGGATGCCTGTTGAAGGCGCAGTGATTGGTCAACAACTCCAATCCCCTTCAGGACCAAAGCATTTTTGAAGCAGACTACCCAAAATGTGGATCACATACCACATGCATTAGCAGAATCTGGGAAAGTACATGTAAACCTGGATCTCCAGATGCTAGAAAAGGGAGCCAGGGGGTATGGAACATGAAGTTGGATAAGGAAGAAACTATTAATATGGGAGCACTATCCTATGATACACTGTTCCCAGGTGGCACTAGTGGTAAAGAACCTGCCTGCCGATGCAGGAGACTCAAGAGACACAGGTTCAATCCCTGGAGAAGGAAGATTCCCTGGAGAGGGAAATAGTAACCCACTCCAGTATTCCTGCCTGAAGAATTCCATGGACACAGAAGCTTTGCAGACTACAATCCATGGGGTGGCAAAGACTCGGACAAGACTGAAGTAACTTAGCCCACATGCGTCCTATGACACAAGGTTTTATACTTTGCAAGGACCTTAGGACACTGTGCTACCACGCTGCTCAGATGACCTTGGAAACACAAAGAAAGTGATTGACTTCATTAGGTGTATTAGAAATACCAGAAATTCATCCCTCATGGATTCATGATTCATGGCTCAGTATATGTGTACAAGCTGAAAATTACCAGCTCCTGCATCTCACTCACAGATGACCTTGCCAACAACGAAAATGAAATTCCTCCTAATGGGCAGAGCTTCAGGGTGCACCCAGACATCTGCTTTGTGCAGAAAATGTCCCAAGGTTGTGATATGTATGGTTTCACGAGCAACAACAAGTCACTTGGCTGGCTGGATGGGGCATGGAATGAGAAAGACAGAGAAGTCTGAAAAAAAAGCATGTGGATAGACATAACAAAACAAAAATCTTTGTTTGGCTCGTGAATGTGCTTGTGAGTGACTGTTTAAACTGACACCCAGATAACTCCCTGAAGCATGCCTTGGTGCTGTTCTGGTCACATCTGAAGGACAATCCTGACTAACATTCACTCACAGATACTGTTGCCGAGAACCCTTCTCTCCAAATCTGTGTGCATCTCTGCAGACTGCTTCCCAAGGAACCCAATTCAAGAAAGCGCCAAATTAAACATTTATAAATTTAAAAGAAAGACAATGGAAAGTTTATATGAAAGTTAATTAATACTTTCATCATAAAATGTGTACTTTAAATCCGTGATTATGAACATTTTAAAGAGGACTTGAAGTAAGTGGCTAAAACTGTCACCACCGCCACCCACTCCACACCTGCCAACCAGACAAGCACACAGACGCTACTCACACACCTATTATCTCATTCCATATCCAAAAATTTCAGGGGAAAGAGATAACTTATTTCTACTAATTCTACCCAAACTTTCAGAAACCACTGTAACTGGTAACCCCTAGTCATGTACCTCTAAATAAATCACTATTAAGGGGATATGAAAGGCTGATTGGCCATCACTACGATATACACTTCCTACACCTGGAACAAAGGAAGGAAGGGAACGACATTCCAGGACGACACAGAGATGTCAGTGTCATCAGTGTCTTCCCATAAAGAAGGCAACATTCCCAAGAAAACTCAGAATGCTCTAACCAGGAGAACAGCACCAACTGTTCAAAAATCAGATCAGATCAGTCGCTCAGTCGTGTCCGACTCTTTGCGACCCCATGAACCGCAGCACGCCAGGCCTCCCTATCCATCACCAGCTCTCGGAGGTCACCCAGACTCACATTCATCGAGTCAGTGATGCCATCCAGCCATCTCATCCTCTGTCGTCCCCTTCTCCTCCTGCCCTCAATCCCTCCCAGCATCAGAGTCTTCTCCAATGAGTCAACTCTTCGCATGAGGTGGCCAAAATACTGGAGTTTCAGCTTGAGCATCATTCCTTCCAAAGAAAATAAAAATGTTTAAATAAAGGATAATATCCTTTTTAATGGATATACTTGAGACTCCAGTGTTCTTGCCTGGAGAATCCCAGGGATGGGGGAGCCTGGTGGCTGCCGTCTATGGGGTCACACAGAGTCGGACACGACTGAAGTGACTTAGCAGTAGCATAGGTCTGTAACGGGCAGGTTTCTAAAGTGGCCCATAAGATTCCTGCTCCTTGGAGTACACAGCTATGTAAATCCATCCTCTTGAAATGTTATCAGGGCCTGTAAATACAATAAGATATTACTTCCATGATTATGTTGCATTATGTGGCAAAACATATTTTGCAGGTATAGTTATTTTCAGCTGACTTTAAGTGAATCAAATTGGAATCTTCCCCTCCCCTCCAACTAGGGCAAACTAATCAGATGAGACTTTTAAAAGTTATCAGAAGCATCAGAGAGCTCTTCATTGGATAACCATGTCTTGAATTGCCTTTGGATGAGGGTAGGACCTGAGGGTGGCCTCTAAGAGCTATGAGCAACGAGCAAGAGAAGTAGGGCCTCTATCATATAATCATAAGGAACTGCATTCTGATAATGCTTAAATGAGCCAGGAAGAGTACTCTCAAACTGCAAATGAGACCCATGCACTGGCCAGCACCATCATGGCAGCCTCATGGGTTCCTGAGCAGAGTTGTGTGAGTCAGAGATTTCTGATCTACAGAAACCATGAGACAACTCACTGGTGTTTTAATTTGGGGCAATTGGTTATACTCAGCAACAGAAAATAGATACAAGGTCACTTTCTAAAGCCTTTTAGGTTTTTATTTTCATGACAGGCAACAGAGTATACAAAAATGCACAAAGTGTATATTAATGATGATGACTACAGTGCTACAAAGAGTTTTGAGTGTTTGTAGTTTTCAACAATGGCAAAAATGATAAATTTGAGATGTGAAATGTGTTCTTTCTGCCAGTCTGCAAATATGCCCTACAGCTGAGTTTTAGGCATAGTATTTAGCAAAATGATCCAAGTCTTCATTTCACTCACTGAACTAAAAAGAAAAATGCTAGTTTTTTACATTATCGTTTTCTCTGCCACAAAGAACAATCTGCACTTCTTAAAATCTATTAAATCTTTAAAACATATACTTTCTTAGCTCTGAATTTGTAGATGCCTCCTGAATCTTTAATACTCAAGAAGAGATAGAGGAAATGCAGAAAATGTTTCCCAAAAAAGTTTTGCCTGCTGAATTAATGTATAAGAATTCTAGAATCTTTACTAAAAATAATATATTTTGGAAGAACCAAGAGCCAAAAGATGTATTTTGCTTCCTCCTTGAATTCTCCAGTTTGTGGCCATATGACCCTGAGAAAAACTATTGTGGATAAAAGATTGAATAAATTCTAACAATTATATTAGTGAAAGGATTTCATGAAAATGATATATAGTAAGTGCTTTATAAATTCTAAAATGCTAACTAAAATTAAGGTATAGATAACAGATTTGTAAGTGGAGTTTTCTTTTTTGCTCCCACAAATAGTGTGTTCAAGACACAGGTATCAGATCAGATCAGTCGCTCAGTCATGTCCGACTCTTTGCGACCCCATGAACCGCAGCACGCCAGGCCTCCCTGTCCATCACAAGCTCCCGGAGGTCACCCAGACTCATACCCATCGAGTCAGTGATGCCATCCAGCCATCTCATCCTCTGTCGTCCCCTTCTCCTCCTGCCCTCAATCCCTCCCAGCATCAGAGTCTTCTCCAATGAGTCAACTCTTCGCATGAGGTGGCCAAAATACTGGAGTTTCAGCTTTAGCATCATTCCTTCTAAAGAAATTCCAGGATTGATCTCATTCAGAATGGACTGCTTGGATCTTCTTGCAGTCCAAGGGACTCTCAAGAGTCTTCTCCAACACCACAGTTCAAAAGCATCAATTCTTCGGCGCTCAGCCTTCTTCACAGTCCAGCTCTCACATCCATACATGACCACAGGAAAGACCATAGCCTTGACTAGGCGAACCTTTGTTGGTAAAGTAATGTCTCTGCTTTTGAATATGCTATCTAGGTTGGTCATAACTTTCCTTCCAAGGAGTAAGCGTCTTTTAATTTCATGGCTGCAATCACCATCTGCAGTGATTTTGGAGCCTAGAAAAACAAAGTCTGACACTGTTTCCACTGTTTCCCCATCTATTTCCCATGCAGTGATGGGACCAGATGCCATGATCTTCGTTTTCTGAATGTTGAGCTTTAAGCCAACCTTTTCACTCTCCACTTTCACTTTCATCAAGAGGCTTTTTAGCCCCTCTTCACTTTCTGCCATAAGGGTGGTGTCATCTGCATATCTGAGGTGATTGATATTTCTCCTGGCAATCTTGATTCCAACTTGTGTTTCTTCCAGTCCAGCATTTCTCATGATGTACTCTGCATATAAGTTAAATAAACATGGTGACAATATGCAGCCTTGACGTACTCCTTTTCCTATTTGGAACCAGTCTGTTGTTCCATGACCAGTTCTAACTGTTGCTTCCTGACCTGCATACAGATTTCTTAAGAGGCAGATCAGGTGGTCTGGTATTCCCATCTCTTTCAGAATTTTCCATAGTTTATTGTGATGAAGCATTAGGTATAAATGAACTTTGGATGCATTGTAAAGAATGTTCTAATGGAATGCTGATACTGAAAAATAAATTACACTAATCAGCCTCTTAAATAAACTTAACCTCTAAATTATAGGATGTGTATACTTTGTAAAATTTATATAGGCACATTTAAATTGTTCAGTTAATTAAAGTAGTTATTAAGTTAATTGTCATTGGCCTAAGAGTCTTGAGTTATTGGTATAATTAAGGTTATTTGTGTAAGAATAAATCTTAGTACAAGGGGATATCTTTTCCTTTTTTTTTTTTTTTTTTTACATTTTGACTTCCTTTTATCATAGTACAGAAATCCAAAATCATGCATATCCCAACAGATAGGGAATCTGTGATTCTGAGACAGTTTCAAACAAAATGATGATTCAAACTTATCACTGCTTTTTGAATATGAAAATGTTGTGAGAAGATTGCTCCGTCTTATGAGTAATATTCCCGAGGATGAATTATTACTATCTTTGCATTCTTCTAGAAAGTTTCTTTGTAGCATTTATTTAAAATGACTTCTAATCCTATCATATAGGCTTCCCAGGTGGCTCAGTGGTAAAGAACCCAACTGCCAATGTTGGAGAGACAGAAGATACAGGTTCAATCCTTGGATTGGGAAGATGCCTTGGAGTAGGAAATGAGACCCCACTACAGTATTCTTGTCTACATGGACAGAGGAGCCCGGCAGGCTACAGTCCATAAGGTCAAAAAGAGTCAGTCATGACCTAGTGACTGAGCACACACACACAAACACACACACACATTACATCATATACAATATTTTGTTATTCAGAGAAAGGAAGGAAGTTTCTCCAAAAGCACATCTTAGACTTCAGAGGTACCTCTGAAATTGCACTGTCTCACAACATTGGGCTGCAGTTCAGAATCCAGAATGAGATTTCCCCTGGACTCTCCTTGGATTCTATTTTTGTTTTCTCATTGTTCTGGATGAAAGTCATCCCTCCACTACCAGGGACTCCACCTACCCCATGAGAGTTGTGAGTCCCTTTCTCAGCAGTTTTGCTCAATAATACAAAATTCTCTGTTTCCTAAGAGACCACTACTTAAGGCAGAAAGAAAAATTTTTACTGCAACACCTGCCTTGCTCTGTGTGTGTTACTCACTCATTTGTGTCCGACTCTTCATGACCCCATGGACTGTAGCCCACCAGGCTGCTCTCTGTCCATGGGATTCTCCAGGCAAGAATACTGGAGTGGGTTGTCCTTTCCCTTTTAATAAAAGCCCAAACAACTAGAAAATTCTTTAAACTAGAACTATGACTTTATTTTTCTGGGCTCCAAATGGCACCCCACTCCAGTACTCTTGCTTGGAAAATCCCATGGAAGGAGGAGCCTGGTAGGCTGCAATCCATGGGGTCGCTAAGAGTCAGACATGACAGAGCAACTTAACTTTCACTTTTCACTTTCATGCATTGGAGAAGGAAATGGCAGCCCACTCCAGTGTTTTTGCCTGGAGAATCCCAGGGATGGGGGAGCTGGGTGGGCTGCCATCTATGGGGTTGCACAGAGTCGGACACAAGTGAAGTGACTTAGCATATAAATCACTGCAGATGGTGATTGCAGCCATAAAATCAAAAGATGCTTGCTCCTTGAAAGGAAAGTTATGACCAACCTAGACAGCATATTAAAAAGCAGAGACATTACTTTGTCAACAAAGGTCCATCTAATCAAGGCTACGGTTTTTCCAGCGGTCATGTATGGATGTGAGAGTTGGACTATAAAGAAAGCTGAGCACCGAAGAATTGATGCTTTTGAACTGTGGTGTTGGAGAAGACGCTTGAGAGTCCCTTGGACTGCAAGGAGATACAACCAGTCCATCTTAAAGAAGATCACTCCTGGGTGTACATTGGAAGGACTGACGTTGAAGCTAAAACTCCAATACTTGGGCTACCTGATGTGAAGACCTGACTCACTGGAAAAGACCCTGATTCTGGGAAATATTGAGGGCTGGAGGAGAAGGGGGCGACGGAGGATGAGATGGTTGGATGGCATCATCGACTCAATGGACATGGGTTTGGGTGGACTCTGGGAGCTGGTGATGGACAGCGAGGCCTGGCATGCTGTGGTTCATGGGGTCGCAAAGAGTTGGACATGACTGAGCGACTGAACTGAACTGATTTGATTAGGTTAGAACAACTCCACCTCCAGCTCACCATAGATATTACTAATAAAAGAAGATATCAAGAAGTAAATCCACCCAGTACTTCCTTTTCCCAAAAAGTAGACTTGGGACCAAGAGTAAAACATATAACAAAGAGCTATAAACTTCTAGAATTCTGTAGGTGTAATCATTGACACCATGTTTATTTAACTTATATGCAGAGTACATCATGAGAAATGCTGGACTGGAAGAAACACAAGCTGGAATCAAGATTGCTGGGAGAAATATCAATAACCTCAGATATGCAGATGACACCACCCTTATGGCAGAAAGTGAAGAGGAACTAAAAAGCCTCTTGATGAAAGTGAAAGTGGAGAGTGAAAAGGTTGGCTTAAAACTCAACATTCAGAAAACGAAGATCATGGCATCTGGTCCCATCACTACATGGGAAATAGATGGGGAAACAGTGGAAACAGTGTCAGACTTTGTTTTTCTAGGCTCCAAAATCACTGCAGATGGTGACTGCAGCCAAGAAATTAAAAGACGCTTACTCCTTGGAAGGAAAGTTATGACCAACCTAGATAGCATATTCAAAAGCAGAGACATCACTTTGCCAACAAAGGTTCGCCTAGTCAAGGCTATGGTCTTTCCTGTGGTCATGTATGGATGTGAGAGCTGGACTGTGAAGAAGGCTGAGTGCCGAAGAATTGATGCTTTTGAACTGTGTTGTTGGAGAAGACTCTTGAGAGTCCCTTGGACTGCAAGGAGATCCAACCGGTCCATTCTGAAGGAGATCAGCCCTGGGATTTCTTTGGAAGGAATGATGCTAAAGCTGAAACTCCAGTATTTTGGCCACCTCATGCAAAGAGTTGACTCATTGGAGAAGACTCTGATGCTGGGAGGGATTGAGGGCAGGATGAGAAGGGGATGACAGAGGATGAGATGGCTGGATGGCATCACTGACTCGATGAATGTGAGTCTGAGTGACCTCCAAGAGCTGGTGATAGATAGGGAGGCCTGGTGTGTTGTGGTTCATGGGGTCGCAAAGAGTCGGACACGACTGAGCGACTGATCTGATCTGAATCATTGAGTCCTTGTAGTATTTTGAAAGCCCTAGTGATGCCACATGGCTGTCATGATTAAAATGATGAAGAAATTTGTTGTGTCAAATTCAGGGCTATTTACCACTATTTAAATTAGCTATATAAAGCATGCTGTCTTTCCAAGTGGGGTTTGAATAGGAGAAATTGTGAAGGTCAGGATTTGTAGACAGATCTGCATTTCATTAAAACTGAGTTACCAGTTAACTTGTGTATCCTTGGGCAAATCATTTCAGTGGTTAAAAAAAAGATAATGCTAAAGGCTAAAAGATTAAATCCACTAATAAAAAAAGAGCAAGGTAAATGATAATACTATTATAATAAATATTGTCATTTATTGTTATTGCTTTTGAGTCTAGCTTTCTCTAAGCTCCTATCAATATTATTATTCATCATTTTTAACTGAGTTCATTAGGCAAGGTACAAGGAGCACATACCCAGCGCTATGTATCACTCAGAGATGGTCCCTTACTGTCCTAGCTCATCAGTGATACTCTCTTGACTCTGGGGCAGGAAGACCCAGTGGAATAATGTTCTAGAAACTAAAGCAAGGGCCAGCTTTAATAGCACTACTCCAGGAACTCTGATAAAGCTCACAGAGGACCTATTATCGTAGATGCCAGGTGTTGGTGAAATAGATGGTATGAGTTACTGCATCAAATAAGGCCATGGTCTAATGAGATCTTTCACTCACACATTGACAGACTGAGGCAGAGATCTGCTAGTTTATCCATTCATTCATTTACCTGCTATATGTATCACACCCTAGTAAGTGCTAAGAAAGGAGTAACAGAAATGAACCCATATACAGAATACAGATAGGGCCTAATAAACATTCCTTCACCATCAGAAGCTTAAAAGATTTTACAAAGACACTGGAAAGAGCTAAGTAAAAGTAAAAAGTAGAGTTCCCTTTTCTCCATACACTCTCCAGCATTTATTGCTTGTAGACTTTTGGATCGAAGCCATTCTGACTGGGTGTTGGTGGGAATGCAAACTAGTACAGCCACTATGAAGAACAGTGTGGAGATTCCTTAAAAAACTGAACATAAAACTGCCTTAGACTCCTTTGGACTGCAAGGACATCCAACCAGTCCATTCTGAAGGAGATCAGCCCTGGGTGTTCTTTGGAAGGAATGATGCTAAAGCTGAAACTCCAGTACTTTGGCCACCTCATGCAGAGTTAACTCATTGGAGAAGACTCTGATGCTGGGAGGGATTGGGGGCAAGAGGAGAAGGGGACGACAGAGGATGAGATGGCTGGATGGCATCATTGACTCAATGGATGTGAGTCTGGGTGAACTCCGGGAGTTGGTGATGGACAGGGAGGCCTGGTGTGCTGCGATTCATGGGTTCACAAAGAGTCGGACATGACTGAGCAACTGATCTGATCTGATCTGATCTATGATCCAGCAACCCCACTGCTGGGCATACACACTGAGGAAACCAGAATTGAAAGAGACACATGTAGCCCAATGTTCATCGCAGCACTGTTTATAATAGCCAGGACATGGAAGCAATTTAGATGTCCATCAGCAGATGAATGGATAAGAAAGCTGTGGTACATATACACAATGGAATATTACGCAGCCATTAAAAAGAATGCATTTGAATCAGTTCTAATGAGGTGGATGAAACAGGAGCTTATTATACAGAGTAAAGTAAGCCAGAAAGAAAAACACCAATACAGTATCAGATCAGATCAGATCAGATCAGTCACTCAGTCGTGTCCGACTCTTTGCGACCCCATGAACCGCAGCACGCCAGGCCTCCCTGTCCATCACCAATACAGTATACTAACGCATATATATGGAATTTAGAAAGATGGTAACAATAACTCTATACGAAACAGCAAAAAAGACACTGATGTATAGAACAGTCTTTTGGACTCTGTGGGAGAGGGAGAGGGTGGGATGATTTGGGAGAATGGCATTGAAACATGTATAATATCATATATGAAACGAGTCACCAGTCCAGGTTTGATGCACGATACTGGATGCTTGCACTGGAATGACCAAGAGGAGTGGTATGGGGAGGGATGAGGGAGGAGGGTTCAGGATGGGGAACACATGTATACCTGTGGTGGATTCATTTTGATATATGGCTAAACCAATGCAATATTGTAAAGTTAAAAAATAAAATAAAGTAAAAAGTAGGATATCAAGGCAGTGTTGCATGATAGAAAGAGCATAGACTTCTACTAATATCAAAATGTATTATTTAAGTTACTTAAAGTTAAAGAAATTGAAATAGTGTGTTATTCATGCGACTATACAGATTAAACACAGAAAACCATAATCACAGAAAACTAGTCAATCTAATCACACAGACCACAGCCTTGTCTAACTGAATGAAACTAAGCCATGCCATGTGGGGCCACCCAAGATAGGTGGGTCATGGTGGAGAGATCTGACAGAATGTGGTCCACTGAAGAAGGGAATGGCAAACCACTTAAGTATTCTTGCCTTCAGAACCCTATGAACAGTATGAAAAGGCAAAATGATAGGATACTGAAAGAGGAACTCCCCAGGTCGATAGGTGCCCAATATGCTACTAGAGATCAGTGGAGAAATAACTCCAGAAAGAATGAAGGGATGGAGCCAAAGCAAAAACAATACCCAGTTGTGGAGGTGACTGGTGATGGAAGCAAGGTCCGATGCTATAAAGAACAATTGCATAGGAGCCTGGAATGTTAGGTCCATGAATCAAGGCAAATTGGAAGTGGTCAAACAGGAGATGGCAAGAGTGAATGTTGACATTCTAGGAATCAGCGAACTAAAATGGACTGGAATGGGTGAATTTAACTCAGATGACGATTCTATCTACAACTGCGGGCAGGAATCTCTTAGAAGAAATGGAGTAAGTCATCATGGTCAACAAAAAAGTCTGAAATGCAGTACTTGGGTACCATCTCAAAAAAGACAGAATGATCTCTGTTCGTTTCTAAGGCAAACCATTCAATATCACAGTAATCCAAGTCTATGCCCCAACCAGTAATGCTGAAGAAACTGAAGTTGAATTGTTCTATGAAGACCTATGCTATGCTATGCTGTGCTATGCTAAGTCACTTCAGTCGTGTCCGACCCTGTGTGACCCCATAGACGGCAGTCCACCAGGCTTCCCCATCCCTGGGATCCTCCAGGCAAGAACACTGGAGTGGGTTGCCATTTACTTCTCCAATGCATGAAAGTGAAAAGAGAAAGTGAAGTCGTTCAGTCATGTCCGACTCTTAGCGACCCCATGGACTGCAACCTACCAGGCTCCTCCATCCGTGGGATTTTCCAGGCAAAATACTGGAGTGGGGTGCCATTGCCTTCCCTGTATGAAGACCTACAAAACCTTTAAAATTAACACCTAAAAAAGATGTCCTTTTCATTAGAGGGATCTGGAATGCAAAAGTAGGAAGTCAATATGGCCTTGGAATATGGAATGAAGCATGGCAAAGCTTAATAGAGTTTTGCCAAGAGAACGCACTGGACATAGAAAATACCCTCTTCCAAAAACACAAGAGAAGACTCTACTCATGAACATTACCAGATGGTCAACACCTAAATCAGACTGATTATGTTTTTTGCAGCCAAAGCTGGAGAAACTCTATATAGTCAGCAAAAACAAGACGGCGAGCTGACGGTGGCTCGGATCATAAACTCCTTATTGCCAAATTCAGACTTAAATTGAAGAAAGTAGGGAAAAACCACTAGATGATTCAGATATGACCTAAATCAAATCCCTTATGATTATACAATGGAAGTGAGAACTAGATTTAAGGGCCTAGATCGGATAGATAGAGTGCCTGATGAACTATGGAATGAGGTTCGTGACATTGTACAGGAGACAGGGACCAAGACCATCCCCATGGAAAAGAAATGCAAAACAGCAAAATGGCTGTCTGGGGAGGCCTTACAAATAGCTGTGAAAAGAAGAGAAGCAAAAAGCAAAGGAGAAAAGGAAAGATATGAGCATATGAATGAAGAGTTCCAAAGAATAGCAAGAAGAGATAAGAAAGCCTTCTTCAGCGATCAATGCAAAGTAATAGAGGGAAACAACAGAATGGGAAAGACTAGGGATGTCTTCAGGAAAATAAGAGATACCAAGGGAACATTTCATGCAAAGATGGGCTCGATAAAGGACAGAAATGGTATAGACCTAACAGAAGCAGAGGATATGAAGAAGAGGTGGCAAGAATACACAGAACTGTACAAAAAAGATCTTCACAACCAAGATAATCATGATGGTGTGATCACTCATCTAGAGCCAGACATTTTGGAATGTCAAGTCAAGTGGGCCTTAGAAAGCATCACTACGAACAAAGCTAGTGGAGGTGATAGAATTCCAGATGAGGTATTTCAAATCCTGAAAGATGATGCTGTGAAAGTGCTGCACTCAATATGCCAGCAAATTTGGAAAACTCAGCAGTAGCCATAGGACTGGAAAAGGTCAGTTTTCACTCCAACTCCAAAGAAAGGAAATGCCAAAGAATGCTCAAACTACTGCAAATTGCACTCAATCTCACATGCTAGTAAAGTAATGCTCAAAATTCTCCAAGCCAGGCTTCAGCAATACATGAACCATGAACTTCCTGATGTTCAAGCTGGTTTTAGAAAAGGCAGAGGAACCAGAGGTCAAATTGCCAACATCCGCTGGATCATGGAAAAAGGAAGAGAGTTCCTGAAAAACATCTCTTTCTGCTTCATTGACTATGCCAAAGCCTTTAACTGTGTGGATCACAATAAACTGTGGAAAATTCTGAAAGAGATTGAATACCAAACCACCTGACCTGCCTCTTGAGAAACCTGTATGCAGATTAGGAAGCAACAGTTAGAACTGGACATGGGACAACAGACTGGTTCCAAAGGAAAAGGAGTTGTCAAGGCTGTACATTGTCACCCTGCTTATTTAACTTGTATGCAGAATACATCATGAGAAACGCTGGGCTGGAAGAAGCACAAGCTGGAATCAAGATTGCCAAGAGAAATATCAATAACCTCAGATATGCAGATGACACACCCTTATGGCAGAAAGTAAAGAGGAACTCAAAAGCTTCTTGATGAAAGTGAAAGAGGAGAGTGAAAAAGTTGGCTAAAGCTCAACATTCAGAAAACTAAGGTCATGGCATCTGTTCCCATCACTTCATGGGAAATAGATGGGGAAACAGTGGAAATAGTGTGAGACTTTATTTTGGGGGACTCCAAAAGTTGGAAACAAGATTGCTGGGAGAAATATCAAAACCTCAATATGCAGATGACACCACCCTTATGGCAGAAAGTGAAGAGGAACTCAAAAGCTTCTTGATGAAAGTGAAAGTGGAGAGTGAAAAAGTTGGCTTAAAGCTCAACATTCAGAAAATGAAGATCATGGCATCTGGTCCCATCACTTCATGGGAAATAGATGGGGAAACAGTGGAAACAGTGTCAGACTTTATTTTTCTGGGCTCCAAAATCACTACAGATAGTGACTGTGGCCATGAAATTAAAAGGCTCTTACTCCTTGGAAGGAAAGTTATGACCAACCTAGATAGCATATTCAAAAGCAGAGACATACTTTGCCTACAAAGATTCGTCTAGTCAAGGCTATGGTTTTTCCTGTGGTCATGTATGGATATGAGAGCTGGACTGTGAAGAAGGCTGAGTGCCGAAGAATTGATTCTTTTGAACTGTGGTGTTGGAGAAGACTCTTGAGAGTCCCTTGGACTGCAAGGAGATCCAACCAGTCCATTCTGAAGGAGATCAGCCCTGGGATTTCTTTGGAAGGAATGATGCTAAAGCTGAAACTCCAGTACTTTGGCCACCTCATGCGAAGAGTTGACTCATTGGAGAAGACTCTGATGCTGGGAGGGATTGGGGGCAGGAGGAGAAGGGGACGACAGAGGATGAGATGGCTGGATGGCATCACTGACTCGATGGACGTGAGTCTCAGTGAACTCCAGGAGTTGGTGATAGACAGAGAGGCCTGGTGTGCTGGGATTCATGGGGTTGCAGAGTCGGACATGACTGAGCGACTTATCTGATCTGAAAATCACTACAGATGGTGATTGCAGCCATGAAATTAAAAGACGTTTACTTCTTGGAAGGAAAGTTATGACCAACCTATATAGCATATTTCCTTCTCCAGTGCATGAAAGTGGAGAAGGACATGGCAACCCATTCCAGTGTTCTTGCCTGGAGAATCCCAGGGTCGGGGGAGCCTGGTGGGCTGCCATCTGTGGGGTCACACGGAGTAGGACATGACTGAAGCAACTTAGAAGTAGCAGCAGATAGCATATTAAAAAGCAGAGACATTACTTTGCCAACAAAGTTCCGTCTAGTCAAGGCTATAGTTTTTCCAGTAGTCATGTATGGATTTGAGAGTTGGACTGTGAAAAAGGCTGAGTGCTGAAAAATTGATGCTTTTGAACTGTGGTGTTGGAGAAGACTCTTGAGAGTCCCTTGGACTGCAAGGAGATCCAACCAGTCCATTCTAAAGGAGATCAGCCCTGGGTACTCTTTGGAAGGAATGATACTAAAGCTGAAACTCTAGTACTTTGGCCGCCTCATGCAAAGAGTTGTCTCCTTGGAAAAGACTCTGATGCTGGGAAGGATTGGGGGCAGGAGGACAAGGGGACGACAGAGGATGAGATGGCTGGATGGCAACACCGACTTGATGGACGTGAGTCTGAGTGAACTCCAGGAGTTGGTGATGGACAGGGAGGCTTGGCGTGCTGCAATTCATGGGGTCACAAAGAGTCGGACCTGATTGAGCAAGTGAACTGAACTGAACTGATGCAGAATAAGGGTACAGAAAAGAGAACAATATCACAAATAAGCATGTAAAATGTAAATTAAAGCAGCAAAGATACCACTTTCAACAACCAGATTAAATGTTTGCCAATACCAGCTGCTGACAAGAGTGTTGAGGAAATGGAAATCTTATGTAGAAAATAGGACAAACTAGAACAGACACAATAGTTGAGCAATTTGGCAGTATTTAGAGCAACTCCAAAATACTTAAACCTTCTAACCCAACAATTCAATTTCTAAGCATTTTTTTCTATAGAAACTTTCAGTTTCTTACACAGAAACTCTGTCCAAAGAGACATAAAAATATGCACTATGTGACTTCCCTGGTGGTCCAGCAGTTTAGAATCCACCTGCTAATTCAGAGACACAGATTTAGTGATTGGTCTGGGAAGATTCCACATGCTTCAGGGCAAGTAAGCCTGTGTGCTGTAACTACTGAAGTCTGCACACCCTAGAGCCCATGCTCGGAAACTAGCAAAGCCACCGCAGCCAGAAACAAGCCCATGCACTGCAACTAGAGAGGAGTCTTCACTGGCCACAACTAGAGAAAGCTCACACGCAGCAATGAAGACTCCCCTCAGATCAGATCAGATCAGATCAGTCGCTCAGTCATGTCCGACTCTTTGCGACCCCATGAACTGTTTCTTTGATACTGTCTTTTACAGTCTCTCTTTTCCTCAATTATGACAGACCTATTTATTCTATCTGTATTTCAGTCTCTCTTTTATATTTTCTATCTTGTATTTATATTTTCTATCCTTGTGACTCAGTGTCTTACTGTGTAATTCCTTCAGATTTTCCTTCCATGCACTAATTTTTAACTCATGTGTGTGTCAGTTGCTATTTAATTCATCCTAGGTGATAAGATCACTAGAAATGGTTATTTCTAAAATTTCTTGGTTTATTTTTGTCTGCTTTAAACTTTTTTGTTCAAAAAAGTTTTGTCGTTATGTGAAAACCATTCAAGTTATCCAAACCTCCATACAAACGGTGGCAAAACTACTAGATTTCAAAAGAATACATAAGCTTAAATAATATTGAATTTAATTATACTTACTGGTAAATTTGAGAATACTCATTAGCATTTACGACATTATTCAATTCACTGAATAAATAATAATTTTATAATTTACACTTTAGGTTTTTATTATCCTCATCATTTAGTTGTCCCTTAATTCTTTACTTCTTGATTTTATTTGCAAAAAATGTCATATTTTGACAAAGATTCATGACAAAGTACTGCCTATACTATCCAAGTGTTACATATTTTCAAAATAAGTCATATCTAAAATATTCAGCTGGAATTAATTCAAATATATTTCCAAGAAAGGCAAGCATTTTCTACATAGTTTTGAGGTAGAATCCTGAGAGATATGTTGAACTTGTGATTCAAAATAACATCTATTCACAAAGGAAAAAAAGAGACTATTTTTCCTTTCAAGTACAATATTTATAAATGTTTATAAATTATAGATTAAATGTTCAAATTGAAGCCCTAGTGTTGTGATGTATATATCCAAACCCATCAAAAAAAGCTGCTTTTTAAAATTGTTATAAATTCAAATATATCAAATTTCAATGGCTATAACTTCAGCCTATAAATATTAAGCTACATGTCAATACATGTTTAAAGGATGCTTACAAAATAAATTTATTGAGAAGTTTAAAATAATCGTGCAGTATATTAACTATATTCCTGAAATCTGGATTATCAGATTATAATGTTATCTACAGCTTTAGAAAAAACTTCAGATGTTAAATGAATGATTCAAGGATATACATAGATTCTCTAAAAGTGTTAAAAATGTAACTGGGTTTTAACGTATGTAGACCTGCTGCTAAGTCGCTTCAGTTGTGTCCAACTCTGTGCAACCCCAGAGACGGCAGCCCACCAGGCTCCACCGTCCCTGGGATTCTCCAGGCAAGAACACTGGAGTGGGTTGCCATTTCCTTCTCCAATGCATGAAAGTGAAAGTGAAGTCACTCAGTCGTGTCCGACTCTTAGCGACCCCATGGACTGCAGCCTACCAGGCTCCACCGTCCATGAGATTTTCCAGGCAAGAGTACTGGAGTGTGGTGCCATCGCCTTCTCCGATGTAGACCTAACCTTCATCAATATGAACGTTTTAACATGTAATCACCAACTATTAGATTGATATCTTGATGATTGAGATGTATATGTTTTTCTATACTGCTCAATCAATATATTAGCATGTATATTAATATTGAAATGAAATAAATTTCAAGTTTGATGTTTTTTAATTTATACTTGCTTTTAAAGGTTGTATACATAATGGCTTTGGCTTCTGTATGAAAACATGAGGCTAAGAATTGCTAGAGTCATGTGAAGCTCATAAGAGGAAGACCATGAGAATCTCAGAGACTTGGGTCTGAGTCCTAACATTCTGAGCCTGAACCAGTTTGGAAAAACTTAACTCCAGACTTCTTGTAATATGAGGTAATGTCTGTTTTTGTTATTAAGTTCACTCTTAATTGGATATTCTGTTATTTGCAGGCAAAAGCCTTCGTAAGTGATATCTAAACATATAATTTTTTCTTGGAATGTAAGAATTGTTCTACTCAATCGCCAGCAGATTAAAAGAGAAAATACTGAAGTGATTGACAAACATCAACATACATTTAAAAAAAAAAATCTTAGCCAACTACAAATTAAAAGCAATTTCTTTAGACACAGATAAAGAACAGACTTTTGGACTATGTGGGAGAAGGCAAGGGTGGGACTGTATGAGAGAATAGCATCTAAACATGTATATTACCATATGTAAAATAGATGACCAGTGCAAATTCAAAACATGAAGTAGGGCACCCAAAGCTGGTACTCTGGGACAACCCAGAGGGATAGGGCGGGGAAGAAGGTGGGAGGGGGTCCAGGATGGTGGGACACGTGTACACCCATGGCTGATTCATGTCGATGTATGGCAAAAACTGCCACAATGCTGTAAAGTAATTAGTCTCCAATTAAAATAAGTAAATTAATTTTAAAAATTCAATTTCTTTAACATTAGCTTCTAGAAAACCATTCTTAAAGAAATATCAGAATTATACTTGTTTTAGTCGAAACAGAAAAGGAATGTCCACTCACTAGTACTTGCATCATTACACTGGCAATCCTAGCCTCTGCAGTTAGTTGTACATACATACATACACACAGAGAGACATACCAAAGAAATGAAGCATAAACAGTAGAAGTAAATAGACCAAACTCTCATTATTTGCAGGTGATTTCACAAAAGCAAATACTTAGAAAATTCTAGAATACTTGCTAAGACACTGCATAACCACAGGTCTTGCAAACTTAAATACTACATGCCTAACACATATACTTTTTTTCACTCCACAAATATTTATTAACAATCTACCATGTGCCAGTTACTGTGCTAGACCACAGAGATTCAGGTCAAGCAATACAGTACATTCCTTAACAATTATGAAACTGTATCTACCATGAGAGGTAAATAAACCTCAATCAAATGTTTCCATCCATTCCATCTGGGGGCTTCCCTGGTGACTAGTGGTAAAGAAACGTTACTTGCTCAGTTGTGTCTGACTCTTTGCAACCCCATGGACTCTGTAGCACACCAAGTTCCTCTGTCCATGGGATTCTCCAGGTAAGAATACTGTAGTGGGTTGCCATTCCCTTCTCCAGGGGCTCTTCCACCTCCAATGCAGGAGGCATGGGTTCAATCCCTCGTCTGGGAAGATCCCACATGCCACACAGCAACTAAGCCCATGTGTGCATGCTCAGTTGCTCAGTCATGTCTGACTCTTTGAACTCCGTGGACTGTAGGACACCAGGCTCCTCTGTCCATGGGATTCTCCAGGCAAGAATACTGGAGTGGTTTGCCATTTCCTCCAGCAGGGGATCTTCCAGACCCAGGAATCAAACCTGTGTCTCCTTACACTAACATAAATCACAGAGTATGTTCAGATCAGATCAGATCAGTCACTCAGTCGTGTCCGACTCTTTGCGACCCCATGAACTGCAGCATGCCAGGCCTCCCTGTCCATCACCAACTTCTGGAGGTCACTCAGACTCACATCCATCGAGTCAGTGATGCCATCCAGCCATCTCATCCTCTGTCGTCCCCTTCTCCTCCTGCCCCCAATCCCTCCCAGCATCAGAGTCTTCTCCAATGAGTCAACTCTTCGCATGAGGTGGCCAAAATACTGGAGCTTCAGCTTTAGCATCATTCCTTCCAAAGAAATTCCAGGGCTGATCTCCTTCAGAATGGACCGGTTGGATCTCCTTGCAGTCCAAGGGACTCTCAAGAGTCTTCTCCAACACCACAGTTCAAAAGCATCAATTCTTCGGAGCTCAGTCTTCTTCACAGTCCAATTCACATCCATACATGACCACAGGAAAAACCATAGCGCTGACTAGATGAACCTTTGTTGGCAAAGTAATGTCTCTGCTTTTGAATATGCTATCTAGGTTGGTCATAACTTTCCTTCCAAGGAGTAAGCGTCTTTTAATTTCATGGCTGCAGTCACCATCTGCAGTGATTTTGGAGCCCAGAAAAATAAAGTCTGACACTGTTTCCACTGTTTCTCCATCTATTTCCCATGTAGTGATGGGACCAGATGCCATGATCTTCGTTTCCTGAATGTTGAGCTTTAAGCCAACTTTTTCACTCTCCACTTTCACTTTCATCAAGAGGCTTTTGAGTTCCTCTTCACTTTCTGCCATAAGGGTGGTATCATCTGCATATCTGAGGTTATTGATATTTCTCCCGGCAATCTTGATTCCAGCTTGTGTTTCTTCCAGTCCAGCATTTCTCATGATGTACTCTGCATATAAGTTAAATAAACATGGTGACAATATACAGCCTTGACGTACTCCTTTTCCTATTTGGAACCATTCTGTTGTTCCATGACCGGTTCTAACTGTTGGTTCCTGACCTGCATACAGATTTCTCAAGAGGCAGATCAGGTGGTCTGGTATTCCCATCTCTTTCAGAATTTTCCACAGTTTATTATGATCTGCACAGTCAAAGGCTTTGACATAGTCAATAAAGCAGAAATAGATGTTTTTCTGGAACTCTCTTGCTTTTTCCATGATCCAGCAGATGTTGGCAATTTGATCTCTGGTTCCTCTGCCTTTTCTAAAACCAGCTTGAAACATCAGGAAGTTCACGGTTCACATATTGCTGAAGCCTGGCTTGGAGAATTTTGAGCATTACTTTACTAGCGTATGAGATGAGTGCAATTGTTCGGTAGTTTGAGCACTCTTTGGCATTGCCTTTCCTTTGGGATTGGGATGAAAACTGACCTTTTCCAATCTTGTGGCCACTGCTGAGTTTTCCAAATTTGCTGGCATATTGAGTGTAGCACTTTCACAGCATCATCATTCAGGACTTGGAATAGCTCCACTGGAATTCCATCACCTCCACTAGCTTTGTTCGTAGTGATGCTTTCTAAGGCCCACTTGACTTCACATTCCAGGATGTCTGGCTCTAGGTCAGTGATCACACCATCATGATTATCTGGGTCGTGAAGCTCTTTTTTGTACAGTTCTTCTGTGTATTCTTGCCACCTCTTCTTAATATCTTCTGCTTCTGTTAGGTCCATACCATTTCTGTCCTTTATCGAGCCCATTTTTGCATGAAATGTTCCTTTGGTATCTCTGATTTTCTTCAATAGATCCCTAGTCTTTCCCATTCTGTTGTTTTCCTCTATTTCTTTGCATTGATCGCTGAAGAAGGCTTTCTTGTCTCTTCTTGCTATTCTTTGGAACTCTTCATTCAGATGTTTATATCTTTCCTTTTCTTTAAGTTCCCCTTAATAAAATGTGCAGTGATCTACAGGGAAAGCTAATTTAATCTGGGGACTAAAGAAAAATTATCAGTATAAGATAGTAAACAAAATGATGAAAAGTTAATTAGATGGGGCAGAGGAAGGAGAAGGAAATGTTTCCAAAAGAAAAACAGTACAAGCAATGGCACCTGAAGAAAGTATAGTCCATTAGATAGACTGACAGATGGGCAGTGTTGTTTAGAGACAATTCTCCACGGCATTTATTGACATTTTGTATTAGCATATCAGTTCTTGTGCTGGACCATCTTTCCAAGGATATTTGCATAGCAACCAACCATCTTGAAATATACAGATTCTCTCTCTCTCTCTCTCTCCTCTCTCTCTCTCTCTCCTCTCTCTCCTCTCTCTCTCCCCTCTCTCTCTCCCCCTCTCTCTCTCTTTCTCTTTCTCTGTCTCAAAAGAGGAAATTTCCCCCTAACTAGAAACATAAAGGTAATATCTTCCTCCAGGTCAAAGGATGGACAAGTTTACTATCAGCTTACTTATAAGACTGAGGGTTTCCTAAGCTCAGAGAAACACTGTGTGCATGGCATCCAGGTGAGCTTATATCCACATCACCCTCTTGGGACTTGGGAAGCAGGAAGAACCAACATGAACATGAATCTGCTTGCTGAGCTATGCACAGTGATATCCTTTGTCTCTAACCTAGGAACTTAGTGTCTCCTGCCAGCATCTATGAAACTGTTATGTTGTTATCTATGTTGTTAGCTGGCTACATTGTTAGCTTTCTAAGCCCCTTCACACTTCATGACAAGGGTGAGTGAAGTAGACAGTTTGGGGGAAAATGGCAAAATAAGAATCAGGAAAGAAAAGCAGGATCTTATTAGAAATGGTCAAGAAAAATATTGCAAATATTTAACAGCCATCTGGTATAGACACTGACCAGTGAATAAACTCAAGAGACTCAGAAGGGCCATTAACAAACCAACATATATTTAGTTGGTTTATGCTGCTGCTGCTAAGTCGCTTCAGTCGTGTCCGACTCTGTGCGACCCCATAGACGGAAGCCCACCAGGTTCCCCCGTCCCTGGGATTCTCCAGGCAAGAACACTGGAGTGGGTTGCCATTTCCTTCCCCAATGCATGAAAGTGAAAAGTGAAAGTGAAGTTGCTCAGTCGTGTCCGACTCTTAGCGACCCCGTGGACTGGAGCCTACCAGGCTCCTCCGTCCATGGGATTTTCCAGGCAAAAGTACTGGGGTGGGGTGCCATTGCCTTCCCCTAGTTGGTTTATACTTTATGCTAATTCAAAAAGATATATGTCCCCCTGTATTCATTGTAGCACTGCTTGCAATAGCTGTGAATATTTTATTTTTATCAATATCACCTCACACTTGTTAGAAGAATGTTGACTATCAACAAGAACAACAAATACCAGGTGTTGGCAAGGATGTGGTAAAAAGGCAACCCTCGTGCACTATTGGTAGGAATAAATTGGTGCACCACTACGGAAAAATGTATGGAGGTTCCTCAGAAAGTTAAAAACAAAACCACCATATAATCCAGCAATTCTACTCCTGGGTATTTATCTAAAGAAAACAAAACCACTAACTCAAAAAAGTATATACATTTCTATGCACACTGTAGCACTGTTTACAATAGCCAAGATATGGAAACAATCTAAGTACCCATGAATATGTGAATGTCTATTCTTTTTATGGCTGAATAATATTCCACTATGTGTGTATATATATATATATTCCATCATATATATATATATACAATAAACTATGGAAAATTGTGAAAGAGATGGGAATACCAGACCACCTGATCTGCCTCTTGAGAAATCTGTATGCAGGTCAGGAACCAACAGTTAGAACTGGTCATGGAACAACAGACTGGTTCCAAATAGGAAAAGGAGTACGTCAAGGCTGCATATTGTCACCATGTTTATTTAACTTATATGCAGAGTACATCATGAGAAATGCTGGACTGGAAGAAACACAAGTTGGAATCAAGATTGCCGGGAGAAATATCAATAACCTCAGATATGCAGATGACACCACTCTTATGGCAGAAAGTGAGGAGGGGCTAAAAAGCCTCTTGATAAAAGTGAAAGTGGAGAGTGAAAAGGTTGGCTTAAAGCTCAACATTCAGAAAACGAAGATCATGGCATCTGGTGCCATCAGTACATGGGAAATAGATGGAGAAACAGTGGAAACAGTGTCAGACTTTATTTTTCTGGGCTCCAAAATCACTGCAGATGGTGACTGCAGCCATGAAATTAAAAGACGCTTACTCCTTGGAAGGAAAGTTATGACCAACCTAGATAGCATATTCAAAAGCAGAGACATTACTTTACCAACAAAGGTTCGCCTAGTCAAGGCTATGGTCTTTCCTGTGGTCATGTATGGATGTGAGAGCTGGACTGTGAAGAAGGCTGAGCGCCGAAGAATTGATGCTTTTGAACTGTGGTGTTGGAGAAGACTCTTGAGAGTCTCCTGGACTGCAAGAAGATCCAACCAGTCCATTCTGAATGAGATCAATCCTGGAATTTCTTTAGAAGGAATGATGCTAAAGCTGAAACTCCAGTATTTTGGCCACCTCATGCGAAGAGTTGACTCATTGGAGAAGACTCTGATGCTGGGAGGGATTGAGGGCAGGAGGAGAAGGGGACGACAGAGGATGAGATGGCTGGATGGCATCACTGACTTGATGGGTGTGAGTCTGAGTGACCTCCGGGAGCTGGTGATGGACAGGGAGGCCTGGCGTGCTGCGGTTCATGGGGTCGCAAAGAGTCGGACACGACTGAGCAACTGATCTGATCTGATCTGATATATATATATATATATATATATATATATATATACACACACACACACATACATACACACACACACAATGGAATTATTCAACCATAAAAAGAATGAATCTTGCCATTTGGGACAACTTGAAGGGACCTAGAAGATATTAAGCTAAGTGAAATAAGTGAGATCAAGAAAAACACAAACTTTATGGTTTCACTTATGGGTGAAAAATTAAAAAACAAAACAAATGATATAACAAAACATATAAATAGTTATAGATACAGAGGAAAAAACAGGTGTTTGCCAGAAGGGATTGTGGTAGGGAGAAGAGAAAAGTAGGTGAAGGAGATTAAGAAGTATAAACTTCCAGGTGCAAAATAAATGAGACATGGATATGAAATGTATACAGTGTGGGGATAACTGTCAGTAATTATGTAATATCTTTGTATGGTGACAGATCGTAACTAAACTTATCATGATGGTCAGTTTAAAGTGTATAGAAATATTAAATCACTATGTTGTGTAACAAGAACAAACATGATGTTGTAAGTCAATTATACATCAACAAACAAACAAACTCATAGAAAAAAGAGATCAGATTTGTGGTTACCAGAGGTGGGGGTAGGATGGAAAGGGAATTGGACAAAGGTAGTCAGAAGGTATAAACTTCTAGTTATAAGATAAATAAGTACTAGAGGTGCAATGTAAAACATGATAAATAATCATTAACACTGCTGTATGTTGTATATAAGAGACTAAATCTTAAGACTTCTCATCACAAAGGAAAAATATTTTTCCTATTGCTTTAATTTTTATCTATATGAGATGATTAATGTTCAACTAAATTTATTGAGATGATTCCATGATGAAAGTCAAATCTTTATGCCGTACACCTTAAACTTACATGGTGCTGTATGTCTATTGTATTTCAATAAAACTGGGAAAAAAAACATATTTATCTTATTTTCAATAATAAAAACTAACTCAATCTGAAAAAAAAAAGAGACAAAAGTTAAGTGCTTTCAAGGATGCAGAGTAATTTGAATTCTCACTGATTGCTGGTAGGAATGAAAATGGTACAACCAGTTTAGAAAAAAAAATGGCAATTTTTTATAAAGTTAAACATACCTAACACATAGTCCAGCAATTTCACTGCTATATATTGACACAAGTGAACTGGAAACTTTTGTCCCCATAAAAACTTCTACATGAGTGCCACAAACTGGAAACAACCCAAATGTCTTTCAGTTGGTTAATACATAAGCTGTAGTACATCCAAATACTGGAAAACTATCGAGAATGAAATAAAAGGGAACAAATTACTGGCTCACATAAGATGGATAAATCTCAAACACCTTGTGTTAAGTGAAAGAAGTCAGACTTAAAAGTTATGGTTTATATGATTCTAATTATATGACATTATGGAAAATGCTAAATTATTGGAACATATCTGTGGTTGCCAGGGGGGAATGTAGCTTGAGAAGTCAACTATAAAATGGGAACTCAAGGAAATCTCTGGGGGTGAGGAAACAGTTCTATGTATTTATAATGGTGGTCTGACTGCATGCATTTGTCTTACCCACAGAAGTGTACACCAGAAAGAGGGATTTGGGGGTTTCTTATTTTTAAGCTTTTTATTTTGTATTGAGGTATGCCTAATTAATAACATTCTGACATTTTCAGGTGAACAGCGAAGGGACTCAGACACACATATATATGGATCGATTCTCCCTAAACTCCCCTCTCATCCGAGCAGGCACATAACATTGAAGACAGTTCCGTGTGCTGTATGGTGGGTCTTTGTTGGTTATCCTTTTTAAATATAGTAGTGTGTACATGCGGAGAAGGCAATGGCACCCCACTCCAGTACTCTTGCCTGGAGGGCCCCATGGGCAGAGGAGCCTGGTGTGCTGCAGTCTATGTGGTCGCAAAGAGGCAGACACGACTGAGCGACTTGACTTTCACTTTTCATTTTCATGCGTTGAAGAAGGAAAGGGCAACCCACTCCAGTGTTCTTGCCTGGAGAATCCCAGGACGGAGGAGCCTGGTTGGATGCCGTCTATGGGGTAGCACAGAGTCGGATACAACTGAAGCGACTTAGCAGCAGCAGTGTGTACATGTCCATCATCCCAAACTCCTTATCTCTTCCCCCATCATTCCCGCAACAAACTTAAGTTCATTCTCTAAGTCTGTGAGTCTCTGTTTGGTAAGTAAATTTGTCTTCTGCCCATTCGTTGATTGGGTTTTTGGTGTTTTGTTTTGTTTTTTTTTTAATTTTATTTTGCTGGGTTTTTGTTTTGGTGCTATTAAGCATCATGAGCTGTTTGTAAATTTTGGAGACTAATCCCTTTTCAATGGTTGTCTTTGTTTTATTGTTTCCATTGCTATGCAAAGGCTTTTGAGTTTAAGTAGGCCCCATTTGTTTATTTCCATTATTCTGGGGGATGGATTGAAACAGATATTACTATGATTTATGTCAAAGAATGTTCTGCCTATGTTTTCCTCTAGTTTTAGTGTCTGATCTCATATTTAGGTCGTTAATCCACTTCAGCTTGTTTTTGTGTTTGGTGTTAAAGAATGACCTAACTTAGTATTTTTACATGTAGCTGTCCAGGTTTTTCAGCATCATTAGTTGAAGAGACTGTCATTACACATTGTGTAGCCTTGCCTCTTTTGTCATAGATTAATTGACCATAGGTGTGTGGGGTTATTTCTGGGTTTTCTATCGATTCCATTGATCTATATTTCTATTTCTGTGCTAGTGCCGTACTGTAAAGATAGTGATTTTGACTGTATGTAAATTTAAAATATGAATTTAAACAAAAAGAAAAATTCAAAATCCATATGATGTTTAACCATCATGTTTAACCAGGTAGTGATACTAACAGATTTGGTTTTTTAAAAGATTACTCTGATGACAACTAAACACAATTTATTGAATATGGATTGGATTCTGAACCAGAGAAAAAAATTATTGTACTAAAGATATTAGTGGGGAAAATGGAAAATTTGATCAATGTATACAGAATAGATGATAGTATTATGTTATTATTATCTTTAATTTTGATTACAGTACTATGGTTATTTTAAATCATTTCTCATTTTTAATAAATATACACTGAGATGTTTAGAGGGATATATATATCATGCTTGCAATTTACTTTCAAAGAGATTCCCTCAAAATGTATAAATACAAAAAGAGGTAAACAGAAGAAGGAAGGAAGGTGGGAGTAAGAAGGAAAAGAGATAAAATTATGAATGTGGTAAAATGTTAAGATTTAGGAAATCTTGATGAACACTATATGAGACTTATTTTTGAAAATTTTTGTGAAACTAATTTAGAAAAGGCAGAGGAACCAGAGATCAAATTGCCAACATCCATTGGATCATAGAAAAATAGAATTGCAGAAAAACACCTACTTCTGCTTCATTGACTACACTAAAGCCTTTAACTGTGTGGATCATAACAAATTGTGGAAAATTCTTAAAGAGATGGGAAAAGCATACCACCTTACCTGCCCCCTGAGAAACCTGTATGCAGGTCAAGAAGCAACAGTTAGAACCGGACATGGAACAATGTACTGGTTCCAAATAAGGAAAGGAGTATGTTATGGCTGTATATCATCACCCTGCTTATTTAACTTATATGTAGAGTACATCATGCAAAATGCCTGGCTGGAATCAAGAATGCACGAAGAAATATCAATAATCTCAGATATGCAGATGACACCCACCTTTGGCAGAAAGCAAAGAGGTACTAAAGAACCTCTTGATGAAGGTGAAAGAAGAAAGTGAAAAAGCTAGTTTAAAACTCAACATTCAAAAAACAAAGATCATGGCATATGATCATATCACTTTATGTCAAATGCATTGGAGAAGGAAATGGCAACCAACTCCAGTGTTCTTGCCTGGAGAATCCCAGGGATAGGGGAGCCCAGTGAGCTGCCATCTATGGGGTCGCACAGAGTTGGACACGACTGAAGCGACTTAGCAGCAGCATGCCAAATAGAGTGGCAGACTTTATTTTCTTGGGCTCCAAACTGCAGATGGTGACTGCAGCCATGAAATTAAAAGACACTTACTCCTTGGGGAAAAAAAAGCTATGACCAACCTAGACAGCATTTTAAAGAGCAGAGACATTACTTTGCCAACAGAGGTCCATTTAGTCAAAGCTATGGTTTTTCCAGTAGTCATGTTTTGATGTGAGAGTTGAAACATCAAGAAAGTTGAGTGCCAAAGAACTGATGAACTGTGATGTTGGATAAGACTCTTGAAAGTCCCTTGGACTACAAGGAGATCCAACCAGTCCATCCTAAAGGAAATCAGTCCTAAATAGTTATTGGAAGGACTGATGGTGAAGCTGAAACTCCAATACTTTGGCCACCTCATGTGAAGAACTCACTCATTAGAAAAGACCCTAATGCTGAGAAAGATTGAAAGCAGGAGGAGAAGGAGACGACAGAGGATGAGATGGTTGGATGGCATCACCGACTGGATGGACATGAGTTTGAGCAAGCTCCAGGAGTTGGTGATGGACTGGGAAGCCTGGTGTGCTGCAGTCCATGGGGTGGCAAAGACTCGGATAAGACTGAGTGACTAAACTCAACTGAACTTAAAATTATTTCAAAATAAAAACCTTAAAAACAGAGTACTTTGTTTGCAACATTAGAAATATTTTAGAGGATAAAGTAGACAGGCATATCTTCAGGTAATAATATAATTTGACATGTAAATCAAGCATAGTATCACCTGATTTAATTGAGTTTTAACTTCCCAACACAAGACATCTGTTTTTAGCTGATGTTTTATTAGTCAAACATTCTTTTTTAATAATTATTTATTTATTTTTGGATGCACTGGGTCTTCACTGCTATGCATGAACTTTCTCTAATACTGGAAAGTAGGTCTACTCTATACTTGTGGTGCGAGGGCTTTTCATGCAATGCCTTATCTTGGTGGGAGCACAGGCTCTAGAGTGCAGGGGTTTCAGTAGTTGTAGCACACAGGCTCAGTAGCTGTGGCCCACAGTGAGGCATGTGAATCTTTCCAGACCAGGAATCTAACCAGTGTCCCCTTCACAGCAAGGCAGATTCTTAACACTGGACCACCAAGGAAGCCTTATTCAATTTTTTTTTCATAATGGTATTTATGTTTGGTTGTGCTGGGTCTTTGTTGCTGTGCAGGCTTTTGTTCTCCAGCTGCAGTGTGCAGGTTTCTCGCTGCAGCGGCTTCTCTTGCTGGGGAGCGCAGGTTCTAGAGCGCTCAGGCTTCAGTAGCTGCAGCACATGGGCTCAGTAGTTGTGGCTCCCAGGCTCTAGAGCACAGGCTTAGTTGCTCCATGAATGTGGGATCTTTCCAGACCAGGGATTGAACCCATGTCTCCTGAGTTGGCAGGTGAATTCTTTAGCACTGACCCACAAGGGAAACCCCCAAACATTCTTAATAACTTTTAGCAGTTATATTCCAGCCTTATATCTAAAAGGGATAACGATTTTCCTTGCTCCTTTCTCAATTTTCACTGGAGCATTTTCCTGCAATCTCCATTTCTAAAAAATTTATTCCACTTTGTCATTTAAATTTTCAAGCCTTCTCCCTAGAAAACCATGTTCTTTTATTTCATATTCATGATTTAGCCTGATTTCCACACTTAGTGACAGTCTCATCTCCTTCTCCATTGCTTTGTGCAGCTCCAAAATTAACTAACTTTACATCTTGTTAGCTTGCCCAGTATAGTCCCATCTGCAGACTTAATGGGCAATCTCTCCATTCCATCACTGGCAAAGATGCTAATTATTAAATTATATGGTAGAGTACAAAGAATCAATCTCTCTCTGTCTCTCTCTCACACACACATACAAATAGAGCTACATACAAGCTAATTCTAAACTTTGGAAAAAATAAATGAGAATCTCAATAACTGCTTCCTGAATGCCTTCGTGTTGTATTGTTTGTACTTATTCCACAGAACAAATGATAACAATGGTTTTATGGATATACATATTTATGAGAATGTATATTATATATTTGGTCTCAAGAGCTCCTGGAGCTACAGGAGAGTCTCACTCACACTTGATCATCAGACAGTGCCTTGTGCAGTCTATTTGCAACTAGACTGTATCATACTGAAAACTGTGCCCGTTGTCTAACTGTCAGAGACAGAGTGCTCAGCCAGCCTTTTTGGATCTCAGCGGAGGTCACAGAGATGCTGGAGAGACTGGCTCTTCAGTTCACTTTAAATATAAGCCAGGAATCTTAAGTCTAGGTAAGCTTTATCATAGAAAGAAAAAATGAAGTTGACTCCCAGCTCCACCTTTGTTTTTCTCCAATTTAAAAAGTATTATCAAAAGCACATTTTACAGGGACTTCCTTGATGGTCCAATGGCTAAGACTCTGTGCTCCCAATTCAGAGGGCCTGGCTTTGATCCCTGGTCAGCAAACTAGATCCCACATACCATGGTGAAGACCAAAAATCTCACGTGCTGCAACTAAAACCCAGCAGTTAAATAAATAATTTTTTTTTAAGAGCACATTTTACTGAAAGGAACCAAAAAGGAGGCTTTGAGGTGCAGAAGTCCAAGGTTTCAGTCTCCTCCCTGGTCCCTAAGAATCCTTTATATATTGACAGGATACACTCAGCCTTAAGATGTCAGGAAAACCAAAGCAGAGAGGATTAAACAAAGGCCAAATGTATCTTTAGAAAGAAATCAGATAACTGTAGCATCTGCCATTTCAATCACAAAACCAGATCATGTTTTATGAGATGACATTACAACAGCAGTTACCAGAATTATCAGTGAAACAAATGCCATGCCACAGAATTTGCAGCTGAGGGACAGAGCAGGAAATGGCATACAACCAAGCTCAGCAAAGTAAGTATAATTAACACGAGTATTACATTTGGGTCACTCCATGAACTGCACAGAGGTAGAGGGATAAAGTAGGTGACCTTCCACTCTGCCCTTCAGCCCTACCACTTTCTGACTCTGCAGAATGAGTGACTTCTCAGAAATAAATCTGACATGATGCATTAAAATTTGACCTCCAGCCACCATCCATCTCTCTTGGGTCAAATGCTGCACATCTAAAGGTAATACCCAAGAAAAGTTAATATGAAAGGCCACACATCCACTGACATGTAAGCAACTACAGCTAAACCTCATTTTATTGTGCTTCATTTTATTTTGCTTTGAAGATATTGTGTTTTCTATAAACTAAAGATTTGTGGCAACTGTTTGTTGAGCAAGTCTATAGACACCATTTTTCCTATAGCATTTGCTCACTTTGTGTCTTTGTGTCACATTTTGGTAATTCTCACATTCTTTCAAACTTTTTTTATTATTATTAATTTGTTATTGGTGATGTACAAGCAGTGATTTTTGCTGTCACCTTTGGAATTGTTTTAGGGTGATGACACACTGTGCTAATATAATGAACTTAATCAATAAATATTATATGCATTCTGACTGCTCCACTGACCAGCTGTTCTTCCAGCTCACTCCCTCTTCTTGGGTCTCCCTATTTCCTGATGCACAATATTAAGATTAAGCCAAATAATAGTCCTACAATGCCCTCAAAGCGTTCAAGTGAAAGGAAGAGTCGCAGGTCTCTCGCTTTAAACCAAAAGCTAGAAATGATTATGCTTAATGATAAAGGCATGTCAAAAGCCAAGCAAGGACAAAAGTTAGGCCTCTTCTGCTAAAAAGCCAAGTGGTGATTGCAAAGGAATAGTTCTTGAAGGAAATTAAAAGTGCTACTACAGTGAACAGACAAATGGTAAGACAGAGAGGCAGTCTTATTGCTGACATGGAGAAGTTTCAGTGGTCTGGAGAAAAGATAAAAAACAGTCACAATATACTCCTAATCCAATCTCCTAATTAAAGCAAGGCCTTAACTCCTCAAATCTATTAAGCCTGAGAAAGATGTGGAATCTGCAGAAGAAAAGTTTGAAGCTATGAGAGTTTGGTTCATAAGGTTAAAGGAAAGAAGCAATCTCCATAGCACTGATGTGCAAGGTGAAGCACAAGAGCTGAGGTAGAAGTTGCAGCCAGTTATCCAGAAGATATAGTTAAGGTAATTAATGAATGTGCTACACAAAACAACAGATATTCAATGCAGACAAAATAGTCTTATATTGGAATAAGATCCCATTTAGGACTTTCATAGCTAAAGAGGAGAAATCAATGTCAGGTTTCAAAGATTCAAAGGACAGGCTGACTCTCTTATCAAGATGTAGCTCATGGAGAGAAGATGGTGGAGGAGTAGGTGGACATGGAGTACATCTGTCTCCATGTATATATCTGGAATACAGCTTCAGACAGAAGTATGTGTGAACACCAGCTGAGAGTGGACAGGTGTACCTGACCAGAGTAAAAGAATATTTAGAACCATGCAAACCTAGGTAGGATGAAACAACTAAGGGGAAAAACAGGAAAAAAAAAAAAAAACTTGGCAGGTAGGGGAACTGAAGCTGGGGTCCGATCCCCACATCAGGCAGGGCAATTGTCTGAGTTAGAGGAGAAACATTTAAGGCTAAGAATGAAACAGCTGATCTGTGGCAGCCTAAATGGAATGAGAATCAGACAGTCTTTGCCCCAGCCAAACATACCCCAGACAGAGATGCAGGTCCCCTGGAAGGTACAGTGGCTGAGAGCTGGAGTTTAGGGACTGTAGAGCAATCACAGGGCAAGGGCTGCTGCTGACTGCAGAGAGACAGATCGAGAGGTGAGGGAGGAGACTGTCATGGGAAATGCCTGTGGAGGAAAGCCGGGCAGCCATGGAAGCAAAACAATACTGCTGAGTCACGCATAGGGGGTGGTGCCATCACCATAACCCCTCACCCCACACGCCAGCACTGGCAGCTGAACAATAGACAGGCTGGCCCATCAAACACTGGACTACAGAGTAGAACCCCACCCAGGGTGCTCCTTTAAGTGGCTGATGCACCAAGCTACAGAGTAGGACCCCAGCCAGGAGGCCCGCTCTATGTGCCTGAACGGCCAGAGCTATAGAGAAAGACTGGCCAAAGAGACATTCTGATCTCTAGCTACAAGAGGCTCAAAACAATGACACTGATAGGGCCATAACTCCTGCAGCGGAGGCAGTCCATGTTCCTACACACTTGGCACCGCCAGGGTCCCCACAAGCCAAGCAGCTGTTCCACCTTCACACTCAATTCTCACTGGGGCAGAGCGGCCACAGGCAAAAAAGTCTTGTGTCTATGCGTGCAGGGTCGCTATGGCTGTGTCCAGCTCTTTGTGACCCTGTAGATTGTGGCTTGCCAGGCTTCTCTCTCAGGGGGATTCTCCAGGCAAGAATACTGGAGTGTATTGGCCAATACTGGTTGCCATCCCCTTCTCAGTTCAGTTCAGTTCAGTCACTCAGTCATGTCTGACTCTTTGAGATCCCATGAGTCTCAGCACGCCCAGCTTCCCTGCTCATCACCAACTCCCGGAGTTTACCCAAACTCATGTCCATTAAGTCAGTGATGCCATCCAACCATCTCATCCTCTGTCGTCCCCTTCTCCTCCTGCTTTCAGTCTTTCTCAACATCAGGGTCTTTTCTAATGAGTGAGCTCTTCGCATGAGGTGGCCAAAGTACTGGAGTTTCAGCTGCATCATCAGTCCTTCCAATGAACACCCAGGACTGATCTCCTTTAGGATGGACTGGTTGGATCTCCTTGCAGTCCAAGGGACTCACAAGAGTCTTTTTCAGCACCACAGTCCAAAAGCATCAATTCTTTGGCGCTCAGCGTTCCTTACAGTCCAACTCTCACATCCATACATGACCACTGGAAAAATCACAGACTTGACTAGACGGACCTTTGTTGGCAAAGTAATGTCTCTGCTTTTTAATATGCTATCTAGGTTGGTCATAACTTTCCTTCCAAGGAGTAAGCGTCTTTTAACTTCATGGCTGCAATCACCATCTGCAGTGATTTTGAAGCCTAAAAATATAAAGTCTGACACTGTTTCCCCATCTATTTCCCATGAAGTGATGGGACCAGATGCAAGGGTACTATATTTCCTGCTGCCCTAGCCGCAAACATCCCTGGGTATCTGGTGCTGCCAGAACCCCTATGACTCAAGCAGCTGCACCACCTCCACACCTGGCCCTCACAGGCGCAAACCCAAGTTCTCCAGAGCAGCCTCAGGAACAAATCCCAATGGACGATCCACATGTAGAGGTGGAAATAAAACCACAATTGAAACCCAGGGGCAACGTGGCCAAGGAAGAAGACCCAAAACCTTCCCACCAGCTGTACAAGCTGCAGATTAAATCCACACAATCAACTAGGAAGACTCTGTGTCTATGGAATATATAAAAGCACAATGAGAGTGCCCACAAAAGAAAATGCACTAGTTCTAATAGCTGTGGGCATTGGAGGCAAAAACACACAGGAGTGGGACTACATTGGAATCTGAGCTGCCCCTAAAGCAGGTCCAGAGACCAGCACAGTGTTTGAGGTCATCCTAGGGAGGTGAGGTGGACTGTAACTCCCAGGAAAGGAAACATCTCGGACAGCAGTGATTCAAGAAAAACATTTATTATTTTTATGTTTTGACTTGTTCTGTAGAGTCTTTGGTTTTTTTCTTTTTCTTTTTTTTCCCTCTGTTGTAGTTGTCAATTTTATTAGCACTAGGAAATCTAATTAACCTTTTAAGCTACTTTTTTTCTCAGTCACATTTTTTATTGTTATAAACCTCTGCCTCTACGTTTCGCTTTTGCAGTTCTGTAGAGTTTTATTTTTTTCTTTCTTTCTTTTTTTAATTTTAATTTTTAAGCCTATTTTTTCTCTACATTTATCCCTTTGTTTTATGTTGCTACTAATCTTTTCCCCTTGCAGTTAATGTTTAATGTATATAAATCTTCATCTACCTCTATTTAACTTTGCTTATCTATTCTTTCTTTCTTTCTTCTCAACACATTTGTTGGTTGTATTTTCATTGCTTTATTCCCCAATTGGCAACTTGCTTTAGTTTTGTTTTCCAGTTTATGCTTTAGTTAGTTTTGTTCTTAACTGATAGATATAATTTATGATTTCCTTTGTTTGCCAGGTAAATCTACTGTACTTTATTTTTGATGGACTCTTTTCACTTTGCTCATGGGTGTATATGTATATGTGTATATTTCATTACTTTATTATTCACCTGATTTTGTAACTGCCATTTGTCTGGGATTCAACTTTGGTTTCTTGTTTTGGAGTATTTGTTTTAATATTACTTAAGGCCATAACAAATTACTTGTGGAATCTTCATTCCCGACCAGAGATCAATCCCTTTGGAGTGGGAGAACTGACTCTAAGACCCTACCAGAGAACTAACCCTCAGTTCAGTTCAGTTCAGTCGTTCAGTCATGTCCGACTCTGTGTGACCCCATGAATTGAAGCACGCCAGGCCTCCCTGTCCATCACAAACTCCTGGAGTTCACTCAGACTTAGGTCCATCAAGTTAGTGATGCCATCCAGCCATCTCATCCTCTGTCGTCCCCTTCTTCTCCTGCCCCCAATCCCTCCCAGCATCAGAGTCTTTTCCAATGAGTCAGCTCTTCTCATGAGGTGGCCAAAGTACTGCAGTTTCAGCTTTAGCATCATTCCTTCCAAAGAACACCCAGGGCTTATCTCCTTTAGAATGGACTGGTTAGATCTCCTTGCAGTCCAAGGAACTCTCAAGAAGACTCTGCTCCAACACTATAGTTCAAAAGCATCAATTCTTCGGCACTCAGCTTTCTTCACAGTCCAACTCTCACATCCATACATGACCACTGGAAAAACCATAGCCTTGACTAGACAGACCTTTGTTGGCAAAGTAATGTCTCTGTTTTTTAATATGCTGTCTATATTGGTCATAACTTTCCTTCCAAGGAGTAAGCGTCTTTTAATTTCATGGCTGCAGTCACCATCTGCGGTGATTTTGGAACCCCCAAAAATAAAGTCTGACACTGTTTCCACTGTTTCCTTAGCTATCTCCCATGAAGTGATGCGACCAGATGCCATGATATTTGTTTTCTGAATGTTGAGCTTTAAGCCAACTTTTTCACTCTCCTCTTTCACTTTCATCAAGAGGCTTTTTAGTTCCTCTTCATTTTCTGCCATAAGGCTGGTGTCATCTGCCTATCTGAGGTTATTGACATTTCTCCCAGCAATCTTGATTCCAGCTTGTGCTTCTTCCAGCCCAGCATTTCTCATGATGTACTCTGCATATAAGTTAAATAAGCAGGGTTACCATATACAGCCTTGATGTACTCCTTTTCCTATTTGGAACCAGTCTGTTGTTCCATGTCCAGTTCTAACTGTTGCTTCCTGACCTGCATATAGGTTTCTCAAGAGACAGGTCAGGTGGTCTGGTATTCCCCATCTCTTTCAGAATTTTCCACAGGGAGTATCAAATAATGAGAACTCACACAAAAGAAACCACTTGAATACAAGACCCTGCATCACCCAACCACCAGTAGCACCCTGTGCAAGATGCCTCATCTAAACAAAAAACAAAACAAAACAAAAATACAAACCCAGTCATCAGCAGACAGGATGACCACCTCACTCATCCTTTCCCATCAAAGGGGGGAAAAAAAAAAAAAACTCAGCACAAATTTACCCTATATGATGCTTAAAAAAACATCCTGGACCAACCTTAGGAGGGCAGAAACCAAAAGGAAGGAAGAAAAAATTCAACCTTAAAGCCTGGGAAAAGGAGACTTCAAACACAATAAGTTAAAAAAATTATGAAAAGACAGAGAAATACTACACAAATCGAGGAACAAATTAAAAACACAGAAGTCAAAATGACTGAAGAAGTAATAGACAAATTACCTGAAAAGAATTCAGAATAATGATAGTAAAGATGATCAAAAACCTTGAAAACAAAATGGAGAAAAAGCAAGAATCAATTAACAAAGACCTGGAAGAATTAAAGAATAAACATACAGAGACTAACAACACAATCTAAAATACTCTGGAAGGAATCAATAGCAGGATATCTGAAGCAGAAGAATGAATCAGTGAGCTGGAAGATAAAATGGTGGAAGTAACTTCTGAAGAGAAGAATGAAGTAAAAAGAATGAAAAGAATGGAGGATGGTCTCAGAGCCTCTGGGACAATATCAAATGCACCAACATTCAAACTATAGGGGTCCCAGAAGAAGAGAAAAAGAAAAGGTATGAGAAAATCTTTGAAGAGATTAGAGTTGAAAATTTCTCCAGCATGGAAGAGGAAATAGTCAATCAAGTCCAAGACACACAAAGAGTCCCATACAGGAAAAACCCAAGGAGAAACATGCCAAGACACATACTAATCAAACTAACAAAGACTAAACACAAAGAAAGAATATTAAAAGCAGCAAGAGAGAAGCAACAAGTCACATACAAGGAAAAACCCATACATTTAACAGCTGATCTTTCAGCAAAAACTCTGCAGGCCAGAAAGGAGTGGCAGAATATATTTAAAGTACTGAAAGGGGAAATTTTATAGTCAAGATTACTGTACCCAGCAAGTATCTCATTCAAAATTGATGGAGAAATAAAAAGCTTTTCAGACAAGCAAAAGTTAAGAGAATTCAGTACGACTAAACCAGCTTTATAACAAATATCAAAGGGAATTATACAGTCAATAAATACAAGAAAAGAAAAAAGATCTGCAAAATCAACTCCAAACAATTAAGAAAATGGCAATAGGAACACACATATCAGTAATTACTTTAAATGTAAATGGATTAAATGCTCCAATCAAAAGACAGACTGGCTGAATGGATACTAAAACAAGACCCATATATATACTATTTATAAGAAACCCACTTCAGACCTCAAGACACATATAGACTGAAAGTGAGAGAATGGAAAAACATATTCCATGCAAATGGGAAGCAAAAGAAAGCTGGAGTAGCAATCCTCATATCAGACAAAATAGACCTTAAAATAAAGATGATTACAAGAGATAAGGAAGGACACTACATAATGATCAAGGGGTCAATCCAAAAAGAAGATGTAACAATTGTAAATATCTATGCACCCAACACAGGAGCACCTCAATACACAAGACAAACACTAACAGACATAAAAGGAGAAATTGACAGTAACACAATAATAGTAGGAGACTTTAACACCCTACTCACACTAATGGACAAATCATCAAAACAGAAAGTTAATAAGGAATCACAGATCTTAAATGATACATTAGATGAGATGGAGCTCATTGATATGTTCAGAACATTCCATCCAAAGGCAGAAGAATACACCTTCTCAAGTGCACAAGGAACATTTTCCAGCATAGACCACATCTTGGGTCCAAAATCAAACCTTAGTAAATTTAAGAAAATCGAAATCACACCAAGCATCTTCTCCAAAAACAATGCTATGAAACTAGATATCAGTTACAAGAAAAAAAAAAATGTAAGAAACACAAACACATGAAGATTAAACAAGACGTTTCTAAATAACCAAGAGGTTACTGAAGAAATCAAAAGGGAAATCAAAAAATTTCTAGAAACAAATGACAATGAAAACATGACAACTCAAAACCTATGGGATGCAGCAAAAGCAGTTCTAAGAGGGAAGTTTATGGCAATACAATCCTACTTGAGGAAACAAGAAAAACATCGAATAGACAGCCTAACTTTACAACTAAAACAACTTGGAAAAAGAAGAAGAACAACAACAGCAAAATAGTAGAAGGAAAGGAATCATAAAGACCAGAGCAGAAATAAATGAAAGAAAGAAACAATAGTAAAGATTAATAAAACCAAAAGCTGGTTCTTTGAGAAGAAATTGACAAAACTTTAGCCAGACTCATCAAGAACAAAGGAGAGAAGAATCAAATCAACAAAATTAGAAGTGAAAAAGGAGAGATTACAACAGACAATGCAGAAATACAAACGATTAAAATAGATTATTATGAACAAGTATAGGGCAATAAAACGGATAACCTGGAAGAAAGGAACAGATTCTTAGAAAAGTTCAATCTTCCAAGACTGAACCAGGAAGAAATAGAAATTATGAACAACCCAACTACAAGCACTGAAATTGAAGCTGTGATCAAAAATCTCCCAAAACACAAAAGTCCAGTACCAGATGGCTTCACAGGAGAATTCTATCAAACATTTAGAGAAGAGCTAGTTCCTATCCTTCTAAAACTCTTTCAAAAAATTGCAGAAGGAACACTTCCAAACTCAGTCTGTGAGGCCACCATCACCGTGATACAAAAATCAGACAAAGATGGCACAAAAAAAGAAAATTACAGGCCAATATCATTGACGAACATAGATGGAAAAATCCTCAATAAAATTTTAGCAAACAGAATTCAGCAACACATCAAAAAGTTCATATACCATGATCGAGTTGGGTTTATTCCAGGGATGCAAGGATTCTTCAATATACACAAATCAATCACTGTGATACACCATATTAATAAATAGAAAGATAAAAACCATATGATCATCTCAATGAATACAGAAAAAGCCTTTGACAAAATTCAGCACCTATTTCTCTTCAAAAAATGAGCATAGAAGAAACCTACTTCAACATAGTAAAGGCCATATACCATAAGCCCACAGCAAACATTATTCTCAATGAATAATGAAAGCACTCCCCCTAAGATCAGGAACAAAACAAGGGTGTCCACTTTCACCACTATTACTCAACATAGTTTTGGAAGTCTTAGCTACAGCAATCAGAGAAGAAAAAGAAATAAAAGGAATCCAGATCAGAAAAGAAGATGTAAAGCTCTCTGTTTGCAGATGACATGATATTGTACATAGAAAACTCTAAAGATAGTATCAGAAAATTACAAGAGCTAATCAGTGAATTTAGCAAAGTTGCAGGATACAAAATCAATACACAGAAATCATTTGCATTTCCATATACTAACAATGAAAAATCAGAAAGAGAAATTAAGGAATCAATCCCATTCATCATTACAACAAAAAAAAATTAAATATTTAGGAATAAACTTCCCTAAGAAGACAAAAGAACTATACACATAAAATTATAAGACACTAATGCTTTTGACTTGTAGTGTTGGAGAAGACTCTTGAGAGTCCCTTGGACTGCAAGGAGATCCAACCAGTCCATTCTGAAGGAGATCAGCCCTGGGATTTCTTTGAAGGGAATGATGCTAAAGCTGAAACTCCAGTACTTTGGCCACCTCATGTGAAGAGTTGACTCATTGGAAAAGACTCTGATGCTGGGAGGGATTGGGGGCAGGAGGAGAAGGGGACGACAGATGATGAGATGGCTGGATGGCATCACTGACTCGATGGACATGAGTCTGAGTGAATTCCAGGAGTTGGTGATGAACAGGGAGGCCTGGTGTGCTGCGATTCATGGGGTTGCAAAGAGTCGGACATGACTGAGCAACTGAACTGAATTGAATGAAAGAAATAAAAGATGACATAAACAGATGGAGAGATATTCCATGTTCCTGGGTAGGCAGAATCAATATTGTGAACATGACTATACTACCAAACACAATCTACAAATTCAATGTGATCCCTATCAAATTACCAATGACATTTTTTATAGAACTAGAACAAAAAAATTAACAATTCATATGGAAACACAAAAGACCCTGAATAGCCAAAGAAAAGAAAGAAAAATGGAGCTGGAGGAATTAATCTTCCTGACTTAAGATTATATTACAAAGTTACAGTTATCAAGACAGTATGGTACTGGCACAAATACAGAAATATAGACCAATGGAACAAGATAGGAAGCCCAGAAATAAACCCATGCATCTATGGGTACCTTACTTTTGACAAAAGAGGCAAGAATATACAATGGGGCAAAGACAGCCTCTTCATTAAGTGGTGCTGGGAAAACTGGACAGCTACATGTAAAATAATGAAATTAGAATACTTCCTAGCACCATACACAAAGATAAATTCAAAATGGAATAAAGACCTAAAAGTAAGACCAGAAACCATAAAACTCTTAGAGGAAAACATAAGCAGAATACTCAATGACATAAATCAAAGAAAGGTCCTCTATGACCCACCTCCTAGAGTAACAAAAATAAAATCAAAAATAAACAAGTCGGATCTGATTAAACTGAAAAGCTTTTGCATAGCAAAGGAAACTCAAAGCAAGGTGAAAAGACAGCTCTCAGAATTGGAGGAAATGAAACAACTGACAAAGCATTAATTTCCAAAACAGGCAAGCAGCTCATGCAACTCAATACCAGGAAAAAAAAAAAATCAAAAAGTGGGGAAAAAGACCTAAACAGACATTTCTCCAAAGAAGACATACAGATGGCTAACAAACACAGGAAAAGATGCTCAACATCACTCATTATTAGAGAAATGCAAACCAAAACTACAATGAGACAGCACCTCACACCAGTCAGAATGGCCCTCATCAAAAATCTACAAACAATAAATTCTGGAGAGGGTGTGGAGCAAAGGGAACACTCTTTAAATTCCCAAGAGTGGTGGGAATTTAAATTGATATAGCCACTATGGAAGACAGTATGGAGATTCCTTAAAAAAAAAAAACTAGGAATAAAACCACCATATGACCCAGCAATCCCATTCCTAGGCATATACCCTGAGGAAACAAAAATTGAAAAAGACACATGTACCCCATTGTTAATTGCAGCACTATTTACAATAAGTAGAACATGGAAGCAAACTAGATGTACATCAACAGATGAATGGATAAAGAAGTTGTGGTACATATACACAATGGATTATTACTCAGCCGTAAAAAGGAATGCCTTTGAGTCAGTTCTAATGAGGTGGATGAACCTAGAACCTATTATACAGAATGAAGTAATTCATAAAGAGAAAGAGAAAGACTGTATTCTAATGCATATATATGGAATCTAGAAAAATGGTACTGAAGAATTTATTCACAGGGAAGCAATAGAGAAATGGACATAGAAAATAGACTTATGGATATGGGGAGAAGGGAGGAGAGCATGAGATGTATGGAGACAGTAATATGGAAACTTACATTACCATATATAAAATAGATAGCCAACAGGAATCTGCTGTATGGCTCAGGAAACTCAAACAGGGGCTCTGTAATCAACCTAGAGGGGTGGGATGGGGAGGGAGATGGATGGGAGGTTCAAAAGGGAGGGGATATATGTATACCTATGGCTGATTCACGTTGAGGTTTGACAGAAGACAACAAAATTCTGTAAAGCAATTATCCTTCAATAAAAAAAGAAATTAATTAATTTTTTAAAAATATGTAGCTCATGACTTTATGTTAAAGCCAATGCTCATTCGCCATTCTGGAATTGCTAGGTCTCTTAAATGTGCTAACTCTACTCTGCTTGTGGTCTATAACATACCAAGAAGGCTTAGATGACAGCACATTAGTTTACAATATGATTTACTGAGTATTTTAGCTGATTGTTGAGACTTACTACTCGGAAAAAAGTCCTTTCAAAATATCACTTCTCATAGACAATGAACCTGATTAACCAAGAGCTCTGATGGAGATGTAGAATGAGATTAATGTTTTTCATGTCTGTCAACACAGCATCCGATCTGAAGTCCATGGGTCAAGGAGTCATGTTAACTTTAGAGAAGAGACTCAGTATTTAATAAATATATTTTATAAGGTTGCAACTGCCATAGTGATTCCTCTAATGGGCCTGGGAAAATAAATTGAAAATCTCCTGGAAAGGAATCACCATTTTAGATGCTATTAAGAACACTTATGATTCATGGGAAGAGGTCAAAGCATCAAAATCAATAGGAGTTTGGAAGAAGTTGATTCCAAACCTCATGGGTGCCTTTGAGGGGTTCAAGACTTCTGTGGAGGAAGTAACTGCAGATGAAAACAGCAAGAAAACTAGACTCAGAGGTGGAAACTTAGAGTCACAGCAAGATGTGATGGAATTTCTGCAATCTCAAGATAAAACTTGGAAGAGATGAGGACCTGCTTCCTATAGAGCAAATAAAGTGGTTTCTTTTTTCCCCATGGGAGCCATACTTATTTATTTATTTATTTATTTATGGTTGTGTCAGGCAGCACGGGGGATCTTAGTTCCCTGACCAGGGATCAAACCCATTCTCCCTGCACTGAGAGAACAGTGTTAACCACTGGACCACCAGGAAGTCCCAAGAAAGCAGTTTCTTGAGATAAAATCTACTCGGTGAATATGTTATAAAGACTACTGAAATGACAACAAAAGATTTATAATATGACAGAAACTTAGTTGATAAAGCAGCAGCAGGGTTTGAGAGAACGGACTCCAATTTTGAAAGAAGATCAACTGTAGGTAAAACACTATCAAACATTACAAGGTACAAAGAAATCATTCATGAAAGGAAGAGTCAGTCAATGTTGTAAACTTCATTGTTGAGTCACCCCAATCTTCAACAACTATCACCCTGATCAGTCAGCAGCCATCAACACTGAGGCAATATCCTCCACCAGCAAAAAGATTACCACTAGCTAAAGGTTCAGATGATGGTTAGCATTTTTTAGCAATAAAATATTTTTATTAATAGTCAAGGTGAGTACATTTTTTTTAGACATAATGCTTTTGTCCACTTCTTGGACTGCAGTGCAGTATAAACTTAAGTTGCCTAAGCACTAGGAAACCAAAGAATTTGTGTGACTCACTTTATTGCCACCTATGCTTTATTACGGTCTGGAACTGAAACCTGAAATATCTCTGATGTCTGTCTATACTTCTAATAGACTACTAGACTATTTGTGATCTTTACACTATAGCTGCTGGTCACTCACGTGTGAGTGCTAAGTCGCTTCAGTCGTGTTTAACTCTTTGCAACCTTATGTACTAGCCTGCCAGGCTCCTGTGCCCAAGGGATTCTCTGGGCAAGAATACTGAAGTGGGTTTCCATGCCCTCCTCCAGGGGATCCTCCAAACCCAGGAATCAAACCCATATCTCTTATGTCCCCTGCACTGGCAGGCGGGTTCTTTACCACCAGCACCCCCTGGGAAGCCTGATTGGGCACTTAGTAAGTAAGTGATTAAGTTCTTAGTGAATGGGCTTCCCTATAAATCCACATCTGACCCTGAGTTGGAGTACCTGGTCCAGGTTAGTGGAAAATCAGCCAGAAGTGGAAAGGAGGCTGAGAGGAGAGACTTTGAGAACATGATTGCCACTAATGAAGAACAGCCTGTGGATTGGGGCTGTTCAGCTTAGAGGCACTAAATCTGACTAAATCATATTGAGGCTTGATACTTTTCATGTGAAGTTGGAGAACACCACCTAATTCTCAGGGAAATTGCACCGAGGACTGTGTGAAGCACTTTACAACTCTATCTCACTTGGTTTCCCAACAGCACTATGAGGTAGATAAAGATTATCAGTCTTGTTTCAAGATGAGGAAAAGTGTAGCTCAGAGAAGTAAAGTGTCTTCCCCCAAAGCACATGGCTAGTTAAGAGACAAATCTCATTTCTAGATGTCAAAATGCATGCTTTTCTTACCTGTTTGTCCTGTAGGGTTTGCGATATTTCCCTTCAATAGTCGGATCACAAATCAAAAGTTGTTTTCAGAAAGATTTCTCTGATTAACCAAGAATTGCTAACTATATTATCAAATCTCATTTCTAGAGCAGCTTACTCCCTACTATCTCAGCATTCATGAATTTGATCCTTCTCATTACATTATAAATCCTTTGAGAACAAAAATCTGCTTTAAACTATAACAACTTCTGTGGCTTTCAAACACAGCCCAGCCCAGGATAGCCAGTAACTCAGAGGATATCAAGAATGTCATGTTCTTAAGCTGACTTTTCTATCATTAGGTGTGGCAAGCATGTTTTCATGTTTATTTCCACTATAATTTCAAATAAAAGGGCTTTCATTTTTAATTGCTCTGTAATTGGCAGTGGATTCCTAATTCTTTAATTTTCTCTGCCCTGTTTTCTCTGACAAATAGTTAATGGTGTGTAAAATAAGCAGATGTACTTTTAGAGCTGGCTTTTGGAAGCAACCCCTTGGCAAATCTATTCAGGAAACTAAAGATCGCTTTTGAAAAACAATTCTTCGACTTCTTTTTTGTGTGTAGATTTTCTTATACGGGTTTTCATAAACCAAGGTGCTCCTGTGGTCTAAATAAACCTCAGTTCCCAGAAAGGATCACTTATCTTGTGAGCACAGAACTCAGTGGAAAATTAAAGAAAATGCAAGCCTGAATTTCCACCAAGTCTAAGAAAATTAAATTCTGTTTACCTGGTGTTTCCACTCACATGTCAGGTTCTGCTGCTAGAAAAGTAGCTTCGTGAAATTATATCTACTTGATACAGTTGGTTTAGAACAAAGCAAGTTAAATAAGGAGGGAAATGCTATAACATTGACAAAAGCAAAGGATAAGTCGTGTGTGCTAGAGAAGTATGAGAAAAACGTTATGATGGAAGGTTATAGTCAAAAAACTACTTTACTTCATTTAAAGTTGTCAGAATGGATGACTTGAAGTCTGATCTTATTTTTGCCTTCCTAAATGAAAAACCAAATCTGTTATAGTAAAAGTCTAATTTATTGGAGTGTGTTTTTACTCCTATACAACTCTCAGAAAATTGAAAAGGCATTTGTCACCCCTGTTTCCTGCAGTGTATATTATTGAACTGTTTCTTTTTTGTTCTGCTATAGCAAAACGTATTTAAATACTCACATCTGCATTTTGATTATGTCTGATAGGCAGCTTTATACTGATAATTCAACAGGTTGCATTTTTTTTCCTGCAACTTCCAATATAATTAAACTTGGTGGCTTTTGGCGACCTGCTTCAAAAGAAAATATCTTGTCAGTAAATCTTTTGGATTTACCCTATGTGAAATTAGGACTGGGAAAGGGCTGAAAGAGCAATAATATATGAAAATAATTAGTAAAGATTCCTGCTTAATAAATGGTAGCCTCTGATACTATCATGGAGAAGGCAATGGCACCCCACTCCAGTACTCTTGCCTGGAAAATCCCATGGGCAGAGGAGCCTGGTAGGCTGCAGTCCATGGGGTCACTAAGAGTCGGACACGACTGAGCGACTTCACTTTCACTTTTCACTTTCATGCATTGGAGAAGGAAATGGCAACCCACTCCAGTGTTCTTGCCTGGAGAATCCCAGGGACGGCGGAGCCTGGTGGGCTGCCATCTATGGGGTCGCACAGAGTCGAACACGACTGAAGTGACTTAGCAGTAGCAATACTATCAATCTCATTACTTTAGGGAAATAAACGTCTTATTCCAGGAGACCAGAAATGGGCCTGATTAAGTCAGCCGTGTTAGGGTTGGAGAGAAAGGGACAACTTTGCCAGCAGCAGTCTATTCAAGTCCTTTGTTGCTGTAGTTGTTGTTTAGTTGCTAAGTCGTGTCTGACTCTTTTCGACCCCATGGACAGTAGCCCATCAGGCTCTCTATCCATGGGATTTCCCAGGTAAGAACACTGGAGTGGATTGCCATTTCTTTCTCCAGGAGAATTTCCCTATCCAGGGACGGAACCCATGTTTCCTGCTTGGAAGGCTGATTCTTTACCTCTGAGCCACCTTGGAAGCCAAATCAAGTCCTTCGGAAAGGACAATTTGATTCAGTCTTTGAATTTAACCTCTAATTCTCAATGAATAGCAAAATGAGAGTAACATTTTCTGGGTAATAAAAACGAATTATTTTTTAAGTACAAATGACAAGAGTGGTGATTGAAATCTTAAAAAATCTAGATATTAATTACGTTATTTGCTATGTTCCATAACCTTAGGACTTAGTACTAACATAACCTAGTACTTGGTACTGTTAAGTCACTACATAATTGTCTTTAAAGGAAAACATAATATAATAGTTATTCAAGTTTATGCACTATGTGATTTATTTTTTACTGATACTCAGAAAAAATAGTTTCTAGTTTGAAACCATTGGGTAAGTCTACTTAAATGTCAAAATAATAGGCTTGTTTGCTGTTCCACCCTTGACTTAAGCTAATTTGTTATTAAAAAATAGTATTACCTAAAATTTTAGAGGTAGATTTGTTATAATTTTTAAATCAGTGAAGATCTAAAGTCTTCAAGTGAGAAAATTACAGAATATGTTGAAAATTGATCACAAATTCATTTATGTTTTACTTACATGTTATAATCTGACAAAAAAATTAATTTCAAAAGTTATCCATTTCCCTTAAAAATTTTGCTAAGTGCATGCTATGTTGTAGGTTTGGCCAAAAAAAAAAAAAAAAAAAGTGAAAAAGACAGTCTCAACCTTTAAAATGTTTATAATCTGATAGCAATGGCACCCTACCCCAGTTCTTTTGCTTGGAAAATCCCATGGACGGAAGATCCTGGTAGGCTCCAGTCCATGGGATCGCTAAGAGTCGGACACGACTGAGCGACTTCACTTTCACTTTTCACTTTCATGCATTGGAGAAGGAAATGGCAACCCACTCCAGTGTTCTTGCCTGGAGAATCCCAGGGACGGCGGAGCCTGGTGGGCTGCCGTCTATGGGGTCGCCCAGAGTCGGACACGACTGAAGCGACTTAGCAGCAGCAGCAGCATATTTAGCAGTAAATTTACATTTTCACATGGTTATGTGCTGTTTTATAAATTTGTTTTTAAAAACTCAGGTAGAGCATTGGAGAAGGAAATGGCAACCCACTCCAGTGTTCTTGCCTGGAGAGTCCCAGGGATAGGGGAGCCTGGTGGGCTGCTGTCTGTGGGGTCACACAGAGTTGGACATGACCGGAGCAACTTAGCAGCAGCAGCAGTCAGTTTGGAAAATTTTCTGCTTTTCTTGAATAATAAAATGCTGAATTATAAAATGTAGATCCATCTTATTTTGTTCCCCTTGACTACAATGTTCAGTATATAACTTTTTTTTATTTTAAATTGATGCTGTACTCTCACACCTAAAACCTGTTCAAGTGATCAGAATGTTTTTTGTAAAAGAACAAATAGAATAAGAAATTTCATTAGTAATAGCAAAGATGGAAATACATAATATAGCCTAAAAACATGGTCATGGAAACCTGAGTTCTAAATAATTCTTCCCAAGCATTAAAAATGGAGTCAACTCATAGAAATAACATAGAAGAAGTAATTATTTGTACCAAAGGCAGAAAATACTGACTTTATCAAGCTTTGTATGACAATCACAGAAAAATGTGGGTACTAGTTTCTTTAAACTCAACTCTGACTCTGCAGAGTTCTTAAACTATACATTAAATTTCAAACTGAAGAAAGGCCAAATACTGAGATTCTAATATGGAAGAGGAGCAAGAGGCAGGGAACAGTGGAGGGAAGATGGACACAGGAAGAAGCAGAAAGTCCAGGAAACAATGACCAAGAGGATTTGCGTTAGTTCCAACTACCATCTCGCCACTAACTGAAGTCTAGCTCAACCTGTAACATTTCCAGTCGACATAGAAACACAAATATACTACCATGTGTAAAGTAAATAGCCAGTAGTAACCTGCTGTGTAGCACAGGGAGCTCAGCTCGATGCTCTGTGATGACCTAGATGGGTGGGAAGTCCAAGAAGGAAGAGATACACATACACATATTGCTGATTTACTTTGTTGTATAGCAGAAACTAACACAACATTGTAAAGCAATTATACTCCAATAAAAAAGAAAGAAAGAAGGAAAGAAACCATAAAAAATAAATAAAAGGACTTATCTGGTGGCGCAGTGGATAGGAATCTGCTTGCCAACACAAAGGACACAGGTTCAATCCCTGGTCCAGGAAGATTCCACTTGCCTCAGAGCAACTAAGTCCATGTGCCACAACTACTGAGCCCACATACTGCAATGACTGAACCCCAAGCACCTAGAGCTTGTGCTCCACAAACAGAGAAACCACCACAATGAGAAGCCCAAGCACCACAACCAAGAGTAGCCCTCACACACTGCAACTAGAGAAAGCCCCACACAACAAAGACCCAGCACAATCAAAAATAAATAAATAAAATTATTTTAAATTTTATTAAAAATAAGTTTTTAAAATATGGTTTATAAGGAAATCTGGTGGTTGCTTAGTAGTTTGTTCTTACATACAGCTTCCTAGAGGAATCGAGTACCAACATAAATACTAACCAACTTACAAACTGCTGCTAATTTAGTGCAGATTCCAATGTCACTCTGTGTATCCTAGACTTAGAGTTTATTAATAAACTACAGTGGGATTCCACTTTAATAATTTTTCCAGGAGGGGAAGACCAGAAGCTGACAACGAAACACTTCAGTTAGCTTTAGCAGAAGAGAAATGGAGGAACCATAGAGCATTAAGGATGAATTCAGGAAGACCCGAGACCATGGAGAACTTGCCTGCTCTCTACACTATTTTCCAAGGAGAGGTTGCTATGGTCACGGACTATGGAGCCTTTATCAAAATCCCAGGCTGTCGGAAGCAAGGTCTGGTCCATCGAACTCACATGTCATCCTGTCGCGTGGATAAGCCCTCTGAGATAGTAGATGTTGGAGACAAAGTGTGGGTGAAGCTTATTGGCCGAGAGATGAAAAATGATAGGATAAAAGTATCCCTCTCCATGAAGGTTGTCAACCAAGGGACTGGGAAGGACCTTGATCCCAACAACGTTATCATTGAGCAAGAAGAGAGGCGGAGGCGGTCCTTCCAGGATTACACTGGGCAGAAGATCACCCTCGAGGCTGTCCTGAACACCACCTGCAAGAAGTGTGGCTGTAAAGGTGGGACCAAGTATTCTCTGATACCTGATGAGGAAGAGGAGAAAGAAGAGGCAAAGTCAGCAGAGTTTGAAAAGCCTGACACCACGAGAAATTCTTCTAGAAAAAGAAAGAAGGAAAAGAGGAAAAAGAAACATAGAGACAGGAAGTCATCTGACTCCGACAGCTCAGACTCTGAGAGTGATACAGGCAAGAGGGCAAGGCACACGTCAAAAGACAGCAAGGCAGCAAAGAAGAAGAAAAAGAAGAAGAAGCACAAGAAGAAGCACAAGGAGTGAGAACGGAGCGTAGAGAGGGTGGTTGAGAGAGAGGAATCCGGAGCCTGTGCTTTGAAGCCCTGGCTCCTAGACTCAGTAGTGAGAATATGGCCTCCCACCCTCTTCTCTCCCATGGGAGATGGCGTCCCCTTGTGCCACAGGCAAATCTGGAAGTTAGGTATCAAAAGCATCTGCCTGAATGAGTTGTTCCCTTATCACTCTTGGGCCCTTTGCAAGTGACCCCCTGCAGCTCACCCATTCATTGACCCAACTTCATTCAGCAGGAGGTCGTATTACCCTCTCCAGCTGCCACTGCCAGAGCTAGATTCCTGTACAGGAGTCCAGGCTAGAGCCACAGGAACTGCTGTAGGGGTGAGTCTAGCTGTAGTTGAACAGAGTGATTGGCCCCTACCTATTGGCCTACCTACCCTGGCCTGACTGGTGGATGGTCTCTGTAACATCCAGCACACGGGCAGAGGGAGACTGGCAGTATGAGGGAGAACACGGTAAGAAGTGGTGCTCACTTTTTCCATCCCCCTGACATGATTCTGCTGTGTTAGAAGTGACAGCCAGTGGTCACAGCCAGAAAAACATTGTTTGCAGTGACTTAGCTTGTTTGTGACATTCCAGCAAACCACTGAACCAGACAGCTCAAGCCGAAATCATTGCTTTACTTTGTATTTACTACAGTGTGAGTCAATTGGTTCCATTTCAGGTTTCTGCTTAAATTCCTGGTACTAAATGAAAAAAAAAATAATAATAATAATAATAATAATTTTTCCAGTAGTCATGTGTGGATGTGAGAGTTGGACCATAAAGAAAGCTGAGCACTGAAGAATTGATGCTTTTGAACTGTGGTGTTGGAAAAGACTCTTGAGAGTCCCTTGAACTGCAAGGAGATCCAACCAGTCATTCCTAAAGGAAATCAGTCCTGAGTGTTCATTGGAAGGACTGATGTTAAAGCTGAAACTCCAATACTTTGGCCACCTGATGCAAAAGGCTGACTCATTTGAAAAAATCTTGATGCTGGGAAAGATTGAGGGTGGGAGGAGAAGGGGACGACAGAGGATGAGATGGTTGGATGGCATCACTGACTCCATGGACATGAGTTTGAGTAAACTCCGGGAGTTGGTGATGGACAGGGAGGCCTGGCGTGCTGCAGTCCATGGGGTCGCAAAGAGTCGGACACGACTGAGCAACTGAACTGAACTGAACACTGGGGTTCATGTGAAAATATTCATTTTCTCTCAATAAATAGTACATTAGATTTAGCCCATTATATCAGAAAATTCCTCCCAACTCTATTTAAGGCATATTAGATATTTATGAATTAACATTGGCATGATAAATGCCAAATAAATTAATAACTATTGACCACTAATATGTGAAGAGGCAACAGAAAAATTGAAAAAGATTTAAACACATTTTGGGAAGAGACAGTTACCACCTTGTTTATTCAACCATGGGGAGTTGTATTGGTCTTCCTTATAATTTTGAGATTCACATAAATTTATATCATCCATAAGTTCACCATCAGCTAACTTTCACTTCTTCTCTACTTGATTTTTCTTTACTCTATTTGAAATTGAAGTTTGAGACACACTGAAGTCTAGATGTAAACACTTGAAAAATATTTTTTAAATATTATATTTATAGAAGCATAAATAACTCCCCCATGATGGTTATTTGCCAGTGTTAAAGTGTATTTGTCACTAGTAGTATTAAGAACAAAACCAAAAAGCACATAAAAAGGCTGTGTTGATACTACAAACAGTCATAGGGTGACCGGATGATACAAAATGAACATTTGAATATCAATAGGATAGAAAGGATATCTACATATAAATTTTAGGCTTGAAAAGCAATCAAGATTTCACTTAAGATTCCCAACATGAGCTTCAAAGACAAATTTGCTTTTGGCTGGATGCAGTCACCACACATACAAAGTCCCAGGGAATTTCCTAAAACTGGTTGATGCAAGGAAGGACCTACATTTGTTTGTGCACACTGAAGTAAAAATGAACACATTTTTTAAATATGCCATTTTATTGGAATTTTTTTACCAACTACAAGAATATAAATGTGTTTAAGCACCCACACTGAATATGACTTTATACTAGGAATTAGCTTAAATCTCAGGTTCCACAAAGAGATGCTTTTAAGCTACAATCTCCTCAGTTCTCTAATTGCATTTGTAATAAAACTGTTCTCATGCTTTTAAGTTGCAATTATTGCTATAAGATATATACTTACCCGATTGATCATTATAATTAAAAAGATTAATAAACCACCTATGTGACACTCACAGAATTGACCTGGTTCAGAGTTTTTTAAGTTATATATACAATAGGCTGCACAAAAGAAGAAACCAGATTTATAAATACACACACCAAAAACTGGTCCACTGACAGGGACTTACAAAAGTTAATTATCCTTACCCAGAGTAGTATGTACAAATCTAGTATCTTTTGGCACTATTAATAAAATACTAGTTCATTTTAGACACCCGCTTATGTATTTCATTGTGAATACAAATGTTCAATTCTTTTTCTTCTCAGATGTAATGCTTATGAGTATAATGTTAGAGAATTCTGAAAGAGCCAGTTGCCCATGGCTAACTACAAATTTTGGAATAGGAAAGCAAATTGTATCAAAAGTTTGTCCTTGGGAAAGATTCAGTAAAATATTTAATTTGTAAACTTCTGATCATCATAAATTACCAAAAAGGTGACATATAGTTAACATTACAAGCTGGCAGAAATTCTAGCACTTATTTTCAAAATATAAGAACATAACTGAGCAGAATTGCCTGCTGCTGCTGCTGCTAAGTTGCGTCAGTTGTGTCTGACTCTGTGCGACCCCATAGACCAGAACTGCCTATGATTCTTATAAAAAGTCATTAGCTTTCTGCCATTTCCAGTGTCACCTTAGTAAACTAACAATTTCCATGTGATTACAGGTGCTTATATGTTCCTGTGCTGGTGCAAACTCACACCAACCCCAGAGAAGCTTGAAATAAGCCTCACCTTGCTTTTAGAGCAAACAAAAGATGGCCTTTCTAGAGTTCTAAGTGATCACACTACACTCCCCAGAACACACATACACACCCACTCACTCATATACACCTTTCTGAATGACCTGGACAGCATAACACCCTTTCATCTTCTGTAAATCCTACTTGTGGCTAAGAAGCTACAAATCCCAAGGCCCCCTTTCCACATGGGACTTCATGCAGTAAAGGCCTGTATGAAGCTGCACCATCATTTGTGCTAAGAAAGCTGGATCTTTAGGTTACACTGCATGAGTTTAAGATACCATTCTACTACTTAGTGGGTTTCCCTGGCAGCTCAGATGGTAAAGAATCTGCTTGCAGTGCAAGAGACCTGGTTTTGAACCCTAGGTTGAGAACATCCCCTGGAGAAGGGAGTAACAACCTACTCCAGTATTCTTGCCTGGAGAATTCCATGGACAGAGGAGCCTGGTGGGCTACAGTCCATGGGTTTGCAAGGAGTCAGACAAGACTGAGCGACTAACACACACACACACACACACACACACACACACACACACACACACCCTGCTACTTGTTGGCTGCACAATCTTGGATATGTCACTTCATCTCCCTGAGCCTCAGTTTCCTCTCTCTAAAAAGATAAAATTTTAACTATCTCATATATATGTTATGTTATTGTTCAGTTGCTCAGTTGTGTCTGACTCTTTGTGACCCTACGGACTGCAGGACACCAGGCTTCCCCATTCTTTACCACCTCCCAGAGCTTGCTCAAACTCATGTCCATTGAGCCAGTTATGCCATCCAATCAACAATCTCATCCTCTGTCAGTTGAATAGGTGAGATAGAGAATGAGTGGCCCTCAAATCCTAAACTAGTTACAATCTAGCTCTTCACAGAAAAGTTTACTGGTCATGGATATACCATACACACACACAAACACACACACATTTATATGTCTTTGTATATCATATCTATACATGTATAAATAAATAAATATATTATAAACATATATGTATTTTATCCACAGTTTATATATATATATATATGCACATATAAACAGAGAAGGAGGAAAGGCAGTAATTAGCATTTATTTATCATTTACCTAGTGCTGGAAACTTTGCACGTTTTTAGCTTATATAATTCTCACGAATTATATGGTGCATGCATGTATGAGCATACATAATAGCTTGCTGTTGTTCAATTGCTAAATCATGTCTGACTTTTTATGACCCCATGGACTGCAGCATGCCAGGCTTCCCTGTCCTTCACCATCTCCCAGAGTTTGCTCAAACTCATGTGCTTTGAGTCTGTGATGCCATCCAACAATCTCGTTCTCTGTCGCCTCCTTCTCCACTTGCCCTCAATCTTTCCCAGCATCAGGTTCTGGGCTAATAAGACACACGTACTCCAATGTTAACTGCAGCACTATTTACAATAGCTAGGACATAGAAGCAACCTAGATGTCCATTGACAGATAAATGGACCAAGAAGTTGTGGTACATATACACAATGGAATATGTACTCAGCCATAAAAAAAAAAAAAAAAAAGAATGCATTTGACTCAGTTCTAATGAGCCTACAGCCTATTATACAGAGTGAAGTAAGCCAGGGGGCTTCCCTGATAGCTCAGTTGATAAAGAATCCACTTGCAACGCAGGAGACCCTGGTTCAATCCCTGGGTTGGGAAGATCCACTGGAGAAGGGATAGCTACCCACTCCACTATTCTTGGGCTTCCCTTGTGGCTCAGCTGGTAAAGAATCCACCGGCAATGTGGGAGACCTGGGAAGTAAGTCAGAAAGAGATAGACAAATATCATATATTAATGCATATATATGGAATCTAGAAAGATGGAACTGACTAACCTATCTGCAGGGCAGCAAAGGAGATGCAGACAGAGAGAACAGACCTAAGGATGCAGAGGGGGCAGGAGAGGGTGGGCTGAATTGAGAGAGTAGATTTAAACATATACATTACCATAGGTAACATTAGACAGCCCAGGGAAACTTGCTGTATGATGCGGGCAGCTCAAATCTAATGCTCTGTGATAACCTAGAGGGGTGCGATGGGGTGGGGAGGTAGGCGGGAGGTTCAAGAGGGAGGGAATATACACACACTTACGTCCGATTCATGTTGATACACAGCAGAAACCAACACAATATCGTAAAGCAATTATCCTCCAATTAAAAATAAATGTTTAAAATTATATAGTCTTTGAATGTTAAAATGAGGAGGGTTTAGAATGGGGGAACACATGTATACCTGTGGCGGATTCATTTTGATATATGGCAAAACCAATACAATATTGTAAAGTTAAAAAATAAAATTAAATTAAATTTTTAAAAAATGATATTTAGAATTACATTTAGCAGTTTTTATAGGCTTTATGTTTCATATTTATTAAAGAATAAAGTCAACTTTATATTTGTCTCTTGAAATAGCTTTCTTTTTATCAGAAGTTCAATTACTATTGTACTACAGTTCCTATTTTTGGTCTTGTAAATTCAACTTTTCAATCTATATTCCAACTCTAGTTTGACCCTAAGCTATAGTAGAGTTTTTCCTTCCATACACAATAGTTTGTTTATATTATGTACCAGTAGCACCAAGCAATTAGAGGTCTCTAACTGCTTCCCTGAAGACAATTTATACTAAAAATCACCCTACTAAAATAATCAGGAGACAAAATAAACACATTTGCCATTCTTTCTCAATATTATCAAATCCTCAGTATGAGCCCTGAAACCCCCATCTTCCATTGTTAATAGAGGGCTTTGGGGTTTCTTTTTGTTTCTTTTATTGGCTTATGTTATTTATTTGCTGTGTTTGATTTACTTACAAACATTTTGAATATTGTTCATTTTGGATATACATTCAGTTCAGTTCAGTCACTCAGTCATGTCTGGCTCTTTGCAATCCGATGAACCACAGCACACCAGGCTTCCCTGTCCATCACCAACTCCACCCAAACCCATGTCCATTGTGTCAGTGATGCCATCCAACCATCTCATCCTCTGTCCCCTTCTCCTCCTGCCCTCAATCTTTCCCAATATCAGGGTCTTTTCAAATGAGTCAGCTCTCCATATCAGGTGGCCAAAGTATTGGAGTTTCAACTTCAACATCAGTCCCTCCAGTGAACACACAGGACTGATCTCCTTTAGAATGGACTGGTTGGATCTCCTTGCAGTCCAAGGGACTCTCAAGAGTCTTCTCCAACACCACAGTTCAAAAGCATCAATTCTTCGGCACTCAGCTTTCTTCACAGTCCAACTCTCACATCCATACATGACTACTGGAAAAACCATAGCCTTGACTAGACAGACCTTTGTTGGCAAAGTAATGTCTCTGTTTTTTAATATGCTGTCTAGGTTGGTCATTGGAGAAGGCAATGGCAACCCACTCCAGTACTCTTGCCTGGAAAATCCAATGGACAGAGGAGCCTGGTAGGCTGCAGTCCATGGGGTGGCTAGGAGTCGGACACGACTGAGTGACTTCACTTTCACTTTTCACTTCCATGCATTGGAGAAGGCAATGGCAACCCACTCCAGTATTTTTGCCTGGAGAATCCCAGGGATGGGGGAGCCTGGTGGGCTGCCGTCTATGGCGTCGCACAGAGTGGGACACGACTGAAGCGACTTAGCAGCAGGTTGGTCATAATTTTCCTTCCCAGGAGCAAGCATCTTTTAATTTCATGGCTGCAATCACCATCCGCAGTGATTTTGGCGCCCCCAAAATATAAAGTCTGTCACTGTTTCCACTGTTTCCTCATCTATTTGCCATGAAGCGATTGAACCCGATGCCATAATCTTAGTTTGGTGAGGGAAAGAAAGGAAACAAGAGACATTGTATCTTCTATCCACTTGGATAAGAAGAGATTGAGTGACTATGAGGCCAAGACTTAAAAACTTAAAAACAAAGATGTAGGGTTTAGAGTTTCAGAAGGAAAAGCAATTTCCTTTAGCAAAGAAAAATGTTCTAATGTCTACATTAAGTACAACGTGAAAATCAGTAACAAGAGCCTTCGTAGTCTGAATTTGCACCTTAGCACTCAAGTTTGTAGTTCCTTAAGCCATTCTTCATGATTTAAAGAACCTTAGGATGTAGTCTAGTAGTTATGACTCACTACTGGAGTCTGCTGGGACCCAAGTTCAATCCCTGGTCAAGGAAATAAGATTTCACAAGTTGCTCAGGACAGCCAAAAAATTTTTTTAAATAAAAATAAAGAAGAAAGTTTACACAAATCAGATATTAAGAGTTATGGCTAATCAAGAGGTAAGGAAGTGCTTTTAAATGACTGGGAGGAAAGAAAAAAAGGATGGGGACATGTTGAAAGAACAAATGAAGCTCCAAAGCACATGTGCCCCTTTTTCATTTAAGTTAAAGTTGATATGGTTAACACAAAATGAGTTTCCAAAGATGCCCACATCCTAATCCCTGTGAATAAGTTGCCTTACACCATAAAAATAACTTTTCAGACATGATTTAGTTAAACATCTTGACAGTGAGAGATTATCCTGGATTGTACACATAGGCCCCATGTAATCACAAGGGATTTTTTTTACTATGGAAGCACGACAGTCAGCATCAGAGAAGGTATATGACAACAGAAGCAGAGGAAGGAGATGCAGGACCACAAGCTATGGAATGTGGGCAGCCAAGCTAGGAAAGACAGTAAAACTTCTCCCCAAATGCATCCAGAAAGAACGCAAGCCTCCTGATCTTTTGATTTTAGGCCAAGATTAATTTGTGGACATCTGACCTCTAGACGTGTAGGAGAATAAATGTGTGTTGCTTTAAGCCACTGTCTGTGATAGTTTGTTACAGAAGCAATAGGAAAGAAAGTAGTTGGCTTTATAACACATAATTGAAAGCATCCTAACCCTACCAAACTATTGAAAACCAGTTATGCAGTAAGAAAATCAACCTCCTAGATGGACCTCCAGTCACAAAAACATACAGAGCTTCTGGAGTGAGATTATTGAAAATGTGATTCCAGTTTCAAATTTGATTTTTAAACAGAACCAAGATTGACTTTTGATAACATAGCAATTTTGAGTATAATTAACTATCACAAAACTATTGTTCATCTAAACAAAAGTGTTCCTAATGAAACAAATATAGACTTATTGTAGATTTGATTAGATACCTGCATTGATAATCACCACAAACTCCAAAAAATCCCTATAGGAGAAAATGTCTATAGGGATATGTACTAAAAATGTTGAGTAGAAGAATGTTTTATGAGTATGTGGTCAATCAAGGAAGTGAACTTTATAATGAACAACCTCAAGGTTGACTGTTAGTTTTGTTTTATGTTGACCTGCCATTCAAAAACAAAAAGTGAGACAATTTGTCACAGTAGAAAGAGGCAAGTATTGGGAATATATTAGAGGAAAGAGTCCTCTAATATAAAGAACATGAAGGGAAAAGTCAGTCATGTATCCAGGGCTTGAAGGGAAAAGAGGAAATTAGAGAGAAAAGGACTAGAGTCACATACCTCACTACTCTAGACCTCTGCCCATGAGTCTTCTGCTTGGCCATCTGTCCCTTTACTCATATCCTATCTCAAATTTAATATGAAAACAAACCAAGAGGTGAAGAAGAAAATAAACAGCATAATAAAGGGTGATTCCATAATTATTTTCAGCCACTTCTATTTGGACAAGGCTAATGGCACCCCACTCCAGTACTCTTGCCTGGAAAATCACATGGACAGAGGAGCCTAGTAGGCTGCAGTCCACGGGGACGCTGAGGGTTGGACCCGACTAAGCGACTTCCCTTTCACTTTTCACTTTCATGCATTGGAGAAGGAAATGGCAACCCACTCCAGTGTTCTTGCCTGGAGAATCCCAGGGATGGGGGAGCCTGGTGGGCTGCTGTCTCTGGGGTCGCACAGAGTTGGACACGACTGAAGAGACTTAGCAGCAGCAGCAGCCCTAGCTATATTAAAAAGCAGAGACTACTTTGTCAACAAAGATCAGTCAAGGCTATGATTTTACCAGTAGCCATGTATGGATGTGAGAGTTGTACCATAAAGAAAGCTGAGCACTGAAGAATTGATGCTTTTGAAATATGGTGTTGGAGAAGACTCTTGAGAGTCCCTTGAACTGCAAGGAGATCAAACCAGTCATTCTTAAAGGAAATCAGTCCTGAATATTTTATATTGGAAGGACTGATGCTGAAGCTGAAACTCCAATACTTTGGCCACCTGATGCAAAGAGCTGACTCATTAGAAAAGACCCTGAGGATGGAAAAGATTGAAGGCAGGAGGAAAAGGGGATGACAGAGGATGAAATGGTTGGATGGCATCACTGACTTGATGGACATGAGTTTGAACAAGCTCCAGGAGTTGGTGATGTACAGGGAAGCCTGGCATGCTGCAGTCCACAGGGTTGCAAAAAGTTGGACACAACTGAACGACTGAACTGAACTGCCCTATCTATAGAACACCTGGTTGACTCAGTGGTAAAGAATCTGCCTGCCAATGCAGAATATGCAAGAGGCTCAGGTGCCATCCCTGGGTCAGGAAGATCCCCTGGAGGAGGAAATGACAATCCACTCCATTATTTTTGCTGGGAAAATCCCATAGACCGAGGAGTCTAGAGGGCTACAGTCTGTGTGGTCACAAAGAGTGGGACACAACTGAGTGACTGAGTGGGCATGTATGCCCTACATGAAGCACCTAACAGGTTAAAGGGTAAAAGTAAATAAGGTAAACATCAAAAGGACTGTAGACGCATAAAAGATCAATGAAGTTCCTCATACAGTCTAGAAACGAAGAATCTCAAAGGAATAATCTAGAAATACTTTTATTGTTCATTTAGCAATATGCCCAGTTGATACTATCCCAGATGCTGGACACATGGGGAAAGTGAAGGTTGGGATGAGGGAGTGAACAGGCTAACCTTTCACAGGGATCTGATCATTCTTATTCACTGCTGCATATCCAGCACTGAGACTCATTAAACATGTGCTGAATGAAGAAAAAATACAGGGAAGTCAAGGGCTATCAATTCTTACAGAGAAAAGAAAAAAAGTTGATATAACACGATACTAATCAAATCAATGATACAGGTAAGGTTTACCTTGGGCAAGAAAGGAGAGAATGTTATTGTTTCACACCTGAAATGTTTAGTAGCAGGGTTCAGTAGGCACTTCCCTACAATATACGCTAACCTAGCAATCCTAACTCTATTGGGAGTTTTGCTGGTATTTGTCAGCGTCTAAAACTGCACTGTCCGATACACTAGCCATTAGCCACAGACACCTACTCAGATTTAAACTACTTAACATTTAATTTAAAATTTTGTTACTCACTTGCATTAGCCACAGTTCAATGTCTCAGTTCAGTTCAGTCGATCAGTCGTGTCTGACTCTTTGTGACCCCCATGAATCACAGCACGCCAGGCCTCCCTGTCCATCACCAACTCCTGGAGTTCACCCAGATTCATGTCCATCGAGTCAGTGATGCCATCCAGCCATCTCATCCTCTGTCGTCCCCTTCTTCTCCTGCCCCCAATCCCTCCCAGCATCAGAGTCTTTTCCAATGAGTCAACTCTTAGCATCAGGTGGCCAAAGTACTGGAGTTTCAGCTTTAGCATCATTCCTTCCAAAGAAATCCCAGGGCTGATCTCCTTTAGAATGGACTGGTTGGATCTCCTTGCCATCCAAGGAACTCTCAAGTCTTCTCCAACACCACAGTTCAAAAGCATCAATTCTTCGGCACTCAGCCTTCTTCATAGTCCAGCTCTCGCATCCATACATGACCACAGGAAAAACCATAGCCTTGACTAGACGAACCTTTGTTAGCAAAGTAACGTCTCTGCTTTTGAATATGCTATCTAGGTTGGTCATAACTTTCCTTCCAAAGAGCAAGCGTCTTTTAATTTCATGGCTGCAGTCACCATCTGCAGTGATTTTGGAGCCCAGAAAAAGAAAGTCTGACACTGTTTCCACTGTTTCCCCATCTATTTCCCATGAAGTGATGGGACCAGATGCCTAGTGGCTACCATTATCCTAGAAATCTCAATTATACTGCTCTCTTCCATACCATGCTACATTAAAACATAAAAGTAGCCAGAATTTTATAAATGAGAGAAATAAGACACAGTGCACACACACGCACACACACACAGAGCTAAATCAGTCCATATCAACTCAGCATCTAAAGGAGCCAAGTCAATTTTTTTTATGATAAATCTCACTTCCTCCCAAATACAACTGAATCTGAATAACACAGGTTTGAACTATGTAGGCCTACTTATACATGGATTTTTTTCAATAAATACATTGGAAAAATGATCTGAGACAATTTGAAAAACTGTATAGCCTAAAATATGTAAAAAATTAAGTATGTCACAAATCCATAAAATACATGTAGATACTAACCTATTTTATCGTTTACTGCCATAAAAAATACTCATATCTATTATTAAAAAGTTAAAATGTATCAAAATTTGTATGCACACTTGCAGATGATTCATTCTTTAGTGTATGTGCTAGGCTACTCTGAAGCAATTGTATAAATTACTACACCACCACAAAGTAATCTATATTGCTGCTTCTTCATTATCAATGCGTGAGTGATTAGATCTGTACATAAAGATGAATTTCTTTTTCACATTCTTTTGCTTTTTGGCCATGCCACATGACATGCTGGATCTTACTTCCCTAACCAGGGATCAAACCAGTGCCCCCCTACATAGAAGCAAGGAATCCTAACCACTGGTCCATTGAGGAATTCCAATCTTTTTCACTGTTGATGTCTAGTAATACATATAACATCTATAGTGTTTTGTGTAATTTAAGATAATACAGATGTAAGTACTAACAGATGATTAATCTTGTAAAAAGATGACATAAACTTACGGTATCAGTAAACACAATCAGATCAGAGCAGATCAGTCACTCAGTCACGTCTGACTCTTTGCAACCCCATGATTGCAGCACGCCAGGCCCCCCTGTCCATCACCAACTCCCGGAGTTCACCCAAACTTGCGTCCATCGAGTCAGTGATGCCATCCAGCCATCTCATCCTCTGTCGTCCCCTTCTCCTCCTGCCCTCAACCCCTCCCAGCATCAGAGTCTTCTCCAATGAGTCAACTCTTCGCATGAGGTGGCCAAAATACTGGAGTTTCAGCTTTAGCATCATTCCTTCCAAAGAAATCCCAGGGCTGATCTCCTTCAGAATGGACTGGTTGGATCTCCTTGCAGTCCAAGGGGCTCTCAAGAGTCTTCTCCAACACCACAGTTCAAAAGCATCAATTCTTCGGCACTCAGCCTTCTTCACAGTCCAGCTCTCACATCCATACATGACCACAGGAAAAACCAGAGCCTTGACTAGATGAACCTTTGTTAGCAAAGTAATGTCTCTGCTTTTGAATATGCTATCTAGGTTGGTCATAACTTTCCTTCCAAGGAGTAAGCGTCTTTTAATTTTATGGCTGCAATCACCATCTGAGTGATTTTGGAGTCCCAAAAAATAAAGTCTGATACTGTTTCCCCATCTATTTTCCATGAAGTGATGGGACCAGATGCCATGATCTTCATTTTCTGAATGTTGAGTTTTAAGCCAACTTTTTCACTCTCCTCTTTCAAAGATAATTTTCTACATACATGTCTAGCTATCACTGGGAAACATGAGAACCATATATTATTACATATTTGTATCCAGTTTTCTAGAACCCAGTACAATCTTACCAAGCAATATTTGCCAAATCCTGACACTTGTGGATTTGCATCTACCTGTTTACAGACACTGGTTGAAAATCTTGTAAGAATCTGACAACTCGCCTTTAAAATTGGCTGTGTACTGGGATTCAGTAATAGATCTGTTACACCACAATTACCAAGCCAAAGTTGCATTTTATTTCTAAATGCCCATAGAATTTTTATTCAAACTGGAAAGTCTCTGGTACAAAAAGTATTCCCTTAAAGTCTGCACTTCATGAGGTTATCTAATTTGGTTCACCAATTAGATGCAATCTGCATTATCCTAAATCATAAAACAAGCTGAGTGAGGTTTATTTAGCTAGAAATCCCTTGGTAAATTATAAAAAGTTAGACATAAACCGGGCAAGCATCATTGCATAATCACTAATTACAAAACTGATTGACTTTGGATTTTTCTGGTGGTCCAATAAAAGGGAATCTGCCTGCCAGTGCAGGGGATATAGGTTCAATCCCTGGTACACGAAGATTCCACATGCTACAGGGCAACTAAGACCATGCGCCAAAACTACTGAAGCCTGAAAGCCCTAGAGCCTATGCTCTGCAACTAGAGAAGTCAACTCACTGAAAAGCCCGAATGTGGCAATGAGGACCCAGTGCAATCAAAAGTCAAATAAATAACTTTTTAAGTGAATGACTTTATGACAAAATTAAAGGTTAATTTGAAACCTCACCTAGAAATGAAAAACAAAACAAAGCTTAAAATAGAAGAAAATAATGCACTAATTTGGATATATGTATACATTAAAGCTGTGTTTTTCATATACCAAAAGAAAAAAGGGTCGGAGTATAAGTAAGTGTGGAAATACCTGCTTATCCTTTTTGCCTTAATTAACTTTTCCCTACAAAGGGTATTATTGAGTTCTCTTTTCTTAACAAGGACTATATAAGACCAAACTTATAAGTTTGTAAATATATAAGGTTACAAACTTGGGAAACACTATGACTTTTGGAGAAAGTAGTGCTACTTACAAATTGCCCAAGTTAAAAAGAGTAGAAGATAAAGAACTCTAATTATGCAAGAAGTCAATAGCTCTTTTGCAAACCTGAACATAAAGGACTTCCATCATATCAGTTCAGTTCAGTCACTCAGTCGTGTCCGACTCTTTGCGACCCCATGAATTGCAGCACACCAGGCCTCCCTGTCCATCACCAACTCCCGGAGGTCACTCTGATTCATGTCCATGGAGTCAGTGATGCCATCCAACCATCTCATCCTCTGTTGTCCCCTTCTCCTCCTGCCCCCAATCCCTCCCAGCATCAGAGTCTTCTCCAATGAGTCAACTCTTCGCATGAGGTGGCCAAAGTACTGGAGTTTCACCTTTAGCATCATTCCTTCCAAAGAACACCCAAGGCTGATCTCCTTCAGAATGGACTGGTTGGATCTCCTTGCAGTCCAAGGGACTCTCAAGAGTCTTCTCCAACACCATACTTCAAAAGCATTAATTACTCAGTCCTCAGCCTTCTTCAGAGTCCAACTCTCACATCCATACATGACTACTGGAAAAACTATAGCCTTGACTAGACAGACCACTGTTGGCAAAGTAATGTCTCTGTTTTTTAATATGCTATCTAGGTTGGTCATAATTTTCCCTCCAAGGAGTAGGCATCTTTTAATTTCATGGCTGCAATCACCATCTGCAGTGATTTTGGAGCCCATAAAAATAAAGTCTGACACTGTTTCCACTGTTTCTCCATCTATTTCCCATGTAGTGATGGGACCAGATGCCATGATCTTCGTTTTCTGAATGTCGAGCTTTAAGCCAACCTTTTCACTCTCCACTTTCACTTTCATCAAGAGGCTTTTTAGTTCCTCTTCACTTTCTGCCATAAGGGTGGTGTCATCTGCATATCTGAGGTTATTGATATTTCTCCCGGCAATCTTGATTCCAGCTTGTGCTTCTTCCAGTCCAGTGTTTCTTATGATGTACTCTGCATATAAGTTAGATAACCAGGGTGACAATATACAGCCTTGACGTACTCCTTTTCCTATCTGGAACCAGTCTGTTGTTCCATGTCCAGTTCTAACTGTTGCTTCCTGACCTGCATACAGATTTCTCAAGAGGCAGGTCAGGTGGTCTGGTATTCCCATCTCTTTCAGAATTTTCCACAGTTTATTGTTATCCACACAGGCAAAGGCTTTGGCATAGTCAATAAAGCAGAAATAGATATTTTTCTGGAACTCTTTTGCTTTTTCGATGATTCAGCGGATGTTGGCAATTTGATCTCTGGTTCCTCTGCCTTTTGTAAATCCAGCTTGAACATCAGGAAGTTCACGGTTCACATATTGCTGAAGCCTGGCTTGGAGAATTTTGAGCATTACTTTACTAGGATGTGAGATGAGTGCAATTGTGTGGTAGTTTGAGCACTCTTTGGCATTGCCTTTCTTTGGGATTGGAATGAAAACTGACCTTTTCCAGTTCTGTGGCCACTGCTGAGTTTTCCAAATTTGCTGGCATATTGAGTACAGCACGTTCTGGACTGTTAAACACTGTCCCGAAAAACCTAAAGTTCTCACTTTACAGAAGGAACACCAAGTGATGACTCTAAAGAAGGTACACTCTTAAAAAGGTATCATGTTTTCAAATGGGAAGTGTAAGGAATGATATGAAAAAGGTTTTTCATGCCTTACTAATTTTGATGATATGAGTCATATTTGACTAGCCTTGTTAAGTGTCCATTGTCAAGAGTAGCTTAGGAAGAAAGAAATGTCCTCACTTACTGCCAAACTGTCATTTAGATATATTTAGAATCTTATTCCCATTTAAAGTTCTCACTGCAGAGTATAAATTCAAGTTGCTACTGTTATTCAGTGCTAAGTCATGTCCCACTCTTTGCGATCCCATGAACTACAGCACCCCAGGCTCCTCTGTCCTCCACTATTTCCTGGAGTTAGCTCAAATTCATGTCCATTGAATCACTAATGCTATCTATCTCATCCTCTGCTGCCCCTCCTCCTTTTGCCTTTAATCTTTCCCAGCCTCAAGGTCTTTTCCAATAAGTCGGGTCTTCTCATCAGGTGATCAAAGTTTTGCAGCTTCAGCTTCAGTATTAGTCCTTACAATGAATAGTCAGGACTGATTTCCTTTAGGATTGACTGGTTGGGTCTCCTTGTGGTCCAAGGGACTTCAAGAGTCTTCTCCAAAACCACAATTTAAAAGCATCAATTCTTTCGTGTTCAGCCTTTATGGTCCAACTCTCACATCCGTACATGACTACTGAAAAAACCATAGCTTTGACTATACAGAACTTTGTCAGCAAAGTGATAGCTCTGTTATTAATATGCTATCTAGGTTTGTCATAGCTTCCCTTCCAAGGACAAGTATATTTTAAATTCATAAACTAAAAGTCTCCCCTTAAATGCTTAAAATACTTGAAGGAAACTCCAATATGTAGTTATTGATGGTATAAAGCAATTTTATCAATTTGTTTTATAAAAATTTGACTTTGCATTTCTATCAGGAGATGGAAACAAGAACCTTCCTCCAAAGGTTTACTGTCAAAATACAGAACATAATACTTTCCTGCCAATTGACCTGCCTAGATGGCAGGGGGGAAAGAAATAACTAGAGTTTTTGCCATCTAATATTTGAGGCTAACTTAAATAAATATCACTGTCATATAATGAAACAGTTTAGTGTCTTCTGCTAAACCACTACAACTTAACCACTACAACTACAACTCTCATTCATTGAGCAGTTATTTTATGTCAGGCACAACATTGAATGCATTGCAAATACAAATAATGACTGTATTAGATAGTTTTTTATTATCTCAATGTTCAGAAAAAAAATATTGAAACTCAGAGTTTAAAACACATGGTATGGTCAAATCATTAGAAACCAGCAGAGAAGAGATCTACAATACAGTCAAATCCTGACTCTAAAGCTTTGTTGTTCCTATATTGCTCCTTAAATTGTCCACAAAACATGCTACACATTTTTTTAAAGAAGGAAAACAGATTTTTATTCCCCAGTTTTCTCACTGCTAAAATGGTATTGAGGGAATTCCCTGGCAGTCCAATGGTTAGGACTACACACTTCCACGGCAGGAGGCCCAGGTTCAATCCCTGGTCGGGGACCTAAGATCCCACAGGCCACCTAGGGCATGGCCAAAGACAGCAAAGAAAAAAATTTCAAAATAAAATGAAACTGCCATTGCCTTCTTTGTTGATTCACATGTAGGTTAAAATTAAACTAGATATGTAAAACTTCTTTAAAAAATAAATTTTTTGCAGGTCTTATGAAGGTCTTCTACCATCTCAATTGCTCTACAGAAACTGGTAAGATTCGTTTCTTCTAGGAAGGGAACCAGGTAGATGTTAAGAAACGGTAGAAAGGAAGACTTTTATTACATGCCCTTTTACTCTTCCAAACTATATTAACTACTTTACCTGATCAAATAAATAAATAAAATTTGATTAGAAATTATTTCCTCAAATGATCCTTATAGTAATAGATTATAGCTTGAGACATCAGTATGAATTCATGTTTGACTTAATATAAGTACAGATGGTTACATATAGAAATAGACTATGCCAAGGCCTTTGACTGTGTAGACCACAATAAACTGTGGAAAATTCTGAAGGAGATGGGAATACCAGACCACCTGATCTGCCTCTTAAGAAATCTGTATGCAGGTCAGGAAGCAACAGTTAGAACTGGTCATGGAACAACAGACTGGTTCCAAATAGGAAAAGGAGTACGTCAAGGCTGTATATTGTCACCATGTTTATTTAACTTATATGCAGAGTACATCATGAGAAATGCTGGACTGGAAGAAACACAAGCTGGAATCAAGATTGCTGGGAGAAATATCAATAACCTCAGATATGCAGATGATACCACCCTAATGGCAGAAAGTGAAGAGGAACTAAAAAGCCTCTTGATGAAAGTGAAAGTGGAGAGTGAAAAGGTTGGCTTAAAGCTCAACATTCAGAAAACGAAGATCATGGCATCTGGTCCCATCACTACATGGGAAATAGATGGAGAAACAGTGGAAACAGTGTCAGACTTTATTTTTATGGGCTCCAAAATCACTGCAGATGGTGATTGCAGCCATGAAATTAAAAGACGCTTACTCCTGGGAAGGAAAGTTATGACCAACCTAGATAGCATATTCAAAAGCAGAGACATCACTTTGCCAACAAAGGTTCGCCTAGTCAAGGCTATGGTCTTTCCAGTAGTCATGTATGGATGTGAGAGTTGGACTGTGAAGAAGGCTGAGCGCCGAAGAATTGATGCTTTTGAACTGTGGTGTTGGAGAAGACTCTTGAGAGTCCCTTGGACTGCAAGGAGATCCAACCGGTCCATTCTGAAGGAGATCAGCCTTGGGTGTTCTTTGGAAGGAATGATGCTAAAGCTGAAACTCCAGTATTTTTGCCACCTCATGCGAAGAGTTGACTCATTGGAGAAGACTCTGATGCTGGGAGGGATTGGGGGCAGGAGGAGAAGGGGACAACAGAGGATGAGATGGCTGGATGGCATCACTGACTCGATGGATGTGAGTCTGAGTGACCTCCGAGAGCTGGTGATGCATAGGGAGGCCTGGCGTGCTGCAGTTCATGGGGTTGCAAAGAGTTGGACACGACTGAGCGACTGATCTGATCTGATCTGATATATACACAGCTTACTATATACACATATATTACTATTTTTTGCTCTGTCAATTTAAAGTATGTAAAAAAGTAAAGATACTCCTATAGAAGCAAACATATCTAGAGTCCAGATCTTGGTTTCTAATATGATTTTTCAATAAAAAGAAAGGGCTCTTTGGAGAAATGGTTGATTTTAAGACCAGGACAAGAATTACAGAAGATGAGCCTGGAGCATTTTGTAGTGTCAATAAGTGAGGAAGTATTAAAAAAAAAAAAAAACACAAAGATGGGGATATGTCAAATGAGCATGGAAACCACTGAACATCCAAAGGCCAAAGCTGAAATAATTTGATCAAGAAAATAAAATAGTACTGGATTATAAACCAAAGTATAAAATAAATATCCATGAATCTATATGAAAATAGATAAATTATTGAATAAAGTAATAAATGGAGGAGAAGAGACAAATCCTTTGTGCAGAATTCCAAAAAATGTACGTAGATATTCTGCCCTCAAGGAGGGGAAATAAACCTCCCCATTCTGTAGGTGAGGACTGTAAATAATGACTTCCTTCCAAAGAGTAAAAGATGGAAAGTGGGAGGCTTCCTCAGTGGTCCAGTGGTTAAGAATTTGCCTGCCAGTTTAAGCCTGGTCCAGGAAAAGTCCGCATGCTGCAGAGCAACTAAGCCTGTGTGCTGCAGCTACTGAGCCTGCATGCCCTAGAGCCCATGCCCTAGAGCCCACGTTCCGTAACAAGAGAAGCAACTGCAATGAGAAGACTAAGCACTGCAGCAAAGAGTAGGCCTTGCTCAAAGCAAGGAGAGAAAGACTACATGTAGCAACAAAGGGCCAGGGCAGCCAATAAACAAACAAATAAATTTTAATGAAGTGGGAAAAAGAATAATTTTACAGTGGAAAAATTTGACAAGTACAACTTCAGTCAAGTGATCAAGGTCAACATCCACAGGCATAAGTCATGTCCATAATATGTACTCTTGCTAGGAGGAGATGAAAATGGCAGTTTACCCCTATGATTTTTCTCCCAGTGACCCATAAGCCCAGTCTTATCATGAAAAAAAAAAAAAAAAAAAATTAGTCCCATGGAGATAGAACATCCTACTTTTCATCCTAATTTGAAAGAGACTGCCATAACTAAAAGGAGTCTAAAGAGATACGACATCTAAATGAAATGCAGAACCCCGGATGGGGTCCTAGAAAAAGGACATTAGGTTAAAAACTAAAGCAATATAAACGAACTATGAACAATAGTTGCTGCTTCCCTGATGACTCAGCCAGTAAAGAATCCTCCTGCAATGCAGGTGACCCAGGTTCAATCCTTGAGCTGGGAAGATCGCCTGGAGAAGGGAATGGCAACCCACTCCAGTATTCTTTCTTGCCTGGAAAATTTCATGGACAGAGGAGCCTGGCGGGCTACAGTTCATGGGTTACAAAGAGTCAGACACAACTGAGGGACCAACAACCACCAACAACCAACTATGAACAATAGAATAATGTATTGATATTGGTTCATTAGTTATGACACATATATTATACTGATGAATGATATTAATAAGAGGGAAAACAAAGTGTGGGTATAAGGGAATTCTGTGCTGCTGCTGCTAAGTCGCTTCAGTCGTGTCCAACTCTGTGTGACCCCATAGACGGCCACCCACCAGGCTCCCCCGTCCCTGGGATTCTCCAGGCAAGAACACTGGAGTGGGTTGCCATTGCCTTCTCCAAGGGAACTCTGTACTATCATCTAATTTTATTCTGTAAATATAAAACCATTCTAAAAAATAAAATCTATTGTATTAAAAATAAGAAAAAGTAAAACAATGGTTTTCCAGACATTGGAAATCAGGGCAATGACTCCCAAGAGAAGGTAAGCAAACAATATAAATTGTAAGCTGCCTCAGCTCACTTTCTAACCAATCCAAAGGACATCAAACAATGGAAGTATTTATATGCTGCCTTGTTGTTATTGTTTATTGTCACTAAGTTGTTATTGTCACTAAGTCATGTCCACTTCTTTGGGGATCCCATGGACTGTGGCCCATCAGACTCCTCTGTCCATGGGATTTCCCAGGCCTCGGTGAATTTAAATATTAATACTACAGCAATTTGATAATTTAGCAGTTTCTTAAAACTCAATATATATCAACTCTATGATCCAGCCCTTCCAAGAGAATTAAATAATATGTCCATACAAAGACATATAAAGTGCAAAGACTTGTACTTGTTCATGGAAAATTTGTAATGTCTATCAGTAAGTTAATGTCCATCAGTACGTGAATGTCCCTCAGTAAGTGAATAGGTAAACAAATTGTGGCAAATCAATACAGTACTATTCAACAATAAAAATAATGAACTATTAATATACTCAATATCATGGATGAATCTCAAAGTAATTACACTGAATGAAAGAAACCAGACCCCAGCAAAAAATAAACATTCTGTACAATTTCATTTATATAAAATAATAGAATAAAGTGAAAACAAATTTACAGTATCAGAAATCAAATTTGTGGTTTCCTGAGGACGGGGAGAGAAAGTAGGAAAGACTGGATTTTTAAGAAGTATAGGAAAGTTAGGGTTTCATTTTATTAATTGTGGTGGCAGTTTTTTCACTGTATATACACACCAGGACTCCTCAAACTGTATGCTTTAAATATATGCAATTTATTATGTGTCAAATATACCTCAATAAATCTGTAATAAAATATTAGTTAATAATATAGTATAACTAATTCAATAAAATAAGAATTTGAGCCCATTCTGATATAAGTCAACAAATACAAACAGAAAGCTCCATCTTAAAGTTGAATTCCAGCTAAAAAATGTAGACAGAATGATAGAATTAGAAAATAAATTCATCAATCACCATCGTAATAAATGATTAAAGCAAAAGATATCAATGGATATTGTAATCACAGGGTAATTTTTTTTTCATTTTTTTTCTTTTACTTTTTTTTAACTTTCTGATTAGTACTGGAGTACAGCCAATTAACAATGTGCGGTTTCAGGTGAACAGTGAACAGACTCAGCCATACATATACATTTATCTATTCTTCCCCAAACTCCCCCCCCCCTATCCAGGCTGCCACATAACATTGAGCAGAGTGCCATATGCTATACAGTAGGTCCTTATTGGTTATCCACTTTATTTTTTTTTAATTTTAATTTAAATTTTACAATATTGTATTGGTTTTGCCATATATTAAAATGAATCTGCCACAGGTATACATGTGTTCCCCATCCTGAACCCTCCTCCCTCCTCCCTCTGCATACTATCCCTCTGGGTCGTCCCAGTGCACCAGCCCCAAGCATCCAGTATCGTGTATCAAACCTGGACTGGTGACTCATTTAATATATGATATTATACATATTTCAATGCCATTCTCCCAAATCATCCCACCCTCTCTCTCTCCCACAGAGTCCAAAAGACTGTTCTATACATCAGTGTCTCTTTTGCTGTCTCGTATATAGGGTTATCCACTTTAAATCTAGTAGTGTGTGCATATCCACCCTAAACTCCCTAACTATCCCTTCACCCATCCTTACCCTGGCAACCATAAGTTCATTCTCTAAGTCTGTGAGTCTCTTTCTGTTTCCACATATAAGGGTTGTCATATGATATTTCTGGGCTTTCCTGGTTACTCAGTGGTAAAGAACACGTCTGCCAATCCGGGAATCACAGATTCAGTCCTTGGGTCAGCAAGATTCTCTGGAAAAGCAAATGGCAATCCACTCCAGTGTTCTTGCCTGGGAAATCCTATGGACAGAGCAGACTGTCAGGCTGTAGTCCATGGGGTCGCAAAAGAGTCAGGTACCACTTAGCACGTAAAGAGCAACAATACAATATTTCTCCTTCTCTGTCTGACTTATTCAGTATGACGATCTCTATCTAGTTCCACCCATGTTGTTACAAATGGCATTATTTCATTCCTTTTAATGGCTGAGTAATATTCCATCATAAATATACATACCACATCTTCTTTATCCATTTCTTTGTAAATGGACATTTAGGTTGTTTCCATGTCTTGATTCAACAGTGCTACAGTGAACACTGGGGTGCATGTATACTTTTGGATCATGTTTTTCTCCAGATATATGCCCAGGAGTGGTATTGCAGGGTCATATGGTTTTTCCTGTGGTCATGTATGGATGTGAGAGTTGGACTGTGAAGAAGGCTGAGCACCGAAGAATTGATGTTTTTGAACTGTGGTGTTGGAGAAGACTCTTGAGAGTCCCTTGGACTGCAAGGAGATCCAACCAGTCCATTCTGAAGGAGATCAGCCCTGGGATTTCTTTGGAAGGAATGATGCTAAAGCTGAAACTCCAGTACTTTGGCCACCTCATGCGAGGAGTTGGAGTTGACTCTAATGCTGGGAGGAATTGGGGACAGGAGGAGAAGGGAATGACAGAGGATGAGATGGCTGGATGGCATCACTGACTCAATGGACGTGAGTCTCAGTGAGCTCTGGGAGTTGCTGATGGACAGGGAGGCCTGGCGTGCTGCGATTCATGAGGTTGCAAAGAGTAGGACAAGACTGAGCGACTGATCTGATCTGATCTGATGGTGCTTCTATTTTTAGTTTTTTAAGGAACCTCTATACTGTTCTCCATAGTGGCTGTACCAATTTAAATTCCCACCAGCAGTGTAGGAGGGTTCACAGGATAAAATTTTGATAAGAAAAAGAATATGTATGTACAGAGTCTCAAAATAAATTCCCCTCAGAATCTATTAATTCCTCAACTGACTATCTTTAGTAATGAGAAAAAATAATGTGTGCTTTCTGACATGAGGCATTGAAAACAGCACCATTTCTGTGGTATCCACACCAAAAAGTATATCCTGAATATAGCCATGAAAAAAAAAATCAGAGAAATCCAAACTGAAGGAAATTCTATAAAATAACTAACCTATATATACTCTAAAAATATCAAAATCATGAAAAACAAACAAAACCTAAGGAAGTACAAATTGAAAGAAATTAAACAGACATGACAATGAAATACAATGCATGACTTTCTGAATTGGATTTTGAACCAGAAAGGAAAGGAGAGAAGGGCAATAATTTTGTTACTACTATTCCTTTTTTTTTTTTTTTTTTTTTTTGGCCACACCACATGGCACATGTGATCTTAGTTCTCCATCCAGGGATTGAACCTATACCCCCTACATTGGAATCACAGAGTCTTAACCACTGGACTGCCAAGGAAGTCCTCTATTCCTTTCTATATTAGACAACTGGAGAAATTTGCATGGATTTTGTGGATTAGATGAATGTATTGTTGCCATGTTAATGTCCTGAATTCAATGGGGATATTGAATTTACGTATGCAAGTGTCATTGTTTTAGTATATATACACTAAAGTATTCAGGAGTAATTTGGAAACATGTCTACAACTTAACCTCAAACATTTCAAAATGAAAATAATGATATATGGGAGAAAATGAAGACAAATATTCATAATTAGGAAACCTGAGTGAAGTATATAGAGTAGTTCTTTGTGTCATTATCAGATCAGATCCGATCAGATCAGTCGCTGAGTCGTGTCCGACTCTTTGCGACCCCCTGAACTGCAGCACGCCAGGCCCCCCTGTCCATCACCAGCACCCGGAGGTCACCCAGACTCACATCCATCGAGTCAGTGATGCCATCCAGCCATCTCATCCTCTGTCGTCCCCTTCTCCTCCTGCCCTCAATCCCTCCCAGCATCAGAGTCTTCTCCAATGAGTCAACTCTTCGCATGAGGTGGCCAAAATACTGGACTTTAAGCTTTAGCATCATTCCTTCTAAAGAAATTCCAGGATTGATCTCCTTTAGAATGGACTGGTTGGATCTCCTTGCAGTCCAAGGGACTCTCAAGAGACTTCTCCAACACCACAGTTCAAAAGCATCAATTCTTCGGCGCTCAGCCTTCTTCACAGTCCAGCTCTCACATCCATACATGACCACAGGAAAGACCATAGCCTTGACTAGGTGAACCTTTGTTGGTAAAGTAATGTCTCTGCTTTTGAATATGCTATCTAGGTTGGTCATAACTTTCCTTCCAAGGAGTAAGCGTCTTTTAATTTCATGGCTGCAGTCACCATCTGCAGTGATTTTGGAGTCCAGAAAAATAAAGTCTGACACTGTTTCCACTGTTTCTCCATCTATTTCCCATGTAGTGATGGGACCAGATGCCATGATCTTTGTTTTCTGAATGTTGAGCTTTAAGCCAATCTTTTCACTCTCCACTTTCACTTTCATCAAGAGGCTTTTTATCCCCTCTTCACTTTCTGCCATAAAAGTGGTGTCATCTGCATATCTGAGGTTATTGATATTTCTCCCAGCAATCTTGATTCCAACTTGTGTTTCTTCCAGTCCAGCATTTCTCATGATGTACTCTGCATATAAGTTAAATAAACATGGTGACAATATGCAGCCTTGACGTACTCCTTTTCCTATTTGGAACCAGTCTGTTGTTCCATGACCAGTTCTAACTGTTGCTTCCTGACGTGCACACAGATTTCTCAAGAGGCAGATCAGGTGGTCTAGTATTCCCATCTCTTTCAGAATTGTCCATAGTTTATTGTGATCTACACAGTCAAAGGTTTTGGCATAGTCAATAAAGCAGAAATAGATGTTTTTCTGGAACTCTCTTGCTTTTTCCATGATCCAGCAGATGTTGGCAATTTGATCTCTGGTTCCTCTGCCTTTTCTAAAACCAGCTTGAACATCAGGAAGTTCACGGTTCACATATTGTTGAAGCCTGGCTTGGAGAATTTTGAGCATTACTTTACTAGCGTGTGAGATGAGTGCAATTGTTCGATAGTTTGAGCATTCTTTGGCATTGCCTTTCTTTGGGATTGGGATGAAAACTGACCTTTTCCAATCTTGTGGCCACTGCTGAGTTTTCCAAATTTGCTGGCATATTGAGTGCAGCACTTTCACAGCATCATCTTTCAGGATTTGGAAAAGCTCCACTAGCTTTGTTCATAGTGATGCTTTCTAAGGCCCACTTGACTTCACATTCCAGGATGTCTGGCTCTAGGTCAGTGATCACACCATCATGATTATCTGGGTCGTGAAGCTCTTTTTTGTACAGTTCTTCTGTGTATTCTTGCCATCTCTTCTTAATATCTTCTGCTTCTGTTAGGTCCATACCATTTCTGTCCTTTATCGTGCCCATCTTTGCATGAAATGTTCCTTTGGTATCTCTGATTTTCTTGAAGAGATCCCTAGTCTTTCCCATTCTGTTGTTTTCCTCGATTTCTTTGCATTGATCACTGAAGAAGGCTTTCTTATCTCTTCTTGCTCTTCTTTGGAACTCTGCATTCAGATGTTTATATCTTTCCTTTTCTCCTTTGCTTTTCGCTTCTCTTCTTTTTACAGCTATTTGTAAGGCCTCCCCAGACAGCCATTTTGCTTTTCTGCATTTCTTTTCCATGGGGATGATCTTGATCCCTGTCTCCTGTACAATGTCACGAACCTCATTCCATAGTTCATCAGGCACTCTATCTATCAGATCTAGGCCCTTAAATGTATTTCTCACTTCCACTGTATAATCATAAGGGATTTGATTTAGGTCATACCTGAATGGTCTAGTAGTTTTCCCTACTTTCTTCAATTTCAGTCTGAATTTGGCAATAAGGAGTTCATGGTAAGGTGTGATGGCTGTACCCCTCATCCAAGGTAAGGTGCGATGGCTGTGCTTCCCTGGAGCAGCCAGGATGAGATACCCCACGCCCAAGGTAAGAGAAACCCAAGTAAGACAGTCTTGAAAGAGGGCATCAGAGGGCAGATACACTGAAACCATTCTCACAGAAAACTAGTCAATCTAATCACACCAGGACCACACCCTTGTCTAACTCAATGAAATTAAGCCATGCCCGAGGGGCAACCCGGGATGGTCGGGTCATGGTGGAGAGATATGACAGGGTGTGGTCCGCTGGAGAAGGGAATGGCAAACCACTTCAGTATTCTTGCCTTGAGAACCCCATGAACAGTATGAAAAGGCAAAATGATAGAATACTGAAAGAGAAACTCCACAGGTCAGTAGGGGCCCAATATGCTGCTGGAGATCAGTGGAGAAATAACTCCAGAAAGAATGAAGGGATAGAGCCAAAGCAAAAAGAATACCCAGCTGTGGATGTGTCTGGTGATAGAAGCAAAGTCTGATGCTGTAAAGAACAATACTGCATAGGAACCTGGAATGTCAGGTCCATGAATCAAGGCAAATTGGAAGTGGTCAAACAAGAGATGGCAAGAGTGAATGTCGACATTCTAGGAATTAGCGAACTAAAATGGACTGGAATGGGTGAATTTAACTCAGATGACCATTATATCTACTACTGTGGGCAGGAATCCCTCAGAAGAAATGGAGTGGCCATCATGGTCAACAGAAGAGTCCGAAATGCAGTACTTGGATGCAATCTCAAAAATGACAGAATGATCTCTGTTCGTTTCCAAGGCAAACCATTCAATGTCACAGTAATCCAAGTCTATGCCCCAACCAGTAACGCAGAAGAAGCTGAAGTTGAACGGTTCTATGAAGACCTACAAGACCTTTTAGAACTAACACCCAAAAAAAATGTCCTTTTCATTATAGGGGACTGGAATGCAAAAGTAGGAAGTCAAGAAACACCTGGAGTAACAGACAAATTTGGCCTTGGAACACGGAATGAAGCAGGGCAAATGCTAACAGAGTTTTGCCAAGAAAATGCACTGGTCATAGCAAATACCCTCTTCCAACAACACAAGAGAAGACTCTATACTTGGACACCACCAGATGGTCAACACCGAAATCAGATCGATTATATTCTTTGCAGCCAAAGATGGAGAAGCTCTATACAATCAGCAAAAACAAGACCAGGAGCTGACTGTGGCTCAGACCATGAACTCCTTATTGCCAAATTCAGACTGAAATTGAAGAAAGTAGGGAAAACTACTAGACCATTCAGGTATGTGTCATTATTAGGTTGTATTTGTCTTGCAAATCTTTAAGAATGAAATTATTTTAAAATAAACTGCTAAAAATTTAAAAATATCAGTGAATTTGGGTAATGAGTTCATGACAGGCCTTTTTATTATTCTTGCATCTTTTCTGTAGATTTGAAATTAATTTCCCCTCCCCGAAAAACACAGGTAATAGAAACATTGGAAAGATGAAGCAGAGATGCTTCACTGGGATCTGCCCTAACCCGGTCATTCATACTCAACACAGGGGTGCCTATCCTGCACCAGGCACTGTGCTTGTGTCTGAGGATATAGACATGAATGGAATGAGCATGATCCGGAGGTTGTTAGAATTAGGGAGTCCAAGGTGGCCAGTCAGCTCTCTAATAAGATTCTTCACGAAATCCAACAAAAGGAAAGGAGAATCTGCAGTAGAAATCATCCTATTTTAATCTCTGGATAACAGTATTGTTGTTGTTTAAAGCCCTTAAATACATCCAGTTCTCTGAAAATTACACGTATCACTTTATCTAGAAGAGCTGCATCATCATTTAATTCCACATCATTTAAAACCCAGTGTCCACCTAGAGGGGTGGGATGGTGGGGGTAGGAGGGACTCTCAAGAGGAAGGGGATATATGCATACTTACAGAAGATTCATGTTGTTGTACAGCAGAAATTAACACAACATTGTAAAACAATTATATTTCAATTAAAAAATATATTTTAAGGGACTTAGTTGGTGGTCCAGAGATTAAGAATCTGCCTGCCAGTGCAGGAGATACAGGTTTGATCTCTGATCCAGGAAGACTACACATGCCTCAGGGCACCTGTAATCCACAACTATGGAGTCCACACATCCTAGAGCCCATGCTCCAAGAAAAGAAAAGCCACAGCAATGAGAAGCCCACAAGCCCACACACTGCAACTAGGGAGTAGCCCCCTCTCACTGAAACTAGAGAAAGCCCTCACACGGCAAGGAACACCCAGCACAGCCAAAAATAAATAAACAAATTCAATTTTAAAAAGTGACCCAACATGATAAAATTTACTAAAGCACTAGCTAGCTTTAAGGAAAATAAGAAATAAACACATTTGAATACCTAATTATTGGGTAAATCCCTAACACAATGAATCTAAATTTGTATCAATAAAAAATGAAATAAAATTGAATGTCCAATAGTGTCACTTATTGAAATAAATAACAACTTTATAAAAAAACTTTACTCCCTTCTTGGATTAAATGTTTGTGTCTCCCTGAAATTCATATCAGGATGAATTCAAGGTCAGGAGGGGTGGCAGTGAGGAGATACCCCTCGTCCAAGGTAAGGAGCAGAGGCTGCACTTTTCTGGAGCAGCTGTGAGGATACCCCACACCCAAGGTAAGAAAAACCCAAGTAAGACGGTAGGTGTTGCAAGAGGGCATCAGAGGGCAGACACACTGAAATCATAATCACAGAAAATTAGCCAATCTGATCACACTAGGACCACAGCCTTGTCTAATTCAATAAAACTAAGCCATGCCCTGTGGGGCCACCCAAGATGGGTGGGTCATGGTGGAGAGGTCTGACAGAATGTGGCCCACTGGAGAAGGGATGGCAAACCACTTCAGTATTCTTGCCTTGAGAAACCCATGAACAGTATGAAAAGGCAAAATGATAGATTACTGAAAGAGGAACTCCACAGGTCAGTAGGTACCCAATATGCTACTGGAGTTGAGTGAAGAAATGACTTCAGAAAGAATAAAGGGATGGAGCCAAAGCAAAAACACCCAGTTGTGGATGTGACTGGTGATAGAAGCAAGGTACGATGCTGTAAAGAGCAATATTGCATAGGAACCTGGAATGTTAGGTCCATGAATCAAGGCAAATTGGAAGTGCTTGAACAGGAGATGGCAAGAGTGAACGTCAACATTCTAGGATGCAGTGAACTAAAATGGACTGGAATGGGTGAATTTAACTCAGATGACCATCATATCTACTACTGCAGGCAGGAATCACTTAGAGGAAATGGAGTAGCCATCATGGTCAACAAAAGAGTCCGAAATGCAGTACTTGGATGCAATCTCAAAAACGACAGAAAGATTTCTGTTCGTTTCTAAGGCAAACCATTCAATATCACAGTAATCCAAGTCTATGCGCCAACCAGTAACACTGAAGAAGCTGACATCACCAGATGGTCAACACCGAAATCAGATCAATTATATTATTTGAAGCCAAAGATGGAGAAGCTCTATACAATCAGCAAAAACAAGACCAGGAGCTGACTGTGGCTCAGACCATGAACTCCTTATTGCCAAATTCAGACTGAAATTGAAGAAAGTAGGGAAAACCACTAGACCATTCAGGTATGACCTAAATCAAATCCCTTATGATTATACAGTGGAAGTGAGAAATAGATTTAAGGGCCTAGATCTGATAGATAGAGTGCCTGATGAACTATGGAATGAGGTTCGTGACATTGTACAGGAGACAGGGATCAAGATCATCCCCATGGAAAAGAAATGCAAAAAAGCAAAATGGCTGTCTGGGGAGGCCTTATAAATAGCTGTGAAAAGAAGAGAAGCAAAAAACAAAGGAGAAAAGGAAAGATATAAACATCTGAATGCAGAGTTCCAAAGAATAGCAAGAAGAGATAAGAAAGCCTTCTTCGGTGATCAATGCAAAGAAATCGAGGAAAACAACAGAATGGGAAAGACTAGGGATCTCTTCAAGAAAATCAGAGATACCAACAGAACATTTCATGCAAACATGGGCTCAATAAAGAATAGAAATGGTATGGACCTATCAGAAGCAGAAGATATTAAGAAAAGGTGGCAAAAATACACAGAAGAACTGTACAAAAAAGATCTTCACGACCCAGATAATCACGATGGTGTGATCACTCACCTAGAGCCAGACAAACTGAAATGTGAAGTCAAGTGGGCCTTAGAAAGCATCACTACAAACAAAGCTGGTGGAGGTGATGGAATTCTAGTGAAGCTATTTCAAATCCTAAAAGATGCTGTGAAAGTGCTGCACTCAATCTGCCATCAAATTTGGAAAACTCAGCAGTGGCCACAGGACTGGAAAAGGTCAGTTTTCATTCCAATCCAAAGAAAGGCAATGCCAAAGAATGCTTAAACTACCACACAATTGCACTCATCTCATACACTAGTAAAGTAATGCTCAAAATTCTCCAAGCCAGGCTTCAGCAATACATGAACCGTGAACTTCCTGATGTTCCAGCTGGTTTTAGAAAAGCCACAGGAACCAGAGATCAAATTGCCAACATCCACTGGATCATGGAAAAAGCAAGAGAGTTCCAGAAAAACATCTATTTCTGCTTTATTGACTATGCCAAAGCCTTTGACTGTGTAGATCACAATAAACTATGGAAAATTCTGAAAGAGATGGGAATACCAGACCACCTGATCTGCCTCTTGAGACACCTATATGCAGGTCAGGAAGCAACAGTTAGAACTGGACATGCAACAACAGACTGGTTCCAAATAGGAAAAGGAGTATGTCAAGGCTGTATATTGTCACCCTGCTTATTTAACTTCTATGCATAGTACATGATGAGAAACGCTGGGCTGGAAGAAGCGCAAGCTAGAATCAAGATTGCTGGAAGAAATATCAATAACTTCAGATATGCAGACAACAACCTTATGGCAGAAAGTGAAGAGGAACTAAAAAGCCTCTTGAAAGTGATAGAGGAGAGTGAAAAAGTTGGCTTAAAGCTCAACATTCAGAAAATGAAGATCATGGCATCTGGTCCCATCACTTCATGGAAAATAGATGGGGAAACAGTGGAAACAGTGTCAGACTTTATTTGGGGGGGGGGCACCAAAGTCACTGCAGAAAGTTACTGCAGCCATGAAATTAAAAGACGCTTACTCCTTGGAAGGAAAATTATGACCAACCTAGACAGCATATTCAAAAGCAGAGAAATTACTTTGCCAACAAAGGTCCGTCTAGTCAAGGCTATGGTTTTACCTGTGGTCATGTATGGATGTGAGAACTGGACTGTGAAGAAAGCTGAGTGCCGAAGAATTGATGATTTTGAACTGTGGTGTTGGAGAAGACTCTTGAGAGTCCCTTGGACTGCAAGGAGATCCAACCAGTCCATTCTGGTTGGAGAATGGAGATCAGCCCTGGGATTTCTTTGGAAGGAATGATGCTAAAGCTGAAACTCCAATACTTTTGCCACCTCATGCGAAGAGTTGACTCATTGGAAAAGACTGATGCTGGGAGGGATTGGGGGCAGGAGGAGAAGGAGACAACAGAGGATGAGATGGCTGGATGGCATCACTGACTCGATGGACATGAGTCTGAGTGTACTCCAGGTGTTGGTGATGGACAGGGAGGCCTGGCGTGCTGTGATTCATGTGGTCGCAAAGAGTCGAACACGACTGAGCAACTGAACTGACTGACTGACTGAAATTCATATGTTAGACTCTAACCATTAATGTGATGGTTTTGGTAATTGTCCTTTAGGAAGTGATAAGGGTTAGAGTACATCATGAAGGTAGGGGCTTCATGATGAGATCACTAACCTTACAAAATGAGGAAAAGAGAAGAAAAGCCTTACGAATACACAGTAAGATGACATCCATCTGCAAGCCCTGAAGTGAGTTCTCAGCATGCTGCCACCGTAGTCTCTAACTCCCGCATCCAGAACTAGCAAAAAATAAACTTTGGTTGTTTAGGTCACCCAGATGGTATTTTATTATGGCATTTGGAGTTAAAACATTCACTTTTCCTCTTCCCTTTCCAATTCAGGATCCAATCCAGGATACAGTACTGTGCCTGTCATATCTCTTCATATTTTATCTGTCAGCATTATCAAAAAATGAGTGAACTAGAAGTGAAGTGGCTACAAGGAAAGTTTTACAAAAAAGATTTAATGACTAATATTTTTTTAGCTTTCTTTTTTTGTTTGTTTGTTTCTCAAATTCCATTGTTATTTTGTGGGCAAAAAGAAAACAAATTTAAGTCTAAATGTCATGAATGTGAAAGAAGGGAACTGATTTTCCCCTGACACAGTGACATACTCTAAATTAGCAAACTTCAGTGCACTACAGCTGGGGACAAGGCTATGGCAGAGGGAAATGATGAAGCAAATATGAATAACAGAAAGGCAGGAAAACAGCTGCTTCTGCCAAAAACTTAAAGAAGACCAAGTCCTGGGTCTACTGACTGCCTTCAGATTTGCTATACCAGGGCTAACTCTTCTAAAAACACTTACTAGATACCAGCCAGTGTGTTAAGTGCTTTAGGAAGTCTGTCTAAATTATATGCCCCCAATAATACAATAGTCATGTACGAATGTGAGAGTTGGACCATAAAGAAGCCCAAGTACCACAGAATTGGTCTTTCAAACTGAGATGCTAGAGAAGACTCTTGAGAGTCCCTTGGATAGCAAGGAGATGAAACCAGTCAATCCTAAAGGAAATCAACCCTCAATATTCATTGGAAGGACTGATGCTGAAGCTGTAACCCCAGTACTTTGGCCACCTGATATGAAGAGCCAACTCACTGGGAAAAACCCTGATGCTGGTGATAGCTTACAGTGAATGATGTTGAATTCATGATCTCTGAAAAAGAAGATTTAGTTTTGGTCCAAGGGCCAGGCTTGACCACTCAAGAGGTTTTACGTAGCAGAAGGACAGAGAAAGCTTCTGACACAGACTTCAGAAGGGAGATGGAGAATGCCCCCTTCCCTAGTCCTAGCAAGGGAATTCTATACTTTTTAATTGGCTATTAAAATAAATAGAAAGACTGTCACAAGGTTGTAAAGATCTTACTAGACCCACTCACATAATATATATTTTAATATAACAGTATTAGTAAGAAGGTTTTCATGAAGGAGAAATATGACCTCAAGCAGGATACATTATGTTATATAATCCTTACTAAGGAATGTGGGGAAAAAAATGTTTGTCCTTTCCTCCTCTTTGAGAATTCCAGACCCCTATCTCCTCCTTGAGAGCCCCAGACCCCTTTCTCCTCCTTGGGGACCCCAGACTTCTTATCAACCTGCCTAGGAATTGACTCTCCCATTCCCCCAACCTTTTCTTATAGGAAAATTATGTTGCCAAGGAAAAAGAAGGTCGTTTTCATTCCATAACTACTTCCTGTTGTTGAGGGTTCTGGTCCCTAAATTGTTGAAGCAACATATTCTCCTAACCCTCATAATGAGGGTCTCTGATCCAGGAGCCCCAAGTAATAGTTGGAGGAGGCTGTGGCACTCACAGGAGCCTAGACAACCATTTGTAATTTAAAAGCTTTCAGATGGTTAGAAACAAACCCCATTTTACAGTTACAAATGTAAGGCCAAATAGTCATCAAACCAAGTTAAAATCTAATCAAAATTAAAAGTCACATTATGTTCATAGTTAAAGTACAATATACCAGTCCATCTTAGGATTGTTAGATGTTATCAGACCAAGAAGAGGCATTGCATATAATTGTTGGTGAAGGTATTTGCAGAGTTGAAGAAAGTCCTTTCCTTGAAGTGGAGAAACCCACCATGGGAAGCCTTCAATTGATGAGGAGGTTGAAAAGCTGAAAGCTGGGTCACATAGTTAATTCTAAGGCTTCAGGGTCTATGACAATATCTGTGCACAAAAACAGTCTGCCATAGAGACAGTCCCTTCTTAGGGGCAGTTTGAGCCCTCATTAAAGCTATGAGTAAAACTTTAAACCAATTGCCTTGTGTTTCCTGAGTTAGCTTACACAGATGCCTCTTAATAATGTCATTAGCTTTTTCAATTTTTTCTAAAGATTGGGGTCTCCAGGAACAGTGTAAGTGATATTCTATTCCTAGAGTTTTCAACACCCCTTGAGTTACAGCAGCTTTAAAGGTGAAGCCATTGTCACTCTGAACTTTAGAGTTTAAGAGCCCTCTTACATAATGAGAAGTCAGTACAGTAAAATTTTGCCTATTTGTATACTTACGAGCTTTAGGCATTAGCAAAACAATAGTAGAAATTACCCTTAAGCAATGTGGCTACACTCTTTTTTCAGTAACAAACTAAACTCTGATCCTGTGGGCAAGCTCAAAGCAGAAGCCTGCAAGAGAGCATTTTAAAGAGTCTTAAAAGCCTTTTGAGTCTCTGGTGACTCAGAGACTGGTTTGGACCTGCTAAGTCTCAGTTATAAGTTTATATGAAGGCTGGACAAGTTCCTCATAACCCAGAATCCAAATGCAGCAATAGCCTGTAACGCCCAGGAATCCTCTCAATTGTCTTAAAGTCATAGGTAGAAGACGATTTAATATAGGCTTAAGTCCAGAAAGCATCCTTCAAATCAATGATTGAAAAATATTTGGTTCTTTCAGGAATTTCAGACAATGAAGTAAAAGGATTAGGCACTTATTATTCATATATCTTGAACTAGTCTCCAATTATCATTTGATTTATTTATACCCAGAATAGGAGTGTTGCATGGACTGTTACAGGGAATTAATAGCCCCTGCTCCTTTAAATTCTGAATGATGGGTTTTAACCTTTCCTTTACCTTGGGCTTTAGTGGGTACTGCTTTTGATATGGAAATAGGCGAGGGTCTTTGAGCTTGATAAAGACAGGAACAGCATTTTGTGCTTGACCCACAGTTTTTCCATCAGCCCACAATTTAGGATTTACATTTTGTTCAATTAATGGGAGAAAAAGAGCAGGCTCCATATTTATGAAAACAGAGGCCTGGACCTTGCTCAGTATATTCCTCCCCAGAAGCGGTGACAGAGAATCCAGCACGATTAGAAACTCATGAGAAAACAGCACAGAGTCCCAGTCGCAGCTTAAAGGATGACTGAAATAATAGCATTTGGCTCATCCTGACAGTCCCATTACAGTAGTGGATTGGGAGGAAAGCAGACCAGGACCTTCAGTGAGCACAGAGAAATTTGCCCCAGTGTCCAAAAGAAATCAACTGATTGGCCCTCCACAGTTATTAATATACCAGTTTCCTCAGGTGTAATCAGGACAGGAGCTCATATGGGGACCCCCAGGCACTGCCAGTCCCAATTTTCTTGAGAATCTGACCCCTGGGGCCTACATCTCATAGGGCAGTCTCCTCTCCACTATGGTCCTTTACAGACTGAACATGGAGCCTGCAGTGACTTAGATGCCTGAGGGCAATCCTGCTTGAGATGCCCCTCCTTTCCACAGTAATAACAAGTCTGTCCCTTTTCACCTGAGTCCCTCTGGGCATTTTTCTCAGGCTGTTTCAGAGCAGGTCTAACAGTCATTGTTGGGGCTTCAGTCTTTCCCTGGTCTTTTTTTGTCTCTTATTGTCCTCCTCATATTCTCTATCATAATACACAATCTGAGCCAGCTGCAACCATTTTTTTTAAAGACTGATTTGGTCCAAACACCTGTTTTCATAATTTATGGCAGATATCAGAAGCCAAATGAGTGAGAAATCTATCTTTAAGATCATTTCTCCTCTGCACTTTCAGGGTCAATGTCAGTAAACTGGCAGAGAGCCTCCCAGAGTCTATCTAGGAATGTATCAAGAGTTTATCAGGAATTTCCTTCTCTCCCTGTTCTATGTCAGCCAACTTAGTACAAAGTTTTAGCATGTGCTCACTTGGAGCCCTACAATAATGCAATTGGCAAAGTGGTTCTGATCCTACCCTCTTTTAGCCATGCTGTAGTCCCAGTCTGGCTCTGTCATAGGAACTACTTGGCTCCCAGTAGGGAGGAGGGCTATTTCATGTTCCTTCTTTCCTCTTATCTCATGTTCAAGCCATTCATCTCCAAAAGTAGTAGCTTCCCCCAAAACTCAAGCTCTCGAGTCAGGAGTCGGCGTTTGTCCTAAAACATGTATTATATCTCTCCAAGTAAGGTCATAAAGTAAAATTAGCCCTGTAAAGCCTTCTATGTACTTTTTGGATCCTCTAAATAGTCTATGGAGACAGGCAATCCCCCCTAGAAGAGTGCCCTGATTTTCAGCCTGTTCAGTTGAGAGCCCCACGTACAGGGGCAAAGTAAGAGAACAGGAAACAGCCTTGTAAGTTTCACACCCAAATCTGTACCCTTAGGACACAAGACTGGCATGTCTCACAGAGAGATAAAAAAGCAACACTTATGTCACTTCTTCCTATTTCTCTTGTTTTCTACAGAACCAGTCTAGTTGTAAAACTGTATCGTAACTAAGAGACCCTTCAACAGGCCAGCATTCCCCATCTTCCAAAGGATACCATGGCCATTCAGTATCACAGAAGAAAATCAGGCATGTCTTTTTAAATTCTGGAGATCAAACTTGTCCCAGCTTTTTCAAAAAATACATTTTAAAAGAGTGGTTCTAAAACTGATAGCTCCCATCTGTAAGAGAGAAAAAAGCAGCATCCACAGCCATGGCTTTTTTCCACCAGAACTGCTCTAGATGGGGATATAGACAGACTCTCCACCGAAGCTTTCCTTCCCTGGTCAGCCCCTTATCAACACAGGTGTCTTGTCCCTCCTGGTTCTACCACTGAGGTGGGGTGGAGATGCACCAGGGTGGACCTGATGGCATCCCAGATTGATGTCCAGTCCCTTACCACCAACACCTGTGTTTGATTTTTCATTTCCTCTGATGCCACTTGGGTGGAGCAGAGTAGTTTTCCCAGAATGTTTCCTAAGCTAGGACTCCTAGGGGAAGTATCCATGTTCCATGTGCCTATGTACATTCCTGAGTACAGTCCTGACCACAGTAGAAGCGGTGAATCGTAAAGAGATGAACAACAACCAAGATGTCCCTTCTGAGTGCCACCACGCCAGTATACGTGATAGCAAAAGAAGTTGTGGAGGGATGGTCAGCGAGTAAAAAGTGATTTTTGTCCTCAAGTTACTAGGGCCAATCCTTCCAGTTGATTTCCACATATTACATAAAAGGAGTATCTAGGGAGTTGAGACAAAAGCCATCAGAGAGCCTTTTCTGGTCTGCTAAGAACTAGTACTACGAAAAGAAGAGGCCCAATATAATCCCAGTCTAACCACATCTTGTAATTCCAGATCTGTGTTCTCAAAAACCTCATGGTCACAAGCAATGCTTCTATCCACGCAAATCAGAGGCACAGCCATGACAAAGACTCACTTTCAGGTCACTGGCCCCTCAGCCAGGCAGCCAAGAGAATGACCTCTAGACTGAGAGATGTTCCTGGAGCTAGACTTCTGCCTAGTTCCCAAACGTGCTTTTGTAAATTTCAGCTCTTAGCAAGGCTAAGTGCTGCCATACTTGGGGTCTAAGTAAAAGTACATAGTAACAGCATGGATCACAATTCCCTTGAAAGTCTATGATCCAAAAGGTTAGGCTAGTAGTTCTAATTCCCCATGCAATTATCAAATAGTCAAAGAGACAAGGAAAAGATGACTGAGAAAGGAAAGTTTAGTCCACATGCTTTGCCCATCTCTGGCCGTTCCCTTCACAGGGACATTGGGTGTCTCCTGGCATTGGCAGGTTGGTATAAACCCCCAAAAAGTTTCGCCTTTTGGGGGCTTCCTTCAGTCATTACGAGGCACCTTGAAACCACAGAGCTCAACACTTGCTTCGTGCATTAACTCACACAAGCACACCATAGAGTTATTAAAGTAAAACAGAAAATGCGTATACTGAGAAAGCAGAGAGGCTTGAGGTCTTGAATGCTCTTACCTGGTCCTGAAATCCTGGATGAGCCCCAAAGAAGAAAGGTTGTTGTTGAGCCACGAAGGACACTGAGATTCTTGGCCTCCGGAGAAGAGGAATTCAATCCAGGGCCAGTGAGAAGGCTTGATTGCTCAGAGCTTTCATGTAATAAAGCTTTACTAAAGTATAAAATTGATTATATTCTTTGCAGATTGATTGTACTCTTTCCAGCCAAAGATGGAGAAGCTCTATACAGACAGAAAAAAACAAGACCAAGAGCTGACTGTGGCCCAGATAATTAAATCCTTATTGCCAAATTCAGACTTAAAGAAAGTAGGGGTAACCAATAGACCATTCAGGTATGACCTAAATAAAATCCCTTACAACTATAGAGTATAAGTGACAAATAGAGTCAAGGGATTAGATCTGATAGACAGAGTGCCTGAAGAACTTCGGATGGAGGTTCAGGACATTGTACAGGAGGCAGTGATCAAGACCATTCCCAAGAAAAAGAAATGCAAAAAGGCAAAATGATTGTCTGAAGAGGCCTTATAAACAGCTATGAAAAGAAGAGAAGTGAAAAGCCAAGGAGAAAAGGAAAGATATACCCATATGAATGCAGAGTTCACAAGAATAGCAAGGAGAGACACAAAAGCCTTCCTCAGTGATCAGTGCAATGAAATAGAGGAAAACAATAGAATGGGAAAGACTAGAGATCCCTTCAAGAAAATTAGAGATACCAAGGGACTATTTTATGCAAAGATGGGCACAATAAAGAAAAGGAAAAGTATGGACCTAACAGAAGCATTAGATATTAAGAAGAGGTAGCAAGAATACACAAAAGAACCACACACACAAAAAAGATCTTCATGACCCAGATAATCACGATGGTGTGATCACTCACCTAGAGCCAACATCCTGGAATGTGAAGTAAAGTTGGCCTTAGGAAGCATCACTATGAACAAAGCTAGTGGAGGTGATGGAATTCCAGTTGGGCTATTTCAATTCCTAAAAGATGATGCTGTGAAAGTGCTGCACTCATATGCCAGCACATCTGGAAAACAGCAGTGGCCACAGGACTATAAAAGGTCAGTTTTCATTCCAATCCAAAGAAGGCAATGCCAAAGAATGCTCAAACTACTGCACAATTATACTCATCTCACATGCTAGCAAAGTAATGTTCAAAATTCTCCAAGCCAGGCTTCAACAATATGTGAACCATGAACTTCCTGATGTTCAAGCTGGATTTAGAAAAGGCAGAGAAACAAAGATCGAATTGCCAACAACGGTTGGATCATCAAAAAGCAAGAGAGTTCCAGAAAAACATCTATTTCTGCTTTATTGACTATGCCAAAGCCTTTGACTGTGTGGATCACAATAAACTGTGAAAAATTCTGAAAGAGATGGGAATATCAGACCATCTGACCTGCCTCCTGAGAAATCTGTATGCAGGTCAGGAAGCAACAGTTAGAACTGGACATGGAACAATAGACTGGTTCCAAATCAGGAAAGGAGTATGTCAAGACTATATATTGTCCCCCACGTTATTTAACTTATATGCAGAGTGTGTGTGTGTGTGTGTGTGTGTGTGTGTGTGTGTGTAGTTGCTCAGTCACACTCGACTCTTTGCGACCCCATGGACTGTAACCCACCAGACTCTTCTGCCCATGGGATTCTCCAGGTACATCAAGCAAAATGCCAAACTGGATGAATCACAAGCTAGAATCAAGATTGACAGAAAAAATATCAATAACCTCAGATATACAGATGACACCACCCTTATGGCAGAAGTGAAGAACTAAAGAGCCTCTTGATGAAAGTGAAAGAGGAGAGTGAAAAAGCTGGCTTAGAGCTCAACATTCAGAAAACCAAGATCATGGCATCTGATCCCATCACTTCATGGCAAACAGATGGGGAAATAGTGAAAATAGTAACAGACTTTTTTGGGCTTCCAAATCATTGTGGATGGTGACTGCAGCCATGAAATTAAAAGAGGCTTGCTCCTTGGAAGAGAAGCAACCTTGACAACCTTAACAGCATATTAAAAACCAGAGACATTACTTTGCCAACAAAGGTTCATCTAGTCAAAGTTATGGTTTTTCAAATAGTCATGTATGGTTGTGAGAGTTGGACTATAAAGAAAGCTGAGTACTGAGGAACTGATGCTTCTGAACTGTGGTGTTGGAGAAGACTCTTAAGAGTCCCCTGAAGTGCAAAGAGATCTAACCAGTCCATCCTAAGGAAAATCAGTCTTGAATATTCATTGGAAGGACTGATGCTGAAGCTGGAACTCCAATACTTTGGCCACCTGATGCGAATAACTGACTCATTTGAAAAGGCCCTGATACTGGGAAAGATTGAAGGCGGGAGCAGAAGGGGACAACAGAGAATGAGATGGTTGGATGGCATCACTGACTCAATGGACATGAGTTTGAGTAAGCTCTAGGAGTTGGTGATGGACAGGGAGGCCTGGCGTGCCGCAGTCCATGTTGTCACAGAGTTCGACACGACTAAGCAACTGAACTGAACTGAAAATATAAAAGAGATAGAGAAAGCTTCTGACATAGACATTAGAAGCGAGCAGAAAGAGTGCTCCCCTGCTAGTCTTTAGCTGGATGTTTTATGTCTGTTATAAAGCTATTACTCAGATAAGAGAGACACCTGAAGGCTGATGGAGTTTCACCAGGCCCCTCTCCCACAATATGCATTTTTGAGATAGGATAGCAAGGGGTGTGTCATCCCCCAGCCATAAAACAATTGATATCAATTCTGGTTTGTTGAGCTATTATCAGCCCAAGTTTTGAGAAAAGAAAAAGTTAGTCTTAGGTGGAATCATTTTGAAGAAAGACAAATTCCAAAGCAAATACATAGTTTGATTAACATAACTTAAAAAAAATATTTCCATAAGAAAAACACATTGGTTAGTTCAAGGTATGAGAAAAGTTAAGTTCAGGTGGAAGCTGGTGTCGTCACAGCAACACAGAATTTTAAGAGAAAAAAAATCTGACACTTGTAGTTTGTTTCCTCCTGCAGCTTAAGGAAGAGATAAAAAATGTCTGACACTTGCAGTCTATTTCCTCCATTCGGAGACCCCTGGTCTTCCTGCCTGTTATGCTCTTACTGGGAAAGAGTGAGGGTGAGAGGAGAAGGGGGCGACAGAAAATGAGATGGTTGGATGTCATCACTGATTCAATGGACGTGAGTCTGAGCAAACTCTGGGAAATACTGAAGGACAGGGAGGCATGATGTGCTGCAGTTCATGCGGTTGCCAAGTCGGACACGACTTAGCAACTGAACAGCAGCAAATAATAAGTGAAGAGGTTTCCATTACCTCCATTCCCTCATTTGTTAATATCTTAGAGAAGTGAAGTTACCTTCTCAAAGTCATAGCAGTATTTAAGCAGCAGAGGTAAAGAGAACTCTCTCAAATAGCGCCTTTCAAATATACACACAAGTCACTAAGAAATCTTGTTAAAATGCGGATACTGATTCTGTATGTCTGGAGGAGGACTATGATTCTGCATTTCAAATAAGCTCCTAGGTGATGCTGGTGCCATGTTCTGCTAAACACACTTTGAATAAAAAAGCTCTAGAAGTATAAAACAACTTAGTGTACCTGGCATATAGGTGTCCATTAGATATTTTTTTAATTATTTAACAAATACAGAGGGGGAAAAAAAGATTCTAAAACTCTATTGTTGACTTCATTCTTAATCAGCAAGTCTTGATTGTTACAGCTTTTCTCCACAAGGATTTTATAAAATCAAATATTTCATGAGCAATCTGGACAGTTTTCAGGTACAAGATGCTGCGCAGTTACAGAGAACACAATACTGGAAAGCTGAGAGCAGACATCAGCCTTTGGGTGGTGTACTTAGTTGTAGTGTAGTATAGCAGACTATTCGCTTCTCCATCCTTCTTTCCTTTGACCTGGCTGGTGAGAATGCTAGGAATTAATAAAATGCTTCACCCTCTAAACAGCATATGAGGCTACAAGGGCTGCAAAAATCCTGTCAGGAAGAAAAGATTCACTGGGAACAGAGTTGAAGACCAATGCTAGCGAGCATTCTTACCTAAGAGTATATGGGTAGAAAAAGCCCACATGAAAGCAAGTCCCTGGGACCTCCCTGGTAGCACAGTGGATAAGAATCTGCCTGCCAATGCAGGGAACATGGGTTGGATACCTGTCCAGGAAGATTCCACATGCTGCGAAGCAACTAAGCCTGCGAGCTACACCTACTGAAGCCGGAGCACCTAGAGCCTATGCTCTGAAACAAGAGAAACCACCGCAATAAGAAGCCCCAGCACCACAAAAATAAGTAGTCCCCATTCACTAGAGAAAGCCTGTGTGCAGCAATGAAGACCCAGGGCAGTCAAAAATAAAAATAAATAAATAAATTTTTAAAAGCAAGTCACTGATATGGCAACTGCAGAGCTACTGTTTAAGAGTATAAACTAAGTATGCATGCATGCTGGGTCGCTTCAGTCGTGTCTGATTCTTTGCGACCCTATGGACTGTAATGCATCAGACTCCTCTGTCCATGGAATTCTCCAGGCAAGAATACTGGAGTGGGTTGCCTTGCCCTCCTCTAGGGGATCTTCCTGACCCAGGGATCAAAACCACAGTCCTATGTCTCCTGCATTGCAGGTGGATTCTTTACCACTGAGCCACATGGAAAGCCCATAAACTAAGTGTAAGTACAGGTTAATGTGTAACAACTTCCAGAAAGAGTCAGTTTTGAAACTCTTAAATACTCCTATTAACAATTAAAGCCTTTTTAAGATAATTGCTTAACTGAGGTATAAATGACATCATAAACTGTACATCAGATATTTAAAGTATACGATTTTATAAATTATAACAAATGTTATCTTAGACGGTTTTTTTTCACCCTTTTACATACCTAGTTACCAAGTTTACTACCTAGCTAACAATTCTTTGTGTTAAATTCTCTTTGTTCCAACAACTGATGTGGTTTCTGTTCCCTGACTGAACCTTGACTAATACATATGTAGAGCAGCCATCAGCAACCATCACTACCATCACTTACCTGCCCAGCCAAAAAAAACAGACAAAGCTCATTCTAGATATTCCCTTTCACTAAAGCAGACATCTTGGATGCCCCAACAAAGTCAGGTATGTATTAATTTCTAAGTTCTAAGGTGCTAAAATAGTTAGTTCAAAAGTTTGTATGAAACAGGATGTCACTCAAATAAAAGAAAACCACTAGGTTTGTGGTAATTTGATATGGCACCCCTGGGAAACCAGTATAGGTAGAAAGTGGAGAAAGACATCAATAAATTAAAAAAAAAAAAAAGATGTGCTTCTATCAGGCAGTCAAGGAGCAGAATACTCTGAAAAGATAAGCATAAAATGTAATAAGCCTCAATTTTTCTTGGCATATCTGAACCCAAGGTTACCAGAGTCTACATATGGAGTAGGAGAGCAAAGGTAATTTGTATATGTACCCTAGCGTACTTGGAAATTCCCAGTTCTCTAGGACATTCTTGTAGTGTGATTTCCATGAAAGTATCTGTGTGGGATAACAGACTAACTGATAGTTGAATAGAAATTTGGAGGGCTTGAAGATTTCTCTAAATGACAGTTTGGATATTCCTGAAAGGAATGTTACTTTGAAAGGGGTGGGATGGGGTGGAGATGGTTACTGATGCTTGCTACCCATTCCTCCATCCAGCATAAATCATGGTGGTAGAGGTGTCCCATTCATCTATTAATTCCTGGGGTCCAGTGGCTGAGACTCCATGCTGATCAGGAAACTAGATCCCACACGCCACAATGAAGAGCAAAGATCCCATGTGCTGCAACTAAGATCTGTGAAGCCAAACACATAACGAAAAATTTTCTTAAAAAAGAATGACTTTCTATCAAAAGAAAAAGAAGAGAAAAAAATAAAAGACCTCATAAGGTTGCAGGCCACAAAACTATCTCTACAGGTATGATATAAAAATTTACAGTAACAACCCCTTATTTCATAAATTAAAAAGCAAATCTATGCCTTTTACCTTTATTTCTTCTTCCCAACTCCTTTGGGCCACTGAAATTCTCTTTACTAAGTGCTTTTCAAGCTCCTTGATAACAGCTTTTGGTAAGTAGCCCATCATTCCAATACAATTTAGCATTCACAGTGAAAAATGAATCTAATACCTCTCTATTTTGATAAATGCAGTTTCAATTACCTAGTAACTAAAAAGTCTGGTAAACAGAGCAGGAGAAGAAAAATGTTTAAATCCATTTTCTAGGGACACTCAACTGATTTTCCTAAGTTTTGTATTTTAAATGGTACCAATGAAGTTATCTAATGAATACTAAGGATTTCCCCTTCATTTCTCAAGAAAGCTCATACATAAAACCTGGTCTTGGAAATCAGTATGGAGGAGAAAGTAGAAATGTTAATATTTACTTACCAGTGTCAAGACTACACTGGAGCCATCCATTCAAAACACTTGTGAGGGACTTCCCTGGTGGTCCAGTGGTTAAAACTCCATACTCCCAGTGCAAGGGGTCTGGGTTCGATCCCTGGTCAGGGAACTACATCCCACATGCTGCAACTAAAAGATCCCGTGTGCCACAACTAAGACTTGGTGCAGACAAATAAAGATTAAAACAACAACAACAACCATACACGTGAATCTAGGCTCTGGACTTTTAGTATTGGTAAAAAGTGAAAGTGTTAGTCCCTTAGTCACATCTGACTCTGTGACCTCATGGACTGTGGTCCACAGGCTTCTCTGTTCATAGAATTTTCCAGGGAAGAATACTGGAGTGGGTTAGTATTGGTAACCTTTGGGAAATGGAGTAGACACACATGAAGGAAAAAAACTGACTATACTTCATATGTGATAGAATATTTTCTGTTCTTTAATGAGTTGATATGATATTTTTCTAATTTTAAAAAATATAATTGCATTGTGGTGACAAGGATTATGGGAGGAAGAAAGTGTCAATGCCTCTGCCACATGCCTTTCTCAAAAGCGAAACAGAAGTGGCAATGCCAACAGACACTTTAGAAAGATGGTTGGTAGAGTTGAAGAGGAATGCAAGAAGAAACAGAAGGTCGTTGAAACACTCAAGTGTATTTAAAGCAGCTTTACTCACAGCAGCCCACACCAGGAAACAATACAACGTCCTTCTACATTACAACAGAAAAATAAACATTAGTTACCTTTGAAAGATGATACTTACTGAGAACAGACCTCATGTAACCTTCTGAGCTTCTGGAAAAACTCTAATTTTATCTGGGTTGTAGTTAAAGGGTGCATATGTAAAAATTCATGGACACTAAAGGTTAGTTTATTGTATATGTAATATAAGTCAATAGAAACTCCGGGAGATAGTGAAGGTCAGGGAAGCCTGGTGTGCTGTAGTCCATGGGGTCTCAAAGACTAGGACAGGACTTAGTGATTGAAAAACAACAACAAAACATCACTAGGAAAAAAAAAAAAAAAAAAGATGGCAATGTATTTATTGTATAAACACATTCTGGATTCTTTCATGTTGCTTAGTAAACTCTGGAGTCTGCCAACTTGTAGCCAAAACGGTGATACCTAGAGTACGATTAGCCACATTCAGGTCTCACCTCTAGGTGGAATCAGAAGACCAGTTGTAGTTCAGACCCTCCCTGGATAAATCCAAAGCCCGCATCAATCTTCCCCTTGATTTGTCCACACCTTCCTGTTCTGCTGAGCCAGAGGCAATCATCTTCCAGAAGAGGAAGCAGTAAATACAATTGATCCTTGAACCATATGGGGGTTAAAGGCAGTGACTCCTCCCCAGGGATGGAAAATCTGCATACTATTCTCTCTATCTTGAAAACAAAGAAATCGATAAATGACTCACCCAAGGGCAGGAGGTTGAAAGAGTTTGGACAGAATCAGGACTCAAATCCTAGTTCTTGTGGTTCTACGTAATGTGTTCTCTAATAGAACCCAAACTTTTCCCAACACATTTAAAGATCTATAAAATGAAAATACAGGCACAATGCTTATTGAAAAAAAAAAAAAAAATCCATGTGTAATGAACCCTTATAGTTCAAACCTGTATTGTTGAAGTGTCAACTGTACTTCTAGCACTGACAGAGGTACAAATTCTCACCCAGAAAAAAAGGCTTTGAAGGATCCCATAGAGTCACTGTTTATATTACATTATACAGTGATCTCAACCACCTCGCAACTTTCTCAACTTGAGACCTGATAATGCTGCTCTCAGAGCACACTCATCCCAAAAGTGGGGAATGCAGGTAAGAAATAAGGGAGACAGCCTTTCAATGCTTCCATGTGATAGTCTCTACATTCCATCATGTGAAGTCCACAAGGGGAACAGGATGGTCCACTCATGGCACAATCTCCCCAGTACTTATTCCTGATTCCTCCTAGTTTTTTTTCTGGTTTTCAAAGGGTGCACTCATTTCTCTGTTTGACAGCTTGTCTTCTTCTTTAGGGTTTGTTCTAGAATTCCTCATCCAGGACTGTGGAAAACGAAGGGAGAAGAACATAGAAATAATAAAGATGTTAAATAGCTCCCAAAGATCATCAAAATATTGCCCAAGTAGCAGCTTTAAAAGAGGAAATTGTTGACGCGTTAATTTGAAATTTATGGTGCTATTATTCTCAGAAAGCATAATTTTAAAAATATAATGTGCAAGAGAAATGACAGCAGCAAATTCCTCCAAATGGGATTACAAACAAACGCAACCATCCTGCCTGGTTCACTAATGTCCAGTTGAGTCCTAACTCCAGGAGGAAGATCCGCAAGTAATATCCTAATGTGAATATAGTCTTTTGGGCTTTCAAAAACACAGCAGCCAAGGAGAAGTTCATGAACTAGGAATGGGCTGTGCCCCAAATGTGAGAACATTGGTTACTGTAGACAGTCACCCCTTAACTTGGGCAAACACCAACCTTCAGACACTCCAGTTACTTTTCCATTACTTCCCTTGCCCTCAGATTTGCTCTTTACAATCATTTCCTCAGGCACAAAAACATTCACTGTTACTCCCTCTGGGTTCTCAATGTCCAGCCTAGCTTTTTTATGTTAACAGAAGGCCTTAACATAAAACATTTTATTATTTGTTTAGGCCTCATCTGCTCCAAGTGGCTCAGTGGTAAAGAATCTGTCTGCCAATGCAGAAGACAGGAGTTCCTTCCCTGGATGGGGAAGATCCCCTGGAGGAGGAAATGGCAACCCACTCCAGTATTCTTGCCTGAGAAATCCCATGGACAGAGGAGCCTGGCGGGCTACAGCCTAGGAGTCACAAAGAGTTGGACACAACTAAGCATGTACACATGTCGGCACAGTAGATAGACCATGCAGTTAATATGAACCCCAGTCCTTGACTAGCTGGTTAGCTGTGACTCGATGACTAGCTGGTTAAATAAGTCTAAGCCTCAGTTAATTCATCTAAAAAGATGAGGATAAGATTGAAATTTAGAGGGACTTCCCTGGTGGTCCAGTGGCTAAGACTCCAGGTTCCCAAGGCAGGAGGCCCAGATGTGAGTCCAGGTCAGGGAACTAGATCCCACATCCTAGAAGACAAAATGAGATCCCACATGCCACAATCAAGACACAGTGCAGCCAAATAAACAAACATTTTTTAAAAAATTAAAATTTTATATTACTTCATTTAATCCTTACTGCAACCCCACAAAGTAGCTATTACCCAGCCCATTTTACAGATAAGGAGACAGGCACTAAAAGGATACATAACCTGCCCAAAGTCACACAGCTGCAAAACAGCAGCCCGAGATTGGAGGCACATGGCTGAAGTACATGGCTCCTGGTATGTATAAACTTTCTGTTTTACTGCTTCATATATTTCAGTTACTATTAATTTTACTGCATGGGAATTTAGGATAGTGGTCAGATTGTAACAGAAATATTTAGCTAAAGATGAGCTTGCTGTTTTGCAGGAGACCTGGGTTCAATCCCTGCATTAGGAAGATTTCCTGGAGGAGGGCATGGCAACCCACTCCAGTGTTCTTGCCTGGAGAATTCCCAAGGACAGAGAAACCTGGTGGGCTACAGTCCATGGAGTCGCAAAGAGTCGGACATGACTGAGTGACTAAGCACAGCACAGAGGACTTGATGCTTACAAAGAAAAGTAATGGTAGCCTGTGACCATCATGGGAGTGATTCATTGGTACATTTATTTAAGACATATTTGAGGGCTCAGTACTGTTTTAGAGGATGAATATGCAGCTATGGATGAGACAAAATTGTATGGTTTTACCTCTGTACCTTTGCTGAGAATGTACCTCTACACACACACACACACACACACACACACACACACACACACACACACGCTTTGTAGTCTGGTCATTCCTCACTTTTTCCACTCAGTGTAGTAAAACTCAGTTACTGCTCCAACTATTCTGGATTCCTACCTTCAGCACACATCTCAGAGGCTCTAATTAAACTCAAAGAGGAACAAGAGAATAAAAGAATCACTTTTTTTAAAAAAATGAGACAAAGAAAGAAAAGAAAAAGGATGTATTTGGGGAGGTGCCAAAAGAAAAAAACCAAAAACAAAAATTAGAAATAAAAAGACAGTATTAAAATAAAGAGTGAAAAGGATGAAACGACAAGGCAGTTTAGTAATATGTTTAGTACATGAAGGACTTTTACATAGAGAATAATAATAGGCTCTTCTCCTTAGGGAGTTACAAGGGAGGAAATCATTTGCAGTCAAAGTGTTACAGACAGAGGCAGCTAGCTTTTATTAGGCACTTCCCATAGGCAGGGCATAATCACTACTATCAAGGGGCTTACAATTTAATGGGAAAGACAGCTGCACATAAAAAGATGACTAGTAATCAATTTAATGGAAAAGATTACAAGAGCAATGAATGCAGAGAAGGGACAGATTTCAATGAATTCATAAGCTGCAATAGAAAGAAACACTTCACTAAGGAGATAAAATAGTAGAGTCTTATCCATGAAAGAAAGAAAGGACTTGGGCAAAGGGTAGAGCTGAAGAAAATGACATAAAACATGATTGAAATGTGTTAAAAATGCATTTTTAGAGGCCCTTTGCTAAAGCCAACTTCACTTCTCCATCAGAACCTGCACCAGCTTCATCAAAACTCCTCTCCATTTTTTTCTCTTCTCTTTTCACTGGATAATTCCATCAATATAGCTTTCTATAATCTAAAACATTAAACCAAAACTACTGCTGCTATAGCTATTGTGCCATTTCTCTCCTTTTTCCTTTTTTTCTTCCAGTTTCATTGAGATGTAATTGACATATAGGGCTTCTCTAGTGGCTTAGTGGTAAAAAATTTGCTTGCCAATGCAGGAGATGCAAAAGACAAGGGTTTGATCCCAGGGCCAGGAAGATCCCCTGGAGGACGGCTTGGCAATCCCCTCCATTATCTTTGCCTGGAAAATCCTACGGACAGAGGAGCCTGGCGGGCTACAGTCCCTGGGGTCACAAAGAGTTGGACACAACTTAGCGACCAAACAATAACAAATTGACGTATAGCACTGTATAAGTTTAACGTATACACTGCATACTGATTTGACTTAAATATATCATGAAATGATTGCCACAAGTTTAGTGAATTTCCATCATATATATATATATGTATATATATATATATGTATATATGTATGTGTATATATATATATGTATATATATGTGTGTGTGTGTGTCAGAGTTAAAGAAATAGAAAAAAAATTTTTTTCCTTGTCATGAGAACACTTATGATTGACTCCTTTAACAACTTTCATGTAAAACATTCAGCAGTGTTAATTATATTTATTGTGTTAAACATTACTTCCCTTACTTATGTATCTTATAATTGGAAGCTTCTGTGGTAACTTCTGACCACCTTCATCCAAGTCCCCCTGCCCCCACCTCCCACTTTTGGTAACCACAAATCTAATCTTTTTTTCTGAGTTTGTTTTTGAGGTATAATTGACCTACAACACTGTAATAATCCTGGTACACAACATAGTGAGTTGATTTTGTATACATTTCAAAATAATCACCATGATAAATCTAGTTAACCTCTGTTACCACACCAAAAATACATCATTACTATTTACTGACTATACTCCCCACACTGTACATTTCATATCCATGACTCTTTTTTTTTTTTTTGAAATAAACTCTCCAAGCTAAAAGACAGTTTAGTCTTTTTTTTTTTTTTACCACACCACATAACTTGTGAGATTTTTAGCTCCCACAGTGATAGTGCAGAGACCTAGCCACAGAAATTCCCCTGTGACATTATTTTATAACTGAAAGTTTGTGCCTTTTAATTTCCTTCACCTATTTCTGTCCTTCCTTTTCCTTTTTCTTGTGGGAATATTTTTTTGACATCATTGTCTATGTTCTCTGTCTCCTGTTCCTCTCTTTGCATTCTCTCTAGATTCCACTACAATCATCCCAACCTCACACCAAACTTTTCCCATCAGGCCTCCAGGGACATTCACATGCCTAAATTCAGTGGTCAATTTTCAAGCCTCATCTCACTTACTTGACACCTCTCTCCATGAAATGCTTTCTGACCTGGCTCTCAAGACATCAAGCTCTATTTCCTTAGTGCTCTCATTTAGTCCCAAGGTTTTAAATATCATCTATATGCTAAAAACTCCGAAACTAATATCTCTGACTTAATTCCTCACTTGTGTATCTAACTGCCTGATACCTCTCTGCACGTGTCCAAAGGCATCTCAAATTTAACAAACCCAGGATTACATTTCTAATATTCCTCACCGTCCCTTAATTCTACTCCTTTTGGACTTTGCTGGTGCTGCAATGATTAAGACTTCGCCCTCCAGTGTAGGGGGTGCTAAGATCCCATTGCCTCATGGCCAATAAACCAAAACACAAAATAGAAATAATACTGGATCAAACTCAATAAAGCCTTTAAAAATGGTCCACATCAGGACTTCCCTGGTGGTCCACTGGTTAAGAATCTGCCTGCAAACGCAGGGGACATGGGTTCAATCTCTGGTCCAGGAAGATTCTACATGCCATGAGGCAACTAAGCCCGTGCAGCACAACTACTGAGCCCACGCTCTACAGCCTTCGAGCTGCAACTACTGAAGCCCACACACCATGCACCACAACTAGACAGTAGCCCCTGCTCCAGGCAACTAGAGAAAGTTCACATGCAACAACAAAAACCCAGCTCAGTCAAAACTAAATAATTTTTTTAAATGGTCCACATCAAAAAAAATCTACTCCTTCTACAATGCTTTTCTTGATAATGATGGCTCTTCTTTGCTCAGGACAAAAATCTTAAGAGTCATTACTGAACTCATCTTTTTCTCACCTCATATTCAGTTCAGTAATCAAGGTAATCATTTTTTCAAATATATACATAATCTGGAGGTCTTTTCAATTTGTTGTTGTTGTTCAGTTGCTTAATCATGTCCCACTCTTTGCAACCTCCATGAACTGCCGTACACCAGACTTCCCTGTCCTTCACCATGGACAAACTCATGTCCATTGAGTTAGTGATGCTATCCATCCAGCTCATCCTCTGCCATCCAGTTCTCCTCCTGCCTTCAGTCTTTCCTAGCATCTGTGTCTTTTCCAATGAGTCAGCTCTTCACATCAAGTGGCCAAAGTACTGGAGCTTCAGCATCAGTCATTTCAATGAATATTCAGGGTTGATTTCCTTTAGAATTGACTGGTTTGATCTCCTTGCTGTCCAAGGGACTCTCAAGAGTCTTCTCCAGCACCACAGTTATTTTCAATACCTCCTACTATTATCTGATTTTAAGTCAAAATGGCAATTCACTCCAGTGTTCTTGCTTGGAAAGTCCCATGGACAGAGGAGCCTGGCGGGCTGCAGTCCATGGGGTCACAAAGAGTCAGATATGACTGAGCTCATACACACATCATCTCTCCCCTGAATTACTACAAACTTGCTAGTTGATCCCTCTGTTTCCACTCCTCCAGTTTATTCTCAACACAGTAGCTGGACCAGCCACATAAAATGTCAGTCAGACCAGTGCACATCTTCAAGCTAATGTCTCCAGAGTCTTTCCACCTCACTCACAGGGAAGATCCAATGTCCCATCTCCAACCCACCACACTCACAGCATTTGCTCTGCCTATTTTACTTCTCTGTTCTAGTCAAATGCACTCATATCTGTTCACCCCATGCCAACTCCTCTGACTTCTCATTCCTGGGGCACACTAGGCAAGTTTCTGCTGATGAGCCTTTGGGCTTGATGTTTTTTCCCTCCACTTAGAATTTGCTTCTTGGGAATTCCCTGGTGATTCGATGGTTAGGACTCCAGGCTTTCACTGCCAGGCCTGGGTTCAATTTCTAGTCAGGAAACTAAGATCCTACAAGACAAGAGTAGGCCCCCCCCCCAAAAAAAAAAAGAGGAACATGCTCCTCTCTTTCGGATATCTACATGGGTAGACTCAGTTTCTTTAGGACTTGGCTCTTATACCACTTGCTTAAAAAGGGCTTTCTTGATCACCCATGTAAAATTTTTAAACTCTTTTCCCAAACTCCTAACCTCTTTATTTTTCCCCTTAGCACTTATTAGTTATCATACAATAAAATTTAATTATTTATTTATTATCTATTCCATTAAAATCTAAGTTAGCTCCTTGATGGCAGAGCTTTACTGCTGTGTTCCCAAGTACTTTAACAGTAACAAAAAAAATAGTTTCTCAATGAATGGATGTTGGCAAATATTCATTGTAGTATTCACATATCAAATAGAACTTCTATTCAGGAATGAGTTTTTTCATGTAACCTGTAAGCCATTTAAAATTGAAGAGTTCCTTTTTACCATGTAATATCCTCAACTATAAAGACAAATTATAATGCATTTGGCAGGCAATAAAAGGAATAATCAAGAGATACTTTTTTACTAATATATTCTCATTATTGCCCATCAAAAGTGATAAAATTTTGTGAAATGCATTAAAAAATGGTAATATTTGTATTTCAGTGGCTTCTGGTGATGTAAAACATATGCATATTAAACTAACTGGATGTGAAATTTGGAGAATTGTTTAAATCTCTTCAAGAAAATAATCCATAGAATAATCCACGTATGCTCCAAAATAATGTGTCATGGGTAGTGTAGCTCAGCATGATATATATTATTCAGCACTAAGAAGAAACAAAAAATTAAAACCCATTTAATTTTGACAAAATGCTTTTCTATCACTTAGAATTTTTATTTTAAGCCTACTGGAAATGTTTTTCAGACTTACTTAGACATGAATTTCTATCAAACAGCATTTTTGCACTTATAAAAGAAGCATGATATAAGTGAAATAAATCAGTCAAGGTGTTTCTACTACTTCACACTCAAAGGCTGACTCATCTGAATTAGTTCTCAACTTGGTCTCATTGATGTCCGTGTTTTTCCATCAATTTGCCAGTAAAGCAAAAAAAAAAAAAAAAACTATGAAAAAACACCAGGGCTTCCCTGGTGGCTCAGCTGGTAAAGAATCCGCCTGCAATTCAGGAGACCTGGGTTCAATCCCTGGGTTGGAAGATCCCCTGGAGAAGGGAAGAGCTACCCACTCCAGTATCCTGGCCTGGAGGATTCCGTGGACTATATAGTCCATGGTGTTGCAATATTTTCAGAGCAAAAAAACATTCTCCACCCTGACCTCTGGGTACTTTCCTGATCTTACTATAAAGCATTAATGTATGGTTTCCAAACTATGAATAGGACTTGTACAGCCTTTCTCAGATGTTCCTGAAATGTCCTGATTGAAACTCTGAGTTATAGTTTTGTGATCATGCTACCAGGAATAATCAAAGACTCCCATTGCCCAGCAATGGTAACAAGATCATGTCTGCCCCTTTGACTGACAGTCACTGTAAGATGCCCTAGATTCTGAGACCTCAATTTCAAGACATTAAAATGTGCAAAAATGTGACACATAACATATGGTAACAAACTTCAGCTTGCTTTTGTCAGGTGCCTGTCCTGGCTCTTGAGAAATCTGTATGCAGGTCAATTCATGTCCGACTCTTTGTGACCCCATGAATTGCAGCACACCAGACCTCCCTGTCCATCACCAACTCCCAGAGTTCACTCAAACTCACGTCCATTAAATCGGTGATGCCATCCAGCCATCTCATCCTCTGTCATCCCTTTCTCCTCCTACCCCCAATCCCTCCCAGCATCAGAGTCTTTTCCAATGAGTCAACTCTTCACTTGAGGTGGCCAAAGTACTGGAGTTTCAGCTTTAGCATCATTCCTTCCAAAGAACACCCAGGACTGATGTCCTTTAAAATGGACTGGTTGAACCTCCTTGCAGTTCAAGGGACTCTCAAGAGTCTTCTCCGACATCACAGTTCAAAAGCATCAATTCTTTGGCACTCAGCTTTCTTCACAGTCCAACTCTCACATCCTTACATGACTACTGGAAAAACCATAGCCTTGACTAGACAGACCTTTGTTGTCAAAGTAATGTCTCTGCTTTTCAATATGCTATCTAGGTTGGTCATAATTTTCCTTCCAAGGAGTAAGCGTCTTTTAATTCCAAATCAGGAAAGGAGTACGTCAAAGCTGTATATTGTCACCCTGCTTATTTAACTTATATGCAGAGTACATCATGAGAAATGGTGGGCTGAATGAAGCAGAGCTGGAATCAAGATTGCCAGGAAAAATATCAATAAACTCAGATATGCAAATGACACCACCCTTATGGCAGAAAGTGAAGAACTAAAGAGCCTCTTCATGAAAGTGAAAGAGGAGAGTAAAAAAGTCAGCTTAGAGCTTAACATTCAGAAAACTAAGATCATGGCATCTGGTCCCGTCACTTCATGGCAAATAAATGGGGAAACAGTGGAAACAGTGACAGACTTTACTTTTTTGGGCTCCAAAATCATTGCAGATGGTGACTGCAGCCATGAAATTAAAAGACACTTACTCCTTGGAAGGAAAATTATGACCAACCTAGACAGCATATTCAAAAGCAGAGACATTACTTTGTCAACAAAGATCCATCTAGTCAAGGCTATAGTTTTTCCAGTAACCATGTATGGATGTGAGAATTGGACCATAAAGAAAGCTGAGTGCAGATGAATTGATGCTTTTGAACTGTGGTGTTGGAGAAGACTCTTGAGAGTCCCTTGGACTAAAGGAGATCAAATCAGTCAATCCTAAAGGAAATCAGTCCTGAATATTCATTGGAAGGACTGAGGCTGAAGCTGAAACTGCAATACTTTGGCCATCTGATGCTAAGAACTGACTCATTTGAAAAGACCTTGATATTGGGAAAAATTGAAGGCGGGAGGAGAAGGGGACAACAGAGGATGAGATGGTTGGATGGCCTCACCAACTGAATGGACATGAGTTTGAGTAAACTCCAGAAGTTGGTGATGGACAGGGAGGACTGGAGTGCTGCAGTCCATGGAGTCGCAAAGAGTTGGATACAACTGAGTGACTGAACTGAACTGAGTAGGCAAATCATTTGATTTTGGCATGAGTGCACTGTAACTCTCCTTGCTAAGCACTGTGACCCACAGAATCTATCTTTTATTAACATGGTAAGATTTTAGTTTAAGTAAGAGACCTTTAAACTCATGTGGATGTTGCTATCAGATGTTAATATAAGAGAGCCAAGTTCAATAGAAATAGAAATCTCATTGAGGTTGAACAACATGCAGAGAAAATGCCCTAAGTTCAGTTAAGAGGAATGTCATGGGTCAATTTGGTTTATTTTTTGTTGTTGTTGGGTTTTTTTAATTTTTTAATTTAAATTTATTTATTTTAATGGAGGTTAATTACTTTATAATATTGTATTGGTTTTGCCATACATCACCATGAATCTGCCACGGGTGTACATGTGTTCCCCATCCTGAACCCCTCTCCCACCTCTCTCCCCATACCATCCCTCTGGGTCATTCCAGTGCACCAGCCCCAAGCATCCTGTATCCTGCATGGAACCTGGACTGGCAATTCATTTCTTATATGATATTATACATGTTTCAATGCCATTCTCCCAAATCATCCCACCCTCTCCCTCTCCCATAGAGTCCAAAAGACTCTTCTATATATCTGTGTCTCTTTTGCTGTCTCGCATACAGGGTTATCGTTACCATCTTTCTAAATTCCATATATATGCGTTAGTATACTATATTGGTGTTTTTCTTTCTGGCTGACCTCACTCTGTGTAATAGGCTCCAGTTTCATCCACCTCATTAGAACTGATTCAAATGTATTCCTTTTAATGGCTGAGTAATACTCCATTGTGTATAGAATCAATATAGTGAAAATGAGTATATTACCCAAAGCAATCTATAGATTCAATGCAATCCCTATCAAGCTACCAACAGTATTTTTCACAGAGCTAGAACAAATAATTTCTCAATTTGTATGGAAATACAAAAATCTTGAATAGCCAAAGCAATCCTGAGAAAGAAAAATGGAACAGGAGGAATCAACCTGCCTGACTTCAGGCTCTACTACAAAGCCACAGTCATCAAGACAGTATGGTACTGCCATAAAGACAGAAATTTAGATCAATGGAACAAAATAGAAAGCTCAGAGATAAATCCACGCACCTATGGACACCTTATCTTTGACAAAGGAGGAAAGAATATACAATGGAGGAAAGACAGTCTCTTTAACAAATGGTGCTGGGAAAACTGATCAACCACTTGTAAAAGAATGAAACTAGAACACTTTCTAACACCATACACAAAAATAAACTCAAAATGGATTAAAGATCTAAACGTAAGACCAGAAACTATAAACCTCCTAGAGGAGAACATAGGCAAAACACTCTCTGACATACATCACAGCAGGATCCTCTATGACCCACCTCCCAGAATATTGGAAATAAAAGCAAAAATAAACAAATGGGATCTAATTAAAATCAATTTGGTTTAGACTGATTACTTTTTAAATATAAGATTCTGTGATTCTTCCAGATTTTTTCCTACAGAACTAAGTTATAGTATAGCTTAACTAGAGAAATTTATTAATTCAAAGTTTAATAGACTTGTGCTAAAAAAGAAAAAAGAAAAAAATCACATTGGATATCATTATTTAGCATTTGTTGAATTCCTCACGTCTTATAACAGGTTATGAAATACAGTATTAAAAGTAATTCTATAATCCCTAGGAAAAAATGTTGGCCTTTTCAACTCTAGCATGAAAAGATGGGGCTGCCTGTATTATAAGTCAATCCACACTCTTAGAAACCCATTAAAATAGCTGGATATTATGTTCAAATCTCTTAGACTTCTTTGGTACAAAAAGGGGATTAGAAACCTGACTATTGAAAATGTTTTAGACCTGTGCACAGTTAAACTTACTCTTAAATCTGAGATTTGCAAGAGTTTTCCCTGAGGAAGAGAGCACTTGTACCTTTTTTTTTTTTTTTTTTTGCCTTATAGCATAATAATAATGAGTTTGTACTTATTTATGAAATAAATAATAAAACAAGAAACCATAGTTAAATGCATTTTTCTGATACATAAAGAAGTGTCTCTTTGTAGTCCAGGGGAAAGGGAGAAACTAAAGATAACTGTCAAAGCTTTCTTCTAGGCTGTTGATAGGGATGGATTCATTTCATTCTCACAGTATATTTATGAGATGGGAGATTTTGGAAACCAAGGTTTGGGAAACCTAGATCACTTTTCTGACATCAGGAGGCTAATGGAAGCAGGGCTGAGACGGAGCCCAGTCTGTGTAGCCTTCATTCTCAGTGAGTGTCTTTACACTCTCATACCTGCTAACAGATTATTAGTCTACCAAAAGTGATCCTTTCTGCCTCCACAGAATCCTAGATTTCTCAAAGAGAAGTAATTTAAAAAGAACTCAATCCATATTGAGACATAGACAGAGGTTCTATTTCTATCTACTGGCTAAGAAGCTCAACAGTCTAGCAACTGAACAGTTTCTAAAATGTTCCCTGGCCGTAGGCTACGATGCTCACAGTACTACCTAGATTCTTCCCCAGGAGTGAATCGAGATCATTTGGGAACCTTCAACCTACCCTCTTCACTCTGCCACTCACCTCTTGGTCAGCCCCCTCTGCCTTCTCCAACATGGGACAGCTGGGAATGATGAAACCTGGTAGAGGAGACTGTGCTCCTGCCCCCTAATTTTAGAGTCTAGGGGCCTGGGGATTTACAATTAGGTTTATTCCTGAAAAGATTAAGCAGCTTCCTACCCTTTACCCATAATTAGGAGAAGTCTTGCAAATCCAACTAGAATTCAGAATGCTTTAAGTACAATATACTCCATTAGGCCCTGCAGCAATAGAACGGACCCCTCTCATTCTATGCATTGAGACAGCAACAGAAAATCTCTTTGGCATCCTTCCTTCCTTCCTGCTACTCTATTTATAGTTCCAAATGTTGCCAGGTGTCAGAAACAAAATTAAAGCCGGGATCATTAGAGTCTCTCCAAGCTGTTGTTGTTACTTAGGGCGCACGTAATATTTTACACTAGCAAGTTGCAGTGCAGTTGCCTTTATTCAACTATTCCGGACATTTTAAAGATGCTGAATGATTTACTCTTTTCCAAGCCCCAGACAAAGCTTCTCTCTGTGCTGTGCACATTTAAGCTGCTAATACCAAAAGAATTGAGCCTGGGGGAGTCATGATTCAAGCTGAAACTCTCCTTTGAAAGCGCCTATGCTGGCTGGAGTGTACTCAACTTCATGTTGTGATAAAGCAGGTAAGTAGCTATGCTTTAACACCAAAGAAATAGAGCAACTGCTTAAGATGGTAATTCCCACACTTTTAAAAGCAGGCGCACACCTTCATCAACAGGTTCAACTCATTTATCTAGAAAATGGGAATGGTTTTAATTAAGAGATAAATTCTGGAAAAAAAGAAAACAGAAAAAGACTGCTTTCTCTATTGCTATTGCTTAATTAGCTTTATCTCAGAAGAAAGCTGGAAACTCATAGCCTAGTTAAGTTTCATTACCGTGACCGGAGTGTCTGCGGGTCGGTGCCTGGAGGGACAGGGGTCTCAGAATACCTCATTATGAACAAGCTTATATTCTGGCCAGCAGGTAAGTTAGGGATATGAGGCATATAACCAGGTGCTGCCATCTCCTCCCAATCCTGCCAGTCAGTGGGGCAGGGGGGCGAAGAACCAAATCTCAAAAAGTAACTGTGAGTTTCCCAAACTATACATGTTCATGAGGAAATATAATGGAGACATTAGATAACTGGAACTTGAACTCAGCAGACCTCCTTTGAAAGTCAGCCTGGCATTTGTAAGACCAAATGATGGGAGTAGAGAGAGAGAAGGAGAAGGCAATGGCACCCCACTCCAGTACTCTTGCCTGGGAAATCCCATGGACAGAGGAGCCTGGTAGGCTGCAGTCCATGGGGTCGCTAACAGTTGGACACGACTGAGCGACTTGACTTTCACTTTTCACTTTCATGCACTGGAGAAGGAAATGGCAACCCACTCCAGTGTTCTTCCCTGGAGAACCCCAGGGACGCGGGAGCCTGGTGGGCTGCCATCTATAGGGTCGGACACAACTGAAGCGACTTAGCAGCAGCAGCAGCAACAGCAGCAGACAGATGAAGCAACTAGGTTTCTCTGCTACTGTTTGCTTTGAGCAATTCCACGTGCTTTCCAGTTAACTCTCACCAAACCCTTTGGGAAATAAAAATTTTTGCATCAGTTTAGAGGATGTTGAAAACAGAATGTACAAAGGCTCTGACTTTGATCACACACAAACACAAAGCAAGCCAAACCTGAAACCATATACTAATCATTATGTCCAGGTGAAGTGGACAGTCTGTCTGGCTTCAAAACCCCTGCTCTTTCCACTCTGCATGTTGAGTTTTGTTGTTGTTTAAAAATAAAAACAAAAAAAAACACTATTCAGGGAGTGAAAAAGAAATTAGCCTGTATTAACACTGTTTTTGAATATATGTGTTGTTGTTGTCATTCAGTCACTAAGTTATGTCCGACTCTGCAACTCCAAGAACTACAACATGCCAGGCTTCTGTTTAAATGTGTTTCAGTTCTAAAAATTATAGAAGTACTAGCAGCAAGAGTCGGACACGACTGAGCGACTTCACTTTCACTTTTTCGCTTTCATGCATTGGAGAAGGAAATGGCAACCCACTCCAGTTTTCTTGCCTGGAGAATCCCAGGGGCAGGAGAGCCTGGTGGGCTGACGTCTGTGGGGTCGCGCGGAGTCGGACACGACTGAGGTGACTTAGCAGCAGCAGCAAAGAAGACATGCCTGGAAATCCAGAAATGAAAGCGAGTCAGAATACTTCAGAACTGGAATTAGAAAAGACTCAAAAGAACATTCTGTGGCCTTCTACAAAACGCATCAGTTTGTCAAATTATTAATTTCCTTTACAGCATTCCCAGAGAGAAATGTCACCAGTTTCTTCTCAACTGTGTCTCAGGTTTCCACCACTGAACTAGGAACTTAACTATAAAATCAAATATAGTATCTCCACATATTCCAACCCCTACCTCCAACTCCCACTCCATCGTCCAAGTCCATTTGCACCAGCCCACTTTTGAGCAGTTGGGGGCAAGGTTCAGTTCCCAAATCCCATTATGTAAAGAGTTAATGTAAACATTTATCTAGAATCTAATGGTCCTTTAATTGCTCTAAGTTTAGGTAGCCTGGGGAGGCTGGGGGTGAGGGAGTGGGGTGCTACTAACAAAGGATGCTTCAAATATAAAAGTTTATGATATTCTGAAGATCTTTTTTCTTAACAACCAATTTTAAAAAAAGGTCTTTTAGACAAAACACTTCATTTTCATAGTCCCAGGCTTTTAACACTTGACTTGCCTCATTTTCTTTACAACTAAAATCAGTGTGCAAACACTTTTATTAAAATGCATAACATTTGCTGTTTGAGGCTTTTCAAGAGCTTAGAGAAGGGTAGGTTTATTTGCAGCTATCTCATATTGATTTTTCTGTCATCTTTAGGCTTAACCAATTTGCTTCAAATAAGATTTCTGTACTACCTGCACCAGAGAGAATCTCAAAAACCTCAGTGGAGAACTTAAAGAAATAAAAAATATACAGACAATATCATAGCAGAAAAAATATTTTTCTTTATTTTACGTTGCAATTTACTCCAGAGACTTCTAAATAGTATGAATCAAACACCTGGCTGTGGAAACAAATCAAGACCAACCAAAGGAGGAAAGTAAAAGCTACCCATTCAGAGCTTTCTACAGCAATGGTTCAAATACCCTAGGAGCTTCGCCCGGTAAAATCTAAAACTGGGCCCCAAACACGGCGGGCAAGGAAAAGAACGAAGAAAGAGGCAGCCCACTCTGGATTGGTAGCTAGTAGATTTAATAACTGGGGAAGGCAATGGCACCCCACCCCAGTACTCTTGCCTGGAAAATCCCATGGACAGAGGAGCCTGGTAGGCTCTAGTCCATGGGTCGCTAAGAGTCGGACACGACTGAGCGACTTTACTTTCACTTTTCACTTTCATGCATTGGAGAAGGAAATGGCAACCCACTCCAGTATTCTTGCCTGGAGAATCCCAGGGACGGAGGAGCCTGGTGGGCTGCCATCTATAGGGTCGCACAGAGTCGGACACGACTGAAGCGACTTAGCAGCAGCAGCAACAGCAGATTTAATAATATAGGGCTTCTCAGTAGGCGCTAATGGTCAAGAATGCCCCTGCCAATGCAAGAGACTTAAGAGGCGTGGGTTCGATCCCTGGTTGGGGAAGATCCCCTGGAGAAGGGCATGGCAACCCACTCAAGTATTCTTGCCTGGAGAATCCCATGAACAGAGAAGCCTGGCAAGCAACAGTCTATGGGTCTGCACAGAGTTGGACACGATGGAGGAGATTTGTTAAGTCACAGCACAGGTTTAATAATCAACGCTGGCGGGGCAGGGAAAAGGCATCAGAATTTATTTATCAGGCTTGTCTGGAGCCATCGCAAGGGTATTGTATTAATAGATCTCCGTACCCGCCAGGAGAACTTTAAAAGTTTACACTGAAACCTTACCTGGGTTCAGCCAGGTAGAGATGGTCTCAACACCTCAAGCTCCATCCTTGAAAATGGCTCCAGCCACGGAAAGGGTGGGCAGAACGTACATTCCGGGGCTGGGGTGGGGGCGGTAAGCCTTTGATTTTTCGGATTCGGTTCGCAGGTCAACTGGCGGTTTTGTCCTCTCCATGATCTCCTCGAACCTCCACACCTCCTGAAGGGCTCTTACAGCCTCACACGCCCCACCTTCTGCGGTGTGCCCTGAGCATTAAGCCAGGTTTTGCACCAGTTAAGAAGTGGCCCAGGTAGTTATCTTGCTGCACTGGAAGCAGACAACACAGCAGCAGTAGAGGAACATACAAGAGAAAACACAGATCAAAATGATTCCCAGTAGGGAACTCTGCTCAATGTTACCGGGGCGGCTGGGATGGGAGGGTAGTTTAGGGGAGAATGCATACATGTATGTGTATGGCTGAGTACCTTTGCTGTCCACCTGAAACTATCAGAACGTTGTTAACCATCTATACTCCAAAATAAAAAGTTAGAAATAATTCCTAAAATAAGTAATGATATTTTTTTTTCCACCAAGACCCCTCTGATCTGAACCACCAATTTATTAAATCTCCTGGGCTGAGGGTCAGATCAGTCAAGACATTCACTTCTGTCTTCATGTGATTTAATAAAGATGACACTTCGGCAGACTCATCAGGTATGTATGTATCCACAACACTCTGGATAATGACACAGGTGCCTCCTTGTGAGGCAGTAACAATGCTCAAGGCCGTGGTACTTTTGGCATCATGTCCAAATGCCAAGAGAATTTCAGTGTTCAGTAAAGACAGGCTTCGCCAGCTACCATTAAGATTTGCTGGGTAAATTTAGTAAGGGTGTCTATGGTGGTATAATGTCCTCCAGGCCAGTGGAGGACAAGAACTAGTGGCCAGATGACCATACCAGTGGGAAACAACATCATCACCTGGCTTTGAGAAGGAGATTGGCAATTTTTGTTACTGTGGGTGGATTCTCCCAGGGTGCAGCAGCCCAACCTCCCAGGTGAAAGCCATGGCAACCTGTTTAGGGATATCCAATAAACACCTGGGAAGTGGGACCAGTCAGTGCCAAACCAGTCTCCGTCCTTTAATATGACAGAATGATTACATAGTTCCAGTGATATCCACATCATATCCCTGGTGCGATTGGGTTGGTTCCATTTAGAGTGATTTTTCTGTTTCCAGAATAGAAGTAATTAGGTAGGTTCAATTAAGGAGAAGGCAATGGCACCCCACTCCAGTACTCTTGCCTGGGAAATCCCATGGACAGAGGAGCCTGGTGGGCTGCAGTCCATGGGGTTGCTAAGAGTTGGACATGACTGAGCGACTTCGCTTTCACTTTTCATTTTCATGCTCTGGAGAAGGAAATGGCAACCCACTCCAGTGTTCTTGCCTGGAGAATCCCGGGGATGGCGGAGCCTGGTGGGCTGCCATCTACGGGGTCACATAGAGTCAGACATGACTGACACAACTTAGCAGCAGCAGCAGGTTCAAATATCCACAACCCTGGGTGAGCTACATGAACCCATCCCAAATCAGAATGGTGGAATGTTTCATGTAAAAAGAGGACAGCATTTTCACTTCACTTGTTTTTTCCTAATATCATTAATACTGGTTTTTTTCTACCTTCTATTTTCCTTGCAATTTATTCTTTGGCTCAGGTCAACTGATTTTGTTCTGTAAGTCTCTGTACTCTCTGTTAATGAGAATGAGACCTTTTTGTTAGTCAGAATAGTAGGAAAATCTAATTTAGACTTCGTAGAGAAGGATGCTGATCTGTGTAGATAAAGCTCATTCTAACCACTTTGGACAGCAAGAAAGTTGAATGCTAATTAGAATTATTAAGGCTCATTGTCTTTTCCTGTTTGTGCTATTTCTGCCTCTGTCTCTCTTCCTCACTTTGCCAAGCATCCCCCATGACTCTTGGGCTAAAGCCAGGTGACGAATCCCTGCAAGAGTCCTTCTCAGTGAAAGCACCAACCCATTCTTTTGACTCTATCTTCACTTACCTTTAGACTTTTCTCCTCTTTATTCATCTTCATTACATTCTATTTGTGTCTATTGATGAAGAGATGCAGTTCTTCCTCAAATATAGTCTTAACTGCAGCACAGTTAAAATGGAAACAAAGGAAACCTGACTGTGCTAAAAGTATTCCATATTCATTCTGAATTCCTTTATACTTCAGGCACATATGCCTATATTTATGACAATATACGTAAGAAAAGGAGGAGAAAAAGTTCTGTCTTTTCTTGCCTGCAAAATGGCATTGCACAGGACCATGAGAGACTGAATATACAACAGACAACTGTTGGACTATGTATACACATAGAACTGTAACTCACAACCTGCAGCTACCTGTGCAGGAAATCAACCCCTCTTCTCTGTCATAAACAGCCCAGGAAGCCAGCCTGCTATAGATGGTGGGGGCCCACTTGGAATTCCAGAGTTGAAATGAAGATTATTTTAAGCGGAAAGGTTTGAGATTCAGTAGATTCAGAGACAAGTCTTCTTGGAGCTTCCTATATCCTACAGGGAGAAAAAAAAAAAACCAGCAACTTCTGGGAAATGAGGCTACCTGTCTGGGACATGAGAGGTGAAATCCCTGGGAAAGTGAGGAGAGTGAAGAGCAGGATAGTGTGGCAATTGACAATGAAGTGGATGAAATGTCCAGCAGGGCCCAACCCTTCGTAAAAGAAAGGCAATGCACAGCACTGTAACCCAGCCAGCAGGGCAACCCCCAATTCAGGAAATGTTCATGATGAGAGAACATACTCCCACTGAGCTTACTGAGCCTTTAAAGAGCCTCTTGATGAAAGTGAAAGAGGAGAGTGAAAAAGTTGTCTTAAAGCTCAACATTCAGAAAACTAAGATCATGGCATCTGGTCCCATCACTTCATGGCAAATAGATGGGGAAACAGTGGACACAGTGGCTGACTTTATTTTTTGGAGCTCCAAAATCACTGCAGATGGTGACTGCAGCCATGAAATTAAAAGAAACTTACTCCTTGGAAGGAAAGTTATGACCAACCTAGACGGCATATTCAAAAGCAGAGACATTACTTTGCCAACAAAGGTCTGTCTAGTCAAGGCTATGGTTTTTCCAGTGGTCATGTATGGATGTGAAAGGTGGACTATAAAGAAAGCTGAGTGCAGATTAATTGATGCTTTTGAACTGTGGTGTTGGAGAAGACTCTTGAGAGTCCCTTGGACTGCAAAGAGATCCAACCAATCCATCCTAAAGGAAATCAGTCCTGGGTGTTCACTGGAAGGACTGATGGTGAAACTGAAACTCCAATATTTTGGCCACCTCATGCTAAGAGCTGACTCATTTGAAAAGACCCTGATGTTGGGAAAGATTGAGGGCAGGAGGAGAAGGGGCGCCAGAGGATGAGATGGCTGGATGGCATCACTGACTTGATGGACGTGAGTCTGAGTGAACTCCAGAAGTTGGTGATGAACAGGGAGGCCTGGCATGCTGCAGTCCATGGGGTCACAAAGAGTCAGGTACGACTGAGTGACTGAACAGAGCTTATTGAAGTGGCTGCCAAGTTCCAGGGAAAGTATCCAGGCCTGGTTAGTGCATCTCTGAGGTACAAGGTGGGATAAGATTTCCCTGACTGGGCAGGACGCAGAGAAAATGTGCAACATAACCACACACCCTCCCCTCTGAAGGTGCCTGCCAGAGGCATGCTGGAGTGTGGGGGGACTTTGAGGAACTCATTTTTGTTTCTTTGGAGCCTCTTCACACTAGAATATATGCTTCATGATGGATGATAGTAAAGACTTTTGTCTGTTTTGTTCACTGTTGGGTGTCACCAGCATCCAGTGTGCCCAAACCATCATGGTGTAGTGCTCAATAAACACTTGAAGAAACTATAGGGGAAATGGAGCAGATCGAATGAAAACAATAAAGGCAAAAAGAAGATATTCTTGTTATACCCTGGCTTGTCAATAATGTCCTACCATGATAGCCAAAACAGAGAGGTGATTCATGGGGACTCATTGCCCTTGATCGAAACCGAAACACCAAGGCACAGCATTAAAACCTTCCCTTTTCCTCCTTCTTTTGATGACAACCAGGGTTCTCAGCCGTCCCCAATCAATAGAAATTGACTAGAGGCCACATAAGAAATTCAAGCAAGGCTTTACTGGGGCCTCTGCTGCAGCAAGTGGGAGTAAGAACAAGTAACAGGTTTCATTGCTTGTTTGCTCTCTGAGAGGGGATGAACTTGTTCCTTATGTGGGGTGAGGTTAGAGGTATGGGCAGGGGTCAGGCCGGAGGGGTGGCTGTAGGTGTTGTGCCCACCCCTCCAACAATGTTGAGTGCAGGAGGCATGCTCAATACCCTGCTTTTGTTCCCAACACTCTGTTTTTGCTCTGGGCACTTTTTGGTCTTTCTGTATCTTTTGTCCATAATTTGCCCCAACAGCACATGCAGTTATTTTCAGTCCCCTGTGAAGAAAGCTGAGTACCAAAGAATTGATTCTTTTGAACTGTGGTGTTGGAGAAGACTTTTGAGAATCCCTTGAACTGCAAGGACATCCAACCAGTCCATTCTAAAGGACATCAGTCCTTGGTGTTCTTTGGAAGAAATGATGCTAAAGCTGAAACTCCAGTACTTTGGCCACCTCATGCAAAGAGCTGACTCATTGGAAAAGACTTTGATGCTGGGAGGGATTGGGGGCAGGAGGAGAAGGGGACGACAGAGGATGAGATGGCTGGATGGCATCACCAACTCTATAGACATGAGTTTGCGTGAACTCTGGGATTTGGTGATGGACAGGGAGGCCTGGCGTGCTACAATTCATGAGGTTGCAAAGAGTCAGACACGACTGAGCGACTGAACTGAACTGAACAGAACAGTTCCTTTGTATTTTATGTCAGTCATTCTAGAACCTAAGCATCCTTCTTCCAAAAAAAGTGTGCAAAATAAAATTCTTTTTTCTTTAGCAAAATAAATATTCTCTATTGTTAAAAAAAATCTTCAAGTTGATGTTTGGTAGAAACCAATACAATACTGTAAAGCAATTAACCTTCAATTAAAAATAAACAAATTACAAAAAAAAAATCTTTTCATTGAGCTTTTACCTCCACCAGCTGTCCCAATCTCTTGCCTTCCTCTCACAACTACATTTGAGGAAGAAATGGCCTGTGTCACTGATCTCCCCTGTCTTATCTTCAAACATAGTACATGTCAACTCACTTCCATCAGGCTTTGATTCACGCACATGCTCTCCTGATTCTCCGTTCTCCCAGGTCTTTCTTTCTCCTCCCTTTTGCCGGACCTTTTCGCTCATCTCTTAGATAGTGGTTGTCTCATCTTAGCCCTCTCCCTATGTATCAATACTATTCTTGGACAGTGGCATTCACTCTGTTGAATCAACCCATTACCCCAACCCACCTCTGTGCAGAGCTCTAGGTTAATATCTCACAGTCATCTCCTTCTGGATGTCTTTCAATCACATCAAAATAAATGGTATAAAACTGAAATTTTAAACTCTAATATGACAATATCTCATGAAATATTCCCTCTTCAAACTGTTCCTCCCCTTTTGGGCACCCTCATCTGTGAACAGCATCATCATCTACTGAGACAAGGAAACCAGCCCAGGCTTAACCTTGACTCCTCTCTCTCCTACATTCAAAATGTCACGATTGTGCAGGTTGAGTTCTCCAGGAAGCAGGCTCTGAGGTGGAGGTTAGTGGGTAGGAAGCTAATGAAGGAGTGCCCTTCACATTTGTGGAAGGGGAATCAGGCAGGATTAAGCAGGAGGAGGCAGACTTTAACACAGTCCTAACAACTGCCTGAGCTAACTCCATTGGGAGCTCTGATACTTAGAAGTGACGTTTCAGAGTTAGCTGAGATCGACCTGGATGGCAAGGCCTTTATGCTCCGTCATCAATACCATGATTTGCAGAGTCCAGTGCAAGATGAAAATGCAAGACTATATTTAAAAATTAAGGTTTCCAAGAGGGTAACAGCAGAACATTAAGCCAAGCACTGTGCATAGGGTGCTGTGTGATTGCATACCTTGTAGGTGCACGAAGCTGGGACTGGTCCTCATCACTCACTGCATGTAGTCAAGGTCTCTCTGGAGTTGAGATCATCCCTGAAGGGGCTGGCAGCTTAAGGCTGTTTTCCAGTGGCACTGCCAGCAAGGGAGCAACTGAACATCACTAATGAGGCATCTGGGCCCAGGTCACAGTATCCACTACATTAACCAAGCCTGTCCATTTTACCACCTTGAAATTTCTCGTATCCATCCTCTCTTCGCAATTGACCCCCGCTAATCAACAGAATTAAAGTTCTCATCATCTTGCCTTAACTATTGAAACAGTCCTGTGCCTGTTAACTTCTCTTCTAGTCTGGTCTTCACATCCTCCACTGATGAAAATGAGACTAGCATACTAAATTCCTAAAATACTAAATGGCCTCCATTGCCCACAATATTAAAATCTAAGCCAACATTTCCCAAACTGTGTTCATAAAACACTTAGTCTTCAGAGTAGAAAAAATATGATGCAATGTTTTCTTCTGAGTTATTTTTAAAATTCTTGTGTAATAAAAATACTTAGCCACTTACACAATTATGTTTATAATTTTATGATTATCATGCCAAAGGATTGGTGAGTTATACCTCAGAACTCCAGAGGTAGCAGGAAAATTCTTCTAATCAAAGAGTTTTATTCAATCCTGCATATTGACCCCTAAGCAACATTTACTGACTACTGCCTAGATATATCATCGTGTTGATAATTTTTTTGAATTTTCCATCTAATTTTAATAATATCAGTGACATTATTCAATGTTTTTTATTGTATGTATAGATTTTATAAAATATTTTCCCCTTTGGATTTGTGGATTATAGAAGTCTGTCACTACATTTTAGAACCTATTTTTTCTTTACTGATAAGCACTTAAATATACTTACAGAAGTCGTACATGCAGAAAGATATAAGCACCATAATTGTACAGCCTGAAGAATTATCATAAAATGAACATAATCATGTAGCAACCACCAAAATCAAGAAATAAAATGTTGGTAATTCCTTGACTCAGCACTTTAACTGCAGTGGCCCAGGCCTGGGTTCAATCCCTGGTTGGGGAATTAAAATCCCACAAGCTGTGTGGTGCAACCTGAAAATAAAAAAAGAAATAAATAAAATACTAGCATCTAATGGCCTCCTTTTGCCCTTACAGTCCACTACTTCTTTTATCTGCCCCAAAGTTGCCCACCACCCAACCTCTAACAATTTGCGATCTACATGAATCCAGGTTTGATTTACATGAATTCATGTTTATCTTATTGTGCCAACTAATGGTGGAGCTGGGATTCAAATTGAACTCTATATACAAAGCCTATGTTTTCGGAATGTTCCTAATTGTTGCCTCCATTCCCTGCTGCTGCTGCTGCTGCTGCTAAGTCGCTTCAGTCGTGTCCGACTCTGTGCGACCCCATAGACGGAAGCCCACTAGGCTCCCTGTCCCTGGGATTCTCCAGGCAAGAACACTGGAGTGGGTTCCATTCCCTACTGACATAATAAAATTGCTAAGAAAAATAAAACAGTTATTTCTTCAAATTACAGAGGTTCCCACACTGCACCTTGACCAGGAAAAAAAAAAAAAAAATGCCTTGCACACAGTCAAGTAAAGTATATGAATGAAGGTAGACTTAAATCTAATTGTTTACTAAACAATGAAGCTACTAAATCTTACATCTTTGGATTGATATAGGAACTATATATAGGTGTGTATATGTGTGTGTATGCAAATATATATGTATGTATATTATGGTCATAGAAACACATATCTGTAAGAAAATAAAATATATTTTCTAAGTTTGACACAAATTCATTTGGCAGTAAGAGCTGCCCGAAAACTCTATGAGCCTAAAACTCTATGAGTCTTTGTTTATTACGCAAATACATTTTATTATGTTAACATAACAAATAAATATATTTTGCTGGTGAAATGTTAAACTTTTTGAATAAGTTGTGTGATCCAAGACCTTCTAGGTGTGTCATGCATGTAACATAGCATATAACAAATCTGCAATACAGTAAACACATGTGGGTTTTGATGTTTTTAAAAAGAAAAATCCTGAAAGAAATTAAGGACTGTTGGCAAGGAGATCCAACCAGTCCATTCTGAAGGAGATAAGCCCTGGGATTTCTTTGGAAGGAATGATGCTGAAGCTGAAATTCCAGTACTTTGGCCACCTCATGCAAAGAGTTGACTCATTGGAAAAGACTCTGATGCTGGGAGAGATTGGGGGCAAGAGGAGAAGGGGATGACAGAGCTTGAGATGGCTGGATGGCATCACTGACTCAATGGGCGTGAGTCTGAGTGAACTCTGGGAGTTGGTGATGGACAGGGAGGCCTGGCATGCTGCAATTCATGGGGTCGCAAAGAGTCGGACATGACTGAGTGACTGATCTGATCTGATCTGTTAAAGCAAAGAAAAGTCATGCAAACAATGCTCTCTTCCACTAAAAAATGACTAAAAAATAAAAATATGGCATTGGGAAACAATAGCCATACTAAATGGAAAATCTGTGAGACTTCATAGTATAATAAGCTGCCCTCTTTCACCATTTCTCCCTACCAAAGTAAACAGAAATGTCTTTTAAATATCATTTTTAAGACTTTGTTCACATTTGATCATTTCTAAATCCAAATGCATCTTACATTTAATATGCATATTTAATATGTAAGAAAAACAGCTATGTAAATCAGGGATGAACATTACAGTCACGTATATTGAAGGAAGTAAGTTATGTTTTGTCATACCTGAAGCATTCACCTGTTTCTACTAGTGAAGCATGATTCAAAAAAATTACAGAATATCCATAGCCACTCTATAACTCTGTCGGAGACAGTTATAGAATTCCAAATGATGTGCTGGTGTCTAAGGTTATGAGAACTGACTTATACAGACCTAGTTAGAAATCCTTTCACAGTGGCTAAATTACTTTTCGGAGCAACACCTCAAGTTAGCAGACAAGAAAATATGTTTATTCATTAAGCACTCTGTTATATTATTGAGCTATAAATATTTAAAAGGTTAAGTTAGATTGTGGAAATACTACAATAAAGAGCTCCTAATTCATAATCATTACTTATTGATTGTAAACAGGAAATTTTATATATATTTGTATATGTATTTATATGTAACATTATTATGTGTGTTTAAAAGGAAGATATCACAAGGAACATACCGTTCTGCAACTTGCTTTTTTAAATTGCTACATAGTATCCCAAGGGTGCCTATCCAGACATTTCCCACAATGATGAATATTTTGGTTTCTCATTTCTTGGCTGTTTTAAATGTGCATCAGACCATCTCTAAAGGGCACATTAACAATTGTTATATCCTGGTTGCCTAAAAATCACAGAATAGACATCTGGCTTTGAGAAGGAAACTTACTTTTCCCTGAGCATCATTTTATACTATTTGAATTTTCTGTATGTGAAAATAACAATTACAATGTTTATTTTTTTAAAAGCTCTAAATACAATATTACTACCATGTAGTGGTTAAAACTGGAAAACAAAAACTAAACCTGCAATGAACTTCCCTTCTTCAGCATATTTTTTGGTTAAAATCTACCATACAGTGTGTTAGAGTTGTACATATCTTGCCTCATTTTGTCTCACTTAGCCTGTGTAGAAACCTTACAGTTCAGTTCAGTTCGGTCGCTCAGCCGTGTCCGACTCTTTGTGACCCCATGAGTTGCAGAACGCCAGGCCTCCCTATCCATCACCAACTCCCGGAGTTTACCCAAATTCATGTCCATCGAGTCGGTGAAGCCATCCAGCCATCTCATCCTCTGTCGCCCCCTTCTCCTGCCCCCAATCCCTCCCAGCATCAGGGTCATTTCCAATGCATCAACTCTTTGCATGAGATGGCCAAAGTATTGGAGTTTCAGGTTCGACATCATTCCTTCCAATGAACATCCAGGACTGATCTCCTTTAGGATCAGTCCTAAAGGAGAATCGCCTTGTAGTCCAAGGGACTCTCAAGAGTTTTCTCCAACACCACACATCAAAAGCATCAATTCTTCGGCGTTCAGCCTTCTTCACAGTCCAACTCTCACATCCATACATGACCACAGGAAAATCCATAGCCTTGACTAGATGGACCTTTGTTGGCAAAGTAATGTCTCTGCTTTTCAATATGCTATCTAGGTTGGTCATAACTTTCCTTCCAAGGAGTAAGCGTCTTTTAATTTCATGGCTGCAGTCACCATCTGCAGTGATTTTAGAGCCAAAAAAAATAAGCTCTGACACTGTTTCTACTGTTTCACCATCTATTTATCATGAAGTGATGAGACCAGATGCCATGATCTTCGTTTTTTGAATGTTGAGCTTTAAGCCAACTTTTTCACTCTCCACTTTCACTTTCATCAAGAGGCTTTTTAGTTCCTCTTCACTTTCTGCCATAAGGGTGGTGTCATCTGCATATCTGAAGTTATTGATATTTTTCCCGGCAATCTTGATTCCAGCTTGTGCTTCTTCCAGCCCAGCATTTCTCATGATGTAATCTGCATATAAGTTAAATAAGCAGGGTGTCAATAGACAGCCTTGTTGTACTCCTTTTCCTATTTGGAACCAGTCTGTTGTTCCAGGTCCAATTCTAACTGTTGCTTCCTGACTTGCATATAGGTTTCTCAAGAGGCAGGTCAGGTGGTCTGGTATTCCTATCTCTTGAAGAATTTTTCCACAGTTTATTGTGATCCACACAGTCAAGGCTTTGGTATAGTCAATAAAGCAGAAATAGATGTTTTTTCTGGAACTGTCTTACTTTTTTCAATGATCCAGCAGATGTTGGCAATTTGATCTCTGGTTCCTCTGCCTTTTCTAAAACCAGCTTGAACATCTGGAAGTTCATGGTTCACGTATTGCTGAAGCCTGGCTTGGAGAATTTGGGGCATTACTTTACTAGCGTGTGAGATGAGTGCAATTGTGTGGCAATCTGAGCATTCTTTGACATTGCCTTTCTTTGGGATTAGAATGAAAACTGACCTTTTCCAGTCCTGTGGCCACTGCTGAGTTTTCCAAATTTGCTGGCATATTGAGTGCAGCACTTTCACAGCATCATCTTTCAGGATTTGGAATAGCTTCACTGGAATTCCATCACCTCCACTGGCTTTGTTCCTAGTGATGCTTTCTAAGGCCAGCTTGACTTCACATTCCAGGATGTCTGGCTCTAGGTCGGTGATCACACCATCGTGATTATCTGGGTCATGAAGATCTTTTTTGTACAGTTCTTCTGTGTATTCTTGCCATATCTTCTTAACATCTTCTGCTTCTGTTAGGTCCATACCACTTCTGTACTTTATCGAGCCCATCTTTGCATGAAATGTTCCCTTGATATCTCTAATTTTCCTAAAGAGAGCTCTAGTCTTTCTCATTCTATTCTTTTCCTCTATTTCTTTACATTGATCGCTGAGGAAGGCTTTTTTATCTCTACTTGCTATTCTTTGTAACTCTGCATTCAGATGCTTATATCTATCCTTTCCTCCCCACGTGAGCAACCTGAAGTCCAAAGTTGGGGGTGGCGGCCAAGATGAACAACCCCATGTCCTAAGAGCGGTGGCTGCGTGGGCGCAGGAGGGCCAAGAGGAGCTACTCCAAGTTCAAGGTCAGGAAGGGTGACCTTGTCCAAGGTAAGGAGCAGCTTACCTTACTGCTCACAAAGCTGCACTTTGCTGGAGCACCCATGAAGAGATACCCTACATCCAGGGTAAGAGAAACCCAAGACAGTAGGTGTTTCAAGAGGGCATCAAAGGGCAGACACACTGAAACCATAATCACAGAAAACTAGCCAATCTGATTACACAGACCACAGCCTTGTCTAACTCAATGAAACTAAACCATGCCATGTGGGGTCATCCAAGATGGACGGGTCATGGTGGAGAGATCTGACAGAGTGTATCCACTGGAGAAGGGAATGACAAACTACTTCAGTATTCTTGCCTTGAGAACCCCATGAACAGTATGAAAAGGCAAAATGATAGAATACTGAAAGAGGAACTCCCCAGGTCAGTAGGTGCCCAATATGCTACAGGAGATCAGTTGAGAAATAACTCCAGAAAGAATGAAGGGATGGAGCCAAAGCAAAAAGAATACCCAGCTGTGGATGTGACTGGTGATAGAAGCAAGGTCTGATGCTGTAAAGAGCAATATTGCATAGGAACCTGGAATGTCAGGTCCATGAATCAAGGCAAATTGGAAGTGGTCAAACAAGAGATGGCAAGAGTGAACGTCGACATTCTAGGAATCAGTAAACTAAAATGGACTGGAATGGGTGAATTTAACTCACATGACTATTATATCTACTACTGTGGGCAGGAATCCCTCAGAAGAAATGGAGTAGCCATCATGGTCAACAAGAGTCCAAAATGCAGTACTTGGATGCAATCTCAAAAACAACACAATGATCTCTGTTCATTTCCAAGGCAAACCATTCAATATCACGGTAATCCAAGCCTATGCCTCAACCAGTAACACTGAAGAAGCTGAAGATGAATGGTTCTATGAAGACCTACAAGACCTTTTAGAACTAACACCCAAAAAAGATGTCCTTTTCATTCTAGGGGACTGGAATGCAAAAGTAGGAAGTCAAGAAACACCTGGAGTAACAGACAAATTTGGCCTTGGAATACAGAATGAAGCAAGGCAAAGGCTAATAGAGTTTTGCCAAGAGAACACACTGGTCATAACAAACAGCCTCTTCCAACAACACAAGAGAAGACTCTACACATGGACATCACAAGATGGTCAACACCAAAATCAGATTGATTATATTCTTTGCATCCAAAGATGAAGAAGCTCTACACAGTCAGCAAAAACAAGACTGGGAGCTGACTGTGGCTCAGACCATGAACTCCTTATTGCCAAATTCAGACTGAAATTGAAGAAAGTAGGGAAAACCACTAGACCATTCAGGTATGACCTATATCAAATCCTTTATGATTACACAGTGGAAGTGAGAAATAGATTTAAGGGCCTAGGTCTGATAGATAGAGTGCCTGATGAACTATGGAATGAGGTTCGTGACATTGTACAGGAGACAGGGATCAAGACCATCCCCATGGAAAAGAAATGCAAAAAAGGAAAATGGCTGTCTGAAATCTTACAAGACAGGTATTATTGTCCTCACTTTACAGATAAGGAAATAGAATTTAAACAAGTTAATCGTCATGAGTCACAGAGAGAGAAAAAGAGTGACAAAACCAAGATATAAACCAAATTTTTCTAGTTCAAGAAACACTCTCAGCCACTGAGCTGGACATTAGCTGCTTCTCTTCAGAGACTTTTCCTAAACTCCACCACCTTTGACTTAGCTACAGCTTCGGGAATCATTTATAGGAGACTAGAGAACTAGATTTTCTTATGTTCTCGGACACCCTCTCTTTACATACTTTCCCCTCTTGGTTAATTCTTACCAAACCTTCAATAATCAACTCGAGCATCACCTCCTCATGCAATCACTCCCTAAACTTCAGACTGAAAAGAATGTGTTTTACCTGCTGTTTTCCCATCCTGTGCTATCAATGTGTTCAAAAAGCTGTTGAACCACCTAAGTATCTCTCAGCCAACAAGTCCTCAGTAATAGGAAATCTAAATAACCCTCAGACTAGCCGCAGTGCTAGTAATATTTAGCATACATTAGGCCCTCAGTCACAATATGCTGCATTCAAGCCAAGGACAAATACAGACAAAGAACTTAAGGATGTTAGAACTAATTCAGAATTTCCAACCCTGGCTGCATATAGTAACTTGAAAGTGAAAGTGAAGTCACTCAGTCGTGTCTGACTCTTTGCGACCCTGTGGACTGAGCCCACCAGGCTCCTCCATCCATGGGATTCTCCAGGCAAGAGTACTGGAGTAGGTTGCCATTTCCTTCTCCAGGAGATCTTCCCAACCCAGGGATTGAACCCAGAGTCTCCTGCATTGCAGTCAGAGGCTTTACCCTCTGAACCACCATGGAAGTCATACAGTAACTTAAGGAGCTTGTAAAATAGGTAATCTAGCCTTATCCAAAAAGTAATCAGAGTGGCTATGGGTGGAACTACACATTCTATATTATTTAGAAGGCTTTCCAGGTGGTGCCAAGTTTGAGAATTCTATTCTACATGTCTCACTTCATGAAATATGGAGATTGAGACCTAAAGACATTAAATTACTGGTCAAATTTACACTGACAGAGGTGAAGATAAGACTTGAACCCTAGTTTCTTGACTAATAGCTGCTTTACTTGATCACTCAAAACTATTTGTTAAGTGTCTTTTATGTGAAAAGCATTTTGCTAGGCACTGTAGATACAGTGGTGGGTAAACTAGAGCTTGCATTGTAATAGGAAAGATAGGATTAAACACATGCCCGTATAATTAATTGCTTAACCCTGGGTGGGGAAGATCCCCTAGAGAAGAAAATGGCAATTCACTCCAATATTCTTTCCTGGAGAATCCCATGGACAGAAGAGCCTGGTGGGCTACAGTCCATGAGGTCACAAAGAGTCAGACACGCTGAAGCAATTTAGCAGCAGATTGTACTAAGAAAATCTGGTGGTATATACCCAAATAACTGGGGGACATGTTTTAGTCTGGGGGGAGTTGAGGGTTGTCGCATAAATCTTAATTGAGTTAAGAGTACACATACAAAAATAATTAGACTTGTGTTTTTCAATATAAGATATTCTTGGGCCCATAGGTCCTCTGGAAGACTTTGTTTAATTTCCTATTTTCATTTTGTTGACAACCTTAAAGATTAATAGAAACATTTTCCAGGAGTTCCCTGGTGGTGAAGTGTTAGGATGTGGTGCTTTCACTACTGTGGTTAGTGTTCATTCCCTGGTGGGGAAACTAAGATCCCCTTAGCCATGTGGAATGGCAAAAAAGAAAAAAAGAAACATTTTCTGCATTTTTTAAAAATGATTGAGTTCTGCCCAAAGCTTCAAAACCCATTTGAACATGTGGTTTTTGATTGAGTTGGCCACAAGTAGTACTACTCTAATTTTCTCAGGCTTATATAAAAAGACCAGACTGACTTAATGTGTCTATACTGCATTCCTGCCAAATGAAGATCAAATGCCTACCACAAACACTACAAGGGTGAAGGTTTCATGGTAGCTCACATACCACAGGGCAGTGGTGGGTGAAGTGGGTCATGGCACAGCACCTGAGCATCAGTCAATGTGAACTCAAAAAAACCTGGACCGTGGGAATCAAACGCTGGTGCTGTGCAATAGAATTTCAACAATCATCATCTACCTCACTAAGTTAGTAATGTGAATTGTTATTTGAAAAAGAATGTAACAACTCTGTAAAAATAAGCTCAGACTAAATACCCAATATAACTCTGCTGCTGCTAAGTCGCTTCAGTCGTGTCTGACTCTGTGCGATCCCATGGACCGCAGCCCATCAGGCTCCCCTGTCATACATATACATTGGGAAGGTGAACTGCAAGGCTGAGACAATGGGTAGGAGGGAGAATTATTTTTTAATACTTTTATTTATTTAGTTTTCATTGTTGGCTGTGCTGAGTCTTTGTTGCTGCACGAGATTTCCTCTGGTTGCTGAGAGCAAGGGCTACTCTCTAGTTGCAGTGCACCGACTTCTCGGTGCAGGGGCTTTTCTTGTTGAGGAGTTCAGGGTCTAGGCGCTGGGGCTTCATTGTTGCAGAGGTGGGCTCAGTAGTTATGGCTCGGAGGCTCTAGAGCACAGGCTCAGTATTGTGGTGTTCAGGTTTAATTGCTCCTCAGCACATGGCCCAGATCAGGGATTGAACCTGTGTCTCTTGAATTGGCAGGCAGATTCTTTACTGCTGAGACATCAGGGAAGCCCAAGAATTATTTTTTATTACATATCCTTTTGTGTGTTTTTAGCAACTATTAATATCTTCCTTTTTAGTTTTTATTTTAGATTTGATGTTCTATATGACATAAAGAGTTACAATTGTGTGTGTATGTGCTGAGTGGTATCTAACTCTTTGTGACCCCCATGGACTGTACCTCACCAGGCTCCTCTGTCTATAGGATTTTCCAGGCAAGAACACTGGAATGGGTTGCCTTTTCCTTCTCCAGGGGGTCCTCTCGAACCAGGGATTGAACCCGTGTCTCTTGCCTCCCCTGCAATAGCAGGTGGATTTTTACCACTGAGCCACCGGGGGAAACCCTTCCCTTTTAGCTCAGTTGGTAAACAATCCACCTGCAATGTGGAGACCTAGGTTAGATCCCTGGGTTGGGAAGATCCCCTGGAGAAGGGAAAGACTACCCACTCCAGTATTCTGGTCTGGAGAGTTTCATGGACTGTATAGTCTATGGGGTCACAAAGAGTCAGACACGACTGAATGACTTTCACTGGGAAACCCAGTTTATCTAATTTTAAGTGTGCACTATTTTATATTGTAATACTGATAGCTGGACACCAGAAGACATCGGTTTTTTTTCCTTTGAAGTGACTTGTTACTTTACTCACAAGGAAAGGAGGGAGTGTGCGTACATTTTGGGGGTCAGTGACAAGCAGCAGCCCCCTGTGGAGCTGAGCAGGCTCACAGAAGAGAAAGTTCCCACAGAACTTCTAGGCAGCCATGAGCAAGGCTGATGCAAAACCAGCAGGGGGCAGGCCAGGCAGACCTGAAGCAGTCTCCAGTCCCTGAAGCAGGTCAGCGGTAAGGAAGTTAGTCTTTCCTCTAAGAATAATGAGAAGCCCTTGCTCTTTCCACCACATTAAATATTTTTAGAAATCTTTTTTTTGTTGCAAGCATTTGAAATTCTAAAACCACATTAGTTTACATACTATTTCCTTCTCTCCAAATTCATCCAAAATATTAAAATTTGCAATGGAATTCAAGTGAGCAAAGAATGGTATTATTTGAAGAGAGTAAAAAAAATCTGATAGGTTTATAGATTAATATGTATAGACCTGCTCTTTCCAATACAGTAGCTACCAGCCCCATGCAGCATATAGGTTACTTGAATTGGGGCTAGTCCCAGCTGAGGTATTCTGTAAGCATGAAATGCACATCAAATGTCAAATAATTAATACCAAAAAAGACTATAGATTATCATATTAAAATATGTTTACATTGATACCATGTTGAAATATTGTTTTGGAGATATTAAGGTAAAGGAAATACATTACTAAAACCTTTCCATTTGTTTCTTTTAATTTTTTTAATCTTGCTACTAGAAAATTAAAATTACCTGTATGGATCACTTCATACTTCTATTTGGGCAACAATGACATAGTTCATACTAGAATACACATAATAATTTTTCAAAATCGTGAAATTCACCGTGTGTGTCTGGTACCCTTGTGCTTTCACATGTGTTAATGCATTTAATTCTCATATGAATCTGATAAGTTTAGCACTGTTACTACCCCATTTTGCAGATTATTATTCAGTTTATTAACTGAAGCACAGATGCTGCACAGAACATTTTTGTAAGCGTACAGAAGAAACTGACAACAGTGGGGGTCTCCTGGGGAGGAATTAGGGGTTCAGATCAGATCAGTTGCTCAGTCATGTCCAACTCTTTGTGACCCCCATGAATCGCAGCACACCAGGCCTCCGTGTCCATCACCAACTCCCAGAGTTCACTCAGACTCAAGCCATCGAGTCAGTGATGCCATCCAGCCATCTCATCCTCTGTCGACCCCTCTTCCTCCTGCCCCCAATCCCTCCCAGCATTAGAGTCTTCTCCAATGAGTCAACTCTTCGCATGAGGTGGCCAAAGTACTGGAGTTTCAGCTTCAGCATCATTCCTTCCAAAGAAATCCCAGGGCTGATCTCCTTCAGAATGGACTGCTTGGATCTCCTTGAAGTCCAAGGGACTCACAATAGTCTTCTCCAACACCACAGTTCAAAAGCATCAATTCTTCGGCGCTCAGCCTTCTTGACAGTCCAACTTTCACACCCATACATGACCACAGGAAAAACCATAGCCTTGACTAGATGGACCTTTGTTGGCAAAGTAATGTCTCTGCTTTTGAATATGCTATCTAGGTTGGTCATTACTTTCCTTCCAAGGAGTAAGCGTCTTTTAATTTCATGGCTGCAGTCACCATCTGCAGTTATTTTGGACCCAGAAAAATAAAGTCTGACATTGTTTCCACTGTTTCCCCATCTATTTCCCATGAAGTGATGGGACCGGATGCCATGATCTTCGTTTTCTAAATGTTGAGCTTTAAGTCAACTTCTTCATTCTCATCTTTCACTTTCATCAAGAGGCTTTTGAGTTCCTCTTCACTTTCTGCCATAAGGGTGGTGTCATCTGCATATCTGAGGTTATTGATATTCTCTCAGCAATCTTGATTCCAACTTCTGTTTCTTTCAGTCCAGCATTTCTCATGGTGTACTCTGCATATAAGTTAAATAAACATGGTGACAATATACAGCCTTGAAGTACTCCTTTTCCTATTTGGAACCAGTCTGTTGTTCCATGACCAGTTCTAACTGTTGCTTCCTGACCTGCATACAAATTTCTCAAGAGGCAGGTCAGGTGGTCTGGTATTCCCATCTCTTTCAGAATTTTCCACAGTTTATTGTGATCCACACAGTCAAAGGCTTTGGCATAGTCAATAAAGCAGAAATAGATGTTTTTCTGGAACTCTCTTGCTTTTTCCATGATCCAGCAGATGTTGGCAATTTGATCTCTGATTCCTCTGCCTTTTCTAAAACTAGCTTGAACATCAAGAAGTTCACAGTTCACATATTGCTGAAGCCTGGCTTGAAGAATTTTGAGCATTACTTTACTAGCGTGTGAGATGAGTGCAATTGTTCGGTAGTTTGAGCATTCTTTGGCATTGCCTTTCTTTGGGATTGGAATGAAAACTGACCTTTTCCAGTCCTGTGGCCACTGCTGAGTTTTCCAAATTTGCTGGCATATTGAGTGCAGCACTTTCACAGCATCATCTTTCAAGATTTGGAATAGCTCCACTGGAATTCCATCACCTCCACTAGCTTTGTTCGTAGTGATGCTTTCTAAGGCCCACTTGACTTCACATTCCAGGATGTCTGGCTCTAGGTCAGTGATCACACCATCGTGATTTTCCGGGTTGTGAAGATCTTTTCCGTACAGTTCTTCTGTGTATTCTTGCCATCTCTTCTTAATATCTTCTGCTTCTGTTAGGACCATACCATTTCTGTCCTTTATCAAGCCCATCTTTGCATGAAATGTTCCTTTGGTATCTCTGATTTTCTTGAAGAGATCCCTAGTCTTTCCCATTCTATTGTTTTCCTCTATTTCTTTGCATTGATCGCTGAAGAAGGCTTTCTTATCTCTTTTTGCTATTCTTTGGAACTCTGCATTCAGATGTTTATATCTTTCCTTTTCTCCTTTGCTTTTCGCTTCTCTTCTTTTCACAGTTATTTGTAAGGCCTCCCCAGACAGCCATTTTGCTTTTTTGCATTTCTTTTCCATGGGGATGGTCTTGGTCCCTGTCTCCTATACAATGTCATGAACCTCATTCCATAGTTCATCAGGCACTCTATCTATCAGATCTAGGCCCCTAAATCTATTTCTCACTTCCACTATATAATCATAAGGGATTTGATTTAGGTCATACCTGAATGGTCTACTAGTTTTCCCTACTTTCTTCAATTTCAGTCTGAATTTGGCAATAAGGAGTTCATGATCTGAGCCACAGTCAGCTCCTGGTCTTGTTTTTGCTGATTGTATAGAGCTTCTCCATCTTTGGCTGCAAAGAATATAATCAGTCTGATTTCGGTGTTGACCATCTTGTGATGTCCATGTGTAGAGTCTTCTCTTGTGTTGTTGAAAGAGGGTGTTTGTTATGACCAGTGCATTTTCTTGGCAAAACTTTATTAGTCTTTGCCCTGCTTCATTCTGTGTTCCAAGGCCAAATTTGCCTGTTACTCCAGGTGTTTCTTGACTTCCTACTTTTGCATTCCAGTCCCCTATAATGAAAAGGACATCTTTTTTGGGTGTTAGTTCTAAAAGGTCTTGTAGGGCTTCATAGAACTTTTCAACTTCAGCTTCTTCAGCGTTACTGGTTGGGGCATAGACTTGGATTACTGTGATATTGAATGGTTTGCCTTGGAAACGAACAGAGATCATTCTGTCATTTTTGAGATTGCATCCAAGTACTGCATTTTGGACTCTTGTTGACCATGATGGCCACTCCATTTCTTTTGAGGGATTCCTGCCCACATTAGCAGATATAATGGTCATCTGAGTTAAATTCACCCATTCCAGTCCGTTTCAGTTCGCTGATTCCTAGAATGTTGACATTCACTCTTGCCATCTCTTGTTTGACCACTTCCAATTTGCCTTGATTCATGGACCTGACATTCCAAGTTCCTATGCAATATTGCTCTTTACAGCATTGGACCTTGCTTCTATCACCAGTCACATCCACAGCTGGGTATTCTTTTTGCTTTGGCTCCATCCCTTCATTCTTTCTGGAGTTAATTAGGGATTAAGATGTGGAAATAAATTTCTAGGCCTGAGATGGCGCCATTCCTGCCCCAGGTTAGCAAACCAAAATGTAGGTAATATTTGTGTACTGTAAATGCTCTGCTTTACCAGAAATAAATGCAATCAGCCACCCCCAAACACCAAACCAACTCTTTTTACCTACTTCCTTGCTCCTTATTATTTTCCTATAAAAGCTTCCTACCTTTTACCCGACTTTGCCATTCTCTTGCCCCTTAGGAACACAGCCTGGATGCTTTCTGTAGTGTCAAAATGTTTGCATCACCTAAATTGTCTTTAACCATTGTTAACTAGGGTCAGGGATGAAAAGGAGATTATTTCTCATTGTGTATCCCTTTATACAGACTGAATTTATTACAATGTGAATATGTCATCTGTTAACCACTTTGGTATAACTATGAAAATAATAGAGACAAACTGCAAAACCACAGTGTTAAGAGCACAAACTCAAGTACATTAAGTACAATTGAACACTTACTCAATTAAAAGGAATTGAAAGAAGACCAACTAGAAATAAAAGCAATAAAAACCCATTAAAAAATGTGAACCTTCCAATCCAATCACAGACATGTCTTTCTTGTTTATTACCTGTAATTTGCCAAAGTGACTGTTTCCTGAGTATCCAGTTGGTCTAAGAGCCAAAGCTTGCACACCAAGGAACGAGGCTCAGCAATCATTTCCCAGGACTATGGTTCTCACTGAGACAAAAGGCCTGAAAAATGCAAAAGCATATCACTTCAGTTTATGCCTGCAGTCTTTTATTTAAAAAATAAGCTATGTATTGTTCTTTCTTAATGCAAATGTGAATTTAACTTCTTTTTCCTAAAAACATGGATTAAAAGTCCCATGAGCCAAGGTTAGGCTCACTATGGTGCTGTTTCAACCACACTTCTGCTATATTATCACCATTATCAGTGAAACTCAGATTAAGATCTCTTCAGTAACTGCTGTAGTTACTGAAAATTCCTGCCCCCGCCCCCCATATCCCTGCCCTTTGTTTGCACTTTGTGTGTATATTCCTCTGTGTGGCAGGCTCATTTTGGGGGCTGGGAGTGTAGCAGTGGTAGCCCAGACAGACAGCAGCTTTTTCTCTCACGGCTACTATTCTTGAAGAGGTGGAGAGCAAAGCAGGAATGAAGACCTTGAAAGGAGAGGTCAGATGTGGGAGGAGCTGCAAAACTAACTGCGCCCTAGAGCAACTGGAGCCGGCTGAGTCAGGAGAGTGGGGAGAGTTCAGGGACTGAGTCCTTGCCACCGCATTAAACATTTGTAAGCCAGAGTCACTTGTTTAGAATTTACTCTAAATTTAATGGGATTTTAAAGATTTCTATTTTAAAAGGTCTGGCACTCAAATACTGAGCACTGGTTTAATGAAGGACCATCAAGTCACAGCACAGAATCAGCCAGTATCCCCCTCCCAGTGTGGGTAACTCCTCAGGACTGGGCTGGAAATGCTCTACTCCTGTCAGGCCCTGCCCTAGACTGGATCCTGCGTGCTTGCTAAGTCGCTCAGTCGTGTCCGACTCCTTGCGACCCTATGGACTGTAACCCACCAGGCTCCTCTGTCCAAGGGATTCTCCAGGCAAGAATACTGGAGTGGGTTGCCATGCCCTCCTTCAGGGGATCTTTCCAACCCCAGGGACTGAACCCATGTCTCTTGTGTCTCCTGCATTGGCAGGCGGGTTCTTTACCTCTAGCAGCACTTGGAAAACATTTTCATAAGCTCTCCAGACTCCCTTGGCTTCCCTGGTAGCTCAGCTGGTAAAGAATCTGCCTGTAATGCAGGAGACCTGGGTTCTATCCTTGGGTTGGGAACATCCCCTGGAGAAGGGAATGGCTACCCACTCCAGTATTCTGGCCTGGAGAATTATATGGTCTATATGGTCCATGGGGTCACAAAAAGTCAGACACAACTGAGTGACTTTCACTTCCAGGGGATTCATGAGCAGATGAAAGCTGGAGTAATGCTTTGTACGCTAGGGATCTCAGCTTTGACTGTATTCTGGAATCACTGGTGGGGATATAAGAAACTGCTGTTAGCCTCTTTCCAGAGAGGCTGTTGTAATCGGTGTGAGCTGCAACCAGGGCATTGAGAACTTTGGAAACCACTCATCTTTCCAAGGTTGAAAATTACTGCCCAGAAGTCACAGTGAGTGACCAGCAGCTATTTTTCATGCTCAGCTGATTTCCTCCACTCCTTTTTTCTTTTATTTTTCCTCCTAGCAGTCCCTGGGGCTCCTCTTGTTTCTCTATGTTTGGTTACCAGCAAAAGTACTTCTCTCCCTGGGGATTTTCAACTGCCCACGCTGAGGAGAGCAGTCTGGCTAACCCCAAGACAGACACACTGGCTTTTAATGTTAAGGATCAATTGGTTACTAGGCCACAGGCTGTCAAATAAAACAACCCTGAACAAGATACAAAACTCAAAATGTTCCTAAAAATGTGATCCTTAGACCAAAGTGCCAGTAGGAACCCTCAGGCTCTAAGTCATGTCTGACTCTTTGCAACCCTAAGGACTGTAGCACACCAGGCTCCTCTGTCCATGGGATTTTCCAGGCAAGAATACTGGAGTGGGTTGCCATGCCCTCCTCCAAGGGATCTTCTCAACCCAGGGATCGAACCCATGTCTCCTGCATCTTCAGGCATGCTCTTTACCACTGAGCCAGCAGGGAAGTCCGTATTCATTGTACTGTTGTTCAGTTGCTCAGCAGTGTCCAACTCTTTGCACACCATGGACTGCACCATGCCACACTTCCTTGTCTTTCACCATCTTCTGGACTTTGCTCAAACTCATGTCCATTGAGTCAGTGATGCCATCCATCTCATCCTCTGTCTTCCTCTTCTCCTCCTGCTTTAGTCTTTCCCAGCATCAGGATCTTTTTCAATGAGTTGGCTTTTTGCAACAGGTGGCCAAAATACTGGAGCTTCAGCTTCAGCATCAGTCCTTCCAATGAATTTTCATGCTTGATATCCTTTAGAATTGCCTGGTTTTATCTCCTTGCAGTCCAAAGGACCCTCAAGAGTCTTTTCCAACACCAGAGTTCAAAAGCATCAATTCTTCATCGCTCAGCCTTCTTTATGGTCCAACTCTCACACCTGTACATGCCTACTGCAAAAACCATAGCTTTGACTAGACAGACCTTTGTTAGCAAAGTAATATCTCTGCTTTTTAATACATTGTCTAGCTTTGTCATAGCTTTTCTCCCAGGGAGCAAGCATCTTTTAATTTCATCGATGCAATCAGTGTTCACAGAGACTTTTGGAGCCCAAGAAAAGAAAATCTGTCACTGTTTCCCATGTTTCCCTATCTAATTTCTATGAAGTGATGTGATCAGATGCCATGATCTTAGTTTTTTTAATATTGAGTTTTAAACCAACTTTTTCATTCTCCCCTTTCACTTTCATCAAGAGGCTCTTTAGTTCCTCTTTGCTTTCTGCCATAAGGGAGGTGTCATCTGCATATCTGAGGTTATTGGTATTTTTCCTGGCAGTTTTGATTTCAGGTTATGATTCATCCAGCCCAGCATTTCACACGATGTACTCTGCATATAAGTTAAATAAGCAGATTGACAAAATACAGCCTTGATGTACTCCTCTCCCAATTTTGAACCAGTCCATTTTTCCATGCCAGGCTCTATCTGTTGCTTCATTGTACACTGTATACAAGGGACTTGAGCAGTCAAGGATTTTGATATCTGCAGGGTCTCCTGAAACCAACTCTCCCTCCCCTCCTGTAACTGAGTATCTCTGGGAGTTGGTTCTTCCCAAATCCCACGTAGCACAGGAGTGAGCCCCCCAGGCATTTGTGGCCAGCCCTTTGCTATCATTTCTGTGGTTGACTTCTGGAGCCAACAAGTAGGGTCCCATAATCCCTGCTGCTGCTGCGGTCTACAACATCTCTCCCTACTTTAATAAAGTGGTTTCTGCCTAGAAAATCCCATGGATGGAGGAGCCTGGTAGGCTGCAGTCCATGGAGTCGCTGTGAGTCGGATGCGCTGGCGCTTTACTTCCCGGAGAAGGCCATGGCAACCCACTCCAGTGTTCTTGCCTGGAGAATCCCAGGGACGGAGGAGCCTGGTGCGCTGCCGTCTATGGGGTCGCACAGAGTCGGACACGACTGAAGCGACTTAGCAGCAGTAGCCGCAGTTCACATTAAACTTCTCATATTGGAGCAAGACGAGTTGTAAGGAAAAGAGAAAACGGACACTCTGATTTTTCACACAATGGTTTAGCCTCAGGGCTTCAATATAGGGCTTCAAAATGTTTAGTTTAAATCACCTTTATAAAGGACCATTACATAAGAGGAAACTGCCAAGAGAGCATCTCATTCTCTTTAGGTTTTCTAAACTTTCAGCCTCAACAAGTAGTTATTATTTAAATGTACTACTTGACAACTTGTTAGCAAAAGCATTGAAACTATCAATGATGAATCAGAGTAGAAGGACAACTTTATGAAAATGCAAACTTCACTCAAAACGAATCTAAAATAATTAATTAGAAAGGGAATGGAAATTTTAGACACCTTTTCCTTACTAATGATGATTATGAATATTCACTGACCAATACTGTTACCCGAAAAAGTGAGTTCACCTCTTGGTAGATGTCAAAAAACACAGTAAAAGACACAATCAAGTCAAAAATCAGGTCTTATTACTTACAGCAAGTAAGGAGACTACTGGGGAATCTTTCCCAAAGCAATGTTTCCCCAACAGCAAAATTGGAGAAGTTTTAAGCTAAGGGTGCATGAATACTCATGAAGGGACTTCAGCAGAAAAGAATTCAGCATAGAATTGGGCAAAGGTTGCCAAGGTCCAACCTTTAGTTGATTGAACTCTTGAGGATCAGAAAAGGTCAACATCAGCATATCTTAGCTTTAGACCTGTGCGAGGTCTCAGGTTGCAGTTACCACCCTTCACCTGCTGAACACCAAAGAATTGATGCTTTTGAACTGTGATGTTGGAGAAGAGTCTTGAGAGTCCCTTGGAATGCAAGGAGATCAAACCAGTCAATCCTAAAGGAGGAAATCAATCTTACATATTCAATGGAAGGACTCATGCTGAAGCTGAAGCTCTGATGAAAAAAGCTGACTCATTGGAAAAGACTCTGATGATGGGAAAAATTGAAGGCAGGAGGAGAAAGGGATTAGAGAGAATGAGATGGTTGGATGGTATCAATGAGTTGAGCAAGCTCCAGGAGATGGTGAAGGACAGGAAAGCCTGGTGTGCTGCAGTCCATGGGTTACAACTGAATATGTCTAACTCAGCAAGAGCAACACCTCAGCGGAGGTGTTAGGTCCTGCAGAACTCAAAGGTACATATCAGATTGTTATGTATATCCCGTAAAGAGGAACTAGGACTCTCTTTTATTGCTGAACTATTATTTATTGATTGCTTTTCCTTTATTGACTTTCCTGGTGGCTCATAGGTAAAGAATCCGTCTGCCAAACAAGAGATTCGAGTTCAATCCCTGTGTCAGGAAGTTCTCCTGGAGGAGGAAATGGCAACCCACTCAGTATTCTTGCCTGGGCAATCCCATGGACAGAGGAGCCTGGCAGGCTACAGTCCATGGAGTCACAGAGCCATGAGTAAACAAACTTTTGTTTCTTCATCCTCTTAAGGTCCTTAGTTTTTGAGACCTGTTCCAGGGAAAGCACTGTGGCCAGGCTTAGATCACAAAATTGCTTAGGCCAAGAATGGTTTCTCTTATGTCAAGAAAGCCATTCCTGGTTCTCTTTTTCTGGGGACCCCCTACTCTATCTCCTTATAATATTTGCAAGGGAACTAAAAGATATTTCATGAAATATTTTTGCAGTGCTTTTTCAGGACTGCTTTAAAATGAGAAGGCAGTTGTTATGAGTCATTGCCTTTGTAATAGTGATGTTATAGTCTGCCTTCTTCCTAATGCTCCGTCAGTGAAAAAATATTCTACTCTTTGAGTCCATTTGGATGGTGTTCTTATGTTGACTTTGAGTCTAGGCCAAAAATAATTGGAATTAATTCAGGAATTAAGTTTACTTATTCTGTAACATCTGGGCCTTTGTCAACTACCCTTGCTTATTCTTGCAGTCACATTGCAATCATCAGCACCACTCTTGGACACTTTGAATTTAATTGCTCTCAGAACTAGTTTTTCTACTATTAGTACTGTCATTTTAAGCATATGTAACACAATCAGTGACTTCTTTCAGTTCAGTTCAGGCGCTCAGAAGTGTCCGACTCTTTGCAACTCCATGGACTGCAGCACGCCAGGCTTCCTTGTCCATCACCAACTCCCAGAGCTTGTTCAAACTCATGTCCATCAAGTCAGTGATGCCATCCAACCACCTGATCCTCTGTCATCCCCTTCTCCTCCTGCCTTCAATATTTCCCAGCATCAGGGTCCTTTCTAATGAGCCAGTTCTTTGAATCAAGTGGCCAAAGTATTGGAGCTTCAGCCTCAGCATACTTCCAATGACTTCATTACATGTGCATTATATTTTTCATGTTTTGTCCCTCATCAAGATGATTTTGGCCCTTGGGGCCTTAGCACAAGCTCTGTCCTCTGCCTAGAATGTTCTTGCCTCTCAGGTCTTCATATAACTGGCTGCTTTTATTTAATTCTCAGTTATATGTGACCTCCTCAGAGAGCCTTTGCCTAACTACTCAATCTAAAGTAGTCCCCAGACACTCTTTATCGCATCAGCATATGCTATTCTCCCCTGTGCTAGGCACAATCTTAAATGGTTTTGGCTTATTTGCTTGGTCTCTCCTTTCCCTAAAATCTGTATGGATCACAGCAAACTGTGGAAAAGTCTTAAAGAGATGGGAGTATCAGACCACCTTACCTGCTTCCTGAGAAATCTGTATGCAGGTCAAGAAGCAACAGTTAGAACTGGACATGGAACAACAGACTGGTTCCAAATGGGAAAAGGAATATGTCAAGGCTGTATATTGCTGCTGCTGCTGCTGCCGCTAAGTTACTTCAGCCAAGTCCGACTCTGTGAGACCCCATAGATGGTAGCCCACTAGGCTCCCCCATCCCTCGGATTCTCCAGGCAAGAAAACTGGAGTGGGTTGCCATTTCCTTCTCCAGTGAATGAAAGTGAAAAGTGAAAGTGAAGTCACTCAGTTGTGTCCAAGTCTTCAAGACCCCATGGACTGTAGCCTACCAGGCTTCTCCGTCCATAGGATTTTCCAGGCAAGAGTACTGGAGTACGGTGCCATCGCCTTCTTCTGTATATTGTTACCCTGCTTATTTAACTTATAGGCAGAGTACATCATACGAAATGCTGCGCTGGATGAAGCACAAGCTAGAATCAAGATTGCCAGGAGAAATATCAATAACCTCCAATACGCAGATGACACCACCCTTACAGCAGAAAAGGAAGAAGAACTAAAGAATACCTTGATGAAAGTGAAAGAGTAGAGCGAAAAAATTGGCTTGAAACTAAACATTCAGAAAACTAAGATCATGGCATCTGGTCCCATCACTTCATGGCAAATGGATGGGGAAAGATTAGAAACAGTGGCAGACTTTATTTTGGGGGGCCCCAAAATCACTTCAGATGGTAACCGCAGCCATGAAATTAAAAGACACTTGTTCCTTGGAAGAAAAACTATGACCAACCTAGACAGCATATTAAAGAGCAGAGACATTACTTTGCCAACAAAGGTCCACCTAGTCAAGGCTATGGTTTTTCTAATAGTCATGTATGTATGTGAGAATTGAACTATAAACAAAGCTGAATGCCAAATAATTGATGCTTTTGAATGGCAGTATTGGAGAAGACTCTTGAGAGTCCCTTGGACTGCAAGGAGATCCAACCAGTCAAGCCTAAAGGAAATCAGTCCTGAATATTCATTAGAAGGACTGATGCTGAGGCTGAAGCTCCAGTATTTTGGTCACCTGATATGGAGAACTGACTCATTGGAAAAGACCCTGATGCTGGGAAAGATTGAAGATAGGAAGAGAAGGGGACAACAGAAGATGAGATGGTTGGATGGCATCACCAACTCAATGGACATGAGCAAGCTCTGGGCATTGGTGAAGGACAGGGAAACCTGGCGTTCTGCAGTCCATGTGGCTGCAAAAAGTTGGACATGACTGAGCAACTGAACTGAAATGAACTTCCCTAAAATGAAGCTTCCTATGCTTTGGGTCCATGTCTGTCTTCTTCTTCTTCTTTTTTTAAATTTATTTGGCTGCCCCAGGTCTTAATTGCAGCACGCAGGGTCTTTGATATTTGTTACAGCATGTGGGTTCTAGTTCCCTGCTGCTGCTGCTGCTAAGTCGCTTCAGTCGTGTCCGACTCTGTGTGACCCCATAGACGGCAGCCCACCAGGCTCCCCTGTCCCTGGGATTCTCCAGGCAAGAACACTGGAGTGGGTTGCCATTTCCTTCTCCAATGCATGAAAGTAAAAAGTGAAAGTAAAAAGTGAAAATCAAGTCGCTCAGTCGTGTCCAACTCTTAGCGACCCCATGGACTGCAGCCTACCAGGCTCCTCCGTCCATGGGATTTTCCAGGCAAGAGTACTGGAGTGGGGTGCCATTGCCTTCTCCCTGACCAGGGATCAATCCAAGTCCCCTGCACCAGGAGCACAGTCTTAGCCATTGGACCCCCAGGGAGATGTCCTTGTCTCTCTTTTCACAGCTTTATCCCCAGCCCTTAGAATTTGTTTCAGACACTGTGCTAATGCTAATGCTAATGCTAAGTCGCTTCAGTCGTGTCCGACTCTGTGCGACCCCATCCCTGGGATTCTCCAGGCAAGAATACTGGAGTGGGTTGCCAATTCCTTCTCCAATGCATGAAAGAGAAAAGTGAAAGTGAAGTCGCTCAGTCATGTCCGACTCTTAGCAACCCCATGGACTGCAGCCCACCAGGCTCCTCTGTCCATAGATTTTCCAGGCAAGATTACTGGAGTGGGGTGCCATTGCCTTCTCAGACACTGTGGGTGCTCAGTAAATACTGTTGACTATCTTTTAGCAAAATGGTGTGGATTTGCTGTCATCTCATCCAGTTATGGTAATTGGAATGAAATATTAGAATATTTACTTTTAATGCATCAGAAAGACAACAAAGTTTTCACTATAGTATTGCTCTTTAGAAGACCTGAAAATTACAGTACTTCAATAACGAAACATTGAATTACAGAAGTAGATTTGCAAACCTGAGGAATTTTCTTCCCTCAAAGTCAGAGGATAACAAAAAGAGATTGGATCTTTGATGCTACTTTAATTTCTGTCACTGTGTCTAAAACTCAAATTGGATTCACTGTCTCAGAAAGATATCCTGGGCCATAGTGATATAAAATATAGAGAGAATCAAGAAGAGAAATCTCGGCAAGAAAGGCACCTTAATATTATTGATAACTCACAGAGCATCTCATAAGTACACTTACCTCAAAGAAAAGTTGTATTACAGTTGTGGGTCTGTAACTCATTACCAATACATATTTTGTTCCTCCTCCCCCCAAAAAAAGTTTATATATGCTTTGCCTTGTAAGCACTGCTGATAATCTGATAAACCATGGCAATTTTAGGAGGAAAACAAATTTGCTTTATTTTATACTGTAAGCCACTATCAGAGTTACTACACCATTTAGATTTTCTATAAACTACCTTCTTCTCATATTTCTGACTGTTTTAATTCTAGCTGTGTATTCCACATATATTTAAAGGAGAATTTCTTCTGTGACTGTATCTCTGTTTTTCACACATAACATGACTTATATGGGGCTGTTACATTCCCAAGAAAGAAAAAGAAATCATCTGCTGCTTGGACTTTGTTTAGCTTGTTAGGTGTTTAACCTGACTCTAATGTACCAGATGTGATCCAGTTGGCAAAACAGTGCTTTCTTACCCATCTGTGTATGCTCATCTCTCCACTTAATTCTCCAGCTGTATTGCTCTCTGCCTCTTTGTATAAATAACAGTATTGAAATATTTCCCAAGAAACATGCCACTTTTTCTTAGCTTTTACTTCCTTATCCACAAAGCACTTGAGAGTCATCTGCACTCACCTCCCAGTACCCTCTGGATCCCCTCTCAAGGTACCAAAAGCATCACAGGTAGAGTATTGTTGCCCCATCTATAAGCGTAAGAGAGTTCTGAAGCTGATTAAATCAGCTGGGATTGTAGCCTACTTCTGAATTCAGCTAGGCTTCATGAAGAGCTTTAGCAAAGATGTTTACCTTTCCTGAAGAATGCACATAGATTATTTCTGCAAACTAAAAGCAAGTCATGCTGTACCAGCATCAGTGAATGATGAAAGTATGTTTAAAATCGTTTTCCCAAGCCCCAAAGCCCATTGAAATATTTTAATATCATTAACAAATATTATATATCTAAATAATCTACTAAGCTTATAAATCAACTATACCAGTAGAGCTCATCACTTTAAAATTCATTATTTAGACAATATCCTTCATATTAGTTAATATCTGCTCTGCAAATGCTCAAACTGAGAAGAAAGTAACCCCTGATTCACCAGAAGAATAGGGAAGAAAAACAATTATTTATATAGTAATAGTAATAACTAATGTTAATTGAATTGTTACTATGTATCAGACCCTGTGGAGAGAGATTTACATCCATTACCTTTTTCTCTTTTTTTGGTCACCCTGCAGAGATTGTGAGATTTTAGTTCCATGACCAGGGATTGAACCTGGGTCCTTGGCAATGAGAGTATAGACTCCTAACCACTGGACTACCAGAGAATTCCCTACCTTATCTTTTCAAATGATATGGATCCTAAGATTGGTAATATTATTACTGCCATTTAACAAAAAAGGAACCTGACAATTACTTTGCCCAAGGCCACATGGTGGGTGGATAAGCCATGCAGGCAAGATTCTAAACAGAATATATATTTAAAAAAATTACTTTGAATTTTTGAAATTTCATAAATTAGGTTTAAGAGAGGAAAAGCTATGGATGCTGGATTTCTCTTTCCATTTTTATTTTGACCATTTTTAAGTGAACACAAATTAGTTGTTGTTGCCTTTTAGTTACTAAATTATGTCAAACTCTTATGACCCCATAGACTATAGCCTGCCGGGGCTCCTCTGTTCATGGGATTTTCCAGGCAAGAATATTTCCTTCTCCAGGGCATCTTTTCAACCCAGGGATCAAACCTGAGGTAGAGAGAACATGAACATGCATTTCTGTAAGCCAAATATATCTTACCAAATGTCACTTTCCTTCATCTGTCCTTTTTTCCTCTTTGTAACCCTATTTTAAAACAGATCCAGGGACTTGCCCCGTGGTCCAATGGCTAAGACTCCATGCTACCAATGCAGAGGGGCCCAGGTTGGATCCCTGGTCAGGGAGTTAGATCCCACATGCCACAACTAAGACCAGTACAGCCAAATAGATAAGTACTGTAAATAAACAAATCAATAAATAAACAGATCCTAGGTATCATATTATTTTGTATCAACATATTTTAGCATGCATCCCTTTAAAATGTGGCCATTTTCTTACTCAACATTCAAAAAACGAAGATCATGGCATCCAGTCCCATCACTTCCTGGCAAAGAGATGGGGAAACAATGGAAACAGTGACAGACTTTATTTTCTTGGGCTCCCAAATCACTGCAGATGGTGACTGCAGCCATGAAATTAAGACACTTGCACTTTGGAAGAAAAGCTATAACCAATCTAGATAGCATATCAAAAAGCCGAGACATTGCTGACAAAGGTCCGCTAGTCAGGGCTATGGTTTTTCCAGTAGTCATGTACGGATGTGAAAGTTGGACCATAAAGAAGGCTGAGGGCCAAGGAATTGATGCTTTTGAACTGTAGTGTTGGAGAAGGCTCTTGAGAATCCCTTGGACTGCAAGGAGATCCAACGAGTCAATCCTAAAGGAAATCAGTCCTGAATATTCATCAGAAGGACTGATGCTGAAGGTGAAACTCCAGTACTTTGGCCACCTGATATGAAGAACTAACTCATCTGAAAAGACCCTGATTCTGGGAAAGATTGAAGACGGGAAAAGAAGGGCACGACAGGGGACGAGATGGTTGGATGGCATCACTGACTCAATGGACTGGAGTATGAGTAAGTTCCAGGAGTTGGTGAAGGACAGGGGAGCCTGGCGTGCTGCAGTCCATGGGTTGCAAAGAGTTGGACAGGACTGAGCAACTGAACAACAACAATTTTCTTTCTGATTTAAATGTCATATCAACCAAATGAAATTAAGAATAATCTTTTCTGTTTACTAACACCCAGGCCGGTGGTAAAGAATCCCACTTCCCAGGGCAGTGGTAAAGAATCTACCTGCCAGTGCAGGGAACACAGGTTCAATCCCTGGGCTGGGACGATTCCACATGCTGCAGAGCAAGTACGCCTGTGAGCCACAGCTACTGAAGCCTGCACCCTCTAGGGCCTGCAAGCCATGACTAATGAGCTTGCATGCTGCAACTACTGAAGCCCATGCACCTAGAGTCTGTGCTCTACAATAAAAGAAGCCACTACAATGAGAAGCCCGTGCACTGCAGCTGGAGAGTAGCCCCCACTCTCCGCAACGAGAGAAAACCCTCACATAGCCACAAAGACTCAGGGCGATCAAATAAATAATAAAAATAAGTAAATTATTTAAAAAATGCATTCTTGCATTTAGCATGTTCAAAACAAAATCTACATAAGATCCACATGGCACATTTGCTGATTATGACTCGTAAGTCTCTCTGAATCTAAAGTAGACTACTCCAACTTTCCCCTGTGTCTTTGTCAGGTAGAATATGCCATATTCTGGATGTGTCTGTTTCATTCCCTGTGAAATCACTTGATTTTTTTCTTTCCCACACGGTTTTTGTAAATGAAAGTGTGCCCCAGAATCTTGATTAGATTCAAGTTCACTGTTTGGGGCAATAATACTTAGTGTGTAGGTTAAGCACCACAATGTCTGATTGTTGCTCTATATTTCTGTAGGTAGATCAGTATATTTGTGCAGTAACTACTGAATCCCTCCATTGTAAAGATCCATCAGCCCTTCACCTCCTGGTTGCATCTAATGATGTTGCTTGAATTATTACATTAGGAGCTGCAAAACACTGACTTTCTAATTCTATCATTCTTTCCATTTTCTCTACCTATAACTTCTGCAGAGGAGAACTTTCTGATACTTACTGGGACTATTTCTTAACTTTGTCAGGCAATCAAATCACAGTCTTAACACTGTAGGAGGGAAGTATAATTCTTTTTATCTAATTGTCAAATTTAAGATAAAAGGCTGGTGTTTTAGCAAGTTCTAATGCTGTCCTATGAGTTGAAGGGGATGAGGTTGGTGGGAACGGAGAGAGAGGCTGTCTTTCCCTCCCATTTGTTCCATTATGAATTTATCCTTCTCTATTTATAACTATACATTGATATCATTGATTTCAGAAGTGTCCAGTGTTCCACTGTTTGCCTAGATTAATGGTTCTCAAAATGTGTTCCCTGGACCAGCATCATCAGCATTCCTTGGGAACTTATTAGAAATGCAAATACTGCAGCTTCACTCCAGACCTACTGAATAAGAAACCCTGTGGGTGAAGTCCAGAAAGATATGTTTTAACAAACCCTAAGGGTGGTTCTGATACCCACCAAAGTTTGAGAGTCAGTGGGCTAAATCATATTTAAATTAACCACTCATTTATTGTTGCTATTATAACCTGCTTTACTTTAGAATGACAAGCTTGTTTTATATCTTTTTCTGGTGAGGCCATAATTATGTAATGACTTTTTTTGATGGTGGGGAGGAGGTGTGAGGACTTGGCTGTTTTGTTATTGCCTACGATTTCAATGTGCTTATCTCAGGGTTTGGCAAATATTGTTTTAGTTCTTTTTTTTTCTTATATGACTTTAAAGTAGAAACAGTATTCATATGAATCATAAAAACAAGTATCCAATTTTCATGTTAGAGAATGTAATATATTTATTTCTCAAACAGACAATAATAAGGGTGAAGGAAGTTAGAGTTCATTTGTAACTGCTGCTTTGTTTGGCAGTGGCTGGAAAAAAAATTGCTTCCCAAAGCAAGCTCAGTTCTTTAAAAAACATGTACATTTAAAGTCTGTTTTTTAACCAATGTATTACTTGAGATCATCATCAAATCCAACAGATACTATGTATCAGAATCACTGAGAAAGACACTTGCTTTAAAACATTAAATACTACCATTGTAACTTTGCTGAATCTTATGGACAACTATCAAGATGCTATTAAATTAAAGTAAATGTGGATCTTACAACTAGTAAAGCCCTAATGTTAATTTTGACTAAGGCTGAAACATTCTCCCTATGAAATAGAAGGTTGTTGAAAAGATTTTTAGGTGTGATAGATTTTATTATGCATTTTTTGAAGTAAAAGAAAATCTTTCAAAAAGAAATCATGCAGTATAATAAATATGGAGTATCATATTGCACTGTAAAGCAAGAAGGCTAGCAAAGATTAACTGGGCATGACAACTTGAGCCGTTAAAGAACGGTACAGCACCCATGGATGGAATACTTTGACTCCAGGACTTGCTCTTTGTATTTTTATCCCCATGCTTAATGCAGTTCCTGGTACCTATTATCTATTTAAGAATTAAGAAAAGGAAACTCAAAATTTGATCAGAATACTAAAAGGGCATTAAAAATAAATATACCTATATCTTCTATCCTGTTTCCCCTATGCTCATCGCCATTATACCCTCCCCTAAGCTCATACCACCACCACTATCACCAACATGACTTACTAACCAAGGACCTGACTAGTCACACGTACTATACATCAGTACCAACTGGAGAGCAATTTGAGTCAATGTTGAGATTCCTGTGCCCAGACACCCAAACATAGTCTCAGTAGCAATAAGAAGGACTAAACCAAGCCCTGGAAAATTTGTTTGCTCATCCATTCAGTCATTTATTCATTACTTAGCCAATATTTGTGTGCAAGGCTCTTAGACAAAGGTTGACAATACAAAGTTAAATAATGCAGAGTCCTTTTAATCTAGGAAATCCTAATCTAGCAAATCATTACACTATAGAATAAGAGTCCTGCCAGATCTGCAAAAGGCAAGGAGGGAAGAATTAAATGGGGTGAAGCAATTTGTCAGATAATTAACTAGGACATTTTTATCAAGCTGGTTTTACTTTGGACCACTAAATGGACTCCAAAATTTTCACTTTTCTTTAACAAAGAAAGACACATTATGATTCTATGCTCTATTCTGTCCTTGGAATCTTAACCAAAGCCTGACAGATACTTGATTACATACCTTTGGATTTATTATATATCAGGTGGGTCATGGTAGGAAATAACACCTATCAATGGTTGCTAAGTGCTACAATCTACTTATTTATTTATTTGGCTGCACTTGGTCTTAGTTGAAGCACATAGGATCCAGTTCCCCAAGCAGGGACTGAACCCAAGCCCCTTGCATTGAGATTGAGGAGTCTTAGCCACTGAACTATGAGGGAAGTCCCTGTGCATCAATCTTTAAAGTCCAGGACACATCTCTCTTCTATGCTCTCTTTGGTTCAAATGAAGTGAAAGTGAAGTTGGTCAGTCGTGTCCAACTCTTTGCGACCCCGTGGACCATAGCCCACCAGGCTCCTCCGCCCACGGGATTCTCCAGGCAAGAATATTGGAGTGGGTTGCCATTTCCTTCTCCAGGGGATCTTCCCGACCCAGGGATCGAACCCAGGTCTCCCGCATTGCAGGCAGACACTTTAACCTCTGAGCCACCAGGGAAGCCAGCTTTGGTTCAAACATGGTTGTTAATCATACCACCATTTTCCTGGTACCATATTTAAACCTCACTTTTATATTTTCCAGGCAAGGATACTGGAGTGGGTTGCCATTTCCTTCTCCATAAATAATTTTAGTGCCTCAATATTCCACAATATTCAATCTCCCAATATTTTTATAACTAAATTCAATCCCCCAATAAGTTCCAAAATCACTGCAGATGGTGATTGAAGCCATGAAATTAAAAAACTCTTACTCCTTGGAAGGAAAGTTATGACCAACCTAGATAGCATATTCAAAAGCAGAGACATTACTTTGTCAACAAAGGTCCGTCTAGTCAAGGCTATGGTTTTTCCAGTGGTCATGTATGGATGTGAGAGTTGGACTGTGAAGAAAGCTGAGCACCAAAGAATTGATGCTTTTGAACTGTGGTGTGGAGAAGACTCTTGAGAGTCCCTTGGACTGCAAGGAGATCCAACCAGTTCATTCTAAAGAAGATCAGTCCTGGGTATTCATTGGAAGGACTGACGCTAAAGGTGAAACTCCAATGCTTTGGCCACCTCATGCAAAGAGTTGACTCATTGGAAAAGACCCTGATGCTGGGAGGGATTGGGGGCAGGAGGAGAAGGGGACAACAGAGGATGAGTTGGCTGGATGGCATCACTGACTCGATGGACATGAGTTTGAGTGAACTCCGGGAGTTGGTGATGGATAGGGAGGCCTGGCGTGCTGCGATTCATGGGGTCGCAAAGAGTTGGACACGACTGAGCAACTGAATTGAACTGAACTGAATAAGTTCCCATGGGATTTTACCTCATCTTGTTTCACATAATCTTCCTTGTCTCTCCAGTTCCACCAACAACCACTTCATTCTGGTCTTATGGTCCCTGTAAAAATCTCACACTCCTTCCTTACCAGAGTAATTTTCATAAAGCGCAATTCCCATCATACCTCTCTAAGTAACACAGCTGTGCTCATCATTAAATTCCCATCAGTGCTGACCCATAAACAGTCAACAAATGTTTGTTAGAATTGACCCCTGGCTTCACTAATGAATTTACCTAGGGAAGCAGAAAGGATTTAATATTCACAATATCTGCTTCACTGTAGTATCAAGAATGTTTATGTCCAGTAGCTGGAGTTTCTCTCTCCTTTGGACAATTGTAAATAAATTGAAGAACTGACATATTCTTTTTCTCTACCCACTCTTTGGTTTATAACAGGACATGACCACACTGCCTCTCTGCATTTGTATCCATTTCAAATCACGTTATTATTTTGACGTTTACAGACTTTTTTTTTACATTTTTTTGAATTTCAAGTTGGCTACTTTCTAATGGTTTAAAGGGCCAATATTTGTCTGAAAATTGCCTTTGAATCATATCAAATGAGTTATCATACCCGTATGTTCTTGCATGCTTTAAAAATAAAAGGTATATTCCATAAGAATTTTTGTATCCTTTTACCAAACTCATATCTATGTCATCTTGATTGTGAATCAGAATGGTTTTCACTGTCTATATAGAATATTCAATCCGTACAAACAAGCTAATCACATTTGGTATTGTGTGGACTAATATAAGGGTCATGTGGGTTGAATGCTGTCAACTAATCTTTTTAAAACCAACTCAAGGGACTTCCCTGGTGGTACAGTAGATAAGAAACTGCCCACCAATGCAGGGCACCCGGGTTCAAACCCTGATCAGGAGAGATTCCACATGCTTCAGGCAATTAAACCTTGTGTGCCATAACTACTGTGCCCCCAAGCCACACCTAATGAGTCTACATGCTGCAACTACTGAAGCCCATGCACCTAGAGCCCGTGCTTTGCAAAAAGAGAAGCCACAGCAATAAAACACCTGTGCAGCACAAAGAGTAGCCCCTGTTCACTGAAGCTAGAGAAAGCCCACCTGCAACAATGAAGTTGCAACACAACCAAAAATAAAGTAAAATAAATTAGCAAAATTAACTCTACACATAGGCAATGTGGAAACCTTCCTGGATACACAAGGCTGCACTTACTCCAGTGTATTTCTACCACTATTCTACTGTGATTGTTGCTAACTGACTGTATTAGTACAGCTCCTTATAGTTGAGGAGCTAGAAATGAACCATAGGATGGGACCAGTTCAGTTCAGTTAGTCGCTCAGTCACATCCGACTCTTTGTGACCCCATGGACAGCAGCATGTCAGGCCTCCCTGTCCATCACCAACTCCCAGAGTTTACTCAAACTCATGTCTGTTGAGTCGGTGATGCCATCCAGCCATCTCATCCTCTGTCTGTCTCCTTATCCTCCTGCCTTCAATCCTTCCCAGCATCAGGGTCTTTCAGATGAGTCAGTTCTTCGCATCAGGTGGCCAAAGTATTGGAGTTCAGCTTCAACATCAGTCCTTCCAATGAATTCAAGACAGATTTCCTTTAAGATTGACTGGTTGGATCTCCTTGCAGTCCAAGGGACTCTCAAGAATCGTCTCCAACACCACAGTTCAAAAGCACCAATTCTTTGGCACTCAGCTTTCTTTATAGTTCAACTCTCCTATCCATACATGACTACTGGAAAAACCATAGCTTTGACTAGACAGACGTTTGTCAGCAAAGTAATGTCTCTGCTTTTTGACATGCTATGTTGGTCATAGCTTTTCTTCCAAGGAGCAAGCATCTTTTAATTTCATGGCTGCAGTCACCATCTGCAGTGATTTGGGAGCCTAAGAAAATAAAGTCAGCCACTGTTTCCACTATTTCCCCATCTATTTACCAAGAAGAGATGGGACTAGATGCCATGATCTTGGTTTTCTGAATGGTGAGTTTTAAGCCAACTTTTTCACTCTCCTCTTTCACTTTCATCTAGAGGCTTTTTAGGTCTTCTTCACTTTCTGCTGTAAGGATGGTGTCATCTGTATATCTGAGGTTATTGATATTTTTCCTGGCAATCTTGATTCCAGCTTATGCTTCATCCAGCCCAGCATTTCCCATGATGTACTCTGCCTATAAGTTAAATAAGCAGGGTGACAATATACAGCCTTGACGTACTCCTGTCCCAGTTTGGAACCAGTCTGTTGTTCCACGTCCAGTTCTAACTGTTGCTTCTTGACCTGCATACAGATTTCTCAGGAGACAGGTCAGGTGGTCTGGTATTCCCATCTCTTTCAGAATTTTCCACAGTTTATTGTGATCCACACAGTCAAAAGCTTTGGTATAGTCAATAAAACAGAAATAGATGTTTTTCTGGAACTCCCTTGCTTTTTTGATAATCTAATAGATGCTGGCAATTTGATCTCTGGTTCCTCTGCCTTTTCTAAATCCAGCTTGAACATCTGGAAGATCACAGTCCGTGTACTGTTGAAGCCTGGCTTGGAGAATTTTGAACATTACTTTATTAGCTTGTGAGATGAATGCAATTATGTGGTAGTTTAAGCACTGTTTGGCACATCCTTTCTTTGGGATTGGAATGAAAACTGACCTTTTCCAGTCTTGTGGCCACTGCTGAGTTTTCCAAATTTGCTGGCATGTTGAGTGCAGCACTTTCACAGCATCATCTTTTAGGAATTGAAACAGCTCAACTGGAATTCCATCACCTCCACTAGCTTTGTTCGTAGTGATGCTTCCTAAGGCCCATTTGACTTCAAATTCCAGGATGTTGGCTCTAGGTGAGTGATCACACCATCATGATTATCTGGGTTGTGAAGATCTTTTTTGTACAGTTCTTCTGTGTATTCTTGCCACCTCTTCTTAATATCTTCTGCTTCTGTTATGTCCATACCATTTCTATCCTTTATTGTGCCTGTGGCTAGTAGTTACTTTATTGAACATTATATTGTATAAGGAGGCTTCCCAGGTGGCCCAATCCACCTGCAATGCTGGAGACTCAAGTTTGATCCCTGGGAAGCTCCCCTGCAGGAGGAAATAGCAACCCACCCCAGTATTCTTGCCTGGAGAATACCATGAACTGAGGAGCCTGGTAGGCTACAGTCCATAAGGTTGCAAAGAGTTGGACAGGACTGAAGTGACTGAGCGTGCACACATGCAAATTTTCTGCAGCCATTTCCAACCATAGGGGAGTGGGGGTGCAGGTGGAGTTGTTTCCCACATCAACAAGCTATTCTCTGAAACCAACTGGAGTGTCCTACAATTCAACTCAATTATGACACTATGTTACCAGAGAGAGTTTCGGATCCCACAGTCCCTCAAGACTCCCCCTAACCCCTACTTCAGAGGCCAGTTACAGGGTCCAGCTATCACCTGTACTTCTGACCAACCAGCTAGACATTGGAGGTTATAGCAATCACCTCCTTATGTTCCATAAATGTATGAGAGCAGCTCACAGGACTCAGAGAAACATTTTACCTACTAGATCACTGGTTTATTATAAAAGGATATAACTCAAGAACAGCCAGATGGAAGAGGGGCCTAGAGCAAGGTATGGGGAGGAGGTACAAGTTTCTATTTCTCTCCAAGGGTGTCACTCCTCCTGCGTCACACAAGTCCACCAACCCCGAAGCTCTCTGAACCCTACACTTTTGGGGATTTTATTGAGGCTTCATTAGGCATACTTGATTAAATCAGTGGCTATTGGTGAAAAATTCAATCTCCACTCTCTTTCCCCTCCCCAGAATTCAGGTGAGAGTGGAGGGAGACACAGGAAGTTTCAATCCTCTAAATCTCCAGTTGGTTCCCTTGGCAACCAACCCCCACCCCTAAGTACTTTCCAAAAGTCACTTCCTTAACATAAGAAAAGATGCCTTTACTGCCCTACCAATTCAGAAATTTCAACAGTTTTAGAAGCTCTGGATTAAAAAAAAGAAGAATGAAGACCAAATACACACAACTGATTTATTTTCTTTTACTACAGATAGTGCGTCTCTGGATAATTGAATAGCCTCTTTTGGAGATCTTTCAAACATCTAAATGTGAGGCTTTTTGAGAATGTGAAAGCTGGATCTCTTGGCTTTCTTTATGGTGGCCACAAAAAATCAGTGGAGCCAAAAAGAAGATTATAACCTGGGGACAGCCCCAAAGAAACCTCTAAGACCTGCTCCACTCTAGAGGCCAGAGCACAATTATGTAAGTTTTTGAGACAGATGGCTGTACATCAAATAATGTATTACTGACAGCTTGCACAATCCAGATCTACACATACAAAGCCAGTCGTGGATCATGGGTCATTGTGGCCCTTTACAAGATTAAGAAGGAAGGTTATCTCCTAAGGCGCTGTGACCCTTGATAAGATTAAAAAGGAATGTTATCTCCTGAGGAGGTTTGGTGAATCTGGATGCATCAGATCAGATCAGATCAGATCAGTCGCTCAGTCGTGTCCGACTCTTTGCGATCCCATGAACTGCACCACGCCAGGCCTCCCTGTCCATCACCAACTCCCGGAGGTCACTCAGACTCACATCCATCGAGTCAGTGATGCCATCCAGCCATCTCATCCTCTGTCATCCCCTTCTCCTCCTGCCCCCAATCCCTCCCAGCATCAGAGTCTTCTCCAATGAGTCAACTCTTTGCATGAGGTGGCCAAAATACTGGAGTTTCAGCTTTAGCATCATTCCTTCCAAAGAAATCCCAGGGCTAAAGGTGAGGGAGGAGGTCTCAACAGACAGACAAAAATGTTATGCTTAAGTTTTTTAAATATTGCCATAAAACATGAATTTTATTCCATTAATGGTAACAACTGGTCTTTTATCATGAACATTTTAATTATTTGAGGAAAATTATACGACTGAGCAACTGATCTGATCTGATCTGATAGTGTTTATTTTTGCTTATATTATTTTTTCTATGAGTGATTAACCTTCAAAAATGTTCTCATTTTTTAAAAATTTATTTAGAGATTTAGGGGCTTGCTGCTTAACTTCTATTTTGTCAGGAATCAAAAATGAATTCACATATAGACAGATACTGTTCATGACTGTGTGGAACACAATAAATTGTGGAAATTTCCTAAAGAGATGGGAATATCAGACCATCTTACAGAAAAGCCTGTATACACAGGTCAAGAAGCAACAGTTAGAACTGGACATGGAACAATAGACTGGTTCCAAATTGGGAAAGGAGTACATCAAGGCTGTATATTGTCACCCTGCTTATTTAGCTTATATACAGAATACATCATGTGAAATTCTAGGCTGGATAAAGCACAAGCTGGAATCAAGACTGCTAGGAAAAATATCAATAACATCAGATATGCAGGTGATACCACCCTAATTGCAGAAAGCGAAGAGGAACTAAAGAGCCTCATGATGAAGGTGAAAGAGGGGAGTGAAAAAGCTGCTTAAAACTCAACATTCAAAAAATGAAGATCATGGCATCCGGTCCCATCATTTCAAGGCAAATAGATGGGGAAGAAATGGAAACAGTGACAGACTTTATTTTCTTGGACTCCCAAATCACTGCAGATGGTGACTGAAGCCATGAAATTAAAAGATGCTTGCTCCTTGGAGAAAAGCTATATGACCAACCTAGACAGCATATCAAAAAGCAGAGACATCACTTTGCTGACAAAGTCTGTATAGTCAAAGCTATGGTTTTTCCAGTAGTCAAGTACAGATGTGAAAATTGGACCAAAAGAAGAGTGAGCACCAAGGAATTGATGCTTTTGAACTGTGGTGCTGGAGAAGACTCTTGAGAGTCCCTTGGACTGTAAGGAGAACAAACCAGTCAATCATAAAGGAAATCAACTCTCAATATTCATTGAAAGGACTGATGCTGAAGCTGGAACTCCAGTACTTTGGTCACCTGATGCAAAGAGCCAACTCATTTTAAAAGACCTTGATGCTGGGAAAGATTGAAGGGAGGAGGAGAAGAGGGCAGCAGAGGGTAAGACAGTTGGATGGCATCACAAACTCAATGGACAAGAGTTTGAGCAAAATCTGGGAGATGGTGGGGGACAAAGAGGCCTGGCACACTGCTGTCCATGGGGTTGCAAAGAGCCAGACATGACTGAGCAACTACACAGCAACAACAATAGACATGTACTGGGCTTTCCCAGTGGCTCAGCCATAAAGAATCTGCCTGCAATGCAGGAGATACAGATGACTTAGGTTCCATCCCTGTGTTGGGAAGATCCCCTGGAGAAGGGTATGGCAACCCACTCCAGTATTCTTGCCTGGGAAATCCCACGGACAGAGGGGCCTAGTGGGCTACACAGTACATAGGCTCACAAAGAGTTGGACATGATTGAAGTGACTGAGCATAGTCAGGTGCTAAATGAACATTTTCAAGTCACCAAAACAATATAAGGTTACAAACTCACAAAAGAAAGTGTATAAAGAGGATCAATTGCAATGTATTTCTGGAAATTTCTAGATCTACTATCAATATGCCAAAAGCTCTTAGTAGTTCAGTTCAGGGCTCTAATAGGCATAATTTCCATCTATGCCACTGAGCACTGTAAATCTTTTGCCCCTGCAAAGTGAACAGGCCAGCTCAACTATGAGTTCTTTAAGTGTTAGCATTGTGATTAAATAGATTCTGGGGAGCAAAAAAATGTTTTATGTCATCTTCATCTCTGTATTTTTCCATCAGAACTTTAGAACAGCTCAGGAAAATGTCCATCCATCACTTCTCATTATGTTTTTCTCCATGATAGCAAATGCTTCAATGCAGCAAAGGCAGGTAGTGCTCCATCGACGTCTTCACACCTCGGGGTTGATGTTAGAGGGGAGAAGAAAGAAACCTGTGTTCAAAACCAATACACACTGAATTCTAGAGATGCTTCAACTCAGTATCATATTTGAGAAGGGAAACACTCAGGAATAAGGAAATTGCACAGTTGTAATTTTCAGCCGTAACACAGCATCAGCTACCCGCCTTCCTTAGAGATATTTAGATGAAAGGCAGGCTTGTCTGAATGGAAAATGTTATTACCTATCTTCTCTTTGAGGTTGCAGTCATTTAGTAATCATTCTCATTTAAGTTACTCTTCCTGTTCTATGCATGATTATGCTTTTAGCTCAGGAGGAAAGCAATTCTTATAAAAGCCACCATATTTTCAGAGCTGGGTAACATTTAAAGTCAAAGAGAGTGAATTATATTTAAAAGTAGTTAAGGCTTCTGAGAAAAAATGCATACATGCCACAGAATTAAATTAAGTCTGCTTTTATACAAAATATCACTCCTAAATTCCTTGGGATGGTCACCTAGGTTAAAAAAAAAAAATCATGTATTCATACTTCCTATTCCCTGTGTCACTAGAACTCTAGAACTGAAAGGACTCCAGGGGACACCATTCAGGCCAGTGTCTCCTGGAGGTGGACAGCACAGCCTTCTATAGTAAGCCTTGTGTGGAGGATGGTTTAGAAAGGGGAGACTGAATAAAGATAAGGAGAGCAAAAAGGAGGCTATCCAGTGCTTCAGGGGAGAAGAAATGAAATCCTGAGCACAGTGGTAGCTGGGAGGATGAAGATGAGGAGTAGCAGCACTGTGAAACATTGAGGAGATGGACCCAACAGGACTTGGTGGGGAATGAGGAGGAGGGATAGGGATTTGTCTCTCACACCGGAAACTGGAGGAATGGTCTCGTTACCGAGTCCAAGTTCATACTACTCACCACACAACACACCGATAAATTGAGAGATGAGATGTTGGGACAAGGAGCAGACTGAGAGGCTGGTGAATACCTGCTCCAAAGAACCATCTTGCCTGAGTTAGGCTTCCGGGTGTTCCCTGGCAGTCCAGTAGTTAAGACTCTGCACTTCCACTGCAGGAGGTATGGGTTCGATCCCTGGTCTGGGAACTAAGATACCTCACACCTCACAGTGTGAATTCCAGTCTCTTTTATGCTGAAAGGGGAGGGAATAAAGTCAATCATTATCTGTTCAGCCTCCAGAGGGGATGTATTAATTTCTGCCTCTCTGCATTTATTCATAGGTGGGCCTGTTTAGAATGTTCCTGTGAGCTTGCTGCTAAGTCGCTTCAGTCGTGTCCGACTCTGTGCGACCCCATAGACGGCAGCCCACCAGGCTCCCCCGTCCCTGGGATTCTCTAGGCAAGAACACTGGAGTGGGTTGCCATTTCCTTCTCCAGTGCATGAAAGTGAAAATTGAAAGTGAAGTGCTCAGTCATGTCTGACTCTTAGCGACCCCATGGACTGCAGCCTACCAGGCTCCTCCATCCATGGGATTTTCCAGGCAAAAGTACTGGGGTGGGGTGCCATTGCCTTCCCCGTCCTGTGAGCTTAAACAAAGGTATTTTAGCTTAAGGGTCATTACCTAGAGCTGGGTTCCCAGAGATGTGCCAATCAAGTATAATTTAGTGACTAATTTATAGTAGACTACAACAGGTTCTTCCCTATCATAGTTTTAGTCACCATATCTGGTCCAAATCTTTGTACTCTCCTTCCTTTGCTTTGAAGACGGTCACTGTATCTAGGTGAGTTTGTATGATCACAAAGACTAGTATGGAACCAGGTATTACCCTGCTTTCAGTTGAAATTGGTTCATTCAGGCCTGCAGGCTCACAGTTGCCACTCTTCCCCAGTAACATACAAAGACTTGGTAAATCAACACTCATCAATCTACAAACACTATCAGTTGGCTTGGTGAAGAACAGCCTTTGGGAAACATTAGTATCCTCCACGGCACTGATGAATCTCTAGAGTATTGATGGATAAAATTTATTTTGGCTTCAAAAAGCATTTGAAGATGTCCTCAGTAACATATTTTAAATAAACCAGGGGGACTTTCCTGGCTGTCCATTTAGTTAAGAACCTACACTTCCACTGTAAGGGGCACAGGTTCCATCCTTGGTCAGGGAACTAAGATCCCATATGCCACACAGTGTGGGGAAAAAAAAAAAAAAAAAATAACCAGGTACACAGAACTGCCAGGGTAAAAGTACGTAGTACAGGCTGTGACCTTCACACCGGAGCTACAGAAAGGATATGAATTGAAGCTGAAAGAAAGCTCAGGGGCCTATTGCCAAGCCCTGTGGCTTCACTCAGAGCTGCATCAGCCTGGAGAAAGTGGCAACATTTTTCCTAATTGGCCCACTTGAGTGACTGCTTTTTTGCAATTTGTCAGCCCCAAAGCATTATCAGTTTCAGATGTATACTAAATTTCAAAGTAATTTCACAATGACTTTGGCACTTGGTATCTACAGAAAGGATGCTAAAGCTGAAACTCCAGTACTTTGGCCACCTCATGCAAAGAGTTGACTCGTTGGAAAAGACTCTGATGCTGGGAGGGATTGGGAGCAAGAGGAGAAGGGGACGACAGAGGATGAGATGGCTGGATGGCATCACTGACTCGATGGACATGAGTCTGAGTGAACACCCGGAGTTGGTGATGGACAGGGAGGCCTGGCGTGTGGCGATTCATGGGGTCACAAAGAGTCAGACACGACTGAGAGACTGATCTGATCTGATCTGATCTGATCTACAGAAAGATCAGAAGCTAGAAACATAATAAGCAAGTAATGATTCTCCTGGAGCAGTTAACTGACAGGAGAGAAGGGAAGCTGGGAAGGGGAAGCAAAGGAGAACACACTAGCTGTGATTGTCAAGAATGCTATTGTTTTGTGCAAACAATTCAGAATTTGTGAATCACCTAAAACTTGTACAACTGTGGAGTTCCCTCTTTAAGAAAAAATAATATAAAATTATGAATGCACAACTGCTAGAGCCTTCGCAGGAATAGGGATGAGCCAATGCAAGTCAAGTACCTAGAACTTAAACTTTAGTGGCTTCCTGGTAAATCTGCCCCGATTAGCATGTCCTGTCCTTTAAAGTGGATATCAAAGAAAACTAGGTATGTAATTCATGCCACTACGTTTGCTTATGTTTGGGGAACTTCTACTGTAAAGAAAGAATCTAAACCACCTTCTTTTCCAGTTCAGTTCAGTTCGGTCACTCAGTCATGCCCAACTCTTTGCGACCCCATGAACTGCAGCACGCCAGGCCTCTCTGTCCATCACCAACTCCCGGAGTTCAATCAAACTCATGTCCATTGAATCGGTGATGCCATCTAACCATCTCATCCTCTGTCATCCCTTTCTCCTCCTGCCTTCAATCTTTCCCCAAATCAGGGTCTTTTCAAATGAGTCAGCACTTCACATCAGGTTAGCCAAAATACTGGAGTTTCAACTTTAACATCAGTCCTTCCAATGAACACCCAGGACTGATTTCCCTTAGGATGGACTGGTTGGATCTCCTTGCAGTCCAAGGGACTCTCAAGAGTCTTCTCCAACACCACAGTTCATCAATTCTTCTGCACTCAGCTTTCTTTATAGTCCAACTCTCACATCCATACATACCACTGGGAAAACCACAGCCTTTACTAGACGGACCTTTGTTGACAAAGTAATGTCTCTGCTTTTTAATATGCTGTCTAGGTTGGTCATAACTTTCATTGTGCCTACTAAATGAAGGAAGGAAGACAGGGAGGAAGGAAGTTGGGATGGAGATTATAAAGAGACAGATTTTTTTTTTCCACTTCATGATATCAGCTCTACCAGCTACCTCCAATTTTTTCCTTAAAAAAGAATTATTTACTTTTGTCTGTGCTCCGTCTTCACTGCTGCACGCAGGCTTTCTCTAGTTGTGGTGAGTGGGGCAACTCTTTGTTGTGGTGGCGGGCTTCTCATTGCAGTGGCTTCTCTTCTTGTGGTTCTAGGCGAGGGCTCAATAGTCGGGGCTCAGGGACTTAGCTGTATCGTGGCATGTGGAATCTTCCTGGACCAGAGATGAGACCAGTGTCCCCTGCATTTTCAGGAGGATTTCTGTCTCCTGTGCCACCAGGAAAGTCACCAGTTTTTTCCTTTTTTAACCAAAGTTATGTGTAGATCACAATAAACTGTGGAAAATTCTGAGAGAGATGGGAATACCAGACCACCTGATCTGCCTCTTGAGAAATCTGTATGCAGGTCAGGAAGCAACAGTTAGAACTGGTCATGGAACAACAGACTGGTTCCAAATAGGAAAAGGAGTACGTCAAGGCTGTATATTGTCACCCTGTTTATTTAACTTATATGCAGAGTACATCATGAGAAATGCTGGACTGGAGGAAACACAAGCTGGAATCAAGATTGCCGGGAGAAATATCAATAACCTCAGATATGCAGATGACACCACCCTTATGGCAGAAAGTGAAGAGGAACTCAAAAGCCTCTTGATGAAAGTGAAAGTGGAGAGTGAAAAGATTGGCTTAAAGCTCAACATTCAGAAAACGAAGATCATGGCATCTGGTCCCATCACTACATGGCAAATGGATGGGGAAACAGTGGAAACAGTGTCAGACTTTATTTTTCTGGGCTCCAAAATCACTACAGATGGTGACTGCAGCCATGAAATTAAAAGACGCTTACTCCTTGGAAGGAAGGTTATGACCAACCTAGATAGCATATTCAAAAGCAGAGACATCACTTTGCCAACAAAGGTTCACCTAGTCAAGGCTATGGTCTTTCCTGTGGTCATGTATGGATGTGAGAGCTGGACTGTGAAGAAAGCTGAGCGCCGAAGAATAGATGCTTTTGAACTGTGGTGTTGGAGAAGACTCTTGAGAGTCCCTTGGACTGCAAGGAGATCCAACCAGTCCATTCTGAAGGAGATCAGACCTGGGATTTCTTTGGAGGGAATGATGCTAAAGCTGAAACTCCAGTATTTTGGCCACCTCATGCGAAGAGTTGACTCATTGGAGAAGACTCTGATGCTGGGAGGGATTGAGGGCAGGAGGAGAAGGGGACGACAGAGGATGAGATGGCTGGATGGCATCACTGACTCGATGAATGTGAGTCTGAGTGACCTACGAGAGCTGGTGATGGATAGGGAGGCCTGGCGTGCTGCAGTTCATGGGGTCGCAAAGAGTCGGACACGACTGAGCAACTGATCTGATCTGATCTGACTAACAAACCTGATGGCCTACTTTACTGTCTAGATTTATTTCTAAATGACTAGCCTGTTTCTTAAAATAAAATAACCCCATAAAGAGCAATAATTTCCCATTATGAGAGATACTATTTAAAAGGTAGATTGCCATAAATTGTGTCATAATTGAATAATTAAACTGGTAAAAATCATTTTGGATATGAATTGAATTACATCTGATTTTAAATGGGGCTTCCCTGTGGCTCAGCAGTAAAGAATCCACCTGCCAAGCAGGAGATTCAGGTTTGATTCCTGGGTCTCCTGGAGAATGGAATGGCAACCTGCTCCAGTATTCTTGCCTGGGAAATCCCATGGAAAAAGGAGCCCAGCAGGCTACAGCCTACAATGTCCAGAAGAATGAAACACGACTTAGTGACTCAACAACAACAATAAATCTTAAATAAGCCTAACTTTGAACAGAGCATTTCTGTGAATACACAGTGCAGAGAAATTCAAACAAGTTCTCCAACCAGCCTCCACAGTCACACCTCCCACAAAATCTCTATCTCATCAAATGTGAAATGGTGGTTGTGTATGATATAATCCTGTGTTGTCTTCTGTTTATGCAGATCAATGACTTTTTAAGATTCATTGCCTCCAGGTAAATGACTATAGGCTTCATTAACTCATCTTACTTTATTCAATCAAAATTTGGAGAGGAAGAGAAAATACAAAAACAAAGAGAAAAGAAAACCTGGCAGAAATACTCATGTCTCTCTGTCTTCCATTTCAACACATCTCCACTTCTTTCTCCTCACTGCAATTGAGAGATTGTTCTTTTATTTTTTTAAATTAAATTAAATTAAATTAAAAAAAAATTTTTTTTGGCTGTACCAGGTCTTTGCTGCTTGTTTTTTGGGCTTTCTCTAGTTGCAGTGAGCAGGGGCTCCTCTCTAAACACAGAGCACAGGCTTCTCTTGTTGCAGTGCACAGCCTCTAGAGTTGGGGCTGAATAGTTGTGTTTCACAGGCTTACTTCCCCTGTGGCAGGTGGAATCTTCCAGGACAGGGAATTGAATCTATGTCCTTTGTATTGATAGGCAGATTCTTATCCACTGTACAACCAGGGATGTCCTAGAGAGATCTTTAAAATAACGCTCATCAGAGTCCACCCACTCCCATTCATCCCCACCACCATCTTTAATTTTTCGTTAACTTTCTATTGCTTTTAGCCCACATGTGAAAAGGCCACATTGTCCAGACTCAGTTTACACTTTCCTCCTCAGAGCAGGGTTGGACTGGTCCCTCCCCACCTTCCTCTATTCAGTTAGATAAACCCACCTGTCCTTCAGATCTACTTTCCTGAGTTCCTTAATGAAGTCTAAACACCTATCACAGGCTGCCAAATGCTCCTTCTTTTCAAGCATCATAATTGAATATCTATTTGCTTGGATTATATATATATATATATATATATATATATATATTGTATATATATATATAATAGTATATAATATATATTAATATGAGGAAGTTATTTGGCTTTTTGCTTCATTCAAGAACTCAGTACTATTAATTTTAATTACGCTCAAAATTTTTAACTTATTCTAATCCTCCTTATTGTAGGACATAAGCTATCCTTTTTTTTTTTTTAGTGGTTGGTGAATTCTTTCAGAATTGTGTTTCGCCAAATAGTGGTTGGCCTTTGGCCTAAGAATTTCTAAATTATAATCTCAACACACACTCCATTTATTAACACACAAATTACAGCCTGTATCTTGCCCAGGATTAGGTATCTCTTTAAAACTCAGAAACATTACCTTCAGTTACACTGGGAAAACGAGATGATTCAATCAAGTACTTCAGAGTTACTCACTCAGTTGTGTCTGACTCTTTGCAACCCCATGGACTGTAGCCCACCAGGCTCCTCTGTCTATGGGATTCTCCAGGCAAGAATACTGGAGTGGGTTACCCATTTCCTTCTCCAGCGGATCTTCCCACCCAGGAATCGAACCCGGGTCTCTGGCATTGGAGGCAGACGCTTTAAACTCTGAGCCGAGTCTAACTCCTAGAGTTGGAATTCTAAGTGTTCCCTTGGAATTTTTCTGAAGGAGCTTTCAACTTCCCAAAGTCTCCGGAACCACACCCTCAATGATAATGATTAAAAAAACTCACAGGAAAGGGCTTCGAATGTATTCATTCATACAATAGTCACTCATGAATAAGAAAGCAGGCAAGCTTAGCTTTCACATGTTACGGGGGAGGGACAGAGGGGAGGAGAAAAAGGAAAGTGCTTATGGGTGGCGGAAGGAGGAGGAGGAGACTTTTAAAAGAGCAATCTTGGGCCGGAGCCATTTCAGAAGTAAGGAAAGTCTTCATTTTATCAACCTTGACCTTTCTGAGCATGGAGAGCAGAAACAAGGAGGTAAGTACAATCTGAATGGATTTGCTTTTGTCTGTCTTTGTGAATCATTGTCGGGCACACTTACTCTCTCTTTTGAGGAGAAAAGAAGGTGCCTTAAGAATTGGAATTCTAAGAGTTCCCTTAGAATTCCCTCACTTCTTTTTGAGGAGAAAAGAAGGTGCCTTGATTCTTAAATTAAGAATTTCCTTCTCTGGTTAAAAAAAGAAACTCCTTGATATGATCGTTCCCTGGTATATTGGATGAGATCCTTTAGTTTCCCTTCTATAGACAAAGGTTCAAAACCAAAGTCGCTGGATCTGCATTCATTGTCTGCATTCCCTGAGTCTTTAGGGCCAAGGAATAATCAGAAACCAGAAACATACAGAGGAGCACTGCAAACAGCAATTAAAGTTGGAGAGGCTGTGGGGCTTGTCTAGAAACATTGAGCTACTCTGCCAGAGAAACTTGAGCATTCTCCAGCTCTCTTTCCCAGAACCAGGTCATTTTTGTCCTCCCAATTTTAATAAAGACTTTTGTAAGCAGGTAATTTTCTGGCAGTCCAGTGGTTAAGACTCAGCATCTTTCTTGGGGCCAGGGTTTGATCCTTGGTTGAGGAACTAAGATCCCACTAGCCTCTTGGTGTGGCCAAAAAAACCCTTTCTGTGTAGCCCCAAAGTTAATCTTTTGTGTAAAGTCTACACAAATGTGAGATTTGAATATGAATGTAAACCTGCTATAGAGATGTAAAGATGCCATACAAATGTTAATTTGTCCCATACTTCCATCTTGGAGGTGACAGGATTTAGATTTGGGAACAAAACTGGGATTTTTAATAATGATTTGTGGTTTAATTTCTATCTTAAATGCTTACCTGTGTGCCCTTAGTTATGTAACCTCTGAGCCTCAACTTCTGCATCTGAAAATTGAAAGAAAAAAAAAAGGAGTGTTGTCCTGTGGAACAATACCAGATAGAAGGTATAGACTCAATAGATGTTAGTTTCTTTGTATCAAACAGTTTTATCCCTACTGTTCTCTTGTTTCTTTTGAATTAACTAGTATTTCTTACAACAAAAGGGAAAGGAATTCTACCCTTATAATCAAATGGAGTAACAGGTAAGGATCAAAGCACACAAGCAAATATAAACCTATATCAAGTGGTAGGAATGAATCAATTGATTTGTATTGGTCTATAAAGTAAAAGTTATTAGATGAACTTAACACCTAAAATGAGCTTCTGAAAGAGGATTAAAGTTTAAGGATATGAATATAAGGGATGGTGGTGTGTGTAGAGTTGAGTGATATCCCTTCCGGCAAAGTAAATAGGTTGGAAAGGAGTTTTGTGACAGTAGCTTGGAGCAATAGTACGGGGAGAGGTTTATCTGGTAGAGGTCAAGGAGGGGAATAGGGGAAGAAAACCTTCCAGGTGAGGGAGAACGGATATGATGAGAGATCTTAGGGTTTTCTCCAAAGCAGAGGCTAGTTTTTTTTTTATATTTTCTTTCTTTTTTTGGGGGGGGGAGGGGCGGAGCTGTGCTGATTGGCTTGCAGAATCTTAGTTCCCCCACTCCCCAACCAGGGATTGAACTTGGACCCTTGGCAGTGAAAGCACGGAGTCCTAACCACTGGACAGCCACGGAATTCCCCTTTTCTCGTACTTTCAAATCGGCCTTCCATTTCCCCATCGTTGCTTCCCTTTCTTATAAACCTGAGTATTAAGATGATGTCCAGAAGGGATTCCACATTGCTAACACAGTTCAGTGATGGTCTTGGTGCCTTGGACGTGAGGTATCTAAAGGCAGGCAGTGGATGCAGTGGGTTGGACCCCAAAACAATGACTGGCTGTTTCCTCTGTCCCCAGAACAACTCCACAGAGAAATCTGAAGAACGTATGAGTTGCAGACTTACATCAGTAGAAGCTGAAAAGGGACAGGGAACTTCTGGTGAAGCAAAGATAGCAAAAAATTCAGCATCTGGGACCAAAAGAAAAAGAGATACAAAAAATAGCACAGGTAAGAGAGCTACAGTTCCTCAAATCGTGTTTCCTTGGGTCTGAAAAAGTAGGAAAGAAATTTTCATCTTGTATTCTGTAAATCCTACACTTTGAAAGCCTAGCTTAAGTTTCACCTCCTGGTTATGAGCATTGTTTCTCCTCTGCTGCTGGGAGATAAGGAGCTCAATGTGTAGTGATCTGAGTACTGCTGCTGCTACTAAGTCTCTTCAGCCATGTCCGACTCTGTGCAACCCCATAGACGGCAGCCCACCAGGCTCCCCTGTCCCTGGGATTCTCCAGGCAAGAACACTGGAGTGGGTTGACATTTCCTTCTCCAATGCATGAAAGTGAAAAGTGAAAGTAAAGTCACTCAGTCGTGTCCGACTCTTAGCGACCCCATGGACTGCAACCTACCAGGCTCCTCCATCCATGGGATTTTCCAGGCGAGAGTACTGGAGTGGGGTGCCATTGCCTTCTCCGATCTGAGTACAGATGGGTATAAATTTGAAATCCCACCCTTGAAGCTTCACTTTATGCTAAATTGAGTCAAGATCAGGGTGGAGGGTCAGTTGTAATTTACTTAGAATAATTAGGTAAACCACCTACACTTAGTGTCACTATAGCTGTGACTGTTCTGGAGGGTTGTCCTTCGAATCCTTCTTGAATGGTAAGAGTATGTGAGGTGCATCAGGAATCCAGAGTGCTGCCCTGGCTGGGGTGGGCTGCAAGAGTTATGGGTACTAGTAGTTGTGTAGCATTGCTGAGTGGTTTATTTTGTCTCATGGTGAGAGGGCAAGGTATCACTATTTATGACCTCAGTTCTAAAAACTTCTATTATTCCCTCGGGAATTGGAAGTGCACTCTCTAGGTCAACCTCTTCAGGGTCTGTGGCATATTGCTCTCACAAAAGAGCAAGTGTGTGTGAGTAATGGGGATTTTTAGGAAGTAAGAAAACTGAGGGATTCAGAAATATCATCAGTCTTAGGTTTGAGGTTCTGTCCCTTGGAGTCTACAGCTTTCCAGGTGGCTCAGTGGTAAAGAATCTGCCTGCCAATGCAGAAGATGAGGGTTTGATCCCTGGGTCAGGAAAATCCTCTGGAGGAGGAAACGGCAACCCATTCCAGTATTCTTGCCTGGGAAATCCCATGGACAGAGGACCCTGGCGAGCTACAGTCCATGGGGCCGCAAAGAGTCAGACGTGACTGCACACACACACTCTTGGAGATTAGGTAGTCTTTTGGGAATCATTGAATTGTACAGTGGGGATTAAAAGTGAGAACTAAAAGTGATTATACTTTTGACATTCGAAAGGTCTACATTAAAGTTAATTATTCCTCATTCTATCTCATTCACCTTCAGCTTGCGGTCCAGGAGACATGTCACAATGTTGTCACGGTGTGAAACCTCCAAAGACACCGACGCGGATCCCCATCCCCCCTCTACCTGCTGTCCTGCCACCTGTCAACCTGGTGCATAGGGACGTCATTCGTGCTTGGTGCCAGCAGTTAAAACTGAGCACCAAAGGCCCGGTGAGAGTCCAGAGTGGGAATGAGGCTCTTGGGAGGAAGACCATGAACCTTAGTCTGATTATTCACTCACTCTTCTCTTGTCTTAGAAACTAGATGGATATAAACGACTCTGTGAATATGCTTACCCTCATCAAAAAGTGAGTAATTTGTAGGGAATGTGGCTCAGTAGAAGATTTAGTTCTCATCCTAAGTACTTATGCTATGCTACGCTATGCTATGCTAAGTCACTTCAGTCGTGTCTGACTCTGTGTGCCACCCCATAGATGGCAGCCCACCAGGCTCCCCCATCCCTGGGATTCTCCAGGCAAGAACATGGAGTGGGTTGCCATTTCCTTCTCCAATGCATGAAAGTGAAAAGTGAAAGTGAAGTCGCTCAGTCGTGTCCGACTCTTAGCGACCCCATGGATTGCAGCCTAACAGGCTCCTCCGTCCATGGAATTTTCCAAGCAAGAGTACTGGAGTGGGGTGCCATTGCCTTCTCTTAAGTACTTATTTTACCATCAAAAGGTGAGTAGAAGAATAGCCTTTCATCTTTTAAACTCTCTTTGTAGAACATTCCTGCCACAGCACAGGAGGCCAGGATCCTGTCACTATCGAAAAGGATAAAGATAGAAAAGGGGGAACTACCACTGGAATGCTCTGTTGAGAGAACGTCTTCTGAAGGGGCTGCTCCTCCTGCACGGGGGCCACCTGCCCTTGAGGGAGCTCCTCCGCCTCTTGAGGCAGTTGTATCAACTTCTGCCCCCAACTCAGAAGCTGTGTTTGCCGCCTGGAGCAAAATGACAGCCAGGGCCGTGAAGACGGAGCCAGTACCATCACAAGAGACTTGTGGTGAGCTCATTATTAAAATATATATATTTATATATTTCTTTGCGGTTACACTGGGTCGTCATTGCTGAACATGGGCTATCTCCAGTCGCAGGGACTGGGCACTACTCTCTAGTTGCAGAGGGTCGGCTTCTCATTGCAGAGCCTTCTCTTGTGGAGCACAGGCTTCTGGGCGAGCCGGCTTCAGTAGTTACAGCACTTGGACTCAGGAGTTGTGGCACCCAGGCTTAGTCGCTCCACGGCATGTAAAATCTTCCCGTACCAAGGATACAACCCGTGTCCGCTGCATTGGCCGGCAGGTTCCTATCCATGGTGCCACCAGGGAAGTCTCAGTAAGCTCATTTTTAAGAACTGGTTCTGGTTCAGGTGGGAAAAGAAGCTTAATTGATATTAGCCACTGACTAACTTCAGAATATTATCAATATCACCTGAAGGCATGGTGATTCCTAACATCCAGCCACAGATTTTTCTGATTCAGGTCTTGGTAGGGCCTGGGAATTTACATTTCCAACAATTTCCCAGGCACTGCTAATCTGGGGACCACACTTCGAGAAACACTGTTCTAAATTAATGAAGTCATCAGAAGAAGACAGCAGTCTGGCTTAATTTTTCCCCCTTCTTTAAAGAATTACAAAAGTAAAAGCAGGCTCTAAAATCAACTGCTTGAGCTAAAGCCCTGTATTTCTAGTTCCCAGGTTGCCCTGGGTAAAGTAGGTTAATAATAATATACCTATTTCATGATGTTTTTTAAGAGTTACAGAAGATACAGTTCAGATCAGTTGCTCAGTGGTGTCTGATTCTTTGTGACTCCATGGACTGGAGCACGCCAGGCCGCCCTGACCATCACCAACTCCCAGAGTTTACCCAAACTCATGCATATTGAGTCAGTGATGCCATTCAATCATCTCATCCTGTGTCGGCCCCTTCTCCTCCTGCCTTCAATCTTTCCCAGCATCAGGGTTTTTTCAAATGAGTCAGCTCTTAGCATCAGGTGGCCAAAGTATTAGAGTTCAGCCTCAACATCAGTCCTTCCAATGAACACCCAGGACTGATTTCCCTTAGGATGGACTGGTTGGATCTCCTTGCAGTCCAAGGGACACTCAAGAGTCTTCTCCAACACCACAGTTCAAAAGCATCAATTCTTCTGTGCTCAACTTTCTTTATAGTCCAACTCTCACATCCATACCTGACTACTGGAAAAACCATAGCCTTGACTAGAAAGACCTTTGTTGACAAAGTAATGTCTCTGCTTTTTAATATGCTGTCTACGTTGGTCATAACTTTCCTTCCAAGGAGTAAGCGTCTTTTAATTTCATGGCTGCAGTCACCTTTTGCAGTGATTTTGGAGCCCAGAAAAATAAAGTCAGCCACTGTTTCCCCATCTATTTCCCATGAAGTGATGGGACCAGATGCCATAATCTTCATTTTCTGAATGTTGAGCTTTAAGCCAACTTTTTCACTCTCCTCTTTCACTTTCATCAAGAGGCTCTTTTATCAAGGAGATAAAATTAAGAAAGACCATGTACAGGTTGGCCATTACAATGTCTGTTGAGACCCTAATCCCCTGGTGACCTCCCTTGCCCCTCAGGAGCAAAGCCTGGGACCATATCCTGCCCACTGTCTTTTGCACACATGGGGTGTTATTCCAGGACTTTGCTTCAGATGTGTAAGATACCCCTCTCCATTAAATCATTGATGTTGCTAAAAAATTAAACACAATTTTTTTTTTTTTTTTTTTTTTAAGATATGAGACCCCTGAACTGATGGCCTTCCCAGACCTAATCTGGCTTAATGTTTCTATTGAAGGAAACCAGAATGAATGTTCTTTGCCATAAAAATCTTGAGCTGAAGGCAATTAAGAAGCAGCAAACCCAGAAAAGGCTCTTCTTTTCTAGCCTAAAGGCAGGATATCTACGTTCTTTTTGCTGGAGACAGATTTATCCAGAGTAACCTGCAAACATACCTCATCCATTAGTTTCCTCTCCTATATTTACCTCCCCACTGTTTGCCACCCGTGGGAGCCTCAAACTGCTTCCCTTTGTCCTGTCATTTCTTTACAAATGTATTATTTTTTGTCAGAAGGTGTTATATAAGATGGAATATTCTAAGCTGCCATTTTGAGCTAGTTTTTGCTTTTTTTCCCCCTAAACTGTGTATGCTGCATGAATTCATCAACTGTTTTTCCCTTGTTAATGTTTTTGTTAGAATCCCAGATGGTCAGAGGTAAGGTTTGACCCCGCCCCCACCCCGGAACACACTGTCATCTACCCACTTGCCTCTACACATCCAACTGTATTATTTGTTTCTTTTAACAAAATTTAACAGGAGCTGTTTTTACATTATTTTCTAAGAGGAACAGAGTGGAATAAGTAGGTGTCCAGTGTTAGTATCTGAGAGCTCGCACTTGAGAAAGACAGTTGAATCAAAGGCCATGGTGCAGATGCAAACATTAGGACCGGGTCTTGCTGTGCTCATACTTGCCTCTCTGTTCCTTCCCCAGAGGTCCGGTGGTGCGTGGTCCACGGGAGAAGTCTCCCAGCTAACACAGAAGGCTGGGTTCGTTTACAGTTTCATGCTGGGCAGGCCTGGGTGCCTGGCAAACGAAGAAAGGTGTCTGCATTCTTCCTGATACCTTCTGGTGACTTTCCACCCCCACACCTGGAGGACAATATGCTGTGCCCTGAGTGTGTACACAGGTAATTACCTGGTACTTTTCTACACACTGAATGTGGGCATCCGGTTTTTAGTTGGAGGGAGAAAAGAGATACATATTTATCTTAATTAGCCCTGTATTTCAAGCACAAGTTGTCAGTAAAGAGTTTCACAAAAATTCTCGCTAGGAAAGTATATTCCTAGGAAAAAGAGCATTTTTATGTCAAGGCTTAATGCATCTACCTGGAGACCCATAACTTTGAGGCAGTAACCACTGTACAATTACTATATCCCAGGCATATGTACTACACAGAAATAAGGACTAGCAAAAAAATCCTTCATTTAAGTGGCCTACAGTACAATGGGGATAACTGCTATGTAAACAACTGTATCACCATGTGATGACTGTGATCAAACAGGAAATTTCTTAATTTAAAGAAAGAATTATCTAGATGCAAAGGAGGATGTAAGATCATTTTTCAGTATAGGGACCAATGCCAAGGTTATGAAAGGATTTAGGATAAAGAAATTTCCAGTAGTGACAGAATGTTGTGGAAAATAAGCTTCAGACCATCCCTGGGTGATGGACCACTGAAAAGTTTTAAGCAAGTAAATGAACTGAGGCTTACACTGCCGAGGAGGGTAGGATACAAGATTAGAAAAATCATGTGGGATAATTCAGTTTCTCATGTTTAAAGGGCCTGGCACCTTCTATAGGTGCCAAAGAATAAACCTGGCTACTAGATAATTATTTGGTAATTATACTTAAACACTAATAAGGGTAAGAGCTGCATTGGGGCTGAAGACAGCTTCAAGGAACAGCAGTGTCATATCAAATGAAGCTGAAGAAGATACAGATAACATAGTAGATTGGAGAAGATTGAAAGCAGTAGAGAATGTAGATGATTTGGTGTGGGTTGAATAAGGGGAGGAGAGAAGTAGAGGCTACAATCAGAAGTATTTTCTGAAAGGCACAAATGGGGGAGTAGCAAGATGCTCAGAGGGAATTGTCATGTTTTCTGCTGAAGAGGGCAAAATGTGCTTCTGGGCTTAGCTTAGGAGAGGGGCCTATGGAGGAGGAGGATATAAAGAGATCCATCCTTGATAGAGGGGCTGGTTCAGCCCAGACTTGGTTCCCAGGGATCCATCTCCTCACCCCACAGTTGTACAGGAAACCATCCTGGGCTTCATCCCAAGTTCTCTGTTGGCCTGCTGGGGGCCCACGTTTGGTATCATCATGACTGAATGCCAGAGGTCTAGGGCAGTTGGAAAATTGAAGCCTCAGGTGGTGGGGGGAAGAGTCTCCAACTAGACTCTCCCTATCCACAGTCAGAAGTGCCAGCCTTCAGGCCCCGGCACAAATACCATGTCCCACAGGAGGAAGTATGTGAGTCTGCACTCATCTTTTCCCATTTCAGCTATCCTGTTTCTTGCCACAATCTTTTGTCAAGCAAGTTGAATACAATGGAGGTCACTTTGGGTAGCGTGTTAGTAACATTCTTTGGCCACTGGGCAAATGGTTTAAGTTCCCCGTGGGGCCTCTCCTGCCCATGAGCTGCACAGGACAAGAACATATTAGAGAATAATATAACTTGAATATTGTCATTCCTTGATGACATGGCCACATGCTTTCCACACATGGTGCTAAAGTTTAAGGGAAATTTTATTGGGATTTCGGGGTGGGTTTCTTGGTTCTTTTCAAGAATGCAACTTGCTGTTTCCTCTCAATTCTAAAACATTTCATTTACTTTATAGGAATAAAGTATTAACAAAAAGCCTGCAGTGAGATCATAATACCAGTAAAAGGGTACAGCTATGATTATAATTAATGATAGAGAAGTGACTACAATCAACTCCACGGTGACTTTAGACAGTTGAACTCTGGGCCGCTCCCCTCTCTGCATGCGTTCTGCTTCCAGGCTTACAAGGTTGCATGAAAAAGAAAGCCTGTGAACTGATGGGAAACAGAAGCAGAAGTGACTGTCTCTCCAAAGACACCCAGCCCTAAGGGAACAGGATAAAGGAGATGGGGACATTTTAAAAATACTAAGTCACTGAATGGAATTAATCTGCTTGAAAATGCCTCAAGTAAATCTCTACATTGGACAAAATGGGTCTTTATAGGCAACAGTTGAAATTGGGTCATGTACACCTTAACCAGATATTCAGCCTTATCCTCACCAGGCATGGTACAAGCAAAAATGTGTTTCCTGACGTGATACAATGTATCACTGACAATATTCTTGCCCCAGAGAATCTATTCACAGGGAAGCGGAAGCAATCAGTACTGATTATGCCTCTTGTCTCAGCATAATTAGGTGAGCTTACCATCATTTGGGTGTCAGTTACTTAGATGCATCCATCCATATGTAAATATTCACAACCTATGCACTTAAGATGTCTATATTTTATGTATATGTGAGTTGTATATAATTTTTTAAGTGTTCCAGATTGAATGATACATTATAGTGCCTCTAGTAAAAGGGCAACTAAAAAATTTTAAACTTAAAACTTTTATTTTAAAATAAAATACTCTAGGCCAGAGCAGGAGTGAGGTTGGACCAGGGCTGAGGCAGCCAAGGCTCCTCCTGCCCATATCAGTGGATCCTGCCCAGAGTATGGCTGGCTGCCCTTTCAGGCAAGCGGGGCAGAGCATGACTGGGCGGTGCCAGCGCTGAGACGAAGCTGTTTCCGGTTACAAAGCAGGGATCACAGCAGACACACCCGCCACAGAAGCACTATGGCATTACTTCTCCCTTTTGCTTCACTGAAACTAGTGGAGACTCTGAAGCCCTTTGGGGTTTTTGAAGAGAAAGAGGAACTTCAGTGCAGGATTTTAATTTTGGGAAAATTAACCTGGTAAAAGACTGGATACGAGAAATCAGTGATAGCAAGAATCTTCCACAATCTCTAATTGAACATGCTGATGGGAAAATGTTTACATCTGGATCTTACAGATTAGGTGTACATACAAAAAACTGCCAATACTGATGCATTGTGTGTTGCAAAGACATGTTGATTGAAGTGACTTTTTCACCTCATTCTATGTTAAGTTGAAATTACAGGGAGAAGTAAAAGATTTAAGAGCTGTTGAAGAGGCATTTGTACCAAGTTATCAAACTGTTTGATGGAATAGAGATTGATATTTTGTTTGCAAGATTAGCACTGCAGACTATTCCAGGAAACTTGGACTTAAAACATGATAGTCTGCTTAAAAATTTAGATATGTATAACTAGTCTTAATGATTGCAGGGTTTTGATTTTGTTGCAAATCAATGAAATGGTTTTACGAGATGTTTTACTTCTAGTATCAAACATTGACAACTTCAGGTTAACCCTGAGGGCTACCAAACTGTGGGCCAAATGCCACAACATCTACTCCAATATATTAGGTTTCTTCAGTGGTATGTCCTGGGATATGCTCATAGCAGGAACTTGCCAGCTTTGTCCAAATGTGATAGCATCAACTCTTGTACATAAATTTTTATTGGTATTTTCTAAATGATTTGTGTTTAGATTATATTAAAATAAAGTTGATTATACACACTGAAAAATAAAATACTCCATTGTGTATGTGAAATGATCCTTCTGAAATATGTTGGATCATAACAATGCTCAAAACCCTCTCTTGGATCCTGTTGATTCAGAGGGAAAACCAAAGTCCTTGTAATGACATCCAAGACCTTCCTAAAGTGCCTTATATCCCATTCCCCCTTTTCCATAATATTTATCTCCTCTAATTTATAATTTGTTTGTCTTCCCCAACAGTATAAAAGGATTTGTCAATTTTGTTTGTGCATGTGGGTATCACAACAACCTCCTAGAACCACGGAAAACGTAGTCGGTGCTCAATAAATGTTTATTCAATGAATGATGAATGAAAAGGTTTGAAGTGAATTAGGAAAGGAGACAGATTGCAACTTACTTAGAAATCTATATTTTAAAATATAGATTTTTGAAAGTAATTGCTGTTGAGTTATATTCTTTTGGGAAGTAATTGCTGTCTATATTCTTTTGGAAAGTAGTTGCTATGAGTTACCTCTTGGACAGGAGAAACTCTGTTGTGTTGACGCCCAGTGTTCTTCCTCTATAACTCTTTTCATCATCTACAGTCCCCCTAGTGAAAGTGAAAAATGACACTTCTCTTAATTCAACTAATGCATAGGGTGGGAGTGGTCATTGCCTGGAAGGGGCAAAGAGAGACTTCTTTGGTGATGCAAGTATTTTCTGTCTTGACTAAGGAGTTGACTACCATTTTTCAGAACTTATCAAATAGGACACTTAAGATCTGTGCATTTTACTGTAAATTTTACCTCAAAGCAAAAGGGTTTGGCTGTCAGGGAGGAAATGGTGTCTGTCACACATCTGTACTCCTAGGATTTGTATACTGAGACCTCAGTATATATTATATATACATTATACATTAAGGAGGTCCTCTTTTTTTCTTATGACAGATGACAAAGAGGACATGAGGGGAATTTATAACACTGAGGAGGGTTATATAAGAGGCTCACTGAGACTGGGCAGGATTTTCTGTTTCAAGATCATTAGCTCTAATGAAAATGAATGTCAGAACCTCTTTCTGCTCTTCCTCAAAAGCCCTGATTAAATATTACTTCATTGGTAACATTCTTTGATATATTCTGATTCTCAAAACTACTAAAATTATCTTTTTTATCTATACTGGATTGATACTCACATCTTGTTAAGAAACACAAGAGGCTTACCTGGTGGTCTAGTGATTAATACCCTGAGCTCCCAATGCAGGGCAAAGGGTTTGATCCCTGCTCAGGGAACTAGATACCCACATGCCTCAGCTGAGAATTCACATGCCACTTTCCACTTGAACTCATGTATAATTGTCAAACCAATTCTTTCATATACTTCTACTATTACACAGCTGTCACTTTTTATAGGACATCTTCGGATTTCACTGTGGTTTTGAAATTATGTTCGCTGAATAAAAAGCTCTTCCAAAAATGTGCATGTCACAACTAAGACCCAGTGCAGTCAAGTGAAATATTTAAAAAATGGAAAAAAAAAAAAAAAACAAGAGCTCAATCTTTGAGGGCAGCTAGATATAAGTTAAGTTTCTGTCCTTAAAGCTCAGTGAAGTTAACAGCTCACCTTTGCTAGGTTGAAAAAAAATTTTTTTTCAAAAACAAAATTATGTTAGGAAAGTGATAAGCACTCAGCCAAGAGTACTTGTTGTAATATCTACCATGTTTTGTCTCTATCTTCCTTTTCTACACTGAAGTGATCTGTAATTTCCAAGCACTTATTAGCCATTTCAAAATTTTGTGGCTTTGGGACTTTAATCTCTTTAGCTTTAGGTTTCAGAGAAGGCACTGGCACCCCACTCCAGTACTCTTGCCTGGAAAATCCAAACTATACGTGTTCATGAGGAAATATAATGGAGACATTAGATAACTGGAACTTGAACTCAGCAGACCTCCTTTGAAAGTCAGCCTGGCATTGTAGGACCAAATGATGGGAGTAAAGAGAGAGATGGAGGAGGCAATGGCACCCCACTCCAGTACTCTTGCCTGGGAAATCCCATGAACAGAGGAGCTTGGTAGGCTGCAGTCCATGGGGTCGCTAAGAGTCGGACACGACTGAGGGACTTCACTTTCACTTTTCACTTTCATGCACTGGAGAAGGAAATGGCAACCCACTCCAGTGTTCTTGCCTGGAGAATCCCAGGGACGGGGGAGCCTGGTGGGCTGCCGTCTATGGGGTCGCAGAGAGTCGGACACGACTGAAGCGACTTAGCAGCAGCAGCAGCAGCCTTAGGTTTATTGAACATACAGTTTTATTTACATATGGTTAAATTTACCCATTTTAATGTATGTGTGTGCTAACTCACTTCAGTCATGTCTCACTCTTTACAAACCTATGGACCATAGCCTACTGGGTTCCTCAGTCCATGGGATTCTCCAGGCAAGAATACTGGAGTGGATTGCCATGCCCTCCTCCAGGTGAATCTTCCAATTCAGGGGTCAAACCCAGGTCTCTTACATCTGCTTTGGCAGGAAGGTTCTTTGCCACTAGCACCACCTGGGAAGCCCACTTGAGTGTACAGCAGTATCTTAATTGTGGTGTTAATTTATCCTCCATATAGATTCTTGATGGAATAGCTGTTAAAGAATTTTGCTCTTTTGGGGGGAAGGGATTATTTGTTTTCTTATTATTGATTTAAGGAACCCTTTACATATAAATTCAGAATCAGCATGTCACCTTTTGCAACAAAAATCCTGCTGGGATTTTGATGAATTTTCTGAGCCAATGTGTAATGAGAAAAGTAGTATACTGTAGGTCTAGAGTTATGGATTAACTCTAGAAAAATATTTGGTGTTGTGTCATAATGTGGTTAATGATAGCCATGTTTCTTGCAATAAGAATGCATTTAAATATGTTCCTCTGTAAGCAAATATCTGGCCTTAAGGAGAATGCAGTGTGTAAGGAGTTATCTAGAGTAAAAGGAGGCAGTAACGGAATGCTGGTGCTGGGGAAGACTCTTGAGAGTCCCAAGGACAGAAAAGAGATCAAACCAGTCAATCCTAAAGGAAATCAACCCTCAAGATTCATTGGAAGGACTGATGCTGAAACTGAAGCTCCAATACTTTGGCCACCTTATGGGATGAGTCAAATCACTGGGAAAGACCCTGATGCTGGGAAAGATTGAGGGCAAGAAGAGAAGGGGATGACAGAGAATGAGATGGCTGGATGGCATCACTGACTCAATGGACATGAGTTTGAGAAAACTCAGGGTGATAGTAAAAGACAGGAAAGCCTGGAGTGTAGCAGTTCATGGGGTCAGAAAAAGTCAGACACAGCTTAGCAACTGAACAACAAGTGGAATGGAGGTGAGTTGTATGTAGTGTGGAGGGTATTGTGAAATGAAGATAATAATCAACTGTGTTAAATTTGAAGACTTTGTTAATATAACTCAACTACTCAGAGAAGGTTATGGTACGCCACTCCAGTACTTTTGCCTGGAAAATCCCATGGACAGAGGAGCCTGGTAGGCTGCAGTCCATGGGGTTGCTAAGAGTCGGACACGACTGAGCGACTTCACTTTCACTTTTCATTTTCATGCATTGGAGAAGGAAATGGCAGCCCACTTCAGTATTCTTGCCTGGAGAATCCTGGGGACTGGGGAGCCTGGTGGGCTGCCGTCTGTGGCGTCTCACAGAGTCGGACATGACTGAAGTGACATAGCAGCAGTAGCAGTGCTCAGAAGAGGAGTGCCACAACCTGAGTGTACTCTATTCCTCTTCTTTCTTCAAGGGCTTCTAGTAAAGGGAGTACAGCTCTATGGTGTGACAATCATGCACATGTGCCTTTCAGCTGTGTACTGCAAGTCACTGGCCCCATCTTGAACACCCCTGCTATAAAGCTCACACCTGCACAATAACTCCCATCTATTCCTCCCAGCCACTAAGAGTAGCAGGGATTCTAAAGTTGGGGCAGTCTTACAGCTTAGACTCAAGGACTCTTCATCAGCCTTGCTGAAACGTCCTTAGAATGGCCCTGTATTTCAACATTCTTCCTACCCAAACTCCCTTCCTCTCCTTCACATGGGTCAGACCTACATTATGGTCTTACAGCTCTCCTAGCCTTCTGTCTCCCTTCTTTTTTTCCTTTGCAGTTGTTTTGTATACCAAATCTCTTGCACACTCAGTCCCTTCATGCCATCTGCTTCTTGAAAGACATGAACAAATACATATGGTGCCAGAAGCAGTCAGAAGGAAACAAGTAATGAGATTCTGGAACTGGCTTACTGATCTGCTGGTGAACACAAAAGGACAGCATTCTGAGTGCTACACAGAGGACGGATAGTCCCTGGCACACAATGGTGGTCCAGTCGCTGAAGATATCACTGGAGAAGGTCTGGCAAAATGTCCTGGTAGAGGGGAATGCCCTCATAAGTGGTATAATTCAGGCATTTGGAAAATAAAGGTGTCAGAGATCCTATAAAGTTAGTGGAGTTGGCTGCTTACTGGTAAGTTGTATTAACGTCTATCAATGGGATAATGAGAAACTGAGGGCCATTAACAAGCATTGGAAGATTAAATATGAGATGTGAGAGCCAAAAAGCATCTAGTAATTTACAGAGGCCCACATCTCCCTTTGTTTGATGAACGGACACAGCTGAAGGGCAAACAGAAGCTCTAATAGCTAAAGTTGCAGAGCCATAGGGCCTTAAAATTTTAGCCAAGGCAGGTCTAATATGCTAAAGTCAGCAAACTGATTGGGAAAAATCTCAGACCCTGAAACATCAGGTGGGGACATTGGAATGGATGTCCCTGGAGGTGTTGGCTCGTACAGCCCTGTGAATTCTCAGACTTTTCAGAGCTGATCTGCAGTCCCCTAGGAAGAGCCAACACAGCCTGTATGCTGGAGGATGCTGCACAACAACCGCCCCATCCCCGCCTCAAAGATAGTTGTGACAGGTGCTCCCACCAAAAATGTGCTCCAAATTCCTCTCCCAACTACTAGGCCAATAACTGAGAATTACATTCCAGCATAACCTGGCTGAGGACATGATGGGCCTGGCAAGGGAGGAAAGAGAACATACACTGAAGGATCTGCAGACATTAGCCAGCATGTACTGGCAGGAGTTAGGGGGATAATTCTTTCGCTAGTTTTTAAAAGCAACTAATTGAAAGGACTAGACTATGACATTAGATAAGCAAGAATTAATTGTGTTGAGGGAATATTTTCTCTTTGCACAGAATTTAAGATCTTAGCAAATGTGCTGATGTGTACTCAGTCGTGTCTGACTCTTTGTGACCCCATGGACTATAGCCTACCAGGCTGCTCTGTCCATGGAATTCTCCAGGCAAGAATACCAGAATGGATTACCATTTCCTACTCCATTGATACACTTATCACTTATCTATTGTGAAAAAAGATACTTCTTAACACCTACAATTAAAGTCAAGAATAGAGGAGCAGGAGGACTTCCCTGGAGGTCCCTGGTTGGGGAACTGGGATCCTAGAAGTGCACACAGAGTAGGCAAAAAAAAAAAAATAGAGGATCAGGAGGCTGAGGACAGTCACTCTAATAAAAAAGTCACCATCTCTTGCTTAGCTCCCAGACCTGAATTGATTTTTAGATCTAGAATCCACTAGTTGATGAGATGGTTGGCTTCCTATGAAGGACTCTATAAACACCATAAAAAAATAAAGTATATATTGCTTATGTGTATTCCTCCAATCTTTCCCCAAAGGGATATATAGCCATTTAACAATGTGACTGTACACTGGAAAAGATAAATGAGACACTTAAAGACTATTGGACATAGGATCTGTATTGACTATGATCTCAAATTATCATCATGACTCTCTTCTTCTTGGCCTGGAGGCTTAAAGGAGCTCAGTAGTAGCTGAGTCCTGGCTAAAGTCTAGCTCAAGGAGGCCCATTGTTTTTTATGAAATATGGGGATTGTTTTTCCAGTCTCTGAATGTAAAAACTGGAATCGATATATTTGTCACATAAAGTAACTGTCATTTTGCGTCCTTGGCCTGAGGAATAAGAACTATTGCAACAGGAAGGCCAATACAAAACCTTTCAAACTGCTTCCTATCCCACCTTGTTGTGCATAGGTTCTAAATTCCCTAGTCATGAAACTCAGCTTGAGGTAACATATACTGGTATTTCACAGAATCAAGAATGGGTTGAAAAATTCTGTGGAGCATATATCTTTCAATTAAAAAATAAATGAATTTTAAAAACTATATATGCTAAAAAAGAATGGGTTGAATCTGAAAAAGAATATGTATATGTGCATATATGTATATATATATATATACAAAATCAAATCACTTTCCTGTACGCTTGAAACTAACCCAACATTGTAAATCAACTGTATTTCAATTAAGAAAAAAGAATAGGTTGACTGAGAGGTATTATGGTCAGCAAGAAGTTTCAATAAATGATTAGAGATGCTTTAGACAAGAAATAAGACAACAGCAGTAGAATCAGAGGAGAAACAATAGCAAGCAAGATATGTGTTTGACTCCATAGGACTTAAACCTATTGGAATTTAAGGAAAAGGAGTGTTTTATGTTTTGACCTTTAGATGGCTAAGTGGACGATAATATATCTCAAGGAGAAGAAATACCAAAGGTGGTAAAAATTTGGTAGGGATGTCACTGAGTTTATTTATTTATTTTCTTTATTTTTTAGTTTTTTTCTTTTTCACTCCACCATGTGGCAAGTGGGCATGCAGAACTTCCTTGACCAGGGATAGAACCCATGTCCTCTGCAATGGACGCATGGAGTCTTAACCAGTGGCTTGCTAGGGCAGTCCACTGAGTTTATTTCTCACTATGTTTGAAAGGCATAAGCAGGATATGCCACAACTTGGGTCAGTAAGGCAGGCAAAAAGACTGGGCTAGAAATATATATATATGACTCACCAGCAAGTAGATGGAAGTTGAAACTGGAAAAATGGATGAAGCTGTTCTACAGAAGCATAAAACGTGATCAAGAATAGATGGACATCAATGTTTTAGGAGTGGGAAAGGAGACAGAAAAACAATTAGACGAAGGTGGAAAGGAACTAGACAGAGTAAAAAGATGTGTACAAGGCTTCCGTGGTGGGTCAGTAGTTTAGAATCTGCCTTCCAATGCAGGGGACACTGGTCCAATCCCCAGTCTAGGAAGATCCCACATTCCGAAAAGCAGCTAAGCCCATGCGCTACTACTACTGAGCCTGTGTGCTGCAACTACTGAAGCTCACATGCCCTAGAGCCTGTGCTCCACAACAAGAGAAGTCACCACAATGAGAAGCCTGCCTCCACTCGCCAAAACTAGACAAGGCCTGCACACAGCAATGAAGATCTGGTGCAGCCAGGAGATAAAGAAAAGGTATGTTCAGAAAGTTGAACTTGGGAAAGAACAGAGAGAGAGAATAGTAATTAAATAAAATGATAGTGTTAAAAGAGCTAAGTGTTTTAAGTGGGATGAAGTTAAACATCTTTATGTGCTAGCAGGATAGAATTTGTAAAGAGTGAGAGATGGAAAACTCAGGAGGGAACAAATGACTGATAGGGGCATAGGAGGAAATAACTTCAGTTTACACTTCTTGGCCTCAGTTCCCATCCTTCCTCACCCACAATCCTCATATAGTGGCAATTGTTCAGGGGTCCCAAAATTTTTGGCACCAATCTTCAGCCACTTCAAGAGAACAACATGAATTGAGCTTTCCAACTTCAACATGTCTCACAGCTATTCCACATGTCTCGTAGGAGAGTTATCTTGATGAAAATGCAGAATGCATTCAATATGGAAAGAGGAGGATGAGACAAGACTTGGTTTGACTGGCCAAGATCACTTGCTGGTGGGGGCTAAATTTGGAACTATTATTGAAGAATCTATAGAGAAGGCAATGGCACCCCACTCCAGTACTCTTGCCTGGAAAATCCCATGGACGGAGGGAGCCTGATGGGCTGCAGTCCATGGGGTTGCACAGAGTCGGACATGACTGAGCAACTTCACTTTCACTTTTCACTTTCATGCACTGGAGAAGGAAATGGCAACCCATTCCAGTGTTCTTGCCTCGAGAATCTCAGGGACGCAGGAACCTGATGGGCTGCCGTCTATGGGGTCACGCAGAGTCAGACAGGACTGAAGTGACTTAGCAGCAGCATAGCCAGATTAATTCCCTGTCCATTCATCAAAAGTTGTCCTTGCTACCTCATCTCACCTGACTGCCATGCTTTGTCCTAACCACATCCTCTGAATCATTACAGAACACAAGATAGCCCTTACTCATTTGGATTCTGAATTTCAGATTCTCCTAATTGTGACTGTTGCTTCCTGACAGAGATTTTTTTTTTCTGTTAAAATAAAAGAAAGAAAAAGAAATCTGCTAATATATTCTTGATCAGAAGGTGAAGATCTGCAACTAGTACCCTAAAGTAGAAATAAAATTTCAGTAATCTTTGCAAGTGGGAATTCTTGAAATGAAGGATGTAGTAAAGTTGGGAACACCTTTCAGAGGGCAAGTTATACTTCCCTCCTCAGGAAATGGAAGAACTTAGTAGCTATCCTTTCTGCCTGAGAGGGACACTGTGCCACAGTGTCCAGAACCACTGTTTCTCAGAACCACGGTGTTCTGTGAGCTGTCTTACAGGTTTTTAACTTTCAACCAGAGTTGCTCCAGTTTTTTCTGTTATATGTTAGAACTGCCTTGCCATGCAGGGGACAAAATTATAGAGCATGCTCCTTTGACTTAAAAGAAAAAAGCTTTTGAAAAACATTTATCTAAACAAAACAATACAATGCTTTAAATATTTAACTTATGTAGTAAATAAAACATATTTGATGGTGACTGCAGCCATGAAATTAAAAGACGCTTACTCCTTGGAAGGAAAGTTATGACCAACCTAGATCACATATTCAAAAGCAGAGATGTTACTTTGCCAACAAATGTTCGCCTAGTCAAGGCTATGGTTTTTCCTGTGGTCATGTATGGATGTGAGAGCTGGACTGTGAAGAAGGCTGAGCGTTGAAGAATTGATGCTTTTGAACTGTGGTGTTGGAGAAGACTCTTGAGAGTCCCTTGGACTGCAAGGAGATCCAACCAGTCCATTCTGAATGAGATCAACCCCGGGATTTCTTTGGAAGGAATGATGCTAAAGCTGAAACTCCAGTACTTTGGCCACCTCATGCAAAGAGTTGACTCATTGGAGAAGACTCTGATGCTGGGAGGGATTGAGGGCAAGAGGAGAAGGGGACGACAGAGGATGAGATGGCTGGATGGCATCACTGACTTGATGGATGTGAGTCTGAGTGACCTCCAGGAGTTGGTGATGGACAGGGAGGCCTGGCGTGCTGCGATTCATGGGGTCGCAGAGTCAGACACGACTGAGAGACTGATCTGATCTGAATGCATTTTAAAAAGATTTTAGAAATTTATTATAATTTTATTTTTGGCTACAGTGCATCTCTGTTGCTGCACACAGGCTTTTTCTAGTTTGGTGAGCAGGGGCTACTTGTTGTCTTCTCACTGCAGTGGCATTTTTTGTAACAGAGTATGGGCTCTAGGTACATGAGCTTGAATAGTTGCAGCACCTAGACTCTAGAGCACAGGCTCAATAGTTGTGGTGCACGATCTTGGTTGTTCCCTTCTTGGACCAGGGGTCCAACTGGTGTCCCTTGCATGGCAAAGTGGATTCATAACCACTGGACTACCAGGGGAGCCCTAGGTAATGTATTTTATTTCATAGATCCATATACAACTGTAGTTAGAAAAAGTCCTTTTTTCCTGAATTTGTGAAAGAGATGAAGTCTGGTATTTCCTTCAAAATAACCCAAGGGAGGGAGAATAGGTGGCTGTTGCTGCTGCTAAGTCACTTCAGTCGTGTCCAACTCTGTGCGACCCCATGGACTGCAGCCCATCAGGCTCCTGTCCCTGGGATTCTCCAGGCAAGAACACTGGAGTGGGTTGCCATTTCCTTCTCCAATGCATGAAAGTGAAAAGTGAAAGTGAAGTCGCTCAGTAGTGTCCGACTCTTAGCAACCCCATGGACTGCAGATTACCAGGCTCCTCCATCCATGGGATTTTCCAAGCAAGAGTACTGGAGTGGGGTGCCATTGCCTTCTCTGGAATAGGTGGCAGTTTAGATTAAATCAGACTGCGTGCATGCTAAATTGTATCAGTTGTGTCCAATTCTCTTCCCTGTACCCCAGACAGCAAAGAATCTGCTTGTAATACAGGAGACCTGGGTTTGATCCCTGGGTTGGGAAGATGCCCTGTAGAAGGGAATGGCAATCTACTCCAGTATTCTTGCCTGGAGAATCCCATGGACAGAGGAGCCTGATGGGCTACAGTCTGTGGAGTCACAGAGTTGGACATGACTAAACACAAGTTGGAATCAAAATTGCTGGGAGAAATATCAATAACCTCAGATATGCAGATGACACCACCCTTATGGCAGAAAGTGAAGAGGAACTAAAAAGCCTCTTGTTGAAAGTGAAAGTGGAGAGTGAAAAGGTTGGCTTAAAGCTCAACATTCAGAAAACGAAGATCATGGCATCTGGTCCCATCACTACATGGGAAATAGATGGAGAAACAGTGGAAACAGTGTCAGACTTTATTTTCCTGGGCTCCAAAATCACTGCAGATGGTGACTGCAGCCCTGAAATTAAAAGATGCTTACTCCTTGGAAGGAAAGTTATGACCAACCTAGATAGCATATTCAAAAGCAGAGACATCACTTTGCCAACAAAGGTTCGCCTAGTCAAGGCTATGGTCTTTCCTGTGATCATGTATGGATGTGAGAGCTGGACTGTGAAGAAGGCTGAGTGCCGAAGAATTGATGCTTTTGAACTGTGGTGTTGGAGAAGACTCTTGAGAGTCCCTTGGACTGCAAGGAGATCCAACCAGTCCATTCTGAAGGAGATCAGACCTGGGATTTCTTTGCAAGGAATGATGCTAAAGCTGAAACTCCAGTACTTTGGCCACCTCATGCGAAGAGTTGGCTCATTGGAGAAGACTCTGATGCTAGGAGGGATTGGGGGCAAGATGAGAAGGGGACGACAGAGGATGAGATGGCTGGATGGCATCACTGACTCGATGAATGTGAGTCTGAGTGACCTCCGGGAGTTGGTGATGGACAGGGAGGCCTGGCGTGCTGCGGTTCATGACGTCGCAAAGAGTCGGACATGACTGAGCGACTGATCTGATCTGATCTGATCTGAGGCAACTAACACTACTATGGACTGTAACCTGCGAGGTTCCTCTGTCTATGGGATTCCTCAGTTAAGAATATTCCAGTGGGTTGTCATTTCCTTCTCCAGGGGAATTTTCTTGGGAATCCCAGGGATCTGAACTAGGGTCTCCTGTATTGTAGGCAGATTCTCTACCATCTGAGCTAATAAGGAAGCCTGAATCAGTTTAGCTGGGGTCAATCATTGTCAAATTTTGACGACTGAAGATATTACTGTTTGTTTTCATATGTTTGAACTTTCCCATAATATAATATTTTCAAAAAGCAGGAGGAAAAAAGCCCAAGATAATAAATAAGAGAATTACATTGTAATAAATGCTAAGAAATACAGTAATGGATAGTCTTTCCACTCAAAGTCCTATCTTAACCTAAGGCACTAGACTCATTCTGTACAGGCTACCAGATCAACTCTCTTCTAAATCATCCAGAAAAAGCCTGTCAGGTGGGACCACACCCAAGTGGGGAGATGAAATGTTTTCTTGGCTGAATCTCTATGGGCCAATTCAGTTTCCACCCTGAAAGGGAGTAGCCAGGATTCCAAGCATTGTCTGCTTAATCCGAAGCCATTTGGTCACACCCTGATCTAGCCAATGTTTATAGATTTTAGGTGCAGGAAGAACTACCCTGAGGGCTTGTTGAAGCACAAATTTCTGTAACTTGTCCTGTGCTCAAGGATTTGATTTTGAGGGCCTGGCTGGAGTTTCATAGTTTTTTTTTCCAACCATGCATTTGTGTGTGCTCAGTCGTGTCTGATTCTTTTTGACCCTATGGACTCTAGCCTGCCAGGCTCCACTGTCCATGGGATTCTCCAGGCAAGAATACTGGAGTGGGTTGCCATTTCCTCCTCCAGGGGATCTTCCCCACCCAGGGACTGAACCCAAATGTCCTGCATTGGCAGGCGGATTCTTTACCACTGCACCCTCCAGTTCTTAAGCAAATTGAGGCAGAGTCCTTGTACTTTGAATACTTTATAGTAGCAAGTTAAAGTTACCTGTCAGATATGCAGATAACACCACCCTTATGGCAGAAAGTGAAGAAGAACTAAAGAGCCTCTTGATGAAAGTGAAAGAGGAGAGTGATAAAGTTAGCTTCAAGCTCAACATTCAGAAAACTAAGATCAAGGCATCTGGTCCCATCACTTCATGGGAAATAGATGGGGAAACAGTGGAAACAGTGGCTGACTTTATTTTTTGGGCTCCAAAATCACTGCAGATGGTGACTGCAGCCATGAAATTAAAAGACGCTTACTCCTTGGAAGGAAAGTTATGACCAACGTAGACAGCATATTCAAAAGCAGAGACATTTCTTTGTCAACAAAGGTCCATCTAGTCAAGGCTATGATTTTTACAGTAGTCACGTATGGATATGAGAGTTGGACCATAAAGAAGGCTGAGTGCCGAAGCATTGATGCTTTTGAACTGTGGTGTTTGTGAAGACTCTTGAGAGTCCCTTGGACTGCAAGGAGATCCAACCAGTCCATCCTAAGGGAAATCAGTCCTGGGTGTTCATTGGAAGGACTGATGTTGAGGCTGAACTCTAATACCTTGGCCACCTGATGCTAAGAGCTGACTCATTTGAAAAGACCTTGATGTTGGGAAAGATTGAAGGCAAGAGGAGAAAGGGACGACAGATGAAATGGTTTAGATGGCATCACCGACTCAATGAACATGAGTTTCGGTAAACTCCAGGAGCTGGTGATGGACAGGGAGGCCTAGCATGCTGCGGTTCATGGGTCACAAAGAGTTGGACATGACTGAGCGACTGAACTGACTGAAAGTTACCCAGGCTCCCTGGGTCCTGAGACCAATGGCCTCTGGGCAGAGAAAGCCTGTTATGAGACCAGTGGATGCCAGGGCTGCCATATTGTCTGTAAAGATTTTCCTTTAGAAGCTCTGACCCATTAGAATGGCCTATGAAAACATCTGTGACTTCTCCAGCCTCATCTCTTGTCACATCCTGCCCCCAACTTGGTCTTCTAGCAGTTCCCAAGAACTGCAGTTATGCAGTTCCTTTGGCATTCCTTAGCAGATCTCTTGCCTTGGTATTTTGTCTCCTGCTGTTCTTATTCTGAATAGCCTAACCTTTTCCTTCTACTCAGCTCACCATTATGGTGGGCTTAAAATATGTGTTTAGAGCTAGATCTTGGAGTGATAGTGTTATCCAAACACTATAATCTAAATCTAATCTCCCAGTGAGTAACACACCCTCAGCCATAAATCAGTTACAAAATACCTTTGAATTTCTATTCCCTCCACAAAACATCCTTCAATCTATCATCAATATTACTTACAAATAGTGTTCATTTGTTTGTAACTTAACAACTGTGTGTCATTTTTTATTTTCTGAGTCTCCTCTTAAAGGAATAAAACCCAAAAATTTTAAAAAGATCAGGAGTGATTATTAATTACACAGTAACTTAACTCTCACCTAGTAGACAAGAGTGAGTATAAAGCTGATGAAATTATCACACTGACAGATAACAAGGGAGGGTGGAAAGAGGAGGGAGGAATACAGCTCTTCTGGGAAAGAGGAAGTAGGGGACATTTGCTTACAAAAGGAAGGAGAAACTGGACTAGATACCCTCAGGTTCAGAGGATTAAACTGCAGAACTGAAGAGATTGAACATTGTGGCTCTGCCTTTCTCTGAGCATTCCTTGAAATGGCATACTCAAATTACGGGAAGGTAAGTTTGGTTTTAATTTCATTCATTTTCCCACAGATTCACTTTTTAAAGCTTTTCTAGAGCTCACTTCTATTTCTTTCTTGCCAGAAGTCTCAATTTCTAGATGTGAGAAATCTCTGAGAATCTCCTCTTTGCAAGTGAATTATTTTCTTTCATGTGGTTGTGGTATACAGCTTGGGTGAAAGTAAAAGGGAGAAATTAAATATTTCTCTTTCTAGTTCTAAGTAAGATACTTTTTTCATAGAAAGACATGTTGTAGTTGGGCAAGATAAAATGGTAAAGAAATGGCCAGCTGCAGCAAAAAGAATGAAAAGGGTAATATGCTTCAGACAGTGAATTGACTAGTGGTTTCTTTCCTTCAGGGATAAGAAGCAACCCCTTCTCAATGGCCTTGCTACAAAACAGGTTTCCTGACTTTGCTTGGGTCGTCTTTAACTGCTACTGTTGCTGCTACGTCGCTTCAGTCGTGTCCAACTCTGTGGGACCCCATAGACGTCAGCCCACCAGGCTCCCCCTGTCTCTGGGATTCTCCAGGCAAGAACACTGGAGTGGGTTGCCATTTCCTCGCTCAGTCGTGTCCTACGCTTCGCGACCCCATGGACTGTAGCCCACTGGACTCCTCCGTCCGTGGGATTTTCTAGGCAAGAGTACTGGAGTGGGGTGCCATTGCCTTCTCCGAGTCCTTAACTACATAAGAATATAAACTGAGCAGGTTTCATTCACAGGAACCACTTGGAGAAGGGAATTGCAACCCACTTCAGTGTTTTTGCTTGGAGAATTCCATGGACAGAAGAGCCTGGTGGGCTACAGTCCACATGGTCGCATAGAGTCAGACACAACTGAGACACACACACACAAACACAGGGACCACAATGTGGGTTGAAGGACAAAATTGGCCAATATTAAGTACAGAATTTATGGACAAGTCATATAGCTGTTTACCTCTTGATTGGAATGATACTTCCCCCAATAATGCCAATTTGTTTTTTTAAGCTGACCAGTAAAGTATGTCCCAGAGTACGTTGAAAAAGTGGTATACAAATGCAAAATCTTTGAATTGCAAACTGAAGTGTGAAAGCAAGGGAAAATCTTTGAAAAGATTTAAACAGGGGAGGGAAGCCTGGTGTGCTGCAGTCCATGGGGTCGCAAAGAGTCAGACACAACTTGATGACTAAAAAAACAAAGGGGAAAGGCATGTCAAATACAGATGCATCTAGCTGTTCAGAAAAGAGTGTATTACAATTGAGTTGGAATGGAGTTTATTTGCCCTTGGATTGAGAGGAAAAGTTAAGAAACTTTTTAAGAAATAAAATAAAATAAAACCTTTTAAGAAATAAAAGCATATGTGACTCTATGGTATTGATCGTTTAATTTCTGAGCCTCAGTTACTTCCCTGGTGGCTCAGACAATAAAGAGTGCCTGCAATGCAGGAGGCCCCGGTTCTGGGTGGGGAAGATCCCCTGGAGGAGGGCATGGCAACAACCCCTTGCAGTATTCTTGCCTGGAGAATTCCAACGGACAGAGCCTATAGGGTCACAAAGACTAGGATATGACTGAGCAACTAACACTTTCAGTTGCCTAATTTGTAAAATATGAAAACCAGTAAATTAGTATAAGTGTGTTACTGGTTATAAGTGTGTTACTGGTTTTCATATTTTACAAATTAGGCAACTGAAAGTGTTAGTTGCTCAGTCATATCCTAGTCTTTGTGACCCTATAGGCTCTGTCCGTTGGAATTCTCCAGGCAAGAATACTGCAAGGGGTTGTTGCCATGCCCTCCTGATTAAGTGAGAACTATAGAAAGCTTCTCGGGGAAGGCGATGGCACCCCACCCCAGTACTTTTGCCTGGAAAATCCCATGGACGGAGGATCCTGGTAGGCTCCAGTCCATGGGGTCGCTAAGAGTCGGACACGACTGAGCGACTTCACTTTCATTTTTCACTTTCATGCATTGGGGAAGGAAATGGCAACCCACTCCACTGTTCTTGCCTGGAGAATCCCAGGGACGGGGGAGCCTGGTGGGCTTCCTTCTATGGGGTCGCACAGAGTCGGACACGACTGAAGCGACTTAGCAGCAGTAGCAGTATAGAAAGCTTCTAGCACAGTGCATGCATACTGTACAAAACCCATAAATATCCTTTCTACCTATCCACTTTATCTTTCATTCATGAAATTGTTAAAAGAACACTGAGTGTCCACTGTGTACCCTGTGTTTGCTGTGGAGAGTAAGACAGATACATTTGCTTCCCTCAGGTCCTGGGGCTTAAACAAGGATGCTATGGCTGAAGCTCAGAAAGCTCAGGGGTCTTAAGCTGGAAAGGAATGCAGGGGCCCCGCTGTTCAAGAATTTACAGGCTGCAGGAAGGAATTTTGTCTTTAAAGGAAATATTTTATTTTATTTAAAAAAATATTATTTTAATAATTAAAATATTATTTACTTAAAAAAATTGGAGTATAATTGCTTTGCAATGTTGTGAATTAGCTATGAAAAGTGAAAGTGTGAAAGTGTTGGTCAGTCGTGTCCAACTCTGCGACCCCACGGACTGTAGCCCCTAAGCTCCTTTGTTCAGGGATTCTCCAGGCAAGAATATCGGAGTGGATATTTATATAACCCCTCCTTGTTTGAGACTCCCTCCCAACTACAGTATTTTAAATAAGCAGGAGAGCAGTCTGTAGAAAGGGGCATAGATGGATTTTGGAAAAACAGAAGATAATTGCTCCTGCCAGTTGACACTTGATGCTTACTTGAATCACATGATAGAAGATGAGAAGGCAGAAACACCTTCCACATAGATTTAGGAGATAAAATGAAAATATGTTTTAGCTGATGAAGAGACAGGCTATGAGGGAAATGGTTTCCCCAAACCCAAGATCTATGCTTTAATTTCTTCTTAGCAGTCAGTTCAGTTCAGTTGCTCAGTCGTGTCCGACTCTTTGCGACCCCATGGACTGCAGCATGCCAGGCTTCCCTGTCCATTACCAACTCCTGGAGCTTACTCAAACTCATGTAATTTAGTTGGTGTAAATCTACTTTTGCTCATTTCCTCATTGTTTTTCTTATCTAATAAAGGGGCCACTAGGGGCTTCTCTGGTGGCTTAGATGGTAAAGAATCTTCCTGCAATTCAGGAGAACTGGGTTCAATCCCTGGGTTGAGAAGATCCCCTGGAGAAGGGAATGGCAACCCACTCTAATATTCTGGCCTGGAGATTTCCATGGACTGTACAGTCCGTGGGGTCAAAAGGAGTTGGAAATGCCTGAGCAACTTTCACTTTCACACTTCACAATAAAGTGTCTACTAATCAATATCAAATTCAGAGAATCTCAATCTTTCCATCCAACCGCTGGCTTCTCAGTTTCTTATTCATTAGTTGCGCCATGAAGTTAAACATCTTAGTGTACAGCATTAAATGAGAACAGTAATTGACACTTCCTTTTCCAGAATTTCTTTGAAGGGTCATTAGATGAAGAAAATGTGGTTCTTACACTGTATCCAGTTAATGAGGAAATTATTGAAGACCATCAAGCGGAACCAGGTGTTTCCTCCACTTCAGAAGTCAAAGAGGAGGCACTGAATACAAATGATCAAGGTATGAAGACCATAGGGTTAGCTCAGTTTGCGGCTCCTCCAAGTCTGGGAAGCCCAGGAAAAGTAAGTTCCCCTGACTTTTAGCTATGTAACACCCAGCTTAATTATCACCTTGATAACCTGTGGTAAGAGATTTCTCAAACTCTCATACTTCTCATTTGCTAAGCACCCCTGTCTTACTTTGAAAAAGACAGTGGAGTACTTTGAATAGAGCATGATCTTATGTGGCAACTAGATGTGAGCTCAAATTCCCAACCCATGAAGCCCAGTCTTCTTTCTTTTTGGTGAATGCACTTTTTACATACCTCTTACGGAGACCAGATCATTTTTTTCTGAGTTTTTTTTATATATAATTGACACAGAAAACATTGTGTAATTTTAAGGTATATAATGTGATGATTGATGTATGTGTCTATCACAAAATGATGACCAAATAAGATTAAGAACAATAATAAGAAATGATGAGAAAATAAGAACACATCCATCATCTCACACAGTTAACTCCCTTCACCATGGGGAGAACATTTTAAGATTTACTCTCTTAATTTTTAAGAATACATTATAGTATTAACTGTAGTTATGTTGATACGCATTAGATCCCTAGAACTTACTCATCTTATAACTGAAAATTTGTACCCTTTGATCCAGGGAAACTCCCATTTCCCCTGCCCCCAGTTCCTGGCAACCACCAATATACTCTCTGTGCCTGAATTTAGCTTTTTTAGATTCCACATATAAAATCAGATGGTATTTGGGAGGCTAAATCACTTTGAAAACATCTAATCTTTTGCTTGGTGAGTAATTACTGATAAAATATCTAGTCAACTCTTCGTATCTGTTCTTGCGGCTTCATATAGAGGCATCAAAGAAGTATTTTTAGGATGATTTTATTTGGCAGGGGCAAATAACAAGGGCTTCAAGATAGAGCAGATAGTGACAAGTTAAATCTAAGCAAAGTGATGTGAGATAGGGTAACTTTTCTTTGTTGAGGAAAATGAGGCATGTGGACAAAATGGAGGACTGTTGTTGGATGGGGTGGTTTTAATGATTTTTATAAGGACAGATAGTTTGTGGACCAGCATCTGGACATTCTGGAGAGCAATCCAATGTAATGTTCTATTCAGGAAATTGGTGGTGGCTGTAAAAAACAGTTTGCTGAATGTAGTATGAAAAAATTATAATTTCAAAATGTGGGTATGAGTCCTAGGTCTGCCATTTTCATAGTGGTGTGATCTTGGGCAAGTCCTTGAATTCTGAATCTATGACCTTATTTGTAAGATGGGTACAAAAAATACTGGGTATGTACATGCACAAATTGAGTTGTGGGGAGTGAGAACTTCGTAAAATTAAAAGAATTTTACAAATAGATTAATGTATTGCTGTTTTGGTTCCCTTCTTTTCTCAGTTCCTGTTCCTCCAACAAATGAGCTTGAGGAAGATTGTCCAAACTCTAGCTTTAGAAGATCAGTTTGTCCCTTGCCGACCACATTGCCTCCAATTAACGATGTGAGTCGGAACACTTTGCGGTACTGGTGCCAACAACTTAGGCTGAGTACTGACGGCCAGGTGAGTGCACTGGGGGGAATCTCTGGTGTTTGGAACAAGCACGGGAGCTCTGCCAGCTTTTAATTTTTATGAGAAGTGAAGTTGCTAAGTCATGTATGACTCTGTTGTGATCCCATGGACTGTAGCCTACCAGGCTCCTCCATCTGTGGAATTTTCCAGGCAAGAGTACTGGAGTTGGTTGCCATTTCCTTCTCCAGGGGATTTTCCTGACCCGGGGATCGAACCCAGTTCCTCCTGCATTGCAGGCAGACGCTTTACCCTCTGAGCCACCAGGAAAGCCCTTTAATTTTAATTTTTATTTCCCTTGTTAATTTCCTTAGAAAATAGAAGTTTATCGGAGACTCCAGGAACATGCTTATCCTGAAAAAGATCAGGTGCGTGAGGAATGCGGTGATGTAAGTTCTGTAAATTTCCCCTCTTCTCCACCATCTCTATACCTTGTACCTCGAAGGCAAGGTGTGTGTCTCATTCAAGACAATTGGCATCTGGGGCCAATTAGTTTCTTTTTCTCCTGTGGGCTGTCCTGCACATTTTAGGATGTTTAGTAGACTAAATATCCCTGGATTCTACCCACAATGTGTCAGTGACCTCCCTCCCCCTACACACAGTAAACAAAATTTCTCCCAGCTGAGAATCACTACTTTGAGGGAACAGACATTCTTAAACCATTTCTACACTGACATACACAGGTCAATGCATGAAGAATGATAAAACCGGCACAAATGTGCTTAGGGCAGTGGCACTTCACCGTATACTCATTGTGAATTTCATTTGCAGTGTATTCCTAAATCATCCCGGGAGGCCCGAATGCACTCATGTTCAAGGAAGCACAGCATGGTGACCAAGAGGAGAAGTGTACAGAAAAGGAAGATGAGTGAGAGTGAGAAAAGGACTAACATGGTTGAGGTGGTAACTCCAGCTCAGGTAGCCATGCTGGCAGCATGGTCAAGAATTGCTGCAAAGGCTGTTCAGCCAAAGGCTGTGAATTCACGTGCCCTTCGTGCCTCTGAATCCTTTCTGCCACAAGCCTCAGGTAAGATCAGTCTTAAACAGTGGTTATCATGCCAGAGAAAGAAGGCACTTTGTTTTTTAAAAATTACTTTATTTTTTTGTTTCACTACATGTCATGTGGGATCTTAGTTCCCCACCCAGGGATTGAACCTGTGCCCCCTGCATTGAAAGTGTGAAGTCTTAACCACTGGACCTCCAGGAAAGTCCCAGAAGACACATACTAATGATATTTACAGTGAAAGGGTTAAAATAGCTACAAATGCAATGTTACCTTCACAGAGGGCTTATCTCTTGACTGATAGTCAAGTTTTGCCTGAATGGCTCTGAATCAGGTGACCAAGTTGAGGACACTTTCTCATCACTAAGCAGAAGGTGGGAAGAAAGCATAATCTGATAATGAGGCCAGCCACAGCCAGAGATCTTCCCCTTTCTCTTGGAGAAACCCAAGGTTTCTCAGTGTAAACCCTAATATCCTGATTTATAATGAAGATTTCAACTATTCGACTTCATAGAATGACTGTGAGGCTTATGAGATACAACTTGGCATATTAGAAGTAGGCGATAAATAATTGAAATATTTCTTGAGAAATCTTAAGTGAGCATAACTTAGCTTCATCTTTCTTCAGTTCCTGCTTCTCTATTTCGTATTTCTGTTTTCATTTCCAGAGCAACCTACCTCTGGTCAGTACAAAGTCACTGTCTTCTGTGGCTTGAATTCTTTTCTTCCCTCTACCCCATTTCCAGAGGTGTCTGAATCCTGTTATTCAGGACTGACTTGTGTGGTGTTGTGCATTGTTCACCACACAAAAAACCCAGACAAAAAAAGAAAAGACTGGGAGCTAAAATTGGCCTGCTGACTGCCCCCCACCCCCCATCTAAACTTCCTTCTGTGAGGAGAAATGAGCACCTTTTACTAATTTTCAAAAGCAGTATCCAGCCACAAAGCTGTCTCTGAGATCTGTTTCCCCAACAATGACACCTCTTTCTAATGTTCATTAATGTGCCATATGAGCAAGTGGCACCCCAGATTTACTTACTGTTTTAGTTCCTCTTCATCCAGCAGTTATCAAGAACCTACTGGGATACAGGAGAGTGCCTAGCCACCATGTATATTGTGCCATAGCATCTTTACTCTTTTTAAATGTATTTCTTTAAAATTTATTATATTGAAGTCATAATTGATTTACAAAATTGTGTTAATTTATACTGTATAGCAAAGTGATTCAGTTATATATACACACATATTCATTTTCATATTCATTTCCATTATGGCATCACAGGATATTGAATATAGTTCCTTGTGTCCATTCTATATATAATAGCTTGCATCTGCTAATCTCAAACTTCCAATCCCTCCTTCCCACACCCCTCCCCCTTGGCAACCACAAGTCTTCATCCTCTGTGTCTGAACCTGTTTCCACTTTGTAGATAAGTTCATTTGTGTCCATATTTTAGATTCCACATGTAAGTGATATCATATGGTATTTGTCTTTCTCTTTCTGACTTACTTTACTTAGTATGATAATCTCCAGGTCCATCCATGTTGCTGCAAATGGCATTGTTTCATTCTTTTTTATGGCTGAGTAATATTCCACTAGGGCTTCCCAGATGGCATAGTGGTAAAGAATCCACCTGCCAATACAGGACACTTGGGTTTGATCCCTGGGTCGGGAAGATCCCCTGGAGGAAACAGCAACCTGTTCCAATATTCTTGCCTTGGAAATTCTTGCCTGGTAGGCTACAGTCCATGGGGTTGCAAAGAGTTAGACATGACTGAGTGAGCAAGCACAATATTACATTCCATTCCATCCTCTTTATCCATTTGTTGATGGACATTTAGATTTTTTCCATGTTTTGGCTATTGTAAATAGTGCTGCTATGAACACTGGGGTGCATGTATGTTTTTGAATTATAGTTTTGTCTGAATATATGCCCAGGAAATGGATGGCTGGATTACATGGAAATTTCTACTTTTATGGTGTCATGTCTTTTTTTTTTTTTTTTTGGTGTCATGTCTTATATTTAAATCTTTAAGCCATTTTGAGTTAGTTTTTGTATGTGGCATAAGGATGTATTCTAACTTGATTGATTTACATGCAGCTGTAACTTTTCCAACACCAATTGCTGAAGAGACTGTCTCTTCTCCATTGTACACTCTTGCCTCCTTTGTCAAAGATTAGTTGAGCCAAGTGTGTGGGTTCCTTTCTGGGCTCTCTTTTCCATTCCATTGGCCCAAATGTCTGTTTTTGTGCCAATACCATGCTGTTTTCATTAATGTACTTTGTAGTGTTACCTGAAGTCTGACAGGTTTATGCTCCTACTTTGCTCTTTTTCCTCAGGATTGTTTGGTAATTCAGGCTCTTATGGTTCCATATCAATTTTAGGATTACTTGTTCTAGTTTTGTGAAAAATCTCATGGGTGATTCGATAGGGATCACATTAAGTCTGTAGATTGCTTTGGGTGGTGTAGCCATTTAAACAATATTAGTTCTACTATCCCCGAGAAGGAAATGGCACCCCACTCCAGTACTCTTGGCTGGAAAATCCCATGGACTGAGGAGCCTGGTAGGCTGCACTCCATGGGGTCGCTAAGAGTCGGACACGACTTTCACTTTTCATTTTCATGCATTGGAGAAGACAGTGGCAACCCACTCCAGTGTTCTTGCCTGGAGAATCCCAGGGATAGGGGAGCCTGGTGGGCTGCAGTCTCTGGGTTCGCACAGAGTCGGACACGACTGAAGCGACTCAGCAGCAGCAGCAACAGCAGTTCTACTATCCAAGAGCATGGCAATCTCTACTCTTGTTTTATAGTGTGGGGAGATTTTATAGCTACTTAAGCCTACATTGATTGATCCTTTCTCTAAATTTCAGACACTGAGTATCTACTCCCAGTAGATAGGACTTCCTCTGTTGTCTCTCAAATATCCCATCTCCCCAGTTAGATTGTTTCTTAGACTTTTAAACAGAGATCTTTCTGCCTATTTCTATGGTTGAGATAGTACAATGTAGTGGTTAGGCAAATGGACCATGAGTCTAGAATACCTATATCCTTGTTTTGGTTCTGGGAAAATTATGTTCTTTTAGCACTGTAAACTTCATTTATTTCACCTGTAAATTAAAGCAAATAATAATAATGTTCTTAAGAATAAATATATTAATACATGTAAATAACTTAGCAAAATCTAGACACAAAGCAAGGTTTCCCAAAAGTTGATTGTTAGTGTCCCTTGTGCTGTGTAGTTTGTGAATCAGACTATGGTGTCTTTTGGTCTACATTTTTTATGCTTCTTAGTCAGTTGATTCATCAATAGAATATAAGAGTGAAATTAAGACTCACTGAGGGGTTGAATTGGGGTGCTGTTACCTGATCTTAGCAGTTTATATTTGCTTGTTTTTCCCCATATAGGTGTCCGGTGGTGTGTGGTCCATGGCAGACCGCTCTTGGCAGACACAGAAGGTTGGGTTCGCCTGCAGTTCCAAGCAGGCCAGGTCTGGGTGCCTGACACCCCCAGGAGGATGACCTCCCTCTTCATGTTACCTGCCTGCACTTTTGCACCCCCAGACCTGGAAGATAACCTGTTATGCCCTGAATGTGCTAAGAGGTACCCCTAAGTATATTTTTAAGTATGGCACACAGATGGCTAGATAGGTTTCTGAATAATTTGGTGGGAGAAGGCAGAGGGGAAGCATGCTGTTTCATTAATTTGCCATATAGATCAGAATCTATATGCCATAGATCCAGAAAGCCATATAGAATTCTCCTGCAATGCAGGAGACTCTGGTTTGATTCCTGGGTTGGGAAGATCCACTAGTGCTAGAGAAGGGATAGACTAACCACTCCAGTATTCTCAGGCTTCCCTTGTGGCTCAACTGGTAAAGAATCCATCTGCAATGCAGGAGACCTGGGTTTGATCCTTGGGTTTGGAAGATCTCCTGGAGAAGGGAAAGGCTACCCACTCCAGTATTCTGGCCTGGAGAATTCTATGGACTATATAGTCCATGGGGTCACAAAGAGTTGTACATGACTGAGAGACTCTCACTTTCAGGGAAATAGGAAGCAAACATAATTTAGTGATAGATTAGAACTCAGATAAATATGGATTCTTCTTAGCAATCTTAACAAAGTATCTGACAAGTTGGACCTTAACTGTCTCAATATTAGAGAGATCTATTCTTTTTGTTGTTATTGTTTTTTGGTTGTGCTGGATCTTCTTTGCTGCATGTGGGTTTTCTCTAGTCGCATCGAGCATGGCCTACCCTTCATTGCAGTGCATGGGTTTCTTCTAGTGGTGGCTTCTCTTGTTGTGGAACATAGGCTCTAGGCACAGGCTTCAGTAGTTTTGGTGCATGGGCTTAGCTGCTTCTAGATATGTGGAATCTTCCCAGACCGGGGATTGAAACCTCGTCCTCTGCATTGGCAGTTGGATTCTTATCTACTCTACCACCAGGGAAGTCCGAGAGATCTGTTTTAAGAAAGAAAAAATTAGAGTTCTTACCATATGTCAGATACTTAGCTGGGGATACAAAAATTAATAAGACAAAACCCATTTAGCATGCTGGGATGAAAATGACTAAGAGATGCTATGAAAATATATGGGCATGGGAAATAGATGGGGAAACAGTGGAAACAGTGTCAGACTTTATTTTGGGGGCTCCAAAATCACTGCAGATGGTGATTGCAGCCATGAAATTAAAAGACGCTTACTCCTTGGAAGTAAGTTATGACCAACCTAGATAGCATATTCAAAAGCAGAGACATTATTTTGCCAACAAAAGTCCATCTAGTCAAAGCTATGGTTTTTCCTGTGGTCATGTATGGATGTGAGAGTTGGACTGTGAAGAAAGCTGAGAGCCAAAGAATTGATGCTTTTGAACTGTGGTGTTGGAGAAGATTCTTGAGAGTCGCTTGGACAGTAAGGAGATCCAGCCAGTCCATTCTGAAGGAGATCAGCCCTGGGATTTCTTTGGAAGGAATGATGCTAAACCTGAAACTCCAGTACTTTGGCCACCTCATGTGAAGAGTTGACTCATTGGAAAAGACTCTGATGCTGGGAGGGGTTGGGGGCAGGAGCAGAAGGGTACGACAGAGGATGAGATGGCTGGATGGCATCACTTACTCGATGGACGTGAGTCTGAGTGAACTCTGGGAGTTGGTGATGGACAGGGAGGCCTGGCGTGCTGCGATTCATGGGGTCGCAAACTGCGCAACTGAACCGACTGAGCAACTGACTTATATTGGAGCAACTGACTGAGCCAACTGACTTATATTGGAGCAACTGACTGAGCAACTGACTTATATTGGAGTGACTTGGGGAAATTTTAGAAGGGATTACATTTACTGAAGAAGAACTCACCAATTAGAAATTAACAATTTGGGCATTTTGGTAGTGAAAACAGCCCATACCAATACCTGAAAGTGGAAGAATATGACCTACTTACGGACTGCAAATAGGCCAATAAATTGAAGCTTATTGATGAGTAAGTCTATAAAGGGGAGGAGCAGACTACTGGTTTTATATCTATATTAAAGGTCTCTTATATTATCCTGCAGGTCATAGTCTTTCAGTCATTTTGGGACATAAGACTTCTTTGAGAAAATGATAATAATGACATACCCTCCATCCAAGAAAATACACATTAGGAATACACACAAGCAGTGCTTTAGGTTTTATGTAGACACATAATTCCCAATGATCATCCATGAGTACAAAATCCAGCTTATGATGATAGAATTGGCTGGAGGTGATGGCATCACTGACTCGATGGATGCGAGTCTCCGCGGAGCTGGTGATGGACAGGGAGGCCTGGCGTGTTGCGGTTCATGGGGTCGCAAAGAGTGGACACGACTGAGCGACTGATCTGATCTGAGCTGATGCAAGATTGGTGTGATGGGAAATTATAGTATTTTTTTTTTTTTTTGGATGGTAGACTGAAATCTTGCAACAGAGACTAGATTGGAAGGTAAGAGATTATTGTAATAATTCTGGAAAGATGTAATTTATGACCTTTACAAAGAATTTAAACAGAAATGTAAGAGTTGCAGGAGTGTAGAGAAACAGGATGCCATCTTATTAGAGGGTAGGTATTAATAGAAGTTCAGCTCGATGGCCAAAAATTATATGTGGTACATGCCTGACATGTGTCCAGTGTTCAGAAAGTATGGGTTAGGGAGAAACATCTTTGGGAATTCGAAGGGACTGCAGAAGAATCTTAAAAGAGAATCAGCTTATAGATGACAAGTGAGCAATGAAGACTGAAAAAGTGCAGCTAGAGGTTGGGAGAGAAGTGAGAAAGCCAAGGGTAGAGAGTTTCAGAAGGAAATGGCTGACAGTAAGACAGCCATGTAAGATGATGATTAATGCAGTGCTGTTGCAAATGTCAATTTGGGACATTACTGGTGGGCTTTTTGAGAGTTGGTTGAGAGGGTCAGGTGATAGTCGGAGTAGAGCATGTGAAGAACTAGGAACAGGTCATATTGATGATCTCTACTACTTGACCTGAGCAAGAGGAGATAGCAATTGAGGCAGTAATGTCAAGGGAGCTTGTTTGTCTTTCCTTCCTTCCTTCCTTTTTCTTTTTTGTTTTTAAAGCGAATACCAAGAGCGTTGTGAACAGAGAGGGCATTTGAAGAGAAGCTGTGAGGAGGAAAGGGAGGGTATAAAGATAAAGGTGGCAGAACCAAGTGTAGTATACAGAATAGGAACCCTGATATTAAGTGGACAATCTTTCTTTTGTTTACCACATAAAATCTTTTTAATTTTTTTTTAATCTTTTTAATTTTAAAATCCTTTAGATGGTAAGGCAAACTACTCAGACTCCAGAAGTGTATTCCTTATTTTATTGATCCTTTTCAAGGATTTGGTATGGAATAATCTATCTTATTCTTAACATTTTTCAGAATTCTTTTCTGATTTGCTTTATAGGAATAAGAAGATTATGAGAAGATTAATCACAATGGAGAGGAGGAAGAAACCTGGTTTGGGTACATCAACATCATTGCTTTCAACATCAACGTCATTGCTTTCAAATGGACCACGTCTTAAAACAGAATAAGTGATTACCAGAAGGGAAGGAATGGGAGGTGGAGAAATGGGTGAAGAGGGTAATTTTATGGTAATCACGGTAACTACATTTTTGTAGTATCAAATATCGAATTACTATGTTGTATATCTGTAGTGGGTGTGTGCGTATGTGTGCTCAATTGCTTAGTCGTTGAGTTGTGCTCGATTCTTTGGGAACTCATGGACTTCAGTCTGCCAGGCTTTGCTGTCCATGGAATTTTCCAGGCAAGAATACTGGTGGAGGACTTGCCATTTCCTTCTCCAGGGGAAACTTCCTGACCCAGGGATCAAACCTGCATCTCCTGCATTGGCAGGAGGATTCTTTACCACTGTGCCATCTGGGAAGCCCTGTATATCTGTAACATAATGTTTTATATTGTTTTACCTCAATTTTTAAAAAGTTAGAATTCACCACTGAAGTCATCTGGTCTTGGACTTTTGCTTGATGAGAAGTTTTTGATTACTGATTCAGTCTCCTTACTAGTAATCAGGGGGAAAAAGAGAAATGGTGGAGAGCCCACAGGTAAAGTGATTCACATCCCAATGACTGCTATACTCTGTTCTCACCATCCTCAGTGTGGCCTGCTTGATGCCTTAAGTACAGATGGGAATGTCTGTATTCTGTACTTAAGGTTTACCTGAAAGTGACTGCTACTAGCTATATATTGATAGAATGTAATTTGGTTTTGTTTTAGTTAATACATTTTTTTTAGCAGTTTTTGACTTAATGCTGACTACTCCACTGTCTGGATGTACCATAATATATCCATTCATATCTTGAAGGCCACCTTGGTTACTTCCAAGTTTTGGCAATTATGAATAAAGCTGCTATAAACATTTGTGTGCAGGTTTTTGTGTGAACACACAGTTTTCAACTCTTTTGGGTAAATATCAAGGAGCGTCATTTCTGAATCTTATAAATATATGTTTAGTTTTGTAAGACACTGCCAAACTGTCTTCCAAAGTTTTGTATTCCCACCAAAAATGAATGAGACTTCCTTCTACTCCACATCTTCACTAGTGTTTGAGGTTGTTTGTTAGTGCTTTGGATCTTGGCCATTCTTAAAGGTGTGCAGTAGTACAATTGTAATTTGCAGTTCCCTAGTGATATATTATTAGGATATCTTTTCATGTATTTTGTTAGATCAATTAGGAATAAGAAAATAAAAGATTTTTAGGTTCTTTTATTTCTTCTCTAGAAATCTTCCTTTCTTTGGAGCTGAGTTTTAAAGTTTTTTAAAAAAAGAATCCAGCTCTATTAAGCCAGACATTAATTTGCAAGAGGTTTGTAAAACAATGTAACTCTTCTGGCTAAATTTCTTTACAGTTCAGTTCAATTCAGTGGCTCAGTTGTGTCTGACTCTTTGCGACCCCATGAACTGCAGCACAGCAGGCCTCCCTGTCCATCACCAACTCCCGGAGTTCAACGAAACTCTTGTCCATCAAGTTGGTGATGCCATCCAGCCATCTCATCCTCTGTGGTACCCTTCTCCTCCTGTCCCCAATCCCTCCCAGCATCAGAGTCTTTTCCAAAGAGTCAACTCTTCGCATGAGGTGGCCAAAGTACTGGAGTTTCAGCTTTAGCATCATTCCTTCCAAAGAACACCCAGGACTGATCTCCTTCAGAATGGACTGGTTGGATCTCCTGGCAGTCCAAGGGACTCTCAAGAGTCTTTTCCAACACCACAGTTCAAAAGCATCAATTCTTCGGCACTCAGCTTTCTTCACAGTCCAGCTCTCACATCCATACATGACTACTGGAAAAAACATAGCCTTGACTAGACGGGCCTTTGTTGGCAAAGAAATGTCTCTGCTTTTGAATATGCTATCTAGGTTAGTCATAACTTTCCTTCCAAGGATTAAGCATCTTTTAATTTCATGGCTGCAATCACCATCTGCAGTGATTTTGGAGCCCCCAAAAATGAAGTCTGACACTGTTTCCACTGTTTCCCCATCTACTCCCCATGAAGTGATGGGACCAGATGCCATGATCTTCATTTTCTGAATGTTGAGCTTTAAGCCAACCTTTTCACTCTCCACTTTCACTTTCATCAAGAGGCTTTTTAGTTCCTCTTCACTTTCTGCCATAAGGGTGGTGTCATCTGCATATCTGAAGTTATTGCTATTTCTCCTGGCAATCTTGATTCCAGCTTGTGCTTCTTCCAGCCCAGTGTTTCTCATGATGTACTCTGCATATAAGTTAAATAAGCAGGGTGACAATAGATAGCCTTGATGTACTCCTTGTCCTATTTGGAACCAGTCTGCTGTTCCACGTCCAGTTCTAACTGTTGCTTCCTGACCTGCGTACAGGTTTCTCAAGAGGCAGGTCAGGTGGTCTGGTATTCCCATCTCTTTCAGAATTTTCCACAGTTGATTGTGATCCACACAATCAAAGGCTTTGGCATAGTCAATAAAGCAGAAATACATGTTTTTCTGGAACTCTCTTGCTTTTTCCATGATCCAGCAGTTGTTGGCAATTTGATCTCTGGTTCCTCTGCCTTTTCTAAAACCAGCTTGAACATCTGGAAGTTCACGGTTCATATATTGCTGAAGCGTGGCTTGGAGAATTTTGAGCATTACTTTACTAGCGAGTGAGATGAGTGCAATTGTGCAGTAGTTTGAGCATTCTTTGGCATTGCCTTTCTTTTAGAGAAATATAAAAATATTTAAGTAACAGTTTTATTGTTACTTTCAATGAACAAATGTTTTAGAAAAATTTCTGTTTTAATGTCTCATCTGGCAACTATTGATAGACAAGCAAAATCACCATAATTCTCGATTTTTAAGAGTGCAAAGGAGCTACAAGACCAAATTGGTGAGAATCAATGAGCTAGTCCAACCCTCTCTCTCTTGTTCCCTCAATTTTTAGAGGCTTGGAGTGAGAAGAGGCCCAGGGAGATTGTGGCTCTGGTCCTGACATTTTTATTTGGTATAAACCTTTGAAAACAGTTGTATCTGAAACACCTCCTCACCAGTATATTCAGTGTCTCTCTTCATTGGATCCTTATCTGGCTTTAAACATCTATGAGCTTTTAGAAAAAAAGGCCTGTCTCTATACATGTACCTCCCTCCACATTACAACTGCTAGGTCCTTGTACCAGACATTGTTCACATTCACATTCTTACTTTCTTATCTTCCACTCACTCATTCAATATGTATTTATTGCAAGCCAACTACATACTGTATATAGTTCTAGATGCTGATAACGCAGCAATGAGTTAAATAAAATCCTTGCTCTTTTAAATCTTACAGTCTAGTGATTATATAGGTGTCCATAAAATATTGCCCAGATCTTATAAATGGGCAGAAAAGGACTGCTCAATGTCTTTCATTGCAGTGCTGGGGTATGCATGTGTGCGAGCTCAGTCATGTCCTATTCTTTGCGACCCCATAGATTGTAGCATGCCATGCTCCTCTGTCATGGGATTTTCCAGGCAAGAATACTCGAGTGTTTTGTCATTTTCTTCTTCACCTGGAGTATATCTTTGACCTTATATTGAATAAGCTGTCTTAGAACTTTGTAGGAGTAGAAGCCAACTTGGCAGAAAACTGATAGAAAAGAGTAACATAAATAATTCCTATCCCTAGTAATACAAATGGATTTTGTTAGTAGAGATGGAGTTATTTCCACCTGGTAGTAGAAATAGCTCCTGACATTACAGTTTATTGCTTAATAGGATGCTATGCTATGCTATGCTAAGTCGCTTCAGTCGTGTCCGACTCTGTGCGACCCCATAGACGGAAGCTCACCAGGCTCCCCCGTCCCTGGTTAATAGGATATTAGTGTTTTTGCAACTATTAGCAAATTTATTTCAGCTTCCCTTTGGCTGGTAATCTAAATCTCTGATACAAATTCTCATTTGAACAAATCTTACCTACCATATTACTGGTTCCCTCTTTATTTAAGATAATAATGGATGAATAGTTTATTATGATGAGTAAAATGTTTGTCATGTGTTCATTTTATACTTTTTTGAGACATTTGTTTTCAACCTTTTGAAAATTATTATTACTTAGACTATAAGAAGCAGGGCAAGATCACAGCTCTTAACTGGTGGCGTAGTGAAAGTGAAAGTCAAACAGTCGTGTCCGACTCTTTGTGATCCCATGGACTGTATAGTCCATGGAATTCTCCAGGCCAGAATACTGCAGTGGGTAGTCTTCCACTCCAGTACTCTTGCCTGGAGAATCCCATGGATGGAGGAGCCTGGTAGGCTGCAGTCCATGGGGTCACTAAGAGTCAGACATGACTGAGCGACTTCACTTTCACTTTTCACTTTCATGCATTGGAGAAGGAAATGGCAACCCACTCCAGTGTTCTTGCCTGGAGAATCCCAGGGACGGGGGAGCCTGGTGGGCTGCCGTCTGTGGGATCACACAGTAGGACACGACTGAAGTGACTTAGCAGCTGCAGTCTTTCCCTTCTCCTGGGTATCTTCCCACCCCAGGGATTGAACCCAGGTCTCCTGCATTGCAGGCGGATTCTTTTACCAGCAGAGCCACAAGGGAAGCCTGGTGACATAGAAGGTACTGTTTTATTTATAGATAGGGTCAGTAAGTCAACAAGTCCTGCACTTCTCTCTCTTAACTGTATGTGAAATCCATCTTCTCTCCATCTTCACTGTAACCGCAGTAATCCAGACCCACTGTCTTGATTCTCATCTGACCTCCCCACTTTACTCCTACCTACTCCGATTATCGCGTATCAGATGATCATTCTTATAAACAATTATCTGATCACGTTCCTCTTTTCCACTGGCTCCCTATGTGGAGTCGTTTTGTGAGGTCTAAACCTTACACAATTCGAGAGTCCCTCTTTGAGAAAAATAATGCAAAACTTAGGTACGGAGCCTTGAAAGTAATGCAAATGACATATTCTGAAACTTCAGCTTCATTAGCTTCACTATAAATCCGCATCTGTCTACAAATCTAGCCCCGCTTTTTTTCTACCTCAAGACCTTTCTCCATCAATTTCTGCCCAGAAGGATCTTCCCATTCCTCTTTGCCTAGATAACTCTTTCAGTACTCAGCTCCCGATACTCCCTGAAACCCCAATTGGATTAGGGACCTTTATAGGGTCTCTCCCAAGCGCCAAGCATCCCCTCAGAGCTCCCTTTCTGTGAGACGTTGCTCTTTCAGCACCTTCAAAAGATCCCTGGCTGGGCGGGTTTGCTCCTGAAATGTATCAGTGGGCGAGGTCCCAGGAGAGAAGGAGCCGGCGTCTGCTCCAGAGGCGTGATCCACCTTTCTGGAACCTGCGCGTCTCCCATTGCGGCTCCGGTCGGAATTAACCCAGCGGCACACGCAGACTGGGCTGCACAGGTACTCGGGTTGTGTGGCATCTTGTGGACTTCGCGACGCGGAAACACCGACATCAGAAATTGGTAACGTCCAGTAATGGCAGCCTCTTGCCACCACCCTTCGGAAAACTTTTTTCAGCCTTTCCACTCTTTCTGCACTCTCCTCTGAAAATTTTCTAACTATTCTTTGGAGACCAATCTACTGGTGACCAAGTCCCTCAGTTTTTGTCTGAGAAAGTATTTCTCCTTCACTTTTGAAGGATAATTTTGCCAAACACAAAATTCTTTTTTTTTTCTTGAGGTACTTTATCACTTCACCCTTTTCTTACTTGCATATTTCCTGAAGAGAAGTTGTGTTGTTGTCCAGTTGGTAAGTCGTGTCCCACTCTTTGTGACCCCATGGACTGAAGCCTGCCAGGCTTCCCTGCCCTTCACTATGTCCAGGAGTTTGCTCAAATCATGTCCGTGATGAGTCCGTGATGCTATCTAACCATCTCATCCTCTGCTGTCCTCTTCTTTTGCCTTCAACCTTTCCCAGCATCAAGGTTTTTTCCAATGAGTTGGCTCTTCAAATCAGGTGGCCAAAGAAAGTATCCGGGCGTCAGCTTCTGCATCAGTTCTTCCAATGAATAGTCAGAGTTGGTTTCCTTTAGAATTGACTGGTTTGATCTCTTTGCAGTCCAAGGGACTCCCAAGAGTTTTTTCCAACACCACAATTTGAAAGCATCAATTATGCGCTCAGCCCGATCTTCTTTATGGTCCAACTCTCACATCCATGCATAACTACTGGAAAAACCATAGCTTTGTCTATACAGACCCTTGTCCACAAATTGATGTCTTTGCTTTTGTTTTTCCAGTAGTCATTTACAGGGCAAGCCCCTTTGCCAGGACAAGGCTGTGATACATTAAAGGGAGAGAAGTCATAGATTTTCCCTTTCTTCTCCAGACCTTCATTATGAAACTGTATATGAAACAGTGAACAGTATATTCCTAATTATCTCCCTTTCCATCCCTGATAGCTTAGTTGGTAAAAAATCTGCCTGCAATGCAGGAGACCCTGGTTTGATTCCTGGGCGGGGAAGATCCACTGGAGAAGGGATAGGCTACCCACTCTAGTATCCTTGGGCTTCCCTTATGGCTCAGCTGGTAATGAATCTGCCTGCAATGCAGGGGACCTGGGTTCAATCCCTGGGTTTGGAAGATCCCCTGGAGAAAGGAAAGGCTAACCACTCCAGTATTCTGGCCTGGAGAATTCCATCGACTGTATAGTCCATGGGGTCACAAAGAGTTGGACACAGCTGAGCGAATTTCACTTCACTTCATTATACTAAAATACATAGAATTGAAAAAACAATATGGTGAATACCTATATTCCCTCCACCTAAATTTAATGTGTTAATATTTTTCTATATTTGGTATGTATTATTTTAGCATATACAAATTTTTACTTAATTATTTAAAATTTGTAGAAAGCATGATATTTTATCAAAAAAGTCTGCATGTAATTCTTAAGAAAAAGATAATCTTTACATGAGCATAATGCCATTATCATCTTGGTGAAAATAATACACATCCATAATATTTAGTAACCAGAGTATTTCATTTTCACATTTGTTCAAAATGTTTCTAAGCAAAATCCAGTCAATGTTTACACATTATATTGTTATTAAACCTTTTTCAGAATCAATTTCCCCATTATTTTCATTATATTCTTTTTTTAATTTTTGGCCCTCACTGTATGACTTGCAGAATCTTTGTTCCCCTACCAGGGATTGAACTGTGCACCCTGAGCAGTGAAAGTGTGGGGTCCCAACCACTGTATTGCCAGGAAATTCCCATTTACAGTGTTTTTTGAAGAGTCTAGTCAGTTGTTTTGCAGAAGATCCTACTTGTTTTTTTTTAAGTATAGTTGATGTGTAATATTTAAGGTATATAGCAAAATGGTTCAGTTATAGGTATACATATTTGTTGTCGTTTAGTTGCTACGTCATGTCCAACCACGTCCAACTCTTTTGTGACCCCAGGGACTATAGCCCACCAGGCTCCTCTGTCCATGGGATTTCCCAGGTAAGAATATTGGAGTGGGTTGCCATTTCCTTCTCCAGGGAATTTTCTTGACCCAAGGATTGAACCCATGTCTCCTGCTTGGCAGGTGGATTCTTTTACCACTGAGCCACAGGGAAGCCCAGGTATACATATACATACACACATACATGCTTCTGCTGCTAAATCGCTTCAGTTGTGTCCAACTCTGTGTGACCCCATAGACGGCAGCCCACCAGGCTCCCCTATCCCTGGGATTTTCCAGGCAAGAGTACTGAAGTGGGTTGCCATTGCCTCGAGGTATACTTTTTCAGATGATTTTCCATTATACATTATTATAAGATATAAAATATTCCTTGTGCTATACAGTAGGCCTTTATCTGTTTTATATCTAGTAATGTGTACTCATTAATCCAAAATTCTCAGTTTATTCCTCCTCCCTCTTCCTCTTTGGTAACCTTAAATTTGTGTTCTACTTCTGTGATTCTATTTCTGTTTTGCAAATAAGTTCATTTGTGTCATTATTTTTTAGATTCCACATATGAGTGATATTTGCTTTTGTGTGATGTATTTCATTTAATATGATAATCTCTAGATTCATCTATGTTGCTGCAATTGGCATTATTTCATTATTTTTTATTGCTGAGTAATATTCCATTGGTATGTATTCCAGTGTACACACATCACATCTTTTTTATCCACTCATCTGTTGTTGGGTATTTGGATTGCTTCCACATCTTGGCTATTGTAAATAGTGCTACTATGAACATTGGGGTGTATGTATTTTTTCCAGCTAGTTTTTGTCTTTTCTGGATATATGCCTAGGAATAAGATTGCTGAACCATATGCCAACTCTGTTTTTAGTTTTCTAAGCAACCTGCATACTGTTCTCCATGATGGTTGTACCAGTTCATGTTTCTACCAACAATATAAAAGGGTTCTCTTTTCTCCACACTGTCCCCAGAATTTATTATTTGTAGATTTTTTTTTCCCCACTGGGCTGCTGGCCTTGCAGGGTCTTAGTTCTCTGACGAAGAATCAAACTCAGGCACCCAGCAGTGTACTTGCTGAGTTCTAACTACACTGGGGAATTCCCTGTTTATAGACTTTAATGATGGGCATTCTGACCACTGTAAGGTGTTACCTCATTGTAGTTTTTATTGATATTTCTCTAATAATTAGTGATGTTGAGCATCTTTTCATGTGCCTTTTGGCCATCTACATGTCTTCTTTGGAGAAGTATCAATATAATATACCCATTAATAGAATGAAGGAAGAAAAAACATATCTCAATTGATGCAGAAAAAGCATTTAACAAAATCTAGGAAGATTCTCTGGAGGAGCGCATGGCAACACACTCCAGTATTTTTGCCTAGAGAATCCAATGGACAAAGAAACCTGGCTGGCAGGCCGCAATCTATAGGGTAGCAAAGAGTCTGATAAGACTGAAGCGGCTTCATGTGCACACATACACAGAACACTATTTCATGATGAAAACGTTGAATAATCAAGGAATAGAATAGAACTTCCTCAATGTGGTAAAGGTCACATATGAAGAACCCACAGCTAATCTCATACTCACGGGTGAAAAGCTGAAAGTTTTCCTCCTAAAATCAGGAGCAAGGCAAGAACGCCCATTTTTTACCACTCCTGTTCAACATGGTGCTGGAAATTCTAACCAGAGAAGTTAGGCAAGAAAACAAAAAACAAAAACATTATCTTACTTGGAAAGGCAGAAATGAATTTATGTCTATACACACACAACATGATATCACATATCAGATCAGATCAGATCAGATCAGTCGCTCAGTCGTGTCCGACTCTTTGCGACCCCATGAACCCCAGCACGCCAGGCCTCCCTGTCCATCACCAGCTCCCGGAGGTCACCCAGACTCACACCCATCAAGTCAGTGATGCCATCCAGCCATCTCATCCTCTGTCGTCCCCTTCTCCTCCTGCCCTCAATCCCTCCCAGCATCAGAGTCTTCTCCAATGAGTCAACTCTTCGCATGAGGTGGCCAAAATACTGGAGTTTCAGCTTTAGCATCATTCCTTCCAAAGAAATTCCAGGACTGATCTCCTTCAGAATGGACTGGTTGGATCTTCTTGCAGTCCAAGGGACTCTCAAGAGTCTTCTCCAACACCACAGTTCAAAAGCATCAATTCTTCGGCGCTCAGCCTTCTTCACAGTCCAGCTCTCACATCCATACATGACCACAGGAAAGACCATAGCCTTGACTAGGCGAACCTTTGTTGGCAAAGTGATGTCTCTGCTTTTGAATATGCTATCTAGGTTGGTCATAACTTTCCTTCCAAGGAGTAAGCGTCTTTTAATTTCATGGCTGCAGTCACCATCTGCAGTGATTTTGGAGCCCAGAAAAATAAAGTCTGACACTGTTTCCACTGTTTCTCCATTTCCCATGTAGTGATGGGACCAGATGCCATGATCTTCGTTTTCTGAATGTTGAGCTTTAAGCCAACCTTTTCACTCTCCACTTTCACTTTCATCAAGAGGCTTTTTAGCCCCTCTTCACTTTCTGCCATAAGAGTGGTGTCATCTGCATATCTGAGGTTATTGATATTTCTCCCGGCAATCTTGATTCCAACTTCTGTTTCTTCCAGTCCAGCATTTCTCATGATGTACTCTGCATATAAGTTAAATAAACATGGTGACAATATACAGCCTTGACGTATTCCTTTTCCTATTTGGAACCAGTCTGTTGTTCCATGACCAGTTCTAACTGTTGCTTCCTGACCTGCATACAGATTTCTCAAGAGGCAGATCAGGTGGTCTGGTATTCCCATCTCTTTCAGAATTTTCCATAGTTTATTGTGATCTACACAGTCAAAGGCTTTGGCATAGTCAATAAAGCAGAAATAGATGTTTTTCTGGAACTCTCTTGCTTTTTCCATGATCCAGCGGATGTTGGCAATTTGATCTCTGGTTCCTCTGCCTTTTCTAAAACCAGCTTGAACATCAGGAAGTTCACGGTTCACATATTGCTGAAGCCTGGCTTGGAGAATTTTGATCATTACTTTACTAGCATGTGAGATGAGTGCAATTGTGCGGTAGTTTGAGCACTCTTTGGCATTGCCTTTCTTTGGGATTGGGATGAAAACTGACCTTTTCCAATTTTGTGGCCACTGCTGAGTTTTCCGAATTTGCTGGCATATTGAGTACAGCACTTTCACAGCATCATCTTTCAGGATTTGGAATAGCTCCACTGGAATTTCATCACCTCCACTAGCTTTGTTCGTAGTGATGCTTTCTAAGGCCCATTTGACTTCACATTCCAAGATGTCTGACTCTAGGTCAGATATTACATATAGAAAACTCTAAATCATCCACCAAAAACTATCAGAGCTAATTAGATTTGCAGAGTGTAAGACTCAACACAGAAAATCAGCTGTATTGCTTTATAGTAGCATTGATGTCGGGGAAGGCAATGGCACTCCACCCCAGTACTTTTGCCTAGAAAATCCCATGGACGAAGGCGCCTGGTAGGCTCCAGTCCATGGGGTGGCTAAGAGTCAGACCCGACTGAGTGACTTCATTTCACTTTTCACTTTTATGCATTGGAGAAGGAAATGGCAACCCACTCCAGTGTTCTTGCCTGGAGAATCCCAGGGGCGGGGGAGCCTGGTGAGCTTCCGTCTATGGGGTCACACAGAGTCGGACACGACTGAAGTGACTTAGCAGCAGCAGCAGCAGCATTGATGATCTGAAAAGAAAATTAAAATGATTCAATTTACCATAGCATCAAATATGACATAAAATACTAAAGAATAAACTAAGAAGGCATAAGACTTGTACACAGAAAACCATACAGCATTACTGAAAGAAATTACTTTTTCCCCTTAGTTAATTAGTATGAGAAAACAGAAACCCCAAACTGATCAATTTCAAATGTTAAAACACACTTGTATTTTTTTATACTGTGAGCTTATCATGATTCATTTTGTTGTTATATTTTATATTTAAAAAATCTGTACTAAAGAAAAGTTGAGAGAACAGAAATAATTTACCATTTGTTAACATTTGGCCATATTTGATTAACCTCATTTTCTATTTGTTGTTGATTCCCTGCCAAATAGAGTAAGCAGACACATTTTTGGCCCCTCAATACATCTAAGAATAAGGACATTCTTTTCCATAATCATGCTATCATTATGAAACCTAAGAAATAAACATCCATTCCATAATAGAATCTAATGTCTAGTTCATATTAAAATATGCTTAATTGTCCCCAAAATATGTTCTGTAGTTTTATTTTAAAAATCTAGGCTTGAATAGAGTCTTAGGCATTCTATTTTATTGTTGTATCTTTTTATGCTATGCTATGCTAAGTCACTTCAGTCGTGTCTGACTCTGTGTGATCCCCCAGACGGCAGCCCACCAGGCTCCCCCGTCCCTGGGATTCTCCAGGCAAGAACACTGGAGTGGGTTGCTATTTCCTTCTCCAATATATCTTTTTAGTTCCTTTTAATGAAAAAAGATCTTGTGTTCTTTTTGTTTGTTTTTAATGACACTGACAAAGGTCAGTTTTCTTGTACAGTATACTGTGTTCTGGTTTGTTTGTCTCTTTATAGTGTTCTTTGACTAATTTTGTATATTTTCTGTAACCTAGAAATTAAGCCTGGAAGCTTGGTTAGACTCAGATAGAACATTTTTGGCAAGAATACTTCATGCATGAGATTGAGGACTTTATACTGCATTATGTGAGAAGGTACACAGATTGTCTCATCATTATATTAAAAATATTAACACTTTATTAAAGTGGTGACCACTAGATTTCCCCAAGGTCTAGATGCAGATTGCATTTTGGAATTTGTAACTACTCTTTAAGGTGATACTTTGATACTATGTGACTGTCTCGCCTCTTCACAACAAACCTTTCCTTAATGAGTTTTAGCAACCAATAGTCATCCATATATGAATCAATAATTACAGAAGGTGGCAAAATCTTATCACTTTATTCAATTTTTAGCTGGCATTCTACTGTAAAGAAGAACTTTTCTTTCCCTCTTTCTTTTTTGAGTACCATTACGGCCTCATGATTAAAAATATTTTTAAAATTTATTTATGTTTTAATTAAAATTGTTTTTATATTTTTTTGATTATGTGCTATGGCCAATTAATATTAAAATGCATTAAAAAAACTCTTAGGTTCAATTAGCTCATATTTTATTTGAAATTTTTGCTTTACATGAGTGATTAGCTTGATCATATTTTTTACATTCCAATTTTTTAATAATGTAGATTATATGGGTTCATTTACAGAATTTGGAAATATTATCTCTTTCTAGTCTTTGGAACAATTTGTATAATAAGGGAATTGTTTAGTGGTTGAAAGCTTGTAATTCACATGTGAAAACATCTAGGCATGATTTGTATTGAGGGAAATAGGTGATGATCATTTCAGTTTCTTAAATCATTATTGGTTTGTTCAAGTTTCCTATTTTTATGCTACTTATTTCATATTTTTGCAGAAATTTGTTTCTTGCAGGTTTTCAAAGTTATCACCGTAGGTTTGTTTTTCTGCTCTGTTGGTTGATTTCTGTTAGATTCTATGTTTTATTTGATTTTTCTCTTATTTTCTTATTCAGTCTTTTTAAACGTTTATTCATGTTATTAATCTTTCCAAAGACCAATGTCCAGGTAGGGTTCTTCAGGAAGCAGACTCTGAAGAACCTCTGGGACCAGTTGTGGTGCTAAAATGTCATTTAGCCCACCTTAGATCAAGCGTTTCTGCCCTATGTCCTAGCCAAGTTACCGGGTTGTGGGCTGCTAGGGAAGGGTATGACCTTGGGCAAGGGCACTTGCCTGCAGCTAAAGGACTCTTCCAGGGGTTGACATTGGAGACTGTCTTCTGACAACACCCTCTTTCATTGAAGGGGAATCTGGGCAACTCATGTCCAAGTCCATTATAGTTGATTTCTGCTTTTGATCACTCTCTGCCTACTGTTTTGTTGTCTATTTCCTTAATTTCTGTTATTATCTTTATTTTTTTCCTTCCTCTATGGTTCCCTGATGGTTCAGTGGGTAAAATGTCTGCCTGCAGTACAGGAGACATAGGAGACATGGGTTCAATCTCTGGGTCAGGAAGATCTAGGAGGAAATGGTGACCCATTCTAGTATTCTTGCCTAAAGAAGCCCATGGCAGAGGAGCCTGGTGAGTTGCAGTCCATGGGGTCGCAAACACTTGTATACAACTGCGTGACTAAGCACATATGGTTCTTTGAATTTATTCAATGGCTCTATCTCTAGCTCGAATTGTACTTTTCCTTAAATTAAATTGTTGGCTCATTTATATTCAATCTATTTTATGATCAGTTCAGTTCAGTCGCTCAGTCATGTCTGACTCTTTGCGACCCCATGAATTGCAGCGCACCAGGCCTCCCTATCCATCACCAACTCCCGGAGTTCACTCAGACTCACGTCCGTCGAGTCGGTGGTGCCATCCAGCCATCTCATCCTCTGGCATCCCCTTCTCCTCCTGCCCCCAATCCCTCCCAGCATCAGAGACTTTTCCAATGAGTCAACTCTTCGCATGAGGTGGCCAAAGTACTGGAGTTTCAGCTTTAGCATCATTCCTTCCAAAGAACACCCAGGACTGATTGCCTTTAGAATGGACTGGTTGGATCTCCTTGCAGTCCAAGGGACTCTCAAGAGTCTTCTCCAACACCACACTTCAAAAGCATCAATTCTTCAGTGCTCAGCTTTCTTCACAGTCCAGCTCTCACATTCCATACATGACCACTGGAAAAACCATAGCCTTGACTAGACAAACCTTTGTTGGCAAAGTAATGTCTCTGCTTTTGAATATGCTATCTAGGTTGGTCATAACTTTCCTTCCAAGGAGTAAGTGTCTTTTAATTTCATGGCTGCAATCACCATTTGCAGTGATTTTAAAGCCAACAAAAAATAAAGTCTGACACTGTTTCCACTGTTTCTCCATCTATTTGCCCTGAAGTGACAGGACCAGATGCCATGATCTTTGTTTTCTGAATGTTGAGCTTTAAGCCAACTTTTTCACTCTCCTCTTTCATTTTCATCATGAGGCTCTTTAGTTCCTCTTCACTTTCTGCCATAAGGGTGGTATCATCTGCATATTTGAGGTTATTGATATTTCTCCTGGCAGTCTTGATACCAGCTTGTGCTTGTTATAGCCCAGTGTTTCTCATGATGTACTCAGCATATAAGTTAAATAAGCAAGTTGACAGTATACATCTTTGACGTACTCCTTGTCCTATTTGGAACCAGTCTGCTGTTCCATGTCCAGTTCTAACTGTTGCTTCCTGACCTGCATATAGGTTTCTCAAGAGGCAGGTCAGTTGGTCTGGTATTCCCATCTCTTTCAGAATTTTCCACAGTTGATTGTGATCCACACAGTCAAAGGCTTTGGCATAGTCAATAAAGCAGAAATAGATGTTTTTCTGGAACTCTCTTGCTTTGTCGATGATCGAGCGGATGTTGGAAATTTTGTCTCTGGTTCCTCTGCTTTTTTTTAAAAGCAGCTTGAACATCCGAAAGGTAACACATAGTTGGCACTTAAATAAATTCGCTTGAAATACTGAGCTTTTATAGGAAAAAGAGTAGAACATTCAAGGCATTATAACAGTCATTTTCAGAAGGAGGGAGAGACTTGCTTTCAAATCTTTGACAAACAGACTAGACAACTTGGGTTACCAAGGCAATAAAGGAGCGTGTTCGTGAAAGAGAATTAGGAATAAATATTAACATCATTCGGGTTATGTTTGGAAAGAATGTATTACATAAAGCAACCCTAAAGATAAACAGTGAGAAAAGATCAAAATAAAATTAATGATGATAAATTTTTGTCATGAGCTGCTGCTTTTAAATGTGGATCTCTTTTTTATTGAAATATAGTTAATATACAAAATTTTGTTACAGGTGTACAGTATGGTGATTCACAGTTTTTGAGGGTTATACTCCATTTATAGTAATTTATAAATATTGGCTATATTCTTTATGTTGTACAATATATCATGGTAGTTTAATTTTATATGCATAGGAGAAGGAAATGGCAACGCACTCCATTGCTCTTGCCTGGAGAATCCCAGGGACGAGGAAGCCTGGTGGGCTGCCGTCTATGGGGTCGCACAGAGTCGGACACAACTGAAGCGACTTAGCAGCAGCAGCAGCAGCAGTTTGTACCTCTTACCCCTCTACCCCTATATTGCCTCCCTACACTTTCCTATCCTGATAACCACTAACTTATTCTCTGTATTTATGAGTCTGCTTTTTTTTTGTTATATTCACTAGTTTGTGGTATTTTTTAGGTTCCACACATGAGTGAGATCATACAGTATTTGTCTTTTTCTGTCTGACTTATTTCATTTTCATAATTCCCTCCATGTCCATCCATGTTGCTTCAAATGGCAAAATCCCATGAGTTTTTTTAATGATAAATTCCTTGAAATGGAATTGCTAAGGGAAGAGATACTAACTGAAAATGTATTGCCAAATTGCCCTCCATAAAGAAGTGTATGCGTCTACTCACCTCATAATCTATAAAAACACCTGTTTCTTTACCCTTACACCAGAGAAGTATAAAATAAAATTTTAAGCATTGCCAATCTAATAACTGAAAATGCCATATCTGTACAGGATGTTTTATTTTAAGATAAAATTTATCTTTTATTATAGTTTTAGAACTACAGAAAAATTGTGAAGATAGTTTTCATATACCCTCTGCCCAATTTCTCTTATTATTAATTAATATCTTACATTGGCATAGTACATTTATTATAATTAATGAAGCAGTGTTGATACATTATTATTAACTCAATTCCATACTTTATTCAGATATCCTTAGGTTTTTCTGAAGCCTTTTTCCTGTTCCTGGATTCCATCCAGGATACCACTTCACATTTAATTTTCATATCTCCTTAGACTTATCTTGGCTATGACAGTTTCTCAGACTTCCCTTATTTTTGATCATCTTGACTGTTTTGAGGAATACTGGTAGGTATTTTGTTTAAAATGTCCCTCTGTTCGAATTTGTCTATTTTTCTTATGATTAGATTGATGTTGAAGACCCTTTGGGGAGGAAGAAAACAGAGGTAAATTGCTATTCTTGTCACATCATATCAAGAGTGCATACTATCAACACACACACACATAAAGAGTACATACCATATTACACACACACATAAAGAGTACATACTGTCAGCACCATATTACTGTTGACGTTGACCTTGGTCACCTGATTAAATTAGTGTTTGTAAGGTCTCTGCACTGTTAAGTTTAGGTTCCCCTGCCTCCTTTCCAAATCATATTGTTTGAGAGAAGTTACCATGTACCGTTACCATGTACAGCCCATCCTCAAGGGATGGGGAATCCTGCTCTATCTCCTTAAGGAATGAGTATCAAAATACATTATTTGGAATTTTATGCATGGGAAATTATCTATACAGTTTTAATTTTTTGATTACTGAGACTAAGCATTTTTTCATAAACTAAAGAGTCATTTTTATTTCCTTTCTCCTTAAACTATTTGTTCAAATTTGTTGTCTGTTTATCCCATCAGGTTATTTGGGCTTTTTGTTTTGTTTGCCATGCCAGACCATTTTGTTTTTGTGTATTTTAGTTTATCCATTTTTTTTTTTAAAGCTCAGTATTTCAAGCGAATTTATTTATTTATTTATTTATTTAATTTTTAGAAATAAAGAAAATTGACGAGCCTAGGCGCTTTCTTGACTACCAATCCAAGTTTGGGATCTAAGCCACAGTACACAATAACAGTATAGATCACAAGTCCCTTGAAAGTCTATGATCCGATAGATTAGGTTAGTACTTCTAATTCCCAAGGAGTTATGAAATGGTCAAAGAAACCGAAAAGTTTGACCAAGAAAGGAGAGTTTGGTCCACATGCTTTGCCCATTTCTGGTCGGTTCCCGAAGGAGACCTTGGGTGCCTCTTGGCATTGGCAGGTCGGTATAACCCTCCGACAGGTTGCTGCCATGAGCCGTATGAGATCACCATGAAACCGCAGAGCAGGGCTCCTTACTTGCTTCACGCAGGGCATGCCATTCCTTCACACAAGCACACTGTAGAGTTAGTAAAGCACAGCAGAAAGTGCGTTCGCTAAGAGAACAAAGAACTAAAGCCCCAAGCATCCTCACCTTGTCCTGAAGGATCCCGGACCAGCCCCCAAGATGAAAGATTGTTGTTGAATCACGCGAAGACACCGGGATTCTTGGCCCCTGGAGGAGAAGAATTCAATCCGGGGCCAGAGACAAGGCTTGATCGCTGAGAGCTTTTGTGTAATAAAGTTTTATTAAAGTATAAAGGAGATAGAGAAAGCTTCTGACATAGGCATCAGAAGGGGGTAGAAAGAGTACCCCCAAGCGAATTTATTTAAGTGCCAACTATGTGTTACCAAATGCATTGGTTTTCTTTTTATTTTATTGAAGTATAATTGACTTACAATATTATGTTAGTTTCAGGTAAATAGCCTAGTGATTTGATATTTTTAAACATTACAAAATGACCAATGTACTCTGCTGCTACTGCTAAGTCACTTCAGTCGTGTCCGACTCTGTGCGACCCCATAGACGGAAGCTCACCAGGCTCCCCCATCCTTGGGATTCTCCAGGCAAGAATACTGGAGTGGGTTGCCATTTCCTTCTCCCATGTGTGAAAGTGAAAAGTGAAAGTGAAGTCGCTCAGTCGTGTCTGACTCTCAGCGACCCCATGGACTGGAGCCCACCAGGATCCTCTGTCCATGGGATTTTCCAGGCAAAAGTATTGGGGTGGGGTGCCATTGCCTTCCCCTAATGTACTCTAGTTATCATTTGTCACCATACAATGTTACACTGTGATTGGCTGCACATTATCAAGTGTACTAGTTTATTTGTGCTACTGCCATTAATTACTGCAAATTTAGCAGCTTAGAACAAATTATCTTACAGTTCTAGAGTTCAAAAGTCTTAAAAATCAAGATGTCAGCAGGACTGCATTCCTTCCTTTTTGAGGCTTTGAAAGGGAGTGTGTCCTAGCCTTCCCCTTGCCTTTTTAGGCTGAATGCAGGACACTCTGCATTCCTTGTCTTAGGAATCCCTTTCTCTGATGACTCCAACCTCTGCTTCCATTGTCACATCTCCTTTTCCGACCCTGACCCACCTCTTTTTCTCATATAGGGACCACATGATTGCATTGGGCCCACTAGGATAAACCAGGATAACTTCCCTATCTTAGAATCCTCAACTGAATCACTTTTGCCAAGTCCCTTTTGCCATGTAAGCTAGCATATTCACTGGTTTTAGGAATAGGGTATCTTTGGGAATGTGTTATTCCACCTTTCACACCAAGATAAAATCCTTGTCTTCCAGCAATCAGTCTCAAAAGAGAGAATGTATGTATATTCATATATAATATACGTAATATGAGAGCCACAAGTGTTATGAGAATTCACAGAAGGTACCTAACTGTACATTTCTTTTTAGAGTAAGAAAGAATGTCTCCCAGAAAGGAGGTATCAAACCAAACCAGGTATTCAAAACAAGCAGTGTTTTGGGTGGAAAGAGAAATGAAAAATATTTTGATACAGGGAACAGTGCACACAAAGCAGGAATGTCAGAAGAATGTGATTTAAAGAATACCATAAGTTTTTTTTTTTTTTTTTTCTTCAGTGGGCCAATTTTTAAATTATCTCTTGGAGCTCATCTCCTGATAATCTTGTAAAATGTATACACCTTTTTGTTAGAAAAATGCAAATACACACTGTTGTATAAAATTTTGACTTCTAAATAGATATGTATATAAAATCTTCTTTATTTATTTGTTGATGAACACTTAGGTTGCTTCCATAGCTTGGCTATTGTAAATGAACATTGGGGTGCATATATCTTTTCAAAATGGTGTTTTCATTTTCCTCAGATATATATGCAGTGGCAGAATTTCTAGATCATGTGGTAGTTCTATTTTTAGGTTTTTGAAGAACCTCTGTACTGTTTTCCATAGTGGCTACACTAAATTACATTCCCACCACAGTGTGTAACGGTTCTCTTTTCTCCACATCCTTGCCAACCTTTTGTTATTTTTAGACTTTTTGATGGCAGCCCTTTTGACAAGTGTGAGGTGATATGTCATTGTGGTTTTGATTTGCATTTCTCTGATGATTAGCAGTGTCGAGGGTTTTTTCATGTGTTTGTTGGTCATCTGTATATCTTCTTGGGAAAATGTCTATTCAGGCCTTCTGCCCAAAATGGGCTTCTTAAAATCAGGCAACTATACTTTATTTAGGTGGATTTCACATATGACTCCTTTTGAAGAGAATCTCTGCTACCTACCGGTTTGAAAAAACTAATCTGAACAAAATAAAATGCATTTATAAATATTTGGCTTTATTTTAATTAAATATATCAATAACCTCAGATATGCAGATGACACGACTCTTATGGCAGAAAGTGAAGAGGGGCTAAAAAGCCTCTTGATGAAAGTGAAAGTGGAGAGTGAAAAGGTTGGCTTAAAGCTCAACATTCGGAAAACGAAGATCGTGGCATCTGGTCCCATCACTACTTGGGAAATAGATGGGGAAACAGTGGAAACAGTGTCAGACTTTGTTTTTCTGGGCTCCAAAATCACTGCAGATGGTGACTGCAGCCATGAAATTAAAAGACGCTTACTCCTTGGAAGGAAAGTTATGACCAACCTAGATAGCATATTCAAAAGTAGAGACATTACTTTACCAACAAAGGTTCGCCTAGTCAAGGCTATGGCCTTTCCTGTGGTCATGTATGGATGTGAGAGCTGGACTGTGAAGAAGGCTGAGCTCCGAAGAATTGATGCTTTTGAACTGTGGTGTTGGAGAAGACTCTTGAGAGTCCCTTGGACTGCAAGAAGATCCAACCAGTCCATTCTGAAGGAGATCAATCCTGGAATTTCTTTGGAAGGAATGATGCTAAAGCTGAAACTCCAGTATTTTGGCCACCTCATGCGAAGAGTTGACTCATTGGAGAAGACTCTGATGCTGGGAGGGATTGAGGGCAGGAGGAGAAGGGGACGACAGAGGATGAGATGGCTGGATGGCATCACTGACTTGATGGGTGTGAGTCTGGGTGATCTCCGGGAGCTGGTGATGGACAGGGAGGCCTGGCGTGCTGCGGTTCATGGGGTCACAAAGAGTCGGACACGACTGAGCGACTGATCTGATCTAATCTGATAATTAAATATAAAGTATTGAAGTGAAACACCTAATTTTCTTCAAGATACGTTACTTAAATTTCATACAAATAAATATGTTATGGATCTTTTTAATGTAAAGCAAGAATGAGATTAAAAAAATAAAATTTCTTTTCAACATAGGTGATCAACTTCAGGACATCTCACTTATGCTCTGAAGGGTATAGGCTACTTGGTTTAGGGAGACTCCTACTTATAAATGTGGAAGTCAGTTCCATGGCAGCTGGGCAGTGACCACAGAAATTTCACCATCTCACAGACTGGCAGAAGCTCCTTCCCATAATAGAGGGTTCCCTGTAGGAAGTCTCAATACATAAGCTCTTTTTAACCCTTTGCCTAAGTCACATTTTCCATTTTCCAGCTGGCCAAAGCTAGTCACATAGTGAAGCATTGTATGAGAGAGGGAGGGGGTCTTCCCAAGGGAGGAATGTAGAGAGATGTAAGCTAATCAGGGTCATTATCACTAATCCTACCACAGGAACTCATGTGCATTAATACAAAATTGAAAATACCCCAGTTTTTACTTTCATTGGTTAAAGTTTGAGAAAAAAATTTTTTTTGAGAAACTACGTTGTTGTGAACTACAATTCTTTTGTATCATTAGACTCTTTGAATCTCGGCAAAGGAAACTTAGAGCCACAGTGGTCCCAAGTCAAAGTCCATTTGAGCAGAAGTCCAGTCTGGAAGTGAGAGTAGGTACAACACGTGTGATTCTTTAACCTTCATTTTAATTTTTTGAACAGAAAATTCATTCACATAGTTCAACATTCGAGATACCAGAGTGAAAAGTCTCAGTCTTCTATTCACTGGGTTCTTTTCCCAGAGAGAATCAATGTTTGAGCCTCTTAAATGACCTTCTAGAGATGTCTTGTGTATATGTATGGGAACATTTGTATATATTCCCTTTCAAATATGATTTAGAACCCTTAGTCTAGCTCCCAGTCAGACAGACTCTCAGGAAACCAGGAGAAAGAAGGCAAAGTGCCATGTGTTCTGTCTTTTGTAAAGTGTTACAAGTGAATTAACAAGTAATTGACAATGAGTTTGGCATTAGAGCTGACTCTTTTGAGACTACATGGACTGTAGCCTGCCAAACTGCTCTGCTAATGGGATCTCCAAGGCAAGAATACTGGAATCGGTTGCAGTTTCCTTCTCCAGAGAATCTTCCTGACTTAGGAATTGAACCCTCATCTCGTATGTTGCCATGCAGATTCTTTACCACTGAGCCACCAGGGAAGCCCGTTATTAATCTATAATACTAAGCATTCATTAGTTAGGGAAAGAGATTTTAGCAATTTGGTGCAAATACACTTGACATTCTGCTATTTATCATCTACTGTATGAAGGCTTCCCTGGTGGCTCAGAGGTTAAAGCGTCTGCCTGCAATGCAGGAGACCTGGGTTCGATCCCTGGGTCGGGAAGATCCCTGGAGAAGGAAATGGCAACCCACTCCAGTATTCTTGCCTGGAGAATCCCATGGACAGAGGAGCCTGGTGGGCTACAGTCCACGGGGTTGCAAAGAGTCGGACACGACTGAGCAACTTCACTTTCACTTTCACTATGAAGGTATATTAGTGAATATATGACCAAAGTTAGAAATTATCTAGCATTAAAGTGACCTTAAATTTAAAGAAAGAGGAGGTTTTCTAAAAAGCCCACACTTTCATGTTAGCAAAATGTACCTTCTGAAACTCTAAGTATATGCAGTAATTGTTCCGTAGAGTTAAAGTTTATTCCTCTTTTTTTAAAAGTGGTCTTGTCCTTCAAGTTAGATGGTGGTATATGAGGTAATGAAATGCTCAATTGTCTATTTGTTGTGTATAAACGTGTGATACTGAGACAGCTCAAGGATCTTTTCCACCTTTGCTATTAGATTATGATTCCCCATGCCTAATAGATAGCAGATACTAAATAATTATGTCTTTAATGTGTCAAAGAGTAGCTTATACATAAAAAAATCAAGTGATATTTAAGTGGGCTAGTTTTCACAATCTTCATTTTTTTCCCCACTAGATATGAGTAACAGCAAAAGAGGGCGGTATCATGAAGATGTTTAACCATGAAATGTAGTCATTCATAGAATTCCCACAGGTTGCTAATCTCAGGAAGACAAAGCATTTATCTGTAGTCTTCTTCAGCTTCCTTTAATTTTAAAGGCATAGTAAAAAGTCAGAACTCCTAGAGTGTGAAGTCAAGTGTCCCTTAGGAAGCATCACAACAAAAATACCTAGTGGAAATGATAGAATACCAGCTGGGCTACTTCAGATCCTAAAAGATGATGCTGTTAAAGTGCTACAGTCAGTATGTCAGTAAATTTGGAAAACTCAGCAGTGGCCATAGGACTGGAAAAGGTCAGTTTTCATTCCACTCCCAAAGAAGGGCAATGCCAAATTATGTTCAAACCACCATACAATTGCGCTCATTTCATGTGCTAGCAAGGTAATGCTCAAAATCTTTCAAGCTAGGCTTTAGCAATATATGAAACAAGAACTTCCAGATGTACAAGGTGGGTTTAAAAAAGACAGAGGAACCAGAGATCAAATTGCCAACAGTCACTGGACCAAGGAGAAAGCAGGGAATTCCAGAAAAACTTCTACTTCTGCTCCATTGATTACATTAAAGCCTTTAACTGTGTGGATCACTATAAACTGTGGAAAATTCTTAAAGAGTTAGGAATACCAGACCACTTTTCCAGTCTTCTGAGAAACCTGAATGCATGTGAAGAAACAACAGTTAGAATTGGACATGGAACAACAGATTGGCTCCAAATTGGGAAAGGAGTGTGATAAGGCTGTATATTGTCACCCTGGTTATTTAACTTCTATGCAGAGTACATCATGAGAAATGCTGGGCTGGATGAATCACAAGCTGCAATCAAGATTGCCAGAAGAAATATCAAGAACCTCAGATATCCAGATGATACCACTCTAATGGCAAAAAGTAAAGAGGAACTAAAGAGCCTCTGGATGAGGGTGAAAGAGGAGAGTGAAAAAGCTGGCTTGAAACAACATTCAAAAAATGAAGACTGTGGCATCTGGCCCCGTCTCTTCATGGCAAGTAGAAGGGGTGAAAGTGGAAACAATGACAGATTTTGTTTTCTTGGGCTCCAAAATCACTGTGAATGGTGACTGCAGCCATGAAATTAAAAGATGCTTGCTCCTTGGAAGGAAAGCTATGATAAACCTAGACACTATATCAGAAAGCAGAGACATCACCTTGCTGACAAAGGTCTGCATAGTCAAAGCTGTGGTTTTCTCAGTGTTCGGATGTGAGAGTTGGACCATAAAGAAGGCTGAGTGGGTAAGAATTGATGCTTTCAATTTGTGGTGCTGAAGAAGACTCTTGAGAGTCCCTTGGAAGTAAGGAGATCAAACCAGTCAAACCTGAAGAAAATAAACCATGAATATGATTGGAAGGACTGATGCTGAAGCTGAAGCTTCAGTACTTTGGGCACCTGATGTGAAGCGCCAGTCACTGGAGAAGACCCTGATGCTGGTAAAGATCAAAGGCAAAAGAAGAGGGTGGCAGAGGATGAGATGGTTAGATAGAATCACCAACTTAATGGACTTGAATTTGAGCAAGCTCCAGGAAATAGTGGAGGATAGAGGAGCCTGACTTGCTGTAGTCCATTAGGTTGCAAAGAGTCAGACAGGACTTAGTGACTCAACAACAAGAATATAAGAATATTGATGTTGAAGTTAAACAGTGCAGTGATCAGATTCTGGTTTCACTGCTTAACAGCTGTGAAGAAATAAATGGTGTGCTCCTTACCTTCCTTATCAGCAAAAGGACCCCTGTGTTTCCTTTTTCTTTTTTTTTAATTGGAGGATAATTACTATACAATATTGTATTGGCTTCTGCCACATGGCAGTGTGAATCAGTCACAAGTAGAACACTGATGTTTCTTACCAGGCTGGGTTTTGCTTTTGTGAATGTCTGTAAAAAAAAATAGCTTGCAGAAAACAGATCCTAAATAGTAAATATTAGCTATTATTGTTATTTTTTAGTAGACAGGAGAGAAGGTGTGGAAAAGGAAGGAGAGCAGACATCAATATCAGGCAGGAACCTTGGAAAATGATGAAGAATTTATAGCAGGAACTGAAATAGCACTTTGTTACCTCCAGTAGCAGTTTTCTCCACAATGTCCTGACTGTCAAATAAGTAATTTTAAGCTTTTCCCCTTATTTCACTCTCCAGCTTGAAATCTCTTTATTTCCCTCTGCTAGTATCTTAATAGGAAGTTCATGTCTGTTCATAATCTGCCTTTTTTTTTTTTTTTTTTTCAAATTTCCCAGGGTGAAGCCTCCGCTGCTGCCGCCTGGCACTGCAGATGGTCTTTTCTTTGGTCACTTCTCAGCTGGAGTCCCACCTTGTCCTGTCATCCCCACTCCTGTTTCCCAGTCCTCTCCCACGTCGAACAGCAATGTCCTCCCACATTAAGAGTTGAGAGCTGCTTTTCATGTTTTCTGAAATTCTTTTCTGTAATTTAACTTCGCATTAGCAGTATCATTTGCTTTTCAATAGGAGTGTTTCCTCAAGGTAGTGATTGTTCTGTTTCTTGGTGTCCAACTGAGATGCTAATATCTGTAATTTATGTTTCTTAGAGAATTCTGAAAATGAAGTCTGCAGGTCCAATTACCCCTTTACTGATAATTTTGATAATGCATCTAAAGAATTAGGACTTTTTAAATCTAAAAACCACATGGGTCTGAGGTTCCCTCACCTATTACTGCCTCAAGTACCGTTTTCTCCAACTGATTATTCCGCTGTCATAGTCTATCAGTATTTCAGGAGCGCCCCCTACTGGGCAAATGGCTTTTGGATGACATCTGTTAACCTGAAATTTAGGGAGAGTCTAATTTCTCTGTACCAAAGTTTCAGTCTACAAGCAAAGACAAGATGCTTAAAGCAATGATGCAACCCCAGAGTAAATTAGTAGTGTTTTTTTCCCTTCCTAATCCCTCTATCCCTTGGCTCTTGATGACTTTTAAAATGGAACAGTATTAAAATAATGTCTTTGAAGCACATGGATTCCTGTCCTTGTTTAATTGTCTTGGCTTCAAAAGTTTACCCAAGTAAATCCAGGGTTCCATTCTTACATTGCACTTTTAGCCCCCTAGGATTATGTAGGCAATTAAGCTATCCTTCCAAGAGTTCTAAATACTCATTAACATTATTAATCATTTTTAACATACCAAGTTCTGATATGCTCTGGGAAATGCTGTGTACTGTATTAGAGTGTCTTATGTTAGCTCTCCTACAAGGATAGGGCCATATACTTCAGCTGCTGCTGCTGCTGCTGCTAAGTCGCTTCAGTTGTGTCCGACTCTGTGCGACCCCATAGATGGCAACCCACCAGGCTCCCCTGTCCCTGGGATTCTCCAGGCAAGAACACTGGAGTGGGTTGCCATTTCCTTCTCCAATGCATGAAAGTGAAAAGTGAAAGAAGTCACTCAGTCGTGTCCGACTCTTCACGAACCCATGGACTGCAGCCTACCAGGCTCCTCCATCCATGGGATTTTCCAGGCAAGAGTGCTGGAGTCGGGTGCCATTGCCTTCTCCCATATACTTCAGCTCTGTTGTCAAATATGCCAAGGCTAAAACTTTGCTGTTGGTGGGATAATGACTTTGGGTTTTAGGTACACTTTCATGGCTTCATAAACTACTTAAGACCCACTCTGGATATGGTTCTCTTTTAAATGAAATTACTTTAAGCATAACTGAGCATAAAAATGTTCAGTGACTAGAATCAAATTAAATTGGAAAATTAGATTAAATCATATACCACTGCTAATAGCAACAGATACTCACATGGTCCTTCACACCACAGCCCTCCTCCCCCTCATTTACTGATAAGAAGCTGAAGCTCAGAAAAGTTAAGTATAAAAATTTATCCTAGGTCTGCTGCTGCTGCTGCTGCTAAGTCACTTCAGTCGTGTTCAACTCTGTGCGATCCCATATACGGCAGCCCACTAGGCTCCTCTGTCCCTGGGATTCTCTAGGCAAGAATACTGGAGTGGGTCACCCAACCATAAATGGTAGAACCACAATTCAAACCCCAGGAGGCTGTGAAACCAGTTATATCTGTTTAAAAAGTGTTCTAGAAGAGAGCATATCTGTTTGTGTGATAAGTTACTGAAATTAAGATACCTCTGGGGTCACACAGAGTCGGACACGACTGAAGTGACTTAGCATAGCATAGCATAGTTTCAAATGTATTATACAAAGTTAATAGGGAGGCTGCTGGTCACCTTATCTTTTAAGCAGAGACCGTAAGCAGTTATTCCTTTAATGAAATTAATTTAATTAAAAATCTCTTTTGTTCATGGGCTTGGTTATAAAATCTCTGCAAATAAACACATTTGGATGTGCTAGCTGACCGTGCCAGGTATTGAGTTTCTATTATACACACTTAACTAGAGGTGAGGTTGAACAGTTGTACGACTCTTCCACACTCAGTGTCACATTAGCACAAGTCTTCCTACTGCTTACTCTAATGCTGTGATTCAGATCTTAGGGCATGCAGAGTTTTATAGATAACTTGCTTTTTAAAACACCCAATTTCCGTATTTCTTTATTTCGTTATTTTAGGAGATTATGGGAACTATAGTAACTTTTTGTCATTCATGTCTTGTGTAAAGAGAATAGTTTAAAAATTGTATTGCCCTCAAATTCAGACTTAAATTGAAGAAAGTAGGGAAAACCACTAGACCATTCAGGTATGACCTAAATCAAATCCCTTATGATTATACAGTGGAAGTGAGAAATAGATTTAAGGGCCTAGATCTGATAGAGTGCCTGATGAACTATGGAATGAGGTTCGTGACATTGTACAGGAGACAGGGATCAAGACCATCCCCATGGAAAAGAAATGCAAAAAAGCAAAATGGCTGTCTGGGGAGGCCTTGCAAATAGCTGCGAAAAGAAGAGAAGCGAAAAGCAAAGGAGAAAAGGAAAGATATAAACATCTGAATGCAGAGTTCCAAAGAATAGCAAGAAGAGATAAGAAAGCCTTCTTCAGCGATCAATGCAAAGAAATAGAGGAAAACAGCAGAATGGGAGAGACTAAGGATCTATTCAAGAAAATCAGAGATACCAAAGGAACATTTCATGCAAAGATGGGCTCGATAAAGGACAGAAATGGTATGGACCTAACAGAAGCAGAAGATATTAAGAAGAGGTGGCAAGAATACACAGAAGAACTCTACAAAAAAGAGCTTCATGACCCAGATAATCATGATGGTGTGATCACTGACCTAGAGCCAGACATCCTGGAATGTGAAGTCAAGTGGGCCTTAGAAAGCATCACTATGAACAAAGCTAGTGGAGGTGATGGAATTCCAGTGGAGCTATTCCAAATCCTGAAAGATGATGCTGTGAAAGTGCTGCACTCAATATGCCAGCTAATTTGGAAAACTCAGCAGTGGCCACAAGATTGGAAAAGGTCAGTTTTCATCCCAATCCCAAAGAAAGGCAATACCAAAGAATGCTCAAACTACCGCACACTTGCACTCATCTCACACGCTAGTAAAGTAATGCTCAAAATTCTCCAAGCCAAGCTTCAGCAATATGTGAACCGTGAACTTCCTGATGTTCAAGCTGGATTTAGAAAAGGCAGAGGAACCAGAGATCAAATTGCCAACATCCGTTGGATCATTGAAAAAGCAAGAGAGTTCCAGAAAAACATCTATTTCTGCTTTATTGACTATGCCAAAGCCTTTGACTGTGTAGATCACAATAAACTGTGGAAAATTCTGAAAGAGATGGGAATACCAGACCACCTGATCTGCCTCTTGAGAAATCTGTATGCAGGTCAGGAAGCAACAGTTAGAACTGGTCATGGAACAACAGACTGGTTCCAAATAGGAAAAGGAGTACGTCAAGGCTGTATATTGTCACCATGTTTAACTTATATGCAGAGTACATCATGAGAAATGCTGGACTAGAGGAAACACAAGCTGGAATCAAGATTGCCGGGAGAAATATCAATAACCTCAGATATGCAGATGACACCACCCTTATGGCAGAAAGTGAAGAGGAACTAAAAAGCCTCTTGATGAAAGTGAAAGTGGAGAGTGAAAAGGTTGGCTTAAAGCTCAACATTCGGAAAACAAAGATCATGGCATCTGGTCCCATCACCACATGGGAAATAGATGGAGAAACAGTGGAAACAGTGTCAGACTTTATTTTCCTGGGCTCCAAAATCACTGCGGATGGTGACTGCAGCCATGAAATTAAAAGATGCTTACTCCTTGGAAGGAAAGTTATGACCAACCTAGATAGCATATTCAAAAGCAGAGACATCACTTTGCCAACAAAGGTTCGCCTAGTCAAGGCTATGGTCTTCCCTGTGGTCATGTATGGATGTGAGAGCTGGACTGTGAAGAAGGCTGAGTGCCGAAGAATTGATGCTTTTGAAGTGTGGTGTTGGAGAAGACTCTTGAGAGTCCCTTGGACTGCAAGGAGATCCAACCGGTCCATTCTGAAGGAGATCAGCCCTGGGATTTCTTTGGAAAGAATGATGCTAAAGCTGAAACTCCAGTATTTTGGCCACCTCATGCGAAGAGTTGACTCATTGGAGAAGACTCTGATGCTGGGAGGGATTGGGGGCAGGAGGAGAAGGGGACGACAGAGGATGAGATGGCTGGATGGCATCACTGACTCGATGGATGTGAGTCTGAGTGACCTCCGAGAGCTGGTGATGGATAGGGAGGCCTGGCGTGCTGCAGTTCATGGGGTCACAAAGAGTCGGACACAACAGAGCGACTGATCTGATCTGATTGTTTTGTAATATGCAGCCAGTAATAACGATTGAACTGTACGCACTACCTGCCACCAGCACGACTGTCTCCACCTCCACAGCTACTGTTACTAGTAGCAAACATTTGCTTGGCATTTGTTTTGACTTAGGCAGTGTTCTGGCCTTCCTGGTGGCTCAGACGTTAAAGCGTCTGTCTGCAATGTGGGACACCTGGTGGGTCAGTCCCTGGATTGGAAAGATCCCCTGGAGAAGGACATGGCAACCCACTCCGGTACTCTTGCCTGGAAAATTCCATGGACAGAGGAGCCTGGTAGGCTACAGTCCATGGGGTCGCAAAGAGTTGGACATGACTGAGCTACTTCACTTTTCACTTTCGGCAATGTTCTAAGCTCATCGTGTACGTGAACTCATTTAATCTATCTCTGAACGGATATGCAGGAAACTGATCATTGTGGTTCCTCTGGAAAGGGAGTCAGAGCAACTACAGTCTGACCTAGAGATTTAGTTTCCACTGAATCCCTTTTTATTGGTTTGAAATTAACATACACATTGAATTGAACATTAATTTTAATGTAATGATAACTTCATTAGTATTAAAATAATATGAACATAAATAAGTAGAAAAACAGCAAGTAGCTCATATTCACTATGGCTACAAATTGTTGTTTTTAAGAAATAAATTATTGTTGTTGTTCAGTTGCTCAGTTGGGTCCGACTCTTTGTGACCCCATGGACTGCACACCAGGCTTGCCTGTCCTTCATTATCTCCTGGAGCTTTCTCAAACTCATGTCCACTGAATCAGTGATGTCTCCAACCATCTCATCCTCTGTCACTCCCTTCTCCTCCTGCCTTCAGTCTTTCCCAGCATCAGGGTCTTTTCCAGTGAGTCAGCTCTTCACATCAGGTGGCCAAAATATTGGAGCTTCAGCATCAATCCTTCCAGTGAATACTCAGGGTTGATTTCCTTTAGGATTGACTGGTTTGATCTCCTTGCTGTCCAAGGGACTCTCAAGAGTCTACTTCAGCACCACAGTTCGAATGCATCAGTTCTTCAGTGCTCAGCCTTTTTTATTGTCCAGCTCTCACATCCGTACATGACTGCTGGAAAAACCATAGCTTTGACTATATGGACCTCTGTAGGCAAAGTAATGCCTCTGCTTTTTAATACACTGTCTAGGTTTGTCATAGCTTTCCTTCCAAGGAGCAAGCATCTTTTAATTTCAAGGCTGCAGTCACCATCCACAGTGATTTTGGAGCCCAAGAAAATAAAGTCTGTCACTTTGTCCACTTTTTCCCCATCTAGATTTATCTCTCCTCTTTCTTCCTATTTCCACTGTGCCTAAGCACCTTCCACATCCTCCAGTGTTTTTAATAACACTGTATCATAGTATCAGATCAATGGTTAATAGTCACATTATTTTGAATATAAAAATGCCATTCACAGCACAACCATATAGAAAATTATAATTACTTTTCTTTATGGCATTTTTTGTTTTTTCCTGAAGTTGATTTTCTCTTGTTTGTTTCTTTTTTAACTTGTGGCATTTCTGTACTCTTGGAAAACTAGTATGGAATAAGAGTTACACAAAAGTCTCTGGAGTCAGATTGCCTGGGATTCAGCCCCAGTGCTCCTCCTTACTAGCTGTGTTGACCTACCTAGATAATTGGCTTTGCCTTCTTTTTCTTATATGTAAAATAAGGGCAATACATACATCCATTGCATAAGGTTCAGATACAGTGTGCTTGGAAGAGTATCTGCCCATAGAAAGCATTCCATAAATGTTATCTGTTATTAATTGCTAATTCAACCTCGACACTCTGGATTTGTATGTTTCTTAATATACAGGCTCACAGCAGTGAGTCTGTCAATTTCATCTTTGGGGAAATGTCTCCCAGATTCTTCCAATCTGCCCCACAAATGAGTATTCACCCAACCTAGGACAGTGCAAATTCTTATTCAGGATTTCCTCTGATAAAATAAAATTCACATTTTATTGCAAGACAAGACAGATTTAACATAAAATTTTTCTTTGTTTGGGCCTCCTCTCTTCCCTTTAGTGTGTATTGTGCGTCTGCATTAAGCAGACCTCCTTAGGAGATAACTTTCCTAAACTTCCTTTTTTGTCTAATTAAGGATCCCACCTCCTGGGGAGATAAACCTTTCTTCTTAATCTTGTAAGGGGCCATGAGTGACCCAGGAGCCACTCCTCACTTTCTACCTGTAGATCTGGATTGTATAAACTGTGCTTATGTTCAGCACTCTGTCTCAGAAATTTAGGTAACTGTGCTTTGACTAAGAGTTCTCAGAGGTTTCTGAGAGGTCGTTCCCAGGTTATAACCCTCAGTTTGAATAGAATAAGATTTTCCATTTCTTTCTTAAATCAGCTGGTTAAGTTTTTTGTCACCATCTTTTACCTTCATCTTTCTTTTTTATTTTGTTTAAATTTGGAAATAATAATTTATTTCTTTTCCTTCCAAAACTATGAAAATTTACCCCCCCCCCCCAAAATAAATAAATAAAATCAAAGTTTACAGGCTGCTCAGTTCAGACTGAGAAAGCAAGAGGTGAGAGCCTGGACCACAGTGGCCACTGGGTGTTCACCTGCAGATATACACTGACATCTGAAAGAAGCTCCCCCAGCTTTGTGCCCCTGCCTTCAGAGATGCTGCGGTTCTTCCCATGCCATCTCACACCACACTCCTGGGTCATTAGGTCACCAGGATGATACAGAGGTTTTGGGGGTTTGGGCATTGTGGATTTTTTCTTTTTCTTTTCTTTTTTTGCCCTCCTGCTAGAAAACGAAATTTTCAGTTCATTTCTAAGAAATAAATGGGTCAATAAATTCATTTTGTTCTGCTTCTCCTTTCCACAAAGCTTCATATTCAATGTGATATCCTTCAGGCTGCATTCTTTTCTGCTGTTAGTGCCTGGAGTTGCTGCTATTGGTCTTCTCTCCATCTTGCTATAGATCTCAGTGAGTTCTGAGCACCAGTGGCCTTCATCTTCTCATTTTCTGCTTCTTTTGCCAGTTGGTCATCAAGCTCAATTAAACCACCAGTTATTTTCTAAAATTGGCCCACTTTGTCCACAAAGTCCTTGTGCTCTTCCTTGAGCTCTCTGGTCTGCTGGGTAACCTCTGGGTCCAATACCTGTAGCTTGTTTAGCTCATCAAAGTGCAGCCCTGCTTCACCCAAGATGTCCTTGGCTTGCTCTCCAGTCAGGCAGCCAGCGCCCTGCCTGGCAGCCTCAGCCACTGCTGTGACTACAGGGCTTGCCTACCTCCCTGCTTTTTGGCTTTGGTCCCTTGTGTTCTAGACTCCATTTTTTCCTCTTTGTTGGCCTATGGCTGTTTTTTAATGAAGCATATCTTACAGCTTCTTGATAAGGAGTTTTGGGGGTGTAATTTTCTTTTAAAGGAAATTGCATGTTAGAAAATGTCCATTTTCTATCCTAATGCTAAGTAATAGTTTTATTGGATATATAATTCTAAAAGAAAAGTAATTTCTCTTCAGATTTGTAAAGGCATTTTTTCACTGTCTTCTTGTTTCCAGTATTGCTCTTGAGAGGTCTAAAGCTATTCTAATTCCTATCCTTAAATATGACTCTTCCCCTCCTTTTCTAGAATATAGGTTCTTCACTTTGACTCCAGTTTTCAAAAGTTTTACAGTGTAATTTTTTAATTTTTTCTGAAATATAGTTACTTTAATACAGTGGTGTATAATTAAATTTTAAAAGAAATGTGTGGATTCTTCTTTTTCCATAAAATATAACTCACTTTCTGTATCATTCTGCTCTGTGCTTTTTTTTCACTAAATGTATCCTCAGATCTCAGACTATCAGCTTTCCAGTCCATACTGGAAAGCCTGTCTTATAAAGGATGGCAATGTACTCTTAGAGCAAGCTCCGGCCTCAGTGATGGTGGGATTATATCAGTTAGTTCAGTCACTCAGTCATGTCCAGGTCTTTGCAACCCCATGGACTGCAGCACACCAGGCGTCCCTGTCCATCACCAACTCCCAAAGCTTGTTCAAACGCATGTCCATAAAGTCAGTGATGCCATCCAACCATCTCATCCTCTGTCATCCCCTTCTCCTCCTGCCGTCAATCTTTCCAAGCATCAGGGTCTTTTCTTCAAATTAGGTGGCCAAAGTCTTGGAGCTTCAACCTCAGCATCAGTCCTTCCAATGAATATTCAGGACTGATCTCCTTTAGGACGGACTGGTTGGATCTCCCATACTCTCAAGACTCTTCTCCAACACCACAGTTCCAAAGCATCAGTTCTTCAGTGCTCAGCTTTCTTTATGGTCCAACTCTAACATCCATACATGACTACTGGAAAAACTATAGCTTTGACTAGGGGTTATATCAGATCAGATCAGATCAGTCACTCAGTCGTGTCCGACTCTTTGCGACCCCATGAACCGTAGCACACCAGGCCTCCCTGTCCATCACCAACTCCCGGAGGTCACTCAGACTCACATCCATCGAGTCAGTGATGCCATCCAGCCATCTCATCCTCTGTCGTCCCCTTCTCCTCCTGCCCCCAATCCCTCCCAGCATCAGAGTCTTCTCCAATGAGTCAACTCTTCGCATGAGGTGGCCAAAATACTGGAGTTTCAGCTTTAGCATCATTCCTTCCAAAGAAATCCCAGGGCTGATCTCCTTCAGAATGGACTAGTTGGATCTCCTTGCAGTCCAAGGGACTCTCAAGAGTCTTCTCCAACACCACAGTTCAAAGGCATCAATTCTTCGGCGCTCAGCCTTCTTCACAGTCCAGCTCTCACATCCATACATGACCACAGGAAAGACCATAGCCTTGACTAGGCGAACCTTTGTTGGCAAAGTGATGTCTCTGCTTTTGAATATGCTATCTAGGTTGGTCATAACTTTCCTTCCAAGGAGTAAGCGTCTTTTAATTTCATGGCTGCAGTCACCATCTGCAGTGATTTTGGAGCCCAGAAAAATAAAGTCTGACACTGTTTCCACTGTTTCCCCATCTATTTCCCATGTAGTGATGGGACCAGATGCCATGATCTTCGTTTTCTGAATGTTGAGCTTTAAGCCAACCTTTTCACTCTCCACTTTCACTTTCATCAAGAGGCTTTTTAGTTCCTCTTCACTTTCTGCCATAAGGGTGGTATCATCTGCATATCTGAGGTTATTGATATTTCTCCCGGCAATCTTGATTCCAACTTGTGTTTCTTCCAGTCCAGCATTTCTCATGATGTACTCTGCATAGAAGTTAAATAAACATGGTGACAATATGCAGCCTTGACGTACTCCTTTTCCTATTTGGAACCAGTCTGTTGTTCCATGACCAGTTCTAACTGTTGCTTCCTGACCTGCATACAGATTTCTCAAGAGGCAGATCAGGTGGTCTGGTATTCCCATCTCTTTCAGAATTTTCCACAGTTTATTGTGATCCACACAGTCAAAGGCTTTGGCATAGTCAATAAAGCAGAAATAGATGTTTTTCTGGAACTCTCTTGCTTTTTCCATGATCCAGTGGATGTTGGCAATTTGATTTCTGGTTCCTCTGCCTTTTCTAAAACCAGCTTGAACATCAGGAAGTTCACGGTTCACATATTGCTGAAGCTTGGCTTGGAGAATTTTGAGCATTACTTTACTAGCGTGTGAGATGAGTGCAATTGTGCGGTAGTTTCAACATTCTTTGGCATTGCCTTTCTTTGGGATTGGAATGAAAACTGACCTTTTCCAGTCCTGTGGCCACTGCTGAGTTTTCTAAATTTGCTGGCATATTGAGTGCAGCACTTTCACAGCATCATCTTTCAGGATTTGGAGTAGCTCCACTGGAATTCCATCACCTTCACTACCTTTGTTTGTAGTGATGCTTTCTAGGGCCCACTTGACTTCACATTCCAGGATGTCTGGCTGTAGGTCAGTGATCACACCATCATGATTATCTGGGTCATGAAGCTCTTTTTTGTACAGTTCTTCTGTGTATTCTTGCCATCTCTTCTTAATATCTTCTGCGGGTACCTTTAAATAATTTTTAAATGTTTAATATATTTAGTGGAAAAAAGGATGAACAAATTGTACACAATAAATATGTGCAATTATTTGTCTATCAATAATATCTCTATAAAGCTTTAAAAATAATGTAGGAATTTTGGGCTTACTTCAGATCAGACTTGATTTTATCGCCACTGCTTTTGCCTTGAATATGACCAAGAGCCTGCATAAAGATATAAATGCCTGTGGTGGTTTAGTTGCTAAGTAGTGTCCAGCTCTTGCGACCCCATAGACTGTAGCCTGCCAGGCTCCTCTGTCCATGGGATTCTTCATGTAAGAATACTGGAGAATACTCGAACCTGAGTCTCCTGCATTGCAGGCAGATTTTTTACCGACTGAGCTATGAGGGAAGCCCCATGTAAATGCCTGTTCTGCCTTTTTTTTTTTTTTACTTTTTCTTTTTTTGCCATTGCTTTCCTTTTGTATCCCTTGAAGCAATCTTTTAAAATTGTTCATTTAATTATAGTCGCTTAAAGGCACCATAAACTGCAGAAAATTTCAGTAGACTGAGAGCACTACTGCTGATCTCACAAACTGTCTGGCCTACTGAGCACAGGTAACAATGCCAACCTGAATATTAAGGTGCTAGTGGTAAATAGTGGTAAAGAATCTGCCTGCCAGTACATGAGACATAAGAGACTCGGGTTGGATTCCTGGGTCGGGAAGATCCCCTAGAGAAGAGAATGGCAACCCACTCCAATATTCTTGCCTGGAGAATCCCATGGATAGAGGAGCCTGGCAGGCTATGTTTCATAGGGTTGGCAAAGAGCTGGACGTGACTGAAGCAATTTAGCACGGACACATGGATAGCTCCTTTTTAAAATAAAAATTCTAAAATTTTATACCTATACCTGATTGGACTGTTTGTCCAGAGGCAAACATCTTACTTTGAAGAAAGATCCTCTAGAATACCCTATTCTTTTGGTGTATAATTATGGCAGGTTCCGCCCAAAAGTATAATATTTCTGGTATATGCATGCTTTTTATCTTTCTATCTCAAACTGTTTTCACATATTTTCTCTCTCAGATCTTCACACCTGGTATTTTTAACAGGTTATGAAGCCTTTGTTCTTTGAGAGTAATTAACACATGTATTGAATCTTAAGGTGTACAAGGCTAGTACTGTGGGTAGTGCTGAGTTGCTTCAGTCATGTCTGACTCTTTGCAATGCTATGAACTGTAGCCTACCAGGCTCCTCTGTCCATGGGATTCTCTCCATGAGCTCTTCCAGGGGACCTTCCCAACCCAGGGATTGAACCCGAGTTTCTTACAACTCCTCCCTTGAGAGGTGGATCCTTTACCACTAGCGCCACTTGGCAAGTCCTATGCTAGTACCATAATGTTTCTTAAATGTTAATGTACATTGAAATCACCTGGAGTTTTCTTAGTACTGATTCTGAGTCAGTATGTCTGGGATGAGGGCTATGGTTCTGCATTTTTAATAAGCTCCTATGTGATGGCAATGATGTTGGTCTATGAAGCACACGGAGTTCTACAATTGGAATGTAAAGAGGTGTATAATCTGATCTCCACTTTTAAAGGATTTATAATGTAGTCAGGGATGAGTATGGACATGAATAGAACACCCAAGATTTATTTGTGATATAGCTCTTCTTTTTTAGTGTCTTTTTTGTCCTATTCTCAAGTCACCTAATTTTACCTACCCTCTTGGATGGTAGCAGCATGTGCCATGTGTTCAAAACTCACCTGCATTCTCTTAATGTACCCTCTCTGAGATTTTCCCTTTGAGAATTAACATTAATCTATTATTTAAAAATATATTAGCGTATATTAATGTCTAATCCCTCTCAGATATTATATGGAAATTTGCACCAGGTCGTCTGATGACATAAGCCAGAAGTTTATATGGCAGAAGATAGTATGAGAACTATGCACATGCTGGAAAATAGTGAGATAGTCCTTGGAACTGGGAGAAATCTGCCATGTAGTTTTGTGATTCAATATTCAGGATCTGTGGGATTCCCTGGTGGCTCAGCTGGTTAAGAATCTGCCTGTAATGCGGGAGACCTGGCTTCAATCCCTGGGTTGGGAAGATCTCCTGCAGAAGGGAATGGCTACCCACTCCAGTATTCTGGCCTGGAGAATTCCATGGACTGTGTAATCCATAGGGTCACAAAGAGTTGGACATGACTGAGCAACTTTCATTTCAGTTATATACATAGCATGGTCCCAGAAAGTAGACATTCTCTTATTGAGTGGTATGGTAGGACTGATACACAGGGAACAAAAATGCAATAAAGGATCTCTGTTAACCTCGAAATGGACTCATGAAAGGATTAATCACCAGTGATAAATGTTCATTATCCCCAAAGAGCTGAATGTGTTGTGCTATTCTGAGCAAATTTCATCGATCACTGTTGAGCCATAATAGCTATCCATCTATTATGCTGACTGGTGAAGCTCTGCACCTGCCGAGGTCAGCTTTATGACTTGCTCAGCTCCAGACTGCCACAGTGGCTGTTGCACCATCACTATCACCAAGCATCCTTCTCTTCTTCGTAATTGCCAACACGAAAACAAATGCACTCACTGCTTCGTCATGCGAAATGAAGAAAAGAAATATGGTGGCACGGTTCTTTCTCTCCAGGTTTGTCTGCCAAATTTAACTGAGCAATTGAATATAGATTTTCAAGTCTAATCAATTACTCAATACTGATTGAGTATCAACTCTTTGAAAGCACTTTGTTGGATCCCTGGGAAACATGAAGATTAGGCTTCCCACCTTCACATAGCTTACATTATAGTTGTTTTGATAATATACATAACTTTTTGAAAAATCTGTTGTGAGCAATTGACCAAGTTATTTTTTCACCTTTGTGTTTCCCTACCTAGGAAAAAGTGAAAGTTAGTCTCACAGTCATGTCCAACTGTTTGGGATCCCATGGACTGTAGCCTGCCCCAACTCCTCTGTCCATGGTATTCTCCAGACAATAATACTGGAGAGAGTAGCCATTTCCTTCTCGAGGGGATCTCCCCAAACCAGTGTTCAAACCCTGGTCTCCTGGATTATAATCAGATTCTTTACCAACTGAGCCACTAGGGAAGTCCAGGAAAAGTGACTGGTAAACAGAGATTGCAAAAATGTTATTGAAGAATGGTAATTAAATGATGAAATTAAGCAACAGTTTTGGGCAACAATGAAGAATTGTCACGGAACATGATACAACTAACTTTAAAATGAGCTTTGTGTACAGTGATATAGGAATAACATTTCTCAAACTGGGTCCACAGCTTTGCTTCTAGAATATTTTCTTTTCTGTAGATGCATGAGAGATACATAATTCAGTTCAGTTCAGTTCAATTCAGTTGCTCAGTCGTGTCTGACTCTTTGTGACCCCATGAATTGCAGCACACAAGGCCTCCCTGTCCATCACCAACTCGCAGAACTCACTCAGACTCACGTCCATCGAGTCAGTGATGCCATCCAGCCAACTCATCCTCTGTCGTCCCCTTCTCCTCCTGCCCCCCAGTCCCTCCCAGCATCAGAATCTTTTCCAATGAGTCAACTCTTCGCATGAGGTGGCCAAAGTCCTGGAGTTTCAGCTTTAGCATCATTGCTTCCAAAGAAATCCCAGGGCTGATCTCCTTCAGAATGGACTGGTTGGATCTCCTTGCAGTCCAAGGGACTCTCAAGAGTCTTCTCCAACACCACAGTTCAAAAGCATCAATTCTTCGGCACTCAGCTTTCTTCACAGTCCAACTCTCACATCCATACAAGACTACTGGAAAAACCATAGCTTTGACTAGATGGACCTTTGTTGGCAAAGTAATGTCTCTGCTTTTGAATATGCTATCTAGGTTGGTCATAACTTTCCTTCCAAGGAGTAAGCATCTTTTAATTTCATGGCTGCAATCACCATATGCAGTGATTTTGGAGCCCCTCAAAATAAAGTTTGACACTGTTTCCCCATCTATTTCCCATGAAGTGATGGGACCAGATGCCATTATCTTCGTTTTCTGAATGTTGAGCTTTAAGCCAACTTTTTCACTCTCCTCTTTCACCTTCATCAAGAGGCTTTTTAGTTCCTCTTCACTTTCTGCCATAAGGGTGGTATCATTTGTATATCTGAGGTTATTGCTATTTCTCCTGGCAATCTTGATTCCAGCTTGTGCTTGTTCCAGCCCAGTGTTTCTCATGATGTACTCTGCATAGAAGTTAAATAAGCAGGGTGACAATATACAGCCTTGACGTACTCCTTTTCCTATTTGGAACCAGTCTGTTGTTCCATGTCCAGTTCTAACTGTTGCTTCCTGACTTGCATATAGGTTTCTCAAGAGGCAGGTCAGGTAGTCTGGTATTCCTATCTCTTTAAGAATACACACGAGTAATTTATATTCAGTTTTCATGTTTGTATATATTTGACAATATAATTAAGTGATTTAAAATAATGTTAGGGGCCCTCAGAAATGTTATTCTTTTAATCAAATATTACTCAATGTCATGTATGGATCTTATTTGAATTCTTATTTCAAATAAGCTGTAAAGTATTTTAAAAATTATGAAAGTGTTGAAAGTGTTAGTTGCTCAGTCGTATCTGACTCTTTGTAACCCTGTTCAACTGTAACCCACCAGGCTCCTCTGTCCATGGAATTCTCCAGGCTAAAATACTGGAGTGGGTTGCCATTCCCTTCTCCAGGGGATCTTCCCAACCCAGGGACTGAACCCAGGTCTCCTGCATTGCAGGCGGATTCTTTATTGGCTGAGCCATCAGGGAAGCCCAATTTAAATAATGACTGGATAGTTCATGATCCTAAGAAATCATTGTTATTATTTTTTAGGTGTGATTGTTTTCTTTTTTAAAAATGTTTACTTATTTGGCTGCATCAGGTCTCTAGTTGCAGCATGCAGGTTCTTTCATTCCTGTGCAGATTCTCTAGTTGTGGAGCTTGGGCTTAGTTGCTGCTCAGCATGTGGGATCGTAGTTTCCCACCAGGGATCAAACCCATGTCCCCTGCATTGCAAGGTGAATTCTTAACCACTGGACTGCCAGGAAAGTCCAGATTGTTTCTTTTTAAAAAGGATTCTTATCTTTTAAAAATACATACTGAAATAGCTATGAATGAGATGGTGTAATATCTGGGATCTTCTCTGAAATAATCCAGGGGGTAAATTAATAGTGGGGCTTCCCTGGTGGCTCAGTGATAAAGAAGTCACCTACCAAGCAGGAGATTTTAATTTCCCATGGATCAGAAAGATCCCCTGGAGAAGGAAATAGCAACTCACTCCAATATTCTTGCCTAGGAAATCCCATTGACAGAGGAGCCTGATGGGTTACAGTCTAGGGGGTCCCAAAGAGTCTAACACAATTTAGTGCCTAAACAACGATGAAAAGTTGATAGTATGTGGAGGTACAGATTGTGGTAGGTAAAACGATGGTTTCCCAAAGATGTCTATGTCCTAATCCCCAGAAGTTAAGATAGTGGATGGAATTACGATTGCTAATCAGTTGACCTTAAGATTCTCCTGGATTAAACATTTGGACTCAGTGTAATCACAAGAGTTCTTAGATGTGGAATAGAGAGGTAGAGTCAGAGTCAGACTGATGCAGTGTGACAAAGAATTGACTGGTCATTGCTAACTTGAAGATGGAAGTGAACCATACACTAAGGAAGGTGAGCAGCCCCTAGAGTCTGGAGTGGGTGAGTGAGCAGATCCTTATACAATGTCTTGAGAAAGGAACTCAGTCTTGTGACAGCACCATGATTTTAGCCCTGTGAGACTCATTTTGAGCTTCTGACTTCCAGAACTGTAAGATAATAAATTTGTCTTGTTTTGAGGCTGACATAACCGTGATAGCAAAGTTAGAGTGTTTCCTCCTATCACCACTTTGCTTTGAAATTTTGTTTTTGCTTTTTAGTCATAAATGGTTGCTGAATTTGGTCAACTGGTTTTTTTTTTTTTTTTTCTGTATTTGTTGAGATGATAATTTTTATCTGTCCCTCTTTATTTTTGATTTTCAACTGTTAAACCTTCCTTGTATTCTTAGAATAACTCCAATTAGATTATGATATAGAATCCTTTTTATATATTGCTGAATATAATTTGCTTTTCTTTTATTAAGAATTTTTATATGTATGTTTGTGAAAGCACTATGCTAGTCTTATAAAATGACTTGGGACACAGTGTATCTTTCTCTGTTATTCAGGAACAGTGTGTAATATTAGTATGTATCTTACCATATAGTTGTTCAATATGGTTTTGGGGAGGGTACAAGCGCTAGAAATTCCTATGTGTTGTTGTTTAGTCACTAAGTCCTGTTTGACTCTTTGTGACCCCATGAACTGCAGCACGCCAGGCACTGTCTCCAGCAATTTTCTCAAACTCATGTCCATTAAATCAGTGATGCCATCCAGCCATCTCATCCTCTGTCACCTCCTTCTCCTCCTGCCCTCAATCTTTCCCAGCATCAGGAGAAAGATTCCAATTTCTCATTTTTCCAATGAGAAAAGGACTTTGGCTCTTGCCATCACATGGCCAAAGTATTGGAGCTTCAGTTTCAGCATCAGTCCTTCCACTGAATGTTCAGGACTGATTTCCTTCAGGATTGACTGGTTTGATCGCCTTGCTGTACAAGGGATTCTCAGGAGTCTTCTCCAGAACCACAATTCAAAAGCATCAAATCTTCAGCACTCCGTCTTCTTTATGGCCCAACTCTAACGTCCATGCTGCTGCTGTTGCTAAGTCGCTTCGGTCGTGTCCGACTCTGTGAGACCCCATAGACGGCAGCCCACCAGGCTCCTCTGTCCACAAGATTCTCTAGGCAAGAATACTGGAGTGGGTTGCCATTTGCTCCTCCATCTAACATCCATAGCTTTGACCATATGGACTTTTGTCGGCAAGTGATGTCTCAGCTTTTTAATATGCTGTCTAGGTTCTTGCCTGGAGAATCCCAGGGACAGTGGAGCCTGATGGGCTGCCGTCTATGGGGTCGCACAGAGTCGGACATGACTGAAGTGACTTAGCAGCAGCAGCAGTAGGTTTGTCATAGCTTTCTTTCCAAGGAGGAAGCATCTTTTAATTTCATAGCTGCAGTCACTGTCTGCAGTGATTTTGGAGCCCAATCAAAGTAAAATCTGTCACTGTTTGCACTTTTCCCCCTTCTATTTGCCTTGAAGTGATGGGACCAGATGCCATGATCTTTGCTTTTTTGATGCTGAATTTCAAGCCAGCTTTTTCAGTCCTTTCTTTCATTTTCATCAAGAAGCTTTTTAGTTCCTCTTCACTTTCTGCCACAAGATTGGTATTGTTTGCATATCCAAGGTTGTTGATATTTCTCCTGGCAGTCTTGTTTCCAGTTTGTCATTTATCCAGTCCAGCATTTCACATGGTGTACTCTGCATATAAGCTAAGGAAAAGACTCTTGAGAATCCCTTGGACGGCACGGAGATCAAACCAGTAAATCCTTAAGGAAATCAACCCTGAATATTTTTCACTGAAAAGCCTGATGCTAAAGGTGAAGCTTCAATACTTTGGCCATTTGATGCAAAGAGCTGACTCACTCGAGAAGAACCTGATGCTGGGAAAGATTGATGGCAGGAGGAGAAGGGGAGAAAGAGGATGAAATGGTTAGATGGCATCACCAACTTAGTGGAGCCAACTCTGGGAGATAGTGAAGGACAGGGAAGCCTGGCATGCTGCAGTCCATGAAATTGCAAAGAGTCAGACTTGACTGAGCAACTGAACAGCAACAACAACAAAGTAGGGTGACAATATACAGCCTGTCATACTCCTTTCCCAATTTGGAACCAGTCCATTGTTCCATGTCCAGTTCTAACTGTTGCTTCTTGACTTGCATACAGGTTTCTCAGGGACAGGTAAGATGGTCTGGTATTTCCATCTCTTTAAGAATTTTCCACACTTACTTTGTTGTGATCCATACAGTCAAAGGCTTTAGTGTAATCAGTGAAGCAGAAGTAGATGTTTTCCTGGAATTCCCTTACTTTTTCTATGATTCAGTGCATGTTGTCAATTTGATCTTTGGTTCCTCTGCCTCTTCTAAATCCAGCTTGTACATCTGGAAGTTCTTGGCTTACATACTGTTCCTGTCCTTGACTCTTTGTGACCCCATGGACTGTAGCATGCCTGGCTCCTCTGTCCATGGGATTTCCCAGGGAAGAATACTGAAGTGGTTGCTATTTCCTACTCCAGGGGATCTTCTTGACCCAAGGACTGAACCTGCGTCTCCTGTGTCTCCTGCTTTGGCAGGAGGATTCTTTATCAACTGTGCCACTTGGGAAGCCCAGAAATTTCTATAAAGTGCTGTCTTTTCACTATTGGGTTTTTAAATGCTTATTTATATTTTAGTAATTAATTAGGGTTTACATTATGCATCTATTACTTGTCCCAGTCTACCTTGAATTAATACATATCTTATGTGTAATGTCAGAATCATATAACCCTATTGTACTACTTACTTCACTTATTCTTTGTAGTGTTATTGTTACATATTTTAAAGCTATTTATGTTGTAATCCCCTCAATACAGTATTATAATATTTATATTAAACTCTCCATCATCTTTTAAAAAATAGCATTTCCAGTACTCTTAATTTTTCTTCCTTCAGAACTAAGTTTCTATCTGGTGTCATTGCCCTTTTGTCTGAAAAAGTTTCATCAGTACTTACTGTATAACAGTTCTGCTTATGATGAATTCTCCTAGTTTTTATTTTTATTTTTTTGCTATTATTTATTCTTCAAGAATATACTGAGCGCAAAATATGAGGAAGGCACTAAGTAATTGTCTAATGTATTCTACATAAGAAAATTCATTTGTTTTGATACTATTTTCAGATTCTTTGTTCAAATACTTTGCTTTTGGTATAGACTGAAAAATAGCAAAAACAAGTCAGGATCAACTAAAACTAAAAGCCACTAAGAAAGTGAAATTCAAGTAATTTCATGGAAAAGAATGGTGATTCAGTCAAAGAAATGTAACAGGAAAAAGCCTATTTAAGTTATTAACATTATCACTATCTTTGTACTTAACACTTTATGATTTGGAATTATGGCAATCTTTTGTTTGTTCATTTGTTTTGAGTTTTTGTTTTGTTTTGTTTGGGCTGCTCCTCATGGCGTGCAGGATCTTAGTTCCCTGACCTGGGATTGAACCTGCACCTCTGGCAGTGAAAGCGCCGTATCCTAACCACTGGATCATGAGGGAATTCCCATATAATAACTGTTTTAGCAAAGTTATTTACAAAGGGAAGCAGTAAGTAGCTACATGTTTAAGGCCAGACTGGCAATTAAAAGTTGTCTAAAATAGGTTCATGTAAATAAAGGATAAACTGAAATTTCAAATTGTGTGTATGTATATGTGTGCCTGTGTGTGGAAGAGAGAGAGAAGAGAGACTTCTCAAAAATGAGTGGGTCAGAAAATATTCCTATGGCACCTTATTTCTAGGTTAATAAAATTGTGCTGTTGTTTTTAGTAAATGGATTTTTGCAAATGTATGGCTTTTGTCCCTACCTAATCACTGTAGACTTCCCTTGTGGCTCAGCTGGTTAAGAATCCACCTGCAATGCAGGAGACCTGGGTTCGATCCCTAGGTTGGGAAGATCCCCTGGAGAAGGGAAAGGCTACCCACTCCAGTATTCTGGCCTGGAGAATTCCATGGACTATGGGGTCACAAAGAGTCAGACATGACTGAGCAACTTTCACTTTCAGTCACTGTAGAAAATAAACAAGCATATAAGAATTATAGCAATTGCTATCAATCTTTTTGTCCTAATTAATTCTTTCTTAGGCATAAAGCTAAACCTCACACTATTTGTTATTTTATCTTGTCATATATATTCCAGTTTGATGTGAAATGCAAAGATTTATGATGCAAAAGTTTTATAATACATCATCCCAAGAATGCTGGCTGCTTGCCATTACAGAAAATATTAGGGATGAGAAGAGGCTGGCCTAAAATTATGGCTAATGAAATTATAACCTAGATTTATCAGCATCCAAAATTATAGACACATGTTTACTCATTTATTTATAGCAGAGTCTGTAGTTTTGGAAGTATCTTTGAAATTTCTTTCTCTCTACTTTTATGATTTATCCAAAATTATCGAATATTATATTTAGGGTAAATATGTTAAAATACTAGTTTAATTTATGTATAAAGGCTGCTCCTAAATATGCAGATGGAAGTGCCCTCTGACATGGGGATACATTATGACACATAGTGACTAAAAATAGAACTAACCCAGAAAGTGATTTTGACATAAAATCTCATTGTTTTCCAAAGGTTATTTAAGTCCCAAACTTTGGGAATGAGTCAAAACAACTCAGAATGGGAGAGGTAAGGGAGCAATTTCATACTAAGTAAATTCTGCAGTATCCAGGCAGATCAGTTCCTAGCAAGAACTTCTGAAAAATCAGGTCATATTTATCAATCAACAGAACTTAATGAGCATGTCCTTTTTGCCTGACACTGTTATAAATATTGTGGGAAATATAAAAATATCTGAAGACAAATAGAAGATCTACAGTTATGCTGGAGAAATAATGCAATTGTTAAGAAAAAGTAAACGCTAAATTTTATGTGCTCAGTTGCTTAGTTATGTCCGATTCTTTGTAACCCCATGGACTGTAGCCCACCAGGCTCCTCTGTCTATGGGATTCTCCAGCCAGGAATACTGCCTGTATTCCTGTGGGTTGTCATGCCCTCCTCCAGGGGATCTTCCTGACTCAGAGATCAAACCCACATCGCTGACATCTCCTGCATTGGCAAGTGGGTTCTTTACCACTACCACCACACTGGGAAGCTGCTGAATTTTATAGTAATATGCAAAAGTAGGTTCAATAAAAATTGAACAAAATTTTCTCTGTATTGAACCTACTTTTGTACATTGCTAAATTTTATAGTAATATACAGAAGTAGTTTGTATAAAGAGAAAATTTTTGTGGATTTGAATAATTAATAAAGTTTTACCAAAAGAAATGGGGAATCAGCTGGATGTTTATTCATCTTGTTTCTGTTTTGGGTGGAATGACTGTAAAGTGAAATAAATAAACCACCAATCAGCCATATTTGTTGGAAGAAATGACTTACAGTGATCTAAGTAGGGTCAGTTTAGGCCTTACAGGAATTGACCAAAAAAGTTACAAGATAAATTTCAGCAAGACTTGATTTCTATCTCATTGAGATAAATAAGAAGAGATGTTCAATAGATGAAATTCTGGGCTGTGCTAAGCTGTTAATCTGTTCAGATCAGATCAGATCAGATCAGTCGCTCAGTCGTGTCCGACTCTTTGCGACCCCATGAACCGCAGCACGCCAGGCCTCCCTGTCCATCACCAGCTCCCAGAGGTCACTCAGACTCGCATCCATCGAGTCAGTGATGCCATCCAGCCATCTCATCCTCTGTCGTCCCCTTCTCCTCCTGCCCTCAATCCCTCCCAGCATCAGAGTCTTCTCCAATGAGTCAACTCTTCGCATGAGGTGGCCAAAATATTGGAGTTTCAGCTTTAGCATCATTCCTTCTAAAGAAATTCCAGGATTGATCTCCTTCAGAATGGACTGGTTGGATCTTCTTGCAGTCCAAGGGACTCTCAAGAGTCTTCTCCAACACCACACTTCAAAAGCATCAATTCTTCGGCGCTCAGCCTTCTTCACAGTCCAACTCTCACATCCATACATGACCACAGGAAAGACCATAGCCTTGACTAGGCAAACCTTTGTTGGTAAAGTAATGTCTCTGCTTTTGAATATGCTATCTAGGTTGGTCATAACTTTCCTTCCAAGGAGTAAGCGTCTTTTAATTTCATGGCTGCAGTCACCATCTGCAGTGATTTTGGAGCCCAGAAAAACAAAGTCTGACACTGTTTCCACTGTTTCCCCATCTATTGCCCGTGAAGTGATGGGACCAGATGCCATGATCTTCGTTTTCTGAATGTTGAGCTTTAAGCCAACCTTTTCACTCTCCACTTTCACTTTCATCAAGAGGCTTTTTAGTTCCTCTTCACTTTCTGCCATAAGGGTAGTGTCATCTGCATATCTGAGGTTATTGATGTTTCTCCCGCCAATCTTGATTCCAGCTTGTGTTTCTTCCAGTCCAGCATTTCTCATGATGCACTCTGCATATAAGTTAAATAAACAGGGTGACAATATGCAGCCTTGACGTACTCCTTTTCCTATTTGGAACCAGTCTGTTGTTCCATGTCCAGTTCTAACTGTTGCTTCCTGACCTGCATACAGATTTCTCAAGAGGCAGATCAGGTGGTCTGGTATTCCCATCTCTTTCAGAATTTTCCACAGTTTATTTTGACCCACACAGTCAAAGGCTTTGGCATAGTCAATAAAGCAGAAATAGATGTTTTTCTGGAACTCTCTTGCTTTTTCCATGATCCAGCGGATGTTGGCAATTTGATCTCTGATTCCTCTGCCTTTTCTAAGACCAGCTTGAACATCAGGAAGTTCACAGTTCACATATTGCTGAAGCCTGGCTTGGAGAATTTTGAGCATTACTTTACTAGCGTGTGAGATGAGTGCAATTGTGCGGTAGTTTGAGCATTCTTTGGCATTGCCTTTCTTTGGGATTGGGATGAAAACTGACCTTTTCCAATCTTGTGGCCACTGCTGAGTTTTCCAAATTTGCTGGCATATTGAGTGCAGCACTTTCACAGCATCATCTTTCAGGATTTGGAGTAGCTCCACTGGAATTCCATCACCTCCACTAGCTTTGTTCATAGTGATGCTTTCTAAGGCCCACTTGACTTCACATTCCAGGATGTCTGGCTCTAGGTCAGTAATCACGCCATCATGATTATCTGTGTTGTGAAGCTCTTTTTAGTACAGTTCTTCTGTGTATTCTTGCCACCTCTTCTTAATATCTTCTGCTTCTGTTAGGTCCATAATATTTCTGTCCTTTATCGAGCCCATCTTTGCATGAAATGTTCCTTTGGTATCTCTGATTTTCTTGAAGAGATCTCTAGTCTTTCCCATTCTGTTGTTTTCCTCTATTTCTTTGCAATGATCGCTGAAGAAGGCTTTCTCATCTCTTCTTGCTATTCTTTGGAACTCTGCATTTAGATGCTTATATATTTCCTTTTCTCCTTTGCTTTTCTCTTCTCTTCTTTTCACAGCTATTTGTAAGGCTTCCCCAGACAGCCATTTTGCTTTTTTGCATTTCCTTTCCATGGGGATGGTCTTGATCCCTGTCTCCTGTACAATGTCATGAACCTCATTCCATAGTTCATCAGGCACTCTATCTATCAGATCTAGGCCCTTAAATCTATTTCTCACTTCCACTGTATAATCATAAGGGATTTGATTTAGGTCATACCTGAATGGTCTAGTGGTTTTCCCTAGTTTCTTCAATTTAAGTCTGAATTTGGCAATAAGGAGTTCACGGTCTGAGCCACGGTCAGCTCCTGGTCTTGTTTTTGCTGACTGTATAGAGCTTCTCCATCTTTGGCTGCAAAGAATATAATCGATCTGATTTTGGTGTTGACCATCTGGTGCTGTCCATGTATAGTCTTCTCTTGTGTTGTTGGAAGAGGGTATTTGCTATGACCAGTGCATTTTCTTGGCAAAACTCTATTAGTCTTTGCCCTGCTTCATTCCGTATTCCAAGGCCAAATTTGCCTGTTACTCCAGGTGTTTCTTCACTTCCTACTTTTGCATTCCAGTCCCCTATAATGAAAAGGACATCTTTTTTGGGTGTTAGTTCTAAAAGGTCTTGTACGTCTTCATAGAACCATTCAACTTCAGCTTCTTCAGCGTTACTGGTTGGGGCATAGACTTGGATTACTGTGACATTGAATGGTTTGCCTTGGAAACGAACAGAGATCATTCTGTCATTTTTGAGATTGCATCCAAGTACTGCATTTCGGACTCTTGTTGACCATGCTGGCTACTCCATTTCTTCTGAGGGATTCCTGCCCGCAGTAGTAGATAAAATGGTCCTCTGAGCCAAATTTACCCATTCCAGTCCATTTTAGTTCGCTGATTCCTAGAGTGTCGACATTCACTCTTGCCGTCTCTTGTTTGACCACCTCCAATTTGCCTTGATTCATGGACCTGACATTCCAGGTTCCTATGCAATATTGCTCTTTACAGCATTGGACTTTGCTTCTATCACCAGACACATCCACAGCTGGGTATTCTCCTTGCTTTGGTTCCATCCCTTCATTCTTTCTGGAGTCATTTCTCCACTGATCTCCAGTAGCATATTGGGCCTCTACTGGCCTGGGGAGTTTCTCTTTCAGTATCCTATCATTTTGCCTTTTCATACTGTTCATGGGGTTCTCAAGGCAAGAATACTGAAGTGGTTTGCGGACCACACCCTGTCCGAGCACAGCCATTGCATTAGCAGCTTAAGATAGCAATTATGTATTACCTTATAGTTTCTCTGGGTCAAGAGAAACTATGGGCCCAGCTCAACTGGGTCCTTTGCTTAGAGCTTTGAAAGGCAGCAACAAAGGGGGCAAGCCATGTTGACCAGGCTGCATTTGGAGGTACAAGTGGGGAAAATGTGCTTCCAGGCTCACTTAGGTTATTGGCAGAATTCTGATCCTTTGGCTATGGAACTGAGGACCCCAGCTTTTTACTGGATGTTGGCTGGAGGCTGCCTTTTGTCCCTAGAGGACATTCATAATTTCCTACTACATGAATCTTTCCACAGACAGTTACCGTGTGTCAGTCTGTTTTTTGCAGACCAGCAGGCCTCAGACATAATCTGCTAAGTCATGTATATATGATTTTAGGTGATATATTCATCTGTCTAATCTTTATCTATGCCACGAGTTTCCTAAAATATAGATAGAAAGAGTAACCTAATTATGAGAGTGACATCCTATAAGCTTTGGCATATTCATTTGGTTAAAACCAAGTCACAGGTTCTTCCTGCAAAGAAAGGGGATTAACTCGTGAGATGTCACATTAAGATGTATCCACCTGACTATCAAATATTAAATAATATATTTCTACCATATTTCATTGTACTAATCAGCAACTCAGCACTTTAGTGGGTAATTTTAAATAATCTCTTCCTTCTCACTAAATCTCAGTATTGGGATGCAATTGTCTATGTGTCTTTCACATTTTTGCACATCTTTTGAGCAAAAGGCATTAACTTCTTTGTTATGTTTGTACAGATGTTTGTATAGGCAATGTCTCCCTCCAGGGCAGATGACAGATTTGTTTCCAGATCATAGTGATAAAGATAGGTTTTCCTTCCTGGAAAACATTAGGCAGGTTTGCTAGCATCCTCCTCCTAAAATTGAGGGTTTCCTAAACTCAAAATTCCTCAGCTGTGACACAGATACTCTGCATGTCCACATCCACCTGGGTTCATATCTTCATACCCCATGGAACTTGGGGAGCAATGGGAATTGACTTGAATATTAAGTTCACATTGCCTGCTGTGCCTGGGCAATGTCCTTTGTCTTTGACTTGGGTCCCCTGTCTTCTGCCACATCTATGAAACTTTTCTGCCACATCTATGAGATTACTTTTGCATTCATTTAATGTTTCATCATTGATATTCTGGTACTCTAACTGGCTTTGTCATTTTCATCACTGGTATAGAAGAACTCAACCATTTTTTGTACTCTTCTTTAAAGGGTGTTTAAAGACTTCACAATAGTGTAGAAATAGTAAACATTATTTAAAACGACCTTTTGCATATAAGGAAACTAACTTATTTTAAGTTGCTTGTTATGCTAATGTGAGGCATTTACCATTTGGGAAACAAATCTATTAGGATACTGGTTTGACTGGAGGTCAGGTCCTCATCCCTTAGCTCATGTTGTTGTGGTAGTTTTATGGTTTATGGGAACATTGTAAAATCCCATTCTTTGAATTTCTTTGTGTTTAAATATCAGTCTGATATATTCTACATCCTGTGTTTTGTACAAACTATTCCTTTCCCACATTTGCAAACATTAACTTGTCTGTGACTGTTAATTAGCATTTCTTAATTGATCTTTTTGTTTATTGTGAAAAAGTGAAGTGCTTTGGAAGGGGATAAAATTGCAGTGAACCAATGAATGGGGTTGGAGCCTGAGATGGAATCTTGAAACAAACTCACACAGGCAGGCAAAGAGCACAGATATAAGTCAGCAAAGGACCCACAACTGCAGGTGAGATTAGCCTGGTTTTTGCTATTTTGCTATTTTCTTCAGCTATGATTGTAAGTAATAAACTCACATTTTAATTTTTTACTGAATATGCAAAATTTATAGACTTCTCTAAAAATAGAAGTAGATAAAAATAGAAATAGCTAATATATATTTTTCATTATATTTAGCTTTTTGTTGTTGTTCAGTTGCTTAGTTGCGTTCATCTCTTTTGCAACCCCAGTCTCCTCTGTCCATGGGATTTCCCAGGCAGGAATACTGGAGTGAGTTGCCATTTTCTTCTCTGAGGGATCTTTCCGACCCAAGGATTGAACCCATGTCTCCTGCACTGGCAGGCAGGTTCTTTACCACCAAACCACCAGGGAAGTTCCTATTTGGCTTAATATTTTAAAACAAAAACCTCAACATAAAAAAAGCTAACATTCTAACGTCAGAGTTTGTACCACACATGCTGCTGCTGCTGCTGCTAAGTCGCTTCAGTCGTGTCCGACTCTGTGCGACCCCATAGACGGCAGCCCACCAGGCTCCCCCGTCCCTGGGATTCTCTAGGCAAGAACACTGGAGTGGGTTGCCATTTCCTTCTCCAGTGCATGAAAGTGAAAAGTGAAAGTGAAGTCGCTCAGTCATGTATGACTCTTAGCGACCTCATGGACTGCAGCCTACCAGGCTCCTCCATCCATGGGATTTTCCAGGCAAAAGTACTGGGATGGGGTGCCATTGCCTTCCCCGGTACCACACATGAGCATCCTATGAATGTGAGTGTGAGTGTGTATGTGCATGCGTGTATGCATTTGTGTTTGTGTGGAGGTCAAACTAAAGTGACAGTGTATCCTTACCTCCACCTCCCTTTCTTTGTTACATCATCCTTGATTGACTGGCCTCCTTTCTCCCTCGTCTTTCTTTCTCAGTTTCTTTTCTTGGCCTCTCCTGCGTGAACAAACTTGATTTAAGTTCTCTTAAATGAATGTTTGAAATGAATGAATGAATGAAATGAAGATATTCTATTCATCTTTGTGCCTATCCCAGAACCTGGCTCATGAGAGCACTCAATCAGTATTTGCTGGATGTGTGAATGAAGAAATGAATGAATAGATAAATGAATAAATTAATAGATGAAGTGTATGGAAATGCATAGGTAGGAGAGCTTCATTTTACTGGAGTCAGAAAATTTTTTTCTAAAGAAGGTGAAAACTGACCTGTCTTGAGAGATGTGTCAAGACTTATCTAGTGAACAAATAAAGTGTTCATTTCCAGAAATGAGTGTTTCTACAAAATTAACTTACAATGTACCATTTCTTAGGAAGCTATGGGGAAATGTTTCATTCCAAAAGGAGAAACTGAGCCAAGGAGGAGAAAAACATGAGATCCAGGAGAGCCAACACAAGTGAGAACAAAAGGAAATCTCTTGGAAGATGGATAAGGGAGATGCTGATGATGACTAGGCAGCGGGCCCAGAGGTGAGCAGTCCAGAGTGGATGAGGAGGACAGAGCACTGCAAGGAGATTAATCTGATGGCATGTACTTCTACCAAGGAAAATGAGTCTGATCAGTACGCAGAAAGTGAAAGCGAAAATGTTAGTCACTCAGCGGTATCCAACTCTTGTGACTCCGCGGACTGCAGGCCGCCAGGCTCCTCCATCCTTGGAATTCTCCAGGCAAGAATACTGATGAGGGTAGCCATTTGCTTCTCCAGGGGATCTTCCCAACCCAGGAACTGAACCCTCGTCTCCTGCATTGCAGGCAGATTCTTTACTGTCTGAGATACCAGGGAAGCCTGCACACTGAAATCCAGGTTAATTAAAAAGGGATAGTTATTAAATATTGATAAAATTAAAAGTGATTTTAAAAAGAGCTTCATGGCTCAGCTATAGATGTTGTTTATGCAGTCATAATAATACAAATACTGCTTGTTTAATTAAAATTATGGTTAACTCTCCTGGAAGGATTAAAGAAAGGGAAAAGTCTGTGCTTTGGGAAGGGATAAGTATGAAAGGGAACTAAATTCTTATGTTCTGCGTAGGAGAAACATTTTAAAATGGCTGAAACTGAAAATATTATTAGGTGGCATTATAAATATATTATTTAGAGATACGAAGAAATGCTAAAAGAAAAAGCCAAAATAGTTGGGAATGGTTGCCTCTATGGAAGATAATGGAGGGATCGAGTGATTACTTATTTTCATAATAAACCACATAGAAGTATTTGGAATCAGAAGGTACATTTAAAAAAAAATTAAGTAGATGAGAGGTTAAACAATGTCAGTAAAATAAACAATTTAGTCCTCAACACTGGTTTCTCAGTGTTGATGCAAAAAACCCTCGCTTCAATGTGGGAAGGCTTTAAAAAGAATTGTTGAAAAGTTTGAGAGTTTTGTATTTAATTAATCTTTATAAAAATAGGTGTCTGTCAGTTGACGTAGTCTCAGAGGGTGATGATGTGACCATAGGCAGACCTAACTGGAAGAATAGGTTACCTAGGCCGTAAGAAAATGCAGCTGGTAAATATTATAGCTTTCAGGGCTATTTGCAGCTGTGTCGTGGTGGTAAACTCAGAGACCAGTCAGTGACTGCATGCTTTTGCTTTTTTTTTGGCAGCCCAGTATGGCTTGTGGGATCTAGCTTCCTGACCAGGGATTGAACCTGGTCCTGGCATAAAAGCACCCAGTCCTAACCACTGGACTGCCAGGGAATTCCCCAGAGATCAGATTCTTAATATAGTCTTCTTCCTAATAAATATGTATTGTGGGTTATAGTCAGGCTTGTTGTAGGAAAATGTATTCTCTTCTACAAAAAGTCTTTTGAGGAGAATCATTCTTTCTCTAAAGAACTCTGTAATTTCATAGCTTTTAAGTAATGGAATTTAATTTTAATAAGGAAAAAAAAAGTCACACATCAGAGGTGACCTATTAAATCAAGTTATAACATACCTAGAAAACTGTGTCTGGTGATATTACAGAATTGCTGTCACAGGATGATAGTAACACAGATCCAAGACTATCAGCCCACAGACTTAGATTTAAGCAATTGCCCCCAGATTCAGGTTTGAGAACTTTAGTATAAAAAATTCCTTCTGTTACAAGATGAAAGAGTGACATCAGACAGTTTGTGTTTGGGCAGAGGATAATTTTCCTATAGCCCATTTATGTCTGTGGGGCTTAGCTGTGGAAGCGAAATAAATTTGGATAGAGAAGTTTTTCTATGGAATAAAGAATCTTGCCTGGTCGAGTTTCTGCAGAAATGAGCCTGAGAGGGGCTAGGGCATCTTTTTCCGAAATGGTTCTATTTCTTTGTCACATCCTAGGAGCCTTCTAGTTTTTTCCTTAAGAGCCTTAAAACATAATTTTTTTAAAAAAAGGAATTTAAACTTTTTTTTTGTATTGAGGTATAGCCAATTAGCAGTGTTGTGATAGTTTCAGGTGAACAGAAAGGGACTCAGATATACATATATATGTATCCATATCCATTCCCCCCACCCCCAAGCTCCCCTCCCATTCAGGTTACCACATAACATTGAGCAGAGTTTCATGTGCTATATATACAGTAGGCCCTTGTTGGTTATCTATTTTAAATATAGCAGGGTGTACATGTCCATCTCTAAGTGTCCCTTCCCCCTACAGCCATAAGTTCACTCTCTAAGTCTGTTAAAACATGATTTTTGAAGAAAAGTCCTTGCTTCCCAGCCAGTCTTATTAATTCTTTCTTGTGGGGAGGGAAGGCAGCAAAAGAAGTTGTGGTGGGTTGAATATGAGTTGTGGTGGGTTGAATCATGTACCTCTGAAAGATATGGCCACTTGGGACCTGTCAATATGACCTTATTTGGGGGGGAAAGAAAAAGGTCTTTGGAGATGTAACTTAGTTAAGGAACTTGAGACAAGATCATCTTGGATTTGAATGGGCCTTACATTTAGTGTCCTTAGAAGAGAAGAGAAGGGGCAGAGACACTCGGGGGAGGTCATGTGGAGACAGAGGCAGCAACTGGAGCAATGCACACACAAGCCAAGAAACCAAGATTGAAGATTGCCAACAACCACTGGAAGCTAGAGGAGAGTCATGGCACAGTTCTCCCAAGAGCTTCCAGAAGGAATGAGCCCAGCTGAGATGTCGATTTCAGACTTCTGCCTTCTGGAACTGTGGAAAAAAAAAAAAAAACTATTATTTTAAGACACCCAGTCTGTGATAATTTCTTGCAGTAGTCGAAGAAAAGGATACACAGCTTTTCAGCACAGCCCTCACCCAGCTGGGTCTGCCCTCTTGTTGCCCCCTATCCAGTTCTCTTCAGGAGGGAGTTCATATAGTCAGTCGATTGGTAACATTTTTCTAAATACATTTGCTACAAAAATACTTTATATTTTCTTAACCTTTTCTCCCAGTTTAACAGGTTTATTAATATAACAGATGTCTGTTAGATAACTTCATCCAAGGAAAAAGCCAAATCTCAAGGAAGTTGCAGCAAGACACTGGAAGTCTAAAGTCATAGCAAGATCAGTGTCATTCAACTAATATTTACCTTGGATCTAAAATGAACCAGACACTATGGGAGATCAAGAGGTTGAGTCAGATGTTAGTCCTTGCCTTTAGGGATATTAAATCCTATAAAGGATAAAAGACACAATCTTAAACGACCTTTAGGGTTAGAAAGGAGAGAGGTTCGGGGTCGTTCTTTTCCTTCGCTTGGCTGCTTGGGTCTTTGGGGTGCGTTTGCCACTGGGTGGGTCTGGCTGGGGGGGGGGGGGGGGGGGCGGGGGGGCTGGAGGCGGGGCGGGGGCCTGCCGCCGCGCAGGAGAAAGGAATTTTTTTTCCTACCCTGCTCCCTCTAGCAAGGTGCCAATTTCTGCCTTAGGATGGGCTCAGGGCTCACTAGAATGGACTTTTCCATGTAGTTTTCTAAAAGGTAAATTTAGAGAAATGTACATGGGAAGCAGGAAATAGGAGTCAGTTAATGAGTTAGTTGAAGTCCAAGATTGAATGAGGTCAAACACAGGATTCTTGCCTTCAAAGCTGGAGACAAGATTTAAGCACCTATATCATTTAAGAGTGTTTTCACTTAAAAGTATCAGAACACAGAGTGGCTTAGCCAATTATCATCTTTTGTAATCAGCCATCTACAATCTTACATAATCCGCAATCTGCAGGTAGGTAGTTTCCAGTGCGGAGAAAGCAGCAGGTAAGGAACCATCTGGAAATTAACACCAGAAATCAAATTGGCCAGCAAAACTGTGAGGAAAATAAATTTTTGTTGTTTAAGCCACCTAGTCTGTGGGTTTTGTTATGGTAGCCCAAGCTATCACAGGAAGAAAATTTTTCTTAGAAAGCTCCTTGTGAATTTTGCTTCAAATTTAATTGCTGGGAAAAAGTCACATGGCCACCACTAGCTTCATGAGAACTTGGGAAAGTATATGAAAAAATGCAATGAGACCAGCACTATTGGCTTCCATCAGTCACAGCTGACCATGTGTGACTGGATGCATCATCAACCCGAACAAGACAGATGTTCTGTTAACAGAGGAGGGCAAAGGCTTCAGATGGGCAAATGACCTTTGTGCCATAGAGCCTGGGACAGTTAGAGAACTGTGCTCAGGAATTATATCCAAGTAGACATTACTCCCAATTCTATCAGTTAAATGTCTGCTGCTGCTGCTGCTGCTAAGTCGCTTCAGTCGTGTCCGACTCTGTGCGACCCCATAGACGGCAGCCCACCAGGCCCCACCATCCCTGGGATTCTCCAGGCAAGAACACTGGAGTGGGTTGCCATTTCCTCCTCCAATTCATGAAAGTGAAAAGTGAAAGTTAAGTCGCTCAGTCGTGTCCGACTCTTAGCGACCCCATGGACTGCAGCCTACCAGTCTCCTCTGTCCATGGGATTTTCCAGGCAAGAGTACTGGAGTGGGGTGCCATTGCCTTCTCCCAGTTAAATGTCTACTTGGCTATAATTCCATTGCCCTCCTCCTCTGTCAATAGAACGTCTATTTTGTTAGGGATGACTTCAATACAGTTTCCATGCTATGCTGCTGCTAAGTCGCTTCAGTTGTGTCCGACTCTGTGTGACCCCATGGACCGCAGCCCACCAGGCTCCTCCGTCCCTGGGATTCTCCAGGCAAGAACACTGGAGTGAGTTGCCATTTCCTTCCTTCTCCAATAGCCAGTGCATAACACAGAGCTGGTCATTTCTACTTACCATCTTATCCCATCATTTCTGAATAAAGCCCATTGCTCCTTATATTCTAATTCAGTCTGTTTTCCTTGTCTCATATCCTATTCCATCACTCTGTCTAGCCATGTGAATGTGCTGACAGTTGCCTCAGTATATCCAGTATTCTCACATTCTATCCTTAGCTCAAGCAGGTCCTCTCTCCACACTGAATGCAGTCATCCAGTTTCTTTACTTAGTAGACACAGAAAAGCAAAATACAAACTATTTTCTCCAATAGCAAGGCTTGTCCTAGGCAAACAGTGGTTTTCCTGTCTTTGCTTTGAAGTTTTAAATCAGTCTTATTTAATCCACACAACCTGCTCTGTAAGAATTATTGCAGACAAATTCCATTTAGCAGAGAGCTATTCCATTTCATGGAAAGGATAACTGAATCTGGACTATATGAGGGCTGTACAACAAAGGGCCATAGGGATGTTTTTCCTTATCTCATCTACTGGCAATCACCATTTGTTTCTTTTCAAATCAGAAATTGTAACATATACTCACTCATACTTTCTGCAAACTACTATACAAACAACTGTTGGTCACTTCCTCCTAAGCTATTTAAATTGACCTTCATGTGTCAAAGGGCCTCCATCAATCCCTGATTGACTTCTGAATTCTACCATTACTTAGTTACTTCCATCAGTTTTTTTGACAGTGCTCATTTATCATAAAATGTGCATTTTCACATCTGTTGTGAACTCTGCCATAGAGTCTTGCAACATCTCCAACACTATCCATTTATTTGCTATTCATCAGCCATTAAGAGGTCACACTGATCAACAAAACATGAAATAATGGAAGAAAAAAGATCACATCAGAGTAAACAAATTGACTGGGAGCATATGATATTGCTTACTCTATATGTTGATTGATGGGTCACGAGAAAAATATACACTTTAACTGCTCAGTAGAGTAATAAAAAATCCATTCTTCTCTTAAAAAATATAAAAATATTTCTGAGACAGCCTACAACAAGCTAGTACCATATAGATCAGATCAGATCAGTGGCTCAGTCATGTCCAACTTTTTGCAACCCCATGAATCACAGCACGCCAGGCCTCCCTGTCCATCACCAACTCCCAGAGTTCACTCAGACTCACGTCCGTCGAGTCAGTGATGCCATCCAGCCATCTCATCCTCTGTCGTCCCCTTTTCCTCCTGCCCCCAATCCCTCCCAGCATCGGAGTTTTCTCCAATGAGTCAACTCTTCGCATGAGGTGGCCAAAGTACTGGAGTTTCAGTTTTAGCATCATTCCTTCCAAAGAAATCCCAGGGCTGATCTCCTTCAGAATGGATTGGTTGGATCTCCTTGCAGTCCAAGGGACTCTCAAGAGTCTTCTCCAACACCACAGTTCAAAAGCATCAATTCTTTGGCGCTCAGCCTTCTTCACAGTCCAACTCTCACATCCATACATGACCACAGGAAAAACTATAGCCTTGACTAGACAAACCTTTGTTGGCAAAGTAATGTCTGCTTTTGAATATGCTATCTAGGTTGGTCATAACTTTCCTTCCAAGGACTAAGCGTCTTTTAATTTCATGGCTGCAGTCATCATCTGCAGTGATTTTGGAACCCAGAACAATAAAGTCTGACGCTGTTTCCACTGTTTCTCCATCTATTTCCCATGAAGTGATGGGACCAGATGCCATGATCTTCGTTTTCTGAATGTTGAGCTTTAAGCCAACCTTTTCACTCTCCACTTTCACTTTCATCAAGAGGCTTTTTAGTTCCTCTTCACTTTCTGCCATAAGGGTGCTGTCATCTGCATATCTGAGATTATTGATATTTCTCCCAGCAATCTTGATTCCAACTTGTGTTTCTTCCAGTCTAGCGTTTCTCATAATGTACCCTGCATATACGTTAAATAAACATGGTGACAATATACAGCCTTGATGAACTCCTTTTCCTATTTGGAACCAGTCTGTTGTTCCATGTCCAGTTCTGCCTGTGACTTCCTGATCTGCATACAGATTTCTCAAGGGGCAGATCAGGTGGTCTGGTATTCCCATCTCTTTCAGAATTTTCCACAGTTTCTTGTGATCCACACAGTCAAAGGCTTTGGCATAGTCAATAAAGCAGAAATAGATGTTTTTCTGGAACTCTCTTGCTTTTTGCATGATCCAGCAGATGTTGGCAATTTGATCTCTAGTTCCTCTGCCTTTTCTAAAACCAGCTTGAACATCAGGAAGTTCACGGTTCACATATTGCTGAAGCCTGGCTTGGAGAATTTTGAGCATTACTCTACTAGCGTGTGAGATGAGTGCAATTGTGCAGTACCATATAGGTCAGAACTAAATGAGGAATGTTTGCTTACAGGAGATGTAAGTGAGGCAGCGATGGAGAAATGGCTCAAGGCCACTTTCCTAAGATTAGAGCCAAGATTGGAACCCAAGTCTGGTGGCTCAGATGGTAAAGAATCTGCTTGCAATGTGAGAGACCCAGAATTTGATTCCTGGGTCAGGAAGATCCTCTAGAGAAGGGAATGACAATCCATTCCAGTATTCTTGCCTGGAGAATCTCGTGGACAGAGGAGCCTGGTAGGCTACAGTCCATAGGGTTGCAGAGTCAGACATGACCAAGTGACTAACACTTTCACTTTCACTGCCTTGCTCTGTGGCAGATGTTCTTTTCCCCATACCACTCTCTCTTTCTATAGGTCTTGACACATGCTGTTGTAATCATTACTTTTTTTTTTTTTTTTTCTAAATTGTCTCCCTCTTTAAAGTGGATTGAGGAAGAGAATGTTACGGCTGGTTTGATCTTCCATGCAGACCACTAACATTTTCTATCAGCAATAAGGCTGTTTCTCTTACCATTCATGTATTCTTACCTGAATATCAGTTTTTACCTTTTCTGTGAGAAGGTTTGGGAATGTATATACACACAGATTTTATTCCAAATTCTGGAGGCTGGCTTGTTTCACACCTGTTTTTGTGTATCATGTCACTTGTCTTAAAGTCTCAACAGAAAATTTTAGCTTAACATTCTCTTATTTGTTCAAAGCTTGGGTTGAATAAAATTATATCTTCACTTTTCAGTTCTATACATTGAAGTAACAAAATTTGAAGATTGATAAATTTTACATTCCCTTAAATTTTACCTTCTTCAGTTTATGGTGTGAATTTTATGAGTTGGAAAGAAAATACCCAGCATACATTAGAGTCCCTGTTAGATGGTTTTACATTTGATTTTGCTAATCAGGCAAACTTTTCTTCTTTAATGAGCTCAGAGCCTGGCTGCAGTTTGCCCAGAGGCATGGGAAATTCAATTGCTCAGTCATTCTACACATTGAGTTTCTGATCTCAGTTTGATAGTTTTCTATTTGGGTGAGAGGGGATCCTCACATTACATCTTCTTCCAACCAAATATAAATATTTTATTTGAATAAGATTATGATTACTTTGTACAAACATAACTCATGAATGCATTGGTGACTATGAATTTTAGATATTTGTGAGGCCTCCCTGTTGACAGGCTAAGTCACTGGTTGTTTTACTTTCTTGTACTCTAGAGTTTACAGTTTCCACAGTTTATCATCACAAGTGCTTATTAGCAATAATAGCAGCTTTCTTGTCCATTCATAGAGACACTCTAATATTTGCATTTTCTGTAATGAGAATTAGTGTTGCTTAGAAGAATTTTTGCCTCTGAGGAAAAGCTTTTAAGAGATTACCTATAGGCTAGAAATAACTGCATAGAAAAAGAACTAGACCAAGACTCCAGAGACCTGGATTAAAGTTCAAGAATGCTTGAGACAAACTCAAGCATAGTTTCCTAACTATGTTATTATCCTAGTTTTTAATGTTATTTTTTAATGGTTTTAAAATCTTTTTTTTCTGTGTAAGTAAATTCTCTTTTAGAGTGCCTCAAAATAATGTCTAATATTATTTAGTATATAAATAGATAATCCCATAATTTGTTTAAGCTTTTACAGTTTTCAAGAAAGTTTAATATAATCTAGAAATATCAATTTTTTGCAAGATATGGTGTTTATAAATCACATCAATTTAGTCTCACACACTTTTTATTTAGAATAAATCATCCAGCATTACAAAATGATAACATAAAAGATAGAAATTATCTGTAAGCATTGTATTAACCACTGTTTATAGTTTATTTTTTGTCTTGTCTTTATTTTATTTTATTTTTTAACTTTACAATATTGAATTGGTTTTGCCTGTTTATAGTTTAGTATACATTTCTCTGATACTTATTTTTCTAAACATTTACTTGTGGTGATTTTTTTCTTTTTAAACAAAGATAGAACATCATCATCCATGCAGTTTTTTCATATATCGATAGCTCTTGAATAACCTCTTGTATTTACATTATGTCAAATTTATTTCACCTTTTAAATTGCTACACAGTGTTCTAGAGTTCATTCAGCCAGTCAATTATTGATAGACATTTAGACTTTTCCCAGTGTTTCTTTAATATGATCGAAACTGCATAGATTTTTTTCACTTGTGTTTGGAATTTCTACAAGTACATCTGAAGGATAAATTTCTGTTTAGAATATCTGTGTTTTAGAACAAGAGCATTTGCAAATTTAAAAGCCATTCCCAAATTGTCTTCCAAAAAAGGTTATATCAGTTTCCACTCCCATCAACAGTGCATAATCAGAGTTTGACAAACTACTTATTTTCTTATCCTTTTTTCAACATGTGTAAAATGAGTTGGCTGGAGCAAATGCATTTATATTCTTGCCTGATTATCTCCCACCATGGTTGGCAAACTCCTAAGGTCAGGCAGTATGCTTGCTCAACTTTAATTACTTAGTGTATAGTGTATAGCACATTGCCTAGCACATAGTGCATCAGTGATTAGAACGTGAGATAACAAAATACATACGTGTGTGTGTGTGTGTGTGTGTGTGTGTATGCTCTTTGCCTTGTGTTCTAATGAGGTAACTCTTGGTAGGCTCCTGGATGGGTGCTGGTCACCAGAAAGATGAAGCCATGATTAGAAACTTGGAATTTTCAACCCTACTCCCCATTCTCCAGAGAAAGGAGAGAAGCTGGAAATGAAGTTAATGATCCATCATGCTAGGTGACGGTGCTTCCATACAGATCCCTCAAGTGAATCTGAAGAGCTTCTGGGTTGGTGATTGCTTAGAGGAGCTAGGACTGTAGTGCTCGGGGAGAAAGCATGGAAGAAGCTCTGTGTCACTTCCCTATACGTCTCGTTCATCTGAATGTTCATCTGTATCTTTTATCATATCCTTTTACAGTAAACCAGTAATCAGCAAGTATTCTGCTTTCCTTAATTCTGTGAGCTGCTCTAGCAAATTAATTGAACCCAAGGTGAGGGCTTTGGGAATCTCTGATTTATAGCTAATGGCTCAGAAACACTGGTGACAAACTGGACTTACTATTGAAATTAGAGTGGGAGCAGTCTTGTGGGACTGAGCACTACTTAAGCTATGCATCTAATGATACCTCAAGGTAGGTAGTGTGAGAGTTGAGCTAAATTGGAGGACAGCCAGCTGGTGTCACAGAATTGTTTGGTATGGGGACAGTTCCCACACATTTAGTGACCGGAAGTCTCAGAAGTGAAGTGTTCTGTGTGAGTGGTAAAGGGGAGACTCACAAGGAAATGAGTTTTCCCTACTCAGGAAGGCTCTTGAATTCATACAGCTCTTACATAGTATCTTTCAATTGGTGATGATAGTAGGTTGAAAATAAAACTGTCCCCTTTTATAAAGGTAGCAAAAGATCAAGAAAATTTTAGTGTATACCATCATCAGTTCAGTTCAGTTCAGTCACTCAGTCGTGTCCGACTCTTTGCGATCCCATGAATCGCAACACGCCAGGCCTCCCTGTCCATCACCAACTCCCGGAGGTCACTCAGACTCACATCCATTGAGTCAGTGATGCCATCCAGCCATCTCATCCTCTGTCGTTCCCTTCTCCTCCTGCCCCTAATCCCTCCCAGCATCAGAGTCTTTTCCAATGAGTCAACTCTTTGCATGAGGTGGCCAAAGTACTGGAGTTTCAGCTTTAGCATCATTCCTTCCAAAGAAATCCCAGGGCTGATCTCCTTCAGAATGGACTGGTTGGATCTCCTTGCAATCCAAGGGACTCTCAAGAGTCTTCTCCAACACCACAGTTCAAAAGCATCAATTCTTCGGCGCTCAGCCTTCTTCACAGTCCAGCTGTCACATCCATACATGACCACAGGAAGAACCATAGCCTTGACTAGACGAACCTTTGTTGGCAAAGTAACGTCTCTGCTTTTGAATATGCTATCTAGGTTGGTCATAACTTTCCTTCCAAGGAGTAAGCATCTTTTAATTTCAAGGCAGCAGTCACCATCTGCAGTAATTTTGGAGCCCAGAAAAATAAAGTCTGACACTGTTTCCACTGTTTCCCCATCTATTTGCCATGAAGTGATGGGACCGGATGCCATGATCTTCGTTTTCTGAATGTTGAGCTTTAAGCCAACTTTTTCACTCCCTGCTTTTACTTTCATCAAGAGGCTTTTTAGTTCCTCTTCACTTTCTGCCAACAAAGGTTCGCCTAGTCAAGGCTATGGTCTTTCCTGTGGTCATGTATGGATGTGAGAGCTGGACTGTGAAGAAGGCTGAGCGCCGAAGAATTGATGCTTTTGAACTGTGGTGTTGGAGAAGACTCTTGAGAGTCCCTTGGACTGCAAGGAGATCCAACCAATCCATTCTGAAGGAGATCAGCCCTGGGATTTCTTTGGAAGGAATGATGCTAAAGCTGAAACTCCAGTATTTTGGCCACCTCGTGTGAAGAGTTGACTCATTGGAAAAGACTCTGATGCTGGGAGGGATTGGGGGCAGGAGGAGAAGGGGACGACAGAGGATGAGATGGCTGGATGGCATCACTGACTCGATGGATGTGAGTCTGAGTGACCTCCGGGAGTTGGTGATGGACAGGGAGGCCTGGCGTGCTGCAACTCATGGGGTCGCAGAGTCAGACACAACTGAGCGACTGATCTGATCTGATCTGATCTGATCACTTTCTGCCATAAGGGTGGTTCATTTGCATATCTGAGGTTATTGATATTCTCCCAGAAATCTTGATTCCAACTTGTGTTTCTTTCAGTCCAGCGTTTCTCATAATGTACCCTGCATATAAGTTAAATAGGCAGGGTGACAATATACAGCCTTGATGTACTCCTTTTCCTATTTGGAACCAGTCTGTTGTTCCATGTGCAGTTCTAACTGCTGCTTCCTGACCTGCATACAGATTTCTCAAGAGTCAGGTCATGTGGTCTGGTATTCCCATCTCTTTCAGAATTTTCCAGTTTATTGTGTTCCACAAAGTCAAAGGCTTTGGCATAGTCAATAAAGGAGAAATAGATATTTTTCTGGAACTCTCTTGCTTTGTCGATGATCCAGCAGATGTTGGTAATTTGGTCTCTGGTTCCTCTGCCTTTTCTAAAACCTGCTTGAATATCAGGAAGTTCACGGTTCACATATCGCTGAAGCCTGGATTGGAGAATTTTGAGCATTACTTTACTAGCATGTGAGATGAGTGCAATTGTGCGATAGTTTGAGCATTCTTTGGCATTGCCTTTCTTTGGGATTGGAATGAAAACTGACCTTTTCCAGTCCTGTGGCCACTGCTGAGTTTTCCAAATTTGCTGGCATATTGAGTGCAGCACTTTCACAGCATCATCTTTCAGGATTTGAAATAGCTCAACTAGAATTCCATCACCTCCACTAGCTTTGTTCATAGTGATGCTTTCTAAGGCCCACTTGACTTTACATTCCAGGATGTCTGGCTCTAGGTCAGTGATCACACCATCATGATTATCTGGGTTGTGAAGATCTTTTTTGTACAGTTCTTCTGTGTATTCTTGCCATCTCTTCTTAATATCTTCTGCTTCTGTTAGGACCATACCATTTCTGTCCTTTATCGAGCCCATTTTTGCATGAAATGTCCCCTTGGTATCTCTAATTTTCTTGAAGAGATCTCTAGTCTTTCCCATTCTGTTGTTTCCCTATTTCTTTGCATTGATTGCTGAGGAAAGCTTTCTTATCTCTTCTTGCTATTCTTTGGAACTCTGCATTCAGATGCTTATATCTTTCCTTTTGTCCTTTGCTTTTCGCTTCTCTTCTTTTCACAGCTATTTGTAAGGCCTCCCCAGACAGCCATTTTGCTTTTTTACATTTCTTTTCCATGGGGATGGTCTTGATCCCTGTCTCCTGTACAATGTCACGAACCTCATTCCATAGTTCATCAGGCACTCTATCTATCAGATCTAGGCCCTTAAATCTATTTCTCACTTTGACTGTATAATCATAAGGGATTTGATTTAGGTCATACCTGAATGGTCTAGTGGTTTTCCCTACTTTCTTCAATTTCAGTCTGAATTTGGCAATAAGGAGTTCATGATCTGAGCCACAGTCAGCTCCTGGTCTTGTTTTTGCTGACTGTATAGAGCTTCTCCATCTTTGGCTGCAAAGAATATAATCAATGTGATTTTGTTGTTGACCATCTGGTGATATCCATGTGTAGAGTCTTGTCTTGTTTTGTTGGAAGAGGGTGTTTGCTATGACCAGTGCGTTTTTTTTTTTTTTTTTTTTTTTGGCAAAACTCTATTAGTCTTTGCCCTGCTTCATTCCGTATTCTAAGGCCAAATTTGCCTGTCACTCCAGGTGTTTCTTGACTTCCTACTTTTGTATTCTAGTCCCCTATAATGAAAAGGACATCTTTTTTGGGTGTTAGTTCTAAAAGATCTTGTAGGTCTTCATCAGATCAGATCAGATCAGTCGCTCAGTCGTGTCCGACTCTTTGCGACCCCATGAACTGCAGCACGCCAGGCCTCCCTGTCCATCATGCTGCTGCTGCTGCTGCTGCTAAGTCGCTTCAGTCGTGTCCGACTCTGTGCGACCCCATAGACGGAAGCTCACCAGGCTCCCCTGTCCCTGGGATTCTCCAGGCAAGAACACTGGAGTGGGTTGCCATTTCCTTCTCCAATGCATGAAAGTGAAAAGTCAAAGTGAAGTCGCTCAGTCGTGTCCGGCTCTTAGCGACCCAACGGACTGGAGCCTACCAGGCTCCTCCGTCCATGGGATTTTCCAGGCAAAAGTACTGGGGTGGGGTGCCATTGCCTTCCCCGCCCTGTCCATCATAGAACCATTCAATTTCAGCTTCTTCAGCATTACTGGTTGGGGCATAGACTTGGATTACTGTGATATTGAATGGTTTGCCTTGGAAATGAACAGAGATCATTCTGTTGTTTTTGAGATTGCATCCAAGTAATGCATTACAGACTTTTTGTTGACCATGATGGCTACTCCATTTCTTCTGAGGGATTCCTGCCCACAGTAGTAGATATAATGGTCATCTGAGTTAAATTCACCCATTCCAGTCCATTTGAGTTCACTGATTTCTAGAATGTCGACATTCCCATCATGAGGAGAGCTAAATCAACTCTTAATTCTAGATGGTCTTAAGACTACTGTCTCCCTCTGATTAAATCTGAGACTATTTGATCAATTATAAAATTGATCAAATTGAGTAAAGTAATGCTCAAAATTCTCCAAGCCAGGCTTCAGCAATATGTGAACCGTGAACTTCCTGATGTTCAAGCTGGTTTTAGAAAAGGCAGAGGAACCAGAGATCAAATTGCCAACATCCGCTGGATCATGGAAAAAGCAAGAGAGTTCCAGAAAAACATCTATTTCTGCTTTATTGACTATGCCAAAGCCTTTGACTGTGTGGATCACAATAAACTGTGGAAAATTCTGAAAGAGATGGGAATACCAGACCACCTGATCTGCCTCTTAAAAAATCTGTATGCAGGTCAGGAAGCAACAGTTAGAACTGGTCATGGAACAACAGACTGGTTCCAAATAGGAAAAGGAGTACGTCAAGGCTGCATATTGTCACCATGTTTATTTAACTTATATGCAGAGTACATCATGAGAAATGCTGGACTGGAAGAAACACAAGTTGGAATCAAGATTGCCGGGAGAAATATCAATAACCTCCGATATGCAGATGACACCACTCTTATGGCAGAAAGTGAAGAGGGGCTAAAAAGCCTCTTGATGAAAGTGAAAGTGGAGAGTGAAAAGGTTGGCTTAAAGCTCAACATTCAGAAAACGAAGATCATGGCATCTGGTCCCATCACTGCATGGGAAATAGATGGGGAAACAGTGTCAGACTTTGTTTTTCTGGGCTCCAAGATCACTGCAGATGGTGACTGCAGCCATGAAATTAAAAGACGCTTGCTCCTTGGAAGGAAAGTTATGACCAACCTAGATAGCATATTCAAAAGCAAAGACATTACTTTACCAACAAAGGTTCGCCTAGTCAAGGCTATGGTCTTTCCTGTGGTCATGTATGGATGTGAGAGCTGGACTGTGAAGAAGGCTGAGCGCCGAAGAATTGATGCTTTTGAACTGTGGTGTTGGAGAAGACTCTTGAGAGTCCCTTGGACTGCAAGGAGATCCAACCAGTCCATTCTGAAGGAGATCAATCCTGGAATTTCTTTAGAAGGAATGATGCTAAAGCTGAAACTCCAGTATTTTGGCCACCTCATGCGAAGAGTTGACTCATTGGAGAAGACTCTGATGCTGGGAGGAATTGAGGGCAGGAGGAGAAGGGGACGCCAGAGGATGAGATGGCTGGATGGCATCACTGACTCGATGGATGCGAGTCTGAGTGACCTCCGGGAGCTGGTGATGGACAGGGAGGCCTGGCGTGCTGCGGTTCATGGGGTCGCAAAGAGTCGGACACGACTGAGCGACTGATCTGATCTGATTTGATCAATTAAAGGAAATGTTTTCAGATGTTTATTATAGAGTCTTAATGGGACTTCCACTTTTCCCAGTGACAGTTTTATATTTTTATATCTATTCTTCTCTGTGATAATGGTAATATTTTGGGTTTTCATGAGAATTTCTAACAGTATATGGCAGAAATACAAGCCTGCAATTACTATATATATATTCTTTTAGTTCAGCGTAATTCAAATTAGGAAGCATAGGGCTTCCCTCATAGCTCAGTCGGTAAAGAATCTGCCTGCAATACAGGAGACTGGGGTTCAATTCCTGGGTTGGGAAGATCCCCTGGAGAAGGAAATGACAGCCCACTCCAGTATTCTTGCCCAGAGAATCCCATGGACAGAGGAGACTTGCAGGCTACAGTCCATGGGGTTGTAAGAGTCGGACATGACTTAGCGACTAAAGAGAGAGAAAGAGAGAATGTGAATGCAAGAAGGGAATGTTATGCTGGAGTTCCTAAATGGGATAAGCAATGGTGAAAAAATTTATGACTTGAAGAGACATACAGAGTATTTTTCTTGGCCCTCAAAGGCAATGGAAAATGTGTGATACTGGGATCAGGTAGACTTGGTCCTACCAATTATTTTCTCTGAGTCAGAATATGTCTGTTTCCTCATCTATAAAATGGGAATAATTTATTACCTACATATGAGGATTATTAGAGATTATTCTGAAAATCAACCAATATTCATCTTTGAGGTGCCAGCCCTCCACTGAAAAGTATTCTTGCCTCTCTTCTCCCATAAGATAAGGTAAAATTACCTTGTCTCTGGGCATTCCCCCACCCCCACTCTACACCAGGACCCTCTACTATCACTGCAGTTCTTATTGTATCGAAATTGAATCTACGTATACCTGTCACTTGCCACTAGACTGTGATATCCTTATAACTTTTATGTCTTCAGCACTTAATAGAGAACCAACTCATCAAGGAGTATGAGCTCAGTAAATATTGTGAATAAATGACATATTTCAGGTTCTTGCTTGGCACTTAAAATATTTTGTCCTTGACTTCTTTTGTAAATTTGCATCTCCAACATTTTTTATCAAGGAAAAGATTTATCTTTTGTTTATGATGCTTTAACTATTAAAATGCAAGAGTAGTACTGTTTTTGGATCCATTCTAGGTAATTAGATACACTGTGAGAGATGTGATTCATGGGAGGTTAAGATTTATCAAACTACATGAATAACAGGATGACCTTTAATCATAGCCTATGCACATACATCCAGAAAAAATTAATTATTTGACCTCTTTGTCCATATTTTTTGTAAATATATAACTTGACAGTGCCAATTTATATCCTCAAAGCAATGTTTTGGAGACCTTTTCCCATTTGTCTCAGCTGCCTTATTTCACTGTATTACAAACACAGTGAAATAATGTTAATTCTGTGCTTAATCATGCTTAGCATAATATATATGCAGCCTCGTGTTTATCAGTTGGATAAAACAAAAATGCTGTTGTTTCTTCCCACCTTCCTTCTGCTTATTATTTGTTGATTTTTGAAAACAGCTGGGGTTGTTCCATGTGAATGGAAACAATTTCAAGGCGGTACAATAAATGCTTTCTCTCTCAACTCTGTCTTATATCAACTGTGATCTTTGTTTTTTAAAGTTTTCATGCAAACTTTTAACCCAATTTTTTGCTATCCTTTCAGATCAAAAGAAATCTATTAAATTAAAAAATGTTCACATTTGAATTTTTCAAAGGCTTACATACTTCATCCATTGAAACAAGAACTTCCATATCTCAAAATTGACTATTAAAGTCTGTCTGGCATGTGTTGATTCATTTTGACATAAAAACCATCTTAATATGATGACTGGGTTTTTATGGCTTCAGTTCAGTTCAGTCTCTCAGTCATGTCCAACTCTTTGTGACCCCATGAACCACAGCATGCCAGGCCTCGCTGTCCATCACCAACTCCCAGAGTCCATCCAAACCCATGTCCATTGTGTCAGTAATACCGTCCAACCATCTCATCCTCTGTCATCCCCTTCTCCTCCTGCCCTCAATCTTTCTCAGCATTAGGGTCTTTACAAATGAGTCAGGTCTCTGCACCAGGTGGCCAAATAATTACAGTTTCAGCTTCAACATCAGTCCTTACAATGAACACCCAGGACTGATCTCCTTTAGGATGGACTGGTTGGATCTCCTTGAAGTCCAAGAGGCTCTCAAGAGTCTTCTCCAACACCACAGTTCAAAAGCATCAATTCTTCAGTGCTCAGCTTTCTTTATAGTCCAACTCTCACGTCCATACATGACTACTGGAAAAACCATAGCTTTGACTAGATGGATCTTTGTTGCAAAGTAATGTCTCTGCTTTTGAATATGCTGACTAAGTTGATCATAACTTTCCATCCAAGGAGCAAGCATCTTTTAATTTCATGGCTGAAATCACCATCTGCAGTGATTTTGGAGTCCAAAAAAAATAAAGTCAGCTACTGTTTCCACTGTTTCCCCATCTATTTGCCATGAAGTGATGGGACCAGATGCCTTGAGCTTAATTTTCTGAATGTTGAGCTTTAAGCCAACTTTTTTACTCTCCTCTTTCACTTTCATCAAGAGGCTTTTTTTAGTTCCTCTTCACTTTCTGCCATAAGAGTGGTGTCATGTGCATATCTGAGGTTGTTGATATTTTTCCCAGTAGTCTTGATTCCAGTTTGTGCTTCTTCCAGCCCAGCATTTTTCATGATGTACTCTGCATAGAAGTTAAATAAGCAGGGTGATAATAGACAGCCTTGATGTATTCCTTTTCCTATTTGGAACCAGTCTGTTGTTCCATGTCTAGTTCTAACTGTTGCTTCCTGACTTGCATACAGGTTTCTCAAGAGGCAGGTCATGTGGTCTGGTATTCCCATCTCTTTCAGAATTTTCCACAGTTTATTGTGATCTACACAGTCAAAGGCTTTTAAAGTAGAAATAGATGTTTTTCTGGAACTCTCTTGGTTTTTTGATAATCCGGCAAATGTTGGCAATTTGGTCTTTGGTTCATCTGCCTTTTCTAAAACCAGCTTGAACATCTGGAAGTTCACAGTTCACGTATTGCTGAAGCCTGGCTTGGAGAATTTTGAGCATTACTTTACTAGCATGTGAGATGAGTGCAATTGTGTGGTAGTATGAGCATTCTTTGGCATTGCCTTTCTTTGGGATTGGAATGAAAACTGACCTTTTCCAGTCCTGTGGCCACTGCTGAGTTTTCCAAATTTGCTGGCATATTGAGTGCAGCACTTTCACAGCATCATCTTTCAGGATTTGGAATAGCTCAGCTGGAATTCCATCACCTCCACTAGCTTTGTTCGTAGTGATGCTTCCTAAGGCACACCTGATCACAATCCAGGATTCTCGTGTTTTTAACTGTTAGTACATGTAACTTAGGAGTTGGATAGTGAGTCGCTTTTGCATAGTATTTATTTTAAAAGGGTCCTTTCAGGTAGTTTGTCATTAGAGATGAGTTTACTAAAAACAAAAAAAAACACAAGGAAAGTTCCTTTAAATTTTTTTCAGTGCAGGGTCAAAACTTCAATTAGAACATCAGTGTAATTATTGAAAATCATTATAGTTGATGTGGTTTATCCTGAACGTTCTAAGATTAAAATTCATGAAAAATATTCTTGGTGGCAGTCAATATTTGTTAAAGATTAACATATATTTTTATTTTTGGGCCCACCGTGTGGCATGTGGGATCCTCATTCCCTGATCAGGGATTGAACCTGTGCTCCCTGCAGGGGAAAGAGTGGAGTACTATCCACTGGATTTCCAAGGATTTCCCAAAGTAGCATCATATTTGAGAGTAGTTTTATAAGTAAAACTTAGGTCATTATAAAACATGAGATATGCTTTAATAATAATAGCCATACTTATTAAACAACTATTCTATGTCAAGCGTTTTACATAAATTATATATTATTATCTCATTTATTCCTCAGAGCAATCCCTTTCAAGGATGAGGACCAGAAAGTTAAGGATTTGTTCAGATTTGGTAAGTGGAAGATGCAGATCCGAAGCCCTGCTTGCATGTGCTGAATTGTTGCTCTGTATCTGTTGATATTGCTCATTTTCCTTCACTCATCCTGCCACCAGGGGGACCCAGGTGATAGAGAGCCAAATGAAAGCTCCAGCCAAGGGCCTACTCTATTCTGAACATTGTGTGTGTACTCAGTCAGTCCAACTCTTTGAGACCCCAAGGTGCAGCCCACCAGGCTCCTCTGTCCAAGAACTTTTTCCAAACAAGAATACTGGAGTGAGTTGCCATTTCCTACTCCAGGGGGTCTTTCCAACCCAGGAATTGAACCCTGCATCTCCTGCATTGGCAGGCGGATTCTTTACCATTAAGCCACCTGGAATCTATTGCTGATACCCTAAATCTTTTCTATCTTTCCTTCTCAGTAAACTTAACACATCCAGAAAGGAATTTTTAGGCTCATTTTTCTTCTTCCTTATAAGTCTTTCTTTTTGTTCTAGCAAATTCTAAATGCTAGAAAGCCTCTTCCTTTAGTATAGGTTGCTCAAGGTGGTAACATCAACTAGTGCCATGATTTCTTCCTTTTGTTTCTTTCCTTCTGATCCTCTGTCTTTGTCAACACTGACTGGCATGTAATAAGTGCTCAATAAATGGCAGCTATTGTGCAGTGGTAAGGACTCCCCCTGCCAATGCAGGAGATGCAGGAGACTTGGGTTTGATCCCTGGATTGGGAAGATCCCCTAGAGTAGGAAATGATAACCCACTGCAGTATTCCTGCCTAGAAAACCCCATGGACAGAGAAACCTGGTGGGCTACAGTCCGTGGAGTCACAGAGTCAGACACGACTGAGCTACTGAGCACCTTGCTACTTTCCAGGTTCTAGGGCCTCCGCCCTGAAGGGATTTTTGGTATTAACAATAATCACAGCAAATATTTACTATACACTATATACTAGAATCTCTTTCAAGTACTTTAAATGCATGTGTTGTTATTATGTCTGTCTTTATCAAGCAAGGAAAAGGTGAAGCTCAGCGAGTACATTACCTAAGATAACACTGATAACTGGTTGGCAGTGATAGTTCTGGAGCTCAAGTTTTCTGACTTCCAGTCCTCTACTGACTCACGTGATGGTTGTAGAAATGTATTGCTCAAGTTTCCTTCAAGAGAATATGCTGTGAGGACCATAGTTGATGACAGACTCCAGCTTCCAAACCCTATAAAACCCCCATGGTATTCATACCAAACCATGCTTCCTACCCTTGGACTGCACTCAGATACTGATTGAGTGTGGTAGGAATCATAATACTGGCTTATTCCAGAAATGGAAAAATAATTCAACATCAGCAACTCTGTTAATATAATTCACCTAGAGAAAAACAAATAAAAGAAATCACATAATCATACCAATCAAGGGTTGGAAAGCAACTCAATAAACTAGGAATTATATGGTAACGTTTTAAACTAATAATTGCCATCTAAAAGTTAGTATCATGTGTTAATGAAAACACAATGAGAAGATCCCCATAATGTCAAGAATAAAGCCAGAGCATCACTACTTTTTTACTTGAAAAACTTGCTCCACGTTTTTTATTTCAAGCAAGGACACTTGTTCCTTGGAAGAAAAGCTATGACAAACCTAGACAATGTATTAAAAAGCAGAGACATTACTTTGCCAATAGGGCCATATAGTCAAAGCTATGGTTTTTCCAGTAGTCATATATGGATATGAGAGTTGGGCCATAAAGAAAGCTGAGCGCTGAAGAACTGATGCTTTTGAACTGTGGTATAAGAAAAGACTCTTAAGAGTCCCTTGGCCTGCAAGGAGATCAAACCGGTCAATCTTAAAGGAAATCAATCCTGAATATTCACTGGAGGAACTAATGCTGAGGCTGAAACTCCAGTACTTTGGCCACCTGATGTGAAGAGCCAGCTCACTGGAAAAGACCCTGATGCTAGGAAAGTTTGAAGGCAGGAGGATAGGGGAGTGACAGAGGACGAGATAGTTGGATGGAATCACCAAATCAATGGACATGAGTTTGATCAAGCTCTGGGAAATGGTGAAGGACAGGGAATCTTGGTGTGCTGCAGTCCATGGGGTCACAAAGAGTTGGACACAGCTAAGTGACTAAACAACGACAATTGAAATATAGTTGATGTAGAGTAATATTTTAGTTTCAGGTGCACTACATCGTGATTTGACATTTGCATATGTTATGAAATGATCATCATGACAAATCTAGTAACCATCTGTTCCTATACAAAATAATTAAGATATTATTGACCATATTCTTTACATTGTATATTACATCCTCATGGGTTATATATTTTATAAATGGAGGTTTGTGCCTGTTAATCTCTTTTACTTATTTTGTCTCCCACCTTCTAGCAACCACAAGTTTGTTCTGAGTCTGTTTTTATTTTGTTTTATTTGTGTTTTAGCTTTCACATTTAAGTCAGGTCATCCAGTATCTGTCTTTTTCTATCTGACTTATTTCACTTAACATAATATTCTTTAGATTCATTGATGTTGTCACAAATGGCAAATTTCATTGTTTTTTTATGAGAGTAATATTCCATTGTGTGTGTGTGTGTGTGTGTATATATATATGCATGCCACATTTTCTTTATTTATTCAGCTATTGATGGACATTTAGATTGTTTACATGTCTTGTCTATTTAATGCTACGGTGAACAATAGGGTGAATATATCTTTTTAAATTAGTGATTTTGTTTTCTTTGGGTAAATACCTAGATGTGAAGTTGATGGATTATATGGCAGTTCTATTTTTAATTTCTTGAGGAGACTCCATACTGTTTTCCACCAATTTATGATCCCACAAACAAGGGTTCCCTCTTTGCCACATCCTCGCCAACACTTGTTTCTTGTTTTTTTGATAATTGCCATTTTTATAGGTGTGATGCGGTAGCTCACTGTAGTTTTGACTTGCATTTCCCTGATGATTAGTGATGTTAAGCACTTTTTCAGGTGTCTGTAGGCCATCTGTACAAAAATTTCTGTTCAATGCCTCTGCCCATTTTTTAATTGAGTTTGTTTTTTTGATATTGAGTTGCATGAGTTCTTTATATATTTTAGATATCAACCTCATTGCATATATCTGATATTGCAAATATCTTCTCTCATTCAGTAGGCTAACTTTTGTTTTCTTGATAGTTTCCTTTGCTATGCAAAGCTGTTTAGTTGATATCGTCCCATTTGTTTATTTTTGCTTTTGTGTCCCATGCCCGAGGAGATAAAATACAGAATGTATTACAAATTTCTGTGTCATCCTTACTCAGAAGCCATGCTAATCCTCTTGGTATTGCTCCAGTTTTAGCATATGTGTTGCCCACGCAAGCCCTCACTACTGATTTTTTAACATGGTTCTGAAGGTACATGCCAGAACAATTAAAGAGGAGATTATGAGGTGTGTATATATATATATATACACACATATATGAAAAAGGTTGTAATATATGCAAATTTTATACTTGCTTACATAAATACACAAAAGAATTTTTAGATGGCTGAGTATAATAGTAAAGAGCAAACAACTTTTATAAGTACAGACAATAACCAATTGGAAGTTATAATGAAACAAAATACCACATTTGCAATAGAAAAAATAAATTTAACCAGAAATATGCAAAATCAGTACAAATTAGGAAAACATACATTTTCTTTAATATGAAAATTCAATATTACAAAGATGTCAGCTCTTCCTAATGTAAGTAATAAACTTAATTCTATATCAATAACTAGAGTAAAGTGTTACTTATTTGCTCTTTTTTGAACTGGAAAGACTGATTCACATGGAAAATAGGAAAAATGTTCAAGAAAATTCTGGTCTAAGAAGAGTAACAAGTTACAGTCTCTCCCATATTTTAAAATATTGAGTTTCCTGGACTCAGCAATGAAGACCAAGTAAATAGAGTCACAGTCATGAACTGTGGTGTTGGAGAAGACTCTTGAGAGTCCCTTGGACTGCAAGGAGATCCAACCAGTCAATTCTAAAGGAGATCAGTCCTGGGTGTTCTTTGTAAGGAATGATGCTAAAGCTGAAACTCCAGTACTTTGGCCACCTCATATGAAGAGCTGACTTATTGGAAAAGACTCTGATGCTGGGAGGAATTGGAGGCAGGAGGAGAAGTGGATGACAGAGGATGATATGGCTAGATGGCATCACTGACTCGATGGACGTGAGTTTGGGTGACCTCTGGGAGTTGGTGATGGACAGGGAGGCCTGGCGTGCTGCGGTTCATGGGGTCACAAAGAGTCGGACATGACTGAGTGACTGAACTGAACTGAATGTAATAATAATGTATGACTAGACATGCAGATAAATAGAACAGACAAGAAAGTCTGTTAAGTAGACCCAAATATGTGCTTGATATTAGTGTATGGCAAGAATGGCATAACAAATCAGTAGGTAAGTGATGAATTTTTTAAGAAGCAACAGTTAGAACCCTGTATGGAACAACTGATTGTTTCGGGATTGAGAAAGAATTACAACAGGGCTGTCTGCTGTCACTGTTTGTTTAATCTATACACTGAGCACATCATGAGAAATGCCGAGCTGGCTGAATTACAAGTTGCAATCAAGATAGACGGCAGAAACATCAACAACTTCAGATATGTGGATGATAGCACCCTAATGGCAGAAAGCAAAGAGGAGCTGAAGAGCCTCTTCATGAGAATGAAGGAGGAGAGTGAAAGAGCCAGCTTAAAACTAAATATTGAGAAAACTAAGATCATGGTATCTGGCCCCATTACATGGCAGTTAGAGGGAGAAAGGTGGAAGTAGTAACGGATTTCTGCTTCTTGGGCTCTAAAATCACTTCAGATGGTGGCTGCAGCCATGTAATCAGATGTTTGCTTCTTGGCAGGAAAGCTATGAGAAACCTAAACAGTGTGTTAAAAAGTAGAGACATTACTGCCAACAAAGATCCGTATACTCAAGGCAATGGTCTTCCCAGTGGTCACGTAAGGTTGTGTGGGCTGGACCGTAAAGAAGGCAGAGCATGGAAGAATTGATGCCTTTGAACTGTGGTGCTGGAGAAGGTTCCCGAGAGTCCCTTGGACAGCAAGGAGATCAAACCAGTCAAAATTAAGGGAAATCAACTCTGAATACTTGTTGGAAGGACTGATGCGGAAGCTGAAACTCCAGTATTTTGGTCATCTGATGTGAACAGCTGACTTGTTGGAAAAGTCCTTGATGCTGGGAAAGATTGAGGGTAGAAGGAGAAGAGGGAGTCAGAGGATGAGATGGCTGGCTAACATCACCAATGCAATGGACATGAACTTGGGTAAACTTCGGGAGGTGGTGGGGGACAGGGAGGTCTGGTATGGTGCAGTCCATGGGGTCGCAAAGAGTTGAACACTACTGGGAGACCGAACAACAGCAACATTGGAACAGCTGGATAGTAATCTGGAAAATAAAAATGTTTTGGGGCTCTTACCTCATTTCTTATCCCCAGATTCCAAATATTTCAAAGATTTAAATACAAAAATATAAGTATACTATGGAAATACTTTGTATGTATACACACAGGTGTGTGTGTGTGTATGTGTGTATGTAAAATGTTTCAAGGTTCAGAAGACATTCCTAAGGTTAATCCAAAACTAAGAAATATTAAGTTAAAAGACAGATTAAGTTGACCATATAAAACTAAAATAAAATTATCTTGTCATTAAAATCCATTAAAAATGCAAATGACAAGCCAGGGGAAAATATTTTATATGCAACTGATGACATAGACCAAAGGCTATGTTTCTTAGCATATATAAATAAATATATAAGAAAAAGGCCAATAATCCTACAAGAAATGGACAAAGGGTAAAATGGTTGATATCAAAGGAAATGTAAATGGGTCTTAAAATATGAAAAGTTATTCATTTAATACATAACAGGAAAAAACATTAATTTAAAAATTAAAACTACAGTGAAATGCCATTTTCCTTTGTTAATTCGGTGAAGATAAAAGAATTTTGATAGCATACTATATTGAAAAGGGTGTGAGAAAATAGGCATTTAATACACTACTATTAGGTATGTAATTTGGTATAAACTCTATAAAAAACTATTTAACAATATCTTATCAAGATTGCAAATGCATATAGTCTTTGATCCTGCAGTACTGCTCTGAGAATTTATCCACAGATATGCTTGTCACGTCTTAAATGACAAACATACAAGGATATTCCTTATAGGGTTATTTGAAATAACAAAAAGATTGGAAGCAGCGTAAATATCTATATTAGGACACACATTAAGTAAATTATGTGCCTGTATGGCATGGATTTCTATGAAACCTTTTAAAGAATGGAGCTACTTATTTGTATTTATTTTGGACAATTTCCAGTATATAATATATATATGTTAAAAGATTAAAGTGAGGAATACAGTATACAATACATTTTTGTTGTTGTTTTATACTTGTATATTCTCATATGCATTGTATACCTGTAAAGTGATCAATTTACCTCCAGGGAATGAAACTAGGAAACTAAGGGGCAGGAAAGATGAAATATGGTAAATTTCTAATCTACAAATTTTCGTTTTTTGCTGTGTGAGGTATTACATACATGTAATAGTGACAACACTAAGCACGCTCTTCAATTGACTTGATATTTTCTAGGTATTAAGACTTTCTAGATAGAGAATGAAATGTTCAGTTTACATATGGAACAAGCCTCTTGTCAAAGACTGAGTTTGCTGACTGGCTACTGCTCTAGTCTGTTTTTGAAGCAAGGAATGCATGCCTGTACTTACAAGGCTTTGGTGCCTTGACCTATGTTTTGAGCCAGAGATGAAAACCCAGAGAGAGAGAAATAGACGAGTGAGACTAGGAATTACAGTGAGCGGGGTGGACAGACTTTGGGATAAGGAAGTAAAACTTGCCAGCAACTTTCACCACTTTTGTTAAGGTATTTATCTTAGATGGATATCTGCTTTGTACCCTACGAAAGTAGAAAATCATCCCATGAAGTTAAACAGCCTGGAGTTCTTTCTAGGGGAGCAAAATGGCTAAGAAAGCACAGCAGTAATTTAATGTTTATAAAGAATGGTCTGAAAGAACTACAATATATCAAAAGCAAATAACTGCAGAGGAAATTGGCATATTTTAATTCGATTCAGACTATATTTTACATGTTCTGGCTGTACCGTAATGTACTAGTTTGCATGTAGAGCTTAAATGTATAATTAATACAGCTTTGAAGCTAGTTCTATCCACATAATTAAAATTTATCATGGAATTAGCTTTCAAATAGAGACTTTTTAACATGTTATAGTCAATGCTATAAATTAGATCTTCTCTGATGAGCTCTGACTAAAGAACTATAATTTATCTCAATGGTATTTTATTAGGGACGTCTTAATTGCTGTGGCAGGTGAAAAGCACATTTCAGTATCTTGGCTAAACATTTCAGTTAATGAAATCATTTTTCCTCTTAGCACTATTGGTTTAAAGAATATTCTGTTTTATTGAAGATAAACTAAAAGTCTTTTATTTTATATGCATGATTCAGTCTCACAGTGAATGCCAGGCAAATATACTTTGTGGGACATTTACTCCATAAAAGAAAAAGGAATCCTTTAACATTAGTGAAGGAAATGATAGACTATCCATTGTGAGATGTTAAAAGGAAGAAATCTCAAATTTCCCTTCCAGTGATCTAAAAGTAAAAATCTGGGAAGTGATTGCTGATGAACGGATTATGGGTGTGGCATTTTTTATTACTTTCCAATTATTTGTATTATTTCCCTGTATATTTTTTTAAAATCAAAATTATAGAAATAAACACTTTAAATTTTTCTAATAATTCTTTCCATAAGAGATAGCTACTATTACTAGTTTGGCATACATTCTTCCAGAAATTTTCCACACATATTATTTTTTTCCTCCTTAAAACTCTGGCTCTGTTGCCAACAATGTCTGAATTCTTCCGGCTCTGCCTGCTTCATTTGATCAAATTTGCCCACCCCATGCAGCTTCAATCACTTTGTTGGAATGACGTATTATGTAACTATAGCCAATGTTCCCAGTTTCTGGGCCTAAGGACAGATTTTGTGCCAGTGCATCTGTGCCTAAGAACAGATTTTAGATTGTATGCCTGTGCCCAAGTAGGGACTAGGTGCCAACTTGTTCAAAGCTTAGCGGACTACAGATCCTCACATGTAGTGAGGGTGCTTGCTGCTGGTGGCTCCATTTCTTTAACCCCAGACACATGTGTCTGGTGGAGCACAGGGCTGAAGGACAGTGTCTTTGTCATGCTTCTTCACATTATGTGCTGTGGATTAAGCAAGGTCTCTTATTGCAATTTCGCCCTTGTCAAAATGATTACCAAGTTTATTCCATCTTGGGTTGTATGTTTCCTAGCTTCTAATGGATGATTTTTATGGTTGAATGTTTGACCACTAATACAGTAAACACTAGTGAGAATCTTTAAAAAAAAGCCTTAGAAAACAATTTTGTTCAATATGATAGGTTATTTGAAATAATATCCACTATTTAAAGAGGCACTGAAATTAACAGTCTCAGTACCATGCTGCATTTAGTGTGTGATTGAATTTTAACATGTCAAATATATTTACTAAACCCTAATACAAAATTCTATGGATGCTAGAATATTAATTCTGAGAAACTGTGGGTCAGAATGCATCAGAAGCTGTTAAATGTCTTATTGAAATTTGTCAACTTGCCTACCCTCCTTAATATGCCATTTTCAGAGTAGCAAAACAGAAAGTGTATGTATTTAGGAAGGCCAAATCTGTGCTTTCAAGTTATTTTTTAAAGCTGTTGTGATGTTTCTTCTTCAGACAGAATTGGGTCAGAAGATTTAAAATACCAGATTTTCCTATTTTAATGTTGGAAATATCTCCTGTGTCTTAGACCATGTGAATTTTGTGTATTTGTCAATATGTTTAAGGAGAAGGCAATGGCAACCCACTCCAGTACTCTTGCCTGGAAAATCCCATGGATGGAGGAGCCTGGTAGGCTGCAGTCCATAGGGTCGAGAAGAGTCAGACACGACTAAGTGACTTCACTTTCACTTTTCACTTTCATGTATTGGGGAAGGAAATGACAACCCACTCCAGTGTTCTTGCTTGGAGAATCCCAGGGACGGGGGAGCCTGGTGGGCTGCCGTCTATGGGGTTGCACAGAGTTGGACACAACTGAAGCAACTTAGCAGCAGCAGCAGCAGCAGCAGCAATATGTTTAGAAAATGTATATATACTGTCACTTATTGAAAACTTACTTTGTAATAAGTATTCATGTGGATCATAGTATGACCTGTAAATACCTTTCAGTCTTACCAATGTATAAAGTACTCGTGAATTTCATATTGAGATCAAGCACCTCCATTTTCTTATAAAGTAGACAACGAAATATTACTCAGATTTTCCAAACAGAATGAAGACAGGAAGATGACATTGTACTGAATGCCTGATTATCCCTCAATAGCACTTTAAGGACTAAACTTGATAGGAAGCTTCCAGAAGCAGCTTTCAGACTTGTAACTAGTTTGTCTGATGAGACTTTCAGGAGTCTTGAAATTTACAGCTTGAAGGAACTTAAATATTATTGCGCTCATTTTATTTTTGGGGAAGCAAAAGACCAGATTCACTGCACATTCATCCATTCCATTATCATTCACTAAAAACAGTCTACAGGCTTGACTGTTAGATCCCATGATCAAGAGCGAATAAGTCGTGGCTCAGTGAAGTGTCCAGAATTTCAGAGTTGTTTCTTTCAGTGGGAGAGAGAGTGAAAGACGCACTGGGTCTGTTGTCACTGAATTAAGCTGACCGTTCATTCCACTTAAGGGTGGAATCCGTAGTTCACCATTAATTTTTTGATCCTTCTACTATCTTCCAGACATAGCAGAAGCCAGAGTAAAGAAAACAGGCTTCTGTTCTCACTCAGTTTACAGTCTAACTAAGATAGTCAAAAAGGATTCAAACAAACATATAACTAAAAAATTACAAACTGTGATAACAAACAGGGCATAGTGATGGAAAACCAGAGAGAAGTTTCTAATTACATGATTTCTTTGAGAGGATGCTGCTGAAGACTGCTGAGACCAGCTGATGGAAAGGATCAAGCCATAGCTGGATTGTGATCCAATGTCAAGGTGCGGTTACAAAATATATAGTGACCAGAGCAGGCAGGGCCCAAAAGCCTATGACATGGAATTGAAATTATATTTGAAGAGCAATGAGAAACCATCGAGGGAGTAACATTTTGTGTTTTTAAAGGACATTCTGCCTGTTGAGTGGAGAATGTGTTGCTGCTGCTGCTGCTAAGTCGCTTCAGTCGTGTCCGACTCTGTGCGACCCCATAGACGGAAGCTCACCAGGCTCCCCCGTCCCTGGGATTCTCCAGGCAAGAATACTGGAGTGGGTTGCCATTTCCTTCTCCAATGCATGAAAGTGAAAAGTGAAAGTGAAGTCGCTCAGTCGTGTCCGACTCTTAGCGACCCCATGGACTGGAGCCTACCAGGATCCTCCATCCATGGGATTTTCCAGGCAAAAGTACTGGGGTGGGGTGCCATTGCCTTCCCCGGAGAATGTGTTAGAAGGGAATAAACATAGTGTGAAACATACAGTAAAGAGTTTTCTCATAATAGTTGGGCTGATGTGGCTAAAGTGGATAATAGTGGCAGTGGTAAAGAACAGAGCAAGGGTTGAGTTATTTGGGGAGTTCAATCCAGGACTTCAATCCAGGACTTGTTTCTGGTGTGAGTATGGGAAATGAGGGAAGTTGCCAAGGATGAAATCCAGCTTTCTGACTTTGAAACCAAATGAATGACAATGGCAATGCAATGACTGATATGTGGAAAACTGGGCACGGATGGGGGCAGATAAGGATCTTTAGAGGTCTCATATTTAAAAATATAATGAGTTGCTTCTTTAAGCATAAGACAAAACAAAAATAACACTAAATTATTACATAAATGAAAGATGCCTAATTAAGCCTCAACCCTAATGACTACCTTTATGTTTTTATTTTAACATATTAAATATTAATTTTGTTCCTTAAAAAATTGGGGAGTTTCCCATATTTTTTTGGTGCTTTGTTTGCAAGCTTAGTTTCTCATTCAGTTACCAAGCCCTGGGAAAAGTCATGAGTTTTATTTTGGTATATTGAAATGCACGTAAAATTGCTAAGAGATGTCAAGTAGGTAGTTGGATGTACAATTATGAGGGTCAGAGTGTGAAACAGATACATAAATTTGGGAGTTGTCAGCATAGATGGTTTTGAGAGCTATGGAAATAAATGAGATCACCCAAAGAAAATGCATAGGGAGAAAAATGATACAGGTGAATTTGTAACATTTAGATGAGGAGCAAGCAAAAGAGACTGAAGTAAAGTAAAGTAGCCAGACTAAAAGATGATGTCAGGGAAGCTAAGAGGAGAGTAGTTCAAGAATGAGACAGTATACAATGTTGTCAGTGCTTCTGCGTGGTCAAGTAAGATGATATCAGAGGACTGAATGTTTTTGGTAACCTTAGCATGAAGGATTTTTAGGTTATTATTGAGAGTGAAGTAGATTGAGAAGGTAATGGAAGGTGAAGAAGCAGAAATGATGTGTGTAGAGAGTTTCTTTAATGTTTTACTGTAAGGGAGAAAAAAGAATTGTTACAGTAACTGGAGGGACTTGTAAGGTCAAGAATGTTTTATTTGGTTTTGCCTTTTTAACCAGCCCTCCTGAGTAGATCCTCAACAAGGGTCTTTTTGCTCATTCAAATCAACAGAATAAGATTGAGTTGCTCAGAAGCAAAAGAAAGCTTTGTTCTTGAATCTGAGGATGGAGAAATATGATCTAGGGCTCTTCCCAACAGGCTGTGGGTGGGGCTGCCTCAAGGCAGAGAGTGGTTCACACTAGTAGTCAAAGGAGTCCATTACCCCAGGTTGTCTCTAGGAGGTTTGGGCTCTATAGCCTCCTCCACTCGAGTGTGGTATACTCATGGAGGGATCCCTTCAACTTCAGGGCAGAATGGGTGGTTAGGATCACCAAGTGGTATCTTTCCACTTAGGACTGAGTTGGCTTTGTTGGCTACCAGCTTTCCATGTCTTTAGGTTCATCCAGTCTCCTGGCTGGAAAAGGTACAGGGCTAGATCAGTGGGTACAGGCAGCACCCGGTTACCACATTCCATGGGTGCTATCATGGTCTCTCCTACCTGGAGGGCAAACTTGAGTTGTTCTTTTTCAGGGGAGTTAAAGTGTCCCTTTTCTTAGGTTTGGAAATGAGTCTACTGTATATGAGTTCAATGCACTTAACTTTAACTTACCCCCTAGAGCTAACCACATGCAAAGCAGGGCAATCAGAGCAACTTAATCCAATTTTCTTGAGTTTCCTGACATCCATTGGCTAAAGCCCTTTTCAAAGTCTGATTGAACTTCTCTACTTTCTTCAATGATGGAGTCTCTGGGCTGAGTGCAAGATCCATTTTACGTCCAAGGCTCATGTAATCCCCTTCTTCACTAGTGACAAAATGCTGGACCAGTATTGCTTTGTAGGAATCCTGGGAGGCCAAATCTGAGGATTATTTCTTTAATAATGCCCTAGTCACTTCAACTAAGTGAGGAATGATAGAAGGGGACTTGCTCCAAAACTGGGACTAGTGGGGAATGCTTCTATCTGACCAGAAAATGTCTACTAATACAAAGAGATACCTGAAATTGCCTGGTACTCTGGGCCTGACAGTGAAATCAGTCTACCAGTCTTCTCCAGGATATGTCCCCCTGGTCTGAATGAGACTTATCAGGGGGACTCTGGGAATATGGTGCTGGAGTTCTTCATTGTCTAGATGGGACATGTCTCAATATTCCACTGATTATACTTTTCATGCCAGGAGTTACCATGACCTCAACTAATTATATAAGGCTTCTACCCCATAGTAAGTCCTTGATAAGCCTCTCTGGTGGCTTGAGAAGCTACAGTTGGGGGAAAGAAGTGTTGTTGATGAAAAGTGGCTAATTTGATGAAAATTAGCCACTTATGGCTTCCTAGATGTCTACCGAAGCCCTGTTTTGGGGCTTTGTCTAATTTTTCCTTTTTGTAGGTTGGGAGATAATTGTATGGTTCTGGGCTTCAAGGTATGAGTAGTTGCCAATTACCTGGTTCTAGGGCCGCCTTTCTGAGTGACCTCCGGGAGCTGGTGATGGACAGGGAGGCCTGGCGTGCTGCGGTTCATGGGGTCGCAAAGAGTCGGACACGACTGAGCGACTGATCTGATCTGATCTGAGGGCCGCCTTTTTGGCAGTTGCATCTGCCTTGTTTTCCTTTGTTATCTCTGCAGTCCCCTTCTGGTGACACCTACAAGGAATCACTGACACCTCTTTTGGAAGCTGTACTGCTTCTAAGAGCTTCAATGTGCTTGATCCATGTTTCACTTGTTTATTGTCTGCAGTAAACATACCCCTTTCCTTCCAAATAGCCCATGTACATGTAAGATGGCATATACATACCAGGAACTTGTATAAACATTTAAGATACTCTCTGTCCCAGGCTCTAAGGCTCAAGTAAGGACTGTCAGTTTTACCTTTGGGACAGAAGTTCATGGAAATAGGTTTTGTGCTTCTTTGACTTGAGTCTGGGAGGTCATTGAATACCCTGCTAGCCTTTCCCCCTCTGTCATAAAATTGTTCCCATCTGTGATTCATTCCTTATTGACATTTGGGAAAGGATCACTTAAATAGGTTGGGGCAACTGGAATCGATTGTGTCTATGGTCTCTATGAGCTTCCCTGGTAGCTTAGCTGGTGAAGAATCCTCCTGCAGTGCAGGAGACCCTGGTTCAATTCCTGGGTCAGGAAGATCCCCTGGAGAAGGGCATGGCAACCCACTCCACTATTCTTGGGCTTCCCTGTTGGCTCAGACAGTAAAGAATCTGCCCACAATGCAGGAGACCTGTGTTCAGTCCCTGAATTGGGAAGATCCCCTGGAGGAAGGCATGGCAACCCACTCCATTATTCTTGCCTGGAGAATCCCCATGGGCAGAGGAGCCAGGCAAGCTATAGTCATGGGATCGCAGAGTCAGACACAACTGAGCGACTAAGCACGTTCATATGGTTTCTATAGAGTCATGTTCCAGGGGCTCTGTTTCTGTGGGTAGCAAGGTGGCAGGGTCTACAGTGTGATGGGTTTTTATGGTAGCCACTGTGTGGTGTAAAAGCATAGGTTGAACTTGAATTGACCTTCCAGGGGACAGCCATTCTGTTCCTTTAGAACTTACTAAAGCCTGAATGTGGTGTGGAGTCCATATAGTGACTGGCTGACCAAACATTAACTTTCAGCCTCCTTTAGCATGGTTGAAATAGCTGTTATTACCTGTAGGCAGGAGCATCCCTTAGCTGCTGCTGCTGCTAAGTCGCTTCAGTCGTGTCCGACTCTGTGCAACCCCATAGACGGCAGCCCACCAGGCTCCCCAGTCCCTGGGATTCTCCAAGCAAGGACACTGGAGTGGGTTGCCATTTCCTTCTCCAATGCATGAAAGTGAAAAGTGAAAGTGAAAGTGAAGTCACTCAGTTGTGTCCAACTCTTAGCAACCCCATGGACTATAGCCTACCAGGCTCCTCCATCCATGGGATTTTCCAGGCAAGAGTACTGGAGTGGGGTGTCATTGCCTTCTTCGATCCCTTAGCAGTTTGATCTAATTGGTTAGAGAAATAAGCAACCACTGGAATAAGGGCTCCTAGTTTTTGAGCTAATATCCCAAGGGTGCTTCCGTTTCTCTCATAAACATAAAGTCAAAGTGAAAAGTGTTAGTTGCTGAGTCGTGTCTGACACTTTGCAACCCCAAAGACTGTAGCCCACCTGGCTCCTCTGTCTATGGAATTCTCCAGGCAAGAATACTGGGGTGGCTAGACTTCCCTGGTGGTTCAGACGATAAAGCGTCTGCCTACAATTCAGGAGACCTGGGTTCAATCCCTGGGTCAGGAAGATCTCCTGGAGAAGGAAATAGCAACCCACTCCAGTGTTCTTGCCTGGAAAATCCCATGGTCAGAGGAGCCTGGTAGGCTACAGTCCATGGGGTCACAAAGAGTTGGACACGACTGAGCAAGGAACCTGGGTCTCCTGCATTGCAGGCAGATGCTTTACTGTCTGAGCCAAATGTTAAAGGTCAAAGGGTTTAGCTAAATCTGGGAGGGCCAGGACAGGGGCCTGAAGTTAATTGCTTTTGCAATTCCTTTTTTCTTTTTTTAACTTTTTGTTTTGTGTTGGGTTTGGCTGATAAGGGGCTTCCTAGGTGGCACTAGTGGTAATGAACCTGCCTGCCAGTGCAGAAGATGTAAGAGACACGGGTTTGATTCCCTGGCTTCTTCGATATCTAGGTTGAGAAGATCCCCTGGAGAAAGGCAGGGCAACCCACTCCAGTATTCTTGCCTGGAGAAACCCATGGACAGAGGGGAGCCTGGTGGACTGTAGTCCATGGGGTCACAAAGAGTTGGACCTGACTGAAGCGACTCAGCATGCACATAGAACCGATGAACAATGTGATAGTTTCAGGTGAACAGCAAAGGGACTCAGCCACACAGCTAATCTTCAGCATGTATCCATTCTCCCCCAGTTGCTTTGTACTTCTTGAAGACACCTTTTCATATTCTAAATTCCATTCAAAAGGATCATTATCCTTTCCTTTCAGCTTTTTGTACAGGAGTCTAGCTATTAGACTATAGTTAAGGATCCAGGTGAGCAAAACCTGACCACCCTCAGGTTTTAGAAGGGATGAGGCAGCAAGTGGCTTTTTTCCTCTCCTAGGATAGTCTTCTCTGGCCTTCCAGAAGAATGAAGTCTAGTTAAGTCACCCTAGTTTATAATATTTGAGCCTTTTCCTTGAATAGCTTATATCCTTTATGGACTAGGTATTTCAGAGTAGTTACAGTATTTTTGTCAGAGGCTTCCATAGTTGGGCTGGTAATCATAATGTCATTTATATTCTGATTCCATTTTGCTGCCTCCTTCAGATACAGATCTTTTGGGTCAGAGTTTCCTCAAAGATGGTGGGGAAATTTCTGATCCCTTGGGGAAAGAGTGTCCAGCAGTGTTTTGCTTTGTTTTGTTGCATGTTTGCATCCTGTCATTCAAAAGCAAACATTTCTTGAGACTCTGGGGCTAATGGAATATAGAATAAGGCATCTTTTAAATCTAACACAGAATACCAAGTCCTGTTGGCTGGTAGAGTGACCAACAGGGTGTAAGATTAGGGATGACTGGGTGTATATCCCAGACGGCTTCACTGAGTGCCCTGAGGTCCTGTACCATCTGGCATTCTTCATTGGGAATTCTCCTCTTTACAGGGAGAAAGGATACTACAGGCTGATTGGCAACATCCAGTAGGGTCTGGTCAATTAGGCTCTGTAAAATGGCAGCAATGCCCATAAAGGCCTCCCTGTGGAGAGGATACTGTTTTCTGTTGGGTCATGTATGTCCAGACTTTAGATGAACTTATCACAGGATGGCCTCTACAGCTCATCCCACCTGTTCCTGATTTACTAGATATTTACTCCAGGGAGATCAACTTGCTCTGCCTAGGGAGGTTTTTCCTTAGCCATTAACATTATCATCTTGTGCCCTTGTCTAAGAGGACACCAGTCTCCACTTTGTCTCCCATCAGTTGGATAGTAGCCTCCACTTTATGTAAGATATCTCTTCCTAGCAGAAATATAAAGTATTCGGGGACATACAGGAAGGAATGGATGAGCACGTGTTCCTCTGATTTGTATTCTAATGGCTCTATAAATGCCTGTTCTTGGCCTCCCCTTGTACCCCCATAATTTTACACCTCTTATAACTGAGTTTACTTGATCTGGTATTCAGAACTGAGTAAGTGGCACTGGTATCAACTAAGAATTTGACAGTCTAATCCCTGTGTCTAGTGTCAACCAGGGCTCCTTGGGGGATCAATGGGAGTGCTGGCTTAGTCCTCTGGTCCCGTCATTCTTTATCTGTTTGGACCATCTGCCTTGGAGGGTTGTGGCCAGAATCTGCCACTTGAATTCGTCTTTGTGGTTGGTGAGGACATTGTCCTCTTCGCTGTTTTTCTTGTTTGCAAATGGTGCATTGATTAGGTCTTAGTTTCTTTGGCTTGCTATCCCTCAGTGGGGCTGGGTGCCACTCATTGGAGTTGAGTGTCTCCAAGGGCAGTTAGTTCAGATTCCCTTGCCCACCAATTGACACTGGAGGCCAACAACTTGCTTCTGGGCCTATTTGTCCTCTGTTTTTTCCCCCTATATGTCGATTATTAAACACCCTCAACCTTTAGTAGGCAACTTTGACCAGGCAACAGGTAGTGGCATTTTGTCTGTTTCCATTTCCTGAAGCTTATGGCTAGTGTCAGGGGCACTTTGGGAAATAAAATATGACCTCAGGATTGCTTTCTCTTCCAATGACTCAAGGTCAGTGGTAGTATATTTGAAGGCATTCCCTGAAGTGCTCTACAAATCTTTGAGGGTTCTCTGTAGGCTCCTGATCGATTTCCTTTATCTTATATCAATTGATAGGCTTCTGTCTGGCTCCTTGGATTCCCTTTAGGATTGTATTTTTTTAATGGGCCAGCCTCTGTATTCCATCCCTTTTTCCACTGTCTTGATGGACCTAGTGGGCTTGGTATCTGAGACCACTTGTTCCCTAGTGTGAACATGGCACAATTTACCCTGTTTCTGTCCTCTTTGTCTGGTCTTTTGTTCCCTCATTGGGAGTACTTTGAGGAGGTTCTTGGTATCAGCCCAGATGGGGTCATGACTGTGAAAGGTTCCCCTAATTGTATTCTGGAAACTCCTCTGGGTTTTCCTTCAGCCCTTTACTCAGACATTACCAGTTATATAGATCAGAAATGGTAAATGGAATGTGTACCTGGATGTGCCCTTCTTCTCCTTTGGGACCTACTTCAAAAGGATTACTTATCCTGTGTTGTTTAGACCCTGGCTGATAATTAGTCATGCAAATACAACAAGATTTGACCCAAATAAGATTTCCAGTTCAGGAAATTTGGAACCAGCCCCAAACTGTTAATCAGATCAGATCAGATCAGATCAGTCGCTCAGTCGTGTCCGACTCTTTGCGACCCCATGAACCGCAGCACGCCAGGCCTCCCTGTCCATCACCAGCTCCCGGAGGTCACTCAGACTCACACCCATCAAGTCAGTGATGCCATCCAGCCATCTCATCCTCTGTCGTCCCCTTCTTCTCCTGCCCTCAATCCCTCCCAGCATCAGAGTCTTCTCCAAAGAGTCAACTCTTCGCATGAGGTGGCCAAAATACTGGAGTTTCAGCTTTAGCATCATTCCTTCTAAAGAAATCCCAGGATTGATCTCCTTCAGAATGGACTGGTTGGATCTTCTTGCAGTCCAAGGGACTCTCAAGAGTCTTCTCCAACACCACAGTTCACAAGCATCAATTCTTCGGCACTCAGCCTTCTTCACAGTCCAGCTCTCACATCCATACATGACCACAGGAAAGACCATAGCCTCGACTAGACGAACCTTTGTTGGCAAAGTGATGTCTCTGCTTTTGAATATGCTATCTAGGTTGGTCATAACTTTCCTTCCCAGGAGTAAGCGTCTTTTAATTTCATGGCTGCAGTCACCATCTGTAGTGATTTTGGAGCCCAGAAAAACAAAGTCTGACACTGTTTCCACTGTTTCTCCATCTATTTCCCATGTAGTGATGGGACCAGATGCCATGATCTTCGTTTTCTGAATGTTGAGCTTTAAGCCAACCTTTTCACTCTCCACTTTCACTTTCATCAAGAGGCTTTTTAGTTCCTCTTCACTTTCTGCCATAAGGGTAGTGTCATCTGCATATCTGAGGTTATTGATATTTCTCCCAGCAATCTTGATTCCAACTTGTGTTTCTTCCAGTCCAGCATTTCTCATGATGTACTCTGCATATAAGTTAAATAAACATGGTGACAATTTGCAGCCTTGATGTACTCCTTTTCCAAACTGTTAATGGATTCCTCAAAAGACCAAAATAGAAGGCATCCAAATGGTGTGGACTCTGTTATAACAGGTGGTCCCCCTTGAATCTGTAGTTAGTCCCTCCTCAGTCAGATTGCCCCACAGGAGTTTAGATGGGACTGCCTCTGGGCAAGAGCAACTTAGCCATGTTAGTTTCCAAACAGTTTGGTCCATTAGGGAGTGGCACGGTTGTCTGAGGTGACGGCCTTTTCTTTCTTCCTTTCTGCAGAAAAGGAGGAGTTTGCAGACTTTCTGCTGGATGAGAGCTAAAAGTACGTGGGATTCCCACAGAATACTCACCAGATTGTTGAAGTAACTGGAATTTTGTGCTGATACTGGGAGGAGAGCCTGCAGCACCTCATTTGGTAAAGAATAACCCAAGATTCATCTCACAGCAGAGAGGAAAGGAGAGATGGACAGGGGGTATTTCCTGTTCTTGCCAGCAGCTCATGTTGTTGCTCTTCAGTTGCTAAGTCATGTTCAACTCTTTTGTAACCCCATGGACTGTAGCCCACCACGCTCCTCTGTGCATGGGATTTCCCAGGCAAGAATACTGGAGTGGGTTACCATTTCGTCCTTCAGGAGATTTTCCCGACCTAAGGATCAACCGAAATGTCCTGCATTGGGAGGTGAATTGTTTATCACTGAACCACCAGGGAAGCTCCAGCAGCTCATAGGACTTCTCAATAATGGGATTCCTGATCTTTTGAGGGCTCCCCTGCCCACTTAAGAAAACCTAGCACTGACTGAAAGAGGTTAAGCCACTGTCTTGTACCAACCTTGACATTTAGGCATCCTCAATGCCTTTTCTTGAACGCAGATTAAACATCTTTGTTCTGATTTGTTTGGCGGTCCTTAATAACTGCTGTTTCCTGGTCTCGCCTCTTGGCTCACAGGGCTGGCAGCTTTTCTTTACCAAAATCAGAACTTTACTATGGAGAATGCTACTGCTGACCCTATAGGTTGGTGAGGCTAGTGGATAGGTGTAGCCAAAAAGGCCATGGTCTATCCTTTTGTGGTCACCAAAATTTTGTTACTGAACCTCCTACAGTTATCCAACAAGGCTGTTTCTGCCTGGTATCATTCAAACCAATAGAACAATACCAAATCAGTTCAGAGGCAAAGGAAAGCTTCATTCTTTGATCAAAGACTTGAGTGGTGTAGGCTCACACTCTGGAGTATGTGTTCTCCCTGAAAGGCCATGGGGAGCATGGCTGCTTTATAGCGTTCTTGTCTGCAGGGAGGGGAGGGAGGCAGAGTTCTACAGACAGGGCCCAGCTCTGCTGCTCCCGACACTCCAGAATGAAGTGCCAGATGTACCATCTCTGCACACGACCTGATGAGGTGAAGTTTCAGTTGCACCACTTTGCATCAGGAACACTGGTCTAAATTGCTGGGTGCAAGGCCTCTGCAAGCATACCCTGTGAACAAGTGAAACTAGACCAAGACCAAAAAAAGGTTAGACTTCATTTTATCTTCCAGATTCTATATTTATGTCCTGGGAATTGTTAATAGACTTTTATGGTGACACTTTTAAGGATGGATGATAATAGCACATCTTTGCATAAGAGGAATGATCCAGCAGGGAGGAAAGGTTAGTTGATTGTGGAAGCAAGGAGGGATAACTGAAGGAGCAAAATTGTTAGAGAAGATGAAGTACTTCCTGTTTGATGTTCAAGACTAGGAAGAACATATCTTAAAATGTTCATCTTTGTGCTCCCTGGCCAACATCCTTGTATGAAATCTTGTATATGTAATTTTGTATTCTTTCTCTTAAATTTCTTGTATACGAAATTTTAAGAACGTAAAAGCCTGGATCCAGCCGTGATGGGGAATACTGATGCCATCCCACAATGCAGAGGTAGATGGTTTTGAGCCTGCATGTTTTACATTCAGACAATTATGCTTATCTTTTGTCTGTTTACTTTTAATTTGAGACTAGAATTTCAGTGACTTTGGGGTCATTTAGCTGGTAGATAATCTATCATTATATGCACCAATTTGGGGGGCTTGTGGAGTGTGTCATTACTTATAAGAATGAATTCCAGTTTTCTGTGAGTTCAGCAGCATCAGCAAGGGCAGACCTTCATATTTAGATGTGCTTTTCTCCTCGTTTTTCTTGCTGCTGCCTCAGAAAGAGAGAGAATGGGCATATTGATCAAACAGATATACGCCATAAAATCCTTGCTTTTCTAGTTAGAGTTGCATTTGTAGTCTTTTCCAAATTAAAATTTTTGGATTTTGAAGATATCTCAGTACCTAATGAAAGGAGCAAGAGACCAGGAGGAAACTTTTTAAGACACCAGTATTTTTTCCTTATTTTAAGAATGAGAAATATGTTCAGAGAGACAACAAATAATAGAATAAAACTGATCCGCTCACTTTTCTGAAGCATTCTAGATAGATTTCAAGGTCTGAAATTAAACACATATGTGAGCATGTGTGTGTGTTTGTGTGTGTTTAGTCGCTCAGTCATGTCCAACTCTTTGTGCCCCATGGACTATAGCTCACCAGGCTCCTCTGTCCATGGACTTTTCTAGGAAAGAACACTGGAGTGGGTTGCATACCAAAGAGTTATTCTTCAGTAGGACTACATCCAAGTCCCAAAGCCTTTGGTATGGTCCAGCATGGTGGCATGAAAGCAACCTGACCAAGTCTGATTCCATGGACTATGGCTTTCTAAGTAATTGTGCACTAAAATCAACTAATGTCCTGTCCCTGGAGTTTGAGCCACCCTGTCCTGTCTGCTAGGGAGACACTGGAGGTCATACCTGTACTTGAAGAGTAAGAAAGATCAAATACCCATTTGATCTAGGGAGGACCAAGAAAAAAACCTACTTCATCTGTCCTATGTGTCGAATGGGAATAGAGTATCAATTTGAAAGGGTGCCCAAAAGTGTTTCCAGGTCCTCTGCCAGTTTTCAGTGTTTAATGGAGGAGGTAATTGAGGGATATAAATTACCTAGAGGCATTTATCTATTTAGATGACATAATCATTTTTGGCAGGATTCTGGAAAAGCTAGAGCAAAGACTTCTTAAAGTTAGGAAGGGCAAGGCTTTTGATGTTCCCCGATATGTATTCATGCTGACAAACCTTTATTAATTATGATAGGCAAGTAAAGACACAGCATAAAGTACACTGCTCCTAAAAAAAATACCTGATAGCCTCAGTAACATCAAATTAAAAACTTTCTTTGAGGTTATTTATAACCAGAGGACACAGTGAAGAATTTTCCCTAATTGCTAAACCATTAACGATTTGACAGATTACCCTATCAAGAGAGGTTCAAGGCAAGAAAGGTCACAGGGCACACAGCGTGTGGCCATATGGCTATGTTTTTTTCCTCCAACTTTTCAGGGATTACTGGTTGAAAGCCTGGGACCAGGCAGTCATGGAAAGCCATTCTGACTCCTTACCCGAAGGCATTCAAAGCAGGAAGCCACTGAGATCAGTGTACATGGATTTTTCTGACCTTGGCACTTGTAACCTGATCCAGTTTGTTTTACAGGCTGTCTTACTTGGCAACAGGTATTATAAACATAAATGTTTAAAGTCCAAGAGATTTCAACGTCCCTTCTTAAAAACTAATTCATTTGTTTTCCAGCCTCTAAACAAGGTGAGATTTAGAATGCTTGTTTGGAAAGAAAGAGGAAGGAGAAATTTACTTTGGATAGTGAAGAAAGGAAGGAAGGAGATGAAATATTTTTTAAAAAGATGCAAAATATTTATATATATTCAATTTTTCTTAAATCAGTTTTTACAGCGTGGCTTTGTTTTCTGATTTCAAGAACTGTGACTTCCCCAGAAATCAGTTTTGCAAACATAAATTAATAATTCTCAACCCAAATGAAAATGACTTGATTATCTGTACTCCCATTCATTTCTGATAGTGCCGATAATCAGAAGCTCAGAATGAAAGTAGTCTCAGACTCTCCACCTACAGAAAATAAGACCACAGAAAATGAACATGTCAGTTAAGGTCTTGTGGTAAATCAGTAATAAAGCTAGGCATAAAATGTTCATGTTCTAACTTCCAGTGATAGGGTCACTAATTTACACTATTCTGCTTCTAATGAGCACTGATTATTTTAAAGATATAAAAGTTCAGTTCTTTCATAGTGCTGGGCACTCTGCCTGCTGCATTGTATTCATGCTATCACTGAAGATGATAGCATGAAGGTCATCTGCTCCACTTCCTGGAGACACAACTATCTCCATTCAACTGCAGTGGCTCAGCTGATGAAAATTTCATTGTGAGTTGAAAACTGATTGCAGAACACAACCAGCAGTAGGAATCAGGGTGAGTGGGATGATAGAAAGGATGATAAAATGGGTTTATTTTTAAAAAGGCAGAACCCCATTGGGAAGCACTAGACAGATATATCTCTTGCAGGACCACACACGGGGAGTGACTCTTGGAGGTCATAATTCATCTGTGGACAAAGGTATCGAGTTTATTCTAAATAAAAATGAAAAACAGTACATTTTCTTTGGGAGACAGTTCAACAGAACTGAATTCCTAGCAGTCCCTGAAGTCAGTTCTCTTCTGTTCTATGCACATAAGCTAAATTTCAAATCAGGAGGAGACAAAAAGACCTGGTAGAAAGTGGATGTTTCTGTTTTTGTTTTTTTTTTTTTTAACAGGGCTCTGTCCCCCTTAAACCTTTCCTGTCAGCAGGCGAAGGGGGAAAGCGGGGCGGCCCACACTCCAATGGCTGCGGCGGCTCAAAATGGCCGCCGCCGCCGCCTACCCCCTCCTCCGTGGCCTGGCCCGATGGATGTCTCTTTAACACATAAAACTTAACTTGCTCATGTTCGTGCAGCTCTCATGATACCTCATCCTCTGCTTTTGTAACCCAGTGAGCCCTCAGAAAAGACACTTAACAAGTCACCTTACTAGTCACCTTAACAAGCCCAGGGAAACCCCTGAGGCTTCACTTCCCATCTTTATCTCACCACAGTTCCCATTTCGTTACCTCTTTGGCTTTAACGCCTGGAGGTTAAGTGACTTACCCGATATCACAAGGCAAATAGTTAATAGGGGAGCTTGACTACAGCCTGCCCTGATCTGTTTCTCCTACTGTTCCAGCTAATGCCACGACCATTCTCCAGGATGGAATCGTGAACTCCATCCTCCTTATCCACTTTTAAGGAGGGCATGTCTCTTAATTCTACGTCAGAACTGACTTTTGAACTGATCACATTTTTTGCATCCTTATTCTTCTACCTTCCCCTACCCTTTTTCATCTCTCACCTGAACTCTAACAACAGTTTTCTAAGTAATTTTCTTGCCACAAATTTCTTTAATCTTTCTAATCCAGTGTCATTTCATACACTTTCCAAAGAAACAGTTGTGATTATGTCCCTTCTGTATGTATGCTGCTGCTGCTGCTGCTAAGTCGCTTCAGTCGTGTCCGACTCTGTGCGACCCCATAGACGGAAGCTCATCAGGCTCCCCGTCCCTGGGATTCTCCAGGCAAGAACACTGGAGTGGGTTGCCATTTCCTTCTCCAATGCATGAAAGTGAAAAGTGAAAGTGAAGTCGCTCAGTCGTGTCCGACTCTCAGCGACCCCATGGACTGGAGCCTACCAGGATCCTCCATCCATGGGATTTTCCAGGCAAAAGTACTGGGGTGGGGTATGTATGCAGAGACATCCAAATTATTCTTTCAGATGACATCCTAAATCTAATCAAGCTGCTTCCAGAATACCTATGTGTGCTTATGTATTGTATACATATATATATATATATATATATATATATATATACACTACTTATTCACTCTGGTTTTTTGAAATTATGTCATTTCAAAAAACACAACATGCCCTTTAAGTCTCTACATTATTAGGGTTAAATTTGGACTCAGGAGACAGGAAAAAAAAAATGTTAAAAGTGGTTCACACAAGAAATAAATTTGAATTTCTTTCACATAAAATAAGTCACAAGATAGGCAGCCCGAGGATGGTATGGCACCCCCACAGTTGTCTCAGCCCTAGATTCCTCTCTTTCTATCTTCCGTTGTCAGCACTTCCTTCTGTACTTTTTAAATCTGCTCATAACCCAAGGTGGCTTTCAGAGCTCTAATGACCACATTTGAGTTCCAAACTGACATCAGGAAGAAATGTTCATTGCTTTCCCTGTAAGGTAACTTCTTGGATATCTCACATAATATTCTTACATCTCATTGTATAGAACTTTGTCACATAACCATGCAGAGTTACTTGAGAAGCTGGAAAATGCAGATTTTGAACTGGATTTGTTCCCAACCCCTTGTAAATGCAAGATTTCTGATAGAAAGGCAAAGTCTAACCCATAGGTTTACAAATCAGCTAAAATGCCTTTATTTTTCCCCCTAACTTCCACACACAGAAGTTTTTTCTCCCATGCTTATCAAACATTTGTTATGTATCTCATATGTGTGAGATATATATGTATGATTATACATATATATGTCTATGTATTTAAATTTTTTACTTCTATTTCCCTTACCATAAGGAAGACATTGTAGGTAGAGATCATAGCTCACTCAATATTTTATCTTGATGTCTAGTACGCAGTAAGTCTTTGATAACTGTTGAATAAGTGAATACATGCCTACATGCATGCACAATTAAATCATGGTTTTTGAGGTCCTTGAGTGAATTGCGGTTTATGCTAATGATAAAATTTAGGCTCTGTTTTTCTGTTGGTGATGAGCACAGGCTGGCTAACCCCCACAGGCAGGGTTTCTGTATATGGTTGTGCTGGTTGGTCACGGCATTAATACAATCATCCTGGAGAGAGTACTTTTTCTATTTGCCCAGAGTCTCTATATGAACTTACACCTGGCTGTGCATGGTGGTGTCTAAGAGGCTGGGGAGGCCTTTAACCAGGGAGTGGTGGTGTCTACTTGGCCATCTGTGGACTATGGAGGTGCAGGGAAGCACGAGGAAGGAATAGCACGATGACCCTCAGAAGCAGGAGGCTATCTCACCTGTTTCTCTTTTTTCCTCTGGCCCTCACTTGAGCATCCCTTTATTTTATTTACATTTCAACTTCCAGAACACAGGTATTCCCACCATTAAAAATACTGTGGATTATAGCCTCCATGTGGGGAGTCAGACATTTAAATCAAAGGGAAAGCATCTGAAGATACTTGGAGTGTTCTGAGGCTGCAGATACATCAGCAGCATGGAGGGCATTTGGAGAACCTGCAGACTGAGAGGCAAATGCAGGGGTTTGGAGGATCCCACATAGTGTGGTTGTTGTCCAGCCTGCATTCCCAGAAGAAGAAAGAACTTTCTGCATTCTCCATGTCTGCTTTGCTGGCATTCACAGTGCCACTGTGAGTCACTGTGTTAATAGGGTTGTGGAGCCTTGTGGGCTCTTGGCCCACAGAAAGCTGCTCCCTCCAATAAGGTTGCCATATATATCCTATGGAGTTTCCCTGGTAGCTCAGCTGGTAAAGAATCTGCCTGCAATGCAGGAGACCCTGGTTCAATTCCTGGGTATCGAAGATCCACTGGAGAAGGGATAGGCTACCCATTCCAGTATTATTTGGCTTCCCTGGTGACTCAGATGGTAAAGAATCCACCTGCAATGTGGGAGATCTGGGTTCAATCCCTGGGTTGGGAAGATCCCCTGGAGGGGGGCATGGCAACCCACTCCATTATTTTTGCCTGGAGAATCCCTATGGACACAGAAGCCTGGCAGACTATGGTTCATAGGGTCAAAGAGTTGGACCTGACTGAATGACTAAGCACACACACATATATCCTATGAGCTGTGATGCTTGGGATTGTTTTCCCATCATCTCCTGAAGCAGATACCTGCGTTCTTCCTTGGACATTGTACACTGTAAAATGTGAGGATCAGAGATATTTATTACCAGTGCCTTCCTCTCCAGGCGGCGGATCAATTTCCTTTTTTCCAGATGGCTCACAGGCTAGAAAAAGAAGGGATTGCTGGCCATCTGCTTCCTGTTGCCTTTTCAAGCTGGCTAGCCACTCAGCAAAGCTGGCAAAGCCCAAGGCACCAGCTGTCAGTCTAGGCTGCCCCTGCTGGCCCTGCACCTTGCCACACTAGGTGTGATAGAGCAGGGGCCATGCTGAAATCAGTGTTTGACACTCATGAGGCGGGAAAGCCTTCCCTTCCAAACCCAGGCCAGCCAGCTTCCCCTGATGATAAACATAACAAGATTGCCTGCCCTGGGACTTCCTCTGACAGTGGTATTCTGCTGACTTAATATGGGATGAAAAGGAATGACTTTGGGTAGAAGAAAGAGAGTGTTTATGGTCAACTCAAAGGACAAAATTTAATATAATTCTGAATCCCATATAAGTAAAATAATTCAGTCAATTTCCAATTTATCCTTTTGTTTCTGTTTTTTTCTAATGTTTATTGTTTACAATGATAAAATAAACATCTGCTCATTGCAGAAAATCTGTAAAGTGCTGTTGGAGATTTAGAAAGTCACTCATAATTCTGTGAACTACAGAGATAACTAAATTTATTTTGCTGTTTAATCATTGTCTTTTTTTTTCCTTCTTAGTATCTTTGAGGTCACATTCTATATACAGTTTTTTTCTGTTTTTGTTTTGTGGCTTAATGCTACATATAAATATTTTTAGCAAATAAAAATATTTTTGGTGACTAGTATTATAATGCATGGTAATGTTTTAATTCACTTAACTGCTCCCTAATTGCTGAACATTGTGATTTTTCCAACTTTTTACTATTTTAAATAATTGTATAATATAACATCATTGTGCCTAAAGCTTATATTTGTATTTTAAATTATTTCTTGAGGATCATTTCCAGAAATAGAATGACTGTGCTAATTTTAAGGAAAATTTACTATACTGCCAAATTGCTTACAAATATATATATACACACATACATATATATACACACACACATTTCTTTTATATATCAGATCAGATCAGATCAGTCGCTCAGTCGTGTCCGACTCTTTGCGACCCCATGAACTGCAGCACGCCAGGCCTCCCTGTCCATCACCAACTCCTGGAGGTCACTCAGACTCACATCCATCGGGTCAGTGATGCCATCCAGCCATCTCATCCTCTGTCGTCCCCTTCTCCTCCTGCCCTCAATCCCTCCCAGCATCAGAGTCTTCTCCAATGAGTCAACTCTTCGCATGAGGTGGCCAAAATACTGGAGTTTCAGCTTTAGCATCATTCCTTCCAAAGAAATGCCAGGGCTGATCTCTTTCAGAATGGACTGGTTGGATCTCCTTGCAGTCCAAGGGACTCTCAAGAGTCTTCTCCAACACCACAGTTCAAAAGCATCAATTCTTCAGCGCTCAGCCTTCTTTTATACATCGGAGAAGGCAATGGCACCCCACTCCAGTACTCTTGCCTGGAAAATCCCATGGATGGAGGAGCCTGGTGGGCTGCAGTCCATGGGGTCGCTAAGAGTCGGACACGACTGAGCGACTTTACTTTCACTTTTTTGCTTTCATACATTGGAGAAGGAAATGGCAACCCACTCCAGTTTTCTTGCCTGGAGAATCCCAGGGGCAGGAGAGCCTGGTGGGCTGACATCAATGGGGTCACGCGGAGTCGGACACGACTGAAGTGACTTAGCAGCAGCATATATACATGAAACCATGAAACCAGCACTCTAAGTTTCTTCAATAATAGGTGTTTTCTTCCTTTTTGAAATTTCAGATGATTTGGTGCTTTTTCCCACCTCAAAACCGTGTCTTAATAGGTAGGTGTGGATAGAGGCCTTAAACCTGTTACACTGCACCAGACTTTCTTTATGCCAGGTTCTATGCAACGAATATAAGACTATAACCTGAACGCTGATTCAGAAGTGGGGGTGTATTATGAATCACTGTGTTTGAAAGGGATTCTCTGTGCTCTGAGCCCCAGTGTGATGCTCCTCCTTGAATATTGCTTCCTCATTGTCTCATCTCCCTTAGCTGACTCTATGGCAGTCATCGATAGACCTGGGTCTTTAATGGCCCCTTCCCAAGGCCAGGTGGCCATACCTACAGGAAACAGCAAGAATGCTCTGTGGAGTGGTGAGGCTCTTAGCGCCAAGTTGGGCATGATGGTTGGCTTCCAGCACAAAGGTTCAGCAGGAAATCAGGAGTCCTGCTAGGAGGCCAGGCTGCTTCAAAGGCACTAGGGTGAGAGGCCAGCCTTCTCAAAGGCACCTGGCCTTCTCTGGACTTAAGTCCATGGTCTGAAGTGCCCAGTGAATGGTGATGTATAACTGTTATACCATCTGTCATAGTCCCAGTTGTTTCTTTAGCTCTATCTTTGCTAAGCCTTTTAAGTCTCTTACTAATTAATATAGCTTTTACACCACTGGTTGTGTTGAAATTTCTGCCTTCTCTCTGATAAACTAAATCTTGTGTCTCTTCCCAGGGTACCAATAATTTTATCCCTCAAGCAATATATTCTACTAATTCTGGATTGCATTTATCTCTCTCTTTTCTGTATCTCTGATGCATGCTGAGGTATGGCAAAACCAATACAATATTGTAAAGTAAAAAAATAATAATAATAAAAAATTAAAAAAAAACAAAGTTTAAAGAAATTATTATTGGATATCAAACATTTTGATAGTTTTTAGAAGAGAGATTCAAATCTTTGTTTTATATCTCTAGTGTACACATTTCCATTGAATTCCACACTCATATGGCAAACTGTCTACTTGATATCACTCCATGGATGTCACACAACCTATCATACTCAAAGTTGGACTTACTCCAGTAGTCTCTAGACTGACATCTTTATTATCTCCCTACCTGTCAGTTAATCACCAAGCCAAAATTTATACAGATAGAAAATAAAATTTGTATATCTCAATTCTGTCCACCGCTATTGCAAATCTAATTGATCTCCTCACATACATCTTGGAACTCATTCCATCCTCCTTCTGTGCTAAAGCCAAAGTGATCCTTGCAAAGCCTAAATTTGATCAAGTCATGCCTCATACTCCTACAGTCTACTTTAAACTTGTTAATGGCTTCTCTTCATTTTTTTGAAATATGTTAATATAGTAAAAATATGTACAACATAAAATTTGCCATTTTAACCATGTTAAGTGTACAGTTAGTTGTGTGAAATTAAATACATTCCTACTGTGCAGCTATCATCACTATCTGCTTCTAAAACTTCAAAATTCCCAATAAAAACTCTGTAATCATTACGCACTAACTTCTCATTTCCCCTTGTGACTCAGCTGGTAAAAAATATGCCTGAAATGCAGGAGACCTGGGTTTGATCCCTCAATTGGGAAGATCCCTGGAGAAGGGAAAGGCTACCCACTCTAGTATTCTGGCCTGGAGAATTCCATGGACAGTCCATGCGGTTGCAAAGAGTTGGACACGACTAAGCAACTTTCACTTCACTTCACTTCAATTTGCATTTCCCCTCCCCACAGGGCCCACTAACATTTCATCTACCTTCTTTCTCTATGAATTTATCTACTCTAGATGTTTCATGCAAATGGAATCATACAATATTTGTCCTTTTCTGGTCTGGCTTTTTTCATATTTCCAGGGTTTATCCATGTTGTTGATGTCTATATATCAGAATTTCATTTCTTTTTGTGATTTAATAATATTCCCTTGTAAGAATATGCCACATGCCCAGTGAAAACCTAGAATGGTGGGATGGGGAGGGGAAAGTGGGAGGAAGAAGAGGGAGGGGATATATATGTATACGTATAGCTGAGTCATGTCATTAGAAACTGGAAACTAACAGCATTAGAAACAGTAGAACTAACAGCATTTAAAGCAATTATACTCCAGTTTTTAAAAATATAAATAAATAAAAAAATAACATGGATGCGTGGAAAAAATAATATATCACAAATTGTTTATTCATTCATCTCTTAAAGGACATTTGATTCATTTACACATTCTGACTATTGTGAATAATGCTGATGTGAACATTCACATATAACTGAGTCCCTGTTTTCAATTGTTTTGCCTCCTCTTATTTAATATTAAAAAATAAATATCTTAACCAAGATTGTAAGTCTCTGTGTGATCTTGTTCCTCTGGTCTCATCTCCAGCACCTTCTGCTCTCCTAGCTCTCTCTTTTCTTTGGAGTCCTCACACCTGTGTGGCTTCTTACTGTATCAGTTGAAGGACAACTGAGTTATTTCTGCTTTCGTCTATCATGAGTAACACTGCTGTGAACATTTATGTACAACTTTTTGTGGGAACATGTATTGATATTTTCTTTTTGTGAGGGTAGATGCCTAGAAATGGAATTGCTGGGTTATATGTTAATCAGATGTTGAACTTCTTTAGGAATCCATGTTCTTTTGTTTTTTTGGACTATACTTAATGTACAATTATTACATAAGTTACAGGTATATAGTGAACTTAGTGATTCACAATTTTAAAAAATTATACTGCATTTGAGGGGCTTCCTTGGGGTCTCAATAGTAAAGAATCCGTGTGCAAATGCAGGAGATGTGTGTTTGATCCTTGGGTTGCAAAGATCCCCTGGAAAAAGAAGTGGCAATCCACTCCAGTATTCTTGCCTGGGAAATCCCATGGACAGAGGAGCCTGTCCTCTGGGCTACAGTCTATTGGGTCGCAAAAGAGTTAGACATGACTTAGTGAATAAACAGTGATAACCAATCTAATCACATGGACCACAGCTTTGTCTAATTCAATGAAACTACAAGCCATGCCTTGTAGGGCCACCCAAGATGGAGGGATCATGGCTGAGAGTTCTGACAAAACATGGTCCACTGGAGGAGGGAATGGCAAACCACTTCAGTATTCTTGCCTTGAGACCCTGTGAACAGTATGAAAAAGCAAAAAGATAGAACACTGAAAGATGAACCCACCAGGTCAGTAGGTGCCCAATATGCTACTGGAGATCAGTGGAGAAATAACTCCAGAAAGAATGAAGAGATGGAGCCAAAGCAAAAAAAAAAAAAAAAAAACCCAGTTGTGGATGTGACTGGTGATATAAGCAAGGTCCAATGCTGTAAAGAGCAATATTGCATAGGAATCTGGAATGTTAGGTCCATGAATCAAGACAAATTGAAAGTGGTCAAATAGGAGATGGCAAGAGTGACCATCAACATTTTAGGAATCAGTGAACTAAAATGGACTGAGATGGGTGAATTTAACTCAGATGACCATTATATCTACTATTGTGGGCAAGAATCCCTTAGAATAAATGAAGTAGATATCATAGTCAACAAAAGTGTCTGAATGCAGTACTTGGATGCAATCTCAAAAACAACAGAATGATCTCTGTTCATTTCCAAGGCAAACAATTCAATATTAGGGTAATCTGGATCATGCAAAAAGCAAGAGAGTTCCAGAAAAACATCTATTTCTGCTTTATTGACTATGCCAAAGCCTTTGACTGTGTGGATCACAATAAACTGTGGAAAATTCTGAAAGAGATGGGAATACCAGACCACCTGATCTGCCTCTTAAGAAATCTGTATGCAGGTCAGGAAGCAACAGTTAGAACTGGTCATGGAACAACAGACTGGTTCCAAATAGGAAAAGGAGTACGTCAAGGCTGCATATTGTCACCATGTTTATTTAACTTCTATGCAGAGTACATCATGAGAAACACTGGACTGGAAGAAACAGAAGTTGGAATCAAGATTGCTGGGAGAAATATCAATAACCTCAGATATGCAGATGACACCACTCTTATGGCAGAAAGTGAAGAGGGGCTAAAAAGCCTCTTGATGAAAGTGAAAGTGGAGAGTGAAAAGGTTGGCTTAAAGCTCAACATTCAGAAAACGAAGATCATGGCATCTGGTCCCATCACTGCATGGGAAATAGATGGGGAAACAGTGGAAACAGTGTCAGACTTTGTTTTTCTGGGCTCCAAAATCACTGCAGATGGTGACTGCAGCCATGAAATTAAAAGACGCTTGCTCCTTGGAAGGAAAGTTATGACCAACCTAGATAGCATATTCAAAAGCAGAGACATTACTTTACCAACAAAGGTTCGCCTAGTCAAGGCTATGGTCTTTCCTGTGGTCATGTATGGATGTGAGAGCTGGACTGTGAAGAAGGCTGAGCGCCGAAGAATTGATGCTTTTGAACTGTGGTGTTGGAGAAGACTCTTGAGAGTCCCTTGGACTGCAAGGAGATCCAACCAGTCCATTCTGAAGGAGATCAATCCTGGAATTTCTTTAGAAGGAATGATGCTAAAGCTGAAACTCCAGTATTTTGGCCACCTCATGCGAAGAGTTGACTCATTGGAGAAGACTCTGATGCTGGGAGGGATTGAGGGCAGGAGGAGAAGGGGACAACAGAGGATGAGATGGCTGGATGGCATCACTGACTCGATGGATGTGAGTCTGAGTGACCTCCGGGAGCTGGTGATGGACAGGGAGGCCTGGCGTGCTGCGGTTCATGGGGTCGCAAAGAGTCGGACACGACTGAGCGACTGATCTGATCTGATCTGATCTGAATCCAAGTCTATGCCCCAATCAATAATGCTGAAGAAGCTGGAGTTGATTCTGGAGTGGTTCTATGAAGATATACAAGACTTTTAAGAAATAACACCCCCCAAAATATGTCCTTTTCATTATAGGGGACTGGAATGCAAAAATAGGAAGTCAAGAAACACCTGGAGTAACAGACAAATTCGGCCTTGGAGTACAGAATGAAGCAGGGCAAAGACTAATAGAGTTTTGCCAAGAGAACAGACTGGTCATAGCAAACACCGTCTTCCACAACACAGGAGAAGACTCCACACAAGGACATCACCAGGTGGCCAACACCGAAATCAGATTGATTATATTCTTTGCAGCCAAAGATGGAGAAGCTCTATACAGTCATCAAAAACTAGATGAGGAACTGACTGTGGCTCAGATCATGAACTCCTTATTGCCAAATTCAGACTTAAATTGAAGAAAGTAGGGAAAACCACTAGACCATCCAGATATGACCTAAATCAAATCCCTTATGATTATACAGTGGAAGTGAGAAAAAGATTTAAGGGACTAGATTTGATATACAGAGTACCTGATGAACTATGGGTGGAGGTTCCTGATATTGTACAGGAGACAGGGATCAAGACCATCCCCAATAAAAAGAAATACAAAAAAGCAAAATGACTATATGAGGAGGCATTAGAAATAGCTGTGAAAAGAAGAGAAGTGAAAAGCAAAGGAGAAAAGGAAAGATATACCCATTTGGATGCAGAGTTCCAAAGAATAGCAAGGAGAGATAAGAAAGCCTTCCTCAGTGATCAGTGCAAAGAAATACAAAAGAATGGGAAAGATTAGAGATCTCTTCAGGAAAATTGGAGATACCAAGGGAACATTTCATGCAAAGATGGGCTCAATAAAGGACAGAAGTGGTATGGACATAACAGAAGCAGAAGATATTAAGAAAAGGGGGCAAGAATACACAGAAGAACTGTACAAAAAAGATCTTCACGACCCAGATAACCACGATGATGTGATCACCCACCTAGAGCTGGACATCCTGGAATGTGAAGTCAAGGGCCTTAGGAAGCATCACCATGAACAAAGCTGGGGAGGTGATGGAATTCCAGTTGAGCTATTTCAATTCCTGAAAGATGATGCTGTGAAAGTGTTGCACTCAATATGCCAGCAAATTTGGAAAACTCAGCAGTGCCCACAGGATTGGAAAAGGTCAGTTTTCATTCCAATCCCAAAGACAGGCAATGCCAAAGAATGCGCAAATTACCACATAATTGCACTCATCTCACATGCTAGTAAAGTAATGCTCAAAATTCTCCAAGCCAGGCTTCAGCAATACATGAACCGTGAACTTCCAGATGTTCAAGCTGGTTTTAGAAAAGGCAGAGGAACCAGAGATCAAATTGCCATCATCTGCAGGATCATCGAAAAAGCAAGAGAGTACCAGAAAGACATCTATTTCTCCTTTATTGACTATGCCAAAGCCTTTGACTGTGTGGATCACAATAAACTGGAAAATTCTGAAAGAGATGGGAATACCAGACCATCTGATCTGCCTCTTGAGAAACCTGTATGCAGGTCAGGAAGCAACAGTTAGAACTGGACATGGAACAACAGACTGGTTCCAAATAAGAAAAGGAGTACGTCAAGGCTGTATATTGTCACCCTGTTTATTTAATTTATATTCAAAGTACATCATGAGAAACGCTGGACTGGAAGAAGCACAAGCTGGAATCAAAATTGCTGGGAGAAATATCAATAACCTCAGATATGTAGGTGACATCACCCTTATGGCAGAAAACCAAGAAGAACTGAAGAGCCTCTTGATGAAAGTTAAAGAGAGTGAAAAAGTTGGCTTAAAGCTCAACATTCAGAGAACTAAGATCATGGCATCCAGTCCCATCACTTCATGGCAAATAGATGGGGAAACATTTGGAAACAGGGCTGACTTTTTTTTGGAGGGAGGCTCAAAAATCACTGCAGAAGGTGACTGCAGCCATGAAATTAAAAGATGCTTACTCCTGGGAAGGAAAGTTATGACCAATCTAGACAGCATATTTAAAAGCAGAGATACTACTTTGCCAACAAATGTCCATCTCATCAAGGCTATGATTTTTCCAGTAGTCATGTATGGATGTGAGAGTTGGACTATAAAGAAAGCTGAGTGATGAAGAATTGATGCTTTTGAACTGTGATGTTGGAGAAGATTCTTGAGAGTCCCTTGGATTGCAAGGAGATCCAACAAGCCCATCCTAAAGGAGATCAGTCCTGAATATTCACTGGAAGAACTGATGTTGAAGCTGAAACTCCAATACTCTGGCCACCTGATGTAAAGAGCTGACTCATTTGAAAAGACCCTGATTTGGGGAATGATTGAAGGTAGGAGAAGAAGTGAACAACAGAGGATGAGATGGTTGGATGGCATCACAACGGCTCAATGGACATTAGTTTGAGTAAACCCAGAGTTCAGTGATGGATAGGGAGGCATGGTGTGCTGCAGTCCATGGGGTTGCAAAGAGTCGTACATGACTGATTGAACTGAACTGAATGAACTGTGACAGTTCTATTTTTAGCTTTTTGAGAAACCTCTATTCTGCTTTCAACAGTGGTTGCACCAATTTACATTTTCATCAACAGTGTACAAAGGTTCCATTTTCTCCACATCCTTGCCAATATATGTTGTGTTCTTTTAGATGATAGCCATTCTGACAGATGTGAGGTTATATCTTGTGTAGTTTTGATATGCATTTCTCTGATGATTAGTAATGTTTAGCATCTTTTCATATGTCTGTTAGCCATCTGCATTTCCTCTTTGGAAAATGTCTAGTCGGTTCTTCTGCCCATTTTTAATTGAGTTGTTTATTTTTTGGTGTGTTGTATGAACTACTTGTATATGTTGTATCAGTTCAGTTCATTTCAGTTGAGTAGCTCAGTCGTGTCCCACTCTTTGTGACCCCATGAATCACAGCACGCCAGGCCTTCCTGTCCATCACCAACTTCCAGAGTTCACTCAGACTCATGTCCATCGAGTCAGTGATGCCATCCAGCCATCTCATCCTCTGTCGTCCCCTTCTCCTCCTGCCCCCAATCCCTCCCAGCATCAGAGTCTTTTCCAATGAGTCAACTCTTCACATGAGTTGGTCAAAGTACTGGAGTTTCAGCTTTAGCATCATTCCTTCCAAAGAAATCCCAGGGTGGATCTCCTTCAGAAGGGACTGGCTGGATCTCCTTGCAGTCCAAGGGACTCTCAAGAGTCTTCTCCAACACCACATATTAACCAGTTATTGGTCTTATTTGAAAATATTTTCTCCCATTCAGTCAGTTGTCTTTTTGTTTTGCTGATGATTTCCTTTGCTGTGCAAAAGGCTTTAAGTTTAATTAGGTTCTATTTATTTATTTTCTACTTTAATTTCCTTTGCTTTAGGAGACAGAGCCAAACAAATTTTTGCTTGAATTATTTCACAAAGTCTTCTGCCTGTGTTATCCTCTAGGAGTTTTAAAGTTTCTGGTCTTATATTTAGATCTTTAATCCATTTTGAAATTATTTTTATGATGTTATGTAATGTTCTAATTTCATTGTTTTATATGTAGCTATCCAGTTTTCCCAGTGCTATTTTTTTCTTTCAGTTTTAAAAAGTAACTTTATGTGGCATGTAATTATAGAAATATCAAACCGCTATGTTGTATACTTGAAACTAATATATTATTTTAAGTAATCTTACTTCAATAAAAAAATCTAAAATGAATTGTTTTAGTAATGGACTTTTATGAAACAGTTTGAATCTTCCAAGCCCCAGCACTAATTTTTGAAGAGACTGTCTTTTCTCTGTTGTATATTCTTGCCCCCTTTGTTATACATTAATTTATCATAACTATGTGGGTTTATTTCTAGGCTCTCTATTCTGTTCCATTGATCTATATGTCAATATTCATTCTTCCAGTTCAAGAATATAAAATATCTTTCCATTTCTTTAAATCACCTTCAGTTTCCTTTATCAGTGTTTAATAATTCTCATTATATACGTCTGTCACCTCTCTGGTCAGATTTATTCATAAGTTTTTAATTTTTTGTTTGATGTGATTTTAAAAGGGATTAGTTTTTTACACTTGCTGTCTAATATTTCATTGTTAGTATGAAGAAATGCAACAAGTTTCTGTTTATTAATCTTGTATCCTGGTACCTTGCTGAATTTAACAGTTCTAATAGTTTTATGTGAAGTTCTAATAGTTTTATGTGGAGTTCTAATAGTTTTATGTGGAGTCTTGTTAGGGTTTTCATGCACACACACACACACACATAATGTCATGTCTTTGACGTATAATGACATTTTATCTGTTCCCTTCCAATTTGGATACCTTGTATTTCTTTTTCTTATCTGATTTCTGTATCTAGGACTTCCAGTGTTATGTTGAATAACAGTGGTAGGAAGGGATATTTTTGTCTTGTTTCAGGTTTTCATGGGAAGGCTTTCAGCTGTTCACCACTGAGTGTTATGTTGGCTTGTGTTTGTTATAAACAGCTTCTATTATGCTGAGGTATATTCCCTCTATACTTACTTTGGTGAGAGGTGGGTTTTTTTTTTTTATCATAAATGGATATTGAATTGTATCAAAACCTTTTTCTGTATCTATTGAGATAATCATGTGGTTTTTGTCTTTTCTTTTATTGATGTGGTGATGGACAGGGAGGCCTGGCGTGCTGCGATTCATGGGGTCGCAAAGAGTTGGACACGACTGAGTGACTGATCTGATCTGATCTGATCACACTGATTGATTTTATGTATGTTGGGCCATCTGTGACCCATGGATAAATCCAACCTGTTCATGGTGTATGATCCTTTTTATGTGTTGTTGGATTTGGTTTGCTAATATTTTGTTGAGAATGTTGAAGATGTTTACATTTATGTTCCTCAGTGATATTGACCTGTAAGTAAGATCTTTGTCTGGTTTGGGTTTAGGGGTGATGCTGGCCTCATAGAATGAGTCTAGAAGTGTTCCTTCCTCTGCAATTTTTCAAAATAGTTTGAGAAGGATAGGTGTTAAGTCTTCTCAAAATGTTTGGTATAATTCACCTTTGAAGCCACATGGTCCTGAACATTTGTTGGGAGTTTTAAAATTACTGACTCAATTTCACTACTAGTAATTGGCCTGTTCATATTTTTTGTTTCTTCCTGATTCAGTCTTGGGAGATGGTACCTTTCTAAGAATTTTTCCATTTCTTCTAGGTTGTCCATTTTGTTGGCATGTTGTTAATTCATAGTAGTGTCTTATAACACTTTATTTCTGTAGTGTTTCATTTCTGATTTTAATGATTTGGGCCCGCTTCCTTTTTTTTTAATTGATGAGGCTGGCTAAAGGTTTATCAATTTTGTTTATTTTTTAAAATAACCAGCTCTTAGTTCCATTGATATTTTCTATTGTTCTTTTAGTACCTATCTCAATTATTTCTCTTCTCTTTATGATTTGTTCATTCTTTTTTCTTTAGTTCCTTTAGTTGTGAGGTTAGGTTGTTTATTTGAGATTTTTATTGTTTCCTGAGGTAAGCTTTTATTGCTATAAATTTCCCTCTTGGGACTGCTTTTCCTATTGTTCAAATCCCATAGACTTTGGGTCATCATGTTTTCATTGACGTTTGTCTCTCAGTCTCAGTTCGGTTCAATTGCTCAGTCGTGTCCAACTCTTTGTGACCCCATGTACTGCAGCACACCAGGCTTCCCTGTCCATCACCAACTCCCAGAGCTTACTCAAACTCATGTCCATCAAGTTGGTGATACCATCCAACCATCTCATCCTCTGTTGTCCCCTTCGCCTCCTACCCTCAATCTTTCCCAGCATCAGTCTTTTCCAATTAGTCAGTCTTCACATCAGGTGGCCAAAGTATTGGAGTTTCAGCTTCAGCATCAGTCCTTCCAATGAATATTGGACTGATTTCCTTTAGGATGGACTTGTTGGATGTCCTTGCAGTCCAAGGGACTCTCAAGAATCTTCTCCAACGCCACAGTTCAAAAGCATCACATGTACACCCGTGGCGGATTCATGTTGATGTATGGCAAAACCAACAAAATATTGTAAAGTAATTAGCCTGTAATTAAAATAAATAAATTTTAATTTAAAAAAAAAAAAGACAAAAGCATCAATTCTTCTGTGCTCAGCTTTCTTTATGGCCCAACTTTTACAGCCATACATGACTACTGTAGGTATTTTTTACTTCCTCTGATTTCTTCAGTGATCCACTGGTTGTTTAGTAGCCTATAGTTTAGCCTCCATGTGTTTATGGGTTGTTGTTTTTTTTTTTTTGCTGTATTTTTTTCCTTTCTTCCTCTTTTGGCCATACTGTGTGACATGAAGGATCTTAATTCTCTAACGAGAGATAGAACCTGAGTCCCCTGCAGTGAAAGCATGGAATCTTAATCAGTAGAGTGCCAAGAAAGTCCCTGAAGCTTTTTTTCTCTCTCTCTCTTTTTTTTTTTGAAGTTGATTTCTAGTCTCAGCATTGTGATAGGAAAAGGTGACAGGTAATTACATGTAAACTAATTATCAATATATATGTTCTTATTGCCATTTTATTAATTGCTTTGGATTTGTTTTTATAGATCTTTTTACTCCTTTTCTTTTATTCTTCTATTGTTATCTGGTGACTATCTTTAGTGTTATGTTTGGATTCCTTTTTCTTTTTTGTGTGTAGATGTATTATAGATTTTTGGTTTGCAGTTTCTATGAGGTTTTAGTATATATATATATATATAGCACCCCACTCCAGTACTCTCGCCTGGAAAATCCCATGGACGGAGGAGCCTGGTAGGCTCCAGTCCATGGGGTCGCAAAGAGTAGGACACGACTGAGTGACTTCCCTTTCATTTTTCACTTTCATGCATTGGAGAAGGAAATGGCAACCCACTCCAGTACTCTTGCTTGGAAAATCCCATGGACAGAGGAGCCTGTTAGGCTGCAATCCATGGGGTCACTAGGAGTCGGACACGACCGAGCGACTTCCCTTTCATTTTTCACTTTCATGCATTGGAGAAGGAAATGGCAACCCACTCCAGTGTTCTTGCCTGGAGAATCCCAGGGACAGCAGAGCCTGGTGGACTGCTGTGTATAGGGTCACACAGAGTTGGACACAACTGAAGTGACTTAGCAGCAGCAGCATATATGTATGTATATATGTTTGTATATGTGTATATATTAGTATATATATTATTTCAAGTTGCTGATCTCTTAACTTCAAATGCATTTTTGATACCCTGTATTTATATTCTCCTTCCTTAATGATAACTGTTTCTGTATCATATTTTATATCTAATTATTTTGTGTACCCATTAGTCGCTTATATCGACTATAAATGATTTCACTACTTTTGTTTTCTAACTTCCCTATCTTTATGTGTGGATGATTTCTTACTTTTACTGTATGTTTGCCTTTATTAGTGAACTTTTTCATTGCATAATTTTCTTGTTTCTAGTTGCAGCATTTTCTTTTTTACCTAGAAGAATGAAAATAAAGTGGGAGAAATAAGTCAGCTTTGTAGGCTGATGGCAAATAACCATGGAAGGAGTAAAAATTGATAGTTCAGGGAAAAGAAAAGAGAATGGTTGTAGTGATATCCTTGAATGGAAATGAGGAGGGTTGAGTCTAGTGACAAGTGAATGATTATCCTTAAGTAGGAGTCCAGACAGTTTATACCATGTTTAACAGGAGGAGTGTGGGTGTAGAGGTCACAGGTGCAAGTAGGCTGGGAGATGTGGTTAGGAGTATGTAGTTTTCTCCTCACCAATTCTGTTGTCTTAGAGAAATAGAAACCAAGCCAGGCCAAGAGTGAGGATAGAGTAGGAGCTATGTGAGGTTTGTAAAAGGGGAGAGTATTAAATGCCTCTCTAGAAGAGTGATGGAAGGAAAGAATGAGAGAAATATAGTTGACCTTGGCAAAGACAAAGGCCCATGTGAGAGATTACTGGTTACAAAATTTAAAGTGAGATATGTCACCACAGTTGTGTGCATTTTTTTTTCACCTACAAAATAAGAACAAGTATTGAGTAAGCAAAGTTGGATTATTCAGGTTTGGAATTTTTTTTTTCAGATGAATAAACCAGGAAAATATGTACAGAGTTATGGGTATATAAAAAAAAGTTACAATAATGAGCCATGACCTTTAAGCCCAGTGAAGAAGGGAAGGACCTGAGCGGAAGGCACACTAACTCTGCTTCATCCCCAGACATCTGAATCCAGCAGCACCAGTGGCCTACTAAGAGCTCAAGGCTCACTGGAATATTCTTCATGTGAATCCAGGTGATGATATACAAAGTTGTGAATAAAATCCCTTTACTCATTTTCTTAGAGGGAACAACAATGGAATGTGTGTTATCATTGCACAGAGGCAAGAAAAAAGCAATAGTCTGTTCATGACTGAATGTGTTGGTGCTTAAAAATATTCCAAGAGTCAATATTTAATTAACAAATTGCCATGCTCATTTCACAGATGGCACAATATGAGAGTATCAGTTATACAATAAAGAATTAATGAATTCCTGTCAGGTAAATATGGAAGTTAAATATATATATATATTTATATCTCATATGATCATTAAAACCATAGAGGAAATTAAAAAGACTGAAAAGTAGTCACTGGAAATATCCTTGTGTCAGAATACCTAAAGAAGGCAGCTTATGTGGAATGCAGACTTTCCTTCTGTGGTCTAAATCCTGAGTACAGTAAAATGGTTTATACACAGTATGCATAAAACAAATATTTGTTCAATGTATTGACTAAATAAATGATGAGGAGTCATTTCTCGAACACGACATTTGTATGTGATAAAATCTCTCCTATTTCACCAGTCCCATGTAGGTTCAGTTTCTGGTTGGTAATTAGTGATGGTAGACTGGCTCTTCAGGTTGAAGAAGCTTCTGGTTGTTCATGCACCACCGTTCCCCAACCAGGTGATGCTTGTAGCTCGTTACACTAATAATCTTCTATTACACCTAACGCCTTTGCAAATACGAGTCTCTCAGTCTGAAAATTGCTTGTTGCCAAGCCCCTCTACCTCTCACTCACCTTTAACTGGTACACAGGAAATTCCTTCTTTCTTTCCAGCAGCAGTTCAAACATCACCTGCCTCGTCTCCTTTCTCAGGCTTTCTCGGGTGAGGACTGGCTGTGGCATGGCTGCATTGTACCCACCACAGTGGCACTGCAGAGACCCTGGTTCCTGAGGCTGACCCACTGTGCCCCATTTATTTCCTCTACCCCAACCACTTCAGGCCAAATGAAACACCACGCAGTGGGGTCTGAGTTCTGACCAGCCCTAAGGTGAGGTCACATAATCCAGAAATGCAAGGAAGAGCATTCCTTTTATAGTGTGGACTTCAAACAATGAGAGACAGGCTTATTCCTATCTCTTCCTCCCTGTGCCCTAACCCCATTCAGTTCCAAATGCACAGAGGTATCCATACAGCCTTGGGGTGTGATCAAGATTTTAGCTGTTTCTTCAAACCTTTGTTTTCCTTTCTTTCCTCCTTCTTGCTCCTCAATAAAATGCTAGCCCAGGAACTTTGGCCTAGGTTCTGATGTCTATGGAAGGATCTGTCCTCCAAAATCCCATGGCAATCTCTATCCTAACTTTAAATAACCTGTGTCATAATTATTACTTTTAGAGAGATTCTTAAGAGACTGTCTTTCGGCAGCTTCATTACTTAGCCTCATGTTTAGAGCATGGTGGGTGATTTGATAAACAATGGCTAATTAATTAACGGCTTGTGCTGTGCTAAGTTGCATCAGTCGTGTCCGACTCTCTGCGACTCTATGGACTGTCGCCCACCAGGCTCCTCTGTCCACGGGATTCTCCATGCAAGAATACTGGAGTGGGTTGCCATTTCCTCCTCGAGGGCATCTTCCCAACCCAGGGATCTAACACTCGTCTCTTGTGTCTCCTGCATTGGCAGGCAGGTTCTTTACCATTAGCGCCACCTGGGAAGCCCTTAATTAATATTAACAACCTAATATTAATCTATTACATAACACACTGAAAATGAGAAGAAAACAAGAAGATTCCTTAGACATTTTTCTTTTAACCTCGAACAAAAACGGGGCCAAGAGAAATAAAGGGCTTTTCCTAAAGTTACGTAGCTATTGAGTAGCATGACTGGATTAGCACATTGGTTTCTGCTCACACAACACTATTCTTATTTAAAAATGACTGCTTGCATTTCTGTGAGAGGAAACAATGCCAGGACCATTCTGACAAACTTGTGTTTCTCCAAGCCAATTAAAATATAAAATTGGTTAACACTAACCATAGGAAAGAGTGTTTCTTTAGGTCTGACTCCACCCTCCTATAAAGTTCCTGCTGCCATTTTTCCTGGATGTTGCCAGGTGGTGTCTTGCATGTGATGGCAGACACAGTTCTGCCAGCTCTCACGTGACACGCATCTTTGCATTGCTTTCTTATTTTAATTGCTAGCATGAGATCTATAGCCAGGGCTTGCCAGGTGCACATCTACAGGCTTGGCACACCTGCGGAGCCGCAGCTGTCTCTTCCTTTCTTCTGCAGGATTCTGGTTTTCAGTCAGCTCACTGTTAAGAGCCCCTGTGTGGTGTCCATGTGTCCATATTCCCCTGAAATGGAGAGAATCTCCTGCACCTCCTCAAATTTAGCACCATGTTCTGGACCTTGGAGGGCAGGGCATCGCCTCCTAAGTCTCCAGTAAGAGAATTATCTGTTTAGTCCTTATCCACAGCTCAGTGTTTCAGATATGGCTCTGCTGGATTGGTGAAATACACCTGAATGACTTGACCAGGAGTCCTAATTGTGGAAGAGGAAGGGGGTAAGGTGGAACACAGGCACACCAAACGCCCAGACTATCACACATGCTCCACAAGTGTCCACTTTCCTAGAGCAAGGGCCAGTCCATGGCCTGTTCTTATTTGATCAGTGAGCTAAGAACGATTTTAATGCTTTTAAAAGATTGTAACAGAGAAGGCAATGGCACCCCACTCCAGTACTTTTGCCTAGAAAATCCCAAGGACGGAGGAGCCTGATAAGCTGCAGTCCATGGGGTCACTAGAGTTGACACGACTGAGCGACTTCACTTTCACTTTTCACTTTCATGCATTGGAGAAGGAAATGGCTACCCACTCCAATGTTCTTGCCTGGAGAATCCCAGGGATGGGGGAGCCTGGTGGGCTGCCGGCTATGGGGTCGCACAGAGTTGGACATGACTAAGTGACGCAGCAGATCAGATCAGTCGCTTAGTTGTGTCCAACTCTTCGCAACCCCATGAATCGCAGCACGCCAGGCCTCCCTGTCCATCACCAACTCCCGGAGGTCACTCAGACTCACATCCATCGGGTCAGTGATACCATCCAGCCATCTCATCCTCTGTCATCCCCTTCTCCTCTTGCCCTCAATCCCTCCCAGCATCAGAGTCTTCTTCAATAAGTCAACTCTTCCCATGAGGTGGCCAAAGTACTGGCATTTCAGCTTTAGCATCATCATTCCTTCCAAAGAAATGCCAGGGCTGATCTCCTTCAGAATGGACTGGTTGGATCTCCTTGCAGTCCAAGGGACTCTCAAGAGTCTTCTCCAACACCACAGTTCAAAAGCATCAATTCTTCGGCGCTCAGCCTTCTTCACAGTCCAGCTCTCACATCCATACATGATCACAGGAAAGACCATAGCCTTGACTAGGCGAACCTTTGTTGGCAAAGTAATGTCTCTGCTTTTGAATATGCTATCTAGGTTGGTCATAACCTTCCTTCCAAGGAGCAAGCGTCTTTTAATTTCATGGCTACAGTCACCGTCTGTAGTGATTTTGGAGCCCAGAAAAATAAAGTCTGACAATACGCTACAGACACATGTGACACAGAAAGCCTGAAATATTTACTGCCTGTCCCTCTACAGAAAAAGTTTTGTGTACTCTTGTCCTGGAGGGAAAACAAAATGCACTAATTAGAAATGGGAAATAAAGCAATGTGCAGTATGAACTATGTAATTGTAAACTATAAATCAATTCCATTTGTTCTGCAACCCTATTAAAATCTTGCATTTTTCATCATGATGGGAACCAAAAGCATAGAGAAATGCGTTTCATCGGGTTGTGATCCATCACTGCCACAGCTGATGATGGCCCTGCTTCCAGCCATTGTGACCCTGTGCTGCCTCTGGTCTTAGTGCCTGACTTGCCGTTGGAGAGAGACACCATCCTCTCACATCCTGTCCCATTATTCTTGACTTTACATGGGCCCTTCCTTAGGATAAGGAGCCTCTTCCTCCCAGAACAGAGGTCTTCAGGCTTGTCTGTGGGTAGACCACAGTCTTCAGTTCTGCCAAGAGAAGTGAATCTGAAGACAGATACAATTTAGATTCATGCTGAGGCTCCTGCTACACATGAAAATAGATTTGATTTCTGTTTAATTTTATCTCAATTTGGCTTTGAATAGACCACAAGTATAAATATTTGCTTCCTCCTTGCTGCAGATTTCCTTCAAGACCTGACCTAAGTGTAAAATTTAACAAAAAGAATCTTAGAAATGGAAGGATGTTTATTTTTCATTTCTATTTCCTCTGCCTTTGAAATTTAAATTCCTGTGTCCTTTCTGGCCGGTTGTTTGCTACCTAGTCATTAGTTAATAAAGGTTCCATGTGCCAAGAAATATCCTAGGCTAAAACATAAGAAAAATAAAAACCTTGCCATTGGCCGTGTGCTACTGGTTTATTTATTCATTTTCACTTCATCACTCCATTTCTGTTTCCCAAGTGTCAATTAAAAACAGCAGCAAAGTGATTTCTTCTTTTAGTTTAGGAGAAAAAGAGGCTTCAACATTAATTCAATAAATACTACGTAGATTAGTCATGTTAGATTAAAACAATAAAGATTATAATACCAGTGTCACAAACATGGTTGACTTTATCCATGTGTCTGTTTTCCTTTGCTTTTTGTTACTTGGAATGAGAAGAGGAGTTTCCATAAAAGTGACCCCAGGCTATTGTCAGTCAACTGCCATCACCTTTGGGGTGGGATCTCTGAATACCATTATCTGAGCCTCAGTTTCCTCTAAAGTAAAACAGAGCATCAGTTTGTCATTTATCTATCCCTTGTGGAAGACATTGGAAGAGAGAATGAGATCATGTCCATAGAATCTTTTATATTTCTTAGAGGAGAGATCCTCTGTAGCATTTTAAGGACAAGTTTTCTGGAAGAACATAAATATTCACCTGAGATAACTGATGCTGAAGCTGAAACTCCAGTATTTTGTCATCTGAAGCAAGAAGCTGACTCATTGGAAAAAAGTCCCTGATGCTGGTGGAAAGCTTGAGGGCAGAAGGAGAAGAGGGCATCAGAGGATGAGATGGCTGGATGGCATCACTGATGCAGTGGACATGAACTTGGGGAAACTCCAGGTGATGGTGAGGGACAAGGAGGCCTGGAGTGCTGCAGTCTATGGGGTACGGAAGAACTGGACATGACTGGGTAACTGAACAACAACAACTGAGATCATATTGGGACTGACACTGAGAACACAGGCTGGGAGGATGAATGTGCCTGGGTGGCTAAGGTTTTTCAGCTCAGACATCTCTTTGGTTGGTCTTCAACCATGCTCTCATTTTATTTATTTATTTTTTGTTTTGTTTTGGGCTGCATATATGGCATATAGGATCTTAAAGTTTCTCAACCATGGATCAAACCTGTACCCCCTGCAATGGAACTGTGCAGAGATTTAACCAATGGACTGCCAAGGAAGTCATCCATGCTCCCATTTTAAATCCTGGATAAAAGATGAGATTTGATTTGTTGGAACTTTGATACTGCTTATTTGGAATAAATAATCTCACAACAGTACCCATAGCTACCTTTCAGCTTTTGAGACATCTACGTTTAAGTTGTTTGCGTTTTGTTCTATTATGAAGCTACTCTTACTTAAGCACAATAGAACCTTAAATAAATAAAACAATAAGGAATTAAATAGATATGGTGTTTTCAAAAACAAGCAGACCAACAGGACCTATAGTATTAGAAGTTTTCTTAGACCACTCTCTGTTAATGAATGTTTATGTTCACTGTAAAATATCCCATCTGATGCCAGCAGCCTGTTGAATGAATACTCCTTGCTCTCTACTATGCTGACATACAGATCCCTTGAGCTGAGTAATATGTTTATCAAGATTCTGTGTGTTTATACTCAAACTGGTTTAGGCTAGTTGTGTTCATTACTTCAATGATCTAATTTGATTACATGTTGCCAATACTTAATAAAATATGAATTTGAAAGAAAATTATTTTCTAAATAAGAACTAAGACTATTCAGGAAAGTAATTTTTAAAAGGAATCTCAAAAGTAATTAGTCTTGGATTAGATGTGAGCAAGTGAGAAAATCGGATAATCTCTCACTTGCATTGTTTGAAAAATATCTTCAAGTTCTTGTTCCATTAAAAAAAGACTAAAATTGGAAATTGTAGAGTGAAATATAGATGTTTTAAGAAATAAGAATAATATGGACTCTAATTGGTAGAACTATGATTAAAACAATTACCAAAAAATAAATAAGAAGAGGTATAAATCATTAGATATAAACACAGTAATGGATGGATCTTAAAAGCATTATGCAGGAAAAAAGGCAAGAAATTGAATAAGAACTATAGGACAATACCATATGTATGAGTTTAAATTCAAATCAGTTCAGTTCAGTCACTCAGTCATGTCCGACTCTTTGTGGCCCCATGACAGCAAACTGCAGCATGCCAGGTCTCTATGTTCATCACCAACTCCTGGAGTTCACCCAAACTCATGTCCATTGAGTCGGTGATGCCATCCAACCATCTCACCCTCTGTTGTACCCTTCTCCTCCTGCCTTCAATCTTTCCCAGTATCAGGGTCTTTTCAAATGAGTCAGTTCTTCACATCAGGTAGCCAAAGTATTGGAGTTTCAGCTTCAATATCAGTCCTTACAATGAACACCCAGGACTGATCTCCTTTAGAATGGACTGGTTGGATCTCCTTGCAGTCCAAGGGACTCTCAGGAGTCTTCTCCAACACCACAGTTCAGAAGTATCAATTCTTCGGACCTCAGCTTTCTTTATAGTCCAACTCTCACAGCCATACATAACTACTGGAAAAACCATAGCCTTGACTAGACAGACCTTTGTTGGCAAAGTAATGTCTCTGCTTTTCAGTATGCTGTCTAGATTGGTCATATCTTTTTTTCCAAGGAGTAAGCATCATTTAATTTCATGGCTGCAATCACCATCTGCAGTAATTTTGGAGCCCCCAAAATAAAGTCAGCCACTGTTTCCACTGTTTCCCCATCTATTTGCCATGAAGTGATGGGACCGGATGCCGTGATCTTAGTTTTGTGAAAGTTGAGCTTGAAGCCAACTTATTCACCCTCCTCTTTCATCAAGAAGCTCTTTCGTTCTTCTTCACTTTCTGCCATAAGAGTGGTGTCATCTGCATATCTGAGGTTATTGATATTTCTCCCAGCAATCTTGATTCCAGCTTGTGCTTCTTCCAGCCTGGAGTTTCTCATGATGTACTCAGTATTTAAGTTAAATAAGTAAGGTGACAATATACAGCCTTGACATACTCCTTTTCCTATTTGGAACCAGTCTGTTGTTCCATGTTCAGTTCTAACTGCTGCTTCCTGACCTGCATACAGGTTTCTCAAGAGGCAGGTCAGGTGGTCGGGTATTCACATCTCTTTTAGAATTTTCCACAGTTTATTGTGATCCACACAGTCAAAGGCTTTGGCATAGTCAATAAAGCAGAAATATAAGTTTTTTGGGAACTCTCTTGCTTTTTCCATGATTTAACAGATGTTGGCAATTTGATCTCTGGTTTCTCTGCCTTTTCTAAATCCAGCTTGAACATCTGGAAGTTCGTGTTTCATGTATTACTGAAGCTTGGCTTGGAGAATTTTGAGCATTACTTTACTAGCGTGTGAGATAAGTGCAATTGTGCAGTAGTTTGAGCATTTTTTGGCATTGCCTTTCTTTGGGATTGGAATGAAAACTGACCTTTTCCAGTCCTGTGGCCACTGCTGAGTTTTCCAAATTTGTTGGCATACTGAGTGCAGCACTTTCACAGCATCATCTTTTAGGAATTGAAATAGCTCATCTGGAATTCCATCACCTCCACTAGCTTTGTTCGTAGAGATGCTTCCTAAGGTCCACTTGACTTCACATTCCAGGATATCTGGCTCTAGGTGAGTGATCACACCATCGTGATTATCTTGGTCATGAAGATCTTTTTTGTACAGTTCTTCTGTGTATTCTTGCCACCTCTTAATATCTTCTGCTTCTGTTAGGTCCATACCATTTCTGTGCTTTATTGAGCCCATCTTTGCATGAAATGTTCCCTTGGTGTCTCTAATTTTCTTGAAGAGATCTCTTTCCCATTCTGTTTTTTTCCTCTATTTCTTTGCATTGATTGCTAAGGAAGGCTTTCTTATCTCTCCTTACTATTCTTTGGAACTCTGCATTCAAATGCTTATATCTTTCCTTTTTTCCTTTAATTTTCAATTCTCTTCTTTTCACAGCTATTTGTAATGCCTCCTCAGACAGCCATTTTTGCTTTTTTGTATTTCTTTTTCTTGGGGATGGTCTTGATCCCTATTTCCTGTACAATGTCACAAACCTCTGTCCATAGTTCATCAGGCACTCTATCTACCAGATCTAGTCCCTTAAATCTATTTCTCACTTTCACTGTATAATCATAAGAGATTTGATTTAGGTCATACCTGAATGGTCTAGTGGTTTTCCCTACTTTCTTCAATTTCAGTCTAAATTTGGCAATAAAGAGCTCATGATCTGAGCCACAGTCATCTCCCAGTCTTAAATTCATATACATGAAACAAAAATATACATTTCTAAGAAGTCAGATAAAAACATAGGCATGGGGATTCCCCCAGTGGTCCAGTGGTTAAGAATCCTCCTTCCAATGCAGGGGGTGGGTGTTTGATCCCTGATCAGGGAACTAAGATCCCAGATGCCCCTCAAGTAAAAAAAAAAAAAAAAACAGAAAGAAAACCAAAACATCAAACAGAGGCAATATTTTAACAAATTCAGTAAAGCCTTTAAAACATATGCATTAAACCTACAAGGTATGACTGCCTTTGAAGAAGGAAAGAGATGGGAGTGGGAGGATAGATGAGAATAAATATACACATAAAAATACAGAAAGTGAAGTCACTCAATCGTGTCTGACTCTTTGCAACCCCGTGGACTGTAGCCTACCAAGCTCCTCCATCCATAGGATTCTCCAGGCAAGAATACTGGAGTGGGTTGCCATTTCCTTATCCAGGGGATCTTCCCGACCCAGGGATCAAACTGGGGTCTTCCCCATTGCAGAAGACCCTTGTATTGGAAAATAACGATGTGTAATGAACTGAGAAGTGTGATTAACTTTTCTTTCTTTAATAGATGTTGCTCTCCCTCCTTCTCCGAAACATCATGAACCTAGAAAACAAGAGAGGGTATGACAACATTCAAGGGAGGACAAGAAAATTTTACAGCTGGGACAGCAACGAATCAATGTGTCATAACAGATATCGGTGCTTGCAGTGGGAGGAGCTAACAAGAAGCAAGCTGATTCTTGCTACAGAGGTTCAAAAGACTTAGCAGCAGGAGATAACCAGGTATATATGGAGGCAGGGGTGCAAATGCAATCAGAAATGGGATTGATTGAAATTCTGCTCAAGGAACAGTTACTAATACCCTGGGTCCCTTCCTCCAATCTAAGCAGCCAGATCACTTCCCCTCCTCACTGTCAAGGAAGATGAGAAGTTTGCTTTCTAGAGTGGAAAATGGTTGATTGATTGATTACATGGTTGGAGTAGAAGAAGCCAATCTGAAAACTGGAGAATAAAGAAAGCTAATCTATACTGAATTGTGTCTCTTCAGCTCATCTTTCGGAGAAGGCAATGGCACCCCACTTCAGCACTCTTGCCTGGAAAATCCCATGGATGGAGGAGCCTGGTGGGCTGCAGTCCATGGGGTCGCTAAGAGTTGGACAAGACTCAGCAACTTCACTTTCACTTTTCGCTTTCCTGCTTGGAGAAGGCAATGGCAACCCACTCCAGTGTTCTTGCCTGGAGAAACCCAAGGACGGGGGGGCCTCGTGGGCTGCCGTCTATGGGGTCACACAGAGTCGGACATGACTGAAGCAACTTAGCAGCAGCAGCAGCAACAGCTCATCTTCCCCTCTTTCACCCCAGAACCTAGGAGCTCGGTTTATACTATGTCTACCTCTCCAGTTAGGACACTGGACAATCTGACACACCAAGAGAAAAGACCTCCTCTGTAACTGGGGATCTCTCAGTTAAATGGTGCAAATCCTTCCCTCCACCTCTAGTGAGCAAGCCAGCTTTATTGAGAAACAGAACTTTCAGTTAACTTCTTGGCAGCTCATTCTTTTGACTGTGTGGGCAGTCGAGGATAACCTGAAACCAAAAATCAGTTTTGAATAGTAATTTTGCATTATAAAATGGATTCTGAATTATTTCCTGTTTTAAATTATCCACACCTTTGTTTTTTCCCTTGATTACGGTTTTGCCTATGATCCTTAAATGAACAAGGACCTATGTAAATCTTTGCTGCATTTCCTGACCTGTAATAATCTGAGGCTTCTAGTCAGACTGAAAGAGGAGAAAATTGCTTTTGGTTCGGATACATATTGACTAGGATCTAAATCAGAGTATTCTGTTATCTGCTGTTTTTTTTTTTTTCTTAATTGGAGGCTAATTGCTTTACAATATTGTAGTGGTTTTTCACATACATTGACATGAATCAGCCATGGGTGTACAAATGTTTTAAGTGTACATGCTTGTGTACATGTGTATACACATGTGTACCTATGTTCTTTTATGCATGCACTCATTACTCAGGCTCCACTGCAAACCAGTAAGTGTTTGTCAAGCTTTCTGACAGGAAATGCACCAGACTACTGGTACACTTTGACTTTTCTTCTTGAGAAATCAAGAATTTAGCAAAGCAGTCAGAACCCCAGAGGAGATACCCTTCTTGCTGAACTCAGAGCCATCCATGTGACCCTTCAGCAGAAATCAACCAGTTTTGTCACCAGTGAACATCTTGGTTGATGAATTAAAACCTGTATACAATCTCTAGAGAGCGCCTCTAGCTTCCCTATAGGAAGGGGGCAGGGAGAGAGAGGGGCGGGGAAAGAGAGACAAATGCTTGGGGAAGGACTTTCTTATCAGCATCTTTGGCTTTCTCATTAATCTTCCTTTGTGCCCACGAAGCCTTTATGCACTGTTATCTGTAAGAGTGTAAACTGAAGGTACTATTGCAGGATGATCAAATCTTGTTCAAATTTCCTTCTCTTAACCTCCTATGAAAAGTACAAAGACAAATGTTCCTGCTGAAGACTAAGACAAAACCACTTCTGAGTTTCTTTAATTTTCTGTATTTTGATGCTTTGACATTTGAAGTCTTGTTGACTCTTTCAGGACTAGACAATTCTAAGACATGGTAAACAACTCACTCATTAGGATACCTTTCAAATAGAAACCAATCAATCCAGGGCTCATATTCCTGGTCACCTCCTTTATCAGGTTCTACAACTGGGGGCAGCCTCTCTGCCCCAGAACCCACTGAAATTATTTAATCTAGCCAGTCCTAAACCTTCTCACTCTGTCTCTCTCATTTCTCCCCACAGAAACCAGAATAAAGACTGGTGCATGTTAGCCCTATGCCTCTTCACTAACCCTCGTGCTTTTCCCTGTAATAACCTATGAGTAACAAACTATCATTTCAATGTCAATAGTCTCCTGATCTGTTGGCCTTCCCATACCTCAATAATAATAAAACAACATGGAAAGCATGGTATACTGAGTGTCAAATCTCAAGAGGCCATCCCTGAGGTATAGTTCTTCCATGAGACTTTCCCTGACCTTATTAACTTAAAATGAACTTACTCTCCTATGAACATCCAGCATTATCACCTATGACTCTCATTAGACAGTTAAACATGTTCCTTCCTGATACTCTATGTCTTTTAAATTTCTTGTGTATATCTTGTTCTTCCAACTGAAATATAAATTTTCTCAGAGTATAATTCTTAGTATCTTCAACAATAACTGATGATTTAACAAATGAGTGCACAGATGTAACTTGTTAAACTTGATCCTAAACTCACAAAGATCTTACTTTTTTTTGCCCTTTCTGAACTTTCTTGTTGCACATAACTTTATATGATGAGCCTCAGTTACAAAACTGCTAAGTATTTTCTTCAGACAAATAAATTTCTAAGCCTAATAAATACCTAATTATTTACCTGAACTTATCATCCCATATGATTGGCTTAAGCATCCATAACTTGCTTGATGTCTGTAGGAAGAGGAAAATGACATTGGGTGCTATTTAGGAGCACTGTTTTGGATTCAGACAGACCTACTTTAAATACTATTTATACTACTTAAGTTAGTTGTATCTTTGGGCAAGTTCCTTGACTTTTTTGATCCTCAGTTTCTTCACCTGTGAAATAGGGAGAACAATACCTGTCTTTGAGGGATTTTATAGGGATCACATATGTAAATGTTAGCATAGTACTGGCATTGTGGGAGATGCCAAATAAGTAGTATGATTCTACATCTTGCTTTTCCTGGGATACTCTGCTTACTCCTATTGTTCTAACATAATTATTAACTGCACACCCCAACTTTTACCCAGTGTTCCAAGTTTGGACAGTAAATAGTCTTATCAATGAATGTATTTTTAAACTTTTACTACTGACTGCTGCTGCTGCTGCTGCTAAGTCACTTCAGTCGTGTCCGAGACTACTACTACTCAATATATGTGAATGAATACATATTTATGAATGAATATACAATGATATTGGGGCTGTGCTATAATCCTTTCTAGTAAGATCCACCTCATCCCTTTGTCTTCATCGTCAAGAAGCAGTGTATGGTACAGTGGCCGAGAGCACAGACATAGGAACCAAACAGCCTGGTCTTGAATCCCAGCTGAGCACGTTCTAATGTGTAAGCTTTGGCAATCCATTTACTTAGTGTGTGTTGGCTTTCTCATCAGGAAAATGGGAACAATATAAGCAATACTTTTATCATACAGTGTCAGGAGGCCAAAAGTCTACAGGTGTCCGTGAAAATGCTTACACCAGTGTCTAGTACATAGCAAACTCCCTGTGAGCAGGTGTTATGCTGCTGCCTCTATGTCAGTGGCAACTAAGCTGAAATCAGCTGGGTTCCATTTCCTGTGAATTGCTGCTGGAGCAGAAAGCAGTTCTGATACTGCATTCAGTTCAGCTGGCAAGTCTGGGTGAATGTCTTTGATGATAAAGTCCTTAGATGATAAAGACAGAGGAAATTTGTACAATATCATGTGTGCTTCTTCAGGATAAAAATGTGTTTTGATAATGTTATGCACTGAATTATGCACCCCACAACCACCAAATTTATATGTTGACGCTCTAACCCCTGCCAATGTGACTGTAGTAGGAAATAGCACCTTTAAGGAGGTAACTAAAGTAAATGAGGTCATAAAGGTGGGATCCTAATTTGATAGAACTGGTGTCCTTATAGAGAGAGACACCAGAGAGCTCTCTCTATGTGAATGCCCAGAGAAGAGCCCCCTGAGATCACAATGAGGAGATGACTGCCTGCAAGCTGAGAAGAGGGGTCTTACCAGATACCAACCCTGACAGCACCTCATCTTGGACTTCTAGTTTTCAGAAATGTGAGAAAATAAATTTATGTTATTTAAGCCGCCCAATCTGTGGTATTTTGTTATTGTTGCCTATGCAGACTAATACAGATGAAAGAGCATGGTCAAGAGATTAAATGTAGAAAGAAAAATTGTGTATAATTTGAGAATTGTCTCAGAGTATTGGAGGAGCCCTCTGTTTAGGAAAGAATTACCAGGTCAGATCAGATCAGATCAGATCAGTCGCTCAGTCGTGTCCGACTCTTTGCGACCCCATGAATCGCAGCACGCCAGGCCTCCCTGTCCATCACCAGCTCCTGGAGGTCACTCAGACTTACATCCATCAAGTCAGTGATGCCATCCAGCCATCTCATCCTCTGTCGTCCCCTTCTCCTCCTGCCCTCCATCCCTCCCAGCATCAGAGTCTTCTCCAATGAGTCAACTCTTCGCATGAGGTGGCCAAAATACTGGATTTTCAGCTTTAGCATCATTCCATCCAAAGAAATTCCAGGATTGGTCTCCTTCAGAATGGACTGGTTGGATCTTCTTGCAGTCCAAGGGACTCTTAAGAGTCTTCTCCAACACCACAGTTCAAAAGCATCAATTCTTCGGCGGTCACAGGTCAGAGTATGCTAAATGAAAAGTTGGTATTTTAAATGTACGAATCTGTTCAAGGATGACACAGAAAATGAGAACTGTGGTCAAACCAGACAGTGCATGTCCTGTTTAAAGGCACTGAAATTCTAATTTTCTAAAGCTCCCATACAGGTTAAGTGGAACACAATGATAATGCACTGGTCCTTTGGCCCTGCTCCAGTGAATGTCTTTGGAAGTACAGGTGAGTCAGATTGTCCTCTGGAGAGCCCTGAGGTGGGCTTTCATGGGTGAATAGAATCTACACAAGCAAATCAATGAGGAAAGATGGTTCCAGAAAGTTCCAGAGAGGAAGAGTGATACAGAACATGGTACCTACAGAACTGACTGCTAGATTTGTTATGTGACACAGGTAGATCAATTTTTCAGGGTACTTTTAAGATAGTCAATTTTGCTGGAGTAGAAGCACCATATAAACTAAACTGGAAAATAAGAATGGAAAGGTCTAGATTGTGTTTAGCTACGAATTCTGGAGTAATACTTTGTGGACATCAAGAGATTAATTTGAGCAAGTGAAAGCTACCACTAAAACAGTATTCCAAATTATAAGATAGAAAGTGCAGAAATAAACCCATAAACCTATTGGTACCTTATTTTTGACAAAGGTGGCAAGAATACACAATGGGGCAAAGACAGCCCCTTCAATAAATGATGCTGGAGAAACTGGACAGCTACATGTAAAAGAATGAAGTTAGAACACTTCCTAACACCATACACAAAGATAAACTCAAAATGGATTGAAGAGCTAAATGTAAGACCAGAAACTATAAAACTCTTAGAGGAAAACATAGGCAGAACACACGATGACATAAATCAAAGCAAGATCCTTTATGACCCACCTCCTAGACTAATGGAAATAAAAACAAAAGTAAACAAGTGGGACCTGATTAAACTTAAAAGCTTTTGCACAGCAAAGGAAACTCTAAGTAAGGTGAAAAGACAACCCTCAGAATGGGAGAGAATAATAGCAAATGAAATAACTGACAAAGGATTAATTTCCGAAATATGCAAGCAGCTCATACAACTCCATAGCAAAAAAACCAAACAACCCAATCAGAAAGTGGGAAAAATAACTAAACAGACATTTCTTCAAAGAAGACATACAGATGACAAACAAACACAAGAAAAGATGCTCAACATCTCTCATCATTAGAGAAATGCAAATCTAAACTACAATGAGCTATCACCTCACACTGGTCAGAATGGCCCTCATCAAAAAGTCTACAAACAATGAATGCTGGAGAGGGGGTGTGGAGAAAAGGGAATGCTCTTACACTGTTGGTGGGAATGTAAATGATACAGCCACTATGGAAGATGGTATGGAGACTCCTGAAAAAACTAGGAATAAAACTACCATATGACCCAGCAATTCCACTTCTAGACATATACCCGGAGGAAACAAAAATTGAAAAAGATATGTATCCCATTATTCATTGCAGCACTATTTACAATAGCTAGAACATGGAAGCAACCTAGATGTTCATCGACAGATAAATGAATAAAGAAGTTGTGGTACATATGTGCAATGGAATATTACTCAGCCATAAAAAGGAACACATTTGAGTCAGTTCTAAAGAGGTGGATGAACCTAGAGCCTATTATACAGAGTGAAATAAGTCAGAAAGAGAAAGATAAATATTGTATACTAATGCATATATATGAAATCTAGAATAATGGTACTAAAGAATTTATTTGCAGGGCAGCAATGGAAAAACAGACACAAAGAATAGACTTATGGACATGGGGAGAGGGGAGGAGAGGATGAGATGTATGGAGAGAGTGGCATGGAAACTTACATTACCATATGTAAAATAGATAGCCAATGGGAATTTTCTGTATGTCTCAGGAAACCCAAAGAGGATCTCTGTATCAACCTGGAGGGGTGGGATGGGGAAGGCAATGGCACCCCACCCCAGTACTTTTGCCTGGAAAATCCCATGGACGGAGGATCCTCGTAGGCTCCAGTCCATGGGGTCGCTAAAAGTCGGACACGACTGAGCGACTTCACTTTCACTTTTCACTTTCATGCATTGGAGAAGGAAATGGCAACCCACTCCAGTATTCTTGCCTGGAGAATCCCAGGGACGGGGAGCCTGGTGAGCTTCCGTCTATGGGGTCCCACAGAGTCGGACTCGACGGAAGCGACTTAGCAGCAGCAGCAGCAGCAGCAGAGGGGTGGGATGGAGAGGGAGATGGGAGGGAGATTCAAAAGGGAGGAGATATATGTATACCTAAGGCTGATTCATGTTGAGGTCTGACAGAAAACAAAATTTTGTAAAGCAATTATCCTTTAACTAAAAATAAATAAAAAAAACAATAGTTCCAAATTAATCTTAAGTACTGATTAAAATGCTTTGGAGGAAAAGAAATTGGAATGAGTTCCTGTGACTGCACACATTCAAGGAGAGGCTGATTTGCCACTTCAGAATTGGTATATTGCAGGTAAGCAAATTACCTGGGGTCTTGTTAAAATAGAGTCTGATTCAGCAGGTCTGAGATGAGATCTGAGGTTCTACATTTTGAACAAACTGATGCTGCTGATGCTGCTGGTTCCTAACTATATTGTAAGTTGCAAGGAAATGAATGACCTCTAAATTCATTTTCAACCTATAGTTCCTTAATTTTACTACCTAGCATGCTGAGAAACAGGCTGGAAATTTGCATTTGATATTAGCTTGAGTCATTCTGCTTGTCTCTCTTCGTGAAATTGTGCATTCTGGAATGCCAAGTCAAACCATGCAAAAAAGGATTAAACACAGCTCCTTGCCTTCCAATTACCTCACCACACACTGTGAGTTAACAAGAGCAAGGAGAAAATAAGCACACGATTCTGAAAAGGTTGGAGCTAGACTTGAGTTTAGTAATGAAAGATACAAAAGAAAGAACTGTGGGATTTAATCCTAGATTAGTTTTGTTTTGTTTAAGAATACAGTTAAAAAAAATATAGTTTAGCTATGTGGAATCTAAAACAAAAATCAAACATAAAAACAGAGAGCAGAAAAATGGTTACCAGGGGTTGGAGGACGGGAAAACAGGGAAAGGGTGGTAAGCAGGTACAAACTTTTATTATATAGCTATAGGATAAATAAGTTCTAAGCGTCTAATGTGTAACGTGATGGCTCTAGTTGGTAATGACTGTTGGCATGATTAATGTTTTAATTAATTAACAGTAATGACTGTTTTGCACAATTGGTATTTGCTAAGAGGGTAGAACTTAAATGTTCACACACACAATACCAAACTGTGTGAAGTGATGTATGTTTATTAACTGAATGGAGGAATTCTTTTACAATGTATACCTATATCAAATCACCACAATGTACACTTATTTATTTGTTTATTTTTATTTGGTTGTTCTGGGTCTCCGCGGTGGTGTGCGGGCTCTTGGTTGCGATGCATGGATTTTCTCAAGTTGTGGCTGGCGGGCTTCTCTTGTTGCAGAGCACAGGATCTAGGGCATGTGCTCTCAGAAGTTGTGACATGTGGGCTCTCTAGTTGTGGCATGCATGTACACTTTAAAAATCATGCAGTTTTATATGTCAGTTATACCTCAATAAAGCTGAAATTTAAAAATGAATCATTTAGTATTACCAGTCAATATAAAAATTAATCCCACTGTTCTGTTCAGTTCAGTTTAGTTCAGTCACTCAGTCGTGTCCGACTCTTTGCCACCCCATGAATAGCAGCACGCCAGGACTCCCTGTCCATCACCAACTCCCGGAGTCTACTCAGACTTATGTCCATTGAGTCGGTGATGCCGTCCGACCATCATCCTCTGCCATTCCCTTCCCCTCCCACCTTCAATCTTTCCTAGCATCAGGGTCTTTTCAAATGAGACAGTTCTTCACATCAGGTGGCCAAAGTATTAGAGTTTCAGCTTCAGCATCAGTCCTTCCAATGAATATTCAGGACTGATCTCCCTTAGGATGGACTGGTTGGATCTCCCTGCAGTCCAAGGGACTCTCAAGAGTCTTCTCCAACACCACAGTTCAAAAGCATCAATTCTTTAGCACTCAACTTTCTTTATAGTCCAACTCTCACATCCATACATGACCATTGAAACAACCATAGCCTTGAAGAGATGAACCTTTGTTGGCTAAGTAATGTCTCTGCTTTTTAATATGCTGTCTAGCTTGGTCATAATTTTTCTTCCAAGGAGTAAGCATGTTTTAATTTCATGGCTGCAGTCACCATCTGCAGTGATTTTGGAGCCCCCAAAATAAAGTCTGACACTGTTTCCACTGTTTCTCTATTTGCCATGAAGTGATGGGACCAGATGTCATGATCTTAGTTTTCTGAATTTTGAGACTGCATCATCATATAATTCCCATGAAGCTATATGTGAACAAAATATTTTCTCAAATCATTTTTTCCTAATGGTTCCTTTTAGACCTTGAGATCATATACAAAATACTTAATTTGCAGTATGTTAAATGTATTTAAGAGTCACGAATTTTATAAAAAATAATTTTATACATTTTTGGCTGTGCTGGTTCTTCATCACTGCTTGGACTTTTCTTTAGTTGAAATGAGTGGGGACTACTCTCCAGCTGCAATGCACTGGCTTCTCACTGCTGTGACTTCTCTTGTTGTGGAGCTCTAGGGTATGAAGGCTTCAGCAGTTGTGGCACGTGGGCTCAGAAGTTGTGGCTCCCGGGCTCTAGAGCACCGACTCAATGACTCCTAGCATTGGCAGGCAGATTCTTTACCACGGAGCCACCTGGGAGGCCCCGTATTTATACCATGGAAATCAGCAAACACTACCCAGAAATGTGTTTCTTCATGGCGAGCCAATGTAGCAGCTTATCTAGACAAAATATAAGTGTGTGTTCTAGTAGCTGGACTAGACAATTTATCCAAGGAAGGGGAAATTGAGAGGAGGATTGGGGGCGTGGAACCCTCCATCACCCTGTTCGTTGAGAAATTTTAGAGCCATGTTCTCCCTCTAGTTTTCGCAGTATGTATTAAGTACATGCCCATGAGTCCTTAATTTGTGAAACACAAAGATCCTGACCTTCATATCATTCAGTCTGGTGCGAAACATAGTATTTTGAATTTTTCAGACCTTGGCTCAATTCCAAAGTGCTTCTGGTAGAATGAGAATGAGCAACCCCATTAGGAAGAGAATGAGCAAAAAAAGGAGCCTAAACACTGAAAATAATTTTGTATTACTTTAAACTTTAACATCTGCTATGCCTAAGGCAAGATAAGATTTCCATTAAAAATTACTGTTATATTTACTCCAGTCATATAGAAGGCTCCCAACAAACTTCACATCATGATTTTCATCACCACCATCAACACATCAGCAGCAGCAACACCAATCTCATTTATTGAGCAGTTACACTGAGCCAGGCCCTAGTGATTCAAACACTGTTTTATTAAGTGGTTACCATGTCCCATGCATGTGCTAAATTAGTGGCTGTTGGTTTTCTTGGTCTCACGACCCCCTCACACTCTTAGAAATTGTTTTAGGCCTCAAAGAAACTTTGATTATGTGAGGTATAGCCATTGATATTTACTATATTGGAAAGTTAAACTGGAATATTTAAAAATTTGTATTCATTTATTCTCTTACCAATAATAATATAAATGCATTATATGTTAACATAAAACATGTTTTTATGTGAACAACTATTTTTACAAAGGAAAAAATGTTAGTGAGAAAAGTGTTATTGTTTTATAATTTTGCAAATCTCTTCAGTAAAAGGCAGCTGGATTTTCTCATATCTTCTTCTGCATTTTATCTATTACAATATCTCTCACCATGTAGATTCTGGAAAATTCCATTCTGCATTCATTTGAGAATGAGAGTTAAAAAGGCAAATAATGTCTTACTGTTTTTGTCTTTGTTTTTTTTTTTTTTTTTCATCTAACCCTCTCTTCCCCTCTCCCCATGTCCATAAGTCTATGTCTTAGTGTTTTAAATAAAATAGTTTTAACCTCAGGACTGCCCCCTTCCCGAGTCCTTAGATCATACTTTAAAAACTTCTAGAACTGTAAGAATGGAGTCAAAATTCTCCTACCCTCATAGAACTTACATTGCAAGGCTACGTCTCTTATACGCCTGTTTAAGCTCATAACAAGCTCATCCCTATGAAATGTCTGCTTTATTGCTTCCATGTCTCACCCGAGAAAACTGAGGACCAGAGAAGAGGTACTACTGGCAGGATTCAAAACGGCAGACCTCATACCCCATCTAGAGCTGATACTTGTATCTACTACACAACCTGCTTCCCAAAGCATGACACAGAGTGAAGTTCTTACCCACTTTTCAAAAGTTTCACCTAGGTAGGAAAGTTTAATCATCTTTTGAAGAGATCCTTTATGAAACAACTTCCACTCCAGTGTATTCTGTCACAACTGAAAATGATATCCCAAGGCAGGCCTTTCTTTTTTGGAAAGATAGCAAGTGCCTGAAATGGCTGATATACTCTGAGAAGAATATGGAAGTGACAGAGAAGAATCTGTATGGAAGACTTACCAGGAAACTGCAGTCTTTGAACTGAGCCCAGCTGTACTGAGAGTTAAAAAAAAGAAAAAGATTGGTTTGTTGTTTCCAGCCAGTCAGAAGAGTGAGCTGCCGTGATCCACAGGATTCTCTGCTTCCCCCCAAATTCATTCCTGCCGCAGACATATGGTGGCACAGGCCAGTAGCTTTTCTCTACTCAGATCAGACAGTAGACCTGGGTGCTCCCTAGCACTGTACTTATGAGTCGTTGTCAGATACCCAGGGATAAACAGAAAGTAACATGTAACGTCATCATCATTTATTGAAAAAACTCCTAAGGAGCTTTATAAATGAAACTCTAAAAATCTCTACTTTAGCTCAGTACCATGCGTATGAGCTTCTTATAACTACCATAGAATTCTTTAAAGAATTACAAGGTTTGGAAAAACGTCCAAACATGACCTGGCTTTTCTTCAACATTCAGATAGTGCAGTAGAAAGAGCAAAATCTTTGGAGTCCTAGAGATAAAGGTTTAACTGCAGGATTTTCCAATGACCATGGGTATGCTTAAGTAAGTAAGTTTCTAAGCTTCAATTTTTCCATCTGCAAATTGCAAAGGACAAAGTCATCCTTATAGGAACACTGTGAGTCTTGAACGAGACACTAAGGACAGGGCATGATCCAATTCCTTGCATTCAAAGACAGATGTTAGAAAGATGTTACTTCCCTTTTTCCTAAGTACAGTGATCATGTAATTTATCATCCCAAATAAAGTATTTTTGGGAACAAAAAGAGGCTGAGTTAATAATTATAACTGAATAACTGACATAAACTGGGACTATCCCAGGAAAATCAGGTGCATGATCACTCTTCCTCCAAGTAAAATCTTCTGGAAGGTAGGTGTGCTTGTTGGCTCTTAAACAGTTTATAAAATGTCAGTATAGTGCCTTTTTCTTATTCATTAATAAATTAATAAGCTTTATTTTTAGTATAGTCTTAGATTTACAGAAAACTGAGGAGACAGGACATAGAGTTCCCATGTACTGCACCCCACACATAAAATTTCCCCTATTTATATCTGGCATTCAGTTCAGTTCAGTTCAGTCGCTCAGTCGTGTCTGACTTTTTGTGACCCCATGAATCGCAGCATGCCAGGCCTCCCTGTCCATCACTAACTCCCAGAGTTCACCCAGACTCACATCCATCGAGTCAGTGATGCCATCCAGCCATCTCATCCTCTGTCGTCCCCTTCTCCTCCTGCCCCCAATCCCTCCCAGCATCAGAGTCTTCTCCAATCAGTCAACTCTTTGCATGAGGTGGCGAAAGTACTGGAGTTTCAGCTTTAGCATCATTCCTTCCAAAGAAATCCCAGGGCTGATCTTCTTCAGAATGGACTGGTTGGATCTCCTTGCAATTGTGCAGTAGTTTGAGGATTCTTTGGCATTGCCTTTCTTTGGGATTGGAATGAAAACTGAACTTTTTCATTAATTGCACTCATCTCACTCTCTAGTAAAGTAATGCTCAAAATTCTCCAAGCCAGGCTTCAGCAATACATGAACTGTGAACTTCCAGATGTTCAAGCTGGTTTTAGAAAAGGCAGAGGAACTAGAGATCAAATTGACAACATCCGCTGGATCATCAAAAAGGCAAGAGAGTTCCAGAAAAACATCTATTTTTGCTTTATTGACTATGCCAAAGCCTTTGACTATGTGGGTCAAAATAAACTGTGGAAAATTCTGAAAGAGATGGGAATACCAGACCACCTGACCTGCCTCTTGAGAAACCTATATGCAGGTCAGGAAGCAACAGTTAGAACTGGACATGGAACAACAGACTGGTTCCAAATAGGAAAAGGAGTACATCAAGGCTGTATATTGTCACCCTGCTTATTTAACTTCTATGCAGAATACATCATGAGAAACACTGGGCTGGAAGAAGCACAAGCTAGAACCAAAATTACCAGGAGAAATATCAATAACCTCAGATGTGCAGATGACACCACCCTGATGGCAGAAAGCGAAGAGAAACTCAAAAGCCTCTTGATGAAAATGAAAGAGCAGAGTGAAAACGTTGGCTTAAAGCTGAACGTTCAGAAAACTAAGATCATGGCATCTGGTCCCATCACTTCATGGGAAATAGATGGGGAAACAGTGGAAACATGTCAGACTTTATTTTGGGGGGGGCTCCAAAATCACTGCAGATGGTGATTGCAGCCATGAAATTGAAAGATGCTTACTCCTTGGAAGGAAAGCTATGACCAACCTAGATAGCATATTCAAAAGCAGAGACCTTACTTTGTCAACAAAGGTCCATCTTGTCAAGGCTATGGTTTTTCCTGTGGTCATGTATTGGACTGTGAAGAAAGCTGAGTGCCAAAAACTGATGCTTTTGAACTGTGGTGTTGGAGAAGACTCTTGAGAGTCCCTTGGACTGCAAGGAGATCCAACCAGTCCATCCTAAAGGAGATCAGTCCTGGGTGTTCATTGGAAGGACTGATGCTGAGGCTGAAACTCCAATACTTTGGCCACCTCATGCAAAGAGTTGACTTATTGGAAAAGACCCTGATGCTGGGAGGGATTGGGGGCAGGAGGAGAAGGGAACAACAGAGGACGAGATGGCTGGATGACATCACTGACACGATGGACGCGAGTCTGAGTGAACTCGGGGAGTTGGTGATGGACAGCGAGGCCTGGCATGCTGTGATTCATGGGGTCTCAAAGAGTCGGACATGACTGAGTGACTGAACTGAACTGATGGTGCATTTGTTACAAGTAATGAACCCATATTTAGACATTTTTATTAATTAAAGTACATGGTTTACACTAAAGTTTATTCTATAATGAGTATTCTATGAGTTTGACAGTGTCGTGAATCTATCGTCACTGTAACATACAGAACTGTTTCACCTTCTAAAAATCCCCTCTACTTTACCCATTTATCCCTCCCTATTTATCACCCCAATCCTTTGGCAACCATCAATCTATTTATTCTCTCTAGTTTTGCATTTTCTGAAAGGTGGTATAGTTGGAGTCATATAATATATACTGTTTTCACACTGGTTAATTTAACTTAGTTGTATCCATGTAAGGTGCTAGATAGTTTATATCTTTTTATTGCTAAATAATATTGCACTGTACGGATGTACCACAGTTTATTTATTCACCTGTTGAAGGTTATCTTGGTTGCTTCCTATTTTGGGCCATTATGAATAATGATGCTATAAATGTTTATATGCAGGCTTTTGTGTGAATTTAAGTTTTCAACTTAATTGGGTAAATGCCTAGGAATGTCATTACTGGATTCTAGCTAAGACTGTGTGTAAGCTTTGTAAGAAACTGTCCAACTGTCTTCAAAGTTGTTGTACCATTTTGTATTACCAGAAATGAATGACTTTGAATTGCTCTGCATTATTGCCACATTAGATATGGGCAGTTTTGAAATTCTTTTTGTTTCTCTCTACTCATCAGTAATTCATGTAGGCCTCCATATACAAACAGAATTTCCTTAATTATGTAAGTCATTTTGTGCATATGTTAAAGTAATTGAATCATTTTTTCAAATTTGGGTCCCCTGAAATGCATCAAATATGATTAATCTAAAAAGACAGTCTTAACCATCAATAATAAGGAAGAAAGTCATGATTATTTTTGGTCAGATAAAGAATTTACATAAAAAATAGTATTTTCTATTAAACTATTATTTAAAAATATTTTTTAACTGGAAAGTAATATAATCTATGACTATTCATATTTAAATTGCCATGTATTCAAAAGTAATCACTGAAGAAATGAGAGGCAAAAAGAGAGGTGAGGGAAGCATTTTGCAATTTAGCAAATGCCATGGGTTTTTTGACTATTTACTTATTTGATGTCTGTTTTGCTTTTTTTCCAGAGTAGCACTATCTTTTTCACATAAAAATCTTAATTAAGAAATGAATCCATAACTTCCCAAATGTAACAGCTGTGTTTGTACATAATATGATCTGAATATAAGGGACAATGAAATGAGAATGAACCATGAAATTAAATGTTTTTAAAATCAAACGTGGCATCTCCTGACCTCATGAACCTATCAGATTTTCCTCCTGACATCAACGTTTTCTGAAGGCTTCATTACCCATGTCACCCACGTTTGAAACTTGGGAGTCATCTTTGACTCTTTCCTGTTTCTCACCACTTAGTTATAAGCCATCATCACATAGCAGTGTTTTGTTTTGTTTATACCATTGTACACTTGGAGCAAATGAGAAAAAGACAGCTGGACTACCACCCCAAGTGTAATTTACATGACACTGATAGACTGGAACATACAAAACTGAATCTTTAAAGGTTTTTAAAAAATTATTATAGCAGTTAGCTTGTACATAACCTATCTTCTTTAAGATTTCAAGAAAATATTAAGAAGGCAGTCCAGTATGCTTTCGAAATCTTTCACAGTTGCTAAGGGAAAGAAGAAAATTATCTCCAATGGTCAATTATTATAATATGCCTTACTTGGAAGAATACAGAGATTTCCTACTAACACTTTTGCATTCTTTCATTTATCAGATTAGTCAGCTAAAACCTTGGCAGAAAGGGCAAATCTCACTTCTCAGCCTCCCATTTGGCCCTCCTGCAAATAATCTCCTTTGACAATGACACCAGTGGCAATGTCTTCCTGAATGCAGAGCTAATCAAGTTAGCCTCCATATAAAACCCTTCAATGGCTCTCATTACACGCAAGATGAAATCTGAAAAGTTTTTGGTGATTTGCCGATGACTCATTTTTTTCCAGCCTCTCTCATCCTTGGCCAGTTCTCCAAGAGCACTGTTGTCTTTCTGCAGTAACTCTGCAGACTCTGCTATCTCTTGGAGAGGTCAGCAAGTCCAGCCCCTGATTTTCACCTCCTAATCTCCTTACATATCTTCAAGACTTAATTTAGGAAGCATTTTTCTCTAAAGCTTACCTCAATTACCAAAGCTGAGTTTATTCATTTAAAAATAATTCATTCAGTGCCTCTCTTATGCTGCTTTGGGGTTGGAGTTGGTGCTGTCATCAAGTAGATCAAATTCTTTTCTCAGTATTACAGAATCAGATCAGATCAGTCGCTCAGTCGTGTCCGACTCTTTGCGACCCCATGAACCGCAGCACGCCAGGCCTCCCTGTCCATCACCAGCTCCCGGAGGTCCCTCAGACTCGCATCCATTGAGTCAGTGATGCCATCCAGCCATCTCATCCTCTGTCGTCCCCTTCTCCTCCTGCCCTCAATCCCTCCCAGCATCAGAGTCTTCTCCAATGAGTCAACTCTTCGCAGGAGGTGGCCAAAATACTGGAGTTTCAGCTTTAGCATCATTCCTTCCAAAGAAATTCCAGGATTGATCTCCTCCAGAATGGACTGGTTGGATCTCCTTGCAGTCCAAGGGACTCTCAAGAGTCTTCTCCAACACCACAGTTCAAAAGCATCAATTCTTCGGCGCTCAGCCTTCTTCACAGTCCAGCTCTCACATCCATACATGACCACAGGAAAGACCATAGCCTTGACTAGGCGAACCTTTGTTGGTAAAGTAATGTCTCTGCTTTTGAATATGCTATCTAGGTTGGTCATAACTTTCCTTCCAAGGAGCAAGCGTCTTTTAATTTCATGGCTGCAGTCACCATCTGCAGTGATTTTGGAGCCCAGAAAAACAAAGTCTGACACTGTTTCCACTGTTTCCCCATCTATTTCCCATGCAGTGATGGGACCAGATGCCATGATCTTCGTTTTCTGAATGTTGAGCTTTAAGCCAACCTTTTCACTCTCCGCCTTCACTTTCATCAAGAGGCTTTTTAGCCCCTCTTCACTTTCTGCCATAAGAGTGGTGTCATCTGCATATCGGAGGTTATTGATATTTCTCCCGGCAATCTTGATTCCAACTTGTGTTTCTTCCAGTCCAGCATTTCTCATGATGTACTCTGCATATAAGTTAAATAAACATGGTGACAATATGCAGCCTTGACGTACTCCTTTTCCTATTTGGAACCAGTCTGTTGTTCCATGACCAGTTCTAACTGTTGCTTCCTGACCTGCATACAGATTTCTCAAGAGGCAGGTCAGGTGGTCTGGTATTCCCATCTCTTTCAGAATTTTCCATAGTTTATTGTGATCCACACAGTCAAAGGCTTTGGCATAGTCAATAAAGCAGAAATAGATGTTTTTCTGGAACTCTCTTGCTTTTTCCATGATCCAGCGGATGTTGGCAATTTGATCTCTGGTTCCTCTGCCTTTTCTAAAACCAGCTTGAACATCAGGAAGTTCACGGTTCACATATTGCTGAAGCCTGGCTTGGAGAATTTTGAGCATTACTTTACTAGCGTGTGAGATGAGTGCAATTGTTCGGTAGTTTGAGCACTCCTTGGCATTGCCTTTCTTTGGGATTGGGATGAAAACTGACCTTTTCCAATCTTGTGGCCACTGCTGAGTTTTCCAAATTTGCTGGCATATTGAGTGTAGCACTTTCACAGCATCATCATTCAGGACTTGGAATAGCTCCACTGGAATTCCATCACCTCCACTAGCTTTGTTCGTAGTGATGCTTTCTAAGGCCCATTTGACTTCACATTCCAAGATGTCTGGCTCTAGGTCAGTGATCACATCATCATGATTATCTAGGTCTTGAAGCTCTTTTTTGTACAGTTCTTCTGTGTATTCTTGCCACCTCTTCTTAATATCTTCTGCTTCTGTTAGGTCCACACCATCTCTGTCCTTTATCGTGCCCATCTTTGCATGAAATGTTCTTTTGGTATCTCTGATTTTCTTGAAGAGATCCCTAGTCTTTCCCATTCTGTTGTTTTCCTCTATTTCTTTGCATTGATCACTGAAGAAGGCTTTCTTATCTCTTCTTGCTATTCTTTGGAACTCTGCATTCAGATGTTTATATCTTTCCTTTTCTCCTTTGCTTTTCGCTTCTCTTCTTTTCACAGCTATTTGTAAGGCCTCCCCAGACAGCCATTTTGCTTTTTTGCATTTCTTTTCCATGGGGATGGTCTTGATCCCTGTCTCCTGTACAATGTCACGAACCTCATTCCATAGTTCATCAGGCACTCTATCTATCAGATCTAGGCCCTTAAATGTATTTCTCACTTCCACTGTATAATCATAAGGGATTTGATTTAGGTCATACCTGAATGGTCTAGTAGTTTTCCCTACTTTCTTCAATTTCAGTCTGAATTTGGCAATAAGGAGTTCATGGTCCGAGCCACAGTCAGCTCCTGGTCTTGTTTTTGCTGATTGTATAGAGCTTCTCCATCTTTGGCTGCAAAGAATATAATCGATTTGATTTCGGTGTTGACCATCTGGTGATGTCCATGTATAGAGTCTTCTCTTGTGTTGTTGGAAGAGGGTATTTGCTATGACCAGTGCATTTTCTTGGCAAAACTCTATTAGTCTTTGCCCTGCTTCATTCCGTATTCCAAGGCCAAATTTGCCTGTTACTCCAGGTGTTTCTTGACTTAGTGTAGGGGAAATGGGTGGAAGGATTTTCATATAATAAAGAAATATATAAAAATGAATAAATTTAAGTAAATAAATAATTAAGAGGATTTCATATGGTGCTACAAAAAATAATTTAAAGAGATTAAGAGAAAATAAAGTGTAGTACTGTGGTAGGCAGAACTATGAGACGCTAAGATGTTCACATGGTAATCCTCAAGACCTGTGGGTATATTATCTTCCATGGCAAAAGGGATGTTGCAGATGTGTTAAGATTAAGAACCTTGATATGGGCAGATTATACTGGCTGGCTTAAAACTCAACATTCAAAAAACTAAGATTATGGCATTCGGTCCCATCACTTCATGGCAAATAAATGGGGAAACAATGGAAACAGTGACAGACTTTATTTTCTTGGGCTTCAAAATCACTGCAGATAGTGACTGCAGCCATGAAATTAAAAGATGCTTCCTCCTTGGAAGAAAAGTTATGACCAACCTAGACAGCATATTCAAAAGCAGAGACATTACTTTGCTGACAAAGGTTCATCTAGTCAAAGTTGTGATTTTTCCAGTGGTCATATATGCATGTGAGAGTTGGAACATAAAGAAAGCTGAATACTGAAGAACTGATGCTTTTGAACTGTGGTGTTGGAGAAGACTCTTGAGAGTCCCTTGGACTGTAAGGAGATCAAACCAGTCAATCCTAAAGGAAATCCGTCCTGAATATTCATTGGAAGGACTGATGCTGAAGCTCCAATACTTTGGTCACCAGATGTGAAGAACTGACTCCTTAGAAAAGACTCTGATGCTAGGAAAGATTGAAGGCAGGAGGAGAAGGGGACAATAGGGGACGAGTTGGTTGGATGGCATCACTGATTCAATGGATTTGAATTTGAGCAAGCTCTGGGAGATGGTGAAGGACAGGGAAGTCTGGCATGCTGCAGTCCATGGGGTCGCAAAGAGTCAGACATGACAGAGCAACTGAACACTAACAACGACAATGCTGGGTTAGTCAGGTGGATTGAATCTAATCACAAGTCCTTACAAAAGGAGAAACTTTCCTAGCTCGGGGCGGGGGTGGGGTGGGTCATAGGGAAGAGATAGAAGTGATGGGGGTCGGGGGGCGGTGGTAGGGAAGAGAGAGAAGTGATGGATGTGGGGAGCGGGGAGGGAAGAGAGAAAGAGAGAGAGGGAGAGAGAATGAATGGTGATAGCTAAAGGGGTAAAAGATGCAGCATTGCTGGTTTTGACGATGGAGGAAAGAGACTATGAATCAAGGACTTCCTGAATCTGGGAAAGACAATGAAACAGATCCTCACCAAGATTGTTCTGAAAGAAACACAGCCCTGCTGACATTTGATTCCTGTGAGATGGGTGTTGGACTTCTGACCTGCTGAGCTGTAAGATTATAAATTCATATTGTTGAATCCTCTCTGTTTATGGCAATTTGTGACAATGGCAGGAGTAAACTAATGCAGTAAGCTACTTAACACCCATTGGCCTGGGATGCTTTCACTGAGGAGGAACACTTGAACTGAGATCTAAGTGGGAAGAAGAAATCAACATTGTGAACCTCCTGGGAAGAAGAGTTCAGGCAGGGGGAAATGTAAGTCTCTGAGGATGGGGCAGACTTGGCATGTTTTAAGTCACGGTGAAAGCCAGTGTGACTGGAACATGTCATGGGAGGGAGCCCAGGATGGGGTCTGAGCTAAAGGCAAGTGCAGGCCAATAGATGCCTTTTGCTGCTGTAACTTCCAATGTGATACTTTCATTACCATAATGGACACATAAGGAAACCCCTCACTACACTTGAGGCCCTCAAGATCCTTTAGAGCAGGGACTGCTCCCATTCATCTTTGACCCTCAGCACAAAGTATTGTGGTGGCTCAGACATGAGTGAAGTCGCTCAGTCGTGTCCAGCTCTTTGCAACCCCATGGACTGTAGCCCACCAGGCTTATCTGTCCATGGAATTTTCCAGGCAGGAGTCCTGGAGTGGGCTCAAACATAACAAGTCACAAATTTATGACTGTGGGGTCAGTGTTTGAGATTCTTCAGAAAAACAGAGCATTAGTAAGATTCATCTCTGTTGTTTTGGAAATATCCACACTTGGGAGCTCTCTAAGTTTAATTTCTTCCTGCTAGTCATCATTTGGGTAACCATTTTATGGTACATTAAGGGAAAATGATCTGTGTTGGTATGTGAACTAAAAAGCAGAAATTCAGGTGATAAAATTGTTGACTGGGGCCCCTAGGGGATGTTTCTTCAACACTGTTGTCATAATCAGGTATATTTCTATCTTAAAAAAGGTACCCCCTGTGTGCTTATAAGATGAAGAATTTTCCTTATAGTTAAACCTATTTTGGAAACTAAAGTGGAGATATGTGCATTCGATTATTGCAAGTATGTATTTGTAGAGCCTATTATGTGCCAGAAGCTTATCTCCTGCAAGCCCCACTCCACCCCATTGAAGTCAGGGCACTTATCATTGCGGTTTCACAATGGCAAACTTAGCCACAGTGGGGCCAAGTACTGCAACCAAGAAGAAAATGCTAGGAAGGGAACTACGGCCCAGGCCTCTGGCTCCAGAGACTGCATTCTTCAGTGTGTGTGTGTGTGTGTGTGTGTGTGTCGCTCAGTTGTGTCTGACCCTTTGCAACCTCATGGACTGTAGCCCACCAGGCTCCTCTGCTCATGGAATTCTCTAGACAAGAATATTGGAGTGGGAAGTCATTCCCTTTTTCAAGGGATCTTCCTGACCCAGGGACTGAACCCAGGTCTCCTGAATTGCAGGAAGTTTCTTTACTGTCTGAACCACCAGGGAAGCCCACATTGTTCAGTACCAGATTGTATCCTCCTTATCCCCCAACGAAGGGGCAGAACCAGGATTTAAACTTTAGGCCTCTCAATAAAAATGTCAGAGAGTCTGTGAATGGTAAATTTAAAGATTTTTAAAATTTCAATGACACCACAAGTCATTTTTTTTTCTCTGTAGTTATTGCCTGGATTAAAGATCATCAAGGAACTTCTTTTAAAAATGTACTTTTGATGGAATAAAAAAGAGTAGAGCTAAGAAGACATATCTCTCCTGAAACTGTCTGTTAAAAAAAACATTATGATCAGAAGGAGAAAATGCAGCTGCTTTTGTCACTGTGATGGATGATATAAAATATTTTGAATTTATATAATTTATTTTATTTTTACATATGAACTGCCATCTAATACAGTTCCAATTTGTGATGTAATCTCCAGACATTTATTTTTTGTCTCTAATTTGAAAGAGTCTGGCAGTATCTCTGCTTCAGATGGGTAGTTTATATGTTTAACCAGTCAATGTTAAATTACTTTCAATAAAATTCATTCAGGCTGTCTCTATCATTGAAGATAATAGTGTGAGATATATATATATATATTTTTTATATAAAATATATATATATATTCTCTGCTGGTTCTGTTGCTTAAGATGTTTTAGATCAATTTGAAGAAAATAAATGGAATAAGTAAAATCAACACATGAAAATAAATAACTTCATTTTTAATTTGTTCTATATGTACAGTACTCCCATCCATTAGTTGGTCTATTTAAATTATAATGAATTGGCACAGGAGGATGGATGTCTTTTGAGATTGGATCTGGTGTGTAGATGAAACTAAAGGCCAGAAATGAAAATATATATATATTATTGAGTTCTTAGTTCTCTTATTGATTCACTGGACAGCATGTGGATAAATTATACTGCATCTTATTACTTTGTCTGACCACTGATATAAGAATGTGCCTTAATCCATTTGTGCTGCTATAACAGAATACCATAAACAACAGAGACTTATTTCCCGTAATTCTGGAGGCTGGAAAGTTCAAAATCAAGGAGCCAGTAGCTTTGGTGTCTGGTGAGGGCCTGCCTCCTGGTTCCTAGATGTGTTCTCTAGGAACACATCTAGGAACATCTTCTTGCTGTGTCCTCACATGGAAAAAAGGGCAAAGGAGCTCTCTAGAGTCTTTTTTATAAAGGCACTAATCTCATTTATGAAAGTTCCACTCTCTTACCTAATTACCCCAAAGTTCCCCCTTCCAAACCCATTACACTGGAGATTAGAGTGCAATATATGTATTTTGGGGGAGTTACAAACATTTTGTTTATAGTAAAGAGTAGCAGGAAAATCTTGTGTATGCCACTTACCTCCTTGATAAGCATCTTCCTGCTGCTGCCAAGTCACTTCAGTCGTGTCCAACTCTGTGTGACCCTATAGATGGCAGTCCACCAGGCTCCGCTGTCCCTGCGATTCTCCAGGCAAGAACACTGGAGTGGGTTGCCATTTCCTTCTCCAATGCATGAAAGTGAAAAGTGAAATTGAAGTTGCTCAGTCGTGTCCGACTCTTAGCGACCCCATGGACGGCAGCCTACCAGGCTCCTCCACCCATGGGATTTTCCAGGCAAGAGTACTGGAGTGGGGTGTCATTGCCTTCTCCGAAGCATCTTCCTAAATAGTACAAATTTACTCATCAAATTCTCACTACATACACATTACCATCCTGGATATTGGTGGAGTTACAAATGTAAATCTCTTGTAAATCTTGATCTTAAAAAGCTTATACTACAATAGTGTAATAGTATAAATTTATACTATAATAGTATAAGTATATACTGTAAGTGTAAAATGTAGTATCATAGAAAAGCTGTTAATATAGAGATGGCATAAACATCCTATTTTTATGCATCCTTTAAAACCTGAATCTAAAGCTATCTCCTCAGTGAACATTTGCCTGATCCCCCCAGGCTGAGTAAGCTGTCTGTCTTTTGTGCACACACGGTTTGTCATTTGAGTTTCTGTAATTCATCTGTATGGGGCTTCCCAGGTAGCTCCGTGGTAAAGAATCTGCCTGCCAATGCAGGAGACACAGGAGACGTGGATTTGATCCCTGGTCAGGAAGATCCCCTGGAGGAGGAAATGGCAACCCACTCTAGTATTCTTGCCTGGAGAATTCCATGGACAGACAGCCTGGCAGACTGCAGTCCATGGGGTTGCAGAGTCAGCCATGACTGAGTGACTGAGTACAACACAATTCATTTGAATAAATACAATGGATATTTATCACTTTTCCTGAATATAACGCTCTATGGAGAAGGGACTATGTCTCAGTCCTTTTTGTATCTCTACTTTGACTAGGCCAGAGGGAGATGGCCATAGTGTTTTTCAGATAAGTAAATAAATGAATCAGTAAATGATGCAAAATAGCAAGAGTATTTCAGGAGAGTAGAGGAAATAAATAGGAGAGAGGCCAGACAGACCATGGGGAGCTTTGAGTTCTGGGCAACAGAATTCTAGAGCAAAATTGTGATAAGTGAAAAGAGCATGAACTTTCATGTAACCTTTGGCAAGGTAAGAATAGCTCACTTTTTTTCTTAAGAATAATAGCTAGCTTTTATTGAGTGTTTGTATACATGCCAGGTAGTGTTCTAAGTGCTTTATGCATACCATTTTAAGTATTCCTCACATTAAGTATGTTCAATTATTCCCACATTACAGAAGAGAAAACTGAGGCCCAGAGAGGTAAGTTACTTGCACAAGATGACATAGCTAGCAATGGTGAAGCCAGTATTTAAGTGTAGACATTCTACCATTTTAGAGCTACCTCTAAGTTAGCTGTATCAGCAGAATATATCTAAGCCTTAAATTTTTTCTTTAAGGTAGGATCTGCAGGACCTGCCTTATCAGAATGCTATCCTAATTTAATACAATAAAGTATATAAACTTTCCAGTATAGTACACAAGAAAGACTATGTCAGTAAAAAAATTATTTTTTCCCCTCTTAATCAGCCAAAAGTTTTAAAACAATGGCAGGTTTTTTTGATATATAACAATATTGGAGCCATGCTTCTTATGAATTGCATTGAGGAAGACTTAGAATTATTTCCTTGGACTAGTTTTGCATTGGAACATCTAATGGGAAACCATATGAGACAGCATTTCAGGAATTCTGGAGGGCAGAGTATCCAAGAGACCACCAAAAGGATCAATATGATTTTGGGCATATTGGTTAACTGGTTCTATTAAACACATGCATATTTGTGGCAGATCCATCTTGATGTATGGCGAAAGCAATACAATATTGTAAAGTTAAGCAAAATAAAATTTAATTAAAAAAAGTGCTGAAAACCTAGCAGATAATGTTTATGTAATGAGAGTGAAGTTGGTGAGCCTCAAATTTGTGCCAAAGTCTCAGTGGAGTCTGAATTTAGTGGTAATATCATTACCAATCACTTCCACTTAAATTCTGGCCTTTTTAATCAATTAGACAAAGAGAGTAAATCAACATGGTTCCCTTTAAGCCTTAAAATGAAAATTTTCTAGTTAGAAGAATTCAGAGTCCCCACAGCATGTATGTTCTTAATGCTGCAATAGAACATGTGAACACCCCAGCCACAGAGGTCGTGTAGAGTCTCAGGAAGTAAGGGAGCAGAAAGGTAGTCTCTGATCCTCTCTATTTTTCCTAGTATTTTCCAGATTGCTTTAGGTTCTTCTGGACTCTTAAAAATGTTTATAGAGTCTTCAGTCTTTAAATAGGCAGACTTTTACTTAAGATTTATAAATTAGATACAGACTTAAAAAATATCCCCTTTCCCCCACCAAAAAAAAAAAAAAAGAAAATCACTATGTCAATTCACATACCATTGGGAAAATAATCAGTTAAATGAAGTCAACCAGATAATTGGTACCTCAATATAAGCAATTTCTTTAAACACTGAATTCAGAGTAGTTGTATTCTAAGCCAATTTTGTATGTGGATGCTAAATATGTGGTATCTGGGTTTTCTTAAAACCTGTCTATGCAACTGACCCTGCTCAGTTATGTGGAAATTAACCACTAGATTTCTAGATGAATTATTTTAGGTAGACCTAGGTTTTCTTTGTTGTTAATTTTCTGATATATTAATTTGCAATGATTTCTCGTAAAGTTATCTTTAAATAAAAACCTTCTTTCCATGCTTGTTTGATCAGATAGCAATCTAATTGTACAACTGTTTCTTAATGTTAACCTACTTCAAAATCAACATGGTAGCTAACTGATAACTTTCCATTATTAGTGCCTCACAATCCACCAAGATTCTTTCTGATGTTGTACTGAATAAAATGAATCAAAGTCTTTTTCTTTTTTCCCTACCATATATTGCTCCAGTCACAACTGAGTGTGTATGTGTGTGTGTGTAGACAATTTAATCACTTAAAGTAGGTTGTAATGGTTAATTTTATGTGTCAACTTGGCTGGGTCACTATGCTCAGATATGTCTTCAAACATTATTCTGCGTGTTTCAGTGAGGGTACTTTTGGATGAGATTAACACTTAAATTAGTGGACTTTGAGTAAAGCAGATTGCCTCTGTAACTCATCCAATCCCTTAAAGGCCTGACAACAGGCTGACCTCTCCTAAGCAAGAGGGAATTCTGCCAGCAGATGGCTTTAGGACTAGGACTGCAAGATTATCTCTTCCCTGGTTTTCTAGCCCAGTGTTCTTTAGATTTGAATTGTAACATTGATTCTTCTCTGGTCCCCAGTCTGCCAACCTATCCCATAGTTTTGGACTCTGCAGCATTTGTAAACATGAGTGGATTCCCTAATCTCTTTCTATTTATATACACATTCTATTGATTTTGACTCTGAGGATCCCTGAGCAATACATAGACATTCCCTACTTTTTTTTATTAAACAATGAAAGTGTAGAACTTTGTGGTATCAAAATGTATGTTATTGTTGTCAAATTTATTTCTTAGTATAAAACCAAATGATTTCTTTTCTTTCATTTGGTTGTGCTTTGATTAAAAAACCTGTTTATCTGTATTAGAAAAGGATAACAGTTAACATAATAAATTATGCATTAGCTTCAAATTTCTCACTGAAAATATCTCTAAGGGATGGGATAAGAAATGTGGAATACTGAGTAGCCGCCGGTGCCCTTTTGGAGAATAAAGTGCTGGGCAGTGTCTTTACAGTGCAGCTCTTGGCATCTGATTTTTGCTGCTGAAAAAGTGTTCAAGACTGTTTTAAGACCATTAGATCAACTATGGTCTTGCAGGGGATGCTTTTATTTACCAAAAGAAATCCCTGCAGAGAACAATTGATGCAGGTACACAAAGAAATGGACTTTCAAAGGCAAATCCACTTATCTGTGATTTGGGGGAGTGTCTTGATGATTGGTTATATCATCTCTCAGTACTTCTTAAACTAGACTACTGAAGTATTCCATGGATATATGGAAAACTATAGGATAAATGTAGCCCACTTTTCTGTAGAGTCAATTTTTCAGCTTTATTAGAAAGATGAATAAAAGCACATGACTGGTAAGTTTTAAATATTATTTCTTCCTTTTTAAAAAAAAATAGCTTCAGAAAATTTATTAGTGGTTTTTAGGGGCTGGGGTGTGGTGGGGATGGGGAGTGACTAATAATGGATGTGAGACTTCTTTAAAATTGTTGTTTCATATTGAAACAATCATAAATATATTATAAACCAGAATACAAAAATTGCACAAATTTTACAAAATTTCTAAGGAAAGCTTACAGATTTGTGGGTTCCACTGGACTCCTAGTCATCACCTATTTCCCAAAATGAGTTAAGATTTTGTTCTCTATTGCCCACAGCAGTACAGCTGTGATTTAACAAAAGTATGGTCTTGGAATAGATTGGCTTTGTTGTTGTTCAGGAAGTGACAAATATTGAAGAAAAGAGGTGAGGACCAGCTCCATTTGAGAGATTCCATTTCCTTCCTTGAATGGAAAGTGAACTAACTCTCTCAAAGAAAAGGCAGTAGAAAGCAGGAGTTACCAACAGGAGGTTTGTTTTGTTTTGCTTCCTTTGTGGACAGTTTTTTAAAAATTTTAATTATTTTTAAAAAATTTGGCTGCATCTGGACTTAGGTGCAGCACACAGGATCTTTACTGTGGAATGTGGCATCTGTCATTAAGGCGCACAGGCTTTTCTCCAGTTGCAGCTCTTGGGCTCTGTAGCACTCAGGCTCTGTAGTTGTGGTGCCCAGACTTCCCTGCAGCATGTGAGAGAGTAGTTCTCCAACCAGGGACTGACCTCTCATCCCTTGCATTGGAAGGCAGATTCTTAACCACTGGACCACCAAGGAAGTCGCTGGACAGAGAGTTTTAATGACACTATGTTTTGCTTTATATTTTCTGTTCCCATAAAAGCTCCTTTTTGGTAAATGTTATTACTACAGTCTTTATTTTAGTTATCATTTTAAGAGCTACCATTTATTGAGAACTTCTAATTCGAGGTATCAGTGTGGATTTCCGTATTTACTCCTTTCAACAGCTCCATGAGGCAGACGTAAATAATATAGTAAGTGGTATGGATTTGCCCTCAGGTCCCCAAAGCTGGTGGTTGGGGTACATCGCCACTTTTTGGGTCCCACTATTCTTGTTATCCTGGTTTAACCAGCAAGGTACATTTACTGGGCAGTAGACGTGTCAAGGGTGAAAGTATTCAGATTCAGATAATACTGTGCTGTCGTTTTCAAAGCAGTCCATGTTTCATGAGCCTGCAACAAAAGAAACTTAAGTCATGATCTCTAAGTATTTAGAACACGTCTCATCAATTATTCTGATTATCATGCAGATATTCCTGAAAGACTGAAAGAAGTACTATGGAAGAGTAAGGTTTGGTTTTCACACTCTTAGTGATCTGTTTACTAAAGTGCTCAAATATTTTGCAGTACATATGGGGCCATAGCGTGAACCAGTGCAGTAGAGTCTTGTTACATTATGGTAACTGTCAGTTGATTATAGCAATAGTCTACAATTATAGGCAAGAATGTGCTTGAAAATTTCAATATTCCATAAAGAAGACCCAGTCTACCAGTTTATGTAATTATTTCATTTGCCAAATAAACAAATGTCTTGTTTTAATACCTCTAAATGATGCCTGTTGGAGAAAAACAGGCATAAAACTAAATGCATTATTCAAGCTGGTGTTTTTCAGCAACAAATGCTAAGCAAAAACAAGCTGATCCTAGTTGACCAGTTAAAATCCATCCAAGCAGAGTAAGGATGAGACCCAGGCCCCAGCAAAACAAGGACATTCATTTCTTTCTGACTTTATGTTATATAAATATATTATTTATATACCCTTATGACTGGTGCTAATCAGTCATAATAATAAATAATTGAAGGAATTAATTAATCAATTAATTGTACATTTTTATTTCCTAAATTTCAAAATTATAGTGGAAAGTCATGAATAATTGAGATCCTCAAATAATCCAGTGATTTCATTTGGCCTGAAGTTTCAATGTCGTCTTCCATCAAAAAAGAATGAAATAAAACTGGGTAATGAAAATTTCTTCATTTATCTTGGGGTGAGAATACAAATAAATAGGATAATGAACAAAAACGAGCAAATGAAGGAATGACAGTAACGGGTTGGATAATTATCACAGAGAAAAACTAGCTAGTCAACTGCTAAGAGGGAACTAAAATATGACCATGATCCCTCCATCCATCTGCCCAACCATATAATAATTAACTCACTGAAACCTGAGAATAATGACCTTGATGGTAAGACAAGCACCTTATATTTTTAGTCTAGGTAGGGAGATCAGGTGCACACAACAAATAATTCCAGGGTGATATTTAAGAACTATTTACACGTGAACAGCTTGCAAAGATGAGAGAAGAAGGAAGGACAGTTGCCTTCCTGGAAAGAAAGAAAAGGCTTCAGAAAGAAGGGAACATTTGATCTTAGTCTTGAAGGAAGAGGTGGAATTTACCAGATGAAAGACTCTTCAAGGGGAGGAAAGAGCAAGCATAGCTCAGGACAGCTAGAGAGAGAAAAATAGGAATTGGGCTGGTGGTGTGTAATGCCAGTTGCTATCATGCTTATTTAAAAATAGAGATGGTGCATATGTATAACTGAATCACTTTGTTGTACACCTGAAACAAACATAACATTGTTAATCAACTGTATGCCAATATAAAATAAAAATTTCATTTTTATTAAAAAAGGAGATAGTGAAGGGCCTTTTGTTTGTAATGCAAATACCTGGTCAACCAGTGTGTTTCCCCACGTATTCGGGCTGTGATCTGGGTTCCAGTAATCCTGCAAATAGATGTGTCTTCTGAGACGTAGGAACTGGTTTGCTGGGTCCTCCAATAAAAATGGTGCTCCCAGTACTCCTGTAATCGAGTCCAACAGCACAGCATCTTTTAAGGCAATAGTTTACATCTGAGTGTTTTCTCTTAAAGAAATTGTGTCCTCTTGAAGCAGCCATGGTGTTTGAGAGGAAGGGCCCCTAAGAAGGAAACTCTGGAAAATCCATGCCCTGTGGCCGATGGCTGCTCCTCAATCCTTTGGTGTCTTTGTCCTGTCATCACCCTGTGTGACCTGCGTATCACACAGCATGCAGCCAATGCTGTATGGTGGAGGGAGAAGAGTTTCAGAGTTTCTGTTCATGTATGGGAGACTGCAGACTTAAATTCAAATTTCAGCTCTATCCCTTTTTTAGGCAAGTTGCTTAGTTTCTCTGAGCTCTAGTTTTCCTGTCTGTAAGGAGATATAATAATAATAAAAACAATAATAACACAGATAATAACAGGCTTACTATAAAGATTGGATAAATTAACAGATGTAAACCACTTGGTTCAAAGCTGTAAGTCTACAATCTTATTTTTGCTTTCTCAGCCTGTTAAAATAGAACGTATCTTTCATTTTGAAGCAGACTGATCCCAAATCTGAAACTGTAGTTAACATTGTTAACATTGAGAGAGCCTTCTTTAAATACAAGCAGGCTTACATTTTCTATCTTATTCTCACTCTAGAATTAAGGAAAAAGTAATTTTAAAAACCCATACTTCTTTAGGATGTTGAAATTTTAACAGTCTATATTATGCTTTCATTCTTGAATAAAACACAATCATGTTATAAAGGAAGAACATACTCCTAACTTATTCATGGTAACAATATAAATCTGTTCATTGCTTGTGACAAAGAAGCATTTATTATGAATCAAACTGTAAGTAATGTTACATTAGACACTTTATTTCTTCATCTTTAACAAGCCTTCATTGACCAGTAATCTGTATAGGTTAGGGTTACAGTGATCTATAAATATGAAACCTCCCTTCAATAAGAAAGGGGATTAAAGGGTCCAAGATACAAAACAAAATAAGGATACACAGGATTTGACTGTGCTAAGGGAGCTTCCCTGGTGGTTCAGATGGTAAAGAATCTGCCTGTAATGCAGGAGACCCAGGTTTGATCCCTGGGTTGGGAATATCCCCTGGAAGAGACCCCGGTTTGATCCCTGGGTTGGGAAGACCCCTGGAAGATCCCCTGGGTTGGGAAGATCCCCTAGGTTGGGAAGATCCCCTGGCAACTCACTCCAGTATTCTTGCCTGGAGAATCCCATGAACAGAGGAACCTGACAGGCTATGGCCTATTGGGCTGCAAAGAGTCAGACACGACTGAGCGACTAAAACTTTCACTACTTTCATTTACTTTCAAGGGTGCTTAGGAAGGATTGGAGTACCAGAGCACAAGCAGATATGTTCATGGTCAGGGAAATTGCTTAACCTATTGTGTAAAGGGAAGATTATGTCTAGCATAAGGAAAGATCATGTCTAGCATAATGAAGGAAGGGGAAAGTCTTTCAATTTGAAGCTTAAAAAGTGATGTGAACAAAGGTATGATGTTAGGAAATCTACAAGACCAATGTTTGAAAACAGTGGTTAGAAGTGGCTGGATTAGAGTTTTATATAAACTTGGTTAACATTTATTGAGCATTGTGCTGAATATTATACCTGAATTATCTTATTTGCTGAAGTGTTGGGTAGCCTTTCCCTTCTCTAGCAGATCTTCCTGACCCAGGAATTGAACCGAACTCTCCTGCATTGGAGGCAGATTCTTTACCAACTGAGCTATCAGGGAAGCCCATATTTAATACTCACAACAAACCTAAGAAGTCGTATTGTTAATCACTGTATTTTGTATACAAGGGAACTAAAGCACAAAAAAGTTAAATAATAGGTCTAAGGCCACAGAGCTAGTGGAAGAGGGAGATAGAATTCTCCCTTCAGAGCCATTGCACTATACTATTACTAAGAGGGAGGGCTGCTTGGGGTCAGAATATAAAAATATTTTATGTTTATGGAAAAAAAGAAAATAACCATTACTTACACATTCCTTATGATCTCATGCTTTCCCAAGATTGGCCTTGAGTTCTAAGCAGGATTCTAGTTATCACCTCTATTATTTCTAGTTTGGTTTGTCAATCTAGTAACTCTAGTTCCAAACAAGTATTGAAAATGATAGTCTGTTGAATGGATAAGGAGGATGTGGTACATATACACAATAGAATACTACTCAGTCATTAAAAAGAGTGAAATAATGCCATGTGCAGCAACATGGATGGAACCAGAGATTGTCATAGAGAGTGAAGTAAGTCAGACAAAGAAAGAGAAGTATCATATGATATCCCTTAAGTATCATATATTATCCCTTAAGTATTATACGATATCCCTTATGTGAGGAAACTAAAAAGAAATGATACAAATGAACTTATTTACAAAACAAAAAGACTCAGAGACTTAGAGAACAAACTATGGTTACCAGTGGGGAAGAGTGGGAGGATGGTATAGTTAGGGAGTTTGGGATCAACATGCACACGCTGCTTTATTTTAAATGGATAACTAGCAAGGGCCTACCGTATAGCAGAGGGAACTTTGCTTAATGTTATGTGACAGCCTGGATGGGAGGGATGTTTAGGGGAGAATGGATACACGTATATATATGGTTGAGTCCATTTGCTGTCCACCTGAAACTATCACAACATTGCTAGTCAGCAATACTTCAATATAATAGTTTTAAAAAAAGAAAACATCAGCCTCTCTGGATATTATACATCAGTCAAGACGCCTCTGGGTGTGAAACACAGTACTACTAACAGAGGATCTAAAAATGACTCAGACATATTCTCCATTTATAAAAAAAAATAGCAGTTTTATTTATTCAATGATTTAAAAGTAAAAAGCAAATGTTGACTTCAGAAGATAATAGTTACTTACCTGCTGCTAGGTAATCTAATCAATACAATCAAAGTAACATGTCTGTGAAAGCCATCCTCTAAGATGATCCCCAAAGATCCCTGCCTGCTAGTCTTCATGTGGTCCCCTCTTTCTCTTAGTAGGGCTGACCTGAGTAATCACAGGTTACTGAGGCAATGACAGTGTGTAATTCCTGTGGTTATGACATAAAAGACATTACAGCTCCGGCTGTGCCCTGCTCTTGGACGGCTTACACTAAGGCCAGTCACCTGCCATGTTGTAAGGACACCCAAGCAGCCCTAAAGGAGAGGCCAGCACATCAAGGAACTGAAGTGTTCCACCAACAGTCATGTAAGTGAACCACCTGGGAACATGATGCCTTTGCTCCAGCCAAACCTTAAGAGGACCACAGCTCCCATTAGTATCTTTACTGCAACCTCACGAGCGATCCTCAGTCAGAACCCAAGACACTCCCAAATTGCTGACACTTAGAAATCATGAAATAATAAGTATTTAATGTTTTAAGCTGCTAAAGTTTGGGGAAATTAGTTATGCTGTAGTAGATAACTAAAACAATGCATGATAAGCACTAACTATTATCACTATAAACTGCTAAATACCAGAGTTGAGATTAGATGAGGCAAGTGAAGTCAGTAGGGCATAAAATATAAGAAGGAATTAACTGACATAGAAAACTAACTTACCATTACCAAAGGGGATAGTGTGAGAGTGAGGGGCAGAGAGGTAAAACAAGGACCGACTGTATAGCCCAGGGAACTATATTCAGTATTTTATAAAAAAATATAATGGAAAAGAATCTGAAAAAATGTGTATATATATATATACACACATATGTATGTATGCTGCTGCTGCTAAGTCGCTTCAGTCGTATCCAACTCTGTGTGACCCCATAGATGGCAGCCCACCAGGCTCCCCCGTCCCTGGGATTCTCCAGGCAAGAACACTGGAGTGGGTTGCCATTTCCTTCTCCAATGCATGAGTAAAGTGTAAAGTGAAAGTGAAGTCTCTCAGTCGTGTCTGACTCTTAGCGACCCCATGGACTGCAGCCTACCAGGCTCCTCCACCCATGGGATTTTCCAGGCAAGAGTACTGGAGTGGGGTGCCATTGCCTTCTCTGAGATATATATATATATATATATATATATATATATATATATATATATATATATATAAATGAACCACTTTGTTGTATGCTTGAAACTAACACAACCTTTTAAATGAACTGTATCCCAATTTAAAATATTCAAAAAAGTAAAGAATTCATTCTTGTGTTATTTGATACAAATAACATTTGTACATTGCCTTCTCCGATATATATGTATAATGAACCACTTTGTTGTATGCTTGAAACTAACACAACCTTGTAAATGAACTGTATCTCAATTTAAAATATTCAAAAAAGTAAATAATTCATTCTTGTGTTATTTGATAAGTTGCAACCCCATGGATCGGAGAAGGCAATGGCACCCCACTCCAGTACTCTTGCCTGGAAAATCCCATGGATGGAGGAGCCTGGAAGGCTGCAGTCCATGGGGTCACTAAGAGTTGGACACGACTGAGCGACTTCACTTTCACTTTTCATTTTCATGCATTGGAGAAGGAAATGGCAACCCACTCCAGTGTTCTTGCCCCGAAAATCCCAGGGACAGGGGAGCCTGGTGGGTTGCCGTCTATGGGGTTGCACAGAGTTGGACACGACTGAATTGACTTAGCAGCAGCAGCAGCAGCAGCATATTTTGACTAGATTATCTGAAGGGGCAATGATTAATTCCAATACTGGAAGGAAGGTCTCACAGACAAGTTGGTTCTGAGTTAAGCTTCAAAGGATGAGGTTTCCACAGTTAGGAGGAAGGGAGGGGAAGCAAAGAACACACATTCCAGGCTGAAGAAACGTGGAGAGCCGAGGATCAGAGGAGCAGAGTAAGGCACAGGGAACTGCTCTGCTTGATGTTATGTGACTCAGTGACCCTCACTTTGCCAACAGGATTGAAAGGTAGGGTTGTTTGTGGTATAGATGTGTCAGAGTTAATGTTGGAAAGATAAGCTGGAGCTACATTCAGGAAGATCCTACCATCATACCAAGGAATTTGGACTTTACTCTTTTCTGAACAGGGAAAATGATAAGACTAGATGTACTTTTGAAATCTTTTTATTGTGATATCACTTGAATCATCTTTTATTGTATGATTCAGTGGTATCAAATATATTTGCAATGTCATGCAACCATCCTATCTCCAGACTTTTTCCTCATTCCCAATAGACACTCTACTCTTTAAGCAATAACTCCCATTACCCTCTCCCCCAAGCCCTGGTAACAGCCATTTACTTTCTGTCTTTATGAATTTGCTTATTCTGGGTACCTTAAGAGGAGCCATGCAACATTTGTCCTTTCGTATCTGACGGACTTCACTTAGTGTTTAGGGTTTATCCATGTTGTCTCATATGTCAGCATTTCATTCCTTTTTAAGGCTGAATAATATCGTGTATGTATATGCCAACATTTTGTTTATTTGTTCACAGATTAACCTTGGAAAATTCCTTTGTTGGGGGTGTGGAGAACAGGTGTTAAAAGGAGGAGAGCAGAGCGAGAGGCACAGAGTAGGCGGCTCATCAAATAGTCCAGATGAGAGCTTAGTAGGACTTGAATCAGGTAAGTGACAGCAGGAATGAGAAGACAGGATTGATTTGTAAAGAACCGGAGACTCATTCGTTCGGAATGATTTCTGTGGATGAACCAGCATTAAAACTTTGGTTTTAGCTGGGATGTGTTAACAAGTGACTTTTCAGATTTCTCTTCATTCTCTTTGAAAAGGTGTTAATTATAGTGTTACATGTTTAATGTAGATTTTTTTCTTAAAAAAAAAAAAGAAACAGAGGTAGTGGCTAGGCAAATAGATCTAATGACATCCAAATCTAATAAATATTTTGAAATAAATTATGTTTAGAATATAAATTACAGCTACATAAGAAAGTATAGTAACTGCTTAAAATAATGTTATATGGAACATAACATCCAAAAGTAAAACCAATATTCTGTACCATAATTATCCTGGTGTATTGTACAATAAGAAAAAGTGCTGTTACATAAACCTTGGCAGAGAGGCATGCTTTAAAATAAAGCCATAACTATTTTAAGCTCTGATAATTCTGTCTTTTGTAAATCTCTATGCTTATGGAAATTGTTTCATTTCCTCTTCTTCCCACCTTCCAGAACAAAACTCTTACCTTAGTAGTATGCACCCAACAGGCACCCAATAAATATTAATTGGTGGTGATACTAACATCACCCATGAGAAAGACAGAAAGCAGTATTTATTATCATACTTTACAAATGAGAAAATTGACATCTGGAGATGAAATGACTCACTCAAGGTCACATAGTAAGTCAGTGGCAGGGCTGGAAATAAAATGCAAGTAATGTAGAAGGGCATGCTATTATTCTCTCTGCTTGAAAAGTTTCCCCTCCCTTTTTCATTCTGTCTGATCAACCTTGAAAGTTAGTGAGAGCAAGATCAGACTTTTGTGTTTGCAAACCCAAAGAATACTGCTGGGGGTTGAAAACTGAACCCTGAGTTCTATTACTCTTTTGGTTTTTAAATATGTGTGTGTGTATGTGTGTGTGTGTGTGTGTGTTAATGTAGGCAGTATCAACCAGGTTGGTTTTAAACTTTATAATCATAAGCTATGAAAAACAATCTTCCTCTCTTTCTTTCCAACTCCCTACATACCCTCCTTGCTTTCATCCTGTATTATAGTCAATTTTAATAGGACCTGTCAAGCTCAACCTATCATCTAAACATTTGTGGAATATCTTCTGCAGAAAAGCCTGTATGGTAGAAATAAGACAGACACTACAGAATACGGAGATATTTGAGATCACAGCTTTTCCCATGCAGGCCAAGAAGGGTCAGAGACTTGGAATCTTACTCTGGCCCTGCAATAACTTAGATTTCTAAGCCACTTCTTTCTCCTGTGTCTCTATTTTCTGCTCTGCCAAACAAGCCTGGATCATATGGTCTCTAAGGTCTTTTTCAGTTCTAACATTTTGAACTGGAATATGTTCATAACAAATAGGTCATTAACTGAAAATTACTTCCTCTCTATGGTATTACATTGAAAGTGTATAGAATATGCTAAGTGGGCACAGCTCCTACTATTGTCAAGGAATTTACTGAGACTTAGTTCTGTTCAAACTGAGACAGATGGAAATAACTGAAAGGGAAATCAAAATAGACCTGGCCAATGAAAGCAATACAAATAAAAATATATTCACATTATGCACAAACAGATGAGTGCCCACCATGGCTTGATAGGCAGTGTGGAAGTAAGAGAAAATTGCCAACATCCACTGGATCATTGAAAAAGCAAAAGAGTTCCAGAAAAACATCTATATCTGCGTTATTGACTGTGACAAAGCCTTTGACTGTGTGGATCACAATAAACTGTGGAAAATACTTCAAGAGATGGGAATACCAGACCACCTGACCTGCCTCTTGATAAATCTATATGCAGGTCAGGAAGCAACAGTTAGAACTGGACATGGAACAACAGACTGGTTCCAAATAGGAAAAGGAGTACGTCAAGGCTGTATATTGTCACCCTGCTAATTTATCTTCTATGCAGAATACATCATGAGAAATGCTGGGCTGGAAGAAGCACAAGCTGGAATCAAGATTGCTGAGAGAAATATCAATAACCTCAGATATGCAGATGATACCACCCTTATGGCAGAAAGTGAAAAGGAACCAAAAAGCCTCTTGATGAAAGTTGAAAGTGGAGAGTGAAAAAGTTGGCTTAAAGCTCAACATTCAGAAAACGAAGATCATGGCATCTGGTCCCATCACTGCATGGGAAATAGATGGGGAAACAGTGTCAAACTTTATTTTGGGGGGCTCCAAAATCACTGCAGATGGTGATTGCAGCCATGAAATTAAAAGATGCTTACTCTTTGGAAGGAAAGTTATGACCAACCTAGACAGCATATTCAAAAGCAGAGAAATTACTTCACCAACAAAGGTCCATCTAGTCAAGGCTATGGTTTTTCAGTAGTCTTGTATGGATGTGAGAGTTGGACTGTGAAGAAGGCTGAGCGCCGAAGAATTGATGCTTTTGAACTGTGGTGTTGGAGAAGACTCTTGAGAGTCCCTTGGACTGCAAGGAGATCAGCCCTGGGATTTCTTTGGAAGGAATGATGCTAAAGCTGAAACTGCAGTACTTTGGCCACCTCATGCAAAGAGTTGACTCATTGGAAAAGACTCTGATGCTGGGAGAGATTCGGGGCAGAAGGAGAAGGGGATGACAGAGGATGAGATAGCTGGATGGCATCATCAACTCGATGGACGTGAGTTTGAGTGAACTTCAGGTGTTGGTGATGGACAGAGAGGCCTGGCATGCTGCAATTTATGGGGTCACGAAGAGTCGGACACAACTGAGCGACTGAACTGAACTGATATAGTACCTCCCTGGTGGTCCAGTGACTAAGATTACCTGCTCCCAGTGCATGGGGCCCAGGTTCCATCCCTGATCAGGGAAATAGATTCCATGTAATGCAGCCAACAGTTCGCATGTCTCAACTAAAGATCCCATGAGCTGCAGCTAAGATGTGGTGCATCCAGATAAATAAATAATAAATAAAATAAATATTAAAAAGGGAAGCTGTATAGTCAGTAGTGGAAAGACTCCCCATATTGCCATTACCCAAAAGAGATTGAAGAAGAGTCTTTAAATTTGATAATGGGGAAATGACTAAATAGTCTACATAATATGCTCATGATTATGAAAATGGTACTTGTACTAAGAAGGGTTTCCTTGGTAGCTCAGATGGTAAAGAATCTGCCTGCACTGCGAGAGACCTGGGTTCAATCTCTGGATTGGGAAGATCCCCTGAAGGAGGGCATGGCAACCCACTCCAGTATTCTTGCCTGGAAAATCCCCACGGACAGAGGAGGCTGGCAGGCTACAGTCCATGGGGTCACAAAGAGTTGGACATGACTGAAAAACTAAGCACAGCACATACACTGAAAAGATCAGAAAACCTGATGTGAAATGTAAGATGCAGAATGGAAGGGCAGAGTCTGATGGCAGACTCCCTTTCTTTTTGTGCAGAGGGGGCTCACTGAGAGCTCCCTCTTGGTAGATCCAAGAGGCATAACTTGGCATGTCCAGCTCATTCATTCTTTTTCCTCTTGAGAGTGAGCTGCCCTCAGAGGGCACACTTTTTGTTCTGGTTCTACAAGCTGAAACTGTATATGAAATTTTCCAAACTCTGGGATCCAACTATGTTCCATTTGCCTCGTTAGCCTTTCTCAGTAATAAATGGGCTGCCTTCCATAATCATCTCTGATTTATTTCTCAACTTGATCAAAACCAGGACCAAGAAGTGGAGTGCTATGTGTTAGAAGGTGTCAGAGAACCGAACAGGTGTGTTGTCTCAGAGCCTCACTAAGAAACAGGAAACAAAAAAAAAGGAGCACAGACAAGGGAACTCCAACCAGTGGTAGCTTGTCATTCCTGATTCACTGTCTATTAAGTAAACATGGAGGGATTCAGTGGGGACAGAAAGACTGCCAGACTAAAAGTCTGGTAGTTTCATAGGATAGGCCCTCAGTGAGCTATTTCCCTCAGGTGTAGGGGATACTGATGTTCATACTGAACATGGAGATAAACACTACAGTCCTGCCACAAGCTCAAAAATACTTAGGAATGGGATTCTGGAAGTAGAGCACTTAGAACTCAGTATAAGCAATTAAGGGTTTCCCTGGTGGCTTAGATGGTAAAGAATCTGTCTGCAGTGTTGGAGACCTAGGTTCGATCCCTGGGTTGCAAAGATTCCCTGGAAAAGGGAATGGCAACTGACTCCAGTATTAAGAATATTTATTATTTACTATTTTCTTAGACTGAGTCTCAGCTCTTGTCCTTAAAATGTTTATGTCTTAAAAAAAAAAAAAAAAAGATGAAATAGGTGCCCAGGCGGTTATGTGTGCTTGTAAATTAAGTACTAGAATAAAGTATAAATGATCATTAAGAATTAAGTACAAAAGAAGATGAGGAGAAAAGAATACTCAGATGTCTTGGCAATATGATAAAATTTTCAAAGATTTCTCTAACTGTAGGACAAACTTTATGATTTTGTGAGAGATTAAAATACCCATGTTTACATTCATATTTTTGGATTTGAAAATTCTGTAAGTAAAGAATTTTCTTTACAAATAGTGAAATTGTTATTTTTTCTTTCCCACTCTAAACTTTGGACACTAACCCAAAACTTCATGGTAGAAGATTGAAGAGTTGTATTTTAGTATAATGTATTCTCTCACTTTGCTGCAGTTCACATAAAATTGAGAAAGGGAAGGGAAGGGGAAGAGATGAGAAATTTGGATTGTGAGGGGAAAATGGTGAAGAAGAGAAAAGAAGGAAGAAGGAGAAGAGAGAAATCAAGAAAGGAAATCAAAGGAAGGAGAGACAGAAGAAGGGGAGTTACAAAGGTTACAAAAGGTGAAAAGTCATGGGGAAAGGGGCAAGGCAAATAGGCCAAGTAAAGGCAGGAAAACAAAGAGGGTCAATGGGAGTGAACTGGAGAAAAGAAAGAGGTGCTAAACTGTAGGACCAGTTTACAGATCCTCATGATTAACCTGTCTGTTAATAAAATGTTTTCGAAACTGAACTTTTAACTTGGGAACTTTGGCTTTATTGACCTTACTGTTGCTGATGTATCGAGTACTTTGAAAAGCAAACAGAAACTGGTATTACTTTAGTTTAACTTCAATCTGTTTTAACCCACTCTCAACACAGTAACATACACCCATATACATGCTCCCACACATGACTACGTAATTTCCTGGGGAGTATTTTTGAAGCTGGAAGGTCTTTTATTAGTTTTTAATCTTTTGGACAGAGACATCTGTGACTCACAAAAGGCACCTTTTTATGTGATTCAATCAGTAATGACTCCACGGTCACTGCCTACATATGTGGATGGAATTCCCAATCCTAGAGCCATAACTGATGTTGGCATGTGGGTAGGTTAACAAATTTCTACAACACAGAGTGCTCAATGAATCTAGTCATAGGCAGTGAGTTTATTCTCACTGCTCACTTTCTTGAGAGCACCAGTCAATCTTAAGCCAAAGTGAGTAGGTAAAATTAAGAACAAAATCTTATATAATAAACTAAAACTATATCAGAGAATATAGGCTTTCCAAAGAAGTGGAGCACTTGCAGTGATGATGGAGAAGCTCCATTCCTTCTGTGCAGAGAAGGCAAAGGCGAGGATTGGAGGTACTGACAGGGTTAGGGGGAAGAACTGTGAGCTTAAAGGCTCTTGTCAAAACAAAACCAAACAAAAAAAAAACCTTTCAAGACAAATTGCCCTTGGTTACTAACTCTGGATTGAAAAACAAGAGCTGGAACTATGCTAGAGAAACAGACCACAGGCCATTTATTTTTACCCTGTCTAAAACCAGAAGGCATGCTTTCATTTTATGGGTAGATCTGACCATAGCCAACAATATGGGCATGAACCCCCAAAGTCTTCAATGGATTGGTCAGCCCCAAGGATTGGTTTACTTAGTGAAGCACTTTCCAAATATGTGCTCTTTCCATATTTCCTCTTAATGCAAAGCGGGGCTGTTTCAGTTTTTTTTTTTTTTTTTTTTCTGTTTCAGTTTTTAAAGTGCCCTGCTACAATACAATACTGCAAAGCTATAATAATCAAAACAGCATATAATTAGCACAAAAACAGACATATGGATCAATGGAACAGAATAGGGAACCCAGAAATAAACCCACCCACTTACACTCAATTAATCTTTGACAAAAGAGGTAAGCACATACAGTGGGAAAACAGTACAGTCTCTTTAGTAAGTGGTGTTTGGAGAGCTGGACTGCCACTTGTAAATCAGTGAAGTGAGAACACTCCCTCACACCATATACAAAAATAAAACCCAAAATGTTTTAAAGATTTAAATATAAGACATGACACCATAAAACTCCTAGAGGCGAACCTAGGCAAAACATTCTGACATAAATTGTAGCAACGATTTCTTGGTCAGTTTCCCAAGGCAAAGGAAATAAAAGCAGAAACAAACAAAGGAGACCTAATGAAACTTGAAAACTTTTGCACAGCAAAAGAAGCCATAAACCAGAAGAAAAGTCAAGCTATGGATTGGGAAAAAGACATTTGCAAACAGTGTCACTAACAAGGGCTTAATTTCCCAAATATACAAACAACTCATACAACTCAATTAAAAAAAAAAAAAAAAAACCTAATAACACAGTCAAAAAATGGGCAGAAGACCTACGTAAATATTTCTCTGAAGAAGACATACAGAAGGCCAACAGGCACATGGAAAGGTGCTCAGCATTGCTAATTATTAGAGAAATGCAAATCCAAATCGCCTCACACCAGTTAGAAAAGCCATGATCAGGGGGTCTACAAATAACCAACACTAGAGAAGGTGTGCAGAAAGAGAACCCTCCTAGACCATAGACAGGAGTGTAAATTGGTGTAGCCACTATGGAGAACAGTCTCTTAAAAAACAATAGAATTACCATATGATTCAGCAATCCCACTCCTGGACTTCCAGAGAAAACTCTAATTCAAAAAGATACATGCACCCCAGTGTTCATAGCAGCATTATTTACAATAGCCAAGACATGGAAGCAGCCTATTTCCATTGATAAATGAATGAACAAAGAGGTGGTACATACATATATACACATACAATGGAGTATTACTCAGCCATAAAAAAGAGTGAAATAATGCCATTTGGAACAACATGGTTGGACCTACAGATTATCATACTAAGTAAACAAGACAGAGAAAGATAAATATCATATGATATCACTTTCTTTGTGGAATCTTAAGAAGGAGGGAATATATGTATACTTACGGCTGATTCACATTGTACTATGCCCTGTTGAGGAGGAACATGTTGAGTTTGGAATTTTTCTTTAAATCGGTACAACTAGGAACAGGTTTTAGTTGTTTCCCTGTTTGGCTCTATTTTTTCAGATAACATACCCCAGCTCCCTAAGTTCCAACCTTTTCTTGTGGAACCAGGGACTATGATTTTGGCTCTATCATGTTTTGGGGAGGAGTTGTGCCCTGCTGCCTATCCGATGCCCCTATGAATCTGGCATTGACCACTGAATGACTGTGCATCTTGGTCATTTAACTTCTCTAAGCCTCAGTTTCCTCTTTGTACAACAAAACTCATAACACCTATTTTCAGAGTGATTATGAGAATGGAACTAAGGTAACATATGGAAAGCCCCTGACACACAATAAATATTTTACATAGTAGTATTAATACTTGCTGTCTTATTATAGAAGAAAGTGATTCTTGACCTAAATGCTAAAGAGACGATTTTGTTTTGTTTTTTAATGAAATTGTGACACTTGGACTTCTAATTCTCTTACCAGGGAATCAGCCCCAAGGTGTATAAGTTACTATTTTGAGAAAATCAGTAAAACAATTTGGGACTCTGCTCATAAATTTAATTACTTAGTAGGCTCTTCAGCATTCCCACTAGGGAAAAAGATAATGAGATCTATTTCCTACTTGCTTCAAATTAAGTTCTAGACAAAAGTAATTTATTAGACAACTAATCTGTAACAGAGAAAACTTTTTTAAATAATAAAAACAAACTTTAAAAAATCGTTGTTTTCTTATCGCAATAAAAAGGACTCCAGGGAAGTGCAGATGAATAGGCTATATTCTTAAATGAAAAAGGGGGCATTGGTGGGTGGGGAAAACACAAAGAAAGTTGATTCAAGCTATTATTTCCTACTTTAGAGCTATATGATTTAGAAAATGTCAGTTGAACTAGTTTATAGTGGAACAAATGAATCTGGTTCTCATGACTGCAGTCTCCTCCACTTGCAAGCAGTAAAGGCCTCTTTCCTGAGATCTGAAGGGTTATTCCAGCAGTGACAACATCCCTTCATCCTTGGATTTTGATCCTCAATTTGTTCTTTCATGAACTTTGACTACTTAATTTTACTTATTTATTTATCTATCAAGTTCAGTTAGTCAAACCAGTTGTCTTTATAGGTAAACATACTTTCTTTTCAGCTGGACTTAAAGTTCATTCCAACTTGTTTTTACAGAAAGTCTATAAAAGTCCATTTACAGACCATTTTCCTTCTTGGCTGGTATTTTTGACCCTGCTGTGTTCACAGATGGAATGTGGACCAATAACAGTGCTTTTAGCCTTGCAGTCATCCACTGTCACCCACTCTGAAGTCCATTGTGTGGATGAGCAGGCCAGTCAAAGCACTGGATTATAATCAACCTCTTAAATGGAACCAACCTCACTTTCTTCATCTGGAGGTGGGAACTGTAGCTGGGTATGGCTGTATATGCCTTGCGGACAATGGTTTAATAAGAACTTGGCTAAAATTTGCTTAATCATTTGTCTAAACATGTCCCAAATGCAAAGTTCAATATAGATTATTAAAACTCTTTGTTGAAATTATTTGTATACTTAGGAATAAAGGGCTAATTATGCACACACATATATATGTAAACACACATATCTAGATATCTAGATTCATACTCTAGATATAGATAAGTATCTATAACTATTCATCTCTGTGTATCTCGAGGGAAATACACATTTCTTTTGGTTGGGTCTCAAGCTTATAAACATAGAAATTCTGATTTAAACATCTTCATTATAAGTGTTTTTAAATTATAAAGATTTAAGCATGAAAATAATTTACAACTTTCTAAGTATTTGCAGTTTTGTATACGAAATGACCTCTCAGTTCATTTCAGATATAAGCCACTGAGTTACTGGGTTAATCTGGCAGCAAATCGTCTGGCCTTTGGTGCCTTCAGCACCTTTCTGAGCTACAGCTTGCCTAAAAGGTTAATGAATTCACACTCTCAAAGTACCTTGAGGTTTCCACATAACTATATCATGTACGTATTACATTTTCTAAAAGCCATTTAAAATTTTTCTTTGTTCAAGGGCACCAGAGCACTTCTTTAGAGGCAGCAGTTAAATAGATTATTTGGCAATAGTAACATGTTAATACATAATTAGGAATAAAATGATCACACATACAATTAACACTGACATGTTCAAAACCACAGCATAACACAATAGTTTCGCTTCCCCAATGCTTTAAGTTGGCCTATGAATAAAACATGCTTGTCCATTTCTTTAAAAAGTCAAAAGAGGTTATCTATCAATCTAACAGTTGTAAAAGACATGATAAAGAATTAAAAGAAATAGGTTCTTACCTATAAGTAATGTTGAACACAGGGCAGCTTGAAGCATTTTACAGGCCATGATCCTGTTTTGGAAACAAAAGATTTATTTATTTTAATTTAGATTGAGCAGAGCTTTAGGGCACACTGGTTACTTTCCAAGAAAATGAAGCATTTCCTGCATACCTGGAAGCCCTATGACCTCAGTCAGAGAGCCTGTTGCTTGATTTGAGATGACTTTTTTTATACAACTCCTGCCTTTTTACCCTTTGGACTCTTTGGACTGACTTTTTACAGGCTGTTCTTATATGGGCCATGTATTTATCTACTAATTTTACCATCCTCACAGCCTAATGTAATCTAAAAAACATACCAAAACAAAACAAAGAAGGTGGAAAAACTGGATCACCTAAACTTTGCTGGGAGATATAAAATGGTACAGTCATGTTGGAAAACAGTTTGGCAGTTTCTTATAAATCTGAGTAGTATACAATTAATTCCCATACAACCCAGCAATTGCACTATTGGACATTTATCTCAGGGAAATGACAACTTATGTTCATACAAAAACCTGTATAAGGATGTTCCTAGCAGCTTTATTAATAATAGGCAAAAACTGGAAAACAAGTGGAAACAACTCAGATGTCTTCAACAGCTCAAAGTTAAATGCACTGAGGTACATCTACACCATGAATTTCTACTCAATAATAATTTAATAAAAATTATTGATAGACACAGCAACTTGGATGAATCTCAAAGGAGTTATGATGAGTAAAAATAGCCAATCTCAACAGGTTACTTATCTGTATGATTCCATTTATATAAGCTTCTTGAGATGACAAGATTATAGATTAAGAACATTTTATTAGTTGCTAGGGCTTAGGGAGGAGAAGGCAATGGCACCCCACTCCAGTACTCTTGCCTGGAGAGGAGCCTGGTAGGCTGCAGTCCATGGGGTTGCTAAGAGTCGGACATGACTGAGCAACTTCACTTTGACTTTTCACTTTCATACATTGGAGAAGGAAATGGCAAATCATTCCAGTATTCTTGCCTGGAGAATCCCAGGGACAGGGGAGCCTGGTGGGCTGCTGTCTATGGGGTCGCACAGAGTCGGACATGACTGAAGCGACTTAGCAGCAATAGCAGCAGCAGGGCTTAGGGATAGAATGGGGTAGGTGTGTGTGGTTATGAAAGGGCAATGCAAGGGACACCTGTGGTGATGGAACTATTCTGTGTCTTGGCTGTGGTGGTGGATATGTGAACATAAATGTGATAAAATACCATAGAACTAAATCTCTCTCTCTTGCACACACACACACACACGTATGCGCATATACACACAAATGAGTACATATGAGACTGGAGAAATCTGAGTAGCATTAGTAGATACATCAGTGTCAGTATCCTGGTTTTGATATTGCACTGCATTGTAGTTTTGTAAAATGTTACCTTTGGGGGAAGATCAGTGAAGGGCACCCAGGATCTCTCTGTATTGCACTCTTACAAGTGCAAATAATTCTACAGATCTAAAAGTAAAAATTTTAATTAAAGAAAAAGGAGTGTTTAACTGCATGGTAAATTTGTTTGTTTGCAACAAAGCAAACAAACTATGTATCATTTAATACAATGATAAAATCCAAACACTTTTTTCATTTTTATTTTTCAAACAATTCCCTTCTTCAGTGGTATGATTAACAGTTAAATGAATAAATTCATTATTATACAATTTATTGTTAACAGCAAACTATGTACTTTCTTGTTTATTTAAAGTTTACAGAACCAAAGGAGCAAGTCATCTTCCTCTCTTCTCCTCTTCCTTTCATCACTCAACTTCTAGGACCTAAAATGAGGAGGGTGGGAGCAGTACCTAGGTCATGCTTCCCTGTATTATGTTCTGTGTGTACATTTCAGTGTTCCGGAGTACATTACATGCTGCCTGAAGGGGCTAGTGCTGCATCTTGCTCCTATTTGTATGCCTTCAGCACCCACCAGGCACAGGACCTTTCATACAACAGCCTGATATAATAGTCCCCAATAAACATTATTGAACTTAATTGAAGCAACCAGTTCAAATTAAACTTAACTGTATTAAATTGAGTCAGTATTTTCCTGCACTAGTCTATCAATATACAGACTTATCCTACTGGCAGCAAAACAAAACAAAAAACAAACAAAAAAACACAACTAAACATAGCAGTTCTGTTTTTATGTTAAGCTTAAACAGTGTTCCCTATAACTTTTCTTATGATCTATGAAAAAAGTCAGATCCATAAAAATTGGTAATACTAATTATAAAGATATGAAACTTTCTTTGAAATGAAATTTGAATACCTGTATTTGAAAAATAGAAATATCAAGTGACATGAATTAATGAAACTCATCAATGGAGTCTGTTTACAACTTTGATGCTTTATTTTTAGAAATTATTACTTTACTGTGGTCTGATAGACCTGATAATCTCCCTTGGTCTCTTTCATATCAGTGTAATATACATGTTAGAAGGGAAAAGTGTGAAATCAGATCTAATACTATTTTTTTTTAATAAAAAAAAAGGAAAGAAAGAAAACTTTATTCTACTAAGAAACAAGCTGACTTTAATTTCTGCTTGAGTCATGCTGCCAGTGCAATCAGATACAACAAACTGCAAAGCTTTGGCAAATGCAATGCTCATAGGGAGGGCATAGTGCAGCCTATATGATTCAATGACATCATCAGAATCAAGAAAAGGTGGAGGGTTAGCCCACGTGTTGAAGGAGGAGAGAATACTATATTCCTTATAACCACTGTACTAAGCCTTTGGTGGCATTCAATCTATCAAAAATAAGCTGGTGATAGCACTTGGTTTTGTGAAGTTATTTGAGATTCTCAAAGAGTTACTACCTGAGAACAAAATTTTACCATAGTAACTGGTAAAGGAGTCAGTTTTATACTGATTGGATTGCTAATGGGTTTGGTATAGCTTATATTATAAGATAGAGTATATGTCATAATAATAACATGTCATTATTATCAGGTCAGACCTCTTAGAGGTACTGTTTCCCTCCTAGGACTGAGGGAATAGTCCATCACAGTTTACAGTTTTATTTTACATTTAGGCAGAGAGTGGCCCAGCATCTGTATCCCAAGAATGAATGAGAGCTTCTGTAGTCTGTCCTGCAGGCATTAAGTAGTTTAGGGAGGCACAAGATTCAGATTCAGTTGGTAGAATGCAGAAACCATTTTTGAATTACTTAGGTAGAATATTGTTTTGCCTTGGAAGCTGGAACCTTTGTTTTTATTTTATTTTTCTCAGTATGTGAATAAAATGAAGCCCTATTGAAGGCAAATAAAAAGTATCAGATCAGATCAGATCAGATCAGTCGCTCAGTTGTGTCCGACTCTTTGCGACCCCATGAACTGCAGCACGCCAGGCCTCCCTGTCCATCACCAACTCCCGGAGGTCACTCAGACTCACATCCATCGAGTCAGTGATGCCATCCAGCCATCTCATCCTCTGTCGTCCCCTTCTCCTCCTGCCCTCAATCCCTCCCAGCATCAGAGTCTTCTCCAATGAGTCAACTCTTCGCATGAGGTGGCCAAAATACTGGAGTTTCAGCTTTAGCATCATTCCTTCCAAAGAAATCCCAGGGCTGATCTCCTTCAGAATGGACTGGTTGGATCTCCTTGCAGTCCAAGGGACTCTCAAGAGTCTTCTCCAACACCGCAGTTCAAAAGCATCAATTCTTCGGCGCTCAGCCTTCTTCACAGTCCAACTCTCACATCCATACATGACCACAGGAAAGACCATAGCCTTGACTAGGCGAATCTTTGTTGGCAAAGTAATGTCTCTGCTTTTGAATATGCTATCTAGGTTGGTCATAACTTTCCTTCCAAGGAGTAAGCGTCTTCATGGCTGCAGTCACCATTTGCAGTGATTTTGTAGCCCAGAAGTTTTCCTTTAATCTTCCCCCTTCACTTATGCACAGCATATTCCTCTTACCATCTTAACTGTTGACTTTTCAATGCTGTTGTCAAGACATGGAGGCATACATGCCCCTCCCACCATATATTAATTGTAGGAGTTGGGTTCACTTGGAGAAATTAGCCAAAATGTTGGATAAAAATATTGTTTTTGTATTCATTTTCAATGTGACTGCTACAGATTTTAAAACTTGCTACAGCTTGAGATGCCTTAGGTTTAATGTGGTTTAGTAAAATTAAGTAGTTGCCTAATAGACTTCTCTTTTACCAGATGTGGGTGTTTCAGGGTCTTTGAAAGACTGAACTGATCCTGGTTTGGAGAGGAGGGGAGATAGCCCCATAATCGGGGCTCACTGTCCTCTTGAGAGCTAGGCTGCCCCTATTGTGCAAAGGTTTCTTCTCCTTCTTTCCCTAAATCTGGAAACTGGCCACAGAGTGGTGTGAAGACAATGGGGAATTTACAGATTTATCATTCAGGTATTCCTTCATTCAGCTATTTACTGAGCCTTTCCTATGATCCAGGCACTTTTCAGAATCAGTCTATTTTGAACACATTCCATATACATTGTTCCAAGTACTAGAGTTACAAAGATGTATCAAACATTGTTTCTTGTGTGGGAGAAGATCATTTCAGGGAAAGTTTCCCAGGGAGGCCAGTTGGATTTTTTCATGAGAAGGAATCCAGATGATGGAGGAAGAAAATTCCAGGAAAGGAAAGAAAATAGATCAAGGTGCTGGAATGGAGACAACACATTTGAGGCTATTACAAAACATTAGGGATATTGTACTGACCTACTAAAGAAATTCTCTGTTATTGATGTTCAGTAATTTCAGTGGTTTCTGTTGATTGTCACTATAAACAAATACTTGGAATAATTTAAAGATGTGTCACTAATACAAATGTAGATAGTCTAGCAGTTTAAGTAAAAATGCCAATCTGTTTTATGATATGGTGTTGGAATCACACACTTTTTGATTAAGCTTTAAGGTAATGCATGCCAAGGCATCTTCCTCATTATACACTGAATAATTGATAGTTGATAATATGTGACATTTATTGAGCATCGGCAATGTGCTAGCTAGCTTACAGAGCACAAAACTATCAAGGGATCTTAGCCAGTTGGCTCACTATCAAAACACAGTCTGTCATTTGCTAAGTCTTCCATGCTCTACTAAACCAAAAGCAAAGAAAGCATTTTTCAAAAATCACTGCAATAGTGAATGGGGCCAGATTTTTCTCTGCAGGTGGCTCTGTGGGCATTAGTATTAGTTCCATAGAGAAGCAATCTGTTCCCGTGGTTCTGGTAATCTCAGAAGATAAACTCAATAATCTAGTGCAGATTTGACGTAAAGGCTGTTCTATCGCTTTATGATGCTGATTTTCTGCTGCTGCCTATAATGGAGCCCTGACCGTGTGACTTACTCAGAGTGTAAGTGCATGTGCTTCAGTTTACTGTATAAAAACAATGAGATGGATTATTTAGGAAAGGAGTAGCTTTAAAGGATTTAACTTAAATGCCTTGTTCCTTGGGGAGAAGATGGGGGAGTTAAGATATTGGAGAAGGATAGGGGTGAGGGCATTTGAAAGTGCCATAGGTGGGGAGCATTAAACAGAGAATCTTGAGTCCTGGGCTGGAGGGACAAGAGTTTAAAAGAAGAACATTGGTTGGTGCAGTGGCTGGATAAGAGTGGCAGAAGCTGCTTCCCATTAATTTTTGTTGGAGAAAGGAATGACAACCCACTCCAGTATTCTTGCCTGGAGAAGTTCAAGGACAGAGAAGCCTGACAAGTTACAGTCCCCAGGGTTGCAAAGAGTCAGACAAGACTGAGCGACTAATACTTATACTTTCCCTGGTCGCTCAAAGGTAAAGAATCCACCTGCCAATGCAAGAGATGTGGGTTTGATCCCTGGGTTGGGAAGACCCCATGGAGACGGAAATTGCAACCCACTCCAGTCTTCCTGCCTGGGAAATCCCATGGATACAGAGGTCTGGCGGGCTGCAGTCCATAGGGTTGCAAAAGAATTGGTCACAACTGAGCGACTAAACAAGAACAAGGGGGTATTAATTTGCTAGAGTTGCCACAGAAAATACCTCAGAATGGGTGGCACAAGCAATAGAAATTTATTTCTCAATGTACTGGAAGTTGTAGATCCAAGATCAAGGTGTTGACAGATTTGGTTCCTCTGAGGTGCCTCTTTTCAGCTCTTCTTCGGCCTCCCTCTTGCTGCCTCTTCACATAATTTTGCCTCTGTGCATGCACACATCCCTGGTGTCCCTGTCTTAATCTTCTTTTCTTACAAGGACATCAATCAGATAGAATTAGAACACTCCCTGGTATTCTCATTTTAATTTAATCACCCCTTCAAAGGCCTTATTTCCAAATACAGTCACATTCTTAGGTATGTATTCTTATGAATACATATGAATGGGAGGGTGGTTTGCAGTTCACTCCATAATAAGTTAGCAAAGAAAAAAACCTTCAGAGAGGGGGGAGGGAGGAGGGTTCAGGATGGGGAGCACGTGTATAATGGTGGCGGATCCATCTCGATGTATGGTAAAAGCAATACAATATTGTAAAGTTAAGCAAAATAAATAAATAAATAAAAAATAAAATTCAAAAAAAGAAAAGAAAAAAAACCTTCAAACTTGGGTAGTTTTGCTTCTCCCAACTCTTGCTTGTCCATAAGAAATAGGAAAGAGTATTTGGAAAGTCGACAGAAAATAGTAGATGGAAGAAGAGTCCCATAAGGCTCTGTCAGCTGATGATATCCAGCATGGTGAAATTGTTTTTCACTCTTCAGTAGAAGAGAAGAGTGAAATAAAATCTCTCTCACAGGTTTCCCTCACTGTCTTACCTGACTCAGTTTCCATGCCAGGAGTTTTTAAATTGTTGAGTGATTTATATCTCTGAGTCAACATGTTGAGGCTAATGTGAAAATTTAGTTCCCATTCCCACAAAGGTTGACCACTACCCAGGTTGATGGGTACATTTCTTTTCCATGGAAACAAAGTGTATCAGGTCAGGTATAAATGGGAAAGAGTTAGGGAGCTTGGGAAGAGGCCTTCACACAATGGAAGCACTGGTTTCATTTTTAGGAAGTTATGCAGATAGAATTCACAAATTTATTATAGGTACTAAAACCAGATTATTTGGTTTATTCCTAGTTATATAATAGGCATTAAGTACATTATTATACTCATTTTTTTGTTGTTGTTATTCATTGTAATATCATTCTCAAGAAATCTTGGGAATATTATCTTTTGGAACTAAAAAAATAAAATTTTACTTTAGGTTTCAAGGCTCTTGAAATTGTGATTATTCTCTTACAGAGGGTTGCTATAAGGAACAGAGGTTTAACTTTTAACAGAAGGATAATTGCTATAGAATCTCATCCATTCTATAGAATTTCTTTCAATGCCCCAGCACCCTTTAGGTCAGAGAGTTGTCTTATTCTCCACTGTCATCATCAGACTCTCCTCAGGATTAATAATCCTCTGGTTACTCTAGATGAGAATTATGATGCCAGAAAGAAGAGAGCTTTGAGTGAGGATAAGAACAGTGAGGTGGTTTTGCAAAGAAGGATGAGAAAAAGGGAGAAACTCTGAACCCAGAAAGAATAAGCATTAGGACTCAGACTAAGATTATTACAGATATTTTATGGTCTACCTGATACATTATAAAGACAAGACTATGATAGAGATTGGGATATGTTTGTACTGTAGGAGAAACTGAAAGACAGAGAAGGGGTAGGTAAATGTCCAACTATATACTATTATATCATGCACCTAGCTCTTGAAGGAACTTTTGAGTCTCTAAGTTATTAAATAGAGTGAGGCAATGTTTAATAAATCCAGCCAAGTTTAATGCAACCCCTCCCTTGAACCCCTCAGCATTTGAAGGCATGCCTCTTTGTGGGAGAAGATCCCACCAGTAGAAAGATGATAATAATAATTACTCATCACCTCTGGTATTATGGGTATTTTTATCTATAAGAGTTACATATAGATAGCATCACTGACTCAATGGACATGAATTTTTAGCAAACTCTGGGTGATAGTGAAGGACAGGGAAACCTGGAGTGCTGTAGTCCAAGGGGTCACAAAGAGTCAGACATTACTTAGTAACTGAACAACAGCAACAAGAAAAGTTTGGAGTGATGATATCTATGCAAATATGACTTTTCATTGGTGAAAGACTGCCTTGTGATGGGAGTCCCTTAAAAGATGGGGTGATTAGCTTTTGCAGGAAGTAATGTTTTGAATAGAGACAACAACCCAGTTGGCCAATTTGGTGGTTAGTGATCAGAGGGTAAGGGTGTTTCTTCTGGAAATGGGGAGGAACAAGTGAGAAAATCAATAAGAAAAAGATAACCCCTAAAGAAAGACAGACTGAGAGAAGTATGTTACAGAAACTGACACAAAGTCAGGAAGCCACTGTGAAAAGGATGCAGGCTCTGAACAAATAACTCACCACCCACCCCCAACCTTTGTGCCACACTCAGACTGAATGATTTGGGGTGAAATGGTATGGAATTTGGGAACTTGATCAGGTGGTCTGGTATTCCCATCTCTTTCAGAACTTTCCACCGTTTATTGTGATCTACACGGTCAAAGGCTTTGGCATAGTCAATAAAGCAGAAATAGATGTTTTTCTGGAACTCTCTTGCTTTTTCCATGATCCAGCGGATGTTGGCAATTTGATCTCTAGTTCCTCTGCCTTTTCAAAAACCAGTTTGAACATCAGGAAGTTCACGGTTCACATATTGCTGAAGCCTGGCTTGGAGAATTTTGAGTATTACTTTACTAGCGTGTGAGATGAATGCAATTGTGTGGTAGTTTGAGCATTCTTCGCATTGCCTTTCTTTGGGATTGGGATGAAAACTGACCTTTTCCAATCTTATGGCCACTGCTGAGTTTTCCAGATTTGCTGGCATATTGAATGCAGCACTTTCACAGCATCATCTTTCAGGATTTGGAATAGCTCCACTGGAATTCCATCACCTCCACTAGCTTTGTTCCTAGTGATGCTTTCTAAGGCCCACTTGACTTCACATTCCAGGATGTCTGGCTCTAGGTCAGTGATCACACCATCATGATTATCTGGGTCATGAAGATCTTTTTCGTACAGTTCTTCTGTGTATTCTTGCCACCTCTTCTTAATATCTTCTGCTTCTGTTAGGTCCATACCATTTCTGTCCTTTATCGAGCCCATCTTTGCATGAAATATTCCTTTGGTATCTCTGATTTTCTTGAAGAGATCCCTAGTCTTTCCCATTCTGTTGTTTTCCTCTATTTCTTTGCATTGATCGCTGAAGAAGGCTTTCTTATCTCTTCTTGCTATTCTTTGGAACTCTGCATTCAGATGTTTATATCTTTCCTTTTCTCCTTTGCTTTTCACTTCTCTTCTTTTCAACAGTTAGAACTGGTCATGTAACAACAGACTGGTTCCAAATAGGAAAAGGAGTACGTCAAGGCTGTATATTGTCACCATGTTTATTTAACTTATATGCAGAGTACATCATGAGAAATGCTGGACTGGAAGAAACAGAAGTTGGAATCAAGATTGCTGGGAGAAATATCAGTAACCTCAGATATGCAGATGACACCACCCTTATGGCAGAAAGTGAAGAGGGGCTAAAAAGCCTCTTGATGAAAGTGAAAGTGGAGAGTGAAAAGGTTGGCTTAAAGCTCAACATTCAGAAAACGAAGACCATGGCATCCGGTCCCATCACTACATGGGAAATAGATGGAGAAACAGTGGAAACAGTGTCAGACTTTATTTTTCTTGGCTCCAAAATCACTGCAGATGGTGACTGCAGCCATGAAATTAAAAGACACTTACTCCTTGGAAGGAAAGTTATGACCAACCTAGATAGCATATTCAAAAGCAGAGACATTACTTTGCCAACAAAGATTCGCCTAGTCAAGGCTATGGTCTTTCCTGTGGTCATGTATGGATGTGAGAGTTGGACTGTGAAGAAGGCTGAGCGCCGAAGAATTGATGCTTTTGAACTGTGGTGTTGGAGAAGACGCTTGAGAGTCCCTTGGACTGCAAGGAGATCCAACCAGTCCATTCTGAAGGAGATCAGCCCTGGGATTTCTTTGGAAGGAATGATGCTAAAGCTGAAACTCCAGTATTTTGGCCACCTCATGCGAAGAGTTGACTCATTGGAGAAGACTCTGATGCTGGGAGGGATTGGGGGCAGGAGAAGAAGGGGACGACAGAGGATGAGATGGCTGGATGGAATCACTGACTCGATGGATGTGAGTCTGAGTGACCTCCGGGAGTTGGTGATGGACAGGGAGGCCTGGCGTGCTGCAGTTCATGGGGTCGCAAAGAGTCGGACACAACTGAGCGACTGATCTGATCTGATCTGATCTTGGGAACTTGAGAGATGTTGTCCATTCTCAATCCCCATGTGCACATTTTACATCAAAGCCTGTTGGCATTTTTTGGTGATAGATAATTTTCCAATAGCATTGTGTTATCAGTCACCACATCCAGGAAGGTGCTCCATCATTAAACCATGTTTCCGGGATGAAGAGAGCAAGTTGCCCCTTTTGGACAATGCTCCAGTCCCCATCCAAGGGAGGGGTATCTGGCGAGTATCTCTGAGCCAGAAGAGCAGGATGGCATCAGTGTTTGAACAGGGAACCCTGAGACTAGCTACTTCTGTATTCAGCCCACATTCAGTAATTCCTCTCCACCACACCCTATTATTTTCCCCAGCAGTATCTGTGAAATGAAAGGTTTCACACCTTGTTGAGGAAATTTCAGGCTACAAATAACAAGATGGTGGAATGTTAGGCTGGTGATAGAAGATCCCTGATAACACATCACAGGCTCATTTCTTTTACATGTTTTTTTTTTTTTCTTTGCATTACTTTGTTTTTGCATTTATGGTAGAACAAAGATAACTGAAATTCAACAGTAAAAGAAATAAAACCAAAAACTATTCTAAAACTGTTGTGCAGCTTTGATTATAGACAAAAGTTGTCCCTGCTCTAAAAACTTTTTTAGTATTATTAGGATATTCTTTGAACTTACCTCAAATACCAGAAGCCTGGCAATTTGATATGGGAGAGATATAATAATAGTAAAAATAGCACATTTTACATTAGAAACAAAAGTTTAAGTACATGAAATATGCCAGCCATTTTCTGGATGTTACTGTGGTATGATATGAGGAGAAGATAATACAATTACGGGTAAGGAAGGTCCCTAGACTGAAAATTGTCTGCTGGGGACCATAGTGGATAATTTGTTTCACTTCAAAGGTCTGCAGTTTGAATTAGATAATAAATTTTAAGAGTTGGTTCTTTTTTGCCACAGCAGGAAACGTGTGCCTACTTCTGAATTGCCAGTGATTCATTGCATCTGTAAGTGTACTGCACCTAAAGGTCAGGGTACAAGCCTTACTTACATATGTGAAGTTTTTTCCTACCTTTGAACTTTTAAAGACTTTTATTACAGTGTCTCAAAGATCAATGTGTGTTGTTTCATCACTTTGTATTCTAACAGTGCACTAAATTTGGCTATTTGCAGTGATTTTTTTTTCTCTCTTTTTAATTTTTATTGGGGTATACTTGATTTACAATGCTGTGTTTGTTCTGTACAGCAAAGTGAATCAGTTATACACATACACATATATCCACTTTTTTTTTAGATCCTTTTTCATAGGCTATTACAGAGTATTGAGTAGAGTTCTCTGTGCTATGTAGCAGGTTCTTATTAACTATCTATTTTTTATATATTAGTGTGCATATGTCAGTCCCAGTCTGCTAATTTACCTCTCCCCCTCACTTTCCCCCTGGTAACTGTTAGTGTGTTTTCTGTATCTGTAACTTTATTTTTGTTTTGTAGCTAAAACCAGTTTTGTTGAAAGAAGGAAGAACAAGTTTGAGAGGGATCTGGATACATTATTTCCCCTTCATTTTCTATGAACAAATCCCAGGAAATATAATTCTAGAAAACACTGTCTTGTTTTTTCAAGGTGAGGCTAGTGTATAATTCTTGGCAACCTATTGAGTTGATAGACAGTATCAGTTTAGATATTAGACATCCACATTTAAATGGAGGTCAGACTTTATTTTTCTGGACTCCAAAATCACTGCAGATGGTGACTACAGCCATGAGATTAAAAGACGCTTACTCCTTGGAAGGAAAGATATGATCAACCTAGATAGCATATTCAAAAGCAGAGACATTGCTTTGCCAACAAAGGTTCGTCTAGTCAAGGCTATGGTTTTTCCTGTGGTCATGTATGGATGTGAGAGTTGGACTGTGAAGAAGGCTGAGCGCCCAAGAATTGATGCTTTTGAACTGTGGTGTTGGAGAAGACGCTTGAGAGTCCCTTGGACTGCAAGGAGATCCAACCAGTCCATTCTGAAGGAGATCAGGACTTCAACCTTAAAACCATGGAGTAACTTGCCCCCCTGCCTTTTTTCCCCTGGTTCACTCAAACCCCTGAAGAACTAAGTTAACCCAACCAAATTTGTGTTTTCTCCCTGTATTTGCTAGTAGCTCATGATCTTACTTAGAAATTCAATTTCCACATTTTCCTAATCAAGACCTCTCATATTCATCTCTTTTTCACTAGTCCTCATCTCCATGGTTTCTTCTCCGCTTTTTATTGCAAATCTTCTAGAGATGACCTTTATATCTATCTAAGCTACTGATGCTGGGAGGGATTGGGGGCCGGAGGAGAAGGGGACGACAGAGGATGAGATGGCTGGATGGCATCACTGACTCGATGGACGTGAGTCTGAGTGAACTCTGGGAGTTGGTGTTGGACAGGGAGGCCTGGCGTGCTGCCATTCATGGGGTCGCAAAGAGTCGGACACGACTGAGCGACTAAACTGAACTGAACTGAAGCTACCAGGGCATCCAGTCCATTTCTTTCCCCCATAACATCAAATTCTCTCCAGCTCAAGATGTTATTCCTCACTGGCTATTGCAATACTCTGCTAACTGGCCTTCCTTCTTCTAGGCTTGAGCTCCTCCAACCTGGTATTCACATGCATCCAGAGTGATCCTTATGAACCACAAATTCACTCATAGCACTCCATTGCTGAAGGCCTGACTCTGGTTTCCCACCCCACAGGAGCCGTTCCAAATTCTTCAGTGCAGATTCAGAGTCCCATGATCTGACTCCCACTTCCTCCCCAGTCTTCTTACAGCTTGCATCCCACACTCCAGACACGATGAGCTGTTTATTGAATGTCTGCGTAGCCTCACGCTTTTCCTGTTTTCAACTGAGCACTCTACCTAGCATGGCAATCCTGATTTTGTTCATCTAGCAGATATCTTTCAAAGTACTGTTCAAGTCCCACCACTTCTTTGAAATCTTTCCTAACCCACCTCCCTACCTGCAGTCCGAACTTCTCTCAAAGGACCTGTAACACCTTAATGCACTAATAGAGGCTTTAAGCGTTCATCAATGTGGTGGAAACTGCGCATTGTCTCCCTTAGTCACCATGTATCTTCTCTCTAATATCTCCAGTTAGAGAGATTAAAAACCTAGAAAATATTCTTAGTTTCTGGATGTGAAAAATATTGTTTTGTCTTGCTGCTATCCTGTAGGACATGAGATGTGAGTGTACAGAGGCAGTGGCCCGCCTTAGTATTCCTGTACGTAGAAACCATCCTCGTGGGTACCTGGAGACACTTGTAGTAGCAGAGGCATCAGGAAACTGTTGCCCTCTGTTCTGCTTCGTGGTATGAGCTTGCACTCGGCTATCCTGTGGTAGACCCCTAATTCGAGCCCTTCTATTCTCTCCATAGGTTCTGTCAATATCTATTTCCCTTTATTATATTCCTTGGTGTCTGGTGTACCTGGACTGGTTTCTGTTTCCTACATTGAAATCGGATGCACTCTGCCTGTATTAAACTGTAACACCTCAAAGGAATAAACAAGATATTTATACTTTTATATTCTTGGAGCCTACCATGGAGTTGGCTCTCACCAAATAAGTGATTCATTACATGAGCCAATAACAGCTCCAAATTATACATCACACTAAACATAAATCTCACAGTGACACTCCAACTTCTCTTTAATGTTCTCCTTACTTGTCTGGCCAACACTGTCTCTTCCTGTAATTCAATCTAACAGTTCTAGTTACAATATTCTGTATACGTACACACACACACACACACACACACACACACATCTCCCCCCTTTCGATCTCTTTGTTCTAATGGCTCCTGCAAGTGTCTTCTTCTCATCTCACATTTACCACTTCTGGCATGAAAAGACATAAATAACAGATCATAATAAATAATCTGACCAATTATGGAAAGAAGTTATGCTTCTGGTGCTTTCTAGCATTAATCTTTGTCTCTCTTTCTGTTGGTTAGAAATAGTTTTGGCTACAACTAAAAGAAAATCCAGATTCCTGTGTAACTGTGCTAGGGTCGGCAGCGTTGGAACCGGGAGGCCAGATAACCATGTCAGCTGCAGCTGTGGATACAGCTAATGCAGCCCCCTTGTTGGGGTCCAAAGAAATGAGTTTGGAGGAACCAAAGAAGATGACTAGAGAGGACTGGAGAAAGAAGAAGGAGCTAGAAGAACAGCGAAAATTGGGTAATGCCCCTGCAGAAGTTGATGAAGAAGGAAAAGACATCAATCCTCATATTCCTTAGTATATTTCTTCAGTGCCGTGGTATATTGATCCATCAAAAAGGCCTACTTTAAAGCACCAGAGACCACAGCCAGAGAAACAAAAGCAGTACAGCTCATCAGGAGAATGGTATAAGAGGGGTGTAAAAGAGAATTCCATAACTACTAAATACCGAAAAGGAGCATGTGAAAACTGTGGAGCCATGACACACAAAAAGAAAGACTGTTTCGAGAGACCAAGGCGAGTTGGAGCAAAATTTACGGGGACTAATATAGCTCCAGATGAACATGTCCAGCCTCAGCTGATGTTTGACTACGATGGGAAGAGGGATCGGTGGAATGGCTACAATCCAGAAGAACACATGAAAATTGTAGAAGAGTATGCCAAAGTTGACCTGGCAAAACGAACGCTGAAAGCCCAAAAACTCCAAGAAGAATTAGCCTCAGGAAAATTGGTGGAACAGGCTAATTCTCCGAAACATCAGTGGGGAGAAGAGGAACCGAATTCTCAGACGGAAAAAGATCAAAACAGTGAAGATGAGGATGAAGATAAATATGCAGATGATATTGACATGCCTGGACAGAATTTTGACTCTAAGAGACGAATTACTGTCCGGAATCTCAGGATTCGAGAAGATATTGCAAAATATTTGCGGAATTTAGATCCAAACTCTGCTTACTATGATCCCAAAACTAGAGCAATGAGAGAGAATCCCTATGCAAATGCTGGAAAGAATCCAGATGAAGTCAGCTACGCAGGGGATAACTTCGTTAGATACACAGGTGTTACCATATCAATGGCCCAGACACAATTGTTTGCTTGGGAAGCCTATGACAAAGGGTCTGAAGTGCATCTACAAGCAGATCCTACAAAACTGGAGTTATTGTATAAGTCCTTCAAAGTCAAGAAAGAAGACTTCAAAGAACAGCAGAAAGAAAGCATCCTGGAAAAGTATGGCGGTCAAGAACACTTGGATGCTCCTCCAGCCGAACTGCTTTTAGCTCAGACTGAAGACTACGTGGAGTATTCAAGACATGGGACAGTCATCAAAGGACAGGAGCGGGCTGTGGCCTGCTCCAAGTACGAGGAAGATGTGAAGATCAACAATCATACACATATCTGGGGATCTTACTGGAAAGAAGGCCAATGGGGATACAAATGCTGTCACTCTTTTTTCAAGTATTCCTATTGTACTGGAGAAGCTGGGAAGGAGATTGCTAATTCAGAAGAATGTATTATAAATGATGCAACTGGAGAAGAATCTGTGAAAAAACCTCAAACCCTCATGGAGATGCATCAGGAAAAACTAAAAGAGGAGAAAAAGAAGAAGAAGAAGAAGAGGAGGAAGCATCGAAAGAGCAGTTCAGAGAGTGATGATGAAGAAAAGAAACACAAAAAATTGAAAAAGGCACTGAATGCAGAGGAGGCCCGTCTTCTTCATGTCAAGGAGATCATGCAGATCGATGAGAGGAAGCGACCTTACAACAGCATATATGAAACTCGGGAACCCACTGAAGAGGAAATGGAGGCCTACAGAATGAAACGTCAGAGGCCAGATGACCCCATGGCCTCCTTCCTCGGACAGTAGTAACTCGTCACTGATGGTGACCCAAAATAGACTCTGCTGATACATTCTTTTAGATTCTTGCTGTTGATTATTGATGGAAAAATTCATATCTGTTCTCGTTAAAGTCAGGAAGCAAGGAGACTACCTGACTTCAATAAAGTATCCAGAAGTCTCATAGTAAATTCATTCCTTTACACAGTGGAGAACAAAGAATAAAGTGGTACATTAAGTGCAGATTAAAATTTTATTTCCAATTTTATATTAGTGATGTGGGAAAAGATCTTAGTTCTCCAACTATCATGAATATCTTCTCAACATTTATTTATTAAGTTTCAAACTTTATTTCCCCAATTTTTATGGCCCTTTATCTAGTGTTAGGACTCACTGTGAAGGCAATTAATTACTCTTTCTTGAAACAAGGGCTTCGTTTTTTTTTTTTAAATTAGTAGTAACTATAACTGTAGTTATTTAATAATCAATTCTTTTTGCCTTCTCAGATTTTTCTGATCTGATACTGATAATCTATCTTGAGCTTTGGGTTACTAGAAGGAAATCTGTAGAACGTGTGAATAACTTTATCCCTAATGTCAGTCTGTGTAGTAACAACTCTGTTTCCCACTTGGTTATGAAATTTTGACTTTCAAAACATTTCCTTGTATCTTATACTCGGAACTAAATGTGTTAGCCTTTGAATGGGGAAAAAAGTTTTTCACCCTGAGTCATTGTTGACTGATCAGTCCTAGGTCTTTTACCAGTCTGGACAGGAGTATTCAGACACTGAAATCCTCTCCTTTGTCATAGAGAATATGATTTGTGATACTAATTGCTATTTTAATTGTGATTGCCTTTATATAACAGTCATGAATATTAGATTTTTAAAAGATTGTAGAGTATCTGTTGTACCTAATCTTTAAAGCCAGCAGGGGTCTCTTGGTAAAATTTGCAAAAAGTGAAACCTGAAGTTGAACGTTTCTTCAGAATATTACAAGCGTAGCCTGTAGGGCTATTAGTATCTGAGAATGACATGGTTTTTAAGCTTCTTCTAATAACGTTGGGAAGATAGTACTGACAGGGTGGGATGGGTGAAAACAGCCTGTTTAAAACCCCTGACACAAGTACATTGACTTTTAACAGTTCACTGGCTTTTCTGAACTACCAAAACCCACTAGAATATTGCATTAAATTAACATCTCAGAAATACTGCTGATGGGAAAGTAACTGAATCAAACTGTCAATTACTGTGGATACACATTGTATCTAAATTCAGACCAGTATGAAACAGTGATGCAAACAGATCTAATTCTTACCTACTCTAAGAATGTCAAAAATTTTTGTTTTCATATTCCTACCTTAACATAGGCTGGTTCAACATAAAATCTGATATTTGCGTCTATTTCGTATTTTATTTATCTTTTGTTAATAAAGATATATAATTGGAAATATTAAAAAAAAAAGAAAATCCAATTTTAATTACTTAAACTAATAAAGATTGTTTTATTTCATAATGAAAAAACTGGAGGTGAGTGACTTCTGGCTTTGGTTTAGTAATTCAAGAATGCTTGGACTGCTTCATACAGTTCTCCAGAACTTCCCCTCATGGATGCAAATGACAACACAAATTCTGGTGTTGTGCCTGTACTTAAGGCAGAAACAGGAAAGAAAGGTAGAACCAGCCCCGCCTTTTATCTAGTGGTTTTCTAGAAACCACTCAGCACATGATCTGTTTTTATCTTATTTATGAGTACTGAGTCAGATGGCCAGCCTTGCTACAGGGGAGTTTAGAAAACCATATTTTCAGCTTTGAGAATAGAAAGAGGAAAATTGGGGAAAATGGCTAGTGGGTTAGCCAACCCAGAGTGAATACAATATTTTCTAACTCACTTAATACCATCATTATTCTTTGGGCACGCTTTGGGCCTCATATTTGCCACCATCTCCAGGGGTGCTTATCACAGTGCTGAATATCTGGAATATAAAGGTGGTCAGTTATATGGGTAACAGAATTTCTGTAATGAAAACCCCACCACTGTCTAACATGGAGTAGACTGGAAGAGATGAAAATGCACTGACTAGGTTCACCCAAAAGCAAGAAAATGAGCAAGAGGGGTGTGAATTGCTTCCAGAGATATTTCACTATTATCAGTTGAGGGTCATTAGCCTCTTTAAACAGGGAAGGCAATGGCACCCCACGCCGGTACTCTTGCCTGGAAAGTCCTATGGATGGAGGGGCCTGGTAGGCTCCAGTCCATGGGGTCGCTAAGAGTCGGACGCGACTGAGCGACTTCGCTTTGACTTTTCGCTTTCATGCATTGGAGAAGGAAATGGCAACCCACTCCAGTGTTCTTGCTTGGAGAATCCCGGGGACAAAGGAGCCTGGTGGGCTGCTGTCTATGGGATCGCACAGAGTCGGGCACGACTGAAGTGACTTAGCAGCAGCAGCCTCTTTAAATAGTATCATCTAAATAGCATTTGCTTTCTGTGTTTATCATATGCTGAACATATTTCTTATAGTTCTTTGGAGATGGCATAACAGTGTGCGTGGTTGATAGGTACCAGCATTTTTTTTTAAATGTTTATAAACTTTGTCTTAAATTTAAACATGTTTGTGTAATTAAATGCTGGTTCATACATAACTATTTAAGTGATAGGGAGAAAGTGGAGTCTGAAAGATTTGATCCATCATTTGTGACTAGTACATGAATGTTGCAAAGTTGAAATATTTCGTTATCCCAGATTGACTGTCCTTAACATCAGGATCAACCATAAGATGAGCGGATGATGTTCTCATTTAAGATCTTCCCTCTCTGCTATTCCCCTGGTATTTATTTTATCATGAAATAATGTTAAAATGAATCTTGAGGCAGGGCTGAGGGACGTGACTAAGAGAAACAATTCCAAAAGTGTACCTTAAAGAGGAACAGGAATTCCCTCTATGGCAGCCGTGTGGTGAAGTGCAGTTGAAATGGGGAAAAGACTTTCAGTGGATTGTGTACAGTCAGGAAGATCCCCTGGAGGAGGAAATGGCAACCCACTCCAGTATTCTTGCCAGGACAGATGTCCAAATCTCATGGACAGAGGAGCCTGGAGGGCTACAGTCCATGGGGTCACAGAGAGTCAGACATGACCGAGTGACTGAGCAGGCACATACAGTGATCTCAGGACTCTTTTTTAGCACCATCTAACAGATCCCCCTGTGTTCCCGTCATCCGGGCCAACAGTACTGTCTAGTGCTTTACGACTGCCCACTCCCTGTAGGAGGGCTCTGCTCAGATTATTAGAAGGAGTGCTTCTGCGATAATCACACCCTTCCCTCTGATAGAAATTAGGTATCACAGCCCTTCACTAATTACAGGCTTGTGGTTCTGGTGCCCTCCCAATAGTAAATTGCTTTGAGGTAGCAGCTGGAAATTTGGGTAGTAAAATAAACCCAGAAGAGGCTCGTCAAGCTTTTCTTACCCATAAAATGAAAATAAAATGTCATATTTCATTGAAGTTCTATGAAAGGAAAAATTGGAAAGATAGCTCACATTGCTTAGTAAAGAGAATTTTGCTATCAAAACACCATCATAGCCACTGTTAAAACAAAAATGCAATCAGGAAGATTACTTGAAATGTTTATATTTACTTCCAGTTTTCAAATTAAAGTGGAGCATCATGCGTCCTTGGGTTGCCATTCAAATTCTTTCTTCCTCTATTGAGTCTTATAAATGTAGTAACTGATAAACTTCTTTCTCTAGAAGTAGAATGAGCACCCCAAAGCTGATATTGTTTTTTTCTTTTTAGTGCGCCTCATTGCTTGTGTAATGCCTGTAAATCACCAACACATCTAGTTCAACTTTCTTATTACATAGATCCTTGTTTCTGATTTTAAAACTCTCATATACAACACCTGCCTAGTACTATTGAACTACCTTATTTGCAAGTCATTTGCCTTAGAATAAATGAGTTTGAGCAATTAGACGCCAACCAGTTCTATTAATTTCTCATTGCAACAGGACCTTTCCGTAACATGTCATTGAGAAATCCTGTTTCAGCTTGGGTATTGGTAACTCTGCTTTGTGTCTCCTTTTGGACAGCTGGCATACACAGCCCTTCCTTATATTTATCCCCAACCTCTCTCTCCACCTTCCACTTTCCCAGTTCTGTCTTTTGGAACAATACAGAATGTCTGTTCTTCAAGCCCGGCCAGCATGTCAAATAGTTGCGTTGAATGTCAGCTGACAGGTGAAAATGGTTCCCTCGGGACACACGCCTCAGCATTCTGTTCTGATGGCTTTTAGTTCTTTCCATTCTCTCTCTAGCGGATCTCTTTTCTTCTTTCTTCCGTTCAAGTGAAGAAAACACAACCCAAGTGACATAGGTTAAGTGCTGAGTGAGAACACAAGCGCCTTCACCTCTGCGGTATGACAGGCACACAAGGGAAACGACTCTTGTTCTCGCCCTGCCTGTCCTGCTCCTTTACCGACCTCGCCATACATTCTTCCCGTTCTGTGTGGGTTTGTGTGTCTCTGTGTGTGATCATTCCTGATCGAATTGTAGCCCCAGCCGTGGGCTCTATTTTCCAGTTGGAGAATAACAGAGAACGAGTGTTTAGTAAGGTTACCTAAACCTCAGTTCGGGAAGAGGAGTCTAGCTCAGCCTCCTTTGCCTCACCAGGTGGATCCAAGATCAGCAACAAATAGGCTTGCCTTACCAGACGCTGCCTAACCTCTGGGACACACCTAGTGCAGGGTGAGCTTCGCGGTCCGGCCGCCAGGGGGAGCACGTGCTCCCAGCACGGGGAGTCCGCGCGTGGGCGTGGGCCTGGACGTGGGCGTGGAGCTGAGCGGAACGCTGCTGGGCCCCTAGGCTTGGGCTCCGAGGGCCGCGCGGGTCGCGCTCCAGGACATGGGCGACAAGTATGCTGCTCTGCTCCGGGCCCAGCTGCGTCTGGATTTCATCCACGCCAACTCGTGAGTGCCCCCTTGTAGCTGGAACGGTGGAGAGGTTTTCCACACAATGGAGAAGACTCTTGCCCATCTCCTCGCCGAGTGCCCTTTAAAAAAAGGAACTTGGTTTCATTGATTCATGGATTTATTTATTTAAAATGTATATGCTTTAAAAAAAAAAAAAAAAAAGGCAACGAAAAAGTGATGAAGATGTATGTTCTAAACCAGGTTGAACGCCTCTGGTGCCCTTCAATGAGTACCAAGTGGTAGGAAGGCCCACATCACTAAACAAAGCTATTTAATTTAGGTCAGCAGAAGCTTTATTCTACCAACATGGCCTATCTATAGTCATTTCTCTACCAAGCACGCTGACATTTTAAAGATTAAAGTTGCCCTCCGGAGAGCAATGGCGACCCACTTCCGTATTCCTGCCTGGAGAATTCCATGGGCAGAGGAGCCTGGCGGACCACAGTCTATGGGGTTACAAAGAGTCCCACACGACTGAGTGACTAAAGCCAGAGAGCAATTTGTGTTTATTGATTTCAGCTTCTGTTGCCTCCTGAGTCTTTGAAGACAGGAATCTCACATTCTAGTTCTTACTAGGACACTTTATTCTGTCAGGCCAGTATCCTTTTTGCATACTCTTTAGGGGTTATTTCGAATATTCACATGGCAGAGGCAAATGACAACGTTTTTCTCATCTGTTATTTCCAGCACAGCAAAGCCTAGCAGTGAGTGCTAGGTTGATTTGGGGGAACCTTTGTAGTAATTTGGGTTTACCAAAAGTTCTGATTGATAGAAAGAATGTGGTAGAACTGAAGCAACAGAAATGGAAGTGTGAAGCCAGGCTTTGCTGCTTGGGACAAGCAGTGTACTTCTTACAGAACACAAAAGAAAACACCCAGGCAATATTCAGCAGGTACTTAGTTCTAACTTGTTATCAGAGAGAATGATTTAAGCTGGAAAGGATGGTATAAAATGTTAAAACGTTAGCTGAGGCAGAAGACAAATGAAGAGCTAGTAATTTTGAGTAAGTGAAAGAGAAATTACGAGTGCTGGAAAGGCTGAATTTTATCTTAGAAAGTTCTTTAGCCTCATTTTTTGTATAGTTTCTGCAGCTATTTTGCTCCCTAGCCTCCTCCTCCTCCCCAAACTACCTCCCTCAAACCACCCCATTATCAGCTGGTGGTCTGTTAATAACAAAAGTGACAGCAGCGTGAAGCCCCAGCAACAAAATCAGCCACAACTTGGCCAACTCTCAGGTCCCTGGGATGAGATTTTTTTATTAACTTTTTATTTTGTATTGGGTTATAGCCGAGTAATAATGTTGTGATAGTTTCAGGTGAACAGTGAAGGGGTTTAGCTATACATATACATGTGTCCGTTCTCCGTCAAACTCGTCTCCCGTCCAGGCTGCCACATTAACATTGAGCAGAGTTCTGTGTGGTATACAGTATGTTCTTGTTGGTTATCCATTTTAAATATAGCAAAGTGTATACGTCCATCCCAAACTCCGTAACTATCTTTACTCCCAGGCAACCATAAGTTTGTTTTCTAAGTCTATGAGTCTCTGTTTCTGTTTTGTAAATAAGTTCATTTGTATCATTTCTTTTTAGATTCTACATATAAGGGTTATCATACAGTAATTGGAGTTGAGACTTGCCTTTACTGAGACTTGCCTCAGTAAAACACCAGTGATTTTTTTATTCCTCCTTTGCATCATCCCCACATCCAATCCATCCTCAAGTCCTCTTCATGCTAACTCTTGTGTCTCAAATTCATCTGTTTCTCTTCATATTTAATGCCATCTCCTTTCTGGATATCACATAGGCTCTAAACTGGATTCTCTGCTTCCTGTTCTTGCTCCCCTATGATCAGTTTTTCTGAAAGCTGCCAGAGTGAGCTTTTAAAAACCACCAGATACGTCACTTTATTAAAGCACAGTGATTGTTTCCAGTTGCGTGTGGACTACGTATGACCTCCTAACTGTGGAGAAGGAGGGACTACATAACCTGACCATCCCACTTCTCAATGTGGTCACCTAGATTTACTGCGAGAAGAGACTGGCCTCCTTTGCTCTTTTCTGCTTCAAGGACTGTACACTTTCTGTTCTTGCTAGAGGGTTTCCACTCTAGCTCTGCAAGGGACTGAATTCTCATCTTCCAGGGCTCAGTTCATGTCTTCTGTGAAGAGAGGCTCTGTCTTCCTCCACCAAATCACAAGCTGTGTTATCATCTTTATATGTTTTACTTGTGTATTTTTCATATCCCCCACTAGCTTGAGCCCCTAAAGTTGTAAAGACTATGTCTGCCCACATTGGTATGTGGCAGGAAGTCAGTAAAAGTCTTGAGCAAAATAGTACAGAAGCTTATATGGCTTTCTTTTTTGGGGGGGTCAGAATGATTGAAGTTACTTTTCTGAAGGATTGTTTAGAAAGGCTTATGGTTTGAAGTACTGCTTTTGTAAAGCAGATCACTGACACTTTTCTTTTGCTGTATTTTAGATTTTTAAGTACTAAATTTCTTTTGACTGAAGGACACCTTTTTGGAACAATTGTATTAGTGGGTTTATTTTAATGAAAAATTTGAAAGCTGACTAGAGTCAAGAGATCCCGCTGTCATCAGCATGGGTTTATAGTTTAAAATTTCCAAAATAGATATATGTATGCATTTTTTAAAAATAAATTTTTGGCAACAATGTTGTCCTGTGGTCTGTGGGTATTTGGAGTTATTGAGACATTGCAAATGATCCTTTTTCCTGTACAAATGAGCAGGGTGTTTTTTTTTTTTTTTTAATTGTTGACCATCCTATGCTATTTCTTTATTGAGAAATGAAGGAAATTACAGATGGTTAGTACTAATACTAACCATATTTTAACATATCAAAATGTTAAAATACAAAAAAAAAAAAAAATTAAAAAAAAATGTTAAAATACTAACATTTTGAAAGCAAAGGTAGATATTTGTAAATCAAACAATGAAATCAGTCAGCATGCATAACAACTCTGCAGGGAAAAAAAAATCACAGAACACTCTATGATAGCTGTATATAAGACAGTCTGTTAATTTTTGTCATTAAAGCAAAATTGCAATCCATGCAGTTTGTTTTTTTAAAGCTTGTACCCAAGCTTTTCACTCTTATAAGAAGATAATATTTTCAAACTAGAGGGGATCAACAAAGTCTTTGAATACTAGCGAATTTAAGGTTTTTTAAAGAATTAAATTAAAATAAAAATTAATTCCATTTTAAATTCCAATTTAGTTATCCAAAGAAAACTGCAGAGTTTTATAAAATTGAAGCGGGGACCTGAGAATTCCTTTTTTCGTCCTCCTAACTATCCCAAATCTGGCAAATAGGGCCAAACTTAATTTCTCTCTAATAATGCAGGAGTGGCATAAAAAGGCCAGTTAGTGGCCCTTCTGAACTACTCATAGATTAGAGTAAAACAGAGAAGGATATAATATTAGACAAATGAGCAGATGTTTGTTGATAAATGTGTTTCTTTTGCTTCTGCTACCTGTTTGCTGCTGCTGCTAAGTCGCTTCAGTCATGTCCGACGGCAGCCCACCAGGCTCCCCTGTCCCTGGGCTTCTCCAGGCAAGAATACTGGAGTGGGTTGCCATTTCCTTCTCCAATGCATGAAAGTGAAAAGTGAAAGTGAAGTTGCTCAGTCGTGTCCGACTCTTAGCGACCCCATGGACTGGAGCCTACCAGGCTCCTCCGTCCATGGGATTTTCCAGGCAAGAGTACTGGAGCAGGGTGTCGTTGCCTTCTCCGGCTACCTGTTTACTATATATAAAAAGAAAATTTCTGGCTGAATCTTCCCTTCATAGTGTTGCCGGTTGAAATATCCACATCAGGAAATGGAAAGCAAACGTGGAACCTGAAGGCAATTTGATTCCACCCACAGAGAAACATTCAGCCTTCGAGGTAGAAACAGTGATGGCTATCTAGTGCTTTCTGTGCCCAGGACTTGTCAGGAGAGGTACAGGGGAGAGTGAATGGTGGTCATCTGTGAAATTATTTAAGGCGTGAGCTTTTCCGAGGTGAAAAGATTCCACAGAAAAATGTAGGTTAGTGGTGCAGACCAGGGTAACCTGCCAATACCTGTGTCCGCAGATGAAATCTTAAGGTCTTTCAGTGAAGTCTGGATTTTAGTCAAGGTTTTTCAGAAAGTATTTGGCCTTAAATAATATAGTTTTTAATGAAACATTCTCTGAAAAACTTAAATGCTTATAAAGCAATATTAAAATGTCAAAATTTGCTCTAAGTATAGTCAGGTCCTTAAAGTCTTTGTTTGTTTTATTAGGAGTAAATAAAATATTTTGGTGATAGGGTTCTTAGCCCTGGCTTTGTCATGGAGTACATGTACTTCAGAATCTTGACTGTGCTGAGAAATTTCTAGAATAACTTCTTAATTGATTATCTGCCTCAAACTAGAGAACATTGCATGTGTCTTGAACCTTTTACATTGATTACAGAGTTGGTTTAACTTTTATTTTCCCTCTGTTTCTTATTAGCACCACTCACAGTTTCCTTTTTGGAGCACTAGCTGAATTGCTGGACAATGCAAGGTAAGGCTTAATGTAAACAAAGGTTATTCAAAGGAATTTTGTGACATTAATAAAGTCTAGCCATATTAGATGAAAATATGATGTCGTTGTCTCCACTTGGAATGCTTCATGAGTTAATTTTCTATAAAATAAAGTTAATTTTCTATAAAGTATGATAGGAAAAAGAATAGTTCAAGGGAGAAATTATTCATTTTTATTCAGTTTGTATTTATGATTAGACTTGAAGTGCTGATAAATTGGACATCTGTTTTTGTGTTAATAACCATGTAATGGGGCTTCCCTGATAGCTCAGCTGGGAATCCACCTGTAATTCAGGAGACCTTTGTTTGATTCCTGGGTCAGGAAGATCTCCTGAAAAAGAGGCTACCCACTCCAGTATTCTTGGGCTTCCCTGGTGGCTCAGATGGTAAAGAATCCTCCTGCAATGTGGGAGACCTAGATTTGATCCCTGGGTTGGGAAGATCCCTTGGAGGAGGGTAAGGCAACCCACTCCAGTATTCTTTCCTGGAGAATCCCCATGGATAGAGGATCCTGGTGGGCTACAGTCCATGGGGTCACAAAGAGTCTCACAGTACTGAGCGATTAAGAATAGCACAGCACAGGGCTTCCCTGGTGGCTCAGTGGTAAAGAATCCACTGCCAGTGCAGCAGAGGTGGGTTTGATCCCTGGGTCAGGAAGATCCCCTGGAAGAGGAAATGGCAACCCACTCCAGTAGTCTTGCCTGGAGAATCCCATGGACAGAGGAGCCTGGTGAGCTATAGCCCATGAGGCTGTAAAGAGTTGGAGATGACTTAGCAACTAAAAACAACAGCACAGTATATATTATATATTATTTGTATTAATAAGTATATTCCCTGCCACTGATTGATGACTATGTTTCAGTGTTTTACATTTCCCCCTCATTTTTAGCTTTAGAAGGGAGGTGACTGTGTAGCCATTTAACCAGCCATCAAGACCTCCTTCCTGTTCAGCAAAGCTCAACACTAAGTGAAAAGTCACTAGCACCTCTTTTTGTGAAACTCTGCAGAACAAATGGAATCATAGTCATCAAATAGAGGGAAAAGAAGAAAAAAATTAAGTTGGTTGGTCAGAAGAGCTGTGAATCAACTTAGATAGAACTAACAGGGATCCAGCCACTGCACATGAATGTTTGTGGTTAGTCTCTCTGCAGCAGGGCAGGGTTTCTACTGTTTTGCATTTGCCCAAGCTCCGAAGCAATAGTCCTATATCCACTAACCCTCTGTCCTACTAAGTTCTGTTTTCAGCAACTTGATACCTATAACTGTGAAAGAATGTACTGGTCCATTTTGCCAACTGTCTTTTTTTTGTATAAAGTTGTTTCACTTGTTCATTTTAACGAAGGAGGGCAAGTAATACCAGAGTATAGAAGAAATTGAACAATGGGACTAGTTTATGGAGAGTGACTGGCAAAGAAAGATTGACTGCAGACTCAGGGGAGTGGTAGAAATATGATCAATTGAGCAATTCTTTGAGCAGCACTTATAATCTGGCAGCACCTTGACCAAGTCTAGCTTGCCTCATGTTTTCACTCATAGTGAAACTTTGTATAGTATTCGTAAAGAATAAGTGGAAAAGGCAATGGCACCCCACTCCAGTACTCTTGCCTGGAAAATCCCATGGATGGAGGAGCCTGGTAGGCTGCAGTCCCTGGGGCCACTAAGAGTCGGACAAGACTGAGTGACTTCACTTTCACTTTTTACTTTCATGCATTGGAGAAGGAAATGGCAACCCACTCCAGTGTTCTTGCCTGGAGAATCCCAGGGACAGAGGAGCCTAATGGGCTGCTGTCTATGGGGTCGCACAGAGTCAGACACGACTGAAGCAACTTAGCAGCAACAGCAGCAGCAAAGAATAAGAGGAAGGAATTGTTTATAAAGTTTGAGAAGATGAAGTGCCATGTAAAAAAAAAACCAAAAAACTAGATCCCATGCTTTTTTCCCCCCAGGATTATATGTAGCAACTTTGAGACCAGCTCAATAGGATCAGGCATGTAGCAGGTGCTCTCTTGGGACCAGCCTATGTCTTCAGCTTTGCCATTCCCAGGGTTCTCCATGGCCAGCCTGAACTCCTCAACTTGTCTGTCTTCAGGGGATACTGGAGTTTGTCACCACTGCTTAGGTGCCAGTAACTGACAACAAATAAAGCTATTTAACAGACCTACTCAAGATACTCTGTCGATGTTATGAAGGTCTTCTTAAAGTCCCAGTGTTACTCTGAGATGTTATTTCATATCCTTGTATTCAAGATTTTGATGGTTTCCTATACTTGTCTAAGTTAGAACTGCTGCTAAGTCACTTCAGTTGTGTCCAACTCTGTGCAACCCATAGACGGCAGCCCATCAGGCTCCTCTGTCCCTGGGATTCTCAAGGCAACAACACTGGAGTGGGTTGCCATTTCCTTCTCCAACGTATGAAAGTGGAAAGTGAAAGGGAAGTCGCTCAGTCGTGTCCGACTCTTAGTGGCCCCAGGGACTGCAGCCTACCAGGCTCCTCCGTCCATGGGAGTTTCCAGGCAAGAGTACTGGAGTGGGTTGCCGGTGCCTGGATGGTATTAAAAGCATGTTGTGGAAAGAGTAGGAAAAACTATGATATGACAGGAAGAAAATCCTTAGGGACTCCTCCTAATACAACAGGTGTTCAGAGAGAAAGTACCTGCATTTAAGTATAAAGCTTATTATGAATGTCTTAACATGCTATAAAGGTGAATGACTTTTCTTTGTCTTACCCCATGGAATTTCTCTGTGAAGAAATTGTTTCTATGAAAATAATTTTAGTATAGTGGCATTTATTGAGCGATTATTGTATACCTGATATCTTGTATAATGTATGCTTATATAATGGAGATTATGATACCTGTGTTTCATGCCTTGTGATAAGGATTAGATGGAAAGGTTTAAGAATACCTCATTCAGAATTTGTCACATAGAAAATGCTCAAGAAATGGCCATGGTAACTCCAGAATTTCTGTGGAGGAGGCATTAGAAGAAGCAGTTGGGTAGAGAAAGGAGCTAAGGGGCCGACTTTGTATAACAAGGACAGTGTACTTACCTGGTTGACCTAGGCTAGTTTTGGGTTCAGACTTACAGAAATTTTGGGAAACACGGGTTTTCCCGTCTGAGTCCCATTGGTTGTTACTATTCTGAGCTTCCTTCTAGATTCCCCTCAACATTCTCACTTCCCGGTCAGTTAAGACCTCATTGTCTTCCTCCTTTCTCTCACAGCTTTCATGAGGAAACCTGGATCTTATGGCTCTTTTTTCCTTACCTTTTAAAGTTTTTACTTTAAAAGTTAATTTAAGAAAATACACAAATAGTATCTGTGACTTGTAGACAACTAAGAAAAAAACTAAGGCACTAGTAACCTCATCATGGGGAGGTGGTGTATACAATTACTTCTCTGTAAGAGGCCAGGTATTAAGTATTTTCACCTTTGAAGGCCACGTGTCCTCTGTTGAAGCCATAGAAATGTACCATTACAGTGTGAAGGCAGACTCTAGGCAACATGGAAGCAAATACGTAAATGACAAGATGTGAATAAGTGGTCATGATTGTGTTCCATTAACTTTATTCACAAAAAGTAGTTATGGTTAAGATTTGACCCATAGACCATAGATTGTCAGCCTCTGACCTAGAGAAAACCACTGTTAACATTTGATTTTTTTCCTTATATATATACACACATGTATATCATATATGTTCCTTTGAAATGTGATTATATGGTACATATAAGCAATTTTTTTTTGTTCTAAAATATATGAAAATCTTTATATGACTTCTGGATTATTTTCCAACCAACTTTTTAAATGTTCATATCCATTTTCTTGAGCTTCTTGTGTAACTACCACTAAATTCTATCTCCTTTAAATTTCTGAATTTTAGGCTTTGTAGCATTCTCAAATTATGAGTGATCATAAATCTTCGTCTACAAATGCAGGGAAGAATATTTTAGTAATTGTTTTTAAAGAAATTTAAGTGGGTTTCTCCATTATTTGTTATCTGACAATAGATCATCTGTCATATAAGCAATTCAGATTAATGTAGTTTTCAAAAACACAATATCAAACTGAAGCAATAATATTTTTATATTGTTTTCAGAGATGCAGGGGCTGCGAGACTTGATGTGTTTTCAGGTGAGCACATTTGCTTTTTTATTTTTTCTTCTAATGGAAAACCCTGTAGTTATTTTGATTTCCTTTTATTTCATGAAAATCAAACCACATTCTATAGATTATTAATGCAATCTAAGTGCTTCATGAGTTCAGGGACCCTGTGGGGAACCAGGTTGAGAACAGTACGCTCTGAGTGAAATTGTTCACTTGTTAGGGGACTCATTTACAAAATTAGATCTTCCAGGGTTTTGTGAAAGCAGCAGAGTGATTTGGAGCAGTTTGTCTGCCACGGAAAAACTGTTTTACTTTAAAATGAGTATTAACTTAATGGGTATTCATAATTAACTATATGTCATTCCCAACTTATCACAGTTTTAAAGTGCATAAGTGAATGTGCAGTGTGAATGTTGGAAGGCCATAAAATTCAAACCAAGCTTGTTGTCTTTACTGACAATTTTCAGTCACCAAATATTTATTTCACTAATGAAATATTTATTTTTCTAATAAAAAAATGAAAAATTTTTTTTCATTAGAACACAGAGGAAGTTAGATTTGTGATCCAGTCCTGTAGTTAACACGACCTGGAGAAACAGCTGTTGTGTTAAAGCTGATCCCCAATCCAGATCCTGTCAGCTCTCCTGTAAATATTGGCTGTTGGTCACAGGCCAGGGGATGGTGGTTCATGATGTAAATCCTTATCAGTATTTAAAAAGCGACTCAGTTCAATTCAATTTTCTAAGTGTTTAAGATTTTGTGCTAGGTGGGTGCCTCTGGCCCATGAGGAAGAGGTTTTGGTTCTGGTTCATGGGCATCTTGAAAGATTTGAGGAAACAAAGTAAATGCCACTCTTCTTCCCTTTCTACTCCCTGGGTTCTTAGAAGTTTGAGAAATAAAATTAGAGCGTTGGTCTTCATTGCTGATAAAGTCTAGGTGGAGTGTGGAGCTTGGTGTGGGAGAGTGTCAGGCACTCACCCTTATAGCGGCACCATGCTCTCTGCAGGCAGCTCGCTCTCAGAGGGAACAGGAGAGATTTGAGCTGCACACTCTCATAGGTTATTCTTCCCCAGATTACTAAGCAGATGAATGTGCTCATTGCTCCAGGAGAAGGTGATCAAGGGACAGAAAAGGGTGGGCCCCTTACAACTGCTGATTGAACTCCATTCGCCGTGGGAAGAAATATCAGCAGTGGAGAAAAAGTGATCTTCCATCCAAATCCAATTATATAAGTGAAAATGGGATAAAATGTCTCTTGCCTAGGAGAAGCTCAAAGCATGGTAGGAACACAGAGAAAGAATGGCTCTTATTAAAGAGCCAGGGGTTGAAATATGGATATGAGTTGTGTTAAGTAGTATAGGAAGAGAAGAATTTTCCCGTCTGAGGAATAATGGTGAGAAAAAGAATGGAGGTAGACTAGTTCAGAGACTCATTCATTTATTCAATAACAACTTATTGAGTATCTCTTACAAATGAGCCAAGAAGTTTTTCTGGGTGCTAGGGACGGAGCAAGGAGCACCATGTTTGATAAAGCCTGTGCACTCATGGAACATGCATCCTAGTGAGGATAGCCAGGCAATAAAAAAGTGGACAAGTAAATAATATACCAGGCCGTAATAAGTGCTAAAATGAAAAAAGAAGACAGGGCGATAAGAGAACAGAGAGTGATGGGAAAGATGTTCTGTTTTTCATGGGGTGATTAGGGAAAGTTACTGTAAATAGGTAATGAGCCAGCCAAGACCTGAATGACAACGAGGGAGTGAGCCAAATATATATTTGGAGAAAAACCATCTAAGAGACAATGACTGGGCTAGGTTGACTAGAGCTAAGACTTAGAGCCAAATGGATGAGCACCTTGAATATCATACTAAAGTCATTTTCTTTCTATAGCCAGTGGAACGTTCAATAGTCTAGAGCAATGTCATTTGACAAATTAGAAATGTGCTCTTTTCTTTTTAAAGAAAGTTACTCTAGCAAGAGATTACAGAGTGGTTTGTAGATGGTTTGCAGAAGTGTGAAAGGATAGCAAACAAGGGGAGCTGTGGAATGATCTACATAAGATTTCATGAGGATTCAAACAAAGGCAGTGGCCCTCACAGTAGAGAAGGGAAGAAACATTCAAGCTGAATTTCATTCAGACCACGCATATGATTGATAAGGGGTTGAAGGGTTGAGAAGAATTATCTGGAATCACAGAGTTCAACAAATGTGATCAAATGATCAGAATTCACACAGTATGTTCTTTTGGGGGAGTATAGGACACCAGCGGGGCATGGCGGTATTCACTTCACCCCACTTTCTCTAGCACTTGGCGTTATTACAAAAAATAAACAAGCATCTTTGCAGTTTGCATTAAAAGGGGCACTTCTTTCTGTATTTGGGTTTTATATGTTTTGTGAAAAACTGAACTTATGGTTTTTTAATTTTAAATTACCTATTCACGTTATAAAACTTTTTATTGCTGCAAACCATAATATGGCTATCAACCTAGCAAATTGATTTTTCTTGAAAAAACGAAAAAGATAAACTAGAGCAAAGGCTTATCCACCAATAGATAGAATTGGTAGCGGGGTGCAAAGTTAAGCACTGGACTAGTTTTTAAATTATTACCGAGGCATGTGAGTTACTTTCCAATCTTAAGTTTCCTTTAACCTTAGGGCTATAAAATCCAAAGTGTATATGTTCAGACATGGCTGTTTTATCTGTCTGTGTGTACTAGTTCTAGTAAACATGGATACGTATTCCATACATTTTTTAGTGCTTGCCAAGTGGCAGGCTCTGGGCTAAGTGATGAGTATACACAGTGCCTCTTTTTAAGAAATCACCATCCTAGTAAAGGATCTGTGGAAAATACAGTATGCAGTTTCACTTTTATGAGTAGAAGGCCCTTGCTGCTACTGCTGCTGCTAAGTCGCTTCAGTCGTGTCCAACTCTGTGAGACCCCATAGACGGCAACACACCAGGCTCCCCCGTCCCTGGGATTCTCCAGGCAAGAACACTGGAGTGGGTTGCCATTTCTTTCTCCAATGCATGAAAGTGAAAAGTGAAAGTGAAGTCGCTCAGTCGTGTCCGACTCTTAGCAACCTCATGTACTGCAGTCTACCAGGCTCCTCCATCCATGGGATTTTCCAGGCAAGAGTACTGGAGTGGGGTGCCATTGCCTTCTCCATGAAAGCTAAGAAGGCCCTTAGCTTTCATCATATCTCTGAGTTATCTGAGTTCCAAAAAGTAGAAGAACCACTTGTCTGGAAGAGAAATGGATGCATCAATAGGTGTTTGAATATACTTTGAAAGTAGGAAGCACAAGTTACAAGGAAAACATTCATTATGGCCACCTGATGATGTGGAAGAATTAGGAAGTCTTCCTAGAAGAAACAGTCTATGAACTAGAGCCTGAAAGGAAAATAGGCCTGAGTCTGGAGAATCAAGCATGGAAAGTGTGAAGGAGCAAAATATGTAGTTGCTTGAATCTGGAGAGAACGTAGGACACGGATAGTGTTGCAGAATGTTTGAGATGTTCAAGATTAAGCCCAAGGTGATTATTTGTATGGAAGTGGAAGAGTGCAATATGGGCAGGGGAGAGGATAGCAAGAGATGAGCTTGGAGGGTACATTAGGGTTCTTCAGAGGAACAGAACCATTGGTAGGGAGACAGAGATCTCTGCCAACCCCATTCTCTCTCTGCCCTCTATATCTATCTATCTATCTGTCTGTCTGTCTATCTTAGTCTCTCTCATTCTATCTGATAGACATATAGTAGAGAGAGAGAAAGAGGAGGAGGGGCATTATTTTAAGGAGTTGACTGACTTAATTATGGGGGCTGGCAGGTGTGAAATCTGCAGGGCAACTGGCAGGTTGGAAATCCAGATGAGAGTTGATGTTGCAGTCTTGAGTTATAAATCTTTAGGCAGGCTGGCAGCCTGTACGCTCAAGCAGGGTTTCTATGCTACAGTCCTGAGGCAGAAAATTGATGCTTCTTTGGGAAACCTCAGTCTTTGCTTTTACAACCTGTAACCAATTGGATGAGGCCAACCCACATTATAGAGGGTACCTGGTTTACTTACAGTTAGCTGATTATAAATGTTAATTATATTCAGATACTTTCATAGCAACATCTAGTTGACCAAACAACTGACACCATAGCTTAACCAGGTTGACAAATAAAATTAACCATCTTAGAGAGGTAGGAGGGTCAGTTTATGAAAGACGGCTAGATTTGTTAACTGGTTTGGCTTTCATCCTGTGGGCAGTGGGAAGGCATGCAAGGGTTATAAGCAGTTCAGTTCAGTTCAGTCACTCAGTCGTGTCTGACTCGTTGACCCCATGAACCGCAGTACGCCAGGCCTCCCTGTCCATCACCAACTCCCAGAGTCCACCCAAACCCATGTCCATTGAGTCAGTGATGCCATCCAACCATCTCATCCTCTGTCGTCCCCTTCTCCTCCTGCCCTCAATCTTTCCTAGCATCAGGGTCTTTTCAAATGAGTCAGCTCTTCACATCAGGTGGCCAAAGTATTGGAGTTTCAGCTTCCACATCAGTCCTACCAATGAACACCCAGGACTGGTTTCCTATAGGATGGACTGGTCAGATCTCCTTGCAGGCCAAGGGACTTATAAGCAGGAGAGCAGTGAAACACATGATTGGCTGCAGACTGGCTGCACTCTCTCATTTGTGGGAGCAAGGAGTAGAGGGGGTAGGGACTGCTGCTGGAATCCAGAGAGAGATGGTGGTTTCCGGAACCAAGGCAGTATTGTGGGGATGGAGAAAGTGGTAAAATTGGAGAAACATGAGGAGGTGGAATTGAGAAGACATATCTCTACATCAAGTAAGGAAGTGGAGAACTTGATCCTGAGACTTTGACTTAGGCAGCCAAAGCCTAATGGCAGAGTGATGCCATTTATTGAGCAGGAAGCACCAGAAGGAGGAGGCAGTCTGATGAGGGAGAAGGTGCTGTGGTTTGCTTTGGACATGCATACTTACCCGACGGCTCAGATGGTGAAGAATCAACCTGTAATGCAGGAGACCTAGGTTAGATCCCTGGGTCAGGAAGAAGATCCCCTGGGGGAGGGTATGACAGCCCACTCAGAATTCTTGCCTAGGGAATCCCATGGGCAGAGGAGCCTGGCAGGCTGCAGTCGATGGGGTCGCAAAGAGTCGGACATAACTGAGTGACTAAACTCGCACGTGTGTGTGCGCGCACACACACACACACTCTTAACCGATAGTAGAAATCAATCTGAGATCCATAGTTTTAAGGGACTGAAGTAAACAGACCAAGCCTCAGAGTGAGTACTAGGGGAGGGAATATTACATTTTGAGGTGGTGATTGTCTATAAGCCCTCATTGGAATTTATAGAACAATTAAACATTGTATGTATGGGCTTCCAAGGTGGCTCAGTGGTAAAGACACCACCTGCCAGAGCAGGTGATGCAGGTTGGATCCCTGGATCAGGAATATCCCCAGGAGAAGGAAATGGAAACCCACTCCAGTATTCATGCCTGGGAAATCCCATGGATAGAGAAACCTGGAAGGCTCCTCTGAGGTTGCAAAGAGTCGGAAATCACTGAGCAACTGAGCATGCATATGTAACTCTTGGGAATTTTGAGTCTTTTCTACCATTCACCAAAGAAATGCCCTGCTTTCTTAGATGAGAAATATATACCAAGAGTTGCAAAATCAGTTGTCGCAACTGCATAGCCTGAGACTGTGTCAGGTGGTTCCCAGTTCTGATAAACCTTAGGGTAATCAGGAGGAGCTTCTATTCCTAAACTCCATCCGAGACCAATTAAACTATCTCCCAATAATTCACATATGCAGCCAAGGTTGAGAACCACTGCACTGTGCAGAGAACTCAACGGGAGTTGAATAGAGAAGTATCAGCCTTAGTCAGGGGGGTGCTGAACAGAGCAAATTCGTAAAGAGGGTAGGAATATTCTGACACAAAAGTTGAAGTAAGCAGACCAGAAATCAGGTAGAGAGAAGAGCTGAAGAAATGAGATGGGGAGATCCAAAGGGTTTGTAAACAGGAAATGAATTGGAGGAGGGGGGATTACAAGTGAACACATGACCAGAACATTATGAACCCAGAAAGCTCAGGTAAGATTTTTAGGTACTTATTTATAGATTATCTTGAACATTTAAAAAATGTAGATTAGAGGCAACCATTGAACACAGAGTTGACTTCCCTGGTATGCTAGAAATGAATTTGTAAGGATGGAATTAGTAAATCAGTGGCTGCCCAGAGATGGGGTGGGGGTGATAGAGCATGGATGGGTCGGAAGGTAGAGACCTCAGAGGGCCGGAGGAGGCATCTAAGATGATGGTTTTGTTCACTACCTTGATGTGATGGTTCCACAGATATTTACCTGTGTCAGAATGTGTCAGATTGTACATGTTAAATATGTGTAGCTTTTTTATGTATAATCTATTTCTCAGTAAAGTTGTTACCAAAAGAGAGAGGCTTCTTAGAATTCATATATCCAAATGTTGAAATTACTTTGAGAGCCAGATGACAAACTGTGCATTGAAATTAGTCTTCATTACTTTTAGTTAAACCTTCACAATTTTAAAATAAGAGATTATATTATGTAATTGAATGATATCTCTTCATCATCAAAATTGATTCCAAATAACCTAGGTATTTTCAAAAAATATTTACATTTTCAGGAGATAAATATTTGCTGCCACTAAGCAGCAGCCACAAATGACTCTTATGGGAATTAGCTGCTTGGAAGAGAGCCTGATGAGTTTAATGAGAATGACCTGGATTGACTTTAAAATTAGTGCTTTGGTGGAAGGGTATCAGCATTGATCAGTTTGATAGAGAGATCCTGGAGTCACATCCCTGGCTCCTTTTATTCCCTCCTCCAGGGAGAAAACACCTGAAGTTTAAAGGACCAGTCCGATTCCAAAACAGGGCATGTCATGCGGTCAGTTCAGGTCAGTCGCACAGTTGTGTCTGACTATTTGCGACCCCATGGACTGCAGCACTCATGTTTATTAACATGTTTTAAGTCAGTTTAAAGCCCTTTTGTTGCATGACTGTTTTCCCGCTGCAGTTTCTCATGAAACTATGGCCAAGATGACTTTCTGAGCTTCTTCCTTGTGCCATGACTCTGTCACTTGGTGGCTGCCTTTGGGGAGGACAAATAATTATGTGAGCAGCATGTCTTTCTGATGAACAAATTAAGCCCACTATTTATTAGTAATAACTGCTTTCCCTTACAGTGGATAATGAAGAACTGCAGGGTGGATTCATGTTGTGCTTCCTGGATGATGGATGTGGTATGAGCCCTGGTAAGTTAATTATTTAGATTCCTACCTGCCTCTTAGAACAAACAGTCTGAAAACCCATAAAATAAATAAGAATAAATTGAGCTATCTATATAAAAACTGGTATGGAGCTATTAGGGAAAATAAACCCCAGACTTATTGTTGAGCTTTTTAGGCTTAAGTGTTCCCTCTGACAGAGTAAATTCATTGTAACCATCTGAAGCAAGACCAAAAGTGAACGTAAATCAGTGTTGCTGGAAAAATGACAGATATAAGGTACAGATTTCTTATAAGGAAAAGCATCTGGGAATGAATGAACCAAACAGTAATTGGATGGACTCTGAGATGATCTATAGCACACCCTGCAGGTACTACTTGCAAGAGACCCGAGGCAGTTTCAAGTGGCTTTACACTGTTTAAAATGTTCTGCTTAACCTTGAGGTGTTGGGGTCACCTTTTCTTGTCTTTAGTGGTTTGTGTTTCTTCCCTGTGTGTTCAAAGGTTTAGTTGCTTCAATTGAATGTTCTCATCATAGTGAAAGCATCTGCCATGCATTGCGTGATTTATCTTTGTATCTTCAAGGCTAGTAAAAGGCAGTACATCAGATCAGATCAGATCAGTCGCTCAGTCATGTCCGACTCTTTGCGACCCCATGAACTGCAGCACGCCAGGCCTTCCTATCCATCACCAGCTCTCGGAGGTCACCCAGACTCACATTCAGTGAGTCAGTGATGTCATCCAGCCATCTCATCCTCTGTCATCCCCTTCTCCTCCTGCCCTCAATCTCTCCCAGCATCAGAGTCTTCTCCAATGAGTCAACTCTTCGCATGAGGTGGCCAAAATACTGGAGTTTCAGCTTTAGCATCATTCCTTCCAAAGAAATGGTACAAATTACTGTTTGCTGTGGAATTGAGATATTATTCCTTTAGGGAAAGGATTTTCATGAATTGAGATACCTTATCCTTGAATTCTTCATTTTGTTTTATTTATTTATTTTATTTTTGACTGTGCTAGGTCGTCGTTACTGTGTGCAGGCTTCTTCTAGTTGTGGCAAGTGGGGGTTGTGGTGTGTGGGCTTATTGCGATGGTTTTCTTGTTGCAAGGCACAGGCTCTAGGGTGTGCAGGCTCAGTAGTTACGGCACCTGGGTTTAGTTGCCCTGAAGCATGTGGAATCTTCCTGGACTAGGGATTAAATCCACGTTCCCTGATATGGCAGGAAGATTCTTAACCACTAGACCACCAGGGAAGTCCTCCTAGAATTCTTATAACAGTCTTGTATATCCCACAAGCCAGATTTCACAAACGGTGAGGGAGTTCAAATAATATGAAAGTGTTCTGGTCAGTTCCACACCAGAGGAAAGAATGATCATCCGTGCTAATAAAAGCTCAGAATAAAAACTAAAGCAATTATATTCAAGTCTCAGAAGACCCCCTTGGTCTAAATAGTCAAAGACTATGTGTGATATATTCTAAGGCATTTCTTTAAAAAAGAAGCAACTCTTTTCAGTTCAGTTCAGTTCAGTCACTCAGTCATGTCAAGCTCTTTGCGACCCCATGAATCACAGCACGCCAGGCCTCCCTGTCCATCACCAGCTCCCGGAGTTCACCCAGACTCACGTCCATCGGGTCAGTGATGCCATCCAGCCATCTCATCCTCTGTCATCCCCTTCTCCTCCTGCCCCCAATCCCTCCCAGCATCAGAGTCTTTTCCAGTGAGTCAACTCTTCTCATGAGGTGGCCAAAGTATTGGAGTTTCAGCTTTAGCATCATTCCTTCCAAAGAAATCCCAGGGCTGATCTCCTTCAGAATGAACTGGTTGGATTTCCTTGCAGTCCAAGGGACTCTCAAGAGTCTTCTCCAACACCACAGTTCAAAAGCATCAATTCTTCGGTGCTCAGCTTTCTTCACAGTCCAAATCTCACATCCATACATGACCATTGGAAAACAAAATAATCAAAACACAGACAAGTGACAAACAATTGAACTCTTCAGAAGAAATCCACACTTCAGTTGACAGATACAGTTGTATTTTAAGAAGGGTCACTAGTGTTGAGAGCAACTCTTTATTAATATTGGAAGTCAAGTGTTGACTGAAAATAGAAATGGCAACCCACTCCAGTGTTCTTGCCTGAAGAATCCCAGGGATGGGAGCCTGGTGGGCTTCGTCTATGGGGTTGCACAGAGTCAGACACGACTGAAGCGACTTAGCAGCAGCAGCAGCAGCAGCAGTTGTCCAAGCTGAGTTGGATCAGTCTCAACCTTTTGAAAGAGGTGATGTCCAAACTCTTTGCACTTCTAGCCTTGCCCCCTTATAGTGCATTCCTCACACAACAATCCTGAGTCGACTTTTTTCTTTTAATAGATAATAGTGATGCCCTTGATTAAAGTGCTTAGTCATTTCTCATTACTTTTGAACAAAATTCATACTCCCCAACACTTTCAATTTCTTGCATGACTTGGCCTCTGTCCACCTCTTTGACCTTTTCTCATACCTTACACTCCACTGCTTATAGCATCCCAGCCACACCTGGCTGGCCCTCCGTCATTTAAATCTCAAGTCAGAGGATACCTTATGAAGGAGGCCTTTCCTGAGCATTCTGTCTGCAAACTACATTTTTGTTAATTCCCTGTAACATTCTCCTGGTTTTGTTTCCTTCACTTAATACTCTCAGAAAGGATCTTGTTTGTCTGCTTTTTTCTCATTCCATGACATAAAGTTATTGAGGACAGGGATCATGTCTGTCCTATTCAGTGTTCTGTCCATGTGCTCAGAACTCTGGCCACCATACATGAGAGTCTGTTCAGCGTGTGATAAAAAACCATAGGATTTGGTCTACAACTCTGGGTTATAGTTCTGGGGGTACCATTTATCAGTGTGACCTTGGGAAGATAACATAAACTTCAGAAACTTAAATTTCCTTATCTGTAACACGCAGATAATATCTTCCTTGTAGGCTTATTGTAAATGTTAAATAGGTGGTGAAAATAAAGTATATGCTGTAGTCCTTGACATATGTTATGACCAACCTAGATAGCATATTGAAAAGCAGAGACATTACTTTGCCAACAAAGGTCTGTCTAGTCAAGGCTATGGTTTTCCCAGTGTTCATGTATGGATGTGAGATTTGGACTGTGAAGAAAGCTGAGCACCGAAGAGTTGATGCTGTTGAACTGTGGTGTTAGAGAAGACTCTTGAGAGTCCCTTGGACTGCAAGGAGATCCACCCAGTCCATTCTGAAGGAGATCGGCCCTGGGATTTCTTTGGAAGGAATAATGCTAAAGCTGAAACTCCAGTACTTTGGCCACCTCATGCGAAGAGTTGACTCACTGGAAAAGACTCTGATGCTGGGAGGGATTGGGGGCAGAAGGAGAAGGGGATGACAGAGGATGAGATGGCTGGATGGCATCACTGACTCGATGGATGTGAGTCTGAGTGAACTCCAGGAGTTGGTGATGGACAGGGAGGCCTGGCGTGCTGTGATTCATGGGGTTGCAAAGAGTCGGACACGAATGAGCGACTGAACTAACTGAACTGAATACTATCATTATTGATACCCTCATCTAATAGTGAACCCTTAACAAGAGCATGTGATAAAATGTCCAGGTAGCTTCAGACAAGTGAAGTGTCTTTACACAACCATGCCACTGCACTATAGCATGTCTGCACCCAGCCTGACACAGGGTCCTTAGGACAGATCTGGGGCATGTATCCAGGGCATGTAGCCCAGTTGGGAGACCCATTTCTGTCTTTCCTTTCCCTGCGAGCATGCCTGTTTCTTAGAGGTATGTATGTTTTGAAATTAAGAGGATTCTTTTCCAGAATTCCAGAATGCCTAGAGAGATCAGGAGAATAACTCTCAAAGTCAGAAATAGATAGCCCTTCTTCCCCAGCTAGCAACCTCCCAAGGGGCTGGATAAGGGCCAAAACCATGGAAAAATTACTAGTGGTACAAATAATTATAGCATCTTTAATTTATTAGCATTTATCAAATGGCATGTATTGTTTTCAAGGTTGACACATCATCTCATTTATTCCTTTTATCTTTTCAACAACTCTGTGATGTGTTAATAGCTCCCATTTAGGATCAAGGAAATTAAGACTCTACTTCCCAGGGTCACACAGCTAGGTCTCTCTGACCTCGTGTCAGTACATTGCTCTTAAGATCCTGGTCAGAGATTATGGAGCCTAACAAGGATCATTTTCTCTGCGCTCACGCAAGAAGTATGGATCTGCCCTAATATATGTGTGACATCCTGACAACTGGACCTCTGGCCAATGTGAAGACTCCTATGTCCTAACCACTTATATAGTCTTTTTCAATTGTAGAGGAAGCGTCAGATATCATTTACTTTGGAACATCCAAGAAACGGTTATCAACCTTGAAGTTTATTGGGCAATATGGCAATGGTCTTAAAAGGTGAGGACTTCTTTCTTATAATGTAATTATTATTGCTATTGATTATCAGGAATGATATTTGGTTAAAGGAAGTCTTACTGAGAATGATCCAAGTTTGAAAAACTTAAAAAAAATATAAACCCAAGAGTCCTACCTTGTTTTATAATTTCCATGCCCAAACTGACTTAAATCTTTACAGAATTTTAAAATTTAATTTATAAATAGAGGATGAATCTCTTTTTCAGAGATTGGGGAAGTAACACCCGTGTACCTTAGAGCTCCATTGCATTTCTGTGTTTGTTTCTTAATGCATTTCTTTGCACTGGTGTTATATGTGTCCAGAGCTTATGTGATTAGTCTGCTCAATGAAAAGTGAGGACATGAGGCCACGGCTACCTGTGTGGCACCTCCCAGATGATCCTTCTTTGCTGCGGCCTTGGACAGCACCTTATCTCAGCAGTCATATCTTAAGTGAGAATGTGGGGCTGGATTAGTTCAAACTCTGCTCTGTTTTGAGAAAACAAACAGAAAAAATTATTTTTACACTCCCTTGGTTAAGAGTCAGTAAAACGGTGGAGTCATTTCAGTGAAAAGAACAATATTATGCTCCCCTGTCCCTTCTCGCTAATGTTTGAGATATAAACCATTATATTCTTGATTTTTAATATAGCGGATCCATGAGGATTGGAAAAGACTTTATTCTTTTTACAAAGAAGGAAGAAACGATGACCTGTGTATTTTTTTCTCAGACATTTTGTGAAACAGAAGGTCTGAGTGAGGTAAGGGTTGAGAGTTTCCTTTGGTTTCCATAGTAATAAAGTTACTTTAATTTACCATTTCAGGAGGTAAAGTCTATCATGGGTGCTTTCCTATTATGATTTAGAAATTTAGGAATACATCTGGGAAATAGATAGAGGGTGGCTGGCCATTTTGGGGTCACTGGAGGCCTGTCCTATTGTCTTTTTTTCTTTTTGAGTAGTTTTTCTAATCCTAGCCTATTTTCAGAACATTATTTTTATTATCCGTGTACACATATCTTCCAGAATAAGAGGCTCCCTTTGGCACTGTGAGATTTTTGGAAGAAGCCTGCAAAACATTTCCACCACCTATCCATAAATAGGTTATCACTTTTAAAGTAAACAGAATATTGAATTCAGAAGACTTGGAAAACAACATCTGAAGAAACTGAATGCAAAACATATTTAAAAATATTACTCTCTTGACCATAATTTTAACTCCCTTTTCTGACCCAGAGACATTAATTTGCAGCATTTGAGTTTTAGTATTATGAACATCAGTTATAATTCAGTATAACAAATACATGTTGAGTAACTGCTGTCTGCACAACGCTGGATATATCCTGTGGAAGGTAGAAAACAAGAAGACCACCTGACCATCAGAGTGTTTTCAGTTTAGTCACAAAATAAAGCGGATGTATATGAATTGGATAAATAACAAAATGAAGGTATTTTAAAAGCATGCTGTTCAATGAGTGTGTATTCCTGCTATTAGTAAATTGTCAAAAGCAGGATATGGATGAAGAGATTAGAGAGCCCTGAGTAAGAGTTTATGGGGAAAAGACCATTTGCATCTGGAAAGCCTGGAGTGGTGAGAAATGGTGCGTGGCAAGTCTCAGACCTGAGATGGTTGTGGGGTTTGGAGGATGGTATGGAAATGTAGGATTGTCCAGCAGGAGCCCAGCATGCCTGCTGGCAGTGCTGGAGTCTGGCTAGTTAAAAGGAGTAGTCTAGAAGCAACAGAGAGTAGCTGAGTGGGATTCTGACATGAGGAAAAGCAATACTTTAAGCATTTATATTGTACTTTATGTGTGTAAAGGACATGGGAAATTGAGCCAAAGCTGCGATTATAGCTTTCCTAAAATGAGCCATTTCCTTTTTTCTTTTTTTAAAAAGAAAAACCAGTGACCTTCTCATTTCCACTTATACAGTGGCAATGACTTTCAACAAGGTTCATTTAAGTTGCTCAGTCGTGTCCGACTCTGCCACCCCATGGACTGCAGCACGCCAGGCTTCCCTGTGCATCACCAACTCTTGGATCCTGCTCAAACTCAAGTCCATAGAGTCGGTGACGCCATCCAACCATCCATCCTCTTCGTTCCCCTTCTCCTCCCGCCTTCCATCTTCCCCAGCATTAGGGATGCTGGGAATCTCATTTCTTTTCCAGTGAGTCAGTGCTTCACATCAGGTGGCCAAAGTATTGGAGTTTCAGCCTCAGCATCAGTCCCTCCAATGAATATTCGGACTGATTTCCTTTAGGATGGACTGGTTGGATTTCCTTGCAGTCCAAGGGACTCTCAAGAGTCTTCTCAAATACCACAGTTCAAAAGCATAAATTCTTTGGTGCTCAGCTTTCTTTATAGTCCAACTCTCACATCCATACATGACTAGTGGAAAAACCGTAGCTTTGACTAGACAGACCTTTGTTGGCAAAGAAATGTCTCTGCTTTTTAATATGCTGTCATAACTTTTCTTCCAAGGAGCAAGTGTCTTTTAATTTCATGGCTGCAGTCACCATTTGCAGTGATTTTGGAGCCCAAAATATAAAGTCTGACACTGTTTCCACTGTTTCCCCATCTATTTCCCATGAAGTGATGGGACCAGATGCCATGATCTTAGTTTTCTGAATGTTGAGTTTTAAGCCAACTTTTTTACTCTCCTCTTTCACTTTCATTAAGAGGCTCTTTAGTTCTTCTTAGCTTTCTGCCATAAGGGTGGTGTCATCTGCATATCTGAGATTATTGATATTTCTCCCGACAATCTTGATTCCAGCTTGTGCTTCATCCAGCCTGGCATTTCTCATGATGTAGTGTGCATATAAGTTAAATAAGCAGGGTGACAATATACAGCAGCTAACAATGTTAGCTGATTATTTTGATATTTTCCTGCAAATCTCTATGTAACATGCTTGTATTGTTACTTCTTGACTTGATTTTAGCATTATCTGTTAAGCTCCTACTATAAAAGACGAAGATTTATCTATTACTTTTTCTTTGCTCCTATCACACATCTACACCCTTCCAAATCTCCACCTTCAATATAACTTGATTTTAATTGTGTTAATATTCAGTATTTTTAATATGAGACTATATAAGAACTATACTGTACACAATTATACCACATCATAAGCTATTTTTCCTTTTCCTGCAGAACTTTTTATTTTAATTGACAGTTAATAATTATTTGCTTAGTGCTCTGTGTACTTACCACTGTCACTGAATATTTGCTTGGTTTTATGTGTCTTTGGCACTGTGTTAATCCCAGTGGGCAAGCTAGTCTCCTACCAGACAATTTCACCTGCTGTTTTGTCAGTTCCACTTTCCTGAAGGACTCTGCTCTGCAATCTTCTTAAATGCGGCCCCTCATACGACTTCGCTTTCACTTTTTACTTTCATGCATTGGAGAAGGAAATGGCAGCCCACTCCAGTGTTCTTGCCTGGAGAATCCCAGGGATGGGGGAGCCTGGTGAGCTGCTGTCTATGGGGTTGCACAGAGTCAGACACGACTGAAGCGACTTAGCATACTCCTGCTATCCATGGATGGTGTTCAGCTGCCATCCTGGGATCTGCCTCTGCCATCATCCTGGCAGTTCTCTTCATCTCTCTAGTTCCAGATCATCTTCCCTGGCTTTCTGCCTCTTCTTGGTGTAACACATCCTCCATTAGCTTTCTCAGCAAGGGTGTATAAGAGGTAAAACATGTTGAGACTTCACATGCAAGAAAATGTTTTTCTCCTACCCAAACACTTAATGACAGTTTGTCTTGATGTTTTATTCTTCAAATGATTTTTCTTTCATGATTTTGAAGGCCTTGCTCCATTATCATATGATTTCTAGTGTTAGTGAGAAGTTTGAAGCCGTCTTCATTCCTGGGTCTTTTGTGTGACCCATTCTTCTCCCCGTCCCCTCTGTTTTCTGAGGGTCTTTCTCCCCAGTGTTCTGATTTCAGTGTTTTGCCTTTGGGTGGGTTTATTTGTACCCATTGTGCTGGGTGTTTGTTGAATGTTTCAGTCTGAAAACTCATGTCCTTTAATTCTGTGCTATTTTCCTGTAGTATTTGATGATTTTCTTCCATCTATAGTATCTTTTCTCCCATTTTACATTTGTTCTTAGCTTGTGGATGTCCAAAGATGGTTTTAATTTTCTTATCCATCTTCCATCCTTAAATTTTTGTTTTGCTTTCTGTGAGATTTTCTAACATTTATCTTCCAACCCTCTTATAGACATTTTTTGTAATCATGCTGTTTATTTCTAAAGAGTCTTTTTCAGTTCAGTTCTGTTCAGTCGCTCAGTCATGTCTGAATCTTTGCAACCCCATGAATTGCAGCATGCCAGGCCTCCCTGTTCATCACCAACTCTCGGAGTTCACTCAGACTCACGTCCATCGAGTCAATGATGCCATCCAGCCATCTCATCCTCTGCCATCCCCTTCTCCTCCTGCCCCTAATCCCTCCCAGCATCAGAGTCTTTTCCAATGAGTCAACTCTTTGCATGAGGTGGCCAAAGTACTGGAATTTAGTCTCTCAATATTCCTTTTGAAAGATACATAGTTGTTATTTCATAGATACAATATTTCTGCTTAGAGCTCTGAAGATATTAACTATGTTTAATTTTTTCCTTTGAATTTTTCATTTTCCTCTTATAGTTTTTGTTACCACTGAGTTGCTTTGTATGTGCTTGTTTATTTGGTCTCTGTCACATTAGAGACGTTTCTTAGATGACTGTTAATCTTGACTACTTTAATACAGAATATAGTTCAGTCACTCAGTCATGTCCGACTCTTTGTGACCCCATGAACTGTAGCACACCAGGCCTCCCTGTCCATCACCAACTCCCAGAGTTTACCCAAACCCATGTTCATTGAGTCAGTGATGTCATCCAGTCATCTCATCCTCTGTCGTCCCCTTCTCCTCCTGCTCTCAATCTTTCCCAGCATCAGGGTCTTTTCAAATGAGTCAGCTCTTCGAATGAGGTGGCCAAAGTATTGGAGTTTCAGCTTTAACATCAGACCTTCCAATGAACACCCAGGACTGATCTCATTTAGGATGGACTGGTTGAATCTCCTTGCAGTCCAGGGGACTCTCAAGAATCTTCTCCAGCACCACAGTTCCAAAGCATCAATTCTTCGGCACTCAGCTTTCTTTATAGCCCAACTCTCACATACATACATGACCACTGGAAAAACCATAGCCTTGATTAGATGGACCTTTGTTGACAAAGTAATGTCTCTGCTTTTTAATATGCTATCTAGGTTGGTCATAACTTTCCTTCCCAAGGAGTAAGCGTCTTTTAATTTCATGGCTGTACTCACCATCTGCAGTGATTTTGGAGCTCAGAAAAATAGTCAGCCACTGTTTCCACTGTTTCCCCATCTATTTGCCATAAAGTGATGGGACCAGATGCCATGATTTTAGTTTTCTGAATGTTGAGCTTTAAGCCAACTTTTTTACTCTCCTCTTTCACTTTCATCAAGAGGCTCTTTAGTTCTTCTTCACTTTCTACCATAAGGGTGGTGTCATCTGCATATCTGAGATTATTGATATTTCTCCTGGCTATCTTGATTCCAGCTTGTGCTTCTTCCAGCCCAGCATTTCTCATGATGTACTCTGCATAAAAGTTAAGTAAGCAGGGTGACAATATACAGCCTTGACGTACTCCTTTTCCTATTTGGAACCAGTTTTGTTCCATTCCAGTTCTAACTGTTGCTTCCTGACCTGCATACAGGTTTCTCAAGAGGCAGGTCAGGTGGTCCGGTATTAACATCTCTTTCAGAATTTCCCACAGTTTATTGTGATCCACACAGTCAAAGGCTTTGGCATAGTCAATAAATCAGAAATTGATGTTTTTCTGGACCTCTCTTGCTTTTTCAATGATCCAGCAAATGTTGGCAATTTGATCTCTGGTTTGTCTGCCTTTTCTAAAACCAGCTTGAAGAGCTGGAAGTTCACGGTTCACATATCGCTGAAGCCTGGCTTGGAGAATTTTGAGCGTTACTTTACTAGCGTGTGAGATGAATGCAATTGTGTGATAGTTTTGGATAAGGCAATGGCACCCCACTCCAGTACTCTTGCCTGGAAAATCCCATGGATGGAGGAGCCTGGTAGTCTGCAGTCCATGAGGTTGCTGAGTCCGGACACGACTGAGCGACTTCACTTTCACTTTTCACTTTCATGCATAGGAGAAGGAAATGGCAATCCACTCCAGCGTTCTTGCCTGGAGAATCCCAGGGACAGGGGAGCCTTGTGGGAGGCCGTCTGTCGGGTCGCACAGTCGGACACAACTGAAGTGACTTAGCAGCAGCAGCAGCAGTGCAATAGTTTAAGTATTCTTTGGCATTGCCTTTCTTTGGGATTGGAATGAAAACTGATCTTTTCCAGTCCTGTGGCCAGTGCTGAGTTTTCCAGATTTTAAGGTTAGTCCAATAAAATGCCAATTGAAAGCCCTGAGAGTGTGGGTGGGGCTTGGCAGCCATGCAGGTGACAATAATACATACTGGGCTGTTTTATTGAGTAATCTTCAGTGTAATTTTCCTTTTGTCTTTCCCTCTGGGCTGGTCAGGTATCTCAAAGAAGACTCCTACAGTCTTCTACCTGAAGGTCTAGCAGGCAGAACCTGGGAGCCAAATGAGAGAAGAGACCTACAGTTCTCAGCATCCAATATGTGTACTTTCATTGAATCCCTCTAATCTCAGTAAGGGTTTCCCTGGTAGCTCAGCTGGTAAAGAATCCCCCTGCAATGCCATGGAGACCCTGGCTTGATTCCTGGGAGGAGAGATAGGCTACCCTCTCCAGTATTCATAGGCTTCCCTGGTGGCTCAGAAGTAAAGAATCTGCCCGCAATGTGGGAGACCTGGGTTCTATCCCTGGGCTGAGAAGATCTCCTGGAGGAGGGCCATGGAAATGCACTCCAGTATTCTTGCCTGGACAATCCCCAGGCAAGGGACACAGGAGCCTGGTGGGCTACAGTCCATGGGGTCCCAAAATGTCAGACACGACTGAGTGGCTATGCACACAGTCTCAGTAAGGTCACCTGCCAACTGTACCTGACATATCCTCTAATCCACACATGCTTTGTTCCACTTTTTCCAGAGAGTAAACATCCATTCCCTTTGGAGGAGGGGGAGGAGCTAATGTCAGATGGGGAGCTGAACTACTTGTAGCTCTCTTCTCCTTTTACCCCCACCTGGAGAGCTAATTCATGCCATCAATCTCTGAGACTTTGAGGGAGCTCTGAATTGTAAATCAATCTGGTGCTTCTCATTTCTGGCATGGGCTTTGGATTGCTTACTTGGATATGCTGTTATACTTTTCAGCTTCTGAAATGCTGATACTGTTGTTCCCTCTGCCATCTGACCCATAATTCTGTAGGGGGCTGAGGTAGAGTCCATCAGTCACCATGTTCAGTAGTGGAACATTTTAGAATAAAACTCTTAAGTATACATTTTTGTTTTGTGCCTCTTCCTTATCAAACTAGAATACCTGGGGCAAATACACTCTTAACTTAGTGTTGTATAATTTGGCTGGATTGTAAATGGACTGAATTAGGGTCAGATAAAAAAAAAATGATGGTTTTTATTTGTGTATTTCATAGTAAATTGATGTGTTTTTTTAAAATAGGTTGTGGTTCCAATACCTTCATGGTTAACAAGAACCAGAGAATCTGTCACAGATGATCCTCAAAAATTCTCAACAGAATTGTCTATAATTTATAAATATTCTCCATTTAAGACTGAAGCTGAATTGATGCAGCAGTTTAATGTGATCTACAGCAAATGTGGTAAGATCATCACAACCCTGAAATTTTATTTTTTTTTATTTATTTTATTTTATTTTTTTTATCATCTCTTTTATTGATTATCAGAAACATACAAAATCTGTTACAATGTAACATGATAGTGTTTAGTGAAAATTAATACATTTCAGATAAATATTATACATATTACTTCTCCCCTCATCTCACCCTCTCGGTCCCAGATGTATAAACCCTGAAATTTTAATGTGGAAGTGTTTGTTTTCAGTGTCATACAAAAGACTGTAAATATGATTTCATACTTGTTTCTATTTAAAATGCCATGTGGAGTCTCATATGGAGCAGTTATTCATTTTATTTATATAAATTTTGTCTTAGAGAATCCAAACAGGAATAACTCTTAAGTCCCTGGCACTGGGAGAAATGTTTGTACTCGTAAGAGCCTGGTGAAACTGGGTAAGGAGAGGCTGACACAGGCTGTGACCATAGGGAATCACAATCTCTGTGCCAGAGACAGTCTCTCTCCCCATCTCTCTGTGTCAGGAGATGCTTTACTACAGCATCCAAGACTAGATGACCTCAGGGTTTATAAGAGAGTTAGCAGTTTATAAAGTAACAAGTCCAGGCTTCTGTGCCAGTGTTTCTCCAGACTTGTACCACTTTTCATATCTAGAAGGAAAAAGATTCCTGCTCTAGAGAAAGCTATTTGCATTCTGCTTTTTCTAATGTTAATGTGCAAAATTCTATTCTGTTTATATTAAAATTCTGTTTTATGTTATGTTTATAACAAATTTTTCCTCTAACTTGTGGCAGTTGGTGTAAAAGTAATGTTTTATGTCATCCTTTTCCCTTTCTCATAGAAGAAAAATAATGGCACTTAAATATTCATTTCACTAAGATACATGGTGTACTTTAAGGATGGTCAATGTATAATCTCTTTAGTTGCCTTCTAATTGTGAAATACTGATGTATATACTGCTGAAAGATACATTATTTCCTGAACACTTTTCTAAATGCTTTATAAAAACTCATTTAATCCTCAAAACAACCCTTGTGTTTTAAGTGCCTCGTGAGCTCCATCATATAGATTAGGAAACTTACCTGAAGTCACTGTGATAGTAAATGCTTCGTCCCGGGTACTGACACATGTATTTAGGCTCCCAAGTCCAAGTCCAGATTCTTAGTCACTCTGCTGTTCTTCCCTCCACTTTAGTATTACCAAAAAGAAAAGTGTAATTGGTTGTTCTTCAGATTTCTCTGACAGTGCTGTTTGTCTTTATATTGTAATCAACTTTATAAACAATTTGGGTTGTTTTTGTTTAGAGCAGGGATTGGCAAGCGAGGGCCTGCAGGTCAAATCAGCCCCATGGCTGTTTTTCTTAATTAACATTTACTGGAACATAGTTACATCATTCATTTGTGTATTCCCTGCAGCAGCTTTCATACTACACTATAGAGCTGAGTTGTGAGTAGTTGTAAGAGGCCTGAAAAGTCTGAAATATTTGTTTGCTGGCCCTTTACAGAAAAAGTTTACCAACACCTCTGTTACTGTCTACTTCATATTTATACACATTTATACAAAGCAATACTTCATATTTATACAAATGGTAAAAATTCATCTTTATTCTTATGTGCATTGATCTCAGTTCGGGCAATGAGAGTTTTACCTATAATACAAATTTGGCTCAGGCTTCTAGCAGTTTTTATAATGCAAATTATGAGAAGAATCCACACTGAAAGACATAAGTTGAATAGTTAAAAAGAAGCACGATGCTATAGAAACTCAATGCTCTTTGGCAGAAAGTGGAATTTACTATAAAACATGTATAAGACATATATATTGGAACTTACCAAGGCATTTTATTTACTGAAGTACAAAAGAAAACTTAGTCTATAGCAGGCTTAATTTCCTAAGTGAGATAATAGCACCATGACTAATGCTTAGTGTAGTTAAATATTGACAAAAGTCAAACATCTATTTTTCCACTAGGTACTTTGCTGGTTATTTATAACTTGAAGCTTCTGCTTAGTGGAGAACCTGAGTTGGATGTTAAAACTGACAGAGAAGATATACTGGTGGCTGGAGCTCCTGGAGAGTGAGTAATATGAGTGTTTGTCAGAACATGTGTCAACGATGCCCGTGACCTGGGGTTAGGAGACCTGCACCCTGGTTCCAGGTCGGAGGCCACTGGGCCTCAGCACCAGAGCCATTCATTTTACCCCAGTTACAGATAAAGTATGTTAGGCTGGCCCACTGATTCCCAAATCTGGCTGAGCCTGTGAGACAGCTTCTTGAGAAGTACAAAATCCTGTCTTATCCCTCATCTACTGAGTCAGAATCTCTGGATATCAAGCCTAGGAATCAATATTTTTCATATGTTTCAGAGGTGATTCAGAGGAATATTGCTGAATGACAGTTCAGAATGGTCCTATGAACTGCTTACTTGCAGTTTATAAATAAATAAATGGATATTCATTTTTCTTGGCTATTGGGGATTCATAGGGAACAGAATGAGAAATTAGTAGGGGGCATGGGTGAAAAAGTGTGGAGAAATATGAAATAGTGATTAAACCTAGATTTCTCTAAAGTAACTTTGTATTTTACTTTGTATTTAAAACTTATTAGCAGACAAATTGGGAGAGTAGCATTGACATGTGTATACTGCTACTGCTAATTTGCTTCAGTCGTGTCCGACTCTGTGCGACCCCATAGACGGCAGCCCACCAGGCTTCCCTGTCCCTGGGATTCTCCAGGCAACAACACTGGAGTGGGTTGCCATTTCCCTCTCCACTGTGTGAAAGTGAAAAGTGAAAGTGAAGTCACTCGGTCGCGACTGACTGGTAGCGACCCCATGGAATGCAGCCCACCAGGCTCCTCCATCCATGGGATTTTCTAGACAAGAGTACTGGAGTGGCTTGCCATTGCCTTCTCTGATGTGTATACTACCAAGTGTGAAATAAGTAGCTACTGGGAAGGTACTGTGTAACACAGGGAGCTGGGCTCGGTGCTCGGTACTGAGCGCCCGTCTTGATGTGAAGACCTTGAGTGCTGGCATGGGAGGAAGGCTCAAGAGAGGAGATATAGGTAAACATATAACTGATGTACTTTGTCGTTCAGCAGAAATGAATGTAACATGTAAAGCAATTATATTCCAATAATAAAAAACTTTAAATGAAAGAGGAAGAAGGAAAAAAAAAAGCTTATTAGCTTAAACCTTTATTCTGTTAGTGTCAGAATGCTACAGTTAGAAGGGATTTTAAAGGAATTTAATCTGGACTGATTCATTTAATTAACAATTGTGGTTCAGTAGAAATATAGTGAAAGCCAAAAATATGAACTATATGCTGCTGCTACTGCTGCTAAGTCGCTTCAGTCGTGTCCGACTCTGTGTGACCCCATAGACGGAAGCTCACCAGGCTCCCCTGTCCCTGGGATTCTCCAGGCAAGAACACTGGAGTGGGTTGCCATTTCCTTCTCCAATGCATGAAAGTGAAAAGTCAAAGTGAAGTCGCTCAGTCATGTCCGACTCTTAGCGACCCCATGGACTGCAGCCTACCAGGCTCCTCCGTCCATGGGATTTTCCAGGCAAAAGTACTGGGGTGGGGTGCCATTGCCTTCCCTGATGAACTATATATGTCATCTTAAATTTATGAGTAGCTTGCTTTAGGAAAAGTAAAAAGAAATGGGTATAATTAATTTAACAATGTTTTTATTTCATCAAATATATATAAAATATTGTAATTTCAGTTTCAGTATACAAAATAGTAAGACATTTTCCATTCAATTTTTTCCATTCCAAATCTTTTAAATCCAGTGTGGTTTACATGTGTACCACGTATCAGCTTGGACTAGTGCTCAATAGCCACGTATGGCCAGAAGCTACAGTGTTGGATAGTGATGTTTTGGACTAAGATATGGACGGAGAAGCCTGGTAGGCTGCAGTCCATGGGGTCGCTAAGAGTTGGGCACAACTGCGCAACTTCACTTTCACCTTTCACTTTCATGCATTGGAGAAGGAAATGGCAACCCACTCCAGTGTTCTTGTCTGGAGAATCCCAGGGACAAAGGAGCCTAGTGGGCTGCCATCTATGGGGTCGCACAAAGTCGGCTATGACTGATGCGACTTAGCAGCAGCAGCAGCAGCAGAATTGAGACCCAAATAAGTGTATCAGCTTAGACAACTTTTTCTTTTTCCTTGGAGGTGAAATTTTGAAAGTTCTTTTCCCAGTTAGAGACTTTAACATATGATAACCCACTTTAAATTATATTTTCTATATTTTTCTAATGTATATTTTTTCTCATCTCATTCTAAAATGTGGAATTCTCATTTTACGCAGAAATAAAGGTGGTTTTTTTTTTTTTTTAATATCCAACCTAATTACTGTTCTACAAGTGTTGGGAACCCCTCTGCCAACATTAATATGCCAGTATCAGAAAGGGTGCCCAGAACTGTTACTGGCACCTTCATTACTGTCTCCTCCTCTCTTGCTGGCCTTGTCCTCTACTTAAGAACTGGTTCCAAAACCAATATTTCATACTACTTAACAGCTTTGAGCTCAAATTTTCAAACAGTTATCTGTCAGAATGCCTTAGCCTTTCAACACTAGCATTAGGAAATAATGTATTATTAGAGGAATAACTTGACAGCTAATTCTTCGGGGAAAATTCTTACTGTTCCCAGATTGTTTAATGAAGCTAGAAGCTTCTTAAGGCATTTGCTGTGCTGTGCTTAGTTGCTCAGTCATGTCCAACTCTTTGTGACCCCATGGACTGTAGCCCCACAGGCTCTCTCTGTGTGGGGATTCTCCAGGCAAGAATACTGGAGTGGGTTGCCATAGTCTCCTCCAGAGGGGTCTTCCCAAGACCAGGGATCGAACCCAGGTCTCCCACATCACAGGCAGATTCTTTACCATCTGAGCCACCAGTGAAGCCCTCTTAAGGTATTTAGGCAGTTGATTACAAACTAAAGAAAATGGATCAGATCTAGGAAATACACAATTTCACTTTGGAACATTGACCACCCTGCAATTTTTTATTTGACTGATTTTTCAACAAATGTTTCACATTTCAATCACAAGAAAAGTTTTCTAAAGACAAGGATGGGATTTTATGAGGAAGGATTTATTGTAAAGAGGTGACATAATTTCTGTACCAAAGATGCAGTACATTTCATGGTTTCTTTTGTACCAGCTGGTGCCAAGGAGAGAGCAGTACTACTTCCTGGGGCAGTAATAATGCCAGTTTTCTCTTCTAAAAAGTTAGTGGATTCTGACAATAACTTCTAATTCCTCTTCACTAAGGGATTAGTAAAACCATTAAATCTTGAGGCTGAAAGAATGCGTCTGGTCCAAGATGGATCTTTTTTTGACTCGTCTTTCATTTATGACTTCTGATCTTTGAACTTCTAATCAAGTGCAGTTTATATTTCTTGGTTTTGAGAATAAGCGGTTTCTAATAAAACAACTTTTTTACTGTTTCTTTCTATTCTGGCTATTGTATCTCTTTGAAGCCACAGGGCATGATTTGACATCTGTCCAAAAACAAATTTCAAGGTTTTGAACTGTCTAATTTTCACCTTTAGTCTTAGACGGTGTGGTCCTGCCAATTCTGAAAATAATTTAATTTTCTACATAGGAATAGGAAAACCCAAGCTTTCAGGCTTCGTTTGGCTTCAGAGAATTGATTTTCTGGTATAATTTATTTTCTTCCAATTTTTCTTATTGTAAAATCAAAAGTAAAACAATATTTTAAAACTTTTTAAGGAAAAGAATTTCTATATCATAATTATTAATTTATATTTGTCCATTCTAGTGTTTTTAAGGGCAATTTTTCAGTTTTATTTTTTCATTTACGATTTGCTTCTAAACTTTATTCTAATTTATATTATATAGTCTTAATAAGCCTCATTTCATGATTTCTTGATAAGTGGCCATTGCATTGATTCATCATAAGTTACATAACAGTTCCTGCATTTCTGTATAGTAACATTAGTCTCAGTGTTTCACATTATTTGTGGGTAATGTTGAAATAAACATATTTGTAAACATGTATTTTTTTTTATTTTTTGAATTATTTTCTTAAGACAGATTCCCAGGAAGGGAACCAGTGAGTCAAAGGATCTGAACTTTCATACAGTTCTTGCGAATATTTGGCATCACAAATATTTTATTATTTTAAACTTAGCAATCAAAATCCTTCATCGTTTTACCTTGGGCTGAGGCTTTAAGAGTAGTTATCTGACCATTGTCAGGGCCTTGTTTCAAGATGACAGTAGCCTCGTGAAAATTTCATTAAGTGTGATGTTCAAGCACAGGGCGGTGGCTTGTGCTTTGGCAGTATCAGTCTAAAGATAAACTGCTTTCACTTAAGAAAAATTATGTGTAGGTATATAACAGTCATCTCACAATTTCAGAATGCAGATGAGGCATAAGTTTGCATTTAATGTGTGATATATTAAACTGGAGTTTGGATCTGTGATTGTGGTATGTGGAGAGTGCAAGAAAAGGGTGCAGAGGTTCCAGGGCAACATGCAGAAAGAGAGTTGTAGCTACAGAAAAAGAATAATGTTGAATTATATCATGTTAAACTTAGGCACAATCACAATAAACTGTGGAAAATTCTGAACGAGATGGGAACACCAGACCACCTGATCTGCCTCTTGAGAAATTTGTATGCAGGTCATGAAGCAACAGTTAGAACTGGACATGGAATAACAGACTGGTTCCAAATAGGAAAAGGACTTCATCAAGGTCGTATATTGTCACCCTGCTTATTTAACTTCTGTGCAGAGTACATCATGAGAAATGCTGGACTGGAAGAAACACAAGTTGGAATCAAGATTGCCAGGAGAAATATCAATAACCTCAGATATACAGATGACACCACCCTTATGGCAGAAAGTGAAGAGGAGCTCAAAAGCCTCTTGATGAAAGTGAAAGTGGAGAGTGAAAAAGTTGGCTTAAAGCTCAACATTCAGAAAACTAAGATCATGGCATGGTCCCATCACTTCATGGCAAGTAGATGAGAAAACAGTGGCTGACTTTATTTCTGGGCTCCAAAATCACTACAGATGGTGACTGCAGCCATGAAATTAAAAGACACTTACTCTTTGGAAAGAAAGTTATGACCAACCTAGATAGCATATTCAAAAGCAGAGACATTACTTTGCCAATAAAGGTCCATCTAGTCGAGGCTGTGGTTTTTCCTCTGGTCATGTATGGATGTGAGAGTTGGACTGTGAAGAAGGCTGAGCGCCGAAGAATGGATGCTTTTGAACTGTGGTGTTGGAGAAGACTCTTGAGAGTCCCTTGGACTGCAAGGAGATCCAACCAGTCCATTCTGAAGGAGATCAGCCCTGGGATTTCTTTGGAAGAAATGATGCTAAAGCTGAAACTCTAGTACTTTGGCCACCTCATGCAAAGAGTTGACTCATTGGAAAAGACTCTGATGCTGGGAGAGATTAGGGGCAAGAAGAGAAGGGGACGACAGAGGATGAGATGGCTGGATGGCATCACGGACTTGATGGACATGAGTCTGAGTGAACTCCGGGAGTTGGTGATGGACAGGGAGGCCTGGCGTGCTGCGATTCATGGGGTCGCAAAGAGTCGGACACGATTGAGCGACTGATCTGATCTGATCTGAAACTTAGGCAGAGTTCTTGAAAGGGAAGAAGATGGTATGAAATATAGCGTCGTAACAAATCAAAATTTCGAACAAAATGGAGGGGCCGGAGAGGGCTGAGTATACTAAATATTAAAGAAATAAAAATGAACTAATAACAGAAAACAAGATGTCTCTTTTGGGCCTGTTTAGACAAATGTTTAAAAAATTTGTTTTCTATTTTTAGCTGTGCTGAGTCTTTGCTTTGTGTGGGCTTTTCTCTAGTTGAGGTGAGAGGGGGCAGCTCTCTAGTTGTGTTGTGGGGGGCTTCGCTTTGCTGTGGCTTCTCTTGTTGTAGAGCACAGGCTTTAGGACCTGTGGGCTTCAGTAGTTGTGACATGTGGGCTCCGTAGTTGCAGTTCCCAGGTTCTAGAGCACAGGCTTAATAGATGTGGTGCGTGGACTTGGTTGCTCTGCAGCATGTGGGATCTTCCCAGATCAGGGATTTAACCCACATTTCCTGCATTGGCAGGTGGATTCTTTACCAATGAGCCACCAGGGACACTGCAATTTTTGTTTATTAATTTATATTATGGTAGTTTTTGGAACTCTGAACCAAGTCCCACCCCTCAAACCTTTATAACATTTTCTCCCACCAAACTGTTTTTTTCCTTGAAGTAGTCTATTTGTGCAGAATAGAATCAAGTACAATCAAGTTAATCCATTTTTACCTTCTCACTGGTGGTTGTTAGTAACCTTCAGTCAGAGTCACACAGATTATTAAAATTAAAAATCATTTTCAAAGGTTATATATTGATGGAGGGTAGTAGGACTAAGAAAGTGCAAGATGACAGACTGGTGGAAGGTTTTAAAGTGAGTCAGTGCCCATCATTAACCTCATATGTGGTTAGTGTAAATTGGCATATACAAAATCTACAGCGTTGTCATTCTGCTTTGACATTCCTAACTCAGAGAGTTTATGTAGATGCCAGGTGTGGAACTGCAGTTCTGTAATTTGGATGTTTTAAATTTCATTCATAAGACATACAACCTTATATTATGTGGATGTGTCAGTCGTTCACTGTGTCTGACTCTTTGTGACCCCATGGATTGTAACCTTCCAGGCTCCTCTGTCTATGGAATTCTCCAGACAAGAATACTGGAGTGCATTGCCATCCCCTTCTCTAGGTGATTTTCCTGACCCAGGGATAGAACCCAGGTCTCCCGCATTGCAGACAGATTATTTACCATCTGAGCCACCAGGGAAGCCCATTATGTGGATACTGGTATGAAATTATAAGTTTATAATAAAGACTTTTCCAAATTTGCTGGTATATTGAGTGTAACACTGTCACAGCATCATCTTTCAGGATTTGAAATAGCTCAACTGGAATTCCATCATCTCCACCAGCTTTGTTCATAGTGATGCTTTCTGAGACCCACTTGACTTCACATTCCAGGATGTCTGGCTCTAGGTGAATGATCAGACCATCGTGATTATCTTGGTCATGAAGATCTTTTTTGTACAGTTCTGTGTATTCTTGCCATCTCTTCTTAATATCTTCTGCTTCTGTTAGGTCCATACCATTTCTGTCCTTTATTGAGCCTATCTTTGCATGAAATGTTCCCTTGGTATCTCTAATTTTCTTGAAGAGGTCTCTAGTCTTTCCCATTCTATTGTTTTCCTCTATTTATTTGCATTGATCGCTGAAGAAGGCTTTCTTGTCTCTCCTTGATATTCTTTGGAACTCTGCATTCAGATGCTTATATCTTTCCTTTTCTCCTTTGATTTTCATTTCTCTTCTTTTCACAGCTATTTGTAAGGTCTCCCCAGACAGCCATTTTGCTTTTATGCATTTCTTTTCCATGGGGATGGTCTTGATCCCTGTCTCCTGTACAATGTCACAAACCTCCATCCATAATTCATCAGGTACTCTATCTATCAGATCTAGTCCCTTAAATCTATTTCTCACTTAGACTGTATAATCCTAAGGAATTTTTTTAGGTCATACCTGAATGGTCTAGTGGTTTTCCCTACTTTCTTCAATTTGAGTCTGAATTTGGCAATAAGGAGTTCATGATCTGAGCCACAGTCAGCTCCCAGTCTTGTTTTTGCTGACTGTATAGAGCTTCTCCATCTTTGGCTGCAAAGAATATAATCAATCTGAATTTTGGTATTGACCATCTGGTGATGTCCATGGGTAGAGTTGTCTCTTGTGTTGTTGGAAGAGGGTGTTTGCTATGACTAGTGCATTCTCTTGGCAAAACTCTATTCACCTTTGTCCTGCTTCATTCTGTATTCCAAGGCCAAATTTGCCTGTTACCCCAGGTGTTTCTTGACTTCCTGTTTTTGCATTCCAGTCCCCTATAATGAAAAGGACATCTCTTTTGGGTGTTAGTTCTAAAATGTCTTGTAGGTCTTCATAGAACCCTTCAGCTTCAGGTTCTTCAGCGTTACTGGTTGGGGCATGGACTTGGATTACTATGATGTTGAATGGTTTGCCTTGGAAATGAACATTCTGTCATTTTTGAGATTGCATCCAACTACTGCATTTCGGACTCTTTTGTTCACTATGATGGCTACTCCATTTCTTCTAAGGGATTCCTGCCCACAGTAATAGATATAATGGTCATCTGAGTTAAATTAACCCATTCCAGTCCATTTTAGTTCGCTGATTCCTAGAATGTCGACGTTCACTCTTGCCATCTCCTGTTTGAACTCAGCATTTGCCACAGGACTGGAAAAGGTCAGTTTTCATTCCAATCCCAAAGAAAGGCAATGCCAAAGTATGCTCAAACTACTGCACAATTGCACGCATCTCACACGCTAGTAAAGTAATGCTCAAAATTCTCCAAGCCAGGCTTAAGCAACCTGAACCATGAACTTCCACATGTTCAAACTGGTTTTATTTACGTGAAAAGGCAGAGGAACCAGAGATCAAATTGCCAACATCCACTGGATCATGGAAAAAGCAAGAAAGTTCCAGAAAAACATCTACTTCTGCTTTATTGACTATGCCAAAGCCTTTGACTGTGTGGATCACAATAAACTGTGGAAAATTCTGAAAGAGATGGAATACCAGACCACCTGACCTGCCTCTTGAGAAACCTGTATGCAGGTCAGGAAGCAGCAGTTAGAACTGGACATGGAACAACAGACTGGTTCCAAATAGGGAAAGGCATACATCAAGGCTGTATATTGTCACCCTGCGCGCATGAGAATGCTGGGCTGGAAAAACACAAGCTGGAATCAAGATTGCCAGGAGAAATATCAATAACCTCAGACATGCAGATGACAGCACCCTTATGGCAGAGAGTGAAGAGGAACTAAAGAGTCTCTTGATTAAAGTGAAAGAGGAGAGTGAAAAAGTTGGCCTAAAGCTCAACATTCAGAAAATTAAGAACATGGTATCTTGTCCCATCACTTCATGGGAAATAGATGGGGAAACAGTGGAAACAGTGTCACACTATATTTTGGGGGGCTCCAAAATCACTGCAGATGGCGATTGCAGCCATGAAATTAAAAGACGCTTACTCCTTGGAAGGAAAGTTATGACCAACTTAGATAGCATATTCAAAAGCATAAGCATTACTGCCAACAAAGGTCTGTCTAGTCAAGGCTATAGTTTTTCCAGTGGTCATGTATGGATGTGAGAGTTGGACTATAAAGAAAGCTGAGTGCCAAAGAATTGATGCTTTTGAACTGTGGTGTTGGAGAAGACTCTTAAGAGTCCCTTGGACTGCAAGGAGATCCAACCAGTCCATTCTGAAGGATATCAGTCCTGGGTGTTCTTTGGAAGGACTGATGCTAAAGTTGAAACTCCAATACTTTGCCCACCTAATGCAAAGAGTTGACTCATTGGAGAAGACTCTGATGCTGGGAGGGATTAGGGGCAGAAGAAGAAAGGGACGACAGAGGATGAGATGGCTGGATAGCATCACTGACTCGATTGACATGAATTTGAGTGAACTCTGGGAGTTGGTGATGGACAGGGAGGCCTGGCATTTTGCAGTTCCTCGAGTCACAAAGAGTTGGACACAACTGAGTGACTGAACTGAACTGAATAAAGACTTTGCAATTACATGTAAGATATGCCAATGAATCCTGGATCTGTGTATTCGTTTTCTTTACTCTTTACTACTTCTCATTCTTGCTTGTCTACCTGGTGGTCCATCACTTGTTCCAGGGGCATTAATTTTGGGGGAAGAGGATGGAGTGTGTATGACGGGAGGGGCTTCAAGTAGTATACATATATTAATTTATTGAAAACCAATCGAACTTCATTAACATACAAATCAGTGTAATAGTGGTTCCTCATTTTCCACCCCAGTTACTTTTAATCTCTCTTCTTCTATAGAAATTATTCTGCACCTTGAGTTTTTAAATATAGCATCTAGTTTTCTTCTCAGTAATCAATTTGTATTAGATTTAATGCAGATTTTTTTTCTTCTTTACCTTTTTTTGAAATAATTTAAACTTTTCAAAAGTGTTGCAAGGATAATACCAAGAATTCCAATATACTTCAGTACAATTCCACAAATGTTAGTATTTTACCACGCTTGCCTATCTTTCAACCTCTTGCTCTTCCTCTTTTTATATGTAGTTTGAATCCTTGGGTTCTTTTTTATTCTTTCTATTTTCAGGGTCTTAATCTGTTACTGTCTATATAAATTATTTGGCTAGAGTTGTTCTAAATTTGGCTTTGGCTAGTGGGAGCCTGTTCAAGCTGAATCTTATGTTCTTTTCATGTCATCATCATTTTAAAACACTTTTGTACTTGCTGGAACCACAAGATGTTCTGGGCTCATATTACTTTCCTTTTTTCCCTGATATAACACTGCAGTCATTTCTCCAAGAGACCTTGGTTCCCTTTAAAAGATAATGCTGTACTTCATTCTAAAAGATGACTTTTAAAAATGCTATACCTTATTTTTGAAATGGCTGTATAGTGATCAATTACTGTATATTGGTATATAACAATTTTGTGTAATATTCAGTTACTAGAAGGCAATGGCACCCCACTCCAGTACTCTTGCCTGGAAAATCCCATGGACGGAGGAGCCTGGTAGGCTCCAGTCCATGGGGTCGCTAAGAGTCGGGCACGATTGCGCGACTTCACTTTCACTTTCCACTTTGCATTGGAGAGGAAAATGGCAACCCACTCCAGTATTCTTACCTGGAGAATCCCAGGGACGGGGGAGCCTGGTGGGCTGCTGTCTATGGGGTCGCACAGAGTCGGACACGACTGAAGCGACTTAGCAGCAGCAGCACACACTACAGTATAATGTATAATGTGATGTTATACATCAACGCTCCTCTATTGATTAAACTTAAATTTTTCACTCTTTCAACAGTGCTGATTGTTTTATTTTAGGGCACATGTACAAACACTTCTTTGGCATTCTTAGAAAAATTATTGCTGGATTAAGTGGTAGTAATTTTCAATTTAAATAGTGCCTAAGTGCTGTGTGAAAATGCTTACATTTCTATACACCTAACCAATGGTCTGAATTTTCTCAGTACCCTGACTCTCACCATGATTTGATGTAATCAATCTTTAAAAATGTTGCCAAGTAGCAAATTCTTAGAACCTAGGCAAAACTCATGAAACAGATTTTTCTTCACAGCTCACACAGAAAAACCAACTATGCTGACATCTTTGTCTCACAGTTCTAGTTTCTAAAACTGTGAGATAATGAATTTTTGTTACTTAAAAAAATTTAACATAGGCAAAACACTCTCTGACATACATCACAGCAGGATCCTCTATGACTCACCTCCCAGAATACTGGAAATAAAATCAAAAATAAACAAATGGGACCTAATTAAACTTAAAAGCTTCTGCACAACAAAGGAAACTATAAGCAAGGTGAAAAGACAGCCTTCAGAATGGGAGAAAATAATAGCAAATGAAGCAATGGACAAACAACTAATCTCAAAAATATACAAGCAACTCCTACAGCTCAATTCCAGAAAAATAAATGACCCAATCAAAAAATGGGCCAAAGAACTAAATAGACATTTCTCCAAAGAAGACATACAGACTGCTAACAAACACATGAAAAGATGCTCAACATCACTCATTATCAGAGAAATGCAAATCAAAACCACTATGAGGTACCATTTCACACCAGTCAGAATGGCTGCGATCCAAAAGTCCACAAGCAATAAATGCTGGAGAGGGTGTGGAGAAAAGGGAACCCTCTTACACTGTTGGTGCAAATGCAAACTAGTACAGCCACTATGGAGAACAGTATGGAGATTCCTCAAAAAACTGGGAATAGAACTGCCTTATGATCCAGCAATCCCACTGCTGGGCATACACACTGAGAAAACCAGAATTGAAAGAGACACATGTACCCCAATGTTCATCGCAGCACTGTTTATAATAGCCAAGACATGGAAGCAACCTAGATGTCCATAAGCAGATGAATGGATAAGAAAGCTGTGGTACATATACACAATGGAGTATTACTCAGCCATTAAAAAGAATACATTTGAATCAGTTCTAATGAGGTGGATGAAACTGGAGCCTATTATACAGAGAGAAGTAAGCCAGAAAGAAAAACACCAATACAGTATACTAATGCATATATATGGAATTTAGAAAGAGGGTAATAATAACCCTGTATATGAGACAGCAAAAGAGACACCGATGTATAGAAGAGTCTTTTGGACTCTGGGAGAGGGAGAGGGTGGGATGATTTGGGAGGATGGCATTGAAATATGTATAATATCATATTTGAAGTGAGTCACCAGTCCAGGTTCAATGCCTGATACTGGATGCCTGGGGCTGGTGCACTGGGACGACCCAGAGGGATGGTATGGGGAGGGAGGAGGGAGGAGGGTTCAGGATGGGGAACATGTGTATACCTGTGGCGGATTCATTTTGATGTATGGCAAAACCAATACAATATTGTAAAGTTAAATAAAATAAAATTTTAAAAAAATTTAGCAGGTAGATTAAATATTTCTTTGCACTCCAGTTTCCTCCTAATTATTGAAAAAATTGAGTATATTTTCATGTTTTTTGGACACTTAATTCCATAATTTGCTTGTGTGTTTTGCTTATATTTCTTTTATATAGTTTTTCTTGTTGATTTTTAGGAATATTTAATGTAGTATAGTTATAAATGCTTTGGGTGTTAAATATGAAGAAAACATTTTCCTCTAGTCTGACACTCTTCCCAGGTGGTACAGTGGTAAAGAATCTGCCTACCAGTGCAAGAGAAGCAAGAGGCATGGGTTTAATCCGTAAGTCAGGAAGATCCCCTGGAGGAGGAAATGGCAACCCACTCAAGTATTCTTGCCTGGAGAATCACACGGACAGAGAACCTGATGGGCTACAGTCTTTGAGTTTGCAAGGAGTCAGACACTACTGAGTTGACTGAACACACACAGACTGATACTTGGCTTTTTTTAAATTGAAATGTTTACTGATATAATTATAGACTCACATGCAGTAATAAGAAGCAATACAGAAAGGCTGTGTACCCTTTCCCAGTGGTGGCATTTTGCAAAACTATAGTGTAATATCGTAACGAGGATATCAACATTAATGAACAAACTTTGATGCAAATTCACCAGTTCTTCAGCACAAGGATGCTTTCTTTTGCTTTTTATAAACACACACCTCCTTTCCTTTTTCCCCACTTGACGTTTTTTAAAAATGTATTAATTTTTTTATTTCTGACTGTGCTGGGTTTTCATTGCTACATATGGGCTTTCTCCAGTTGCATTGAGCAGGGGCTGCTCTCTCATTGCAGTGCTTGGTCTTCTCATGTGGTGGCTTCTCTTGTTGCAGAGCACTGCCTCTAGGTCATGGGGTCTTCAGTAGTTGCAGAACCTGGGCTCAGTAATTGTGGCGCCTAGGCTCTAAAGCATAGGCTCAGTAACTGTGGTGTGAGGGTTTAGTTGCTCCATGGCATCCTGGATCTTCCTGGACCAGGTATTGAACCCGTGTCTCCTGCATTTGCAGGCAGATTCTTTACTTTTGAGCCACCAGGGAAGCTCCCCCTTGACTTTTAACATTGTTAGCATTGTCCTTTGTCTTACAGAAATTTTTGATTTTTTGAGGTCAAATCTGTTAATACTAAAACTTTATTTTCTCTGCTTCTTTTGCATTCTGAACTCAGAAAGTCCATCCTTAGCCAAATATGTTTTCTTATCATTTCTTTTAATATTTGTAATTTATTTCCATATAGCCTTTTAACCCATCTGGGATTTATTTTTGAAGTTTATACGCATGGGGAAGGATAGATTAATTTCATGCTTTCCTAAAGGATATAGAATTTAAAAAATAATCCAGCCTTTTTTATTTATTTGAAGTGTATTGTTAATATAAACTAGATTGCCATCATTCATGGATCTATTTCTAGACAGTCTGTCCCTTTTCACTGATAGAATTTTTTATTCCTGCTCCATTAGAATTTCTTAATTGCTATAGCCCTTATAATGCATTTTGTTATTTGGTAAGACTATCCCTAAACTTTTTAAAAATTGCCTATACTTGTAGATGTTCTTTTTTATATGGATATTTAAAATAAGCTTTTCAAGTTTTATTACAAAAAATTCTTGGGTTTTTGACTGCTAGTGCATTGAATTTATGGATTAATTGGGGGAGAACTAGCATATTTATGTTTTGGTCCTTATTCCTGTCTACTTCTATATAGTTGAGTGGAGTTTTATAACAGCATAGTATATCATACTAATTAAGAACAGAGCTTTGGTAGTTAGACTGAGTTCAATTTATAGTTCTACCTGCTGTGTTTTTATGGGGAAGGTAGTTAACCTCACAGAGTCTCAATTTACTCATTTGTAAATGGTAATGATAGTAATGGTATTATATCACAGGGTTGTTGTGAAAATTAAATGATATATGATGTAAAAAGTGCTTAAATTCTTCTTTGGCACATTGTACATACCCAGTAATTGTTAGTATTATTATTTCTTCACTTAGGTCTTGTATATTTCTTGTTGGGTTTATTCTTGGGCATTTTCTGACTCTTGTTAGCATTCAGATAAGACATATTTTTCTTCATTGCTTTTTCAGATTATTTGTTAGTTTACTGATGGCAGAGCATTGACTTTTTGCCTGTTGATTTTATATCTCACCATTTACTGAACTATTTTATTCTAATAGTTTTCAGTTAAATTTTATATGTAGTTTTTATTTTTAAACAATAATGGTCTTATGTCTTCATTTCTGTGGTTGTTCATTCGCTAAGTTGTGTCTCTTTGCAGCCCCATGAACTGCAGAATTCCAGGCTTCCCTGACCTTCACTATCTCCCTGAGTTTGTTCAAACTCATGTCCATTGAGTCAGTGATGCCTTCCAACCATCAACTTATTTTTTTATGCCTTGTTTTAACTAATTAGCTAGTTAAATAGAAGTGGTAATAGCAGATATGCTTTTTTGTCTTGTTTTTGTCTTAATAGAGTTTTTTTTTTTACATTTGACTATTAGGTGTGATGATTATTCTAGTTATTATTCCTTCGAATCAATGCCTTTTCAGTTTCAGGAAGACAGTTATTTCTAGTTTATTAAGTTTCTTTTATTTTTTACATCAGAAAATGGGTATTAAATTTTAGTCAGTGCTTTCTGATATCTGTTGAAGTGATTTAGATTTGTTTTTCTCCTTTAATCTGTTAAAGCAATGTATTATTATATTAGAGTTTATAATGTTGAACCATCCTTGCTTTGTTCAAATAAACCCAACTAGTTCTATGTTTACATATGAACTGCCTATAATTATGCTTTTATTATCCTTATCTTACTATTGGTGTATAGTCTATAGTAGAATGAGCTGGAAAGTTTTCACCTCTTTTATTAATTTAAAAGAGTTTATATAAAATGAATCTTTCATTTACCTATAGGTTGTATAGAAGTTACCTAAAAATTTTGTGGTCTATTACTACTTTTGTTACTTTTCAATTGGGTTATAACTGTTAATCTATTCAAAATTTAAAATCCTTAGGGCAAATTTATCATTTATAATTTCTTATTAAAAATACTCATTTTGTTTAGATTTTCAAATTTGTTGATATGGAGTTTTATGTAAAATATTCTTTTTTTTTCTTTTAATTGAAATACAACTGCTTTACAGTGTTGTATTAGTTTTTGCTGTACAACAACATGTATCAGTTATGGAATGAAAGTTGCTCAGTTGAGTCTGACTCGTTGCAACCCCAGGGACTATACCAGTCCATGGAATTCTCCAGGCCAGAATACTGGAGTGGGTAGCATATCTTTTCTCCAGGGGTTCTTCCCAACCCAGGGATTGAACTCAGGTCTCCTGCATTGCAGGATTCTTTACCAGCTGAGCCACAAGGGAGGCAGCTATATGTATATGTGTATCTTCTTCCTCTTGAGCCTCCCTCCCAACCCCCCCACCAATCCCAACCCGCTAAGTCAGCCCAGAGCACCAAGTTGAGCTTCTTGTGCTATATAAGCAGCTTCCCACATACGGTTGTATATATATGTCAGTGTTACTCTTTCAATTCGTCCCACCCTCTCCTTCCCGCCCTGTGTCCACAAGTCTGTCTCATCGTCTGGGTCTCTATTCTTGCCTCACAAATAGGTTCATCAATACCATTTTTCTAGATTCCATATATATGCATAATTATATGATATTTGTTTTTCTCTTTCTGACTGACTTTGCTCTGTATAACAGACTCTAGGTTCTGCCACCTCACTAGAACTGATGCAAGTTTGTTCCTTTTCATGGCTGAGTAATATGGCATTGTATATAAGTGTAACACATATTCTTAATCCATTCATTTGTTGCTGGGCATTTAGGTTGCTTCCATGTCCTGGCTATTGTAAATAGTGCTGCAGTGAACATTGGGGTGTATGTGTCTTTGTGAATTATGTTTTCAAATTGTGAAGGCTTAATCGCTTCTGTAGCATTTTCCCCTTTTTGTGGGGGCTAGGATCGTATGACCATTTCATCTGGTCTGTTGTGCATGTGATTTCCTTGTGCCCATGTTGCTTTCAGTTACTTATTATCTTCTTAACATATTCAACCCTTATGATAAAATGGAAGAAAGCATGGACTCTTGTCACAGATTCATGACAAAAAAAGGCATGTCATGGAATTGACTGCTATCAAAAGGGCCTTTCGTACCCCTGGAATCCATCACAGTTCCAGATCTCAGGCCACTAGAGGAACCCATCCGACAAAGCAGTTCTGAAAGCAATGATACAATACAGAGTCACAGAGTTGAAATTTTGTACTAAGTAATGTTTTGAAATTAGGTGCCATATTGTCAGTCATTGGGCAGCATTCTGTAATGTCTCCAGTTTATGTCTTAACTGAGCTGCCTGGGAACACATCAAAAGTTACAGCTTCAGATTGTTATAATGTGCTTCTTACTGTACTATGGTTATGGTAGAAGCACTTGCATTACTTTGCGAAGCTTATAACTTTCCTTTTAAATTACCTCTTTGAGTTGACATTTATCTTAGGTATAATCTACCTTAAGGTTAAATTTGGTTATCCCCTTTATAGTTCAGAACTTAAACTAGTTAAAAATCTTTTTGCACTTCTGTATATTTAAAATAATTTAGGCTTTGTTAGTTTCAACTTCAAAAAAATCTTCATAGATTTTTTTAGGGACTTTGGCAGTAAATTTAGAAAAGTGTCTTGGTTATAACATACAATGTTTTAATGAGTAGGAATATGGCACCTCTGAGATTGTCCGGAAGGGATCTAATTTAGTCCAGTACCTGGATTTTAGAGGCATTATCTGAACTGTGAAAGGATACCCACTCCAATATTGTTGCCTGGAGAACCCCATGGACAGTATGAAGAGGTAAAAAGATATGATGCTGAAAGATGAGCGCCCCCCCCCCCCCAGCCCAGGATAGGAGGTATCCAGTATACTACTGGGGAAGAGTGGAGGGTGATTTTTAATCCTCCAGTAAGAATGAAGCAGCTAGGCCAAAGCAGAAGTGATGCTCAGTTGTGGATATGTCTGGTGGTGAAAGTAAAGTCCAATGCTGTAAGGAACAATATTGCATAGGAACCTGGAATGTTGGTTCCATGAATCCAGGTAAATTGGAAGTGGCCAAGCAGGAGATGGCAAGATTGAACATTTGGCATATTAGGAATCAGTGAATTAAAATGGATAGGAACAGGTGAATTTAATTCAGATGACCATTATATCTACTACTGTGGGCAAGAATCCCTTAGAAGAAATGGAGTAGCCCTCATAGTCTACAAAGAGTCTGCAAAGCAGTACTTGGGTGCAGCCTCAAAAACGATAGAATGATCTCAGTTCATTTCCAAAGCAAACCATTTAACATCATAGTAATCCAAGTCCACGTCTCAATCACTGATGCCTAAGAAGCTGAACGGTGCTATGAAGACCTACAAGACCTTCTAGAACTAAGACCAGAAAATGTTGTCCTTTTCATCAAAGAGGATTGGAATACAAAAGTTGAAAGTCAAGGGATATATGGAGTAAAAGACAAGTTTAGGCCCTGGAGTACAAAATGAAGCAAGGCAAAGGTTAACCGAGTTTTGGCAAGAGAACATGCTGGTCATAGCAAACACCCTTTTCCAACAACCCAAAGAATTGATACTTTTGAATTGTGGTATTGGAGAAGACTCTTGAGAGTCTCTTGGACTGCACAGAGATCAGGTCAAACCAGTTAATCCTAAAGGAAATCAATCCTGAATATTCATTGAAAGGACTGATGCTGAAGCTGAAGCTCCAATACTTTGGCCACCAGATGCAAAGAGCTGACTCATTGAAAAAGATCCTGTTGCTGGAAAGATTGAAGGAAAAAGGAGAAGGAGACAGCTGAGGGTGAAATGGGTAGATAACATCACCAACTCAATGCACATGAATTTGAGCAAACTCTGGGAGATAGTGGAGGACAGAGGAACCTGGTGTGCTGCAATCTGTGAGATTACAAAATGTCAGATCCAACTTAGCAACTGAAAAACAACAGAGACTCCTCTGTTGTTCATTCTAAATTAAACCAAGGAAGTCCTGAATAATTTTTGCTTAATTGACAAATGCTTATTGATGAGGATGATAGCCTCATAGACGGTACAGACTGATGGGGATACAGTAGGTAAACAGGCAGTGATAAGACTAAGTGGTGTGCATGCATGCTCAGTAACTTCAGTCGTATCTGACTCTTTCTGACCCTATGGACTGCAGCCCGCCAGGCTCCTCTGTCCATGGAATTCTCCCACTCCAGTGGGTTGCCATGCCCTCCTCCCAGGGGATCTCCACCCAAGGATCGGACCCAGGTCTCCTTCACTGCAGGCAGATTCTTTACTGCTGAGTCACTGAGACGCCCAGGTGCTATGAAAAGGAGGCACAGAAGGAGGGAAGCACTGGAAGAGAGTGATTCACACAACCTTGGGGAGTGAGGGAAGGCTTTGACAGCAAATGAGATCTCCTGAAGCATGAAGAGGAGGTAACTGAAAATGGCCCATGAATTGAAATGAGCCAAGGCTTGAGGATTATAAAGCTTGATCAGATATCTGGAGAAGTCAGTAGTCCTGAATGGCTAGACTGAAGCTGGCCGGAGATCAGGCTAGAAAATTCAGTGGGGTCAGGGTCATGAAGGACCTTAAGAATCATATAAAAGCATTTGAAAATGACATTGATTGGCCTATTTCATATACAGATCTCCTATTTAGCCTTCTTTTTCTATCACTGAAACATCATAATAGCATAAGAATTATTGCCATTCTGTTAGTCACAAGTAAATGGGACATTAAAAAGCTTTGTTTACAGGATTGACCCTTGGCTGGCTTCTGGGAACTTAGCTGGTAAACAGTCCCCCATCACTGATACAGAACTTTCTCTAACAGATAAAGGTGGCTTACTGTGTGCAGCCTGTGTAAATAACCTGATTTATGCTGAAGATCTACATTATTTCTGGGATTCTGGAATTTTAATACACGCTAGGCAGAGGGTGCTTATATGACCAGCCCCAGGGAAAAAACAATGTCAGAAACAACAAATAAAGACCAAAAAACCTTGAGTAGTCACTCTCTTAACGGGCTTAACAGCAGAAGCATCACACACGTTGCTACATATTCATAGCTGCGGAAGAGTATTGTCTGTGTGACCCTTCATGAGAGGCAGAGAACGTGAGAAGTCAGGCAAAGATTCTTCCAGACACTGTTATCTTTTCTGTAAGAGTACCTGTTTATCCTTATATATCTCCATGATAAATCTTAGCCTTGAGTACAGTTATATGCTAAGTCCCATGAGACTTTCTAGTGCGTTCCCCTCCTCACAGAGGAAGGGCTTGAGGATCCCTTACACACGTGCTGTGAATGTTCATTGAATATGTATTGAATGAGTAGAAAATGACCTATTAAGAGGTAGAAGGATTCATGTCCTTATTTTATATTTGTGTGATGTTTTTTTAATCAAAACTTGTCTAACTCAGTTTGATCTCTTACCATATTTCGCAAATTCTCAAACTTGGCCCTGAATTACTTTTGACTTTTACCTTCAAATGACAGAGAAGTGTTAGCTTTGAGGAAAGTTAAAAGAACGCTTCTAGCTGTAAGGACAATTTCAAATTAGGAGATCCAGAAAGGATTTGAATAATAGGAAAAGTACTCAGAATTTTTATAGTGTCCTAGGGTGACTTTTTTTTTTTATTTCTTTATAAGTGAGGACTTTAACTTGCTTGTACAGTTTCTGGTATACTAATAATCAACTTCATTATTGCAGTGCTACACTTCATGCACACAGCCTTTCTTGTCACATTAAAGCTACACTCATATTTGCCATTTAAAGACGACTGCAATTAACCTTGGGTTTCCCTGGTGGTTCAGATGGTAAAGAATCTGCCTGCAATGCAGGAGACCCACATTCGATCCCTGGGTCAGGAAGATCTCCTGGAGAAGGAAATGGCAATCCACCCCAGTATTCTTGCCTGGAGAATACCATGGGCAGAGGAGCCTGGCAAGCTACAGTCTATGCAAAGAGTCAGACACAACTTCTAGATACTTTTATATAATTAATATTGGGAAATTCTACTGAAGCCTTACTTTAAAAGAATTTATTTTTAAACAATTAATGGATTTATAATGAGCTTCAGATCCTGCCTGGAGGAACTTACAACCAACTAGGAAATCCTTAGACTGCAAGACTGTGGGCTTTGTCGTCATTTTTATAAATTCCTTAGAGTTCTGTTCTTTCTCACTGAGTAACTGCCAACATTGTGACCCATTAAGCAGCAATACCTCCACCCAGACAGGCTTTATATTTCTTTTCCATCAGCTTGCCTCCCTCTGGACTGAGGCGGGATTGTAAAAATGACAGGTTTACTACTCCCTGCTTTCTGTTTGTGCCCTATAGGCTTCATAGCAGTCTTTTCTTGGACCCAGTAGATGAAGAGTGCTACTTCTTCAGCATGGCTAGGCCTTTTTTGACCTTTATTACTTGTGTATCTAGATAGCATATTCAAAAGCAGAGACATTACTTTGCCAACAAAGGTTCGCCTAGTCAAGGCTATGGTCTTTCCTGTGGTCATGTATGGATGTGAGAGCTGGACTGTGAAGAAGGCTGAGTGCCGAAGAATTGATGCTTTTGAACTGTGGTGTTGGAGAAGACTCTTGAGAGTCCCTTGGACTGCAAGGAGATCCAACCAGTCCATTCTGAAAGAGATCAGCCCTGGGATTTCTTTGGAAGGAATGATGCTAAAGCTGAAACTCCAGTACTTTGCCCACCTCATGCGAAGAGTTGACTCATTGGAAAAGACTCTGATGCTGGGAGGGATTGGGGGCAAGAGGAGAAGGGGATGACACAGGATGAGATGGCTGGATGGCATCACTGACTTGATGAATGTGAGTCTGAGTGACCTCCGGGAGTTGGTGATGGACAGGGAGGCCTGGCGTGCTGCGGTTCATGGGGTCGCAAAGAGTTGGACACGACTGAGCGACTGATCTGATCTGAAATGTAAATATACTTTAATATTGAAGGTCCCTGGAGGTGTTGGTACACGGCAACACAAAGACTTCTCAACACCATGTGGTTTTACAAGAGCAGTTTTCTTCATAGGCTGTTTACGTTGTTCTGCTTCAATTTCATTGCCTTTCCATCCTTTTCTCTTTTTATTTTTCAATTCCATTGTTGGATTCCTCCCTTCAACTGGCCATTAATATTTATTTTAAGCCTTATGTTAATACTTATTTCAGTTATAGAATGAAGTTTTATGTTTCTTGTTCATAATTTTCAAGGTAAATTAAACATTTTATTTTATTTCTCTCTGCACAGTAACTTCATGGAAATGCATTTCATTCATGTGGATCTAGATTCTTTTTGTTATGCTTAAGCAAGGGAATTATTTTGTTTATTTGATGTGATTTTGCCCTTTTGGGCTGATAGTTTTAATGAAAAGTATCTTTTCTATTGCTGGTATAAGTCTGTGTGTGTGTGTGTGTGTGTGGGTGGGGGGATGGCGTTGCTCAGTCATGTCTGACTGCGACCCCATGAACTGTAGTCCACCAGGCTCCTCTGTCCAAGGAATTCTCCACGCAGGAGTACTGGAGTAGGTTGCCATTTCCTTCTCCACTGATGTTAAGTCTGCTGCTGCTGCTGGGTCGCTTCAGTTGTGTCCAAATCTGTGTGACCCCATAGACGGCAGCCCACCAGGCTCCCGCGTCCCTGGGATTCTCCAGGCAAGAGCATTGGAGTGGATTGCCATTTCCTTCTCCAATGCCTTAAAGTGAAAAGTGAAAGTGAAGTTGCTCAGTCGTATCTGACTTTTTGCAACCCCATGGACTTTAGCCCGCTAGGCTTCTCTGTCCATGGGTATTCTCCAGGCAAGAATGCTGGAGTGGGTTGCCACATCCTCCTCCAGGGGCTCACCCCAACCCAGGTCTCCTGCATTGTGGGCAGTTCTAATCTAAGTGTAGATTATTCAGGTAAGCCCTTGTATTTAGGGGTCTGTGAGTATTATAAGATTTGCTGGTATTTGTCATGTCATTAGGTTTAGGAAAAAACTTTCTGGAGTTGCTAGTAGTAATCATTATGACTTGGTAGTCTTAATTTTTTCTTCTCACATAATGTCATTAATATATTCAATTATTTTCTTTCCTAGTTTTCCAGAGAGATGGTCATTCAGAGCCTATACATCTGTTCTATATTTTGATCCTTGGATGAGAATATTCATTCAGGCCAAAAGAGTTAGAACAAAATACCTGTGCTATTGCCTCTACAGACCCAGGTAATTCACCTTCGTTCAATTGTGTTTATAGAGTTTTCATTTGTAAAATACCCCCCGACCCCAACTGTTAATTTGATTGGAAGAGTTTTACAATGGCAAATAAAATTTGAACTGCATTCTGGAAGGTTTGCTGAAGAGTAATCATATGAAACAAATATTTGGCCATAAAAGCAGTATGATGTAGTTAACACTCTCACTCAGATTGTCCCCCTCAAGTAAGAATTTGTTATTTACTTCACTGAATCCTAGGTGCTTTGATTGTGTGCATTTAAAAAAATCCAGTTCTCTTACATTTTCTTTTTCTACAATGTATTTGAACTATTAAATCATATACATATATGTATATGTATATTTTATGTATAGAAAGAGTATATGTATAAATGTGCATCTAATTCATTTATATTTTAGCATAAGCTTTTTTTTAAGCTTATATTTGCATATTGTATAACTTACCTTGTACAACTATGTGTGCAATCAAGACAGTCTTTTCTTAGTGTGTGATATGTGGGTGGTCATTCATTTATTTACTAAACATTTATCAAAACCCTCTGTGAGTTTGAGATTGTGCTAGAAAGATAAAATTAGCTCTAGCTTTCAGTTTACTATCTACTGAGAGGAACATTTGATGCTTGTACAGTGTGTGTGTGTGTGTGTGTGTATGTATATATACCCTTTGATATGCATTATTTTAGTTGACTTTTGCAGTGACACTGTGGGTTATGTTTTATCATTATTTAGAAATAAATAAATGTCAGAACTGGATAAGAACTCAAATTTTCTTACTCTGAATTCTTTATCAATTCAAATTCCATGCTCCTTCCCCAACAGCACACTAATTCTGTATAATAGACCCACATTTGTTATGTTGTCTTATTTTCTGGAAAAGTAGTTGCTGTCCTGAGGCCTTGCAATCACTCATGTCAATACTGATATTAAAAATTGTGGATCTCTGAATTGAATGAGCTGACCACACACCAATGAATTCCTCAAAAGCTTTACTTTTGATTTCTGATTATACTGCAGGTCATATTTTGAAAAATGAAGTATACGAAGCCTGAGACTTACTCTATAAATCTATTCATTCCTTAATTCATATCTAAGTGATATTTCTTTTCATCAGCCTCGTTCTTCTGAGAAGTTCCAAGAGTCTCCTGGATCAATCAATATAGCTGATCTTTTCAAATTAAATTATTTCTGTCTTAGGGAGTTTGGGTACAAAATGGTTTAAGCCAATGGAAAATGTGGGTTTGTCTCTATTTTCTGGGGGAATTTTATTAAATTGAATTTTGTCTACCTAAATTACTTAAATCAAGTGATGGCTGTTTCCCATCCTAGTGTATTTTTTAAATGCACATTTCAATGTACTATTTTTAGATGTATCTTACCAGGAATAGATATAATATAAATATTTATTTTATTCCTTAAAAGATACTTAAGGAGGCTTGAACCTTTGCCATATGTTACACAGGGCTCTGATAAACTGTTAAATCTGATATTTGGTATCTACAGTAAGGACAGATTTAATTTTCCATGGCTTTATCCCTTAGGCTTAACTTTCTCTCCATTTGCCTTATTTACTTGCATATTATTTTCCTCACAGGTTCTCTAGTGGCAAAAGTTTTATGTAAGAAATATCTGAAGTTCTATCCTTGTCATCTCATCACTTGTGGGGTCACCCTTACTCTATTTCTTCCCTGAAAGGCACTCTGTCTCTAATGGCCATATCAGAACAAATTAAAAGCTGGGAATGACCCTATGTGACCAGAATAGAAACATTTAAAATATACTAAAACTGTTTAAATACTCTGTCCACTTGACCACCCAAGCTCCAGTATACTTCTAGAAATGAAAACTGGATATTATTTGTAAGAATACATATATATACATACAGCAGTCATTTCTCTGTGCTTTTATTGCAAAAACAAAAAAGAACATTGATTTTAGCTGTGCGAATTGACTTATAATTACTGGAGCTTCTTTACCCCAATGTCTCTAGCAAGTTAAAAAAGGGACTGAGGGGAATTTTTAATCCCTTAATCATATTCTTTTCAGTATGTTTATCAATAATTTGAATAAAAAGCAATTTTGAGTTCATAATTGACCCTTAACAAGGAGGAATATCTTATATCAGGCACAATATGAATATGAGTTGAAGTACAAAAGATAAATGTAATATAAATACATACAGTCCTGAATTTAGATTTTTAAAGTCTATTTGTGTTAATATATTAATACTATACTAGATACTCATTTACATGAAAAAACTAGGTATTTTCATTGACCACAAGCCTGGTACAAGCTGATAGGATGATGGGGTTGCCGAAAATGTTTATGGAACTTAGTGAATAGAACAAGATGTTAATAAACTGTGTCCTGCTTACACCATGTCTGGAGGGTGATGTTCAGATGAGGATGCTTTAGAAGGGAAGGGGACTTCCTGGCTCATAGTAAGGTAACTATCTGGTAGGGGCCAATTAATGGAATTCAGCATCATGTTGTGAATGAGAGAAGAGTAAGTGAAAACTTGAAAGGCTGCCATGTGATGGTTGGAATTCTAGAGGGCAGAACTTGAATGGCTGGATAGAAGTAGAAGACTAGCTCAGCATGAGAGTGTTGTGCTATTTTTTTTTTTTTGCAGAGACACAGAGATTACCTTTTCCTATTGATGTTTAAGATAAGGATACTCAGAGAAGTCACAGAGCAGGACATCATACAGCATGCTTGCTGTCACTTCTGTCTCAGTGTTTTCTCCATGGCTGGGGTGTTCTGGAGAACTGAAGCAACAGCCCAGTGTTGCTCAGGTTACACCTGAGCTCTATTGAGCTGACTTTGCCATGTATATTTAGTATTTGCTTCATGAAGGGTGGATTTTCCACCATCAAATTCAAAGCTTCCTTATTGGACAGAGTCTAGGGACAAGACAAGAATTTGGGAAAGTTTGATCCTTCACATAGCTTCCTTTGATTGAACCAGTCCCTGGTCCAGTTAGCAGGTTAGCAGATTTGATGTCCAGAATACTAAATCCAGTATGTCCAGAATGGGAGGTTTAGTTTCTCCAGACACATGACATAAAGTGTAATATGCCAACTCAGAGTTGTGAGTGTGCCATGAAATTAATGAAGCAGTGAAAGGCACTCTCACTCAAGATGAGGACAAATTTGTCCCTAAAAGAGGCTAGATTGTAGAAAGAATTATTGTTTAGGTAAGAATTTCAGCTAGGTGATTTCTTTACATTTTTCAATGTAAAGATTTTAGAAGTCTTGGGATTTTAAATATTGTTTATCTATATAATACAGACAGGCTAATACATGACTGTATTATTTGATCTTCAGCAACAGACATTACTGATTTCCTTTGGCTTTGGATTCTTTAGGTTTAGTAGAGAAATATCTCTCAGATTTATGCAGGCGTTAAATCTCTGCACATTAGGACTAAGGAAGGATACTTTTGAAAGCTCTTTAAGGGAGATAGATCAGGTAGTCGGGTATTCCCATCTCTTTCAGAATTTTCCACAGTTTATTGTGATCCACACAGTCAAAGGCTTTGGCATAGTCCGGGAAGCAACAGTTAGAACTGGACATGGAACAACAGACTAGTTCCAAATAGGAAAAGGAGTATGTCAAGGCTGTATATTGTCACCCTGTTTATTTAACTTATATGCAGAGTACATCATGAGAAATGCTGGACTGGAAGAAACACAAGTTGGAATCAAGATTGCTGGGAGAAATATCAATAACCTCAGATATGCAGATGATACCACCCTTATGGCAGAAAGTGAAGAGGAACTCAAAAGCCTCTTGATGAAAGTGAAAGTGGAGAGCGAAAAAGTTGGCTTAAAACTCAACATTCAGAAAACGAAGATCATGGCATCCAGTCCCATCACTTCATGGGAAATAGATGGGGAAACAGTGGAAACAGTGTCAGACTTTATTTTTGGGGACTCCAAAATCACTGCAGATGGTGACTGCAGCCATGAAATTGAAAGACACTTACTCCTTGGAAGGAAAGTTATGACCAACCTAGATAGCATATTCAAAAGCAGAGACATTACTTTGCCAACAAAGATCCATCTAGTCAAGGCTAAGGTTTTTCCTGTGGTCATGTATGGATGTGAGAGCTGGACTGTGAAGAAGGCTGAGCACTGAAGAATTGATGCTTTTGAACTGTGGTGTTGGAGAAGACTCTTGAGAGTCCCTTGGACTGCAAGGAGATCCAACCAGTCCATTCTGAAGGAGATCAGCCCTGGGATTTCTTTGAAAGGAATGATGCTAAAGCTGAAACTCCAGTACTTTAGCCACCTCATGCAAAGAGTTGACTCATTGGAGAAGACTGATGCTGGGAGGGATTGAGGGCAAGAGGAGAAGGGGACGGCGGAGGATGAGATGGCTGGATGGCATCACTGACTTGATGGATGTGAGTCTGAGTGACCTCCGGGAGTTGGTGATGGACAGGGAGGCCTGGCCTGCTGCGATTCATGGGGTCGCAAAGAGTCAGACACGACTGAGCAACTAATCTGATCTGATCTAAGGGAGATAGAGCCAAAGTATCTGTTTGAAGATCTCCATTCCTCATTATCACTGCTTTGCTGTGGATTCATAGCACTGAAAGCCCAAATGGTATGGAGTTGGAGTCCCCCATTTTCATAGGAGCAGCATGATCCTTTTAAAGATATTCAGGGACACTGAGTTTATGGTCTGCTGTTGAATATCCTACAATGCTGTGCTTCTGGGACAGTCTTCATTTTTTAGGGATATTCCCCAACTGCTCACCTCCCACCCACTGGGACAGACTAACAATGTTTTAAAAGTGTCTCTTTTGTAAACTGTGCATCTTATATATTCCTTCATGAGTTTGTATTATCTTAAATCATTTAATCTTTCAATATCTGAAAGTAGTTGAAAGCAAAATGTGGATCAGTGACACTTTGAGTTTTGATTTTGCCTTTCACTAGTTGTAGACCTTCAGCAATTGCTTAAACCTGACACTTCTCCACTGTGTATTGAAAATTCCCCTATCCCTCAGGGTGGTTGAAAGGATTAAAATAAAAATATGTTTATTTTAAACATAATGCTCAGCATAGTTCCCACACATTTGTGAATAGACAGAGATTCATGGACTGAGGGGTTTTGGATGACTACTTGAGACAGAAAATTAGGGAAGTTACTTTTTAAAATAAAGAACTTTTGAGCAGAAGCTGAACAAACTGAGAAAGTGAATGTATCTAACCCTGTATAAGCATATCACCTGCATATAGAGTGACTTAATAATAAAGTAGCCATCTGTTATTGTTCAATGTCTGTGGGTCAGTAATTTGATAGTGGTTTTGTAGGGTAGCTTTGTTTTGGGATCTCCCATGAAGTTGACAAGAGATTTTGGCCAGGGTTGCTATGGAGCTTGATGGGAAGTAGAAAGCACACTTCCAAAGTGGCTGACTCCCACGGCTGGCTGGCACTTTGGTTTCTCTTTACCTCGACCACTACACAGGACTGCCTGAGTATTTGTACAGGGATTGGTTTTCACTGGAGTGTGCAATTCAAGAGAAGAGAGTAGAAACTGCAGTCTTTTCAGTGCTAGGCTCGAGAGTCATCTACCATCACTTCTTCCATATTTTGGTCACACAGATTCAATGTGGGAGGAGACTACATAAAGGCATGAACACCAGGAAGTAAGAACCATTAGAGGACATCTTGGAGGGTGGATTCCACTATGAATCGTATAAGAATTTTATGGGATGATGTTTCCAGGAAGTGAAGAACAGCTCATAGAGGCAGGAGGGAGAGGATAGTAGAGCTAGAGCATGGTGATTGAAAAGAGGCGAGGAAGATGGCAACAGGTTCTGTAGGGCTTGACCAAAATGGTAATAAGAGGAATTTGTATTGAGAATGTAAAGTCTTTTAAGAAGAATGACATTACTTAGTTTATTATTTTAGAGGATTACTGTGGCCGGCTTAGTAGAGAATTGATTTTATGGGGCAAGAAGGGAGGAAAGGAAATTAGTAGAATACCATTACTGTATTCTAGGTGAGAAATTACAGCGGCTTGAGCTGAGGTGGTAATGGTAGCAGTAATGAAACATGTTTAGATCACACATGTTTAGATTATCTTTAGATTGTAAAGATAAGAGTCCACAAGACCTCCTGACAGATTGGATGTGACATGAAGACAAGGAGCCATGAAAGCCTTCTAATGATATGGGAGGTGCGTGTGTGGGGGTCAAGGAGGAAGGTGATGGGGTTCTTTCCACTTGTACTGGACATACTAAGTTTGAAAAGTCTATCTGACACCCATCATCTGTCACCCACCCATCTCGCTGTCAACATCATATGAGCCAGAAAATTCTTGATCATGCCTCATTAGATGTTTTGATAAATAATGTAGGGCTATAACTATTTTATAGTATGACTAATCAGGCAAACTTGTACTTAAAAAGAAAATAACTATGGTTGTGAGTACTATAATATTGTGATTCATAACTATGGGCTGATTTTTTTCTGCACAATTAGAAGTTTAGAACTTTAATTTTCTTGTCCATTTTTTCAACTTAAAATTTAAAAAATACTTTGTTTTATATTAGCCAACATGTTTTGGACCAATTTTGTAAGTATGAGCATTAAAAACCAATGAAAATTTAAATTTTCGCAGATGATTCTGATTAAAACAGTCACTCAAAGTGCTGTATTATGCTACAGTCTATAGTTTAGCCATGTAAAGTCTTAAAAGTTACTCAATATTTTTTCATATTTTGATTTCTCTTTAGGGGTTTATTTCTCTCTAGGGGATATGGTTCCATTTTGCTCCTAAAAAAGTAAAATTTATTAATTAAAACTCAAACAGGGGCTTCCCTGGGGTAGGAATTCGCCTGTCAATGCAGGGTACACGTGTTCGATTCCTGATCAGGGAAGATCACACAGGCTGCGGGGCAACTAGGCCCATGTGTCACACACTGAGCCCACATGCCACTTGCTGCACCTAGAGAAGGTCCGTGCGTAGCAACAAAGACCTGCCACAGCAAAAAAAATTAAATTTAAAAAAAAAAAAAAAAAAAAAAAAACACCTCAAACAGTACAGAGTTAGGTACTGGAGAAGATCAAATAACTAAAAGCCCCCTTTATCACTTGTCATTCACTCTGTGCTCTAGCAATCTGTAATCTCCCCAAAGGAGAATCTCTGCCTGGAGTTTAATAAATACCCTCCCTGATGGTCTTCTGCATATTTACATTCACATAAACCACACACACAATTTTTAAACATAAAATTATAAGTAACTTTTTTTTTAAATTACACAAGTTCTCTTGGAAAGCTTTGTTTGGCACTGTTAGATGCACTGTATAATACTCTGTGGTTTAACTACTTATTGATGTATAGTTAGGCTTTATGGTTTTCATTGTGTGTGTTTGTTAGTTGCTCAGTTGTGTCTGACTCTTTGTGACCCCATGGACTGTAGCTTGTCAGGCTCCTCTGTGCGTGGGATTCTCCAGGCAAGAATACTGGAGTGGATTGCCATTCTCTTCTCCAGAGAATCTTCCCGACCTGTGGATCGAACCTGGATCTCGTGCACTGCACGCAGGTTCTTTACCATCTAAGCCACCAGACAGTAAAGCAGCGTTTTCATTGTTACAGTGCTAAACTGGATATGCTTGGGCATCATTTGACATATGCATATTCATGCTCAAATGTGATTATTTCTGTAGAACGGATTACAGAAGTAAATTATGAGTCAGAAGATAGATACACTATTAATTTTAAGGGGTCCTGTTAATTTACCCTCCAAGAAGTAGAGACCAATTTATTTTTACACCAACAGTTGTGTAAGTGAGCTTTTGTGTGGTTCCAAATCCATATGTGTTATTAATAGTATTTTCTTATTTTGTTTTTGCCATTCTAAGGAACAAAACTTTTATTATTTATTTTTTATTGTGTTTTTGTTTTCCCTCAATACTTTTCATTGACCTTATGTTTTTAAGCTCTTTTAGAAAGAAAATATTCAATAAATTGATTTATATAAAAAGTGGATATAAGAAAAACATTTGCAGTTTCATTGATGGAAGGAAAGTTATGACCAACCTAGATAGCATATTCAAAAGCAGAGACATCACTTTGCCAACAAAGGTTCGCCTAGTCAAGGCTATGGTCTTTCCTGTGGTCATGTATGGGTGTGAGAGTTGGACTGTGAAGAAGGCTGAGCGCCGAAGAATTGATGCTTTTGAACTGTGGTGTTGGAGAAGACTCTTGAGAGTCCCTTGGACTGCAAGGAGATCCAACCAGTCCATTCTGAAGGCGATCAGCCCTGGGATTTCTTTGGAAGGAATGATACTAAAGCTGAAATTCCAGTATTTTGGCCACCTCATGTGAAGAATTGACTCATTGGAGAAGACTCTGATGCTGGGAGGGATTGGGGGCAGGAGGAGAAGGGGACGCCAGAGGATGGGATGGCTGGATGGCATCACTGACTCAATGGATGTGAGTCTGAGTGACCTCCGGGAGCTGGTGATGGACAGGGAGGCCTGGTGTGCTGCGGTTCATGGGGTCGCAGGGAGTCGGACACGACTGGGCGACTGATCTGATCTGATCTGATCTGATCTGATGGAAGAAAGTAGGGATGTAGAAGGTGAAATGTGTGAGGAAGAGTGGAGACCTAAAATGAGGCAGAATGAGGAAGAGAGAGAAGGCAGAAACAACATGAAAACAGAGACCACAACCTCCAGTGTGGGCAGAGATCAAGCATATTCAGAGTTTGGGAGATGGTGTTGAAACCATTCTAACCACTGAGAAACTAGAAGCCCAGTTCTAGAGAGGGTACCATTCTCTTGCAGGGAATGTTGCAAGGACTGAGGAGTAGAACTGGATGGATTCTCTTCTTTTTCCTCCAGTATTATTCTGATTCTCGGAAGCATTTTTATCTTCAAGCGACCACAAGTAGGAAAAAAAGAATGTGTGAGGCTGATGGGGGCTTCTGATTATGGATGGGGATTTGAACAAAGATTCATTCTTTTATGAGAACAGGCAGATTTACTACACCGGGTTTACAAAATCACATATATTTCATAGCTTTCTTTAACTGTTGTGAGCAGTGTGTGTGTTTGTGTGTGTGTGTGTTCGTGTGTGTGTGTGTTGGTCACTCAGTCATGTCCGACTCTTTGTGACCCCATGCATTGCAGCCTGCCCGGGTCCTCTGTCCATGGAATAATAAAATTTAAACCGTCATCTGAGATGTACACCTTATCTGAGACCAGGTTATCTCAATGACCCACGCCATGAAGAGAGAGCCTTTTTTTGTTTTTGTTGTTTAAAATTAAGCACTAATGCACAGTTGGCACCTTTTATGCCACCTATATTTTCTTGTCTGTAAACATGTAGTCTAAAAATGCTTGAGTAGTGTAATTCACATCATCTTTGAAGGATTACCTCATTGTTCAGTTTCTCGTTAATTTCATTTTGACTTTTTAAATAAAGATTTAAGTGATTCAAATAAAAATAATTATGTGATTAATACGTGATTTTGTTTTAAAAAGCAAATGATAATTCCAGTATATAGTGGTCAGTGATTTCCTACTTTAAAACTTAGGTTTTGTTGTTCTCTAAATGTAACACTGATTTGAAATATACCTTGGTTATGATTTAAATGAACCATGTTTATTGTAAAAGAAAATCAAGGGAACAAATTGAGAATTGCTTTACCTTAGATTTTTATGAATGTTTCTTTCTTGTACTGACTGTGTAAATCTTCCTGGAAAATGAACATTGAAGTCAGAGGTAAAGATACATAGTTATTATAACTTGAATTATTCATTAAACCATTGCAGTAGATGAATTTAGGATGTCATTTAGTGAGGTTTTATGTTTTTATTAATTTTTTTTTTGCATTAAGCCTTTTTGTAGGTAATTAGGCACACTCCACAAGTTTTTCAGATTTTTTTTAAAAAACGAACTGATTCAACTACTCATTTTATTTCATATTCCCAATGGATATTATCTCTAAGTGAGTGAAGTCGCTCAGTCGTGTCTGACTCTCTGCGACCCCGTGGACTGTAGCCCATCAGGCTCCTCCGTCCATGGGATTCTCCAGGCAAGAATACTGGACTGGGTTGCCATTTTCTTCTCCATATTATCTCTAAAATATATGCTAATATTTCCTCTATACCATATATCTAATAGACACAACTTATAAGGTATTTATTAGGTAAAACACATTCTATTAAGTCAATTTACTATGAAGCAGCATTATTCTAAGTTCTTTAGCTATGCTGATATCTTTAATTCTCTTAGCAGTCCTGTGAGACAGACATCACTATTTTTATCTCAATTTACAGATAAGGAAATGGAATCACAGAAAATGAAGTCATTTGCCCAGTCTTTTGTAATTTGTACTCCTAGTAAGGGACAAACAAAGGCTTTTAACCCAGATAGAAGGGGCTCCAATTAGCTCAAATCTTGATTAATCATGATGGTGTTCTGTCCAGAGTAAATCTGTACAGCCTCTGTTGAGATAATGGAAGAGTTTTAAAACAAACAGACTCCAGCTAACAGCCATGTAAATTATGTGTGACCTGTTTGTATTGTGAAGAATTTGCACTACTGTTTACGTTGTTTAAAAACCAGAGCATAGAAAAGCAATTCTAGATTAAGCTCTGATTCAAAAACCATTGATATTAGCCTAGATTCTAGGGATTGGTCAACTTTTTCTATAAAGGGCCTGAGAGTAGGTATCTGGACATATCCAGATACCTAATTTTTTCCTTTTTTAAAAATCCTTTAAAATGAAAAAAAAAAAAAATTCTTAGATCTTAGTCTATAATAGAAACAAGCTGCTGGCTTAATTTGGCCCATGAGCAGTATTTTGCCTATCCCTGGCATAGACTGATTGGGCATATGTATATTAATAGATTTAGACTCTCTCCTCTGCATGAACAAATTTCTCTTTTTACATGTCTTAAAATGTTTTGGCTTCAAAAGATGTTCTAGAATTCTCCATCTACCTCTCACTGCCTATCTAAAACTTGCCTTATCAGAGAATTGTAAGCTTCCAAGTCTACATGGATATGAGAGGCAAAAGTTATAGAATGAAGTATACAGAGCTTTGAGTATTCTCAGACCACATATTGATCTAGAGTTTTTTTATGATGATTTAAACCAGCATTTAAAATCCTTATTCCAGGAATCCTCTATTATAGAAAAACATAGTTTCAACTGCTTTCAGAAAACCTCTGATTCTGCAGAGCCTTTCTCGTCTATATTTTGCTCACTTTGAGTGAGGAAAAAATATATATACATTTCTTTCTCTGTGATTGTTCTGGAGTATCTTTGCTTTGAATAAAACCCTGAACCTTGAAAACAGGCTTCTTGAGCAATAAATTAGAAAAATGTTTTAGTAGTTTAAAATGATACATTAATGTGTGTTTTTGAGCATTTCAGTTAGAGATAATTGTTCACGGAGAGGGAGAAACAGTTTACCCAGTATCAATGATGCTCTGGGTAAGAAGGATGGGTATATTAACCAGAAACTTCAATAATGAAACAGTTCAATAGAAAATTTTCTTTTTAAGAAAATTATCACATTTTACATGTTTAAGTGAATATTTGTGTGGGCAGAGGCTTTCCTGTCTCTCTCCTGAAGTTTCCCTACAGAAGCAAACTGCTCAGTATTACAAAGCAAGGAATTTTTCTTAGTTATAAACTTTGCTGATTTAACAGCTGAATGTAACTTACTTGATGAATTTTTCTGAATAATAATGTAACTCTGGAGTATATAGTCTTCTTAGAGAATATTTTTGCATTGTGAACTTTAAAATGATAATCTGACTTGATTATGTTCTTTCTGTTTTGTTTCAGAAAGTATCTGCATGTCACATCTTCTTTTAAAGGCACATTTAAATGTGAAGTTAAAAAGGCAGAAGAAGCAGTAAAGAGAGGTATGTAATTACTTGTGGCCTGTATCATTATTGTCTGTTTAATCAGCAAACATTCATTGAGCAATTATTCTGAGACATAGGCTGCACTGTGTGGATCACAACAAACTAGAAAATTCTTAAAGAGATAGGAAAGCCAGACCACCTGATTGGCCTCCTGAGAAATCTGTATGCAGGTCAGGAAGCAACAGGTAGGACTGGACATGGAACAACAGACTGGTTCCAAATCCGGAAAGGAGTACATCAAGGCTTTATATCATCACCCTGCTTATTTAACTTATATGCAGAGTACATCATGAGAAATGCTGGGCTGGATGAAGCACAAGATGGAATCAAGATTGCTGGGAGAAAGATCAAAAACCTCAGATATGCAGATGACATCACCCTTATGGCAGAAAGCTAAGAAAAGCTAAAGAGCCTCTTTATGAAAGTGAAAGAGGAGAGTAAAAAAGTTGGCTTAAAACTCAACATTCAGAAAATGAAGATCATGGCATCCGGTCCCATCACTTCATGGCAAATAGATGGGGAAACAGTGGAAACAGTTCAATTCAGTTGCTCTGTTGTGTCCGACTCTTTGTGACCCCATGAACCACAGCACCCCAGGCCTCCCTGTCCATCACCAACTCCAGGAGTCCACCCAAACCCATGTCCATCAAGTCGGTGATGCCATCCAACCATCTCATCCTCTGTTGTCCCCTTCTCCTCATGTCCCCAATCTTTCCCAGCCTCAGGGCCTTTTCAAATGAGTCAGCTCTTTGCATCAGGTGGCCAAAGTAATGGAGTTTCAGCTTCAACATCAGTCCTTCCAATGAACACCCAGGACTGATCTCCTTAGGATGGACTGGTTGTATCTCCTTGCAGTCCAAGGGACTCTCAAGAATCTTCTCCAACACCACAGTTCAAAAGCATCAATTCTTCGGTGCTCAGTTTTCTTTATAGTCCATCTCTCACATCCATACATGACCACTGGAAAAACAGTGGCTGGCTTTATTTTGGGGGCTCCAAAATCACTGCAGGTAGTGACTGCAGCCATGAAATTAAAAGACATTTGCTCCTTGGAATAAAAGTTATGACCAACCTAGACAGCATATTAAAAAGCAGAGACTTGACTTTGCCAACAAAGGTCTGTCTGGTCAAAGCTATGGTTTTTCTGGTAGTCATGTATGAATGTGAGAGTTGGACTATAAAGAAAGCTGAGTCCCCCAAAATTGATGCTTTTGAACTGTGGTGTTGGAGAAGACTCTTGAGAGTCTATTGGACTGCAAGAAGATCTAACCAGTCCATCCTAAAGGAAATCAGTCCTAAATATTCACTGGAGGGACTGATGCTGAAGCTGAAACTCCAGTACTTTGGCCACCTGATGTGAAGAACTGATTCACTGGAAAAGACCTTGATGCTGGGAAAGATTGAAGGTGGAAGGATAAGGGGACAACAGAGAATGAGATGGTTGGATGGCATCATGGACTCAATAGAGATGAGTTTGAGTAAATTCCAGGAATTGGTGATGGACGGGGAGGCCTAGCATGCTGCAGTCCATGGGGTGGCAAAGAGTCAGACACAACTGAGCAACTGAACTGAACTGAATGCTGCTCTCACCATTGCAGGAATAACCACAATTAGTCAAATGTAATTCCTCCCTCTCAGGAACTTTATAACACATTTTCCATCTTTGGTTTTGTCTAAATATGATGTTATTTATTATTACAAAAATAATTAAATTCTAAGGACACACTTGAAACTAGATTGATGTATATCAGAAAACCCTAGGGACTTCCCTGATGGTCCAGTGGTTAAGACTCCATGTTGCCACTGCAGGAGACTTGGGTTCGATCCCCGGTCAGGGAACTAGATCCCACATGGCACAACTGAGTTCACATGTCGTAGCTAAAGATCCCATGTGCCACAACCACCCAGCACAGCCAAATTAAAAAAAAAAAAGAAACCCCCATTGTTCCATTTCAGAGTTAGATAATTTTAGAGACTGCTGTTACATCCACTTTAAGATAGAATGCTATACACAATCAGTCCTCCCACAAAAGGACAAAGTCGTCCTTCCCCAGTGATCTGGGAGTGAGGAGAAGCTCTGAATCCATATTTCATGGATTTTAGAGAGTTTCAGTCAACCAAACATTCAGTCGTGACTGAATTCGTATGTGTATGTATAGAGTATATGTAATATGTATATACCATATGAGACATATGTATATGGTATATGTATATACCATATGTATATGGTATATGTATATACCATATGTATATGGTATATGTATATACCATATGTATATGGTATATGTATATACCATATGTATATATGTTATACCATATGTATATGTTATACCATATGTATATTACCATATGTATATGGTATATGTATATACCATATATATGGTATATGTATATATTATGTATATTCTTGTATATGTATATGTAATATTACAGCCCACCTGCAATGCAGGAGATGGTGGCAGGAGCCATAGGTTTGATTTCTAGGTCAGGAGGAGGAAATGGCAACCCACTCTAGTATTCGGGAAATCTCACGGACAGAGAGAGCCTGGTGGCCTACAGTCTGTGGGGTTGCAAAGAGTCTGACATGAGTTGGCAACTAAATGAGTTGACATGAGTTGACAACAGGTGTATGCTCTGTAAGTTGTCATCCTTTAGAGGAAACACTATATAGCTACCTAATCTTGGAATGTGTGAAAACTGTAGAAGGAATATAGAATTTTCTGAAATTATTATCTGTAAGCCATTCTTACTGGTCATGTATGTATTATGTATATGTAATATTCATTTAAAGGTATTTGAAAGAATTTTATTCTATTAAATTATCTTGCTTCTGTTTCTAGCTGAACTCGTCCTGAAAGAAGCACAAATCAAAGTAAACTACTCTGACAGAACTCCTCTGTCTTCCTCTGCCAAGGTATGACATACAGTCTTCTTAAAGGGCAAACAGGGTCATTTGCTTTTTCCTATACATAGTTGTCTCTCTTGGGGAAGGCAATGGCACCCCACTCCAGTACTCTTGCCTGGAAAATCCCATGGACGGAGGATCCTGGTAGGCTCCAGTCCATGGGGTCGCTAAAAGTTGGACACGACTGAGCGACTTCACTTTCACTTTTCACTTTCATGCACGGGGAAGGAAATGGCAACCCACTCCAGTATTCTTGCCTGGAGAATCCCGGGGACGGAGGAGCCTGGTGGGCTTCCGTCTATGGGGTCGCACAGAGTCGGACACGACTGAAGCGACTTAGCAGCAGCAGCAGTTGTCTCTTATCACTTACTTCCTAAACCTTTAAACAAGCTGAGGAGATTAAGTTCATTTTAACACAAGGTAGACAGATGAGAGCAGAGAAAGGGGAGGAAACTCAGCAAGTTGGGGAAAGGCTAAGACTGAAAGCAAAGATGAACTAAACGTGGGGTGAATTGGGAACAGTGGGGAAGGGCATCACAACTCATTGCTTCAAAATGAAGGGAAAAGTATAAAGAAAGGGAGAAAATAATGAAAAGCTAAAAGAAAAAACTAGCCTATCAAGTCTCCCTGAAAATATCTCTTCAAATTATAGCTCCCTATGGACCTAAATGAATGGGGAGAGCAAAGAGAACACTAATAAGCAATCCTTCTTTCTATTGCCAGGAGTTATATACTATAATTATGAATATTAATGACAATGCTTCCAGCTTGCAAAGCTCTTTTCTTATGAGTTATTCCACACAGTTCATAAACATTCTCTGTAATCCTTGCAATATGCCCATGAGTAAGATAGGTTGTAAAGAACCATTATTATTAATTACAATACATAGCTACTAAGAGAAAAAGAATGTTTCTGCAGGACATGTAAGTTTGCTAACTTTTACCAAAAATACGGTACCAGACTTTCTACTGTGGTGCATATTTATCATTTGGCATATTTCTTTGCTTGCATGGGGTAAGGAGGTGTTTGGAGTAAAAAATGCTTTACTTCACCCTTCCTTCTTCCTCTTCTGCAGTCTCAGTGTAGGAATTCTTTCTGTAATTTGCTCTTAAACTTTTAAGGACCAAGGCTGTGTGTGAGGAAGAGCTCTCATATCTAACTGTCATGTATACGGGATGAAGTAAGAGAGTAGCACATGGTAATTCCCCAAAGTGCTCCATGGTTTTCCCAAAACTCTTTTACCTATTTCTTTTCATTTTTTTTAAGGTAAATGTAGACTGATCTTATTGTTACAGATTTTTAAAAGAAAAGTTTAAGCTTTATTTTGTCTTTTAAAAAAAATCAGTTTCCTTAGCTTCATGTATTTGCATGACAAGAGAAACAGACGCTTTCTAATGGGTCAGGACCTCCCTTTCTTCTTGCCTGAGCCCATTACCTCTCACTGCCTCTCTGCTCTGTGCTCTATAAGTCCATTGACAGGAAAGGTGGGGACGCCTTTGAGCAACTTGCTTTGTTGCTCTGATGTGCACTGACTTCTTTAACTCAGAGAAGAGAGCTAAGCAGAATGACCTCAGCTTTTGACCTCTTAAATTCCTCTAGGCAGTTGAGTGGTTGAGTTTGAAGTGCAGTACTTACCAAGCATTTACCATTTTCTTTTACAAGTCAGTGAAAGTAGGTTCACTCCATGGTCTACCCATCAAATGAGATGCCCATCTTTCACATCAGGTGGACGGAGCACGTCAAAAGTTTGTTCTTATTTGTGAAATAGTGATGAGGCATTATTTCTTTTCTGCCTGACTGGAGGGAAGATACTAGAGATAGAGTTAGGAATGAGCTGATATATCAAGTTAGAAGAAAAGAAAGACAGGCAGGCACTGGTATGGAGGCACTCTGAAAGGGAGAAAATCCAGGGATGGGATATTCTATAAGGGGAAAGTTTGGGGAGTATTAGTGAGGACTGTATGGAACTTGATATAGAGGAGACATTTTCTCTAGGCCTTTGATACAATTTTGTAGTCACAATTTCTTTTTTTTCCTGAAAAGAAGGCCTTAGGGATGGATCACATGATGAAGCATTGTCCATTCTCACAGACAAAGGCCAGGTACACTGAATGACTTTCCCACAGCTTTCACGTTGTTTGTGTGAAAGCCACTGTGACTTGAAAGAGAGCAGTGGCTCTTTCTCTAAAGACAGAGAAGACTTTGGAATATGCGCAAAAAGAGAACTGTGGGCTTGGGTTTGGTTTGTCTTCTTACCTGTTGGAACTTCATATCTATCAAGTATTTATTGAGTATTTACTGTGGTAGAATTGCATTAGGCAGTGTGACCTATCGCTGTTACCCTTGTGAAACCTCTGGATAATAGGATAATGAATATCAACTCAGCTCTCAGTAATTTAGTGGCATTATGTTCTCTCCTAACCAAATGTACTTTTCTAGGATGTATTACAGAAAGCTCTGGAAGATGTTAAAGCAAAGCAGAAGATTCTTCAAGAGAAGCAGAGGTAAGACAGGAGATTTTCTATTTGTTGGACCCCTCTGCACTATGTTAAAACAAACTCTGGTTTCACTGTAGACAGATTTGGTGATTATTATGACAGTTTCTCTTCCTTAGCCTGTGACATTTTATGCTATTCATCATTTTATGATGAATAAGTGAACTGCTCAAGGGGTCACCTGGCAGCTTCACTTTCTCTATGTCCTCTGCTATTTGAACTCTGAATGGTTAGTCCCGGTTTCTTCCCTCTTCCAGTACTGCTTTCAATTTAAGATGGACGATATTTCAGGTAAAAGTGTCACTTATATACAATTAAAATAAAAATAGCAAGCCTGTATTACAAAACCATTGTTTACATTGGTAAGGTTGACTTGCTGTCCAGCTCGGGTGTTAAACAAATTAAACTGAAAATAATAGCTGTTGTCCAAGTTAAGCCAGACTTTGAAAACTGTGGTAACTTTTAGAATCAAATGTTTAGGGACATGTTACTGGTTTTCAGCGTGTTTTGATATGTGTGAATTGTGATGTGCTATATGAACATGTGTGTGTGAGTCGCTCTGCTGCTGCTAAGTTGCTTCAGTCGTGTCTGACTCTGTGGGACCCCATAGACGGCAGCCCACCAGGCTCCCCTGTCCCTGGAATTCTCCAGGCAAGAATACTGGAGTGGGTTGCCAGTTCCTTCTCCAATGCATGAAAGGGAAAAGTGAAAGTGAGGTCGCTCAGTCGTGTCCGACTCTTAGCAGGCCCATGGACTGCAGCCTACCAGGCTCCTCTGCCCATGGGATTTTCCAGGCAAGAGTACTGGAGTGGGGTGCTGTTGCCGAGTCCAACTCTTTGTAACCCCGTGGACTGTAGCCCACCAGGCTCCTCTGTCCATGGAATTCTCTAGGCAAGAATACTGGAGTGGGTTGACATTCCCTTCTCCAGGGGACCTTCCTAACCCAGGGATTGAACCTGGGTCTCCTGCATTGCAGGCAGATTTTTCACTGTCTGAGCCACCAGGGAAGCCCACTATATAACCATAACTTTCCTCACAACTTAAATTTGAACTGTTAAGTATACATGTATCAAAATAAATAATAAATAACTGCCATAGGATTCTACTAAAAAGCAAAGGCCACTTTAAAGTCTTCAGAAAGAGCTGACTGATGACTTTTTTGTTATCACAATGACAGACATAAAAGCTGAGCGGCCTATATTTTATAATAATGCTAATTGGGGTGGACTTGTTTTTATAGCAAAATGCTTTTTTTTTTAACTTGAAGATAATCAGTATGCCATATCATAGAGTGATTATGTCATACCCTCTAATACTCTGTTTTGGGGTTCTTTACAAAATCAGTATTCTTTTTAGTTAAACAGTAGGAATCTAATTATAGAGTAGACATTTTTGAGAAAAAGTTTGATTCATATATATTTAACCCTATATGTTTGTGCATTTAAAAATACATAATATATTCATTCATGTCAGTAATTCCCTCAAAAAATCTAATGTTCTCTGTCATTACATCCACATAGAAGGACTGCTGAAGCTTTATTATTGTCCTTTAATGATAGATATATTTAATCAGTCCAGCAAGTATATTATATTACTTTTAATAGCCCATGATCATGAATTTGAAAAGAAAGAAGCTGTTTCTGTGGAATGAGGGGAGCTACAGGATGAGTGGAGGAAAAGAACTACGTTTGATACCATTCTTGGTGGAAAAGGAGAATGGCATTTGCCACACACCAGAAGTCTTCCAGATTCATGCTGAATATCATCTCTTTTAATCTTCATGGTATCCCAAGTGGCTTAGACAGATACAATTCCCATTTTTCAGACAAGAGGAAAAGTTGAAATGGCTCATCCATAGTCATATGGTCATTACAAAGATGAGCTTGTACTTGAAGTCATGACCCTCTTTCTGGTTCTTTTTTGCAAGTGCTTTTTAGCCTCCTGCTCCTATGATGGTTTCTTGTGTATTCTGCTGTCTCTTAATTTCTGCTTTTATACTTTTAATGCAAATGTCACATAAAATATAGTACAGCAGATAGAGTCAGAAAAACAGAGGCTGTTGTCCTTGTAAACATACTTCATTAACTTTGATTTACTTTTGAATTTGGAAAAAGAAAACTGAAGAATATCTTTTGGCACATTCCAATCTGTGTGGTCAGGAAGCAACAGTTAGAACTGGGTATGGAACAACAGACTGGTTCCAAATAGGAAAAGGAGTACATCAAGGCTGTATATTTCACCCTGCTTATTTAACTTAAATGTAGAGTACATCACGAGAAATGCTGGGCTGGATGAAGCACAAGCTGGAATCAAGATTTCCAGGAGAAATATCAATAACCTCAGATATGCAGATGACAGCACCCTTATGGCAGAAAATGAAGAGGAACTAAAGAGCCTCTTGATGAAAGTGAAAGAGGAGAGTGAAAAAGTTGGCTTAAAGCTCAACATTCAGAAAACGAAGATCATGGGATCTGGTCCCATCACTTCATGGCAAATAGATGAGGAAACAGTGGAAACAGTGGCTGACTTTATTTCTGGGCTCCAAAATCACTGCAGATGGTGATTGCAGCCATGAAATTAAAAGACACTTACTCCTTGGAAGGAAAGTTATGACCAACCTAGACAACATATTATAAAGCAGAGACATTACTTTGTCAACAGAGGTCCCTCTATTCAAGGCTATAGTTTTCCAGTAGTCATGTATGACTGTGAGAGTTGGACTATAAAGACAGCTGAGCACTGAAGAATTGATGCTTTTGAGCTGTGGTGTTGGAGAAGACTCTTGAGAGTCCCTTGGACTGCAAGGAGATCCAAGCAGTCCATCCTAAAGGAGATCAGTCCTGGGTGTTCATTTGAAGGACTGATGTTGAAGCTGAAACTCCAGTACTTTGGCCACCTGATGCAAAGAGCTGACTCATTTGAAAAGACCCTGATGTTGGGAAAGATTGAAGACACGAGGAGAAGGGGACAACAGAGGATGAGATGGTTAAATGGCATCACAGACTCAATGGACATGAGTTTGGGTGAACTCCAGGAGTTGGTGATGGACAGGGAGGCCTGGCGTGCTGTGGTTCATGGGGTCACAAAGTGTCAGACGCGACTGAGCTACTGAACTGAATCTGTGTAGAATATTTGGAGGTTTGAGAACATGCTGAAAGTTAGAAATCACATTCAGTATTAGAAATACCTACATTTTCACATGGTCAGATGATCATTTTTTAGAAATGCTGCAATGTACATTTAGGCCAGTTAATGTTTCACAATTCTGCTGTACTTTCTAGTTCTTATAAATTTAAATTGGCAAACTCATTTGTGAATCAAGGAACGCTTATGTTTGACTGGTATGGTTATTGCCAATCATGTTTATGCAAAATACTTGGCTATAGAGAGATACTGAATGCACCAACTAGGTTTTGCAAAATACCTGGATATTTTATGTTATGTTATGTTATGTTAAGTCACTTCAGTCGTGTCCGACTCTGTGTGACCCCATAGATGGCAGCCCACCAGGCTTCCCCGTCCCTGGGATTCTCCAGGCAAGAACACTGGAGTGGGTTGCCATTTCCTTCTCCAATGCATGAAAGTGAAAAGAGAAAGTGAAGTCGCTCAGTGATGTCTGACTCTTAGCGACCCCATGGACTGCAGCCTACCAGGCTCCTCCTTCCATGGGATTTTCCAGGCAAGAGTACTGGAGTGGGGTGCCATTGCCTTCTCCAACATATTATATATATATAGTTCCTTTATGTTTACCTTCTGAGTTAATTATTATTAGTTTGTAAAATGTATATTTTTACTTAATGATTTTTTTTAACTTTCTAAATGTATGCTAGAGAATTAAAAAAAGCAAGAACACTCACCCTGTTCTTTGGTGTGAACATAGAAAACCGAAGCCAAGCTGGGATGTTCATTTATAGTAGTAACCGCTTGATCAAAATGCATGAGAAAGTCGGCCCACAGTTGAAACTGAAGTCCTTGTAAGTATGTTTTTGTTTTCAGAGGCACAGGCAGGATGAGGTAAGATGTGGTAGGATCCTGTCTGTGGAGTTAGATGAGTAATTAATCATAATGGGAGCAGGTGTCCTGTCCCCCATCCACCCTTCCCATTAACGTGCAGGCATTCATCTGCCTAATTTATAATATCAGTAGGATTGCATGCCTGCTCTAAGGAAAAAGCACACTTTTGGAAATTTTACCATTTCTGTGCCATCTACTCGGGTGAAGTTGCTGATATTTCTCCAATTAAAAAATCATGCAAGCAGAGTAAAGAAATTTTAGAAAAGAAAAGTCCATAGTCTTGTAACACAACCCTTTCAACATTTTGTGTAGCCCCAGCATGAATGAGTTCTTGCCAGTTACCTGCATGAGCGTATATTCTTAGCACTCGCCAGCCTGCCTGGATTTCAGAGGAATACATTCTGGTGCTTTCCCAGTGGTCGGTCTGAAGCCCCACAAGCTGCTCTCGTGAATTACGTACAGCCCTGAAGAGAGACTGTAGAAAACTACAGAATCAGACAGGATAACCATGAGCAATAGGATAGCTCAGGGGAACATTTCTTCATCTTGTCCCCTCACTCTCAAGGAGGTCATGATTCATTCATTTGTTTATTCAGCAAGCACTGGTATTATAGTGTCATGTGCGACTGTATTAAACTCTGCAGACAAAATGGTGAAGACCTACTACCTTTTGCTGAGGAACTTATAGTCCAGTGAGAAGGCCAAGTGTATGAATACATATTTTTTATATTGTGTGGAAACAGTGAGAATGATCTTCTAAAATATAAATTAGTTTACTCTCTTGCTTAAAATCCCAGTGCATGTAGAATAGCCCTGGTTTTCATTTTCTGCCAGTGATCTGGCTTTGCCTGACTCTGGGACACCCACTCTGATACCCACCCTCTGACAGCATTCTGTGCACACCGGCAGGCATCTTGTTTCTCAAACATCCTAAACTCATTTCTACCTTTGGGCCTTGACATTTGCTATTCCCTCTGCTTTGAACCTTCTGTCCTCAGATCTTCTTACTGATGGTCCTAGCATGTCGCTCAGGCATCAGCTCTGAGATCTGCTCCACAGGAAGGTCTCTTGGACTATCTAATTAAAATTAGCCTCTGACATCACTCCTTCCACCTTATCTCTCTTCACATATTATGGCACCTGCTGTATTTTGCTTACACCGCTTACACCATCTGAAATTATCTTGTCACCCATAATGGCTTTCAGCCTTTAATAGAAGAGAAACCTCATAAACAGGGACCTTATCTTCCTTATTCATAACATATTCCTGGTTTCTGGCATGGGACCAGGTGCTGAGCATGAATGAATTGATAAATAAACAAACAAATATCTGTTTTAGGCAAGGACCAGGTGCAAAAAGAGCCTCTTTGGAGGGGCAGTAAACCAAACCTGGGAAAGTTAAGTTAGGTCTCCTGGAAGAAATGATGCCCAAATTTAGGCTTACAGAATGAATAGTTGAAGGAAGGGCAGGGTAGAAAGGTGAAGTGATGGAAAACATGATGGAAAGCCCCAAATTGGGAAGGCATGGCTTGTGCGCCAGTTGTAGGCAGAGGCCCTGGGAGCCCCTGAAGAGCCGATTTCTGGACGCCTTTTCCCCAAACAGGTTATAGCACTAAGCTGAAGAGCCCAGCCACATACATCAAGAGCTGCTGAAATGTGAAAAAAAAAATCAAGTTTATCCATCAGGCTATTCCTTTCTCAGATAGTACCGCCTGTATATTCCCTTAATAGATTTCACTGAGCAACCGTGGACCTCTGCAATGATGAGGAGAAATCCAACCTGACAGGTGAAACAAGGATGAAAAAAAGCGACTGTCTGGCCTGTATTGTTAAGAGGACTGTGCCAGTTTGTCTCTGCAAGGCATTGTTAGGGGTGTTTACTGCTTCAAGGCCTCATTTTCCTACTCACCCTGACTTCCCATGTCAGGTTATAGGTTTAGAAAAGGAGTCATATTAATTCAGTAATGACATATTAAGAAATTTTATATTATGGGACCAAACACAACTGGAATGACCATTGACTTACATTAAAAAGTACAGTTATAACTTGTTAACTTGACATGCTTTGGACCAAATGACTGAATTTATTTTTTTAATTGATTTTGAAAGATAAATACTAGCCTTTTCTGTTTTCTTAGCTTAATTTCACATAATTTATATATGTATTTATTCTTCCAGACTTGGTGAAGGTATAGTTGGAATTGTTAATATACCCTTGGAGATCATGGAACCATCCCATAATAAACAGGAATTTCTCAATGTCCATGAGTATAATCATCTTCTAAAAGTTATGGGACAGTACTTGCTCCAGTACTGTAAGGACACCGGGATCAGTGAGTATTCAGTAGCTATGATAAGAGATGCTTAATGGGGATTCAGTTGATGATGTCTGTACTCTGGAATGATTGCACTGATTCAGATAGACAGTAACCCAAAAGCCTGAAACAGAGCACCTGAATTAAGAAAACAAAGGGGAAATAGGAAAGAACTTAGTCTCAGAATCTTCCCTAGAATATTACATGAAAAATAAGGCAGCAGATTAAAAATTATAAGAGGAGGGCAATCAGAGAGCAGTATGCAATGGCAGCTGATCATGTAGGAAGGGGGCAGAAGTTTGCTGGAAATAAGCTGAGAACCACCCAAAGGACACTCTAGGACTCTGCTGTATAGGAGTGCAGAGTCCCACACAGACCTAAGCAACTCCTATTGTTGTTGTTTAGTAGTTAAGTTGTGTCCAACTCTTTGCATCTCCGTGAAATACAGCACGCCAGGCTTCCCTGTCCTTCACTGTCTCCTGGAATTTGCTCAAACTCGTATCTATTGAGTTGGTAATGCCATCCAACCATCTCATCCTCCTTCTCCTCTTCCCCTCAGTCTTTCTATAGAGTAATCATTGTCGACCCTGAATAATTGTAGATATGTTAAACCTTGTTTTGTATATTTGACAAGTCTCAAATATGTTAATTACAGAAAGATTTAGAAGAAAAATCACTACATACACTTGAAAATGTAAAAAGATAAAATGAACTCATCTAGAAAATTTGATTTATTCAGATCACCTCACTCTCCAGAGACGCTTGACAATTAAGTGGTGTGATGATAATGAGTGATTCAGTCACTAAGTCGTGTCTGACTCTTGCAAGTCCTTGGACTGTAGCCTGCTGGGCTCCTCTGTCCTTGGAATTCTCCAGGCAAGAATTCTGGAGTGGGTTGCCATTTCCTTCTCCAGGGGATCTTCCAGACCCAGGAATCAAACCCAAGTGGACAGATTCTTTACCGACTGAGCTATGAGGGAAGCCACATGAAGTGGTGTGCTGTGCATTAATTAAGCTTCCTTTAAATTTTGCAGACATATTGCTTCATTTATGGAAATACATAGGCTACTGTGTATTTGTTCAGTGAATTGCATGAAGTATGTATAATTCATGCATATCAAAAATTATGTCCTACCCTTGAGACAACTTAAAATCTTATTATTGTTTCACTTGAAGTTGTAATTTTAGAATTTGTGTGTGTGTGTGTGTGTGTATTTGCCCACTCTGCTCGGTCCTGAAATTGTCTCACACCGGTGAAACAGGAAAAAGTGAAAGAACATACAAATATAAAGGTGGGAATGACATTGAGGATGTTAATTTCCTGCCAGTGCTGGAGTTTCCTGTCATAGTCTAAAACCTCCTCAGAGTGTGATCTGTGGACTAGCTGCATCAGCATCATCTGAGGGCTTGGTGTACATGCAGAATCTGAGGCCTCATCCAAGACCTACTGGATTAAAATCTGCATGTTAGCGAAGTCTTCAGGGGATGTGAACACACAATAAAGTTTAAGAAACACTTCTCTGAAGAGTACGTGCATGTTACTTATGCTTAGCAAAGGCATACTTTTTCACATGTATGTTTTGTTCTCAGAGACATGTTTGAAGTTATATTGAATGTAGGAAAGACTATGTTATTTGGCAGGGTGTGCTTGAATCTGTATAAAACATTGGAAGGTACAGAGTGAGGTTGTATAAATCAGTGATCTACTCACTGGTCTTTAAATGCTAACATAACATGGTTCAAAAAGAAAACGTTAAGCATTTGAAAATTATGTAACTTCCTCCATCTTCATAGTTTCTCCATAATCCCTTCTTTGTCTTGTTTATCCTTGCTTATCTTTGTTCAGTCACTAAATTGCATCTGACTCTATGACCCTATGAACTGCGGCACACCAGTTCCTTGTCATTCACTAACATCCAAGGTTTGCTCAAACTCATGTCCATTAAGTCTATGATGCCATCCAGCCATCTCATCCTCTGTTGCCCTCTTCTCTTCCTGTCCTTAATCTTTCCCATCATTAGGGTCTTTTTCAATGAGTCAGCTCTTCACGTCAGGTGGCCAAAGTATTGAAGCTTCAGCTTATCCTTAGAATAAAGAATTAAGTCCTTGGAAGGAATTAGGCATTCAGTTTAAAGATTATAGGAATGATTTCAATCCAACCCAGATTTACTCAAGACAGTCATATGCAGTCCTGATTGTAGGGGCTGTCTCTGTAACTTCCTTTGGAGTGTGGGTGCCCTCCAAACATGGTACTGTCAACTCCACAGAGTGTGACTTTCCAGGTTTCTCCCCTCTGTGTAACTTCCTATCCCTATTTTATCTACCTAACTTTTTCAAAGTCTTTTCAACAGAAGATATAGTATGATTCAAAATAAGTAAGTTATATTTGTATGTTAATCACTAATGGTTAAAGACATGTTGATGTCCTAGTTCCATCCTTGTCCATGAATGGAGTTAGGGCTAGAGGTTGCTCTCACAAAAGATGTTCCTCTAGAAAGAAAGCAGAGAGTGGAGAAAGGAGAGTGAGCACGTATATTTCCTCACATATCTCACAACTTCATCCCCAGAGTTCAGTATCAAACTGAATCAAGTAATCAAGGTCAGAATTGGTAGTCTCAGGAACTGTGTTGAGGAGATTGACCTTCAAGGTCTCTGCTTATTAATTCCCACAAGAAGAAGCAAAGTTATGTAATGCTTGACTAACCCTCTGAAAGTCAATATTACAGACACACGATTTTAATGAAAAGTATCTGGGTAGATTTTTAACCTTATAAATAAAAGATTCAGTTTTTGTATTTGCTGTAAATCTGATCTGTTTCTATGGAAAATTGGGCCCTTGTATTTAAAAATCCAATCAGCAGAAAAAGAAATGGCGAGGTAATGATTTTGTGTCATTTGTCAGATCTGCATTTACTTTTGGCACAGTTGATGCTAAGAATCTCAGAAGTATTCTTCTTGTCTGAGTTTGTCCTCACGTCACTGTCTGCTACTGTATTTTCTGAAACTTTATGCATCCTTACAGTAAAATGGAAATATTAATCATCAGCTTTTTGGAATAGAGAGAGAAGGAGAAGGAAAAGATAGGGAGAAATAGCAAATGAAATTTGAATTTGAACAGAAGTAATTACATAGAAATGTATCACTAAAATTTTTCAAAACAGATCAGATTATAGCTGATCAGCTAAAATGAAATTTATGATGCAATAAACACAGCCTTTACCAGCAGAACTCAAATCATAAGGCCCAGGTTGGCAATAAGGTTAAAAGTTGTTCAGTCCAGTCACCCACCCCCACCATGCATGAATCCGCTTTACCTCACCCGCCCCTGCCCCAGGCACTGTGTGTGTGTGTGTTCAGTCATGTCAGTCATGTCCGCCTCTTTGAAACCCCATGAACTATCTATCACCCACCAGGCTCCTCTGTCCATGGGATTTCCCAGGTAAGAATACTGAAGTGGGTTGCATTTCCTCCTCTATGGGATCTTCCTGACCAGGGATCAGACCCACATCTCCTGCATTGGCAGACAGGTTCTTTACCACTGAGCCACTTGGGAAGTCCCAGGCAAGTGGAAACCATTTTATGCCTAAACAGGGTAAAATTTTTCTCATGAAATAAAAATTGCTACTTCTTGAGGCAGCTATGAATCTTTGCACAACTGTATTAGAAAATACATTTTTATGTTAATGTCAAATCTATTTCTCATGTGTTCTTTTATTCATTCATTCATTCATCGGTGCCAGGAGCAGAATGTTACAGGACCAATGAGTCAGACATGGTCCACCCTCTCTGGGAATTTACAGTTTAGTAGGGCTAACACAGTTTGACAATTAGAAATGGGATTGGTACCCAAGAGAGAAGAATGAGTGTGTAGGAGCCAGCTATGAGGAGCTCACAGTGTAGAAGCTAGGGAAGGCCTCCCTGAGGAAGAGATACTTCCTGAAGCTTGAGAAGGAGTTAGCAAGGCTAACGTCCTTCTTTCCCCTTGGGGCGGGAAGGATAGGCCTAAAGCCTTTTCAAATGGCAGCCTTCAGGTGTTTGAAGTCTTTTGTCTCTCTTTTCAGTTTTATTTTGCCCCAATACTTCCAAATTCTGTTGTTACTCTTTCTTTGACAAGGCATTAAATATATTCACCATTTTAACATTATTCTTTATAAAGTGTATCACCTAGAAACAAAAACTTCAGATGAAATCTTGTGTAAAGTGGGATTATCATTTCTTAAGTTGTAATTCTGTTGCGGTAGCCTAATATATTCATTTCAATAAGTACATTATTGACCCTCAGTGTCTTTATTAGCAATTAAAATCCTTAATAAAATGTTGAATGTGTGTGAAGTCGTATCTCTTTTATGTTTTTCCAATAAGTGTTTTGGACACTAGAGTAGAATCTTACATTTATTCCTATTAAATGTAATCTCTTTATTAGGCCTCAGTTTTTCATATGAAAAAAATGGGAACTTTTTTGGAATCTGATGTTGACTTTTACCTAATGTGCGGTTTTTCCTGCTTTGTGAGGTTTGGCCAGTATTTTCGCTATGAATTTTATTTAAATCCTGTTGCACAGGATACAGAAAGCAAGCACTTGGCCTTCTCCTGACAACCTCCAGTGAGGTAGAAATGGGACACTGGGTGAGGACAGTTAGCCATATTCTCAATTTCTCAGTCTGTATAATTTTGAGAGTAAGGGATGATATTTGTTAAGCGAATAATCCTTTTTAAAACAGATAATTCTTTATGCCTTAGCTTGGGCTGCTATAGCTAGATACCCTAAACTGACCAGTTTATGAACACCATAAATTTATTTTTCATAGATTTGGAGGTTGGAAGTCCAAGGTCAGAGTACCGGCATGGTTGGGTTCTGGTGAGAACTCTTCTTCTGGTTTGCAAACTGGTGACATCTTGTTGTATCCTCCTGTGGTGGAAACAGGGGTGAGCAAGCTCTCTGGCTTCTTCTTATAAGGGCCCTGATGCAATTCATGGTGGGTTTCCCTCATGATCTCATTGCCTCCCAAAGGCCCTCCCTCTGAATACCATCACATTAGAAATTAGGTGTCAAATAGAAATTTAGGAGGTACACAAACATTCAGCCCATAACTGTGCAGTAGCTCAATAGAGTTAGCTGCCTACAGCAAAATTTTGTTTCTCTTACGATATATTTAAGTCTCTGAGATCACAGGAAAGTACTTTAAGAAAAGTGAAACACAACATTCTTTTAGGAATCCACACTGAGCGAGGAAGCCTGTGGAAGTATTAAAAGGTGAGACTTTGAGACAAATTTATCTAAAGATGTCGGTTGAGAAGCCATATTTTTTTTATATTTATTTATTTATGGCTTTTCTGGATCTTTATTGCTGTGCAGACTTTCTCTAGTTGTAGAGAGCGGGGCCTGTTCTCTAGTTGCAGTACACAGGCTTCTCATTGCGATGGCTTCTCTTGTTGCAGAGCTTGGGCTCTAGGGCTCATGGGCTTCATTAGTTGCTGTGCATGGGCTCGTTGGTTTTGGTTCCCAGACTCTCGAGCACAGGCTCAGTAGGTGTGGGGTATGGGCCTAGTTGCTCCACGGCTTGTGAGATCTTCCCAGACAAGGGATCCAAGCTGTGTCTCTTACCTTGACAGGCCGATTATTTACCACTGAACCACCAGGGAAGCCCCAGCAAGTCATATTTTTTTTAATTCCGTTTTTGAAGTTATGAATTTTGTGTATTCTATTTTTAAAATATTGTATTTTATCATTTATTTAAATACATTTTCATTCTGGTGTTAGGGGCTGAACTGTGTCTCCTCTGAATTCATATGTTTTAGTCCTAATTCCCAGAACCCCCAGAATGTGATTATATTTGGAGACAAGACCTTTAAAGAGGTGATTATGTTTAAATGAGGCCATTATGGTGAGTCCTAATCTAACGTGACTAGTGTCCGTACAAGAAGAGGAAATGTGGACTCACAAAGATACACCAGGGATGGGTGTGCACAGAGAACAGACCTGGGAGGACACAGGGAGAAGGTGACCATGTGCAAGCCAAGTAGAGAGGCCTCGGGAGAAACCAAACCTGCTGACACAGTGATCTTGGACTTCCAGGCTCCAAAGCTGAGAGGAGATAAATTTGTGTTGTTTAAGCCACTCAGTATGCGGTGTTTTGTTATAACAGCCCTAGTAAACTAATGGCAACCCACGCCATTATTCTTGCCTGGAAAATCCCATGGATGAAGGAGCCTGGTAGGGTGCACTCCATGGGGTCGCTAAGAGTCAGACACCACTGAGCAACTTCACGTTCACTTTTCACTTTCCTGCACTGGAGAGGGAAATGGCAACCCACGCCAATGTTCTTGCCTTGAGAATCCCAGGGACAAGGGAGCCTGGTGGGCTGCCGTCTATGGGGTCGCACAGAGTCAGACACAACTGAAGCAACTTAGCAGCAGCAGCAGCAGCAAACTAATATATATGGTAAATTGCAAAATTAGATGGATTTAGAGACAATATCTATTTCTGCTTTATTGACTATGCCAAAGCCTTTGACTGTGTGGATCAAAATAAACTGTGGAAAATTCTGAAAGAGATGGGAATACCAGACCACCTGACCTGCCTCTTGAAAAACATATATGCAGGTCAGGAAGCAACAGTTAGAACTGGACATGGAACAACAGACTGGTTCCAAATAGGAAAAGGAGTCCATCAGGCTGTATATTGTCACCCTGCTTATTTAATATATTTGCAGAGTACATCATGAGAAATGCTGGGCTGGATGAAGCACAAGCTGGAATCAAGATTGCCTGGAGAAATATCAATAACCTCAGATATGCAGATGACACCACCCTTATGGCAGAAAGTGAAGAAGAACTAGAGAGCCTCTTGATGAAAGTGAAAGAGGAGAGTGAAAAAGTTGGCTTAAAGCTCAATATTCAGAAAACTAAGATCATGGCATCTGGTCCCATCACTTCATGGCAAATAGATGGGAAAACAGTGGAAACAGTGGCTGACTTTGTTTTGGGGGGCTCTGAAATCACTGCAGATGGTGATTGCAGCCATGAAATTAAAAGGCACTTACTCCTTGGAAGGAAAGTTATGCCCAACCTAGACAGCATTATTCAAAAGCAGAGATATTACTTTCCCAACAAAGGTCCGTCTAGTCAAGGCTATGGTTTCTCCAGTAGTCATGTATGGATGTGAGAGTTGGACTATAAAGAAAGCTGAGTGCCAAAGAATTGGTGCTTTTGAACTGTAGTGTTGGAGAAGAATCTTGAGAGTCCCTTCGACTGCAAGGAGATCCAACCAGTCCATCCTAAAGGAGATCAGTCCTGGATTTTCATTGGAAGGACTGATGTTGAAGCTGAAACTCCAATACTTTGGCCACCTGATGCGAAGAGCTGACTCATTTGAAAAGACCCTGATGCTGGGAAAGATTGAGGGCAAGAGAAGGAGATGACAGAGGATGAGATGATTGGATGGCATCACCGACTTGATGGACATGGTTTTGGGTGAACTCCAGGAGTTGGTGATGGACAGGGAGGCCTGGAGTGCTGTGGTTCATGGGGTCACAAAGAGTCAGACACCACTGAGCGACTGAACTGAATTGATTATGAAATCCATAAACCCATCATCCAACCCTAACAATTATCAACTCCTGAGCAATCTGGTTTTATCCATACTCCCACCTACTCCCCCACAACTGGAAGGTGGAGGAAATTCCAGACACTTTATATCTGTATATATTTTAGCATGTATTCTTAAAGAAAGAACTCTGTTTAAAAACATGTTGCTAAGTGGCTTCAGTTGTGTTCGACTCTGTGCGACCCCATAGATGGCAGCCCACCATGCTTCCCAGTCCCTGGGATTCTCCAGGCGAGAACACTGGAGTGGGTTGCCATTTCCTCCTCCTGTTTAAAAACATGACCACAATACAAATATGTCATCTAAAAATTATCAATACTTTCTTAATATCATAAAAATATCCTATATCTTATTTATATTTTGAATTTTCTGTTATATTTCATAGCTCCTCTGTCCTATCCTCTTATTTCTCTTTATTGCTCCCTCTCTCTCTCTCTCTTTTTTTTTTTGGTAATTTATTTGTAGGAAGAATTAGTTGTCTTACAGTTTTCACAGTTTAAATTTTTCTGACAGCATTACTGGGTGTAGTTTAACAGATTCTTTCATTCTGTTTATTTTATTTCTCTGTAAATTGGTAGAATCTAGCAGCTTGACCAAATTCAGGTGTGTTCTTTTGTTACTGTTTTATCAAGATGCTTCGCAGGTTATAGAGTGTTCTATCAGGAGCCATAAATTGTTCTCTTTTAATAATATTAACAATTAGTGATCAGTACTCATATCCCTTAAGAGTCCCAAAATCTTGCATTCTAATTCAATCAATTTTCATTGCTTATTAACTAATACTTCTAATAAGAAGAACTTCTTTTATCAGCCATGTGATTACCCATGTTTGTTGGGACCTTGCTATTGACAGCAGCAACAGTAGAACTCTATACCACTAAAAAAATTGCATTGGCTAAAAGCTTTATGTGAGAGGAATTGGAGATAAAATATCCAAAAACATTATAGACATTTTTGCTTTATTTTTATTGCATAAATATATATTCTCTTTAAAATTGTTACTTTGTGCCAGTTCCCAGAAAATAGCAGGATGGTTCAGGAGTTCAATGCATTGACTTCTGTTTTTTTAAAAATATCACAGTCTTAGATTTTATCCATTACACTGCTTTCACCTGATAATTGAAATTATCACCATTGACAGCACTTAACACTTCTTTTTCTTTCTGACTGCACTTGTATTGTTATCATGATAATGATATTTTTAACATCTACAAGGAAATTTCTTGCTAAAACATCTCAGAAGATCTCACCTATATTGCAAATAAAATATGAAAAAGCCAGCCCTTCTTTTGTCTTGAATTAAATACACTTTGAGTCTTACAGTTTGATTTTTCCCTGCCATACAAGAAGCAAAGCCTCAACACTCTTCATTATTCTGCATGTGTGTACTTTAGAAAAAAAGAATAAGTTGTATCTAATGATTGAATTTAAGACAGCGAAATCAGAATTAAACAATTAAACATAAGTTGTGTTAACAACAACAACAAAGAATCTTTAGACTTTTGAGACCATTAAGTCACGGTGCTTTGTGTATGTCTAAGAAAACTAAGATTGTGGCATCTGGTCTCATCACTTCATGGCAAATAGATGGGGAAACAGTGGAACAGTGGCTGACTTTGGTTTTTTGGGCTCCAAAACCCCTGCAGATGGTGATTGCAGCCATGAAATTAAAAGACGCTTACTCCTTGGAAGGAAAGTTATGACCAACCTCAGATCAGATCAGTCGCTCAGTCGTGTCCGACTCTTTGCGACCCCATGAACCGCAGCACGCCAGGCCTCCCTGTCCATCACAAGCTCCCAGAGGTCACTCAGACTCGCATCCGAGTCAGTGATGCCATCCAGCCATCTCATCCTCTGTCGTCCCCTTCTCCTCCTGCCCTCAATCCCTCCCAGCATCAGAGTCTTCTCCAATGAGTCAACTCTTCGCATGAGGTGGCCAAAATACTGGAGTTTCAGCTTTAGCATCATTCCTTCCAAAGAAATTCCAGGATTGATCTCCTTCAGAATGGACTGGTTGGATCTTCTTGCAGTCCAAGGGACTCTCAGGAGTCTTCTCCAACACCACAGTTCAAAAGCATCAATTCTTCGGCGCTCAGCCTTCTTCACAGTCCAGCTCTCACATCCATACATGACCACAGGAAAGACCATAGCCTTGACTAGGCGAACCTTTGTTGGTAAAGTAATGTCTCTGCTTTTGAATATGCTATCTAGGTTGGTCATAACTTTCCTTCCAAGGAGTAAGCGTCTTTTAATTTCATGGCTGTAGTCACCATCTGCAGTGATTTTGGAGCCCAGAAAAACAAAGTCTGACACTGTTTCCACTGTTTCCCCATCTATTTCCCATGTAGTGATGGGACCAGATGCCATGATCTTCGTTTTCTGAATGTTGAGCTTTAAGCCAACCTTTTCACTCTCCACTTTCACTTTCATCAAGAGGCTTTTTAGCCCCTCTTCACTTTCTGCCATAAGAGTGGTGTCATCTGCATATCTGAGGTTATTGATATTTCTCCCGGCAATCTTGATTCCAACTTGTGTTTCTTCCAGTCCAGCATTTCTCATGATGTACTCTGCATATAAGTTAAATAAACATGGTGACAATATGCAGCCTTGACGTACTCCTTTTTCTATTTGGAACCAGTCTGTTGTTCCATGACCAGTTCTAACTGTTGCTTCCTGACCTGCATACAGATTTCTTAAGAGGCAGATCAGGTGGTCTGGTATTCCCATCTCTTTCAGAATTTTCCATAGTTTATTGTGATCCACACAGTCAAAGGCTTTGGCATAGTCAATAAAGCAGAAATAGATGTTTTTCTGGAACTCTCTTGCTTTTTCCATGATCCAGCAGATGTTGGCAATTTGATCTCTGGTTCCTCTGCCTTTTCTAAATCCAGCTTGAACATCAGGAAGTTCACGGTTCACATATTGCTGAAGCCTGGCTTGGAGAATTTTGAGCATTACTTTACTAGCGTGTGAGATGAGTGCAATTGTGCGGTAGTTTGAGCACTCCTTGGCATTGCCTTTCTTTGGGATTGGGATGAAAACTGACCTTTTCCAATCTTGTGGCCACTGCTGAGTTTTCCAAATTTGCTGGCATATTGAGTGTAGCACTTTCACAGCATCATCATTCAGGACTTGGAATAGCTCCACTGGAATTCCATCACCTCCACTAGCTTTGTTCGTAGTGATGCTTTCTAAGGCCCATTTGACTTCACATTCCAAGATGTCTGACTCTAGGTCAGTGATCACATCATCATGATTATCTGGGTCTTGAAGCTCTTTTTTGTACAGTTCTTCTGTGTATTCTTGCCACCTCTTCTTAATATCTTCTGCTTCTGTTAGGTCCACACCATCTCTGTCCTTTATTGTGCCCATCTTTGCATGAAATGTTCCTTTGGTATCTCTGATTTTCTTGAAGAGATCCCTAGTCTTTCCCATTCTGTTGTTTTCCTCTATTTCTTTGCATTGATCACTGAAGAAGGCTTTCTTATCTCTTCTTGCTATTCTTTGGAACTCTGCATTTAAATGTTTATATCTTTCCTTTTCTCCTTTGCTTTTTGCTTGTCTTCTTTTCACAGCTATTTGTAAGGCTAGACAGCATATTAAAAAGCAGAGACATTACTTTGTCCACAAAGGTCCATCTAGTCAAGGCTATGGTTTTTCCAGTAGTCATGTATGGATGAGAGAGTTGGACTATAAAGAAAGCTGAGTGCCAAAGAATTGATAGTTTTCAACTGTGGAATTGAAGAAGACTCTTGAGATTCCCTTGGACTGCAAGAAGATCCAACCAGTCCATCCTGAAGGAGATAACTCCTGGGTGTTTTTGGAAGGACTGATGTTGAAGCTGAAACTCCAATACTTTGGCCACCTGATGTGAAGAGCTGACTTATTTGAAAAGACCCTGATGCTGGGAAAGATTGAGGGCAGGCGGAGAAGGGGACGACAGAGGATGAGATGGTTGGATGGCATCACCGACTCAATGGAGATGAGTTTGAGTACACTCTGGGAGTTGGTGATGGACAGGGAGGCCTGGTGTGCTGTGGTTCATGGGGTTGCAAAGAGTCAGACACAACTGAGTGACTGAACTGAACTGAAGTGAAATTAAAGAGAATCCTGGTAGAAAGAAAAATCATGCTAACCTAGGTGTTGGGGTGGTAGGCTGCAGTCCGTGGGGCCGTTAAGAGTCGGACACGACTGAGCTTCACTTTGACTTTTCACTTTGATGCATTGGAGAAGGAAATGGCAACCCACTCCAGTGTTCTTGCCTGGAGAATCCCAGGGACAGGGAAGCCTGGTGGGCTGCCGTCTCTGGGGTCGCACAGAGTCGGATATGACTTAAGCGACTTAGCAGTAGCAGCAGGTGTTGGGGAGACTTAGGTAGCTGACTAAGCTTTTGCCTGTGATAACACAGAATGTTTTGTGGATATACTTATATTATTATGTCTAATTTTGATTTCCATTCTTTAGAAACAATAGGAAAAATTAGTGCATATATAGAAAAGCTATGAATGTGACTAAATAAAAATATAACCAAAAAAAATGAAAGTGAAATTGTTTCTTTATAAGGAAGAACTCAGTAGAAACATAACTTTCCTTAAGTTTGTTTTTGAAGATGTCCTTATAAGGCTTCCCTCCATCTTCCTGCACATATGGTGTAGTTCTGAACTGGGAGGAGTCACGAAGCCTAAGGGACCTTAGAGTGTGGCTTGGAATGCTTGAATCCCTGGCTACTGATGATTGTCAAAGATGGCATTATGTCTTGTACATATATGTGCTACATTTTTTCAAATATAGAGATATAGTTGTGAGTAGTAAGACATAAAATCACATAAAAGTATGATTGAATTCATGATTTATTTATTTTGTCATCATGTATTTTATCAAGTCAGGATGGTGGTGGTTCTAAAATCATTTTTTTCAGCTTAAGGAGATCCTCGTGGGAAGCAGCTAATATGGAATGAAAGAAAATGATGCTCCATTGTCAGGTGAAGTTATGACGTTACTGCAAAGTTGGACCAACTCTGCAATTCCTGGAGTTTTGCTATGGAGCCTGCTGTGTGCAGCTGCCACCTAATTGTACCATCGACTGTACTGTACTGGGAGATGGACCCAACCACCTCAACCACATGCAGGAGCCAAGAGAAAGAAGGGCGCTGGAGACACCTTAACACTGCTGAAGACATCTCACCTTATTTTCCTTCAATTCAAATCAAGTTTTTGGGAAGTGATCATATAGGGCCTCTCTCATCTCACATACACTACACACTTTCTAAGCCATCATGGCAGCTCTTCCTGATAAGTGGTAGTTGGCCTCAAGAGTTTATGGGCATCACTACCAGCTAATCAGAGTTGGTATGTCACTTGAAACCAGTTTCCTATCCCTAACCCAGAGATGCTATCAAGACCATAAATGATCACACAAGGGATCAGCTTCGCAAGGGTCTCATATATGGCTTGGCTAAGAATTACAAAGATAAGGACAAGCAGGACAGTGTTCACCAGAGGAGAAAGTGTGATCTACAGTCCTCCAAGAATGGATGTGTAATTTCTATTTGAGATCTTTAATGTTCAGTTCAGTCGCTCAGTCGTGTCCGACTCTTGTGACCCCATGAACTGCAGTACACGAGGCTTCCCTGTCCATCGTGGACTCCAGGAGCTTACCCAAACTCATGTCCATTGAGTTGGTGATGCCATCCAACCATCTCATCCTGTCGTCCCCTTCTCCTCCTGCCTTTAATCAGCATCAGGATCTTTTCCAGTGACTCAGTTCTTTGCATCAGGTGGCCAAAGTATTGGAGTTTCAGCTTCAACATCACTCCCCAGGTCGGTAGGTGCCCAATATGCTACTGGATAAAAGTGGAGAAATAACTCCAGAAACAATGAAGAGATGGAGCCAAAGCAAAAACAACACCCAGTTGTGGATGGGACTGGTTTTGCAAGTAAAGTCCGATGCTGTAAAGAGCAATATTGCATAGGAACCTGGAATGTTAGGTTCATGAATCAAGGCAGATTGAAAGTGGTAAAACAGGAGATGGCAAGAGTTTACCTGGAGTTTACCCAAACTCACGTCCATTGAGTCGGTGATGCCATCCAACCATCTCATCCTCTGTCGTCCCCTTCTCCGCCTGCCCTCAATCTTTCCCAGCATCAGGGTCTTTTCAAATAAGTCAGCTCTTCACATCAGGTGGCCAAAGTATTGGAGTTTCAGCTTCAACATCAGCCCTTCCAATGAACACCCAGGACTCATCTCCTTTAGGATGGACTGGTTGGATCTCCTTGCAGTCCAAGGGACTCTCAAAAGTCTTCTCCAACACCATAGTTCAAAAGCATCAATTCTTCAGCGCTCAGCTTTCTTTATAGTCCAACTCTCACATCCATACATGACTACTGGAAAAACCATAGCATTGACTAGACCGGGACCTGACTGTGCTCAGATCATGAAATCTTTAAAAGTAGAACATAAATATTTATTTAGATGCAGTACTACCTGAAGGCAGGGACCTCATTTAAATACCATTGCCGTCTTCATATTTTCTTGGTGCTTTGTTTTCATAAACTGTTTTAGGTTTTATTATTTGATTGGAAACATCAAATGTTGCTTTGTTAGTTTATTACTGAATTTTATTCCTTTTCCACTTGGTCAATTGATTGCCTGGATGTCATTGTACATTCTATGAATACATATGAAACAGACCTTTAAGAGGCTATTAGATTTCTTCCCCTTTTAAGAGGCAAAATCTATGTGAACTGCTCTTTTAGTTACTGGTTTTTGACAATTTTTTAGTAAGTTATTACAGTAGTTTCCATTATTTTTTCCTGAAAAATTAATCAGATTAATTTAAACTTTGGGAATATTCTGAATACAGTATTCCATACCTAGCTAGCAGTAAATTAGATTTTCACAGCTTGTCTCAGATACTTATTCTAGAAATTAGCAATTTAGTTCTCTATGTGCATTAAACCCTGATTATTCCATTAGTTTAACAAGCTTGTTGATTATTCAAACAAAAGTCTCAAAATATATATACTCCTCTATTTCCTGTTCACAAAAGTAAAATGGATTTTAAAATCAGATGTTAATATAATGAAATTAATAATTTGGGGGTTATGTACATAGCATTCTCCATGACTGTTAGTCACTCAGTCCTGTTCAACTCTTTGCAACCCCATGGTCCATGTAGCTCACCAGGTTCCCCTGTCCATGGGATTTTCCAGGCAGAAATGCTGGAGTGGGTTGCCATTCTCTACTCCAAGGGATCTTCCTGACCCATGGATCAAACCTAGGTCTCCTACATTGCAGGCGGATTCTTTATCACCTGAACCACAGGGAAATAGCATTCTCTATCAGATCAGATCAGATCAGTCGCTCAGTCGTGTCCAACTCTTTGCGACCCCATGAACCGCAGCACGCCAGGCCTCCCTGTCCATCACAAGCTCCCGGAGGTCACTCAGACTCGCATCCATCGAGTCAGTGATGCCATCCAGCCATCTCATCCTCTGTTGTCCCCTTCTCCTCCTGCCCTCAATCCCTCCCAGCATCAGAGTCTTCTCCAATGAGTCAACTCTTCGCATGAGGTGGCCAAAATATTGGAGTTTCAGCTTTAGCATCATTCCTTCTAAAGAAATTCCAGGATTGATCTCCTTCAGAATGGACTGGTTGGATCTTCTTGCAGTCCAAGGGACTCTCAAGAGTCTTCTCCAACACCACAGTTCAAAAGCATCAATTCTTCGGCGCTCAGCCTTCTTCACAGTCCAACTCTCACATCCATACATAGGTGGGGGGAAATATTTGAGACACAATATTTTATTCTTAATTGACTTCTGGATCAAAGAGAAATTTAAAAAACTTCTTTAATACATATTAACAAAATATGGTTTATTAAAACCTTTTGAGCTTCCCTGGTGGCTCAGATGATAAAGAATCTACCTGCAATGCAGGAGACCCAGCTTCAATCCCTGGCTTAGAAAGGCCCCCTGGAGAAGGGAATGGCAACCCACTCCAGTATTCTTGCCTGGAGAATTCCATGGACAGAGGAGTCTGGTGGGCTACAGGCTATGAGTCACAAAGAGTTGGACATGACCTAACAACTCATACTTTCACTTTCATATTTTAAGGCCTACCTAATTTAATGAATTTTATTAATCATTTTACTCTTTCTTGCCAGACTAGGATAGACAATAATTTTTTTCCAGGTATCTTGGGTATCATTGACAAAAAATTATATATGCTTAAAGTGAACAACACAACAATTCTCTATACATATACATTGTGAAATATTTACCACAGTCAAGTTAATTAAAACATCATCTCACTCAGTTACCATGTTGCTTATGTAGGTGTGAGAATGCTTCAGATTTACTCTCTTAGCACATTCAAGTATACAATACAGTATTATTTACTATAGTCACCATGCTGTGCATTAGATCCTCAGAACTTATTGAGCTTATAAATGAAAGTTTGTACCCTTTGACTGACATCTCCCCATTATCTCTGGGCCACAGTTGCCAGCAACCATGATTCTACTTTCTGTTTTTATGAATTCAACTTTATTATTAGTATTATTGGAATCCACATGTAAGTCATATTATATGTTTGATATATGTCTGGCTTATTTCACTTAGTATAATGCCCTACAGTTTCATTCTTATAACAAACTGAGAAACTTCAACTCTTTTATGGCTAAATAATACTCTACTCTATCCTCCCTCTCTCTCACATACACACACATTCAGACATACTTTCTTCAACCTTTCATCCATCACTGGACTCAGATTGCTTCCATATTTCCATATCTTGCCAATACTGACTGATGTTGCAGTGAAGATGGGAGTGCAGATATCTCTTCAACATACTCTTTTCATTTTCTTCAGATGTATATCCAGAAGTGGGTTTCTGGATCATATAATAGCTGCTGCTGCTGCTGCTGCTAAATCGCTTCAGTCATGTCCGACTCTGTGCGACCCCAGAGATGGCAGCCCACCAGGCTCCCCCGTCCCTGGGATTCTCCAGGCAAGAACACTGGAGTGGGTTGCCATTTCCTTCTCCAATGCATGAAAGTGAAAAGTCAAAGTGAAGCTCAGTCGTGTCCGACTCCTAGCGACCCCATGGACTGCAGCCTACCAGGCTCCTCCGTCCATGGGATTTTCCAGGCTACATTTTTTAATTTTTGAGGAAACTCCACACTGTTTTCCATAGTGGTTGTACCAGTGTACATTCCTACCAACAGTGTACAAGGATTCCTTTTTCTCTGCATCCTCAACAACACTATCACTTCTCTTTGTGACAATAGCCATCCTAATATGTGTGAAGTCGTAAAGTACTGTGATTTTGATTTGCTTTCCCTGATTATTAGTGATGTTAAGCACCTTTCCATGTACCTGTTGTCCATTTGTGTGTCTTTTTCTTGGAAAACTGTCTATTCAGGTCTTCAGACCATTTTTCGAAAAGAGGGCTTTTTTTTTTTTTTGCTATTCAATTATTTGAGTTATTTTTTTAGACATTAATACCTTATCATGTAAATTATTTGCATATATTTTCTCCCTTTCAGTATGTTGCTTTTTAATTTTTTTTTTGCAGTGTTTCCTTTGCTATACAAAAGCTTTGTAGTTTGATATACTCCCTCTTGTTTATTTTTTGTTCCACTATGCTTTTAGTGTTATATCAAAAACAACAATGACAACAAAATTCATTGCCCAGACCAACGTTAAGGCGCTTTTTGTATATTTTCTTCTAGGAACTTTATGGTTTCAGGTCTTACCTTTAAATCATCAATTCATTTTGGGTTAATGTTTATGAGTGGTGTGAAATAGGGTACAGCTTCATTCTTTTGTCTGTACATCCAATTTTCCCACCATTTATTAAACAGACTGAATGTGTATGTGTTTGTTGCTCAGTTGTATCTGACTCTTTGTGATTGAGTGGACTGTAGCCCGCCAGGCTCCTTTGTCCATGAGATTCTCCAGGCAGCAATACTGGAGTGGGTTGCCATTCCCTTCTCTATTTATTGAGGATTTTAGCATCTATGTTCACCAGTGGTTCTAGACTGTATTTTTCTTTCCTTATAAAGCCCTTATCTGGTTTTGGAATCAGAGTAATGTGGACTTTATAAAAAGAGTTTGGAAATTTTCTTTCTTTAAAGAAGAAAAAATTGGGGGGAATATTTTTTGGAAGATATTTATAGGCATTATTATTTTTTTATTATTATTAAGGTTGGTAAAACTCGCCACTGTTGCCATCTGGTCCTGGGTTTTTCTTTGTAGGGAGATTTTTAATGACTGATTCATTGTCTTTACGCACTCTTGGTCTGTTCATATTTTCTATTTCCTCATGATTCAGTCTTGGTAGGTTGTATGTTTCTAGGAATTTACCCATTTCTTCTATGTTATATAATTTGTTGGAATATAATTTTTCATTGTAGTGTCTTAAGATCCTTTGTATTTCTGTGGTATCCACAGTAATGTCTCATTTTTCATTTCTGATCTTATTTATTTGAGTTTTCACTGTTATTCTTATCTAGTCTAATTAAGTGCTAATCTCTTAGTCATGTTCAACTCATTGTGACCCCATGGGTTGTAGCCTGCCAGGCTCCCCTGTACATGGGATTGTCTAGGCAAGAATACTAGAGTGGGTTACCATTTCCTTCTCCAGGGGATCTTCCTGACCCGGGGATCAAACCCAGATCTCCTGTATTGCAGGCAGATTCTTTACCATGTGAGCCACCAGGGAAACCCATCTTATTAAGGGTTTTACAATTTTGTTTATCTTTTCAAAAAATAGGCTCTTATTTCGATTAATCTTTTCTATTTTTTTTTTTTTTCTGTTCTCTATTTCATTTATTTCTTCTCTGATCTTTGCCATTTCTTTCCTTCTGCTAACTTGGGACTTAGTTCTTCTTTTTCTAGTTCATTGAGGTATTTAATTTAATGTTATTTGTTATATCGTTCTTGTTTATTTCTTAATGGAAGTGTTTATCACTATGCATGGATTTATTCCTGGGCTTTCTGTCCTGTTCCATTAATCTGTATTTCTGTTTTGGGGCCAGTACCATACTGTTTTGATGAATATAGCTTTGTAGTATAGCCTGAAGTCAGGGAGTCTAATTCTTCCAGCTCTGTTCTTCTTTTTCTCAAGATTCTTTCCACTATCCAGGCTCTTTTGTATTTCCATAAATATTTTAAAATTACTTGTTCTAGTTCTGTGAAAAATGCCATTGGTAATTTGGTAGGGATTGCATTGAATCTACAGATCACCTTGGGTAGTATGGCTATTTTAACAATGTTTATTTTACCAGTCCAAGAACACAGTATATCTTTCCATTTGTTTGTGTCATTTTTGGTTTCTTTCATCAGTGTCTTATAGTTTCCAGGGTATAGGTCTTTTGCCTCTTTGGTAGGTTTATTCCTATGTATTTCATTCTTTTTGATGCAGTAGTAAATGGGATTGTTTCCTTAATTTTACTTCAATATACTTAAAATTGCCCTTTTGATTTCTTCTTTGAGTCATTGGTTTTTCAGTAGTCTGATGTTTAATTTCCACATATTTGTGAATTTTCCAGCTTTCTTCCACTTGTTGATTTTAGTGTTATACCATTATGGTCAGAAAAGATACTTGATACAATTCAGTCCTTGTAAATTTGTTAAGATTTGTTTTGTGACCTAATATATGATCTGTCCTGGAAAATATTCCATGTGCATTTAAGGAGAATGTGAATTTCATTGCTTTTGGATGAAATATTGTATTTTCTAGTGTTGGGTCCATTTTATATTTAATGTATTTAATGTCCATTTTTCCTTATAATTTTCTCTTTGGATGGTCTATCCATTGTTAAAAGAAGGGTATTGCAGTCCCCTACTATTATTGCATTGCTCTCTATTTCTACCTTTCGAGGTGCTCTGACGGTGAGTGTATATATTTACATGATGTTAATAGCCTCTTGGTGAATCAGCTTATCATTAAATAATAATCTTCTTTTTCTCCTCTAACATACTTTAAGTATGTTTTGGATATAGCTACCCACTTTCTTGATTTTCATTTACATGGTATGTTTTTTCCCATCCTTTCACTTTGAACCTATGTATATCCTTAAAACTGATGTGAGTCTTTTATAGACAGAATATAGTTGGGTCTTGGTTTTTATCTATTCAGTCACTTTACATCTTTTGGTTAGAGAATGTAATCCATTTATATTTAAAATAATTATTGATAGATAAAGACTTACTATTGCCATCTTATCAGTTGTTTTCTGGCTTTTTTGTAGTTTGTTTCTTTCTTTCTCTTTTGGTCTCTTCCTTTGTGATATGATAATTTCCTGTAGTGCTATGCGTTGACTCCTTTCTCCTTCTCTTTTGTACATCTGCTATAGATTTCTGCTTTGTGGTTATGAAACTATAAGTATAAAACATGTTATAGTTATAACAGTCTATTTTAAGTTTACAACAACTTAACTTCAGTCACATAGAAAAACCTTCTTACTCCCTCCCCCTACAAGCATTTTATGTTCTTTACTTTGCCAACAAAGGCCCATCTAGTCAAAGCTATGGTTTTGTATGGGTGTGAGAGTTGGACTATAAAGAAAGCTGAGCACTGAAGAATTGATGCTTTTGAACTGTGGTGTTGGAGAGGACTCTTGAGAGTTCCTTGGACTGCAAGGAGATCCAACCAGTCCATCCTAAGGGAGATCGGTCCTGGGTGTTCATTGGAAGGACTGATGTTGAAGCTGAAACTCCAATACTTTGGCCACCTGATGTGAAGAGCTGACTCATTTGAAAAGACCCTGATGCTGGGAAAGATTGAGGGCAGGAGGAGAAGGGGACGACAGAGGATGAGATGGTTGGATGGCATCTGACTCAATGGACATTAGTTTGAGTAAGCTTTGGGAGTTGGTGATGGATAGGGAAGCCTGGCATGCTGCAATCCAGGGGGTCACAAAGAGTTGGACACAACTGAATGACTTAACTAACTGACTGATTTCAAAGGTTACATATTTTAATATTGTGTTCATTTATAAATTATTGTAGCTGTGGTTGTTTTTTGAACTTTGTCTTTTAACTTTCATATTAATATTAGAGTTAAATGACTTACGTACCATCATTACAGAATTAGAGTATTATGAATTTGACTGTATACTTACCCTTATCAGTGAGCTTTGTATTTTCAAATTTTTAAATTACTAGTTTCCTTGCATTTCAACTTGAAGAATTTCCTATAGCATTTCTTGTAAGGCAGATCTAGTAATGAACACTCTCAATTTTGTTTGTTTTGGAAATTCTTTATCTCTACCTCATTTCTGAAATACACCTTCAAAATTGGTAACGTATACTTGGTTGGCAGGTTATTGTTTCTCCTTTTGGTGCTTTGATTATATCATACCACTCTCTCCTCATCTATAAGGTTTCTGCTGAAAATCCACTGATGGGTTATTTTTTGTATGGGAGAAAATTTTTTCCCCTCAGGATAGTTGTATAAATCTCTATAGACTGAGTAACACATGAAAAAATTTTTTTGTGTGTGATATGTTCCCTCCCATGGCCATTTCTTTAGCCAACTTATCTTGCTGAAGCATCTGCATAATCTTCAGGGTTCATTCAATGTGTTTATTTACACATTAGAAATTGTGCATATTGGCATAGCTTCCGTCTGATGGGGAAAAAAGTCAAGATTGCATTGGCAATTAGGGAAAACCATTTCTGATTCCCAGATTGAATATAGCTGGCTGTTTCTTTTGTCCTGATACTGACTTCAAATGGCACATCTGTCAGTCCTGGTCATTAGAGAACTGAATGTTCTCACGCCTTTGATAGCCAGTAATTCTTTAGAATTATTCGGTTTTATAAGTAAATATTAAGCTCTGCGTGTTAGCTAGTGAAAACAAGATCCTAAACACAGCCATTATCTTTAAGAATTTCACTTTTTAGAGGGAAAATAGGCATAAAGTGAACTGAAATATAGTGTGTAAGGATTGTAAGAGTGATATGATCACAGAGCAGGTATCACCCACCCTTGAGAGGCATGTGCTTGTGTTTCTAACAGCCTAGTAGTTTTCCTGCTCTTAAGATGTTTATATTGGGCTTCACAGTTGATACTTGTTTTATAAGTTTGCTGGGTTGTGTTAGCTGTGATTAGTTAATATTTTCAGGAAGAGACATTATTTCACTTTGATTTTATCCTAAAGAACACATTAAGGAGCTATTTTGTTGGAATGGCAGCAAAACTTTTTGTGGATTTATTAGGTAGGTACCTAATAAACACAGTTCCTTTTTTGAGAAGGTGAGGTGTTCTTGGGGAAGTAACATTTAAAGAAAGAACAAATACAATACAGCAGCAACATAAATTTCTGCATAGCACTATAATTTTTAACGCACCTTCATATTAATTATTAGTGATGACCATGTAAGGCAAGTTAAAGTAGACACTCATTTTATGGATGAGAAACTTTACTGGTTTCCCAAAATTACACAGTAAGTGTGGGGTAGAGACAGCACTCAAAGTTACCTGACTTAATCTACAGCTCTTTCTGCCTTAACATAGCAAGAATTGAGTAGTTCTTGTGGAAATCAGAGAACAAGATCTCACAAGTCCTGTCCAGACACCAAAGAGTAAATCAGGTTCTGGTGTACAGTGAAAGGGTAAAGTCTGGGCTGGGCCAAAACCACATGCTGGGCAAAAAGCAGAAAATTGAGCTGAGAAAGGCCAAGGAAGCAGAATACCCATCCAACTGCAAAGCACCTTTTCAAGACTGAGTCCCTTCCCTGCTGGTCTTAAAGGCATATAACATTCTGAACCTAAATCTTAATAGGTATAGGAAAGTGTAAAGGTGTTTATTGGTGTTTTACTTGGATTGCTATGCTATGCTAAGTCACTTCAGTCGTGTCCGACTCTGTGCAACCCCATAGACGGCAGCCCACCAGGCTTCCCCGTCCCTGGGATTCTCCAGGCAAGAACACTGGAGTGGGTTGCCATTTCCTTCTCCAATGCATGAAAGTGAAAAGTGAAAGGGAAGTCGCTCAGTCATGTCCGACTCCTAGCGACCCCATGGACCGCAACCCACCAGGCTCCTCCATCCATGGGATTTTCCAGGCAAGAGTACTGGAGTGGGGTGCCATACTTGGTCATATATTAAGGTTGATATAAGGCTGGGCCTATTTTATATATTTTATTTCTAAGGTATATATTTGAGAACCTTACTTTTTGAACCTTGTACTTTGATGAAATGTTCTGTGTCTTCCACATTTCAAGCCCTCAGTAGCTACATGTGGCCAGTTGATTACCATAGTGGACAGAATGTTAAATTTGGATTCTTTTTCAAAAAAGTATTTTTAAAAATTTTTTTGTTATTATTATTTTTTTTACTTTACAATATTGTATGGGTTTTGCCATACATCAGCATGGATCCGCCACAGGTGTACACGTGTTCCCCATCCTGAACCCCCGTCCCACCTTCCTCCCCATACCATCCCTCTGGGTCATCCCAGTGCACCAGCCCCAAGCTTCCTGTATTTTTAAAGTAATAAATGCACATGTAAAAATACTCAAGTGTTCAGAAAGTAAAAAATTGAACATTAAAAGTATCTTTCCCTGCCTTCCTCTCTCTCTCTATCGTTTTCCCAGTGGTATCTACTATTAAAACTTTCTTTTGTATCCTTTTAGGAAAAGAAAAGCGTGGCTATCAGCATTTTATATGTATGCTCTTTTTTTACATTACAAAATTTGATTATACTAGATTTGCTGTTTTACATCTTTTAAAGGTCTTGACACAATAATATATTTAGCTCTAACTTTCTAATTTAAAGTGTTTGAAAGTGGGATTTATCAGTTCCCTAAGAATCCACCTGCCAATGAGGAGCCATGAGTTTGATCCCTGGTCAAAAAGATCCCTGGAGAAGGAAGTGGCAAACCACTGCAGTATTCTTGCCTGGGAAATCCCATGGACAGAGAAGCCTGGCAGGCTACATAAAAGATTCGGGCACAACTTAGTGACTAAACAACAATTCTAGGCTTTTACTTTGTTTCCAGGGGTTTTTTGTTTTGTTTTCCTATTCATACAGTGCTCTCATATATATGGCCATTGTGCTGTATGTTTCGTAGGGAAGATTCCTAACAGTTCTATTGCTGGATCAATGGATAAGACACAGCCTCTTAAGGAGGATGCCTGAAAGACCTCCATGACACGTGCTGTTTCTAAACAAGGAAGCAGTTTATAATCTGGGGCAAGGGTAGGGCATAAACAATAGAGCCTGAAAGAAAAGGGAGCCAGGGATAAAATAGAAACTGGCTGTGAAACAAGATGATAAATATTTGTACCACTAGTCTTAAGGGTGGATTTTTAATCAGTACAGTCCCTCCTAGGAGTATTTAAGAAAAAAGTTTTAAATGTCAGTGTATTTTATTATAACAATAAAAGTATAGATATATTTTTATAACTGTAATTGTGGTTTTATTATAAGTATAATGCATATCTATTGTATATAGTTTGGAAAAATGCAAGAAAGTGTAAAGTAGAAAACCAATTTCATCCATACTCAAAGAAAACCAGTGTTAAACATCTTAATCACTTGTTTCTATATGTTATTAGTTTTTACATATTTGAAATCATATTATATGTACATGTGTTTATATCCAAATTTCCCTTTACTTATCATCTTAATCTTATTGGTTTTACTTTCTTTCGTTATTTTCTTCCCACTTTTTTTTTTAATTTCTTTTTTTCTAGGTAACAGAAATCTAACATTATTTTGGAATGAATTTGGATACCCAGATAATAAGGGCATGGAAAAATCTTCAGATTCTGTTCAGTATCAAAGAAGACAAGCCATGGCCATCCCATGCATGATTCAGTGTGGTGAGTGTTAAATTCCATTCAAGTTAGCAAACTTTTAGTAAGAGCCTAATATTGTCACTGTATAAAAAAAAATAATAATAAGGAAGACAAAGATGAAATAAGACAGGGTTCTTGCTTTTCAAGAGATTAGGGTCTAGGAGAAAGGTTAAGATGAGTATGAAAGAAATTGTAATAGAGGTGAAAATAATGTAAATGATGTCAAAGAGACCCACAGTTCTTTGAGGTTTCAAAAAAGGGAAGAGAGAAAATTGAAGCAAGGTTTCATGACAAGGTAGCCTATGCCTTGGTCTTTCAAGTCAGTTTTTGAAAGCAGAGGTATTAATGGAAATATGTGTTAATATATAGTGTGCCGTTCAGCTAATATTATTGTGGTGAATAATAGAAACAGTCATTTTCCTATTTTTAATACTTAACACTGTGTTAAATAATAGTAGATACTTAGCAGTTGACTACTAAGTGAATCAATAATGAGTAAATAATAATAGATAAAATTATTAGATTGTGTAAACATGTTCAATAGCCTTGAATGCCAGGATAAGGAGTTTTAACTTTAATAAGCAACAAAGAGGCATTGGAAGTTTTTCAGAAGGAGAGAAATATCACTGAAACATTGAACGCTTATTATGGGTCTTCACTGTCTGCAGGTAATCTGCCATCCAGTGGGGGAAGCAGTCAAGCAAACAAACAAAAAAATCACACTGTAGCTCCTTACACAGGGCCTAGGGACCCCTTGGACATAAATTTGAGCAAGGTTTGGGAAGTAGGGAAGGACAAGGGAGCCTGGCATGCTGCAATTCATGGGGTCTCAAAGAGTCAGACATGAGTTAGTGACAGAAGAACAAGGGAACACCTCCCCAACCTTGAGCCTCGGGTGTTCCAAACGGGACCTGACTGGATAGATGTCACTTGTAGTAAGGTTGCTCTGGCAGCTCAGTACAAGATGATTTGGAGAAGGCCTAAAGCAAAGGTTAGGGTCATAACTCTGCAGACAAGACTTCTGGCACAATCCAGGATCCAGGTGAGGAATTACACAGGTCTGAATAAAGGTATGGCAGTGAGATTTAAGAGGAACACATGTGACAGGCAATTAGAAGGTATAATTGACAAAATTGATGACTATAAGCAAAAACCTATTGGATGATAATATTACTGGTTAAAAATGACTGTGTATATTTGATATGTGCAACTTATTGCCAGAATCCAATCTCTAGTACCTGAAAGCTATGTGAAATTGGGCAAATTTCTTAACTTCTCTAAGCTTCTCTAAGCTTCTTTTTTATAAAATGAAGTTAGTATTTGTAGTTACATTATGCAGTTTTGTGAAAATACAATTAATACATGTAAATTTTATTCAGTGCTTAGGATAGTGTATTATTGTTCTCCTGAGAAAGAGAAGCAACAGGATAGATATATTTATGGATGGATGGATGGATAGATAGATATTAATCATAGGGAATTGGCTCAGATGATTGAGGAGGCTGACAAGTCCCAAGATCTTAGTCAGCAGGGTTAAGACCTGGGAGAACCATTGGTTTAATTCCAGAGCTTTAAAGCCTGAGAACCAGGAGGCTTGATAACATAGTTCCAATCTAAATATTGACAGATTTGATACCCAAGAAGAGCTGATGTTTAGTTCTAGTTTGAAGACAGGAAAAACTGATGTCTTGGTTCAAGACAGAAAGAACTGTCTCTTATTTGCAAAAGGGTCAACTTTTTTTCCCCCTATTCAGGCCTTCCACTGATTTGTTGAGGCCCTTCATATTAGGAAAGATAATTTGCTTTATTCATTCTACCAACTCAAATGTCAATCTAATCCAAAGCACAGACACAGTCAGAATAATGTTTGACCAAATATCCAGGTACCCAATGGCCCTGTCAAATTGACACATAAAATTAACCATCACAAATGGCTACTAATGTTGTCTTTTTAATCATTATTATTATATCTTATAAGCCTCAAGAACCCCTTTTGGTAGGTAGTGAAATTCATATTCTTAACCACTGTGCAAACTGCCTCCATTTTAGATAAACAGAGAGAAAGAAGTATTTACCCAAGAGCCACTAACAAAGGGTGTAGAGGGGATTCAGGATTCAAGTGAGGAGTAGCCCGAAGAGAGTGGAGTGCCTGAAAACGAGGAAGGGCTGAAAGGGGGAAGGAGACAAAGAAGTCAAGAACTGTAGACTGGAGAGCAGAGTAAGAGCTATAAGAAATGCAGAACAAGGAACTGTGTAAATGGCAGAATTTGATTTTCCTTCTTATCTTAGTCATGTGGTTGGAGATGGACAGTGGTGTTGGCAGATAAATAGTACGTCAGAAAAAATGGAAGAGTCAGTCTGGATGCCTTCCTGTGGTTTAAGAAAAGGTGAAGAGGGACATATTACTTCATATTCTTTTGGCTGGAACCAGCAGAAACCAACTGGAAAAAACTTAAGCAATGATGGCAATAATAATAATAATGGCAGCAACAGTAATAATTTATTGATGGTGTTCTAGGTAGCTCAGAATCCTGGACTATTTGTGCCATCAAATATAATGGTATATGGTCAAGAATTCACTTGTCTTTGGACGGAAAGATAGCTTCATACTTTGAGTATATGCAGCCTAAAATCTTAACTATGGTAGATTCACTTCTGATTGTGGTCTTTCTTGTATGTGGTTTTTGTTTTGATGATTTTAGATCTTTGCCTTAAGTGGAGAGTCTTGCCTCCTTCTACTAATTATCAGGAAAAAGAATTCTTTGACATCTGGATTTGTGCTAATAACCCTAACCTCTCAGAAAACAGGTAGTTTTTTATAGTTTTCTAAAATTCTTTATCCATTTTTAATTCCTAGAATTTATATGTGTGAAGCTGAAAAATGTCATCCCTCAGCAGCTGTCATCCCTTCTAACTCTTTCTAGCCTATTGCCACTTCCGGAAGGATATTTCATTACTGCTCTTTTCCATCAAGTTAAAAGACACTTGGGTGTAAGTTTTTGTTAATGTTGGGTGTGCAGCTCTGCACTTTCACTGGTGGAAAACCTTACCTCAGTGTTTAAGGGTTCTGCCTTCCAGTTCATTTTCACACAATGTACAATCTTATAGTGCAGGAGTCTTATCTAGATGCTTAAGTGTTAGGCCATGTGCTTTTTCTGTTTAAGTCATATATTGATTTCATTGCTTTGTACTTTTGGAGGAAGAACTTCAGACTAAAACAGGAAAAAGGTCAATTAAATATTGATGGATGTCAACGTTATTGCAAACCCTTTTTGACTTACTTCTTTTCCTTGTGGGCTAAAGAGTTAATATGCCCCTTTAACAGAGGCACCCTTAAGTGAAGCATCACTTTTCCATGGAGTTTATTCTAAGTTCTTTGACCTGGATGAGTGGATCGATATTGCTAATACAGACATTAGGGTAATAATTCTTGTTTATTTTTATCCAGCCCTGAAAAAAAAAGAGCACCTGAAAAAAAAATAAGAAGGAAGAAAACATTTAGAAACTGCTACTAAAACCTCTTCAACTTGGAGTCTTCAAGTTAATCATATTTAGAGATTAATGAAAAATGTCATAGGTGATAGGGCTCTTAGATTTCACATGGCCCAAGGGGTTTTTCAGTCTCCCTTTCTTGGTTTGCAGCAGAACCTTTTTTTTTTTAATCCCCAAATAAAATTTGTCTCTGACCTCAGGTATATAAAACAGATAAAAACAGAACTGCCCTGATTGAATTGGAGGCTGAAAATCTTGGGGCCAGAGGTATCTACTTCTCATTTCTGTCTCCTGCTTTCTGTAAAAAGCCTAGAGCTCCAGGGAGCATGATTATAAAACACTGATCTAGACTCACTTCTTCATTTAAGAGAAGTGAAAATTGAAGCCCAAACAGGGGTTGAGAAGACTGTTTGTGAAGCTGCTGGCCTTGATCTTCTGACTGCCAACCTGATTCTAGTCCTAACCCCTAACTTGACTATCTCCCAAATAGGAACACAGTAGTGGCTCAGTTTCAATATTAAGAATAGTCTGATGGATAGTGTTTTAATTGTTATTGTCATTATTTTCACCCATGTGTTGTTTAAAAGAAGTTTTTTTGTTGTTTTTGTTTTTTTTTTTTAATTTCTCTGTGGAAAGACTTGTGCTTGGAAATGTAAATAAAATTGGTCCCACCCCTCAACTTCTAAAAAAAAGGTGATAATATTGATCACTTTCTGTGAGCTCAAAACTTTCATGCAGTGTAGGATAGTATTTAAAGTTCAGACTCTGGGGCCAGACTGCCTAGGTTTGACTCCTGGCTCCTTTAGCCTGTGAAGCCTTCAACAAATGATAAAACCTCTCTTTAACTCATCTTCCTATCACATAGAATAGAGTGCAATAATAGTACCCTCTGCACCTTTTCTAGGTCCAGCTGAACCCCTTGTTAAGGATAGTCTTAAGTCCCTGGTCACTGGGGGACCCTTAGTAATAAGCCATGAGAATTTAGATTCCTCTGGTAGCTCAGACGGTAAAGAATCTGCCTGCAGTGCAAGAGACCTGGGTTGGAAGGATCCCCTGGAGAAGGAAATGGCAACCTACTCCAGTATTCTTGCCTGGAGAATTCCATGGAAAGAGGAGCGTGCAGGCTGCAGTCCACAGGATCGCAAAGAGATGGACACAACTGAGCAACTAACACTTGCACTTTTTTTTCCATTGTATTTTAGCCATATGTCTATGACTTCTCACTCCAGCCTTAGTCCATCTCAGATCCACAGAACTGGGGATCTGACCTCTATAGATTCCCTTTTCTCCAGCTAACCATTATCCTTGAATTGACATGCTTGTCCCTTCTCCTTGAAAAGCGGTGATGCCATCACTGAGTGTTACAAAATTAGTTTCAAAGCCATACTAATTCTGTCTCTTTTATACATCAAAACACTGACATTTCTGATGACAGGCAAGATAAATTTGCCATGTTCACAGAAAACGGATGGCCCTTAAAAGCCTGAAATGCAAAAAGTCCTATATTTATAATTTCTTAAGTCTTTTTGATTCTTTAAATATACTGACATAATTTTGACCATCTGCATTTCATTTCCACTGAAAAGATTAGGACAAAAACAATGCTTAAAGTGAGAGCAAGAGATTTAGAAATGGGAGCTATGGAGAAAAACTCTTGATTATAAGGGCAGTTACTTGAAAGTTGATACTTCCTTTAAGGGAGATTATCAACAGCAATGCAGATGAAGATTCCCATGGGAAGAGAAGTTGATCTGATGACCTCATTCAGTCCTCTGATTCAATATGTTTAAATGGACCATGCATACTTTGAGACTATGCCATGAAATAGCTAAACTCTGATATATATGCACTGTTGGACTTGGATAAAATGTGTGTTAAAGTGATGAGAAAGGAAGTAAAGTTATTTATTAGGCAATACTGGATGAGTGAAAGGATAGCAATATGGGGTGAAAAGTAGCGTCATCTGTATTTACAGAAAATGCAGTTTATTGTCAGCAGTTAATTGCCAGTTGTCAGCAGGGTTAAACCCAATGAACAGCATTTGAATGAACAATGTTTGTGTAACCAGAACTGGGACAGGAAACAGAATAATAGCTCCCTCTTACATTGCAGTTACATGTTATGTCATTTTATTACAATAACCACGTGCTGCTAAGTTGCTTCAGTCGTGTCCGACTCTATGCGACCCCATAGACGGCAGCCCACCAGGCTCCTCTGTCCCTGGGATTCTCCAGGCAAGAACACTGGAGTGGGTTGCCATTTCCTCCTCCAATGCATGAAAGTGGAAAGTGAAAGTGAAGTCGCTCAGTCATGTCTGACTCTTCGCTACCCCATGGACTGCAGCCTACCAGGCTCCTCTGTCCGTGGGATTTTCCAGGCAAGAGTACTGGTATGGGGTGCCATCGCCTTCTCCGAATAACCACGTGAGCTTTCTTCAAATCTCAGAGGAGAAAACGATGAAGCTAAGGGAGGTTCAGTGACCTGTCCACCATTCCTCCCTAAGCCTGAAACTTGAATCCAAGCACTTTGATTCAAAACCTGTGCTCTTTCTGCCTTAGTACTCCCCCCACTTTGTAGGGATCTTTAGCTCAGGAAGCCTAATTCCAGACAAATATTTTATGGTGGTAAAACATACCATTTTACAAATGATAGTGTTCTGCGTTGGTGACTCTGGCAGCTTAAAATGGAGTCATTCTTTCCCAAGTCACCTTTTGTTTTGTTTTCCACCTTAAGCACAGAGGGAGGCTACATATTTTGGTCACAGTACCCAAGAAATAAATATCAGTGTGCTTCCATTACGTTCATTCTATGTATTTGTATATATTAGGACAGGGATCACCAGCAGGGTAAAAATACCTATCATTTGACTAGACCCAAAAGTGAGTTTTAGAAAGGATATTTAAAAATATTTAAAATATGGCTTATATTGCATATTAAGGTTTAATTTGTTTATAAAAATCTTTGAGGACAATCAAACAGATTGCATTTTAGTAAATTAATTGAGGATTTTCTTTTCTAAATAAAAACTTAATGTTACCACAAGGTTCTTTTCTCAAATGAAATAGAAACCTGTGTGGGTACTATCCCACAGATGTCTTCAGATGAACACTGCATGTGGTTATATATATATAGGTTTTATATATATAGGTAGCTGTCCCCCTGATTTATCTACCACCTTTCTTTGAAAATAACAATAAAAACAAATACCATATGTGGGTGGAATTAAGTGTTTTTCACAGCAGTACTTGAATTCGATTATAGTCCTCACTCTTCTCTGTTGGTGGGGGCAAGAAAAATATATGCTGAACCCTGGGAAACAGAGAAATGTAGTGGAAGTGAGATGCTTAGCTTTCCCTGCATTGTTTCAGATTGAAGAAGCCCCTTCTCTCTATTCTCAACCTCCTCCTCCCTTTCGTAGCTTAGCTGCTAAGTCACTTCAGTCGTGTCCGACTCTGTGCGACCCCATAGACGGCAGCCCATCAGGCTCCCCTGTCCCTGGGATTCTCCAGGCAAGAACACTGGAGTGGGTTGCCATTTCCTTCTCCAATGCATGAAAGTGAAAAGTGAAAGTGAAGTCGCTCAGTCGTGTCCGACTCTTAGCGACCCCATGGACTGGAGCCTACCAGGCTCCTCTGTCCATGGAATTTCCCAGGCAAAAGTACTGGGGTGGGGGTGCCATTCACCCATGTATTTTATGACACTCACTTCCCCCTCTTTTTGGTACCTACCAGTGGTAGAAAAACTCCTATGTAAGGCTCTGAGAATCAAATTCAGCATTTTGTACCCTCTTCCAACATTGCATGTCCTCAGCCATGCCCTGGATTGAGGCCATGTCCAATGGGAATGGAACTTCTTGTCCCTGCCAGGCCTCCATACCAAAGTGAAATAAGATGGTATCTCAATTTTTCAGCAGTTTGGTTAGCTCAGTTCCCCAGAACATAGCCATGAAACCAGAAGTAGGGTGGAAAAAAGGCCTCAAACCTTCCCAAGCATATGTCTCAAAAATCATTAGTATTCTTTGCAACCATAAAGACAGAAGCCCTCAGGCACAGCCTGTTTATTGCAATTTATAGACAATTCTGCTTGATTATGTAATGCATGTATTAACCCACTGGTGACTGGAGACAGCCCATCAGTAAGGCTAGGAAGCTGAGGGTCCACTAGCGGCTGGTGTGCCTCCAGCAGCAGGGAGAGGAAGATAGGGTGCTGGACTGCTCGATTGGGCTCCACCATGTGGCTCCATAACCCCTGAGGTGATCACAGGGTGCTGCCTCCCATCACAGTAGTCTCTGGTCTTCACAGTGAGTCTCAGTCCTCAAACAAAGGATCTGTGTGCTTCCGAAGCAGAATTATTTGGTGTATTTTACAGAGACATATTGGAGAAGGAAATGACAACCCACTCCACTATTCTTGAGAATTTCATGGACAGAGGAGCCTGGAGGGCTACAGTCTACAGGATTGCAAAGAGTTGGACACTACTGAGCAACTAAACCACCACCACAGATTTCTATCCCAGATTTTTTGGGAAAAGAATAATGCATGGTACTAATGAATTAAGCTTCAGTTATCTAAAAAAACATTTTTGCAAAAGTTCTCATTTGGTGGTAACTCAGGATAAATGAAATGTTTGTAAATAATGAATATTCTCCCTTTCTTGTAAATCAATAGTACCCTCCACATTTTCCATTAAGTTCTTTTCCAAGAAAAGTGGAGATTTAATGTATTACCTAAATTCTCAATATAATGCTGTATTTGAGCAATGCTGTATTTGAGTTTTGGGTGTAAGCCAGAGACAATTCCTTGTTGAAATAAATAATCTTTTGCAGACAGTAAATAGTTTTATATTTCTTCCTGATGTTCTCTCTTGTACTTGGTTGTGAAAAGTTGTCATCAGACAGAACATCTACCTTCCATACCCCTGGGCACTATGAGCACAGTATCACAGTCAAAAAATGAGAAAGACAATCAGCTTCGAGAGTCAATCCAGAGGTACCAAAATCAACTGGTAGAACCACGTCAACAGGTGAGCTGTTAGTAATTCTTTCCAAAAGCTACCCAGATTCTTGAGCTGTTGATTTCATGCATACAGACTAACTAAAGTCGTTTACCCAAATAAATGTGTAGCCTCTTTTTTCTTCTTTTTTTGTCACTTCCTTTTCATTTTGGATCTAAGGACTGTTCTAGAGGTGATCACAGGTACTCCAGGGATCCAGAAAGGGAAAGGACTGCTTCAAATACTGCTATATTTTTATATGTGATAATCTAAGTCCATCTCCACAACAGTGTGTGAGAAATAGGGGAATATATTTCCACTCTAGGGTGTGTTTACAGCCTTGTAGAGGTCAGCCAGTATGTCAAAGGTCACAGAGTCAAGTTTGGGACACAGATGTATATGACTACAAAGATTATGCTCTTTTTATCTCATTAGGCTTCTTCCCTGAGGGTAGATGTTTTGAGGTAAAGAGTTATTCTTTTAAAAAATATTAGCCTATTAATACAGGAACTTAACGTCTTCAGATCAGATCAGTTGCTCAGTCGTGTCCGACTCTTTGTGACCCCATGAATCACAGCATACCAGGCCTCCCTGTCCATCACCAACTCCCGGAGTTCACCCAGACTCACGTCCATCGAGTCAGTGATGCCATCCAGCCATCTCATCCTCTGTCGTCCCCTTCTCCTCTTGCCCTCAATCCCTCCCAGCATCAGAGTCTTCTCCAATGAGTCAACTCTTCGCATGAGGTGGCCAAAGTACTGGAGTTTCAGCTTCAGCATCATTCCTTCCAAAGAAATCCCAGGGCTGATCTCCTTCAGAATGGACTGGTTGGATCTCCTTGCAGTCCAAGGGACTCTCAAGAGTCTTCTCCAACACCACAGTTCAAAAGCCTACACAGACATTTCAATTTGTACACAATTCTTCACATACGTACCAGAAATCTAAAATATCATGTAGTTGTGATTCTTAACAGTTATTCCAGTGACTTTCCAGCTTAAAATTTGGAGCAAACTTTTCTTAACAGGATATCAAGTACCAATATCTTCAAATATTGATATGTTGTTACATCATAAGTCCCACTGATTCACAATTTAATATCATATACACTACATACCCAAACTTTCAACTGTTCACAGCACATTAACCAAGTTACTAGGAAAACTGGACTACCACGACCAAAGATGTTATAGTAGAGTGTGCAAAATTCTGACCAGGAGAGCCAAGATCCAAAAGTGGTTTGTTGTAGGAAATAATTCTACCAAAACAATATGGGAAGAGAAGTAATTTAAAGTGTTCAAGACATTAAATGCACAACTGACTCCAAACTGCCATTTAGTATGCTTTTGTGTTACAGGATATAAAAGCTACCCCCCATCTATGGAATGTTAAGCTGACACCCAAGACAATCAAAGCCTCCCATATCCAATATCCCACTATTTTCTGGTTGTACCAAAAAATAAACAACCAGCAAATGATTTCACCTCTTAAAAAAAAGCATTTACACTTAAAAAATGGGATGAGGTGGGATTCCCTCCTTTTTAAAAATGTTTCTAGAGCTACTAAAAAACTTGCATTTACAAAATAGTTGATAAAAATATTCCTCTGGATTGTACAAGAAGGGAAACAGGGACCACTGACAGGACTCGGTGTGTGGTTATTAATCAGACTCCGGTTCTCCCACCACCCCCACCGCGGGTCTCAGCAGCTCCGGCGGCGGGAGGAGCGGCAGCGGTCAGGCTACTCAGCTTTGCGAAGGCTCTCGGCGCGCCGTGGCCCTCAGGCACCCGGCTCTCGTCCGCCCGGTGGACACGATGCCCAAGAGGAAGGTCAGCTCCGCCGAGGGGGGCGGCGAAGGAGGAGCCCAAGAGGAGGTCGGCAAGGTTGTCAGCTAAACCGGCTCCTGCAAAAGTGGAAACGAAGCCAAAAAAGGCGGCGGGAAAGGATAAATCTTCAGACAAAAAAGTGCAAACAAAAGGGAAAAGAGGAGCAAAGGGAAAACAGGCGGAAATGGCCAACCAGGAGACTAAAGAAGACTTACCTGCAGAAAATGGAGAGACTAAAAACGAGGAGAGCCCAGCCTCTGATGAAGCAGAAGAGAAAGAAGCCAAGTCTGATTAATAACCACACACCGAGTCCTGTCAGTGGTCCCTGTTTCCCTTCTTGTACAATCCAGAGGAATATTTTTATCAACTATTTTGTAAATGCAAGTTTTTTAGTAGCTCTAGAAACATTTTTAAAAAGGAGGGAATCCCACCTCATCCCATTTTTTAAGTGTAAATGCTTTTTTTTAAGAGGTGAAATCATTTGCTGGTTGTTTATTTTTTGGTACAACCAGAAAATAGTGGGATATTGGATATGGGAGGCTTTGATTGTCTTGGGTGTCAGCTTAACATTCCATAGATGGGGGGTAGCTTTTATATCCTGTAACACAAAAGCATACTAAATGGCAGTTTGGAGTCAGTTGTGCATTTAATGTCTTGAACACTTTAAATTACTTCTCTTCCCATATTGTTTTGGTAGAATTATTTCCTACAACAAACCACTTTTGGATCTTGGCTCTCCTGGTCAGAATTTTGCACACTCTACTATAACATCTTTGGTCGTGGTAGTCCAGTTTTCCTAGTAACTTGGTTAATGTGCTGTGAACAGTTGAAAGTTTGGGTATGTAGTGTATATGATATTAAATTGTTAATCAGTGGGACTTATGATGTAACAACATATCAATATTTGAAGATATTGGTACTTGATATCCTGTTAAGAAAAGTTTGCTCCAAATTTTAAGCTGGAAAGTCACTGGAGTAACTGTTAAGAATCACAACTACATGATATTTGGATTTCTGGTACGTATGTGAAGAATTGTGTACAAATTGAAATGTCTGTGTAGTGATCCTCAAAACAACCAATAAAATCTCAGTTATAAAAGAAAAAAAAAAAAAAAGGCATCAATTCTTTGGCGCTCAGCCTTCTTCACAGTCCAGCTCTCACATCCATACATGACCACAGGAAAGACCATAGCCTTGACTAGGCGAACCTTTGTTGGCAAAGTAATGTCTCTGCTTTTGAATATGTGATCTAGGTTGGGCATACTTTTCTTCCAAGGAGTAAGCGTCTTTTTATTTCATGGCTGCAGTCACCATCTGCAGTGATTTTGGAGCCCAGAAAAATAAAGTCTGACACTGTTTCCACTGTTTCTCCATCTATTTCCCATGAAGAGATGGGACCAGTTGCCATGATCTTCGTTTTTTGAATGTTGAGCTTTAAGCCAGCTTTTTCACTCTCCACTTTCACTTTCATCAAGAGGCTTTTGAGTTCCTCTTCACTTTCTGCCATAAGGGTGGTATCATCTGCATATCTGAGGTTATTGATATTTCTCCCAGCAATCTTGATTCCAACTTGTGTTTCTTCCAGTCCAGCGTTTCTCATGATGTACTCTGCATATAAGTTAAATAAGCAGGGTGACAATATACAGCCTTGACGTACTCCTTTTCCAATTTGGAACCAGTCTGTTGTTCCATGTCCAGTTCTAACTGTTGCTTCCTGACCTGCATACAGATTTCTCAAGAGGCAGATCAGGGAGTCTGGGATTCCCATCTCTTTCAGAATTTTCCACAGTTTATTGTGACCCACACAGTCAAAGGCTTTGGCATAGTCAATAAAGCAGAAGTAGATGTTTTTCTGGAACTCTCTTGCTTTTTCCATGATCCAGCAGATGTTGGCAATTTGATCTCTGGTTCCTCTGCCTTTTCTAAAACCAGCTTGAACATTAGGAAGTTCACGGTTCACATATTGCTGAAGCCTGGCTTGGAGAATTTTGAGCATTACTTTACTAGCATGTGAGATGACTGCAATTGTGTGGTAGTTTGAGCATTCTTTGGCATTGCCTTTCTTTGGGATTGGAATGAAAACTGACCTTTTCCAGTCCTGTGGCCACTGCTGAGTTTTCCAAATTTGCTGGCATATTGAGTGCAGTACTTTCACATCATCATCTTTCAGGATTTGGAATAGCTCCACTGGAATTCCATCACCTCCACTAGCTTTGTTCGTAGTGATGCTTTCTAAGGCCCACTTGACTTCACATTCCAGGATGTCTGGCTTTAGGTCAGTGATCAAAACGTCTTATTTAATTGTTAAGAAAATTCAATAAATAAAACAGTATCAGTAAATATAGATAACCATGACAATTGCAAGTGAAAGAAAAAGTGGTATGCAGAATTACTGTTTTAATCTCTTAACTAATAAAGTAATTGCATCCCTTTGCATAGATTGAGCACCCAAGTTCAGCATTTTTTAATTGTGTTGCCTGTCAAGTTCCTCAAATAGAAATTGAGGAGGTCAGCAGCATATGTCCAAATGTGTTGACTCCTGTGTGGATGTCAGGAAATAAAATGCTCATTTGAGTAGAAAATTCCCTTCCTGAACTGGGAGTTAAGACACTCAGGCTTACTCCCTGATTATTATGTGTATTTCTGGGTTCATGGAAAATAAACTTTCTTTTCTACCCTGGCTTACTCTTCTTACCTCTCTCACTTTGCTGTGCAGGTCAGCCACCACCTGGGGTCACAGACTACAAACACTGATTGGCTCCCCTTTTAGCTTGAAGTCTCAGAGTTTCTTGGGGAAGAGAGTGAAAGTCATTTGGAAACATATTCATCTAACCAGTCTTCAATCCTCAAAGTTGCTCAACTTTTTACATATCTCAGAGTGTCTGCTTTTGAGTTTTATAACAGGTCAAACATCAAATTATCATCACTGGTTGTTATTTTAATAAGCAATTATATGAAAGATCTTTTCAATGTTAAATATCTTTATTTGTTTTATTTCTTATTTTCCTTACCACCCCTTGTATTTTTATGAAAGCATTCAGCACATCTTGAACTGGTTTTATCTTTATTGCAGTCTCTGAATATTTTTTTCCTAAAGAGGATAGCACTGACCCTTGGGTAGTGAGAGTGTCAGTCATGAAGTCTTAATTACCTTTTTCTGTTTAGGATTGGATGTTTTATTCATCATCAAGGTAGAGATTTTGATGGAGGTTGATGGAATAACAGATTTGAGCCATCCATTCTACTTATGCCTTCTTTCTTGGTAGTTGGTTTTTTCATAAAAACTTGAGCCAGGTTTATAGATTCAGTCTGTTTCAGATATAAACAAAAAAGTTTAGCAGTACTTAAATAGAAACCTACTCCAAACAGTTCAAAGGATATTAAGACTCATCATCTTCCCCTCGCCTGCTTTTGTGAAAACAATCTACATGTCTTTAACCTGCTTCCAGGGTTTGAGGTCCTTAACTCACCCTATTTTTGTGGTAATCAAGGAAAAGTTTGCCCACCTAACCATGGGCAACCAGTTAATTTTTTTTTTTTAATTGGAGTATAGTTGAATTACAATATTGTGTTAGTTTCTGCTGTACAGCAAAGTGAATCGATTGAATATATCCACATATCCGCTCTTTGTAAGATTCTATTTCCACATAGGACATTACAAATATTGAGTAGAGGTTCCTATGCTAGTCAGTAGATTCTCATTACTTGTCTGTTTTATATATGGTAGTGTGTATACGTCAATCCCAGTCATCCCATTTATCCTTCCTGACCCTTATCCTCTCGTAACAATAAGTTTGTTTGCTATATACATGGCTCTACTTCTGGTTTGTCAATAACATTTACACCTTTTTTTTTTTTTTTTTTAGATTCCATTCATAAGAAAATCATATATATTTTTCCTTTTCTGTCTGGCTTACTTCAGTCAGTATGACAATCTCTAAGTCCATCCATGTTGCTGCAAATGGCATTATTTTTTTATTTTTTATGGCTGAGTAATATTCCATTGTATATATGTACCACATCTTCTTTATCCATTCCTCTGTTGTTGGCATAATTTTGAGGTGGTCATTAAACACATACTTGCCCTTGGATCTGTCCTGTGCCTGGCATGGTGGGGAATAGAGTAACTCTAATACCAGAATGTAAGCCCCATGATTGCAAGGATAGTTTTGGTTTTGTTCACTGTCTCTGTTACCAAAAACACTGCCTGGCATGTTTTCAACAGATAGTTGTTAAAGCATGAAATAAAACATGACCTTGGATAATATACAGTCCCTTCGAGGACCAAGTCTGACAGCTATTTAAAAATTAACAACCACTGTAAAACAGTACTAGTTCAGTACTTGTCTGATCATGTGCTGTGCTTAGTTGCTCAGTTGTGTCCGACTCTGTGACCCCGTGGACTGTAGCCCATCAAGCTCCTCTGTCCATGGGGATTCTCCAGATAAGAATACTGGAGTGGGTGGGTTGCCATGCCCTCCTCCAGGGGATCTTCCCAACCCAGGGATCAAACCCAGGTCTCCTGAATTGCAGGCAGATTCTTTACCATAGCTGAAACTAAATCAGAAGTTTATTACAAGGAGATAGGGAGGGCAGCTTTGTTCAAAAGAGTTTCATAGAGGAAGTGACACAACTTGTATCTTAAAGTCTATTTAGGGTAAATAAGGAGAAGGAAATGGCAACCCACTCCAGTGTTCTTGCCTGGAGAATCCCAGGGATGGGGGAGCCTGGTGGGCTGCTATCTATGGGGTCGCACAGAGTCGGACACGACTGAGGCGACTTGGCGGCAGCAGCAGGGTAAATAAAGGGAAAGAACAGAGCATTCTAGGTGAGAAGAACATTATAAACAAAGACTTGGAGATGAACATGGGCTTTTTCCTTCATGGAACCAGTCTTTTAAATTACATGTAAACTTACGTATTTTTAAAAATAAACTCAGCATTTCTGTGACATACTTGTCTTTTAAAAACTGTATAAATCATTATAAGATATAGTAATTACTGAATAGAGGACCTCTGAAAGGTGAGCTCAGTTCCCCTTTCCCAAAAATTATTTATGAAAGTATTCAAAAACTAATTTGATAATAGCTGTCTGATGACAGAAAAAAAAACTCAAAACCATCCAATATTCAATGAGAATTTACTTTGTTCCTGATTGCTTTTTAGAAGAAGTGCTGTTAGACCATGACATAGGAAGGGTGGAAAAGTCAGAAAAACAGGGCATTGGTGCCATTCAGGTTCAGTGCACGCACTATTCAGGTGTAGGATAGACATCACTGGAAAATCAAGTAATGGCTAGTATGTTACCATCATTCCACTATATCTATCAGTGGTGTCCATTCTCTCAATATCAGGAAATAATGAGTTGTATGCCATGAAATTATGGCTTCCCCACCTCCTGCTCTCTCTTCCTGCCTCTGAATACCAATGTTCACTTATTCGTTGATTAAATCTGGGAAGCAAATATAAAAATGGCCCAAATCTGTATACCTCGTTTCTTACTCTCTTGCATTTCCATTTTAATGGCAGAAGGCATCCTGATTGGGAAAACAAAGAGTTGACTTGGTAAATCAAAAACCTTTCAGGATCTTAGATTCTTTGGTTCTTGGTTTTGTGTCATTGACAACCAGGGAGGATGGAATAATGGTAGGAAGGGTAGTATGATGGTATTAGTATCAGAAGTCAGCAGCTGCAGTGTCTTCTCCATACATACTACTGGTATGCAGAGTGACAAAGTCCAGATTCTAGGTGCCCCACTGCAGGATGCCCTAGTTAGAGAAGATTCACAGTGGGTCAGAAAACTGCTGGTAGAAGAGGTACCTCAGTGATTATATCTTGTCCTCTAGGAGAAAATTAAACATGCTGGTTCAAAGCTAATATCATTTCCACAGGTGGTATTGTATTTAATCCTCACATTACAGTTGTAACAATTATAACATCAGAAGGAGAGTGAATTTCAGAGCAGTTCAGTAAGTTGAATCAGTAATACATCTTTAAATGGTGGTTAGCTTTGGTTTCCTTTTTGCCTAATTCCAGCACAATATTCTCACAATCTCATATGATAAATACAGTCAAAGGGGATATGAAAACATTCACAAAGGCAACAAGCTGATGTAATGCAAATCATATTTGTTAAGAGAAATGTATAAGTTCATAAACCTAGTAGGAGGGCTCAAATCCAAGATGTAATTGATAAGTTCTGCCAGCAAGCCAAGAGCCACTTTATAAATTGTGCTTCTGAAGCAGCACATTCTGCTCCTTCTCCTCTCTGAAGAGATGAATGAGTGTTCCTCACTGTGCGCTTCCCCTCATTCCTCAGCACCTGCTGTTTTCTATACCGAGTGACAAGTGACACCTGCTGGCCAAGTAATGAAGCATTTTCATTTTTATCGTCACTCTTGATTGTTTAGCTACTAATTGGCCCATCAGCTAGATAATTGTCATTCTGTTTTTCAGTAAACCTAGACAAGAATTTTAAAACCATAAGACAGAGTAACAGAATCAAGTCCTCTGCATCGGAGGATTTGGCAGTACTCAATTTTGCCCTTTTCTCAGTTTTAACGTCACAATTTACAGTCTTTTCTACTTTCTGTTGTTCAACAGGACAGCTGTGTCATAATCACACATGTGGAGTATTGTTTCAGGTCCATTTCATTCAGGGATTTTTGGTACCACTTTAAACCCACTTAATGCCTTCAAATCATTATAAGGCAAATGGTAACTTGATTCCTTGAATGAAGCCTACTCTGTTTACCCATTTGTACCACTGGGATGATTCCCTGGAGAAGAGTATGGCAACCCACTCCATGGAGTATCCATTAACAATCCACTGCCTGGAGAATTCCACGGCCAGAGGGACCTGGCGAGTATTCCATAGTGTCTCACGTAGTCGGACATGACTGACTGACTAGTACTTTCACTTTTTTCAAAGTCAGTGGGTGCTATAGTATATTTATATAATCAATTCATTTGTGCAGATGTGCTGTGTTGCTTGTGTATTCTCTGGGTCCTTCTGGGTTAACCTCTGATTAATGTTAATTTCCCCTCTGGAGCCACAGTCCAGGCACTCTCTAATCTGACACTAGTCCTTTGGCGTAAGTTTTTTCTCTTCTGCAGGATTCTCTCCCTGAGCTCCCCCAGGTTCCTCTGTGTTCTCCACTTCCTTGATGCCGCGTGCCTTCATTGCTGCCACTTTGTCTGAGTGCCTTTGTTCCTGCCCCTTATCTAGTCCTTCAAGGTCCAAAACTAATGTCATTGCTGTATGAAGTCTTCTCTCATTTCCCTGCTTGTAGAAATATCTCCTTCTTCCACTTCCCTTTACCCTTCATGTGTGTCTTTCTTAAGGGCATATTTCACTTTTTAAAAAACTTTATTTATATATTTGACTGCTGCTAAGTTGCTTCAGTCGTGTCCGACTCTATGCGACCCCATAGACGGAAGCCCACCAGGCTCCCCCGTCCCTGGGATTCTCCAGGCAAGAACACTGGAGTGGGTTGCCATTTCCTTCTCCAATGCATGAAAGTGAAAAGTGAAAGTGAAGTCGCTCAGTCGTGTCCGACTCCCAGCGACCCCATGGACTGCAGCCCACCAGGCTCCTCCATCCATGGGATGTGCCAGGCAAGAGTACTGGAGTGGGGTGCCATCGTCTTCTCCATATATTTGACTAGGTCGTGTCTTATTTGTGGCATGTGGGCTTCTCTCTAGTTGTGGTGCACTGGCTTAGTTGCCCCTGTCAGGTGGGATCTTAGTTCCCCAACCAGGGATCAAACGTACATCCCCTGCCTTGGAAGATGGATTCTTAACCACTGGACCACCAGGGAAGTCCCTGTGTTTCACTTTCTACGTGGTATTATAGTTAGTCATGTGTCTGATCTGTCTCCTACCTTTGACTGTAAGATTTTTGAAATAAGGGAACATTTTTATTCATCTTTGTGTTCCTAATAACACTTAGACCTAGACCTTTTATATAGTAGATGTTCGCCAAATGAGTGAAGGGTTGAAGGAACAATTTGGCTTATGCAGAATTCTTCACAATTAGATACAAAGATAAGTATTTTTCATTGGATTGGTTGAAGCTATGTAGGTTAGACTTAAAACTGTCTACGTCTATTCTTGGACCCCATAGTGTTCTCACACTTGGTCAAAATGAAGTGTTGCATTTGAGTGGGAGTATAGAGACTATATTTGGATTTCATTTGTCACACTCATAGTCTTTGCATCACATGAAGAGCCTTTGTAAAATTCCATGCCTGTTGAGAAAACTCAATAGCATTCTGTTCTTTCATGGTGCTTGCATGGACACAAAAACTGAGGCCGTGTGGTCTGACAGTTCCCACAGTAAGTGTACACCTTAGCAGTAAATGTAAGGCAGAGAAGGCTCACTGAACTTTTAGCTGTGTTTTTCAAAATGAAATGGCATATCTGAGCACAACTTTATACTGAAGAATGTGAACACATTTTCCCATTTGGAATGTAATCTTTTTAATGTGTCATTGTTGTATAGGATGCTGAGATTTCTAATCTGTATACTATGGAGCTAGATGCCTTAGAAAATCTATTTGTTTATCAAGCTTTTCAGCCTCCTTACATAAACTTCCATGATCTAAAATTTATGACACCTAAGCTGTTATGACACTCTGTCTAACAAGAGGCTGATGATGCTCACTGTAATTGAAATGTTTTACTTTATTACTCTCATGACAAAGATCTAATTTCTCTGTGGTGATGCCTGTCATTCCAAAAGGGATAATGCATGATACGGTCACATCTGTGGGCCCTGTGTTTGCAGTATAGCAAACGAGCTACTATTGCTCATGAGGATCAGATCAGATCAGATCAGTCGCTCAGTTGTGTCCGACTCTTTGCGACCCCATGAACTGCAGCACGCCAGGCCTCCCTATCCATCACCAGCTCCCGGAGGTCACTCAGACTCACATTCATCGAGTCAGTGATGCCATCCAGCCATCTCATCCTCTGTCGTCCCCTTCTTCTCCTGCCCTCAATCCCTCCCAGAATCAGAGTCTTCTCCAATGAGTCAACTCTTCGCATTAGGTGGCCAAAATACTGGAGTTTCAGCTTCAGCATCATTCCTTCCAAAGAAATCCCAGGGCTGATCTCCTTCAGAATGGACAGGTTGGATCTCCTTGCAGTCCAAGGGACTCTCAAGAGTCTTCTCCAACACCACAGTTCAAAAGCATCAATTCTTCAGTGCTCAGCCTTCTTCACATGAGGAACATGTGTGGAAATTCCTTGAGGGCAGATATCATGAGTTCACTTCCTCATGTATCTCCCATCACTACATCTGGCTCAGTATTGGGCACACTAGATGTCCAACAGTAGCTGTTCAACTCCTTAGCTTGATTTGCTTGTCCACATTCTTTTCTTTTCTCTTGAATTTTAGTTGACATACAGTGTTATAGTAGTTTCAAATGTATACCATAATGATTCAATATTTTTATATGTTACAAAATGATCACCATGATGTTTAGCCACCATAGAGAGTTGTTAGAATATTACTGACTGTATCTCTTGTGCTGTACATTGCATCCTCTTGACTTATTTATTTTATAATTGAAAGTTTGTACCTCCTAATCCCTTTCACCTATTTTGCCTATTTCTTCACCATTTTATCCTCTGACAGCCACTAACTTATATCTATGAGTCTGTTTCTTAATTGCTTTGTTTGTTGTTTTTTTTTTCCTCTTAAATCCCACATGTAAGTGAGATCATGTGATAATTTGTCTTTCTCTGTCTGACTCAGTTCACTTAGCTTTATACCCTGTAGGTCCATCCATGTTGTCACAGATGGCAAGAGTTTATTCTTTTTTATGGAAGAGTTGTTTATAAGCTGAGTGACCTCAGGTCTGTTTGATGTCACTAGTCCTTGATCCTAGCACACCCCTCCCCCTTCAGCCCAGTAAAAATGGGATTAAACTAGGTATTTGTGAATATCCATTCAATATTATCTGTTTGTAATACAGGAGACCTGGGTTCGATCCCTGGGTCAGGAAGATCATCTGGAGGGAGGGCATGGCAACCCACTCCAGTATTCTTGCCTGGAGAATTCCATGGACAGAGGAACCTGGTGGGCTACGGTCCATGGGCCCGCAAAGAGCTGGACACCACTGAGCAACTGACACTTTACTTTTTACATTCACTTTTGTCCAGTTTTAAAGCCTATGAGTATTAGTTGCCCATCTTCATTTACAGGGTGTTAAGTTTGTAATGCCTGTATATATTTGTTTTATTTTGAATACAAACATAAGGTTTCTGGAGCAGAGCAGATCTATTATTTAATTATAGCAAATAATTACTCTGATTCCCTTTTGTCCTAATTTGTACCCCTGGGGCAATGGATGAGATGAGGCAGATCATATGTTATTCTATATATACTGGAGTTTGTACCATCAGCGAGAAAGTTGGAAAAAAAAAGAATCTGGTTATTTATATAGGAGAGGGATAGCCTCCTCCCTAACTCTGCCTTATTGCCTGTCAGACACACACATACTTCTTTGCTCTTTGAGAAGGATCCTGGATTCTTACTGTTACCCTTTGGAATATAAATAAATCTCTTAGGGGAAAGATAAGACTAGCTTCTTTAGCTATGCTTCTATGTCCTCAGATCTCATTCCTTCCTTAACATGTAAATACATACCTCTAGGGGGATAAATCTCTTCAGATACTCTCTCACTAATAATTAGTCATAAATTAAATTCTAAAATTTGTTCTTCTAGGCTAGGTCTAAAGTTTTGGTAAAATTTGATCAGAAAGCCTTCATGGTACAAAAACATAAAAATATTGTCTCTACAGTCCTATTAGCATGAATCTAAAATTAAAAGGTAGAATCCTCTGTCTTCCAGGACCATGAGTCTATGATGATCAGGTCATTTGTGTAAAAACTTCACATGTTTGTAAAAATTCAGATTCCTGAGGTCTACAGCAAACTGACTCAACAAGAGTCTCTGAGACGGAAGCCTTGGAATCTGCTTTTCTGTCCAGCTCTTCACATGATTCTTATGCACCACAGCCTTTTTCTCCTTTATTCCTGACTTAAGGACCCTTTGTTTTTCCTATTGGCAGATACTTCATGTTCTGCAGCTTTTGCTGTTGAATCTGTGATTTTCAGGACTTTCCGAACATGGAAAGAAGTGTAACAGTCTTGCTAGGGGAGTTTATGAGTATCATATAAAAATAAATACCAATATTAGCAAGCTTTCTATGGTGATGATGGGTCTCTGAAATCTGAAGAGGTGATGGTGATGATAAAGATATTACCACTAGCAAACAACTATTCATTAAGTAACCGAAACAGAATTTGAAATGGATTAGCTATGTTACCTAGATTTCTGTTTTACAAAAAATGCAAAGATGTGCCGCCATTAGTGGTATTTTTCTATTCAAAATGTAGTTGAGACATTTTTGCTGTGTATTTCTATGATGTCTGAAATTCTTTTGCAGAAACACAACTCTGAAATGAATATAAAAAGAAGAAAACGAATGAAATTAAAAAAATTTTATTACAACTTCAGTGATGTGATTAGTCGTTCAGGTCAAAACTCACTGTAATAAAATTTTTTATCAAAAAGTAATTATCTTTAAGCCAGCACCAAAAATGATACAAACCCAAATGATGTAAGTGTATCACACCTTGTTACTAGGTTATACTCAATCCATTTCTCTATATCGGGAACAAGACACTGGCATTTAATATAAAGCATCTCAAATATGTGATAACATCTGACAGGTAATGAAGAAGTAGTCACATTATGAGTGCAGAATAGAACTGTGGCGGTTTTTCAACAGAGAAAGAAATGAGCAGTGGTCTCTGGGAACATCTGTTTATCCTGTTAATCACCAACATTTTATTGAGTACCTATAAAGTGCTAAACACTGTGATGGGTACTACAGATAAAAAATGACTTGCAGAGAGAGATGAAGTGTTACCATGACTATGAGACAATGTGATACATACCGTGATTTCTGCTATAAATATGGCTATATAGATATAGCATCTTTCTGTTCTTTTCCTGGGAGTCTTATAAGAGGAACAGGAAAACAGAGAACAAAAATGCAAACTCCAGTTTCAGTCGAACTAGGAAATATACACCAGAATACCCCAGGGCTGCCCAAGGCAGTCAAGATAATGCAAGAATCCCGCAGGAGGAAACGGAGAGAAATGGAAGAAAGAGCCCAGCAATAGCACGTCTAAAGAATCAACACAAATACACTTACTAAAGAAGGGTTCATCTGGAGATGGAAAATCTATAGCCTTGGAACCTTACTGGACCTGCTTGGGTTCACAGAAGATGTGGAGTGTATATGAAAGTACTCAAAAAGCCATGTTTGCACAAGATGAGAAAAAGAATTTCTTGGGGAGAGATGAGAAAAGAGATTTTGCTTATGGAAACAAAAAAGAAAAACTCGCTTAGACTCTTATCCTCCACCTACCCTTCCTATAGAAAACTCTGGCAGATAGATAGTCTGGGAAAACCAAACTCTTATAATGATGTGTTTAAGATACTATGATAGCAGCTAAATATCTACACAAAAAGAAAAGAATATCCTAGTAATATATGAATATAGCACCATATAAATATGGTTTTCAGTTATTAGGGACACAGTTAAACACAGTGTATCCTCAGCAGTTCCTTGAAGCTCAGATCCAGGGCTCTGACCTGTGCAGAGCTATTGCTAAAGGTCAAGATTTGTTCCAGATGCTGGGAACTACACGTGGAGAAAAAGAGTCTCCAGAGAGGGGAGATGAGGGCTGTGGAGACAGTTTCTGATACCATGGCACCCTTGTATTGCTTGTAAGATGTTTGCTTGTAATTGCTTGTAATTTTGCTTGTATTGCTTGTAATACTTCATTGCATTATCTTGTACTGTTCAGCCACTACCAATCATATACCGTTACTGTATGTCTAAACTGAAAGGGACTCCTTAAGGATTGGCAAGAGTGTGTGAGCTTGGCACTTCTTTAAAAAATGAAGAACATTGAATTATTATAATATGCCAATTAAAAGTTGTTTTTACTTACATTTGTCTAATTATTTTTTTCCATAATAGCCTCAGTTTATACCAGTGAATAAGATCACTGAGTTCACTAGCCCCTTCCAAGCTTCAACATCTAAGGTGAGTAATTAAAGTGGGATTGAGTCATTTGTGACATTTCCCATAGGAATGATAAGACTTACCAAGGGCCAAATGTCATCACGGTTTAATATGTTCTGAAAGTGAAGCACTCATAGATATTTTTTCACCATCATCATTTTTTATTATAACAATTCATGTTTATTAGGAAAAACTCAGAAAGTAAAGTATAAATAAGAAATTTTAAACCACCCATTGTCTTACTGTGTGGAGATGATGACCATTTTAGATATCTTAATGTATTTATAATTATATCTTTCCAGTATATTATTTATAATATATGTGTTATATAAAATTATGCATATAAAATCAGAGAGAGAGTGTGTATGTGAGTCTCTGGGTATATATTTACCTAGAAATGTGTTCTATATGTAATTACTACATTGTTTCTTATGTTTGCTAAATGTCATATTACATTGTATTCCTCAAATGTCTGTTATTATCTAAAATTTAAAAATTTTTGAACCTTTAGAGTTATATCAATCACACACAAAAAATTATGGAAAACTCTTTACAATTTTGGTCATTCAGATTTCTTAGCAGGCAAATGGTGAGACTGTAAACCTCAGCCAAATTTTAAGTTAATAGATAGCTGACCTACATGCACCAGGGATCCAAAAGCAAGAAAATCTCTGCTCAGGAGTAAGTCAGGAAGCACAATGTGTTACCAATTTGGAGTCTTTTGCATCTTTAAGATCAGACTTCTTGACTCAGCCCAGCTCTGCTGAATCAAATTCTGAATGAGCCATTAAAGCAGTATACCTTTGCCAAAGTTTATTTTCTAAGATTCTGATTTTTAAAACTGTTATTGGTAATAAATATCACCTCATGTTATAAGATTATAAGGGAATGGTAAATAATTATAAATAAGCCAGCTACCCCAAATTAAAAGCATGTTCTTTCTTATTTAAGGGAAATAAGAAAATTCAGAGAATCAGACCTTCCAGTGATGACTTGAAGCATGAGTCTCTTTCATCCTTTGAGCTTTTGGTCAACCACAGAGGCTGGGAAAAAAACATAGAAGGACCAGACTCCGATGTAGAGTATATATCAGAGACTAAAATTATGAAAAAGTCTAGGCAGAAGAAAGTGAAACTTCAACAGCAGAGGTATCCAGCAGTTCCACTGGAAAATGTCAAACTAGCTAGCAGAGACCAGGTGATTTTTTTTTGTTGTTACTTTTTTACAAAAGTGTATAGTCATTCACTTTTCCAGAAATAACATTTTTTAAACATTTTGCTTCATTTCACATTTTTAAAGCACTCTAATTATAGCATACACATTGTAATCTGAGTTCCCTGGACAAAGTCCCAATTTCTATTTTTTCCCTACATTGTCTCTTTTGGAGGAAAAGTCAGATTGCTAATATCAGCACTGAAGGGCTCCTAAAGAACACCTCTATGGGATAAAGATTTTAATCTGTATTTAAGAGAGAAATATCCATATAGGATAAACCTGTAATCTTGAGAAATTTGCATTCAGTGCTTTATAGCAAAAATGCTTGGTCAAATTTTATATAAGTAGTTATCCCTGTAGTCCAAGTTCTGGAAAAATAAAATGTGATGTTGATAATGTAACTAAGTGCTGAGCTTGATTATAATGAATGTACACCCTAGGATTTCCATGTATCTAAATGAGTTTCTTTAAAAAAAAAATTACACTTTCATTCTTACAGTGTTGATGCTTATTTAATTCCTCTTTGAGAATCTGCCCTTAGTTTCAGTGTATAATAATAACAACACTTAAAATTGAGTGGGCATTCACCCTGTGCCTGATCAGTGTTCAGTGACCACAGGCATTATCTCACTGGCTTCCCTGGTGGCTCAGACGGTAAAGAATCTGCCTATAATGTGGGGAACCCAGGTTCAATCCCTGGATTGGGAAGATATCCTGGGGAAGGGAATGGCTACACACTCCAGAATTACCTAGAGAATTCCATGGACAGAGAATCCTGGCAGGCTACAATCTATGAGGTCCCAAAGGGCTACAGTCCATGGGGTCACAAAGAGTTGAACACCGCCGAGCGACTAACACTTTCACTTCACTTCACTTTGTTATCTTACTACCTTTAAAAAATCTTTTATAAGCCAAAATTTATTGCTTAGTTTATCTGCCTTGTTGATAAAACTTGATTACTAATGTTTGTTTACTGTTTCTAAAAATTTACTTTACCCTGAAAGGGTGAATATAGGCCACATGGAAAATATTCCAATGAGTTGCCATCGTCTCTGAAAGCAAGGAACTAATTTCATTGGCAAATATCCACTGAGCTTCTGTCCTGTGTAAGATACTGTATTAAGCATGGTGGAAGACAAGATTTCAGGCGTGGTTCTTTAAAAAAGAATTATTCTGAATAATAGTTACATTACAGAAATATGTCACACGTTCCTTTGTAATACCTTTGGAAAATGGTATTGGATTCTTGAAAATCTTTAGTGATATAGGCTTATTACCTCCTAAAGGCAGCCTTTTCTTACTTCATTTTTGGGTAGCTCATTCTCTTAGATTATTTGAAATACAGATCCCTATAATTTTGAAGTTTTGGCCCTAAGTCTTTTCTTGAGACTGTAGAGGCCAAACTGAATCTGTCTGCCTTCTTCAGAATTTTAGTTTGAATTATGCATTATATTTGAGTGTAGGAATTCATCTATTCAGCAGATACTCAACTTTTGCATGCTTATAATATGAAAAGCAGTTGCTATCACTTTATAATTATATCTCCTTTAACTCCTGATTTCATTAACTGTGGAATTTCAAGATTTGAGATTTGTAGACTTATTTTATGGGGAGGTTGCATGCTCCAAAGACAACATACAAGTGATCACAAAGTTGTGTTAGAATAACACATTTTAGAACATAAATATGGAGATTCACATATGTATATGTGAATATATATATATTGTATATATGTGTAAAATCATCTGTTATGTGCCATTCAGTATGTTAGCCAGCTACAGGGGATTTAGCTGTGAGCAAAACCACCTATGGTCCCAAGTCCCTGCTGAACTTATAGTCTAGGAATTGAGACAGACAATCCAATGACTATACAGATATATGGGAACTGACGCTGAGGCAGTTTTTATGACATAGTAGGGTGAGTCCTTATAATAGGAGAGTTGACCCTGGGAGGACAGGGAAGTCTTCCTTGAAAAAGTGATGATATAACTTTTAGGATTGAATTCCAATTAAGTGGCTAAATGGAGAGGAAGGTCATTTCCAATCAGTGCAAACATTATTTGCTAATGAGAGAACATGGAATACAAAGTACCTTAAGAAGACAGCTCCCTGGAGAAGGGAATGGCAACCCAATCCAGTATTCTTACCTGGAGAATTCCATGGACAGAGGAGCCTGGCAGGCTACAGACCATGGGGTTGCAAAGACTGGAACATGACTGAGCGATTGACACTTCACTGACACTAAGACAGCTGAGCTGTGGTGGGGCAGTGAGGGAAAGGGGCTGTGGTGTGAGATGGGCAGGGAGTGATCAGAACCATGCAAGCTGATACTTTGATAAGGGATTTTGTATTTATCCTGAAAGCAATAGAAAAATACTGAAGGATTTTAAGCAGGGAAGTGGTATGATCAAAATTTCCTTTAGAAAAGATTGCTTTGGGTTAGTATGAAAAATGGATTCTCAGCAAACAGAATGAATGTGGGCAGAGCAGTTAAAAGGCTATTGCAGTGGCCTTGGGGGGAAATAATGGTGGTGTGGGTGAGGTGATCATGTGGCGGGGAGAGAAGTGGCTGTGTATGTGGCTTGAAGAGAGAACACTGACCTGTTTGCTGAGATATGGGGTGTAGATGATCAGAGAGGCTGAATTCTGTTGAGAGGTCAACTCAACCAGGTCAAAGGCCAAAAAAGTTCACTAACTTAATGACTTAGTGGTAATAGGAATGATCACAGGAGCAATCTCATTGTTATTGAATTGGAGGGAACAGAAACCAGGTTACAATGGATTGATTAGCAAGTGGAAGGGGAAGAAATGAAGACATGTTGTATGTCAACTCTTGGGAAGAATTTTTAGGTTGTTTGAGATTTTTCTTATTTCTTGGGATAAGCTTGTATCACTATAAACTTCCCTCCTAGAACTGCATATTCTGTTTTGGAAAAATTTGTTTTTGTTTTCATTTATTTTTAGGTGTTTTTTATCTCTTCAGTGATCCACTAGTTGTTTAATAGTGTATTGTTTAGCCTCCATGTGGGTTTTTTTGTTTGTTTGTTTTTGCAGTTTTTTCCTTGTAATTGATGAAGAAATAAACTCAAAAGGGATTAAAGACCTAAATGTAAGACTGGATACTATACAACTCCTAGAGGAAAACATAGGCAGAACACTCTTTGACATAAATTCCAGCAAGATTTTTTTTTGGATCTGTCCCCTAGAGTAATGGAAAACAAAAGCAAAAACAAACAAATGGAACCTAATTAAACTTAAAAGCTTTTCCATAGCAAAGGGAGCCACAAACCAAATGAAAAGACAACTTACAGAATGGGATAAAATATTTGCAAATGATGTAACCACAAGGGATTAAGCTCCAAAATATACAAACAACTTAATACAGCTATATATATACAGCTCTGTGTGTGTGTGTGTAAAAAAAAATGGGCAGAAGATCTAAATGTGCATTTCTCCAAAAAAGACATACAGAAGGCCAACAAAGCACATGCGAGGATGCTCACCATCACCAATCATCAGGGAAATACAAATCAAAACCTTTGAGATATCACCTTATGTCTGTCAGAATGGCTGTCATTAAAAAGAACACAAATAAATGTTGGTGAGAAGAGAATCCTCATACACTATTGGTGGGAATGTAAATTGGTGCAGTCACTGTGGAAAAGACTATGCAGGTTTCTCAAAAAATAGTGTTTTGATGGGACAGAGATTGATATTTGGTTTGCAAGGTTAGCACTAAAGACTATTCTAGAAGACTTGGACTTCTAGATGAAAGTCTGCTTAAAATTTTAGATATGTCTAAGAAGTCTTAATGATTGCAGGGTAATCAGTGAAATTTTACATCTAGTACCAAACATTGACAACTTCAGGTTAACCCTGAGAGCTATCAAACTGTGGACCAAATAGCATAACATCTACTCCAATATATTAGGTTTCCTTGGTGGTGTCTCCTGGGCTATGCTCATAGCAGGAACTTGCCAGCTTTGTCCAAATGCAATAGTATCAACTTTTGTACAGAAATTTTTCTTGATATTTTCTAAATGGTATGTGTTTAGATTATATTAAAGTGAAATTGATTGTAGACAATGAAAAAACAAAAGAACTATCCCATGATCCAACAGTTCCACTCCTGGATATATATTAAAAAAAAACACCCAAACTCTAGTTTAAAAAGATACAAGCACCCCAGTGTTCATAGCAGTTCACAGCAGCATTATTTATGATTGCCAAGATATGGAAGCAACCTTAGTGTCCATCAACAGATGAATGGCTAAAGAAGAGGTGGTGTGTATATACAATAGAGTATTTCTCAGCCATAAAAAGAATGAAAATTTGCCATTTGCAGCAAACACTATATGATATCACTTATATATGGAATCAAAAAATATAACAAACTAGTGAATATAAGGATAAAGAAGCAGATATATAGATATAAAGAACAAGCTAGTCATTATCAGTGAGGAAAGGGAAGGGGGCAATGTATGTGTAGGGAATTAAGAGATACAAGCTATTATATATAAAATAAGCTACAAGGCTATATTGTACAACATTGGGAATATAGCCAATATTTTATAAAATGTACATTGAAACTGTCAAAAAATTTTTAAATGACTGCAGATATCTCATATACTAGGCATATTCAACATCTACTGATTAAGAATGACATAGTAAAAGAAAGCCATCATAGATATTTTTTAATGAATATGTATCTTATTCCTCCCAGCAACATCTACATAAACTTTAAGAACAATGTATATATACATATATATATCTCCATATGAAACATTATATATTCAGTATATAGATAGTAATTCATGCAGATTCTTTGCAAAATACTACAAGCCCTTTGATTCACTGTTGAGTGCCATAGTCTACACCATTCATTTCATACTTAACTTGCATTATGATGTTATTTTGTTGAATGCCCTCTGTTTATCCTACAGAAGCCTGCACTTAATAGAAGCTGAAGGAAGGAAAGAGTGACAGTGGTTTAATATGTACAATTGATTGCTACTAATCCTTGTATATTTTTTGTTAATACCTTGCTATAGGCCTCTTGGGAAATGAAGAGAAAGAGGAGTCAAAACCTTGCTTCAATTGAAGTTGAAACCAGCAACAGCAATTCAGATATAATCCCGGTGAGACAAACTTTGCTAACTAAATGATACCTTGAAATGTATTCACATTTGTAAAGATTAGAGGAACCCAAGAGGTATTTCACATTAGTGGCCAAAGTAACTGAAACATTTAATTGAATGACCTTGCTTTTAGGTGAAGAAACAGGACTCAGAAAAGTTTGTTACTTGCCCAAAACTATACAAATTAGTGAAAATACAGCTGAGATTTATGCCTCCTGACCCTAATCTTGTAGTGTTTTTCATTTTAGTTGTCAGGGTAAGAAAGCTTTAATATTGTTGTTCAGTTGCCCAGTTGTGTCCAACTCTTTGTGAACCCATTCTATTGTGTTAATGTATATATGTGTATAACATTATATATATATAAACTGTATGTATGTGTGTGTGTATAAATTTGAAGTTCATCTCAAAACCTATGTACATGCCCAAATCCAAAGCATATGAACCTTTCTGTAAATCATAGTGTGGATTCTTACTAGAAAGTAATTCTAAACTGACTTAAATTAGGACACTGCCAAAAACCCTTCAAAGAGAAGTCTCTTCAAGAAATCTGGACACACTTCCCATGTGCTTCTCTATAGATTGTGTGTCCCTGATTCTAACTTGGTAGTCAATATCAAAGACCTGCATATTCGTACTATTCTACCATAGACCCTAGCAGAGGTCATTTTCCTCACAGAACCTAGTGTAAAAAGTCCTTGGTTTGTAGGAAGAGGGCTTCCCAGGTGGCTCAGTGGTAAAGAATCCGCCTGCCAGTGCAGGGAGATACAGCTTTGATCCCTGAGTCAGGATGACCCTCTGGGGGAGGAAATGGCCACCCACTCTAGAATTCTTACTGGGATAGTCCCATGGATAGAGGAGCCTGGCCGGCTACAGTCCATGGGGTCACAGAGTCCTACATGATTGAGCAACTAATCATGCATGTGTGGGAAGAATTGACTCAAGGATTATGAGAAATATTTTGTCTATGAAGCCATGTTGAAGACTTTGTTATGTTATAGGGCACCCCTTGTGTTATATTAATAATAAAAAGGTTCATTTGAATATTAGAATTTAATGTCATGAAAAAAATCTATTTGATACTTTATCAGAATATGAATTTTATTATTCACTATAACGGAATGAAGCAGGGCAAAGACTAACAGAGTTTTGCCAAGAAAATGCACTGGTCATAGCAAATGCCCTCTTCCAACAACATAAGAGAAGACTCTATACATGGACATCACCAGATGGTCAACACCGAAATCAGATCGATTATATTCTTTGTAGCCAAAGATGGAGAAGCTCTGTACAATCAGCAAAAACAAGACCAGGAGCTGACTGTGGCTCAGACCATGAACTCCTTATTGCCAAATTCAGACTGAGATTGAAGAAAGTAGGGAAAACTACTAGACCATTCAGGTATGACCTAAATCAAATCCCTTATGATTATACAGTGGAAGTGAGAAATAGATTTAAGGGCCTAGATCTGATAGATAGAGTGCCTGATGAACTATGGAATGAGGTTCGTGACATTGTACAGGAGACAGGGATCAAGACCATCCCCATGGAAAAGAAATGCAAAAAAGCAAAATGGCTGTCTAGGAAGGCCTTGCAAATAGCTGTGAAAAGAAGAGAAGGGAAAAGCAAAGGAGAAAAGGAAAGATATAAACATCTGAATGCAGAGTTCCAAAGAATAGCAAGAAGAGATAAGAAAGCCTTCTTCAGCGATCAATGCAAAGAAATAGAGGAAAACAACAGAATGGGAAAGACTAAGGATCTATTCAAGAAAATCAGAGATACCAAAGGAACATTTCATGCAAAAATGGGCACGATAAAGGACAGAAATGGTATGGACCTAACAGAAGCAGAAGATATTAAGAAGAGGTGGCAAGAATACACAGAAGAACTGTACAAAAAAGAGCTTCACAACCCAGATAATCATGATGGTGTGATCAGTGACCTAGAGCCAGACATCCTGGAATGTGAAGTCAAGTGGGCCTTAGAAAGCATCACTACGAACAAAGCTAGTGGAGGTGATGGAATTCCAGTGGAGCTATTCCAAGTCCTGAAAGATGATGCTGTGAAAGTCCTGCACTCAATATGCCAGCAAATTTGGAAAACTCAGCAGTGACCACAGGATTGGAAAAGGTCAGTTTTCATCCCAATCCCAAAGAAAGGCAATGCCAAAGAATGGTCAAACTACCACACAATTGCACTCATCTCACACGCTAGTAAAGTAATGCTCAAAATTCTCCAAGCCAGGCTTCAGCAAGATGTCAACCGTGAACTTCCTGATGTTCAAGCTGGTTTTAGAAAAGGCAGAGGAACCAGAGATCAAATTGCCAACATCCGCTGGATCATGGAAAAAGCAAGAGAGTTCCAGAAAAACATCTATTTCTGCTTTATTGACTATGCCAAAGCCTTTGACTGTGTGGATCACAATAAACTGTGGAAAATTCTGAAAGAGATGGGAATACCAGACCACCTGATCTGCCTCTTGAGAAATCTGTATGCAGGTAAGGAAGCAACAGTTAGAACTGGTCATGGAACAACAGACTGGTTCCAAATAGGAAAAGGAGTACGTCAAGGCTGTATATTGTCACCATGTTTATTTAACTTATATGCAGAGTACATCATGAGAAATGCTGGACTGGAAGAAACACAAGCTGGAATCAAGATTGTCAGGAGAAATATCAATAACCTCAGATATGCAGATGACACCACCCTTCTGGCAGAAAGTGAAGAGAAACTCAAAAGCCTCTTGATGACAGTGAAAGTGGAGAGTGAAAAAGTTGGCTTAAAGCTCAACATTCAGAAAATGAAGATCATGGCATCTGGTCCCATCACTACATGGGAAATAGATGGGGAAACAGTGGAAACAGTGTCAGACTTTATTTTTCTGGGCTCCAAAATCACTGCAGATGGTGACTGCAGCCATGAAATTAAAAGACGCTTACTCCTTGGAAGGAAAGTTATGACCAACCTAGATAGCATATTCAAAAGCAGAGACATTACTTTGCCAACAAAGGTTCGCCTAGTCAAGGCTATGGTCTTTCCTGTGGTCATGTATGGATGTGAGAGCTGGACTGTGAAGAAGGCTGAGCGCCAAAGAATTGATGCTTTTGAACTGTGGTGTTGGAGAAGACTCTTGAGAGTCCCTTGGACTGCAAGGAGATCCAAGCAGTCCATTCTGAAGGAGATCAGCCCTGGGATTTCTTTGGAAGGAATGATGCTAAAGCTGAAACTCCAGTATTTTGGCCACCTCATGCAAAGAGTTGAGTCATTGGAGAAGACTCTGATTCTGGGAGGGATTGGGGGCAGGAGGAGAAGGGGACGCCAGAGGATGAGATGGCTGGATGGCATCACGGACTCGATGGATATGAGTCTGAGTGACCTCCGGGTGTTGGTGATGGACAGGGAGGCCTGGCGTGCTGCGGTTCATGGGGTCGCAAAGAGTCGGACACGACTAAGCGACTGATCTGATCTGATAGTTCTCTTTGTACCTTGATTTCCAAAAAGCTTATAACTAAACTTTATAAGAGAATAACTATTTTTGCCTAGATGATAATTTTTGACATGATAATATAAGAGTATTTAGACAAGTGCCTGCCTCATTTTTTGTGTCTTTAGGTATGTTATCTCAAAATGCAGTTTAGGATTATGGATTAAGTTTTAATTACAAATAAGTCAATGAGAAACACAATGTCTTCTGATTTTAGCCTAATTTATATACCCGTCAGCAGAAAAACATTGTCATAAGGTACATGACATAACAGGAACAGAGGTTTATTTTTAACAGTTTCCAAGATGGAACATTTCAAACAGCACAGTCAACCCCTGTGTGCCCATTTCCTGGTTCCAACAGTTATCAATTCGTGATTGATCTTGTTTCATCTGTATCCTCCCCCTCCCCGGCCACCCCCTTTACTCCCAAACATCATATCATTTCCTCCATAATTATAATTGTTTTAAGAAGGAATCTGAAAGGATGTTGAAAAGCTCTAGAAGTGATTTGTGAATGGGAAAAGAAAAAAACCCTTCACATTGACAGTAAGGAACAACTAAATATAGGATGTGGAGGCAGTGAGCACCAACATATTTTCAAAAAGAAAAGGGTCAACATTTAATCAGAGGCCAGAAAAGAAGAGAGGACTATATAACTAGTGTTGTGAATAACTCAGCCTCTCTACCTCTTTGAAGCCAAATGTGATAGAACTGTACCTTTGCATATTAGTCGTCCCCACCTGCTTTGCAGAATCTTCAAAGTCTTTGTGTGTTTTTCATGTAGCCATTGCCTTGTCACTTCTCTGTCCTCTGCATGCGGCTTTTAGCAAGGGCTTTTTCACAAATTAAGTATGACATTTATTTTAAAATTGTTGTTGTCTTTTCATGTAGTATTTCTCAAATTCTTATGTTACTTGAATGAATGTGTGTGGTATGATTAATTTGTGTCCCTGTGATCCTAGCAGGAAGTCAGTTTTCAAATTCATGGTATCTAATTAATCTGGATAAACACTATACATTATCCAGAGATGCCCATTAATTTTTCTGTTTGGCTGTGGTTGCAGCAATTCAAGTAGGAAATAATTGCTTATGCATGTTTGTCTGCCTGTAGTTTCTTAAACTTGGAAATTAAAAAAGACTGTTCTTAACCCCTGGGCTCCTCCCCAGTTATCTTCTAACTGTGGTGCGTGTGGGTGTGTGTGCGTGTGTATGTGCATGTGCTTTAATTCCGACCCTGCACCTGTCAAATTTAAAGAGGGCATGCAGGGCTATGTTGGGTTATCACTTAAGGAAGAGTGGTTGGCTACCCACCACTTGCCACAGTTAGGTGGTTTTTATTATTTTGGTGAATTTACTGCAGCCCAGGGTCTTATTTGCAGGCGTCATGCTGTTGTTCACTCACTAAGTTGTATCCTTCTCCTTGTGATTCCATAGACTGGAGCACGCCAGGCTTCCCTGTCCTCCACCATCTCCTGGACTTTGCTCAAACTCATGTCCATTGAGCCAGTGATGCCATCCACCCATCTCATCCTCTGTTGTCTCTTTATCCTCCTGTCTTCAATCTTTCCCAGCATCAGGGTCTTTTCCAGTGAGTCAGCTCTTTGCATCAAGTGGCCAGAGTATTGAAGCTTCAGCATCAGTCCTTCTAATGACCATTCAGGGTTGATTTCCTTTAGGATTAACTGTTTTGATATCCTTGCTGTCCATGGGACTCTACAGCACCACAGTTTGAAAGCATCAGGTGTCATAGGCTCTAAAATATATCTTCAGCTCACCAAAGAAAATCTTATCTCACAGAAATGATTTCACATTATCCAAATTCATGAGACTGTTGTATAATATCATAGCAGCCATTTAGTCATTTGAGAGATAAACCCAGCCTCAGTCCAATTGGAAGACACATTCTGACTTTCACTGTGTTTTCTCCCTTTATGCTAGTCTGCATGGGTTGGCCAGTACAGTTTGACAGGGCTGGTGAGCTATGTGCCTGAACGTTTAAAGAGTTTCCAGCTAAGACAGCTTGCAGTGTCCGCTTCCCTGCACAGGATGACTGGAGTGACGTTACGAGTTGTAACTGTAACACTGGAAGGGCACTGGCCCAGCACCCTCATCCTGTGCTCTTCCAGTGTGTGTGTGTGTGTGTGTGTGTGTGTGTGTGTGTGTGTGTGTGTGTGTGTGTTTTCACATTACATGGAGAACATCTCTCTTCTTTGTTTTTCAGTACCCAACAGTAGGCTTTATATCCACTCTTTTTAATATTTATTGAAATATTTATTGACTTACAACATGACATTGGTTTGAGGTATATAACATAGCCATTCACTAGTCATAGATCGTGCACAGTACAAAGCTACTGTAAAACATGAAATGCGTCCCTTGTGCTATACATTACGTTTTGTAACTTATTGACTTTATAACTGGTAATTTGTGTCTCTTAATCTCCTTCACCTATTTCACCACTCCTCCCACCTACTTCCCTCTGGCAATCACTGGCTTGTTCTTGTATCTGTGAGTCTGTTTCTGTTTTGTTATATTTGTTCAAATGAATGACATGCTCAAGGTTACAGCAGTTTGATCTGTTTTCCTAACTTCTTCCTCCTCCTACTCCCCTTAATCCTTGATTGAATGTTTTTTATATTTCTTTTATCCAAGGCCTACAGACTCTGGAGGCTATTTAAAAAAATATTCTTTCTCAGTGGCATAATCCTTATTTTTGAGTCACTTTTGATGTTTGCATATCATGTGTATCACATTTCACATGTTCCCTAAGCATGAATGCATGTATATGCTTACATATAAATGAAGGTATACAACATTTGTCTTTATCTGACTTATTCCACTAAGCATAATGACCTTCACGTACATCCATGTTGTCACAAATAGCAAGATTTCATTCTACCTTATGGCTGAGTAATATTCCATTGTACATATACCACATCTTCTTTATCCGTTTATCTGTCATTGGACGCTTAGGTTGCTTCAGTATCTTGGCTATTATAAATAATACTGTGAATGTCTTTATTCTGATCAGCACATTCTTTCTTTTGTGTGTTGTTAATGTCTGTCAGTTTGCCTTTGGAAAGAATTTTTTTTTTTTTTTCATTTTAGGGTACTTCATTTTCCTTTCTTCCAAGTTTCAGACACATGTTACTCTGGCTCTTGTACCAACAGTTGTGCAGTTTCAAGTGAAATGATAAAAGCATTGATTGTTTTTCAGATTTATATTGAATCCAAGCATTGCTGATTATTTGAGTTATATTGTCATAATCTCCAAAGTCACCTCATTTGCTGGGCTCAAGGTTACAGCAGTTTGATCTGTTTCCTAACTTCTTCCTCCGCTTACTCCCCTTAGTCCTTGATTGAATGCTTTTTATATTTCTTTTCTCCAAGGCCTACGGTCTCTGGAGGCTATTTTTTTTTTAATACTCTTTCTCAGTGGGGTAATCCTTATTTTTGAGTCACTTTTAATGTTTGCATCTCATGTGTATCACATTTCACATGCTCCCTGTTGGACTCATTTGCCGTATCTCCAGTTCCTTCTGATCCCATAGTTTGCAGGTGTCACTTCTATGGCAGTTTCCCTTCTTTCTCTTCACTTTTTCCTTTTTGATACTAATTTATGCTTGGCCTTTCAGCTACCGTGGGCCATTCATTTTCAAAATCCATGCAGTAAGAGTGTTCTTGGTAAGACCTTGCTTGCATCTCGTTTGGAGCTGCAGAAATATCCAACTGGGATTCAGTTAAAACTCCAGGCATATTTTAGAGATTAAAAACTGTCATGAAAATAATGAGGAGTTTTTTTTTTTTTTTTAAGGACATCTTAACCCTCTTCAAAATGCCCTACATAGCCATTCAATTGGAACTTCAGAGATGTTTGTGGGATCACCAGTCTGCGCTGCAGCAGACTTCTTTCATTATTTTGCACAATCTTGTTAGCACTGCCATGGTTCCCTCCCCCATTTCAAGGTAACCAGTGCAATCCAGTTTGTTTTTTTTTTTTAATCTCAGCTCCCGCAAAACTGTATTTTTTTCTGAAATTCTACTCTGTGTGTGTGTGCACTACGTGTGTTTTCGTGGAGTTAGCCTTTCCTTTTTCTGTGTGACCATGATGAAATTCAGCTAAGATACTTCACATGTATCATCTCATCTAATCGTTTTAATAACTGAAGGGGGATGTTCTCTTTTCATCCCCATTTTTACAGATGAGGAAAATAAACTTGTTGAGGATCATACTCTCAGGAAGTGGTCACCTTCAACCCTGGCTCCCGCTCCCTGAACCCCTCCTCACTGGGACTGCTCCCTTTGTCATTCATGTCCGAGCACTGACCCCACATCAGTTCAGCCAGGCCATCCCACACAGATTGGTTGGAGTGCACAAATACTCCTTACTCAGGGGTCAGGATTTGAAGGCACAGATAAATACTGCATTGATTCACATTCAGCCTGTTTTGGCTTAGACAGGTTTACAAAGTTTCATAGATGGGCATTCTCCAGCAAGAGTCTTGAATTCATTTTTTTTTTTTTTAAATCTAGCAATCATCCATTCATTGCCCAGATTAAGCTAACTTCCCTTTAACCCATTTCTTACCATATCCACCCCAAACTTGACCTTTTGTGTGCAAGATCTGACACTTTTCTTTCCAGTCAACCTAGAATCTCGTAATCATCAGGATAATTGTCTCAGGATTGATTCCTAGAAAGGAGAGTTTTTCCTCTCCTAAGATTGTAAGTCTAATAATATAGTTGTGATCATAACTGTACTGTCAACCCCTCCCATGAGCTGGTGTCTCCTGACCCTTGGCCTCCAGAAAATATTGTTTTCCATCTTCCATGCTCAAGACACATGCCCTACCCTCCCTTTTAATGAATACTGGCTATTCTGAACCGTTTCTGTCTCAGACATTTACATACCCAAGTGTAAAGTTCAACCATGTCCCAGTTAACTCCAGAAGGGGAGGAAGTAGAAACTCTTTTGCAGCACCTCTCACAGATGTCTGAGGAATCCAAGTCTGAGTGAAGCTTGCTAGGCAGTTCTGCTTTACTGGAGCAATGCCCCGTGGTACTGTTGTAATTAAGGGTTTGTCTGAGTTCAATTAAAAGCTCCTTGTGCACTGTTCTGTGATAAATTGGCAGTTCAACGTTACTCCAGGCAAAAATTTGGCATATGAGCTCCGTAGGACCCCAGTGCCCCTCAAAGTGATGTGATCTGATCAACTGTCATTGTACCATGCTTAATAGAAGCAATAAAAATAAAAAGGAAGCAATGGGACTAGATTCTCAAGCATCTTGTCAAAGAGGTAAGCAGTCTCAAGTTAAGTCACCAGTTGAGATATAAGAAGTGACTCTATGGAATAGACATTCTAGGGGATCTATTCCGAAAGGTGATGGGGAAAATTAGGTTGCCAAACCACAACAGATGGTCAGGCAAGCAAATGATCAATTAGAAGAATGCTTCACAATGCAGGAACCTTAGGGGAATAAAATTATCAATGCCAACAGTAAAAGTTCAGCAAGAATAATTTTCTGAGACTCGAGTCAGGGTGATAAAAGTACTTTTTGTTACACACATGCTCTTGTTCATCTTGGCACAACATGTACTCCAAGTTGACATTATGCAAATTTTCTGACTCTACCATGAAACAGCATTTACTTTTCCTATACCAGTATTTGTTGCTTTTCCATATTTTATAATAATCTTTCTTTCAATTACTACTCTGAATATCATTTGCTAAGGTAATGAAAGAATATATATGGTCTGGTTAAGTCAGGTAGGACCTGCCTGTTTAATAACCATGAACCATATTACCTTTTTGGTTGGATTGGCCTTAGCCCTTTTGTCCTCTTTGGCCATTTAGGTCTTTTTTGCCTTGTACCTGGCCTTAGGAACAGACTGACAGATGGATTCCTTTCATTTTTCCAAACCACAGACATTGAAAAACTCAGTGACCAGATCACCACTGACAGATGTGTTTTAAGAATTTGGCTATGGTGTCTCCAGGGTTTACTCCGAAAGATGTAACCTCCAGCGTTTAGTTCAGAGTGTGGCACTTTCTGGGGCTGAAGAAAGATTGATGAGTAAAGGAATGAGTGGGTGGAACCATCTTCCAGTCTCAGCATAAATTAAATCCTTTACCAGTTGCACCTGATTAGCTCTCTATGGCGTCTTTCAAACGACGCTGATGCCAGCCCAGGAAAGGCATCAACCAACTCTGAATCCCTGGGGTCATTGACAGGGCCTCCGTGGGGGAACACAGAAGCTGAGGAAGGTCTGGAAGAGCCGATGAGTTCCCCATGTCTAGCTTTATGCTCTATGGTAATACCCCCAAGAAGCAACCCAAATCCAAAAACAAACAAAAGACCACAGTAAGTTTTAGCATCAGTACTGTATGACAGTGAAAATGAAAAAATGACTCAGTAACCCAAAAAAAGATTTAAAAATAGTAAACAACCTGTATAGCTAGTCCCTAAATCAACTGCATTCACCCTTTAAATATGCAAATTAAATATATAAATTTTCTGACTTCTAACAGAAAAAAAATTTAGTAGGAAACTGCATTGATATTGCCATATGATTTCAGATGATTGAAGATGTGTTACTTTGAAAAGCAGTCCATTTCTTAGTCAGTTTTCCTGGTTGATGATGTTACCATTGCCTCTGTGAGAGCCTGTATTGTCCTGTGATTGTTGCTGATGGTATCAGAAATTTCAGATATAGCTGCCCCTTTATAAGATAAAAACCAGAGCTGCCCCAAGGGCTTTGGAAGAAAAATTGTCTATACTCATCCTCTGCAGCATCATTCATCAACTCACCAACAGATTGACAGACACAAAGACAATATGTGATACAGCCCTTGACCTAGAGGAAAGTCTCGTGGGTGAATTATAATGAATCTAAATATTCAAATGCCAGTTTGTGAACTGTCAGCAACCATACACCAATTTAAGACACATTTATTGACTCTCCATTAGGGATTTGGAAGGGCACACACACACACAAACCATTATCTCTACCCTAAAGGAGCAGAAAAATTGGAAGACAATTTTACAAAACCACGAGTTAGCATTGTTTTATTGAAAAGAGACAGACTATGAATTCTGACAGATTGATCCAGGGTCACATTCAGCCCTAGATGCCACATGTCAGCTGTATCAACTCATGGTCTTCTATTTTCTTACCTATAAAAGGGCAATAATGCTATTACCTACTCTTAGGGTTATTATGAGAATTAATGGGATGATTTGTAACAGAATGAAAATAATTCTTTATATTATGAAAAACATTTTTAAAAACCAACTTTTGTAATTCCAAAGAAGGCAGTTGCCTTTCGGGGAGCCAGGAGGTGGGAGTAAAGAATGCAAATTGGGAGAGTGACGATGCTCTGTGGAAAAGAAGCCAGAGCTGGAGAGTGACTCTGTATATGTGGGAAGCGGTGGGAGGGAGGGAAAAGGAGGTAATCCCACAACCAGAAAAACGCTGGTGCTGCGGAACTGGAGAGTCTGGAGGAGAAGGTGTGTAGAGAGAGATGAGGCAGCTAGCAATTGAAGAAGTGAGCTAGAGTGTTTTCATGGTAATTTTAAGCTGATTTTTGCCTTGTTTAAATGTTTCCTCCTTTTCTCAACAGAATTTTCATTAAAACCTGTGTATTTATTAATGCTTTGTACAGTTGGATTTGATTTTGGGAGATGGACTCAGGTGTTGAATTCTGTTTTGAAGTGTCTTGATAAGAATCAACCTGCTACAGGATTCCACTCTTGTCTGGGTCCCATAGATATGAAAATAATTAAAACTATTTGTAACTTACTGTTAATACTTCTTCAGGGAAAAGAGTGTGTGCTAGAGCAAATTAAAAAGGACATTTTGGAAAGAGTGGGAGTTGTCTTAAAATGTGGGAGAGACTTAAAGAAAAGGAAGAGAGAATGTATTTCAGGTAGAGAGGACAGTGTGGGCCAAGACATGGAGGCAGAAGGCTACCTAATGCTCACAGGGGATTCTGAAGGGAACTTTTTTGGTTCTTATGGAGGGTGCTTATTATTAAGAAAGACTTATTAAGAAATACTGAAAATATTTCTGGATATCTTAGAATCACATTGAAAAGAGCTTTGAAAACCAGTTAAGGGTTTGTACCTGAAGGAGAAAGTAGTCAGGACCTGGAGCCCAGTTTTGAGAAGGAAAGTTGAATATGGAGATTTTCTCTAAAGAATTAATTCTTTATGTTATGAAAATGTTGTGATAGTCAAGCAGTACTGCCGAGATGAGAAACTAAGGATGAAAAAACCAAGTTGGAATCTGCTGCCTGGAGATTTTAGTACAAGAAGACAAGGGATATTGAAACATTTTGAAGGAAAAGTAGCATAGCTTGGAAAGGTGTATGGTAGATTAAACCATAAACAGTGATGACAGTTTTGAGATGGAAACCTGGAACAATGATGGCATTATAAATATAAAGAGGATTTGACCAGAGGAATCTAAGTGGGCAAGGGTGGCACTGAGGATTTGAAATTTCAGCAGGGTCAGTGTCCTTAAGTCAGTTGAAAATAACTGGGGCAAAGATGAGGAGTTAGGGTGGGTGATGCAGTGAAGCCATTGTTTGCATCAGTTCAGTCAGTTCAGTTGATCAGTTGTGTCCGACTCTTCGTGACCCCATGGACCACAGCACGCCAGGCCTCCCTATTCATTACCAACTCCCGGAGTCTACTCAAACTCTTCTCCATTGAGTTGGTGATGCCATCCAACCATCTTATCCTGTCGTCCCCTTCTCCTCCTGCCCTCAATCTTTCCCAGCATCAGGGTCTTTTCCAACAGCTCTTCGCATCAGGTGGCCAAAGTATTGGAGTTTCAGCTTCAACATCAGTCCTTCCAGTGAACACTCAGGACTGATCTCCTTTAGGATGGACTGGTTGGATCTCCTTGCAGTCCAAGGGACTCTCAGGAGTCTTCCCCAACACCACAGTTCAAAAGCATCAATTCTTCAGTGCTTAGCTTTCTTTAGAGTCCAACTCTCACATCCATACATAATTACTGGAAAAACCATAGCCTTGACAAGATGGACCTTTGTTGGTAAAGTAATGTCTCTGCTTTTTAATATACTGCCTAGGTTGGTCATAACTTTCCTTCCAAGGAGCAAGCGTCTTTTCATTTCATAACTGCAATCACCAACTGCAGTGATTTTGGAGCCCCCCAAAATAAAGTCAGCCATTGTTTCCACTGTTGCCCCATCTATTTGCCATGAAGCAATGGGACCAGATGCCATGATCTTAGTTTTTGAATGTTCAGCTTTAAACCAACTTTTTCACTCTCCTCTTTCACTTTCATCAAGAGGCTCTTTAGTTCTTCACTTTCTGCCATAAGGGTGGTGCCATCTGCATATCTGAGGTTATTAATATTTCTTCCGGCAATCTTGATTCTAGCTTGTGCTTCATCCAGCCCAGTGTTTCTCATGATATACTCTGCATATAAGTTAAATAAGCAGGGTGACAAGTTAAATAAGCCTTGACGTACTCCTTTCCCAATTTGGAACCAGTCTGTTGTTCCATGTCCAGTTCTGTTGTTCATGTCCAGGAACTGTTGCTTCCTGACCTGCATACAGATTTCTCAGGAGGCTGGTCAGGTGGTCTGGTATTCCCATCTCTTTCAGAATTTTCCACAGTTTATTATAATTTAACCCCCTGAAGTTTTATTTGAGGGATTGAGTGTAGACAGAAAAATAATTACGAGGATGAGTTGGGACACGGAAGGTTATCTAAATCAAGAGGGAAAAAAATTCCAAGGGACTTCTGCATGCTTCCCCATATCAGTAAATGTTACCATCACTCACAGCTGCTCAGGCCAAAACTTGAATTTCTCTCCATCTTTCACAGCCTATACTTAACCCATCTACCAATCTTACTGACTCAACCTTCAAATATATACTCTGTTCTGTCACCTCCATAGCTACCCACCTGGCCAATTCACTAACATCTCTCACCTGGACCACAATAATAGCCCTATAGTTGATTCCACTGCTTATTTTTGACTCCACAGTGTGAAAATCTGAGTATCTCATCCAAAATATGTCAGATTATGCTTTTCTCCTACTTACCGATAGAACCTTCTGATGGCTTCTTTTTAGAAAAAATTATTGAAGTATAGTTGATGTAGAATGTGTGTTTATTTCTTCTGCATGGCAGAGTGACTCAGTTATACACACATACATACATATATTCTTTGTCATATTCTTCTCTACTGTGGTTTGTCACAGGATATTGAATGTAGTTCCCTCTGCTATACGGTAGGACCGTGTTTACCATCCTATATATCATAGTTTGCCTCTGCTAATCCCCAACTCTCAGTCCTTCCTGCCCCAGCTCCCCTGCCCCTTGGCACCCACAAGTCTGTTCTCTATGTCTGTGAGTCTGTTGTTTCATGCATATGTTCATTTGTGTGGTTATTTTAGATTTCACATGTAAGTGATGTCATATGTGTACTTGTCTTTCTCTAACATCCTTCACTTAGTATGATAATCTCCAGATCCATCCACATTGCTGCATATGGCATTATTTCATTCTTTTTTATGGATGAATACTATTCCACCACATCTTCTTAATCCACTCATCTGTCAGTGGACATTTAGATTGTCTCTATGTCTTGGCTGGGAAGGCAATGGCACCCCACCCCAGTATCTGGCGGGTCGCTAAAGTCGGACACGACTGGCGACTTCACTTTGACTTTTCACTTTCATGCATTGGAGAAGGAAATGGCAACCCACTATATTCTTCCTGCCAGGACCTAGTGGGCTGCTGTCTAGGTCGCAAGAGTCGGACACACTGAAGTGACTTAGCAGTAGCAGTATGTCTTGGCTACTGTGAATAGTGCTGCATGAACATAGGGGTTCATATGTCTTTTTAAATTTGAGTTTTGTCTGGATATGTGCCCAGGAGTGGCATTGCTGGATCATATGGCAACTTTAGTTTTTAAAGGAGCCTCCATAGTGGCTACACTGGTTTACATTCACACCAACAGTATGGGAATTGAACCCTCTGATGGCTTCTGCTCACATTTTGAACAAAAGGAAGTGCCCTCCAAGGCCCTGTATGACCTGGCCTCACCTCCTTTCTGTCCTCACTGCCTACTACTCATTCCTTCTCTCACTTCACTCTATTCACCCTCATCTTCCTTGGCCTCCAACTCTCTAAGTTTATTTTTCCTTCACAGCCTTTTCCCTTGTTCATAATGCCTGGACTCCACGACTCCTGACCCTCAGCAAAACACATGGATTTTCCTGACTTGCTTTTAACTCACTTTCTTTCTATGAATATATGGAGTATCAGTTACTGACCTAGATATTAGAGATACAGCAGGTAAAAATTAGGCACTACTCCCTGTCTTCATGGTCCTTCCATTCTAGTGGGGGAATCTGACAACAGACAAGATAAATAAGTAAACTCTGTCACATGGTGGACAGTGGTAAGTGCTAAGGTGAGAAATAGAGCAGAGGAAGGGGTAGGAAGTGTCAGTGTTGGAAGGTGAGCATGAGAGCAGTTTGATACAGAGGGGGCAAGCAAGGCCCAGCTGAAGGAGGGTGTTTGAGGAGAGACTAGAAAAAAGTTGGGGGAATAAACAAATCCACAGCAAGTCCAAGACCTGGAAAAGGCGAGTGTGGAAGAGAACAGTGAGCCCAGAGAGGAGCTGTGTAACTTGATTCATTCTCCTCTTACCTGCGTTATTTTCTTCACAGAACTTGCAGAGTTACATACCTGTCATTTTACTTATTTAGTATCTTTCTGCCTCGCTAGAAAATAAGCTCCATAAAAGAGGACTTTGTTGTCTTCATCATAGCAGTGTCTGACCCATACAGGGAACGCAATTTTACTGAATACATTAACGAATCAAAGGGAAGTACCTAGAACATAGCATTAACCCTGAGAGTAAAAACAGGAAGGGTCTTGGAACTTGGCAGGAGGGCACAAACTAGCCTGGTAGCCTTCATGGGTCCTTGATAAGATGTTTGGGATGGGTGTGGAGGGACAAAGAAACAGAGAAAAACCAAAGTGATATCAACAGTTCTAAGGCTTGTTAAGGACAGTTGAGTGAGAAAACTGTTACACAGTTGACTACGGTGTGTTCTTTCTCCTCTCTCCAACTTTTTTATGGTTTATTTATCCTCTTAAATAGATACTTCACAAAACTGAGCATGTGGTATTATGCTGATCCTTTGCATCCCTTGGAGAACTGACAAATCCCACTCTACTCATTGTTAACATAATTTTAATTAAGGTATCTAAAACCCCCCGTTAAGACTTAACTGCAGTCTCATTTACTGTGTGGGAAGTGCTATCTATTTCATGACTAGAGGTAAAAATCTTAGGAAAGAGATATCCCCAGACTGCAGAGTATGAGACACAGTTAAGCCTAAGAGACTGGAGAATATTCCTATAATGAAATGATGTATGTGAAAGAGCTCCACAAGTATCAGAGTACACAAATAATGTCATTGAAAAAACAACTACGTGTTTTCTTGTCTCGGCTTGAAGAAATCCAGACCTTCAAAACTACAAGTACATTGTAAACAAACAAAAAACAGTTTCCTATGAACTCAGATATTTACACAGTGTCATTCAAAAAGAAATACTGTAGGCTGTGAATTATTTATTCAAAATATTTTGAACATTCCTATGTCAAAGAATAAAGGAAATATAAGAAAGGAAAAGAAGTCTCTCCTGCAATAGAGATGGTAAAGCTTTGTTTAAGTAACATCTAGCGGGGGGTGAGTGGACATAGCTGATCTTCATGGAAACAGCCCTACACATAGCAAACTCAAAGCAGAGAGCTAAATAATAAAATGCAAAGGTAATTTCAGGAGACTGAGTTAATAATACCACCCCCAAGAGTTCCTGCTGAGAGTCCTGCCATTTTTGTTAAGCTTGGATTCTTTTATCTTGTCTGATTTCCATCATAAGGAGAGGTTACCAAAGAAAATGAATACATCTGAGCAGGATCATCATAGATTATTATAAAGTGGTTATTACTAAAGACATTAAGTAGTTCATTCTTCTCCTAAGCTTCCCTTGTGATTGCTGTTAACTGTGATGAGAAATAGTGTGTGCTAAGCTTAAGTGATGGCACCCCACTCCAGTATTCTTGCCTGGAAAATCCCATGGACAGAGGAGCCTGGAAGGCTGCAATCCATGGGGTCGCTAAGAGTCGGACACGACTGAGTGACTTCACCTTCACTTTTCACTTTCATTCATTGGAGAAGGAAATGACAACCCACTCCAGTACTCTTGCCTGGAGAATCCCAGGGACGGGGGAGCCTGGTGGGCTGCTGTCTATGGGGTCGCACAGAGTCGGACACGACTGAAGTGACTTAGCAGCAGCAAGCTTAAGTGAAAGTGTTAGTCACTTAGTCCTGTCCAACTCTTTGCAACCCCATGGACTGTAGCCTGCCAGGCTCCTCTGTCCATGGAATTCTCCAGGCAAGAATACTGGAGTGGGTACCCATGCCCTCCTCCAGGGGATCTTCCTGACTGAAGATGGAACCCAGCTCTCCCACATTGTGGGTAAATTCTTTCCCATCTGAGCCACCAGGTAAGCCCATGCTGCTTACAAACTAGTAAAAAAAGATTCAGTTCAAAGGAGAGACACTTAAAGTATGTAGATCTTCCTTACATGTCAACACATCAGAAGATAACTTTAAATTTTCTGTTACATCAGAAATAAATAAGATATCCATTTTAAAGTCATTTTGCAAGATGAACTTTTGAAAGTATATGCATTTTATTTACTTCCTGGCACATGAATTTATTCACAGTGTAAGAATAAAAACATTTTGAAATAGACCAAAGTAGCTTAGAATCAGTTTTATTTATTTCCACTACCTGCAAGGCTTACTTTCTCTTGACTTGGGTGGAATAGAAAATGACGGTGATGGACAGCCTCACTGCTGTTTCGTTGCTAGGTTACATGTGTGCCCATTTAACCTGCTTCGACAGAGCGCTGTCTCCCGAACACCATGTAAGATACGTGCCTTTGTTTCCTGGGAGAGTAGAGAAGAAGGGTTGATAGCCTCTCTGTTCCACATTGGTTTAGCAGTTTAGAGGGGACAGGAAAGGCGAAGGATACACACACAAAGGGTGAGCTCCAGAAGACTGACAGCTCCATGCCACACACAGGTGATGTAGTCGGGAGCCTCATGCATCTCAGCACGTGTTCAGAGGTTTTCAGATCAAGGAGCAGACAGAGCTTTTGCTTTGCCCCCGTCTTCTCCATATTTCTTTTTTACTGTCTTTGCCCCACCTTCTCACACACTTGGAAATACATGAAAGGAGCTTCTGGGTCTATTTTCCTGAGTGATATAGATAAACTCAGGATTCCCTGGTGGCTCAGACGGTGAAGAATCTGCCTGCAATGCAGGAGACCAGGGTCCAATCCCTGGGTCAGGAAGATCCCCTGGAGAAGGAAATGACTACCCACTCCAGTATTCTTGCCTGGAGAATTCCATGGACAGAGGAGCCTAGTAGGCTACAGTCCATGGGGTAACAAAGAGTTGGACACGACTGAGCAACTCACACTTATAAATAAACTCTCTCTCTCTAGTCCTCCCACCACCCTCCATCTCTCTGATCTAAAGAAGTGTATTCTCAAAATATAAATTTATTTTGTTTGAGCCTTGAAAAATAGGCTTACAGAATTCGCAAAGTTATGGGAGACCTGGCTTCTGATTGTCATATTCTACCCCCCAAATTCTCCCAGCTCCACTTAGCCCCCATCCCCACCACCACCACCACACACACACACACACACACACACACACACACACACACACCCCCTCCCCTCACTCTCAGTGCCACCAACCCTCCTGACTCCTGCATTCAACACATTCAGGCTCGGCATCCCACTTTAAGCAGACTTCCTGTTTTGTCAGAAGACCAGGTGTCCCTCTCTCACCTTCCCAGGTGTGCTCCCCAGTCTCAGCTGCATGTTCTTCCCCATCACACTCTTGGGCCCGAGGCCCCAGCCTCCTCAGACTTCTCACAGCACTGATGTTGAGTTCATTCTCTGTGTCTACTCTGTAGCAACTAGAGCTGGGACTGCCCTTCCCAAACAACAGAGGCTCTGTGGTTGCTCCTGGTGATCAAATACTTGGCCCATGTGTTACAGTCAACATGACATCCACCTAAGATTTGGATTTTTAAAAAATCTATCGCAGTATTGGTAGGAATGTAAATATTCCTTTGAAGAAATGATAGATGTAAATATGACATTTATAATGCAGCCATACTTGAGCTGCATGCCAGTGTAATTTTTGACAACATGTATGTTTGTGTCCCTTCATAACATGTCCCTAAAGTATACTTTATGGTCTCTGATATGGGCATTGATGTTCAAGGTCATTTTTTTCACCTTACAATATACCCTTTGTTTTGGTGCAGCTTTGAATAAAGAGCTTGTTTTTCAGATTTTAGATGAAAGTGACACTGATGTTCCATTGAAACAAGAAAAAAAGGAAGTTTGTCTTATGAAAAAAGGTAAAAAAAAAAAGAATTCAGTTTACATGTATTAGTTGTAATGTCTTGAGTTTTTTTCAGTTTGACTTACATGACATATCTTATGGTAGCAGTTTGGATTTTGAAAAATTAAATCTGTTGTTCCAGCAGTGGGAGGAGAGGTGATAGAGACTGAGCTGCCAGCCTCACACATTTTGAAGAGGCACTCCCTGCCTGAGAATAATGCCCCCTGCATGACCTCACTGCCTAGAATTCCCACGAGTGCACGGATGTCACCCTCCTCATTGAATTTTATTTAGAAATCTGCTGAGGATTGATATCAGGTCTGTCATTTTCAGAAGCTATTTTTGAAAATGATGATGACCTTCCTCTGTTTTCAATCATTTAGTTCTTTCCCTATTTTGCATGACTCCTCTGAGATCACTAAGAGTAGTTCAACAAGCACACTTATTATCCATGGGGTGTAATTTGTCTCAGATGAGAGATTTGACCTTTTTTTAAACATAAAGTTCCCATGTTATAATTTTCAATCTAAAGACAATTTCCCAGGACAGAGAGCTGGAAACAAACTCGACTCAGAAAATTTTATTTTCTTTAGTGTTCATTCGTTATTATTACTAGAATTCATTATGTTCGTATTATTATTATACCATTGTCTCCTTTATTGTAATATTATGCCATTGGCCTAAACAGCAGAACCACTATTTTTTTCATTGTTATCTTCTTAATCTGAAATAAGTTTTAAAGGCTTTATTAGTCTCCTAAATAGGTCTCTGTTCATTTTGACTCAATCACTCCCAGTCATTTTTGTATTGATCCATGCCATCATTTCGTGTTCACTCTTAGATGTAAGCACTCCTTTCCTTTATACTTTGTTGCTTAGGTAACCTAATCAGTCATTCATTCACATCTTTATATTTGAACCCATTAGTGCAGGCCATAAGAAATCACACTTTTTCTTTTTCATCATAATTGGGATAATTTGCCATTACACAATCAAGATTTCTATTGTAAGAATCTCTTAATTTTAAAGCCAGTCTTTTATAGAAGTTTCAAGCTATTAACATGCCTTCAAGTATGTGCCAGTTGGATTTCCAAATTGTAATAGAAAAATTGTTAGTACAATTTTGATCCTAAAATTAACATTTAATTTCAAATACTCATCCTGGATTTGGAAGGAACAAATTGTGAAATATTTTCAAATGACTGTAATTATGAATTAGTTGGCTATTAGGTTAAGAAATTTCACTTTGCATGCAGATCATGAGTAAAACCAACAGTGCCTGCAGTGTGCTTGGAAAACCTCTCCGTCTATTCTCTTTTATATCTCCTTAGAGTAGTCGGGCAGATCCTAACCATCTAAAACATTTCTTGTTGCTTTCCTGTTCCACTTGGCCTTCAATGGCCTTCGACTTTGTAGCAAGGGTTTACTTGGTGGAACAAAATCACAGTTATCACAAAGGATTCTAGAGTTAGATGGAAGACGAACACGTTGACTTATTTCTTAGACTCTCCCCAAGATTCTCTCGAAACCAGTCCAAGGGGATCAAAGCATTTCTGCTTTTCTATGGAGTGTTAACAAAGCACTCACCTCTCTGAACCTCTTGATTCTGAGGTTCCCTGAGTGAGAAGACGAACTCAATGATTGTAGGTTTCTTACTGCGTTAAAATCCAACTCTCTTCTAGGGGCACATTTCTGATTGGGGTCTTTCGGGAAGTCTTTGAACCTGAACCCAAAGGAAGAGAGTAAGATACTAGGGAAGACAAGTCGTTGTCTGGGTGCAGAGGCTGCTGAGAGAAAGGACACTAAACAGTTCCGATGAGTCATCCCGTGCACACCAATAACAGAAAATAAGCATCATTAGAAAGAAATTACAAAAAACAAGCTACAGAGGCTCTCAGATTCTTGTACACTATGTACACTTTATTAAGAGGTTATTGTAAATTGTCTTGAAAAGATATTGGTGCAGTTTAACAAAAGAGTGTTTGAATACAAAGCCAAATTACATGCAAGTTGTTAATGAGCTGCTAACACTTCCTTTAGTTCATGCTTACGTGTGATTGCCAAAATGTGGTTATCTTCATTTTTGTCTATGTTCTTTAGAAGAAAAACAGGAGCTGTGCAGTGATACTCCAGAAATAAACAGAAATTCTTCATCACCTAACTGGGAAAGGTGAGTGTACTGCAATTATACAAAATTCCAAGGGAGTACAATTATACTGTTGAAAGTAATTATCAGTGTTTAAATACAAAGAGAAAGAAAATAATAGCAACAAGCAAAGGCAATTAAAAGTGGAACAGAATTTTAAAGGAGACAGGAAAGAATAGAATACCCTAGATTTCTTACTCTTTTCCCAAACCTTTTATTTTCTTTTGTGAGGATTCAGAAATGGAACAGGCTTAACTTCCTTACTCATCGGGGAAGGCGATGGCACCCCACCCCAGTACTTCCTGAAATCCCGGCGGGGTCCTGGTGGCTCGTCCATGGGGTCGCTGTCGGACACGACTGGCGCTTCCTTTCATTTTCACTTTCTGCATTGGGGAGGAAATGGCCCCACTCCACTCTTCTTGCCTGGAAAATCCCAGGGACAGGGGGCCTGGTGGGCTTCCTTCTATGGGGTCGCACAGAGTTGGACACGGCGTTGCGCAGTGCAGTAGTAACTTCCTTACTCATAGCAAGCAACTAATTCAAATTATTCTAATACAGTCAAAGAATGAAAATGTCATGTAAGGTATGACTATGAAATCATGACCTAGTTTTTTTTTTTTGTATGGCTTATAAGCTTATTTCCATACATATATGTAAGTGTAATAATCATTGTATGCTAGGATATTCTTGACATGAGGCTTTTGTCACATTTGAATATAATCAGCTAAATATTTTGGCTATCCAATAGAAGGAAAAAATGTTTTCAAGGAAGCAAATTCTTACCTCACTCTGCTCCGAATGTGTCTGTATATGTGTGTGTGTTTGTGTATTATTTCATATATTACTTTTAGGTTTTTATGAACTTTTGATTTTCTTCAAATAATCTTTGAATCATAACTACATAGTTCATGTTAGAACTATGATCCAATTAAGAAAATCTTAATGGAAGAATCTTATCAAATTCATTTATTAGTGGTAGTAATAATAAAGATGATTATAATGACAATGATAACTAGGTACCATCTACTGAGGAGTTAATAACAGAGGCATAAATTCTGTATATATATTGTATAATCTTTGGCACAGCTCTGTGAAGTAGGCTCTGTTATTATGTGGCAGGAGAAGAAACAAAGATTCAGGGAGGAATGTCTGTCCTCTGGGGTAGTGCATTTTACCCTCCATGCCAACAGCAGCCTGAGTTTCCAGCATCCCCAAAATGGTAAAATAAAAAAAAAACTTTAAGGACTTCTCTAATAAAATTTCAGCATAAAGGAGGTTATAATTAATAAGTGCCAGATACTGTGTGAATGTTCTTTAATGGACAATTAAGCATTAGTTATAATGTTCTTAATCTTAAGTAAAGTATCAGCTGAAGTTAGACAGTATAATTAATGCCAAGGAACTGTTGACAGTAGAAGCACTTTCCAGTTGCTATAAACTATTATCCAATTTTTTAAAAAATACCCATATAGGCTCCGACCCGGTACCTGCCGGGGGCGGGCGGCGCGAGGGGCGCCTGGTGCGAGAGGTGGGCACCGAGCGCGTGAGTCACTCTGCTCCCCTGGGCTTGGAGCGGGACTTCGCCTATTATTTAAAAAAAATAAAAATAAAAAGACCCATATAGTGTGAATACAGGAAACTCTCTAGAGTTGTGGTCTTAATTCATGGATGTTAGCACGAAGGGATTACAAAAATCTCCTTTTCACTTGATAGACAAGACTCTGCATCATCTGGCCCCAACCTACCTACCCAGGTTTGCCTCCCATATTGTGTATCCCCTAGCCCTCTTAAGCATTTTTATTCTCATAATACTGAAACCCGTAGGCCTCAGTAACACACTATACACTACTTCATGAATCATCATTGTTAGTTAATCTCCATGCTGCAGCCAGTTATCCTTTTCAAACATGTGTCAATCAGATTACCTCCCTCCGTGTAAGAAACCCTCGAGTGGGAGCACCTGCTCTGCTTAAAATAAGCCCCCGGCCCCACGCCATAGCCAGTCCCTCTTGGGTCCGCTCTCTGCATCTTCCTGTGTGCCCCACCCCTGCACACTTCTCAAGTATCTTGCAAAGACCCTACTTTGTTTCTACCCTAGTATCATTACACTTCACCTGAAACACTCTTCCTCCATCAGTCTTGACTAAATATTTCTTTCAACTGACTTTGCCTTATTTCTGGACCTACCTTTAGTACCTACCATCCCACAGGCTGGTGGCTCAGACTGTAAAGAATCTGCCTGCAATGCAGGAGACCCGGGTTTGATCCCTGGATCAGGAAGATCCCCTGGAGAAGGAAATGGCAACCCACTCTCAGTATTCTTGCCTGGAGAATTCCACGGACAGAGGAGCCTGGCGGGCTGAAGTCCACGGGGCCACACAGAGTCGGACATGACTGAAGCAACTAACATTTTCACTCTCCCACAGGCTAAAGTAGAACTTGGGTTTAAAAACTTCTTTCAACAAATAATAGGCGAGTGGTAGATGACTGCTGTTGTTAAAAATAAATTACTGCCAATTCTATTTAATTGTGGTTACCCAAAAACCTTGAAACAAGATTTTTTTAGGAATAAACAGTATTCATATAATTGAGAATTGCTTTTATATAGCTGTGTAAATGACAGTTTTCAGCATTACATTTATGTTCATGCATTGATGTGTTGTATATTAACACCTCATTGGTTGTGTATTAATATTTTTTCATTTATTAGATATAATATGATTTCCACTTAGAAATTCTAAACCTCAGCTTGTTTTTGCCCAGTATGCCAGTGGAAGATTTAAATCCAAGTTCTTCATACAAAGCCAGAGTTTCTGTGAGTGGTGGTTGTAAAGCTGCTTCTTCACTGACAGAATCTTCTCAAAGCACGTCTGTCAAGGAAACAGTAAGAAAACTGACATCTAATTTAAGGTAAAGATATTTACCTGCTTTGTTGAATTTTCTAAGCAGTGACAACTCCTGATTTTCTTTCTCTATTGAGTGGTAATATTATTGAGAAAATTCAATAGAATGACTTTATGACTTGTCTCGTAACTGCACTGATTTAGATATAGTGTGGGTTACATGTCTTTTGAGATCAAATTATTGTCACTAACTGTCCTATTGTTACATGGTACAGCAATATAGTGGATGTTAGTTTTCTCTCCAGTGTAATAAAAAAATCAGAATTTGTAAGGATAGAAGATAGGACAGAAAGGGCTATTAAAAACAAAGGAATGAGGGACATTTATCATGAAGGGGAAAAAGAAAATTCTTACTGAATTTCTCCTTCCTTCTTCCTTCCCCTCTCCCTCCTTCCCTCCTTCTCACCCTCCCTCCCTTGTTTCCTTTCTTTTTTATTTTTTTTTTTGCATTCTGCCTCACTAAGACCCTCATGGGAAATAGATAGGGAAACAGTGGAAGCAATGTCAGATTTTATTTTGGGGGGCTCAAAAATCACTGCATGCAAAATCATGGTGACTACAGCCATGAAATTAAAAGACGCTTACTCCTTGGAAGGAAAGTTATGACCAACCTAGGTAGCATATTCAAAAGCAGAGACATTACTTTGCCAACAAAGGTCCATCTAGTCAAGGCTATGGTTTTTCCAGTAGTCAGGTATGGATGTGAGAGTTGGACTGTGAAGAAGCTGAGTGCCGAAGAATTGATGCTTTTGAACTGTGGTGTTGGAGAAGACTCTTTAGAGTCCCTTGGAACTGCAAGGAGATCCAACCAGTCCATTCTGAAAGAGATAAGTCCTGGGTGTTCTTTGGAAGGAATGATGCTAAAGCTGAAACTCCAGTACTTTGGCTACCTCATGTGAAGAGTTGACTCATTGGAAAAGACTCTGATGCTGGGAGGGATTGGGGGCAAGAGGAGAAGGGGACGACAGAGGACGAGATGGCTGGATGGCATGACTGACTCGATGGACATGAATCTGAGTGAACTCTGGGAGATGGTGATGGACAGGGAGGCCTGGCGTGCTGCGATTCATGGGGTCACAAAAAGTTGGACACGACTGAGCGACTGAACTGAACTGAAGACCCTAATGACATTATAGCCTTCTAAGAAGTCTTTTTTGTAGCTTTAGATACTGAACTTATTGAAAGAAACTAAGTTTTACTTTTTGCTTCAGTGTAGAATCTTAATATTCGTGGGCATGGTTAATGAAGGATTTAAATGTCTGGATCTCAGTTCTCAAAGGATGGAGTTGTTGTTCAGTCGCTGTGTTGTGTCCAACTTTTTGAGACCCTATGGACTGTAGCTTATCAGACTTCACTGTCTGTGGGATTCTCCAGGCAAAAATCCTGGAGTGAGTTGCCGTGGCCTTCTCCTGGAGTTTGTTCAGATTCATGCTCATTGAGCTGGTGATGCCATCCAATCATCTCACCTTCTGTTGCCCCCTTCTCCTCCTGCCCTCAGTCTTTCTAATCATCAGGGTTTTTTCCAATCAGTCAGCACTTCACATCCAGTGGCCCAAAATTGGAACTTTAGCTTCAGCATCAGTCTTTCCAATGAATATTCAGGGTTGATCTCCTTTAGGATTGACTGGTTTGATCTCCATGCTGTCCAAAGGACTCTCGAGAGTCTTCTCCAGCACTACAATGTGAAAGCATCAATTTTTTGATGCTCAGCCTTCTTTATGGCCGAAGTCTCACATCTGTACTACTGGCAAGGATGGAGACATGAGTGTAAAGTTCAACGTTCAGAGATTTTCCAAGTAGGGACCAAAGACAGGGGGCTTCACAATCAAGCCAAAGAAGTTACTATACAGAAGAATGCCCTCAGATAGGTGTCATATGAAAGGATGGGGGTCAGGAGCAGAAACACCACTAAATTAGTACAGCCAATTGGTTTGGTTGGGCTTCACAGACTGTGAGCAGCCTGGATAAGGTAAGAGATTTTTAGCAGAAGGAAACATATAGTGTGCTCTAGCTGGAGTAGTATTTTCCCTTTGGACACTTTGACTTTCTTATCAGAGACTGACACAATCTGCCTGAAGAATAGAGTTGGCAAATAATGCAAACAGGTAGGAAGAGAAAGGTGAGGTAGGGCATATATATAGGGAGCCAGGGCCCCTACTCAGGCCCAGGACTGAGTCCAGGGTCCTGTGTGTGAAAGTAGACTGCAAACCACTGGAAGACATGGATGCCATTCTGTAGTTGCCCTGGGCTTTAAGGAAGTCTCTGTGGCAGCATCCAGGGCCATGGGGCTATACTACATGAGCATGAAGGCCCACCTGCTATCCTTTAGGAACATACGTCTAATGCCTATTCTGCCCCAGGTAAAAGAGGGAAGCTCTTGTTATCTGTAGGTGGATCCACTTTGGACTTTGCATCAGGACACATTTTCGCTAATGACAGAGGAACCCAGTGATAAGGTGTTGACCAAGGAATGAAGTCAGAGTGCTGCATCCTTGAACACTAAGTCTTGACCACCAACTCTGCATGTTGCCTGGGTTGGCAAGCTTGTACTAGCATGGGAATAGAACAGAAGAAAACCAGACCTCAGGACAGTACCAGTATCACCCAATGATACGGTGGATGTCAGTGTCATATTGCTGTGGCCTACAGTATAGTCCCTAAAGAATGGGATTCTCCAACCATTTTCTTGCCTTCTGTCTGTACTTGATCAGAAGTTTTATGTAAGGTCCTCATCTTTGATGTTGGGTAGCCATAAATTTGAATCCTGGATTCTTACTAGTTATAAGATTTCAGGCATGTCAATTGGTCCCTAAGACATGGTATAGTATACAATAAATTATATATGAATATGCCTGTGTATATCTGAATAAATATGTGCATATTATTTTAAAATGTATGGGCAATGTATATGACATGTCCAATGACTGGAACATTGCTTCAAGTGAACCAGGCCTTCTTGATAATAATAGCTACCATTTAAAAATCATTATTATTTTATTTTATTCATTCACTCAAGTGGTTTGTATACATTAGCTCCTTACACAAACTTACAAAGCTGATATTATTTTTAACTATTTTTTTTTAAGTTAAACTGAAAAAGAGAAACTAGGGAATTCCCTAGTGGTTCAGTTGTTAAGACACTGAGCTTCCAGTGCAGGGGGCCTGGTCTCAATCCAACTAAGGTCCCACATGCTACGTGATATGGCCAAAAAAAAAAAGGAGATAGAAACTAAGTAATGCCTGAAGTCACAGATATAATTACACAGCTACCAAGGACAAGGCTATGTTTGAGTCCAGGCTCCCTGATTTGGAATTTCATCCTCTTAATCACAGTGTATACACACACACACACACACACACACATACATATAGATATACACACTTACATATATACACACACACTTTTTGTAATACATACACACATACAGATACCACACATGCTTTGCTATTTCTACACTGTAAGCCTGGAGAGATTTGCCTGGTTGTATTGTAGCAGAGTTTGGATGTATGACTATACATTATCATTTTCTTTATTTTTTTACTTGTCTAATTTTTGTTCTGCATCAAAGTGTATCATTACTGTTCATTTTAATGAGTTACATGTGACCAAAAAGGAGATGATCTGATTGAGAGTATTAAGACTGTAAGGTGCATCTACTTCTATAATTAGGCATCAGTAGAAAATTAAAATTTCCCAGAAACCATCTCCCTAATGAACATGCAGAATCTTTAGTACTTAAAATTATCATACTATTATCAACTGAATTCTCTGAAAGCCAAATGAATTAATAAATAAGCTCTTTTCTACACTGGCTTGAATTTTTTTGTGGTGATTATTTTATATAAATATTCACTGGGGAAAGAATTGTACACAACACAAGGTTTTAACTGGAATAAAAGGAGCTCCTCATTTATAGCTGTCTCTTTTGCCTTTAGCTCCTCCCATGGACGGAGAAGCCTGGTAGGTTGCAGTCCATGAGGTCGCACAGAGTCGGACATGACTGAAGTGACTTAGCAGCAACAGTGTGTTTTCTTAAATTTCACCAGTGAAGAAAGATTTCTTGTCTTCTGTGTTATGTTTCTTTTTTTTTCCTCCTTATACTGCAGTGTTCTATTGTTTGGTCCATACATTAGTCCTTGTGTTAACTAGACTTTAAATTCTTCCAGGCATGAAGGTTTTGGTGGCCGGTCTACAGTGTGGAGGGCACCATATTCTTTATAATCATGATTGTTCACCAGACTTGTCTTGCTTGTCACAGATAAGAGACCAGTCAGTTCCTTTGCAGGGTGTGGAGTGTTCCCTCCACTTGGGTCACTTTGAATGTGACATCATCTTCATGCCTTTCAACACTGCTAAGTGGGCCTCTTCCATTAAAAATGGTAGTTCTTATAGTCCATTTTATCACCTGATTATGCTCAGTTTAGCATTTTCCTATCTTGCATTATTTTTTGTTTTATGTGTATTAATGTGTTTAATCTGCAAATATAGTAACTCCTTTGAAAACAGATTGAATCTTTCACACCGTGTCTAACATATATTAGTAGATTTTCAAAGAACACTTTTAATTAAATTGAAGGGGATTAATGTAAAAAGCAGTGAATAATATTGCTGGATGTTAAAGTATTTTCAAATAATGGGGTGCATCTGAGTTGTGTTAGTTAGTAAGAGGTAAATAAGGTAAACTGAGATCCAGATTGCTGAATTTTGTCAGATGGTCCTAAATATTGAAGCAGTATCAAATCAATTTCAATGACAACAGTAGTATTTTTTGTCCACTTACTATGTGCCAGACACTCTCCTAAGGGCTATGCATATGTTAGCTCACTTAAACTTTACAACCTCCCTATAAATAGGTACTTTCATTATCCCTATTTTACAGATGAGAAGCTCTGAAGGATCTTTAGGATACTTATTTCTTGAGCTTCCAAGAAGAGAGATAATGTTATTAAAGACAAATTCATGATTTTATTATCAAGTTTGGGGGAAGAACTATGAGTAAATGCTCCAAGGGAAGAAGGGATGTTCCTGGTGCAGAGTCCCCATGAATGGCGACACTTGGTTCATGTGTATGTGTGTTAGTCACTCAGTTGTGTCCGACTCTTTGTGACCCCATGGACTCTAGCCTGCCAGGCTCCTCTGTCCATGGGATTTCCAGGCAAAGTTACTGGAGTAGGTTGCAATTTCCTTCTCCAGGGGATCTTCCTGACCCAGGGATCAAACCCTAATCTCCTGCATTGCAGGTGGATGCTTTACTGGCTGAGCTACTAGGGAAGCCCACTTAGTTCATGAGCCCCCTCAAAATACATAGCATCCACCTGGATACTCCAGACACCAGTTTATTCCTATTGTTTTGTGTTGAGCACCTCCTGGTGGGACCTTCTGTGGATTAGAAGATCACTATCTCTGTCTGGAACCTAAAGTTTGAGGGTGGAGAGAGGTTTGATGAAATATATCCTCAGGAACAAAAGGTGTCATTGAAGATTATCGTTGAAGAAAGGGACTCAGGACAATAAATAAAGGAATTTTTAAAGAGCTCTTAAGCATCTACATTCAGACCCTACATTTGTGATTGTTGGTAGCTTACCCTCTTTTCAGTAGTGTCTAACAGTTTTCCTGAATTAATTTTTCAGTAAAAGGAAAATGTGAAGGTCTGTGTGTTTGTACTTGCAAACTGCAGAAGCAGGATATTAATAATTTGTTTTCTTTGTCAGTCTCATGGGACAGAATCCCCGAGGGAAGAACTATTTAGCAGAAGCCATGCGGAGAAGAGGGTACAAAGCTAGATTCTGAGGTCCCAGAAGGAGAGGGGCAGAGAAGGAGACCGAAGGTCGGGGTGGGGATGTGCTCAGTTTCTCAGCTGTGTCTGACTCTTAGTGGTCCCGTGGACTGTAGCCCACCAGGCTCCTCTGTCCGTGGGATTGTCCTGGCAAAAATGCTGCAGTGGTTTCCATTTCTGCTTCCAGGGGATCATCCCTACCCAGGGATCGAACCCACATCACCTGCATCTGCTGCATTGGCAGACAGATGCTTTACCACTGCTCCTTCTGGGAAATCCCAGGGTAGAGATGAGGGTCCTTAACAATTAGAGAACCAGAGAGATTGAAGTAGAAATAAATCCTCAAAGACCTTCCATAAGTATTATATGAAGTTTTGTATATAAAGCCTATAGCAACATTTAGCACATTTTTAGCACTTTAGAAAGAGTGGTTGAATCTGACCAGGGCTCTCAATGCCATCAGAAAATACTCAGTTCTCCAGCATATAGTGTGCTTGGCCTGCAATTCTTTTTTCACAGGCTGAACCCCCTACCCCTCCAGGTGGCTAATTCCAGCTCTTCCTTTGGGGCTTCCCAATGAGGCTGCATTCTCATTTTAGCCTCTGTGACACTGTATTGGGTAGTTTGCTTCCATAGAGAATGTCTGCATTCTCTACTAGGCTGAATTCAGTGTAATAAGATTGTATTGGGTTCCTAGCATGGGGGCATGATGCCAGTCTCTGGAAAGTGCCACTAGATATAGGCTGGGTTTTAGTAGAGGTTTGGGAAATGTCTGTGGAATGAATGAGCTTGAGGATATTGAGAAAATACAACCATGACAAGAGCTATTTGTAACAAGTGATTCCATAAACATTTATATAAAGTGTTTTACTTTAAAATAATCTTTCTCTCTGTGTGTGTCTGTCTCTTTACCTCTCTGTCTTTAGAAATAATAGTACATATGTGTGAGACATTATTCAGAGTATAATGATGTTTAATGTAAATTTTCATGCAGAGATTTTACAGATTGAGAATAATCCAGAACTGATTCAGAACTTTGTCTCTCCCCAGCCTGCCCCTTTACCCTCTCCCACACCCCACCACATGCCACCACCTCCACATATTTGTTTTTCTAGAAATACTTCCTTGGAAGATTGCTGATTAGCTCTAAATCTAAACCCAAAAGAATTTATACCCACCATGAAAAGGACCAGTGCTTAGATAAGGTTTCAGCCCTGTGTTCAAATTGGAGGGGAGGAGGCTAGATTTAGGGAAGGAAAGGGATGGTTTGTACTTAAAAACCTCTTACCACTTCTGCTTCACCAAACCCACCATAAACTTGACCACAGGCTCCCTTTCCCAGGGAGTCTAGTTGAAGCTTTTATTTCTATGCCATCTGATTTCTGCTCAGCTCAAATACCCAGAAACTCCATTTCATCTTGCCTCCTACCCACGAAGCTTCTTACTAGCCAGGCAGATAATTCTGAGGTGTTGTATGTGTGTGTTTTACATTCACTACTGTGAAATCCTGAGGAGTTTTAACTTTTTAGATTAAATCTCCTTAAAATTACAAATGACTATTGCCACCAATAATATACTTAAAATACTGGGAGTGTAAATTATATAAGAAAGAGATTATTTTCTTTGTGTGCCAAGTTATTTTATAATTGAAAAAATTTTGTAAATCCCTTGGAAGTTCTTGGAACACTTCAAGATAAAACATTATTCACTTTTAAGATGTGGTAGCTGTAAATTTCTAGATTTCCTGTTCTCCCAGGAATGCAATGTGTATCATCTATGTGATTAATCCTAGAAAAGTCATCACACTAGAAGGACAGAGTGCTACTGCCTTTGACACAATGAAACACCTCTCAAAACAATGACCATTGCTGTCTAGAAAGAGCTGGGTCCGTGTATGAGTTCTTGAAATAGTCCTGGATGAAAAAATTACTCCAGAGAGTTAAATTCCTTGAATTTTTAAGGAAAAAAAAATCAGTCAGACTATAGTCAGCCTCTTTTCCTCCAGGAGATTGGCAGTGTTGGCTTGGACCTCTGCCAGGGAGAACATTCAAGTTGGTGAAAGGGTCTTCTGGACTGCTTGGTTAGGGATGGGCATGGTAAGCTCATGCTCACTTGCTTTAATCAACATCTTATTTTAAGATAAATGCAGATTCACGTGCTGTTGTAAGAAATAATACAGAGGTGTCCCCTGTACCCTTTATCTGGTTTTGTAACATCTTGCAAAGCTATAGAACAATATAACAATTAGGATATTTGGCATTGACAGAGCCAAGATACACACTTCCATCCCCAAGAGGATTCCTCATGCTGCCTTTTTATAGCACAGCCACTTCCCTGTCCCCACTACAAAAGTCAGTGCCTTTTGTAGAACACTTTAACGCCAGTGATAAAAGCTAACTGTTTGCCAGTTATGAATGTTTATCTTTGCCAAGATAATTTCGCAGAACCCAGGAGACAGATCTATTTCTGACAGATGAGTGCTGTGTCTCTTTTCTTGGAGTATTCCCATCTCTACTGTGCTTATGTTCCTAGGGAGATTCTTCGGTATTTTTTTCCTGAGTATCAGCTACCATCAGAGTTTGGCCACACATCTCTGGAGGAACTTATAGCAAGTTCTGAGGTAAGCTGGCTTTTCTTAAACTTTGAGGAGATGACATAATGCCCTGAATTGAATCTTCAGTGAAGAGGTAAAGGGTTACCGAGAATAGATTTAGTGAATTAGGAACTTTATACCAAGTGGGTGGCTGAGAATTAAAGCTGCATTGGAAACAAATGTGGCCAAAGTTTAATTAAACTCTGGGAAGATTGTACAGACTGAGAGTAGTTGGTCACTGAGATGGAAAGAGACAGGACATAGTCCTTGACTTCCTTCCCTGCACCAGAAATAGTCCCTGTTCCTTACTCTCCCTCAGCCACCTTTTATGAGGAAACAAGGAGAAGATTGGGTTAGAATCAGTAAGACATCACAGAGAAGAATGAGGAACATTGTATCCATATTTACGCAGTCTCCTCTCAGTGGCAGTACTATATATGATGAGAAGGAACACTTTGACCAGCAGCTCCCTGGGGCACTCAGGATGAGCATGGCACTGGGTCACAGGGGGCAGTCCCCGAGCTGCTGAGTCCCGGCAGGCTGGGCTGAAGCTGAGTGAGGGGTGCGGGCCGGGGCCACCAGAACTGCTCACGGGGCTGGAGGAGGCCCACTGGGTACATGAGAGGGGGCTCCGTCTCCAATCTCATGCCTGGTGTTGCTTGTGGAAAAGATAGATGCACATGTAAAGGTATCAGTGAAAGGAGCACCACATGATAATCTGCAGAGGTTCCATAGGCCTTCATCTGATCCTGGATGAAGTCCTGCATCATCGTTTCTGCTTCTTTACCATCTACTATCACCTCTCACCATGGAGCTTGACTCCACGACTCCACTGGGACTGTCTTGTCAGGCCACCAGTGACCACTCTCCTGACCAATGCAGCAGTCACTTCTCTTACCTGACCTCTTGGAGACATCAGTGCAGTTGACCACTCTTTCTTTCCTGGGGCACTTTCTTGGTGTAACTTCCATGACAGCACAAAACTTTCATTTTCCTGCTTCCCTCCCTCCCATCCTCTGGCAACTTCTTCTCTATTTGTTTGCTAGACACTGCCATGTCTGAGGGCTTGTTCCTGTACCACTTTCTTCTACTAAATGTTTCTAGGTGACCTCAACTAGTCTCTAACTATAAATACTGACCCATGTGTCAGTGTCTCTCCCCAGATTATTTCTGTTGTGTCCCCATCCATGTTATCCTAACTCCAACTTCTTTATTTATCATTTACTTTTCCCTCACCTTGATTTTCTTTTTCATCTGCAAATTTTTTAAACCATATTGTATAATGTAAGCTATCTTAATAATTTTTAGAATGAAGTGAGGTCTACTATAGGTAATTAATTTGACTTGGACTTAAAAAACCCATAGTACCAATATTGGCAAGTTCTAGGCTTTGATGCTTTGTTTATACTACTAGATACTTACACACTGTAACTCAACTGTAGACAGCTCATTCTCTAGAAGTTAATATCCTGTTCTGTTATCATTTATGAAAACAGCTGGAGCAGTGCCCAGAAGAGACAAACAAAAAGCTGAAAATGTGTTTCAACCAGGTAAGCTTCCTTTCAGTGTAGTCATTTATATTCTAAATGATCCTGTATTCCAAAGGAGAAATAATACATATTTCCAAATGTTACATTTGAAAGAAAATCAAATTTACACTCATTTATCAAGACTTAGATTAATGTGTAGTATATCAGATGTCACAAAGCAACATCTTTTTGAATTTTAAAGATGCAAATGTTTCCAAACCATAAAGCTTATGAAACACTTGGAATTGGACTATATTTTGAACAAGAAATATGACATTCAGAGTCTTTAAGAAATAGAGTCATTGAATCTTTGACACACTATGCTAAATCAGAAATCATTTATATGTTAACATCTTTATTTTGGACAATATGATATCTCTCTGGGTTTTCAAAATTCTATCAACAGTTTTTTGGGTTTATGATCTTTCTATTTTAAAAGTGGCTATCAGTTCATTTCAGATCAGTTGCTCAGTCGTGTCCGACTCTTTGCGACCCCATGAACCACAGCATGGCCAGGTTCCCTGTCCATCACCAACTCCCAGAGTTTACCCAAACTCATGTCCATTGAGTCGGTGATGCCATCCAACCATCTCATACTCTGTAGTCCACTTCTCCTCCTGCCCTCAATCTTTCCCAGCATCAGGGTCTTTTCAAATGAGTCAGTTCTTTGCATCAGGTGGCCAAAGTATTGGAGTTTCAGATTCAACATCTGTCCTTCCAATGAACACCCAGGACTGATCTCCTTTAGGATGGACTTGTTGGATCTCCTTGCAGTCCAAGGGACTCTCAAGTTTTCTCCAAAACCACAGTTCAAAAACGTCAATTCTTCGGCGCTCAGCTTTTTTAATAGTCCAACTATCACATCCATACATGACTACTGGAAAAACCATAGCCTTGACTAGATGGACCTTTGTTGACAAAATAATGTCTCTGCTTTTTAATATGCTGTCTAGATTGGTCATAACTTTCCTTCCAAGGAGTAAGCGTCTTTTAATTTCATGGCTGCAGTCACCATCTGCAGTGATTTTGAAGCCCAGAAAAATAAAGTCTGACACTGTTTCCACTGTTTCCCCATCTATTTGTCATGAAGTGATGGGACTCAATGCCATGATCTTAGTTTGCTGAATGTTGAATTTGAAGCCAACTTTTTCACTCTCCACTTTCACTTTCATCAAGAGGCTTTTTAGTTCTTCTTCACTTTCTGCCATAAGGGTAGTGCCATCTGCATATCTGAGGTTATTGATATTTCTCTAGGCATTCTTGATTCCAGCTTGTGCTTCCTCCAGCCCAGCATTTCTCATGATATACTCTGCATAGAAGTTAAATAAGCAGGGTGACAATATACAGCCTTGACATACTCCTTTTCCTATTTGGAACCAGTCTGTTGTTCCATGTCCAGTTCTAACTGTTGTCTCCTGACCTGCATACAGGTTTCTCAAGAGGCAGGTCAGGTGGTCTGGTATTCCCATCTCTTTCAGAATTTTCCACAGTTTATTGTGATCCACACAGTCCAAGGCTTTGGACATAGTCAAAAAAGCAGAAATAGGTGTTTTTCTGGAACTCTCTTGCTTTTTTGATGATCCAACAGATGTTTGCAATTTGACCTTTGGTTCCTCTGCCTCTTATAAAACCAGCTTGAACATCTGGAAGTTCATGGTTCACATATTGCTGAAGCCTGGCTTGGAGAATTTTGAGCATCACTAGTGTATGAGATGAGTGCAATTGTGTGGTAGTTTGAGCATTCTTTGGCATTGCCTTTCTTTGGGATTGGAATGAAAACTGACCTTTTCCAGTCCTGTGGCCACTTCTGAGTTTTCCAAATTTGCTGGCATATTAAGTGCAGCACTTTCACGGCATCATCTTTTAGGATTTGAAATAGCTCAATAGTTAATGGCAATAAAAGGAATTAAAAGGAATTTTAAGAAATTCATCCATAGTCCAAAACCATTCAGAGATCACTAGTATTTTTTGGTGTATTTCATTATAATCTTTCTCTTAGCAGATGCTTTTTTTTTTTTTAACAGTTTTCTTAGAATACTCTGTATCTAGTTCTTAAAGATTCCCTTGGTGGGGGAGGGGAAGAGAGTCCACAGAGTCCTTTGGCTATCAGATCAGATCAGTCGCTCAGTCGTGTCCGACTCTTTGTGACCCCATGAATCGCAGCACGCCAGGCCTCCCTGTCCATCACCAACTCTCGGAGGTCACTCAGACTCACATCCATCGAGTCAGTGATGCCATCCAGCCATCTCATCCTCTGTTGTCCCCTTCTCCTCCTGCCCCCAATCCCTCCCAGCATCAGAGTCTTCTCCAATGAGTCAACTCTTCGCATGAGGTGGCCAAAATACTGGAGTTTCAGCTTTAGCATCATTCCTTCCAAAGAAATCCCAGGGCTGATCTCCTTCAGAATGGACTGGGTGGATCTCCTTGCAGTCCAAGGGACTCTCAAGAGTCTTCTCCAGCATCACAGTTCAAAAGCATCAATTCTTCAATGCTCAGCCTTCTTCACAGTCCAGCTCTCACATCCATACATGACCACAGGAAAGACCATAGCTTTGACTAGACGGACCTTTGTTGGCAAAGTGATGTCTCTGCTTTTGAATATGCTATCTAGGTTGGTCATAACTTTCCTTCCAAGGAGTAAGCGTCTTTTAATTTCATGGCTGCAGTCACCATCTGCAGTGATTTTGGAGCCCAGAAAAATAAAGTCTGACACTGTTTCCACTGTTTCCCCATCTATTTCCCATGAAGTGATGGGACCAGATGCCATGATCTTTGTTTTCTGAATGTTGAGCTTTAAGCCAGCTTTTTCTCTCTCTTCTTTCACTTTCATCAAGAGGCTTTTGAGTTCCTGTTCACTTTCTGCCATAAGGGTGGTATCATCTGCATATCTGAGATTATTGATATTTCTCCCAGCAATCTTGGTTCCAACTTGTGTTTCTTCCAGTCCAGCATTTCTCATGATGTACTCTGCATATAAGTTAAATAAACAGGGTGACAATATACAGCCTTGACGTACTCCTTTTCCTGTTTGGAACCAGTCTGTTGTTCCATGGTCTATACTGGAGAAATATCTCAAAATCATATGCCCTCAACTTCCTTAATTCACACTCAAGGGAACTGAGATTGCAAGGTGAACTTGGCCCAGCCAATACAAGGGATTAGCATTGGAGCCAGTGCTACCCCAGAAGTTCCCAGATACTTCATGGAGGCCGCAACAGCCTAGAACTTTTCATGGCACCAGGATCAACGCTGAGATGTTTGGACTGCACTGACACTTCACCTGTGTTTGCTCCAACAGGTGCACCAGCTCCGTCACTAGCACACATACTAGCATCTTCTTCCAAGTGCTTATGTTTACAGCCATCTTCTGGAAAGCTCTCATAATAACATGCAAATCTATAAAGATCTGGAGGTGAATCATGCTCCCTAAAGTTGTGTTCAGTATAAGTATAAGCAGAGGCATCTCCTTATCCCTTTTGTAGGGAATGGAGTACATTTGAATATTCATGTTTTATAAATGAAATAGAATTGGGAAGTAAGTTCCCCGAAGCATGTAACTAGGCAGACTTGAAATGAAAATTCGAACCTAATCTAGATTTCTTCGAAAAAGACTGTGTCACAAAGTGTTTGAATTTTAGGGTGTGTCTCAACGTAATACCCCTGTTGATATATTTGCCTCTGATGTCTCTCCCTGTCTGCTGGCCTGTGATAAGCAACTGGAAATGAAGGAATATTGTAACTCTTATTTTCTCATCATTGTTCAACTGAAAAATGAATTTATTTTCTAGATAATGTTTTTTTGAGAAAGCTGCAATTGAACACTTTCAGTATGAAGACTTAGCTGTCAGCGTTTCCTAATTAGAATAAAAGACAGCCTTTTTTCCAACGTATTTTTGATCTTATTCTAGCACTAGTACTAATATTTTCATCAGTAAATCTAACACTGTGATTGACTAAGAGTCACTAGTGCCAGGCACTAAACTAGGCTTTTATTTATGTTGCCTCATTTAACTCTCACAACATCTGGAAGGTAGGTACCACTGTCTCCATGTTAGTAATAGGGAAATGGAGAATCAGAAAGATAACATTCCAATGTCATGGTGCAAGTAAGTAGTAGATTCAGGGTTGGAACCCAGATTTGTCCCACTCCAGAGCTCTTTTCACGACCGCACTTTCTTCCATCTCATTCTTATCCAGACTGTAACAGTTCATCCTTATAGAATTTTCATGTATTATTTGTAGTAGGTATATTACAGGCTTCTCAGGTGACTCAGTGGTTAAGAATCCTCCTGCTATGTAGGAGACTTGGGTTCAACCCCTAGTCTGGAAGATCCCCTGGAGAAGGAAATGGTAACCCACTCCAGTATTCTTGCCTGGGAAATCCCATGGACAGAGGAGCCTGGTGGGCTATACAGTCCATGTGGTTACAAAGAGTTAGACATGACTTAGTGACTAAACAGCAACAACAGGTATACTACAGCTTCTCGGCCTATTGGTATAACAGATTCTTGTGTACTTACTAGCCACCTTGACATTACAGGGTGAGTTGTATATGGGGAGATACTGACAGTAAGATATGGTGTGGGGAGGGCATGTGGTAGGCAGGTTGCTCAGTGTCCCTCCAGGAATTGCCCCAAGTCTGTGGTAGCCAGCTTAACAAATTGCCAGTAAGGCTCCTTGATCTCTCAACGTATCTTTGTCTGTTGGTTAGGGAACTCTGTTTTAAATATTTACCCTGTAAAACTTAGAAATTTTCTACAAATTAGTTCGTCATACATCTCAGCATATCCAGGTATATACATGTCCTTCATGTCTGTTCTAAGTGATATTTTTTCAGTGTCTACACTTGATAGTGGAGCCAAGTTGTTGGGTCTTGAAGGCCAGACTGAATAACTGTTTATTCAAGATATTAATGGAGGATAAGTAGGCAACGGCACCCCATTCCAGTACCCTTGCCTGGAAAATCTCATGGATGAAGGAGCCTGGTAGGCTGCAGTCCATGAGGTCGCTAAGAGTCAGACACGACTAAGCGACTTCACTTTCACTTTTCACTTTCATGCATTGGAGAAGGAAATGGCAACCCACTCCAGTGTTCTTGCCTGGAGAATCCCAGGGATGTGGGAGCCAGGTGGGCTGCCATCTCTGGGGTCGCACAGAGTCGGACACGACTGAAGTGACTTAGCAGCAACAGCAGCAGAATCCTCTTAATGTTCAGGGCAAGTGGGATTCAAAGAATCAAAGCAAATAAAGAGTCAGGAGACCATGAGTTCCTTTTGAAACTGAGATCACAAGCAAAATACAGAACAACTGAAATCATGAGTTTCCTGACATGAAACTGATCTTAGGGACTTTGTCTGGTAGCCTTAAGTGCATGGTTATAAAATCTATTAATGTTAAAATCATTTGTTGAAATCTCTTAGGGTGCACCTGGCTTTAAGGTATGTATGCTTAATGAAGAGAGGACTCCTGGTAGTTACAAACTTCTTTGGTCACCTTGCCCTGACTGTATCACCAATTTCCATAACTACTAGAACAACAGCTGATTCATAACAGCATTTCTGGTCCTGTGTAACCCAACCTGAACTACCATCTTTCATTTTTTCCTTTTGCAAGCCATCTGCTCCATCCAAAATGGAATTGCCGCAACTTACTACACTGGGCAGCCTCTGAGCGTTTGCCCATGCTATCCCCCCCAAATACTCTTTCCCATTTCCCCAGTCCACAGGTGTCTTTGTAGTGTTTAGCCAATGCTGCCTTCTATCTCAGGCCTACCTTAGTCTCTCCATATGAAACTAACTAATCTTGACTTCTGTGTTCTGAGAGAACCTTAAAACTCTATTTTAGCATTAATTAAATTTTCTGCCTTATATTACAGTAGTTTCTTGTATTTTATTTTCTCCCCAGTTAGATTATAGAATCCTTGAAATTAGCAATCCTCTCATATTTTAGAGGCATCAATAAGAACCTTTGATGCATCTGGACCTTACTACCGTGCATTGAATCAAAGTTGATTATTTCTGCTGTGGTGCCTGCCTGCACAAACACATGCATATTCTTATAGAGGACAAAAATCTATAGATCTTGTAGGCCTGCCTTACTTTGTGCAAACTTGTTAGGATTCTGGAGCTCCAGAGCTGCCAGAGCTCTGGCTTTTTAAATTCAAGGCAGAAAACTAAATCTCAGTTGAATATCCTTTCTTTCAAATCCTAATTCCATCCTGAATTAATAGGGTTTGGAAGAATTCCATTTTTGATCCACCACAAATACCTCTACAAGAGTGGATTTAACCAGCAGAACTAAGCCTCTCATCCTGTTACAATTCTCTACCCACCTTAATTAAAATGTTAAAACAGCCAGAAGTCCTTTTACATTGAGCTTTAAAAGTTGTCAAAATTGTCACCTTTTATAGAAACCTCGTGGAGATGTTAGCTTGAGAAAGAAAGAAGCATAAATCAAGAAACTGGCTAAGTTGGCCAGTAGTGTTTGAAGGAAACATAGTTCGTTGGTTACAAAATAGTGAACTCTGAGAGACTGAATATGATTTTGAATATAGTGTGCTGTATAAACATTCTTAAAGCTATACTGTATTAACAGTGCTGTCTTTTTTTAACTTAAAAAAAATTAAATATAGATACACAGCAAATTATAGACTAGTAGAGAGGTCCCATGTACCCTTCATCCAATTTTTCCCAATGCTTATATCTTTCATAATTATATAATTATAGTACAATATCAAAACCAGGAAATTGAAATTGGTAGAATGTGTGTATCATTTTATCATGTGTGTGGATTTGTGTAACCAGCACCGCTGTCAGGATACAAACTCCCATTACCACAAAGATCTCCCTGTATTAGCCCGCTATAGTCACATGCCACACACACAAACACCCCTCACCCCCGGCAACCACGAATCTGTTATCCATCTCTATAGTTTTGTCATTTGAGGAGTGTTAGTGAAATGGAATCATAGAGTAGGTATCATTTTATGAGTGGATTTATTCATCAATGAAATTCCCTTCAAATCCATTAAGCGTTAACGGTTGTGTGTTTCTTTTTATTGCTGATGAGCAATACTATTATGTTTCTAAGTAATAATTGTTTTTCATATTCTGTATTTCTTTTTAATTTTATCTATTTTGGTTTGCTGTATTATTGTTGTTGCCTTTTATAAGACAGTATTTCCTGGATATTGTACAGGATGGCAAAAGCTGTAAATTCTAAAGTTCTGAAAACTAAGAACTATAGTTGGCTGCTGACTTCTGAACTGTCTATAACTCTGCCGTCATTATTCCCACTGTGTTGAATTATTTACCCTGCTCTCCCTTCAGGCCGTGGGAGATCTCATTTCCTAGATTTGACAGAAGCCTCCACCGGAAGTGTCTCTGATGCTTCCTGGAAGAGGTAGTGGTTGCCTTAGTTGTAAGCCATCAGCTTCTTGTAGCTTGAAGGAAGGATTTTCAAAAATGGCTTCCCAACCAAGATCTCAGAATGTAGCCTGTTTTTCAAGGCAGGATCGGCCCGCATGCGTGAAAACCCCTTGCTGGTGAATGCTGAACATCTGCTGTCCCAACTCTTCACTGTTTACTTTCTTGTGGCATTGGAAATAAAGGTGCATGGAACCAGTTTTCATTTTTTTTACACTGAGGTTACATTCCAGAGGGAAAGACAGATAATACACACTGAAATAAGACATAAATAAATATGCAGTGTGATGTGCTATAAAATAATTGTGCAAGCCCAAGGGATAGACAGTCTTGGTGTGTTGGGGAAGAGGAGGCTATTTCAGATACAGAGAGCAAGGAATATCTGAGCCATGTTTTAATACTGATTGAGGCCAGGAAGGAGCCTTGTGTAGACCTGGAGCTGAATTTACTGAAAAAAGAAAGTAGCAAGTGCAAGAGCTCCTGTGACAAGAGAGAGCTTGGTGTATACCAGAAAGATCGAGGGCTAGAATTTAGGAAGTAAGGTAAGAAGAAGGAAAGCCAGGTCAAGAATTTCAGAGTCTAATTCCTTGTGCCCTCACACAGACATCCAGGCAATGTAAGTGTTTAAAACATCTAAGATGTCCTTACATGGCAATCTATAGATCTCACAATGAAGTCCCGCCTTTAATACCGCACATGATATATGTGAGTGTATGTATGTGTGTAAACACGTGTACATATGGCCAGTGTTTGCCACTTTGGAGTGGTATTTGGGTCCCCACTCCCAAATATTCCCTCAGTTAATAGCACATGCAAGTTTACCTTTGGGGGTAAATTACTGATGTCAGCCTAACTCAAGTACCTTAAGTCAGGACTTTAATGCTCATCAATTTAATGGAGACTCCGCACCCCCTCTCTACTCTAGTAATATCTGTGCCTTACTTGGGCCACAGTACATTTTCTCCCATAAGATACAGTATTGACATACTTGTATTCTCTTATTCTGTAGACTAGAAGGTTGTTGAGGGCAAAGACTGAACCTTGTATATCTCTTCATCACCTATTATAAAATTCAGTGCCTTGAATTTAGGAGGTAGTCAGTGACTATTAAACAGAATTCAGTGTACTTAGGGATGTTTGTTTGTTTAAAGAATTTTATAGAAAAAGAAGAATTGTGTGTGAGGTCAAGGAGTACTGAAAGGAGATAACATGGACAGCGCTGGGCAAGAGCCTGCATGTGCAGTGAGTGTGGTGGGACACAAACACGGCTGCCTTACAATTTTCCTGGCAACCCATCATAGTAGAACACAGAAACCTCCTTATTGCAGAAACATTCAAATGTTTGTCAAAACAGAATTTGCCCTATATCTCTTTTCTCAGAATACCCCCTGGCTTCCTCGAAATGTTGATACAGGCAATTAATGTCATTTTGAAATTGAAGCATTTGCTGCTCCATGCCTTCTCTCTGCTCTGGAAGTGTCTCAGGCATAATAAATATGAGCTCCTGGAAAATCACCAAGGCTCTTGAATCAGCAGAGGTCATACATGTTGGTAGATAACCATAGTCTTTACGTCATACTAAACAACCCAAGGAGAATGACAAACTAGGAATTGCTCTTACTGTAGCGTCTGTGTTTTTCAGATGCTACAGATTTGAGTCATAGAAAATACCTCATCTGTCTAGAAACCCCAAGTTGCTGGCTTTGTGCTGTGGAGAGGGGGCACAGGCGCCTGTCCCTTTCTGCCCTGAAGAATATGGTAGCCCTGTTGGGAGAACAAATCCAGCCATTACTCAGTTTCTTCTTCATTTCAAAGCAAGGGTTTCTGAGCCAACCCTGGTGTGCCTGCTCATGTTATAGTTACTAGACTGTTGTACATTTTTCCTCCTTTCTCTTCCTCTTCCATCAGATTGTCAGTTCCTTAAGGGATCAGTGTATCTTAAACGTAGACTACCCAGAGTACATACATATAGGGATAGATGTGTAGAATTGTGATATGAAGGGGAAAGTAATATTTTTAAAATATGCTAAAAGTGTTTTAAAAACATTCCCAGATCTGTGATGTTTACATGGTCCAATATGAAAAAAAACTAAAGACAAGGATTCAGTCTGTTATCTGCGATACGGACAAAAGAGAAGTGGTTAATGAAGTATCTCTGGGACAATGTGAAAAAAAGAGAAAACTTACTGAAGATAAACTGCATAAGCTTCGTGTAAAACTGGCAGTATTATTGCAGAAGCTTCAGCTGGTAAGTAGTGAAGTGTTGTTTGAGTAGGAGGAACACATGCTGTAGAGAGAGCCCTGGGGTGGCTTCCTCTCCTGACATCGTCGTCCACTTACTGAGTGGATGGGTCACTTACTGTAGCCCTCACTCTCCCTAAGACCTGGAAATCACAAATAAATGAGCTTTAAAAGTATAAGTTAGAACATTGTTAAAAGGCCTATTATTTTTTCCCTTAAAAAAAATCAGAAGGTTTGGGCTGTTGATATATTTCGATTATTCTGTCTTCTCAATAGCTTATTTCTAGTAGGAATTTTTAAAAAAAAATCTTTAGACAACAAAACATTTTAATTTTTATCCTAATATATAGGTTCAAAAATAAACTTTTCTAATCTTAGAAGCGAGGTTAGAGAAATCAGGAAATATCATGTAAGTATGAATTACTGTTCCTCTTGTTTGTTTTTTATATATTTAAATACATGAAGAATTGGGCTTCTGTGATAGATTGGGTCAGTAAGGAACAGTGTCTTTGATTACACTATACAGAAATGCTGGGGAGAATATATCAAAAATTCAAATATATATAGCCAATGTTGAAAAAGTCTCTCTGTAGATGCTAAAAAATAAATTGAGAAATCAGCAGTGAGCCTAGGAACTATGTCTATGTTGCTCAGCTTTTCTTGGGGTGTAAACAAAGGTTGTTGAGTGGGAATTTTAGGAAAGATCCCTAAGAGGGGTTCAGAGAGCTTTGTGGAGGCCCTCGGGGCAGGTCTGTGTCTGGAGCAACTTGGCATCATACACTCAGCACCGCACATTCTGTTGCTTCCCCAGCACTGTGCGTGGACACCGGCACGCTCTCGGGGCTGCTTCACAGCCAGCTTTTGGCTCAGTTCATTGTCATGTTAACCTTGAAGATCCTTAGATATCATAGAACCTGCTTTAAAAATATATGGAACAGGGCCTGAAGGGGGAGAAAATTGTCTTGGGCTGCACAGAAAATTCAGACATCGGCCCTGAGTCTGGGACAAGAGATGGGTCCTTCCTGGGCCATGCAGAGTGAGAAGGCAGGAGCTGTCTCCCACAGAGAGTTTGGCCTGGAGCACGGCCTTGCTGGTGAACCGGGTCCACACATGGTAGGGTTTCAGTGATACCTGTTGTTTCACTAACAAGAAAAACTATAGAGACCAAAGTTCTTCATCACAGTAATAGAATACCTGTCTCTATCAAGAAAGTTCATAAAAACTATTGGGTCTCATAATAGCAAATCTTTTCAGCTAGGAAAAAATAAATGAAAGAATAGTAGTTTACTCTTCTTTCCATGTCAGACCCTAGGTTTCCTCAAAGTAAGCAAAGTAATTATATCAGCACTAACTTACTTTGTTTTATTCACAAAGTTTAGTAAAGAGGTGAAGGGCTTTAGCCACATAATGTGAAATGCTTTATCCAGTATCACTAGAGAGGTGCTCAAAGGGCTCCTGCTTTCCCTACTGGAAATTGCCATTTTCACTGCCTCTGCCTGAGCAACTACCATGGAATAGAGCAGAGACGAGAGGTTAAATGGACCTGGAGCAGTCTGTTGGGGCGACTCATGAAGATCCTGAGGACAAGAACCAACCTGGAGTCCTAGGAGGAAGTCTGGCCCGCTGGGTAGAAAGCAAGAGCCAGGGAATTAGACCAGACGGAACAGGTTGAGAGCTATTAGTGTCAGAAAGTGTCACACAGGGCTTGCCTCAGGGTCTGTGAATATTTTGAAATCCTAGTGAATCTCAGCATCATGGAAACCCATCTGCAGAAACAGGGTCCTAGTTACAAAGCTGGGATGTGGTATAGTGCAGACTTGTTAGAGGACTGAACAAATTTAGGGCAAAGGGAACAAAGCAGACAACACATTTAATGGAACCAGATGAGAGATGAAGAAACTATGGTAGTGCCAGATACTTGGAAACAGTGATAACATCGGAATTATTCCTGATAGGTCCTCCCTAAAAATTCTCCTATCCATGAGCTCAGTTGGAGAGCAAGTTGATCCCGTGATTGGGCCTGGGGGACTGAGATTTAGGGACAGAGGGAACATTTGTCCAACTGTCCATGGATCAAGAAACTCAGGAAAGGAGAGCTTGAGATTACCCCAATAGAGTACTGAGAGAAAGAGAAAGGGAAAGGGGGACAGATCAGGGCAGCAAGCCCAAGGCTATGAGGAAAAACGCTGCAGAGAAAAAAGGAGAAACAGAGAAGTCAGAATTTGCCTACCCATCTGTTTTGCCTCTAAGGCTCAAAATACATGACTTTTAAGATGGAAGAGAAGAGCCTGTAATACACACACACAGACAAAAATGAAATGAGTGGGGGCTTTAGGAATATGACAAGTAATTAAATCAAAGGGGAAAAAAAGACCACAGTTAAACAACCTCCACTACAGAAGAAGAGGAAAAAGAAAAAGATCCAAGGTCCTAACCACTTGTGAACATAAAATGAGATTAAATGCAAAATCATTTCAAAAGGTTAAAAGCAATATTCAGATGTAAACTAGGTTTTGTTGCTACATGATTTATAGGGAAGACTGGTCCAAGGTCACCCAGACAACTGGGCTCAACCCCGTAGCTTCTTCCCCCATTACAACTGCCGCTTCTCTTTTCCAGGGTGGTCCAGCTGGAGACCTGGAGCAGATTGATGCTTACTTAGAAGCTTTGCTCAAAGAAGATAATCTTTTTCAGAAGGCTTTTGTAAATAAAGTGACTGCAGATACAGGGCACTGCCTCCTTTTAGAAAAAAAGGAAAGTATTTCTCAAAATTAGAAGTCAGAAAAGGCATTCCTTTTTTAAAATGCTAATAAGAAAAAAAAAGGAAGATTCTTTAAAAGAGAAATCTCCTCTGTTCTTGTTTTTGTAAAGTTCATCTTGTTTAATGGTAAGAAAATTTTGTATTTTAAAAATGGAGACTGAGTTATAATTTGCATATTTCCCAGTTCTGTTCTGTAACTCTTCCTGTTCTTTCAGAAACCATTTCTAGAGTTCTCTAATTGTCATGTGAGCTCCTAAGAAAGATATGTTGTTTAGGCTTATATTTTGTTTTCACTAAAAAGATTGTAAAAACAATGGTTCTTAAGAGCAATATGCAAAGAACTAAGAATCACCTCCTTATGAAACTTCAGTTGAAAAAGAAAGACATTATACCCCTTCTCCACTACAGCCAGCACTCAGTAAAGCAGGTAATATACAATCCCAAAACAACTTTGAGATATATTTTATATGATAATTTTATTATTGAGTTACAAAAAGAAACAATCTTCTAGGTATAATGTGAATACATATTACACATATATGTAAGAATTGTACATTTTCCTTGATAACTTTTGTTTAGAAATGTTTGCAACTTTGGATAAAAGCAATAAAACATTTAATAGTTCGTGTAATTGTATAATTTTATTTTTATGTACATGTATGTAGTATAATCACTCAGTCGTGTCCAACTCTTTGCGACCTCACAGATGGTAGCCTGCCAGGCTCCGCCGTCCATGGGATTTTCCAGGCAAGAATACTGGAGTGGGCTGCCATTTCCTTCTCCAGCAGACTTTCCCAACCCAGGGATCGAACCCGGGTCTTCTTCATTGCAGACAGATGCTTTACCGTCTGAGCCACCAGGGAAGCCCATGTAGTACAAAACTGAAAACAGGTGAAATGGAATATGGTGAAAGTTTTTGCCACATTCTTGTCTTTAGCTACTTAATTACTCTTCTTAAGAGGCAGGCTTTTAACAGTTACTTATGAATTCATCCGAAATCAGTCAACGTATATACAATTTTATAAATTATTATCTGGATATAAATACAGATGTAATAACATCCAAAAATACTATTGTTTTTTTTTCCTACTTAATTTATCTTCAAGATCATTCCATATCAGAATCAGTACATGTAGGACTATCTCATCTTTAAACTGCTCCTTATTATTCCATTCTATAGGTACACCAAAATTTATTTTATGTAAATATACATCTTATGGGGGACATTTACTTTTTTCTTTTTTTCTCTTTTATAAGGCTTGTGCTTTTCATTCTTTTTTTAATTAATTTTATTAAAAGTATAGTTGATTTACAATGTTTTATTAGTTTCTAGTGTACAGCAAAGTGATTCAGTTATACATATATATATATAATAGCATTTGTTAATCCCAAACTCCCAATTCATTCCTTCCCCACCCCTCTCCTTCCTTGGCAACCATAAATCTGCTCTGTATGTCTGTAAGTCTGTTTCTATTTCATAGGTAAATGCATTTTTCGGATTCCACATATAAGTGACACATGGTATCTGTCCTTCTCTTTCTCACTTACTTTGCTTAGTATGATAATCTCTTGATCCATCCATGTTGCTGCAGTTGGCCTTGTTGCATTCTTTTATGGCTGAGTAATATTGTGTATATTTGTAGCACATCTTCTTTATCCAGTCATCTGTTGATAAACAGGTTGATTGCATGTCTTGGCTATTGTAAGTAGTGCTGCTGTGAACACGGAGGTGTGGGTATCTTTTTGAATTATAGTTTTGTCCGAATATATGCCCAGGAATGGGATTGTTGGATCATATGGCAATGCTATTTTTAGTTTTTTTAGGAATCTCCATGCTGTTTTCCATAGTGGCTGCACCAATTTACATTCCCTCCAGCAGTGTAGGCGGATTCCCTTTTCTCCATACCCTCTCCAGCATTCATTCTTTAGTAATGGCTGTTCTGACTGGTGTAAGGTGGTAGTGCATTGTAGTTTTGATTTGCATATCTCTAATAATCAGTGATGTTAAGTATCTTTTCATGTGCCTATTGCCGTCTGTATTTCTTCTTTGGATAAATGTCTATTTAGGTCTTCTGCCCATTTTTGATTGGTTAATTTTTTTGCTGTTGTTGAGTTGTATGAGCTGTTTGTATATTTTGGAAATTAAGCCATTGTTGGTCACATCATTTGCAGATATTTTCTCCCAGTCCATAGGTTTTCTTTTTGTTTTGTTTATGGTTTCCTTTGCTTTGCAAAGGACTTCCCTAGTGGCTCAGACAGTAAAGTGTCTGCCTACAATGTGGAAGACCCGGATTCGATCCCTGGGTCGGGAAGATCCTCTGGAGAAGGAAATGGCAACCCACTCCAGTACTCTTGCCATGAATGGAGATTCATGAAAAATCCCATGAATGGAGGAGCGTGGTGGGCTACAGTCCATGGGGTCGCAAAGAGTCAGACACAACTGAGTGACTTCACTTCACTTCATTTTGCTCTGCAAAAGCTTATAGGTATGATTAGGTCCCATTTGTTTATTTTTGCTTTTATTTCTATTGTATCTGGATTCTGACCTCAGAAAACATTGGTAAGATTTGCGTCAGAGAATGTTTTGCTTATGTTTTCTCCTAGAAGTTGTATTATCTCATGTCTTATATTTAAGTCTTTAAGCCATTTTGAATTTATTTTTGTGTATAGTGTGAGGGTGTGTTCTAACTGCATTTATTGACATGCAGCCATTCAACTTTCCCAGCACCACTTTCTGAAAAGACTATCTTTTTTCCATTGTATATTCTTGCCTCCTTTGTCAAAGGTTCAGTTCAGTTCAGTCACTCAGCCGTATCCGACTCTTTGCGACCTCATAAATTGCAGCATGCCAGGCCTCCCTGTCCATCACCAACTCCCAGAGTTCACTCAAACTCACGTCCATCGAGTCAGTGATGCCATCCAGCCATCTCATCCTCTGTCGTCCCCTTCTCCTCCTGCCCCCAATCCCTCCCAGCATCAGAGCCTTTTCCAATAAGGCAACTCTTCGCATGAGGTGGCCAAAGTACTGGAGTTTCAGCTTTAGCATCATTCCTTCCAAAGAACACGCAGGCTGATCTCCTTCAGAATGGACTGGTTGGATCTCCTTGCAGTCCAAGGGACTCTCAAGAGTCTTCTCCAACACCACACTTCAAAAGCATCAATTCTTCAGCACTCAGATTTTTTCACAGTCCAGCTCTCACATCCACACATGACCACTGGAAAAACCACAGCCTTGACTAGACGGACCTTTGTTGGCAAAGTAATGTTTCTGCTTTTCAATATGTTATCTAGGTTGGTCATAACTTTCCTTCCAAGGAGTAAGTGTCTTTTAATTTCATGGCTGCAATCACCATCTGCAGTGATTTTGGAGCCCCCCAAAATAAAGTCAGCCACTGTTTCCACTGTTTCCCCATCTATTTCCCATGAAGTGATAGGACCAGATGCCATGATCTTAGTTTTCTGAATGTTGAGCTTTAAGCCAGCTTTTTCACTCTCCACTTTCACTTTCATCAAGAGGTTCTTTAGTTCCTCTTCACTTTCTGCCATAACGGTGGTGTCATCTGCGTATCTGAGGTTATTGATATTTCACCCGGCAATCTTGATTCTAGCTTGTGCTTCTTCCAGACCAGTGTTTTTCATGATGTACTCTGCATAGAAGTTAAATAAGCAGGGTGACAATATACAGCCTTGACATACTCCTTTTCCTATTTGGAACCAGTCTGTTGTTCCATGTCCAGTTCTAACTGTTGCTTCCTGACCTGCATATAGGTTTCTCAAGAGGCAGGTCAGGTCGTCTGGTCTTCCCATCTCTTTCAGAATTTTCCACAGTTTATTGTGATCCACACAGTCAAAGGCTTTGGCATAGTCAATAAAGCAGAAATAGATGTTTTTTCTGGAACTCTCTTGCTTTTTCTGTGATCCAGCAAATGTTGGCAATTTGATCTCTGGTTCCTCTGCTTTTTGTAAAACCAGCTTGAACATCTGGAAGTTCATGGTTCAGGTATTGCTGAAGCCTGGCTTGGAGAATTTTGAGCATTACTTTACTAGTCAAAGGTTAATTGACTGTAAATATTTGGGCTTATTTCTGGGCTATCTATTCTGTTCCATTAATCCATATGTCTGTTTTTGTGCCAGTCTCACACTGTTTTGATTACTGTAGCTTTGTAGTATTGTCTGAATCTGTGAGGTTATGCCTTCTACTTTCTTCTTTTTCTTTAGGATTGCTTTGCCAATTCTGGGTCTTTTATGGTTCCATATAAATTTTAGGATTATTCTAGTTCTGTGAAAAATGTAATGGGTAGTTTGATAGGGATTGTGTTAAATCTGTGGATTGCTTTGGGTAGTATGGCCATTTTAACAATGTTAATTATTCCAATCCAAGTGCATGAAATATCTTTTAATTTCTTTGAATCATCTTTAGTTTCCCTTATTAATAGTTTAGTATTCTTAGCATATAAATCTTTTACCTCCTTGATCAAGTTTATTCCTAAATATTTTTTGATGCAATTTTAAAAGGGATTTTTTTTTTATATTCCCTTTCTGATAGCTCATTGTTAGTGTTCATTCTTTTTTCTACATTTATATTTTCTCATCCTTTTGGATTTACATGCACACAATAGTGAACATTCTTATAAATATGTTCATCTCACATGTGTGCAATTGTACTTGTTAAATACAATTTCAGAAGATGAATTGTTGGGTCAGAATGTATGTACATTTTATATATTGCCTAATAGCACTTCATAAAAATTGTATTAATAAACACCCCCAACAATATATGAATGCCTGTTTCCTCCTACTTCACCAAAATCATGAATTATCAGACTCTCTTATGTTGTTAATCAAATAGCTGAAAGTGATATATCCTTGGAGCTTTAATGTACATTTCTTATAAGTAAAACTGAGTGCTTTTTAATGGTTAGAATTCATTTGAATTTTAGAATTTGGCCTTTGTTCATTTTTCAACTTGGCTATATTTCCCTGCTAATTTATAGGAGCTATTTTTATATTTATATTAAATATTTTATATTTATATTAAATATTTTGTATTTCTATATCTTTTTTATATGATGCATATCACAAATATTTTCTCACAGTTTTTCATTTTTTCATTTTTTATGGTGTTGTGAGTCACGTGAAATTTTTGGTTTAATTTCATTTATGGTTTCTGGGTTTTTAACCATATTTACTTTTCAATGCTAAAATTATAAAGAAATTTACCGTGCTTTCTCTAATAATTTTGATAATCATATTGCTAAATCTTTGACTAATCTAGAGTTTATTTTGATGTAAGGGGTAAGTTAGAAATCTGACTTTGTTGTGTATGTTTCAAGATAGCCGTATTAATGAACCAGAATTAACAAATGAATAATCAATCTTTTCCCCAATGATCTGCAATATCATATTATTGCATGTTAATTTTCTATTTGTATTTGTGCTGAGTTCTAAAAAACAAAAATTTTCTATTTTCTCTATTGATCATTGCATCTTTTATTTTCTTGTTGGATCCATGTTTTTTTTGCTAGGACTAGTTAATAATTTTATTTTTTGAAATATTCCTTTGTATCCTTGCATGTGCTATTCTCATTCAAACTTAGAATGAGAATTAGGTTTTCATTCACTGCTTACCCCTCAAATTTTATTGGTATTTTGTTGGGTTTGTAGTAATATTATAGGTTAATACAGGGAGAATTGCTTATATATATATATATATATATTTCTACTCAAGACCAAATAGGCTTTTATATTATGTTCAAGTCTTCTTCACTAGTAACCTATATTAGAATTTTAAATTTTTCTTCAACTACATCTATTATATTATAGGTATATTTATTGTAATTAATTAGATTTATTATATGGCCTATTATAAATGAAATGTTTTTTCCCCTTTATCTTTTGACTGGTTAATGTTTTATATAGCAAGATTTCTGATTTTTAGATATAAATGTTGTATCCAGTGTAAGAATTATTTTTATCTCAAGTAATCATTCTACAGATTTTTTTTAAGCATAATTGGTATGACTAAGCACAGTTCCTAGATCTCAGATCCTTACATTCTTGATCTATCCAAAGTTTTCCTTCCATAACGGATATTCTTGGCCCCTTAAAAACTTTCATTATCTTCCTCTGCCATCATCAGTGTCCATTCTTCCTTTAATCTAAGAATTGGTGATTAACAAATGTTAATGGTGAGAAGAAGTCAGTGCCTCTGAGCATTTTTCTGGCAGACATTTAGAAAGAGTCTGAAGTGGGACTTCCTTAGAGAATGGTTTTTGAAAATGTTAACAGAGTATTCCTCATATTTCCTAACTGAATAATCCTCAGGGCCGAGTCCTCAGTATCTCAACTTCTCTTTTTACTCAGCATAAGTAATCTCATCTACCCTAATGGTTTCAAGTGATACTTCCAAATGAATAAGTCCTAAATTTCTATGACTTTATGGAACACGTATTATCTAACTATAATTAGAAACTAGAAATTTTCTGTTGAAAGTCTACATCAATGTGTTTGAAAGAAAATTAATCATAATCTCCCTCTTCCTGTCAAGGCAGTTCATTTAGGCTCCAGAGGGGTTTTATAGTGAAGACTAAGGAATAGGGACTAAAGCAGTGAGAATCCCAGGGATGGCGGAGCCTGGTGGGCTGCCGTCTATGGGGTCGCACAGAGTCAAACACGACTGAAGCGACTTAGCAGCAGCAGCAGCAGACTTATGAACCGAGTCAGCATGGGAATTGGAGAAATAAAGTGGAGTAAGTTTAGGGGAGGAGATTCATCTTGGTACCAGATGACTCTAGGAGGAAATAATGTAATTCTGTTACTCTTAAATATGGATTGTAGCAAGATGGCTTGGGGACCACAGAGACAATTCATTTCCATTATTAGACCTTGGATACAGTTTTTTGGCCCATTGGCTCAGCTTTGAAGTCCACTGGCAATTTGGGCTTGGCTGGGACCAGATAAGCTCAGGGACCAGAGTGGGATAAAACTAGCAGCAGAGAGTATGGTAGATGCAAGTTTGAGAGACAAAAGAGGCAAGAACAGAAAAGGGGGTAGAGGCAGTGGCAAGTACAATGCCGGAAGACACAGCTCAATACCTTCCTTTTTCTGCAGACCACACTTTACAGCTATCGTATCTACAACTCTTCTTACTACTCATTATTTATTTATTTCCCTCTCTTGTATATAGAATTTCTTTCATTTTAACAATACTCAGAATGTTTCATTTTTCCATGGCTTCAAACACATTCTTCATCTAAATTTATCTTCACAATATTCAGATGTGAGAAGGAAAGCATGCTGTGTGCTAAGTCACTCAGTTGTGTCCAACTCTTTGTCACCCCATGAACTATAACCCACCAGGTTCCTCTGTCCATGAGATTCTCCAGACAAGAATACTGGAGTGGGATGCTGTTTTCTCCTGCAAGGAATCTTCTGGACCCAGGGTTCAAACCTGAGTTTCTTACATCTCCTGCATGGGCAGGTTGGCTCTTTTACCACTAATGCAACCTGAGCACGGGGAAACCTGAAAGTGACTTCCCAGCCTGTGCCAGGCCTCGGCGGGCCCTCAGCGGGCCCTCAGCAGTCTCTCTCACAGTTGAGAAGGAAAATACTCTTGATACTGTTTTACTAATGAGAATCTTGAGTCTTACCAAAGTAATATTTCTATGTAGTTAATAAGTGGTGAAAAAAGCCTAGAATCCACACTTCCTGATTATAAATTCCTTCCATTAAGCCCTACTCAATAATGTAGAGGTGTATGTGTGTGTGTGTGTGCGTGTGTACATGCTCAATTGTGTCTGACTCTTTGTGACCCCATGGACTGTGCCCTCTAGGCTCCTCTGTCCATGGAATTTTCCATGCAAGAGTACTGGAGTAGGTTGCCATTTCTTTCTCCAAATATAGGTGTTATTTATGGCTAACAATATGGCAAGTATTACCCTCTAAAATATTGTCTCTGTCCTTTACAGAAAAGTATTTATCCGAATGGTAGTAAGCAACAATCCCATCAGATACTAACCAATGACCTTGGTCTTAAAATTGTACAGATGAATTAATCTCATTGGCTTTCTATTCTTATTTAGCCTATAGCTGTAAGAGGTTTAGAGGAGCTTTCTAAGAGCATATGTTAACCTCAAGTTTTAGTGAAGCGTGAGAGACTAAATTCAGAAAGACATTACATGAAAATAGAGAAAAAGCTATAGACTGTGAATCAGGATGGGGACTGACAAATCTGTAGTGGGTGGTGAGACAGCAGCTCCTGCTAATGAGACCTGTGGTACAGAAAACTTACAATGGAATACCCATCCAGTCTGCAAACACTGCCTGAGTTTGACATGCTTGGGTCTGCAAGGTCTGAATCAAAAAGTTAGTCGATATGTTGATCAAGTCTGTAATACCATGGAAAAGAACAAGGTAAGAACTTTTACTTATCATTTGGGTATGGTTCTGCATTTCCTCCTTTTTTCAATAAATAAAATAGCCTGAGGTAAAATGTGTGTGTTCCACCGAATTGTGAGGTCTTCAGAGAACCCGCAGCTTGTAGGTAAGTGAGTCATTAAACACATTTAGCACTGCCGGCATGAAAATAATTGGGAACTAGCCTCTCCGCCCTTGGAAATGTTCTGCATGTAGGGAGTTATTTTAAAACCAAATTAAATCTCGGCATGGAATTCTAATGCTATCGTTTAAACAAATCTAATAAGTGCAGATTGATTTACAAAGACTGTTTTCAAAGTATTTAATGCATTGGTGACATTTAATAGAAAAGCAAATTACAGGAACCTACTTTTTAAAGTGTGATTGCATCTGGATTGGCAGATAAAATCAATACAAATTAGCCAACATGTTGTTCATACTCAAATCAAAAGTTAGAATGCTTCATAATCCTTTCCTTTTTTTCATGTCTGACCAATTTAGTTTGGGGAAAGCCAGAAAAAAAAAAGTACAGTTTTAAATTCAGATAAATGTTAGTTTCTAAAGATTGTTACTCAACTATTGTCTCAAATTTACTCATTCCTGAAGAGATACTGCAGATTTAATTATATGTCTTAAAAATAGAAAAATGAGAAAAGAAAAGCATAGGATAGGAAAAATAAGACAAACAAGTAACAATCTGAAATACTGGGCTAAATTCTTCCTATCTGCTTTTCCTTGTACATTTCAGTTGTTTTGTCTGTAGATTTGTAAATTTCAAATGTACTGATTCCATCTAGAATAAAAGGCAAGGGAAAATACTGCTCATAGAAAAATAGATGACTTTAGAAGACTGTGCATGATAATAGAAGATAAAGAAGGGGTAACTAACTCAGTACAGTTAAAGCTACTGGCTGTCCATTAGGATGTATGGAATCAAATACAGCTTTTAGAGCTTTTAAGCCAGAAAAACACAAAAAACAGATGACTTAGATGTAACAACCAGGAATTTGGGAGTTTTAAACCTAAGTAAAATTAACAGCTATTTTAATCCTTGTGGCAATGACAGGAACAGAATTTTTTTAGGACATTATTGTCCTTTGTTCTTTGTTTTCAAATATGCATTAAGGACTGCATGCTTATCATGACAGTGTTTTCTTCCTCATTAATTTAACTTAGTGTGCTGCTGCTGCTGCTAAGTCGCCTTCAGTCATGTCCAACTCTGTGTGACCCCATGGACTGCAGCCTACCAGGCTTCTCCGTCCATGGGATTCTCCAGGCAAGAACACTGGAGTGGGTTGCCATTTCTTTCTCCAATGCATGAAAGTGGAAAGTGAAAGTGAAGTCGCTCAGTTGTGTGTGACTTTTAGCGACCCCATGGACTGCAGCCCACCAGGTTCCTCCATCCATGGGATTTTCCGGGTAACTTAGTGTAGATGCAAGCAAACCCAGCTCTACCCCCAAGGAGCTTACAAGTCAGTAGGAAAATGAGGCAGATTCTGCTTTTGTTCTTAACTATGAAAAAGGGTTTTGATATGCTATAGACTGAATATTTATGATTCCTTCTCAAATCTTATATTGAAATGTGATGGTATTTGGATGTGAGGGATCTTGGGGGTGATTATTTCATGAGGGCAGAGCCTTCATGAGTGGGATCCCTTATAGAGAAGCCCCAGAGAGCTCTCAGCCCATTTCTCCATAGGTGGACATGGTGAGAAGACAGTTGGCTACAAATCAGGAAATGGGCCCTCATCAGACACTGAATCTGCCTGTCCCTTTGATCTTGGGCTTCTCAGCCTAAGAACTGTGAGGAATACATTTTTGTTTAGACCTTCCTGTCTGTGGTATTTTTGTTGTAACAGCCTGTTGTGCACACTGTCCTGTTGTGTCTCTTTGCCTCTGCCTATGTTATGCCTTTCTCTGCATGCTTCTTCACGCGCCCACCCCCCATCATTCTCTGTGTCTAACTCGTGTGGCTGTTGCTGATCTACTCCCTGTGCCTGCTGGGAGCTTCCCAATGGGAGTCAGCTGCTACAGACTAGCTTTTCAGACTCTGATGGTGGTATTCCTGAGAGTTTAGAAAATAAGCTATCAAGTATCAAGTACTTTAGTTATTTTTCAAAGGTGTTAATGTTATGTCCCAGACCAGCAATTTTGTTGTCAGCCCTGTGTTTGTGAAAGCACTGTGGGTATCAGAGGTTTCTATGCAAGAACAGGAACATGGTGTCAAGGAAGCAGAAGCAGACAGTGGCCAAAGTGTCCGGGATATGTGTGCCACTGGAGTGAGAATCCTGTCAGTTACAGTTGTGGAACAGCTATATCAGAGCTCAATTGAAATGACTGGGAAGTTCTGCTGTTCATGATTTATCATCAGTTCAGTTCAGTTGCTCAGTCGTGTCCAATTCTTTGTGACCCCATGGATGGCAGCATGCCAGGCTTCCCTGTCCGTCACCAACTCCCAGAACATGCTCAAACTCATGTCTATCAAGTCAGTGATGCCATCCAACCATTCCATCCTCTGTCATCCCCTTCTCCTCCTGCCTTCAGTCTTTGCAAGCATCAGGGTCTCTTCCAGTGAGTCAGTTCTTCACATCAGGTGGCCAAAGTGTTGGAGCTTCAGCTTCCATATCAGTCCTTCCAATGAATATTCAGAACTGATTCCCTTTAGGATGGACTGGTTCAATACCCCTGCAGTCCAAGGGACTCTCAAGAGTCTTCTCCAACACCACAATTCAAAAGCATCAATTCTTCGGTGCTCAGGTTTCTTTATAGTTCAACTCTCACGTTCATACGTGACTACTAGAAAAACCATAGCTTTGACTAGACGGACCTCTGTCTACAATGTCTCTGCTTTTCAATATGCTGTCTAGGTTAGTCATAGCTTTTCTTCCAAGGAGCAAGCGTCTTTTAATTTTGTGGCTGCCGTCACCATCTGCAGTGATTTTGGAGCCCAAGAAAATAAAGTCTGTCACTCTTTGCATTGTTTCCCCATCTATTTGCCATAAAGTGATGGGACCAGATGCCATGATCTTAGTTTTCTGAATCTTGAGTTTGAAGCCAACTTTTTGACTCTCCTCTTTCACTTTCATCAAGCGGTTCTTTCATTCTTCTTCACTTTCTGCCATAAGGGTGGTGCCATCTGCATATCTGAGGTTATTGATATTTCTCCCAGCAATCTTGATTCTAGCTTCTACTTCATCCAGCCTGGCATTTCACATGTTGTACTTTGCATATAAGTTAAATAAGCAGGGTGACAAGTTAAATAAGCCTTGATGTACTCCTTTCCTCATTTGGAACCGTGTTGTTCCATGTCCAGTTCTAACTGTGGCTTCTTGACCTGCATACAGATTCCCCAGGAGGCAGGTCAGGTGGTCTGGTATTCCCATCTCTTGAAGAATTTCCTATAGTTTGTTTTGATCCACACAGCCAAAGGCTTTGGTGTAGTCAATAAAGCAGAAGTAGATGTTATTCTGGAACTCTCTTGCTTTTTCTTTGATCCAGTGGATGATGACAATTTGATCTCTGGTTCCTCTGCCTTTTCTAAATCCAGCTTGAACATCTGGAAGTTCATTGTTCACATATTGTTGAAGCCTGCCTTGGAGAATTTTGAGCATTACTTTGCTAGAATGTGAGATGAGTGCAATTGTGCGGTAGTTTGAACGTTCTTTGGCATTGCCTTTCTTTGGGATTGGAATGAAAACTGATCTTTTCCAGTCCTATGACCACTGCTAAGTTTTCCAAATTTGCTGGCATATTGAGTGCAGCACTTTCACAGCATCATCTTTTAGGATTTGAAATAGCTCAACTGGGATTCCATCACCTCCGCTAGCTTTGTTTGTAGTGATGCTTCCTAAGGCTCACTTGACTTCACATTCCAGGATGTCCGGCTGTAGGTGAGTGATCACACCATCATGATTATCTGGGTCATGAAGATCTTTTTTGTATAGTTCTTCTGTGTATTCTTGCCGCCTCTTCTTAATATCTTCTACTTCTGTTAGATATATATCATTTCTATCCTTTATTGATTTATCATAAAGATATTTATGATTTCTGTCTCTTTTTATCATAAAAGATACCATTTTGCTTAGGAAGCAAGTAAACCTATGCAGTGATGATTAATGCCACAAAAGTTGTGGGGATCTCAACATAAAATCAAGTCATGAAATGAGAAGAGTAAGAATTGCTCATTATCAGGTGATAGCAAGAAATGATATGCTGTTATGCACAGGAAAATTTTAAAAAGCCATATATTTAATTATATCAATAAAACTATCAGCTGTCCAGAAACCCAGAGGATTTACTCTTTCAAAGGAGCTCCTCTGCAGTTTTACTGTTCTGGATAGAAATCATTCTAGAAGACTTTACTACTTCCTCAAAGTGCTGGTAAACATTTTCTTGATATTAGCCATTATTATGAACATTGATTGTTACATTTATGAAATACCAAGAAGTGTGTATGCCTACTGAAGTTGCTGTGGCTAAGTTTCATAATGTCAGAATCCTGAAAGTACATACTTTTGTTGTGTTTGCTTTTCTGTCCCTTTTCCTGCTGTCAAACATACCATACCCAGCTTTCTGCTTGTTATACCAAAAAGCTTCCAATTTTTTTCTCCCCTGCCATTTCTGACTGGCTTTGGCTTGTACTCAAGCCTATTGGAGTAGTGCTTAAATAGATTCCAAAATATAGAGTATCAAGTTTATTCCTTTGGCTAATCACACTCCCTTGTAGGTTGATACTTGACACTCAGTAAAAATTTTGTTGTTCAGTCACTAAGTCATGTCCAACTCTGCGGCCCCATGAACTGTAGCCTGCCAGGGTTCTCTGTCCGTAAGATTTTCCAGCAAGAATACTGGAGTGGGTTGCCATTTCCTCCTCCAGGGGATTTTCCCAACCCAGGAATTGAATTTTAGTAAACCAATGGGCTATGCAGAGAACAAAATTTACCAGAGTCACTAAAATGAAACTTCTGATTTTTATATTAACCTACAATTGTGAGAGTAAGGAGGAAGACTAGTGGTATACTAGGCAATGTTAACAACTAGTGTTCTAAGGGGAGTAGCCCTGGTAACATTTGCTGGTTTCCGTAGAATAAATATGCCCACCCTGGCCAATTTCTAGCTGCTGCTGCTACTGCTGCTTAGTTGCTTCAGTCGTGTCTGACTCTGTGCGATCCCAGAGACAGAAGCCGACTAGGCTCCTCTGTCCCTGGGATTCTCCAGGCAAGAACACTGGAGTGGGTTGCCATTTCCTTCTCCAATGCATGAAAGTGAAAAGTGAAAGTGAAGTCACTTAGTCGTGTCTGACTCTAGCTACCCCATGGACTGTAGCCTACCAGGCTCCTCTGTCCGTGGGATTTTCCAGGCAAGAGTACTGGAGTGGGGTGCCATTGCCTTCTCCAAATTTCAAGCTAACAATCATTTAATACTTGGCTTGCAAATTTTCTGAAAATTTAACTGTCACCCCCTACCAGCAGGTAGAATAAACTCCAGCACACCACTGGGATGGGTAGAAGAGTCATAGAGTTAAATCCTTGTCATTTGCTATAACAGGAAGTAGATAAAGTCTAAAATTGATAAATCAAGACATAAGCAGAATAAGCATCTCAATTATAAACATGTAAATAAAAGGCTAGAAAAAAACATAAAGTTCAAAGTTTTAAATTATAAGTCTTTTAATTTTAGATATGTACATGTAGGATATATATGATAAAAATAAAAATGGATTTTTAAAATTTTATAACAAAAAGAAATGTAATAAAGGTATTATTATATTAGCCAATCTTTGTAGGTGAGGTCAGTGATGGAAATTGCTCTCCTCCAAACTAAGGTCTATTTCTGTGCAAGGTGCAACATAGATTCCTTCATTTTTACCACTAGGAATTGTCCCTTCCATTATGGAAATCCTATGGACTTGAAGCTGAGGGTAGTGGTGTTCAGTTGCTAAGTCGTGTCAGACTCTTTGCAACCCCATGGACTGTAGCACACTAGGCTCCTCTATCCTTCACTATCTCCTAGAGTTTGCTCAAATTGATGTCCATTGGGTCAGTGATACTATCAAGCCATCTATCCTCTGCTGCCCCCTTCTCCTTTTGCCTTCAATTTTCTCCAGCGTCAGGGTCTTTTCCAATGAGTTGGCTCTTCTCATCAGATGGCCAAACTACTAGAGCTTTAGCTTCAGCCTGACCCAAACTTGGTAGTGAGTAACTTCATCAAAACATGAAGTCTCCATTAAAATATACAACACAGTGGAATCATGTAATAAACCTACATAGGGTGAGACAGTGGGACTTAAAGTTAAGTGGGCTCCAAGGACTGACCAGGGTCACCTCCTTCCCCACACGTACACCATTGATTTGCTAGGGAGAATGAGTCTTTATCTAACAACTCCCTGCCAAAGCAAAAGATGATGGAAGGATGATGAGCATTTGAGCTGGGTCTGGGCCAGCACCAGTATTCCAAAAACATTATGAAAAATGTTATTGCTGGCTATCAGTTCCTAAGAGACTGTGAAAGTGGACACAGCTGCACTGTTCCTACCTGAGTATCCACATGCTTCACCTGGAGATCAATGCAAAATGCCCAGTTCCCTGGAAACTGCTTCCTAAACTAGACATGAACGTGCACTCTGGGATCTAAGCATCCAGCGTGGGTGATACTGAACTTCTTAATACTTCTGCTCTGCTGAGGTCCAGGCAGAGCCTGGCAATGGAGAGCTTGTGCTGCTATTCTCCTGTTCTCCTTTCATTCCAGCTGCACTGCTTTCTTCATGCTACACCCTCAGTTTGCTCTACTTCATTTCACTGTTCTCTTTTTAAATGCAAGTGATGCATGTATTCATCCTAATGAAACAGAAGTGCAGAAAAATGAAAATGAAAAATTAATCATCCCCTTTAAGGCCCACATATTTCCCAAGACAAGACACCAAGCCCAGTGGCATAAAGTGGATGTTGAACAAACATTTACTGAGTCATTGAATAAAATAACAAGGGAAGTGACAACTCTAGTAGCCTTTTATACATGGACCTCTTTCCATTCCTCTCTCTCTCCTTCACCTTCCCCTCTTTTCCCCATATTTACACCAAGGAGGGCTACTGTGTCTTCCAAATTTTAACCTAGTGATCAACTGGAGTGATTATCTCAATTATCTCACAAATTTTAAATGCATTTTTTATTTGTGTCGCTGGTAAGAATTTCAGCTCACACACTCAGGCATTTAAAACATGTTGCTTTAGTTTTCCATAATTAAGTTCTATTTTCAGTTCCCATTTTACCTTGATTTCTCCCTCAGCTTTTCAGGGTTTGCTTTTCAGCAACCAAGGGGTTGCTCTAAAACTCAAGGAATTAACAGAGGCCAGAGGAGCATCTGTCCCACGCTTGTGTTTGCTGAGACAGAATCTCCCCTCATCTTCTGCTTCACATAGAAGGTCGCTGTCTCCACACAGCTAGGCCTGCTGTGTCAGAGTCTCTCCCTTGGCTTGTCTCTACTCTTAGCCACAGAGGCCTGTTAGGCTGGCTCAGGATTGTCTGTCTTCACAGCCTTTCCTCCCAAGCTCAATATGTTCTACCCAGTAAATCACAGGTACTTCTGAAACTATTAGGTAGCATTTCAGGGGCTCTGAAGTGCTCTGGTCATTTGTGTCTCAACACAGAAAGAATTTAGCTGGAAGAAAAGTCACAGACAAGTGATTTATTAGAATAAAGTGAGAGGGTGCTGTCTTGAGTACTTCATGACTTATGTGTTTGTAATCAAAGAAAGTGGGGAGGGGAGAAGAACTTCTTCACCATTCTTGAGTGGACATTATGCTTTCATCATCAGCTTCTCCTCCGGAGCAGGGGAGTTCTCTTGCCCCTATATGGTCAAGCTAGGTTCACAAATTATTGCTTTTTATGTGTGCTGAGAGTGTGTCCTAATATACTGAGCTCACTGGGCAGGATGTGGGGCTCATTCTACAATTGTTCTATTGTTTGGGGGCATGTCTCTTGGTTCCGTTACATGGTTCTGTTGCTGAGCAAGCCTGCTTGGTTTTGTGGTTAAGCAAACTTTCTTTCTTGAATGATCATTAATTTACTGGTATTAAAAAACAGAGACATCACTTTGCCAACAAAGGTCCTTCCAGTAGTCACGGATGGATGTGAGAGTTGGACCATAAAAAAGGCTAAGCACTGAAGAATTGATGCTTTCGAACTGTGGTGCTGGGGAAGACTCTTGAGAGTCCCTGAGATAGCAAGGAGATCAAACTAGTCAGTCCTAAAAGAAATCAACCTGAATATTGATTATTGGATATTGGAAGGACTGGGGATAGAGCTGAAACTCCAATGCTTTGGCCACCCTGATGCAAAGAGCCAACTCATTGGAAAAGATCCTGATACTGGGAAAGATATGGGCAAGAAGAAAAGGCAGTGACAGAGGATGAGATGGTTAGATGGCATCACTGTCTCAATAGACATGAGTTTGAGCAAACTCAGAGAGATAGTGAACAGGGAAGCCTGGCATGCTGCAGCTCATGGTGTTGCAAAGAGTTGAACAACAACTCATACATTTTCTATTTACAATCCCCTAATGGGATTAACTTGGAGAAGGCAATGGCACCCCACTCCAGCACTCTTGCCTGGAAAATCCCATGGACAGAGGAGCCTGGTAGGCTGTAGTCCATAGGGTCACGAAGAGTTGGACACGACTGAGCGACTTCACTTTCACTTTTCACTTTCATGCATTGGAGAAGGAAATGGCAACCCACTCCAGTGTTCTTGCCTAGAGAATCCCAGGGACGGAGGAGCCTGGTGGGCTGCTGTCTATGGGGTCGCACAGAGTAGAACACCACTGAAGCGACTTAGCAGCAGCAGCAGCAATGGGATTACTATTTAATCACCAACATTTAATCACCTACTTTGTTCCTTTATTCCTATTGCTTCTACCTTTACCTCTGCCACCTGCACCTGGTGTGTCTCTCCTCTACCCTTCCAACTAGTCTGGACCCTCACAGAGCAGTGCCTTTCTTCCCACCGTCTTGCAACCCTCCTTTCCTTCCCTATTTGTCACTTTCTGGGCCTATGGAATTCTTATTTAACTTGAGAGTAGCCAGGAGAAACTAGAGAAACTCACTCTAATTATGTGTTCTTCCAAATCTTTTGTTTATGGCATAAATTTTATTCTTTGAATCCCAAATGGCTTAAACAGTTGAAACTCAGGAGCTAAGAATGACCTCTTGATTTCTGCTTTTCTGCTGCACTGTCTTATCTCTCAGGCAGTGAATGTCTTTACTGAACGTGGGAGGGCTGAATGATGGAAGGGATTACCCAGAGCAAAGTCACATCCTTAATACACCATATTATTAGCTCACTCTATTTGGAAATATTTTACTGAGCTCCTAGGAGGCATGATGTAAGGAAGGTAGGCACAAAGATGAATGGTAATTGGTCCCTGTCCTCAAAGGTGTTTACAATCTAGCCAGATGATAAATGCATCCTCATAAAAATAAAAGTTAGTGAATAAAGAATCAAAGATTGAAAGAAGAGCATTATGCTTACTCTCTAGCTTCATGGTTCATGATGGGTCTTGGGACTATAGGGCTGCTTTTAAAACTTGTCCAGCCTATTCTTAAGCAACCTGACCGGGAGGGCCAGAGAGCTCTTCAGTTCCATCTCAGCAGTTCAGGTAACAGGAGAAAAATCACACTCAAGTTTTGGAGGGTTGTGGAGGTAGGGGTGAGTAAGTAGGTAGAAGATGTGATTTTTGTGCCCTGAAAGAGTTGATAATCTAGTGGATAAAAGTCATGTCAAAATGAAATGCCTTAAGATGAAAATAAGTCAATGTAATACAGCAAACTATAGCAGGGCTGTGCTATTTGAGGTACATTTACTGAGATCAGAAAATGCATTGAAAACCAAGTTGTAGAGTTAGTAAAGATTTTGTGGAGGCATTTTGAGATCTTCAAAGAAACGAAGAGATTGAATTATGCTAATAAAAGCTAATGCTTACTGAACATTTCCATACCAGTTACTGTCTTAAAACACTTTATTATTTTATAGAATTCTCACAACAGTAACACAAGAGTAGGTACTATTTTTATCATTCCCATTTTACAGATCAGGACACTGAAGCACAGAGAGGCTAAGTAACTTGCCTAAAACTACACAGCAGAGTTGGAACCCTGACAGTCTGACACCAAAGGTTGCACTCTAAATTACTCTTGTATTTCCCACCTTTTACAAAATAGTTGAGTATTTAAACAAAGAAAACAGTTCAACTTAAAGTGTAAGGTAGAAGAGAGCCGGGTCACTAAAGCAGAGGGTTACTGCGGGAGATGACTGGGGAGCACACTCTCCAGGCGCCTCCCCTCCACCTTGTGCTTCATGCAGCCAGCCAGTCAATTTCTGGGACTACACTGATTCTAACATCATGGCTGAGAAATGAGGCACTCAAAGCACCTAAATGCCAGGAGTGATTTGCCTGGAAAATCTCAAAATAGAAAGCCAGCCCTCAATCCCTGTGGCTGCTGGTCCACATTCTTGCTGCTGCTGTAACATGCGTGAAGGGCAATGCATAGCCCTCAGGGCCACACCTAGGCATCTTGGTATGAAACCCTGGGCTAAATCCACTTCACCTGCCTTCTCTAATCAAGATCATTTTAAAACTTGCATGTTCTCCAAGGTGCATGTAGCCTCAACAATAAGATGTTTGCGAGTTGTTGTCCAGGTTCTTGGAGTCAGATGTGCCTGGTTCAAGTGGAGCCCATTAAGACTAGCTAGGACCACTGACCCTCCAACTAGGCATGTGTAAGTATCCGCTCAGTGACCTTTTGAAGGTGTAGAGGCCCATAGCCCATAGCCTAGTTACAGAATGATGCAGAACCATGATGACGCAGTTTTTCCCACTCACCTGTCCCTACTTCCCTACGCTCCTCACATCCTAGACCGATGACGTGCTTCTCTAGTCCTCATCCCATAAATACCCCCACCTCTGGCCTTCAAAAGAAAGATTTGAGCTCTGTTTTTCTGTCTCTTTGTTTTGCTCTCTTGCTGCAAATAATTCTGTTTGCCTCAAATGTAGGCATCTTGGCTTGTTGTGCTTAGGGCAAAATAAACCATAGTGGTGCCCTCCAAGCAGAGTGCCATTTTCAGCTCTCAAACTGAATCTAAGTTTCTCTGAAAGTGATCTTTTGTCAGATACCTTCTTGAGGGCATGGATGTAGCTGTTATCTAATAGGGTAATGAAAGTGGGGTAACAGAAGCCTGACTGCTGGTACAGAAGGAATATGGGGGAGGAGTGGGAAATGGGCCTAAAAGACTTGTTAGAAGCTTTGTCTCCTGTAAGACCAAGGTCTTACAAGGGAGGTAGAAGAGTTTCTTTGAATTTGGGATTCAAACTGTTACCGAGTCAAAGTTCGTAGGCCTTTCCCCCTGCAAGAAGTTAGAGATAAGATGTTGAGGCAAGGAATGGTGAGTTTTCAAAAAGCCAACAGATGAAGAAAAGGGTGGGCTAATATCCTAAAGAACTATCCTAATTCAGGCTTCTCTTCTAAGGAAAAAGGGGGAGTGGGAAGGGCTTCCAGTAAAGGGAGGAAGGGGATTGCAGACCTCTTGGAACACCACCTCCTCCTCAAAGGAAAGCATCATCTTTTCCCTCTTACTCAGATGAACTGGATCACAGAGCTCCAGCAAAAATTCAAGTTGTTAGCAGGTACTTTTACTTTACCTCTCATCTCTGTTTGCATGAAAGCTTTCTAGGCTAGCAGTGAATCTATCTTACAAGTAAGGATCGTGCGATGCGAACTTTCTTAAGGGAACTTAATGAGTTATTTGGGCACAGGAAAACATCTTTTCTCTAATGCCTAACTCCTGACATGCAGGACTAAAGTAGTCAAATCCATAAGCTAAAGAAAGAGGGAAACCATTTCAATGTGGTGTGTATTCTGTTTTGTCTCTGTTCCAGAACTATAGAGTGGTGGTTGAGCCAGATAAACAGTCATCAGCAAAGATAATCAGAACACTAGAATAAAACAAAACAGCCAACACAAGTTCTCAGATAATGCAACCTCAAACAAATCCTGGGACTCAAGAGTGAGGGAATAGTGAGGAATTCTGAGAAACATGGCTGATTAACCTGTCTACAGGAAGAAAACTGAGGAAAAAGGGAAGCTGTGCACAATGTGAGACTTTACCAATAATATGTATACAATTCAAATCTTTGCTTTAATATCAAATGTCCTGACTATTCTCAATGAGCCCTTCTGTGAATCTCTTCCATCACCAGCTGGTCACCTTGGGAACAGTGGGGGCAGCACCTGGGAGGGGGTGGGATTGCTGTACTCTGACCTCACTCTGACCCTTACTGCTGTGTGAATCTTGGACTAGGCTCATGACCTGTGTTAGTATTAAATTCCCAAACAGACAAAACCTACCCTGCCTATATTATCACTGCGCTTATGTGATAATGTGGGAGAAAACTTTGAAAAAATGTGTAATACAGCCCACAAAGGAGGGTATGCTTATCTATAAAATGCAGATGTGCATGCTAAGTCACTTCAGTCATGTCTTACTCTTTGCAACCCCATGGACTGTAGTCTGCCAGGCTCCTCTGTCCATGGGATTTTCCAGGCAAGAACACTGATGTGGGTTACCATGTCCCCTTCCAGGGAGTCTTCCTGACCCAGGGATCAAACCTGAGTATCCTACATCTCTTGCATTGGCAGGTGGATTCTTTACCAGTAGCACCACCTGGAAAGCCTGTAAAATACAGTTAACACTGACCTCAGCCTCCACAGAGATTCTCTCCTTGTTATAGAGCTCAAATTATATTTCCAAATGAGACATGTCTAGAAGTACAGCGGTTGCTTTCCTACAATTTCTTGTCTTTTATTGATCTGAGTGCATCAGACATTCATTTGTGCTGTTTGGGGCAACACTGGCTCCATGCAATGATTGCCAGTCACAGAATGCAATTAATTACATGGGAATCATCTGAGGTTTTACTGTCTTGTCTAACCCAAGATACCTGAAAGGAAGCCCTAGCTCTACTCGAAATTCAGAAGTGACCTTTGGCTGTCTGAGTTCTTAGTCTCTCTTCATGTGAGAGCTCTTAAAAATTGCAGCAAGCAACCTGGCTTTTAACTCGTGTTGTAATTGCTGCTGATCATTACTCCCCTGGCTGCCCTGCAGACTATAACTCTGTATCTGGTTGTCTGGCCTATAATAAGGTGACTGCAATTACTGCCACTATTCATAAGACATACTTACTTGAAACATGACCATTTATTAGATTGTAAACAATTAGGCCACGATCTCTTAAGGGTGAAAAGACCAAGGCTACTAACTTCAGAACTACAAGCATAGGCATTCTTAGGAAGCATTTGCTGGGGATTAATAAAAAATCTCACTTGTTTAGCATTTCATAATTTACAAAGCATTTTCATATATACCACCAATTGTAAACATTTTGGCTGAACCTCTCAGACTTTCACCCATTAAACTATACCTGCTGATGTAGATTTAAGCTGTTGTAACTCATATTTTAACAAAACCTGCTGGATCTCAATTCTGGCTAAATAACTAAAGTGCAACTCAGTAGGACCCTATGGGACCTTCCCAGGAAAGACCACCTCATGGCCTCTGCTTATAGAAAACTTAGCTTCTGAGGCCTTCCCCAAATTCCGAAGAGCAAATTTAATCAGAAAAGTGAGAAAATGCAGAAACAAAGGAAAACAACCAAGCAAGACAGTAACAATAGCTTAGCCATTAAACACAATCAAGGACCTTTAGTTCTTCCTGAGTCTCCATACCCTTGAGCTGTTTGCAGATAGTGAAACCCTCAGCAGGTGGAAGAAGTTAAACTGCCTGCTGACCACAAGCACTTAGATCCCAAATTGGTTGGAACCAGGAGGTTGATGTTGACTCCTGGCTAATTAGACTGTCCTTGAGCTGATCACTTACCCTGCAAACCTCTCGCTCGCCCTGTCTTTAATAAACCTTTCCCTGAAACCACTAGGGAGTTGGGGTCTTTTGAGCACTAGAAGCTAAAACTCCCTGATCAGCCTTGCAAACAAATGCTGCAATTTCCTTCACCACAGTCTGGCATCAGTAGATCAGCTCTGCTGTGTGCAGGCGAGTAGATGCAAGTTTGATTCCGGACAGAAGCACCTGGGGATATTAATACCAGGGACTGAGTCTCCACCTCAGTCCAACTAAATCAAAATTGTTTACGCTGTCAGATGATTCAAATGTGTAGCCGGCACTGTTATACCAGAAAAACCACAAAGTGACAGAAAACTGGTTTCTCGGCCAATTGCTGCCCCCAACAAAGAACTGTGTACCATGGATACATATAAAAGGGGGATTCTGGGTCCCAAACTAATAATTCAGAAGCAGTTCCTCTGACCTTTTAGTTACAATTATAAGAAGAATATAAAATGCCCGGAATATACTACATACTTTCACCATCTAGTCTGCCATTGTCTACATCCGCTATTACCTCTCCTATTCACTAAAGAAGAGAAGGCAGTGGCACCCCACTCCAGTACTCTTGCCTGGAAAATCCCATGGACAGAGGAGCCTGGTGGGCTGCAGTTCATGGGGTCGCTAAGAGTTGGACATGACTGGGCGACTTCACTTTCACTTTTCACTTTCATGCATTGGAGAAGGAAATGGCAACCCACTCCTTGCCTGGAGAATCCCAGGGACCGGGAAGCCTGGTGGGCTGCCGTCTATGGGGTCACACAGAGTCGGAAAAGACTGAAATGACTTCAGTTCAGTTGAGTTGCTCAGTCGTGTCTGACTCTGTGACCCCATGAATCACAGCACACCAGGCCTCCCTGTCCATCACCAACTCCCAGACTTCACTGAGACTCACGTCCATCGAGTCAGTGAAGCCATTCAGCCATCTCATCCTCTGTCGTCCCCTTCTCCGCCTGCCCCCAATCCCTCCCAGCATCAGGGTCTTTTCCAGTGAGTCAACTCTTCGATGAAGTGGCTACAATATTGGAGTTTTGGCTTTAGCGTCAATCCTTACAAAGAACACCCAGGACTGATCTCCTTTAGGATGGACTGGTTGGATCTCCTTGCAGGCCAAAGGACTCTCAAGACTCTTCTCCAACACCACACTTCAAAAGCATCAATTCTTTTGTGCTCAGCTTTCTTCACAGTCCAACTCTCACATCTATACATGACCACTGGAAAAACCATAGCCTTGACTAGACGGACCTTTGTTGGCAAAGTAATGTCTCTGCTTTTCAATATGCTATCTAGGTTGGTCATAACTTTCCTTCCAAGGAGTAAGCATCTTTTAATTTCATGCCTGCAATCACCATCTGCAGTGATTTTGGAGCCTCCCAGAAACAAAGTCAGCCACTGTTTCCACTGTTTCCCCATCTAATTCCCATGAAGTGATGGGACCAAATGCCACGATCTTAGTTTTCTGAATGTTGAACTTTAAGCCAACTTTTTCACTCTCCTCTTTCATCAAGAGGCTCTTTAGTTCCTCTTCATTTTCTGCCATAAGGGTGATGTCATCTGCATATCTGAGGTTATTGATATTTCTCCCAGCAATCTTGATTCCAGCTTGTGCTTCCTCCAGCCCAGCATTTCTCATGATGTACTCTGCATAGAAGTTAAATAAGCAGGGTGACAATATACAGCTGTGATGTACTCCTTTTCCTATTTGGAACCAGTCTGTTGTTCCATGTCCAGTTCTAACTGTTTCTTCCTGACCTGCATATAGGTTTCTCAAGAGGCATGTCAGGTGGTCTGGTATTCCCATCTCTTTCAGAATTCCCCACAGTTTATTGTGATCCACACAGTCAAAGGCTTTGGCATAGTCAATAAAGCAGAAATAGATGTTTTTCTGGAACTCTCTTGCTTTTTCCATGATCCAGCAAATGTTGGCAATTTGATCTCTGGTTCCTCTGCCTTTTCTAAAACCAGATTGAACATCTGGAAGTTCATGGTTCACGTATTGTTGAAGCCTGGCTTGGAGAATTTTGAGCATTACTTTACTAGCGTGTGAGATGAGTGCAATTGTGCGGTAGTTTGAGCATTCTTTGGCATTGCCTTTCTTTGGGATTGGAATGAAAACTGACCTTTTCCAGTCCTGTGGCCACTGCTGAGTTTTCCAAATTTGCTGGCATATTGAGTGCAGCACTTTCATAGCATCATCTTTCAGGATTTGGAATAGCTCAACTGGGATTCTATCACCTCCACTAGCTTTGTTCATAGTGATGTTTTCTAAGGCCCACTTGACTTCACATTCCAGGATGTCTGGCTCTAGGACAGTGATCACACACATCATGATTATCAAGGTTGTGAAGATCTTTTTTATACAGTTCTTCTGTGTATTCTTGTCACCTCTTCTTAATATCTTCTGTTTCTGTTAGGTCCATACCATTACTGCCCTTTATCAAGCCCATCTTTGCATAACATGTTCCTTGGTATCTCTAATTTTCTTGAATAGATCTCTGATCTTTCCCATTCTGTTGTTTTCCTCTATTTCTTAGCATTGATCACTAAGGAAGGCTTTCTTTTCTCTCCTTGCTATTTTTTGGAACTCTGCATTCAGATGCTTATATCTTTCCTTTCCTCATTTGCTTTTTGCTTCTCTTCTTTTCACAGCTATTTGTAAGGCCTCCTCAGATGGCCATTTGGCTTTTTTGCATTTCTTTTTCTTGGGGATGGTCTTGATCCCTGTCTCCTGTACAGTATCACTTAGCAGTCATTAAAGAGCAAGCATCCAACTCTTCCAGGAGAAACAATGCAGTCTTGAGAGACAGGCTGACTGAATTAGGGTGAGCCTGCTGCTAAGTTTCTTCAGTTGTGTCCAACTCTGTGTGACCCCACAGACGGCAGCCCACCAGGCTCTGCCGTCCCTGGGATTCTCCAGGCAAGAACGCTGGACTGGGTTGCCATTTCCTTCTCCAATGCATGAAAGTGAAAAGTGAAAGTGAAGTCGCTCAGTAAGTGTCCAACTCTCCATGACCCCATGGACTACAGCCTACCAGGCTCCTCCATCCATGGGATTTTCCAGGCAACGGTACTGGAGTGGGTTGCCATTGCCTTCTCCAAGGGTGAGCCTAGATTTTATCTATTGTAATATTGGTTTAAGGAGACTGATGCTGATAAGAAACCCACATTAGCTACTTGAAATTCCTCTCAAAAGGCAACTATTATAATCTGGCATGAGTCTTCCATACTTAGCTCCAGAAGTGATCAAACCTGGACAATGGTCTTGCCTTATGTGAAGTGCATATGAGACTGGCTTTCAAGTTATGGGGTAGGGCATGCTGAGCTGGCAGCTTTCTAGGGGCAGATGGTCAGCTCCTGGATATCCAGGAAGCCTATGAACACCAGGAGCTAGTTTGAGAAGACCTTTGTCCCAGAATCCTCAAATCTTGTACAGTGGTGACCAAGTGAAGAACAATTGAGTCTGATCTGCATAACAATCACATTATAGAATCCATTTCCCAGGCCAGCATATTTTCATTTTAGAGAAGCGAACCTCCTCAGGATATTCCAGCAATTCCTTGGCTGAAAGAGGTTTTGTTTGCTGTTAGAAGTCAGTAGGTGAAAATGAGCTAGGTCATAAATGCTGAACATCAAGTTTTCTTTACAGATTTAAAAAATTCACAAAAGTATTTTTTAAAGCATTCACAGGTACTTGATGTGACAGAGATAGCGCTTATTACCTACTTTCTTTTCAGTTCCTAAAATGCCAATTAAGTATCACTGACAGTTGTTGATTCACTTTATAATGTGCTTATCACTTGCTCTCTGGGTCTCCTTCTGACCACCTGAGGAACCATTTTCAGGCAGAAATTTCAATTCATAAGTTGCTACTGACCTGCCACAGCTGGCAAAATGTCACTGAAGTGTCACACATAAAAGAATGAAAACATCTCACTGTCTCCAGGTTAGGAACCATGACGATTCACGAATTTCTCAGATAGTGATTCTGTGAAAAATAATAGAAAGTCAATGCTGTGGGAGGAAATAAGTCTTAATCTGGGCTAAAAGTTTGGATTTTTACTGGATTTGGATTATTTTCCTGACTACGAGGGTGTGTGTACGCATGCTGAGTTGCTTCAGTTGGGTCTGACGCTTCGCAACCCCATGGACTGTATCCCACTAGGCTACATGGGATTCTCCAGGCCAGAATACTGGAGTGGTTTGCCATGCGCTTCTCCAGGAGAACTTCCTGACCCAGGGATTGAACCTGTATCTCTTGCATTTTATGCTTTGGTAAGCAGGTTCTTTACCACTGGTGCCACCTGGGAAGCCCACTCAGCACGAACAAATGTGGCTTTTTGGCTAGTTATAATAAGTCAGCAATATTGCAGCCATGAAATTAAAAGACGCTTACTCCTTGGAAGGAAAGTTATGACCAACTTAGATAGCATATTAAAAAGCAGAGACATTACTTTGCCAACAAAGGTTCGCCTAGTCAAGGCTATGGTCTTTCCTGTGGTCATGTATGGATGTGAGAGCTGGACTGTGAAGAAGGCTGAGTGCCGAAGAATTGATGCTTTTGAACTGTGGTGCTGGAGAAGACTCTTGAGAGTCCCTTGGACTGCAAGGAGATCCAACCAGTCCATTCTGAAGGAGATCAGCCCTGGGATTTCTTTGGAAGGAATGATGCTAAAGCTGAAACTCCAGTATTTTGGCCACCTCATGCGAAGAGTTGACTCGTTGGAGAAGACTCTGATGCTGGGAGGGATTGGGGGCAGGAGGAGAAGGGGACGACAGAGGATGAGATGGCTGGATGGCATCACTGACTTGATAGATATGAGTCTGAGTGACCTCCGGGAGTTGGTGATGGACAGGGAGGCCTGGTGTGCTGCGATTCATGGGGTCGCAAAGAGTCGGACACGACTGAGCGACTGATCTGATCTGATCTGATAATAAGTCATTTCTATTTCCATGATAATGTTACTAGAACTCAGATGTTGTGCTTCTTGGTTAATCTGTTAGGGCCTTGTTAGGGTTAAATGAGCCCATATGTGTAAAGCACAATCCTAGTCCTAAATGTATAACAAGGATTACATCACACCAACAACTGTCACTGCTGTCATGGTTATTATTACTAGTCCAGCTCATTTATCATCTGAAATGAAGGACTGTTTCCAGAGCTGAAATTTCATGATTTTGAATCAATGAAATGAAGCCAAATTTTTGTAATATTATCCAGCTCATAAATTCATGGTTCTCTCATTGGGACAAAACCTTGAAGAGAATGTCTCTGAAATACACTAAGATAAATTTCAATATCTGTATCTCAAGATCACTGAAGCAAAGAGAGTGATGGGACCATATTGAACCTCTCAGATGATACCGACAGTGAGATTTTACTCAAAAGCTTTAGAAGTTTCCCTGCTGGCTCAGAGGGTAAAGCATCTGCCTGCAAGGTGGAAGACCTGGGTTCAATCCCTGGGTCAGGAAGACACCCTGGAGAAGGAAATGGCAATCCACTCCAGTACTCTTGCCCGGAAAACCCCATGGATGGAGAAGCCTGGTGCAGGCTACAGTCCATGGGGTCACAAAGAGTCATACACAACTGAATGACTTCACTTTCACTTTAGTAGGTGGGGAGAATGGAGGAGTGAGAGTTTTAATGCAGGTGGGAGGCCCCAAAGAGGGGGAAATGATAAGCCAAAGCAAGGACCAACTCCACAGTCATAAAGGAGGGCTCTAGTTTCCTAGCCAAGCGTGTGGGTGAGGACTAAACAGGGTCAGCTGGAAGAGAACTGGTGCGTGTACTGACCCATCTCATTGGCCCTCCTGGAGGGAGAATATCCCTGGGGGAAGCCATAAGCAGTGAGAGGCTGTTGTCTATGGGGGTACATACGCGTGCATGCTCACTCAGTCATGTGTGATTCTCTGTGACACCATAGACTGTAGCCTGCCAGGCTCTTCTGTCCATGGCATTCTCCAGGCAAGAATACTGGAGTGAGTTGCCATTTCTTTCTCCAGGGATCTTCCCGACCCAGGGATTGAACCTGTGTCTCCTGCATTGGCAGGCAGATTCTTCACACTGAGCCACCTGGGAAGGCCCTGTTGTCGGATGAGTGCTGGAGGCTAAACTGTGGGCCAGGAGGGAGGGGCCAAGAATTCCAGAATGGGCAGAAGTGTTCATCAAACCTGGATGCAGGAAGGGGCTGGAGGATGGACACCTCCTGTCCTGCTTAGCCAGGTGGCTATAGTGGCAGAGAGGGAGGGCCCACAGTAGAGGCTCGAGTCTCCCTGAGGTTAAATAGCTTAGAGGACATGGCCAGCTTTACCTTAGGCAGTATCAGGTCTGAAGGAAACACAGCATCTTCAGACACTGAGTTACCTTACCTTATACACTTGCACTGCCAAGTTGTTCAAAGAGTACAACAAAGAGTCGTACACGACTGAGAAGCTTCACTTTCACTTTCGAAGGTGGGGAGAATGGAGGCGTGAGAGTTTTAATGCAGGTGGGAGGCCCCAAAGAGGGGGAAATGATGAGCCAAAGCAAGGACCAACTCCACAGTCATAAAGGAAGGCTCTAGTTTCCTAGCCAAGTCCACAATAACTCACTGCATTGAACCTGTCCCATCTATTCCAGAAAGAGAATTCAGTTTTAATAAACTGAGGGCAATATTGCATGATATGAAGGAAGTCTTAGAGTAAGCTCGTGCTCAGTTGCTTCGGTCGTGTCTGACTCTATGAGTCCACAGCTGTAGCCCACCAGGCTCCTCTGTCCATGGATCAAACCCACATCTCCTGCATTTCCTACATTGCGGTGGATTCTTTACCACTGAGCCACTGGGGAAACCCAAGTAAGGCTGACTAGATCTTAAATCTTGGATCCACCCACATCCCAGTTTTGCTGCTTTAGCTGGTTTATTTAAACTCTGAAAATCAGTTTTCTCTTCTGTACAATAAGAATAATGCTAGCTGTAAGGCTGTTGTTAGAATGAGAGAGAATGCATGGAGAGCAACCAGCACGGGGCTTGGGATGTGGGCCTCCCCCATACCACTTCCTAAAATATACTAACGGTTGTTCTTTTACTTAATAATAAATCAGTTATTTTCATGTGCATATCAGCTTTAACTTTCTTCCTTCATTTCAAATTGATCCTACTTTTAAAACAACTGATTTATGGCAGGTCATGAATATCACCTGGAGATCATATTCCACCTGAGTATTTTCTGTTGGGCAGAAGTTGTACGACATGACTTTGTCTCCCTTGTTTTTATCATATACTTCTAAAATTTCACCTCCCAGGGGAAAACCTTTCTCTTAAACTTTCTTTATAGATGTAAAAAGTGTGCCTTAGTTTCTGAGGCACACACATTTTAGAAAGACCATGAGAAAGCTTGTTTCCATGTATTTCTCTTCCCCTCATTTGAACACCCTCTACAAAATAACATAGTAATGGAACCAAACTCCCTTAGGAAACAGAAATTTATGCTTCCATATCTTGACCCCAATTTAACTCTTCCCTGTAATCTCCATCCTAAGAACATGATGTATAAATCTATAAATGTTTGGGGAATAAAACTGTGTATAGGCTCTCAAACTCTCCTGAGGCTCACCAGATGGCTTTGTCTTCATCCAATTTCCACCCCACCCTTCAATCTCAAAAGAAGATCCTTCCCTTACCAAACTCACTTTTTAGAGTTTTGTGATTCCAAATTATGAGAAATTGGAATAAAAGAACGAAATGTTCTCATGGTAGGGCAGGCATGTGAAGGAATGGGGCAGTGGAGACCGCTGAAGATGGAGCATCAGGATTCACGTGGAGAAGCAGATGGGCGAGGGAGGGGTTGTTGTGCAGAAACCTATAAATGTCTTGCAAGTCAAGTTCCAGAAATGAAAGACTTGCTGTTATTTTGAAATTAATTTTTGGCTAGACTGTACTCATGACTCATTCTGAGGCTGAACCTTGTAGGTCATAATTTTTCTAATTAGTTTGAATAAAGATTTATAAATTCATGTGAGAGTAAACCACTATTACAGAGCCACTTGGAAAGTTGTTAGATGTTAACATTGTGTACAAAGATAGACATGGATAAGAAAAACAGCATAGGTCCGTGATTCTCAAATCTTAGGATATATAAGACATCACCTGAGGAACATCTTAAACTGCAGCTTCTTGGACTCCATCCCAAGTAGTTTTGATGCTGTTGTTCAGGTTTATGTCTAGGAATCTGTATTTTGATGTCCATACTTGATTCTGACATAGAATTTATGAACCTCATTCTGGCTCAAGGCCAATGTCAGACTTCTTCATACAGTTCTACGTGCCGTGGGGGCTCCCATAGTTCAATGTTCACAGAAATACAAGTTTTCCTTTGGATTGCCCCAAAGAAAAGCTGGTTTGGACATTCCCTATTGCATGTCTCCTAATCACATTTGGAGAAATATTCTGCCTTTTCTGTAGTTCCTTTTTCCCCTCTCACCCATCCTAAATCTATAGATCAATTGAAGACAAGATTTGTTCTTTTTTACAGAACAAGCATTTTACTTAAAACCCTCTCCAAGATGAACACAAACTATTAAATTACTTTCACCAGAATTGTCTCACCAATGCAAATTTATACAAAATCTTAATGGGATGAAAATTGGAAAGGGATATCTGACTGCAGATTGTGAGCATTAATTTGCCTGACTGCATAACAGAATGCTCCAATGAAACCAGGAAATGTTTTGCTTGCAGGAGCCTTTGAAAGAGGCTGCACTTGTTTACGGAGAAGGTGATGGCACCCCACTCCAGTACTCTTGCCTGGAAAATCCCATGCATGGAGGAGCCTGGTAGGCTGCAGTCCATGGGGTCGCTAAGAGTCGGACACAACTGAGCAACTTCCTTTTCACTTTTCACTTTCATGCATTGGAGAAGGAAATGGCAACCCACTCCAGTGTTCTTGCCTGGAGAATCCCAGGGAAGGGGGAGCCTGGTGGGCTGCCGTCTATGGGGTCGCATGGAGTCGGACACGACTGAAGCGACTTGGCAGCAGCAGCAGCACTTGTTTAACTAAAAAGGTCTCCTCACCCATAACCATCGACTTTGGCTGTAGATGAGCCAGATTGCCCATTTTAAAACCACACAATGAAAATACTTTTGCTTGTCTCCTGGTAGAGGTTGCCTAGAGCTTTAGAAGCCTGGATAAGAAAATGTATTAGGACCACCCACCCACTGTGCCTTATCATAAAATACCAAATGTTCTAAAGACAACATTGTTCAATCTACTTGTTGTCATCCATCATGCCCAGGTGACGTTGAAAATTGTGATCACTGAAGCAAGACTCGTAAAATGAATCATCATGAAATATCATAAAATATAAAGTTTTATGGAAATACTGGAGTATCTACCTTATAACAAACCAGCTCAGTCTTTGCAGGGAAGATGCTTCTGTGACCTTTTGGTAAATATACACAATAACTACCCAGGAAATGACTGTTCTGATTGGTCAGCCCTGGAGACACAGGAACAAGACCCAGAAGCAGATGCACCTGTGGTTAGACACTGTATCACCCACCTTCTATCCTCCACACCTGCCAGTCCTGTTTCTGAAAAGTAATGGTTGTGTCCCACCAAATCTGGAGATGATATCTTGATGTCACCTTACATTTCAACTCTCTAATAATTTCCCTTGTCCTGGCCACAGCTCTGCTAGGGATTAACAAGTGAAGTGGAAGTGAGCAGTAGGAAAAGCAGGTGGAGGAAAGGTAAAACCACCTAATGTTTTGGGTACATTTGAGCTGGCTTATTTTAGGACACTTCTGCTCTTGAGAAACCTATATGCAAGTCAGGAAGCAACAGTTAAAACTGGGCTTGAAACAACAGACTGGTTCCAGATAGGAAAGGAGTACGTCAAGTCTGTATACTGTCATCCTGCTTATTTAACTTCTATGCAGAGTACATCATGAGAAATGCTGGACTGGAGGAAGCACAAGCTGGAATCAAGATTGCCGGGAGAAATACCTCAGATATGCAGATGACAACACCCTTATGGCAGAAAGTGAAGAGGAACTAAAAGCCTCTTGATGAAAATGAAAGTAGAGAGTGAAAAAGTTGGCTTAAAGCTTAACATTCAGAAAACTAAGATCATGGCATCTGGTCCCATCACTTCATGGGAAATAGATGGGGAAACAGTTTCAGGCTTTATTTTGGGGGGCTCCAAAATCACTGCAGATGGGAATTACAGCCATGAAATTAAAAGATGCTTACTCCTTGGAAGGAAAGTTATGACCAACCTAGATAGCATATTCAAAAGCAGAGACATTACTTTGCCAACAAATATCCATCTGGTCAAGGCTACGGTTTTTCCAGTAGTTATGTATGGATGTGAGAGTTGGACTGTAAAGAAAGCTGAGTACCGAAGAATTGGTACTTTTGAACTGTGGTGTTGGAGAAGACTCTTGAGAGTCCCTTGGACTGCAAGGAAATCCAACTAGTCCATTCTGAAGGAAATAAGTCCTGTGTGTTCTTTGGAAGGAATGATGCTAAAGCTGAAACTCCAGTATTTTGGCCACCTCATCGAAGAGTTGACTCATTGGAAAAGGCTCTGATGCTGGAAGGGATTGGGGGCAGGAGGAGAAGGGGACAACAGAGGATGAGATGGCTGGATGGCATCACTGGCTCTATGGACATGAGTCTGAGTGAACTCTGGGAATTGGTGATGGACAGGGAGGCCTGGCGTGCTGCAATTCATGGGGTTGCAAAGAGTCGGACATGACTGAGTGACTGAACTGAACTGATGGTTGATTCAAGTTGTTGTACAGCAGAAACTAAAACAACATTGTAAAATCAATAATAAAAATGACTGAATTAACTTGAAAAACATTTTTAAATGTGGGAATCTCAAAAAAGCCATTAACCAGCCAAACAGGCTTTGCTTTACATCCATAAACGCTGGTGGGTTCTCAGTTTTCTTAGACTTGGTAGAATTAAGTCTCAAGTCTTAAAGACTCAAGCACATCACTTTATAGACCAGTAAGCCTAAAGTCCTTTATTTCCAAGGAAAAAGGATACTTTGTCACATCCTGTTTTTGTAAATAGAATTTGGCATCCCAAATATTCCAAAGAGAATCAGCTGATAGCATCTTTTCCTGGGCTGAAGATGCTGCCCATCAGCAGCTGAGAGTGCTTGGGAAAACAGAATGGCCAGACACCTCCCCTAGAGCTGGCCACCTTTCTTAAAACAGTCAAGCATTTGGCTGAGCAAGGTTTGAAGTATGTGATTCTAAGAATGGCACAAGCTGCTTTTCAACTGGGAATGTTTTACCAATTTAAAACAGGATGAGGGGAACTACCTAAACTTGCAACCCTTAATCTTTTCTAAGATTGAACACAACAAAATCTTTATAAAAAAATTAATTTTGATTCATACTTAAAATGATAGGATTAAAAGGAATCCTGCAGATTAGCAGCCCAAAAACTTCAACCAGTTTCTCTAAAACAGTAGGGAATTTAGCTACATACTGGATGTTTCCCTGTAATTGAAAATTGGCACCTGGTCTTCTCCCTGAGTGGAGGCAAAACCTGAAGGTATTCCGAAGAAACCACTGTAGGGCGTTCTCTGTGAGAACTCAGCCTTCCATCATGGCATTTCAGACTCTTTTTTTGTCATAGGAAGTAAACATTTTCAGAACTTTCCTGGTGTTCTGGTGGTTAAGACTCCACGCTTCCACTCCAGCAGGGTACAGGTTCAATCTCTGGTTAGGGAACTAAGATCCCATGTGCTGCACTTGGCCAAAGAAAAGAAAAAGTGTACCTTTTCTCTAAAAATGTACTCACTTATTTATAATTACTTGTCTCTATACACCTTACACCAGTTCTTTTTAATGAAGTGCCAGAGAATAGTTTCATGCCAAAATCTCGTGAGTTGTATTATATTGTACTGAAGGTCCTGCTCATGAATGATGACTTCACAAATGAAAAATAATTTGTCTTCTTAAATATTTATTTCCCTTTATACCTTGCTTTCCATAGGATGGATTTATTGACTTAAGAGTTTATTGCTGCTATAAATCCAGTAGTACAAGAAAAATGAAGCAAAAATTAAAGTGGTATTTTGAGCAATATGATGTCATTGGAAATGGTTCTGTTGACTAAAGGGAACATCTTTGTGGTAAGCGAAGTAGTGAGGCATCCTTTGCAGGACATTCTAGAGTTAACTCCATCTTCCTCCCTGTGGAGTCAGTGGAAGTTCCCCATGTGGTTGGCTATTCTTGGGACATGTATTTGGAATGGCTGAAGCAATGTCAGTCTCTATCCTGTTGGTTACTGAATGTGCAACTGTGTATCAGCATTTTCTTCTAGGTGCAGTCCATTCAGAAGTTTACAAATTTAGAACGGTATTGAGAATGAAAAATAAACATAGGTTGGCCACCTGATGCAAAGGGCCAACTTGTCATTGGGAAATGACACCGGGAAAGATTGAAGGCAATAGAAGCGGGCAGCAGAGGGATAAAATGGTTAAAGGCATCACTGACTCAATGAACGTGAATTTGAGCAAACTCTGGAAGATAATGAAGGACAAGGGAGCCTGGGGTATTGCAGTCCATGTGGTCACAGAGAGTCGGACACAGTTTAGTGACTGAATGACAACAACTTATCTTTTTCTCTGCCTCGGTGCAGAAAGTCTCGTGGGGAGCAGCTGAACTATAAGATGGTTTATATAGCAAGAGATATGGATGAAGAATAAAGGTCCTAAGGAATGAATCTTTCTGGGAACTTGACTAAAGTGTTTTCTAATAGATCGCTCAGGGAGCTCAGATCCTTTCCATCTCTGAAATTCAAGGACTCCCTTTATAAGTCTTAAGCCCCCACTCTCTGCTAATGGACTGAGTATGGTGATTATAATGGTATGAAATGAAATGTATCCCAAGTAAAAGTGACTAAATGGGGCACTGTGCCTGAATAAAGATTTGAAGCAAAATAAACATTATGAATATTATACGCTGAATTTGTGAATGTCAGAACTAGGATCAGATGTCACAGAGATGATATGGTCCAAATTCTCTCATTTATAGATGAAGTGAGTCACATAATGCATGGTATAAGAGGAAAATTGTGAGGAAAAATCATTGGGTAGAACTATAATGACTATTTCAACAAAGCTGTTACACTATTCGGGGAAGGCAATGGCACCCCACCTCAGTACTCTTGCCTGGAAAATCCCATGGATGGAGGAGCCTGGTAGGCTGCAGTCCATGGGGTCGCTAAGAGTCGGAGACGACTGAGCGACTTCACTTTCACTTTTCACTTGCATGCATTGGAGAAGGAAATGGCAACCCACTCCAGTGTTCTTGCCTGGAGAATCCCAGGGAGAGCGGAGCCTGGTGGGCTGCCATCTATGGGATCTCACAGAGTCGGACACGACTGAAGCGACTTAGCAGCAGCAGTTACACTATTTAGTAAATATTAACACATGGGAAGAATTCAAGAGTATGATAATACTAATATTGCTTCTACTTGAATCTCATGAAAAAGAGTACCAAGATATTTTGTAATTGCACTTTGTAATGCTAAAATTCAGCAATTCTGCATACTTATTACATGTTGCAATACAAAACTGGGAATCTAAAATTTTCTATAGAGTGCCCAACCCAGTATAAATTTTTAAGTAACATCTTAAATATACCTATTTTAAAAAACACTAAGTATATAATGCTGCTGCTACTGCTAAGTTGCTTCAGTCATGTCCAACTCTGTGCGACCCCATAGACGGCAGCCCACCAGGGTCCCCCCGTCCCTGGGATTCTCCAGGCAAGAACACTGGATATAATATAATATATAATACAGCATACAAAGTATATAATACAGCATACAAATACTAGGGGTGCCTCAAAGCAATGCTCCAATCATGAGGTTTGTATCCTGGGGTCTATGGATCTATGGCCTTCAGGAATCCTTGGCCCCTCTTAGAATCAAGAGCAAAATTTTGCACACGATCCATTTTTTTTTTTTCCAGGGGAGGTGGGGTGTCAGATTTGCAAAAGAACTAGGAAGAGCAAAAGGATTAACTTTTGTTGTTGTTGTTCTAAATCTTACAGGAAAGTTTATACAGATTTTCATTAGTTGAAATGTATAACTTAAGTTAGTGAGCCAAGGAAAGAAAAACAGCTAATTTGAGTTTTTCCCTAAAATGTTTAGAAAGAACAAAATGAAAATAGGCAAACTGAAATAATTAGCACAGAGCAGAAATTAATAATTTTATGCTATTTGTCTCTGATTAATAAAGTGTTAAAAACAGTAAGATATAATTCTGGTAAAGGCACTGTGGAGGGAGCATAAATTGATAGAACATTCCTGGAAATGTGGTCTGCATAACAGACTAAAATTTCTCTTCAGTTTTAGAGTAAGTTACTTTTCATCAGGAAAAACAATTTTGCCAAAGATAAAAGTTCTGATTTACATCGCGGAATCATTTAAAATAGTATACATTAAAAAAATCTGAAGGAGGAAAACTTTTAATGCAATGAAATATATAATTATAAAAATCCGGTGGTCTACAAACATACATTCTGCATAATTACAAGTGAAGAAAAACACAAAGGTAAGGAGTAATACATACTGCATAATTTTTGTCAATACATCAGATCAGATCAGTCGCTCAGTCGTGTCCGACTCTTTGCGACCCCATGAACCGCAGCACGCCAGGCCTCCCTGTCCATCACCAGCTCCCGGAGGTCACCCAGATTCATACCCATTGAGTCAGTGATGCCATCCAGCCATCTCATCCTCTGCTGTCCCCTTCTCCTCCTGCCCTCAATCCCTCCCAGCATCAGAGTCTTCTCCAATGAGTCAACTCTTCGCATGAGGTGGCCAAAATACTGGAGTTTCAGCTTTAGCATCATTCCTTCTAAAGAAATTCTAGGATTGATCTCCTTCAGAATGGACTGGTTGGATCTTCTTGTCAATACATAGCAGGATATGAAAATGAAATTCAGCCCAGGTATCATTAAGATTTGAAGGAAGTACTAGTATAGGCAGAATTTACTAGTAGTTAAGGAAGTAGTTACATCTTAATCACACTTCAAGGGTATAAAATGGTCAAGATGAGGGCTTGGGAGAAGGATTATTGGAGAGGATTTCTCATGTAAGAGCCCTCATGTCAATTGCATGAGGTTCTTAGGAGACCAGTTAAGGTGTGGATGTGCCCTGGAGTTTAGGGAACACACTGTTCCTGTTATACCTGAGAAATCTAAAGAAGCAGACCATGGTAACAGAGTCTTGGGGTGAAGTTCAGGATATGTCTGCATTCCTGGAATCTGCTGGGACCAAAAATGCTTGAGTTTTTCCTTGGATCAGATATGGGTCACTGAGAGAGGAAGCTGGTAGAGAGCTTTCTTGGATCTTGTCCAGCTGAGTCACTTGGAGAAGCGAGGAATCCTCAGGAGAAGAGAGGTGGAGAGTGGTTCTCAGCCAGAAACAATTTTACTCTCCTCCCTCAGGGGACAGCTGGCAAAGTCTGTCTCCACCAGAGACAAATGATTCTCAACTGGAGACTGGGGGAGGGTGTGGTGCAACTACTGTCTATTGTTAGAGACCAGGGATGCTGTTAGACATTCTACCATGCATAGGAGAACACAGGACAAGAAAGAATTGTCAAGTCCAAAATGTCAGTGGTGCAGATGTTTAGAATTGGGTTTCTAAAGAAGGAGCCTCAAGGGCTGGAATCAAAGTGCATGATTTCACGTCTAGGAAGTTGCAGGAGAGTCCCAGTAATGAACAGGGGCTGGGAGGCTTCAGAGAAGGAATGGGCTTTAAACGTCTGCTATCCAGAGAGCTCTGCAACCGTGATCATGATGGTATCTGCCAAGTCAAGGCTCTTACTCTCCCTTTATCTCCTCCTCCCTCCTGCTCACACTCGGGGAGGTCAGAGAAAGGGCTTAGCAAGGTGGAGGAGAGACAGATGTACTGAAGGAGGGAGGAAAGAAAACAAACCATGCCTCTTTGCCTCCCCCTCCCCGCATGCTTCTCCTCAAAGAAGAGGGAAAACACGAGGCACCCGACAACTCCCTCCAAATTATTATCCCCTTAGGCGTTAATCTTCCAGTCAATCCTTCATTCCCACTTATGTTGCCTGGAGTTGGGTGATGGACAAATTCTAAAAATCTCATTATCTCTCACTGTGACTTATACATGCAGTCGAATATCACTTCAGGATGTGGGACTACTGGATGCCTTGACAAAGTTTTGAGGCTTCTGGGGTCTCTGGATGCCTTGACAAAGTTTTGAGGCTTCTGGGGTCTCTGTCAAGACAACTGAGAAATCCTAAACTTTCATCTAATAGGAGACTGACTACATGTATCTTAATCATTGCACTAAGTATTATTTAACTGAGATCTCGACTTGCTAAGGCCAAGAGTGGTGCTTTGCCATGGCTAACTGTAATTAATTCTAGGATTTGAGATTAGTAATGTTTGTGAAGCAGCAAGAGAGAATCCTATTCTACATACCTCTAACTGAAATGTTGCCAACAGTTTTTCTAAAGATTCTCCTGTTCAATCAAGATAGTTACGTTCGAATTCCTAGATGACTAATCCATGCTCTCATTTTATTTCTACATCCAATATGGGTCATTTAATTTAGTCACCTGGGGCAAGACTGGGGGGAGGGAGAGTGGTTAAATCATCCCTCTAGGAAATCTGGAAATGTCTTTTTCCTTATGTCCCCTGACAGCTTTTATGATGAAAAGATGTTGGCAGACTGAGAGAAATTCAGGATCCTTCCAAGGCATGCATATCTGTTTTCCCAGTTGATAGCTCTGCAAAAGGGCTCAAAAACCCCAAACATACCAGTGGCAGAAGCCAGAGAGAAAGCATTAGATGCTTATAGAACACCCATTTATGTTCATCATAAGATCAAAGATAAGTTTAAAACTTGAGAAACTGTCTTTTCTGGGTCCAAAACCACTGTGATATTTTCTCCAGTGGACTGTTAGTATCTTTTGTTACTTAGTATGTTGAGTATTCTTTGTTCTGTGTACAATAATACCTTAGACTAAACTCAGTTCATTTAAGTTCCAAGTCTCATTACCCAGAACTGTCATACAATCTTTTTATGTTTTTGAACTGAAAACAGGTTGGATAGCAAACCTGAAATAAACAATTCCCTCAATTTTGTCACACTGAGGTAAGAAATGTTGCAAAATGCATTTGCTTCCAGAAGAGTTGAACTTAGATTTAGTTTTCAGAAGGTGCAAGCCTTCAACCACCAGCAAACTTAAGAGTCCTAAAGAGTTTAACACATTGGTGTTTTGTAAGAGATATAAACAATGATAAAATAGCCCTTCACCTCAGGCTCACTTTCCTTATTGTGCAGGAGATACATGATTTAGACAAAACCATGAACCTTTCAGGAAAATGTACTTGTGACATCACTTCAGTTCAGTTCAGTCACTTAGTCATGTCCGACTCTTTGCAACCTCATGAACCACAGCACGCCAGGCCTCCCTATCCATCACCAACTGCCGGAGTCTACCCAAACCCATGTCCATTGATTCGGTGATGGCATCCAACCAACTCATCCTCTGTCGTCCCCTTTTCTTGCCCTCAATCTTTCCCAGGGCCTTTTCAAATCTGGGTCTTTTCAAATGAGCCCGCTCTTCACATCAGGTGGCCAAAGTAGTGGAGTTTCAGCTTCAACACTTGGGCTTCATAATTTGACCAGCACAATGTTCTTCAGCTGATACAATTTGACTGAATATATACTGACCCCATGGAGAAAGCAATGGCACCCCACTCCAGTACTCTTGCCTGGAAAATCCCATGGACAGAGGAGCCTGGTGGGCTGCAGTCCATGGGGTCGCTAAGAGTCGGACATGACTGAAGCGACTTAGCAGCAGCATATTGACCCCATGGACTGTAGCTCACCAGGCTCCTCTGTCCATGGAATTCTCCAGGCAAGAATACTGGAGTGAGTTTCCATGCTCCTATCCAGGGAATCTTCCCAACCCAAGGATTGAACCTGGGTCTCCCACTTTGCAGGCAGATTCTTTACCATGTGAGCCACCAGGGAAGCCAATATTGACCATATTTATATTCAATACACAGTGACTGATACTTTGTATATATAAAGAGTGAAGGGAGATAAAAAGGGGGAAAAGTGGGAGAGTAGGGGATGAAGGACTCTCTGCTGTTTGTTTTTGGATATGTTTTATGGCTGAATTTCTTTCTACTGGCGGCTTCTCATTAAATTACGAATAAACTTAAGTTTTCCCTCCTAACTTCAATTATGCCATCTCCTATCAGATTTTTCCTTCTCCTTGACGATACACTTCTGGAAAGAATTGTCCACACTTGCCTCCATTTCTACTTTTTCCATATTTGTACTCTCCGCTCACTTGTTCATCTGTTCTTTCTGCCCTAAAACTGGGTTTCCTCTTTATCTCAGAAAAGTTGCATTTCTGCAGAGGCAGGAACAAGAGAAGGGAGGGGGATTACACCAAATGGATTCAATCAAGGGATGATCTTGAAAAAGTAAGTTTGGGATTGTGGAAAATTAGTAAGAGATGTTAAAGGGGATCAGGGGAGGAATAGATATAAGGGATTGAGAACCATGTTTGTCATCATTCCACAGAATCAACCTACCCACCACGGATCACTTGTAGTGAACACTAGAGGGCAGTAGAGGCTCATGTTGAACGTAGCAGTTTGCTTAGTCAATCGTGGCTGCTTACTCTGCAGGAGGAGGAGGAGGCTGGGAGAGAGTTCAAATGAAAGCACTGCCATGAGCAATCCAAACATTTGGGCAAGAGTATAATTCTCAGAAAAACCACTTGAAAATGTATCAAGAGCAAAGAGCTTCCTCTTAAGGACCCAGTCCCGCATCTACCTCTTAGTCTCAAGTGAGCATGCTGACTTACTGGTTTACTAAGCTCAAAGCCACTTGATGTCATCACTTTATATAAGTCTACATGGATGGAGAATAAAGTAAGTGAGTACATGTGAAAGCTGCAAGGACCAATTTCAGATTGCCCAGAGTTGCTAAGGAGGCTAAGTGAAGTTAGAAAAGAACCAGAAAAATGGAAAGCGGAGGACCTGATGAGGCCAGTGAAAAACTTGATTTGAAATATGTACCTGAAATGGTAATCATCAAGCAGGAGAAATGCTGGAGATTGTTTTTTGTTTTAGCCTTTAATCCTAGAGGTGCTGCAGGGTGGCAGGGACTGGAGTAGAGAGGGATAAACCATTCAACTCAGGGTCAAAATCGTTGATCAAAGGGTGAGTGTGCTGAAAGTAGATGGAATATCATGAATACTTAAGACTTAGCATCATAAGTGAATTTCAAAAGGACAGGTCAAGGATGTTTGAACATATCCACGACTCCTGCTTGTAGTGCTGGTGAGGGGTGGAGGGGGTATAGGAAAAAGTGACTTTCCATAGAGAAGTGTGAGAACATGGTGGTATCCTTAAGAAGAGGCTCCATTTGAAGAGATAGATAACATGCTCCAGAAAACAGAAAATTATGCAGGAGTCATTTACATTTATATAATATCCTCAAGAACAAAGAAATGGTAAAATGGGGAGTGTGGTTGGAAAGGGCCTAGAAATAGAGTTGAAAAACAATGTAAATCTAGAAGAGAGAAGATGTTGGGCTCAGGGAATAACTGAGTTCACCTGCAATTAGGGAACTGGGATTTTTGACCTGTAATAATAACTTAGAAGAAAGGGGATACTTTATGGTTTCTGGAACAGCTTACATTTACTCTGATATGAAAACTCATATCTTAAATATCATTGGTGTTTATAAAATGAAGATACCAAACTAGTTGCACTTTGTAATAACAATGAACCACTCTTTCTTGGCAAATGCATATACAGAATTAAAACTGATAGAATTTGCTTTTATTTGGAAATTATTGGAGGTGGTTGTATCATCTCAAGGGACAGCTGAGCCATTCCATGCATCAAGATAAAGGTGCTAAAATTGTTGTACAATGACAGCCCAGTGCACCAAAGGATGAGGAAGAGAAAGTAATGAAGACATAGATGGTTGATATTTGTTGAAGTATGAAAGGATTTTGCCAGAATTTGACAGAGGAGGATACAGGGCTTCACTCAGACCTAAAGGGGAAATGAGTGTCACAGATGAAAATATCTATTCGCATTTTTATAAGTTATATATACCTCAAATAAGACTTTTATTATTATCATTGTTAAAAAAACATTGCTATTGGTAGAAATGGAGATGTTTAAATGCAGCAGAATAGAGTTGACCATGTGCCAATATATCTTTTTCTGATTTCTTAAAATAAAAAGCAACAAACACAGCATTTGTATCTGATCCAATGTATATTGAGGCCAAAGATAAGACTCCAGCACACTCAGATACAATCAAAAAAAAAAGAAAAAGAAAACTTCAGGGATGTATATGAAAAATCCCAGTTTGACTGAAAATTGCAAAAGGATGACCAACATCACTTCTGCTGGAACAGAAAAATACAGAATAGATATTTTTAATTCCAGACATAATTATCATGCTATGCTATGCTATGCTATGCTAAGTCAATTCAGTCGTGTCCGACTCTGTGCGACCCTATAGACAGCAGCCCACCAGGCTCCTCCGTCCCTGGGATTCTCCAGGCAAGAACACTGGAGTGGGTTGCCATTTCCTTCTCCAATGCATGAAAGTGAAAAGTGAAAGGGAAGTCGCTCAGTCGTGTCGGACTCTTAGCGACCCCATGGACTGCAGCCTACCAGGCTCCTCCGTCCGTGGGATTTTCCAGACAAGAGTACTGGAGTAGGGTGCCATTGCCTTCCCCAAATTATCATGGTAGTTAGCAAATCAAAGTTAGATCAAAAGAGAGGTATAGGTTTAGTGCTAAGAAAATAAAGAAACAAAGAGCTATCAGCTTCATGAGGGCAAGAGGTATTTCTGCTTTTTTATGTACTTTGGTGTTTCTTGTGCTCTCACACTTTCTGGCACATAATAGGTTCTCCATAAACAGTTGTATAATGAGTATCTGATAAGATTTCATGGAAAACAAAGGAAGAAATAAAGAACGAGTAAGCACAGTATGCACTGCTATCTGTAGGAAGAAAGGCATCTAAGAGACAAATTTGGAAATGAACATGTATCAAAATGGGTTTGTTTAGTCACTAACTTGTATTCAACTCTTTTGCAACCCCATGAACTATAGCCCGTCAGGCTCCTCTGTCCATGGAATTCTCCAGGCAAGAATATTGGAATGGGTTGCCATTTTCTTCTCCAGGGGATCTTCCCAACCCAGGGATTGAACCAGAGTCTCCTGCATGGCAGGCAGATTCCTTATAGTTGAGCCACCTGGGAAGCCCAAATATGCATTACAAATGTCATAAGATATAAATACAGATCTATTAGCAGAACTTAATTGCCAATGGAAAGTATTAATAGATGTGAGGCACAGAGAGAGGTTAAAGGTGGATTCTTTCTTTCTTTACACTTCTCTGTAGTGTTGTTTTTTTACCATGAGTATGTATCACTGCTGCTGCTGCTGCTGCTAAGTCACTTCAGTCGTGTCCTACTCTGTGCGACCCCACAGACAGCAGCCCGCAAGGCTCTGCCATCCCTGGGATTCTCCAGGCAAGAACACTGGAGTGGGTTGCTATTATTCAACAAGTTAGCTTATTCTTATATTATGAACACAAGCATCTAGGAAAGGAGATTTTGAAGAGAATCATAAAGACAGAAAATCTAAGCTCAACATTCAATATCACTGAAGAATGAAAACAGAAGGGACAGCAAGACAAGTCAGGATAAATGATCAAGCATGGAGTTCTGCAGCCCTTACTTCTGGAAGAATAGCAATCGGCACACTACCATATGCCTCTTAGGACTCATTCTTGACATGATTTAGGAAGATTTATAGACACTTTTTCACAACCACAAGTGCAGAAACTGTCCAGACAACAAAGTACCAAATATCCCAGGGATAGAGAGACTTAAGTGGCTAATAATAAACTGTGAAAGTGAAAAGAAACAGAATGAAGCCAAAGAGAAAATGAGAGGGTGGTTATTAAGGAGGTAATTTGGGGTAAAGGAAAACAGGGACAGAACATGAAGACCTTTTATTGAGTGATTAACCAGAAAGACCAGTTTCTAGACTGGAACATTGGAAGCAAACTGGGAACTACCAGGAAATAATAGGGAAATCAAATTTCTTTATATGAGACAAAAAATTACAGCTTTTTTTATAACACTCAGCTATGAAATATTACTAAGTGCTTCTAGTGCCACCTTGCTAATGAATACAGAACTTGTGTTACTTTTTCTCACCTCCTGAGACTGCAATTCCATCTTTGCTAATTTCCCAGCCCCAGCACAAAATTTCATGTTCTTATTAGAAGGAATTGAAAAGCAATTCCTTGACACTGGTTGGTTTCTTTTCTAACCAACCTGACTTCTTTGGAGGAAAAAAAAAATGCTAATGGGAGCATACTCAGTACATTTTGATATTTTGGAAGGAAGAGGCAGTTTTGGGCTTCTAGACACTTAAGATATTAATGGGAAGAAAGACATGATCCAGAAATACCAGAAAAACAACCGGATTCCAGAAGCAAGACTAAATATTCATGGGTCACTGTCCTATCGCCAATAAAACCACTGAACCTGGTCACGAGTGATGATGGAAAAGCACCCGTAACACTCACCTTCAGGGTCCCAAACAGCCCTATATAATGTGGCTATACATTCTGTGTATTATGTATATTTCAATATATAAAAATTGTGCAATTTATGAATTATAAGCCACAAAGATTAATGTGTTTCTAAATAGAAAACAAAAAATAAAAGCTCAAAGCTTTATTTTAGGTCCTGAGTCCCATGAGCTCTGGCTTGGTCATTTCTCATCAACTTAAACTCTTGACTGGTTCATCTTTTGATAGGAAATTTCTGGACCTGCACAGGCAATCCTTTACAGGGAGATACAGATCCATCCTTTTACTTTGTTTGGGCATAAATCCACAGACAAATCAAAGAGGACCAGGAAGTGATGTTTAAGAATATCAGATAAAGGAAAGCAATGCATCAGCTGAGGTTTTCTGAGCACCTCCCACCTTTGCAGCCCTGGTTGGCCATGCTGGTAGAGCCATGCCGTGGAGGAAATGGCAACTGTAGCAAGGCTTGATGAATGTTTGAATGTTCAGTTTTAGGAGGAAAAGAGTGAGGAAAACTTCAAAATAAGTATGTTAGAAATAGGAAATAGTAATATTAAATAGAAATAGTAAATATTATTTAAGTTGCTTTTGGTAGAGGTTGGCTTAATTTGAAAGGGAGAATGTTTTTGGTAAGTGGGTTAGATAACATGAAAAAAGCAAATATGCAGAATTCATAAGTATTTTGAAAAGCATAACAGCAGTGAAAAATTCCATCTTAAGAGTAAATATTAAAAGTTGTGACAATAAAAACTGTAACTATGTAAGGTGATAAATAAATTTATTTCTCATAGAAATAAATAAATTTATGAGAAATAAATTTATTTATAAACTGTAACTATGTAAGGTGATAAACAAAGTAAACTTACTTTGTTACATCAAGTTATTGCACCCCTTACGGTAATATGTCAGTTACATTGCAAATTTTTTAAATTCCACAAGTATTTCATCTTTTTTCTCATTTCCACATCAGTAACTTGCATGACTTTTTAACACATGCTACTATATCCTGTGTTCAGTTGCTCAGTCTTGTTCGACTTTGCGACCTCGTGGCTTCTTCTATTGCCTACAGTGATAATCAGATCAGATCAGTCGCTCAGTCGTGTCCGACTCTTTGCGACCCCATGAACTGCAGCACGCCAGGCCTCCCTGTCCATCACCAGCTCCCAGAGGTCACTCAGACTCTCATCCATTGAGTCAGTGATGCCATCCAGCCATCTCATCCTCTGTTGTCCCCTTCTCCTCCTGCCCTCAATCCCTCCCAGCATCAGAGTCTTCTCCAATGAGTCAACTCTTCGCATGAGGTGGCCAAAATACTGGAGTTTCAGCTTTAGCATCATTCCTTCTAAAGAAATTCCAGGATTGATCTCCTTCAAAATGGACTGGTTGGATCTCCTTGCAGTCCAAGGGACTCTCAAGAGTCTTCTCCAACACCACAGTTCAAAAGCATCAATTCTTTGGCGCTCAGCCTTCTTCACAGTCCAGCTCTCACATCCATACATGACCACAGGAAAGACCATAGCCTTGACTAAGACCATGTTTATTTAACTTATATGCAGAGTACATCATGAGAAATGCTGGACTGGAAGAAACACAAGTTGGAATCAAGATTGCCGGGAGAAATATCAATAACCTCAGATATGCAGATGACACCACTCTTATGGCAGAAAGTGAAGAGGGGCTAAAAAGCCTCTTGATGAAAGTGAAAGTGGAGAGTGAAAAGGTTGGCTTAAAGCTCAACATTCAGAAAACGAAGATCATGGCATCTGGTCCCATCACTGCATGGGAAATAGATGGGGAAACAGTGGAAACAGTGTCAGACTTTGTTTTTCTGGGCTCCAAAATCACTGCAGATGGTGACTGCAGCCATGAAATTAAAAGACAGTGATAATGGAGAAGTGTTATTACAGTTGAGTGGTCAAAACAGATTTCAGCTCCCTTATCTCCACTCCTACCTCTCTTGTGGTCATACTGAGCCCCTAGAAATCTGAAAAGTCTTTTGGGTTGTAAACCTAGTAGCTGTGTTTTCCCTTTGCAAAGGAGACATTCTTATTTATGGCCCCCTGCGCTATGACCACTACAGCATGTGACCTTCCCCACTGCACACTTACTTCTCCTTTTGAGTTTCAGATTTCCTTCCTTTTCTTTGGTTTGTTCCACAGTTGCACTTTCCTGGGATGCATGGGGAATTCTGATCCTACCTGCTGTTACTGGGATTTTGCACAGACTTCTTTGGCATAAGAAAACATAAAGGAACAAAGATTAGATTTCTCTCTTTAAAGAAATCTTATTTTGTCATGGAAACCAAAAGGAAAGGATCTTATAAAAATGTGATTTATACTTGTTTGTATTTGAGCCACAATTGTGGTCATTAGATATTTGTCTTTATCCATTAAAGGTCAGGTACAGTTGGTGATGGGCAGAGAGGCCTGGCGTGCTGTGGTTCATGGGGTCGCACAGAGTTGGACACAACTGAGCAACTGAACTGAACAATTAAACACTTGCTTTCAATTCCTGCTGACTTTCTGCCTCAGGTGCATATTCCCTAGTAAGTTACTCAATGTAACTTCACTTGACTTTGACTGACCTCCCACCAAGACACACATTCTATTAAGTACAATCTCCTTAAGATTTGGAAATTCATCTGTGATTTTCAACCTGAGTATACCCATTAGTATAATCCAAATGACTTCAGTCAACAGAGAACCTTTCCTCCACCCCCTACCGCCCAATGTTGAAAAGTTTGTCTTGTGGGCTGAGGGTGGTGGAACACACAGCAGCTGGTACACATGGATATATATCAATAGTTTTGTAGCTAACTGGAAAAGCTGGTCAGCATAGACCTAAGGCTTAAGTCAAGGTGACACAATAGAAATATAAAATCAGAAAAGGAGATAACTACAGAACAAGTTAATGAATAAATGTTTACCCTTCAGTACAGCTTTGGATAGTCCTTGAAGTCGTTTCCTCAGGGAGAAGAATGTTAAGAACAGCCTTGCAAACAGTCATTTCCTTCTGATCTTAGAAATTAGCATTTTTCATGCCCCTATGACTTGGTCATAGCTTCAAGGTTAGTTCAGTTCACTTTAGTCGCTCAATCCTGTCTGACTCTTTGTGACCCCATGGACTGCAGCATGCCAGGCCTCCCCGTCCATCACCAAATCCCAGAGTCCACCCAAACCCATGTCCATTGAGTCAGTGATGCCATCCAACCATCTCATCCTCTGTCGTCCCCTTCTCCTCCAACCCTCAATCATCCCCAGCATCAGGGTCTTTTCCAATGAGTCAGCTCTTCACATCAGGTGGCCAAAGTATTGGAGTCTCAATTTCAATATCAGTCCTTCCAGTGAACACCCAGGACTGATCTCCTTTAGGATGGACTGGTTGGATCTCCTTGAAGTCCAGGGGACTCTCAAGAGTCTTCTCCAACACCACAGTTCAAAGGCATCAATTCTTTGGTGCTCAGCTTTCTTTACAGTCCAACTTTCATATCCATACATGACCACTGGAAAAAGCATAGCCTTGACTAGACGGGCCTTTGTTGGCAAAGTAACATCTCTGCTTTTGAATATGCTGTCTAGGTTGGTCATAACTTTCCTTTCAAGGAGTAAGCGTCTTTTAATTTCATGGCTGCAGTCACCATCTGCAGTGATTTTGGAGCCCCAAAAAATAAAGTCAGCCACTGTTTCCACTGTTTCCCCATCTATTTCCCATGAAGTGGTGGGACCGGATGCCATGATCTTCATTTTCTGAATGTTGAGCTTTAAGCCAACATTTTCACTCTCCTCTTTCACTTTCAAGAGGCTCTTTAGTTCTTCTTCACTTCACCGCCATAAGGGTGGTGTCATCTACATATCTGAAGTTATTGGTATTTCTCCCGGCAATCTTGATTCCAACTTGTGTTTCTTCCAGCCCAGTGTTTCTCATGATGTACTCTGCATATAAGTTAAATAAGCAGAATGACAATATACAGCCTTGACGTACTCCTTTTCCTATTTGGAACCAGTCTGTTGTTCCATGTCCAGTTCTAACTGTTGCTTCCTGACCTGTATACAGATTTCTCAAGAGGCAGGTCAGATGGTCTAGTATTCCTATCTCTTCCAGAATTTTCCACAGTTTATTGTGATCCACATAGTCAAAGGCTTTGGCATAGTCAATAAAGCAGAAATAGATGTTTTTTCTGGTACTCTCTTGCTTTTTGATGATCCAGGGGATGTTGGCAATTTGATCTCTGGTTCCTCTGCCTTTTCTAAAACCAGCTTGAAAGTCTGGGTGTTCATGGTTCACATATTGCTGAAGCCTGGCTTGGATAATTTTGAGCATTACTTTGCTAGCATGTGAGATGAGTGCAATTGTGCGGTAGTGCAGTAGTTTGAGCATTCTTTGGCATTACCTTTCTTCAGGATTAAAGGTCAAATAATCAATACTGTATCAGTTCAGTTCAGTCACTCAGTAGTGTCCGACTCTTCGCGACCCCATGAATTGTAGTATGCCAGGCCTCCCTGTCCGTCACTAACTCCCGGAGTTCACTCAGACTCACGTTCATCGAGTCAGTGATGCCATCCAGCCATCTCATCCTCTGTCGTCCCCTTCTCCTATAGACATGTTAAAAATTTATGTGTGAACACAGGTATTATATGTTACCTGATGTTCTCAACTTGAAAAGAGATTGTCACCTGTATTTTCACCTAACAATCCTAGCATTGAATGCTTTCTATGGAAGAGTATTCAAGGAATTAAGAGTCTGAGTTGAAAGGATCTAAGAATACCAATACAAATGCCAGTGAATATATTGTATGTTAGTGAGTGGTGTAGACAAAACCTTTTGCTAATTGTTCTTATTTTCTGGGAGAATTGACTTTAGAAGGATTTATCAATGGCATGGAAAAAGATCAGGGCCTTCTGGAAATTATTTCCAAGAGCTTTGACTTTTCCAATGTACTGAAAGTAATCTGTGGTGGGAAATAGCCAGACACTGGAGAAAGGCTTCTTTTAAACTAATTGACAAGAATGGTGTAGGGACAGTGAAAGTTGAGAATCTGTGGAATGAATGCAAAGCAAAGCACTCAGCTTTCGGTGGATTGAAAACTCTCAGTGGAGAAGAAACGTGATTTTCTGCATGTACCTGCTATTGATTACATGTTTTTATTATTGGTATCCACTTATTAACACCCCACTTAAGTTCCACAGAGAACTCTCATAAAAAGAAGCACTGTTGCTTCTGTTCATGCATCAGTCCTCTGTCCACATGTTAGAACATGATTAAACTGAAGGATTGCCTCCATGGCTATCAGTGCCAACTGGAGCTTGCATGTATGTTTTCTTGCCCACCTAAATTAGTCTGCATCTTATAGAACTGGATTATTCAAACAGTGTCTCAACAATTTAACATTCTTAGATTAAACATGCATTTGACAAATGTATTTGCTGGCCCCTTGGTTCTTGTTTCATCTGTATATTATAAATGACTGAGTTCTGGTCTGCTGAAAAACTTTTTTTTCTGCCCTTCTTTCTTATTCCTTACCCTGAACACAGTCTTGAATCAGTAATAATGTTCTGCTCCAAAGGAAAAGTCTTAAACTATGTAGTAAAAGGAGAAATTTTCCAACTGGGCAATGAGAATGTTTCCATCTGATTTGTTATAAATCTGGGTCCAGTTGTGCATGAAAATTCGATGCATCATCTGTAATTATTATGCCAGTTGGAGGTTTGATCAGAACAGCAGACAGCCAGGCTATGCAACAACAAGCACTTGACATTTTAAATGGTCCTGACATTATAGCTCTGACATTTCATTTTTTATATCCTTTCCCCAAAACTGAAATGATGAATGAGATTTCTTGATGGGTTAGAACTTTTAAAGTTTCAGGTTCTATATCACAGGCCTATTAGTACCTCTGTCAATGCCAGGCTATGCAAACAGTGGAGGTTGAAGAGCAGATGTGAGCTGTCTTTACGTTAAAAACTTCCTAATTACTCTTTCATATTCAAATTTGGGTTAAAAACACACAAAGAGTGAACTGTCCCTGTCTCCCTGTAGTTACAGATGTGGATCAAGTATAGAGAGGGATAGATTTGAGGCGCACACGGCAATAGAAATGAAGTATAAATGAAGGTAGGAAGACTTAGGTAAACAAATTGATGAAGATGCAGTTGAAGGTCATACAGATGCAGGTAGAAATATTCTGAGTGAGTGATAGTCACTCAGTTGTATCTGACTCTTTCTAACCCTAGGGACTGTAGCCCGTCAGGCTCCACTGTCGATGGAATTCTCCAGGCAAGAATACTGGAGTGGGTTTTCTAGGATCTTCAAAAGACTGAGATTTACAAAATGCATAATGTAATATGAAATATGTTGAAATAGAATGATCATGGACAAAGTAAGGCAAGAAAAATCATTGCAGCTGTAACGCCACAAAATCCTGCTCATTTGCTGATGGTGAGCCACCTGCTGGACTCTGAGCTTCCTAGCAGGAGAAGTGAAAAAGAAAACATCATTTCAGTCTTACCCAGCAGCAGCCCCATCCCAGCAGTGGCAGTTGATTTCATATTTTCAACCACATTCCTCTGAGGCACCCAGTGTCCTTTCCACATAAAACTGGGTCCCAATTCCCTGCCTCCAAGCTTCTATGTTCTAATAACCTCAGCCTCTTCCTTTTATTTACCTTGCCTAGGATGGGAGCTGCTCCTTGCCATTTCTGTGTTACTTGAGTGTCTTGCTTGATTTTTCCAGTCCTCCAATGTCCTCTTAACCAGTTCTTTGTATTAAACAGGGATTTAAAATATTTTGTGTGTGTGTATGCATACTCAGTCATGTCCAACTCTTTGTCACCTCACGGACTGCAGCTTGCCAGGCTCCTCTGTCCATGGGATTTCCCAGGCAAGAATACTGGAGTGGGTTGCCATTTCCTCTTCCAGGGTATCTTCCCAACCCAGGGAATCAAATTTGCATCTCCTACATTGCCAGGTGGATTCTTTATCACTGTGACACCTGGGAAGCCCTTTTCTCTCTGTGTACTAAGTCCTTACTATGGAATTGGCTGAGTGGGCTCATTTAATAGTGATGGCCCAGTGATGTGGCTGTTATCCCTGCTTTATGCCTGGTAGCTGAGACTCAAAGAAGTGGTATCATTTTCCCAGATAGCTGCCTGGTAGTATCATATGATCCAGGTTGAGCATAACAGGGAAACAACTGGCAACAGAGCAAAGTAGTCAGTAGGACCCCAGCCCGGCATCACAGAGTAAAATATGGAAAGACGGGTTTGGGAGCTGACAGTTTATAGCTTAATTATCAACACAGATGTAATAGATAGGGTGAGCCAAGTAGACACTTAAGGACACCTCCCTCCCTTAGAGACCCTCAGAACATCCATGCTCTGCTTTATCCCAGGTCCCATCTCCCACTTTATGTTTTGAACCCTATAGTTCTCAAGTGGCCTCCCAGGTTCCGGCTTCCCTGTTGCCTCCTACCTGGATGACGGTCTTCCACTCATCACCGTCTTTGGAATCATGACTGCTTTGTCTAGTTTACCAAGCTTGCTTTCAGTTTTTTCCTTGGATGCTGCCTGGTAGGTTTCTAAGCTCTGTTCCATCACTATACCCAACACTCAGTCCGGGTCTACCTCTTGTCAAGATGACCCACGGCTTATGGATAAGGTGAGAGCAGTACTCCATTCTCTTTCCAAAGTATAGCTTTGCTCATTTGTGAGAATAGCAGACAGAGCGCACGCTTGTCAGATTCTCAGGGAAATGGGTTTGTGGGTGCAGTCGAAGGATGTGAAAATGCCAGTTGCTTGTCGTAAGAGAACACATCATAAAGTAAGGTCTACTTCATAAGTTTGCTGAGGGTGGTCCTAAGGAGATGAGATGAAATCTAGGTACACAAGGATTTATATTAAATCATGTATAGGTGAGGTAGAAAAAGAGGCTGGAAAAACAGAACCCTATTATTTCCTCTGGAACTCTGTCTCTTAATACCGCATTCCTCCAAAGTCCTAGGCTCCATCATTTCTTCTGCAACTTTTCATTGTAATGCTGAGTCCAAGTAAATAGTCCTAACTGAAATATGAAGTCATATTACTTTACTTTAAAATATCTCATTCATTAAATTTAAATTCATCCTTTAGATAAGCTTTCATCAGAAACTTCTGCCTAATGATTTTTTTTTAATTTTGAATTTTTATTGTATTTACCAGAATTCCTCGATTCCTGCTCCCCTTCCCCCAGGGGTTTTTACAGTAAAATTTCAAGCAAAGAATCCCATGACAAGTAGGGCCTGGTTTGTGAAGAACTTCAATAACTTATTTAAATGGGAGTGACAGCCTCAGAAATTGTCAAAGGGCAGTAGCCCAACCAGAATTACAGTATTCTAACGAGGAGAAGGCAATGGCACCCCACTCCAGTAGTCTTGCCTGGAGAATCCCATGGACAGGGGAGCCTGGTGGGCTGCCATCTATGGGGTCGCACAGAGTTGGACACGACTGAGAGCTGGACTGTGAAGAAGGCTGAGCGCCTAAGAATTGATGCTTTTGAACTGTGGTGTTGGAGAAGACTCTTGAGAGTCCCTTGGACTGCAAGGAGATCCAACCAGTCCATTCTGAAGGAGATCAGCCCTGGGATTTCTTTGGAAGGAATGATGCTAAAGCTGAAGCTCCAGTATTTTGGCCACCTCATGCGAAGAGTTGACTCATTGGAGAAGACTCTGATGCTGGAAGGGATTGGGGGCAGGAGGAGAAGGGGATGCCAGAGGACGAGATGGCTGGATGGCATCACTGACTCGATGGATGTGAGTCTGAGTGAACTCCGGGAGTTGGTGATGGACAGGGAGGCCTGGCATGCTGCAGTTCATGGGGTCGCAAAGAGTCAGACACAACTGAGCGACTGATCTGATCTGATCTGATCTGAAATGACTTAACAGCAGTAACAACGAGATCCTAGCCTAGATATTCCAATATATTTTCCTCTTAAAAAAATAAGTCCTTGGCATTTTGAAGCAAAGGAACACTATTTTAAGAAAGATGAAAGGCATTAAAAGATCTAATTTTTACCTTATTAAAGGGACCCCTTCCCCTTAAAGAAGGCTGAAATCCTATAACTCACATCTGTCTACATAGTTGAAGACTCACCAGAAGGAAGATGGCCTGATTCTTTGGTTCAATATCAACAAAGAAAGGAAGTGAAAAGGGAAAACAGATTGAGTGGCAGCTGGTCCAGGCTGATGGCAGGCTCTAGTGCAATTACTTTCTCCTTGTCAGTGGCTTGTGTCTACTGTTCCTTGTTTTGGTTATTTCTGGCAGAGAGAGGATATTCTCCCTAGAGGAGCAGCTACTGACCTGGAACTGAGGTTTAAAGTACAAGAGTAGGCTGTGGAGGGCTCAGGAGAATGGGTTGTTGTTTAGTTGCGAAGTCGTGTCCAACTCCTAGGTGACCCCTTAGACTGTAGCCTGCCAGGCTTCTTTAGGTGCGGCAAATATTCCCTTCATTTTTCTTTCCAAAATGTTTTGGAATAAATGTAATGGGGGACTAAATGAGAAAACATGGTTTGTTTAAAATTTATGTCTGAGAGGCAAATGAAGAGGCCTAAAGGAAGGTTTGCTGCATTAAAAAAACCAATAGGAAAGAGCCTGCTTTCTCTAGTCCCTTCCTGCCCTCCCCACCCCCCGCCAACAAATTCATATTAAAATAACCTTTAAAAATGAAAATGAAATACAGGAAAGTCCTGACATTTAAACCAAGCTAGGGTCTTATGCTTTCAAAAACCTAAATCATTAAAACAGAGTGGCCAGGGAATATCTTTCTCAATATTGAGAGTCTGTGAGGACAGTCATAGGTAGGCAAAACTTGGACATTCATATGAAACCCAGGGAATGCTAAGTTTATCAGTAGGATGACTGACAACGTTGAGAAAAATATTTTGGGAGGCAGACTTGCTTGGCAGCAAGAGTGCTGGACTAAGACTCAGACATGGGTTCTTACGACATTGGACCAGTCATTTATCCCTCAGCGTCTCAGTCCCCTTTGCTCACAAAGGGGTGTGGGTGGGGGGCAAACCTCTTAAGTCCCACCTCTAGTTTTCTACGATGCCAGGAAGCTTTTATAATGCAGGGAATGACACCTCAGTCCTTCAAAATGATTAGTTGTTTAGAAACACAATTTAAGACTTGTTTGACACAAATCTCAGGAAGCCCAGATCATTTTAGGCTCAATGGCCAATGAGTTTCAGGTTGCTAACCGTGGGCTCCATTTCCAGTTATTACATTTTGTTCTCTCTCTCATTCTGAGATCCTCTCCATGAATGGAAGGGAGGGCCAGTGACAGGCTGCCTACATAAAAGTCACATGCATACCTTTTCCAAAATAAATGTTTTTATATCCCTGGTGTGCCGTCGCAGCCGCCTGCGCTCCACAAACACATCTATTTCTGCTTTATTGACTATGCCAAAGCCTTTGACTGTGTGGATCACAATAAACTGTGGAAAATTCTGAAAGAGATGGTCAGACCACCTGACCTGCCTCTTGAGAACTCTGTATACAGGTCAGGAAGCAACAGTTAGAACTGGACATGGAACAACAGACTGGTTCCAAATAGGAAAAGGAGTACATCAAGGCTGTATATTGTCACCCTGTTTATTTAACTTATATGCAGAGTACATCATGAGAAACGCTGGGCTGGAAGAAACACAAGTTGGAATCAAGATTGCTGGGAGAAATATCAATAACCTCAGATATGCGGATGACACCACCCTCATGGCGGTGAAGTGAAGAAGAACTAAAGAACCTCTTGATGAAAGTGAAAGAGGAGAGTGAAAATGTTGGCTTAAAGCTCAACATTCAGAAAACTAAGATCATGGCATCCGGTCCCATCACTTCATGGGAAATAGATGGGAAACAGTTTTTTGGGGCTCCAAAATCACTGTAGATGGTGATTGCAGACATGAAATTAAAAGACGTGTACTCCTTGGAAGAAAAGTTATGACCAACCTAGACAGCATATTGAAAAGCAGAGATATTACTTTGCCAACAAAGGTCCGTCTAGTCAAGGCTATGGTTTTTCCAGTGGTCATGTATGGATGTGAGAGTTGGACTATAAGGAAAACTTTGTGCAGAAGAATTGATGCTTTTGAACTGTGGTGTTGCAGACGCTTGAGAGTCCCTTGGCCTGCAAGGAGATCCAATCAGTCCATCCTAAAGGAGATCAGTCCTGGGTGTTCGTTGGAAGAACTGATGTTGAAGCTGAGACTCCAATACTTTGGCCACCTGATGTGAAGAGCTGACTCATTGAAAAAGACCCTGATGCTGGGAAAGATTGAGGGCAGGAGGAGAAGGGGACAACAGAGAATGAGATGGTTGGATGTCATCACTGACTCAATGGACATGGGTTTGGGTGGACTCTGGGATTTGGTGATGGACAGGGAGGCCTGGCATGCTGCGATTCATGGGGTCGCAAAGAGTTGGACACGATTGAAGGACTGAACTGAACTGATATCCCTGGTGATTCTAATGCATGACCAGGTATGGAAACCACAACTGCTCACATCTGAGAGATCCACCCCCAGGGTCATCCATCCACACTGTCTCCCAGCACTGACCTTTAAGTCCTTTGGAGCCATGGAGTCCTGCATAATTCATTTATATGATATATACAGCAAAAAAAAATCAGTCTTGTATGCATGCATGCATGCAGACTAATTTAAACCTACTGCCTCCATCACTAACTGTATTACCCTTGTCAATACAGGGTATTTCCCTCAGTGAGTGTTCCCCTCAGTGAATCTGTTTCCACACACATGAAATGTGATTAAAAACACTCCAATGAGTTATGAAGATGACACGAGAGGCCATATGTAAGCACCTAGCAAAGTGCCTGGCCTACTATATGCTTAGTATGTGCTTGTTCCTCTAACTTTTAGAATATTTAAGGCCTTAGATATTTAGAGTTAAGGCTACTTTTTAGGTAATAGATTCCATTCTGGCCTAAAGGGACACGATATGCTTTTCCCAGATATTTTTATCCCTTGGTTCTCTAGCTATTAAAGGTGTGCAACTGACAGCCCACCAGACTCCTCTGTCCACGGGATTTTCCAGGCAAGAAATGGAATGGGTCGCCATTTCCTTCTCCAGGGGATCTTCCTGACCCAGGAATTGAACCCACATCTCCTGCATTGCAGGTGATTTCTTTACTGACTGAGCTATGAGGAAAGCTTTCTCTCTAGCTATATTTAATTGGCCCTTCTAACGAAGTCAGAGAAAATCGTCGTCTATGAACTATTCAGTATTGGGGTAGGCAAAACCTTTAACACACCCACATGGAATGGGTTATCTGTCAGCTGCAAACCTTTAATATTTTGTCCAAGCTCTTCAGATGACAATGAACCTGTGTATACATTTTCAGACAAGAGTCTTACAGTTAGACTGTACTCTTGGTCCCTGTTCCAGCACATATGTTTATTCCTTCTTATCATGCACTTTACATTTCTATAACACTATACTTTATGAACATATTAAGAAATATAAATAGCAGTTTAAGAATTTAGATACTACAATTATTTTATGGGCAATAGTATGAGAGTATTGAGTAAAAATGTCCAGAACTTGACCCCCTTTGCTACCAAGCTCCCACCTCCCATATCACCAGCTGCTCTAGGCTACATCATCCCTGGATTATGAGAGGAACCTCCTGAGTAGACTCTCTGCTCCCACCCTCAACCCTCCAAAATCTTTTCTTAACAGAGTAGCCAGAGTGCTCAAACTACAGCAAAACACAGAACATGTCAGTCCAGATGTTGTGTGGCTTCTGCTGCATGCTAAGCCACTTCAGTTCAGTTCAGTTCAGCTCAGTTGCTCAATTGTGTCTGACTCTTTGCAACCCTATGAATTGCAGCAGGCCAGGCCTCCTTGTCCATCATCAACTCCCAGAGTTCACTCAAACTCACATCCATCAAGTCAGTGATGCCATCCAGCCATCTCATTCTCTGTTGTCCCCTTTTCCTCCTGCCCCCAATCCCTCCCAGCATTGGAGTCTTTTCCAATGAATCAGCTCTTCAAATGAGGTGGCCAAAATACTGGAGTTTCAGCTTTAGCATCATTCCTTCCAAACAACACCCAAGGCTGATCTCCTTTAGAATGGACTGGTTGGATCTCCTTGCAGTCCAAGGGACTCTCAAGAGTCTTCTCTAACACCACAGTTCAAAAGCATCAATTCTTCAGCACTCAGCTTTCTTCTCAGTCCAACTCTCACATCCATACGTGACCACTGGAAAAGCCATAGCCTTGACTAGATGGACCTTTGTTGGCAAAGTAATGTCTCTGCTTTTGAATATGCTATCTAGGTTGATCATAACTTTCCTTCCAAGGAATAAGTGTCTTTCAATTTCATGGCTGCAATCACCATCTGCAGTGATTTTGGAGCCCCCCAAAATAAAGTCTGATACTGTTTCCACTGTTTCCCCATCTATTTCCCATGAAGTGATGGGACCAGATGCCATGATCTTCATTTTCTGAATGTTGAGCTTTAAGCCAACTTTTTCACTCTCCTCTTTCACTTTCATCAAGAGGCTCTTTAGTTACTCTTCACTTTCTGCCATAAGGGTGGTGTCATCTGCATATCTGAGGTTATTGATATTTCTCCCAGCTTGTGATTCCAGCTTGTGCTTCTTCCAGCCCAGCATTTCTCATGATGTACTCTGCATAGAAGTTAAATAAGCAGGGTGACAGTATACAGCCTTGATGTACTCCTTTTCGTATTTGGAACCAGTCTGTTGTTCCATGTCCAGTTCTAACTATTGTCTCCTGACCTGCATATAGGCTTCTCAAGTGGCAAGTCAGGTGGTCTGGTATTCCCATCTCTTTCAGGATTTTCCAGTTTATTGTGATCCACACAGTCACATCCACTTCAGCCATGTCCAATTCTGTGACCCCGTAAGCAGTAGCCAGCCAGGCTCCTCCGTCCATGGGATTCTCCAGGTAAGAATACTGGAGTAGGTTGCTATGCCCTCCTCCAGGGGATCTTTTCCTGACTCAGGGATCTAACCTGTGACTCCTGCATTGCAGGCAGATTCTTTACTTTCTCTTAAAATGAAAGTAAAAATTCTCTTCTCAGAGCGGCCTTCAGGCCTTTATGTAATCTGCCCTCCTCTCCTCTGTCACCTTTCTCAGCTTCTCAGCTGCTGCTCTTCCTCTCTTTCATTCTCTGCTCAGCCACCGTAGCCACTTTCTCTTCCTAACACATCTCAGGCACCAGCCCTCCCCAGGGACATTCTTCTTCTCTCTGACTGGTATGCTTTTCTCCAGATAGCAACCAGGCTTTTTCTGTCATCTGCTTCAAACTTTAGGCTTGACTGTCACCTTCTCCATAAGGTCTGCCCTGACCACCTACCTGCTGCTGCTACTGCTCCTGCTGCTGCTAAGCCACTTCAGTCGTGTCTGACTCTGTGCGACCCCATATATGGCAGCCCACCAGGCTCCCCCATCACTAGGATTCTCCAGGCAAGAATACTGGAGTGGGTTGCCATTTTCTTCTCCAATGCATAAAAGAGAAAAGTGAAAGTGAAGTTGCTCAGTCGTGTCTGACTCTTAGTGACCCCATGGACTGCAGCCTACCATGCTCCTCTATCCATGGGATTTTCCAGGCAAGAGTACTGGAGTGGGATGCCATTGCCTTCCCTGACCACCTACCTAAAATTGCAAATATCTTTTCTCTCCACTCCCACACTCCCGAGGCCCCTTCTCTACTTAACTAGTACATGGAATAAATATATCTTCTAACCTACTATCTCATTGGTTATTTCGTTTCTTGGCCTCTCCCCATTAAAACAAAGCCAGAGATTGTCAATTGTTTGGTTTATTAACATATCTCCAGCACTTAAGACATAGTCCAACACATAGTAATCACTCAACAAGGATTTGTTGAATGAGTGAAGAAATGTGAAACTTGCCAATGATTATGCCTCTTAATGGTAACAGGTGCTAACTCTCTGCAGAGCCTTTCTTCCACTCCATGTGCCCTTTCATTATGTCATGGAAGACAAAGTGGGGAATAACTTCTTCCTTCATCCTTCAAATTAACTTCTGTATGAGCTCATATAATCCAACTGATGCTGCCATTTAAAAAATGCTTTTGAAATAGGCTTTTAAGCAGTTTCTTGGTCACACAAGAAAATCATAATGTTATCATATTTATCACAGCTGGCTAATGCTTTTGTTTTTCAATTTGTTCATTTTCTTACCAAAATGATATTTGCGTATCTATACTCTGGTTACCTGAATTAGCTATGAATGGTTTCTGGCTCTTTTTAGAATTAAAAATATATTCTCAAAGAGTAGAATATGTCACCATTGAGAGCAAAATGGCTCTCAAAATGTGAACAGATTTTTAAACAGTTAAAAATTATATATGGCAAAACCAATACAATATTGTAAAGTTAAATAAAATAAAATTAAAAAAATAAAAATTTAAACTATTAGATCAAAAGTTAAAAGATAAACAATTAAAATATTTGTACCAGTGTGACAATGTATTTAAAATATAAAAGTTCAGACATTTATCGGTAAAACACAAACTCTGAAGATTGAAAGTTATCAAGAAAAAAATCTGCAAAGGAGAAAATACAACTGATTACTGATTAACAAACACAAAGAAAAGCTTTTAAGGTCACGGATAATAGGAAAAAGTACCACAGATTTGAACAAAACAATTTAACATGTCAAACTTAAAGTTTATTTTAAAAGTCAATCATGAAATGGTAATATTTGGGGATGTGGGCTACTAGATATAAGATAATTCCTTTTGTACTATTTTACAACTTTACTATAAATTTAAAATTAGCTCAAAGTTTGTAAAGAGAAAAGATGGCTCTGTTCTGTTTCTATCCCGTCAATGCTGCTGCTGCTGCTGCTAAGTCACTTCAGTCGTGTCCGACTCTGTGCGACCCCATAGACGGAAGCTCACCAGGCTCCCCTGTCCCTGGGATTCTCCAGGCAAGAACACTGGAGTGGGTTACCATTTCCTTCTCCAATGCATGAAAGTGAAAAATGAAAGTGAAGTCGCTCAGTCGTGTCCGACTCTTAGTGACCCCACGGACTGGAGCCTACCAGGCCCCTCCGTCCATGGGATTTTCTAGGCAAAAGTACTGGGGTGGGGTGCCATTGCCATCCCTTCAATGATTTGCTCTCAATTACTACAATGTTGTAATAAGTCTTCATGCGGTATCTGCTTTCTTCTTTGCAGTTGTCTCAGCATTCATCACCCTTTCCCATATTCAGTGCAAAATCAGCTGGTCAGTGTAAAATCACTGTTGGGATTTTCCACTACAGTTGCATTGAACTTATAGGTCAATTTGGGGAGAATGAGCTGAAAGATAGGAGATGTGCATGTCTTCCTCTATCAGTGCTCCCTGAGCTCCTTTCTCAGGTCCTGCATGTGGAATAAAACTGAATCTGATCAGAGCTTGCATGCGTTGCTCAGTTGCTTCAGTCATGTCCAACTCTTTGTGACCCTTCAGGCTGTACCCTGACAGGCTTCTCAGTCCACATTATTCTCCAGGTAAGAATACTGGAGTGGGTTGCCATTTTCCCCTCCAGGAGATCTTCCCAACCTAGGGATCGAACCCAGATCTTCTTCATTGCTGGCAGGTTCTTTACCACTGAGCGACTGGGGAAGCCTGATCAGAGCTTAGATCTCTCCAGATTTACTGGCTGGTCTGATGGGTATATTTTTCCACTTGGATTATTTGCTTCTGATAAAATTTTAATCTGGTATAGAAAATAAAGCATATTCTTTCTGTTTTCTAAACTAAGTCCTGTTTTAGCAGGTATGTGTATCATGGTTTAGAGTAAATAGATGACCCTACTTATACCACCTTAGGAGTAGAGGATGCTGATTAATTCCAAAGCAGTAGTCAACAGCAGAAACCTAGCTCAAAATAGCTCAAGTTTTTAATAGAAAAGGAAATCTACTCACACAACAAACATTCAGACAGCTAAATACAAGGCTCGAAGAACATAACAGTTCTCTAGATCTCGTGTCCAATTGTCTCTGTACTTGGCCTCATTCTCCCCTCAGGCCACAAATGAACCTAACCTGAATTATTTTTACATCCATTCCAAAGAAAGCTTCACAAGTTAAAATGATCTGCTTTGTCTTTCTGGGCATTTAAGTTCAGGGCTGCTTCTAGATGCTAAGTCCTCCCTATATAATCTGGGCAAAAGCAATTATTTACGTAAGACAACCTAACTCACTAGAGTTGGGTTCCGCACTGGAATAAAGGCCTCACAGTAACAAGGTGTATTTTATAGGTCATAGAGATATGTTGCTTCTGCTGCTAAGTCGTTTTGGTCGTGTCCGACTCTGCAATGCCATAGATGGCAGCCCACCAGGGTCTCCCATCCCTAGGATTCTCCAGGCAAGAACACTGGGGTGGGTTACCATTTCCTTCTCCAATGCATGAAAGTGAGAAGTGAAAGTGAAGTCACTCAGTCATGTCCAACTCTTAGCGACCCCATGGACTGCAGCCTGCCAGGCTCCTCTGTCCATGGCAAGGAGTACTGGAGTGGGGTGCCATTGCCTTCTTTGAGAGGTATGCTAGGTTCCATATATACAGAGATATATCAAGGTACATGTTCTTGTGTGTGTGCTAAGTCACTTCAGTCATGTCCAACTCTTTGCAACCCTATGAACTGGAGCCTGCCAGGCTCCTCTGTCCATGGGATTGTCCAAGCAAGAATACTGGAGTGGGTTGCCATGCCCTCCTCCAAGGGATCTTCCCAACCCAAGGATTGAACCCACATTTCTTACATGTCTTGCATTGGTAGGCAAGTTCTTTACCACTAGTGCCACCTGGGAAGTCCTAAAGGCTTCCTAAACTCCAAATGCTAATGTTGAAACACCTTGTATGCATGTATGTACTTGGAGATATCTTGCCTTTAACAAGAATTTCATGACTATCAAGGAGCCGTAAAAGAGGTGGACGCAGATCTCAATGCTTCCCCACCAAGACAAAATTCCAAAGAATCAGTAATTATGTGGGTGTAGGGAGTGGGAGTCTCTAGTTTTATTTAAAATTCAGGGTGTGGTGGACATGAAGATGTTTCCCAGGTTCCTCCTCAAGGAAAGACTTACTGATCCAGTCACTGAACATAGTATCATTAGACAACCTCCAGCTGTCAGCTCCTTCTGAAATTGTGCCAGCGGCAGAGAGTAGCCTCATTCAAGGTCATACCCTTGGTGGTAGGAGGGGATGGCCCACACAGAATAACTGATAAAGGCAGGGGAGAAAGCCCTAACCATTTCAGACCAAGAATAAGCACCCTAGGATCACTTCCACTCCAGAGCGACTCAGTGGGGTCAGATGAGGCTGTTCAGCCTGCATCACAGCTGACTTTTCCCTCGCTTTCCACTGGTGTTGTTCACAGGTGGTCCATAATAAACATTCTTCACACTATCCCATCTCAGAGTCTGCTTTCCAGACAGTCTAACCTGCAACAGTGGTCTTTCTACTGCTGTTTTTCAGTTGCCCAGTTGTCTCCAACTCTTTGCAACCCCATGGACTGTAGCAGGTCAGGCCTCTCTGACCCTCACCATCTCCTGAAGTTTGCCCAAGTGTATGTCCATTGCATCAGTGATGCCATGCAGCCATTGCATCCTCTGATGCCCTCTTCTCCTTCTACCCTCAATCTTTCCCAGCATCAGGGACTTTTTCCAGTGAGTCAGCTGTTCACATCAGATGACCAAAATACTGGAGTTTCAGCTTCAGCATCAGTCCTTCCAATGAGTATTCAGGGTTGATTTCCCATAAGATTGACTGGTTTGATGATCTTGCTGTCAAAGAACTCTTAGGAGTCTTCTCCAGCAACATATTTCGAAAAAATCAATTCTTCAGCACTCCACCTTCTTTACAGTCCAACTTTCACAACTGTTAGTGACCACTGGGATAATCATAGCCTTGGCTATAACTGACCTTTATCAGCAGAGTAATATATCTGCTTTTTAACACACTGTCTAGGTTTATCACAGCTTTCCTGCCAAGAAGGAAATGTCTTCTAATTCATGGCTATAGTCACCAATCGCAGCAATTTTAGAGCCCAAGAAAAGGAAATCTGTCACTACTTCCACCTTTCCCCCTTTATTTGCCATGAAATAATCGGACAGGATGTGATGATCTTAGTTTTTTTAATATTTAGTTTTAAGCCGGCTCTTTCACGCTCCTCCTTAACCCTCAAGAAGCCCATTAGTTTCTTTTCACTTTGCTGTTAGAGTGGTATCCTCCACATATCTGAGGTTGTTGATGTTTCTTCCACCTATCGTGATTCCAGCCCAGCATTTCTCATGATGTCCTCAGCATATAGATTGAATAAACAGGGTAACAGACAGCCCTGTCACACTCCTTTCTCAATTTTGAACCAATCAGTTGTCCCATACAGGATTCTAACTGTTGCTTCTTGATCAGCATATACGTTTCTCAAGAGACAGGTAAGATAGTCTGGTATTCCCATCTTTTAAAGAGCTTTCCAAAGTTTATTATGGTCCACTCAGCCTAAGACTCTTGCACTCATCTCCCATGCTAGTAGTCCTGCTTAAAATCTTGCATGCTAGGCTTCAGCATTTTGTGAATCAACAACTTCCAGATGTCCAAGCTGGATTTAGGAAAGAAAGAGGAACCAAATATCAAATTAGGTCAGTGATCACGCCATCATGATTATCTGGGTCGTGAAGATCTTTTTTGTACAGTTCTTCTGTGTATTTTTGCCACCTCTTCTTAATATCTTCTGCTTCTGTTAGGTCCATACCATTTCTGTCCTTTATCGAGCCCATTTTTGCATGAAATGTTCCTTTGATATCTCTGATTTTCTTGAATAGATCCTTTGTCTTTCCCATTCTGTTGTTTTCCTCTATTTCTTTGCATTGATCACTGAAGAAGGCTTTCTTATCTATACAAGTTGAGCTTCCTTGGTGGCCCAGATGGTAAAGCCTCTGCCCGCAATGTGGGAGACCCGGGTTCGATCCCTGGGTCGGGAAGATCCCGTGGAGAAGGAAATGGCAACTCACTCCAACACACACATGCACAAAAACCAATAAAAATTGTAAGAAAATACTAACCAGTTAAATCTCCAATCACAGTCAGTAGACCCCAATGGCCTTAAACCCCAGCTCAGGCTTCCTCCATCAGTGTGTGCACCCCTGACAGCATCTGCTTCTGACAGAGGCCAACTTCATCAAAATTAGAATGAAAGGGTAGCTGTCATCAATCACCTTTTTTTAACCAAGGGGAGAATACATCTTTCACAGATTCTTTATCTGCACTCATAGCCTCACCAGATAGCTTAACGATATGGAAACTGAGGCAGTTCAGCCACTATTTGACTAAAAGAAGACACTCTTACAAGATGTTTAATTTTTTTTTTTCAGTTAAGGTTTCATATATTGTTAAGGTTTTTTCTTGAATTGTGAAAAAACTTGCCTCAATCACTTCAAAACACTAATAAGATGGAAGATTTCATGTAGGAACCAAAGCAGTTTCTGTGTTATACTGACATCAATCCCTGACTCATTTCAAATTCAAAACTAGAAAGAGATAGACTGTCAGATTTCAAAAAAGGAGACTCTTATTATGTATTATCTCTATTAAAATTTTAAATGTATCTATATGAAAGAGGCATTCTGGAGAAAGGGAAACTAAACATGAGAGATACTTTGGTATAAAATAAGAGTAATAAAACAGACATACAACATGATTTTTTTCAACTTCCCCTGCCTCTTTGGACATTAATCCCTGTAATAAGAACTGTTCTTCACTGTGCATTTGTTACTTGTAGGTTTACTCTGCCACCAGCTGAGTTAGTCTTACCCACCGTTCTTGCATTTTCAGTTCATTTGGTGAAAAAGTTACCAGGCAGAGTGAGGATTCCGTTCTCTTAGGCTTTCCAAAGTTACTTCCACATCCCACATTGCTGAACATGATTAAAGGCAGTTTAGTGCAATAGAAATAACCTTGATTTGATGTCAAAAGACTTGGATTCTATTCCTGGCTCTGCCCCCCAACAATGTGGCTTCAAAGGTAGAATAAGTAATGGATATAAAATTAGCAAGATTGATGGATCCAACTTTCTGTGTTCCCCTGATCACCTACCACCCTTACTTCTAAAACACCAGCCTTACCAAATAGCTTCCAATTTTGACTTCTACAGCTTGTTTCCACACTTACTTCCCTAGCACTTAACTGAAAGACAAAGTTAAAAACCGTGGAAGTATGTAGTAGGGACCAGCCAGATGTGGACAAAAAGATGCGTGTGCCTACCTTGTGTTTTCGTTGAAATGGTTCAGACAGCCAGGCTCAGAAGCAGGGAACAACGTGCCAATGCTGGCTGACTTACAGCGACTACAGTCAGTTTCGGAAAGGATGATGGTTAGGCTGTTCTACTCTGGTGATCAGTTTATTAGGTTTGAGATGCCTATGAGAATTGAGCTGTTGGTGGAAAGTTTGTAAAAAACAGCATCCTTGCTGAGTCTTGACATCTAAATAGTTTACAGTGAGAATTCTTAAGTTGATTTGGATTCAGCATTTTTGTTGTCTCTTGCTAATGTAAGTTTATATTTTGAATTTCTTGTCCTCAGATAATTTTTCCTCTCCTAAGAGGAAAGAGATTTTTGTTTTAGATAGTGGACATAGTAAACAGAGTCATGAATTAGCATTGCCTGTCCCATTGATAGATGTCGCAGAAAGTGAATCTACACAAAAAAGTCACTGATGAAATAGCAACATGATATTACACATGCACACTCTCCTGTTTGTGACAATGTTGATGCATGCATGAGCTTAGTCCACAGAGTCAGATGTGTGGAGAATGTAATTTTCTGTAACTGGACTTAAGATTACCATTCTTAGTAATGGACATGTAGTCTCCATTTAAAGACTCTTTCATTCTTTCACCTGTAGTAGAGGAACTTACACTAATGTCACCAGCCTTTCCAGGTGGTCCTCTACAAGGGTCCTTCTGTGCAGTATCACTCAAGCAAGTGAAACAAGAGTTTGGTTCAGGAGCAAAGGAAAGTTTTGATAAAAGACTGGAAAGGTACAGACAGACTTGAGCTCCAAAGTACACACTCGTCCAGAGAAAGGCCTTTGGGGTCTACAGAAGGCAGTGGCACCCCACTCCAGTACTCTTGCTTGGAAAATCCTATGGATGCAGGAGCCTGTTAGGCTGCAATCCATGGGGTCCCTAAGAGTCGGACACAAATGAGCGACTTCACTTTCACTTTTCATTTTCATGCATTGGAGAAGGAACTGGCAACCCACTCCAGTGTTCTTGCCTGGAGAATCCCAGGGACGGCGGAGCCTGATGGGCTGCCGTTTATGGGGTCGCACAGAGTCAGACACGACTGAAGTGACTTAGCATTAGCATAGTATTATAAAGCAGGGATCCCATCCGTGAGGAAGGAAAGGATGGGGTTCTCATGGGGCTGGCACAGCTGTGCTGCTCAGACTGTAGGTCGCAGTGTGGTTACAGCGTCTCTGTACAAGGCCGGCTGCTGCCATCTTGAATCTGCACTTGCCCTCCGAGCTATGTGGGGCACAGCAGCCATTTTACAGAAGGAACCCTGATCTGAGGGGCTGGGTTTGAGGCTGCTACACATGGCTCCCTATGAGCAAGTGAAACTAGACTAAGTGCAAAGGAAAGAAAAAAGGTTAGACTTTATCACCCAGATTTTATTTTTATTTCTCAGAGTGTGTTAATGGGCTTTGCTGGTGACACTGATGTATTAGAGGGTGGAATCTGGTGTGTGTTGCCGGATGTCCAACTGACTTCTGTAGTGGTCGAGGATAATTATAAATACATTAGAAACATTTACAATAAAATGTCACAGGCACAGACAATCAAAATGGATGCCTGTAGTAACTAATTAATACAAATGAACTGCATGTACTGATGCCCTTGCCTTTTTGGTCTTCAACTATTGGTTCACCCAAGCACATCATTTTGTCCCCGTAGAAGATTCTTTGCCACGCTCAAGTGCTTCATGGGAGCAGTAAGTGTATTATACTATACCCATCTCACTTCTGGCCATAGCAAGTGTCTTATTTACTCTCCTTGGAATTATGGGCCTTGCATCTTCATGAATTCTACTCAAGAATTGGAGGAGGAGGAGGTAACTCAAGAGAGTTACCCTGCTCTTGCTTTCCCCTTCCTTGACAGGGTTTGAGTTGGATTTGGACCAGGTTAGAGGCAAGGATCAGGTACCTGAAATAGGGCAAAGATAATTTTTAGAAATTCTCAATTTCTAACTTTGTTTCATATTAAGTTCTTTCTAAAGAATCTTTAATAGTGAACAGTGTAGCCTGCTGTTGCTGCTGCTGCTAAGTCGCTTCAGTGGTGTCCTACTCCGTGCGACCCCATAGACAGCAGCCCACCAGGCTCCCCCGTCCCTGGGATTCTCCAGGCAAGAACACTGGAGTGGGTTGCCATTTCCTTCTCCAATGTATGAAAGTGAAAAGTGGAAGTGAAGTCGCTCAGTCGTGTCTGACCCTCAGCAACCCCATGGACTGCAGCCTTCCAGGCTCCTCCATCCATGGGATTCTCCAGGCAAGAACACTGGAGTGGGTTGCCATTTCCTTCTCCAATGCATGAAAGTGAAAAGTGAAAGTGAAGTCATTCAGTCGTGTCCTACCCTCAGTGACCCCATGGACTGCAGCCTTCCTGGCTCCTGCATCCATGGGATTTTCCAGGCAAGAGTACTGGAGTGGGGTGCCATTGCCTTCTCTGTGTGTAACCTAGCTCCTCATATATATTCAAATATACCCAAAATTTTGTCTAGGACAAAAATTTTATGGTTTGAGTCCTTCACAGTTCTTTGCCTTGACTTTTGGCAAACAAGGGTCATTTTTCTGTTCTGCTTCCCACCTACTGAGATGACAAATGTTGTCCATTAAACAGAATAAGTGTTCATAGCATAATAAAAAGAAATTCATAGTGGTAAAACTGGTCAGCTACTGCATACCAATCCACCATATCAGCTTCAATCATCTGATCCATCTGTCAAGTCTCTCCATCTCATGCATGGCAACAGGCTTCCTCTTTGAAAGCCCACCTAGCCTTTGGGTCACTCTATTAGGAAGTTATTTTTTGTAATGGTCTGAAATCTGTCTGTATATAACTTTCCAAATTATTTAGGAGAAACCAACCAGTCATTTTGGTATTATTGCTTTTCTCTAGATCTCTCTTCAGATAATCAGTTCTGTTCACTACTTCAATGACCCGACAGCATATCCCAACACCAGCACAGAGATGAAAAATTGATTTTTTGGAACCACACTGTTTTGTGTGGCTTTTCTACCATCTAAATTCCTGCTCCAGATCTCTGCTTCCTGATTAGCAGTATGGGCGATCAGCTCTTTATCAGTATTCCTTATTGTCCAGTGAAAAGAATTCTAAGCCCAGTTGGCCTGTGTGTAAGGGAGATAATTTATCCATCATTGGAATTCAGAAGTTCCACAGGTCATTCATATGAGGCTTTATAACACTCTGCTTATTCTGGCTTTGTCTGTGAGCCTCAGTTCACAGTTCACAGTGTTCTGCCTCTGTGCTTTCTCCATACTGGGACTTTGGTCATTTTTCAGCTTCTCTTCAGACCATGCTTCCTCTTGACTTACACAGCCTTTGCTTTGCTGTGACTTCTCTCAGAAAAGATGCTGTTGTTCTTTTTTTTTTCCCCCTATTTATCCAGTACTACTCTCCTTCAGCATTTCAAATGATACATCCTTGAGTAAATGTCCCCAAATTCCCTAACAAGATTCCTTGTTTGTCTTTGTTCAGAGTGATTGATTTATACTTGTTTGTATAATTATTTATTTCCCCCATTCTACCCTCAGGGTTATCATTCAGCTGGCAAATGGCAGGAGCTGCAAAATAGTTCCTGAATGAATAAACAAAAAGTTCATACCTATATGTGAATCTAAACCTGAGGCCACTGACTTGGTATGTCTTTCTTCACTCTCTCTTTTTATCTCTAAATGTTTCCTTTCCCTCTTTGACTGCAGTGCCTGTTTCGCTGGAAAAATGAAATAAAATAGAATATAATAGATGGGTAAATGTGTGTAGTTTTTTTCCTTAAGGCTAATCACAGGCTATGATGATGATTATCCTAAGGAGTCATCCAGACCTTACTCAATGAACAGTGTGAATCTATAGGTAAACAGTTTTTCCCAGGGTTTGAGTTGAATATTACAAAGAGGTTGGAAAAAGAAAATGGTGGGAAAAAATTTCCAAATGTCATTTACGTTGCTTTGTATTATTTACAGTGTATCTTGTTAAGAATTCTGCCTATTAAAGGGTGAAATGGCAGAATCCTCTCATAGTTGATAGAACAAAACTCTACTGTTTTTCATATTTCCTATCCAAAATGTAGCATATCTTTGGATGTCATTATAAATCCTTTGACATATAATTTCCCTTCAGATATAGCTCATCAGGTTACACAAAATATTACTGAAATATATAATTTTTCATGGGAATCAGATATGTTAATTTGAACATTTAAAGTAGTCCTAAACAAATTCTTGATTACATTTTCATAACTAGTAATGTTTTCTCCATATGATTTCTTTCCAATAGTAGTTTTAGAAACCTACCAGGCACAATATTCAGGCAATATTATTCTGACCATTTGTTTCTTTAGAAAGATGATATTAGACATTTTGTTGGCATGATTTTGAATGATAATCTTGTATATTGGTCACACAAAAAATTAAGCCTGATAAGTGATGGCAATTTGAATATGAACAGATTACTGTCAAGCCAATCCAAGCTTCATTTTCTACAGTTATAATTAAAGTTGATAAACTCAGGAATAAGATGTATGTTTACAGGAAGACAATCCACTCCAGTACTCTTGCCTGGAAAATCCCATGGACGGAGGAGTGTTGTAGGCTACAGTCCATGGGGTCGCAAAGAGTTGGACACGACTGAGCGACTTCACTTTCACTTTACAGGAAGATGGCTTCAAGAAAGTTAAAAGTAGCTTATTTGGAACTGAGTAATAACAAATGGCAGAGGAACCAGAGATCAAATTGCCAACATCTTCTGGATCATGGAAAAAGCAAAAGAGTTCCAGAAAATCATCTATTTCTGCTCTATTGACTATGGCAAAGCTTTTGACTATGTGGATCACAATCAACTGTGGAAAATTCTGAAAGAGATGGGAATAGCAGACCACCTGATCTGCCTCTTGAGAAATCTGTATGCAGGTCAGGAAGCAACAGTTAGGACTGGACATGGAACAACAGACTGGTTCCAAATAGGAAAAGGAGTACGTCAAGGCTGTATATTGTCACCATGTTTATTTAACTTATATGCAGAGTACATCATGAGAAACGCTGGACTGGAAGAAACACAAGCTGGAATCAAGATTGCTGGGAGAAATATCAATAACTTCAGATATGCAGATGACACCACCCTTATGGCAGAAAGTGAAGAGTAACTAAAGAGCCTCTTGATGAAAGTGAAAGAGGAGAGTGAAAAAGTTGACTTAAAGCTCAACATTCAGAAAACGAAGATCATGGCATCTGGTCCCATCACTACATGGGAAATAGATGGGGAAACAGTGGAAACAGTGTCAGACTTTATTTTGGGGGGCTCCAAAATCACTGCAGATGGTGATTGCAGCCATGAAACTAAAAGATGCTTACTCCTCGGAAGGAAAGTTATGACCAACCTAGATAGCATATTCAAAAGCAGAGACATTACTTTGCCAACAAAGGTCCATCTAGTCAAGGCTAACCTGTGGTCATGTATGGATGTGAGAATTGGACTGTGAAGAAAGCTGAGTGCCGAAGAATTGATGCTTTTGAAGTGTGGTATTGGAGAAGACTCTTGAGAGTTCCTTGAACTGCAAGGAGATCCAACCAGTCCATTCTGAAGGAGATCAGCCCTGGGATTTCTTTGGAGGAAATGATGCTAAAGCTGAAACTCCAGTACTTTGGCCACCTCATGTGAAGAGTTGACTCATTGGAAAAGACTCTGATGCTGGGAGGGATTGGGGGCAGGAGGAGAAGGGGATGCCAGAGGATGAGATGGCTGGATGGCATCACTAACTCAATGGACTTGAGTCTGAGTGAACTCCAGGAGTTGGTGATGGACAGGGAGGCCTGGCGTGCTGTGATTCATGGGGTCGCAGAGTCAGACATGACTGAGCAACTGAACTGAACTGAACAAAAAATGAGGCAGATATTTTATGTAAGATGCAGACATGCAGATCAGTTCCATTATCAAGAATCCTTACAAGTTTAGATATGGAAAACTCTTCTGCAAATAATTCAATTACACAAAAAAGAGTTAAAGACATAAAATCACCACCTGAAGCACTGGTCACTTTAATTTTTTTCCCATACTGTTCATTTGGGGGAGAGACTTCTTTGGTTTATACTTATGCTTCAGTTCTTTTTAGTTCAGTTCAGTCGCTTAGTCGTGTCCAACTCTTTGCGACCCCATGAATCAGCCAGGCCTCCCTGTCCATCACCAACTCCTGGAGTTTACTCAGACTCACATCCATCGAGTCAGTGATGCCATCCAGCCTAGCAAAAACTTTATTAAACTTTCATAAAGAAGATATGGCAATTTGTTCAGTGATGAGACACTGTTGAAAGTAAGATAGTTTGATTTCAAAATATTGTTACTTGGATTTTTCCCGAAGTAATCTATAAAGGTAGTCTGTGATCCAGCCATGAATTTGGGGGACTTAACTGCACTGCATCATTTTGAAATCTATCCTCCAATTTAATATGAGATGGGCTAGGAAAAGTAAGCAAAGTTATAACCAGTAGTAGGAAAGTGTGTTTTTGGAAGTAAGGGAAAACAGGGAGCTGGAGAGTAGACAGAGAATCAAGATAGTTGCATTGGAAATGCAGTATCTACATAAGCTCTAAATTGCTGTTTCTCTCTGGGCAACCCTCCTGAGTCCTTGTTGTGAAAAATGTGAAATTCATGCAGTACCATTGAATGTCCAACATAATTAACATAACATGGATAATGCAGTGACCTCTTGGTGTAAAATAATTGGTGTCCATACAAATGAAAATTAGTAGCTCTCTACACTGCCCTCTGTTCTGTTTCAAGTTAGGAAATGTATTTTTTTCTATGTAGGCTAAGACTATCCATTAAATACACACTCTCAGCTTGTTTCCTAATTTGAAAATTATTCAGTATTTTCCAACGACATTCTTCTAGGCAGAAATATATTTCAACAAAGCTAGTGTGATAACAGCTAGTATACCTTTTTGTACTGACTGAAGAGATTAAAATGCTAAGGTCACATCAAGTAATTTAAAAATGTGTGATGTATTTTGGATCATGAAACATTAAAATGCAGATACTGTAGTAGAAAATCAATTATTTTTCTCCAATTTGTTAGGATTTGTTAGGATGAATTTTTGACTGAAGAAGTCATAAGGAAAACCAGACCAATGGTCATGTAGCTCAAAGAAAAAGTTCCTAATCAAATCTAAATTACATGAACTAGGACTCAAAGTGATTATGCACAAGTATATTATTCTCAACTGAGTGAAAACCAAGGTTTTTTTCCTTTATTTATGTAATTGATGTACAATATTATGTTAATTTCAGATGTCAAATTGCTGTGTACATTTGCATACATTACAAAATGATCACCACAAGTCTAGTAAACATCTATTCCGTATGAAATTGTTACAGTATTATTGAACACATTCCTTGTTACATTAATAATTGCATCCTCATGGCTTATCTATTTTATAACTGAAGGTCTGTGCCTCTTAATCTCCTTCACCTATTTCTCCCAAACCCCCACCGCCCTCCGCTCTGGGAAGCACCTATTTGTTCTCTGTATCTGTGAGTCTGTTTGTTTGTTTTGTTTTTTATATTTTGCTTAAGTGAAATCACATGGTATTTGTCTTTGACTTATTTCACTTAGTATAAAACCCTCTTGATCTACCATGTTGTCACAAATGGCAAGATTTCTTTTCTTAATGGCTGGGTAATACTCCATTGTACTATGGATCCCTGAACAATATGGGTTAGAACTGTGCAAATCCACCTATACACTTTTTTCATTGCTAAATGCATACTTCAGTACTACACAATCTATGGTTAACTAAATATGTGAATATAGAACCAAGAATACTGAGGGACAAGTGAAGTTAGGGTCAGCACCCTTAACTCTCATGTTGTTCTAGGATCAGCTGTGTGTGTATGTGTATGTGTGTGTGTATGTATATGTATATATATATACATACACACATTTTTTTAATATCAATGGACACAGGTTGCTTGCTTATCTTAGTTATTGTTAATAATACAGCAATGAACATTGGGGTGTATACATCTTTTCAAATGACTTTTTTATTGTAAGCAAACATATAGAATTGAATGCTGAATCATATAGTATTTTTAATTTTTGCAAAACCTCTATACTATTTCTCATAGTGGCTGTACTAATTTACAGTCCCACCAACAGTGCATGAGGGTTCCCTTTTCTACACATTCCCTTTGTTTCATTTTTTTCAGCCACTTCTTTAGAAGGCAGGAGCAGCAGCCATCACCCCAGGTAGGGCTGGATATCCCTTAAATGTATGAGCTGAAATGAAGTTGCATCTACATTTATCTAACCACAGCCCTCACTGAGCCTACTGCCCAGTGAATTCTCCAGATAAAAAGATAAGTCCATAAGGCTCTTTGCTGATAGGAGAGTAGAATTGACGAAATGGGCAGAAACAGAAACAGATATTCATTAGTTTGTTTAATTCATAAAATATCTATGGTAGACCCCTTGTCTGTTGGACTCAGAGATAAGAGGAAATAAAACCAGACATGGACCATGCCTTCTTTGAGTTTCCATGCCAGTAGGAGTTATTAACCAAATAAATTACATTAGGAATATAAAACCGCAAGTCTTGAGAAGCACCGGTGAAAGAAAGCAAGGGCAATTCAACTTAGCATTTTACAAGCAATGGTAATTCAGTTATTCAGTGGATGTGAAGGGTTTTCATTACACTTTCAGAATAGCTTTTGAGATCTTGGAAGGGGGTTATGTCATTGCCTTTCCTTGTTTCTTTGAAGGATGTGTGATTGAATTGCTGTAAAAGTACAAGGAGGTGAAATTATGTAGATTAGCTATTAATGTTATCTGGAAGAAAATAAAATTCTCTGGAAATAAATATTTTAATTTTATTTTAAATTAATCAGTCACTACTTGTGCGGGCACAGCATAACTTCTCAAACCTTGGAATCAGATTGGATATCATATTTTATGTTTACATATTGATTTTCACATAACAACTTGTTTTGGGTTCAACTTTTATTTCTAGATAATTATAGATTCACATGCAGGTGTAAGGAAAAAAATGCAACTTTTTCTGTACCATTACTCAGTTTCCTTAATGGTAACATCTTGTACAACTGTAGTGTAATATCACACCAAGACACTGACACTGACAGAGCCAAGGTACAGAGTGTTTGCCTGGCCACAGGATCGCTCTCCTTGCACTTTCATAGCCCCATCTTCTTTCCTCCTCCCTCCATCCCCCAAACTCCGGTAACCACTAACTTTCATTCCTTTAAATTTGGTATTTCAAGAATAATACAAATGAAGCCATATATGTAACACTTTTGAGCTGGCTTTTTAAGCTCAGCGTAATTCTCTGGAGATGCATTCAGGTTGGTGTGTGTGTCAATAGTTTCCTTTGTATTGCTGAGGACTATCCTGGTGGCTCAGTGATAAAGAATCTGCCTGCAACGCAGGAGACCCAGGTTCGATCCCTGGGTCAGGAAGATCTCCTGGCGAAGGAAATGACAACCCACTCCAGTATTCTTGCCTGGGAAATTCCATGGACAGAGGAACCTGGCGGGCTACAGTCCATAGGGTTGCAAAGAGTCAAACAGTACGGAAGAGACTGAGCACGTACATTCTGGTGTATGGATATATTACAGTTTGTTTAACCATTTGAGTTGTTTCTGGTTCTTAAAGATTATGTAATAAGCTGCTAGCTATAAACATTTACATACAGTTCTAGGATAAACGAGCTTCCCTGGTGGCTCAGAGGTTAAAGTGTCTGCTTGCAATGCGGGAGACAAGGGTTCGATCCCTGGGTTGGGAAGATCCCCTGGAGCAGGAAATGGCAACCCACTCCAGTATTCTTGCCTGGAGAATCCCATGGACGGAGGAGCCTGGTGGGCTACAGTCCACGGGGTCACAAAGAGTGGACACTACTGAGTGACTTCACTTCACTTGTAGGATAAATATCCAAAGTGATTGTCGGTTCATACAGTAATAGTCTTAGTTTTGTTTTTTTTTTAAAGAATTGCCATATTATTTTCCAGAGTAGCTGTTCCATTTTACATTCCCTCCAGCAACACGTGAATAATCCAGTTTTCCCACATTCCCACCAGTTTGTAGTTTGCCAATATTTTTTATTAAGCCATTTTGATATGTAGTAATATCTTATTATATTTTTTCCCTTTTCTAATGGACTAGATTTATTAATTTATTTAAGGCAATTAGCATATTAGTTCTCCGGCCAAAGGATTTGTAAAACATTACACCAAAAGGAGAAAACAGGCAGTGAAAAACAGCCCCTCCTGACAGCCCCAGCCCAGTCACCTGGACACGTGCCTCTCCCCAAGAGGCCCAGGAGGAGCAAGGTCTCCCATCTTCCCGGGGCTGTGCCCGAGAGGCTGGTCCAGACTCGGACACTGAGTTCTACACACGGTCTACAGCAGGTCTAGGGCACGGAGGGAGTGGCATAGTCCTGGTAAGGACCGAGCCCGGCACCATGAATAAGTTAAATAACAAAGCCCTAAAATCACTAGCAACAGCATCACTAAGGCCTGGCAGAGGCGGAAGCAACTAAAATATAGAGCTTGGAATACAGAGGAGAACCCACTCCTTATCACCCACCAGGAGGAATACAAAGCAATGTCAGTTACTGCTTTAAGGGACAAAGCAATAGTCCTGTGAGAGGACTGACTTCCTTATAGTTTTGCATTCCGTAATGGTTAATGGCTGAACATCTTTTCATGTGCTTATTTGTCATCTGCATATCCTATTTAGTGGAAGGTCTTCTGCCTATTTTCCAACTGGATTTTTTTTTAATAGTTGAATTTTGAGCATTCTTTATATATTCTAGATACTCATCTTTTGTCATGTGTGTTTTACAAACACTTTGTAGACTATTTCTTTTTAATAAGATCTTTCATAGTCCAAAGTTTTCAATTAGATAAAACTAATTTATCAATTTTTCCTTTTATGATCAGTACTTATGGTGTCATTGAAGAATTCTTTGACTAACTCTAGAGCCTAAACATTTTCTCCTATGATTTTTTTTTCTAATGGTTTATAGCATTTAACATTTAAGTCTTATCTGTTTTGAATTAATTTTACATACAATGAGATTTGGACTTCCCTGGTGGCTCAGGCAGTAAAGCGTCTGTCTACAATGAGGGAGACCCAGATTCGAGCCCTGGGTTGGGAAGATCCCTGGAGAAGGAAATGGCAATCCACTCCAGTACTATTGCCTGGAAAATCCCATGGACAGAGGAGCCTGGTAGGCTACAGTCTATGGGGTCGCAAAGAGTCCGACACGACTGAGCAACTTCACTTTCACTTTCACGATGAGATTTGAGTCAAAGTTCATCTTTGTGCCTACAGATGTCTGTTTGCTCTGGCATGTTTAATTGAAATGGCTGTGTTTCCTGTACTGAATTGCTTTTACAACTTTGTCAAAAAAAATAGTTGGATATATTTTGGGTTCCCTATATGTGAGTCTGTTTTGAGTAACCTATATGTCTTAAAATTAAGTAAACTGATTACAATCCCTTTATCTTTTCCAAAATTGTTCCAGATATATTAATAGCTGTAGAAATATTTAATTTTGTATAAATTTTAGGATGTACTTTTTTATATCTAAAAATATTGCAGAGGTCTTTATTTTCCTCATGAATATAGAAACAAAAACCTTGGAAAAATATTAACCAATAGAGTTTGGCAATATAGTCAAAAAAATTATAAACCATGACCAAGCATAGTTTACTTCAGGGGTGATGTTTGTCCAGTGTTCAAAAAAAATCAATATGATTCACCCTATTAAGGGACTGAAGAAAAATGATCATATGATCACATGATTGCATCACTGATGCAGAGAAGACATTTGACAAAATTCAACACACATTAATGACATAAATGTCTTTGGGGTTATCCTGTTTGGGGGTTTGGTCCATTTTTTGATCATGTAGATTTGTGTCTTGCTAAATTTGGGAAATTTTCTTCAAGTACTTTTTCAGCTCTGGCTTCTTCCTCCTTTTCTGTGGAAACACCAATGATATTAATGTTAGATTCTGTTCTAATCCTACGGATCCCTGATAGTCTATTTTTTTTTTTTTCATTTATTTTCTCTTTTTTGTTCAAAAAGTACTGGGTAATTTCTATTCTTCAGTCTTTAGTTCACTGATTCTTTTTCCTGTCCTATCCATTCTACTGTTGAGCCTATCTGCTGAGGTTTCATTTTAAGGTTTGTATTTCTCAATTCTAAAATTTCTTTTTGGTTCTTTGTCTTCTATTTCTTTATTAAGACTGTGCTTTCCTTTGCTTTAAGCATGCTCACAGTTCCTCACTGAAGCTTTTTTAAAATCATGGCTGTTCTAAAATCTTTTCGATGTAACACCTGTCATCTCAGTGTTGGCACCAATTGATTGTCTTGTTTATTTGAGTGGTCTCATTACTGCTGGGCAATGCTGAGGGTCCTGACTCTCCACTAAGCCTCCTCTGATGCCCTTGCCTCTACCAAGTGATGAGAAGGGCTCCCTTAAAATGGCTGGATGAAAGGTGGAAGTCCAGGTTCTCCATATGACTTCCACTGATGCTGCAGGATGGAGACCTCACAGTGTAGCCCATGGAAGGGGGCTGAAAATCCTGGGTCTCTACTGGCTTCATTGACACCACCCTAGTAGGCATTTGGGAATATCTCTTACAGCATCACAAGTGTGGAAGTCTAGGCTTCTCTCTCAGTCTTCGTTTGCATGATTGGAGGTGGGGCTGCAGTTTTCTCTATGGTATTTGACTGGAGCTGAGAAGTTATTGTCTAAAAGTTTTTTGTATTGTTAGGTGGCCTCTTTCCTGGCCCTTTAGCTATAGAGAGTAAGCTTTTTTGTTTGTTTGAGCTCATTGGCATTTTCAGGTTGCTTGGCTTCTTTAGTTCCAAATAGGCAAATTCTGGGGGATGGTGAGGGACAGGAAGGCCTGGATTGTTGCAGTCCATGGGGTAGCAAAGAGTTGAACACAACTTGGCAACTGATCAATAACATGGGACATCTGAGATAAAAAGAAAACCCAGAGAACTCATTACTCTGTTTCTTGGGATGCTAGGTTTCTGGCTAGTTTGCTGCTTCCCTCAGTCTCTCAACTTCTTCTATTTGTCTTATATAATGCTCAAGGGTTTTAATTGTACTTAGTGGGAGAAATAGGAAAATTATTTATATTCCATCTTCCTAGAAGCAGATGTTTATATCTTTCCTTTTCTCCTTTGCTTTTCGCTTCTCTTCTTTTCACAGCTATTTGTAAGGCCTCCCCAGACAGCCATTTTGCTTTTTTGCATTTCTTTTCCATGGGGATGGTCTTGATCCCTGTCTCCTGTACAATGTCACGAACCTCATTCCATAGTTCATCAGGCACTCTATCTATCAGATCGAGGCCCTTAAATCTATTTCTCACTTCCACTGTATAATCATAAGGGATTTGATTTAGGTCATACCTGAATGGTCTAGTAGTTTTCTCTACTTTCTTCAATTTCAGTCTGAATTTGGCAATAAGGAGTTCATGGTCTGAGCCACAGTCAGCTCCTGGTCTTGTTTTTGCTGATTGTATAGAGCTTCTCCATCTTTGGCTGCAAAGAATATAATCGATCTGATTTCGGTGTTGACCATCTGGTGATGTCCATGTATAGAGTCTTCTCTTGTGTTGTTGGAAGAGGGTATTTGCTATGACCAGTGCATTTTCTTGGCAAAACTCTATTAGTGTTTGCCCTGCTTCATTCCGTATTCCAAGGCCAAATTTGCCTGTTACTCCAGGTGTTTCTTGACTTCCTACTTTTGCATTCCAGTCCCCTATAATGAAAAGGACATCTTTTTTGGGTGTTAGTTCTAAAAGGTCTTGTAGGTCTTCATAGAACCTTTCAACTTCAGCTTCTTCAGCGTTACTGGTTGGGGCATAGATTTGGATTACTGTGACATTGAATGGTTTGCCTTGGAAACGAACAGAGATCATTCTGTCATTTTTGAGATTGCATCCAAGTACTGCATTTCAGACTCTTCTGTTGACCATGATGGCCACTCCATTTCTTCTGAGGGATTCCTGCCCACAGTAGTAGATATAATGGTCATCCGAGTTAAATTCACCCATTCCAGTCCATTTTAGTTCACTAATTCCTAGAATGTCGACATTCACTCTTGCCATCTCTTGTTTGACCACTTCCAATTTGCCTTGATTCATGGACCTGACATTCCAGGTTCCTATGCAATATTGCTCTTTACAGCATCGGACTTTGCTTCTATCACCAGACACATCCACAGCTGGGTATTCTTTTTGTTTTGGCTCCATCCCTTCATTCTTTCTGAAGTTATTTCTCCACTGATTTCCAAAGAATAGCAAGAAGAGATAAGAAAGCCTTCTTCAGTGATCAATGCAAAGAAATAGAGGAAAACAACAGAATGGGAAAGACTAGGGATCTCTTCAAGAAAATCAGAGATACCAAAGGAACATTTCATGCAAAGACGGGCACGATAAAGGACAGAGATGGTGTGGACCTAACAGAAGCAGAAGATATTAAGAAGAGGTGGCAAGAATACACAGAAGAACTGTACAAAAAAGAGCTTCAAGACCTAGATAATCATGATGATGTGATCACTGACCTAGAGCCAGACATCTTGGAATGTGAAGTCAAATGGGCCTTAGAAAGCATCACTACGAACAAAGCTAGTGGAGGTGATGGAATTCCAGTGGAGCTATTCCAAGTCCTGAATGATGATGCTGTGAAAGTGCTGCACTCAATATGCCAGCAAATTTGGAAAACTCAGCAGTGGCCACAAGATTGGAAAAGGTCAGTTTTCATCCCAATCCCAAAGAAAGGCAATGCCAAGGAGTGCTCAAACTACCGCACAATTGCACTCATCTCACACGCTAGTAAAGTAATGCTCAAAATTCTCCAAGCCAGGCTTCAGCAATATGTGAACCATGAACTTCCTGATGTTCAAGCTGGATTTAGAAAAGGCAGAGGAACCAGAGATCAAATTGCCAACATCCGTTGGATCATCGAAAAAGCAAGAGAGTTCCAGAAAAACATCTATTTCTGCTTTATTGACTATGCCAAAGCCTTTGACTGTGTGGATCACAATAAACTATGGAAAATTCTGAAAGAGATGGGAATACCAGACCACCTGATCTGCCTCTTGAGAATCTGTATGCAGGTCAGGAAGCAACAGTTAGAACTGGTCATGGAACAACAGACTGGTTCCAAATAGGAAAAGGAGTACGTCAAGGCTGCATATTGTCACCATGTTTATTTAACTTATATGCAGAGTACATCATGAGAAATGCTGGACTGGAAGAAACACAAGTTGGAATCAAGATTGCTGGGAGAAATATCAATAACCTCAGATATGCAGATGACACCACCCTTATGGCAGAAAGTCAAGAGGAACTAAAAAGCCTCTTGATGAAAGTGAAAGTGGAGAGTGAAAAGGTTGGCTTAAAGCTCAACATTCAGAAAATGAAGATCATGGCATCTGGTCCCATCACTGCATGGGAAATAGATGGAGAAACAGTGGAAACAGTGTCAGACTTTATTTTTCTGGGCTCCAAAATCACTGCAGATGGTGACTGCAGCCATGAAATTAAAAGACGCTTACTCCTTGAAAGGAAAGTTATGACCAACCTAGATAGCATATTCAAAAGCAGAGACATTACTTTGCCAACAAAGGTTCGCCTAGTCAAGGCTATGGTCTTTCCTGTGGTCATGTATGGATGTGAGAGCTGGACTGTGAAGAAGGCTGAGCGCTGAAGAATTGATGCTTTTGAACTGTGGTGTTGGAGAAGACTCTTGAGAGTCCCTTGGACTGCAAGAAGATCCAACCAGTCCATTCTGAAGGAGATCAATCCTGGAATTTCTTTAGAAGGAATGATGCTAAAGCTGAAACTCCAGTATTTTGGCCACCTCATGAGAAGAGTTGACTCATTGGAGAAGACTCTGATGCTGGGAGGGATTGGGGGCAGGAGGAGAAGGGGACGACAGAGGATGAGATGGCTGGATGGCATCACTGACTTGATGGGTGTGAGTCTGGGTGACCTCCGGGAGCTGGTGTTGGACAGGGAGGCCTGGCGTGCTGCGGTTCATGGGGTCGCAAAGAGTTGGACACGACTGAGCGACTGATCTGATCTGATCTGAGAAGCAGATGTCATTTTTTTCAATTAGTGCTTTTTCATTCAACAAATGCTTTCTTGAGTTTCATACATAGACAGATCTAAAAAACTCAGAAAGGAACATGAACACTCTCAAAATATACACCCAGAATCCAAGAACTCTTCTTTGCTGCTACCTCTGTGGCTCAAACCATCACCTCCATCAGAATTATTGCAATTATCTCAAGGTTACTATCCCCTTGACTGCCTACTATTAAATCTAATATAGCAACTGGGGAGACTCTATTAAAACATAGACTAATCACTGTGCTCAAAATCTTTCAAGGGTTCCCTGTCACCAAAGACAAATTCCAGTGGCCTATATGGTCCCATGCATTCTCCTTCCCTCCCCCTCCACTTACCTCTGACTCCTTTCCTCCTGGTCTCTCCTTATTCACTCTGTTGCTGCCACAGTGGCCATCACAGCTAGACTGCTCACATGTTGGACACAGTTTCTTTCACTGGGAACATTCTTGCCCCAGCTCTCCTCATGAGTAGCTCTTTCACCTCCTGCAAACCCCAGATGTTACCTTAGGCCTTTCTTGACTGCCACACTTAAAACTGTAACTACCCATCACTTCCTCTCCCCGTTATATCCCTCTTTTTGCTCTATTTTCTCTGCAGTTTTCCTTCTAATAGATAAGACTATTTACTAATTTGTTTATTCTCTGCCTATCCCCAATAAATTATAAGCCCCATAAGAGACATGGGGTCTTGTCTGCTATTTGACTGCTGCATTGTCCACATCAAGAACAGTGCCTAGCATATACTAAGTGCTTGATAAATAGCTGCTGAATGAATAAATGACCTATGTGTCCAAGTTTCAATGAGACAAATATCTTCATGATACAGCAAATTGCTCTAATGGCTCAATTGGTGGGAGCTCTGCTGATACAAAAGGAATTGTAGTCAACCTTCCTTTAAAGCACTTATATATAGATCCATGTTCTAGTGTTCCACCACTGTGTCTCTCAGATCCTCCCTCTATTTCTTACTATCTGTCTCATTTTAGACTCACTACAATTTTTTTTCAGTGATTACAAGCCTAAAAGAGTAACAAGACTTCGGTCCAGTGATATTGTCATCACACCTTAGCTTGAAAAAATCCTTATAACAGATCACATTATAGGTTAGTGGCCAGGGCCTTCCCTTGGGTCAGTTGTGGGTCAAGTGGTATAGTATGTGACCACCTCAGCTGGATAAATTGCTTTGGGCAGTTCTCTCAAAAGCAGCAAGTGGGCAAGGCAGAGGCCCAGAGAGGAGTAGATTCTTTTCTCATATGCTGAACCACTCTGTCAATTTGCAAAAATGTGTACAAATTTAAAATCTTTAAATTCTTTCCTTGACTAGTATACCTGTGTACAGGTTAGCCCACACATTAGAGAAAAGGAAACCAGATTATGATTCTGCATTTATCAAAGAGCTGTCTGACCTCTACGACATTCTGTCTGGTAGAGGACTTTGACCCTTTAAGAACTTAAGAATCTATGTGCAAGAAATAACAAATAGTTTAATTTAAATCAACTTTTATTTTTGAAAGGAAATTGAATTTCAGTATAAAACAAACAGAAGAAGGCTTTCCTCTTGAGTTTATGCATTGTCAGAAAAGTGACAACACTCTTCACTTTGCAGTATATCCTGGAGGGATACCATAAAACCCTTGAGAGTTATTGGGGGAGGGCGGTGCCATGTTTCAGATCTTATGGCTCCACTACAGTGCTTTTTTGAGCTCTCTGAGCTCTTTGGAAGCATATAAATAAAGTAGAAATGTCAGAACTAAGTGCTGAGAAGCATGATAGGTAAGGGACGGCAGTCTGGAGTCAGTGTGGATTTGGAATTTTTGGTTAAGAATTCTTTTCTGGCTCTACTAAGGCAAAAACTGTTTCCAACACACAGGCCATAATTAGGCTCAGTGTAAAATCTCTCACATTTTATATAATATGAAAATACTTCATATACAAACTGTGCTGTGACAAGCAGCTTTCAAAACACAACAAAAAGATGAAAAACATATTAAACATATTTTCTTTCCCAGGAAATTTCTATCACTTCCAACAGCTGTTGGTTGGTATGCTGTTTGGTGGGTTTCTTCCCCACCACCATACCTAATGATGAAAGGAAAAAGCTATTATGAGTAAATCATGATAAAATTATTAAAGCCCAAAGAACCAATGGAATGATTTAATGAGTATATTTTAGTTTTGGAAAAATGAGGCTAGTTTCAAATTTTGACAGAGACTTTTGTTTTCACTTCAGAATCTTTTCCTTTTCCTTATTGAACACAAGACATTGATTATCAAGCAAACATTTATTTACTTTTCACTCAACAACCAATTGATTTTGAAAGCAGACTCAGAGTTTGCCTTTTGTTGGTGACACATAAGCAGGTGCTATTAAGCAAAATGCACATACAAATATCTGCTTCTGCTCTCCTACCGTATGGAACACTCCTTTATAATTGAGTAAGCTTTAATTACCCTGATTAGAATGCAACATTACCCAAATTGAAAGGAAGTAGATTAAATAGTAGCATGTCTGAGCTTACATGAATTATCTTCTGATGACATTAAAATGACAAGTGATTACCATGCTTTTTTCATCTTCATTTGCCCAATTATTATTGTTTAATTATCCTAGTTAGAAAGTAAGGCCAATAAAATTTTCAAGACAGAAATTTGTATCACCTTTGTACAGCTTTATATTAATAAACAGCAACCAAATAAAATGATCAGGACACAAAAATGTTAGCATTTAAAAAGTCAATTTTATGATATTGCTTTGTTAGCATTTAGAACACTTACTGTCGGGGCCATCTGAGGCAAGGACAATTATTAAACAAAAGCCTTGAAAGAAATTGTGCTCCATATTTTTGCTTTTCTGCCTTTTCTCTGGCTGTAGTGCTGTGATTTATTTCTGCAAGAGAAACCCTGTTCATTTGAGTTGGTGTATCTAAGTAGATCAGACTCAAAAGTTAAATTGCTTTTATTGTGAGAATCAAATTAATTCTGGCTTCATTCCTTCAATTGTTAAGATTGTGTGAAATTCAGTCTGGAGTGTTTTGGGAAACCCTTCCACTTCTCTAAAGGGAGTCTCACATTGTCCGAACAAGAGGTCCTGCTCCCATCTTTGCTCCTGCTGCCTGCTGCTGTTGACCTGTTTCTCTCAGGAGTCCTCTCCCCGTTCTGTCTCAGAAATCTTTAACACCACTCTCAAGTGTGTCTGATTCAGAGCCTGCTTCCAGGGACATTTCACAGCCAACACCAAATATGGGCCCCAAGAGTAAGTAAGACACATATATCTGCCTTTGAACATACCCCCTAAAACCCGCCATCTCCCACATGCCTGCAAAAGCTCTCTGTCTTTTTCTCCTCTCTCTCTCTCTCCTTCTTCCTTCCTCCTCCTCCTTGACCACCTGCCTCATTTTTTGGTGTGTCTCGTGTCCCAGCAACAACTTCTCTCCCCATCCTTATTCTCCTTCAAACACATTTTGGCTATTCTTGGCATCTACATTTCTATATAAATATTAGAATCAGCCTTTAACTTTCACAAAAGAGCCTGTCAGAATTTGGATGGAATTACACTGTGGCTCAAACAGTAAAGAATCTGCCTGCACTGTGGGAGATGGGGTTCAGACCATGGGTCAGGAAGATCCCCTGGAATCTTCCTAGGGAATCTTCCTAGGAAAGGGCAACCCACTCCAGTAGTCTTGCCTAGAGAATTCCATGGACAGAGGAGTCTGACAGACTCCAGTCCATGGGTTCACAAAAGAATAGAACATGACTGAGCAACTAACACTAATAGATCTCTATTTATACAAATATAAGAATTTGTAAAATATGCATATTTTTATTCCTCCAGCCGTGACTGACTTACACAAAAGGCAGCAAACATTATACACTATTACAGACTTTTAAAAAAAACTTTAACCTATACCCTGAAAGCTTTTTATATCAATGCACAATGTGTATTCATTCTTCTTTATAGTGGCATAGTATTCCATTTAGTGACTATATCAGAATTCACTTAAAAGATTCATATTGTTTTCAGACTTTTGGTATTGCAAATACTGCAGTAAATTTTGTGTAGAAACATAATTTCAAAGATATCCTAATATGTACTAATGTACCTGTAGAATGAATGCTTTAAAATGGGAGTGCTATAACAAAGAGCAAATGAATTTGTAATTTTTAAATATATTGCCAAATTGTCCTCCATTGTGTACTGTATTATATTCTTTACCAGTAGAGGAGGAAAGTACCTGGGCTTTCCTGGTGGCTCAGATGGTAAAGAATCTTGCTGCTATGTGAAGGACCCGAGTTTGATTTCTGGATCAGGAAGATCCCCTGGAGCAGGGAATAGCTACCCACTCTAGTATTCTTGCTTGAAGAATATCATGGACAGAGGAGCCAGGTAGGCTACAGTCCACGGGATCACAAAGACTCAGACACAACTGAGGGACTAACACACAGGAGAATATCTGTTTCCACAAGGAAGATTGTAAAGTATTGAGCCAAGTTTTGTAATAATTATAGAATAATTTAGTTTTTCTCTTTTCTTTAGTTTTGATAAATTTGTATTTTTCTAGAAATTTATGCATTTTCTCTAAATGTCTATACATTTCTGTATACATTTGTTAGTAAGATTCTAATTCAGTTCAGTTCACTGGCTCAGTCGTGTACTACTCTTTGCGACCCATGGACTACAACACCCCAGGCTTCCCTGTCCATCACCCACGTGTAGCTTACTCAAACTCATGTCCATTGAGTTGGTGATGCCATCCAAAAGTCTCATCCTCTGTCATCCTATTCTACTCCTGGCTTCAATCTTCCCCAGCATTAAGGTCTTTTCCAATGAGTCAGTTCTTTGCATCAGGTGCCCAAAGTGTTGGAGCTTCAGCTTCAGCATCAGTCCTTCTAATGAATATTCAGGACTGAATTCCTCTAGGATGGACTGGATCTCCTTGCAGTTCTATGGATTCTCAAGAGTCTTCTCCAACACCACAGTTCAAAAGCATCAATTCTTCGGTGCTCAGCTTTCTTCACAGTCCCACTCTCATATCCATACATGACCACTGGAAAAACCATGGCTTTGACTAGATGGACCGCTGTTGGCAAACTAATGTCTCTGCTTTTTATATGCTGTCTAGATGGGTCATAGCTTTTCTTCCAATGAGCAAACGTCTTTTAATTTCATGGCTGCAGTCACCATCTGCAGTGATTTTGGAGCCCCCCAAAATGAAGTCTGTCACTGTTTCCCCATCTATTCACCAGAAGTGGTGGGACTAGATTCCATGATTTTATTTTTCTGAATGTTGAGTTTTATTTTATTTATTTATTTATTTTTGGGGGGCTTTCCCTAGTTGCCATGAGCAGGGGCTACTCTTGGTAGTGGTGCATGGGCTGCTCATCACAGTGGCTTCTCTTGTTGTGGGGCACAGGCTCTTTTTTTTTTTTTTTGTGGTGGAGGAGGGAAATGGGAAGAAAGAAGGGGAGTGATGGTGGGGAGGAGTATATGTAATTTCTTAACTAATGGCTTTCTGTTTTTAATCACAAAGAACACTTTAAAAAAAATAATGTTGAATTCATCCTATATTAGGAGGTTTGATCTGGAAATGAAAAGTTCAGGAAACTAAAAGTCCAGTTTGGGTGTCCTCATCTTAGGCACATCTTGGTATTTTGTATTGGTAGGTCTATCTTTACCACAATATATTATTAAGGACAGGATCACATTTGTCACTTCTTCCTCCCTACTACCCAAAGTGGTACCAGTCCCATAAAATAGTCAATAAAGCTTTACAGAGTGAACAAATAAGTCTATTTTTTTTTTAACTCTCCTGAGTGAACTGAATTTTTTGAGGCTCATAAGTGAATATGTTTTCCTCTTTACTTTGTCTATTACAGCCAGATTGTATAAGTATGAGTGGGGTATTAAGGTCTCCCACTATTATTGTATTGTTGCATATTTCTTCTATCATATTAATTAATGTTTGTCTTAGATATATCAATGCTCCAATGTTGGGTGCATATATATTTATAATTGTTATAACTTCTTTTTGGATTGTTCCTTTAAGTCGTTATGTATAACCTTGATTGTCTCCTTTTCAGGATCTTTAAAGTCAATTTTATCTGATATGAGTATTGCTACTCCTGTTTTCTTTTAGTCCATAATTGCATAGAAAATCTTTTTCCAGCCCTTCATTTTCAGTCAGTATATATCCCCTATTTTAAGGTGGTTCTCTTGTAGACAACATATATAGGGGTCTAGTTTTTGTATCCATTTGACCCATTTTAGTCTTTTGGTTGTCTCTTGTAGACAAGGTATGTAGGGGTCTTGTTTTTGTATTGATTCGGCCAGTCTTTGTCTGTTGATTAGGGCATTCAGCCCATTAACGTTTAAAGCAATTATTGATAAATAGGATTTACTTTATTGTTTTGGGTTCGAATTTATACACCCTTTTAGTGATTCCTATCTAGAGAATGTCCTTTAGTTTTTGTTGGAGAAATGGTTTAGTGGTGCTAAATTCTCTCAACTTTTGCTTATCTGTGAAGCTTTTGATTTCTCCTTCATATTTGAATGAGATCCTTGCTGGATACAATAATCTAGGCTGTAAGTTATTTTCTTTCATCACTTTAATTATGTCTTGCCATTCCCTCCTGGCTTGGAGAGTTTCTATTGAAAGATCAGCTGTTATCCTTATGGGAATTCCCTTGTGAGTTATTTGATGTTTTTCCCTTGCTGCTTTTAATATTTGTTCTTTATATTTAATCTTTGTTAATTTGATTAATATGTGTCTTGGGGTGTTTCGCCTTGGGTTTATCCTATTAGGGACTCTCTGGATTTCTTGAACTTGAGTGGTTATTTCCTTCTCCAATTTAGGGAAGTTTTCAACTATTATCTCCTCAAGTATTTCCTCATGGTCTTTCTTTTTATCTTCTTCTTCTGGAACTCCTATGATTCGAATGTTGTAGCATTTAATGTTATCCTGGAGGTCTCTGAGATTGTCCTCATTTCTTTTGATTTGTTTTTCTTTTTTCTCCTCTGGTTCATTTATTTGTAGGATTCTATCTTCTAATTCACTAATCCTATCTTCTGCCTCTGTTATTCTACTATTTGTTGCCTCCAGGGTGTTTTGGATCTCATTTATTGCATTACTGATTATGTGTTGACTCTTTTTTATTTCTTCTAGGTCCTTGTTAAACCTTTCTTGCATCTTCTCAATCCTTGTCTCCAGACTCTTTAACTGTGATTCCATTTTGATTTCAAGATTTTGGATTAATTTCACTATCATTATTCGGAATTCTTTATCAGGTAGATTCCCTATCTCTTCCTCTTTGGTTTGGTTTGGTGGGGATCTATCCTGTTCCTTTAGCTGCTGGGTATTCTTTTGTCTCTTCATTTTGTTAAAATTGCCAAGTTTAAAGTGTCCTTACTATGTTCTGGTAGTTTGTTGAATTCTCTTTCTTGAGGCGATTTACTGGTCTTTTCAATATCTGATCTCTGCCCTGTTACAGAGGGGGCGGAGGTGAACACCCAAATTTAAGCCGGCCAGGTTCAGGCACTCGGATAATCCTCAGAAGCACAGACTTGGTTCAGTCTGCATTTTATGCCCTTCCCAGATCCAAGTAGCACAGGTGATGAAATGTTCAGCGAGCGCAGCTGCTGTGACTTATCACCTCCCTGCCGCTCAGTTTTCTGGGTAGTATACAACTCGCGCACTTTCTCAGGCAGATGTTGACCATCCAGAGCCCCAAGAAGCGTGAGTCAGCACAGAAACCTACTCACAGTTCCGTTAGACAGTGTCTCTCTAGGGCTGTGATTGCCCGCCTCCGGCCCTGGCTGCCATCACCGGAGTGGGACGGCCTGCAGCCGGCTATCTCCGTACAGTCCTTTGTTCCATACGGTAGTCCTGGTGGTGTCTTAAGTTAAGGCTGGCTTTTGATGTAGTAGATAACCGACAGTCTGGTTATTTCACTCAGATAGCACTCGAGATAGCCAGGCCAAATCCTTTCTCAAAGCAATGCAGGCCGAGCCGCTCCTCTTAGCCCAGCCCCCGCTTGCTAATAGCAAATGCTGGTGTCCGCACCGCTTCTCCGCAAAAGGAGTTACCACAGGGCTCGTTTTCTTGTTTTGAAGACAATGAATTGTCTTTCTAAGTGCCTGATGACCTCTGCCGGCATTCAGAAGTTGTTTTGTAGAATTAATTCAGCATTCAAATGTTCTTTTAATGGATTTTTGGAGGAGAAAGTATTCTCCCCCTCCTACTCGTCTGCCATCTTAGCTCCTCCCCCTGAATGCTGAGTTTTAAACCAACTTTTTCCACTCTCCTCTTTCACTTTCATCAAAAGGCTCTTTAGTAATTCTTTGCCATAAGGGTGGTGTCATCTGTATATCTGAGGTTACTGATGTATCTCCTAGCAACCCTGATTCCAGCCTGTGCTTCATCCAGCCCAGCGTTTCTCAGGATATATTCTGCATATAAGTTAAATAAGCAGAGTGACAATATACAGCCTTGACTTACTCCTTTCCTGATTTGAAACCAGTCTGTTGTTCCATGTCCAGTTCTAACTGTGGCTTCTTGACCTGCATACAGGTTTCTCAGGAGGCAGGTCAGGTGGTCTGGTATTCCCATCTCTTTCAGAATTTTTCACTGTTTGTTGTGATATACATAGTCAAAGGCTTTGGCATAGTCAGTAAAGAAGGAGTAGATGTTTTTTTGGACTCTTGCTTTTTTGATGATCCATCGGATGTTGGCAGGTTGATTTCTGGTTCCTCTGCCTTTTCTAAATCCAGCTTGAATAGCTGGAAGTTCACGCTTCACATACTGTTGAAGCCTGGCTTGGAGAATTTTGAGCATTACTTTGCTAGCATGTGAGTTGAGTGCAATTGTGTGGTAGATTGAATTGTGGTGTTGGAGAACACTCTTGAGAGTCTGTTGGACTGCAAGGAATCCAACTAGTTCATCATAAAGGAAATCAGTCCTGAGTATTCATTGGAAGGACTGATGCTGAAGCTGAAGCTGAAGCTCCAATACTTTGGCCACCTGATGCAAAGAGCTGACACATTGGGAAAGACCCTGATACTGGGAAAGATTGAAGGTAGGAGGAGAAGGGGATGCCAGAGGATGAGATGTTTGGATGGCATCACTGACACAATGGACATGAGTTTGAGTAGGCTCTGGGAGTTGGTGATGGACAGGGAAGCCTGGCGTGCTGCAGTCCATGGGTTCACAAAGAGTCTGACACAATTGAGCAACTGAACTGAACTTGAAGATTCTTTGGCATTGCCTTTCTTTGGGATTGGAATGAAAACTGACCTTTTCCAGTCCTGTGGCCAGTGCTGAGTTTTCCAAATTTGCTGGCATACTCAATGTATCACTTTCACAGCATCATCTTTTAGGATATGAAATAGCTCAGTGGGAATTCCATTACCTCCACTAGCTTTGTTCATAGTGATCCTTCCTAAGGCCCACTTGATTTTGCATTCCAGAATGTCTCACTCTAGGTGAATGATCACACCATCATTGTTATCTGTATCATGAAGATCTTTTTAATATAGTTCTTCTGTGTATTCCTGCCACCTCTTAATATCTTCTGCTTCTGTTAGGTCCAGCAAAAAGAATACCCAGCTGTGGATGTGTCTGGTGATAGAAGCAAAGTCTGATGCTGTAAAGAGCAATATTGCATAGGAACCTGGAATATCAGGTCCATGAATCAAGGCAAATTGGAAGTGGTCAAACAAGAGATGGCAAGAGTGAATGTCGACATTCTAGGAATCAGCGAACTAAAATGGACTGGAATGGGTGAATTTAACTAAGAGGACCATTATATCTACTACTGTGGGGAGGAATCCCTCAGAAGAAATGGAGTGGCCATCATGGTCAACAGAAGAGTCCGAAATGCAGTACGTGGATGCAATCTCAAAAATGACAGAATGATCTCTGTTCATTTCCAAGGCAAACCATACAATGTTACAGTAATCCAAGTCTATGCCCCAACCAGTAACGCCGAAGAAGCTGAAGTTGAACGGTTCTATGAAGACCTACAAGACCTTTTAGAACTAACACCCAAAAAAGATGTCCTTTTCATTATAGGGGACTGGAATGCAAAAGTAGAAAGTCAAGAAACACCTGGAGTAACAGGCAAATTTGGCCTTGGAATATGGAATGAAGCAGGGCAAAGACTAATAGAGTTTTGCCAAGAAAATGCACTGGTCATAGCAAATACCCTCTTCCAACAACACAAGAGAAGACTCTATACATGGACATCACCAGATGGTCAACACAGAAATCAGACCGATTATATTCTTTGCAGCCAAAGATGGAGAAGCTCTATACAATCAGCAAAAACAAGACCAGGAGCTGACTGTGGCTCAGACCATGAACTCCTTATTGCCAAATTCAGACTGAAATTGAAGAAAGTAGGGAAAACCACTAGACCATTCAGGTATGACCTAAATCAAATCCCTTATGATTATACAGTGGAAGTGAGAAATAGATTTAAGGGCCTAGATCTGATAGATAGAGTGCCTGATGAACTATGGAATGAGGTTCGTGACATTGTACAAGAGATAGGGATCAAGACCATCCCCATGGAAAAGAAATGCAAAAAAGCCAAATGGCTGTCTGGGGAGGCCTTACAAATAGCTGTGAAAAGAAGAGAAGCGAAAAGCAAAGGAGAAAAGGAAAGATATAAACATCTGAATGCAGAGTTCCAAAGAATAGCAAGAAGAGATAAGAAAGCCTTCTTCAGTGATCAATGCAAAGAAATAGAGGAAAACAACAGAATGAGAAAGACTAGGGATCTCTTCAAGAAAATCAGAGATACCAAATGAACATTTCATGCAAAGATGGGCTCGATAAAGGACAGAAATGGTATGGACCTAACAGAAGCAGAAGATATTAAGAAGAGGTGGCAAGAATACACAGAAGAACTGTACAAAAAAGAGCTTTCACCCAGATAATCATGATGGCGTGATCACTGACCTAGAGCCAGACATCCTGGAATGTGAAGTCAAGTAGGCCTTACAAAGCATCACTACGAACAAAGCTAGTGGAGGTGATGGAATTCCAGTGGAGCTATTCCAAATCCTGACAGATGATGCTGTGAAAGTCCTGCACTCAATATGCCAGCAAATCTGGAAAACTCAGCAGTGGCCACAAGATTGGAAAAGGTCAGTTTTCATCCCAATCCCAAAGAAAGGCAATGCCGAAGAATGCTCAAACTACCGCACAAATGCACTCATCTCACACGCTAGTAAAGTAATGCTCAAAATTCTCCAAGCCAGGCTTCAGCAATATGTGAACCGTGAACTGCCTGATGTTCAAGCTGGTTTTAGAAAAAGCAGAGGAACCAGAGATCAAATTGTCAACATCCGCTGGATCATTGAAAAAGCAAGAGAGTTCCAGAAAAACATCTATTTCTGCTTTATTGACTATGCCAAAGCCTTTGACTGTGTAGATCACAAGAAACTGTGGAAAATTCTGAAAGAGATGGAAATACCAGACCACCTGATCTGCCTCTTGAGAAATCTGTATGCAAGTCAGGAAGCAACAGTTAGAACTGGTCATGGAACAACAGACTGGTTCCAAATAGGAAAAGGAGTACGTCAAGGCTGTATATGGTCACCATGTTTATTTAACTTATATGCAGAGTACATCATGAGAAATGCTGGACTGGAAGAAACACAAGCTGGAATCAAGATTGCTGGGAGAAATATCAATAACTCAGATATGCAGATGACACCACCCTTATGGCAGAATGTGAAGAGGAACTCAATAGCCTCTTGATGAAAGTGAAAGTGGAGAGTGAAAAGATTGGCTTAAAGCTCAACATTCAGGAAATGAAGATCATGGCATCTGGAACCATTGCTGCTGCTGCTGCTGCTGCTAAGTCGCTTCAGTCGTGTCCAACTCTGCGTGATCCCATGGACGGCAGCCCACCAGGCTCCCCCGTCCCTGGGATTCTCCAGGCAAGAACACTGGAGTGGGTTGCCATTTCCTCCTCCAATGCATCAAAGTGAAAAGTGAAAGTGAAGTCGCTCAGTCGTGTCCGACTCTTAGCGACCCCATGGACTGCAGCCCACCAGGCTCCTCCATCCATGGGATTTTCCAGGCAAGAGTACTGGGGTGGGGTGCCATTGCCTTCCCCACTGGAACCATTACTTAATGGGAAATAGATGGGGAAACAGTGGAAATAGTGTCAGACTTTATTTTTCTGGGCTCCAAAATCACTGCAGATGGTGACTGCAGCCATGAAATTAAAAGATGCTTACTCCTTGGAAGGAAAGTTATGACCAACCTAGATAGCATATTCAAAAGCAGAGACATTACTTTGTCAACAAAGGTTCGCCTAGTCAAGGCTATGGTCTTTCCTGTGGTCATGTATGGATGTGAGAGCTGGACTGTGAAGAAGGCTGAGCGCTGAAGAATTGATGCTTTTGAACTGTGGTGTTGGAGAAGACTCTTGAGAGTCCCTTGAACTTCAAGGAGATCCAACCAGTCCATTCTGAAGGAGATCAGCCCTGGGATTTCTTTGGAAGAAATGATGCTAAAGCTGAAACTCCAGTATTTTGGCCACCTCATGCGAAGAGTTGACTCATTGGAGAAGACTCTGATGCTGGGAGGGATTTGGGGCAGGAGGAGAAGGGGACGCCAGAGGATGAGATGGCTGGATGGCATCACTGACTCGATGGATGTGAGTCTGAGTGACCTCCGGGAGTTGGTGATGGATAGGGAGGCCTGGCGTGCTGCGGTTCATGGGGTCGCAAAGAGTCGGACACGACTGAGCGACTGATCTGATCTGATCTGATCTGTTAGGTCCATATGTTTCTATCCTTTATTGTGCCCATCTTTGCATGAGATGTTCCCTTGGTATCTCTAATTTTCTTGAAGAGCTCTCTAGTCTTTCTCATTCTGTTGTTTTCCTCTACTTCTTTGCATTGATCCCTGAGGAAGGTTTTCTTATCTCTCCTTACTATTCTTTGGAAATCTGCATTCAAATGGGTGTATCTTTCCTTTTCTCCTTTGCCTTTAGCTTGCATTCTTTTCTCAGGTATTTTTAAGGCCTCCTCAGACAACCATTTTGCTTTTTTGCATTTCTTTCTCTTGGGGATGGTCTTAATCTCTGCCTCTTGTACAATGTCACAAACCTCTGTCCATAGTTCTTTAGACACTCTAATCCCTTCAATCTATTTGTTACTTCCACTGTATAATGATAAGGGATTTGATTTAGGTCATATCTGAATGGTCTAGTGCTTTTCCTTTCTTCAATTTAAGTCTTGATTTGACAGTAAGAAGTTCATGATCTGAGCCACAGTCAGCTCCTGGTCCTGTTTTTTGTTGACTGTATAGAGCTTCTCCATCTTTGGCTGCAAAGAATATAATCAATCTGATTTCAGTATCGACCATTTGGTGATGTCCATATATAGAGTCTTCTCTTGTGTTGTTGAAAGAGGGTGTTTGTTATGACCAGTGTGTTCTCTTAGCAAAACTCTGTTAGCCTTTGACTTGCTTCATTTTGTACTCCAAGGCGAAATATGCCTATTACTCCAGGTGTCTCTTGATATCCTGCTTTTGCATTCCAGTCCCCTATAATGAAAAGAACATCACTTTTGGGTGTTAGACCGTTCAACTTCAGCTTCTTTGGCATTACTGGTTGGGGCATAGACTTGGATTACTGTGATATTGAATTGTTTGCCTTGGAAACGAACAGAAATCATTCTGTAATTTTTGAGATTGCATCCAAGTACTGTACTTCAGAGTCTTTTGTTTGCTATACTGGTTACTCTATTTCTTCTAAGGGATTCATGCCCACAGTAGTAGATATAATGGTCATCTGAATTAAATTCCCCATTCCAGTCCATTTTAGTTCACTGATTCCTAAAATGTCAATGTCCACTCTTGCCATCTCCTGTTTGACCACTTCCAATTTGCCTTGATTCATAGACCTAACATTCCAGGTTCCTATGCAATATTGCTCTTTACAACATTGGACTTTACTTCCATCACCAGTCATATCCATAACTGGGTGTTGCTTTTTGTTTGGCTCCATCTCTTCATTCATTCTGAAGTTATTTCTCCACTGATCTCCAGTAGCATATTGGGCACCTACTGACCTGGGGAGTTCATCTTTCAGTGTCCTGTCTTTTTGCCTTTTCTTAATGTTCATGGGGTTCTCAAGGCAAGAATACTGAAGCGGTTTGCCATTCCCTTCTTCAGTGGACCATGTTTTGTCAGAAATCTCCAACTAGACCACCATCTTGAGTGGGCATGACTCATAGTTTCATTGAGTTAGACAAGCCTGTGGTTGATGTGATCAGTTTGTTTAGTTTTCTGTGATTGTGGTTTTCATTCTGTCTGCCCTCTGATGGATAAGGGGTTTATGGAAGCTTCCTGATTGGAGAGACTGACTGAGGGGGAAACAGGGCCTTGTTCTGATGGGCAGGGCCATGCTCAGTAAATCTTTACTCCAATTTTCTGTTGACTGGTGGGGCTGTGTTCCCTCCCTGTTATTTGACCTGAGGCCAAACTATGGTGGAGGTAAGGAAGATAGGTATGACCTAAATCAAATCCCTTGTGATTATACAGTGGAAGTGAGAAATAGATTTAAGGGACTAGATCTGACAGACAGAGTGCCTGATGAACTATGGATGGAGGTTTGTGATATTGTACAGGAGACAGGGATCAAGACCATCCCCAAGGAAAAAAAATGCAAAAAAGCAAAATGGCTGTCTGAGGAGGCCTTACAAATAGCTGTGAAAAGAAGAGAAGCAAAAAGCAAAGGAGAAAAAGAAAGATATAAGCATCTGAATGCAGAGTTCCAAAGAATAGCAAGGAGAGATAAGAAAGCCTTCCTCAGTGATCAATGCAAAGAAATAGAGCAAAACAACAGAATGGGAAAGACTAGAGGTCTGTTCAAGAAAATTAGAGATAGCGAGGGAATATTTCATGCAAAGATGGGCTCTATAAAGGACAGAAATGATATGGACCTAACAGAAGCGAAGATACTAAGAAGAGGTGGCAAGAATACACAGAACTGTACAAAATAGAGCTTCATGACCCAGATAATCATGATGGTGTGATCACTCACCTAGAGCCAGACATCCTGGAATGTGAAGTCAAGTGGGCCTTAGAAAACATCACTATGAACAAAGCTAGTAGAGATGATGGAATTCCAGTTGAACCATTTCAAGTCCTGAAAGATGCACTCAATATGCCAGCAAACTTGAAAAACTCAGCAGTGGCCACAGGACTGGAAAAGGTCAGTTTTCATTCCAGTCCCAAAGAAAGGCAATGTCAAAGAATGCTCAACTACCACACAACTGCACTCATCTCACATGCTAGTAAAGTAATGCTCAAAATTTTCCAAGCAAGGCTTCAGCAATACATGAACCGTGAACTTCCAAATGTTCAAGCTGGTTTTAGAAAAGGCAGAGGAACCAGAGATCAAATTGCCAACATCTGCTGGATCATGGAAAGAGCAAGAGAGTTCCAGAAAAACATCTATTTCTGCTTTATTGACTATGCCAAAGCCTTTGACTGTGTGGATCCCAATAAACTGTGGAAAATTCTGAAAGAAATGGGAATACCAGACCACTTGACCTGCCTCTTGAGAAATCTGTATGCAGGTCAGGAAGCAACAGTTAGAACTGGACATGGAACAACAGACTGGTTCCAAATAGGGAAAGGAGTACATCAAGGCTGTATATTGTCATCCTGCTTATTTAACTTATATGCAGAGTACATCATGAGAAATGCTGGGCTGGAAGAAACACAATCTGGAATCAAGATTGCCGGGAGAAATATCAATAACCTCAGATATGCAGATGACACCACTCTTATGGCAGAAAGTCAAGAGGAACTAAAAAGCCTCTTGATGAAAGTGAAAGAGGAGAGTGAAAAAGTTGGCTTAAAGCTCAACATTCAGAAAACGAAGATCATGGCATCTGGTCCCATCACTTCATGGCAAATAGATGGGGAAACAGTGGAAACAGTGTCAGACTTTATTTTTTTGGGCTCCAAAATCACTGCAGATGGTGATTGCAGCCATGAAACTAAAAGACGCTTACTCCTTGGAAGGAAAGTTATGACCAGCCTAGATAGCATATTCAAAAGCAGAGACATTACTTTGCTAACAAAGGTCCATCTAGTCAAGGCTATGGTTTTTCCAGTGGTCATGTATGGATGTGAGATTTGGACTGTGAAGAAAGCTGAGCACTGAAGAATTGATGCTTTTGAACTGTGGTGTTGGAGAAGACTCTTGAGAGTCCCTTGGACTGCAAGGAGATGCAACCAGTCCATTCTGAAGGAGATCAGTCCTGGGTGTTCATTGGAAGGACTGATGCTGAAGCTGAAACTCCAGTACTTTGGCCACTTCATGTGAAGAGTTGACTTTTTGGAAAAGACCCTGATGCTGGGAGGGATTGGGCAGGCAGATAAGGGGATGACAGAGGATGAGATGGCTGGATGGCATCACTGATTCGATGGACATGAGTTTGGGTAAACTCCAGGAGTTGGTGATGGACAGAGAGGCATGGCGTGCCTTGATTCATGGGATCTCAAAGTGTCAGACATGACTGAGTGACTGAACTCAACTGACTGAAGGAAGATAATGGAGACCTCCTTCAAAAGGTCCCATGCAGGCCCTGCTGCACTCAATGCCCTTGACCCTGCAGCTGGCCACTGTCAACCTCTGCCGGAGACTCCTGGACACTCATGGGCAAGTCTGGATCAGTCTCTTGTGTGGTCATTGCTCCTTTCTCCTGAGTCCTAGTTTGCACAAGGTTCTATTTGTGCCCTCTAAGTGTCTGTTTCCCCAGTCCTGTGTAAGTTCTGGCAGCTCTATAGTGGGGTTAATCACAACTTCCTGCAAGAGGGCTTGTGCCATACCCAGGTCTGCTGTGCCAGAGCCCCTGCCCCTGCCCCTGCAGCTGGCTACTGCTCACCCATACCTTCTCAGGAGACACTGAAACACAGCTCTGGCTCAGTCTCTGTGGGGTCTCTGGGTCCGAGTGCACACAAGGTTTGTTTGAGCCCTCTGAGCATCTCTGGCAGGTAAGGGGTTTGATTCTAAATGCAATTTCACCCCTCCTACCATATTGCTGGGGCTTCTCCTTTGCCCTTGGATGTGGGGTATCTTTTGTTGGTGGAATCCAATATTCTCCAGTCAACAGTTGTTAAGCAGTGCGTTGTAGTTTTGGAGTTCTCACAGGAGAAAGATGAGCATACATCCTTCCACTCCTCCATCTTATGTCACCAATGTTAAGATTCTAATTATCGTAATATTTTTCTATATTTGGGGACATGAGCCCCTTTTCATTCCTAATATTGTGTATAATGATTTCTCCATATACTTAGTCCATTTAACTGAATAGGATTTCTCAACTTTGACAATTTGGGTCAAAGATTCTTTGTTAATGGGAGCTGTCCTGTGCATTGCAGGATTTAAAAAAAATTATTTTTTAATGTATTGGCTGTGCTGGGTCTTCACTGCTGCACAGGCTTTTCTCTAGTTTTCGGTGAGTGGGGCTACTCTCGTTGCAATGTGCAGGCTTCGCACTGCAGTGGCTTCTCCTGTCGTAGAGCATGGGCTGCAGGCACTTGAGCTTCAGTAGTTGTACCGTGCAGGCTCAGTAGTTGGGGCTTGAGACGTGAACTTCCATAGCTGCAGTTTGGGACTCTAGAGCACAGGCTCAATAGTTGAGGCACACTGGTTTAGTTGTTGTGGCATGTGGGACCCTTTTGGATCAGGGATTGAACCTGATTCCTGCATTGCCAGGCGGATTCTTTAACAATGAGCCACCAGGGAAGCCCACATGCAGGATTTTTAGCATCATCTTTGGACTCTACCCACCGCATGCCAGCGACACACCCCACCCCAGGTTGTATTTCCAATCACAGTTTGTCTTCAGTCATCGCCAGATGTTCCCTGGGGAAGGGTTGGAAGACGAGGAAAACAAAATTGCTCTCTGTTGCAGATCACTGATATAGAAGCTTGAAAATATTGACATTATACCTTATCAAAGAATTAATTTTGGCTTTGCAAATTCTATACCTTTTCCTAATTAATTGCTGCTCTTTTTTTCCTTCTCTATTTAGACTTATGTTTATCACCAACATTTTACAGTTGATATTTAATGCTTGGTTTTCACACTATTTTTTAACATGAGCTTTAAGACTACATTTCCTTCTAAGTAGGGAATACCAGACCACCTGATCTGCCTCTTAAGAAATCTGTATGCAGGTCAGGAAGCAACAGTTAGAACTGGTCATGGAACAACAGACTGGTTCCAAATAGGAAAAGGAGTACGTCAAGGCTGCATATTGTCACCATGTTTATTTAACTTATATGCAGAGTACATCATGAGAAATGCTGGACTAGAAGAAACACAAGTTGGAATCAAGATTGCCGGGAGAAATATCAATAACCTCAGATATGCAGATGACACAACTCTTATGGCAGAAAGTGAAGAGGGGCTAAAAGCCTCTTGATGAAAGTGAAAGTGGAGAGTGAAAAGGTTGGCTTAAAGCTCAACATTCAGAAAACGAAGATCATGGCATCTGGTCCCATCACTGCATGGGAAATAGATGGGGAAACAGTGGAAACAGTGTCAGACTTTATTTTTCTGGGCTCCAAAATCACTGCAGATGGTGACTGCAGCCATGAAATTAAAAGACGCTTACTCCTTGGAAGGAAAGTTATGACCAACCTAGATAGCATATTCAAAAGCAGAGACATTACTTTACCAACAAAGGTTCGCCTAGTCAAGGCTATGGTCTTTCCTGTGGTCATGTATGGATGTGAGAGCTGGACTGTGAGGAAGGCTGAACGCCGAAGAATTGATGCTTTTGAACTGTGGTGTTGGAGAAGACTCTTGAGAGTCCCTTGGACTACAAGAAGATCCAACCAGTCCATTCTGAAGGAGATCAATCCTGGAATTTCTTTAGAAGGAATGATGCTAAAGCTGAAACTCCAGTATTTTGGCCACCTCATGCGAAGAGTTGACTCATTGGAGAAGACTCTGATGCTGGGAGGGATTGAGGGCAGGAGGAGAAGGGGACGACAGAGGATGAGATGGCTGGATGGCATCACTGACTCGATGGATGCGAGTCTGAGTGACCTCCGGGAGCTGGTGATGGATAGGGAGGCCTGGCGTGCTGCGGTTCATGGGGTCGCAAAGAGTCGGACACGACTGAGCGACTGATCTGATCTGATCTGATCTTCCTTCTAAGTATCAATTAAAACAACCCAGAAGTAGGTGGAATCATAGTTCAGTTTTACCTCCCAGTTGTAACTTTCATTATTCTTTTATCCATGGGATATTTAAAAATGTGTTTATCATTTCCAAATTTACCTACTTTTTTAACTTATTTTTTAACAAAATCAACTTCTATCTTAATTGTCAAAGAATGTGTCTGTAATTCTGGTATTTTGACATATACCAAGGCTTAGTTTATGGCTTAGAATGTGGCCAATAATTTTCATAACTGTTCTATGTGTTCCTGAAAATGTCCAGTTATTGAATATAGTTTTCTATTAAAGCCCACTGTCTCAGTTCCTCAGATGTATTCATATCATGTATTAATAGCATAAATGAGTGAGGTTACTTGAGGTCAGATGAGACTGGTCTGAGAGGCTCAGGACACCTACTGTCAGCACTCCTAGGGCAGAGAGGCTTAAGATCTGGGCCAACTTGTAACCCTTTCACAGCATAACAGTTTGTCAGAGCACAGCAGCTTATAAGTTTTTCATTGAGTCAATATTAACTATATTTTCTGCATCTTCCAAATCCTTATTGATTTCTTTGTGTATTAATCCATAAATTACAGAGAAAGTTATGTTTAAGTTGATGTAGCTCAGGGCAGGCCATGACAAAATATGCCAGAGTGGCATATTGATTATTTTAAAGTTATTTAAGAAACAGCCAGTGCCAGAAGGACAGTCTGACCCTCTTTGTCCCCTTCCTTTGTTCCCCTGAAAGTAGGAGATAAATCTCCCATGAGAAAGGTAGCCGCCCTGTAGCAGGACGTAGAGAGACATCCTTATCACCAGAGACAGGGAATTAGGGCTGAGAAGGCTGTGTAAACAAATTCTGTTAGATTCTTCACTAATTAGTACTCAGACCTAAGTTTCTTTGTCTTGTCAGTTCCTCACGACTTTATTGTTTCTTTGTCTAAAATGTATGAAAGCTTCCTTCTTTGCTTTGGTACCTTCTCTGAGTCTCAGGGTTTTGGGGGACCCCATAGTTACAAAGCTAAATTGGCTTTTCTTCTATTAATCTGTCTTATTTCAATTATTGCACCAGCAAAAAGAACCAGTAAGAGTAGAGGAAAAACTTCCTCCTCAGAGTCTTACTTTTATACTTTCTCTTTTTGGTTCTGTAAATTTTGGCTTTATGATATTCAGTTCAGTTCAGTCGCTCAGTCGTGTCCGAATCTTTGCAACCCCATGAATTGCAGCACACCAGGCCTCCCTGTCCATCACCAACTCCTGGAGTTCACTCAAACTCATGTCCATCGAGTTGGTGATGCCATCCAGCCATCTCATCCTCTATCGTCTCCTTCTCCTCCTGCCCCCAATCCCTCCCAGCATCAGAGTCTTTTCCAATGAATCAACTCTTTGCATGAGGTGGCCAGAATACTGGAGTTTCAGCTTATCATTCCTTCCAAAGAACACCCAGGACTGATCTCCTTTAGGATGGACTGGTTGGATCTTCTTACAGTCCAAGGGACTCTCAAGAGTCTTCTCCAACACCACAGTTCAAAAGCATCAATTCTTCAGTGCTCAGCTTTCTTCACACAAATTAGAAACACTATATTTCTTAGTAAACATTAAGTTTACCAACTGCAGTGCTTTATTATTGCTTTCTGTCGTCATGTCTGTTTTGCCTAACACTATTGTAACTGTCAATTTATTTTATGTTATTTGCTTATTATATCTGTTTTTAATCTTTATTTTCAACTTTTGTATCCTTTTTTTTAATATATTACTAGTAGGACACTTATAGGTGGATTATTCCTCCATTCTCAAAATATTTGTAAAATATTATTCCTGATAAATTAGTTGATTCAATCTCCTAGTTAAAACAAGAAAAATTGCAGTCATTGGCTTTAAGTTTTTTGATCATGATTGTGACAAAATTGGAAAATGCTAGTGATTATTTCCTGATGTGACTTAACCAATACGACAAGTATTTGTTAGGTTGGTACAAAAATAATTGAAGTTTTGGATGTGAATTTTAAATCACAACTAGGCTCAAATACATCTTTACTAATAAAAATAAGAACCATTGCAATCAACACATTTTTGCCAACAAGAAATAAGTCTGTATATTCCTGTAGTGTAAAAATGAATGCTTCAGGATTTGCTGAACCCTTGGAAAGCATTTTCTGTCTCCTGCTGGCTGTAGAAGCATTTTCCCTACAAAAAGTTGTCAAGGTACTTGAAATGGTACTCAGTTGGCAAGAGGTTAAGTGAATATGGTAGATGAGGCATAACCCAATTTGTTCAACTTTTGAAGCATTGGTTGTGCAACCTGTGGTTGGGCGTTGTCGTGGAAAATAATTGGGTTCTTTCTATTGACCAATGCTGGCTTCAGGCATTACAGGTTTCAGTGCATTTCATCAATTTGCTGAGCATACTTCACAGATGTAATGATTTCACCAGGATTCAGAAAGCTGTAGTAAATCAGACCGGCAGCAGACCACCGAACAGTGACCATGACCATTTCTTGGCACAAGTTTGGCTTTGGGAAGTGAGCTGCTCATTGTTGTTGTATAAAATACACTTCGTTGCACATCAAAATCCAATTGAGAAATGATTCATTGTTGTTGCATAGAATAAGAGAAGACACTTCAAAATGACAGTTTTTAAAATTTGCAGTCAGCTCATGAGGCACTCACTTATTGAGCTTTTTCACCTTTCCAACTTGCTTCAAATTCTGAACAACTGTAGAGCGGTCAACCTTGAGTTCTTCAGCAACTTCTCATGTAGTTGTAAGAGGATCAGCTCCGATGATCCTCTAAGTTGGTCATTGTTAACTTCCAATGGCCAGCCACTAAGCTCCTCATTTTCAAATTTCTTGAACCACCACTGCACTGTACATTCATTTGTAGTTCCAGAGCCAATTGTTGTTGATGTTGATGTTGTTGTTGATGATGTTGCAATTTGTCTTTGCTGCTTTGCAACCCATTTTGAATTCAAATAAGAAAATTGCTCAAATTTGCTTTTTGTCTAACATCATTTCTATAGTCTAGAATAAACAGCAAGTAATAAGTCATTAGCAAAAAAACGAAGTGAGTAGTGTGCATTAAAATGTTGTATAACATAACCATATTTATTTAAGGATGTATTCCAATATCATTGCAAAGTTCAATAATGTAAAACCACAATTACTTTTGTACCAACCTAATACAATCTTTAAAAACCCTGAGAAGACAGTTATAATACTGTCTTCTCACTATAATACAGGTTGGGTAAAATAACTAATCAGAACTGCAAATTTCTTTTGGTTATTATTACAATACATGGCAACAATCTCTAAAGTCTTCAAAGCCTTACAAGAATCTTATCTTTAAATGCTGCTTCCAAGGACAAATTTATATTAATAGAACAGTTATGAATATTCACAAATCCCTTGTTGCACAGGAAACACGATTGATATTCTTGTGAATACTCTCTATTTAATACTTTATCAAATCAAACCATTTGAATTTGTTTTATGATGTAGAAAGCTCTCTGTAACTTCAGGAGAGGGGGGACATCATTTCTTTTAGACTCTTGTTAATTGTGAAGACTTCTACTTTTTTAATGCAAGTCTGTAAACTTCATTACTTAGCATAAAAAGTAAAAAGCAGGCCTGTGACCTCATTTTTATTCGCAAAAAATGGAAAAAGAGGTGAATGGGATTTTATTTATTAACACTGAGAGAGGATTAATGCATATAGCATTAATCGTCCACATTCTGATTTTGCAAATGAGATATGTGCTATTCCTCATTGAGTGCAAAGTATGCAAGAATGGCAAAATTGACAAGATGATGTCAAAAGATCCAGGAAAAGGTATTCCTTTTTTTAGGATAATTAAAGTTTCAAAACTATAGAGCAGAGGACACTGCAGCACTCCTGGCTGGAGGAAGAAGGAAACTTGCTTTCCTAAGTGCCCTGCAAGAGGCTGCAGACCTGCCTTCCTTCTTGTTAGAATCTGATCACCTCACATCTCCATTGCTTGCTCTGACCTGTATCAGAGCTGAACTCTGCAGGCCACTTGATTTACATCTTTGCTGGAACCTTGTCTTTCAGAGCCAGCTAAGCTGACTGAATTAGGTCAAACTGATACCAACTTGGTAATTAAAAATACAGCAAGTGTTACTGTCCTAACAATTTTATAGTAAGATTTAGAGTGGATGAAGTATAATCAGTTAAGAGGTAATTGTTGGTGTTTTAAAACTGGTTGTTTTAATATCTATTTAAAATGTCTGTAAATGTCTTGCTGAATTTTCAGTGATCTCCTTATGGCACAATTATTTTGTGTTTCCTCTGAACTTGTAATAACCAGTAAAGGTATACAAGTATAGTCTTCAAAATCATATGTAATCGTCTAAATTTAAAAGAAGAACAAGCTTATGCATATGTGAGAAATTTCAATATGCATTTTTCTTCCTAAAAAGTGGCTTTTCTATGATCTCTAAGATTCTTCTGAGTGGTATAAAGCAGATACTAACCATGAATGTATGTCAGTGAATCTCATTTTACAAACTTCCCTGCACCCTAAAGGATACAATTTTAGCACTTATTATTTCCTCTTGGAGAAAAGTTAGGTAAAACGTGAAACCAAGGTATTTGTGGATGCATGACTTGGATAAGGCCTGCCTGGAAGTAAACAGAAAACTCAAAATAGCAATGGCTTAAAGAAAACAAATTTCTCTCACATTAAGAAAGCTGGATATAGTTGGCTCAAGGTTGGAGTGATGCTTCATGTCTTAGAGGCTTATGTGCTTTCTGTTGTTTCTCTGCCATCCTTAGCCAGTGGCATCAATCCTGTGATCTAACATGGCTGTTCAAATTCATCCATCACATCTTTTTAATTGAAGTACAGTTAACCTACAACATTGTGTTAATTTCAGGTGTACAACAAAGTGATTCAGTTTTATATATGCATGCTGCTGCTGCTGCTGCTGCTAAGTTGCTTCAGTCGTGTCTGACTCTGTGCGACCCCATAGACGGCAGCCCACCAGGCTCCCCCGTCCCTGGGATTCTCCAGGCAAGAACACTGGAGTGGGTTGCCATTTCCTTCTCCAGTGCATGAAAGTGAAAAGTGAAAGTGAAGTCATTCAGGTGTATCTGACTCTAAGTGACCCCATGGACTGTAGACCATCAGGCTCCTCCATTCATGGGATTTTCCAGGCAAGAGTACTGGAGTGGGGTGCCATTGCCTTCTCAAGTTAAAATGCTAATGGTACATTTTTATTACTCAACACTTGGACCAGTTTTTTAATCTACTGTCTCAATCAATTTAGATGGAAACCAAACCAAATGTCTAACTCTCAAGTTTGGTGATGGATACTGACTTGTTGCTGCTAAGTCGCTTCAGTCGTGTCCGACTCTGTGCGACCCCACAGACGGAAGCCCACCAGGCTCCCCATCCCTGGGATTCTCCAGGCAAGAACACTGGAGTGGGCTGCCATTTCCTTCTCCAATGCATGAAAGCGAAAAGTGAAAGTGAAGCCGCTCAGCGACCCCATGGACTGGAGCCTACCAGGCTCCTCCGTCCATGGGATTTTCCAGGCAAAAGTACTGGGGTGGGGTGCCATTGCCTTCCCCGACTGACTTGTTAAGAAAGTTAATTGTATCAGAAATGGCCAAAGATAGAACTGACTGAAACACTTATTCCATTCTTTCCATTTTTGTTTAAATAAAAATTTCTAAACGAGATAGCTTTCCACACCCATGTTCAATATTAAACAAAACTGAGCACAAAACCAGGTGTTACCTGTAACATTGAAAATTTTTTTCCAAGTTTGTTTTGGGTTTTGTCTGTTATAGGTGTGAACATGACTTTAGAATCCAAAGTCACTGAAGTGACGACCTCTCTTTCCCCTAAAATTGGGATAGAAGACTGGTAAAGGCAAGGCATTTAAAAGCAAGTGGCATTAATAAAATACTTGTCTGTGAAAATACTTTAATATGAACCTGTTGTGGCAGATGTCTTGGTGTTTATTAAAAGCCGCAAACTCTCATTTACATGGATTGAAGGCAATGGCACCCCACCCCAGTACTCTTGCCTGGAAAATCCCATGGATGGAGGAGCCTGGTGGGCTGCAGTCCATGGGGTCGCTAAGAGTCGGACACGACTGAGCGACTTCACTTTCACTTTTCACTTTTATGCATTGGAGAAGGAAATGGCAACCCACTCCAGTGTTGCCTGGAGAATCCCAGGGACGGGGGAGCCTGGTGGGCTGCCGTCTATGGGGTCGCACAGAGTCGGACACAACTGAAGCGACTTAGCAGCAGCAGCATATTTAGATTCATCCTAAATTAGAGATGTTCTTAGTTTGTGAAAACTACAATAAATTTTTATTATTTTTCAACATTTCTAATACTTTTTGTTCAATTTGTCTTAGTTAACCTTTTTTACTTTTAAATATGAGAAACTCAATATATTTAAAGTAGAGATGATTATGATTAAATAGGTAGGATGTAGGGACCATCAGGCCTTGGTGAAGGAAATGGCAGCCTACTCCAGTACTCTTGCCTGGAAAATCCCATGGAAAGAGGAGCCTGGTGGGCTATAGTACATGGGGTCACAAGAGTCAGATACGACTTGATGATTAAACCACCATGGATCTGTTAGAGAGGACCCTGGCTCCCTAGGTTCATTCAGTCTTGGCTCTGTTGTCCGAGGTAACTGCTGGCACAATGGCTACAACCATCTATGGTGTCACCTAAGACAGACCCATGACCAGAGGGAAAAGGGTGGTACCTGAGAACTCATTACTCTGGAGTCAGGCTACATGGAATTAAATCCTGGCTCCAACACTCACTAGCTGTTTGACCCTTGACAAGTTTCTTAACTACTCTATACTGCAGAGACTTCATCTGTAGTACCTAACCCAAGAACGAAGAAGGCAATGGCACCCCACTCCAGTACTCTTGCCTGGAAAATCCCATGGCTGGAGGAGCCTGGTAGGCTGCAGTCCATGGGGTTGCTAGGAGTGAGATACGACTGAGCGACTTCACTTTCACTTTTCACTTTCATGCATTGGAGAAGGAAATGGCAACCCACTCCAGTGTTCTTGCCTGGAGAATCCCAGGGACAGAGGAGCCTGGTGGGCTGCTGTCTATGGGGTCGCACAGAGTCAGATACAACTGAAGCGACTTAGCAGCAGCAACCCAAGAAAACTGAATGGGTTATTTTATTTAAAGCACTTAATAGTAACAGTGCTTGGCAATGGCAAGTGGAGAAGGCAATGGCAACCCACTCCAATACTCTTGCCTGGAAAATCCCATGGACGGAGGCGCCTGGTAGGCTGCAGTCCATAGGGTCGCTTAGAGTTGGACACGACTGAGCTGCTTCACTTCACCAGGGACAATCCAAAACTTGGGCCTATGGTGCTTTTAACCAACTGAAGGGGTCAATTTCTCAATTTATCCAGCTCTGCACTTGGACTATTATTTTAATTCTGAGTCTATATTTGTGAAATATTGGGCAAGTTAATCCTTATCAGCCTTGGTTTTCTCATATGTAAGATTATAAAAGCATCCATCTTTTAGGGTGTTATGTGATTAAATTAGGTATGCAGGTAAGTACTTAGCCCAGGGTCTTGCCCTTAGTAAGTTCTTAATAAATAAGAGTTGTTATGATTTTCTTGATCAGAGTCTTGAATTCCGTTCTCTAGCAACAATCTTCTTTTGTTTACTTTTAGTTTCTCCCCCTTGCAATTATGCCTTGTTTACCAAGCACCAAATTCTCTTTTATAGCATCTTGTTGGCTCTGCCCCCAATGATAGTGCATCTTCTACACCAATCTGTAGATTAGACAGCTATCTTGATTCAGGTACCCACTTCAGATACAGTCAGCCATGACTTAGTAGAAGCTGTGAGTCGGCAGGGTGGCTTCTTTGAAGAGGTTAAAGGAACACAAGCATCATTATTAGTACATCTGTTGAATTTGTCTTATTATCTTCTGTAAATTTTAATGTTCTTGTTTTTCACTGTCTTAATATAAATTATCAATTCTTTTTATCAAATGAAGGCAAAACCTCAGAGATTTAAGTATATGTCAAAACTAATCATACTGCCTTTAATCTGCTAGAAATAAATCCTTTAATACCAAAGGAAAATGAGTTACTGCTCCTACTCTTGAGATTTGAGTTGAACTTTTTGGAACCTTAAGACATTTTCAGTGAAAATCTTAAGACTGTGGAATTCATCTGTTTTTTGAGTCAAAATGTTCTCTGTTTTCTTTACATTTTTTCAGCTGAAATGTGAAAGTTTATAATGATATGTAATACTAAAATAACAGATTTATAACTAATAATCCAGCCATGAAAATAAAATGGAATCATAAAATACTGATATAATCTAGAAGCTGTCATAAAAAGAATAAAACAAGAACAGATGGGACAAATAAACATATCAAAAGTGTTGTTTTGAACCCAATAATATCAATAACTGCACTAAATGAAAATAAACACCCCAATTAAATGATAGATTTTCAGACTGGATTTTTTTAAAAAGCAAAATTATATGTGGCCCACAAAAAGTGCACTTTAAGTATACAAGATATAACTAGGTTGAAAAGATATAAAAAGATATCATGCTAACATTAATCAAAAGAGCTAAAATAACAATATTAATATCAGACACAGTAGATTGCAGAGAAAACAATACTACCAAGGACGAAGATGGTTATATCAAAGTGATGAAGATTTAATTCATCTCAAACTAATGCTCTGAACACGTATGCCCTATTAATAGTAGAGCTTTAAAAAACATGAAGATAACCGACAGACTGGTACAGAGAAACAGACAAAAGTACAAATACAGTCAGATTTCAACAATCTCCTCTCAATAATTGATAGAACACAGAGGCAAAATTGGTGAGGATATGCATGTGTGTGCATGCTCACTCACTTCAGTTGTGTCCAACTGTTTGCCACCCCACAGTCTGTAGCCGACCAGGCTCCTCTGTCCACAAGATTCTCCCAGCAAGTATACTAGAGTGGGATGCCATGGCCTCCTCCAGGGGATCTTCCTGACCCAGGGAGGGACCCATGTGCCCTGTGTCTTCTGCATTGGCAGGGGCATTCTTTACCACTAGTGCCACCTGGAAGACTTGAAAAACTCTATCAACCAAACTGACCTAACTGACACTTACAGAACACTCTATCAACAATAGAATACACATTTTTCAAGTGCACACCGTTATCCACCAAGATAGACTATATTCGGACAGTAAAGCCACAATAAATATAAAAAGATTCAAGTCATATGTTCTAGGACCACAGTAGGATTAATTTAGGAGTCAACAACATAAATATCTGGAAAATCCTCAAATATTTGGAAACTATAAAATACATTTATAAATAACCCATTGCTTAAAGCAGAAATCAAAAGGGAAATTGAAAGTATTTGAAATGAATGAGTATGAAAACATCAAAGTTTGTGGGATATAGCAAAACAATATTTTAGAAAGGGGAAATTTATGAGACTGACTACTTTAGACAAGAAAAGTTTTATATCAATGACCTCAGTTTCCACCTTAAAATGTTTTTTTTTTTTTTTAAATGAAACATAAAATAGGCAGAAGAAAGGATATAATATAGATCAGAGGGTAAGTCAATGAAACAGAAAATATAAAAACAACAGGAAATTGAACAATAACTTTTTCAGGGTATCAAAATTAACAAACCTCTGCTGCTATCGCTTCAGTCGTGTCCGACTCTGTGCAACCCCATAGACGGCAGCCCACCAGGCTCCCCCATCCCTGGGATTCTCCAGGCAAGAACACTGGAGTGGGTTGCCATTGCTTTCTCCAATGCATGAAAGTGAAAAGTGAAAGTGAAGTCACTCAGTTGTGTCTGACTCTTCACGACCCCATGGACTGTAGCCTACCAGGCTCCTCTGCCCATGGGATTTTCCAGGCAAGAGTACTGGAGTGGGTTGCCATTGTGGGTAAAAATAAGCAAATTATCAGTATAAAAGAAAAGTCACTACAAATTCTACAGATATTAAAAGAATAATAGAGAGTATTTGAACAACTTAATACCAGTAAATTTAACAAATTCCTCAAAAGACACATTCACCAAGATCACACATTAAGAAGTAGGTAACTTAAAGAGCCTTATATTTATTAAAGAATTTAAATTTGTAGCTAAAAATCTTCCTAATGGGCATCAGATATATCTGGTATGCAAAACTTTAAAATATTTTAGAATTCAAATGATATAAACCAGAGGCAAAAAATTCAAATATTTCTAGATGCCAGGTAAGTAATACAAGTGAATCCTGTGGAATAGTTACAGGAAAAAATAGCTGCCATAAACACAATCTAACTTTATTTTTATTGAACCATGGTAATATATAAACATGTAACAACATAAATGTGATAGCAAAAAATTTATTTTAAATTAAACATTAAACACAAAGTCAATATGTATTATTAACTTCATTTTGGTTCTTTAGAATCAGAAACCTGACTTCTTCTGACCTTAGATATTAATATTTTTTGCCTTTTCTATGGCATTGTGGACAACTTGAAAAATTTTATAATCAGCATTTGTTTTTCTACAGATTCATAATGGAAAATAATTATTGATAGAAGTAGGCACTTCCAAATAGGGATAGAAGTTTTACACAAAATGTGCTCTTTCTTCCTCTTTTTATGTGGGTGGTTCCTTCTCATTGTTCAGTTCTCAGAATTAAGATTTCCTTCAGAGATGCCCTCTTGCTATTATTATCTCTCATTATTTTTTATTAATAGTATTTTTTTTTACTAGTAGCTACACTTCTCTTTAACCTAATACTCATCTTCTGTTCAATGGGTGCAGAGCCTGTTTCCATCGTCATTGTATAACTTATGACATCAACAGCCACGGGAGCTCCACAGGTAATTGAAGAGTCACTAAAATCTTCTAAGCTCTGGTCAGAGAGCAGGAGCAATAGCTGTCAAGTATAATGTTTTTGTTCAGTGATTTTGACCAAATTGTCTACTCCAAATGGAGCGAGATAGAAAGCATTTTAGAAAAAAAATTTTTGGAGAGCAATTTAAGAGTGCTTATTAGCGTTTAAACAGGGCACACACTTTGACCTAACTCTTAGCCTTTCAGAAATATAATCTATAGAGACTTATACAATGCACACCTTTTAAAGCAGCAATCCTTTTCCTAGACATTTGGCCACAAGAAGTCAGAAAAGTACCAAACATGTGCAAAGATGGATTCTCATTAAAATGTTATTTGTAAAAGCAAGAAAAACCAAAGATTGGAAATGAGCTTAATGTACTTCAAAATTATCTAAGTTTTGGTACAATCATCAATGAAATACTATGCAGTCATTAAATTAAAATTATTAACTATAGTTATAGTTAAAAATAACAGTGGAAAGAATTTATGATATATTAAGTGAAAAAAGCTTAAATAGTAAGTGTACAATCATCATTCCCCCTTTTTCTTTTTTGTTAAAAAAAAAAAATTACTGGCCTATATATGGGTATATGTATGGTCATGCTGAGAAAAATATCTAAAAAATATATAGAAAGTTGATCACTGCAATTATCTCTGGCTAGTGGAATACCTAAATTATTTTTATACCATTTGTTGTTATAAGGAGTATGCATTAATTTTATTTCTACAACTAAAATTTCCATTTGTGGAAAATATTAAGAAGTTTATCCCTCTACCCTTAGCAATAAGTTTAAATGCCTCCCATGCCTTTCAATCAGAAATTTTCTCCAATTATGGGGTATTTCACATTCAGAAAGGAGAACTTTAAAAAAAAATTGACTTCTTTCAAGAACATATGCTTAAAACCTTTTTTCTGGGGAGGTTTACGTCACTGAGTATTGTTGTGAAGTTATGGCTTCTATCAGGATCAATCTGCAAACTTGATTTTATTTACATTTTACTACATAGGTGTTTTTTTTAAGTGAATTCAAATAACTAAATAGCTAATTTGTATGGTATTCCATTTGGCGTGTATAACATAACCTCTGAATAAAAGGTAAGCGACCATCCCACCAACAGACGATCAGATCATCACCATGACAAGTCATGCTGTGTCACATGGGTCTTCATTTCTTTGACAAACACGTCCAGTAAGAGCCAGTTCACTGAGCTAGATCATAGTCTAGCGAGTGTAAACTTTCTTTCTGTGCACGGATCAATCCAAACAGCCTGATGGGATCATCATGAATGTTTTCCTCTGTTGCCTCACTTTCTGGTGGGTAACTGTCCACCAAAGTGGTCTTAGAAAGGCTGATATCCTTTGCATGCATCTGCCTCTCTTCATCCTTGTCTGACAAATGAGTTCTCTGTTTCTGGGGCTTTCTTCGCTTCCCCTCATTGTTGTGATCTAATGAGGCATAGCATACCCTTACTTCAGTTTCCTAAAAGAAAAAGACATGGTAAGTTTTCACTGTTAGCCATTCTTTAACTTTGACTTCTGCAAAACTCTCCTGCTGCTGCTGCTGCTAAGTCACTTCAGTCGTGTCTGACTCTGTGCGACCCCATAGACAGCAGCCCACCAGGCTTTCTCATCCCTGGGATTCTCTAGGCAAGAATACTGGAGTGGGTTGCCATTTCCTTCTCCAATAGAGGAAAGTGAAAAGTGAAAGTGAAGTCGCTCAGTCATGTCAGACTCTTAGCAACCCCATGGACAGCAGCTTACCAGGCTCCTCCGTCCATGGGATTTTCCAGGCAAGAGTACCAGAGTGGAGTGCCATTGCCCTCTCCACTGGGAAACTCTAAAGCCTACCAAAAACACACAAGTTCGTTTTCTGGTCTTCATGGCCTTATTTGCCAAATTTGTCAATCAAAGTGATAACTACAAATAGTAAATTCAAGATTTTGGAGTGGAAAATGCTTAAAAGAAAACAGTTTTCTTTCTTATACTCAGAATACACATGAACTTTTTAGATGGATTTTTTTAACCAGTTTCTCCCCCTGCATTCACCTCAGGAAGTGCCTGCCCTGTATTTCACCTACCAAGTAACAATACTCTGATTTGTTAAACTGGGAACACAGCATGACAGGAAGGAATATAACCAATCAGATATGCTTTACATATGTTCAATAATTGGTTATTTGATACCCACAAAAGTCTCTACTTTCTCTACATTTGAGACTCACAAGTATAAGGTTAACAGGGTTTATTTGTATGACTGGGGCTTCCCTGATGGCTCAGTCAGTAAAGAAGATACTTGCAATGCAGGAGACCCACCTTTGATTCCTGGGTTGGGAAGATCCCCTGGAGAAGGGAATGACAACCCATTTCAGTACTCTTTCCTGGGAAATCCCATGGACAGAGGAACCTGGCAGGCTATAGACCATGGGCTTGCAATGGTTGGACATGGCTTGGCAACTAAACAACCAACAACCATTTATATGACCAGCATTTAGCGAGAGTTGCATTTCCCATTTTCCCCTATTACTTCTTTCCTGCCTACCTGTCCCCAGATCCTCTTTGAGCTCATTTAGGTTGGTCTTGGATTCATTTGCATCCAAGAAAGCCTGGCAGTCCTCTCTGGCCTAAATCTGGGTCAGCACTAGATTAAGAAGGGCAGGAGACTAGAGAAACTTGCAGAAAGCAATAAGCCCGAAGACAAGATCTTGAATTTGGTATTTGAAAGTTTTAGGATTGAATTCCAGCTGTGACATTCTGATCATGGGACCCTGGGCAGTTCTTTTTTTTTTTTTTTAAACTATCAATATGTTTAACCTCTTGCTATCAAATGAGAGTACCTATCTTAGAATGTTGGGTGGTAAGATCCCCTGGAGGAGGGCAAGCAACCCATTCCAGTATTCTTGCCAGGAGAATTCCATGGATAGAGGAGCCTGGGATTACAATGAGTTGGACATGACTGCAGTGACTTAACACACATCTTACAATGTTATTAGCAAATGGAGGTAATTTACAGTTGACCCTTGAACAATATGGGAGTGAGGGATGCCAATCCCTTGAGCAGGTAAATATACATATAATTTATATGTAATTTAATATTACATATAATTTTATAGTCTGCCCTCCATATCCACAGTTCTGTACCCACAAATTCAACTAACCCCTTGCTATATAGCTCTGTAGTATGCATCTAGTGAAAAAACTCAATGTTTTAAGTAGACTGCACAGTTCAAACCTGGTTTTCGAACCAAGATAAGGTCCAAGGTATGGTGGTATTATAATAATCAGAGCTGTAGGCTAAAACTTTAGAACAGCCATTGAATAAACAAAAATAAGGGTTTACCATTCAGAGTAAGCCAAAGTTATATCAATTTGTGGGGTTTGGGGTAAAGAAGCAACATTTGGATTAACAACCCCCCCCCCCCCCCCCCACTCCCCGCCCCAGTGCATGGATTAGCTTCTCCCTGTCGGCACTTGTTTTCATGCTAAAAGTTAAAAAGTCTTATCTCCTCTACCAGGCAGGGGGATGGTTCTATTTACAACCTCTCTGGTATCTTTGGTCTGACTTTATTTCTAAAATAATTTCTGGATAATTGTAGATAGGTAATGGTATCATTGCCATCACATCTCTATACTCTGCCAGTTAGCCCATATGCTATTTTCAAATTATCTTCCTAAGGCATAACTTTTATATTTTACCATCCTGGCCCTGAAACTTTAGCCTAGAGTCTGAATTTTATAGCATAACATTCAAGGTTTCCTATGCTCATAATTCACACCTTCTATTTGATTCCCAGTACTCTCCTACATAAACTCTGTATTTCAAGCAAACTGGACATTTCACTGCTTTCTTAACATAACTCATGTTTTAAGACCTGCTTTGCCTTTGCCTAGATAGAGAATATGTCAGTGAAGTTAGCAAAATTACCAAAAGGCATTCTGTAACAGAGAGGGGTGGATAACTTTTTTGACTGTCTAGCACTTTGTTCTATTCTCTTTCTTTAATAAATTCCCCACTTTGTTTTAGGAAATTTCTTTCCTCTATCTGGTCCTGGAGAGCCTATCAATTACAATGCTATATCCCATCTCAGAACCGGAATAGGCATTCAACCCAGGCTGGGACTAATTACACTACCCATCCTCCTGCCAACAGAAGTTGGGCCAAGAGTAGTCATATGACTTCAGCAGAGCCAGTTACATGGCCTTTTGGGGACTGAGGTACAGGTGCAGAAATAGAAAAGATATCTTTCCCTGGATTTGGGAGAAAGAAAATCTGGGTCTCCTGTGGCTTTCCCAGCCTCAGTGGAAGAGCCTGTTGGTAACAGAAGAGAATAAAGTCAGTAACAAAGAAATAGGGAGAAGAAATGGAGGAGCCCTCATATTCAATCATTTCAAAAACAAGACACCCTCATATCTCAGTTATATGAACCAGTGACTTCCATTTTATGATATAGCTTGAACTGAGTTTTTGTACTTATTACTGAAAGCATTCCAAAAGTTTGTCTGGTCAACAACTGGTCAACATTTATAAGTCCTGCAGAGTTCATTGAATGTGAGTCTTGAGAAAAGACCACAAATTGTACATGTAATGGTCATTTGTGATTTACCAAGTATTGTTTCAGTTGAATAGATGGGTGGAAGATACACGTGCATTGCATGCTTATGCATGTTCAGTTGTGTCTGACTCTTTGCAACCCCATGGACAGTAGTCCACCAGGCTCCTCGTGCATGTAATTTTCCCAGCAAGAATACTGGAATGAATCACCATTTCATCCTTCAGGGGATCTTCCTGACCCAGGGATCAAACCTGTGTCTCCTGTCTCCTGCATTGGCAGGTGAATTCTTTACCACTGAGTCACTTGGGAGGCCCAGAAAATATATAGACAGGAATAAAAAACATGTGTATCTCTGAATATAAATGGAAACTGGAGAAAAGTAAAAACCAGTTTAGGAATTAGAGACAAAAATAGGTTGAAGTGAAAGTTTTGTTGTTTTGGCAGAGATTTGGGCATATTTGTAAGTCAATAGTACTTCATTCATTTAAAGAAATGGAGACAAATAATTGAAGGTGCAAGATCTTGAAAGAAGTAGAAGAAATAGTCAAGAGCCCAAATAGGACTGTTGGCTTTGGAAAGGGGAAAGGATGCTTCTGACATGGAGGGAAAGGAGGGATGGGTGAGGTTTTGATGTGAGGATAAGAGAAAAATAAGTTCACATTGATGCCCCTAAAATTTTTTAGGGAACTCTCATGAACCCATTTTGTCACCAAGTTTCCCAGTCAACTCTACCTGGTTAATAGCAGACTTAGAGACTGAAATTGCAACTTTTGAATTGTACACATCATTTTCAAAGGACAAGGAACTTTTTCCTGTTTCCAATATTTGATCCATAAGCTTCTTTTGCATTGCATTATGGATTCTTCACACTTTTGTAATGTAATTGACCAAAGTAACTGAGTACCATAGTAGCTAACTGGGCAGTGCTTTGATGATAACTGTCATTGTGACCCCATGGACTATACGGTTCATAGAATTCTCCAGGCCAGAATAATGGAGTGGGTAGCTGTTCCTGTCTCCAGGGGATCTTCCCAACCCAGGTCTCCCACATTGCAGGTGGATTCTTTACTAGCTGAGCCAGCAAGGAAGCCCAAGAATACTGGAGTGGGTAGCCTATTCCTTCTCCAGTGGAAATCTTCTCCACCCAGGAATTGAACCACAGTTTCCTGCATTGCAGATGGATTCTTTACCAAGTGAGCTACTAGGGAAGCCCTCTAATAAAATGGAATTGAGCAAATGTAAGGAGATTACTTCTGGTGGGATAAATTGGGAAATTGGGATTGATCTATGCACACTGCTTACTATATGTAAAATAGATAGCTAATAAGAATCTACTGTATAGCACAAGGAACTCAACCCAATACTCTGTAATGACCCATATGGGAATAGAATCTATAAAAGAGTGAATATATATATATATAGATAGATAGATGTACACCTGGAACAAATACAGCATTGTAAATCAACTATGCTCCAATAAAAATTAATTTAAAAGTAGAGATTACTTCTAATTTGTGCAATTAAATTTGTGAGAAGGATGAAGACTAATTCCCTTAGAAGTGTCTTTAAATATATAATTTATAAAATAACACTTTTAAAGACACTTTAAGGCTCTGCACAATTTCCTCTTGAGTATAAACCAGATGCAGCATAAATAAGGCTGACCTATTTAATTTACATGTATTAAACAGCAACTTCTATTCAAACAGCAACAGAAGTCTCAGTTCTACAACTAAGATGCTATGGATCTCTGCATTTCTGGTGGTATAGTTACATTTTAACCTTTCTCAAAAGGTTTTCATTTTATTATCATGAATTTTGCAAATCATATTAAAACAAGCAGTTTTTTTCATACCTGTTATCTAAAATACATGTAACAATTAATTGAATGTCACATGGCAGATTTGCCCATGAGAGAGTTACTTTATATTCTGCTTAAACCTCACCACATCTTGTTTTCATTAAAAAACTTTTAAAGAATTTGATTTTTAGAAGGCTCCTATAAAGAAAAAGGAAATTCTATCTTAATGGGAAGTTTCCAAGTTTTGACCCATCTTTGGGAGGAAAATGTTTTCTGTCAAGTGGGACTAAGTTTGGATTCTGTTTCCCTACTTAGTTTCTGAGTCTCTAGGGCAAGTTTTATATCATCTCTGTCAAATGGGAATAATCATGCTGCCTCCCTCATAGGAATCTAAAATCTAATGCCTGTAAAGCACATAAGACAAGTCTGACGTATAACGACTACATAGGAAATGCTGGCCCCATGCCTGTTTCTAGGAAATAGCATGAGAGCACATAACAAAAGGGGTGGGATAGGGAAAGAGAAGACAGAACCATTATAACTGAAATTCATAACACTTCAACCACACATACGCTAAGAACTGTGAACAGTAGTGCTATGTCTGAGGAGGCTGAACTGATGTGGGTAGGAAAAGTATGCTGCTGCTGATGCTGCTGCTAAGTCGCTTCAGTCGTGTCCAATTCTGTGTGACCCCATAGACGGCAGCCCACCAGGCTCCCCTGTCCCTGGGATTCTCCAGGCAAGAACCCCGGAGTGGGTTGCCATTTCCTTCTCCAGTGCATGAAAGTGAAGTCGCTCAATCATGTCCAACTCTTAGCAACCCCATGGACTGCAGCCTACCAGGCTCCTCCATCCATGGGATTTTCCAGGCAAGAGTACTGGAGTGGGGTGCCATCGCCTTCTCCTAGGAAAAGTATAAATTACTCATTTCTTCTTGAGTTTTTCTATTTCTGCTTATGCTTTAGTCCGGCCTGTCCCCCACAAGCCATGTGTAAATCTTGCCACAAGACAATAGCCACAGAGCTTGTATTAAATTTACACTCATTTTCCGTATTATGTTCTTTTACAGTTAATTTCTTTTCACTAAGGTCTTTCTCTCCCCATCCACCATCCATTCCTGACATCTGGGTCTTCTGAGCATTCTGTATGTGTCATTTTTTATAATTATTTCTATGATACATATAACTTTTCTTTGCTCTGAAAGAAAAAAAAGCTTAATTATTGAGTAAGATAATCCACTTTTCCCTTGAAATCTACTGCGTTTGTATTTGTACACAATTTTGACTCTTTAAGTGTGGTTCTGAAAACTAATTGCCTTCTGAGTTTTTCCTTAGAGCTTAGGTGCTAGAATTTGACAGCAGTTCAGAATGCAAAATTTCTAACAGGCTGCTTCTGATGTTTATCAGAATATGCTGCCTTTATGCTCTTGAAACAGGCAGTTGTGCCGTGACCAAGGCTGAATCTGGCCCATGATACAGAAAACAAAACTTACCTGTGAAGGTGGGGCGGCTTGCAGTTTGTTCGCAGATCTGTCTGGTCGTGCTTTCATCTGTTCGTAGCAGTTTTCATCCACTGGTTCTGGGGAGTTGAAAAGAGATTTACAATGGAAAAATTAAAAAATGCTGGCACAAATCATAATGCATGACCCAAACAACACTTTGCTATAAATGTGAAACCCTCGGGAGTCATTTGATTAGTCTATTTTTGTGGTGGTGCAAGGGTAAGGAGGTACAAACTGCTCTCTGCAGAGCAGACTGTGGAGAAGCCTGTTGCCCAACAGTATTAACAATTAGACAAAAGACAGTCACTTGGATATTACTCTTTTTATACCATCGCAGGACATGACAGTCTCTGCTCAAACTACCGTTTATATGTTACGGGGATCCCATGAGTTAAAGGCTTGCCTGTGCCCTCCTATTTAAGTATGATTACAAATGGCGCAGATGGCTAAACACAGAGCATATATATTGATGATCAAAATTTGGTAATTTTTTCCATAAGAAAGATATTTTACTCAGAGGCCTTTTTAACCCTATACTGTTTTTGAAAAAATATATTGTAGATTATGTTATCCCACATATCAGTGACAGGACAGTTCATCCAGGCTGTTTTGAGGGGTATACAGTGGGGTATGTAATGCTGATACTAAGTTGTTGGGGGGGTTTGGCCATGTCCACCAGCCAGCGGGCATGAACCTATTTCCCTCTGTGGGGGATGCTTACTGAGTCATCCATATCTTTCTTTCCCCAGATACTCTATTTAAAAGGAGAGCTAATGACTTGTAGGGTGGAGAGAAATGTTGCAAAAATGTTGATTGCACCAATTTGACTCCATAGATGAAAAGATGTGTTTATAATACAAGGTACTTGGTAATGCTCCAAACCTTTCTGAAAAGCAATGTGGAGAACTGGCCCATAATGTTTCTCAAAGCATAAACCATGGGAAACATGCATTAGAATCACCCAGGAGGCTTGTTAAATAGGAGGTTCCTAAGTCCTACTGTGGAATTACTAAATCAGAACCTGTAAGAGAGGCACCTGTGCTCACTGCTCATGAAGACTGCAGATATGGTGGGCTTTGAGCTACCAGGATAAAAAGAAATTAAGTCCTCAAATAGTATAAGTGGGCACCACAATTCTGCAAAGGGAAACCGGAAGGAAAATTCTTTAATAGTCTATTCCTGAAAAATGGTTTTGATTCCTCAGAGAGCAGAGGATTAAAGGATACTTTACAATGGTGGCGGGAGGTGGGGAGAGACAAAGATTATTTAAATTCTTGACTCCTATAAAATTCTCATGTCTTTAACTTTAGGAGATTTCACACTGTCTTGATATATCGAGGTTCAGATAAATTTAATTCATTACTGGGAATCTGTGTTTGAGATACCAATCAACAGGAGTTAACCCCACCTACCCACACTCCACCAATCATGAATTAAGTGCTTACAGGGCAAGGATAGCGATCATTGGTAGCCCTTGTCTGACAGCTTCTCTCATCAGAGGGCTGGGATCAGATCACAGCTGTTTGTTTTGAGACATTTAGGGGTTTTTTAGTTGTGGGGGAGTGGAACATTTCAAGGAATAAAGGATGCTGGGAACTGAAGAGTACTTGTTACAAAAGAACAAAAAGTGTACAACCCATCACTCAGTGATGGTTTGGCTCTTCTCTTTCCTGCTTGTCATCAGTGTAACCCTATATTTGCTACTTTAAAAGAACCAGTTAAAACAAAGGAAATCAGAGAATCTGGTTTTTGTTGTAGATATGCTTTTGTATACAGAGCATAAAGCACTGTTCCCCTGGGCAATCTTCTGTTCTAGAAAGAGCTTTATTTCATAGAAATCTGTGTGTGTCAGAATTCATGGTAATTGAGTCTTCCGGTATTCTCACTACAAACTAGAGTGAAATAAAGAGAATATAGAAAAACAGGATGTTGATTCACACTGAATGTTGCAATACAACGTACAATATGCAGCTTTGAAAATACATGATAAATGATATGCTAAATATACTTGAATGTATGGTTACCATTGAAATATTTAAATATGATTGTGACAAAAAATAAGCTACCTCAAATTCTTTGTGGAATTATATGGGGGTAATTGATTTATAGGTAAATTTAATTTTTGGAAAAATAAAACTTACCTAAGGCCACATTATCTACATTACCATAAATTGGTGTGTCTTCGAGATCATACTCATCTTCCCTATAAGAAGAAAATAATTTGCCTTGTTAGAATCTACATAGTTCATATCTAATTTCTCAGCTATTTTCAGTATTGGGTAAATTATCTCACATTCTTATCCAGCCTTGACCACCCAAGGTAGATATGCAAGTGAGTCAGTAAATAAAAGTGTGCATACATGTATGTGTCTGAATTTGAAAAGTATATTCTGGATCTTCTTTTACTGAATAATAGCAAATACTTATTTAACATTTACTGTGTGTCAGGAGTTACTTGAAGTACATTATATATATTCATTCCTTTTATATTTCTCACAATAATTTAACCAGACAGGCACTATAGCATTCCCATCTTATAGATAAGGAACCTGAGACACAGATTGGTATATAATATGCTGAAGGTCACACAACCAGGAAATGGCAGAGCTGGGATTAGAACCTAGATTATCTGTGCCCTAAACAAAATCACTGCAGATGGTGATTGCAGCCATGAAATTAAAAGACACTTACTCCTTGGAAGGAAAGTTATAACCAACCTAGATAGCATATTCAAAAGCAGAGATGTTACTTTGCCAACAAAGGTCGATCTAGTCAAGGCTATGGTTTTTCCAGTGGTCATGTATGGATGCGAGAGTTGGACTGTGAAGAAAGCTGAGCACCGAAGAATTGATGCTTTTGAAGTGTGGTGTTGGAGAAGACTCTTGAGAGTCCCTTGGACTGCAAGGAGATCCAACCAGCCCATCCTAAAGGAGATCAGCCCTGGGTGTTCATTGGAAGGACTGATGCTGAAGCTGAAACTCCAGTACTTTGGCCACCTCATGCGAAGAGTTGACTCATTGGAAAAGACCCTGATGCTGGGAGGGATTAGGGGCAGGAGGAGAAGGGGATGCCAGAGGGTGAGATGGCTGGATGGCATCACTGATTCGATGGACATGAGTTTGAGTGAACTCTAGGAGTTGGTGATGGACAGGAAGGTCTGTCGTGCTGCGATTCATGGGGTTGCAGAGTCAGACATGACTGAGCGACTGAACTGAACTGAAACTATACACTGTACTTCCTGTTTGTTTGCCAAGAATATCACTCTGACCCCTAACACTGTTTACTAAATATTGACAGTGATGAAAAAACAAGAGGCCAGAGAAATATTGTAGACTCAGCTTGGCAGATGCAATAAAATGATGATTACCTGTTATATCCAAATACTGTTCTGTTTTACATACATTATATAAAAAACCCAGGGAAATTCTACAAAAATATTATTTCCCACTTTTCAGATAGATTAACATATTCCCCTAACCTTATGTGTAATATCAGCAATAAATAGCAAATGTCAAAGATTTCTTTATGCCAGCACTCATTCAACCCTCAGGACAACCCTACGAGATTCATTTTTCAGAACGCCCTCTTCGTGCGCATAAGGAATTTCCAAGCTATAGAGGCAAATTGTCAAAAGACATATAGCAACTGACAGTGCTAGGATTGTAATTGAAGTCTGGCCCTAAAGCTCTAAATATTATTTGCTCTTGATGTTTGATTAAATTTCCTTATTGCTTCATCTGAATAATCCTATTAGGATTACAGTAGGCAACTACTCGGGAAGGCAATGGCACCCCACCCCCAGTACTTTTGCCTGGAAAATCCCATGCATGGAGGAGCCTGGTAGGCTCCAGTCCATGGAGTCTCTAAGAGTCGGACACGACTGAGCGACTTCACTTTCACTTTTCGCTTTCATGCATTGGAGAAGGAAATGGCAACCCACTCCAGTGTTCTTGCCTGGAGAATCCCAGGGACAGGGGAGCCTGGTGAGCTTCCGTCTATGGGGTCACACAGAGTCGGACACGACTGAAGCGACTTAGCAGCAGCAGCAGGCAACTACTATTGTCACGGGCAGTGACAATGGCCCTGGTGACCAGCTGTCACAATAGCAGGCTGGCAACAGAAGAACATTTTAGGCAGTGAGTGGCATTTCATAAAATAGCAGCAACTGCTTTAACTTTGAGATTATATATCACCAAGAGCTGGAGGGAATTGCATCAAAAGGAAAAACTCTTATCACTAGGCATAACACCTGTATTAGTCCCATGCTTCTGAAAGAAGACAGTATACTTAAATATCAAGAATGTATCCTTAAAAAAGATCAAACAATACCTGTATGATATTATTTGAAAAGTCCAGTTGCTGGTATGTATTTGCCTTATTTGATAACAAAGAAACTCGTCCATACCCTTTCTGTCTGTTGGTAATTCACTACAGCTTAATATTGGGATACAAAGTTAAGTCCCTGCTAATGGTTTTTCTCTGGCTATGCAGAGAATAAAATAGCAAAAGGTGAGGAATTTTTAATAAGACAATCCATCCATTTTCCCAGCACACATGAATAGCAAATACAACCTGCAAATGATAAATCATGTCCAAAAAATGAACATTTCATTCCCTATGAAGAAAATAGGACGTGATTTATAAGGCAGTGGCCTGTGTCTGCAAGCAGGTCTCAAATGATTAATCATCACAAATAATGTAATATAAAGAAGCAGTCTAACCAACAAATTAATAAGTATATTTTTACTTGGCAATGCCAAATAGCTCCAGCCTATTGCAAATATCTAATAAACTTCAAGCACAAATGTTTGGCAATGTTTATGCTGAAGACATTACTATTTAGAGTAAATTAATATATATGCCCAGAGGCTAGTGCACCTCTGAGTTTTGGGCCAGATCAGGTTCTCTATTGTTCTCAACATGTCTGAAATGATCCTCTAACCAATTAGAACATTTACTGACACTCCAAAATTTAAAATAATATTGTGATTGTGTTGTTCAGTCACTGAGTCATGCCCAGCTCTTTGTAACCCCAAGAATTGCAGCACGCCAGGCTTTCCTCCCCTTCACCATCTCCTGGAGTTTGCTCAAACTCATGTCCATTGAGTCAGTGATCAACCATCTCATCCAACCATCCAACCATCTCATCCAACCATCCAACCATCTCATCCTCTGCTGCCCTCTTCTTTTGCCCCCAATCTACATCTTTACGGTTCAGATTTTCCACTTTCACATAAATTTTCTCTAGTCTCTATTTTTAAACTTCTTATTCATATTTTATCATTTTTATTGTGAAGTCCTTTTAAAGAAAATGCCTCATACTTTATTATTTAAGATTAAATAAGTGAGTTCAATTTTTAAAACATCATTACTTTTGCCTGGGTGACTTTGAACATAAATTCCTGAAGTTTAAATTTCCTGATTTAAAAAACAGAAATATTAAATTATTTCCTATGTTGTTCTTTTCAGCTTTCAAATTCTAAGACATAAATATGGGTTTCACATCCAAATAAAAATGAAAAACACTTCTGGAAAACTAAATAAAACTATTTTAAGGGTCTGGAAAGTTGAAAGATTGAGCAATGTCTGTCAGACATTGGTTTTGATTAATTTTATTTGTTTAATAGATATTTGTTTGAAAGACTTCCCTGGTGGCTCAGATGGTAAAGCGTCTGCCTACAATGTGGGAGACCCAGGTTCAATCTCTGGGTCAGGAAGATCCCCTGGAAAAGGAAATGGCAACCCACTCCAGTATTCTTGCCTGGAAAATCCCATGGATGGAGGTCTTGCTAGGCTACCGTCCATGGGGTCGCAAAGAGTCAAACATGACTGAGTGACTTCACTTTCTCTGAGTAGGCAGATAAAAGTTTGGGCTTTGTCCAGTGTATAAATGTTACTTAAAGCCATGAGAGAGGATGAAATTACTAATGACATGAGTGTAGATAGAGAAGAGGTTCACTAGGTGAGCCCTGGGCACTCTGTCATCTATGGTTCAGGAGCCAGCAAAGGAGGAGCTGCAGGTAATTGAGGAGGAAAGCTAAAATGGAGGTGGGCCTCAGAGCCTGGATATGCAAGTGTCTCAAAATTGGCACTAGTGGTAAACTCGCCTGTCAGTGCAGGAGACCTAAGAGACGCGGGTTCAATCCCTGGGTCGGGAAGATCCCCTAGAGGAGGGCATGGCAACTCACTCCAGTTTTCTTGCCTGGAGAATCCCATGGACAGAGGAGCCTGGTGGGCTACCGTCCATAGAGTCACAAAGAATCAGACATGACTAAAGCAACTCAGCACACACACAAGTACAGAATGACAATGTGTCATGCTATAGACGGACCACATGTGAGACTAAGATTTGCCACACGTATTTCACTGGTGACCCTGACAAGAGCTGAGTCAGTGGATTATTGAGGACAGAGAATTGAATAGAGTAGGTTCAAGAAAGAAGAGGAAGAGAAGCCAGCAAATATGGACAGAATGTACATGGAACTTCCAAGTTTTCCTGTAAAGAGTACAGAACAATGAAGAGGTGACTACAGGCAACCTGGTATCAAGAGAGTCTGTCTTGTCTTAAAGATGTAAGATGTTAATGTCTGTTTATATACTGATGGGAATCAGACCAAAGAGACCAAAAAAAAAAAAAAAAAAAAAGACACAAGAGAGAAAAGGGAAAGTTGCTGCAGCAATATGTTCCTGTGTATACGCTCAATAAATTTTTACTTTGATAAGGACTGTACCATGAGTATAGGTTTCCTGAACTTGGCATGAGCAAACATCAAAGATAGACACTTGATCCAGGAGAAAAATGTAAACCCTAGCAATTTTTGTATGGCTAGGAACCAGTAGTGTTTCCTATGAGGAGATATGTTAATAGGGTCTCAGAGATATGACATCTAATACTAAATTTTCATTTTGATCAGTGTTCAAGTGTTCTCTTCTAATAATGCCCACTTTTTATTTTAAATAAACTCAAACACAGAAGCTTGTATTGCCAGTGCTTTGGAGCACTTAAAGGACACTTAAAAAGTGTTTTGTGTTTTTTTCTAAAAGTTTGAGAGAAGGGAGGCTGGAAAGTTCTGCTATCTTGAAGAACTGTAAAGAGATGGGAAAGAAACCTAGAGCAGTGACAAAGAGCTAGGGGTGCCCCAAAGACAATCAAGAATAAGATTTTTGAAACCTGTAAGTACATTTTGGGGGATTCTCACAAAGATTTGGGCAAGGGATGGGACTTCTTGATTTCATACAGGGTTGGAGTTTGGATTATGGTTACTTGTACATTAAAACAAACAGAAGGCTGAGAACATGGAGATGTTTTGGTTCCAAATGCAGCAGTGGTCATAGTGAGGGCCTCTTCTGTGCATCTACTTGGAAATCTGATGCCAGGGAAGGCTACCCAGGAGTTCCACTATCATTAGGATGTTCAACGCTGGGAACAGGTGGAGATAACAGCTGAGACTAAAGTCTGTTCCAGGGCACCAGGTCAGTATATTCAGCAAAGAGGGGAAGTGAAGCGGGGTCCTCAACCTGTAGAGCTCTAGAAATCCAAGAGATCATTTTAGGTAGAAGAATAACTGAGATGAGATACGTTTTGTGATAAAAGCACCTTTCAGTGCCATGCAGGAGGAGACCATGCAAAAGTTGCTGGAAATTTGTCCTAAGTCCTTGAGAGAGACTCTGAAAACTAAGGAGCTATAATAAGCTTAATGTAAATTTGAACTGCTTTCCTAATTATCTGAACTGCTTTCTTTAATTAAGGGCTAAATATAATCCAAATGGGTGGCTATTTTCTTAGACCTTAATTTAGACCTATAGTCAGCTTTTTTTTTTTTTTTACCAGCTACTCTCTTTAAGTGTAGTATTATGTTATGATTCAACTTCAGAAATGCTCATTTCCCCAAGATTACAAACCTAGTAATTGCAAGAGTTTGATTAAAATCCAGAACTGTTTGGATCTCAAACCCATGTTATTCTCACTGCATTATCCTCTTAACACAGATCATAAGACAAGAATTGTGCGAAATTACATTTAAAGGAAAAATAAAGTGCCCTGGGATATAAATACCAGGAAGCAGGTATTTAACTTTCATTAGCTGTAGACACTTTGCTAAGTGATCATGTTCCTGACTTACTAATGCAAGAAGAGAAGATCAGAGAGGCAAATTTCTTTCCCCTCTAGCATAGCTTCCCACCTAAATCAGTGCTGAGAGGGAGCAGGGAGACAGGGCAGCAGGGAACTCAGGGTAGGGGGAGCTTGCCTCCCTTCTCCTGGCCTCAGACCATGTAAGGAACTGTGGAAACATCCACGATTCTAGCCCTACCTAAGGAAGATACCTACCTAAGTCCTACCTAAGAAAAATCAGTACTACCTAGGAAAAGTCAGTCCTACCTAAGAGCCTCTTGATGAAAATCAAAGAGGAGAGTGAAAAAGTTGTCTTAAAACTCAACATTCAGAAAATTAAGATCATGGCATCCGGTCCCATCACCTCATGGCAAATAGATGGGGAAACAATGGGAACAGTGACAGCCTTTATTTTGGGGAGCTCCAAAATCACTGCAGATGGTGACTGCAGCCATGAAATTAAGACATTTGCTCCTTGGAAGAAAAGTTATGACCAACCTAGACAGCATATTGAAAAGCAGAGACATTACTTTGTCAACAAAGGTCCATCTAGTCAAAGGTATGGTTTTTTCAGTAGTCATATATGGATGTGAGAGTTGGACTGTAAAGACAGCTGAGCACTGAAGAACTGATGCTTTTGAACTGTGGTGTTGGATAAGACTTTTGAGAGTCCCTTGGACTGCAAGGAGATCCAGCCAGTCCGTCCTAAAGGAAATCAGTCTTGCATATTCATTGGAAGGATTGATGCAGAAGCTGAAATTCAAATACTTTGGCCATCTGATGCAAAGAACTGACTCATTGGAGAAGACCCTGATTGATGCTGGGAAAGATTGAAGGTGGGAGGAGAAGGGAACAGAGGATGAGATGATTGGATGGCATCACCAACTTGATGGACATGAATCTGAACAAGCTCTAGGTGTTGGTGAGGAACAGGGAAGCCTGGCGTGTTACAGTCCATGGCGTCGCAAAGAGTTGGACACGATTGAGCAACTGAACTGAAAGAAAGGTAGCCTTTATTTCCACTTGCTGTTTTAATATTAATGTCTTAATGGCAGGAGATAGTTCATTCGTTTTTTTGTTTTTTCCCTGAAGCCTCCATGCTCTCCTATAAAGGTGACTTTGGCTTCCAAACTACATAATCAGAGAAATAGACAAGTTGTGAAGTACATACATAAACTTGTGAATTAATAAGATAGCCTCTTTAAAGATACAATCTGCATTGTATATTCAAATTCTGCCTAAATGGAGATTTATTACAGTTGATAACAGATTATTAAATCCTTGAGGGAAGGATCCTCATCTTTTCATCTTTATATCTTTATTGTCTAACAAATGCTTATTTGTTAAATGAATATTTATTGAAGGAATGAATGTTATAAAAGAACCAGCCTTTTTTTCTGAATTTTCCCTGCAGCCAAGAGTTTGCTTGTTTTGAGATGGGCATTTTACCAATTTTCTTTTCTGATTTCTTATCATCCTAATTCAAAAACCACCAGTCCCATCTTCGGTAGAATGATTGTATCACATTACTTTCTATAACAATGCATCTTAACTACCTTTCAAGTGAAGAGTATAAAATCAATTGTCAGATTAAGTTCTGCATGGCTATGTAGGATTCTTTTTGTCACATTTTTTTGTTGTAACTGAATCAGCAAATCACTCTTGATATGAACCAATGACTTAAATTATCTCATGTTGTAAAATATGTTAAAAATAATCATAAAATATAGATTTTCTTCATTGTGTGGGTCTTCCTGTAGCCCAGATCTGAATCTTCCAGAGACATTTCCACACAGAGAAGAATTTTTTTAAAGGACGTTTTAGAGGACAATAAAAAGCTTACAGTGTTACCCTATACCTATGAGAAAGCTCTGTTTTTGAAAGGCATTTTCAACCTTTCAGTTTACCATTTCAAAAAGGTCTTAAAGAATCCTCTAGAAAACTTTCTATATTTAGATTTTTTTTTTTTTCCAAAAGAGAAGTTTCCAATTTAATGACACACTTGGGTCAGAATATACTGTCTAAGAAAATGAAACTTCTTTACTGTGACATCATAAACCTTCTCTTAATAATGTATTATACAAATTTATCTGCAACTTGCTTAATAAATATAAGAGATTAAGTTATGTTACATCTATAACTGCATATTATTTAGAGTTATTTGTTGGCAATACCCTTAAAATGGCACAGCATTCTTGTGTATGTGCATCAGATCAGATCAGATCAGTCGCTCAGATCAGATCAGATCAGATCAGTCGCTCAGTCGTGTCCGACTCTTTGCGACCCCATGAACCGCAGCACGCCAGGCCTCCCTGTCCATCACCAGCTTCCGGAGGTCACTCAGACTCGCATCCATCGGGTCAGTGATGCCATCCAGCCATCTCATCCTCTGTCGTCCCCTTCTCCTCCTGCCCTCAATCCCTCCCAGCATCAGAGTCTTCTCCAATGAGTCAACTCTTCGAATGAGGTGGCCAAAATACTGGAGTTTCAGCTTTAGCATCATTCCTTCCAAAGAAATCCCAGGGCTGATCTCCTTCACAATGGACTGGTGGGATCTCCTTGCAGTCCAAGGGACTCTCAAGAGTCTTCTCCAACACCACAGTTCAAAAGCATCATTTCTTCGGCACTCAGCCTTCTTCACAGTCCAGCTTTCACATCCATACATGACCACTGGCAAAACCATAGCCTTGACTAGATGAACCTTTGTTGGCAAAGTAATGTCTCTGGTTTTCAATATGCTATCTAGGTTGGTCATAACCTTCCTTCCAAGGAGCAAGCGTCTTTTAATTTCATGGCTGCAGTCACCATCTGCAGTGATTTTGGAGCCCAGAAAAATAAAGTCTGACACTGTTTCCCCATCTATTTCCCATGAAGTGATGGGACCAGATGCCATGATCTTCATTTTCTGAATGTTGAGCTTTAAGCCAACTTTTTTACTCTCCACTTTCACTTTCATCAAGAGGCTTTTTAGTTCTTCTTCACTTTCTGCCATAAGGGTGGTGTCATCTGCATATCTGAGGTTATTGATATTTCTCCCAGCAACCTTGATTCCGACTTGTGTTTCTTCCAGTTCAGCGTTTCTCATGATACATATCTTAAATTGTATTAGATATTACCAGATTTCCTTCCACTTTGAATTCTTAAGAGCCACACAATTCTATATTTAATTATACTACATTCTTACAGTCTGAACTGAATCATAATCTAGGATATCTTCTTTCAAAATTAATGAGGATTCTGTAGACACCAGATTAGTTTCATTTTGTCCTTCATCCAGCTCTCTCATTGACTCAGGGAGAGTAAATAACTAGGGTAGATAATGTTATAACTATTAATCTTCAGATGGAAGTAAAAGTAATTAAAACTCATTTTTTATTTTAACCCAAGTGAAACATTCCTAAGTCAAACCTATAAAGCAGTATAACACTAGTTACTTTCCATATTATTTGGGAATCATAATCCATGATTTATTTTCTACGTACCTGGGGTAGTAGTCGTCGGAGTATGCACATATTTTTTCTGAAAGATATTCAAAATAGACAAATTAAGAGAAAATTTGACATGTGTTAAACCTTTTAGAGCATGTTCTGAGAAGAGCTTAGTCTCAATGTCAGTTAACATCTTTAATCAAGCCACTTAACTATCACTTAGGGGTAAAGATATTCTCTGATTTGGGCCAATCACATTCTCTCTTGGTAATCTGGAATGCAGACATAGTACATCTTGGAAACGATGCAGAGCTCAAGTGAGTGGCCACTTTACACATGGGAAACACCAAATTGAGACCAGGGGAACCCTGTGCCTGCCTTTTCTGTGGTTCCAGTCTGTTGTGGGGCAGAGCTGTACTTTTCTGCCTTAAGGTTCCACAAAACACCTCTGCTTCTTACTGACAAATTGTCCTCTTTGCCCTTGCAGATTTGAATAGGCTTTTCTTCCTATCAAAAAAACAAACAAACAAAAGAGTCCCTAGAAGACACTTCTATTTACTTATCTAATTTTGGAGTGCTCGTTAACTTTTCTTGGTGTGTGACAATCACATAAAAATTATCTGATCATCAATAAAATTTCTTTGATCTGGATATATATATATATATATATATATAGTGATATTTATTATATTTTGATTGCATGTTATTAATCTGGCATTAAATAAAAATCAAAATCTTGCAAAGGCTATCATATGAAAGTGAAGCCCAGTATTGTCTATCTGACAGTGACTCAGAGACAACTGTGTGTTGGTAATAAACTAACAAACGTTTCCAAATAATTGAACAAGTCACCAAACAACTACCAAAATTATTTTTAGATTTGTATATGACAAAGTTATTATCCAGAGAAGTCACTAAATGTTAGAGAAATATTATTCAGTAATGTTTCAAATTATTAAAATCAGCATATTAGAGGGTAAAATAGACATGCCACATGTCAATATATTTAGAAGAATTCTGTTAAGGACCAAATGTGGGAATTTTTTGCAAATCACAAACATCAAGCAGCTATGGGACCAGAAGTGGTGAATGTAAGCTATTTGGGATCTGTCACAATATGCTTCTTTAGCTCACAGTAAATGTCTTACCATGGACTGCATCCGAAAGATGTAGCTGTTTTCAACTACCTTCAGATTAGTCTTGTGAATATGAATGTAACACGGATGCGGGGATAAGCCTAGAGAAGTCTACTGTTGCACAGTACCCACAAGTTAATGGAAGCCCAACAAAATGAGAAAGCTTGAAAAAATGTAAATAAGTTCAATAAGCATAGGAATAAAAGTTAGTTAATATAGACTAGAAAATTGTTAACTAGAAGATATAAAGTATGTATTGATTTCTTTTTATATGAAGTACATGTTTATACTCAGGTCATTATTATTCAAATTTGTCTGAAATTAAAGTGTATACACAAGAATTTAGTCAAACTGTAGCTTGATGTATTTAGGGTTAGGAATCAGAACTGGATTTGGGTACCAGCTCTTCAATGTATTTTATTGCAAACGAACAAGCAAATCATTGTAGAACTCATTCTTGGTGTATCAGTAGGGTTAATAATGCCTCTATCATGGAGTAGATGTGGGAGGTAAATGAAGTAATTCATATAAAAACATTTTAGAAAATGACAAAGTTGGTTATCAATATTATACATTCTAAGTCCACATCCTGTAACAAGCCACATTTAATTGTGCTAAATTGAATTTGGGAAGTTTTCAGATTAAATGGATTAGCTGAAAAGTAGCTGATAGAATATAATTTAAATACTATTTTGAAGACATAAATAAATCTTGATTTGAGATGAAATCTTCTTTGGAAAGAAGATTGTCATCAACTGAGTAGTAAATTCAAAGAGAAGATTAAAACGAAACAAAAATAGTGATGGTACAAGAAAAAGAAATAGGTATGGAGTAAAAATGTTTCTCCGAACTGACTAATACTTCTTAAAGATGATGTGGGGTTTCCCACTAGAGGTGCTTAGAGTATAAATGATGGTGCCTGGAAAATACACTGCTGTAATATGTAAGGAGCATAGCTCTCTAGAAGGAAAATGTAGTTCAATGTATGAGCAGCAGAGAAAAGCAAAACAAAGATTTAGACCAAAAAGTTTTGTGTGAAAAGGAAAGAGAAAGGGAAATAAAACAATGTGAAGAAGAAAATCAGTAATGGGAAAAGGACTTTGTACATCAGAACGAATCATACTAAAGAAGCACCCTGAAAGGAAACATTACAAGTTCAAGGTCACCATATCACACTACTCTTAAAATTTAAATGTATCATGTGAAGCAAGACCATTAGTACTTATGTCCTTTTAGCCTTACGATGCTTATCATAAGAAGTGGCATAGAATATGATCTCTTTACATAAGGGTACTACAATCAAAGGTTTAGAGGTTACAACAAAGGAAAAAGATCAGAAAGTTCAGACTCCTGAAAAGAGCTTGCCCTGTCCTGAGTGCTTATAGGTTTATTTAAAAATAAATGACATGATTTAAAAGCTACTTAAACATTTCAGTTACATTTAATAAAACACAGTTTTTATTTTATTATAAAGCAGGTATGTTTGCAAGACTCAGTTTGAGAAAAGCTGGGTGAGTTTTCATAATCCTCTCCTGTGATTCAGATATAAACGTTGTGGTCAGGTTCATGGTTGAAAGGGTGTGAGCTGACATTTGCTTTTGTTTCCCCTTTATGGTGTTCACCCTTCCATGTGCAATACAGAACAATAAGAAACAAGAGTACGAGGCTTAAACTCCGTAATACAAATTTTATGATACGTCTTTAGTGTGAAATATGTGCCGTAATTTTCTAGCAAATAAGAGATACACTGATAGGACTTTGATGTATGAGCAAACCATACAGTTGTTTATCCTTCTCAAAACAGAGAAGAAAGGTTAAAGAATATTTTTTAGGCTTAAAGGAAGAAAAAGTGGATGCATTCCTATTAGAAAGAGAAATAAATGTGATCCTCCTAAATTACATATTTGGACAAAGAATCACATAAAAATGAAAGATTTACTTGGGGGGAAGGGAGAACTCCATTTCAAAGCTTCTACGGAGCCCTGCCTGCTACAGAAAACATCAAGGAGAGGCTTATCTTGTCTATCTGATTGAATGTGTAGATACTGCATTGTTGCTGGAATAGAGATTTTCTTTTGCAAGCTATTTAATACAACCAGAAAAACTTATTCACTGTCTGCCAAGGTGGAGTCATATCTTGTAAGTTTCTTAGCCACAAAGAATAGCACAAAGATGTAGAAATAAGTTACATGAGGTCAGATGTAGGAGCATTGTGTACACAGACCAAGGGACAGAAAAGCTGGCTAAATAGGACAGAATCTCTGGTAGTCTGTCTGTCCAGGAGAAACAAGTCAGGGAGAGTCCTCAGGGTGACTGCCAAGGAATCAAACAGTTTGCAGGACTAATCTCAAATCCCCTTGGAATCTCTGGATAAGAAAGATAGATAGTGTTCTTTGCTCATGTGAAGTAGAAAAGATGGTGATCATTAGTAATACCGCAGTGGTTGGGAATGGGCTACAGAGAGAAAAGGGGGAGATGGAATAAGAACATCCACAAACACTCTTCCAAGGTTAATCTTAGGTCTGCACACTGGTAAAGTGCAAGACCCAGGGTAATGTGCTCCTCCTGAAGAGTGAAGATCGAGTAAAGTCAAAACAAAAAAAAGTCTTTTGTTTTTCCTGGATCCATGAGCTCAGGGGTGAGCCTATCCATGACTCAACCCCTGCCCAAGCCCTGGTGGAAGAGGGTGGTACCATAATTTCTAGCAGATTGCAGGTCTAAGGGATTGTGGAGCGGGTGTGGGATGGAAGAGGGTATCTAAGAATGGGAAGGTGCACATAATGGTGTGAGGTAACACCCATGTGTAAAGTTGAACCTGTGCTGAAACTTGGGACTCCCTTCTGAAAACCTCATCCTGCCTGGAGTAGTCAGACAGTCTGGACCCGGCTCAGACCTCGGGAGGGTGCAGAGTCCTTGGCTGGAAGCGATGGGGCACTGCCGCACTGAGGAGCCTGAGCATCAGGGGCCTGTGGCAGGAGTGGGATTCTCTGGCACAGCTCCACTCCCCTCCCTCTAGGTGTCTGTTTCTCCCCATCCCCGGGGTCTCTCTTTCTCACCATCCTTAGAAAGGGAGATAAAGGGTCTGCAGCAGGCCAGCACACTGGGCTCATACATCTGCAAGCATAAAATCACCACGAAGGAATCGGTGTGGATACAGAAGAGGGACACATTCCAAAGTCTTTAGCTCTTTATGCTATGCTAAGTCGCTTCAGTCGTGTCCGACTCTGTGCGACCCCATAGACAGAAGCTCAACAGGCTCCCCCGTCCCTGGGATTCTCCAGGCAAGAACACTGGAGTGGGCTGCCATTTCCTTCTCCAATGCATGAAAGTGAAAAGTGAAAGTGAAGTCGCTCGGTCGTGTCCGACTCTTAGCGACCCCATGGACTGGAGCCTACCAGGATCCTCCATCCATGGGATTTTCCAGGCAAAAGTACTGGGGTGGGGGTGCCATTGCCTTCCCCGACTGCTCAAATAAATTAGAGGCAGGTTGATATTTAGAAGGAATTCTAAGAAGCCTACAGAAAATTCTCTAAAATGAACCTATATGTGATTTGAACAAACTTATCACTAAAACTCAGGTTATTGTACAGACATGTTAAATAAAAGACAGGGCAGGAATTGGGATGAAAGCTGGAGAGTTTGGGGATGGTGGGAGGGGTGATGAAGCCAGAGAAACTAATGTTCACTGAACAGAGGAATGGATAAAGGAGATGTGGTACACATATACAATGGAATATTAGTCATAAAAAGGAATGAAATTAGGTCATTGGTAGAGATGTAGATGGACCTAATCTGTCATACAGAGTGAAGTCAATCAGAAAGAGAAAAATATCATATTAACATGTAATGTGAAAACTACAAAAATGGTATGGAAGAACCTATTTGTAGGGTAGGAATAAATGCACAGATAAAGAGAGTGGATTTGTGGGCACAGGAGGGGAAGGAGAGGGTACGAAGTACTGGCAGAGTAGCATCGACGTATCTGCGGTACCATGTGTAACACAGATAGCCAGTGGGAAGCTGCTTATAGCACAGAGAGCTCAGCTCAGCACTCTGTGTTGAACCAGAGGGATGGGAGGTCCAAGAGGGAGGGGATATATGTACACAGATAAATAATTCTCACTCAGCTGGTAAAGAATCTGCCTGCAATGAGGGAGACCTGGCTTGGATCCCTGGGTTGGGAAGATCCCCTAGAGGAGGAATCCCCTCCAGTATTCTTGCCTGGGGAATCCCTATGAACAGAGGAGCCTGGCAGGCTACAGTCCATGAGGTTGCAAAGAGTCGGACTTGATTGAGCGACTAAGCACAGCACAGCGCATAGCCAATTTACTCCATTGCACAGCAGAAACCAACACAACATTGTAAAGCAACTATACCCAAATAAAACACAGGGTAACATAAAGCCATAGTGAAACTTTAGCGAACATTTGTGGAAGGAAGTACCAGAGCCACAGAATGGTGGCGTGGGTGTGCCTTGTGCAGGACCCACCTACTAAATCCCCAGGACTGTGCTAAGGTGACTGCATACTTCTCGCAGAACCCCATGGTCTAGACAGTATTTCCTACACTTTGGAGATAAAAAATTTGAAACTCAGAAGTCACATTACTCCAACAAGATTTCTCAGGTAAATAGTAGCAGAGTTCTAATACAGGTCACCTTGATTTCAAAAGTCATGATTTTAAAAACAATTGAGGGAACCAAAGGCAGAGGAACCAGAGATCAAATTGCCAACATCCGCTGCATCATCGAAAAAGCAAGAGAGTTCCAGAAAAATGTTCTATTTCTGCTTTATTGACTATGCCAAAGCCTTTGACTGTGTGGATACTGTGGAAAATTTTGAAAGAGATGGGAATACCAGACCACCTGACCTGCCTCTTGAGAAACCTATTTGCAGGTCAGGAAGCAACAGTTAGAACTGGACATGGACAAAAGACTGGTTCCAAATAGGAAAAGGAGTACGTCAAGGCTGTATATAGTCAACCTGCTTATTTAACTTCTATGCAGAGTACATCATGAGAAATGCTGGGCTGGAAGAAGCACAAGCTGGAATCACAAGCTGGGAGAAATATCAATAACCTCAGATATGCAGATGACACCACCCTTATGGTAGAAAGTGAAGAGGAACTAAAAAGTCTCTTGATGAAAGTGAAAGAGGAGAGTGAAAAAGTTGGCTTAAAGCTCAACATTCAGAAAACGAAGATCATGGCATCTGGTCCCATTACTTCAAGGGAAATAGATGGGGAAACAGTGGAAACAGTGTCAGACTTTAGTTTTTTGGGCTCCAAAATCACTGCAGATGGTGATTGCAGCCATGAAATTAAAAGACTCTTACTCCTTGGGAGGAAAGTTATGACCAACCTAGATAGCATATTGAAAAGCAGAGATATTACTTTGCCAACAAAGGTCTGTCTAGTCAAGGGTATGGCTTTTCCAGTGGTCATGTATGGATGTGAGAGTTGGACTGTGAAGAAAGCTGAGCACCGAAGAACTGATGCTTTTGAACTGTGGTGTTGGAGAAGACTCTTGAGAGTCCCTTGGACTGCAAGGAGATCCAACCAGTCCATCCTAAAGGAGATCAGCCCTGGGTGTTCTTTGGAAGGAATGATGCTAAAGCTGAAGTTCCACTACTTTGGCCACCTCATGCGAAGAGATGACTCATTGGAAAAGACTCTGATGCTGGGAGGGATTGAGGGCAGGAGGAAAAGGGGACAACAGAGGACGAGATGGCTGGATGGCATCACTGACTCGATGGACATGAGTCTGAGTGAACTCTAAGTTGATGATGAACAGGGAGGCCTAGCGTGCTGCAATTCATGGGGTCTCAAAGAGTCGGACATGACTGAGCGACTGAACTGAACTGAATGTAATTTACAATTGTCTGTTTTTTTAAGTATTCTTTCCCACTCTGCTGATTTTAGGCAAGAGTCATTTATAGCATGCCTGAGGTGGTAAGGGATTGTGCAATTATAAGGGGAAAATAAGTCTGTCTTTTAAAAAAACCTGCTTTTTTTTTTTTTTTTTTTTTTAAGTTTAGGGAACTGTCTTTTAACCATGGCCAACTAATCATCATAAACAACTCCTGAAAAAAGTTTATATGGTGGGAAAATGGTATGAATATGCATTAATAAATTCCAACGCTCAATCAAAAATGAGAACTGGAAAATCTATTCACATTGTGTTGTAACAGACAAGCACAGCCAAATACTTTTGGGGCAGTAACAGGTGAGTAAAATTAGACCAGTCCTGATCTTATCATGTTAATGAAAATTGATTCTACACACTAATATTCACCACAATTCAATGCAGTCATAGGGCTGAAATAAGGGACTACATGGTTGAAAGTGGACTTCCCAGGTAGCTCTAGTGGTAGAGAACCTGCCTGCCAATGCAGGAGACTCCTGGAAACTGACCTTGGTTCCAAATTAGCTCCATGTACTTTTTCTTGAACACATGTGTCTAACTCAATTTTGTTAACTTTGTTTTATTTATTTTCATCTGTTTAAAGAAACTGTATTTACATTTTCTGTTTATCACTTAAATGTCCCACTTACAAGAGTTTTTTGGTTCTAGAATAATAAGAGCACTTAGAAATAGTTGAACTTTCATTCCTCCATCCACCCATCTTTGTATTCAACATACATACCTACGTTGAGTGCCTAGTGGGTGCAAATACTGTGCCACTTACTGGGCATCACCCTAATTAAATCATGGCACAAGAGGGTGAAAGCCACATGGTTAAAACTTCGTCCAGTTTATTGAAAAGAGAAGCTGTTGGTGGCTGACCCTGGGAGTGTTTGATAACAAGCCTATGGTTCAATCTATCACTTTTCCATTCCCTTCTGATCCTCCAGCCAAGCATGCTGCACTTTAGAGGCCCTGAATAATCCTGAGAAGCTTGAGTAGACTTGAGTGGAAACTTAAAGAGCTAAAACTGGGACTCTGTCTACATTTCTAACATGAATACATGCTTAAGCAAACCCTCAGGGTGAAAAAAATGTATCAAATAGATTTTCTATAGATAAAAACATATTAGGAATAACATTCTATAAAGTTATCTTATTCTACAGGTTTTCCAGTGACTCCATCTCCATTTAAGCAGGTATCATATGGCTATTTCTCAATGTCTTACCTTGTCGCTGCTTTTCTACACAGTGGAAAATGTTGAAGATCAGTGATACAGTCAGAGCTAAGCCCAAAAAGGCTAGAATTGCCCAGATGGAAAAGTGGCATTCAGCGTTTACTGCAAACAAAAGCAAACACATGCTTAGTAATATTAGCTTACTCATTTTTTTGGAACTGGGTATTCCCAAAATCAAAACCACTGTATTTTTTCAGAACAAAGGACAAATACATCAAGAAATAAGCTAGCATTTGTAGTCAAGCTACTAAAGATTCGGTTCTAAATCAAGAACTTCAAATTATGCAGAATCATAATTGGCTACACTTATCCCCCTTTTTTTTTAATCCTCTGTGTGTAGTCATACTTGCTTTCATCACTGTGGAAAATGACTTATTACTTTCTATTAATCCCAGTACTACAGGATGCTGTGTGTTGGGATAAAAACAATAATACTGGAATCAGAGTAACCGGTTTTGTCAAAACTAGTCATAAGGAATTTTCTCATACTATTTCGAGCCCCAAGAAGAGATAATGGTGGGTTGATTATGGTTCTCCTTCCCCTCTGTGAAGGTCTTTCTTTGTTCCTGAACTATAAAGCGGGTTTTGTGAGATACTGACCATCAGCTCAGAGAAGGCAGTGGCACCCCACTCCAGTACTCTTGCCTGGAAAATCCCATGGGCAGAGGAGCCTGGTAGCCTGCAGTCCAGGGGGTCTCGAAGAGTTGGACACACTGAGCGACTTCACTTTCACTTTACTTTCATTCATAGGAGAAGGAAATGGCAACCCACTCCAGTGTTCTTGCCTGGAGAATCCCAGGGATGGGGGAGCCTGGTGGGCTGCCATCTATGGAATTGCACAGAGTCGGACACGACTGAAGCGACACAGCAGCAGCAGCAGCAGCACCAGCAGCGACCATCAGCTGTCCTGGGTTATTTATGTCAATCTTGACACATAGATGAGTGACTACTAAGATAATTAGCCTAATTACAAATATATTATAAAATATAAATGAGATATATTTGCATACATGTATAAAATTCAACTAATTATCTTAGTTGTCATATACCCATGTGAATGCTGACCCCTGAAAAATAGCATGTGATTCTATACTACATATTTGCGTATTCACTCAGTATCAATTGGACATTTCTTCGTGCCAGGAACTATGCCCTATATTATGGAATCAAAGGTAAAGAAAACAGAATCTTTGTCCTCAAGGAATTCTGTTTGGTTGGGGACATGATTGTGTAAACACATAATTAGAAGTGCAGTGTAAAAAACAATCGCAATAGAGATTATGTTCCTTCATAGTTCCCACTCATTTTCTCTCTGTGACTCCCTAGAACATTTTAAGCCCTTTCAGAGAAATCCAAATACCACGATGTTAAACACAACAAACAGTAGAGGCAAAAACTTAATAGGAGGAAAATTAGTTCTACACCCTTAACCTACATTTAAACCATCAAATAAAGACTCCCTAGCACAAATGTTCTTTGTGTTGCTCTATTTCACTTATTTTTGGTATCTCAGATTTGATATTTGAATTGTTTAATTTCCTTTAAATTATTGACCTTGCAGTGGTTGTTGAACTGCCTTATGTGTACTTGAGTTGCTTTATTTATTCATCAGAATCATTTACTTTTAAATGAGCATAGTTAGGCATGCTGCTGCTGCTGCTAAGTCACTTCAGTCGTGTCCGACTTTGTGTGACCCCATAAACGGCAGCCCTTTGAGAAAGGATTTGGCCTGGCTATCTTGAGCGCTATCTGAGTGAAATAACCAGACTGTCGGTTATATACTACGGTTATATACTACATCAAAAGCCAGCCCTAACTTAAGACACCACCAGGACTACGTACAGAACAAAGGACTGCACAGAGATGGCCGGCTGCAGGCCGTCCCACTCCGGTGACAGGCAGCCAGGGCCGGAGGCGGGCGATCACAGCCCTAGAGAGACACTATCTAAAGAATTGTAAATAGGTTTCTATGCTGACTCACGCTTCTTGGGGATCTGGATGGTCAACATCTGCCTGAGAAAGTGCACCTGTGGTATACCCAGAAAACTGAGCGGCGAGGATGCGATAAGTCGCAGCAGCTGCACTCGCTAAACACTTCATCACCTGCGCTACTCGGATCTGGGAAGGGCATAAAACGCAGACTCAACCAAGTCTGTGCTTCTGAGGATTATCTGAGTGCCTGAACCTGACTGGCTTAGATTTGGGTGTTCATCTCTGCCCCCTCTGTAACAGGGCAGAGATCAGATATTGAAAAGACCAGTAAACCGCCTCAATAAAGAGAATTCAACAAACTACCAGAATATAGTAAGGACACTCTAAACTTGGCAATTTTAACAAAATGAAGAGACAAAAGAATACCCAAGCGAAAAGCAAAGGAGAAAAGGAAAGATATAAACATCTAAATGCAGAGTTCCAAAGAATAGCAAGAAGAGATAAGAAAGCCTTCTTCAGTGATCAATGCAAAGAAATAGAGGAAAACAACAGAATGGGAAAGACTAGGGATCTCTTCAAGAAAATCAGAGATACCAAAGGAACATTTCATGCAAAGATGGGCACGATAAAGGACAGAGATGGTGTGGACCTAACAGAAGCAGAAGATATTAAGAAGAGGTGGCAAGAATACACAGAAGAACTGTACAAAAAAGAGCTTCAAGACCTAGACAATCATGATGATGTGATCACTGACCTAGAGCCAGACATCTTGGAATGTGAAGTCAAATGGGCCTTAGAAAGCATCACTACGAACAAAGCTAGTGGAGGTGATGGAATTCCAGTGGAACTATTCCAAGTCCTGAAAGATGATGCTGTTAAAGTGCTGCACTCAATATGTCAGCAAATTTGGAAAACTCAGCAGTGGCCACAGGACTGGAAAAGGTCAGTTTTCATCCCAATCCCAAAGAAAGGCAATGCCAAGGAGTGCTCAAACTACCGAACAATTGCACTCATCTCACACGCTAGTAAAGTGATGCTCAAAATTCTCCAAGCCAGGCTTCAGCAATATGTGAACCGTGAACTTCCTGATGTTCAAGCTGGTTTTCGAAAAGGCAGAGGAACCAGAGATCAAATTGCCAACATCCGCTGGATCATGGAAAAAGCAAGAGAGTTCCAGAAAAACATCTATTTCTGCTTTATTGACTATGCCAAAGCCTTTGACTGTGTGGATCACAATAAACTGTGGGGAATTCTGAAAGAGATGGGAATACCAGACCACCTGATCTGCCTCTTAAGAAATCTGTATGCAGGTCAGGAAGCAACAGTTAGAACTGGTCATGGAACGACAGACTGGTTCCAAATAGGAAAAGGAGTACGTCAAGGCTGCATATTGTCACCATGTTTATTTAACTTATATGCAGAGTACATCATGAGAAATGCTGGACTGGAAGAAACACAAGTTGGAATCAATATTGCCGGGAGAAATATCAATAACCTCAGATATGCAGATGACACCACTCTTATGGCAGAAAGTGAAGAGGGGCTAAAAAGCCTCTTGATGAAAGTGAAAGAGGAGAGTGAAAGGGTTGGCTTAAAGCTCAACATTCAGAAAACGAAGATCATGGCATCTGGTCCCATCACTGCATGGGAAATAGATGGGGAAACAGTGGAAACAGTGTCAGACTTTGTTTTTCTGGGCTCCAAAATCACTGCAGATGGTGACTGCAGCCATGAAATTAAAAGACGCTTACTCCTTGGAAGGAAAGTTATGAGCAACCTAGATAGCATATTCAAAAGCAGAGACATTACTTTACCAACAAAGGTTCGCCTAGTCAAGGCTATGGTCTTTCCTGTGGTCATGTATGGATGTGAGAGCTGGACTGTGAAGAAGGCTGAGCACCGAAGAATTGATGCTTTTGAACTGTGGTGTTGGAGAAGACTCTTGAGAGTCCCTTGGACTGCAAGAAGATCCAACCAGTCCATTCTGAAGGAGATCAATCCTGGAATTTCTTTGGAAGGAATGATGCTAAAGCTGAAACTCCAGTATTTTGGCCACCTCATGCGAAGAGTTGACTCATTGGAGAAGACTCTGATGCTGGGAGGGATTGAGGGCAGGAGGAGAAGGGGACGACAGAGGATGAGATGGCTAGATGGCATCACTGACTCGATGGATGCGAGTCTGAGTGATCTCCGGGAGCTGGTGATGGACAGGGAGGCCTGGTGTGCTGCGGTTCATGGGGTCGCAAAGAGTCGGACACGACTGAGCGACTGATCTGATCTGATCTGATCTTCAGTCGTGTCCGACTCTGTGTGACCCATAGATGGCAGCCCACCAGGCTCCCCCGTCCCTGGGATTCTCCAGGCAAGAACACTGGAGTGGGTTGCCATTTCCTTCTCCAGAAGGAACAGGATAGATCCCCACCAAACCAAACCAAAGAGGAAGAGATAGGGAATCTACCTGATAAAGAATTCCAAATAATGATAGTGAAATTAATCCAAAATCTCGAAATCAAAATGGAATCACAGTTAAAGTCTGGAGACAAGGATTGAGAGGATGCAAGAAAGGTTTAATAAGGACCTAGAAGAAATAAAAAAGAGTCAACACATAATGAATAATGTGATAAATGAGATCCAAAACACCCTGGAGGCAACAAATAGTAGAATAACAGAGGCAGAAGATAGGATTAGTGAATTACAAGATAGAATGCTACAAATAAATGAACCAGAGGAGAAAAAAGAAAAACAAATCAAAAGAAATGAGGACAATCTCAGAGACCTCCAGGATAACATTAAACGCTACAACATTCGAATCATAGGAGTTCCAGAAGAAGAAGATAAAAAGAAAGACCATGAGGAAATACTTGAGGAGATAATAGTTGAAAACTTCCCTAAAATGGAGAAGGAAATAACCACTCAAGTTCAAGAAATCCAGAGAGTCCCTAACAGGATAAGCCCAAGTCGAAACACCCCAAGACACATATTAATCAAATTAACAAAGATTAAATATAAAGAACAAATATTAAAAGCAGCAAGGGAAAAACATCAAATAACTTACAAGGGAATTCCCATAAGGATAACAGCTGATCTTTCAATAGAAACTCTCCAAGCCAGGAGGGAATGGCAAGACATAATTAAAGTGATGAAAGAAAATAACTTACAGCCTAGATTATTGTATCCAGCAAGGATCTCATTCAAATATGAAGGAGAAATCAAAAGCTTCACAGATAAGCAAAAGTTGAGAGAATTTAGCACCACTAAACCATTTCTCCAACAGAAACTAAAGGACATTTTCTAGATAGGAATCACTAAAAGGGTGTATAAATTCGAACCCAAAACAATAAAGTAGATCCTATTTATCAATAATTGCTTTAAATGTTAATGGGCTGAATGCCCTAATCAACAGACAAAGACGGGCTGAATCAATACAAAAACAAGACCCCTACATACCTTGTCTACAAGAGACAACCAAAAGACTAAAATGGGTCAAATGGATACAAAAACTAGACCCCTATATATGTTGTCTACAAGAGAACCACCTTAAAATAGGGGATATATACTGACTGAAAATGAAGGGCTGGAAAAAGATTTTCTATGCAAATATGGACCAAAAGAAAACAGGAGTAGCAATACTCATATCAGATAAAATTGACTTTAAAGATCCTGAAAAGGAGACAATCAAGGTTATACATAACGACTTAAAGGAACAATCCAAAAAGAAGTTATAACAATTATAAATATATATGCACCCAACATTGGAGCATTGATATATCTAAGACAAACATTAATTAGTATGATAGAAGAAATATACAACAACACAATAATAGTGGGAGACTTTAATACCCCACTCATACTTATACAATCAGGCTGTAATAGACAAAGAGGAAAACATATTCACTTATAAGCCTCAAAAAATTCAGTTCACTCAGGAGAGTTAAAAAAAAATAGACTTATTTGTTCACTCTGTAAAGGTTTATTGACTATTTTATGGATCTGGTACCACTTTGGGTAGTAGGGAGGAAGAAGTGACAAATGTGATCCTGTCCTAAATAATATATTGTGGTAATGATAGACCTACCAATACAAAATACCAAGATGTGCCTAAGATGAGGACACCCAAACTGGACTTTTAGTTTCCTGAACTTTTCATTTCCAGATCAAACCTCCTAATATAGGATGAATTCAACATAATTTTTTTTAAAGTGTTCTTTGTGATTAAAAACAGAAAGCCATTAGTTAAGAAATTACATATACTCCTCCCCACCATCACTCCCCTTCTTTCTTCCCATTTCCCTCCCACCCTCATTGATCCTTTCCTTTGTCCATTTTCCCCTGCAAAAAAAAAAAAAAAAAAAAACAAGCACTTATTGAGTACAAATTTTAAAAAGTCTGACTATCAAAATATATAATAACATTCAAGGCCCTCTATTAAAAAATAATGGAGAAGGAAATGGCAACCCACTCCAGTATTCTTGCCTGGGAAATCTCCTTGACAGGGAAGCCTGGCGGGCTACAGTCTAGGAGGTCACAAAGAGTTGGACATGACTAAGCAAATGAACAGCTTTAAAACATAAATAGTGGCCTTCAAAGGTGGCATTAGTTGTATAGAACCTGCCTGCCAAAGAAGGAGATATGAGATGTGGGCTCGATCCCTGGATCAGGAAGATCCCCTGGAGTAGTAAATGGCTACCCACTCCAGTGTTCTTGCCTGGAAAATTCCATGGATAGAGGAGCCTGTGGGCTACTGTCCATGGGGTTGCAAACACTCAGACATGACTGAGCACACATGTACACAGGACACTAATATTATACTTAGAAAACGAAGATCATGGCATCTGGTCCCATCAGTTCATGGGAAATAGATGGGGAAACAGTGGAAACAGTGTCAGACTTTATTTTTCTGGGCTCCAAAATCACTGCAGATGGTGACTGCAGCCATGAAATTAAAAGACTCTTACTCCTTGGAAGGAAAGTTATGACCAACCTAGAGAGCATATTCAAAAGCAGAGACATTACTTTGCCAACAAAGGTTCGTCTAGTCAAGGCTATGGCTTTTCCAGTGGCATGTATGGATGTGAGAGTTGGACTGTGAAGAAAGCTGAGCACCGAAGAATTGATGCTTTTGAAGTGTGGTGTTGGAGAAGACTCTTGAGAGTCCCTTGGACTGCAAGGAGATCCAATCAGTCCATTCTAAAGGAGATCAGTCCTGGGTGTTCTTTGGAAGAAATAATGCTAAAGCTGAAACTCCAGTACTTTGGCCACCTCATACGAAGAGATGACTCGTTGGAAAAGACTCTGATGCTGGGAGGGATTGGGGCAGGAGGAGAAGGGGACGACAGAGGATGAGATGGCTGGATGGCATCACTGACTCGAGGGACGTGAATCTGAGTGAACTCCGGGAGCTGATGATGGACAGGGAGGCCTGGCCTGCTGCAATTCATGGGGTTGCAAAGAGTCAGACACAATTGAGCAACTGAAGTGAACTGAACTGAGACTTTTTAAAAAACCTGCCACTGTGTTTGGCAGATTTTTACCATATTAGTATGTTACTTTTAGTGGTTATATAGAATTTCATAGTGTTGCAGTAATATAAATTACATACCTGATTCTCTAAGACAGACATTCTGATTTTTTTAAAACATTTTTCTTTTATAAACAATAATGCAAGAAACTCTATTGGATGGACATTTTCTATGTATGCAGGTTTATCTGCAGAAAGGTTCCTGGTAGTAGAATTGCTGGGTTAAAGCAAATTTTTAAGGCAAACTTTCAGAGCTTAATTGTTCCCCACCTCCTTTTGATAACAACCCCTTTCAGGTGGTTGATTTAACTGTAATGAATAATGGAACCAGCAAGCTCTCTCTTCCCAGATGGCTCTCGGTTTCTTTCTTTGCTGTCTTAATGTGTGTGTGTGTGCTGAGTTATGTCCAACTCTTTGCAACCCCGTAGCCCACCAGGCTCCTCTGTCCATAGGACTTCTCAGGCAAGAATACTGGAGTGGGTCGCCATCTTCCCAACCCGGGATTGAAACCTTGTCTCCTGCATTGGCAGGTGGATTCTTCACCACTGCACCACCTAGGAAGCCCATGCTTTAATTGCCAGTGTCACAATACAGGGTTATTAGTTTCTGACTTCTGTTATTAATCATTAAACTAATGATTTTTATTATTAAAGATTTTTCTTCCTTTCTTTTCCTTATATATGTCCCTTTAGGACCACAGTCTAGATTCTTCCACATTTTAAAGCAATTTGAGTGCACACAGTCTTTTCTACTGTGGTATGTCACAACTATTATTTTAGGTTGTTCATGCAACCAAATGTAGACTCATCGTCACCCTCTACACTCACTGTGTCTGCTGCTGTTGCTACTGCTAAGTCGCTTCAGTCATGTCCGTCTGGTGACACTTAAATAAATGAACTTTAATTGCTACAAAAAAGCCAGACTTATACAATCACCCACGTTCAAAGTTAAAAACAATTAGTAAACTCAGATAAGAAAAAAAAAGGATAAGAATCAACTATAATCCTACTATCAAGAGACAGTCACTGTGAACACTTTGGTTAATGCACTTTCAAACATTTTCTGTGTAGAAGCTGTTTTGGTCATGAGGCATATGATTTAATTATACTGACTATACTGTTATCTGCTTCCCCCTGATAATTAATACAGCATGCTCCTTTCCTATAAGCTAAATATTCCTTCATTTCTTTTAGCTGCCCTATATTCTACTGCATGGATTTCCCATAATTTAATCAATCCTTTATTTTTAGACATTTAAATTGCTTCCAATTTTTAGTTATGTAAGAAACTTTGTGATGATTATCTTTAATCAAAACTATACACCCAATCTTAATTTATTTTAAGGTAAAAATTCCTGAAACTGAATTACTGGATCAAAGAATTTTGCCATCTTGGTGGCCAGTGTTTGAAAACAGAGTACTAAGCAGACCCTTCTCAGGTTAGTTTGGCCTCTGTTCCTATTAGTTCAATCGGCCCTGACTTTATGGCTCTTTGTGTTAATCCTTGCTCCGTCAATCACCACTCTTAACCCAACTACTATCTTTACACACCCTGTTCCCATACACTCCTCTTTTCCAGAGTTTCTGGAGAAAGTTGTCCCTTTATTTTTTCTCTGGAGCCTGTGACATAGGTCCTTCAGGAGAAGGTGGCTGCTCCTACCTCTGCCCTAAACATAGAGGACATCACACTTTTCTTTGCATATTGTGCTCAGGTGTGTCCACCTCTTTGTGACTCTGTGAACTGTAGCATGCCAGGCTCCTCTGTCAGTGGAATTTTCCAGGTAAGAATACTGAAGTGGATTGCCATTTCTTTCTAAGGAGAACTTCCTGACCCAGGGATTGAACTCGCGTCTCTTGCATTGCAGGCGGATTCTTTACCACTGGGCCACCTGGAATCCCTTTTCTTTCTTCACCATGAGTGTTGTCATTGTTGTTGTTCAGTCACTAAGTCATGTCAGACTCTTTGCAAGGCCATGGACTGCAGCCTGACGGACCTCCCAGCCCATCACTGTCTCCTGGAGTTTGCCCAAGTTCATGTCCATTGAGTTGGTGATGCTATACAGCCATCTCATTTGTCACCCTCTTCTCCTGCCTTCAATCTTTCCCAGCATCAGGGTCTTTTCCAATGAGCTGGCTTCTTCCCATTAGGTGGCCAAAGTACTGGAGCATCAGCTTCAGCATCAGTCCTTCCAATGAACATTCAGGGATGATTTCCTTTAGGATTGACTGATTTGATCTCCTTGCTGTGGAAGGGGACTTTCAAGAGTCTTCTCCCAATGCCGAAATTTGACAGCATCAGTTCTTTAGCACTCAGCCTTCTTTATGGTCCAAATCTCACATCCATACACGACTACTGGAAAGACTATAGCTTTGACTACACAGACCTCTGTCGGCAAAGTTATTTCTACAAGATATTACTTTAAGTTTTCTGTCTTTCAGGACTTGTCTACTATATACACCCAATAATAGACCATGCTCCAATCATTCTGAAGCACTTGCAATTTTCAATAGAGACCATACTTTATGTCTGGACATTTGCCCCTTTTACTGAAATATCTTTCTCCTTGGCCATCTGACAAATTCCTTGTCATCCTTCAAAAGTGCCTTCTCTCTGAAGCACTCATGCAGTACCACCTGTCCCTCACCAAGTGACATCTCACATATCCCTTTACATTTCAACAAATATCAAAGTAATCATTTATGTATAAAAACTCCTCCCTGCTAGACTGAACTTCCCAAAGCAGAGAAAGAGTATCTTATTGATCTTTTATCTTCACACTTCAATTTCCTCAATGCACCTATTGTTAATAAGACTCATATAAAGAGATTTGTGTAATGATGTTTCTCACTAATAAAATGCTCAATAAATGGTAGCTATTGCGATTGTTATTATCTTATTACTTTGGTCACCTGATGTGAAGAGCTGACTCATTTAAAAAGACCCTGATGCTGGGAAAGATTGAAGGCAAAAGGAGAAAGGGGTGACAGAGGATAAGATGTTGGATGGTATCACCAATTCACTGGACATGAACTTGGGCAAACTCCAGGAGACAGTGAGGGACAGGGGGGCCTGGTGTGCTGCAGTCCACAGGGTCACAAAGAGTTGGACATGACTTAGTGACTGAACACACATAATAGTAAGACTTGTACTATTATTTCTGTGTCCTATTCAGCACTAGTGGGTGCTCACTAATTATGTGTCAACTGACTAAATGAGGAACAAAGTGAAGAGGGCAACTTCATAAGCAGGGCCAACAGAAGGGTTCTGCTCAAGTATCAAATCTAGACACATCCACAACCCAGGAAAAGACAGATTAAAGACTCTGTTACATTTGTCTCTAGTACTATTGAGAAGAAGACCTATTTCCCAGAAGCTAGGAAACAGAACCCCTGAGAAAGGAGTAACTCATTGTCGCTTTGGTGAGGCTACTTATCAATTTACCATCCTAATTCTCTTCGCCCTGAGCCTGTATTTGCAAAATATCTACCTGTAAGTTGTATCCTAGGAAACTTGATACAAGTAAGCTAGTGCTAACAGCTGGCTATCTGATTAAATTTATGGGTGTTCACAACTATAAAGGTAAAATTTTATTTTCTGGTTTAAAAAATCAGTCTTTGAGGAGTTTGAGTAATGTCCATTAAAATCTCCTGAAAAAAGGAATTTAGAAAATACCATTAGCTGAGCTAAGCTGTGAACTCTATTGCAACCCAGAATACATATGCTTGCATAAAACTGGGATGCTTGCATAAAACACGAGAGTCAGGGTGAGTAAAAACAGTTGTCACAGACCACATAATCATTTTGAAAAGCATGAAATGGAGATGTGCTTTCATTCTCTTCTCAACCTTTACCTTAAAAAACTCTTATGTTTACTTTTATGTATTAAATGTACACTTTCCTACTATGAGAACAGAAAAATGGATGTCTTCCTATAAGCTGACAACAAAGTTCTATCTACATAAACCAAGAGTTGCCTCATGAGATAGTTGTTTTAGCTATTCTTTGTCAGAAAATAACGGAAGACTAACTCCTGCATTTAAAACTCAAATAAGTTTTGGCAGATGTTCTTTATGATTTCTTTTCATTTGGGGCCTAAAATGGCACCCCACTCCAGTGCTCTTGCCTGGAAAGTCCATGGACAGAGGAGCCTGGTAGGCTGCAGTTCATGGGGTCGCTAAGAGTTAGACAAGACTGAGCAACTTCACTTTCACTTTCACTTTCCTGCACTGGAGAAGGAAATGGCAACCCACTCCACTGTTCTGGCCTGGAGAATCCCAGGGATGGGGGAGCCTGTGGGCTGCCGTCTCTGGGGTGGCACAGAGTCGGACACAACTGAAGCGACTTAGCAGCAGCAGCAGCAGCAAAAAATAATATAGTGTAGTATAGTATAACTTATCTAAGAATATAGCATATTAACCAAAAAGCTGCACTGCCTACAATTAAGAATTTAATAGATGTTTTAATAATTTACCAAATAGAGGGTGACTTGTAGCCTTGCTTGGGCTTCCTGGTGGCTCTGTGATAAAGAATCTGCCTGCAATGCAGGAGTCTCAAAAGCTGCAGATTCAATCCCTGGGTCAGGAAGATCCCCTGTTAGAGGGCATGGTAACCCACTCCAGTGTTCTGGCCTGGAGAATCCCCTGGACAGGGGAGTCTGGCAGGTTACAGTCCACAGGGTCATAAAGTATCAGACAGGACTGAAGTGACTTAGCACAGCATAACCTTGCTTTAGAAATGGTCCATCTAGAATTCAGTTCAGTGGCTCAGTCATGTCTGACTGCAATTCTGCAGATTGCAGCATGCCAGGCTTCCCTGTCCATCACCAACTCCTGGAGCTTACTCAAACTAATGTCCATCGAGTCGGTGATGCCATCCAACCATCTCATCCTCTGTCATCCCCTTCTCCTCCTGCTTTCAATCTTTGCCAGCATGAGGGTCCTTTTAAAGGAGTCAGTTCTTCACATCAGGTGGTCAAAGTATTAGAGTTTCAGCTTTAGCATCAGTCCTTCCAATGAATATTCAGGATTGACTTTTTAGGATGGACTGGTTGGATCTCCAGCACCACAGTTCAAAAGCATCAATTCTCCAGCACTCAGCTTTCTTTAAAGTGCAATACTCACATCCGTACATGACTACTGGAAAAACCATAGCTTTGACTAGACAGATCTTTGTTGGCAAAGTAATGTCTTTACTTTTTAATATGCTATCTAGGTTGGTCATAGCTTATCTTCCAAGGACCAAGAGTCTTTTAATTTCACGGCTGCAATCATCATCTGCAGTGATTTTGGAGCCCAAGAAAATAAAGTCTGTCACTGCTTCCATTTCTTCCCCTTCTTCATTGCCATGAAGTTATGGGACCAGATGCCATGATCTTAGTTTTCTGAATGTTGAGTTTTAAGCCAACTTTTTCACTCTTCTCTTTCGCTTTCATGAAGAGGCTCTTTAGTTCTTCTTCAGTTTCTGCCATAAGGGTGGTGTCTGCATATCTGAGGTTATTGACATTTCTCCCGGCAATCTTGATTCCAGCTTCTGCTTCATCCAGTACAGCATTTCTTATAATGTATTCTGCATATAAGTTAAATAAGCAGGGTGACAATATACAGCCTTGACATACTCCTTTTCCTATTTGGAGCCAGTCTGTTGTTCCATGTGCAGTTCTAACTGTTGCTTCTTGACCTGCAAACAGGTTTCTCAGGAGGCAGGTCAGGTGGTCTGGTATTGCCATCTCTGTAAGAATTTTTTCACAGTTTGTTATGATCCAAATAGTCAAAGGCTTTGGCATAGTCAATAAAGCAGAAGTAGATTTTTTTTTTTGAATTATTTTGCTTTTTTGATAATCCAGCAGATGTTGGCAATTTTATTTCTGATTCCTCTGCTTTTTCTAAATCCAGCTTGAACATCTGGAATTTCATGGTTCACATACCACTGAAGCCTGTCTTGGAGAATTTTGAGCATTACTTTGCTAGCATGTGAGTTGACTGCAATTGTGCAGTAGCTTGAACATTCTTTGGCATTGGTTTTCTTTGGGATTGGAATGAAACCTGACCTTTTCCAGTCCCGTGGTCATTGCTAAGTTTTCCAAATTTGCTGGCATATTGAGTGCAGCACTTTCACAGCATCATATTTTAGGATTTGAAATAGCTCAGCTAGAATTCCATCACCTAAATAGCTCAGCTAGAATTCCATCACCTCCACTAGCTTTGTTTGTAGTGATGCTTCCTAAGGCCCACTTGACTTCACATTCCAGGATGTCTGGTTCTAGTTGAGTGATCACACCATCGTGGCTCTCTGGGTCATGAATATCTTTTTTGTACAGTTCTTTTGTGTATTCTTGCCACCTCTTCTTAATATCTTCTGCTTCTGCTAAGTCCATACTATTTCTGTCCTTTATTGTGCCCATCTTTGCATGAAACGTTCCCTTGGTATATCTAATTTTCTTGAAGAGATCGCTAGTCTTTCCCATTCTATTATTTTCCTCTATTTCTTTGCATTGATCACACTGGCCATCTAGAATTACTGCATCTAATCATCATGTCATATATTTTAGGGATTTGATCATTCATTTATTTATACAAATGGTTAAAAGGTGCAAAACAGATTTTGGAAGATTTTTTGACTCTCCCTGGGGAAGGCAATGGCACCCCACCCCAGTACTTTTGCCTGGAAAATCCCATGGACGGAGGAGCCTGGTAGGGTCCAGTCCATGGGGTCGCTAAGAGTCGGACACGACTGAGCGACTTCACTTTCACTTTTCACTTTCATGCATTGGAGAAGGAAATGGCAACCCACTCCAGTGTTCTTGCCTGGAGAATCCCAGGGACAGGGGAGCCTGGTGAGCTTCCATCTATGGGGTCGCACAGAGTCGGACACGACTGAAGCGACTTAACAGCAACAGCAGCAGCAGCAGATTTTCCTTAGGTCAACCTCTGAATGGAGGCTTTGATTATTTCTACACCAGGACATGTCCTAGTTCTCAGCATTTCTTAAGAGAATATAGAACTTGCTTCCAACTCAGCTGATGACCTGTGTAAAATAGCAACTGAGCTAAACTTCAAGTTGTAGTCAGAAAATAAAAATTAATTCTTTATTGCTCTTTTTATTCTCTTCCATTTTCTATATTTTCTGCCTTTGTTATCAGGACAAAATAAAACTTATTTTAAGAAAAAGAACCAACTGTATGAAACTTGCTGTTGAATTTATTAATTATAGAGATGCTATGGACTAGTAGATATTGTTTAATACATCACTGGTATCACAAATATCATGAAATACAAAGTTTCTGAATGAAAATCTTCCTACTTGTAACTCAGACCACGTTACAAAATGTATAAGATGCTGGGAATCTCCTCAAGAAAGGATAAATTTTTACTCTAATAATCCATGTGAATATTGTCACTGGTCAATATTGTCACTGATCATTTGTCTAACCTTGTATATCATTTGACACACAATAGGATTATATGCTACTCACTCTTGTGAATTAATTGTACCCTTTGCTCCTTTTCTCTTTGTGCTGATTTCTTTGGTTCTCCTTTATGTGTACTATTCTATGTATTATTTATATGTACTGTTCTACATACTAATACTTCTCTTTCTGGGCGAAGGGTAAGAGAGCAAATAAACACATAGAAAATATAATAAATCTCTAGAATTTATCATCCTTGGGAGAACTAATAAAATCATCCTTTGGAGAACTAACAAAATCAGTCTCCTTTGTACTTACCTTTTTTTTCCCTTTCCATTTCCCACAGAATCTGCTGCTGCTGCTGCTGCTAAGTCGCTTCAGTCGTGTCCGACTCTGTGCGACCCCATAGACGGCAGCCCACTAGGCTCCGTCCCTGGGATTCTCCAGGCAAGAATACTGGAGTGGGTTGCCATTTCCTTCTCCAATGCATGAAAGTGAAAAGTGAAAGTGAAGTCGCTCAGTCGTGTCCGACTCTTAGCAACCCCATGGACTGGAGCCTACCAGGCTCCTCTGTCCATGGGATTTTCCAGGCAAGAGTACTGGGGTGGGGTGCCATTGCCTTCCCCCCCACAGAATCTAGTATTTAGTATATACTCGATAAATAGTTGTGCTTTGTGTATATAAAACACAGCACAGTAGGAAAAGGTGTACTTCAAAGCAGCACGCAGAAAATCCTAATTTCATTTTAAAATTACACTGATTCCAGCTATAAATTCTTATCGTTCACAAAAATATATTTCACTTATGAAGTTTCCCTCATCCATTAATTGTTACAAGAAGATAATTTTGCTCTGAGCAGCAAAGAAATAACCAAGGCAATATAACAAGATTACACTTATACTAAAGGCTTTGCTGCTGCTGCTAAGTCGCTTCAGTTGTGTCCGACTCTGTGTGACCCCATAGACGGCAGCCCACCAGGCTCCCCCATCCCTGGGATTCTCCAGGCAAGAATACTGGAGTGGGTTGTCATTTCCTTCTCCAATGCACGAAAGTGAAAAGTGAATGGAAGTCGCTCCGTCATGTCCGACTCTTCACGACCCCATGGACTGCAGCCTACCAGGCTCCTCTGCCCGTGGGATTTTCCAGGCAAGAGTACTGGAGTGGGTTGCCATTGCCTTCTCTGACTAAAGGCTTTAGGGAAGCCCTAATAATTTTCAATAATACATCAGCAACCCCAAGGAAAGAACTTGGACCACTCTGTACATCCCTTTAGGGCTGGGTTTTATCATTTGTAGAACAGTAAATTTGCTTTATTAGTTGCAGACATTTTAAAACAGGCTAAATTCTAATATGAAGGGATTTGTTTCACATGGTCTCTAGTTTTCCCCTGATATTAGGAGTCTATGATTCCTGTGTAACCCTTCTATTTCCCAAGATATTTTTCTTTTGTAATGCGATCAGAGTTAAAAGTAGGAAGATTTTTATTTGGAAGCTTTGTATTTCAGGACACTCTTGATATCTTTCAAAATTTCTGATTGCCAACAATAACTGCCCTATTTTGAAAAGCAAAACAAAAAATACAGAGATAAGAAGATATTGAATAACTACATGGTGGAGATTTTCAACTAATGGAAAACTCCAGTGACCAGGACAGACATGGTAGTTTTGTGTAAATGTTCACATATACAGATTCACACATATACTTTGTACCTTCTCTTACTGAGTTACTTCCCATATGCAGTATGCCCATGCATGTGTCTATTCAATACTAACAGTGCCTCTTATAACAGTGGATGTGCAATGTACCTAAAATTTCTTGCTTGACAAGTGCAATCTTTAGTACCATTATTCATTAATTGTAATTACTTTCATATAGCTTTTAGAGAGTACTCTTACACAATTTTAATTTAGTTATCTATACTGTTAAAAAACTAAAAGTTTGGGGACGTTATTAGTGAGGCAATGTCAGGTAGGAAAACTATGACTGAAGTTTCTAACTAGCTTTCAACTACCAGGGGCCAATGTGTGTGTGTGAGTTGCTCAGTGATGTCTGACTATAGCCCACCAGCCTCCTCTGTCCATGGAATTCTCCAGGCAAGAATACTAGATTGGCGATTTCCTTTGCCAGGGGATCTTCCAGACCCAGGGATAAAACCCCAGTCTCCACATTGCAGGCAGATACTTTACCAGCTGAGCCAGCAGGAAAACCCACCAGGGGCTAATAGTAGTAGTTTAAATATGCTGCTGCTGCTGCTGTGCTAAGTCATTTCAGTCGTATCCGACTCTGTGCGACCCCACAGACGGCAGCCCACCAGGCTCCCCCGTCCCTGGAATTCTCCAGGCAAGAACACTGGAGTGGCCATTTCCTTCTCCAATGCATGAAAGTGAAAAAATAAAGTGAAGTCACTCAGTCGTGTCCGACTCCTAGCGACCCCATTAACTGCAGCCCACCAGGCGCCTCCGTCCGTGGGATTTTCCAGGCAAGAGTACTGGAGTGGGTTGCCATTGCCTTCTCCAAGTTTAATAATAAGTGGGCTTAAAACTCAACATTCAAAAAACTAAGATCATGGCACCTGGTCCTTTTACTTCATGGCAAATAGATGGGGAAACAATTGAAACAGTGAGAGACTTTATTTTCTTGGGCTCCAAAATCACTGCAGATTGTGACTGCAGCCATGAAATTAAAAGACGCTTGCTCCTTGGAAGAAAAGCTATGACCAACCTAGTCAACATACTAAAAAGCAGAGACATTACTTTGCCAACAAAGATCTGTCTAGTCAAAGCTATGGTTTTTCCAGTAGTCATGTATGGATGTGAAAGTTGGACTATAAAGAAAGCTGAGCGCCAAAGAACTCATGCTTTTGCACTGTGACATTGGAAAAGACTCTTGAGAGTCCCTTGTACTGCAAGGAGATCCAACAAGTCTATTCTAAAGGAAGTCAGTCCTGAATATTCACTGGAAGGACTAATGCTGAAGCTGAAACTCCAATACTTTGGCCACCTGATGTGAAAAACTAACTCCTTAGAAAAGACTCTGATGCTGGGAAAGATTGAAGGCGGGAGGAGAAGGGGATGACAGAGGATGAGATGGTTGGATGGCATCACCGACTCGATGGACATGAGTTTGAGCATGCTCCAGGAGTTGGTGATGGACAGCGAAGCCTGGCGTGCTGCAGTCCATGGGGTCGCAAATAGTTGGACACAACTGAGCGACTGAACTGAACTGATAGTTCAACATAAAAGTTCTGATATTACAGTCTCCATGGATTCTACTCATGAAATGAACATTTCTTATTGTGGTGATCATTTGGTTGCAAACTAGGCATATTACTGATGACTCTTTGTTGCACACTACCACTGTCTACACAGCCTCTGCCACTACTGTCCATATGCATTATCCCATCGATAAAAGGCCTTAGAATCATGGACTGGATCACTGGAAGAGATTCTCAAATCTAGTCCAAGGCTTTGTAAATAAGAAACATTTTAATGCAAAAATTGAAAACTGCCAAACTTAAATGTGCCTATTATGAATAGGTTATTTGAAAAGTGAATGATACATGTTAGGAAGGGGCCATGATGGGAAGAAGGACATTAGCAATATGAAGCTTTGAAACATCTGTTGTGGAACAGTGTATAGGGAAAGAGGCAGAAGGTGTGACTTTCTGCAGATCACTGACCCTCAGCATAAAGTGAAAGTGAAAATCGCTCAGTTGTGTCCGACTCTGCAATCCCATGGACTGTACGGTCCGAGGAATTCTCCAGGCCAGAATACTGGAGTGGGTAGCTATTATCCCCCTTCTCCAGGGGATCTTCCCAACCCAGGGATCAAATCCAGGTCTCCTGCATTGCAGGTGGATTCTTTACCAGCTAAGCCACAAGGGAAGCCCGACTATCACATTAAGCCAACTATAAATCTGGTGTTCAGAAACCATCTATGTGACACAAAAGTACATCATGATTCCTCTTAACCAATACTTATTGATTTTACCTGAGGAAAGTGTACATAGGGGAGTGAGACAGAGGGTAGATTTTAAGACAGCATGTTATGATTCCTCTAGTATTAGACTCATCATTTCTTTCATAATTAAACTCAGAACCGGTAAGCTTGGGAAAACCTATTGGGATTTTGAAGTCTGCCAAAATCCCTACTGTAGATGAATCTGTATTTTTCTGTACTTTTAACTGCTCCATTTTGTATATGTACTTACTGTTTCCTGCAGGAGAACCACCTTGGTAAGAGCCTCTGAAGATGGCATAGGTGTGTGCAACTTCATCCAACAAAATACTGTAACTATTACATTTCTTTAATGTTTTAAGAAGGCCTGTTAATTGTTTCTTTCCTTTTTAAGTCAGGAATGCTGAGAAAATTAAATGAAAAAAAATGTCTGGAAAAGAGTTCACTAGCAATTTGTAGGTATTTATTTCTTAGAGTTGTGAGCTTTACGTGACAATCATTGCTGGGTTAACTGTTCTTAAGATCACTATCAATTATTACCTAATTAAATGACTGTGTTGGACCTACTTTTTAAAAATATAAATTTATTTATTTTAATTGGAGGCTAATTACTTTACAATATTGTATTGATTTTGCCATACATCAACATGAATCCACTACAGGTGTACACGGGTTCCCCATCCTGAAGCCCCCTCCCCACTCCCTCCCCGTACCATCCTTCTGGATCATCCCAGTGTACCAGCCCCAAGCATCCAGTATCCTGCATCGAACCTGGACTGGCGATTCATTTCATATATGATACTATGCATGTTTCATTGCCATTCTCCCAAATCATCCCACCCTCTCCCTCTCCGACAGAGTCCAAAAGACTGTTCTATACATCTGTCTCTTAAGGTGATGGCACCCCACTCCAGTACTCTTGCCTGGAAAATCCCATGGGCAGAGGAGCCTGATAGGCTGTAGTCCATAGGGTCCCAAAGAGTCGGATACGATTGAGTGACTTCACTTTTACTTTTCACTTTCATGCACTGGAGAAGGAAATGGCAACCCACTCCAGTGTTCTTGCCTGGAGAATCCCAGGGACAGCGGAGCCTGGTGGGCTGCTGTCTATGGGGTCGCACAGAGTCTGACACAACTGAAGCGACTTAGCAGCAGCAGCATACAGGTTTATTGTTACCATCTTTCTAAATTCCATATATATGCGTTAGTATACTGTATTTTTAAATAACATCTGTGTTCAAAAGATTCATAAATGAGTCCTAGCTAGTCTCTAAAAGACAAGCTTTCATTGCTCTCAAAAGATGACTGAGACTCAATGGAAAAGAAACTGAGTAAAGACAATGAAAAAAATTTTTTTTCCTTCAAAAAACAGTAATGTGTAACTAGAGTGAATCATTGTTTAAATTAAATTAATAGCAGCCCAAAGGAGTTCTTTTTGCCATTTGATTCAGCTAATCCTGATTATGTGAATACAGAAGCACAGTAGGAACTGGGATGCTGGCACATTTACTGATAGGGGGACTACAAGCCATGTGTGCTGTGCTGTACTTAGTCGCTCAGTCCGACTCTTTGTGACCTCATGGACCATAGCCCGACAGGCTCCTCTGTCCCTGGGGATTCTCCAAGCAAGAATACTGGAGACGGTTACTATGACCTCCTCCAGGGGATCTTCTAGACCCAGCAATCGAATTGGAGTCTCCTGCATTGCAGGCAGATTCTTTACCAATGAGCCATTTAAGTAGGAGAGAAGGAAAACTTTGGATTTTACTTTTCACACATTGTTTTTACTCAACTAGGAATAATCTCACTTTTCCATTGTGTTCACATTTATTTTCTCCTTTACCTCACCTATCTAACTTAAAAAATACTATACTCTGAGTCTCTCCTTTCATATTAAGCATGTTTCATTTTGTTTCTTGGCTTTTAAGATCTATGAAGCTTTAATGGCAAATACTGTACATATTTTATCTTCTGTGGAATTTTAGGTCTTAATTGTCAATAGAGGAACTCATGCATTACACTGGAAAAATCTAAATATAAATTATGAAATCCTAAGGATAAAATTTTATCATCTCCTCCAAATTTAAAATTAATTGATGGGAAATAGCTGAATGTCATATTCACTGCCTTCAGCCTTCCCACACTTGCCAAGTTCCCCATGACTGTCAGCTCATAGCAATTATTCATAGTATTGTTATGTTCATTTCTGCAGGGCACTAGCAAAACTGGTACAATTGTTTTCGTTCTTTGCTAATATATGTACATGTACCTGGGAAAGATAAAGAGAATTGTGAAAATCATACATCAATTTATGTTCCCTGTGGAATAATCCAATCAATCAATTTTAAAATCCATCAATGAAATATTGGGAAGCAAATTCACAGATATTATATCTGTTATCTTCTATAAATGGCTCATACATATTGATATTAAAAATACTATTAGCACAATTAAAAGCAAAAGATATAATCAGATAATTCACAAATGATAGAATTATAAACACTTTAAAAACCCATGCAAAAATGTTCATTTTAATTATAATCAGAGTCATACATATTAAACAATGGCTTAGCATGTTGTGTTTATCAAATTAGTAAAGATTTATAAAAATGAGACCAGCTTATTAAGGAGAAACACTTCTAGGATGAGAGTGAATTGACAACAACCTTGGAAAAGCAATTTGACAATAATGATACTTAAAATGTTCATAACTTCTTATTCAGTAATTCTATGTCTAGGAATCTTTCCTAAGAAAATATCCTTAATATAGAAAAAGCTACAGAATTGTTCATCCCTCTGTCATTTAAAATATAAAAAGACTGGATGCAACATAAAGGTCTAACAATAAACAAATGACTAAGTAAACTATTGAACTGTGGTGTTGGAGAAGACTCTTGAGAGTCCCATGGACTTCAAGGAGATCCAACCAGTCCATTCTGAAGGAGATCAGCCCTGGGATTTCTTTGGAAGGAATGATGGTAAAGCTGAAACTCCAGTACTTTGGCCACCTGATGCGAAGAGTTGACTCATTGGAAAAGACTCTGATGCTGGGAGGGATTGGGGGCAGGAGGAGAAGGGGACGACAGAGGATGAGATGGCTGGATGGCATCACTGACTCAATGGGCGTGAGTCTGAGTAACCTTTGGGAGCTGGTGATGGACAGGGAGGCCTGGCATGCTGCGATTCATGGGGTTGCAAAGAGTTGGACACTACTGAGTGACTGACTGATCTGATCTGATCTGAAGTAAACTATAACTCAATTGATATCACTGTGCATTCATATAAAACAACTAAGCAGAAGTTACCATGAAGATGGAGATAGTGATAATGTTAGTGAAAAACACTGAACATATGATTTTATAAACATTTTAGTTATGAAAAGCAAACCAAGTAGAATACAGAGAAGCAAAAGTTGGAAGGAAATATAACATAATATTTTCTAAAGTGATAGAAATGAAATTTTTTCATTTGTATTCCACACTTCTCCCACTTTATATATTATACATATCTTCTCTTATAATGGGACTTCCCTGGTGGCTCAGTTGGTAAAGAACTCACCTGCAATGCAGGAGACCCTGGTTCGATTCCAGGGTCAGAAGATGGGCTGGAGAAGTGATAGGCCACCCAATCCAGTATTCTTGGGCTTTCCTTGTGGCTCAGCTGGTAAGGAATCTGCCTGCAATGTGGGAGACCTGGGTTCGATCCCTGGGTTGGGAAGATTCCCTGAAGAAGGGAGAGTCTATACACTCTAGTATTCTGGCCATAGAATCGCAAAGAGCTGGACAGGACTGAGAGACGTTCACTTTTCTCTTATAACATTTATTTAAAGAAATTAAAAAGGAGGGAAGAGGGTTCAGGATGGGGAACACGTGTATACCTGTGGCGGATTCATGTTGATATATGGCAAAACCAGTACAATATTGTAAAGTTAAAAATTAAAAAAAATACTTTAAAAAAAGAAATTAAAAGTACATTGAAGAATAAAGGAGGAATGATAGTCAATGTAGAACAGAAATTAGGCTAATAAATGTGGATTCAACCCTTATAGTCCATTCCAAAGGTGATGGTATTTTCACTGGCCTTTGCAAATTGTCATCTCTCGGAAAGTTAATGATTGAATTGATTTCTGGGAAGATAATATAATGCCTAAAGTGTAAGGAATTAGAATGTTGTTATTTCTAACCTGCTTTATTTTTTTTAACTTTATTTTATATTGGAGTATAGTTGATTAACAATGTTATTAATAGTTTCAGGTGTACAACAGGGTGATTCAGGTATATGTATACATGTCTCTGTTCTTTTTCAAATTCCTTTCTTGATTAGGCTATTATATAACACTGAGCAGAGTCCTCTGTGCTATACAGTAGGTCTTGTTGGTTATTCATTTTAAATACAGCAGTGCATAAATGTCAATCCCGGAATGCTTTTCTTGCTTTATAATTAAACTATAAAAAGGAATATTCAAGATAAAGGAAAGATCCTCTAAAAATAACAAGTACTTTAAATGGGATGATTATCAAGGAACAGGGGCTTCCCCACTGGCTCAGCAAAAAAGAATCTGCCTGCAATACAGAGACCAGGTTTTATCCCCAGGTCGGGAAGATCCCCTGGAGAAGGGAATGGCTACCCACTCTTGCCTGGAGTAATTTTGCCTGGAGAATCCCATGGACAGAGTAGTCTGGCGGGCTATAGTCTGTAGGATCACAAAGAGTCAGACGTGACTGACGCGACTTAGCGTGCATCAAGGAACACGTACCCAATAGCTACATTTAGCTTTGTATTATAAAATACTATCCAACTTTTTAAGACAAAGTAGGCAATTTATGCTCATTGATATACTTCAAATATGTTCTAATTATTATAAAGTTCATCTCACACTTTTAAAATAACTGTGTAAACTTAATTACTTTCCAAACCTTTATTAAGTATCTTTATGCTAGAGGCTTAGACATTATTATGTAAATTCTTAGGCATATGAATTGAGCAAAATTTAAAATGCCACTTACCTGCCATGCTTTTTTTCTTTGAGAAATCCTTATGTAGCCATAAGCAAGTGTATGAATTAAAAATATTCCCGCAAGCTTTTTTTTTCTAAGTAACGGTGCTCTGTTGTTAGAAGTGTCAGTAAACTTTATCTGTCCCTCAGTTTTTTCTCTCTTCTTAAAATCTTCTGCGTGTACTTTGTTCAGTTACAAACAGGAAATGTGGTGATGGAGGCTTCTAGAGTTTTGATCTGAAACCAGTAGGCTGTTAAACATTTTTGTGAAATGTGAGAAGTAAAATCCCACAAGTTCTGTACCCTATTTGAACTTTTATCAGCACCTAACTAACATTAAAATAAATAATAAAATCAATGTGTAAATTAGACTAGGCAGGATGAGATGGTTGGATGGCATCACTGACTCAATGGACGTGAGTTTGAGCAAACTCCAAGAGATAGTGAAGGACAGGGAAGCCTGGTGTGTTGCAGTCCGTAGGGTCGCAAAGAGTCGGATACAACTTAGCGATTGAACAACAAGGATTTTCTATCTCTCAGAAGAAAATCTAGGGATCTCCTCCCAAGTGAGGTCATATGAAGACAAAATAAAATACACTAAACTGAGGAGGAAACGGTAAGAAGCCCCCAGGCATGCTCAGCTGTTGATTGTGTTATATTTGAGGTGTGTCAGAGGAAAGGAAATTAACACACTTGGAACACTTATTTATCAGGTACCTTCTGTACCTAACTCCACTGGGAGATTCGGTGCCTGCCTTCTTTCTTGCCAACCTTGCCCCTGTAACATGAGTCTCGCTATCCAATCTAGGGCCACATGGTGACAAGCTCCAGCTCTCTCCTATCCTGGAATCTCAGTATCAAAAGTCCTTAAATGTTAGTGTGCATAAGTATGTTACATAGCATTAGTTTAACATGCGTGTTCCTTAGCCCTGCTGAATCAGAATATTTGGAGTGCAAATCTGCATTTTCACAATTACCGTTGCTTATTTTAATATAAGTGTTCTGGATAATTCTCTGAGAAATCCATATGTGTGTGTGTGTGTGTGTGTGTGTGTGTGTGTGTGTGTCAATAATAGCATTTTATTTCTAATGTTAGATAAAAAATTATCTTGGTCATATCTATGTATACAGTTTATAAGTATTTCTGTGTATATATACCTGCTGCATATTTGCTTATGTGCTTATGCATATTTGCTTATGTACTTTGCCACTTTTATTTAGTTATAAAGGAATGACAAACATGAATCCAGTTTATTACAAAAAGAGATGTACTTAAAGCTTTAAGAACTCAAACAATATAAAATTAAAAATAGGACTTTTGATGCACAAACTCAGAGCAAAGATACTAGGTGGCTTGCCTTACCTTCTCTAAGATTCCTGAGGGCAGGGAAAGCACTGATCTTATCTGTCTGTAACACTCCAGCATCTAGAATAATGACTAGCACATTGTAGTCTCAATAAATATTCTTACAATGATTTAATAAATAAAAGAATGTTAGTTTTCTGCTTTCTCCGTGCTCCATCATAGAAAAGAACTTCCCAGTAAATAAAATACAGTGCTTCTCTATTCCTTGGACAGAGTTAACTAAGTACTAACAAATTTTTCTACTTTGATCACTTTTTTCCAAAACACTGAATTGGCCAAAAAGTTCTTGTGTATCTTTGAATCAGAATCGATAAAACTGAAAGAAGTCATGGGGAATCCCTAGCCTAATCTTCTAAAAAAATTTTCAAAATATGTTTCATAGAACACATTTTGCTCTCAGTTTTTAAGAAGTCCTTAGGAAAAATACTCCTTTAACAAATATATTTGGGAAAATTGTATGTTTTCATATCTGTGGATGCATATTAGTATATTAAACTCTTAGATATAATCCTACAAAAAGGAAACCTGAAAAACATTTTTTAGCAGAGCTTTTTCTAAACTTCTTTGTCCAGAGAATTTTTTGTTTGGCTGCCATCCATTAGTCAGATGGCTGATTGTATGAAATGGGCCTGGATGCCCACAGACAAAGATTTCAAGGAAACAGAAGTCTCAGGTACAAGGACAGCAAAAATCAGAAGGATCCACCCAAGATTAGATAGAACTTAGGAATGGAGACTGAAGAGATGACTCTCGGATTTCCAGAGAGGTTTGGACACCTGCAATATCAGTTCAAGAAGAGAAGGCCAGCTCAGGTGGCCATGAGGGGTTACCCTTTGGTCTTAAAACACGATGATTGGAAAGAAGGGTAGAAGGCCCAGGTTCAAAAAGGAACTGTATAGATTCCCCAAGCAGGACCTTAGCTTGGGGGCAGAATATTGATAGACTCCCATTTATACCAACTGGGGCATGCAGAGGACATGGGAGAAAGAGTTTCAAGACTGGACATTGAGGTACGAGCATCCCCTTGTTAGAAGAAGAACAGTGCTGAGGATGGGAATGAAGGTGTGAAGATGCCCTCATCCTGGCTGATCCATAAATCACAATTCTAGAAACGAGAAGGGTGTTCAGTAGTTGGCTTTGGATGCAGAGAAAGTCAGACTCAGTGATAATGACAGGTCAAAATGTAGGAATTCCATGGTGTAGCTCAAGAGGTGTAACTCTCAGTACAGACCAACAGGGAAGGAGACAAACGCTTGTGGGACAGTGCCTGAAGACGGCTAAGACTCGCCTGTCTCAAGTTTGCAGCCTCACAAAAACACAAGTCGGCAAAGATCTAGAAAAGACAAGGGCAGAGGAGACAGGCAGGGACTGAGCAAGGGTATACTCCCCACTTTGGATCAATAAGGCAATCTGTGGTACCTGCTGAGTGATTGCCTACTGGCTTAAAAGTGTTAATGCACATGATTGTACATAATCTGCATGACCGGCATTTCCAAAATTGTCAAACTTCGGCTAATAAATCCGAACCACTTCACAATTTCTAATTATTGTAATGTTCCTGAAAAATGACCTGCATTACAATGTTCCCCGAGTCATAGACTTACATATTCAGGAGATAGAACAAGATTGTCCAAGGTCATATGCAAAGTCTGTGTCTGTGCATTAGCTAGCTCCACAGATGTTTGAAATCTGCTAGGGAAAAATGATAGCTTTTCATCAAATATAGATGGCTGAGCACATGAAGACATTATCAGAATATAAACAACTACAGATATGCTTGTTATGAAATATATTAGTGCATTCAGAGATTTGAATCATGCCTTCATGAGTCATGTTCAAATAAAAAAACATGAGGCTTCTGTACTACTGTTTAATGAGACAGGTGATCAAAATGAAGTATAGAAGATAGCTAGACAAAGAAGAAATGTCCTGACAAGATTGAAGCAATTAGATATGTTGTAGAAAATTTAGGGAAAGGTGTGGTTTTGATAGGCACCTGGCAAGAAATAAGGACTTTAAGGCCAACAAAATTGAGGTTTTATTGCCAAAAGAAACTAAAAAACATGTCAAAATGGCAAAAGGTTCCATACTCAGAAAAATGGGTCACAGAGTGTAAAAAGAGACACAGTTTCCAATCTGTATTTTAAGGTTATCTATTAGTTTTTTAATTACTTTCTATCACTGTAGTTGCTTATTTATATCTGCATATACACATGCGTATATTACACACACATATATTTAAGGTGTTACAAAATGTTTTGCTTTTCTCAAGGAGTTCCAAAATGGTAAGAGTAGCTATTAGCAGGGGATTATCAGGGACTTTGACTTTACATTTTACATAGTGATCTATTGTTTAACATTATTTACAGTAACGTGTACTACTTTTAGAATGGGAATAAAAAATGGTTCCTTATTTTAAAGGCTCTTTGAAATGCCTTGTTTTATAGAATTAGAATTTCTCTCTCTGTGATTTTTTTTCCCCTTATTCTGGAAAATTGTTCTTTAGTAAGACTGAAGCTAGTACAAAGTAAGCAAACAACTTCATGAAAGACAAAATGGAAAGGGCCCCTGTGCTTCCAATTATGCTGTTTTAAAATATGAAATTATTTAGAATTATTTAGAAATTAATTAGAATGTTACAATTGCATCTGATTAAACCATACTGATGATTTACATTTTCATCAAGGTTATACCATAAGATCCTTCAGAAAACATAATTACTCAGATAGAAAGAAAAAAAGTTAAAAGCAATAGAATGCTGCATAGATTTGGCCTAAGATTCTCAGATCTTTTTATTACACTTACAATAGCCTTGTAGAACCGAAAATCAAACACTGGAAAATCAAACACTGAAATAAAAGTAGATAACAAAAATTCAGAAATTAAAGAAATTTTCATTTTTTACATGTAAAAGGCTTAAGCACCCATATTTTCTGGAAGAAAACAATTTGCCCCATTGCACAAATTTCTATGTGATGTCCTTTAACAAAGTTAAGCATTCTGAGAAATGTTGTTCTTATTTGAAACACAACTGGCTCAAACAAAGCAAACCAGTTTATCATAAAACTTCTCATAATTTTAGTGAGCTAATATGCAATTTCACTTCTCAGGAGGATATATTATGCAGCGTTTCCAAAAGTTATCATATAAGAGAAGCATTTCTTTTTTTCTTTTTTTTTTTTAACATTTTGCAGAACTACTGTTCTGAGGTATGTATTTCAGCAACTTTTCCTTCCTGTTGAACTGGGTCTTACTTTCTGCCCTTGTTCCACATTTGGGGCCTGGTTTACTCAAGGAGTACCATGGAGAGTATCAATTTTACCATTTTTATAGAAATTTCCATCTTGAGATGTTTTGCATGAGATTATAAAAGAATAGGCCCTTAAAATTCAAATGCCCCTGGACAGGGAGCAAAATTAGAATTCTCAGCATAGTTTGCACAGTGAGACTAGTTCTAGTGGATCTTCCTTCAAGCAAGACATACATTACATTAAATTTTGATCAAAATAAGATTTAGGACTCAGATCTTCTAAGGAAAGGTAAGCTCTAGTTGGAGGACTGTAGGGAGTAGGAACATAGAGTAGAAACAGGAACAACAAGAAGTGATGGGCAGTTAGAGTCCTGGCTGAACACATGTGCACCTTCAAAAGGAGGAGTGGAATGACTTTAATGAATTGACTATTGGCAGAGGTGCAGTCAGGGCTGATGGAAAGAATAGGACACGGTGAAGCCCTTGCCAGGTAACAAAAGAGGGAGCCCGTGACAACTCCTAGGCTTAAAGGTAGTAGAGGCATATCAGTTACCGGAACCAAGTGAGATATATAGCTATAAGAAAGGGCTGCCAGGCAGGGACTATGGCTTTGTTAGCGCACCCCAATGCCCACCCCCACCAAGAAAAACAACCAGTGCCGGTTATGACCAGGCAAAGGGAAATCTGTGGAAAAACATCCCAGTTTTGTTCTCTGCCCTCCAATCTCAGTCTCCCACCCATTTTCCTCATTAAACCCAGTCAATCCGGGGAAGGCAACCTGCAAGAAACAGTCTATAGAGGTCAGCCTCACATGGTCTGAGGAAGTGAAGAACAGAATATAAGTCTGGAGAGAAAACGTGTGAGTAAGTGGCTGAGAATAAATTTAATTTTGATAGGTACTATCTCTCCTGATGGCACTTCCCTAGCATCACAGACAGTGAAGAATTAGCTTGCACTGCAGGAGACTTGGAGAAGGCAATGGCACCCCACTCCAGCACTCTTGCCTGGAAAATCCCATGGACAGAGGAGCCTGGTAGGCTGCAGTCCATGGGGTCGCTAAGAGTCGGACACGACCGAGCGACTTCACTTTCACTTTTCACTTTGATGCATTGGAGAAGGAAATGGCAGCCCACTCCAGTGTTCTTGCCTGGAGAATCCCAGGGACGAGGGAGCCTGATGGGCTGCCGTCTCTGGGGTCACACAGAGTCGGACACAACTGAAGCGACTTAGCAGCAGCAACAGGAGACTTGGGTTCAGTCTCTGCGTCAGGAAGATCCCCTGTAGAATGGAATGGTTCCCCACTCCAGTATTCTTGCCTGGAGAATCGCATGGGCAGACGACCCTGGTGGGCTACAGTCCATGGGTAGCAAAAAGTCAGATACAACTGAGCAACTAAGTACACAAAAATATCTCTCTTGACACACATAGACTTTACAATTTTGTAAGTAGACTTATTCTCCAGAGTAAAGAAGAGTAAATAAGAGCGATCAATTTTGAAATTTTTAACTAGATTCATCAAGGCAGTTTTATAGACCTTATAATAATAACCTGAGTGAGTGAGTGATGGTTGCTCAGTTGTGTCTGACTCTTTGCCATCCCAGGACTGCTGCCTTCCAGGCTCCTCTGTCCATGGAATTCTCTAGGCAAGAATACTGGAGCGGTTGCCATTTCCTTTTCCAAATAATAACCTGAGATTCCTAAAAAAATAAGTTGGTTCTGGCACAAGGAAACAAAACTAAGGATAAAATGTATCCCAAGATGGTACCAAAATGATGGAAGAGAGTACATAATAAAGGAAACTATATATGAAAAGTTCCCAGGGTTTAAGAAAAATGAAAAAGATTTAAGTCAAAAGATTCAAAGGCAGTGGGAGGGGGAGAGAGATAGTAAAGCCAATGTGGCAAATGGTTAAATCTGAGGAATTTAAATGAAAAGTATATGAGAATACTTTGTATTATTCTTGTAATTGTTTTGTAAAGTCTGAAATCATGTCAAATGTAAAAGTTAATAAATACATGTAAATTACTTAGAAGAGCATATGCTACATATGAAATAGTAAGTATAGCATATGCTGCATATGAAACGGTAAGCATAGATGTTGTTGCTGTCAGTCTTAACCTGATAGCAAAATCAGATAAAGACACTAAAAGAAAAGAAAATGACAGAAAAGTTATTCCTCATAAACATACACAGGAAAATTCTTAAAATTTTGACAAAACTAATCCAGCATTATATTAAAAGGATAATATATCGTGACTAAGTGGGACTTATTCCAGCAACAAAAGATGGTTTAACCTTAGAAAAATCAATGCAAATCATCAGGTTAACAACTAAAAAACTCAAAAAACAAAACAACCATGTAATCATTCAATAGAGGCAGAAAGACTACTTGAAAAATATCTCAACATACTTTCCTGACTTAAAAAATAAAACTCTCAGGAAAATAGAAATAGAAGAGAGCTTCCTTAACAGAATTAAGATACTTTTAAAAAAAAGCCTACAACTCACATCATCCTTAATCATTAAGTAGGGGCTCCCCTGGTGCCTCAGACAGTAAAGAATCTGCCTGCAATGTGGGAGACCTGGGTTCATTCCCTGGACTGGGAAGATACCCTGGAGAAGGGAATGGCTACCAACTTCAGATTTTTTGCCTGAAGAATTCCATGGACAAAGGAGCCAGTGGGGTACAGTCCATGGGATCACAAAGAGTTGGATACAAGTGAGCAACTAACACTTAATCATTTAGGAGGTCAACCCTGTCAGTTACTGAATGTTTTCCCTCTAATATGGACATAAGGCAAGGATATATACTTTCACCACTTTAATTCAACATGGTACTAGAGGTTCTAGTCCAAGCAATAAGTGAAGTAAATGCATCTGGTTTGGAAAGCAAGAAGTAAAGAAAGAGGTCTCACCACTGACACGATTTTATGAAAATTACAAAAACAGTCTTCTACAATTAATTAGAAAGTGTAGCATGGTTTAATAATATAAAAAATTAATATATAAAATTTTATATTTCTAACAAAAAAAAAACATAAAATAAGAACAGAAATGAGATTAGTATGTTTGGGGGCTAGAAGTTGAAAGAGGAATTGACTGCAAAAGGACAAAAGGGAACTCTTTTGGGAAAATTTAGAGGTCTATTTTGACTCATGATAGTACATCATGATGTATGCAGAGTACATCATGAGAAACACTGGGCTGTTAGAAGCACAAGCTGGAATCAAGACTGCCAGGAAAATATCAATAACCTCAGATATGCAAATGACACTACCCTTATGGCAGAAAGCGAAGAACTAAAAAGCCTCTTGATAAAAGTGAAAGAAGAGAGCGAAAAAGTTGACTTAAAGCTCAACATTCAGAAAACTAAGATCATGGCATCTGGTCCCATCACTTCAAGGCAAAAAGATGGAGAAATAGTGGAAACAGTGACAGACTTTATTTTGGGGGCCTCCAAAATCACTGCAGATGGTGACTGCAGCCATGAAATTAAAAGATGCTTATTCCTTGGAAGAAAAGTTATGACCAACCTAGACAGCATATTACAAAGCAGAGACATTACTTTGCCAACAAAGGTCCATCTAGTCAAGGCTACAGTTTTTCCATTAGTCATGTCTGGATTTGACAGTTGGACTGTAAAGAAAGCTGAGTGCCAAAGAATTGATGTTTTTGAACTGTGGTCTCGAGTCCCTTGGACCTCAAGAAGACCCAACCAGTCCATCCTAAAGGAAATCAGTCCTGAATATTCATTGGAAGGACTGATGTTGAGGCTGACACGCCAATAGTTTGGCCACCTGATACGAAGAACTGACTCATTTTAAAAGACTCTGATGCTGGGAAAGATTGAAGGCGGGAATAGAGGGGACGACAGAGGATGAGATGCTTGGATGGCATCACCAACTCAATGGACATGGGAGTTGGTGATGGACAGGAAGGCCTGGAGTGCTGCAGTCCATGGGGTTGCAAAAAGTCAGACACAACAGAGTGACTGAACTGATTTTGACTCTATGTAAAATTATACTTTGATAAAGCTGCTGCCACTACTGCTGCTAAGCCACTTCAGTCATGTCCGACTCTGTGCAACCCCAACAGGCAGCCCAAAAGGCTCAGCCGTCCCTGGGATTCTCCAAGCAAGAACACTGGAGTGGGTTGCCATTTCCTTCTCCAGTGCATGAAAATGAAAAGTGAAAGTGAAGTCGCTCAGTCGTGTCCGACTCTTAGCGACCCCATGGACTGCAGCCCACCAGGCTCCTCTGTCTATGGGATAAAGCTAACTTCAAAAATTTGGAGACAGGAAAGAAAAGAATCTATGAGTCCAATGTTGATAAGTAAAACAAATAAATAAATGATGAAAAAGTAGTAAGGGGAGTTTGTTTCTTAAAATAGAGTAGAAGGAATAATGATGGTAGAACATCCAACATTTGGAAACTATCAACTTAGTAACTGATTCAGAGAAGATGGTCAATATGTCCTAAACTAGTAAGTAAATGGCCAAATTTTAAGAAATTACAAACTTTGACAAAAGCTCTACAAATTACTTACTATTTTAAAGGGAAAAATATTAATTTATTGATAGAGAAACCTAGCAAATATAATCTTAAGTAAGTATTACAGTTAATGTTATTAATAATGAAACAAACTAAAGTCATGTATCTACTGATAATGTACACCAAGTTATACTTGAGAACTGACTGCAACTTTGAAGGTGTTTGTCACACACATAACCTCAATTGGCAACATCTGGGCAAGTCTTGGAGAATTAAAGTGTCTGCTCAAATCATTGACTGACCACTAAATTACTAGACAGAGCAGCCCCAAAAAAGAAACACTAAAAGAAAATGACCAGATACATTCAGTTTCAAAGATGGTTTGTGGTTTAAGTCCAGTCAGGTTGTCAAAACAAACAACAGAAACCCACAATACAATGAGCCTTAGAAAAAAAGAATACACAGCTGCTACAATTTTATCTAAAATTCACAGTTATCTGCCCTATTACCACCACATCAGTCTCAAAATTCACACAATCATGACAAGACATGTTAAGAAACAGAAGAGTGTGACCCATATTCAGCCGGCGGGGAAGGGGGATGCGGTCAATAGAAATTGACTCTTGAGAACCCAGATAAAATAACCAAATGGAAATTCTAGATTTGAAAAGTGCAATAACTGAAATTAAAAAATCCACTAGGTAGACTCAACAGCAGATTTTAAATAGCAAAAGTAGAAGATTTTTTAAAAAGGAATAGTCTCAAAGATTTGTAAAATTGGGAGTCATAAAAGGAGGAGTGATAGGGAAACAAGACATTATATTAAAAATATAATGGCTATACACTTCCCGTTTTTATTTCCAGACCCAACGAACACTAAGAAGCTCAATGAACACAACCAGATATACAAATAAAACACAACTAGACACATCATATTCAGATTCCCAAAATCCAAAAAAAAAAAGTCTTGAATGGAACAAGAGAAAAGCAACTCATATAAAAAGGGACTACAGTATGATTAATACTTAACTTCTCATAAGAAACAATAGAGGCCATAAGAAAGAAATGACATACTCAAAGTGCTGAAAGAAAAAAAAACCCACCAAGTCTAGTAAAATTAGCCTTAAAGCAAAATGTATTTCTAGATTTAAAAAAATTAATAGTATTTATTGCTAGGAGAGCTGAAAACACCAGAGAAGTTCTTTAGGTTGAAGGAAATAACCTCAAATTCAGATCCACAGGAAAAAATGGAGGTCACCAGAAATATGTAAGTAAATAAAAACTATAGGCACATATGTATAATGTTTTTGTTCCTTAACTTCTTTAATGTTAGAACATTGTTAAAAATCTTAATTCTAACACAGTATTAGATTTACAATACATATATGAAGGTTTTGTATATATGCTACTGCTGCTGCTAAGTCGCTTCAGTCGTTTTTGACTCTTTGAGACCCCATAGACGGCAGCCTACCAGGCCCCGCCATCCCTGGGATTCTCCAGGCAAGAACACTGGAGTGGGTTGCCATTTCCTCCTCCAGTGCATGATAGTGAAAAGTGAAAGTGAAGTCGTTCGGTCGTATCCAACTCTTAGCAACCCCATGGACTGCAGCCCACCAGGCTCCTCCATCCATGGGATTTTCCAGGCAAGAGTACTGGAATGGGGTGCCATTGCCTTCTCTCTATATATGTCAACACAAAAAAATAAGTAGAAATGACATAGACCTTTACTAGTATGCTACATTTTAATTATGTCAGTGCTAACTTTAAGTGAATTATGAAAGTTAAAAATGAATATTTTGATCCCTAGGGCAGCTAACCACAACACAAAATCTCAAAGAATACAGTGAAAATAACGAACAGAGGAATTTAAATGGTATCAAAAAAGTTTTTGCTTAACATAAAAGACAGAAATTGAGCAATAGAAGAACAAAAGAAAGTGAGACATTAAGAAAACAAATAGCAAAAAGGCAGATATAAATCCAACTATATCAATACTTACATTGAATATGAGTTAGATGAACACTCCACTCTAAATTTAACACTTAGATGAAATGGATAAATTCCTAGGAAGTCACAAAGTACTGAAAACTGACTTGAGAACTAATAGAAAATCTGGATAGACATATGCAAAATAATTAAATAGCAATTAAAAATGAGGGAAGAGGGTGAATGCAGGGAAGGAGTTTATGAAGCTCTGTATCAGTTGAAACTTTTATAGTAAGAATAGAGTTCTGAATTATCTGTGTGATAATAGAAATGTCAATTTCCTCCAGTTGTAGTTATTTAGAGCTCACCTTAACAATTAAACTCGTAGAGCACATCAGACTTCACCCAGCACCAGTGGTTATTTAGTTTTAAGAAAACAAACAGGAAATAACCCAGCATACAGCAAAGCTGTGGTCTTGGACCTCCCAATCATAGCTTGCAATGTGCCAGCCGTGCTGTTTACAGAACTCACATGGTCATAGAAACGAAGCTGAAAATACACAGCTTCAACAGCTCAGGGACTCATTAGCTCTGGGGATCTGTAAGCTTTTAGTCCTCGTCTCTTTGTTCTCCTGTGTATGCCATCAGCCCCATGTCTCTGCAGCTTCATCTCAAATACCAGTTATTCATCACTCATTCTCAATGATGAGGTATGGTTTGGTCCTCTAGTCCTTGTCCAGATTCTCTTTAAGCATAGAATTGCTCAAGTCCTGTCTCTAAAAATTCTTTCAGTTAAGGAAGGAAGGAAGACTGAACACGGATCAAATCTTCAATCATAAGACTGAACAAAAGTCAAAGAAACAACTGTTAGCTCCTTTTAAAAGGTCTGGACAGATATCACTCAAAGATTAATAACAGGTATGTGTTAAGATTACAGGCATTTTTTTCTTTCTTATTTAAACTTTCACCTTTTTTGTAACTTTACAACAAGCACTAATTAATTCAGAAAAATGAAGCTATTTTCCAAAAAATATTTATAAGGAATATGTATACTTATGGCTGATGCATGTTGATGTACGGCAGAAAGCAACATAAAATTGTAAAGCAATTAGCCTTCAATTAAAAATAAATTTTAAAACATTTATAAGCAATCAAGGGTTTGCTCAGTTGAGGAAATGAATAGTTGGCACAGATGGCAAATATTCTCACACTTGCCAATGTTGGAGTGACAATGAATGTCAGTGCTGTGTGGCATCCTTAAAAATTACATTTTAATTTTAACTAATTTTTTTTTTTAATTCAAGCTTCCAAACAACTTTAAAACTGGAGAAAGGAACCTATTTTGAGTATATCTAATTTCTATTTTTGTAGCAAGTTGGGTTCTCAGGAAGGTGGCTCTGAGATAGACAGGTTTACCAGGAGTGCACTAGGGATCAGGTGAATCTGGAGAAGGCAAGAGACTAAAGCAGGGCAAAGGAGAAGGTCAAGGGGCAATACAGTTTCAAGCTTCAGGACCCCCAGCTCTGAAGATAGGATGACCTTTCAGAGCTGTTCTGAGAATGGAGAGGGCTGGGAGGGGTAAGTGAAGGAAAAGAGGAGGGGTAGGGCCATAACAAGCCTGTGTTGAAGATGGCCTTGAAGTAGTATATCCTTGGTAAGGTGACTCTTCGGGGAAGGCAATGGCACCCCACCCCAGTACTTTTTGCCTGGAAAATCCCATGGATGGAGGAGCCTGGTAGGCTACAGTCCATGGGGTCGCTAAGAGTCGGACACGATTGAGCGACTTCACTTTCACTTTTCACTTTCATGCATTGGAGAAGGAAATGGCAACCCACTCTAGTGTTCTTGCCTGGAGAATCCCAGGGACAGGGGAGCCTGGTGGGCTTCCGTCTGTGGGGTCGCACAGTCGGACACGACTGAAGCGACTTATCAACAACAACAACAACAAGGTGACTCTTCACGTGCAGAGATACCTGAAGGGAGCTGATAGCTGGAGGCCTGTTTTCCTTCCAGCAAACCTCCCAGAAGCTGGGTAATTAGTCCTTAATTCCTGAACAGGAATCTGGGCAGTACATTATAATGTTCACCACAATTAGAAAATGCAAATGAGTTAAGCCGAGTTTGTCTGGTAACACAGTCTGTGCAGCAGACACTATTAGTTGCCCAGTCAAGATCCAGCTTCTCCTGTGTCTAATTTGTTTGAAGCAGGATGTGCTTAAGTCGGGTAACATAAGAGTGGTGTCTAAACCAATTATGAGAATCCTGTTCTCTGCTTCCCAGAACCGCCCCCTACCCTCCCAGCCTCTGCAGCAGCTACTTGTGGTCAGGGGGCCTGATGGTAATAAGATAATGAGACTCAGGTGTCTCATTATCACTATAATAATACACTAGGAATTTTGAAAAATATTTTGTTTTCTTTGTTAAAAAGGAACAGACTAAGCTGGCATCCTCTTACCTCTTCCTAATTCCTTCTTCCTTTTCTTGTACACAGCTGTGGTACTTACAGCTGCAGGAGTTATTTTGCAACTGAGAGGAAAAGAAAGGTCAAGAGAATTTTTGAGTTTGTTCTGACATTAATGAGCCACTCAATAAAGCCACAAACCCATCTCTTGGTTTCTTGCTCTTTGAAGAAAATAACCCCTAATTACTTCAGTAGCTAAAATTGGATATTTTGCCACTGACAGCAAAGCATAACCCAAACTGACCCAAGTTATATGCTAGAATGATGACTCTTGAAAATATATAGTTGATATACATGTGTGCATGTTTATCAAATTATGTTTTCAATAAGTTAGAAAACATCAAATACTGTATCATTCTCTGAGACTTCACACTGCATATTAGGATGAATGATATGAATTATTCGCATTAAGTATTCTGCCAGGGATAAACCTACTTCAACAAAGTTTATGCTACTTAAACATATTTGACCAAAAAGTACCTTTTGAAACTTTGCCTACTACTATGGAATGGATTGGGAAACATTATTTAGTATGGATTCTGATCCATTATGATCCATTAACTTGCTCCCTATTTCTAGGATTATTTTCTGCAGTAATATTCCTTGGAACATCCAGCTGAAGTTGAATTAATCAAAAACAGTAAAACGTGGTCATATTTTTTCTTATGCTTATAGCTAGATTACTCAAGTAAGCAAACTGGCTCAAAAAAATCCATATGCTGAACTGTGTTTTAGGATGTGGTCAAAGCCCAAAAGATAAACATGTGTAGCAGCGCATTTGCAGGTTACAACTAACTTGCAAACTTTGTTTGCTGGTCACAATTAGCATCCTGTGTCTCTCTACCATGGTTATTTTTATCTGCCTGCAGTCAGCCTCCTTTCACTGCTGGGCTGGCTTGCTCATTGACAGTGCAGAAAGAGAAGTGCAGCTTCCCACGCTGGAGAAGGAGGTTGCCCTCTATTTTGAGACAGAAAGCAATGATTGTTGTGGCCACTTTAACAAAGGTCCTGAGTAACTTCACAGCCTGGCCTCTGTATGTGTGTAATGTATATATATCATGAAGGGCTTTGGTACACTCCCTCCAAAGCCATTCTAGTGTGAATGACTGCATACTGGCCTTGCCTTTCTCCTTGACCTGGGTCAGCAATGGGCTGTTTTCCCTCAATTGTTATTTATTCAGGTATTCTTCTGCAGAATGACAGAGTGTCTCACAGACGTGTCAAACTAAAACTTTCTGAACCTGAACTTCTGATTTCTTATCCATCTTCCATATTCTGAGAATAGCACTATCACCACCAAGAAACGTAAAGCAAATCAGAAACCTAGAACTCATCCTTGCTGCCTTGACATGTCTCTTACCCTCACATCTCATCCATTTTCATATCCCAGTTTGAAGGCTATGAACTCATGCACATCTGCATGAGTGCACCTGGAGGCCAAGCATCTCCATCTTTTGCCCAGACCACCACAAAGTACCTCCCTACTTCTACTCTGATGGTTTTATGATCTATCTGTTCTCTACACATCATCTAGCGTATTTTAAAAACTAAATCAAGCAAAGTCACTCCTTTGCTTAGTGGGAACTTTCAATTGCTTTAGATTGCACTGATGATAAAATTCCAACTTCTTACTATGCCCTCGGCCCCACAAAATCTGGACTCTGCAGTGTTCCAGTTTCAACACATTTCTTTTGCTCTATAGTCCAGACCACAGCAGGGCTTCCCTCATAGCTGTCGGTAAAGAATCTGCCTGCCATGCAGGAGACCTGGGTTCAATTCCTCAGTCAGAAATATTCCCTGCAGATGGAAATGGCAACCCACTCCAGTATTCTTGCCTGGAGAATCCCATGCACATACAGTCCTTGGGGTCACAAGAGTCAGACACAACTTAGCGACTAAACCACCACCACCTCCAAACCAAAGCAAACTACAGCCCATGGGCCAAATCTACCCCACTGCCTGTTCTTGCAAAGTTTTACTGGAACACAGCCACACTCACTCATGAACATCTATGACTACTTTTGTGTTGTAAAACAGAGTTGAATTTTAACAGACAACACATGTCCTGAAAAGCCTAAAATATTTACTGCCAGAACCTTTAGAGAAAAAATGTGCCCAGTCTTCCTCTAGAGTCTCATTAGCTTCCTTCCCCTCCCCTTGATCAAGATAAACTTTTAATTACCTCTAGCCTTTGAACTCATCCTCCTTTCTGCTTGGAGACAGTAAAATGTTTCTTTGCAAAGTTTCTTCCATCTTTTCCTCAAGGTCTTATCTCAAAACTTAAATATTCAGAAGAGCTTTCCTTTATAACTCTAACTAAAGTAGGGCACCCATCTCCCCAGGTACACTCTACACTATCATATCCTGTTTCCTGCATTACACATTACAAGAGAAATTGTCTTGCTCATGTTTCTGTTTGCCTACTTTCTTCCACAAGACACTAAGCTCCAGGAAGCCAGGTCCCATGTCTGTCTTCCTCAGCCCTGCTTCCCCACTGCCTAGAAAGTGACTGCACTTAGGATGTACTCAGCAAATACTTGTTAATTAAAAAAAAAAAGTAACTAGGATAGTTATCTTTGCTAAATGGCATTCAGTCATTTAATTTTACATCTAATATAAATTTTCCACAAGAAATACTATGTTTCCTCTCCCCTCAAATCAGCCTAGAATACAAGAGAAGATAACAACAAACACTGTGATTGTAGCTCGAGCAGTTGTCTATTTGCTCTTTGTATTTATTCACACATTTGTTAACCCAGTGAGGCTTCCCTGGTGGCTCAGTGGTAAAGAATCTGCTTGCAGTGCAGGAGACCTGGGTTCGATCCCTGGGTTGGGAATTTCCCCTGGAGGAGGACACGGCAACCCACTCTAGTACTCTTGCCTGGAGAATTCCATGGACAGAGGATCCTGGTGGACTACAGTCCATAGGGTCACACAGAGTCAGACACGACTGAAGCAACTAAGCAGCAGCAGCACTCATCCAGCAAATATAGACTGATACCACCTGTGGGCTGTGTGGGGCAAGACATGATTCTGTAGACTTGTCCGTTGGGCAGAAGCATGACGATCATTATCTTACTATGACTAAGAGATTCTGAAAATCAAAGGGATGCCTTCTGAGATTTCCCCAATGCACTACCCTACTTATCCTGAACCACCGCCTCAAAGACTCAGCAAGAACTTTTCTGTTAACCCCAGGACAAGAACAGTCAGCGCTGATCTTAAAAGCCCCAGTGGAAACTGCTCTGTAGAACTCAGCATGGTTAGATGTAGCTGAAGCATTCTATAGTGGGGATAAAGTAATGGATGTTTCTTCTAGTGGCTGTGAGTCTGAACTAGGGAGAGGGAGGAGCAGGGTTGAATGCAGGACCTTTTTGGAGCTCAGTGAAATTGTACTTGGGCTTCCCTGGTGGCTCAGATGGTAAAGCATCTGCCTGCAGTGTGGGATACCGGGGTTCGAGCCCTGGGTTGGGAAGATCCTCCGGTAGAAGGAAATGGCAATTCACTCCAGTACTCTTGCCTGGAAAATCCCACGGATGGAGGAACCTGGTAGGCTACTGTCCAGCAAAGAGTTGGACATGACTGAACGGTTTCATGTTCTGCAGTGGAGAGTTTCAGACAATGTTGTCACTGGGTATTTAAGGAGCTAGACCAAATTTCATCTGACAGCTGAAGATAGGGTGAAGAAAAAATCAAAAATATAATTGTCCTCCTTTGAATACGTGTGTGTGTGTGTGTGTGCTTGGTCACTCAGTCATGTCCGACACTTTGTGACCCTATGGACTGTAGCCCAACAGGCTCCTCTGTCCATGGGATTCTCCAAGCAAGAATACTGGAGTGGGTTACCATTTTCTACTGCAGGGATTTTCCCAACCCAGGGATCAAACCCACATGTCTCACATCTCCTGCACTGACAGGTAGCTTCTTTACTACTGAGCAAACTAGGAAGCCACCTTGAGTATATGACACTGTAAATCATTTAATCACTTCTTTTTGCCCATGGCCACATCTTGCAGGGACTTACCTTATTTATCTTTGCAGCACTAGAATGTCCAACTCAGAGACATTCACACAGAATTTCTTAGATACTTGCTGAAGTAAACAGCAAGTACATTTTGAGAAAAGAGATTTTTCCCTGTGATTTCATCGGCAATGAATGCACCAGAAGCATTTGCATTTTTTGTTGTTGTTTTTTCACTATAGTAAGGTTGGTGTTCCATGCTACTAAATCCAGAGGTGGCTAATATAATCAGTTTCTGAAACTTTCTGTAAATTGTACATGCAGATAAATTTGCAGTGACAGTATTAAAAGATACTAAGGGTTTCTGGTGTTACAAGATAAAGCTGCCTTGCAGTTGTCGTCTTGTTTGGAAATGGCAAATGATGGACTTCAGAATGATTAGCAAGCAGTGATTTCAGTATCCTGCCCTTCAAGTTAGTTTTACCATGAGCTGCAAGATGGAGATCCTGAGGGAAATTACCATTCTGCCCCAACCCTCTCTTTCCCACCACTAAGTCTTAACTGACATCATTTTATCATTTTCAAGGAATCTCTGCAGAGTTACTAAATAATAATAAAGTGATTATTTTTAAGCATCTACACTTCTAGACAAAAAGGGGAAAAGGAAAGAATGTATAAAGTTGCTATTTGTTTAGTCGTATTGAAGTATTTTGCATATATTGGTGCAAATCTTTTCAATTTTAGCCTGTTCTCACTACAGAAAAGATTATTTTTAAATGACTCTTTTGGCTATTTTCATTTTCACACTTGAGAGCCGCCCCTTGCTAAATTATTTCAGTAAATATTTATCCATATTTTTCCTATTAGCCACCATCTTTCTTACATCAGTGAGTCTTTGTATTAGAAACATCAAAATTAATTGCTAGCAATGATTATATTAATCCAAGTTAATAATCCTTTTAATCCAAATTAATTAATACAAAAGCTCAATATTGCCCTATTATTAACAAAAGCAAAATTGTTAGGATGGAAGAGATCATAATATAGGGATTTCACTTTGCTTGGAAATCCAGGTCTTTATTTGATACCAAAAAGCCCAGGCTGAAGCCCTTAAAACCATCCAGATAAAAATAAGAAGTTAATAAATTATTTTTAGAATTGTGGCCAAGGATAAATTTTTGTATTTCATAGCTCTTTAAGGAATTTTCATGTATTTGAACAACTGTGAATTAATTCTGACCAAAATAAAAATGAAAAAATAGTTTCCAGATAAGGAAATGCAGATAAATTTTTTTCTTTTTTTTGATAAATTTTTAAAAGTAAAACAATAATAGTATTTTAGCTCAATATCAATTGAGCTGTCATGTGGTTGAGAAGAAACAACACCGTAGGCCCCCTTACAGGTGAAACGTACAAACTCACTGTCCATCAAAACTTTGCAAGGCAAAGGTCCAATTTATTTCTGACTCTACTGTTATAAAATATCTGAATTTGTAGAAAAGCATAAATGTTGCAGAAGTTGTAGTTAAAAAACTTCAGGCTGTATTTTTGCAATCTTCTTAGGGCAGACTCTATTTCTTATGCATTTTTGTGATTTTCCATAATGCCTAAAACAGTTCTACAAATATAGGAGATGCTCAATGCTCATTTACTAACGGAATGGAATTAGTGCTAAATCAAACTGGTAAACCTAGACAGTCCTAAATTATACAGTGACTTATCCACACTTTACACTTAAATATTATGAAAAGCCTCAATTTGTCGTGTATTTAAAACTTTTTAATCTCTCCTGAAAATTCAAATTCATATCAGTTCAGTTCAGTTCAGTTGCTCAGTCGTGTCCAATATAAATGGATAAATTAATACCAGTTCTTAGTGAACAATAAGCAGATTTTACAGAAGACTAGTTTTTGAATTATTCTATCAGCCTAATATATGGTTATGGTTTATCATTCAGAGTAAGCTAAAGAGATGCTGTGATCTTTAAGATGCACATTTCAGAGCAGCTTTTCTTTCTAATTCAAAGATACTTTATATTGAACTGTCTTGCCTTATTTTTCATTCAAATAATTCATTATCCACCTTTTAAAGTAAACTTGTAATTTTAGAACACTTTTCAGTTCAATAGCTCAGTTGTGTCCAACTTTTTGCAACCCCCAGGCCTTCCTGTCCATCACCAACTCCCAGAGCTTGCTTAAACTCATGTCCAAGCATGTCTGTGATGCCATCCAACCATCTCATCCTCTGTCATCCCCTTCTCCTCCCGCCTTCAATCTTTCCCAGCATCAGGGTCTTTTCCAAGGAGTCAGTTCTTCATATCAGGTAGCCAAAGTATTGGAGTTTCAGCTTCCGCATCAGACCTTCCAATGAATATTCAGAACTGATTTCCTTTAGGATGGACTGGTTGGATGCCCTTGCTGTCCAAGGGACTCTCAGGAGTCTTCTCCAACACCACAGTTCAAAAGCATCAATTCTTCCGTGCTCAGCTTTCTTTATAGTCCAACTCTCACATCCATACATGACTATCAAAAAACCCATAGCTTTGACTAGATGGACATTTGTTGACAAAGTAATGTCTCTGCTTTTTAATATGTTGACTAGGTTGGTCATAGCTTTTCTTCCAAGGAGGAAGCATCTTTTAATTTCATGGCTGCAGTCACCATCTGCAGTGATTTGGGAGCCCCCAAAATAAAGTCTCTCACTGTTTCCATTGTTTCCCCATCTATTTGCCAGGAAGTGAAAGGACTGGATGCCATGATCTTAGTTTTTGAATGTTGAATTTTGAATCTTAGTTTTGAATGTTGAGTTTTAAGCCAACTTTTTCACTCTCCTCTTTCACTTTCATCAAGAGGCTCTTTAGTTTTAGAATTACAGATTTATAATAAAGACAGGACAGAGAGCTTCCATGTGCCCCACCCCCAATTTCCCCTATTAACATCTTACATTACGCTGGCTACACTTACCACAGTTAATGATGTATTTTTTCCTATCCCTTTACTTTTAACCTGTCAGTGTCATTTATATTTAAAATGATTTCTTGTAAATCAGAAATACTTGGCCATTTTTAATCTACCCTGATAGTCTTCTAATTAATATATTTAAATTATTCACACTTAGAATGATTATTGGTATATTTGGATTAATATCAGCCAGTTTTAGAACTCTTAAAATTCATTTTTAATTGGTTTAAAATGTTGTATTGGTTTCTGTCATACATGAATCAGCTATAGGTATGCACATATGCCCTCCCTGTTAAACCTCCCTCCCACCTCTCATCCCATCCCCTCTCTCGAGGTTGTTATGGAGCACCGGGCCGAGCTCCCCGTGTTATTCAGCAACTTCTCATTAACTAGCTCAATTTCTTTTACATATGGTAAAGTGTATATTTCAGTACTACTCTCAATTCGTCCCACCCTCTCCTTCCCCTGCTATGCCCATAAGTCTGATTTCTATGTCTGTTTCTCTATTCCTGCCCTGCAAATATGTTAATCAGTTACCATTTTTCTAGATTCAATATATATATGTTAATATATGATATTTGTTCTTCTCCTTCTGACTGACTTCACTCTGTACAACAGACTCTAGGTTTCTCCACCTCACTACAGTCTGACTCAGATTCTGAAGTGTTTTCTATTCATTGCTAGAAGCTTCTGTTTCTATCTTCTCTGCTTCAGTCTTTTATAAGATTCTAGTTTCTCTCCTCTCTTAGCATGCCAATTATATTTTATACAAACAAAATTTACTGTTTGAGCTAGAGTTTCCAATATATATTTTTAACTAAGTCAACCTTCAATAAAACTACTCCCCTTTGTGTGTAGTACAGGAACTTTCTAACATTCCTCCTCATCCCTTGTGACATTCATTCATTCATTTATCCACTATGTTATAATCACCCAATAGACTATTACTATTATTGGTCTAAATAGTTAATTTTTAGATCAACTATTTTTAAAAATTATTTTACCTACACTTATTCCTTCTCTAAAATTTATCTCTTCTTTACCATAGATCTAAGTTTCCGATCTATATTATTTTCCTTTTACCTGAAAAAAAGTCTTGACATTTTTTGCACAGTAGGTTGGCTGGTGATGAATTCATCTGATTTCTGTTTGTCTGAGAATGACTTTGTTTCTCCTTTACTTTTGAAGGATAATTTCACATAGAATTTCACTATAGAATTCTAGGTTGATAATCTTTTTTCTTTCAAAACTTTAAGTGTTACAGTTTCCTCTAGCTTGCTTCTTTTCTGACAAATCTGCTGTAACTCTTACACTTGTTCTTCCATAGGTAGGTGTTTGTTCCCCCTCTCCCCCACCCCCCTGCTTGACTTCAAGAGTTTTCTGTTGTCTTTGGTTCCATGCAGTTTGAAGATGATCTATCTAGGTGTACTTTTTTGATATTTATTGTGTTTTGTGTTCTCTGGACTTACTGTATTTGTGGCTTAGTACTGTCATACTTTTGGAAAATTCTCAGTGACATTATTTCAAATATTTCTGTTATTCTTTTCTCTATTTTCCTTCAGGTATTTCAATTGCATATACATATACATTGTATAAAAACTGTCTTACAGTTCTTCTACATTCTGTTCCATTTTCTTTATCCTCTTTGCATTTCAGTTTGGGAATTTTCTATTGCCCTATCTTTAGGGACACTGATTTTTCAGCCATGTTGAGGTTTTTTTAGCATTTCTTGTTGATTATCTTAGAATTTCTTTCTCTCCTTATAATATCCATCTTTTCTTGCATGTTGTCTATGCTTTCCATTAGAGACCTTGACACATTCATCACAGCTATCCCTTTGTCTGATAATTTCAATGTCTATATCATATCTAAGTTGAGTTCTAATGATTTGTTTCTTCAGACTGTTTTTCCTTGATTTTTGCCACACTTTATGATATTCAGATAAGTTGTATTTGGAAACAGGAAGTCAGATACATAGGTCTCTGGTGTGAGGATTTACGTTAATATGGCTAGGAGTTGGGCTGTGTTTAATGTCGGCTGTAGCTATAGGCACAGAGGCTTCAAATTTCTCTAGTGTCCGCATTTTTACCCCCCATCTTACTCTGGGCTTCCTTAAGTATTCCTCTTCAGAGGGAATCAGTGTCTTGTAGGTCTTTCAGAGCTAATCCACTGTGACAGTACTGCTGCTGCTGCTAAGTTGCTTCAGTCGTATCCGACTCTGTGCGACCCCATAGACAGCAGCCCACTAGGCAACTCTGTCCCTGGGATTCTCCAGGCAAGAATACTGGAGTGGGTTGTCATTTACTTCTCCAATGCATGATAGTGAAAAGTGAAAGTGAAGTCACTCTGTCGTGCCCGACTCTTAGCGACCCCATGGACTGCAGCCCATCAGGCTCCTCCGTCCATTGCATTTTCCAGGCAAGAGTACTTTGACTGTACTAGAACCTCGCTAATGTGAAGGTGAGGTGTATATGTGTGTTCATGGCGGGGGTAGGGTTTGAGGCAATTTATATCTTCCCACTAAATCTCAGCCTCTTCATGGGTCTATGTCACTGGGCTATGACTTTCATAAGGATTTTGTCTTTCATAGCTCTTCCCCACCTCCCTTAGGTGACGCAGGATGGCTAGATGGGGCTGGGGTGAGGGGAATGCCTTTCGGCCATAGCTCTGGAGCAAGGCTCTGATAAGGTTTTTCCCCATGATAAGTAAGCCTTTGTTATGGGGGAGGCTTCAGGCAGATGAATTTCACAAGGATTACTCTCCTTCCCCCAAGCAGAGCTAGAAGAAATATTTTTTTATACCATCACCATGAGAACTTATTGGGTTTCCTGGAGGTAAAGCTGATAAAAAGGGTGAGGTAACCTCTAAAGAATGCTCAAACTACAACACAATTGCTCTCATCTCACGCGCTAGTAAAGTATGCTCAAAATTCTGCAAGCCAGGCTTCAGCAACACGTGAACCGTAAACTGTAAGATGTTCAAGCTGGTTTTAGAAAAGGCAGAGGAACCAGAGATCAAATTGCCAATATGCAAGGAGATCAATCCTGGAATTTCTTTAGAAGGAATGATGCTAAAGCTGAAACTCCAGTATTTTGGCCACCTCATGCGAAGAGTTGACTCATTGGAGAAGACTCTGATGCTGGGAGGGATTGAGGGCAGGAGGAGAAGGGGACGACAGAGGATGAGATGGCTGGATGGCATCACTGACTCGATGGGTATGAGTCTGGGTGACCTCCGGGAGCTGGTGATGGACAGGGAGGCCTGGCGTGCTGCGGTTCATGGGGTCGCAAAGAGTCGGACACGACTGAGCGACTGATCTGATCTGACTGGATCATCGAAAAAGCAAGAGAGTTCCAGAAAAACATCTATTTCTGCTTTATTGACTATGCCAAAGCCCTGGACTGTGTGGATCACAATAAACTGTGGAAAATTCTGAAAGAGATGGGAGTACCAGACCACCTGACCTGCCTCTTGAGAAACCTATATGCAGATCAGAAGACAACAGTTAGAACTGGACATGAAACAGACTGTTTCCAAATAAGAAAAGGAGTACGTCAAGGCTGTATACTGTCACCCTGCTTATTTAACTTATATGCAGAGTACATCATGAGAAATGCTGGACTGGAAAAAGCACAAGCTGGAATCAAGATTGCTGAGAGAAATATCAGTAACCTCAGATATGCAGATGACACTACCCTTATGGCAGAAAGTGAAGAAGAACTAAAAAGCCTCTTGATGAAAGTGAAAGAGGAGAGTGAAAAAGTTGGCTTAAAGCTCAACATTCAGAAAACGAAGATCATGGCATCTGGTCCCATCACTACATGGGAAATAGATGGGGAAACAGTGGAAACAGTGTCAGACTTTATTTTTCTGGGTTCCAAAATCACTGCAGGTGGTGACTGAAACCATGAAATTAAAAGACACTTACTCCTTGGAAGGAAAGTTATGACCAACCTAGATAGCATATTGAAAAACAGAGATATTACTTTGCCAACAAAGGTCCGTCTAGTCAAGGCTATGGTTTTTCCTGTGGTCATGTATGGATGTGAGAGCTGGACTGTGAAAAAAGCTGAGAGTGGAAGAATTGATGCTTTTGAACTGTGGGTGTTGGAGAAGACTCTTGAGAGTCCCTTGGACTGCAAGGAGATCGAACCAGTCCATCCTAAAGGAGATCAGTCCTGGGTGTTCATTGGAAGGACTGATGCTGAAGCTGAAACTCCAATACTTTGGCCACCTCATGCAAAGAGTTGACTCACTGGAAAAGACCCTGATGCTGGGAGGGATTGAGAGCAAGAGGAGAAGGGGACGACAGAAGATGAGATGGTTGGATGGCATCACTGACTCGATGGACATGAGTTTGAGTGAACTCCAGGAGTTGGTGATCGACAGGGAGGCCTGGCATACTGCAATTCATGGGGTCGCAAAAAGTCAGACATGACTGAGTGACTGAACTGAACTGAACCTCTAAAACTTAGACACCCTCCCCCCACCCACAGCCAAGAGTTACTCACTCTGATCCTAATCCATCAGCCATTCATCACAATTACCACTTAAGTTATTTTTATCAGTTTATACCTTCAGGGACTCTGTTCTAGGTAAGCAAATCTCACTGTGATGTTGGATTTACCTATCTCTCCAGATTTCAGGGCAGTGTTTTGCACTGGAAACTCAGTTCTCTAATGGATCAAAGAAATGGTGTTGATTTTTAGTTTGTGCAACTTGTTTTTATGGTAAGGATAGGAGTGATGACCTCTAAACTCTTTAAATATTGGAGCTGAAACCGCATTAACTTTCACTGGCTGTCTTTTGCAGTTGAAAGTTTCATACTTAAATCTTAAAAACATTTGTGCTTTTCTTCTTGACAATATATCAACTTTCGTTGATTTAGATTTTTATCACCAGCAATAAAAAGACCACAGACCATTTTATATCTCCTGCTGCATGTTTTGCATCTACGATGCTTCCTTTTCTTTGCTGAAAATGCCTGGTTTTATATCCTTCAGTCACAAATCTAAAGTGTACAAATGAACATAAATTACTAATACATCAAATAGCCCATTTTGATGTACACATAGATGGCTTCCTTATGTTGCACTTTTTACCTTTTTAGTTTGAAATGGATACTTAAAAGAATGCACAAGACACACATATACAATTTAGAGAATGATTATAAAATCATACCACCGTGTTAAGAACAATATTGATAGTTAGAAGCCTCTAATACAATGTGAAATAATTATGGAAATAGTGGGCATTCTTGCCTTGTTACTAATATTATTGGGAAAGCTTCTGGAGTTTCTCCATTAAATAAAGTGATTACTTTTAAGTACCAAACTATATGCTTTTCATGTTAAGGATGTATCTCAATTACTATTTTATTCAGTGTTTTTCTCAGAAATGAATGTCCATTTATGTTCAAATATCTCTCAATAATGTACAGAGATATGCAAATTACTTTTCTCTTAAGTCTATTAATATGGTGAATTAAATTAACAAATTCCCTCTAATATTGAATAATCCTTATATTCTGGGGGTAAATCCTACTTGGTCATGACTTCTTTTTACTGTGCTGGTAAATTCAAGTTGCTAACAGCCATTTCCACAATTTTTACAACTATTCATAATTGTTTATTATCAACTCATTGATAATACAGTTTTTAGTATGCTAACTATGAAGTTTGTGCTATAGTTTATCAAGTATAAACTCTGAATGTCAGAATTACACTTGTTTTATAACAGGAAACTTGATAGCTTTTTCCTCTTTTCTCTGTACCTGAAGAGTTTCATAGCATTGAAATTATCTGCTCTTTGAAAGGTTTGAACACTCCCTCCTGTGAAACTGTCTGCTCCTGGTATATCTGTGAAGTTGTCCTTTGATAACTTTCTCTATTTCTTCTATGAAAATTGTCCTATATAAACTCTTAGAAGCAGACAGTAGAATATTTGCAAGGGGCTGACAGGGAGGAAAAAAATCAGTTTCTGTTCAATGGGTATAGAGTTTCAGTCATGTAAGATGGAAAAGCTCTGGAGATCTGTGGTATAACTATGTGTATATAATTAACAATATTGTACACCTAATATTTTGTTAATAAGGTAAATTTTGTCTTATATGACTTTTATCCACAATAAAAATGAGATTTTTGTCTATTTCTTTTGGCATCTTTTGTTTCTGCTTCATGAAAATGGTTGCTATGTTATCTGGCATATAAATAAATTTGCTGAATCATGTCCTTCACTATTATAAACAATCCATGTGTAGCATTTAAATTTAGGGACTGAATTCTATTTTTACCACCACAGCATTTCAAATTGCTTTATTAGTACATATATATAATATACATACATATATATATATAATATAAAACTTGGTAATACTTTGTCTATCTTTTAATTTTTAGCTTTTCTTAATAACTTTCTTTTAAAGGTAGCTTTTGTATACGGCACAGGGTTTTACCGGTAATTCAGTCTTATAATATGTTTGTTTTGATAGAGAATTGAAACAGTTTTGATCTATTGATATCACCAATATGTTTAATTCTTTCATTGGATTTTTATATTTACCCTCTGAAACACATTTATTGTATGTTTTCCCTAAATGATTAGTTTATATACTTTAAAAAATATCTTTGGGGTTTTAGGAAGTTTTCTTTTCTAGTGTTTAAATTTATACTTATTCCTTTACTATATTTTTTTATTTTTCAAAATTCCTTTTGTTTGTACTTTTTGGTTTAACACTTTTAGATGATATACTTTGAGTCTCATTTATTATCTTTGCAGCAATTGGTAAAATCCCTCCTCTTCTTCCTTCTCTCTCCCTTCTCCACTCATTTTTTTCCTTGTCATTTTGACACAAGGTTGAATTTTTCAAAGTCTTTACCTACTACTTTTATACTTTTCCTCTCATGTTGGTGTTTCATGTGGACCTGTAATTAAATGTACCTTTTGCTTACCATCAGGTCCTCTGCCAGTTTTCCCAGTCATCTTGTTGATGAATAGGGTTAATCCTCTGGTTGATTCTTCAAGTATAGCACCTTAGTACAGTAATCCCTGGATTCTCTTATGTTTAAATTTTATTTCCCAGAGCCTTGAATGCTTGAAGAAAAGTTTAAACTCCTTGGCTACATTATTTTTTCCACTTATGTTTCTTGAAAATGTTGCTCCTCTGCTAACTTACATATATGTAGCAGTTAAAGATTAATAAAAATATGATTTTCATTCCTTTTTAATTGATTTACACTTGTGTCAGATTCTTTTCTTCATCTTACTGTTTTTTTACTGATTTGTATTATTATACATATCATACATATTATACATATGTATATTTAAGCTATCCAGTCTGGGTCAATTTTCTCGGGTACACAGTGTGGCTTTTATTATAATCTTTCTGTTCTATTTTTTCCATGTTTTCCCCCCTCAGTGTTTTTTTTTTTCCTTTCATATCTGTAAATGCTTTTTTAAATGTGTTTAATTTAGGTGTACTGTTTTTACAATTTTTTTCTGTCTCATGTTTGTTATCAAGAAATTTTTTCAAAATAAAAGTTTTGATTCTCCTGGCAATGGACTTGGAACTTGAAAGGACCAAAGGTTATTAAGTTGGAAGAAATGGATTTGCTTTCCTCTTCCTGTGGCCTGGGAGCAGAATTATTCTAATGGAAATTTCTTTCAGCTTCTTGGATACATCATAGAATATTCTCTTTATAATATGTTGAAATTTGTTTCATAACACAAAAACAATGTTTAAAAAGGTGGCCAGACGAAAAAGAGACTTTTGTGCATGTCTTCTTGTCTCACAAGTAAAATGTTGTTGCACTGAGAGGTTCAGTTATTGAAAGCTACGAGTTGAGGAGAGAGAACACTGTGTATGGAGTTTCCCTGGTGGCTCAGCGGTAAAGAATCTCACTGCCATGCAGGAGACAAGGGTTCGATCCCTGGATTGGGAAGATGCCCTGGAGGAGGGCATGGCAACCCACTCCAGCATTCTTGCCTGGAGAATTCCATGGACGAGAGGAGTGTGGTGGGCTACAGTCCATGGGACCACAAAGAGTCAGAAGAGTCCACAGGGTTGCAAAGAGTCAGATACGACTGAGCGAGTGAACAACAACAATAAATGAAATGAGTCCTAAGTGATTCATTTCACTATCATCAAAACTCTTACCCACCTCTTAAACATTTCCTTGTTTGCATTTGTCTTATGCTAATAAATATCCACAGTGTACTCCATATATTACATGTTGAAGGTTCAGCCCTGAATAATAATCTGCTAAATAAGCTAAATTTATGAGTACAAATTTATTCTCAAAATGGTAAGTAAATTCATGTTTCCCTATTTTACCCTTTGCCATGGTGGATTTTTCTTTTATTAATGAAGGAAAAATAGCAATTCAATCTTCAGTTTGAAACTCTGACTAGCAACTTGTCCTGGCTAAGAAAATGTATATCTTTATAGCAAAATACTTTTTTAGAAAGTATGTAACTTTTTTAAGGGCTTTCTCAATGGCTCAGTGGATCAAAGAATCTGCCTGCAGTGCAGGAGACACAGAAGACATGGGTCCAATTCCTGGGTTGGGACGATCCCCTGTGGAAGGAAATGGCAACCTGTTCCAGTATTCTTGCCTGGAAAAATCCCATGGACAGTGGAGGCTGGCTGGCTACAGCCCAAAGAGTCGCAAAGAGTTAGGCATGACTGAGTGACTTAACACACACGCTATTCTTTGAAACTGATGATTTTGACCCCTCTCTTGGACATACAAAGGCAGACTTTGAGGCAAAGTGTCTTGCTGCTACATTTGAGAGATTTAGTGGCCATGTGAGCAATCCACTCTGGGATTCATGTTTCTTACAGATTTGGCACCAATTTTCCCACATCTGTACATACGTTCCATTCAATAATGGAATGCTTGATAAAACTCTTACTAAAGTTTCATCAGTTATTTTACCATCAAGTACATGATAAATTAATCTGACATCAGACATTACTGGTATAAATATAATTATAAAAATAAAGTGATCATTCATGTCTGTATTTTCATCCAGCTCAATGATAATCAAGCAAAATTTTAAATCCTACCTTGTCTACAGCACAACACTTCCTCAGATTGTCTCTCCTTTTACAAGGTCCACTTTCCAAAGTAATCACCAAAACTAAACTTGAGGAAAAATATCAGGCAATTTTATTCTGCTGCTTGATTGTGCATTTTAGGGTATAATTCCTCATCAAGATTTTTTTTTTCTTTCTTTTAGTTTCAGAAAAATAGAAATTTTACTAATGAACAATTGACTAATTCATGAACATTCTCAATTTTCATTCTTAAGGATTCCAAAGATTTTTTTGCATTTTAAGTCATCTCCTGGGCCCTCCTTGGTTCTAAAGAAATCAGTAATGAGGAGGGAAAAGTGAGAAAGACCAATGGGAATTCCTCACTGATGTGTCTAATATGGAATTAAAATGACACTAAGGTTGTGTACATTTGCTCTAAGAATTGGAGGCCAATGGCAGTTGAGAGAGTTCAGCATAAGAGAAAGAAATGAAGAAAACAGACACTTCTTGGGTGGAGGATACAGAGTGGAGAATGATGGTAAAAGAGGGTTTTTGAAGATCCTCACCTTGCTTTAGACTTTCCTCTTACAAGGTCCATAGAGAAACTGATTAAATTATCAAATCTTTTAAATTACCTTTGGCTGCCAAACCAGACAGTGTGAGCTGCGGTATTGGATTGATTTTTACTTACATGACCTCGGGGCTTTCTAATACAAGAATCACAACAAAGAAGAATGACAAAGAACAAAGTCTTCCCAAGGATATGATTTGGCTACAGCAAGATTTTCTTCACCAGCTGGTTCACCTGTGACTACACCAAACCACCAAATTTCTTACTGTCCCAATAAGAAGATCCATTAGGCTTTCCCTGAAAAGCCTCCTTGGAGAAACTTTAGGAAGAGGTCATCTCAAGTAGGCCTTCCATAAACACTTTGGGAACAAAACAATTTCAACCTGTAGCTTGCTTTTGCTATCATGCTCCCTGTTTATTTTCTTCTTGTTTCCTATCAGTTTCTTCATGGAAATTCCCATCAGTCACCACCATGACAGAGAAGAAAGCTCAGCATGTAAGCAGGGGGCCCACACCTGGGAACTGGAGAAGACCTGGCAAAGCACAAGTAGAGAAGTTTCTTCCTGCCTGCTGAGAGTGACAAGTCACTTCTCAGAAGCTTCTCCAAACCCAGGGTGCTACTTGTGACAAGCAAGCATTCAGGAGACGAATTTCCAACCCCACTCCCAGTGCCCTCGTCCTCTGTTGGAGAGCAGAATCCAAGCCCAGCACACCCACAGACAGGGCACGCGCTGCCCATTTCCTCCGGTGGGGGGCAGGAGGGTAGGAGTGCAGTTGGGCCGGCTCATTCTCGGCTGCACAGACTGACTGGGAAGGGGCGTGGGCGGTGCACCTCAAACCACACTGGCTCATAAAGCAGAGCTGCCTGTGCCTAGAGGCCCGAGTGGCTTGTCTAGATACCGCGTTTTACTCAGGAGTGGGAATAACACCTTACTCTGTGGTTGGGCCTATATATATCCTCTCCTTGTCAACCCCAATCTTGAAATATCTTGAACCTACTTTGTTCTCCACTGTTAAGTTGCTTTTAACTTTTCTCTCTGATGCTATTTCCCTCACAGGTGGGAAATGATAGAGCACTTGAGGTGAGTGTATTGAGAAGGAACTAAATCATCTCAGTGTAACGGCTGCTACAGCCTCAAAGGGCCAGCCACTGCACAGACTGTGGTTTCCCTCAGCTCCGCTTCACCTCCATTAATGGGCTCTCACAGGTGGGATAGACTATTTCCATTGCTGCCCCCACTTATACTGATAAAGTGGGCTGTGCTCCCCTTTGCATGACTTTTCTTTCACCACAGCCACCATATATTGTGCTAATAATGAGAATATAGAGATGTGATTACTGCTGCCTCTCTGATCTACCAGAACCCAGGCACGAATATAATTAGTCACACAGAACATGCAGTGAAATAAGTGTAAGACAAAGGCATTTATAAGATGCCATGCTTAATCCAGGTGACAAGAAGACATCAATGAGAAACTGGCATTTGAGAAAGGACTTACAATGAGTAAATGGAGAAGGCAGGAAGGGGCTTTGTCACCAAATGGAACAGTAAAACTTAAACCAGAGAGGCATCAAAGAGCATGGCATCTACTTTAAATCACTCAGGTTAACTATTTTTCAAATCCTTTATATTCTTGTTATTGTCATTATCATTATTATTTTATCATTTGAAATGCTAAGCTCTGTAGAGGAGTTTGTCTTCTACTCTATTTTTCCGAATTTTCCTTTTATTTGTATTATTTTTTACATTTCCTGTATTTTATGCTCTGTTAATCAGGATGTAAACTTTCATCACTATTTTATCTTTTTGATTGATTACATTTTTATTAATAAATTAAATTGTCATCTTTGTCTTATTTAGTGTTTGGGGCCTAAAGCTCTACTTTTTTCTAATATATTACTTTCATTAAATAAAGTAGTTGAGTCTATAATAAAGGGACCTCAATCTTCTGCCTGGAGCTTGAGAAGAAATAAAGCAATGAGAGATGATCCTAATTTTTGATATTGCAGCCTTGAGGGCAGTGATCAGGAAGACATGGTTTTGGTGTGTAGGAACTTGGGAAATAGCAGAAGGAAATTTTGTAAGAGTTCTGAGTCCTGGACATACACCAAAGCTAATACAGTTAATGTGACATTCATTTCTTTTTGGAAACCCAAACTGACTCCTCCAACTCTTCTCATTTTAAGAGATGTAAGGCCCTATAGACTTGAGCTGTTGTCAGAGAGAAACCATTAATACTTCCTGGATGCCTGGCAATCTGCATATTCTCTCTAGTGGAAAAAAATGTTCCTTCAATGAAACCATTCTACCATGGGACTAGAGGTGGAAAAATGGGAGGGAAGGTAGTGGGTTACATTTTATCTTTGTTCATAAATAAATAAATTTATCATTTTGGTGGAATCACCTGAGCTAAGGAGGAGTGTCATTTAATTCAACTGGGCTGGAAGCCACTAGTCATTTTAACTCCTGTTCAAGAGACTTGGCTAGGAGGGTGATGAGATACCAGCCAAGTGGATCTGCAAGAAGCAGACAGCCCAGACACTACAGCTGCAGTCTGAGGAGCTCAGAATGGGAGCATGAAGACCCCGCCAAGTGCACACAGAGAAGAGCCAGGTCCAAAGAGGACAAGTGTTCATAGGACTGTATTAAAGGTAAACAGCCTGTCCCATTTTGCCTTTCTCCCTACCTGCATTGCCACTGCAGAGCGCTTAGGTGAACTTCGGGGGGAGGGCAGCGGTGGGATGGAGGACATGGGAGAGTAGCTAGAAAAGGAGATCTGTTCCCAAGGAGTTGTACTTAAAGAACTGCACCCGGAGCTGAGGAAACATCCTCCCCTCACTGGATATAATGACAAGATCTGGATTTGGGGCTGATGAGACTTTGGAAGTAATTATATGTCACATGTAAGAGTGATGTGAATTGTTGTATCTGGAGACAAGACTGACAATTTGTATTTTTCAAAGGTGGATGTAATAAGATCTGTCTTCTTCCTAGGCACCTCTTGCTTCCTTGGTCCAGCCGCATGCTCTACTGTAATGTGACCTTGTCACTCCGCATCAGTTTTCCTCTGCTTGAATCTGATTTGACCTTTGTTACTTATTTTCCCAATAGAAGGTGGCAAGAGTGATGTTACACATTGCAGCTTCCTCCTCGGTCTCTTATAATACTTGGTCTCGTGAAACCCTTTTTACAAATCCAGCCACCATACTGAAGGAAGCACAAGCTCATGAAAAGCATGTACTGTTGCAGTGAACAGTCCTATTTAAGCTCCCAGCCAATGGCTAGCAATGTGCGTGAGCCCTCCAGACCCCCAGCCCAGCTGAGCCATTAGATCCAAACATCTGGCCATGAGTGCTTGAGTAACTCCAAGTGAGAACCATCCAGCTGAATGTGGAAGATAATAATAAATGTAGCTAGTATTCTTAGATTGTTGTAGTACTGAGCTTGTGGCCCCACAGATGATGAAACAATCTGCTTTTCCCTTTCCTTTTATGAACATCATAGATGCTCAAAATAAAAATGGTCCATCCATTTTTGTCCCGTGTTCCTTCCTTAGAAAATTGATTTCTGCTATTCAAAGATTATTTTCACTATCTGTGGTTTATATTTACCTTTAGATTCTTGCTTAATTTCAGTCTGATTCTAGGAAGTCATTGAAGAAAGATGTCTATTTCAATAAAATTTTATCATGTAGTTTTGCAAAGCTCAAGAATTGAGCCTTGAAAACTCACTTACTTGTCAGTGGTGCAAGGATGAAGGGACAGCAGTTAAGTGGAATTATTTAAGTTGAAGTATTGCTTTTTAACAAAGTTTATAACATCCACTATTTTTTGATAGAATAACAAGCTAAATTTAATCTACTACAAATAATATGCCTATGCATGTACCATTAACCAATCATTCATAGGTTTAATTTAATGTAAAGTACTGCAGTAGTTGCCTCACTGTTCTTACCTTATTTGAAAATCCCTTTTTTTATTTTTATAGTGACAGGTATAAGTTGGGTGACTTTAAAAATCAACTGAAGAAATGTTGATTGGCATTTTGAGAAAGCAGTCGAAAGCATATGAATTTTTCAACTAAATCCATCTGGTTGAGTAGTTTTCACATGGACTTAGGTAAATCACAGAACCCTTTGAGACTGATTCCTCCTTTTTAAAGTGGGGAATGAGGCCAGGCCTACTGTGAGTAATTCACTGAAGTACAAAGCATGCTGCAAGTTGTGAGTCCCCATCCGCCCTTACTTAGCTGGGTTAGATGTCTCTCTGTGTACTTCCTCAGCCCCTATAACAAACTGTTTTCTATTTGTCTGAGTTATTAGCTCTTATTCTCCTCAAAGGCAGGGACTGTATATTGTTCACCATTATATGCCCAGTTCTTAGACACATTATCTAGGCCACACCCAGCTCTTAGCCAATGTTTCAATGAATGAATGAATGAATGAGATATCCAAGCTTGCTCACTTCTCAGAATTTGTGTATTAGTACTCTTGCCTGGAAAATCCTGTGGACGGAGGACCCTGGTCCACAGTCCATGGGGTTGCTAAGAGTCAGACACGACTGAGCGACTTCACTTTCACTTTTCACTTTCATGCATTCGAGAGGGAAATGGCAACCCACTCCAGTGTTCTTGCCTGGAGAATCCCAGGGACGGGGGAGCCTGGTGGGCTGCCGTCTATGGGGTCGCACAGAGTCGGACACGACTGAAGCGACTTAGCAGCAGAAGCAGCAGCAAAGGTATTTTGGGACAGTTCCATCATCCCAGAAACCTCTGTTGGCTGGTGCTGCAACAAATGCAGTATTAAACAGTAATCAGAAATAGTTTTGAATGAAGAAGAGATTTTTACAGGAACAATGCAAGAGTGCATGTTCTATTTATTTAAATATGTAACAATTATCTTCTGGGCATGTTACAGACCCATTTATGTGACTTACTTAAATTCACTAACATAATATACAAACCACACCTATTTAATGCAAGTAACAATAAACTATCTTTACGATGATAGTTAAAGAGGCTTCTTAGGTTTATACAGGGCAATATATGAGACCAGACCAGGATTTTCTAGAACAAGTTGAATTGTAATACAGATACAATAGTAAATGTGACTGGGTGATAAGACTGCTCCAGCTGATCTCCTAGGAAACTCTACTTGTGAATAATTTTAAACCAAGGAGAAGGTTGGCCTAAATCTTCAGTGTCCTTCCTTCTTGGAAAAAAAAAAAAAGATTCTATGATTACATGAATTAAATGTTTTAATGACAATCCTCAGGAGGACTGTATGATATTTGGCCAAATGAGAGATGCAAAGATGAGGATTTCCCAGTTAGGGAAAGACATACCACAATATTTTTCTAGGAGAGGAGCAGACATTGAACCTGACCTTTAGATGTCTTGTTCATGTTTATTCCTTTTAAGCAGTCAGAAAAGTCTATCCCACAGATTAAAGGATGTGAGAGCATTTGAAACTAATTTGGAATCTTTTTTCAGTTTTTGAGGATACTGTGTGCAACAGAGGGCTCCTAACTGCCGCCTCCTTTCTCTGTGTCAGTATCCTTATATCCCTGTACGAGTGCTGTGCTGTGCTGTCCTTAGTCCTCAGTCATGTCTGACTCTGCGACCCCATGGACTGTAGCCCGCCAGGCTCCTCTGTCCATGGGGATTCTCCAGACAAGAATACTGGAGTGGGTTGCCATGCCCTCCTCCAGGGATCTTCCCAACCCAGGGATCGAACCCAGGCCTCCCACATTGCAGGTGATTCTTTACCATCTGAGCCACGTGACCTACTTGGGTTGAAATTTACAGGCCACTACTTATTAAGCATAAATAGTTCATTATTTTATCTTCTAATTCTTGAAGTAACAGTGAAAGAATGCCTATGTCAGCAAATAAAACATTCTTCTAATTTATTTTTCCATCCCAAAGCAACCATTGTACCCCTTTGGACAGCCAGCATATTTGCTATTTTTGCTGTCCTGCTCCTGCAGTCAGAACAAATCTTTATATATTTTTATTAAAGCATCTCATTAAACTTTTATTACAGTGCATTATGAAAAAAGATGCCTCCTTCAAAATGTTACATACTGAGTTGCTTGCCTGGATGTCTCATCTAATCAATAGTAACTATGAATTTTTAATAAAAACCCATTTCCTCCTGTTTTCCCCCAATAAGTTTCATGGACTGAAATCATATGTTGAAGTCTTCAGCCCCCAGGACCTCAGTATGTGACTGTATTTGGAGACAGGGCCTTGAAAGAGGAACTTTAGGTAAAATTAGACTATATGGGACTGGCATCCTTATAAGAACAGGAGATTAGGCCATAGACATGTCCAAAAGAAAGAACATGTAAGACAGAGGAGAAGATGGCCATCTACCAAGGAAAGAAACCTCAGGAGAAACCCCCTTTCCTATTACTTTATCACAGACAGCTGTCCTCAAACTGTGAGAAAATCATTCTTGTTGTTTAAGCACTTAGTTATGGCAGCCTGAGCAAACTAATAAAGGCGTCAATCAACAGAAACACATTTTTTCTGACGGCAGAGCTGAGACCTAGAGTGGAACTAAACATGTGAGCTCGAATTTAAAACTCAAATTCAAACCCAGGAAGCAGACTGAGGAGAGTGCATGACTTTAATATTTTCTCTTCCTGTGTTTGCTGCTGTTTCCTCATGACAACGAGGAGTCTCTAAACATAAATAAATTCATCTGAGAGAAGCAGGGAAGAATAAGACGAAATGAGGAGAGTCTGGTTTTAATTAGGGAGTCATGTATAAGACAAAAAGCTAATTTTTAAGGTGACTAGAGCAATGACAGAAAAACTGAAGTAGGAATCAGCTTAATGACTGCCATTTCCAACACTGAATAATGCAGTAAACAATATGTGAGCACGGAGGAAAGAGCTAAAAGCTAAATACGTGACTAGATTCTCCTGTTGTTTACACTGCAAGAATGTAAATACCAGGAACATTTTGTTTTAGCAATAACTTCTGAAACAAAAGGCTGTTTTTGGGTATGAGGTTATTATTTCACTATGAGTTTGGGTGTGATTTATTAATTATCTCAGGCCTAGAGACATACTAGAATGAAGTAACATTTTGAAGCTTCGTCTTTCAAACAAAGCTAGCTGCCTTGACAATGAAAAGAATTTGTTTCTCCATGTTCAAAATAAGCCCATTCAGGTCCAACAGTCTATTAACCAATATTTAGCTTATTGAAATTTGATTCAGAGGAGAAAAATAATGCACTAATATAATTTATTACTGGACATAATAATAACTAACAAACCACCGTAATTTTGTAAACATAGCCCACTTAATCCTCATCACAGCCCTCGAACCACTGTTTCCCCATTATGGTGAGGAGGAAACTAAGATCCTAAACAGTTAAGTACCCCTTGTCTCACAGCCAGGACAGTAGAAAGTGATGTCATCTCTTGAGGTTGAATCGAAGGTTATTTTGAGATTTGAGGCAGTGCAGGGAATTTAGGGCAGTCTTGAGGGACATGCCATAGTTTACCAATAAGAAACAACTAAGAGCTCCAGGAAGATCAACAGAAGTTATTCAGCTTCAATATTTAGTAGATGAAGCAGTGTGTTCTTTTTTCTTTTTTTAATTTTGTCCAAAACTGTCAGCAGCCAGAGAGAGGGACTGTGAAACACAAGACTAGAAATTGGTTAGGCAGAGAGAACAGTCAGAGTGGGAGGAGAATGATGAGAAAGTATGTAGGAGAATGGGAAAGTAGGAAACAAATTTTTTTGATAGAAAGAAGTTTTGTGAATGTGATATACTGGAAGATATATTACGATGGTGCAGGAGCATGGCCAAGAGGAGCTACCCCACGTCTAAGGTCAGGGGCAGCAGCCAAGAGGAGCTACCCCACGTCCAAGGTCAGGGGCGGCAGCTGCACTTTGCTGGAGCAGCCATGAAGCAATGCCCCACGTCCAAGGTAAGAGAAACCCAAGTAAAATGGTAGGCACTGAGAGAGGGCATCAGAGAACAGACAAACTGAAACCACAATCACAGACAACTAGCCAATCTGATCACATGGACCACAGCTTTGTCTAACTCAGTGAAACTAAGCCATGCCATGTGGGGCCACCCAAGACAGACGGGTCATGGTGGATAGGTCTGACAGAATGTGGTCCACTGGAGAAGGGAATGGAAAACCACTTCAGTATTCTTGCCTTGAGAACCCCATGAACAGTATGAAAAGGCAAAAGATAGGACACTGAAAGATTAACTCCCTAGGTTGATAGGTGTCCAATATGCTATTGGAGATCAGTGGAGAAATAATTCCAGTAAGAATGAAGGGATGGAGCCAAAGCAAAAACAATACCCAGTTGTGGATGGGACTGGTGATAGAAGGAAGGTTCGATGCTATGAGAGCAATACTGCATAGGAACCTGGAATGTTAGGTCCATGAATCAAGGAAAATTGGAAGTGGTCAAACAGGAAATGGCAAGAGCGAACATTGACATTCTAGGAATCAGCAAACTAAGATAGACTGAAATCAGTGAATTTAACTCAGATGACCATTATATTAACTACTGTGGGCAGGAATCCCTTAGAAGAAATGGAGTAGCCATCATAGTCAATAAAAGAGTCTGAAACACAGTACTTGGATGCAATCCCAAAAACGACAGAATGATCTCTGTTCATTTCCAAGGCAAATCATTCAATATCATGGTAATCCAAGTCTATGCTCTGACCAGTAACACTGAAGAAGCTGAAGTTGAATGGTTCTATGAAGACCTACAAGACCTTCTAGAACTAACACCCAAAAAATATGTCCTTTTCATTAAAGGGGACTGGAATGCAAAAGTAGGAAGTCACGAAACACCTGGAGTAACAGGTAAATTTGGCCTTGGAGTACAGAATGAAGCAGGGCAAAGGCTAATAGAGTTCTGCCAAGAGAACGCATTGGTCATAGCACACACCCTCTTCCAACAACACAAGAGAAGACTCTACATATGAACATCACCAGATGGTCAACACCGAAATCAGACTGATTATATTCTTTGCAGCCAAAGATGGAGAAGCTCTATACAGTAAGCAAAAAACAGACCAGGAGCTGGCTGTGGCTCAGATCATGAACTCCTTATGGCCAAATTAAGAGTGAAATTGAAGAAAGTGGGGAAAACCACTAGACCATTCATGTATGACCTAAATCAAATCCCTTATGACTTATACAGTGGAAGTGAGAAACAGATTTAAGGGACTAGATCTGATAGGCAGACTGCCTGATGAACTATGGATGGAGGTTTGTGACACTGTATAGAAGACAGGGATCTAGATCATCCCCATGGAAAAGAAATGCAAAAAAGCAAAATGGCTGTCTGAGGAGGCCTTACAAATAGCTGTGAAAAGAAGAGAAGCTAAAAACAAGGAGAAAAGGAAAGATATACCCATTTATATGCAGAGTTACAAAGAATAGCAAAGATAAAAAAGCCTTCTGTAGCGATCAATGCAAAGAAATGGAGGAAAACAATAGAATGGGAAAGACTAGGGATCTCTTCAAGAAAATTAGAGATACCAAGGGAACATTTCATGCAAAGATGGGCTCAATAAAGGACAGAAATGGTATGGATCTAACAGAAGCAGAAGATATTAAGAAGAGGTGGCAAGAATACACAGAAGAACTGTACAAAAAAGATCTTCACGACCCAGATAATCATGATGGTGTGATCACTCAACTAGATCCAGACATCTTGGAATGTGAAGTCAAGGGGGCCTTAAGAAGCATCACTATGAACAAAGCTAGTGGAGGTGATGGAATTCCAGTGGAGCTATTTCAAGTCCTGAAAAATGATGCTGTGAAAGTGCTGCACTCAATATGTCAGCAAATTTGGAAAACTCAGCAGTGGCCACAGGAGTGGAAAAGGTCAGTTTTCATTCCAATCCCAAAGAAAGGCAATGCCAAAGAATGCTCAAACTACTGCACAATTGCGCTCATCTCACATGCTAGTAAAGTAATGCTCAAAATTCTCCAAGCCAGGCTTCAACAGTATGTGAACCATGAACTTCCAGATGTTCAAGCTGGTTTTAGAAAAGGCAGAGGAACCAGAGACCAAATTGCCAATATCTGCTGGATCATCAAAAAACCTAGAGAGTTCCAGAAAAACATCTATTTCTGCTTTATTGACTATGCCAAAGCCTTTGACAGTGTGGGTCATAATAAACTGTGGAAAATTCTGAAAGAGATGGGAATACCAGACCACCTGACCTCCCTCTTGAGAAACCTGTATGCAGGTCAGGCAGCAACAGTTAGAACTGGTCATGGAAACAACAGACTGGTTCCAAATAGGGAAAGGAGTACATCAAAGCTGTATATTGTCACCCTGTTTATTTAACTTATATGCAGAGTACATCATGAGAAATGCTAGGCTGGAGGAAGCACAAGCTGGAATCAAGATTATCAGGAGAAATATCAATGACCTCACATATGCAGATGACACCACCCTTATGGCAGAAAGTGAAGAAGAACTAAAGAGGCTCTTGATGAAAGTGAAAGAAGAGAGTGAAAAAGTTGGCTCAAAGCTTAAATTCAGAAAACTTAGATCATGGCATCTGGCCGCATCATTTCATTCAAATAGATGGGGAAATAGTGTCAGACTTTATTTTCTTGAGCTCCAAAATCACTGCAGATGGTGACTGCAGCCATGAAATTAAAAGACACTTACTCCTTGGAAGGAAAGTTATGCCCAAGCTAGACAGCATATTAAAAAACACAGACATTATTTTGTCAAAAAAGGTCTGTCTAATCAAAGCTATGGTTTTTCCAGTGGTCATGTATGGATGTGAGCATTGGACTATAAAGAAAGCTGAGCACCAAAGAATTGATACTTTCAAACTGTGGTGTTGGAGAAGACTCTTCAGAGTCCATTGGACTGCAAGGGGATCCAACCAGTCCATCCTAAAGGAGATCAGTCCTGGGTGTTCCATTGGAAGAACTGATGTTGAAGCTGAAATCCAATACTTTGGCCACCTGATGAGAAGAGCTGACTCATTTGCGAAGACCCTGATGCTAGGAAAGATTAGGGGCAGGAGGAGAAACGGACAAAAGAGGATGAGAGGGTTGGATGGCATCACGGACCCAATGGACATGGGTTTGGGTGGACTCCAGGAGTTGGTGGTGGACAGGGAGACCTGGTGTGCTGCAGTTCATGGGGTTGCAAAGAGTGGGACACTACTGAGCGACTGAATTGAACTGATACTGGAATGAGAGGGATTTAACAGGACAAGAGGAGAATGTGCAAAGATGTTATGTAAAGACAAAGGTAAGAGATATCAGATCAGATCAGTCACTCAGTCGTGTCCGACTCTTTGCGACCTCATGAATTGCAGCATGCCAGGCCTCCCTATCCATCACCAGCTCTCGGAGGTCACTCAGACTCACATTCATCGAGTCAGTGATGCCATCCAGCCATCTCATCCTCTGTCGTCCCCTTCTCCTCCTGCCCCCAATCCCTCCCAGCATCAGAGTCTTCTCCAATGAGTCAACTCTTTGCATGAGGTGGCCAAAATACTGGAGTTTCAGCTTAGCATCATTCCTTCCAAAGAGATCTCAGAGCTGATCTCCTTCAGAATGGACCGGTTGGATCTCCTTGCAGTCCAAGGGACTCTCAAGAGTCTTCTCCAACACCACAGTTCAAAAGCATCAATTCTTCGGCGCTCAGCCTTCTTCACAGTCCAGCTCTCACATCCATACATGACCACAGGAAAGACCATAGCCTTGACTAGGTGAACCTTTGTTGGCAAAGTGATGTCTCTGCTTTTGAATATGCTATCTAGGTTGGTCATAACTTTCCTTCCAAGGAGTAAGCGTTTTTAATTTCATGGCTGCAGTCACCATCTGCAGTGATTTTGGAGCCCAGAAAAATAAAGTCTGACACTGTTTCCACTGTTTCTCCATCTATTTCCCATGTAGTGATGGGACCAGATGCCATAATCTTCGTTTTCTGAATGTTGAGCTTTAAGCCAACCTTTGCGCTCTCCACTTTCACTTTCATCAAGAGGCTTTTGAGTTCCTCTTCACTTTCTGCCATAAGGTTGGTATCATCTGCATATCTGAGGTTATTGATATTTCTCTCGGCAATCTTGATTCCAGCTTGTGTTTCCTCCAGTCCAGCATTTCTCATGATGTACTCGGCATATAAGTTAAATAAACATGGTGACAATATACAGCCTTGACGTACTCCTTTTCCTATTTGGAACCAGTCTGTTGTTCCATGACCAGTTCTAACTGTTGCTTCCTGACCTGCATACAGATTTCTCAAGAGGCAGATCAGGTGGTCTGGTATTCCCATCTCTCTCAGAATTTTCCACAGTTTATTGTGATCTACACAGTCAAAGGCTTTGGCATAGTCAATAAAGCAGAAATAGATGTTTTTCTGGAACTCTCTTGCTTTTTCCATGATCCAGCGGATGTTGGCAATTTGATCTCTGGTTCCTCTGCCTTTTCTAAATCCAGCTTGAACATCAGGAAGTTCACGGTTCACATATTGCTGAAGCCTGGCTTGGAGAATTTTGAGCATTACTTTACTAGCGTGTGAGATGAGTGCAATTGTGAGGTAGTTTGAGCACTCTTTGGTATTGCCTTTCTTTGGGATTGGGATGAAAACTGACCTTTTCCAATCTTGTGGCCACTGCTGAGTTTTCCAGATTTGCTGGCATATTGAGTGCAGCACTTTCACAGCATCATCTTTCAGGACTTGGAATAGCTCCACTGGAATTCCATCACCTCCACTAGCTTTGTTCATAGTGATGCTTTCTAAGGCCCACTTGACTTCACATTCCAGGATGTCTGGCTCTAGGTCACTGATCACACCATCATGATTATCTGGGTCGTGAAGCTCTTTTTTGTACAGTTCTTCTGTGTATTCTTGCCACCTCTTCTTAATATCTTCTGCTTCCGTTAGGTCCATACCATTTCTGTCCTTTATCGAGCCCATCTTTGCATGAAATGTTCCTTTGGTATCTCTGATTTTCTTGAAGAGATCCTTAGTCTTTCCCATTCTGTTGTTTTCCTCTATTTCTTTGCATTGATCGCTGAAGAAGGCTTTCTTATCTCTTCTTGCTATTCTTTGGAACTCTGCATTCAGATGTTTTTATCTTTCCTTTTCTCCTTTGCTTTTCACTTCTCTTCTTTTCGCAGCTATTTGCAAGGCCTCCCCAGACAACCATTTTGCTTTTTTGCATTTCTTTTCCATGGGGATGGTCTTGATCCCTGTCTCCTGTACAATGTCACGAACCTCATTCCATAGTTCATCAGGCACTCTATCTATCAGATCTAGGCCCTTAAATCTCTTTCTCACTTCCACTGTATAATCATAAGGGATTTGATTTAGATCATACCTGAATGGTCTAGTGGTTTTCCCTACTTTCTTCAATTTAAGTCTGAATTTGGCAATAAGGAGTTCATGGTCCGAGCCACAGTCAGCTCCTGGTCTTGTTTTTGCTGATTGTATAGAGCTTCTCCATCTTTGGCTGCAAAGAATATAATCAGTCTGATTTTGGTGTTGACCATCTGGTGATGTCCATGTATAGAGTCTTCTCTTGTGTTGTTGGAAGAGGGTATTTGCTATGACCAGTGCATTTTCTTGGCAAAACTCTGTTAGTCTTTGCCCTGCTTCATTCTGTACTCCAAGGCCAAATTAGCCTGTTACTCCAGGTGTTTCTTGACTTCCTACTTTTGCATTCCAGTCCCCTAGAATGAAAAGGACATCTTTTTTGGGTGTTAGTTCTAAAAGGTCTTGTAGGTCTTCATAGAACCGTTCAACTTCAGCTTCTTCAGCGTTACTGGTTGGGGCATAGACTTGGATTACTGTGACATTGAATGGTTTGCCTTGGAAACGAACAGAGATCATTCTGTCGTTTTTGAGATTGGATCCAAGTACTGCATTTCAGACTCTTTTGTTGACCATGATGGCCACTCCGTTTCGTCTGAGGGATTCCTGCCCACAGTAGTAGATATAATGGTCCTCTGAGTTAAATTCACCCATTCCAGTCCATTTTAGTTCGCTGATTCCTAGAATGTCAACATTTACTCTTGCCATCTCTTGTTTGACCACTTCCAATTTGCCTTGATTCATGGACCTGACATTCCAGGTTCCTATGCAATATTGTTCTTTACAGCATCGGACTTTACTTCTATCACCAGACACATCTACAGCTGGGTATTCTTTATGCATTGGTTCCATCCCTTCTTTCTTTCTGGAGTTATTTCTCCACTGATCTCCAGTAGCATATTGGGCCCCTACTGACCTGGGGAGTTTCTCTTTCAGTATCCTATCATTTTGCCTTTTCATACTGTTCATGGGGTTCTCAAGGCAAGGATACTGAAGTGGTTTGCCATTCCCTTCTCCAGCGGACCACACCCTGTCAGATCTCTCCACCATGACCCGCCCATCCTGGGTTGCCCCACGGGCACGGCTTAATTTCACTGAGTTAGACAAGGCTGTGGTCCTGGTGTGATTAGATTGATTAGTTTTCTGTGAGTATGGTTTCAGTGTATTTGCCCTCTGATGCCCTCTTGCAAGACCTACCGTCTTACTTGGGTTTCTCTTACCTTGGGCGTGGGGTATCTCTTCCCGGCTGCTCCAGCAAAGCACAGCCATCGCACCTTACGTTGGATGAGGGGTCTCTCCTCACCGCCCCCCTTCCTGACCTCAGTCGTGGGGTAGCTCCTCTCGGCCGTGCTTAGTGCACCAGTCCTCACCGCAGTCCTTCCTCGGTGGATGGGAAGCTCCTCTCAGTGCGCCGCGCAGCCGGCGAGGGGCTCTCAGTGCGCCGCTCGCGGGTAGGCCGGGAGCTCTCAGTGCGCCGCTCGCTGGTAGGCCGGGAGCTCTCGGTAAGAGATATACCTACTCTTGTTTCCTACTTCCCACCTCTGAATCTCTGAGTTATTCCAAGTTAAGAGAAACATCAAAGTTACTGCAGAGATCCTGGCTTCCCTAGAACCTCAGGGTCTATCTGTAGCCTGAGTGAATAAAACACACCTATTTACGTGTTCAACAGTCATGAGAAAGCCTTCACAGACCTCCCCCTCCAAGGATTGGAACAGAAGGAGAACCCCATTAACTAAGGAAATCCATCAATGTGTCAGAGGTATCCTAAGTCAAAGCCACCAGCACTCTCACCCAGCTACTGGTCACCTCCCTGTTTCCTTTCCTCAGGCTTTGCCCCTAATAAAATCCTCATGACTATATACCACAAAGTGTTTTCAGTTGAGTTCAGTTCAGCTGCTCAGTCATGTCTGACTCTTTGCAACCATATGGACTGCAGCATGCCAGCCTTCCCTATCCATCACCAACTTCCCGGGCTTGCTCAAACTCATTTCCATCAAGTCAGTGATGCCATCCACCCATCTCATTCGCTGTCGTTCCCTTTTCCTCTTGCCTTCAATCTTCCCCAGCATCAGAGTCTTTTCCAAAGAGTCAGTTCTTCAGATCAGTGGCCAAAGTACTAGAGTTTCAGTTTCAGCATCAGTCCTTCTGATGAATATTCAGGACTGAGTTTCTTTAGGATGGACCTGGTGGGATCTCCTTGCAGTCCAAGGGACTCTCAAAAGTCTACTCCAATGCCACACTTCTAAAGCATCAGTTCTCCCATGCTCAGCTTTCTTTATAGTTCAACTCTTACATCCATACATGACTACTGGAAAAACCATAGCTTTGATTAGATGACCTGTGTTGGCAAAGTAATGTCTCTGCTTTTGAATATGCTGTCTAGGTTGGTCATAGCTTTTTCTGCAAAGGAGCATGCATCTTTCAATTTCATGGCTGCAGTCACCATCTGCAGTGATTTTGGAGCTCAAAAATATAAAGTCTCTCACTGTTTCCATTGTTTCCCCATCAATTTGCTATGAAGTGATGGGACTTGATGCCATGATCTTAGTTTTTTCAATGTTGAATGTTAAGTCAACTTTTTCACTCTCCTCTTTCACTTTCATCAAGAGGCTCTTTAGTTCTTCACTTTCTGCCATGAGGGTGGTGTCATCTGCATATTTGAGGTTATTGACATTTTCCCCAGCAACTTGATTCCAGCATATGCTTCATCCAGCCTGGCACTTTGCATGCTGTACTCTGCATATAAGTTAAATAAGCAGGGTGACAATATACAACCTGATGTACTCTTTCCCAATTAGGAACCAGTCTGCTGTTCCATGTCTAGTTCTAACTTGCTTCTTGACCTGCATACAGGTTTCTCAAGAGGCAGTTCAGGTGGTCTGGTATTCCCATCTCTTTAAGAATTTTACACAGTTTGTTGTGATCCACACAGTCAAAAGCTTTGGCATAGTCAATTAAGCAGAAATAGATGTTTTTCTTGAACTCCTCTTGCTTTTATGACGATCTGGCAGATGGTGGCAATTTGACCTCTGGTTCCTCTGCCTTTTCTAAAACCAGCTTGAACACCTGGAAGTTCACGGTTCATGTACCACTGAAGTCTGGCTTGGAGAATTTTGAGCATTATTTTTGCTAGCATGTGAGATGCCCCCCCCAGGCCAAATGTGCGGTAGTTTGCACATTCTTTGGCATTGCCTTTCTTTGGGATTGGAATGAAAACTGACCTTTTCCAGTCCTGTGGCCACTGCTGAGTTTTCCAAATTTTCTGTCATATTGAGTGCAGCACTTTAACCACATTATCTTTTAGGATTTGAAATAGTTCAACTGAATTCCATCATCTCCTTGGGTGTAATTGCAAAGTGTTTTAGTATTTTTCAGATGTGTAAGGATAATGATATAACAAACACAAACTGTCAACTCTGCTTTCTGTGCCTCACTTTCTCCATGTTAGGAGGAAGTCTCAAGCAGGTCCTGTAGGTTTTCTGGGTACTCTTGAAAAAACCAAATAGGCCCTTGCCTTTGGCATGTAAAATCCAGTTCCAGCCAACGGTTTCCTAACCAAGTGAGTTACATTTGAGTGAGTTTCCCTCCCCGCCCCAACCTGGCCTTCCCTGTGTGGAAATCTCTTGGTGGGAGGGGCTTGCTTCCTGCTCTGGGCCTTTGCCTTCCCACCCCAGGACTAAGTTATACTCATCTTAAAGTCATACAGATGTCATTTCCACAGGGGAGATTTCTCTCTACTTTCTCATCCTGACTCCTACATGGTGAGTATGTAGTTATTTTTGTGAGTCATTCTTTGATAGTTAATGTTTTTATCCCCCACTAGACTATAATGTCTATGAAGGCAGTTTTTGTTCAGTCAACTCAGTCGTGTTTGACTCTTTGTGACCCCATGGACTGCAACACACCAGGCTTCACATTCCTTCACCATCTCCCAGAGCTTGCTCAAACTCATGCCCATTGAGTTCGTGATGTCATCCAACCATCTCATCCCTTCTTGTTGTCCCCTTCTCCTCCTACCTTCAATCTTTCCCAGCATCTGGGTCTTTTCTAATGAGTCAGCTCTTCACATCAGGTGGCCAAAATTTTGGAGCTTCAGCATCAGTCCTCCTAATGAATATTCAGGACTGACTTCATTTAAGATTGACTGGTTTGATCTCCTTTCAAGAGTCTTTCCCAACACCACAGTTTAAAGCATCAATTCTTTGGCGCTCAGCCTTCTTTATGGTCCAGCTCTCAGAGACTATGTTTATTTTGTTGGCAGTCCATATCCTGGACTCTTAATAGTCTCTCAATAAGATATTTTAATAAATGAATACAAAAAACTTTTGTTACTGGATACTGGGAAGTCTGACCACTATCATGGAAGTGTAAGTGATATTTTAAAAAGGGCTCCTTTAGGCAAGAATATACAATGGATTAAAGACAATCTCTTTAACAAGTGGTGCTGGGAAAACTGGTCAAACACTTGTAAAAGAATGAAACTAGAACACTTTCTAACACCATACACAAAAATAAACTCAAAATGGATTAAAGGTCTAAATGTAAGACCAGAAACCATAAAACTCATAGAGGAAAATATAGGCAAAACACTCTCTGACATACATCACAGCAGGATCCTCTATGACCCACCTCCCAGAATATTGGAAATAAAATCAAAAATAAATAAATGGTATCTAATTAAACTTGAAAGCTTCTGCACACCAAAGGAAACTATAAGCAAGGTGAAAAGACAGCCTTCAGAATGGGAGAAAATAATAACAAATGAAGCAACAGACAAACAACTAATCTCAAAAATATACAAGCAACTCCTACAGCTCAATTCCAGAAAAATAAATGACCCAATCAAAAAATGGGCCAAAGAACTAGGTAGACATTTCTCCAAAGAAGACATACAGATGGCTAACAAACACATGAAAAGATGCTCAACATCACTCATTATCAGAGAAATGCAAATCAAAGCCACTATGAGGTACCATTTCACACCAGTCAGAATGGCTGCGATCCAAAAGTCCACAAGCAATAAATGCTGGAAAGAGTGTGGAGAAAAGGGAACCCTCTTACACTGTTGGTGGGAATGCAAACTAGTACAGCCACTTTGGAGAACAGTATGGAGATTCCTCAAAAAACTGGGAATAGAACTGCCTTATAATCCAGCAATCCCACTGCTGGGCATACACACTGAGAAAACCAGAATTGAAAGAGACACGTGTATGTTCATAGCAGCACTGTTTACAATAGCCAGGATTTGGAAGCAACCTAGATGTCCATCCGCAGATGAATGGATAAGAAAGCCGTGGTACATATACACAATGGAGTATTACTCAGCCATTAAAAAGAATGCATTTGAATCCGTTCTAATCAGGTGGATGGAACTGGAGCCTATTATACAGAGTGAAGTAAGCCAGAAAGAAAAACACAAATACAGTATACTAACGCATATATATGGAATTTAGAAAGATGGTAACAATAACCCTGTTTACGAGACAGCAAAAGAGACACTGATGTATAGAACAGTCTTTTGGACTCTGGGAGAGGGAGAGGGTGGGATGATTTGGGAGAATAGCATTGAAATATGTATAATATCATATCTGAAACGAGTCGCCAGTCCAGGTACGATGCCTGATAACGGATGCCTGGGACTGGTGCACTGGGACGACCCAGGGGGATGGTATGGGGAGGGAGGAGGGTTCAGGATGGGGAACACATGTATACTTGTGGCGGATCCATCTTGATGTATGGCAAAAGCAATACAATATTGTAAAGTTAAGCAAAATAAAATTTAATTAAAAAAATAAATAAAAAGGGCTCTTTTAAAAAATTTCTGCTCTGTTCTGGTTCCCCTACAGTGGTGACACTAAGGTCAAGCGTGGGCTTTCATACATTATTTCTCCACCAAGAACAGGCTCAAGAGTGTGACTCAGAGGAAGGATTGGGGGGAGCAAAACAATCATAGTATGAAATGGAAGCAGCATTAGAATGTCAGATAGTATTCTGTTTCTCAAGTTCTATCTTTGATTAAAATAATGAACCATTCCTCAGGAGAAAACTCAGAGGAAAGGATAATGTGTGTCCTGTGCACTCCACCTCATGCTTTGTGAAGAAAACGGAAAATGAAGACCAAGAAATGTACACCTGAAATGAGCATTTCCCTCTGGGATGAGCTAAGTGGTGTAGAGAACTCTGGATGGGATTGTCTTATCTTCCCTGAGCTGGAGACCTACAAGGTGCTTCAAGAGGAGATGGGAATCTAGATTTGAAAATAAAATACCCTAGGGTTAAATGTGAACTGATTTAATTTTTTTTCAAAATATTGTACAAGCCAAGCTCTTTTGCCAAAATTTGCCTTCTTTATATTATTAGATCTTCTTCATTTGCTCCTAGTCTTATTCTTTTACCATTCACTTTTTCCCAGGGTCTGCTAAACTGCTGACCTCCTGGGTCCTGACTCTTGCTCTAAATGCAAGAGCATATGTATGGCATTTAGAGCCCTTGACCCTGATAAAAAATCTCTCCAAAAGCAAGGGTTAGGTTAGATTAGCACGTTGCCAGCTCTTTATTCACATATTGCCCAGATCTCCAACCCTAGGCCCAGACCTCCAGGCCAGATCCCACAAAAAGCAAGTGTAAGGGCTCCATATCAACAAAGAGTGACAGCCTCTCCCCAACAATACACACAAATATCCTGGGTCCTTGCCAGATTTATGCAAGCATGAACTGTTGTCTTGCTGGCTGGCAGAATAGTGAGATGAGTGAGAAATAAAGTCTGTCAGGACTAAAGAAATCTCAGACATCACAGAGCTTTGTGCCAAACTTGATGCCAGTAGGGAGTGCTGAGGTCACACCCCAGATGTCTTGGTTGGCATCAAAAAGCTTCAGAAAGAGCAGTGGCTTAAATTCTTCCCTTAATTCTGGGCCAGAAATTCTTCACACCAGGGAGGAAGTGCAGCAGGAAATAGGAGGACCCCTCAGCAGAACCAACTCCTTGACTCTAATCTACAGACACAACTGCCAGGGTTGAGCATGTGACAATAGTTCATAGTCCTTATATTTTCTGATATAGCTTTGAAATCTCACACCTAGCACAGGGCTCTTGGGCATGACTTGGCATGGAAGAAACAAAATGATGATAATGGAGGTTGATAGCAGAGGAATATGTCAGTGAGTGTGACATCCATGTGGATTATGCCTAGGGGAGATGAACTGAGAAAAAACTGAATATTGAAACTAGCAGTTGTCAGAATTCTTTTTCCCATGTGCTCCTGCTTAGTTTTATAATAAATATCAATTACCCAGTAGGAGAGGAGAGAGACAACATCCATCACCAGGCATCTGGCTTTGGAAATACTTTGCTGGGAACACAACCTGTGAAACTGAAGCTGTGCTGCTTCACTCTGCTGGTCTCAGGCAGTCTTGCATCCAGAGAAGGAAAACCCTTTGCAATTTTATTTGATGGTTATATTTACAGGACTGCATAAAACTTTTTGGCTGCATAACTTTTTGGACCCTCATCTTTTATGACCTATGATCCCACTGAAATGTGAAATGTTCCTAAAATTAGCAAAGGCCAAGTGTTTTATCCTACCTTTCAGATTTCATTGGGCTGGAATAAGTGGGACAACATCATATAAACTGTAATGCAGAGGAGCAGAAAGACTTGGGTTTATTCCCAGCTCTGTGCCTATAAGAGCTGTGACCAGAAGTAAGCCACCACAACTGTCTCAGTCTTAGCCTGAGCTGTCTTTTGAACAGTGGGGTGAATTTGATCATCTCCAAGGGCCCTGGAGAGGGTCTTTATTTCTATCCCTCTGGTGCTGAATTCAGGCTGACTTCTCAGACATTCATTGGCCTCATCCTTGAGCTTTCATTCCTATAATGTATGTGGATCACTAGGGGGTGGAGTGTTGGGAAGATATCTTGAAAATTTCCCCAAATAGACTTCAGAGGAACTAGGTAACAGAGATCTTTCTATCATTTCTGCTTAGTATTCCTAAGTATTACTAGTCCTAAGTAATACTATTCTGTTCCTATGTATTATTATGACTATTTACGTAATACTATTTCTTAGTATTCCTTTTCATTTTGCTGGACAAGAAATAAAGACATTAAGAGTACCTTCAAAAATAGTCCTTCTCTACCCCTGGAGGCTCCAGTAGTTAGAAAGTTATGAAGGAGACAAGGGAATATGGCCAGACACCCCCTCCAACAGCACCCATAGATAGGAAGGAGGATCCAAGGAGTCAGCTGACAGCCAGGCGGGGGTGGGGGAGGAGTTGCAGCGGCGGGGGTGGGGGAGGGGTCCTGTTCTGAGCCATCCACAGGCACTTTGGAGAAAGTGAGCTCTATCAGTGAGGAAAAGCTGCACACACACAAAAACATACTCACTCCTATTTGCTGGCCCGTCATAGACCACCATCATCTTTTCTCACCAGACAACCTTTCAAAACACAAGCTGCACATGACTGCCACGAAGCTTCTATACAAACATCCGAGGTAATATTTTCAGGAAGTTATGGACAACCCATGCCAGCCTCAACTTCCTTTTAAAGATTAATGTTTATGCCACTGTTTCTATGATCTCTTTCTGAGTTAACACCCCCAACTGGTGCTTGAAACAACAGTATCTTTTATTTCTCACCTTAAGGGGTTGATGGGAAGGCTCTTTTGCCAGACTCACCTGGGCTAAGGCACCTCCCTGCATGCAGCTGGAGAGCTGACTGGCCAGGAAGGTCCGTGATGCCTGTCATGGTGTCTGGCACCTGGTCCTGACTGTTGGCTGGGATACCTTAGTCCTCTTTTGTGAGGCCTCCTTGCTTCCAGTAGGTTAGACTGACTTCCTTATGTGATGGTTTCATGGCAGCACTTCAAGGGAACAAAATGGAAGCAACAAAGCTTCTAATGGCCTGGGCCCAAAAGTTGTACAACAGTATTTCTGTCACACCCACTGGTCAAATCAAGTCACAAGGTCAGATCAGATTTAGGAGATGGGGGAATAGACTTTGCTATGTTTCCCATCAGTGAGTGGACTCTAAGACACTTATACACAGAAATCAGAGGCCTGGTTGAATCCCTCTTCACCTCCATCTGTCACAGACACCTTTTAATAAGAGAATGAGCCACTATAATTGTATAAAAAGTAGAATATATCAATAATTATAAGTAAAAAAATGTCCAAAATCACCCTTAATACCACCACCCCAAGAGAATGACTGTTAATCTGATCAGCATAGGAACTCCCAGAATTTTCCTATTCCTGTCTATATCGGGTCAAAAAATGCATACTGTGCCCTGATTTTCAAAATGTGACAACAGACCCTAAATATAGTATAATGTATGTAATATCTCTTGTATATAACATGCTATAATTTATTTAAATATTTCAGATATATTTACTACTATAAATAGTAATGAACTTTAAAAATATAAATCTTTGTGCATGTCTCTGATTTTTTTAAAAGATTAAGCCCATAAAGTGGAACTTATGGGTCAAAAGAAATACATATTTTACAGCTGTGAGATATTTTGCCAAATGACCTCCCATGAAAATGTATTAATGATTTCATGTTTTCAGCAGAAAAATACCCCCAAGGAATTCTTGCTTTCCTTGTTTTCTTAACCCTGGAGAATCTGAGAGGTAAAAGTTGATGTTCATAGTAATTTCCATTTGTATATCATTATGAATTAATAATGTTAAACAATTTCTTCACTTTCATTAGCCATTGGCATTCTCTCACCCACTCAGTCTACTGCTTGCCTCTCCCTCTGGAAATATCAAGGAGAGAAAATGGAGAAGAAGATGTCTTAGTGGAATGTCTGTCCTTAATTGTCATTATATTAGTCTCTTTTTCCTGTAGACAAGTAGTTAGCTATAAATGTGCATGTTTAAAAGTGATACTATGGCTCACTAGTCAAAGAGATCAGAATTTGTGTGGCAGGGAGAAGAAAGAAAGAAGGAAGGGAGAAAAGTAGGATGGAAGGAAGGAAGGAAAATGAAAAGGGAGGGAGGGAAAGGAAAATAAAGAAAAAAAAGTTATTTGCTCAAGAGAAAAGTCAGAGAGAGGTGGAAAAAGAAAACTAGAATTAATTTTATGAGCAGAGATGGATCAGGGAGGTTTAGAAACCTGCTTGCTAGATACCTCTGTAGTGCTAGATGAAAATAGCATGTGGTATAAGAATCAGGGAGACTAGACAACCCATTTATGCATCTGAGCAATGATGGGGTTGACCCTTTTCAACCCAAACTTAGTGACTGTTCTTTAAAAAAAAAAAAATGACAAAACATATGTTGGTATACTTCAACAGCATGAAAGACTCTAACTTGGCCCTCAAGTTGTCTCATGATAGAACCAGGGTCCATGGCCATACCATCCTGAATGTGCCCGATCTTGTCCGATCTTGGAAGCTAAGCAGGGTTGGACCTGGTTAGTACTTGGATGGGAGAACCAGGAAGAAATATATAATGAGTTCTTTATAAACTTGGCTCACTTCTCCCTGTGACCCAGCTCAGCACTCCAGGAATCTCAAGGAAAGAGTGAGTCAAATCCTAGCCAGATGTTTCCCAATCCCATTTCTGGGTACCTGAAGATGATATATCAGTTAGAATTAAGCCAGTGATTATGATGTGAATTAGACAGAATCTGGTATCAAGGAATGCTATCAACATGGACATTTATTATAGGTGGCCAAATATACAGAAAGTAAAACCATAAACCTGACTGGGCTCTGGAAAACCATATGTGTTAGTCACATACGTCAGCTCCTTATCATATATGACCAATTACCACACAGCACAACAATAATAATGTCATTAAAATGCATGTGAATCAATACTGTGGTAGATTTTTCTGTCTCTATATACGTATCACTAAAGACAGAGAGAGATAACAGGGACATGTTCAGGCCCACCTAGCTTGTCCCTGACCAGCTCTGATCTCCTCCTACACCTTCAAAGAATTAAAGGAAACTGCCTGAGTTATGGCAAATCTACCTTCACCCTAACCCCCATTTTACTGGCAGAACAGTTCTTTCACAACAGCAGCAGTTGGAGAGTCAAATGGGTAGGCATCCACTCATAGGACTATTGCATGAGTAATCCTACCTTTTGACCTTTTGACAGCCCACTACCTCCTATTGCCTGCACTGAGGAAAGGGGCGGTTTCCACAGATCTCTCTTCTTTTCAGGGGCTCTTGTTTATCTCCCCCTAGATCTATCTCCTTCCTGAATCAGAGCCCTGGAGTCCTCCATTACTTCTCTCTAGCCAGCAAACAGAGATAGAACAAGTGAGGAAGAGAGCCTGAGCTAGGATGGCTGCCATGGTGCATGGTCCTAAGGTGAATCTGACCATGCAGACTTAACCTATGTCATCTTTAAATGACTCCAAGAAATGCTGTCTACTTCCAGGAAATCCATGTGCCTGTACCTCTTCTAGCCTCCACCATGCTCATCTTCTTTCTTTTGAATTCCTCTTCTCTATTTTCTTCCCTGGATGCTCTTCTTTCATTATTTCCTGCCCAGTGACTCTCTCTGTAATTATTCTCCACTCAGTATCTCCGTCTCTCTCCACAGTTCAGTCTGTTACCTAAGCAGTGCCACAACTAACTTGATAGATAATGCCAAAAACATACTGTTGTCTTTATCAGAGGGACAACAGCTTTGGAAAAATCAATCCATCCAGCCATTCTAGGATATTTTTATATATTCTTTTTGGCCTCCAGAATACAAATTCTCTTCTTAGGGATGACTTGCACTTGATTGGTACCTTGATGAGAAGAGAAACTTTATGGTTTCACAGCTAACTGAAGGCATCAGCTCATCAAGTTTCACAGAACCAATTTTCCCCCTGCTTAATGATCCAGAACTCTGCAGTCTTACCTCTGCAGAGGTATCTCTGCAACCATTGAGCAGATTCCAAGACCATTTTTAAGGGACATTTTGCCCTATCTACAAGCAAATCTATGACTAATCTCTATTCATGGTGGGTCAGCCTCTCAATTTTTATCAGCATCTCAGTTTTTAATCTCTAATATTGACTTGACTGATTTATCATGTCATATCTGAAGTATATGAATTCACAAGATGAAACTGCAGCATTTAAATGCCTCATCAGAGAGCTCTCCAACTCTAGCCAAAAACAGCTGAAACTTATCCTTGAGACCTGCAAACTTCCTGTGGCTCTTGGTATTCTTTTTTTAATACACCATGAGTTTTAAAAAATTAAGCATACATTTAAATGTATCTTAAAACTATAAAAATGTAGTAAGATTATCTTTACCCTAAAACATATACAGACTGAAAATGTTAAAGATTGAGAATAAAATAAATATAGAAGCTCTGTTGTTTACTTCTTATAACTCAGTGGGTTATTTGGTATCCCTTTAGGGTTCTATATTTCACACTGAAAACTCCTGCACCCAGGTGCAAGGGGAGTCATTGGGAGTCAGTGCTGTGTCTGAGCCTAACCTGTAACAGATGACCCTGTCTCAGCACCATCTTTCCTACCTTTACTTTTCCCAATTGTCCAGTTACATTTATTCAGATTTATGCCCCTGTTCTGTGCAGCCTCTGTCCTATGCTACCAACTTTTGCAACTTTTCTTTGCATTCTGTTTCATTTTATGTAAGTTCAGTTCAGTCGCTCTGTCATGTCCAACTCTTTGCGACCCCAAGGACTGCAGCACATCAGGCTTTCCTGTCCATCACCAACTCCCAGAGCTTGCTCAAACTCATGACCATTGAGTCAGTGAGGCCTTCCAACCATCTCATTCTCTGTTGTCCCTTTCTCTTCCTGCCTTCGATCTTTCTCAGATCAAGGTCCTTTCCAATGAGTCCGTTCTTTGCATCAGGTGGCCAAGGTATTGGAGTTTCAGCTTCAGCATCAGTCCTTCCAATGAATATTCAGGACTAATTTCATTTAGGATTGACAGGTTAGATATCCTTTAAGTCCAAGGGATGCTCAAGAGTCTTCTCCAACACCACAGTTCAAAAGCATCAATTCGGGAACTTTCCAGAACGCTCGGTGAAAGGCAGAGGAGCGGCGGCTGCCCCAGCTGTGCACAGCAACACGCTCCTTCCCGCTCCCCTACACCGGCATCAGCCTGCTCACCGGCTGTAGAAAATGGTGAAAGAAATCACTTGCTATGATGTTTTGGGTGTCAAACCCAATGCCACCCAAGAAGAATTGAAAAAGGCTTACAGGAAACTGGCCTTGATGTACCACCCTGATAAGAAACCAAATGAAGGCGAGAAGTTTAAACAGATTTCTCAAGCTTACAAAGTGCTCTCTGATGCAAAGAAAAGGGAATTATATGACAAAGGAGGAGATCAGGCAATTAAAGGTGGAGCAGGTGGTGGTTTTGGCTTCCCCATGGACATCTTTGATATGTTTTTCAGAGGAGGCGGCAGGATGCAGAGAGAGAGGAGAGGTAAAAACGTGGTCCATCAACTTACAGTAACTTTAGAAGATTTATATAATGGTGCAACAAGAAAACTAGCTCTGCAAAAGAATGTGATTTGTGACAAATGTGAAAGCTGAGGTGGTAAAAAAAGGAGCGGTAGAATGCTGTCCCAATTGCCGGGGTACTGGAATGCAAATAAGAATTCATTAGATAGGACCTGGAATGGTTCAGCAAATTCAGTCTGTCTGCATGGAGTGCCAGGGCCATGGGAAGTGGATCAGTCCTAAAGATAGATGTAAAAGCTGCAATGGAAGGAAGATAGTTCAAGAAAAGAAAATTCTAGAAGTTAATATTGACAAAGGCATGAAAGATGGCCAGAAGATAACATTCCATGGTGAAGGAGACCAAGAACCAGGACTGGAGCCAGGAGATATTATCATTGTGTTAGATCAGAAGGACCATGCTGTTTTTACTCGATGAGGAGAAGACCTTTTCATGTGTATGGACATACAGATGGTTGAGGCATTGTGTGGCTTCCAGAAGCCAATATCTACTCTTGACAACCGAACCAGAGTCATCACTTCTCATCCAGATTGTCAAGCATGGAGATATCAAGTGTGTGCTAAATGAAGGCATGCCAATTTATCATAGGCCATATGAAAAGGGTTGCCTAATCATTGAATTTAAGGTAAACTTTCCTGAGAATGGCTTTCTCTCTCCTGATAGTTTGCTGGAAAAACTTCTGCCTGAGGGGAAGGAAGTAGAAGAGACTGAGGAAATGGACCAGGTAGAATTATTGGACTTTAATCCAAATCAGGAAAGACGGCACCATTACAATGGAGAAGCATATGAGGATGATGAACATCATCCTGGGGGTAGTGTTCAGTGTCAGACCTCTTAGTAGGGCCTGTGAATAACACTCACTGCAGGTGTTTTATTTGTAGTAGTGATTGAGTGAAGGACTATAATCATAATATGCTCACTACTTGCTTTTGTTTTAATATTCAACTACATGGGAAATAGATGGGGAAACAGTGTCAGACTTTAGTTTTTGGGGGCTCCAAAATCAATGCAGATGGTGATTGAAGCCATGAAATTAAAAGACGCTTACTCCTTGGAAGGAAAGTTATGACCAACCTAGATAGCATATTCAAAAGCAGAGACATTACTTTGCCAACAAAGGTTCGTCTAGTCAAGGCTATGGTTTTTCCTGTGGTCATGTATGGATTTGAGAGCTGGACTGTGAAGAAGGCTGAGCGCCGAAGAATTGATGCTTCTGAACTGTGGTGTTGGAGAAGACTCTTGAGAGTCCCTTGAACTGCAAGGAGATCCAACCAGTCTATTCTGAAGGAGATCAGCCCTGGGATTTCTTTGGAAGGAATGATGCTAAAGCTGAAACTCCAGTACTTTGGCCACCTCATGCGAAGAGTTGACTCATTGGAAAAGACTCTGATGCTGAGAGGGATTGGGGGCAGGAGGAGAAGGGGATGACAGAGGATGAGATGGCTGGATGGCATCACTGACTCAATGGACGTGAGTCTGAGTGAACTCCGGGAGTTGGTGATGGACAGGGAGGCCTGGTGTGCTGTGATTCATGGGGTCACAAAGAGTCGGACACAACTGAGCGACTGAACTGAACTGATACTAGTGTTTAAAAGTTAAATGAAGGATAAACTCAAATACAAAAAAAAAAAAGCAAAAGCATCAATTCTTTGGCACTCAGCTTTCTCTATAGTCCAACTCTTACATTCATATGTGACTACTGGAAAAACCATAGCTTTGACTAGATGGGCCTTTGTCAGCAAAGTAATGTCTTTGCTTTTTAATATGCTGTCTAAGTTAATCATAGCTTTTCTTCCAAGGAACAAATTTCTTTTAATTTATGGCCTCAGTCACCATCTGCAGTGATTTTGGAGCCCAAGAAAATAAAGACTCTCACTGTTTCCATTGTTTCCCCATTTATTTGCCATGAAGTGATGGGGACTGGATGCCATGATCTTAGTTTCTTGAAGGTAGAGTTTTAAGCCAGCTTTTTCACTCACCTCTTTCACTTTCATCAAGAGGCTCTTTAGTTCTTCTTCACTTTCTGCCATAAGGGTGGTGTCATCTGCATATCCGAGGTTACTGATATTTCTCCTGGTAATCTTGATTCCAACTTGTGCTTCATCCAGCCTGTCATTTCACAAGATGTACTCTGCATAGAAGTTAAATAAGCAGGGTGACAGTACACAACTTTGACATACTCCTTTCCCAACTTGGAACCAGCCCATTTTTCCATGTCCAGTTGTAACTGTTGCTTCTTGACCTGCAGACAGGTTTCTCATGAGGTAGGTAAGGTGGTCTGGTATTCCTTTCTATTTAAAAGTTTCCCACAGTTTGTTGTGATCCACACAGTCAAAGATTTTAGCATAGTCAATGAAGCAGAAGTAGATGTTTTTCTGTAATTCTCTTGCTTTTTTGATGATCCAGCATATGTTGGCGATTTGATCTCTGGTTCTTCTCCCTTTTCTAAATCCAGCTTAAATATCTGCAGGTTTTCAGATCACATACCATAGAAGCTTCACTAAGAGAAATTTGAACATTACTCTGTTAACATGTGAGATGAGTGCAATTGTGCACTAATTGGAACATTCTTTGGTATTGCCTTTTTTGGGGATTGGAATGAAAACTGATCTTGCCAGTCATGTGGCCACTGCTGAGTTTTCCAAATTTGCTGGCATATTGAGTGCATCACTTTCACAGCATCATCTTCCAGGATTTGAAATAGCTCAGCTGGAATTCCATCACCTCCACAGCTTAGTTCGTAAGTGGTACTTCCTCAGACCCACTTGACTTTGAACTCTAGGATGTCTGGGTCCAGGTGAGTGATCACACCACCGTGGTTAGCTGGGTCATGAAGATCTTCTTTGTATAGTTCTTTTGTGTATTCTTGCCACCTCTTCTTAATATTTTCTGCTTCTGTTAGGTCCATACTGTTTCTGTCCTTTATTGTGCCCATCTTTGCATGAAATGTTCCCCTGGTATCTTGAACAGATCTTTTTTCGTGAAGAGATCTCTAGTCTTTCCTGTTCTATTGTTTTCCTCTATTTCTTTGCACTGATCACTGAGGAAGGCTTTCTTATGTCTCCCTGCTATTCTTTGGAACTCTACATTCAGATGGGTATATCTTTCCTTTTCTCCTTTGCCGTTAGCTTGTCTTCTTTTCTCAGCTATTTGTAAACCCTCCTCAGACAACCACCTTGCCTTTTTGCATTTCTTTTTCTTGGAGATGTTCTGTATCCCTGCCTCCTGTACAATGTCAGAAACCTCTGACCATAGTTCTTCAGGCACTCTGTCTATCAGATATAATCCCTTGAATCTATTTGTCACTTCCACCGTATAATCATAAGGGATTTGATTTAGGTCATACCTGAATGGTCTAGTGCTTTTTCCTACTTTCTTCAATTTAAGTTGAATTTGGCAATAAGGAGTTCATGATCTGACCCATAGTCAGCTCCTGGTATTGTTTTTGCTGACTGTATAGAGATTCTCCATCTTTGGCTACAAAGAATATAATCGATCTGATTTTGATATTTTATACAAGTAAACAGTAGAAAATTAAATAGATGGGAAAATCTGATAAGACAAATTAAAAATGTACCTCCAACTTTGTCCCACTGGGAAAGGAGTGCACTCTTAGGAAGAGGGTAGCTCTAAGGAGAAAAGAATATTAAAAGACTCTACTTAGTCTATGGATTTTGAAGGAGCAAAAACCTTTCTTCTACCCTCTCTGTGTATGTAGCAGCTTCTACCATTTTCCAAGAATGCTGAAATGGAAATTCTACCTTGTGGTGGCTGATTACAAGCAGTGTCTTCATACTATTAATATTAGCCATGAGTATCAAAGGTAGAGGCACAGGAAAGAAGCAAGATGCACTGTCTGTAGAGAATTTAAAAGCACTAATAAATCTCAATAAAAGTCAACTCAACTTCTGTTATCACCATATACATGCAATTCTAAATAGTCAGTGGTAAAATACTCCTCCTCTAACACATAATTTGTTAGGCTAAACAATGTTATGATTATTGTTGCTTTAGTAAAATTTATGTAAACTTCAAATTAGCACAGTGTTATTGCATATCTTTGAACAAGTGTTGTATTCTACATGGAAGTTAGTTCAGAGTACTTCCAATTACATCATTGGCCCCATATGTTGATACTTGGCCTCAGCTATATGCCTTCATTTTTAAAGTCAATTTGTAACAGTTAGAAAACATTTCAAGTTTGAGTGTGTGTCTACAATTCCTATCCTTCTATGTATTCGTGCAGGTAAACAGCAGAATCTAAATAAGCAGTGACACCCTGGTGATTGTTAAGACAAATTAAACAGAACTTGAATTATATCAATTTGGTTATTCTATATGATTATATTGAGTTTAATTGTGTTTTAAACTTAAATTCAGAGAGTGCAAACTGGGAGGTATAATAATTTTGGTAAGTACAAATTTTAGTTCACACAAAAGTACATACTGAATTTAAATAGCATCTTTAAAACTGACATTTGCTCCTCTTAATAGGTTTTGTTTTGTTTTAAAACTTTAGAATAGGTCAAGAAATAATTATTATTACTGATCATTACATAATTATTACTGGAAGTAATTTTTTTATATAAAAAATGGGAATGTTAAAGAACTATCCCCTCTGGGGAAGGGTGTTGGGGGAAGGGCAAATGGGTAAAGGAGTCAATGTATGTTGATGAATGAAAAGTAGGTTTTTGGTGGTGATCATGCTGTAGCATATTAAGAAGTCAAATTATAATGTCATATACATGAAACTTACATAATGTTATAGACCAATGTCGGAGAAGGCAATGGCACCCCACTCCAGTACTCTTGCCTGGAAAATCCCGTGGATGGAGGAGCTTGGAAGGCTGCAGTCCATGGGGTCACTGAGGGTCGGACACGACTGAGCAACTTCACTTTCACTTTTCACTTTCATGCATTGAAGAAGGAAATGGCAACCCACTCCAGTGTTCTTGCCTGGAGTATCCCAGGGACAGGGGAGCCTGATGGGCTGCTGTCTATCGGGTCACACAGAGTCGGACACTACTGAAGTGACTTAGCGTAGACCAATGTTACCTCAAGGAAAAAAAAAACATCTAGAACAGGTAATGAATTTCATCCAATTACTTGTAAGTCTTTTTAAAAGTTCTATAGAGGAAGGGGATAGAAACTAGTAATTCAGGAAACTAGTAATAATGTAATATTTTTGATTATTAAATACAAGATTCATTTTATTTTTTTCACTTTAAAATCTATTTTTAATTTAAAAAATTGTGATAAGATACACATCACATAAAATTTACCACTTGAACCATCTTTAAGTGTACAGTTCAGTAGTGGTAAGTACATTCACACTGCTATGCAACCAGTCTCCAAAACGCTTTATCTTACAAAACTGAAACTATACCCTATTAACAATTTTTAATCTGCCCCTCCTGCCAGCCCCTGACCACTACCCTTCTACTTTCTGTCTCTTAAATTTGATCACTCTACATAGCCCACATAAAAAGAATCATACTGTATTAATACAAGCTTTACTTTTGCATTTTAAAAATGCGTGGTAGGTGTCAAATTGCCATGACAAACAGATTTCATTGTATATATTTTTAATAAGTGTTTTATTTTAAACTGATAAGCCTTTTGCTACTATTTACACTGATGACTTAAATTTCTGAAAATCAATTCAAAAGGTATAAGGCAATACATAGTTTTCTAAATTTCATTTAGGGAGTATGTGAATAGAAAAGATGGCCAGTGGTCCTAATTTGGTCTTTTATGTTATACATGTGAGATTAAATGATTTGCATACAGAGATCTAATGCAGCAGAAGGAATCTAAGACCCCTGACATCTAAGAGCTCCCTGCAAGCCAAGATTCTATTGTCCACAAATTTTATACATTTGTTTCCATTTTAAGGACACTATTCTCTTATAATCTTATTTGGGAATACCTTGAACAGCCAAGAATCTTTTTAAATGAAAAGTACCCTATATCTTGGATTTCCCTGGTGGCTCAGTGGTAACGAATCACCTGCAATGCAGGAAATGTGGATTCGATCCATGGGTTGAGAAGATCTCCTGGAGAAGGAAATGGCAACCCACTCCAGTATTCTTGCCTTGAAAATCCCATGGACAGAGAAGCCTGGCAGGCTACAAAGAGTTAGACATAACTTAGTGACTAAACAACAACCCTGTACCTCAAGTATGTTTGATTTTTATATAATAAACACAAATAGATAAACCTATATTTGGTAATATGGTTAATATTTTGTTTCAAGTAATATCAAGTATATTATTCTGGCTGGGTGGTAAAGAAACCACCAACAATGCAGGAGACTTGACTTGTGTACGTTGGAGAGGACCTAGAAGTCAGAAAATTACAGAAAATACTCTAAGGCACCAGGCAGTAAATTGCCCCAAATAGCCTTCAGGGAATTCTGACCCATATTAAACGTTAAAGACATGAATTCTGTGACTAGTCACAAAAACTTCTTAGTCTTTTAAAAAGAGATCCTTTAAGAAACTTCAAAATACATGAATGGAATAAAAAATTACTAACTCCTCTGGGTGTCAGATGCACTTGACATGCCAATGACTGCAAGTGTTGCTCAGAGTGGGTGGTCACTCTCCCTGTTGTCAGGGCTCAACTTAACCCAAGAGCACTCTCGTGATCCTGGGTTCTCTTTTTCCTCTGTCACTCTAAGCAAACCCACTAGTCAATGCAATTCATGTCATTAAATCAATGTTCTTCTGGGTGACCACTTTTCAGTTGCTTTCTTTACCTGATTCCCTTCAAAAAAAAATCAGATTTCCCTTCTTTTATTAATTATCTATTCTATTATAGATGGCACTAATGGTAAAGAGTCCGCCTGCCAGTACAGGAGACGCAAGAGATGGGATTTTGATCCCTAGGTCAGGAAGGACCCCCTAGAGTAGGAAATGGTAGCCCACTCCATTATTCTTGTCTGGAGAATTCAATGGGCCCAGGAGCCTGGCAGGCTACAGTCTATGGGGCAGACCTGACTGAGCAACTGAGCATATGCTCTTATATCATCTGTGGACTGATTACGGTCAGATTTGTATTTCTGACTCTCGCCTTTCCTCTGAGCCCTAGACTTGTATTCCTGACTCCTTATACCAGAGCTCCACCTGAGTGTCTAATCAGATCAGATCAGATCAGTCGCTCAGTCGTGTCCGACTCTTTGCGACCCCATGAACCGCAGCACGCCAGGCCTCCCTATCCATCACCAGCTCTCGGAGGTCACTCAGACTCACATCCATCGAGTCAGTGATGCCATCCAGCCATCTCATCCTCTGTCGTCCCCTTCTCCTCCTGCCCTCAATCCCTCCCAGCATCAGAGTCTTCTCCAATGAGTCAACTCTTCGCATGAGGTGGCCAAAATACTGGAGTTTCAGCTTGAGCATCATTCCCTCCAAAGAAATCCCAGGGCTGATCTCCTTCAGAATGGACTGGTTGGATCTCCTTGCAGTCCAAGGGACTCTCAAGAGTCTTCTCCAACACCACAGTTCAAAAGCATCTATTCTTCGGCACTCAGCCTTCTTCACAGTCCAGCTCTCACATCCATACATGACCACAGGAAAGACCATAGCCTTAACTAGGCGAAACTTTGTTGGCAAAGTGATGTCTCTGCTTTTGAATATGCTATCTAGGTTGATCATAACCTTCCTTCCAATGAGTAAGCGTCTTTTAATTTCATGGCTGCAGTCACCATCTGCAGTGATTTTGGAGCCCAGAAAATAAAGTCTGACACTGTTTCCACTGTTTCTCCATCTATTTCCCATGTAGTGATGGGACCAGATGCCATGATCTTCGTTTTCTGAATGTTGAGTTTTAAGCCAACCTTTTCACTCTCCACTTTCACTTTCATCAAGAGGCTTTTGAGTTCCTCTTCACTTTCTGCCATAAGGGTGGTATCATCTGCATATCTGAGGTTATTGATATTTCTCCCGGCAATCTTGATTCCAACTTGTGTTTCCTCCAGACCAGCATTTCTCATGATGTACTCTGCATATAAGTTAAATAAACATGGTGACAATATACAGCCTTGACGTACTCCTTTTCCTATTTGGAACCAGTCTGTTGTTCCATGACCAGTTCTAACTGTTGCTTCCTGACCTGCATACAGATTTCTCAAGAGGCAGATCAGGTGGTCTGGTATTCCCATCTCTCTCAGAATTTTCCATAGTTTATTGTGATCTACACAGTCAAAGGCTTTGGCATAGTCAATAAAGCAGAAATAGATGTTTTTCTGGAACTCTCTTGCTTTTTCGATAATCCAGCGGATGTTGGCAATTTGATCTCTGGTTCCTCTGCCTTTTCTAAATCCAGCTTGAACATCAGGAAGTTCACGGTTCACATATTGCTGAAGCCTGGCTTGGAGAATTTTGAGCATTACTTTACTAGCGTGCGAGATGAGTGCAATTGTGCGGTAGTTTGAGCACTCTTTGGCATTGCCTTTCTTTGGGATCGGGATGAAAACTGACCTTTTCCAATCTTGTGGCCACTGCTGAGTTTTCCAAATTTGCTGGCATATTGAGTGAAGCACTTTCACAGCATCATCTTTCAGGATGTGTCTAATAGACATATTAAATTGATCGTAATCAAATGTGATTGAATGTTTTGCTATACCTACTCTTCCCCCCAGGGGTGCTCATTGCAGTCAAAGGTATCCCTCTTCAACAGCTGTTCAGAACATAATCTTGATCTTTCATGACTCTCTTTCTCCTATTCCTCACACACAGTCCATCAGGAAATCCTGAAGAGGCTCAACCTTCTCTGTATAACCAAACCCACCCAATTCTCACTCCTTCCTCAGCCACCATCTGAGTTCTAGAACTCTGCTAAAGCTTCCTGCCTGATCTCCTTGTTTACCTGTTTTTCCTCCAATCTCTTTTCTACAACAATGGCCTTGAAAGCTTTATAAAACATAAACCGTCTTGTGCCACTCCCCTGAGCAAAACACTCCAGTAATTTCCTGTCAAAGTTACAGTGAAACCCAGAGCCCTTACTTTGGCTCAGAAGTGCTGTATGATCAGGACTGGGCTGTGTTTTGGATTCTAATCTGACATTGCTCTCCCTTTATCATTTCACTCTCTTCAGTCACACTGCGTTTGCTGCTAATTCCTTCAACACAACACCCATCTCCATGCCTTGGGCTCTTGCTTGTCCCTCAGCCTGGGGGACATTCATCCCAGCTCTGTCTATGGCTCACCCACACTTTCGTGGGTTTCTGTTTCCTGAGATACTTTGCCTGAACACACTGCATTATGTACAAAAGCACAGAGGCACACTCAATTGTCTTTCTTTCTTTAGTTCTTTATCACAGAAAAATTTCAAGTGTATTCAGAAATAGAATAACATCAACACCCAACTTCAGTACTCATCAATACATGACTAACCTTATTCATTCATATCCATCAGCTCTTTCCTGCCTAATAGATTGTGTGTGTGCTCCTCCCAGCAGATTATTTTGAAGCAAACCCCTGATATTATATGATGTCATATTTCAGTGTGCATCCCTAAAAGGTCAAACCACTTAAAATGATTACAGTATCATTATGATACTTAAAATAATAATCATATTAGCAAACATTCAGTCAATATTTCCCTAATAGCCTTCTAATTTTTTAATGGCTTTTTGTTGTTTGAATGAAGATCTATATAGGATCCATATTTTGAGAGTGGTTGAAATTGATTTCTTTTTCTTCAAGGCATTATCCAATATCTGACATATTATATCTTTACCTCCCACATTAGAATGTCATCTCAAGAAGGCAAGGATCTCATCTTCATTGCCTACTGCTGAATCGCCAGAGCTAAAGTTGGTACTGCTGCTGCTGCTGCTAAGTCGCTTCAGTCGTGTCCGACTCTGTGCGACCCCATAGACGGAAGCTCACCAGGCTCCCCGTCCCTGGGATTCTCCAGGCAAGAACACTGGAGTGGGTTGCCATTTCCTTCTCCAATGCATGAAAGTGAAAAGTGAAAGTGAAGTCGCTCAGTCGTGTCCGACTCTCAGCAACCCCATGGACTGGAGTCCACCAGGATCCTCCGTCCATAGGATTTTCCAGGCAAAAGTATTGGGGTGGGGTGCCATTGCCTTCCCCAAAAGTTGGTACAGAGAAGCTCTATAAATAGCCACTGAATTAACAAATGAGTTAATCTACCCAACTTCAGACCAAATCTAAGCCTATGCTCTCTTGCTCTCTATCACTTTTTCCTTTCCTCAAATTTCTGTCTAGTAATAAAGAAGAATCTCTGCCTCTTGCTGGCATCACTGATACCCACTCTCAAAGTTGCCTGAGAGGGAGAGATAAAGAATAAACAGCTGCTCACTAGAGGGCATCTCTAAGGAAGGGGCAGTGAGGCTGGCCACAATGGAAGCAGGGCCAGGCTTCCACACCTGACTGCCTCCAGTAGTTGTCATCCAACAGCCATTCTCTGCTTCTTCATCTTGCTCTTGAATCACGGGATTCCTCACAATGATCACATGCCCCATCTTGGAGGATGAATCATAGCACTCCTGCTCCTCTTGGCCATATACAAGTCCTCAACCACTATTCCAAAATCTAAAGGGCTCTACAAGCTTAAAGATGTTCCCCTGAGTTTGAGAATAATTCATTTGACAGCAAAACCTGCCATGGCCTGGTGTCAGGCTATTTATGATCTTTTCCCCACATTTTGTGAATATTCATGTTACTGCAGCAGAATATTAAGATGTTTCATTACAGGATGTTGCCCCAGACCCCTTAGTAATAAGTAAAGCATAATATACAGAATTTGAACTCTCTTTCCTTCTAAAGTCAGAAAATTTTTGAATTCTGAAACATGTCTGGGGCCCACTGATCTTGGATAAGGGATTGTGGAGCCTTATTCAATTGCTCAGCCACACAGAGTGGGAAGGGATGTCATGTGACCCAGAACTGAACAATGAAGTATAACAGGAAATCTGCTTGATCTTCTGGATGAAATTCTTGCTTCTAAAATAAAGATGGAAAGCCTCCAAAGAGCATGGGCTTACCCTAATCCCTTCTTTCTGCTCTGGGTATCAGTGGAGGATGTAAGTCCTGGAACTTTATGACAATGAAAAGACAAGATCAAAGATGAAGAGCCAATAAACTGAAGATGGTAGAGAAAAAGGGGGAAAGATCAGGCTGTTAATAACTCTGAGTTTCCTAAAGAACCCTGAACCAAGCACAATGTCTCTGGTGAAATAAATAATAAATTTTTTGTTTATAAATCAGTGTTAAGCAGGTTTTCTATTACTTTCCTACAGATGAGATTCAGTATCAGTTCAGTCGCTCAGTCCTGTCCGACTCTTTGCGACCCCATGAATTGCAGCATGCCAGGCCTCCCTGCCATCACCAACTCTCGGAGTTCACTCAGACTCACATCCATCGAGTCAGTGATGCCACCCAGCCATCTCATCCTTTGTCGTCCCCTTCTCCTCCTGCCCTCAATCCCTCCCAGCATGAAGGTCTTTTCCAATGAGTCAACTCTTCTCATGAGGTAGCCAAAGTACTGGAGTTTCAGCTTCAGCATCATTCTTTCCAAAGAAATCCCAGGGCTGATCTCCTTCGGAATGGACTGCTTGGATCTCCTTGTAGTCCAAGGGACTCTCAAGAGTCTTCTCTAACACCACACTTCAAAAGCATCAATTCTTTGGCGCTCAGCCTTCTTCACAGTCCAACTCTCACATCCATACCTGACCACAGGAAAAACCATAGCCTTGACTAGGCGAACCTTTGTTGGCAAAGTGATGTCTCTGCTTTTGAATATGCTATCTAGGTTGGTCATAACTTTCGTTACAAGGAGTAAGCGTCTTTTAATTTCATGGCAGCAGTCACCATCTGCAGTAATTTTGGAGCCCAGAAAAATAAAATCTGACACTGTTTCCCCATTTATTTCCCATGAAGTGATGGGACCAGATGCCATGATCTTCGTTTTCTGAATGTTGAGCTTTAAGCCAACTTTTTCACTCTCCACTTTCACTTTCATCAAGAGGCTTTTTAGTTCCTCTTCACTTTCTGCCATAAGGGTGGTGCCAAGGACAATAAAACAATGTCTAAACAGGTAACAAGCAGGGCCCTCACTTGGCAGACCATAAGCTACCACTTTCCAATTAAGGATTAAACAAGAGGCCTATAATATGGGCCTCTCAACAAAAGGCCCAGGTGCTGGCCTTGTCAGGTTGCCAAGAAGAAAGGAGAAGAAAGAACAGAAAGGCAGGAATTCTCTTCTTGGCAGAGAACCAGCATAAAGGCAGTTATTGTTCACCTTGGGCACGCTGAAGTTATCAGTTTGTGTGCCACACTCCAGCAGACAGTTCTTTGAAAATTTACCAGGAAGTGTGTCTGTATGCGGGTGCAGGCTTGTGTGTTAAGGGTTAACCCAGTCAATATTGCTATGTATAAAACATCCCTGCCTGACCAGTCTTTTCAGAACTTTTCTGACCTTTTTGGTGAGTGAGTCTGCTCTGCAGCTGTGCTCCCTGATTCTCCAAACTGCCTAGAGAGCCCCAGGCTCCTCTATCTTGACACGGACATTCTTCCATCTTTCCTCTCTGGAGACTCCACATACTCTCCTTCCTTCTTTCACAACCACAGTTCTGAGATCTCAGTTTCTTTCTATCTTTCCTTCCAGCCCCAGGACACTGCCCTTCTATAGGATTAGGCCAACCTCTTGCTTCCTTCTCATCACTATTCCTCTTGAAGTGAAGTCAAGTGAAAGTCGCTCTGTCATGTCCGATTCTTTGCGACCCCATGGACTCTCCATGGAATTCTACAGGCCAGAATACTGAAATGGGTAGCCTTTCCCTTCTCCAGGGGATCTTCCCAACCCAGGGATAGAACCCAGGTCTCCTGCATTTCAGGCGGATTCTTTACCAACTGAGCCACAAGGGAAGCCCAAGAACACTGGAGTGGGTAGCCTATCCCTTCTCCATGATAATCCCATGGGGTGCTCCATACTCCTTAGATTCCATTATCGATAAAAAGATAAGAAATGCTCTCATTGGTCTAGGTAACTTGTCAGAGGGAGGGGATGGGAGAGTAACCCCTGATTATAAACCTTAAAAGTTAGTGGGAGGCCTGATTATGGACACAGTGACACCTCGGGGTAGAAGGGGATTATGGGAGACAGAGATTATGGACAGTGTCCTTTCTCTCCTACTCAGAGCTCAAGCCTCTGCCACAGAGAAGATGAGCTCATGCTTCAGTGTCAAGAACTCAGGCAAACTCCTCCTGCCCTCCTCCCTCTCCAGGGAGGAATGGAGAGTGTGATGCCCCATGTCCTCCCCTGTCTACCCCCAGCACCTACCCCTTCCCTGATCTTGTGTTTCTGTTATCCTGGGGCTGATTCATCACTCAGCTCCCAGAGATCCCTTCCCATTCTCATTTCCTGTGAGGATTCTACTGAGCGAACTTGGGCACCTGCCTCTTCCCTTCCTGCCTTCCTTTCATGGCTGCTTATACCAGCCCTTCCTCTCCCTTCCTGCCTTCCTTTCATGGCTGCTTATACCAGCCCTTCCTCTCTTCAGTGGTCCTGCTGTGCTCATCCGCTACCTCTCCCGTCTTTCATCTTCCTTTCCCTGTTCTCCTGCTTTGGTTGTTAAAGGCCAGCACAGAGGTGTCTTTACCATGACCCTAAGAAAACAGAAATTCTCAGGCCACTCACTTTCACAGTCTTATGCCTAAATTTGTTTTAGTAGTTTTTATTAATATTTTTTTTTTTCTTAAAGAAGACCTTCAACATTGAATTAGTTTTAGATCCCACAAACCCTAGATCTACCTCTGGGATGCATACAAATGAAAGGTAATTATGAGTGGGCCTTCCTGCTCTCAAAATCAAAGAAATCTGATGTCTGTGTCTCATGTGCCCACACAGGGTCTGTTGTCACTGGCTGTAGCTTGTGGCTATACCTGTAGCTCCTGGGACACACGGGGGCAAACCACGTGTCACAGCCAGTGCAGCCCAGTGGACTGGACCCACTGCCTGCTACTGCCATCTGACCTGAGAGGGAGGAGAATGAAAACCTCACTGTTTTGACTGTAATGAAACCATGATCCCAAATAGGACATCTGGGACAACTTGTGATGGACACTCCAACCCCTAGTTCCCTCATTATTTAATAAAAGGAAAATGACCAAATACTTTGCTTGGATTGGAGGTACAAAGAGATGAAATAACAAATATGTTTTTATGAAGCCCAATGACTAGAATAGTGGCCTGACAGGCTTTGCAGCAAGTAGGCAGGCAAGGACAGCTTTGAAATAATCAACTTCTACAATATTCTACAATAGAATATTACTAAGCAGTAAGAAAAAAGAATAAAATAATGCCATTTACAGCAACATGGATGGACCTAGAGATTATTGTCTTAAGTGAAAAAAGCCAGGGAAAGACAAATATCATAAGATATTATTTACATGTGGAATCTAAAAATATAGTACAAATGAACTTATTTACAAACGGAAACAGACCCACAGATATAGAAAATACACTGCTTACCAAAGGAGAAAGTGGGAGTGGGGAGAGATAAATTAGGAGTTTGAGATTAACATATATACAATACTATATTCAAAATAGATAACTAAGAAGAACCTACTGTATAACACAGGGAACTATATTCAATATTTTATAATAACTTATAAATGAAAATAATTTGGAAATGAATATATATAAATATATATTTACTTCAAATACACTTTAATTTTTAAAAAGGAAAAAGAAAAACTATCAATTACTAGATTTTTGGCTTGCATGTATACTCTTTCCTAGATTTACATGCCAGGCATCTGCTTTGTACATAATAATGATTTGCCATGTCTTATCCCTTGGAACGGAGAAGGCAATGGCACCCCACTCCAGTACTTTTGCTTGGAAAATCCCGTGGACAGAGGAGCTTGTTAGGTTGCAGTCCATGGGGTCGCTAAGAGTCGGACACGACTAAGCGACTTCACTTTCACTTTTCACTTTCATGCATTGGAGAAGGAAATGGCAACCCACTCCAGTGTTCTTGCCTAGAGAATCCCAGGGACAGCGGGGCCTGGTGGGCTGTCATCTATGGGGTCGCACAGAGTCAGACATGACTGAAGTGACTTAGCATAGCATAGCATCCCTTGGAAAAGCTATGACCAACCTAGATAGCATATTAAAAAGTAGAGACATTACTTTGCTGATAAAGGTCCATCTAGACAAAGCTATGGTTTTTCCAGTAGCCATGTATGGATGTGTGATTTGGACTATAAAGAAAGCTGAGTGCCGAAGAATTGATACCTTTGAACTGTGGTGTTGGAGAAGACTTTTGAGGGTTCCTTAGACTGCAAGAAGATCCAACCTGTCAATTCTAAAGGAAATCAGTCCTGAATATTCATTGGAAGGGCTGATGCTGAAGCTGAAACTCCAACACTCTGGCTACTTGATGCAAAGAACTGACTCATTTGAAAAGACCCTGCTGCTGGGAAAGACTGGAGACAGGAGGAGAAGGGCATGACAGAGAAAGAGATGGTTGGATGGCATCACTGACTCAATGGACATGAGTTCGACAGGGAAGCATGGCATGCTGCAATCCATGGGATGGCAAACAGTCAGACACGACTGAGCAACTGAACTGAACTGAACTCCCTTGGAACAAAAGAAACTCAGCCCTTTCCTGTCACTGAACCATTGCCCTGGAGTTTACAGCTTGGTAAACTACATTGGATGTTCAGTTCAGTTCAGGTCAGTCGCTCAGTCATGTCCGACTCTTTGCGACCTATGAATCACAGCATGCCAGGCCTCCCTGTCCATCACCAACTCCTGGAGTTCACTCAAACTCATGTCCATCGAGTCGGTGATGCCATCCAGCCATCTCATCCTCTGTCGTCCCCTTCTCCTCCTGACCCCAATTCCTCCCAGCATCAGAGTCTTTTCCAATGAGTCAACTCTTCACATGTGGTGGCCAAAGTACTGGAGTTTCAGCTTTAGCATCATTCCTTCCAAAGTACACCCAGGACTGATCTCCTTTAGGATGGACTGGTTGGATCTCCTTGCAGTCCAAGGGATGCTCAAGAGTCTTCTCCAACACCGCAATTCAAAAGCATCAATTCTTCGGCACTCAGCTTTCTTCACAGTCCAACTCTCATACTCATACATGACCACTGGAAAAACCATAGCCTTGACTAGACAGACCTTTGTTGACAAAGTGATGTCTATGCTTTTGAATATGCTATCTAGGTTGGTCATAACTTTCCTTCCAAGGAGTAAGCGTCTTTTAATTTCATGGCTGCAATCACCAACTGCAGTGATTTTGGAGCCCCCCAAAATAAAGTCAGCCACTGTTCCCACTGTTCTCCCATCTATTTCTCATGAAGTGATGGGACCAGATGCCATGATCTTCGTTTTCTGAATGTTGAGCTTTAAGCCAACCTTTTCACTCTCCTCTTTCACTTTCATCAAGAAGCTTTTAGTTCCTCTTCACTTTCTGCCATAAGGGTGGTGTCATCTGCATATCTGAGGTTATTGATATTTCTCCTGGCAATCTTGATTCCAGCTTGTGTTTCTTCCAGCCCAGCGTTTCTCATTATGTACTCATGTGGCCTCCTCTAAATAGAACTGCTATCCTTAAGAGTAGTGTCTTTAAGTCCTAATAGTCATAATAATAGCTGTTTTAATTATATGAAATACACATAATTTATGAAGACATTACAAGAATTTACTGATGTAATATTTTTTCAGTTGTTCAATCAATACATTTTTGCTCTTAGTAATAACAGCTAGCTCTTAGTTTTCTCATAGTTTCCCCACCCATTGAATTAATGGAGTCATTTCTTATATTTGAGTCTGAAAGCCGACTTCTTTGAATCCCTAGGGAGGAAATAATGTTTAAGATCAGGGTTTTTTGAAAGAAAAAATGTGAACTAAACTCAAATTTTTCCTTTTATAAAGAAAGCCAAAGTCTGATGCTAGAGTCTTAACAGATGCTGATGTTCCATGTCTCTGTTCTGCCACGGGAAAATCAACCAGATACTGGTCTTATGATTTAGGACATTGTCTAGTTTTTGATAACACTGATGTGTAAATCACATCATTCAAAGAACAAAGTTTCCACTAACCAAGTGCCAGGCTTTTCTTACCCTGGGAAGAACTAGAGTGTAGGTTTGGGTCTGAGGACACCATCTGAGGGTTATCAATTGGGGAAGGAAGTTATGACTGACTTCTGGTCTTTGATCTCCTCTCAGATCTTTTAAGGCATTTCTCCTTCCTTCTCTCTCTCATCTTCTGTACTCCTGACCATTGTTCAGTGCCCTTTCCTCACATATCCCTCTCTTCCAGGTTATATTAGAAGTAGAGGGTTTAACTATCATAGGATTATTTCCTCCAAAAACCAGACAGAAAACTGGGGATCTAATTCTTTAAATAACCCATGTCACTTAACAAATCAAAACATTCTTCTAGCTGGGAAATAATCACCAACACAAAGTTACCTTGGGTTCATGATACATTTGGGAAATTATTAGAAATTTCTTCAGAAAACAAAAATCCTCAGTAAAGTAGGATTTACTTTAGACTGACTTGTTTTTCAAATCTCACCTATACATTTCAGTAATAATAAACATAAATTTTAAACATATGGTATAAATCTCTATTATGTACTGATTTTGCTAAGGTCTCATAGAATGAAGACAGAGGATGAAGATTAAATATGAAAAAGTAAAAGTGAAAAAGGAAACCCAGGAAAGGGGTAAAAATATAGGTGGTACTTCTGGTCTAGATAATATGGCAGACTTATTTTTTTCTGCCAAGTAAAGATATCAAGCCTGGAAATAATATAAGAGGCAACTAAAGGAGAGCTCTGAATGGTAGAAACACAAACTATGCCATGCCTGTGTGCTTAGTCGTGTCTGACTCCTTGAGACCCTTTGGACTGTAGCCCATCAAGTTCCTCTGTCCACAGGGTTTTCCAGGCAAGAATGCTGGAGCAGGTTGCCATTTCCAGGGGGTCTTCCTGACCCAGGAATTGAACCCATGTCTCCTGTGTCCCATGCATTGCAGGCACATTCTTTACCTGCTAAGCCACTGGGGAAGAGGAAGTCAAAATAGTTAGGAACCCCAGAGCTGGAGGAAACATGTAGTGGCAGTGTGTCTTACAACTCTCTCCTAACAGAAAGTCATGGAGGTCTGGCATTTTTTTATCTGAACCCAGTGATAGCAGGTGGTGTATGTAGGCTTACTCTTCTTCCCTAAAACTCTGGACAAGCCCAGAAACCTCAGCAAAAGGTATCATTTGGGAACCCCACTGACAGTAAGTAACCAAGGGAAAAAGTCTTTCCCCACTGGATCTGAGATGCCCCATCCCACAGAGAGACATTAGAAAACCAAGCAACAGTAGTAAGAGGGTTCCTGCCATAGGTAGTGCAAGTCAAGGCTACTCTGCCACAGTTACAGGCTAAATCAAATGGCTCTGTGGAGACAAACTCCTGTTCTCTCAGGCAAAACAGGCAGGGACCAGGAAGAGCCCCAGTGGCACCAAATGTGTCAAGCAGACCTAAGTGTCACTGTAAAAGCTCTGAAAATTAAATTTCATCAGAACCACAGCCCACAAAATAGGTCAGCATCTGCTTACTAAATGTAAATAGGGCAACTAACTATTATAATGACAGTTTTAAATGATATAAGATTTCTCACCTTAAACCATGGAGGTCAAAAGGAAGTATCACATTTTACCGGTGCTGAAAAAAGAACTGTCAACTGCAATCTCTATATCCAAATAAATCATCCTTCTGGAAACAAAGACATTTTCAGGTGAAAGAACATAAAAAGAATATAGTACTAGTTGACTACCCTTGAAATAATAGCTAAAGGAAGTTCTTCAAACAAAATAGATATGATAAAAAATGAATCTTCACGCATCAGGAAAGAAGAAAAAAATGGAAAGAGCAGAAATATTATATATTTAAAATAGACTATCCTGCCCATGAGATTTATAAGTCTTGTTTGGCTAGTAGACAAAAATTATAACACCAATTGATACATAGAACAATGATATTTTAAAATAAAGGTATTACATGAAAGGTATTCATACTTCATTTATAAAACAGTAATATCAAAAGATTATAATGAATTACAGATATAGTGTAATACCCAGAGCAATCAGAAAGAAACTATGCAAAGAGATACATACAAAAACAATAAATAAAGACAAAATTTTAAAATATATGTTTCAGTAACCAATAGGAAAACAAGAAAAGTAAAACCCCAAAACAAAAATATATGAAAAAACAGTAAATAGTAAAATTGGTAAATTAAGTGTTAATTAACCACTTATTTACTTTAAATTTCAATGGTCTAAATATAATTAAAATTAAGACATAACCTGACATAATAAATACAACTCAAATGCTGTTTATAAAAAGTTTACTTCAAATTCAATAGCATAGGCATCTTAAAAGTGTGGATAACAATAAATCATGTAAATACTAATTTTTTAAAAAGCAGGAGTTCAGTTCAGTTGCTCAGTCATGTCCTACTCTTTGTGAGCCCATGAACTGCAGCATGCCAGGCTTCCCTGTCCATTACTAACTCCCTTTGAGCAAGTTTGAGCTTGCTCAAACTCATGTCCATTGAGTTGGTGATTCCATCCAACCATCTCATCCTCTGTCATCCCCTTCTCCTCCCGCCCTCAATCTTTCCCAGCATCAGGGTCTTTTCCAATGAGTCAGTTCTTTGCATCAGGAGGCCAAAGTATTGGAATTTCAGCTTCAACATCAGTCCTTCCAATTAATATTTAGGACTGACTTCCTTTAGGATAGACTGGTTGGATCTCCTTGCAGTCCAAGGGACTCTCAAGACTTGTCTCCAACACCACAGTTCAAAAGCAGCAATTTTTCAGTTCTTAGCTTTCTTTATGGTCCAAATCTCACATCTCACAACTCTCACATCTTACATCACATAAAACAGGAGAATCTACATTAATATCAAAGTAGACTTCAAAGCAAAGAAAATAATGTAAAAATGGCCATTACATAATGATAAAAGGATCAATTCACCAGGAAGACACTAACTCTGTATATACCAAAAAAAAAAAAAAGGCCTATTATATGAAGTTAAAAATACAGGGGAAATAAGAAAGTATATATCCAAGGCAAATTTTCAAAACCTAGTGTGCATACTCTATACACACAAGTGTTTATCTTTCTGAAAGTTTAGAAGAGTATATTCTTCTGGGTTTTGGATTATAATGGGGGCTTCTTTCAGAAGGTACATGCACCTATTTCTCAGCATAGATACTCAAGAAGTATCAACAGAAGAATGTATTACCCTACTAGAACCTGCTGCATTTTGACTTGTATATATAACCTCGACTTCAATATTGGCCAACATTATCATGGTAGTAGCCATACCTATGCTCACCCTGCTTTGGAAATCTAGCCACTAGTTGACTTTAGCATCTTTTCTCCACATAACAGTGATAAGAAGAGTGATTCTTCACCTGTTCAAACAAAATTAAGTGTCTGGAAGCTATTTTGAGCAGTACTATCCAGATCTCCACAGTTTATTGTGATCCACACAGTCAAAGGCTTTGGCATAGTTAATAAAGCAGAAATAGATGTTTTTCTGGAACTCTCTTGCTTTTTCCATGATCCAGCGGATGTTGGCAATTTTATCTCTAGTTCCTCTGCCTTTTCTAAAACCAGCTTGAACATCAGGAAGTTCACAGTTCACATATTGCTGAAGCCTGGCTTGGAGAATTTTGAGCATTACTTTACTAGCATGTGAGATGAGTGCAATTGTGCGGTAGTTTAAGCATTCTTTGGCATTGCCTTTCTGAAAGAGATGGGAATACCAGAGCACCTGATCTGCCTCTTGAGAAATTTGTATGCAGGTCAGGAAGCAACAGTTAGAACTGGACATAGAACAACAGACTGGTTCCAAATAGGAAAAGGAGCTCATCAAGGCTGTATATTGTCACCCTGTTTATTTAACTTATATGCAGAGTACATTATGAGAAACGCTGGACTGGAAGAAACACAAGTTGGAATCAAGATTGCTGGGAGAAATATCAATAACCTCAGATATGCAGATGACACCACCCTTATGGCAGAAAGTGAAGAGGAACTCAAAAGCCTCTTGATGAAAGTGAAAGTGGAGAGTGAAGAAGTTGGCTTAAAGCTCAACATTCAGAAAACGAAGATCATGGCATCCAGTCCCATCACTTCATGGGAAATAGATGGAGAAACAGTGGCGGCTGACTTTATTTTTCTGGGCTCCAAAATCACTACAGGTGGTGACTGCAGCTATGAAATTAAAAGACACTCCTTGGAAGGAAAGTTATGACCAACCTAGAAAGCATATTCAAAAGCAGAGACATTACTTTGCCAACAAAGGTTTGTCTAGTCAAGGCTATGGTTTTTCCTGTGGTCATGTATGGATGTGAGAGTTGGACTGTGAAGAAGGATGAGCACCAAAGAATTGATGCTTTTGAACTGTGGTGTTAGAGAAGACTCTTGAGAGTACCTTGGACTGCAAGGAGATCCATCCAGTCCATTCGGAAGGAGATCAGCCCTGGGATTTCTTTGGAAGGAATGATGCTAAAGCTGAAACTCCAGTACTTTGGCCACTTCATGAGAAGAGTTTACTCATTGGAAAAGACTCTGATGCTGGGAGGGATTGGGGGCAGGAGGAGAAGGGGACGACAGAGGATGAGATGGCTGGGTGGCATCACTGACTGGATGGATGTGAATCTGAGTGAACTGTGGGGGTTGGTGATGGACAGGGAGGCCTGGTGTGCTGTGATTCATGGGATCACAAAGAGTCGGACATGACTGAGCGACTGATCTGATCTAATCCAGACCTCCAAGAACTATAAGTAATAATGTCAACCTGAACAACTTTCTACTTGGCATCTCCAAAATATCATGAACTATAGAGTCATATATTTACTCCAGCCTCTAGCTTTACCTTCTTATTTCCTCTCTGGAAATAAGAATTCTTAAGAATTTCTTAAGAATTCTTAAGAATTTCAATCATTTAGCAGCAACACAGAAAGTACTTAACAGAGCCCTGATAACTGACCATCCATTGTGAGGTTCTAGCTTCCCTGGTGGCTCAGAGGTTAAAGTGTCTGCCTCCAATGCGGGAGACCTGGGTTTGATCCCTGGGTTGGGAAAATCCCCTGGAGAAGGAAATGGTAACCCACTCCAATATTGTTGCCTGGAGAATCCCATGGATGGAGAAGCCTGGTAGGCTACGGTCCATGAGGTCACAAAGAGTCGGACACGACTGAGCGACTTCACTTCACTTCACTTCTTGTGAGGTTCTATCTCCAGCTGACACATATGTCTATATTTTAATAAGTGTCTTTTATGTTAAATATTTCTCTCTTCTTATTGAAATTATAAATAGTTGGAGCTGTTGCTTTATCTTTGGGTAAGTCCTTAAGGAAGTTAATGGACATGGTCTGCAGGGACAGGAATATATATAAGTGACTAAGACCTGGACACAGTTCCTTAGGCGCTAGTGAGAAATAAGAAGAGAAATCATTGTTTATGATGAGGCTGTCCTCTACAGTTATTGATGAAAGGGGCTACTGAAAAACAGCTCTCCACCTCCACAGTGGCAGCTCTTCTCTGAACAAAGATTAGTTCATGATCTTCCTTTAAATGTTCTTATGTTTCATGGTAGGAATATTGCTGTTAGTCTAATTTGGCTAGGTCTAGAAGTCTCTGAGCCCTCTTAATTAAATACACATATCTACTTCGAACCTTATCAAACAACAGAATGTGTATAATAGGAAGGGTAATGGAATGCAACTTGAAAAAAAACATGAAGGTAAATTTTATTTATGTCACTATGTACTCTATTGTTTGTCATGGATCTGACCCTGGAGGGGAAAGGGAGAAAGAAAAATATGTCTATTAGCATAAGCTTCCTAAGAGGAGCTGCTCTAACAAAGGAGTCAATGAGAAGAAAAGTAAGGTAGTAAGGATGTGTTTCAGAGAAAAAGATTGGGGTAGTCAAGTTGCATTTAATGCCCTGGGGACTGACTGAGACTGAGTGTACATTAATGAATGTACCTAGATGAAAGGGTAGCTTTCCTCTACACACAGGCTGAGGAAAAAGCTCTACAGGAAATAGTCTGATGAGTGAGACTTGTGTGAGGATATGCAAAGCTTGAAAAATGATCAAACTCTATGAAGTCCCAAGTATCAGTGGGACAGACTAGAAATAGTATTCATGGGAGAAGGACCAGTAGAAGCTAAGTCTATACTCATCTGGAAGTAGACGTTTACTGGCAAAGGTTTAAAGTAAAAGTACCCTGGGAGACATGAGAAAATTCAACACTGGAGTGGTAATTATGCAGATTTTTAACTAATCATAAAAACAATGTTTACACCTGAAAATCTTCCAACCTAGGTGTGAGGAACTTGCAGCCTTGGAACAGTCTCTCACCTTTGGGTTACAAAACTGGGATCTGGGGTCCATAATGAGGCAATACACTTGAGGGCAGGTCTTTATTGAGCAAGATAAGAGATTTTCTATTGATACATTCTAAAACATTGACTTTACATGATAACAACAAAGAACATAGAGATTTGCTTTAAATCATAATGCTGTGAAAGCACTGCACTCAATATGTCAGCAAATTTGGAAAAGTCAGCAGTGGTCACAGGACTGGAAAAGGTCAGTTTTCATTCTAATCCCAAAGAAAGGAAATGCCAAAGAATGTTCAAACTACCACACAATTGCACTCATCTCACACACTAGCACGGAGAAGGCAATGGCACCCCACTCCAGTACTCTTGCCTGGAAAATCCCAAGGATGGAGGAGCCTGGTAGGCTGCAGTCCATGGGGTCACTAAGAGTCGGACACGACTGAGCGACTTCACTTTCACTTTTCACTTTCATGCATTGGAGAAGGAAATGGCAACCCACTCCAGTGTTCTTGCCTGGAGAATCCCAGGGAGAGGGGAGCCTGGTGGGCTGCCGTCTATGGGGTCGCACAGAGTCGGACACGACTGAAGCAACTTAGCAGCAGCAGCAGTAGCAGCACACACTAGCAAAGTAATGCTCAAAATTCTCCAAGCCAGGCTTCTACAGTACATGAACTGTGAACTTCCAGATTTTCAAGGTGGTTTTAGAAAAGGCAAAGGAACCAGAGATCAAATTGTCAACATCTGCTGGATCATCAAAAAAGCAAGAGAATTCCAGAAAAACATCTACTTCTGCTTTATTGACTATGCCAAAGCCTTTGACTGCGTGGATCAGAACAAGCTGTGGAAAATTCTTAAAGACATGGAAATACCAGACCACCTGACCTGCCTCCTGAGAAATCTGTATGCAGGTCAAGAAGCCACAGTTAGAACTGGACATGAGACAACAGACTCGTTCCAAATTGGGAAAGGAGTCTGTGAAGGCTATATAATGTCACCCTGCTTATTTAACTTATATGCAGGGTATATCATGTGAAATGCCAGGCTGGATGAATCACATGCTGGAATCAAGATTGCTGAGAGAAATATCAATAACCTCAGATATGCAGATGACATAACCCTTGAGGCAGAAAGTGAAGAACTAAAGAGATTCTTGATGGAAGTGAAAGAGGAGAGTGAAAAAGTCTGCTTAAAACTCAACATTCAGAAAAATAAGATCAGAGCATCCAGTCCCATCACTTCATGGCAAAAGATGGGGAAACAATGGAAATAGTGAGAGACTATCTTTGGGGCTCCAAAATCACTGCAGATAGTGGCTGAAACCATGAAATTAAAAACACTTGCTCCTTGGAACGGAGAAGGCAATGGCACCCCACTCCAGTACTCTTGCCTGGAAAATCCCATGGATGGAGGAGCCTGGTGGGCTGCAGTCCATGGGGTCGCTAAGAGTCGGACACAACTGAGCGACTTCACTTTCACTTTTTCACTTTCATGCATTGGAGAAGGAAATGGCAACCCACTCCAGTTTTCTTGCCTGGAGAATCCCAGGGGCAGGAGAGCCTGGTGGGCTGACGTCTATGGGGTCACGCGGAGTTGGACACGACTGAAGTGACTTAGCAGCAGCAGCAGCAGCTCCTTGGAAAAAAGCTATGGCTAACCAAGACAGCATATTAAAAAACAGAGACATTACTTTGCCAACAAATGTCTGTCTAGTCAAAGCTATGGCTCTTCCGGTAATCATGTATGGATGTGAGAGTTGGACTGTGAAGAAAGCTGACCACTGAAGGATTGATGCTTTTGAACTGTGGTGTTGGATAAGACTCTTGAGAGTCCGTTGGACTGCAAGGAGATCCAACTAGTCCATCCTAAAGGAGATAAGTCCTGAGTGTTCATTGGAAGGACTGATGCTGAAGGTGAAACTCCAACACTTTGGCCACCTAATGTAAAGAACTGATTCATTGCAAAAGTCCCTGATGCTGGAAAGATTGAAGATGGGAGAAGAAGGGGATGACAGAGGATGAGATGTTTGGATGGCATCACCAACTAGATGGACATGAGTTTGAGTAAGCTCTTGGAGTTGGTAACGGACAGGGAAGCCTGGTGTGCTGCAGTCCATGGGGTCACAAAGAGTCAGACACAACTGTGCAGCTGAACTGAACTGATCAATTGGGTAAGATGCAAGATTCATGTGCCCTTCACCTTAGCAAAGAAGAAGCCCTTTTGTAGTAGGACAATCTTGGAGAGATTCAGGTGGGATAGAACTTATATTATCTGCATTCCCAAGAAAATGCCTGTTACTAGGTATCATTAGATTGTCCTTACTTACCCAGGTGGAGTGAGGATCTGTGTCCTGCCATGGTTCTGACAGGTGTACTCACATTAACAAGTCCATCCCATCCCAACTGCCTTGTATTCAGGAAGCATGAAGGGTTTAAAAACTTCATAGAACTTATATATTTTAGATCGTCCTTCATTTCAGCCCTGACTGCTCTCTCTGTTGAAGAACGCTCATGTAAATATCTTCATTTCTATCCCATTGCCACAAACCAAGCTCAGGCCCTTAGTCCTTTGAGGAGAATTAACACTAACTGACTAGCCCCTATGTACCAGGTGCTTCAATAGGCATCTTACACATGGTATATCACTGTCACAAGAAAGGCAAATCCACTCACCTCATTGCGCAGGCCAAATATTTTGGAGTCATTCTTGACCCTTCTTCTTTCATTCCCTGGCATACAGGTAGTACTCAAATGTTGTAAAGAAGTCAAATAAATAATTCTGTGGTAAAGGTGTTATCTACATTTTGCAGAACCAACTAAGCCTGTGGACCACTGAGGATCTTTCCTGAAATAACACAATTGAGGAGAGCCAGGGTCGGGAGGAGTATTTAACTCTGGTTTGTGTTAACTCCAAAGCTATCTTTCCCCAGACCAGGCTATGCCCCAATGTGGACCTCCCCATGAGCCTCTGAGTGCTCTCTTTCTGACCTGGCCTTACCTGCTGTATCCAACTCTGCTCATCTGTATAAGTTCTTTCCTGAACTTGTCTGTTCAAATCACTACCCTATGCAAAATGTTCACTGCCCCCATTGCCTACTGGACCCAGCTTACCGTCCTGAGCTTTGCCCTGGTGCCCTCCACAATCATATCCAATCTGCCCTTGCAACCTTATCCACAGCTATTCCCCTAGAGGACCTTCATGCCATCATATGTTCCATTTTCAGTTCCCCTAGTTCACTCTCCAAACTTCTCTTTTCCCTCTATGCTTTGTTTCAATCCATTTCCTCTACCCAAAATCCCAGCCACACAGTTTCCTCCCCATACCCAAGTCCTGCCTGTAGAAAGCCTACCTGTTCTTGAAGGTCAGAAACAGAAACCCTATCCCCCCTGACCAACCTCAGCCCACTGTGACCACAACTTCCCCTTGGCCCCAGTATCTGTCTACACCTTCATTTCACACTTGCAGGTTTCTTCCTGTGTTGTCGATTATCTCCTTATGTGTTGTGCCTCATTTCTTCTACTAGATTTTAAGTTTTCTGTGCAGCAGAGATTATGTCACATCCATCCTCCAGAGTGCTTAGCACAGAATTTTACATAGTGTAGGAGTTTAATTTCTGCTTCTTATAAGTATTGCTATTATCTGCCATTTAAATGATATATAACGAGATTCTGGAGTGAATTACTCCATCTTGTAGCTTTATTTCAGAGGTAGGAAGTTCATGCTGTGTACAGAGCATTGACTTTGTATTAGACAGATTGACCTTCACATCTCCTCACCTTCAAAGTCTGCATTGCATGATTTTGTCCTCTCTCTTCATGGGATTCATGATGTCTCTAGAATAATCTCAGCCTGAATTCAGTGAGTTCTCGCAGGCACTTGAGTGGATGAGGGTCTTTGAGTCATCCCTTATTCTTTCCCATATAGGGTGTTGACCCTAAAGTATATCTTTCCCATATTAGCATCATCCCATATTAGCATCAAAAGTCTCAGCTGACTATTCCTCACTGAGAATTTACTGAAAGACCTCCTTCCCCCTAGTTCATGCTACTATGCCTTCCCCAAGCACCTGTTTCACTGAGCACTAGATCAGTGATCTGAGTCACTGTCCTTAACTCCTGTCCCTCTCACCTTTGTTTCCTTGGAGGATGATGCTGATAGATTGCTGGTTGGTATCCCTTTCCTCTCCTGGCTATTAAGGGCTCTTCCATTCTTTCCTTCAAAGATATTTTGCCACTTGCTTATTTACAAGTCCATCCTTTCTGTCCTTTGGCTCCTCCTCACCTGCCTCTTATATGACACTTTCTGAACTCCCAAAGGTTTTGAAAGGATAGTCACAGGGTGAGGAAGAGTGAGCAAGAGTGAGGTAAAGTAGGTAGAGTTAAGAATTCCTCCCTTTAGAAATTGAAGGACTCTGTCATTTCTGTCCCATTTGCCATGCAGGGTACCTCATTACTGGTTGTACTTGTGTCTATGACTGTGGTTTGTGAATGTTCTATGGAAAACCATCTGTTACTATTGGTATGCCATCATAGGCTGGATCACTGCTTGCTGCTATAAAAGAAGAGACCTAAAGACGTTGCCCTTGTGAGCCCTAAGGAAACCTCAGGCCCAATCAGGAAACCTCACTAAGTAATCTGCAGTATGTCTTCTCTAGCCCAGTACCCCCTGACAGTGACATCTGTTCCAAGAAATAATGGTCTCTGCATTTCTCTGCCTCTGTGTTTACCATTCCCCTAGGAAACAGTGGTTTAAAAGTGGAATGCTTATTTCTATTTTCCCCATGTTTTTCCTCTCCTTGTATTTCATACTGGTAGCCAAGTTTATCAATCCTTGCTTCAAGGACTCTGGCTAGACAGAAGTAGTGCCAAACACACAGCTTTTCCTGTGCCTATAGTGGTAATGTGTCATTGATAGGCAGGAGAGAAAGACACTTTCTGATAGTAAGGACAAGGAGGAGACACTTCCCTGGGCTGGCAATTGGAGAGAAGTATAAGGGCTCTTCTAGTAGCAGGGCTGTTCATACCTTATCTTCATCACTCCATCTGAATGAGGTGAAAACACCTTAGAAGATGAGAACCCCATAGTTCTATATTCCAGCATCCAGAGTGCTCTGAACATAGCAAGGAAAGAGTAGAACTGATGTCCCCAAAGGGGCCATGGAGTTTGGAGGACAGGGATCTCTGGTAAATGACTGATCAAAAGGAATTTTCCTATGCCTTAGCTTTGTATAAGATGCTCACTCTAATATGGATATCCCTACAAAAAAATGAAGTTGAATTTCTTAAAAGCCTGGAAGAATGGGGACTATGAATCAAAATTCATAAAGACATATGGAACTTCTTACACAGCTCAACTTGTGATCATGTAGAATGCCTCCAACTACACCTCTTGATTCTCAAGTGTTCTCATCTCATCTCAAGGGAAGTTGTGCTGTGAGAACCAAGACAGACACCAGAATCCCAGTCCCCTCATTATCCCAGAAACCTTTATTGGACTTTGTTCTGAGCACTATCTAGGCTTCAGAGGCATGAAGAGGCATATGAACTAGCCATGCCCATTAGGCTCATGAGACTCAGTGCATCAGGACTTGTTTTATCACAGCTTATAGCCTCCTGGTTTTGTTTGTTGCTGGTCACATCTGTGGCCTCATCATCACTTGCTTCTCTTTTTCAGACAGTCCTGGTCACAGCCTGGCTCATATTCTTCAGGGGAAGTCATTCGCCTGTCATCAGCTCACCATGTAGCCCTTTGGAAGGCACATAATTCTCATGTTGGGAGGGTTTGAAAATGCCAGAAACACACAACAAAGACTCATCTGCCTCATCCTCAAGGATCAGAGTTTATCCCATATGTAGGAGGGACAAAAACAATGAAGAGACAGCCAGAAGAAGATGGGTAGCATTTTTATATCCCAGACAAAGAAAAAGTTGACCCAAAACAGAGATTATTTTCCCAACTTTCTCTTTTCCTTTGTAGGAAATAATTGAAATTTCATCCCAGGAAGCCATAATGAACTTTTAAAAGATTTCTTGATTAAAATATTCCTTAGCAAGCATTAATTTAGCAGCTATGGTGTACTCGGCATTTTGGCAAGTTCTAGGTATGCAACTCAGCAGTGGCCATAGGACTAGGAAAGGTGGGACTCATTCCAATCCCAAAGAAAGGCAATGCCAAAGAATGTTCAAACTACCACACAATTGCAATCATCTCACACACTAGCAAAGTAATGCTCAAAAGTCTTCAAGACTTTTCAACAGTACGTGAACCGTGAACTTCCAGATGTTTAAAGTGGATTTAGAAAAGGCAGAGGAACCAGAAATTAAATTGCCAACATCTGCTGGATCATCAAAAAAGCAAGAGAGTTCCAGAAAAACATCTACTTCTGCTTTATTGACTACACCAAAGCCTTTGACTGCGTGGATCAGAACAGACTGTGGAAAATTCTGAGAGATGGGAATACCAGACCACCTGATCTGCCTCCTGAGAAATCTGTGTGCAGGTCAAGAAGCCACACAGTTAGAACTGGACATGAGACAACAGACTGGTTCCAAATCAGGAAAGGAGTCCATGAAGGCTGTATATTGTCACCCTGCTTATTTAACTTATATGCAGGGTACATCATGGAAATGGCAACTCACTCCAGTAATCTTGCCTAGAGAATTCCATGGACAGAGGTGCCTGGTAGGCTACATACAGTCCATGGGGTTGCAAAGAATCAGGCATGACCGAGCAACTATCACTCACTCACTTACATCCTGCGAAATGCGGGGCTGGATGAAGCACAAGATGGAATCAAGATTGCCAGGAGAAATATCAATAACCTCAGATATGAAGATGACACCTCCCTTACGGCAGAAAGCAAAAAAGAACTAAAGAGCCTTTTGATGAAAGTCAAAGAGAAGAGAGAAAAAGTTGGCTTAAAACTCAACATTCAGGGGGGCGATCCTAAGATGGCAGAGGAACAGGATGGGGAGACCACTTTATCCCCGACAAATTCACTGAAAGATCATTTGAACGCTGTGCAAATTCCACAGAACAACTTCTGAATGCTAGCAGAGGACATCAGGCACCCATAAAGGCAGCCCATTGTCTTTGAAAGGAGGTAAGACAAGATATAAAAGATAAACAGAGAGACAAAAGAGTTAGCGAGAGAGACCCGTCCTGGGGAGGAAGTCGTGAAAGAGAAGTTTCCGAACACCAGGAAACCCTGGTGAGTTTTCACAGATCTGCTGGTGAGTTTTGGAATCTCAGAGGGCAACATACTGGGAGGGAAAAATAAATAAACCCCACAGATTAGGCGCCGAACGGCAACTCCCAGTGGAGAAGTAGCCCAAATGCTTGTGTCTGCCACCAGCAAGCGGGGGCTGAACAGGGAGGCACGGGCTGCATTGCTTAGGGTAAGGACAAGCCTGAATGCCCTGAGGACAATCTGAGGGAGCTAACATAACATAGCCACCCAAACTGTGGGATAGCCAGAGAGACAGGAAAAAAAGAAGAGAGAGAGAGAGAACTTTCCCGCAAAAGCTCTAATCTAAGGCACTGCCGCCGGCTCACAGAACAAAGGAGGACTGAGCGAATACCAGGGAAGAGCTAGTGGCTGGAGACTGGCCCATCCCCCGCTGGAGGCAGAGAGACAGCCAGAGCTGAAGGCGAGGGGAAATTTTGGCCCCAGAAAGGGCATCCTCCACCAAACTGCGAGCAGGCTCCCAGTTGCTAACCAATACTTCCTGGGATCCTGGACAGTTGACAACTGCCAGAAGGGTCTCAGCCAAAGATTGGCTCCTCAGAAGAGACACACGTCACACCTGAGATGGCGCTCCCACTGTGCACCCAGGAAACCAAGAGCCTGGGACCAGGGAAGTGATAAGATGCACTGCCCACCTGGGGAGAGTGCGCTCACCAAGCACCAGGTCACCAAAGCTGCTCTGACCTGGGAAGGGCGCAAAACGCGGGCCCAACCAAGTCTGTGCCTTTGTGGAGTACCTGAGAACCGGAATCTGAGCGTCTTAGACCTGGGAAGTGCACACAACCCAGGACACGCTTTAGACTGTTCCCGTGCAGAGCAACCTGGAGCCTGAGCAGTGTAGACTAGGAAGGCACACACGCCAAGAGTGCAGGCAAACCCAGTGTGTCCCAGACACTGCAAACACTCCCCACATGCCAGTGATATTTGTTTGCAGTGTTCCTCCCTCCCACAGTGCAACTGAGCAAGTGAGCCTAAATAAGTGACCACCTTCCTCCCCTTGTGTCAGGACAGAAATTAGACACTGAAGAGACTTGCAAACAAAAGAAACCAAAATAAACAGAGGGAACCACTTTGGAAGTGACAAGTGCAACACATTAAAACCCTGTAGTCAGCACCACTACATTGGAAGGGGCGTATAGACCCTGAGAAGAAGTATAAGCTGGAAAAAGGAACTGACTGAAACTGAAATGACCCCACACTGTCCTCAATATCTCCAGAGAAATTCCTAGATATATTTTACTATTATCATGTTTTAAATTTAAATTTTTTATTTTTAAGGTTTTTTTATTGCTCCTTTAATTTTCATTTTTATAACCTGCTGCTGCTGCTGCTAAGTCGCTTCAGTCGTGTCTGACTCTGTGCAACCCCAGAGACGGCAGCCCACCAGGCTCCCCCGTCCCTGGGATTCTCCAGGCAAGAACACTGGAGTGGGTTGCCATTTCCTTCTCCAATGCATGAAAGTGAAAAGTGAAAGTGAAGTCGCTCAGTCGGGTCGACTCTTAGCGACCCCATGGACAGCGGCCCACCAGGGACCTCTGTCCATGGGATTTTCCAGTCAAGAGTACTGGGGTGGGGTGCCATTGCCTTCCCCGTTTTATAACCTATTACCTTGCAAAAAAAAAAAAAAAAACTCGATTTTAAAAGCAAATTTCATATATATTTTTTATAATTTTTGTGATTTTGTTTTGTTTTTTAATATTGTATTTTTGAGAGTCTAACCTTTACTCTAGATTTTTAATCTTTCCTTTTTGGTATTTGTTATCAATTTTGTACCTTTAAGAATCCAATCTTCAGTACCCATTTTTACTGGGGAATGTGATTACTGGCTTGATTGCCCTCTCCCCCTTTTGACTCTGCTTTTTCTCCCCCAGGTCACCTCTATCTCCTTCCTCCCTCTTCTCTTCTCTACCCAACTCTGTGAATCTCTTTGTGTGTTCCAGGCTGTGGAGAACACTTAGGGAACTGATTACTGGCTAGCTCTGTCTCTCTCCTTTTGACTCCCCCTCTTCTCCTCCTGGTCACCTTTATCTCTTCTTCCCTGTTCTCTTCTCTATGTAACTCTGTGAACCTCCCTGGGTGTTCCAGGCTGTGGAGAGCACATAGGGAATTGATTACTGGCTAGATTGTTCTCTCCCCTTTGATTCCCCCTCTTCTCCTCCTGTGGAGAAGGCGATGGCACCCCACTCCAGTACCCTTGCCTGGAAAATCTCATGGATGGAGGAGCCTGGTAGGCTGCAGTCCATGGGGTCATGAAGAGTCGGACACTACTGAGAGACTTCACTTTCATGCATTGGAGAAGGAAATGGCAACCCACTCCAGTGTTCTTGCCTGGAGAATCGCAGGGACAGCTGGGAGCCCAGAGCCTCGTGGGCTGCCATCTATGGGGTCGCACAGAGTCAGACACGACTGAAGCGACTTAGCAGTAGCAGCAGCTTCTCTTCCTGGTCATCTCTATCTTTCTCCTCCCTCTTCTCCATATAACTCTGCAAACCTCTCTGGGTGTCCCTCACTGTGGAGAATCTTTTCTCCATTAACCTAGATGTTTTATCATCTTTGTGGTATGGATGGAGAAGTCCTGAGACTATTGTAAGAATAAGACTGAAAACCAGAAGCAGAAGGCTTAAATCCAAAACTTGATAATACCAGAAAACTCCTGACTCCAGGGAACATTAATCAACAAGAGCTCATGCAAAAGCCTCCATACCTACCCTGAAACCAAGCTCCATGCAAGAGCCAGCAAGTTCCAGAACAAGACATACCATGCTAATTCTCCGCAACACAGAGGAAAACATAGGCAAAACACTCTCTGACATAAATCACAGCAGGATCCTCTATGACTCACCTCCCAGAGTAATGGAAATAAAAGCAAAAATAAGCAAATGGAATCTAATTAAACTTAAAAAGCTTTTGCACAACGAAGGAAACTATAACCAAGGTGAAAAGGCAACTTTCAGAATGGGAGAAAATAATAGCAAACGAAGCAACTAACAAAGAATTAATCTCAAAAATATAAAAGTAGCTCCTGCAGCTCAATTCCAGAAAAATAAATGACCCAATCAAAAAAAAAAATGGACCAAAGAACTAAACAGACATTTCTCCAAAGAAGACATACAGATGGCTAACAAACACATGAAAATATGCTCAACATCACTCATTATCAGAGAAGTGCAAATCAAAACCACAATGATGTACCATCTTATGCCAATCAGAATGGCTATCAAAAAGTCTACAAACAATAAATGCTGGAGAGGGTGTGGAGAAAAGGGAACCCTCTTACACTGTTGGTGGGAATGCAAACTAGTACAGCCACTATGCAGAACAGTGTGGAGATTCCTTTAAAAACTGGAAATAGAACTGCCATATGACCCAGCAATCCCACTGCTGGGCATACACACCAAGGAAACCAGAATTGAAAGAGACACATGTACCCAATGTTCATCGCAGCACTGTTTACAATAGCCAGGGCATGGAAGCAACCTAGATGTCCATTGGCAGACAAATGGATAAGAAAGCTGTGGTACATATACACAATGGAGTATTACTCAGACATTAAAAAGTATGCATTTGAATCAGTTCTAATGAGGTGGATGAAACTGGAGTCTATTATACAGAGTGAAGTAAGTCAGAAAGAAAAACACCAATACAGTAGACTAACACATATATATGGAATTTAGAAAGACGGTAATGATGACCCTCTATGCAAGACAGCAAAAGCGATAGAGATGTAAAGAATAGTCTTTGGACTCTGTGGGAGAAGGCGAGGGTGGGATGATTTGAGAGAATAACATTGAAACATGTGTATTATCATATGTGAAATGATCGCCAGTCCAAGTTTGATGCATGAGACAGGTGCTCAGGACTGGTGCCCTGGGATAACCCTGAGGGATGGGATGGGGAGGGAGTGGAGGGTGGGGTTTCAGGATGGGGAACACATGTACATCCACGGCTGATTCATGTCAATGTATGGCAAAAACCACTAAAATATTGTAAAGTAATCAGTCTCCAATTAAAATTAATTAATTTTTTAAAAAAACCTCAACATACAGAAAACTAAGATCATGGCATCTGGTATAGCTTCATGGCAAATAGATGGGGAAACAATGGAAATGGTGAGAGACTTTATTTGGGGGGCTCCAAAGTCACCGCAGATGGTGACTGCAGCCATGAAATTAAAAGACACTTGCTCCTTGGAAAAAAAGCTATGACCAACCTAGACAGCATATTTAAAAGCAGAGACATTACTTTACCAATAAAGGTCCATCTAGTCAAAGATATGGTTTTTCCAGTAGTGATGTATGGATGTGAGAATTGGACTATAAAGAAAGCTGAGCGCCAAAGAATTGATACCTTTGAACTGTGATGTTGGAGAAGCCTCTTGAGAGTCCCTTGGACTGCAAGGAGATCCAACCAGTCCATCCTAAAGGAAGTCAGTCCTGAATATTCATTGGAAGGACTGATGCTGAAGCTGAAGCTCCAATACTTCGGCTACCTGACGCGAAGAACTGTCTCATTGGAAAAGACTCTGATCTGGGAAAGATTGAAGGTGGGAGGAGAAGGGGATGACAGAGGATGAGATGGTTGGATGGCATTACCAACAAGATGGACATGAGTTTGAGTAGGCTCCAGGAGTTGGTGATGGAAAGGGAAGCCTGGCATGCTGCAGTCCAGGGGGTCACAAAGAGTCGGACATGACTGAATGACTGAACTGACTGACTGAGGTATACAACAATGATAAAGAAATTGCTTCTGCTTTTTTTAGTCATCGAGTAGTGGGAGACATCAATATAATTTCAAAAGAACGCAGTAAATGCTGAGTGGAAGGGGTGTCCCAGGTACAAGGACCGCAGGATTGCAACATCTAACTCGGCACTGAGTTCACTACCTGAAAGACGTTGTGAGAAGAAGCAATTTCAGTCTAGGGACTGGTGTAAAGCCTCTCACATGGCAGGTAGGTTCTCAGTGGACGGGAACACTTGTTTTCTTATCAGATGGGCGGACTTGTGGGCACATAGGCCCAGGTTTCAGATGATACTTGAAAATGGAATCTGTGCTTCCACTTTCAGTGCCTCTGTTATTCTTTCAAAGTGTTTTTCAAAATATTTGTAGAAGATTTTCTGTTTGTTGACGAAAATGTAAATAGTCTCTGTGACACTTGTTTCAAAAGAAATGACAGCTTTTGCCTTTCCTTGGATATTTTGGGGGATTTTGTGATGAAGTAATAGGCAGGCAAAGGAGAAGAAACCACTATTTGCCTTAGTGACCTAGAATTAACCATTTTCCTCTGCGCTTTTTCTTATGTTCCTCTGTTCAGCAGTACTACTCAAAACCACTCTATAGCCAACGTGAAGATTAAAAATCAAACATCTAAATGTTAAGAAAGAACATAAACATGAGATAGTTGCATAATGTCTCTATGGCTGTCTCATCTAGAAAATGGGCATAATAATAATACACAGCTCAGAAAGAAGTTGAAAAAATTAAACTATATGTAAAATACTATGTAAACATTAGCTTTAGTTATTTATATAATTAAATATATTTGAAATAAAAATTTCCCAAGTACCAGTTCAGGGCCTTGTATATATTAAGTGCTCTAGAGTATTATTTATTTTGCCAAAGGTGTCACTTCTCCTCTGCTACTGACATTAATCTTCTCTTTCTTGTCTGCACCAGATCATTGCTTTTTCTACTACAAACAGTAGTGAATCTGGCAGAATAAGGGTTTCATCAAAAGCAAGGAGATCAAGCAAGGAGATGGGGAGCTGAGCCAGGGATCTGCCCATTTATCACTCTGGAAAAGATAAAGAAGACATTTCTGAAGCATTAACTTATGAGCCTAGAATTCTAAATTATATCGCCTATAAATCTAGGCTCCCCCTAAGTGAGACTTATACCTGAGCTTGAGAGCTGAAGAATAATGGTGTTATTTATCTCCTAGGGCCCATTGGATGGCAGAGATCCCAGAATTAACATTGATAATCAAGACCACTGAAGAAGCCCTGACCATTCTAAATCAGTTCTGAGTGTTTTATCTGGTAACAATCTGTCTTATCATTCAGACAGGAAGCGAGGGTGCTGTCGATGGAAATTTTCTCTGGTTCCAGTCTGTTTGTTGGCTTTGGGTGGTTCTCTGGGGACGAGGGCGGTTTTAAAAGGGAGTGGTATTTTTTTTTTTTTTCCTCCCCTCAGGAAAAATAAGTGTGATTATCAGGATTTTTTTTTAACTCCTCATTGATGATTTTTAACTTTCTCTTTCATCCTTCTTTAAGAATTTAACATTTCATGGTGGGTTAAAAGTAGGTTCTACTGTGTTAGAAGGATATTGGAGTTGCTTGCTAGTGTTGGTTATGCTACAAAAAAATTTTTTTTCATTGTATTAATAGATTAAGCAGTTAGTGACTGGAAAGGAATGAGGTTTTTGTTTTGTTTTAAAGCCATTGCTCTCTAAGGAGAAATACTATAGACTTTAATGATGGTAAAAGTAAAAATTTAAAAAATCACCAAATTAAGCTCAGAACAAATTGCTATTGCTAAGTCACTTCAGTCATGTCCGACTCTGTGCGACCCCATAGACGGCAGCCCACCAGGCTCCGCCGTCCCTGGGATTCTCCAGGCAAGAACACTGGAGTGGGTTGCCATTTCCTTCTCCAATGCAAGAAAGTGAAAAGTGAAAGTGAAGTCGCTCAGTCGTGTCTGACTCTCAGCGACCCCATGGACTGCAGCCCATCAGGCTTCTCCGCCCATGGGATTTTCCAGGCAAGAGTACTGGAGTGGGGTGCCATTGCCTTCTCTGCAAAACAAATTGAGTGCACTCCAAGTCACCTAGTGACTATTGAATGCCTCAACAGAAGGAAAGAGAACTCATTTCCTTTAAATTTTAAAATAAAGCTATAGCATATAACAAATAATGTCCTAATATTCTGATTAGAGAGGGTCTATGCAATCGACAAGGGCACAAACATTCTGAAACAAGATAACTGGAAATGTGCCTGACTTTTTATACTTTAAAAAGCAACCGGCTAGGAGATTTGTGAGGGGTCTCCCTCTATAGCCAGAGCAGAGGACACAGACACAGCGCCCCCCACCCAGGTTTGCCCCCCACCCCCTACCCGCCCGCCCCCCCCCCACCCCACTACCAAGCAAGTATTTATCAAAAGTTCTATCCTGGAATAGCTCATTAGGCACAAGAGAAGGGAGGATCAACAGAGGACAGCATGATCCCTTTTCTGGATGCACAAAAAATCAGTCCAACGGCAATAATTACAATGAAAAATCAAGAGCAAGTTGAGAAATAAGGCCTTCACTTGGGTTCAGATCTGAGGTGAAACAGATTATAGGAGGTAACAACAGAGTGACAGCAAGAGAGAAGACCCAAGTTCTAGCCTCCCACTCTGCCAACTAACTGCTTTCTGGCTTTGAACAAGTTACTTAAACTCCCTGGGCTCCTGTTCCCCATAGCAGAGGGGTACAAGGCGGGACTGAAGCATGTGCACACCTGATGAAAGCAAATGTGGTCATCCTGCCGGGTGCCAGGCAACTCTCTCCTCTCTTTTGATGTATTGAAAGCCATCCACACGTGACGATATACATGTCTTAGAACCTGAAAGAAAGTTGGACTTTTGGGACATGATGAACAAAGTAAAAATGTCTCACCTAAGAGTCCACTGTCTTGTAGAAAAGGGAAATGGTTAACAGTGAAGCACACTGAAGATGAATAACAAATGTTGAACTGAAAGTTATGTTGTGATTCATGTGAGTTAATTTCTGCTGCAATTGATGTACAAATAAGAATTCTCCAGGACTGACTACAAAATGAAAAAACACCTGCTTTGACAACAGGATTTTGGCCTCATTAGCAATTAAAAGCAAATTAAAATACAATTTTGATTTACCAGACTGACAAAGATTCAAAGAATAAGATGATCTGGTGTCAATGTGGTTGTGTAAGGAAACAGGAACCTTCATATAACTGCTATTAGGAGTGGGACTGATTTTGCTTTATCCAGAATAACAGTTTGGCAATTTAAAAAGCTCTTTAAAAAGAGCTTTAAACCAGCAGTCTCACTTCTAGAAATTTCTCCAGAGGAAAAATTTGGACAAAACCCTTCAAAAATATGAGATTGTTCTGTAACACTGTCTAAGGTAGTGGAAAATATAAACCTAAATATCCATTGAAAGATTAGTTAAGTGAATTAAAACCATTCAAAAGTTAAATAGCATATAGACACAAAAATAAAAGTGGAAAATATAAACCTAAATATCCGTTAACAGATAATTGAACTAAGACCATACAAATACCACACAGAGAGACACTAAAAATAAAGATCAACATTAAATTATTTACAAGTCATCCTCGGTGCCTCTGAGTTATGAAATTTGGGAGTGATTATAGATTTTTTTCCTTCTCAATTTTTGAAATTTTCTAGTGGTTGACTGTGATCAATCATTAATCTAACCCCTCAAAGAGCTGTTTGATGGGGAATAATTTAAGGTGAGTGGTATAAAATAATAATTTAAGGTGAGTGGTAGGCTCTCAACTGGCAGGAGCTCTTATGAGCATCTCATCAGTTAGGTGGACTTGAAGGCACATGGGCCAAGGTCTCAAGAGATGATTGAAGATGAAATTTAAGCTTCCACTTTCAGTGCTTCTATTAAAGCTTTTTTTTTTTTTTTGCATTTCTTTTCCATGGGGATGGTCTTGATCCCTGTCTCCTGTACAATGTCATGAACCTCATTCCATAGTTCATCAGGTACTCTATCAGATCTAGGCCCTTAAATCTATATCTCACTTCCACTGTATAATAATAAGATTTGATTTAGGTCATACCTGAATGGTCTAGTGGTTTTCCCTACTTTGTTCAATTTAAGTCTGAATTTGACAATAAGGAGTTCATGATCTGAGCCACAGTCAGCTCCCAGTCTTATTTTTGCTGACTGTATAGAGCTTCTCCATCTTTGGCTGCAAAGAACATAATCAATCTGATTATATCTGGGCTGGAAGAAGCACAAGCTGGAATCAAGATTGCCGGGAGAAATATCAGTAACCTCAGATATGCAGATGACACCACCCTTATGGCAGAAAATGAAGAAGAACTAAAAGCCTCTTGATGAAAGTGAAAGAGGAGAGTGAAAAAGTTGGCTTAAAGCTCAACATTCAGAAAACTAATATTGTGGCATCTGGTCCCATCACTTCATGGGAAATAGATGGGGAAACAGTGGAAACAAGTGTCAGACTTTATCTTTTTGGGCTCCAAAATCACTGCAGATGGTGACTGCAGCCATGAAATTAAAAGATGCTTACTCCTTGAAGGAAAGTTATGACCAACATAGATAGCATATTGAAAAGCAGAGATATTACTTTGCCATCAAAGGTCCATTTAGTCAAGGCTATGGTTTTTCCAGTGGTCATGTATGGATGTGAGAGTTGGGCTGTGAAGAAAGCTGAGCACCGAAGAATTGATGTTTTTGAACTGTGGTGTTGGAGAAGACTCTTCAGAGTCTCTTGGACTGCAAGGAGATCCAACCAGTCCATTCTGAAGGAGATCAGCCCTGGGATTTCTTTGGAAGGAATGATGTTAAAGCTGAAACTCCAGTACTTTGGCCACCTCATGCGAAGAGTTTACTCATTGAAAAAGACTCTGATGCTGGGAGGGATTGGGGGCAGGAAGAGAAGGGGATGACAGAGGATGAGATGGCTGGATGGCATCACCGACTTGATGGACATGAGTTTCAGTGAACTCTGGGAGCTGGTGATGGACAGGGAGGCCTGGCATGCTGCAATTCATGGGGTCACAAAGAGTCGGACACGACTGAGAGACTGAACTGAACTGAGTAAAGCATTTAAAAATATTTGTAGAAGATATTCTGATTATTGATGGAAACTTAAATAGCCTTAAATGTGATTATTGTTTCAAAGGAAATGAGAGCTTCTGCCACTTCTTGAACTTTTTTTTTCTTCTTTCTGCAATGGGGTTATTGGCAGAACGATGAGAGAAAACCATCATTTGTCTCAGTGACCAGAAATAACCATTTTCCTTTGTGTTTTTTCTTATCAGCTCAGAATCACTATCAAAAAATCCTCTCTAGTGTATGTGAGGAGTACAAAGCACACACCTGAATGTTAGGGGAAAGCATGGTATTTGAAACTTACTTCCCTCTGTCTTAGAACTTTTATTAAGAAAGTTAAGAAATCACAAGTTTTTGTGTGATACATGAATCACATTCTAGAAATCTGTAATTTTCTGATAAAAATGGATCCAGTGATATTTAACAGGGCCAATAGGTCACAAGACCACCATCTTTCTGCCTTCAGCTGAACTTCTTCAATAATCTGAAGGCTAATTATTATAGACAGGAGTATTAGCTTCATCAGATCAGATCAGTCGCTCAGTCGTGTCCGACTCTTTGCGACCCCATGAACCGCAGCACGCCAGGCCTCCCTGTCCATCACCAGCTCCCGGAGGTCACTCAGACTCGCATCCATTGAGTCAGTGATGCCATCCAGCCATCTCATCCTCTGTCGTCCCCTTCTCCTCCTGCCCTCAATCCCTCCCAGCATCAGAGTCTTCTCCAATGAGTCAACTCTTCGCATGAGGTGGCCAAAATACTGGAGTTTCAGCTTTAGCATCATTCCTTCTAAAGAAATTCCAGGATTGATCTCCTTCAGAATGGACTGGTTGGATCTTCTTGCAGTCCAAGGGACTCTCAAGAGTCTTCTCCAACACCACAGTTCAAAAGCATCAATTCTTCGGCGCTCAGCCTTCTTCACAGTCCAACTCTCACATCCATACATGACCACAGGAAAGACCATAGCCTTGACTAGGCGAACCCTTGTTGGTAAAGTAATGTCTCCGCTTTTGAATATGCTATCTAGGTTGGTCATAACTTTCCTTCCAAGGAGCAAGCGTCTTTTAATTTCATGGCAGCAGTCACCATCTGCAGTGATTTTGGAGCCCAGAAAAATAAAGTCTGACACTGTTTCCACTGTTTCCCCATCTATTTCCCATGCAGTGATGGGACCAGATGCCATGATCTTCGTTTTCTGAATGTTGAGCTTTAAGCCAACCTTTTCACTCTCCACTTTCACTTTCATCAAGAGGCTTTTTAGCCCCTCTTCACTTTCTGCCATAAGAGTGGTGTCATCTGCATATCTGAGGTTATTGATATTTCTCCCGGCAATCTTGATTCCAGCTTGTGTTTCTTCCAGTCCAGCATTTCTCATGATGTACTCTGCATATAAGTTAAATAAACATGGTGACAATATGCAGCCTTGACGTACTCCTTTTCCTATTTGGAACCAGTCTGTTGTTCCATGACCAGTTCTAACTGTTGCTTCCTGACCTGCATACAGATTTCTTAAGAGGCAGATCAGGTGGTCTGGTATTCCCATCTCTTTCAGAATTTTCCATAGTTTATTGTGATCCACACAGTCAAAGGCTTTGGCATAGTCAATAAAGCAGAAATAGATGTTTTTCTGGAACTCTCTTGCTTTTTCGATGATCCAGCGGATGTTGGCAATTTGATCTCTGGTTCCTCTGCCTTTTCTAAATCCAGCTTGAACATCAGGAAGTTCACGGTTCACATATTGCTGAAGCCTGGCTTGGAGAATTTTGAGCATTACTTTACTAGCGTGTGAGATGAGTGCAATTGTTCGGTAGTTTGAGCACTCCTTGGCATTGCCTTTCTTTGGGATTAGCTTCATAGTCATTAAGAATCATTATGCGGGGTTGAATCTGTATCTTAAGTTTTCAAAGAATTGGATTCTACCCTACATTGCTCTTTCCTTCTTTGATTCTGTTACTTCTCTTCCTTTCTCCCAGCTCCTTCTAGTCTCCTGGTAACATGACCTGCACTTGAGCCTACTTCTTTCTATGCAGTTCACATGTACAGTTGTGAGATAAGGACTGCATCGTAAGTCATTCTTCACATCTGAGCAGTCCTAGTCCTCCAAAATCACTGCAGATAGAAACTGCAGCCATGAAATTAAAAGACACTTGATCCTTGGAAGGAAAGCTATGGCTTTCCAGTAGTCATGTACAGATGTGAGAGTTGGACCATAAAGCAGGGTGAGTGCCAAAGAATTGATGCTTTCCAACTGTGGTGCTGGAGATGACTCTTGTCAGTCCCTTGGACAGCAAAGAGAACAAACCAGTCAGTGCTAAAGGAAATCAACTCTGAATATTCAGTGGAAGGACTGAGGCTGAAGCTTCAACATTTTGACCACCTGATGTGAAGAGTCAACTCATTGGAAAAGATCCTGATGTTGGGAAAGATTGAAAGCAAAAGGAGAAGGCAGAAGCAGAGGATAAAATGGTTAGATAGCATTATTGACTCAATGGACATGAATTTGAACAAACTCCGGGAGTAGTGAAGGACAGGGAAGCCTGGCATGCTGTAGTCCATGGGGTTGCAAAGGACACAACTTAGCAACTAAACAACAATTGATATTTTCTTTCCACCTAAGTAAAACATGTTAGTCATTAAAAAACTACAGTCAAGCAAAAATAGTGAAAATGAAAAGCATCAGTAATCTATCACTCAGAAAACCACAGTTACAGTTCAGAATATATCTTTTCAGTGTTTTGCTATGCATTCAAAAGAAATTTTTTACTAAACCTGGATCATAGTCTTACACAGTTTTCTAAACTGATTGTCTTTTCAATTAGCCACTGTATGAATCTTTCCATGTTAACCAAAATCCTAGGATTTTTTTTTCCATTTCAATTTAAGAAACATTTCTTTAGAATGATACAGAAGCTTACATTACCTGATAGAGACCAGAGGTGACCAGACAGAGACAACTTTGCTTGCAAGCACAAAACAAGCACAGATCACAGGTGAGTGTAGGGAGGGGATGGACAGGGTGTTATAGAAGTAAATACCAGGAAATTAAACTTTGACAAGAGGCTGGGGATGTGCTCCCAAGGAAGCACATTTACCTCAATCAGAATGCAGGTATTCCAGTATATAGCTGCACCAACAGACTTATCTGCTCATATTTGAGGTCTTCTCACCTGGCTAGGTCTACCAGATGTTTACAATGATTAAAAAATTATGCTTCATAAATCCTATAACCATCTGTGTGTGGATAGTTTTGCTTCTTTGCTTCTGTCAATCAAGAGGGTATATGCATCAGTGGAAGCCTGGTGTCTCATAAATTCTCCAAGGGTGTCTTCTAGCCTGTGATTAAAAAAGGAGTCACTTCAGTTCAGTCGCTCAGTTGTGTCCAACTCTTTGTGACTCCATGGACTGCAGCATGCCAGGCTTCCCTGTCCATCACCAACTTCCGGAGCTGGCTCAAACTCATGTTCATAGAATTGGAGATGCCATCCAACCATCTTATCCTCTGTTGTCCCCTTCTCCTCCTGCCTCCAGTCTTTCTCAGCATCAGGGTCTTTTCCAATAGTCCATTCTTTGCATCAGGTGGCCAAAGTATTGGAGTTTCAGCTTCAGCATCAGTCCTTCCAATGAATATTCAGGACTGATTTTCTTTAGGATTGACTGATTTGATCTTCTTGCTGTCCAAGGGACTCTCAAGAGTCTTCTCCAACACCACAGTTCAAAAGCATCAGTGGAAGCCTGGTGTCTTATAAATTCTCCAAGTTCCTAAGTGACTGGTGCTTCCCAGTCACCAAAGTGGTTTCCAGTTTGTTCCTAGTATTTCTTGATGGTGCTACCACCAACACAACCACCTCAGAGGCACAGGATCACTCTTCTGTCAGATTCCATACCATTTCCACCACCTGAAGGTTTTCCTTCTGACAAGGAACACTCAGGATAAAAGCACCAAGTATTCTTGACTTTAAGGAAGCCCTGGAATCCCTTTCCCAAACCAGTTCTTTCACTTTATATACTATTTGTTCCCTGTCTCTTCTTCTAAAAGAATCCAGGCCCATGATCTCTTTTATCCATTTCTGCTGTTAGAGGTTGGGGCATCCTGTTTACATTATACATTTTCTCTGACAAAATTTGTCAGAGATAACCCTTGTTTTTTTCTGTTTACTAAATATCCACCTTTGATTTCATATTTGGAGAGAGAGAAGAATTAGGAAAAGAGTGATTTGAAATATTCAATTCAGGATAACATTCTGGATACCAAACTATATAGAAAGTCCCCAATGAAATATGTGAGCCAACAAATCCTCTTACCTCTTTAAAAGGGAAAGAATATATTTGTAACTGTAATCATTAAAGTAAATGTTTTCCTGCTTTGATATGGAGATTTGGGAAAGCAGAAGAGTAGTTTTTAAAGAAAGTATTTTCTTGAGCAGCAAACAGCATATGCAACTTAGAGTGTGGTGAACTGTCTCTTGATAACCAGCTTTGTGGCTTTTTTTGAGGCTAAGATCTCGATTTCTGGGTCTTGTAGACTTGATCATCAAAAATGATCTAAAAATGCACCAAATAATACCTCCCAACATTACAGAAATGTCATGAGGCTCATACAATAATATTTGTGAAAGTAACTTACAAATGTTGAAAGTTTTACAAAAGTTTATGAAGAACATATTAAAATGCAGAAACATTTCTTTGCCAACAGAGGTCCATCTAGTCAAAGCTATGGCTTTTCCAGTCATCATGTATGGATGTGCTGCTGCTGCTGCTGCTGCTGCTAAGTCGCTTCAGTCATGTCCAATTCTGTGCGACCCCACAGATGGCAGCCCACCAGACTCCCCTGTCCCTGGGATTCTCCAGACAAGAACACTGGAGTGGGTTGCCATTTCCTTCTCCAATGCATGAAAGTGAAAAGTGAAAGTGAAGTCACTCAGTCGTGTCCAACTCTTAGCGACCCCATGGACTGCAGCCTACCAGTCTCCTCCATCCATGGGATTTGCCAGTCAAGAGTACTGGAGTGGGTTGCAATTGCCTTCTCCAATGGATGTGACAGTTGGACTATAAAGAAAGCTGAGTGCCAAAGAATTGATACTTTTGAACTGGGGTGTTGGAGAAGACTCTTGAGAGTCCCTGGGACTGCAAGGAGATCCAACCAGTCCATCCTAAAGGAAATCAGTCCTGAATATTCATTGGAAGGTCTGATGCAGAAGATGAAACTCCAATACTTCTGCCACCAGATGCGAAGAACTGACTCATTGGAAAAGACCCTGATACTGGCAAAGATTGAAGGCAGGAGGAGAAGGGGACGATGGAGGATGAGATGGTTGGATGGCATCACCAATTCGATGGGCATGAGTTTGAGCAAGCTCCGGAAGTTGTGATGGACATGGAAGCCTGGCACGCTGCAGTCCATGGGGTCACATAGAGTTGGACACAACTGAGGGACTGAATTGAACTGATTATTATTTTTCAAGTGAGCAGCATCTTAAGTCAGTGGAGGAAATACTGTAAATATTGGGGAAGGAAAACATTTTCCTTCACCCCTTCTGGGTTCTTGTAGCTGATCTAAGAATTAAATTTCTGTTATATAGATGGACAGGAAAATATCAAATTTAGTTATGTATCTACAGGGGTCTGAAAGAAAAAAATGACACACTGGGACAAGTTAGAAAATTGAGGCTTATATGCCATCTGAGAGAAGAAGGGAGTAGGGTACTGGGACTTCAGATGTGAGGAAGGAAATTCACATGCAGATGGAAAAGCAAAAGTTTGGTAACAAATATGTGCTAGAACACAGACAGGATTTGGGGCTCTAGGTGCTGCTGAGCTCCTCACACCACACGTAGCCCATATTCTTTGTAGGTATCTCTGGGCATAGCGCTCCTCCTGGACAAGGCTGTTTGTCTAAATTCTTTTAGATAGTTAAGGCAGAGGTAATAAGAAAGACCTGCACCTACTGTTCCTTAAAAAATAATCAGTCTAAGATAATCTTCATGCTAGAGAGACATATTTTGGGACAGCAACTTTGTTTCTCTAAGTAAGGCTCCCTTCAACAAAAGTAACAAATATTTAGGAAATAAAATATACTCTTTTCTAATTCATTTAATGTATTCCTGTTGCCAATTATTTCTAAGAAGTATATAGTAGTTACAAATTGATTTCACACAATTAGCTAAGAATATTGCAGAGATTTGGTTTCACTCATCAATGAAAGAGTTTCTGTGGGTTTATTTTTTTAACCTTTCATGTTTTAGCATGAGTACTTCTGATGTTTCTCTGCAGAGTCAAGGCTGGGCACAGAAAGCAGATGGGGGGTACAACTGCTAAGAGCTGAAGTCTGGTGTCAGCAAAGCTGGAGTTATGGTGACAGTTCACTTCCATTGACCTGCAGGTGCTGCACCTGCTCTGTGAAAGCATTGTAGTGGAGCAGGAGGAGCATGGGCTTTTGAGTCAGAGTGACCTGACTTTAAGGATTCGATGAGTCTTTTAACTTTAGTTTTCTTATCTTTAACATGTAGATGGTAATTCCTATCTTGCAGCATGTTTGAGGACTAAATAAGGTGAAGGATATTAAGTTCTATAACAATCCTGGAACTTGAGAGATTAAAAAACAAAAAAAGATTCTTCTTCGGCTGATGCTCTGGTGTCTCCAGATGAGTTCCAGGTCACCCTGCTGCAGCAGTGATGGGGCAAGCTGGCACCAAGCTCAGTTGCAGCACATCCTTTCTCAGGGAAGGACCCTGAATTATATGACTGTTTCCTAGGTATGGTACTAATTGCTTGGCCTTATGGTATATAGAAAAATGAATTCAAATCTGTGTCTTGATGAATGCCTGCTCATTGAATATGCACCTATTTATCACACGATGGCAATGACAATTTTTTCCAGAAAGAAATGTTTCTGATTTACATATGTGTGGCTGATGCATGAAGTGGGTTTTATAAATCACTATGTCATCATCACAAAAAAATGCCCTCTAGCCATATTAAAAAGAGCCCATGACAAGGAGCCTATCAAATTGAATGGAAAGGCCATAAAACCATCAGTTCATTTGACATAAAGCTGATATATTATGTGATAATGCTTCAAGTAGAACCTGGGACCCCATTCATCACACAAGCTGCTCCTCGGCTAGGTTCTGAGCTGTGTGTTAATGAAACCGTCACGCTCGACTCATGCTGCAGATTGCAGTTCCCAATCAGCACTGGAAAGCTACACACCAGAAAATGTTCCTGTTGAATACTGGTTTCATTCAGTAATGAACTTTCCCAGCAGAAAGTTACATCAGGATAGAGGTCACACAGCTTCCTGGGGGCACAGTGTCCTCAAGTGTAAAAGGTCAACTGGATCCATTGTTCTTAGTAAGAGAAGCACATAGACTTATCTGGCTGACCTATGCAAGTGCAGGGGCTGGGGCCCCATCCCAGGGCAGGACCTGGGATTCCTCAGCTTTAAAAGATCCTTAGGTGATTCAGATGCGCAGCCAGAGTTCAGCCTCTTTATTCAAAGTGTCATCTGAGGATTAACAGCATCAGCATCGCTGAAAGCTTATTAGAAATGCAGAATCTCAAACCTTCAGAATAAGAATCTGAATTTTAACAAGATCCCCAGTGATTCAATGAACATTAACATTTGAGCAGCATTAGAACAGTGTTTCACAAACTTGGCCCCTTCTTAACATCTCTTGGGAAGCTTTTAAATATCCCAGTGCCCAGCTGCACCATAGAGTCAAATCAGAGCTTTTAGGGGTAGAACTCAGGCATCACATATTTTGCTACTTTTAAAATCTCCCCAGAAGATTCTAATAAGTAGCAACATTTGAGACCCACTAATTTAGAACCTCATTTACAGTTTACACCTGAAGCTTTAGCTGGCATCCCAAAAGCATGTGATGATGCGAACGCAGAATCACTGGCTTAAGGAGGGGGCTTCAAACAACAGCAGGAGGGCAAGGTATTCCTTATTCACTCTTCTGGCCAGGCACTATCTCATCCTTTCATATGCACCTTCAGGACAACCCTGACAGGTAAAAACTGTTACATATTTTTGAAATGAGAAAACTGCAGTTCAGAGAGAGAAATTGATTTGCCTAGCTAGTTCTGGAGGAGAGCCTGGTGACCCACTCCAGTATTCTTGCTTGGAGAATCCCCATGGACAGAGGAGCCTGGTGGTCTGCGGTCCATGGGGTTGCAAAGAGTCGGATATGACTGAGCAACTAAGCAGTCATGCATGTAAGTAGTTATGGGGCTTCCCTGGTGGCTCAGTGGTAAAGAATTTGCCTGCCAATGCGAGGGACGTGGGTTTGATCAGTGGGTTAGGAAGATCCCCTGGAGAAGAAAATGGCAACCCATGCCAGTATTCTTGCCTAGAGAATCCCATTGCAGGAGGAGTCTGGCAGGCTACAGCCCATGTGGTTGCAGAGAGTTGTATCCAACTCAGCACACACACACGTAGTGTGTAGCTAGTAACTAGTGTTCATCCCACTTTGAAATTCATTCTCTGTTATAGTGCTGCCCGCATCTCAGGCACCATTGCCACCACTCCCCCGCACACCCTGCTGTGCCTCCCAGGGTAGATCAAATTTTTTTAAGTGAGAGCAGTGTCAGGAGTGATAGGTAGAAACAGGGTGATTGCCAATCCAGGGTCATTCTATGAGTATATTCAGAATGAAATGTGAGGAAAGATCCAAGAAGACAACATAACCAGGAGAAAAGAAAAAAAAAAAAAAAAACCCACAGAATACACATCTAACTACAACTGCAGAAAGGAGAATTTTCCCACGAAAGGCTCTAACTTAATAACCTAATGCATAGCCTGGCCATCTCACAGCACAGAACAAAGGATTGAGCAAATACCAAAGGAGAACTAGCCGGTTACCTATCGGCCCCTCCCCGCCCGGTGACAGAGAGGCAGGCTTTCAACAGCCAGAGCCAGAAGGCAAGGGGCTGCTACTATCTCAGCCCCAGAGAGGGCATCTTCCACCAAACTGGGAGCAGGCTCACAGCTGCTAACCACGTCTTCCTGAGATCCTGGATGGTTGACATCTGCCAGAGGGTCATAGCCTGAGATGAGCTCTTCAGTGGAGACATACTATACATCTGAGACAGTGCTCTCATGGCAAACCGAGGAAACCAAGCGGCCAGGATCGGGAAGGTGATTAAGATGCACGGTCCACCTGGGACAGTGTGCTTGCCAAGCACCTGATCACCTGAGCTGCTCAGATCTGGAAAGGGCACAAAACAAATGCTCAACCCACAGAGACTGTGCCAGAATTGTATCTGAGTGTCTCCTGTGGAGGTATGGGTCACCAGTGGTCTGCTGCAGGGGCTCTGGGTGCAACAGACCTGGGTATGGCATAAGCCCTCTTGGAGGAGATTGCCATTAACCACATCATAAAACCACCAGAACTTACACAGGACTGGGGAAACAGACTCTTGGAGGGAACAAACAAAACTTTGTGCACACCAGGACCCAGGAGATAGATGCAGTGACCCCAAAAGAAATTGACCCTGACATGCCCATGAGTGTCCAGGAGTCTGCAGTGGAGGCGTGGGTCGGTGGTAGCTTGCTTCAGGGTCAGAGGCACTGAGTGTAGCAGTGCATGCATGGGACCTTTTGAAAGAGGTCTCCATTATCTTCCTTACCTCCACCATAGTTTGGCCTCAGCCAATGACAACCCACTCCAGTACTCTTGCCTGGAAAATCCCATGGACTGAGGAGCCTGGTAGGCTGCAGTCCATGAGGTCGCTAGGAGTCAGACACGACTGAGCAACTTCACTTTCACTTTTCACTTTCACCCATTGGAGAAGGAAATGGCAACCCACTCCAGTGTTCTTGTCTGGAGAATGTCAGGGATGAGGGAGACTGGTGGGCTGCCATCTATGGGGTCGCACAGAGTCGGATACCACTGAAGACACTTAGCAGCAGCAGCAAGCAACAGGGAGGAACACAGCCCTGCCCATCAACAGAAAACTGGATTAAAGATTTACTGAACATGGCCTTGCCCATCAGAACAAGACCCAGTTTCCCCCGCAGTCAGTCTCTCCTACCAAGAAGACTGATAAGACTCCCATAAGCCTCTTATCCTTATCCATCAGAAGGCAGTTCTGTTCAGTAGTTCAATCGTGTCCGACTCTTTGCAACCCCATGAGACAGCACGCCAGGCCTCCCTGTCCATCACTAACTCCCGGAATTCACTCAAACTCACGTCCATTGAGTCAGTGATGCCATCCAACCATCTCATTCTCTTTTGTCTGTTTCTCCTCCTGCCCCCAATCCCTCCCAGCATTAGAGTCTTTTCCAATGAGTCAACTCTTCACATTAGGTGGCCAAAGTACTGGAGTTTTCAGCCTCAGCATCATTCCCTCCAAAGAAATCCCAGGGCTGATCTCCTTCAGAATGGACTGGTTGGATCTCCTTGCAGTCCAAGAGACTCTCAAGAGTCTTCTCCAACACCGCAGTTCAAAAGCATCAATTCTTTGGTGCTCAGCCTTCTTCACAGTCCAACTCTCACATCCATATATGACCACAGGAAAAACCATAGCTTGACTAGATGAATCTTTGTTGACAAAGTAATGTCTCTGTTTTTGAATATGCTATCTAGGTTGGTCATAACTTTCCTTCCAAGGAGTAAGTGTCTTTTAATTTCATGGCTGCAGTCACCAGCTGCAGTGATTTTGGAGCCCCCAAAAATAAAGGCTGACACTGTTTCCACTGTTTCCCCATCTATTTGCCGTGAAGTGATGGGACCAGATGCCATGATCTTTGTTTTCTGAATGTTGAGCTTTAAGCCAATCTTTTCACTCTCCTCTTTCAATTTCATCAAGAGGCTTTTTAGTTCCTCTTCTCTTTCTGCCATAAGGGTGGTGTCGTCTGCATATCTGAGGTTATTGATATTTCTCCTGGCAATCTTGATTCCAGCTTGTGTTTCTTCCAGTCCAGCATTTCTCATGATGTACTCTGCATATAAGTTAAATAAGCAGGGTGACAGTATACAGCCTTGACGAACTCCTTTTCCTATTTGGAACCAGTCTGTTGTTCCATAACCAGTTCTAACGGTTGCTTCCTGACCTGCATAAATATTTCTCAAGAGGCAGATCAGGTGGTCTGGTATTCCCATCTCTTTCAGAATTTTCCACAGTTGATTGTGATCCACACAGTCAAAGGCTTTGGCATAGTCAATAAAGCAGAAATAGATGTTTTTCTGGAACTCTCTTGCTTTTTCCATGATCCAGTGGATGTTGGCAATTTGATCTCTGGTTCCTCTGCCTTTTCTAAAACCAGCTTGAGCATCAGGAAGTTCACGGTTCACATATTGCTGAAGCCTGGCTTGGAGAATATTGAGCATTACTTTACTAGCGTGTGAGATGAGTGCAATTATGCTGTAGTTTGAGCATTCTTTGGCATTGCCTTTCTTTGGGATTGGAATGAAAACTGACCTTTTCCAGTCCTGTGGCCACTGTTGGGTTTTCCAAATTTGCTGGCATATTGAGTGTAGCACTGTCACAGCATCATCTTTCAGGATTTGAAATAGCTCAACTGGACAACTGGAATTCCATCACCTCCACTAGCTTTGTTCATAGTGATGCTTTCTAAGGCCCACTTGACTTCACATTCCAGGATGTCTGGCTCTAGGTCAGTGATCACACCATCGTGATTATCTGGGTTGTGAAGATCTTTTTGTACAGTTCTTCTGTGTATTCTTGCCATCTCTTCTTAATATCTTCTGCTTCTGTTAGGTCCATACCATTTCTGCCCTTTATCAAGCCCATCTTTGCATGAAATGTCCCTTTGGTATCTCTTTCTAGTCTTTCCCATTCTGTTGTTTTCCTCTATTTCTTTGCATTGATCGCTGAAGAAGGCTTTCTTATCTCTTCTTGCTATTCTTTGGAATTCTGCATTCATATGCTTATATCTTTCCTTTTCTCCTTTGCTTTTCACTTCTCTTCTTTTCACAGCTATTTGTAAGGCCTCCCCAGACAGCCATTTTGCTTTTTTGCATTTCCTTTCCATGGGGATGGTCTTGATCCCTGTCTCCTGTACAATGTCACGAACCTCATTCCATAGTTCATCAGGCACTCTATCTATCAGATCTAGGCCCTTAAATCTATTTCTCACTTCCACTGTATAATCATAAGGGATTTGATTTAGGTCACACCTGAATGGTCTAGTGGTTTTCCCTACTTTGTTCAATTTAAGTCTGAATTTGCCAATAAGGAGTTCATGATCTGAGCCACAGTCAGCTCCTGGTTTTGTTTTTGCTGACTGTATAGAGCTTCTCCATCTTTGGCTGCAAAGAATATAATCAATCTGATTTTGGTGTTGACCATCTGGTGATGTCCATGTATAGAGTCTTCTCTTGTGTTGTTGGAAGAGGGTGTTTGCTATGACCAGTGCATTTTCTTGGCAAAACTCTATTAATCTTTGCCCTGCTTCATTCTGTATTCCAAGGCCAAATTTGCCTGTTACTCCAGGTATTTCTTTTTTTTTTTTTTTTTTTTTAATTTTTTTTTTAATTTTTTTTGCAGGGGAAAATGGACAAAGGAAAGGATCAATGAGGGTGGGAGGGAAATGGGAAGAAAGAAGGGGAGTGATGGTGGGGAGGAGTATATGTAATTTCTTAACCAATGGCTTTCTGTTTTTAATCACAAAGAACACTTAAAAAAAATTATGGTGAATTCATCTTATATTAGGAGGTTTGTTCTCGAAATGAAAAGTTCAGGAAACAAAAAGTCCAGTTTGGGTGTCCTCATCTTTAGGCACATCTTGGTATTTTGTATTGGTAAGTCTATCTTTACCACAATATATTATTTAGGACAGGATCACATTTGTCACCTCTTCCTCCCTACTACCCAAAGTGGTACCAAAACCCACAAAATAGTCAGTAAACCTCCACAGAGTGAACAAATAAGTCTTTTTTTTTTTTTTTAACTCTCCTGAGTGAACTGAATTTTTTGAGGCTCATAAGTAAATATGTTTTCCTCTTTACTTTGTCTATTACAGCCAGATTATATGAGTGGGGTATTAAAGTCTCCTGCTATTATTGTATTGCTCTAGAGAATGTCCTTTAGTTTTTGTTGGAGAAATGGTTTAGTGGTGCTAAATTCTCTCAACTTTTGCTTATCTGTGAAGCTTTTGATTTCTCCTTCATATTTGAATGAGATCCTTGCTGGATACAATAATCTAGGCTGTAAGTTATTTTCCTTCATCACTTTAATTACGTCTTGCCATTCCCTCCTGGCTTGGAGAGTTTCTATTGAAAGATCAGCTGTTATCCTTATGGGAATTCCCTTGTGAGTTATTTGATGTTTTTCCCTTGCTGCTTTTAATATTTGTTCTTTATATTTAATCTTTGTCAATTTGATTAATATGTGTCTTGGGGTGTTTCGCCTTGGGTTTATCCTGTTAGGGACTCTCTGGATTTCTTGAACTTGAGTGGTAATTTCCTTCTCCATTTTAGGGAAATTTTCAACTATTATCTCCTCAAGTATTTCCTCATGATCTTTCTCTTTATCTTCTTCTTCTGGAACTCCTATGATTCGAATGTTGTAGCGTTTGATGTTATCCTGGAGGTTTCTGAAATTGTCCTCATTTCTTTTATACGTTTTTCTTTTTTCTCATCTGATTCATTTATTTCTAGGATTCTATCTTCTAGTTCACTAATCCTATCTTCTGCCTCTGTTATTCTACTATTTGTTGCCTCCAGGGTGTTTTCGATCTCATTTATTGCATTATTCATTATGTGTTGACTCTTTTTTATTTCTTCTAGGTCCTTATTAAACCTTTCTTGCATCTTCTCAATCCTTGTCTCCAGACTCTTGAACTGTGATTCTATTTTGATTTTGAGATTTTGAATTAATTTCGCTATCATTATTCGGAATTCTTTATCAGGTAGATTCCCTATCTCTTCCTCTTTGGTTTGGTTTGGTGGGCATCTATCCTGTTCCTTTAGCTGCTGGGTATTCTTTTGTCTCTTCATTTTGTTAAAATTGCCAAATTTAGAGTGTCCTTACTATATTCTGGTAGTTTGTTGAATTCTCTTTATTGAGGCGGTTTACAGGTCTTTTCAATATCTGATCTCTGCCTTGTTACAGAGGGGGCGGAGATGAACACCCAAATCTAAACCGGCCAGGTTCAGGCACTCAGATAATCCTCCGAAGCACAGACTTGGTTGAGTCTGCGTTTTATGCCCTTCCCAGATCCGAGTAGCACAGGTGATGAAATGTTCAGCGAGCGCAGGTGCTGCGACTTATCGCCTCTCCGCCGCTCAGTTTTCTGGGTATACAAACAGCGCACTCTCTCAGGCAGATGTTGACCATCCAGAGCCCCAAGAAGCGTGAGTCAGCACAGAAACCTACTCACAGTTCCGTTAGACAGTGTCTCTCTAGGGCTATAATTGCCCGCCTCTGGCCCTGGCTGCCTGTCACCGGAGTGGGACGGCCTGCAGCCGGCCAACTCTGTGCAGCCCTTTGTTCCGTAGGTAGTCCTTGTTGTGTCTTAAGTTAGGGCTGGCTTTTGATGTAGTAGATGACCGACAGTCTGGTTATTTCGCTCAGATAGCGCCCGAGATAGCCAGGCCAAATCCTTTCTCAAAGCAATGCAGGCCTCGCCGCTCCTCCTAGCCCAGCCCCCACTTGCCAGTAGCAAATGCTGGTGTCCGCGCCAGTTCTCCACAAAAGGAGTTACCGCAGGGCTCGTTTTCTCGCCTTGAAGACAATGAACTGTCTTTCTAAGTGCCTGATGTCCTCTGCCGGCATTCAGAAGTTGTTTTATCGAGTTTATTCAGCATTCAAATGTTCTTTTAATGGATTTGTGGAGGAGAAAGTATTCTCCCCGTCTTACTCGTCCGCCATCTTAGCTCCTCCCCAGGTATTTCTTGACTTCCTACTTTTGCATTCCAGTCCCCTATAATGAAAAGGACATAGTTTTTGGGTGTTAGTTCTAAAAGGTCTTGTAGGTCTTCATAGAACCGTTCAGCTTCTTCAGTGTTACTGGTTGGGGCATAGACTTGGATTACTGTGACACTGAATGGTTTGCCTTGGAAACGAACATAGATCATTCTGTCGTTTTTGAGATTGCATCCAAGTACTGCATTTCAGACTCTTTTGTTGCCCATGATGGCTACTCCATTTCTTCTGAGGAATTCCTGCCCACAGTAGTAGATATAATGGTGATATGAGTTAAATTCAACCATTCCAGTCCATTTTAGTTCGCTGATTCTGTTGGGAAGCGTAGTACAAAATAGCCATATTAGGAGAAAGTCCTTGGGAAAATGGCAAAGGACCAGAAGTACCTGGCTTTGTGTACTGCGGACAGAAAAACATCTCCTGCCTTTGGTTATGCTCAGCGCCAAGACTTAATAATAAATAGGGATGTTACTTGAGAAAACGGGTTGTGGGATAAGCACATGAGTCACTTAGAGCACACTGTCCTTGAAATGTTTTTACTGATTATATGTTAACCCCATATACACTCTGCTGGCTGTATACTTTAAGCTCTTTTTTCCTGCTTCTATAAAAAGGCTTGATGGCAGAAATAAACTTGTCAGTCCTTGCAAGAGACTGTCTGAGTGTCATTCTTTCAGGTTCGTTGCTTCCAAGTCCCAGGCAGAAAATCCCCAACAGATTCCTAGAATGCTGACATTCACTCTTGCCATCTCCTGTTTGACCACTTCCAATTTGCCTTGATTCATGGACCTAATATTCCAGGTTCCTGTGCAATATTGTTCTTTACCGCATCAGACCTTGCTTCTATCACCAGTCACATCCACAGCTGGGTATTCTTTTTGCTTTGGCTCCATCCCTTCATTCTTTCTGGAGTTATTTCTCCACTGATCTCCAGTAGCATATTGGGCACCTACTGACCTGGGGAGTTCTTTCGGTATCCTATCATTTTGCCTTTTCATACTGTTCATAGGATTCTCAAGGCAAGAATACTGAAGTGGTTTGCCATTCCCTTCTCCAGTGGACCACATTCTATCAGATCTCTTCACCATGACCCATCCATCTTGGGTTGCCCCATGGGCATGGCTTAGTTTCATTGAGTTAGACAAGGCTGTGGTCCTAGTGCAGTTAGACTGACTAGTTTTCTGTGAGTATGGTTTCAGTGTGTCTGCCCTCTGATGCCCTCTTGCAACACCTACCGTCTTACTTGGGTTTCTCTTACCTTGGGCGTGGGGTATCTCTTCACGGCTGCTCCAGCAAAGTGCAGCCGCTGCTCCTTACCTTGGACGAGGGGTATCTCCTCACCACAGCCCTTCCTGACCTTCAACGTGGGATAGCTCCTCTAGGCCTTCCTGCGCCCGTGCAGCCATGGCTCCTTAGACGTGGAGTTGGTCCTCCAGGCCACCGCCCCTGGCCTCAGGCATGGGGTTGTTCCTCCCCACCACTGCCCCTGGCCTCGGGCTTGGGGGCGTGGGGTAGGTAGCTCCTCCTGGCTGCCGCCCCTGACCTCGACCGGGGTAACTCCCCTCAGCCGCCCCCACTGACCTCGGATGCGGGGTAGCTCCTCTCCACGGTTCCTGCGCCCTGGCAGTCTGGCACTCTTGGCCGCTGCCCCTGACCTCAGACGTGAGGTAACTCCTCTTGGCTGCTGCCCTTCCGGCATGGGGTCCTCGCGGCTTCTGCCCCTGACCTCAGACGTAGGGTAGCCCCCTCCGCCACGCTAAGCACGGGTTTTAAAAAAATTCTTCAGCTTTAATTAAAAACTTCAGGTTTCTTTTTCTTCCCTTTTTTTTTTTGAAATTATTTTCCTGAGGCTTTATTTTACCATATATTGTAAAACAAGACCCAGAGCTGACTGTGGCTCAGATCATGAACTCCTTATTGCCAAATTCAGACAAATTGAAGTGGGGAAAATCACTAGAGCATTCAGGTTTGACTTAAATCCCTTACAAATATATAGTGGAAGTGACAAATAAATTCAAGGGATTAGATCTGATAGAGTCTGAAGAACTATGGACGGAGGTTTGTGACATTGTACAGGAGGCAGGGATCGAGACCATCCCCAAGAAAAATAAATGCAAAAAGGCAAAATGATTGTCTGATGAAGCCTTACAAATAGCTGAGAAAGGAAGAGAAGCTAAAGGCAAAGGAGAAAAGGAAAGATACACACCCATTTGAATGCAGAGTTCCAAAGAATATCAAGGAGCGATAAGAAAGCTTTCCTCAGTGATCAGTGCAAAGAAATAGAGGAAAACAATAGAATGGGAAAGACTAGAGATCTCTTCAAGAAAATTAGAGATACCAAGGGAATATTTCATGCAAAGATGAGCACAATAAAGGACAGAAATGGTATGGACCTAACAGAAGCAGAAGATATTAAGAAGTGGCAAGAATACACAGAAGAACTATAAAAAAAGATCTTCAAGACTCAGATAACCATGATGGTGTGATCACTCACCCAGAGCCAGACATCCTGGAATGTGAAGTCAAGTGGGCCTTAAGAAGCATCTCTATGAACAAAGCTATTGTGGGTGATGGAATTCCAGTTGAGCTATTTCAAATCCTGAAAGATGATGCTGTGAAAGTGCTGCACTCAATATGCCGGCAAATGGAAAACTCAGCAGTGGCCACAAGACTGGAAAAGGTCAGTTGTCATTCCAATCCCAAAGAAAGGCAATGACAAAGAATGTTAAATCTACCACACAATTGCATTCATCTCACACACTAGTGAAGTAATGCTAAAAATTCTCCAAGCCAGACTTCAACAGTACATGAACCATGAACTTCCAGATGTTCCATCTGGATTTTAGAAAAGGCAGAGGAACCAGAGATCAAACCAATATCCACTGAATCATCAAAAAAGCAAGAGGGTTCCAGAAAAAAACATATACTTCTGATTTTTTGACTATGCCAAAGTCTGTGTGGATCAGAAAAAACTGTGGAAAATTCTTACAGAGATGGAATTACCAGACCACCTGACCTGCCTCCTGAGAAATCTGTATGCAGGTCAAGAAGCAACAGTTAGACCTGGACATGGAACAACAGACTGGTTCCAGACTGGGAAAGGAGTATGTCAAGGCTGTATATTGTCACCCTGCTTATTTAACTTATATGCAGAGTACATCATGAGAAATGCTGGACTGGATGACACACAAGCTGGAATCAAGATTGCCAGAAGAAATATCAATAACCTCAGATATGCAGACGACACCACCCTTATGGCAGAAAGTGAAGCAGAACTAAAGAGCCTCTTGATGAAAGTGAAAGAGGAGAGTGAAAAAGTTGGCTTAAAGCTCAACATTCAGAAAACTAAGATCATGGCTTCTGGTCCCATCACTTCATGGTAAATATAAGGGGAAACAACAGAAACATTGAGAGACTTTATTTTGGGGGCTCCAAAATCACTGCAAATGGTGACTCCAGCCACAAAATTAAAAGACGCTTGCTCCTTGGAAGAAAAGCTATGACCAACCTAGACAGCATATTTAAAAAGCAGAGACATTAGTTTGCCAACAAAGGTCCATCTAGTCAAAGCCATGGTTTTTCCAATAGTCACGTATGGATGTGAGAGTTGGACTATAAAGAAGGCTGAGTGCCAGAGAATTGATGCTTTTGAACTGGGGTGTTGGAGAAGACTCTTGAGAGTTCCTTGGACTGCAAGGAGATCCAATCTGTCAATCCTAAAGGAAATCAGTCCTGAATATTCATTGGAAGGATTGATGCTGAAGCTGAAACTCCTATACTTTGGCCACCTGATGCAAAGAACTGACTCATTGGAAAAGACCCTGATGCTGGCAAAGGTTGAAGATGGGAGAAGAAGGGGACGACAAAGGAAGAGATGGTTGGATGGCATCAGCGATGCAGTGGACATGAGTTTGAATAGGCTCCAGAGTTGGTGGTGGACAGGGAAGCCTGGCATGCCGAAGTCCATGGGGTTGCAGAGTCAGACACAATTGAGCAACTGAACTGAACTGAAGGTTTTGGGGGGAGAACATCAATAGAATATTAGTGGGGCTCAGATCTGCCCAGCTGGGTGGTGGTCCTCAGTGGGTCTTGGTCTTACTGTCTTACTCCAGTTGGCTAATGCAATCTCCTTAGATGTAACAACCATAGTACTGTGTGAAATCCAGGACTCAAAAAAAAAAAAAAAAAAAACCCACACAGCTTAATTGAGATATAATTGACATACAATAAACTGTATGTATTTAAAACATACAACTTGATAAGTATTGGTATAAATATGCTCTCAGGAAACTATCATCACAATAATGATCATATTTTCCACCTCCCAAAGTTTTCCTTGTGTTCCTTCCTATTCTTCCCTGCTCCCAGGTAACCACTGATGTGTCTTCATATAGATAAGGTTTGGGGGGGACTTCCCTGGCAGTACAGTGGGTAAGACTCCATGCTTTCAATACAGGTTTGACCCCTGGTGAGGAAACTAATATCCTGCATTCCACATGGTATGGCCAAAACAAAAAGTAGATGTTTTCATTTTCTAGAATTTTACAAGAATGGAATCATATAATATGTATTACATTTTTTCTGGCTTCTTTCAATTAGTAGAATTATTTTGAAATTATCCAAATTGTTGTATGTATTAAAGATTTGTAGTTTTTATTATTATTTATCTATTTACTTAGTGAGGGGTTGTGATATAATGAGATATATATGTTTGGTCTTTGTCTCCAGGTCTACCCTGAGAATTGTCTGAATGATAAATTTCTCAGCATGCTAATGAGATGACTTGGCTGAGGGGTCCCTAGATAGCTTCAAGATAGGAGCTGGTCACCAGAAAGACATGGCATTCTCAGTGTCCTGATCTCATTTCTTCAAGGATGTGAAAGGGACTGGAGACTGAAGTACTCACCAATAACCAGTGATTTAATTAATCATGCACATATAAAACCCCTTAAATAATAGGGTCAGAGAGCTGAGTTAGTGAACACAAGGTGCTAAGAGGGTACCACACCCAGAGAAGGCAGAGAAACTCTGTTCTCCTCCCCCATGCTGCTGCTGCTGCTAAATCACTTCAGTGGTGTCCGACTCTGTGCGACCCCATAGATGGCAGCCCACCAGGCTCCCCCCGTCCCTGGGATTCTCCAGGCAAGAACACTGGAGTGGGTTGCCATTTCCTTCTCCAATGCATGAAAGTGAAAAGTGAAAGTGAAGTTGTGCCTGACTCTTAGCGACCCCATGGATACCTTGTGCTATTCATCTTTTCCATCTAGCTGTTCCTGAGTTGTACTGCATATACTAAATGGGTAATAATAGTTAAGGAAAGAGCTTTCCTGAGTTCTGTGAGACATTCTGGCAATTATGGACCTTGAGGAATTGGGTCATGAAAACCCCCAGTTTATAGCCAGTCAGTCAGAAATATGGGAGTCCAGGGACTTATGACTGGCATCTGAAGTTGGTATAGTCAATGAAGTTGCAGGTCTGAGCCCTTAATCTGTGAGGTCTGTGCTAACCCCAGGTAGTTAGTGTTAGAATTGAACTGAATGGTAGGACACCCACTTGGTGACCAGGGCATTAGAAAACTGTGGTGGGGCAAAAAATCCATATATTTGGTGTCAAAAGTGTTGTGAGCAAAATAGCTCAGTGGAAGATTTGGGTTACTTTCAGTTTAGAGGTAACACAAATAGAGCCTCTATGAACAGTTCTGTACAAGTCTTTGTATGGACTTCTGCTTTCACATCTCTTGGATAAATACCTAGGAGTGGGACAGCTGGGTCTATAGATGGTGTATGTTAAACTATACGACAATTTCAAACTGTTTTCCAAAGTGATGTTTTATATTCCTGAAAGCAGCATATGAGAATTCCATGTGCTCCACACGTTTACCAATACATGGTAATTTCAACTTTTTTAGACACTCTCATAAATGTATAGTGGCATCTTATTGTGATTTTATTTTGCATTTTTCTAATGACTAATGATGTTGAACATCTTTTTGTATATTCATTTTGTAATGAGTGTGTATCTGTTCTAATTTTGGGCCCATTTTTTATGGAATTATTTTTCTATTGCATTTTGAAAGTGCTCTATATATACTGGATAAATGTAATTTATGTGATTTAAAAATATTTCTCAGTCTATGGCTTGTCTTTTTATCCTATTAACAGGATTTTTTGAAGTGTAGTTCTTTCAGATGAAGTTTGATTTATCAGTTTCTCCTTCTGTGGATTGCTGTTTTGGTGTTATTTAAGAATCCTTTGGTATTTAACCCAAGGACACAAAAAACATCTGTTCTATATTTTCTTCTAGAATTTTTACAGTTTAAAATATTTCATCGCGATCTATGATCCAATGCAAGGTGCAAGGTATGGATCAAAGCTTTATATATATATATATATATATATATCTTTTTTTCTTTTCTTTTATTTAACTTTACAATATTGTATTGGTTTTGCCATATATCAAAATGAATCTGCCACAGGTATACATGTGTTCCCCATCCTGAATCCTCCTCCCTCCTCCCTCCCCATACCATCCCTCTGGGTCATCCCAGTGCACCAGCCCCAAGCATCCAGTATCGTGCATTGAACCTGGACTGGAGACTCGTTTCATATATGATATTATACATGTTTCAATGCCATTCTCCCAAATCATCCCACCCTCTCCCTCTCCCAGAGTCCAAATTGAGAGACCCTTGGACTGTAAGGAGATCCAACCAGTCCATTCTGAAGGAGATTAGCCCTGGGATTTCTTTGGAAGGAATGATGCTAAAGCTGAAACTCCAATACTTTGGCCACCTCATACGAAGAGTTGACTCATTGGAAAAGACTCTGATGCTGGGAAGGATTGTGGGCAGGAGGAGAAGGGGACGACAGAGGATGAGATGGCTGGATGGCATCACTGATTCGATGGACGTGAGTCTGAGTGAACTGTGGGCGTTGGTGATAGACAGGGAGGCCTGGCGTGCTGTGATTCATGGGGTTGCAAAAAGTCGGACACTACTGAGCAACTGAACTTTCACTTTTATCAAAAGGCTTTTTAGTTCCTCTTTACTTTCTGCCATAAGGGTGGTATCATCTGCATATCTAAGGTTATTGATATTTCTCTCGGCAAATGATTCCAGTCCTTAGAATTTCCAAATCAAATTTATAATCAGCTTGTAGGTTTCTATGAAAAAAGTCTGTTGGGATTTTAACTGGGATTGTGTTGAATTTATAAATCAACTTGGGGAGAATTGAGACCTTGTATCAGTGTTTCAATCCCTGAAGATGGTAGTTTTCTTCATATATTTATGTCTGTGTACTAAAAAGGTTTCACTTCTACCTTTCCAAGCTGAATGTCTTTCACTTTTTAATTTCACTGGCTAGCCCATTTAATACAATATTAAATTGAAGCTGTGATAGCAGACATTCTTGCCTCATTCCAGAACAAAGTGGGAAAGTATTTAGTCTTTCACCAAGGTTTTCAAAATAAGGTCATGTTGTGCTTTAGTTGCTCAGTCATGTCTGACTCTATGCGACCCCATGGACTGTAGCCCGCCAGGCTCCTCTGTCCTGGGGATTCTCCAGGCAAGAATACTGCCGTGGGTTGCCATGCCCTTCTCCAGGGGATCTTCCCAACCCAGGGACTGAACCCAGGTCTCCCACATTGCAGGCAGATTCTTTACCATCTGAGCCACCAGGGAAGCCCTAAATAAGGTTAGGTTCTTTATTTAAGATTATTATTTCTTGAGGTAAGACTGTATTTGATATAAACTCACAACTAACTGCTTTTGCTGCATCCCATAGGTTTTAGATAACTGGGTTTTTTGTTATCATTTGTTTCTAGGTATTTTTTTATTTCCTCTTTGATTTCTTCAGTGACCCACTGGTGGTTTAATAACACATGGTTCAGCCCACATACGTTTGTGATTTTTACAGTTTTTTCTTGTAGTTGACTTCTAATCTCATAGTCTTGTGATCAGAAAAAATGCTTGATATAATTTCAATTTTCCTAAATTTACCAAGGCTCACGTTGTGGCCCAGTATGCAATTAGTTCCTGGGGAGTGTTCCATGTGCACTTGAGATTGATGTATATTCTGCTGCTTTTGGATAGAATGCTCTATAAATATCAGTTAAGTCCATCTGGTCTAATGCATCTTTTAAGGTCTATGTTTCCTTACTCATTTTCTGTCTGAATGATCTGTCCATTGATGAAAATGGGGTGTTACAGTCACCCACTATTGTGTTAGTATTGATTTCTCCTTGATGGCTTTTAGCATTTGCCTTTTATATTGACATGCCCCTATGGTAGATACACACATATTTACAGTTGTTATATCTTCTTCTTGGATTATTGATCCCATGATCATTATGTAGTGTCCTTCTTTGTCCGTTAGTCTTTATTTTAAAGTCTATTTTGTCTGAGTGAGTACTGTTACTCCAGCTTTCTTCTGATTTCCATTTGCATGGAATATCTTTTACTCTCCCCTCACTTTCAGTCTGTATGTGTCCTTGGATCTGAAGTGGGTCTCTTGTAGACAGCATATATATATATATATCTTATTTTTGTATCCATTCAGTCAATCTATGTCTTCTGGTTGAAATATTTGATCCATTTTTGTTTAAAGTAATTACCAATTATATATTCCTATTGCCATCTTATTAATTGTTTTCGGTTTGTTTTTATAGGTATTTTCTCTTCCATCCCTTTTTTGTTCTCTTCTCTTGTGATTTGAAGATTATCTGTAGTATTGTGTTTGGATTGCTTTTTTGTTTTTCACCTATTATATATTTTTGGTTTGCAGTTATCCTAAGGTTTTAGTGTAGCAGGCTATATATATAAATACACACACGCACACATAAGACTGTTTTAAGTTGATGGTCTTTTATTTTCAAATGCATTTCCAATATCCTGCATTTGCACTCTCTTCTTATGATTGCTGCTTTTTATATCATATTTACGTGTGGATGATTCCTACCTGAGAGACTCTGTGATAAGGGATTAAGGTATTCCAGGAGCATTTTATAAATGTAGAGGCGTTTTGCTAAATTTTGAATCTGGTAAAAAAATTAACCATAAAATAAAATTAATCATCTGTACTAGGACACTACTGAGAGTAAAAGGGAGCACTATTAATATGTCAGGACAACAGGCATTAATTGGAACCATCCCGAGCAAACCAAGACATCTGAGAGAAAAGTCAAACTTTTCTTACCATATTGTATCACTATTACATATATTTTTATGTATTCAATACCATGTTCATAGCCCAAAATAATCGGATTTACCATTTGTTTCATTTTATTTTGAAGCATATTATTTAAAATAATATTTGTGTATACAGTCAGTCCAGAATGGGGAGACCACTGTGAAGAACTGAAAAAGAACACCAGCTAAGGCACAGAGATTTGCATTCAAATCCCAGAATGCCACTTCACAGCTGTGACTTCAGACAAAGTATACCCTCTTAGTTGAGCCTCAGTTTCATCCTCTGCAAAATAAAAAGGATAGCATCCACTTTAAAGTTATTAGTGGATCAAACAAAGTAACATTTGATCAAGGAAGGTGTCCCATAAAACCTGGAAAATGTTATTATACACACGGACAATAAATATAAAGGAAAACACTATAAGACATATCTGACAGCAAGTGCAGTGATGTTACATTACAGGAGGTGTACAGATTGTTTGTAAAGTAAATATTACTACTTCTCTCACTGAATTTCTGTGCAGTATGGTGTTCTGGGTCCTTCAGCAGCCACAGGGATGATAGCAATCATTGTTTATGATAGAATGACCACTATGCTGCTGCTGCTGCTGCTGCTAAGTCCCTTCAGTCGTGTCCGACTCTGTGTGACCCCATAGACGGCAGCCCACCAGGCTCCACCATCCCTGGGATTCTCCAGGCAAGAACACTGGAGTGGGTTTCCATTTCCTTCTCCAATGCATGAAAGTCTAAAGTGAAAGTGAAGTCGCTTAGTTGTGTCCGACCCTTAGCGACCCCATGGACTGCAGCCTGCCAGGCTCCTCCATCTATGGGAGTTTCCAGGCAAGAGTACTGGCGTGAGTTGCCATTGCCTTCTCCAAATGACTGCTATAGTTGTCTTTATTGTTAAACCTCAGAAAGAAAAAAAAATACCGTTCCCTTTAGCATCTGCAGAGCTGGACATGACATTCAAGAGCATGTTCCCACTACATTCTCACTATGGATCAGCTACCCTGTTAAGTTCTCTGGCCCCATATTTGGAGCTAAGAACAACAGATCCGCATCAATACAGCCTTGCAGCTTGAGTTTATGGAGGAAACATGTGACTTACTGAGTATCAGGACTCTCTCAAGAATTAGGACTGGCTTGCTGCTACTGCTAACTCACTTCAGTCGTGTCCGACTCTGTGCGACCCCACAGACAGCAGCCCATCAGGCTCCCCGTCCCTGGGATTCTCCAGGCAAGAACACTGGAGTGGGTTGCCATTTCCTTCTCCAATGCATTAAAGTGGAAAGTGAAAGTGAAGTCTCTCAGTCGTGTCCGACTCTGTGTCCCCACGACCCCCCTTAGCCACTATTTAATCGCATGATCTAGGGCAAACTGTTCCTATAAAATGAGGCAATAGACCAGAGCATCATTAAAGACCCTATAAACTCTGACATTCTATGATTCTAAAATATTCTTGATATTTTACAAGTATAGACAACTGACTTCTTGGATATTTTCCTCCCCTTTCTCACAAGAGAAGATAAAGTTTAAGCATAATTAAACAGAAAGAGATGTTTGAAAGAGATTTCAAGTAGTTTTAGGATACAGTTACAGAGATAAACACAAAATAATAGGCATTCAATTAAGAAACATTTATTCTTTCCCACATGAAAGTGTAAATACAATTGTAAACATACACTAAAAAATGTTTTACAAGGTAATCTGCTATATGACCATGATCTTGAGGTGTTAGATGAGATAATTATTAAAGGCCCTGTAAGTTCTGAATTCTATAATTCTAAGACTTTTTTGGGGCACTTAACAAATCTAGATGACTGCCTTCACTTTGGGGTATTTTCTTTCACATTTTCTAGTCTATTCTCATTAGAGAAGAAAATAGCACACAATTTCAGAAATAGTAATTTTAAGTAGAGATTTAAAATAATTTCAAGATACATTTATAGTGAAATATAAAGGTAAAATAGTTGCTAAGTCAGGAAACACTATTCACAGAATGAATTTCATTAATTTATGGAAAATTATATGAACCAAGTAACATTTCTCTTACAAGGTAACTGAATTCTTTTATTAATAATTTTGTAGCTAGAGACATGTATAACACAACACTTACACAGTACTAATTTCAAAATAATATTTTTGACCTCTAAGAATGAAAGTTCTCAGTGACAAGCTTTAAATGTGCCACTTAGCTCAGTGGGTGTCAACTCTGTCATAAGAGACCACTACACACAAACAGGACATGACCCATGCATGAGAAAGTGAAATTACAAACTTTTAAGGCTGAAAAAAAGAAATTCCTCCAAAGCATAAATGATTATGGTCCAAAGAGCATGTTTACAAATAAAGTTACTCAAATGAGCAAGTGACTTAATTTTCATGCTAATTTTCTTCCTGATTTCTGATTTGGGGGGCTATTTATAGTGTATCTACTATGCAAGACATTGAGAACAGTAAGAATCATCAGGCATGGTCCCAGTGGTATGCTGGTAAATCTTTATAACAAGCTCTTGGGGGGAAGGGGAAAAAAAGCCCTTATCTATAGCATTCACCAATTTCTGTGGTATAAAATACTCACACTATACCAGACTTCATGCTAACAATAGTTTGAATAACTGTTTCACAAAATTCCTAAAACTAAGAATCATCTCTCACAAACCAGTACAGTATATAAGCCAGCTCCAAGACATCAGTGGTTGGTCCTCACACTCAAGTAGCTTATAATCTATTCACAGGTACATATTTTAGAGAATAGGAAAGAATGGAGAAGATAGAGATAAAATATAAATAAATAACATATATTTTATAAGTAATTTTAAAAGTTAAAAGGAACACTAAAATCTGAGGGATTTTCTTACTCTTGTTTACATTTAGTTCAAGAAATTAAAGTGTAGCATATTCAGGAGAAAGTAAAGGATGAGTGGAATAAGGAAAAGAGAAGACATCCTAAGATACATAGTAACAGTAATCATGTTTAAGTTGGAAGAAAATATCTACTAAAATAAGGGCAAATCTAATGTAACTTTCAAAATTTTATCTTCTTTAAACCCTTTCAGTTCACAGTCCTGAATATTTGTCCTCTCCTCTTTGGCTGCAGCTTTGATTAGATTAACTAGCTTATTTTGAATAATACTGAAGAACATACCACTTCACATCACTCATACTATCAGCTCAAATAAGTAGAAAACTAAATTCTGGAGTCTGAAAATTGAACTTCCTTTGCATAGTCACCCTGCTGAATCAGATCTTGGGCAAGTGCCGGCTGGGGTGACCTGGAAATTCTTCTGGTAGCAAAACGTGGAGTCTGCAGGTTGGGCAGGTCCCCTGTTGCATCAACCAAGGTCTAATGCACTAAGGAGCAAAAAGATTCATGTCAGTCGCTCAGATTTAGCCTAGCAGAGGCAGGTATAACTCTATACATCAGGGCTGCTAACCAATATGTCTTCTGATGCATCTTAGAGCCTTATTTGGTGGAGTGCCATGAAAACTGCTGGAGAAGGAAATGGCAACCCACTCCAGTGTTCTTGCCTGGAGAATTCCAGGGACGGGGGAGCCTGGTGGGCTGCCGTCTATGGGGTCGCACAGAGTCGGACACGACTGAAGTGACTTAGCAGCAGCAGCAGCAGCATGAAAACTGCTGCCATCAAGGCACTTTGTCCATGGTTTGCTAAGCAATAATAGTTGGTAACAGGACAACACTTTTCAGCCAGTTTATTCTCATAAGTTCCTTTCTCCAACCCCAATCTTCAGGTAGATTAGCACTTCTTCCTAACAAGGAGGTTAAGAAACCTATATTTTTTTCTATTTATTATGTATTATTCTAATTGATAACATAGAAAAAAGTCATATCTAAATATACAAATGTCACAAATATGTTGTATCAAGTACTTATGGTGTTTGAAGTTAGAATCTTTAGATAATGGGTATACTTTTAAGATTGCCTTTCTTTGGTGATAATGGTAGTACTCTTTGGCTATGAACTATCTATTAAGTTATTTGCTTGAATACTGACTCTCCAAAAACAAATCATTTTACCTGAATGAATAATGGAGAGCCTAGCCAGATGAGAGAGTATGAAGAGTATGAAGAATAGGCAGTAGACATGAGGCCCATTACCTCTATCCCTAGACAGTAACCAAAATGAATTACTTGCTTTCTATTCAATGAGCGATGGCAAAGAATAAAATAAGTTTGCAAAACATTTATTTTCTAAATAGATCTTTAGGAAAATCAGACTGGACATGGAACAACAGACTGGTTCCAAATAGGAAAAGGAGTATGTCAAGGGTGTATATTGTCACCCTGCTTATTTAACTTGTATGCAGAGTACATCATGAGAAATGCTGGGCCGGATGAAGCACAAGATGGAATCAAGATTTCTGGGAGAAATATCAATAACCTCAGATATGAAGATGACACCACCCTTCTGGCAGAAAACAAAGAACTAAAGAGCCTCTTGATGAAAATGAAAGAAGAGAGTGAAAAAGGTGGCTTAAAGCTCAACATTCAGAAAACTAAGATCATGGCATCTGGCCCCATCACTTCATGGCAAATAGATGGGGAAACAGTGGAAACAGTGAGAGACTTTATTTTTTTAGCTCCAAAATCACTGCAGATGGTGACTGCAGCTATGAAATTAAAAGATGCTTACTCCTTGGAAGGAAAGTTATGACCAACCTAGAGAGCATATTAAGAAGCAGAGGCATTACTTTACCAACAAAGGTCCATCTAGTCAAGGCTATGGTTCTTCCAGTAGTCATGTATGGATGTGAGAGTTGGAGTGTAAAGAAAGCTGAGTGCCAGAGAATTGATGCTTCTGAACTGTGGTGTTAGAGAAGACTCTTGAGAGTGCCTTGGACTGCAAGGAGATCCAACCAGTCCATCCTAAAGGAGATCAGTCCTGGATGTTCATTGGAAGGACTGATGTTGAAGCTGAAACTCCAATACTTTGGCTACCTGATGTGAAGAACTGACTCACTGGAAAAGACCCTGATGCTGGGAAAGATTGAAGGCAGGAGGAGAAGGGGACAACAGAGGATGAGATGGTTGGATGGCATCACCGACTCAATGGACATGAGTTTGGGTAAACTTGGGGAGTTGGTGATGGACAGGGAGGCCTGGTGTGCTGCAGTCCATGGGGTCCCCAAAAGTTGGACACAACTGAGCGACTGAAATGAACTGAAGTATCTATCTGGAGATCATTTAGGATTAGTCATTCTATGCATATCTCTTAACAAGGCAGATGAAAAATATAATTCTGTACCAGGTATCATATTATCTTTGAAATGATGTTTTACAGATATGGCTTGAATAAGGTGGCTATTGTTCATTTCCCTGAGAAGCCTTTCTTGTATAAGATTATCTTTTCTTGTGTCATGTTACACTTCCACAACAGAAGACTTGGATCATAAATAGTATATCAATAGCACTTGCACAGCAACAACGTCAGAAGTTAATCTATGTTGCCAACAAGTTAATCTATGTTGCTAATCTATAAATGCCAAGAATTAACAAAAGATATGCCAGCCTCACATTTTTCTAACATCAAAAGAAAACTATAAACGAGATGAAAAGACAACACTGAGAATGGGAGAAAATATTTGCAAATGAAGCAACTGACAAGGGATTAATCTGCACAATGTACAAACAGCTCATGTGGCTCAATATAAAAATAAAACAGCCCAATCAAAAAATGGGTGGAAGATTTAAATAGACATTTCTCCAAAGAAGATATACAGATGGCCAAGAGGCACATGAAAAGATGCTCAACGTCACTAAGTATCAGAGAAATGCAAATCAAAACTACAATGGTGTATCTATCACCTCACACCAGTCAGAATAGTCATCATTAAAAAAACTACAAACAATAAATGCTGGACAGGGTGTGGAGAAAAGGGAACCCTCTTGCACTGTTGGTGGGAATAAAAATTGATACAGCCACTATGGAGAATAGTATGGTGATTTCTTAAAAATACTAGGAAAAAACTACTATATAACCCAGCAGTTCCATATACCCAGAGAAAACCATAATTTCAAAAGATACATGCATCCGAATGCTTATTGCAGCACTATTTACAATAGCCAGGACATGGAAGCAACCTTGATGTCCATCAGCAGAGGAATGGATAAAGATGTGTTACATACATACTATGGAATATTTCTCAGCCATAGAAAGGAATGAGACTGTGCTATCTGCAGACACATGGATGGACCCAGAGACTGTCATTCAAGTCAAGTAAGTCAGAAAGCGAAAAACAAATATCGTATATTAATTAATGCATATATGTGAAATCTAGAAAAATGGTACATATGAATCTATTTGCAAAGCAGAAACAGAGACACAGAAGTAGAGAACAAATGTATAGACACCAAGAGGGGAAGGGCGGGTGGGCTGAATCGGGAGAGTGGGATTGAAATATATACATTACTATGTATGAAATAGATAACTAATGAGAACCTACTGTGTAGCACAGGGAACTCTACTCAGTGCTCTGTGGTGACCTAAATGGGAAGGAAATCCAAAAAAGAGGGGATATATCTATAGCTGATTCAAAGATGTACAACAGAAATTAACACAACATTGTAAAGCAACTATACTTCAATATAAATTAAAAACAAAAAACTCAAGCCTTAGCATCTTCAAAAGCAAATACAGAAACCTGGACAGACTGTTAAGGTAATTCTTCTGTGTTGTAACAGCAGTTGGCCATCATTAGGTGTGAACAAAGAACACTATTCATAACAAGTCAAGGTGAAGTGTTACTTTGCTAAACGGTCAACTGTCATATCAATCAACATTCCTTCCAGTTCTGTTCATCTGTTCAAAGGAAATGCCACTCTGCCCATTAAATTTCATCACTGTCCCCTTCTCCTGCTAGGTATATCAAGACCTGAGAAAACACAATGCAATTCATGGCTAGTTATAGGGAAACACATAAATGCTATCCACTACGTGAATAACCAGTGAAATTCATGACACAGTGGATGATCATACGTGTATATGATTTCAAGAAATGTAGCATGAATTTCACTTAATTGATTAATGGTAAAATATTAAACAGATAAGTTTACCTGAGAATGGAATTTATGCGCACAAGGCAAAACTGAGAGGTTATCTGGAGAGAGATTCTCATGACAGATCACACAAGGCTCTTCTTCCTCATCATCCTAGGGAAAACATACATATGGTTAAATTCAGCTCATTCTCTCTCCTAAATTTAAATGTATTTAGAATCAACAGTCTCAGTCTTACCAAATGATTGGCTCCCTCCTGTGAGACAGAGCCTTGTGAACCAAGGGGCCTCCGGGCTGGTTTTGAGGGCTGGGCAGCATTAGCCTGTGGTGGAGTATGGCTAGGTGAAACACGATTACCATTTGGCACTGATTTTCCTTGACTCTGAAAATAAGAATATCATACTTATTATTTTTTTAGAATTGCATAAGACAGGAAGAACTGACAGACTACCATAGAACAGGCTACAGTGGAATTTAGCAAAAGGGGAAATCAATCCTGAATATTCATTGGAAAGACTGATGCTGAAGCTAAGGATCTAATACTTTGGCCACCTGATGCAAAGAGCTGACTCACTGGAAAAAATCCTGATGCTGGGAAAGATTGAGGGCAGGAAAAGGGGGTGCACAGAGGATGAGATGGTTGGATGGCATCACTGACTCAATGGACAAGAGTTTGAGCAAACTCTGGGAGATAGTGAAAGACAGGGAAGCCTGGTGTGCTGCAGTCCATGGGGTCACAAAGAGTCAGACACAATTGAGCGACTGAACAACAACAAAAAGGCTAATAATCAGGTTCATGAGAAATCTTGAAGCAATTATGGCAATATAAGAACCAGGTAAAAACAAAAGTAACTCTAGGTGCTTTCGTAATTAAAATAAGTCTTTGCAGAAAATTAGAAAAAAAGAGTTTCCTTTATGAAATATTCAAAATAACCTCAACTTCAAAAGGCTCAGTTTTTTCTAGAATGATCAGGTGGTGTTTCCAACGCCATTGTCAAGTTTAATTGTTTAATATTAATATATGATTTAAAATGATTATAATTGATTTCCCGATCATGTTATGGAGATAATTAGTATAGCTAACTAAAGATAAGGGTCAGGAGATAGTTTTACTTTTAGTTTTCTGTTGTTTAGTTGCTTTTTTTTTTTTTTTTACCTGAGATTTCTTGGGGTCAATAAATTGGGAAATCTTGTGAACAATTTCATCAAATGTCAGTCCAGATAAGGACTTCCCATGAGTATCCTTCAATTTCCGTAAGAAATCTGTAAGCTCCTTTCTGGAAAAGATCAAGGAAAGAGTAGTGGTCATTCTCCTACTGCCCTGAAGATGTGCCCTCCAAAGGAGATATAAAATCCTATCATAGGATAATATCCACAGTACAGACATGACCCTTTGGATCTCTGATCTAAAAACGTGATCATGGGTCCATCTGCATTTATCTTAAACCAGAATGAAAATTCCTGCTAATGTGCTCATTAAGGATACTTAATGTGTTCACAATTGATAAAGTTTAGTATTTATTTTCTTCCCCCAATGAGATTTTAACTGTTTATAAAAGCTCAGTTGTGAAAATCAAATTTGCTATCTAAATACTTATTTATGTACTGAGCCTCTTTATATTGTACTTCTCAATGTTCTCTTACTCTAGAGAGACTAGAATATTTCTTTTCAATTATGTTACTATCAGTCTCATTGCGCTATGAATTCTACTTTCATAAAATTCATAAACAGAAAATAAAGATTTAACAGAAAAGGAGAGCAAAGACTAAAAGACACATTGTGTGATAAAGAAACCTAGGAGTATTTTAATCTACATGCTATTTTTCAGTTCCCATGGCCCACTAACCCAAAGTCTGCATACACATTTTGGTAGGACAGGCTAGGATGATAAAATATTTTTTCTCAAATGAAATGTCATGTCACCAGCCTTATAAAAGTATCTTTGATTTACTATTTATTTTCTATAAACATTTTTTACCAACTATAGTTTTACCAACTATATTAAAATTCTATTTTCATTTTCTATTCATCATTATGTTTACAAAACCATAATGTAACCATGAAACATAATAGTATATAGTGTTAAATAAAAGCATTGGCCTTCAAATGAAAATGCTGGTGAAAACTAGAATTCTTTGATACAAGATTAAAATAAAAGACACTTCATTTCTGGAGGAGTAGAATTAAATAGCTTTCTGCGAAAGTCAGAACTGTGAAAAGCACAGTAAAATAATGATTTCTTGCATTTAACTGTGTTCCTTAACAAAGAAACCATAAGAACCCTCAATAAATTAAGGAAATCTGATTATGTTTGTGCTTATATAGCATACAATTCACTTAAAATTCACTTTGGAAATAGGTTATTAAGATAATTATTGTAGCTAGTGGAATTAAAACTGGATAGGTTTATAACTAGCTGTACTTTCATTAAACAAGCAAGCCTAAATTCAAAAGTTCATTCCCTCGTGACTTAAAACTAATAATTTTCGTGGCGAGGTTTAGCATTTATACTGAAAACTATCCCTTCTTAATGAATTTCATTTTCCTTACCAAGGTGATGGTTAGGAAATACCTGTACCTTCTGTGTGTTGGGAGGAGGGAGGGTGAGTGTTGTTTCTCTGAAATGTTTCATTGGCATAATTATGGCTATGGAAACTGTAGTATGATCTGCTCACAACACTAAAAGAGACTAAGCTACCTGGTCTGCTGTGGAAAGGCAGTTTTCAGCCTCTCTGTAATCTTCTCCCAATTCATCATAAGGGGATCACTTCCTAGACTTGCACTGGGAGGCATAGCTTCTCCCACAGGAGCCGGCAGTGTCCAGGCTATGCTAGTCATCTGTAAGAAACACAGTTATGTCATCAGCTTCAATTACGGGGAAGCAAAGTTCCATGTCAACATGACATCTCCATACCTCAGAAAATGGGTACAATAAAGACGAATATTGCCATGCATGTTCCCTTTTTAGAAGTTTTTTTCCCTTAACCAGCACAATATTTCTAATTATTTATATATGTTTACCTTTATTTTTAAAATGGCACATACTAGTCTCAGTAACTGCAAACATAAACAGAAATACAGAGTGTGCATTTCTGACAGCAACCTAGTTTGTTAATAGGGGAATAAATAAATAAACTGTAGCATATCTAATCAAGTCCTTAAAAATAGATCTATATGTCTGAGCATAAGAGATATCCATAATATAAAAAAAGTCTATGGCACAGCATTTATGGTAGAATTCACGTTATATTAAAATATTTTTCAAATGTGTATGCATAGAAAAAGGACTGTAAGATATAAAATAATCCATAAACTGTGATTATTTTCTAGGATTCAACAGCAGGGTAGTTTTGCTTTCTACTGTATATAGTATATATTTTGTATACACTATGTGTATTGTATTTTTCTAATTATAAAAGTAATTAATAAAATTACTAATAATTACTAATAATAAATATAAGATAAAATTATTAATCATAAAAGGCAAATAATAAAGTTTAATTTTCAATTAACTAAATAAAGACAAGAATACTACTAAAGTGTTTGCCCAATGTCTCAAAATGTCACATGGGTGGTATATGGAAGTTGTAGTGACAACTCAGAGCCATGAAACCATCAAACAAAAATTGCCCCATATTTTATGATAGTTCTTTCTTAGAACCATTAAATTTCTAATTAATTAATATCAATATGTGAATATTTTTAAGTGCCTTATCTGATTATTAGCATAATTATAAACAAAGTCTCTTCTATCTAAGATTACAGATTATTTTAAAATAGAAGGTTACTACTTATGAAAAACTAGCAACTACTAACAGTCACTGAAATTACTCATACAAAGCCTGGTAAGTCAGAGAAAGAGCAGAATATCCCCAGAAATCTGGGTTTGCCTCAGTGTCCAAGCTTTTTCAGAGGAATCAGAAAGTAATCCTATTAGAAGGCCGAGGTACTTTAAAATTTTACAGATCCTCATAGAATGTTGCAGGAGCAAAACACATCAGCAACACTGAAATATCAAGGTGATAAAAAAAATGTGGTGCTTAATAAACATGTTAAAGATTAGATACATATTTGCTTGTAGAGAGGCCTCTATACAAGTAAGTAAATCTATTTGACTATACATTTCAAAGGGAGTCTGTCAGCAATATACAGGTACAGAATAAACCTCAATTCATTAGAATGCAGTTACGACAAACTCAAGATTAGAGACTTTTTCATTAATTATATTAAACATCAATCTCCTGTGAGGTTTTTTAATAAAAAGTATACCTTGACCAAGATTACAACTAATAATCCTAATCATTTTAAACTTCTTTACTTCTCCAGGTTCTGATAAAGCTTATCTGGCTCTTTGTAAATAAGAAAATTTGTAACTCTGCAGTATAACATGTTTCAGGGTGATTCTATTTATATTACCTGCTTATAGATAAACAATGTCCTATAATATACACATATGTATCTATGTATAAAAAATTTTTCTTTTGCTTTGTGGCATAATGTGACTTGGCTTCTTTGCTTTTCAATCTACCCAACAACCATGCTAAATATAAACTATCTCTTAAAAATATCAATCTCAAACTATTTCAGAAGCAAAACTAAGAATTCTCTACTATAATATCAGATTTATCTTTGTATCTAAAAACTAAACTATTATCACTTAATGAAATAGTTAATATATGTAATGCACTTAACACAGTACCTCATGGACATACTCATTCAGTTATCATCATTATTTACTTTATTAAATAAATGAACAAAGAGAACACATTCATTCTGAGAGTCTACTGTGACAATGGACTAGTTAATGTCTATTCTATCAAGAGGGTTTTTTACCAAGGGAGATCTAGATTGACCAGTTGCAGAGACGATTCCAGAACAAACGGCAGGCATTTGAGGAACAGTGAGTATGGGTCTAAAGAAAGATTCTTTCACAATGGGTCTTCCCAAGAACTGCTGCATCTAATATGGAAAAGATAGAAAATAAAAATAAACCCCCCACATAATTATGTAGTCAATAATATAAACTCATAGAGCAATGAATTTTTGGGGGAGGAGGAAAACTGATTTGAAATCTAGATATAAAGCATATTAGAAACAGTGCTGTTATAAAACTAGTTAAATATATGAATATTTGAAAAAGGCAGGGAGCAGTAAAATACACTAAAGAGCACAGAGAGAGAAGAGAACTTGATTCTAGTCCTACTTTCTTTCCATCTTGCTGGGTAGCCTTGGATACCAAGTTATTAATCTATAAAATAAGAGTTGAGATTAGATGATCTGTAAAGTTCTCTGCCAAATGGAATAATGCAAAGGACTGTACAAAGGAGTTCCTCGGTGAGTACTCTCCATACTGATAAACAATATTGACACTCAGAAATTCACTAAAGAATCAAAGTTGTCTATAGAAAATACTACTTTTGCTATTATGTATTGAAAGGACCTTTACCACCTGGTGGAGTTCTGAACTTATGTTTAGTTTCAAGGATAGGAGAAAGCTAAAATGGGGTGGGCCAGGGGGATAAACCCTCCTACAGTGACTTTTAGACATGCCTGTGGATGTTGCTGAACTTCCCAGGGATTCATAGAAAGCTACCCCTTCTTAGAACCTACCAATGTGATGGATACCTTATTGGCTGGACTACAAAACAGGAAAAGTTTATGGGACATCTACTATGTGCCAGGTCTAGCAGCGGCATAAAGTAGAAGTTCACCTATTTGTTGAATTTAAAAAATGAACATCAGTATAGCTCTTAAGTAATGATACTGAAACCAGAAAGGTGACAATTACTGCTGCTAAGTCACTTCAGTCGTGTCCGACTCTGTGCAACCCCATAGATGGCAGCCCACCAGGCTCCCCCGTCCCTGGGATTCTCCAGGCAAGAACACTGGAGTGGGTTGCCATTTCCTTCTCCAATGCATGAAAGTGAAAAGTGAAAGGGAAGTCGCTCAGTCGTGTCCGACCCTCAGCCACCCCACGGACTGCAGCCTTCCAGGCTCCTCCGTCCGTGGGACTTTCCAGGCAAGAGAACTGGAGTGGGGTGCCACTGCCTTCTCCAATTACTGGGGAACTTTATAATGGAGACAAGAATGACATTTGACTCCTAACATCACTAAATGAGAGACAGTGTCTTCTAATGTGCATATACTTCACCACCTATAAGGTACTCTTGCTAAAAATACTGACCCTGATTCTAATTTAACGCTCTAGACCTATGATCAGTTTATAGGAAATAGCAGAACATGTATAATGACATTATAAGGATGTAATCAGTTACATCAATAATACAGGAAATTAGTTTTTCAACAAATAAATGATGTGAATAAGAGAGAGGGTGTTGGGTAGCTGTTACAACTTTAAAGAAAAATAATCAGCCAAATGAAATTATAAACCTTGTTTGGATTGCTTTTTAAAAAATAAGGGTTTTTAAAGTAATGGTAATTATAATCAAATTGGAAATATTGTTAATCTAGTTAAGAAAAAGACATTTTTGAAACAATTTGGGAAATATGAATTTTAATATCAGATATAAAAATTATAATTTTCTTAGGAGAATGGTGGTGTGATTACAGCCAATAAGAGTAAGAGTCTTCATCTTTTAGGAATGCATACCAAAGTATAAATGGATGAGATTATATGATATATAGGGTTTACTTTAAAATGTCCCAGTGGGGAGGAAGGAAGGAATAACATGAAACAAGATTGATAAAATTTCATTATGATGTTGAAGATGGCTCTTGGGTTCACAGAGGTTCATCATTATATTTTTATGTATGTTTCAATATATTCATAATATAAAGTTCTTAAATAACAAATGGTGATTCTGAATCAGTGGTCCTGTTCTTTTTGAGGACAACAATTACCTAATATTACTTTGAGAATTAGACAGCCAGGGTATAAAAATCAAAATATAATGAAACACATAAAAATACTGGGTTAAACTAGGAAGAGTACCCATTATTCCAGACTTCCCAGGTTAGAGCACTATATTTATTTAAAAAGCCTGATGACCATTCTTTATAATACTAGAATTTCAGAGAGACAGACGTTAGTGATCAGATCATCCAGGACAATTTCTTTCTTTTTTTTTTATTTTATTCTTTAACTTCACAATTATTGTATTGGTTTTGCCATATATCACCATGAATCTTGATTTGTCAATAGGAAAACCAAGTCTGAGGCAGCTGATTTTCCCCAAACCAACACAGTTCTTCACAGTTAGGACCTGAACCCAGACCTCTAGTGTATTCCCATTGTACAATACCGCCTGAATTTATACTGAAAGAATGGTCACATTTCTAGCATCTGTGCTTTTAAACTGTTCCACTAATGCTCAGTGGTCACTAATGCCTGTACTTTAACACAACAGTCTTAAAGTGACTCTCTGATCAAGCACAGCAGTGACTCTCGTTAAGAAGCACAAAAGATACACGTGCACCTCTTAAATGTTTGAAAAGGATGCTTATGAATTCTACTGAGCCTAACTGCCAGTGGGTTTTTGCCCAACAAAGATCACGGCATCTGATCCCATCACTTCATGGGAAATAGATGGAGAAACAGTGGAAACAGTGTCAGACTTTATTTTTTGGGGCTCCAAAATCACTGCAGATGGTGACTGCAGCCATGAAATTAAAAGACGCTTACTCTTTGGAAGGAAAGTTATGACCAACCTAGATAGCATATTCAAAAGCAGAGATATTACTTTGCCAACAAAGGTCCGTCTAGTCAAGGCTATGGTTTTTCCTGTGGTCATGTATGGATGTGAGAGTTGGCCTGTGAAGAAGGCTGAGCGCTGAAGAATTGATGCTTTTGAACTGTGGTGTTGGAGAAGACTCTTGAGAGTCCCTTGGGCTGCAAGGAGATCCAACCAGTCCATTCTGAAAGAGATCAGCCCTGGAATTTCTTTGGAAGGAATGATGCTAAAGCTGAAACTCCAGTACTTTGGCCACCTCACACAAAGAGTTGACTCACTGGAAAAGACTCTGATGCTAGGAGGGATTGGGGGCAGGAGGTGAAGGGGACGACAGAGGATGAGATGGCTGGATGGCATCACTGACTCAATGGACATGAGTCTGAGTGAACTCCGGGAGTTGGTGATGGACAGGGAGGCCTTGGCGTGCTGCGATTCATGGGGTCGCAAAGAGTTGGACATGACTGAGCAACTGAACTGAACTGAACTGAACTGAAATCTGGAAAGCCACATCAGACATAAGCAAGTCTCTGAAAGGATGAGGATGTAGAGGTCAAGGTTAGATAATGTTTGTCAGTTATAGTGTCACATATAGCTGTCACAGACAGCTGACACCAGTCTGATTCCAGAAAACTCCAAAGAACAACTCTGTATCTAGCTTCCAAGTCTCTGGAGCCATTTTATGTTTAGAGTCATGGGAGAGTTTACAACCTACAGGCAGAAGGCAACAGGGTTTCTAGAAATCCTACTATGTTACTTCCCATAGAACTAAAGGGAATCTGGGATTTGTCATCTATGCAACACATTCCTTATCAGAAGAATTGGCAAAGATGTTGTTCAAAGCCTAGAATAAAAATATCCACAATACAAAGCTCCTATAAAACTTGAACTAATCAAAAATATAAAAGGCAATCCTCTCATTCTAAATTAAAGCCTATGTGTATCATAGAATACTTTCTCAGCTCTAAATATACACAGTGGAGTATTACTCAGCCATTAAAAAGAATACATTTGAATCAGTTCTAATGAGGTGGATGGAACTGGAGCCTATTATACAGAGTGAAGTAAGCCAGAAAGAAAAACACAAATACAGTATACTAACACATATATATGGAATTTAGAAAGATAGTAACAATAATCCTGTTTACGAGACAGCAAAAGAGACACTGATGTATAGAACAGACTTTTGGACTCTGGGAACGGGAGAGGGTGGGATGATTTGGTAGAATAGCACTGAAATATGTATAATATCATATCTGAAATGAGTCGCCAGTCCAGGTACGATGCCTGATAACGGATGCCTGGGGCTGGTGCACTGGGACGACCCAGAGGGATGGTATGGGGAGGGAGGAGGGAGGAGGGTTCAGGATGGGGAACACATGTATATTTGTGGTGGATCCATCTTGATGTATGGCAAAAGCAATACAATATTGTAAAGTTAAGCAAAAAAAAATTTAATTAAAAAAAAAAAAAAAAAGTTCTGCTTTTGAAACACAGTGTTGCTGCTAAGTCGCTTCAGTCGTGTCCGATTCTGTGTGACCCCAGAGATGGCAGCCCACCAGGCTTCACCGTCCCTGGGATTCTCCAAGCAAGAACACTGGAGTGGGTTGCCATTTCCTTCTCCAATGCATGAAAGTGAAAAGTGAAAGAGAAGTCGCTCAGTCGTATCCAACTCTTAGCAACCCCACGGACTGCAGCCTTCCAGGCTCCTCTGTCCATGGGATTTTCCAGGTAAGAGTACTGGAGTGGGGTGCCATTGCCTTCTTCAAAATTCTGCTTTTGAAACACAGTGTAACCCCACACAATTCACATATTAATAATTTTTAAGTTTTTTAATATACTGAACTAGTATTTGTAGAAATAATATTTTCAAAGTTCTATTACAAGCAAAAATGCTAATGTCAAAAGTGATCTACCCCTAAATATATCACAGCTTTTTTTTCTTATCCTCAGATCTGTTATCATAATAAAAGCTATCATCTAGTGGTTCTGTTCCAAAAGGTCTTTTGGAAAGCTGTTATGAGTTTATTGGGCTAAGGTACTATGTTTCACTTTTTTCACTTTTTCCCCCACTATGTTTCCCAGAATGCTAACATAAATAGTATGGTATAGAGATTAGTTTGTTTGATGAAGACCCATTTATCCCTAGCCATTATCAGGGAAGGGACCTAAATGAAAGCTGTCTTTGATGTTTAAAGGTAAGAATAGAAGATAAAAGTTATGGAAACAAGGTCTGAAGTAGAAGTGGAGGAGTGAAGTCCAGCCTGATAGGGTATTACGCTGAGAGGTTTCAGTAGTCTAGTGGCAGTTTGAGGGTGTTTGGGAATTCTGAGCATTCATCAGTCTTCTCCCACCATATAAAGTGATTGACAGGATGAATGAGCATACATTACCTCTTTAGATATCAAATGCATTACTAAAATCCAATGATACAACCTATCTCTTGGCCTCAGCTGAGCCAACAAACTAGTCATGCCATCTGTAGATGATACAACAGGAATAGACGTAATTACCAATGATACGCACAACATGTGCCCTATCCACTCTGAAGACACATGAACGTAGTGCTTATTCAGTGTTTTACAGTTCTCACCATTTTATCAAGATGAGGATGGTGACTGTTCAAAATCATATGCAACTGATTCTTGAACAACACAGGTCTGAGTTGTGTGGGTCCACTTATATGCCTATTTTTTTCAACAAATATAGTCCCTGTATTTTCATTTTATATATCTTTAAATGCAGAGAGAGTTTGCATTTGATACATGGAATAAAAAAACTAGGGTTCGAGTCTTGATTCTATCTAAACTGTTTCAGCTTTCTGCTCTTGGGTAGTCATTTATCAAATTCATTGTTTTTAAGTAGAGCAGTACTCAGATTCCTGACTGCATGGGGGGTTGGCACCGCCCAACCCTTGTGTTGTTCAAGAGTCAACTATTTCTTACCAGTATCTCAGGACTGGGAGGTGGTGGAGGAAGCTGGATTGGAGGCAATGTACTCAAGGCAAACCCTTGCTTCACCTTGTTAATTTGTTCATTGTATTGTGTCTAATATAAGAAGAGAAACAATATTTTACAGCAAAATCAACTTCAAAGGAAAAGCATATGGAAATACTTGATGTAGCTTTGAATAGTTCAACACAGGTTAGTGATTCTCAATCCAGTATGCCAAAAATAATATAAAAATAATTTTTGACATAAAACAACCCTATGCACTACTCTCCATAAATGTAAATATTAATAGTTGTGTCTTTAATAGTGTCTATTGAGTGACAAGGTATAATGACACATAATTCACAGATCTCCGTGATAATTCCTCAGTGTTTTCATAATTTTTAGCCCCCAAATGGTAACCACTGATTAAAGTAAACAATGTCTAAAGATCAAGAAGATATATATAATACACTAGCTGATCAATATGGGAAAAAAAGTATTTGTAACAGCTTGCTGCTGCTACTACTGCTAAGGTGCTTCAGTCGTGTCTGACTCTTTGCGGGCCCATAGATGGCAGCCCACCAGGAGCTTAACTATTTGTAAATGTTCATTTTAGAAGTGGAGGGAAAGGTTTAGAAAAAACTTATTAAATGTCCACATTTTTTTTATCTTAAAAGTTATACCTTTAGCTTTCTCCAGTTCCCCATATAGCTTTGTTTTTTTCCTGTTGGATTTTGCCAAAAGTAAGACTCCCAACCTTTTAGTTTAAAAACATACTTTCTAGATTATTGGCATTTTGGTCCCCATTTTGCTTTCCATATTACTTTGTAAACAACCCACAAGAGTGGAAAGAAAAAGTCTTAAAACATTTAGAAACTTTCATATACAGGACATGTTCTTAGAAGAAAATCATGATAGAGAACAAAGGGCAGATCTTTCGAGGCCAGAACTTTTAATAAACCCAATAAAAATGCTAAGCATCACTAAAAGCTGAGGATGAACGAATCCAGGAAAGAAACAGGGAAGACCAACAAGGACAAAGCTAGACAAGTAGATAGTGCCTTGAAGCAGCTCTTTGTAACTGAATGTCATTGTTTTCCTGGCAGTATTATGGAATCACAAAACAATCAACATTATATATCAACTGTAATATATAAATATGAAATTATTCTAAAAACAAATGAATAAACTAATAAATATTCAGTGGTTTACCTCTTCACAGATTACCTTTGGCACAGTCCTAATTCTATTACATGAATAATTAAGAATTGATTACTTTGCATTAGGGAGTAATTATTCATACATAAAAACTTTAACATTGAAAACTAATATAGGTATTCTTGGCCTTCTTTTTAATTCTATAAACATATAGTTACTCAGATAAAGTTAAAACATTCAGTTATGATTGGAGCACAGTTAGCTTTGGAATTCTAAGGAAGTTAAGTGTGAGGCACAATTTTTGAATTACTAAACCAAGAACCTCAAAGAAGACATGTAAGAGTTAGGATGCTATCTACAATCAACTACATGGAAGTAATCAAACCTCAGAAAGGCATACTTTAATAATTGCAATGAAAAACATGTTTTCCTTAAATTTCTGTTGTCATTCAGTCATGTCCAATTCTTTGTGAACCCACGGACTGCAGCATGCCAGGCTCCACTGTCCTTCATTATCTCCCAGAATTTGCTGAAACTCATGTCCATTGAGTCAATGATGACATCCAACTATCTCTTCCTCTGTTGCCCCCTTCACTTCCTGTCCTCAATCTTTCCTAGCATCAGGTCTTTTCCAATGAGTTGGCTCTTTGAAACAGGTGGCCAAAATATTGGAGCTTCAGCTTTGGCATCAGTCCTTCCAATAAACATTCAGGGTTGATTTCCTTTAGAATTGACTGATTTGCTCTCCTTGCTGTCTAAGTGACTCTCAAGAGTCTTCTCCAGCACCACAGTTCAAAAGTATCAATTCTTCAGTGCCTGGCCTTCTTTACAGCCCAGCTCGCACATCTGTACAAGGCTCCTGGAAAAATCATAACTTTGACTATATGGACCTTTGTTGGCAAAGTGATATCTCTACTTTTTAATACACTGTCTAGGGCTTCCCTCATAGCTCAGTCAGTAAAGAATCTGCCTGCAATGCAGGAGACCCAGGTTCAATTCCTGGGTCTGGAAGATCCCCTAGAAAAGGAGATGGCAATCCACTCCAGTATTCTTGCCTGGAGAATCCCATGGACAGAGGAGCTTGGCAAGCTACTGTCCATGAGGTTGCAAGAGTCAGATATGACTTACTGACTAAACCACCACCAGGTTTGTCATAGCTTTTCTTCCAATTGTTTTTAATATTAGATTTTTTAAAAGTGTATACCATCTACACCATTGAGTCAATTCACTCTAAACACTTCATGACTTACCCTGAGGAATGCAATCTTGTTTCTAACATCTGTCACAATGGCATTCCAACTGTCTACTGCAGCCTTTAATTGAAGTGATTTTAGGTTGCTGGTACAAAAATGGAAACACAAAAGAAAGTTCTTTGTATTATGCCACTTAGATTTCCAAAAGTTTCTATTATGTTCCCTAGTATTTATGTAAATAAAACAAAACAACAAAATTACCTCTATCACCAGTTGCCTCAAATGGGAAGAAAGTTGTATGGAAGGACTTGTTACTAAAAGTTTTAAGACTAGGAAACAAAGACAAGATTTCTTTTTTAAACAGTGGCTATGGGGGAGGGGGGGGGGGGGAGGGGGGGGAGAGAGAGGGGGAGGGGGGGGGGGGGAAAAAAAGAAAGAGCGAGGGAGAAGAAGGGGGGGGGGGGGGGGGGAGAGGGGGGAAAAAGCGGACACGACTGAGAGACTGATCTGATCTGAAACCTATAACCTCTGCTTCCAGAACACTAAGTTTTTTCTATCTTGGCAATATTTTTTAGGAGATACTATAAAACCTTTGTACATGAATCCCTCCACTAAAGAAGGCAGGCAAAGAAGACCAAGTAGGGAAATTGCCCTAGCCATCTAGTTTGGTTTCCCAGGTGGGTAAAGAACCCACCTACCAATGCAGAAGATATAAGAGATGCAGGTTCAATCCCTGGGTGGGGAAGATCCCCTGGAGAAGGGGATGGCAACCCACACCAGCATTCTTGCCTGGAGAATCCCATGGACAGAGGAGCTTGGCGGGCTACAGGGAAGAGTCATGGGACATGACTGAAGTGACCTGGCACTCACATGTGCATCAGTGCACGAGCAATCTCAAAGATGTTGACTCATCTTGGAAGCAGGTTTTGGACCATTTTCACATTAACCTTGACATCACAGGGCCATGGTTGGCCTATAAGGCTCTCTTGTAAATTAGAAAAAGGTATTTCCTACAAAAAGGCAAATCACAAAGAAGTACCTCCTTTGCAAGGATGAATTATAGATTTCTGTCTCTATAAATGTATAAATTGCACAGACACAGCAGCTCTGCCAAGCAGCCTACCAAATGATTTAAGTAAAACAGTTTTAAGGTGTTTAGGGTCTGGTATCTCTAGAAGAGAGATTTCATGTGGCCTTTCAGAAGGTTCTATCTGTTATAACATCCCCACCCCAGAATCACCCAGCACAATAACTTTAAAAGAGCCTAACAAGTTATCACTGAGATCATCTCATACAAAGAAGCTTGCTGCTAAGCTGCTAAGCCATTTCAGTTGTGTCCAACTCTGTGCAACCCCAGAGACGGCAGCCCACCAGGCTCCCCCGTCCCTGGGATTCACCAGGCAAGAACACTGGAGTGGGTTGCCATTTCCTTCTCTAATGCATGAAAATGAAAAGTGAAAGTGAAGAAAGTGAAGTTGCTCAGTCGTGTCCGACTCCTAGCGACCCCATGGACTGCAGCCCACCAAGTTCCTCTGCCCATGGGATTTTCCATGCAAGAGTACTGGAGTGGGTTCCCATTACCTTCTCCACAGTATATCCTAGGAATCTTGTTAAACATCAGAGATTCTGATTCTTCAGAACTGAAGAATAATGACGATTATATTGAAATAATAATCATTAAAAATAGTGATGCACTGGTCCCAGAGATTTTTAACTCAATTAATTTCTTAAGTTTAAAGGTGTACTTAGTAAAATTACAAATTGAAGAAGAATCCTATGCAACCTGCCCCAAATTTGAAAACCATTCATTTGTAGCACAGTAGCAAACTGCCTTTAACACAGTTTTAGGTATTAATGATGATTTTCCCTCAGTGTATTTTTCCAAAGGCATTTAAAATCAAGCATTAAGAGAAAAGAATTAGAAAAAGTTTTCCAGTTGGAATCCACCTTGTTTTGTAAATATCTAGTCTTTATGCATGTCTCTGACTGAGACTTTATCTGCTTCATTGTAGAGGAAGGGAAAAATCTGCTAGCAGCTATTACTGCCCTTAATAGACTTCTCCGTGCTACAGCAGGAGCAACAAAGTAAAAGCTCAAAGTGATTAAATGACATCTGAGGGTTAAAAAAAAAAAAAGTCTTCTTCATTCCAAAGATTCTGGTGTCATATATGTAAAACACAACACATATTATGTTCAACCCTGGAGCCACCTGTGAGATCTCAGAGCTCAAGACACATTAAGGAAGAGGGACAGGTTACCTTGCTGCCATATGAGTCGCCCTGGCAAGCTGACTGAGGCATTCCTTTTCAGTCTGCTCTAGATGAAGCAAACCAAAATCTCTACGACACTGTAAGAAATATACCTACAGATTTTTGAGAGAAAGAAAAAGAAGTGAAAGATGTCCTTATAGGAGAACATATTTTTCTTCAAACATTTCAAGTAAATTTAAAGCTATTTTTAAAAGATCTCTTCTAATAGCACCTGAGCTTCTTTCCTGACCATAACACATTAAAGCTCTTTGATCAATCCTGAAGTTCTACTATTTTTATTCAAAAGTTACTTGGTTGGTAAACATTTCAGAACATTAGTTTTCAAACTTGCATATGCAATGGAATCATCTCAGAAACTTTAAACAATGGTGCTTTGGTTCCAGAGATTCTAATGTAATTGATTCTAGGTGCAGCCTGGTAAATGGGGTTTTTAAAAGCTCTCAGATTATGCAGCATAGTTTCAGTCCATTCAGTCGCTCAGTCATGTCCGATTCTTTGTGACCCCATGAACCACAGCACGCCAGGCCTCCCTGGTCATCACCAACTCCCGGAGTTCACTCAAACTTATGTCCATTGAGTCCGTGATGCCATCCAGCCATCTCATCCTCTGTTGTCCCCTTCGCCTGCCCCCAATCTCTCCCAGCATCAGAGTCTTCTCCAATGAGTCAACTCTTTGCATGAGGGGGCCAAAGTATTAGAGTTTCAGCTTTAGCATCAGTCCTTCCAAAGAAGACTCAGGACTGATCTCCTTTAAAATGGACTGGTTGGATCTCCTTGCAGTCCAAGGGACTCTCAAGAGACTTCTCAAACACCACAGTTCAAAAGCATCAATTCTTCAGTGCTCAGCCTTCTTCACAGTCCAACTCTCACATCCATACATGACCACAGGAAAAACCATAGCCTTGACTAGACGAACCTTTGTTGGCAAAGTAATGTCTCTGCTTTTGAATATGCTATCTAGGTTGGTCATAACTTTCCTTCCAAGGAGTAAGTATCTTTTAATTTCATGCCTGCAATCACCATCTGCAGTGATTTTGGAGACCAAAAAACTAAAGTCTGACACTGTCTCCACTGTTTCCCCATCTATTTGCCATGAAGTGATGGGACCAGATGCCATGATCTTCATTTTCTGAATGGTGAGCTTTAAGCCAACATTTTCACTTTCCTCTTTCACTTTCATCAAGAGGCTTTTTAGCTCCTCTTCACTTTCTGCCATAAGGGTGGTGTCATCCACAAAGTTTAAGCACACTCAAAAGAAGTTCTGCTATTTGACTTTTGTTTTAATTTATGAAGGAGTAAGAAAACAATGAGACCATATAGGACTATGCCAACCAAATGGGGCTTAGAGGTCATCTAGTCTGATGTCTCTCCATGTATTATTGATGCATGGTCATTTGGCCTTTGTTTTTTTCTATGGATCACTCAATATTCACTGAAGGTAGCTTACTATACTCTTGGACAGCATTAAGTGTTTCTAAAATTAATAACTGAAGTAGAAACTTTCCAATTAAAAGCAGTGAAAAAGTCTACAAACTTGAGTTCTTAAGGTAATCTGAGGTTGTTTTCTTTCCCCAGTTAAATTTAATACTCCATTACATCACTCTCCAGGGATTTTTGGTACAGATATCAACCCTTGATTGTTGAGCTCTGGATTTCAGAGTACTCTGTTAAAAATAGACTTTACCCATGACAAAGGTGAGAGGTTTGTGATGATTTTAATGTCAATGAGCTATCCAAAAATTTGAATTTTATTGTACATCAAGATTGGTTATCTACAAATAAAAATTACACACATACATAAAATCGCATTTCTTTTGAGAAATCCTAGCTGTGGTGTTCAAAAATAACTTAGGAGAGACTGGATGACTTTCTAGGGGAAGAGGTAAGTTAGTTTTTGACTGGAATGTATGGTGTGTGTGTGGTTTTGAAATATCTATACAGTTAAACAGAAAAGAAAGGATTTATTATAGCAGCAGTGAAATATTATTCTTAGACATTTGGCTTAGTCACCTGGTTTAATAAGAATTTCGAAAAGCAGTATGATATATATACTGAAGCAAACCAATTTCTTGGAGTCATTTGGGGGAAAACAACATAAGATCATCAACCTTCAAGTAAACATACAAAATGCCAATGAGTCAAAAGAAAAGCACAAGCGTTTGAACTGTGTTTTTCTGGCTGGTCATAAGATGTCTTAATTCTGTTTATTCAAAAAACAATCTTTTCAAAATTCTTTAGTATTTTAGTATTTACTAGTACACAAGTAAAACTTCCCTCCCCAACTCCATCTCTCTCTCTCTCTTTTTTTTTTTTACCTCAGCTGTTAAAGCCCTGCTAGTTTCTGCATTCAGTTTGCTTAAGTATGTTTTAATCGTGCTTTCCAGATTATGCTTCTCCATTTCCCACTGAGATCTGAAATATATGATAATTAAAGAGTCAGTAACATTGCAGCAAGGTCAGACTCTTCCACTTTATTCAGGAGGCACACAGATACAAGCTATTCAATGAATAGGAAATGATTTCCTGAAAACTATACAGCACACAGAAGCAAGAAGAAACACTGCTTAACCCTTAGTGTTATCCTTTACTATCATGAGTGTGGAAGGTTTAAAGTTGTCAGTACACAGGTTATGATTTAAAACTTGGCTCTGAAATCAAGCTGTCTGAAGATGAATCTGACCTTCATAACTTATTAAATGTGAAATCATGAACAAGTTACTTCTCTATACCTCCGTTTCCTCACATAGAAAAATGGAGAAAACTATATTACTTACCTCAAAGAGTTGTTGTGAAACATTCATTCAGATAATATATATCAAGTACTTGCATCTGGCACATATTAAGTACTAAGTAATAAGCTATTATTATTAACAAATTTTACATCAAATAAAGTTTCTACAAGCCTTTTTATGTTATAACAATAGCAACCACCCCTGTTATAAAGCTACATCACTGTATTAAAATATTTTACTGGTTATCTCAGCGCTCATGTTCAGTACCTCAGAATGAAAACAATTCCTGTAGGCTGAGAAAGAGAGGAGGAGATGCTGATAAGGATATTATTTATGAACGACATTATGGAAAATGGCTACCTATGAGGTTTCTCTTTTTCCTAACCCATTTCAACTTCCTACACTTGAGCCCCAGAACACTAGACCATACATACCAAATTATATTCCCAATGAAAGCATTTAATTGGACATATAGCCATTGTAATCGGAACTTTTTCACAAGGCTTTCCTCAATGTTTTATTATTAGAAACATCTGGATGCTTGAATACCTGACAATACCTGACAAACATTTATGAGAAGCTTGATAAAACAATATGTTGTTAATATCCATTAAGACCAGAATATTTTGAGGGGAAAAATTATAAAATATGGAAAGAGTCAACAAAAAGGAATTATAATGCCATTGAAAGTTGTGAAAATTTTGCCTATGAGAGAAAAAAATAAATTGGATTTCATCAAGGAAGTAAAAACACAATCCACAGAATGGAAGAAAATATTTATAAATCATGTATCTGACAAGAAACTTGTGTCCAGAATATACAAAGAACTCTTAAAAGTCAACAGTTATAAGAGAAAAAAGTGAAAGTGAAATTCACACAGTCAAGTCTGACTGCGATCCCACGGACTGTAGCCTGCCTGGCTCCTCTGTCCACAGAATTCCCCAGGAAAGAGTACTAGAGAGGGTTGCCAATTTCTTCTCCAGGGGATCTTCCTGACTCAGAGATTGAACCCAGGTCTCCTGCATTGCAGACAGATTCTTTACCAATTTAGCCACTAGGGAAGCCCAGTGAAAGAGAAACAATCTAATATTAAAAATATTCAAAGGAAGTAAATGGACATTTCTCCAAGTAGATACACAAATAGACAGTAAGCACATGAAAAGATAATTATTAGGAAAATGCAAATAAAAACCACAAAGATACATACCACTTCACAAATACTATGATGGGTGAAACAAAAACAAGTAACATAAGTACTGGTGAGAATGTAGAGAATCAAAATACTCATACATTGCTGGTGGGATTGTAAAATGGTACAGTCACTTAGAAGACAGTCTGGCAGTTCCTCCGAAAGTTAAACACAGAGGTTACTGAATGTCTTACCAAGTCTGTTCTTAGGTATATACCCAAGAGAACTAAAAGCATATGTCCACACAAAAAAATCTGTATACAAACATTCATAACAGCATTACTGATAATAGTCAAAAACTGGAAACAAATGAAATGTCCATCAACTGATGAAAAATGTGGTATATCCACATAATGGAATATTATTTGTCCATAAAAAAGGAATGAGTACTGATACCTGCTGCAATATGGATGAACCTTGAAAACATCATGTTAAGTGAAAGAAGTTAATGAGCGAGGCATGTATTATATGACTCCATTTATATGAAATGTCCAGACTAAAAAAAAAAAAAAAAAGACTAGTGGTACTCCAGAAGTTGGGAGAAAAGAGAATCAGTGATTTCTAATGGATCCAGGGTTTCTTTTTAGGGTGATAAAAATGTCCTGGAATTGGACAGTGGTGACAGTTGTAATCCTCTGTGAATATACTAAAAACCAAGTAATTGTATACTTTAACAGGGTGAATCTTATTCTATATGAATTAGATCTCAAAACAACTATAAAAAAATGTATGAATCAGAACAAAACTTAGCCAGTTTCATAAAGCAGTCACAGATAGCAGTAATGATTGTAATAAAGAGAAAAGAACTCATAAGCCCTCGTCTCTGACAGTAGTCTATTGTAGGACCAGCTGTTTGTTACCTTTTCATAGAAAGTTGCTCTTTAAGGTTCTTGATTTCATTATCTTTAGCATGGCTCTGACGCTGTAATCTAAGAAGAAATAAAGCCATAAAATGTTAGAAATCATTTGTCATTAATAGTCAGAACAATTCTATTTGTAGCTGAGGAGGAACCAAGTATGTCCATCTTTTGTCAGAGTGCAGCACCTGTGTCCAGGGGGAGTGGTATGGAGCTACTGGTGTTTGGCTGGAGTAAATGTGTAATGCCAAAAAGTTTCATATTATTCTATCTTCCTTTCCCTCATCATTTGGTTAAAGGGAACAGACTTTCCTTGGTGCTTTAGTGCTCCCCTCCCCTGTGCTTACTAGCAATTCCATGTTGGAGATTTCTGCAGTGCCTTGTCTAGTATACATGGAAGGCAATAAGAAAAATCACTGTCACATCATTCCTCAAGTTCCAAGGTTTCTATACAATCACCTTTCTTCTTCTACCTTTCAGAATCTTCCTATGTTCGCTGTGTTCTATCCAGGGTGTTTTAGTTTTAAGGAGGACTTGCAACTCAAGAAGCTACTACCTGTTGGTGAAGTGGTGGTCCCTCTATTGTATGTAATTTTAATCCTCTCATATTAATCTATATTTTCCACAAGCTCACAGTTAATATCTGATACATCTTGGCATCTTTTACATGTCCTTGCATAATTGTTTGCACACTGTGGGAACTTGATAAATGTTTGGTGTCCTCACACAATGAACACACAAGCTAGAATTTTTCATGAGAACACTTGATTAGAGAATTTGATGGACTCAGCTTTTTACAACTGGTTGCTTACACTGGGTTAGGCATCAGAATTGAAGAGGAACATCTTAGATAGTGAAGGAGAAAGGCAGCTGCATGGGTGGCACTGCTTTCCTGATCTCTGATGCTATGTAACATACTCATTATCTTCCAGGCTAAAAGACAACGTTTTGAATCCTGAAGTGTGGTTTCTTAAGTGATGTCAGCCAGTTTAGTTTTCCCTAGCTATTTTAGGTCCACAAACCTGAAAGTGTTTGTAAGTGATATGTTGCCAGAGGTATGGCATCCTGTTCTTCCTTAAAACCCCTTCAGGTTGAATGATATGTTATGTGGGAGAAAATTTAAGACCAAAATCTCTGTCAAGCATTTTCCCAATTTTCCAATTGGCATCATGGGTTCCATACACTGAGGTACTCCCTAGAACCTATTTTCACTATTAGCAGTCTAGGAACTGCTACTGCTAAGTCACTTCAGTTGTGTCTGACTCTGTGCGACCCCAGAGACGGCAGCCCACCAGGCTCCCCCGTCCCTGGGATTCTCCAGGCAAGAACACTGGAGTGGGTTGCCATTTCCTTCTCCAAAGTGTGAAAGTGAAGTCACTCAGTCATGTCCGACTCTTCGCGAGCCCATGGAATACAGCCTACCAGGCTTATCCACCCATGGGATTTTCCAGGCAGGAGTACTGCAGTGGGTTGCCACTGCCTTCTCCGCTAGGAACTGCAGTGGATTTCAAATCAGACATCATGAATGACTGGTACTTTGTGGTATCACTGTTTATCAAAATAATATGTTACAAATTATACTACTATTGCACCCAATAGTGGTTTGAGTCAGTGGCTAGATTAAAAAGAATGAAGCAGGATACTAATTTTCCATATTAAATCAGAATTTTTAGTCTTAGGCATTTAATACTTAAGGTTGTAAGAGATATGAGATTGATAGGGGAGAAAACATTCTCCAGGAATTTGATTTGTTTTCAATATCTTGTGCTTAAAACACAAATACTCTCAGAAACCAACATTAAAAAGTATAAAATGGAGTCAGTGATGTCTTTGAGGAATGTAACTCTCATATGCTATAAACCAGCCAATCATTAGTCACATTTTTACAAATTAGAGCCATGACCTGAAAGTTAATTATCATTCTCATGTAATTCTATTATCTTCACACTTATGCAGCCAAAATATGAAAAGCTTGATATACAGAGTGAGCAGTTGCTTATTTCTCAATCCAGCTGGCAAGGCAAAACTACAGTGGGGTTTTTAGCAAGTGAAGTCCTTGTGGTTGGCAGTTCCTAACGTGCAGTCACAATGCCACCTAGTGGCTACATAGGGATTATTTTTTAACACAGGATTTTCTTCTATCAACAGATTTGCACTTACTTGGACATCTTACTGATTCCAAAAGCCACTTGTTGGTTAAGAGATGCGATGATTTTATCTTTCTTTTTAATCTGCATTTGGTTTTCTTGCCACCACAAAGTCACTGTTTTCAACTGTCTTTTGAAATCCTGATTAATGAAAAATATTATTTCAACTAATTTTGTTCAAGTCTTCAGAAATTTAAAGAAAAAAATTGGACTCTTCAAAAACTATCTCTAACTTGCCTCAGATCTAAGGGCAAAAATACTTACTTCACACTGATAGTGCAATTTACAAAGCTGCCATTGTCGAGAGCGCTTTTCCTTCTCAGTTTGTCCATATTCTGTAGTTATCTTATTGGTTGAGCCCTATTGAGCAAATGGAATATGCTTTATTTTTCTCTTTAAAAAAGCACTTAGGGGGCTTCCCTCGTGGCTCAGAGGTAAAGAATCCACCTACCAATGTAGGTGCCATGGGTTCAATCCCTCTCCTGGAAGATCCTATATTCTGTGGAGCAACTAAGCCTGTGCTCCACAACCAGAGAAGCCACCACAATGAGATGCATGCATACCGCAACTAGAGAGTACCCCCCCCCCCCCCCCCCCGCTGACTTGCCACAGCTACAGAAAAACCTATACAGCAACAAAGATGTAGCACAGAAATAAATAAGTAACTTTTTAAAAAAGCACTTAATATGACAGTTATTTAAAGGAAAAGCACTACTATTTTAGTTACTTGGTGGGTATTTAAGTTGCTAACTCATGCATTATAGCTTTCAACGCAAACATTCTCTGATTAGTTTAAATAAATCTACCTCTTTCCAATTACAGCACTCACTGAACAATACCAGAGTTACTTGTCTGCTGCTGCTACTACTAGATAATGTTACCTGCAAGCTCATCATTTTAAAAGTTTTTTTCGTAATGCTTTTGTTGTCACAAAATCATATGAAGTAGGTACTCGATATTCCTGTTTTAGAGATGATAAAACTAGGTAACTTGCCCAAGGTCACACAGTAAGTCAAAGAGCCAGAATTCTAACTCAGCCAATCTTGGTTGCTCAAGTACCTAATTATTACCTTAGGAATTATCACCTTAGGTTAATGTTCAATTTCTCCACTGGATTATAAACACTATCAATCACAGGGACCATATCTTGGCATACCTCTTGACACAAAGTAGGTGCTACGTGCTTTTTGAATAAATGAATGAATAAACATTTTTCAAAATGTGTGTGACATTTTCATTCTATTTTTGAGTTCTCATAGCTGTTGAATGAAAACTAAAGACCCCACATTTAAATCTTAGTGTGACATCCAAAGCCTAGAAAATGTCATTTCAGTTAAACTTTATGTATTTTAATTGGAAAGGAGACAGAAAGATATGACAATCATACTAATGTACTATCAGTCGGAGAATCATTTGCACTGTTTCCTTAGACAATCAATATTATTGATACTATATACTATATATTATTATACTCAAACCCTGGAACAGGTTATCATAAAATTATCTCAGTATAAAATTCTCATGGGTAAGTAAATCCTGTGGTTTTTCACAAAAAAAAGCTTTCATAGTTTTGTCTCATTAAGTGCTCTGTTAAGCACATAGATCATGCTCACGTGCACCTTCATATATGTATGTCATACCCAGCACTGACTACTAACAGGAAAGGAACCAAAAAAAGTGTTGTAACAGCCAAGTTTAATTATCTAAAAAATGAAAGTAGCTTTGTTTTATAAAGCTATTTTCCTAATGAAATTTAATCCAATGGGATTATGCTAGGGTATTTTTTCTTCCTTGTGTTATTTGAAAACTCTTTATAAGGTATGCATTTGTAATCAACTCTGCCCAATACTTAAAACCAGGAAATGGTTTGAGGACTAAAGTGAAGAGTTTCTAACTCCTAGAGTTCTTTTTTATGTCAGCCATCCCTCTGTCCCTCCTTTCCTACTTTTTCATTTTCCTCACAAACACAACATAAATCACTAGGTTAACATGATGTTCAAAGAGTCATGGGGAGAAAATGGTTAACAATTATTCTGGAAGAGGGAAGGCAGGACTGTACCCTCTACAATCAGGCTTACCTGCTGTATCATGTCCAGAATATGCAATTCATCCAGACTATAGAACTTGTCTTCAGTTGTAGAATCTTCTTGAATATCGCTTGCATCATCTTTCATAAATCTACTGACTGGATACAGATTTGCTTGTTCTTTCTTCAACTGCTCTTCCTTTCCTATCATATTTGGGCTATAGTGGTGACATAACCAATGTGACCTTTTATAACTGTATAGTGTTTTTCATCTAAGCCATTATTTCCCAAATTAATATTGTACTGGTTTTATGAGATGCTTAGATCAGAAAGGTTCAAAGTTTGGACAGTGCCGATACCGTGTATTTCTTTTGGAGACTCACAATCAATTGAGCATATTTGAGATAGGACTCAATTGAGGTACCTATTCTGTTCATAGTAGTGCTTCTAAGAATTATGAGACTATGGAGTTCATTTTTCAAGTTATAATTATGTTAATTATATATCAGTTACTTTGAGAAACAATACTTTGGGAAATATTGACAAGCATTTCCACATCTACCGTATTATTTAATCATTACAGCATTCCTGACAGGCAGGTTGGTTTGATCAACTTCAGTGCTTAGGTCTCATGTATATTTAAAAAGAGGGCTCTGAATAGAAACATACATAAAGCAGATTTAAGATGGAGGTTTGTTTTGTAACAGGGTTTTTTTTTTTTTTTTTGTAACAAGATTTTATTAAAAAAAAAAAAAAACCGTAGTGATAATGAATTTCAGTAACTAGAAACCACTGAGAAAAGAAAGGAAATACTATAAGTACAATAGCAATTAACTCATTTTTATACCTATGTCTAAAATTTAAATGCATGCTAGTATCATTTCAGTTGGCCTATTTAGTAGCTTTGAATCTCCTTCCTAAACTCATTGAATAATAACAAGAAATAGTACTTTAACATATAGCATGATATAAATTACTTGACTTTATTAGTGAATAGAAAGAAAATAGATGCATTAATACTTATTTTAGGTCAATGAGATCTAGAAAAAAGGATATATTATGCTTGTAGAATAACTTGTAAAACACTATAGAACAGTCATTACATATCACTGAAGTATTCTAGACTAACTCAAACATTTTGGAAAGTTCAATGAAATAAATTACTTGTTTAAATCACAGTTCCAAAACTCAGTTTTGCATATTACTTCAACAGTTTTAAAAAGTTTATATTCTTCCTGAAACCACAACAGATCCAAAAATATGAATTTATACTTTTGAAAAGCTGGAAAAGGTTACTTCTAAATTTTTAAAGTATGATAATAGCATTGTGATAATATAGGAAAATATTCTTCTATTAAAGAGATGCAAACTGAAGCATGTATAGATAAAATTATACAGTTTTGAGACTGAAAACACTCAAAAAATAAATGTGAAGGGAAGAATGAAGCAAATGTGGGAAAACAATGAAAACTGTAAAATCAGGATGATAGGTATACCTACAAACATAGATATATTGTTATTATTCCTCTTAACTTTTGTGTGTTTTGAAATTTTTCATTTAAAACAAAGTTCCCTGGGTGATTTGATGATCATCCAGGTTTGAGTCTATGGTGTAAGTGAAAATAAGCAAAATGACTGATTATACTGTTTCATCCTTTAATAATTTACATTTATGGTATCTAGACATAAACTTACTTTTTCAGTGGTCATAGCAAACATTCTTTTCCAACAACCCAAGAGACAACTCCACACATGGACATCACCAGATGGTCAATAATGAAATCAAACTAATTATGTTTTTGTAGCAAAGATGAAGAAGCTCTATACAGTCAGTAAAAACAAGACTTGGAGCTGACTGTGGCTCAGATCATGAGCTCCTTATTGGCAAATTCAGTCTTAAATTGAAGAAAGTAGGGAAAACCATGATGCCATTCAGTTATGACTTAAATCATCCTTTATGATTATACAGTGGAGGTGAAGGAAAGATTCAAGGGGTTAGATCTGGTAGACATGAGTGCCTAAGGAACTATGAACAGAGGTTTGTAACACTGTACAGGAGGCCATGATCAAACCACCCCAAAGAAAAAGATGTGCAAGAAGACAAAGTGTTGTCTGAGGAGCTTTCCAAACAGCTGAGTAAAGAGGCAAGGGAGAAAGGGAAAGATAGACTCAACTGAATGCAGAGTTCCAGAGAATAGCAAAGAGAGGTAAGAAGGTCTTCTTAAATGAACAATGCAAAGAAATGGAGGAAAACAATATAATGGGAAAGCCTAGATATATCTTCAAGAAAATTGGAGATATTAAGGGAACATTTCATGTAAGGATGGGCATGATAAAGGATAGAAATGATAAAGATCTAACAGAAGCAGAACAGATTAAGAGATGGTGGGAAGAATACACAGAAAAACTACACAAAAAAGGTCTTAATGACCCAGATAACCATGATGGTATGATCACTCACCTAGAACCAGACATCTAGGAGTGTGAAATCAAGTGGGCTTTAGGAAGCATTACTAGGAACAAAGCTAATGGAGGTGACATAATTTCAGCTGAGCTGTTTAAAATCCTAAAAGATGTTGCTGTTAAAATGCTACACTCGATATGTTAGCAAATTTGGAAAACTTAGTAGTAGCCAGAGAACTAGAAAACATTAAGTCTTCATTCCAATCCCAAAGAAAGGTAATGCCAAAGAATGTTCAAACTACTGTACAATTGTGCTCATTTGACATACTAGCAAGGTTATGCTCAAAATCCTTCAAGCTAGGCTTCAGCAGTATGTGAACCGGGAACTCCCAGATACACAAGCTGGATTTCAAAGAGGCAGAGGGACCAGATTATTGGATTGTGGAGAAAGCAAGGGAGTTTAAACAAAACATTTACTTTTACCTCATTAGCTATGCTAACGTCTTTGACTGTATGGATCACAACAACTATGGAAAATTCTTAAAGAGATGGGAATATCAGACCACCTTTCCTGTCTCCTGAGAAACCTGTATGCCAAGAATTAACAGTTAGAACTGGACATGGAACAACTGACTGATTCAAAATTGGGAAAGGAGTACATCAAGGCTGGATATTGTCACCCTGCTTATTTAACTTATGTGCAGAGTATACCATGTGAAATGCCAGGCTGGATGAATGATTACCTGGAATCAAGATTGCCAGGAGAAATACCAACGACCTCAGATATGCAGATGATACCACTCTAATGGCAGAAAGTGAGAGGAACTAAAGAGCCTCTTGATGAGGGTGAAAGGGAAGAGTGAAAAAGTTGGCTTAAAACTCAACATTCTGAAAACGAAGATCATTTTATCCAGTTACATCACTTCATGGCAAATAGACGGGGGAAAGTGAAAGCAGTAACAGACTTTATTTTCTTGGGCTCCAAAATCACTGCAGATGGTCCAGTGACTGCAAGCATTAAATTAAAAGATGTTCACTCCTTGAAGGAAAGCTATGACAAACCTAGACAGCATACTAGAAAGCAGAGACATGGATTTGCCAACAAAGGTCTGTATAGTTAAAGTTGTGGTTTTTCCAGTAGTCATATAAGGATGTGAGACTTGGACCATAAAGAGGGCCGAGGGCTGAAGAATTGATGTTTCAAACTGTGGTGCTGGGGAAGAGTCCTGATGGTCCCTTGGACTTCAAGAAGATCAAATGAGCCAGTCCTAAAGAAAATCAACCGTGAATGTTCTTTGGAAAGACTGATCCTGAGGTGGAAGCTCCAATACTTCAGCCACCTAATAAGAAGAGCCAACTCACTGGCAAAGGCCCAGATGCTGGGAAAGATTAAAGGCAGAAGGAGAAAAGAGCAGCAGAGGATGAGATGGTTAGACACCCTCACCGACTCAATGGACATGACTTTGAGCAAACTCTGGGAGATAGTGAAGGACAGTCCACAGGGTCACAAAGAGTTAGACAAGACTTAGTGATTGAACAACAACAGACATAATCTTGAAATGACATAGACACACACTATCGGTTTAGTGACTCAGCTTGTTGACAGAGAAAGTGAAAACCCACCTTGGATGATGAACTACTAATGTACCAAATGGATCATGTCCATTATTAATGAGAAAATATCAACTACAAGATGCTTTAAACCTAACAAAGTATGTTCTTGTTACCATTTTAAAATATGTCCTTATAGACAGTTCTCTATAGCTACTACTTTTCAGTTAACAAAACTTTTAACTGATCTCTTCATGGGATGTCTCCCCTACTTCTTTCCTCTACGACACTGTCATTAATCATGTTACTGGAGAATATAGCTCACAATTATCTTCAGACATTAAAAGGTGTTCAGTAAAGGTTCAAAATTCACCGTTAACAACTGAGATTATAAAAAAATAAGACATCTTAGATTAATTAAACAAACCAAACCACATCAAACTCTTTTTGTAAAAGGGGTTACTGGGACAAAAGATAATCTGTCTTTAGGTTAAGTTTTATTTCGTCTACATTGGCTAACTATAATCTAGACTGTATTTTAACAGATTTTATGCTGGAAACAAATTTAGTCCTTGAATAAAGCAGTAGGCATTGGATGAATCTTGAGTAGCCACACAGAAAAATGGTAAGAGATTCTATTCTCCCAAAACAAGTGATAATTTAACTTTCTGTCACTTTCAATAAAAAACAAGTGATAATTTATTTAACTTTCTGTCACTTTCAATTAAAAAAAAACCAACAACTTATTAAGATAAAAAAACTGTCTTTTCTTCTCTTAAGAATATTACCATATTCTGAGAATATGTACCAAAGCAAGGTTGTGTCATACTGGTAAACCACACTTGAAAGCACTAAGAAAAATTTTAAAATGAAATAAATACTTACACTTGCTCTTCTTTTGATTCCTTATTCTGAAAAATAACATCAAGAATTAGTATTATATATTAACTATGTTGGTAAAGTACAGTGATCTAACTGAATTTAGACATTTCTCAAGTTTTGGGGGGATCCTTGGTGGCTCAAAGGTAAAGAATATGCCTGCAATGCAGGAGACATGGGTTTGATTCTTGGGTTGGGAAGATCCCCTGAAGAAGGGCATGGCACTCCCACTCTAGTATTCTTGCCTGGGAAATCTCATGGATAGAAGAGCCCAGCAGGCTACAGTCCATGGTCTCACAAGGGTTGGACACAACTTAGTGACTACACCACCACCACCAAGCTTTCTGACCACAACCAAAATAAATAAATTTTACAGTATGACTTAAATGCACTTACATAGCTATTTTTATACACAAGCATAAAACTGAAATATAAGTTCTATGAAACAAACCTTACTCATATTATGTGTGTTATGGACTACATGCTTGTGTGTCTCCAAAATTCTTACACTAAAACCCTAACCCTCAATGTGATGGTAACTGGAGGTATGGCCATTGGGAGGTAATTAGGTTTAGATGATGTGGAGCCTTGATGACAGGATCAGTGCCATTATAAGAAGAGATCAGAGAGCTAGCTTGCTTGCTTGTGCATGCTCACTCACTCTCTTTCTTCAACATGTGATAATATAGCAAAAAGGTAGTTAAAAGAAGAGGGCCTTCACCAGACACTGAATTGGCTAGCACCTTGATCTTGAATTTCTCAGCCTCCAGAACTGTGAAAAACAAAAATCTTGTTTAAGCCATCCAACTATGGTAGTTTGCTATAGCAGCCTAAACTAAGACAATGCGTGAGCAACTCTAGAATTTTTTTATTCATACTAATTCTTTTCCTTTTCTAAAATTATAGCCGTGGCCTACCAAATCGATTTTGTTATCTAACCACTCAGTCATGAAACACACACACACAAATTCAGATAATGGAAATGAGTGTTAAGGCTGAGTTTGTACCTATTGCTATATCTTAGGACAGGGTACATGTAATTCTTATTTATGAAATCTGACACTAATTACAAGCATTCTTGAAAAATCTACATGTAAAGAGAAAGCAGAATGATATACTAAGAATCTTACAGGGAAAAAATGCTAGGGAGATCACAATTGGGAGGAAAAGTTAAACAGCCCTAAATTTTATTTTCATTAAAACAAAACTATAAAGGCAACCTATTAAATACATGTAATATCAGTGAGACAACATATTAATTGCTCACATATCACCCTTCTACTAAGAGTATCAATTATTGTCATGTAAATTCCTAAATTACAGTATTAATTTCTACTATCATCTCTTGTTTACAAAAAAATTCTGATCTCTTTCCCCGCAGATTCTATGATAAAGTTACTATTTTGCTTTATTGTCTGCATACTAAGAGGATTTTTGCATTTCATTGTCTGATCAATGTCCAGTACCAATTTGATTCTACAATTTAGAATTATCAACTCCTGCCTTGAGTGTACCTGAATAACTAAATTGAAAAGAGCTTTGGTTGTTCATAATGAATACATCTTGGAAGGAAAGTTATGTTCAACCTAGATATCAAATTGAAAAGCAGAGATATTACTTTGCCAACAAAGGTCCGTCTAGTCAAGACTATGGTTTTTCCAGTGGTCATGTATGGATGTGAGAGTTGGACTGTGAAGAAGGCTGAGTGCCGAAGAATTGATGCTTTTGAACTGTGGTGTTGGAGAAGACTCTTGAGAGTCCCTTGGACTGCAAGGAGATCCAACCAGTCCATCCTAAAGGAGATCAGTCCTGGGTGTTCATTGGAAGGACTGATGCTGAAGCTGAAACTCCAATACTTTGGCCACCTGATGCGAAGAGCTGACTCACTGGAAAAGACTCTGATGCTGGGAGGGATTGAGGGCAGGAGGAGAAGGGGACAACAGAGGATGTGATGGCTGGATGGCATCACTGACTCAATGGACATGAGTTTGAGTGAACTCCAGGAATTGGTGATGGACAGGGAAGCCTGGCATGCTGTGATTCATGGGGTTGCAAAGAGTCGGACACGACTGAGCGACAGAACTGAACTGAATGAATACATCTAGTATAATAAGTTCCTCAGCTACCCAAAAGTACATCATTCTTATGAAACCTTTCCAAAGCTGAAATGGCATGTTAGTTGCTTAGTCGTGACCAACTCTTTGCAACCCCATAGACCACAGCTCACCAGGCCCCTCTGTCCATGGGATTCTCCAGGCAAGAACACTGGAGTGGGTTGCCATTTCCTTCTCCAAAAGAAACTATACAAACTGAAGAAATAATTACAGGCATACCTTAGATATAATGAAGGTTTGGTTCCAAACAACCTCAATAAGGTGAATTTGCAATAAAGCAAGTCACACCAAGTTTTGGATTTGCTGGTACATATAAAAATTGTGTTTATACCATATTGCACGCAAGTAAGTGTGTGATAATAACATTATGTCTTAAAAAAGAATGTGTATAATTTAACTGTAAAATACTTTATTGTTAAAAATACTAACCATCATCTAAATTTTCAGCAAACTTCAATCTTTTCTTTGGTATATGGTCTTGCCTTGATGCTGATGGCTGCTGACTAATCGGGGTGACGGTTGCTAAAAGTGGCAATGGCTGTTCTAATTTCTTAAAATAAGACAACAACAAAGTTTATCACGTTGATCAGCTCTTTCTTTCACAAATGATTTCTCTGTAGCATGCAATGCTGTTTTGATAGCATTTCACCCACAGTAGATCTTCTTTCAAAATTGGAGTCAGACCTCTCAAACCCTGCAGTTAAGTTTATGTCATCTTCTAATCCTTTGTTGTCATTTCAACAGTATTTATGGAACTATCACCAGGAGATTTCATTTCAGGAAACTACTTTCTTTGCTCATCTGAAAGAAGCAACTCTTCACCCATTAAAGTTTTATCATGAGATTGTAGCAGTTCATTCACATCTTCAAGTTCCACTTTTATTTCTAGTTCTCTTGCTATTTTCACCACATCTGCAATTACTTCCTCTACTGAAGTCTTAAATCCATCAGTGTTATATGAGGGCTGGAATCAGCTTCTTCCAAACTCCTGTTAATGTTGATATTTTTACCTCTTTCCATGAATTATTAATATTTTTAATGGGATCTAGAAAGGTGAATCCTTCCAGAGGTTTTCAATTGACTTTTCCCAAATTCATCAAAGGAATCACTATTTATGGCAACTGAAGCCTCTCAAAATGTATTTCTTATATAATAAGACTTGAAAGTTGAAATGACTCCCTCATCCACAGGCTGCAGAATGGATGTTGTGTTAGTAGGCATGACAACAATATTAATATCATTGTAGATTTCCATCAGAGCTCCTGGGTGACCAGATGTACTGTCAATGAGCAGTAATATTTTCAAAGAAATCTTTCCTTCTAAGCAGTGAGTCTCTAGAGTAGGCTTAAAATATTTAGTAAACCATATTGTAAAAAGATGTGTTCTCATCCAGATATGTTGTTCCATTTCTAGAGGACAGAGTTGATTTAGCATAATTCTTTTTGCTAGGATTTTCAGAATGGTAAATGAGCACTGGTTTCTACTTAAAATTACTAGCTACATCAGCCCCCAACAAGAGAGTCAGCCTGTGTCTTGGAGTTTTGAAGACAGGCATTACTTTTCTTCTCTAGCTAGATGAAAGCCCTAGATGGCATCTTCTTCCAATAGAAGGCTGTTTTGACTACACTGAAAATCTGTTGTTTAGTATAGTCACCTACATTAGCTATATTCTCGAGGTCTTCTGGATAACTTTCTGCAGCTTCCACATCAGCACTTGCTGCTTCACCTTATAATCTGAAATGACAGAGATGGCTTCTTTCCTTGAACCAACTTCTGCTGGCTCCAAACTTTTCTTCTGCAGTTTCCTCATCTCTCTCAGCTTTTACAGAACTGAAGTGCCTTCCTCTAGATTAGGCTTCAGTTTAAGGGACTGTTGTGACTGATTTAATATTCTATCCAGAACACTAAAATTTTCTCTATATCAGCAATAAGGCTGTTTCACTTTCTTATCATTCCTGTGTTCAATGGAATAGCACTTCTAATTTCTTTTAAGTATTTTTCCTTTGCATTCACAACTTGGCTAAGTGTTTGGCATAAGAGGCCTAGCTTTCAGCCTATCACAGTTTTCAATATAACTTCCTCACTAAGCTAAATAAATTTCTAGCTTTTGATTTGCAATGAGAGACCTGCAACTCCTCCTTTCATTAGAACACTTAGCGGCTACTGCAAGGTTATTAATTGCTCTGTTTCAACAACTGTTGCATCTCAGGGAACAAGAAAACCCAAGGAGACGGACAGAGATTAGGGAATAGCTGGTTGGTGAGTGAAAGTCACTCAGTGATGCCCGACTCTTTGTGACCCCATGGACTGTACAGTCCATGCAATTCTCCAGGCCAGAATACTGGAGTGGGTAGCTCTTCACTTCTCCAGGGGGTCTACCCAACCCAGGGAATGATTCCAGGTTTCCCACATTACAGGTGGATTCTTTACCAGTTGAGCCACCAGGGGAGCCCTGGTTGGTAGAGAAGTCAGAATACACACATTTATCTTTTAAGGTCACCATCTAATATGGGCATCATTTGTACCAGCCCAAAACAACTGCAATATTAACATCAAAGTTCACTGATCGTTCAAGTGGGATTTATCCCAGGGATGCAAAGATGGTTCAATATTTACAAATTACTCAATGTAATATACCACAATGACTGAAGAAAAAAATCATATGGTCATCTCAATAGATGCAGAGAAAGCTTTTGACAAAATTCAATATCTGTTTATGACAAAATTTCTCCACAAAGTGGGTACCATTTCTGTCCTTTATTGAGCCCATCTTTGCATGAAATGTTCCCTTGACATCGCTAATTTTCTTGAAGAGATCTCTAGTCTTTCCCATTCTTTGGCCACCTGATGTGAAGAGCTAACTCATTTGAAAAGACCCTGATGCTAGGAAAGATTGAGGGCAGGAGGAGAAGGGGATGACAGAGGATGAGATGATTGGATGGCATCACTGACTCGATGGACATGAGTTTGGGTGAGCCCCGGGAGTTGGTGATGGACAGGGAGGCCTGGCATGCTGCGGTTCATGGGGTTGCAAAGAGTCGGACATGACTGACCAACTGAACTAAAGCACAGGAAAGAAAAGCAAAAGTAAACAAATGGGACCTAATTAAATTTAAAAACTTTTACAGACCAAGGGAAACCACTGACCAAAATGAGAAGACAACATACTGAATGGGAGAAAATATTTGCAAACAATATGACTAAAAAGGGGCTAATATCCAAAACAAACAGTTCATACAATTCTATATATATATATATATATATATATAAAACAAACCAAACAACCTGACTAAAGAATGGGCAGAAGACCTGAATAGACATTTTTCCAAAGAAGATATACAGGTGGCCGAAAGGCACATGAAAAGATGCTCAACACTGCTAATCATCAAAGAAATGCAAATCAAAACCATAATGAGATTACCCCACATGTAGCAAAATGGCTATGATCAAGAAGACCACAAATATATGTCAGCAAGGATGTGGGGAAAAAGAACACTGTACACCATTAGTGGGGATGGAACTTGGTGTAGCCACTATGGAAAACAGTACAGAGGTTCCTCAGGAAACCAACAATACAATAACCACATGGTAGCAACTCCGCTCCTGAGTATACAGGAAAAGAAAATGAAAATACTAATTTGAAACTACACATGCACCCCAATGTTCACCAAAGCATTATTTATGATAGCCAAGATATGGAAGCAACCTAAATGTCCATCAAGAGATGAATGGATAAAGAAACTATGGTTTATATACACAATGGAATATTACTCAGCCAGAAAAAAGAATGAAATTTTACATTTGCGACAACATGGATGTATCTAGAGAGCCTTAGGATTAGTGAAAAAAGTCAGAGAAAGACAAATACTATATGTTATCACTTACATATGGAATCTAAAAAGTAAAACAAGTGAATAAATATAACAAAATAGAAACAGATGCAAATATATAGTGGACAAACTAGTTGTTACCAATAGGGATAGGGAAGTGGGGAGGGACACCACAGGAAGAGAGGATTAAGATATACAAACTACTGTGTATAAAATAAACTACAAGGATATATTATATAGCACAGGGAATACAGCCAATATTTTATAATAACTTTGAATGGAGTATAACCAATAAAAATTTTGAATCACTATGTTGTGTACCCCAAAATAATATAATACTATAGCTAAATAGTGGCCATCATGGTCAACAAAAGAGTCCGAAATGCAGTACTTGGATGCAATCTCAAAAATGACAGAATGATCTCTGTTCATTTCCAAGGCAAACCATTCAATGTCACAGTAATCCAAGTCTATGCCCCAACCAGTAACGCTGAAGAAGCTGAAGTTGAACGGTTCTATGAAGACCTACAAGACCTTTTAGAACTAACACCCAAAAAAGATGTCCTTTTCATTATAGGGGACTGGAATGCAAAAGTAGGAAGTCAAGAAACACCTGGAGTAACAGGCAAATTTGGCCTTGGAATACGGAATGAAGCAGGGCAAAGACTAACAGAGTTTTGCCAAGAAAATGCACTGGTCATAGCAAACACCCTCTTCCAACAACACAAGAGAAGAATCTATACATGGACATCACCAGATGGTCAACACCAAAATCAGATCGATTATATTCTTTGCAGCCAAAGATGGAGAAGCTCTATACAATCAGCAAAAACAAGACCAGGAGCTGACTGTGGCTCGGACCATGAACTCCTTATTGCCAAATTCAGACTGAAATTGAAGAAAGTAGGGAAAACCACTAGACCATTCAGGTATGACCTAAATCAAATCCCTTATGATTATACAGTGGAAGTGAGAAATAGATTTAAGGGCCTAGATCTGATAGATAGAGTGCCTGATGAACTATGGAATGAGGTTCATGACATTGTACAGGAGACAGGGATCAAGACCATCCCCATGGAAAAGAAATGCAAAAAAGCAAAATGGCTGTCTGGGGAGGCCTTGCAAATAGCTGCGAAAAGAAGAGAAGCGAAAAGCAAAGGAGAAAAGGAAAGATATAAACATCTGAATGCAGAGTTCCAAAGAATAGCAAGAAGAGATAAGAAAGCCTTCTTCAGCAATCAAAATGCAAAGAAATAGAGGAAAACAACAGAATGGGAAAGACTAAGGATCTATTCAAGAAAATCAGAGATACCAAAGGAACATTTCATGCAAAGATGGGCTCGATAAAGGACAGAAATGGTATGGACCTAACAGAAGCAGAAGATATTAAGAAGAGGTGGCAAGAATACACAGAACTGTACAAAAAAGAGCTTCACGACCCAGATAATCATGATGGTGTGATCACTGACCTAGAGCCAGACATCCTGGAATGTGAAGTCAAGTGGGCCTTAGAAAGCATCACTACGAGCAAAGCTAGTGGAGGTGATGGAATTCCAGTGGCGCTATTCCAAATCCTGAAAGATGATGCTGTGAAAGTGCTGCACTCAATATGCCAGCAAATTTGGAAAACTCAGCAGTGGCCACAAGATTGGAAAAGGTCAGTTTTCATCCCAATCCCAAAGAAAGGCAATGCCAAAGAGTGCTCAAACTACCGCACAATTGCACTCATCTCACACGCTAGTAAAGTAATGCTCAAAATTCTCCAAGCCAGGCTTCAGCAATATGTGAACCGTGAACTTCCTGATGTTCAAGCTGGATTTAGAAAAGGCAGAGGAACCAGAGATCAAATTGCCAACATCCGCTGGATCATCGAAAAAGCAAGAGAGTTCCAGAAAAACATCTATTTCTGCTTTATTGACTATGCCAAAGCCTTTGACTGTTTATATCACAATAAACTGTGGAAAATTCTGAGAGAGATGGGAATACCAGACCACCTGATCTGCCTCTTGAGAAATCTGTATGCAGGTCAGGAAGCAACAGTTAGAACTGGTCATGGAACAACAGACTGGTTCCAAATAGGAAAAGGAGTTCGTCAAGGCTGTATATTGTCACCATGTTTATTTAACTTATATGCAGAGTACATCATGAGAAATGCTGGACTGGAAGAAACACAAGCTGGAATCAAGATTGCCGAGAGAAATATCAATAACCTCAGATATGCAGATGATACTACCCTTATGGCAGAAAGTGAAGAGGAACTAAAAAGCCTCTTGATGAAAGTGAAAGTGGAGAGTGAAAAGGTTGGCTTAAAGCTCAACATTCAGAAAACGAAGATCATGGCATCTGGTCCCATCACTACATGGGAAATAGATGGAGAAACAGTGGAAACAGTGTCAGACTTTGTTTTTCCGGGCTCCAAAATCACTGCAGATGGTGACTGCAGCCATGAAATTAAAAGACGCTTACTCCTTGGAAGGAAAGTTATGACCAACCTAGATAGCGTATTCAAAAGCAGAGACATCACTTTGCCAACAAAGGTTCGCCTAGTCAAGGCTATGGTCTTTCCTGTGGTCATGTATGGATGTGAGAGCTGGACTGTGAAGAAGGCTGAGCGCCAAAGAATTGATGCTTTTGAACTGTGTTGTTGGAGAAGACTCTTGAGAGTCCCTTGGACTGCAAGGAGATCCAACCAGTCCATTCTGAAGGAGATCAGCCCTGGGATTTCTTTGGAAGGAATGATGCTAAAGCTGAAACTCCAGTATTTTGGCCACCTCATGCAAAGAGTTAACTCATTGGAGAAGACTCTGATGCTGGGAGGGATTGGGGGCAGGAGGAGAAGGGGACGACAGAGGATGAGATGGCTGGATGGCATCACTGACTCGATGGATGTGAGTCTGAGTGACCTTCGAGAGCTGGTGATGGACAGGGAGGCCTGGCGTGCTGCAGTTCATGGGGTCGCAAAGAGTCGGACATGACTGAGCGACTGATCTGATGTGATCTGATAGCTAAATAATAAATCAACTAATATAGCTAATAGTAAATCAACTATAGCTAAAAAAAGATAACTGATCACAGATCACAATAACAAAATAATAATAATTTAAAAGTTTGAAATATTGTGAGAATTACCGAAATGCCACACAGAAACAAAGTGAGTAAATGCCAATGGGAAAATGGTGCCACTAGATTCATTTGATGCAGAACTGCCACAAACCTTCAATTTGTGAAAAATTCAATATCTGCAAAGTACAATAAAGCAAAGTGCAGTAAAATGAAGTAAGCCTGTAAATTTTTTTGTATAAGCAAAAATCCTCTTCAGATTTCTTTTGGTTATCATAAACAGATATTAATGCAGATCTTTCATAAAGACAAAGTGGTATAAAGTGAACTTCAAAAAGCAGGAGATACCTGTATTTCTAAAATTCCTTTTAAGCTCTTTCCAGAATAACTTTATGCCAACTTTATGTATCATCCTGTCTTACATGCATCTCAGCAACTTCCCTTTAGAGAGGACATCCACTTTGAAGAGCTTATTTACTGCCATATTTTTTTCCCTCAATGCTTCTATTCTTTTGCCATCTGCTTTACCTTCCTTTTCTACTTCTAATGTCAGTTCCTCTGAGTAGGGAATAAAATTGGGATGAAAGAAAGAAATAACTAATTAACTCTCGAGAGTTATTTACAATTTACCACTATATATACTAGTTAGAAGTTACTTTATTATTCCTTCTATTTGCTACATAAATTATTCTTTTTGTCATCTTCATCCAGAGAATCCCTGATAGGTGTTTTTAGGACCTCAAATATTGTTAGGTAGACATGCTCAAAATCAAATAATTAACAGAGGATATAATTTCATGCCTAAGGATTCTGTAGTTACTCTATATCACACAAACTTCTACATGCTAGAATTTTTCATGTGGCGAACATGTGATTAAAGAATTTGATGGATTCAGCTTTTTATAACTGGTTGCTTACATTACACTAGACAATCCTTTCCTACTATAACAGCAATTGAGTATAACAGGACTACTGTATATGAAATATTCATATGAAAAAATTTCAGCATTTTTTAGGTTTATACTTCAAAGTTTAGATAAAGGACATAAGATGTCTCTTCTAGTTTCCAAATTTTTTCTTGATAAACTTATTATTTTATTTTCAAAGTATCTCAATTTTTTAATAAAATAAATTGGAAATAAACTAAGAATGTTTTTATAAAAATCCATAAATAGTTGCTGACTTTATAAGAAATTTTTAATATTACTAGTGTATAAATTTTGAAGTAGTGATTACATTATTTCTGCTTGTGTTTATTCTGTTTAATTTCAATTTGACACAGGAGTGGGCTTTCCATTTAGCTAAAATTGACAATCTGAGTATTGTCATATTTTAATCCTTTGGAAGTAAGGAAGATATACACTGTAACTCTTGGAGTTTGGATCAGTGGTCTGATAGCTATAGATATACTCGATCAGTCTTACACTGTATTAGACCTGGAACTTACCAATGTTTTGGCAAAAATAAAAAACATCAGCTAAACCAATTTACAAGGCTGTGTTTTATTAGATAAGAACTGTCTAAAAGCAAGGAAAAAATATTTATACTCGTGTTCTAAAAACATAATTTAATTTTTAAAATTTAATTTTAAGATAATTTTCGATAAATATGAAAATGATACTGATATTTTACTGATCAGATTAGAATAAAAATCTTTATCTTGTTCTTGACTTTCATAAGTATTTTGTAAATTTACCTTCATTGTGTAAAATTTCATTTATGACTAAAGTTTGTGTATATACATAATGTAAATTCATGTATAATAAGATGAATTTGCAGTTGGGCAAATATTTTCACTCTGTTTATAATTTAATCTAGACTTTAAATATATGTTTCAAGCCAGAAATAATAAAAAAATCATCTTGAGTCCAAATCCACTGAAATGTACAAGAGTGAACCAAAATGTAAAGTATGGACTCTGGGTAATTATGATATATGGATGGAGACTCATGTAACACTATGCAAAAGGATGTTGGTTGTGAAGAGGCTACATGCATGTTTAGAGTCAGAAAGTATATGGGAGATCTCTGTAACTTTCTCTCAATTTTGCTCTGAACCAAAAAATTGCTCTAAAATTATTAATACAGTCTTGATTAAAAAATTAAGCCAATAAAAAAACACTCTTGACTTTCTCTTGTAATTTTTCAAGCTATTAAGAGACTTCTTGCTAAAACTGCTATAGACTGTAACTTGCTCATTTTACAACTCTCAAACAACAGGAAGAGGCATAAAAGAAGCTTCTTGGGTTTGTACCATTTTAGTACATTACTGCATTGTTGGCAGAGTCTTAGATACAAAGGAAAACATCAAGATTTCTTAGGATTTGAAAAATGCTTCTAAACTTATCTGTAGAAATATGAAAAGAAGCTGTTTTTAAAACAGAGTAGGTATTTTTAAAATGAGAGTGATAATGCAGAAATTAATGAAATTTCAAAGTGATTAATTCAATTTCTTTATTTATATATTTAAATGTATATATTATGATTTAGAGAAGTAAAGTAGGGCATATTATAAATTTAAAATTTCAGAATCTAACATATATAGACTTCTCTATAATCATATATTCAATAAGCTATGAACATTTATAAGTCATTTGTGCTACTTGTCTACTTGGACTAATTTTAAGTTCTATTAAAAATAGAACCAGGCTTCCCTGGTGACTCAGTGGTAAAGAATCTGCCTGCCAATGTAGGAGATGTGAGTTTGATCCCTGGGTTGGGAAGGTTCCCTAGAGAAGGAAATGGCAATCCATTCCAGTATTATTGCCTGGGAAATCCCATGCCAGAGGAGCCTGGCAGGCTACAGTCCATGGGGTCAGCAAAAGAGTCAGGCACAACTTAGCAACTAAACAACAGTAAAACCATGTATTAAACCTAACTGTTCATAATCAGACATTCCTCCATTATAATGCCGCTTACCTTTTTATTCTTGGTCTTTTTCTTTTTCTTTGGTTTACTCTTAACCTGATAGGTAAGAAACACATCTAGTTAATATGCAATTCAAACTGTACAATGGATTATTTTGCAAAATATATTTCCTCTAACCACTTGGAATTTTATCTTCTAAAATAGATCATAGTTTCCTCTAGATTCTATGGAACATTAGTTTCATTTTAATTTCAATCTCAGTTTTCTGCTTGAGAAATCACTGATATATAAAAGAACAATATATAAAATCAATGAGTAGGCTACTGAAAAGAGCTCAGAGGTCTTCACTTGCACGTGTACATGTATGACTAACAAAGGTGTGTGCGTGTGTGCATGTAAGACTAACAAAGGAAGAAGGCACCTTAAAAAAATCAACATATTCAGGTCCATAGATGAAAAACTAAGACTAAAAAGAATTTAGTGACCACATATTAACTGCTACCACTTATCTGTGAAGAAATACATCCTTGATGATTTTAATTCTACCTCTGTGTAAACAGTATTGAAATATCCTTGTTTTCTCTTCCTTTCTCTCTCCTTCTATTCCCTATTATGCTTTCTTCTAATTTCCGCTAACCTTCCACATTCACTCCACCATTTAGGATGAAGAAACATGTTCGGAAATCTAGCACAGTGCCTGGCACATAATAAGTGTTCAATAAATGCTGTCAAAAATACATGATTAAGGCAGGGAAGATTGTAGAAGAAAGTACTGGGAAAAGAACCATTCCAATTCAAGCTCTGTATAAACAGTATGATAATATAAAGTAAGACTATCTGGGATTCTTTAAGAACAGAACATGTAACAAACTAAAAGCCTTGATTAAGTTCTTCTAATTCAAATATTAATGAAAGCTTATACTTCCTGGAGATCTTTAATAGATTCTGTTGAAGATTCACTGAGTATCGATGCCCCATCTTTATTCATTTCTGCTAACTGTATTTCAGGGATTGATTTCACATTTATATTGTACTCCATAAGAGGTGGACTTAGTTCTTCTTCTTCATTTGGTAACTCTTCTACTTCAATACCTAAATATTAAAACCAAAACATTCAAAATCTATATGCATATAATTTTAGCTTTATCACTATTTTAAATATATTTACTCCCCACATAACACCATCCCAGAAATAAAAATAGAAGACATCTTATTCTGTTCAAGTACTAAATGAAAATGTCCACTTATCAATGACCAAATAATAGGTACATATACTAGCCTGAAACCAATCAGTATGAACACAATGCTAAGATATTTTACTTTTATCTTAAGAAGACTATAGATATTAGATAATCTAGAACTTAAGTCAACCCTCGATGGATGCGAGTCTGAGTGACCTCCGGGAGCTGGTGATGGACAGGGAGGCCTGGCGTGCTGCGGTTCATGGGGTCGCAGGGAGTCGGACACGACTGAGCGACTGATCTGATCTGATCTCTGAAATACAAGCTTTTGAGTATCCTGACACTGACCCTGTTAACACTGCAACTAGTATTATTTTAGGGCATAAATTTGAAACATAAAGAAAAGAAGGAAAAGTTTGATTTATTTTTTTCCTTTTTTTCCTTCTTTTTCATAACTAAAGGTTGTTAAAGGGTATCAGCCCTCTATTATGTAACTTCTTCTTTGACATCATGCTCCTTGATTGTGCTCCTTCGTTTGACTCATCACAATTGGTTCAAACAAAAGGCATGGTGTTCCTTTCTTAAGTATAATTTTAGTTGCAGAATTTGAATTACATTTAAAAAACCCAACAGTACATAAATGAAAATCAAATAATTAGCAACTCATTACCTGGCAAAAAGTATATAGCTTAACAATGGATAGTTAACCAAATAAAAGCTACATAAGCTAACGAGTAGCATATATGATCAGGCAGAACAAGCAAGTAAGCATTTTTGCCTGTTGACGTGACCTTTGTGTCAAAAGTTAAAATACTGTTAGGGTAAACTCCAGGGCACATGCACTAAGAGGAAGGCAGAGTAAAAAGGCTCACACTAGATTCAGTTGATCAGTAGTGATTTGATCATATAATTTTCCGAACTTATAGTAAACATAGTTTGTCATACAGTTTATTTAACCAAGTAAAAACCTACAGGTGTCCCTTAGCTACACAGGGCTGAAAGGTCACTTAGGTATTTGGTTTTTAAACATACTTACGTTGACTGCCTGTTATTGACTGTAGAGCAATTCCTATGATACATAAAGAAAAATTTTAGGTGTATAATTGAAAATGCAACCAACAAATATCAGACTGAGAATAAGAAAAACCAGAAAAGAAAGTTATTTTATATTGCACCAATAAATATTATAACTAAAAATACCCAACTTCACTCATGAATCCAGTTTAAACAAAGTATAATTTTTAGATTAAAACATAAATTTTATGTTATAAAGCTTATCTAATCCATGATTAGAGAAAGAAAAGTTAAAAAAAAGTTCATAATAATGTCTAGAACACCAGTACTTTAAACCAAGAAGCAAATTCTTAAAATTGACAGTCTAAGGTCATGGAGTAATAATAGGTAATTATGAAGCAAATCTTCATTGTAAGTTTGAGCCTTTTTTAAGCAAAATCCTGATAAGCAGCCCCTCTCCTTACCCATTAATATTTATTAAGCACCTATGATATATGAGGCTATATTAGGCTCTAGAGTTTGAAAGGTGAAGAAAAAAGATAACCTTCATAGAGAGTTAGTGGAGACAATGGATATTAATCAGATACACAAATGAAAACTACAACTTAGTAACTACTAGGGAAGAATTATAAGATTCTAGGAAAGCCTCTATTAAAGAGACTTGACCAGTAAGCTCTTCAGACTTCCAGAGTGAGAACTGAAATGCCTTGAATTTATCATTCAAAGCTCTTTCCCAAATATTACCTTTATTTTCATGAGTTTTTATTATTTAAAATCTTAACAGAGTAAATGCAAAAAAGAAAAGCCTCTAATTTATAAGTTAATTTACAAGTCAAGAGTTTTTGCCTGATTTTCTTGTATCATCAAACTCAGCATTCTCTTCTTTCATGTTTAAGAACAGCTCTTAAAGATTAAGCTGGAAAACACAATGGTATCCCAGAGCCTTAGCTAAAGGACTGGGATGGGGTCTAGCAATTATCTCTGAAGAAAATCTGGACCAGGTCAACAATGACTAGACTTGGAAAGTTTTATGTTTAAATAGCATCAGTGTAATCATCAGTTGCTCACACGGTACTGTGACTAATAACTTGGGACCAGGAAAATGCATCCAGAATAGCACAGTGAGCGTTTCAGTGATGCTGACATACCTTCACCTTCACCTTCCATGACAGCTGAGAAGCTATCCTGGAATGTGGAAAGGTGGTCTAAAGTCTTTCCCATAACGGACAGTGTCTGAGCATGGCCACTGTTGACTTTAGACACCTTGCATAAATTTATCTGATTTTTAAGATTACCTATGACCAATGGAGAGCTAAACTTCTAAACTAAAAGTCACAGTTCTGATAGAAAGGTGAAACATGCACTCATGGTATTTACAAGAGCATTCTTGAAACACGCAGTACCTGTATTTCACGGTTTTAGGCATCCTTAATTTTGTAGAAGTGATAAAACTCCTCTACTTAAAAATCTTCAACAATTCCTTTATGAAAACACAAACTCCTCAGCGTGGCAAGAGAAATCCTCTTGAATTTATTCTATGAACTCTCCCCTATGTTAAACTCAGTATTGCCAAACTTTTTGTTCCTTGAATTATATTTCTATGTTTCTATACCTTTGTTCTTGTTTCCTTCTGAAATGTCCTTCTTCATCTTCTTCACTTGGCTAACTTTTACATTTAAGAATTCCTAAGATATTATATTCTCCAGAAAGCCTTTTTGGATTCTCTTAGACTATAATTTCCCATGGTATTTTGAAAACATCTCTAGCACTGTAATTACTATTAATGTCTTGATGAGTCTATTCTCTCAAGAATGTGAGCTCACTGAATCTCCTGGCCTTAGCAGTGTGCCTGACACATAGCAGACACTCAGTGAAGGTTTACTAGCTTAGGTAAATAACTATTTTGTACCTTGCTGATAGCAGGATAACATCCTCTGGATGATTTCTGGTACTGGTATGCCTAGGTAGATGGACAGTTGATGGTAATCAAGGGAGATATTCTCAATGGGATTCTCCTTCACTTTGTCAATTTCTTCTTTCTTCATCCCAAGGCGCAGAAGAATATCTGAAACTTTTTTCCAAATTGAATTGAATTGTGACTCAGTGAGACCATTCATCAAAATCTCACTAAGGAGGATATCTCTGTATTTGCACAGCCTCAAGATGTCTGCAGATTTAGAGAGATCAGAAGGTGGTGGTTCCATATTCCAGCCTTTTTTGGGTGCAGGGAAGACATTCAAATGTTTTATGAGAGCTAATAGGAGGTATAAGTCAAACTGTTTGGACTGTGGTAGCTCCTTGTTTGGGGGATAAAGCAGATGCCATGCTCCACCCAAAGGGTGATTGGTCCAAAGATGGTTGTAGTAGGGTTCCAGTACATTCTTGTGTATAAGAAGCTCTTTTCTCAAAAGAGGGGGTGGCAGAGCCTCATCAAATATTTGCCGAACAATGTCAGTACCAGAAACAATAATTATATGAAGCAGATGATAGAAATAATTATAATCAAGTTTGAAGATAGGCATTTCATCTGAAAATGAATTTTGAAAAGTCAAAAGATTCCATATTAATGCTCTTTTTCTATGTGGTTTCAGGTATTACATCCTAAGTTCATGTAGGACAGGCACTATTCCAAAAGAATAAAGTATATAGTACAGAGCTTTGCCACAGTCAGTGCTCAATAGGTATGCTGCTATCTGTCTAGCTGTCAAAAAGTCAAAACAAAAAGAGTATGTTCCAAGCAAAAGAAATCACAAAAACTCATCACTATAGAAGCCTTTCAAACACTCAGTGTTTTGTTCAAATAAATGATCTGTGGCCACCAAATGGCATAAAAGTATTAGGCCTTTGAATATTTTGAAGACTGTCAAGAACGGTAACTGCCGGTGTTTAATTATACTTTATTTAGGCAATTACGTTTTACCTTAATCAGCATTGTCCAATAAAAATTTCTGTGGTGAAAATATTTTAAATTTCTGCTGTCCACTATCCACTGAGAGTGGAAATGCTGCTTGTCTGACATAGGAATTGAATTTGAAACTTTATCTAATTTTAACAAGTTTAAATTTAAATAGCCACATATGGCTAGTGGCTACCTTATTAGAAAATGCAGAACTATACTAAGAAACGTAAAATGATTTAATGCCTTGCTCCTCAAAGTATAGTCCATTGACCAGCAACAGCAACTTCCATGTGGGAGCCGGCTAGAAATACAGAATTTCAGGTCTTAACCCAGAGTTACTGAATTGGCACCTACAGCACCTATAATTTAACAAAATCACAGATAGTTCAAACATATATTAAAGTTTGAGACACACCAATCTAATGAATCTCTTACTCTTATCTTCCCAAAAAATAAACTAATGACTAAGTATGTGTTTCATCAATGAAATGGAATGAGGCATGAGACTGAACTATTTGATATTTTTTCTGGTTTAGTAGCACCTCCAAACGATGAAAGCAGACTGAGATGAATTAGAAAGTAATAGGAATTTGGTATATGACAGTATATTTTTAAACTAATATTTATCATAAAATGTAGCTTTATTGTTTTATCCTTAATGAGTGTGTATTTCAAAAGCTTTTTAAAGTAATATCAAAGCAAATGACTCAAGGAGGAGCTTACTCTGGGCTGCCAAATAAGAAGCTGGCTAGAATCAGGGACATCCCCAAACAAGAAGGAATGCCACCAGACTACACTTCCCTGGGGCCAGGAGACGTTAAGGTCTCCAAATGCTGAGCAGCTGGCATTTGTTAGCACACTCCTGAAGAGGTGGCACCATTTGGACTTTGAGCCCAAAATGTTCATTCTTTCCATTTTGCCCTTTTAACAGGGAATGCAGCAAAGAAGGAGAGGTTGGTAAGAAGATCAGATGAAGCTCAATCTGTATAGCCACAGTTATGCACTACCTCTCTGTAGAGGCAAGGTAATGTGATACCCATACTCCTGATATTTCTGTCAGTGAATTCCAGCCTAGCCCAAGTGATGCTTGTTAGTATAAACCCAAGCCCATGAACAGCAAACACAAATAAACATATGGTTGTTAATGGCATGATACTTTACATAGAAAGTCAAATTTTTTAACACAGTTTTTAATAGCAGACATACGAAAGTAAAATATACCTTTTGTACCAAGTTTTAAACTGATCTTCGGTCTTATATCAGTATCAGTTATTTTCAGAGGCATCAACTTTTTATAGCTGCAATTGGAAAAAAATAAGTTAAAAAAGTCAGTGAAGATTTTTGATATCAGCATGGCTAAGTCAGTGAGCACTTTCTTCTTCCACTCCTGGAAATAATTTAAAAGCAAAAGAGAAAACTGAATGAACAAATAAAAACACCAACAATAACAACCCTACAATGCCATTTTCATTGGAATTCAGAGGCAAGTAGAATTGTTAGATTTCATACAAAAAGAATCACATGACTAGCTTGTTTGCAAGAAGACTATATGGTAGCAAAAAAACAGAAGTCTTTGCATTGTAAAAAGTCAGCAAACCTGGAACTCCTCTCATATCCTCTTCCACCACAGAATCTTCTTACCAATAACTATTCTTTAAAAAAAAACTTATTTAATTCCTGCATGCATGCTCAGTCGCTCAGTTGTGTCTGAGTCTTTGCAACCCTTTGGCCTGTAGCCCACCAGGCTGCTCTGTCCATGAGATTTTTCAGGCAGGAATATTGGAATGGGTTGCCATTTCCTCCTCAATGGGATCTTCCCCAACTAGGGATCAAACTTGTGTCTCCTGCATCTTCTGCATCACTGGCATATTCTCTACCATTGAGCCATTGGGGAAGTCCCCCTTTTAATGACTAGCGATTAAAAGAGACACAAAGAAAGAAACTGGCATAGTGTCAATACAAATAACTAGGGAAAAAAGAGAAAAGTAGCAAGATTTATTAAATAGACTAAGTAAATGCTGCCATGAAACAGCTGAAAAAACTTGGCACTTGACTTCAAAAAGAACTCTCCCACAGAAAACAATACAAAAAAAAAAAAAGCAACACCAGAATGTACGCTTAGCTTAAAGGACAGAAATGGTGGTGGTGGTTGTTACTGATTTTATCTCTAGCACCAGCATAACACTGCCAATCATCTGCTACAATGAAAACATTTTAAACTCTAACAATATATAGTAACAGCAAAGACACTGAGTAAAAGGAATTCTACATTGCCAGCCAGCGAGAGTGTAAATTGGTAAAACCACTGTGGGAAACAGTTCAGCAACATCTAGTAAAGTTGAAGAGATGAATAGATGGCCTAGCAATTATACTCCTAAGAATACACTCTGGAGAATTTTTGCACACATATACCTGGAGACATATACAAGAATGTACATCATAGAACTGTTGTTACAGTCTAAAACTGGAAATACCCCATATGTCTATCAATGACAGAACAACTAAAGTAGTATAGCTATGCTGCTGCTGCTAAGTCACTTCAGTCGTGTCTGACTCTGCGTGACCCCATAGACATCAGCCCACCAGGCTCTCCTGCCCCTGGGATTCTCCAGGCAAGAAAACTGGAGTGGGTTGCCATTTCCTTCTCCAATGCATGAAAGCGAAAAAGTGAAAGTGAAGTCACTCAGTCGTGTCCGACTCTTAGCGACCCCATGGACTGCAGCCCACCAGGCTCCTCCATCCATGGGATTTTCCAGGCAAGAGTACTGGAGTGGGGTGCCACTGCAGTCTCCAAAGGATTCTCCAGGCAAGAATACTGGTAAGGCTTGCCATTTCCTTCTCCACGGGATCTTCCCAACCCAGCAATTGAACCCAGGTTTCCAGCACTGCAGGCAGATTCTTTACCGACTGAGCTAAGGGGGAAGCTCCATAGATATAAATGAAATAGACCAATGAAATGAAAAACTATAATAGGAAAAAAATTTCAATGTCTATTTAAAAGCATAAAAATGACTGTTTAAATGTATATAAAGTTCAAAACAGAAAAAAATAAACTATACTTATAAGCAACAGTACATTATGGAATCAAGGAAATATGCAGAAGTAAAATATATGATGCACAAAAATGGGAAGAAATCAGACTATATTATTGTAATGCTCATACACTATATATGATGCATTATTTTAAAACAGATTTTTATAGGTTAAAAAATGTGTATCATCACAACACTGTAAATCAACTATATTGCAATAAAATAATTTAAAAATGTGTATCATAGGTTTCAGAGCAGTCACTTAATATAACAAAAATAAATACAATAAATACAACAAAAAAACTGCTACCAGGAAACAAAAAACAAGGGCAGAAGGGAAAAATTGAAAACAACCAAGAATATGGTAGATTTAAATCCAACACAAACAAGAATTACAGCAAATGTATGTGGAAATGACCATCTAATTTAAAGACAGACATTGTCAAGCTGGATATAAAAAACAAACAAACAACCAAGACCTATGTTATCTCTAAGAAACCCTCTTTAAAGGTAAAAATACATATGTGCTGTGTGCTAAGTCACTTCAGTCGTGTTCAAGTCTTTGCTACGCTATGGACTGTAGCCTGCCAGGCTCCTCTATCCATGGGACTATATAAATTGAAGTAAATGGTTGCAAAAAGCTATGGCACACAAACACTAACTAAAAGCTGTAATAGTTATGCAAATATCAGATAATAAACTTAAAGCAAAAATATTATCAGGGATAATTAGGGATAGCCTTTTACATAAGGATAAAGGATTCAAATCATCAAGAAAAAAAGAAAGTAACCCTATATATGTTTGTAGTATCTAATGAAAAGAGTTTAAAAATATACAAATAGGCAATAGAAAAAGACAATATATAGACATCAAACTTCAACATTTCTCTCTTAGTAATTGATAGAAAAAGTAAATAGATAATCAGTAGTGACACAGAAACACTGAAACAAAACTAATAAATCAACTTGGTATATTAATAGAACATGGTACTAAACAAAGGCAGATATAGTTCAAATGCAATGAAACACTTATCAAAATACACAATATTTACGTGTCATGAAAGAAATCTCCACAATTTTTAAGGCTATAATGCTTGAAAATACATTCTGTGACCACAGGGAATGATATTGGGATTCATACCTAGAAACAGTTGAAATATCCCCAAATATTTGGCAATTATTTAACACACTTCCATAGTTATACACACAATTATAAAATAATTTGAGTTGAAAAACCTAAAAACAACTTACATATTAAAATGGATGGGACACAGCAAAAGCAGTGATGCTAAAGGAAAGCTGGTCTATAAAGAAAAAAAATGTCTCAAATCAATCATGAAATCTTTCATCTTAAAAAGTTAGAAAAATGTGAGAAAGCTGAACCCAAAGCAAGCAGAAGCAAGGATGTATAACAAAAGAACAGAAAACAATGAATTGAAAACAGAAAAATATTAGAGAAAATCAATGAAATGAACTAATTCTTTGAAAGGATCAACAAAATTGATAAACTTCTAGTCATAATGATCAAGCAAAAAAAGACACAAATTTCCAACATCAGAAATGAAAAGGGTGACGTCACTGTAGAATCTACAGATATTAAAAAGGGATCATACGGGAATATTATAAATAACTTTATGCAAAGATACATAACTTGAATGAAATTGACAAATACCTTGAAAAAGACAAACTATCAAAGCTCATTCAAGAAAAAATAATCTTAATAGCTATGTATCTATTACACAGAAGAACTATACAAAAAAGATTTTCATGACCCAGATAACCACAATGGTATGATCACTCACCTAGAGCCAGACATCCTGGGATGCGAAGTCAAGTAGGACTTAGGAAGAAGCATCACTACGAACAAAGCTAGAGGAGGAGATGGAATTCCAGTTGAGCTATTCAAATCCTAAAAGATGATGCTCTGAAAGTGTTGCATGCAATATGCAGCAGATTTGGAAAACTCAGCAGTGGCCACAGGACTGGAAAAGGTCAGTTTTCATTCCAATCCCAAAGAAAAGCAATGACAAAGAATGCTCAAACTACCATACAATTGCACTCATCTCACATGCTAGTAAAGTAATGCTCAACATTCTCCAAGCCAGGCTTCAACAGTACGTGAACCGTGAACTTCCAGATGTTCAAGCTGGATTTAGAAAAGGCAGAGGAACCAGAGATAAAATTAGCAACATCGCTGGATTATTGAAAAAGCAAGAGAGTTCCAGAAAAACATCTATTTCTGCTTTATTGACTATGCCAAAGCCTTTGTGTGGATCACAGTAAACTGTGGAAAATTCTAAAACAGATGGGAATACCAGACCACCTGACCTGCCTCCTGAGAAATCTGTATGCAGGTCAAGAAGCCACAGTTAGAGCTGGACATGGAACAACAGACTGGTTCCAAATACGAAAAGGAGTACATCAAGGCTGTATATTGTCATCCTGCTTATTTAACTTACGTGCAGAGTACATCATGAGAAACGCTGGGCTGGAAGAAGCAAAAGCTGGAATCAAGATTGCAGGAAGAAATATCAATAACCTCTGATATGCAGATGGCACAACCCTTATGGCAGAAAGTGAACAACTAAAGAACCTCTTGATGAAAGTGAAAGAGGAAAGTGAAAAAGTTGGCTTAAAACTCAACATTCAGAAAACTAAGATCATGGCATCTGGCCCCATCACTTCATGGCAAATAGGTGGGGAAACAGTGGAAACAGTGACAGATTTCCTCTTCTTGGGCTCTAAAATCACTGCAGATGGTGATTGCAGCCATGAAATTAAAAGACGCTTGCTCCTTGGAAGAAAAGTTATGACCCACCTAGACAGCATACTAAAAAGCAGAGACATTACTTTGCCAACCAAGGTCCGTCTAGTTAAAGCTATGGTTTTTACAGTAGTCATGTATGGATGTGAGAGTTGGTGTATAAAGAAAGCTGCGTGCCAAAGAATTGATGCTTTTGAACTGTGGTGTTTGAAAAGACTCTTGAGAGGCCCTTGCACTGCAAGGTGATCCAACCAGTCCATCCTAAGGGAAATCAGTCCTGAATATTCATTGGAAGGACTGATGCTGAAGCTGAAACTCCAATACTTTGTCCACCTGATGCGAAGAACTGACTCATTTGTAAAGACCCTGATGCTGGTAAAGATTGAAGGCTGGAGGAGAAGGAGACGACAGAGGATGAGATGGTTGGATGGCATCACTGACTCAATGGACAGGAGTTTGAGTAAACTCTGGGAGTTGGTGATGGACAGGGAGGCCTGGCGTGCTGCAGTCCATGGGGTCTCAAAGAGTCGGACATGACTGAGTGACTGAACTGATCTCTTAAAAAATTTTAATTAATATGTAAAAGAAAATTCCACAAAGAAAATTCCAGTCCGGATGGCTTCTCGAGTAAACATTCAAAACATTTATAAAATTGTTGTTGTAGTTCAGTCGCCCAGTTGTGTCTCTTTGAGACCCCATGGACTGCAGCATACCAGGCCTCCCTGTCCCTCACCATGTCCCAGAGTTTGCCCAAGTTCATATTCATTGCATCGGTGATGCCGTCCAGCCATCTCATCCTCTGCCACTTTCTTCTTCTGTCTTCAATCTTTCCCAGCACTAGGGACTTTTCCAATGAGTCGTCTGTTCGCCTCAGATGATCAAAATACTGGAGCTTCAGCTTCAGCATCAGTCCTTCCAGTGAATATACAGGGTTAATATCCCTTAAGATTGACTGGTTTGATTTCCTTGCCATCCAAGGGACTTTCAGGAGTCTTCTAAAGCACCACAGTTAAAAGGCATCAGTGATCTGCCTTCTTTACAGTCTAGCTCTCAGAACCATATGTGACCACTGGGAAGACCACACCCTTGACGATACAGACCTTTGTCAGCAGAGTAATGTCTCTGCTTTTCAACACACCTTCTAGGTTTGTCATCGCTTTCCTGCCAAGAAGCAATTGTCTTCTGATTTCATGGCTGCAGTCCCTGTCCACAGTGATTTTGGAGCCCAAGAAAAGGCAATCTGTCACTACTTCCACCTTTTTCCCCTTCTATTTGCCATGCAGTAACGGGGCCAGATGCCACGATCTTAGTTTTTTTAATATTTAGTTTTAAGCTGGCTCTTTCACCCTCCTCCTTTATCCTCATCTAGAGTTCTTTAGTTCCTCTTTGCTTTCTGCCATTAGAGTGGTATCATCCACATATCTGAGGCTGTTTGTGTTTCTCCCACCTATCTTGATTCTGGCCTTTAATTCATCCAGCCTGGCATTTCTCATGATATGCTCAGCACATAGATTAAACAAACAGGGTGGCAGCAGACAGCCCTGTCATACTCCCTTCTCGACCCTGAACCAATCAGTTGCTTCATACAGGGTTCTAACTGTTGCTCCTTGACCCACATACAGGTTTCTCAGGAGACAGGTAAGATGGTCTGGTATTCCCATCTCTCTAAGAGCTTTCCACAGTTCGTCATGATCCACACAAAGACTTTATTGTAGTTGAGGAAACAGAGATAGATGTTTTTTTGAAATTCCCTTGCTTTCTCTATAATCCAGCGAATGTTGGCAATTTGATCTCTAGTTCCTTTCCCTTTTCTAAACACAGCTTGGACATCTGGAAGTTCTTGGTTTGCATAATGCTGAAGCCTACCATGCAAGATTTTAAGCATGATCTTACTATCATGGGAGATGAGTGGAATTGTCCAGTGGTTAGCACATTCTTTGGTACTATCCTTCTTGGGAATTGGGATAAGAATTGACCTTTCCCAGTCCTGTTGGCCACTGCTGGGTCTTCCAGATTTGTGACATAATGAATGCAACACCTTAATAGCATTGTCCTTTAGGGATCTGAATAGTTCTGCTGGAATTTCGCCATATCCACTGGCTTTATTAACAGTACTTCTTAAGGCCCACTTGACTTTACACTCTAGAATGTCTGACTCTGGGTGAATAACCATATCATCGTAGTAATCCAGTTCATTAAGATCTTTTTTATACAGTTCTTCCATGTAGTCTTTCCATTTCTTCTTGCTCTCTTCAGTATCTGCTAGGTCTACCATTTTTATCCTTTATTGTGCCCATCTTTGGCTGAAATGCTACCTTGATATTTCCAATTTTCCTGAAGATAGCTCTAGTCTTTCCCCTTTTGTTGTCTTCTTCTATTATTAAACACTGTTCATTGAAGAAGGCCTTCTTTTCTCTTCTAGCTATTCTTTGAAACTCTGCATTTAATTGGATGTACCTTTCCCTCTTTCCCTTGCTTTTTGCTTCTCTTCATTCTTCCACTATTTGTAAAGCCTCCTCAGTTAACCACTTTACCTTGTTTTTCTTTTTCTTTGGGATAGTTTTGTTCACTGCCTCCTGTACAATATTATAGGCCTCTGTCCACAGTTCTTCAGGCACATTGTTATCTGGATCTAGTCCCTTGAAACAGTCCCTTATCTCTTCGTTACCTCTACTGTGAATTCATACAGGATTTCAGTCATAGCTGCTGGTGTTGTGTTTTTCCTGGTTTTCTTTAGTTTAAGCCTGAATTTTGCTATGAGGAGCTGCTGATTTGAGTCACAGTCAGCTCCAGGTCTTGTTTTGCAGATTGCATACAGCTTCTCCATCTTCGACTACAAAGAATGTAATCAAATTTGACTTTGGTATTAACCATTTGGTGATGTCCATGTGAAAAGTTGTCTCTTCTGTTGTTAAAAAAGAGTATTTGCTATGACTAGTGCATTCTCCTGGCAGAATTCAGTTAGCCTTTGCCCTAATTCATTTTATTCTCCAAGGCCAAACTTGCCTATTATTCCAGGTATATCTTGACTTCCTACTGTCACATTCCAATCCCCAATGATGAACAGAACATCTTTTTTAGGCATTAGTTCTTCTAGGTCTTCATAGAGCTGATCAACTTCAGCTTCTTTGGCATCGGTGGAAGGAGCATAGACTTGGATTACTGTGATGTTGAATGTTTTGCCTTGGAAACGAACCAAGATTATTCTGTTATTTTTGAGGCTGCACCCAAGTACTGTATTTCAGACTCTTTTGTTGATTATGAGGGCTACTCCATTTCTTCTATGGGATTCTTGCCCACAGTAGTAGGTATAATGGTCATCCAAATTAAATTTGCCCATTCCCGTCCATTTTAGTTTGCCGATTCCTAAGATGTTGTTTATTCTTACCATCTCCTGCTTAACCACATCCAATTTTCCTTGATTCATGGACCTAATATTCTAGGTTCCTGTACAATACTTTTCTTTGCAGCACTGGATTTTACTTTTGACAGCAGACACATCAACAACTGAGTGTCGTATCCACTTTGGCCCAGCCACTTCATTCATTCTGGGGCTACTGGTGATTCTCTTCCACTCTTCCACAGTAGCAGCATATAGGACACCTTCAGACCTCAGAGACTCATCTTTTGGTGTCATATCTTTTTGGCCTTTTATACAGTTCAAAGCATTTATAAAATAGTATCAAAGCAGCATTCTGACAAAATAAAAGTAGGAAAATTTTCAAACTCATTTTAGGAGGCTAGCATTACACTGATACCAAATTTAGACAAAGATATTACAAAAACAAACAAACAAACTTTGGATCAATTTCCCTTAGGTGCAAAGGGCAGAAATCCTTTAATTATACTAGAAAATTGAATCAAATGACAAAGATTCTCTCCAAGACCAAATTCTAGTCAGTTCCTTTTGAACTCTTTTTCAATTAGGCCCCATGCCTGTCCAGGAGCTCAACAGCTCAAAATTAGGAAGAATTCTGCTAAGCCAATTTTAGCCAGAATTTGCTACTAGTTATTTGGTCACTCTTGATATCAGACCAAATTCCTCTCCTCTGTATTCCCTCAGGTAATATTGATTATCCTGGCCTGACTTCAGCAAGAGTCCTATTAGGTAAGTTTAACAAAGAATTACCCTTGATGATTCTTAGTAATTTTTCATCCACTGACTCCCACTCTTCTCCCTGACTATAAATTCCTACTTGTCCAGTCTCACTCCCTACTATAAAATCCTTAGCAGCAGTCTCTGCCTCTCATGAAAGTTCTGAATAAAGCCTGCCTTATCATATTAAAACTCATCATGAATAATATTTTTAACAACACCAATGAAATGACATCATCAAGACAGCAACATGAACATTCCAGACTTCAGTCACCCTCACAAAAAAAAAGACAAACGAGTAACTCTCCAGAGACAAGACACCTTTATGAAAATCCAAGAACCCAATTGTGAGGCTGATGCATCTCCCTGGACAACAGAGACAAAGCAGAGCTATCTTAAAAGGATTAGAAAAGCAGTCCTTCTTTGACCACATACCCATCTCCCAGGCTGGCACAGCACTGAACCAAGAGGGTCCCTCTGGGCCTACAGTTTCCCCAGTGAGAAGAGGAAAACTCAATATAGGCATCTGGCAACCTAGCACTGTAGGACGCTTACTAGGGGGCTTGCATTTGGGTCTTGCCCCATAGGGATCACTGAGGCAAATCTATTGAGTGCAACCACTGGGTATCAGATAAACAGAAAAGAGGGGTAGAAATTACAGCAAGCAGTGCTTGTATCTTGGCAGACTACATTCCTTCTTGCAGTGGCTCCTGAAAAAGGCAAAAACAAAGAATGTAGCAAATAAATAAAGCTTAAGGGATTTATAGGCCAATGATAAGAGAAACAATATACTCATATAGTAATCCCAGAAGGAGATGAGAAAGAAAAAGGGACAGAAGAGTATTTAAAACAAATAATATCCCTTTCCTAAACTTAAGGTGCAAAATGGACATCCAGATACATAGGGCTCAAAGAACCACAAATGGGTTGAACCTTAAAAAGACTGCACTGAGATGCATTATAACTTATTTAACAATAGTAAAAGACAAAGAGAGACTTTTGAAAGTAGAGAGGAAAGCAACATTGCCTTGACATCAGTCTTGGCAATGATTTTCTGATATGACATCAAAAGCACATATAAAAAAGCAAAAATAACTAAGTGGGACTACGTCACACTAAAAAGCTTCTGCACACTGAATGAAATAGTCAACAAAATGAAAAGGCAACCTACAGACTGTAAAGAGTCTGCCCGCAATGCAGAAGACCAAGGTTCAATCCCTGGGTTGGAAAGACCCCTGGAGAAAGAAATGGCAACCCACTCCAGTATTCTTGCCTAGAGAATCCCATGGATGGAGGAGCCTGGCAGGCTAAAGTCCATGGGGTTGCAAAGAGTCAGACACGACTGAGTGACTAACACTTCTTCATTTTATGTGTCCAAAGGAAATACAATTTCTGTCTCAGAGACATCTACATCTCCATGTTCACTGAAGCATTTACAGCAGCCAAAACATGGAAAACAACTTAAGTGTCTGTTAATGGATGAATGGATACAGAAAATTTGGCATATATATATATATACTATGGAATACTACTCAGCCATAAAAAGAAGGGAATACCACCATTTGTGATAAATGGGTAAACTTGGAGGGCATTATGCTAAGTGAAGTAAGTCCAACAGTGAAAAACAAATACTGTACAATCTCACTTATATGTGGGAGCTGAAAAATTCTGAACTCAAAAACCACACCTGGTGATTGCCAGGGGTGGGAGTGAAGAGGAAAAGTTAAAATTTTACATAGCCTCCTGCTCCTTCTGCCTCTGTAACCCAGCTTGCTCCTTGCAAAGTCTAGATCATGTAGGTCTCAGAAAGTAGGGACTCACAATACTAGGAACTGGAGCTTATCTCACTCACCTTTGTCCTGCTCTTTGCAATCACCCTAGCCCCTGCAAACCCATAAACCCACTTAATCATGCCTGTCTGGGTATAAAAATCTTTGTAACCTCTTTGTTCAGGGCTCAGAGCTTGGAGTGTTAACTCCTCTGGGCCCCCTAGCATAATAAACCTGAGTTCTCCAACTCTCCAAGTGTGGTGCTTGGTTTCTTGAGTACTTGTTTTACAACATTTCTGGAGGCCCCAGTCAGATTCCAACCACACTGGCCCCTTGGGCCACTGGACTGGTGGCTCAGCCGGGCTGGAGGCAAGGAACCCGGAGATGAATGTGGCAGTATGCTACCTGAAGGCATTCCAGGTTCTCTTTCAGACCGGTATTCCAAATCTCCAGACGGCCGAGCCCCGACTGGACTCTCTGGAGGGATGGACCAACTCACCAGGAATGGCCAAGGATACAGTAAGGCTCTGGGGTCAGTCCCCAGGCAGGAACCTACCCCAACGGGTAGAAGAGACTAATCACCTCCTTGGGCTCCGAGGAAGGGAGCACTAGATAGGGAGAACTGGGGATGTGGGAGGAAGGGAGGCATTGTAACTGATAACCTCCTTGGGGCTCCTAGGAAGGGAGCAACAGTTAAGGAAACCTGGAGACTCAGGAGAAGGGAGGCATTGTGATAGCCTCTGAATGATTGTGAGTGCGTGACTGCTCACTGAATTGAATGAGAGAAACTTTTTTTGGAAACTGCAAAGCCAATTCTTTTTGCATATACAGTTAAAAATAACTAGCTTGTTAAAAGGCCTGCCAAGGAAAAAGCTTGAAGTTAACCCTTTCCATGTCCTTGAGATACACAGCCCACTTTGCCTGAGACCTCAGTCTTGGGCAAATTAGAACGTCATGCAAAGAAAAAAAAAGGGGTCAAAGAGATATTTTAAATCTCTTTAAATTATCTCTTTAAATCAGAAAACTATAAGATCTCTGTCTGTCTGGATTTATGTATGTCTCAGTGTATGTCTTTTATTTTACTGATAATATTAAGTTGTAAATGCATTCCAATTTAATTGACCTAAAGAAAATTAAGTGCTTATAAATCAAACAATTCTAAGTACAAGAAAAATTAACCTAAATAAATTTCAGATTCACATAAACCGGGAAATATTCAATATTAAATATCTAATATTAATGTTCGTTTGCTAATCTAATGAGGAAGTAAGATGTATGTTTTTAATAAAGAAGATATAAAAAAAAATTTTATTTTATAAAGGGAAAACAAAGTAGGTCTGACTTACAGGTGGCTGTTAAAGAGAGAGACTAAAAGGTTTGTGGAAAATGGACCCTAAAAAGTCTGTGCACCTAAATGAGTTTAAAGTAAGCTGGTACAAGACTTGAATTTGACCTTTCTCTCTGTTAACAGGACATACTTTCTTCAGATGTTGAACTACTTTCAATAATAGATTTAAGTTTCTTTACCTCTTAATTGATCTGCTCTAAATTTACCTTTAAAATCTTTTGTTAACTTTGGCTAAGTAAATAACTATTGTGACTTATATGATTCTACCTGACTGTTATAAACCTTTTGATATTTATTGATAAAACTTCCTAAACAACTTGACTTCTAGATAAATTTGGGATGCTTCAGAGGGCCCTGAGACATCCCAAAGAGCTATTAAGCTACTTGGGTTCATTGGACATGTTAAATTACGTGGGAAGTACTGTTGAAGTGAAAGTTGCTCAGTTGTGTCCGACTCTTTGAGATCCCATGGACTATACAGCCCATAGAATTCTCCAGGCCGGAATACTGGACTGGATAGCCTTTCCTTTCTCCAGGGGATCTTCCCAACCCAGGGATCAAACCCAGGTCTGCATTGCAGCCAGATTCTTTACTAGCTGAGCCACAAAGGAAGTACTGTTGAAGGGGTAATAAATCATTTCAGATTATACTATATGGTTGATGTTACTAATATAGGTATCCTAAAATTGTGTAAAATTAATATAGATCTGATATGTCCTGATAAAATATGGTCAATTATAATTCTAGTTATCATATTAAAATGTTACGACCAGGTTTCTTTGTCAATTGCTATAGAATCGGATTTTAAACATGCTTTCTATGGTTCTATTCCCATGCCTTAAAAAAAATACTGCTAGTTCTTCAAGATTTATAGAAAAGAGTTTCTAAGATTAAGCAAATAAACAAATTTTGTTATTAACAGTAAGCTGATACCAGACTGGAATTTGGTCTTCTTTCTATTTAGAGAACAAAGTTCTTAGAATGCAGCTTTCAATAACAGATTATGAATTTCTTTGCCTAAAAATTTAAGTGAGTTATATTTGTTTTTAAAATCTTTTTGTTACTTTGATAAAGTAAATAAACATCATTTAAGATTATGGTACATGTAGACAAAGTTCATTCTGCTTCAATAACAAAAAAACCCTCACAGTTAGACTTTTGCTACCCTGATGTCCTTAAAACATGGCAATAGTCTGCTCCTAAATCAGGAAATTAAAAATAGATAAACAACAGCTCAAAATCAAAGAGCCAGGGCTAGGGGAAATCCAAGACGACCTCTTGGCTTTTCCTAGCTCACTGACAGACTTCATTTTTATTTGATGGGTTAAAGCCTTACCTGGCTACAGTGTTAATGCCCTCACAGTGAGTTCTCAAAAAAAAAAAAAAAAAGAAAGAAAAATGTTTCACTGAATATTAAGTCTAGTTTTGTTAATTAAGGTCTGTGCTTCTAAGACTCACTTCTGAGATAGTTCCTTGTTATGTTATATTGCCAAAAGTTTTAATTAAGTTATTAAAAAGGACACTCTAAGATTGTTTCTAAGGCTAGGCTAGGCTAAGTCACTTCAGTCGTGTCCGACTCTGTGTGACCCCATAGACGGCAGCCCACCAGCCTCCCCTGTCCCTGGGATTCATCAGGCAAGAACACTGGAGTGGGTTGCCATTTCCTTCTCCAATGCATGAAAGTGAAAAGTGAAAGTGAAGTCGCTCAGTCGTGTCCGACCCTCAGCGACCCCATGGACTGCAGCCTTCCAGGCTCCTCCATCCATGGGATTTTCCAGGCAAGAGTACTGGAGTGGGGTGCCATTGCCTTCTCCGGATTGTTTCTAAAGCTTATCTCAATAACCAGTCTTTGCATAAAGATCAGATGTTCCATGATATACAACCAGGAGATGAAAACTTGGCTATAATCATTTAACTGAGTCAAATGAGCTGGGGTACACCAGGCTATACCCAGTGAAAATCCTTGACTTAAATTCTTACTTGTGACCTTACTAACAACTGCTAACTATATTATTTTCTATGTAGCTTGCTTCAGAAGATTATCTCTTATGTTACCAAATGTGTGACTAAGCCTGTGATAAAATGCTGATATGCAGTTTCATATGAGATCAATAATTGTAATAATGTAACTCTAGACATGGATAGAAACAACAAGAGAAAATATTTTCCTGGATCAAGAGGTTAGTAAGACAGGTAAGGTCCAGAGACTTTTGCTACTTACAAGGCCTGGTCTAGTGACAACACATTGAGTGGCCTGTCAATGGAATCTTTGTTAGATCTGGGAATGAGCCTTCCCAGCACAGTGGGACAGAATGACCATGAAACGCCCAAAAAACATGGCCAAATATGTGGCTATGAGGGGACCTTGCTGACTGGAAGGTGGCCCTTGCCAGCTGCCTCTACAAAGATTAAATCATGACCACTACAAAATGCTGACCTTCAACACACCCTTGAAAGGAGTTCAGGATGGAGACAAAAAATAAGGCACTCTATGCTCTGGGAAAAACCCAGAAAACAGGCCTTCAGGTAAGTCAGATGTTTGTAGGTAAAGATTTTTATAAGTCCAAATTCTTGCATCTTCTCATGCCTAAAGAAGCACTAATGTCACAAACCAATGTCTGGACCTGGTTGTCCTGGCTAGCCCCACAACAGCTTTCCTAAGTCTATTAATCTTTGGGCTATATATCTTTAACTTTCTTGTTAAGTTTGTTTCTCCAAGTAGTAGTACAACAAGAATATCCATCCGCCCAGCCAACACCCAGACAATGCTAGAACAAGCTGCCTTGTCACTCTGTGGGCTCTCCTCTCCCTCCATAAATGCACCCTGAGCTCCTCAGGCTATTCTCCCTCTGAGATCTTATACAGGAGACCACCCCCAGTAATAGAAAAGCTCAAGGGAGACCACCAACAACTAGCTGACCTTGAGATGTCCTGACACCTCCAGGCCCTGGAAAAGTCTTGAGCCATATCGCCCCGATCAGATGAGATCAGTCGCTCAGTCGTGTCCGACTCTTTGCGACCCCATGAACCGCAGCACGCCAGGCCTCCCTGTCCATCACTAACTCCCGGAGGTCACTCAGACTCACATCCATCGAGTCAGTGATGACATCCAGCCATCTCATCCTCTGTCGTCCCCTTCTCCTCCTGCCCCCAATCCCTCCCAGCATCAGAGTCTTCTCCAATGAGTCAACTCTTCGCATGAGGTGGCCAAAATACTGGAGTTTCAGCTTTAGCATCATTCCTTCCAAAGAAATCCCAGGGCTGATCTCCTTCAGAATGGACTGGTTGGATCTCCTTGCAGTCCAAGGGACTCTCAAGAGTCTTCTCCAACACCACACTTCAAAAGCATCAATTCTTTGGCACTCAGCCTTCTTCACAGTCCAGCTCTCACATCCATACATGACCACAGGAAAGACCATAGCCTTGACTAGGCGAACCTTTGTTGGCAAAGTAATGTCTCTGCTTTTGAATATGCTATCTAGGTTGGTCATAACTTTCCTTCCAAGGAGTAAGCGTCTTTTAATTTCATGGCTGCAGTCACCATCTGCAGTGATTTTGGAGCCCGGAAAAACAAAGTCTGACACTGTTTCCACTGTTTCTCCATCTATTTCCCATGTAGTGATGGGACCGGATGCCATTATCTACGTTTTCTGAATGTTGAGCTTTAAGCCAACCTTTTCACTCTCCACTTTCACTTTCATCAAGAGGCTTTTTAGTTCCTCTTCACTTTCTGCCAGAAGGGTGGTGTCATCTGCATATCTGAGGTTATTGATATTTCTCCCAGCAATCTTGATTCCAACTTGTGTTTCTTCCAGTTCAGCGTTTTTCATGATGTACTCTGCATATAAGTTAAATAAACATGGTGACAATATACAACCTTGACGTACTCCTTTTCCTATTTGGAACCAGTCTGTTGTTCCATGTCCAGTTCTAACTGTTGCTTCTTGACCTGCATACAAATTTCTCAAGAGGCAGATCAGGTGGTCTGGTATTCCCATCTCTTTCAGAATTTTCCACAGTTTATTGTGATCTACACAGTCAAAGGCTTTGGCATAGTCAATAAAGCAGAAATAGATGTTTTTCTGGAACTCTCTTGCTTTTTCCATGATCCAGCAGATGTCGGCAATTTGATCTCTGGTTCCTCTGCCTTTTCTAAAACCAGCTTGAACATCAGGAAGTTCACGGTTGACATATTGCTGAAGCCTGGCTTGGAGAATTTTGAGCATTACTTTACTAGCGTGTGAGATGAGTGCAATTGTGCGGTAGTTTGAGCAGTCTTTGGCGCTTCCTTTCTTTGGGATTGGGATGAAAACTGACCTTTTCCAATCCTGTGGCCACTGCTGAGTTTTCCAGATTTGCTGGCATATTGAGTGCAGCACTTTCACAGCGTCATCTTTCAGGATTTGGAATAGCTCCACTGGAATTCCATCACCTCCACTAGCTTTGCTCATAGCGATGCTTTCTAAGGCCCACTTGACTTCACATTCCAGGCTAATAATCCCTAGTTAAGCTAGGGAACTGCTGAGAAAGGAAAGAATCTGTACTCCAAGGAACTGCAGAACCAAGTACACATAGTTTGCAAGAAGCTCTAAAAGTATATATAATACCAGATTCCCCCAAAGCTATAGTAAGGTATGTAGGAAATAAGGATGGAGAAAGGAAAGCTTACTGATTTGGGAGTATTCTTCCAGTATACAGGATTTAACACCATGGAAAAGTGATGCTAACACTGCCAGAGGCCTGTTGGAATCTTGGAGAAATCAATGCACCATAGTACTTGCACCACTGGTTACCTTGACAGGCATTGGGAAATGGAGCTAGGAGGCTTAGAGAGACAGACATGTGAGAGTACTCACACTTTGGGAGCCTAGAAAATGCATCAACAGATTATTCTTCACAGAGGAGCCCAGATGGCATTCCATTTTGTAAGGTATTTATAAAGCATATGCTGGTGACAGTCACATTGTGGGGATATTTGTGAAGCTCAATAACAGTTGTCATCTTGTAGGTCAGACCAATGGTAGGGAAAGCTATAAAAGAACTGAATTTTCCAAGAGCAGTGGTGATGATAGAACTATGATATAATAGAAGCCAAATTAGGGAGGCTGCTGCTGCTGCTAAGTCGCTTCAGTTGTGTCTGACTCTGTGACCCCACAGATGGCTACCCACCAAGCTCCTGTGTCCCTGGGATTCTCCAGGCAAGAATATTGGAGTGGGTTATCATTTCCTTTCCCAATGCATTCATGCATGCTAAGTCTCTTCAGTCATATCCAACCTTGTGTAACCCTATGGACAGCAGCCCTCCAGGCTCCACTGTCCACAGGATTCTCCAGGCAAGAATATTGGAGTAGGTTGCCATTTCCTTCTTCCATAAGGGAGGCTAAGTGTCAGAAAAAGGCAGGAATGATTTTCATAAAGGACAAGAAAGATGCCCTGCCAGCCAGAGGAGCCTGAACTTCAGATAATTAGAATGATAAAAAAATAATCAATAGGGGCAAGAAAAATGAGCAGAAAATAAGGATATTATCCAATTCATAAAATCAAAATATATAAGGATTGAATAATCAGGAAAATGACAAAATGCCCCCAGTAAAAAGTCACAATCCTTAACCCAAATTCTGGATTTAAGCCAGCTGTTAGACCTGAGGTCCACTGAAGAAACAAGAGTCTAGATTCCCAGGAGGAGGGAACCTGTAACTTTACAGCAAATGTATACTGTCTAACTTCCACCAGCAGGCACAAATGCTGAGAACTTCATGTGGCACTATGCCTCAAGTAGATCAATAAGCCATGGGGTGCCAAGTAGATTAAACTGGACACCTTCCAAACTTGAAAATATAACAATTACTCATGAATAGGATTGACATATATTTGAAAGTAGATTCATATTTCTCTTTCAGCCTCAGTCAGCAGCAGCACCACTATCCATGCTGGTATGTAATGCACCAAGATGCGATCTTGTATAACATCTGTTTGAACTAATGAATCCACCACAAAGAAGTAGGTCATGAAATCTAATGATCCTACTGCATAACTTACAATCAGAAGCTGCAAGCCTTATAGAGTGATGGAATGTGCAGCTGAAGCTCCAGTTTAGAAGATAAATTGTGTAAAAATGAGAGGCTATCCTCCAAGAGGGAGAGAGACACATGCTGTTGTTGTCCAGTCGTTCAGTCATGTCAGACTCTTTCCGACCCCATGAACTGCAGCATGTCAGGCTTCTCTGTCCTTTACTGTCTCCTGGAGCTTGTTCAAACTCATATTTATTGAGTTGGTGATGTCATCAAACCATCTCATCCTCTGTCATCCCCTTCTCTTGCTTTCAGTCTTCCCCAGCATCAGAGTCTTTTCCATTGAGTTGGCTCTTCGTATCAGGTGGCCAGAATATTTGAGCTTCAGCTTCAGCACCAGCACTTCCAATGAATATTCAGGGTTGATTTCCTTTAAGATTGACTGGATTGATCTCCTTGCATGCCAAGGGACTCTGAAGAGTCTTTTCCAACACCACAGTTCAAAAGCATAGATTCTTTGGCACTCAGCCTTCTTTATGGTTCAACTCTCACATCCATACATGACACTGGAAATACCACAACTTTGACTATAAGGACCTTTGTTGGCAAAGTAATGTTTCTGCTTTTTAAGATGCTATCTAGATTTGTAATAGCTTTTCTTCCAAGGAGCAAGCATCTTTTAATTTCATGGCTGCAGTCACCATCTGCAGTGATTTGGGGCTTAAGAAAATAAAATCTGTCATGGAGAGACATATATTTTTATAAATGTTTGTATTTCTAAGTTATATATGTATTTATAAATTACTTCATTGTAATATTTATATTATATACCTCATATAAATACACATATTATACATTACTTATATTAGGTTGGCCAAAATGTCCACTTTTTTTTTTAAATATCTTACTTTTTGGACAGCTCAATATATTATAAATCAATCATCGCCCAATAAACCTTAAAAAGGACACCCATTCCTTTGGGCAACTGGGTTTATCCCTATCAGTCAGGAGATGAGATATGGGTTAAAGATTAAAAGAAGGAACCACTTCAGCCAGTTTGAACAGGCCCTCACATAGTCATCCTAGCAACCCTTACTGCTGTTAAAGTTACAGATGTCATCCCTTAGAGTCACCACACCAGAGTCAAGAAATCTGCAGCTTCCTTGATGAGGACACCTGAAAAACAGTTTGGGACCCCAAAAAACCTCAAGGTCTGGTTCCAAAGACAACAGCCCTCACCCATGAAGGACGCTGAGCCTTGCTCTAGTCACTCCAGAAGCTGACTAGTCAATGCAAAGAAGAAACTTGAGGACTCTTCAGCCTTGCTCCAGCCACACTCTGGCAGCTGGCTGGCCAATGCACGGCAGAAGTTTGAGGATCTTGCTATCAAAATATCAATGGATTTTCATTGTCAACTCTGGCCTCTATCCCTAATCAGTATTATTGCTGTGCTTTTCATTACAGGACCAACTAGACTCCCTGGCTTAGGTGGTTTTACAGAATAGGAAAGGGCTAGACCTATGACACCACCCTTATGGCAGAAAGTGAAGAGGAACTAAAAAGCCTCTTGATGAAAGTGAAAGAGGAGAGTGAAAAAGTTGGCTTAAAGCTCAACAGTCAGAAAACTAAGATCATGGCATCTGGTCCCATCACTTCATGGCAAATAGATGGGGAAACAGTGTCAGACTTTATTTTGGGGGCTCCAAAATCACTGCAGATGGTGACTGCAGCCATGAAATTAAAAGATGCCTACTCCTTGGAAGCAAAGTTATGACCAACCTAGATAGCATATTCAAAAGCAGAGACATTACTTTGCCAACAAAGGTCCGTCTAGTCAAGGCTATGGTTTTTCCTGTGGTCATGTATGGATGTGAGAGCTGGACTGTGAAGAAAGCTGAGTGCCAAAGAATTGATGCTTTTGAACTGTGGTGTTGGAGCAGACTCTTGAGAGTCCCTTGGACTGCAAGGAGATCCAACCAGTCCATTCTGAAGGAGATCAGCCCTGGGATTTCTTTGGAAGGAATGATGCTAAAGCTGAAACTCCAATACTTTGGCCACCTCATGCAAAGAGCTGACTCATTGGAAAAGACTCTGATGCTGGGAGGGATTGGGGGCAGGAAGAGAAGGGGACAACAGAGGATGAGATGGCTGGATGGCATCACCGACTCCATGGACAAGAGTTTGGGTGAACTCTGGGAGTTGGTGATGGACAGGGAAGCCTGGCGTGCTGCGATTCGTGGGGTCACAAAGAGTCAGACACAACTGAGTGACTGAACTGAACTAAACTGAGACCTTCTGACTGAAAAGAGAGGACTCTATCTCTTCTTAATTGAAGAATGCTGTAAACCAATCAGAAATAGTCAAGGGCAAGGCCCAACCACTAAGGGAATAAATCATAAAAAGAGAGAAACTAGCTAATTTCTGGGGTAATTAGAACAATATCTGGAGCTGGGCATAGTGGGTTCTCCCTTTAACAGGTCCTCTCTTCATGTTCTTTGCAGTGCTCTTGTGTGGTCCTTATATTCTCAATGTAATTGTCAGTTCATAACCCCTTGGATTAAATCCACAAAGTTACAAACAGTAATAGCTCAATATAGCCCCCTAAAGGATGGGGAGCTCTGAATGTCCTACCAAAACATGAGATGATGCTTTCTACAACGAGTGATAGAAGCATCAAGAGGGGGTAATGAAGAGGAAAAGTTAAAATTTTACATAACCTCCTGCTCCTTCTGCCTCTGTAACCCAGCTTGCTCCTTGCAAAGTCTAGATCAGGTGGGTCTCAGAAAGTAGGGACTCACAATACTAGGAACAGGAGCTTATCTCACTCACCCTTGTTCTGCTCTTTGCAATCACCCTAGCCCCTGCAAACCCGCAAATCCACTTAATCATGCCTGTCCGTGTATAAAAAACTCTGCAACCTCTTTGTTTGGGGCTCAGAGTTTAGAGTGTTAACTCCTCTGGGCCCCCCAGCATAATAGACCTGAGTTTTCCCACTTTCCGAGTGTGGTGCCTGGTTTCTCGAGTACTGGTTTCTACAACAGAATGGGTAAAGGGGTCAAAAGGTACAAACCAGGGATCCAAAATACATCATGTGACTATAATTAACAATGCTACAATGTATACTTGAAAGTTGTTAAGACAGTAGATCTTAGGGACTTTCCAGGCAGTCCACTGATTAAGACTTCATGTTTCCGATGCAGGAGGTGCAGGTTTGATCCTGAGTTGAGGAACTAACATTCTACATGCTACAAGGTACAGCCAAAAAAACAAAACATCTTGAAAATTCCCATCATACAAAAAATCTATATGAGGTGATGGATATATTAACTAACCTTACGGTGGTAACTGTTTCATATATATATACGTATATATATACGTATATATATGTATATATGTATATATATATATGAACATATATATGTGAATATTATACATATATAAAAGCATCACACTATATAACTTAAACCTACACGATATTACATACCAGTTATAGCTCAATAAAGGTAGAAATTAAAAGACAAGCAGCAGCATGAAATAAAATAAAGATCATGACCAATTAACTATTTGCTCCTGTAAGGCACATATGATTCAACATTTGAAAATAAACTGATGTAATTCAATAGATTAACAATAAAGAAGACAAAAACCATATGATTATCTCAATGCATCCTAAAAAGCATTAGTTCATTATTCATTCTGGAGAAGGCAATGGCACCCCATTCCAGTACTCTTGCCTGGAAAATCCCATGGACGGAGGAGCCTGGTAGGTTGCAGTCCATGGGGTTGCTGAGGGTCGGACATGACTGAGAGACTTCACTTTCATGCATTGGAGAAGGAAATGGCAACCCACTCCAGTGTTCTTGCCTGGAGAATCCCAGGGACGGTAGGGCCTGGTGGGCTGCCATCTATAGGGTCGCACAGGGTTGGACACGACTGAAGTGACTTAGCATTATACATTCATTATAAAAATTTTCAAGAGAAGTAGCACGAGAAATGAATCTCTTCAACCTAAACAGGATCATCTGTAAAAATTCTACAGGTAACAGCATACTAAATGGTGAAAGACTGAAGGCTTCTTCCTAAGATCTGGAAAAGGCAAAGATGTCTGTCTGCTCTCACAAGTGTATTCAACACTGTACTAGAGAACTTAGCTCATGCAACATGTAAAGAAAAATGAACAAAGAGCAAACAGATTGCAAAAAAGAAATAAAATTGTCATTATGCACAGATGGTATAATCATTTATAGAAAACCTCAAAGAATCTACAAATAATATTAGAATTAGTAAGTAGCAAGTCACAGGATATAAGTTCAATAGACACAAATCAATTCTATACAATAGAAATAACTAGAAATTGAAGTTTTATAATTATCATTAACAATAGCATAAAAAGTCAAATATACATGGATAGTCTAACAAAATATTTATAAGCCTGTACATAGAAGACTACAAAATATTTCTGAGTGACATCAAAGAAGACTCAATTAAATGAAATTAATTATACACCATCTTCATGGATGGGCATTCTAAATATTGCTAAGATATAAATCATCCCCAAATTGACCTACAAATTCAATGCAATGAAAACCTCAGCAAGAAGTCTACAGAAATTTATAAGGTGTTTCTGAAATTTACCATGTAAAAGCAAAGGATCTAAAATAGAAAACTAGCTTTGAAAATTTAGGCAAATGCAAATTAAAACCACAATAAGATACTATTACATATCTTTTAACATGGCTGAAATTTTTAAATTTAATAATACCAAGTGCTAAACAGAATACAGAGAAATTATAATTCTCTTACAATGCTGGTGAGAATAACAAAATGTATAGCTACTTTTTTTTTCTTTTTTTTTTTTAATCAGTTAATCTTATTGATTTAGTTATGGGGTTTGGGGTTTTATTTATTTATTTTTTTTTTGCAGGGGAAAATGGACAAAGGAAAGGATCAATGAGGGTGGGAGGGAAATGAGAAGAAAGAAGGGGAGTGATGGTGGGGAGGAGTATATGTAATTTCTTAACTAATGGCTTTCTGTTTTTAATCACAAAGAACACTTAAAAAAAATCATGTTGAATTCATCCTATATTAGGAGGTTTGATCTGGAAATGAAAAGTTCAGGAAACTAAAAGTCCAGTTTGGGTGTCCTCATCTTAGGCACATCTTGGTATTTTGTATTGGTAGGTCTATCATTACCACAATATATTATTTAGGACAGGATCACATTTGTCACTTCTTCCTCCCTACTACCCAAAGTGGTACCAGACCCATAAAGTAGTCAATAAACCTTTACAGAGTGAACAAATAAGTCTATTTTTTTTTAAAACTCTCCTGAGTGAACTGAATTTTTTGAGGCTCATAAGTGAATATGTTTTCCTCTTTACTTTGTCTATTACAGCCAGATTGTATGAGTGGGGTATTAAAGTCTCCCACTATTATTGTATTGTTGCATATTTCTTCTATCATATTAATTAATGTTTGTCTTAGATATACCAATGCTCCAATGTTGGGCGCATATATATTTATAATTGTTATAACTTCTTTTTGGATTGTTCCTTTAAGTCGTTACGTATAACCTTGTTTGTCTCCTTTTCAGGATCTTAAAAGTCCATTTTATCTGATATGAGTATTGCTACTCCTGTTTTCTTTTGGTCCATATTTGCATAGAAAATCTTTTTCCAGCCCTTCATTTTCAGTCAGTATATATCCCCTATTTTAAGGTGATTCTCTTGTAGACAACATATATAGGGGTCTAGTTTTTGTATCCATTTGGCCCATTTTAGTCTTTTGGTTGTCTCTTGTAGACAAGGTATGTAGGGGTCTTGTTTTTGTATCGATTCCGCCAGTCTTTGTCTGTTGATTAGGGTATTCAACCCATTAACGTTTAAAGCAATTATTGATAAATAAGATTTACTTTATTGTTTTGGGTTCGAATTTATACACCCTTTTAGAGATTCCTATCTAGAGAATGTCCTTTAGTTTTTGTTGGAGAAATGGTTTAGTGGTGCTAAATTCTCTCAACTTTTGCTTATCTGTGAAGCTTTTGATTTCTCCTTCATATTTGAATGAGATCCTTGCTGGATACAATAATCTAGGCTGTAAGTTATTTTCTTTCATCACTTTAATTATGACTTGCCATTCCCTCCTGGCATGGAGAGTTTCTATTGAAAGATCAGCTGTTATCCTTATGGGAATTCCCTTGTGAGTTATTTGATGTTTTTCCCTTGCTGCTTTTAATATTTGTTCTTTATATTTAATCTTTGTTAATTTGATTAATATATGTCTTGGGGTGTTTCGCCTTGGGTTTATCCTATTAGGGACTCTCTGGATTTCTTGAACTTGAGTGGTAATTTCCTTCTCCATTTTAGGGAAGTTTTCAACTATTATCTCCTCAAGTATTTCCTCATGGTCTTTCTCTTTATCTTCTTCTTCTGGAACTCCTATGATTCGAATGTTGTAGCGTTTAATGTTATCTTGGAGGTCTCTGAGATTGTCCTCATTTCTTTTGATTCGTTTTTCTTTTTTCTCCTCTGATTCATTTATTTCTAGGATTCTATCTTCTAATTCACTAATCCTATCTTCTGCCTCTGTTATTCTACTATTTGTTGCCTCCAGGATGTTTTGGATCTCATTTATTGCATTATTCATAATGTGTTGACTCTTTTTTATTTCTTCTAGGTCCTTGTTAAACCTTTCTTGCATCTTGTCAATCCTTGTCTCCAGACTCTTTAACTGTGATTCCATTTTGATTTCAAGATTTTGGATTAATTTCACTATCATTATTCAGAATTCTTTATCAGGTAGATTCCCTATCTCTTCCTCTTTGGTTTGGTTTGGTGGGCATCTAGCCTGTTCCTTTAGCTGCTGGGTATTCGTCTCTTCATTTTGTTAAAATTGCCAAGTTTAGAGTGTCCTTACTATATTCTGGTAGTTTGTTGAATTCTCTTTATTGAGGCAGTTTACTGGTCTTTTCAATATCTGATCTCTGCCCTGTTATAGAGGGGCGGAGATGAACACCCAAATCTAGGCTGGCCAGGTTCAGGCATTTGGATAATCCTCAGAAGCATAGACTTGGTTGAGTCTGCATTTTATGCCCTTCCCAGATCCGAGTATCGCAGGTGATGAAGTGTTTAGCGAGCGCAGCTGCTGCGACTTATCACCTCCCCGCTGCTCAGTTTTCTGGGTATACAACCGGTGCACTTTCTCAGGCAGATGTTGACCATCCAGAGCCCCAAGAAGTGTGAGTCAGCACAGAAACCTACTTACAGTTCTGTAGAGAGTGTCTCTCTAGGGCTGTGATTGCCAGCCTCTGGCCCTGGCTGCCTGTCACTGGAGTGGGACGGCCTGCAGCCAGCCATCTCTGTGCAGTCCTTTGTTCCGTACGTAGTCCTGGTGGTGTCTTAAGTTAGGGCTGGCTTTTGATGTAGTAGATAACCGACAGTCTGGTTATTTCGCTCAGACAGCACTCGAGATAGCCAGGCCAAATCCTTTCTCAAAGCAATGCAGGCCGCGCGGCTCCTCCTAGCCCAGCCCCCGCTTGCCAATAGCAAATGCTGGTGTCTGTGCCGCTTCTCCGCAAAAGGAGTTACCGCAGGGCTCGTTTTCTCCTTTTGAAGACAATGAATTGTCTTTCTAAGTCCTGATGTCGTCTGCCGGCATTCAGAAGTTGTTTTGTAGAATTTATTCAGCATTCAAATGTTCTTTTAATGGATTTGTGGAGGAGAAAATATTCTCCCCGTCCTACTCGTCCACCATCTTAGCTCCTCCCCTGTATAGCTACTTTGAAAACAGTCTGGCAGTTTCTTGTAACATTAAACACATACCATATGACTCAGCAATCCTGCTTCTAGGAATTTACCCAAGAGAAATGAAAGCATCTCTTTCTACAAAGAGTAATCCATGGATATTTATAGCAGCCTTATTTATAAAGCCAAAAACCAGAAACAATTCAAATGTCACCAATTGTTAAATGGATAAATAAGTCATGGTACATCTATACAAAGAAAGACTACCCAGCAACAAAGAAAACTGAACTACTGATACCTGCAATAACAAAGAAGAATCTCAAAATCATTACACTAAGTAAAATAAATCCAGATGCTACACGTCTTCCTACTAGAGGATAATCAGAAAAAAGCAGTATTAATCAGAATGGAAATCATATCAGTGGTTACCAGAATTTAGAGGTTGAGGAATGACTATGTAAGAGATTTTATAGAGACTAGGGAAGACAAAGAGCTATTGATCACGGTAGTGGTTACCTGGTTGTAAATAAAGAAACTCATTTAAACATGTATTTTTTTAAGTGAATTTTACTGTATATGAACTATAGCTTTAAAAAGCCTAACCTATAAAAAAATTTCAGTGTTTAGAAATGCATTTATATTAATAAAGAAAGCGAAGAGATGATTACTGTGAAAGTCAGGTCAACAGTTACCTAGGAAGAGGAGAACTGAGTGCTTCTGGAGTGCTGACAAAACTATTTGGTGCTTTGGGTAAAGCCACAAGACTGTATGTTTCATAATTCTTTTTTAAACTCTGTATTTATATTTTGTGGGCTTTTCTTTAATCATATTTTAATAACAATAAAGCATTTTGGGGCTTTTCTTTAAGCATGTTTTAATAACAATAAAGCATTTTAAAGTTAAAAAACAACCAAATATTTCTGTCATTCATTCATAAAACCTTATGAGGTAGTTCTTCCACTTTTGATAATAAGGTTCAATTATTCCAGGGTTTTCCCACAGAAAATAACTATAAAACTTACACAAATTTCAAAAAGCAACTCCTTGAAGGCACCCAAGAGTGGAAGAAACAAACCAACCAAACAAACCGAACGTAAAGGGTATATATATATGCTCAGAGAGAAGAGAAGAGAACTACATGAAATTAAGTTTACCACTTTTAGAGCTTTTAGTCTGAGGCTAAGTATAACGTCAGTTCAGTTCAGTCACTCAGTCATGTCTGACTCTGCGACCCCATGGACTGCAGCACACCAAGCCTCCCTGTCCATCACCAACTCCCGGAGTTTACTTAAACTCATGTCCATTGAGTTGGTGATGCCATCCAACCATCTCATCCTCTGTTGTCCCCTTCTCCTCCCGCCTTCAATGTTTTCCAGCATCAGGGTCTTTTCAAATGAATCTTCAGGACTGATTTCCTTTAGGATGGACTGGTTGGATCTCCTTGTAGTCCAAGGGACTCTCAAGAGTCTTCTCCAACACCACAATTCAAAAGCATCAATTCTTTGGCGCAAGTATAACATAGCGGAAAACCAAGGTCTCCCTGGTTAGAGGAACCAGAAAATTGAAGCCATGGAGCCATGGCTGTTGAGTGTGGGGGAATTCCAGAAAGGAAATAGAGAAGAGATCCCCCAATTTTTTTGGCCACGTCTCTGACTGACAGCTGAACCATACATGTGGAACACTCATTCACAGCAGCTCGGCTAAAGACAAAAGATCTGAATTGAAACTGGAACCACTAGGCAAGAAAAACAGCCTTGCAGTTCAGTTCCAAATAAGTTAATTGCCTATCAAAACAAAAGTAACACACTCATTGCAGAATCTCCACATCTGTCGTGTAACTATTGGGTACTAGCTATATGCCAGGCATTATGCTACATTCTCGGAGAAGGCAATGGCACCCCACTCCAGTACTTCTGCCTGGAAAATCCCATGGGTGGAGCCTGGAAGGCTGCAGTCCATGGGGTCACTGAAGGTCGGACACGACTGAGCGACTTCACTTTCACTTTTCACTTTCATGCATTGGAGAAGGAAATGGCAACCCACTCTAGTGTTATTGCCTGGAGAATCCCAGGGACAGGGGAGCCTGGTGGGCTGCCGTCTATGGGGTCACACAGAGTCGGACACGACTGAAGTGACTTAGCAGTAGCAGCAGCATGCTACATTCTGGGAATATACCAATAAGCAAGTTGAAGTTCTTGCCCTCATGGAGGCTATAGTCAAATGGAAAAGAGAGCCATAAAAGTACAACAGAACTTAGTAAATGTTTTAATAGGAGAAAAAAAGGGAAAAAGTGATTGAAACACCTAATGGAAAGTAAATAGGACTTTCTAGAAGTTTTAACCAGCCAAATCCAAAGGAATGGAGTATTCTGGGAAAATTCTAGGGGTAAAACAGATGGCACACTTAATAACTAAAAGAAGTTGAGTATAGTTGCTGCATATATAGTAAGAAAAGAATGACAAGAGACGACACCAGTGAGTATAGCAGGGTCCAAAGTGTCTTAAAGAACCAAGCTAAGAAGTCTGAACTTAACCAGGAACAACTAGAAGTCTGTTAAAGATTTTCAAGCAGAGAGGTGAAGTATTCCCAATTTTCTTTTAAAAAAGTTATTTTAATGGCTGAACAGACAGTTCTATAGACTGTTGAACAGTCAGACTGAAGAAAGGTAAGACTGGAGCCAGAAAGACAAGTATAGAAGCTATTTCAGAATTCCAAATGAAAAATAACTTTATTTAGCTTAATAGAAGCACAAGGGCATAAGTAAGGAGGCATGTACAATATATTTAAGAAGCTGAATTAATTGGACCTAAAAAGTGTTACATAGCAGTGTTGGGAAGAAATATTGTGAATCTAACTGTGGGCATATTGAACTATAGATCTTTTTGAAAAATAAAAATGGAAATATTTAGCATTCAGGTAGATAGACCTAGAGTTTTGAGAGTGAGATCTGAAGCAGAGATAAATATTTGAGTTTTATTAGCACATAGAGAAAACTGATGCCTTAGGTATTAATGTCTAACCCTGGTAGATTAAAAAATGGTAGACATTAAATAGAAGAAAAGAAAATCAATGGATTAGGATAAGTTTTATATTGAAATTCCTAATTTCAACAGAAACAATTTATAGCTCAATGAATTTCTGCTTATATATGATATATACACAGTATATACCGTTACAATACAGCTTTCTCATCTAAGAAACAATGATTCTAATTCTCAGATGAGCCTGGAGGCCTGGATGAGTTTTGAAAGGTAGGAGAAGGTTTTTTATAACAACCTAATTTAAATAACTTTAAGAAAAATATGTTTGGTTTTCATGAAGGGATTCTTTTCATACTTAAGATAAAAGCATCCCCATAATTTTCTTTTCCTCTTTAGAATTTAAGTGTCTATAAAGAGGAGGGGAAGGGTAAATAAATGTCAATTAAACAGTTTTTCACACAACTGATATTGTCTTTCAATTTAATGAATCACCAAAAAGTAACAGAAAACACAGAAAGAAGCAACTGAAAAATACATACATGCTAAAAAAAAAAAAAAAAGTAGAATATTTAATTTCAAACTTACCTTGCTCCTAAATTTTCAATGGTTATATAGTCATCCTTTCTCACAACTTCAAACTGCAAGTGATGGAAAAAAAAAAAAAAAAAGAGCCCTAAAGTAGTTCAATTTTCAAAATTCTTTAGTGTTATTTCTTAACTTTAATGTTTGAAAGAAGACAATGAGAATGAAACTATAGTGAATATAAAACAAATAAAACAGAAGAAACAAGCTATAAACAATCTTCATCAAATAGTACAGCTGATCTCAAAAACCAGTTCTACTTTATATGGCCATAGGATTTAAATGCCAAATCTAAAAGAGAAGATCATACCTAAACATAATACATATATACATTTTTTAAATTTTGGTTTACTTACTGATAAACTAAAAAAATCAAGAAGATATTTTATTAAAATGAAATAGCAAAACCAAGACTATAAAGGGTTCAGAAACTCTGAAATTATTTTTAACCATACGTGGAACAGAATTAGATTATCATCCTCTGTGCATGACAGACTTTCCTCACTGGTATAGTCACGGCCTGTTTTGTCAGTTTCTGTGTGTGTGTGTTTTATTTTTTAATTTTTTTTACTCTTAAGTACCACTTAAATACTATTTTAGAGAAATCAACACAACAAAATGTTAGAGAGTTTAGTCACCATCAAAGAGAATATGACTAGGCTACTATTATTATGATTGCCAAATCTGTTCCAAGTCAAAAACATCATTCCAGTGAAGGAAAGCAAGAAAAACAAGAGAAAAATACTCACCAAAATTTTGACAATTCCAGGTACCTCACATTGCAGCATCCTTACCATGTCACCCGTACATCCTTCCTTTAAACATTTTTTTCCACTAAAACTCTATAAATTTTATCAATAGAAAACAACAATAAATTATCAATACATAAAATAATATGAACAGTAAAAATAGAAAAAACCCACTGATGTGCAAAACTGATATTTATATAAAGTTAGAAGCAAATATTGCTAGACAGTAAAACAAAAGATGTGAACAAACACTTGAGAGTTAGCTGTTCAAAGATAGTCCATTACTTGTACCAATAGATATCCTATCTAAAATGTATGATCACACTTTTCTCTCTCATTTCTATTAATATTTCAAAATCTTTATATAGTTACATTATAAACTAAAATGAATTTGCTGCTCCCAGTGAAAGCAACTTCAAGCAAAATATACAAATTAAATAAGTGCAAAAAGAAATACTGAATTTTTATTAGATAAGTGAAGATTTCAGTGGAAAACAAAAAATAAAAATTTGAGTCCTCTGATCCCAATCTTGCCATTTCCTCTAGTTAATTTACTTAGTTTTCTTTTACTTGTCTTTCTAAAGTTGAGCAATACCAATTGCCCTAACAATCAAAGAAAGTAAAAAGTATTTACATACTGCTTAAAAAATGAATAACTGTGCCTTATATAATGATTTTTACAATGTACAATACAAGTTTATCTGTTAATCTTTACAACCTTATAAAGTAGGTATTACTATCCTCACTTTATGGCTTAGAAAAATGAGTTTCAGCCTAGTGTAAAAAAAAATCCAATAAGTGGCTCAATCTTGACTTGAACTCAGAACACTCAACTCCATATACAATTGCTTTATAAGTGTTTTCTGTGGTTTGCACAATGTAAACACTTTAGAATTAAACATTATAGACCCAACTTATGGCTATTACCTCATTAAAGAGTAAAGAGTAAGTAACAGACTCAGGCAACCAATTTCTATTTTAATTTCAGTGGAAAAAATTCAATTTAGTTACATGATTTTAGGCAAATATAAATAATACAAATATATTTTGAAAGTTTTCTGTTGGTTTTTTTTTTTTTTTTTTTTTGGCCACACCGTGCAGCTTGTGGGATCTTAGTTCCCTAAGCAGAGATTGAAGCGGAAGCCTGGCAGTGAAAGTACCAAGCCCCAACCACTGGACTGCCAGAGAATTCCCAATAACACAAATATATTTTTGAAGACTATAAAATGTATCACTGTTCTCTACCCTTAAAACTACACAGTTGTCCTTTCTTTTTATTAAGCAATAATTTCTTTGTATTAAGCAAAAAATCTTTGATTTTATGTCCTTTATGTGAATTTCCTACAAAGACCTGTTTAATAAATGGTAATGATGACCAAATAGTGAGGAGAAAAATATCGAGAAAAGTATCAGAGAGAATAGGGAAAGAAAAATGGAGTGAGAAAGGAAGAGGAAGGATGTAAACAGAAAGGAATGAAAGGGAAAGAATAAAAAAGCAGGAAAGAGTAGAAGAGGATATGCTCTAGTAAAGTTTTAAAGGAAGTACAAATATAATACCTGATCATTTTCACCTGGATATTTTAAATTCTTGAACTTTTTCCAACAAATTTTATGGAAGTAAACACAGCAGCTCTTACTGCACATTAACTGAAAAAATCCCTGGAAAAGAGTAAAAACTGTTGATAAGAAATCATGTAGATAAAGAAAATATCACCTTAAGTTACTTTTTATTATTCTATAACTAGATGAGCTTGGCATTGAAAATTTATCAACAGATCACTGGTAATCAAAAAACTATAAAAATCATTTTTATATCATTAAAGACAAAAAAAATAGGCAATAATTTGAATAAGTTAATATTTTTCATATGCTGTATGCAACATTTTGTTGATATACAACAAAATATCAGAAACTCAGTGAGTGACCTTTGTAGCTGAACAAGCTATCTGCCTCACTTCATCAGAACTTTTATATTTCTCTTTTCCTTCAGCCCCAATTCCATAGCTTTAGTCCCTAAAACTTCTTTGTCATCAATCACCAGACCTTAGATTGGTGATAAACAGCTCCTGAGCTACTGTACTTGTGAATATTACAAAAGCACTAGCAAAACCAATTCATTTTTTTTTAATTTATTATTTAAGGATAATTGCTTTACAGAATTTTGTTTTCTGTCAAACTTCAACATGAATCAGCCACAGGGATACATATATTCCCTCCCTTTTGAACCTCCTTCCCATCTCCCGCCCCACACCACCCCTTTAGATTGATACAGAGCCCCCGTTCGGGTTTCCTGAGCCATACAGCAGAGTGAAGTAATTCAGAAAGAAAAAGATAAATATCATATTCTAATGTATATATACAGAATCTAGAAAAATGGTACTGAAGAATTTATTTACAGGGCAGCAATGGAGAAAGAGACATAGAGAATAGACTTACAGACATAAGACGGGAGGAGAGGGTGAGATGTATGGAAAGAGTAACATGGAAACTTACATTACCATACGTAACACAGATAGCCAACGGGAATTTGCTGTATGGCTCAGGAAACTCAAACAGGGGTTCTGTGCTAATTCATTTTTTTATTGACTCATGGGATATAAATAATTCCTGATCACAGTGAATCTAAGCTTTTGAGATTTTTGAGAGTCAAACAACTTCTCAACTGCATTTTGCTGTAATTAAATGAAGTACTTAAAAAAAATTAATTTATTTAATTGAAGGCTAATTACTTTATAATATTGTAGTGGTTTTTGCCATACATTGACATGAATCAGCCATGAAAAGATGTTCAACATCACTCATTATCAGAGAAATGCAAATCAAAACCACAGTGAGGTATCATCTTACGCAGGTCAGAATGGCTGCTATCAAAAAGTCTACAAACAATAAATGAAGTACTTTTTAGAGAGTATTTTGATGAATGATAATATAACAATTTTCACCTAAGTTTAATTTCACATTTTTACAACACTCAGTTGATTGATAATTATAGTACCTTATAATTGGTGTTCTTTAAAACGTCAGCTTCACAAGATCGCTCACAATCTAAATAACTGCAAATGGTCTGCTTCATTATATTACCCTCAGTTGTCTTGATGAAATTATTAAGAAGGTCCTAAATTTTAAAAATAAAAAATCTTATGAATCAGTAATAAAAAGACCAGACATTTATATTAAGGTATAGGTTCATTTCATGTCTTTTTTTTTGAAGGTGTTTTATGTTGTTTTTTTTAAATAGTTATAGAACCTATTTCCTTCATTCAAAGAAAACAATACACAAAAGAGCCCTAAACATGAAATACTAAATTTCTTCCTGAATACAAACACAGAGAAAGTGGAAAAAGTCTATATTCAAAGCTATACGTCTATTTTCCATTCTAACTCATAAGAGCCAGTGGGTTCCTAACAAGAATTACTTTCTCTGATACAGATACAGAGAAACAACAAATTGATGGAAACCCAAGAGAGTCCTTGCTAGAACTGGCCCCCAAGACACCATGTTGGCAGTGAGACTACTGCAGTGGTGCAACCAGCTGCTCAGTCAAAATGGGCAGAGGCAGGGCCAGAAATATGTTTTCAGTGTTCAGAGTTACAATTTTGAATGCAATTTCTGTATTTTAAAATGCTGGCTAAAGGTTGTGAAACATATTATCAAGTCTAAGTTAAACAAGTCCTTAATACTGCCCCTTAGAGAGACATACCCATATATACTGAGGGTATATGACACGACAAAGTAAACCTCTATAGACTATTTTATGCATCAAGTCAGCATTCATAACATTTGTTTAATGACATTCAGAATTTTATGAAGAATAAAAATGTTTTAACCAAATCAACTAGAAATTTTTAAATGTCAAGAAATAAAGAAGCAGCATCCAAGGACCTATCCATATGAAAGCAGTATATCCTATGAGAATAGCCAATAGTAAGTGCAAATGCTGAAATAAAAGGGCAGGACTCATAGTATGTATATAGCTACTGTTGTTTCACATATCTAATGCTTAATAGTTCAATACTGATCTACTGAGTTGCCCACCAAATCTGTTCCTTGCTCCTTTCTTCTTATTTTCTGCCCCAGTCATTGATACTCACTCATTCAATGAACGTTTACTGAGTGCCTGTTATGGGCTAGGTTGTTGTGAACACTACGAAATGTTAGATGTTAAGGATACAGCAGTGAATTTAGGAGGTCAATATATACTTAGTCCTCATGGAACTTACATCAAGCACATCTACCACAATCTATTTAATTTCCAACCAGCAGGCTTGAAGTCATCCATCACATAGTTATTCCATCACCCTTTACATGCAATATATTAGCAAATACTGTTGAGACTTCTCCCAAATTATACTGCAAATTTTTCTAATTCTTTCTCCATTAGTACCATTCTATGTCTTACCTAGATTACTAACTATAACAACTGCATAACTGGTCTCCCTCATCCCTGCCTACTACGTTCCAAAGCACTCTATAAAGAAGCAAAAGATCGTGTCAGTTTCTTGCTTAAAACTCTTCAGTGGCTTCCCACTACCTTATTAAGACTAACTTAAAGGTTCTGCAGAACTTGCAGCATCTGAACCCAGTATACCTATCCATCGCTGGCCTATCTCTTCAAATTCATCTCTAGCCTCACTCCCTATAAAATTCACATGGTTTTATACTTCCAGATCCTCAAACTTGCTCTTCAAGGCCTGAAGGCCTTTTCCCACTCAGTTCCATTTACCTAGAAAGTTATTCCCCTACTCTGTAATTTACAGAGTTAGTTCCATTAGCAGTCTTGGGCTTCCAACTTAAATATCTCCTTCTGGAAGGGCCTTTCCTAACCACTACACATAGACACACATACACATTTATGCATATATACATATAAATATGGATACATACAGGTATATGTGTCTGCATTTCCTTCATATTCTCTATCCCAGTCCCTTGTTTTTCTTTAAAACACTGATTACAATTTGCAACTATTTTACTAACTCCTCCTTTACCATAAATACAGAAACCATTCAAAGTCCTAAATTCTATAAATCATACTTTACTATAATTTAATTATAACACCCCACTGTTTATAAAGCCTTAAATGATCTGGCTAACATTTACCTTTAACATTTACCTCTCAAGTGCAAGAAAAAAGGACAGGATATTATTTTTTTTAAAGGAATATTCATAACAAGAAAATTCTTGGTAGATGATAGCTGAAATAATCATGGAAATTAAAAATTCAACTGAAGGATAGAAACATGAATCATGTTGAAAATAATAATGATATGAAAGTCACTGCTCTATAAGGGTGCCAGCATCTCTATAAGTATGATCTTATTTCAATAGGGTAAGTTCATCTCAGGAGACACATGAGGATAGGAGCAACTGGGGCAGGGCAGGCCTCTGGTGGTACTCACCTGGAACTTGTCAATGCCAGATAAAGGGTACAGGCCAGCCCTCTAAGTTTCCTTTAGAAACTAATCCCTGCTTCACTGTCTGGGAAGTAGGACTTTTGGTGGGCTCACAGGCATAGGTACCAATTAAAACAGATAAGAACATGGTGGCCTAGAGCGAGAGCAGGATCATGAACATACTCTGCTCTATTGTACATTAAACCTTTAGTTATTGAATTTTAGAGAAGTATGGTGGGAGAGGGCTGGAGGACAGAACAGGGCACCTGGAATGCAGCTGGTTACCCAAATTATTTTTGAGGCAGAAACTATTTTCCAAGTAGTATGGAAATATTTTAACATTATAATAACTAGTATAGTAGCACTAGTGTATACTGGCTGAATACTAGCTCTATGCAAAAAGATGAAGTTAAGAAAATCTCCTAGAAAGTAGAAAAGACAAAAAATAAAAATTAGCATAGAAATAACAAAGTCAGAAATTCAGTCCAGGATGTCAAGCAGCTGAATAACAAACATCTCAAAAAGAAAAGAGAAATGAAGAAGAAATCATCAAATTAAAAAAAAAAATAAAATGTCCTAGCACCAAAACACATAAGTTCAGAACACTAGGGATATACAAAATATCCTAAAAATTCCCAGAAAGAAAAAAATAAAACAGGTTACAAGCAAAAGATTGAGAATCAGAATGACATCACATATCTCAAAAGTACTACTATTGGAAGCTAAACGATAGTAGAAACATAATTTTTTAAATTAAAGGAAAATTATTTTCAACCTATAATTTTATACCCAGGCAAGATACAAGTAAAGTGTACAAAGGATAAATTATTTTGAGACTTGAAAGGTCTCAAAAAATTTAACTCCTGTAAATTCTCTTTCTAGGAAGCTGCTGGATGAAAGCCCCCAAAACAAGGGAGTACACCTAGAAAGAGGAAAACTTACCCCAAGAATAGCGGATTTACACAGGAGAGGGGTAAGGGTATTCCCAGGAATAAAGGGAAACTCTAAGGCCAATTTAATAAAAACATGTAACTATTAATAGGATGGGGAATGGGAAGTGTGTGTGTGAAGGAGATGTATAGGGAAATTACTAAACCCTCATCTTCCATAGTAGGAAATCAAAAGATGTTACCTAAGATGGAGAATTTTTTTTAAATAGCTGTACAGCTTTTTAAAAGTACAGGTTAATATCAAAGGAAAATGTCTAGAGGGTTGAAATAAGTTATCTGTAGTCAGAAACTACAATTATAAATGATGAACCACAGACTGTTAAAATCTTTTAATATACTTAACTAACTGTACACATGTACTAGCTTGCATAAAACAAAAATAAAATTTGGATAAGAAAGAAAAATATTTTAAAAGGAGAAGGACTAGGAGAAAAATAATCAAGACAAAGTAAGGGCTGCTTCAGGTAAACACAGAAATTCAATATTTTTTTTTAATGCATAAAATTACTACTTAACATATTAAGTCAAAGTTAAAAGACATATAATCATCTCACCAAACACCAAAGATTATCTTGCTTACTCTATTGATTACTGAGAGAGGTATATTAAAATGTTCCACTGTGACTGGGAAGTCTTCTAGTTCTCCTTTTAGTTCTACCAGTTTTTGTCACAAGTATTTTGAGGCTATATTATTAGGTATATAGAAACTTTGAGTTGTTAAAGATTCCTAGAAAAATTGAATTTCTTATTTTTATGAAGCATCCTTTTTAATCTGAGGAATGCACTTGGCTTTAAAGTCAGCTAAAATGTAAGGATCCAGAAAGGTTTAAGCAAAAGTTTGGAATAAGATACCTCACTCAAATGTTAACCAAGAGAAGCCTAATGTAGCTATTTTCACATTAAACAACTAAAAAGTGACCAATATGGCTTATTAGATGGGTAAAAATTACCCAAAAGGTAAAGAATATCCAGAGAGTGTGGGCTTCCCTGGTGGCTCAGATGGTAAAGAATCTGCCTGCAATGTGGGAGACCTGGGTTTGATCCCTGGGTTGGGAAGATCCCCTGGAGGAGGGCATGGCAACCACTCCAGTATTTTTGCCTGGAGAATCAAGCCTGGGCGGCTACAGTCCATGGGGTCACAAAGAGTTGGACTCAACTGAGCGGCTAAGCACGTGAGGGCAAAGAGCAATTCTTACAGTCTGTCTTGAGAATATAAATCTGGACAAACTTTCTGGGAGCAAATGTGGAAATATACATGAATAACTTACATAAGTGTGTAAACACTTCACACTTCCGCCTCTAGAAATTTACACTAAGGGAATGATGTGAGAAATAAAAAAAGATCACTTTCTGTAATACTAAAAAACTAGAATGTTTAGGATAAACTAAATGTTCAATACCAGGGAATTGGTTAACCAAATTAAAGCATAGTTTATGATAGACTATGAAAAATTATACTTTTAATATATAATAATGTACTTGCTGGCAAATTCACAATAATATATATTTTTATACTATAAATCAAGTATATAACATAACACCAATTTACTAAAAATAAAAAGTGTTTATACATGTGTGTATGAAAATACATAAATGAAAATTCTAACAATAGTTTGCCATTTGAAGGAATATATGGATGAATTTTTTATCTTTGGCATTTTCACATTTTTCAAGTTTTCTGAAGTGACCATTTAATACTTTTAAAATTTAAATCAACAACAAAACAATGGCAAATATAATTAGAAAAAATAAGTTAACTTACATTTATCTCTAGCCATGTGAACTAGTACAACTTTTAATCTTCTTCTTATCTGGAAATGCTAACATATCCACTTCACTTCTCTCTACTTGTTGAATCATACTCACATTCTGTACCAGATAATGGAATCAAAGTTTTCTCATACAAAAAGCTAATGTCCAACAAAAGAATATGCTTTCTATAGAATGATATAGTATAAACTGCATTTTATCAAAGATGATTCTGATTAGCCATAGATTAAATAATTTCTTACTTTAAAAGTTGTAGGTAAATCTTCATCTGCTATAGGATCTATATCAAACCAATGATCATCTGTGTCTCCTATTTCTTGTAAGCTTTTATGAAACTCTAGAAGTCCTCCATTATATCTGTAAGGCATTTTAAAAGGTTAATTTGAACAAGACTCTGTAACTAGCTTACCAATTAGACAACAGGCAACCCATTTGTGCATGTGTGTGTGTGTGTGTGTGTGTGTGTGTAAGTAGGATGATAATGTCTAGCGTGCTACAAAAATACAAATATTAGGATTCTCACCTATAATAGACTGGGATGAAATACAGGTAGAAGGGGAGGTAATAGATTATGTAGTAGCTCAAGCTTGAACAGTATGGGGGCCATGGTAATCAAAGGGGTTGTAGGGTTGGCTGGCTTTCGTTTACTGTCTTGGAAGCCTTGAAGAAAGAGAATGACTGGCACAGGTCAGCCAACGATTGACTCAGGACACAGTGAAAAATAGAGGCTTCTGAGGGCAGCATTTAAAGAGACCCTCAGCTCTGACAGCCATAAAGATAATCTGTGCTGAAAACTGGGCCCAGATTTAACCACAAAGTGGAAAAAACTGGCTACTACTATCAACTAAGGGCACTCTGTGAAAGTGAAAAGGCCTCTGTGGTAACATTTAAAGAAATGTGACCAACTCTAAACATAAAGGCAGACCATGCTGAAAATAAGACCCAGTATTTAATCACAAGGATATAACAATAGCAAAAACCAAAAGCACATCCTCAACAAGACTATTATACTATCAGGACTCTGATATGGAACGAGTAGCCCATGCAAATATCTGTACATTATCTGAGGTACATGTCCCAAAAGATGATGCTCTTCTTCCTTCTCAAAATCCTCCCCTATCTCTGCTCATTGCCTAAATACTGAAAAATCTAGGATCTGCTGCTGCTGCTAAGTCGCTTCAGTCATATCCGACTCTGTGCAACCCCAGAGATGGCAGCCCATCAGGCTCCCCGTCCCTGGGATTCTCCAGGCAATAACACTGGAGTGGGTTGCCATTTCCTTCTCCAATGCATGAAAGTGAAAAGTGAAAGTGAAGTCGCTCAGTTGTATCCGACTCCTAGTGACCCCATGGACTGCAGCCTCCATCCATGGGATTTTCCAGGCAAGAGTACTGGAGTGGGTTGCCATTGCTTTCTCCAAGGAATCTTCCCAACCCAGGGATTAAACCCAGGTCTCTCACATTGTAGACAGACGCTTTACAGTCTGAGCCACCAGGGAAGTCCAAGAGAGCTAAACCAATGTTCAAGTATATAGCTGGATAGGGAAATATATACTGATATGGGGCAACTCTCCCATAATTCAGCATTTACTGAATGTAAGGACATGCGAAGCCAATCCTAACATGTTGCTGAGGCTACTTGAAGCCTGGACACAACCAATGGCCTCTATAATAGTAATTGAGATGAAAAATTTCTTGGCAGAGTATTCAAGAAAGCTCAGGGAGGAAAAGATGGTAGAATGGACATAATACCATTGAATCCATTACCAGACACAGTACCCTAAAAAGGTCCAGAGGACATTCCATTTTATTAAAGCAATAAGAAATACAGAGTAAGAAGGACATTGTGAGCAGCTCAGTGGTGGCTATTCTCTATAGGCCAGGGATGAAAGGAAATGCTGCTGCCAGACGACTGGGTTTTCTAGTGTCAATGATTTGGAAAATGGATTCTCGATGACCACCAATAAAGAAAATAAACAGTAGGTAGTTCACATATCTGAAGGAAGGACAGCAGTCCAGATTCTTTGACTCAGAGTTCTGTTAATTCTCTCCACAGTATTAAAGAGATTTTGATTATCTTGACTTTCTGTGAAATATCACAGTGGCAAACTACATTGAGAACATCATGCTAATAAACAGGAAGCAGGACATCTTCTGGATAATAAAAATCAACCACGCCAGAGGATGGACGATCAGCCTTTCAAAGAATCAAGGAACTACCATATTAAGTGATGCTTCTAGGGATTCAACAGTTGGGCCCAGCAGTAATCCTTCATAAGGATTTGCATAAGTAAATTTTTCCTAATTCATTCTTCAAATCTCAGCCAAACATTAATTCTTCAAGGAGACTTCTGATTCCCAAGAAACACACTGAGGTTCCAATAAGGACTTTAATTCTTTATTATATTTTCCTTCATAGCTCTTTCTCACATTTCATAATTGATTATTTAAATAACTGATTATTTTATTAAGGTCTATAAACCTTCACCATACTGTCAGTTACATGAGGAAAGAAACTGTTTTGTAAACCATTTTACCCCTAACATCTAGAGCAGTCTCTAATATATAATAAATGCTTAGAAATAAAATGAATGATTGATTCTACAAATGGCTAAGGATATCCATATTGGAGGGCTTTCTTGTTGGCTCAGTGGTAAAGAATCTGCCTGTAAAGAAGGAGATTCAAGTTCAATCCCTCAGTTGGGAAGATCCTCTGAAGAAGGAAATGGCAACCCACTGTAGTATTTTTGCCTGGGAAATCCCATGGACAGAGGAGCCTGGCAGGCTACAGTCCATGGGGTTCCAAAAGAGTTGGATATGACTTTAGTGACTAAACAACATACATATGGGAAGTGAACAGATAGCCCATGTACATTCCTCTGTACCTAACTACATAATACCCAATACCCCTGGACTCAGAATTGGGACCCTTTCAATGTGTTATAAGCTCATTTATAACTTAAACAGCCATTCCAAGTGGTAATAATATTAATAGCTATAATTATTATTATTAAGAATATTATTTTTGTGCCCTGAGCACTGTTAATTACCTCAATAGGTGGGCACTGTTATTAGTTCCAAAGATTAGGCTTAGCAACATTAAATTTCCTAGGGTCGTATATCAGGTAGTGATATAAAATGCATTTGAAACGGCCTATCAGACTCCAAAGCCTATGTTCCTAATGCCTATGCTATACCACCTTTCATTGCCATGGCCTGTTAAATTTGATATTTAATATTCTCAATTACATTAATGAAATGATCTACAGTATCAGTGACAGAAAAAAGAATCAATAGAGCACAAATGTCATGATCCCTGGTATATTGTGCAAACTTTATTCCCATTACATAATACTGAAAGTTAACAGGCAAGAACTACCCATTAATTAAAATTCTTACCTCTTTTGAGCACATCGAAGCAAACCACGGCCAAAATAAACTAATGACATAAAGTTTTCACAAATTTCATTTTCTTGGATCACCATCTTCATCACTAGAAATTTATTCTCAGCTTCTATATAATCCTGTAGTAACATAAAACTAGGTTTGGCTGATGTAAAAATTATTTTTTCCTTTTACAATAAACAATTATTTGTTAAACTAGAAAAGATAGAGTAGCTTTAATACTGATTCAGTCACTTGGTCATTTATTCACATCTCTATTTGTAGAATCTCTGCATATGATCCCATAAAAAATGTACTCAGTTCTTAATAAAACAGTTACAAAAGAACTTAAGGTCTTCAGTGTTTCAAAGTGAAACATTAAAATAATAATCTTTATGTCTAAAACTGACAAATATTACTAGCAAAAATAAGGGCTCTTCTAATGACTATGGGAATATAATTCTTCCTATTTTTTTTTCTTCTAATTGGAGCACAAATCTTCCTAATTTTTAAAATAGGAAATAAGTGACTTTTTGACCACACATACAATCTCTTTTGGGGAAGGATCATCTTGATTATAAGCAATATAGGTATAGAAGTAAAGGTCAGTTGTAATAAATGTTTCAGTTACTATTATTAGAATAGGCACAATAGGCCCAATCTCCCCGAGGGGAAAAAAGTACTGCATGGCCTCATTTTAAAACATCCTCTAGCACAACACACTAAACAATAATTAGTATTATGTGAAATTATTTAAACTGGAAATGTTTTCAGTTTGGCACTTATAAATTCTACTTCACCTAATTAACAAGTTAGACTTATTTATGAAACCAAGAAGAGAGTATAAATTTAAGAATACAAAAAGTAAAAGAGATATCAAGGCTGAAATTGAGAAATCATTAAAAATAAGCAAAAGAAAATGTTAAATTTGTAAGGACCCTTAGAGATCACCTAGTTAACTCCTAGATTTTTACTTTTGTACTTCACTTTATTTAATGAAGAACTGAGGTCAAATTCATATTTTACATAAGAGGGTAAGATAAAAACCAGAGAGATTAAACTATACTACTACACTGCTGCTGCTGCTGCTGCTGCTAAGTCGCTTCACTCGTGTCCGACTCTGTGCGACCCCATAGACGGCAGCCCACCAGGCTCCCCTGTCCCTGGGATTCTCCAGGCAAGAACACTGGAGTGGGTTGCCATTTCCTTCTCCAAAGCATGAAAGTGAAAAGTGAAACTGAAGTCGCTCAGCTGTGTCCGACTCTTAGTGACCCCATGGACTGCAGCCTACCAGGCTCCGCCAATGACCTCAGATATGCAGATGACACGACTCTTATGGCAGAAAGTGAAGAGGGGCTGAAAAGCCTCTTGATGAAAGTGAAAGTGGAGAGTAAAAAGGTTGGCTTAAAGCTCAACATTCAGAAAACGAAGATCATGGCATCTGGTCCCATCACTGCATCGGAAATAGATGGGGAAACAGTGGAAACAGTGTCAGACTTTGTTTTTCTGGGCTCCAAAATCACTGCAGATGGTGACTGCAGCCATGAAATTAAAAGATGCTTACTCCTTGGAAGGAAAGTTATGACCAACCTAGATAGCATATTCAAAAGCAGAGACATTACTTTACCAACAAAGGTTCGCCTAGTCAAGGCTATGGTCTTTCCTGTGGTCATGTATGGATGTGAGAGCTGGACTGTGAAGAAGGCTGAGCACCGAAGAATTGATGCTTTTGAACTGTGGTGTTGGAGAAGACTCTTGAGAGTCCCTTGGACTGCAAGAAGATCCAACCAGTCCATTCTGAAGGAGATCAATCCTGGGATTTCTTTGGAAGGAATGATGCTAAAGCTGAAACTCCAGTATTTTGGCCACCTCATGCGAAGAGTTGACTCATTGGAGAAGACTCTGATGCTGGGAGGGATTGAGGGCAGGAGGAGAAGGGGACGACAGAGGATGAGATGGCTGGATGGCATCACTGACTTGATGGGTGTGAGTCTGGGTGACCTCCGGGAGCTGGTGATGGACAGGGAGGCCTGGCGTGCTGCGGTTCATGGGGTCGCAAAGAGTCGGACACGACTGAGCGACTGATCTGATCTGATCTGATCAATATTTTTAGTTTCACAAAATAGTCCGTGGCAGAATTACTCTATATCTTAAAAACATGACAGAAAAGTCATGGAATGGTTTCAGTTTTTAGAGAATTTTTTTAAAAAAGCAACATTTTAACTGACTAAAATGAAGTCAAAGTATGTGAAAAGATTTATTTGTAATGGACAAATAACACATACTACATACCTCTTTCTTTCCTCTTTCAGTGAGTGCTACTCCATACAAAAACAGTAATGTCAGGTAATAACCAATATTAATCTGATGTGCCTAAAAAGATAAAATATACCTTAGTTGATTATTTAGACTATGCTACTTCTCGGTATAGAAAGCTTAATTAAATACCCTTGGCCTATTTAATAACTACTAAAAGGAGCTAAATTATCATTTTATTATCAATCATCTAATAATCACAACAGAATTCATTTTAGATGTATTTAATAATTAGACCCAGAAGAAAGACAGTTAATAATCTCAAAATAAAACATTAGAGTTTGAGCAAAGAAAATAAAAGCAAATGCCATCAATATTTATTACACTAAAACTTTCCAAAAAATTCTAGTTCTCCATTTTTTTCATTGTATTTTAGGTGAAGAACACTCTGCTGTTGTTGTTGTTATATTAATGGCTCAATTGTGCCCAACTTTTTGTAACCCCTGGACTGTAGCCCACCAGGCTCCTCTGTCCATGGATTCTCCAGGCAAGAATACTAGAATGAGTTGCCACTTCCTTCTCTAGGGGATCTTCCTGACCCAGTGATTGAACCCATTCCTCCTGCATTACAGGCAGGTTTTCTACCATCTAAGCCACCAAAGATTTTCATGGTGATGATACAGTTCTTTTATCATGACCACAGCAGTGGTTATAAACATATACACTTGGGACAAAATGGCAGAAACCAATACACACCTGTACATAAAAAACCTTATCATATCTGGCCTGAGAATGTTATCCTTTGAAACGCCTGCTTGCAAGTCTGACCCTTGGCTGGTGTCTGGAAATCTGGATTTCAAGAGTGTTAACCATTGCTCTCCAACAGGGGTGGCTCACTGTGCTTAGACTGTTTGTGCCAAAGAAGCAACTTATGCTGAACATTAGGAAGTTTCTTCTGTGAGTCCGGAATTTTGTTACATTTTAGACAGAGGAATCGGAGAAGGCAATGGTACCCCACTCCAGTACTCTTGCCTGGAAAATCCCATGGACAGAGGAGCCAGGTAGGCTGCAGTCCATGGGGTCGCTAAGAGTCAGACACAACTGAGTGACTTCACTTTCACTTTTCACTTTCATGCATTGAAGGAAATGGCAACCCACTCCAGTACTCTTGCCTGGAGAATCCCAGGGACGGGGGAGCCTGGTGGGCTGCTGTCTATGGGATCACACAAAGTCGAACATGACTGAAGCAACTTAGCAGCAGCAGCAGTATATATCACCTCTTAGAACCTGTCCTGAAAGTCCTAAAAAAAAACATCATTTTTCCATCTCTGTGTACACCATTATAATATGGGAATGGTGTCTTAGGCTACTTTGTTTGATGTCTGGGTAGTCCTTGCTTGAAGATAACTCTACATGTATGCAAAACTTAGCTTACTTTACTGACCCAATTATTCAAAGAACTACCTTTTCCTTTTATGTCCTGTTCTATTGGTTATTATTTTTGAAGCAATGTTTACGTTTCCTCAGATTTTTCTCTATTTCTAAAGTATCATTTGACCTCAAATGTATGTCTTGTCAATTGTATCTCACATGATTACACAGATAATAGAAGTTCCAATTTTTACAAATACAGAAGTATCAGTAGAATTATGTATAGCAAGGATAAACAAAAGGTCCTATTGTATAGTACAAGGAACTGTATTCAACATCCTGAGATAAATCATAATGGAAAAGAATATAAAAAAATGTATATATAACCAAATCATTTTGCTGTACAACAGAAATTAACACACTGTAAAATAACTATACTTCAATTAAAGAAAGAAATATTAGTAAAAAGAAGAGATGTCTATTAATCAGGAGGAAAGGAAGAAGTAGTTTTTGAAGTTCATAACTCATGTCTAACTGGGAAAGCCCATTTATACTAGTTCAAAGTTCTCTATTTAAGATGAACAATTTTATAGTAGGAAAGGAAACTAGAATAGGCTCATTAAAGAGATGAGGTCATGTGAAAGTACAAGACAAATGCAAGAAATCAATTTATATGTATTTCTAGAGGTAAGTAAGGAAAATACAAATTGGCCTACACCTTAAAATAAGCATATACTGGATGCTCTCTCATTGAAAAATGTTGTCAAATCCACTATTTCAAACTTCCAAAAGAAAACACTTACAAAAAAAAAAAGAAAACACTTACAGTATAATTAGTAGCTTGAATGTTCCTAAGTGCTGCTTCTAGTCGTGTTATTAAGAAACGTAAGCTCAAAGCAGGAACAATTTCCTCCCCATTCTGGCTACTGGCTGCAACTTCTCTCTGTGAAAAATCATTTGGTCAAAAATTTCCTTAAGTTACAACAAATATCAACATTTATTTTTATTAAACAATATATGCTCATCATAGAAAATCTAAAGAATAAATAGACCTTAAAAAAATCCACACAACCTAGATAAAACTGTTCTTATATTTGTTTGTTTTTAAGGATTTGACAAATCTTTATAACTACTTCCTCAAAATACTAAATACCAACTTTGCAAAAGAATTGGTAATGTCCACTCCTACTTCAGAGGAAAGTCATAATCCCACTTCCTTCTGATACCTTCTATTCTCTAACATAGCTAAAAACTTCTTTCCAGCCCTAAAACTCTAGTAAGCAAGAAGGCTGGCTTTAAAAATACCAGCATCAGGGCAAATCATCTTATGCTGTCATCTAATTGAAATCAAGTTAATATGTAAATTATGTACCATAGTTTGTTACTTACATGGATGAAATAAAGGAAGACCTATGACTTATCTCTGGGTCCATTCCCTAATGCCTTGTACCCCAAAGTGCTTGGCTTACATTACATTCGGAAATTTAATCTATACTTTAACTCAGTTTCCAGTTTCCAATATTCTCCTGTTCTTCTCCTAGGTTAACTAGATACTTTACTTCAGTCTCCATAACATTCAATTTTCTCCATCAAAACACATCCCTAGATAAAGTAATACAGCATCATCTTTTTAAATAGTGTCTACATATTGACATTTTCCAAATTTATATTTTGAGCTCAGAACTATCATCTGAATTTCAGACTCATCTAACTCATATACTCAAGAATATCTCTTGAATCTGAGAAGGTATATAAAATATAACACTGAAGCTCTATCTTTGCCAAACAGTTTAGGTAGTTTCAAAGCAATCCTCTCAATCAGAACTTTAAAAAGCTGGATAAAGTACAATTTTTTTTTTTTTAATTTTGAAAGCAATGGACTACCAAGGCATTAAAATCTATGGGGCCAACATGCAAGAGAGGAGGAAGGCCCAGAGACAAGAGACAGATTTTGCAGCCACTTTTTTTTTTTCTTAATGCAACTGCTGTATTCAGTTGTGGCTGGGAGGATGAAATGCTAGGCAAAGCTTTCAACAAAGTTGCGGAACTGGGAGGGAAATTTGGGAGTGTACGACCTACCAAGGAACAGGGTCCCTGGTAAACACCTTATTCTTTTGGTTAGAATCCTGAAGAAATTTACCTTTAGAGTAAAAGTGTCTATTTTGGTTCCAATTGGAAGCAGACCCTAACACAAAGATATGAATGCAAGTACTTTATTTGACAGGTGCAGAGAACAATGGTAGTGGAGTGAAGAAGGGAATCAGGGAAGAGAAAGCAGGCTTTAAATTAACAGGTGTGTTATTAAGCTAGTTACCACAGTGGCTCACTAGGGTTAATACAACAGAAACCATTGAAAAATTCCACCTCAGTGTTATTCAACTTAAGGAAAGAGAGAACTGGGATTTTTTATATAGTAATTCCCAAGGCTTATTGATGGTGTGCTTTCTGAGGTCAGGGAGAGTACTAATTCCTTGAGATCTCTAAAATTTTGTGAGAATTATAGCTTTCTACAGTTCCAGGTGGCATAGTGGTAAAGAATATTTTTGCCAATCCACGAGACTCAGGAGATGTGGGTTCAATTCCTGGGTGGGTAGATCCTAGGAAATGGCAACGTGCCCACAGAATTCTTCCTGGAAAATCCCATAGACAGAGAAGACTGCTGGGCTACAGTCCACGGGGTTGCAAAGAGTTGGACATGACTGAGTGACTATAGTTTCAGAAAAAAAAAAAAAGCCTGAAGCATAGAGATGTAGATATTGAAAATTAGAAACTGTTCAGAGTATACTGAAATGATTCAAGGGACCAAGGAGTATGGGCAGGGCACCATCAGTATCTGCTACAAAGGGTAAGCCACAAACAGACACTTCATAGAACAGAAGTGAAACTTGGAATCATCTCAGTCCCTAGCTGAATTAAGTGATCTGTAAGAAAAGCACAAATAATCATTACTAAGAAAGATTCTTCCTTGTTTTTCTAGTTCTTCTCAAAAGAAGGTTGCCTGAAACCAACCCAGGCAGCCACTGTAAGTAGCAGAATTCTGTACTGACTTATAATAAACATATTTCAGGTGAACAATATAGTGCTTTGACATTTTTCTTATGACATCCTCACAAAATGATGACTGCAATAATACCAGTTACCATTCATCATTATACAAACTTGTTATAATATTATTGACTATATTCCTTAGGTGTATATAATATCCCCTTGACTTATTTATCTTACAGCTGTAAGTCTGTATCTCTTAATCCCCTTCAGACAAAGTAGATGACTATGGAATTTGTATTGAAGCTTTCATGTTCATTTATTTATGAGTTTGGTTATTTTTGCCTTTTTTCTTAACATTCTTACCAGACATTTGTTTTATTCTATTTCATTAGATTTGGCTATCTTTATTCTTTTTTTAAACTCTGCTTTTAATTTGCTGTTTTTTCTTTAAACTCTTGAATTTTGTTAAGATGACTGGTATTCAACCTTATTTCTTTTTCTACTATATGCATTCCAAGCTACAAATAATCCTTGCAGCACAGCGTTTATCTAACAACACAAATTATGATACATGTTTTTCACATATTTTAGTTCTAAAATGTACCTAATGTGCAATGTGCTGGCTTACTTGACCCCTAGATTAACTAGATTAGAGGTATATATCTTAATTTAGGAACAATGATTTTCTAGTTTGTATATCTGTAACTAATTTCTAAATCAACTGTACAAATGTTAGAGAACATGCTCTGCATGTTTTAATTCTTTGAAATTTGATGAGACTTGCTTTATGAACTAGCACACGGTCAATTTTTGTAAATGTTCTATGTGTATTTAAAAAGAATACATTTTTTGTCACTGTTGGATTCAATGTTACATATATATAAATGAATTATACCAAATAAATTAGACTAAGTTTGCTACAGTTCTACTAGCTTTGTGTTCATGTTCTATCACTTATTAAGACAGCTGTGTTAAAATCTCCCTCTGGGACTGCTGATCGGTTCATTTCCCCTTTAGTACTATCAATTCCTGTTATCTTATACACAAAATTCCTGAATATATTTGGGTCTACTTCTGGAATTTTTCTTCTATTTTCCAGACTTGTCTGTAGAGTCAAGAACAAGTAACACAATCTTTTAGTTATTAGAGCTTCATAGTAAGTTTTAACATCAAAGTTGGCAAACTCCCAGCCCTTTGTTTCTATAATGCTTTCATAATTTTATTGGCTATTCTTCCTTTAATTTCTGATTTGAACTTTAGAATTAGCTTTTAGTAAATAGAAAACCCTCTTGTTATTTTTCTTGGAATTTTGTGATATTTGTAAATTTTAATTTCAGGAAAATTGGCATCTCTATCACACTGTGTCTTCCTATATCTATTGCTTCCCATTCAGGTCTTCATATTTTACTTTTTAATAGAGTCTTAGAAATTTTTACATATTGTTTTAATATAGTATTGATTTCTAAACTTAAATGTGAAAAAACAGGTGTTTCGTGGTACCTGCTACAATATAGACTCCCAGACCTACCCCCCATAGATTTTCATTCTTTGAGACTAGTATTGGGGTCAGAACAGGTTCATGTAAGTGGCTTAGAAAAAAACTTTGAGAAACACCAATTTATTTCTCATGTACTTCTTAAGTGTTTTCCTGGGTATTTTATCTTTTTTGTTGCTATCAGAAGTACTTTTCTTTCATTCTTACCTTCTAATTGGCTATTGTTTATATAATTAAGGCTACTGATTTCTATTTCATATTGTGGTTTCTACGTGATTTTCAAAAGATGAGAGGGAAAAAGTGGCATTATTCCATAAATTTCAAACCAGAATTCATATTTGTGGAATATTACCTCAGTTAAGGTTATAATTGTACGTAAAGTCTTTGGATATTTTTAGAGCTTTTTTGAATTTTTAATCATAATAGTATTAGTTTGTTTCATGGAAATAATTAATAATATATTCTTGCACAGAAAAAGTAAATGTGGCCTTTTCAGGACACCTATGGTATTCTGTCTCCTTCCCCCAATTAACTGTCACAAAGAAGAGTAGATAATCATTTTCTTTAACTTTGGGAAATTTCATTAATTTACAAACTAATGGCTATCTTGTGTCAAAAGCTTCACAAATTATCTAGAAAAACTATAAGATGCAAATCAACAATCTATTCTCTAGAATATTTATCTCATTAAAAATCCAGAAGTCTTATTATTTTCTTTATATTTTATATTTTTAAAAAGCCATCAGCATTTTACAAATTTGGAAAACTGAAAGCAGCTCCCTCTTCCAGAACAGTATGTTGTCCATTATTAGGATACAATCCTAGACCTTATAAGCTAGTAACAGCTTATAAGCTACTAACCCACATCCTTACTATTACTCTTGAAAGGCTAGCATCAATTTTATTTAATTAATACAAGTCTAAGCTGAAACCAAAGCCCTCCATAACTTGTAAGATAGTTTCAGGAACTTAGTGTCACTGTTATGGTAAAGAAAGAAGGAAAGAAAGGGAAGGAAGAGGACAGAAAGAGGAAAGGGAGAGAGAGAATGAAATGAATGGGAGGGAGGGAGGGAGGAAGGGTCATTGTAAAGTAATAAGAAATACAAATATTGATCTGTCCCCAGTTCCTGCCAATATTTGGTCTTTGACTCTGGTTCTAGGCACACAGCTCCTAAAACCCGTGGAATTTCCTGGATAACAGGGAAGACAGTCTTTTGTTCTAAAGTGGTAACTCTTGGTGGGCTCCTGGACGGACACTTGGGCACCAGAAAGATCAAGCCATGATTAGAAATTTGGAACTTTTAGCACCATACCCCTAAAGAGGGGAGGGAAGCTGGAAGATAAATTAATAATTAATACCTCAACATACCAACATGATGAAGTCCCTGTAAAAATTCTAAGTTTATGGGGTTTGAAGAACTTCCAGTTTGTACATGCCAGAAGAATGGTGAACCCCAACTCCAAAAGGAGAGAAGTTCCTGAACTTGAGACCCTTCCTTGCCCTATGTATCTCTTCATGTGATTGTTCAGCTGTATCCTCTATAAATCACATCCTTTATCATGTAATTAACTGGTAAATGTGTTTCCCTGAGTTTTGTGAGCTGTTCTAGCAAACGACTGCATTCAAGACGGATCACGGCTGAGTATACAAGTGTTCTCTGACTGGCCAATGGATAGCCAGCCAGTCAGAAGTACTGGGAAAATCAAGGACAGGAGATTGGCATTTGAAGGGGAGCAGTCTTAGACTGGGCTCTTAACTTGTGGGATTGGATGCTAATTCCAGGTAGTGTCAGAACTGAAGTGACTTGTAGGACACCCAGAGAATGCTGGAGAATTGACTGGTGTGGGACTAAACCCACATATTTAGTGTCAGAAGTGGTGTGAGTATGACAGTAGTGTGATAGTAATATAGTAATATCACACTACTGTCATACTCAGGAACATAGTGTGTCATATATAGAGAGCTATACTTCTGCCCCAAATACCAAATTATTATCTTACCTGCATAGTTTGGAAGGAAAAATCTTCTTGTAAGAACTTCTTGACGTGAGGAATCACACCTTTTGGTAGAGTGTTAATTGCATTCAATAATTTCTTCACTTCTAATAGTAGGTTAACAGGGACAAGATCAGTAGGTGTGTCCTTTTCCTGTTTGTCCTAGACAACAATTTTTTAAAATTTACACAATTATTCATGATCTTATTTATTCCAATACTAAAACCAGTTGACATATTTTTTTAAAAGTACCTTTCCATGCTATATGTGATCACTTTGACAGACTACAGAAAATCCCCAGAAGACATTCTCTCTGTTCTCAAGGAATGTAAAACATAGCCAGAAGTCTAAGATCAAAACTCAAGAAGCTTTAACCTAGGGAAGGCCATTATAAACACATATATAAGTTATGATGATGAAGAAGTATCACTTCGGTCGTGTCCGACCCTGTGTGACCCCATAGACAGCAGCCCACCAGCCTCCCCCGTCTCTGGGATTCTCCAGGCAAGAACACTGGAGTGGGTTGCCATTTCCTTCTCCAATGCATGAAAATGAAAAGTGAAAGTGAAGTCACTCAGTCGTATCCAACTCTTAGCGACCCCATGGACTGCAGCTTACCAGGCTCCTCTGCCCATGGGATTTTCCAGACAAGAGTACTGGAGTGGGGTGCCATTGCAGGATGGGAAACACGAATGCTTTTAGGCTTAAATGTGAATTAAGCCTCAAAAAATGATTGCCCTTGAGAAATACACAGCATGTAGTGAACTGGTCCATTTAAAGGTATAAAAAATGCTAAGTTTAAAATATTAAATAGGTTATTCTACAAAATAATATGAAAACTATCTCCAATAGTGCTTTTTACATTATGTGACTAATGCTTCAGCTACTAAATACAGCTATTTGAAAATGAATGCAGTTGTAACACTTTAAATTATAAATAATTAGCATAATATAATCTACACCTAACCTCAATTCAGTCAGAGCTGAATAAACAGTAATAATCTTGGGACTTCAGGAACTGATCCTTATAGACTTAATAAAGCTGTAATTAATGGTTAACTGATAGCTATATACAAGTCTTGCTGAATTTTCTATTAACATTAATTGTGAGAAACAAGTGGGCAACAGAAATGAATAAATGTCCTAGAACGGATGGATGATGGCCTTCCTCAAACCTTAACAAGATACCACAGTTCTTATACCCTGCTGAAACTTTGGGATTATGAATATGCAGCCACTGACCTATGTATATAAAAACATTTTTACTGCAGAGGCCATGTAGAGTCACTGAGAAGGCAAAACAGTCACTGGTATGGGGTGACTCTGACTGCCAGGTTTCTAATAGACCTGGAACTACCCAGAAAAAAATAAGGTCCAATGCAGGACTACTCCTCTTCCTCCTCTCCCCTTCTGGGTTTGAGATTCCTTCACCACCTACAACACCAAACAAATACATCTTGCATTTTATGGTACACTTCATTATATTTACATCCAAAAATGTAGGAAATGTTAACAGTTTGCTAAATCTTAGTAAGGAGTATATGTGTTCACTGTATTCTTACAATTTTTTGGTAGGTCTGAAATATTTCAAAAAGTTAATTAAAAAAAGCTTCTAAAAAATAACCAAACAAACCTTTACAAAGAATGATCATTGTCAACAGTGCATGTATTTCAAAGTAAAGATCAATTCTGCAGTCAAAAGGCATTGCAGAATCATCTAAGACTAATTACCATATTGGTGTACAAGTAAGATCATGGCATGAACAAAATTTTTTCAACAGGAAATACTATAAGCTTCATGTTTGTTAAATAATCTTATTATAAACACAATTTAATTTTTAAGTTGTCAAAATAATTGGTACTCAATCTATTTTTGCAAAATAGATTTAGCATCTAAGGCAAAGTCAACTTAAACTTTCTACCTCCTTTGCCTATGTGTTCTGAAATCTGTATCTAGAAATGGCTTTTCTGGATCCAGTCCCCCTAGTCCAAGTGTACATCCCTATGTATATTTGCACATGTTATATTTTCTCTGCAACATTCATTTAATAACCTTATGCAGGTGAATACTATATTTATGTTATATTTATATGCTTTTCTAAGTTATTAGACAACTTTTATAAACTTTATTAACAAGTGGACATCATTCATTGTATAAAACTATGTAGAAAGTAAAAATTACATTAAAAAAGAATCAAACAAATATCTCTCATCAAGGCTTCACTAAATATAAATACATATGGCATTCACAAATGTGTCTGTATCTTTTAATCTACTATAAAGTCTATTGTTGCTGGTAACAAGCACTTTATATTGGTGTATAATTATTCATTTAGAACTGGAGGTTCTGACAGTAAAAATAAAAACAGGAAAAAGAATTAACTTCTGAAACAAATCAATGAAATTTCTTACTAAATAAAATTCTTAGTGTATGTTTTCTTGCTATGTGTACAGTGTTCATCTTGTTTGAATTTTGCTTAAAAGGATAAATAAGATATCTTAAAACTGATTATTGTGATGTTTCTGGGAAAGTCAATTCACTTATCTACTAATTTTTAACTTACAGTGAGGATGTTTGTTTATAATAACTTTGAGACACAAACATCAATTATGAAAAAAAGATTTAGTGATGACCACACAGGTAGGAAAACTTTTAGCAGATAATTAAACTGATTAGATTTAGTATTATATTCTCATACAACATTAGTTAACTAAATTTTCTCTTACCAGTTGATCAGTTGATTTTTCTACCTTTTTCTTGGTTTCCTCTGTAGCCTCCTCTTCCAGCGGAAGATCCCTATTTTAAATGAAAAAGAAAGGTATATTCAGAGCATCTCCTTACAAAGAACACAATTAAAAATTTTTGATGAATTTTTGCCTGTATTAGTAAAGACTCTAACATATGAATTTTTGCCTGAAAGTTTCAAAAGTGTAAATAATACGTACCAAAGCCTGGTAATAGTGGTAGGTGCTATCTGTCTTTAGGGACTCACGATAAAGAAAAGAAATTATTCCAAGTCCTTACTGGATGGTGTCAGAGAAAACAGAAAACTGATGTAAAAAAATTTTCGTCTTTAACAAACACGCAATAGATCAAAATAATAGGAAAAATTAACTTTATAGCACTGTTTCAGTGTAAAAGAAAAAAAGGCTGAAAAGACTGATATTTTGTTTTGTGTGTGCAGGTGTGTGTGTGTTTATGAAAATAATTAAGGTTTGGGAAGTGTCTATCTTACATAGTTTTTTTTCCAGCTTCTTAGCATCAAAATTATCTGGTTTTCCAAAGTGGCTTTTGTAACTGAAATAGAACAGTATCATATTTAGAAATTATTTAACTATTTCTGTAGAAAGGAATAACAAGTTTTGCTTTTGACATGTACTTGAAATGTGAACATATGCAGTATTGTTTATTGAACCAAAAACTTATTTATAAAATTGTTTTTGCCTGCATATAGAACCATGATACAAGATCTTAGAACCATAACATAGGGTCATATATGATTTATATAATCTGCTTAATTCTATATACTAGCAGAGAGAAAACTGAGGTGAGAAACCTCAATTGATTTATTCAGAATTGTACTTTGTACAATTGATTTATTCAGAATTGTACTTTGTAAATATCCTATTTCACTTTATATTTGTATACTCATTTGACTGACAATCATTTATCATCCACTACGTGCTAACTGATTTTGTCAGGGGAAACTGGGACAGATAAACAGTACAGAACTGTCTACACAGTGAACGTTACAACAAAAGCTGATTCATACACACAAACAATATTTCACAACAGGAGTCAGTGCCCTTTAAAATGTCATGGTAAAAAGAAACCTGTTAATTGTTTTTTTCCAGCACTTCTAAGCCCCATTCCAAAAAGGAACACAAGGCATCTGTGTTATCAAGGAATGAAAAATACTAAACAGTCTTCTGAAGCCCATTAAGGTTTGAGAGAGTACAAAATGTTCTCAAAAGGTATATTCTACCTGTTGACTCCACTTTAGGATCATTTACTCCTTAACCCACTAGTTCTCAGTCCCAGATTTTAATGCATATTAAAATTATCTGTGAAGCTTTGGAAACATCCAGATGTCCAAACCCTACTTCAGAACTTCTTAAATAAAAGTGTGGAACATGAGCTTTGATATGTTCCATTGGTTCCATAAGAAATTTTGATGTGAAAACTTGACTAATCTGTACTTTCTCCACAATATTAAAAGTGCTCTAGTAAAAGTTGCTAATGAAATTCTATTTGCTACTCCAGTATCTTTGTCTTGGGTCCTCATTTAGTGACCCTTTCTGCATTATTTAACATTATACATCATATACTCCAACCTTCCTTGAAAACCTCTACATCCTTTGCTGCTATTGTTTCTTCTCCTAGCCCCTCAGCCATCCACTTATCAGTTTGTACCACTGGCTATCCCTCTTCTATTCATTTACCTTATTATTATTTTAATATTTACATAGAACTGCATACGTTAACACTATCAAACCATGCTCCCCATATATTAGAACAGGATGGTACCCCAGTGGTCATATATGGCATCTACTTTATTCTATTGATGGGTAAATTAATGTCCAGAGAAGTCATACACTAGAAAGCAGCAAAGCTAAAACAAAGTGCAAGACAAGTATTTTTTTTTTTTCTCTTCTGCTACTTCTACCATCTGTGTACTTTATTCTGCTGCTGGGAAAAGCTGAAATTTTGCTATAATAATAAACCTGAAATAGACATATATAGCATATAATGTTCCCTACTTAGCCCTCTTTCTTCTTACTACATTTTCTATTTAAATCAATCTCATTTATGCTCATGAATAAACACCCTCAAATAGGAATCAGGTTCTTCTTATTCACTATTTTTACCTTCACATCTCCAGTTCAACATCTGATATAAAGTAGGCTCTCAAATATTTATTGAATGTATGAATATACAAACAAATAAATAAGCAAACTTCCATGAATTCAAATAATAACCCATTCCAATGATTCACAAATGTGTATCTGCAACCTTAATTGTTCTTGATGTTACAGCTACATATTTCCATCCATCTATTTGACAATCTCCGTAAGACTATCTTAGCGACACCTCAATCTGCTCATATCTAAAGTTGAACTCATTATCTGTCCTCTCTTACTTTCTCAACACACATTAAAACTGTTCTCCTTTTGTGATCTCCATGTTACTTAACAGAACCTATTTCCTTGTGATCCTTAGAAACCTTCAACCTATCTCTACTTCTCCTCGCTCCTTTTCTCATAACTCTGAACAAAATAAAGCTAACTCATCAGGAGTCAAACTCCTCCCCAAGAATTTATCTTAAATACTTTTTTCTTGCTGTTTCCTCATCTAAACAACCTCCCATGTGCCCTGCTTCTACATTCATCAAAAGCTATCTCTATCCTTAAAGCTCAGTCCAAATATCACCTTGTAAAAACCCACTGAACCCCCCAATTAGTGTTTCATTCTATATATAGCCACAGAATTTCTACTATAATACTTATGCATGCATTTTGCCTAAAGATAAAACAACTTTTTATATATCTTCTGACTATAATTCTAAGTTGTTCAATCGCTAAGTCACATCCAACTCTTTGCAACCCAGTGGACTGTAGCACACCAGGCTCCTCTGTCCTTCACTATCTCCAGGAGATTGCTCAAACTCATGTCCATTCAGTCAGTGATGCTATCTAAGTACACATATTTTATTTTAGTATTATTCCCTAAGTGTCAAGGAGGTAAATAAATATTTGCAAAAACAACACATTGCTTATTGTATGAGATAGGGCAAGGTGAGAAGGAGATCTCCAATACTAACCAGCTCTTTACTATTTTATGGGAAAGGTCTAAGCAGGATGAACTTTCCCTAAATGGAGGGGAGAGATTGACATTTAGCCTAGGCCCAGTTGAACCACTCAGTAGTCTTCTGTGTTATAATAAGGCTACTTTATATAAAATGGAAAAAAAAAATAATAGCATTCCCTCTTAGAGTTGTTACGAGGTTTATATGCGTTAAGGTTTGTAAAAGCATTCAAAATAATGTGTGGCAGAAAGTAAGTCTATTCAGTGTTTCTTTCTCAGTTGTGTCCACATCTTTGCGACCCCATGGACTATACCCAGCAAGACTCCTCTGGTTATGAAATTCTCCAGGCGAGAACACTGCAGTGGGTATACATTCCCTTCTCCAGGGGAACTTTCTGACCCAGGGATCAAACTCAAGTCTCCCACATTTCAGGCAGATTCTTTACCATCTGAGCCACCAAGGAAGTCCCAAATCTATTTAAGTGCTTGTTAAATGATAAATAAAACATTACTTTGTTGTGAATGTCCCCAGTGTGGCAAGCTATGGCACATCAACTCTTAGCTACTGAGTCAGGGTCTAAGTCCTTAGAGAAATTTTCTAAAATTAGATTTTACCCAGTTTACATCCTTTACTAAAAAACTGTTAAATTGTCTTGAAATATAAGGGTATCTCATTCACATAGCTTTTCAAAATTTTGTGAGAAAGGCAAATGTTGTGTCTTTAGAATGTAACACCTATAGTCGGTTTTTGTCAGCCTATCCCTTACCTCACAAAAAATTCTTCTGGTAGAGAATCCATGCTGCATAATATTCTTATGCAAGTCTTATTCCACGGCTTGAAGACTGACTTTTTCGAATGCTATTTAAAGCTGTAAGGAAAGTAATGTTTTTAGTAGGAGGATAGGAGGATTTCATTCTTTTTCTCCACTACTTAAATAGTATATAATCATTATAGAAATTTTTGAAACTGTGATAAAATAAAGTGAAATCACATAGTTTCATCATTTAACCTAAATAATATAAATCATTGCCTATGTTTTAATATACTTTGTTCCAAGCACAGGTATATTTTACCAATTTTTAATAATATTGAATATGGAATACACCACAGTAGCATCTTCACTGAATTATATCAAAAGTACCTTTCATGTTATTTTATACTCTAGAGTTTTGCCAAGAAAACACACTGATCATAAAAAATACCCTCTTCCAACAACACAAGAGAAGACTCTATACATGGACATCACCAGATGGTCAACACCGAAATCAGATTGATTATATTCTTTGCAGCCAATGATGGAGAAGCGCTATACAGTCAACAAAAACAAGACCAGGAGCTGATTGTGGCTGAGACCATGAACTGCTTATTGCCAAATTCAGACTTAAATTGAAGAAAGTAGGGAAATCCACTAGACCATTCAGGTATGACCTAAATCAAATCTCTTATGATTATACAGTGGAAGTGAGAAATAGATTTAAGGGCCTAGATCTGATAGAATGCCTGATGAACTATGGAATGAGGTTCATGACATTGTACAGGAGACAGGGATGAAGACCATCCCCATGGAAAAGAAATGCAAAAAAGCAAAATGGCTGTCTGGGGAGGCCTTACAAATTGCTGTGAAAAGAAGAGAAGCGAAAAGCAAAGGAGAAAAGGAAAGATATAAACATCTGAATGCAGAGTTCCAAAGAATAGCAAGAAGAGATAAGAAAGCCTTCTTCAGAGATCAATGCAAAAAAATAGAGGAAAACAACAGAATGGGAAAGACTAGAGATCTCTTCAAGAAAATCACAGATACCAAAGGAACATTTCATGCAAAGATGGGCTTGATAAAGGACAGAAATGGTATGGACCTAACAGAAGCAGAAGATATTAAGAAGACATGGCAAGAATACACAGAAGAACTGTACAAAAAGATCTTCACAACCCAGATAATCACGATGGTGTGCTCACTGACCTAGAGTCAGACATCCTGGAATGTGAAGTCAAGTGGGCCTTAGAAAGCATCACTATGAACAAAGCTAGTGGAGGTGATAGAATTCCAGTTGATCTAGTCAAAATCCTGAAAGATGATGCTGTGAAAGTGCTGCACTCAATATGCCAGCAAATTTGGAAAACTCAGCAGTGGCCACAGGACTTGAAAAGGTCAGTTTTCATTCCAATCCCAAAGAAAGGAAATGCCAAAGAATGGTCAAACTACCGAACAATTGCACTCATCTCACAAGCTAGTAAAGTCATGCTCAAAATTCTCCAAGCCAGGCTTCAGCAATATGTGAACTGTGAACTTCCTGATGTTCAAGCTGGTTTTAGAAAAGGCAGAGGAACCAGAGATCAAATTGCCAACATCCGCTGGATCATCAAAAAAGCAAGAGAGTTCCAGAAAAACATCTATTTCTGCTTTATTGACTATGCCAAAGCCTTTGACTGTGTGGATCACAATCAACTGTGGAAAATTCTTCAAGAGATGGGAATACCAGACCACCTGATCTGCCTCTTGAGAAATTTGTATGCAGGTCAGGAAGTTTGCAACAGTTTGAACTGGACATGGAACAGACTGGTTCCAAATATGAAAAGGAGTTCGTCAAGGCTGTATATTGTCACCATGTTTATTTAACTTATATGCAGAGTACATCATGAGAAACGCTGGACTGGAAGATACACAAGCTGGAATCAAGATTGCTGGGGGAAATATCAATAACCTCAGATATGCAGATGATACCACCCTTATGGCAGAAAGTGAAGAGGAACTCAAGAGACTCTTGATGAAAGTGAAAGTGGAGAGTGAAAAAGTTGGCTTAAAGTTCAACATTCAGAAAACGAAGATCATGACATCCGGTCCCATCACTTCATGGGAAATAGATGGGGAAATAGTGGAAACAGTGTCAGACTTTATTTTTCTTGGCTCCAAAATCAGTGCAGATGGTGACTGCAGCCATGAAATTAAAAGACGCTTACTCCTTGGAAGGAAAGTTATGACCAACCTAGATAGCATATTCAAAAGCAGAGACATTACTTTGCCAACAAAGGTCCGTCTAGTCAAGGCTATGGTTTTTCCAGTGGTCATGTATGGATGTGAGAGTTGGACTGTGAAGAAGGCTGAGCGCCAAAGAACTGATACCTTTGAACTATGGTGTTGGAGAAGACTCTTGAGAGTCCCTTGGACTGCAAGGAGATCCAACCAGTCCATTCTGAAGGAGATCAGCCCTGGGATTTCTTTGGAAGGAATGATGCTAAAGCTGAAACTCCAGTACTTTGGCCACCTCAGGCAAAGAGTTGACTCATTGGAAAAGACTCTGATGCTGGGAGGGATTGGGGGCAGGAGGAGAAGGGGACGACAGAGGATGAGATGGCTGGATGGCATCACTGACTCAATGGACGTGAGTCTGAGTGAACTCCGGGAGTTGGTGATGGACAGGGAGGCCTGGCATGCTGCATTAATGGGGTTGCAAAGAGTCGGACACGACTGAAAGACTGATCTGATCCGATCTGAGTAAACATTCTCAATGGCTACATAACAATTGATTGACTGCAGTTTCCTTAGCCATTTCCTGATAGTCGAACATTTAGTTGTTTCCCATTTTTTCAATATAAATAATTAGTACTGTGATAAACTCCACTGCCCGTAATGGGATTAATTCCTTACTATAAATCCTCAGAAATAGATTTCCTAGGTAAAAGACACAAATATTTTAAGCTGCTAGGTGCATATTGCTAAATGGCTTCCCAAATGGTTTGTAATATTTCCCTGTTATAAGAAGTACCTCTTTAACACAATATTTTTTTTCTTTAATTGAAGAATAACTGCTTTACAGAATCGTGTCAGTTTTTGCCAAGCCTCAACATTTCTCTTAGTCTAAAAATAATATTTTGGAGAAGGAAATGGCAACCCACTCCAGTATTCTCGCCTGAAAAATCCCATGGATGGAGGAGCCTGAAAGCTACAGTCCATAGCGCTGCAAAGAATCAGACACAACTGAGCAATCTCACAGAAAGACAGAAAAAATAACATTTAGCCTCTTTTCTTCAAAATTGTATGAATCTCCATTAATAGGAGATGAGAGACGTGAAGAACTCTTGCATATTCTCTGATTCAAATATCACTGGATGTTGTGGATGTTTCCTGAAGGAATAAAAAAAAAAAAAAAAACTGTGGCAAAATAAACGAAAACTAAAGGGGAATAAAGTATCATTAGCATATCTACTGGAGAAGGCAATGGCACCTCACTCCAGTACTCTTGTCTGGAAAATCCCATGAATGGAGGAGACTGGAAAGCTGCAGTCCATGGGGTCACTGAAGGTTGGACATGACTGAGCGACTTCACTTTTACTTTTCACTTTCATGCATTGGAGAAGGAAATGGCAACCCACTCCAGTGTTCTTGCCTGGAGAATCCCAGGGACAGGGGAACCTAGTGGGCTGCCGTCTACGGGGTCACACAGAGTCAGACACAACTGAATTGACTTAGCAGCAGCAGTACCAGCGTATCTACATCTTTTATTATTACTCTCTAATTTAACTATCCCAAAGCCAATTCTTCCAAAATCAGTCCCATTTGATCTCTTCTACTGAGGGTTCAGGTCTCCAAATTCTATTGTCCTCTGTTATGCTTGCTTCCCTTTCTGGTCCCACTGTACACAAGCTGAGGAAGTATTACAATAAAAGTATGTAAAACTATTGCATGGTTCAGTTCAGTCGCTCAGTCATGTCCAACTCTTTGCCACCTCATGGACTGCAGCACACCAGGCTCCCTGTCCATCACCAACCCCCAGAGATTACTCAAATTCATGTCCATTGATTCCATGATGTCATCCAACCACCTCATCCTCTGTCATCCCCTTCTCCTCTCACCTTCAATCTTTCCCAGCATCAGGGTCTTTTCAAATGAGTCAGCTCTTCACATCAGAGCATGGTGCTTTGGGACAAAGAAAGAAATTATTCTATCTATATTCTGTATTTGACTTAGCTTCCCTGTTTCCTGGTGGCTCAGATGGTAAAGTGTCTGCCTACAATGCGGGAGACCCGGGTTCGATCCCTGGGTGGGGAAGATCCTCTGGAGAAGGAAATGGCAACCCACTCCAGTACTCTTGCCTGGAAAATCCCGTTGGGAAGAGCCTGGTAGGCTACAGTCCATGGGGTCTTACAAAGTCAGACACGACTGAGCGACTTTACTTCCTGTTGGCTCACGTGGTAAAGAATCTGCCCGCAATGCGGGAAACTCAGGTTCGATCCCTGAATCAGGAAGATCCCCTGGAGAAGGGAATGGCAACCCACTCCAGTATTCTTGTCTGGAGAATCCCATGGACAAAGGAGCCTGGCAAGCTATGGTCCATGGGGCTGCAAAGAGTCAGACACGACTGAGCCAATAACACATACCAGTTCTCAGTTACACAAAAAGGCTTGAGAAACAAGGATAATTCTCTAACAATTCAATGCTAGCTGATATTTCTTAATCAAACTACAAATGCAAAGATTTACATACTTCCACTAAACTCCCTCATTTACAATGGAGCTTTCTAACACCCATTTCCTGCCCATACCTAATAAAACACTTGTTGCTGTCAGTACTTACATAACTCACCTATACAATATAGTTCTCCTAGGTATATTATTTTGTACTTTTAGTCTTATTTCAAAAGCTCCGTATACAAAATATGTCTAATAAAGTTTGTGTTCTCTATTCAAATACAAAGATATAAAGCCAATAATGAAGCAGGGAAAGGTTGGATAAAACTTGCTATTCTTTCACATAAACTCAGATCTGCTTTATCTCTTAATAAAGCTGTACAGAAAAGGACATGGCTTTGAAAATTGTAGGACTGTGATCAAACTGTTTTTATGGTTTCTTTAGCCTCCCATTATTTTAATTAAAAAAAAAAAAAAAAAAACACTGACATTTCATAGCAAGAGCATACAAAGTATGCCGCTCCCAGACAAAATAATCTTCTCATTTCCGGAATTTAAATACTCAAGCCTGGATATTCCCCTTTCTGATAAGTTCTCCTTAGGTTAGTAGCTGTTTGCATAGATCATAGTGAGGCTGAAGAGGAAAACCCTCTGGCAATAAGGCAGAGATATGGAAGGCCTCTACTAAGCTATTCAGTGTTCAGTTTGAAAAAGAAAAGATTATAAAATTAATCAATGAATTAAAATGTATTTGGATCCTAAATTGAGAGTTTAAAAAGGCTAATGGCTTTCTTAATCAGCCTGCTTTAAAATACAACCTGATATCAATCTCTGTGGTGAAAGGTTTTCCAGGAGACAGGATCATTCAGTTCAGTTCACTTGCTCAGTTGTATCTGACTCTTTGTGACCCCATGGACTGCAGCACGCCAGGCTTCCCTGTCCCTTCACCAACTCCCGGAGCCTACTTAAACTCAAGTCTACCACATCGGTGATGCCATCCAATCATCTCATCCTCTGTCATCCCCTTCTCCTCCTGCCTTCAATCTTTCCCAGCATCAGGGGCTTTTCCAATGAATCTGTTCTTCACATCAGGTGGCCAAAATACTGGAGTTTCAGTTTCAGTATCAATCCTTCCAGTGAACATTCAGGACTGATTTTCTTTAGGATGGACTGGTTGGATCTCCTTGCAGTCCAAGGGACTCTCAAGAGTCTTCTCCAACACCACAGTTCAAAAGCATCAATTCTCCAGCACTCAGCTTTCTTTATAGTCCAACTCTCACATTCATACATGACTACTGGATAACCCATAGCTTTGACTAGATTGACCTTTGTTGGCAAAGTAATGTTTCTGCTTTTTAATATGCTGTCTAGGTTGGCCACAGCTTTTCTTCCAAGGAGCAAGTGTCTTTTAATTTCATGGCTGCAGTCACCATCTGCAGTGATTTTGTAGCTGAAGAAAATAAAGTCTGTTTCCATGGTTTCCTCGTCAATTTGCCATGAAGTGATGGGACCAGATGCCATAATCTTAGTTTTCTGAATGTTGAGTTTTAAGCCAACTTTTTCACTCTTCTCTTTCACTTTCATCAAGAGGCTCTTTAGTTCTTCCTCACTTTCTGCCATAAGGGTAGTTATCATCTGCATATCTGAGGTTATTGATATTTCTCCTAGGCATCTTGATTTCAGCTTGTGCTTCATCCAGCCTGCCATTTCACAGGATGCACTCTGCATATAATGAGTAGGGTGACAATATAAAGCCTTGATGTTTGATGTACTCCTTTTCTGATTAAGAACCAGTCTGTTGTTCCATGTCCAGTTCTAACTGTCGCTTCCTGACCTGCATACAAATTTCTCAAGAGGTAGGTCAGGTGGTCTGATATTCCTATCTCTTTCAGAATTTTCCACAGTTTGTTGTGATCCACACAGTCAAAGGCTATGGCATAGTCAATAAAACAGAAGTAGATGTTTTTCTGGAATGCTCTTGCTTTTTCCATGATCCAGTGTATGTTGGCAATTTGATCTCTGGTTCCTCTGCCTTTTCTAAAATCAGCTTGAACATCTGGAAGTTCATGGTTCATTTACTGCTGAAGCCTGGCTTGGAGAATTTTGAGCATTACTGTGCTAGCCTGTGAGATGATGAGTGCAATTGTGTGGTAGTTTGAGCATTCTTTGGCATTGCCTTTCTTTGGGATTGGAATGAAAACTGACCTTTTCCAGTCCTGTGGCCACTGCCTTGTTTTCCAGATTTCCTGGCATATTGAGTGCAACACTTTCACAGCATCACCTTTCAGGATTTGAAATAGCTCAACTGGAATGCCATCACCTCCACTAGCTTTGTTTGTAGTGATGCTTCCTAAGGCCCACTTGACTTCACATTCCAGGATGTCTGGCTCTAGATGAGTGATCACACCATCATGATTATCTGGGTCATGAAGATCTTTTTTGTATAATTCTTCTGTGTATTCTTGCCACCTCTTCTTAATATCTATGGTGAAAGGTTTTGGAGAATTAATCATTAATTCCATCATTTCCCAGGAGCTGAGCTGCCCTGTGGCAAGCCCCACAGGCAAAACCAGCAGCAGTAGCACTTTACAGCCTTTCTTGGGAAGGAAGGTATAAATGCCTAGTAACAGAAAGGAAGCAGCCGGCCTGCAAAGTTACCACTGTACTTCTGAAATAATCAAAAGTTCTCACTATTCTAGAAGAGGCTAAAGGATACTTTTAAAATCAGGTTGCTGCTAAGGTCTTCAGTCATGTCCGTCTCTGTGTGACTCCATAGACGGCAGCCCACCAGGGTCCCCCGTCCCTGGGATTCTCGAGGCAAGAACACTGGAGTGGGTTGCCATTTCATTCTCCAATGCGGGAAAGTGCAAAGTCAAAGTGAAGTCACTTAGTCGTGTCGGACTCTTCCCGACCCCATGGACTGCAGCCCACCAGGCTCCTCCATCCATGGGATTCTCCAGGCAAGAGTACTGGAGTTGGGTGCCAGTGCCTTCTCCGAAAATCAGGGTTAACATGGGGGAAAGGGTGAATCCAGTTTCCCCATGTATATTCATTTCAATAGACTTTCCTTGTCAGCAGGAAATGAAACATTTACTCTGCCTTTCTGGAATTGAGGAACTGCCCTTCAACAGGAACTATTCAGGTCTGGCTAGCTAACCACAGAGCAAGCTAAAGATCAGTGTCGATTTAAAACACACCTTTATCCACCAACCAAAATGATTTTATCTGCATGTTGCTTTACTGGTTGAAAATAAGGTATTGCCATCCATATCCTGAGGCAGCAAAATATCTTTTTTACTGCTCCCCCTTTCTGAGCTTCCAGTGCCCACTTTTCCTCTCATGGAATTATAACAAGTTTTTTTAAATTTAAGAGTTTCGAGTTTCCCTATTTTTAAAGCTGTGCTATTCACAAAAAAGTAGGCACAACTATTGTTTATAATTTTTTAATCATTCACTTAAACATTTACCTTGTAGCACTGTCACCTCCTTAAACTGTATATATTTACACTGTCTTTGTATCCACTTAAATGCTCATCTTAACTCTTGCTACTTGACCAAGTTAGAGGCTCCACCTGGCCAACAAGTTTACATTTCAATATATGGGTGATGTCCTATGGTCCCATGAATTTGCTAGCCTTATCAGTTGTGGCACTTACAGATAACTCATTGCCAGGTGGGAAAAGTGCATAATAACAGTGTAAAAAAAGCAGTAAAAATAAAGTTCATTTTTCTTAATGCTACTAGCTTGAAAAAAAAAAAAAAAAATATTGGGCTGCGTAAATCCTGGTTACGAGTTTTGTCCTATGCATTTTTAGGATGTTCAGAAACATGCCTAGCTAGCCAGTATATGACAGTAGCAACTCTCTCTCACCTCTCAGCCCCATTGTAGCAATCAAAAACATCACCAAACACTGCCAGATGCCCTTCAGGAGACAAAATTGACCACAGCTCAGAACTACCTAATTAAATGAATTAAAATGAATTAAATGAATTAAAATTTGAAAAAAAAAAATAAATGAATTAAAATGAAAGGCTAACTAAATGAATATAGATTGTTCTCAGCAATTAAAAAAAAAAATCCTGTGATTAGGTATCATGTATGTGCGTGTGTGCTCTGCCACATCTGACTCTTTATTACCCCATGGAATGTAGCCTGCCAGGCTCTTCTGTCCATGGAATTTTCCAGGCAAGAATACTGGAGAGGGTTGCCATTTCCTACTCCAGGGGATCTTCTGGACTCAGTTATCATGTATAAACACAAATAATCATTTGTCTACAAAAAGGAGAAATGATAAAGTATCTCATTTAGTTTCCATCAGTGTGAAAAGTTGAGAGGTTCCACAGGATTCATAGCTAAGAGCACAAGAGACACTGCAGCCAGTTTACAAGAGTGTACAGGTCAGCTTCAACACATTTAACCACGAAACCTTAAGTGGAATGAACATCTCCGTACTTTAGTTTCCTTATCTGAAAGATAGGGGAAAAGTTGATCCATGATTCACAGGGTGGTTGCAAAGAGTAATGTTTTAAAACATGTAACTGAACATAGTAAGGACTATATTTGTTACTATCATCATCTTCATTTAATTTCATTTAAATTTATGGCAAAATCAGTTCACTTTCCTTCCAATTCTCTACCTTGGAGAAAAGCTATTATATGAAAAGGGATAGTAATAATGAGATTTAAGAAAATGGGTCAAAAACATCTTTCAAATATATCCTACATGATAACAATTGGCAGTTTAATCTGCATATATTTGGCACCTTGCAGTTTTCCTATCAACACATATGAATCTGCCATATTCTTTAAACTGCATGATATCCCATTGTATAAATGAAACTATTTACCAGACCACTACTGATAAATACTTCAATTGTATCCAGTTTGTGTTTGTATGTGGGTTTTATATATATATATATATATTGGTATTATAAACAATGCTGCAATAAACAATCCTGAACATGCAACTTGGTCAAATTTTGAAAGCTACTTTACAAAGCTGGATTTCTATTTCAGCACTGAATTAAATGTATTTCAGGTCTGTTACTAAAGCAAATTCTGACAATGCTAATTATCACTTCTGCTAGACTTTACCAAAAGAATTCTAAAACACTCCTTTAAATGGAGATGTGAGATGTTCTGGCCACATATAGTACAGTAACCACTCCAAGGCTGAAAAAACTACAAAGAGGACACTTTCTAGGAATAACTCAAGACATTTTTATGGGAGTTTCTTAGAAACAAAAATTTAACTATTATTAATCTATGTCTGCTAGTCAAATAGAAACAGTCATTCTGGTGGCTTTGAAAAGAGTAAAGCAGGAGTTTTGTGGCTTCAGCACTCTCACATGTGAAAGAGTAAACAAGAAGGGCTAAAGACATCAGTTTAAACTCAAAGAATAACAGATTGTACAATTAATTTGTTATTAGCTATCTGAAGAATGACCAAATATACTGATTATTTGATTTTCTAATTTTCCATTTATTTCTTCCATTTTGTATTAATTTAGGTTCTTGGCAAAGACTCAAAATGAACATCTGCAAGATATAAAGAATCCATTGCAATGCTGGAGACCCGGGTTCAATCCCTGGGTTTGGAAGATCCCTTAGAGAAGGGAATGGCTACCCACTCCAGTATTCTGGCCTGGAGAATTCCACGGACAGAGGAGCCTGGGGGGCTACAGTCCATGGGGTCACAAAGACACAACAGTGACTTTCACTTTGGCAAGGCCTCAAAACATACCTACACAAGGGAAGCCAAAATATCACTTTCCCCCAAGGAAAAAATATATAGTTTGCCTAAGTAAACTCCAAGACTGATTGACGATGGTTGGAAAATCTTTGCAAAAGTTATCAGAAACCAAAGATTGTATCTGTCCCCAAAGTTCAGGGTACTAACTCAGCTCTAGCTATTTAGCAAAGATCATTGTTGGCACTATCTGGCAGATCAAACCAGGACACAAGAAAAGAGCAATGTACACCCAAGGCCTCATCCTTACAAATCTGCCAAGATGGGGAACATCCTTGCCAAAATTAGCATCTTGTCTGAAGAAGGTATTTAATTCTCTTCAGATCTATTCAGTCATTTATTCCTGAACTTACACAAGCAAATTTGCAGAATATATACATATATATTAGTTATAAATATTTGGAATGTATCTATTATAAATATGCACAGGTTAGACTTCACCTGAAAAAAATCCAAATATTAAATAATCCATCAATTTCAAGTTAATTACAGGTAGCACTGCGAAAACCATGCTATTCAAAAATGCAGCTAGGACTGTTGGAAGGACCATTTGTTAAGCAAACGCTCCAAAAGTGGGATATTTTCAGTCATTTAAAAATATTACATTGTCATTACAGTTGTTAGACAATAATGAAAAAAAAGGATATGACAGACTGTTAAAACATGACTCATATTGAGATGACGATCAAGCAGGGAATAGAGAATACAATATATACTTGACTCTCCCACCACCAACGACCCTACCCAAATCCAATACTATACTCCATCAAGGTTAAAGATTTTGGAGAAGTCTCCAATTTTTTGGATCACATACTTCTAAAGAAGCAAATCTGAAAATACAATGAAAATATATGGCTAGCAATTCATTTATGCTATTAATGCTATTGAAAGTACTACTATAAAATAAAAAGAGTAAAACTAAAATTGGTAAAAACAAAAGTTCTAATATTTGTTGAACTGAACTGAACACTGTAATGGTCAGTTTCACATATCTAAGGTGTGCATACTTTACTTTGGACTCCCCTGTTTCAGAAAATGACTTCACATTTTAATTCAGGAAACAAATATATACCCCTTTCATGATCTTGATAATTTCTATTTCCTAAAAGACTAGAACATTTTAAATGAGATATGCAGAAGACACTGCTCTGCACAGAGGCTTTCAACAAATACTAGTTATAATTAAAAATGATTACTGTAACTTAAAAGTGTGCCATTTCATGTTTGCTGCTGTTGCTAAGTCGCTTCAGTCGTGTCTGACTCTGTGCGACCCATAGACGGCAGCCCACCAGGCTCCCCCGTCCCTGGGATTCTCCAGGCAAGAACACTGGAGTGGGTTGCCATTTCCTTCTCCAATGCATGCAAGTGAAAAGTGAAAGTGAAGTCGCTCAGTCGTGTCCGACTCCTAGTGACCCCATGGACTGTACCCTTCTAGGCTCCTCCATCCATGGGATTTTCCAGGCAAGAGTACTGGAGTGGGCATTTCATGTTTACTTATAAAATTAGAGAAGGCAATGGCACCCCACTCCAGTACTCTTGCCTGGAAAATCCCATAGATGGAGGAGCCTGGAAGGGTGCAGTCCATGGGGTCGCTAAGAGTCGGACACAACTGAGTGACTTCACTTTCACTTTTCACTTGCATGCATTGGAGAAGGAAATGGCAACCCACTCCAGTGTTCTTGCCTGGAGAATCCCACGGACGGGGGAGCCTGGTGGGCTTCTGTCTATGGGGTCTCACAGAGTCGAATATGACTGAAATGACTTAGTATTAGTAGTAGTATCTATAAAATTCAATTCAAAAACAATGAATAGCACTTTTAAAAAAATCAAAAGTTTTGAGGATATTAAATTAGATGTGAAAATGCGGGACAAAACATTATCCATTGCTTGTATTCTTAACTTAAGAGTTGAAGTCTGTGAAATGTACATTAAATAAAATCAGGAACTGTTTGAAAAGTGAGAACATTAATTTTATGGTTTGTTAAGTCATTTACAGATTAGCTTAATCATATACGGTTGGGAAAGAAACCAGGATGAAAAATAATTGTAAATGGAGAATAATTTTGGTTTATTTAGGTTTCCTGGCTTTGTGATGGAAGGTAAACTGTTTTGAAAAATGAGAGTTGACATTAACTGTAGAGACTGTTTTCTGGCTCTGTATAAAGGCTAAAATCAATTTAATATCAGTACATATTTAAATTCTTTTAATCGTACTGGGGACATAGTATCCAAATGACCTCATGTCTAGACCTCTGCCAATTTTCTACCATTGATTTGTCTTGTATCTTTGGAACCTGGGCCAATAGGACTTTTTTCCACCTGCTATTTATGCCTATTGAATAATCTCAGCTTTCAACTTGGCCTCATGCTCTCACTATCATGGAAGTCCCACAGAGTCACAACTTTTTTTTTTCTTTTTATAAATCCCTTGCTACATCCCCAGTGCCTAGTACCTGGCATACTTCAAGCATTCAATACTGATATAAAGAATAAAGTCACCAATCCTTCCCTCACACTTCAAGTCCTCTGAAGGCAGAAATAAACAGTGAAACCTGTATATAGATAAAGACTTCCTTCTCTGTCGACCTAGAGTCCACCTTCAGAAGTTGAAAGCAGCCCAAATGCTACAGGTAACAGGAATCCCAACAGACAACCACAGGGTCAACATAGGTCCCCTGTCCTCTGGCAACTACATCTCAGTGTTTTTGTTTGTTTTTCCACATCTCTCCAACCTCTAAATATTTTAGTTCTTCGGGATTCAGTCTTTTCTATCCTACTCACCCCATGTCATTTAGTCTTGAGGCTTTACATTTTTATCTCTGGCCTTGACCACTCCTTTAACGACAAATAATATATTGAAGAGCCCACTCAAAAGCTTCCAGATGTCTAGTTGATACCTCACCATAACTGAGCTTGAGTTCTGGATATCTCCCTTCTCCAGAAAACAGCTGAAGTACCCACTCAGCCAAGTCAGGTCTTGATCAGACTAACTGCAGTCAACCCACAGACCAAGAAAGAAAATTTCAGTTTCACCCACTGAATTTTGAGGTGATTTGGTATGCAGCAAATACTGATCAGTACTTCACCCTAATTAAAACTGCAATTCTCCATCTTGACTCTTATATTTCCTATCTCCCTTCTCGTTCTTCTCCTGTATAACACTTATTACTAACATTCATATATTTTACTTATATCTCTTTTTTTCTTTGCTATATCTCCCATTAAAATAAAAGCTCTACTTGGACAGACATTTTTGTTTATTTGATTCACTGCTCTATCCCCAGAACCTAGAAATGTACTTGCTACTCAAGCACTCATTAAATATATGGAGATTAAATGAATTAAAAATTAGCTCTGTATTCACACCTCCGATATAATTCCTCTATTACAACATTCAGTACACTGCACTTTTGTCAAAAAATACAGTTTGTATCTCTGTTCAATATGAGTCATCTAATACGACTTAAACCCTGGTCGTGACGTTAAAAATTTCCATTTTATTATTTAGCTTTGAAGATATGCTCATTAAGTTTTTCCAGAAGATATAAAGGAGTTTAACAGCCCTTGAGTTGCAAACTAGAAACCTGGAATGCCAGGTCCATGAATCAAGGCAAATTGGAAGTGGTCAAACAAGAGATGGCAAGAGTGAATGTTGACATTCTAGGAATCAGCGAACTAAAATGGACTGGAATGGGTGAATTTAACTCAGAGGACTACTGTGGGCAGGAATCCCTCAGAAGAAATGGAGTGGCAATCATGGTCAACAAAAAAGTCCGAAATGCAGTACTTGGATGCAATCTCAAAAACGACAGAATTATCTCTGTTCATTTCCAAGGCAAACCATTCGATATCATAGTAATCTAAGTCTATGCCCCAACCAGTAACGCTGAAGAAGCTGAAGTCGAACAGTTCTATGAAGACCTACAAGACCTTTTAGAACTAACACCCAAAAAAGACGTCCTTTTCATTATAGGGGACTGGAATGCAAAAGTAGGAAGTCAAGAAACACCTGGAGTAACAGGCAAATTTGGCCTTGGAATACGGAATGAAGCAGGGCAAAGACTAATAGAGTTTTGTCAAGAAAATGCACTGGTCATAACAAACACCCTCTTCCAACAACACAAGAGAAGACTCTATACATGGACAACACCAGATGGTCAACACCAAAATCAGATTGATTATATTTTTTGCAGCCAATGATGGAGAAGCTCTATACAGTCAGCAAAAACAAGACCAGGAGCTGACTGTGGCTCAGACTATGAACTGCTTATTACCAAATTCAGACTGAAATTGAAGAAAGTAGGGAAAACCACTAGACCATTCAGGTATGACCTAAATCAAATCCCTTATGATTATACAGTGGAAGTGAGAAATAGATTTAAGGACCAAGATCTGATAGATAAGAGTGCCTGATGAACTATGGAATGAGGTTTGTGACATTGTACAGGAGACAGGGATCAAGACCATTCCCATGGAAAAGAAATGCAAAAAAGCAAAATGGCTGTCTGGGGAGGCCTTACAAATAGCTGTGAAAAGAAGCGAAGCGAAAAGCAAAGGAGAAAAGGAAAGATATAAACATCTGAATGCAGAGTTCCAAAGAATAGCAAGAAGAGATAAGAAAGTCTTCTTCAGAGATCAATGCAAAGAAATAGAGGAAAACAACAGAATGGGAAAGACTAGGGATCTCTTCAAGAAAATCAGATATACCAAAGGGACATTTCATGCAAAAATGGGCTCGATAAAGGACAGAAATGGTATGGACCTAACAGAAGCAGAAGATATTAAGAAGACATGGCAAGAATACACAGAACTGTACAAAAAAGATCTTCACAACCCAGATAATCATGATGGTGTGATCAGTGACCTAGAGCCAGACATCCTGGAATGTGAAGTCAAGTGGGCCTTAGAAAGCATCACTACGAACAAAGCTAGTGGAGGTGATGGAATTCCAGTTGATCTAGTCAAAATCCTGAAAGATGATGCTGTGAAAGTGCTGCACTCAATATGCCGGCAAATTTGGAAAACTCAGCAGTAGTCAGAGGACTGGAAAAGGTCAGTTTTCATTCCAATCTCAAAGAAAGGCAATGCCAAAGAATGGTCAAACCACCACACAATTGCACTCATCTCACACGCTAGTAAAGTAATGCTCAAAATTCTCCAAGCCAGGCTTCAGCAATATGTGAACCGTGAACTTCCTGATGTTCAAGCTGGTTTTAGAAAAGGCAGAGGAACCAGAGATCAAATTGCCAACATCCGCTGGATCATGGAAGAAGCAAGAGAGTTCCAGAACAACATCTATTTCTGCTTTACTGACTATGCCAAAGCCTTTGACTGTGTGGATCACAATAAACTGTGGAAAATTCTGAAAGAGATTGGAATACCAGACCATCTGATCTGCCTCTTGAGAAATCTGTATGCGGGTCAGGAAGCAACAGTTAGAACTGGACATGGAACAACAGACTGATTCCAAATAGGAAAAGGAGTTCGTCAAGGCTATATATTGTCACCCTGTTTATTTAACTTATATGCAGAGTACATCATGAGAAACGCTGGACTGGAAGAAACACAAGCTGGAATCAAGATTGTCAGGAGAAATATCAGTAACCTCAGATATGCAGATGACACTACCCTTATGGCAGAAAGTGAAGAGGAACTCAAAAGACTCTTGATGAAAGTGAAAGTGGAGAGTGAAAAAGTTGGCTTAAAGCTCAACATTGAGAAAACAAAGATCATAGCATCCAGTCCCATCACTTCATGGGAAATAGATGGGGAAACAGTGGAAACAGTGTCAGACTTTATTTTTCTGGGCTCCAAAATCACTACAGATGGTGACTGGAGCCATGAAATTAAAAGACGCTTACTCCTTGGAAGGAAAGTTATGGCCAACCTAGATAGCATATTCAAAAGCAGAGACATTACTTTGCCAACAAAGGTTCATCTAGTCAAGGCTATGCTTTTTCCTGTGGTCATGTACGGATGCGAGAGTTGGACTGTGAAGAAGGCTGAGTGCCGAAGAATTGATGCTTTTGAACTGTGGTGTTGGAGAAGACTCTTGAGAGTCCCTTGGACTGCAAGGAGATCCAACCAGTCCATTCTGAAGGAGATCAGCCCTGGGATTTCTTTGGAAGAAATGATGCTAAAGCTGAAACTGCAGTACTTTGACCACCTCATGCGAAGAGTTGACTCATTGGAGAAGACTCTGATGCTGGGAGGGATTGAGGGCAAGAGGAGAAGGGGACGACAGAGGATGAGATGGCTGGATGGCATCACTGACTCGATGGACGTGAGTCTCAGTGAACTCCAGGAGTTGGTGATGGACAGGGAGGCATGTGTGCTGCAATTCATGGGGTCGCAGAGTCAGACACAACTGAGCGACTGATCTGATCTGATCTGAGGCAAGTTTTAACTCCCTTAAATGTGTTAAGACAAAATACCAAGTATCCAATTCCTTTATCAGGGATTGGCATAAAATCTCTCCATACAGTGGTATTGCTGTCTGTTCTTTGTATTGATGGAGATATTTTTCCTAATTTATAGATCAAGAAACACACTGAAGGGAGTTAAAACTTAATGAGCATTATCTTCAAAGCTAAATAGTATCATTATGATTATTCCATATTTTAGAAATTACACTGATGAAATAAAGCAAGACAAGAAATATTGGAAGGGATTCAATTATTATTTTCTGGTGATACATAGCTAGAAAATTTATGAGAGAAAGCAAAACTGAATCAATAAGTATATTTCAGTCAGTAAACTGAGTAAAAGACATACCACAAATCAGTTTCTCTTTTAGCAGTAGCAAAAACAAACTAAAAAAATTTAGGGGAAAAAGAGAACCCACTCACAGTGACAAAAATTATATAATATCCAGGAATAAACTTAATGAGAATGGTATAAGACTACATGATAAGCTATACAATATTTCACTGAACATAAAATACAACATGAATAATTAATATTGACTACCTCAGGAGTTTCTATATCTTCTCTATCAGCCAGACTAGAAACTTGGAATCCCTTCTTGTTTCATCCCTCTCATTCTTCCATTTGAAGTCATTCAGAGTCCTATTTCACGTCATATATATTTCTTAAATCTGTCACCTTTCTGCTAACTCCACTTCAGTTATCTCAGCCATCCTCTGGAAAGACTCCAGTAAAATACATATTCTCCCTACTTCTCGGCTTATCTTCCTCAGAGTGTCAAAGTAATCAATATAAAACACAAACCTAACTATCAGGACCCAGTTTGAAACCAGAGATCACCACTTAATTCATGATAAGAGTCCCAGCTCAAAGGCTAGTACAGCCTTCAGTCATCTGGACCCAGCTTCATTTCCTCCTCCTCCTTTTTCCCTTTTTGGGTCTTAAAAATATGGCTCTGGTTCTCATATTGGGATACACAAGTATCTCTGACAAAAGATGTCAGACCTTTTCACAGCTCAATTTTTGGTGAAGATTTTCTTAGAAAGATGTTATTTTACATTAAAATAAATATGGAGATGCAAAATGTGTGCGACTGCTCAAGTTAAAATGCAAGATTTCAAAGGATAGCACTTTGAGCACACAGCTTTGACCCTTTCCCTCAGATCTAAATGGGGACAATCGTGAGACACGTATCATTATGAATGAAAAGTCTAATGCTGTCAAACTGTTATCACTGTATTGCCAAGGACCTAAGATGTAACTGACACTTGCTGAGAACATAACTATGCCAGACAACTGTTCTTCGTTGGTTAGCTCATTTTATAATAACCTGACATGACTTCATCTCTACTACTCTCTCTCACCCTCGCTTTCTACTCCAGTCATAGTAAGGTCCTTGCTGTTCTTTATATCATCAGGCTCCATTTCAAAGCTTTCCCCCTTGCTATTCTATCTAGAAATGTTTCCCCTTAGAAAGCACAGGTCTTTTTCCACTCTTCAAGTATTTTTCAAATCATGCATTCTCTATCCTGACCTCCCATTTCTCTTTTTTAAACCATTACTCTAGAGGAGTAATTCTCTTTTTCTCCATCTCCCTTTCCTTACTGTGCTTATTATTTACTGTTTTTTCCCCCATCAGAATATAATGGTAGGATTTTTGTTTCATGACAATAGGATTTTTACTTTGTTTACCGAATCTAGTGCTTAGACCAATGCCTAGCACACTGTAGGCTCCAGCTTTTTATTGAATGAGCAATCGTATGAAATAGATGCTACTGTTACTCAGATTTTACGTCGAGATCGAAACAGTGAGAATTTGTCTACGGTCACACAGTAAAAGGTAGACCTAGGATTTGTAAGCAAACAGCCTGGCTCCGCTCGTTACCATAATCGAATTATGCCTCTAATTGGTGAATTTTGTACGTACTATTGTCCTGTACATTTAATTCCTTCCCAGCAGGGTCCCTAACTAGCAGGATTAGCCCACTTCATACACTCGATAATTGTTTACAGAATGAATAAATGCATAAACACATTAATTACCCAATGATTTATGCCTTAATTTTTTTTTTTAGCGTTCAGAATTAAACTGCTTTTTAATATAAAAATAATTGGTCTTTAAAAATGTAGTGACGCAAAATAGGCTTCCTTTGAACTGACAAAACATAATTTCTGACAAATGGTTTAATAAAAAGGATGTGTACCCAGTTCTCACAATTTTCTCCAAACTGGCTTTTAAAGCTTCATTCAACAATACCATACAATAAGCAAAAAAGCTCCAGAACCACTCTGACTCATTTCATGATATTCACATGCATACTATTTCTGAACAAAAACCGCAGTGCCATTTCCTTAGAAACACCAAGATTTATAAATCAATCACGCCAAATAAAAGCAGACACCTTCACTTACAAAACTGACGCTAATAAGAACAGCCTTCGGAGCAACACCTGGCACAGGAGTCACCTGGGCCAGCTTTCTCAAATAAATTGACAACGACTATCATAAGCGCATGACTAACTTGCCACCGAATCCGAACGGGCATAGGTTTACTCAGAAATCAACATTCCTCAGTAGAAGCGGTGGACAAACAAGCGATTTTAAAAACAGGCCTCTCCCGGGCCGCCTCAAAATCTAGAACCCAAGATTCTCCTCCTCAGAGCTCCTCACCGTGTCTAGACTAGGGGAAAGCGACCATTTCTCAGGTAGAAGATGACGCACAAAGAAAAAACCGGCCACCCACGGTGAAGGCCAAGGAACCAACGCAAAGAGGGCCCACAGACGAACAAGAACCCCATGCTACCCAACCGCCCCCTACGCCAGTGTAGCCGCAATTGACTTCTCGCGAGATTTCTCAGCTTCACAGGATCTCGAACTAAAACCTCGCGGCTTTTCAGATCGGGGGTCTGAAAGGAGAACTACTAGCCCGACCTACGGACTCACACTGGGCCTTGACATCCCCCACCTCCACCACACCTCCACCACTCCATCCCAGCCCTCCCTTTCCCTCGTAGGGTGCCATCCTCAAGTTGCCAAGGGACTTCCGGAGCTCAACCGGAATCGGAAGCTTCTGGGAGCGAGGGGGTGAAGAAAAATCAAAAAAAGCGCGGTAAAAGCTGGAGGAAGGTGGTGGTACCCGCTCCAGCGGCCCTGCGGCGGGTCCGGATGGACTCCACCGCCTGCTTGAAGTCTTTGCTTCTGACCATCAGTCAGTACAAAGCCGTTAAGTCCGAGGCGAACACCGCTCAGCTTTTGCGGCACTTGGAGGTAAGTAAGGGGCTCCGGGGATGGCGGACGAGACGGACTTGCCTGTAGCCTTCATTCACTTGGTGGCCGAGACTGTAGCGGTCTCAGCTTCGAAAACGAAGGGCAACTCCTCGCTCCTTCCGCTGTATTCTTGTATTGCCATAGAAAGCGAGTGATTGAATTTGAATTCCCACCCAACCCCAAGCCTCTTCGCGTTCAGCTGACTGCAGGGAGGAAAGAGTACTGAAAGCCCTAGGAAGAGGGAGGGTGAGACAAAAGGTGGGGGATTTCAACGTATTTGGAGTTGGTAGAGGAAAGAGCTCCGAGCTGTATCTTTTCCTTTGCTTCTTATTTTCGTTTTTCCATTGTAATAGGCCTTTTCAGAGGTACAGCAATTCTCGGAGGTGGAGATGCTAGAGAATAAGGATTAAAATTTGATTTATCTCTTGTCCCTTAGGCAATTTGCGATCTGAACCTGTTGCTTATTGCTTTTATTTGAACTCATGTTGATCTCGGGCTTGAAAATTATTATTTCAATTTACTCTGGATTGAGGATCAATCTTCTTTACTAGTAATCATAATCCTTTTTTCTTTAGCAAAATGTATTGCTCACAGTTTTTCAGCCCTAAAATGCTGAATTGTTGTCACTTTTTCCGTTACTTCCCAACGATTTGCCTCTAGAGTGTGCTTATTTTGTGTTAAAAGATATAACCACAGCTTTCTGTGATCCCGTTTGTTTTTAGACTCATAAACTCAGGCTGTCATTTGTTATACTTTAATGGAATTCCAATTAATATTGACATCAGTTTAATAAAAAGTAATTAAGCTCAAAGTTACTCTTAATTCTATGTTGCAGTTTCTCAACATAGAATTGAACATAATTTTTAAAACATATCCTATTTGTTACATTAACTGTATGATAAAGGCTAAATTTGCAAAGATTAGAAACTGCTACGAAGAAGGCTATTGTAAATGGCCCAGCAACATCAGCCTTTGTTCTAACTGGTGTACACTCAAGGTTACAGTGTACAACCTTGTAACTTGTTACAAGTGGTGTAACCTTGAGAACTCTCAAGGTTCTCTGGTGCTCCTCTTCTTACAACTTGAGCGGCCTGTCTTCTAAGAATACCTGTTTTCTTTAAGAATTAAGTTAAGAATTTTAGATTGTAATCCAAAACATTGTTTATTTTTGAAAATAAACAGATCGTTATGAATCTGAGCAGTCTTATCAACAATTGAGAGATTTCAAAGAAATTTGAGGCTTAGAGATTGACTTCTATGGACTCTGTTCCCAGGCTTTTCAAGAGGTTTACCAAAAACTCTACCATTTAATTGAAAGATAACACATGTGCATTGCATGAAGTGCATTAATGTTAAATGAAGAGCTTGGTAGTTTTTATTTATTTTTAAACCAAAGTGTACTCTCAAGTAGCTACTACCTGTTATCATGAGATAGAACATTTCCAGCACCACATAAGTTATCTCTTACATGGATTGTTCAAATATCCCTTGTCCAGATAAGTGGATTCATGTGTACTTTTTATAATGCCCTATAGGATAGTGTAACAGGCAAACCTAACCTAATTAGTGGAAGAGAGTTAGAGAAAGCTTGGTAGAGGAAACAAAACTGAGACTGGAATAATTACATTAGTTAGTGAGTGAAGGGATAGGCGATCTTCCATGTAGAGGGAAGAGCATGTATGAATTTTCTAAATTGGAAAAGAGTGTGGCAGTGCCACTTTGGAAAAACTGGGTTTTATGTAAGATGGAGAAGTTAAAATTGCCATTTCTTAACTAACACATTTTAATGACTGTTTTCTAGGTAATTTCTGGACAGAAGCTCACTCGATTGTTTACATCAAATCAGATACTACCAAGTGAATGCTTAAGTTGCCTTGTAGAACTACTTGAAGACCCAAACATAAGTGCCCCACTGATCTTAAGTATCATCAGTTTGCTATCTCAACTAGGTAAAGTATTTAGTTTCTCTTTTATTTTTTAGAAGATGCGTGAATTTAGTGTTTTCTTAAAGGGCAGGTTCCATTACAGAATCTTTTGGAGGATGATTCACATTTGAAAGATTTCTTAGGAAAAAAAGATTTCTTCGCTGCAGGACCTCTTGGAACTATCTTGTTGTGGATCTCTTCTAAAGGGAATATTATACGCATCCTTTTTTAAGATTATTGGAACAATCTGAAGCATATCAAGGATTCAGTGGTCTACAGAAAAGAATGTACCTTGGGAAATGTACATTTCCCTACTTTCAAATTAAAAAAAAATACATGTACAAGTGTCAGTATGAACAGTATTAGAAAATCATAACTAGTGATCAAAATATCATCCTTTTTTTGATAGACTATACTAAACCTAGAGATAAAAGCTAAAAATGCAAGTGTTGCTTTTTTTGTTTTTCCCTACCTTGTCTTAGTTTTTAGATTTTAATTCACTGGTTACTTTTTTTCCTGATTTGTGTTTGGGGGTACAAGGGAGATATTTCTGTGTGTGGTTATAAAATTAATACATGCTTATTTAAAAAAAAAAAAACTGATACAGAAGTGGTAACAGATCATTTCAAATAGACGATAAAAATGTTCAATATCTGTGTTGTCTGGTATAGTAGCCACCATGGTTGAAATTCTGAATTGGGAGGTATTTGTAAATAACATAGCCACATCATATTTTATATTTTTATATAATGGTAAATTTAATATGAAATAAGTTTTAAATTATTTGTCTTTCATCCATGAAGGCCATATATAAAGATGATCTACTTCGTGTCATTTTATTTTAACTTACAGCTGTAGACAATGAAACTAGAGACTGTCTTCAGAATACATACAACCTAAATAGTGTGCTGGCAGGAGTGGTTTGTCGGAGCAGTACTTGCCACAATGATTCAGTGTTTTTCCAGGTATACACACCTACTTTCCACTTCATGCTTATTCTTCCTTATTTTCAAATCAGAATAGTATCTATTATGAAGTGCTAACACACAGTGTACTACATGCTGGCATTAATACTGCATAGTTAGGCATAGTTCTCACCATCAATAAATTTAAAAACTGGTTAGTCACATGTACTACCACTTAAGAGATTCTAAAGAACAAAATGTACATCTAGCACTATTATTGAAGGAAAATTCACATAACTATTTTGACAGATTTATAAACATAGATGTCAGCATTTTGAGGTGTAAGCTGTTTAAAATTTTAGTTTAAAGTTAGCGTCTAATCTCATACTGTTGAAGAAACATTCTTTAAAAATTGAAGCTATATAGAGTTAGTCTTCTTTAACATAGGCTCAAAGCTCTTATACCCTTATTTCTCTGAACCTAAAATGCCATCAGTTGTAAGAAAGAAAAACATTGCAAATTAAACTGACATGCAGTTTTAAAGATGGTAAAATATGAATAATATATATCTTAGAATTGATAGAATATATTCTCAACTTGCATATAAGTTTAAGATGATTAAGTAAGCCAGGTTGCTGACAAAATGCTGTGTTTGAGATAGAATGTATAGAAATGTGTGAATCAGGAGGTGAACTTTTAAAGTCTCACTAATTGTGTATGTTTAAGTAAAATCTCATTACTTGCATGTGAAAATAGAACCTTTCTAAGATATGGAAAGATTTTAACTCTAAATGCCTCCTAAAATGTTTACATGCTCAGAATAGGAGTTCATTTTTGTGATCATGCAAATATATTTTTATGTGTTTATATTTATTGCTATTTTCTTATTCTCAGTGCATTCAGCTTCTGCAGAGGTTAACATACAACATCAAAATTTTGCATTCTGGTGCCAATATAGATGAATTAATTACATTCCTGATAGATCATATGTGAGTATGCAACCACACATGTAACCAAATAATCTACTGGTTTATGGTTTTTTGTTTTTTTATTTTTTTAATGTAGAAAAGCAGTTGATTCCATTATAAGCACTTACACAATAAGTCATAGAGAGTAATAGGCCTGCTGGTGAAATAAGTCACCTAAAATAGAGGTGGTGTCAAACTAGTGGTCAAGGACTAACCCCTTTAAAAAAACAACAGCAGCAGTTCTTATCCAGGATTAATTTAACTTTAAAAACAAATATAAGCTATCAATTGACTCTTTTCAATTTCACTAAACAGTCTACCTAAACAATCAGGTAAAAACATACATCTGTACAACTTGTAGTCCCAAGTTTTCTTTTTAAAACCATTTCACAGACAGGAAAAAAATAATATGAAACCATTCAAGAAATACAATGACAAGCAAAAGTATGTAGGAAAAGAGGAACACATTGAACACGTTGGGCTTCCCTGATAGCTCAGTTGGTAAAGAATCAGCCTCAATGCAGGAGACCCTGGTTCGTTTCCTGAGTTGGGAAGATCCGCTGGAGAAAGGATAGGCCACCCACTCCAGTATTCTTGGACTTCCCTTGTGGCTCAGCTGGTAAAGAATCCACCTGCAATGTGGGAGACCTGGGTTCAATCCCTGAGTTGGAAAGATCCCCTGAAGAAGGGAAAGGCCACCCACTCCAGTATTCTGGCCTGGAGAATTCCATAAACTGCATAGTCCATAGGGTCACACAGGGGTGGATGAGACTGAGCAACTTTCACTTTCAGAAACACATTGTGTTGACTTACTGGTTTATTTTTAACTAAAATATGTAATAGAATTTTTCTTAAATAATTTTTTCCCCTAATTTTTAAACTGAGATAATGACTCCTGTTTATTCATTGGATGATTTCAAGGATCAAATGGTATAAAACAGCTTTAATTTTTATAATAGAAACTTATGAAATGAATTGATTGAGACAGAAAAACTTACTGAAACTGAAAATTATGTTTATATTTAATCTTCTTGAAGGAATATACTGATGAGATAGCATATGATTACTCTGATAATTATTTCTATATTTTTATGCTAAATTGAGTAGGATCATTGACTTTCAAAACATGAAATAAATGATCAATACTATTCAAAACTTGGCAGTCTTCACATGTTAATCAGATTTTTATTTTTGCTTATAAAAAGGAGGGAATTTAAATGTGTAAATGACTGTTTTTGAGTAATTTAGAAGGAACTTAATATTTGTATTTATTATTTTTCTTGAAACAGTCAATCTTCTGAAGATGAGTTGACAATGCCTTGTCTAGGATTATTGGCAAATCTTTGCCGGCACAATCTTTCTGTTCAAACGCACATAAAGACTTTGGTAAGAAGTTTATAAAATGTTTCTTTTGTTTTGTGGTAGGCTCACCTTTTTCTTTAAAAATAAATTTAACAAGAATTTGTATTGTCTAGCTGACTGATCAAAGTTAACAAAGCATCAGATTGATGTAAATAACTTGAAGTACTCTAGCCTTCATACATGTTTAATTAAGATGAGTTAATACAAATAATTTATATACTAGAAGTTTTTCTTCTGTAGCATCTCATTATTTGTCGTGTTGAATAATATAAGAAATGCTGAGTTTTGTGCTAATAGAGGGGAGACATGCCATTGGCAGTTGCATTTACCTCAGTCTTGTATTTCTACACAATCAATTACAACTTTCTCAAAAAGATTTATAAGTGCCTAGCATCATTACCCGGAGAAGGCAATGGCACCTCACTCCAGTACTCTTGCCTGGAAAATCCCATGGGCAGAGAAGCCTGGTAGGCTGCAGTCCATGGGGTTGCTAAGAGTCGGGACATGACTGAGCGACTTCACTTTCACTTTTCTCTTTCATGCATTGGAGAAGGAAATGGCAACCCACTCCAGTGTTTTTGCCTGGAGAATCCCAGGGACGGGAGAGCCTGGTGGGCTGCCGTCTGTGGGGTCACACAGAGTCGGACAGGACTGAAGTGACTTAGCAATAGCAGTAGCATCATTACCAGTACTTGTGAGAAGTGAAGGAACTCAAATGAGGTTTATCTGAACCACTGTTAGAAATATGTAAAATCAGGAAAGTTCATTGATTCTTTAAGTTTCTTTATGAACAGTTCCCTTGCTGTACAATATTCAGTATTGTTTAGTTTTAAATTTTACAGTATCTCATTTGTTCATGTGCTGGATTTTTCTGGCCTCATCCTGTTTTGTTGATGGAGGTTATTTTGAGCCATGAAACTGTTTGAGAAAGGTAAACATTTGCTCATAAACTCAAACTACACACTGCTGTTTACTCAGATTGTATCTGTTCATACTACTGTAAGCAATTTGTGAAAGTACCACTTATACCTTGAATGATCTCTAAGTTGATAATAATATTTAATAAAAGTTTACCTATTCTGTGCAAGATAAACTTTCTAAAATGTAAGACTCATAATTTTTTCATTCTAATCTATTTTTAAATTTTTTTCTTCCTCAGAATAACGTGAAATCTTTTTATCGAACTCTTATAAGCTTCTTGGCCCATAGTAGTTTAACTGTGGTTGTGTTTGCACTTTCAATATTATCCAGTTTGACATTAAACGAAGAGGTTGGGGAAAAGGTAAAAATTTTTTTGCAATTTATGAAACTAATTCTAAAGTTTATATTCTCTGATAATTTAAAAGTTGTTGAGACTCTCTGAGTTTTAGTGTGGTGTCAACGTAAACTTTTTTTTGTATAATATCCTTTTCCTGATTTGTTTTTAAGCTGTTCCATGCACGAAATATTCATCAGACATTTCAGCTAATATTTAATATTCTCATAAATGGGGATGGCACACTGACCAGAAAGTATTCAGTTGATCTACTGGTGGATCTTCTTAAGAATCCTAAAATTGCTGATTATCTTACCAGGTATGGCTATCTGACAAATTTAGGACTTTTTTTAAACCAAAATGTACTTGTAATAAATAAAACTGCCTTTTTACACTTAGTAAACTTGGACTCTACTTATTTACAATAGACTAAAATCAGAATGTTTTCATATGCTTTATGTTCCCATTCTTTTTGTTTTTCTGACTTGAAATGTGAAAGTATAACAAGGGTATGTGTGTGTTTTTTACTTTGTCTTAGGTAAATAAGGTTGTACCCTTCTCCAGAATATACATATCTTGATTAATCTTTGCAAAACCAGTTTTACATCTGAACAGTATGATTATCTTATATATAAATCCTTTTAATGTATCAGTTTCATACTTATCATTTGATGTATGTTTTTATTTTAAACCTAGGTATGAGCACTTTTCTTCATGTCTTAATCAAGTATTAGGTCTTCTTAATGGAAAGGATCCTGATTCTTCTTCAAAGGTATATATAGCTCTTCGTTTTTAAAATTTTTAAAAACTACAATATGCAGAAAAATAGAAGTGCACAGATCTCTGAATATTTACAAAATAAACACAGCCATGTAACCAAGATCTTAAGCAAGAAACTAGATATTACCAATATTTAGAACCCTCCTTGAATCCTCATGCTATGCTATGCTATGCTGTGCTACGCTAAGTCACTTCAGTCATGTCCGACTCTGTGTGATCCCACAGATGGCAGCCCACTAGGCTCCTCTGTCCCTGGGATTCTCCAGGCAAGAACACTGGAGTGGGTTGCCATTTCCTTCTCCAAAGCATGGAAGTGAAAAGTGAAAGTGAAGTCGCTCAGTTGTGTCTGACTCTTAGGGACCCCATGGACTGGAGCCTACTAGGCTCCTCCATCCACGGGATTTTCCAGGCAAGAGTACTGGGGTGGGGGTGCCGTTGCCTTCCCCGTGAATCCTCATAAACTGGCATAATCCTTTTGAGGGAACTGTTTTCATGGTGCCTGTCGAAGTAAACCCTATGACACAGATTCCACTCCCATCTACATAGTTGAGAGATATGTCAGTAAGCTCACAAAAGAGTAGAAAGTGTTAAATGGAAAATGAAAGTTTAAAACTGGTACTATTTACTGATTGTTTTAAATGCAGATGCCTAGGGTAAACCCAACAAAACATGTACGAGGCCTCTACTCTGAGATTACAAAACATTAATAGAAAAAACCTAAATAAACACAGATATAGCAAGTTCATAGATTGGCCGAGTTTTAGACTGGATGAGTTTACCGTATTAGGTCAGTCAGAATTATAGCGAGCTTTAGGGGTTTTTTTGTTTTTGGTGTATATGGAAATTGGGAAGCTGATTATAAACTCTGTATGGATATGCAGAAAAATATAAATGCACAGCACTTCCCTGGTGGCTCAGATGGTAAAGCGTCTGTCTACAATGCGGGATACCTGGGTTCCATCCCTGGATTGAGAAGATCCACTGGAGAAGGAAATGACAATCCACTCCACTACTATTGCCTGGAAAACCCCATGGACAGAGGAGCCTGGTAAGCTACAGTCCATGGGGTCGCAAAGAGTCAGACACGACAGTGACTTCACTTTCACTCATGGATATGCAAGGGTCTAAAAATAGCCATGACTATTCTGAAAAAAGTGAACAAAGCTAGAGGGCTTATAGTACCAGATATTAAAGTGTAATGCAAAGCTCCAGTAATTAAAATAGTGCAGTATTGTCATAAGGATAAACAGCTAGCTCAGTGAAACAGTACAGTGCAGAACAAACCCACAGAATATAGCCTCCTGATTGATAACAGTACACTCTCAAAAAAATGATCATTGCAGTAAATGATACTGGTCAATTGGATATCCATATGGAGAAAAGCTGAATTTTAACCCTTATCTCACACCAGATGAAAAAATCAGTCTTATAAAGATTGTAGCTCTCAATGTGGAAGGAAAATAGTGAACTTGAAGAAGAAACACATAGCAGAATATCTGTGTAGCCTTGGGATGAAAATTTTCTTAAACAGAAAACAAAAACATGAACTATGTAGGAAAAAATGTTGGTAAGTTAGATTACATTAAAATTAAGAGCTTTTCTGTTCGTGAGAGGCCACTAATAATTTAAAGAGTGAAAAAGTTGCTGAACTTTATTAATCTTCAGGGAAATGCCAATTTAAATGGTAATACAATACCATTACACACCCACAAGATGGTTAAAATTTAAAGTATGGATACTATCAAACATAGATAATGTAAAGAACGTTGAAATACTCATGTGCTGAAAATTGGTAAAACCTTTTATGAAAACTGGTATTATCTACTAACATAGGATACATGTATAATCTATGACCCAGCAATTCCACTCTTTTATTTACCTCAGAGTTGAATACGTGTGTTCACCATGTACAAAACACAGCAGTGTTGTTAACAATAGCTAGGAATTATAAACAACCTAAATGCCAACAGTGGAATGGGCAAATAAACTGTGGTATGTTTATACACTGAAATACTACACAACAATGAGAATGTATGAGGTGAAGCTGCATGTGAAAATATAAGTGAATTTCACTAACATAATGCTAAGCTAAAACAGATGTGAAAGTGTACACTGTAAGATTGTATTTGTATATAAAATTCCATGTGAATTTTTTGTATAAAATGGCAAGCTGATTGAAAATTTTATATGGAAATGCAAAGATCCAAGAATAGCTAAGGTAAAATTAATGTGTCAAAAATCTGATGTCAAAGTAGTGATTGAGGCATTGTCTAGAAGGGGACTCAAGGGAATTCAGGAGTTTTGATGGAATTCTCATGATCTAGTTGCTAGTTATTCAGATAATTCACTTTGGGGAAAACATTTAGCTTTGCATTAGCTATTGATGTTTTTATTTCCTTCTATGTTACACTTATAGAGAAATTGTAAATGAGAGTATTTGCTTCTATGTGCAGTACATAATCTCTGGTAAGGTAAATAAGAAACTGGTGATAGTGTCTGTTGCTTCCAGGGAATGTTAGGTAGAGGTCAGGTCAGTACCTTTGACTTTGGAACCAAGGGAATATATTATCTATTCAAAAACAAGTACTACAATTTGTATTTAAAAGACAATAAGTCAAAGAGTTTATCATTTGTAACATAGTAAATACTAATGAATTGAATTCTATTAAAATCAGACAGTGTCAGGTTGATTAAAACACAAATCCCAATTGTATGTCATTTACAAGGAACAGGTAAAGGTGGAAATAAGTACACAAAGAGATACCAATACTTTTCTTTTAATAATAAGTTGGTAGTATGTTAAATAAGGTAGAATTTAACTTAATAGCTAATAAACAAGTTGATGTGGAATGCTATGTAATGGCATAAGGCTTAGTTATGAAGCACGAAAGAAATGTGGTAGACCAGGGAAGCAGGCTGAGGGGCGTATTGCCAGCTTTATGTAAACTGTGGAAATAGCCATCCTTAAAGTTTTAAAGCTTTGGGATGCCACTTTTAAACTTTATCCTAAAGTATACTTTATAGCAGTTCATAAATCTTAGCATGAGACAACATGTTTGTGCTGAAGAAAAATTAAGTACTATGGAAGGTATATAACGTTAGTTGAAGTTGCCCTTCTTCAGTTGCCATAGTCCTCTTAACTGAAGTAACTACCATTAACAAGTTTATTTGTAACCTTCTGGAACCTAATGACACGTTTTGAGAAATAATACTCCAAGAAAAATGGGAAGCAACTTTTAATTTTTATTTTATTTTATTTAAAAGTAAATGTTTCCAACTTCATCTTTTGGTTGCTTTGTGCATTGAAGTCTAATGAAATAGACCTTAATGAAGACTTTATATTGCACAGGTTTTAGAATTACTTCTTGCCTTCTGTTCAGTGACTCAGCTGCGCCACGTGCTCACACAGATGATATTTGAGCAAACTCCATCTGGCAGCACCGTTCTGGGAACCCGTTCCAAGTGTTTAGAACCTACTGTAGCTCTACTTCGTTGGTCAAACCAACCTTTGGATGGATCAGAAAACTGTCCTATTTTAGCGCTGGAGTTGTTCAAGGAAATATTTGAGGTACTAGAGTGATTAACAAATTGACTTTTCCACTCTTATGATTCTCAGTAGACAGTTTTCTAAAATGTTTATTATATGTTTATAATAAATTTCCAATTGTTCATACCCTTTAGGAAAACTTAGCAATTACTGGACCCTGGCTCTAGTAGTAACTCCCTAGTTACTGAATTTCGTTTTTCTGGCCAAGTACCCAAAATTAGTGAAACTCTTGTGTTTTCACTAAATAACTTACATATCTCCTTTCAGTATAATAAGTAAAGGTATGACTAAGATTTGTATGGTTTGTTGGTGTATGACTGTACTTGGCAATAGTTATATTCTGTCTCTCTATCTCAGTAGATACTGTCTGCTGTTTTTATTGAGTGGATATATAGGAACATTGAATTAAGTCAGTCAAATGGAGTGGAACATGTCGGGTATTTAAGGATATAAACAAAAATCCTTTACTGGGAATTCCCTTATAATATGGTGGGTTAGGGCTCTGCTTTTCTGCAGGGGGCATGGATTGAATCTGGGATCCAGAAACTGATCTCACATACCATGCAGTGCAGGCTGAAAAAAAGCCCTTTTCATAGAGGCCATTAAATTCTCATAGATTGTGTTATCTAGGTCATTATGTTTTCTCTGCTGTTTCCCTGTTTTTATACCCATTCTGTCTATACCAGCATTTTCCTAGAATGTTTACCCTCTCATGACTGTCATGACTAGATCCTATGCACAAAGCAAAATGTGTATGGGTGATTAAATATATTTGTTAAGGATTATCCACAAATTATTCTTTCTGTTTCATGTTGATCTTGACTTAATCAGTTTTAGCTTTGAAAAAGCCCTGTGAGGTTCCTGATGGGGATTATTTGTGGTTGTAAAGTGTTAATACCAGTGTCTCTTGTTATTGTAATTGCATTTAGCATCTTAACGATATTTGTTTTCAGTACATACTTAGAATAATTTTTAAGTCACAGAGTCCACTTTAAAAAGTCTTGTTTGAGACTGGTCCGTTTGATAAAAAAAAGTCATCATAGCCCTCAAAACTGGATGAAAGGGTATATTTTAAATGGACACAGGTCAAAAATATCTGAAGTAATTACAGTTGACCCTTGAACAGCATAGGTTTGAACTACTTGGGTCCACTTATATATAGATGTTTTTTCCAGTAGTAAATACTAAAATACTACAGAGTCTGCAAGGTTAGTTGAACCCATAGATACAGAATCACAGATACAGGAGGCCAGGGCCAACTAGATTATACTCGGATTTCAGATGCATGGTGAGGTTGGCACCCCTAACCTTCACATTGTTCAGGATCATCTGTATAAGATATTTAAAGAGTGTTGCAGTTCAGTGATGACTGTGCCTTCTGTATGCTCTCTCTCTCTCTTTTTTTTTTTTTTTGAATCTTTGGTGGTGGTGAATTCTCCAGGATGTCATAGATACTGCTAACTTTTCCTCAGCTGACCGTTTTGTGACTCTTCTGCTGCCTACAATCCTTGATCAGCTTCAGTTCACAGAACAAAATCTAGATGAAGCCTTAATAAGGAAAAAATGTGCAAGAATGGTCAAGGCCATTGAAGTTTTGTTAAATATCCTTCAGTTTAACCATGGAAGCTAACTGCTTATATTTTTTAGAATTTATTTTCTGCATTTTTACTGTCTTTATGTCTTTATAATTTTATACCTCTCATGCTTGAAGCTGTACAGAATTACTGAACTTAAGTGTAAATTACAGAACTGATACTCATGGAAGAGTCTTAGAAAAAGTTACCTAGACTTTTTTCCCATGTTTTTCTGTATAAAACGTTCAGACATTTTCAGAAATGCTTTTTAAGTTTGGTTTGTACATTTTTTATCACAATTTCAGGTTAGTAGATAAATAAATAAATACCCTGATATTCTCCTGATGCTGATTGCACATAAATAACTACCCTGATATTCTCTTGATGCTGATTGCTGCCCCTGGATGATGTATGTTGTGATGGACTATATCAGAGAAGAAAAATATGTTGGTAGTTAGTATTGTAGCTTAGTTTTTTAGCTTGTTAATAAAGATGACATCACACTTACTTATAAAAAAGATAACCTTGTATTTCAGAGCAACAAGAGTGTAGTGGCCACAGGACTGCAAGAGGCCAGTTTTCATTCAAATCCCAAAGAAAGGCAATGCCAAACTACTGCACAATTGCACTCATCTCACACGCTAGTAAAGTAATGCTCAAAATTCTCCAAGCCAGGCTTCAGCAGTATGTGAACCGTGAACTTCCTGATATTCAAGCTGGTTTTAGAAAAGGCAGAGGAACCAGAGATCAAATTGCCAACATCTGCTGGATCATGGAAAAAGCAAGAGAGTTCCAGAAAAACATCTATTTCTGCTTTATTGACTATGCCAAAGCCTTTGACTGTGTGGATCACAATAAAACTATGGAAAATTCTTCAAGAGATTGGAATACCAGACCCCCTGATCTGCCTCTTGAGAAATATGTATGCAGGTCAGGAAGCAACAGTTAGAACTGGTCATGGAACAACAGACTGGTTCCAAATAGGAAAAGGAGTTCGTCAAGGCTATATATTGTCACCCTGTTTATTTAACTTATATGCAGAGTACATCATGAGAAACACTGGACTGGAAGAAACACAAGCTGGAATCAAGATTGCTGGGAGAAATATCAATAACCTCAGATATGCAGATGACACCACCCTTATGGCAGAAAGTGAAGAGGAACTAAAAAGCCTCTTGATGAAAGTGAAAGTGAGAGTGAAAAAGTTGACTTAAAGCTCAACATTCAGAAAACAAAGATCATGGCATCCAGTCCCATCACTTCATGGGAAATAGATGGGGAAACAGTGGAAACAGTGTCAGACTTTATCTTGGGGGGCTCCAAAATCACTGCAGATGGTGACTGCAGCCATGAAATGAAAAGACGCTTACTCCTTGGAAGGAAAGTTATGACCAACCTAGATAGCATATTCAAAAGTAGAAACATTACCTTGCCAACAAAGGTTCGCCTAGTCAAGGCTATGGTCTTTCCTGTGGTCATGTATGGATGTGAGAGCTGGACTGTGAAGAAGGCTGAGTGCTGAAGAATTGATGCTTTTGAACTGTGGTGTTGGAGAAGACTCTTGAGAGTCCCTTGGACTGCAAGGAGATCCAACCAGTCCATTCTGAAGGAGATCAGCCCTGGGATTTCTTTGGAAGGAATGATGCTAAAGCTGAAACCCCAGTACTTTGGCCACCTGATGCCAAGAGTTGACTCATTGGAGAAGACTCTGATGCTGGGAGGGATTGAGGGCAAGAAGAGAAGGGGACGACAGGATGAGATGGCTGGATGGCATCACTGACTCGATGGATGTGAGTCTGAGTAACCTCCAGGAGTTGGTGATGCACAGGGAGGCCTGGCGTGCTGCGACTCATGAGGTCGCAAAGAGTCGGGCACGACTGAGCGACTAATCTGATCTGATAGCAAACTCAACATCTTTTTAATTTCTACTCTGAGCTATTCCTTCTTAATTTTCTTCTTTCTTGATGGCAATGATTCTCAATTCTGGCTATGTATTAAAATCATCTGGAGAACATTTAAAAATACTAATGCTTTACTCCTACTTCCAGAGACTCTGATTCTGTTAAAATAATGTGGAACCTTGGAATGTCAAGGCATATTTGTGACTATTTAAACTATCCAGGTGATTCTAACATGCAGCCAAAGTTGAAAACCACTGCTGTAAAGGCAGGATTGTTTTGCTTGACCTTGAGATACTCTATAAAATATTTAGGCCTCCTCTCATTGAATAGTACCAAACTTAACCCTTTTTTAATAATAGATATTCAAATTAACTTACAGAGAAATTGAGAAAAAAACAAATGAGAAAATAACTTTCTTTATTTCAACAAGTATTTATTGACCCATTGTGAAACCTGTTAATAAAAAACTAACATCCAGTGAAAAGCAGATCCTTTCTCTGTTTTACTTTTGAGTCAGAAACTTTGGTGGCAGTCCCATCTCTTGCCACTTGTCAGTCATTTAAATGGCGCTGAGCTCCTAAATACCTAATCTGTTATTGAGCTAATGTAGCAGTAATTACATCAAATTGCAGTGACCAGAATAATTTGTTTGAAATCATCCTGAATGCTCTAAAGTGCTATACAAATATAAGGGTTTTTTGAGAATTTTTTGTTTTTCTTAACAAAACTTAACCTCTGTGTGGAGATGACACTCTAAAATTGCATGTTGCAAAAATTCTCACTACTGTCAAGTGCACCACTCTGATAGAACAACAGTTTACATATGGCAAGATTGATATGGGCTTTGGAACAAAGGTAGCAGATTCTGAGTTATGGTGAGTATATGAAATACAAATGGCAAAATGGTAAGTCAAAACTTAATAAAAATCAAAAGATGTAGTGATTCTCATTCGTTTTAGAGGATCATCCTTGGGTATGTTCTATTAACTCAAGATATAGAAGAAAATTAAAAATATATTCATAATGAATTTTTTTTTAATTTAAGTCATAGATCACGTGCTTCTGAACAGATATTAATATCTGTGATTTGTTTTTCATTGTTTAGGTTTGTTTGTCTTGTTTTAATTTATTGTGATTACAAGTCTTTTATGCTTCAGTGCATTTTTTTTTCCCCTAGAGTTCCTTCTTGACTTCGACTCAGTAATTATTTTATATTTATTTAATTTTATATTTTGAAATGACAAAGCATGAAAAAAACATCATTTTTATTTCAAAGAAACCAATCACTGCTGAAAGTTTCTAGTAATAAAAACAACTCTTCTTTAGCATGTTAAGGCTTACGGTTAAATGTGGATTTTCACTGATAGTAATGAGATCATTTTATCCCTGTCCTCCCCTATGAATTAAGTTCATCTAACAAGTGTTTGTTGAGGACCCACTGAGTGCTAAACACTGTAATTTGTTCCAATTTTCATAAATGTCATAATTGTCCAGTAATTGTACTCCTCATGAATAACAATGATCTCTTTTTACTTTTTTGTACTCCTTTTCGATTAAAAGGCTGTGAAAAACAGTATAATTTGTTCAGTAAATGTTAGATACTCTAGATTGCTGAAGGTTGCCCTCTTAGGATTCCTAGGTGGCGCTAGTGATAAAGAACCCGCCTGCCAGTGCAGGAGACGTTAGTGATGCCAGTTCAATCCCTGGGTCTGGAAGATCCCCTGGAGGAGGTCATGGCAACCCACTCCAGTATTTTTGCCTGGAGAATCCCATGGACAGAAGAGCCTCATGGGCTACAGTCACAGGGTCACAAAGAGTTGGACACACTGAAACGACAATACCCACACATGCAGAATTGCCCTCTACTGTTCATATTCTAGTGACAAAACTAAGAATTAAATGAGTCCTGTTGCTAATACTACTAGTAATTTCAAGCAAAAGTTGAAACATGTTGGTATTCGAGATTAGAAAAAGAAACACTGTGTAAACTTAAACTGTTAATACCAGTTCTCTTTGGATCTTGGGTCATAAGGATGTTGGTCTTTGATATTTTTACTTCTCATGACAAATAGTGGTTAATCTTGAGGTTTAAGAATAAAGGTTTTGGGTTTTTATTTTCTTTAGATTTATGGACAGAAATAAGGTGTAAGCAATTTTTGAGTTATCTAAGTTAAATATGACTTATTTTTAAAGCAAACTTGCTGCTGATGTGATTTTGAAAACTCTAGATTTGATGAACAAACTTAAACAGTTGGTTCCTGGTATGGAAGTAAGCTTCTACAAAATCCTTCAGGTGAGTTTAAACTCTTAAAATATTGAAGTTGATTTATATATAAATGTTTCCTAGTATATGTTTCTGTTTTAATATTCTTAATCTAGAAGATTAATGTTTTTCTTAGAACTTGCCATTGGAAAAAAATTTGAAAATTGTTAATTGATATAACAATATTCTCACTACAGTTATTTTATAGAGTTTCACAAGGATTAAACCTTAGTGCTTCTGATTCTGAAGTATGGGATATTCATGATAACCATGCTTCCACAGCCTTTTCCTTTCTTGTGTCATATTTCTGGTTTCTTCATTTGTTTCTATTGGCTTTATGGTAGGGGGAGTGGTATTTATTTTGGAGTGTTTGTTTTTTGTTAAGGTTGATGAGGTAGAGTATTAAGGCAGGAAGAAGACACCTGGAAGAAAAGAACTTGATTGTGAGTGATAATTTGATAGGTGTGCAGAAAATAGCTAACTCACCGACTTTATTGACCATAGTAACTAAACACGAGTTCTAGATGTTTTCCTTGATAGCCACAAAATTTGGCTTATAACAGATATTTAACAAACGTGTGAATTAAGTTACTATAATAATACAAATGTCTCCAGTGCCTGTGTAGACAGGGTAGAAGCCAAAACTGGAACCTACGTGTATACTTTGAGAGCACGGGGCTTAAAAGATGGGGTTCGGATTTTGACTCCACCATTTCTTAGTACAGACTTGAGTAACTTCACCTCTGTGAGCTCGTTTTCTTGATTACAAAGTAGAAATAATGATCCCCCTTCATGGACGAGATATAAAGGGTTACCATGACGGTTTTGGAGGTAAAAGCCATCTCCTATGGTTCTGTGGCATTAGATTATATTTGAGTACCTATAAAACACTTAGCATTTTAAAATGTTGATAATTATAAACAGTTTATATTGTAATATTTTTCTCTGTTAGCAACTTACTCAAATTTTAAATTGAGTCACAGTGATTTTATGCCAATAAAAATTTTTTCACAACAGATTTGAGGCTTAAAGTACTAATGGAAATATTTATTGATATGAAGGAGTTATACTTTAACGTATAATTGTTTCATTCACTAAATTAAAATATTGTATGAAATTAATTTGAATTTTATTTTTTTACTTTAATTTGGAAATGATTTACCATTTTTCTTCTAGCCAGTTTTTCTTTTAAATGGTAGCTAGAAAAAGAAAACAGTAACCCAAAACATCAATCAGTTGTAGATGATATTTTAAATAAACCAAAATGTTTAAGACATGATTTTCTCAGGTACAGTAAAAGCATTCAAAACTTTTGCCATAGTTTTTTAAACTAACGTTAGGTAAAGACTAATAAATACATTCAGACATCAGATAGAAATACTTTAGAATTTGCCTAGAATTTTTTATGATTTAGGTCTGTTTATTCACCTTACTCTGAAAAACCTGACTTTTTGTTTTCTGGTTTCTGATTTGCATAGGATCCTCGCCTGATTACTCCCTTGGCTTTTGCTTTAACATCAGATAATAGAGAACAAGTGCAGTCTGGATTGGGAATATTATTGGAAGCTTCTCCACTGCCAGATTTTCCTGCATTAGTGTGAGTTACAATCATTTGCAGTATATCTCTTGTGGTACTAGAATATCCTGCCAGTTTCTTTAATAGTCTTCAGTATGGACAAATTGGAAGATTAGTGAATTGAAGACTTCATTGTAATAGTAATTCTTCAAATAAAAAAAACTTACGATTAAAAATTTTTTGATTTCAACAAATCAGAAGACCAGATGTATACTCATTTAGAAAACATCTAGATCCATTCAGGTGATTAAATTTATTATTCAGATGCTATACCTGTCTCAACACCTCTGTTTAATGCAGTAGCTTCTGTACTAAGCTTACATCCTACCAATTTAGTTTCTCCATAGAAAGAGCTTTTCCTTCCCAGCTGTTTGAGTACTAAATCTGAGTATTGCTTTCATTGACTAGATCTGGGTCATTTACCGTGGGAAGGATTCCTAAAGAAAAATTCTATCGTTAAAGAAGGTAGGATAACGGCCAGACAGAATTATCTCCTGTACTCATCAGTTTCAACCATTGAGATGATATTTTCAGAAGCAGGGGCAGAATGGTGGTCAGGTTGGTAAGAATAATATTGAGTGAGAAAAGGGAAGGGTGAAAGAAGACTAAAGGCCAGGTGTTATTGCCCATGGTTAGAAGGATGGTCTTACCAATAACAATAACTTTAATTTTTACAAATAATCCATACTCACAAACTAGTTCTAGAGGCTCCAAACCAGAGGTGGAGTTGTCATTGTAAAGCGTTGCAAGTAGAAAAGCTTTCCTCTGGCAAATTTTGGGTATTTCGCTAAATTCTGCCTCATCATAGAGTCCAAGATTATTTCAGAAATATTTGAAGACTTAATTCTCCAAAGACCCATTCTAAATGAGTCCCTAATTCTATACTAACTCTGCCTTTTGCTCTATTTTCATATAATTATTTCTCTTTTTTATTTTGATTCCCACTCAGACTTGGAGAAAGTATAGCAGCAAACAATGCCTATAGACAGCAGGAAACAGAACATATGCCTAGAAGAGTGCCTTTGCAGTCATTAAATCACAGTTTTCCAACATCAGTAAAATGTTTAACTCCTCCACTTTTGAAAGATAGAGTTCCTGGATTGAACATTGAGGAATTAATAGAGAAACTTCAATCTGGAGTTGTGGTGAGTGATAAATAGCCATGAAAAGTGGGATTGTGCCTGGTCATACCAACTAAAGTGAAAGTGAAAGTCTCTCAGTTGTGTCCAACTCTTTCCGACCCCACAGACTATACAGTCCCTGGAATTCTCTAAGCCAGCATACTGGAGTGGATAGCTTTTCCCTTCTCCAGGGGATCTTCCCAACCTAGGGATCAAACCCAGGTCTCCTGCATTGCAGGCAGATTCTTTACCAGCTGAGCCACAACATACCTACTAAATTTCAACTCATAACATTTACTTAAGCAACTTTAGACACAGATCTGATCATTGAAACATTTAATATAAAAAATAGCAATATTCTGGAAAGTTTGGAAAGAGGAAAAACTCAGTCATAAAATTCCAATGTTTTAATACAGCTATCAATTTTCCCTTAGTCTTCCCATACGAGCCTACCTTCCTACCCACCTGCCCCCATCCCCCCCCCCAGTTTAAATATACTTTAAATTCCCACAAGCAGATCACCAAGATATTCTTCTGCAATAGTCAGCTTAATGGAATGTTTGTGACCTGCCTCATGTGACATCCTTTGTTTCCCTTTGTTATTGAGTTTTAATTATTTGGTTTCGGTAGGTGTTTTCTTTTTTTTTTAATTGAGTGCTGATGATTTCTGATTTTTTTTTTTTTTTACTTTATTAAAACCAGGTAAAGGATCAGATTAATGATGTGCGACTGTCTGACATAATGGATGTGTATGAGATGAAATTATCCACATTAGCTGTGAGTTCAACTGTATTTTAATTATGTGTATCAATTAAACCCTAAGAGATATTTTCCAGCAAATGAAGATTTATGGTATGTTTTCTTACAGTCCAAAGAAAGCAGGCTACAGGATCTCTTAGAAGCAAAAGCTCTAGCCCTTGCACAGGCTGATAGACTGATTGCTCAGTATCGCTGTCAAAGAACTCAAGCTGAGACTGAGGTGTGTACAATATAAAGACATCTGATTAGTAGAAAAATAAATAAATAGAAAATGTACAAAATATTAGTTTTACCTTCATTACTCTGATTGAAGTAAGTTATCCTTAGCATTTGGCACAACTACTTCCTCTGTCTTAAGACTGTCTCCCCTTTAATTTTGGTTACACAGTTATCTTTTTTCTACCTTCGTGTATGTTCTTTTCCTAAATCTTTTTTTATCTACTCACCCTTTAAATGTTGAGTGGGATTATGTTATAAGCCCTTTTCCTTTATTTAGGTGATTCATGGTTTCTACTTATTACCAGAATGTTAATTCACCAAATTTTGTATGCTGAGCCAGATCCTTTTCCTTAAGCACTAAGTATCTTCTGTGTAGCTCCATTTAAATACACAGCAAATACTTCAGACTCAATAGAACCAGTAATGAACTCATCACCTTCCCTTTTTAAAAAATGTATTCTTTGTTACGTATTCCCTGTACTGTTCTTAGAGTTTTCCAAACAAGAAATCTGGAAATCACAGTTTACCTTCTGTAGTCATTCATTCATCACGTTCAGTTGATTCTGCTTTCTACATAATACTTTTTGCCTTGTCTCTGTTCTTACAGCTATTTGTCACAGGCCAGGTCCTTTTTATTTTTCACATGAATGACAGCAGAGTCTCTAATTAGTCTTCCAACTTCAGTCTAGTGCCCTCATCTCATCCACCCTCTACACAGTAGTCACTGGCTGTGTTTGGATCTACCCATCCTCTTTCCTCTTCCTTCACAGTCATACCTGAGGCAGTACTCTGATCCTATTACTCCTTTGCCGAATATCCTTCAGTCTCACCTTTTAGCTCAGAAGAGAATTTAAATTCCTAAGAACTTACTGCACAGGGATTTTAACTACTTCTCATTCCCCATCTCCTTGCACTTCTTTGCATTCTTTCCAGTTAAATAAATATATTAGATTGCTTTGCAGTTTCTGAAACTTGACAGACTTCTATGTTTTCCTGCCCTTGTACTTGCTCTTCTGTATATAGAATACCTTTTCCTCTCTTCTCTGTCTTTTAATAATCCTTTAGATTATTAAATCTATTAAATAAATTAAATCTATTAAAAGCTTCCTCCATTTCCCAGGAAGCTTTTCTCTGGTCTTCTGTTGCCCACACTTTTGGTGACACTTCCTCCCCTTGCTGCCTTCTTTACAGTTCTTCTCACACCGTGTGAAAATTGTATGACCCCACTGTCACCCTTGATGATGTTCGAGAGGAAAATTTTTCCTCTGTCACTCTAAACTGGCCTAATAATTGTCAATAAACAGATGTATTTCATTAATTTTTTAAATTATAGAAACTGAGCATATTATATAAATGATAGTAGAAAAGCATTCCATTTTCTTTTAGGCTCGGACACTTGCTAATATGTTGAGAGAAGTTGAAAGAAAAAACGAAGAGCTTGCTGTATTACTTAAGTCACAGCAGGTAGAATCGGAAAGAGCCCAGAGTGATATTGAGCATCTCTTTCAACATAATAGGAAGTTAGAGTCTGTGGCTGAAGAACACGAAGTTCTGACAAAATCCTACATGGAACTTCTTCAGAGGTAAATTAACTAACTTCTGTGTAAAGTTAGAATGAACACACAGCATTTCTCTTCTCTCTCTCTAAAGTTCTTTTCTGAACATTCATATGTTCTAATAATGCTATTAATATAAGATAAGTAGTTAGCAAGAAACTTATGTCATAGTGAAATGAAGTATTGCTTACTCCAAATCAGTACCACAATTGGAAACAGAATATAACTGTCTCTTTCCAGTTTCATTTATTCAGTCATCAGTCGTCTGGGATGTTAGCACCACAAGGACAAGTTTCACCTGTTTTATTCCCTGACAGATCTCTAGAGCCTAGAATAGTGATTGGTGCATGGTTAGGCACAGCATAAGTAATTGTTGAATGACCTTAGTTGTCACAATTCATACTAGGTTGAACCATATGAATTGGCCATTTCTGCAGATCAAAAGTGGTTGAATATTAACAGTTGTCATATTCTCAGCCTAATAGCATAGAAATTTGGACGTTAGTGTTTAACTCACCTTGGAATTTGTAGTCAGTATTTCTCTTTAAAGTCCTTGAGTGTAGTTTACTTATATGTATGACTGAATCTGCAAGATAAATGTGCTTTTAAATTTTTGATTGATTGTCCAGTTTACCTTCAGAAAGGCTATGCCAATGCCAATGTATACACTCACTAACAAAGTATGAGAGTGATTATTCCCCCCCTTGTCACTTTTTATCTTTTAAGCCAGTTTTAACTTACAAATTGTAAGGAAGATCAGTAATAGTTATTTACTTCTGCCAAACAAAAATTACACTCTGGTTAACTTGTTTCTTGTTTTTCTTTATACTTTAAGATAGATTAAGACTTGAAAAAATGTCCTTCTTTCTCTGGTATTAATATAGAGATACAGAAAAATTTAACTTTACAAGGTCCGTGTGCTTATTTTATTTTTTAAACTTTTTTTTTTTTTTTTTTAGCAAGATAATGTTTCTTTTTATTTTGGCCTCACTGTGCAGCATGCAGGATCTAGTTCCTTGACCAGGAATTGAACCAGTAGCTCTGCAAAGAAAGCACAGGTTCTTTACCAATTGTGCCACCTGGGAAGCCCTTATTTTATTTGCCCATCAATAAAAATGAAAGGTGGAAATGTATAGCATCTACAGAATTTGTGAGGACATGGTGATTTTTAAATAAGATATTCTCCCCCAGCAACTTTAAGTCTGATTGTTTGAGGCAGCCCTGATAATGTGGACTATTAGTGTTCAGTTAGCATGTAAAAGAAAGTAGGCAGTGGTCCAAGAGAAAATAGGCCTTCTAGGATTTGCTTATGTTCCAGATAGTGAGGGGTGGGCCAGAAAGTGAAACTCCAGCCTTGAGGGGCCAGGTGGATAACAAATGAAGCTGGCTGGGAAAGTTTATTTGTAATGGTAAGGATATCTCAAGGCATTCAAATTTCAGAATTTTACAAACTCTCTGTGGGATAAATAAAACTTCTGCTGACCACATTTGGCCAATGCACAGTTTTGTTTATCCTCTTAAAGGATATTTTATGCTTAAGATAGTTGGGTGTCAAAGTATCACTTTGGAAAGGATTTTTTATATGTTTACCTTACAGGTAAAATAAGCACAGGACTATATGATGCAGAACTATAAAGAGGCAAGAGAAACTTAAAATCTTCAACCACTTATTTCATTAATTTGATGTTTTTCCTTGAACATGTATTATGCCCAACAGGCTAGTGATGATAGGTGTAAGTTTAATTTTTTTTGTTTTTAATACCTTATCCTTTAAGAGAAATTGTTTCAGTTTCTGGGCTTGACTGTAAAGAAAAAGACATGTATTTTATATTAATAGCAAATTTTGTAGTGCAGCATTCTGTAAATAAAGCTGTTTATCAATAAATATGAAGTTAATGTCCCACATGTTTCCATTTCATAGTAATTTTTTACCTCTTCAGTCAGCCAAAACATATCTTTATTGTCTTTTACAGTTAACCTAACTGTTTATGTCTTGCTTGTTCACATAGCATTCCTCCTCTTCTGCAGTATATGCAATGTAGTCGGAAGAGGTAGTAAAGAAGACACTCAGTTTCTTGTTCTCTGTGTTTTCCTCTACTAAAAGTATCTCCTTGTCTTTTCAGGAATGAAACTGCTGAAAAGAAGAACAGAGATTTACAGGTCACTTGTGATTCTCTAAGTAAACAAATTGAGACTGTGAAAAAGCTGAATGAGTCACTCAAGCAACAAAATGAAAAGTAAAATTTACAGTTTTTTATTTTAATTATTTGGATTTTTCAAAAAGAAAATGATTCCCTATATATAGAACATTATTTTTTATATATAAAATTAATAGAATTATTACTTATAGATATAAAGTACATATTTGGCAGAATTTAAGAGTGATTACTAGTCTTAGAAATTTCTTCTTAAAATACTTGTTGGAGAGAAAAAGAAATTATATGGTTTGCTAATGTTTTCTTCTGTATTGTCTTATAACTTCAGAACTATTGCCCAATTGATAGAGAAAGAAGAACAGAGAAAAGAAGTACAGAACCAACTAGTAGACAGAGAATGTAAGCTAGCAAGTAAGTAACTTGTTTAATAAATTATCTATATTTTAATAAATCTTAAGTTGGAAGAAAATCAAGGCATGAGTGGTTTTTAGTTTGCTGTTTCATTTCTACTTCTCTCATTTTTTTAACCCTTAAATCATATCTGAAAAGTCCTCCTTTTCTTGCCACAAAGCAGTTTAGTTAGACTAAAAAAGCAATACATTTTTTCTGAAATCAGGAGTTACAGGATATGACTACCCTTTTTAAAATAAAAAATTTTTTAAAGAAAATAACAGCAGGTGGCAGTGCTAGGTAACTTATAGTTGCTAGCTGCTCAATGATAATAACTCTAAAGTAATCTACAAAAATGTTTTTATTCTGACTCACTTGCCTTAAAGCACAGAAATCTACCTGTATAATTGTTCATAATTTTCTCTTACCCTTTCTTTTCTAACCCTTAAACTCTATAAGGATTATCCTTCCCCTCATTACTATATGTTGTATTTAGAACAGAGGAAGAGGGAAAGACATGGACAATTTAGCATTTTCTATAGAATCCTGGGCTTCCCTTGTAGCTCAGTTGGTAAAGAATCTGCCTGCAACACAGGAGACCTGGGTTCACTTCCTGGGTTGGGAAGATCCCATAAAGAAGGAAATGAAAACCCACTCCAGTATTGCCTGGAGAATCTCATGGACCAGAGAAGCCTGGCAGGCTACTGTGGGGTCGCAAGAGTTGAACACAACTTAGTGACTAAACCACCACCATAAAATCCTGGCATAGGAGAAAAGTTTCATGATTTTTTTTTAATTCATCAAATGCTGTATAACTTATGTGTAGCAAGATGTTTCTTTTTTCTTTTTAATTGTCTTTTATAACATAATAGCTTCTAAACCTTTTCAGGGTAATGTCAGTATAGGACCTTTGAGTATAAAGCTGACTGTTTGTTTTAAGACCTTTGACTCTAAAGCTGACTATTTGCTTTAAGACCTAGAACAAAAAATAAAAGTACAGGAAGAAAAGATTAAAGTCTTACAAAGAGAAAAAGAAGACAAAGAGGAAACCATTGGTGTCCTTAGAAAAGAATTAAATAGAACAGATCAGATAAGAAAAGAATTGAGCATTAAGGTAAGAATCTATTGCATTCTCATTTGCAATGAAATGATAAAATCTTATTTTGTGAAAAAAGGTAAATCTGTATAAATTAGTGTTCTGTTTCTTCAGTAATTTTGCTTAGAAGATACCAGAAGCTCAAACTGATTGGACGGTTGTTTGTTATAAGGACTCTCACAGTGTGAAAATTTGTATTTTCTAAAATTGTTACACCTTGATTAAATGTATACTGTGTTCCAACACTTGCTGCTTTCAAGAGGGTAAAGAATACAGGAAGAGATTCTCAGTTCATAATGTCATGTACAGATAGCTACCTGTATATGTGTATATAACCATATCTCTTTGCTTACAAGGCTGGTGGTAATAATAGAAGTTTGTATATATGTAAAATTTCATAATTTACAAAAGACTCTGAAATATTTTTCTTAATCTTTCTCACTTTAATAAATATACTAATATATAAGTGTTTATAAATATTTTCATCCTGCAAATGAAACTGAGTCTTAAGTTACTTGCTCAAGGTTGTCACTAGCTATGTGAAATAGTAGGCATATATTCTAAGTTCATTACTCTTTCTACATTATCATGATTGCTTAGAGTGTGGGCTATTTAGGTGGCTCAGACAGGAAAGAATCTACCTGCAATGTAGGAGACACAGGTTCAATCCCTGGATTGGGAAGATCCCCTGGAGAAGGGAATGGCTACCCACTCCAGTATTCTTGCCTGGAAAATCCCATGGACAAAGGAGCCTGGCAGGCTACAGTCCAGGGAGTCACAAAGAGTCACACACAACTGAGCGACTAACAATTTCACTGAATGTGGTAGCTGTGAATAATGTTTTCTGGACCGTCTACTACAAGGAAGATGAGAACAGACCAAGATTAAAAAGACTGAACAACTATAGAATATAAGTGACAGGAGAGGCATACAATTTAGCTTTCATATGTTTATCTTAATAATAATTCTAAATAGTAAATTTTAGTATTTTCTGCAAAAGTCCAGGCTTAAAAAGACAAATTGAATGTCTTCCCAATTTGTTTATTATTGTTTAACAGTTACAGATCTTAAACTTAGCATATAATTGTTAAGTAAAGCATATTACATTAATGTGCCTTGATATGGTTGTGTTACAAATAAAACATAAGGATATCTTAAAGCAGGTTTCTGTGAAGAGAAAACATGCTAAGTTGTTTTCTTCAATTTCTCTCTACCACCCCCTTTTTTCAGGCTTCCTCCCTGGAAGTTCAAAAGGCTCAGTTAGAAGGTCGTTTGGAAGAGAAAGAGTCCCTGGTAAAACTTCAGCAAGAGGAGTTAAACAAACATTCTCATATGATAGCAATGATTCACAGTCTAAGTGGTGGGAAAATAAATCCAGAAACTGTTAATCTCAGTATATAGACACTATGTGTTTATCTACTGGCAGGGTTGGGGAGGAAAGCTAATCTGTGACTCCAAAAGAGCAAATTATTATCTAATTATTAGTAAAGAACCTGATCTGACACGTGTTTTTATTTGGTCTTAAATTTTTACTTCCTGTTCCTATATTTTACTGCTTAAAACTTACTTTAGTTCTTCAGAATATTCTTCTTAACCGTCATTATTTTTTCTAAAGTTTTGTTTTGTTTTGTTTTCCTTTTCCTTAGTTGCTTTCCACTGTCTTCTGCTTGTTTATTCTCATTTGTGATTAGGTTTTTAAAATCAGGCATCAATGAACTTTTCTTTCTCCTTTTATTGAAATATAGTTGACGCATAGTACTATATAAATTTAGGATATACAACATAATAATTTGCCTTATGAACTGTTGACCATAATAGGTTTAGTGAACATCCATTGTCTTATATAAAAACAACATTAAAGAAACACAGAAAAGTTGTTTTTCCTTGTGAAGAGAACTCTTAGGATTTACTCTCTTAACAACTTTAATATGTAAGTCAAAGAAAGCAGTGTAAATTCTCTTTATTGTGCTCTATGTTACATCTTCAGGACTTACTTACCTAAAGCTGGAAGTATGTACCCTTTGATCACCTTCATCTGAGTCTCCCTTCACCCCCATTCAGTGAATTTAAAATAACTTTATTACTGCATTTAAAATTTAGTAAGATACATGGTGTAAGTTCTAAATTATTTTAAAAATACAGTGAATATTTGTAGAAACAATGTATAAATATTAAAAAATAGAACCTGGGTTCGATCCCTGGATCAGGAAGATCCCCTGGAGCAGGAAATGGCAACCCACTCCAGTATTCTTGCCTGGAGAATCCCGTGGACGGAGGAGCCTTGTGGGCTACAAGTACATGGGCTCGCAAAGAGTCGGACACGACTGCGCAACTTCACTTTCATTGTCACGTAAAAACCTGTAGTAACTTAAAGAATTATTTATGGATACCTTTAGTTTTATTCTTTAAAATGTTACGTGTTCGCGCACCAGTATCATTTTCAGTCAGTTATGAATTTCTTATTAACATACAGATAACTTGGATTCTACCTTTGCCACGTTATTAATTCTGAAGTAAATTTCATTTAATATATCATCTTTTATTGAAATAGTTTTATATTAGGCCGTTTAATTTTAAAGCATAACTTTATCCTCATTCATGTATTTCTTTTATACAAGGGAATTTTTTAGTACTTTATTTTGAATTGAATGTTTTAAGTAGTCTTTAAGAAGAATTTGTATATTTGTATTTTGGTTGATTTTATTGCTATGCTATTACAACCATTGATTTTACTTGGTGTATTCCTCACTATTTGTATCTATTTGACTTAGGTAAACTTAGATTTACTTCTGTTTTTTAACCATTGTATATCTGAATTTATATTTAGAAAATACATTTTTTGTAATTCACTAGTTACACTAAACAATATAAAACTAATAAGTTTCATATATTTGTATGTATTTTGTATACAATTCTATACAAATGAATACAATTTGTATTCATTTGTATAGAAATTTTTCAAAAAGCATCGTGTCATATATTACATTTTAAATTGCTATGCATTCCTTAAGGGGCATATTCTATTCAAGGTACTGAGCCTAGCCCAGTGCTACCCAGTAGAATTTTTTGTGATAATGGAAATGTTCTATGTCTGCACTATACAGTACCCTAGCCTTTAGCCACATGTGGTTAATGAGCACTTAAAATGTGTCTAGTGCAGTGGAAGAATTGAATTCTTAATTTTATTTAATTTTAATTGATTATAACTTTAATTTCCATCCAACTGCACAGTTCAGATCTAGTCTATTCTTGCAAGTATGCGTTTATTTAAGCCACTCAATTTGCCTATTCTTAAAAACCTGTGTAGGCAGAGACTGCATGTATTTTTCAGCTTTTTTTTAATACAGTAGTTTTAATCTGTTAATCTCTTCTCTCTCAAGAAAAAAACTCCATATTTCAGATTTAACGGTGAGTACTAATTGTCATCCATCTTCATTTCTGTTTTTTCCTAGTCTTTCTGTCTCTTGTAGCATCTTTCATATTCCTATTGTTTGTCTTAACCTTAGTATATTGGATACTTTTTTTTTTTTTTGCTTTTTGGTTCTGTATACACCTCAATCAAAAACCAAGTGTGTGTGTTTATGTGTTTATGTTCTTCTTTTGTAAAAAAATTAATAATATTAATTTATTTTAAGCAAATTTGAATCTCTAGTCAGAGTTTTACAAATGATTCCTATGTGTGTATGTCCATTTTCTGATGGAGAATACAAGTAAGTAAATAAATATATCATATTGGAGTTGTTCATATTCTTTAAGAATTTTGCTATGAAATTTGAATTCAAGTATGCATTAACACAGTTCCTTATAACCATTTACATTTGTTACTTGAACAAATAGAGTTTTCTTAAAATTTGGCTGGTTGGAGTTTATACTAAACTGTCACTCATTTAATGTCAGGGCAAAAAATAAGTCATTAAAACCTAATGGTCTGTTTTACAGAAACGTTGTCAGATTGGTATCCTTTTAGTTTCATTTATTGTGTGTTGCAAAAACTAGTTGTCTGTGTTAAAAATATATTGGGGTTCTGTCTTGAGCTAGGACTGTTCGTTAAATGAAAATATAACTGAATTTCAACTTCTGCTTGAGGCTTATTCTTATATTTTTGTTACCTCTAATCAAGGTATATTCCCTAAAACACATAACCTTATTTTACTTTGATTTTTTTCTTTTCCTCTTTTCAAATATTATTAGTTATAAATTGTATTTACCACTTTACTTTTGACTTGCCTCCTGTTAGATAAAATACATGTCCTGTTTATGACTTAATTCCTTTGCAGAAATCAGCAAACATTTTCTGTAACAGGGCAGGTAGTATATTTTAGACTTTCTGAGACATGCAGCCTGGTCTCTTACAACCACTCAAATTTGCAACTGCAGCATGAAAGCAGCCATCCACAGGATGTAAATAAATGTGTGTGGCTCTGTTCTGATAAAATTTTATTTACAAAAACAGTCAAAAGTTTGCTATTGAGTGTTTCATGTTCCTGCATAATTTGACCCTTTTAGCATTAAGAAGGAGAAGGCAATGGCACCCCACTCCAGTCCTCTTGCCTGGAAAATTCCATGGACGGAGGAGCCCGGAAGGCTGCGGTCCATGGGATCGCTTAGGGTCGGACACGACAGAGTGACTTCACTTTCACTTTTCACTTTCATGCATTGGAGAAAGAAATGGCAACCAACTCCAGTGTTCTTGCCTCGAGAATCCCAGGGACGGGGGAGCCTGGTGGGCTGCCATCTATGGTGTTGCACAGAGTCGGACACAACTGAATCGACTTAGCAGCAGCATTAAGAAATGTATCACTATCTTTGGTGATCTCTGTCTTGATATTAATATAGCCTTTTATATATAAAATGCATGACTTATAGACAGTATATAGTTGGGTCTTGCCTTTTTTTTCCTACCTATTTTGGCAAATAAGTCCTTAATTCTCAAAGTCCACTTGGAGTTAATGTTGTACTACTTAATATAAAATGTAGAAACCTTACAACTGTATGGATTCTTTTATCCTCATTTTAGTTGACACATATATGTACATTATTGACCCGCAAACAATGTTGTATTTTTTTTTGCTTTAATCAAGTATGTATACATACCCTGGCTTTCAACATCATAATATATTTACCTCTCTGCACATGGTAATATACACAAGATAATATCTTCAATGTAGCATTACTAGTTTTCCCTCCGGAAATAATTTATTAAGTAACTTATGGGAAGACACTGCAAATACCTGTTTCTTCTAACTTTCATCTACTAGTTTTAGTGTCCATTGGAATTCCCTGGTGGCTCAGAAATAAGAATGCACCTGCAGGAGACATGGGTTCGATCCTTGATCCAGGAAAATCCCACATGTCACAGAGCAGTTAAAGCCTGTGCACCACAACTATTGAGCCTGGGCTCTATAGCCTGGGAGCTGCAACTACTGAGCCCATGTGCCGCAACTACTAAAGCGCACATGCCCTAGAGCCCATGCTTTGCAACAAGAGAAGCCACTGCAGTGAGAAGCTCGGGCACTACAATGAACTTGTCCCTACCTGCTGCAACTAGAAGAAAAACCTGCACAGCGATGAAGACCCAGTACTGCCCCCCAGAAAATACACTGAGTCTCACTTCAATCAGTTGTTACTCTGATAGTTGCTAAGTAGTTATTTTCTTTACTATTCTGCTTTTTAAATAGGATAATGAACATTTTGTCTCAGCCATTTGCCTTGGCTCTCTCAGTGATCTCCAATAAATACTAACTGTGTATTACCCATAATGATTTTTTTTAAGTGTTTTGGGTTAAGAAACTGATTATATATTTTCAGCATTCACTGGGTTTATACTCAAGATTTTTTTTTTTTTTTTTACTGCACTATGTCTTTGTTGTAGTACGTGGGCTTTTCTTTAGTTGAGCACAGGCTTCTCTGGTTGCAGGGCACAGGCTCTAGGGCACACAGGCTCAGTAGTTGTACACAGGCAGTGTGTGAGATCTTAGTTCCCAGAAGGATCAAGCCTGCGTCATCTCTGCTGAAAGGTGGATTTTTAACCACTAGACCATTTGGGAAATCTCAAGACAATAGATTTTTCAAAAACAACTAAAATGAACAGAAAATATGACTTATGCCTTTAAAAGCTAGTTGCTTTTTAGAAAGGCAAGTCAGAACCAAAGAAAAGCTAGTCAATTTTATTATTATAATACATTATTGATAATGAGCCTGAAAAGTACTTGAAGTTTTGTGCCTCTGTAATCCATAAGTTGGGAATAAACATTATAAAAATTAAAATCATGGATTCCTTTGAATCTGCAATTTACTTTGATATCTTACACAGTCTGTCTTCTGCTTAGCATTTTGTAGCTACTTGGCTTTCTCCTATCATACAAAAAGGCCTATTTTGTTTATGCTTGTTTTTATGTAAGCATTTCAAAAATATCATAGAAAAAGCAATTATCATCATGAATGAAGGAGTACCTTAATTCATGGAACATTGCTCTTTTGTACATGGAGCTTCAAATAACCCTTCATAAAGATACTAAATGTGAAGAGAGAAAGTGAGTATCTTTCCTCCCAACTAAATGCACATTTTTTTCCTTAACTTCTATCCCTCCCCCACACCTTCCTCCCTGGTAACCATAAGTTCATTCTCTCAAGCCTATAAGTCTGTTTCTGTTTTGTAAATATGTTTATGCCTTATTACTTTATATTCTGAATATAACTGATAGCATATACTTCTCTGACTTCACTCATTATGACAATGTCTAGGTCCATCCATGTTCCTGCAAATGGCATTATTTCATTCTTTTAATGGCTCAGTCATTTGAAAAGACCCTGATGCTGGGAAAGATTGAGGGCAGGAAGAGAAGGGGATGACAGAGGATGAGGTGGTTGGATGGCATCACCGGCTCGATGGACATGAATCTGGATGGACTCGGGGAGTTGTTGATGGACAGGGAGGCCTGGTGTGCTATGGTTCATGGGGTCGCAAAGAGTCAGACACGACTGAGCAGCTGAACTGAACTGAATGGCTGGCTGATTAGTATTCCATTTTGTGTGTGGGTGTATACCACATCTTTTTTTTCCATTCATCTGTCAAAGGATACTTAGGTTGCTTCCATGTCTTGGCTGTTATAAATAGTGCTGCTATGAACATTTGCAGTATGTTCCATGTTCCAGTGCTGCATGTAGTAATATGTAAGTTGCATTTAATACTGAACTGAACTGAATATGTAAATAGTGTTGCATGTATCTTTTGAAATTAAAGTTTTCTCTGGATATATGCCCAGGGGTGGGATTGTTAGATCATAGGTTAACTCTGTTTTTAATTGGTTTTCATAGTGGCTGGACCAATTTACATTCCCACCAACAGTGTAGAGATTTTTCTTTTCTACACACCCTCTCCAACACTTGTTTGTAGACTTTTTTGATGATGGCAGCTCCGACTGGTGTGAAATGATACCTCATTGTAGTTTAATTTTCATTTCTTTAATAATCGATGTTGTGCATCTTTTCATGTGCCTATTGGCTATCTTTATGTCTTTGGAGAAATTTCTGTTTAGGTCTTCTGCCCTTTTTGATTGGATTGTTTGGTTTCTTATTCAGTTATATGAGCTGTTTATATAGTTTGGAAATTAAGCCCTTGTTGGTCACATCATTTACAAATATTTTTTCCCATTCTTTGAGTTGTCTCTTTTTGTTTATGGTTCCTTTTGGGCTTCCCTTGTGGCTCAGCTAGTAAAGAACCCACCTGCAGTGCGGGAGAACTGGGTTCGATCCCTGGGTTGGGGTGATCTCCTGGAGAAGGGAAAGGCTACCTACTCCAGTATTCTATCCTGGAGAATTCCCCAGACTTTGTAGTCCGTGGGATCTCACAGAGTCGGACACAACTGAACAACTTTTACTTTCATTGAGATTCCCTGGTTCAGATAGTAAAGAGTCTGCAATGCAGGAGACCTGGTTTCAATCCCTGGGTCCGGAAGATCCCCTGGAGAAGGAAATGGCAACCCACTCCAGTACTCTTGGCTAGAAAATTCCAAGGATGGAGGAGCCTGGTGGACTACAGTCCATGGAGTCACAAAGAATTGAACACAACTGAGCGACTTCACTTTCCACTTTGCTGTGCAAAAGCTTATGAGTTTGATTAGATCCCATTTATTAGTTTTTGCTTTTTTTTTTTTTTTTTGCCTTAGGAGACCGAGCTAAGAAAACATTGCTACAATTTATGTCAGAGAATGTTTTGCCTGTGTTCTCTTCTATGAGTCCTATAGTGTCCTGTCTTACATTTAAGCTATTTCGAGTTCATTTCTGTTTATAATGTGAAGGGTGTATTCTAACTTCATTGATTTATGTGCAGCTGTCCAACTTTCCAAATACCAGTTAATATACAGATTCTTTTCCTTATTGTATATTCTGCCTTCGTTTGTCAAAGATTAACTGACTGTAGGTGTGTGGGTATGTTTCTAAGCTCTGTATTCTGTTTTATTAATTCCTATGTCTGCTTATGCCAGTACCACACTGTTTTGATGACTGTAACTTTGTACGGTTGTCTGAAGTCTAGGAGTTATGCCTCCAGCTTATTCTTATTCCTCAGCTTTGCTTCAACAATTCTGGGTCTTTTATGACTCCATATAAATTTTAGGATTATTTGTTCTAGTTCTGTGAAAAATGTAGTGGATATTTTGGTAAGGATTGCATTAAATCTGCAATTTGCTTTGGGCAGTATGGTCATATTAACAATATTAATTCTTCCAATCCAAGAATAGGGGTATCTTTCCATTTGTTTAAATGGAAAGTTTGCCTTTAATTTTCTTTCAGTTTTCATCTTCAATTGCCTTTAATCAATGATTTATAGTTCTCAGCATATAAGTCTTTCAGATCCTTGGCTCCATTTATTCCTAAGGCTTTTCGGTGGGGAAACGGGCAGGCAGTGATTTTAAATGAATTTATTTCTTTACTTTCTGATGTCTCGTTACTATAAAGAAATGCAACATATTTCTGGATGTTAATCATGTATTCTATTACCTTGTGAATTTATCAGTTTCAGTTTTTGTGTGAAATCTGTCTTTAAAAGAGTTTCCTAGTGTCCTCATCTGCATATAATGGCAGTTTTACCTCTTCCTTTCCAATTTGGATACCACAAAGGGCTTTTTATATATAAAGTCTGGACAGTGCTGCGTAAGAGAATGACATTTCACAGTCAGAGTAGGTTGAGGTACAGTTTCATTATGTTATTAAAAACTAATTTTTCACTAAGCATCTGAGCATTTGGCAGGGATTTAGTAGTGAACGTGATTCTGCCTCTGTTACATTGTCTACATTCTTATTCTAAGAGTTATGTTTCATCTCACTTATCTCAAAAGCCAAAAAATAACAATGTATTAGAGTAGCCTTATTCTTTTCTCAAACTTCAAATAAAAAGACTTGTGATTAGCCTTTGGAAAACAGCACTGTTCATGTTCATTTAGGCAGAGTTTTTCTTTGCTGCTGCTTCTGAGTCGTCAGTTGTGTCCGACTCTGTGCGACCCCAGAGATGGAAGCCCATCAGGCTCCGCCATCCCTGGGATTCTCCAGGCAAGAACACTGGAGTAGATTGCCATTTCCTTCTCCAATGCATGAAAGTGAAAAGTGAAAGTGAAGTTGCTCAGTCATGTCGGACTCTTAGCAACCCCATGGACTGCAGCCTACTAGGATCCTCTGTCCATGGGATTTTTCCAGGCAAGAGTACTGGAGTGGGGTGCCATCACCTTCTCCGAGACTAGTATTAACTGCTAAGTCGCTTCAGTCGTGTCTCACTCTGTGCGACCCCATAGATGGCAGCCCACTAGGCTCCCCCGTCCCTGGGATTCTCCAGACAAGAACACTGGAGTGGGTTGCCATTTCCTTCTCCAATGCATGAAAGTGAAAAGTGAAAGTTAAGTCACTCAGGCATGTCCGACTCTTTGCAACCTCATGGACTGCAGCCTACCAGGCTCCTCCTCCCATGGGATTTTTCCAGGCAAGAGTACTAGAGTGGGGTGCCATCACCTTCTCCAAGTATTAACTGCTGCTAACTACAAACTAATTAGCTCAGTTAATCAGCATGTTAGATCTCTGGATTCTTAAAGAACAGTGAGCCCAGACCCTATGAGTTTTACAAAAATGTTTAAGCTTTATATTGCATTTTCAGATAAGAGACCCTATGATTCAAACACAAGCTGATAGGTAATTTAAAAACACGTATTATGAGCAATTTCACTTCTGGGAATTTATCTTAAGGTTATGGATGTGCACTAAGATTTAGATAAAGTAATATTCATTACAGAGCTGTTTATTGTACAAAATTGGAAATAACCAATGTATACAGTTAGAAGAGTAAAGTACTGTCATTCAATAGAATAATGTATAGCCTTTTTAAAAAGAGGTAGAAATATATGAGTACATGGAAAGAGATTCCTGTTGTGTTAAGTGGAAAACTTACTTAAGTTTTTCCACTTAAGTAGGTTAAGTGGAAAACCTACTGTGGGCAGGAATCCCTTAGAAGAAATGTAGTAGCCATCATAGTCAACAAAAGAGTCCAAAATGCAGTACTTGGATGCAATCTCAAAAACGACAGAATGATCTCTCTTTGTTTCCAAGGCAAAACATTCAATATCACAGTAATCCAAGTCTATGCCCCAACTAATAACACTAGAGAACCTGAAGTTGAACAGTTCTTTGAAGACCTACAAGACCTTCTAGAACTAACACCCAAAAAAGATATCCTTTTCATTATAGGGGACTGGAATGCAAGAGTAGGAAGTCAAGAAACACCTGGAGTAACAGGCAAATTTGGCCTTGGAATACGGAATAAAGCACTAGGCAAAGGCTAATAGAGTTCTGCCAAGAGAACACACTGGTCATAGCAAACACTCTTCTGACAACACAAGACTCTATACATGGACATCATCAGATGGTCGACACCAAAATCAGATTGATTATATTCTTTGCAGCCAAAGATGAGGAAGCTCTATACAATTAGCAAAAACAAGACCAGGAGCTGACTGTGGCTCAGACCATGAACTCCTTATTGCCAAATTCAGACTTAAATTGAAGAAAGTTGGGAAAACCACTAGACCATTCAGCTATGACCTAAATCAGATCCCTTAGGATTATACAGTGGAAGTGAGAAATAGATTTAAGGGACTAGATCTGATAAGAGTGCCTGATGAACTATGGACAGGGGTTCATGACATTGTATAGGAGAAAGGAATCAAGACCATCCCCAAGAAAAAGAAATGCTAAAAAAGCAAAATGGCTGTCTGGGGAGGCCTTACAAATAGCTGAGAAAAGAAGAGAAGCAAAAAGCAAAGGAGAAAAGAAAAGATATAAACATCTGAATGCCGAGTTCCAAAGAATAGCAAGAAGAGATAAGAAAGCCTTCCTCAGTGATCAATATAAAGAGAGGAAAACAACAGAATGGGAAAGACTAGAGATCTTTTCAAGAAAATCAAAGATACCAAGGGAACATTTCATGCAAAGATGGGCTCGATAAAGGACAAATGGTATGGACCTAACAGAAGCAGAAGATATTAAGAAGAGGTGGCAAGAATACACGGAAGAACTGTACAAAAAAGATCTTCATGACCCAGATAATCATGATGGTGTGATCACTAACCTAGAGCCAGACATCCTGGAATGTGAAGTCAAGTGGGCCTTAGGAAGCATTACTACAAACAAAGCTAGTGGAGGTGATGGCATTCCAGTTGAGCTATTTCAAATCCTGAAAGATGATGCTGTGAAAGTGCTGCACTCAGCAAATATAGAAAACTCAGCAGTGGCCACAGGACTGGAAAAGATCAGTTTTCATTCCAATCCCAAAGAAAGACAATGCCAAAGAGTGATCAAACTACCACACAATTGCACTCATCTCACACTCTTGTAAAAGTAATGTCAAAATTACTTTACTCAAAATTACTCAAAATTCTCCAAGCCAGGCTTCAGGAATACATGAACTGTGAACTTCGAGATGTTCAATCTGGTTTTAGAAAAGGCAGAGGAACCAGAGATCAAATTGGCAACATCCACTGGATCATCAAAAAAGCAAGAGAGTTCCAGAAGAACACCTAATTCTGCTTTATTGACTATGCTAAAGCCTTTGGCTGTGTGGATCACAATAAACTGTGAAAAATTCTGAAAGAGATGGGCATTCCAGACCACCTGACCTGTCTCTTAAGAAACCTAAGCAGGTCAGAAAGCAACAGTTAGAACTGGACATGGAACAACACACTGGTCCCAAATAGGAAAAGTATGTCAAGGCTGTATATTGTCACCCTGTTTATTTAACTTCTATGCAGAGTACATCATGAGAAATGCTGGGCTGGAAGAAACACAAGCTGGAATCAAGATGGCTGGGAAAAATATCAATAACCTCTGATATGCAGATGATACCACCCTTATGGCAGAAAGTGAGAGGAACTAAAGAGCCTCTTGATGAAAATGAAGGAGGAGAGTGAAAAAGTTGGCTTAAAGCTCAACATTCAGAAAACGAAGGTCATGGCATGTGGTCCCATCACTTCATGGCAAATAGATGGGGAAACAGTGTCTGACTTATTTTTCTGGGCTCCAAAATCACTGGGGATGGTGATTGCAGCCATGAAATTAAAAGATGCTTACTCCTTGGAAGGAAAGTTATGACCAACCTGGACAGCATATTAAAAAGCAGAGACATAACTTTGCCAACAAAGGTCTGTCTGGTCAAGGCTGTGGTTTTTCCGGTGGTTATGTATGGATGTGAGCGTTGGACTATAAAGAAAGCTGAGCACCAAAGAATTGATGCTTTTGAACTGTGGTGTTGGAGAAGACTTGAGAGTCCCTTGGACTGCAAGGAGATCCAACAAGTCCATCCTAAAGGAGATCAGTCCTGGGTGTTGGACTGATGTTGAAGCTGAAACTCCAGTACTTTGGCCACCTGATGCAAAGAGCTGACTCATTGGAAAAGACCCTGATGCTGGGAAAGACTGAGGACAGGAGGAGAAGGGGACGACAGAGGATGAGATAGTTGGATGGCATCACCAACTCGATGGACCTGAGTTTGGGTGGACTCTGGGAGCTGGTTATGAACAGGGAGGCCTGGCGTGCTATACAGTTCATGGGGTCACAACAAGTCAGACACATTTGAGCAACTGAACTGAAGCCAACTGACTGAAGGTGAGGGAGGAACTCCTCTATAAAATCTGAGTTATTTTTCATTTTTCATGTCTTCACCTTATGGCATCTGTTAGTCTTTCTCTGTGATACAGATGTTTTTGTTTCTTTTGACCACATCTCAAGTCCACATCCTTTGGGAAGGAATATAGAGAAGAGTCCATCCTAAAGGAAATCAGTCCTGAATATTCATTGGAAGGACTGATGCTGAATCTGAAACTCCATTACTTTGGCCACCTGATGTGAATAACTGACTCACTTGAAAAGACCCTGATGCTGGGAAAAATTGAAGACGGGAGAAGGGGACTATAGAGGATGAGATAGTTGGATGGCATCACCAACTCAATGGACGTGAGTTTGAGTAAACTCCAGGAGTTGGTGATGGGCAAGGAGGCCTGGAGTGCTGCAGGCCATGGGGTCGCAAAGAGTCAAACACAACTGAGTGACTGAACTGAACTGATAGAGAAGAGTAGGGAAGTGGGACGAGGACTGGGAAGCAGAATATCTAAAGACAATTCTTGATGCCAGCTTGTTGATTTAGGTAAATTGCCTAAGTTCTCTGGGCAGGTTTGGAAGAGCCAGGGATGCTAACATCTGGAGAGAGACGTGATATCAGCCTGAGGCAGACCAGGCCTTGTGGAGTGTTCAGCCACATGTTCTTCCCAGTTAATTGGGCATAATGGTTGCTTCCCTTAACATTCCTTCCAACTGAGACTCAACTTTTTAAAAATAAAATGTCCTGTAATTGAGAAAATTATATTACTACTTTGTTTTTATATCATTTGATCTTTTCCAAGTATTTTTGCATGTTTCTTTGCACTCAGATACTTAGAGACATTAAGTATTTCAGGCAGGGTTACAAAATTAAAGTAGAAAGTGGAACCAAATTCCATATATTCTCATTCCCACTTTCTTCCACACATTTATTTTTACCTTGACCCTATTAAAATCATGAGCTTTATTCCACCCTTTACTTGTACAAGCAATCACTTCCACAAAAATACTTGTTATGGGTTTCTATTCTGTGCAGTGTATCTGACTGCATGCTGCGCTGAGATACCAAAAGCTACCTGGGTAAGGGGAGTCTCTTGCACTTAATAAATGCTTAAAAGGATTAGAGGTGGGAAAGAAGAATTGGAGAGGAGAGAAAGCCTGGCTGCCTGATGTTCATGGGCTCCACTGTTGAATTCAAGAGCTACTTGGCATGTGCCGCTATGAGCACTTGCAATGTAACTCGTCTGAATTGAGATGTGTTATAAGGGTAAAATACACACCAAACTAGTGTGTGTGTCATCATATTCAAAAAAATTGTGAAATTTCTCATTAATCATTTTTAGATTGCTGACATTTTGAATATATGGATTTAAATAAAACATATCACCTGTTTGATTAGTAAAATTAATTTCACCTATTTTTCTTTACCTCTCCTAATGTGGCAACTAGAAAATTTTACATCATCCATATGGCTTGAGTTCCATTGCTGTTAGACAGCACTTCTCCTAGACATTAATTTACCACCTTCCATTTCCTAAGTTGCTTCTTTCCTTCTCCATGTTTTTGCACATAACAATTCTCCTGCTTAAATCCATGTCTCCTCTTTCATAACTTTGCTTATCAGAGAGTTTGACCTCAGTCTATTAACCAGCTTACACTTAAAACCAAGCACCATCACAATACTAACATTCACACACCATATGAATTCTTCTGTTCCTTATATCTAAAAAGAAGGTAATTTTTAACTGGATGCCAGAAATTTTAGTCTTCATGAAATTTCAAAGATAATGCCATTTATTTACATTGTTCTAGGATACCTAGTATAGCTCTAATAGTTTATCCAATGGGCTTGAATGCTCTCCTATAGACTTACCAAGTCATCAGCCTAAGAGACAGCAGCACTGATCCTTCCCTGCAAATAAACTGCCAGACACACTAGGTACCCTTAGTAACAAAATGTAAACTGAAAAAATGAAACCATCCCCTACCTCTATTTCCACTGCTATTCTTTTAGACCAAAAATCTCATTTTCCTGTTGTATTACTACAGTTATCTCATCTCTAAAATCTTTGCCCCCGATTTCCCCATCAGTTCCATCCTGAATCTCTAGCCATTCAGTCTTCCCAAAATAACCACTATTTTCATGTCCAATTTTGTTGAAAGTCTTCAATGGCTCTGACAGCCCAGAGCAATAATTCTCAAACTGTGCTTCACTGAACCATATGGTTTTACTCATTAACATTAATATTTATTACCGGAGCAGCAATTTCTTCCTCTAATATCACGTTCCATCTTTCTATTGGTTTCTTGAACACATGGAATACATTACAACAGTTAAATGTTGTTCTTATCTACTCATTTCAATATCCATATCATATCTAGGTCAGTTTTGATTGACTTTTCTTCTCATTTTAAGCTGTATTTTCCTGCTTTGAATGCCTGGTAATTTTTAACTGGATGCCAGAAATTTTAGTTTGTTGGTTGCTGGACATATTTATATTCCTATAAATATTTTTGAACTCTGTTCTGGTATACAGTTATTCGAAAACTAATTCATTCAATTCTGAGTTGAAGCTTTGTAGGAAGAGCTAGGCCTAATTTTATCTCCTATTGAGACAAAAATTTTTGAGTGCTCTTCCTTATCTTCCATGAAGTAAGATTTTCCACTCTGACTTGGGAAAACAGGAACTATTTTCCTGTGGGAACTGAGGATTCTCCTCTAGTCCTTTTGGATTGTTCGTTCTTCACAAATGTACTGATCACTACTCAGCTGAGGACTTGAGGAAGGTACCCTTTAGGTGCCCAGAACTCACTCTCTCTGAGCAGCTCTTTCCTTTCCAGTGCGTCGTTCTATGTACACTAGCCACCTTGATCACCTCAGACTCCCAGATCCATCTTCTTAACTCAAGGTTATTGCTAGACTTCATCTGAAAACTCCCCATGTTCTGGCCTGGCAACACTCCAAGCAGTCGCTTGGGGCCATCATGAGGCTCACCTTCTCTGTTTTGTGTTTCAAGGATCATTGCTCTTCCTTGCTTGTTGAATGATGACTAGAAAACCATTGAATCACATTTTCTGTGAATATTTTCAGTTGTTCAGGTGAGAGTGCAGATCTACTCCATCTCTCCATATTGCTGAAGACATAAGTTTGAGTCAAGATGCTTGCATTGTAGTTTGTTTGAAAAATGTATTTGTCCCTTAGAATATTTTTAAAATCTAAAGTAAAATGTAAACTCCTTAGCCAAAGTGCCAAAACCTTCCACAGTCTGCCCTCAGTCTGAATTTCAAGTGTATTGCCCTGTTGCAGGCAGAAAGACTAAATACAGCTGTGTGTCTCCACCTCTTTATTCACAGGGCTCCCATGCTGTCAACACAACTCTGTCTTCCCGGCTGTCTTCCTCATGTCTGATCCTCTATTTTGGTCTAATAATTTTAGTTGCATTTACCTCATCTTACCAATAAGATCATACGCTCTTTTAATATGGGAACTATGTCTGATATTTTTAGATTTATCCAAAAGCTTAGCACCAAGACTGGGCAGTGAGTGGACATTCAGCATATGTTTGCAATTTGTCTAACTAAATGTTGAATAGCCTGACAGCAGGAACCTAGTTTTGTTCTTGCTAGTCTTAATTTGCAGCACACAAATTACTATATGACAGAATAAAAATAGACTATGATGCAATTTCTGAGTAATCACGAGATGACATTATAAATGTAATCAGCCTACTTTTTAAAAATCCAGACAGATGGTGAAACATTCCGTCTGATTTTATTCTGTGTGCTGTGTCCAGTCTAGCAACAGACAACTTCTCACTTTCCTTATCATAGACACCAAGGGTCATGGTGCTGAAATTTTCCACTCTCCTAAGTCTGTTCTCTGTACCTGGTAGGACAGAGTATGTGATGTCACCTCTATTTTCAGTGAGCCCAAATCTGCATGAATCCTAATTATTTACTGAGAGTAGTTGTCGCTGGGACCAACCCAGAGACAAAGGACCAGAGGGTAAAGAGCATGGTGTCTGGTGTCATCCTGCCTGATGTTTGAGTACTGGCTCTGCTGGATGTTAGCACCATGACCTTATGCAGTCACTCCCTCCCCCAGGCTCAATTCTGCCCCTATATAAACAGGAGATCATACCCAGAGTAGAGAGTCTTGTAGGAACATAGATCTTCCTACCACACTCAGTGGGAGTTTAGTGCTTTTGAAATGAATTGAGACATATGCTCAACATCCTAAACTGGGTCATTGCTCTTTAAGGGCAAAATTCCTTTCCATGTTCAAAATCCATGGTACTGAGTGCAGAAAGTCACAGCCATTGTCCCCAATTTTAGTTCGTGAACTCAACCTCTTTCACCACAAAAACTATTACAAGAAGTTGAAGATCCAAAGAAACTCATTTTATGCACCTGCCTTTAGTCTTGCCAGGATATGGCCATTTTTAATTAGTGAGAAACAATGAATTCTCCTATATGCCCCAATGAAGTTATAGTTCTTTTATTAATAGAATGATCACTGCCACTTATTGAATACCTTCTCTTTTCCATGTACTATTCTGAGGACTTTATAGATAAAATTTTATTTAAAATAAAAACCCTAAGATGTAGGCATAATATGGGTGAGAATACTCAGGCACAGGGAGAATAAAGAACCTGCTTAGTGTCCACTTGTGTGGTAAGAGTGGAGTTTGCATTCATACTCAGGCAGTCTGACTTCAGAGCCCATCAGTTAACCTATAGGCTCTTCTGATGAATCAAGACAAGATTTTATGTAAGGTGATGCATTTGTCAAACCTCAAACTGGCCTGACTAGTATAGATATTGAGGAGTTCTAAGACATGGTCAACACAATATAGGAATGGTGAAAAATGCATTCCAGACATTACTTGAAGATTGGATGGGTGATGGTTTAAAACTGAAAATTAAAAGCTACTTAGAATAGCATAAATTGTCTCATAGAACATAGGCTCTGCAGCTGAGAGGCCTTTGCAGTGGGAGGTCAAGAAGGATACTTCCAGGTAGACCTGTGTGGGGGCAGGGCACCCTGGGAGGGAGACTTTCCTCTCTTGGAGTATGTAGAAGTACTAGTGTGTACCAGTGTCTTAAGTCACCACAGAGAGGTTAAATGAGCCTGGTCTTTACAGCTGGTTGAATAGGCCCTGGTGGGCTAGCAAAATCTCCACACTTGCTTACTATTGTAGGAAATTCCTTTAGTATAGCACCTTTGACTGTGTAGATCACAATAAACTGTGGAAAATTCTGAAAGAGATGGGAATACCAGACCACCTGACCTGCCTCTTGAGAAATCTGTATGCAGGTCAGGAAGCAACAGTTAGAACTGGTCATGGAACAACAGACTGGTTCCAAATAGGAAAAGGAGTACGTCAAGGCTGTATATTGTCACCCTGTTTATTTAACTTATATGCAGAGTACATCATGAGAAATGCTGGACTGGAAGAAACACAAGCTGGAATCAAGATTGCTGGGGGAAATATCAATAACCTCAGATATGCAGATGACACCACCCTTATGGCAGAAAATGAAGAGGAACTAAAAAGACTCTTGATGAAAGTGAAAGTGGAGAGTGAAAAGGTTGGCTTAAAGCTCAACATTCAGAAAAACGAAGATCATGGCATCTGGTCCCATCACTACATGGGAAATAGATAGAGAAACAGTGGAAACAGTGTCAGACTTTCTTTGTCTGGGCTCCAAAATCACTGCAGATGGTGACTGCAGCCATGAAATTAAAAGACGCTTACTCCTTGGAAGAAAAGTTATGGCCAACCTAGATAGCATATTCAAAAGCAGAGACATCACTTTGCCAACAAAGGTTCGCCTAGTCAAGGCTATGGTCTTTCCTGTGGTCATGTATGGATGTGAGAGCTGGACTGTGAAGAAGGCTGAGCGCCAAAGAATTGATGCTTTTGAAGTGTGGTGTTGGAGAAGACTCTTGAGAGTCCCTTGGACTGCAAGGAGAGCCAACCAGTCCATTCTGAAGGAGATCAGCCCTGGGATTTCTTTGGAAGGAATGATGCTAAAGCTGAAACTCCAGTACTTTGGCCACCTCATGGGAAGAGTTGACTCATTGGAGAAGATTCTAATGCTGGGAGGGATTGAGGGCAAGAGGAGAAGGGGACGACAGAGGATGAGATGGCTGGATGGCATCACTGACTCGATGAATGTGAGTCTGAGTGACCTCCGGGAGTTGGTGATGGACAGGGAGGCCTGGTGTGCTGCGGTTCATGGGGTCGCAAAGAGTCGAACACGACTGAGCGACTGATCTGATCTGATCTGATAGCACAGTTCTCAGAGTGAGGTCCCCAGACGAGCAGCATCAGTATCAACTAGAACCTTTTTGAAAGGCAGATCCTCAGGCTCCATCTCAGACCTACTGAAGGAGAAATGGGTTATGGCACACAGCAATCTGATTTCTAACAAACCCTCTAGATCATTTTGATAGATACTTCTAGCAGGATACCTTTTGAACTCCCCAATTAAAAATGAGTATTAAGGTGTAAAACCATAGTTGAGAGCTCTTCAGGATGAATTAGTTACAGATAATGTAAATGAAGTTTAACTCACTGCCTGTGATCTGTTTGACTGAGACAAATGCATCAGATAAGTCTAATCCTCACCTCTCTCCTCGGTCATATACATGACTAATGTTCCTAACATCAAGGCCTAGGGTTTGTAGCATAGATGAAATAGGCTGGGATTTATGACCAGTGTCAACTAGATGCCTCCACTGGAGAAAACATATGTGAGTGATAGCAAGTAATATGTATTTTAAAACCTGTTCTAATTTATATATGTATTTGTAATATCAAACATTTATATATCACCAATTCTCTGCATATTCAAATTTATATTTTTAAAATAAAAATCTCTGGAAAACATAAGCACTACAAGTACTATTGTTCTGTTAAAATAACTTGTAATGAGCCTCACTGTAGGGCTGTGCAGTCCTGCTCTGGGGCCTGGGTTCCTGGAGGGCAGGGATCAGCCTATTTACCAGTGTTCACCTCGTGATTGGCACGTAATCCCATGCCCAATAGCCCAATAATCAGGGCATGAGCTGGATTGACTGGAAATGAGTAAAAAGATAAGAAAACATTACCCTTACAAGTGAGAGGACAGAGATAGGAAAAGGAAGCAGAACAGGGAAAATTTCAGACTTGACAACTTTGCCATCTTCATTTTACTATGAGGCCCAATAGAAGTATATGCCTCACAGCTGCAAAATCAGGTAGCTCTGATCTGCTTGATTTATAACTTTAACATGCTTGTTGGTGGCATGAATTGATTAATAATAAAGAGCCACATGGAGAGTTTATCGAAGCATCAGTGCCTAAGAGTCTAATATTGGCCCACTTCGTGCATTTGAGTTCAGTTTCAGTCACAAGGGGAAAAGTCATACTGTTGAATAACAGATCCAGAAGATTTCAGAGACAGTGGACTTGTAAATGAGCAGCTCAGTACCGGATATTTATTTCTCCTTTTTTCTTTTATTACTATTGGACAGGATCAAAGGATAAAATAGACATATGTCTGTCTGTCATGTGGCTCTAATTCTAATTCCTGACCATATATTTAATAACACAGATATCTTTTAAAATTAGGTACTTGGTTCAAAAAGTCTGCATTATTTTCAATATGTAGCAAATGGTGGTGAGATATATTTTGAAATTTATCTCTTAGATTCAAAAGGCAGCCAGATAACAGACCCACATCACAAACCATGGCATCTGTATTGCCTCTATTTCTTAAAGATAAAATTTATTACATTCTTTTGCAGTCTTATTAAAAAATAAACTAGACATGAAAGCATCTAAACAGAAGTTACTCTTTTGAATCTAGCCACTCATTTTAATAAACCAGTAGCATTAACCCCCTCAACTGGAAAATGTTTTTCCTCCCAGTGAATTCTTTCTTTAATCCTTTTTACCAGAGATCAAATTGCTAACATCTGTTGGATCATAGAAAAAGCAAGAGAATTCCAGAAAAACATCTACTTCTGCTTCATTGACTATGCTAAAGCCTTTGAAGTGGGGATCACAACAAACTGTGGAAAATTCTTAAAGAGATGGGAATATCAGACCACCTTACCTGCCTCCTGAGAAACCTGTATGCAGGTCAAGAAGCAGCAGAACTGGAAATTGAACAATGGACTGGTTCCAAATTGGGAAAGGAGTACATCAAGGCTGTATATTGTCATCCTGCTTATTTAACTTACACGCAGAGTACATCATGCAAAATGCCAGGCTGGATGAAGCACAAGCTGGAATCAAGATTGCTAGAGAAATATCAATAACCTCAGATATGCAGATGACACCACCCTTATGGCAGAAAGTGAAGAGGAACTAAAAAGCCTCTTGATGAAAGTGAAAGAGGAAAGTGAAAAAGCTGGCTTAAAACTCAACATTCAAAAAACGAAGATCAGGGCATCTGATCCATCACTGGTCCCATCCCATCTGGTCCCATCACTTCATGGAAAATAGATGGGGAAACAATGGAAACAGTGACAGACTTTATTTTCTTGTGCTCCAAAATCAATGCAGATAGTGACTGCAGCCATGAAACTGCTCCTAGGAAGAAAAGCTATGACAAACCTAGACAGCATATTAAAAAGCAAAGACATTATTTTGCCAACAAAGGTCGGTCTAGTCAAAGCTGTGGTTTTTCCAGTAGCTGTGTATGGATGAGGGAGTTGGACCATAGAGAAGGCTGAGCACTGAAGAATTGATGCTTTAGAATTGTGGTGTTTGAGAATACTCTTGAGTCCCTTGGACTGCAAAGAGATCAAACCAGTCAATCCTGCATATTCATTGGAAGGACTGATGCTGAAGCTGAATCTCCAATAGTTTGGCCACCTGATATGAAGAGCTGACATTAAAAAAGACCCTGATGCTGGGAAAGATTGAAGGCAGAGGGGAATGGGACAACAGAGGTTGAGATGGCTGGATGGCATCACCAACTCAATGGACATGAGTTTGAGGAAGCTCCAAGAGATGGTAATGGACAGGGAAGCCTGGCGTGCTGCAGTAATGGGGTTGCAAAGAGTCAGACCTGACTGAGTGACTGAACAACAACCAGACTCATGAAAGAAGTTTCCAGATTCTTGACAGCATTAGGCAATTGATGAACCTGAACAATGGGTGAGAAAAAGTCTTTTTTTATGTAGTGGTGCCTGCTCACTTTGGGTTGATAGCAATTTTCCAAATAAGTAGGCATCATCTGCAATAAAATGTCTATTCCCACTTGGCTAGAGAAGAAGATTATTGGAGAGTGGCTGTGTTGAAAGAGAGAAGTTCTGGAAAGTAAGCAAGCTCTGGAAAAATATTAGAAGTGAATTCATTAATGTATTTACTCATCATTTATGTATCTATTTAGAGTAGTATAAAGTCTTTATAAAAGATATATTTTCCCCAAAATCATTAGTCGCAAAATCTCTTAACTAATTGTTTTGAAATTGTTGTGGTGAGCATTCCCCCATCTTCCAAAGTACTGAGACACCTAGTTTTTGGCTGAGTACAAGGCCACCTGAAGTAAAGACTGTTTCATTATCTCTCTTCACTCTCCTCTCTCTTTTTTCTGAGAAAAAATCTTTAAAGGGCTTAGCCCTTCTTTTTTCCTTCTTCTGAACTGGAAATGGACAAAATGACTGGATCTCCAACAGAATCTTGAGACGTGAACTGATGTGGGGAATGGAAGCCATGCACAAAATATCATCAGGGAAAAGAAACTTGACCCCTTGCGTTGGGATATACATGCAAGCTCTGGATGAACTCCTTCTTATCTTCACTTTATGACAGAAATAAACTTCTATCTTATTTGTCATTATTTTGGAGTTTTCTGTTCCCAACTTGTTCATTTGCAAAGGGCAATTTTGTTATTGTTGTCATTCCCCGTGGCAACTAATACTGGGACTACCAAGAAATACTGGCTAAATATAACCATTTATAATCCCCCAAAGCTAGACAAAAATATTGTTAGTTATAAAAAGAAAAGATAGGTATGTCTAACTGTATCAAAATATAATACAGCTGTTACCACAAACAAATTCAGGAGACATGATATGATAAACTGATAATACAGATGGCAGACAAAGGATTAGGATAAAAAATGTACAAAGAACAACTGCAAACTGACAAGAGAAACCCAAATACCCCCATAGGAAAATAGGCAAACAGGCAGAATAAACAACTCAAACAGGCATCAATTCAAATGGCTGATAAGCTTTTGAAAACATGTTCAAGTTATTTAACAGGCAGGGGAATTAAAGTTAAAAATGAGATGTTACTTTATACTTGTTGGATTATCAGAAATTAAAAAGAATCTGAGTACTGCCAAGAGTACTTTCATGTATGGCTGGTGAAATTGTGAAGCGTTACTGCCTTTTCAGAAAGTAATCTGGCCATATCTATTACAACTTTAGATGTATTTTCTCTGACTTAATATTCCCACTCCTGGGACACTTTCCCAAAGTAATAAAACTATGCATAAGGACACATGTACAAAGATGCCAATTACAGTATTTTTCATGGTTGCAAAAAACCCTCGAAACTTAAGTAGGCTAACTGCTGAATGGCTCAGAACCGTGGTGGCTCAGATGGTAAAGAATCCACCTGCAATGCAGGAGACCTGGGTTCAATCCCTGGGTTGGGAAGATCCCCTGAAGAAGGGAATGGCTATCCACTGCAGTATTCTTGCTTGGAGAATTCCATGGACAGAGGAACCTGGTAGACTACAGTCCATGGGGTCGCAAAGAGTTGGACACAACTGAGCAACTAACACTTTCACTACTTTCACACCATGGAATAACATAACAACCATTAAAATGAGGAATTAGAGTTCCTTCAATTGGTTTAACAGGTTTTCAATGACATTATTAAGTGAAGAAAGCACGACCTAGATACCAATATACAACTGATCCCATTTTGTTAAGCAACCAGGAGCAATGTGTGATGTGTTTTCACATCTACATAAGCGTATCAGCATGGAGAAAACTCAAATTTTGAATTGTAAATTGTGAACCTGGGTCATTGTATGGGGTGATAGGGAGAAGCAAGAAAAAAGATGTGAATGAAGTATTAAGAAAATGCATGATACAGATTATGGCAAGAGGCCAAAGACAAGCCAGAAAAAAAAAAAAAGGTGTATAATATGTTTGACTCATTTATATATTAATTATATGTGTACATGCATATAGTATACATTATATATATGAATATAAAGACATAACCTAGTAATAACCCTAATTTACACCCAGAAATACTGACCAGCATCTTGTTCTAATTTTTTATTATATAAAAATGTATGTTTATTATAGAATATTAGAAAATATAGAGATGTAAAATACATTTTTTGAAGAATCTGTAATCTGACCACCCAGAGACAGCCACTGTTTTTAGATGCATTGAGTAATTTTTTAATATACTCTGATATTTTTATAACTCATTTAAATGCCATTTCTTTAATAATTATCCTCATAAACTTACAATCTTAGTTTCTAACAAACATGAACATATCATTCTATTTCCACACATCAAGTCCTCTGATAAATGTGCTCATTGTCAAATCACATTGATAGAGTAGGGAAGGGAAAAGATGGGCACCCTGAAAAGGAGAGGACTTGATAATTTTTTTTTGCTTCTTTTCAATTGCAGCAAACTCCTCTTCATCCTCTCTCCCTAACATATTCTAACATCTTTTATGATATTAACCCTTCTATTTAAGTTAAAAACAGAGCAACTTGTTATAAATTGTGATCTCAAATGATTTAGTAACATCTGTGTCATCAGTGTTGCAAAACATCCTGTCTTCAGCAATTATAGTAAGATTTGATATGTGACTTTGGGGTCTGTATATTAGAGTACTATGTTGTTGTTTTTCATTCACTAAGCCATGAAATTAAAAGACGCTTACTCCTTGGAAGAAAAGTTATGACCAACCTAGATAGCATATTCAAAAGCAGAGACATTACTTTGCCAACAAAGGTCCATCCAGTCAAGGCTATGGTTTTTCCAGTGGTCATGTATGGATGTGAGAGTTGGACTGTGAAGAAGGCTGAGCACCGAAGAATTGATGCTTTTGAACTGTTGGAGAAGACTCTTGAGAGTCCCTTGGACTGCAAGGAGATCCAACCAGTCCATTCTGAAGGTCAGCCCTGGGATTTCTTTGGAAGGAATGATGCTAAAGCTGAAACTCCAGTACTTTGGCCACCTCATGCAAAGAGTTGACTCATTGGAAAAGACTCTGATGCTGGGAGGGATTGGGGGCAGGAGGAGAAGGAGATGACAGAGGATGAGATGGCTGGATGGCATCACTGACTCAATGGACGTGAGTCTGAGTGAACTCTGGGAGTTGGTGATGGACAGGGAGGCCTGGCGTGCTGCGATTCATGGGGTCACAAAGAATCAGACACACTGAATGACTGAACTGAACTGAACTGAACTGAAGTCATGCCCAACACTTTGTAACCCCACGAAATGCAGCACACCAAGCTTCCCTGTCCTTCACTATCTCCTGGAGTTTGCTTGATCAAGCTACATTTAGAGTATTTGATTAGCTACATTTTAAGTAGAATGACTTCTGATCCTCAATATACAACAAATCTTCAAAGGTTTCTCTGTTGGGACTACATGGTTACTTTAATGTGATTGTCTAGTCAATTATCTGTGGGGTTTGACTATTTGAATATAGCAGCTGTTGACAGAATTTAAGTCTCATCTGCTTTATTTTTTTAAGATACAACTTACTTTACAAGAAGGCTCTTGTTTTGATCCCCACTCTCTATTTGAACCAGAGAATCAGCAACCCTGCCTCACTCTTCTGGAATTATCATAATGATATCAGAGCCACGTTTGAATCTCCAGGGCTGGCCCGCCTATCTAACCCTGTAGACCAGTCAGTTACCAAATGCCAACTGAGCCACAACAGCAGCATCCTGATCCTGCCTTTTCTTGGGATTTTCCCCCCAGTAGATTGGATCAGAATATTCCCCTCCTCTCAGCACATCCATTTTTGCTCCCCACTGCCTGCCCTCAGAGTCTAGAGGAACTTGCCTCTCCTCCTGACTATTCGCTGTTTATTACTTTTAACAGCTGTCTCTTATTTATTCCAAATTAGACCCGTCTGCAAATCCAATCTGGTTAGCTTCTGCATGTGGACTTTTTGAGACCTCAGAGCTCCTTAAAATGCACATTAAACTGTTTTGTCCATTTGATCTGGATTGATTGTTCTTTAAATTTCTAAACACAAGAACACACCCTTTTTCTCAAGGCCGAAACACACATGGAAAAGGGTTCCCAGTCTGCCAAAGGCCAAGTAGATACCTTCAATGTCTATGTACTACAGACTGAAAGCCAACCAGGGTGATATTTCTCTTGCTCATCTCATATTGCCTGGGATTCTGTGAGGTTACTGCTGTCAGTTTACCCATTCTAATTAAATTGCATTCCTGTAAGAAGTAACAAGGATCATCTCAATTAGGCTGCCACATTGGCTCACTTTAGCATAACTGACTAGCTATAATTATGTAGTACTTGCTTCCACATTTATTAGTAGCCCATTTCTGCCTGCAACACTGTGTAATAGGCCTCAGTAAAGGTGTCTCTCTACTCTCTTCTTTTTCTCAGTGGGAAATGGTGAATTAACTGGTTTGGGGTAAGAGTTATGCAGAACTGGCCCATCAGTGCTGAGAACTGATTGCATGAGTTGTTTCCTATAACCTCAGAGAGTTCCACTTCTTTACATCACTTCCCAAATTATTTTAAACATAGTTCAGAAAGTCCTTTGCTCCAGGGAGACATTTTCAGATTTTACAAATGGCTTTCAAGTCCTGGAAAAGTGATTCAAAGCCAAGAGTTTTGTCTAGCTGTTTCCCTCTTTATAGCAATCAGCTAGCTGTCTGCTTCACCTAAAGACAGAGAAAATATCCCAGCAGTTGGAAGAAGAAGATAGCAGTATATCTCCTTGGATAGAAAGGACACTCTATAGAATTATATTTTGGAGGGGGGAAGATATTGAAGAACTTTATCAGAATTAAGAATGAATAATTGTATACCGTAATGATTGCAAGAATTGATTTTTGAAGCTGAACATTGTAGGTTCAAATCTTATCTCCAAAAATTACTAGCTTATCACCTCTGCCTCTATTTTCTCATTTGTGACTTGAGAATAATGAAAGTCCTACCTTTTAGTGTTGATCTGAGGCTTACATGAATTCATATATGCAGAGTACTTAGAACAGTGCTTAGAATATAGAAACTCATTAATATGTGTTCTTAGTATTCTTAGAGTGGCCTAAATAAATAGTAGAAAACTATTGTTTAACTGTTAACTTGGAAATGTGAAAAATGTTGAGACCCGTAGCTTGATTGTTCAAAGTCACTGGGAGAAATAGCATTAACCCCAAGACTCCAAAATTGATGTCACAAGAGAGGGGTATTGCTGCTTCTCTGATTAATATTGTCTAATCCTATTATGCAGCAAGCATTTAAAGAATGAGTTGAATTAGCCTGCGGATTTTGGTTATAGAAATGGAATAGTTTTCTGACATCCTACACCCACACCTCAGAGACATTTTGGGTGCCAAATCCAGATCCATGGGTTCAACTTCTCAAAAACCAGCAGACAAATTTAGAAACAATGGCAAAATTGTCTGAAGTTGTCACTGTTGACCTTTACAAAAGTGTATAAAGTCTTGATTCAGCACTGGCCTGCTCATTTCCTTTGCTCTTTTCAAGGTAGGTTTTTCTCTTCTTCGTTTTCCACTGGTACGTTGAATGATGAGTATGAAAGACAATTTGGTATCTTGACTGCTCTTTTTACCTTGGGGGTTATTCATTATATGAAATGAAATATTTTAAGAAAAAAAAAACCCAATGTGTTTATTGAATAGAATCCTTCTGAGATTAAAATTTTAACAATTTTATTTTTATTATAATCTCTTAGCAAATGTATATCCCTTATTGCATTTATGCTGTAAACAATTTGTTGACAAGTCTTGTCTCCTAGTAGATTTAAATCTTGAGAACAAAAGCCATGTATTAATTGTTCAGGTATCCCAAGTATTTTGCCAATTTTCGTCATGTATCATGTGTTCAAAAAGTATTTGTTGAATTTATTGAACTAGAATACATAATACTCTAGTTTTATTTTAGAAAAGTGTATCTTTGAATATCATGTGAAGATGTTGATTATAATTGGATTATAATTATACATAGTTGAAATTCATATAATTATCCTGGGTTAAGGTCATACCATTTAGAAAAATACAAAATCAATGAGAATAATACAAATAACACCTTTGATTTATATTATACATCAACTTTTAGAGTTACTAAAATATTTAATGCATATCATTTGGGTAATAATATCACTAGCAATTCTAAACTAGGTGTTAAGCTATTATGCCAATTATTGGTCACTGACCCCAAGGAATATTTTACTAGACTATGACAATGTTCTATTCTATCTATATTTTACTCTCTGAGTGTGGTTTTAACTAGTGTTTTATGGGAGAATATATTTGCCTTCAACTTTGAAGCACAAAGATATAACCCCTAATCTTTGTTTTCTTCAGTTCCTCTTCATAGATCTATCATGAGTATTTTTTCTAAACTCTGCTCAGAACTGTCCACACTTTCAGCCTAGCCGCACTGTCACTGGCTGGTGAATTTGGGACAATTGTTTATTTTATTGGTCCTTTTCATGCTCGCTTCTAAATTATGGAGCACTGAAAGAACTGATAATTTAGTTCTAAAATTCCATTGATTCAAAAATCTTGGAATATAGTTTTGACTTCTTAACAATTATTAATATTTTTCTTTGAAAAATAAGCTATTTATCTAAACCTGTATGGGGGTGCACAGAGTCGGACACAACTGAAGCGACTTAGCAGCAGCTGCAAGTTCAGTTTTTTTAAATACAATCAACCAGTTGATTTTTATTCCAATTATACTCCTTTAATACCACAGACCTAGATTTTCATTTCTCATCCAAAGTAGAGAATGGGGTGGTGATACTTTTCTAACCAAGGACACGATGCCTCCTAAGCTGAAACTCAGCGAGAATGCTGTATGGCATCATGCTTAGGAGCATGAGCTCAGGAGTCAGACTGATGGGTCTGATTTGCTTGTTGGTTCATTTCTTAACCATTTATCAAGGCCCTACTCTGTGTAGATGTCTGGCATCCGCTCTGAATGGAGCAGATGTACTCCCTGCCCTAAGATCGCTTATGTTTGGCCAGGAAGCTAGAATTTCAACAGATAATACAGAATGAAGATTACCATGATCCATGTAGTAAAGGGATCTAAGAACATATCTAAGAGAGGCGCAGCCTAGAGAACACTTCCTGGAGAAACCCTGCTTAATGGAGACCCAAAGAGTAATGAGGAACTAGCCAGAGGCAGAGGGGAAGGATTGAGTGTTCCAGCCAGAGGTCACCTCCTGTGTGAATGCCCAGAGATCAGAGAGTACTCCTTGGTGCTTCCTAGGAATACACCAGCCAGGGCTTGTCTGTCATGAGAGTATGGGGGACAGGGTGGGGACGTCAGGCAGGACAAATGCTGAAGAGCTCTGCAAGCCCTGTTAATATTATGGACTTTGTTTTAAATTTAAAAAAAAAAAAAAAAGAAAAAGTGGAAAGGTTTTAAATAAGATAGTAGTATGATTGTGCCCCTGTACATGTGACCTCACTCTGGATTGGCTGCTGTCAAGAGACCAAACCAGAGAGTAAAGCAATAAGCCAAGAGAGAAACGATAATGGCCTTGATCGGGTGCTGGTGGAGAATGGGAAAATATAGATGGTTCTGATAGATATTTAGATAAAGAGTCAGCAGAGCTTGGCAAATGATTGGATTGAAGGTGAAGGGAGAGATAGGAATCAAGGATGACTTTCATGTATCCAGATTCCCAACCAGAGACATCACTTACTGCCTCTTCAAGTCTGTGTCTTTATACAATGTGGATTATTATAAATGTCTTCATAGAACTGCTATGAGATTAAAAGAGTTAATATATGTAAAGCACATAAGCCAGTGCCTGGTGTCCAATCAGTTCAGTTCAGTCACTCAGTCGGGTCTGACTCCTTGCGACCCCATGAACCGCAGCATGCCAGGTCTCCCTGTCCATTACCTACTCCCAGAGTCCACCCAAACCAGTGCCCATTGTGTTAGTGATGCCATCCAACCATCTCATCCTCTGTCATCCCCTTCTCCTCCTGCCCTCAATCTTTCCCAGCACCAGGGTCTTTTCAAATGAGTCAGCTCTTCGCATAAGGTGGACAAAGTATTGGAGTTTCAGCTTCAACATCAGGCCCTCCAATGAACACCCAGGATTGATCTCCTTTAGAATGGACTGGTTGGATCTCCTTGCAGTCCAAGGGACTCTCAAGAGTCTTCTCCAACACCACAGTTCAAAAGCATCAATTTGTTGGTGCTCAGCTTTCTTATAGTCCAATTCTCACATCCATACATGACAGAATGTGATCTACTGGAGAAGGGAATGGCAAACCACTTCAATATTCTTGGCTTGAGAACCCCATGAACAGTATGAAAAAAAAAATGGAGTCCAATAAATCCTCAGAAATGGTAGCTATTATTTGCTCTTATAAATAGTGTTGCTACTGACTCCATGGGTACCATTTTAAGACCATTTGAGATTCTTGCCTTTGGAAACTTTATTTTTAAAATACAATTAGAAGTGAGAGGGCATGCTTCCATGGTCTGCATCACCCTGTGTACAGCTCTATCCTAGCATTTTTCATGGTGGATTGTAAGAACTGATCTGTAGCCCAGCCCTCCGTTGGATGAGGTCTTGAGGTCTTACTGCTCTTTTAACACATAGTGCCTAAGAGGGCATACTTGACAATGAATGCATAATAGAATTTAATTAGAATTTTTTCCTTTGGGGAAATAGCAAATAGCTGAGTACAGAGAATCAAAATTTTGATCCAAGTTGGGGAGACAGGAAGAAATGAGACAAGGTGGCAAGGTGGTGTTGCACAGGATAGAAGGGCCCCCAGAGGCTGGGAGGGGGCACCAGTGGAAGGGGGTGCTCAAGAGGAATGTCACTGATAAAAAGCACTGTGTTTGTTGAGGATGGGTCTTTGATTAGTTAATTAGCACAGGGGAAGAGAACAGAAAGAGGAAGGTATCCCAGAACCAGGGAGTAGGATTAGAGACCAAAGAGTACCATTAGGATCTGTCCTTAAAAAGAAGATCATTAGAAAGAACAGTTTCTGTGACGTGATGGGAGGTAGTAGACTGGGGAGAGACCAAGAGGAGGGGGAGCAGAATGGCAAGTGAGCTCTGGACCACCCAGAGATGAAGAGCTGGAATCGTTATCACTTCTTGGAATGCTCCAAGTATAATTTGTGCAACATTCTTGATGTATAATTCAATTCGCCTTGATACTTTAACATTTCTCTCCTAAGACCCAGCTTTTTTAGAAAGCTAATCTGCATGTAAATAAATAAAATGTAGGTATTATAACTGGTTAAGGGGTGGCAGATTTATGCATAAAGATGAAGTGATCAGCAGTTTTCTACCGAGTAAACCTTGCTGAGTTGAGGCACGTAACAGATTATCCCAACAGCATGAATATTAGGAGATACCAGCATCTTTCTTTGTCTCTCTAGTCGTGCCCCTAATTAAGAGCATCTTGTAGCATTTCCCCAGATTTGTGGTGTTCAGTGGGCCTTGTAAGTAAATGTATTTCACTTACTGCCTTGAGACACATGTTCCAGCTTGTTGGGAATCATTTAAGTGCTTGATAATTCTCCCCTTCCTCTGTTGACATCTGGATAAATCCATTCTTGTTTGCAGGCACTTTGTCTCCAATTTTATTAACGGAAGAGGCTTTGTTGAGAGATTCTTAGTGTTTGTTTACTCAGAGGAATATTAATATTACTTGCATCACGGTTTCCCAGCAGTGGAAGCCTTTGAAAGTAAACATGCATAATAACCTAACTTGAAGAAGAACTCAAGTGAATTAATCAATTATGATGAAACCAACTTGAAAACTGTTGGGGTTGCTAATACTTTACCTCTTTCAACAAATTACTTAATAGACATTGAGTTTGAGCTTACAGTGAGGGCAATAAAATGCCAAGGTGGTGAGGATTTCAAAGGAGACAGTCTCTGTGTCCCCTCCCTCTAGAAATGTATCATCTCACCCTGATTGAAAGAGGAAAGACTGCAGGAAAGACCACCCACTGTGGTCATCGGTGAGAGGACTGGAGTCAGTGTGACCTCCCAGGACAGAGCACCACCCAAGTAAATGATCCCCTTGTCTCACGTGCATCCACCGAAATATAGCTGCCACTTTGTGAATTTCTGTCCCCCACCTCTTCTTCCCAAAGGTATTGTCCTTTATTATGGTTTTACACATCTCAGATTCTCTAATCAATTTAGCATTGAAACCCAGAACAAATGCTCATGAATAGAAATAATAGTAGTTAACATACATTGAAATTTTACAATGCACCAGACACTGTGCTGACTTTTATTTATGTATAATCTTCACATCATTTTAGGAGATTAAGAATCTGTATTAGGACAAAGAACATGAAACATCATGTCTTCATTAAGAATTTTTGATGGCAAAGCCAGAAACACACTTAAGATAATTTAGGCTGAGTTTAGAGGGATGAATTAGGGATTTTCTGGAAGGTTATTGAAAGATTTTTTGAAAACCAAAGGCAGGGACTGAATCTAGGTCTCAAAAGGTCTGTAATTGCGAAAGTTATTTGGCATATAAGCAAGCAAGCTCTTTCTCTTTGCTCAGTCCCTTATTGCCGCATCTCCTCCTTTTTATGATTTCCTCTCTGTTGAAGCTTCTGCTGATTACCATGCATGTGGCACCATGTGACCGCACCACAATGCCCACCTCAACCCCAAAGTCTGTACCACTCAGTTCAAGCAGTGGACCAAGGATGAGAGTGGCATCTAAGTCCTGAATCTGTCTTCCAGGAACAGACACCCTGCTTGGATCGGGTACTCAGACTTGGTCTATTTGCTGGGCCAGGACACCAGTGTCACCTGACAGACACAACAGCTTGTGTTTCTTTGCCTGTGGATGATGGCAGGAGCTCCTAGAGGAGTGTGTGGTCTCAGTGGGTATGCAAAATCATGTCTGCTAAAAGTAGCTAAGAGCTGAATAAAATTATAGAATCAATAGGACTTGAGGATCAATTGAATGTGGGCCCAAGAGAGAAGGAGAAATTGTAAATGACTCACAGGGTTCATTTTGAAAGATGGAAACCCTTCCACTGAAGCAGCAGGCAGGGGATAATTGGGGAGAGATGGGACCTGTCCGAGAACAGTGTCAAGAACCGCATAACCCAGCCTGAGGTTTTAGCTGAGTGGGAATCATGGCCACACAAACACCTCTTCCCCTGGCTTCCACCATTTCCTGGGCTTCTGCTGCATAACCAGCACTACTCCTTCCCGGGATGTGAAGATTTTTCTCAGCAAATTTGACTAAGTGTAACCATAATTCAAGATGGAAGGAATACCCTCACCCAACCCTGCCTGACCTAGTTTCAATCTCTAAGAGAGCTAAGAGTGTATTTATCCTGCAGCCCCAAACCTAGTATGGGCAGTTACTGATGGGCAGTAACTGATGAATATATTGAGTGAGAGAATAAATGGATGTTTTATATTGACAAAATACCTAGAGAGAGAGACAGAACCACAGAAAATACCACCAGCAGCATAAAAATAGCTGATTTCCAAACTAGAGGTTTTATTCTTAAAATTACTGAATTACTCTAGACTTAAAAGGAGGGTAATCAACTTTTTCCAGCTTACATGGGACTTTCCTGGTTTGAGCACTAAAAGTCCCAAATCCTGCGAGATGCTTCAATCCCCAGCCACCCTGGAATGCTGGTCACTCAGGCTGGTGTCACTTCTCACACAGCTGTTAACTTACCATCTGCCAAGGGCAGCTAGGTTCTGACCAGGATGATCCTTTCCAGGCCAAGGTGAAAAGCTCACATATCAACTCTCCCTTTCATATAAGGCCTTCCCACTCCTTGTCTTCACTTGGTAACCAAGATGTTTAACTCAGAAAATTGTATCATGTGAATGTAAATGGGATCATGGTAGTTTGTACACTTATTTACTCTGTCCCTGAAAAAGTGAGGGCTAGAACAGAGCAGTAATAGTTGTTTGGCTGTACAACAAACATGTATGAGTATCTAAGGCCCCTCTCTGAGTCCAGCTTTCTGAGAGTAACGTCTACTGCTACTGCTGCTGCTAAGTCGCTTCAGTTGTGTCTGACTCTGTGCGACCCCATAGATGGTAGCCCACCAGGCTCTGCTATCCCTGGGATTCTCCAGGCAAGAACTCTGGAGTGGGTTGCCATTTCCTTCTCCAATGCATGAAAGTGAAAACTGAAAGTGAAGTTGCTCATTCATGTTGGACTCTTAGCGACCCCATGGACTGCAGTCTACCAGGCTCCTCTGTCCATGGGATTTGCCAGGCAAGAGTACTGGAGTGGGGTGCCATTGCCTTCTCCATTGTCTAAGTACTGTGTAAATGGGCTTCCCTGGTAGCTCAAACAGTAAAGAATTTGCCTGCAATACAGGAGACTTTGGTTTGATCCCCAGGTCAGGAAGATCCCTAGAGAAGGGAAAGCCAACCCACTCCAGTATTCTTTCCTAAAGAATTCCATAGACAGAGGAGACTGGCAGGCTACAGTTCATGGGGTCACAAAGAGTGATATGATTGAGTGACTAACACACCATGTAAATAATGGATACATGTAATGTGGACTTTGTACTCACTTCAAAGGCACTCAGGTGGGTCATCTTCTTGGCCTTAGTTACTTGCCTCCAAACAGTTATACTCCTGGCAATGCAGTTTCCTCCTGGATAGGGCTCCTTTCTACATCTTTCATTATGCTAAGTGGTCCAGACTAGGAAAACGATTTACACAGCTATGTGATCTGTATCTTGATGTGAGCTCTTTATCCTTGGTGCTATAATAAGAACTACTTTAAAAAATCTGTTAAATATGAAAGTACATGCACATGCCACAAATTGAAACAGACCAGAATGGTATGAAGTGTAGAGTAACCGTCTCCTCCTCCCACCTATATCCTGTCCCCACTCCCCAGATATCCGTTTCTTAGGTGTCTTTCCAGGAAATACGTACATGCACACACAAACACACACTCACACTCCAGGAAATTTATGGATTTCTTCCATTTCAAAATATACTTCCTGAGCTCTACTGTCTATTGCATACAAGTCACCAGGAAGTCACACATAGTGAGAGGAGGATACGGTTCAGTTCTCTCACAGATACAGACTCACAACTTGTCTCCCTGACTACAGCTTCTCTCTTTTTCAATCCACCCTGAATGCTGCCAGAACCATTTTCCTAAAATACTGCTTCCCCCATGCCCTTGCCCAGAGTTTATGATGTTTCCTAGAGTCTATTCTGAAACTTCTCTGCCTAACTTTCAGAGCTCTCCTTTATCTAGCTCCGTTTCATCTATTCAAGTGCTTAATATGTATTATTGTTACAAATCCTAAATCTGAACGCTTACCTGCAAAAGGGTCAATTTTGTCTTTTCCTCCTGGGAAATATCACCCCGATCCTGTCTCTGGGCTTTGGCTCATGGACTTCTGATGAGTACTTCTATCTTGGGAAATGTTCCTATAGATTATGACTAGTCCTTGCATTGTGTAGGGAAGGAAAGTAAACACAAAGAAATTGTGACTTTCTATTAATATAAACTGTATGCTTATTTTCTAGCAGAAATAAAACTAACTCTTGGGCTGGACCAGTAGACTTTGCTCTAAACCACACTCCAGAGATGCTATCATGGATGCACCCAAGTCACCACAAAGCAGAAAATAGATTAAGTGCCATAAAATACATGATTCAGTTCAGTTCAGTTTAGTCACTCAGTCGTGTCTGACTCTGTGACCCCATGAATTGCAGCATGCCAGGACTCCCTGTCCATCACCAACTCCTGGAGGTCACTCAAAGTCATGTCCATCTAGTCGGTGATGCCATCTAGCCATCTCATCCTCTTTCATTCCCTTCTCCTCCTGCCCCCAATTCCCCCCAGCATCAGAGTCTTCTCCAATGTGTGAACTCTTCACATGAGGTGGCCAAAATACTGGAGTTTCAGCTTTAGCATCATTCCTTCCAAAGAACACCCAGGGCTGATCTCCTTTAGAATGGACTGGCTGGATCTCCTTGCAGTCCAAGGGACTCTCAAGGGTCTTCTCCAACACCACAGTTCAAAAGCATCAATTCTTTGGCGCTCAGCTTTCTTCACAGTCCAACTCTCACATCCATACAGGACCACTGGAAAAACCATAGCCTTGACTAGATGGACCTTTGTTGGCAAAGTAATGTCTCTGCTTTTGAATATGCTATCTAGGTTGATCATAACTTTCCTTTCAAAGAGTAAGTGTCTTTTAATTTCATAGCTGTAGTCACCATCTGCTGTGATTTTTGAGCCCCCAAAATAAAGTCTGACACTGTTTCCACTGTTTCCCCATCTATTTCCCATGAAGTGATGGGACCAGATCCCATGATCTTAGTTTTCTGAATGTTCAGCTTTAAGCCAATTTTTTCACTCTCCTCTTTCACTTTCATCAAGAGGCTTTTGAGTTCCTCTTCACTTTCTGCCATAAGGGTGGTGTCATCTGCACATCTGAGGTTATTGATATTTCTCCCAGCAATCTTGATTCTAGCTTGTGTTTCTTGCAGCTTAGCATTTCTCATGATGTACTCTGCATATAAGTTAAATAAGCAGGGTGACAATATATGATTAGGCTTGTTAATTTTCATGGGTGTGTGAAGTAGAAAATGATTGCAGTTCACTCAGGAGGAATAGACCATGGAGCTCTTCAGTCATGAGGTAAATCAGAGCTAAGCCAACTTGGAAAGTCCTCCTCTACCTTCTCATCTATAAAATGGGGCTACTAAGACTTGCCCATGCAAATGAGTGGAGAGGAAAAAGCCTAAGAACTTTTTTGTCCAATTAAAATGACCTCTCATTTGGGATTGTGACAGCCTAGATTTTTTTCTTCTCACTTTCAACTGTGAAGTGTGCAGATTAAAGATAAAATAAGTAAAGTGCAGGGTATAGCATGAACATTCAATGAATTTACTCTTGATAATTTGCCCAGCAACCCAGTCCATCCAAGACTGGAAACTGCCTTGCTCGAGCTGAAGTACTCCTTATTCCGTTCACTCTGCTCACCACAAAGCCTGCCTCCCTCCTCTGGCATGTGCTGTCCTAGCAAAGCTCCCTAAATGTCTACCAGCAGTTTCATGTACTGCCTGCTCCCAGCACTCACCTCTGCTGCAGTACTCACCTTTATATTCCTTTATTCACTAATGCTGAGCATTTGTCTGGAAAACTTCCCTCTTTGCTGCCATGATCTGGCTACAAGGCACCATCTTCCTGGGTGTACCTGGATACCTGCAAGCCTTTCCCCCTCTCCTAGAAGGGACCTGGTGTCCATAACCCTCTGTTTCTGTCTACTCCATCCCACCACCCACCAGGGTCAGAGATCTGGGCTTCAGGGTTGCATGATAACTTTTATTGGCTATGGGCATTTTTGTCTTTGTGGGCTCCTTCCTTCACAAAAAGTACTAAAAATTGGATTTTACAACCGTGTTGGTTGATATAAAGACTGATTAATATAATCCAGGCTGGTTTCATCATTATAGTCATTAATATTACTTTCACATATTTCTTCTGCTTTTTTTGGTGTGTGAACCATTTTTCAAGTCTTTCATTTGTTATAATATTGTTTCCATTATATGTTTCAGTTTTTTGGCCACAAAGCCTGTGGGATCTTAGCTCCCTGAACAGAGGTCAAACCCACAACCCCTGCATTAGGAGGCAAAGTCTTAACCCTTAGATCACCCGGGAAGTCCCTTTTTCTTCTGCTTTTAGAAGAAATTAAAATATTTTTGTGGCCCTCTAAAAGCATTGTGGACTCTAGGCATTGAACTTTCTGTGCCTCCTGCATAAATGGATCCTGCTAGAGTAAGACTTGTGTACAATTTCATCATATACTTGAGACATGGCAGCTGCTGCTGCTGCTGCTGCTAAGTCGCATCAGTCGTGTCCGACTCTGTGTGACCCCATAGACGGCAGCCCACTAGGCTCCACTGTCCCTGGGATTCTCCAGGCAAGAACACTGGAGTGGGTTGCTATTTCCTTTTCCAATGCATGAAAGTGAAAAGTGAAAGTGAAGTCGCTCAGTCATGTCTAACTGTGCAACCCCATGGACTGCAGTCCCCCAGGCTCCTCTGTCCATGAGTTTTTCCAGGCAAGCGTACTCCAGTGGAGACATGCAGAGAGGTAGTTAAAAAGAAAATTCAACCCTTGATGGTCTGTCTATGGTGAATAATTTCTCCCCTCAGTTCCTGATGTGTCCTTTCCCCTGGTTCCTTCCTACACCTGTCTTCTGCAGAGTGAATCTTTTTGGCCCACTTTAAAGTCTCAGCCTGACTGGGAGGATCACTTTAAGGAGGATGGACCTCTTGGAGCTCGGCGAGGCCGCGTCCTTCCTCAGGATAAGCAAGGATGAGTTGCTTCTGCTCCAGACCACGGCCTTTGACGGTAAGTCTTGTGGCAGCTGCTAGCTTCACTTTATTTTACTGCTTCCGGGTGGCAACTGAGATATCAGAGTGGAGGAGCTGTCATTTCTGGAGCCTAACTTATTTGCTTGGAGTGCAGTCTGTCTCTGTGAACCTCTGAGCAGTTTTGGAGTTCAGGGTGTGGAGGGTAAAGATGGCGGTTTGTAAGGAAGAGCAGGAGGGCTGCGAGGCAGCCCAGACCCTGGTTCTGGTTGCTATGACAGGTTTCTCTCTAAGGAAGCACTGTTACAACACAGTAGTAGTAGTATATGTTACAACACATAATGGTCATCTGAGTTAAATTCACCCACTCCAGTCCATTTTAGATCACTGATTCCTAAAATGTTGATATTCACTCTTGCCATCTATTTCACCACTTCAACTTTTGCCTTTATTCATGGACCTGACATTCCAGGTTCCTATGCAATATTGTTCTTTATAGCATTGGGCTTTACTTCCATCACCAGTCACATCCTCAACTGGGTGTTGTTTTTGCTTTGGCTTCTTCTCTTCGTTCTTTCTGGAGTTATTTCTCCACTGATTTCCAGTAGCAGGTTGGCCTCCTACCAACCCGGGGAGTTCATCTTTCAGTGTCCTATCTTTTTGCCTTTTCACACTGTTCATGCGGTCCTCAAGGCAAGATTACTGAAGTGGTTTGCCATTCCCTTCTCCAGGGGACCACGTTTTGTCAGAACTCTCCACCATGACCCATCCATCTTGGGTGGCCCTTGGGCATGGCTCTAAGTTTCATTGAGTCAGACAAGTCTGTGGTCCATGTGATCAGTTTGGTTAGTTTTCTGTGACTGTGATTTTCATTCATTGCCTTCTGATGGCTAAGGATAAGAGGTTTATGGAAGCTTCCTGATGGGAGAGACTGACTGAGGGGGAAACTTAGTCTTGTTCTGATGGGAGGGAATATGCTCAGTTAATCTTTAATCCAATTTTCTGTTGATGGCCAGGGCTGTGTTCCCTCATGTTGTTTGACCTAAGGCCAAACTATGGTGGAGGTAATGGAGATAATGGAGACCTCCTTCAAAAGTTCCCATGCATGCACTGCTGCAACTCAGTGCCCCCGACACTGAAGTAGGCCACTGCCGACCCACACCTCCACCGGAGACTCCTGGATGCTCACGGGCAAGTCTGGGTCAGTCTGTTGTGGGGTCACTGCTCCTTTCTCCTAGGTACTGGTGCACACAAAGTTTTGTTTGTGTCCTCCAAGAATCTGTTTCCCCAGCTCTGTGTAAGTTCTAAGCTCTATGGTGGGATTAATGGCAACCTCCTCCAAGAGGGCTTATGCCATACCCAGGTCTGCTACATCCAGAGTCTCTGCCACTGTGGCAGGCCACTGCTGATGCATACCTCTGCAGGAGACACTCAAAAACAGTTCTGGCTCAGTCTCTGTGGGGTCTCTGGGTCCTGTTGCACACAAGGTTTGTTTGAGCCCTCTGAACGTCTCTGGCGGTTATGAGGTTTGATTCTAAACGTGATTTCCCCCCTTCTACCATCTTGCAGGGGCTTCTCCTTTGCCCTTGGATGTAGGGTATCTTTTTTTTTGGTAGGATCCAACATTCTCCTGCCGATGGCTCTTCAGCAGCGAATTGTAATTTTGGAGTTCTCTCAGGAGAAGATGAGCACACATTCTTCTACTCCACCATCTCATAGATGGGATGACCATTATATCTACTACTGCGGGCAAGAATCCCTTATAAGAAATGGAGTAGCCCTCATAGTCAACAAAAGAATCCACAATGCAGTACTTGGATACAATCTCAAAAACAACAAAATGATCTCTGTTCATTTCCAAGGCAAACCATTCAATATCACAGTAATCCAAGTCTATGGCCCAACCAGTAATGCTGAAGAAACTGAAGTTGAATGGTTATATGAAGACCTACAAGACCTTTTAGAACCAACACCTGAAAAAGATGTCTTTTTTATTATAGGGGACTGGCATGCAAAGGTAGAAAGTCAAGAGATATCTGGAGTAATAGGCAAATTTGGCTTTTGAGTATAAAATGAAGCAGGTCAAAGGCTAATGGAGTTTTGCCAAGAGAATGCACTGGTCATAGCAAACATTCTCTTCCAACAACACAAGAGAAGACTCTACACATGGATGTCACCAGATGGTCAATACCAAAATCAGATTGATTATATTCTTTTCAGCCAAAGATGGAGAAGCTCTATACAGTCAGCAAAAACAAGACCAGGAGCTGACTGTGGCTCAGATCATGAACTCCTTAATGCCAAATTCAGACGTAAATTGAAGAAAGAAGGGAAAACCACTAGACCATTCAGGTATGACCTAAATCAAATCCCTTACAATTATACAGTGGAAGTGAGAAATAGATTCAAGGGATTAGATCTGATAGACAGAGTGCCTGAAGAACTATGGAATGAGGTTCATGACATTGTACAGGAGGCAGTGATCAAGACTATCCTCAAGAAAAAGAAATGCAAAAAGGCAAAATGGTTGTCTGAAGAGGTCTTACAACTAGCTGAGAAAAGAAGAGAAGCTAAAGGCAAAGGAGAAAAGGAAAGATATACCCATTTGAATGCAGAGTTCCAGAGAATAGCAAGGACAGATAAGAAAGCCTTCCTCAGTGATCAGTGCAACAAAACAGAGGAAAACAATAGAAGGGGAAAGACTAGAGATCTCTTCAAGAAAATTAGAAATATAAGGGAACATTTCATGCAAAGATGGGCATAATAAAGAACAGAAATTAGGTATGAAGACCTAACTATTAGAACCAGAAGATATTAAGAAGAGGTGGTAAGAATACACAGAAGAACTATACAAAAAAGATCTTCATGACCCAGATAACCACGATGATGTGATCACTCACCTAGAGCCAGACATCCTGGAATGCAAAGTCAAGTGGGCCTTAGGAAACATCACTATGAACAAAGCTAGTGGAGGTGATGGCATTCCAGTTGAGCTATTTCAAATTCTGAAAGATGATGCTGTGAAAGTGCTGCACTCAATATGCCAGCAAATTTGGAAAACTCAGCAGTGACCACAGTCCTGAAAAAGTCAGCTTTCATTCCAATCCCAAAGAAAGGCAATGCCAAAGAATGTTGAAACTACCACACAATTGTACTTATCTCACATGCTAGCAAAGTAATGCTCAAAATTCTCCAAGCCTGGCTTCAATAGTACATGAACCATGAACTTCCAGATAGTCAAGAGGGATTTAAAAAAGGTAGGGGAACCAGAGATCAAATTGCCAACATCTGCTGAATCATCAAAAAAGCAAGAGAGTTCCAGAAAAACATCTACTTCTGCTTTATTGACTACACCAAAGCCTTTGACTGTATGGATGGATCACAACAAACTGGAAAATTCTTACAGAGATGGGAATACCAGACCACCTGACCTGCCTCCTGAGAAATCTGTATGCAGGTCAAGAAGCCACAGTTAGAACTGGACATGGAACAACAGTACCAAATTAGGAAAGGAGTACATCAAGGCTATATATTGTCACCCTGCTTATTGAACTGATATGCAGAGTAAATTATGTGAAATGCCAGGCTGGATGAAGCACAAACTGGAATCAAGATTGCCAGGAGAAATATCAATAACCTCAGATATGCAGATGACACCACCCTTATGGCAGAAAGCGAAAAATTAAAGATCCTCTTGATGAAAGTGAAAGAAGAGAATGAAAATTTGGGCTTAAAAATCAACATTCAGAAAACTAAGATCATGGCATCTGGCCCCATCACTTCATGGCAAATAGATGGGGAAACAATGGAAACAGTGAGAGACTTTATTTTGAGGGGCTCCAAAATCACTGCAGATGGTGACTGCAGCCATGAAATTAAAAGACTCTTGCTCTTTGAAGAAAAGCTATGATCAACCTAGACAGCATATTAAAAAGTAGAGACAGTACTTTGCCAACAAAGGTCTGTCTAGTCAAAACTAAGGTTTTTCGAGTAGTCATGTATAGATGTGAGAGTTGGACTATAAAGAAAGCTGAGCACCAAAGAATGGAAGTTTTTGAACTGTGATGTTGGAGAAGAATCTTGAGAGTCCCTTGGACTGAACAGAAATCAAACCAGTCAATCCTAAAGGAAATCAGACCTGGTTATTCATAGGTAGGACTGTTGCTGAAGCTGAAACTCCAATACTTTGACCACCTGATGTGAAGGACTGACTCATTGGAGAAGACCCTGATACTGGGAAAGATTGAAGGTGGGAAGAGAAGAGGATGACAGAGGATGAGATGGTTGGATAACATTACTGACTCAATGGGCATGAATTTGAGTAAGCTCCGGGAATTGGTGAGGGACAGGGAAGCCTGGCATGCTGCAGTCCATGGGGTCACAAAGAGTCAGACACAGCTGAGCTACTGAACTGAACTGATTACAACTCAGACATGCCCAGGTGAGCCCTAGATAAAGCCTTTCTCAGAAACCTCTTCATGTGGGTAAATAGCAGGGTAGAGAGAGGGGCTGAGGTTAGACCTTACGAGTTAGTGCACTGGGAAGAAGAATAAAGGAAGAGGCTCCAGGAAGGTGGACGAGACAGAAGTTGTCCTGGGCCCTCCTCAGGTTTTGCTGATGCTGAAACTTTGTCCCCTGGCTGTCTTCTATATCAGGAGGGTCACTCGGCCAACACTAAACAGAAGATAATTGGGAGACTTGCTCTCCCTGATGAATAATTTCTTGGTAGTTACAGCAAGAACAAAGGTTAATGAGGATTTATCCATAATAAGTACTACATTAAAATCTCTAAATGTTACATCCCCACCCCCTGCTGCCTTTCTTTACATGTCTGGGTTACATGGTCATATTCTGAAATTTGGTTAATTGGAGATTTAGAGTCAGATTCACAGTGTGATCCAGCATCAAGATACTTATATATCTCAATTCCAAAAAAGTGTTCAACAGTGTAGCATAAACCCTGGCTGAGAGTTGTTCTAGTACTCCGAATTAGTCAACATTAGAGTTTAATATAACCAATTATAAAAAATTCAAGCCAGTTAAGCAGGATATTCTATTTCCATCATAGACCAGTCCTGGATCAGTTCCCAGTTTCCAGTCATTGAGTTTCATTTCTGTGATTGGATTTACAGAGGCTAATTATAATCCATCAAATCATATACAATAACAGAACTACCCCTGAGGTCAGAAGTGGTCATGCAGAAGCTCATCACAGGTAGTTAGATAATGAGGGACAAGATCTTAGTAGTGCCAGGAGAAAATCAAAATGCCAAAGCATCTGAGATAATTGGATGATACAATTTAGAATCAGCACAGTAAAAATTACTTAAAATATCACAATCCACACAATTTCTAATTAATTTTTTTTTTTTTTTTTTTTGGTCAAACTATCCTTTCTCATAGAAATGCACTGGCAGCACAAAGAGAGTCAGCAGAAGCTTGCCATCCCCTTGGGCCAGTAGACAATGGAGTATGCTTTTTGAACTTAGGCCAAATGGAAGCAGTGTGATAACAGTATTTGCCAAGTAGGGCTTCCCTGGTGGCTCAGACAGTAAAGAATTTGCCTGCAATGCAGGAGACCTGGTACTCTATCCCTGGGTCAGGAAGATCCCTGGAGAAGGAGACGGCAACCCAGTCCAATATTCTTGCCTGGAGAATTCTATGGACAGAGGAGCCTGGCGGGCTACAGTCCATGGGATCACAAAGAGTCGGACACAACTGAGCGACTAACACTTTCACTTTGCTTTCAATTCCCTGTCCTTGATTCTTTCTGGCAGTCTAATTAGAGCAAATCACTTTACCTTACTGAGCCTCAGTTTCCTCATCTTTAAAATGGGACCATGTGCTTTCTCTGCCTGCTTTCTTCCATGAGGATCAAAGAAAGACAATCATGTGGAAAACAAACACAACACATTATTATGATACCTGGAAAAGAAAGCTAGAATCACTGGCTATCAGGGAGGAGGTGTGCTTTCCGAGATAGAAACAAAACACCATTTCAAGGTAAAGGCAAGTGATTTTTATAGAAAAAGTGTGGAATTTAGAAAGATGGTAACGATAACCCTGTATGCGAGATAGCAAAAGAGACACAGATGTATAGAACAGTCTTTTGGACTCTGTGGGAGAGGGAGAGGGTGGGATGATTTGGGAGAATGGCATTGAAACATGTATAATATCATATAAGAAAGGAATCGCCAGTCCAAGTTCGATGCAGGATACAGGATGCTCGGGGCTGGTGCACTGGGATGACCCAGAGGTATGGTATGGGGAGGGAGGTTGGAGGGGGGTTCAGGTTGGGGAACACGTGTACACCCATGGTGAATTCATGTTGATGTATGGCAAAACCAATACAATATTGTAAAGTAATTATCCTCCAATTAAAATAAATAAATTTAAATTAAAAAAAAGAAAAAGTAAACTATTTAAATAACTTCAAAACTAAATATAGTGCTACTTCAATTTTAATCAGTATCATAAAAAACAGATTTGAAAAGAATGCTTCAGATAGATAACAGTTGTTATCTCTGAGTTCCATTATGGATAATTATTTAATTTATTTTTCTTGATACATTTCTCTACTTTTAAAGCTATTTTGCAATAAACATATGTTCCCTTTATCTTGGAAAAGGTATTTAATCATCTAAAACTATGAAATCATAGAGATAAAACTCCTGAGTGTTCAGATGAGAAAACTAACGCTCAAAGAGTTGAGACCATTGTCTTCCATCTTCTTAAGCCAGGCCTAAAATCCAGGCAGCCTGAATCAAAGCCATTGCTCTCTGTTTCCATCCTTGCAATTATTCATGAGAATGCAAAGAAAAGTTGACTGAGTTCATTTACTTCATCTTCAAAACCTTCCTGCCCTGAAATTGGGTCTTGGGTAGTTAAGTGCTTCTGAAAATTCTTCTCTTCCACAGTTTCCAGGGCTGATAAAAGAAAGAACTAATCATGAGACAGGTGATGAACCTTGTTTTTGAGGGAAAAATTGGAGGGAAAAGAGCTCAGCATATAAGATAGAGGAAGAATGCTTTAGTGGAAAAGCTCTGACTTGGGAGGTAAATGATCTAATTTCTATAGTCATTATTTTAATGACTGCCACTAATTATCTATATGACTGTGGACAACTCCCTTAATCTCTTTTCTTAGGTTCTTTTTTTAATAAATAACAAAAGGAAAATCTGTGCCAGATGGTACCCATGTTTCTTTCAAGTAATAACACTTGGTTTATAAACACAGACAGGGCAGGCAGCTCAGGAGCATGGAGTGTGCGAACTCTTGTGTCACAAGTGCTCGAGCGAACGTGGGTCCTGGGAGCCCCGGCTCTGTGTCCTCTTCACTGCACTTGCCCAGTGGGAGTGGCACCAAGCTGGACATGGAGCCGCAGCAGAGGTTGCCATTAGTGGAAGTGAAGGGGAGCGTAGAGCTGAAGAGAACCCTGGCCAAGGCCGCTTCCCAGCTGTCTCTCTTGGGATGCAGGCTGAAGAGGAGGTCTGACCAGATGGAGGAGGCCTTGAAGCCTGAGAAGAAAATAACAAGAGGCCTGGGCACCAGAGTGGCCATGACCCACCCCAGAGCAGCAGCCCTCACCTCCGTGCCACAGACACAAGGCCAGACTGCAGTGCCCAAAGCTCCCAAGAAGCCAGGACCCTGATGCTCCACAGCTGTTGCCACAGTGCTGAAGACTCAGAAGCCAGGTCCCATTGTTCTTGCCCAGAAGCCTAGAACAACAGCTGCCCCTCCCATGGAGGAAGGGAAGAAACCCACATGTCAGGTCTGGGACTTAAAGGGGCAGTTATGTGACCTCGATGCAGAACTGAAATGCTATGGTGAGAGAAAGCAGATGTTGGACCAGGAGAACCAACAGCTGTGGGACCAGCTCAGGGAGGCCCAGCAACAGGCCTTGGCCCTGGAGGCAGAGAGTGCAGGACACTGGAGTTGACACTGAAGTTACCTGGGTGCGGGCCCAGGCTGAGCAGGCCAATGGGAGTTGGGGAACCTGAGTGCCCGGGTCCTGGAGCTGGAAAAGTGGCTGGGCATGAAGGAGGGCTTAGTGCAAGGGCTCCAGAAAGAACAGCTGAGATGGTCGGAGGAGTGGAGGGGACTGGCTGGCTGGAAGAGCAGGAGAAGAGCCTGCAGACTTCAGAAGCTTCTCTGTCGGAAAGCCAAGTGGAGGTGGAATCTCTGTGCCAGAAGACTGTGTAGTCTGGGAGGCCTCACTGGCTGAGTGGGAAGAACATCTCCATGGGCTAGAGATGGAGCGCCAGCGGTTACATAACCAACTGCAGGAACTCAAAGGCAACATCTGTGTGTCCCGCCACGTCCGCCCCATCCTTCCAGAGGAATCCAACCCATCCCCTGGCTTTCTCCAGTTTCCCTCTGGCCCCTGTGGGCCCTCTGACCCTCCAAACCGCCTCAGCCTCTCCTGGTCTGACGAGCAGTGTGGGACCCTGAGTGGGGTGCCAGCTGCCCCTACCCACCATGACTTCTCCTTTGACCAAGTGTTCTCACCAGGGAGTGGACAGGATGAAGTGTTTGAGGAGATTTCCATGCTTGTCCAGTCAGCCCTGGATGGCTATCCAGTGTGAATCTTTGCCTATGGACAGACAGGCAGTGGTAAGACCTTCACCATGGAGGGTGAGCCTAGGGGAGACCCCCAGATGGAGGGGCTGATCCCTTGGGCCCTGCAGCACCTCTTTTCTGTGGCCCAGGAACTAAGTGGCCAGGGCTGGACCTACAGTTTTGTGGCAAGTTACTTAGAGATCTACAACGAGACTGTCTGAGACTTACTGGCCACTGGGACCTGGAAGGGCCAGGGAGGTGAATGTATGATTCGCCAGGCAGGGCCAGGCAGCGAGGAGTTTAATGTCACCAACATGCTCTATGTTCCCGTCTCCTGTGAGAGAGAGACTAGCCACCAGAACTGGGCTGTCACCCATACAGCCCAGAATGAGCGCTTGTCATGTAGACACAGCGTGTTCCAGCTGCAGATCTCTGGGGAGCATGCTGGCCGAGGCCTGCAGGGCACAGCCCCCCTCAGCCTTGTGCACTTGGCTGAGAGTGAGCAGCTAGACCCTGGCTTATCCCTCAGCCCTGAGGAGCAGGAACACCTTCGGGAAATGCATGCCATTAACAGCAGCCTGTCCACGTTGGGGCTGGTCACCATGGCCTTGAGCAACAAGGAGTCCCATGGGCCTTACCGAAACACCAAGCTCACTTACCTGCTGCAGAACTCTCTGGGTGGCAGTGCTAAGATTGTCATGTTTGTGAACATTTCTCCCCTAGAAGAGAATGTCTCCAAGTCCCTCAACTCCCTACACTTTGCCTCCAAGGTGAACCAGTGTGCTATTGGTACTGCCCAGGTCAACGAGAAATGAAGATGGATCTAGATTGTGTGTGTGTGTGTGTGTGTGCGTGTGTGCGTATGTAAGACACATCAGGGGAGTGGGTAGGGGGTGTTTTATTGGGAGAGAGCACTGATACCTGGGTCTATCAAATAAAGAAGAGAATTTTTAAAAAATACAGTACCTTTCCCTTAAATGCACACAATGTATGCAAATGGTGCTTTTCAAAAACAAGCCTATTTTCATAAACACAGTTCAGTTCAGTTCAGTTCAGTCACTCAGTCATGTCCGACTCTTTGCGACCCCATGGACTGCAACTCGCCAGTCCCCCTGTCCATCACCAACTCCCGGAGTTTACCCAAATTCATGTCCATTGAGTTGGTGATGCCATCTAACCATAAACACAACACAAAGCAAAATTAGTTTTTGCAAGAAGATCCAAATGATACATACAATTAAAGCCAGTATTTAAAATGCAAACAAATAGAAGAAAATGCAAAATCAACCAGATAGGGACACAAAAATTCTCTTGCCCAGCAGTTTGAGGGGTGAATTGGTTGTAATCAGGGAAATGGAAAGAGTACAGTGGAGGTTGTGACAGCAAGGAAGTAGTAAACAGAGATTCTTTTCAGAGACAAACGTGATGGCAGAGGGGTGCATGCTGCCCAGTTTCAACTCCTTCTCACACACTCTATCCTCAAGTCCTACCGTTCATCTCTGGGGGGTCGTCTGGTGAAGCTGCCTATCCTGCAGGAGTGAGGCTTCCTAGCTTTTGTGGTTCCTGTGTTGTGGAGCTGGGATGGAGTTGACACTACCCTCCAGTGCCATGGCTGCAGTGGCGCCTTCCCTATGCCTCCCACCGCCACAGACTTGGATTTTCCTTCTTCCATGCAAATGCTCTCCTTCCTACCTCTCCCCGTCAACCTGAGCTTCTAACAAGACTCACTGACACACATACACCATCATGTGTAAGAGAGCTAGTGGGAAGGTGCTGTATAGGGAGCTCAGTGCTCTGTGTCGACCTAGAGGGGTGTGATGTAGGGAGGGAGGGGATATATGTATACGTATAACTGATTCATGGTGTTGTATGGCAAAAACTAACACTACATTGTAGAGCAATTCTACTCCAATTAAAAATATAAAATTGAAAAATAAATAAAATCCATTAATCAAAAAAAGACTCACTTTCTTTTCAAAATGTGTTTCTTATTCATCTTCCCTGGCTATCTGCCTCCGGTGGAAGAGGACTTGAGAAGCATCTCAATGAGGCCAAGAGAAGCTGCCTCAGCTGCTCGTAAGAATTCTGGCTTGTTTCACCCAGAGCCTCTTGTTGGTTAATCCCTTTGTAGAGGGCTGCTTTGCTAACGTGTGAGACATGGATTAGAGGAGGCAGAGAGAGAGAAAAATAATATATGGGGAAACTATGAATCAGTTAAGATGTATGACAGAAATAACTCACTCTCTCTCCTCCCCTCCAATTCTACCATATAATAGTCTTTATTATTAAGGCTTTCATTCCAAAATAAGAAATAAGGTCTAAAGAAACCCTGACAGACAGACATGCACAGTAACCTACATTTTCACTTAGTTGTAACCAGACTTTTCTTGAGTGATGTTTTTTGGAGAGGAGCTAGGAAGGGTGAGAGCACCAGACCAATCACCCAGCACCTGGAGCTGTTGCTGCTGCTGCTGCTAAGTCTCTTCAGTCGTGTCCGACTCTGTGCGACCCCATAGATGGCAGCCCACCAGGCTCCCCCGCCCCTGGGATTCTCCAGGCAAGAACACTGGAGTGGGTTGCCATTTCCTTCTCCAATGCATGAAAGTGATGAGTGAAAGTGAAGTCGCTCAGTTGTGTCCGACCTTCAGCGATCCCATGGGCTGCAGCCTTCCAGGCTCCTCTGTTCATGGGATTTTCCAGGCAAGAGTACTGGAGTGGGGTGCCTTAGTGGGAGGTAAATGCTGGGGATGGAGGGGTGGGCAATGGCTGGCACTTAACTGTTGTGTAGCAAAATGTTTCCAATCTCCATTGGCTAAAATGTTTCTTGTTCCTATACAGTCCTTAGGTGGGTTTATCTTCAGGATAGGCTTTCATGATTTTATCTAGCTTTGCAATTTCCTGAGTTCCTGACTCCAAGTCAATAAACAGACAGGAGAAATGAGACCATGTCTGTAAGTATGAAACTGTTCAATGTACATTTCCTATAAGAACTGTAGTTAGGAATCCATTTTTTTCCTCTGTAGGGAAGAAAAAGTGCTGGATTCATGATGCGAAGAATGCTTATGTTGAGGCTGAGATTAAAGGGAGTGGAGGTGATGGCAAACTACTTGTTGAGACAACAGATGGAAAGGTAAAGAAATCTTTATTTCATCCCTGGGGTGACTAAATTAGCTGTTCAGTAATTAAGTTTTGTTTAAAACCTGGGGTAGGAGACACCACTGACCCCACTGACTGCCACTGACTTTAGAAAACTCATTCATCTTTAAGAAACTCCTCCACTTATTCTCAAAGATTTACTGATAAACATTGAAGAATCAGAGTAAACCAATTGCTAGTGGTAAATCTCATTGATGCTAGCTAGCATGCACAGCTTTCCCACTTCTTTCATCATATTTCAAGCTCTTTTTAAAAGTACCTCTTGGAATAAGTAATAACCTTAGAAAATATTTCCTTGGAGTAAATACTGTCTTTCTTAGGAAATATGAAACAAACTATGTTAGTAGGATCAGGAAAGAGTGGGATAATTTGAATAAGAATAGAACAGTGTCAGAGGAGCCAAGAAATGGGCGAGGGTCAGTAATGTTAAATGCTAGAGAAAGAGATTTAGGGCTTGGAGAAAGCCCTGAACTTCAGAATCAGGAGGTCACCCAGGACCTTTGAAAGAGAAACTTAGGACAAATGTTGGGGCATAAGTTAGATGGTGAGGCATCTTAGAGAGAATGTGTAGTGAGGCTGTAACAGTCCCCAGCCCCTTCTCCCTGTCACCTAGGCACTCAGAACCACAGGTGATATCGAACAGACAGCCCATTCTCAGCACCTTTGTCAATATCATTGACCTCAGATGCCTGCCAGCTCCATGGCGGAGAATTGGGGCTATTTCTGCTCTGACTCAATAAACATATCCTTTTGGATTTTACAGGTGATTTCCTGCCCATATGTAATTCTCCAATCTCCTTCCAATTCTGCCCATTCCAACTCCATAACAGGCCACATCCTATAACAAACAGTTACAATCATTATCAAGAAAGTTTATCTTTTTCATACCCTTATCTTTGTATGACTCAAAGTATCATCATTTGAACTATAAAATTGTAAAGGACAATTTATGATTCAAAGTATCATCATTTGAACTATAAAATTGTAAAGGACAATTTGTGATTCAAAGTATCATCATTTGAACTGTAAAATTCTGGAGGCCACTCAAAAACTACCACTTATGGTGTATTAATATGCCTTCCTTGCAGTGTCTGTACACTTAAAAAAATCACAAATTAGGTAAACTTTATATAACTAATTAATGGAATTAAGGGCAGAACTAGGTCCTTATCAACAGGAACATACACATGTAGGCAAGGTTAAATTTAGAATGTCTTAAATAAGGAAACAAAAGGATTCAATTATTTTCTCCCAAATCTGTGTGTTGTCTTTGCACTTTCTCGATTGTGTCCAGTTCAATTTTATTAGGCCTCCAGATGAGAAGTTTGTTCTTCTGAGTACATTTTTTAAAACTGCTGTCTTTTAAAACAGTAGTTAACGTGATTTGTGAATATAATGTGGTTACAACTATGAAAGAAATCATAGGAAGATCAGCATGAAAGCAGTAAATTAATGATGTAGAAAGAGAAATCTAAAGGTAGGTGGTTTGGTTCACCATATAATGGAGGTCTCATTCCCCCAGCCCCACTCTGCATCCCCCTGGCTCCAGGCTTCCTCCTCCTGATATTGGAAGTAACTACACTTCCAGTCACCTTTGGTCTTTGAAACTTTCAGTTCAGTTCAGTCTCTCAGTCGTGTCCAACTCTTTGTGAGCCCATGGACTGCAGCACGCCAGGCCTCCCTGTACATCATCAACTCCTGGGGTCTACTCAAACTTACGTCATTGAGTTGGTGGTGCCATCCAACCATCTCATCTTTGAAACATTAACAAAGGCAATAAAGCCACTGGGTGGGGAGTAATACTTAAAGTTGGTATTAAAAGAAGAGAGAAAAATAGAATCAGAGCTAAGGGGAGGTTTTTTGTGTAAGAGACCTGATTATGTTCTACAGGAGAGAAGAAGTTCATGAAATATGGAAATTGAAAGGGACTCAAAAGAAAAGGGGTTATTGTTTGAACAGTGCCAAAAAAGACTTAATAGGAATGAGATAAAAAATATGAAGAGTGTGGGAGCCTTAGAAGAAGTATTACCAACTGGGATTAAATGGGGCAATTAGCTGACACCAATATGTATTAATCAAGAAAAAGGGTTACAGGAAATTAGGGCTAGGAAACTTATGAGAGTAACTCTAAGCAACAATTTGATAGTTGCAATGCATTGCAATGCAATGTTAGTCAAGGTATCAACACTTCTGAGTACCTTCTATGTCCTTAGCATTGTGATAAGAAGAAGAAACCATCAAGATCCCTTCTTCAGATGCTTATAATCTAGCTGGAAAGCATCTGAAGAAGGGATCTTGATGGTTTCTTCTTCTATAGTTATCACAACCCTTATCACAATGCTAAGGACATAGAAGGTACTCAAGAAGTACTGATGGTATTGCTGGTGGTAAAGAATCTGTCTGCCAGTGCAGGAGACTTAAGAGACCTGGGTTCGATCCCTGGGTCAGGAAGATCCCCTGGAGAAGGGAATGGTAACCCACTCCATTATTCTTGCCTGGAGAATCCCATGGACAGAGGAGACTGGCAGGCTACAGTTCATAGGGTTGCAAAGAATCGGACATGACTGAAGCAACTTAGCATGCACACACAGCCAAGTATTAAAACACAGACAAGAGTTAATAATATCAAGATAATACAGGTTGTATGTATGGTAAAAGACTTAAGGATGGAAAAATAATGAGCTGGGGAAGTTGGGGAAGGCTTGAGGAAGAGAATAGGTCTAAAGTAAGTCTGAAAGGATGAGTCTGCCTGCTTGATCCCTTACTCTAAATTCCTCCTTTTAAACATTCAGGATATGCTGAGACATCTAGGGAGGGACTAGATCATGCACAATATAATGTGTGTTATCTCAGGGGCAGTCAGTCAGTGGGGAGCCACAGAATCAGGGTGCTGCAATTTAGAACATTTTGATTCAACCAAAGCCCTTTTAAAGACTTTATCTTTGGGCAAGGAGAGAACATGAGTAGGAGGAACACCTGTTTCTTGGAAGAAACAGGTTGGCTTAACTTCCTTTGGCTCCATCCTCTAATGAGGCATCTTTTTCTTAACTCTTTGAATATTCTTCCCAATGCCTGGCAAAAATGAATGCGCACAGAAGCAGTAGGGGAATATATCTTATATTTTTCTCCTCTCCACAGCATCTGAGTGTCAAGGAGGATGAAATTCAGCAGATGAATCCTCCAGAGTTTGAAATGATTGAAGACATGGCAACACTGACTCACCTCAATGAAGCATCTGTGCTGCACACCCTGAGGAGGCGCTATGACCATTGGATGATCTATGTACGTGTATATGCCTCTCTGCCAACAGCATGCTGGCATCATATTGGTGATGTCCCAGCCCTCTCTTAGATGAAAAAAGATATTGAGTTTAAGCATACTCCTTTGAGGATAATCTTTGCAAAATGCCCACTGGGCAGGGACCTTACTTTTTTCCAGTTTTATTTTGTTAGTATATATATCCCTTCCCACAGATATTCATCCTGAAGTAAAGGTCCAAGGCTTAGAGAGTGATAGACCAGTGCCTTTTAAACTCAACTTGGTCTCTCACTAGTTATTATTATTTTTAAAGTATTTATTTATTTAGGTTGTGCTGGGTCTCAGTTGCAGCACATAAACAATTAGTTGTGGCAGGCAAACTTTTAGCTGCCACATGTGGGATCTAGTTCCCTGACCAGGAATCTAACCTGGGCCCCAAGCATTGGGAGTGCAGATCATAGCCACTGTACCATCAGGGAAGTCCCTAGTTATTTCTTCTTGGAGTGACCTTGTCAGTAGTGTGGGATAATAAAGCCTGTCTCTTCATGGTAGCTTGAAGGATAAAACAAAGAATGTAGGTAAAGCATGTAGTTCAGTGCCTATTATCTAGTTAGTGCTCAATAAATGGAATGATTTTCTTCCCCCATCATCATTGAATTGGGGATGATTGGTTGCTCAGCTCCTTTAATTCACTCAGGACACATCCAGCCAAAGCAACACTGAGTGGATTAGACAAAGATGAAGGCTTTTGGGACCCATTTCTGTGGAAGCCTAGCCATGCGGCTGGCTTACTCCTGGGCACTCTGATTTGCTGCATGACTGTTTTCGTTTCCCTGGGATGCTGTAACAAAATTACCACAGAGTGGCTTAAAACAAAGGAAATTTATTCTGTTCTAATGCTAGAGGCCAGAATCCAAGATCAGATAAACAGATCTGAGGCTCTTGCACTCCTGCCAGAGCCTCAAGGGGAGAACCAGTCCTCACCTGTACTGGTTTCTGGTAGCAAGTGGCTGCGTCACTCCAGTCTCTGCCCCCATCTCCACATTGCCTTCTCCTCTGTGTGTCTCTTATGAGGTCTTTAGCTGTTGGATTTAAGGCCCAACCAGATATCATCTTGAGATCTTGCCTCAATTATACCTGCAAAGATCCTTTTTCCAAGTAAGATCAAATTTTCTGGTGATTAGGATGTGGACATACCCTTTGGGGAGCCACAATCAGCCACCACTGTGAGTGACCCACACGAGCTATTCCCCTCAGGGCCTGAAGCATGGGTCTAACCCTGCTGAGACACAGACTCCCTTCAGGCCTCGATGCCTGAGGGTGGGTTCCTCATATCAGCAGTCCTGTCAGCATCCTCCTTGTCTTTGAAAGGCCTGTGTGTGTGTCAGACAAGTTAGTGGTTGACAGCTCTCCCAGGGAAGAGGTAATCCCAGGTCCCCTGTTACTCTAACCTGGTTCTGTCTCTTTCTGTTCGAAGTCCCTTCTCTGTAAGAATCCAAAAGCCCTTTTCCTCTCAGTTCCTTTGTAAGTAAATATTCACACAGATATTACCCGACAGTGAAAGAGCTGACAAACCTGCAAGTATTCCTAACCTATTTTCAGAAATCTTTTCTCATCTTCCATCAGACATATTCAGGGCTCTCCTGTGTGAGCATCAACCCTCACAAGCAGCTTCCAGTGTATCACAAAGCGGTGGCGGCAGCCTATAAAGGCAGGAGGCGATCAGACGCTCCCCCTCACATCTTCGCTGTGGCCAATAATGCCTTTCAGGATATGCTTCACAGTAAGTGTCTGCCCTACAAAATGAAGGGTAAAAATATCTGATCTAGTTTTTGTCCGTGTGGCTAAGAGGCAGGTAGGCATTGTGAACGGAGCATGGCCTTTACAGCTGCCTCATCACTTGAAGCCTTGTTTCCTTCCAGATGAAACACGGGCAAAATAGGGCCTACCTCCTAGGGTTATGGGGACGATTAGCTCACATGTCAAATTAAGGGAGATAATGCCTTGAAAGGGCTCAGCCCAGTGGCAGGCCCAGAGTAAGCCCCCTGTAGCTGTCAGCTTTTATTAGAGAAAGCACCTGCCAGAATGTTTGGCACAAAGAAGTTATTCTGTAGTTATTTTTACACCAAGCTTAATAAAAGCCTTAAAATAGTGATATGTCAGCCGTTTGTCATTTATCATTTGTATTTGGAGCAAGGAAATGGTGATGGAATTTGTATGTTCTTATGACTAGCCTACATAGGGTCAAGAGAAAAATCTATTTTACTTTGTACCATTTGAATATTATCTTTTTTCTAACTGTATACAGAGCAAATCCTTCTCCTGTTCTCAAACTGTAACCAAGGAAATTTTGAATAAATTCATACCTTACATAGAAATTCTAGCAGAAGAATGTTCTGACATTTTCCTTTCTTTTGTAGGTCGAGAGAATCAGTCTATACTCTTCACGTAAGTGCTTGCTTTTACTTTTTGGCCGGCAGTGAGAGTTTCCATCAAAACAGACACCTACATTTCACTGGATATGAAACATAAATTCACTGCCTTTGAATTGTTGTTCTTCAGATACCAGATACATACTAGGCAATAGTAAGATACTCAGGAAATTGTCATAACACGTAAGTCAGAGCTTAGACAAATATGGTGCCCACTAGGCTGCCTCCTGCTTTAGGAGATCTTTTAGAACCTGCAGTGCACACGCTGGTCTTAATCATCTTCTTGATGAAGAGAGCTCCCTATCCAAATGATCATTTTCAGAGTTCTGTGGTTGGCTAATTGGGTTGAAAGACTGAAAGTCCTGTGGGTATGACCACTGGACAGATAACATGCTATTGTGAGCAGCCAGACTGGAGCAGGCCAAGGTACATTGGTTTCATGCCTGCATGCTCAGTCAGTTGTGTCCTACTCTTTGTGACCCCCATAGACTGGGGCCTGCCAGGTTCCTCTTTCCATGGAATTTTCCAGGCAAGAATACTGGAGCAGGCTGCCATTTCCCCCTCCAGGAGATTTTCCGACCCAGAGATCAAACACCATCTCTTGTGTCTCCTGCATTGACAGGTGGACTCTTTACTACTGTGCCACCTGGGAAGCCCAGTACATTAGGTAATGGGAATTAAAGATAGTACCTGGAGGGGCAAGAAAAGGGAGTGAAGAGGAAGGAAGGAAAGGATTTCACTGAGACCATGTTGTATGTTAATCTTGCAGGGAGGAGCATTGGCTGGCCAGGTGAACTGTCAGCACAGTGACTGAGACAGAGGCTAGGACTCGAGAGGCAGGGAAATGCTCAAGTTCTTGCTCTTCCTAAGCAATGATGCCAGCTCATGTATTAGGCTATCTGTTGGCTTTAGTCATTCCCAGCAAAATAATAGGGTCTCAGAATCTTAGAGCCAGAAGAGTAGTTAGAGTTCAATCCTTTGCAGAGAGGACAGACTTATTTTTAAGAGTTTCAGACAGATAAAAACAGACCTTAAACCTATGAGGCTTTGGGCGATGAGGCTATAAATTCACCTCAGTGTTCTCCCCACATTACAAAGCAAGCTGACTGTCAAAGGCAAAAGGGGAGTGTAAAGCTCAACTTCCTGGTGGAGTGACTGGTCGGTTCTCTTCTGAGGAAGAGGGTTGGATCTGGCCATGTGGTCACAGCCTTCATATGTAACAGTCTCTTGAACAGTTGGTAATGAGGAGAACTATTTCTAATTAGCAAAGATACCCTTAACCTTCTTGTTAACAGGACCAGGAGGGGCAGGCTTCTTATTTTCATAAAAGTCTTTGATCTTTCTCTACTCCAGATTTTTTGCTAATGCTGCATTTCTAGCCTAAGATATACCCCCCAACCAATTAAATGTCTGCCTCTCCTTCAAGTTCCCTCTAAAGTTCTACTTTTCCATAAAACTCTCCCTCTTAGTTAATGTGGTTAAAATTATTTGTTTTTCATTGCATTTATAATCTGAACCAGTTAACTGTCACTGAATTTCTGATCATAGAGGAGAATCTGGTGCTGGAAAGACAGTGAACACCAAACATATTATCCAATATTTTGCTACTGTAGCAACCACGGGTGAATCCAAGGAAAAGCTGGTAAGCGTTTATGCATATTGGCAGAAAAGATGAGGTAGCCCTATCCACTAATGATGGAGGCTTTGCCCTACCACTTAGGGGAAGAAGGAGGGGACAATGCCACAGAGCAATTACAAAATTATGAAGTCTTTTTTTCCCATATTTTCCTCTCAGGAAAATCATCAAGTGTTCTCAACCAATAATCCAAAACCATGAAATTACATAATCTGCTTCAGATCTGCTTCAAGGGGCCCTTATTGGCCTGATCTTTCTTGGTTGGACTCTTTGAGAATTAGGTACTTAAGATCCACACCGTCTTCTGCTCAAACTATGGTCACCAATGCCCTGAATGGCCACTTTTGGTATTACTATTTCTTAATCCCTTTAGCTACTGTGAGATGTCAGACTTCCTCAAATATGCACTGAGAGAACTCTGCTTCCTTTACCCCTAACTTCTGGTTCAAATTCCAAACGCTCACTGGATGTACCCTCAACTTTAACCACATTCTAGGTTCTGAAAAACTTTACCTTCTATTTAAATGTTTTTTTACTTGGTAATGTTTTCTTTAGCTTACTGGGTTAACAGGTTGATGGTAATAATCTGAGGATACCTAGACATGAGAGTTGGTCTGTAAAATAAGGTTAGATAATGCTGAGCAGAGCTCAAAATCAATGAGATATTGAGCTGTTGGAGCCGCTTGTCTTTCTATGCCTGTATTCTTGCTTTTCAATTTGATATTGGATGTTTCCTGTTGTTTTCCCAAAGTAAAAGTATGTCAAAATAGCCATCTAGTCCAATTTTCAAACCTTAGAAAGTTTCTTTTCCAGCTACTGCACTCCTGAATTTGATTAATTTCTTTAGTTATCACTGAATTCTATTTTCTACTATGTGTTACTTTATTTTTGTGTACATTTTAGCTTATTTGGTGTGATTTTGTTTGGTCCAACCATTGAGCCCTGTGATAATACATAACACAATACATAATACAAAAATTTTCATGAAAAATTTTGCTCATATAGCCCAATTACTTAAAGTAAACCCACAATACATAGAAAGAACATAGTATTTATAAGTCTATAGATTCTGAAATACTATATACTGTGAAATTCTCCTCATACAAAGAGTATCTGGGACTCAGTGGAAAGTTTAGGCAGTGGCAGTTTAGGTGCTAAGTGGTCATTAAGACTCACTCAATGAGGGAAAAAAAGACTTGCCTGAAGCAGATGACCTGCTTTGCCCCATCAGCCTGAGCACATAGGATTTAAACTTAAGACTAATAAATACCATTTCAAGTCACTTCTTGGTATAAACGTCTAGATTAGTTAGGAATAATAGCAAGCAAACGTATAACTGATAATGCCAAGAGTCTGCTGTATTATCTTAGAATAAATTTCCAGGTGTAAGGATTGAATGAAAAGAGCGGCCGATTAGCAATGAGGAGGAGGAGTATATGGAATGAAGTTTGGAAATAGGCTATGGTGTTTGTTATTATTTACTTTGGTAAAATATCAATTTTCTTTTCCTTCTCATACCAATACCAACCAAAAAATAAACATTGCAAGTAAATGACCTCCAACCTATAGTCTTAGGGGCATCATATATTGTCAGTCTTTCCTCCATTTTTTCTAAGTTTCCATTCCAAAGTAATATTTTATCACCAAATTCAGAAGTGGTTTTTGGCCACTTACTATCAAAACAAGAATGAGATTTGACCTTGGTATGGAGGGCTTGCCACATTACACAATTGCTAAACACTTGCTAAACACTTCATCAGTTGTATTTCTCTTACCTGTATCCAAGGAAACTCTACAAGATCAAATCAAACAAGTGAATCCTGTCTTGGAAGCATTTGGAAATGCCAAAACCCTGAGAAATGACAACTCTTCTCGTTTTGTAAGTAACTGAATTGAGCAGTATATTGGAGTCTTTAATTTTTAGCAAATGGTTAACTTCATGCCTGAGCACACAGATCTGAAAAAATTTTTTTCTAGAACATCAAAGAAGGTTTTTGATGACTGTACATAATATTGCTAGATTCCTCAAAAAATTTTGCTAGCTTCATCATTAATACAATTAAGATGAGTACCTGAGAAGCTTCTACTAGGTGGTCAGTTTCAGGCAGAAAATATTTTAATACTTTAAAATTCCTTACCACTCCCAGTAGGAAAGCTCACTCAGCAAATTCTAGTGATATTTTATATTTTACTACATTTTACAGATTTGAAAGTAATTTCTCCGTTGTAATTTCCTATTCTCCTTGTAAAAGTCATTTTGGTAAGCACTTCCGAATTCACTTACTACAATTATTGTTTCTACTTTTGCCTATGAACCCCCTGCCCCTGGATATATTTCACTGGGGATTTTTTTTGACAGGGGAAAAAATACTTTTTAAAGTATTTTTTGATAACTAAGAGTCCCAAGATAAAACAATTTGGATTAAGGTCACTAATCCATTTTATGCCAAGAATGAGTGTCAGCGAGCCATTATATAATTTACAAGGAAATTTGTAAAAGGCTTCCTTTTGAGTCTCTAGGCATGATTAAAAAATAGCCTCTTACTTATTTGACTGGTTTCCCTCCAAAAACCTTAGAGCTGCCCTGACCACACTTACCTCTGCTTGTGGTATCTGGCTGTGTAGCAGGTACTAATACTGGTCCAGAAAACAATGGATAGATTTGGGATTTGTCAGAATGTGGTGAGAATTTCTACTTAAATACTAAAGAATAAAACTGGGGGAAAAAAGTCCAAGAGAGGGAAAAGGGAGGGATGAAAAGAAGGAGGAGAAAAAGAAGATAAAGAAAAGAGTAGAATAAAAGGAAGAAAGAAGAGATTAGTAAGTGGAAAGAAAAATAAATAAGGAGAGAAAGCAATTGAAAAAGACCAAGAACAAGAAAAACATTGGAAGGATGGAAGGAAAGAAGAAGTAGCAAAGCAAATTAAACAAAGATGGATGAATGGAAAGAAGGAAGGAAAGACAAGAGAAAGAAAGAAAGGGGGGATACAAAAATCAAGAAATCCAGGTTAACTTCTTTAGATTAATACTCCATACATGAAGCTGGAGACAAGCAGGATACTGGCCCTTGATAGTTAAGGTGCATATCAAAGGAATAATTTCAATGAGCCAGACTCTTGCATCTTCCCATAAATAGATAAGCACTAACCTCATTAACTTGAGATGGTCTATTTTCTTTGATTAGCAGCATCTTTTGATGTTCTGATTACCTGGTTTTTGTTGCAAAGACTCCTGTATACCCAGGCACCTCCCTTACCTCTGTGAGAGCAGTCCCTCAGAGTTAACTGAGAGGCTGTCTTCTGGGTTTAAGTCCTCAGTAAATCCACTGAATAAACATAATTCTCAACTTTTAGGTTGTGAGTTTTTTTTTCAGTTGACAATACATAAATGCATATGTCTGTAAATGCACATACACATGCAGGGACACCTATGTACATGTTTGTGTGTGTATATGTACAAATGTGTGTTTGTGTATATGGATCCTGTTAGACCGCATTTTTTAACTTAATGGCTTACTCACCCTGTATGTGGCTGCTCTCCCCTTGCCAGTCTGCATCCTGCTGTGATTCTTTCCTTGCCTGGACTCACCTCCTCCAGGTTGCCTTCCCTTCTGCGTTGACTTCCTCATCCTGGGGGTTGTAGCCCACTGGACTGCCTCTGTGACTGTGTCTTGATGCACTTGGGCCCTGTAACCTCTGGGTGGACTTTCTGTCCCATCAGATACTGTCATATGGCTTTTCATTGACAAGGAAGGAAAGGAGCCTCATCTATAATCATGCCAAGGTGATGTTTTGAAACTTAAGTCCCATCATGTCACTCTTCTGCTTAAAACCTCCCAATGCCTTCTGAGCACACACAAAGTAAAACCCCGCTCCTTCCTGTGGCCACATGGCTGACCTAATATGGTGCCCGCTGCCTGCCTACTCTCAGACTCTGCTTTCTTCTCTGCTTTCTCTTGCTGCACTCCTTCACATCTGGCTTTTCTTTTGATTTCAAAACACATCAAATATTCCTCAGTCAGAGCTGTTGCATTCGCTGCTTACACCTAGAATTTAGAAGATTTGTGGCACACCTACTTTTCCCATGTGGTATCTCCAGTGTCTAGCAGGTTTTCTGGATCATAGTAGATGCTCAACAAATGTTTGCTGGTAAACGAAAGAATATACCAAGCAGATATTATTTTTCTCATTTTTAGACAAGAACACTGAGGCCTGGAGAGATTCTATAATGCACATAAGAATGCACAGCCAAGAGGAGAAGGGAGGGATAAATTACGGTTTGGGATTAACATGTACACACTATTATATATAAAATAGGTAGCCAATGGGGATCTATTGTACAGTGCAGGGAATCATACTCAATGTCTTGTAGTGACCTATAATGGAAAAGAATCTGAAAAAAAGTATATATATGTAAATTATATATAAATAAATTGTGTATATATGAAATTATATATATTATATAAATAACAATTATACATTTATATATATGAAAATTATACATATTGATATATAACTGAATCTCTTTGTACACCTGAAACTAGCACAACATTGTAAATCAGCTACTCTTCAATTAAAAAAAAAATTAAAAAACAAAAGAATACACAGCCACTGATGAGCAGATCTGAGACTCTGGGCCCACTGCCAGTCCTGATGACACTCTGGCTGCTTCTTGACATTAACTGGTGCCATCACACTCCATGTGGAATTTTTTTTTTAAACTTTGGAGGAAGTAGTTACTTTGGGAGTGATGTGTATAATGAAACCATTGCAGCTGTTTGGCATGTTAAATAGGAGACTATGTTCTGTGTTCACTCAGGGCAAGTTCATCAGGATGCACTTTTGTGCCAGAGGCAAGCTGTCATCTGCAGATATCGACATCTGTAAGTAGGCACTGCACTGTCTGATCACTTTTCTTCTAAGTTTTGCAAGAACACCTACATTTGAATCTACTCATGCCTTATTATGCAGATTTGCTTGAAAAATCCCGGGTGATTTTCCAGCAGCCTGGAGAGAGGAACTACCACATATTCTATCAAATTCTGTCTGGGAAAAAGAACTTCGTGGTAAGTGTATTATTCTGGGGCTGAGTGTCATTCTAAAACAAGACAGTTGTCAGATTATCAGACCTGGAAAAGTACTGTTTAATGTCTACTAGCCTGTTTAGAGGGACCTCAGTTTATTTATCCAAAAATGTAAGAAATTGAACCAAATATAAACCCAATGTTCTATAATTTTATATAGGTAGAGAGTAAATGGTAACACTTGTCTTTTTTCAAACACTTTTGGAGGTGGGTAGGATGCCCAGCAGAGGTAAATGAATGTGTGTGTATGCATGTGTGCACACATGTATGTGTGCATGTGTATAAAACGCATTAGATAACTTAAGGTCTTAAATGATTAAAATCACTTATCAAGTGAGTAGTAGAGATGAGGCCAGAGGTGGGAGACATTACTATAGTGTATAGTGGTCAGTGTGAGTTCTATATAGAAGGGAAGATTTGGGTTGGGATATGAAGAATGGGAATGGGGTTTAACCAGAGTGATGAGTGGAGGGCATTTCTGGTAGCAGGAATAGTGTACACAATGTCAGGAAAAGTCAATGCAAAATCAGGGAACAGAGAGAGCAGGTGAACTATAGCAAAGTGTTTTCATAGAAAACTAGGAGAGATCTTATTTGGATGGTTTCTAAACTCAGAAAGTTGAGAGGGTGTTGTGTGCTTGTGTGTGAGTAAGTGTGTGGGGTGTGGTGTTTTGTGGAGGGGGATGGGGTAATGGGAAGTCGTGATCTGTTGATGGGAGTGGCAGTTAAGCTGGTGTGATAGGCAGGATGCTCTGGAGGCAGAAATACTGGGAGAAGTGATTGCAACAGTCCTAGGATAAGACGATGAGACAACAGTCTAAAGTAGGGGTCCCCAACTTCCAGGCCTCAGACTCTTATCTCCTGTCAGATCAATAGCATTAGATTAAAAATAAGATGCACAATAAATGTAATGTACTTGAATCATACTGAAACCAACCCCCTAACCTAGTCTATAGAAGAAATGTCTTCCATGATGTTGGTCACTGGTGCTGGTGCTGAAAAGGTTGGAGACCACTGATCTAAGGCACTAAGGTCTATGGGAATAGAGGGAAAAGGGGGTGAGCTCATGAAAGAGTAGAAAAGTCTTGGCAATGATTGAACCTAGAAATGAGAATGATGACTCAAAAAAATACTCCCAAATTCAGTAATTTGACTAGGATAAAAGAAGTGCCATGAATGGAAATGTAAAAGTAACTTATAGGATAAGAGAATAAATTTCATGTATTCATTCAACAAATATTTATTGTGGGGTCACTATGTATACACTGCTTCTTAAAGGATAGGTGATAGGGAAGTAAACAGGGCCCACAGGTCCTGGCCCTCATGAGCTTACATTCCAGTATGGAAGACAATAACAAATAAGTAAACAAAAAATATAGAATTTCAGACAATGGTAGGTCTATAGAGAAAAATAAAGTGGATGAGGGGATGGAGTGAATTAGGAATTAGTAGGGCAATGAAAGTTTATATTTTATTTAATTTTGTTTCTTGTGGGGGCACACACATGTGGCTTGCAGTTCTGTGACCAGGGACTGAAACTGGGCCACATGGCAGTGAAAGCCTGGTATCTACACAGGTGGTTATATTTTTGATAGAAGAGTCAGGTGAGATCTCTGTAAGGAGGCAATGTTTTGGGAATTCCCTGGCAGTCCAATGGTTAGGACTCTCACTGCTGTGGCCTGGATTTGGTTCCTAGTAGGGGAATGTGAGAGTTGGACTGTGAAGAAAGCTGAGCACCGAAGAATTGATGCTTTTGAACTGTGGTGTTGGAGAAGACTCTTGAGAGTCCCTTGGACTGCAAGGAGATCCAACCAGTCCATCCTAAAGGAGATCAGTCCTGGGTGTTCTTTGGAAGGAATGATGCTAAAGCTGAAACTCCACCTGAACTTTGGCCACCTCATGCAAAGAGTTGACTCATTGGAAAAGACTCTGATGCTGGGAGGGATTGGGGGCAGGAGGAGAGAAGGGGATGACAGAGGATGAGATGGATGGATAGCATCACCGACTCAATGGATGTGAGCTTGAGTGAACTCTGGGAGGTGATGATGGACAGGGAGGCCTGGTGTGCTGATTCATGGGGTCACAAAGAGTCAGACACGACTGAGCAACTGAACTGAACTGAGGGGAACTAAGATCTGGCAAGCTGTGCAGTGAAGGCAGAGGGTGGGGAAGAAGGCCATGCTTTTCCAGACACTTGAATGAGGGAACAAGTAGGCAAAGACTTCTAGGAAGAAACTTCCTCAGGGAAGAAGCAGTGAGTGCAAAGACCCTGAGGCAGGAATGCATTTGGTTTATTCTTGGAATAGCATAACGGCCATTGTTGGGGGCAGAGTGGGGGAATGGAGTGGGTAATGTAGGGTCAGACAGGTAGGGCCAGGCCAAGCAGCACCTCGCATGGCATGGCAGAGAGTTTATGTCTCCAGCACCATGGAAAGTCATTGGAAGGGAAGAATGACAAGCTGATTGGGTTTCAAAGGTGTTTCATCTGGCATTGAGGACAATAGTGCTCCCACAGGAGTGACTGTGGGATGACTGGAGATCCAGGTGAACAAATTGATGGGGAACAATCCCCTCAGACTGTCCTGCTTAGATGAAGTATGGTATGCATCCAGCAGGGTTTTAACTACCTGGTCTCTAACTCCTAAGTGCCCTCAGCAAATAGAGGAAGTTCTACAAACTGGACAGTTGTATTTTGCCATAGGTACAGTTGGTGGTATGAAAGCAGCAGCTGGTCTCCTTACTATCTTCCCTCCATCTCAACCTGGACCAGACTTTTGTTTTTTTTTTTTAGTTTTCCTTTGAGTAGCTCTGCCAGATGACACTCATTTCTATGCAGTGCAGAGCACATGTAGGGTCCAGTGTGGGTACAACAGTGACTGCAAGATTTTTTGGAACATCTCTGTTTTCTAATAGAACTGTCTGAAGACCCTGGGCTGCCATGGAAAATTCCTATCATGAATTCATGAGCTCATGTACTTTGTTGAGTCTGTGGACTGTTGAGATTGATTAGTGTATAAAGACTGACATCTGGTGGTTCAAGTTGAGTATTGTTGTTCACTTGTTTATGACACCAATGATCATTCTTTGGAATATTTAAAAATGTTAAACTGTTTGTATTCATCACTGCCAAAGAAGAGCTTCTGAGTATCCTGAGGAGTGACACAAGAGGGTAGAGCTTAGCATGTGAGGATTGTGTCCAAATTTCCCAAAATAGGAGCATTTGTGTATGACAAGCAAATTAGCTGTGGAAAATGACAGCAGAGGGTGGAGGCTCTGTGGGAGCAATGGCTCCTCCCACAGAAGGAGCCCAGGAAATGGAGTGATGTGTCATCCAAAGAGCCAGCCCCATTTTAACCTCTACTTGGCCTGCAAGATTCCTTCTCCTCCTTTTTTTTTTGGTTAATGCTGATTCTTGTTCCAGGCACAGCTAAAACTTACTCCCTCAGTTCCCTCAGACATGGCTCCTTAAAATTCTTCAGTTTTTTTTTTTTTTTTTTAATGTGAACCATTTTCAAAGACTTTATTGAATTTGCTACAGTCTGCTTCTGTTTTATGTTTTGATTTTTGGTCTCCAGGCATGTAGGTTTTTAGCTCCCCTATCAGGGATCAAATCCCCGCCCCCTGCATTGGAAGGGGAAGTCTTAATCACCGGACCACTAGAGAAGTCCCAAAATCCTTTAGTTCTTAATGCCATTTATATACCACTTATCTACCTTTTATCTTCCTTTATCTAACTATAAAAGTTAATACCACTTATCTTCCTTTTTCTCTTCTTTGATTTTTTCTTTATATTTGTTTATTGTGCCCACTTCTTTCTATTCAACTGCTGTGTAAACTCCAGAAGGAGAGGTCAGGAAACAAATCTTTGCCTCTTGGAATCCTTGACACTTTGCCTAATGCCCTGAGAACTCCATAAAGTGTGTGACAGTACTACACAGTGGTGGCAGCCAAGAGCTGCCCTTGATCTGTGTACTGGGACCCTGAGTGCCTCTGGAGAAGGGAATGGTCAGCATCTGGGCCTGTTTTGGAGCTTATTCAGTTTAACCTCTTTACCCATTAGATCTGTCTTGAACTAGCCTCATATCTTTACTCCCTCCCCTCCCTCCCCACTGGTTATTAGGGGGTGCAAGGTATCTGAATGCTTCCCAACTCCAGAGAATGCTATTCAAATAAGAAGCTATGTGAATGACTCTCTCTGGAGCTGGGCAGTGCATGACCTCTTCAGCTGTACATAGCAGCACTGAGGAACAGGTAATGATGGGTGACGTGACATAAAGGCAGTAGCCACAGAACTCTATTCCTAAGATGATAAACTTCTTTTGGCCCACTATCAGTTTCACCCTTTTTCATAGTAAACAAAATCTTGGAGAACATTCAGCCATTCTGAAAGTAAAAGGTAATGTTAGGATGACATGTGAAACAAAGCCTCGAATGATAAAACACTCACTCTTAATGGGTTCTGCTACTGCTGCTGCTAAATCGCTTCCATCATGTCCGACTCTGTGCACCCCCATAGACGGCAGCCCACCAGGCTCTCCCATCCCTGGGATTCTCCAGGCAAGAACACTGGAGTGGGTTGCCATTTCCTTTTCCAACGCATGAAAGTGAAAAGTGAAAGTGAAGTCGCTCAGTTGTGTCCGATTCTTAGCGACCCCATGGACTGCAGCCCACCAGGCTCCTCCATCCATGGGATTTTCCAGGCAAGAATACTGGAGTGGGGTGCCCTTAATGGGTTCTAGGCATCTCCAAGTGGACAGTGGGCTCTAGAAATGAACTGTTGACACCTATACTTTTTGAAAATGTAAAGCAATTAACTTTTACAGTTAGCATCCTCTCATCCATTCTCTCTCTGCTCCCCACCTCACCTCCCTCCCACCCCATCCTCCAAATGCCCACAGCCTGGTCAACAATCTTCTATATGGGTCCTTTCTGTCCTAGACAGTCTCTCTGACTCAATAGTGTCTCATGAAATGCATATACTTTTTTTCATTCTCTCAAGGCCATTTCTCACGGTAGAAATGATATTAATTAAATAAAGGAATCCCTGTTTACATGATACTCTTGCGAAAAACTCAATCCTCAATCCTATTAAAATTTATTGCTCCTTGAAAAGAAGTTTTGAAAAGGCCCAGTGGGGAAGATGGTTTGAGCTAAAGGCCTTTTTGGGTTCCTCAAACACTCTTGCTTCTCTAGAGTGGCCACCTCCTGCCAAGGGCAACTGCCCCAGGGAATGGTTACGCCAGTGCAGCAGCCATATTTCTAGTTGTAAGGAGATAGTGAAAAGTCCATTGGGTGTGCTAAATGACTTCTAGAAATGATGCTTCTGGAAGAGGGGAGATTGAGGGAGAATTCACATGTAGCACTTAGGCCCAACATTCTGGCTTATTACCAACCCCCTCCTGAATCTTGGCTCTTTCCTCCACCTGGTCCTCAAGTCCTCAGGCACACAGTGTTCTTGCTCTCTGCTTCATCTCCCTCTGTGCATGTCCAGTGTTGAGCTTGCACAGAAGACCCTCCTTCTGTCTATTACAAAGGAGGACATGGAACCCTGTCATAGTCACTCACACAGGTTGGAGCAGTGGGTGGCATAGTCTAGCAGAAGCACTAGAGACTATGTTCTTAATTCAGTTTATCATTAATTTGACTCTGGGCAATTAGTATGCCTTTCTAGCCTTTTATTTTCCTTATATTTAACATGGAGAAAACAATGTCAGATATAGCACATTTGATTGTAATGACTAGGACAAAATGATAAAAAATGATATAATAAACATGAGTAAAATAAAAATTCTATAAAAGGTGAATCTAGACTGATCTAAAAGGTAATCTTGGCAGAGGAATCTTGGAACATAGATTTTGTTTTTAATGTCAGCCAACTAAAACATGATGAACTGATGAACTATGGAATGAGGTTCGTGACATTGTACAGGAGACAGGGATCAAGACCATCCCCATGGAAAAGAAATGCAAAAAAACCAAAATGGCTGTCTGGGGAGGCCTTACAAATAGCTGTGAAAAGAAGAGAAGTGAAAAGCAAAGGAGAAAAGGAAAGATATAAACATCTGAATGCAGAGTTCCAAAGAATAGCAAGAAGAGATAAGAAAGCCTTCTACAGCGATCAATGCAAAGAAATAGAGGAAAACAACAGAATGGGAAAGACTAGAGATCTCTTCAAGAAAATCAGAGATACCAAAGGAACATTTCATGCAAAGATGGGCTCGATAAAGGACAGAAATGGTATGGACCTAACAGAAGCAGAAGATATTAAGAAGAGGTGGCAAGAATATACAGAAGAACTGTACAAAAAAGATCTTCATGACCCAGATAATCACGATGGTGTGATCACTGACCTAGAGCCAGACATCCTGGAATGTGAAGTCAAGTGGGCCTTAGAAAGCATCACTACGAACACAGCTAGTGGAGGTGATGGAATTCCAGTGGAGCTATTCCAAATCCTGAAAGATGATGCTGTGAAATTGCTGCACTCAACATGCCAGCAAATCTGGAAAACTCAGCAGTGGCCACAAGATTGGAAAAGGTCAGTTTTCATCCCAATCCCAAAGAAAGGCAATGCCAAAGAATGCTCAAACTACCGCACAATTGCACTCATCTCACACGCTAGTAAAGTAATGCTCAAAATTCTCCAAGTCAGGCTTCAGCAATATGTGAACCGTGAACTTCCTGATATTCAAGCTGGTTTTAGAAAAGGCAGAGGAACCAGAGATCAAATTGCCAACATCCGCTGGATCATGGAAAAAGCAAGAGACTTCCAGAAAAACATCTATTTCTGCTTTATTGACTATGCCAAAGCCTTTGACTGTGTATATCACAATAAACTGTGGAAAATTCTGAGAGAGATGGGAATACCAGACCACCTGATCTGCCTCTTGAGAAATCTGTATGCAGGTCAGGAAGCAACAGTTAGAACTGGACATGGACCAATAGACTGATTCCAAATAGGAAAAGGAGTACATCAAGGCTGTATATTGTCACCCTGTTTATTTAACTTATATGCAGAGTACATAATGAGAAACGCTGAACTGGAAGAAACACAAGCTGGAATCAAGATTGCTGGGAGAAATATCAATAACCTCAGATATGCAGATGACACCACCCTTATGGCAGAAAGTGAAGAGGAACTAAAAAGCCTCTTGATGAAAGTGAAAGTGGAGAGTGAAAAGGTTGGCTTAAAGCTCAACATTCAGAAAACAAAGATCATGGCATCTGGTCCCATCACTATATGGGAAATAGATGGGGAAACAGTGGAAACAGTGTCAGACTTTATTTTTCTGGGCTCCAAAATCACTGCAGATGGTGACTGCAGCCATGAAATTAAAAGACGCTTACTCCTTGGAAGGAAAGTTATGACCAACCTAGATAGCATATTCAAAAGCAGAGACATTACTTTGCCAACAAAGGTTCACCTAGTCAAGGCTATGGTCTTTCCTGTGGTCATGTATGGATGTGAGAGCTGGACTGTGAAGAAGGCTGAGCGCCAAAGAATTGATGCTTTTGAACTGTGGTGTTGGAGAAGACTCTTGAGAGTCCCTTGGACTGCAAGGAGATCCAACCAGTCCATTCTGAAGGAGATCAGCCCTGGGATTTCTTTGGAAGGAATGATACTCAAGCTGAAACTCCAGTATTTTGGCCACCTCATGCGAAGAGTTGACTCATTGGAGAAGACTCTGATGCTGGCAGGGATTGGAGGCAGGAGGAGAAGGGGACGACAGAGGATGGGATGGCTGGATGGCATCACTGACTCAATGGATGTGAGTCTGAGTGACCTCCGGGAGTTGGTGATGGATAGGGAGGCCTGGCGTGCTGCGATGCATGGGGTCGCAAAGAGTCGAACACGACTGAGCAACTGATCTGATCTGATCTGAACTAAAACATGCCTCCACCCTAAAGTACAGCATTTTCTGTACGGTTTAAGTATATGATTCCTCTAGCCTCCTTGAGGGAAAGGACTATTTCAGTTTTGTATCCTTTCCTCCTCCCATAGCATATGCCTACAGTAAAGAAAATAGGTTAAGTAAATGCTTTGATTTGAAAGACATGGAGATGATGCTTGCATTTGAGCTGGGTGAAGGGACAAGGCATTGTGGCACCCAGGTGTCTGGCCTGGGTATGTTGGTGACATTCACTTGCATAAGGAGCCACAGAAGAATAGCTTCAGGGCAGACACACTAAATATCATTATTTCAATTGTGGTAATACTGGGTTTGAGCTACTTGTGGCCATTCACCTTGAAATGTCTAACAGGAAGTTGGAGATCTAGGTCTGGAGCTCAGAAAATATAGATTTAAGGGTCATCAGTAAAGTCCTGAATGCATAAAGTACAGAGAGAGCATACATCTTGATAGCATACAGTCAGGACAGTATTTGATACCCTTGATGACTCCCTTTTCCTGAAAATCTTCCCCCTTGACCTCCAATGTACTACCCTCTTTTATTTCTCTCCTAAACCTCTGGGCCTTGCTTAGCAGGTTTCTCTCTTTTATCCAGCACATGAATTTAGAGGGCCCTGGGGCTCAGTCCTTGGCTTTGTCTTATGATGATAGATCATCTAGACTGACAGCTTTAAAGATCATTTCTATCTGATGACTTGCAAAGTTTGATCCTAAGTCTAGACTTCTCTTTAGCATTCCAGACTCACAGAGAGCAGACGTTTTAATGTCTCCACTTGGATGTTTAATAGGTGTCTCAAACTTCACATGCCTACAACCTAGTTCCTAAACTCCACCCCACCAGACCTATTCCCACCAGTGTTTAGTAGCTCATCTGAAGGCATCTCCATCCTTGTGCTTGCCTGGGCACAAACCCTTGGAGTTATCCTTGATCAGAATTTTCTCCCACATTATTCTCATTTGTTTCATCAGCAAATCCTGTTGACTCTACTCCATTCAAAATCCAAGCTCTGGCTACTTCTTACGATGTCTGCTGTTACCCCCAAGTCAAGTGCCATTTTTTCCCTCCTTAATTAACTCTTTCTTGTTATCCCTGATTCCACCCTCTCCCTCTGTCTTTAACCACAGCTACAGTAAATTAAAAAAAAAAAAAAATCAGATGATGTCACTCTTCTGCTCAAAAATCTCTTGTGACTTCCTATCTCACATAGAGCAGAAATGCCCAAATCCTCACCATGACCTGTGAGGCACTATAATCTGGCCTCTGGATGCTTCTTGGACCTCATGGACTACTCTTTCTTTTACCAACCTTAGCCACTCAAAATTCCAGGCAAGCACCCCACCTCAAGGCCTTTTCATTTGCTTTTTTTCTTTTTAGAAATTTCTTCCTGTACTTACTTATGACTCTCTCCTGTAACTCTCTTTACTCAAATGTCACCTTATGGAGGCCTTCTCTGATCACTGGGTTAAAAATGGAAACTCTGCATATCCAAGACTTTTTATTCCTTTTCCTTTTTATTTTTCTCCTTAGCACTTACTACTGTTTTACATGTCATATTTTTACTCATTTATTTTTAATTCTGTCTTCTGTTGGAAAATAAGCTTTATGAGGGCAGGAATGACATTTTTTTTCACTGATGTATCCATAAAACTTACAATAATTCCTGGCATATTACTGGATCTCCAATAGATATTAATATAAAGTGAGGCATGAGGAATAATATAAGGAGATTCCTGAGAAGTATTAACATTTAAAGGACATTTAGATCTCCATTGAAATAAATACTTTAAAAATTATTATGAATTATGTTTCTGTTTAAAATATATATTATACTTGGATTCAGCCTGATTTATTTTTGGTTAGCCCAGTTACTTTTATCAAATAGCTTTATTGAAGTATTATTGACCTAAGTGTAAACATTGACGTGTGTATCTATGAGGTGAAACCATCATCACAATTGAGATAATGCATATATGCATTCAAAAGTTTTCCAGTCTCTTGAAATCCCTCCCTCCTGCCCCTTCTCACTCCTTCAAGCCCTCCTCTCCCAACCCAGTCCCTACACAACCACTAATGTGCTTTGTCACGACAAATTAGTTAATGTTTCTAGAATTTTATAAGATGGAATCTTGCAGTGGATACTCTTTTGTCTGGCTTATTTCACTCAGCAAATTATTTTGAGATGCTTCCTTGCTGTAGCACATGTTCATAGTGCATTCTTTTGTTTGCTGAGGAATAATTAATGATGAACATTTGGATTGTTTCCAAATAGAGCATTTGGAACATTCACATAGTCCAATTTCTTTATTTCTAACTTCAGGATAATAGAACTTCAGTTCATTGAGTGCTAAACAGAAAACTCAGATGGGCTCTATAAAACTTCACTGGGAGTGGTCAGGCTTTAAGAGGTTAATGTGATTTGGCCCAGTTGACTGCAGACATGCTGCTGATGGCCTGCCTTGGCTTCAGCCTGCATTATGTTTCCTGACTAAGTGAATCATGTCAGGAGTCTTAGACATATCAGAGGTGCAGCAGTGAACACACTAGCTGATTTATGGATCCCTTGAAAGACAGACTCAGCCTCCTAACAGGAAGGACATGATGTGACAGGTTATACTGCTAGTGTTCCCTGGGTTTTGACCCCAGTTTCTGCCTGCTGCCTAGCTTTTGAAGCTCAGGCCTGTCATAATTTTACAAACCATTTGTTGTTGTTGTTCTTTGGCCCTCAACCACATATCTAGGCCAAATTCCTGTTTGCAAAGTTTTGCCAACATGCATTATCTGTTTGTTTTTTTTTTTTTCTTTCCACACCAATTCAAGTGGCTGCAATTGAATCTGCTTTCCGACTTGGCCTGTCTGGTCTTCTCTTAGGAGGCATTAGAACATGACTGACAAGTTAATAGAGGGCAGAAATTGATTGCAGAGGTTTGGGTGTAGAATATGGATTTTATTTTGGCTTGTTTACAAGTATGCTGTAAGCCGTAAGAGTAAACTGTGAATATTGGTCAATTATTTTCTGAAGCATTGTGGATTTCTGTAAGCTGTTTAACTGATGGTTTTCCCGCTGCAGATGTGTGCCTGGTGTCTGAAAATCCCTCTGACTTTCACTTTTGCTCTCATGGAACAGTTGCTGTGGAGAGCTTGGATGATGCTGAAGAACTGCTGGCCACGGATGTAAGGCTTGTTAGTTATCAGAGCAAAGTCTGGTAATGACAGTGAGACATGGAAAAAAGCATCTTAGATCTCCTCTCTTCCGGAGGGTCCTGGAGAAGTGACCTTCCTTCCCATAGGGGTGGAGAGTGGAAGGTGCCCCTATAGGACTGCTTCTGTCCAGAGTTTTATACTTATTTATTTTGTCAGTATAGTAACTTTGATACATATAGAAAAATAAGAAGATGCTTCAATGCAATGATAACCACTGTTTTCATTCTTTTATTTTTTTTCTCTTTGGGATTTCTGTTATGTAGTTGTTTTGGTGTTTTTTTAAATCAAAGATCATAATCATTCTACATATGCTATTTGATATATCATTTGCTTTTTGATTAACACTTAGCATTTTCAGTGTTATTATAAACTCTTCATAAACATTTAATGGATACTTAATATTTTATCAGACATTTGTCCTATAGTTTATTTAACCATTCTCCTATTGTTAGACTCAAGGTTGAGAGTTTTTTTTCCTACTATGGTGAATATCTTTGTAGGTGAGTACATTCCTGAATATCAGATTCATCTTATGCTAGATTTCTAAAAGGTAGGATTATGAAATTTTTATGGTCTCTTGATACATATTCTAAATGAACTACTAGAAGGATTACCAATTTCCACCCTCCTGGAGTGTGTGAGAACACACTTCTTACCATGTGCAGTGGCTTCTTAGGAGGCTGTTCTTTGGTGACATCGTTCTTCTTTTCTTAAATACTTCCTTTTGCCAGTCGTCAAAATGAATCTGGAATAAATATGGGAGAACATATGGGATCCCAGAAATAAGCAACCCATCAGATATGGTGCTACTTTATCCCATAATCATGAAAGGCAAAGTAATTGAGCTCATATAGCCAGTTAATGATAGATTATTGGAAGGGAAAAGAGAGGAACAGGAGAGGAGAAGGCATCTGAGGAGAGTTCTAAAACTACTGAGTTAAACAAGTCAAGTCATATGCCTTCCTAATTCTCTTTTAGAGGGATGAGGAGGCTACAGGTGACCAAGAGCCAACAGGGCACTTTCAAGCCAATTTGCATTAGTTTGAACAGAACTGTCACACTTCAGGGCTGTGGTGATCCATCTCCTTCCCTCCGGCAGGCAGCCCAAGGCCCACAAGTGGAGGGAGGTGTGATACACAGCGGAGGTGAGGTGCTTACTGCAGCCATTAGGCAAATGAATACTTGGCCATCTGCTTCTCTTTCTACAGCAAGCCATGGACATCTTGGGCTTTCTTCCTGAAGAGAAGTATGGATCTTATAAACTCACTGGAGCCATCCTGCACTTTGGAAACATGAAATTTAAGCAGAAACCCAGAGAAGAGCAAGTGGAAGCAGATGGCACAGAAAGTAAGGATTACTTTTGAAAACAGGGCATACAGGTGCTTCAAATCCTTGACCCTAGGCCTACTCCTTTCCTTGCAGTTACCTCATCTCTTGGTTTTTAGGAAATGTTGAAATTAATCAGTGATCTTCCTCAATTGATGCCCCCCAAATATTATATCTTTCACTCATCATTTCTTTGTAGAGTCCTTGTATCTCAGAATAAGACACATTCCTTAATTAATTATTGACGATGCCAGTAAATTTGCTAAACTTGGATGATAGTAGGATTGACTAAGATACAGTGTGCCTTCAGCATATAGACTCTGGAGAAAAACAGAAAAAGGAGCAAATCACTATGAGATGCATGAAGTGACATAATGAAGGTGTGAACAAAGATTTTTAGAATTCCAAAGCTGGAGTGTTCACTACGTTGAAAACAAAATGGCTTTTTTTCCCTTTGCTTTTTATTCCCATTATAAAAATTTATAGTCATGCCTACTTACCAAAAAAATCTATAGTAAGTGATCTGTCTAGAATGATCATTAAAATAGAAAATCACAATTATGAAAAGAAGGAATAATAGTCATAATGACTTCATTTAATAAATTCCTGGCATCTGAAACAAAAAGAATAAAGAATATTCACTCAAATCTTTCAACAAATATTTTTAAAAATTTTGTATTTTCAATTGTGGTAAAATATATACAACATAAAATCTTACCCATTTTTAAGTGTTTATATCAGTGGCATTAAGTACTTTCACATTGTTGTGCAACCACCATTGCTCTTAATCACCAGAACTTTTTTGTCATCCCAAACTGAAACTCTGTATAAAGCAATAACTCCCTATTACTCCCTTCCCCTAATCCCTAGAAAGCATTAGTTTACTTTCTGCCTCTATGAATTTGACTATTATGCGTACTTTATAAATGGAATCATATGATGTTTGTCCTTTTGTGTCTGATCTATTTCACTTAGCATAATGTTTTCAGAACATGTTGCAGTAAGTGTCAGAATTTCATTCCTTTTTAAAGGCTAAATAATATTCCACCACATATATATTCTACTTTTTGTTTACCTGCTCATTTGCAGACATGTGAGTTGCTTCTACTTTTCACTACTGAGTAATGCTGCTGTTAACATTAGTGTTCACATATCTGTTTGAGCCTGTGCATTTATCCTTTTTTGTCTATATCTAGAAGTAGAATTGCTGGATTAAATGGTAATTCTGTGTTTAATCTTTGAGGAACCTCCATACTGTTTCTCTATGGTGGCAGCAACATTTCACATTCCCACCAGTGATGCACAAGGGTTCCAGTTTTTCTACATCCTCACCAACACTTGCTGGTTTCTGTTTTTTGATAAGAGCCATCTGTATGGGCACATGGTGGTATCTCAGTTGTGGTTTTATTTTCATTTCCCTAATGATTAGTGGTGTTGAGTATCTTTCATGGACTTAATCAGTTCAGTTCAGTTCTGTCGCTCAGTCGTGTCTGACTCTTTGTAACCCCATGAATCACAGCACGCCAGGCCTCCCTGTCCATCACCAACTCCCGGAGTTCACTCAGACGTTTGTATATCTTCTTTGGAGAACTATCTATTCAATTCCTTTGCCTGTTTTTGCATTGAGTTGTTTGTGTTTCTATTGTTTCACAAGTAGTTTCTGAAGCCAGTCTGTGCAGGGACTGTACTTGGTGCTAGAGATATACCTGTGAACAAGATATCATCTCTGTCTTGACTGTCTAGTGTGGAAGATAGACAATATATACATAAATGGACAAATGCATGCATGAAATCAGAATGAAAAAGCAGAGTAAAACAATAAAGAATAATAGGAATTGAAGGTTTTCGTTGATAGGGTGGTCAAAAAGCCCCCTGAGAGAAGAGGACACTGGCGCTCAGATGAGAACACAGTGAGAGAAGGTGCTCTGTCGCTGTTGTTGTTCAGTCACCCAGTCGTGTCAATTGTTAGTACAATGTATACACTGTACCAACATATTAATATATACTTTCATGGTCTCTTGTTGCCTTTTTTTGTTATTTTTGTTGTTGTTTTTTTGCTTTCTCCATGCTTTGAAACAAAGTTTTAAAAATTATTTTTATTAAAAAGCTAGATATAATTATTAAGCAGAAGATACAGATAAGCAAATGAAGCAAGTCATCTCATCCAATCTCCCTGGTGGTTCCTTCTCAGCTATTTTGCTGGTGCATCCTCATCGTCCTTACTTCTAACTGCTCCAGAACTGCTGGTCTCAACTCTTGACCCTTTTCTCTGCTCATTTTTTAGCTGATTATCTCAAACTCAACTTGTATAGAACCTCTTCGTGCCCCTGCTACCAACTCTTCATTTCTCAGTCTTCCTACTAAATGTCACCTGGACTCTCGCAGTTGCCCTGACTCAAATCACGGGTAGCTTAGAGTCATCCTGAATGCCTCTCTTTCTCATTGTCTCTACCTTTAAACATGCGTAAAACTCACACCCATCCACAGCTATCACGTTCACTGCCGCCACCTAGCCTAGCCTCCATTTCTTACCAGACAGTCCAGAGAGCCTCCTTCCTGATCTCCCTGCCTCCACCCTCACCCCATTACTGTGCACAGAGCAGCCAGCAACAACCCTGTCACAGTATAAGCCATTCCACATCCCCTCCTCTCACAGATGGCTCCCATCTTACTCAAAATAAGCTCCGAATCCTCAGTATAGCCTCCTTGTCTTCTCTGATGTCTCTCCAAATCTCTCTCTAATCCCGTCTCCCTATTGTGACTGATAATATGAAATTTATCTTTGGTCTTTGTCCTAGTTTATGGCACAGAGCTCTTAATTTGGAATTTTCTGAGTTATGAGATAGATAAAGGTGCATTTTATGTTAACAAGGTGACTTTTGGACTGTGCCTATAGATGGGGTCTGGTCACCACAAGAACTAACCTAGAGTTGGAACTTTCAGTCCCATCTGTCAGGACAGAGGAGAGGGGCTGGAGATGAAGTTCAGTCACCAGTGGTCAATGCCTATGTAATGAAGCCTCCATGAAATCTTAAAAGCACAGTGTTCAGAGAGCTTTTGGGTTGCTGAACTTGTGGAAATTTGGTGAGATTGGCATCCCTGGAGGGGGTGTGGAGGCTCTGCACCCTTTCCCCATAACTTTCTCTAGGCATCTCTCCTATTTAGCTATTATTGAATTATATTCTTTTATAATAAATCATTGATTTACTACATAAAGTGTTTTTCTGAGTTCTGTGAGCCTCTAGCAAATTCAGTTCAGTTCAGTTAAGTCATGTCTGACTCTTTGAGACCCCATGGACCACAGCACACCAGGCCTCCCTGTCCATCACGAACTTCCAGAGTTTACTCAAACTTATGTCCATTGAGTCGGTGATGCCATCCAACCATCTCATCCTCTGTTGTCCCCTTCTCCTCCTACCTTCCATCTTTCCCAGCATCAGGGTCTTTTCAAATGAGTCAGTTCTTCACATCAGGTGGACAAAGTATTGGAGTTTCAGCTTCAGCATCACTCCTTCCAATGAACACCCAGGACTGATCTCCTTTAGGATGGACTGATTGGATCTCCTTGCAGTCCAAGGGACTCTGAAGAGTCTTCTCCAACACCGCAGTTCAAAAGCATCAATTCTTTGGCACTAAGCTTTCTTTATAGTACAACTCTCACATCCATACACAACTACTGGAAAAACCATAGCCTTGACTAGATGGACCTTTGTTGGCAAAGTAATGTCTCTGCATTTTAATATGCTGTCTAGGTTGTTCATAACTTTTCTTCCAAGGAGCAAGCGTCTTTTAATTTCATGGCTGCAATCACCATCTGCAGTGATTTTGGAGCCAGAAAAATAAAGTCTGACACTGTTTCCACTGTTTCCCCATCTATTTGCCATGAAGTGATGGAACCAAATGCCATGATCTTAATTTTCTGAGTGTTGAGTTTTAAGCAAAGTTTTTCACTCTCCTCTTTCACTTTCATCAAGAGGCTCTTTAGTTTTTCTGCTTTCTGCCAGAAGGGTGGTGTCATTTGCTTATCTGAGGTTATTGATATTTCTCTCGGCAATCTTTACTCCAGCTTTTGCTTCATCCAGTCCAGCATTTCTTATGATGCATTCTACATATGTTAAATAAGCAGGGTGACGATATACAGTCTTGACATACTCCTTTCCCTATTTGGAACCAGTCTGTTGTTCCATGTCCAGTTCTAACTATGGCTTCTTGACCTGCATACAAATTTCTCAGGAGGCAGGTCAGATGGTCAGGTATTCCCATCTCTATAAGAATTTTCCACAGTTTGTTGTGATCCACACAGCCAAAGGCTCTGGCATAGTCAATAAAGCAGAAGTAGATGTTTTTCTGGAACTCTCTTGCTTTTTTGATGATCCAACGGATGTTGGCAATTTGATATCTGGTTCCTCTGCCTTTTTTAAATCCAGCTTGAACATCTGGAAGTTCACTGTTCACATACCTTTGAAGCCTGGCTTGGAGAATTTTAAGCATTACTTTACTAATGTGTGAGATGATTGCAATTGTGCAGTAGTTTGAACATTCTTTGGCATTACCTTCTTTTAGGATGGAATAAAAACTGACCTTTTCCAGTCCTGTGGCCACTGCTGAGTTTTCCAAATTTGCTGGCATATTGAGTGCAGCACTTTCACAGCATTACCTTTTAGGATTTGAAATAGCTCAACTGGAATGCCATTACTTCCACTAGTTTTGTTCGTAGTGATGTTTCCTAAGGCCCACTTGACTTCACATTCCAGGATGTCTGGCCCTAGGTGAGTGATCACACCATCGTGATTATGTGAGTTGTGAAGATCTTTTTTGTATAGTTCTTCTGTATATTCTTGCCACCTCTTCCTAATATCTTCTGCTTCTGTTACATCCCTACCATTTCTGTCCTTTATTGTACCCATCTTTGCATGAAATGTTCCCCGGGTATCTTTAATTTTCTTGAAGAGATCTTTAGTCTTTCCCATTCTATTGTTTTCCTTTATTTCTTTGCACTGATCACTGAGGAAGGTTTTCTATCTCTCCTTGCTATTCTTTGGAACTCTGCATTCAAATGGGTATATCTTTTCTTTCCTTCTCTGCCTTTCACTTCTCTTCTTTTCATAGCTATTCTTAAAGCCTCCTCACACAATCATTTTGCCTTTTTGCATTTCTTTTTCTTGGGGATGGTCTTGATCCCTGCCTCCTATACAATGCCACGAACCTCTGTCCATAGTTCTTCAGGCACTCTGTCTATCAGATCTAATCCCTTGAAAATTAAATCTAGCAAATTAACTGAACCCAAGTAGGGTGTCGTTGGAACCTCCAAACTATAGCTGGTTGGTCAATAGCCTAAGCAACAACCTAGACTTTCATTTGGCTTTTGAAGTGGAGGAAGCAGTCTTGTATTAATAGGACTGCACTCAACCTGTGGAATCTGAGGCTGTCTCAGGTAGTTGGTGTCAGAATTGTGCTGAACTGTAGGACTTCCATCTGGTGTCACACAACTGCTTGGTGCGGATGCACCCACCTCAGTGGAATCAGGGGCAGAGCTCTCATCTACCCTTTCCCCAGTCTCTCACTCCTCTCACTCAATCCACTGATCTCTTGGCTCTTCTGGGAGTATGCAGGCAATCCTATTGCAGGACTTTTTCACCAACTCCTCTTCTATCTGGAACTCTTCCTAGGTATCCTCATGGCTCACTCCCTCACTTTGTCAAGGTGCCATCTTGGCTGTCATCTTATCAAAACTCTTCCCTGACGACCCCCACCTCCTTCTTATCATTCTCTATCTCCTTACTCTGAATATTTTTGTTTGTGTCATTCATAATAGCTGCTTTTTATTGGCTGTCTTACTTCCCAGTCTCCATAAGATGGGAGCTCCAAAAGAGCAGGGGTCTAATTAGGTGTGCACTGCTGTATTTCCAGGCATTAATACAGTGTCTGGCTCTGTATTATAGTAGCACTTACCATAGTAGTAATCAATTATTTGTTAAATGAATCCTACCTACTCAGGGACAATAGTTAATATCATAGGACATATCCTTTTTTTTTCTTTTCTATTTGAGTGACTTTCTCACTATACTCATAAATATTAGCAGTTGTTTTCCACTTGTCAATTAGCCAGGTTTTATTTTATTTTTATGTATTAATAAAGCTAACATTTGTTTAGGCTATCAACTATTTATATTGTTTCTTTTTTAAATTTTTGTTTCCATCATTAGCCCATTTTTAAAATTGAGGCACCGATTTTTTCTTTATTGATTTCTAAGGGCTCTTAATTTATTAAGCCTTGGTAATTTTCTTCCAGTTAATCATTTAGGAAGTAGTTGAAGGTGTTGGACAGATGGAGAAGAGAGTGAAAAGAGGAAGGGCCCCAAACCAAAGGGGACATTCTTAGCTTTACCTCTTTCTTGAGTTCAAGTCCCACATTTCTAACTTTCTACTGCATGTTCTCCTGCTACCCTAAACTCTGCATGGAAAAACTCAGTGCATCATCTTCTTCAAGTGATGGCTCGCTGTTGACTCTTCTATTCATATTCACAGTGCTGTCCTTCTCTCTGCTTCTCGGGCTAGAAGCATCTTCATCATGTTTCTCAGTCTTTTGCTCTTTCTTGTTACTAGTTTAGACTTTTCAGCCTCTTGCACTCCACTGTCCCACAGTAGGTTCACTTTCTGTAAGTGCCTCCCTCTGGTCTGCCTTCCACACTTCCACAAAATTAATCTTTCTGATTAGTTTGCCATTAATTTGCCATGCTGATTAATTTGCTGTTCTAATTTGCCATTTCTCTGCCAAAAGCCCCTTTAATATATACCCATTATTTAAATAATACCTTCCAAAGGTATCAGATGTCTCCTGTGGCCACAAGTTACCTGCTCTTCTGTTTATCTCACTTTCTAACTTCTTGGTCCAATCTGCCATCTCTGACCATCACTGCACTGCCCGCCTCTGGGCCTTTAAGTCATGTTGGTCTCTGTCTCAGAAATGCTTGTTCTCCCATATTTGCCCATCAAAACCCTCCTCATCCTGCAAGGCTCAGACTAAATGTTGTTTCTTTCTTGAAATCTTCCCTGTTCATGCAGTCCAAAAGAGATCTTTCTCTCTCTTTCAAACTTTGATGATACTCATAATTTGTCTCTTCACAGACAGTTGTTTTATGGACTTGCTATTTTTGCCTGTTTTATTTACTGTCGTGAATTATAAACTCCTTGATGTCAAGGATTTTTGTCTTGTTTATCTGTCTTCTTAGCATCTGGTACCAGGCCTTGCACATAGCAAGTGCTCAGAAACTGTTCAATAAATTAAGAAAGGGTCAACAGCTCAGAAACCACATTATAACCTTATATATAAGATGAATTGAAGGTCATTTTCAAAACCGTTTTTTACATTCCCATATTGCGATTTGAGAAAACTGGATTTTGTTTCTCTCTTTATATCTTGTTATTTATACATCAGACTGTACTGGGGGAGAATTGTCCCTTTGTTTTTCTCTACTTCCTTATCTGTTCTCAGGTGCCATCAGAATTGTTCTCTCCGTCTTCTAATTATACTTACCAAATCTGGATACCATTCTCTAGAGAGTAGTTCTCAGACTTGGCTGCACATTAGAATCACCGGGGGAGCTTTTCTGTTCCTGAAGCTCAGGCCTTACCCAGACCAAAGGAAATCAATCTCTGAGGGTGGATGCAAGCATCAGGGTTTGTGGTTACAACTTGCCAGGTGACCCCAATGTGCAGCCAGGGTTAAGGACTGTTCTCCAACCCTCGTACCCTCATGTGTATCAGAGTCGCCTGGTGAAATGCTAAAAATAAACCCTAACCTCCTCTAGTGAGCAAGTACTTTGTTCTTTTATGAACTCTGATCCTGATCCACACCAGTGACGAGAACCCTTCTAGCTAAACCTCTCCTAGGTAAGACGATATAACCTGATTAAAATTCATGGTTTTATCCACCAGGTCCTAGAAAATGATGTTTATTTTGGTGGGATTTTTATAAAGCTTCTTCTGGGAATACATCAGGTCACACAATGAACATATGTTTACAGGCGGTGCTGTCTTCATGATGGCATCTCCTGAATGTTAGAAAGACGTTTTTTCACCAATTTAAACTATTTTCATCTAGGTTGTAACACTATAAACTTTTAATGCAAAGGAAGTAATTTTTAGGAGGGGAACGTGACAACTGTTATTTTCTGTTAAAAAAAAGATAAATAACATGTGATGTTTAATGTACGCCTTTGGGATAAATCCAAGGCACACTATTCTGTCTGCAGATCCTTGAATGTCTCTGGAGTGGAAGAGAAATAATTCTGTAACGTTGAAGGCTATTTCTGTTAGAGCTTAAGGTGGGATACTACAGAGAATTTGGGTTTCCTTTGTTCATGAATGAAAATAGGCTCAAAGAACTGTCATTAACACTGGAAAAAGATTGGTGAAATTGAGACTATTATTACCTACCTTGTCCATCTGAATGCTTCCAAAACATAGAGAGCTGAAGTCCTGTCTGTTTTTCCTGGATGGATATTGTGGAATTGTTCATTTTTCACATCATTGGTTACTGTTCAGCTCCACTCAGATTCATCAGGCACGTTACATTTCTCCCTTCCTTTGAAATATTTTCATTTTGGGTTAGATGCTCTTTAAATTCTCCTTTGGCTCAAAAAGTCTTTGATTCTGACCCCTTGGCTTTTCAACTTGAAATAATCAGACTTTTGTCTCCAAACATGGTGCTCTTAACAAGAATAACTCAGTATAGGATTGGAATGTCTGCTATACTTTTGATTTTTCCACTTATTTTCCCAAACAGTCTTTCTTTGCATTTTGAAAGATTTCATAGCAATGGAGTTCCTAGGCCATTATCACTGATTAGGAGTAGATGTAGAATTTGTAGATACATTTCTAGAATGTATAATATATATTGACTTTGCACACTAAGTCGCTTCAGTTGTGTCTGACTCTTTGTGACCCTATGGACCATAGCCGACCAGGCTCCTCTGTCCATGGGATTCTCTAGGCAAGAATACTGGAGTGGTGGGTTTCTATTTCCTTTAGTTAACAAATAAATCAAACATTTCAAGCTTTTCTAGTCTTTGTGAAAACTTTAAAGGCCCCACAAAAAGGAAATGGATATTGTTAATACAGATGACATATAGCTATTTAATTGTGTTTTGTTTTTAATTTATTCTCTATTTGTGGTCATTGCTCAGGAAATTTTGTACTTCTTAATGAAGTAAGGAAAGACTGCATTTCCTTCTATTCTAAGACATTAACTTTTTGGAATGACTACATCAGATATATATCTCAGGATTCATTTAAAATGGGAGACAGCAGAGAGGTTTCAACTGAGCAAAATATTCCTTTTGTTTGATAACTGAAAAAAACATGCAGTTTAAAATGTGTTTATAGCTTTTCACCTGTGGCATTCTTTTGTGTTATTATCATTTTTTTAATACCTAATGTGATACATGCTTATTTACTTTTCCTTCTGATAACACTCATTCTTCATTTCTTTCCTTAGAAAATGGAAATACCACTCTATGTAAGAATAATTGTGTGGGTTGTAAGTCTTCTTGTTAGGCAGCAGAGGGCACTGTGGGGCAAACACTCACAGGAAGAGGAGCAGTGTTTGAGAGATACTGGACAAGTGTCCTGGCTTCTGTTGATAGGTCTTGAATTACCCAAATATATGGTCCAAGTTCTGGTTCCATTGAAAGGAGCTACAAATATATACGTAGAAGGGGAAAATAGGCAAATAATGAAAATATGATTTTCATCCTCTTCAAATGAACAATTCTTTTCAGAAGAGGGCCAATATCAAGAAATGGATTTTTTTTTAAATTGGGCTCTAATTCTCATATTATAAAATTATTCTTTAAAAATATACAGTTCAGTGAGTTTGAGCATATTCAGAAGGTGGTTTGACTAACATGTCATTACTCCCAAAAAGAGATCTTATATACAAAGATAGTTACTCTCCATTCCTTCTTCCCCTAGCCCCTGGCAACTACAAATCCACTTTCTGTCTCTCTAGATTTACCTATTCTGGACAGTTCATATAAATAAAATCATATAATATATGGCCTTTGTGTCTGGCTTCTTCACTTTGATGTTTTCAACCCTCAATCATGTTGCAGCATACATTAATACTTCATTCTTTTTTGTAGTTAAAAAAATGTTCTGTGGAATTAATATCCTGCATTTTATTTATCCATTTATCAGTTGATGAACATTTGTGTTTTTTCCTTTTTTTGACCATTGTGAGTAATGATGCTAGGAATATTTGTGTACAACTATTTTGTGTGAACATATGTTTTTATTTCTCTTGGATGTATACCTCGGGGTGGAATTGTTAGATCCTACAGTAACTATGTTTAACTTCTGAGTGGCTGCCAAGCAGTTTCCTACAGTAGCTGTACCATTTTACATTCTAGGAGTGTATGAAGTTTTCAGTTTCTCCACTTGTTCTCCAACACTCATGTCTTTTTGATTAGAGCCATTCTAGTGAGTGTGTAGTGGCATTTCACTGTGATTTTGATTGTATTTACAAGAAATAGAGTCTTTTAGGATCATTTAGGGTCCATGAATTTATTTCAGAACTACACTTTAACTTGCTACATCATTCTAACCACACCATCTTTCCATCTTCTGGGTTGTCTATTGCGCACACGTGGAGATTGAATTTTAACAATGTTTTCCTTCTTCTCTCATCCTCCCTCTTTTCTCTTACTATTTTTTCTCTCCCTCTCTCCCTCCCTCCTTCTCTTCTTTTCCTTCCTTTCTTCTGACCAGATGCTGGCAAGGCTGCTTTCCTTATGGGCATTAACTCCTCTGAGCTGGTGAAGGGCTTGATCCATCCTACAATCAAAGTTGGTAATGAATATGTTACGAGAAGTCAAAATGTAGAACAGGTAAGTTACTTCCAGAGTATTATGATTTTATCCTCTTGTACTAATTGTACACAGGTTTTATTTGTATATTTTTCAACTTCTGATGTTTGTAACAAGGGCTTCTATAAAAAAGTGAAAAAGAAGTACTATGATGAGTATTCTAACTGTTTTCATCTGTGATGCACACCACAGTAAATGCTCTTGTGTTAAGAGTCTTTTTTTTTAACTTTACAATATTGTATTGGTTTTGCCATATATCAAAATGAATCTTTCTAGTCTGAAAGATACCATTTTGACAGTTTCCCCTTAAGCAACAAGTCTCTTCAGATTCAGGGAAGTCCTTTACATTTTATAATAAATATCTTTGTGGTCTAGCTAAGAGGCTCTTAAAAATACAGTTTCTGACATGAATAAAATTGGTAAATTGAAATCTGTCACCTATTTGGAATATTAACTTTTTAGACGATCAGATGCATTCATTAGGAGAGGGTTTCAGCACATATGCTGAAGTTAGCATTCAAAGAGGGGGAAAAATGAGAACCAAAGTGAGAGATGGAAGGTCATATAGGTTTGTTTTGTTCGGTATCCAGGAGAATATTTTAATGATAGAATAATAAGTGCTCTGAGAAGTGTTGATCCTGAGGCGGTGCAGTAAATAGTCACAGGACAGCCAACTAGTGAGACCATCTAAATATGATAGTGTATTTCAAAATCATAATTGACATCTGGAATGTGCTAGTATGAGACAAACCCTGCTACAGTAACATACACACTAAAATCCTAGTGACAATAAAATGGGCATTTATTTCTCACTCACACCAAGCCCAATACAGATTAGACCGCCTTCTTCAATTTTGGCCTCAGGCCATCTGGAACGCATGGCCTCCAGTGCTGCTGCACAGGGACAAAAATGATTTGTGAAGAAAGTACACACACTTTAACTGCCTGGGGCTAGGAGTGATATCATGTTTAGTAAGATTCCATTGGTGAAAACTAGTCAAATTCTCTCCTTAGCTACTGTGGGCCTGAGAAGTGTAGTCTTTCTGGAAAGAGAAAGTGGTTTGATCACATATAACATGTAAAAAGCATTCATATTATCTCCTTCCATTCCTACAACAAAACTCAGAGGTATAAGTATCCTTACCAGCAAGGATACTTATGTTTTTTCCAGTTGAGGAAACCGAGTGTTAGGGAACATAAGTAACATTCCAAAGGACACCCAGCTAGTATTCAGGTGACACTTAGACTGTCTTATTCTGTATACATCCTAAGTCTGAAAATGAGATAGACAAATGTGCAACTTTGTGACAGAAGACAGTTATTTTGACAACAATAAACTCCCTTCCTTTTGATATGTTTATAGAAAGGCATTTGGTGTGACTGTCATTTAAAACATTTCAACAACTAATCAAAATCAATTTCCTAGTTCAGCTTACTCTATAACTAAATAAGATTATCTCTACCATAATATCAACTCTATGGGAAAAATTTGCCCTCATTTTTGTCCTCCCTGGTGACCTGAGCTCTTGAGGCCACGGACTGTGTCTAATTCATCTTAGTACCCCAGCGTCTAGCACAGTGCCCTGCAAGCAGTAGGTTCCCCATAAATGTTAAAATAAATGAAATATTGGCTGACGTTAAGCCATGCTCAGTGGGACAAGTAGTTGAGCTATTTCTTCATAGTGAGGCTGGAGATGTCTGGCAGCTTCTTGCCTTTTAAGACATTCACCACCACATGCATGCATGACATGCTATGATTATAGAACAAGGACTTGCTCAGTGTAAAACTAATGAGCCCATAGGAGGACTGAAATCAAACCTTCGTCTCTTTAATATTGTGTTCTCGGGGACTGAGTTACCACACCAGCCTCTACTATAATGGAATCAGTGAAGCAAGCTAATATATTATTATTCAACATTAAAAGAAAGAAAACCCTCGTCCTCCATGCCCCCCTCCCGTCCCCACCTTCTTGCTTAAGCACTCTTTTCCTCCATCTCCTGAAGACAGAGTAAGAAAGCACACTGTAAGGCTTTTCTTTTCTTAGGAATTTTACTGATTTTATAGAGACAATTGTCACTGCTAAGAATAGAGATGTATATGTTCTGTTGATGACAATTGCAAAAGATGGCAAAAATTCTTGCAGTGTTAACACTTTATACAAAACTTAGTTCTAGTTCTTATGCTATCTAATTCTGGGACTTTGGTCAAATACTCCATCTCTCTGAGCACCCCATGAAGAGGTTAAATTCTTCTGTGGGTCTTAGTGGAACAGTGATTGGCATCTAAAGGAGATAATTCTTCATGTATGAGAATGTCCCACATGTTGAAGGAGGTTTTGCATTCCTGCTCCCAGGTGCTAAATGCCAGCAACACTCTCAGTCACTGATGATGGGAAAATGCCCATCCTGTTCCAAAGTGCCCCCTTCCCTTGGGTGGAGGGTGTACCATCTTGAATTGGGAGCCACTATACATGGAGAAGGCGATGGCACCCCACTCCAGTACTTTTGCCTGAAAATCCCACGGACGGAGGAGCCTGGTAGGCTGCAGTCCGTGGGGTCGCTAAGAGTTGGACATGACTGAGCGACTTCACTTTCTCTTTTCACTCTCATGCATTGGAGAAGGAAATGGCAACCCGCTCCAGTGTTCTTGCCTGGAGAATCCCAGGGACGGGGAAGCCTGGTGGGCTGCCGTCTGTGGGGTCACACAGAGTCAGACACGACTGAAGTGACTTAGCACAGCATAGCATAGCATACATGATTATCCGGAGAAGGCAATGGCACCCACTCCAGTAGTCTTGCCTGGAAAATCCCATGGACAGAGGAGCCTGGTGGGCTGCAGTCCATGGGGTCACTAAGAGTCGGACACAACTGAGTGACTTCACTTTCACTTTTCACTTTCATGCATTGGAGAAGGAAATGGTAACCCACTCCAGTGTTCTTGCCTGGAGAATCCTAGGGACAGGGGAGCCTGGTAGGCTGTTGTCTGTGGGGTCAAACAGAGTTGGACACGACTAAAGTGACTTAGAGTCCCTTAGAGCAGCAGCAGCATATGTGATTACCAGGAACCAAGGCTCTTTGGGTCTAGTATTTTAAGATTCTAGGAGAGTTCTAACTATGCTTATTAGAAATAAGTTATTTTACTTTAAAAAGATTAATAATGATCAAACAATAATAGTAATCAGTAGTTATTGAATACTCAGTGTGGATGCTGTGTTATGTGCTTTGTATGCATAGTTCATTCAATCAAACAGCAAGCCTGCAAAGTTGATCTTATTTATGCTTCCATTTTATTAAAAACAGTGAACTTAGAAAGATTAACTGCTGAAAGCAACATGGATAGTAAAGACTGGATCAAGGATGAGGAAGTGATAAAAGTGGAGAAGGGATAGGAAAGGGGGAACTAGCATTTATTGGGTTGACTCTAAGTGCCAAATACTGTGCTATGTATATTTGCATCTTCTGTCTCATTAAATGGGAGAAGGCAATGGCACCCCACTCCAGTACTCTTGCCTGGAAAATCCCATGGACAGAGGAGCCTGGTAGGCTGCAGTCCATGGGGTCAGTAAGAGTCGGACATGACTGAGCGACTTCACTTTCACTTTTCACTTTCATGCATTGGAGGAGGAAATGGCAACCCACTCCAGTGTTCTTGCCTGGAGAATCCCAGGGACGGGGGAGCCTGGTGGGCTGCCGTCTATGGGGTCGCACAGAGTCGGACACGACTGAAGCGACTTAGCAGCAGCAGCAGTCTCATTAAATCTCTTCCAACAACCATGAGACAAGCATATTTTAATATTATTTTGCAGATGAGGAAGGCAGGGATCAAGGTGGTTAAAAATACAGCTATTTGACTCCACTTCTTTTCAGTTTTGTTTTTTCTATCCTATACTATTGACCCCCAAGTAATCAAAGTCTTTGAGGTTATTTTATTTTATTTTTTAAAATTTAAATTTATTTATTTTAATTGGAGGCTAATTACTTTACAATATTATATTGGTTTTGCCATACATCAACATGAATTCACCACGGGTATACACGTGCTCCCTATCCTGAACCCCACTCCCACCTTCCTCCTCGTACCATCCCTCTGGGTCATCCCAGTGCACCAGTCCCAAGCGTCCTGTATCCTGCATTGAACCTGGACTGGCGACTCATTTCATATATGATATTATACATGTTTCAATGCCATTCTTTCAAATCATCCCCCCTCTCTGTCTCCCATAGAATCCAAAAGACTGTTCTATACATCTGTGTCTCTTTTGCTGTCTCGCATACAGGGTTATCGTTACCATCTTTCTAAATTCCATATAAATGCGTTAGTATACTGTATTGGTGTTTTTCTTTCTGGCTTACTTCACTCTGTATAATGAGGTTATTTTAAAAAGAGCTCAGTCATGAGTCTGTTTAACCTCTGCTACAATTTCAGGCTTTGTTCCTGTTTTTCACAACTTCCCAGCTGCGGCCAGTTTGTCTCTCACTCCCACTTCTCAAGTATTTAGGGAATTAATAGGTGGGGAGCAAGTTAGTCACGTTCTTTTTAAACTTTCAAAGTGACTGCTGTAGACAGAGAGTGATTTCCTCGATGCTCTGGAGGATAAAAATCATTCTCGGCGCTTTACTTGTGCATGTGTGCTCTTGATGCCAATAATAAAAAACTGTGATGCCATCCGGCTTACGGATTACTGTGGAAATGACTCAAGATAACTGATCAGGGAGTGGGTGACTCATAACTAAATCACCGCCAGACACCAACTGGCTCCTGCTGTGCGCACTGTCCTGGGCAGCCGAAGGATGGATGTGATAGGCCTATTTTAAATGTTAAGTCGTTGGAGCGCATTCCCCTGCCAGGCTTGGAGACTGTCCAGCTGAAATTCACTCCTCCTTGGAGTCTGTCAGAAAGCTGCTGCGACAGCGGCGCCTGCAAGTCATGGCAGCAGGATCTACATGCGCAAAGCAGCAGTAGCATCAGGCGCAGAGGTTGGAGCTCTCCCCAGTAGGTTAGGAGAGCGCCTTTGACCCACACGTCCAGGGAGGGGAAATGTAGCCTCAGCTTTATAGTACAGGAATCTGAGTCAGAACAATGCACTAAATTGCCATTCTCCCTATGCAGAGTTGAAGGCAGCCCTGGGAACTAATAAAATAGGTGGAAGCTGAGGCTGGGAAGAATCTTCAAGAGCATAACTCAGGGGAAGACACTGTACCCTAGAGAGATTGGGTCACTTGCCAAAAGTTATGCAATTTATTAGCAGCAGCAGGAAAGGGCTAGGAGATTCCATATTCCTAACCTACTCTACCAGCATTTTTGAAACTTTATGGTGTATGGGAGTCAGAGGGGATTGTGCCAGAGTGCAAATTCTGATTCATAGGTCTGGGAAGAGATGCTGGGCATTGGCATCTTTAAAAAGCTCTCAGGTGATGCCGATGCACAAATCTTAGGACCACACTCTGAACAGCAAGGTTTTAGAACATGTTGCCACCCTACCCCAGGAGGTTTGGTCCTTTAGTGGTAGGAACATGCATCTCTCACAGGAGTGTCAGGTGGGGAGGCACCAGGCAGCTCACCTCCTTCCCCGTAACTCTCCTCCCTTCTCCTCCCTCCCTTCCTTCTCGCTTTACGCCTGTCCTTGCTTCTTTCTTCCTTTCCCCTTATCTTCAGCATAAAGCTATAACCACAAAGAGCAGATAAATATATGCTGGTTTTACTAGAAAGTGGTTACTGATAGAGAATGCCCAGGGTCAAAATGAACACTGTTGTCAGGCAAAGGACTACTTTTGATGTGATTTTCAGGTGACCTATGCTGTTGGTGCCTTGTCTAAGTCAGTCTATGAGAGAATGTTTAAGTGGCTGGTGGCACGTATCAACAGGGTCCTGGATGCCAAGCTGTCAAGACAATTCTTCATTGGCATTCTTGACATCACTGGTTTTGAGATGCTTGATGTAAGTATATCTGGTAAAAGTGAAGTTGATGTATATTTACAAGAGAATTAGACTATGTGAATTGAATGTCAGAAGATGTAGTCAGAGCATGATGAGAATCATTCTGTGCAAACTTAAACTTAAAGCTACTTTGGTTGGAAAAAAGCTATTATTAATATTAACAAATGACAATAAAAATCATTATAATTAATAGTGCTAAGAAATTAATTCAGCATTAAAGGTGAATTAAGACATCTTTTATGATTTTGAATTGTAATATCATTAAATGTTAATTTCCTATCATAATCTTAATTTGCAGATATATATGAAGGAGGTTAAGAATATAATTGAGCAATTTTTACTTATTGGGTTTATTTGCCAACATATGATAGTGGTTGTGGTTTTCTCTTTACATTTTCCAAGTGAACCTCTATTTTATTTTTTTTTATTGAAGTATGTTTGACAATTAAAAATATATATTTAAGTAGAACAACTTGATTCAGTGCACATATACCTTGTGAAATAATCACTACAATTAAGTTAATTAACATATCCATCACCTCCAATAATTACTATTTTCTCAATTTTATTTCTGATCACAACCTTGAAGTTTAACAGTCTTGAACAACTTTGCATTAATTTTACCAATGAAAAGTTACAACAGTTCTTCAATCAGCATACGTTGGTTTTGGAGCAAGAGGAATATAGGAGAGAAGGCATTGACTGGGTGTCCATCGACTTTGGCCTGGATTTACAAGCCTGTGTGGATCTTGTTGAGAAGGTGAGGCATGTTTCTCCCCCATCCATTTTTGTTTAAGGAGAATTGGCCCTGCTTGCTGTGTTGATCCGTGTCAGGACCCTGGCTCTGTCAAGGGGATGGGAAATAGGGAGAAGAGCTCTGCACATATTCTCTTAATGGTTTTTCTGTGCAGCCCCGTGGCATCCTAACTAAACTCCCACATCAGTTGCCTACTCCATCATCCTAACTCACACTGTCGCAACACATTTACTGCTTATGCATGGCCTCCACTGTTAATATGTGAAGAAGCTTGTTGAGATTAAAAATGGTCACGCTCTTGACTAGAAAAACACAGAGCTGAAAATATGAACACTGTAGAACTTGGCTGATTAACATAAGGTGAATGAGCAGACCCAGAGCAGCTTAACGAAATTTGGCAAATTAGCATGCAAACAAACAACCGCCATAAATCCTCAAGGCCACTACCTTGCAGGATGTAGTTTGTTCATTTAATTGGACAAGTACCAGTTAGTTTAAGTAATTTATGACAATACTTCATGGCTTATTAGTAAATTAGCTGCAGTGTATGGTTTCCAAATTCAGTGATGTTCCCATACTCTGAAATCTTTCCATGTGCTCTAGAAAAGATTAACCAGATTTGCCAAGGGATTTCAATATGGTTTTTCTGTGGCTTTGTCCAAGGGAGCAAGCATGATGGGGTGTGAGCAGCTATGTGGCCCTACCTTTTGCAATAGTTGTGGACGGCAGTGAATTTTGCACACTGGTCTGGACAACTATGCTTTGCTCTCAAATTTGATTCTCAGCAGCCCTGTTCAGAGAGGGGTGAGGATGACTAACCTCTCACTGTCTTTTGTGGGGCCCAGATTTTATCAATCACTGTCCCATCCATTTTACATGTTAGATCTTTGCTGCTGCTGCTGCTGCTGAGTCACTTCAGTCGTGTCTGACTCTGTGTGACCCCATAGATGGCAGCCCACCAGGCTCCCCCGTCCCTGGGATTCTCCAGGCAAGAACACTGGAGTGGGTTGCCATTTCCTTCTCCAGTGCATGAAAGTGAAAAGTGAAATTGAAGTCGCTCAGTCGGGTCCGACTCTTAGCGATCCCATGGACAGCGGCCCACCAGGGACCTCTGTCCATGGGATTTTCCAGGCAAGAGTACTGGGGTGGGGTGCCATTGCCTTCCTCGTTAGATCTTTAGATGAAACTAAATCTTTTTTGAAAATAGCCATTATTCTTAACAGGAGTGGGCATCACATTGATTTTATTTATTTTATAACCAGTGAACTTCCTAGGGAGGGGACAGGCTGATTCAAAAAATGATGATAATGAACCAACTCGTGAGTTGACTCAAAATAATCATAATAATGACCTGCCCATGATCTGGGAAATGTTTGATGGCATTATTAGAGTTACAGTTTTCTAATTAGAAATGAAACAAGAGAACTGGAGCTCCTTCAAGGGACAGCTTTAACTTTGGGCAGTTGTCACTTGTAAAATCTACTTACTCTAAATATGATAAAACACTGTATTCAGGCAGGAAGGTGGGATGCAGACATTATTCAACTCCTGATATGTCTGTGAGTGTTACAGATTTGTAGTTGATCTGAAGCCTATTATCTTATTTATGACAATCAAACTTATTCTAAGTAAGACACCAGCAACATTGATATAATTTCCTGTTGTACTTTCTAGTGACATGATAAAACAAGGGGGAAATAAGTAAATGATAAAAGGAAAAGATAAGTGTTTGGTTTCCTGTGAGTTATTTCAAAGGTTCAGGTCAGGCAAATGTGGAATACTAAAACCTTTCTTGAAATGATTCTATATTTTGAAAAGATCATTGTGTTTGTTCAGTCTACATGAAGGAAATTTTTAGTAAATATTAATGATCAAACTCCCTCCTTGAAACAGACTGTATCATGAGAACTTTTCAAAGTTCGAAGGAACTAAAATACATCACTACATATAAAATATAGAATGCATCTGTGTGTTTATAAGGAAAAAGTTTTATACATATAAGTTTTGAGTTTTTATATTTATAAAAAAGTTTATATCAAGCTAAAAAACACATTTTCATGCCAACTTTGTTAATTTGGTCTTCAAGCATACAGTAACCTCCTTATATAAATGCAGTGAACAGATCTATTATAGGATTAACTTACACTTACCTCATTACTTGAATTATTCTAGTTTGTTTAGAACTTGAACATCAGTAATCTACATATTAAATATTAACATATGATTACATATTTATGATTTTACATAGGTATTGGTAAAGAAATTATTTTTATTTTTTTAAACAGATACATCCAAAATTATACATTTAGAAACTGTTGCCCCTGCAGTGGAGTCACCTTGAAAAGCTACATCCTTCTTTCAGTAATTCAGCCATCTTGGAAAAAGTCCCTCACAGGATAGGGATTAGGATAAATTGTTAGATTTTTACTGTCTTCAGGAGAAAATTGACTTCAATACCAATCATCTTAACTGTTTTTGAATCCTAACTGTATTACCTATTTTTCACATAATTTGTCTAACTTAGCTAAATAATTCATGATTGTTTCTATGCAATAATCCACAGTCAGACTATAGGTCATTTCCATGTGCCAAAATAGTCAAAGGTGTCAGATATCCCATAGAAGTTTCTAAAATAATTTTGAATTCTGGTAGCATCTTGGCGGAGAAGGCAATGGCACCCCACTCCAGTACTTCTGCCTGGAGAATCCCATGGGTGGAGGAGCCTGGAAAGCTGCAGTCCATGGGGTCGCTGAGGGTCGGACGCAACTGAGCGAATTCACTTTGACTTTTCACTTTCATGCATTGGAGAAGGAAATGGCAACCCACTCCAGTGTTCTTGCCTGGAGAATCCCGGGGACGGGTGAGCCTGGTGGGCTGCCGTCTATGGGGTCACACAGAGTCGGACACGACTGAAATGACTTAGCAGCAGCAGCAGCAGCAGCAGCATCTTGGCAATGAGTGTTGCCACTTCCCTAGTAGAGTTCTTTAGATATGCTAATTCTGGTATTTTTGTTATAAATTTAATCACGTTAATATCTAGTTAGTTATCCCTTGAATGCATATGACTATTTTCTTTAAACATATTGCATTGTGTCTTTTTGCTCACAACTTTTACTTTCTGCCTAACCATTGCCCACAGTAAAGCAGCCCATGCCAAAGCTCAAACCTGTAAGGCTTAGTGTTCACCTATCGATTAATTCCTTTGCTGAGGACGTAGATTTTAGTCACCTCAGGACCTACTCTACTAAGTGTTGGGAGAAATACAAACCAGAGGCATCATCCTGGCACTCAAGGAACTGAGAATATAATTAGCAAGATGTCTGAAGACCAAAACTTTTACTAGTTTTCAACTTTTAACAAGAAAGTGTATTTAGCAGTTACTTGTTTTTGATCACTTCCTTGTTACCCCAGTGGTGAGGGAGGGATTCTTCGCCTCCCTCACCATGGGAATGGCTGACCACAAGACACCTGGCAGTGGACAGATGAGATCTACACAGCAGCTTAATAGTCACATATACTCACAGACTGGGGAGGAGGACACTGCATGCCATATGGGGCTGCACGGCGTTGCACTTAGGAGCAGAATGAATAATTGAGAGCTGTGGGAAGCAGGCTTTGTGGTAATAATAGGGTGAGGTGACCAGTGATTCCCACTGGAGGATGTGATTGGCTTGTTTAAATAATTCCATGGGTTGGTAGGGAACTGAAGTCCCTTACTCAAGAATCAGCGGGCCCTGTGCCTATTCCCATGAGAAAGTATATTGCAAGCCTGGAGGACATAACCCACAGGAGCATGTGGGGAAGGGAACCTGTGATTAGGTTCTCCTGGTGTTCCCCAGATGTCAAAGCCCACAAAATGTTGGACCTTAATTTTAGGCCTAATACTTCATTTCTATGTATAGAACTTTGAATTAAATGCTGTGTAAAACTTAAGCATTTGTTATAAATAGCACTTGCCCTTGGGACATATGCAGTCAAACAGGAGATTTGTAAGTCTAATAAATGTAAAAATATGTTAGGATAAATGTGCTTAAGGCACAAAGGCTCACAGAAGCCAAAAGAGCAGAGGTCACCTCTGCCTGCAGGAATATAAGAAGGCCTGGTGGGAAAGGGGTATAATTTCAGCTGGGTCTGAAGAAATGGACATGATTTCAACAGGTGAAAAGAGGTAGACAGTAAGCATGCAGAGGGATGGGCAAGAGCAAAGGCTTAGAGACAGGAAAGTAATGGATGCATTTAAAAATCTGACGAGATTTTAAAATATTCAGAGGGAAGGGTTTAGAAGTTAAAAAAAGGGAGTCAGGCAGTGAAGGGATTTTAATGAATTTATAACTTATTTTTAGGTGATGGTGAGCCAGAGAGGATTCCACACTGGGCAATGGGGTAGTCAGAGATGCTTGGGTTTACTCAGGTGGGTTTGTGTATGGGGTCAGGAATGGGAGAAAAGGCTAGAGTCAGGGTGATTAAAAAGCTGTTACAGCAAGTGAGAAATAGAGGCCTTGAATCAGGATAGCGGAAATGGAAATAGCAAGAAAGTGACAGATGTAAAAGTGAGGAGGGCTGAATTGATAATATTTGAAGAGGGAGAGGTTATAGCATTAATGTTCAGAGTCAGGGCAACTGACTCAGACCATTTACTGTGCAATAGAGGACAATTGATGCTATGAGGCAGAACATAATTACTTCTTTCCCTGACCTATTTGGAGATTAATTTGCTAGAGGGCCTCATGTTTATTAGAAGTTTTATACTTCCTAAGCATTGGAGAAATGGAGAAGACCCTGAAGAAATAGAGCTTTTCCCTCCTCAGTGGTTTAATTGTTACATTTTGAGCTGTGATATCTATTTGCTTTGCATAAAGCATCCATTCATCCCCAAACAGAAGATGGCTTCATTGGAGTCCCAGGGACATGGCAGTCCTCATATATGGGAGGTGGCTCTGCTGGAGATGGGCTGCTGCTTGCTGTGAGGCTTTGGCATGTCCTTCTTATTAACATGAACCATCCCAGGAGATGTTTACATTTTTTAAATGATTCATTCTAGTGTTCATGAAAGGTTAACTATTGCTGTGGCAGGAAAATATGCAATACGAAATAGACTCCACGCCTCCAAGACTTGGTGACTCAACTATTTAGTGTTATTAGATTTTCCTTTCTTCTTGGTCCCCTCCACATTTATCATTTTGTCAAGAACCCACCAGGTCAATGCTGCTAGGAGCAAGACTTTGCATATTTGCTCACTGCATCATTCCCCACTTGGATACTTGGGAGGGAAGATGTGCTGGAGTACAAGAGTTGTACAATATGAGCCAGATGTCCAAGAATTGTTGATGGAATGTAGTTGAATGCATTTGCTGTAAAATGCAGATTCTAAGTCTATGAGATTAGACAAAAGAGGTAGAAGACCATAGTCCATGCATTAGAACAATAGACTCAGGTGGATGAAAAACATGTTCTTCAAGTATCTAATCATCCAAATTATTCCCATTCTTATGGCTCCCGTGGCATAATTTCAAACAAAGGATTTTAAACTACAAACAAATTTTCTCCTTTTATATCACCCAGCCAGAGCCTTAACTCGATGTTGGTATGTTCTCTTTCCATGAAAATATTCAAGCCTAAGCTAGCCTACTTTTTAGAGGGAAATTGTAAAAGGAATTCAGTGAGCTTTTAGGTGGGTTGGGCCAGAACTGTAAAGTCTCTCCCAACTCTGAGTTTGTGGTTCTTGGGTAGAATGGGTTGGTAGAGAATCATGAAATTTATGTTGTTGGGCCAAGGGATCATGGTTTTATCTTGGAACTCTCATAACATTTTCTGTTGCTTTATAGTCTGCTTATTATGTGCATGTCTTGTCTGCCCAGTTAGATGCTCTACAGCCAGAGCCCATGTCTGATTATCCTGTTATAACTGGAAGTGTTTGGTACAGTGATTTGCTCATAGAACGCATTTCAAAAATATTTGTGAAGGAGATAAATGAACATATAAACACACAAGTAGATTTGCAAGTATAGGAATCCTTGATCTTTCCCTCACCAAAGCTGTTTTTTCCCTATGTATGTACCCTATGTTAATGGCAATGTCCACTACCCATTTGCTCAAACCAAAACTGCAGTCTGCCTTCCTCTTTCTACTACACCTCACATTGTATCCATCAGCAAGTTGTGACCCAGCTCCACTAACACCCACGTCAAGTTTCAGTAACCGTTCACAGTCTCCAACACCATCGCTTGTTTAGATCAGGGGTCAGCAAACTATGGCCCTGCTGGCCAAATCCTGCCTGTAGTCTGTTTTTGGAAATAAAGTTTGAATGCAACATCATCACATTCATTTTACTTACATATTGTCAGTTGCTGCTTTCAGGACTGAAATGGCTGAGTTGATGGCAGGGAGCAGCAGAGACTCTACGGCCCACAGAGTCTAAGAGCTTTACTGCAGGGCCCCTAAGAGACAAAGGTTGCTGACTGGGTCCTCCATTTCCTATCACATATCCTTTCTTGTTTGCTTTTTTAAATAACCCTTTATAAATGTAAAGACCATTTTTTGCTCACTGGCTTTCCAATAGAGATCGCAGTCAGGATTGGCCAATAGGCTTTTCTTTGCCAACCAAAACAAATAATCCTTTTTAAGCACTAATTAAATCATAATCACTTTATTATAAAAAATCTCCAAAGGCCTCTCATTTTAAAATAAAATCCAAATGTCCTCCCACGGCCAGAAAGCCTCTAGGCCCCAGTACTGCACCCCTCTCTCCCACATGCCATCTCCAACTAGTTCTGCTCAGTCCACACTCGTCTTTGGCAGGACCTCAAACTTGCTAAGAGTGCTCCTGCTTCAGGGTCTCTGCACTCTTCATTTTTCTGCCCAGAATACTTGTATACATGTCTTCTCAGGATTTGTTCTTCTCATTCAGATCAGAAGGTTTTACTGAACTCGCCTACTAAGAGTTCTCACCTAGCCTCTGTTGTTCTCTCTCTCTTTACTTTGCATGATTTCTTCAGGGTGCTTATAGCACACTAAATTATTTATTTAGTGTTTATCTATCTATTGTCGGTCAGCTCCGCTAAAAGGTAAACACCCCGAGGACAGATACTTTGTGTATGTGGCTCACGACTGCATTGACAGCTCCTGCTGGTGTCTAGTACCTAGTAGATATTTAATAAATATTTGTTGAATGGATGATGGTCTAGTTATATGTAGTGAAGATCCCTTGTCAACTAATTAGGTTTGTGGGAAAGAATTTTACACTCATCCCCTAGTGAAAATACTGTTTATTAGTATTTTTTGTTTGTTTGTTTTATCATCTACTGTTCATCTGTATCTCCAAGCAGCCAATGGGCATCTTTTCCATCCTCGAAGAAGAATGTATGTTTCATCAGGCTACAGATGTGACTTTCAAGACCAAACTTTTTGACAACCATTTTGGAAAGTCGGTTCATTTCCAGAAGCCCAAGCCTGACAATAAGAAATATGAAGCTCACTTTGAACTTGTCCATTATGCAGGAGTGGTAAGTTACTTCTAGACCCTCAGCCCTGAATTATCTTGCCTCTATTTCAAATGTACTCAGCCCAAATCTTTAGATAATATATAAGTAAATATATCTGTAAAGTTTAGATTAAATGAAGAGATGAACAAAATAAATCTCAGTTCCCCAAAAAAGTTGGTGTAGACTTTTAGTACTTAGGAAATGAAATACCATACTATAATAACAGAGGTCAAAAATTTCAAAAATAGACTCTCTCACCCAATTCAAAGTAAGACAGTTTCAGAAAGTCTCGGAGACCATCAAAGGCATGGGCTTTTCCTTATTCATTCTTTCTTTCAACTGCACATTGTGTGAATGAGTGATTTCAACTGATCTTTTTACTGAAGTTTCTTTTTATTTTTTTCATTCTCTCATAAAGAGTCACTATGAGGTAATGGTCTCTAAACTATGACCAACAAAGATTCCTAATGCCCCTCACTCCCTCACCTCATTTCCCCACTGTGGGTATATGTGTGTGTGTGTGTGTGTGTGTGTGTGTTCATCTACGTGTCTGTGCCCTTTCATTCTGCTTTTATGATTCTGGTCAGTGATTCTGGGTGGAACAAAGAGACCTGATAAAGGATAAAATAATACTCGACCTAAAAATGACCTTCCAATTATACCTAGATATGTTTGTAGCTCTCTTCTTTGATATCCTTGAATATTAATTATAATAATATTTACAGTGCAATGCTACAGCCTTTATGGAGTGCTCACCTTGTGTCAGAGGCAGTTGTTTGATTCCATCTACTTTGCCTATATGAAGGAGGGCTGATGTGAATTATTTGTCCTGGAAACACCATCTATTTCTTCCATCCCCTCTGGTTTAGTGTTCCTCTCCCTCCCTGCCTCTTCTTTCCTCTCTCTCCCTCCCTTTCTCTTCCTTTTTTTCCACAGTGTAAATGGTAAAGCCTGAGAAGCTCTTTGGGTTGCACATAGGTTTCTGGAGTATTTTTTAAGTACTGTTACATTAAACTGATTTAAGTTCAAATGACGTACACAATGTATGATTTTTTAAAAGAATTACATAATTTGCTAAGGAACTTATGCATTCTCCTTTTTTGTTACCTGAACTACATGCCTTTCCAAAGGTGCCTTATAACATCAGTGGCTGGCTTGAAAAGAACAAAGACTTTCTTAATGAAACAGTGGTGGCTATATTTCAGAAGTCATCCAACAGACTCCTGGCAAACCTTTTTGAAAATTACATCAGTACCAACACCGGTGAGTCAAACAATCTTCCTCAATTTTTCAGCCTTAGAATGGAGCCCACGTCTGCCTCAGCGCTTACAAAACTCCTGGCTTCTTTCCTGAGAAATGTGTGTCTGCTCCCCGTGGCCTGAGTCATCCCCTCTTATTAGCCTTTCCGTCCTCAGGCTGGTGGTTCTTCGGGGGAAACGGTGCTCTAAGGTAGATAGATTTCAAGGAGACTGCTTCAGCCTGCTTTTATCTTCTACTCAACCAAGTTGCAAAGAGAGAGCACAAACCATGTTTTGATGAATGATTTTTTAGGAAATAACAAGCTCCTTTAATACATATCCCCCAAATATTTTGGAAATCTCCTTCACAGTGCTTTTATATTGCAGTAATGGAATTTTTATGAGCTTCATGAGGGCAGAGATTATCTCTCACTTGTTCAAGTGTGGCCTCAAGCATGTAACAGATGCCTGTTTAGCAGCCACTCCATAAATACTTGTTGACCAACTAATAACTAATCTTGTTTCAGTTCAGTTCAGTCGCTTAGTCGTGTCCGACTCTTTGCGACCCCATGAATCACAGCACTCCAGGCCTCCCTGTCCATCACCAACTCCCGGAGTTCACCCAGACTCACACCTATCGAGTCAGTGATGCCATCCAGCGATCTCATCCTCTGTCGTCCCCTTCTCCTCCTGCCCTCAATCCCTCCCAGCATCAGAGTCTTCTCCAATAAGTCAACTCTTCACATGAGGTGGCCAAAATACTAGAGTTTCAGCTTTAGCATCATTCCTTCCAAAGAAATCCCAGGGCTGATCTCCTTCAGAATGGACTGGTTGGATCTCCTTGCAGTCCAAGGGACTCTCAAGAGTCTTCTCCAACACCACAGTTCAAAAGCATCAATTCTTTGGCACTCAGCCTTCTTCACAGTCCAATTCTCACATCCATACATGACCACTGGAAAGACCATAGCCTTGACTAGGCCAACCTTTGTTGGCAAAGTAATGTCTCTGCTTTTGAATATGCTATCTAGGTTGGTCATAACTTTTCTTCCAAGGACTAAGCGTCTTTTAATTTCATGGCTGCAATCACCATCTGCAGTGATTTTGGAGCCCAGAAAAATAAAGTCTGACACTGTTTCCACTGTTTCCCCATCTATTTCCCATGTAGTGATGGGACCAGATGCCATGATCTTCGTTTTCTGAATGTTGAGCTTGAAGCCAACTTTTTCACTCTCCACTTTCACTTTCATCAAGAGGCTTTTTAGTTCCTCTTCACTTTCTGCCATAAGGGTGGTGTCATCTGCATATCTGAGGTTATTGATATTTCTCTGGCAATCTTGATTCTTGATTCCAGCTTGTGTTTCTTCCAGTTCAACATTTCTCATGATGTACTCTGCATAGAAGTTAAATAAACAGGGTGACAATATACAGCCTTGACGTACTCCTTTTCCTATTTGGAACCAGTCTGTTGTTCCATGTCCAGTTCTAACTGTTGCTTCCTGACCTGCATACAGATTTCTCAAGAGGCAGATCAGGTGGTCTGGTATTCCCATCTCTTGAAGAATTTTCCACAGTTTATTATGATCCACACAGTCAAAGGCTTTGGCATAGTCAATAAAGCAGAAATAGATGTTTTTCTGGAACTCTCTTGCTTTTTTGATGATCCAGCGGATGTTGGCAATTTGATCTCTTGTTCCTCTGCCTTTTCTAAAACCAGCTTGAACATCTGGAAGTTCACGGTTCACATATTGCTGAAGCCTGGCTTGGAAAACTTTGAGCATTACTTTACTAGCATGTGAGATGAGTGCAATTGCGTAGTAGTTTGAGCATTCTTTGGCAATGCCTTTCTATGGGATTGGAATGAAAACTGACCTTTTCCAGTCCTGTGGCCACTGCTGAGTTTTCCAAATTTGCTGGCATATTGAGTGCAGCACTTTCACAGCATCATCTTTCAGGATTTGGAATAGCTCAACTGGAATTCCATCACCTCCACTAGCTTTGTTCGTAGTGATGCTTTCTAAGGCCCACTTGCCTTCACATTCCAGGATGTCTGGCTCTAGGTGAGTGATCACACCATCGTGATTATCTGGGTCATGAAGCTCTTTTTTGTACAGTTCTTCTGTGTATTCTTGCCACCTCTTCTTAATATCTTCTGCTTCTGTTAGGTCCATACCATTTCTGTCCTTTATCAAGCCCATCTTTGCATGAAATGTTCCCTTGGTATCTCTAATTTTCTTGAAGAGATCTCTAGTCTTTCCCATTCTGTTGTTTTCCCCTGTTTCTTTGCACTGATCGCTGAGGAAGGCTTTCTTATCTCTTCTTGCTATTCTTTGGAACTCTGCATTCAGATGCTTATATCTTTCCTTTGCTCCTTTGCTTTTTGCTTCTCTTCTTTTCACAGCTATTTGTAAGGCCTCCCCAGGCAGCCATTTTGCTTTTTTGCATTTCTTTTCCACGGGGATTGTCTTGATCCCTGTCTCCTGTACAATGTCACGAACCTCTGTCCATAGTTCATCAGGCACTCTATCTATCAGATCTAGGCTCTTAAATCTATTTCTCACTTCCACTGTATAATCATAAGGGATTTGATTTAGGTCATCATACCTGTGTGGTCTAGTGGTTTTCCCCACTTTCTTCAATTTAAGTCTGAATTTGGTAATAAGGAGTTCATGATCTGAGCCACAGTCAGTTCCTGGTCTTGTTTTTGCTGACTGTATAGAGCTTCTCCATCTTTGGCTGCAAAGAATATAATTAATCTGATTTTGGTGTTGACCATCTGGTGATGTCCATGTATAGAGTCTTCTCTTGCGTTGTTGGAAGAGGGTGTTTGTTATGATCAATGCATTTTCTTGGCAAAACTCTATTAGTCTTTGACCTGCTTCATTCTGTATTTCAAGGCCAAATTTGCCTGTTACTCCAAGAGTTTCTTGACTTCCTACTTTTACATTCCATTCCCTATAATGAAAAGGACAATTTTTGGGGTGTTAGTTCTAAAAGGTCTTGTAGGTCTTCATAGAACCATTCAACTTCAACTTCTTCAGCATTACTGGTTGGGGCATAGACTTGGATTAGCATGATATTGAATGGTTTGCCTTGGAAACGAACAGAGATCATTCTGTCATTTTTGAGATTGCATCCAAGTACTGCGTTTCAGACTCTTTTATTGACCATGATGGCTACTCCATTTTTCTGAGGGATTCCTGCCTGCAGTAGTAGATATAATGGTCATCTGAGTTAAATTTACCCATTCCAGTCCATTTGAGTTCACTGATTCCTAGAATGTCAACATTTACTCTTGCCATCTCTTGTTTGACCACTTCCAATTTGCTTTGATTCATGGACCTGACATTCCAGGTTCCTATGCAATGTTGCTCTTTACAGCATCAGACCTTGCTTCTATCACCAGACACATCCACAGCTGGGTATTGTTTTTGCTTTGGCTCCATCCCTTTATTCTTTCTGGAGTTATTTCTCCACTTTGTAATTTACAAAGCAGGGCTTCCCAGGTAGCTTAGTGGTAAAGAATGTGCCTGCCAATGCAGGAGACATAGGTTCAATCCCTGGGTTGGGAAGATCCCTTGGAGAAGGAAATGGCAGCCCACTCTAGTATTCTTGCCTGGAAAATCCTATGGATGGAGGAGCCTGGCAGATTGCTGCTCATGGGGTTGAAAAAGAATTTGACATGACTTAATGACTAAACAACAATAGCAGTTTCCAAACATTTCTAGATACATTGTCTTACTCAATCCTTGTCATGACTCTTTCCAGGAAATCTCTCCCTATCTTACAGGAATAAGTACAGAAGAATTAAACAGCACCCCCAGATCTCACAAATCTACCTTTGAAAGATAAACCCAGGCATATTAAAATTTTTAAGAGTTTATTTGAGCAAAAAGCAGTTTGAATTGGGCAGCACCAAACCAGAATGGGTTAAGGGCATTCCACCCACAGGAGCTCAAGGAGAGACTTTTATAGAGAAAAGGTGGAAGCAAAGTGAGGAAACTAGATATAGTGATTAGCTGTATCTAAAGCCCATGTGGCTGTTTGTGATTGGTTGTCCTTAGTTTCAATTTTGTAACCTTGAGACTTTCAAAGGCATAGAGTTTGGTTTGCTTACACAGGCTGCCACAGCATTGGAGCCACCTCAGTCTGACAGCCTGCTTGCTTCATTGATTTAACACTATTAAATGGCAAAGCTTAAGTCAGAAACAGAACTTGTGCTTACTAGCCTCATGCCTGTTTCACTCTCATTGTCTTCTGGAAACAAACAAAACAGAGAGATGGACAGACTCCCTGGATTCAGGATCCGATTCAGACTTCTGCAGTGTGACATGAAGCCTTTGAGGGCACAAAGCCCAGGCTGCTGCCATCAGCCTCACATCTGGACTACTGCCTGCTGCAGGGGGAAGTGCACTGTGGTTCAGAGCAAAAATCCAAACTGGCGGCCCCTGAGCAGAACCTAGAATTCAAACATGGTTGGTCTACACTGGTTTAAAAAAATCAGATGTACACATTTGTATTTCCTTTTTCTTTTGAAAAATGGAAATGATGGGAAAATAAAAAAAATCTGGCCAACCTTGTTTTAGATGCCCTTGTGAAAAAAGAATTGATGCTTTTGAGCTGTAATGTTGAAGACTCTTGAGAGTGGCTTGGGCTGCAAGGAGATCAAACCAGTCAATTCTAAAGGAAATCAACCCTGAATATTCATTAGAAGGACTGATGCTGAAGCTGAAGCTCCAAGACTTTGGCCACCTGATGTAAAGAGTCAACCAATTAGAAAAGACCCTGATGCTGGGAAAGATTGAAGGCAGGAGGAGAAGGGGACAACAGAGGACAAGATGGTTGGATGGCATCACCGACTTGATGGACGTGAGTTTGTGCAAGTTCCGGGAGATGGTGAAGGACAGGGAAGCCTGATGTGATGCAATCCATGGGGTCTCAGAGAGTAAGGCACAACTGTGTGACTGAACAGCAACAACAACAAAATCTGGCCAACCTGGTTTCAAATGCCCTTGTGGCAATGGGGCAAAGTGTTCTTTAAGTGTGATGCGTCCTCTCACTTTCTGACATTCTCACCCTCCTGTTGTCTTACTCCCAGCTTCCATAGGTGTCCCCCATCACCTATTTTGGGACTCCTGATCAACTTAGTCAGGGAATGGAGAAATTTAGCACTTCCCGGCTCTGAAAGCACATGATGACGTAATTTAGGAGCATATCTGAAATCCCATGGGCCCACCTCAAAAGGAGATTGAGAAATGGCAGCTATTGTATTTGGACCCCGAAAATCTTCAGGCAGTGCATTTGCCTGATTCTAATAGCTTCTAAAGTACCTCTGAGAAGTTTGATAAATAGTGACCATGTAAATGTGTGGCTCCCAGATGAGTAATTCTCTAATCATAGGAAATCAGAGAGTGGTTTGAGAGAGAAGATTATCTCCTGACTCTTCAGGGTATGCTGTGTTCTTTTGAACTAGAAGAGAATTGTCCAGAATATTCTTTTTCATAATTCTTTTAGGACCCCTGGAAAACACTTGCCTCCAAGTTTCTGACTCATCCAAACACTGAATTACTCATAATAACCATACTTTCTTCTGAAGAATCCAAGTACTGTAAACCAGCTACAATTCTTTAAAACAATAAATGGGAGGTAGTAGCGTTCCCTTTCTCTGGATAAAAAGTGAAAGTACGAAGAAGTCAAGTGATTCCCTAGAGGGCATGGAGCATGTCAAGAGGACATCAGTGACTAAACTCTGATCCCTGCCTCAGCTGTTGCTCCAGCTAGAGAGTATTTTATCAGTATTTCATGTTGTTAGTTGGCCCATTTTTTCCAGATTGCTTATGGCTTATACATCTTAATGAATTAGCACTACACAAATGTTTGTAAAACAATTTGGCTTAGCATAGATTTGTTTGCTTCAAGAAAATGGGGATGGATTGTTTTTTATAAATTACAAAAATAATGCATGAATGTTACCCCAAAGACAATATGGAGAAACTAAAAACAGGAAAATAAAGATTACCTATAATGTCATAGAGAGAGATAACAATGGCTAACATTTTAGTATACACTGTACCCAACATTTTTATGTATATAGTCAGCCATAATACAAATACACTTTTATATATATATATATATATATATATATATATATATATATATATATACATACATACATACATATACAGGTCAGGAAGCAACAGTTAGAACAGGACATGGAACAACAGACTGGTTCCAAATTGGAAAAGGAATACGTCAAAGCTGTATATTGTCACCCTGCTTATTTAACTTATATGCAGAGTACATCATGAGAAATGCTTGGCTGGAAGAAACACAAGCTGGAATCAAGATTGCCAGGAGAAATATCAATAACCTCAGATATGCAGATGACACCACCCTTATGGCAGAAAGTGAAGAGGAACTAAAAAGCCTCTTGATGAAAGTGAAAGTGGAGAGTGAAAAAGTTGGCTTCAAGCTCAACATTCAGAAAACGAAGATCATGGCATCTGGTCCCATCACTTCATGGGAAATAGATGGGGAAGCAGTGGAAACAGTGTCAGACTTTATTTTTCTGGGCTCCAAAATCACTGCAGATGGTGATTGCAGCCATGAAATTAAAAGACGCTTACTCCTTGGAAGAAAAGTTATGACCAACCTACAGTTTACTTTGCCAACAAAGGTTCGTCTAGTCAAGGCTATGGTTTTTCCTGTGGTCATGTATGGATGTGAGAGTTGGACTGTGAAGAAGGCTGAGCCCCAAAGAATTGATGCTTTTGAACGGTGGTGTTGGAGAAGACTCTTGAGAGTCCCTTGGACTGCAAGGAGATCCAACCAGTCCATTCTGAAGGAGATCAGCCCTGGGATTTCTTTGGAAGGAATGATGCTAAAGCTGAAACTCCAGTACTTTGGCCACCTCATGTGAAGAGTTGACTCATTGGAAAAGACTCTGATGCTGGGAGGGATTGGGAGCAGGAAGAGAAGGGGACGACAGAGGATGAGATGGCTGGATGGCATCACTGACTCCATGGACGTGAGTCTGGGTGAACTCTGGGAGTTGGTGATGGACAGGGAGGCCTGGCGTGCTGCAATTCATGGGGCTGCAAAGAGTCGGACATGACTGAGTGACTGAACTGAATATATATATACACTTAGGATCATAATATACAGATATTTTGTAACCTAATTTTTCCTCTCAAAATAAATCCTAGAAATCTTTCCAGGTCAGTAATATCGATCTGCACCATCATTTTAAAAGATCACAGTGTTTCATTGTATTCATACTCTTTTTTTATACTTTAACTAACCAATCTCCTATTGTTGACATTTAAATTTTTGCTTAATATTTTTGTAATGACTAAACAATGCTTCAGTGAGTATCTTTGCACAGTTGCCTGATATTTCTTTGAGAAAAAGCACCAGAAATAAACTTTTGTGTTGAGACATAAATATTTTTAAAGCTTTTGTAGACATTGCCTTATTGCTTCTAGAACTTTGACACATTTATGCTTTCATCACCAGGGTTTGATAATATGACAAAAAGGAGCCTTTTTAGTACTTTTTTTCTTCTTTTTTTAGCTCTACAGTTTGGGGAGAAGAAACGCAAGAAAGGAGCTTCGTTCCAAATGGTTGCATCTCTGCATAAAGTAATTTTTAATTGTATCTATTCATATATTAGCTACTTCACAATCTGCATATATTACTTATTGGTAATTTTACATCTTCATATGAGGATAAAGTATCTGAAGTTAACCAAGTTGGAAAAGTTGAATATTATCCTGGTATTTATGGATTTTAGTGGGCAATGTTTATCTCCTACTTAGATCCCATTTATCAGCCTGGCACTCATCTTACCACTGATCAAAGTATAGGCTCATAACAACTCACAGTTGCCAGAATGGGAGGCTAAGTAATCTCCTTCCCTGCCCCTCCAGACTTTGGTCCCTCCCTTGGCTCAAGGAGATACCAACTGTAGTATAATTGGTGCATTTATGTTCAGAGCTTTTGCAGGACTCAGACTAAACTGAGTCCATGCCATTGCTTTTTTCTTTCCATGCCCTGCTTGGCTTCCCTCCTTCTCCAGATAAATCTCTTGAACCAGAAGCTCCATCTCAGATTCTGCTTCCAGATGAAGATAAAATTTTTACAGACAGAATACTTGAGAAACAATTTCTTTCTTCAAGTTATTTTATTGCCCTTCCATAAATTATTGCTACCAAACAGGTAGATATGATTCACAACAGAACAATTAGATAAATATTGACTTGTCATAGGAAGAAAATAATGTATTTTGGTAATCAGGGAAAAATGTTGAATTCATTATTTCTTTATTGGTTTGTATCTGGCTTTAAGATTAAATTGATCATCGTGGAGACTCTTGTGAGGTGGATTGGTCCTTTTAGTGATTTCTAAGTGATTTTGTGTTGGTTATGTTCTCCATTTTAGGAAAACCTAAATAAATTAATGACTAACCTGAAATCAACTGCACCTCATTTTGTGAGATGCATAAATCCCAATGAGAACAAAACACCAGGTAAGTAGATTTCTTTGTAATCCACACTAGGAAATTCTTTTGATTTAAGCTATGTTGAATGTCTTTCAAAGAAGCATTCACCAGTCTCTTTTATATAAGGGTAGATTTTAATAAAGAAAACTAAAATAAATTAAAAGTGAGTTTTTCAAAACTTCCTCAAGATTGCCTTTGAATTAAGATTCAGGTGGACATGCAGAAGGATTTCACAAAGCAGACTCAATTGGGTAACATTAGAATACTTGATATTATCATTTAAATTCCTCCTTGAATTTCATGCTAAAATGTGGATGAGCTTCTATGCCATTGTCTACAAGGGCAAAGTATAAAAAAAAGGAATTGAATAATCAATTGGGGGATTAAGGTGGATATTTCAGCAAAAAAGAAATAATTTGGTCTAAATTATCTAAATTGACCATAAAGAGAGATTCTAAATCCATTTCTAATTGTTAAGAACTCCCTCTAGTCTTGCTTCATCATACTACTATCTTCCCTCTCCTTAATAGTACCCATTTCTTTAGTTATGTACTTCTGGGCAGTAGATACTTTTTTTAAAATACATTTAAAAAATCTCCTATTTTATTGAGATATAATTAACACACAGCGCTTATAAATTTAAGGTGTACAGCATAATGGTTTGCCTTGTATACATTATGAAATGATTATAGGTTTAATTAACACCCATCATCTCTTATAGATTTCAAAACAAAGAGAAAAACATTTCCTTGTGATGAGAACTCTTAGGATTTACTCTCTTAATAATTTTCAGTATACCATACTGCAGTGTTAACTATAGTCATCATGGTGCACATTCCACCCCTAAGACTTATTTACGTTAAAAATGGAAGCTCACACCTTTTAATGACCTTTCATCCAATTTCCCCTCCCCTACCCTACTTCTGGTAACCACAAAATTGAATCTCTTTTTTTATGCATTTATTTGTTTGTTTTTTAAAGATTCCATGTATAAGTGAGTGATATTTTCACCATAAGCTTCTTTGCTATTAACACCTTTGTGCAAGCATTTTTGCAGCAAACTTTCACCTATAGAACCAATTAGCCATCAAACAATTTTGTCATAAAACATAAAACAACAACAAAAAAGAGAGACATTAAAAGAATATAATTAAACATGAAATTGAATAATAAAATTAAAAACATTATATTGTAAAATATGAAATATTTGAATGTACTTAAAATGTGTATAGATCCATGGCAATACTGCACACATAACTGATTTTACTTTGTGGGTTGAACCTAACCATTTATCTTCCAAGTCTTTGTTCATAGTTCATTATACATTTTTTTTTTGGCTTGTTGATTCATCTTTTTGTTCTGCACTACACTTTTTATTTTTTTGCAAAAATTTCTTCCCTCAGTGAGAGAGGTGTCACTAAATACAAGTACTGAAATAGATATCTGTAACTGAGCTTTGTGTCATGTTGTGAAAGCTTTCCACGCTACTATTTGTTCTCGGCATATTGTCACATGTCTGTTGGTAGATGTTCCAGGTTCTATGGAAAATGTGGGTTCAACTCTGCACTGTGGAGGCCCTCGGCCTCTTTCAGATTCATGTAATATAAGAATGAGAGTACTGTGTCAATGGAGAAATGAAACCAAACTGTCAGCCAGTTGAAACCAGTTATTTTATCTTTTATAGCAAAATTGCTGCATGGCCAATTAGTTATGCAATGAAAACACTAGTGGCAAGAATGCTTTCAGGAAAGACATTTAGGATGAAAATATCTAGAATCATAGATGAGATCATATGGTATTTGTCTTTCTCTGGCTTATTTTGTTTAATGACCTCAAGGTCCTTTTATGTTTTCATACATGGGAGGATATCTTCCTTTTATATGGCTGAATAATATTCCATTATACATATATACCACATCTTTTTTAGCTGTTCATCCATCAGTGGATACTTAGGTTGTTTCTATTTCTTGGCTTTTGTAGTGGACACTTTTTAATGAGTGGATAGTGCTGGGGTGGGGTGATGAGATAGGTAGGTGGTGGTGAATTATTTATGTTTTAATTAACAAAGCAAAGTTTTTACAGATATCAATTACAGGGATTGCTTTCCTTACTTCTTGGATTTGAAGATTCCCAGCCTTCTCTTTTGAATTACTGGCTTTTACGGAGCTTGGTTGGAGGCTGTCAGCCTCGAAGCTATGTATGTGACAAGCACTTACTGTCTTCAGAGTGCTAATCATCCTTGGATTAGGTAGCCAGATGTTGCTGATCCTGATTTCTTAGGTTCTGTAAAATCTTGCATTTTTATTAACATCCTGTAATTAAGACCCCAATCTTGACAGTCTGTGACCTGTTTGGGGAAAGTGTGATGCTAAACAATGATGCTGCAGTTTGAGTTTTTGCAGTGCAAACACTTCACGTTCATTCATGCTGTATGTTTTTTGCCTTATTGTTTCTCATCAGCTGGGTTTCTGAATGCATCTAGGGACATTGCTTCCACCTAGCAAGGAATCTAATTAGCTGCCTCTATTTTGAAGCAATTCTGTTACCTATTAGAGTTGCCTCCCATCGAGCCAGCTCTGATATCAGCAGGGTTTTTTTTTTTAATTCTTAAGACAAAGTCATAAGAAAAGCTTCATGATCTAATCAGAACAGTTCTTCATATGTCCTTAAAGGGAATAAGTATGCTTGATGCTATTGTGTCACAGAACTCGGCTTTCGCTCCTTCTCACAGATGATCTGTTTCTGTCTGTGACAGGGATGGGAGTACAGGACTATGGATATATGTCCTACCATTTATTTCTGTGACCCTGGACAGAAGCAGAAAATCATCTCATCCCCATTTTTCTTATAATATTCTAGCAGGTCTTTGTTAGGAGAGTGCCATTTGGCTTCTTCCAGATGCCTTACTGAGAGCCAGATACAGTGGCTTATTGGTTGGCTTTTCAAAGGCTTCTATCAGAGACTGCAGCTGCAGCTCTAGTGGGCTCCATCTCAGGAACAAAGGGGTACTAGGAGAAGGCTTATACTTTAGAATACAACTGAAGTTTTCTCAAGATCACCAGAAGAGAATGTAGGCTAAGTGTGGCCAGTTCTTCCCAAATGCGAAACAGTAAACAGAATTTTGTGGCTGTGCTTACTTTCCCCTTTCTTTGCATTCTCCCTTCTTGTAATCCCTTCCCCTTCCTACTTGGAGGTGCCAATTCTCTTTTGTGTTTTATCCCCACTCTAGTTGATTTTTGACTGGCAAATGGATATTATACCAGCCATTTACATTAAGACAAAAATGTATTTTTTCACCTTCTAGGAGTATTTGCTTATATAATCTTGACTAACTGTGAACTAAAGGATTCACCCCAGGTAAATCCTACTTAGAGACTCCTACATTATAGGTGGGGACTTTGAGAGCCATCAGACTGACAGTGAATGAATCCTTTTAACTATCAAGTAGAGAACACCAGATTCAGACTCTTTTAACCCAAGATGCAGCAACTAGGACAAAATCTAGGGTTAACCATCATTTTAGACATGGACTCATGGTGAAACTCTTTCTTCAGGTGTAATGGACCCTTATTTGGTTCTACAGCAGCTGCGCTGCAATGGTGTCTTAGAAGGGATCACAATATGCCGTGAAGGTTTTCCACACCGACTGCTGTATGCTGATTTTAAGCAAAGGTAAACATACATCTTGGGATTCAAGAAACCTGGAGCATTTCTTTTCCCCTCTTCTCTTTCTGGGTGCTTAGGCATGCATTGTTTGTTTGGTGGATATCCTCCAGACTATAGATCGATGTGTTTTGGTGGTGGTGAGATATATGGTGACAGAGTTCCATTATTATTTCCCCTTAAATCCAACATCCATGTAGCTGTAATATCCTTAAATCTCTATTACTGGATAATAGACCCACATATAGAAGAAATATATAGAGAAGAACGATACAGAGGCTGAATTGAATCTCTGAAATGTTGTTGGCCCCCCCCCCCCCTGCGCCGGGGCTTTGGTACTTAATCGTAGCTGCCATCCAAGTGGCTGTTTCTTTCCTAGCAGAGCCTATGAAAGGCAGATAGCCAGCAGGATATGCGGCAGGAGGCAAGAGAGGCACTTTTGCTTTCTATTTCCTGAATTCCAAAAGTGTCAATTATAAGTCATCAAGCTAATTTGAGCAAAGTATAGTAGAGTAGAAAGAGTACCTGTGTCAGTATTAAGAAGCATATTTCTAGCTCTCCACCAACTCACCATTAGGACAAGGGAATCCTGGAAAAGGTCTTTAATGTCTCTGCTTCTCAGTGTCCTTATCTGTACTTAGAGACAATTAAGCCTATCTCTTTGTCTTTCCTCTGATCCTTACTCCACTCTCTCCCTCCTTCCTCTTGAGCATAAAATCAAGTGAGGTGGTCTCGACAGCACTATGAAAAGTATAAACTATTATACCAAAGGAAAGAATTATTGCTTGTATCCTCATTATTATTGCCAAGAGTTTTGTGAAAATTGAACATATTGACAGGAGAGGTCAAAGTTTATATATATATATATATATATATATATATATAGACACACTTCCCTTTGTCTTACTTGTCCAAATTATTCTTTATTTGCACCCCTGACCTCAGGATTTATTCTTTACTTAAATTAGGTACTACATTCTGAACCCAAGGGTGTTTCCAAAGAGCAAATTTGCAAGCAACAGAAAAGCAGCTGAAGAATTACTTGGCTCCTTAGAGATAGACCATACCCAGTACCGCTTTGGAATCACTAAGGTAACCAGAGAACCACAAAGAATGCATTTGGAAAAGAGTGGGAGGAAAATCTGTATATCTTAAAATACCCATGAAAATGCAATTATAAGGCTTTTACAGCTCTTGTGACCACAAATAATACAAATAGAACTCTGTTGAGAGTGAAAACTTTGGCTATGTTGAGAGAGAAAATTTGAAAGTCAATGCTTTTTGAAACTTAGCCTTGATTACATTGTTTTGCTCTATCATTTTTATATATATATTTATTTATTTTTGTTTTTGTTTTCTTTATGTTTATTATTAATAATATCATTTTAGAAGCTGAATACATTTCCCTTTGTGTTTTGTTCAGAGCATTTGACAGGCTTGTTTTTTTTTTTTTATTAAATTTTATTTTGCTTAACTTTACAATATTGTATTGCTTTTGCCATACATCAAGAGGGATCCGCCACAAGTATACATGTGTTCCCCATCTTGAACCCTCCTCCCTCCTCCTCCCCATATCCTCCCTCTGGGTTGTCCCAGTGCACCAGCCCCAGGCATCTGTTATCAGGCATCGTACCTGGACTGGCGACTCGTTTCAGATATGATATTATACATATTTCAGTGCTAGTCTCCCAAATCATCCCACCCTCTCCCATTCCCAGAGTCCAAAAGTCTGTTCTATACATCAGTGTCTCTTTTGCTGTCTCGTAAACAGGGTTATTGTTACCATCTTTCTAAATTCCATATATATGCGTTAGTATACTGTATTTGTGTTTTTCTTTCTGGCTTACTTCACTCTGTATAATAGGCTCCAGTTCCATCCACCTCATTAGAACTGATTCAAATGTATTCTTTTTAATGGCTGAGTAATACTCCATTGTGTATATGTACCACTGCTTTCTTATCCATTCATCTGTGGATGGACATCTAGGTTGCTTCCAAGTCCTGGCTATTGTAAACAGTGCTGCTATGAACATTGGGGTACACGTGTCTCTTTCAATTCTGGTTTTCTCAGTGTGTATGCCCAGCAGTGGGATTGCTGGATCATGAGGCAGTTCTATTCCCAGTTTTTTGAGGAATCTCCATACTGTTCTCCAAAGTGGCTGTACTAGTTTGCATTCCCACCAACAGTGTAAGAGGGTTCCCTTTTCTCCACACCCTCTCCAGCATTTATTGCTTGTGGACTTTTGGATCGCAGCCATTCTGACCGGCGTGAAATGGTACCTCATAGTGGTTTTAATTTGCATTTCTCTGATAATGAGTGATGTTGAGCATCTTTTCTTGTGTTTGTTAGCCATCTGTATGTCTTCTTTGGAGAAATGTCTCTTTAGTTCTTTGGCCCATTTTTTGATTGGGTCATTTATTTTTCTGGAATTGAGCTGTAGGAGTTGCTTGTATATTTTTGAGATTAGTTGTTTGTCTGTTGCTTCATTTGCTACTATTTTCTCCCATTCAGAAGGCTGTCTTTTCACCTTGCTTATAGTTTCCTTTGTTGTGCAGAAGCTTTTAAGTTTAATTAGGTCCCATTTGTTTATTTTTGATTTTATTTCCAGTATTCTGGGAGGTGGGTCATAGAGGATCTTGCTGTGATGTATGTTAGAGAGTGTTTTGCCTATGTTTTCCTCTAGGAGTTTTATGGTTTCTGGTCTTACATTTAGATCTTTAATCCATTTTGAGTTTATTTTTGTGTATGGTGTTAGAAAGTGTTCTAGTTTCATTCTTTTACAAGTGTTCGACCAGTTTTCCCAGCACCACTTGTTAAAGAGATTGTCTTTAATCCATTGTATATTCTTGCCTCCTTTGTCAAAGATAAGGTGTCCATATGTGCGTGGATTTATCTCTGGGCTTTCTATTTTGTTCCATTGATCTATATTTCTGTCTTTGTGTCAATGCCATACTGTCTTGATGACTGTGGCTTTGTAGTAGAGCCTGAAGTCAGGCAGGTTGATTCCTCCAGTTCCATTCTTCTTTCTCAAGATATATATTTATTTTTAATTGAAGGATAATTGCTTTACAATATTGTGTTGGTTTCTGCCATATATCAACATGAATTGGCCATAGGTATATGCATGAGATGGTTAGGTAGTATCACTCAATGGACATGAATTTGAGCAAACTCTGGGAGATAGTGAAGGACAGAGAAGCCTCGTTTGCTACAAGTCCATGGGGTTGCAAAGAGTCAGACAGGACTTAGTGACTGAACACACACATATATACGTCCCCTCCTTCTTGAACCTCTCTCCCACCTCCTACCCCATCGCACCCCTCTAGGTTGTCACAGGACACAGGACTTGAACTTCCTGCATCATACAGCAAGTTTCCCTTGGCTATCTAATTTTACCTATGGTAATGTATATGTTTAAGTGCTACTCTCTCAATTCAGCCCACGCTCTCCTGCCCCCACTGCGTCCACAAATCTGTTCTCTCTGTCTGCATCTCCTTTGCTGCCCTGCTGTAGGTTCATCAGTTCCAGCTTTCTAGATTCCATATATATGCATTAATATATTTGTTTATCTCTTTCTGACTTAACTTCACCCTGCATAATAGGCTCTAAGTTCATACACCTCATTAGAACTGAGTCAAATACATTCCTTTTTATGTCTGAGTAATATTCCCTTGTGTACAACATCTTTATTCATCTTTCTGTCAATGGACATCTAGGTTGCTTCCATGTTCTAGCTATTGTAAATAGTGCTGCAATGAACATTGGGATACATGTGTTTTTTTCAATTATGGTTTTCTCAGGGAATATGACCAGTAGTGGGATTGCTGGGCTATATGATAATTTTATTTCTAGTTTTTAAAGGAATCTCCATACTGTTCTCCATAGTGGCTGTATCAATTTGCATTCCCACCCCAAAAGAGGGCTCCCTTTTCTCCATACCCTTTCCAGCATATATTGTTTGTAGATTTTTAATGATGGCCTTGATTATATTTATTAATACAGCTTTATAATTACTTACCTAAGCAAGTTTGTGCCAAGATATAAAATAATGAATCAACTTTAGGGTGATAAAAAATGTTTATATACATCAGAGCTAGACAAAATTGAATCAACTTACTGGAGATAACTGCCTGTCTGCGTGTGAATGGATTCATCCATAAATACGCTCTCAGGAAATTAATTCTGAAAGACTGTCTCAGTAACTAAAAACAGTAAGATCAACCCTACTATCCAAAAAGTTAGTCCAAAGCTAACTTTCTTAAATGTGATTCACTAAATTCTGCTTCATCTTGGAGATTTTGGCATGATCCACATATTTTGGGAAACCGCTAACACATTTGGTTTTCACCTGACAGTATCAGGTTGTTTCTAATGATATGATATCCATGTGTTAAGTTGCTTTAGTCATGTTGACTCTTGCAACCCCATGGACTATAGCCTGCCAGCCTCCTCTGTCCATGGCATTCTCCAGGCAAGAATACTGGAGTGGGTTGCCATTTCCTTCTGGGAATCTTTCTGACCCAGGGATCAAACCCGAGTCTCCTGTGTCTCCTGCACTGCAGGCAGATTCTTTACTGCTGAGCCACGGGGAAGCCATAAAAGGGCCAGATTATTTAAAGGAGAATTGGAGGATGTATGACAAAGAGCTTACAGAAAAAGAAATCTGTTGGACATGCTTATAAAATGTTACTCAGCTCCTACATTTTGAGTACCTGTTTCTGCTGATTTTCACTCCTGGTACCTTGCTTCCTTGTATGTTTAGTTATTTTTGTTGTGTACTGCTTACCTAGGCTAGGACTATGATGAGTTGAGGGGCTTCCCAGGTAGCACTAGTGGTAAAGAACCCACCTGCCAATGCAGAAGACTTGAGTTTGGTCCCTGGGTTGGGAAGATCCCTTGGAGAAGAGCACGGCTACCCATTCCAATATTTTTGCCTAGAGAATCTTATGGACAGAGAAGCCTGGTGGTCCATAGGGTCACAAAGAATCCAACATGACTGAAGTGACTTAGCACACAACATGCATTGAGAGAGCCTTCTAAAGCACAAAATCTGAGGCAGCACTCACTCATGGTATAAGTACTGACTTGTACAACCCTGAAAGTGAGTGCTTCCTTAAAATTTGTGCTTTAGGTACCTCACTCACCTCATCCTGACCCTTACTAATGATTCTTTAAAAAAAATTATGTATATATATTTTTTATTGTCTAAAATGAAGATGACTTTCTCTAGAGCAGTGGTCAGCAAACTATGGCCTAAGGGCAATATCAATGGCCTATTTTTTATATGGCCCCCTTGCTAAAAATGATTTGGCATTTTTAAAGAGGAAGAAAAATAAAAGAAGAGGAGGAGGCACAGGTAGAGGAGGCGGGGAGAAGGGAGGGAGTGGTTGTGGGAGTAGAAGTTCTACAGAGACTGAATGTGGCCCGCAAAGCCTAAAAATTTTCACTATCTGGCACTTTACAGATAAAGTGTGCAGACCCCTGCCTGAGCCTAGCTTAAAATTAAAACCAAGTTCCTTAAACAACCTAGACATAGCTAATAGATCAGGAGGAGGACAGTCTAAGTTCTTAAGGAACTAATACAACCACAGGATTAGATGAAGTTTTTTGCTTTGGCAAGCTTTAGGTTTATAAAACCAAACTTTCTAGAATTTACATTTTACACATTATGAAAAATTAACAAGAAATAGAACTGATCATTAAATACATCAGTTGCTCATATGGCCATTCAATAGACATTTACTGAATGCCCACTAGGACTGGAACTGATATCTGACATTTCTTTTAGGTGCTTTTAAAAGCTGGCTCTCTGGGCAAACTGGAAGCCATGAGAGATGAGAGATTATCAAAAGTCTTCACATTGTTCCAAGCCAGAGTACGAGGAAAACTGATGCAAATCAAATTCCAAAGGATTCTGGAAGAGAGGTATGATATCCCACCCTGCACCCCCACTGCTAGAGCAACAGTGTGCCTCAGTCTAGGCGACTTCTCACTGCCTTATAATGAGTCAGGGTAAAGAGCTCTGCCCCCTTTGCTTAGTCTGGGACTTAATGTGAAATTTTTAAAATTATGGAACACCAAACAGAGCACAAACGGCTTTTATTACCCTAACTAAGAGTAAGCATAATTCAAGTATTTCTTCCATTGCTTCCAGTCTTCCTTTTGGAGGGATTCTTTATAGTTGGCAAAGTCTGGCTCTCTGAGAGTGGTGTGACTCATAATTCAAAACAGAAGCAGACCTAGAAGGGCTGGCAGGCATCTCACAGCCAACTCTGTGGGGAAATTTGCTGTAAAGCAGGTGGGTTTTCTGACCACTTTACAGCATCCCCTGGGTCAGAAACTGACTCTTGGTGACCTGTAACCATAACTCTCTTACTTCAATTCAGGCAGGTTCACTAGGGACATTTATCACCACCTCTGGACACTGAGTGTAGGTTTTGTTAATCCTTTAATAGAATTATGGAAAAGCAAGCTCCAAACAAAGGGATTTTGAGCAAGGGCTTCTGTGGGTGTCATATTCACTTTTTGCTGTAGATAGGTCCACAGGTCTTGGTATGATATGCTTACTTGACAGCTGTTAATTCCTTCTGTTTCCCCAAAGAAGAGAGAAACCATTACATTATCAGAGATATCATAGAGATGTCTCCTAAGAGTTTTCCATGACTCCCGCATAGTATCCATCGTGGTATGGGAGTTTATGAGAGTTCAGGGATCAGGAGATATGACTTCTGTGACAGGTTTTGTAAACTTGTATGAGACTTAATTTTCTCAGTTCACCTCCTTCATCTCTAAAATGAGGTATTTACTATCCATCCTGTCTAAATGACTTTAGACATTTAAAGAATGACTTTAAAAGAATTATTATGAAATATTTCAAACACAAAAAATAGAGAAAATACTATGATGTGTACTCATGGAGCTGTCATCAAAGTATATCAATTCCTAACATTTTCTCCGCAATTCCTCACAACTTAAAAATAAATAATTAAATTAATAGACAAAGTCGAAGCCTTTCATGTATTTCTTCCTTGATCCAGGTCCTATTCCTAGCTCCCCAGATCCTGAATTTGTGTTTGCCACTCTGTTTCATTCATGTTTCACATATAAAACAGAAAAAGATGTAACATTTTTCTGTAGTTACTCACAATATATTCTGAAAAATAAATAAACAGACACAGTTGAAGTCCCTTGTGTATTTCTCCCTTGATCCAAGTTCTACAGAGATATGCAGATATCCTTAAAAGGTTACATGATTCTGCAAGCTTTTAGTCTCCATTGAAACATTATGTGTCTGTTATCTTAAAATTTATTCTTTACACTGAGTACTAGTTTTGAAATTAGTTGATATTGATAAATCTATGGCTATATTATTGATCTTAACTGTTGGACAATATTCTGTTGCATGAATATACTACAATTTATTTATCTACTTGCCAGCTCAAGTAAACTTATTTATAATTTTTTATATTACAAACAATTCTGCAGTGATATTTTTATAAATGTCTCCCCTTGCACATATGCAAGAGTTTCTTGAGCATGGTGGTGGCGGTGGTGGTGGTTTAGTCGCTAAGTTGTGTCCGACTCTTGTGACCCCATGGATGGTAACCCACTAGGCTCCTCTGTCCATGAGATTCTCCAGGCAAGGATACTGGAGTGGGTTGCCATTTCCTTCTACAGGGGATCTTCCCAACCCAGGAATCGAACCCGGATCCCCTGCATTGCAGGCAGATTCTTTCCCTTATAAGGGAAGCCCTTCTTGAGGGTAGTGTGACTCAAAATGCTGGTGCAATGGCTGATAGTATATAGGTAGCAGCTGGCCAAGGCTCACACTTTGAGTGGCATTTCTCTAGGTATGAATTATAATATTAGGTTTTAGGCTATACACAGCTCCAGCTTTATGAGATGTCACCAAAATGCTTTTCATTTTACTCTTTACCAGAAGTTTATGGAAGTCCCATGACTCTATATCCTCACCAACTTGTGGCATTTCAATTTCAAAGACTTTTGCCAAACTGGGTCATACTTCTGACTTTGGGGGAAGATATAATTTTCCTCTTAATATCATGTTTTCCATAAATTTTTTTGTATATATGAAATGTTATATAGAGGACATTTGTGCCATCTTATTTTGTTAATCATGTTTACCAAGAAATGATTAAATTCTTTTTTTGCATCTATGAAATAATTACATGGTTGGGCTTATTTGCCTATAAAACCATCCAGATCTGGTATTTCTTTCATGATAGATTTTACAGATTTGATTTAATTTATTTAATAGTTATAGGCCTATTGAGATTTTGTTCTTAGATCAGTTTAGATCAATTTCTTTAGAAAAAGAAATTTTGAAAGTGAAAGTGAAGTCGCTCAGTCGTTTCCGACTCTTTGCGACCCCATGGACTGTAGCCTGCCAGGCTCCTCCTCTGTCCATGGGATTTTCCAGGCAAGAATACTGGAGTGGGTTGCCATTTCCTTCTCCAGGAGATCTTCCCGACCCAGGGATTGAACCCAGGTCTCCCGCATTGTAGGCAGACGTTTTACCATCTGAGCCACCAGGGAAGTCCAAAGAAATTTTATATTTTTAAAAAATCTTCCAATTTGCTAGATTATAATTTTTAATCTCTGTTATATCTACAATTATGTTTCTAGAACATAATCATAGATTATTATATTCTTAGGATTCTTAAGTATTAATATTCCTAATACTATTTATGCTCTTTTTCTTGATTATTCATGTGGTAAATTTTACCAAAAACTCAAAAATAAATAATCAAAATAAATCATTTCATGTTTTGAAAAGAGGAAACACTGCCTAACTCTTTTATGAGATCAAGGTAACTTTGATTAAAAGTCAGATAAAAGCAGGGGAAACAATTACAGGCCAAACTTATTCATGAACATTGATGCAGAAATACTATAATATAACCAATCCCATAATGTATGAAAAAGATCATATTTCTTAAACAAAGTGGGTTTAACACTTTTTAATCTATTAATTTAACTTACACATTTATGAGTTAATGGAGAAAGAGTGAAAGTGAAAGTGTTAGTTGCTCAGTCGTGTCTGACTCTTTGCGACCCCATGGACTGCAGCCCTCCAGGCTCCTCTCTCCTTGGGATTCTCCAGGCATGAACACTGGAGGGGATTGCCATTCCATCCTCCAGGGGATGTGTATTTAGTTAGATTATTTAAATTTAAATGAAAGTCTCTTAGTCGTGTCCAACTCTTTGTGACCCTATGGATTATACAGTCCATGGAATTCTCCAGCACAGAATACTGGAGAATTTCCCTTCTCCAGAGGATCTTCACAACCCAAGGAATGAACCAAGGTCTCCCAGATTGCAGGCAGATTTTTTACCAGCTAAGCCACAAGGGAAGAAAATTAAAATTTTCCTTTAGTTAAAAATGTAAATACTTTAAAGCATTTAAATTGTTTATGAAAAGACTTAAAATTTTTTGTTTGTTTGTTTTCTAGTTCATTAGTTTCTGATCTCAGCTTTATTCTATCCTTCCTTCCACTTGCTTGGGTTTATTTTAAGTCACAATTGTTTTTCAGTGTGTTTAGTCAGCTGCTTAATTCTCCCATTGAGTGTTTTATTTCAGTGACTGTACTTTTCAGTGCTAGACATTTTATGTGGTCCTCTTTAAAATCTGTCTGCCTTTTTTTTCTTCATAGTGGCTCATTCCTTTCTTGTTTTGTTTTGTTTTGTTTTGTTTTGTTTCAATTCTTTCTTTTATGTCTTTAAGAACTTTTAGTAATTACTCTATGAAGAAGGCAATGGCACCCCACTCCAGTACTCTTGCCTGGAGAATCCCATGGATGGAGGAGCCTGGTAGGCTACAGTTCATGGGGTCGCTAAAAGTCAGACACGACTGAGTGACTTCACTTTCACTCTTCACTTTCATGCATTGGAGATGGAAATGGCAACCCACTCCAGTGTTCTTGCCCGGAGAATCCCAGGGACGGGGAAGCCTGGTTGGGCTGCTGTCTGTGGGGTCGAGAAGAGTTGGACATGACTGAAGCGACTTTGCAGCAGCAGCAGCAGCAGCTATGGTCTCTACTAGATGGTTCCATTTTCTGAAATTCTTGGAAATTTAATTAAATTCTTTATTGTGGGTGCCCACATCAGTAACCTCAGACATGCAGATGATACCACCCTTATGGCAGAAAGTGAAGAGGAACTAAAGAGCCTCTTGATGAAGGTGAAAGAGGAGAGTGAAAAACTTGGCTTAAAGCTCAACATTCAGAAAATGAAGATCATGGCATCCGGTTCCATCACTTCATGGCAAATAGATGGGGAAACAGCAGAAACAGTGTCAGACTTTATTTTTGGGCTCCCAAATCACTGCAGCTGGTGACTGCAGCCATGAAATTAAAAGACGCTTACTCCTTGGAAGGAAAGTTATGACCAACCTAGACAGCATATTGAAAAGCAGAGACATTACTTTGTCAACAAAGGTCCATCTAGTCAAGGCTATGGTTTTTCCAATGGCCGTGTATGGATATGAGAGTTGGACTATAAAGAAAACTGAGTGCTGAAGAATTGATGCTTTTGAACTGTGGTGTTGGAGAAGACTCTTGAGAGTCCCTTGGACTGCAAGGAGATCCAGCCAGTTCATCCTAAAGGAAATCAGTCCTGAATATTCATTGGAAGGTCTGATGCTAAAGCTGAAACTCCAATACTTTGTCCACCTGATGCAAAGAGCTGACTCATTTGAAAAGATACTGATGCTGGGAAAGATTGAGGGCAGGAGGAGAAGGGGACGGCAGAGGATGAGATGGTTGGGTGGCATCACCAACTCAATGGACATGGGTTTGGGTGGACTCTGGGAGTTGGTGATGGACAGAGAGGCCTGATGTGCTGAGATTCATCGGGTCACCAAGAGTTGGATACGACTGAGCAACTGAACTGAACCCTCACTTATGGTTGAATTTTTTTCTATATGTGTTTTTAATTTTGAATTGTAAGCTAATCTTCAAGGGGACTTTAAGAAAATCTCTAGTGCTTGATTTTAGAGGTTTTTTTCAGTGCACTTTTTCATTTTCCCCCCAAGGACCCAAAGGGTATTTATTATCAGTGTAAAAAATGATTATGTTAATTTCTTGTGTATTTCTGCTCTAATCAGATAGTATAATTTAAACTTCAAATACTCGAGTGGTGCTGGCTCATAGTTTTCAAAAAAAATTCCTAGTGTAAAAAAATTTTTTTTCACCCTGAGCCCAGACCAAATCAGATATACTTTTCCTTGACTTCTCTCTGTGCCAGTGGGTGAATTTTTAAATCCTCCTTTTCATTAAGAGTGAAATTCTTTGAAAATCTCAGCCTGTCTCTTTATCCACAAGGATATAAAAATACAAACTCTACAATACCAAGCCTGGCTTCCTCCTTCTGTGAGGATAGTCAGGCTGCACAAGCATTCACTTTTTGCTCCTTTTTTTTAAGCTCCCTTTATATGGCTGCTGCTGCTGCTGCGTCGCTTCAGTTGTGTCCAACTCTGTGCGACCCCATAGACGGCAGCCCACCAGGCTCCCCCATCCCTGGGATTCTCCAGGCAAGAACACTAGAGTGGGTTGCCATTTCCTTCTCCAATGCATGGAAGTGAAAAGTGAAAGTGAAGTCTCTCTGTCGTGTCCGACCCTCAGCGACCCCATGGACTGCAGCCCTCCAGGCTCCTCCGTCCATGGGATTTTCCAGGCAAGAGTACTGGAGTGGGGTGCCATTGCCTTCTCCACTTTATATGGCACCCCACTCCAATACTTTTGCCTGGAAAATCCCATGGACGGAGGAGCCTGGTGGGCTGCAGTCCATGGGGTCGATAGAGTCGGACACGACTGAGCGACTTCATTTCCACTTTTCACTTTCATGCATTGGAGAAGGAGATGGCAACCCACTCCAGTGTTCTTGCCTGGAGAATCCCAGGGACGGGAAAGCCTGATGGGCTGCTGTCTCTGGGGTCGCACAGAGTCGGACACGACTGAAGTGACGCAGCAGCAGCAGCAGCAGCATACTTCTTACCGTCTTTAAGGGTCACTTCTCATTATCGAATGTTTGTAGTAGAAGCATTTTCGGGACACCTAGTCTACAACATTGTTAGCCCCAAAAGTCCCTCAAAGAGTTTTAGCTAGAATCAAACAAGAGCTTGAGTGTAGAAGTGCTTTGAAGACTAATGAGAGTTCATGACTCCTAAAAAGATGTGCTTATTAAGAATCTTAATTTGAAAAATAACTCTCTTATAGTCTAGGTTAACTTGGCTTTTCTTTTTTTCCCCCAAACCCTCGATTTAGGGATGCACTTCTTTTGATCCAGTGGAACATAAGAGCTTTCATGGCTATAAAGAGCTGGCCTTGGATGAGGCTCTTCTTTGAGATCAAGCCTCTTGTTAGATCTGCTGGAATGGGAAAGGAGGGAGCTGGACTGAAGGAAGAGTGTATGCAGCTGCAAAAAGCCTTGGAGAAGTCAGAATCTCAGAGGGAGGAGCTGAAATCAAAGCAAGTCTCCCTCCTCCAGGAAAAGAATGACCTGCTTCTTCAGTTGCAGGCTGTGAGTGGCCCCACCATTTCTTCTTCAAATCAAATTTCTAATTAGATTCCCTTGCAGGCAGCGTTGACTTGAAAAAATAGAGACACGTGCTTTTCAAGTACTATAGGATTTCATCCAACACAGACAATGGAAACACTTAACGAGACACTATGTTTTATAGTGAAGTGATTTCATTGGGAAGATGCCTTTGAAAAGAGGATGGATTTTATTACATAGATTTTAAACTGTGTAAACATATAAATCTATCTTGGGAGCCAGGAAGCTCTTGATCTTGATTTAAATTCTGTAAGTAGCAGGAAACCCATTAGTAAATCAAAAGGTAGGATTTTGGTAGGTCCTGAGAAAAGCTTTACTGAGATCTTCAGGATTATTACAGTATGCCCCTAACTGGTTCTCCTGATTTTGATCTCCCTATTTGCCCTTCCCCAGTCCAAATCAACATTATAATCAGTTGAGTTCTTAAAACAGCAGTATTCACCTTGACTTTGCCTCAAACTCATTTGTGAAACACTAGCAATTAAAAGAAAGATGCCTAGATTGAATCTCAGATAGTTGGGTTAAACAGAGCCTGTGTGGGTCCAAATCATCTGTATGGGGCATTCTGATATCCAGTCAGGATTAAGAACCTCTGCCTTGAACAAACATCGTGTTGCTTCCCTGATGAACAAACTTCACATCAAAGAATATCTGAACTTGGCCTTGGCATCTGAGCCTCGTTCTCCAATCTGATGCTGAAGTGCCATTCACTTCAGTTCAGTTCAGTCGCTCAGTCATGTCCAAATCTTTGCGACCCCATGGACTGCAGCACACCAGGCTTCCCTGTCCATCACCAACTCCTGGAGCCTACTCAAACTCATGTTCATTGAGTCAGTGATGCCATCCAACCATCTCACCCTCTGTCATCCCTTTCTCCTCCTGCCTTCACTTTTTTCCAGTATCAAGGTCTTTTCAAATGAGTCAGTTCTTTGCATCAGGTGGACAAAGTATTGGAGTTTCAGCTTCAGCATCAGTCCTTCCAGTGAATATTCAGGACTGATTTCTTTAGGATTGACTGGTTGGATCTCTTTGCAGTCCAAGGGCCTCTCAAGAGTCTTCTCCAACACCACAGTTCAAAAGCATCAATTCTTCAGTGCTCAGCTTTTCTTTATAGTCCAACTCTCACATCCATACATGACTACTGGAAAAACCATAGCTTTGACGAGATGCACCTTTGTTGGTAAAGTGATGTCTCTGCTTTTTAATATGCTGCCTAGGTTTGTCATAGCTTTTCTTCCAAGGAGAAGCATCTCTTAATTTCATGGCTACAGTCACCATCAGCAATGATTTTGGAGCCCAAAAAATAAAGTCTGACACTGTTTCCACTGTTTCCCCAGTGATGGGACCAGATGCCATGATCTTAGCTTTATGAATGTAGAGCTTTAAGCCAACTTTTTCACTTTCCTCTTTCACTTTCATCAAGAAGCTCTTTAGATCTTCTTTGCTTTCTGCCATAAGGGTGGTGTGATCTGCATATCTGAGGTTATTGATACTTCTCCTGGCAATCTTGATTCTAGCTTGTGCTTCATCCAGCTAGGCATTTCACATGATACACTCTGCATGTAAGTTAAAAAGCACGGTGACAATATACAGCCTTAACATACTCCTTCCCTGATTTGGAACTAGTCTGTTGTTCCATGTCCAGTTCTAACTGTTGCCTCCTGACCTGAACACAGATTTCTCAGGAGGCAGGTCAGGTGGTCTGGTATTCCCATCTCTTTCAGAATTTTCCAGTTTGTTGTGATCCACACAGTCAAAGGCTTTGGTATAGTCAATAATGCAAAAATAGATGTTTTTCTGGAACTCTTTTGCTTTTTCGATGATTCCGTGAATGTTGGCAATTTGATCTCTCGTTCCTCTACCTTTTCTAAATCCAGCTTGAACATCTGGAAGTTCACGGTGCACATACTATAAAAGCCTGGCTTGAAGACTTTTGAGCATTACTTTGCTAGCGTGTGAGATGAGTGCAATTGTGTGGTAGTTTGAGCATTCTTTGGCATTGCCTTTCCTTGGGATTGGAATGAAAACTGACCTTTTCCAGTCCTGTGATCACTGCTGAGTTTTCCAAATTTACTGGCATATTGAGTGCAGCACTTTCACAGCATCATCTTTCAGGCTTTGAAATGGCTCAACTGGAATGCCGGAGAAGTAAATGGCAACCCACTCCAGTGTTCTTGCCTGGAGAATCCCAGGGACAGAGGAGCCTAGTGGGCTGCTGTCTATGGGGTTGCACAGAGTCACACACGACTGAAGTGACTTAGCAGCAGCAGTAGCAGCAACTGGAATGCCATCACCTCCACTAGCTTTGTTCATAGTGATGCTTCCTAAGGCCCACTTGACTTCGCATTACAGGATGTCTGTCTCTAGATGAGATATCACACCGTTGTGGTTATCTGGGTCATGAAGCTCTTTTTTGTACAGTTCTTCTGTGTATTCTTGCCATCTCTTCTTAATATCTTCTGCTTCTGTTAGGTCCATACCATTTCTGTCCTTTATCAAGCCCATCTTTGCATGAAATGTTCCCTTGGTATCTCTGATTTTCTTGAAGAGATCTCTATTTTTCCCTTTCTAATGTTTTCCTCTATTTCTTTGCATTGATCCCCAAGGAAGGCTTTCTTATCTCTGCCTTGTATTCTCTGGAACTGTGCATTCAGGTTTGTGTATCTTTTTCTTTTCTCCTTTGCCTTGCCCTTCTCCTCATTTCACAGCTATTTGTAAGGCCTCATCAGACAATCATTTTGCCTTTTTACATTTGTTTTTCTTGGGGATGGTCTTGATTACTGTCTCCTGTACAGTGTCACAAACCTCCATCCATAGCTCTTCAGGCACTGTGTCTATCAGATATAATCCTTCGAATCTATTTGTCACTTCCACTGTATAGTCGAAAGGGATTTGATTTAGGTCATACCCGAATGGGCTAATGGTTTTCCCTACTGTCTTCTATTTAAGTCTGAATTTAAGTCTGAGACAGAACTGTGTTGAGTGTCTCCTGAGGAGGTCTGGGTCAGCAGTGGCCTGCTGCAGGGGCAGGGGCTCTGGGTGCAGTAGACCTGGGTATGGCATAAGCCCTCTTGGAGGAGGTCACCATTAACCCACCATAGAGCCACCAGAACTTACACAGAACTGTGGAAACAGACTCTTGGAGGGCACAAGCAGAACCTTGTGTGTGCACCAGGACCCAGGAGAAAGGAGCAGTGACCCCACAAGAGACTGGCCCAGTCTTGCCTGTGAGTGTCCAGGAGTCTCTGGCAGAGGCATGGGTCAGTGGTGGCCTGCTGCAAGGTTGGGGGCACTGAGTGTAGCAGTGCATGCATGGGACCTTTCAAAGGAGGTGGACATTATCTTCACTGCCTCCACCATAGTTTGCCTCAGGTCAAATAACGGAGGGAACACAGCCCCGCCCCTCAACAGAAAATTGGATTAAAGATTTACTGAGCATGGCCCAATAAAAAAGTAATGCTCAAAATTCTCCAAGTCAGGCTTCAACCGTATGTGAATCCTGAAATTTTAGATGTTCAAGGTGGATTTAGAAAAGGCAGAGGAGCCAGAGATCAAATTGCCAACGTCCATTGGATCATCAAAAAAGCAAGAGAGTTCCAGAAAAACACCTACTTCTGCTTTATTGACTATGCCAAAGCCTTTGACTATGTGGATCACAACAAACTGGTGGAAAATCCTTAAAGAGATGGGAATACCTGACCACCTGACCTGCCTCCTGAGAAATCTGTGTGCAGGTCAGGAAGCAACAGTTAGAACTGGACATGGAACAACACACTGGTTACAAATAGGGAACGGAGTACATCAACGCTGTATATTGTCACCCTGTTTATTTAACTTATATGCAGAGTACATCATGAGAAACGCTGGGCTGGAGGAAGTACAAGCTGGAATCAAGATTGCCAGGAGAAATATCAATAACCTCAGATATGCAGATGACACCACGTTTATGGCAGAAAGCAAAGACGAACTAAAGAGCCTCTTGATGAAAGTGAAAGAGGAGAGTGAAAAAGTTGGCTTAAAGCTCAACATTCAGAAAACTAAGATCATGGTATCTGGTCCTATCACTTCATGGCAAATAGATGGGGAAACAGTGGAAACAGTGACAGACTTTATTTTTTGGGACTCCACGATCACTGCAAATGGTAGCTGCAGCCATGAAATTAAAAGACCCTTTCTCCTCTGAAGAAAAGTTATGACCCACCTAGACAGCATATTAAAAAGCAGAAACATTACTTTGCCAACAAAAGTCCGTCTAGTCAAAGTTATGTTTTTTCCAGTAGTCAGATATGGATGTGAGAGTTGGAGTATTAAGAAAGCTGAGTGTCAAAGAATTGATGCTTTTTAACTGTGGTGTTGGAGAAGACTCTTGAGAGGCCCTTGGACTGCAAGATCTAACCAGTCCACCCTAAAGGAGATCAGTCCTGAATATTCATTGGAAGGACTGATGCTGAAGCTGAAACTCCAATACTTTGTCCACCTGATGCGAAGAACTGATTCATTTGAAAAGAACCTGATGTTGGCAAAGATTGAAAGCAGGAGGAAAAGGGGACAACAGAGGGTGAGATGGTTAAATGGCATCACTGACTCAATGGACATGAGTTTGAGTAAACTCCAGGAGTTGGTGATGGACAGGGAAGCCTGGTGTGCTGCAGTCCATGGGGTAGCAAAGAGTTGGACAACAAAGGTCTGTGTAGTCAAGGCTATGGTTTTTCCAGTGGTCATGTATGGATGCGAGAGTTGGACTGTGAAGAAAGCTGAGTGCCGAAGAATTGATGCTTTTGAACTGTGGTGTTGGAGAAGACTCTTGAGAGTCCCTTGGACTGCAAGGAGATCCAACCAGTCCATTCTGAAGGAGATCAGTCCTGGGATTTCTTTGGAAGGAATGATGCTAAAGCTGAAACTCCAGTACTTTGGCCACCTCATGTGAAGAGTTGACTGATTGGAAAAGACCCTCGTGCTGGGAGGGATTGTGGGCAGAAGGAGAAGGGGACGACAGAGGATGAGATGGCTGGATGGCATCACCAACTCGATGGACGTGAGTCTGAGTGAACTCTGAGAGTTGATGATGGACAGGGAGACCTGGCGTGCTGCGATTCATGGGGTCGCAAAAAGTCAGACACAACTGAGTGACTGAACTGAACTGAACTGAACTGAGCATGGCTCCGCCCATCAGAATAAAGCCCAATTTCCCCCTCAGTCAGTCTCTCCCATCAGGAAGCTTCCATAAGTTTCTTATCCTTCTCCATCAGAGGCAGACAGACTGAAAGCCACAATCACAGAAAACTAACCAATCTGATCACATGGACCAGCCTTGTCTAACTCAGTGGAACTATGAGCCATGCCGTGTAGGGCCACCCAAGCTGGACAGGTCATGGTGCAGAGTTCTGACAAAATGTGGTCTGCTGGACAAGGGAATGCAAACCACTTCAGTATTCTTGCCTTGATAACCCCATAAACAGTATGAAAAGGCAAAAAGAGGACACTGAAAGATGAACTCCCCAGGTTTTAGGTGCCTAATATGTTACTGGAGATCAGTGGAGAAATAACTCCACAAAGAATGAAGAGACGACGCCAAAGCTAAACCAGCATTCAGTTGTCGATGTGACTGGTGATGGAGGTAAAGTCAGATGGTGTAAAGAGCAATATTGCATAGGAATCTGGAATGTTAGGTCCATGAATCAAGGCAAATTGCAAGTGTCAAATAGGTGATGGCAAGAGTGAACATTGACATTTTAGGAATCAGCGAACTAAAAGGGACTGGAATGGGCGAATATAACTCAGATGGCCATTGTTATCTACTACTGTGGGCAAGAATCCCTTAGAAGAAATGGAGTGGCCACCATAGTCAACAGAAGAGTCTGAAATGCAATACTTGGATGCAGTCTCATAAATGACAGAATGATCTCTGTTTCCAAGGCAAACCATTCAGTATCACAGTAATCCAAGTTTATGCTTTGACCAGTAATGCTGATGAAGCTGAAGATGAACAATTCTATGAAGACCTACAAGACCTTCTAGAACTAACACCCAAAAAAGATGTCCTCTTCATTATAGGGGACCGGAATGGAAAAGTAGGAAGTCAAGAAATACCTAGAGTCACAGGCAAATTTGGCCTTGGAGTATAGAATGAGGCATGGCAAAGGCTATCAGAGTTTTTGCCAGGAGAACTCACTGGTCATAACAAACACCCTCTGCCCACAATACAAGAGAAGACTCTACACATGGACATCACCAGATGGTCAATACTGAAGTCAGATTGATTATATTCTTTGTAGCCAAAGATGGAGACGCTCTATACAGTCAGCAAAAACAAGACCAGGAGCTGACTGTGGCTCAGACCATGAACTCCTTATTGCCAAATTCAGACTTAAATTGAAGTGCCATTACTCATTCCCTTTTATTAATATTCCTCTTCTCTAGCTACCCACACCACTATTATCCCTAAACATTCCAAAGGCAGGTATGAAATTATATCCATCTTTATTGTATTATCTACCCCACTTAGAACAGTACTAAGTTAAAAAAAAATACTGGGTTCAAATACAACTATATAAATAGAAGTTTTTCTTGCTGCTTGGACTTATTGAAAACAGAGAAAATTTAGTAATTTTAGACTAACCCAGGTTATTCTTTTCTCTTGGGGCTGTGCTACCCATTGATGTTTCAATAGGCCATGTTTTATATGAGAATTTACACTCAGACTTACACTTCTGATACATATTTATCATAGCAGTGGTTCTAGAACTTAAGTGTTTATCAGCCTCATCTAGGATTCTTGTTAGAACTACAAATTCCTGGGCCCCACTCAAACCTACATTAAGATCCATACTGTGAGAATCACAGCTTGTAATGTCATATTTTGTCTGACTTATGAGAAAGGCAGATTTGAATAAGAGAAATACAGTTTTGAGTAAGAGTAAGGTAAGTTTAAATAGGAGAAAGGCAGGTTTGAATAAGAGAAAGGCAGGTTTGAATAAGAGAAATACAGTTTTGAGTAAGAGGAATCAAGATTGCCGGGAGAAATATCAATAACCTCAGATATGCAGATGATACCACCCTTATGGCAGAAAATGAAGAGGAACTCAAAAGCCTGTTGATGAAAGTAAAAGTGGAGAGTGAAAAGGTTGGCTTAAAGCTCAACATTCAGAAAACGAAGATCATGGCATCTGGTCCCATCACTACATGGGAAATAGATGGAGAAACAGTGGAAACAGTGTCAGACTTTATTTTTCTGGGCTCCAAAATCACTGCAGATGGTGACTGCAGCCATGAAATTAAAAGACGCTTACTCCTTGGAAGGAAGGTTATGACCAACCTAGATAGCATATTCAAAAGCAGAGACATCACTTTGCCAACAAAGGTTCGCCTAGGCGAACAAAGGCTATGGTCTTTCCTGTGGTCATGTATGGATGTGAGAGCTGGACTGTGAAGAAGGCTGAGCGCCGAAGAATTGATGCTTTTGAACTGTGGTGTTGGAGAAGACTCTTGAGAGTCCCTTGGACTGCAAGGAGATCCAACCGGTCCATTCTGAAGGAGATCAGCCCTGGGATTTCTTTGGAGGGAATGATGCTCAAGCTGAAACTCCAGTATTTTGGTCACCTCATGCAAAGAGTTGACTCATTGGAGAAGACTCTGATGCTGGGAGGGATTGAGGGCAGGAGGAGAAGGGGACGACAGAGGATGAGATGGCTGGATGGCATCGCCGACTCGATGAATGTGAGTCTGAGTGACCTCCGAGAGCTGGTGATGGATAGGGAGGCCTGGCGTGCTGCAGTTCATGGGGTCGCAAAGAGTCGGACACGACTGAGCGACTGATCTGATCTGAAGGTAAGTTTGAATAGGAGAAACTGCTGCTGCTAAGTCGCTTCAGTCGTGTCCAACTCTGTGCGACCCCATAGACGGCAGCCCACCAGGCTCCCCCGTCCCTGGGATTCTCCAGGCAAGAACACTGGAGTGGGTTGCCATTTCCTTCTCCAGAATAGGAGAAAAGCAGGTTTGAATAAGAGAAAGGCAAGTTTGAATAAGACCCGGCCTCCTAGTTTTCATCATTCTTCCTCTCAGCAAAGAGAGTGGCCAGTGCTACTTGGGCTGATGTAGGGATAGGAAAGGACCTGACTTTTGAAGCAAGAGGAGGGTAAAAGTCTGGGATATATGATCAAAGAGCATAGGAAATACATTAAGCCAATTCCAGGGCAAATCCAGGAAGGCTGAGATGGGTTCAAATTGTAATTAATTTAAAAAGCTGAATTGGCTATGAAATATTTTATTATTGTTGTTTTTAAGAAATGCAGCTCAATACAGTACACATCATGGAAACAAGGATTCTTTTAAAATCATTCACTAACTCAAAACTGAGTGAACCCATTTCAATTAGCACTGCAAGTACATGAGAAAATTACTACAGGGGAAAGGATGTCCCTGCTGTTAAACTGTTACACCACTGCTTGGCTGGCTTCAGACACGCTGTCATGTTTAATGAGGGATCGATGATGGTCGATTGGATTGTCCTCTTCATTTGGTGATGGTGACAGGTCCTATACACATGCTGAATGGAAGAGAGCAAACAGCTGTTCTGCTTGTCAACTGGGGTGAACTGAAATCAAATGTCCCCCTTGTTGCTCAAGCATTGGAACTCCTCGGATTTGCATGAATTCTTTTGCTTCCATATTTTTGTTTTTACTTAGCCCTTCTCTTGGTCTTCAGTGATGTTGGAGATTCACTATACTAAACATCTCCCATCTGTGCCTCCTTGAGAACCACTTGTTGGACAGATAGGATGAGAGCCAGAAAACAGTAGCCTGGATTTTTGTTTTTTTCTGCTCTTGGTCTAAGTAGATGCAACAATTTATGCCAAGTAACTAGTTAGGTAATAGGTTACCGAAATTGCAGAGGATGGATGAGGTCTAGAGATGGAAGATAGAGATATGAGTGAAGCTATGTCTCAACAAGACCTACAGTAATTAAGAACTTGCTCACAGAGAAGAGGTTTCATTTAGCCTCTAAATGGAGACAAATTAGAGGAGTTCAAAGTTACAAAAGGTGCTTTGTAGCAAAGGACTCAGCCCCTTCGTTTTTGACTTATTCCATAACACTGAAACAGTGGGCCACTTAGCAAGGGTTGGAAGCGGTATGTTTGAAAAGATAAAAGGAAGGAGGATTTTGCACTTTTTGTGTATAACTTGTGGAATTTACTGCTGGCAGAACCATTGAGAAAAAGTTTTGAGTTGGAAATAATAGTGAAATCTAGTTAGTGATGTGCAAGGAACTTCATGAATTCTAAATTCAACTTATGAATAATATACAGCCCAGCTCTATTTATTAGAAGATGTTTATATACTAAACAAGTGCATCAGGACCCTTATAATAATATGATAAATATTCTATTGTCTGAGGGGACAGAGCTTTCCTCAAAGACTGTATTCTGAGCAGGTACCACCCTCAAACTATATGCCCACAGGGATGCTTCCAGTAGCTGTGATTTAATCAGCACACTGCTGATTTTTGGAGACATGTTAGCTCCTTTAGGCCACTAGGATTCTATTAAGTGCTTTAGAAGAGGTAATCTAATCTACTGAATGGCCTGAAAGATTGAAAGCACCTCCAAACACAAGCAACTCCTCCACTTGTCAACAATAGGATTGGGGAACTGGGAATATTATTTCAAGTGCTTAGGAAAGATAGGTGAAAGTGCTGGACAGAGGGCAGGCAATTATCTCTTTGCTATGTGTTAAGCAGCATTTCTCCTGGCTGATAAATTACTTCCAGCTGTTGGCAACAATTTTCTCCTCATCATGGCAGGAGCGAGAGACCCTGGCAAATGTTGAAGAGCAGTGCGAGCTGCTGATTAAATCCAAGATCCAGCTGGAGGCCAGCATCAAGGCGCTGTCTGCGCGGGTGGAGGAAGAAGAGGAGATAAATTCCAAGCTGACTGCCAGGGGGCAGAAACTTGAAGATGAATGTTCTGAGTTGAAGAAAGAAACCGATGACCTGGAAGCACTATTGGCGAAGTCACAGAAGGAGAAACATGCTACAGAGCTCAAGGTACTTTTTCTATAATGTCAGGAAGGTCTAGATGCCTGAATTCCACACTCCCGATCGGGCTCTGGAACCAGGCTTGCTTTGTTTAAATTAATGAACATAGTGGTCTGCAATTTTATGGGCCTGGAAGTCAGAACTGGCATCGAATGACGACCTAATTCAAATTTCCAGCTTGAATTTATGGAACCCTACTTAATCTCCCAAATGAAACATTTTCATTTGTTCTGATTTTATTGCATCTGAAATCTTATAGAAAGAGTAAAACAGTTTTACTGGGCCTCTAAGAATTATTTTTTGGAAGGAGAGGGAGCAGGATGCAGCTTACTGAAAGGTGGTTTGGTATGCATCTTAGTCCTCACCTTGGTTGTTGATTTGGTGTTGACCTTCAGATGTCATTTTAATTCTAGCTAAAACTTTTTTTGTTTTCTTTGAGGTTTTTAACTTGTGTATCTGTATATAGATTGAAGATAGCTAAGGAATCTGTATCAAACATTCGATTGAAAAAAGCCTACAGAATAATACCGTAATTTTGGCAGATGATTAAATAGCAACTCTTGTACATCGGTCCCTTTCATAAAAAGCCAATGGGCCTGATATAAATGGCTTCCATTTTTGCCTATTTTATCCTCTGGACCTCTTCTCTAACTGCCACTTTCTTAGGGTCTTGAGGCACAACAAGATTAATGTGTGCCCTGAATACTCAAAAGAAAGCTAAATTACCTTTAGTGGTGTTCTTGTTGTACAATAGCATGATACTGAAAACTGGCCCTCTGTGGACCCATGCTGATAATATTTGATTAACCAGAACACCCCATTCCCTGACTATGAGAGATAACAGATCATTTGTGTTTGTGTGTAAAAGAAAATGTGAATTTAGAGTTTTAAAACGTCCAACAGAAATTTGGCTACATGTGATCCCTTACCATGGTGCATGTGTCATGAGATTTTTGGTCCTAGAAAAGAGAGGAGATGGCTCTTTGCGTTTATGCCCCTGCTTCCAGGAGCGGTTCTCATGGCGCTGCTGTCTTCTCCTGGCAGGTCAAGAACCTGATTGAGGAGGTGGAGTCTCTCAATGAGGATGTGAGCAAACTGCATCGAGCAGCCAGGGCTGCACAGGAGACCCACCAGCAGACCCTGGAGGACTTGCACAACGAGGAGGAGAAACTCCACACCCTGAGCAAGGCCAAGCTGACACTGGAGCAGCGAGTGAATGAGGTCAGTAGTGATATGTTCGCCTAGTTAGCTGCCTGTCTACATCTATAGAAACCTTCACTTTTTACTTAGTTAATTTATCTTGACATTTTCATGACAACTTAGTCGCATGGTTCATTTCCCTCATTATTTAGAAACAGAGGTGAACTGCTACAGTGGAAGAGAGGCCCCAGTATGTGTTCTGTCTGTTGTTAAATGAAACTTTCATAACAACCCTGGGCAGTGGGAGAATACTGAGATGAATCGTGAGGCGGGAGCACTCTACCTGACTGACTTCCCCACAGAACCTCGTGTTTTGCCCCGCTAATGTGCTGGTGCTCTATCTGACACTAGCACTAAAGGATTGCTTAAAGGCCCCATGTCTCCAGCAGTGCACTGAGGTTTGTTATAGAAGAAAGATATGTAAGTCGCAAGCTGTGTTCTACCAATGCTATCGGAATATACTTGTAAGATTCTGGAGACGGTGCTTCTGTTCTGCTTCCAAAACCCTGTGAAATAAAGATGTTTCAGACCAGCCTCAGTGGGTAGGTTGATCACTCTTCCTGTCTCTTACCCAGCTGACAAGAGTGTATGCATTCACTGTTTTATTAGTCCCCAAAGCTTAGCTTTTATAAAATTGCTGGCAAGTGTGGTTAGTTTTTTTTTTTTTATCTGCTTCTTGTTCCTCATGCCTCTCTATCAATTTTCCCCTGTTACCTATTAGTTGTCTCACTTCTCTTCCTATTTCCATGGATATATATTTTACAAAGCCTCAATATGGGAATGTTGTTGGTATGTACACACAACACACACACACTCTCACACATGTATTTTCACACATTTGCTCTCTCCTAGAGTTCATTTATTTTTTGGTTTTGCATACACCTTCCAGAAATTCTCCCTTCTCCCCTATTTGAATTTTATCTTTCACTGCTTACAGGAAATAGCTTCTATTGTGGCAGTTAATATATCAATGAAAAATAGCCATATTGTAACTATTATTTTGCCTCCTGCTAAACTGACCTCAATATCATTGTTGGCAACACTAATCTGGACAGAACTGTAGTATTCTGGCCTTCTGGTACCTTGCTGGAGGTACCCGAAGATGACATAATGCTATGGACCAGAGAGGGTACCAGGGTGGTGAAGGAGAGTATTAAAATTATGTTGTGTGAGGTATATTTGAAATGGTCAGTGATGCTGAGTTGGAAGACTCAGGACAGCTGCCTAATATTCATGAATGGTCACGTGGAGACAGATTTGCTTGGTGTTGCTCCAGGGAGCAGAGCTTAGATTTGTGGGACGGATTTACAGGGACTATTTTGGCTTCTTACGAAGAAGCACTCCTGAGTAAATGGACTTATCCATCCATGAAATGAGCTGCCATGTGAAGAAGTGAGCTTCTCATCACTGGAAAGCTATCAAATAGGGTCTCACTAGGCATTTATTATTTATTTTTTCTGTATTCTAGAGCACGTATTCCTTAATCTCTAAAGATTTCCTTTGTCGCTGACTTCTAGATTCTTTTGTAATCCCATTGATGTGTGCAACATTTATTTTAAAATATCTACATAACTGGGTAATGTTTACAGACTATGCTTATATTTTTCTTTCTTTTTCCAGAAGGTAAGTGGTTAAAGAATACATCTTTACAGTATAAACTTAACCGATATATTGGGCTCAATAACATCTCCTTTTGTTAGCTTGAGGGTGCCCTTGAGCAGGAGAGCAAAGCGAGAATGAACTGTGAGAAGGAAAAGTGCAAAGTGGAGGGCGAGTTAAAGCTGAACCAGGAGAGCATGGAGGACCTGGAGAGCAGGCAACTGCAACTAGCAGAAAAGCTGAGGAGGTGAGCCACCTTTCTGTGGACACGCAATTCTGGAAGACCTTATATTGAAGGAGACAGTTCTCTCACGGTGTTTATTCCAGTGACCCTAGGGCCAGATATCTCAAGACCTGCAGGGGAGGATAAAAAGGATAACAAGCCTAGGAAGTTGAGGGTTTTTTTATTTTTTTGCTAGACTTTATGAGATTACTCTTCTTTTTCTAATTATATAATAACCTACAAGAAAGTGATTGAAAAGTCTGACTAGCAGATGTGAATGAAAGGTGTAAGACATAGCAGATGCAAATTATTAGAATTTTAAGTTACAAGTCAAAAAATAAAAGTGGCTCACTTCTTTTACTCATGAGATCAAGGGCCTAAAGTAAAAAAAAATCAAAAATAAATTCTAATGTGAAATCCCATATACCCTCTGATCATTTTTAAAAACAAAACAAAACTTATATGCCAGATGTAACTTCATTAGACATTTATACAACTTTTTTCGTCTAGTAATTTACTTTTTAAGTATTAAACTTTAAAATTGAAAGCATGATCAAAATGGATTGACCTTCAGTTCACACAGATTCCCAAGGAGCTCAGGGCAAGATGGCCCTCTCAGTTGAATTTCATTATTCAGTGAAACAGATTTTCTTACCTTGTCCCTTTTGTCTCCCTCTGTTTAGCCAGACTTTCTTCTAACAACTAGGGATTTTCAAGTTATGTGAAATATCTACAGAAGGGAAACAGTGAAATCTAAGAGTAAGATAAGGCCTGTCTGAAGTAGAGAGCACACTGGTTGTTGGCACCCACAGTGAAGAAGACAATCAATGAGCAGCTATGAGCTTCTGGTTTTCCCGTCTGTGTTTCCATGATACATGCTTGTGGTCAGACTGGATTAATAGCCTATCAATAAGTTACTAAACTTGATAGGTGTTTGTAGACTTGATTAATAGCTTATCAATAACTTATTGAACTTGATAGGTGTTTGGAAAAGATAAAATAAGTAACCCTATGAATGTAGTGGAACAGTGAAAGGCAAAATGATGATATAGTTCCTTCAGCATTTAATTATGAAGATTGTGTTTCAGTTTGGCAAAGTGAAATGATTGATACTCCATGTCCTTGTAGGCCACAAGTCAAAGAGCTCTGGCATTTTAGAAACCTGTGTTTTGAGGAAATTATGAATTTATTATACAACCTTTTCTTTAAATGGACCTGTGTATATATGAAAACTTAATATATGAAAATGTGGCATTTTAAAATGGTGATAAGAGGATAGAATACTTAATAAATAGTGCCAAGATTATTAGCTATTCATCTTATGAGATAAAAGTTAAATTTCTTCCTCATGCTATTCACACACACACAAAATCCAGTTGTATTAAATAATTAAATGCAAAATAAAGCTATAAAATCATTAGAAGATGCAGCATTATTTACAATAGCCAAGATGTAGAAACAACCTAAATCCCCATTGAATGAATGAATGAATGAAGAAAATGTGATGTATACATTTAATGGATTATTATTCAGCCACCTTTTAAAGGAATTCCTGCCCTATGTGACAACAGGGATAAATCTGAAGGACTTTATGCTAAATTAAATGTCAGCCACAGAAGGACAAATGCTGCATGATTCCATTTATAGGAGGCATCTAAAAACAGTCAAACTCCTAGAAACAGAGAGTAGAATGGTGGTTGCCAGAGTCTGGGAGACAGGGGAAATGCAGAGTTGCTGTTCAGTGATTATAAAGCTTCCATTAGGCAAGATGACTGAGTCCTAGAGATCTGTGTGATGTTCTGCCTATAGTTAATATTGTATTGCACACTTAAATATTTGTTGAGAGGGTAGATCTCATGTTAAATGTTCTTCAGTTAAAAAAAAAAAAAAAAAACAAAAGACAATATGGGTGGTAAGTCTTAGGAAAGTGGCAGGCCAGACTTCCTGAATAAGTCACAAACCCCATCCAAAGGCATAAAAGGACTATGTTGATAAAATTGATGTTAATACATCAACATTTTAAACATTTAGTGGCAAAAGCCAACATAAATGAAATTGGAACAAATTTGAAGCAGATATCAAAAAATAAATATCAAGAATATTAAAGTAAAATGCATAATTCAATAATTAGCTGAAAAACCTAACAGAAAAATGGACAAAGGACTCAAGTGAGCAGGTCATTTGTTTTATTTTAAAATCCTCATAATTGATAACATGCTGTCGTCACTAGTAAACAAGGACATTCATAATAAAACAATGACACACTAGAAGTGTGCTAATATTAAATGTGAATGTAGAGAAATAACCTCACACTGCTATTGGGGGCCAAAGTTATAAGTTTTTAGATACATACCTATAACCGACGCAGCAATTCCCTGCTCAGTATCCACTCTAGAAACACTCACATGTACGCAAGGGTGCACACATATGAACAGCATTATTTGTAAAAGTAAAATTTAGGGGGAAAACTCAGTGCTTATTAATACAGAAGTGAATAAGAAAACCACATAATATCTAAGTCATAGACTAGTATTTCACAGTTAATTTCTAAGTGAAGTAATCTATGTGTGGGCTTCGTGGTGGCTCAGTGGTAAAGAATCTAACTGCCAAGCAGGAGACATGGGTTCAATCCCTGGATCAGAAAGATCCCCTTGAGAAGGAAATGGCAACCTACCCCAGTTTTCTTGCCTAGGAAAGCCCACGTAGAGAAATAACCTCAGGAGGAGGAGCTTGGCTAGCTGTAGTCTTTGGGGTTGAAAAAGAGTCAGACGAGACCTAGCGGTGAAACAATAACAAATCTATGTGTAGGCCAAAGTGGAAAAATCTCCGTGTGTTATTGGGTTAAAAATGTTGTACAGGGACTTCTCGGGTGGTTCAGTGGTTAAGAATCTGCCTTGCGATGCAAGAGATGTGGATTCGATCCCTTGGTGGGGAACTGAGACCCAAATACCACAGAGCAGCTAAGCCTGGCACCACAGCTACTGATCCCAGGAGCTCTGGAGCCTGTGAGCCACAACTAGGAAGTTGCACTGCAACAAAAGATTCCTAGTGCACAACTGAGATTCAACACAGTCAAATAAAATAAATATTAAAAAGTGTGAAATTATAAATCTAAATGTATGTAATATTATACCATTCCCAGTACACAAAATGAAACTATTTCTACTGATACATAAGCACAAACATATGTCAATACTTAGAAAAATGTCCAGAAGGAACCACATCAAATTGATTATGGTGGTTACCTTTAGGGAATGAACAGAGGCTGGGTATGATAGCCAAGGAGACTTCAGCTCTAGATGAAATAGTTGAATTTTTACAATGAATGACTTCATGTATTATTAAAATAATTTGAAGACTATTTAAAGAAAATGTTATTACTCTGAGCAATTTCATTTGACAACTCTTTCCCTAACAGGAAAGAATTAGAAATGAATCAGATGAGGTCGAAGGTGGAGAATGAGAAAAACCTGGTGGCTCAGCTTCAGAAGATGGTTAAAGAGTTCCAGGTGATCATTTATCAAATCCCTGTGTGCATCTGTAGTTCAGTCCCTGGTTGATGAGTGGTGCTTCAGTGACAAATGTTCTGCCAAGGTAGCCATAACCCTAGCCAACGATCGACAGAAGCAGGAAAGAACGCTGGTTGAGAAGGTAACCTGGCATTGTACAGACAGGTGACTCTGGGGAATATTACTTAAGCTTAGATTTCCTTATCATGAAGATAATAAAAGCAAATAGCTAATATGTTGAATGTTCGACATAAACTAGTTCAGTTCAGTTCAGTCGCTCAGTCGTGTCCGACTCTTTGTGACCCCATGGGCATTGTACTAAAACCCAGGACATCTATATTTTTACTCATTAATCTTCCTGACAACGTTTGAACTAAAATGTAACTACATTTAAGTGGTAAGCTCAGTGCCTGACCCATGGTAAGCATTCAGTATTAACAATTTAATTTTTTATGATGATTAGTCTTTGTAAGACAGTTACACTGAAAATCTGTTTTGTAGCTACTTGTAGCCTCAAAAGGCTATTTGATAATGGGCAGCTGTTTATAAGTTTAGACTATGTGACGGTTTTATACTATATTACCACATTATGTTGTTCAGTTGCTAATTCATGTCCAACTCTTTGCAACCCCATGGACTACAGCACACCAGACCTCCCTGTCCTTCACTCTCTTCTGGAGTTTGCTCAAACTCATAAGAAGTTGGTGCTGCTATCCAACCATCTCATCCTCTGTTGCCCTCTTCTCTTCCTGCCCTCAATTGAGTCAGCTCTTTGCTTCAGTACTTTGCCCAAAGTATTTGAGCTTTAGCTTCAGCATCAGTCCTACCAATGAATATTCAGGGTTGATTTCCTTTAGGATTGACTGGTTTGATCTCCTTGCAGTCCTAGGGATTCTCAAGAGTCTTCTCCACATTATAAAGTAATTTAAAACATATAACTCCTCACATAAACATGGAAATGGGTTCTTTTCCTTTGGAGCTAGATAGTTATCTCATTAATGTAACTATTACTCAAAATAATTTTGGAATTTTTCCCTGATATTACTTTCTGAGACATTTGAGTCAAATACGGCCAGTATCCCTGCTTTATGGATGTGCTTTCAGACAATATTAATCTTCAAGCAGTTGTCTATCATATTTACTAGACTTCTGTTCAAATGATAGTTGATCCAAAAAAAATGTTCAGTTTATCCAAAATACAAACTTTCTTTCCCTGATGATTTAAAATAATGTTCCAAAGATTATTTCTAAGGAAATGTTTCAGAAATATTTGATCTGGTTAGAGTATTGTTTGGAATGAAGGTATTGTATCTCAAGATAACTAATTGTAAGGGGATCATGATTAGTTGGGTGTGGAAATCATAAGTTTTTTAGCACCTCTGTCACAACTCATCCAGATTAGATAGCCTTATTTATTTGGTTCGGTCTAAAAATTGGTTTCCTTTTAGCAATCATACTCTTACTTAATAGAAATAAAAGTATATTCCTAAATATAAGTCATTCCTTTTTTCCTCTGCCCTAACCTACACCTAATTATTTAAGGTGATATTAATGACCATCATCAGTTTTACTGTCCTGTCCCACAATGATGCTATCAAGATTTGTAAAGCTATTTGCCCTTACAGCAAAAGACTTTTGGGCTCTGAGAATTCTTATCACTGCTTTTTTTTGTCTTGTAATTCTGCTTCTAATAATATCATGTTACTACCCCAATTAATAATCCCATTCCTCCACCAATTTTAATTTGTTACTTCAACTTTCCTGCTACCTGAAATCACCTTCAGACTAAGAAATCAAGTAACCAAGTTTGTCAGAATTTGTATAAAATTAAATTGATGCTGTGTCTTATGAGTTAGCTGCTTGAACTCAGGGGTATTTAATCTGTTGATGAGATTTTGCCCAAGTTGGCAATAGTTAAGGTTTTCAGGTAAATAAATTTCAGATAAATGAGGTATTGTATATAAAATTCATCATGTTATTTTTTATAAGCTCTCCTTAAAGTGTTTCCTTGTTATATGAAAGATATTTTCTAGTCCTTTGCAAAGGGCTCTTTATTAAAATGTCCTCTTCATGTATATAATCTTAATGAGTTTGCTCATCACCAAGGTCTGGGAAATTGGGAGGGATTACAAATTTTAATTCTGGTCTCGGTACTGCTTTGGAGCAAATTACTTAATTTCTCTGTATTCTATCTTCTTTAGCTATAAACAAGAACCAAAAGTGTTATGTTGTTTTGCTTAGTTTTGAGAAAAAAAAATACAGTAGAGCTCTTGAATATAAAATATGCTACAAGTGCTTAGTGAGAGTTAAAGTTATTTATTGCTATAGACTCAGATACAACTTTTGAAAGAAGAATTGGAAGCTGAAAGGACCACTCGAGCCAAGGTAGAGAGGGAGAGAGCTAACCTCATCCGAGAGCTGGAAGACATGAATGAGAGGCTGGAGGAGGCAGGAGGTGTCAGTTCGGCTCAGCTGGAGATAACTAAGAAACAAGAAACAAAATTCCAGAAGCTCCGCCGAGACCTGGAAGAGGCCACACTGCACTTTGAAGCAACCTCTGCCTCTTTGAAGAAGAGACACGCAGATAGCCTGGCTGAGCTGGAGAGCCAAGTAGAAAATTTACAACAGGTCAAGCAGACACTGGAAAAAGACAAGAGTGACCTGCAGCTTGAAGTGAATGATCTCCTGATCCATGCTGAACAGATAACCAGAGCTAAGGTAAAGAACATTTACAAGCCCTCCTTGAGGATTTAGAACATGGAAGTAGGCAGAGGAGGGGACGGGAGAGAAAGTTAAAGTAAATTGGTGACTCAAAGTACCTGCTAATGGAAGCTAGAGATCTTCAGATTGGCTCAGTTCAGTTCAGTCACTCATTAGTGTCCGACTGTATGCGACCCCATGAATCAGAACATGCCAGGCCTCCATGTCCATCACCAACTCCCGGAGTTCACTCAAACTCATAGCCATTGAGTTGGTGATGCCATCCAGCCATCTCATCCTCTGTCCTCCCCTTCTCCTCCTGCCCCCAAACCCTCCCAGCATAAGGGTCTTCGCATGAGATGGCCAAAGTATTGGAGTTTCAGCTTCAGCATCAGTCCTTCCAGTTAACACCCAGGACTGATCTCCTTTAGGATGGACTGGTTGGATCTCCTTGGAGTCCAAGGGACTCTCAAGTCTTCTCCAACACCATGGTTCAAAAGCATCAATTCTTTGGCACTCAGCTTTCTTCACAGTCCAACTCTCACATCCATACATGATCACTGGAAAAACCATAGCCTTGACTAGACGGACCTTTGTTGGCAAAATAATGTCTCTGCTTTTGAATATGCTATCTAGGTTGGTCGTAACTTTCCTTCCAAGGAGTAAGCGTCTTTTAATTTCATGGCTGCAGTCACCATCTGCTGTGATTTTGGAGCCCCCAAAATAAAGTCTGACACTGTTTCCACTGTTTCTCCATCTATTTCCCATGAAGTGATGGGACAGGATGCCATGATCTTAGTTTTCTGAATGTTGAGCTTTAAGCCAACTTTTTCACTCTCCTCTTTCACTTTCATCAAGAGGCTTTTTAGTTCCTCTTCACTTTCTGCCATAAAGGTGGTGTCATCTGCATTTCTGAGGTTACTGATATTTCTCCCGGCAATCTTGATTCCAGCTTGTGCTTCTTCCAGCCCAGCCTTTCTCATGATGTACTCTACATATAAGTTAAATAAGCAGGGTGACAATATACAGCCTTAAGGTACTCCTTTTCCTATATGGAACCAGTCTATTGTTCCATGTCCAGTTCTAACAATTGCTGTTTCTTAAGAGGCAGGTCAGGTGGTCTGGTATTCCCATCTCTTTCAGAATTTTCCACAGTTTGTTGTGATCCACACAATCAAAGGCTTTGGCATAGTCAATAAAGCAGAAATAGATGTTTTTTCTGGAACTCTCTTGCTTTTTGCATGATCCAGCTGATGTTGGCAATTTGATCTCTGGTTCCTCTGCCTTTTCTAAAACCAGCTTGAACATCTGGAAGTTCATGGTTCATGTATTGCTGAAGCCTGGGTTGGAGAACTTTGAGCATTACTTTACTAGGGTGTGAGATGAGTGCAATTGTGCGATAGTTTGACCATTCTTTGGCATTGCCTTTCTTTGGGATTGGGATGAAAACTGACCTTTTCTAGTCCTGTGGCCACTGCTGAGTTTTCCAGATTTGCTGGCATATTGAGTGCAGCACTTTCACAGCATCATCTTTTAGGATTTGGACTAGCTCAACTGAAATTCCATCACCTCCACTAACTTTGTTTGTAGTGATGCTTTCTAAGGCCCACTTGACTTCACATTCCAGGATGTCTGGCTCTAGGTGAGTGGTCACACCATCGTGATTATTTTGGTTGTGAAGATCTTTTTGCATAGTTCTTCTGTGTATTCTTGCCACCTCTTCTTAATATCTTCTGCTTCTGTTAGGCCCATACCATTTTTGTTCTTTATTGAGCACATATTTGCATGAAATGTTCCCTTGGTATCTCTAATTTTCTTGAAGAGATCTCTAGTCTTTCCCATTCTGTTGTTTTCCTCTATTTCTTTGCATTGATCGCTGAAGAAGGCTTTCTTATCTCTTCTTGCTATTCTTTGGAACTCTGCATTCAGATGCTTATATCTAACCTTTTCTCGTTTGCTTTTCACTTCTCTTCTCTTCACAGCTATTTCTAAGGCCTCCTCAGACGGCCATTTTCCTTTTTTTATTTCTTTTCCATGGGGATGGTCTTGATCCCTGTCTCCTGTACAATGTCACGAACCTCCATCCAAAGTTCGTCAGGCACTCTGTCTATCAGATCTAGTCCCTTAAATCTATTTCTCACTTCCACTGTATAATCATAAGGGATTTGATTTAGGTCATACCTAAATGGTCTAGTGGTTTTCCCCACTTTCTTCTATTTGAGTCTGAGTTTGGTAATGAGGAGTTCATGATCTGAGCCACAGTCAGCTCCCAGTCTTGTTTTTGCTGACTATATAGAGCTTCTCCATTTTTGGCTGCAAAGAATATAATCGATCTGATTTCGGTGTTGACCATCTGGTGATGTCCATGTGTAGAGTCTACTCTTGTGTTGTTGGAAGAGGGTGTGTGCTATGACCAGTGCGTTCTCTTGGCAAAACTCTATTAGCGTTTGCCTTGCTTCATTCTGTACTCCAAGGCCAAATTTGCCTGTTACTCCAGGCATTTCTTGACTTCCTACTTTTGCATTCCAGTCCCCTATAATGAAAAGGACATCTTTTTTGGGTGTTAGTTCTAAAAGGTCTTGTAGGTCTTCATAGAACTGTTCAACTTCAGTTTCTTTAGCATTACTGGTTGGGGCATAGGCTTGGATTACCGTGATATTGAATGGTTTGCCTTGGAAATAAACAGAGATCTTTCTGTTGTTTTTGAGATTGCATCCAAGTACTGCATTTCGGACTGTTTTGTTGACTATGATGGCTATTCCATGTCTTCTAATGGATTCCTGCCCGCAGTAGTAGATATAATGGTCATCTGAGTTAAATTCACCCGTTCCAGTCCATTTTAATTCGCTGATTCCTAGAATGTCGATGTTCACTCTTGCCATCTCCTGTGTGACCACTTCCAATTTGCCTTGATTCATGGACCTAACATTGCAATTCCTATGCAATATTGCTCTTTACAGCATCGGACCTTGCTTCTATAACCAGTCACATCCACAGCTGGGTATTGTTTTTGCTTTGGCTCCATCTCTTCATTCTTTCTGGAGTTATTTCTCCACTGATCTCCAGTAGCATATTGGGCACCTACTGACCCAGGGAGTTCCCCTTTCAGTATGCTATCATTTTGTCTTTTCATATGGTTCATGGGATTCTCAAGGCAAGAATACTGAAGTGGTTTGACATTCCCTTCTCCAGTGGAGCACATCCTGTCAGATCTCTCCACCATGACCCGTCCATCTTGGGTAGCCCCACACAGCATGGCTTCGTTTCATTGAGTTAGACAAGGCTGTGGTCCTAGTGTGATTAGATTGACTAGTTTTCTGTGAGTATGGTTTCAGTGTGTCTGCCCTCTGATGCCCTGTCGCAACACCTACCGTCTTACTTGGGTTTCTCTTACCTTGGACGTGGGGTATCTCTTCACAGCTGCTCCAGCAAAGCACAGCCACTGCTCCTTACCTTAAACGAGGGGTATCTCCTCATGGCCACCTCTCCTGACCTTGAACGTGGCATAGCTCCTCTCGGCCCTCCTGCATCAGCGCAGCTGCCACTCCTTGGACGTGGGGTTGCACCTCTTGGCCACTTCCCCTGACCTCGGGTGTGGAGTAGCTCCTCTAGGCCGCCACCTCTGACCTTGGGTGTGGGATAGCTCCTCTCTATGCTATGCTAAGTCACTTCAGTCGTGTCCGACTCTGTGTGACCCCATAGACGGCAGCCCACCAGGCTTTCCCATCCCTGGGATTCTCCAGGCAAGAACACTGGAGTGGGTTGCCATTTCCTTCTCCAATGCATGAAAGTGAAAAGAGAGAGTGAAGTCGCTCCATCACGTCTGACTCCTAGCGACCCCATGGACTGCAGCCTACCAGGCTCCTCCGTCCATGGGATTTTCCAGGCGAGAGTACTGGAGTGAGGTGCCTTTGCCTTCTCAGGTCTAATCTCAGGCATTGCTAAAGTTCCATGACCATCCCCTGAAGGTAGCCTGACAGTGGCTTCTGACCTTATTGGAATTCCAGTCTGTGTTTCTTGTGGGTCTTTCTAGTGATGACACAGTAGGTAAGCTGGACAAGGGATGCCACTAACTTGTACATGGTGTGTGTGTCTTTCTTTATCAATTGGAGGACAATTGTTTGACAGTGTTGTGTTAGCTTCTGCTGTACAATAACCAGAATCAGCTATAAGTACACGTATGTCCCCTCCCTCTTGTGCCCCCCTTCCCACCCCATCTCACTCCTCCCGTCATCACAGAGCACTGAGCTAAACTCCCCGTGCCTGCAGCAGCTTCCCACCAGCTGTCTGTTTTACACACTGTAGTGTATATATGTCAGTGCTACTCTTTCAATTCATCCCGCCCTCTCCTTTCCCTCCCTGTGTCTACAAGTCTGTTCTCTATGTCTCTATCTCTATTCCTGCTTTGCAAACAGATTCATCAGTGGTGTTTCTCTCTTGAAGCATGGCTTTGAGTTGGGAGCACTCCAAGGAGGGGGCTCAGGAACTTTAAGTCCGTCCGTACAAATGGTGGCACAAACAACTTTGGGGGAAGTTAAGAACTTTTTCTCCTTTGTGTCCTCTGGCATCTCTTTAATAAGCCAACACTAGGAGAATTTTCACATGTTCTTTCTTCACTGAGCCCATTAATCTCTACTCTGCCAGCTTTCATCTCAAATGACTAGTATCAGATCACAGGTAAGAACCTCCTTACCTTCTGGCAGTTGAGAGGAGCTTTGATTGAGGCCATGCAGAGCAAATAACTGGTGCCAGATTCTTCCTGTGAGCAGAATCTGCAGTCATCTGGGAAGACAAACCAACAATAAAGCCTGATCTTTAAGGACGGCAACCATAAAAATGTACAATTTCTTCAGAGATACTGAGTGACTCCTGAAATGTTTAGCATTAATTTCCTTTAAATAACACATTGAATAGAAAGAAACACAACTACCCCACTTTTCCTTCTCTTTCTTCCTCTCCACTGTCCCTGCCATCACACCTTCAATTATCATAAAATATAAATCTAGTGAGGACTCCGGACCTCTCTTCCTCTGTCTCTTTTGTATGCTGCATTTTGTTTGGATTCTGTCTTCAACTCAGCAGTGAAAACATTCTTACTCACTCCTTGCCCTTGTAGGCTTTATCTTCCTTTATCAGTCCAAGTGAGCACTAGAAGACCTTACTCTTTGACTCTCATTCATCCTCAGGAACTCTTCTGTTGCTATACGTTTTAGTAGTAAGTCATAAAATCATAAGACCATTGATAGATTCACCATAAATCCGTACTAATTATGTATTAATTTTATACTTACCAATTTCTCTGGAATTTCATTGCTGCTCAGAAGTTCTTTATTCTTCTAACTTGTTTTATTTTAAAAAAGAGAAACAAAAATCCTTCCTCAGACTCCAACCCCACCTTCCTGAATCCATCCTTTTACTAAATGTTGACACTTAACTGATAAGATTAAGACCATTCATTATAACTTCTCTCTTCACCTTATAATATATTCACTCAGCCATTTCTTTCATTCTTGCTCCAAACAATAAAATATTCTTCCACATAACCATTATTCACATATTAAAAAAAAAAAAAACAAACAGACTTTTCCATACTAGGGCTAGTATTTTGAGAAAAGCAAAGCCTGTCCATCTCTGTCTTAATCTGACTCCTTGACCAAAGAGTAATGTTCTATTTATCTATTGATATGTAGCAAATCACCCTCAAAACCTTGAAGTTAAAACAATATAATTTATTATTTTTCTTTATTGGTTCTGAGGCTTGACAGGCTTAGCGCAGATGGTGGTTGTGACTCAAATCATCTGAAGGTTTATTCACTCACCTGTCTGGCTCTTGGGCTGGGATAGCTAGACAAGGACTGTTTGGAAATGTCTCTTTCCTTATGACCTCTCCGTGTAGCTAGCTTGGCTTTCCTCACAGCGTGGTAGTCATAGGGGAGTTGGACTTCTTACATGGTAATTCAGGGCACTAAAAGTAAGTATTCCAAGGGACCAGAAGCTGCAAAGACTCTTGTGAGGTTGGCTTGCAATACAGTGGAGTGATTCTGTGTGACTCCCAACAGTGATGAGTCACAGGATCGGGTGTACACGTGGTGTGGATACTAGAGAGTGGCTCATTGGTGTGCCTTGTTTGGAAACCAGCTCCCACAAGTCAGTGTATATCTCACTACCTCCTCACTCCTTTAATCCCTGCAATGTCTTTTATTTCCCCTTTTGTTGGGCTTCCCTGGTGGCTCAGACAGTAAAGAGCTGCCTGCAGTGCAGGACACCTGGATTCCATCCCTGGGTCAGGAAGATCCTCTGGTGAAGGGCATGGCAACCCACTCCAGTACTCTTGCCTGGAGAATCCCCTGGATAGAGGAGCCTGGTGGGCTACAGTCCATGAGGCTGCAAAGAGTTGGACATGACTGAGTGACTAAGCACACATCTTAAAAGTAATTTCTTAATTGGTTCTTGCAAAGATCAGTACTGTCTCTCTTTCCTCAAATTAGCATGTCTAAAGCCAGACTTACCTCTCCTGAAGCTGACATACAATTCCTATGGATCTTTTTGCCACCAGCACCCTCTTCCTTCCATCACCCAGGCTCTCAGCCTGAAACTGTTTGTTTCCTCTCTGTTCTTTGCTTTCCAATCAATTCTTACAGGTTAATTTTGTACTGTCTTGTAATTTTTCATTCCATTCCCACTCATATGTAAAAATTTCATTATCTGTTAACTGGATTATTGCAGTGTTTTCTAAATTATCTTTTTTTTCCCCAATCTTTTTAAAACAGTACCCATATGAATATTTTGAGAGATGCATGGCTCTGTGGAATCATGTCCCTGCTTCAGAGTGAACTCCATACTTCTGCCTTTTAAGGTACCCTATAGCCCATGATCTGACTCCACTCCTCGTGCCAGTTTTAAATTCTAGAACTTTTTGATTCTAGACCCTACTACTAAGTTTCCTAGACCCTCTACTCCCTCTACTTCAGCCATGCTAGAATGCCTGCCTTCTATCAAATATCCATTTTCCCACCAGTGTGCCTTTTCCAAACTGAACTGTCTCTCTGGAGTGCTCAAGTTCAACATCCCTTATTAAAATTTTACCTGAACTATTTTCTGAATTCTTGTAGCACTTTTGGCAGCCCCTTTACATTGCCACACTGTAATCTTTTCAGTTTGCTTCAGTAGAAGACATCTCTAAGGTAGAAACTAGATCTTATTTTACTCATGTTTACTAAGTGCTTTCCATAATCAGTACACTCAGTTACTAGCATCAGTTTTTTACATATGCCTCTTGGGATTTCTGTGGCTCATAGATTTAATCGTTTGTTCCGGGTCACAAAAATTATATGGCGGAGATGGGCCTCAACCCCCAATCCTGTGTATGTCTGTGGGTGATGGCATTCTGTTGCTGCCTTACATATTTTTTGGTGGGATAAATTGACTCTGTTCACTCTCATAGGCATACACATTATGCTGAACTTTATCTTGAATTGTTTACTTCATCTTTTCCTGAATTATAATATCAGAAATGCCAATACTCAGTGGTACAGTAGAAACCAAAGCATTTTCGAAAGCATATTAGGCTGACAGAGAGGCCCAGGGCAATTTAGAAGTTATAGGCAATCTCACAATTATCTTGATTATTTTGAATTCCCATTGGTTCCTGAATTTCTAGGAGGCAGCATTTTTATGCGTCATTTTAAGAACCAGCTTCAGAATAAATGTGCATTATTCCATTAACCTCTTCCTTCTTGGTATCAAAATTTAGTGCCTATCTTTAGGCTGAAACTTGAAATACTTTTGAGGGTACCACCCTTTGAATGGCATGCCCCTGTCCAGATCACCTTTAGATAAACAATCACATTACCTTTGCAGATCCTGCTTATGAAAACACTTTTTCGATTGAAAACACAATACCAATGTTAGTGCCATGGATAACTACCATTTGAGGCTGTGCCTGAGGGCGAATGTCTTATGCCTGCCCAGTAGCTGCCTACGCTGCAGGTGTGCACGGCCATGCAGGGCTTAATCACACAGGCTTCTCTTGAAACCAGGGGAATCTCTGGCTCCTTTGCTTGCCACTCCCACAACACTGACTAAGCTGTCTTATGGAGATCTGTATTCTTTGACCCTCAGCAAACAGGTGTGCAGTAGAGCACACTCCTGGTCATAAGCAGAAGTGGCATTTCTCACATCTGGCTGTCTTCCTCCTGACCCAATTCATGGGTCATTTATTACTGAAGAGAACATAAAACAAAAATGGCTCACATAGTCATATTTTTATTCAGTTTCTTCCAGAATCCATCAATTGGATCTGGAATCCAGTTTCACACAGGATTCATGACAATTTCAATCAACTAGAATGTTAAGTCAATTAATCCTTAACATTTCCTTTGTTATTACTTCATATAATAGATCCTTAGGAATCTAGTGTCTGACTTTTTCTTTCCTTGCACCAGTTCAAATCCTATACCCAACACATACTAGCTGTGTGAATTTGGGCAAGGTATTTAGTCTCTCTGACCATTTCCTCATTTATAAAACAGAGGCAATCTGAGCTCCTGAGGAATATTGTGAGGAAAATGAGTGTGCCAACTTTGACTGTCAGATTACTTCCAGAAGTAGTAAAGCAAACATATTCAACAATCAAAATATTTGAAATTACAGACTATTTAAAATTGTTGTCTGTGTTGTTTCTATAGCTTCTAGTGATGAGTAGAGATTGTGGGTAATTGAGTATGCCTGGCATTTAACATCGTTGTTCTAACCTTTGTGATGTACAGAAAGCTGATTGAACCTCTGGCAGGTCTGGTTTCATATCTACCACCTGGCATGGGTGTGCTATGGAATATCTGTAAGTAGAATTACTGATATTTCTTGTCAGTCTCCAAATGGCCTCTTCCTTTGTTTGCTAATCAGTGGATAATATACCAACCCAGTTAAAATAAACCAATTTGGGGGTTGAGGTTTATAGGGAAAGCTTGAATGTGACCTCTAGGTAAACTTTAGTGGGTGTGTTTGCCAACCTCTCACTAAAGTCTGTAGTAATTTGAGTTTCCTATTTTGTGTCAAGCTCTGTATTTGGCCTTGGGGATATAAGATGTAACTTAGGAGTCTTCCATAAAAAAGTTAGAATAGTCATTTCTAACTATAAAATAGAGTAAGTTTACAGAGAACAATCTTCATCACAGCACAGGCTCCAGCTGGAGAGCTCCGAAGTCTTTGCTGACTCAGAAGTTTCCCAAAGGACCAAACATGACATCATCCTGGAGATGTTTCTCTTCCTTGGCCATTGCCATATCATAAAAATTAGTTTAACGTTGAAAACTATTAGACTTACCCCTAGATTTCATAGTTTTCACCATTTTCTTGAAATGCCACTGATGTGATCCTTTCTTTGTCAAAGTAATCTCCTCATCTCTCCTTCTTCTCTCTTGCTATCCCTTCTCCTACATCTCCCCTCCTTTTTTCCATAGCACTATTTCTTTATAGAGACAAAAGTCTCATATGGACTGAGATTTAATACACATAGAGAACAAAACACAAAACAGTAATGTAAAATCCATAGAACTGTGAAGTACCACCAGTGTCGTTTTATGATTTCTGACCATAATAATAATACGAATGAAAATTACAGCTAGGTAAAGGGGCCAGCACCATCTTACATTTGGAAGCTCTTGTTCCTGAAAATGTTGAATTTCAAAGTCATTGGCATTAGTTTTCAGTGTGGCAAAATCTGATGATTAGATTGGTTACTTAAACCAGGTAAAAGTGCATAGGTCACTTAGCATATCATTTTCTTTAATCATGAACAACCAATTCTGAGAAGTTGGAGTTTGGGATTGAAATGATAACCCAGCAGGGTAATCATGAGCCTGCAACCTTAATAATTGGGAGGGTCCAGTTGTTTTCCCAGTTCAAACTTCTGTTATTATGCTGCTGTATCTCAAATTCATCTGCTTTCTCCTGTCCTTCTTGGTCAACCCTCTGGACTTCCTCCCTTCCTCCTCCATCCTTCCCATCCTTTCTTTCTCATCCCTCTAAACTACCCCCTTGTTTATTGAGCTCCTAATATATGTTAGATACTATTCTAGACATAGGGGGTATAATCTGTTTTCAGATGGAATCTCTATCCTCATGAAGCTTATAGTCTAGAAGAAAAGAAAGATGGTTAAATATATAATGTCAGGAAGTAATTATGTACTTCATCAGTACATAATCAGTTTGACACATTTCATTCTTCTGAAAAGCAAAGAATTCTAGAGACATTCCCCAATACCAGATACTTGTTTCTCCATTAATACCTATAATTTGAAAAGTTTGGGCCCCTTAGGGGCCCAGACTCTGAGTGTATTGTGCTGTTTAAAATTAGAAGAAATGATTTTCCAATGTTAGCTGTGACTTTCAGGGCAGAGGAGAGCACAAAAGTCCCAGGAACCACCCCTCCCTTCCTTCTTTATGCAGCTAATTCAGCATGTTCTCTGTAAACCATGTCCAACCTTCCCTTCTCAACTTGTAGGCTAATGCTGAGAAGCTCTGTAGTCTGTATGAGGAACGCTTGAAAGAAGCAAATGCAAAACTGGATGAAGTGACTCAATTAGCAAATGACGTGACAGCACAGAAGACAAAGCTACGGAGTGAGAATGGTAAGTAAACTTTCGGTGTTGCCTCACTTACAAGTCTCAAGCCCAGAAGAATGGTGGAGAAACCACTGAAATGATAAACCAATCACTGAGTCTGGGTGGGTATTTAAAAATTCTAGGGGGGTGGTGAGGCCCTTGATGTTATCTTTTCCAAGACATGCTCTTGTCTGGGAAGGACCACCTCTGTGCCACCTTGAAAGGCCTTGCCCAACTCTCTTCCATGAAGGAGAAAAGCAATATGCAGTTGACTGGAGTAGCTTTCATGATCCAAGGATGGTAGAGACTATCCACACAGTCTATAAGACATGCCACTTTATCATGTCTACCTCACTGAAATAGGCATTTCCCCTAATTTTCAATGATGAGCCCACATCTATTTTTTATATTTATATTTTTCAAAAATTGAAGTATAGTTAATTTACAATGTTGTATTAATTTCAAGTATATAGTAAAGTGATTCAGTTACATATATGTATGTGTGTATGTATTCCATTTTCAGATTCTTTTGCATGAAAGGTTATTACAAGATATTGAGTATAGTTCCCTATGCTATATAGCAGGTCTTTGATTACCTATTTAATAGGCAGTAGTGTATATATATTAATCCCAAATTGTGAATTTATGTCCTCCTTGATCCCTGCTCTCCCCTTTGGTAATCACAAGTTTGTTTTCTATGAGTCTATTTCTGGTTTGTAAATAAGTTCATTCGTATCATTTTCTTTTTTTTTAGATTCTACATGTAAGTGGCATCATATGATATTTGTCTTTTTCTGTCTGACTTACTTCACTTAATATGATAATCTCTATATCCACCCTTGTTGCTGTTGTTGTTGTTGTTGTTCAGTTGCTCAGCTGTGTCCGACTCTTTGTGACTCCATGGACTGCAGCACGCCAGGCTTCCCTGTCCTTTACCATCTCCTGGAGCTTGCTCAAATTCATGTCCATTGAGTTGGTGATGCCATCCAATCCTCTCATCCTCTGTCGTCCCCTTCTCCTCCTGCCTTCACCTTTTCCGCATCAGGGTCTTTTCTAATGAGTCACCTCTTCACATCAGGTGGCCAAAACATTGGAGATTCAGCTTCAGCATCAGTCCTTCCAATGAATATTCCGGACTGATTTCCTTTAGGATTGACTGGTTTGATCTCCTTGCAGTCCAAGGGACTCTAAAGAGTCTTTTCCAACACCACAGTTCAAAAGCATCAATTCTTCGGTGCTCAGCCTTCTTTATGGTTCAACTCTCACATCCATACACAAGTATCTCTATAACCATCCATATTGCTTTAAGTGGCATTATTTCATTCTTTTTTTAATGGCCAAGTAATATATATATATATACACACACACACACACACACACACACATACACGGAGAAGGTGATGGCACCACACTCTAGTACTCTTGCCTGTAAAATCCCATGGACAGAGGAGCCTGGTAGGCTGCAGTCCATGGGGTCGCTAAGAGTCTGACACGACTGAGCGACTTCACTTTCACTTTTCACTTTCATGCATTGGAGAAGGAAATGGCAACCCACTCCAGTGTTCTTGCCTGGAGAATCCCAGGGACAGGGGAGCCTGCTGGGCTGCCGTCTATGGGGTCACACAGAGTCGGACATGACTGAAGTGACTCAGCAGAATATATATATGGGGCTTCCCTGGTGGCTCAGACAATAAAGAATCTCCATACAATGTAAGAAATCTGGGTTTGATGCCTAGGTTGGGAAGATTCCCTGGAGGAGGAAATGGCAATGCACTCCAGTATTCTTGCCTGGGCAATTCCATGGGCAGAGGAGCCTGGCGGGCTATAGTCCATGGGGTCACAAAGAGTCAGACACAACTTATATAGTATAGCCTTAATTAAGTCAAGGAGCATGATCCCTCCAGCCCTCTTCTTCTTTTTCAAGATTCTTTTGGCTACTCAGAGTCTTTTGTGTTTCCATACAAATCTTAAAATTTTTTGTTCTGGTTCTGAGGAAAATGCCATTGGTAATTTGATAAGGATTGCATTGAATCTGTAGATGCCTTGGGTAGTATGAACCTACACCTCTCTTTTGACCTCTTTGCTATGTTTTGAAAATATCAGGCATACTTCCACCCTAGAGTCTTGCCCTGACTATTTTTTCTGCCTAGAGTACCCTGCTGCTGCTGCTGCTAAGTCGCTTCAGTCGTGTCCGACTCTGTGCAACCCCATAGACGGAAGCCCACCAGGCTCCCCTGTCTCTGGGATTCTCCAGGCAAGAACACTGGAGTGGATTGCCATTGCCTTCTCCAATGCATGAAAGTGAAAAGTGAAAGGGAAGTTGCTCAGTCGTGTCCGACTCTTAGCGACCCCATGGACTACAGCCTACCAGGCTCCTCCATCCATGGGATTTTCCAGGCAAGAGTACTGGAGTGGGGTGCCATTACTCATCAAGAAAAAACTTCAAGATGAGAGTTAATCAAATAGATCTGGGGGAAGTCAGGATAGGCCTTGTTGGGAAGGTGACATTTGAGTACTCTCAACCAGTTTTCTCCATGTGCTTCTTTTTTCATAGAATTTAATACCTTCAAAGACACTACATGCTTGACATAAAAATAAGTCTGTCTTGTCTCCGTCTGCCACAGTGTAAGCTACATGAGGGCAGGGGCCTTTATTAGGTTCACTGATATGTTAGTCATCTAGAGCAATGCCTGCCATTTGCTGGCAATCCACAAACATTTGACCAGTTAAAATTAGAACAATGTTCTGTGGCTTATTCTTAACCATCAACCACTATTAATGAGGTTTTCCCCCTCTATCTTTTACATGATGGCAATCTATTTGAGGTTTTTCTTTTTCAATTCATCATGAGCTTTTTTGTATCTTGTATAGTCATTATGAGTGTTTCTCATCCATCAATTAGATGGACAATGGTTACTTCGTCTTGCCCTGTAACTTGCTTGTCTGCTATGAACAGCATGTGGCTAGCTGTTTGTCTGTAATTAGAAATATTTTTAGTAATATATTCCCAGAGATAGACTTCGTAGACCAATGAAAATAAACAATGTGTTCTTGATACCCAGAGGCACTCACTTTAAAAAGACAGTGAAGGCCATTTATCCTTCCAAATGAAGACCATTTATCATTCTGCCTGTGGACACCTCTGTTTCTAGATGCTAAATCTGGTTGTTGTTGTTCAGTTGCTCAGTAATGTCAGACTCTTTGCGACCCCATGGACTGCAGCATGCCAGGCTTCCCTGTCCTTCACTATCTCCTGGAGTTTGCTCAAACTCATGCCCATTGAGTTGACAATGTCATCCAAACTATAGATTTGGAACTCTAAAAGAGGGAAGTGTTTTAGATTCTAGCAGGGACACTAAGCAGGACTCTTCTCATGCTGATGACAGGGTGTGTGACACTTGGCCTCAATACAAAACCCCCAATTTGATCTTCGGTGCCATTTAGGATATAGTCTGTGTGGGGACCGTGCAGTCTGGAGGCTAGGCTGGAGAATGACTGTGTCTGCGCTGAAGGAAGTGCTGTGTACAATTTGTTTGATAGGTATTACCTCCCTCCCTCTACTTATTAGTATTAATTTTCTATTCACTTTTTTGATGAGGAAATTGGTGGGTGAGTGAAATGAAACTGGATCTGAGATGATAATTCTGCTTAGGACGCAGGGCATTTTATGTCCTCCTTTATTCTCGGCTTTACCTTTTGGCTCTTGTACGGATTAAATTTTAAGTATACACCTATCCAAACCTCCCCTCCTCTCACTAGGACAATGGTCCAGATTTTTGCTGCTTTTTTCTTTTTTACTGCTGCTACTGCTGCTGCTACTGCTAAGTCGCTTCAGTCGTGTCCGACTCTGTGCGACCCCACAGACAGAAGCCCACCAGGCTCCCCTGTCCCTGGGATTCTCCAGGCAAGAATACTGGAGTGGATTGCCATTTCCTTCTCCAGCTCATGCCCTGTCCTGCCCACTGATTATAGCCTGCTTTCAAAGGAGACAGATAGTAAATGTGATCAGTTAAGCCATGTTAAGTGGATCCTAGTTCTGTAAAATATGTGTTATGTTAGTCTCAACCCCTTAATGGATTGTCATTTCCTCAGAATACTTTTAAATATGATGTGTGACCTAGAGTTTCTCAAAGTTTGGTCCATGGAACCCCAGCAATCATCAAGGCTCTTTCAGGGGAACTAAGTGAGAGGTTAGAGCTCCTTCATTCAATATTAAGATGCCGTTTGCTCTTTCAGTTCTTTTGCTGCTGTTATAGATGGTGCGAAAGTAATGATGATTAAAACTGCTGGAGCCTTATCACAAACCAAGGCAGGAGCACCATGCTGTAGTATTAATCATTGTATTTGCTGGTATATACTCAAAACTTTAAAAAAGAGTCCATTTTACTTAAGAATGTCCTTAATGAAACAGTAAAAATTAATTATGTCTCAACCCCAAGTATACATCTTTTTAATATTCTGTGTAACAAAACAGAAAGTGTGCATAAAGCACCTCTGTTTCATACTAAAGTAGGATGTGTGATTGTTTAAGTTCTGAGCTAAACTAGCAATTTGGAGAAGGCAATGGCACCCCACTCCAGTACTCTTGCTTGGAAAATCCCATGGACGGAGGAGCCTGTTAGGCTGCAATCCATGGGGTCGCTAAGAGTCAGACACGACTGAACAACTTCACTTTCACTTTTCACTTTCATGCATTGGAGAAGGAAATGGCAACCCACTCCAGTGTTCTTGCCTGGAGAATCCCAGGGACGGGGGAGCCTGGTGGGCTGTCGTCTATGGGGTCGCGCAGAGTCAGACACGACTGAAGTGATTTAGCAAACTAGCAATTTTTCAGGAAGAATCGTATTTACTTGAAAGAATATTTGGCAAACTATGCTTATTCAGACTTAGATATTTGGCAGATATTTTTGCAAAAATGAACAAAGTGAGCCTGTCACTCCAAGGGAAAACAACTGACAATATTTGTTGCCAATAACAAAAGTGGAGCTTTTAGGTAAAAATTAGATTCTGGAAAACATGTATAGGCCATCATGAGCTTGATGGCTCTCAATTCTTGAAGACTCCCCCCCTCCTTTTTTTTTTTATTGTGTATAGTATTAGTTTCAGGTATATAATATAGTGATTAAGCATTTCTCTGTATTACAAATTGATCAACACAATAAGCCTAATAACCATCTGTTACCATACAAAATTATTTCAATACCATTGACTATAACCCTTATGTTACATCATAGCCCCATATTTTATAACTAAAATAAGAAGTTCATACCTCTGAATCCCCTTAACCTAGTTCACTTAACTCCTCCATCCCCTTCCGCTCTGGCAGCCACCAGTTTGTTCTCTGTGTCTGTGAGTCTGTTTCTATATTGTTTTGTTTGTTCATTTTTTTTTCGATTCCATGTATAAGTGAAATAATATGTTATTTGTTTTTGTGTTTCTGTGTCTGATTTATTTTATTTAACATTATACCCTCTAGGTCCATCCATGTTAATACTAATGACATAATTTCATTTTTTCACGACTGAGTAGTATTCCATTCCATTCCATTGATCTATGTGTCTATTTTTTATGCCACTATCATAGTTTTCATTGCTATAACTTTGTAGTATAGTTTGAAATCAGGTTGTGTCGTACCTCCAGCTTCGTTCTTCTTTCTCATGATTGCTTTGGCTTTTCTGGGACTTCCGTGGTTCTATACAAATTTTAGGGTTATCTATTCTAGTTTTGAGAAAAATTGTGATAAGGGTTACATTGAATCTGTAGATTGCTTTCAGTAGTAATATTTCTTAATGATATTAATTCTTCTGGTCTATGAACATAGAATATCTTTCCATTTACTTGTATCTTTAATTTCTTTCCTCAATTTCTTAGTTTTCTAAGAACAGGTCTTTTAACCTCTTGGTTACATTTAATCCTAGGTATTTTATACTTTTTGATGAAATTGTAAATGAAATTGTTTTCTTCATTTCTCTTCCTGAAAGTTTGTTATTAGTGTACAGAAATGTATCTGATTCTGTATATTGATTTTGCATCTTGCAACTTTATTGAATTCATTTATTAGATCTGATAGCTTTTTGATGGAGGCTTTAGGGTTTTCTATGTATATATCATATCATCTGCAAGTAGTGAGTTTTTTTCCCCCTTTCCTATTCAAATGTCTTTAAACCTTTTTTCTTTGTAATTGCTGTGGCTAGGACTTCTAGTACTGTGTTGACTAAAAGTGGCAAAAACAGACCTCCTTGTCTTGATTCTGATCTTTGACAGGTCTGACCATTGAGTATCAGGTTAGCTATAGTTTTGTCATAGATGATATTTATGATGTTGAGATATTTTACCTCTATGTGTTCTCTGTCTCTTTTCCTTCTGGGACCTCTCTAATGCAAATGGTAGTAGGCCTGATGTCCCAGAGGTCCCTTAAACTAATCTCTGTTAAAAATTCTTATTTCTTTTTTCCTGTTCTCATTGGATGATTTCCAATTCCTCATCTTCCAGACTGCTGATCTGCCAATTCCTCATCTTCCAGACTGCTGATCTGTTCTGCATCTTTTAATCTGTTGTTGATTATCTTAGTGTGTACTCTCATATCAGTTATTGTAATCTTTCATTCTGATTGGTTCTTTTTTATATTTTTGTTGAAGTTCTCATGCTGAGTTCAGTCTTCTCCTGAGTTTAGTAAGCATCTTTATGAGTATTACTTTGAATTATTTTCTTATATATTGCTTAGCTCCATTTTATTTATTTATTTTTCTGGAGTTTTGTCTTATTCTTTCATTTAGAAAGTATTCCTTTTTCTCCTCACTTTGCCTAACTCTATATGTTTGCTTCTATGTATTAGATAGATCAGCTCCATATCCCAGTCTTGAAAGAGTGACCTTATGTGGAAGGTTTCTAAGGGGCTCAGTGGCACAATTCCCATGGTCACCAGACCCACTTGTTACTGAGGTTTTCCCTCTTTAGGCTGTGTTCATTCTCTTATTGTGGTTGGGCCACAATTGCTGTGGGCAAACTAGTTGGGGAAGCTGGTACCAGGCCTGGCTGGCTGCATCGCTTGGTTGTGACTGCTGTGGATGGAGCTAACCCCCAAGTGGGAGCTCCTTTGAAAGGAGTGCTGATGCTGGCCAAGATGTCCCACCAGGCCATTTGGTGTAAGAGCCACTTTGGAAGGGCATTGGTGCAGCTCATGCCACCTGTTTGGTGGGGCAGTCATGGAGTGGCTTTTGAGGGGCCGTGCTGATCCTCAGGGGAATGTTGGGGTGGAAGTATACCCTGTTAGCCAGGTTGATTGAAAGTAACAGAAATGGTGCCCACCAGCTCTGGGCCAGCTAGGTGGCAGAAGAGTTAATAAATAAATAAATAAAAATGTGACCACAGGTGCTTCTGCCACTGGAGCAAGTTCTGCCAGATCCCTGCCCTCCAGTGTACATCCAAATAGTAGTCAATATTGGCCATCTCCTTCTTGTGACTCAGGTGTTTCTCAAGCTATTGCCTCTGCACTGAGACCTGGAGAGAGTCTGTACATGAGCAGTGTTTCAGTTTCCCACTGCCTTTTGGCTTTCCCCGCCCTAAGCCCTTCTGATTTTCACAGCCAGAAATTATGGAAGTTTGTCTTCCCCATGCAAGTGCATTGGGCTGGGGAGCCTGATGCGGGGCTTGGACCCCTCACTCCCTAGTGGGGACCTCAACAGTTTTGATATCCCTCCCACTTATTAGTGGCCTTAGTGGGCGTGCATGTTCTGACCATGTCTCTGCCCTCTTCCCCTTCCCCATATGGCCTTTGCTTTATATGCTTAGTTATAGAAAATCTGTTCTGCTAGTCTTTAGGTCATTCTCAGAGATAGTTGTTCTATATTTAGTTGTAGTTTGGTGTATCTGTGGGAGGAGGTGAGCTTAGGATTTTCCTTCTCCTCCATCTTGATCTGAACCTTAAAGGCTTTTTTTATGAGATAAGTGGTGATGTTAACAAGTAGGATTTTTTTATATTGTGTAATAGGATGTGTTAACATTTGAAAAATCTGCATAATTGAGTAAACATATATTTTTCAAATCACCACTACTTGGTGCTGCTAAATGATATACGGGTAAAAGATCCATTCAAACTTTAAGACTGATCCATGAATTTTAATGGAACAGAATAAAAAATTTCATTTGTTTGGTTTATACCATTAACCCTTCAGATCAGATCAGATCAGTCGCTCAGTCATGTCCGACTCTTTGCGACCCCATGAACCGCAGCACGCCAGGCCTCCCTGTCCATCACCAGCTCCCGGAGGTCGCTCAGACTCACACCCATCGAGTCAGTGATGCCATCCAGCGATCTCATCCTCTGTCGTCCCCTTCTCCTCCTGCCCTCAATCCCTCCCAGCATCAGAGTCTTCTCCAATGAGTCAACTCTTCGCATGAGGTGGCCAAAATACTGGAGTTTCAGCTTTAGCATCATTCCTTCCAAAGAAATTCCAGGATTGATCTCCTTCAGAATGGACTGGTTGGATCTTCTTGCAGTCCAAGGGACTCTCAAGAGTCTTCTCCAACACCACAGTTCAAAAGCATCAATTCTTCAGCACTCAGCCTTCTTCACAGTCCAGCTCTCACATCCATACATGACCACAGGAAAGACCATAGCCTTGACTAGGCGAACCTTTGTTGGCAAAGTAATGTCTCTGCTTTTGAATATGCTATCTAGGTTGGTCATAACTTTCCTTCCAAGGAGTAAGCGTCTTTTAATTTCATGGCTGCAGTCACCATCTGTAGTGATTTTGGAGCCCAGAAAAATAAAGTCTGACACTGTTTCCACTGTTTCTCCATCTATTTCCCATGTAGTGATGGGACCAGATGCCATGATCTTCGTTTTCTGAATGTTGAGCTTTAAGCCAACCTTTTCACTCTCCACTTTCACTTTCATCAAGAGGCTTTTGAGTTCCTCTTCACTTTCTGCCATAAGGGTGGTGTCATCTGCATATCTGAGGTTATTGATATTTCTCCCAGCAATCTTGATTCCAACTTGCGTTTCTTCCAGTCCAGCATTTCTCATGATGTATTCTGCATATAAGTTAAATAAACATGGTGACAATATGCAGCCTTGACGTACTCCTTTTCCTATTTGGAACCAGTCTGTTGTTCCATGACCAGTTCTAACTGTTGCTTCCTGACCTGCATACAGATTTCTCAAGAGGCAGATCAGGTGGTCTGGTATTCCCATCTCTTTCAGAATTTTCCATAGTTTATTGTGCTCTACACAGTCAAAGGCTTTGGCATAGTCAATAAAGCAGAAATAGATGTTTTTCTGGAACTCTCTTGCCTTTTCCATGATCCAGTGGATGCTGGCAATTTGATCTCTGGTTCCTCTGCCTTTTCTAAAACCAGTTTGAACATCAGGAAGTTCACGGTTCACATATTGCTGAAGCCTGGCTTGGAGAATTTTGAGCATTACTTTACTAGCGTGTGAGATGAGTGCAATTATGCGGTAGTTTGAGCATTCTTTGGCATTGCCTTTCTTTTCTATTTGTTGAGTTTTGGTATAGCATCAAACAATCATCACAATTATCTGAAAAAACTATCAAAACACATCTCCCTTTTCTAGCTACTTATGTGTGAGAGGCTGGATTTCTTCACATGCTTCAACCAGAACAGTTGGATTCCTCAACCAACCGACTTTTATTAAGCCAGAGAGTTTTTTAAAATGTAAAATAAGCTGATTTTCTCGCTAATTTTTTGTTTGTTTTGGAATATATAGCTTTGCCTCTAAAAACTGTCACTTCTGTTAACATGTGTTTAAGATTTTTATTATTTTAAAATGAGTAAATACATATCTTAAATTTCTCTTTTAATTCCAAATACACTGTTAATATAAAACTCATATACACAGTACCTCTGTGGGGTCCTCAATGATTTTTAAGTGTATAAAGTGTTCCTAAGACTAAAAAAGCTTGGTAATTGCAGTTTTAACCCAAACAGATGCTTTCTTATAATGCTGAGAATTTTAGAACTTCTTTGTATCGGGAGGAGTGGGAGTCATAAATATTTGGAGCTTTTATTGTGGACTAATTATGTAATAGAATTAACGTTTTTTATTGAGGATTGGCTCTGCTTTACTGCCATTTCTAATAACCAAGTCATTTCTCACCTATTATGAATGAAATAAGCTAAGCTGGGATGGTAGACTAGAGTGAAATAAAATCTACCTATCTCTTGATCACATTCTCTACACTTTAATGAAAATTTCTAGTCTTTATTTAGCAATTGAGTCTACAAGTACATTCACACTCAATTAATTTTCATTAACAATCTTTTATTGCTATCCTCAATTTACAAATGAGGCAAAGAAGTTGTAATTATCTAAAAATTATATGGCCAGAAATTTGTAGAATCACACATAATAAACAAGAGAGCATGCCACAGAAGAAAGAACGTGTTCTTCAGGATTAAAAGCTTAATTTGACTCTACGTCCATTGGTTACTAGCTGTGCAGATTTGTGTCTCAATCATATTTATGTAAGCAGCTGTGTTTTCCCTTCTGAAAAATGGGTAATATAATACCTACATTATCAAATAGTTATGAGAATTAAACTAGATAATATACATAAAATACTTATTCTGTGGAAGATTCTCAATAAATGATAGCTACTCATCTCGCACGCTAGTAAAGCAGTGCTTAAAATTCTCCAAGCCAAGCTCTAGCAATACATGCATGAACTGTGAACTTCCAGATGTTCAAGCTGCTTTTAGAAAAGGCAGAGGAACCAGAGATCAAATTGCCAACATCTACTGGATCATCGAAAGAGCAAGAGAATTCCATAAAAACATCTATTTCTGCTTTATCAACTATGCCAAAGCCTTTGACTGTGTGGATCACAATAAACTGTGGAAAATTCTGAAAGAGATGGGAATACCAGACCACCTGACCTGCCTCCTGAGAAACCTATATGCAGGTGAGGAAGCAACAGTTAGAACTGGACATGGAACAACAGATTGGTTCCAAATAGGAAAAGGAGTACCTCAGGGGTGTATATTGTCACCCTGCTTTTTTAACTTATATGCAGGGTACATCATGAGAAACACTGGGCTGGAAGAAGCACAAGCTGGAATCAAGATTGCCAGGAGAAATATCAATAACCTCTGATACGCAGATGACACCACCCTTATGGCAGAAAGTGAAGAGGAACTAAAGAGCCTCTTGATGAAAGTGAAAGAGGAGAGTGAAAAAGTTGGCTTCAAGCTCAACATTCAGAAAACGAAGATCATGGCATCTGGTTCCATCACTTCATGGCAAATAGATGGGGAAACAGTGGAATAGTGGCTGACTTTATTTTTCTGGGCTCCAAAATCACTGCAGATGGTGATTGCAACCATGAAATTAAAAGATGCTTACTCCTGGGAAGGAAAGTTGTGAACAACCTAGACAGCATATTTTAAAAAAGCAGAGACATCATTTTACCAACAAAGGTGCATCTAGTCAAGGCTATGGTTTTTCCAGTGGTCATGTATGGATGTGAGAGTTGGACTATAAAGGAAGCTGAGTGCCAAAGAATTGATGCTTTTGAACTGTGGTGTTGGAGAAGACTCTTGAGAGTCCCTTGGACTGCAAGGAGATCCAACCAGTCCATTCTAAAGGAGATCAGTCCTGGGTGTTCATTGGTAGGAGTGACGTTGAAGCTGAAATTTCAATACTTTGGCCACCTGATGTGAAGAGCTGACTCATTTTAAATGACCCTGATGCTGAGAAAGATTGAGGGCAGGAGGAGAAAGGGATAACAGAGGATGAGATGGTTGGATGGCATCACCGACTTGATGGACGTTGGTTTGGGTGGACTCGGGGAGTTGGTGATGGACAGGCAGGCCTGACATGCTGAGGTTCACGGGGTCGCAAAGAGTCGGACACGACTGAGCGACTGAATTGAGCCGAACTGAATATTGGGTTGGTCAAAAAGTTCATTCAAGTTTTTCTATAACATCTCACAGAAAAACCCACACAAGCTTTCTGGCCAACTGAGTATTATGTTAATTAGTCATGCTTACTACCAAAAATTAGTTCTTTTTTAGGACTCTCTTGTGAGTTCTGGAAAGGATCATTGTCATGATTTGCTGGTAACTGGACTCTTGTACTCTTTATAAATATAAAAAAAATATGGATCATATTAGTTGCTTTTAAACTCAGTAAATTAAGTGGGAAAGGCAGTAGGTGAGAAAGAAGACCACGATTAACTTATTTTGTGAAATCTTTTTGTAGGTGAGTTCCGGAAAAAGCTGGAAGAAAAGGAAGCTCTGATAAACCAACTTTCCAGGGAAAAGAGTATCTTCACTCTGCAGATTCAAGACCTGAAAGGGCAACTGGCAGAAGAAACCAAAGTAAGGCATCTATTATTTCTCACCAGACATTTCACTGCATGTTTTTTTTTTTTTTTTTTTTTAATAGTGCTTGCTAGGTTGGCTTGAATATCTTCTTATATAAAAGAAAAGGGTAAGTGCTCTAGAAGTTAAGGAAAAAAAAACCTGTTGGATCTTGGATATGCTGAGAAGGACTCTGATCACTGAAGGATCATCCTCAGTAATTTAAATTGCTTTTCTAGTTTGTCAGATTTAGAGCAAGGAAAGTATGTGTTTCCGTTTTGCATTATTTCTTGAACAGAGCATCAGCAAAATTCTTTATGCATTTTTGATTCTGAATTGCACAAAGAAGTGGAATTAATTAAAAGATCAGGAGAAAATGAATGGGACTGGATTCATTCAATATTACTTTTAAATTTTCAAGTGAATTATAGATATTAGTTATTTCTTCCCAAGAGAATATATAATGTTGCTAGTAGGTGACCTCGGTGGATGTGATTCTTTAATGTTAAAGCATAGTGACTAAAATGAGAGATGTATTCTTTGAGCCCTGGTATTCAAGTCTATTCTTATTTCATATTCAAGGCATCTTCTAAGACCCCAAAGGACTTCACTTGTATATAATCTCACTGAAAAGGCATCTACTCCAAGGGTAAAAGTCATTGACTCTGCAGACTTCTCTTCTTAAATGTTTTCTTTTATTCACCACATTCTCCTCATTTTCTATATTATACGTACATTTAAAAATTACTACCATGATTCATGCTTCAGACATCATGCTGGATGCTTCTTTCATGCCACCTAAACCTTCAGATGTTAAGTCATATGGAACTTGTAGAATTATTATTTTTTTTTTTACATGAAGTAACCAAGGCTCTGAGAAGACAAATAACTCATCCAAGGTCATGTAGCTAGCAGTAAACTGTAGGAAGTTTAGCAGGTTCTGAAATGACTAGATTTATAGTTTAGAAGATCTCTCTGGCTGACTTCTCTGGTATGCCCGGCTTCCAACTGGCATATCAGGCCCCCTTTCTCAGTCCAAGCCTCCTTCTGTGACCCTACCTCCTATAGCTGCGTCTTGCATTTACTCACTTCTAATCACCCTGGCTGCCTCACTGCCTCTTAAATAAGCTGCCATCACTAGGACTATTCCCACTGTTTGAAGGCCCTTCTTGGAGGCCTTTGGGGCATGATGAGAAAAAGCCAAATGTGTCCTCTTGTCAGTCTGTTTTATGATCTCAGTGCTGTCAGCAATCTTATTTATTAATTTTTGTACATACTTGTTTTCATATATCCTCCTCCATTTAGGTTCTTTGGACAAAGGCTTTGTCTCCATTTTATTTACTTTGTTTAACACTATTGCTTAGAACAGGTGTTCACTAAATATATATTAAATGAGAGGAAGGATCACAATTTGAAGCCAAGTTTCCCAGATTCCAATCCCTGTGTCCTTCCCAGTGTTAGTTGCTTAGTCATGTCTGACTCTTTGTGACCTCAAGGACTATAGCCTGCCAGGCTTCTCTGTCCATGGGATTTCCCAGACAAAAACACTACAGTGGGTTGCCATTCCCTTCTCCAGGGACTCTTCCTGACCCACGGATTGAACCCGGCTCTCCTACATCACAGGCAGATTCTTTACTGTCTGAGCCACCAAGGAACTAAATATTATTGCTCCTCATTCAAAGCCCCTCGGTGTCTGCCTGAGGCTGCCATTAACCAAGCCTTGTGCTTTCAGAGCTGCATCTGGGAAGAGGTTTCTTCCTAATTTGTATTAAACCCATGAGGACTGGTAGAGACCCTGCTTATTCCCACTAGACTAGGTTATCTCTTGGGAATGATGTTGCTAGGTTAATCAAACCATGCCTTAAGTGACAAATAATTATTAGCTCTACAGTCCAATAAATACAGAAGCCACTACTAATAATAATAAGCTACAGGTGGCTACCTGAATTTAAATTGACATTAATTAGAATTAAATAAAATTGAAATTCAGTTGGGCACATTTTGAATGTTTAACAGCCACATGACTAGTGGTACTGTATTGGACAATATATATATATATATATATATATATATAGAATATTTTTATCACTATGGAAACTTCTATTGGATAGCACTGTTTTAAAGTAATAAAGATTTTAGAGAATTGCATGTGAAATAAAAGATTTTGTTTTTCTTTATCAATGAAAAGGCTAGACTAAACTCAGTGGTCCTTTCTAATCCAAACAAGACCAGTGTCTTGTATATTGCTAAATATAAATCTTACTACCTAAGTGATAGTGAGTGTTCTTGCTACCTTTGCATGCTGCACTATTTCTAGAACTCCAGGCCTGTCTATTATTGAAGCCCACATTGTCAGGCTGGCATTTCCCTAAATAGAACTCTCTTCCTTGTTTTAATGGCAGCAATTAGATACTCTCTCCTTTCTCTTGTCCCAAATTCTCTCCCTAGTATTAACTAACTAGGTTCAGGTTCAGCTTGCATCTGTGGCAGGTGGTTATTAACCTTATCTAAAAAAGATGGTGTCACCTCTGAAGCTTTCATCATTAATGGTGGTGGTGCCCTTTTATACCTGTGTGTGTCCCCTGCAGTCACAGAGTTCCCTGGCCCAGGCCGTGAAGTCGGCCAAGCGTGATTGTGACCTTCTACGAGAGCAGTATGAGGAAGAGCAAGCCGCCAAGGCTGAGCTGCTGCAGGCCCTGCTCAAAGGCAATGCTGAAATGGTGAAGTGGAGGACCAAGTACGAGGACGACACCATCCAGCGTGCCGAGGACTTGGAGGATGCCAAGTGAGTGGGGCAGGGCTACCCTGACCCTGGAGTTAGTTATGCAGAGGACTCTGAGAACAGTGGCTTTGTCTCCAAGGCTTCACATGTGCTCTTAGCAAGTCCTCACCAACTGTGTGAATAAGCCCAAGACCAAAGCTGAAACAGCCACCACTGGAGAGGTTCAAAAATTAATATTATAATACAAAGTGACAAACATTAGAGAGAAGTCCTGCGGGGAAAGGAGGTTCTTTCTAGAGACAGAAGAGAAGTCTTCACAGATGTGACTGAGCTATGGTCTGAAAACAGGCTACCTTGTAAAATCCTGGGTTTCATTTGGAACACCAGAATAATGGAGTCCATGTCTGTATACATCTTCATACATTAAAGTTATCAAAAAGTGTCTCTGATCTACAACTTGTAGACTACAAAGTTGTCTGTGAAGATGGACAGGGGCAGCTGGAAATGTGTTAGGATCTGTCATCCTGTCTATGGGACAAAGGTTCCTTTGAAAAGAAATCACCTTTGGGCCACCTATAAGGTTAGGACATGGGTTTTATAGCCAACACTACACAAAGGCTTTAGAAGTTCTTCCGGGAACTACAGAAGTCTGGGGCCTACATGAATTAAGACTTAGTCCAAGGATATAGTTATAAAGCTTTTTGCTCAGAGGTCAAAGAACTGTGTGTCTTTGAGAGACAGAGTCAAACCAGCATTAAAGGTTGACTCAAAATAGTATGTCCCTGGCTTGGTAGCTTGGCAAAAATCCAGGGCAGATCAATAAGTTTCTCTTTAGTATCAACCAAATATATTATTTTTCAGTTCTTCACCTAAATCTTTGAAAGACATTGCTGTACATGTGCTGAACAGCTGCTGTGTTCTGTCCCTAAAAGGGGATACCAAGAGATCTGTCTCTGTAGCCACAATAACTTAAAAAGGGCTTTGTGATGACAGATACTAAAAATACTCATGGTATCTGTGTTAAAAACTCGGGACCACAGAAAAGTGGGGCCTTGAACTGAAATGTCTCCTCATATCCAAAATATGACATTTGCTTCTAAAGTTAAGATTTTTTTTTTCCTAATTGAAGAATTCCAGTGAAAGTGTCTACCAGTCATTCTGTTTGAAGGTTTCTAAGAGAGAGACAGAAAAGAGAGAAAGTATGTAGGTTACTTAGGACCACACAGATTTGTTTGAACTAACAAATCATGGTCTTATAGTCGATGACAACTAGAGAGAAATGGCAAATGTGATTATATCTGAAGACTTTTTTTTTTTTTTTTGCTTTAAACTTAAACAACAAATAAATAAAGCCTTGTCTCTATTATGCTTTGCCTCTAAATCCCCTCAGGGAGGTGGAATTACAAAAAAATCTAGGATTGTATTTTTTTGTTTTAAATTGGAAAGTTGAACATCTGTCTGCTTAGATTTCCAGGCTTGGGTTCACACGATGAGTTAGTTTAGTGGAATCAAGCCCCCCCATGAGCCCGTTTAGTGCCTCTGAGCTCTGAGTTTCCCCGAAGAGAGGGATTTGATTTCTTCTTCTCCCACATCTTCTTGCATATTCTAGGCAACCATGTAGGTGCTTATGGTTGGCAAGTTAAAGAGCAAAATGGCAGTTGGCAGTAAATGTAGAAAAACATTATCAGCCAAATGAAGGTGATCAGTTGTCCAGTTTGCCCTGGATTTGCCAGATTTGAGCCCTGATAGCCCTGTGTCCTGGTACAACCCCTCAGTCCCTCAGCAGTTTGTTTTCTGGTTCCAATTAAGCATTTCTAAAGTAGTTAACATATGTGTAATTATTTTACAAGATTCTTGTTTTAGGCGGGATAGAACATCAGAATCTCCTATTTTTTATCCAGCTTTATAGAAATATGATTGACATGTGCCACTGTGTATGGTGTACAGTTAAGGTGTACAATATAATAATTTGACGGAGAAGGCAATGGCACCCCACTCCAGTACTCTTGCCTGGAAAATCCCATGGACAGAGGAGCCTGGTAGGCTGCAGTCCATGTGGTCGCTAAGAGTCGGACACGACTGAGCGACTTCACTTTCACTTTTCACTTTCATGCATTGGAGAAGGAGATGGCAACCCACTCCAGTATTCTTGCCTGGAGAATCCCAGGGATGGGGGAGCCTGGTAGGCTACCATCTATGGGGTCACACAGAGTCGGACACGACTGAAGTGACTTAGCATAGCATAATAATTTGAAATATGCACATATTGTGAAATCTTTACCACAGTATGGTTGGTTAATGCCTCCTTTACCCCACAGAATTACCATTTTGTTGTTGTTGTTATGGTTAGAAAATTAAAGCTCTATTCTCATAGCAACTCTCGCATATATAATACAATATTATCAACAATAGTCACCATGCAGTACATCAGAGTCTTTTCTTAACAGTTAAGAAGAATGAAGCAAAGACATGAAGTGACTATGGCTAGAAAGCCAGTGAGCAAGGAGTAGTTGGAGCCCAGGTCCTTCCTGGACACTGAGCACAGACTGGTTTTGACAGGATTCTACCTAAAGGGGGCTTTATGACCACATTGCTCTGTTGGGTTACTTATGTGGCACATATTAATTCCTCAGGACCATTTTCTGTTTAATAACAGTAGATTGGAAAAAGCTTTGGTACATGCAGTACTTTTCATGTAAGAGGTGTGATGAATGAGTAAGAATGGAACTACCAGTGTCCCTGCAGGAGACGTGAACAAGACTACACATTGCATCCATTAGGGAGCATAAGAGCACTGCATTGAAAGTGTGGTGGAAGGGAAGCATTTTAATAAGCTGCTCCATCTCAGAGTATGCTGAAGGGAGGACAGAGGCTAAAGCACCCCTAACAACAGCAGGACCTGATAAGTGAGCATACCGCTGGGATGGATGTGGGTATACACAGTGGGGAAGAGGAGCCCAGTTGGAGAAGACATTCAGAGAAAAGAGAATCTGAGCATGTTTAAAAGTCACATGATGAGATGGGGAGACAGTGAGCAGGAGAGAGCTGAAGAAGCCTCTTTGCAAGCAAGGTAGCCAAGGAACTCTTTAGAGACTAGACATGCCCGAAACTTTTAACAGTTGCTTACTGCTAGGCGTTCAGTACCATCTTCCTCTTGTTCCCGTTTCTTGTTCTGGGTAATGTCTGTATTGCTTATTTAAGGTTCAGGGGAAGCAGATACTTACAGGGATTCAGAGATTCTGAGTCTCAAGTCCAGGTTGCCAAAGGGTGGGGGAACATAAAGGACCTGTGGACACAAGAGCCAGAGGGTGGTGGTCAGTAGACATCTGGGTTCTACAGCACAAGGAGGTCTTTTTCAGACACAAGGTACTTCCCTTCATACTGTGAAACCACCCTTGGGGGCTCCCCTATTTGTACCACAGGGCTGTGTTTAATAAGGACACACCGGATGAGCGTTGTGGCTTCACTCACCCTTTGGGCCTCCTCTTCTCAGGAAGAAGCTGGCACTTCGGTTGCAGGAGGCTGCTGAAGCCATGGGGGTGGCCAATGCCAGAAATGCCTCCCTGGAGAGGGCCAGGCTCCAACTGCAGCTTGAGCTCGGGGACACCCTGTCTGATCTAGGGCAGGCGCAGTCTGTGGCTGCTGCGCTCAACCAGAAGCAGCAGCATTTTGACAAGAGCCTGGATGACTGGAGGCGAAAGCACGAGGAGTCCCAGGCGATGCTGGATGCCTCAAAAAAGGAGGCCCGTGCCCTCAGCATCCAGCTCCTGGAGCTCAGGCACAGCTACGAGGAGGGCACCATGAGCCAGGAGGCCCTGCGGAGGGAGAATAAGCACCTGAAAGGTACATTGTGCGGAGAAGCCAGCCGGGCACCGGAAGTGCGCTCGCCGAGGACTCGGCTGCCGTCTCCGCATAGACGGCTCAGCATCTTCACAGTCCTGCTCTGGTCTGAACTTTGCCATTTTTAATACTTCCTTTGGATTTTTTTTTTTTTTAACGACAGATACTATTTTCCTTATATGAGTTCTAAAAATAAGACTACATTCCTACCTTCAGCCCCAGTTCCGCAGTAAAGTAAGCGTATTAAGAATTTCTTTGTATCTCTAGCCTTACCAAGATTTTCAGTGCACATAGGCAGGCAAGTATTTTTTTTTTTTAACTTAAATTGCAGATTATTCTGTACCTTTTAAAAATTTATTAATATCTTTTTTCATTTAACAAATACTTCAAAAGCCCATCCTGTGTGCCAGGCACTGTTCTTTATACAAGTATTCATTATTTAAGTCTCAGAAAAATATTATGAGTTAGTTTTTCTATCTGTAAAATGCAGACTAGATTGAGTCATTTAAGGTTAAGAACTTGGCCAGATTCACATTTGCTAAGTATCAGATCTGAGATTTGAGCCCAGACAGCTTTATTCTGGCACATACATACCTAACTATGGATTTTGCCACCCGGCCTGTACCTGTGGCCTACCACGTGATTGTTATTAGCAACAGAGTGTTTATGATAAGGATAATTGACACATTTCAATAGACCGTATTCATTTTAGATAGTTTTCCACAATTATAAATAATCCTATATTGTACATCCCTGTACATATATTTGTGGACGTGTACAAATATTTCAGTAGGATAAAGTCCTAGAAATGAAATTTCTGGGTTAAAGGAATGAATTTTTAAAATACTATCCAGCAGCCCTTCAAAGAGGGCTGCCAATTTATAGCAGCACCAACAGTGACATGTGTTATAATCCTGAGGTGCCCTGGGAATAAGTTCGTTACTATTGGAGACATAAATAAAACCTGCTTTCTCTGTCGATCTATACAGTCCATGATCAGTTCACTGACTGGACCTGTGAGGGGTGCTGGAACAGTTAGAAAACTTTGATGGTGTCAGAAGCACCCAGAGGGCTTGTTAAAACCCAGTTGGCTGGGCCCCTCCCTCAGAGTTTCTGATCCAGTAAGTCTAGGAGGGGGTCTGAGAATTTGTATTTCTAGTAAGTTCCCAGAAATACAAATGGAGACCTCACTTGGTCTGGGGTGGAGCTTGGGCAGAAGTGTTTTTCAGAAGCTCTCCAAGTAATTCTAAGGTGTGGTCAGAGTAGAGAATCACTGCCTTGAGTTTTCTCTTGGGAGCCTGTCTTCTGGACAGGCTATATCAGCAAGAATCTGTTATTCACATGTGAATTTTCGTCTAATAGGTTTGTTTTTGTAACTTAAAACTTCTTGTCCCATCCTGTCTTAGGCTAGGTATCCTCAGAGCCAGAGAAGCAGGCAGGCTCTTGAACACATTCCACTGCCTCTGGACTGTGGGTAATTCCTAGAGCACTTGGCCCTGCTCTGCTCCTCTTAGGTTCCAGAGGCTTCCTTAATGAAAAGGCAGAACTGACAGTAACAGTGTCCGGTGGTGGAGATTTTATCACTTCTGGATGCCTTGCTCTGTCAAAGGCTTGTGTTCATGAGAGGGTTCATGCGTTGGCTCCTGGCAGACAATGACACGCTGTAAGTTCCCGTCCTGGTGTTGCGGTCACAACCGCTCTCACAACAGCCACCATTATTGGTGTTGATAGCTAAGCTCTTCCACTGAAATAATGATTCCAGGTCTGTGTCCTAGGGCCCCACCAGGCAATATCTGGTGTGGCTCTGACAAGTGGATTGGCATGTACAGCTGCACAGATTGTTTGATGCAAATATTCTAAGAAGCATCATTCTCACCAGTGGTTGTAGACAACTTTCTGGCAGATTCTAAAAGAATATATTGAAAAGGTATTCATTTTTTCAAAGATCCCATAGTGCCAGCAGTGGCCTTGTCATCAAGTTACCAAGAATGGCATGACCAGGGTCCCAGCTGGCCTTCCAGAACAGTCTGTTATGCCTGATAGCATGGGTCTGAGACTGGTTCCTTTCACTAATTTTGTCTTTCTTTCCTCCCCAGAGGAGATTTCTAATCTGACAAATCAGGTGAGAGAAGGAAAGAAGAACTTAAGTAAAATGGAAAAGGTCAAGAAACAGATTGAACAAGAAAAGAATGAAGTTCAGATGGCATTGGAAGAGGCTGAGGTATTACCTCTGGGGAGCAAAGAAGACTTTTATCATTGTGACAGTGCAGAAGATCTGCATTCTAATAACACCACCACCACAAAGACACTTAAGGCTTAACTGCATGCTTGGAACTATGCCAGGTTCTTTGTATGCACTATTTTGTGTAATATCCCTAGCAGACTGTTGTTCTCATTGTGCAAATGAGGAAATTGAGGCTCAGAGAACAGGATAAACAATTGTGATGCAGACTCTTGACTGTAAGGAAAACAGAAACCGTGTGTATCTTGTTCCCTGACTTTTCCCCAGTACCTAGGCCTTTGCTGCTCTAAATGTGGCCTGGGCACCAGTTACATGGGCATCACTGGGGAGCTTGTTAGAAATTCAGACTCTCAGCCCTCTCTCCAGCTCTGTTGAATCAGAATCTGCATTTAAACAAGATTCCTGGGAGGCACTGGACTAGAACATTGCCTGGTGTATAGGAGAAGTTCAATAAATATTTGTTGGATGTCTCATAACTAAATATCCTCATACCTGACCCTCTCTTTAAATGAAATCAGTCAAAACCTTTTTTTTCCGCAAAAAACTTTGAGTAGTTTTAAAAATGAACTCAAAGCAATGTTCTCATTTGTTGCTGAAACTCATCTTTGTGAAGGTTGTTTGATAGGAGTGTTTTCAGTGTTATGGATTAAATGTTCAGGAAGAATATCTGGCTTTATCCCTAGGCAGGTGCTAGCTAGTGATTGAAAGGACCCCTGAGAAAATCTTTTTGCCAAAGAGGCTGAACTCAGAAGGAAGTTATCCTGTCATGGTCATTAAGTAGTTAACAAGGCCTACAAAGCTTCTGTTCTCACAGTTGAATTGCATTTTCTTGACCCACCCTTTGACCAAGCACCAGGTAGCATTCAAAATGCACGTCTCATCCACTTACCTTCCAACAGAGATAATCAGTTTTAAAAAGGCATAGCCGTCTGTTTCAGGCACAGGCCTTTTGAAAGGTGCTGTAATGAAAAAATGAGACCCCAGAGGATTGCTCTATGTCAAGCAATGTCAGTTTATCTCACCATCACATTTCTGTAAGAAATCTGCCAGGCAGATGTGTCAACTGGATGGCTCTTGACAGAGCACTTGCCTTTTTATGCAGATTGTTTTCTGAGATCTATATTTTATATAGAATCCTTTCAGTTGGCGGTGTGGTGTCCCCTAAAGTGGTTGAACTTTGTTTCATTTTCTTGTTTCCTTTGGTTCTCCAGCCACCTTGGCTAGGAACTTTCTAAAGCCACTACCTTAACCTCCAAAAGTAACTTTTACAGTAGAAATTTCAAGCAACATGAGAAGCCAATGAGAGCTATGATTGGGCAAGGTTAATTTTAGTCCTACATAACATGTAGAAGTCTTTTTCATTAAATTGACTGGCACAATGAAGGGAGATGGTTAAGGCCATAGCGTTCATACCATTTAGTAGCACTGCTGCTGCTGCTAAGTCGCTGCAGTCGTGTCTGACTCTATGCGACTCCATAGATGGCAGCCCACCAGGCTCTCCCGTCCCTGGGATTCTCTAGGCAAGAACACTGGAGTGGGTTGCCATTTCCTTCTCCAGTGCATGAAAGTGAAAAGTGAAAGTGAAGTCCCTCAGTCGTGTCCGACTCTTCGCGACCTCATGGACTGCAGCAGCCCACCAGGCTCCTCTGTCCATGGGATTTTCCAGGCAAGAGTACTGGCGTGGGGTGCCATTGCCTTCTCCGTTAGTAGCACTAGATGGCGTTATATTCTATTCACATTTTCTCAAGTTTTGTCTTCACCTGCATCCATGAATACTTCATCAACTTGGACATGTATTTGTAAAACTGGGTTATTTATTTTTCTGGGTGAGCCTTAATGAAAAACATTATCAGATTATTTTTGAAGTCACAAAGCTCAAACTATTGCAGGTCACCTTCAAAGATTCACTTTCTCAGGGCATTCAAAAGAGTTAGAGGTGACAGTTTCCCCTGGAAGGAAAGGCACTATTCCCTCAGAGGAAATTGCTATCCAAGCATTTTTTAAATTTTCTTTTATATTGAAGTTAGTATTGTGAGAACAGCAGCAAGGCTTCAAGCCATATTAAATTCCCAACATCTTTCTTATTTTTATTTTGAAACTGCTACTTGGTTTTACTTTCCACTTTTGATATTATGTGCTAAGCACTCCTCAGAAGAGGCTATAAAAGTGACTTCTGCCCTCAGGACTGTCTGCCAGTGGTTAACTGACCAATAGATTGTTGTCACCTCTTGTCCCCTTTATAAACATCCTCCTCTGTCATCTCCAAGTGTTCTGTTTGTTTCTTCTTCTATATGAAATTTTATCTATGGAACAGACTTTCAGATTTAATCAGACCTACCCTTTTCAACTTGAAACACCTTTGCAACATTTCTGGAAGTAATTGCTTTGCCTATATTTAACATTCAAAGGAGCAGGAGACCTCCCCCTGCCTGTCAGAGTAATCCATTTGAAGTAATAGTAATAGTTATGATAATAATGGCTCACACTAAGCATTATGTGTCAGGTATACACCAGTTTCCTTTATTTGAGCACTCTCCTGTTCCTTGCTCCCCAAATGCTTTCAACTTTTTCTCTATCCCTCTGTGATGCTCAAAATTGAGGTTTCCAGGTAAGAGTTATCACCTTCCATGTTTTAGCTTTCATACTTTTATTGATTCATCCTAAAGATGGAACCACTAAAAAAAGTCTAGAGTAATAAATTTAAAAATTGAAATGTAGTCATAGACAAGATTGAAAATTTCTATTTAAAAAAAAAATGCTTGAGATTCTAGTTCTTGAACTACAGCTGAAAGCCCTCTGGATGTCAGAGCTATAAGTAACATGACAAAGAAAGGTAATCACTTGTCTCTCATCCTGTTCCAGTCTTCAGGGACCTGATTTGAACTTTGACTATTCCTAGCAATTCTAAAGAGAGCTCCATTAGTGACATATATTTAGAGAAAAAAAATACTTTTGTCCAAAAGTGGGCTTAATTTAATGCTTTTTATTTGTGTATTTCAGGGAGCTCTGGAGCGTAATGAAAGCAAGGTTCTTCATTTGCAGCTTGAACTTTCGGACACTAAAGCGGAACTTGAAAGGAAGCTTTCAGAGAAAGATGAAGAAATAGAAAATTTTAGGTATGTACAATTATTTTGATGAGCAACAGTTACACATTTCAGGATCCTTAACTGAACAAGGATCCATTGTGTTTGGCTACTTTTATAACCTTTGTTGGAATATTAGCACAGAGACAGCTGGTCTGACCCAACACTAGACTCTTCCTAGTCAGCACAGCACTGTTAGTATAAAGGAATACCTCTAACATGATTACTATTAATGTTTATGATTTTCTTATTCAAGCAGCCTCTGCTTGCATACAAAACTCAAGATAACACACCAAAAAAAGCTAGAGTATGTGGACAAGGACTGTGTATACCGCCTGGGTCTCCCTACAACAAGCTTCTTTCTTGAGTATTCAAGACACTGACTGATGGTGCCAAACAGTGAAGGAAAAGAACCAAAAAAAAAAGTGATGCTGGACATTAAAATTAATGTCAGATCAGAGTGAAGTTTCCACCTCCCCCCTGCCTGTACCTGTAGCCATTTGTTTGGAGAGGGGCTGAAGCTAAGCTAAGCTGCTTATTGAATCCCTGTTGAAGCAGCTGAGTCTTAATAGTCAGGAAACTGAATTAAATAGGAATCCTGGGTTGCAGGATCTTTTCTTAGCTTCATCATAACAAGCTGATGATTTTAGACATCTCACTTCTTAGCTTCTCAGTGAAGTGAGGGGATGAAAGCAGCCCCATCCGTGTCACAGAAGGTGGCGAGGAAGATCAGTAAGCCGATGTTGGCAAAGCACTTCACACTCTATAGATCAAAGGCACCATTATAAACACATGGAATTAGCTATGATTGTATTATCCATCTGATCTGTTCCCTTAAGTCAGTGCCATATGTCAGCAAGGAAAAGCATTTTTGAGTCTGAGGTTCAGTTGGCAATTTGCTTTCAACATGTTTGTTAAACCATTAAGAGAAAAGGTTACCATGTTCAGTTAAACTGGCCTCTTCCCCATAGCCCATCTTCAGACAAAACTCCCAAGGGGGTCATCTTTTTAATGAGGTTGTCAAGCCAAATTTGGTCCTCTGTGTGCTTTGAGTTATCTTTGCTCTCACTCACCAGCACTTTCCTCTATAGGACTGATGGTGGGGATGAAATCTGATCTACTTAAGAGGCTGTGCCTAAAAGACTTTTTTTGATAAAGGGCAAAAACATTGGACCTTGATATTTGCCCTACTTCCTTCCACGAGGAACAAAAACGAATGTCTCCTTGTACCATTAAAAAAAAAAAAAAAAACTCGTTTCAGGTAACGTCAGACCTGTGCCTATTAATAAACTCAGCTAAGAAAAAATGAGTCCTCAGAGAGTCTGCGTCTTGTCAGGCACCTCTGAATGTCGTAGAGAGAGCTGTTCACCAATTATAATAATTTAAGTGCAAAGGAAGCTGGAGATCCAAACAGCTAGGGCTGGGAGAAGAAAGAATTGAAGCTGAGGCAGGAGCTGTCAAGGGACTGAAAAAAGAAGGGCGGGCTGGAGGGAGGAGTGAGCTGTTCATGAGTTTTAGTTAACGATTCATAATAACTGTAATAGGTACATCCGGAAAGGAAAGATGAGTATATCTTAACAAAATATCACAAGTACCTTGTAGACCCTTTCTGTCTGAGTGCCCCATGCCAGTGGAGATTGAATCAGAAACCCTTAGTTTAATCAGAGAGTCTAATCTGACTTCAGGGCTAGGAGAGGAAGGGATTTTAAGGAAACGGAAGAGAACACCAGGGGGAAATACTAGCAAAACATAGGGTTTTGAGCAATCAAGGATAAGCCAGGTATAATCTAGAACTCAAGGGAAATATTGCCTGAGGAAAAGATGAGGCTCAAGGTCCTATTTCACATAATCCTTGGATAACTCCTTAGAACCTGAGGGAGGCATAGGACACAGGACTCAGGATGCTGAAGGGACCAGGAGTACAGGAGAAAGACTCAGAGGCAAAGGTAAAAACCTTGGTAGGGCTGCAAACTCTTGTAATTCATTCACTTCACTGATTCTCTGCCTCCCAGCCCACTGTTCTTCCATTAGGTGAGGGCTGATCCTGCGTGAGCCAGGCTGGAAGCCTGTTGGGGTGAAAGAATGAGTGGCTCATATGTGGGTTGTATATTTCACTTGTTCTATAGTTATTGAGCACTTCATGTTGGCAACATGCTGTGCCTGCTATTCTAGATAGGGCCTCCCAAACTTTTATGAGTCGATAGGGCTTTTTTGTTTCCTTACAAATGTTGTAATTAGCAGAGCTAGAGTTAGAGAGGTGATAATGCAGTCACTGATGGAAGGAGGGGCTTTGATCCTCACCCTTCTCTACCAGGAAAGCAAGAGTGATGTCCACAGCCAGCTTGAAGGCCAACTTGCAGCTGTGACTGCCATCTAAGTCAGGCCCTGCTGCAAGGCTCCAGCCGGGGTTGAAAATAAGTTAGGTGTGTGTCCTGAATCTTCCAGGGCCACTGGCTATGTACATCCCCCTCCCAACTCAGGGTATTCATGAAAATGCTGAAATGTGTGGGGGCTTCTCAGTGGACCAAAACTGGGGTGGCCCAGCATGCATTTCTGCTCTCTCCAGACACACCCAGAGAGGTGCTGGGGAAGAAGTTTTGGGGAGTAAGGCACCAAAATTCCCTACGCTATCAAAATGCGTTTGTTTGCTTTGCTTTGATCATCTATAGAAGGGTTAGGCAAGCTTTTTATTTATGGCATCAGATGGTAAATACTTTTGGCTTTGTGGACCATAGAGTCTCAGTTGCAGCTACTCAAGTCTGCAACTGTGGCTTGAAAGCAGCCATAATAAGAGATCAAATGACATGGCCGAATTTGGCCCAGAGCCCATAGTTAGCTCACCCCTGGCCTGTGACCTCAGGTCCCTAGTAATGATCCATCATCTTCTTCTTCCATATTGTTCACTCCTCTGAACTTAGTAATACTGAACTTTGCCACATGGTCTTCATCTACATGCACTATCCAACTTAATTTCTTTTATTGTCTGAGTCTCTTAGAGAAGAATATGTTTAAATTTCTTCTCATGTCTAAGTAAAATATTTTAGCACAACTTCAAGATATAGGATCTCAAAATCAGGCATGGCATTTAGTTAGCAAAATATCTTGTTAATCATTTTAAAACTGAATCATATGTATTAGAATTAAGGAAAATCTTTCATTTCTGTGATATAGATGAGCAACGTTGCAAGAGAAAAATATTACTGATTGAATTGACAGTTTAAAATCCTTAGTTTTTTTCAAAATTTAAGCTTTTATTCTGATTTTGTTTGCATTTGTTTTCTTTCCTCAAATTATATTTCACATTTTGGGAAAAATAGAAAAGGAACTTTTACCATATTGCCTTGGTCTTGACTGCTTCATTTTTCTTTAAAAATAAATGTGCTTGAGGAGTTTTCATTTGAAAGATTTCTTGACTCTGCGTGGAATGTGCTGATTGTTTAGTGGCAATTCTCCAGGCCTGTATTATATGGAAGCCTCTTAAACCGTAGCACTTTCTACTTGTCTGTAGGTACTCATGAAATTGCATAAACAACTGTGGAAAAAGTACAGTTGAAACATCCATTTTGTTTGCTTAAGTGGATTATATCTCTGAACAGAGGATTTTGACACCAGCCTAGTGATGCTTTAGTGTTCCTGTATAAGTAGAGTCAGTTCAGCAAAAATGAGTTTCCTTATGTAAGACAGAGCAATATCTCAAAGCTTTCAGTGATGTTGAGTGTGTGTCCCTGTAGTACTTGTGGGCTAGGGCTGCCATAACAAAATAGACCGGGTGGCTTAAATAGCAGAAATTTATTTTCTCACATTTCTGGAGGTTGAAGGTTCAAGATCAAGATGTTCCCCCTGAGACCTCTCTCCTTGGTTTCCTGGATTCTCACATTTTCTTTTCTCTGTGCACACTCATCCCTAAAGTTTCTGTCTGTGCCCACATTTCCTATTCTTCTAAAGACATCAGTAAGATTGGATTCAGTTCAGTCGCTCAGTCATGTCCGACCCTTTGCAACCCCATGAATTGCAGCACGCCAGGCCTCCCTGTCCATCACCAACTCCCAAACTCACATCCATCAGGTCAGTGATACCATCCAGCCACCTCATCCTCCGTCGTCCCCTCTCCTCCTGCCCCCAGTCCCTCCCAGTATCAGAGTCTTTTCCAACGAGTCAGCTCTTCACATGAGGTGGCCAAAGTATTGGAGTTTCAGCTTTAGCATCAGTCCTTCCAAAGAATACCCAGGACTGATCTCCTTTAGAATGGACTGGTTGAATCTCCTTGCAGTCCAAGGGACTCTCAAGAGTCTTCTCCAACACCACAGTTCAAAAGCATCAATTCTTTGGTGCTCATCACCCTAAGGGCCTCATTTAACTTAATCACCTCTTTAAAGGCCCTGTCTTCAAATACACTCACATTCTGAGGTACTGGGGTTTAGGGCTTAAACATATGAGTTTGGTTGGGGTAGGGAGAGAGACACAATTCAGTTATAATAGTCTCTGCTGACTTTATATGCTGGCATCCTTGTGGGATCCTCTTCTGGCAGCCAAGCAAAAGCCCAGGACCTAAGGGCAAGCAGGAGAGTCTGACCACAGCGTGTGTAGGCACAGGAGATGTGCTAATTTTGGGCCCTGGGGCCAGAAAGTTTTTTCTCTTACATTTGCATAATTACTTCTGAACGCCCCCTCCATCAATGGGGTGAAGTGTGGTCATGAAAAGTGGTACCTCACCTGTCACCTAGTTGAAAACTCTGACCACACTCTTACTCCTCTGCAGGCTGTGTGTCTTCCTGATTGGCCTCGGAGCTCAGAACACAGGCTTAGCGATAACTCAGTGTGGAACCTAATTCTGACTCAAAATGAGCATGTGTCTGCTATTTGGGCTGATAGACTCTATGAGTATGGCTTGTCTTATCTGTCCAGTATTAGGCCCTGCTTCATAGGGTGAGCTTGACAGGGCCTGTGTTAGTTATAACAGTTACATTGTCCTAACTCACAACTACCCAATCTCAATGGCTTAAAAGTATATTTTTGTTTTGTGTCAGAGTCCAGTGTGGGGTAGGATGGAGAGTGGGCCACTATTCTTCCAAGTCATCCAAGAACTCAGGTTCCTTCCATCTTTTGATGCCAGATTGTTCGTTTGTGGCCATCAGATTTGCCATTGATGGGGAAGAGAGCACAGGATCATGAGTAAAAAGTTGTATGTGTGAGGCTGGGAAACACTTTTGCCCATATCCATTGGTCAGAATTCAGTCACACAGTCCCAGACATTCTGCAAGAGGGTTGGGAAATGATTTCTGTGGGTTCCCCATATTTTTTCTTTGTCTTCCTGAACACACATCTATTGTGTAAGCTTCTGGCACTTTGCAAAAATGGTTTTAGCATGGATGTTATAAAGGCATGTTGAAGTAATTCAATATCACACAGCAGTTAGTTTTCTCAGCCTATCCTTGGTTGTACTCCCAAACTCCTGGAGAAAGATAACCATGCTATTCTAGGAGAATTAGGTGTCACAGGCCATTAGAGCAGGATTGCTGGTGCAGGACTTGTTTCAACCAGGATGACTGTTTCTTGCTGTCTTCAAACATGTTTCACCATTGAAAGTGTTTAAATATTATGCCCGTCTGAAAGAGCATCCTCCCTTCACTCTTAGCCACTATAGGGAATCCAGATATTTGCCTTAGACTGTCCTTGAGGAGGTCTTAGACAAGGGCAAAGTCTGTCCCACAGGAATCTCAAAAATATTCTAGTGCTTCTCTCTTTTAAATTTTATTTATTTTTATTTTTGGCTGTGCTGGGTCTTCACTGCCGTGCAGGCTTTTGTCTAGTTGCAGCGAGTGGGGGCTACTCTCTAGTTGTGGTGTGCAGGCTTCACATTGTGGTGGCTTCTCTTGTTGTGGAGCATGGGCTCTGGGACACATGGGCTTCAGTAGAAGCGGTATGTGGGCTACAGAGCAAAGGCTCAATTGTTGTGGTGCCCAGGCTTAGTTGCTCTGCAGCATGTGGGATCCTACCAAACCAGGGATCAAACCCGTGTCTCCTGCATTGGCAGGCACATTCTTTGCCACTGAACCACCAGGGAAGCCCACTAGTGATCTTCTTGATTTTTCTGGGGAGTTGACGTGGAAAACAGTTGATCTGATACGATGTACAAATGCTCGCTGATCTAACCCTTCCACCTCCATGGTTTCCAAATGAAGACCCTTTAGACTCATTTTGTTAATTACACAGAATCTGTCTTGAATTTTAAGTTTTTCCCTGATTCCTAAACTGTTGTGTGTACACAGCAGGTACCCTTTCTCAACCTGAGTGCGTGATATCCCCCCTGAATGTACTCTAAAATTAGGAAGAAGCAGCAGTGTGCTATTGACTCCCTGCAGTCGAGTCTGGATTCCGAAGCTCGTTGCAGAATTGAGGCCACCCGGCTGAAGAGGAGCATGGAAGGGGACCTCACTGAGATGGAGCTCCAGCTTAGCTGTGCCAGCCGGCAGGCATCAGAGGCTACCAAGTCCCTGGGCCAGCTCCAGACCCAGATCAAGGTATTTTCAATTGTCACATGGGGATGAAGCAGGGATGCCTCTGCTTATGGGAGCAAGCCAAGTAACAGATTGTGTTCAACAATAAAAGTGAGGACACCAAATCTAGTCCTTCAGGAGACCTTACATTCAATTGGCTTACATTTATATGTGCTTACGATTAACTGGTTTATGTTATGTTTAACTTTGTTGAGTGTGCACACACACACTCAGGTCCCATTGGACTCCCAGGGACCATGCCCAGGCCTGAGTTTTCTCTCCCAGGACCTGCAGGTGCAGGTGGATGACAGCACATGCCTGAACAGCGAGCTGAAGGAGCAGGTGGCGGTGGTCGAGCGGCGCAATGCTCTTCTCCAGGCTGAAGTCGAGGAGCTAAGGTCCTTGCAGGAGCAGACAGAGCGCAGTCGCAGGCTGGCAGAGGAGGAGCTCCTGGAAGCCACGGAAAAAATCAATCTTTTCCATGTCCAGGTGGGACCCATAAACTCCCCATTAGCCGCATCAGCTGGTTGGAGGCAGCAGTTTCCACATAGTCAGCCTTGGTCTTGAACCATACGCACTTGCCACATGAAGCCTTGGGGGTGTCTAGTGAGACAGGGAGAGCCTCTGGCAGCAGAGTAGTGGCCGCATCCTTTATTCATCCCCAAATGCATGGGCTCTCTAGGGCTGCAGCAACACAGTCCACAAACTAAGGGGCTTAAAACAACAGAAATGTAACCTCTCACAGTTCTAAAGGCTAGAAGTCTGAAATCAAGGCATTGGCAGGGTAGCACTCCCTCTGAATCTTATAGGGGGATCCTTCCTTGCTTTTTCCCAGCTTCTGGTGGTTTACTGGCAATCTTTGGTGTTCCTTAGCTTGTAGATCAGAGAAGGCAATGGCACCCCACTCCAGTACTCTTGCCTGGAAAATCCCATGGACAGAGGAGCCTGGTAGGCTGCAGTCCATGGGGTTGCTAAGAGTCGGACATGACTGAGCGACTTCACTTTCACTTTTTGCTTTCATGCATTGGAGAAGGAAATGGCAACCCACTCCAGTGTTCTTGCCTGGAGAATCCCAGGGATAGGGGAGCCTAGTGGGCTTCCGTCTATGGGGTTGCACAGAGTCAGACACAACTGAAGCGACTTAGCAGCAGCAGCAGCTTGTAGATGCGTCACTCCAATTCTCTGCCTTCACATGGCATTTTCTCTGTTTTAACATCATTTTCCCTCTGTATCTGTCATTGTCCAAATTTCCAAATTTTTATGAGGACATCAGTCAGATTAGGACCCACCCTGGGTCGGGAGGATCTCTTGGAGGAGGATATGGCAACCCACTCCAGTATTCTTGCCTGGAAAGTCCCATGAAGAGGATCCTAGTAGGCTACAGTCCATGGGGTCACAAAGAGTTGGACATGACTGACCTCATTTTAACTTGATTGCCTCTGTAAGGAACCTGTTTCCAAGTAAGGTCACATTCTGAGAACTGGTGGTTAGGACTTCAACCTATGTTTCTTATGGGGAGGGACACAATTTGACCCATAACATTAAGCCCTGTCAGAAGAATGAACTGTCAGGAAACTCACAGCTAGGATGCTGGGGAGAGAAGGTGGGGGGAACATTCACTACTGTTCCAGAGTCATTTACTTGTTTATCCTGTTCCCTCTATGCCATGTGTTTCCTGAGAATCCCAGGATTCAGAAAAAAAAAAAAAAGGTGCCTAAGAGCCAAGAGATTTCAAACAATTCTGAGTGGCTACTGACAGTTATAATGAGTTGTCAGGACTCTGGCTTCTCACGTGGAAGGTTATGTAAGTGACACAAAACAAGAATTCTTGGAATTTTTACTATTCTTATGGAATCAGGAGAAACCATAGTGGTTAGACAAATGCATATAGTAAATGGGTCATTCAATAAACATTTTTAGTGCATCTACCATAACCTAGACAGGTGTACATGGTATTGTTGTTTAGTCCCTCAGTCATGTCTGACTCTTTTGTGACCCCATGGACTGTAAGCCCACCAGGCTCCTCTCTTTCGATGGGATTTTCCCAGTAAGAATACTGAAGTGGGGAGCCATTCTCTTCTCCAAGGGATCTTCCTGACCCAGGGATCATATCCGGGTCTCCTGCATTGGCAGGTGGATTCTTAACCACTGAGCCACTGGGGAAGCCCAGTAGTACATAGCATAGATAGATGTAGAATATCTCCATCATCCTAAAAACATGAAGATCTAAGTAAACAAGCTGCACTGCACTGCCAGGAGTACAGTGATAAAGCAAGGATAGCCCTATAGAAAGCCTTCCCTGACGATCCTACACTTCAGGGAGATGCACAGTCTGCCTGATCTGAGCTGTGAAGGACACATAAGAAGTCAGCCAAGTAGAGAGAAGAGTCAAGGGCAGAGGCATGAGGAGAGGAAGGGATTTAGGATGTTAACAAAAATTGATATATTTACTACAGCATACGGTGGGGGTGGGGTGGGAGACATCAGCAGAATTGATGCTAAGGGAGAGGCAGACAGACCCAGTTCACCAGGGACTTGATTTTCAAACTGATGAAGTTTGAAGTCTGCTGAATTGTGAGTAACTGGGAGTAAAGTTATTAGATTTGCATCTTCGGAAGTTTACGCTGATAATTGTTGTGAAGGATGGATTCATGCAGCTAGGGGCAGATGTGCCATGCTCAGGGCTATTTAGAAACATCTGTGGGATCATTGTGGTTGCCGTAGTGACTGGGAAGTGCCACTGACATTTAATAGGCAAGTTCCAAAGAAACTAATGCTCCTGCACAATACAGGTAATTCACTATCACAAAGAATTACCCCTCCCGGAATGCCAACTGTAACTGAGAAACACTGGATAAAAGGAAATATAAGCCAAAGATGCAGCAGCTGGAAGGCATTGCATTTAGTTTGTGCCTACAGTCTGACTTTGTGTCCATGTACATGACACAATCCTATTAGGATACCACGTGTAGAAAACAGGCTATAGGCTGTGCATAATTCCCAACAGGCTAACTCATTTCAGTATTTTCTTTATCTCTCAGGAAAGCTGAAATAAATAAAATGAGTAGAAGTCTTATAAAGTAGAATATTGAATTTTTAAAAAGTAAATCTGTAGTACTTAATAGCTATTGGTAACAAATCATTTGCCATACATGGTTATAACTGATGATGCACCTGTGGGTCTCCATATGATGATAAAGCACTAGCCTAGAGAGAGATGAGGACATCAACCAGAGCAAAAGCAGACATAGAGAGGAGGAGATAGATCTGGGAAAAAAAAAAAAGAAAATTAGGCCACAGAGACTTGATCTCCAGAACAGAGTTTCTGAAACTTTATGTGTATAAGAGCAAATAACACAAAAATGTACATTCTCAGACCTCACCCCAGGCCCACTGCAGAATCTCTGCTATAGGAGGAATCAAGCGAGTTTCCAGGTGATGCTGCCAGTCCCGAAACTACCCTTGGTGCAGTTCTGATCTAGGTGATCTATGGCTCACAAGGAGTCCTCTCTCTTCTGAGGTCCTACCTTGGGCAAGTAGGACCCCTTGCAATTCTGGGGATACCAGCTATCTTCTGATTGATATATAGTGACCATTTTATAGACCTCTAACCTAGACCAGACTTATGAGGCCAAAGTTATCCCTGTCTGATTACATGTGTCCTTTTTCAGACCTGAGCTGTGACCATCTAGCTTGCCCTTCTGCACAGTACTCCCTCACCCTCTGCTTCCCAAAGAGAACCAATCATTTAGCTTGAAAAGACTTTAACCATCAACTCCCTAGTGGATTTTAAGTGATTCTGTGTATAAATGAATCAAGATTTACACTTGTACCTTTCTTTACAAAGAGTTTCTATGGAGTTTTGTGCAGTGAGCATCCTGACAAACTCCAGGAAACGCCCTCACCCCCACCCCCCAGGCTACACCCCTGGCAGTGGGAGTCCCTGGGCCCATAGAGCCTGTCTCTCGATGAGGACTGAGGATGCGACCTTGACAAAGATGCTTCCCGCCATTGAGGAAGCAGGACAGAACCTGTGAGGCTGAAATATCTCTCTTCCTGTTTCCAAGGTTTAATCTTGCCACTGAGAAAGGCACTAGCCAGAGGAAAAGTGAACAAACAGAAGAGAAATTAAAAATAGGAAGGCTCTGCCTTTTAAATACATTCTCTCTGCTAAGCTTTCACACCCTCAGAAAAGCTGTGCTACAAACACAGACCAAAAAGGAGTTTCAGTTTCTAATGTCACAACCCAGGAAGGAAAGAATTAGGGCAGCACCAGCCAAAGAACACGAGTAACCCTCTCGTGTGATGGAGCTTTCTAAGGGCTGGGGGGTGAGGCTCATCAGAATTACTTTTCCCACCACCTCTGTCAAGTGCAGAATTGATAGAAACGGAGGTCGATGATGAGGAAGATTTTTCGCCCTGGAGCAGCATGCAGGAAGCTCATTTTTATTTCCCAGACCCATGCTTTCCAGATGTCTGCTTTTGACCCTGACTTCTACTCTGGGACACTTGCTGCTTCCCACATCAAAGAGCAAAAGGCAGAAAAACATACTCCTCAACAAGGGGAAAACCAAACACGTGTTTGGGACTCGTAGGTTGTCTGGATCCACTGCTCCTTTCAGATTCAGGCTGCCATCTCTCCAGTAGTGGACCACGCATAGATGAAACCCCATGCATTCAGTCTCATGTGGTCTCCTGGCCCTGGAAGTGCTGCTTCACTGAGTGTGGCTGACTAGAGGAAAATGACCTCCTGGCCAGAGCCCTTCACATTGCATGTCCCGAACAGACCAGCTTGCGTTTCACCACTGATCTCAACTTTCCTAATGAGGATGCTGCTTTTCTTTAGAACACGAGTCTCCTCAGCCAGAAGAAGAAACTGGAGGTGGATGTAGCCAGGATGCAGAAGGAAGCTGAGGAGGCGATGCAGGGGTGTCAAAATGCAGAAGAGAAGGCCAAGAAGGCAGCCACCGAGGTGGGTCCGTGACTGCCTGCTCACTCCTGTCTTCCAGAGCTGACAGGAGCAGTAGGCAAGGGGCAGGGGCAAAGCTGCAGCCAGAAAGAATTCCATTGACTCTGTATATAGCCAAGGGGGAGGTTAACTGTCCCCTCTGCCTCTCTGCCCCCATTTTGGAAATTAGGCCAATCGGCTCCTCCCTTCCACCCAAACCCCACAATGAAAAGAAGCAGCTGAATCGCTATAAGCAAAATCTTCTGAAAGCAAGAGACTTTTTAAAGTAGTCAAACCACTTTTCACTTGTGAATCAATATATCTAGTGTCTAGAAACAATTCTTCTTACGTTTCCTTACCCATAGCTATTTTTCCTGGGGCCTGTAATGGCTTCATGACTATGATCTGGTAAGAATGCTATTTCACTTATTTTTTTACAGCCCATACTGCTGCTTCAGTAACAGAATCAGGTTGGTGAGGAAGGCCTCAGGATTGGTGTACCTGCCTTACCTGCAAGTTTAAAGTTGTTGATAGGTGTACTTTTCGTGAATGAGACCAAGCTCAGGGTTGACTGCCAGCCTTGACTGTACCTTTGTGGGTGCTGAAAAGGGATACCCCCGGACACCCACTGTGGATAGATGCAGATTTCTCTCAAAAGGCGTGACAAACAGATGACAGGACTCATAAAAAAAAAAAAAAGGGCCATGGAAGGAGGGAGGTGGGAGAAAAGTCTGTGCGTCAAGGTCTTGCTGAGCAGAGCTTGGACTTGATTTCACCCTCCACTCACCGCTTCCCCATCAGGTGCTTCTGCACAGTGTGTTGGATGCACAAACACATGCAGCAGCCCAGAGTTTGCCCTGAGAATGAAAGCTGATCCTCTTGCTAAATAGTATATGGGAACCGAAGAGACAAGATATTCAGTTAGGTACATTAGTCATTTTAAAATTCAAAAGAAGGGGCAAACTTATGTCTGTATCTGTCTGAATCATCAAGCACTTGGGTAGTTAAAACTCTTGGACCAAATCCTAGCTCTAGGTCACTGTAGAATCCAGAAGAATGGGGAAAGCATGCCTACCATTCAGCCATTTTGTATCAATGCAGACACTCTGCTTTCTCATGGAAAAGAGGTGTGAGAAAGCTTGAAAGTGTTTGGCCAAGAGAAAAATAATATGCTCATTTCAAACATTTATGAAAATCTACATAGAAGTGGGGAAAAAAGAGCTTTTTGCTCCTGCATGGTAAATTTATGCAGTCACACGTTAGGAAGACTCTATCTGCATAACTTCACCTTTAAAAGATCTTCTTGACAATGTTGAAAAATGAACTCACTACCTCTTCCCCTGCCTTAATTCTCTAGTAGTTCAGCTCTGAGCTCCAGCCCCACATAGCAAAACCCAGAGTTACCTCCATTATTTATTCTTTGCCCTCACCATCTGCACAGACGTCTCACACTTAAATTATGCAGATGGTTGGTAACCTGATAGACAGAGAAGCTTTGGCTCAGAGGGCAGTGTTCTTACATTAAAGGCACTGAGAGATTCATGAAACAGTTCTTAATAATGGCAGCAAGACACCAAGCCCTTGTATACACAATCAAGGCCGAGAGCAGGCTTTGCAAGAATTAACCATCCTTTTGCCAGATTATTGGCACGGAGAGCATCAGTTGCTGCCAAATTCCTAGAGCCTAAACTTGTTTGCAGTTGCAAGTCACAGAATTACAGAAGAGAGACGTGAAAAAGATTCTCCTAGGCACGCCACTCTTTTCCTGGTGCATGCTGCCATAGGACATGTCCTGGTGCTTTACTCAGTTAAAAACTCTGCCCTCAATTTGTTGTCTTTCTTTGAATACAGATATTGTGTAATAATGTTCACATGGTGTTTCATCTCTGGTCTGTTTCCACCACCCATCACCCTGATCTCCAGTAGCTGCTGCTATCTTGATTGCCTATGGCTAACAAACTCGAGGACCAGAGGTTAGGGAGAACATGGTGGGAAGAGATGAAGTACAGAGGCGAGGCATGGCCTTTAGTCTCATCAGGAACTGAAGACTAGGGACAAAAATGTTCAGCTCTGTTGGCTGCCAGATTATCTCAGTCCCTTTCCTTCTTTTCTAGGTAGCAAACATGTCAGAAGCACTGAAGAAGGAGCAGGATACCAATGCCCACTTGGAGAGGATGAGAAAGAACATGGAGCAGACAATTAAAGACTTACAAGAGAGGTTGGATGATGCTGAGCAGACAGCCATAGTCGGGAACAGAAAGCAAATCCAGAAACTAGAATCCAGGGTAGGAGTTTGCCTGTGTAATCGTGGGGTCTTGACAACTCCCAGTTCAAAGCCTTATTGTCTTGGGATATCACATCAGACAGTCCTACCTCCCTCTTTACTTTGGCTTGTAGCACTTGCAGTCATCTGAGAGTATCAGATCTCAGTATATTCATTCATTCTTCTTGACTTTGGGCCACTAAACAGGACTCTTCCTGGAGTGGGTGAAACCTGCCTTCCTGCTTAGTAGAATGTATCTCCCCCAGTTTCACCTGCCCCGGCACTAGGCTCTCCACAGCCAGGGGACCCACTGTTTCCAAACATTCTCTCAACAGTCTTGATTCCCTGCCTTTGCTCCCATTATCTGCTCTATGGAGAATGCCCGTATCCTAACAGCCAGAGAAAGCAGAGGGAAACAAATAAATTAAGGACGAAAAAGACTTTAGTGCAGATGTAGTGAGGACTGACAGAATTGATGTAGTACCTGCCTTCAGGGAGCTTCAAGATAGGAAGACTAGAAAGACCTATCTTGAAAATAGGATTTTTTAAATTATTGAATCAATTTCAGTGACAATTTACAGGTCATGTGACAGATGCTATAAGGATGGAAAGAATATTTGGGATTTTCATGCCTCAGAAGGGCCTCTGAGAAAGTATTGCCATTGCACATTTATGATATATCTATATAATGGAATACCAGTACACATTTATGGTATAATCATACTGACTAAAAAGGAGTGAGGAAGAATGTTGTAATGTCCTAGAGTTCATGCCTAGTAGTATAATGATAATAGAGGCACAGGCAATGTGGAGAGTATATAACCTTCTGTGCAAGAAAGAGGGAAAATATGAAGACATGTACACATCTGCCTATATTTTCAAAAAGAATTGGTGGCGGGATAAAATGAAGCCTAATAAAAGCCACTAGTCCCTTGGACTGCAAGGAGATCCAGCCAGTTCATCCTAAAGGAAATCAGTCTTAAATATTCATTGGAAGGACTGATGCTGAAGCAGAAATGCCAATACTTTGGCTACCTGATGTGAATAACTGACTCATCTGAAAAAGACCCTGATGCTGGGAAAGATTGAAGGTGGGAGGAAAAGGGGATGACAGAGAATGCACTAGTTAGATGGCATCACCAACTCAATGTACATGAGTTTGAGTAAACTCTGGGGGTTGGTGATAGACAGGGAGGCCTGGCATGCTGCAGTCCATGGGGTTGCAAAGAGTCGAACATGACTGAGTGACTGAACTGAATAAAAACCACTACGCATAGGAGGAAAACACAGAGATGAAAGTTAGGCCTTCTGAATGGACCTTGTTTAGTTGGTTTGATTACAAAATTGTATGAAAGACACCCTTCCCTATCAACCCCCTACCCCGTGTCCTGCTTTATTTCTCTCCATTCCACTTATCACCATCTAACATAATCTATATTTTACTTTGCTTTGTGTGTTTCATTCATTAGAATGGATGCTTATAGAGGGGAGAGATTTTTGTGTTTTTTTCCCTGCTGTATCTCTGGTGCATAGGAGGCATCATATTCATTGACTGAATGTTATGTTAACCTTGATCGTGTAATTCTATAAGGCTACAGGCCAGCTGCTCATCTGTACTACAGCTCTCCCCCCTAGCAGGGCTGTGTGTGACATAGACTCAGGGTCTGGTTTCTTTAGAGAATCAGAGCTGAACATGGAGAAAGATGAGGTAGTGTATTGGCTGAATCCTTAAAGAGAGCTATATATAGCTTATTCTCTCTGTATATACTCATGTACCTTCTAATACGCACATGTGTATGTACTTTTGTAATCCAAGAGAGGACACTTATCATCTCTGCATGGATTAGCCTTTCACATCCTTCAGAGTCTAAACAGTCCTTTTATGAGCTCACCTAGTTCGACCAGCTCACTTGGCGAGGCAGTTTTCCCAGAGAGCTTGCTCTGTTCCACCCCTCCAGGAACCAGAGTAACACATCTTCCCTTGATGGTGTCAGCTGGCCACTGCAGTGCCTTTCTGGCTTGCTGGCTGTCCACCTGTCATCTGAGACCATGGTTTGCTTGCAGGTTCGTGAACTGGAGGCTGAACTGGAGAGCGAAGTCCGACGTAACTCGGAGGCCCAGAGGGGAGCCCACAGGCTTGAGCGGTGCATCAAGGAGCTGACCCATCAGGTACTCTGAGAAGCCACTCCCTGCTTGCCTGGCTGCATGCTACCTCAGGTGGATGTGCTCCTTCAAGCCTGAAACCACCCCCTAGGACTCCTCTAGTTCTCTCTCCATCGTTCCTCTCCCTCAGCAGGAGATACCAACTTACTGTTCCAGAGCTCCTCTGCTATTACTGATTTGGGTTGGTCCCTCTTTAGAGCTTTCAGGAAGCACAATGTGAGTGACAAGTTGCAATTAGAGGCAAAGAGCTATTTATACTATCCTTGTTTTTTCTCACATAGTGTCTGCAGCACTTTTGGAAAGATGCCTTCCTGTGAGAGGTTGAGTGTGAACAATGTGTAAATGAAGTGACTGGCGGAGACTGGGGTGGCGACTCAGCCAGCAGGTTGCATGAGGCACTAGTTAAATTGGAGCTGGGGACGTTTCCACTCTTGTTTTCTGGTCTAACAAACACTCCAGGCCACTGAGGACTCTATCTGGTGTTGGTGCCGGGTGGAAATACAGCAAATGCTGAGAGGCCCCCTGCAGCTTTCTGACTGTTTTCATGTCTAAGCAAATAATTGAAAAGAAGTGGGCAAACTTGTTACCAGTAACTAATGCATTGCCAGAGTAGCGATCTGCTCCTTCACTTGTGTTTTCATTTTCCAGCTTGTTTTACCTTTTCTTCAAACAGAAAACCAGATATCTCATGATAGCACATGTCTTGCTCACTCCTCTGGGCCCAGCACCTTCCTGGCACAGAGCAGATGCATGCGTTTCAGTTAAACACAGATGCCAATGGTTACTGTCTAGCTCTCTCTGCCACACAATATAGCTTGTTCCAGTGAAAAGGCAAACTCACCCTAGGTGCCCACTTTACAGCAACTTAGCACTCATGCGAGATCTGCCAGTCCTGATAGTGGCCCCTGAGGCTGAGTTGGTGTCAGAGACATCAAAGTGTTCCTTCCTTGCAGTAGGAAGGATAGTATTGTTAAGACAGCAGAGTGCTTCAGAAGCATCATCTTGGGCTAATTAAGATGAAATGAGCTATTTGTACAGTTCTTCTTTGCTGAATAAGTAGTTCTTTCCTAAGGCGAATTAGCCTGACACTTCTTTAGACCATGCTATTATAATGAAAACCACTGGGGACTGCACTCATGGTACGTGTGGGGCAGGAAGTAAACACCTGGGAAACAGGAAAGATGTGCTATTCTGCGCTGCTTTTGAGCAAGGATAAGACAACATGAGGAAGCAAAATGCTGCTTGTTAATTATGTCTGCTTTTTCTTTTTATTTTCCTATGGATTATTCTTACAGTTTTCTTCTGTAAATAGGCTCATTATACAACAGTGTACTAAAGCTATACTTTCTTCATTGTCCCAAGGAATACAGTCTCATTCTATTGTGTCTTTGTTTCTTTATAGCAATAATCTGTGTCTTCCCCTTGTACTAGCATGGAAGTGTATTTCTTAATTTCTTCCAAGTGTCTGCACAATGCTTAGAGTATATCTATTCAATTATGCAATGATTTTCTGCCATCAACTCAGTTAACACCTATTGAGTACCTTTTATTTCAAGATAACAGGCTAGACCCTGTCACTTTAAAGAGACATTAGAGAGCCCTCCATATTCCTTGATATCAGTACCTGGTTTTGAAATATTCAAGGTAGATGTTGAGTCAATTCAATCTGCTCTCCTTTAACATCAAAATAACCATCAGGACTGTGGGTCAGGGTGTTTTGTGATAGTACATCATAGGTGCCATTATAAAATGTCATTTTGAAAGGGATATAAATAGGGTTTTTCTTTCCTAGGAAAAATTCCTCTTGGAAAATCATACTGCATTGGAAAAGGGAACCAAGTGTCACTCCATCTACAAGAGTTTGAAGGCCAGTCCCCCACTGAGAATTTATCTCCCCTCATATGTCCCTCTAGCATTTGGAAATTCATCCTGTTTTACTCTCCACTGTCTAGAAATGTATGCTATAAAGCAGGACATAGGATTAGGAACCTATATTATTTACAGGAGGTAAAGACAGTTTTCCTCCCCACCACCACCCCCTATCTACCTGCTCTACTTTACATTTGTCTACCTCCTATATTCAGGGCGGAGAAGGCAATGGCACCCCACTCCAGTACTCTTGCCTGGAAAATCCCATGGACAGAGGAGCCTGGTAGGCTGCAGTCTATGGGGTCGCTAGGAGTCAGACACGACTGAGTGACTTCACTTTCACTTTTCACTTTCATGCACTGGAGAAGGAAATGGCAACCCACTCCAGTGTTCATGCCTGGAGAATCCCAGGGATGGGGGAGCCTGGTGGGCTGCCGTCTATGGGGTCTCACAGAGTCGAACACGACTGAAGCGACTCAGCAGCAGCAGCAGCAGTAGCAGTATATTCAGGGACCTGTGTGTAGGTGTTATTTAATCCTTAGTAATCTAAATTTGGATAAAGTATCTTCATTTCAAGGGATAAGAAAAAAAAAATTTGGTCTCAACCCCACCCCAGTACTCTTGCCTGGAAAATCCCATGGACAGAGGAGCCTGGTAGGCTCCAGTCCATGGGGTCGCTAAGAGTTGGAGACGACTGAGCAACTTCACTTTCACTTTTCACTTTCATGCATTGGAGAAGGAAATGGCAACCCACTCCAGTATTCTTGCCTGGAGAATCCCAGGGACAGAGGAGCCTAGTGGGCTGCTGTCAATGGGATCGCACAGAGTCGGACACGACTGAAGTGACTTAGCAGCAGCAGGGCTCTCTAGGAACCAGATGACAGGGTGGAGTCAGAAGTATAAGTGATTTATGGGAGGTAACACCTGGGAACGGAGAAGGCGATGGCACCCCACTCCAGTACTCTTGCTTGAAAAATCTCACAGATGGAGGAGCTTGGTAGGCTGCATTCCATGGGGTCGCGAAGAGTCGGACACGACTGAGCAACTTCACTTTCACTTTGCACTTTCATGCATTGGAGAAGGAAATGGCAACCCACTCCAGTGTTCTTGCCTGGAGAATCCCAGGGATGGTGGAGCCTGGTGGGCTGCCATCTACAGGGTCGCACAGAGTCGGTCACGACTGAAGCGACTTAGCAGCAGCAGCAGCAGCAACACCTGGGAAGGATAAAGGGGAAAGCAAGCAGCCTGAGGCAGAGAAAGCCTCACTGATGGATTTTTGCTTCTACTGCCTTTGCTTTTGGTGTCAAAAAAATTCATCAAGACCAATGTTACAGAACTTACCTTCTGTGTTGTCTTCTAGGAGTTTTATGATTCCAGGTCTTAGATTCAAGTTTTTATCCCCATTTTGAGTTCACGTTTATGTATGGTATAAGATAGTGGTCAAATTTCCTCTTTTGCATGTGGTTGTCCAGTTTTCCCAACACCCCTTATTGAAGAACTAGCTGTCTTTTTCCCCATTATATATTCTGACTCCTTTGCATTAATTGGCCATGTGTATATGAATATATCTGGGCTCTTTATTCCATTCAGTTGATCTACATGTCTGTTTTTATTCCAATATATACTGTTTCAGTGACTATAGCTTTGTAGTATGTTTGAAATCAGAAGGCAAGATTCCTTCAGCTTTGTTCTTCTTCCTCAAGATTACTTTGACTACCCAGGGCCTTTTGTGGTTCCATTCTGTTTCGTGAAAAATGATAGTGACTACATTGACTTTGTAGATTGTTTAGGGTAGTATGGACATTTTAACATTAATTCTTCCAAACAACAAGCATAAAATAGCTTTCCACGGATTTGTGTCTTCTTCAGTTTCTTTCATCAGTGCTGTATTGTCATGTTCTGGGCGCAGGTTGGAAAAGAATTTCCAGACATAAGACACAATGAGAGGGAAATAAAGTTTATTAGAGTGGGAGATGCTGTTGGAACAGCGGGCCAGCTCAAGGGAAAACTGACGTTGAGCAGGGGTCCTTACTCTACTTTTTTATCCAGGGTACAAGGAGTAGGTAGGATTGGGGTCTTGTGGCTCATTTGCTGATTGGATGAGGCACGTATCCTAGGTGGGGGTAAGAGTAAGGCAAATACCTCCTCCAGAGGGGGTAGGAGGGGAGACAAGTTATACTGTTTCCATTAATAGTTACAACATGGGGGAGGGAAGGACTATAAGGGTCTGGTTTTTCCATTTCTGCATTCCAAGTCCCTCCTTGGTGATCTGCTCTTTCATCCCTGGGTCACCACACACACATAGCTTTCAGTGTGCAAGTTTTTTACCTTCCCTCCTTGGTTAAATTTATTCCTAAGTATTTTATTCTTTTTGATGCAATTATAAATGGGATTGTTTTCTTAATTTCTGATAGTTCATATTAGTGTACAGAAACACAACTTATTTTTGTATAATGATTTTGTATCCTAAAAATTTACTTTTCTGCCTCTTTCTCTCTTCTCCTTCTGAGACCCTTGTAATGTAAATGCTGGTCCACTTGATGTTATTCCATAAGTCCTTTAAGCTGTCTTTATTCACTCTCCCCCAACCCACCCCTACTTTTATGGGATGAATTCCACTGCCTTGTCTTGAAGTTCACTGAGCCTTTCTTCTACTTCATCTAGTCTATTGTTGAATGCCTATATTGGAATTTTTGTTCAGATATTTATCTCTGTGATTTCTGCTTGGTACTTTTTTATATTAATATGTTCTTTTTGTTGAAATTTTCACTTTGTTTATGCATTGTTCTCCTGAGCTTGGTGAGCAGATTCATGACTATTATTTTGAACCTTTTATCAGGTAAATCATCTACCTTTATCCTTTTCTGGGGTTTTATCTTATTGCTTCATGTGGAGCATATTACTTTGTTTCTTCAACTTTTGATCTCTGTGTGGTTGTTTATGCATTAGATAAAACAACTCTCCCAATCTTAAATGAATAGTCTCATGTAAGAGAAGATCTTTCTTGTTCAATCTACCCTAGCTGTTAGTTGTCTCTGAAATCTTTGTGACTGTCCAAGCAGCCTTCTTTGTTCTTAGGGCTCTTAGTTGAGTGTTCAAAAGCTGTCTGTAATATTGCAAAAGGGAGGATCTCAGTCAGTACTTAGATGCAGGGCTGACTGGAGGCCAGACCCCCAGGCAGGGGCTTTTATAGTATGCAAATACACCTCTTTCAGGGAATGACTGGGAGATGTTCCGATCCTTGTGGAGTTAGGAACTCTTTCTCTGTTTGCTATCATCTCATTGAACCTGTAAACACAAGCCCTTGCTTGAACACAAGCCCAGAGACAGAATAAGAAATTTATCCTCTGGACCTCAGCTACAAAAGTCAGAACACCAGACCTGTGCAGAAGCTCCTTTCTCAGAGATACTGGTAGCCTAGGTGGGGCATGTGAAGATGGCACCCACTGGCTTTCCCAGGCGCTTCAGTCTTCTACCAATGCTGAGGGAAGGAAGTGGTTAAAAACTGTTGCAGTCCTGTAGGACCCATGAATGTAAGTCCTGCTGGCCACTAGAGCCAAGCTTTCAAGGGATGTACCCTGGGTGGCAGCCATGAAAACTGGGCCACCAAACATGTGCTCCTTTCCAAGAGATACCAGAAACCTAGAGTGAGGCAGAGAGAGTGTATGAAGATGGTGCCAGCAGCCTTCCTGGTCTCTGGAGATGTGTGTTAAATTAGAAGACTGCCCTCTTGGGCCGCAGCTACTAAGATAAGCAAATAGGTCTCTTTCAAGGAAACTGAGCATTTCTGTCTGCTGCCTTTGTGCTATGTCCCGGGGGCTAAACATTAAACCTAGCAAGGAGGGAACAAGCAGGATAACTAAAGGGGCATAGGAGATGAGCCTGGTTGGAGTGAGGTTGTTTATGGAGGGCTGAGGGAGATAAGTGGGGAAACCATGAAAGCCACCAAAAAAGTTGATACCTGATGGAATAAGTAAGATGGAGCTAGGAAAAATGTTTGAGCAGTAGGTGTTTGTCTCGGTTAAATCATTCATCTCAACCATCAGTCAGTTTAAATACTCTCCTTCAGGGCAGTTCAACAGCTCCAAAGTGGAAGTACTCTAGTTAAAAGGGTGTGGTAAAGGGGCTGGCATGCAGAGCCTTCCTGTATGTCTGTCCCTTCCCTTCTTCCTCCTCCGAATACCCAGGACATCACAGAGCATGTTTGAAAAACACTATCTCACTGGATTTCCTTTTTCCAGCCTAAGCCTGGATTTCAATGGAAGCAATAAGAACACACAAAACAGGGTCCCCATAGCTTATGGAATTTTCCTATCTCTGCTAATGCCCACTCCACAATTCCAGTAAACTTAGTCTTTCTTATAGTTCTGTTGCAGGAAGGGGGACCCCTTCCAGGGCCCCAAAGTGGGTTCTTGTCTAACACTCGGAAATGAATTGTCTGAGGAGAAACATGTGCTGACAAAGCAAGAGATTTTATTGGGAAAGGGCACCCGGGTGGAGAGCAGTAAGGTAAGGGAACCCAGGAGAACCGCTCTGCCACGTGGCTCGCAGTCTCGGGTTTTATGGTGATAGGATTAGTTTCCGTGTGGTCTTTGGCCAATCATTCTAATTCAGAGTCTTTCCTGGTGGCACATGCATCGCTCAGCCAAGATGGATGCTAGCGAGAGGGATTCTGGGAAGTGGACAGACGTGCGGTGTCTCCTTTCGACCTTTCCCGAACTCTTTCGGTTGGTGGTGGCTTATTAGTTCCGTATTCCTTATCAGGATCTCCTGTCATAAAACAACTCATGCAAATGGTTACTATGGTGCCTGGCCAGGGTGGGTGGTTTCAATCAGTGTGCTGCCCCTAACAGTTCCATTACCTAAAGCCAAGGGTCAGTTAGAAAATTCAAGGAAAGAATTGGTTTGATGGGGGCCTGCAGGTGGGCACTGAGAAACCACAGGCAGGTGTGGCTTGGCTGGGCTGGGAAGGCTGAAGACCAAATTGAAACTAATGGCTTTAACTTCCATTTTAACAAAGGCTGGGAGTTCTGTGTCATCGCTCTGATCTGTGTTTATTAATTTGTTGGAACTTGGGATAAGTAGAGTTAAACTCATTTTTCAAATCATGGCTCTACATATGGTCTGTAATAAATTCTCCTTACTCTCATATCCTCATGTGAGGCTACACCCAATGCAAACTGCTGGATCCTTCAAATCACCTTCACATACAAACCTGTACTTTGCAGGTAGAGGAAGATAAGAAAAATATGAGCAGGATGCAGACTCTGATGGATAATCTTCAGCTAAAAATACAAAGTTACAAGCAGCAAATCGAGGCAGTGGTAAGTACCTGAGGCAGTTGCAGCCTCATGGATTTCCTAGCCATTTACATTTGATTAATAGAGATATGTGGCCCTGACCTAAAGAAGCAGCTTGTCAGAGACGACCAGCTCAGCTTAAAGTCTGCTCAGTCTTTTTTTTTTTTTTTTTTTAATGTGTATGCTAGAATTATCACCTATAGTTAAAATTTGTGCAACTTTTCCCTTCGGGAAGCCAAAGCTCTCTCCCTTGACCTTTGCTTACACCCAAACATATGCATTGCGCGATATGAGCCAAATAGGAGCATGGTGTCATGTAGAGATAGAAATTTTTGGATGGGTAATCATCCTGTGGGGCTCAGTGGTAAAGAATCCAGGAGACATCAGTGCAGGAGACGTGGGTTCTAACTCTGAGTGGGGAAGATTCCCTGGAGCAAGAAATGGCAATCCAGTCCAGTGTTCTTGCCTGGGAAATCCCATGAACAGAGAAGCCTGTTATAAGACGAGCCTTATAACAGTAAAGACAGACACCCTCTACTCTGAATAGGATGTTAAATTGATTACAAAACAAATTATGGTTAATCTATCACATACCAAATCTGTGAAAGCTGGACTACATCCTGTTGGTGGAAAGTGCTGACTATGTTCTCAATTTCCAGGGGAAAAAATGTTATAAAATGGGTCTGGTGCCTGCTAGGAAGTCTGAATCCATATACATCATACAAAAATATGATATTTCATTCAGTACTCAGAAGTTTAGATTCCTTTCTCACATTTTTCAATTTTCTCACATCAGGGCAGGAAAAAATATGATCATAAAGGCTCAGGGATTTCTTTGTTTCATTTTTTATTTTTATAGGAAGCAGAAGCTAGTCAATACCGTTCCAAGTATAAGAAGCAGCAACACGAGTTGAATGAAGCTAAGGAAAGAGCAGAGATAGCCGAATCTCAAGTTAATAAACTCAAGATGAAAGCAAAAGAGTTTGGGAAAAAGGTGCGTCAGGTATTCAGTTCTGCTCTAACTTTTAAAGCATTGGTGTTTCAGGCTCATGTCACCACAAGGAAAATTGTTTCTTCAGAGGCTTTTAAAAACAACATTGAAAAAGAGTTTCTGATAAAATCTTCTCATGTTTATAAATTCTCCCTGTCTGGGTAGTACGAGACAGTAAGCATTTGAGTGGGGTACGCACTATATTACACTTCTCAAATGCTTAATTCTAGGTTAATGTGCAGACTCTGAGCTCTGGGCCTAGATTCACGTGGGTAGAGCAGCCAGGTGTCCAAGGAGAAAAGACGATTAAAGAAGCACAGATGGATCTGCTTGAAATTCTAAGCGAACTCCTGTGGTGGGCAAGTATCACATCGATACGGAGATCCCGGGGGGACAGGTTTAAACTGGAGGCCATGCAGAACAAATGCAAGAGTCTTGCTTTCTGGTTTTCTGCCCTCAAACAGAGAAAGGAACTGTCTACATCTGTGTCCACGAAAATTCTGTTCCAATAGTAGGGGCCACTGCCCTAATTTTCTGGGGAAAGTGACAGAGAACATGGAGCTGTAGGCTTGGCAGAGCCAGTATCTTAGTCTGTTCAGAGATGTCACACCAGAGATGGAGTGGCTTACAAACTGCAAATACTTCTCACAGGCCTGAAGGCTGTGAAGTCCAGGGCCATGGAGCTGGCAGATTTGGAATCAGGTGAGGGCTACTTCCTTATAGACAACCCTCTTCCCACTGTAACCTCACATGGTAGAAAGATGGGAAGAAGCTCTCTGGAGTCTTTTTTTCTTAAGGACATTACTCCCAGGCATGAGGACTCAATCTCATGACCTAATCCCTTCACAGAGGCCCCAGCTCCTAATACCATCACTGCTGGGGTTAGGAATTCAACATGTGAATTTTGTGGGGGGACAAAAACATTCATACTATGGCAGTGAGCTCAGCCTCCTCGCTGAGACTGTTACTAGAAACAGTTGTTAAATGAGATCTGGCTTTAGGAGAAGCAGATTAAAAGAGGTTGTATACACTCCATAGAATGCCTACAGAGCACTTAGCACAGGCACCACCATTTCAGTTTTTAAAATGAATTACTAGTAAACTTGCAAAAAAAAAAAAAAAGGAGAGAGAGTAACAAATAGTAAATACTACCCTACGGGAGATCAAAGGATCTCTTTTGAAGATGAGACTAAAAGTTGGTCATATTGAATATATTTGGATCGAAATATGAAAAATATGAGACTTTTGCAGGCTCTAGAAATTTCTTATTGCTGAGCAAATAGTCTCAGGGAGAAGGCCTATATTGAGAGGTCCAGCTAAGTGGTTTGAACTCTGGCCTCAATCTGCAAAGTGTTACAGCCTGGGATCAGGGTCTTCTGTGTGGAAGCTGCCCAGCAACCCCCTGTGATGGATTTGTTTAGGGAAATGCTTCGCACATGCTACAACTGCACTCAGCTGCATGAGGTCGGAGGGCTTCGGAAACAGATGTAGCGCTTTCGACTTTGTCACAGTTATTTCCAACAAAGAATAAAATGAACGAAGCAGAAATTGCTTCTGCGAGGCCAGAGATGAATAGGAAAATCGTCCTTGGCAATGCAGTGACTAATCGTTTTACATTCACAGAAGGAGAGCCTGAACATCTCTCCACTGTCATAAACCAAAGGAAACGGTTTTCTGATAGAATTGTGCATCAGGTCTGGGGAGCGAATTGGTGATGCATGTCATCTCTCCCTTCTGGGGTCTTCTCCAGAGGGTGCTGCCTTTACTGGCAATGCAAGGCGGGCAGAAAATTGAGTGACTAAGCACGCCCTTGCGGTGAATTACTGGGGTCTGCTTTCTCTCATGCAGATAATTGCCTCAATTCCCTGCCTCCCTTTGAAGCTAATAAAGAGTTGGCTAAGGCCTTGCTTATGACTGAAAAGCACTGGGCTTCGTTCTGGGTGTATGTCCCACTGATGAAAGTCACAGGAATCTCATAGAACATGCTGATATTCTATTTTTCAGGTCCATGAAGAATGAGCAGTCCTTGTTTATAAAGGATATAAGCGGGAAAAGTACAAGGAGGTACTATTTTCTGACCAGAAACTTAAGTTGCATTTGAAGTATACACCTTTAGATTGATGTACAGTTGCTTTACAATGTTATATTAGTTTCAAGTGTAATAACATAGTGCTTCAATATTTGCAGATTATACTCCAGTTAAAATGACTATAAAATACTGCTTATATTCTCTATGGTGCACATTGCATTCTTGTGTCTTATTTATTTTGTACCTGGTGGCTTGTACCTTTTAATCCTCTTTCCCTCCCTGGTACCCCTCTCCCTACTGGTAACCACTAGTTTGTTCTTGTATTTAAAAGTCTCTGTTTTGATATATCCACTCATTTGGGAACCATTTTAAAAAATACGCTGCATCAAAAGTAGTTTAAACAAGGTGATCAGGAAACGTAATAATAAAAGGAAATATTGTTGCTTTCAAGGGTATTGGGGAATTTTTTGATCCTCAGATGTAAACATTTCACATGAAAGATTAAATAGATACAAGAATCTTTTAAATTTTGATGTTTAAAAAAATACTTTATTCATATTGCATCTTAATGAATAATATTCATAGAAGACAGGAGCTATGTTATGGTCCCTGGGGAGTTCTGCTTGACTCATTCCTACATCCATGAGTCTGTTTTTAGCCACTGATGGTGGGAGACAACAGGCTAGTCTTAGTGTTCTACAGTGATTTACCTGTAGTCATAGTCAGGCACTCTGTGTCAGGGGAACCCTCCTACCCGACACCCATGTGTTCTACATGCTGGTGCAACACTGAAGCACCCTCCCACACGAGATGCTCAGTGTAGTGATAACTGGTATGCTGTCTGTACTGTACCAGTGTGGCTAAGCTGGAGGCACATTTCCTAGAATTCCCTTCTCTGTGTGGTTCTGGATTACAATTGGTCACAAAAGAAAAATGCACCCGATTTGAGAGGCAGAAGTGAAGGAGAAGCTGCTTTGTTTTTATGCTCACGGTCAATGTATGGTCCCAGGTACAGTGATACCTGGCAGATATTACTCAAGGCTGAAAGGGTGAGCTAGCTGGGATGGGCCCCAGCTCCTGTCAGAGTCCTTGCCAGGCAGGCCTGTGGCTCCATGGCAGTAGGCGCTGGCCAGTCCTACAGGTCACTCCCAGCATAGACTCTAGAGGCACCAAGAGACAGCACGGGATCCAGTTTGTTCTTATAAATTCCAGTTCATCCTCACTCCATGTCCAGCTCTCCTTCCTGATGCTGGCACATCTGCCTAAGAGCAACCTCAGGGACAGCTCCAGATGTGGAGGGGGCAGCCTGGTGCAGACTTCTTCACTGCTGCCCATGGTGGTACAATGTTGAACGAACGTCTATGACAAATCCTTATCATTCTTAGGAGTCTGCCTCTCCGATCCAACCTGACTCTAAGATTAAGTTCAGCAGTGTTGAAAGACACACGGTCCTTCTTATCTGCCATCCTCAATGTGTTGGCTTTGGTCTTTAAATTCGTCACCCTCATCATAGTAAGAACAGTTCTGAGCATATTCTCCTCACCACGTGCCCTATATTCTTTTCTAAAGATTTTCTTTATGTGTCCTTGCTGCTGCTGCTAAGTCGCTTCAGTCGTGTCCGACTCTGTGCGACCCCATAGACGGAAGCTCACCAGGCTCCCCTGTCCCTGGGGCTCTCCAGGCAAGAACACTGGAGTGGGTTGCCATTTCCTTCTCCAATGCATGAAAGTGAAAAGTGAAAGTGAAGTCGCTCAGTCGTGTCCGACTCTTAGCGACCCCACGGACTGGAGCCTACCAGGCTCCTCCATCCATGGGATTTTCCAGGCAAAAGTACTGGGGTGGGGTGCCATTGCCTTCCCCTTAGTACTCTACAATTTGTGATGAACACTGATCACAACACTGTAGCAAACACCTGAGATCAACAAAACTCTGTGCAAAACAGACTGTGAAATGAGTCCAGCTGATACAGAAAACTGGACCACCTAATGTTTTAAGGTGGCATTAAAACACAATTGGGGTTGGTGTTCTCCCATAAACTATAGGCTTAAAAATTTGATTGTCATAAAAGTCCTAGTTAGGCTTCCTTTTTTACACATTGATAATAAAATTAAGAACAGATCATCCAGTCAACTGAGTTATCCATTCTCTCCTTGCATAAAAATGTATATGAAAATTTAAATTTATTAGAATTCTGATTAACAAAATGACAACTGAGCCAGAGTAAATTATCTTAATAACCAGGGTCACTCAGCTATGAAACCCTGGTGTTGGACAGTACAACCCAACCCCAGGGATGTCAATTCTTGAGTTGATAGGGCCTTTTGCACCTTGGGTTGTCTTAGAGACACTGACATTCTTACTCTTTGGGGTCCCTAAGATCCACCACACTAAATCTAGTAGATAAGGCTGATATTAACCATTCATATAAAACTAGAATACAATACTTTAGCACATCAATTGCTTTGTTTTCTTGTCCCTGGTTTTTCACCTTTTCACTCAGATGATTTTTGCTTCTACCACTCACCCATCATTAGTTGATCAAATTTTGAATCATCTCTTAGTCATTTGTTTCTTCTGAGTTCTTGGCAGAAACTTCACTGAAGCCTCCTGGGCTGGTTGCAGCAGGAATGTAAATAAATGAGAGCGTTCTTTTATCCAAGCTGAATTGGAATCCTTGGTATCCAGGCATTTATAATCTTGATGCAGGTGGGGGGCCCGAGAATGATTCTTAGTTTTTGAAGAGAGAATGTGACTACCCTCTTTACAGTATCACAGGTTTTTGCAATGGTAGAATTGTCAGGTCATGACAAACCATTGCTGGAATCACAGTGAAGAAAGGGGAGGTGAGGTCATAGGATATTACGGATGTTTGTGCTGTGTTGTCAACTTCTGTCTTCACTTCCTGTATTGGGTCCTGAAAGAGGCTAGAACCAAGAAACACAGACTCAAAACAGTTGTTGTTTATGTCATTTTAATATTAATATTTTAATATTAATGGTGGTGGTGTTTTGTTTTGGTTTTTTGGAGGAGGGGAACTGTAAGCTACTGTTTGCATCTGTAATCAGAGATCCATGAGACAGTTATAAGTAGTTATGAAGTTAGATCTTATCAATTTTAATTTCCCTGCTAGATGTTCCTGAGATTTTAACAAGTAGAAAAACAAGTTTATCCCACTCTTTGCTGTTATGTATCCTGATTAATGGAAGTCATAAATAATAAAAGATGTGCAGCAAAAAAGTATACAAGCAAGCTATAATTCGTAAGTGAATTATCAGTTCTGAAGGAACCTAGAAGTGGCTGGAAAAGTGTAGAAGGTCAGTAGTCTGAGTCTGGGCAGAAACTGTAGTTTGCTTTTCTCTACTTTATCTATATTTCCTTCCATGTCTATGCAACCCCATGTTTCCAGCAGAAGAGTAAGTACATTGGTGCATAGTGCCATTTGAGATCTTTACAAGTAACAGTTGGAAATGAGATGAGCAAGCACTTATTTAAGCGACTAGGACCGGTTTAATTACAGACAGTGGAAGAGCCTAAGTGTATTTTTTTCCTGTTCTATTATCCTCCAATCCCTCCTGCCTTTTTTCTGTGTAAAAGTCCTGCAAGATAATGTGTGAATCAGTCAAAAGTTCATTTAGCTTTTTACCATAGCATTCTTATAAATAGTTTGATAAAGGAAATGCCTTACCTTATTTTCTTCCTTAGTACCAGCACTGCTAGAGTTCTGATTAGTAGGTGGATGCCTTTCTATAGGAAAAAAAAACAGAACTTAAAAAGACATCTTTTTGCCAACACCCCAATTCTCCCTTATTCCCACCTCAGTAACAACAAATAGTTGCTCAGTCGTGTCCACCTCTTAGTGACCCCATGGGATGTAGCCTGCCAGGCTCCTCTGTCCATAGAATTCTCCAGGTAAGAATACTGGAGTGGGTTGCCATTCCCTTCTCCAGGGGATCTTCCCGACCCAGGGATCAAACCCAGGTCTCCTTCATTGCAGGCAGATTCTTTATCATGTGAGTCACCAGGGATGCCCCACCCGAGTATGATTACGTTATTAGAATCACATTAGTCACTCCCCTCTTTGTATCTTTTTCCAACAAACAGCATTAAAAATGTCCTTAATGTAGAAATATTTCATCAGAAACACACAGCAGTAAATTCAGGTGCTCCAAAGCAGGGATAAAGGCAGTTTAAGCAAGCCAGCAGCTCCTGGCTCTCTAAGGTGGTTGGCCTGATACCACTAACTATAAACAATGGGAAAGAGCCAAGGTGGTGATGGACAGGAAAAGGGGGCATAAAAAAATTCAGACCACAAACTATGGAACACTCTATTTTTTTAAGTGGCCCACGCCCTGATGTGGTTTTTGCTGACATCTGCTCCTCCAGAATCAGAATCTGTCCTGCTTTCTGCCATGGGATGCTGACCTGGATGGGTTCTACCTGCAGGGCTTCTCTTCCCTCTGCTTTCATCTGGGGTGGAGATCAGAGGGCAGGAGGGGCAAAATCAGGTGTTTCTTCTCCTAGCTCCTTCCGTGTCGGGTCACCTTAATCTGGCTGTGTGCTCTATGTGAAGCCACCTTCCTTACAACACAGCTCGTCCCGTGGCTCTCTCCTTTCAGGTTTTGGGCACTATTCCTCCTCCTTGTCCCTTTAGATTGAGGGCTTCCAGCAAAGCTCTGAGGGGTGCAGTCTCTTCTGTGCTCCCCTTTCTCCAATTTTGAGTGTGCCAGGTGCTTTGTGTTGGAACTTCACTTGTGCACACTTCCACTATAGAAACTAAACCATCATTCTTGAGTAGTTCCCCCTCTCCTAGAACTTGAACCTAATCTCAAATACCATGATATATTAGGATTTGCATGGTGAAGACAAACTAGACTACCTGAAACCTTCCGTTTTTCCCTACTTCTGGCAGCTAAGGGACAGGAACATCAAGGGCACTGGCCTGCTTATTCACATAGACAATCATGGGGCTGCAACAGATGAAATCCTTGCTCACTATCACCCTTAAAGCACCACCCTCAATAATGGTGTCCACAGTGACCAAATAACCCTGACTTCAGCAGGGGCAACAGGAAAATATTCAATCAGAAGAAGGGACACTGAATCTGTCTCAACCTCCCAGGACACTCAGAGCTTTCTTAGAGAGATGATGAAATCAGTGAGAGCTTCATGGGGCCAAGATCTACCACTGCCACTAGTTAGCTGGGTCATTTTAGGTGGTGCCTGTAAGTCTATTTCAGATGCCTATTTAGCAATTGCATTATCTTTTTTGATTCTAATTTTCTGACCTGTAAAATGTGAAAATAAGTAAATCTAAGTTTTTCACTGATCTAAATTTGTTGTTAAAAGCAAAGTCTTTTAAGAAGTCCTATGACCGTGGAATCTTAGTATCATGTTGAATTACTACAAGTAATTAAATTACTGTAAGTTTTCTAGCAGAAAATTTAGAAAAAGTTTTTAAAAAACTTCACATGATTAAAATAAAATGGCCCATCAAGGACAATGCTGTTTTGAGCAGTAGCAACTATTAACAGGGGCTTCCCTGATGGCTCAGCTGGTAAAGAATCCGCCCGCAATGTGGGAGATCTGGGTTCAATCCCTGGGTTGGGAAGACCTCCTGCAGATAGGAACAGCTACCCACTTCAGTATTCTGGCCTGGAGAATTCCATGGACTCGCTTGTCATCTTGGATACACCTCCACCTGAACCCCTGGGCATGAGACCAAAGCCCCCACGAGATAGTACCTCTGTGGAAACCGATGCATCTTTTTGATCTAACAGCTCGAGGCGCCACCGACAGCAACAAAACTGCCGATACGACGGCCACCAAAACTGGAACAATTATCCCAGCAGGCGCTCTTGGGCTTGCTTCTAAATAAGACAAACAGAAAGTCTATAGCTGGAAGAAAAGTTACCAGACAGCAAAAGAAAATGTATAGCTGGGTGAGTATGTTTATTCAAAGTAGCTATTTCTGCATTCTGCATGGGAAGCAGATATCATATTAATGAAAAGACTTTTCCTAATGAAAAGACCCATTAAAGACACAAACAACAGCCCTGTCTGGATCAGTGTTTTTCATGAGCATAAAATACTTCCCAGTTCCCAGGTGGTGCTAGTAGTAAAGAATTCTTCTGCCAATGCAGGAGACATAAGAGATGAATGTTTAATCCTTGGGTCAAGAAGATCCCCTGGAGGAGGGCATGGCAACCTACTCCGGTATTTTTGCCTGGAGAATCTCATTGACAGAGGAGCCTGGCAGGCTACAGTCCATAGGGTCGAAAAGAGTTGGACACAACTGAAGCAGCTTAGCACATCACCCCATCTAATATATCTTTTGGGGGAATCTGCCAAAGCTGATATTAAACAATTTGGGGCATAGTGGGGATGGGAGTCAAGAGAGGAAAAAGTCTGAAAACTTGAGAGGCAATGAGTTTTTTATGCATTTTAAGTCTTTGTTTTATATTGTAATAAGGGAATTAACATACTTTTGTGTGTGTGCTCAGTCGCATCAGTAGTGTGTGACTCTTTTGTGACCCCATGGACTATAGCCCGCTAGGCTCCTCTGTCCATGGGATTCTCCAAGAATACTAGAAGGGTTGCTGTGCCCTTTTACAAAGGAGTAATTATGACTACAAACTAACTGCAGCGTAGTGTTTTCCTTGGGGGATGAAGGTAGGGCACAGTGTACCCTTGGCTTGGAAAAGGCAGGATCCTAGAGGAATAGAGATAAGAGGTACAGAGATGATGAGAAAAGCTGAATAGGAGCCATGATCTTGAGCAAAAAGTGATGGGTGACCACCAAGATAACCAATGGTGCTTGGAGATCCTCAGGAATAACTGGAGGAACCTGAACTCTTTTCAGCCTCTTGATTGGAACTAGAATTGTTATAATTTGTATTATAGGAGGTAACATTCAAAACTAGAATGCCAAGTACATTTATAAAACATATGTTCCACTGACTCATTTTAATAAATAGAGAGGTGCCATGGTCTCCCATGATGTCAACTGCTGAAGGATAAGGGTGATCAGCCCCCTAGACAGTCAACTTCATGAGTACACATTCCTTGACTCTATGATACTGAACTAGAAATATTTTAAACAATGAGTTGTGGCAATTAGCTTACTCCTTGGAAGGAAAGTTATGACCAACCTAGATAGTATATTGAAAAGCAGAGATATTACTTTGCCAACAAAGGTCCGTCTAGTCAAGGCTATGGTTTTTCCTGTGGTCATGTATGGATGTGAGAGTTGGACTGTGAAGAAGGCTGAGCACCGAATAACTGATGCTTTCGAACTGTGGTGTTGGAGAAGACTCTTGAGAGTCCCTTGGACTGCAAGGAGATCCAACCAGTCCATCCTAAAGGAGATCAGTTCTGGGTATTCATTGAAAGGACTAATGCTGAAGCTGAAACTGCAATACTTTGGCCACCTCATGGGAAGAGCTGACTCACTGGAAAAGACCCTGATGCTGGGAGGGATTAGGGGCAGGAGGAGAAGGGGACGACAGAGGATGAGATGGCTGGATGGCATCACCGACTCGATGGATGAGTTTGAGTGAACTCCAGGAGTTGGTGATGGACAGGGAGGCCTGGCGTGCTGTGATTCATGGGGTTGTAAAGAGTTGGACATGACTGAGTGACGGAACTGAACTGAACTGAGAGGTAAAAAATGAGCCAAATGAGGCACAACCTTACTGTTTCAAATGTCCTCTGATGATTGTTTTCACCAGGTTTACAGACCATGCTTCACTAGCCTGCAGCAGAAGCTTCAGTTCTAACTTCCCACCATTCCTGCACAGCTTTCTCTCCCCAAACCCAGACCCTAAGGCACATATCAGCACAATGGTAAGCAGGAATTGAAGATGCTCAGCCCACAGAGTAACAAAACATAGAGGTTCCATCTTCCATTTCTGAAGCTCTGAAACCCTAAAAGGGAAATCTTCTGGAAGTAATTTCCTTTTATTTTTCCTTTTATTTTTCTTGCACTAAAATGTAAGGCTTTCGTGTGGTTGAAGGAAGGAAACTGTCTACCATTTGGACTGGAATTATCCCTGTAAACAGTATTTTCAGAAATTCTATTCAAATGTATTCTTGAAATGCCAACCCAATTTCCTATTTGATGTTCGCAATCTCTGCTGCTGTACCTGAAACCCATGTCCACCCCTACTTGTAACTTACCTACATGCAGTGTTTGGATGGTGAGTAAGGTACTTTCATTTGATGAAATATCACACAAATACTCCCCACTGTCTGAAAGATGAAGATCCTTCACAGTTAAAGAGAAGTCACCTGAGTTTAGCAGCTCTTCTTTCCATGAAAATCGAGGTTGACTGATAAGTGTTTCTTGTGAGGAGTTCTTAAAGTAAGCCAGGCGCAAGGAACTCCCACTTTCCACTCTGGACCAAGTGACTGTGAAGTCTTGATTTGGTGGGAAAAAACTGTTTTCAGGTTTACACGAGAGTAAAACGTTTTCGTTTTGCATTTTATGAAGGTCATCTAACAACAGGATAGAAAAGTAAAGATAAATGAAAATTTTTTCAAATGAATTTTCTAAGTTATACTTAAAATATCTTTGAAAACACTTTTTGGAAAGCAGTGAGATATTTGTGCTGTGGAGTTTCTTAAAAGCTTTACACCACTATTTTAAAGTCACCCACCAAGGTTAAGTTTAGGCTTCAAGGAGGCCCAAGCCTGGGCCAGCTAGGGAGATGACACACCTGGTTTTCAACTCCTACAGCCTGAGCATGATCACTCGAGTGCTGTTACCAGTTACCAGCGTTTTTAACTCAGCAATCTTCTGTTGACCTCTTGAATGCTGGTGTTACCCAGGCTGCCTTCTTGTCACCATGTACTACCTAGTAGTCTCTGCTACTTCCATGGTCTCAACCACTTATTAATCTCTATTTCTGGACAAAGTCTTTTTCCTAGCACAGGAGTATATTTCTAACCATGTGCAGGAATTCCCCACTGGACCGATCTTTTAGAGCAGGGAGTCTGCTGGGTATTCTCGGCTTCCCCTCCAGAGTTAGCACCCCGTTGTCCTTCCTGTTCTGCCAGCTGACTCCTATGGACTGCCATGAATTATCCTTCATGGTTTTAGACTCACCTACTCTGCAGTCCACCTGCAAGAGAGTGATGCCAAAGCAAGCTATCTAAAATACAACAGTCCACCTGTGAAAGAGTGAGACCACAGAAGCCATCTAAAATACAACTTCCAGTCTCTCCAATGCTTCATATCCTTCTTTGGCTCCGCACTACCTCCAGGCCAGCTCAAGTTCCTTAGCAAGATGAAGGCATTTGATCTGGTTTTTGCCTTCCTCTCTAGGCTTAACTCTTGATACTTCAGTTTCACTCTCAACCACTTTTACGTCCACAAATTCAGGCAATACTTACCCCCATCTCTGCTTTTGCATATAGTATGTGTTTTACCTGGAATGCCTATGTTCTCCTGAAATTCCCTACTATTCCTTTCAAGTTCAGCCTGTATGCAATTCCTTAAGCATATATTCTGTAACAACCTGATCCATACCCAACCGTAGTGAACAGATTTAATCATTCTCTTTGTATGCTACTTTCCTGGTTTAGTTTTATTTTTACATGTTTGTATGAGATACTGTGGATCCATAAGTGAGTAAGAGTCCACAGCATCTAGTATACAGCTAGTTCTGAGGTTTACAGGCTGAGTGACAAAGTTTGGCACATAACGGATCCTCAACAAGACAAAACAGCACTAAACGTAAGGAACCATTGGAACTTCAGGATACTCAATTCTGAATAAACAAGAGAAATTATGATTCTCCAAATAAAATATTTACAATTTAATATTTTCAACCCTTTCCCACATCTCCATTGCTACTTGGCTGATGAAGAGTGAATATTAGCGGCCCATACTATTGACATCATATAAGGATAATGAATAATTTTCCCAAATAAGACATACATATGACCAGTAGGCACCTGAAAAATTCAACATCACTAATCATCAGGGAAATGCAAATCAATGCACTACAATGAGCTATCACCTCACACCTGTCAGAATCACTATTATCAAAAAAACAAATAACAAGTGTTGGTTAGATGTGCAGAAAAGGGAACCCTTGTGCATAGTTTGGCCCCAGGTAAATAGCAGGGAGGGAAGATAGCTCTACCCATCAACAAAAAATTGGATTAAACATTTACTGAGCATGGCCCCACCCATGAGAACAAAACCCAGTTTCACCCTCAGTCAGTCTCTCCCATCAGGAAGCTTCCGTAAGCCTCTTATCCTTCTCCATCAGAGGGCAGACAGACTGAAAACCACAATCACAGAAAACTAACCAAACTAATCACATATATCACAGCCTTGTCTAACTCAGTGGAACTATGAGCCATGTCATCTAGGGCCACCCAAGATGGATGGGTCATGGTGGAGAGGTCTGACAAAATGTGGTCCACTGGAGAAGGCAATGGCAAACCACTTCAGTATTCTTGCCTTGAGAATCCCATGAACAGTATGAAAAGGCAAAAAGATAGGACACTGAAAGATAAACTCTCCAGGTCGCTAGGTGTCCAATATGCTACTGGAGATCAGTGGAGAAATAACTCCAGAAAGAATGAAGGGATCGAGCCAAAGCAAAAACACCACCCAGTTATGGATGTGACTGGTGGTGGAAGCAAGGTCCGATGCTGTAAAGAGCAATATTGCACAGGAACCTGGAATGTTAGGTCCATGAATCAAGGCAAATTGGAAGTGATCAAACAGGAGATGGCAAGAGTGAATGTTGACATTCTAGGAATCAGCAAACTAAGATGGACTGCAATGGGTAAACTTAACTCAGATAACCATTATATCTACTACTTTGGGCAGGAATCCCTTAGAAGAAATGGAGTAGCCAAAATGGTCAACAAGAGAGTCTGAAATGCAGTACTTGGATGCAATCTCAAAAATGACAGAATGATCTCTGCTTATTTCCAAGGCAAACCATTCAATATCATGCTAATCCAAGTCTATGCCCCAACCAGTAATGCTGAAGAAGCTGAAGTTGAACAGTTCTATGAAGACCTAAAAGACCTTCTAGAACTAACACCCAAAAAAGATGTCCTTTCCATTATAAGCGACTGGAATGCAAAAGTAGGAAGTCAGGAAACACCTGGATTAACAGGCAAATTTGGCCTTGGAGTACAGAATGAAGCAAGGCAAAGGATAATAGAGTTTTGCCAAAAGAATGCGTTGGCATAGCAAACACCCTCTTCCAACAACACAAGAGAAGACTCTATACATGGACATCACCAGATGGTCGCCACCAAAATCAGATTGATTATATTCTTTGCAGCCAAAGATGGACAAGCTCTATATAGTCAGCAAAAAAAAGACTGGAAGCTGACTGTGGCTCAGATCATGAACTTCTTATTGCCAAATTCAGACTGAAATTGAAGAAAGTGGAGAAAACCACTAGGCCATTCAGGTATGACCTAAATCAAATCCCTTATGACTATACAGTGGAAATAAGAAATTGATTGAAGGGACTAAATCTGATAGAGTGCCTGATGAATTATGGATAGAGGTTCATGACATTGTACAGGAGACAGGGATCAGGACCATCCCCAAGAAAAAGAAATGCAAAAAAGCAAAATGGCTGTCTGACGAGGCATACAAATAGCTGTGAAAAGAAGAGAAGTGAAAAGCAAAGGAGAAAAGGAAATACACATTTGAATGCAGATTTCCAAAGAATAGCAAGGAAAGATAAGAAAGCCTTCCTCAGCAATCAATGCAAAGAAATAGAGGAAAACAACAGAATGGGAAAGACTAGAGATCTCTTCAAGAAAATTAGAGATACCAAGGGAACATTTCTGCAAAGATGGGCTCAATAAAGGACAGAAATTGTAGGGACCTAACAGAAACAAAAGATATTAAGAAGAGATGGCAAGAATACACAGAAGAACTGTACAAAAAAGATCTTCACGACCAAGATAATCATGATGGTGTGATAATTCACCTAGAGCCAGACATCCTGGAATGTGAAGTCAAGTGGGCCTTAAGAAGCATCACTATGAAAAAAGCTAGTGGTGGAGATGGAATTCCAGTTGCGCTATTTCAAATCCTGAAAGATGATGCTATGAAAGTGCTGCACTCAATATGCCAGCAAATTTGGAAAACTCAGCAGTGGCCACAGGACTGGAAAAGGTCAGTTTTCATTCCAATCCCAAAGAAAGACAATGCCAAAGAATGCTCAAACTACTGCACAATTGCACTCAATCTCACACTCTAGTAAAGTGATACTTAAAATTTTCCAAGCCAGGCTTCAGCAATATGTGAACTGTGAACTTCCAGATGTTCAAGCTGCTTTTAGAAAAGGCAGAGGAACCAGAGATCAAATTGCCAACATCCGCTGGATCATGGAAAAAGCAAGAGAGTTCCAGAAAAAACATCTATTTCTGCTTTATTGACTATGCCAAAGCCTTTGACTGTGTGGATCATGATAAACTGGAAAATTCTGAAAGAGATGGGAATACCAGACCACCTGATCTGCCTCTTGAGAAATTTGTATGCAGGTCAGGAAGCAACAGTTAGAACTGGACATGGAACAACAGACTGGTTCCAAATAGGAAAAGGAGTACGTCAAGTGTATATTGTCACCCTGCTTATTTAACTTCTATGCAGAGTACGTCATGAAAAACGCTGGGCTGGAAGAAGCACAAGCAGGAATCAAGATTGCCAGGAGAAATACCAATAACCTCAGAAATGCAGATGACACCATCCTTATGGCAGAAAGTGAAGAAGAACTAAAGAGCCTCTTGATGAAAGTGAAAGAGGAGAGTGAAAAAGTTGGCTTAAAGCTCAACATTCAGAAGACGAAGATCATAGCATACAGTCCCATCACTTCAAGGCAAATAGATGGGGAAACAGTGGAAACAGTGTCAGACTTTATTTTTCTGGGCTCCAAAATCACTGCAGATGGTGATTGCAGCCATGAAATTAAAAGATGCTTACTCATTGGAAGGAAAGTTATGACCAACCTAGACAGCATATTAAAAAGCAGAGACATTACTTTGCCAACAAAGGTCCATCTAGTCAAGGCTATGGTTTTTCCAGTGGTCATGTATGGATATGAGAATTGGACTGTGAAGAAAGCTGAGGGCTGAAGAATTGATACTTTTGAACTATGGTGTTAGAGAAGACTCTTGAAGAGTCCCTTGGACTGCAAGGAGATCCAACCAGTCCATCCTAAAGGAGATCAGTCCTGGGTGTTCTTTGGAAGGACTGATGTTGAAGCTGAAACTCCAATACTTTGGCCACCTGATGCGAACAGCTGACTCATTGGAAAAGACCCTGATGCTGGGAAATATTGTGGGCAGGAGGAGAAGGGGACAACAGAGGATGAGATGGTTGGATGGCATCACCGACTCAATGGACATTGGTTTAGGTGGACTCGGGGAGTTGGTGATGGACACGGAGGCCTGGAGTGCTGCGGTTCATGGGTCATGAAGAGTTGGACAAGACTTAGTGACTGGACTGAACTCATGGTGTGTAATCTATAAAAATATCTAATTAGTATATTTTATACCTGAAATAATATCGTAAGTCCACTGTACTTCAATGTATTTGAAAGTTAAGAAAATTCAGGGGAAGAAAAGGCCCAAAAGATAGCTAACCTCTGCTGCTACTGCTGCTGCTAAGTCACTTCAGTCATGTTCAACTCTGTGCAACCCCATTGATGGCAGCTTACTAGGCTCCTCTGTCCCTGGGATTCTCCAGGCAAGAATACTGGAGTGGACTACCTCTACTTTCCCTATACAATGGAGATTTACAGAAAAAATTTGCTTTACTTCTAGTGAACTATAAAACAAATAATTTTCCTCAGTAATAGATAAATGATGTCAATTTAATTTTTCTTCTCTTTAAACTCTTCTTAAACAGTATGCTATAGATAGATTGATCAGAGTTTGGGTTTGTTCAAATAAATGAGAGGAAGGAGCAGAAGTGTTTATAAAGATTAATGGGCTAATGCTACTTAAAGAGACTAAACAGAGGCAATGCTAATTTTTGTTGGTTGAAAAACTGGCAAGAATTGTGACCTGCTAGTAGACAAGCATCCTTTCCTTCTCCTCTGATCTTTTAAAGTGCAATGCAGGTAGAAAACTGTGTGTAGAAGAACCATAGAGAAATGCAGTAATACATGCAAATATATTTGCTACTTTTCATTTCACACATTTTCCTTTAACTCATAAACACCTTGCAAGGTAAGGATTACTTCCATTTTACCAACAAGGAACCAACACTCACAAATAAAAATGATTGCTTGAGGCAATAGAGCCATTAATTAGACCTGGGACTTCAGTCTGGTCTTCTGACTGCTGCAAATGCATTTCCTTCCTTTTTGTATTCCTTTCTTCATCTGTAAATTAATCCCTGTTCCCTCCCTACCTGACAGCATGTTCACACAGAAAGCCTACCTTTCATTGTCCATCTTCCTGTCCATGTTTTCTTCAGCAGTGGATTTTCAATCTCACACTGATACGATGAATTTGATCCTGTAATATTTACTCTGCTGTGTATATGAAAAGGACCCAAAGATCCAACTTCTTTCCCGTTGTTTTCAGAGATAGATGTATTATTATCCACTTTCCATGTGATAATTGGATAAGGAAAAACACTTAACACATTGCATATTAAGAAGCTGTTGGTGGTGTTCTTCTCATACTTCATCACAGGTGTGACAAAAGCTATGAGGGAAAAAGAAGGGCATGTGAGGAACTCTCATTAGTTTCGTTTTAGGCCGCCTGTGCAGAACACTTAGTATTTTAATACCTATGAACTGAAAAGCCAAGCTTTGTGAGTAAAACTTGGCAGTTTCTGAAAGGAAGAACAACAAAAAATCTGTAGAATCTTAGGATATAGTCTGGTGATCGACAAGAAAAACAGAAAGCATGCATGGATACATAGCAACTAGCAAGCTCAACTCTCTAGAAAGAATTCTAGAAAAAAAAAATGGCCTCAGTGAGCAGTTACAATGTGAGTGTCAGAAGCTGATAAAGTGGGGCTCATGCAGCACTCTGCACTCCTCAGGTGCTGACTCAGAGGCTTTTTGGTTCTTCATTTACCCATAATTCTTAGCTTTCTGAGTCAAGGTTTGAAGCAGCTAAATGGAACAGAGGGAGAAAGGACAAAGCCTATTAGAAAACGCCCCTCCCCCCAACAAATAAACGATTAGATAAGCAAAGTGAATAAAGATAGGGGAAGGCATAGAATATTAAAAACAATTTAATTTAGAAAATAGAAAATATAATTTAAATCAATAATTCAATATTTTTAAGCTGTCATATTGGCAGAATTTCTTAAAACTGGTAATATTAGGTGCTGATATAAGACTTAAGGGGAAATGGATATTCTTATGCTGCTGCTGTACGTGACATATTAAAATTTTACTCCTGGCCCTTTTGTTTCAGACCATTTCCTAGTATTAAATATAAGGATGTTCATCACAACATTTTTTTGTAATGTAAAACACTATGAATACCCGAATACCTATTAATGGAATAATGGGTGTATCAATGCTATACTCTAAAATACTATGCATTAAAAATAATGAGGTAGTTTGTATACATTGTCTTAGAAGGAAGCCCACGGCTTATTAAATTAACAGGAAGGCATTCCAGGCAACACAGAATGGTACCACTGTCGTGTTTGATAAAGCTTACATGTGCACTCACCTCCCACTTTTAGTACTACTTTCTTTGTGATTTTTCCAAGTGATGTTCCCACATAGCATACGTAGATTCCTTCATCCTGAAGGGTTAATCTTCTGAAAGACAGGGAGGCATTCCCATTGTGAATCTCACCATGGAAGAGGGATATCCTGTTTGCGTATCTGGGATCTTGTTTTTCCAACTGGTCGCTGTCTTTGTAGTATGAGTAAACATTGGTATCTTGATTCTTCCAGTGAATTACGACATTGGGTCCAGTCTCAAATGAGCAAGGGAGAATTACATCTTCACCTAGTCTTCCAGTGATAATTTGTTCATTCATACTAACATGACTGAAGGAAGCTAAGAAGGAAGCATCTAAAAATAAGAGCAGTTATGAAGTGAATTAGTGATGGGTGCTTATCAGGGTTATATCAGGGCTACCTAGGACTACTAGGTCAGCAGCCTGATCATCAACATCTATCATCTATCTATCAAGAACCTTTGCTAGTCCAATTCTCAGAAACAAGCCATGAAGCTCTGTATTTGAGCTGTATTTGAGTGTCTGCAATTTTAATTGAGTATCTGTTGGATTCAATGTAACTATTAGAATTGACAACAGTGTAAAGCATAGAAACCTTGCTTGATGCTTGATCAGTAGTCTCATTTCTCCTCTGATCTTGGCCTACACAGTTGCTGGAAATTATATTATATAAATTAAAGATTCCTGTTGATTTTTATCCCTGAACATATATCTTTAATACTTACTATACAATAGCAAATTATTAAATTGTTTATTCAGCTTCTGGAGTCAGCAGACTCTTACAGAATAGAAAAATCTTAACTTGGTTGGGTTAAGAAATATTTGGGACATGTAAAAGATAATGCTGCATTCAGGGATCTGTTGGGAATAAACAGACATTAGTTTCAAGAAATGGCATACATAGGAGGAGTCCAAAAGGGGACATGAAGTGACTCATTTATTTTGGCTTTAGGACAACTCACAGGGTATCCTATGAGTCAGTTAAAATATAGTTAAGAAATATTATTCTAGATATAAATGTAGAAGTCCAATCCTAATACATTTAAGTTTATATATGTATTTGAAGTAAAGTTAAAGTGTTAGTCACTCAGTCATGTCTGACTCTGCAACCCCATGGACTATAGCCTGCCAGGACCCTCTGTCCATGGAATTCTCCAGGCAAGAAAACTGGATGGGTAACATTCCCTTCTCCAGGGGATCTTCCTAACCCAGGGATCAAACCCGGGTCTCCTGCACTGCAGGCAGATTCTTTACCAGGGAAGCCCATATATAGTCAACTTCAGAAGATGATCTTAAAAAGCAAATGGACTCATCACAATCAGGTTTTTGCAAAGAAAATATACTTATTTATCTCATAATCACTGCAGGTAGTAGCCACTTTTTCCTGAACAAAAAGAAAAGTAGATCATGTGCCCTATCTATGAATTTTGTGATATTTTCACTGGAAAGGACATTATTTTACTTATAATGAAGTAAACTCCATTGACCTTGGCCAAAGCCACCTGAGATGGGAGAACTGGGTGTACATGTGGCCAGGTCACAAAGTCTTTTCCCTTGGCCTTCTCCTCTGAGGCGCTTTCCTTTCTGCCATGCCCCACTTTGCATCAGAGAAACAGTCTATCCAAAGGCTAGAGGAATGTGGCATTAAGCTGAGAGATGTGGAAAGGTGGAAAAGAAAAGGAGTGCTTTTGTTGACTTCCCTAATTGTTCTACTAAACATCTCTAGTATTTTACTGGGTAATTAAAAGTGCCTGTCATAGGACCTAGCGAAGCTGATAGCACCTTTTGTTGTGTCAAGCACCAAGCTAACACTTACAAATCAACCAACCAATCAAATTTGCCTTTATAGTGATTTTATATCTGGTAGCAGATAACAGATTAGAAAGAGCCTTAATCAGAGTAGACAGAAGAAAACATTATTTTTAATCTTCATGCAGACTTCCATCTGCTTCCTGTTTATTATTAATTGATCTTTTAGAAAAGTTGACGATGCTATGGCTACAGAAGAAACAGCCCCCTTGTATTGTGGCTCATGTTCCTATCTAATGATACAAATAACTAACACTTGGGTATAGTATAAAGGGCCTTACCTTGAGGTCCACATAGAGACGGTATAAGAGTGAAGAAGAAGGACAGCACTGCCTGTGCCTTCATGTCTTGTGGAGATCATATTACTGATACTATCAAAGAGAAGCAAAATATATAAGTTACAGACTTTAAGTGCAGACAGGAATTGGAAAAGAAAGAATTAATGTCTCTGCCTATAGGAGAATCATTAAATTAACTCTGATGCATTCACACAAATAATTCTTCTACAACCATTAAATCTTTAAAATTAAATACTGTAAAAGACAGTTCAGTGGTATGGAAAGAAGCTTTTAATGTTATAGGGGGAAAATCAGATTACAAGGCAATTTTTAAGTAGCACAATCCCCTTTTAAAAGTGCACACATTTCTGCACATAGGAGGCCAACAGGACATATCACTAAATGTATAGCAGGATGTTAACTCTGAAGAAGATATTTCACATCTAAGGCAGTACTTGCTATATAACAGATTCTGAAAAATGGCTATTGAATGAATAAAGCTTTGGTATACATTAAATGGTGGTTCTCTGGATATTTGAAGAATGAAAACTGTATGATCATCTCAATAAATACAGAAACAGCTTTTGACAAAATTCAGAATCCATTTATGATAAAAACCCTCCAGAAACTGGGCATAAAGGGAATATACCAAAACATAATAAAGTACATAGATGGCAAACTCACAGTTAACATCATACTCAATGGTGAAAAGCTGGAAGCCTTTCCTTTAAGATTATGATACCCACTCTGGCCACTTTTATTCAAGATAGTATTGGAAATTCTAGTCACATCAATCAGACAAGACAAAGAAGTAGAATTGAGATCAGAAAGGAAGAAGTAAAACTGTCATTATTTGCTGATGACTTGATATACACATAAAAATCCTAAAGAGGCAACCAGAAAACTACTAGAGCTTGTTACAAAATTAATATTCAGAAGTCTGTTGCATTTCTACACACAAATAATGAACTATCAGAAAGAAATTAAGGAAATAATCCAATTTACCATTGAATCAAAAAGAATAAAATCCTTAGGAACAAACCTACCCAAGGAGGTAAAATACCTGTACATGGCAAACTATTAATGAAAGAAACTGAAGCTGACACAAACAGATGGAAAGATACACAATGTTCACGGGTGGGAAGAATACTGTTAAAATGACCAAATGACCAAACGGCCAAACGCAATCCAGAGTCGTTGCAATCCCTGTCAAAATGCTGAGGGCATTTTCGCAGAACTAGAACACCTAATTTTAAAATGTGTATGGAAATGTAAAAGACTGTGAATAACCAAGATAATCTTGAGAAAGAAGAAAAGGGCTGAGATATCATGCTGTCTGACTTCAGACCATACAGCCATCAAAATAGTAAGGTACTGGCACTAAATCAGACACATAGGTCAGTGGGACAGATAGAGAGCCCAGAAACAAAACTCTACACATAGGGTCAATTAAACTATGACAAAGGAAGGAAGAATACACAATGGAGAAAAGACAGACTCTTTAATAAGTGCTGTTGGGAAAACTAGACAGCTACATGTAAAAGAATGAAATTAGAACATTCTCTAATATCATACATAAAAATAAACTCAAAATGGATTAAAGATTTTAATATAAGACCAAAAATCATAAAACTGACAGAAGAAAACATAGGTAGAACACTGTGACATAAATCATAGCAATATTTTTTAGATATGTCTCCTGCTGCTAAGTCACTTCAGTCGTATCTGACTCTGTACGACTCCATAGACGGCAGCCGACCAGGCTCCTCCATCCCTGGGATTCTCCAGGCAAGAACACTGGAGTGGGTTGCCATTTCCTTCTCCAATGCATGAAAGTGAAAAGTGAAAGTGAAGTCACTCAGTCATGTCCGACTCTTAGCGACCCCATAGACGGCAGCCCACCAGGCTCCCCCATCCCTGGGATTCTCTAGGCAAGAACACTGGAGTGGGTTGCCATTTCCTTCTGCAATGCATGAATGTGAGAAGTGAAAGTGAAGTTGCTCAGTCCTGTTTGACTCTTAGCGACCCCATGGACTGCAGCCCACCAGGCTCCTCCATCCATGGGATTTTCCAGGCAAGAGTACTGGAGTGGGGTGCCATTGCCTTCTCCGAGATATGTCTCCTAAAGCAAAGGAAATAAATGCAAAAATGAATACACGGGACCTAATTAAACTTAAAAACTATTGCACAGCAAAGGAAACTTGACAAAATGAAAAAACCTATCAAATGGGAGAAAACATTTGCAAGTGATATGACCAATAAGTGATTAATATCCAAAATGTATTACAACTCATACAACTCAACATCAAAAAACAAAACTCAATTTAAAAATGGGCAGAACCGAATAGACATTTTTCCAAAGAGGAAATGTAGATGGCCAAAAGGCACATGAAAAGATGCTCATCATTGCTAATCATCTGGGACACGCAAATCAAAGCCACAATGAGCTAGCACCTCACGCCTGTCAGAATTGCTATCATCAAAAAGAACACAAATAACAAATGTAGATGAGGATGTGGAGAAAAGTGAACCTTCCTATACTGTTCATGGGAATGTAGACTGGTGCAGCCACTGTGACAAAAGTATGGAGATTTCTCAAAAATCTAAAAATAAAACTACCATGAAAAGTGAAAGTCATTCAGTTGTGTCCGACTCTTTGCAATCCCATAAATGTACAGCCCATGGAATTCTCTAGGCTAGAATACTGGAATGGGTAGCCTTTCCCTTCTCCAGAGGATCTTCCCAACCCAGGGATGGAAACTAGGTCTCCAGCATCGCAGATGGATGCTTTGCCAGCTGAGCTGCCAGCGGAGCCAAAACTACCATGTGACCCATTAATTCACACCTGGGTATATATTTGAAAAAAGCAAAAACACTAATTTGAAAAGATGCATGTAGCCCAATGTTCATACAGGCTCTATTTATAATTTCCAAGATATGGGAGCAACCTACATGGCTATCAACAGATGAATGGATAAAAAAAGATGGTTTTTTTTTTTGTTTTTTTTTTTGTGTGTGTGTGTGTGTGTATTTCATCGTACACAATGAAAACTACTCAACCATAAAAAAAGAATGAATTTGCATATGGCTAGACTTTGACAGTATTATGCTAAGTGGAATAAGTCAGATGAAGAGAGGTAAATACCATATGATGTAACTTACATATGGAATCTTAAACGACTGAGTGTAACAAAAAACGAAACAGACTCACAGAAATAGAGAACAAATTAGTGGTTACCACTGGAGAGATGGAAGGGGAGAAGAAAAAGATGGGAGTAGGGGATTAAGAGGTAAAAACTAGTATGAAGGGGACGACAGAGGATGAGATGGCTGGATGGCATCACTGACTCGATGGATGTGAGTCTGAGTGACCTCCAGGAGTTGGTGATGGACAGGGAGGCCTGGCGTGCTGCAGTTCATGGGGTCGCAAAGAGTTGGACACGACTGAGCGACTGATCTGATCTGATCTGGTAAAATAAATAAGCTTCAAGAATATATTGTACAACACAGGGAAATGAGCCAATATTTTATAACAACTATAAATGGAACATAACCTTTAAAAATTGTGAATCACTATGTTGTACACCTGAAACTTATGTAACATTGTACCTAAACTATAACTCAATTAAGAATTTTTTAAAAGATAACAAATAATAAGTGTTGGCAAAGATGTAGAAAAACAGAGAACCCTCATGTACTGTTGGTGGGAATGGAAATTGGTGTAGCCACTATGAAAAACAGTATGAAGATTCTTTGAAAAATTAAGAATACTACCACATGATCCAGCAGTTTCACTGCTAGGTATTTACTAAAAAAAAAAAAACACCAATTAGAAAGATATATAGACCCATATGTTTATTGCAACATTATTTAAAATAGCCAATATACAAGCAACCTAATTGCCCATCAATAGATGAATGGAAAAAGAAGCTATGATATACAAATGATATATAATAAATGATATATATAATGGAATATTATACAGTCATAAAAGGATAAAACCTTGCCATTTGCGGTAATATGGATGTAACTAGAGGGTATTAAGGTAATAGAAATAAATCTGACAGAGATGTTAAAATACTGTATAATTTTTTGCATATGTGGAATCACATCAAAAAAAATGTGAACCAAATGAACAAGGTATAGATACAGGGAACAAACAGGTTGTTGCCACAGGGGAAGGGAGTAGGGGGAGGGAAAGATGTACATGAGGGAGCTTAAAAGGCACAAAATTCCTGAGACTTCTCTGGTGGTCTAGTGGCTAAGACTCTACACTCCCAACACAGGGGGGCTGGTTCGGTCCCTGATCAGGGAACTAAATCCCACATGCCACAACTACGAGTTTGCCTGCCATAACTAGATTCCTCATGCCACAACTATGACATGGAATAGCTAAACAATACTATTTTTTTAAAAAGAAATGCTTTTTTTTTTAAAAAAAAAAAGGTACAACCTTCCTGCTGCAAAATAGAGTCAGGGTATGAAATGTACATGTGTGCATGCTAAGTTGCTTCATTCATGTCCAACCCTGTGAGACTATATGGACTATAGCCCCCCAGGCTCCACTGTCCATGGGGATTCTCCACGCAAGAATACTGGAGTGGGTTGCCATGCCCTCCTCCAGGGGATCTTCCCAACTCAGGGATCAAACTCACACCTCTTATGTCTCTTGCATTGGCAGGTGGGTTCTTTACCACTAGTGCCACTGGGTAAACCTCATGAAATGTACAGTGTGGGGGAAATAGAGTACATAATTATATAATATCTTTGTAATATGACAGATCATAACTAGACTCCTCATGGTGATTATTTTGAAATATATGGAAATATTAAATCACTGTTATATAACAGGAACCACTATAGTATTAAACTAACGTACAATAAAATAAAGTGTTTGGCAAAGTAAACATGTAAAACAGGAGTAGTTATAAAAATAAGAACTTCATATTTCTTCTTATAGATCTATTTGTATAATGTATGAAAAGATATATATCACAAGGATTATCTCTTTAACAGTAAGATTAAAAAAGAAAGAAAGTGAAGCGAAGTTGCTCAGTTGTGTCCAACTCTTTGCAATCCCATGGACTGTACCCCACCAGGCTCTTCCATCCATGGAATTTTCCCGGCAAGAGTACTGAAGTGGGTTGCCATTTCCTTCTCCAGGGGATCTTCCTGACCCAGGGATTGAACCCAGATCTCCCGCATTGCAGGCAGACGCTTTACTGTCTGAGCCACCAAGGAAGCCCAATAAGATTAAAAGTAATCATTAAATTCATTTTTTACCATGAATAGATGTAAATATGTAATGATGCATTTGACCTTTATAGGCTATTAAAAAACAATTCAAGATTTAATCAATCTCTTTCAAGCAAGAATTAACTCCACCTTGTTTAATGTAACTTCAGAACATTCCATTTCCACTATTGTACTAAAGGTTCAATTTCCCATTTTCCATGATGACTGCAATATTTTCTACCTTTTCTTGAAACTCCAGCACCCCCGCTTCCCAACCTCCTTTCAGCTGATGTTCTTGATTCATTAACTGAAAGTTGAAGTTTTAGTCACTCAGTTGTGTCCAACTGTTTGCGACCCCATGGACTATAACCAGTCAGGTTCCTCTGCCCATGGAATTCTCCAGGCAAGAATAATATTGGAATGGGTTGCCATTCCCTTCTCCAGGGGATCTTCCCAACCCAAGGATTGAACCTGGGTCTCCTGCATTGCAGGTAGATTCTTTACCAGCTGAGCCACCAGGGAAGCCCTGATTTATTAATTAGTTAAAGTTAACTATGGATGCTCCCTCATCCCCCTAGCATCAATTTAACCAACCCATTAACAGCTATCTACTCTTCTCATTCCCCTCCTCCTCTTATCCAAATCCAAACCCTTCCCTTTTGCTCTGCATCTCACATCACTTTTTATTTTCAAGAAATCTGTCCCTGCAATTACATCACTTTTCTACTCTATGATTCAATTCTTTTTCTCTACTAGATTGATCCTATGAGCAAAAATGCTCCAATTTATCCCATCTTAAGAACATGAGAAAAAACAATACTCTCCACTGACTCTTGGTTAACCATATACCTATTTCTCAACTCTGTTAACTTCTTAGAATAATTGTCTAAATAGCCACTCCCATTTTGGAGATCAGCCCTGGGTGTTCTTTGGAAGAAATGATTCTAAAGCTGAAATTCCAGTACTTTGGCCACCTCATGCAAAGAGTTGACTCATTAGAAAAGACTCTGATGATGCTGGGAGGGATTGGGGGCAGGAGAAGGGGACGACAGAGGATGAGATGGCTGGATGGCATCACCAACTTAATGGACATGAATTTGAGTGAACTCTGGGAGATGGTGATGGACAGGGAGGCCTGGCGTGCTGTGATTCATGGGGTCGCAGAGTCGGACACGACTGAGTGACTGAAATGAACTGAACTGAACTGAATTTTCCCCTTAACATTTCCCCTCAATCCACTCCAGGCTCCTATTTCCAAGAAGTGTCATAAACTGCCCTTTGTCGTGTCACCAAGAAGTTCTGTGTTGCCAAATCAGTGGATGTGGTTTGTCCTCATCTTATTCAATCTCACAGGAGCACTCAACATGGCTGTTATCCTTTTTTATTAAGGATTCTTCTCTTTGTTTCTAGGCCACCACAGTCTCCTAGTTTTTCCTTCCTCATGGCTGCTCCTCCTCGGTCCTCCTTACTCGGCCTCCTCCTCTGCTTGTCCTGCTTCTGTAAAAGTACAGGACATTCTCAGGCCTTACACTTCTCTATACTCACTCCCTTGGTAAGCCTGTTATCCAACAGATCCAGCTGCTCACTGTTTGAAAATCAATACCTGAGAGAGAGACAAGTGTTGGTAGAAAAGAAACCTGCTTTTAATTAGAAAGCCATTAATTTGGGAAGAAGGCAGACTCGCATCCCCCCAAAACCAACTCTGAAGATTCTGCTTGGCCCTGAAAATTTTTAAAGGGAAAACGGGAAGTAATAATCTCAGTTAATTGTTGAGATGGGGTCAGAGTCATCACCATCCCCCACTGTGTGCACTGTGATCTTTATTTAGATGCTATCTTCTTCACACATTTTGTTTATAGGATTACCGAAGCGGAAGCTAGGGAAGAGATCTGGTCATCTGTTACTTATTCTTCATTTCTATTCCTTTGATCTACGGAAAGAAACACCAGGTTAGGCAAGGTGACAAGACCAAGGGGTTTCCTGCTGAGTGTAGTTTCCTGCAAAGAGCTGCTTATAAGTCCTTCTGTTTCATGGCTCTGAATGACATTTGTACACCAAGGATTCTTAGATTTATCTACTGAGTCAAGGACATATATTCAATTGCCCATTTGACCTGTTCATTTAGATGCCTTAGAGGCATCACAGAACAAACATGAGCCTTTGGTTTATGCCTCATTCCTTTTATAGTTGTTCTCTGGTCCACCCTGAACAAAACAACAAAAATTACCCCATTTCTCCTTCAGTTTTTATCTCAATATCCTCCATGCTGTTTAGTCTAGAAACTTAGAAATCAACTTTGATTCTTCCCTTCCCTCATCAGATCAGATCAGATCAGATCAGTCGCTCAGTCGTGTCCGACTCTTTCCCCCACTCGCCGCCAGGCCTCCCTATCCATCACCGCTCTCGGTCCTCAGACTCCATTCATCGGTCAGTACCTCCCCATCTCATCCTCTTCTCCCCTTCTCCTCCTCCCTCAATCCCTCCCACATCAGTCTTCTCCAACTCCTCCACAATGAGGTCGTTCATCCCGATCCCAAAGCAACCAGGTGCTCCTCCGCACATCACTCTCTCCCTGTAAGTACTCAACTCCACCGCTTCACAATTTCCGTGACTTCCTATTCCTGGATTGAAGGGCAGAGTCAATCCAACATCCGCTGATTTCGAAAGCAGGGTTCCAGAAAACATCTATTTCTCTTGATTGACTTCCAAGCCTTTGACTGTTCAGATCAGATCAGATCAGTCGCTCAGTCGTGTCCGACTCTTTGCGACCCCATGAACCGCAGCACGCCAGGCCTCCCTGTCCATCACAAGCTCCCGGAGGTCACTCAGACTCGCATCCATCGAGTCAGTGATGCCATCCAGCCATCTCATCCTCTGTCGTCCCCTTCTCCTCCTGCCCTCAATCCCTCCCAGCATCAGAGTCTTCTCCAATGAGTCAACTCTTCGCATGAGGTGGCCAAAATACTGGAGTTTCAGCTTTAGCATCATTCCTTCCAAAGAAATTCCAGGATTGATCTCCTTCAGAATGGACTGGTTGGATCTTCTTGCAGTCCAAGGGACTCTCAAGAGTCTTCTCCAACACCACAGTTCAAAAGCACCAATTCTTCGGCGCTCAGCCTTCTTCACAGTCCAGCTCTCACATCCATACATGACCACAGGAAAGACCATAGCCTTGACTAGGCGAACCTTTGTTGGTAAAGTAATGTCTCTGCTTTTGAATATGCTATCTAGGTTGGTCATAACTTTCCTTCCAAGGAGCAAGCGTCTTTTAATTTCATGGCTGCAGTCACCATCTGCAGTGATTTTGGAGCCCAGAAAAACAAAGTCTGACACTGTTTCCACTGTTTCCCCATCTATTTCCCATGCAGTGATGGGACCAGATGCCATGATCTTCGTTTTCTGAATGTTGAGCTTTAAGCCAACCTTTTCACTCTCCACTTTCACTTTCATCAAGAGGCTTTTTAGCCCCTCTTCACTTTCTGCCATAAGAGTGGTGTCATCTGCATATCTGAGGTTATTGATATTTCTCCCGGCAATCTTGATTCCAACTTGTGTTTCTTCCAGTCCAGCATTTCTCATGATGTACTCTGCATATAAGTTAAATAAACATGGTGACAATATGCAGCCTTGACGTACTCCTTTTTCTATTTGGAACCAGTCTGTTGTTCCATGACCAGTTCTAACTGTTGCTTCCTGACCTGCATACAGATTTCTTAAGAGGCAGATCAGGTGGTCTGGTATTCCCATCTCTTTCAGAATTTTCCATAGTTTATTGTGATCCACACAGTCAAAGGCTTTGGCATAGTCAATAAAGCAGAAATAGATGTTTTTCTGGAACTCTCTTGCTTTGACTGTGTAGATCACAATAAACTGTGGAAAATTCTGAGAGAGATGGGAATACCAGACCACCTGATCTGTCCTTCCCTCATGTCCCACATCTAATCTATTAATCAGCCTTTTGGTAATGAAACAAACAAAACTCCATTATTTGTGCACTTCTTTCCAACTCTACCATCACCGTCTACTCCAAGGCCACTATCATCTCTTACCTGGATATCAAAAATAGTTATCTGGATGGTTACCACTCTTCTACTCCTGCCTTCTTATAATCTACTGTCAACGCAGCATTCCAGGTCATATCTTAAAGATATAAATAGGTCTACAACAGCCTTCTAATTAAATCACTTCAGTGACTTCCCATCACAGTCAAATCAAATTCTTAACCCTAGTCTACCAAGCCTTGGATGGATTCTCTGGCTCCTGGTCCTGCCTGCCTCTCCAGCCTTTCATATAACAGCCCACAAAATCCATTCCAAAAGACTTATGAGTACAAATGCTCCAATTCAAGGGTCAGCATGAGCTGAAAATTAAGCCTTTGAAAACTGGTTAATTCATGTCTTTTGGATAAAATGACAAATTGCCGTAACCCATTTATCATCTAAGATGAAGTACTATGAATAAAAAAACATACTCAACCTCTTCTACACAAATGCTTGATTTAGCGCTTTGAAATAATTTCAGCATTCAGCTAAGTGAGGCAGTTAATGAGTATCTGGCCCTATTTTTATCCCAAAGTTTTATTTTTAGACATTTATTTTCTTCCCCCAAAGCAGCCGAAATCTTCCACCTTGGATTAAACTGAAGCTACCCAAGTTGCAATCAGCACCCTTACAAAAGGGCTCAAATGTTAGACGCTCCTTGTTTTGGTACATTGTGGCTGATTTCCAGATGTAGGGGAAGAAGGCAAAGAGAAGCAGCCTCCATAATGAAACATAGCAAAAAGAAATCCAGATGCTGAGACTAATCAAGACAGAAGAAAAAGCTGAAGCCATGCTACAAGCATAAAATAAAGAGAACAGAATGGTTACCCCTGTGTTCATCTTAACAGCCACAGGCCACACTGACTGAGGGTTTTCCTGGTGGCTCAGATGGTAGAGAATCTGCCTGTAATGTGAGAGGCCTGGGTTCGATCCCTGGGTTGGGAAGCTCCCCTGGAGAAGGGCATGGCAACCCACTCCAGTATTCTTGCCTGGAGAATCCCATGGACAGAGGAGTCTGGCAGGTTAAGTCCATGGGGTTGCAGAGTCAGACACGATTGAGCAACTAAGCACAGCACAGAACACTGACTGAGGCCTTCAGCCCTAATTGTGACAACAACAAGCTTTACTTGTGTTCAGGTCAGGTTCTCCAGCCCTAACATTAAAGACTGGTCTTGGCTCGTAACTGCTGGCCTAGATATGACCAGACGCACACAGAAGGTCAGTTGTCTTGTTCAATAAACAAGAATGTTTCACATTATTTGCATCATGCTAGTTCACATTATGAATTCCTCCAGGAAAAACGGATTCCAGGGAGCTCCACTCTCCTATGCATTGTTTTAAATTCAGTGCCTCTCACAATGCTCAGGGCACTGTGCCAATTTGGGAAAGAAGTCATAATAAAGGAAAACTCTCTGTAGCATCCTAGGGATTTCTCCTTAGCATCCACTTAGACTTTAATAGGATTGACTTTGTTTAGATAGAAAAATGAACAAAAGAACAATTTTAGTATTACCTACTCTTTACTCAAAAGAAATCTCCCTTGATATTTTATAGTGAAAATCCTCCACTTGAGGATTTACATATTGGGTTGAAATTTTTAATCTCTACATGTATTGTCTTTGCTTCAAGCTCATTTTTTGAGTACGGGGTGCAGGTAGGTGTAGGGAGTAGCTCTTGGTTTGTTTGGAAACCAGGTTAAAAGTGTGTTCAACACATCTGGGAGGGAGGTGAAGAGGTGCAGCTGCAGAACAGCAAGAGTGGAGGCAAAGGAAAAGTGAAATAAGAAAGGAAGAAAAGCAGACATTAGGTGGTGGTTGCCCTACTGGCCTCAGCTTTAGAACAGAACACAGGGGCACTCGCTCACTCATAAGGGACACTCTCCAGGCCTCCTCTGCAGAACCACAGCACCTCAGAACAATCCATCAAAGGAAGAGAGCAAAAGGGATTCTTCGATAGATTTTCTCCATAGGCAAATTTTCCCCATGGGGCTTTAACCCCCATGCTCTTCCTGGTCCCCTTGGGGCACCACTCAGGAAGCCAGACTAATGCCTCCCAGTATCATACTTTGAATATGGAAATATGGGGCAAAGGAAACCACCACCTCTGGGAATCTCCTTAGGTCATGTTTGGACCCTGTAATGGTGGTAGCTGTCACTGTGGAGGCATCAATAGGGCACGTGCTGAAGTTAGCCTCCCCAGGGGAGGCTGCTGATGTTTTGGAGGCAGTGGCATTGGGGATGGGGCTCTCTTTGTCCAACCAGTTGAAGGCTCAGGAAATAGGCAAGGCCAAGAAAACTTAGGGAGGCTCATAAATCAGGCCCAATAAAAGTAGCTATTTCAAAAATGCCACATATTTAATATCTGATACTTTGTATGTTAGCACAGCTTCCCTGATGGCTTCATGGTAACCTGTCTGCCAATGCCCGAGACAGAAGGTCAATGGGTCGGGAAGATTCCCTGGAGAAGAAAGTAACAATCCACTCCAGTATTCTTGTCTGGGAAATCCCATGGACAGAGCAGCAGGGCGGCCTGCAGTCCATGGGGACACAAAGAATCAGACACAACTTAGCAACAAAACAACAACAGCAACAAGACCATTTGGCATTTGCTCAGATCCCCTGGGATCACTTTTAACCATTCAGTTTTCATGCACACGTTGCTCAGTTGGTGCTACCTGCTCACATCACTGCAGCCTTTTCAGAGTCTCGCCCTTAGATAATGGAAGCTCTGGTCTGGGAGTCACACTCCTTCCCTACTCTGTGCCCTAGTGGTGGCCTCAAGGCAAGAGCTATTCTGCGGTCCAGAGCCCCACTGTGGGAACAAGCCTGAGACTCCACCTAAAGCCCCATCCTTGCTTAGCGTCTTCTGTTCCATCCTGCTTCCCACACTTCCTCCCAGGTTTCTTTTGAAAACACCACCTCATTACATGTCCACAAACCCCCATCTCCAAAGGGTTTGCTCTCCCAGAAGTGGAGCCCTAGACAAAGCACATGTAAGGGAAACCATACTACACCGAAGGGTCCAGGGCACTTACTAACCTTCAAGGACCATTTTCCAGTTCAGAATTCTATCATGGAATGTTTCTTCTTGCCCAAAGTGTAGAATATAAATCCTCCTTGATTGTGCTCTATACAAAAAAGAATATAGCTGGATAGAGTGGAGTCTTTTGTTTTTAGCAAGAAGGCTGCAAACTCAAGACAACAGGCAAAAAAAAAGCAGGGTTAACAGGCAAATAGCAGGTGTTTTGTCAGTCCCATAAAGATAGTAAGCAATTGAACAAGACTCCATTAAGTGAAGTGAGTTTTGAACATGCACAGATGTAAGTCCAAGGACTTCTTGGAAATAGTCACCTCTCCCTCTCTAACAGACCCTAAATAGATGTCTATGACACATCAAATGCCCCAGGGAGCCAGTTGGCTGTGCCAGTCCACTTCTACTCCCTTCAGTTCAGAACGTATGTTGTCATCAGCTAATAATCTAACTAAATATTATGTTAATTGATTACATGGGAGGACAAGGCATACTTGGTGTTTCTCCAACAACTAAGTTAAATAAGATGAATGCTTCAGAGAGGCTAAATAAAGCACAGAAAAGGAGGCAAGAAAATTCAGCTGTTTGGATTAGGTGTGGGAGAGTCAATAGAGAAAGACTGAAAACAAATTGTAAAGCTCTAGAAGGAGTTGGATTCTTTTTAACAATTTGAATACAAAGTTCTCCAGCCACTTTCAAGAAACAAAGACTGCAAATATCAGATGGTGAATTATTGATTAGTTTGTGTAAAAAAGATAATATAGACGATCAAACAGTGGCCCCACACTCAGAGCAAGGCCTTGGTGCCCTCCGCTCAAAAAAATCTAGAAAATGAATGGACAGCAGTGTATTTTAACTTAAAAAAAATAAACATTAAAAATATGGAATTTGGGTATCTCACCCCACTCCAGCACTCTTGCCTGGAAAATCCCATGGACGGAGAAGCCTGGTGGGCTGCAGTCCATGGGGTCGCGAAGAACCCACATGACTGAGCGATTTCCCTTTGACTTTTCACTTTCCTACGTTGGAGAAGGAAATTGCAACCCACTCCAGTGTTCTTGCCTGGAGAATCCCAGGGATGGGGGAGCCTGGTGGGCTGCCGTCTATGGGGTCACACAGAGTTGGACACGACTAAAGTGACTTAGCAGCAGCAGCAGCAGCAGCACTTCTTTTTAACCACACTAACTGCTGGAGTTGATTATGTCAGATGTAAGGATTTCAACTAAATAATGAAAGCTCTAAAATGATGCTGTGACTTCTCACCTCAGACAACGTGAGATGACATTTTTACATCAGAGGGGCGGCGACAGCACCTGGAGGTCAAAGAGTCTGGGCTAATCAGTAGAAGGCTTCCTTCCTCATGTTGGTTTAGGTTGATCACCTAAGTCTGATATCAGAATCCCACTCCATGATGGTCATGGTTGTCATATTTCCATATCCTACTGTGTCGTAAATGATATATTCAGTATTCCTTAGAATGAAATTAACTATTCTAACTCAGTCCCTGTGTCACTCTTTCAAATACAGAAGTAAAGGACTCCTCTTTGTATCTACCTGTCAGGGTGTTATGGTTGAGTGACCTGTAATGAGTATCAGAATCCAGGATTTAGTGTGAAGAAGAGGCAAAACCCAATCCTGACAAGACTCTTAGCTGCCATATTACTCACACTGTTGCCCCAGAACCATACCCCGGCTCCTCCCTCCAGTAAACCCACAGAAAACCACACCTAACCACTCTCTCTGGCTGTGTTCACAGCGCAGGAATAAGACTATAACTTGCGTCAGCTGATTCAGCTTTGAAAGTGGGACGAAGGGCCCCCTGAGTCTCATTACCATCTCACTGTAACAGTAAGAATGTCTGTGTGCACCAAGATGGTTCAACCTGCTTCCCAAACAGATGCTAAAGGACCGTACAAGGGTTGAAAAGAGGTGGCATCCCAGTTCCAGGAAGGACCCCGCCAACTCCCAGAAATCCAATGCATATGCCTCCCTCTCATTAGTCCTGCCCTTCAAATCTTACCTTAATTCTCCCGCAGGCAAGAAGTTATTTGTGAACAAAGTTTCTGCTTCTACGTTCTCTGGCCACTGATTAAAGCTTGTGCTGCTTTAATCTCAGATTTGATTTTGTTTTTTGACTGTGTGAACCTGAATGGGAAAAGAACCCTTCTGAATGAGGGACGGGCCCTTGGCTGGGCTAGGGTCCAAGCAGGGATCCATTTGACCTAATTTGGCGAGACTTATTGTTTGTTAAGGGATGATTTACAATGTACTGCCTTCTGCCAGGTACTTGTGCCCCTGTATACCTGAATTGGTGGCTTTCGGTCCTTAGAATTTAAAGCAGTAGCTCACCCGACTAGCTGGTGCAGAAGGAAAGAAAAGACTGCTGGCCTAGTTCTGTGTGCACAGCTCAATGGGTCATTTCGAAAGTACAGTGGTTATCAGGTTGGCTTTGTATCCGTAAATTCTCTGTACAGCTCAGAGTCAATCCTGCCAAACAACTTTTGTTTGTAAAGCTCTATTGCTTCAGCCCTATCTTTTCCTCACAAACCATTTCTAAATTAAAGTCAGAAACATTATAATTCTGAGGAACAAGAGAAAGTGAAATACCTCAAATTTATCCTTACCTTCTAGGTAACAGGACTAGATCTTTCTTCGTAAGGAAACCCAGTCATCCAGCAAGCCTACCATCTTTTTTGCCATTAAAGCACACAATTTGAACATCTCTCCTACATATCACAGGACCTTAAGTCCCTAATCTCAAAAAGCTTAGTTTGGAACCAAAAAATAAATGGATTATATAAACAAATCCAAATACACAGATATAGGCAGCACTAAGGAATACCCTGCCCAGGTGCTGTGGAAGGACAGAGGGAAAATACTGGAGCTTAAGAGGGAGCAGGGTTTTAAGAAAAGCTTCTTGAAGCATCAGTTTTGAAAGACAAGGAGAAACTGACTTGTAAGGAAGAGTATAGGGAAGTGGAAGAGGGATGATATTGTAGGCAGACAGTAGAACAAAGGTCCAGCTGCAAGAGAACATAGAAACCAAATAGGCCACATGGAAGAGAAAATGCTGGAAAGGTATGCAAGGGCTCAATCATGCCCATCCTTGTAATCCATACTAAGGAAATGGAAAGTGAATGATGAAGTCAAATTTGTGTTTTAGAAGATGAATAAAAGAAGCCAGCTTGTAAACATCAAATAAGTAGATATGACAGAAAACAATTTAAAAGCAAACAGTGTGAAATGGATAAAGTGAAAAGGACACTGTGACAGTTACTAGTATCATTTCTCTTTCTTGCTAACTGAACCCCTTCTCTGCCCAGCCCTGTGCAGGATACGACCACTTGTAGTTAAAAGGAGAACTGAGAAAGGGTTCCTGATGCTGCTAAGTCGCTTCAGTCGTGTCCGACTCTGTGCGACCCCATCGACGGCAGCCCACCAGGCTCCCCCGTCCCTGGAATTCTCCGGGCAACAACACTGGAGTGGGTTGCCATTTCCTTCTCCAATGCATGAAAGTGAAAAGTGAAAGTGAAGTCGCTCAGTCGTGTCCAACTCTTAGTGACCCCGTGGACTGGAGCCCACCAGGATCCTCCGTCCATGGGATTTTCCAGGCAAAAGTACTGGGGTGGGGTGCCATTGCCTTCCCCGAATTTTACTCTCTAGGGTTCCTGTTTCTTCTTATTTCTTTCAAACGAAAGGAGTAGATACTTGTTTTCAAGAAACCTTTAAAAATAAGTTTATAAAACAGTAAAGTAACTTCACAGTGTATGATACAACAAGGACATGAATATTTATAGAAAGAATACATTGGACACATCATGACATAATTCTATGTACTTCCATGTCGTAAGTTTATTGCTAAATTTGTAGAGTTACGAGTAAAGAGGGGACAATATGGAAGCTTTAAGTTGGTCTTTAGACTTGTTAAATGCAGAGTACATGCATTTGACTCATCTGGGCACATGAGTATATTGGTCTCTCACAGACCAAACTGACCAGATAATGTGATGACTGAGACAGATCTGGATATTAAATGATGCCTGTGGCAATTCCTAGTAAGAGAATTGCAATAAAAGCTCCTAGGTTTTGAAGAAAGGCTTTGTTTCCTTTAGCAAGGGATTTTTCTTTCAGAAATTGTGTCTAGGAGGATCAGATAACACAGAGTTTCTGAAGAAGATACTTGAGTTTTAGACTCTACAGATCAGAGATCCAATATCTACCACAATGTAAAAATAAAGCTGAGTACACCTTCCAGCATTCCATCAAGCTCTGAAAGACCAAATAAATTGTACAAGCAGATTGTTTACATGCCCACAGAGCCTACCACTCTGCTGTTTCATCCTCAACCAGAGCTTATGGTCTCAAAGGGGGTTCCCTTAACAAGCTGTTGAGTACCAAGGATGGTTGGCTTCCTAGGTGGCCCTAGCAATAAAGAACCTGCCTGCCAATGCTGGAGACATAAGAGACGTGGGTTCACGTGATCCCTGAGTTGGGAAGATTCCCTGGAGCAGAGCATGGTAACCCACTCCAGGATTCTTGCCTAGAGAATCCCGTGGACAGAGGAGCCTGGTGGGCTACAGTCCAGAGGGTCACAAAGAATCAAGTACAACTGAAGCGACCAAGTATGCACACACACACCAAGAATGGTTTTGCAGGAGAAGAGCTGTTGTCCCCTCTGAGTAGGCTCTACAGGTTTAGAGACCCTGACAGGTAAGCCTGAAGGACAAGGGAGTAGGGGAAATCTCCAGTTCGGTAGGACATTGAGTAGTGCCTAATATAGTTTTGGCTGAATGAAGATGAGGCTTTAGGCCAGACTTTGTACCATGTTTTGGACTTGTGGTCAAGGTGATGGAAGAAGGCTGATTGGAAGACTGAGGACATGATAAGAATACAGAAAATTAGGAATGGATCCAGAGCATGAGAGTGATCAGGAGTCTACTGAACAAGCATGAAAAAAGAGGCCAAGCTAACCTGATTCCATCGTTACTTATTCATGTAACTGAGAGCCTCTTCTGTGGTGAGCCCCTTCTGGTGAGCATTTGCACAGAACCCAAATAAGGCAGCTGTGGCTTCAGGGAGGTTCTTTCTCTCTGTTCCTTTCCTGCATCAAAGCGAACCAGGCTATGCTACAGCTGACTGCCACTGCAGATTGCCACTGAGGACTTCCGGAACACTCCATGTGCCATTTTTTTATCCCACCTAAACTGGCTGTGAAGGGAGTTCCTTGATCAGAAACAAAGGCCAGGGACTAATTCAAATGTAACTCCCCATTTTATGTTCCCTATCAATGAAGTTGTTAACCTTTTAACACGGTGGAGTGGTCTCTAAGAACCTAGCTCGGCAATCTCACAGGGCGTCTTCTTCCACCTTGGAAGTTACTTGACATAGCTACTTGGCAGAGTACTGATTAGGCTCTGAACTGCATGCTAAATAAGGCACTGTCTCGTCATAGTTACAAGATGTGGATCTAAGAACCATATACTGTCTAAAAATGATAGCTGATTAACCCATTTTCCCATTTTTAAGTCACTGTCCCTTTAATGTCCATTCATCCTTTCTTTTAATACTTAAGGGAAGACTTTTACCATGGGACAGTTTGGTTCTTCTGAATTGGAAGCTAAAACTCGTCATTTGAACTCTTCATGCCAAGGAAAAAATAGCAGAAAAGTGGAATACTCTCTTAGGTGGGCTGGTTGACCGTGACTAATAAGACAATTTGCAATTACTGCTGTACAACTAGGAGGAATATGATAGGAACTTAGTGGATCCCTTTCTCTTTTTGATATGTTGTGGGTGAGGTTAATAGGGGACTATCTATAGGGAAGAGCACCAAGAACTGAAACAGCTCAAGAACCAAGGTTTGGGCTACCCTGCTGGGGAAATACCAGAGGGATGGGCTCAAGGTGAGATCACAGAATGAGTAATAGCAAATAGAAGGCATGAGTATCAGCTCTGGCTTAGGGATAAGCAGCAAGAAAGAATGACCATAGCCTGTGCTGTGACTTAGACTAAAATGTCTTCTCTTCTATCCATACTTTATGCGGTGTGTGCTGCTGGTAGTAAAGCATTTCTTTTGGACCATAGACTGAAACAGAATTTGAAGGGGAATATCATCTAAAGCAGAGCTACTCAAAGTAGGGGGGATCTGCAGGCTGGTGCCAGTCAGTGAGCTGTTTATTACTGGTTCATAACACCAAAAATATAGGAGTACAGAGTCAGTATTTAAAATTACTCTGTCAAATTGGTATCAAAATCTTTATGCCTATTGTATGTAATAATAAAAAAATCGAGGCTTGCATTTTATGTTCTTTTGAATTTCATTTTTCTAGAAATTCATTTTTATTACATCTTCCCAATGAATTTGTCCATGACAGATAAGAAACAAAACTTTACTGTTCCTTTAACTACAGAGCTGAGAAGCACTGATTTTAATGAGCATTGGCTTTGTCAAATCTATTACTACTCCTGGATGCAGCACCTGTTTAGGGGGAGAAGTCTGGTTCACAGAACTTTAGTCAGTATGCAGAGAGAAGGGGCAGCAAATAGATACGGTTCCAGAAACAACTTGGAAGGTAAAGGTAGTTGGGAACTAGGATCATAAATGAAGAGAACAATGGGGTCAAGGAATGTTGTTCAGTGTGTTTGTAGGCCTGGGAAAAGAGGGAAGGAAGGGGTGGCGGTGCATCCATGGAAGGGCTAGGGTCGAGAGAAAGATCTGAGGGGGCAGAGGTTAGACAAGGAGGAATTACCAGAAGACAGGATTGCTCAAGATGTGGATAGATGAGAGAATTTATATTTCTCAAAGAGAGTGGTAGCCAATCTTTGAAGAGTAGGGACTGGAGGCCCATATGAGGAGAAGCAGAACCATCATGCCACAGTGAATCATGCTGGGCCTGGAACTCACCACCTGTGCAGATGAGAACATGGGCGAGGATGCCTCGCTTTGAAAAACCCTCTTAGTAGTGTTGGTTGGTATCTCCCTCTATCTCTCTGCCTGAATTTGCCAGTGTCTATTGAACCCAGGAGCCTCCACAGAAGAATTTCTAGCTACAGAAACGAGTAGAGTCTCACCTTCCAGTAAACAACATTTGAACAGCATATGAGAATCACCACCTGAGCAAAGACTGATGTGCTGGGCAGCTTTTCTGGCACCAGCTCCATCCTTTCCATAGGTCATGCTCCCACTGGGCAGACCTGCCAAGGTTCCAGCTTCCACAAGGTGACCTCATTCTCGGGATCCCACAGCATCGATTCCTTTCATCATAGAGGTAGCATCCTCCTGTTTCCTAAGTTCCTCACTCTCTTCTATTTGATTTCCCTACTTTTCTACCACCTGGTTTCTGGGATTAAATACTCTCTGTTGTAAATACTTGAAATGGATGCTATTTTCCCAGAAAGACTGTCTGTGGATCAGATAAGTTCACTCACACTAGTCCCTGGGGTATCTATAATTATCACATTTTCCTCTGAGTTTATACCAGAAATGTCTATCTTTGACCTCAGCTCTTTGACCTCTTACTTTGTAAAGGCCACCTAGAGTAGGAAAGCCAAATGGTAACCATCTGCATACCCTGTACCTTCAAAACAGGTGATCAAAAGCAATATCACATCCTGATATTTTCAAAGGCTTGAAAGAGGTGCATGTGGATTGTTATTTAGTCGCTAGTGGAGTCGCTCAGTCATGTCCGACTCTTTATGACCCCATGGACTGTAGCCTACCAGGCTCCTCCCTCCATGGGATTCTCCAGGCAAGAGTACTGGAGTGGGTTGCCATTGCCTTCCCGACCCAGGGATCGAACCCGGGTCTCCCACATTCTAGGCAGATGCTTTAACCTCTGAGCCACCAGGGAAGCATGTGGATTGTTGTTGTTTAGTTGCTAGGTTGTATCTAACTCTGAGACCCCATGGACTGTATTGTAGCCTGCCAGGCTCCTTTGTCCACGGGATTTCCCAGGCAAGAATACTGGAATGGGTTGCCATTTCCTTCTCCAGGGAATCTTGCTGACCCAGGAGTTGAAACTGTGTCTCCTGCACTGACAGGCAGATTATTTACTGCTGAGCCACCAGGGAAGCCCATACATGTACATAGTCAGACTTTAGTCAGACTTTATTCTCATCTAGTTCCCTAGTTTAGTCATTGCAAACATTGATAACAATTGAATTTAAAAAAAAACCAAAAAAAAAAAAAAAGTAAAAAACAAACAAAAAACTCCAAAAAACAAAAACTAGACTATAAGGGCTGAATCATCAATTTAATTCCTAAAAATTCCATGTTTGATTTGAACCAAAGATTTCTGCTTGTCGGATATTTCCCGAGCCCTGATTACTGCACTGCCTTCGGATCTCTGACCACACCCACCTGGGCTGCAAACACTTGCCTTCAGCATGGTTCTTAACTCTGCTGAGTTTAGGGATCTCATTTTCATTGCATCTTCTCCGCAGTCTGAGCCTACAAAAACAGTTGCCAACGTGCATTTTTAAAGGACTCTGCAGCCTGGCTCAGCAATCTGTTTCTTAGGAAAGAAGATTTTTCTGAGCTCCAACAGCAGAACAAAATGAGAGGTAGGTAGGCCAGACACATACATATTCAAACTAATTTTTTTTTTCTTTTTAGTTTTTGTAGACTTTGACAGCAAAGAAAACCCGAGAATGATAAAGAGGAAGGCATTCAATGTTACCTAGTGTAGGACAGTACTCAGCAATGGTTTGCACTCACCAGGCCATCAAACTTGAAATTAAAGCTGGCTGCGTAGGCTAGCTCATTGAATACAGACTACCTGGTGAGGACTGCTGCAATGATTTCAGCAGATCTGAATTTCTTAAATCTCCTTTGAGAATGTGTTCTTCACTGTATCCTCTAAGGCACGTATGTGCTGAATTTAAATTACTTTGTTACTCAGAGAACAATGGTGAAAAGAGAGATAAGGTGTTGGGCTGTGTAGGGTTGCCAGAAAAAACATAGGACACCCAGTTAAACTTGAATTCAGATAAACAACTAATAATATTTCAGTACAAGTATGTCTGAGGCAATATTTGGAACATACTCATACTCTTGCTCAGTCATCAGTCATATCTGACTCTTTGTGACCCTGTGGACTGTAGCCCACCAGGCTCTGCTGTCCACAGGATTCTCTAGGCACGAATACTGCAGTGGGTTATCATTTTTTCCTCCAGGGGAGCTTACTAACCCAGGGGTCACACTTGTGTCTCCTACCTCTCCAGCATTGACAGGCAGATTCTTTACCACTAGTGCCACCTGGGAAGCCTCACTCATACTGCCACCTGGGAAGCCTCACTCATACTAAAACAAGTCATTTATTGATTATCTGGAATTCAGATTGAACTGGGAGTCTTGTGTTTCTGTTTGTCAATTCTGGCAACTGTACCGTGGGGGCAGCTGGCATTAGCTTCTTCTCATATGAAGACAACTTGGCTGCTTTGGCAGGGGCACACACACACATACAGAAGTGGTTAAGAACTAAGGCTAGAGAGTGAGGTCGCCTACATTTGAATTGTATCACTTCCACCTAATGCCTCTGATCTTGGACCAGAGCCAGGAACACAATTCGAGTGGTCAGCGTGCTTCATCAGCTTTCACTCTCTTAATTTTGGCAACAGCTACCCACACACTCAGCAGTGCCCCCAAGGAAATGCCCAGTTGCCTGAAGGGAAGAGGTTAGTAAGACATCTGGCAACCTCTTATCATGAGATTTCACATTTCTGTCCCAGATCATAGAAGGGAGCTTCCCTGCCTTTTATCCCAGTAAGAGCCCATCAGATCAGATCAGATCAGTCGCTCAGTCATGTCTGACTCTTTTCGACCCCATGAACTGCAGCACGCCAGGCCTCCCTGTCCATCACCAACTCCCGGAGGTCACTCAGACTCACATCCATCGAGTCAGTGATGCCATCCAGCCATCTCATCCTCTGTCGTTCCCTTCTCCTCCTGCCCCCAATCCCTCCCAGCATCAGAGTCTTCTCCAATGAGTCAACTCTTCGCATGAGGTGGCCAAAATACTGGAGTTTCAGCTTCAGAGCTAATTCCAAATACTACCTTTCTCTAGGTGTCTGTTGAATGCAGCCCACCATCAGGATCAGTTGGGGGTTTTGTTTTTGGTAGCAACAGAAAGGAACCCAGGATAACAAGCAAAACATGGTTTTAAAGGGAAGGAATTAAAGTTGCTCACATGATTCAAACAAGGGCTGCACAAACCAGCTTCAAGAAGGACAGGAGTAGGAACAGTGAGATGTCAAAACCCAGCTGCAGAAGCCTGAGGTCACTGCACCAGGTCCCTACTTGAGATGACCCCTGCTTTTCTACCTCTGTCAGGTTTCCAAATCATTTGGGTACTCTACTGAATCCGGGTGTTCTATTCCTGGGTCAAAATGATAAGGCACAAGGACTGAGAACGATGACACAGCCAGAGCCCTTGAAGGAGTGGATGTGAGCTGAGCGCACATCCTCGTGGGCACCTACTGTAAGCTTTATCCCAGAACCCCATCAGGATTCTATTATAATAATCAGTAATGCTCAAAATTCTCTAAGCTAGGCTTCAACAGTACATGAACCGAAAACTTCCAGATGTTAAAGCTGGATTTAGAAAAGGCAGAAGAACCACAGATCAAATTGCCAACAACCACTGGATCATAGAAAAAGCAAGAGAATTCCAGAAAAACATCTACTTCTGCTTCATTGACTATACTAAAGCCTTTGTGTGGATCACAAAAAACTGTGGAAAATTCTGGAAGAGATGGGAATACCAGACCACTTGACCTGCCTCCTGAGAAATCTGTATGCAGGTCAAGAAGCAACAGTTAGAACCAGACATGGAATAATCGACTGGTTCCAAATTGGGAAAGGAGTACCTCAAGGCTGTATATTGTCACACTGCTTATTTAAGTTATATGCAGAGTACCTCATGTAAAATGCTGGACTGGATGAAGCATAAGCTGGAATCAAGATTGCTGGAAGAAATATCAATAACCTCAGGTACACAGATGACATCACCCTTATGGCAGAAAGCGAAGAGGAACTAAACAGCCTCTTGATGAAACTGAAAGAGGAGAGTGAAAAAGATGGCTTAAAAACTCAACATTCAAATACTAAGATCATGACATCTGGTCCTATCACTTCATGGCAAATAGATGGGAAAACAATGGAAACAGTGACAGACTTTATTTTTCAGGGCTCCAAAACACTGCAGATGGTAACTGCAGCCATGAAATGAAAAGAGCTTGCTCCTTGGAAGAAAAGCTATGACAAACCTAGACAGCATATCAAAGTAGAGATATTACTTTACTGACAAAGGTCCGTCTAGTCAAAGCTATAGTTTTTCCAGTAGTTATGTATGGGTGTGAGAGTTGGACTATAAAGAAAGCTGAGTGCTGAAGAACTGATGCTTTTGAACTGTAGTGTTGGAGAAGACTCTTGAGAGTCCCTTGGACTGCAAGGAGATCCAACCAGTCAATCCTAAGGGAAATCAGTCCTGAATATTCACTGGAAGGACTGATGCTGAAGCTGAAACTCCAATACTTCGGCTACCTGATGTGAAGAACTGACTCCTTGGAAAAACCCTGATGCTGGGAAAGATTGAAGGCAAAGGAGAAGGGGATGACAGAGGATGAGACTGTTGGATGGCATCATGGACTCAATGGACATGAGTTTGAGCAAGCTCTGGGAGTTGATGATGGACAGGGAAGCCTGGCATGCTGCAGTCCATGGGGTCACAAAGAGTCAGACATGACTTAGTGACTGAACTGATAATCATAGATATAACAGATGTATGGATAGAACTTTCTGTTACAGAGAAGAAATGGAAAGAATTTAAATGTCCAATCAAGGGAAGATTAGAATAATAATATGGAGAAATAAAATACAGTATATAAAGGTACCTTATTAGATGTTTTTAAATGCTGGATTGATATTTCATGTTATAGGAAGCTCTCCTATGAAATTTATAATGCAAGTCAGAATTTTACCATGATTTGTTTCTGTTTTCTGATTTCAAAAATCTTCCCAAGAAAAAAACACTGTGAAATGATAAGTAAAAATAATGCATAACCCTAAGCTAGATGCCTCCCCGCCTCCCCATCCCAGAGGTTGACTCACTATATCTGAAGTGAGGGCTACATTTTCACAAACACTCCAGAGAGTTCCACCTCAGGTTGCACAGAGATCACATTTGAGAACAATGTTTTAGATGTTAGTGGAGGATATTGTTTGAAGGGTATCCTTCAAATGACTAGGGTCTCCAGGCTTGAAATAGTCTAATAAACTCTGAGAGTTCATCTGTTCTGCTAGCAGTCCTTGCCACTGTGTCATTTCTCTAATAGCATCTTTCCCTCCTTGGAGATCTTCCTAATTCACAATATGAGATTGAGAGAGGTGACACCCATCTAGCCCTTGCCTTTCACAGATAGACACCTGTGTTAGGTCCTAGGCTGCATAACAAATACCACACATTTAATAGCTTAGAACAACACACTTGTATTATCTCACAATCACAATAGCTTAACAGAATTTTGTACTTAGGGTGTCACCCGGCTGCATTCAAGGTTGTCAGCCGGGGCTGCTATCTCATCTGAGGCCTGTAGTCATTTTCCAAGATCACTGACTATCAGTGGAATCTGGTTCCTTGCAGCCATAGTGCTGAGGCCCCCCTACCCTCCTCAGGCACAGGGTCCTCTCCACCAAAGGGTGGTCTGCTGCTTCAAGGCCAGAAGGAACGTAGCTTCCTGCTTCAAAGTTCTGACCTCTGCTGAAGGACTCACTGCTTAGGGTCAGGCCCACTCAGAATTCTGTCTCTTGGTTACCTCAAAATCAACTGCAAATCAAGAAAAATCAACTTTGTCAGGGAGTGTATTCTAATCAAGGCTGTGACTACCAAATCATGTTTACAGACCCAGTCCACATTCAAAGGGAATCCTACAGAGTGTGTATACCAGCAAGCAAAAATCCTGGGGCCATCAGGGAGTTTGACCACCGTAAGAGCCAGCCTTTGAATGACCCTCAGTGATCAGACTCTAATATCCTACATTGGACTGGCACAGGTCTGTCTTACCAATAGAAAACTGCAGAAATGATATGTTCCTAATTGGGTTATAGAAGAACTATGTCCTTCAGTTTGGTTTCTCTTGCTTCCTGATTGTTCGCTGTCATGCTGTATGAGAAACCTCTGTAGAGAGATCTACGTGACAAGTAAATGACTCTCCCAACCAGCAACCACAGGAATGAGCCTGGAAGCAATTTCTCCAGCTTTTTCAGATGACTGCAGCCCTGACCAACATTTTACATCTTAACTGCAATCCAGTGGGAGACCTGGAGCCAGAAACATCCAGCTAAGTCGCTTCTGGGCTTCCACTGTGGCTCAGTTGGTAAAGAATCTGCCTGCAATACGGGAGACCTGGGTTCGATCTCTGGATTGGGAAGATCCCCTGGAGAAGGAAAGGGCTACCCACTCCAGTATTCTGGCCTGGAGAATTCCATGGACTGTATAGGCCATAGGGTCATAAAGAGTCAGACACGACTAAGCAACTTTCACTTTCACTTTCAAGCTGCTTCCAGATTTCTCACTCTCAGAAACTATGCGAGATGATAAATGTTTGTTGTTTTAAGCTGCTGGATTTGGGGATTATTTGTTATGCATCAGTAGGTAACCCATGCAACACTTGTCCCAGGCCTGACTAATCTAGAGAGAGAAACACACGTGTGTTCCTCTTCTCTAATAACACAGGAGAAGCACATATGCAGCAGGAGTTAATCAGCCCATAAAGAGAGGAGCAGAGAGCAAAGGTAGGCTGGATGGTGCAAGGGCAGCAGTGGTATCTTTTCAGCCTCTGGGTCCAGTCAGGTTTAATTTAGTCCCATGCTCATTATTCTCAGTATTATGAGCCAATGAATTCTTTCTCCCCGCTTTAAGTTCAGAGCCTTCCACAGTACATTTAGTCCTACTGAAAGTATTTTGGTCCTCTGTCCATCAAATAAATAAGCATAAATTTATACTGATATGCAGTGTAGTCAGCCCAAAGACCATAATTTGTCCCTCTTCCCCATCTCCTGATGGCTATGATTAGGCTACAATCTGGTTTCTGTCACTTGCAACTAGGAGGAGTTCTGATTCAAAAGCCCTCGTAGGATTACTTTCATGGGTCACTATGGTCATTTTCTTATTGCAACTTTTCCTCTAAGGTCATATTGGCTGGCCCTGAATCGTATGTTAGGTCATGCTCTTCAGGTTCCTTGAAAATAAGTTTTGTTTTCTTGTGTTTCTAAGAAAGTTCCTATGGCATTTTCTCCCAGGGAAGCCAGAGCATGCTGAGAGTCTAGCAATTTGACTAAATGATCTACATTTATCCAGGATAAATTTCCTCTATAGTGTACGGCATCTTGCTTCCTAACTTAGCTAATCAAACACTCTCTGGGTACCAAGCCAACTGTTCATACTGAAGCAGGCTGAGCAGTCATTGTGAAAAGAAACACAATAAACAAATCCCACGCATGAATCAAGCAAAGATTCTAAGAGGCAGTTTTTCCATCTAGTCTCAGTGCAAAGGAGTCTACAGAGGCCACAGTTAACCCACTGTTCATTCTGCTTCCTCCCAACTCTGAACCGTAGCAGTGAGTTTACATAGAACAAGACCTCTTTAGTGAGCCCCCTCATCCATATAACAATCCTATTGGATTTTCTTCTAGATATCAGCACTGCTGCCAAAATAACAGATAATGCATTTTAAATTGAAATTTATAATTATTAAACAAAGTCAAGAGGCCGAGTCCTAACTGCCCTTCCCCACATAATTCCTAATTTTGTCATTTCCTAGAATAATATAGAAGTATAGGCTCTAAATTCACCTCAACAGCATCATTTCTTACCAAATCAAATTTCTTTTACTTAGCCTAGTGACCATTCATAAAAACTGCCCTTAGAAAAACTTAAGTAATTCTGTTCATAGTGTTTGCCATTTGGTTCAATACATTCAGCATCCAGGAACTGAGTAAAAGGAGCTCAGAGAAATTGGTACTAACAATACCCGGCAGTTTTTTCCCCTAAAGATAGTTTTCTATCACACTGGTTAGGATCAGAGACTCTAGAATTAGATTACTTGGATTCAGAGCTCAGGTTTTCCATTTAAAACCATGTATCATTGGCCAAATTACCCAACTCCTCTTTGTCCAAATTACCCAACTCCTCTTTGTCCAATTTTACATCTGTAACATAGGGATAATTGTAATATCCATCTTGGAATCATTTTTATAAGAACTATTTTATGATATTCAAAAACACTTATAATACTACCTGGTACATGAAGTATTAAACAAACAGCCAGCACAGACTTTACTAAAATCTGTCTACATGGTACACAGCTAAGTATTAAACAAATAGCCAGCACAGACTATACTAAAATCTGATTGTTTATCTCCCAACTTACCACGGAAGATACTTTAGCATCATTCCAAAGAGGTATCACTATCGCATCTTGTGTAGCATTTGTGCTCTTCTACATGCTGTGGAAGAAATCAAATTAAGGTTATTTCAGAGTACTGGTATCCTCATATGACTAAAAAAAAAAAAAACCCACACATCTTCTTTACAGGAAGATATTATCCCAAGCTGAAAATCATTTCTACAACATTTTCACAAATATAGTTTCTGGCACACATTAAAAAATAACTAGGCACTCAGAGACAAGATAATAAACAGCAAATAGAACTCAGGTTGGTGTTTTTAGACAGAGATGTTAAAATAACCATACTTCCTTAGATTAAGGAGATAGGACAAGATGGAGAATTTTGGTAGAGGGTTGAAAACCATAAATAGAAATGACAAGAACTGGAAAATAATAACCAAAATTAGTGACAATTTAATAAATTGATTTAATACCCATTTAGACAGCCAAAAGGAATTAGTAGCCTGGATACTGATTGGCTTGAAAGAACTATCCCAAATGAAGCAAAGAAAAATTAAAGAGTGAGATTAGAAAGGAAGAAACTGAAGATACAGTGAGAAGGTATCATATAAGTGGAATTCTAGGGAGGGAAAAAAGAATGGGCAAGAAGAATTATTTGAAGAAATAATGGATAAAAATTTTTCAAAAATGAAAGACATCAATATACAAACTTAGAAGCCAAAACAATTCTAAAAAGAATAAAGAGAAAAACACCAGGGACCCAACCATGAAATTTTAAAAACCAAAGAAAAAGTTTTAAAGCAGCTGGACGTAAACAAAGGCAGACTGCCTTTAAAGGAACAACAATTAGGCAGATAGCTAACTTTTAATGGAGTTAATAGAAACCAGAAAACACAAGATATGTTCAAAATATTAAAAGAAAATAACTCCCAACCTAGAATTAGAAGTTTAGCAAAATAATATTTCAATAAGACTGAAATAAATAATTTTAATCAGTAGATCAGAATTTGTAGCCGTAGATCTGCACTAAAAAAGATACTAAAGGCATGCTTTGCAGCAGATGGAAAATAGTACCAGGAGACCCAGATTTAGAATGGAATGAAGAGCAAAGAAAACATGAATTTAAACAAATAAACTGATAATGATGATAATGACAATGATGACAGTGTTCAAAATATAAGCAGAACTAAAGGACATAACAATAATGGCTTAAAAGTTTAGGTGGTGGTGGCTTAGTCACTAAGTCGTGTCCGACTCTTGCAGTCCCGTGGACTGTAGCCTGTCAGGCTCCTCTGTCCATGGGATTCTCCAGGCAAGAATACTGGAGTGGGTTGCCATTTCCTTCTCCAGGGGATCTCTCTGACCCAGGAATTGAAACCGGGTCAACTGCATTGCAGGCAGATAATTTACCAACTGAGCTATGAGGGAAGCCCCAAGAAAGAGGGGCTAATCAGAGATTAAAGAGTTGATATATCTAAAAGGAGCCTCAGGTTCTTGTATTGCCCATGAAGAAGGTAAAAACCAATGAATATAAGGATTTGAAAACCAAAAATGTATGTCATAATTTTATGGTTAACCAGTTTACTGGTTACCAAATTGTGTAACTTTCAAGGTAGTAAAGAAAAAAAATGAGTAATAAATTTTTGATAAAGCCAGAAAGAAGAAACTCTTAGAGGGGGGAAAAAATAAAAAATAAAATAGATGGGACAAATAGAAGGCACTAAATATGCCAGACACAAAACAATTCCTGTAGAGTCAAGAATTTTAAATCCTTGCTAAATTTGCATGATTTAAATTGCAAGATATTCTAACCCAGGCAAAAAATTCTAAACACGCAAAATTATAAGGTTTAAGGATTTATACTTAGGTACTACAACCAAAAGGAAAGAGAAGGATATCATAAAAATTTGGAAGAGGCTTCCTTTGAGGGAGAGAGATGGTAGTAACTTGGAGGAAACATGAAGGATTAGCAATGTCTGACTGCTTGGCTAGCCAGGTGGTGGTTACCTGATAGGTTTTTGTTCTCTGCTGATTCACTTAACTACATGCATGTTTGTGTACTTCTCTGTATTTATTCTATGTATAAAAAAAAAAAAAAAAGGAAGATAATCTTCAGAAATACACAGTTAAAATAAGGCATACAATAGTGTACATATTATGATGATCTTGTTAGCATAAAAAAGTTCACATACTATATACATGATTATATTCACAGTATGTACATGATTATATTCACACAGATCATTTTTCAAGACATAAATAGTAAATTTAATATGGCCTATTGCCTCTAAGAGGGGACACTAGACTCTGGTGAAGTTTATGGAAGAAAGAGGCTAATTTTCATCTGAATGCTTTTATTGTAAACTTCTGAATTTTTTTTAAAAAACTCTTTTCTTCAGATCAGATTAGATCAGATCAGTCGCTCAGTCGTGTCCGACTCTTTGAGACTCCATGAACTGCAGCACGCCAGGCCTCCCTGTCCATCACCAGCTCTCGGAGGTCACTCAGACTCACATCCATTGAGTCAGTGATGCCATCCAGCCATCTCATCCTCTGTCGTCCCCTTCTCCTCCTGCCCTCAATCCCTCCCAGCATCAGAGTCTTCTCCAATGAGTCAACTCTTCGCATGAGGTGGCCAAAATACTGGAGTTTCAGCTTTAGCATCATTCCTTCCAAAGAAATCCCAGGGCTGATCTCCTTCAGAATGGACCGGTTGGATCTCCTTGCAGTCCAAGGGACTCTCAAGAGTCTTCTCCAACACCACAGTTCAAAAGCATCAATTCTTTGGTGCTCAGCCTTCTTCACAGTCCAGCTCTCACATCCATACATGACCACAGAAAAGACTATAGCCTTGACTAGGCGAACCTGTGTTGGCAAAGTGATGTCTCTGCTTTTGAATATGCTATCTAGGTTGGTCATAACTTTCCTTTCAAGGAGTAAGCATCTTTTAATTTCATGGCTGCAATCACCATCTGCAGTGATTTTGGAGCCCAGAAAAATAAAATCTGACACTGTTTCCACTGTTTCTCCATCTATTTCCCAGGTAGTGATGGGACCAGATGCCATGATCTTCGTTTTCTGAATGTTGAGCTTTAAGCCAACCTTTTCACTCTCCACTTTCACTTTCATCAAGAGGCTTTTTAGTTCCTCTTCACTTTCTGCCAGAAGGGTGGTGTCATCTGCATACCTGAGGTTATTGATATTTCTCCCGGCAATCTTGATTCCAGCTTGTGTTTCCTCCAGTCCAGCATTTCTCATGATGTACTCTGCATATAAGTTAAATAAGCAGGGTGACAATATACAGCCTTGACGTACTCCTTTTCCTATTTGGAACCAGTCTGTTGTTCCATGACCAGTTCTAACTGTTGCTTCCTGACCTGCATACAGATTTCTCAAGAGGCAGATCAGGTGGTCTGGTATTCCCATCTCTCTCAGGATTTTCCACAGTTTATTGTGATCTACACAGTCAAAGGCTTTGGCATCGTCAATAAAGCAGAAATAGATGTTTTTCTGGAACTCTCTTGTTTTTTCCATGATCCAGCGGATGTTGGCAATTTGATCTCTGGTTCCTCTGCCTTTTCTAAAACCAGCTTGAACATCAGGAAGTTCACGGTTGACATATTGCTGAAGCCTGGCTTGGAGAATTTTGAGCATTACTTTACTAGCGTGTGAGATGAGTGCAATTGTGCAGTAGTTTGAGCACTCTTTGGTATTGCCTTTCTTTGGGATTGGGATGAAAACTGACCTTTTCCAATCTTGTGGCCACTGCTGAGTTTTCCAAATTTGCTGGCATATTGAGTGCAGCACTTTCACAGCATCATCTTTCAGGATTTGGAATAGCTCCACTGGAATTCCATCACCTCCACTAGCTTTGTTCCTAGTGATGCTTTCTAAGGCCCACTTGACTTCACATTCCAGGATGTCTGGCTCCAGGTCAGTGATCACACCATCATGATTATCTGGGTCGTGAAGCTCTTTTTTGTACAGTTCTTCTGTGTATTCTTGCCACCTCTTCTTAATATCTTCTGCTTCCGTTAGGTCCATACCATTTCTGTCCTTTATCGAGCCCATTTTTGCATGAAATGTTCCTTTGATATCTCTGATTTTCTTGAATAGATCCTTAGTCTTTCCCATTCTGTTGTTTTCCTCTATTTCTTTGCATTGATCGCTGAAGAAGGCTTTCTTATCTCTTCTTGCTATTCTTTGGAACTCTGCATTCAGATGTTTACATCTTTCCTTTTCTCCTTTGCTTTTTGCTTCTCTTCTTTTCGCAGCTATTTGCAAGTCCTCCCCAGACAGCCATTTTGCTTTTTTGCATTTCTTTTCCATGGGGATGGTCTTGATCCCTGTCTCCTGTACAATGTCACAAACCTCATTCCATAGTTCATCAGGCACTCTATCTATCAGATCTAGGCCCTTAAATCTATTTCTCACTTCCACTGTATAATCATAAGGGATTTGATTTAGGTCATACCTGAATGGTCTAGTGGTTTTCCCTACTTTCTTCAATTTCAGTCTGAATTTGGCAATAAGGAGTTCATGGTCCGAGCCACAGTCAGCTCCTGGTCTTGTTTTTGCTGATTGTATAGAGCTTCTCCATCTTTGGCTGCAAAGAATATAATCGATCTGATTTCGGTGTTGACCATCCGGTGATGTCCATGTATAGAGTCTTCTCTTGTGTTGTTGGAATAGGGTATTTGCTATGACCAGTGCATTTTCTTGGCAAAACTCTGTTAGTCTTTGCCCGGCTTCATTCCGTATTCAAATGTGAAGCCAAAACAAGCGTAGCATTTGATGAGGTCATTATTTTCAAATTAACAACTGCATTCTGAAATCTTAATTTAAATCTGCAATGTATAACCAAGAATTTTAAATCGTTGCTCAATTTGTTCAAAAGATGGGTCAAATTTTCACAACCACGAAGGGAAGAAATGTGGCTTTCATTTTAAAGAGACATCCATGAATTGATTATCTTTCCACTTCTCCCAAGCAAATGGAGTAGAGATAGGTATAGATAATTCATTTTCATTTCAACTTGTTTCTAGACTGTTGATAGAAGCCTTCTATCTGCATTACAATGGAGTGCTACTAAGGACAAAAAGCAAACTTAGGGTAAACTGAATGGCTGAAATTAAGAATCTGCCATAAATCACGACACTCTAGGTTTTTAGTCATATGAACACAGGACCTGATCAGAATGCAATAATATGAATAATCTGAGTTATCAGAGCAACTAGAACTAAATGCAGGATACATTCCAGGAATTCAGCAACAAATGAAAAGAAAATGCCTGCTGTCTAGAAATCAAGAAGTGAGCTCCCTGGGATTTCTGTGTTAAAACATCTTTCTTTCTTTCTTTTTTTTTTTTTAATGGGTAGGGGGTGTATGAGAAATCTGTACTTTCTGATGAGTTTTGTTGTGAACCTAAATTTGCTCTGAACATCAAAATCTAGTAAAATTGTGTAATTTGGAAATGTTGATTATACTGTCCTATGTATGTAATTCGTTCAATTTGTAAACCCTGTTCAAACTTTTTTTTTTTTTTGCAGGGGAAAATGGACAAAGGAGAGGATCAATGAGGGTGGGAGGGAAATGGGAAGGAAAAAGGGGAGTGATGGTGGGGAGGAGTATATGTAATTTCTTAACTAATGGCTTTCTGTTTTTAATCACAAAGAACATTTAAAAAAATCATATTAAATTCATCTTATATTAGGAGGTTTGATCTGGAAATGAAAAGTTCATGAAACTAAAAGTCCAGTTTGGGTGTCCTCATCTTAGGCACATCTTGGTATTTTGTATTGGTAGGTCTATCTTTACCACAATATATTATTTAGGACAGGATCACATTTGTCACTTCTTCCTCCCTAATACCCAAAGTGGTACCAGACCCATAAAATAGGCAATAAACATTTACAGAATGAACAATTAAGTCTATTTTTTTTTAATTTTTTAAAAAAACTCTGAGTGAATTGAATTTTTTTGAGGCACATAAGTGAATGTGTTTTCCTCTTTACTTTGTCTATTACAGCCAGATTGTATGAGTGGGGTATTAAAGTCTCCCACTATTATTGTGTTGTTGTATATTTCTTCTATCATACTAATTAATGTTTGTCTTAGATATATCAATGCTCCAATGTTGGGTGCATATATAATTGTTATAACTTCTTTTTGGATTGTTCCTTTAAGTCGTTATGTGTAACCTTCATTGTCTCCTTTTCAGGACCTTTATTTTAAAGTCAATTTTATCTGATATGAGTATTACTACTCCTGTTTTCTTTTGGTCCATATTTGCATAGAAAATCTTTTTCCAGCCCTTCATTTTCAGTCAGTATATATCCCCTATTTTAAGGTGGTTCTCTTGTAGCCAACATATAAAGGGGTCTAGTTTTTGTATCCATTCGACCCATTTTAATCTTTTGGTTATCTCTTGTAGACAAGGTATGTAGGGGTCTTGTTTTTATATCAATTTGGCCAGTCTTTGTCTGTTGATTAGGGCATTCAGCCCATTAACGTTTAAAGTAATTATTAATGAGTAAGATTTACTTTGTTGTTTGGGGTTCAAATTTATACACCCTTTTAGTGATTCCTATCTAGAGAATGTCCTTTAATTTTTGTTGGAGAAATGGTTTAGTGGTGCAAAATTCTCTCAACTTTTGCTTATCTATGAAGCTTTTGATTTCTCCTTCATATTTGAATGAGATCCTTGCTGGATACAATAATCTGGGCTGTAAGTTATTTTCTTTCATCACTTTAATTATGTCTTGCCATTCCCTCCTGGCTTGGAGAGTTTCTATTGAAAGATCAGCTGTTATCTTTATGGGAATTCCCTTGTGAGTTATTTGATGTTTTTCCCTTGCTGCTTTTAATATTTGTTCTTTATATTTAATCTTTGTTAACTTGATTAATATGTGTCTTGGGGTGTTTCGCCTTGGGTTTATCCTGTTAGGGACTCTCTGGATTTCTTGAACTTGAGTGGTTATTTCCTTCTCCATTTTAGGGAAGTTTTCAACTATTATCTCCTCAAGTATTTTCTCATGGTCTTTCTTTTTATCTTCTTCTTCTGGAACTCCTATGATTCGAATGTTGGAGCGTTTAATGTTATCCTGGAGGTCTCTGAAATTATCCTCATTTCTTTTGATTCGTTTTTCTTTTTTCTCCTCTGATTCATTTATTTCTAGGATTCTATCTTCTAATTCACTAATCCTATCTTCTGTCTCTGTTATTCTACTATTTGTTGCCTCCAGGGTGTTTTGGATCTCATTTATTGCATTATTCATTATGTGTTGATTCTTTTTTATTTCTAGGTCCTTGTTAAACCTTTCTTGCATCTTCTCAATCCTTGTCTTCAGCTATTTAACTGTGATTCCATTTTGATTGCAAGATTTTGGATTAATTTCACTATCATTATTCAGAATTCTTTATCAGGTAGATTCCCTATCTCTTCCTCTTTGGTTTGGTTTGGTGGGCATCTATCCTGTTCCTTTAGCTGCTGGGTATTCCTCTGTCTCCTCATCTTGTTGAAATTGCCAGGTTTAGAGTGTCCTTACTATATTCTGGTAGTTTGTTGAATTCTCTTTACTGAGGCAGTTTACTGGTTTTTCAATAACTGATCTCTGTCCTGTTACAGAGTGGGCAGAGATGAATACCCAAATCTATGCTGGCAAGGTTCAGGCACTTGGATAGTCCTCAGAAGCACAGGCTCGGTTGAGTCTGCATTTTGTGCCCTTCCCAGGTCAGAGTAGCGCAGGTGATGAAGTGTTTAGCAAGCGCAGCTGCTGCGACTTATCGCCTCCCAGCCACTCAGTCTTTTGGGCATACAACTGGCGCACCTTCTCAGGCAGATGTTGACCATCCAGAGCCCCAAGAAGCGTTAGTTAACACAGAAACCTGCTTACAGTTTTGTAGTCTCTCTAGGGCTGTGATTGCCTGCTTCGGCTCTGGCTGCCTGTCACAGGAGTGGGATGGTCTGCAGCCGGCTATCTCTGTGCAGTCCTTTGTTCTGTACGTAATCCTGGTGGTGTCTTAGGTTAGGGCTGGCTTTTGATGTAGTAGATATCCGACAGTCTGGTTTTTTCACTCGGGTAGCACTTGGGATAGCCAGGCCAAATCCCTACTCAAAGCGATGCAGGCCGAGCTGCTCCTCCTAGACCAACCCCCACTTGCTAACAGCAAATGCTGGTGTCTGCGCTGCTTCTCCGCAAAAGGAGTTACCGCAGGGCTCGTAATCTCCTTTCAGAGACAATGAATTGTCTTTCTAAGTGCCTGATGTCCTCTGCTGGCATTCAGAAGTTGTTTTGTAGAATTTACTCAGTGTTCAAATGTTCTTTTAATGAATTTGTGGAGGAGAAAGTATTCTCCCTGTCCTACTCGTCCACCATCTTAGCTCCTCCCCCTAAAAACATGTTTCTAATTTTATTTTTTACCTCCTTAGGTCAATAAAAATTTAGGGAAGAAATTTTTTTTTTTAAAGAGAAAGATATAAATCAGAAAAACAGAAGAGAGAAAAATGTCATCAAATTTGGAAGCTAGAGAAAGTTGGACAAGAATTAACTTAATACACCCAAGATATCTAACTTAATACACCCAAGATATCTAATCTCTAGCTAGTACTGGAAATGTGTGAAGGCCAGACAACTTATACCACAATGTGCCTAATGGCATGTTGTTGTTTAGTCCTGTGACCCTGTGGATTGCAGCATGCCAGGCTTCCCCATCCTCCACTGTTCACAAGAGTTTGCTCAAACTCATGTCCACTGAGCTGATGATGCCAATCACCGTCCTCTGTCATCCTCTTCTCTTTTTGCCTTCAGTCTTTCCCAGCATCAGGGTCTTTTCTAATGAGTCGGCTCTTTGCATCCGGTGGCCAAAGTATTGGAACTTCAGCTTCAGGATCAGTCCTTCCAATGAATATTCAGGGTTGACTCCCTTTAGGATTGACTGGTTTGATCTGCTTGCAGTCCAAGGGACTCTCAAGAGTCTTCTTCACCACCACAATCCACACCACAACCCAAAGGCATAGGAACTATCTCAGAGACTGATGGGAAAAGAAAGACTAGTTTCTGTGAAAGCTATTTCCTGTAGTCATCTAATGCAGTTTGACAGGATCCTCTCTGTTATGGACTGCATGTTTGCATCCCTTCAAAACTCATATGCTGAAACCCTAATACCCAATGAAACACTATTGGGACAGAGGGCCCTCCAGATGGGAATAGCATCCTTATAAGAAGACAGCTTGTTTCTCTCTCTGCTCTTCACCATGCAAGGACATAGTGAGAAGACAGCCAGCTACAAATCAGGAAGTGGGCCCTCACCAGACACTGGATCTGCAAGCAACTTGATCTTGGACTTTCTAGCCTCCAGAACCATAAGAAGTAAATTTTCACTATTTAAACCACTTTGTTGTTGTTGTTCAGTCGCTCAGTTGTGTCCGACTCTTTGCAACCCCATGGACTGAAGCATGCCAGGCTACCCCGTCCTTCACCATCTTCTGGAGCTTGCTCAAACTTACATCCATTGAGTTGGTAATGCCATCCAACTGTCTCATCCTCTGTCGTCCCCTTCTCTTCCTGCCTTCAATCTTTCCCAGCATCATGGTCTTTCCACTGAGTCAGGTCTTTGCATCAGCTGTCCAGAGTATTGGAGCTTCAGCTTCAGCATTAGTCCTTCCAATGAATATTCAGCATTGATTTTTTTTAGGATGGACTGGTTTGATCTCTTTGCAGTCCAAGGGACTCTCAAGTGTCTTCTCCAACACCACAGTTCAAAAGCATCAGTTCTTTGGTGCTTAGCCTTCGTTATGGTCCAACTCTCACATCCATACATGACTACTGGAAAAACCATAGCTTTGACTATATTAACCTTTATAGATAAAGTAATGTCTGTGTGTTTGTCATAGCTTTGCTTCCAAGAAGCAAGTGTCTTTTATTTTCATGTCTGCCGTCACTGTCCTTGGGCAGTGATTTTGGAGCCCAAGAAAATAAAGTCTGTCACTGTTTCCATTGTTTCCTAATCTATTTGCCATGAAGTAATGGGACTGGATGCCATGATCTTAGTTTTTTGAATGCTGAGTTTTAAGCCAGCTTTTTCACTCTTCTCTTTCACTTTCATCAAGAGGCTCTTTAGTTCCTCTTTGCTGTCTGCCATAAGAGTGGTGTCATCTGCATATCTGAGGTTATTGATATTTCTCCTGGCAATCTTAATTCCAGTTTGTGCTTCATTCAACCCATTTCTCATGATGTACTCTGCACATATGCTAAATAAGCAGGGTGACAGTATACACCCTTGATGTACTTCTTTCCCAATTTGGAACCAGTCTATTGTTCCATGTCCAGTTCTAACTATTGTTTCTTGACCTGCATACAGTTTCTCAGGGGGCAGGTCAGGTGGTTTGGTATTCCCATCTCTAAGAATTTTCCAGTTTGTTGTGATCCACACAGTCAAAGGCTTTAGCATAGTCAATGATGCAGAAATAGATGTTTTTCTGGAATTCTCTTGCTTTTTCTATGAAAAAATTCATAAGAAACAAACGTTCAGAAGCAGGGCAGATGCTCGCATTGGCCACTAGCAAGTGAGGACTGGACAGGGAGGCGCAGGCTGCATTGCTTAGGATAAGGACCAGGCATGAATGCCCTAAGGGCAATCTGAAGGAACTAACTAGAGATAACAACCCAGACTGTAGGATAGCTATTCTGCGAAAAGCCCTAACCTAAGACACTGCCAGGACTGTGTTCTGTGACATCACAGAACAAAGGACTGAGCAGAGCTAGCTGGCTGCGGACCAGCCCACCCCCAACCAAAGACAGGCAGGTGAGGGCAGCCAGAGCTGGAAGGGAGCAATCACGGCCCGAGAGAGGCATCATCTACCAAACTGCAAGCAGGCTTCATTGCTAACCAAGACTTCCTGGGATTCTGGATGGTCGACATGCGCTGGGAGGGTCACAGCCAGAGATCAGCTCTCCAGAAAAGACACACAGCATACCTGAGAAGGCGCGCCGGCTGTACACCCAGAAAACCAAGCAGCAGGGACAGGGGAGGCGATAAGTCACAGCCCCCAACTGGGGGCAAATGTGCTCACCAAGCACCTGGTCATCTGAGCTGCTTGGATCTGGGAAGGGCATAAAACGCAGGCCCAACCAAGTCTGCGCCTTTGTGGAGTACCCAAGAACTGGAACCTGAGAGGCTTAGACCTGGGAAGTGCATGCAAACCAGGCCCCACCTCAGATAGTTCCCAGCAGAGCAACCTAGTTCCTGAACACTGTAGCACACACTGGGAAAGCACACATGCCATGAGCAGGAGCAAACCCAGTGTGGCTGGGACACTGCCAGCACACCCCACACACACCAGGGATACTTATTTGCAGTGTTCCTCCCTCCCCACAGCACAACTGAACAAGTAAGCCTAAAAAAGTGACCACCACCGACCCCTTGTGTCAGGGTGGAAATTAGACACTGATCAGATCAGATCAGATCAGATCAGTCGCTCAGTCGTGTCCGACTCTTTGCGACCCCATGAAGAGGCCAGCAAACAGAAGAAGCCAAAGTAAACAGAGGCAACCACTTTGGAAGTGACAGGTGAAATAGAGTAAAACCCTGCACTTAGCACCGACTACATAGGAAGGGGCCTATAAATCTTGAGAAGTATAAGCCAGATCAAGGAACTAACTGAAATGAGCTGACCCCACACTGTCCACAACACCACCAGAGAAAGTCCTACATAGATTTTTACTTTTATCATTTTTTAAATTTTTAGAAAAATTTTAAGTCCTCTAATACTCCTTTTCAATATGCTATCTAGGTTGGTCATAACTTGTCTTCCAAAGAGCAAGCATCTTTTAATTTCATGGCTGCAGTCACCATCTGCAGTGATTTTACAGCCCCCAAAACTAGTCTGACACTGTTTGCCCATCTATTTCCCATGAAGTGATGGGATCAGATGCCATGATCTTCGTTTTCTGAATGTTGAGCTTTAAGCCAACTTTTTCACTCTCCACTTTCACTTTCATCAAGAGGCTTTTTAGTTCCTCTTCACTTTCTGCCATAAGGGTGGTGTCATCTGCACATCTGAGGTTATTGATATTTCTCCTGGCAATCTTGATTCCAGCTTGTGCTTCTTCCAGCCCAGCGTTTCTCATGATGTACTTTGCATAGAAGTTAAATAAGCAGGGTGACAATATACAGCTTTGAAGTACTCCTTTTCCTATTTGGAACCAGTCTGTTGTTCCATGTCCAGTTCTAACTGTTGCTTCCTGACCTGCATATAGGTTTCTCAAGAGGCAGGTCACCAAAGAATTGATGCTTTTGAACTGTGGTGTTGGAGAAGACTCTTGAGAGTCCCTTGGACTGCAAGGAGATCTAACTAGTCCATTCTAAAGGAGAACAGCCCTGGGTGTTCTTTGGAAGGAATGATGCTAAAGCTGAAACTCCAATAGTTTGGCCACCTCATGCAAAGAGTTAACTCATTGGAAAAGACTCTGATGATGGGAGGGATTGAGTGCAGGAGGAAGAGAGGATGACAGAGGATGAGATGGCTGGATGGCATCACCAACTCGATGGACGTGAGTTTGAGTGAACTCCGGGAGATGATGATGGACAGGGAGGCCTGGTGTGCTCCGGTTCATGAGTTTGCAAAGAGTTGGACATGACTGAGCGACTGAACTGAACTGAATACTCCTTTAATTTTCATTTTTATAACCTGCTATTACTTTGCAAAAAAAAAAATACCATATTTTTAAAGCAAACTTCATACATATACATTTTATAATTTTTATGACTTTGTTTTTTTTTCTTTAATATTGTATTTTTGAGACTCTAACCCCTACTCTAGATTTTTAATCTTTGCTTTTTGGTATTTGTTATCAATTTTGTACCTTTAAGAACCCAATCTTCAGTACCCATTTTTACTTGGGAGCGAGATTACTGGCTTGACTGCTTTCTCCCACTTTGGACTCTCCTTTTTCTCCACCAGGTCGCCTCTATCCCCTGCCTCCCCCTTCTCTTCTCTCCTCAACTCTGTGAATCACTGTGTGTTCCAGACGGTGGAGAACACTTAGGGAACTGATTACTGGCTAGATCAGTCTGTCTCTTTTTGATTCCCCGTTTTATCCTCCTGGCCACCTCTGTCTCCTTCCTCCCTATTCTCTTCTCTGTGTAACTCCATGAACATCTCTGAGAGATCCAGACTGTGGAGAACACATAGGGAAGTGATTACTGGCCATCTTGCTCTCAACCCTTTTCATGCCCCCTTCTCCTCCTGGTTACCTCCATCTCCCTCCTCCCTCCTCTCTTCTCCATGTAACTCTGTGTACCTCTCCAGGTGTCCCTCATTGTGGAGAAACTTTTCATCATTAAACTAATCATTAACCTAGATGTTTTATCATTGGTGCTATATAGATGGAGAAGTCTTGAGGCTACTGTAAAAATAAGACTGAAAACCAGAGGCAGGGGGCTTAAATCCAAATCCTGAGAATACCAGAGAACTCCTAACTCCAGGGAACATTAATCAATAGTAGCTCATCAAACGCCTCCATACCTACACTGAAACCAAGCACCACCAAAGGGCCAACAAGTTCCAGAGCAAGACATACCATGCAAATTCTCCAGCAACACAGGAACACAGACCTGAGTTTCAATATACAGGCTGCCCAAAGTCACTCCAAACCCACTGACATCTCAAAACTCATTATTGGACACTTCACTGCACTCCAGAGAGAAGAAATCCAGATCCACTCACCAGAAGACCAACACAAACTTCCCTAACCAGTAAACCTTGACAAGCCACCCATTCAACCCCACCCACAGCAAGGAACCCCCACTATAAAGAGGAACCACAAACAGCCAGAATACAGAAAGGTCACCCCAAACACAGAAATATGAACAAGATGAAAAGGCAGAGAAATAATCAGCAGGTAAAGGAACAGGACAAATGCCCACCAAACCAAACAAAAGAGGAAGAGATAGGGAACCTACCTGATAAAGAATTCTGAATAATGATAGTGAAAATGATCCAAAATCTTGAAAACGAAATGGAGTTACAGATAAATAGCCTGGAGACAAGGATTGAGAAGATGCAAGAAAGGTTTAACAAGGACCTAGAACAAATAAAAAAGAGTCAGTATATAATGAATAGTGCAATAAATGAGATCAAAAACACTCTGGAGGGAACAAATAGTAGAATAATGGAGGCAGAAGATAGGATTAGTGAAGAAGACAGAATAGTAGAAATAAATGAATCAGAGAGGAAAAAAAGAAAAATGAATTAAAAGAAATGAGGACAACCTCAGAGACCACTGTGACAATGTTAAATATCCCACCATTCAAATCATAGGAGTCCCAGAAGAAGACAAGAAGAAAGACCACAAGAAAATACATAAGGAGATAATAGTTGAAAACTTCCCTAAGGAAATAATCACCCAAGTCCAAGAAACCCAGAGAGTCCCAAACAGGATAAACCCAAAGTGAAACACCCCAAGACACATATTAATCAAATTAACAAAGATCAAACACAAAGAACAAATATTAAAAGCAGCAAGGGAAAAACAACAAATAACACGTAAGGGGATCCCCATAAGGATAACAGTTGATCTTTCAATAGAAACTCTTCAGGCCAGAGGGAATGGCAGGACATACTTAAACTGAAGAAAATAACCTATAGCCCAGATTACTGTACCCAGCAAGGATCTCATTCAAATATGAAGGAGAAATCAAAAGCTGTACAGACAAGCAAAAGCTGAGAGAATTCAGCACCACCAAACCAGCTCTCCAACAAATGCTAAAGGAGATTGTCTAGACTGGAAACACAAAAAGGGTGTATAAACTCGAACCCAAAACAATAAAGGAAATGGCAACGGGATCACACTTATCAATAATTACCTTAAACGTAAATGGGTTGAATGCCCCAACCAAAAGACAAAGACTGGCTGAATGGATACCAAAACAAGACTCCTATATATGTTGTCTACAAGAGACCCACCTCAAAACAAGGGACACATACAGACTGAAAGTGAAAGTCTGGAAAAAGATATTCCACACAAATAGAGACCAAAAGGAAGCAGGAGTAGCAATACTCATATCAGATAAAATAGACTTTAAAACAAAGGCTGTGAAAAGAAACAAAGAAGGACACTACATAATGATCAAAGGATCAATCCAAGAAGCTATAACAATTATAAATATATATGCACCCAACATAGGAGCACCGCAATATGTAAGACAAATGTTAACAAGTATGAAACAGGAAATTATAAAACAGGAAATTATAAAGTAAAATAAATAAATAAATAAAAGTCTAAGTCACTAAAAAAAGAAAAAAAAAAACAACACCAAAATTATTCATGAAAATTTCCCAGTAGTTTAATCCCTCTTAATCCCCTACCCCTATCTTGCCCTGTTTCCCTTCTCTCTCCTCACTGGTAACCCCTAGTTTGTTCTCTACATCTGTGCGTCTCTGTTTTGTTCCATTCATTTGTTTTATTTTTTAGATTCCACATATAAGTGATGGGTGCATGCTCAGTGATGTTCAACTCTCTGCAATCCCGTAGACTGTAGCCCACCAGGCTCCTCTGTCCATGAAATTTTCCACCAAACATTGTAAATCAACTATACTTTAACAGCAACAACAAAAAATTCTCAAAACAATAGGAAGTAAAATGCTATTACTGAAAAAAATCTTACTGAATGCAAATAGTAGATAAAAATTGGAAAAGGAAATGGGAACCCACTCCAGTATTCAACACCTACACAAAGATATCTCAAATTTCAAAGCACTAGAGGAAAAGAAGATTCTATCAACTTCTAGGGAGAAAAAGCTGATCAGAGGGATAAGGAATTATAATGACTTTAGACTTCACAACAGTATCTCTGCAAGCAAAAAGAAAATGGAGTTATGTCCAGAATCCTAATGTAAAATAACTTGTAACCTATAATTACAAACTTTCAAACTTTCTGAGGGTAGAAGGATGGTCTCAAAAAATAAATTTACTACCCACTCTGTTTCTCAAGAAGCTACCAGAAATATGTTCCATGAGAATGAAAGTATAATCCAAGGAAAAAGCAAGACATGGTACAGAAAAAATAGAGTTCCAAATAGAAAAGGGATGAAGGAATTCCTTGGAGGACAGTGAACAGACATCCCAAGATGCTAGCTGGAAACTAGACCAGACTAGGGCACAATCAGGTAGACAAGAGTCCACACAGACATGCTGCAGGATGTATGACCATGATCCCTACTGCAGTCTTTTTAAAAATTAACACCTGGATAGATGCCCTGGAGAATCTGACCTAGGTAAGAATGTGGTGATCTTGACAATTTGCTGATAAGTCTGCTCTTTCCTTCAGGCTGTGCTGCCTATACTGACTGTGGACATGCATTTCATCCCGCTGAAGTTTCCTGCTTCTACTTAGTTCTGAGACCTGAAAGAAGGCCATGGTGAGCATAGAAGCAAGAAACTCAGGGCAATTCACTTCACTCCCACAGGTCAGATGTTTAGCACCTGTTTTATACTATAGCCCTTCCAAATTCATAGACTGGTGAGCCTCAGTTTTCCCACAACTCATGCATGGCCTTCTCCCACAGCCTAACCCAGAAGGTGTTCTTGTAAACTCCCAGGAAGCTGAAGTCTAAGAGCGAGAGACTACTGTGTTTATCTTGTCTTGGATTCTCTCACAAAACTAGCTTTGTATTTACCCCATGTGGGAAGGGGAGGTATGGTGAGAAAGGTTTCAATGTTTCAAACACAGGAGCATTTTAAATTCTAATTTATAACCTGGCTGGAAGATTCAAAGGTTTTTTGTTGTTGCTATTTTTTGTATTAAACATTTACTTTATACATGCAGAAAAGAAAGGATAAAGAAGTAAGTCTACTCATACAGTAATGGCTGGACTATAAATTAGAACTAACTTCCTGGATGACTGTTTGGCAATGAATATCAAAAATATTAAAGCTGTATGTGTTTTTTGACCCAATAATTCTACTTCCAAAAAAAATTCTACGAAAAGATGGACTATGTTCCAAGGTATACATAAAGGCTTTGCTAAATGAGAAACTAACAGTTAAAAATTAGAAATCCAAAACACCAACTCTTGCAGAACTGATTAAAATAAGTGGGATATTTATGCAATTGACCACTATGCAGTCATTAAATATGATGCATTTACTGATACACTGACATGGGTAAAGTTTACACTACACTGTCATGAGTTTAAAATAATTAAGCATATGGGCTTCCCAAGTGGTGGTGCTGCTGCTGCTGCTAAGTCGCAGCAGTCGTGTCCCACTCTGTGCGACCCCAGAGACAGCAGCCCACCAGGCTCCCGTCCCTGGGATTCTCCAGGCAAGAACACTCACTGGAGTGGATTGCCATTTCCTTCTCCAGTGCATGAAAGTGAAAAGTGAAAGTGAAGTCGCTCAGTCATGTCCGACTCTGAGCAACCCCATGGACTATAGCCTACCAGGATCCTCCGTCCATGGGATTTTCTAGGCAAGACTACTGGAGTGGGGTGCCATTGCCTTCTCCCCAAGTGGTGCTAGTGGTAAAGAATTCACCTGCCAATGCAGGAGAGACAAGAGACATGGTTTGATCCCTGGGTCAGAAAGATGCCTTGGAGTAGGAAATGGCAGCCCACTCCAGTACTCTTGCCTGAAGAATCCCATGTACAGAGGAACCTGGCGGGTGACAGTCTAAGGGCCACAAAGATTTGGACATGACTGAGCACACTGTTTAAAATAATTAAGCATAGACCATATAATATGTGTGTATGCACTGGTTTTAATCCACTCCCCAGGGATGGTTAGTTAATACTTTGAGGAATCCTGTTCAATGCAGGCACTCCGGGTGCCTGTGCATCAGAAGCAGCTACTGCCAGTGCCTCAGCAATAACTAACTCCATCTGCACTGCAGGACATGCCAACTAACACAAGAGATGCTAAAGATATTTATTCATTGGTGAAAGGTACAAGAATATCTGCTGTTGCATAAACAGGAGGGTAACAGAAGCCTCTGCCTACAAGAGCAGTTAGCACCAGAATTTTTCAGTGTCTGCCTCTAATAAACATGTCAGGCAAGAGACTTTGAGTACCTGCAGGACCAGAGCTCCAGTACTTCACCAGACTTGCAGGAACAGGTTTTGTGACTCTTTATAGTCATTTGCTAAATATCTGTATGAGTTTGAGTACTTCTAAGAAGCAGATGCCAAAAGAGGATTATTACAGATTTACTTGGGGGGCACACCCATGAAGGCAAAGGGAGGAGAGCTGGAGAAGAGGAGACCACATGATGATGAAGTTCTGACACTTGTGCAGAAGAGAGGGAAGGAAGACTGAGTGGGAGAAGTTTCAGATTACAGTGGGGTTCCAAGAAAGCCTTAACCAGTCTGATGTGAAGTTCTTATGCTAGCCATCCATCTAGGAAGTCACTCGTGTTGCAGCAAAGGCTCTGTGTTAATAACTCCAACTGTGCTCAGTGACTTGGAGCAGCCATGGGAAGCATGATGTCAGTACAAATGAGGTGGTAGATCCAGAGGGGCAACAGCTGGCACTGCCAGGCAACTGCAACCCCCACCAGGAGGAGACGTGAGTATTCTCATGGCTGCCACAGTATGTGCAGCAGAATTCAGACAGAAGCAAACAATGTAAAACAGAGATTGTGAGTGCCACAATGGACAATTAGAAAAAAGAACCTGATGGTTATAAAAAGGCCAGATTTGCTGAAATCTGTGAGTATGTGTGGTTTTGAGGTAACCATAGCATGGTCCCAGTCTTTATTTTAAAGTCAATTACTGATATATCATATGATTTTTTTTTAAGTATTTTATTAACTATCACTAGAATTCCTTTAGGACTTTGCTATTTTTCCATCCAGGTCCTCAGGTCTTAAATCCCACATGTAACCATCTTATCAAGGCCTTTTCCTATGGCAGAGTAAGAAACAGGAATTTTTGGTGTGGGAGGTCTGAAGAAGAAAAATGCTAAGAAACAGAGAAAGAGCAAAATATTAATGAGGTGTTCAGAGGTCAGAGGACTTGGTGCTGCCTTGTGAGTGACCCTGTATGTCTTTTGGAGAATGAGGAAAAGATGTTGCATGCCCAGTGAAGATGGGGAAAAGTCTACAAGATGAAGAAAGAGATTATAACCAAGGCTGACCAAGTCCCTGAGCAATTCCAGAGATCTTAGGACATGCCCTGAACTTCCTACATGACCTAGGGGTGCAGTAGTAGCAGAAGCTAATCTGATGTAGGTCATGAGAGGCAGGGTCAGCACAACTGACATCTTAGTTAAAAATATACACAGACACAGAATATATGTGAGTAGAAAATATTTGACAACCTGAATAAAATGCTAGTATTGTTGCTTTACAGGATATGGTTATGAATGATTTTTTTTCTCATCTCTATTTTCTAATTGTTTACAACAAACATGAATTGGCATAATATTAAGAAAAACATTCTGGGAAAAAATAATTAGAGTAATTATTTATTTCCAGCAATTAGACTGAATATTAGAAAAATCAAGTCATTGTTTTCTGCACAGTGGCCAACATAATTGGTCAATTATAAAGGAACTCCACAGAACAGGTTTATTTACCCTGTAATTTATGGATGCATTTTATAGTAAAGTCATCCTGTGAGGCATATTTAGGAGACCATATTAATGAAAGTAGACTTTTTAGTTAAGATTTATCTTCCCATGGCTATTGATGACAACTAGCTATACCCTCTCCAAAAAGCTTTGAAACAGAACCATCTCTACTTTACTTTATAATGAGGACTTAAGAAAAATCCTGCTCCAATAAGGACTAAATTCCAAGTTGACTACAGTTAAAGCTAACACTTTTCACAAGAAGCAATCTCCTTGCATTACAGGCCACCTTACCCTCTCAAGGATATGACTCATCAGGATTCTTTTGATAAACTGACATACTATTTATGTAAAATAATAATGTACCTTTATATATATATATATGTAAATATACATAAAAATATATTTATGCAAAATATATTTATGTAATTTAAATGTAACTTTATATTTATGTAATTTTTTAAAAAAGTATATTTATGTAAAAAAGTACCTATCTCAATGACTGGGACAGGAAGATATCCCCTTGTTTCCTGACTGCTACTTATATTTCCACTTGTTGGCTTAAATTCTAAAATCTCTAGCTCCATCATTAATTATCATTAACTAGTACTTTCAGTCGGAGAAGGCAATGGCACCCCACTCCAGTACTCTTGCCTGGAAAATCCTATGAATGGAGGAGCCTCATAGGCTGCAGTTCATGAGGTCGCTAAGAGTTGGACATGACTGAGCGACTTCACTTTGACTTTTCACTTTCATGCATTGAAGAAGAAAATGGCAACCCACTCCAGTATTCTTGCCTGGAGAATCCCAGGGACGGGGGAGCCTGGTGGGCTGCTGTCTATGGGGTTGCACAGAGTCGGACACGACTGAAGCGACTTAGTAGCAGTAGCAGCAGTACTTTCAGTTCAGTCACTCAGTCAATGTCCAACTCTGCGACCACATGGACTGCAGCAAGCCAGATTTCCCTGTCCATCACCAACTCCCAGAGCTTGCTCAAACTCATGTTCATTGAGTGGGTGATGCCATCCAACCATCTCATCCTCTGTCATCCCCTTCTCCTCCTGCCTTTGATCTTTCGCAGCATCAGGGTCTTTTCCAATGATTTCTCAATGTCTCAGCAAATTTGGAAAACTCATCAGTGACCACAGGGCTGGAAAAGTTCAGTTTTCATTGCAATCCAGAAGAAGGGCAACGCCAAAGAATGTTTAAACTACCATACAAATGCACTCATTTCACATGCTAGCAAGGTAATGCTCAAAAATCCTCAAAGCTAGGCTTCAACAGTATGAGAACTGAAAACTTCCAGATGTACAAGATGGATTTAGAAAAGGCAGAGGAACCAGAGATCAAATTGCATCGTTGGATCACAGAAAAAGCAAGAGAATTCCAGAAAAACATCTACTTCTGCTTCATTGACTACAATAAAGCCTTTGGCTGTGTGGGTATAACAAACTGTGGAAAATTCTTCAAAAGATGGGAATACCAGACCACCTTACTTGCCTCCTGAGAAATCTGTATGCAGGTCAAGAAGTAACCATTAGAACCAGACATGAAACAACTGACTGGTTCCAAATTGGGAAAGGAGTATGTCAAGGTTGTATATTGTCACCCTGCTTATTTAATATATATGCAGAGCACATCATGCCAAATACTGGGCTGGACTGCCAGGAGAAATATCAATAACCTCAGATATGCAGATGACACCACCCTTATGGCAGAAAGCAAAGAAGAACTAAAAAGCCTCTTGAAAGTGAAAGAGGAAAGTGAAAAAGCTGACTTAAAACTCAACATTCAAAAACTAAGATCATGACATCTGGTCCCATCACTTTGTGGCAAATACATTGAGAAACAATGGAAACAGTGACAGACTTTATTTTCTTAGGCTCCAAAATCACTGCAGATGGTAACTGCCGTCATGAAATGAAAAGACTCTTGCTCCTTGGAAGAAAAGTTATGACCAACCTAGACAGTGTATTAACAAGCAGAGACATTACTTTGCCGACAAAAGTCTGTCTAGTCAAAGCTATGGTTTTTCCAGTAGTCATGTATGGATGTGAAAGTTGGACCTTAAAAAAGGCTGAGCACCAAAGAACTAATGCTTTCAAACTGTGATGTTAGAACTGATGCTTTCAAACTGTGATGTCAAGAGACTCTTAAGAGTCCCTTGGTCAGCAAGGAGATCAAACCAGTCAACCCTAAAGGAAATCAATTCTGAATACTCACTGAAGAGCTGTTGCTGAAGCTCCAATACTTTGACCACCTGATGCAAAGAGCCGACTCTTTGGAAAACACCCTGATGCTGGGAAAGATTGAAGGCAGGAGAAGGGGATGACAGAGGATTAGACAGTTGGATAGCATCACCAACTCAATAGACAAGAGTTTGAGCAAGCTCCAGGAGATGGTGAAGGACAGGGAAGCCTGGCATGCTGCAGTCCATGGGGTCGCAAAGAGTTGGACACCACTGAATGACTTAACTGAACTGAACTGAGAGGGTATTGAAGAAGAGTTGTACACGTTAAAAATATACATGGCTGAAAAGAACATCACAGAGCTAAACTGCACTCCATTTACAAGCCTGTTAAGTTCTATCCTTGACTCAAACTAGATCACTGGAAGAAAAGGTGAAGAGTGAAGACAAAGGTGAATGTGTATTGCCAATGGCCACAGTGTCTTCCTATTAAAAAAAAAAAAAGGCTCCCTTTCTTTCAGGAATACCCTACAGTAAACCAGGGTATATATTTGGGGAGCGGAATGAGGATTAGATTTCAATCTCCACTCATCCCATGAGAGGGATGCCCCAGTACACTGTATTCAAGTAACTGTCCAGGGCAGCCATGGCTTATGTGTTTAGAAGACATTACCTCAGTTCTCTGAGAAAATCCTGTCACTGAATCATGCTTCAACTCTAAACATTTATTATCCTTATAGACAACTCACCAGTCATATTTGTTAAGGGTCCTATGCAGACCAATGTTTCCTAGCTTTTTGGATTTCAGGGACCAATTTTTTTTAAAGTTATTTTGGGAACTGATGTAGGGTTGCCAAGTTTTATTTGAAAGAAATAAGACTCAAAGTATGTAATTTACTGAGCACAGTAATTTTAAAATAAAAGCCCAATATTTCTCAAGAAATAAAAGCTATCTACTTGGACCCACATTTTCGCTTTGATAAAGTAAAGCTGAATCAGTGCACTGGGGAACTGCTGACATGCTGGCCACCACCTGCCTTTGAAGTCTCCTCTGCCCCGCTTCAGCTTCTCCAGCTCACCCAGCCTTCTCCTATTCTCTTAACCACGTTGATGCCTACTCATCTTTCAGGTCTTAGATTGGAAAATCAGGGAAGAATTATAAGCTAGAGAAATTTAAGTGAATTTAAGAATTAGTACTATTTCACTAACTGATACAAAAGCATGCATGCATTCATGCTCAGGCGTGTCTAACTCTTTGTGGTCCCACGGACTGTAGCCTGCCAGGCTCCCCTGTCCATGGGATTTTCCCAGCAAGAATACTGGAGTACACTACCATTGAATACCAGAGATTGAATCCATGTTTCTTGTATCTGGATTCTTTACCACTGAGCCACCTGGGAATCCTAACTGATACAAAAGAAAAGTATAATTGGTTATAGATCAATAGGTTTAGTATTTATTGACACCCACAGACTGTGAGCTTCATGAAAAGAGCACTCAAAATCTACATAGCTTTGCCCCCAGCTATGGAGACACAGAGCCGGCTACATAATAGGTGCTTGAGTATTTATTGAATGGATTAAACCAACATCTCTTATATAATGTGCTCTTGCAGTGATCTGAGTTTTGAACCAGAAGAACTTGTTCTCTTCTTCTGAATATTAAAGATGATATAATTTGCTTCTCACCTTACCCAGTTGCTAAGAATCTTAGAGGTTTATATTTCATCATGGCAACTATGTTGACTTTTGTTGTTGGAATATTTACTCTGTTTCCTCTTTCCTATTTTTCATATTATTTTACCCTTTATTATAAGCTGCTTTAAGCTGCTTCGAGTTCCTTTTCAGAAAGATGTGGGGTGTAAATAAATAAATAAAGCTTTACAGTGCAATAGCTCACCTGTTTCTGAAATAAAATGCTGACATTTTAAATGTTCCTTATTGTAAAGGTTAGATGGTTAAATATATTCCTCTTCTGCTACATCAGATTACCCAAATAAACATCAGCCACATAGAAACCACACAAATAGATCAGGTTTTTGAATGGAGGTACTTTTCTGGGACAGATATGTACTTGAAAATCAAGAGAAAAGAAAATGCAAGGTATGTCATTCTAGTTTAAAAACAACCAAGCTTAAGAAACCATCACATATATTTATATTTATGCTTATTATGTGCCCTTTTAGAACATCAAGAAAAGCCAGCTGTCAGCTGACATACTTTCCAAAGAACTTGAAGAAGCATCAAGACTCTTTCTCCCACAGGGAAAAAAACAGCTTCTGTAGGTCTGCTTTTAACATTCAAAATGATCAGACTAGCCATCTCGAGTTTGGTAAATAGTATTTAAAACTGGGCCAAATATCAATTAATCTTCTAATTCTGCCTCATTTTCTAACAAAAAGCATTTAACCCCAAATATACATAGGCTAACAATCCCTGGTTGGCTTCATTACTCAGCTAAGGCATCCATCAAACCTGTTGTGTCTGGCAGAGCTTTTATCATCTCAGAGCACAACCCCCTGAGTTTCTAGAAGAGAAAGTTCCCGCCTTCAGATAAATCATCTCAGTTTATCTAATACCTTGCTGACCCAAACAGATTAGAAACCTAAACAGTGAAAGTTTCTTGGAATGCTAGCCAGTCTTGTTCCCTGACATGACACATGAACTGTAGCAGGAGTTAACAGACTTGCCCAAGACCACCCAGAGGGTGAGGACACAGCGGTGAGGATGAAGTGCTTGTTCCGCACCTGCAGCCTCTGCGAGAGACACTGACTCACCAGGAGGATGAACTAGAGAGTGAGGTGGCAAAGAGGAGGCCCACAGCTCTGAGGCGGCACGCTGACATGTACCCTGGGCACATGCTTCAGCTCTAGGAGAATGGTACCCCCATTCTATGTAGTAGGAGGAGGCTCACATCTGAGGATTCTCCAACTGCCAACGTCCTTGTCTCCAAAGCCACAGCATACGCTTAGTGTGCAGGCACTTGTAGGAAATATCCAGGGCTCAGTTCTGATCTCAGACTCTCCTCAGGGTGGAGAGGCAGCAGAATGCACTCCTGGCACACACTTGCTAAGCCACCTTCAATTTAATTCCACAGAGTGAGAGGTTCTGAAGGAAGACTTAACATGAGTACAAAGGCACCAGTTACAACTCGTCTAGGAAAACAAAGGGCTTTTGTTCTGAAGAGCTAGAAAGGAATTTTGGCACAGAATCTGGCACATTTCTCAGGTAGGCAAGAAATCTTTGTATTCAGGTGAGCAAGGGGGACAAGATCCAATTCTGAATGGTGGGTTCCTTCTATGACTCCTCCTAAGTCTTGTTGTCAGTCAATACCAGTAGCTGCCTTAGCAGGAGGCAGGTGAGAGCACGAGTTCTGGAGTTAGTTAGGCTTGGATTTTTACTTACAGCTTCAAATCTTACTAATTATAGGACTTTGATAATACAACAGTCTTTAAACTCTTCCCTCACCTGTAAAATGGAGGTTGGGTGTAGCACTGGATAGAAATCCCCACAACATGATGAAGAAAAATGCCTAGCTCTACAGTAGGTACACACATACTTTTTTTTTTTTTCACATTCTGTCATCCTCTCCTTACCTTCTATTGCCTTTTCAGCTTGTCTTATGACAGGAAGAAGTTGCAGGAGCCATTGAGGAAAGAGCCGTGGGTACAGCCATGCCAAAATCTGGGGCCAAGGCAAGCCCCTCCTCTCCTCCTGCCAATCTCCCCAACTCCCAACGGTATTCTTGTTATACATAAAAACTGAGAAGCAATGATTTTCAAGAACAGGTTCAATAGAAGAAGGAATCCACTAAATGGCAAAAGGCAAGGGTAGGGATGTGGGAGTGGAGAAAACTTTTTTTCAAAGAGACAGGTCAGATCAGATCAGATCAGTCGCTCAGTCGTGTCCGACTCTTTGCGACCCCATGAACTGCAGCACGCCAGGCCTCCCTATCCATCACCAACTCCCGGAGGTCATTCAGTCTCACATCCATTGAGTCAGTGATGCCATCCAGGCATCTCATCCTCTGTCATCCCTTTCTCCTCCTGCCCCCAATCCCTCCCAGCATCAGAGTCTTCTCCAATGAGTCAACTCTTCGCATGAGGTGGCCAAAATACTGGAGTTTCGGCTTTAGCGTCATTCCTTCCAAAGAAATCCCAGGGCTGATCTCCTTCAGAATGGACTGGTTGGATCTCCTTGCAGTCCAAGGGACTCTCAAGAGTCTTCTCCAACACCACAGTTCAAAAGCATCAATTCTTTGGCGCTCAGCCTTCTTCACAGTCCAGCTCTCACATCCATACATGACCACAGGAAAGACCATAGCCTTGACTAGGCGAACCTTTGTTGGCAAAGTAATGTCTCTGCTTTTGAATATGCTATCTAGGTTGGTCATAACTTTCCTTCCAAGGAGTAAGCGTCTTTTAATTTCATGGCTGCAGTCACCATCTGCACTGATTTTGGAGCCCAGAAAAAGAAAGTCTGACATGGTTTCCACTGTTTCCCCATCTATTTCCCATGAAGTGATGGGACCAGATGCCATGATCTTCGTTTTCTGAATGTTGAACTTTAAGCCAACCTTTTCTCTCTCCACTTTCATTTTCATCAAGAGGCTTTTTAGCCCCTCTTCACTTTCTGCCATAAGGGTGGTATCCTCTGCATATCTGAGGTTATTGATATTTCTCCCGGCAATCTTGATTCCAGCTTGTGTTTCTTCCAGTCCAGCATTTCTCATGATGTACTCTGCATATAAGTTAAATAAACATGGTGACAGTATGCAGCCTTCACGTACTCCTTTTCCTATTTGGAACCAGTCTGTTGTTCCATGACCAGTTCTAACTGTTGCTTCCTGACCTGCATACAGATTTCTCAAGAGGCAGATCAGGTGGTCTGGTATTTCCATCTCTCTCAGGATTTTCCACAGTTTATTGTGATATACACAGTCAAAGGCTTTGGCATAGTCAATAAAGCAGAAATAGATGTTTTTCTGGAACTCTCTTGCTTTTTCGATGATCCAGCGGATGTTGGCAATTTGATCTCTGGTTCCTCTGCCTTTTCTAAAACCAGCTTGAACATCAGGAAGTTCACGGTTCACATATTGCTGAAGCCTGGCTTGGAGAATTTTGAGCATTACTTTACTAGCGTGTGAGATGAGTGCAATTGTGCGGTAGTTTGAGCACTCTTTGGCATTGCCTTTCTTTGGGATTGGGATGAAAACTGACCTTTTCCAATCTTGTGGCCACTGCTGAGTTTTCCAGATTTGCCAGCATATTGAGTGCAGCACTTTCACAGCATCATCTTTCAGGATTTGGAATAGCTCCACTGGAATTCCATCACCTCCACTAGCTTTGTTCGTAGTGATGCTTTCTAAGGCCCATTTGACTTCACATTCCAGGATGTCTGGCTCTAGGTCAGTGATCACACCATCATGATTATCTGGGTCGTGAAGCTCTTTTTTGTACAGTTCTTCTGTGTATTCTTGCCACCTCTTCTTAATATCTTCTACTTCCGTGAGGTCCATACCATTTCTGTCCTTTATCGAGCCCGTCTTTGCATGAAATGTTCCTTTGGTATCTCTGATTTTCTTGAAGAGATCCCTAGTCTTTCCCATTCTGTTGTTTTCCTCTGTTTCTTTGCATTGATCGCTGAAGAAGGCTTTCTTATCTCTTCTTGATATTCTTTGGAACTCTGCATTCAGATGTTTATATCTTTCCTTTTCTCCTTTGCTTTTCACTTCTCTTCTTTTCATAGCTATTTGCAAGGCCTCCCCAGACAGCCATTTTGCTTTTTTGCATTTCTTTTCCATGGGGATGGTCTTGATCCCTGTCTCCTGTACAATGTCACGAACCTCATTCCATAGTTCATCAGGCACTCTATCTATCAGATCTAGGCCCTTAAATCTATTTCTCACTTCCACTGTATAATCATAAGGGATTTGATTTAGGTCATACCTGAATGGTCTAGTGGTTTTCCCTACTTTCTTCAATTTCAGTCTGAATTTGGCAATAAGGAGTTCATGGTCTGAGCCACAGTCAGCTCCTGGTCTTGTTTTTGCTGATTGTATAGAGCTTCTCCATCTTTGGAGACAGTAGAGGACCATAAATTTGCTTTGCTCATGATGGTAAGACAGTAAAGGTTCACAAAAATAAGGAGTACAGTTCAATGGTTGCCCCCAAACCTCCTCTACTTTCCCTTCTAGTCTCTTTCTCTGTTTGTACTAGTAGTACTTGTTGGTATAACAGTTTGACTGTCAACTTACCAGCTTTGTGGGCACAAAGACAAAAATCAACCTGTGTTCCACACTGTCCAGTCCAGCAGTAAGGGATACACAACTACACTAAACGTGGGACCAGCTAGACTTCTGCTAGGATCAACGTATGCTCACAAGAGAAAATGACACCACTTCTGGGAAGCCATGCATAGCCTCTCAAATATATTATCTGAATCATGCCTTGTGACTTAGGGGGAATTTAGCTGGGGGCTTGGGAGAAAAGTCCTGGTGCCTCAGTGGTAAAGGATCTCCCTGCCAATGCAGGAGATGTGGGTTCAGTCCCTGGGCTGGGAAGATCCCCTGGAGAAGGAAATGGCAACCCACTCCAGAAGTCTTGTCTAGACAATTCTATGGACAGAAGAGCCTGGTGGGCTACAATCCCTGGAGTCAAAAAGAGCTGGACACAACTTAGCAACTAAAAAACAAGAAAATTAGGGAGAATTCAGCTAGGGCCTGGGGAGAAAAATGAGGGCTAACACTTTTAAATTCTGTAATGCATTCTTTTTCTATATATTTAAACTCTGAATTCTCCAACAGCTGCAGATTCTCCCAAGACTCCCACTTTTTCTTTTTTTCATTCTCACTGATCTTTACCCTGTTAGGAACTATAGTGGAAGCTCTGTTCACAATGTCCATTTAACCATCTCAGAAGATTAACTGATTTTTCTCCATTTCTTCTATGAAATATACTTTCTCAGGTCAGGTTCCCTAGAACCACTGCCAGAGATGGAGATTCTCATGCAATCAATTTGCTAAGAGTAATACTTTCAAGAAACAGTGGTAAGGAAGTGAAGGGAGGAGGACAGAGACAGGAAAGGAGACAAGCAAAGATGGGCATGGCTAAGTCTGACTTCTGACACGAAACACTGGAGGCACTGGAACATGAATGGCACTACAGTTTTGCTCATTATTGAGGCAAGGGATCAACATTTTGTATCCTCAGATCAGTCAGTCGTTTGCCATGGGCCATCCTAGGGAACTAAGCACACGTGCTAAGTCACTTCAGTCCTGTCTGATTTTTTGTCACTCTACTGACGGTAGCCCACAAGGCTCCTCTGTCCATGGGATTCTCCAGGCAAGGATACTGGAGTGGGTTGCTATGCCCTCCTCCAGAAGATCTTCCCAACCCAGGGATCAAACCTGAGTCTCTTACATATCCTGCATTGGCAGACAGGTTCTTTACCACCGAACCACCTGAGAATCCACAGGTATCTGTGGGCAAAGGCAATTCTCTGGAGAAGAGTGCATCCATGAGCCAACAGTAGCCAACACTCATAATAGAAATGGGGTTCACCTGCCTGGCAAAGTTCTGAGCAGGACATCAACAGGGGCTACTGCTCATACTGACACCTGTCCACTGACATAGATAGCAATCTACAAGGTCCAGCCAAGAAACAGCAAGCACTGTAGATATTTCACAAAGAAGAAATCAGTTATAGGGAACTGGCCACATGGGTGATGGGAGAGGTGGGAAACAACTGGGATGAGAGAGGAAGTCCAGAGATGAGCAGTAACAAAAAGTTGCTATTACCTCTAGGACTGGAGGACCAAAGGAAGGTGGTGTTAGCAGTCAGGGGCGTAGGGGCTGGAGTCCCACAGGGAAGTAGAGGAGACACTCCAGGAGGTGAGGATGGGGGAAATAGTCTGGCTTCTCCCCTTTAGGGCTTCAACTTTCTGCCTGTACTTCCTTGTAGTCAAACCTACCAAAAGCCAAAGGGAAAGAGAGCCAGGTAAATATTGCTCCTGTGATGCAGAGCAGGGGAAGACAGAAAGTGAACAGGAGCCAACAGGCAGGTGACTGATAAGCCAGTAGAGCACACACTACACTTCTGTTCATACCAAGTGAGCTATAAGCACCAAAACAACTGTATGTCATCCATTTTCTCTGCTATTATACAGAATAAATCAGTTTTTGGCATAGACATCTCTTTAGATTTTAGATTAACCTCAGTCATAAAATTCATGCCAGGTATTTAGTTGATGAAATGAAATGTACAGTAAGTGTTGTGTGTTCCAGGTCAGTCTCTAGTTGGAAGAGACCAAATCTGATGGCCTCCCAATGTCCATTCCCAGCCCGAAATTAAATCTAGGCAAAGGGATAGGGACTTATTGGAGCCAACTCATTGGAAAAGACTCTGATGCTGAGGAAGACTGAGGGCAGGAGAAGAAGGGTGCATCAGAAGATGAGATGGTTGGATGGCATCACTGATTCAATGGACATGAGTTTGAGTAAATTCTTGGAGACGGTGAAGGACAGGGAAACCTGGCGTGCTGCAGTCTATGGGGTCGCAATGAGTTGGACACAACTGAGTGACTGAATAAGAAAAGATAGGGAAAAGTTGGATGATTTTGAAGGTAACATTAAGAATTGAGTTCTATTTTTTTATTAATTTTGGCACAGGTTAACTTGGCAAGACTTTCCCTCTGTTAGTATTTCCATTTTCCCCTTTATCCATTCAGTTAGGTTCAGTAAATTATACTTAATATTTGATATTATTTGATATTTTCAAAATGTTAGTCATCATCTGAAGTGTTTTACCATGCAGTAAATAACATAATTAAGCATTAACCCAAGGTCCAAATTTAGTGGGGATATTTACATGTGTCTAATTATTTGTCAATTTATGTCAGTACTTGGGACCACTCAAGAGACAGTTTAGGCAAAGGCTTCCCCTAGGGGCTTAACAAAGTGATTATAGGCTTATTAGAAAACACAGAAAGACAAGCCTCCCAGGTGTTGTTCTCAACCACTTGCAAATCAAATAACTGGAAAAAAATAGAGGTTTGCTAGGAGAGGAACAATTTTCCAAGTATATATACTGTATGCAGATGCCTGTTTCCATGTAGTAAACTGAGAAAAATGACAGGGTTTTCTGTTATCAACTCTATTTCTCTAAAATAACCTGGAAGATCTATAAGCTCTAGCCCTCTACTAAATCCATAGTGCATTTTGATGAATGGTAAAATCTTACACAAGAAATAGTATTTGTATGTGAGCATATTAGCACACAGTTGCCAAAACTCCATTTGTTAAAATAAAAATGACTAAATATGCCTGTTAAATGTTGCATTAAAATAGTGTATAATACTTGTATACTGGGATAAATGATATAGAGACAAATATTTATAACATAATAACACACCAAGTACTCTTATCTTCCTCAAATCCAAATTTTAAATGGTCTCTTAAGCTTTCAAATCAGTCTTGAGATGCACCAGTTCTGTATCTGCTGAGATGAGGAATCAAATCTATAATCATAACACACAAGCAAATTCATTCTCATTGCCAATATGGATGTTGGATGTAGTTAATTTCCAGTGATTAACAACTTTTGAGAATCAGAATTCAGACCATTATACTATAAAATGTCTCTTGATAATCCAAATGAATTACTTAGACTTGCCAAGAAATTTCAAAACAATTAAGTCAGCTGATTTTTTCCAGCAGGTAAGAGGGGAACACTATGCTATTAACTCCAACACAATTATGATTGATGAAAATAACACAAGTATATTAACTGACACTTTTGACAAATTTTGCATTCTTCAAATATTTTTTTTGTCTGAAAGCAATTTCAAAGATATACAACTGCTTTTTATCCATGTAAGACTTGCTTTTTCTTATAAACATGAATCAAAACTTATGATCAAATATTTTATTTAGTCTAGAATTTTTCTCTTGAGAAATATATTTGCTCTATTCTAGGTAAGTATGAGTAGTCTAGGGATACTGATTTGCAGGTTGATGGAAAGGGATAATAAGGTACTAGGTTTAAAAGTGGGAGCATATCAAAGGACCTCAAAGAGTCCCTAATGGGCAAAGCAGGAAAATTTAGGCAGCAAAATAAATATTGGATTGATTATAACCTCAAATTTTAAAAAAAAATTGTGTGTCCATACTGATTTAAATGGTTGAATAGATAACACTTTTCCTTATCAAAGAATTCTGAAGACTATATAATATATACCATCCCCACTTCAGGAGGTGAAGCTTAATTCATCTCCCTTTGAGTGTCAGCTGGATTTAGTCAATTACTTGCAACAAACAGACTATGAGAAGGGAAAACAGGAACTTTACAGTGGAAAATGAGGCAGACATCACCTTAGTCTGGTGAGCAGGTACCAGAATATCATGTACCACTGATATGATAAGAAAGCACTTCATTGGTATAATATTCTGCTCAAAATTCACAATCCCGATCAGGAGGGAAACATCAGACAAAACCAAACGGAGAGAAGTCAACAAAATATCTGATCATTACAACTCAAAACTCTCAAGGTCACAAACAGTAAGGAAAGAGGGAGAAACTGTCACATTACAAAACATTATAGAAGGCTAACTATTAAATGTAAAGTGATATTCTGGGTTGGATGAAACAGAAAATAGTAGTGGGAAGACTAGTAAAATTCAAATAAAGTTGGTAGTTTAGTGAGTAGTATTTCGCCACTGCTAATTTCTTAGTTTTGACAACTGAACCACAACTACGTAAGATGTTTACATAGGGAAAACTGGGTGAAAGTAAATAAGAACACTAATATTCTTGTAACTTTCCTATAACTCTCGAATTACTACAAACTAAAATTTTCATTATAACCAAACAAAAAAATACAACATATATAACATGTGAAAGGCGTAAAAGTAGTCCTTTAAGGGAATTTATAGTCATAGACACATTCAAAATGAATATGTTCAACATTTATGAAATAAACATAAAGCCAAGAAATTGGAAAAATAGCCAAAGAACAAAGAAAATAACAGGAAAATAGGAATAAATAAAATAGAATATATAAAACTGAAAATAAAAAAACTGATGGATAGGTAAGTCTAAAAATGAACAACAGACTGACTTATGACAAAGTTAAATGAGAAAAAGTATTATTATGGAAAAGGTGACCTAACAACAAATAAAGCTGATATTTGAAAAGATAGTATCAGCAAACTTCTGCAAATCAATTTGAAAAGTTTTCCAGGAATTTCTCCTTTAAACAACTGCTACACACACATACACAGATAGAAAGCTTAAAGAATCCTATAATTAGTAAAAAAAAAAAAAAAAAAGGATAGTACTTTACATCCTTCCTATACTCTCTCTCTCACTCACTCAGCAGGCCCAGATGGTTTTCCAGATGAATTCTACCAAACTTCAAGGACAATATCACCTTGGTATTAAAACCAAGCAAAGACAGCATGAGGAGAAAAAAGTAATCAACTGAGCTCCCGTATGAAAATAGATAGGGAAATCTAGATAACATGTTAGTACATCAAATCTAACAATGTTTAAACAGGTAACAGAGCATGACTGTACTAATCACATATCCACCAAGAAGCAGACATCACAGTGGGATAACATGAACATGAGGTTTATTGAGGGAAATTCCTGTGGAGGGTAAAGATGAGCAAACAGGAGGCAGTAGAGCTTTCAGACTGGTGTGAAAGGAGGGGAGAAAAGAGGAAATGCAGTAAAAAGAACGTCAGACTGCAGTGCTATTCTCAGGATGTTTTGACAAGGCCATTGAGCAGTCCATAGCCTGTGCTCCAGCTAGTCATCCATCAGAGGACCCTCATGTGCTTCAGGAATGAGCCTGTATCAGTCACCAGCTGAGTCGATAATGGCAGAGCATCCGAAGAGATCAACTGCCCCATGGTTAGCACGGCCACAACTCAAAGGGCAGCAACTGTGGCTGTCAATCAATTATACTCTGCAAAGAAGGAGATCTGAGCCCTACACTTTCATGGCTGCCTCAGTGATCAAGTTGAGTTTTCTCCAGGAATCCAAAGGATCTAAAAGTGAAACTCACCACATGCGCTGGACCCAAATCGTTTGTGCCTCTTCAGGTCCCCTCAGCTCTAATGCTGCACAGATGTCACCATCACCATTAGGACCTCATTAGTCATTTCCCTAATGAGTTCCAGGCCCTCCCTTTTGACTGTCATGCAAAACCGAGCCAACCAGCCCCTTACCAGGATTCTTGACATGTGATTCTAGGTATGAATGAAATGCCATACTGCAGAACATGGAACCTGGCATCCTGAGTTGCCATCAAAGGGGCCAGATGATGGGATTCAGATACATGCTTCATCCTCCTGTGTACTGCTTAGTGACACAGTTCACTGTGCAATCCATTCAGGAAGTTTCTGATGCTGAATGAATGCAACTACCTAGAGAACTGCCAGGTCTCTTTTCTGGCTACTCATGAAGTGATCAACATGGTAATCCAGTCCTTCACAGAGCTTCCCATTTTTCCTTGCCTCCTTTCCAGTTTCCTGCTCTCTCACTACCCTGGGTTTGCATGTCCCAAATAAAGTATCAACATTTTAATACTTGCTTCAGGTTCTGTTTCCTAGAGAAGCCAGGTCAATACAGCACATTAAAGACTGAAGTTGAAAATCCAATCTGAATACATAAAGAAAAACTTGATAGCACACAAAATAATCTAAAAATCTCATTAAATGAGTAAAAAAATTTTAATGTGACAAAGCATGTATCTGAAAAACCCATTCTAATTCTTAGAAACTAAGAATTAGAAACACTACCTTTAAAATCCATTGTAAGAATCACTCAAATGTGACAATATATTGTGGCAGTCAATAAGAATTTACTAATGAGGTTGTTTACAAAGCTATAGACAGGGTTAAGGGAAACTACCAAGGATGCTGCTGCACCCCCACGGCTAGCAACAGAGAAGAAAATACTTATTACCTTGGGCTGAAGGAGCAATTTACCAGATCTAGAGAGATTGGGGTCTGCCGGACATGCGTGCGTGCTTGCTTGCTTGCTTAGGTGCTCAGTTGTGCCCGACTCTTTGTGACCCTTTGGACTATAGCCTGCCAGGCTCCTCTGTTCATGGGATTGTCCAGGCAAGAATTCTGGAGTGGGTTGCCATTTTCTCCTCCAGGGGATCTTCCTAACCCAGGGACTGAACCAGCGTCTCCTGTTTCTCCTGCACTGCAGGCAGATTCTTTACCTGCTGAGACACTGGGGAAGCCCCTACAAGACATGATCTGTGGCCTTTAATAGAGAGGATACAGCCAACCCTCAATAACCTAGTAGATTTGTGGGTATATTAACAAAATCTTCAAGATTCTTTCTAGCATACCTATAGTGGGTTGACCAATGTCCCCACAAAGTTCATGTCTACCATGTGTGTTTATTTGAAAATAGAGTCTCTGCAGATGTAATTAGAGTAAGGATTATGACAAGATCATGTAGGATTAGGTTATGTCCTAAACTCAGATACAGGAAAGGACACAGATATACACGCAGGGAAGAAGTCTATGAGAAGATAGAGGCAGAGACTGGAGTTATACTCACAAGCAAAGGAACACAAGCAGTCACCAGAAGCTGGAAGAGGCAGGGCACGATTCTCCCCTAGAGGTTCTGAAGGAGTGTGTCTTGCAGAAACCTTCATTTCAGACTTCTAGCCTTCAGGATTGTGAGAGAATGTTTTGTTATTGTAAGCTACCATGTGGTAATTTGTTATAGGAGCCCTAGGAAACAAACCCGAATTTAGAGAGAAACCACTTTTCTCCTTTTTTTTTCCTTGACTAAGGAGTAGTAGGAAAGAAATACAAACATAAACAATGGAGTTGACTCTACAATAAAAATAGAGCTTACACAACGATATCTTTAAAGGAAAGAAACCATCCAAGCTCTCTGACACATTCTCCCTTAGAAAACTACACACACACACACACACACACACACACACACACACACACACACTTTAATTAACAGATATAATCACTGGAATGGAACATTAAGAAGGTTAAAAGACTTCAGCTCAGGTACCTAAAAAGAACTGCACAAAGCTTAAAGTCTACCCTTGGCTAATAACTCAGACTAAGAAAATAAGAATAGAATACAAAATACCCAGGCTTCAAAGAGTTCCTTGATGCAAGGTGGTGTCCTGTGATTATGATAGTATCACAGGTCTTAGATTCAAAACAAAAATATTGAGACTGCATCACACACATACCAGTAAGAGCAATCTGACTGATTACTGAGCAAAATAAAGAACTGTTACAGTAAATATGTAATATGTGTCACAGTCCAAGAAGGAGTGGGGGTTTAAGAATAGCATACAAATGACTAAAAGGTAAAGTCTAATCTAAAATAAAACAGTTCAAAGAAGAGAAAGCCTTCACTTATTGGGTTGGCCAAAATGTTCATTTGGGTTTTTCACTCAAATGAACATTTTGACCAACCCAACACATTCAGTCCATATCTTCTTGAAAGTAATACCCAGATGCAATTGTTCGGTAGTTTGAGCACTCTTTGGCATTGCCTTTCTTTGGGATTGGGATGAAAACTGACCTTTTCCAATCTTGTGGCCACTGCTGAGTTTTCCAGATTTGCTGGCATATTGAGTGCAGCACTTTCACAGCATCATCTTTCAGGATTTGGAATAGCTCCACTGGAATTCCATCACCTCCACTAGCTTTGTTCGTAGTGATGCTTTCTAAGGCCCATTTGACTTCACATTCCAGGATGTCTGGCTCTAGGTCAGTGATCACACCATCATGATTATCTGGGTCGTGAAGTTCTTTTTGTACAGTTCTTCTGTGTATTCTTGCCACCTCTTCTTAATATCTTCTGCTTCTGTTAGGTCCATACCATTTCTGTCCTTTATCGTGCCCATCTTTGCATGTAATGTTCCTTTGGTATCTCTGATTTTCTTGAAGAGATCCCTAGTCTTTCCCATTCTGTTGTTTTCCTCTATTTCTTTGCATTGATCTCTGAAGAAGGCTTTCTTATCTCTTCTTGCTATTCTTTGGAACTCTGCATTCAGATGTTTATATCTTTCCTTTTCTCCTTTGCTTTCCACTTCTCTTCTTTTCACAGCTATTTGTAAGGCCTCCCCAGACAGCCATTTTGCCTTTTTTGCATCTCTTTTTCATGGGGATGGTCTTGATCCCTGTCTCCTGTACAATGTCACGAACCTCATTCCATAGTTCATCAGGCAGTCTATCTATCAGATCTAGTCCCTTAAATCTATTTCTCACTTCCACTGTATAATAAGGGATTTGATTTAGGTCATACCTGGATGGTCTAGTGGTTTGCCCTACTTTCTTCACTTTTAGTCGCTCAGGTGTGTCCAACTCTTTGCAACCCCATGAACTGCAGCATGCCAGGCCTCCCTGTCCATCACCAACTCCTGGAGTTCACTCAAACTCATGTCTATCGAGTCGGTGATGCCATCCAGCCATCTCATCCTCTGTCATCCCCTTCTCCTCCTGCCCCCAATCCCTCCCAGCATCAGAGTCTTTTCCAATGAGTCAATTCTTCGCATGAGATGGCCAAAGTATTGGAGTTTCAGCTTTAGCAGGAATGATTAATACAAACAAAGTTAGTGCAGGTGATGAAATTCCAGCTGAGCTATTTAAAATCCTAAAAGATGATGCGGTTTAAGTGCTGCACTCAACATGTCAGCAAATTTGGAAAACTCAGCAGTAGCCATGGGACTTAAAAAGGTCAGTTTTTATTCCAATCCCAAATAAGGGCAATGCCAAATAAAGTTCCAAGTACTATAAAATTGCACTCATTTAACATGCGGGAAGGCAAGGCGCACAATTAAGAGCGCCTCGCCTTCCCGCGACCGGCGCACATTAGAGCGCCTCGCCTTCCCGCGACCGGCGCACTAAGAGAGCCCCGCCGGCTGCGCCACGCACTAAGAGCAGGGCCGAGAGGAGCTACCCCACGACAGAGGAAGGACGGCGGTGAGGGCCAGCGCACTAAGCACGGCCGAGAAGACCTACCCCGCGATGGAGGTCAGGAAGGGCGGCGGTGAGGAGAAACCCCTCTTCCAAGATAAGGTGCGATGGTTGTGCCTCGCTGGCCGGGAGCAGCCGGGAGCAGCAGGGACGAGATACCCCACACCCAAGGTAAGAGAAACCCAAGTAAGACAGTAGGTCTTGAAAGAGGGCATCAGAGGGCAAATACACTGAAACCATTCTCACAGAAAACTAGTCAATCTAATCACACCAGGACCACACCCTTGTCTAACTCAATGAAATTAAGCCATGCCCGAGGGGCAACCCGGGATAGGCGGGTCATGGTGGAGAGATATGACATGGTGTGGTCCGCTGGAGAAGGGAATGGCAAACCACTTCAGTATTCTTGCCTTGAGAACCCCATGAACAGTATGAAAAGACAAAATGATAGGATACTGAAAGAGAAACTCCCCAGGTCAGCAGGGGCCCAATATGCTACTGGAGATCAGCGGAGAAATAACTCCAGAAAGAATGAAGGGATGGAGCCAAAGCAAAAAGAATACCCAGCTGTGGATGTGTCTGGTGATAGAAGCAAAGTCCGATGCTGTAAAGAGCAATATTGCATAGGAACCTGGAATGTCAGGTCCATGAATCAAGGCAAATTGGAAGTGGTCAAACAAGAGATGGCAAGAGTGAATGTCGACATTCTAGGAATTAGCGAACTAAAATGGACTGGAATGGGTGAATTTAACTCAGATGACCATTATATCTACTACTGTGGGCAGGAATCCCTCAGAAGAAATGGAGTGGCCATCATGGTCAACAAAAGAGTCCGAAATGCAGTACTTGGATGCAATCTCAAAAATGACAGAATGATCTCTGTTCGTTTCCAAGGCAAACCATTCAATGTCACCGTAATCCAAATCTATGCCCCAACCAGTAACGCTGAAGAAGCTGAAGTTGAACGGTTCTATGAAGACCTACAAGACCTTTTAGAACTAATACCCAAAAAAGATGTCCTTTTCATTATAGGGGACTAGAATGCAAAAGTAGGAAGTCAAGAAACACCTGGAGTAACAGGCAAATTTGGCCTTGGAACACGGAATGAAGCAGGGCAAAGACTAACAGAGTTTTGCCAAGAAAATGCACTGGTCATAGCAAATACCCTCTTCCAACAACACAAGAGAAGACTCTATACATGGACATCACCAGATGGTCAACACCGAAATCAGATCGATTATATTCTTTGCAGCCAAAGATGGAGAAGCTCTATACAATCAGCAAAAACAAGACCAGGAGCTGACTGTGGCTCAGACCATGAACTCCTTATTGCCAAATTCAGACTTAAATTGAAGAAAGTAGGGAAAACTACTAGACCATTCAGGTATGACCTAAATCAAATCCCTTTTGATTATACAGTGGAAGTGAGAAATAGATTTAAGGGCCTAGATCTGATAGATAGAGTGCCTGATGAACTATGGAATGAGGTTCGTGACATTGTACAGGAGACAGGGATCAAGACCATCCCCATGGAAAAGAAATGCAAAAAAGCAAAATGGCTGTCTGGGGAGGCCTCACAAATAGCTGTGAAAAGAAGAGAAGCGAAAAGCAAAGGAGAAAAGGAAAGATATAAACATCTAAATGCAGAGTTCCAAAGAATAGCAAGAAGAGATAAGAAAGCCTTCTTCAGAGATCAATGCAAAGAAATAGAGGAAAACAACAGAATGGGAAAGACTAGGGATCTCTTCAAGAAAATCAGAGATACCAAAGGAACATTTCATGCAAAGATGGGCACAATAAAGGACAGAAATGGTATGGACATAACAGAAGCAGAAGATATTAAGAAGAGGTGACAAGAATACACAGAAGAACTGTACAAAAAAGAGCTTCACAACCCAGATAATCATGATGGTGTGATCACTGACCTAGAGCCAGACATCTTGGAATGTGAAGTCAAGTGGGCCTTAGAAAGCATCACTACGAACAAAGCTAGTGGAGGTGATGGAATTCCAGTGGAGCTATTCCAAATCCTGAAAGATGATGCTGTGAAAGTGCTGCACTCAATATGCCAGCAAATCTGGAAAACTCAGCAGTGGCCACAAGATTGGAAAAGGTCAGTTTTCATCCCAATCCCAAAGAAAGGCAATGCCAAAGAGTGCTCAAACTACCGAACAATTGCACTCATCTCACACGCTAGTAAAGTAATGCTCAAAATTCTCCAAGCCAGGCTTCAGCAATATGTGAACCGTGAACTTCCTGATGTTCAAGCTGGTTTTAGAAAAGGCAGAGGAACCAGAGATCAAATTGCCAACATCCGCTGGATCATGGAAAAAGCAAGAGAGTTCCAGAAAAACATCTATTTCTGCTTTATTGACTATGCCAAAGCCTTTGACTGTGTAGATCACAATAAACTATGGAAAATTCTGAGAGATGGGAATACCAGACCACCTGATCTGCCTCTTGAGAAATCTGTATGCAGGTCAGGAAGCAACAGTTAGAACTGGACATGGAACCACAGACTGGTTCCAAATAGGAAAAGGAGTACGTCAAGGCTGCATATTGTCACCATGTTTATTTAACTTATATGCAGAGTACATCATGAGAAATGCTGGACTGGAAGAAACAGAAGTTGGAATCAAGATTGCCGGGAGAAATATCAATAACCTCAGATATGCAGATGACACCACTCTTATGGCAGAAAGTGAAGAGGGGCTAAAAAGCCTCTTGATGAAAGTGAAAGTGGAGAGTGAAAAGGTTGGCTTAAAGCTCAACATTCAGAAAACGAAGATCATGGCATCTGGTCCCATCACTACATGGGAAATAGATGGGGAAACAGTGGAAACAGTGTCAGACTTTGTTTTTCTGGGCTCCAAAATCACTGCAGATGGTGACTGCAGCCATGAAATTAAAAGACGCTTACTCCTTGGAAGGAAAGTTATGACCAACCTAGATAGCATATTCAAAAGCAGAGACATTACTTTGCCAACAAAGGTTCGCCTAGTCAAGGCTATGGTCTTTCCTGTGGTCATGTATGGATGTGAGAGCTGGACTGTGAAGAAGGCTGAGCGCCAAAGAATTGATGCTTTTGAACTGTGGTGTTGGAGAAGACTCTTGAGAGTCCCTTGGACTGCAAGAAGATCCAACCAGTCCATTCTGAAGGAGATCAATCCTGGAATTTCTTTAGAAGGAATGATGCTAAAGCTGAAACTCCAGTATTTTGGCCACCTCATGCGAAGGGTTGACTCATTGGAGAAGACTCTGATGCTGGGAGGGATTGAGGGCAGGAGGAGAAGGGGACGACAGAGGATGAGATGGCTGGATGGCATCACTGACTTGATGGGTATGAGTCTGAGTGACCTCCGGAAGCTGGTGATGGACAGGGAGGCCTGGCGTGCTGCGGTTCATGGGGTCGCAAAGAGTCGGACACGACTGAGCGACTGATCTGATCTCAAGGTAATCCTCAAAGTCCTTCAAGCTATGCTTCAGCAGTAAGTGAACTTAGAACTTCCAGATGTACAAGCTGGGTTTAGAAAAGCAGAGGAACTAGCGATCAAATTTCCAGCATTTGGTGGATCATGGAGAAATCAAGGGAGTTCCAGAAAAAAACATCTGCTTCTAATTCATGCTAACACCTCTGACTGTGTTGATCACAACAAAACACAGAAAATTCTTAAAGAGATTAGTGTATCAGGCCACCTTACCTGCTTCCTGAGAAACTTGTTTGCAAGTCAAGAAGCAACATTAGAACCAGACATGGAACAATGATTTGGTTCAAAACTGGGAAAAGAGTATGACAAGGTTGTATATTGTCACCCTGTTTGTTTAACTTATTATCATGAGAAATAGTGGGCTGGATGAATCAGAAGCTGGAATCAAGATATCCAGGAGAAATATAAACAACCTCAGAAATGTAGATGATGCCACTATAATGGCAGAAAGTGAAGAGGAACTAAAGAGCCTCTTGATAAGGGTGAAAAGGAAGAATTAAAAAGATGACTTGAAACTCAACATTAAAAAAACTAAGATCAGTTATACACACTGGGGATTGGTTCAAGATGGCAGAGTAAATGGACATGCATTCATCTCCTCCAGTGAGATGACCAAAATAACAACTAGCTGTTGGACAACTATTAACAGGAGGACACTGGAACCCATCAGAAAAGATATTCCATGTCCAAAGATAAAGAAGCCACAATGAGATGGTAGGAGGGGTGTAAACAAGATAAAGGCAAATCCCACACCTGCTGGCTGGATGACCCACAGACTGGAGTATAATAATGCCAAAGAAATTCTTCCATTGTTGTGAAGTTTCTGAGCCCCACGCATATCAGGCTTCCCAGCCTGAGGATCTGGCAAATGAATTAGGAATCCTCAGGGAATCTGACTTTGAAGGCCAGCAAGATTTGATTACAGGACTTCTATAGGACTAGGGGAAACAGACACTCCATTCTTGGAAGTCACAAACTAAATCTTGTGCACACCAGGACCCAGGGGAAAGCAATGACCCCACAGGAGACTGAACCAGACCTACGTACTAGTGTTGGAAGGTCTTCTGTGGAGCTGTGGGTTGGGATTGTCTCGCCATAGGGACAGGAGCAATGGCAGCAGCAGTCCTGGGAGATGCTGCATTGCATGAGCCCTCTTGGAGGTCACCATTAGACCTATGATAGAGCTGTAGATACCAGGGCAGGGTTGCCTCAGGCCAAATAGCTAACAGTGAGAGAGGGCATCACTACGCATCAGCAGACAATCAGATTAAAGTTCTACTGAACACAGCCCTGCCCACCAGAGCAAGATTCAGTTTTACCCACAGCCAGCCCCTCCCATCAGGAAGCTTACACAAGCCTCTTGTCCTCATTCATCAGAGGAGTGGCAGAAGGAGCAAGAACTACAATCCTGCAGCCACCAGGATGAAAACCACATCACAGAGAGTTAATCAAAAAGAAAAGACAGAGGATTATGTCCCAGATGAAGGGACAAGGTAAAACCTCAGAAAAACAACTAAATGAAGTAGAGATAGGCAACCTTCCAGAAAAAGAATTCAGAATAATAATAGTGAAGATGATTTAGGATTGTAAAAAAAGAATGGAAATGATGTGAAAACTGTTTACCAAAGCCCTAGAAGAAATAAAAACAGACAGGAACAATACGCTGGAAGGAATCAATAGCAGAATAACTGAGGCAGAAGAATGGATTAGTGATCTGGAAGAAAGAATGGTGGAAATCATTGCCATAAAACAAAATAAAGAGAAAAGAATGAGAAGAAATGAAGACAGCCTAAGAGACCTCTGAAACAACATTAAGTGCACCAACATTCGCATTATAGGGGTCCCAGATGAAGAAAAGAGACAGAATAGACTTGAGAAAATATTTGAAGAGATAATACCTGAAGATAATATTTTAAGAGATAAAACCTCCCTAACATGAGAAAGGAAATAGTCAACCAAATCCAGGAAGCAAGCACGGATAGTCCCAGGAAGGATAAACCCAAGGAGGAACACACTGAGATACATACTAATGAAAATGACAAAAATTAAAGACAAAGATAAAATATTAAAAGCAACAAGGGGAAAACAACAAATAACATACAAGAGAACTCATGTAAGATTATCAGCTGATTTCTAAACAGAAACTCTGCAAGTCAGAAGTGAATGACATGATATATTTAAAGTGATGAAACAGTAGAACCCACAACCAAGAATATTCTACCCAGCAAAATTCTCAATCAGATTTCATGGAGAAAATCAAAAGCTTTAGAGACAAGCCAAAGTGAAGAGAATGTAACACCATCAAAACAGCTTTACAACAAATACTAAAGAAACTTCTCTAGGCAGGAAACACAAAAGAATGAAAAGATCTATAAAAAATAACCCAAAACTATTAAGAAAATGGTAATAGAATCATACAGGTTAATAATTACCTTAACTATAAATGGATTAAATGCACCAACCAAAAGACATAGATTGGCTGGGTGGATGAAAAATATGCATAGATAAAAAAATTTTTAAAAAAGGAAAATATGCATATATGCACTTCCACTTACCATCTCTCTACTTAACCCCCCAGTTTGTAATTATTTTATATTTTAGATCAATCATGTTTCCATTATGGTTTGCAATTGTAATTATTTTTTACTTTCTGTTTGGATATTGATAGTGAAAACTGATAAACATCCTCTACTATTATGTTTGTGATTATGTAACTGCTGCTGCTGCTGCTGCTAAGTCGCTTCAGCCGTGTCTGACTCTGTGCAACCCCATAGACGGCAGCCCACCAGGCTCCCCCGTCCCTGGGATTCTCCAGGCAAGAACACTGGAGTGGGTTGCCATTTCCTTCTCTAATGATTATGTAACTATTGTCTGTTTTACTATCATTGTACCATGATTGGTCCACAGAAAATAATAGAATTCTATATCATTAAAACTAACATTTAATAGAAAAACCTATAATCACTTTTTAAAGTCCAGATGCACATTAGAATTATTTTGAATTTTTTGATAAATACAAATGCCCAAATATTGTTTTTTCTCCAAAGCTACAGATGTGACTTTAATGAGCAGCAATATTTAAAAACAACTGGACAAAGGATGATCTTTTACTTTAAAAAAAAAAAAAGAAAAGAAATACATGCAATCAAAGTTAAAGTCTGAATGAAGCAGCCTAGTGGTCTTCCCATACCTGCTGATGTGATTGCTCAGGGGAAGGATAGAACTGTATTAGTGATGATCCCTGGACACCCCCCCCCCCAAATGAAAATATATACCATGAACTCACTGTTATTCTCATGAATAGGTTATTCTTGGAAGCCTGACTGTACTGTGGGTTGTCATTCACACCTCAACATTCAAGGATATGCTACCATTAAAAGAAAAATATGAAGAAAACTATAGGTGAATCTTCAGCTAGAGAAACCTGAACTGGACCTGAACTCAGGATAACTTCACCTGCCCAGCAAACAAAGCCTGAGCTTTCTTAACTTTTCTTTTCTATGGACAAAATTTACCTGTCTGCTAGATTACACAGCATTGGTGAAAACATAGCTCAAGCCTGAATATAAGTATAATATGTCAATGTCATGTATTACTTTATAGTCTCACCCACTTACTGGTAGACTGTGACAAGGCTAATGAAAGACTGCTATGTGGACCAACTTCTCACATTTGAGGAACCCTGCTTATTGGAGAACTCCATCAACTATTGTGAATGGACTGTGTCTTCTAAAACCTACAACACATTTTTTAAAATAGCCCCTCAATTAGTACGTATTATAACTGGTGTATGCAAACACTACCTCTATGTATCACTTAAGAACCCCTTTTTCTGGATGCCTAACACATGTTGATCTTTTATATTGGAAGGGGACCATCTATTATTCCACCCCACCCCCCTTGAAAGCTCAGGTGTTATCCACTCAAATGCTATTTCCTACTTTATCTATTCCTGATATTAGCTTTTCTTTAGAACCCCTATGTAAGATTTTGCAAAGAAACCAAAGTATTACAAAAGTACAAAATTACAAAGTATTACAATTACAAAAGGAAAAACATAATTGTACCTTGATAGAACATTCTGTTGTTACTATTATAGCTGGTAAGTACAAAAACATACTTCTTATTTAGGTGGGACTTGTTATTTACTATACCCACTACTGCTCAGGAATGGTTTTCTTCATCGTTTAACCCCTGGCTTATTTCTTTGATTATCTTGTTTCTTTTGACCATCAGCAATTGTTATTTGTCCTATAGAATTAACAAGATTGCTCATGTTACTCATAATACTTTGCATTATTCCTATGCTCTTCAGCATAAACAATCATGAGGTCAACTGTTCGGGAAGTTAGAACAGAAGAAGTCTTGGTTCAGACTCCAGAAGCAGGAGAGCAATCCTCTGACCTTGTTTCTTTTCCTGCCTGGCCACTGTCCAGATTCCACTGCTGCCTGCAAGGTCAGCAAGTCAGAGGTAAAGTGTAGTACTTTAGATAAGAAAGGAAGTGGGCCATGGAATTCTTAAGCCCTTGGAGGCTTGACTAATCACACCAGGGTTTTTACAAATCCTATGACTCACAAGATAAAATAAACAGCATTATAAAAATGTTAAAGTAAAACAAGAGCTACATTTTTGTGCAGAAACTGATGATGATATCAGTTTGTGGTTTGGGATTATAAGCAGGAACTCCCAAAACTGAAGTCTCACTCATGGAGTAAGCACACTGCCCGGGACCTTTTCTTAGTTGGGATTCCAGATTGCTGTTACTCTGGACTTTCCAGCATGCTGCTTAAGTTTGGATGACATTTGGCCCCATTTGGTGATGTATATGCTGTTTCTCTTCTCTATTGTTTCTATTTCTCTTTTCTTTTAATGCTTATATATTGAAATTAAGTTAAATAATCCTCTAATAATCCTCAATGTCAATTTTATTTTATTGACATTGTTAAAATAAAATAAAATCATTGTTTAGGAGATGCTAGTGATTAAGACTTCCCTGGTGGCTCAAACAGTAAAGTGTCTGCCTACTCTGCAGGAGACCCAAGTTCAATCCCTGGGTTGGGAAGATCTCCTGGAGAAGCAAATGGCAACCCACTCTAGTATTGTTACCTGGAAAATCCCATAGACAGAGGAGCCTCTTAGGTTGCAATCCATGGGAGCGTAGAGTCAGACACGACTGAGTGACTTCACTTTCACTTTCAGTGGTAAAGAACATGCCTGCCAGTGCAGGAAACATAAGAGACATGAGTTCAATCCCTGGGTCAGCAAGATCCCCTGGAGAAGGAAATGGCAACCTACTCCAGTATTGTTGCCTGGAGAATCCCCATGGACAGAGGAGTCTGATGTGCTACAGTCCCTAGGGTTGAAAAGAGTAGAACGCAACTGAAGCAACTGAGCATGCAAGATCATGGCATCCAGTCCTATCACTTCATGGCAAACAGAAGGGGGAAAAGTGGAAGCAGTGACATATTTTATTTTCTTGGGCTCCAAAAATCACTGCAGACAGTGATGGTAGCCATAATATTAAAAGACACTTGCTCCTTGGAAGGAAAGCTATGACAAACCTAGACAGTGTATTCAAAAGTAGAGACATCACTTTGCCAACAAAGGTCTGTACAAAGGTAAGATTTTTTCAGTAGTCTTGTAGGGATGTGAGATCTGGACCATAAAGAAGGCTGAGTGCCAAAGGAAGAATTGATGCTTTCGAATTGTGATGCTGGAGAACTCTTGAGGGTCCTTTGGACTGCAAGGAGATCAAACCTGTCAATCCTAAAGGAAATCAACCCTGAATATTCATTGGAAGGACTGTGGCTAAAGCTCCAATACTTTTGCCACCAGATGCAAAGAGCCTACTCATTGGAAAAGACCCTGCTACTGGGAAAGACTGATGATAAAGGGAGAAAGGGGTGGCAAAGGATGAGATGGTTAGAAAGCATCACCAATTCAATGGACATGAATATGAGCAGACTCCGGGAGATAGTGGAGGAGCCTGGTATGCTACATCCTTGGGGTCACAAAGAGTAGGGCACAACTTAGGGACTGAACAACTACAGCTACAGCATAAACAGTAACACAGAAATCAAACCTCAAACTCTTACTAACGTTATTTCCTAAACCCATATCTCAACTTTCTTCTAAAATGAAAGTACTATCCAAATATCTTGGCTCAGTTAGGCAGATTAAATTTGCCTTACCTTTTATAATGAGCAAGCAACACCAGGACTACTGAGCTCAAGGGAAGCTCTCAGCAAATGAGTCACTCAGATTAAAAACAACTGGAAGCAAAAGAGAAAGAGACAAGGCTTAAGGCAGCAGGCAGGCGGAAATGGGAAATAAAATATGCTGATTAGTGCCAAAAAGAGAAGAGGAGGCAAGATGATCTTAAGGCTGCTTAGTTTTTGTGGGCCACTCTTAAAATGTCCAAAGGGAAAGAGGAGCAATGAAGTCTCTCCTATTAGCCTAAGGAAGAAAGCAAGAAAGTAAGAGACAAGGACACTTCAAATAATTGGAGGTGGAGAGAGAAATACAGCCAACGTCAAATGGTGGGAGAAAAATATGAAGAGGGCACTGGATTTGAGTTTCCTCTGTCACACAGCAAATTTCTACTGGCTATCTTTTTACATCTGGCAATATATATGCTTCAATGTTATTCTCTCAATTTGTCCCACCCACTCCTTCCCCCACTGTGTCCACCCAATACAATATTGTAAAGCCATTATGCTCCAATTTAAAAAAAATAAAATAAATACAGGGAGAGAATTTTGAGTTACCTGAAATTTTGAGTACCTCTTTCAGGAGGTACCTGAAAGAAAATAGTTGTCGAAGAAAGTAAATGGCCCTAAAAACAACAGATATGCTTAGACTCTTCAGAAAAGAAAAGTAGAAAAACAAAGCAAGAGCATCCTTGGAATTCAGTGATTTCTGCTATCACATCTTTGGGATTCACAGGGCAGATAAATGAATGGTAAAAGGCCCTTCAAAGATATGAAAAACTTGCAGAACTATGTCAGTGTCAGATCAGATCAGATCAGATCAGTCGCTCAGTTGTGTCCGACTCTTTGCGACCCCATGAATCGCAGCACGCCAGGCCTCCCTGTCCATCACCAACTCCCGGAGGTCACTCAGACTCACATCCATCGAGTCAGTGATGCCATCCAGCCATCTTATCCTCTGTCGTCCCCTTCTCCTCTGCCCCCAATCCCTCCTGCAAGGAGATCCAACCAGTCCATTCTGAAGGAGATCAGCCCTGGGATTTCTTTGGAAGGAATGATGTGAGTGTATGCAACACTAAAAGCACAGGAATGTACAAAACTTAGAACTGTAATCAATATCCACACTTAGGATATGGAGTTGTTTTGCACATAAAATAACAAGGTAATTCAATGGGGAAAATTGGTTTGGAGGAACTAGGTCAAATTTTTAAAAAAGACAAATTGCAAGACCAGAAGACAAATTAGAAGAGATATTGGTGAATGTATAATTTCCTTTTCCCTTGTCAATGGGAATGGAAAAAATTTTTTCATTTAATGCTATGAAATATTTCAGCTGTGTCAGAAGACTATTTAACGTCATTAGTCATTTTTGATTACTTTCAATCCCAAGATTAAATTTCATTTAGATAAATATGGCACGATTCTTAAACTGAAAATCTAGAATTCTGTTGCAAGTAATAACAACAACAGCAAAACTTTGGAAAAAACTGGCTCAGAAAACAAAGGAAATTTTCTGAGAAACATAACTGAAAATTCTGGAAAGTGAAAGTCACTCAGTCATGTCCGACTCTGTGACTCCATTGACTACAGCACACCAGGCTTCCCTGTCCGTCACCAACTCCAGGAGCTTGCTCAAACTCATGTCCATTGAGTCAGTGTATACCATCCAACCATCTCATCCTCTGTTATCTCCTTCTCCTGCCTTCAATCTTTCCCAGCGTCAGCGTATTTTCCAATGAGTCAGTTCTTCACATCAGGCGGCCACAGTATTGGAGTTGCAGCTTCAGCATCAGTCCTTCCAATGAATATTTAGGACTGATTGATTTCCCTTATGACTGACTGGTTGGATCCCCTTGCAGTCCAAGGAACTCACAAGATTCTTCTCCAACACCACAGTTCAAAAGCATCAGTTCTTTGGCTTTCAGCTTTCTTTATAGTCCAACTCTCACATCCATAATAGATGGACCTTTGTCAACAAAGGAACTTCTCTGCTTTTTAATATGTTGTCTAGGTTCGTCATAGCTTTTCTTTCAAGGAGCAAGCGTCTTTTAATTTCATGGCTGCAGCCACAATCTGCAGTAATTTTGGAGCCCAAAAAGATAAAGTCTGTCACTGTCTCCATTGTTTCCCCATCTATTTGCCATGAAGTGATGGGACTGGATGCTGTAATCTTAGTTTTCAGAATGTTGAGTTTTAAGCCAGCTTTTTCACCTTCCTCTTTCACTTTCATCAAGAGGTTCTTTAGTTCTTTACTTTCTGCCTTAAGGGTGGTGTCATCTGCATTATCTGAGGATACTGATATTTCTCCTTGCAATCTTGATTCCAGTTTGTGCTTCATTCAGCCCGGCATTTCGCATGATGTACTCTGCATGTGAGTTAAATAAGCAGGGTGACAATATACAGCCTTGATGTACTCCTTTCCCAATTTGGAACCAATTGTTCCATGTCCTGTTATAACTGTTGCTTCTTGACCTCCACACAGATTTCTCAGGAGGCAGGTCAGGTGGTCTGGTATTCCCATCTCTTGAACTTTTCCACAGTTTGTTGTAATCCACACAGCAAAGGCTTTGGCATAGTCAATAAAGCAGATGTTTTTCTGGAACTCTCTTGCTTTTTCGATGATCCAACATATGTTGGTGATGTGATCTCTGGTTCCTCCGCCTTTTCTAAATACAGCTTGAACATCTTGAAGTTCCCGGTTCACTATTGAAGCCTGGCTTGGAGATTTTTGAACGTTACTTTGCTAGTGTGTGAGATGAGTGCAAATTTGTGATACTTTGAACATTCTTTGGCATTGCCTTTCTTTGGGATAGGAGAATGAAAAGTGACCTTTTCCAGTCCTGTGGCTTAGTCCATGGAGTTCTCCAGGGCTGAATACTGGAGTGGGTAGCCCTTCCCTTCTTCAGGAGATCTTTCCAAACCAGAGATCAAATCCAGGTCTCCTACATTGCAGGTGGATTCTTTACCATCTGAGCCACAAGGGAAGTCCAAGAATACTGGAGTATAGCCTATCCCTTCTCCAGCAGATCTTCCCAAGAACTGAGGTCTCCTTCATTGCAGGTGGATTTTTTTTTTTTTTTTTTTACCAACTGAGCTATCAGGGAAGCCTCAGACCAATTTCATCCAAGAATCATGTTACTGAGTCCTATGTCTCTGCTTTGCTCCACATGTAGTCCAGCTTTCCTTGTGGTAATAGTACAGCTGCAGGAGTCTCCTGGGCTTGACTTCCACACACTTTCAAATTCCAGTGAAAATAGTATTTTCAGCCAGCTCCTCTTGTTTAGAAATTTCCCAGAAGCCCAAGGCAACTACTTTTTGCATGTCCTAGGCTCACCTGGGTTATGTTCTCATCCCACCTAGCATGCTGGCCACCCAACTCCCTAACTGGTTTCTCCTAGGAGTACTATCATAATTAAGTCATTTGTACCTAAATCTAGGTAAGCAGCTGCTTGTAGTAGAATATTTCCTAAGACACAAATGAATGTACCGAACCGCCCTGGCAGGTTATCCTTGAAATTCCTGAATTGTTCTTTTTCATCTTAACATTTCTGCAAAAGCTGGCATTTCCCTCTGAACAAGACACTCATCTTCTCACATATTCCCTTTCCTAGGTTCTGTGTTGTTCTCCCCTGTCCCAGCCTCCTACTTCACCTGCCCCTCTCAAAGCTCTCCCATGTGCCCTCTGAAAACATTATTCCACACTAAACTGCCTTTTACCTGCCATAACCAGCTGAGATTTCTGCTGTTTCCCAGCCTCAATTGAAACCTGATTCATCCCCAAAGGTTCCATTTCCTTTTCTTCTTTTTTCTTAAGAAAGGGTAACTCTTTTTCCACCTTCTATCACACTGGAATCTACAGATAAACCTGGCAACCTCCATCATACAACAATGATCTTTACAAACCTGCCTTTCCATGGGTACACTCCTATACCTTTCTCTGGATTTCATTTTGAAATACAAATTTCTTCTGAAGTGACTCTTGCTGCTACACAGGAGGGCCCCTAGGAAGAGTCAACTATATTAAGCTGGATGGGGCATACATGGTTGGCTATAGTATTCTCTGTATCTTTCATAGATCTAAGGTGTTATTTTAGACCCACAAAAAGAGCAAACACCCTCTTCTAACAACACAAGATAAGACTCTACACATGGATATCACCAGATGGTCAATACCAAAATCAGATTGATTATATTCTTTGCAGCCAAAGATGGTGAAGCTCTATGCTATGGTATGCTAAGTCACTTCAGTCATGTCCGACTCTGTGCGACCCCACAGACGGAAACTCACCAGGCTTCCCCATCCCTGGGATTCTCCAGGCAAGAACACTGGAGTGGGTTGCCATTTCCTTCTCCAATGCATGAAAGTGAAAAGAGAAAGTGAAGTCGCTCAGTCATGTCCAACTCTTAGCGACCCCATGGACTGCAGCCTACCAGGCTCCTCCATCCGTGCGTTTTCCAGGCAAGAGTACTGGAGTGGGGTGCCATTGCCTTCTCCATACAGTCAGCAAAAACAAGAGTGGGAGCTGACTGTGGCTCAGATCATGAACTCCTAATTGCCAAATTCAGACTTAAGTTGAAGAAAGCAGGGAAAACCACTAGACCATTCAGGTATGACCTAAATCAAATACCTTACGATTATACAGTGGAAGTGACAAATAGATTCAAGGGATTAGATCTGATAGAATGAGTGCCTGAGGAACTATGGACGGAGGTTGGTGACATTATACAGGAGGCAGGGACCATCCCCAAGAAAAAGAAGCAAAAAGGCAAAATGGTAATCTGAGAAGACATTCTAAATAGTTGAGAAAATAATAGAAGCTAAAGGCAAAGGAGAAAAAGAAAGATATACCCATTTGAATACAGAGTTTCAAAGAATAGCAAAGAGAGATAAGAAAGCCTTCATCAGTGCCAACATCCATTCAGTTCAGTTCAGTCGCTCAGTTGTGTCCGACTCTTTGCGACCCCATGAATCGCAGCATGCCAGGCCTCCCTGTCCATCACCAACTCCCGGAGTTCACTCAGACTCATGTCCATCAAGTCAGTGATGCCATCCAGCCATCTCATCCTCTGTCATCCCCTTCTCCTCCTGCCCCCAATCCCTCCCAGCATCAGTCTTTTCCAATGAGTCAACTCTTGGCATGAGGTGGCCAAAGTACTGGAGTTTCAGCTTTAGCATCATTACTTCCAAAGAAAACCCAGGGCTGATCTCCTTGCAACCCAAGGGACTCTCAAGAGTCTTCTCCAACACCACAGTTCAAAAGCATCAGTTCTTCAGCACTCAGCTTTCTTCACATGACCACTGGAAAAACCATAGCCTTGACTAGATGGAACTTTGCTGGCAAAGTAATGTCTCTGCTTTTGAATATGCTATCTAGGTTGGTCATGACTTTTCTTCCAAGGAGTAAGCGCCTTTTAATTTCATGGCTGCAGTGACCACCTGCAGTGATTTTGGAGCCCCCCAAAATAAAGCCTGACATTGTTTCCACTGTTTCCCCATCTATTTCCCATGAAGTGATGGGACCGGATGCCATGATCTTTGTTTTCTGAATGTTGAGCTTCCAACATCCATTGGATCATCAAAAAAGCAAGAGTTCCAGAAAAACATCTACTTCTGCTTTATTGACTTCTCTAACAAAGTAATGGAGTATAAACCAAGGAAAAGAAAAAAATTTCAGTGAGAAAATCTATATAGAACCTTAAAAAGATGAGGAGTTAAAAAGGCCTTTTCGATGGAAATAAATCTTTGAAAAGATGTTAAAAGGCTGGGTAATTAGTTGTGAACTGTAACAGTTGCCATTTAAATCCCTATTTGCTCTCCATTTAAAATGAGAATGTGTAGGTTGAGAGAGTAAGCAAACTGCTCAAAGTCACAAAGATGTTCAAGCAATGGACCTGAGTCCCATTCCAAAGCCTACTCTTCTTCCATTCCATGCTGTGTGCACCATCAAGAGGCTAAGAAGCAAATCATCTTTTGGGCATGTCCAGGTATGACCATCACAGCTACACTTCTTTGGAGAGAGATGGTTTCTGGATGTTCTTGCCTTCCAGGTGAACACTCAAACTCAGATATATAAAGTAAATAAAGTCAACTACAAAAAGTTGATCTTACAAAGTTCTCAGTGGTTTTTTGGGGTTTTTTTTGTTGCCCACAAAGACAGCTTAAGCAAAGAGAAAGACCTCCTTCACCCAGTCACATGAGAAGCTCTGCTGTGGTCCACTTTGTATTTAATTATTTAATAGAAGTTACTCAGTAACTCTTAGGCTTCCCTGATAGCTGTTGGTAAAGAATCCACTTGCAAAGCAGGAGACTCCAGTTCAATTCCTGAATCGGGAAGATCCACTGGAGAAAGAATAAGCTACCCACTCCAGTATTCTTGGGCTTCCCTTGTGGTTCAGCTGGTAAAGAATCCACCTGCTTTGCGAGAGACCTGGGTTTGATCCCTGGGTTGGGAAGATCCCCTGGAGAAGAGAAGGGCTACCCACTCCAGTATTCTACCTTGGAGAGGTCCATGGACTATATAGTCCATGGGGTCGCAGAGTGAGACGCAACTGAGCAACTTGCATTTCACTTTCAGTAACTCTTGGTGATGTGACAGGAAATTTGCTACATATGTCATAAACATTCCTTTACTTGATCCTATGGCAACCCACTCCAGTACTCTTGCCTGGAAAATCCCATGGGCAGAAGAGCCTGGTAGGCTGCAGTCCATGGGATCACGAAGAGTCGGACATGACTGAGCGACGTCACTTTCACTTTTGACTTTCATGCAACATATGGTGGCATAAATCCTTTTGGAGGGCTGACCAGAGAGGAAAAAGTGATTTTTGTCCTAGAGCTATTAAAGCCAATCCTTCCAGTTCATTTCCACAGATTCCACAGAAAGAATACCTAAGGAGTTGAGACAAAAGTCACCTGAGGCCTCCTCTGGTCCACTAAGAGCTAGCATTACCAAAGGAAGAAGCCCATTGCACTTCCAATCTGACTAGATCCTGTAATCCCTGATCTGTGTCCTCAAAAACCTCATGGTCACCAGCAATGCCTCTATCTACATAGATCAGAGGCACAGCTGTGACAAAAAACTCTCTTTCAGGTTGCTGGCTCCTGAGGCAGGCAGCCAAGAGAGTGACCTCTAGCCTGAGAGACGTTCCTGGAGCTAGAGCTCCACCTCACTCCTGAATGTGTTCTTGTAACTTTCAGCTCCTAGCAAGGCTAGGCATTTCCATACTTGGGGTCTAAGTAAAAGTACACAGTAACAGCATGGATCACAAGTCCCTTGCAAGTGTATGACCTGACAGATTAGGTTAGTAGTTTCAATTCCCAGACCGTTATGAAGTGGTCAAAGAGACCAGAAAGTTTCACTGAGAAAGGAGAGGTCGGTCCACAGGATTCATAACCTTGAGTGCCTCTTGACATTAGCAGGTCGGTATAATCCCCTGACAGGGTTTCTGCCATAAGCCATATGAGGTCACCGTGGAACTGCAGGTTAGGATACAGCTCTTGCTTTGCACTTGCTTGTGCATCTCTTTCGATCAATCACACACACAGGCACATTGTAGAGTTAGTAAAGTAAAGCAGAAAACGTGTTTACTAGGAGAACAAAGAACTAAATCTCTGAGCATCTTTACCTTGTCTTTAAGAATTCTGCATGAGCCACCAAGATGAAAGGCTGCTGCTACAAGCCATGATGCTGGGATTCTTGGCTTTTGGAGGAGAGGAATTCAATCATGGGCCAGTGACAAGCCTTGATTTCTCAGAGCTTTTTGTGTAATAAAGTTTTATTAAAGTATAAAAGAGAGAGAAAGCTTCTGACATAGACATAAGAAGAGGACAGAAAGAGTGTCCCCTTGCTAGTTTTTAGCAAGGAGTTATACACCTCCGGGAGCTGGTGATGGACAGGGAGGCCTGGCGTGCTACGGTTCATGGGGTCGCAGAGAGTCGGACACGACTGAGCGACTGATCTGATCTGATCTGATCTGATACACCTTTTAGCAAGCTGCTAGTTAGAGAAAAAATGCCTCAAAACTGAAGAGCACCAGGCCCCTCACCACAACATATTTTGAGAAACGTGGCACAAGTGTCATTCGGGCCTAAAAAATGAATAATCTTAAAAATCCAACAGACACATTCATTAACACACTAAAAAAATCCATAAAAAATGCATTGGTTAGCTCAAGTCGAAAAGAGTTCAGGGGAGCCAGGTGTCTCCATAACAACCCAGGATAGAAGAAAAAAAAAAGCACCGTCAGTACCCCCCTGGGGACCTCACCTCCCACGAGGCTGTTAACATTTCACTACCAAACATCTAAACTCCTGGACTGAGTCGCCTCAGCCAAACAACTAACAGTGAGGAGCACAGCCCCATTCATCAGCAAATGAGGTGTACTGAGCAGGGCCCTCCCACAGACAACTAGTCCAGTCATCCCTCCCATCAAATCACACAACCACACCTTATAACACGCCCAAGGGCAACCTGGGGGCAGGTCATGGGGAGAGAAGACAGGGTGTGGTCTCTGGAGAAGGGAATGGCAAACCACTCATATTCTTCCTTGAGAACCCATAACAGTATAAAAGACAAAATGATAGGATACTAAAGAGAAACCAGGTCAGTGGGGCCAATATCTACCGGAGATCAGTGAGAAAAACTCAGAAAGAATGAAGGGATGGAGCCAAAGCAAAAAAAACCAGCTGTGGATGTGTCTGGTGATAGAAGCAAAGTCCGATGCTGAAGAAATCATAGAACCTGGAATGTCAGGTCCATAATCAGGCAAAGGAAGTGGTCAAACAAGAGATGGCAAGAGTGAATCGACATTCTAAGCGAAAAATGGACTGGAATGGGTGAAAACTCAGATGACCATTAATTACTACTGTGGGCAGAATCCCTCAGAAGAAATGGAGTGGCCATCATGGTCAACAAAATCAAATGCAGTACTGATGCAATCTCAAAAACAGAATGATCTTTCGTTCAAGGCAAACCATTCATTCCAGAATCCAAATATCCCCAACAGTAACACTGAAGAAGCTGAAGCGCTAGCTACAAGACCTTTTAGAAAACACAAAAAAATGTCCTAAAGACTGAATCAAAAGCAGGAAGTCAAACACTGGAGAACAGGCAACCTGGAACGAGACAGGAAAAAAAGAGCAAATCACTTCAACCCTCTTCAAAAAAACTCATAATACATACAACATAATCAATCTCAAATAGAAGCTCTCAAAACAAACAAGCTGACTGTGGCTCAGACAAACTCATCCATAACTAATAAAAAGTAGGAAAACACTAGACATTAGGTATACTAAAAAACCTATAAATAAGTGAGAAAAGGGCTAGATCTGAAGAAGTGCCTGAGAACTATGGAATGAGGTCCGTGACATTGTAGAGACAGGGATCAAGACATCCCATGGAAAAAAATCAAAACAAAAGGCTGTCTGAGGAGGCCTAAAAACTGTGAAAGAGCGAAGAGCAAAGGAGAAAAGGAAAGAAAAAATCAAATGCAGAGTCAAAGAAAGCAAGAAGAGAAAAACCCCAGTGATCAATCAAAAAAGAGGAAAAAACAGAAGGGAAAGACTAGATCTCTAAAAAGAGACACAAAACACTAGAGGGCTAGGAAAGGATGGACAAAGAACAGAAGAAAGAAAAGGCAGAAAAAGAAGAAACAAAAAGCACAGAAAAATATGATACACTAGGCAGACATCTAAGGAGCAAATGCCATCCACAAAAGCTAGTGGAGGTGAGGAATCAATGGAGCTATCCAATCCTGAAAGATGATGCTGTGAAGTGCGCACTAACACAAAAAACTCACACTCAAGAATAAAAGGTCACATCCATCCCGAAAGCATCAAGAATCTCAAACACAAATCACATTCTCTCTCCACTTCACACCCTGATGTTCCAGCTGGTAGAAAGGCAGAGGAACAGAATCAATCAAATCCGCTGGATCTGAAAAAGACTCAGAAAAAATTACTTCTCTTATACATCAACCTTACTAGAAACTAGAATGAATACGACACATCTCCTCAAAGGTCAACCAAAACTAAGAACAAATCAAAAAAAAAACCGCTGATCACAAAACATCAGAGACATCTTGAGAAACTGACTGAGAAAAAAAGATCGATAGAAAATATCAGAAGGACAACTCAACCTCTCGATAGTAATGGAAGAGGGGCCTTCTCTGTCCTTCTGAGAAGTGAAGTGTTGCGCTCATCTAGTGGTCTGTATCCTTGGGGTATGCTCGGTCGCTTGTCCCTGTGGTCATGTGGTGTGGGCTGGACTGGGGGCGGCGGGTGCTGTGGAGAGACTCTGGTCCCAGTCTGGGATTTCTTTGGGGGCGCTGGCCCTCTCGGGTACTCTGAAGACTCTGATGCTGGGGGATTGAGGGCAGGAGGGAAGGGGACGACAGAGGAGAGCTGGATGGCATCACTACTCGGGGAGTCGCGACCTCCGGGAGCTGGTGATGGACAGGGGGCCTGGCGGCTGCGGTTCATGGGGTCGTCCTGCTCTGTTCTGGTGGCCCTCCCACCGGCCCTCCCCTGGTCCTCCCTCGCCCCTCGGGCAGTGGCAGTCTCCTCTGAAGTCACAAAGGAACAAAATGATCACTATCCCTTGTGTAACTCAACGGCACTCGGACACTGGACGGACAGGCGGCTAATAGTCACTGGAGGGTGGCACACTTGCTTCTCCTCGAATGCACAGAGATGTCCCAGGTTGGTGGTGTCAGTTTTGCTATTGGGGAGAGCAGAAATGCTCAGGGGGCAGGCAAGGGAAAACTCAGTGGTCGTTGGTGAACATGCTTGGGTCTGGGGGTCGGGTGGAGGTCACTGATCGAGTGGGGGGAGAAGATCTGTCGCTCAGTCGGTCGATCCCGCGCCTCCTGTCATCCCCTCCGAGTCACTTTCTCGTCCTCGCCTCTCTCTCTGTCCTCTCCTCCCCTCTCCTCCCACTCGTCTTCTCTGTCCTCGGGGCAGCCTCTCCAGTGACTCCTCATGGGTCCGTCGGGACTCTCTCCTCCCCCATCCTCGGGCTCCCGCCGCCGGTCGGTCCTGCAGCTCGTCTGCATCTCATTCGTCTTCCCTTCACACAGGCTGTGTTCTGGGCATCTGCTACAAACACGAGGAGCCCTACACGAAGATGCAGAGCGCTGGGTGGCGCGCAGCGGGCAGAGTGGAACACACGTCCAACCTCAAAAGAGCCAGGCTTAGTCGGACTCGGGGGGACGGGGCTGACTGTGGCTCTCATCTCCAGAGAGAAGAGAAGTGGTCACCATTCGGCAACTCTGAGTGGAGACAAAGACGAGGCTAGGGGGATCGGACAGGCGGGCGGAGTGTTACCACTTGAGTGTACTGGGGAGGCGGGCTACGATGGATGTATAACATGACGGTGCTAGTTCCTTTAATGGTTCTAGTACATATCTAGTGAACTGAGGCTCAGCTAGGCCTTCCTGGGAAACACACAAGATACAGAAAGATTTGCTTGCAGTATAATATGGGTCTTCATTCAGTTCTCACGGCAATCTTTAACAGTACACTGTCGGTGATACTAGCTGCTGTTTTCCTGAGGTACCAAACATGCCTGGATGGTGAGTTGGTTTGGGTGTTGGCCACCTCATCGGAGTGACTCATTGGAGAAGACTCTGATGCTGGGGGGATTGAGGGCAGGAGGAGAAGGGGACGACAGAGGATGGATGGCTGGATGGCATCACTGACTCGATGGGTTGGTCTAGGTGACCTCCGGGAGCTGGTGATGGACAGGGAGGCCTGGCGTGCTGCGGTTCATGGGGTCGCAGGAGTTGGACACGACTGAGCGACTGATCTGATCTGATCTGATACCTATCTCTTTTATATCCATACTACCCTACTGATTATTTAATGCTGTATGCATTCTGATTGGGTGGTGTCCCCACTGACTGGCTAGTGTCCCTGCCTCAAGGGTTTATAAATATTTTGAATATACCCTTGCTTGTGAATAAATATTAAATACATACTGTACAGGTGAAAACTAGAAACAATTATGGCAACTGATTATAAGATAGACCAGTTTGTCACAATATGACCAGTCATCTATGTCTGATGAAACCTGAGCAGAAGGGATATAAGCACAACTTAATTAATCTTATTGAGAAAGATCAAAAAAGATGGCTTAGTTTGAGAAGGTCTCTGATGGCTCAGATGGTAAAGAATCTGCCTGTAATGCAGGAGACCTGGGTTGATCCCTGGGTCAGAAAGATCTCCTGGAGAAGGGAATGGAGAATTTCATGGACAGTAGAGCCTGGAAGGCTTCCGTCCATGGGGTCACAAAGAGTTGGACATATCTGAGCAACTAACATTTTCAGTCTGGGCTTCCCTGGTGGCTCAGATGGTAAAGAATCCTCCTGCAATGCAGGAGATCAGGGTTCAATACCTGGGTTGGGAAGATCCCCCAGAGAAAGGCATGGCAACCCACTCCAGCATTGTTGCCTGGAAAATTCCATGGACAGAGGAGCCTGGCAGGGCACAGTCCATGGGGTTGCAGAGTTGAGCACACTTGAGCAACTAACACCCTTTGAATAAGGAATAACATTGTTGGGACACAAATCCTGGCTCTTATACTTGACTCTGTGACATTGGACAAAAATGGAGAAAATCTCTTAGATGGTTTGGAGGATTTAAGCAAATGAATGTGTATAAAAGTATTCAGAATAATGTCTACCATATAGTACATAAATAAGTTTTCAGATCAGATCAGATCAGTTGCTCAGTCGTGTCCGACTCTTTGCGACCCCATGAACTGCAGCACGCCAGGCCTCCCTATCCATCACCAGCTCTCGGAGGTCACTCAGACTCACATCCATTGAGTCAGTGATGCCATCCAGCCATCTCATCCTCTGTCATCCCCTTCTCCTCCTGCCCCCAATCCCTCCCAGCATCAGAGTCTTCTCTAATGAGTCAACTCTTCGCATGAGGTGGCCAAAATACTGGAGTTTCAGCTTTAGCATCATTCCTTCCAAATAAGTTTTAACTGTTATTAAAGCCTTGGAATTCAGAAATGAGCCCTGACCCCACCTTACCAACAATTATCAAATAGAGTTTCAGAAGTTACCAAAGACTTTTTTGCCTTATAATCAAAAAGGATAAGAGTACTGGGAATAAAAAACTCATATTTTTATTGCCTAAAAGTTATGAACAACCTAGATAGCATATTGAAAAGCAGAGACATTACTTTGCCAACAAAGGTCCGTCTAGTCAAGGCTATGGTCTTTCCTGTGGTCATGTATGGATGTGAGAGCTGGACTGTGAAGAAGGCTGAGCGCCAAAGAATTGATGCTTTTGAACTGTGGTGTTGGAGAAGATTCTTGAGTGTCCCTTGGACTGCAAGGAGATCCAACCAGTCCATTGTGAAGGAGATCAGCCCTGGGTGTTCTTTGGAAGGAATGATGCTAAAGCTGAAACTCCAGTACTTTGGCCACCTCATGTGAAGAGGTGACTCATTGGAAAAGACTCTGATGCTGGGAGGGATTAGGGGCAGGAGGAGAAGGGGATGACAGAGGATGAGATGGCTGGATGGCATCACTGACTCGATGGATGTGAGTCTGAGTGAATTCCGGAAGTTGGTGATGGACAAGGAAGCCTGGCGTGCTGCAATTCATGCGGTTGCAAAGAGTCGGACACAACTGAGCAACTGAACTGAACTGAAAGTTTCCACAGGCAAATAAATGTATTTTAGAGGGAAAAAATTAATAACCAACCACATCTTAGCTCTTAGGACTCTATTTCAATATACCCTCTAGGAGATGATCTTTCCTGTAACTGACTAGGTATAGGATGCTTTTTACAATGTCTTAGCATTTTATGAATTTGAAATTGACTCTAGGATTATTTATCAACACGTGTGTGCTCAGTTGTCTCCAACTCTTTGCAACCCCATGACTGTAATCCATCAGGCTCTTCTGTCAGTGGAATTTTCCAGGCAAGAACACTAGAGTGGGTTGCCATTTCCTTCTCCAGAGGCTCTTCTTGACCTACGGATCGAACCTGAGTCTCCTGCATTGGCAGGTGGATTATTTACCACTTGTGCCACCTGGGAAGCCCAGGGTTATATATGCTCTATATTTATTAAGACACTGCTTTCAAACAGGTTTTTGCAATATACCTTAGCCGGGTTTGGAAGTGCTTGTCATACTCCAAGACCTGCCAGCACTAGATATTTTCAATATTTTGCTAATAAGAAGGGGCATCTTGGTTTTATGTTAATTTACATTTATAATGCTTTAAACATATGAGACATCTTTGCTAAATAGTTTAGCTTGATGCCTGTGTTTCTTAGAAACAGCTTGAAAGGATTTGTGCAATTATATCAAAAATTACAGTAAAAATTGCTTACATAATTATAGGTAAAATATCATTAAGTGTTTAGGGTTTTAAAAAATATAGCACAGCTTTAAAAAGAGGTATAGTAAATTATTTAAAGATCAAATGATTAGATGAAGTGATTCAAAGAATGTATAAATTAAGAAAGTTTATTTTATGTGTTTATTAAAAATGCTTAATGCAGACTGAGGTAGCGATTAGGTGATCTGGGACAGCATGAGAAGGGAGGCCCAGTTGAACCAGACTGGGTTTAAAAGGAAAAATATGACTAAGGTAGTGCCAGAACAATGAGTAAACTTTTAAACATATACTGGGAAAGAACATTTAATGAAGTACTGAACTTTGTATAAGACGGTGGTGTTTTTCAAGAGAATACTTCCTTAATTTGAAATGATATTGAACTTTATTATCCAACAGATAGAAATATTACTGAAGTCAGTAACATTGATCTTGTACAAATCAATGAATTGACAGGACATTCTAGTGATTTCAGCTAAGGCAGATAGAAAATGAGGCAGAGAGAGAAAGCTTTTCTCTTTAGAAAGTGGTCTCCACGCTGCCTCTAATCTATATTATATTAGATCAAAAGAACCCCATTAGTCAAAGATGGTATGTAGTAGCAGCAGCAGCAGGACAGAATCTGGGTGGCCACAGCAAAGACACATATGAAACTGAAAGCATTAAACGTACTTTTACATATCTCTGGTTATCTTAATATCTGGTTGATTGGGAATTCTTAGTCTGAACTCTTTAACAGCTGATAAGGAGTGATGTACAATTTATAAAATACAAGGTTCCAAGATCAAAAGCAAAGGAAGAGCAAGCCTCCACTACTCAAAATTTAAAAGTAATCCTCTGAAGGGACATTTAGCAGGCTTTACAGAGAAAAATTCTGAAGAGATGATAAACAGCTGCCCCTTTTAGCTACACCTGATTCTTCAACAGAGAGGAATGCAATAGAGGGCATTATCACGGAGACCTGATGGAAAGGAATTTCAGAGAAAAGCAAGCCTCCAAGGGTAAACTCTATCACAAAAGAAACAAATACATACATTTTTTTAAAATCATGGAGTAAAAGAGACCCTAAAATATTTACTGGGAACTTCACTTTGGGCCAAATTTGAGATATTTTGAATGCTTTAACACAACAGAATACAAATGAAAGGTATACATATGTGAAAAAGAGAGTATGTTGTTAGGAGAACCTAAAGTTAAACAAAGCAAGAATAGCAGGAGTTTTAGGATGACGTATGTTTATAGCTCCAGTTAAGTGGAATGAACTTGGACCCTAGTTTTCTATCCTAGGAAAGTCAGGTCATAGTCCTAGGGAGTGTATACCCAAGGGCAAGTCTTACCTGGGAGAAGTCTGAAAAAGACTGGAATTTTCCTGAGTAGGCAATTTGGTCTTCCTAGGGCTTAAACTAAATCGAGGAGTGACTGGGCAGTTTGGTAGCCCCTGAACTGCTGGGGAAATCTCTACACGTCTGGAGTTGGAAGTCAGTTACAGGTATTCATTTAAAGCGTCCAAGAGGATGCTGTAATGTAGTAGTTTAGAACAAAATTTCCACTCCTACAAGTGTCTGGGAATTTCTCATTGACCCAGACACCTATGATTTCCTTACTATACAATGTATACTTAGTTACTGACCACAGCAGGGAGGGGCTGCCCAGGATCCCCAGTTACTGATCAAAATATTCATACAACGTTGGTCTTGTCTAAGTGTCTGGAAGAAAACTAAATCCAGGAATTGGTGCCTTTTCCAGCACAAACCAGCTGATAGAGCACGCTGAGGTGGGAAATGGGTGGTGGGTGGGAGTGGGAGGGGCAGACTGAAACTGGGCAGAACTTTCCTCCAAGGAGCCTAATTTACTTAAGTTCAGGATTCTCAGTTTTATGAGAGTATATTAAAATATCATGTTACAATGTGATTAGGAAATTATTTGTCTTATATTCTGAAATAATAATGATCAATATTTATGGAACATGTTCTACACACCAGGCATGTTGCTCAGCACTACCATGCTGAGGCAGACAGCAAACCTCAGAGGTCCTGTCTACCTCACTTTAAAAATTAAGAAACTAAGGCTCAGAGAAACATATACAATTGCTTAATGGTGGAACTGGTATTCATGTCAAAGATTATTTGCCCCTAGAGATTATGATCCTAACCACCACAACTTATTATAACTTTTCATGAAAATTTGCTTATAAATGTGGGACATGACACCAGTTTACTGTTTAGACAGAAGGATTTCCTCCACAGTTTGGGGAAATGTGGAAAATCTAGTTTTCCTTCTCAGGTAGCAGCAACACAAAAACAGAAATTATCTTTTAGTATTTTTTTTCTAATGTCCCAAGTCCCAAACAACATAAATATAATGAGAATTAAATCTTAATTTGTTAAGTCCTTTCTTAGTTATTAAAAAGGAGCTTTACTTAATGACTCCCTTGAGACAGTGTAAATAAGTAGCCAACTTCAGCTTTTTATTTTAGAATTCAAAAGTCACTTGATTAAGCTAGAAAACCACATTTCTTTTTCTTCCCCCACACAGGGAGAAAAGATGTATCCTTGGGTCAGCTAACAAGCTTCTGTAGTCTACCTAGAGGAATAATCAGAGGTGAGACTACACTCTCAGACACGAATTTCCCTAAATACTTTTCAGAACAAACATTTCTCATCCCTCCTTCACAACTTTATCAGAAGATTATGATGTCTGTCCTTTGTGTTTTATCATTTTTGCTAAATTATTTGAAATGTTTCAGCATGATCCTCCAAGAAAACCTTTCAGTAAGCACATTTTTTGCAACTGTAGATATCTGCCCTAAATCAATCTACAATTCACAGTTACAAAAGCCAGTCACAATTTTTTATTAACAGAAAAATAATTTTTGTGTCATTCATGCCCTATTTGAAGTAAAACTTAAAATATGTACCTAAAAGGTACATACAACTTAGGAAAAAAATCTTACCTTACTTAGAAGTGTAGGCCTTCCAGCAGTCCATATCACTAAGCAGTCCATAAGAATACAAGTTGAATTCAGGTGTGAGAGGTTGTATAGATGAATACAGTCTGAGTCAGAGAGCAAAGTCTAAGGTGTATTTGATTACTTGCCTATGATAGTTCAAGGAAACCAATAATGTAATGCAAGACTCCTGACCCTACGCAGATCAGGGTCAATACAGATGTTTAAAGTCCAGAAATCAGGACGCCCAGTTATAGATAGTATAATGGAGCAGCTGGCCCCTTTGGTTTCATGCTTTGCATGCCAATTTCTTCACCATCAGCAAGACCCAGGCAACCTCCCAGGGGTGGGACTGCTCTCTGGTCTCCAGGTGCAGAGCAAGCCTGTCTAGTTGATTAGATTACTACAACAACCTGCTGCTAACTGCAGCGAGTGCTGATGGTGCCATGCAAAAGAGCCATAACCTCGCACAGAGTCATAGCACATCTGCACCTACAATTCTCATTGCAGTTCTGGCTGGGAGCATACTCAAGACGAACAAACTCAGCTTCAGAGAATAGCTTTCTTTGTACAGACTTCCCTGAACTCCGTGGGGAGACCTTAGCAGTGCGTGCCTCTAATTTATGCTATTGCTATTATAATTATTGGGTGTTTACTTTTCTCTCTCACACATACACTCACGCATGTGGAAGACACTAGGCATCATGCTTTACTCACTCCTGTAACCCCAACTAGCAATGTGCCTACTACATACTAGCACGTAGTGGGTGGTCAGTATTTGCTTCTTACTTCACAAGGACATTCAGCAGGACTCTCTTGTCTGGATCAAAAGGCACACAAAGTCCTTGATCCTGTGGCCCTGGCTGACTATCTAGCCTCCGTGCATTACTGCCCGCATCCACTTAGCCGCCTGCCAATGGAGACACTTAGAGGAGAAGGCAGGGTACATTGGGAGGAGGGGGAACTCTTCCCTTTCTCTCCCTCCTTCTTCTACTCAGCTTTCACCAGTGGTGAGTCTTTTACTACTCCCTGAAAGCTGAACTGGAGGTTGCTGTTCCCCTCCCAGGATCCCCAAAGTCACCCATGCCAACTTTAATCACTATTTAGTAAGATTCATTATGAAATAAGATCAAACAAGTGCTTCCTTTAAAGACACAGGCAATACCAGCTTTCACCTCTGAGTCCCCAGGGCCACACAGTTCCTCATACATCACAGCCACTCTAATATTAGTTTAAGGAAATAGCTAAGATCCTAAAGCCCACACATGGGGAGAACAGACTTTCACAGAATCTCAAAATAGAAGAACCAGATAGTCTTTGAACATTTTTGAAGTCTTAAGATGAAATACCATATAGGTATTTATTATGCAGAGAATGTTAAAGCTGAAGTAAAAATAGAATTAAGGTTTTTAAGAATATCAATAGATGAGAGATGAGGGTTTCTCTGAGGTTAATGTCACAGAGAAAGTTACCTCAACATTTATACTATAACTAAAGACTAGATCAACAGCTGTAGGTTATGCACCTTTCCCTTGAGATGGATTTGTCACTACCTCTCCAGGAAGGGGTACATGAAAGCAAGCAGGATGAGCCATTAGGAACTAGATTAGGGAAGCCCACAGGGTCACTGCTTGCAGAGGTTCTATTGTTAAACCCTGACAGCTGTTACCAATCCAAGTACGTATCAGTTTGGATTCTCCTCTGCCAAGTTCCTACATAATGTCTTCAAGTTGCTGGGAGGAGAAATGGCATATGGAATATTGTTAACATTGATCGTATCTATCACGCATATGCACCTACTCTAAGGCTCAGAAGAGAATTTAAAGTAACACTGGCATTTAACACTTATTAAATTTGCAAAAGTTCTGAAGAAATAAAAGTATAACTGTCATGTAACTTGAGGATGGGAGAGTAGTTACTGCTGAATCCTCAGAGATCAAATACGGCTGAAATTAATAATCCAACCAGAGTCTTTCAACTGTCAAAACACTGCAGAAGAAAGTGAATTTGAGCTCTAAAGTGGAGGACTAGACAGACATGACTAAAATTCAGACCATCTTAAATTGGTCTGAAAGGCAGACTAAGCATTATATATTAGGCATTTGCTAAATCAGTTCTATCAATATTTATTTCTAACAAGAAACAATCACCTAGTACTAGCTAGTAGAAAATTTGATCTGTTAAATTCACACCCTTGTTTTCCTAGATGCTAAACGTGATGTCTGCCATCGTTTGTGCATTTCTTCCTGTCCTGGTCCATGGCTGCTACAGAATTGTCACATCGTATGCTGCGGCTTCTCATTCTTCAAGATTCTATCGGTGACCTCCTCTTTGTTCTCTGTTTTCCTTGTATTTTCACACGTCTCATGTATAGAACAGCCTCAACAATTTTCAGTTTTACAGTGTGTTATCATTTAAAATTGCTTCCATGTGCAATTCTGTGCGTCTATTCTTCCATTCTGTTTGTCTATCTTGTTCATCCCAGGGATTGTCTGTTTCCTAGAGAGAATCATAAAGGAGAGAAAATTAACACCCTTCAATGTTCATTTGCAGCCTGGAGGGGTCAAGGTTTTCCTTTCTTCAGGGTCTCTTGTTGACAATTTTGAAAGTTTTCTACATGGTTCCTTAAAATACCCCGCCCCCACCAGGACAAAGCCCCAGCTACCCAAGGGAATTGTTAACTCAAGAACACCCTTAGGTTCGCCCTCCCTCCTTCCTTCCTTCTTTCAATCTTCTCAGGGCCCTCCACCATTTGGGTTCCCTTCCTCAATTCGACTTCCCTGGTGGCTCAGACCGTAAAGCGTCTGTCTACGATGTACGATGTGGGAGACCCGGGTTCGATCCCTGGGTTGGGAAGATCCCTTGGTGAAGGAAATGGCAATCCACTCCAGTACTATTGCCTGGAAAATCTCATGGACAGAGGAGCCTGGGAGGCTACAGTCCATGGGGTCGCAAAGAGACGGACACGACTGAGCAACTTCACGATCCTTCGTTCTTCAATTCAACTACTTGCATGAAAGACTTAGCTCAGGCATTGCTTCTTGGAGAAACCCAATTACTTAAGGCTATGAAAACATTCTTTTGATTTTCTGGTTCATTCTTATTACCCTATCAATCACCAGAGCTAAAACTCAATGCTCTTTTTCCACTTACAATCACAAAGAACAGCCTCAAGCCTTAATATTTGAATATCAAGTATAACTTCCGTAAGTTCTATTTGGCCTTGCACACATTAGGTGGTTAATAAGGGAAAATTGTGGTTACTTTTAAGGTAGTGATTACTTAAGAAGAATGATGTATATGTAAATATGAAAAGAAATACATAAATTGCCCTTTTGCAAATGACTTAAAATAGCTAGAAGTAGCTATAACTACCCAGTGACATTTCTAGGATCAGTTCAGAGAGTTCTACATCTATAAATCTTCCTGGCTGTTTTCTTTTCATCCTATGTTTTCTAATAAAAAGCAAAAACTTAATTCTTATGGCTTCTTACTTTATGTATATATTGATGGTTTACAGTCTTACAGAATGGAAAAAACACAATGATGTCCTTATAGCTTTGAGGTTTATAATAGCAATAATACCAATGTTTATCCACTGTAATTATCTATACATATATGTATTAATGGGGGTTGCTTTCATTAATTTTATAAAGATGGAACATGATCATCTTATCTGTTTCTGGTTAAAAAATTAACAAAATCTCTTGGACAAAGTACCATATTGTTATCAGCTTCACATATCAGCACAGTATTAAGAAAACCAACTGCTGAATGTGAAACTATTTTTAATTTGGAAAGGAAAAATCTAAGTATAAGTAGTAGTACCAAAAGGAACACTTCTATGCAGCTTATGCAGACTATCAGATCAGTTAGCCACAATACTTCTGATTTAAAAGCCAACAAAGATCATTTTATAATATTTGACAGATACCAGAAATCAAGCAACCTGAATGTAAACATTGCTGTGATTGCTTGTCACTAAAGATTGAGATGCTGTGTATTATGTTATAAATATGAAGCAAAGAAATCAAGACCCAGCTTATGAATCTCAGATATACTGGCTGAAACATTCATCAATGTGGAAAAACTGAATTTTTTCCAGGGTTTCCAAAAGAACACACAAGAGTCAATACAGAGTGGCTGAGGAATCTATTTCTCTCAAAGTCTAAAACAGATATACCTATAAATAGGTATCAGTTACTTCCATGAACACCAGAATTATTCACATAATAAAAATACAATTTTTAAAGAACATTTAAAGTGTAGTTTGCTTGAACATAAAAATAATAACAGGTCATGTCAGTGGAAAAAATAATAAAGTGAAATATGTTTTCATGACTGCTTTTAATTCCCAAGGAAAAATCGGTACTGTTTTTGTTGTTCAGTTGCCCAGTAGTGTCTGACTCTTTGAGACCCCATGGACAGAAGCACGCCAGGCCTCCCTGACCCTCACCAGCTCTGGAAGTTTGCCCAAGTTCATGTCCATTGCATCGGTGATGCACAGTTTAAAAAAATTATTGAAGCTCTAAGTAATTCACTCCTTAGTCAAAAAATAGAATATCTTTTTTTCAATAAGCCCATCTTTTCACTTTGTATTCCACTAGAACATAGCTTTCCATAGGTACACTGTCATGGCTTTCCCTATTCTCCAATATTATAATCAAAATTAGATTCATATTTACATGATTGTCTTGGTAAAAACAAAATTATGAAAGTGCTGTGATCAACTTTGCTTAAAATCTTACACCATGTTGACTTGGCAACAATCAGTTGGAGTGCACAGAAAAGAGCCAGATGTTCATATAATGACAGTGACTGAGGAATAGGGGACATTACAAACAGCCACTACCAGTGGTCATCTTGTAATGGTGCAGATGGTCAACAAGTTTCAACAGGTTCCACAGCAGAAAAATCTCTCTGGAGCTCATGGTAAGACTAAGGCATCAAATACTGGGAGACAGGATGGACTTTATTGGATATGCATTATGAAGTCGTCACTCTGTAGGAAATTATATACTTGCTCTGGAAACGGGGCAATTACGTGAAATGTTAATGAGTACTTGCAGACAAAAGAAGTGTCAAAATAGCAAAGTGGGATTGGATTTTATGAGGAGGTTAATTTCCAAAGTCAGCATATAAAGCAAAACACTTGCAAAGTCAAAATTATCTCTGAAAGTCCTTACAAAAATCCCTTACCACATAAGAAACAGACAGAAGTATCACAAGTTTAACAGAAGAGTTTGTCTTTTAGAGTTTTATTATTTAAGCATGGCAACAGACTATTATTTCTTTAGTTTAAAATACTATTTTTAATTTGAGGACTCAATGTAATTGACATGCACTTCAGGTCTATGTGGTACTAAAAATACCTGTAAGAGCAATATATGCCTGAAGTGAAGTGAAGGGAAGGTCGCTCAGTCATGTCCGACTCTTTGCGACTTCATGGAATATAGCCTGTCAGGCTCCTTTGTCCATGGGGTTATCCAAGCCAGTATAGTGGAGTGGGCAGCCAGTCCCTTTTCCAGGGGATATTCCCAACACAGGGATTGAACCCAGGTCTCCTGCATTACAGGTGGATTCTTTATTAATGGAGCCACCAGAGATATTCTTAATCTCTATGAAATAGCTGCACTCAAAACTACACATATGCCATGGAAAGTCACAGAACACTGTGTGGTATCAATTACCTTTAAGATTTGGTGAGGTAGTTTCACTTACATATGAAAGCAACAGAACTTGAAGTCACTCCCAACTCTAAGGTATGGGTCTATGAAATAAGTTTTTGCTATAAGAAAGCAGTCAGTAAGTACTGATCCACAATTAAGAAAATCAGAAAACCCCAGTGCAAAGTACTACCTCTGACCTGTCACCACTAAGCCTCTAGGTCAGCAGCCATGTCAATCACCTAAGTCTGAATTCATAGTTTAGATTTTTGACTCAGTGTCAGAATTGATGGCCCTCTGACACAGGACTGTATCAAAAGGTTGGGTCAGATTTTTAGTACAAGCTTTAGCAACAGACCTAAGTTTGAACCACAGAACCATTTTTGTTTTTTGTTTTTCACTTTTTGAGATAATTATAGATTAATGTACCGTTGTTAAGAAATAATACAGGGAGATCCTAGGTACCCTTTACCCAGTTTCCCTGAAAGATAACATCTTGCAAAACTAGTATAATATTAGAACGAATGTGTTAGTTTCCTGCTGCTGGCTGCTAAATCGCTTCAGTCGTGTCTGACTCTGTGCGACCCCATAGACGGCAGCCCACCAGGCCCCGCCGTCCCTGGGATTCTCCAGGCAAGAACACTGGAGTGGGTTGCCATTTCCTCCTCCAATGCATGAAAGTGAAAGTGAAGTCACTCAGTCATGTCCGACTCTTCGAGACCCCATGGACTGCAGCCCACCAGGCTCCTCTGTCCATGGGATTTTTCCAGGCAAGAGTACTAGGACTGCCATAACAAAGTACCACAGTTTAGGTGGTTTAAACAACTGAAAGCTGTTTTGTCACTGTTCTGGAGGCTTGAAGTCTGAGAACAAGTTGTCAGCAAGGCTGGTTCCTTCTGAGGTCTCTTGACCTCAGAAACTAAAGTTCAGGTGAGCTGAACACCTCAAGGTGTTTGTTGTCAAGGTTGGTTTCTCTTGGCATGTAGATGGCTGTCTCCCCCCTGGGTCTTTATGTTTTGCCTCTGTATGTATCTTTGTCTGGATTTCTTCTTAAAAGTAACTGACTCATATTGGATTAGGACCCTTCCTAATGACCTCATTTCAATGTAGGGACCTCTTTAAAGACTGAATCTCCAAATATTATTACATTCTGAGATCTTGGTAGTTAGGATTTCAACTATGAATTTTGGCGGGGGAGGTGTAAAATTCAGTCTGTAACAACTAGGGTATTGATATATTCATACAGTTAAGATACAGAATGTGTCCATCACCATAAGATTAGCTCATATTGACCTTTTTAGGCACATTTATCTTCCTCCTCTCACCCTACTTAACCCCTTAACCCCTGGAATTCATTCATCTTTTCTCTACTCTATAATTTTGTCATTTTGAGGATGTCTTATAAATGGTACAGATAGTATATTACTTTTAGGGATTGTCTTTTTAAACTCAGCAGAATTCTCTGGTGATTCATTGAGGCCATAGCATGTGTCACTAATGCATTCCTTTTCCAAGGCTGAGTAGTACTCTGTAGTGTGGGTACTACAGTTTAACCACTCACTAGTTGAAGGACATGAGGGCTGACTTCAGTTTTTGGCTGTTATCAGTAAATCTGCCATAAGTATCTATGAACAGGTTCTGAGTGAGCACAGTGTTCATTTGCAGGGATAAATACCAGGAGTGCAATTGCTGGAATATTTTGGTTTTTTTAAGAAACTGCTTATTTCCCAGAATAGCTGTACCATTTATATTCCCTCCAGCAGTATGAGTAATTCACTAGCAATAAGAGTGATCCAATTTCTCTAAATCGTTACCAGCCTTTGGTGTCACTACTTTTTAATCAGCATGTGGTGCTGTCACCATTTAGCTATTCTGATAGGTAGGCAGTACTTCACTGTGAGTTTAATTTGCATTTCCCTGATACCTAACAATGTTAATATCTTTTCACATGCTAATTTATATATTCTAGTGAAATGTCTGTTTATGTTTTTGCTCATTTTCTAATGACTTGCCTATTTATTGTTGAGTTTCAAGCACATTTTATATATTCTATATGCTAGTCCTTTGTCAGACACATGGTTTACAAATTATTTTCTGTCTGTAGCTTGTCTTTTCATCCTTCTAACAGAGACTTTTGCAGAGCAACAGTTTTTAGTTTGAGACTTTAGATCTTACTCTTACATTGTATTTTAATTGATTTTTTCTGATACAGATTCAGTGGGCAAAGGTAGGGATGTCATTCCTGTACTGTCCGGGGAGTGTGTAATTTCTTCAGTTCTGTCTCACCGTGGAAAAATTTGAAGTGGTGGACCAGTGTTGCAGCTCGTTTACAGCTCAGTTTTATTTGACAAACAAAGGAAAATATATCCTCAAGGCAAGAGGGCAGGTTGATCCAAAAAAAGAGAGGGGCTTAATTTTGGCTCCTCTTTTTATGTTTTTTTCTCCTCTCCTTGAGCCTGCCCTATGTAAATTGGGCTAGCCAGGAGGGCTATTTGTTTCACCTGAGGTTCTCACTCCAGTTCTCAGACCTTCCTTTGTTCCATTTTGGAGGGCTTTTTTCTTTGTCTTTTAGCCAACACTATTTTGGATTCCTTTTTCCTATTCTAACTACCTAACCCTACTACAGAGTGGGGTGGAACTCCAGGGTCCCACACAGTCTCTGCTGGCACTCGGGGGGTGGGCAAAGTTCTCCTTTCTGCCTAGGAGGGACAAAAGTCCCAGTTTCCTATTCAGCCTTCTCTCCCACCACCAATGGTAGGGCGTGGCACTTTCTTACAGCCTCTAGAAAATACAACCCTCAGTTCTCCCACCACCATTTTTCTGTGATGTTTGGTATAAATTGAGAGGCTATTGTCTAAGTTTTCTGTCTTGCTAGGATTTCCCTTTCTGGTCTGTTTAGTAGAGAGAACAGGCTTTTGTTTCGGCCCTTTCATCTATGCCTGCTGGCATTTCCAGTTGCCAGTCAAAGTCTAGGATTCAAGGGCTTCCCTGGTGGCTCAGACAGCAAAGAATCTGCCTTCATGTGGGAGACCTGGGTTCGATTCCTGGGTCAGGAGGAAGGCTAAGAGAAAACCCAAAGAATTCTCTACACTGTAGCTCCTTGGGTCCTGGATGTCCTAGCCTGTTGTCCTTTCTCTTTCTACCTTTCATAGCCTTATATTATTCTACATACAGTGTTCAGGGTTTTTATTGTACTTAGTGGAATAAAAAGAGACAGGTGCTTCCACTTAGTCTGCCTGGAAGCAGTGATAGGGAAGCCCTTCCCTGTCACTTTAGCTTCTGTGAGACCGGGAGACACCCACCTCATAGGGTGGTGCAGAAGACTAAACAAGACAATATATAAAGTGCTTGACTCACTGTAGACAGTGAACTACTGAATTGTTTCTCTTTGAAATGAAACTATGCTACCAGCCTTCTGACCTTTCAGGTGCATTTTACAAGACTTCCTCTGAATCTTCTAGTTCCTGGGGTCAGAATCTGCCAGACCTTTACATCCTCTCAATACCAATAAGACTATTCCTGCTTTTCCCCCTTGCAGTTGGCTATTTCATATAGGGATGTCATTTCCTTAACAAAGCCCCTTGTCTATAGCAGACACTCAAACATCTACTCAAATGCAAGTTCCTCCTGTATCATTGTGAACTTTAGGAGTGCCTTGGGGGCAATTCTCTCACAATAGGGCCATTTCCCCAGTAACAGAATGGGGATGACACCAGATATTTACCTCATAGGAACTGTGGCTCCACATGCCAACCTTCTCATCTGAATGATATCCACACCTTTAAAAAAAAAAAAAAATACACTGCCAGAATAATGCAATAAAATCCTCCCATTATCACTGGTCTTTCCCTGACTTTTTTCCCCCCAGTTCCACCATTGTTCCACAGCAGGGGGAAGTAAAATTATAGTGAAGACAGCCAAACGGAAGAGGAGACAGTTACCAGCAGAGTCAAAGACTATTGTGTAAGGGAGTTACATACAGACACCACAAGGGAGGATTCAGGCTTCCCTCCCAGCAGGCACAAACCAGAATTTCCTTCACTGTAGAAGAGCAATACAGGGGCATAGATAGTGTAATGTACAGATACAGAGTCCTATTTCTCCCGACTAAATTCTTGGATGAGAGCTATGCATAATCAAATGTAACTATAACATTCCAAAAGCACATTATTGGATGCAGAACACTTTTAAAATAATTTTGCAACTCTAAAACAATGGACTATGCAATGAGAGTTTCTTTTGGTTATTAAATAGTTATTTAGAGATGGAGACAATAACCCTGAGGTTAATTGGTTCAGCTTCCAGATTCTAAAAGTTAAAGTCATCTGAAGGTGAAGCTGATCTAATGTGTTTTGAGAAACCTCAGGTATGTCAATTTGGTTGCCACTTCAGTGGTCTGTTTAAAACATTTATACTTCCTTAAAAACAATAAATGAATCCATTTAACTTTTTACAGGCTCATTTTAAAAGATGTTTCTGGAAGATGTAAATTAAGCATCTCCAACCTACTTTGAAGGAGAGTTGAAGGATAAAAATTCCTTAGAAGGAGCCTATTTTATTTGAAGATCAGATCAGATCAGATCAGATCAGTCGCTCAGTCGTGTCCAACTCTTTGCGACCCCATGAACTGCAGCACGCCAGGCCTCCCTGTCCATCACCAGCTCCCAGAGGTCACTCAGACTCGCATCCATCGAGTCAGTGATGCCATCCAGCCATCTCATCCTCTGTTGTCCCCTTCTCCTCCTGCCCTCAATCCCTCCCAGCATCAGAGTCTTCTCCAATGAGTCAACTCTTCGCATGAGGTGGCCAAAATACTGGAGTTTCAGCTTTAGCATCATTCCTTCTAAAGAAATTCTAGGATTGATCTCCTTCAGAATGGACTGGTTGGATCTTCTTGCAGTCCAAGGGACTCTCAAGAGTCTTCTCCAACACCACAGTTCAAAAGCATCAATTCTTTGGCGCTCAGCCTTCTTCCCAGTCCAGCTCTCACATCAGATGTGTGTATATTTCTGTGGAATGGATTTTGTCTCTGCATGTTACACAAGGAACTCCCATCCCCAGAAACATAGATTTATCATCTCCATATGAGTCAGATATGTCCTCATACTTCTTCTCCTATTCATCTGTAGATGTCAAGTTTACCCAAACTTGGATTGTATTTCTTCAATTACCAGTGGATGTGAAGAATGTTTCAAATGACAAGGAAACTGTTTACTTACCTATATACTTTTTTTAAAGGCTTGAAGACAAGTATCATATTTCTTCACCCTGTCATCCTAGCAACTAGGGTCCTCATTACCTGGAAAGTAATAAGCACTTATTGAATGAAAGGACTGTGAAAGAAGAAAAACAAAAGGAGTTAACTCAAGCATTTATTTTTAAAACTTATGATGAGTGCTCAAGTTGAGTGTTCTAGGGGGAGAAGACACTTAAAAGATTTTTATAGGCTATATTAAGGAAGGTCAATTTCATTATGAAAGTTCTTGAAGGGTATGAGAAAACTGAGGTTGTGTATTAATAATCACAGAAGAAAATGCAAGGACATCAAGATTGGTTTAGCAGCCGTTGAAGGGACAATTTGGTTTAGTAAGAACTGGAGAGGAAATTGAGACTAAGGTTTTTTAGGGTTCAGTGAAAATTTTTTAGTCTTTTAAAATCTAGCACAGGAAAAATAATGTAACTGGGTACCTCAGAAATATATATTTCTACTTTTCAATGGATTGAATGTTGCCTTACAATAAGAGCATTCAAAATAGCCTGTGGGGATAGAAAGGAGAAGATGACAGAAGATCAATAGAAACATGAAGGTTCTAGAAGTACAACAGGTAAACCAGAAAGCAATAAGTTTTGTTAACAGCAGTTTGTGTTAGATAACAAAGGAAAGCAGCAAGTTGGCTTTAATAAAGGAAATATTTGGGGACAAACAGGTTCTTTTCCCTGAACTAGTTAACTTTTTTCCTTCTCCTCCACTGGAAGCTTTCCTCCCAGGAGTACTTTTGGGTAAGTTAGATTTTTATTGAATGTTGATTTTATTTAAAGGATCTAATTACCAAAATATGCAATTTGAATAAGAAATATTTGGGGGGGAAGTTGGAATTAAATAAAGTGTATAATAAAGAGCTATCAGTATTTACAGTTTGAGAAGTATGGTAGATTAAATATCCTAAACAACCATTCACAACCTGATCTAAGAATTTATGTAAATATTTTAAAAATCTTCTATAAAATGTCAATAGACAGAATTAAGGAACATAAGAAAAAAATTCCCTCAAATTACTTAAAACCAGGAATGTTGGATAAATAGGCACCAAATCCATTTCTTGACCTGTCAGTTTCTGAGGAACCCTAGAAAATCTCAAGGAGATTCTTTGTGAGCTAAAATGAGGAAGAACTAAGTCCTATGTCCCATCTAGTTAGGGAATCTAATAGAACAAGTGTTGGTCACTCAGTCATGTCCAACTCTTTGAGATCCCATGGACTGTAGTCCACCAGGCTCCTCTGTCCATGGGATTCTCCAGGCAAGAATACTGGAGTGGGTAGCCATTCCCTTCTCTAGGGGATCTTCCTGATCTAGGGATCAAACCTGGGTCCCCTGCACTGTGGGCAGATTCTTTACCTCTGAGCCACCAGGAAAGCCCTAGTATTCTAACAAAATATCCTAATACTCTAATAGAATATCCTGCATAAAATTTTGACTCCTTCAGAATATAAGGTAAAAAAAGAACATTGACCCAAAAGATGACATCAAGAAAACATGCCTTTCAAACATGGTGCTAGGTGAAGGGAAAATAAAAACAAATGTCTCCCAGAGAACATATAAACGTCAACTAGTTGTCAAGTTCACTGTCAACACTCAAGCTACCTGTGTAGTCCAAGGAAACCTGAAGCACAGAACTAATTTGCAGTTGTACTGGATTAGTTGTACCTCCAGGATACTAAGATAAGAAAATATCAATCCTCTATAGGAACTTAACAATCACCCAGAACTCTTAAGAATTCCCACAGATAAAACTCCAAGATAACTGAGCAACTTCTTACACATACCAAAAGACAAACCACAAAGTAATAATGAAAATGTATTATGAGTAAGAAATGTCAGAAATAGACCCATAAGCATTTCAAATATCAGAATTATCAATGAGAACAAAAATAAATATATTTAAAGAAATGAGATCTTTGAGAATGAGCTAGGAACAAGAGCTTTCAAAGAATAAGAACTAAGAGATTTAAAACACAATCAAATAGAATATGTAGAAAGGAATATAGTGCATAAAATATAAAGTTCAGAGTATGAATTAAAAAGAAAATTTTATTTGCTCTGTCTACACTGGAAGTATAATTTGAAAAAAAAATCCAAAATGCATCTTAGAAGGACTGATACATAAATATAAGGGAGACAGCAAGAGACATGGAGAACAGAATGAATAGAATAGAATGTCTAACTGGAGCTCCAGAAGGACATGAGAACCTGAGGAAGAGATGGATAATGGCTGATAATTTTTATAAGTATTAAAATGTCAAGATTTCCTAAAAGTCTGAAGCAGAAAAAAATAAAACCATACATTGACACATCATAAATATTAAAGAAAGGCAGATTATGAAGTTAGTCAGAGAAAAGTTGAAAGATAGCCTATAAAATAAAGGCAACAGAACAATGGTTGAACTCTTAAAAGACTATCATGGAAAGTAGAAGATGGAGAAATAATATATGTAAGATAACATCATTCCATACCTAAAGACATTCTAAAGAAAAAGATATTAAATTATTCCATTTTTTACAACCAGAATAAATTCACTAAGTAAATTTCTAATGAATGTGATTCAAAAAGAAGGGAAATGATCACAGACAAAAGGTCTGAAATGTAAAAAGTAACGTCTAGCCTCTAGCCCATATCTAATTTGGCAGCATAAAAGTACAAAAGGACATTGCTCAGACCTCCCTTTAAGGGAGAACCTATATAACAAGGAATACAAGCCACTGATAATCTCTAGCTGTAGCATCTTCAGGATCTACTGTTGTGTTTCGGCCAAAGACAATCCTCCCCATACAGCTCCCAGCCAGCCAAAGACAGAAAAACAGCAGTACTGGAATGTGATTACTTCTGGCCAATGCCAGAATTCTGTGATGCTGTGTTTGCTCTGGAGCTCTCTGTCAAACTCAAGACACCTCAGCCTCACACTGTTCCTGTCCAATCTGTCCTTCATTCCCTGACCTATTTCATAAATGTCAGATCTGCATCATAGTCAGATGGCTTTCCCTATTCCTGCTTACTTTCCTCTTTATATTTCATAGGCATTACCAGCAAAAATAAACAAACAACAAAAAAACCCTCATCAGGTCAGGGCTAAGAGTAGGAAAGACGGTATTAGGGTTTGGCTCATTCACAGCAATGGGGTTCATGGGCAAAAATAGGAGAGAGGTGGTGGTGCTTAAATACCATAAACCAGAGACCCCCCAAATTACCTTAAACACCAGCAAATTTAGAAGGGCAGCTAAGGGGCTTATCCCACAGGGGACTGCAGTGTCTAGAGACAAAACAGACCAGCTGCTAGTAAGGATGTTGCAACTACATACAAACAAAATAAGGTAAGAATGAAAAGCAGAAAGCTGAATGCAGTCATCTCTTTTAAAAGTCACATTCTTCTGTGTAGTTCCCAAACTCAATCAGGTTTTCCTGGAACTTACTGACTGAAGAGGTGGTTGAGTCCTCAGGCTGAAGGACTTTTCAAAACCATAGTAGATATGTACTGTAAAGATTCCACTAGTTATTTTCCAACAAAAATTATGGCCATTTACTTAAACACAGGGGAAAGGAGAATACCCAGATATCCCAAGACTTTGGGGAATAAGGTTTTTACGAATACTGATAATAAGAGAACATAGTCAAGGTTCCTCTGTTAGAGGGGGACATGCAAATTCCAGGTAAGAAATGGATTACACTGATTTACAGTACATCTACTTGGTTTGCAGAACCACACATCATCAGTTTCTTAGTCCTCAAACAGATAATTAGGATTGACATATTTGTCAGTTAGCATAACCCCCACAACGGGTCCTTGTCCTAGTGGTAGGAGCTATAAGAGGGGGAAAGTCGCTGAAATAATTTTATACTACATATAATAGTAAATATACAACAATATCATATTCCAAAAAGAATACAAGGGTGGTGGTCCCTATTCTATTTCTATTTGCCACTCTGATCCTAGAGAAATTGAGTGCATCCAAAGAGTGTCTATAGACCACGGCAAGCTCACCAACTAGTAGCCCCTGTCACAGCCATTGTGCTGAATGTGGTTTCATTGCTAGAGCAGATTAATAAGGCCTCAGGTACATGGCACACAACCAGAGACATAACATTTTTTTTTTCTGATCCAACCAGGAATGAAAACAGAACACTTGCATTCATGTGAAACAGACAAAATTTCTCTATAATTTTGCCTAAAGGCCAGCTAACAATGTCCTCACTTAATAAGGCCCTCTGTCCAAACACAGTCTAAGAGATCTGGACCATCAGCTAGGATTCACCTTACCAGTTACAGTCACAAGATCAAATGCAATGGTAAAGCTATGGTACAGCTATCAAATGCAATGTAAAGCTATGGTAAAGCTATGCAATGGTAAAGCTATCTGGACCATCAGCTAGGATTCACCTTACCAGTTAAAGCCACAAGATCAAATGCAATGGTAAAGCTATGGTTACTCCAAGTCCCCACTCAGGCAGAGAAGCCCATGGGAAGCCTGGAGAAGCCATCTCCTGAACAAGTGTGGACTATGACAGAAATGTATAGTTCCATTGAAAGTGAAACTCACACAGTCAAGTCCAATTCTTTGTGATCCCATGGACTATAGCCCAACAGGCTCCTATGTCCATGGACTTCTCCAGGCAAAAATACTGAAGTGGGTTACCATTCCCTTTTCCAAGGGATCTTCCTGACTCAGGGATAGAACCCAGGTCTCCTGTGTTGAGGACAGATTTTTCTTTACCATCTGATCCACCAGGGAAGCCCAAAGTTCCATTAGCACCTCCTGTAAAGAGAAAACTTGCCACAAGGAGTACAGTTGGCTAACAACTTCCAAGGACTGTGCTTTTGAAATCTACCACAGCACTCAAATCTCCTCAGGCAGGCTGTGCTCAGGCACTCTGGTATAAGATCCTGGCCATTTTTCCTTAAAGGGCATTCTTTTCTCCAGAGCTCCTTGTTAGGTTGACCAAATGACTTTCTGTGAGACTTACCTAGTTTGAAGTGCTTTGTTCTTAATTCTCCTTCTTTTACAAGTATCAGACCAAGATCACAGTCTAAACACTGTAGTTGACTACACCTGAAGATCCTGCACTTCTTGACATTTGCTTTCCCAGAGGTTCTGAACTAACAGTCAACTATAAATCTGATGATACTACATGCAGCACAACCCCTCCTGCTAACAGAAAACATCTAGCACTTTCTATTGATGCTGAAACAATTATGAAATATTGTTATTTTATTCCCTTCATTTTCCTATCTACTGATTTAGCATCCTTAGTCCAGCAACATGATTAACCTTACTTAATGAAAGAGAACCACATGGTTCTTCTTCTATACTTTGAAAAGCATCCATTGTAAAACAGATCTTTTGGACATGCCCATATCAGTTTCAGACTTTTTTGTTATTAATAAGGTTTATCTTAAAAGTGAAACATAATAATACCAGAATGGTGTCATTGGATAAGCAGTTACTCTAGACTCTCTCATAGAACCCAATCCCTTAAAAGAAGCCAAATCAGCTCAAATAGTTGAACTTGCAGTCATACAAAGGGCATGTTAAATTGCCAACAAATATGATACACACACATTACTGATACGATTTTGGAATAGTTCATTCCAAATAGTTCAGGACTTTGAAATGCTATGGAAACCCTAAGATTTTCTACCTGAGAAAGCTGCTATCATCAAGATAGAAGCCTGTAATAAAGAAGACAGCCATAGTACACCACCATTCTTAATAGGTGGTGTTAACAAAAGTTCTAGTACAAATGCACTCTCTTACAGAACAGAAAGGAAAAAACTTATGCAGACGTTCAAGGAGTCCACAATAGAAGCATAAAATTAAACCTCAAAATCTGGGCAAAAATAGAAGTCATCACATTCTAAAAGTCATGAAAAATCTGTGAAACCGAGGAAAGATGTCTGGTGTCACCAGATAACTTGCAAAGAACCTTGCTAAAATCCTCCATGATACAGTTAATTATAATTGAGACAAATTGCTTCTTATACTAAATATTAATGGGAAACCTTTTCTAGAAGATAGGATATGCCCAGTTTATGCTCCAATCTGTAGTGAACACAATGCTAAAAAAATGACAAAGGTAATACAGACTGAAACTACAAATGATGGGATTGGTTGAATATTTCCAAACAAATTTTATACAACAGTTTACTCCATAGGTGAATATGTAGTAGTAGTAATAGAATATTTATTTTCTGGATGGTCAAAGACACAGAAATTGCAGTGAGCATAATTTAAAAAGAGAGACCAAGTTTTCATAACTTCTACCTAGATCAGCTTAACATTTATCCCCATCCACTGATAGGGAAAGACATTTTGGTGGGGAGCAATTATTCATGGTTTATGAAAGGCTTTGTCCTTAATTCAGAAACTTCACTGCCCTTATTAATCCCAAACTCTCTGTAAAATTGGAAATATTCTTAACATAACTAGAAAGTTACAACTACTAGAGACCTTAAAATGACATTCAACTGCAAGTCAACTGCTGATTCAAGATCCTCAGAGGAAGCAGGCAACTGAGTGAAGTAGATATTTCTGCCCCAAAGCATCTGAATGAGATATCCAGAACCATTATTGGCCTGACTCTACACTGACCCAAGAGCTGGACAAACTGAACAGACTTGGGGACCAACCAGGACAGAACTGTTTCCATTAGCACCTACTATGCTGCTGCTGCTGCTGCTAAGTTGCTTCAGTCCTGTCCGACTCTGTGCGACCCCATAGACGGCAACCCACCAGGCTCCCCTGTCCCTGGGATTCTCCAGGCAAGAACACTGGAGTGGGTTGCCATTTCCTTCTCCAATGCATGAAAGCGAAAAGTGAAAGTGAAGCCGCTCAGTCGTGTTCGATTCTTAGCGACCCCATGGACTAGAGCCTACCAGGCTCCTCCATCCATGGGATTTTCCAGGCAAAAGTACTGGGGTGGGGTGCCATTGCCTTCCCCGAGCACCTACTATAGACGCCCTAAAAAAGGGCATCAAGTTTCCTTACATCCAATATTTAAGGTACTACAAAGGCAGGATAGAACTAGGCAAGGGGACTTGGGCTGGCTTGATACTAAAGACAGCAAAAGCCATCAAGAAGTTGATATAAACACACTCTCTTGACAACCATAGACTGGCCTTGGAGTTCCTTGCCACCTTGGCCCTGGAGATTCTATGACTGCTGACTTGGTTTATACCACCATGTAGCAGCCTGACTCATAAACCCTATACAACTCTGCCCTGGCACATGTCTACCAGGTGCAAAAAACCTCAGTAAGACCTTCAAAAGGAGAGCTATAAAGACCAAAGGCATATGTACTAGATTTTCTCAAGATCATAAGATACCTTTTCCTAGCCCCAAAGGTAGGCATGATAGCTGTAACTCCTTAGGCCAAAACACACAAAGCACTTGTTGTTGTTTTTGTTCAGTTGCTGTGTCTGACTCTTGGTGACTCTATGGACTACAGCACACCATGCTCCTCTGTCCTCCACTGTCTCCCAGAGTTTGCTTAAATTCACGTCCATTGAGTTGGTGATGCCATCCAGCCATCTCATCTTCCGTCACTCCCTTGGCCCTCTCTAGCCTATCCAGACTTCTTTATCCTCTTCATCCATCTCTCATGCCCTGGAAGTTGGGATGGGTCTGAGACTTAATGCCCAACAAATTCTAAATATGAAGTTGGTATCAGCTCCCTAAGGTCCTATGGAAGAGTCTGTTGCCCACCCCCACCCTCAGAGTAGAGGAGCATCATTCATTTTTCTACTTCCCCCAAATCGGTACTTCAAAGCATTAGTATCTAAAATTATTAAAGGATCCCTTGAAAGAACAAACACACAAAGCTGGAGCCTGAGTAGCCTCAACACAATACCTTGAAAAATTCTGTCTATGCAAGTATATCAGAAAAGGACAGGTAAAACCAAGTTACCCATTTATTATTTCTACCTGTGTGAAAGGATCAGGCAAGAAGGTAAATCATAAGAGAAATATCCCTATCTGTAACAATTTGTAACAGGGGGAAACAGATATTCAATATCTTAATATTAGATACTGATGACTTAGATATTTATACTTACTGTTACTTGAACATTATATTGAACTTATATGCAGACTATATCATGCAAAATGCCAGGCTGGATGAAGCACAATCTGGAATCAAGATTGCCGGGAGAAATATCAATAACCTCAGATATGCAGATAACACCACCCCTATGGCAGAAAGTGAAGATGAACTAAAGAGCCTCTTGATGAAAGTGAAAGAAGAGAGTGAAAAAGTTGGCTTAAAACTCAACATTCAAAAAACTAAGATGGGCATTTGGTCCCATCACTTCATCCATCACAAATAGATGGGAAAACAATGGGAACAGTGAGAGACTTTATTGTGTGTGTGTGTGTGTGGGGGGGTACTCCAAAATCACTGCAGATGGTGACTGCAGCCATAAAATTAAAAGACGCTTGCTCCTTGGAAGAAAAGTCTATGACCAACATAGACAGCTTATTAAAAAGCAGAGACATTACTTTGCCATCAAAGGTCCATCTAGTCAAAGCTGTGATTTTTCCAGTAGTCATGTATAGATGTGAGAGTTGGACCATAAAAGGCTGAGTGCCCAAATATTGATGCTTAGAACTGTGGTGTTGGAGAAGACTCTTGAGAGGCCCTTGGACTGCAAGGGGATCCAACCAGTCCATCCTAAAGGAAATTGGTCCTGAATATTCATTGGAAGGTTGATGCTGAAACTGAAACTCCAATATTTTGGCCACCTGATGCTAAGAACTGATTCACTAGAAAAGACCCTGATGCTGGGAAAGACTGAAGGCAGGAGGAGAAGGGGACGACAGAGGATGAGATAGTTGGATGGCATCACCGACTTGATGAACATGAGTTTGAACAAGTTCTGGGAGCTGTTGATGGACAGGGAAGCCTGGTGTCCTGTAGACCATGGGGTAGCAAAGAGTCGGACACGACTGACGGAACTGCACATTATGTCTGGTAACTGACTTAGAAATATGAACCTAAGGAGAAAATGAACCAATTAATTGTTCCCTCCCTCTAATTCAGTATCCAGAGGGAGACAGTCCATTAAGCAGCAGAACCTCAAAGTTAGTCATTCATCTTAGAAGAATATCCAGATCATTATATAAGTAAGTATTTAGAAAAGGAAATATCACCTAACAAAAATCTTAAATTATTTGTCATTGGACTAGGAGCTATATAGAAAGAAAATTAACTTCGGCGGCTGAAAGAGTAACAGTCCATATTATACAGTAGTGAAACATTTGGTGAGGTTGTCACCTGTGATACTTGGAAGGTATGTAATGTACATGCTTGATAAACTTGCATCTCAGAGGGAAGAGGTTAGAAGAGAGAATTTTAATTACCATAGGTTATATCTGCCAACAAACAATAAATAGATGAAATTATTTAAGTTGGGGAAAGAGCTAGCTAATTTATAAGAATGAATGAAAGGGGACAGAGCAGATCCAGAAAGTGCAGGACTTGCAGGGTTAAGAAAGGCAATGCTTCTCCCCCAACTGATAAAAGATAAAAATAAGAAGACATCTGATCCAAAAGAAAAGTTCATTAAAATTTAGCCTTATAGCAAGAACTAAACCAAAAGCTTGGCTGAAACTGAAAAGTTCTGAATGGTTATAATTATCAGAAATCATAGATCTATTTAAAGTTGTGGCATCCACTAGATCATTTTTAAGAGGACAAAATGACTCAGTGAAAACAGACAAGGCTATGATTCTCCCACCAAATCCTCACAGGTTCAAGCTGTGTACTTATTTGAACTTAGCCCAGCACTGAAAATTATTGTGGACGTCTATTGGCACATGCTGCTGAATGGAATCAAACAGATGAGAATTCAATTAAATGTATAGTTTTAGTCCAAAGAACCATAAGACTAGACCAAAATTTGATGATTATTTGAAACTTAAAATGATTCTTGGCCCTAAAGCACAACCTGAGAAAGCTCCTTCATCTCTAAGGAAGATATATTCTCTAATGCTTTCCTCAAATGTAGCTGCTGAATATAATGGAGAAACTTCCCAGGGCCTAAGCCAAGGACCTTGGAAAAGTGAACTTGGAAGTCCTTTCCACAAAGCAAAATTGAGCTCTAATTAGAAATATCCTCAATCCACTGATAAAGAATCGAAACAACACATTCCCAGGAAGATCTTTAAAATGCCATTGACTTTCAAATTTCCCATTCTTTCCCAACCTGAACAGGATTATTTGTTTCAGTTATCCTTTCTTTTTTTTCCACCAAAGTATAATGATTGTGTGAGAAATTAATAAATTGTCCTCTTAGTTCATTGGTTTCCAGATAATGAAGGACTATAACTAGACCTGATGAAAAGAATTCTATTTATTACTTAGAGATTCTGGGCTTTGAGTTTGATGCACTGACTGGAAGTAAACTTTGCATGGTATCTCTCAAGAAAGATGGAATGTGTTCTGGCTGCAGGAAAGAAAGTGGTGACGTGCATATCTGATGACCAGAAAGAGAGATAATAGAGATTTTTACTGACTATTTCCATCTTCATTATTTTTCATAAAAACAGGATTATACTTTCTGGACCTTTTGGAAATGGGTAAATGTTCACTTTTCACTTTCACACAATGGAGAAGGCAATGGCAACCCACTCCAGTGTTCTTGCCTGGAGAATCCCAGGGACGGCAGAGCCTGGTGGGCTGCCGTCTATGGGGTCGCACAGAGTCGGACACGACTGAAGCGACTTAGCAGCAGCAGCAGCAGCAGCAGCAAATGGCCAATGACCAAAAACAAGACCAGGAGCTGACTGTGGCTCAGATCATGAATTCCTTATTGCTATATTCACACTTGAATTGAAGAAAGTAGGGGAACCACTAGACCATTCAGGTATGACTGAAATAAAATCCCTAACGATTATACAGTGAAAGTGAAAAACAGATTTAAGGGACTAGATCTGATAGACAGAGTGCCTGATGAACTATGGATGGAGGTTCATGACGTACAGGAGACAGGAAGCAAAACCATCACCAAGAAAAACAAATGCAAAAAAGCAAAATGGCAGTCTGAGGAGGCCTTACAAATAGCTGAGAAAAGAAGAGGAATGAAAGGCAAAGGAGAAAGGAAAGATATACTCATTTGAATGCAGAGTTCCAAAGAATAGCAAGGAGAGATAATAAAGCCTTCTTCAGCAATCAATGCAAACAAATAGAGAAAAACAATAGAATAGGAAAGACTACAGAAGACTTCAAGAAAATTAGAGATACCAAGGGAACATTTCATGCAAATATGGGCACAATAAAGGACAGAAATGGTATGGACCTAACAGAAGCAGAAGCTATTAAGAAGAGATGGCAAGAATGCACAGAAGAACTATACAAAAAAGATCTTCATGATCCAGATAATCACGATGGTGTGATCACTTACCCAGAGCCAAATATCCTGAAATGCAAAGTGAAGTGGGTCTTAGGAAGCATCACTATGAACAAAGCTAGTGGAGGTGATGGAATTCCAGTTGAGCTATTTCAAATCCTAAAAGATGATGCTGTGAAAGTGCTGCACTCAATATGCCAGCAAATTTGGAAAACTCAGCAATGGGCACAGGACTGGAAAAGGTGTTTTCATTCCAATGCCAAAGAAAGGCAATGCCAAAGAATGCTCAAACTACCTCACAATTGCACTCATCTCACACTCTAGCAAAGTAATGCTCAAAATTCTCCAAGCCAGGCTTCAACAGTATGTGAACCAAGAACTTCCAGATGTTCAAGCTGGATTTAGAAAAGGCAGAGGAACCAGAGATCAAATTGCCAACATCTGTTGGATCATCAAAACAGCAAGAGAGTTCCAGAAAAACATCTACTTCTGCTTTATTGACTCCACCAAAGCCTTTGACTGTGTGGATCAGAACAAACTGTGGAGAATTCTTCAAGAGATAGGAATACCAGTCCACCTTGCCTGCCTCCTGAGAACTCTGTATGCAAGTCAGGAAGCAAGTTAGAACTGGACATGGAACAACAGACTGGTTCCAAATAGGAAAAGGAGTAAGTGAAGGCTGTATACTGTCACCCTGCTTATTTAACCAGAGAAGGCAATGGCACCCCACTCCAGTACTCTTGCCTGGAAAATCCCATGGATGGAGGAGCCTGGTAGGCTGCAGTCCATGTGGTCGCTAAGATTCGGACACGACTGAGCGGCTTCACTTTCACTGTTCACTTTCATGCATTGGAGAAGAAAATGGCAACCCACTCCAATGTTCTTGCCTGGAGAATCCCAGAGACGGGGGAGCCTAGTGGGCTGCCGTCTATGGGGTAGCACAGAGTCAGACACAACTGAAGCGACTTAACAGCAGCAGCTTATTTAACTTAAATGCAGAGTACATCCTGAGAAATGCTGGGCTGGAGGAAACACAGGCTAGAATCAAGATTGCCAGGAGAGATATCTATAAGCTCAGATATGCAGATGACACTACCCTAATGGCATAAAGTGAAGAACAACTAAAGAGCCTCTTGATGAAAGTGAAAGGGGAGAGTGAAAAAGTTGGCTTAAAACTCAGCATTCAGAGAACTAAGATCATGGCATCTGGTCCCATCACTTCATGGAAAATGGATGGGGAAATAGTGTCAGACTTTATTTGGGCTCCAAAATCACTGCAGATGGTGACTGCAGCCATGAAATTAAAAGACGCTTGCTCCTTGGAAGGAAAGTTATGACCAACCTAGATAGCTTATTAAAAAGCAGAGACATTACTTTGCCAACAAAGGTCCTTCTAGTCAAGGCTATGGTTTTTCCAGTGGTCATGTATGGATGTGAGAGTTGGACTATAAAGAAAGCTAAGCACTGAAGAACTGATGCTTTTGAACTGTGGTGTTGGAGAAGACTCTTGAGAGTCCCTTGGACAGTAAGGAGATACAGACAGTCCATCCTAAAGGAAATCAGTCCTGAATATTCATTGGAAGGACCGATGTTGAAGCTGAAGCTCCAATACTTTGGCCACCTGATGTGAAGAACTGACTCATTTGAAAAGACCCTGATGCTAGGAAAGATTGAAGGCAGGAGGAAAAGGAGACGACAGAGGATGAGATGGTTGGATGGCATCACCGACTCGAGCATGGCTTTGAGCAAGTTCCAGGTGTTGTTGATGGACATGGAGGCCTGGTGTGCTTCAGTCCATGAGGTTGCAAAGAGTCGGACATGACTGAGCGAGTGACCTAACTAAACTGAAATGACCAACTCCTGGCCAGTATTTGTTGGCACTAAATGCTTCAGAATTCTTTCTTCCTTTTTGTCTCAGCATCCAGCAATGCTGGGGCAGGGTGGCTGGGCGTGGGGGTGGGGGGGTGGTCTGATTCATAGTCCCTCAGTTATTGTGACAAGCAGAAGCCCTCTGGTGATCCACAGTTGACATATTTCTTTTTCACTCAGGCATGCTGCCTGTTTAAACCATAAAGATATGGGAATGTATGGTACTGAATCATGATCTAATATATCCCGACTGATAAAAGAACCAATTACTATAATTTTCTTCTTGGTACACTTTCACCAAAAATTATGAAATTTGAGTTTCTAATTTAAGGACCTGGATAGTAAAAGTACTTAAATATGTTCCTCCAAATAAGTTTGTAGGATCCAAAACAAGAAATTAACATCTAGAATGTACAATAAAGAGACAGGAACACCAAAGAAAAAAGGATTATGTGAACTATATACCCACAAGCTATTTACAGAAAATGCAAAAGCTAGCAACTATATAACAAGGTGCTCAAACTCATTAATAATAAAAAGAATTTAAATTAAGAAAAGATATTATTTTACACCTATTAGCCTGGAAATAGAAAGCTGGATGACTGTCAAATATTGGCAAGAATGTGTGAATATAGGGATCCTCAAGAATGGATGATGGGAAAGTGATGAGTGAAATCTTTCCAGAGGACAACTGGTTACAACATAGTCAAATTAAAACTCTTTAAAACTAATTCTCATATGAAATAGAGGAAGATGGATTGAGAAGAACCATTTCTGTAAGTTAATATACGTCTGCAAAACAGAACACATTTTATAAGAACACATTAAAAAATATAGACAGTAAATTGATTAGAATGCTTGCCAATGACAGCAGAGGACTATGGGAATAAAGAATGAGGATGAAGGGAAATAATAAAGGGCTTAATGATAATGAGGCACAAACTGATTACCACCACCATCTGCACTAGAGATCTCCCTGTAAATAAGTCATTTTGTTTCTTACCTCATCCCAACTAAAAGTAGGTTATATAAAAGGAGCAAATAATTTTTTTCAGTAGTTGTCATATAGCCAGTGATTATAAGCCACAGGAAGATACCCTTGAGCATAAGTAAATGCCAGTGACCATAGTTGAACCATTTCATAACTTTTGAACAGTAGTATATACTGATGCAAGGTTTAACAATTACTTCTGAAGTAGGGGCTGGATTTGTAGGGTTTTCTCATTTTTTTCTGATACTGCCATCACAGTTGATTTCAAACTATCAAGGAATTAACAAACTAATGACAAAACTCCAGAAAATTTAACATTTGGCCCTCACAAGCTGCTGGGAGCATGTTCCAAGCACTACCTTTGAGACTCCAGAATTACAGCAAAAGACCCACTGATTTAAATGCAGATCTTGCCAAGAGGGGCACATAAACACTTAAGAAATTTTCTGTTCATAAATACTTAGAAAGCAACACATTTCACCCACACTGAATCTTTAATCTGAGCTAACAGGAACTTCTTCCATCTTTCATTTTGGAATTCTTAATTATTGTTCAATCACAGGGCATGTTATTTAATGTGGGTCTCACCAAAGTGAGATCTGAATCAGAGTTTAAACCTTGAGTGGTGTAATTTTGTTCCTACCTAGAGGGAACAAAGTACAATAGCTGTATGTTCTTAACCACTTGGACAAAAGACATTAGCTCAGGTTAATAGTACAGAGTGCCTGCACTACCATCTCACAAAGGGTTTCTCTGTCTTCCAGATCATTGATCTCTCTCATCTAAAAGCCTGCTTAGATGGCAACCTGCTCTATTTCCAACATCCAGTTTTCTTTTTGTTCCTCCTGTTTTGCAGATTCTGTTTTTCTTTTTTTTTTAAATTTTATTTATTTTAATTGGAGGCTAATTACTTTACAATATTGTATTGGTTTTGCCATACATCAACATGAATCCGCCATGGGTGTACATGTATTCCCCATCCTGAACCCCTCCTCCCACCTCCCTCCCCATACCTTCCCCCTGGGTCATCCCAGTGCACCAGCCCCAAGCATCCTGTATCATGTATCAAACCTGGACTGGCGATTGATTTCACATATGACATTATACATGTTTCAATGTCATCCTCCCAAACCATCCCACCCTCGCCCTTTCCCACAGAATCGAAAAGACTGTTCTATACATCTGTGTCTCTTTTGCTGTCTTACATACAGGGTTATCGTTACCATCTTTTAAAATTCCATATATATGTGTTAGTATACTGTATTGGTGTTTTTCTTTCTGGCTTACTTCACTCTGTATAATAGGCTCCAGTTTCATCCACCTCATTAGAACTGATTCAAATGTATTCTTTTTAATGGCTGAGTAATACTCCACTGTGTATATGTACCAGTGCTTTCTTATCAATTCTTCTGCTGATGGACATCTAGGTTGCTTCCATGTCCTGGCTATTGTAAACAGTGCTGCAATGAACATTGGGGTACACGTGTCTCTTTCAATTCTGGTTTACTCGGTGTGTATGCCCAGTAGTGGGATTGCTGGGTCATATGGCAGTTCTATTTCCAGTTTTTTAAGGAATCTCCACACTGTTCTGCATAGTGGCTGTACTAGTTTGCATTCCCACAAACAGTGTAAGATCAGATCAGATCAGTTGCTCAGTCGTGTCCGACTCTTTGCGACCCCATGAATTGCAGCACGCCAGGCCTCCCGGTCCATCATCAACTCCCAGAGGTCACTCAGACTCACATCCATTGAGTCAGTGATGCCATCCAGCCATCTCATCCTCTGTCGTCCCCTTCTCCTCCTGCCCCCAATCCCTCCCAACATCAGAGTCTTCTCCAATGAATCAACTCTTTGCATGAGGTGGCAAAATCCTAGAGTTTCAGCTACAGCATCATTCCTTCCAAAGAAATCCCAGGGCTGATCTCTTTCAGAATGGACTGGTTGGGTCTCCTTGCAGTCCAAGGGACACTCAGGAGTCTTCTCCAACACCACAGTTCAAAAGTATCAATTCTTCGGCGCTCAGCCTTCTTCACAGTCCAGCTCTCACATCCATACATGACCACAGGAAAAGCCATAGCCTTGACTAGATAAACCTTTGTTGGCAAAGTAATGTCTCTGCTTCTGAATATGCTATCTAGGTTGGTCATAACTTTCCTTCCAAGGAGTAAGCGTCTTTTAATTTCATGGCTGCAGTCACCATCTGCAGTGATTTTGGAGCCCAGAAAAATAAAGTCTGACACTGTTTCCACTGTTTCTCCATCTATTTCCCAGGTAGTGATGGGACCAGATGCCATGATCTTCATTTTCTGAATGTTGAGCTTTAAACCAACTTTTTCACTCTCCTCTTTCACTTTCATCAAGAGGCTTTTGAGTTCCTCTTCACTTTCTGCCATAAGGGTGGTGTCATCTGCATATCTGAGGTTATTGACACTTCTCCCAGCAATCTTGATTCCAACTTGTGCTTCTTCCAGGCCAGCATTTCTTATGATGTACTCTGCATATAAATTAAATAAACATGGTGACAATATACAGCCTTGATGTACTCCTTTTCCTATTTGGAACCAGTCTGTTGTTCCATGATCAGTTCTAACTATTGCTTCCTGACCTGCATACAAATTTCTCAAGAGGCAGATCAGGTGGTCTGGTGTTCCCATCTCTTTCAGAATTTTCCACAGTTTATTGTGATCTACACAGTCAAAGGCTTTGGCATAGTCAATAAAGCAGAAATAGATGTTGTTCTGGAACTCTCTTGCTTTTTTGATGATCCAGCGGATGTTGGCAATTTGATCTCTGGTTCCTCTGCCTTTTCTAAAACCAGCTTGAACATCAGGAAGTTCACGGTTCAAATATTGCTGAAGCCTGGCTTGGAGAATTTTGAGCATTACTTTGCTAGCATGTGAGATGAGTGCAATTGTGCAGTGGTCTGAGCCCCAACCAGTAATGCTGAAAAAGCTGAAGTTGAACGGTTCTATGAAGACCTACAAGACCTTTTAGAACTAACACCCAAAAAAGATGTCCTTTTCATTATAGGGGACTGGAATGCAAAAGTAGGAAGTCAAGAAACACCTGGAGTAACAGGCAAATTTGGCCTTGGAATACGGAATAAAGCAGGGCAAAGACTAATAGAGTTTTGCCAAGAAAATGCGCTGGTCATAGCAAATACCCTCTTCCAACAACACAAGAGAAGACTCTATACATGGACATCACCAGATGGTCAACACCGAAATCAGACTGATTATATTCTTTACAGCCAAAGATGGAGACGCTCTATACAATCAGCAAGAACGAGACCAGGAGCTGACTGTGGCTCAGACCATGAACTCCTTATTGCCAAATTCAGACTGAAATTGAAGAAACTAAGGAAAACCACTAGACCATTCAGGTATGACCTAAATCAAATCCCTTATGATTATAGAGCAGAAGTGAGAAATAGATTTAAGGGCCTAGATCTGATAGATAGAGTGCCTGATGAACTATGTTGAGGTTCGTGACATTGTACAGGAGACAGGGATCAAGACCATCCCCATGGAAATGAAATGCAAAAAAGCAAAATGGCTGTCTGGGGAGGCCTTGCAAATAGCTGTGAAAAGAAGAGAAGCAAAAAGTAAAGGACAAAAGGAAAGATATAAACATCTAAATGCAGAGTTCCAAAGAATAGCAAGAAGAGACAAGAAAGCCTTCTTCAGCAATCAATGCAAAGAAATAGAGGAAAACAACAGAATGAGAAAGACTAAGGATCTCTTCAAGAAAATCAGAGATACCAAAGGAACATTTCATGCAAAAATGGGCTCGATAAAGGACAGAAATGGTATGGACCTAACAGAAGCAGAAGATATTAAGAAGAGGTGGCAAGAATACACAGAAGAACTGTACAAAAAAGATCTTCACGACCCAGATAATCATGATGGTGTGATCACTGACCTAGAGCCAGACATTCTGGAATGTGAAGTCAAGTGGGCCTTAGAAAGCATCACTACGAACAAAGCTAGTGGAGGTGATGGAATTGCAGTGGAGTTATTCCAAATCCTGAAAGATGATGCTGTGAAAGTGCTGCACTCAATATGCCAGCAAATTTGGAAAACTCAGCAGTGGCCACAAGATTAATGAAAAGTTCAGTTTTCATCTCAATCCCAAAGAAAGGCAATGCCACAGAGTGCTCAAACTACCGCACAATTGCAATCATCTCACACGCTAGTAAAGTAATGCTCAAAATTCTCCAAGCCAGGCTTCAGCAATATGTGAACTGTGAACTTCCTGATGTTCAAGCTGGTTTTAGAAAAGGCAGAGGAACCAGAGATCAAAGCCAACATCCGCTGGATCATCGAAAAAGCAAGAGAGTTCCAGAAAAAACATCTATTTCTGCTTTATTTACTATGCCAAAGCCTTTGACTGTGTAGATCACAATAAACTGCGGAAAATTCTGAAAGAGATGGGAACACCAGACCACCTGATCTGCCTCTTGAGAAATCTGTATGCAGGTCAGGAAGCAACAGTTAGAACTGGTCATGGAACAACAGACTGGTTCCAAATAGGAAAAGGAGTACGTCAAGGTTGTATATTGTCACCATGTTTATTTAACTTATATGCAGAGTACATCATGAGAAATGCTGGACTGGAAGAAACACAAGTTGGAATCAAGATTGCTGGGAGAAATATCAATAACCTCAGATATGCAGATGACACCACCCTTATGGCAGAAAGTGAAGAGGAACTCAAAAGCCTCTTGATGAAAGTGAAAGTGGAGAGTGAAAAGGTTGGCTTAAAGCTCAACATTCAGAAAATGAAGATCATGGCATCTGGTCCCATCACTACCTGGGAAATAGATGGAGAAACAGTGGAAACAGTGTCAGACTTTATTTTTCTGGGCTCCAAAAATCACGGCAGATGGTGACTGCAGCCATGAAATTAAAAGACACTTACTCCTTGGAAGGAAAGTTATGACCAACCTAGATAGCATATTCAAAAGCAGAGACATTACTTTGCCAACAAAGGTTCGCCTAGTCAAGGCTATGGTTTTTCCTGTGGTCATGTATGGATGTGAGAGCTGGACTGTGAAGAAGGCTGAGCGCCGAAGAATTGATGCTTTTGAACTGTGGTGTTGGAGAAGACTCTTGAGAGTCCCTTGGACTGCAAGGAGATCCAACCAGTCCATTCTGAAGGAGATCGGCCCTGGGATTTCTTTGGAAGGAATGATGCTAAAGCTGAAACTCCAGTATTTTGGCCACCTCATGCGAAGAGTTGACTCATTGGAGAAGACTCTGATGCTGGGAGGGATTGGGGGCAGGAGGAGAAGGGGATGACAGAGGATGAGATGGCTGGATGGCATCACTGACTCGATGGATGCGAGTCTGAGTGACCTCTGGGAGTTGGTGATGGACAGGGAGGCCTGGCGTGCTGCAGTTCATGGGGTTGCAAAGAGTTGGACACGACTGAGCGACTGATCTGATCTGATCTGACTGCATTTCGGACTCTTTTGTTGACCATGATGTCCACTCCATTTCTTCTGAGGGATTCCTGCCCGCAGTAGTAGATATAATGGTCCTCTGAGTTAAATTCACCCAAGAGGGTTCCCTTTTCTCCACTCCCTCCCCAGCATTTATTGCTTGTAGACTTTTGGATAGCAGCCATTATGACTTCCGTGAAATAGTACCTCATTATGGTTTTGATTTGCATTTCTCTGATAATGAGTGATGTTGAGCATCTTTTCATGTGTTTGTTAGCCATCTGTATGTCTTCTTTGGAGAAATGTCTGTTTAGCTCTTTGGCACATTTCAGGTTGTGTTTTTCAACTGAAGTAGGAAGGGAAGTGAAGTGAAAGTTGCTCAGTCATGTCCAAGTCTTTGCAACCCCATGGACTATACAGTCCATGGAATTCTCTAGGCCAGAATATTGGAGTGGGTAGCCTTTCTTTTCTCCAGGGGATCTTCCCAGGGATCAAAGAGTTACATAATTTCTCAGGATCACAATTCCCTCTACTATTAAGGAGACTTAATTGAGGACAGTGCAACCTCCTCAGAGCTTTCATGGAGATTAGATTTGGAAGTATCAGTAGAGTTCTTGGCACATGAAACTAACACGCTTGCATGTTAGTTTCCTTTACTTCTTGTTTCCCAAGTCCTAATTCAGCTTTATGGACTAAAAAGCAACAAAAAAAATGAGCAAAATTAGTCTCTGACCTCGTTTTCTTCTTTGTTAACAGCCTATTTCCTCCTCAAGTACATTTCCTTCTCTAGGCTCAAGCAGTTGAAAGTACCAATATTCCTCATGAAAGTTAGGAACCATAGACTTAGTTGTGGTTCTCAACAAGGCTGGTACTGTAGGCTAAGGTACATCCTGAAAACATGGGAACATCTTCACTTTTCTGATGAGTGTGACAGAGACACGGAGGCCCTTAGGCAATTAGGTTAGGGGCCGAGAATTTTAGATATCCTAAACTAGCAGTGACACTTTCACATAGGGAGTATCTTCCTGAACACAATTTTAATACGCCAGGTGTCAAACCCACTACAAGTCCAAACTAATGATACTTTAGTAGATGAGATGCCAAAAAGATTTTTCATATATTTTTGCAAAAAGTCAACATAATTTAAGAGAAGGCTGTTATAGAAAGAAAAGCTTAAATGGAACAAAGACTGTGTTCAAACTATTCAATAGTTTACTATCTCTCTACTTTCTATCTATTCACTGTTATACAGCATTTTTTAATGCATATTAGTTTAAAAATGGTCTCAGTACAGAAATGCAATTTCTGTAAAAACTTTAAAAACAAGGCAGATTGCAAATAAATGATAGTTTTGGGGCTCCTTTTGTGACTTCATGCCAAGTATTATTACACTAGCATAACACTACATTTCATTATAAAAATATTTTTTAAATGTCACATATCATTTTACATTGTATTTCTGTAGTACAGGGACAAAAACTTTCATTGTGAAAACAGCATTAAAATTATTTGGGGGTTGCCTGTTTTCAGCTCTTACTATTCAATACAATATATTCCCTTATGGTTCATCACATAATTTCTCATAGCCTCTTACTCATAGTTTCTTTCCAATCTATAGTCACTATTCTTAGGGAAGAATAGAGCCTCCCAGGTTATTTTAGCTGGGACTTATGATGTGTTCCAATATATAGCAGAATTTCAAAACGGCAGAACACATGAACTTTGTCACTAACACACCCTATGTCACAATATAGGAAATTTTAACACCACTCCTGTTATAGTGAGCTCATTTGTGAGAATCATATATCCTCATTTGTTTTCACTTCAACAGTCTGTAATTTATCTTGGCATATTATTTCTACTTCAACTGGGCCTGTTCTTTCTCATTACACATAAATAAGTTCTTTTCCAGTTATGCACAAGAGCAATACTTAAATTATATTCTAGTGTCCATTCATACCATTGCTTTAATTATATGAAATGACTTCTGATTGTCTCACTTATTCAGGAAGAAGGTAATAATGCCTACTTCATTATGTTCTAATATATTTAATGTATTTATGACTGGACATTTATATGCTTGAATACATAATTTTTAAGATTTATCCTATATGTAACAGGACATTATACTGATTTTTTGAAACCATGTAGTTAGTCCATGGGGTCACTAGAGTCAGACACGACTGAGCGACTTCACTTTCACTTTTCACTTTCATGCATTGGAGAAGGAAATGGCAACCCACTCCAGTGTTCTTGCCTGGAGAATCCCAGGTTCGCAGAAGCCTGGTGGGCTGCCATCTCTGGGGTCACACAGAGTCGGACACGACTGAAGCAACTTAGCAGCAGCAGCAGCAGCAGTTAGGCTATATTACTGATAATTTCATTTTGGCATAGAAAAGAAAGCATTACAAACATTTGTTGTAAGGGTGCACTGTGTCTGACAGGACTGATAAACATGGATTTCAGGGAATTTTTACAAACATGAGCTCTCCTGGGTCTTGAAGCAAATTCCTTAGCTGTGAAGCCAGGCCACATTCAGTAAGGGGGAGGCAGTCTATGGTTATCAGTGTCTTTGACAGTATCATTTCCTCTAATTCTTCTGCATTGCAAAATAATCTGTCTTCTAGTATATTTTTAAGAATAAAAATATAATTCACTACTACACATTATAATGGATAGTTTAAAAAAAAAACAAACAAACAAGCATCCTAATTGCTTGTGAAATTAAAGGACACTTACTCCTTGGAAGGAAAGTTATGGCCAACCTAGATAGCATATTAAAAAGCAGAGACATTACTTTGTCAACAAAGGTCCATCTAGTCAAGGCTATGGTTTTTCCACTGGTCATGTATGGATGTGAGAGTTGGACTGTTTAGAAAGCTGAGCACTGAAGAATTGATGCTTTTGAACTGCGGTGCTGGAGAAGACTCTTGAGAGTCCCTTGGACTACAAGGAGATCCAACCAGTCCATCCTAAAGGAAATCAGTCCTAGGTGTTCATTGGAAGGACTGATGTTGAAGCTCCAATACTTTGGCTACCTGATGTGAAGAACTGACTCATTTGAAAAGACCCTGATGCTGGGAAAGATTGAAGGCAGGAGGAGAAGGGGACGACAGAGGATGAGATGGCTGGATGGTATCACTGACTCAATGGACATGAGTTTGGGTGGTCTCCGGGAGTTGGTGATGGACAGGGAGGCCTAGCGTGCTGCGGTTCATGGGTCACAAAGAGTCAGACACGACTGAGTGCCTGAACTGAACTGAATTGCTTGTGAGGATGCAGAGCAACAGGAACTTTCATTCAGTGCTGATGGGAATGCAAAAAAGGTACAGTAACTTTAGAAGACAGTGACTTGGCAAAGTTTTATAAACCTAAACACAGATTTACCATATAGTCCAGCAAGTATACTTCTAGATATTTACTCAACATAAAAATGTATGTTCATACAAAAATCTGCAATGAATGCTTCTTGTAACTTTATTCATAGTCACAAAAACCTAAAAACCACCAAAATGTTCCTGAATAAGTGAATGGATAAATAAACTGAGGTACAAATGGAGTATTAGTTATTAAAAAAAAAAAAAGAAACAAGCTATCAAATCAGGAAAGAACATGGATTTATTTTAAATGCATAAGATAAAGTGAAAGAAGACAGTGACATTCTGGAAAAGTGTAACTGTAGAGACTGTAAAAAGATCAGTGTTTTCCAAGAAGGAGAGGGAAGAGGAAAGGGTGAGTAGGTGAAGCATGGAAAATATTTTTAAGGCATGCATTTTGTATTATCACTTAGTTATAGATACATTCAATTATGCATTTGTCAAAAGCAATAGAACTTCATAGCTCAAAGAGTAAACTGTAATGCATGCAAATTTAAAAAATCATTTAGACAGTCAGAGGATTGTAGGATGGAATGCAAACTGTGACAAAACAATCTGATTGTACTATAAATGTATGAGACAACTTTACTGAAAAAGTAGAAGAGGTGCTGAACAAAGTTTAATTGCGGAAATTAGTGGACCCTCTAACACCAAAGTGAAAGAAACTGTACATAACCACTGTACCCTCACTGATAAAGTTGTTTCCCACTGGGGTACAGATGCACAATTCTGATATCACTATGTACATATAGTGGAGTTGAGCAATTAAGTAGTTGGCAGATGACAGGAGCCAGTTTTCTCATTGTTGGGAATTTACAGATAAGCAAGAGAAGAGAAAAGTCCCTAGGACAGCAAGGAGATCAAACCAGTCAATCCTAAAAGAAATCAACCCTGAATACTCATTGGAAGGACTGATGCTAAAGCTCAAATACTTTGGCCACCTGATACAAAGAGCTGACTCATTGGAAAAGACCCTGATGCTGGGAAAGATTGAAAGCGGGAGAAAAGGACATCAGAGGATAAGATGGTTGGATGGCATCACCAATTCAATGGACATGAACTTGGGCAAACTCTGGGAGATGGGGAGGGACAGAGGCCTGGCTTGCGGCAGTTCATAGGGTCACAAAGAATCTGACATGATTTGGCGACTGAACGACAACAAGGGAAGGAAGCTAGAATGATCCATATGGTAACAGATTAAAGTTGGAAATGTCAATATAAACTCAGATTTAGCTTAGTTATAGATACAGATTGTCACATATAAAAATATTTGTAGATATATACATGCAAGTTTTAGTGTATGGGTTAGTGTAACATATATTTCTTTGCTCTGTAGGCTAGAATGGTTGATTCCAGGACTAAGGCAGAAAATCAGCCTGAACTTAAGAATAAAATATAAAACTGTAGAACTTTTAGGGGAAAAAAAAAATAAGAGAAAATCTTTAGTAACCAGAGTTGGATGAAAGTTCTGAGATTTGACACTAAATATATGATCCAAAATCCTACTTAAAAACTTAACATCCAAAAGTTTAAATTTTACTTCGCAAAAGACTCTGTTAAGAGAAAGACAACTACAGACTGAGAGAAAATAGTTGTAAGCCACATATCTGGGTAAGGACTAGTATCTGAAATATAGGAAGCACTTACAAAGCACAATAGCAACAAAGCAAAGAATTCAAAAGAAAATGGACAATAGGCATGAGGAGACGTTATAGCTAAGGAGATACAGAGACAGCAAATAAGCAAATGAAAAGATATTCAGCATCATTAAACACTGGGAAAATGCAAAGTAAAACTACAATGAGATAATCACTACTACTGCTGCTGCTGCTGCTGCTAAGTCGCTTCAGTCGTGTCCAACTCTGTGCGACCCCATAGACGGCAGCCCACCAGGCTCCCCCATCCCTGGGATTCTCCAGGCAAGAACACTGGAGTGGGTTGCCATTTCCTTCTTCAATGCATGAAAGTGAAAAGTGAAAGTGAAGTCGCTCAGTCATGTCAGACTTTTAGCAACCCCATGGACTGCAGCCTACCAGGCTCCTCCGTCCTTGGGATTTTCCAGGCAAGAGTACTGGAGTGGGGTGCCATTGCTTTCTCCGAAATAATTCTGTTAGGGGCTGCTATATTATCCAAGTACTGTGGAAGAAGCATGGTAATATTCAATTTGTAGTGGAAAGACTATGGGCTTTGTCATTTGAAACCTTGGGTCAGATACAGCTTACTACATATCAGCTGTGTGACCTTGGACAGTCTGACCTTCAGTGTCCTTTTCTATAAAACACTAGATTCCTTTTGAGGCTTAAGCAAGCACCTTTATAACTGCTAAATTAGATACATAAAACACTGTATACTTAAAACCTCTGGCACGGTGCCTAACCATATAGTAGTACTCAAATGCTAGTTATCATAAAGGAGAAAGAGTCAGAGCAATTATTTAGCAAGCAATTGTTTCCTCTGTCCCTATGATGTATCCCTTGATAAGTGATTATTTATTATAAAACAAAGTATAAAAGAGACAAGGAACCCAAACTAGGCAGACATGTTAACAGAAGTGTATATGTAATTTTTTTAAAAAATGGTCTAATAATGTTTCCTTGTTTTTAAAGAGTATATGATTATAGAGACTAAACATTTTAAAAAGAAACACAGAAAATGCAATCATTATAGAATAACATGATTAATTTTTATATGCATATAATTTTAGAACACTGATATTACGTTGCTCATATACAATTTTCAGATCTACTATTTGATTGCATAAGTATTTTTCCACATCATCAAATATCTTAAAACATCTTTTGCAATGTTACCTAAATTAGAGCCTTAATAGAATGGACATGTTAGTTGATTCCAAATTTTTGTCCTGTAAAAACTAATAGAAAAATTCTAGTTGTATAAAATTTTGTATAAGTTGAGTATTGATTAAGGAATACTTTCTATAGAGGGGATATTGAGAAAAAGAATATACAGGTAACCCCCACACACACCTTTTTGAAAATTTGCTTTACACTTCATTTTTACAAATTACCTACATTAGTACCTGTTTTTGCTAACAGAAAGAAATCCAAAGAGGATTTTTGCTTTTACAAAAAATAGGAAAAAAGCAAAAACTGCATTCACTGTTTGTTTTGCAGTTGAGCGGTTATAAAGGTGCTGCATGCCCCAAGCAGGGAGAGTGGCACTGCCCAACTCCTTTCTGGGAATCACACTCAGCCTCTCAGCTTTGAGCTGCCATTGCTTTGAACTGTGTCTATGAGCATGTGTGATTTATCCTGATTTACTTTGTGCATCCGTTAGCAAAATGTGTCCTAAGATAATTGCTTCTTTGCTTTACATCATTTCAGCTTACAAAAAGTTTAATAGAAACGCTCTACTTTCAGATAGCGGGGGAAACTTGTACTCTAAAATTCTTGATTTGTGTGACAAATCCTTCTGAAAAGAATGCAGCAGGATTTTTAAGAAGATGCTTTTTTGGAAGTAAGTATTTGTTCCTCTTGAATTAATTTCACTCTGATCAACACACATTAATGCTTTTTGAAGTAGAAGTAATAGAAACTTGGGAAGAAAGTGAAAACACCTCAGAATCTATTACAATCAAAGAAAAGAATGTCAAGTACATTGTGAAAATTATACCAGATATTGGGAAAATTTATTTTAAAGCACTTAGATCATTCAAATAAATGCTAGACAGTCTATTATTCTGAAAAACAGTTCAGGCCTGATAGTAGGCTCAAACTAAACTCTGGAATCATTTAGGAAGTTACAGAGGAAAGAAAAAAGGGAAACACATATATAAATTCAACAACCCAAATTACAGTTTCAGGGAACAGGCATATAATCAAAAAAACAAGAAAGGAGTGCATTAGGAAGCCAAAATTAAGTTTTCAAAGAAAAAGCAATAAAGACAGGATAGACTCCCTGCTTAAAGAATAGATTTAAAAAACCATCCAGTGAAAAGAAGTCGAACTGCTTAATTTTGTTTTTATTTCTTCTTCATAAAGGAGAAAAAAAAATCTTTATTGTACAGTTGAAGAGTACTGATCAAAAGCTGAAGCCCAAGATGGATAGAGCAAAATGATAACGAAGGGAGGAAAATTCACATTGCACAATGTCACAGGCAGTGTAGTCAATCCAACAAGCAGTATTTTGTGAAAAAGAAGATAGTTCTGAATTTTTAATCCACAGCAATATGATGTAAGATTGAAGCAGTAACTTTCCTGGTAGGATGATATAGCTACTAGCTGCATTTCAGACTCAACTGTAGAGAGATTTTAAACACACAGATGTACAGGCTCCATTCAAATGCAGTAAATCAAAACACCCTTGTTGGCTGGGGGATGGGCATAACTGCTGCTCAGTGAACTAGTCTTTAGTCAGCTAGGATCGCCAACCCCATACATTTAGGAAGACTCTCATTAAATATTACTTTTAGAATCTAAAAGGTTAATCCTCAATTACCTTGACTTTATAGCCAGAAACTGCCAATGACAAGTAGGTATTATATAAAATATATGTCTTACTGCTGCATACTGAATGATACCTTAAGACTCAGATAAGTTCAATTAATTTCTCAAATGAAAAGAATCTCCTCTCTAGTTCTGTAGCTTTAATTAACATGGCTTAGACGGTAAAGCGGCTGTCTACAATGCAGGAGACCAGGGTTCGAGCCTTAGGTTGGGAAGATCCGCTGGAGAAGGAAATGGCAATCCACTCCAGTACTATTGCCTGGAAAATCCCATGGATAGAGGAGCCTGGTACGCTACAGTCTATGGGGTCGCAAAGAGTCGGACATGACTGAGCAACTTCACTTTATAGGTGCCCTACTTCCTCTCTCTCCATGACACTTAGAATGATCTCTAAACAGGATATAACTACCCAAACAGATTTTTCTGGATTCATGATACTTTTCATTATTATTTTAAGCTTTCAACCCAGTACTTTACGGAAGAACAAAGTAAAAGAACTATCTCCCATCTCTATATACATATTCCCTCTTTGATCAGGCCTGTCAGAAGTGAGACAGAGAGACCATGGAGAAAGCAGTCCACTTTGTTCTATGCTAGCCTGACTACAAAAACAAACGGAATGCAGGAAAGATAAAGGTATAATCCTACGCATCTTCAAGAAAGACAGGCCCAAGTGCAATAATTAGATTCTGTACATCACAAGGGAAACATATTGCTTTATCAAATCCATAATGAAAAGCAAGGATTGGTATGAAAACTTTTTCTAATTTCAACGGATCTCTGTTTTCTCTTTAGACTTGTGCAGATTTCTTAAGTTACCATGCTATGCAAATTGTCATAGGCAAAATCAAAATTATAAATAAATGATATCTACTGCCGCACAGAACTAAAATAAGAATTTTATATTTAGTGACAGGTCAGAGCTAAGTTTGCAGTTTCATTTGCAGTTTGCAGATTTCATTCATGATAGAGCTTTGTACTGAGTTTTGCTAGTCCTGAAGCCAATTTATTTTAAATGGTGGATTTTCTTATCTGCCCAACTCATTTTAGTTTGGAAAACTCAACTTCTCTCTGATACCTCTGAATTCTCCAAACAATATCACAAATTAGTGAGCTCTTCATGTATAAATCACATTGAGATTAAACAAACTCAGGGGTAATTTGACACAGCCGTAAGAGGTAGTTTTGTTTGGTCTCATTTATTTCCCTCTTGCTTCTTCTGTTACTTTGCATTTTGACCACTGTATAGATGGAGACTTAATCCATTTTATTATCTAATATTCTTCACTTACTTTTTGGTAATATTTTTAAAGGGAGACATAGTAGGGGAAGGTTGAAGAATTGTTTGGAATGTCCTTCAGGACAAAGTCCTGTCGTTCTTCTCACTTCTCTCATAGTTTTCTTACTTGGTAAACACTGCACTTGAATACACTGGGAAGGTACTTAAGAAGCCATTAGCTTCCTATTAAGGCCATTTAATTACCTTTGGATGAGAACGCAGCTCCCTAATTCCCAGTTTAGAAATGCCATTTCAGGAGGCAAGTTAGGATTTTATTATTTTGGAATTAAATGTCAGACTACGGTTGAAATGTTCATCAACCACCTCAAAAAAAGGAAGAGTCTTGAAATAGTTCCCTGCAGTTTGTTATTTGGAAAATTCCTAGTTTTCACCATCCCAGATTTAATTCAGATGAGGAAGAAAAGAAGACTTAACTCTTATCGTACAACTGGAACCACATGAACTTGTAATTTTATTATCCTACATAGTTTTGCTCCCAAAGCAGGTTTAAGGGAGGAACAGTTAATTGAATGCCTATTAAGCACCTGTGTGCCAGATGCAGAGGAACAAGGAAGATGGAAACAGAAGTAAATGGGCAATTATAACACAAGTGAAGTGTGTTATGATGAACATAAATCCAGGAAGCTAGCAATGGCAAGAAACTAAGCCGCAGGTTTCCTACAGCCTTCCTTGTAGGATCCATTGACCTGCTGAGGTGTTCAGGTGCCAGTCCCTTCAGTGAAGTTTTGAGAATTCAGTAATCACAGGTATGCCCCAGAGAAGACAAAGCACTATATTTTGTATTCTCTACACAAAGAAGAAAGCGACATATTCCAAACCTGGGAAAATTTACCCCACCCATTTACAAGGTGATATAAAAGGCTTCCAGCTTTGACAGAGGCCCTTGGACTGCACGTCCAGTGAAGTGTGAGCACTTCCACACAGGCTTTCTTCCCTTTAGTCTGCTCGTAGATCAGTCTTATACCAAGACTGAGTGTAGACTCAGCCTTTGCCAGTTCCCTTCCCAAGGAGCATTGTCCCTTGAGTTATCCCTCCTAAGGCCTTGAGGCTCATTTTGAAATCAAAATTTTATATTTCTTTATATTAGGAAGAATCCCCATCTCCAAAATCCATAAGCTTCAAGCTCCACAAAGGCCCAGATATGCCCCCAGAGGCTTGTATAGCAGGCTAAAAAATGTGGATATTGTCCCAAATGGCGGATCATGTATGGATGTCAGGCAGGACAGTGATGTGTCCATATTTGCATTTCAGAAAGATTACTCTGGGAACAATGTGAAAGAGGACCCTATTTGCACAGAAAATATAAGGAAGCTGAGATTGTATTCCAAGCAAGAATAAAGACATTTTTCTTTTTCTTTTGTTAAAAGGACCTGTGTTCCTTTTGAAAGAGCAAGATCCTCTGGGGCATTTCTAATTTTACTTATAAAAGCTCTGGCCTCCCATTTCAGAAGTATTATTCTTCCTCCAAGAAGCTGAGGAGATTTGGATCTTTTGCAGTGTAACAATCCTTCTTCGCCTTCAGAAAGCAAAATATGGAGTTTCCATATTCAACAATGCTAACTTACTAGCGTAAGGAGAACGGCAAGAATTTATTTTAAAATTACCTGCAAGTTTAAAAATCGAAAATAGAACAGATTTAAATACAGTATATGCTATGTCCCTGGATGATAAACTTAATGTTACAAAAAATATACTAAGAGTACATATTTTAACGTTAAATAAATTTAGAGCTCACCTGGAAGAAGAATATATCATAAACATGAAAAGTGAAAGAGTTAGAGGTGGGTTGTTCTGAGAGTAAATTTTAAAGCCACAAAAAACAGGGCTTTTTCCACAGGCATGAGAATAAGCAAAGAGAAGTCTGTTCAAAGTCTGAACTTTGATAATGGACCAAGTATAAACATTCCACATTAATAGGGTAAGAATGAGCTGGTAGATGTCTAGTCATCTTTTTGCAGTTCTGTGGGATGAAGGGGAAACAATCAATTTTTCCTCTAGGTGGGAGCTGTAGGGAAGGTCGCTCATTCTTCCTGGCGGCTGAGACAACCACACAGCCTATGTACCATCACAACTGTTTATTCTTCCTCAGAAAGCGACTATGACAAATCCATACACAGCCTTGGGGTACTGCCGATAAGGAAGAAAAGTTTTATACAGAGTTTCTGAGTATTCCTCTGCCCTTTATAGCTACAGTTTTTTGAAATGTACATTGGGGCATGAAGATAAAGCACAAAAACACACTGAAAATGGTAAGATGTTAGAAAGTCATAAAAAGTCTTATGCTCTTGATTCAGGCCTGGGTCAGATGATAAAGACTCTGCCTGCAATGCAGGCCCAGGTTCAATCCCTGGGTCAGGAAGATACCCTGGAGAAGGGCATGGCAACCCACTCGGGTATTCTTGCCTGGAGAATTCCATGGACAGAGGAGCCGGGCGGGCTACAGTCCATAGGGTCACAAAGAGTAGGACATGACTGAGTGATTGACACTTTCATATTGGGGCGAGGGCTTTGGAATGCACTTACACACATTTCAGTTTGAATTCTTAGTGAATTGGACATAGGTGCATGTTCTTCTGAAGCGACTTAGCAGCAGCAGCAGCAGCATGTTCTTCTTCAGATTGAAAATACCCGACTCTATAGGCAGACCCCTTGCTAAAGTTCCCAAGTAAAAAGAGTCAGGTCAGCCCCTCTGCACCTTTTAGCTAAAGGGCATCAACCCCCACAGGCCTCTCCAGGCAAGAGATCTACCTCATTTATATAAATTCTCCTACCAATTTTCCCTAAAACTTACAACTCTTCAGAGCCTAGGAGAAAAACGGACTCCAGATAAAGTATGTACAAAGGAGACACAAGCAACTCTGCATTGTGGAAAGGCATGACAGAAGTCTGGAGAGCCTTTTCGAAAATACTCTCTACTTCTCCATATCCTAGACTGCACCTCCCAATTTACACATATATCCCACATGAACATATGAGCTGTTTGAGCACAGAGGCCAAGCTCATAAGTCTTTGTATCACCACATCCAAGCATAGTGCCTTACACATGACACATACTCAAGTATTTGCTGTATAAAAATTTAGAAACTACTCTGTCCAAAGCAAAATTCTGACCTCTAGATCAGTTTGGAGTTTCACATTCTTGCCTTCAGAAAGAAAAAATTCTCGCATTGTCAAAATCTCACTAGATGCAAAAGCAGAATGGATTAGTTGTTCTATTCAGGCAGCAAAATATGTAGGTATGGAGTAGGAAATCATTTCCACTAAACAGCTAGGAATAAAAATAAGATGTTTGGATTTAATGCTTTAGTATCATGTAATGGTTTGGGCAATGGGTTCCAGAACCTCAGGACAAGGTGCTAATAACTGTCTGACAAACAGCCATCAGAATGGCTGATGTTTTGTGTATTGCAATGCAGAGCTGTACTACTGAAATAGAGTGGGATCCTATGGTCCTGCATCCCTATATCCTCTGTTTGTCTTGTCTCTGGGAAAACTTTTAGCCAGAGAGTAAGTTTAATCAGAGAAGTGAGAAAATGCAGAAACAAAGGTAAACAGTCAAAGAAGATCAAGTAATAATAATGTAAGCATAATCAAGGACCTTTAGTTCCTCCTCAAGGGCTACAGATAATATTCTGAGCCATATTCAGTCTCACAGATACCAAATCCTCCACCAGGTGGTAGAAGTTAACTACATGAAGACCAGACTGTAGCCATGATATAAAGCTGCCACAATTCCAAAAACTCAAAGAAATGGAAACAAACCATTCCTGGAACTGAAGGTTCATTGTACTTAAAACAATCAAAATAATGCCGGTTAGGCCACTGATGACTAATTTCAAGATGACAGTCAGGGCTGCTGTGCTATGTCTGCATGTAACCCCTTTCCTCAGCCTATAAAAGCTCTTGCCCATGGGTTGTCAGTGGGGGAGTGGGGAGTTAGGCCTTTGGGTAGGCATCTGCCTTCCACCCTCCACCCCTCACCCATTGCCAGGATCAAAAATAAACCAAACCTTCCTTTTCACCAAGCAGGCTTCTTTATTAGCTTTTGAGTGGTGAGCAGCCACTTATGGTTACACTATGAAAGTGTGGCATCTAGCAGATTTTGCTTTTATTAGGCTCTAGGGACCCCCGTTAAGAATGATTTTTTAAATGACATTTATTATTTAATCTCCATCTTGAATTTAATTTTTCCTTGAGGGAAAAGATGCTGTCCCAGACTGTAAAATAAATCGAATCATCTCAATCTAAACCTTAAAGAATAAACCTATTTCTATTTAACCTTCAAAACTCTGACAAATCCAATCAATCCTTCTTGTTAGTACCCAATATATATTAAATTGTTACTAACATATATGATGCAATAGAATGCTATATCAAGAAACTAGAATGAATGTTTCAATATTTGCAGAGTTACTTACCTATTTTCCCATCTGACAGTATATACTATAGCTGATCAATCTTTAGCAGACTTAAAAAAAAAAAGCTTAGGACCCTCTTCGCTACTTCAGAACCACATAAGAAATTCAGAAATGTTGCATTTTACTGTCAACTATTGCAGTAAAAGTTGCCAGTGCTTGCCCATGTCCCTTTTCACCAGGTTGATAGTGCATTCCCCAGCTGCTACGAATATTGGGGCTCAGTGTTCACAGCTGCATTCTTTTCCAGAAAATTACCCTTGCCAATAGATGCCACCCCACCCAGAGATGTATGCAGACAGCCTACAGCCAATGAACCAGGGAGGAAAGGGTATAAAAGGCCTTCTTGCCCCACAGTGGATACATCCTCTGGTGCCATTTGTGCCCCAGGGAGCATACCATGGTGCCCATTACTATGTTCTGTTGAATCTCCTTCCAAATATTTAACTATCATTTTCTCACCATTATAATGGCCCCTCATCCCAGTTCACAACCATCTCTCACCTGCCTATTCAAATTGCCAAATCTGTAGTCCCTCCTCTCCTCTACAATATTGCCTGAATACTCGAAGATGCAAATATAATCATCTTCCACACTCCTCCCACAGCACATGCATATCTACGTGAAACCCTTCAATAAACACCCCCATCATCTACACAGAGGGAGGAAATAGAACTCAGTTCACCATGCACTTCGTTTCTCCTCCAAGAAAATGAAACCAGGGAGCAAAGTCTTAAAATACATAGAATGTAATTGGATGGCATTTATCTATCTTGAAAGCCAAAGTTAGCTGAAATAGTTAATTATTTATAATCTTGGAAGAGTTAGAAGACTTCGTTCCATTTAGTAGGGAACTAAAAAAAATGAAGTAAATCCAGGGAAATGGGTTACAAAACTATCCACTTCTAAGTTAGGGAGTTTGTTACAGCAAGTTAGGACTTGGTGTGTCCTATGGTGTTTTGGGCAAGAATCTCTTGTATCTCTGGCCCAGAAATTGGTACACTGGATGGGAAATTTCACAGGTTCAGGTAGGGATGATTAGTTGCCAATTGGGTAAGTAAAGAAGAAAGTCAAACCTACAGTAGTATAATTATGTTAAAGAAAAATATGTGCTTCTTTGATATTTAAGTATCTAATGTTTGAAAGTTTAGCCTGTTAGAGAAATAGACATGAGATTCTGAGTAACCGATTTAGACTTTCGGTTTACGTTGACACCTACCTTTACAAACAGTATTGGAATATTTAATAGAACTGATTTCCCTCCTCTCCCATTTTTTACTTTTAGATTCAGGAGATCTTATAGCATCTGTAATAGTTTGTCAGATAATATCAAAACAATATAATAAGCTTAGGTTTCTTACAGTTTAATACCTCTATAGAAATTTAAGTTGTAAATCCCCTCATTAAACTCTGCTGTAACAAATTTACTGTACTTACAAATTGAATAAGATTTGAATATCAAAAGAGTAAGGCTTCTCATTTTGAACTTCAATGCATTAATAAATCAAATGTATTTAACAACTAACGTAGCCCCTGAAATAATATTTTCTGTGTTAGGTCACCCTCAAAATCATTAGTGACATACAAACCCAAGTTCAGATCCTTGTAAAATCGTAAAACACAGCAAAATTGAGCCGAATTCCTATATGACAAAAATGTTGCCTCCTTGAGATGGTTTCCCTATCGCCATCACTCAGCCACTCAGTTACCTTTACCCTCGTGGTGTTTATAAAGGCACTAGCGGCTTTCACTTTTCACTTTCACACACTGGAGAAGGAAATGGCAACCCACTCCAGTATCCTTGCCTGGAGAATCCCAGGGACAGGGGAGCCTGGTGGGCTGCCATCTATGGGGTCGCATAGAGTCGGACATGACTGAAGCGACTTAGCAGCAGCAGCAGCGTTTTCAACCCATGTATCCAGAGAACTGGTTCTCAACCAGGGGCCTACTGTCACCCAGGGTCCAGCAGACAATGTCTAGAGATATTTTTGGCTGTTACAGTTATGCATGGGTGCTACTGGCATCCAGTGGGTAGAGGCCAAGGATGATGTTAAAATCTCACAATGCACAGACTAGCTCCCAACAACAGAGCTGTCCAGCCTAAAATGTCAGCCATGCTAAGGTCAAGAAATCCAGACCTAAAAGGATACTTCTAAAACTCTCCAACATGGCACAGAGGCCTTACAATGATCCATCATCTGTGTGTCCTTGGAACCAATCCACTGACATTAAATAAATCACAAGTTTATCTTTATTGTTTAGAGTCCTCTTTGGTATTGAATTTCTTAAAACTTTAAGAGTTTCTCATTTAAGTTTATTATTTATTTCCTTCAAAAAATCCTCCCTTACATTGAAATTATTTTGCTTCCTTCTAACCATCCTAGAAGTCTTTCACATTTACATCCTCAATCCATATGGAAGTTTATATGCTGGAATTCAGAGATGGAATTTTGTTTCCATATAGATAACCCATAGCTTCAGCAGCATTTATTGAATAGTTTATCTTTCTCCACTAGTTGGTAACACCAACTTTATCATATACTGAATTTTCATATAAACTCACCTGTTTCCAGGCTATTTTCTATTTATTTCTGAGATGCCATTATTTTAAATTATATATTTTACTAGGGAACTTACTATCTGATTTCTTCCTCACACTTCTTTTACTCTTAACATGAGTTTCAGTATCAGCTCTCATGAAATTTTAGTTGCAACTACACTGAGCTTATGGAATAGGTTAAAGATAACTCATTTTTCTTATTGATGAATATTATATCCCTATTTGGATTTTATAAGCTTTTAACAATTATTCTGTAATTATCATGACAGACTTATCCCTGGGTGCTATATATAGTTTGTTTCTGAGGTTTTTGGTTTAAGTAAATTTTCTGATCTCTAGCACAGTTTTGAAGAGTGGATATCTTCACTTTGGTTTTGACTTTAAAAGGCTTTTCACCTAATGTTTCACATTTAAATGTTACTTTTTTCCTTCTAAATTTTTGGCCAATACTTTCTATCAGGTTAAGAAGTTTTATTCAGTTAACGGCTTTCTAAGTTTTTAACATCCCAAATGAGTGTACTAAGCCATTTATAAAACAAAGCAACTTCGTTCTTTAAGTCTGTTGAATCTTCTTGGAGGACTTCTTATATTCGGAGATGCAGCTGGAACGCATTCCTCCATCTTTGAACCCACCTCCTTTTCACCCCTAGCTTTGCTCATCTCTCAGGGAAATCCATTTAGCTTAAATCACCTTTGATTGGAATGCTCTTCAGTTTTCAGAGATTCACCCATTCACAGCAATATCTTAAGGACCTTAAAAATTACCTTATATCATTTCACAGGCAGTTTGCAAGAAATAAAAGTCAAAGTTAGAAGCCCAGCTCTTAATTGTGGTCAAGAGTCAACACACACAACAAAGGATAAATCTCTAAGATTCTTGAAAGTACTAACATGCTGCAACATCCTACTCTTTTCAAGCTCTTATTTAACTCCGCTATCAGTGAGCAGGTCCTGCCAAAATACTAACACAAATGTACCCCAAAACTTCTGGTGGCTGAGAAAGCTGGAGGAGGATTTGAGTGCGTATTCTCACACATGTGAAGAGAACTACTTCCATCAGGCAAAAGGCCTCTTGAAGTGTTAAACTATTGTGGGTAAACAAAAATTCAGCAAAAATAATTTCTAGGCCTTATAAAAATGAAATAGTATTTCAGAGTATTCTTTCCTATCTTTTTTTCCCTGTGGGGAAAATATGTTCAGCCTTGAACAGTGGTTTTTCCTTTGTTTCATTTTTTTCTGTGACAGTTACTAGTGGACAGTTTATATTTTAATCTTTTTTTTTTATTCTTCACATAATTAAGGAGGAAATAATTCTTCATACTGGTTTCAAGCCAAAGTGTATCAGCATTGTACTTAGGAAGGAAATGGTTAGGTTCTGGTAGAGATTCTCTCCCCCAATCCCAAGTAAATGTCCCCAGTCAAAATACATATGTTCTTGGAGAATTTGTCAGCCAGAAAACAATGTTTGACTGTTTCATTCTGAGTGTTATATATAATTTTCTGAAAATGTCAGAATATCTTATGTAAGCAGTCTGCCTTCAAGTGAACATCTCCTTGATTATAATCAATTTACCTGTAAAGTCTGACACTGTTTTGAGAGTCATCTTAAAAAGCCACAGGTTACTTGCTAATCAAGGACCTCAAAGCATATATGTGCTGTGTTTAGTCACTCAAGCATAGACTGAGCTTTAACTTTTTTCTTCCAATTCTAAAAGACTATGCATCTATCTTGTTCTCTGAAAGTTACACAGACATATCACAATATCCCTTATCCACACATGTGGTGATTGCTGTTGGTATATATCGGGAAGAAACATCATTCTAAGGAGGAAAAGAAAAACAACAATTTGGCAGTGGGCTTTTGGCAGTGGGGTGGAATCAAATCCAAAGTTCCCACTCATTTTTTTAAAAGCAGCCGTTAATGACCTGCAATAGGCAAACAATGCTATTTATTTTTAAAGTGGTCTCCCCCTTTGAGCTATTTTCTATATAAATCAGTTATTTTATGTATTTACTTTCTTCGGTAAGTGGGTAAAGGTATTTGCCTTTCTGATTTTTCACTCTGATCCTGTATAAATCTCAGAAACAAGTTAGGACTAGGCTGATATAAAAATGAGAAGTGCTCTTCTGCCCATTTTTCTAACAAAAAGATACTACAAATAAATTTCAAACTTCAGCTCTGTCAAAAAATGGGCCTCCGTATTTTCTAGTAACAGATAAAAGTACAGAGATCAAAAATCACATAAACACAAACATAGTTTCAACCTCTTGCCAAAAGTTTTCATCTCCCGGGAAACCCCCAGCATCTACCACTTACCTGATTTTTTATATAGCTGGTAGGAAAACTGCTTGATATACAAGCTTTTTTTGAGACCTGTAAAGCAGTCAGTTATGCCCCCTTCCTTTTATTGGTATTTTCCAGGTCAACAGCTGCACAGTACAGTAGTAACATTCTGTCTTTAGCCACACTTAGAGCTACAGGGCAGGGAATTTCTCTCAAGGTTTTCTCCTTTGTTATTTTAACAAGGCACCCCAAAACTTTACACAACATGTAATGGCTTTGAAAGATTAAGCAGCAGGATGTGAGTTTAGAATTTTTGTTTCTGAGGTACGACAGACCCTTTCTTACGCCTCCTTTCTGCTTATCCTTTGCCTTTCTTCTTCCCCTTCCAACCAACAACTTTTCCTATCCCTGGAGTAAAAGCAGAGAATTATAATACTTCAAATCTTGCAATATTACTGTTAAATCAAATACTGCATTCCCGAATGAGAAAGATTAAGAAAAATAAGGAAAATTCTCTTTGGAAAACTCCTGAAGTAAAGGGAAACCTATGATATCGACTATCTTTACAACTGTGAAAACTTTCAATTTTGAAAAGAAAAATTAAAAAGATACCAGTGGGCTATGGTAGCCTTCAATACTGCACGCCTTCCTCTCTCTTTAATCTTTTTATCTGCTACCAGCTGACTCAGACGCCGACTCAGAGGCCCTTGATGACTGTTCCAAGTCTCCCAGAGCCTCCTAAGGACCACCAAGAAAGCACAACAGAAACGCCCGCAGACTCTCACTCTTTAAAATGAAGCGGTAGGAGGCGTGGCCCAATGAGACTAGGAGAACGCCACGCCTATGGGGCGGGGCTGCCTCAGCCTCCGCCTCTCCAGAGGCGGGGGAAGGGGCGGGGGAAGGGGCAGGAGCCAGACGTGACGCCCTCAAGGAAGCCCGCCCTGGTTGGAGGGAATTTAGAGCGTTGGAGCGAGGGAAGGGGGCGGAGTCTAATTTTCCTGTTGTTGGTGTGCCCGGGTCGCCTGGGTAACCGGCCGCGCTGGTCCTGGCTGCGCCAGCGCAGGCCGCGGAGGTCTCTGGGTCAGAGCTCGTGTGGGGCTCTTTCGGTCTGTTCTGTGATGGCGGCCGCCGCCGCCGTGGTCACCCCGTCGGGTTTGGAGGATGAGGTGTCTCGGTCCCGCGGCGAAGGAGCGGGGGAGATGGTCGTGGAGCGGGGGCCCGGCGCGGCCTACCACATGTTTGTGGTGATGGAGGACCTGGTGGAGAAGCTGAAGTTGCTTCGCTATGAGGAGGATCTCCTCCGGAAGAACAACCTGAAGCCCCCGTCCAGGTGGGTGCTCTCGTCCCCCTGGATGCGGCTGGGCCCTGGGGGAGAAGCCTTCCTCCGGCCTTTGGGGGAACTCCGAGCGCGGGTTACCAGGCACTTGCCTCTGTCTTCCTACGCAGGAAAGAGCACTTCACCCCAAACTTGGCGACGGAGGGCCGGACTGCTCACGGAGTTTAGACTTGGTATTTTTGTAGGGAGAGTAAAGTTTTGGAACTTCAGAAAGGACTGGAAGGCAGCTTGCCTAGAGCACTCACGCAGCTCCATAAAACGCAAACTTTTTTTTTTCTTATTGTAAACATAAAACAACCTTTTAGAAAACTCAGAAAACTTACGGTGTGTAAAAACGTACTGCAGTCACTCATGATCTCATCCTCAAAGATGAATGCCATAATCAATTTAGATCTGTTTCTAGTTTTTGTTTTCCTTTTCGAGAATTTGCCGCTACAACTTGTAACTTTCGTACCGGACACCTACCTGTGCATTTTACAAGTGGTTAGTAAACTTGTTCACTAATTGCTGTCTTTTAAAAGACTTCTGTCTTTGCAGTAACAGTACTTTGGGAAACTGAGAAGTGAAAAGACAAATGAAGTGACAATGGAATTGTCTCTTTTTCGTAGAACCTGAAGTTCCTCTCTGTTCTGTTGGGGGGAAAGTCCATCGTATTCTGAGGCCGCGTCTGGTATTAGTTGCTGAGGGTGATGGACAGCCAGCACTTTTTTTTAAACTAGAGTAGAGGAGTGACAGGCCTCATAAGCTTTGTAGATTTCCTTCACATTAATACTTATTTTTTTTTATTAAATTTTTGTGTTTGTTTAATTGTGTAAGAGGCAATTTAGTTTAATAATCTGTAGTACTTTCTCTAAATGGCTATACCTAGGCTCAAATTATTTACCTTGACAGTTTAAATTTAATTCCTTACTCTCTTCCAGTAACTTCCATTAGAAGATAATGTTGGCTTCATGTAAACTGCCCATATTGCTAAGCCAGTCCATAATAGAAAAGTTAGAGGAAGAAATAATGTTGCTTGATCCATGATATAAATTGTAAGATTGGAAGTTATTACTTAAATGAATAGCGTAATATAAACAATCAACATTTTCTGTTAATAAAAATGTGTTTTTTTTTCCTCCAAGTATATTATTCAAACAAAAATAAATTGGCTTTAAGATTCTGTTGATAACAATCTCTGTTATTTCCTCAGAAGTTCAGGAGGGTACTTTGAGTCATGAATTTGCATGGAGATATCCTAGTCTAAAGGTTCTTAAAGTATGGTCACAGATTAGCAACATCAACATCACCTGGGAACTTAGAAGTGTAATCCTACAGGCCCTTTCCTGAGTCCAGTATATCAGAAATCCTAGGGGGTGAGGTGTAGAAGTCTGCTTTTGCAACAAGCCTTCCAGGTGATTGTGATACCCACTTAAGTTTGAGAACCACTACTCCAGTACTCTTGCCTGGAAAATCCCATGGATGGAAGAGCTTGGTAGGCTGCAGTCCATGGGGTCGCTGAGGGTCAGACACAACTGAGCGATGTCACTTTCACTTTTCACTTTCATGCATTGGAGAAGGACATGGCAACCCACTCCAGTGTTCTTGCCTGGAGAATCCCAGGGATGGGGAGTCTGGTGGGCTGCCGTCTGTGGGGTCGCACAGAGTCGGACATGACTGAAGCGACTTAGCAGCAGCAGCAGCAGCAACCTAGGCTGAAACTCCAGTACTTTGGCCACCTCATGTAAAGAGTTGACTCATTGGAAAAGACTGTTGCTGGGAGGGATTGGGGGCAGGAGGAGAACAGGATGACAGAGGATGAGATGGCTGGATGGCATCACTGATTTAATGGACGTGAGTCTGAGTGAACTCCGGGAGTTGGTGATGGACAGGGAGGCCTGGCGTGCTGCGATTCATGGGGTCACAAAGAGTTGGACATGACTGAGTGACTGAACTGAACTGAACCTATACAGCATATTAAAAAGCAGAGACATAACTTTGCCAAAAAAGGTCTGTCTAGTCAAGGCTATGGTTTTTCCAGTAGTCATGTATGGCTGTGAGAGTTAACCTGTAAAGAAATCTGAGCACCAAAGAATTGATGCTTTTGAACTGTGATATTGGAGAAAACTCTTGAGAGTCCCTTGGACTGCAAGGAAATCCAACCAGTCCATCCTAAAGGAGATCAATCTTGGGTGTTCATTGGAAGGACTGATGTTGAAGCTCCAATACTTTGGCTACCTGATGTGAAGAACTGACCCATTTGAAAAGACCCTGATGCTGGGAAAGATTGAGGGTGGGAGGAGAGGGGGCTGACAGATGACCAACTCAATGGACATGAGTTTAAGTAAACTCCAGGAGCTGGTGATGGACCGGGAAGCCTGGGTGTGCTGCAGCCCATAGGGTCACAAAGAGTTGGACACGACTGAACTATTGAACTGAACTGAACTGAACTGTCCTGGGTCTACAGTATCTATCAGTATCCATTCCCCTGTCCTGGAGTTGTTATCAACTAATAAGGGGAAAAAAATGAATTATTAGTACTGGGTGAACATATAACTACTTGGAAGGACTTCATGGCCTTTTTTTCCCTCCCAGCTGTTATTTTCCAGAACATTTAAACTTACCCTGCAAAAAAAAAAAAAAATTGGGAAGGAAAAAAAAACTGGAAGAAAAATCAGGAAGGAGTAGATTGCTTATGAAAAATAGTTATAGTATCTCTAAATCTAACTATAAACAATAATAATAGCTTCACATAAAAGCAAAATAAGGTCTTTGATCAAAGTAACAAATGCTGTGGCTTACAGGTTCTATTCCTTATAAGTTTAGGTGTGAATCATGTTGGTCCTCATAGGGCTATTTTTAGGAGGCTAGGGGCTTTAACCTAAAGTCCACAAATGTTTGTTAGACTGGGAGGTACACAGGCAGTGGTTCTTAATCCTGGCTGAACCTTAGAACTATCTAGAAAGCTTTTGAAACATATCTACTCCAGACTTCACTCCCAAAAGTTTTGATTTAATTCGTGAGGTAAGAAGCAATGTTTAGTCAGGTAGCAGTAGTTTAACAAGCTCTTCAAATGATTCAGCCAATTGAGAACAGTATATAGTATACAGCCAACTTGAGAACAACTATCTAAAATGGTGAGTAGGTTAGAAACAGTAAGTAAAGATTAACAGTTACACTGTATTAAAAAAAGTAAAAATGCATAGTAAATAATCATTACGATCTTTATTTTAAACTCCAAGAGTCTCTTAAATTTCAAATTACAATTTCAGGAGATATTCTCTTATTAATTATCCTGACACATACATGATTTTGTTCAAAGTTCTACATTCATCAGTGCATTTTTTGGGTTAAAGTCTTTGAACTAATATTTTATGTCCAGTAGAAATTGCCCTTATCCTGTTGATTAAAATCTTTAATATAAGAGTGTGGTGGGTTACTAGAAACCTCAGAATGAATTGTCAGTGTCTTTTGATGTTAAAGTCATTGGGACAAAAATCCTCTGGCAGTTTTGGATTTTGTTCGTTTAACTACTATGGACTTGTTTGCAATATTTCATATTCTGTTCTTCTCCTTTGTTTTGCAACAGACACTATTTTGCACTGCCTACCAATCCTGGGGAACAGTTCTACATGTTTTGCACCCTTGCTGCTTGGTTGATTAACAAAGCAGGACGCCCCTTTGAGCAGCCTCAAGAATATGATGACCCTAATGCAATAATATCTAACATATTATCTGAGCTTCGATCATTTGTAAGTATAAACAACTCCCTTCTTTCTGCATGTTTGCAAGTTAGGACATTTTTAATATTGATAATGCAGCAACATAAATGCTAGCCTTTTAGAAGAATTCTCTGTGAATAACTGTCTATGTGTATGTGTTCAGTGTGTGTTCATTATTAATGTTGATATGTCTCAGAGATGAATTTATATATACTTAGTTCACCTTCTAAAAAATGATTAAAAACTAGAAAGCTGAAACACTGTATTTTGAAAAAGAACTTTGATTTAATAGACCATGATAGCAGTGGTACTTTTCATTTCTGACTTTTCCTGGGGACACGCAGTAAGAATTTTTGGCACACACATTATTAATTTTTGACAAGTGAATCACTTCATCCTTCACATAGTTGTTTAACAGTATGATACCAACCTAGTGGTTTTACTTATTTTTCACCCTAATAACATCAGTGATTTGTTCTGCTGTCATGAGGTTATTGCCTTTTAATTTGATACTATTGCCTTTTAATTTGATACTTTTGACAATAAAACATCTTCATTTTCCTTTTGTATATATGTACCAATGGATTTTTAAAAGAAGACTAAAGAGATGGATTTCTGAGAAGCAATGTAATTGCAGTTATTTTAAATCATTTGAAGAATCAAGAAGTGATACATTTATTCAACAGTACTTTCCTTAAAATATTTTGACATTGCAATATAAATAACAAATAATACCCAGTTTATCTTTTGTATTTCAGGGAAGAACTGCAGATTTTCCTCCTTCAAAATTAAAGTCGGGTTATGGAGAGCATGTATGCTATGTTCTTGACTGTTTAGCTGAAGAAGCATTAAAATATATTGGTTTCACTTGGAAAAGGTAAAAATTACCCAACCTGGAAATAGTAATTTTATGTGCATAGCTTTTTCTTCTAACTGTTCAGAGCTATTTAACTGAACTGATAGGAAGTATTTCCTCTTGACCGTTAAACTGAAAATGCCACAGGTAATTAGAAAAGTCAGTACAGACAAAATTGAAATATCTAGTATATTCAAAACCAGATCTGCTACTGTGCCCCTTCCCAGTTCAAATATATAGTTATTAAAGATTTAACTATAACTATATCCTAGTCAATTGAGTATATTTTTTTGAAATTTCTTTGAATATATTTATGATACAAACAAAGATAGTATATACATGGGAAGTAACTGATAGCCTACAAATTTAAGGAAAAAATGGAAATTAGTAGAGTATTTCAAGTGGGATTTTTTTCCTTTGTTTATAGTGACGAGGCAAGAATAATACTGAAGAAACACTCTGTTAGATATTGTTCATTACTTCTTTCTCTGACTTATGATTTGTTTATATTTCTGTTGCCATATCTTTCCCATGGTATTAAAGTCATTTGTGTACAGGTCTTTCTAGAAATTATGAAATCTTTGTATGGCAGTTAGCACAGCATTTGATATATCATAGGCATTGGAGAAGGAAATGGCAACCCACTCCAGTGTTCTTGCCTGGAGAATCCCAGGGACGGGAAGCCTGGTTGGCTGCCGTTTATGGGGTTGCACAGAGTCGGACACGATTGAAGCAACGCAGCAGCAGCAGCAGATACCCAATAAATGTTGACCACATGGATGAGGAAATAAAATATTTAGAAACTGTCAATTTGTATAGGTTATAATTAGAAAATATATAAATTTTATCTTTTGGAGATTGAGATTATTGATAGGTTCAAAATTGTGGAAGGCATTATTTAGGTAAAAACATGAGCAAACAGTGATTTTGAATTAGAACTAATTTCTTGGAAAGGTATATATATTATTTCTATATTGTAATGTATTAGAGAAGGAAATGGCAACCCACTCCAGTATTCTTGCCTAGGAAATCCCTTGGATAGAGGAGCCTGGCAGGCTACAGTTCATGAGACTGCAAAAGAGTTGGGCACAATTTAGTAACTAAACAACAACAACATATTTTAATGTATATTCAATTACATTCTCTCAGGAAAACAATCTACTCTTTATTAATGAATACTTTTAAAAACTTAACTAAGTCATTAGGTTATCATCAAGTTGAACCATATGAAATTACAGATATTCTTCTATTTTTTAATTAAAAAAGAGTGGCAATTGCATATGCTCCAACTCAAACATTACGACTTAGTGCAATATGAAGAATGAGTATATATGATCCACATTACTTCCTTATTAGAGTCTATGAAAAGTTATGAGATATCCTACATTTGTAATTTTTAGAAATTTTTAAATTTATTGCCCAGTGGATTCTAAATTCAGGAACTATTAGTATTTCAGCTACTATTTAATTTGGTACTTCCTTTGTTTCTTAGTATATCTTATTCTTGGCCACATATTGTAATTTGGATAATTTATAGGGACCATATATACATGGAGAAGGAAGGAGGAGGGAACATTGAAAATCAGATTAGAAAAACATTGAAAATCAGAATTACATATCAGCTATTTGATATATAAGTGACAGAGAAGTTACATGTTTGTATATGCTTATTTTATATATTTAAATATGCTAAAACAAACCCTAGAAAACATAGAAATCCTAGGAAAACATTGCCTTTAAGATATAATCTAATTCTAATTAGTAATAACAAAAATAGGAAATTTATCCTTTAAGATTAATTTGGTGTGTAGTACTTTCCTTCCTTAATATTAAATGTCAATTTTTGTTTTTCGTTAACCTTTCTGAGGTATGGATGTTTATAAGTTTCCAGAAATAAATGCAAATACTTCTGAATATTTTTAATATGAGAAATATGTGTCATTAATCTTTTTTTAAAGCATTAAAAATTTCAGTATCTAATAAGGATTATTTAACTTAATTTCAATATACAATCATTAAAAGGAAAGAGAAATAGAAACAATAAAGAAGCGTAATAGCATATACATCACCAAATTAGGCCAACCAACATCCAGAACTTAAGCAGCTTGCTGGGAAGTTCCGAATAATAGCAGTCTGGAGTCCCAGTTGGGAAAAGTATGTCCACGCCACAAATGAGACTTCAAATTGCAGTTTCAGGGGCTTCTGCTTATAATCCCAGGGTGCAAACTAATATCATCAATTGGTGTGCAAAAATGAAGCTCTGGTTTTATGTTAACACTTTGACAATGCTGTTTGTTTTATCTTACGAGTCATAGGATTCCATTAAACCCTGGGCACAGTTGGCCAGGCTTCCAGGAGCTCAAGAATTCCTGGCCCACTCCCTTTTTATTTAAAGTGCTGCCTGGCTAGTTGTGCTTGCAGACAACCATGGAATATAGGCTGTGGCCAGGCACATCAGAAGCAAGGTCAGAGACCTCTCTAGTGCTTCTGAAGCCTGAACCAAAGCTTCCTCCATTTTAATTTCCATAATAGCCTCAGGATTGTTTATACTTAAAAGCATAGGAATAAGGCAAAATAACATAAACAGTCTTATTAATTCTATAGGTCAAATAACAATTCCAAATAGTCAAAAGAAACAAAAAACAAGCAAAGAGTTAAACAATGAAAAAAAAGCCATTTCTGAGTGATAGGGGATGTAGTAAAGGAAAAGTCCCACCAGGAATGAGAGGTATGTTTTTGTACATTAACTCCTATATCCATTAACTTATCAGCTATGATAATAGTAAAAACAGTAGTAAAACAGTAAAATATTCTATCAAGATACAATTGTGTTTTCCTATGCTCAGATTGTAAAGAATCCGCCTGCAATGCAGGAGACCTGGGTTCGATCTCTGGGTTGCGAAGATCCCCTGGAGGAGGACATGGCAGCCTGGAGAATCCCTATGGACAGAGGAGCCTGGTGGGCCATATTCCATGGGGTCACAAAGAGTCAGACACTACTGAGCAACTAAGCACAGCATATGAAATCTTTTAATACTTTGGTTCCTTGCAAAATCTTATGTAGGGGTTCTAAGGAAAAGCTAATATTAGGAACAGACAAAGTAGGAAATAACATTGAAGTCGATAATACCTGAATTTTCATGGTGTCAGGAGGAAATAATAGGTGGTCCTCTTCCAATATAAAAGATCAACATGTATTAAGCATCCAGAGAAAGGGATTCCTAAGTGATACATGGAGCTAATGTTTACATCATCAGTTATAATACTAATTGAGGAATGATTTCAAGAAACATACTGTAGGTTTTAGGGATAACAGTCCATTCACAATAGTTGATGAAGTTCTCCAATATGCAGGGTTCCCCAAATGCAAGTTGTTCCACACCACAGTCTATCATTAGCCTTGTCACAATCTATCAGTAAGTAGGTGCAACTATTAAAGTAACACATGACATTGACATATAATCTTTGTGTTCAAGGTTTGAGCTATATCTTTACCAATGGGATGTGATCTAGCAGACAGATAAAGTTTGTCCATAGAAAGGCAAAGTTAAGAAAGGATAGGCCTTGTTTGCTGAACAAGCGAAGTTATCCTGAGTTCAGGTCCAGCTCAGATTTCTCCAGCTGAAGATTATCCTATGGCTTTCTTCATATTTTTTTAAATCAAGGCATATCCTTGAAGGTTGAGGCATGAATGACAACCCACAGTACAGTCAAGCTTCCAAGAATAACTTATTCATGAGGTTAACAGTGGTTTAAATGGCACATTTTTCTTGTCTGGGGATCATCACTAATACAGTATTATCCTTCCTGTGAGCAATTGCATCAGCAGGTGTGGGAGGACCACTAGGCTGCTTTACTCAGACTTCAGCTCCAATTGCATGTATTTCTTTCTTTTTTTAAGATCATTATATAGTCCAGTTGTTTTTAAACATGACTGCTCATTAGAATCACATCTGGAACTTTGGAGAAAAAACAATAGCTGGGCATTTCTATTTTTTCAAAAAATTCCAAGATAATGCTAATGTGCATCTGGATTTTAAAAAGTGATTACAGGTTTTTCTATTAAATGATAGTTTTAGTGATTTAGAATTCTGCTATTGCCTGTTGACCAATCATGATGCAGTGGTATTAAAAGGGATAATAGTTAAATAGTCACAATCATAATAGTAGATTACTTTTATCAGTTTTCATAATCAACATAGCCAGACAAAAAGTAAAAGATAATTACAATTGCAAGCCATAATGGAAACATGATTAACCTAACAATATATAATAATTACATACAATCTAGAGGGTTAAGTAGACTGATGAGGTAAGTGGAAGTGCATATATGCCCATGTTTTCATCTGCCAGCCAGTCTATATATTTTGGTGTTTAATCCATTTACATTCAAGACAACTACTGATCTGTATGATCCTGTTGCTATTTTCTTAATTGTTTTAGGTTTATTTTTTATAAATCTTCTTTTTCTTGTGTTGCCTACCTAGAGAAGTTCCTTTAGCAGTTGTTGTAAATAAAGCTGGTTTGATGGTCCTGAATTCTCTTCACTTTTGCTTGTCTGTAAAGCTTTTGATTTCTCCATCAAATCTGAATGAGAATCTTGCTGGGTAGAGTATTCTTGGCTGTAGGTTCTCTTCTGTTTTAGCACTTTAAATATATATGCCAAAAAAAAATATGCCATTCCTTTCTGTCTTGTAGAGTTTCTGTTTAGAAACCAGCTGATAAACATATGGGAGTTTTCTTTAAGTAATTGGTTGCTTTTCCCTTGTTGCTTTTAATATTTTATCTTTGTCTTTAATTTTTCGTCTTTTTCATTACTATGTGTCTTGGTGTGTTCCTCATTGGGTTTATTGGCCTGAGACTTTCTGTGCTTGCTTCCTGGACTTGTTTGACTGTTTTCTTTCCCATGTTAGGGAAGTTTTCAGCTATTATCTCTTCAAATATTTCCTTGAGTCTTCTCTCTCTCTTCTCCTTCTGGGACCCCTATAATGTGAATGTTGGTGCATTTAATGTTGACCCAGAAGTCTCTTAGGCTGTCTTCATTTCTTTTCATTCTTTTTTCTATATTCTGTTTTATGGCAGTAATTTCCACAATTCTTTCTTCCAGGTCACTTATCCATTCTTCTGCCTCAGTTATTCTGCTATTGATTCTTTCTAGTGTATTGTTCATCTCTGTTCATTTGTTCTTTAGTTCTTCTAGGGCTTTGATAAACATTTCTTGCATCTTCCTTCTTTTTCTGAAATCTTCCTAGATCATCTTCTCTGTCATTACTCTGAATTCATTTTCTGGAAAGCTGCATATCTCTACTTCATTTAGTTGTTTTTCTAGGGTTTTATCTTGTCCCTTCATCTGGGACATAACCCTCTGCCTTTCCATTTTGATTAACTTTCTATTATGTGGTTTTCATCCTGGTAGATACAGGATTGTAGTTCTTCTTGCTTCTTCTGCTTGCTCTCTGGTGGGTGAGGCTAAGAGGGTTGTGTGAGCTTCCTGATGGGAGGAACTGGCACTGAGAAAAATTGGGTCTTGCTCTGGTGGACAGGGCCCAGCTCAGTAGATCTTTGATCTGATTGTCTGCTGATGAGTAGGGCTGCATTCCCTCTCTGTTAATTGTTTGGCCTGTGGCAACCCAGGCCTGGAGTCTATAGGCTCTATGTTAGAGTTAATGGAGATCTCCAAGAAGACTCACCCAAGGGGTACCTCTCACGACTGCTGCTGCCAGTCCCCCTGTCCCCACAGTGAGCCACTGCTGACATACGCCTCCAAAGAAGACACTCCAACACTAGCAGATAGGTCTATTTCAGTCTCTATGGGGTTACTACTCCTTTCCCCTGGGTCCTAGTCTACATAGGATTTTGTTTCTGTTTTCCAACGGTAGACTCTCTATTTCCCCCACTCCTGTGAAAGTCCTATAATCAAATTGTGCTGGTCCTCAAAGTCAGATTCTCTGGGGATTCCTAATCCTTTTGCTGGGTCCCCAGGCTGGGAAGCCTGCCTTGGGGCTCAGAACTTTCACAAAAGTAGAACATCTTTGGTATTATTGTTCTTCAGTTTGTGCATTACCCACCCAGCAGTTAGAGGATCTTATTTTATCATTATTACACCCCTCCTACCATCTCGTTGTGGCTTCTCCTTTGTCTTTGGACATGGGGTGTCTTTTTCTGGTGGGTTCCAGCATTCTGTTTATGGTAGTTTAAGAGCTAGTTCCGATTTTGGTGCCCTTGCAGGATGAGATAACTGCACACTCTTTACTCTGGCATCTTGATCCAGTACCCTATGTGTCATTAATCTTGGTGGAGAAATAAGTGTTCAATACTTACTTTTACTTTCCAACATGAGAGATTACACATGGACATCACCAGGTGGTCGATACCAAATCAGATTGATTATATTCTTTGTAGCCAAAAATGGAGACGCTCTATACAGTCTGAAAAAAACAAGACAAGGAGCTGACTGTGGCTCAGATCATAAGCTCCTTATTGCCAAATTCAGACTTAAATTGAAGAAAGTAGGGAAAACCACTAGACCATTCAGGTTTGACCTAAATCAAATCCCTTATGATTATACAGTGAAAGTGACAAATAAATTCAAGGGATTAGATCTGATAGAGTGCCTGAAAAACTATGGATAGAGGTTCATGACATTGTATAGGAGGCAGTGATCAAGACCATCCCCAAGAAAAAGAAAAGCAAAAAGGCAAAATGGTTGTCTAAAGAGGCCTTAGAAATAGCTGAGAAAAGAAGAGAAGCTAAAGGCAAAGGAGAAAAGGAAAGATATACCTGTCTGAAAACAGAGTTCCAAAGAGTAGTAAGGAGAGATAAGAAAGCCTTCTTCAGTGATCAGTGCACAGAAATAGAGGAAAACAATACAATGGAAAGGACTAGCGATCTCTTTAAGAAAATTAGAGACACCAAGGGAACATTTCATGCAAGATAGGCACAATAAAGGACAGAAATGGTATGGACCTAACAGAAGCAGAAGCTATTAAGAAGAGGTGGCAAGAATACACAGAACTATTCAAAAAAGATCTTGATGACTCAGATAAGCACAATGGCATGATCACTCACCCAGAGCCAGACATCCTGGAATGTGAAGTCAAGTGGGCCTTAGGAAGCATCACTACTAACAAAGCTAGTGGAGGTGATGAAATTCAGTTGAACTATTTCAAATCCTGAAAGATGATGCTGTGAGAGTGCTGCACTCAATATGCCAGCAAATTTGGAAAACTCAGCAGTGGCCACAAGACTGGAAAAGGTCAGTTTTCATTCCAGTCCCAAAGAAAGGCAATGCCAAAGAATGCTCAAACTACTGCACAACTGCACTCATCTCACACACTAGCAAAGTAATGCTCAAAATCCTCCAAGTCAGGCTTCAACAGTACGTGCACTGAAAACTTCCAGATGTTCAAGCTGGATTTAGAAAAGGCAGAGGAACCAGAGATCAAATTGCCAACATCTGTTGGATCATCAAAAAAGCAAGAGAGTTCCAGAAAAAACATCTACTTCTGCTTTATTGACTCCACCAAAGCCTTTGACTGTGTGGATCACAACAAACTGGAAAATTCTTAAAGAGATGGGATATCCCATCTCTTTACCAGACCACCTTACCTGCCTCTAGAGAAACCTGTGTGCAGGTCAAGAAGCAACAGTGAGAACTGGACATGGAACAACAGACTGGTTACAAATTGGGAAAGAAGTATGTCAAGGCTGTATATTGTCACCCTGCTTATTTAACTTACATGTAGAGTATGTCATGCAAAATGTTGGGCTGGATGAAGCACAAGCTGGAATCAAGATTTCTGAGAGAAATATCAATCACCTCAGATATGCAGATGACACCACTCTTATGGCAGAAAGTGAAGAAGAACTAAAGAGCCTCCTGATGAAAGTGAAAGAGGAAAGTGAAAAAGTTTGCTTAAAACTCAACATTCAGGAAACTAACATCATGGCCTCTGGTCCCGTCACTTCATGGCAGATAGACAGGGAAACAATGGAAACAGTGAGAGATTTTACTTTTGGGGGCTCCAAAATCACTGCAGATGGTGACTGCAGCCATGCAATTGAAAGACACTTGATCCTTGGAAGAAAAGCTATGACCAACCTAGTCAGCATATTAAAAAGCAGAGACATTACTTTGCTGACAAAAGTCTGTCTGCTGCTGCTGCTAAGTCGCTTCAGTTGTGTCCAGCTCTGTGTGACCCCATAGAGGGCAGCCCTCTAGGCTCCCCCGTCCCTGGGATTCTCCAGGCAAGAACAGTGGAGTGGGTTGCCATTTCCTTCTCCAATGCATGAAAGTAAAAAGTGAAAGTGAAGTTGCTCAGTCGTGTCTGACTCTTAGTGACCCCATGGACTGCAGCCCACCAGGCTCCTCCGTCCATGGGATTTTCCAGGCAAGAGTACTGGAGTGGGGTTCCGTCGCCTTCTCCATCATAGTCAAAGCTATGGTTTTTCCAGTAGGCAAGTATGGATGTGAGGGTTGGAATATAAAGAAAGCTGAGTGCCTAAGAATTGATGCTTTTGAACTGTGGTGTTGGAGAAGACTCTTGAGAGTCCCTTGGACTGTAAGGAGATCCAACCAGTCAATCCTAAAGGAAATCAGTCCTGAATATTCATTAGGAGAACTGATACTTAGGCCACCAGATGTGAAGAACTTACTAGAAAGACCCTGATGCTGGGAAAGATTCAAGGCGGGAGAAGAAGAGGCCAACAGAGGATGAGATGGTTGAATGACATCACCAATTCGGTGGACGTGAGTTTGAGCAAGCTCCAGAAGTTGGTAATGGATGGGGAAGCTTGGCTTGCTGCAGTCCATGGGGTTGCAAGGAGTCAGATATGACTTGAGTGACTGAACTGAACCAAACTCTGCATATAAGTTAAATAATCAGACACAGATATTTTTCTGGAACTCCTTTGCTTTCTCCATTCTCCACTATCCAGCAAATGTTGGCAATTTGATCTCTCATTCCTCTGCCTCTTTGAAATCTAGCATATTAGTCTGTAAGTTTTTGATTCACATATTGCTAAAGCCTAGGTTGAAATATTTTGAGCATTATCTTTCTAGCATGTGAAATGAGTGCAGTTGTATGGTAGTTTGATCACATACATGTAAAATGAGCATAGTTTTACAGTATTTGTATGGCACTGCCCTTCTTAAGGATTGGAATGAAAACTAACTTTTCCTGTCCTGTACCCATTGCTGAGTTTTCCAAATTTGTTGATGTGTGGAGTGCAGCACTTTAACAGCATCATGTTTTAGGATTTTAAGTAGCTAACAGGCATTCTGTCACCTCCACCAGCTTTGTTAATAGTAACGCTTTCTAAGATTCACTTGACTTCACACTCAGGATTTGTGGCTCTGGGTGAGTGACCACACCATCCATGGTTACCTGGATCATTAAGACCTTTTTTGTATAGTTCTTCTGTGTATTTTTACCATCTCTTCTTAGTATCTTCTGCTTTTGTTAGGTCCTTAACTTTCCTGTCCTGTATTGCTCCATCCTTGTATGATTTGTTTTCTTAATATCTCCAGTTTTCTTGAAGAGACCTCTAGTCTTACCCATTGTATAATTTTCTCCTCTTTCTTTTCATTGTTCACTTAAGAAGGACTTCTTATTTCTCCCTGATATTCTCTGGAACTCTGCATTCAAAAATATACTGTTGGATATATCTTTCCCTTTCTTCCTTGCTTTCACTTCTCTACTTTCCTCATCTATTTGTAAAGCCTCCTCAACCACTTTGCTTTTTATCTTTTCTTTTTCTTTGGGGTGATTTTGGTCACTGCCTCCTGCACAGTGTCACAAATTTCCATCCATAGTTCTTCAGGCACTCTGTATATCAGATCTAATCCCTTGAATCTATTTATCACCTCTGCTATACAAACATAAGGGATTTGATTTAGGTCATACCTGAACGGCCTAGTGGTTTTCCCTATTTTCTTTTATTTTAGTCTGACTTTTGCAGTAAGGAGCTCATGATCTGAGCCACAGTCAGCTCCAAGTCTTGTTTTTGCTGACTGTGTAGAGCTCCTCCATCTTTGGCTACAAAGAACAGCCAGAGTCATCTCTTATATTGTCAGAAAAGGGTGTTTGCTATGACCAGCATATTTTCTTGACAAAACTCTGTTAGCCTTTGTTCTGCTTCATTTTGAACTCCAAGGCCATCAGATCAGATCAGATCAGATCAGTCGCTCAGTCGTGTCCGACTCTTTGCGACCCCATGAACTGCAGCACGCCAGGCCTCCCTGTCCATCACCAGCTCTCGGAGGTCACTCAGACTCACACCCATCAAGTCAGTGATGCCATCCAGCCATCTCATCCTCTGTCGTCCCCCTCTCCTCCTGCCCTTAATCCCTCCCACCATCAGAGTCTTCTCCAATGAGTCAACTCTTCGCATGAGGTGACCAAAATACTGGAGTTTCAGCTTTAGCATCATTCCTTCCAAAGAAATTCCAGGATTGATCTTCAGAATGGACTGGTTGGATCTTCTTGCAGTCCAAGGGACTCTCAAGAGTCTTCTCCAACACCACAGTTCAAAAGCATCAATTCTTCGGCACTCAGCCTTCTTCACAGTCCAGTCTTTGTGTCTTCACAGTCCAGCTCTCACATCCATACATGACCACAGGAAAGACCATAGCCTTGACTAGGCGAACCTTTGTTGGTAAAGTAATGTCTCTGCTTTTGAATATGCTATCTAGGTTGGTCATAACTTTCCTTCCAAGGAGTAAGCGTCTTTTAATTTCATGGCTACAGTCACCATCTGCAGTGATTTTGGAGCCCAGAAAAAGAAAGTCTGACACTGTTTCCACTGTTTTTCCATCTATTTCCCATGTAGTGACGGGACCAGATGCCATGATCTTCGTTTTCTGAATGTTGAGCTTTAAGCCAACTTTTTCACTCTCCACTTTCACTTTCATCAAGAGGCTTTTTAGCCCCTCTTCACTTTCTGCCATAAGAGTGGTGTCATCTGCATATCTGAAGTTATTGATATTTCTCCCAGCAATCTTGATTCCAACTTGTGTTTCTTCCAGTCCAGCATTTCTCATGATGTACTCTGCATATAAGTTAAATAAACATGGTGACAATATGCAGCCTTGACGTACTCCCTTTTCTATTTGGAACCAGTCTGTTGTTCCATGACCAGTTCTAACTGTTGCTTCCTGATCTGCATACAGATTTCTCAAGAGGCAGATCAGGTGGTCATACTTGTCTGTTATTCTAGGTATGTCTTGACTTCCTACTTTGCATTCCAATCCCCTATGATGAATAAGATATCTTTTTTGATGTTCTAGAAGGTGTTGTAGGTATTCATAGAGCAGGTCAACTCTTCAGCATCAGTGATTGGGGCATAGACTTGGATTACTGTAATGTTGAATGACTTGCCTTGAAAACAAATCTATAACATTCTCTTGTTTTTGAGTTCCTACCTAAGTGTTGCATTTCAAACTCTTGTTGACTGTAAGGGCTACTCCATTTCTTCTAAAGAATTATTGCCCACAGTGGTAGATATAGTGATCCTCTGTCTTAAAGTCACCTATTCCTGTCCATTTTAGTCTACTGATTCCTGAGATGTAGATGTTCAATCTTGCTGTCTCCTACTTGACCACACAAGATGGTAAGTTGACCATGTCCAATTTACCATCATTCATGACACTAACATTCCAGGTTTCTATCAATATTGTTCTTTACAGCATCAGTCTTTACTTTTACCACCAGACATATCCACAATTAACATCGTTTTTGCTTTGGCCCAGCCACTTCCCTCTTTTTGGAGCTAATAGTAATTGCCCTCCTTTCTTCTCCAGTAGCATAATGGATACCTTCTCACCTGGGGGCTCCATCTTTCAGTGTCCTATCTTTTTGCCTTTTCACACCATTCATGGGGTCTCAAGACAAGAATACTGGAGTGATTTGTCATTTCCTCCTCCAGTGGACCACATCTCCTCAGAACTCTCCATTAGGACCTGTCCATCTTGGGTGGCCCTGCACAGCATGATTCATAGCTTCTTTGAGTTATGCAAGCCCCTTTGTCACAGCATGACTGTGATCCATGAAGGGATGTTAGATATATGATGTGAAAAGTAGGATTCATGCAAGAAAACGTTGCAGAGTCTATGTAATAATAATTATAACAGTCCTGAATAGCTAATATTTAGGTAATAAGCTAAGAAAAATATCTTAACAGGGTAAGTGTTAGTCACTCAGTTGTGTCCAACTCTTTGCGACCCAATGACTGCAGCCCACCAGGCTCCTCTGTCCATGAGATTTTCCAGGCAAGAATGCTGGAGTGGGTTGCCATTTCCTTCTCCAGGGGACCTTCCAAACCCAGGGATTGAACCCGGGTCTTCTGCACTGCAGGCAGATTCTTACCGACTGAGCTACAAGGGAAGTGCCTAACAGGGTTAGGCAAAGTATTAATTTTCTTAATATACACAGAAGCAGAGGGCATTGATAGGCATTTCACTGAAAAACATATAACCAGTTAAAACATGAAAAGGCATTCAACCACTCTCATGTGAAAGAAATGCAATTAAAATAAGAGTGGGATTTTTTTCCCTCAGATGATTGACAAAAATTGAAGTTTATTTACCGTATTGGTAAATGTATGGAAAAGGCATCAGTGCTGTTGAGAGTTTAAATTAGGGTCACATTTTGGAAGTTGTTTTTAGTAATATTGAACAAAACAACAAAATATACATAGTTGTTGGCCCAGCCTTTACACTTGATGTATAAGTATGATCTTTGCAGTATTGTCTAGTAAGGAAATGAAAAATAATCTTAATGTTCATCCATAAGTTGCTAGTTATATTGCTATGGTACTGCTGTTCAATTGAAAACAGTGCAGGTATGTTAAGAGAGAGAGCTAGCATGAAGGCAAGAGAAAGGGATGAGGAGGGAGAGAGAGAGATGCACAATTGACCTTTTAACAGTACAGGGGTTAAGGATGTGGAAAATCCACATGTAACTTAGTGTTCTTGTGCTTATACTCAGGCACTCAGTCGTGTCTTTGTGACCCCATGGACTGTAGCCCACCAGTGTTCTCTGTCCTTTGGGTTTTTGAAGAATCCTGGAGTGGGTAGGGCTTCCTTATAAGCTGTTCCTCCGTATCCAGAGTGCCACATCTGTAGATTTAACCTACCAAGAATCATGTAATAGTTAGTATTTACTATAGATTAAAAAAAAGTCTCTGTGTCAAATAGACCCACACAGTTCAAACCTATGTTGTTCAAGGGTCAACTGTATATGTACTTAAATATGGTATGTTAGTAATTAAAGAAAGTAGGTTGGCTAATAGTATGCATGGTACCATCCCATTCATGTATTACTACTTAAATCTTCAAGTTTAGAAATAAACATTTTTGCTTCTTTACATAGAGAGTTTCAGGAAAGATACATGAAACATTTAACTGATTATGGGAAGAGGGGCAGGTGAAAAAGAACTAGAACTGGCATAGAGTGGGGAGGATCCTTAATACTCACATTGTACCTTTTTGCCCTGCTGAAATGTTTTGTTTTTCCCTCTCATCTCATGTAAAGCTTTATTATTTTAGACCAGCATACCCAGTGGAAGAATTAGAAGAAGAAACTGTTGCAGAAGATGATGCAGAATTAACATTGAATAAAGTGGATGAAGAATTTGTGGTATGTGTGTTGCTGAACTTTTTTGTCCATTTTCACCTTTAGATTCATTTCCCTTCTCTTAGTTCCCCTAGACTTCCATTATCTGGAATATAGTTTATTTCATTGTTTGTAGATTAAAAAAAAAACAACAACAGCTTTTGAATAGAGTGCCAAATATCAGTAATTTAAACCTTTGGTTAAATTAATTTTCATGTTCACTAATGATTATGGTGTGAATTTAGCAGAGGTTCTTCAAATATAGACAGGAAATAGTCAACCACTAGTTATATAGGTAAACAGTTTGTTAACCATTCATGATCTTAAATAGACCATAAATAATAGAGAATTTAGAAGACAGCAATAGACTTCTGAATTAATACAGTCTGCTTCATAAGAATACCATTCATTTCTCAGGAACTCCTTTATGCTTCTGAAATTAAGATGATTAGTACCCTACCCTGTAGGAACATTAAAAAATACTTATAAATATCAACATTATTTAAGTTGTTTGGCAACCTCTGGGCGTATTCTCATTCTTAAAATTCTATCTATAGTGTGAAATTAAATGATCATGTCTTTATAACAGACTGGACTAGGAGAATGGTAGAGAAGAAGAGTTCTTCCTCAGGGTCAGAGATGAGTTGACACTAGTATTTTAGAAAGTGTATATATGATTTAAAGTGAAAATGGTGGAGAAGAAAAATGCTGCAGTATATTTTACTGTCATAGACCAGTTACATTTTTCAGGTGATTTTTTTTTTTAAATCAATAGATAATATGTACATTCTGTATTTTAACTTAAAAGTAATTTATTATGCTACTGTAGGCTGCAAAGATATTAATCACTGCATTATTTTATAGTGAATGCTGAAAATAACCACTAAATAAATTAGACATATGCATATGGTAGAATGTCATATAGCCATTAAAAGAAATGTTAACAAAGAAATGTTATTGACATAGGGATGATAACATACTATATGCACAAGCTCAACTATGTAAAATACACAGAAAAACAGTTAACACCAATATATTAACATTAGTTATATGTGGGTAGGATTATGGATGATTATTTTTTCTCTTCTATGCTTTCTATCTTTAAAGTTTTTAATGTATTTTATCAGTAGTATAAATATTTTAAACCATATGTGTAAAAAATATGATTGCTATTGTAAACAGTGCTGCAGTGAACATTGGGGTACACATGTCTCTTTCAGTTCTGGTTTCCTCAGTGTGTTTGCCCAACGGTGGGATTTCTGGGTTATATGGCAGTTCTGTTTCCAATTTTTTAAGGAATCTCCACACTTTCCTCCATAGGGACTGTACTAGTTTGCATTCCCACCAACAGTGTAAGAGGGTTCCCTTTTCTCTGTACCCTCTCTAGCATTTATTGTTTGTAGACTTTTGGATAGCAGCCATTCTGACCAGTGTGAGATGGTACCTCATTGTGGTTTTGATTTGCATTTCTCTGATAATGAGTATTGTTGAGCATTTTTTCATGTGTTTGTTAGCCATTTGTATGTCTTCTTTGGAGAAATGTCTGTTTAGTTCTTTGGCCCAATTTTTGATTGGGTCGCTTATTTTTCTGATATTGAGCTGCATGAGCTGCTTGTATATTTCTGAGATTAATTCTTTGTCAGTTGCTTCATTTGCTGTTATTTTCTCCCATTCTGAAGGCTGTCTTTTCACCTTGCTTATAGTTTCCCTCGTTGTGCAAAAGCTTTTAAGTTTAATTAGGTCCGCTTTGTTTATTTTTGCTTTTATTTCCATTACTCTGGGAGGTGGATCATAGAGGATCCTGCCGTGATTCATGTCAGGGAGTGTTTTGCCTATGTTTTTCTTCTAGGAGTTTTATAGTTTCTGGTCTTATATTTAGATCTTTAATCCATTTTGAGTTTATTTTTGTGTATGGTGTTAGAAAGTGTTCTAGTTTCATTCTTTTACAAGTGGTTGACCAGTTTTCCCAGCACCACTTGTTAAAGAGATTGACTTTTCTCTATTGTATATTCTTGCCTCCTTTGTCAAATATAAGGTGTCCTTAGGTGTGTGAATCTATCTCTGGGCTTTCCATTTTGTTCCATTCATCTATATTACAGTCTTTGTGCCAGTACCATGCTATCTTGATGACTGTAGCTTTGTAGTATAGCCTAAAGTTAGGCAGGTTGATTGCTCCAGTTCCATTCTTCTTTCTCAAGATTGCTTTGGCTACTTGAGGTTTTTTGTATTTCCATACAAATAGGACGTGGAGAGGGCAATGGTAACCTACTCCAGTACTCTTGCCTGGAGAATCCCATGGACGGAGGAGCCTGGTAGGCTGCAGTCCATGGGGTCGTGAAGAGTCAGACACGACCGAGAGACTTTACTTTCACTTTTCACTTTCATGCATTGGAAAAGGAAATGGCAACCCACTCCAGTGTTCTTGCCTGGAGAATCCCAGGGACAGAGGAGCCTAGTGGGATGCCATCTATGGGGTCACACAGAGTCGGACACAACTAAAGTGACTTAGCAGCAGCAGCAGGACATGGAGCAACATAGATGTCCATCGGTAGACAAATGAATAAGAAAGTTGTGGTACATAAACACAATGCAATGTTACTCAGCTATTAGAAAGAATACATTTGAATCAGTTCTAATGAGGTGGATGAAACTGGAGCCTATTATACAGTGTGAAGTAAGTCAGAAAAACACTGATACAGTTTCTTAATGCGTATGTATGGAATTTAGAAAGATGGTAACAATGACCCTATATGCGAAACAGCAAAAGAGACACAGATATAAAGAAAAGACTTTTGACTCTATGGGAGAAGACGAGGGTGGGATGATTTGAGAGAATAGCATTGAAACATGTATATTACCATATGTGAAACAGATGACCAATCCAGGTTCAATGCGTGAAACAAGGCACTCAAAGCTGGTGTGCAGGGACAACCCAGAGGGATGGGAATGGGGAGGGAGGTGGAGGGGTGGAGTTTGGATTGGGGGGCACATGTATACCCATGACTGATTCATGTCAATGTATGGCAAAAACCACCAAATATTGTATAGTAATTAGCCTCCGCTTAAATAAATTTATTTTTTTAAAAAAGATGACTACTATCTATAAAAAGAAAAAGACCATTGTAAAACCAATCAGTTTAAAAGATATCTTTCTTAATGTGATAAATTTTTAAAGTTAAGGTAAAAATGTAGTCCTTCATGTGTTTATTGAGCACCTGTTATGTAGCAAGCACTGGGCAAGACCCTGGTGGAGCTGCGTGTACAAAAACTCAGAGGAAGGAGGGCGCTTACCATGATCAAGGAACTGAGAGAAAACCATTGCTGCCAGCTCTCCTGAGTGAGGAGGAGAGTGACTTCGGATTGTGTATGTTAGTTGCTCAGTCTTGTATGGCTCTTTGCGACCCCATGGACTATAGCCTGCCAGGCTCCTCTGCCCATGGACTTCTCCAGGCAGGAATACTGCCATTCCCGTCTCCAGGGTTAACTGGGAAGAAAGACCAGGTCCAGATCATTTTGGTCATTTTAGGGAGTTTAGACTTTATTCTTTGTGTAATAAATCTTTCCATTCAGTCCCTGTTGTTCATCTCACTTATTTTACTCAGATATATCCTCATCTTGTTTCTTAATTACTGTTTATTATTAGTAGTAAGTAGTTTACAGATACCTGGTCCTAATGCATCAATATTTAGCTTCAAAGACCTATAACTCAAAACAGCTAGTCACGGGAAAAAAGGACAAAAACCAACTAATCAGAAGGAAAACTCCATGAAGGCATAAACCAATTTTGCACATTTTTTGTCTCCAGTTTATTATGCAATGCCTGGTGCATAGTAGCTGTTCATTAAATATTTGACAAAAAATCATGTCTCACCACATTGCTTGTAACTTTTACAAAATAGAGGGTTTTTTTTTTTCCCTGAGAACCATTTAAAGTTCAAAGCAGCATTGCTGTTTGTATAAATTAAAGAAACAAACTAGAAGCATCCTCTTCACACATTTCTTGCGAACTGTGAAGTAAAGACCTTCTGCTATTATAAGACCAAGCTGAAGGCTGCCTCAAAGGGTTGTGTCTGAGGCTCTTAGTTCCCTTACATCATGTCTCTTGAATTTTTTCCTTTTCCTTCTTCCTTGTTGTTATATTATTCTAAGGAGGCCTCTTACCTCTCCCATTCCTCTTAGTAAGGAGAGCTGGGTCAGTGCCAAAAGCCTCTGGATGGTGGGATATTACTTCAATTCGGTGCCAGAGTTTGTGGGCTAGCTCACAGATGGCAAAGATCATTTCTGACAAAGTAAAGTTCTTCTGTGATCAACAAGAAACTCAAAAGCTTCCATTTTAGACTGGTCAAATCAAGTTAGGACACATTGATAACTGAAAAGTGAGAGAGGGATGGAGGGAGGAGAGAGGAAGGGTGGCCAAGAGGGAAGAAGGGAGGATTGGGATCACAACACAGTATGTTCTCAAAGAATGTCTTCACGCACTGTCCTCACAGTATACAATCATATCCTTAGTGATTGGCAGTAGGAAAATGAAGACACATATTAGGCAAAGAAATGACAGGAAATTGAGTACCTTTTAAATTACTGAGATTAAAATCTTCTTCATTTAAAGCTATTTTTTGAGTCTGTTTATATTCAAATTCATTTTGATTGCTTTCTTAATAATTTTTAATAACTTAAATTCTTTTTCTAGTACCTACTCCTAAAGCTTTTTGCCTCATAGTGTTCAATCGACCACAGTTCAACAAGTACTTATTGATCACCTATGTAAACAGAACTGATTAGGTTATTATAAAAGCATTATAAACTCGTCTGTTCTCCCATGGCACTGAGTCATTGGCATCTCTATCATTTGCTCTGGTTAAGTACACCATCATTAGTGCAAACACAGGATAGACTGAGCTGTTTCTCAAAGATGTGCTTCTGCATATATGCTTAGGATTTAAGATGTAAACACATCAGTTTTATCTACACGTCTAGGCCCCACTGCCTCCATCCCTAAAAAAATGAACGTTATTTGATTGTATTTTATCTGCATTTATATTGTTTCATATTTTACTATAATCTTTCTAATTTCTCAAAGATTGACATAGTTCTAATGTCTCAGCTTAGTGGCCCCACTCCTAGGAGTTTCTTTGTAGATCTGGGATGGTTAAATTACATTGTCACAAGCTCCCAGGTGATACTAATGCTGCTGATCTAAGAACCACATTTTGAGAACCACTGTCTTACATACTTCTAAGTGCTTAAAGATAAGGGTTATCTTTGAAATCTACGACTGCTGCTTTTGTGCAGCTCTACATGTGAAAGTGTCCACCAAACAACTCTCACTTATTTTTTTTGTTTTTCTTTACAAGACTTTAGAACCAAGCTGCATTGGCCTCATTATCATGTCTTTAAGCTTTGGATATTCTTGTTAAAATTGCTTCACCCACTTTGTCACTGGTCACCACAAAGACATTTTAACATTTTGTCCTACCTGCTTATACAGCCTGCTCAAACTCTGTATTTACTGTGTATTGGGGAGGAGATTGCTTGTCAAAGGGTCTCTTCTGACCCTGTCCCCCACATCAGTTGGGCACAGAATCAGGATCAGCTTGAAATCTACCTGAATTATCCTTTTGTTAGATAGTTAATATCTAAGATACAAGGTTAATATCTTACATCCTATATAAAATTAATATTTAATATCTTTAAACTTAAGCATATAGGAGATGAGATGTCAAAAATATACATTACTGTGATTGGTCCCTGGAGTAGGTGAGAGTATTCCATACCTATCAACCTCTCATTTTTGTCCATTTTAGTCATCTTACTCAAAATTTCCATTAACTGTTGCTTATTCTGTTCTTATGTTTATTTATCCCTAGTTTCACAGCTCTTTTTTTTAAGTGATTGTAAAAAAAGCAGGTCCTATTTTTAAATGGCATCATCAAAACCTCAAAAAGCAGATAACATAATGCCCTACTTTACGCACACTACTAGGCTTTAAATGTCCTTTCTTTGTTAGTCTTCCTGTCGAGCTAAGCATAAGTGTTTGGAATTGACATGCACACATTGCTATATTTAAAATATATAACCTACAAGGACCTACTGTAAAAAAAATCTGGAAATATATTTTTTAATTACAACTTTTATAATTATTAACTTTTAAACTCTTTTATTTTCCTAAGGAAGAGGAGACAGACAATGAAGAAAACTTTATTGATCTCAACGTTTTGAAGGCCCAGACCTATCGCTTGGTGAGTTACACGGGATACATGCAGGACCAACAAGCAGTCAGTACATGTATTCTGCTGGGAATGAAAGCAAGTAGGAATCATTGTTCTGACCATTGTTCTGTGTGTCATTTGAAAAGTAGCTCTTGAATTATTTTCCTGTATGTAAAATGTTATAGCAAATATAAAACTCAGAGGGGCAAGTGGAACAGCCTCTGGTCTATATCATGGAATATCAACTCAGGGTCAATTTCAAGTTATTTTCCATTATAATGGCCTGTAATGGTCTTCATTATAGGAAAATACTTAAATTGTAGGTAATTCTTTGAAATAAAATGAATTATATTAAGACTGGTATATGAATAGATGGTCATTTGCTTCAAGTCAGTTTTTGCTTTATTTTAATTAGGAAATAAGCCCAATCTATAAAAGAGAACCCACTCAATGAAATAATTTCAAAGTACAGATGGGATTTTTGTATTTTCCTATATGTATGTTATATTTCAATAAAATGATACTTATTGCATGCCACAAAAATACATATGAAATAAAATCTTATTTGTCCTTTATTTTAATTTTTCTTATCTTCATTCTGCAAAAAAATTGAACCTAGTTTTGGGTACATATCATGAAGACTTCCTTGGCCACCTCACCCCAAGGTGGTCTCTTCACTTATCATTCACTGCCATAGTATTGTTAGCATTTGTAACTATTATTAACAATATGGGTGTGTTTTCTGCCCAACTTGAGGTGTATGTAATATAATGTGGCTATCTTGCCTGACTGTGTGAGTTGTCTTTGAGACTTTTCAGTACTTACTAGGTGTATGACTTTGAGTAGGTTTCCAATCTTCTTATGCCATGTCTTCAACATCCATAAAATCAGAATAAAACTATTACCTTTAAAAAGATTTTTTAAAGATTAAAAGAGTTACTGCACATAAAGCATTTATATGATATCTGTCTAGCACATAGAAAGTGCTTACAAGTTATTGGCAAAAACCAAAACCACACCTCCCCCTACATTCCTTCTCTTAAATCTGACTTGTATAAGCTCCTTGGTAACAGGAATAACTATCATTTTTTATATTCTCCATAGTGTAATACAAAAGGTACTGACTAAATGCTTCTTAATGGAACAAATAAATTTTTCTTGCTTAATTGAAAATTATTTCAAAATAATATGTTAACATTTAAATACAGCCAAGCTTAAGTTATTAACAATATACTTGCCAATCACTATAGTTTTCAAAGTACATCCTTTCCTGACCTTTTAAGGTATTTGAGAAGATGTTACCTCCGTTTTCAGTTCAGGTCAGTTGAGTCGCTCAGTCGTGTCTGACTCTTTGCAACCCCATGAATCGCAGCATGCCAGGCCTCCCTATCCATCACCAACTCAGACTCACGTCCATCGAGTCAGTGATGCCATCCAGCCATCTCATCCTCTGTCATCCCCTTCTCCTCTTGCCCCCAATCCCTCCCAGCATCAGAGTCTTCTCCAATGAGTCAACTCTTCGCATGAGGTGGCCAAAGTACTGGAGTTTCAGCTTTAGCATCATTCCTTCCAAAGAAATCCCAGGGCTGCTCTCCTTCAGAATGGACTGGTTGGATCTCCTTGCAGTCCAAGGGACTCTCAAGAGTCTTCTCCAACACCACAGTTCAAAAGCATCAATTCTTCGGCGCTCAGCTTTCTTCACAGTCCAACTCTCATATCCATACATGACCACAGGAGAAACCATAGCCTTGACTAGACGAACCTTTGTTGGCAAAGTAATGTCTCTGCTTTTGAATATGCTGTCTAGGTTGGTCATAACTTTCCTTCCAAGGAGTAAGCGTCTTTTAATTTCATGGCTGCAGTCACCATCTGCAGTGATTTTGGAGCCCCCCAAAATAAAGTCTGACACTGTTTCCACTGTTTCTCCATCTATTTCCCATGAAGTGATGGGATCAGATGCCATGATCTTCATTTTCTGAATGTTGAGTTTTAAGCCAACTTTTTCATTCTCCTCTTTCACTTTCATCAAGAGGCTCCTTAGTTCTTCTTCACTTTCTGCCATAAGGGTGGTGTCATCTGCATATCTGACGTTATTGATATTTCTCCCAGCAATCTTGATTCAAGCTTGTGCTTCATCCAGCCCAGCGTTTCTCATGATGTACTCTGCATATAAGTTAAATAAGCAGGGTGACAATATACAGCCTTGACGTACTCCTTTTCCTATTTGGAATCAGTCTGTAGTTCCATGTCCAGTTCTAACTGTTGCTTCCTGACCCGCATACAAATTTCTCAGGAGGCAGGTCAGGTGGTCTGGTATTCCCATCTCTTTGAGAATTTTCCACAGTTTATTGTGATCCACACAGTCAAAGGCTTTGGCATAGTCAATAAAGCAGAAATAGATGTTTTTCTGGAACTCTCTTGCTTCTTCCATGATCCAGCGGATGTTAGCAATTTGATCTTTGGTTCTTCTGCCTTTTCTAAAACCAGCTTGAACATCAGGAAGTTCACAGTTCACATATTGCTGAAGCCTGGCTTGAAGAATTTTGAGCATTACTTTACTAGCGTGTGAGATGAGTGCAATTGTGCAGTAGTTTGAGCATTCTTTGGCATTGCCTTTCTTTGGGATTGGAATGAAAACTGACCTTTTCCAGTCCTGTGGCCACTGCTGAGTTTTCCAGATCTGTTGGCATATTGAGTGCAGCACTTTCACAGCATCATCTTTCAGGATTTGGAATAGCTCAACTGGAATTCCATCACCTCCACTAGCTTTGTTCCTAGTGATGCTTTCTAAGGCCCACTTGACTTCACATTGCAGGATGTCTGGCTCTAGGTCAGTGATCACACCATCATGATTATCTGGGTCATGAAGATCTTTTTTGTACAGTTCTTCTGTGTATTCTTGCCACCTCTTCTTAATATCTTCTGCTTCTGTTAGGTCCATACCATTTCTGTCCTTTATCGTGCCCATCTTTGCATGAAATGTTCCTTTGGTATCTCTGATTTTCTTGAAGAGATCCCTAGTCTTTCCCATTCTGTTGTTTTCCTCTATTTCTTTGCATTGATCGCTGAAGAAGGCTTTCTTATCTCTTCTTGCTGTTCCTTGGAACTCTGCATTCAGATGTTTATATCTTTCCTTTTCTCCTTTGCTTTTTGCTTCTCTTCTTTTCACAGCTATTTGTAAGGCCTCCCCAGACAGCCATTTTGCTTTTTTTTCCCCATGGGGATCTTCTTGATCCCTCCCTCTACCATGACTCTAAGTCCCTATTGGTCCTAATTTCAATTTTTCACGTCCATTAAACTGTGTAAGGATGGGTTTTTGCTCTACCAGTGACTTTATAAATGATCTAAGTATTAGATCCTTTGGTTGATAGTATTCATATATAACCTATACTTATTTTGAGCTAAGACTATGCGTTTTCACAGAGGAAAAAGTCTGAACACCAGGTGTTTGTGGATGGTCAGCCATGAAGTGCTAATGAGGCAGAAAACCCTTTCATATTTTAAAAAATCTGGCAAGTTTATGATGTTGCCCACTAAAGCCATCTGCCTGAGACAGCTGTATCTGACTAGAGCTTTCAGTGGCTCAGGCTGCTCTTTCCCTAAGACAGAGCTGCTGTATAGTTAGTAACACAGATTTAAGATTTTATGTTTCATGAAGCAGGTGGGCTCACAATGCAGAAGAAATATTATGTCACTCAAGTTGATGCGATGAATTCATCGCTAGAACAAGAATGGTGGATTCTATCTAGGAAATTGATTTCCTAAATGTATACGTGACTGTGCCAGCCCAGCAGCATGTGGCTACTACAGGCCCCTCTACCTGTGGTTTTGAAACATTAGATGCTTCTCCAGTCATTCTCTGTCTCCTCCCCCAGCTTATGGTTCTTCACAAGCTCTGGCATCATACTCATCTGATTTGTTTATGGTCTGTCTGAACCAGTAGAACGCAAACTCCTCTAGAGCAGAAACTTTTTAAACTGCTTTTTCACCTACCTGTGCCTGTTGTGTAGAACGTGCTTGATATTGAATAATATTGAGTGAAAACACATGTGAATGGATGCTATTTTATATTTATAATTTTGTTAGAAAGTATAGTTTAATCTTCATAGAGAAGAGAATCTCTCAGCAATAATTGGGTTCTCTTCTATGTACCATGTAGGATTGTGCAGAGAGAAATCTACTTATATTCCTTCGTTCATTTAATAAAGCATAGTCTAGACCCTGAGAAGTTTGCTCTTAAGGATGGTGGTAACTCAAGAAGCTGGCTGTACATGAGCATTTTCCTGAGACTTGTGGTAGGAACAAGAGAGAAGGCAAATGAAACAGATATACGCTGTAGATCGTGTTCTCTGTAAGTAGACACTGAGACAGTTTGGGATGCAAGATGTTCATGGTGAAAAGACAGAGTGACAAGGCAGTATTGGGCTGAGGGGGATGGAACTGGGAGTCAGGCCTGGTAAAGCCTGGGCCAGCCTGCTGAGAAGCTGTGGAGAAGTGCTGCCTGCTGGGCTTGGTCTCGAGGCAGGCTGCCCTAGGAAGGAGGCAACCCCCAGGATCGGTAGCTCTGCATGTAGGACAGAGCCCGAGGGAGCTGACAGCAGGAAAGCCACTTGCTGCCCAGCTGAGCGCCAGTCCTTCCTGGAAGGAAATCCAAGAGGTCCAGCGTCCTTACTCCCACTAAATAGCTGAAGCCTATAACTGCTAATCTGAAGAAGCTGTAAAGAGATGCTGTGTGCCCATTGACTAAACTTTGCAATGTCTGCCTAATCAGCATGATGCGGCAGCAGCGTTTCATGAACACTGAAACCGGGGTTCTAAGAAAATGGTGCTTCCTATCAATCATGAATACTTGCTGTGATGGCATTGGCTTGTGTGGAAATAGGTGTTTTTCAGAATAGTTATCTACTTTGAGGTTTAAAAAAATATACTTTGAAGCCATTTTTTGCTGTGATATCCTCCTCTAGTCTCTTAACGCATTATAGTTTATCAATAACACAGGTACACCTCATCTTGTGATACTTCACTTTATTGTGCTTTGCAGATACTGCATTTTGCAGATACTGCCTTTTTTTTTTTTTTTTTTAACAAATCAAAGATTTGTGGCAACCCTGCATTGAGCAAGTCTGCTGGTGTTATTTTTCCAACAGTATTTTCTCACTTGGTCTCTGTGTCATATTTTGATAATTCTAGAAATGTTTCATTTCTAGAAATGTTCTAGAAACTTTTCCATAATTATTATATTTGTTATGGCAATTTGTGATCAGTGATCTTTTTTTTTAATCAATGATCTTGATGTTACCACTATTAACTTGCTAAAGGCTCAGATGACAGCATTTTTATTGATAAAATATTTTTTAATTAAAGCATGTACATTATTTTTTAGACATAATGCTGTTGCACACTTAACAGACCTCAGTGTATTGTAAACATATCTCTTATGTGTACTGGGAAACCAAAACAGTTGTGTGATTTGCTTTATTGTGGTATTCACTTTATTGAAGTGGTCTGAAGCCAAACCTGCAACATCGAAGAGGTTTATGCCCATACTGTGCAAGAAAACAATTCCTACAACTAGTGAGGAGTTGCTTTATTTTTCCAGACTTTGATTCGCAGGCTATTTGTTTAAATTTTGAATTTTTTCTTAGAAAAAAAAAATGCTAGCCCCCAGAGTTCCACATTCTCTTAGTCCCTCTGGTTTCCGAATGTTTTCCAAGTCTGAAATTGAGTTAAAAGCATCTGTGAGATTGGCCGTGGAGTGGGGGACACTAGCGGGGAATGAAGCTCTGAGAGTTGGTCAGAACCTGTGAAGGTTAGTGATGTGGTAGAATGTTCAAAGATGTGAGGAGTGGGAGCAGGGAAAGAAGCAAGGTGTTTGGCAGGTGTTCTGGTTATTACCATTTGAAATTTGAGCATGCTGATTGGAAAGTGCCTGCATGTTCATGGTAACTAGGCTATAATTATGAGTGGTCTCTGAAAAACCTCTCCATTCTATAGCTCAACAGAATCCCAGCAGAAGCGATCTGGCAGCATAATGCAGATGTCTCATTCTTCTCCCCCAGCAAAAAAAAAAAAAAAAAATGGGAGGGAATCTGCACACTCTCTGAATTCTATTTTTAAATGCCCATCACTTCATTTCAAAACATTTTTTTCAAACATGCCATAGACACCATTCTTCCTTGAGATGCTAAATTTAAGGTTTTAGAAACCAAATCCTAAGTTATACAGCACAAAACCAACTCTCTGCAAAGGTTTAAGCACAATTGGTTTTTAATTACTTAGCAAAAAATTCATTGTAGCAAGAATGAGAGAATTTTTAGCTTAAAAGGCAAAAGCTGTAAGGAAGTAAAGCTCTGGGCTTAGGATAAAAATCACTTCAGTTGTAGTTTAGGGTGTCATTGTGGCAAGTTTGCAATATTGTAATAAAAAAGGGGAAGAAGATAGATCTACTTTGATTAATAGCTTAAATACTTTACATTTTCTTCACTTTACATATGGTTTACACTTTACTGTTCAACAAACTGTCTTTCTGAGTAGTAAGAGGGAAAATATACCATGCTACAACATGACATGCCCTGTAGTTTATCCCTGGCTCTGATTTCTGCTTGAGGAAAATGTTCTTTCTTCTCCTTTCCTAAAACAATAGGGTGTGAGTTCTCCTCTCTGTGCTGTGCCTGTGCTCTATCATTGGTACTTCACAGAAGAAACAATTAAAACGCCACATGTTTTGAGAATGATGGAATGCGTTATGGCTGAGCAAATGCTTTTATTTCTCTGTTAACTAACCCGTACCACCCCAGCAGTTTCACATCTGGAGGTGAATAGGAAATGTAGGTTAGAGAAAAAAGCTGCACCCCTCACTGCTCAGAGGAGACTCAAATGGCAGTTCTTGCTGAGTTTAAAAGAGAGTTTTGCTTGATCTTTAACGTTGCTTTTGAATCCACATTTGAAATAGGAAAGATCCTCATCTTCATCCTGGTTTTATTGTGAGGAAGCAAGGACTTTTCAAGGTCCCTTCCAACTCTGAGTCCATACCTTTAAGGCCAGTGCAACAGTGGAAAAGCAGCCTTAGATAGAAAATCCTGACCACATGGCCATGATTTATCCTCTCTCTAACTCAATTTCTTATCTTTAGGTGGGGATACAATTCAACCCAGGGTTGTTTTAAGATTAACAGAACTTGGGGACCACACCTAGCATGGTGCTGGCAGAGAGTGTATGTTTGATGAATTTCTTATTTTGTATAATTTTTACCTCTCCTAGAGATTGTAATTTGTTATAAACATTCTTAGGTGTTATAGGAGAATAGAAAAAAGCCCCAGTCTCACAATACAAATTTCTAGACCACCATGAATATTTTTGAGTAATAAGCTTACGTAGCATGTAAGTTATAAGGAAGATTGCATTTTGATGTAAATTAGGAAGCTCTGGTGATAGCATTGCTTTAATTTTGTTATCTGTCTCTGGATTATTATCGAAGGCCCATTGGACTCAGTCTGCTGTCACATAGATCTCCTCTATAGAGATGACTAAGGGGAATCTAATGAAAAGTATTGTAGTTTTAGGATCTTTTCTAGGAATCATTTGAAAGCTGTCATTTTATGAATGGATGGGTTTTACTTCCTCAATCAACACTAATAGCATGTAATTTATTATAAAATTCAGTACATTAGATGTGTACCCGGAATGTGCGCTCTTCTATAAACCTATATTCGTAAAAACCCTCACCTGCACCCATCTACCCCTCACAGTGTTAGTGCTTTGAATATCTGACAACTGATTCATTTTCATCCAGGACATGTAGTTAGTTACTAAGACCTGTAGATGGTGCCTTTGAAATCCCTCTCATATTCACCTTCCCCATCTCCACCCTTTGCTGAAATATTTTTCCTCTTATTCCTCAATCTTTTTTTTTTTTTTCCCCCATGTTGTGGGATCGTAGTTCCCTGATCAGGGACTGAACCTGGGCCCTCAACAGTGAAAGCATGGAGTTCTAACCACTGGACCACTAGAGAATTTCCTCTTGCTCTTTGATGTTACTCCCCCAAACATGACTTTTGCCAGATCATTCTGAATCCAATAACTTTTGTTGGCTTTTCATTGCCTACAGCTAAGTTTAGACAGATAACAAAGCAATACATTTTTGGTCTAGCTTTCAAAACCCTTAGCAATTTGACAGCTGTCCATATAACCAACTTTATTTTCTTTTGCTGGGATAACTTTTCCAGGTAGACTCATGAGGTTTCAAGGTAACTGCATGAGTATATCTGCTCTCATCTCATCCTCTTTTGTCTCTTACCTAAAATGCCTTCCTGTCATCTCTCTACCTGACCCTTCAATGTTTAATGTTCAGCTCAAATCCTGTCTCCTTAGTAATACCTTTCCTTATCACCCCAGCTCCATTTAATCCTATGATTCACAAATCTACAACCCATAAATTTTCATAAAACAAAACTAAAATATTCTTTTATGAGGATTTTTATCATTTTATTCACTATCCCTGGAGTAGAACAGTACCTGGTATTTAGTAGGTACTAAATAAAGATTTGTTAGGTTAAATTATTTTATCTTGTTTGTAACTTTTCTTTGTCCTCTGGCTTAGAGGACAAAATTCATATTCCTCAGCCTGGCCTCTGAGGTCTTCACGATATATTCAACTTTCTTTTGCTTCCCAATATTTAGCTTTTTAATCTCCTAGTCTCTCATCTCATATGATCTTCACAAGCTATGTTCATTCCATATTTCATATTTGGCTTATGATGCTTTCTTGTGTATGTAAATGCTTGACTTGCCTCTTCTGCCTGTTTACATCCCAAACATCCTTGTAAAGTTAAACTTAAATTTCACCATTGCCATTAAAATGCACTTCTGTCTGCTATTCAGACTCCTAAAGCATTTACCAGCCTGTACCAGCTAGTGTTTAGAAGTTAATCAAACTTACATTTTTACTTGTTTTTATTGAAAAAACTTTATTCTTTTTAAAGGTAAAATATATTCCTTGTTTCTTTTAAATGAAAGCCCAAAAGAATACAAAGAAAAAATTAAAAATTTCTTAAGATCTCAGCACCTAGATATAAACATTGTATCCCTTTATACATAATTGCCCTGAGATCAAGTGAGATGCTAACATTTAATGAATCTGGATGAAGGGTATATGTGAATTTTTAATGCTATTTGTGTAATTTTATAAGTCTGAAAAAATTATACTGATGCAAAAATAGATTACTGAAGTAGTACAGAATTAAAAAAATAATCCACATATATGGTTATATTAGTATATGAAGAAATGCAAATCAATCAGAGATTCAATTAAATGGTGATGAGATAACAAGCTGTTCATTTGGAGAAAAAAGATGGATTCCTCTCTCATATCTTACACCCAAATAAACCTTATGTGGATCAACAAATTAAAAACTGATGAGGCCCAAGGATATGAGTGGCAAGTATAATATTCATGGGTTGAAATAGGCATGATAAAGCATGGCGAGAAAACTAAAAACCTTAAAGGAAGAGTACTGATAAATCTGAATGCATAAAAAGTAAAACCTTATATATGGAGCGATGGGAAATACCATAAAGTTAAAAGACAAGTGAGAAACTGGACAAATATAGTTGTAACTTATATGACAAAGGATTGATAGCCATATAGTAAGGTGCTTCAGAGCTTGTGCTGTAGGGTGACCTTGCCTGGGCCCTGCCACTTACTAATGATGTGACATTGGGAAAATTGCGTAACTACTCTCTACCTCATTTTTCTTATTCGAAAAAATGGGAATAAGGCTCCTGTGATTCATGGTCTTATTACTGGGCATTTAACCTGTGTGTAAAAGCATCTAATACCACGCTTGGCATATAATAATGGTAATGGTAATTATAACTACTAACATATATTTGGGGCTTATTATGTATCAAGTATTATGAAAGCCTTTCAAATACATCATTTAATTTAATCCCCATAACAACGCTTTTAATGTGGAGAGGGTACAATTATTACTTCCATTTTACAGATGGGGACCCTGAGATTTAATGACTAGCAGCTAGTAAGTGATGAAGGTGGAATTTCATCAGAGATGGGATGCCTGACTCGTCTTAACATTTACATCATACTGTGGTGATTCTTAAGACAACTTAGTTCCCTGAGTCCTTGGAATATTTAATCTTGACAATTAATTGGATTTTAATATTCCTCTCAGTAGGTATGAATTGAGCTCCTCAAATGTATTTGAGTGCTGGTATATCCATGTGGTTGCAATCTCAAAAGAAACCTTATAGAAATTCCTGCCATAAAAAGTTAGACTTATTTTGCATGCTCTGCAACACCTAGTATTGGGGCATTGATATATCTATGTTGTTGCCATCTCAAAGAAAAGAAGCCATACAGATATTTATGCCATAAAAAGTTAGACTTATTTTACATACACTGCAACACCAAGTATAATGTCTACATTATTTCCTCCAGATGCACTTCCTGTGTTACTTTCTTTGGTTTTAGTTTGAGAAAAAGTCTATGGAAATGATTTTATCTTGGCACTTAGTGTACCAGTGTAGCTAAAGTAGTTAAAGTAGCCAAGGTAGTTTGATGTGTTAAACAGAAATAATATTGAAGGTTAAATTTTCACTCAAAAACAATTTCAGATGTTTTATTGGAAAATTAAATTTATTTTATGTTAATTTGGGGAGCTTTCTTTTTACCCTTTTTGGTATATGAGAACAAAATTTGTTCAAGTCTTGGTTCACATTATAGCTCAATAAAATTTCTTTTGATAGTCTTAAAATTGAACTTAAAACTTTTGTGAACTTCATATATTTCAAGATGGAGGCTACCATCTATTTCTTTCGATAGATTAGCCAGGGTTTAATTTGGTTATTCAAAGCAAATTTGAAGATACTTTTTGTATGGTATTAAACATTTTTCTTCACAGTAATATAGTGTTAAATCATGTAAAACCTAATTTGGAAAGAAAATAATGAATTAGATTCACATTTTGTGCTTCTTTAATCATGAAGAAGAATTGACTTGTAGCGACATGAATGGTTTTATCTCTGCCTTAAATATAATTTGTTAAAATCATTAGATTATAAGGAATACTCTGATTGAAATATCAATAACTTATTTACCCCTTTCTCTAACTTTACTGATAGACGGGAAAGAAGGGCACTAGATACCCTTAGGAGAAACCCTGTTTAATCCATAGTAATACTATATATACTCTATTACCCTTTTGGCCATCTAGCCTATCTTGGAAATGCAGCAAATGAGGCAGAATTCAAAAAAGACCCCTGAGCAACCAAAATAAGAATAAACACTTGCATTTAAAAATTTTCTGTGAAGGAGTCCTAACCTCACTGCCCTTAATCCCTGAATGCTCACTTTTTTCTCTTGTATTCTTGTGCTCAGTCGCTCAGTCATGTCCAACTCTGCAACCCCATGGACTGTAGCCCACCAGGCTCTTCTGTCCCTGGGATTTCCCAGGCAAGAATACTGGAGTGGGTTGTCATTTCCATCTCCAGGGGATCTTCCTGACCCAGGGATCAAACCCGTGTCTCTTGAGTCTCCTGCATTGGCAGGTGGGTTCTTTACCACTGCACCACCTGAGAAGTCCAACTTTGCCTAAATTCTAACAAGGTTGGTTATTAGGTTTCTGAATCCACAGCAGCGTAGGAGAAGGAAGAGGTGCTACAGACAAGCAGGAAGACAGCCACAGGTGACCACTGGCATCATAATAATAAACACAGCTCTAGGAACAATTTAAAAGCAGACATTAGAAAGCAAAACTTACAGTTATCTGGGATTGTTTAGTGTGGGATCAGTCAATTCAGATTTCTCCACTTTTAAGGCATTGTTGTATTATAGCATAGTACAATCAGAGACGTCAAAAAGATTAAGTTATAGCCAGTAAATGTCAGCATTTCTCATATCTGAAATCCATTCTGACAGCGGTGTCTGATCTTCCTGAGAGGCAGGGATTTGGGCTTGGTAGTTGCTGGAGAAGGCAATGGCACCCCACTCCAGTACTCTTGCCTGGAAAATCGCATGGACAGAGGAACCTGGTAGGCTGCAGTCCATGGTGTGGCTGAGGGTCGGACACAACTGAGTGACTTCACTTTCACTTTTCACTTTCTTGCATTGGAGAAGGAAATGGCAACCCACTCCAGTGTTCTTGCCTGGAGAATCCCAGGGACGGGGGAGCCTGGTGGGCTGCCATCTATGGGGTCACACAGAGTCAGACATGACTGAAGTAACTTAGCAGCAGTAGCAGCAGCAGTTGCAGGCTTAAGCACCTCCCCTTGCTCTTGTTTCACTACTAGTTATGTGTTGGGATCTTCTAAATCTCCCTTCATCTCCCATTTTCACCTGGAAGTCGGTGAGTCCAGTTTCTGACCAGGCCTTCATGATCTAGGTCCTCCCAGCAGGCTCCAGTCTGAACTTGTGATCTCTCTGTGGTGTCTGACCTGAGGTATCCGTTATCAGAAATGTGTTCTCATGGGTGCCTGAGCCTTGAGCTTCACTCTCGGGTCTACCCATCCAATGGCTTTATTTACCCTCATGTGATCTCCCTTTCTGATATGCGGGGCCTTTCCTTATTACCTCTCTTATCATCATATGACCAAAACCACATCTAATTGTGTATATTTGTGTGTGTGTGTGTGTGTGTGTGTGTGTGTGTACATAAATGCACATGCAGAGAACATAGTATTTCTTCAGATGCTAAACTATCCCATTAATATTTCCTGGGAAAAGGGGAGACTACTTTCTGAAATAGGATTCTGATCAGGCTAGTACCATTGCATGTTTGATCCTTGAACTGACCTTGGATAATATGCATCAAGGTTACACTATGGGATGGCTTAGACTGTTATCTTCATTTCTTCCTTTGGCGGTCTTAGGATCAGTTCTCATCAGTTTCTCTTTCTTAGGACCAATTATTACCTGCATTAACTAGCCTCAGATGCTTTCTAATAGGCTATGAACTCTTTACAGGCAGGAATTAAGTCCTTCTGTCATCCTATACTAAGCACAGTGCCTGGATTCTTACCTTGCATGTTGTAGAAGCTTAACAGATAGCTTATTGGTAAATTAATTAATTATAAATGAAACTTCAGGATAGTCTGTGTATTATTGAGCTTCTAATTGTTTCTTCAGCAACATTAACTAGAAAATGCAATTTCCCAAGAAGCATCCTTTGTCTTAGTTAATATTGTTTCAGAGAGGGACTTCGTCATGATGATATAAAATTTTGATTAAGTGGAAACAGCAGTTTATTTCTCTTTACTAATAGCTTCACATAAAATACCATTTGTTATCAGAGAAACAATTAGGAAAGATTTTCTCAAAGTATTATAACCAAGGCATGGTTAAAATGATTTATACATCATATGTAGGGCTTGCTTAGTGAATGTATCCACTTACTAGGCATTAGGAAATTTTGAGTGAGGAACAAAGTTATGAAACGTATGTGCAAAGATGGAAATAGAAAGAGACTGTATAGTTTGAATATGTTAATGCTGCTCTACCAAATCTAATGTGCTTTTTTCTTTTTTTTTTTTTTTTGCCTTTTCTTCATTTAGTAACCTAGGTTATTTCCCCCAGTATATTAACTATAGCCTAGGACTGAGTGAAAACATTCAAGCTACTACATTAAATCATTTCAGGACATTGGGAGTAGGAATTAGCAAATCATTGCTTACCATAACCAAATAATAAGCTAAGAAGGGTAAATGCAGCTTGCTAAAGGGCCCAGTATAAAAACAAATAGTAGCTCATGCACTGGAGTATCTTGATGTAGTTTGATCTTCATGTATTCTGTTAACTCTTGGATTTTGAGTCTGATTCAGACAGGGCCAATGCTGACCCATTTGCCTTTGTGAAAATCAGAAAAATGTGCCCTTCCTTGAGTAAAAATTTAAAGTATGTTATGCACGACTTGAATAATCCTATGTTCAGGTCCGAAGAAAGTGGGAATGTAGATGGCTTTGGTGATTCTGGACTCCACCCTCCTGTAAGGAAAGGAGGAAGGGAGCATGGGGATGAGAGGATAGTCTTGGGGAGCAATGGCTCGGGTATTTCATCAAGAATACCAATTTCAGTTCACGTTTAGACAGTGGGTCTGTAAAGCAACTGATTTTTAAATCAGTGATTAGAACATCTATTAAGAATCGTAGAAAAACTGCTGCTTCAGAGGATATGTCCCTTTTTGACTCAGCCTGGCTCTGCAGGGTTGGGACGTGGGGGGCTCGTAATCCTGGCAGGAGCAAGCCTGTATATATACCATACACACGCCCCAGATGTCAGGGCTCATATCCCTCTGGCAGTGCATCCACCCTCCCACCCTCACCCTCGTCCTCATAAGACCTCACCCTGTTTGTTATAGACAATGAGTTGGTCAGAATTGGGCTTCCTAGAGCCAGGGAGGGGAACTGGGATGTGCCAGTGAGTGTGCAAGTATATGAATGTTAATGAGTATCTGTGTTGAGTTACATGACTGAGAACATTCCCCGTGGCTTTACATTTCCCCTGAGAGATCCAGTATCTCTTCTCATGCCATCACATACATCCTTACATCACTTCACACATGTCTGTTTTGTGAATACACCGCCGCTCCCCAGTTTTGGTGCTATGTACTACCTTGGGTTCAGTTTTTACAGATATATAGCATTATATTAGGTGCTACAATGTTTCTGTATTTAAATGAGCACTTTAATGTTTAAAATAGGATCTTGAACATTTTTCAATTAGAGTTTCCACATTTTACTTTTCTTAATGTAATACTTGTATTTTTTCATACTTTCTGGGTGTTTTAAAAATAGAATGTAACTGAATAAATTCAGACCACATATTGTGAAATGAAAAAGCATATATTGGTTACCCATCCTCTAACTTTATGGTTAGAACTGTATAGCCCCCAGACTTTCTGAACAAAAGCAGTATATGCTCCTTTTAAGGTTCTTAGCCTATTTCGAACTTGCTGATATGAACTGGGAGGTAGGAGAGGGAGAGAGGCTTTCTCATGTTAGCAGTACCCTAGAGACTCAGTCAGGAGTGAGTTCAAAGCCCCTAAGGACCTCAAGCTCCCCATAAAATCAAATCCCGATATAAGGTTATTCTTATACTTGGTGTTAGACTGGATAAAAATATCTTTTAGTGACATAAATTCACATTGAGTGTAATTTCACCGTGAGGTTGTTTATATAGTCTTGTCTTTTAAATGTTGTATTTTGGGAAATTTCAAGCATATACACAATTAGAATGAGATAATGAACCCTTAGGCAGTAGTACCCAGTTTAACAGTTAACATTTGATTGATTGTGTTTCCTTTGAAGCCCCTGCCTCTTTTTTTCTTTGCCCCATAGTATTTTAAAGTAAATTTCAGACATTACATCAATTCACTTGTAAATATTTCAGCACTTATCTCTAATTTATGTCTTTTTAAAAACATATCCACCATGCCATTATCATACCTATAAAATTAATAATAATTCCTTAATATCACCTAATACTCCCACATTCCAATTTCCCTGATTGTCTCAAAATCATCCTTTTACAGATTATTTAAATTAAAATCCATAGAAGGTCTATACATTGTATTTGGCTGTTTATGTCCCTCAAGTTTCTTTGTTTCTACATTAACATTTTTCCTTACTTTTAAAATAATTTTTCAAGGGATCATAAAAGGAAAAATACTACCAAAATTAACATATTAAGCTTTATGTTTTGTTGTTGTTGTTCAGTTGCTCAGTCATGTCCAATTTTTTCTGACCCCCTGAATTGCAGCATGCCAGGCTTCCCCATCCTTCACCATCTCCTGGAGTTTGCTCTAACTCATGTCCATTGAGTCAGTGATGCCATCCAACTATCTCATCCTCTGTCCCTCCTTCTCCTCCTGCCCTCAGTCTTTCCCAGTATCAGGGTCTTTTCCAATGAGTTGGCTCTACACATCAGGTGGCCAAAGTGTTGGAGCATCACTTTAGCATCAGTTCTTCCAATGAATATTCAGAACTAGTTTCCTTTTGCATTGACTAGTTTGATCTCCTTGCTGTCCAGGGGACTCTCAAGAGTCTTCTCCAACACCACAATTTGAAAGCATCAGTTCTTCAGCACTCAGCCTTCATTATGGTCCAACTCTCACATCTGTACATGACTACTAGAAAAACCATAGCTTTGACTATAAGCTTTATCTTTAAATCATTAGTTTTTATGTTCTGTATGTTTTTATATCCATACATACTTAATGCTGAAGTGTATAGGACTAATAAAATGGGGAAAAAAGTTTTCCTTTTCTGACTTGAAAACAGGCATGAATGATCTTATTAGTCAATAGCAGAAATCAAATGCAGAAAGTTGACCCTATTTGAGTTCAAATAGGTCTGCATTAAATCACATTTTTAAGCTTTATTATGGTTTAACCTAACCAAAATATCACCTTATAAATATAAAATTTGTAAATCAAGTGCCCTTTGCTTCTGGAATTTTATCTTGTTTTTCAGATTTGGGGTTTGTATTTCAGTACAAGTGAGTTCAATCTAAGACAGTGTTTTCTTACCAAACATGAGTGTTTGTATCTTTTCAACTGTTATTAACATACCTAAATGGCTTGTCCATTTGACAGTATTCCTATTGAGTCCACTCTATTATCTCAGAAGCCTTATTCTTTGTAAAAAAAAAAAAAAAAATAGTTACATCACAAATTTGCTTCTTTATAATTCTAAATACTTATTTTGCTATTCTACCAGCTTGGTGCATTATCTTCTTTCAACATGGATAGGAGGACAGAAAAGAATTTCTTCTGCTGCTATAATTTTAACACTACCGTGCTTGATATAAATTGTGCAGTGCTGCTAAAATGCCTCAAAATTTTACCATTTCTTTTTATAAACTCTCAATCCTGTGATATCTTTCCTTTCTTAGGATATGAACGAGTCTGCCAAACAAGAAGATATTTTGGAATCTACAGCAGATGCTGCGGAATGGAGTCTGGAAGTAGAACGTGTACTACCACAACTGAAAGTCACGATCAGGACTGACAATAAGGTATAGAAGGGAAAACACATTTTGGTCAGATAGATTTTTATATGGCCATTTAGGATCAAGGGTACTCCTGCTTATACAAATGATTTAAGAAGGGATTCAGTTTCCAGTGTTTTAAACTGTGTTAGTAAACTGTTGTTGAATGAATAATATAACATTATATGGTCCACAAATCAAGGAATATATCTTTAAAATGATTTGGAATATATCACGTTTCCCTGGGAGTAAGGTGTATTTTCTCAATATATTTTGATATATTTTCTTGGCCGTCATATTTTGTCTAGGTGAATAGTGAATGAAATTGGAATTCTGTGACTGTATACTAACTGAGTAGAGTTAAAAGTGGTTTTAGATCTCTGCTGGATGGCAAAACAGAAGACGTCCTGGAAGTTACCTTACATAATCTATTCAGTACACCTGACTAAAAGTTAAATATTAAGAAAATAGTCAAGAAATCATATGCAAAATATATTTGAAGATAAGGCCAAATGAACCAGCCCATTTAATGAAGTTTCTGCTTTTTTACCTACAATTTATGAGTAAGAACTTCAGAACAAGCTAATAAGTGACTAGACAATCCTATTCTTTAGACAATACTATATAGTAATCTCTAAAAAGAGCTAGAGAGACATCTAGGTCAAAAAAAATTAAAAGGAAAGAAAGGATTTTCATCTATGGAACCTGAGACAAGCTCCAGAATTATGGAACAAGGTTCCAGGGAAACTTGTCATTCTGCAAATGTGGTTGTGTGTCTATCGTCAAAGTAGAAGCCTTGCAAAGACTGCTGTTCTCAGTTTCTGGGAAGCTAATTCATACTAGACTGTCTGGATTTGGGCTTATAGAGTTGAATCCTGGAGAAGGTAAGATGGGGCCTAGGGCCAGTCCACTCCTAGGGCAGTCTTAAAATAAGGCCCTCAGAGGTCTTCCGAGACTTTGAAGGGCTGTGGAACAAGCTTTCTCTAGAATAGATGGCAAATCCTGCAGCCCTGTTTACCATATATTTACCTAGTCATTATGAAGGACAGTTATTATTTGAGTATATCAGGGGTAAATTCCTGTTTATATATCTCATATATAAATACATATTAATAAAAATTTCTTTCCTGACTTGATTTCTGCTGAAAGTCATAATTTGCAAAAATATAACTTTTTCTTAAAATGTAATTTCTCATTTTTTAGTTTTATCAGAACAAATTCTCTTCATAAAATTAAAGATCACTACTATTGTGACTGTACTTAGAACATGTTAAAATAATTGTGTAGTTGGGAGCTCTCAAGCACATTTTAGTTCCATAAGTAAACAAGTTTAATTTGTTACTTTCAAGGTAAGTAAACTCTTGAAATCAAACATCTCACAATAGGATGTTTGATAGGATAATAATAGGACCACATGAATGGTCTTGATCACCATATAATAGAAGTAATTGAATAAAAAACAAGAGAATATAAATGTAAATGTTAACCTGTATGGTTTTATAAACCAGTATAGCAGTAATCAAAATCCTGGATTCTTACAAAATTGGGGAAGAATTAACTAGTTCAGAGTTGAACTGAGTCTCATGCCATTCATTACCAGCCTTGACCTTACGAGGATATACTGTGTCAAATTAACTATACAATCCCTGTTACAGGCAATACTTGAAAATGTCAGATAAAGTTTTTAGGGGAGTTGATATTTTTAGAATATGTGAATATCATTTTGAGTTTAGATTTTTGTGGTAAAACGTACAGATGTAAAATCATGTTTGATTGCTTTTTCTGAATTCTTCTCTAGATAATTTGGTCTTTGTGTCCAGTAGTTAGTTCATAAACCCCTTTTTTCCCCCTAAGTATTTCAGCTGTAGCAAATGGGAATTGCAGCTTTAAGGTCAATTCTTTATTCAGCTCACTTAAGAAAAATAAAATTATACATTGATTTGAGAAAATAAGGTGCTAATGAATAGAGAAATGTTTTTCATGTCTCAGAAGTAAAGTAATCTGGTAATATATGTGGTTTCTCACGGACTCATTATCCTCCTTCATCAGGAGAGGTTGACTCCAGCATCATGGTAGATCCCCTTCTTCCTCAAATCCTGACTCCACTAAAACCAAAACCTCCCCTTTACTTTTGGACAAAACAATAACCTTTTGCTCATCTGCAGGCTGTTTAGGACGTCTAAAGATTTCAACTTCATGTTTGGCGGGAGGTGGTGAGAAATTAATTATTTTCAGATCAGTGTGTTTTACTGATCACTGTTAGATTAAGTTTTAAGTAGCATAGAGATGTAGGAGATAAGTAATGCAGAGTTTCCGTTATTTAAAGCCATTATAAATTTCTTTAAAATGACCTGGTGTTATAAGTAAAAAAGGTTGCATGTTTATTTGACACCAGATCAAGCATTTGTTTTGCTTTTTTCTTACAAGTTCAGTTTATTCCTTGTATGCTTCCCAACTGCAAAAAAAGTAAATCTTTTCTGTTCTTTTTGCATACTACAGTCTGTATGCTTGATGAGATCCTGTCATACACCAATATTTTATTTTGTATATGCGTCATCTTGTAATCATGTTTTTATTGCAAGGCTAGCTTATCCTTGTTTCTGGCACTACTTGTTACTATTCCAGTTCCCAAAGAAAGCAAATAAGTTTTAATATTAGCTTAAACAAATTACAATTGGGAAAATAAATACATTGCCAAAACTACAAATAATACATTCCACAACTGAAGATAAAAGATTTTGTCATATGCTGATTTGAATGAACTGTATGAGAGGTTTCCCTTTTTAGAGCTAGATATAGAGACTGCTTCTGGGGGTGCTTACTTCTAGAGTAGCTGTATATCCGTCTCAGATCTACCTCAACTTGGAATAATATGTCTGAAGACACAGTCAGAAGTTCTGCCAAGAGAGTCAATAAATTCAGCCAAATCCTGGGTCGTTCAGCCCTAGTTAATGCTTCATTTAGGGCGAAGTGCATAAGGCTAGGGCATCAGTTCCTTAGAAGGACAGTCTGAGGACACTTAAGCTAGAGTAGATGTCAGTGCCACCTAATAAAATTATCTACAACTATTAGTCTGCAACTCTACATCTTATTGTTATTTTTTTCCTCTTTATTTCTCTAATCTTTCCTTTCTGCTGTGATTTTTATTTTTTTGTTCCTTATTGGGCTTCTCTGGTAGTTCAGTCGATAAAGAATCTGCCTGCAATGCAGGAGACCCAGGTTCAGTTCCTGGGTCAGGAAGATTCCCTGGAGAAGGAAATGGCAACCCATTCCAATATTCTTGTCTGGAGTATCCAATGGACAGAGGAGCCTAGCAGGCTACAGTCCATGGGGTCACAAGAGTTGGACATGACTTAGCCACTAAGCCACCATTGTTCTTTATTAGATCCAATAATAAGTGCCCACAACTGTTGCACACCTCCTTGGATGGAATGTAAAACTTTAAGACCAAACATCTGTGATTATACTCAGACTAGACTTAAATCTGTAACTGCTCAAGAATTATCCTAATCTCTGAGTCTTTTTAAAATAAAGATTTATTTTTAATTATATAAGTAATACAGAAATAATATTTCAAGGGGAGAGGAGGCAAGCAGTGTACTGTGAATTAGAAGCTAGGGAGAACACATTTAGTCCCACCATCAAATCCTGTTTTATTGAACAAAGTTTCAGAAACTTAATAGAACTGTGATAGTTATAAAGACCCAGGGAAGATGGAGCCTATCTCACACACCTTCCATGGGTACCCAAAATTTACATTTCTACCACTTACAAGCTGTGTGATCCAGGGAAACTACTGTACCTCCAGTCTGTTCCTCTTTTCCTTATCTCTAAAAAGGGACTAATTATGTTACTCACCTCATGGAGTTGTTATAAAGCACCAAGAACAGTATCTGACACATAGTTATTACCTAATAAATACTTATCATTTTTCTGTTACAGCATTGTTTTGTATTGTTTTGTAATATTATTGTGTTCTATCATAGCCCTCTTGGTGTCTGTATCAGTGTTCAGGAGGAGTTTACAAAATTTATACACTAATGCTTCCATCATTTAAGGAATATTGATTACTGTCAGCCTTATATTTTTTAATAGGATATAGTTTGATTCATATACATATTATTTTTGTAATAAATCTTTCTAGTTTTTCCTAGTAAAGGTATATATAATATGATGAAAATAATAGTAGTAAATGATATTTGCTCAGTGTTTGCTTTGTGCCACATGCTGTTCTTAGCACTTCACATCTGTTAACTCATTTAATCCTTTCCACTGCCCTATGATATGCAGGTACCTTTTAATACAGATGAGGAAACTGAAACAAGGAGAAGTTATTTGCCTCTGCCTAGTAAGTGACAGCAGAGAAAGCAATGGCACCCCACTCCAGTACTCTTGCCTGGAGAATCCTATGGATGGAGGAGCCTGGTGGGCTGCAGTCCATGCGGTCTCTGAGGGTCAGACACGACTGAGCGACTTCACTTTGAATTTTCACTTTCATGCATTGGAGAAGGAAATGGCAACCCACTCCAGTGTTCTTGCCTGGAGAATCCCAGGGACGGGGGAGCCTGGTGGGCTGCCGTCTATGGGGTCGCACAGAGTCGGACACGACTGAAGTGACTTAGCAATAACAGCAGTAAGTGACAGACACGATATTTGAGCCTCCAACCTGGGTTCTTACCTATTCAATTAATGACTGTATAGCACACTGGTTTAAAAGCACAAATTCTGAAACCAGGATGCTTGAATAATAATCTTAACTCTAACACTTATTAGCGGTTAGACCCTGTGAGTAGGTTACTTAACTACTCTATGCCTCAGTTTCCTCGTCTGTAAAATGGAATTCATTATAAACCCTCTACTACTACTACTACTAAGTGGCTTCAGTCGTGTCCAACTTCACGCAACCCCACAGACAGCAGCCCACCAGGCTCTGCCATCCCTGGGATTCTCCAGGCAAGAACACTGGAGTGGGTTGCCATTTCCTTCTCCAATGCATAAAAGTGAAAAGTGAAAGGGAAGTCGCTCAGTCATGTCCGACTCTTCACGACCCCGTGGACTGCAGCCTACCAGGCTCCTCTGTCCATGGGATTTTCCAGGCAAGAGTACTGGAGTGGGGCGCCATTGCCTTCTCCAATTATAAACCCTACCTTATGTTATTAAAAGTATTAAATGAATTAACATATCTAAAGCACTTGGAATGGTGCCAGAAGAATCACTTCATACATGTTGCTGTGTGCTTTTAGTGTATAGTGTTGAAATTATACCTCTTTTTTTCACCTAACATTTCATCATGAGTATTTCCACATATTCTTAAAAATTATAAAGCATAACTCTAGATGATTGTCTGTAGTGCTGGAAGGTTACCATCACTCTCCAGCTAAGCACCAGGTAGCAAGATGGCTTGGCCAAGTTTAGCAGGTTAGGATCAAACCAGGAGGTCTAAGATCTGGGTAGAGAATGACAGGGCAGTGTCACACAAGAGCTAGTGGTTAGGGTATGGGCAAGCCTAAGGACCATAAGATCTGAGAACACAATCCACTAGCTGGAAGTGGATTGGCTAGTGAGTCATTTTAGAGAACAAGTGGTTGTTGAATAAGAAAATCCAATTGAAAGAGAAAACATGGAGAACAGAAAACCAATGATGATTAAATAGAAAATGAAATTAGAAATCTTACATAATTACTTATTGGTGCAAGAATGAACAGTCAGAAAAGCCTATGGGTTGTAATTGCTGTTATCTGTTTTTCACTGTGTGAGGGGCTCTTCTCCAGGTTACTTTATGATGATTATTGAAGGATAATATTTCCTACTTGATCGAAATATTTTAATATCTATGATAGTAATTTTTAAACTTTTTTTACAATTTATTTATTTATTTTAATTGGTGGATAATTACTTTACAGTATTGTGATGATTTTTGCCATAGTGAATCAGTTGACAGTTGTTGGGTTGAATAATAAAATAATTGAAGCTGAGATGCCAAAGAATACTGCATGTCCTCTATTTCTGGGAAAATAGAAAATGCATGCATATTCATATAGATTTCACTTTCTGTAGTTTTGATTAATTTTGATTGCTAAGGAAATACTTAATGCCATTTCTTAAGGAGAATTATTCTTTTTTTAGTTTTCTTTTTACTATAGAAAAGCAAGCCTTTGTTTGACTTTATGAAAATAAACAGAGCCCACCTAAATGAGAGCAAGTCTATTTATTCAGAATTTACTATAGCAAGGAATCAGCCACCACCACTTGCATTTGGCAGAGAATTTAAGGCATGCAGAAATATTTAAAAGAATTATAGTAGAAAAAAGGAAAGGCTTCAAATGTTCAGATGTGACTGGAAATTTGGAGGCAGGATCACTAGAAACAGGGCCTCTCGTGATCGGTTAGGGGAGAATATTTGGCTTTGTCTGATTGGTCCTACATTAGAAATGGGGTTACAGCGGGGGCCAAAAATTGGAGAAGCCGACAGTTATTAAGTGCTCACCATTTTGGTCCCTTGTCCATAGGTTGTGGCTTGGCTTCCTGAAGTAGTGGCCACAGACTGTGGGTCAGAATTCTATTTTGAGTAATGGTCTGGCTATTATCTGTTGTCCATTTGTATGTTCAGTTTCTCAACTTGAGTCATTGAATCAAAGGGAAGTATCTTCTTAAAATGATCAATCTTATTAATCTTTATCAGGAGAATGATTTTTTTCAAGTCAAGGGTTTTTACATAGAAGCCAAGTAATCATTAATAATACTTATTTCACAAATAAGGAAGAGCAGCAAGTGTGAAATCAGTTTTCAACTAAACCTTACACAGATTCTTTTTTTTTTCAATTATGCAGTATTTATTCCTAAAAGATTGTATATTAGAATGATTTAATATTAGGTATTTAATGCAGTGAGCAAATGTTCTATCGTGCTTTAATGCCCTATGGATATTGTAATTAGAATTTTGATTAATGACTTAAGTAGACTTTTTTCCAAATTATAATTAAATGTTTCCAGCTTTGTTGCTTTAAAAGATAGTTGGCTGGTACCCCTTCTTTCCACCAAAATGTCTTTAGTCATTATGTAAATCTTCAGGTTCATTACAAGGAATTCAGATAAAGAGATGATTTTTTACTTAAAGCTTAGGTAGTATTGCAGCATGTGTTTCTAATTATTTCAAGCTTTTGATTCACTGAACTGCTTTTTTACATCCTTACTTGTTCTTCAGAGTCCAGCTTTGTCAGGGTGCACTTATAAAAAGAACCTTAAACTTTAAATTTCAACTCTAAGCAATTGGATTTTGTTTTAATGTAAACAAACCATACAGATGTTGCCTTGGGTAATTCATAGCAAGAAACCTTTTGAGAAGTCTTTGTGCTAAGGGTAGAATCATTACAATAGTCATGAGCCCTTGGGCTCTCCAGTCACTGTGCTAGCTAAAACGTAAAAGGGAATAGAGAGGCCTTCATTAATCAGGAGGTGGAATTCCATTTAAATGAACCTGAAGGGACCACAGAACTGCTGTATTATTTCTAAGTCTCTTCATATTGTAAGCCAAATCCTGCAGAAGTGTACAATTTTGTACTCTTGTAGAAAACTCTGTACCTGGAAGCAATAGAGAGTACTTTTTCCATTCCAAAGCAGTAGGTCAACTTGCTTTGATCTTCTGCTATCAGTGTGTTGAAGAGTGTTAATAAAATTTAGCTTTCTAAATATTTCTTACCTATACGGATTTATCAATTATTACAGTTCTGGAATACAGAGCATTTCTTAAGACTTGTACTCTGGTTGCTGGATAGGCTATATTGATAGGATCCGTGTTCAGTGCAGTTCAGTCATTCAGTGGTGTCCAACTCTTTGTGACTGCATGAACCGTAGCACGCCAGGCCTCCCTGTCCATCACCAACACCTGGAGTCCACCCAAACTCGTGTCCATTGAGTCAGTGATGCCATCCAACCATCTCATCCTCTGTCATCCCCTTCTCCTCCTGCCCTCAATCTTTCCTAGCATCAGGGTCTCTCAAATGAGTCAGCTCTTCGCATCAGGTGGCCAAGTATTGGAGTATCACCTTCAACATCAGTCCTTCCAATGAACACCCAGGCTGATCTCCTTTAGGATGGACTGGTTGGATCTCCTTGCAGTCTAAGGGGTTCTCAAGAGTCTTCTCCAACACCACAGTTCAAAAGCATCAGTTCTTTGATGCTCAGCTTTCTTTATAGTCCAACTCTCACATCCATACACGACCACTGGAAAAACCATAGCCTTGAATAGACAGACCTTTGTTGACAAAGTAATGTCTGCTTTTTAATATGCTATCTAGGTTGGTCGTAACTTTCTTTCCAAGGAGTAAGCGTCTTTTAATTTCATGGCTGGAATTACCATCTGCAGTGATTTTGGAGACGAAAAAAATAAAGTCAGCCGCTGTTTCCCTATCCATTTGCCATGAAGTAATGGGACCAGATGCCATGATCTTAGTTTTCTGAAAGCTGAGCTTTAAGCCAACTTTTTCAATATCACAGTAATCCAAGTCTGTGCTCTGACCAGTAACACTGAAGAAGCTGAAGTTGAACAGTTCTATGAAGACCTACAAGACCTTCTAGAACTAACACCCAAAAAAGATGTGCTTTTCATTATAGGGGACTGGAATGCAAAAGTAGGAAGTCAAGAAACACCGGGAGTAACAGGCAAATTTGGCCTTGGAGTACAGAATAAAGCAGGGCAAAGGCTAATAGAGTTCTGCGAAGAGAACGCATTGATCATAGCAAACACCTTCTTCCAACAACATAAGAGAAGACTCTACATGGACATCATCAGATGGTCAAAACCAAAATCAGATTGATTATATTTTTGCAGATAGAGAAGCTCTATAAAGTCAGCAAAAACAAGACCAGGAGCTGACTGTGGCTCAGATCATGAACTCCTCATTGTCAAATTCAGACATAAATTGAAGAAAGTATGGAAAACCAGTAGACCATTCAGGTATGACCTAAATCAAATCCCTTATGACTATACAGGGGAAGTGAGAAATAGATTTAAGGGACTAGATCTGATAGCATTCCTGGTGAACTATGGACAGAGGTTCATGACATTGTACAGGAGACAGGGATCAAGACCATTTCCAACAAAAAGAAATGCAGAAAAGCAAAATGGTTGTCTGAGGAGGCCTAACAAATAGCTGTGAAAAAAAGAGAAGCAAAAAGCAAAGGAAAAAAGGAAAGATATACCCATTCAGAAACAGAGTTCCAAAGATTAGCAAGGAGAGATATGAAAGCCTTCTTCAGTGATCAATGCAAATAAATAGAGGAAAACAATAGAATGGGAAAGACTAGAGATCCCTTCAAGAAAATTAGAGATACCAGGGGAACATTTCATACAAAGATGGACTCGATAAAGGACAGAAATGGTATGGACCTAACAGAAGCAGAAGATATTAAGAAGAGGTGGCAAGAATACACAGAAGAGCTGTACAAAAAAGATCTTCATGACCTGGATAATCACAATGGTGTGATCACTCACACTCACCTGGAGCTAGACATCCTGGAATCTGAAGTCAAGTGGGCCTTAGGAAGCATCACTATGAACAAAGCTAGTGAAGGTGATGGAATTCCAGTTGAGCTATTTCAAATCCTGAAAGGTGATGCTGTGAAAGTGCTGCACTCAATATGCCAGCAAATTTGGAAAACTCACCAGTGGCCACAGGACTCGAAAAGGTCAGTTTTCATTCCAGTCCCAAAGAAAGGCATGCCAAAGAAGGCTCAAACTACCGCACAATTGCACTCATCTCCCACGCTAGTTAAGTAATGCTCAAAATTCTCCAAGCCAGGCTTCAGCACTACATGAACCATGAACTTCCAGATGTTCAAGCTGGTTTTAGAAAAGGCAGAGGAACCACAGATCAAATTGCTAACATCCAGTGGATCATCGAAAAAGCAAAAGTGTTCCAGAAAAATATCTGTTTCTGCTTCTTGACTATGCCAAAGCCTTTGACTGTGTGGATCACCATAAACTGTGGAAAATTCTTCAAGAGTTGGGAATACCAGACCACCTGACCTGTCTCTTGAGAAACCTATATACAGGTCAGGAAGCAACAGTTAAACCTGGACATGGAACAATAGACTGGTTCCAAATAGGAAAAAGAGTACGTCAAGGCTGTATATTGTCACCCTGTTTATTTAACTTATATGCAGAGCACATCATGAGAAACACTGGGCTGGAAGAAGCACAAGCTGGAATCAAGATTGCTGGGAGAAATATCAATAACCTCAGATATGCAGATAACACCACCCTTATGGCAGAAAGTGAAGAAGAACTAAAGAGCCTCTTGATGAAAGTGAAAGAGAGTGAAAAAGTTGGTTTAAAGCTCAACGTTTAGAAAGGATCCTTGTAAACATGAGCATAAATGTATTCTATATTCTGTGGGCTCAGCTTAGTCCAGTTCAGTCGCTCAGTCATGTCCTACTCTGCGACCCAATGGACTGCTTAACGCCAGGCTTCACTATCTATCAGCAACTCCCAGAACTTACTTAAGCTCATGTCCATCGAGTTGGTGATGCCATCCAACCATCTCATCCTCTGTCGGCCCCTTCTCCTGCCTTCAGTCTTTCCCAGCATCATGGTCTTTTCTAAGGAGTCAGTTCTTCGCATCAGGTGGCCAAAGTATTGGAGTTTCAGCTTCAGTATTAGTCCTTCCAATGAATATTCCAGACTGATTTCCTTTTCCAAGGGACTCTCAAGAGTTTTCTCCAGCACCACAGTTGAAAAGCATCAATTCCTCGGGGCTTAGCTTTATGGTCCAACTCTCACATCCATACATGACTACTAGAAAAACCATAGCTTTAACTATACAGACATTTGTCAGCAAAGTAATATTTGCTTTTTCATATGCTGTCTAGGTTGGTCATAGCTTTTCTTCCAAGGAGCACACGTCTTTTAATTTCATGGCTGCAGCCATCATCTGCAGTGATTTTGGAGCCCAGAAAAGTAAAGTCTGTCATTGTTTACATTGTTTGCCCATCTATTTGCCTCAAGTGATGGTACTGGATGCCATCATCTTAGTTTTTGAATGTTTAAAGTCAGCTTTTTCAGTCCCCTCTTTCACTTTCATTAAGAGGCTCCTCATTTCCTCTTTGCTTTCTGCCAAAAGGACAGTGTCATCTGCATATCTGAGGTTATTGATATTTCTCCTCGAAATTGTGATTCCAGCTTGTGTTTCATCCAGCCTGGCATTTCACATGATGTACTCTGCATATACGTTAAATAAGCAGGATTACAATATACAGCCTTGATGTACTCCTCTCCCAATTTGGAACCAGTCCGTTGTCCCATGTCTGGTTCTGACTGTTGCTTCTTGACCTGCATACAGATTTCTCAGGGGGCAGGTCAGGTGGCCTGGTATTCCCATGTCTTTAAGAATTTCCCACCATTTATTGTTATCCACACAGTCAAAGGTTTTATGTAATCAATCAGTGAAGCAGAAATAGATGTTTTTCTGGAATTCTCTTGCTTTTTCTATGATCCAGGATGTTGGCAGTTTGATCTCTGATTCCTCTGCGTTTTCTAAATCCATCTTGAACAGTCTGTGGGCTATGATACAGGAATACATTTAACATACATATTCGTCAGAAGATGTGATTCTGCCTGTTATTTGAATAATGGAGAAACTACAGTTGTAATTCTTACAGATTTTCTGGTAGACCTTTCGTTGAAAAATATTCACAAAATTTTTAAAAAATAAAGCACCAAATTTTGCAATTACCAGTAACACATGTAAATACAGGTGGCAATAAGTTGATCTCCATGAGGCTGCATGCAGGAGTAATAGCTCCAATTACTGTCACAAATGTTTGTAATTGTATCTATTGCTGCCAGACAATAAATGCTTTTTAATATAGTAGGGCCATAAATGTACATGCTGCTGTTGTTTAAACAAAATACAATTTTCAGCAAATTTATCCTTGAAACACCTGCTATAATCAAAAAGAGGTGAATGCTATCAAAATAAACTGCCTAAATTAACTAGACACACATACATTTTTAGAGCAGCCGGTATGATTACTCAACTGCAGGTTGTCTCAGAGAATGAGAGGAAATATTCACTGACGGACTTTAACAGGCACACTTTCTTTAAGGGAGACTACATGAAAGAGAGTACTGTTTTGAATTTTTGTATTGTTTTTAAAAAATGGTGTCATTTAGTGGACTTTAAGTTGTATTCTCAAGGTCAGCTGTATTTTTTTTTTTTTTTTTTTTCTTTGTAGCTTGTGGGTCATGGACAAGGTTGTAGGAAAGTGTACTAGGCATAATTATGCATTTGAAAATACTACAAAGGGGCTAAGGAAAATCCAGCCATCCTTAGGCACCTGGAAATGATTTTTAGCTGCTTCTGTCAGTGCTGAACAATCAGGATATTCTGTGTTTAAACTTGGTTGATGATGCTTTCCTTCCTATTTACCCTGAGTGTGATAAATGTTTCAACTGGATCCTGAAAGGTTTCATTTATCACAAGTTGAAACAGTTTTTGCTTTAGAGATTACAATCAGCTCTAACTAAAGAACATCAACAGTGGTAGATTTTTAAGTAAATAACCAATAAAGATTACATGTTACGTAAATGCTGTAGAGGAAAGTGATTCATGCCTCATGGCAGATATACCTCAGGTAGACATTTGTGATTGAGAGTGTGGAGTTAATACACATTGATTATAACTGGAATTTCTAGACTGCCTAAATATTTCATTATTGCAAAGTATAATTTCATGTTTCCTTTTAATTACTTAATATAAAATATGAATTGAAGTAGAAACCATTTATCATATGGACCTCTCTATGAAATGCACTTTGTAATTGCCTTGCCTCATTTTTCCAATCAATAGAGCAGTTCTCACCATCAGAATGTTTTATTACAAATTTCTTAACATTTGTACAGATTGTTACCCCCATAGTCTTTATCCCGTTATATGTGGTTGTTTCTTTATGCCATGGTATCGATTTATGTTTCTTAGTTCAAATATGTAGATGACTTCCGTTTTTGTTTTTTTGAGTATCAGTATGAGATCAAAGTTTTGATGATTAATTCTTGAGGTTGAGAGGGACTGGCAAGGTCATCCCTTCTGGGCCCTCCACCATGGTTCCTCAGCGTCCTATGAAATAATGACATTCTGAGTCAGCCTGAGAGTGTTCCTGCATTTTCAGAAGAGCCCCTTTCTCTGCCTTGCCAAATCTCTTCTCAAGGCTCATGACTCTGTCTAAAGTTCGGAAGCTTTCATTCAGAAGATTTGGACTTTTAAAAGGGTTGTGGATAGAGTAAGCATGAATAATAAGACTGAGTCAACATATGAAAATGTTTAGTAGCAGATGGTAATCAGTAAAGATAATCTCTGAGCACACACCAGAAATGTTATTTTTTTATCTAACAAGGTATTTTATGGAGAGATTATGGATCTCCAGTTTCAGTTCAATTACAGTCAGGTGTGAGGATCCCAGTGATTGTTATGATAGCCTTTGCTTACCTTTTTTGTTGCACATCTTATTTTTCTGTACAAGAGGAATATCTAGAAAGCAAGAACTTTCCTGAGGAAATACCTATTTCTAGCATGATTCCTACACCCCCTGCAACATATAGCATACACCGAACATAAATACTGAACTCTTCCTAAGTCATATGGTTAGTTCTTTGAACACTTAGAAAAATCCTGCTTCCACACCGAAAAGGTGTACCACAGAAGGCTTTAAGCTGCTGACAATTAAAGAAAAATCTCCCATTTAAAAATTCAAAGCAACCACATTCTGCAATTATCCTGCAACCTGGTGGGCATTTTTCATTAAGGAAGTAATTTAATCTCATGAAAAAATTATTTAATTTAATGCAAAGTCTCTCTCTTTTTCTGTCTCACTCACATACACACACGAATACATAAAAAATGTGAGCAGTGATGAAGCTGAAAATTAATGTAACAATTAGGACAGGAAGAAGCGATTGCAAAACTGCTTGTGCAGAGTGGCAAAAAGCGAGAATATGGATAATATTCCGTCATTAGAGTAGGGAGTGTTCTGGATGGAGGAGGGAAATATGCTGCTCATATCCTTGGCAGAGAGTATGATAAATTATTGACCTATTCCAAAAATATTTGATACAGTGAACTTAACCATGTGCAGCTCCTTCTATCAAGCTGTCTTCTCTCCCTCTTTCATTTAACCTGATTTCCTGCTATCAGATTACCAGAGAATTTTGCATTGACTGCAGATGGGATATTAAACATGTCACAGGAACATCAATATTCCAGAGTGAAATCTTGAGACTGATCACTTTGGGACCGCAGCTCACCCTTGGCCCTATCTCTGTATGACTGCAACGACAGTTATCATTTTAATAACTAGGTCTGTCTCCCTCTGGTTAAAACACAGATGAGTTGTCCAGGTCCCCTTCCAAGCAAGGCCTTGCTGCCCAATTTCAGAGAGTGCCGTCTGCAGACAACCTCCAGCTGTCATGTCAGCTCCTTCAGTACAGAGCTGCCTAACCCAAGCTCATGCCCTGCCAGGGTAACTCACATCTGGCTTATGTGAGTTGTTTATAGTTTGTGACTTACTTACATAAGTGCTGATTTGAAAATTCTTGAACATGTCATTTGGGAAACATAAGTACACATTTCTCGTACAGTTTCTACTAAGAACGAAATTGTTGGGTCATAGGGTCTGCGTATGTTCACCTTTAGCAGACCCTGCCAGATACTGATAGTTTTTGAAAGTAATTATACAAATTTATACTCCTTCCGGCCTTGTCTGAAAGTTCCAGTTGCTCCTCATTTTCTTCAGCATTTAGTATAGTTTGAGTCTTCTTTATTTTAATCATCATGGTGGGTTTCTTGTGATGTCTCATTGTCATTTTAATTTGCTTTTTTTTCCTGATGCCTGATGAAGTTGTGCCCGTTTCCCTATGCTTATTTGGCAATTGGGTATTCCCTTTTGTCTTTTGCTATTGGGTTACCTGCTTTTTCTTTTGATTTAAAGAAGTTTTTTTTATATACCCTGGACATGAGTCCTTTGTCAGATATATTAATATGTATTATAAATATCTACCTTTTGGCTTTCTTTTCACTCTTATTGGTGTACTGTGATAAAATGGCTTAATTGTAATATACTCAAAATAATGTGTTTTGGAGAGAATGGAATATGGCTGATATTTGTGTTTTAATCTTTGTTTCAATAATCTTTATTTAAATCTAGGTTTAAGAATCTTTGCTTCCCAGTGTTACAAAGATAATCTCCTGTTTTCTTCTTGATGCTGTATTGTTTTACCTTTTTCATTGAGATCTGCAGTCCATCTAACATTTATTCTTATATACAGTGTGAGAGTGTAAGGCAGAACTCAAGATTTATTTGATTTTCATATGTTTATGCAGTTGACCCAGTTTAGCTTTAAAAATTTTCTTTTTACCAGTGCTCTGCTTTGTCATAAAAAGAAAACATGTTTTTGTGGGTCTGTATCTGGACATTCTGTTTTATTTCATTTGTTTCAGTAGTATCTCTTAGATTTTATTTTATGTTTATTTGTTGCTGCTATTTAAAAATACATTTATCTGTGTATGTGTGTATTTGTACACATCTCCAGCAAACTTGCTAAACTCACTTATTCATTCTAACTGTAGGCCTGTAGACTCTCTTGCATTTTCTGTGTATACAATTATATTATCTGCAAATAACATCCATCTTATTTCTTTGTTTATAAGCCTTATCCCTTTTATTTCCTTTGTCTTGTCTGAAATATACTGATTAAGAATCCTAGTCTATGTTGGATATACGTGGCATTAGTAAGGAGAACACTTTGAATATTTCAGTTTTACCATTAAGGATGATGTTAACTTTGTGACTTTTATAAATATCGTAAGATGGGTTAAGGAACTTTCTTTTTTGTTCCTAGTTTGTTGAGTTATTATTGTGAATGGATGTTAAATTTTTTCAAGTGATTTTTTATTTATTCATCTATTGAAATGACCATTTGATTTCTCTCTTCTTGTTTTCTCTCATGTTATAATGGTTTATTGAGTATTAAACTAACCTTGCATTTTGGAATTAATGTACCTTAATCATGTTATATTATCTTTTTGTATGTTACTGGATTCTGTTGGCTGTTAGGTTTTTATATCTCTACAAAAGATACTGATCTGTATTTTTTTTCTTGTTTTTTAAATATCTTTGTCAGGGTTTTGTGTGATACTCTGAAGTTCTTATAAAACAGGTTGGCAGTTGCTATCCCTTTTTATTCTATTTTCTGGTAGAGTTCACATAAGGTTGTTGTTATTTCTTTCTTACGTGTTTGAGAAAACTCAATGATAATGCCATATAGGCATTTCCCTGGTTGCCCAGCTTCCACTACTGAGGGCGCAGAGTCAATCCCTGATTGCGGAACTAAGCTCCCACAGGCCATGCAGCATGGCAAAAAACAAAACGAGACACACAGGTCAAGCATGTAGGTGTGGCTCTTTCTTTGTGAAAAGGTTTTTAATTACATGTGTTTATCCTAAAATGTTTCATATTTTTTCATTATACTATTGATATATAAATACATTCTTATAAAAATTCAAATATTAAAGATAAAACTAAAGACTCCTTCAACCATCACCCTGTAAAATTTTTAGTTGTGCTTTACTGCATTTCATCAGAGACACAACTTGATATCCTGTGGTGGTCTCTGCAGGTGTAGGCTCTACCCAATTTGCCTGTGTGAGCTTGGGCAGCCTACTTTGAAGTAGCCACATCTCAAAATCCTCATGAAGTTTTTAAGAGACTTATATGTAATGATTTTAGAAACAATGTTTAACATAGTGCCTGACACATATAAAGCATTCCTTGAATATTAACATTGAAGTTGCTATTATTAGACTTAAAAAGATCTCAGAATGGATGTAAGGTACATAGGATTTCCTCCCCGGAGTGATTTTGAAAAATTCCCAGAGAAAGTGAATTCAGAGTTGAAATAAAGGTTTAAAAAGAAAAAATGGATTAGGCACTTTTCATGGAGGGAGCCCGTAAAAGCTGTTGTAAATGGTTTTATATTCATTAAAATAAAACTATAAAAACAGAACAATGAATGAAGACTTCATCACTAATTATTCATAACAGAATTGAGGGAGGAACAATAAGAATAGAGGGAAAAGGTGGGACATACAGCAGAAGTAGCATTCTGTGATGGAAAGCAGTTCAAGATATCAGGGCCTTGGGACCCTGCCCCTGCCCTTGGGGGCTGAAGCGAAAGGCACCCATAGATCAGTCAGCTGTGCCCTGGCATGGACTTTTCCTGAGCCTGTAAGAAAACCATCCCAGTACACATGAAGGTGCCTTCCTCAGCTTTTCTATATCAAGAGTCTTTGGCACAATGCCTTTCCACACATAAAGAAGCTCAAACTTGGGTGGAAAAAAAAAAAAAAACTGAGAGTTTGACATTTCACAAGTTGTAAATTAGTAGAACTTATACACAGATAAAAGTTCCATTTGCCATCCCTAGCTCATGTTTCAGACTCTCTTTTTCCCGGCTATTTCAGAGAGGCGCTTTAAGCACTAAGTTGGGAAAAAACAAAATGTCTCTATGTATGCAAAGGAAATTGTTCAGGTGTTGTTCTGTTGAAGTAAAACCCAAAGATCTGTAGTCTTCCAGTCACCTTAACTTTTGTAACTAGATCTCTTGCATTTTGATTTTATGGTATACCATGAATCACCATCTGCAGAGATGTTATCACAGTTCTCCAGTTTCTGAAAAAGAGAGATATATAATTTGGTACTCAAGAATTTGGAACAGAGAGGAGGATTATAATTTCAACAATACCTTTGCCATCTACCTCACAGTGACAGAACTACACACAAGATTTTGTATGAAAGGATTTATAAAATATAAGGAAAGTCTAAAGAAATGATATTCTCTATCATTATTAGTTTTCTCATTTCCATATAGAGAAGAAATGTACTAGATTAGATGAAAAGGTCACCTTCAATAGCGATGAGAAATGATGCTTAATAGACACCCGTGGAGCAGTTTGGAATAGGTGACCAGTAACCTCTCGTAGTCCATGTGATCTCACTTGACACGTAACCAAAAGGAATCTTTTTCACCTTAAGTACTCTTTGGTAGTTCATTTTATGACAAAGAAAAGTAGCATATAGTATGTGGAAGAGGCACCAGCGTGGAATGCTTTCCACTTTCCAGACTTGAAACTTTGGAAAGGTCATTTAACCTGATTCTTTTCTTCCCTATAAATTATGTATATATAGTCAGATTTCTGTACCACAAACCACGCCCAAATCACAGTGGTTTACAACAATAATAACATACATTTATTCTCATTCAAGATATGCATCTGCCGATATGTGCTCAGCTGTGGCTTTGCTCCAGCTGCTTTCTATGTTTCTTATTCTCAGACCTTTAGGATAAATTCTTTGTGGGGCTTGCCTATTATCATGGCTGAAAGAAAGGGCAAGTGAGTTCACGATACCTCTTACAGCTTCTGCACAGTCCTGGCATAGGCCCTGTCCGTCATCATTCCACTGGCCAAAGAGAATCACGTGGCCAAGGCCAGCATGACTGGAGCAGTGAAGTGCACTTCTCCCACAACCAGCAGCAAGTCACATAACCCTATTTCAGGCAAGGATAGTGGTGAAAAGGAAGGGACCAGGAATATCTACTAGTGCTCTCAAATGTTGTGAGTCTCAGACAAGAAAAGCATTTAAAAGTGCCTCATAACTAAATGGATTCTCTCTTATTTAAGAATTGCTATTATTGTTTAACAGTTCTTCTTACTATTCCTTATTTGGAGGATCGGATCCTAACATATCATTGAAACCTATATTCTCCATTCTTACCACTAACCTTTCTAAAGTTTTTAACTCTCTCAGTTGTAGTGTATTCATGTTTTGGGACCTCCCAGATGGCTCACTAGTGACAAATCTGCCTGCAACTTAGGAGATACAGGTTCAATTCCTCACTTGGGAAGATCCCCTGGAGAAGAAAATGACAACCCACTTTAGTATTCTTGCCTGGGAAATCCCGTGGACAGAGGATCCTGATGGGCTACAGTCCATGGGGTAAAAGAGTTGGATACAACTTAGCAACCAAACAACAACATTCATGTTTTTAAAATGTTACAAGTACAATTATTTATATCCTCTATTATAGCTATATAATGGCAACCCACTCCAGTGGTCTTGCCTGGAGAATCCCAGGGACGGGGGAGCCTGGTGGGCTGCCGTCTATGGGGTCGCACAGAGTCGGACACGACTGAAGCGACTTAGCAGCAGCAGCAAACCCCTTTCAGAAATGTCTTTGGGCACCCAGAAAGTGTTTTGACTTTTTTCCCCCTGATGATTAAAAGTGACAAGATTCTCTTATAGAAAATTGGGAAAGTGTTGTTAGAATGAGGGAGAAATTTAAAATACCAATATTCAAATCCTGTTTTAATAAACACATAAAAATATACACAGATATTAATTTTTACTAGGTGGACAACTAATGAATATACTCTATTGGCAGTGGTTTTTTTTTTTTCCACCTTACTGTATGCTGCTACCGCTAAGTCACTTCAGTTGTGTCCGACTCTGTGCAACCCCATAGACGGCAGCCAACCGAGCTCCCCCGTTCCTGGGATTCTCCAGGCAAGAACACTGGAGTGGGTTGCCACTTCCTTCTCCAATGCATGAAGGTGAAAAGTGAAAGTGAAGTCGCTCAGTCGTGTCCGACTCATAGCGACCCCATGGACTGCAGCCTACCAGGCTCCTCCGTCCATGGGATTTTCCAGGCAAGAGTACTGGAGTGGGGTGCCATTGCCTACATGTGTGAAAAACAGGCTTTTTTTTCCATGAAATATTTTTGATACGAATTTAACATTTTAATATACAATATTATATATTGAATATGAAATCATATGGAATTTTAAAATCCAGTGATAAGCACTTATGAACCCAGTACCCAACCTGAGAGAGAACTGGACCATTACAATACCCTGGAAGTTGTCCATGTGCTGCCCCGCTGCTGCCCCTCCCCACCCCCACCCCGTAGGTAATCACTGTCCTCTGATTTGTGTACTGCCAGTAGCTGCTGCTGCGTCTTTTTTTTTTTTTTTCCTTTTTAGTGTTTTCACATGTATGTTTGTCCTTCCCCGGTGGCTCAGTAAAGAATCTACCTGCAATATAGGACACCCAGCTTTGATCCCTGGGTCGGGAAGATTCCCTGGAGAAGGCAATGGCAACCCACTCCAGTATTTCTGTATGGAGAATTCCACGGACAGAGGAGCCTGGTGGGCTACAGTCCATGGGATCACATAGAGTCGGGCATGACTTGACGACTTAACACAACAACATGTGTGTACATCTCCAAATAGTGTATCCTTGACTTTTGCTTTGAGCTTTATAAAAACATTACCATACTACATTGTTTTTAGGAATGAAATGTATGTTGCAGAATTAGTTTAAATCGTCCTCTACTGTTAAGTTATTTAGAGAGTGTTCTGCTATTTTACACAGAGCTTAGACATTGGCCTTTGTGTGTATCCCCAATTATTTCCTTGGGAATAATTTCTAGAGGTGAAATTGCTGGGTTAAAGTGTAAGAACACTTTTATAAGGCTTTTATAAAAATAGTTGTATGTCAGGAAATGTGTCCATCTCAAAGATTTTAAGAAAACAAGCATTCAAATTTGCCTGGCAGATAATTATAGATCATTACTAGTTTTCCACTTTAAAAGGCAATAAGAATACACAAATGTCCCGTTAGCTTATCAAATTAGAAAGTCCAAAACCAAATTCTACAGTATTTCTGACCCCTTGAAATCTATTCTGTTCTTGCCACACTGTGATTGTACTGTGCTCTCAGTTCCTAAGGCTAGAAACCTTGCAGACATCTGTCTACTTGCCCACCTCCCCTTAGCCGCCTCACACTTCCCCTGAGTCAGTAATCAAATACTTGTAGTCTGTCTCTGCAGTGTCCCTGGAATCCACCCCTTCCCTTCCATTCTTACAAGCACTGCTCTGATAAACCCCTGCTAATCTGTCAAGTGGACCATGACACAGCCTCTTAATTGGTCTGCTGCTGCTAAGTCACTTCAGTCGTGTCTGACTCTGTGCAGCCCCACAGACGGCAGCCCACCAGGCTCCCCCATCCCTGGGATTCTCCAGGCTAGAGCACTGGAATGGATTGCCATTTTCTTCTCCAATGCATGAAAGTGAAAAGTGAAAGGGAAGTTGCTCAGTCATGTCTGACTCTTAACGACCCCATGGACTGCAGCCCACCAGGCTCCTCCGCCCATGGGATTTTCCAGGCAAGAGTACTGGAGTGGGGTGCCATCACCTTCTCCAATTGGTCTGCTACCTGCCTTCAATCTCTTACCTTTTTAATTAGTCCTTCACTCTGTTACTTTCTCAAAACACAGACTTGTCTTTAAAACTGAAACCAGAAATCTTTGATAGCTCTCCATTATCTCTACAAGATAAAATCCACAGTCCTTAAAGCCCTTGATCTAATTTAACCTACCATCTCCAGCTTTGTTTCCTTGTGATTCAACCACCCCACCCTAAGAACTTTGTGTGTTATATTGTAGCCAGCTGTTCTCTATATATTTTTCTGTTTTCCCTTGTTCTTGTTACTCCCTCAGCCTAAAATACTGTTCCTCTCCCCCTCCTTTTCAGTAAGTTGAAATGCTAGTACTCATGTTTCAAGGTTCCAATGAAACGCCAGCTCCTCCATGGAGTTTAGCATCAATGTAAGTTATCATAGTTATGCACAGATGAGTCAGGCATGTTTGCTTCTCTGAAAATACTTTGAATATCAAAACATGAAAAAAATGCATGTTTTAAACATTTGCTGGATAGAAAACAATGCTAGGTAGAAAAAAGTAGAACACAAAACTATTTTAAACACCAGTTACACTAAATTTTAAATGTATGTATAAATATATGTGTATGTTTATACATTTATATATGTATATATATGCACACATATACATATATATCTATTGACAGAGACAGAGACTGATAGGAATACTTGAGCTTGATGTTTATTAAGCTTCTAACATTTTTTTAATCAGGCAGGATGAGTACTTCTTTACAAAATTATTATAATGATACTTGTTAGGTTCATTATCTTTCATCAAGATGCTTGCTTGAGCTTAAACATGTTTCCATTTTAAAACTTAACCATATTAGGTCTAGTTGTAGGAGGTCAGCCAGATGCTTCTCCTTCCTTTTCCTGTGTTGACTGGCTTAGTTGGAGCGGCCTGTTTCCTGGTCACGTCTGTCTAACCATAGTCATAGGTCGTGAGCAGTCCCCTCAACTATAAAATAAAGGCATTGCTCTAGATGACTATTAGATGGGTGAATCGATGATCTTCAGGGTTCTGTCCACGCTCTGTATTCTGAGATACTTTCCACTCATGAGACAGAAAAAATGTTTAAGGAGACAGCAAAGTGCTGTTTGTTCTCTGCTCTAGGGTTTCCCTGGTGGCTCAGGCAGTAAAGAATCTGTCTGCAATGCAAGAGACCCAGCTTTAATCCCTGGGTCAGGAAGATCTCCTGGAGAAGGGACTGGCTTCCCGCTCCAGTATCCTTGCCTGAGGAGCCTGGCAGGCCACAGTCCATGGGATCACAGAGTTGAACACAACTGAGCAACAAACACTTTTTTGACTAGCACCTTCACTGGTGTCAAGCAGCCAGTTTCTGCTTTTATTAACTCTGAACTGCCGAAAGATACCGTGTGGGGGTTAGTACACTGGGCTTCCGATCCACATGCACCACTACCTCTGGGCCTTGGACGCGGCCCTTTCTGTCACTGAGCGTCTGTTTGCCTATCTGTGAAATGATGAAGGTCAGACTAGATGCTCTTTGAGCTTCTTTGCAGATGTAATTTCATAATTGATATGTGTGAAATATCCAAGGATTTTTTACCGTATAATCACAGACACATATTTCAAAGTTAAAGAAATCATTAGAATATAACTATTCACAAAAGAGTTTTTCCTTCATAAAGTGGTGTAGATATAAAATGGGAGCAGGAAGGGAGAAAATGCAGGAAGGTATGTGTGATTGAGGGATAGCCTGGCCCCATCACTTACTTCAACTCACCTTAATATTTTTTCTCTTCTGATGAATATTTCTCAAGTTTTAAAATTGTTACCTTTAGTAATATAAAGCAAAAATCTTGAGAATCTCTTCTAGGAAATTAAAATGTTGGGATTGATTTTAAATATGCACAAATTTAGATCAGTCTAGAAGTAGTAGGTGGGCTGCCATCTATGGGGTCACACAGAGTCGGGCACAACTGAAGCGACTTAGCAGCAACAGCAGCAGAAGTAGTAGAATATGTCTCAAATATATGAACTCTAATAATCATTATAGAGATTTCTTAAGAGAGAGACTCAAGTCTAAACAAGAGAGCCACACTTTAATTTCAAAGGACAAACTAATATTTGATATATGATACAAGTTCAAGATCAGATCAGATCAGTCACTCAGTCGTGTCCAACTCTCTGTGACCCCATGAACTGCAGCACGCCAGGCCTCCCTATCCATCACCAGCTCTCGGAGGTCACTCAGACTCACATTCATCGAGTCAGTGATGCCATCCAGCCATCTCATCCTCTGTCGTCCCCTTCTCCTCCTGCCCCCAATCCCTCCCAGCATCAGAGTCTTCTCCAATGTGTCAACTCTTCGCATGAGGCGGCCAAAGTACTGGAGTTTCAGCTTTAGTATCATTCCTTCCAAAGAAATCCCAGGGCTGATCTCCTTCAGAATGGACCGGTTGGATCTCCTTGCAGTCCAAGGGACTCTCAAGAGTCTTCTCCAACACCACAGTTCAAAAGCATCAATTCTTCGGCACTCAGCCTTCTTCACAGTCCAGCTCTCACATCCATACATGACCACAGGAAAAACCATAGCCTTGACTAGGCGAACCTTTGTTGGCAAAGTGATGTCTCTGCTTTTGAATATGCTATCTAGGTTGGTCATAACTTTCCTTCCAAAGAGTAAGCGTCTTTTAATATCATGGCTGCAGTCACCATCTGCACTGATTTTGGAGCCCAGAAAAATAAATTCTGACACTGTTTCCACTGTTTCTCCATCTATTTCCCATGTAGTGATGGGACCAGATGCCATGAGCTTCGTTTTCTGAATGTTGAGCTTTAAGCCAACCTTTTCCCTCTCCACTTTCACTTTCATCAAGAGGCTTTTGAGTTCCTCTTCACTTTCTGCCATAAGGGTGGTATCATCTGCATATCTGAGGTTATTGATATTTCTCCCGGCAATCTTGATTCCAGCTTGTGTTTCTTCCAGTCCAGCATTTCTAATGATGTACTCTGCATACAAGTTAAATAAACATGGTGACAATATACAGCCTTGACGTACTCCTTTTCCTATTTAGAACCAGTCTGTTGTTCCATGACCAGTTCTAACTGTTGCTTCCTGACCTGCATACAAATTTCTCAAGAGGCAGATCAGGTGGTCTGGTATTCCCATCTCTCTCAGAATTTTCCAGAGTTTATTGTGATCTACACAGTCAAAGGCTTTGGCATAGTCAATAAAGCAGAAATAGATGTTTTTCTGGAACTCTCTTGCTTTTTCGATGATCCAGCGGATGTTGGCAATTGGATCTCTGGTTCCTCTGCCTTTTCTAAATCCAGCTTGAACATCAGGAAGTTCACGGTTTACATATTGCTGAAGCCTGGCTTGGAGAATTTTGAGCATTACTTTACTAGCGTGTGAGATGAGTGCAATTGTGCGGTAGTTTGAGCACTCTTTGGCATTGCCTTTCTTTGGGATTGGGATGAAAACTGACCTTTTCCAATCTTGTGGCCACTGCTGAGTTTTCCAAATTTGCTGGCATATTGAGTGCAGCACTTTCACAGCATCATCTTTCAGGATTTGGAATAGCTCAACTGGAATTCCATCACCTCCACTAGCTTTGTTCCTAGTGATGCTTTCTAAGGCCCACTTGACTTCACATTCCAGGATGTCTGGCTCTAGGTCATCGATCACACCATCATGATTATCTGGGTCGTGAAGATCTTTTTTGTACAGTTCTTCTATGTATTCTTGCCATCTCTTCTTAATATCTTCTGCTTCCGTTAGGTCCATACCATTTCTGTCCTTTATTGAGACCATCTTTGCATGAAATGTTCCTTTGGTATCTCTGATTTTCTTGAAGAGATCCCTAGTCCTTCCCATTCTGTTGTTTTCCTCTATTTCTTTGCATTGATCGCTGAAGAACGCTTTCTTATCTCTTCTTGCTATTCTTTGAAACTGCATTCAGATGTTTATATCTTTCCTTTTCTCCTTTGCTTTTCGCTTCTCTTCTTTTCACAGCTATTTGCAAGGCCTCCCCAGACAGCCATTTTGCTTTTTGCATTTCTTTTCCATGGGGATGGTCTTGATCCCTGTCTCCTGTACAATGTCACGAACCTCATTCCATAGTTCATCAGGCACTCTATCTATCAGATCTAGGCCCTTAAATCTATTTCTCACTTCCACTGTATAATCAAAAGGGATTTGATTTAGGTCATACCTGAATGGTCTAGTGGTTTTCCCTACTTTCTTCAATTTAAGTCTGAATTTGGCAATAAGGAGTTCATGGTCTGAGCCACAGTCAGCTCCTGGTCTTGTTTTTGCTGACTGTATAGAGCTTCTCCATCTTTGGCTGCAAAGAATATAATCGATCTGATTTCGGTGTTGACCATCTGGTGATGTCCATGTATAGAGTCTTCTCTTGTGTTGTTGGAAGAGGGTATTTGCTATGACCAGTGCATTTTCTTGGCAAAATTCTGTTAGTCTTTGCCCTGCTTCATTCCGTATTCCAAGGCCAAATTTGCCTGTTACTCCAGGTGTTTCTTGACTTCCTACTTTTGCATTCCAGTCCCCTATAATGAAAAGGACATCTTTTTTGGGTGTTAGTTCTAAAAGGTCTTGTAGGTCTTCATAGAACCGTTCAACTTCAGCTTCTTCGGCGTTACTGGTTGGGGCATAGACTTGGATTACTGTGACATTGAATGGTTTGCCTTGGAAACGAACAGAGATCATTCTATCATTTTTGAGATTGCATCCAAGTACTGCATTTTGGACTCTTTTGTTGACCATGATGGCCACTCCATTTCTTCTGAGGGATTCCTGCCCACAGTAGTAGATATAATGGTCCTCTGAGTTAAATTCACCCATTCCAGTCCATTTACAAGTTCAAAGTACCTTACAATTGCACTTGTTTCACGTGCTGGCAAGGTAATGCTTAAAATCCTTCAAGCTAGGCTTCAGCAGTATGTGAATCAAGAACTTTCAGATGTACAAGCTGGATTTAGAAAAGGCAGAGGAACTAGAGGTTAAATTGCCAACACCCATTGGATCATAGAAAAAGCAAGAGAATTCCAGAAAAACATCGGCTTCATTTACTACACTAAAGCCTTTGGCTATGTGCGTATAACAAACTGTGGAAAATTCTGAAAGAGGTGGAAATACCAGACCACTTTACCTGCCTCCTGAGAAACCTGTATGCGGGTCAAGAAGCAACAGTTAGAACCAGACATGGAATAACGGACTGTTTCAACGTTCGGAAAGGAGTATGTCAAGGCTGTATGTTGTCACCCTGCTTATTTAACTTATATGCAGAGTACATCATGTGAAATACTGGAATGGATATATCTATCACAAGCTGGAATCAAGACTGCCGGAAGAAATACCAACAACCTCAGATAAGTAGATGATACTCCCCTAATGGCAGAAAACAAAGAGGAACTAAAGAGCCTCTTGATGAAGGTGAAAGAGGAGAGTGAGAAAGCTGATTTAAAACTCAACATTAAGAAAACTAAGATCATGCCATCCAGTCCCATCACTTCATGACAAATAGATAGGGAAACAATGGAAACAGTGAGAGACTTTATTTTCTTGGGCTCCAAAATCACCGCAGATAGTGATTGCAGCCATGAAATTAGGACACTTCTTCCTTAGAAGAAAAGCGATGACAAACCTAAACAGCATATTAAAAAGCCCACACATCACTTTGCTGACAAAGGTACATCTAGTCAAAGCTATGATTTTTCCAGTAGTCATGTACAGTTGTGAGAGTTGGACCATGAAGAATGCTAACTGCCAAAGAATTGGTGCTTTTGAACTGTGGTGCTGGAGAAGACTCTTGAGAGTCCTTGGACTGCAAGGAGATCAAACCAGTCAATCCTAAAGGAAATCAACCCTGAATATTCTTTGGAAGGACTGATCCTGAAGCTGAAGCTCCAATACTTTGGCCACCTGATGTGAAGAGCCAATTAATTGTACAAAACCCTGATGCTGGAAAAGATTGAAGGCAAGAGGAGAAGGGGGCAATAGGGGACAAGATGGTTCCATGGCATCACTGACTCAATGGACATAAGTTTGAGCAGACTCTGGGAGATGGTGAAGGATGGGGAAGCCTGGCATGCTGCAGTCCATGGAGTCACAAAAAGTTGGACATGACTTAGCAACTGAAAAAAAAAATTTGATTCCAGAGTTGCTTCTGTTGTATATAATTGTTAATGTTTAAACAAGTATTTCTTTCCTAGTAATTAGGTTTTTTTTTTTCCATTTTGATGGGTAGTCATAAATATTAACCACCAGCAGTGCAGGGATAATTTATATTCAAATTGTCAGACATCACTCTGTGAACACATAAAATAATTTAAATTTATTTAGAACCTTTTATCCTGAAGTGCTCTACACATATTTCTTTATAATCTGATTGCAGGCTATATATAGGCCTCTCCTACCTGAAACAGAGCAGCAACCAAAGTAATTAAAGAATACAGCTTCAAAAAAGTAGAAGAAAGAAGGAAATGTATTTTTTACTTGTTCCTCTATTCTCTTATCCCTATAGGATTGGAGAATCCATGTTGACCAAATGCACCAGCACAAAAGTGGGATTGAATCTGCTCTAAAGGAAACCAAGGTATGCGAATTACTTCAGATGAGTCCGTGAGTCCATTTAGTCATCTCTGAAGTACCTGTTAAGGGAAGACATGAAAGAAAAGTGGCACAGCCCTTACCCTTGAGGAGTTTACTGATCAAATATACCATATTATATTTCAACAGCCCTAAGATTTAAACCGACTAAAGAAAGGTTAACTATTTAAAAGGTGTGTGTGTGTATATATATATATAGTTTATTGCATACTTTATGCAATATATATATATATATAGTTTATTGCATACTTTAGATATAGTTTATTTATATATGTAGGCATGTTAGAATCATTTCATCATTCTTTCCTCTTTGAGTCCCAAAGAATAACAGAGCGCCAGGCCAGCAATGCCTAGAACCTACAGCTTCTGGGCTTGCTGCCCTGCCAGTAATAGGGACTTTTGGAGATTACCACAAGGAAGCCAAGCTGGAGTAAGGTTCTGGTTCCAAGACTGGAGCTGTAAGTTTGGTTTGGTTTGGTTTGAACAGTAGAAGTTTATTTTCCCACAGCTCCAGAGGCTAGAAGTCTGATATCGGGATGCCAGCATGACCAGGTTATAGGGAGGGCTCTCACATGGGGAAAGAGAGCTATGATGTCTCTTCCTTATAACACCACCAGTTCTGCGAGCTCCACTCTGATGATCTCATTTAATCAAAATCACCTCCTAAAAGGCTCCAATACAGTCACTTGAGGGGAGATGGGGGAAAGGAAGGCATCAACATATTAATTTCAGAAAACACAATTCAATCATAGCATAAGGTTGCTTATGCCAAAGTATGAATCTCCTATAGAACCTCTTATTCCCTCTGGATACCACTCAAAACTGGCATCTTTTTTGTGTCACCCAGTGATGTCACTGCAGACTAGAGCGATAAGTTTAATGATCTACTTCCAGCTGCAATATTCCAGTCATCTTTGAATTGTGCTTGTAAGAAAATCATGTTATTCCCTTACCTACTTTGATTGTGAACTTTAAAGCAAATTCCACTCACACACATTTTGGATTTGCATAAGGACAAATAAATCAACTAACACTACCAGGTGCTTTTTAATTTTAACATTCTGCAGAGTGTGACTAAAATAATTCTCCTTGCAGACTTTTTTGTTACTGAAAATTTCAAACTGTTTCATCTTTTTCATTTGTAACTAAGAATTTGTGGGCTGAACAGAGGGAGATTTAACCCATTTAAAACTACTTTGGAAAAACATATTTGTGCATTCTTTGCCTATTAAAATTTCATGAAATTTCTAGGGATTTTTGGACAGACTTCATAATGAAATTAGCAGGACTCTGGAAAAGATTGGCAGCCGAGAAAAATACATCAACAATCAGCTCGAGCACTTGGTTCAGGAATATCGCGCGGCTCAAGCCCAGCTGAGTGAGGTAACTGAAGACTGACACCTGGGGCTCATTCCAGTTCATGACTCTGATCCCTAAACTTGACACAGCACTTCTCTTCTAGAGGGTCATGCAGTACTTTTCACAAACAGCAGCATAATAATTCTCTGCCCGCATTCGGAAGCAAATGGAACTTGTCATCTCCATTTTACGTGTGATAGAAATGACATCCTAGGAGTCTTTAAAATGCATTTCTTCATCTGATTGAAGTAAAAGAAGTCATATATTCCTTAGAAAAGGAACAGAGTGTCAGGACACCTGGTTTTGTTTCTAAGTCTGCTGTTAATTTACTGTCTGAGTAGGAGGAAGTAGAAGAGTATGCATTTACATGTGTCAGGGAGAAAAGACAGCCTTGCCATAATGGCTTACAACCACATAATAAGGGATATGAAAGCAAGACACATTCAAAGACAGCAGTTTAATTAATTAAATGAGCACATTTTTTGATCCTTTCAAAGTTTCAGAAATTCAACCAAAAATAAAATAAAAACCTTCATCCTTTGAAAGCAGCCGTGCTTTGTTCCAGCGGTAGGGATCTAATGGCTTTTCTCCGGGATTTACGCTCCCCACTTTCCTGATGTTGAGGAAGACCACTAAGAGCACTTACCGAAGGCAGTTGGAGGCAGACAAGGTTAGAAGGAGAAAAGAATGGGAATAAACTGGAGATACTTCTGTATTAATACTTTTAGGAGTTCTCAAAGACAAAGCAGAAACTAACCTTCACACTTTTTATTGTTTGTTTAATTAACTGTTCACACATATACACACGTATTCATGGGTATTTTTACTTTTAAAATGCTGTAAAAAGTCTCTGATTAAAACCACCCTGTATTTCTCAAACACTGACACTAAATAATTGTTAAATTAGTTCCCAAGAACATATTCTGTATTGTCATACTGCTTGTTAAATCTTACTAATTACTGATTCTGATGTTCTATTGTTTTTGAGAAGGAGTTTTCTCTGCATAGTAGGCAGATTAGATCAACCAAGAGCCATTGTCTAAACTGTTTAGGAATGGCTGAGGACAAATTTTTATTGTGAATTGTGGCCCTGTGTGTTTCACAGTCAGTATATGGTGATTAAGGGAGTTCACCCTTATATAGTGTTTTCATTAAATACATGGTGCCTGTTAGGAACGTTCAAATAGCTGCTGTTAAAATGTCACTTTTCACAAATGTATTCACAGACAAGGAAGAGGGTTGTCATAAAATGATACGCAGAAATTGTAAATACAAAGAGGTCATATTTAAGTAATCTGCTTGTTTTGATTTTGCCATTAAACAAAATATTTTCTCCCTCAGGCAAGGGAGCGTTACCAGCAGGGAAACGGTGGAGTAACTGAAAGGACCAGAATCCTGTCTGAGGTACACGCTGTGTTCACCCAGATTCTCACCTGGCAGCAGGGCCCTGGTGTTGACAGCCATGGATGGGTTAAACTGCTACAGCCATGCTTGTTTACTTTAGTAATTGCTTCCTGTGGCTCTAAATCCTTTTCTTCAGGAGAAAAATCCCTAAATTTTCTTTTCAATGAATCGGTTAGGTATTTATGTATCTATTTATTGCCACAAAATGCCTAAAATTGTTTTACTAAATGTAATGTAAAACATGCTGATGATATTAGCACGTTTATAACCTTCCTTAATCTTTTTAAAAACATAATAATTATAATTAATATATAGAAGAGTTAAGTATTTACTTAAATGTCTATAGTAAATTTTAATGTTAGTATTTAAGATATAATTTTTTTAATGATTGTTGTTGATAACTTGTATGTGATCCTATTTCTCTGTCCACAAATTGAGACGGGCATTTAACCCTTTTCCTTCTAAAGACTTTTCAGAAGAGATTTTTAGAATATTTTTAGAATAGTCTAAAAAGAAGACTTTTTAGAATGTTTACATACATTGTTGTATTTACTTTCATCATTTTGCAAGTGATGGAAGACCTAATATATATTAGTTATATTAATAATACATGTATTATATTTTATGTATTAGGTCTTACCTTTAAATATGTGTGTGTGTGTGTGTGTGTGTATATTTTAATAATGTATACTCCCACTCCTCACTGAAGAGCTGAGAGGAAAAAAGACCTGACAAGATCAGTAGCCAGTGTGGGACTAAAGTCTGTCTTTGGATACACTCAAGTATAATTGTTACAAACTTTTCTAAATAGTGGGCTTCCTAGGTGGCTCAGTGGTAAAGAATCCACCTGCCAGTGCAGGAGACACAGGAGATGTGGGTTCAATACCTGGGTCAGGAAGATCCCCTGGAGAAGGAAATGACAACCCACTTCAGGATTCTTGCCTAGAGAATCCCATGGACAGAGGTGGGCTATAGTCCATGGGGCTACAAAGAGTCTGACATGGCTGAGCAAACAGAGCACACACACACACACACACACACACATTTCTATACAGCAGAATTAAGCTTTTTCTCTGGAGATTATTTGAGGAGTAAATAGTTATTTTAAAATAATAAACATATTACTTTAGAAATATTTAGACTCTAGTCCTGTGGTGCTTCTAGGCAGATAAAACATTATACAGAACTAAAGTGCTCACTTACGTTAGGTAAATTAACACTGGAAGGGAGTCCAGGGAACCATTTACTTCTTTCAGAGTATGCGGTTATCCCCAGTTGTAACATTTCAGATGCCTGAACAAAATTAATTTGCTTTACTTGGTTGTGTACTTTATTCCCAAGGAAGTTTTTACTCACCAGTATGATAAAAAATAAAAGACTACTAAGTTACAATAATTATGGTTTGGTTCTAGATTGTATCAAAGTTTTTTCAGTTTTTTAAAGGTGATACTTTCTACCAATATTAATTCTAGTTTGGAATTTTGCTAATAACAGAGACTATATAGTACAATTTTGAGTATGATGTAGACCTGTATAGCAGCACAGTATGCCTCTTGGAGTTCATGGTTTGGATAAAGCAGTTAGAATATTTTTACATATAGCCATATGGCATAAAAGTTATTTTTAGTGTCCTATAGTGGAAGAGGTGGCATATTCTCTTACAAAACTATAATATTAAAAAATATACCTAATCTTTAGAATTAGCAAAGCCTTTAGGATGTTTATGGTATTTTAATTAATAACTAGTCATTAGAGACTTGCATGGTAGATGCTGTGAGATAACTGCAAGACTTAAGTGCCTAATGCCTAAAAAAAAAAAAAAAAAAAAAAACTTAAATCTTTTTTTTCTATCATGTTACAACCTGAGACAGTTAATGAAAAACTAATTTGGTGACGTCAGTGTCAGACTTTATTTTTCTGGGCTCCAAAATCACTACAGATGGTGATTGCATCCATGAAATTAAAAGAGGCTTACTCCTTGGAAGGAAAGTTATGACCAACCTAGATAGCATATTCAAAAGCTGAGACATTACTTTGCCAACAAAGGTCGATCTAGTCAAGGCTATGGTTTTTCCAGTGGTCATGTATGGATGTGAGAGTTGGACTGTGAAGAAAGCTGAGCACCAAAGAATTGATGCTTTTGAACTGTGGTGTTGGAGAAGACTCTTGAGAGTCCCTTGGACTGCAAGGAGATCCAACCAGTCCATTCTGAAGGAGATCAGCCCTGGGTGTTCTTTGGAAGGAATGATGCTAAAGCTGAAACTCCAGTACTTTGGCCACCTCATGCGAAGAGTTAACTCATTGGAGAAGACTCTGACGCTGGGAGGGATTGGGGGCAGGAGGAGAAGGGGACGACAGAGGATGAGATGGCTGGATGGCATCACTGACTCGATGGACGTGAATCTGAGTGAACTCTGGGAGTTGGTGATGGACAGGGAGGCCTGGCATGCTGAGATTCATGGGGTCACAAAGAGTCGGACACGACTGAGCGACTGAACTGAACTGAACTGACTGAACAATAGGAGCACACTTAGAAGATAAAAAGCTTAACATGTCTGCATACTTTATCTTATTGTTCAAATTGGGAAGCCCAAATTATGTCCTGCTGCAAGTCACTTCAGTTGTGTTCAACTCAGCGTGACCCCATAGATGGCAGCCCACCAGGCTCCCCCGTCTCTGGGATTCTCCAGGCAAGAACACTGGAGTGGGTTGCCATTTCCTTCTCCAATGCATGAAAGTGAAAAGTGAAAGTGAAGTCACTCAGTCGTGTCTGACTCTTAGTGACCCCATAGACTGCAGCCTACCAGGCTCCTCCGTCCGTGGGATTTTCCAGGCAAGAGACTGGAGAGAGGTGCCATTGCCTTCTCCAAAATTATGTCCAGGATACTGCTATATCTTTGTATTCCTTTATGTGTATTATGTCTGAATTATTTGTCTTAATACATCATTCAAAAATTTGGAAGTTTCTTTAAAATCCAGCGCTCATGAGAACTTTTGTTTTCAATGAAAGGTTACAGAAGAGCTAGAAAAGGTGAAACAAGAAATGGAAGAAAAAGGCAGCAGTATGACTGATGGTGGTAAGTACACACTAATTTTAGGAAGAAAATAAGCAAAAGAAGTGTCTCTCCAGCAAAAGAGACACTGATGTATAGAACAGACTTTTGGACTCTGGGACTGGGAGAGGGTGGGACGATTGGGGAGAATAGCATTGAAATATGTATAATATCATATCTGAAACGAGTCAGTCCAGGTACGATGCCCTATAACAGATGCCTGGGACTGGAGCACTGGGATGACCTGGAGGGATGGTTTGGGAAGGGGGGAGGGAGGAGGGTTCAGGATGGGGAACACGTGTAATCTGGTGGCGGATCCATCTCGATGTATAGTAAAAGTAATACAATATTGTAAAGTTAAGAAAAATTAAAAAAATAATAATAATAATAAAATAAAAAAAAACCACCCATTTAAAGTTAAAAAAAAATAAAAAATAAAAATTAAAAAAAAAAAAAGAAGTGTCTCTCCCTAAGAAATGTATTTTTTAGAAGGTGTTAATAAATAGGAAGTCTCCTTTTTAAAATGAATTTGTTTGAAGGAGGGGTACATGGTACAAAAATGATGTCTGATAATCAGTGTACTATTTTCCTTATAAATGAGCTGAGAAAAGTCATTTTTACTATCATTCAGGATTTTATTCAAACTATATCTGTCCAGAAGTAGGGTAGAAAATATTTAAATATACACTTTGATATGTCTGTGTTAAAAAAGTAATATTTTGTTCTATTTTCATCCAGTGAGATTCATCATTCCATTTTATTGTACAAAAACACTCAGTGTAGGTGGTAATGTGATGACTCCCTTTTTACTCACCCCCAGTAGGCCTGATGGGCAAGGGTCAGATAGGGAAGAATTACTATTCCGACAGTAATCATCCTCCATTGTGAGCTAGTTACTTTGACATGGCCTGGTGGTGATTGCCCAAAGGCCTTTCTATGTTCTAGAAAGATTTTTAGAGTTCTAATGGTACATACTGAGTGATCTTTCAAAAGGTGATGTATAGAGGGTTTGCAGTATGTTTGAATGAGCCCATTAGCTGTGTCTCAAAGTAATTCTTTCTTCCCTTTGCATCCCTTTTTTAATCTCCTTTCTCCCATAGTATCCTTTTTTCCTTAGACAAATATACTAGCCCATTAAAAAATACTGAAGAAATCATTATATACCCCTTTAGCAACTCTTCCTCTAGAAAAGAAGTTCAGCCTCAGTACATCAAATGCTACATCATTTCCCAGCCTAGAAATTTCAGGTGTTTAAAATGCCACAGCAAAACTGTGTGAATGTCAGTAAATTGTTGGATATGTTTTTAACCCTATTTTTGGCTTAAGACAAAGTGAGGAAAATGTCATACCATTCTGTAATAAACTGATACTCCAAATGAAAATTTTTATTCCATGTTATTTTCATTCTGCAGCTCCTCTGGTGAAGATTAAACAGAGCTTAACGAAGCTGAAGCAAGAAACCGTTCAGATGGACATTAGAATCGGTGTTGTAGAACACACATTACTCCAGTCGAAACTGAAGGAAAAGTCCAACATGACAAGAGACATGCATGCCACAATCATTCCAGAATCTGCAATAGGCTCTTATTAAAACATACCATTTTTCATGCTTCTGATGATTGGTTTTTTATCAGATCAGATCAGTCGCTCAGTCGTGTCCGACTCTTTGCGACCCCATGAACTGCAGCACGCCAGGCCTCCCTATCCATCACCAGCTCTCGGAGGTCACTCAGACTCACATTCATCGAGTCAGTGATGCCATCCAGCCATCTCATCCTCTGTCGTCCCCTTCTCCTCCTGCCCTCAATCCCTCCCAGCATCAGAGTCTTCTCCAATGGTCAACTCTTCGCATGAGGTGGCAAAATACTGGAGTTTCAGCTTTAGTATCATTCCTTCCAAAAAATCCCAGGGCTGATCTCCTTCAGATGGACTGGTTGGATCTCCTTGCAGTCCAAGGGACTCTCAAGTCTTCTCCAACACCACAGTTCAAAAGCATCAATTCTCGCGCTCAGCCTTCTTCACAGTCCAGCTCTCACATCCATACTGACCACAGGAAAGACCATAGCCTTGACTAGGCGAACCTTTGTTGGCAAGTGATGTCTCTGCTTTTGAATATGCTATCTAGGTTGGTCATAATTTCCTTCCAAGGAGTAAGCGTCTTTTATTTCATGGCTGCAGTCACCATCTGCAGTGATTTTGGAGCCAGAAAAATAAAGTCTGACACTGTTTTCACTCTTTCTCCATCTATTTCCCATGTAGTGATGGGACAGATGCCATGATTGTTTTCTAATGTTGAGCTTTAAGCAATCTTTTCACTCTCCACTTTCACTTTCATCAAGAGGCTTTTTAGTTCCTCTTCACTTTCTGCCATAAGGGTGGTATCATCTGCATATCTGAGGTTATTGATATTTCTCCCAGCAATCTTGATTCCAGCTTGTGTTTCCTCCAGTCCAGCATTTCTCATGTGTACTCTGCATATAAGTTAAATAAACATGGTGACAATATGCAGCCTTGACGTACTCCTTTTCCTATTTGGAACCAGTCTGTTGTTCCATGACCAGTTCTAACTGTTGCTTCCTGACCTGCATACAGATTTCTCAAGAAGCAGATCAGGTGGTCTGGTATTCCCATCTCTCTCAGAATTTTCCATAGTTTATTTATAAAAATGGTTTTTTATAAAAAATCATATTTCATGTTGCATAGATTACAAAGCACAGTTATTCCTCTTAAAGCATGTTGTTGGGTATTTTTTTACATATATACACACATATTGTATCATGATGATTATGGATGGTCAAAACTTTTAAATTGAATATAATATTTAATAAAGTAATTTAAAATTCTCACTTTCAAAGCAGCTTTCACTAATCATTACATATAGTAAAGCCCTGACCTGGTGGCTCACTGTTCTTATGGTTCCTTGAATTTGAGGGAGAGGAACATGGTGCAGAGTGGGCAGGACCCATGCTTTCTGCAGGTGCTGCGGCTGCTGTCAGCACGTGGACCTTTGGCACAAGCCAGCCCCTTCCGTTTGATACACACACAGTGATCTCAAGTGTTTCTGCTCCCAGATGCAGCCAGCAATGGCTGGGAATTCTTTCCAAAATTCCAAACTACCTTTGCCTCAACTTTATGGTTACCTAAAATTACATTTTTTAAAAAAAGCATAAGAATAAAACTTCAGTATATTTATTAACATTTGAAGTTTATTATTTACCATGACCATTTCATGACTAAGCTGATTTTATATCTACTATGATCTAAGGTTCCCTGATAAAAAATAAATATTTCAGTCATGTTTGATTATGTTCCTGTAGTGAATAAAAATGTACATACCTTTCTCAGTTCTACTTTTTTCTGTGGTATCAGATATACTAAAGAGTCATTTTGTAGCAGAAGGAAGGATAGCAAGTCATGTCACAATCAGCCTCCTGGTACTGGCAGTCTTTACTTACACATCTTACTGAGCAACTTTCTCATCTGGGATTTCTAAGTTGGTGACATAAGCAATATGAGAGTGACCGGACTGATGAGATGTGCTCAAACCAGAAGATAGCCCACACTTATTTTTTGAAAATAAGGGGGAAACAAGGATCTAGTGATAAATTTTGATTAGAATACTATATATATATGTGTGTGTGTGTGTGTCGGAGAAGCCAATGGCACCCCACTCCAGTACTCTTGCTTGGAAAATCCCATGGACGGAGGAGCCTGGTAGGCTGCAGTCCATGGGGTCGCTAAGAGTCGGACACGACTGAGCGACTTCACTTTGAATTTTCACTTTCATGCATTGGAGAAGGAAATGGCAACCCACTCCAGTGTTCTTGCCTGGAGAATCCCAGAGACGGGAGAGCCTGGTGGGCTGCCATCTCTGGGGTCGCACAGAGTCGGACACAACTGAAGTGACTTAGCATAGCATAGCATAGCATATGTGTGTGTGTATGCATATATGTGTGTGTATATATATATATATGACAGAAAAAATAAAATCTTATTTTTCATTGTATTATTTCCACCCTGCTTTCTTTTTAGCCTTTACTTTCCATATATATACCCTCACACACACAAATCTTTTTCTTTCAAACTTTCTAGTTTAAGATTACATTTAGATAAATGAGTATGCATAAACTATTCTTCTACTCGAGTGAAAGTGAAAGTCCTGACTCTTTGTGACCCCATGGACTATACACTCCATGGAGTTCTCCAGGCCAGAATACTGGAGTGGGTAGCCTTTCCCTTCAGGGAATCTTCCCAACCCAGGGATCAAACCCAGGTCTCCCACGTTGCAGGCAGATTCTTTACCAGCTGAGCTATCAGGGAAGCCCATTACTCAAGAGGGTGGCAATCAATACAATGGCAAAGTCAGTTTATTTAATTTGGGATAATAGGTAGTTTGAAACGAAGCCCCACATTTTTCCCTTCCTTTATGGTCACTGGGAGGTGCAGAACAGAAAGACCAAAACCTAACTTTTGGACCCACAAACTTAACAGCAGTTTCCTTGGAACTTATTTGCATAGGTATTGTCTTGGCTAAGTAGTAAAGTGAAGAATTCAATCAATGCAGAGACCCCTCCTAGATAAATGAGAGCTCTCCATAAAATGTACTTTTACTCAGAGACAAAGTACACTCTTCATTTCATGCAAATGCAATAATCTAAGAACTCTTCCAATAACTAGTGTAAGCAACCTATTTTCACTTCCTTTGAAATAATCCAGTTTACTCAGGTTGGGCCAGGTGGTCCTCCTTTCAGTTCCCATAGAGCCCTGTGAATAACAAAACTTGTACTATATTGTCTTTATTTTTCCCTCCATCATCTCTAATAGATTGAGCTGCTTGAAGATAAGGAGAAAATCTTTCTTGTTTCTGTGTTCCTAACCAGGTCTTAGCACATAGGGTGTGAGTAAGTGAATGGGTAGATGTATTGTGCAGTTCCAGAGTATATTGCAGGTCCTATTCTACAGCAGATTAATTTAATGTTATCAAGTCTGAGATCTGACACAGTTTCAAGATAATAATTATAAATCATAGGCCCAGGATTGGAATTGGCAGCATTAGTATGAATTCATGGATTTTTCATACATTTAGATTAATTGAAAATATAAATATTTATAGATATAGAAATACAAATACATATATACATGTGTTTACTAGTTCTGTCCTCCTAAGAGTGTCTAGAAACAGTGACAGTACAATAGCAATGAGAATACCTAGCACTCAGATCTTGGTTTCTAAATTTTCTACTTAATGAAAAAAATCAAAAACAAAAACAGCTTTCTTAGAAAAATTACTAATTCCTGGGCTGGGGCAGAGAAAGCACAAATGAGCCCGGAATTCTTTGCCAGAGAGTAAGGACACGTGCAAAGAAATGATGGGGATATGGCTAAAGGATGTAGACTGTAGAATATCATACTAGCCAATCTGGGACAACTGAGCATCAAAATAAATAATTATAGTAATAAATTATAACCCAGAGAATAAAACAACAAACTATGAGTCCATACAGGTAGAGATAAATGAATCAATGGCAGAAGAGAAGGGTCCTTACAGTACAATAACAGCTAAAGTAAAAGAAATAAGGCATTTAGAAATCACCATCTGGTGACTGCCACGCAGGTGTATCTCACAGATACTGCAGGTTCAATCCCAGGCTACCACCATAAAGCGAATAACACAATACAGTATATCACATGAATTTTTTAGTTTCCCAGAGCATGTAAAGGTTATGTTCACAATAAACTAGTCTCTATTGCCTGCAGTAACATTGTCTTTTAAAACTATATTGTACTATATTGTATATATTTTAATTAAAAATACTTTATTGCTAAAAACTGCTAACCATCATCTGAGGTTTACAAGTCATAGTAATAGAGAAGTTTAAATGTGAATAAATTGTGTTCCTTCCCAGGATGGTTGAGAAAGGATAGACAGGAAGGAGGGGAGAGGAAAGGTCTTCACTTCTGCTGGGACTTTTTAAATAGTCAAGAAGGAAAAGTACTCTTCAAGCAGAAAATTGAGAGACAAATTTGGATAATAGCTAATTATCTTGAGTAGCAAATAAGAAGGAATTTGATGGAGGAAAAAAAGATCACTAATCAGGAAATTTCCTGGTGTTCCAGTGATTAGGATTCCACGCTTCCACTGCAGAGGGCATGGGCTCAATGCTTGGTCAAGAACCAAGATCCCAAGTGCCACATGGCATGGCCAAAAAGGAAACAAAAAGATCACTGCTCATATAATAATAATAGTAAACATTTGAAGAATTAACTTTTCTTAATAATTACCCAAATGAACCACAGAGAATGAAATAAGCATTTCCAAAGCATGTTGGAAAAATGACACAGTATTACTGGTAATTTGAACTGGCCTCAGTTTACTTCTTTATGTACATTGTTGTTGTCTAGTTGTGTCCGACTCTTTGTAACCCCATGGACTGCAGTCCACCAGGCTCCTCTGTCCATGGAATTTTCCAGGCACAAATACTGGAGTGGGTTGCCATTTCTTGACATATGCTAAAACTAGTAGGTGAAAGTTTAATGAAAAACTGAGTATTTACATAATCTCAAAGCCCATGAGATATTCTACAGAGAGAAAAATCATAACTTGACAGTGGAGAAACCTGGGATATAACACTTTAAGGGATCAAAAGTTAACCTTACTAGCAGTGAGACAGATAGATATCATGTTTCTCCTGAAAAGAGCATACATTCCTGAAAGTGTATGACTTGAATCTGTTAATAGTCAGGAGCAAACATCAGACAAATCCAATGGAGGGATGTTTTACAAAATGGCCTCTGTTCTTCAAAAAAGTGTATCTGTGGCTGACTCACACTGCTGTATGGCAGAAGCCAGCACAATATGGTGGAGCAATTATCCTCCAATTAAATTTTTAAAAAATCAAGAGAGGCTGTGAAATTTAAAAAAAAAATTACAAGGTCATGAAAAACAGACTGAGGAATTGCTCCAGATTAAAGGAGGTGAAAGAGACATAATTAAATGCAACAAACAATTCAAGACTGAATACTGGGCAAAAAAAATAAAAAAGCCTTTATTTGTTAGAAAAGGACATTACTAAGACAGGTAAGATTAAGATCTATAGACTGGATAACAGTGTTAAATCAACATTATTTTTTTGGTATTTGTACTGGAGTTATATAAAAGGATGTCCTTTGTTTTAGCGATACACACAAGTATTTGGAGGCAAAGAAGCATCATGTCAGCAACTTGCTCTCAAATGGTTCAGGGAAAAAAATGTATACTCGTGTGTGTGTTTGCATATTCACATACATAGAAGAAGAATGATTTTTAAAATATGGTTAACATTTTGAGATTTGAGGGAATAATATATAGAAATATATAGAAATCCACTGTACATTTTTAGAACTTTTCTATAAATCTGAAATTATTTCAAAGTATAAAGCTAAAAAAATGATGGTTCTTGGAAATGATATGCTTCGTATAAAGTAAGTCTCCCTTTTATTCAAATAGGCAAACTTGTGTGAATCGTATGACCTCTCCAATAAAATTATATGGCCCATTGAACATGTCTTAAACTTACATAATCATTTATTCATTGATGAAGTAGGAACAACTTTCTGACACTTCTAAGGAACTATTTCTCTACTACCCTCTTAATTAACCTAGGTCAGCATTTCCCATAAGTTTAAACATAAGCAAATATTTCTATAACCAGTAAATTTGAAAAACATTAAACAAGTTTCATTTCCTTCAGGACTTCTCATCTACACTGTGAATCTGCAAACAGCAAATGTAGTTCTTTTTCTTTTTCACAAATAATGTAACAGCAGACCCTCTTCACTGAGAATGCCCTTTAAGAATGTATATTTAGGTAAACAGGTATGAAAAATCAGTGTGCAAATCTTAGATTATTTTCCAACCTTTTATTAGAACAGGTGGATCTGTGAAGGAAAACGAAAAAACATGTAATTCTCTGATTCAAAACTCTTTGCGTGACGTGGATGGGTTTGAATGCTGAGGGTCAGTAGACTAAGGATTTAGGAACCTTTGTTGAGAACCTAGGATTAAATGTCCAAATGCTTTTCTTCTTAAAACTCTTTTCTGCCAGCCTGAAATGCTTTTTGTGTTTTCTTTAAAGCAGTCTTCATTATAACAATGTGTTTCAAGTAGTTAGAAAGGATCCTCCCTATTTTGTGGTCAAATAACAATCATTGTCAAAGCTTTACCTTTTTAAAAACTGAATGTGCCCAACAACCAAGTCATAATTCCTAAAACTTTATATTTGGAAAAGTGGCATGATCTTTTAAAGGGTAAAATCAATTTTGGATTCACTAGTTTGCTGTCATTTGACAAGTCTTTTTACAAATACAGGGAAGAGGAGGGCAAGAACCATCTTAATGTGTTCATGTTAATGTGCTCTAAAGAATACATCTCAAGCATTAGATTTCCGTAATTGGGTGCTTTCAGTACAGACATGCAAAGTTCAAACCTGTGATTTGCTGAGTCACCGTTAGTACTTTATTTCAGGCCACCTTGGTCCACTCCATACTTTGTCCTTGCCCCTTTAAGAACTACAGTGAGACTTTCCAGTTGCTCCTCAATAGTGCCCTAGAGCTCATTATCTGCTTTTTCCCATCCCCTGTTTGAGAAACTATTGGATAAAATCTTCGTACATAGCCCCTACTCTACACGTCAGTAGTCAACAGCAAGTTATCACTTCCTTACCATACACAGCATTCTCTAGGTTGGAAACCTCTGAAGTTCCTAACTCTAGTATGGAATCAAATAGGCAACTTCTAAAAATATATATATATATATCCCATTTCCCAGCCCTCCTCTCCCTCAGATCTTATTGCACAGGTCTTGGGTGGAAACTTGAGTGGTCAGAAATTTTAAAAAAGCTCCTCAGGTGCCTTTGATGCAGCTAATCTAAGAACTCCTTTAAGGAATTACCACTCTAGAAATGTTTCCCGGCTATAAGTAAACAGATAAACTACCTTAGATCCAAAAGGGTCTTTAAAGAGGATCGAAATTAGTGCTTCTTCTGTGAGCTATCTTAAAATTAACCCCATCTGAAATGATTTTTAATAAAGTACCCTAGATTATTTACCACTAGAGTTTAAGACACACTAATATTAAAAACTGTCTCTAAAAAATAGTAAATCCAAAGCCATAAAAGGTTAAGTGCCCCGCCCATTTAACAAACCAAGATTACAAAGTACACAGTTTCCTAAGAGATTCTTAACAGTTTGGAGCAACTCTGAGGGAGCTTCATGTTCACAGCCCATCACCCATCCTGTCCCATCTATAGCCCAACACACAATTATACAGTCAGATTTCCATTCATAGCCGAAAACTACTGTTTCTCTACTCCCTGTATAAAGACTTTGGCATAGAACACTGCATGGGGAGTCCAGACACCTTGATTCCAATCCCAACTTTTCTAGTAATTTTATGCATGACTTTAAGGATGTTACTTATCTTCAGCATTAATTTTCTTCTTCTGAAATGTTAGGAGTAGGACTAACATATTCTGGATGCTTCTAGTCCTAAGATTGCATGATTTTAAATTTTAATAGGCCCACCTCCACTGTTTGTAGTAGCTTGCAATGGTGTACTAGCCCCTAAGAGCTCATTGTCAGAGATTCAGAAATTTTGAGAGTGGTTGTTAAACTGTTGTACCTTAAAATCAGCCATTAATGGGAGTATTTACACAATAGAAATTGGAAAACACTAAAAATCATGGCTTTAAAAAACAAAAAGACAAGAGGAGAACAAGATGACAGAGGAGTAGGTGGACGTGGAGTACATCTCTCTCCATGGAGTACATCTCTCTCCATTGATACATCAAGAATACACCTTCAGACACAGAAGTGCATGCAGAACACCAGCTGAGCACAGGAGGACCTGATCAGTGGAAAAAAATATATATAGAACCACGCAAAACTCAGTAGGACAAAAGAACTAGGTGGGAAAAACAGGATTGTTAGTAGGACTGGACTGGCCCTCAGTAGGTGGGGGAACTGAAGCAGGGTTCTGATCCCCAAATCAGACCAATTGTCTGAGTCAGAGGAGAAACATTTAAGGCTAAAACAGCTGATCTGTGGCAGCCTTAATGGAATGAGAATCAGACAGTCCTTGCCACAGCCATACATACCCCAGACAGGAACACTGGCCTCCTGGAAGGAGCAGCAGCTGGGAGCTGGAGTTTAGGGATTGTGGAGAAATCCCAGTGCCAGGGCTGCTGTTGACTGTGGAGAGACAGATCAAAGAGATGTGAGGGAGGAGATCACGGTGGGAATTGCCTTTAGAGGAAAGCCAGGCAGCCATGGAAGCAAGGTGAACTATCTGAAAAAGAACTCAGAATAATGACTACAAATGATAAAAAAAACTTGAAAACAAAATGGAGAAAATGCAAGAATCAATTAACAAAGACCTAGAAGAATTAAACAATAAATATACAGAGACAAGCAACACAATTACTGAAACTAAAAATACTCTAGAAGGAATCAATAGCAGAATATCTGAAGCAGAAGAACAAATCAGTGAACTGGAGGATAAAATGGTGGAAATAACTTCTGAAGAGCAGAATAAAGTAAAAAGAATGAAAATAACTGAGGACAGTCTCAGAGATCTCTGGGACTATATCAAATGCACCAACATTCGAATTATAGGGGTCCCAGAAGAAGAGAAAACGAAAGGGTATGAGAAAATTTTTGAAGAGGTTATAGTTGAAAATTTCCCCAACATGGAAAAGGAAATGGTCAATCAAGTCCAAGAGGCACAAAGAATCCCATACAGGATAAACCCAAGGAGAAACATGCCAAGACACATACTAATCAAACTAACAAAGACTAAACACAAAGAAAGAATATTAAAAGCAGCAAGGGAGAAGCAACAAATAACATACAAGGGAAACCCCATATGCTTAACAGCTGATCTTTCAGCAGAAACTCTGCAGGCCAGAAGGGAATGGCAGGATATATTTAAAGTACAGAAAGGGGAAAATCTACAACCAAGATAACTGTACCCAACAAGGATCTCATTCAAAATTGATGGAGAAATAAAAAGTGTTTCAGACAAGCAAAAGTTAAGAGAATTCAGTACCACCAAACTAGCTTTACAACAAATGTTAAAGGGTCTTATGTAGTCTAGAAGTACAAGAGAAGAAAAAAAAATCTACAAAATCAACCCCAAACAATTAAGAAAATGGCAATGGGAACATATATATTAATAATTACTTTAAATGAAAATGGATTAAATACTCCAACCAAAAGACACAGACTGGCTGAATGGAAACAAAAAACAAGACCCATATATATGCTGTCTACAAGAAACCCACTTCAGATCTCAAGACACATATAGACTGAAAGTGAGAGGATGGAAAAATATATTCCATGCAAATGGGAAGAAAAAGAAAGCTGGAGTAGCAATCCTCATATCAGACAAAATAGACCTTAAAATAAAATAGACTACAAGAGATAAGGAAGGACACTACATAATGATCAAGGGATTAATCCATGAGGAAGACATAACAATTGTAAATATCTATGCACCCAAGATAGCAGCACCTCAATACATAAGACAAACACTAACAGACATAAAAGGAGAAATTGACAGTAACACAATAATAGTAGGAGACTTTAACACCCCACTCACACTAATGGACAGATCATCAAAATAGAAAATTAATAAGAAAACACAAGTCTTAAATGATACATTAGATGAGATGGATCTCACTGATATCTTCAGGACATTCCATCCAAATGCAGAAGAGTACACCTTCTGCTCAAGTGCACACAGAACATTCTCTAGGATAGACCACATTTTGGGCCACAAATCAAACCTCAGTAAAATTAACAAAATTGAAATCATGTCAAGCTTCTTCTCCTACCACAATGCTATGAGACTAGATATCAATTATAAGAAAAAAACCATAAGAAACACAAGCACATAGAGATTAAACAACATGTTTCTAAATAACCAATAGGTTACTGAAGAAATCAAAAGGGAAATAAAAAAATTTCTAGAAACAAATGACAAAACACAACAACTCAAAACCTATGGGATGCAGCAAAAGCAGTTCTAAGAAGGAAGTTTATAGCAATACAATCCTACCTCAAGAAACAGGAAAAACATTGAACAGACAACCTAAATTTATGCCTAAAACTGGAAAAATAAGAACAAAAAACCCTGAAAATTAGTAGAAGAAAATAAATCATAATGATCTGAGCAGAAAACACAAATGAAAGAAACAATAGTAAAGATTAATAAAACTAAAATCTGGTTCTTTGAGAAGATAAACAAAATTGACAAACCTTTAGCCAGACTCATCAAGAAAAAAAGAGAGAAGAATCAAATCAACAAAATTAGAAATGAAAAAGGAGAGGTTACAACAAACAATGCAGAAATACAAAGGATTATAAGAGATTATTATGAACAATTATATGGCAACAAATAAAATGGATAACCTGGAAGAAATGGACAGATTCTTAGAAAAGTTCAATCTCCCAAGGCTGAATCAGGAAGAAATAGAATTTATGAACAACCCAATTACAAGAACTGAAATTGAAGCTGTGATCAAAAATCTCCCCCAAAAACAAAAGCCCAGGACCAGATGGCTTCACAGGAGAATTCTATCAAACTTTTAGAGAAGAGCTAATGCCTATCCTTCTAAAACTCTTTCAAAAAAATTGCAGAGGAAGGAACACTTCCAAACTCATTCTACAAGGCCACCATCACCCTGATACCAAAACCAGACAAAGAAAACACAAAAAAGAAAACTACAGGCCAATATCACTGATGAACATAGATGCAAAAATTCCTCAACAAAATTTTAGCAAACAGAATTCAGCAACACATCAAAAAGCTCATGCACCATGATTGAATTGGGTTTATTCCAGGGATGCAAGGATTCTTCAATATATGCAAATCAAACAATGTGATACACCATATTAACAAACTGAAAAATAAAAACCATATGATCATCTCAATAGATGCAGAAAAAGCCTTTGACAAAATTCAGCACCCGTTTATGATTAAAACTCTTCAAAAAAATGGGCATAGAAGGAACCTACCTCAACATAGTAAAGGCTATGTATGATAAGCCTACAGCAAAGATTATTCTCACTGGTGAATAACTGAAAGCATTCCCCCTAAGATCAGAAACAAGACAAGGCTGTCCACTTTTGCCACTATATTCAACATAGTTCTGGAAGTTCTAGCTACAGCAATCAGAGAAGAAAAAGAAAAGGAATCCAGATTGGAAAAGAAGAAGTAAAGCTCTCACTGTCTGCAGATGACATGATACTGTACATAGAAAACCCTGAAGTTAGTATCAGCAAATTATTAGAACTAATCAGTGAATTTAGCAAAGTTGCAGGATACAAAATCAGTACACAGACATCACTTGCATTTCTATATACTAACAATGAAAAATCTGAAAGAGAAATTAAGGAATCAATCCCATTCACCACTGCAACAAAAAGAATTAAATATCTAGTAGTAAACTTACTTAAGGAGACAAAAGAATGGTACACAGAAAATTATAAGACACTAATAAAAGAAATCAAAGATGACATAAACAGATGGTGAGATTTTCCTTGTTACTGACTAGGAAGAATCAATATTGTGAAAATGACTATACTACCAAACAAATCTACAGATTCAATGTGATCCCTATCTAATTACCAATGACATTTTTCACAGAACTAGAACAAAAGATTTCACAATTCGTATGGAAGCACAAAAGACCCTGAATGCCAAAGCAGTCTTGAGAAAGAAAAATGGAGCTGGAGGAAACAACCTTCCTGACTTCGGATTATACTACAAAGCTACAGTCATCAAGACAGTATGGCACAAAAACAGAAATATAGACCGATGGAACAAGATATAAAGACCAGAAATAAACCATGCATCTATGGGGTAACCTATTTTTGACAAAGGAGGCAAGAATATACAATGGGGCAAAGACATCCTCTTCAATAAATGGTGCTGGGAAAACTGGACAGCTACATGTAAAAGAATGAAATTAGAACACTTCCTAACACCATACACAAAGATAAAGTTAAAATGGATTAAAGACCTAAATGTAAGACCAGAAACTATAAAACTCTTAGAGGAAAACATAGGCAGAATCCTCGATGACATAAATCAAAGCAAGATCCTCTATGACCCACCTCCTAGAGTAACAGTAATAAAAACAAAAGTAAACAAGTGGGACCTGATTAAGCTTAAAAGCTTTTGCACAGCAAAGGAAACTCTAAGCAAGGTGAAAAGACAACCCTCAGAATGGGAGAAAATAATAGCAAATGAAACAACTGACAAAGGATTAATTTTCAAAATATACAAGCAGCTCATATAACCCAATACCAGAAAAACAAACAACCCAATCAAAAAGTGGGGAAAAGACCTAAACAGACATTTCTCTAATGAAGACATACAGAAGGCTAAAAAACACATGAAAATATGCCCAATGTCATTCATTATTCAGTTCAGTCACTCAGTCGGGTCCGTCTCTTTGCGACCCCATGAATCGCAGGACACCAGGCCTCCCTGTCCATCACCAAGTCCCGGAGTTCACTCAGACTCACATCCATCAAGTCAGTGATGCCATCCAGCCATCTCATCTTCTGTTGTCCCCTTCTCCTGCTGCCCTCAATCCTTCCCAGCATCAGAGTCTTTTCCAATGAGTCAACTCTTCACATGAGGCGGCCAAAGTACTGGAGTTTCAGCTTTAGCATCATTCCTTCCAAAGAAATTCCAGGGCTGATCTCCTTCAGAATGGACTGGTTGGATCTCCTTGCAGTCCAAGGGACTCTCAAGAGTCTTCTCCAACACCACAGTTCAAAACCATCAATTCTTCAGTGCTCAGCTTCCTTCATAGTCCAACCATCCATGACCACGGGAAAAACCATAGCCTTGACTAGACGGACCTCTGTTGGCAAAGTAATGTCTCTGCTTTTGAATATGCTGTCTAGGTTGGTCATAACTTTCCTTCCAAGGAGTAAGCGTCTTTTAATTTTATGGCTACAGTCACCAACTGCAGTGACGTTAGAGCCCAGAAAAATAAAGTCTGACACTGTTTCCACTGTTTCCCCATCTATTTCCCATGAAGTGATGGGACCGGATGCCATGATCTTCGTTTTCTGAATGGTGAGCTTTAAGCCAACTTTTTCACTCTCCTCTTTCACTTTCATCAAGAGGCTTTTTAGTTCTTCTTCACTTTCTGCCAGAAGGGTGGTGGCATCTGCATATCTGAGGTTATTGATATTTCTCCCAGCAATCTTGATTCCAGCTTGTGTTTCTTCCAGTCCAGCGTTTCTCATGATGTACTCTGCATATAAGTTAAATATTAGAGAAATGTAAATCAAAACTACAGTGAGATATCACCTCAGACCAGTCAGAATGGCCCTCATCAAAAAGTACAAACAATAAATGCTGAAGAGGGTGTGGAGAAAAGGGAACACTCTTGCACTGTTGGTGGGAATGTAAATTGATACAACCACTATGGAAGACAGTATGGAGATTCCTTAAAAAACTAGGAATAAAACCACCATATGACCCAGCAATCCCACTCCTAGGCATATCCCCTGAGGAAACCAAAATTGAAAGAGACACATTTATCCCATTGTTCATTGGAGCACTATTTACAATAGCTAGAACATGGAAGCAACCTAGATGTCCATCCACAGATGAATGGATAAAGAAGTTGTGGTACATATGCACAATGGAATATTACTCAGCCATAAAAAGGATCACATTTGAGTCAGTTCTAATGAGGTGGATGAACCTAGAACCTATTATACGGAGTGAAATGAGTTAGAAAGAGAAAGATAAATACCGTATTCTAATGCATATATACTGAATCCAGAAAAATGGTACTGAAGAACTTATTTACAGGGCAACAATGGAGAAACAGACATAGAGAATAAACTTATGGACATAGGGAGAGGGGACCAGAGGGTGAAATGTATGGAAATAGTAACATGGAAACTTATATTATCATTTGTAAAATAGATAGCCAATGGGAATTCGCTGTATGGCTCAGGAAACTCAAACAGGGGCTCTGTATCAACCTAGAGGGATGGGATGGGAGGGAGATGGGACGGAGGTTCAAAAGGGAGAGGACATGTGTACATCTATGGCTGGTTCATATTGAGGTTTGACAGAAAACACCAAAATTCTGTAAAGCAATTATCCTTCAATAAAAATAAACAGATTTTTTTTAAGTTAAAAAAAAACAGAACAGAGAGGCAGTTTACCAGCATGCCATGAATAGTAAGTATTGTAATGTTCCATAGACCAGAACCAAATGCAGTAAATATACAACAGAACATTCCACCATATTTTAAGGTATATTATTATAGTACGAACTGAATTAGACCAGATTTGGAAATTGTTCTCAAAAATCACCATCCCCATAAACCTACTAAGCATGTGAAATGTGCATCCACTGCACCACTTTATCGATGCTATTTCACTGTCTTCCTAACCAAACTCAGTTCCTTTTACTGCTTCTCAAATCGATAAGGTGAAGCAGTCCAAGCATCTTCTTACATGATAGACTCAAAGATCACGCTTGTACTACTAAAAATATGTAGACTGCACAACCAGTTCAATTACCTGGCTATAAAAAAAACAACTAATTCAGTTCACTGCATCATTGATCCATTTAATTGTAGAGCAGCTTCCTCTTGATAACAGGAAATGTCCCTGACCTAATCATGCTGAGACTGAAACTGGCCAGTTTTCCACAAGCATAAATTTCAATAAGGATTATTCATAAAACATAGGAACTAAGACCACAGCCAGAGTTTATTAGATTTTTTTTCTTAGTTTTACTGACTTATTGCCCTTGCATGTGACCCAATTTCTTTTATGCTTCCTGGACTTTGTTGGTCATTATGTTAGCCTATATTTATGTTCATCACTGGATATTTTATCTCAGATAGCCCCTGTGATACATTTTAAACCATCTATTCATCTGGTTCTTGGAAACCGTTCAGGAACCCACGAGCTTTACAGAAGGTAGTGCTGATTCAGAAGTCCACCTTCAGTCGTGTATCTTACCTCTTGGTTTAGGCAGATGATTTTTTAGTGCATTTATATAGGACAAATACAACCAAAAAATTGATAAATTACTCCTCTATTTTGAGCACAGTATTAGGTACTGAGAGAAATAGATAAGAATAAGACATTATCCTTCCCTCCAAGAGTTCACATTCTAATGGGAAAGATAGATGCATATAATTAAAATGTTATAATGCCAAGTTTCCTAAGAGAGAAATAAACAGTGTTATTGAAGCTGGGGGAAAGAGTAATTCTAACTTGGAGGAAACAGAGAATTCATAGAGTTGGTCCCTGATGAATGAGTAAGAGTCCAGTTGCAAAGAAAAATAGGAAAACTCATTCCAGCAGAAGGAAAGACAGTCATGGGAGTGTGTTATGATACGAAGGGATCAGATGGTCCAGAGGAAGTATTAGAGGACCACTGGGGAAAAAGAAAGCTAAAATGGAGCATTCTGAATACCAGGATGAGTCAAGGAGGAAAAGTGGCAAATCAACATACATAATGCAATAAACTGTAATAATAACCCTGGGTGCAATGAGACATGATTGAGAAAAGATGACTCCACTGGGAAAAAAGGCTATATCAGCCAGGTCTTCTAGAACTTTGCAAAATGAAAAGGAGGATAATCAGCATTCTAAGAGAAGACTAACATGAGCAAAGGCACCAAGGGTAGTGATAATGCTGATTGTTGCTCTGTATGCCAGGCACAGTGCTAAGCATTTTATCTATATGATCAGATTTCATATTGCAACTGAGGGAGGTATTATTTCCATTTTAGAGATGTGAAGCTGAGATTCAGAGGAGTCACGTGCCCAAGGCCCCACAATAGTGTATTTGAGCCCATTATGCTGTGATACATTCAATCTAAATGCAAAGATATACAACATAAGAGGACAGCGGTAAGTCAAGCTGATAACAGTGCAGTACAGTTTTTAAATTATAACAGTCCTTTATGGGAACAGCTACTACTCTGAAAGCAATTTAATATATGTACAAACATACCCTTGAAATACTGTGGTTCGGTTCTTAACCACCACAATAAATCAAGTCACAGAAATTTTTTTTGGTTTCCCAGTGCATATAAAAGCTGTATTTATACTATACTGTAGTCTATTAAGTGTGCAGTAACATTATGCCTAAAAAGCAATCTACATATTTTAATTTAAAATATTTTATTGCTGAAATATATTAACCATAATCTGACCCTTCAAAGGGTCATCCTCTTTTTGCCTTGATGTTGATGACTGCTGACTGATCAAGGTGGTGGTTGCTGAAGGGTAAGATGGCTGTGGCCACTTCTTAAAAGAAGACAAAAGTAGTTTGTTGTACCCACTGATTCTTCCTTTCCTGAGTGATTTCCCTGTAGTGCGCAAGGTTGTTGGATAGCATTTTACCTGAAGTGGAACTTCTTTAAAAATTGAAGTCAATTTTTTCAAACACTGCCCCTGCTTTATCAACTAAAGGTTTTGTCATATTCTAAATCCTTTGTTGTCATTTCAACATCATCACAGCATCTTCACTAGTAGTAGATTATCTCAAGAAACCACTTTCTCTGCTCATCTATAAGAAGCAACTCATCTGTTCAAGTTTTATCACAAGATTGCAGGAATTCAGCCACATCTTCAGGCTCCACTTCTAATTTTAGTTCTCTTGCTATTTCCACCACATCTGCAGTTACATCCTCCACAGAAGTCTTGAACCCGTCAGAGTCATCCATTAGGGTTGGAATCAACTTCTTCCAAACTGCGGTTAATGTTGATATTTTGCTCTCTTCCCATGAATCTCAAATGTTCTAAATAGTATCTGGAATGGTGAATTCTTTCCATAAGGTTTTCACTTTTCTTTGCCCAGAGTCATAAGAGCAATCACTATCTAAGGCAGTTACATCCTTGCAGAATGTATTTCTTTAGTATTTAGATGAGGCCTTACAAATAGCTGAGAAAAGAAGAGAAACTAAAAGCAAAGGAGAAAAGGAAAGATATACCCATTTGAATGCAGAGTTCCAAAGAATAGCAAGAAGAGATAAGAAAGCCTTCTTCAGTGATCAATGCAAAGAAATAGAGGAAAACAATGAAACTGGAAAAACTAGAGATCTCTTTAAGAAAATTAAAGATACCAAGGGAACATTTCATGCAAAGATGGGCTCGATAAAGGACAGAAATGGTATGGATCTAACAGAAAGAGAAGATACTAAGAAGAGGTGACAAGAATACACAGAAGAACTATACAAAAAAGATCTTCATGACCCAGATAACCATGATGGTGTGACCACTCACCTAGAGCCAGACATCCTGGAATGTGAAGTCAAGTGGGCCTTAGGAAGCATCACTACAAACAAAGCTAGTGGAGGTGATGGAATTCCAATTGAGCTATTTCAAATCCTGAATGATGATGCTATGAAAGTGCTGCACTCAATATGCCAGCAAATCTGGAAAACTCAGCAGTGGCCACAGGACTGGAAAAGGTCAGTTTTCATTCCAATCCCAAAGAAAGGCAATGCCAAAGAATGCTCAAACTACTGCACAATTGCACTCATCTCACAAGCTAGCAAAGTAATGCTCAAAATTCTCCAAGCCAGGCTTCAGCAATATGTAAACCGTGAACTTCCTGATGTTCAAACTGGATTTAGAAAAGGCAGATAAACCAGAGATCAAATTGCCAACATCTGTTGGATCATTGAAAAAGCAAGAAAGTTCCAGAAAAACATCTACTTCTGCTTAATTGATTATGCCAAAGCCTTTGACTATGTGGATCACAACAAACTGTGTAAAAATCTTCAAGATGGGAATACCAGACCACCTGACCTGCCCCCTGAGAAATCTGTATGCAGTTCAAGAAGCCACAATTAGAAATGGACACAGAACAACAGACTGGTTCCAAATCAGGAAAAGAGTTCCTCAAGGCTGCATATTGTCACCCTGCTTGTTTAACTTATAAGCAAAAGGCAATGGCACTCCACTCCAGTACTCTTGCCTGGAGAATCCCATGGATGGAGGAGCCTGGTAGATTGCAGTCCATGGGGTCGCGAAGAGTCGGACACGACTGAGCGACTTCTCTTTCACTTTTCACTTTCATGCATTGGAGAAGGAAATGGCAACCCACTCCAGTGTTCTTGCCTGGAGAATCCCAGAGATGGGGGAACCTGGTGGGCTGCCATCTAAATCAGACATGACTGAAATGACTTAGCAGCAGCAGCAGAGTACATCAAGTGAAATGCCCGGCTGGATGAAGCACAAGCTGGAATCAAGATTGCAGGGAGAAACATCAATAATCTCAGATATGCAGATGACACCACCCTTATGGTAGAAAGCGAAAAAGAACTAAGGAGCCTTTTAATGAAAATGAAAGAGGAGAGTGAAAAAGTTGCCTGAAAATTCAACATTCAGAAAACTAAGATCATGGCATTGGTCCAATCACGTCATGACAAATAGATGGGGAAACAGTGGAAACAGTGACAGACTTTATTTTGGGGGCTCCAAAACCACTGCAGATGGTGACCGCAGCAATGAAATGAAAAGATGCTTGCTCCTTGGAAGAAGAGCTATGACAAACCTAGACAGCACATTAAAAAGCAGAGATGTTACTTTGCCAACAAAGGTCTGCTAATCAAAGCTATGGTTTTTCCAATAGTCATGTATACATGTAAGAGTTGGACTATAAAAAAAAAAAAGCTGAGCACTGAAGAATTGACGATTTTGAACTGCGGTGTTGGAGAAGACTCTTGAGAGTCCCTTGGACTGCAAGGAGATCCAACTAGTCAATCCTATAGGAAATCAGTCCTGAATATTCATTGAAAGGACTGATGCTGAAGCTGAAGCTCCAATATTTTGGCCACTGATGCAAAGAACTGACTCATTGGAAAAGACCCTGATGCTGGAAAAGATTGAAGGCGGGAGGAGAAGGGGACGACAGGGGATGAGATGGTTGGATGGCATCAGCGACATGATGGACATGAGTTTGAGTAAGCTCTAGGAGTTGGTGATGGACAGAGAGGCCTGCTGTGGTGCAGTTCATGGGGTCACAAAGAGTCGACACAACTTAGTGACTGAGCTGAACTGAGGACTTAAAAGTTGAAGTGACTCCTTGATCCATGAGCTATAGAATGGATGTGTTAGCAGGCATGAAAACAAGATATATCTCCATCAGAGCTCTTGGGTGACCAGGTGCATTGTCAGTTAGTGGTAATATTTTGAAAAGAATCTTGTTTCTGAGCAATGAATCTCAACAATGGGTTTATATTCCATAAGCCATGTTGTAAAAAGATATGCTGTCATCCAGATTTTGTTGTTCCATTTTTAGAGCACAGGCAGAGTAGATATAGTATAATTCTTAAGGGCCCTAGAATTTTCAGAATGGTACATGGGCACTGGCTTTGACTTAAAGTCACCAGCTGCATTAGACCCTAACAAGAGAGTCACGTTGTTATTTGAAGATGTGAAGTGAGGCATTGACATCTTCTCTCTCACTATGAAAGTTCTAGCTGGTTTCTTCTTCCAATGTAAGACTTTCATCTATTTTGAAAAAAATCTGTTTTTTCATGTGGTCATTTTCATTGATTACCTTAGCTAGATCTCCTGGATAACCTGCACTTGCTGTTTCCCCTTATATTTTGATGTTACGGAGGCAGCTTTCCTTAAACCTCATGAATCAACCTCTGCTGACTTTAAGCTTTTCTTCTGCTGCTTCCTCATCTCTCTCAGCCTTCATAGAATTTAAGAGTCAGGGCCTTTTTTAGGGTTATGGTTTGGCTTAAGGGAATGTTATAGCTGATTTGATCTTCTATCCAAACCACTAAAACTTACTCCATATCATCAGTAAGGCTGTTTCTCTTTCTTACCATTCACGTGTCCACTGGAGTAGCACTTTGACTTCTTTCAAGAACTTTGCCTTTGCATTCACAACTTGGTCAACTATTCGACCAAGGAAAAGCTTGGTCTTTTGGCTTTTGGCCTGTCTCAGCTTTCGACATGCCTTTTTCACTAACCTTGATCATTTCTAACTTTTAAATTAAACTGACAGATGTGCAACCCTTTCTTTCATTTAAACACTTAGAGGTCATCATGGGGCTACTAATTGGCCTATTTTCAACTTTATTGTGTTTTAGGGAGTAGAGAGGCCCAAGGAGGGGGAGAGTTGGGGAACAGTTAGTGGAGAAGTCAGAACATACACATTTATCCTTAAGTTTGCTTAGATGGACACGGTTCATGATGCCCCAAAATGGTGAAAGATCACTGATCACAGATCACCATAACAACTATAGTAATAATAATAAAATTCAAAATTTTATGAGAATTACCAGTATGTGACACAGACACGAAGTGAGCAAACTCTGTTGGAAAACTAGTGCTGGTAGACCTGTTCAATGCAGGGTTGCCACAAACTTTGAATTTGGAAAAAAAAAAAAAAAGTACTATATCTGTGAAGCACAGTAATGTACAATAAAACAAGGGATGCCTATATTAAATTTCCAGAACAGCTTGAAGAAAAGTATTGACCAGGGCACCCCGTTAGTGGCAAAGTCACACAAAAACGGCAGGGGGTGATGAGTAGGGAAGGGAGAGAGGACACATGACTTTCTAGAGAGGTATCAATATAAAAAAGTGAGGAAGTTGGGGCAGCTATGGATGACAACTATACTATGCTATGCCACATTGGCTATGCCACTGACTCTTCTTCCATATGAACATAAAGAAGGATCCAGAGTCATGATCAGGAGAGACCCCATTTTATTTAAGTCTTGAGGGATCTGAAGCATGTTGAAAACATATATGTGGATACATTCAAATAGACAGCTGCTGGTGCTGTCAGTCAGTAGTTGGTATGGGAGAGGGTGGAGGAACCTGACTCCAGAGTAAAATGGAGAATGAGAAAATGAACCAAGCTTCTGTTCCTAAGAGGGGACCAGTATGGGAAAACCAGCTCTGCTGGGGGATGTCATGATTTAGTCCAGTTTGGAATCAGGAAGTGGCAAATCCTGGAGTTTCAATCCAGGGGCAAGGGTCAGAGCAGAGTGGGTATGACACCATATGCCAAACCAGGTAAGGCCAGATTGTGGAGAATGAGAGGAAGAGCTGGTCTTCCCAGGCCTTGGGGATGGTAGGGAAATAGGATTTGGAGGGCTAATGGATGGGTGTCCTTCTGCAATGAACCTACCTGGGAGGGGATCCAAAATGTCTAGAAAATTTTATGGCCCTAGAAACCCACTCAGCCCCATTATTTCCAGAGGGTGCTGCTGATCCAAGGTGTCCCCCTTCAGTCAGATTCCTGACCTCTTGGTTTAAGCAGATGCACTTTGGTCCTACCTTTTCTCACTAGGATTCTGGAAAGGGCTGGAGTAACTCTGTCCCCCTCTCCCCCCAACACACACATATACCCATTACCCATAAACAGCTCAGTTCAGTTCAGTTGCTCAGTCGTGTCCGTCTCTTTGCGACCCCATGAATCACAGCACGCCAGGCCTCCCTGTCCATCACCAACTCCCGGAGTTCACTCAGACTCACATCCATCAAGTCAGTGATGCCATCCAGCCATCGCATCCTCTGTCGTCCCCTTCTCCTCCTGCCCCCAATCCCTCTCAGTATCAGAGTCTTTTCCAATGAGTCAACTCTTCACATGAGGTGGCCAAAGTACTGGAGTTTCAGCTTTAGCATCATTCCTTCCAAAGAAATCCCAGGGCTGATCTCCTTCAGAATGGACTGGTTGGATCTCCTTGCAGTCCAAGGGACTCTCAAGAGTCTTCTCCAACACCACAGTTCAAAACCATCAATTCTTCGGCACTCAGCTTTCTTCATAGTCCAACCATCCGTGACCACTGGAAAAACCATAGCCTTGACTAGACGGACCTTTGTTGGCAAAGTAATGTCTCTGCTTTTCAATATGCTATTTAGGTTGGTCATAATTTTCTTCCAAGGAGTAAGCGTCTTTTAATTTCATGGCTGAAGTCACCATCTGCAGTGATTTTGGAGCCCCCCAAAATAAAATCTGCCACTGTTTCCACTGTTTCCCCATCTATTTCCCATGAAGTGACAGGACCAGTTCAGCCCTGCTCACTTATGTGTACAGGGAGCTGGGAGCAAGCAAGGCTGACAGACGTCTTGAATTAGGACAGAATTGGGAGTAGAGGTGGGAGTCATCTTCCAGAGGCTATAACTCAAGCCTGGAGTGGATAAGATCTTTCAGAAATAGAAACTGGGATACGAACCAAAGGTTGGAAATGCTTCCCTTTAAGGACTGTCCAGTGGGAGGAAAGGAGGAAAGATTAATCAAGTAAGTTAAAGGCAAGTGAGGAGGAGGCAGCTTCTAATGTTTCTCTTCTTTCCTTCCTCCTCTTCCTTTCCTTTGTATCGCTTTTATTTTTCATGTTGATTTCTAATTAGAATCTTCAAAAAAAAAAAAAAACTCGTTTCATTATAAAATGAAGGTAAGGATTCCTCCCTCTGGGGAAGCTGTGAATATTAATGGGGATCATGGACGTGACTCCATTTCTGGGTGTTCAATGTGTTGATTTTCACCAGTTGTGGCACCAGTGCCTGCCCTCCTGCTTCCCTGGGGTTGTCTGCCTCAGCTTATAAATCCCTTGATCTCATCATCAAAATGGAAACAGGTGTGCTTAAATTAGGTATGGCTGATTTCTACATGCAGGCTTAATAGCAAAAGAAAAGAATCAAGCCTTTGGTTTCCAAATGAGCATTCACAGCGTATTGAAAACATGTTCTTTGCTACACCCTTTAATGGGTGAGAAAATTGAAATAATCAGCTGAATAGAAGTACTCTATCCAAATTCATAGTTCTAGTCTGTGCCCTGGCAGATACTTTCTTGCCTGTCACTTAGCACTTGGGAAATTGCAGGGAGTGAAAAGAAGCAAGACAATAAATCATTGGGAAGTACTTTACTTACCTTTCCAATTCTGGAGCAAACAATTCCCCAGAATTACTTTACAGGAAGTCTGCAGCTTAGCTCTTATGTTTCAGCTCTGCTCTTTTGTAAGAGCAAAGGGCAATCATCAGCCTGTTTACCTTTTCCCCTTATTAGAAATAGCCAGTGTTTATGACTATAGGAATGACCAAATTCCATTCCCTGGACCCACCTTTCCTGTGATATTCAATACAATTCATATTGTTTTCCTTAGGAAACCAGATAGCAGTCAAAGACTAGTGCCACTGTCTGCACACTAATTCTCCTATGGCCAGGGAAATCCATGATCTTGGACAAATTAATGGGAAATCTGAACAGTTGTAATCCTTCCTCAACTGCCAGTCCCTAGAAAGTTGATGATTGCTTTTGCCATGGCCCAGCAGCCTCTCAACCCTTGGAGCTTGGGCTGAGCTCCGGAAGAAAACATGTTATGGTTGAGTTATAATCATGTCTACTTCTACCTGACATCATCAACTCCTCTCCATCACCGGAGGGTCCGGGTATCCCCAGGAGACCACCCCAGGTTGTATCACATAATGATCCGTGCATGTATATATGAGTATATATGTATACAGATAGAATAATGTCACATAAGATTCAGATTTAGGCCTCAACTAAAAATCAGAGGATGCTACAACGTGACGCCTCCATTCCCATCTGGGACACCAATCAAGAGGAGTGATATTCTCTGTTGAACCGTAATCATCCTGGATATTCCTGAAATGAGGTGCTCACTTGCAGTTCTGAACATGAAATGTAATGATGCTGGATTAAAAGAATTCTTATATTGGCTGCTTCACTCTTCTGCATTATCTGCTTAGTCCAATACACATTTGAGTGAATTCTCACTGCCTGCTAGACTCTAATCACCACCATGGGTACCAGCATCACCAGCCTCCAGTTAGCTGTCCACTTTAAAGAAAAACAAAAACAAAATCAACAGGGTTCCCCCGCCCTTTCACTGAGTCCCCAGAGCTCCTGGAATGGAGTCTGTACCAAGCTCCTAAGGGTATTCAAAGGACATGGGCCTGTTCCCAGGTCTGGAATGTGGGCTGGCAGGGCTCTGAGTTTGGCATTGGGTCCCTTTAACATTTCGTGTTTCCTCAAGGAGCAGAAAATCAGCTTCCCTCATAGGTCTGTTTGGTATGAGCTGACTGAAAGAGAAATCCTTTTTCTATTGATGCTACCATTAAAATATTGCTTTCCCTATATTTTATATCGATATATGCATATTTGGGGGCTTTCCTAGTAGCTCAGCTGGTAAAGAATCCTTCTGCAATGTAGGAGACCCCGGTTCGATTCCTGGGTTGGGAAGAACCCCTGGAGAAGGGATAGGCTACCCACTCCAGTATTCTTAGGCTTCCCTGGTGGCTCAGATGGTAAAGAATCCACCTGCAATGTGGGAAATCTGAGTTCAATCCCTGGGTTGAGAAGATCCCTTGGAAGAGGGTATGGCAACCTATTCCAGTATTCTTGGCCTGGAGAATCCCCAAGGACAGAGGAACCTGGTGGGCTGAAGTCCATGAAGTCACAAAGAGTCTGATGACACAACTTAGTGATTGAACAACAAAATGCATATTTTACATATATTTTGTTTACATATTTTACACATTTATAGACCTATATAATTTTGATATATCAGAGTAGAAACCCTATATATGTTACTGGTCTATAGTTCAGTTGAGGTTGAGAAGCCTGAGTCTAAAGTGTGTGGCCCTTGTTTCCTGACATCTTCATTTTCTGTACTAAAGTATGAATACCCTGCATGGACATTAATAGAGTAATCTTTAATGGACCTTATCCTACTAAATGGGCTTCCCTGGTGGCTCAGCTGTAAAGAACTCGCCTGCCAATAAAGAAGATATGGGTTCAGTCCTTGGGTCAGGAAGATCCCCTGGAGAAGGAAATGGCAACCCACTCTAGTATTCTTGCCTGAGAAATCCTTTGGACAGAAGGGCCTGGCAGGCTACAGTCCATGGGATCACAAAAGAGTCAAACAATCTTAGCAACTAAACAACAATAACATCCTACTAAACTACCTGCCCATCCATTCTCACTGAGCTTTCCCATTCATCCACAGAGACACACAGGGCAGCAATCATTACCCTGATTTGATGAAAAGGAAGCTGAGACTCAAGTGAAGTGGCTGCCCATGAGCATTTAGGTGGTTGGGGAGGAGTCAGAGAAAAGTTTCCCAGCTGGCAGCCAGGGCTCTTTTTGAGACTGAAGGTTACACAGAACCCAGTGAACATTTAAAACATATCCAGGGATTGATTAAGGGCTTCCCGTTAGCTTAGCTGGTAAAGAATCTGCCTGCAATGCAGGAGACCTTGGTTCAATTCCTGGGTTGAGAAGTTCCCCTCGAGACTCTTCTTGGGCTTCCCTGGTGGCTCAGATGGTAAAGAAACCACCTGCAATTCGGGAGACCCGGGTTCGATCCCTGGGTTGGGAAGATCCCCTGGAGGAGGGCATGGCAACCCACTGCAGTATTCTTGCCTGGAGAACCCCCATGGACAGAGGAGCTACAGTTCATGGGGTTGGAAAGAGCTGGACACGACTGAGAGACTAAGCACAGCACAGTGACTGACTAAACTACCCACAGTCCCTGGCAGTTAGTAAGTACATAAGAAGATAAAGCCAAATATTAAAAATACCTATGCACTGTACTGAAAGTTCTTAGGTATTGTACTGGAGTTCCAGGCTTAAAGCAGTTGTCAGGTATTCTATAATGAAAAATGGTCATGGTTGGAATGTGCTCCTTTATCTCACTAATTCTATAACCAATTTTTATCAAGAACCTCAGGGCTGAAGAGCTCAAACTGAATTTTGAAGCTTATCTTATTAATATTCACCACCACACTCTCAGTGGGTTCAGGGCATGTATCATTATTTTCATGTTTCCTGTGGAAACATGGCAGTGAAAAGAAGCACAGCCATGTGTGTCTGGGTTAAGGATTCAGAAACCGTTTTCTTTTAGCACCATCATCCACATCCAACGTGGCTCTGCCCTCCCCTGTAAGAAGCAACACTGAGATAAACCAACTGTCATTTCAGCCTGATGGCCCCGGTGTCACAGTCTGACCAAAATAATAAGATCGAAGCCCCAAGGCTATGATGAAAATAAAAGGCTATGATGAAGCGAGATCAGCAAAGAACCCTGGGTACTCAATTGTCCTTAGAAAATAAGTAAAAATATAGATGTGTGTTATATGATACAGTGGCAATTAAAACCTATACATCACAGTGGAAACAGCTTAGCCATGCAAACAGTGGCCACACAGAGCTGGGGTTTTTAGATTCGATTCAGCTGTGATGTTTCAGCCTGGTCTTGAGCATCCATGTGACAATTTCATTGCTTCCCAATCCTTCTCACTATTCCTCATTCTGCAAAACTCTTTGTTTTCTTTTAACCAGGCTAAAGACACATGGCATCAACAGTGACTACTGAAAAAAAAAAAAAAACAAACATAATAAATGTCATGTAGGGCAGGTCAGTGGTCCATTTGATCAAGAATCCTGTCACCATTATCCGAGACATTTGGGGGAGGACATGATTTCTTAAAAACTGGTCTTGCACTTCTGAAAATGCATCTCACAAATACAAGAATCGCATGAGATTATTCACTGCAGTGATGTTTGTAAAACCAAAAACCTGGAAACCAACTAAGTAGTCATTAATGACATTGGCTGAATAAACCAAGGCACATCCACACGATGGAATATAACTCAGCTCTGCTGCTGCTGCTGCTAGGTCTCTTCAGTCGTGTCCGACTCTGTGCGATCCCATAGACGGCAGCCCACCAGGCTGCCCCGTCCCTGGGATTCTCCAGGCAAGAACACTGGAGTGGGTTGCCATTTCCTTCTCCAATTCATAAAAGTGAAAAGTGAAAGTGAAGTCACTCAGTCGTGTCTGACTCTTAGCGATCCCATGGACTATATATATATATATATATATATATATATATATATATATAAGCCTACCAGGGCTCCTCCGTCCATGGGATTTTCCAGGCAAAAGTACTGGAGTGGGATGCCATTGCCTTCTATAAAAGGATGAAGAAGGTCTTTATGTATTCATAAGGAAAGATCTTGAGGACATATTTTCAAATAAATAAAGCAAGATGCAACAAGCAATTATGTATAGGATGCTGCTATTTGTTTAACACTTATGGGGGTAAATATATTTGATCACGTAGTATATATTTATTGAATACTTTCAATGTCCCAGGAACTCTTATAGACTCTGAGGATATGACAACAAACAAAACCGACTAAACTCCCTGCCTTCAAGGAATTTATTCTTATTTGTCTACATATGCATTTTTAAAAATAGAAGATACAAGAAGTCCATAATAGTGATTAACTGTTGGGAGATGCAAGGGCTGGGCAAACATAGAACAGCTGCAAGAGAACAAGTTTTCACTGTAGGCCTTTTGTATTTCCTAAATACTTATATAAAAATGAAAAACTGACAAGAAAATCTTAAACATCTTTCATTAATGATATGATAGAGATTTGTACTCAGTAATGTCTTCAAACCTGTCTTGGACCTCTTTATGTATTTAGCCTACATATTATACCCTGTTAGCAGAGACTCTTCCATATATTTACTTGTTGAATTAAATGAAATAGAATTCCTTTAATTTATACTATAAACATTTCTTTCTTGGTTGAAAAACCAACCCCTTTCATCTAATATGCCTAGATTAAATAAATGTATTTGTGTTTATTGTCCCCAAACCATTCATTAATCTATAAACCTTAATGAAATCTTCCCATTATCTTTTGCCTTTTCTCACTGAAGAGTTCTCATTCCTGCTAATAAATTTCTTAGTTCTCCTCGCTTAATTACATAAATCAGCTTCTCTCCTTGTAATTGAAGTGACTGGGACTCCATTTTGTCTCCCTGCGGAAGCACCAGCCACCAGCCTCATCCCTCTCCTGACTATCTTTCACCTTCATTTTCATCCGTGAACTCTTTTCCATCAGGAAACATCCAAAAATGATTCTTATGGATCACAGATTATTTTTTTTAATCCTTTCAGTAAATCCATCTCTTCCTGTCCCCCAGCACTCCTCTGACTCCCGGGTTTCTTGTCCCCTGTCCGCCCTCGCCCATGGAGGATGCAATGCCATTGTTGGGTTTCATGTCATACCAGTGTGTTTCTGCTCCTCTCTTTTCACCCATGCCTTTCACTGCCAAAGTAAAAGATATTTCCCCACTCTGATCATCCTCAACCCTTCTACAGAGTTTGAAACAGCTTGAAATCATTTATACTCATCATAGCTTACAGGCTCTTATCGTTAAGAGGGATTCTGGCTGCTCGTTGACCTCCAGCATCCCTGGTCTCTTACAGAGGTGCCTCTGGAGAGTCCTGTGGGCCCTACTTTCTCCAGTTTAGAGATATCCATAGGCTCTGCCCACACCCCTAGGATCCCTTTCTAGGGTGGCCAACTAACAGCTTGACTTCCCTAGAACGGAGAAAGTCCCTAAGATGTGGGACTTTCCATTTTGAATGCAGTCCTTGGTAAGCTGGAATGAACAGGTCACGCTCTTTTCTAATTTACACATCTGCCTCTGTGTTGGTCTTCACTCCTGGTGCCTGTGTCTCCTTGCTGAAGAGCTACTCTCAACTGCTAACCTCCCCTAACCTCCTCCCTGCGACCCCCCAGAGAGCCAGAAGTGACTGAGAATTAACCTGTCCCTGGGGCAGCTCTTAACCAATGACTGAAATGTAAAGGAGTTTAGACATGCCAGCATTTTTGACCCTGAAGGGGACAATGCTGCATTAGGACTTTCACTGTCTCCAGTGCTCCTTGCAAGATTAGGTCAAACTTACCCTCCATGGGCCTTTGGTGCTACAAACAAAGTCCAGACAACTTGCCTGGTTGTCTCTCCTTTGCTGTCCCACTTCCTCATTCACCTCTAGTGTTCCCAGGAACACCTCCTAATAAATCACTTCCTTATCTCAAAGTCTACTTCTGAGGAGTCCAAATACTTTAGTTGTCTATTGCTGTGCATAAAATCATCCCAAAGTGTAGTGGCTAAAACAACCATTTTATTATCTCTCACAGTACAATGGGCGGACTGGCTCATAGAGGTGGTTCTTCTAGCCCATGTAATGACAGAGGGGCTGCAGTCATCTGGGGGCTTTACTGGGCTGGACTGTCCAAGATGCTCCATGCTGTGCAACCTCATGTGTCTGAGGTCCCTTGACAGTTCTGCTTGTCACACCTGGGGGCCCCCATGTCTGTGGTCTGATGGAGGCTGGGGCTAGAGTCACCTGGAGAGCCCACCTGATTACTGGATACCTGGTCTTTGCTCCCTCTCCATGTCGTTCCAAGGCTGCTTCACTTGTATTCATTTCCTAGGGCTGCTGAAACAGAGTACCACAAATTGCTGGCTTAAAACAACATATATGTATTCTCTCACAGTTCTGGTGGCTGTAAGTCAAAGCCAAGGTGTCAGCAGGGCCATGCTCCTTCTGAAGGCTCCGGGGAAGAATCCTTTGTCACTCTTTCTAGCTTCTGGCAGTTGCTCTCAATCTTTGAGGTGCCCTGGCTTGTAGCTATATCATTATGATCTCTGCCTCTGTCATCACATGGCCTTTGCCCGGTGTGTGTCTATATGACCTTCTTATGTCAGATGGTAAAGAATCTGCCTGCAATGCTGTAGACCTGGTTCAATCCCTGGGTCAGGGAGATCCCCTGGAGAAGGGAATGGGAACTCCCTCCAGTATTTTTGCCTGGAGAATTCCATGGACAGAGAAGACTAGCAGCCTATAGTACATGGGATTGCAAAGCGTCAGACAAGACTGGACAACAAACACTTTCACTTTTCATTTTCTTATGAGCATACCAGCTATTGGCTCTAAGTTTCATCTAATCCATATGATCTCATTTTAATGCAGTTCTGCCTGCAAAGACCCTATTTCCAAATAAGGTCTCATCTACAGTTTTCAACTGGGCACATCGTCTCTCTACGTGGCCTCTCTATCAGAGTAGCCAGACTTCTCAGAGACAGCTCAAGTTTCCCAAAAATGCAGAAGTAGAAGCTACCAGGGCTTATTAAGACTTATCAATCATTTTCATTGTGCCTGGCACTGTTTTAAATGTTAAGGTTACAATAAAGAACAAGATGGGAGAGGTGCCTGTAGTCACACAATCTCCACTGTAGTAGAGAGAACATCACTAACCATTTCCCCTCCCTAGAACTCTTAGAATTAGCATGTTGCAATAAAATGTGGGAAGAACTAACAAACTACATCTGGACTCTAGCTGAGCTTTGCGTTCCAGACAGAATAAAAGATAAGGGAACCTGTCCCAGGGCTCAATCACATAACATCCCTGGGCCTCCGTTCCCTCATCTAAATAATGGGGGTCTGAACCCGATGACCTGACAGCCTATCAGACAACCTACCAGTCTTCCAACTGGGGTCTCCACAATTGATACCACAGCTTTCTTTTGCTCAGACAAATTTCCAGCCTTCATCTCCTTCATGGGCTTTAGAAGTAGCTAGTACTTTGGCCGGAGAAGGCAATGGCACCCCACTCCAGTACTTTTGCCTAGAAAATCCCATGGCCAGAGGAGCCTGGTAGGGTGCAGTCCATGGGGTCACTGAGAGTCGGACACGACTGAGCGACTTCACTTTCACTTTCATGCATTGGAGAAGGAAACGGCAACCCACTCCAGTGTTCTTGCCTGGAGAATCCCAGGGACGGGAAGCCTGGTGGGCTGCCATCTATAGGGTCACGCAGAGTTGGACACGACTGAAGCGACTTAGCAGCAGCAGCAGCAGCAGCAGTACTTTGGCCACCTCATGCAAAGAGTTGACTCATTGGAAAAGACTCTGATGCTGGGAGGGATTGGGGGCTGGAGGAGAAGGATGAGAGGGCTGGATGGCATCACTGACTCGATGGATGTGAGTCTAAGTGAACTCTGGGAGCTGGTGATGGACAGGGAGGCCTGGCGTGCTGTGATTCATGGGGTTGCAAAGAGTAGGACATGACTGAGTGACTGAACTGAACTGAACTGAATGCTTTATGGTCAGAGAAGGCAATGGCAACCCACTCCAGTACTCCTGCCTGGAAAATCCCATGGACGGAGGAGCCTGGTAGGCTGCAGTCCATGGGGTCACAAAGAGTCAGACACGACTGAGCAACTTCACTTTCACTTTTCACTTTCATGCATTGCAGAAGGAAATGGCAACCCACTCCAATGTTCTTGCCTGGAGAATCCCAGGGATGGGGGAGCCTGGTGGGCTGCCATCTCTGGGGTTGCACAGAGTTGGACACGACTGAAGCCACTTGCAGCAGCAGCAGCAGCAGCAGCAATGCTTTATGGTAAAAAAAAAAAAAAAGTAAGGGTGGAATGAGAGCTTATAAAGAGGAAGAAAGAAAATGAGGTTCCTGGGCAATTGGTAATCGCCTCTCCCACTTTACAAGACAGCCCATCTTCTTGTACTCTTTCCTTTAAATTATGACTCTCCCCTAAATTATTAACACACATCTGCTCAAATTGTGGTTTCCATCTCAACTGACCCATTTGGCAGGAGTAACAGGCTGCAAATTGTGATCTGGGCCAACATCATCTGATTTTTCACCATTGCTATCTTGAGCATACACCTGTTACAGAGAACGCCAGGTGTGCAGCAACAGATGTGCCTGGGATTTACAAAGAAAAACAGGTAGCTGCTCCTCTATGTTTCTAAGCATAAAAACACAGTGATACCCATTACTATATTTAATAGAAGGGACCCGAGGATCAGCCCACTGGTGAAATATAGGTATCTTGTTCCAAGCAAGTCAGCAGAGCTGAGAATATGGGCCTTTTTTGAAAATAAGTGTTAACAGCGCTCTGAATAAAAGGTGACTCTGTGCCAGTGTTGTTTCAAAGTGCAGTACAGGGACCACATGTATCAAAATTACTTGGGCTGCATATAAAAGTGCAGATTTCTGGACCAATTTCAGAGACTCAGCGTTAGTAGATCTGGCACTTAATCATTTCCCCAAAGCACACTGAAAATATTGAATCCTATTAGTATCTCATCCTTTCATGCAGTTCTCATCAATCCGTGTTCTTTCGTCTAGGCTGTTTGGATTCTAGGTCAGATCTTCTCAAATAACCCTCTTGCCAGGGACCTGGAATGAGCCCATCAATATCCCCACTCCTACCCTCTCTTCCTTCTACCCTCAGCTCTATACTCTCCACTTCTGCTGAAGCTGTAGGGACACAAAATCCAAGGGTGGAGCCAAAAATAGAATCACCCCAACCAAGGGCCAGCCATAGGCTCTGACCTGAAGGCAGGATAGCTGGGGAACCCAGAAAGTTGGCGATGCAAGGAAGTCCAGTGAGTGTGGTAGAAAGGGGAACAGCCAGACAGTATCCCAAAGCAGCACACCCTGACTGCCACACACTATGGTGAAGTCAAATTTCAAAACCCAGGGGTGGAAAAGACTAGATTTTGTCATATGTCACTGAGAAAATTAAAAGGATTATACAATGAAATATTCAGAGTGTGGCAAGAAGCTTACACCAGAAGAAGAGAGTTTTGAGTCAAATAATTTTAACTACCTTAAAATTTAATACATTCCCTATCACTCAACAGAGATTTAGTTCTTGCCATTTAATCTTTGCATTCAAAATTAATTCTGTTCTGTTGTAAAAGTCATTCATCTCATATTGATTCCATGAATATTTATCAGTGCCTGCAGGGGATACAATGGTCAGCAAAAACTAACTTGGTCCTTGCCCTTTGGGAGTTTATATTCTACCAGAGAAAGAAAGTCGTTGAGTAAATAAACACAGAAACAAAGGCATTGTGACAAACTGAGCTATTATGACAATGAGGTTCAGGGTGTTATAAAGATATATTACAGGAGACCTGTCCCAGTCTGGTAAGGTGGGGAGTGGAGGAGCAGCGAGGTGTCCCTGAAGAAGTGACATGTGGTCTAAGAGTGAAGAATGAGTAAGTTAACCAAACTTGGGGGGTGGAGGGGAGGAGAGCATTTCGGAGCAGTAGGATGAAGATACCACATGCAAGCAGGCAAGTAGTCCTGACTACAGATAGCAGAGAGAAGGGGGTCCACATGAGGCTGGATTTTCTAGTCCTGTTAAGTAGGTAGTTCTTTATCTAAGAACAATGAGAGCCATGAAAGCAGGAGATAATATGGTCAGCTTGCATTGTAAAAGGCCTCTTATGCAGCAGTGTCACGAGCAGATGAAGAGAGCCAAGGCTGGAAGTGAGGCCACTACTCAGGGGCCTACAGCAATAGGTCAGACGAGTGATGACAGTGGCGTGGGCAAAGCGGTGGCCATGGAGATGGGGAGAAGAGGATTTGAGACATATTTCAAAGGGGCATCAATGACAGGACTTAATCATGGATTGGATATAGGATTCAAGGAGAGGGGAGGGATGAGTCAGGAATGATGTCCAGGTGCCTGGCTCATACCACCAAATGGAAGACTCTGTCCTTCCCTGACGGAGGAAATACTTAAGAGGATGGGATTTGTGTGTGTGTTGTGGGGGGGGGGTGGGGGGGGAGAGGGGGGCGGTGGCAGCGGTGGTGGGGGTGTTGGATAATTACACAAACTTTGGGGTATGTTTAGTTTGAAGTGTCTTTGAGACATCCCAAATGGAGATCTAGAGGCAGGTACCTGAAATCCAGGAGTCATCATGCTTGGATGGCAATTGCATTCACAGGTGTGAATGAGGTCACCCAGAGATTCCATACACCCTATATTAACACAGAGTGGTGGTTGAGGGCAGGAGTCCTGGATTAAAATTGCCTGGATTTGCATCCTAGCTCAGTTACCTCCTAGCTGTACAACCATGAGAAAATGACTCAAATACTCTAAACCAAATTTTCCTATCTATAATACAGAGACAATAGCACTTCCTATCTTAAAGCCCTGTGGGAAATATAAAGTGGCAGAAGGTATGTAAAACTCTGAGTGTGGTTCTCAGAATCTAGTAACAATTTTGTTAACTAGTGTGGACTTTCCTTCCTCCAGAGTTAGTAAGTAGGACCCAGGGCTAAGCCTTGTGGAAATCCAGTGTTTAATGACTGGATAAGAAGGATGAAGAAAAACCACATTATGGTCTGAATCTGTGCTGTCCGAATCCACCCACCAGAAAAACTAGGTCAGCAGCTGTATCTGGAGTCTGCTAGGGTGGGTTATCCCTTTTCAGGCAGATAGAAAGGGAGGCAAGAGTTCTTGAAGGGAGCTCCAAATCAAAGGCCTGGTTCAAGGAATAAAGGGAAATAGAGTAGGGGATGATAAAGCAGAGTTCAAGAACAGGCTAGAAATAGCCCAGGAGCAGATCAGAAATGAAAGAGCAAAAGACTGGGAAATGCTTGCTAACTATGGGATTCCCAGAGCATCCTCCTGAAGGTAGGGGAACAAGATGGGAGAAGCCACAGGACTTCATACCATCCTCAGAGAGATTGAGGCCTGCTGCTCAGAGCCACTTACCCTGAAAATATTTAAAATGGTTCTATACATAAACAGGGGGCTTCCCAAGTGGCTCAGTGGTAAATAATCTGCCTGCCAAGGCAGGAGACTCAGGAGTTGCAAGTTCAATACCTGGGTTGGGAAGACCCCCTGGAGAAGGAAATGGCAACCCTCTCTCATATTCTTACCCGTAGAATCCCATGGAGAGAGGAGCCTGGTGGGCTTAAGTCCATAGGGTCACAAAGAGTCAGACACGACAGTGACTGAGCATGCGTGCATGCATTCATAAACAATGAAATAACAGAACTTGGTAGCCCTTCTAGTTTAAGAGATTAAGAGCATCCTATGTTATATAAACTTAGGCAGGACACAGTAACCCAGGGATTGAACCCAGGTCTCCCACATTGTAGACAGACGCTTTACCATCTGAGCCACCAGGGAAGTCCTGAAATTTTGATACATATATATTATGTTAATATGTTACTTTAAAAAGACATTGTCTGCTATTTTCAACTAATGTTATTGTTTTGGGCTATAATATATCAGACAAGACTTATTTACTTTATCCAAAAACCCGATTGAGAGCCACATTGAAAATGTTGTAAAAATGCTTATCAAGATGATGATAATGATGATGGTAATAGTAATATCTTCCATGGCATAATCAATGTTGTTCAGAGACAGTGGGATCTGATTAAATGTGACACCTGTGCTATGAAAAAAATTATATATATATATATATATATTAATTTGTGTGTGGGGCAGAGGAGAGAGAGGACAAGAGGAGTATGCATGGCAAGAAAACTTAATTAAAAGGAAATTTGGATTGAAACCAAATATATAGCAGTAGAATTTGCATTATTAAAGTATTGATATTGGCTTCTGCTCCCAAAAGTCTATTCTCATTATTAGGATAGCTTCTATTTCTCCCATTAGATTGATGAATTGCTGAAGGAAGCAAAAGCGAATTCCTCTCAGTAAGTGAAAATCATTTCATTGAGCATGAATTTCTTTTGGTCCAGCCCCAATACTAAAATAGTCACAGGATGAATATCAAATGGTCTCCAGTCCAATCTATTTTCAGTCAAAGGCAAACATGCAATGCAGTTGAAAGGAAGAAACATTATTACTTGAAATTTAATAGAGACCTTGGGAAATGTTTAAATAGACTAAATCTACCACTCCTCCTCCCGCCCCCACCCCTCCCACCCCCCCACCCTGCACCCTAGCATAGAAGTGTTATTCTGAAAGGTCTCCAGTTGACACGGTCTGTTTACTTATTGATTGCATGTTTCCCACTGTGCCGACAGCCTTCTAGTCCCTGGCATCATTTTTGAAGGTAGCTTTTTAAATCAGGGCATTGTAATGTATTAAAGACAGGCAGAATGAAAAGCAGCTCTCTCTCCACACACACCCACAGGCATACACGCGCCTCCACGACATATTCCCCACCCTTCTCCTTGCTGCCCTGCCTCTCTGCTGGGATCCTCCCGTTTTACTGGAGTTTGGGAGTAAAAATCACTCATCCAATCCTCACCTTCCGATTCCACGCAGTTAAGAACCTTGCAAAAGAAGTAAGTGGAGGATCAAAGCACGGTATCAGCACTAGCAGCAGTAAAGCTGGATAGAATAAAACGGCTCAGACCCAGCACCGGATCCGATTTCTGTTACCAGCCAGAGAACACTCGGCATTTGGTTAACCTGTGCGGAAGTACAGCCCGGACCTATTAGTTCTCTGCTCAGTAACTTTATACCTGGGAACCTACTGGACCATGACTTATTAGCCATCAGCAAGTGGAGAAGCCAGACTGAGTGACTTTGCTGGACCCATCAGTGACAGGCTAACCGCTTGGAGACCTGAGACAGGCAAGTGCAGCTCCTAGGAGCACTTGGGTCTAAGTAGCCAGGAGAAAAAGAACCGTGACCTACCAGCACTTAAACTTCGACCAATAAGGAAACGTGTCCCTCCTCGCACCAATCAGAAGACCATCTTCCTTCAAGAGAAGAACAGGGAAAGGTGGAAAGGGCAGTGCCAGAGCACATTTCCCACCCGGGCCGTTGGCCATTCCAGATACATGTAGAGAAACTGATACTTTTCACTATTTTCCCAATGGAAATAATGCACAAAAATACTTTTTCCTTTCATATCAAGCACTGGTTATTGATGACCCAGAAATACTAGGACGGAAAAAAGTTTATTGAGGTCAAGTTTAATTATTCATGTTCACCATTTTGATGATTATTAACCCTCTTTTTCAACTGGCAGCAAAGGATTTCTGGAGATCAGCTAATTTGATGTCTCTGAAGAAGCTGATACAGTTTGTTGTTAAATGCGCTTTGCTTCACAGACAATAGTGCTGTGATGGAATGGTTTGGCCATGAATCTGCAAATAAATGAATAGATCACACACCTGTTAAATAGTGTGTTGCACATAATGAAGGGGTTGTGATGTGGGGGTTTTTTTTAAGCAAAAATGCTACTTCTCTCCATTTGCTGCTCCTAAACAATTTCTAAATGTAATGTCTTGTATATCTCCCCTCTTAGTGATATTCAAAGTACTCATGGTGTCAGTATATATGGATTTTAATTCTATTTATTCTCTCCATAAACTTTCAGAGTTGCAAATGTAAGCACTGTGATTTGGCCTATGAGCAAATTAAAATATACCAACATGCTGATCCTGTTCTGGGTCATACTGTAAGGCAAGTAAGGAGAAGTAGGAGTGATAGACCTTGATCTGGTGCCAGAGCATGCCACTCACCCAGCCGGGTGGCCTGTGGAAGGTGCACAGAATCCTGGAGGAACTCATCTAACCCTTGGAGCCTCAAGGCACCCATTAAGGAACACCTACAATGGATGAGATCAGCATGCCAGGAACGTGGCCATTTTATCCACTGGCCCACGCTAAAGGAAGTGGACAACCATGAGGAAGCTGGGTTGAAAACTTACTCATGGATAGCTTCTGAGTTGTATCTTGCAGCTTTAAAACAATTTCACCTTTAAGAATAGAGAAATGTATTCCCTATGAAAGAGGATATTGCATCTTTATCTAAGCTAAACCATAATTGTAACACTGAATTTGTGCTACTCTGTACCTGTTATCTCCCAAGATAGGCAGGAAAAAGAGTAAAGGCATTGGAGCCAGAAAAGCTGGCTTTAAATTCATGTTTCACGTTTCTAGTTGTCATTGACTGAGTTACTTAAGTTACTGATTTGTTTATTCATCTCAAAACAGGCATTTTTAAGATTCCAAATGAAATAGAATCTAGAATCTAAAAAATACAACCAAGTAGTGAATATAACAAAAATAGAGGCAGATTCACAGATATGAAGAATAAACTAGTGGTTACTAGTGAGGAGAGGGAACAGGAGAGGGACAACATAGCAGATTAAGACACACAAACTATTAGATATAAAATAAGTTATAAGAATATGCTGTATAACATGAGGAATATAGCCAACATTTTATAATAACTATAAATGAAGTGCATGCTAAGTTGCTTCATTTGTGTCCAGCTCTTTGCAACCCTATGGACAGTAGCACTCCAGGCTCCTCTGTCCATGGGATTCTCCAAGCAAGAATACTGGAGTCCGGGGGAGGAGCTAAGATGGCAGAGGAATAGGATGGAGAGCACACTTTCTCCTCCACACATTCATCAAAAGGACATTTAAACGCCGAGTTAATTCCACAAAACAACTTCTGAATACCTGCAGAGGACATCAGGCACCCAGAAAAACAACCCATTGTCTTCGAAAGGAGGTAGGAAAAAATATAAAAGACAAAAAAAGAGACAAAAGAGGGAGGGATGGAGCTCCATCCCGTTAAGGGAGTCTTAAAAAGAGAGAAGTTTCCAAACACCAGGAAAACTCTCACTGCCGAGTCTGTGCCGAGCCTTGGAAGCACAGAGGGCAACATAACAGGGAGGAAAAATAAATAAACAATTAAAACCCGCAGATTATGAGCCCTATGGTAACTCCGCCAGTGGAGAAGCAGTGCAGACGCCTGCCTGCACACACCACTAGCAAGCGGGGGCTGGGCAGAGAGGCGTGGCATGGGCTGCATCACTTAGAGTAAGGATCAGGCCTGAATACCCCGAGCGCTATCTGAGCGAAATAATTTGGGCTAGCAAACCAGACTGTGAGATATGTACCACGTGAAAAGCCAGCCCTAACCTAAGACACGGCCAGACCCGCGCACAGAACAAAGGACTGAACAGAGATAGCCGGCTGCAGACCATCCCACCTTCCCCCCACTCCCCCCACCCCCCTCCAATGACAGGCAGCCAGAGCTGGAAGGGGGCAATTGCAGCCCCAGAGAGACATTATCTATAGAACTGTAAGCAGGCTTCTTTGCTAACTAAAACTTCTTGGGGTTCTGGACAGTCAACATCCGCCTGAAAAGGTGCACCGGTTGTACACCCAGATAACCGAGCGACGGGGAGGCGATAAGTCACAGCAGCTGTGCTCGCCAAACACCTCATCACCTGAGCTGCTCAGACCTGGGAAGGGCACAAAATGCAGGCCCAACTGAGTCTGCACCTCTGAAGACTACCCGAGTGCCTGAACCTGAGCAGCTTAGACCTGGGAGGTGCAAGTAGCCCAGGGCCAGCCACAAATGGTTCCCAGCGGAGCAACCTAGAGCCTGAGCAGTGTGGGCAGGGAGGCTACACGCGCTGTGAGCGGGGGCAGGCCCAGTGTGGCTGAGGCACTGCGAACACACGCCAGTGCTATTTGTTTGCAGCGTCCCTCCCTCCCCACAGTGCGACTGAACAAGTGAGCCTAAAAAAGTGTCCACCACCGTCTCCTTTGTGTCAGGGTGGAAATCAGACACTGAAGAGACCAGCAAACAGAAGAAGCTATAACAGAGGGAACCGCCTTGGACCTACAGGCAATAGATTAAAACCTTGTGGTTAGTACCGACTACATAGGAAGGGGCCTATAGATCTTGAGAAATATAAGCCAGACAAAGGAACTAGCTGAAAATGAACTGACCCCACAATACCCACAACAACACCAGAGAAAGTCCTAGATATATTTTTACTATTTTTACAATCATTCATTCTTTCTTTTTTTTTTAATTTTTTAAAAAATTTTAAGTCCTCTATTACACCTTTAATTTTCACTTTTATAACCTACTAGTACTTTGCAAAAAAAAAAAAACCCAACCAAACAAACAAACCCTGTTTCTTTTTAAAAAAGCAAACTTCATATATATATTTTTTATAATTTTTGTGACTTTGTTTGTTTTTTTTTCTTCTTTTCTTTAACATTGTATTTTTGAAATTCCAAACTCTACTCTAGGTTTTTAATTTTAGCTTTTTGGTATTTATTATCAATTTTGTACCTATATTTTTTTTAATATAATTTTTGTGACTTTTTTTCCTCTCTTTGTTTCTCTTCTTCTTTTCTTTAACATTGTATATCTGAAATTTCAAACTCTACTCTAGATTTTTAATTTATGCTCTTTAGTATTTGTTATCAATTTTGTAATTATATTTTCTTTATAATTTTTGTGACTTTGTTTTTGTTTGTTTATTTTTTCTTTTTCTCTCTTTATTTTCCTTCTTCTTTTCTTTAACATTGTATTTTTGAAATTCCAAACTCTACTCTAGATTTTTAATTTTTGCTTTTATGTATTTCTTACCAATTTTGTACCTTTAAGGACCCAATCTTCAGTACCCATTTTTTACTAGGTAGCGAGATTACTGGCTTGACTGCTCTCTCCCTCTTTGGACTCTCCTTTTTCTCCACCAGGTTGCCTGTGTCTCCTCCCTAACCCCTCTCTACTCTACAAAATTCTGTGAATTTCTGTGTGTTCTAGACAGTGGAGAACACTTAGGGAACTGATTACTGGCTGGATCTGTCTCCCTCCTTTCCATTTCCCCCTTTTATCCTCCTGGCCACCTTTGTCTCCTTCCTCCTTCTTCTCTTCTCTGTATAACTCCGTGAACATCTCTGAGCGGTCCAGTTGTGGAGTGCACATAAGGAAGTGATTACTGGTTAGCCCGCTCTCTCCTCTACTGATTCCACCACATCTCATTCGGGTCACCTCTAACTCCCTCCTCCCTCTTCTCTTCTCCATGTAATGCTGTGAACCTCTCTGGGTGACCCTCAGGGTGGAGAAACTTTTCATCTTTAACCTAGATGTTTTATCAATGGTGCTGTATAGAAGGAGAAGTTTTGAAACTACTGTAAAAATAAGACCAATAACTGGAAGCAGGAGGCTTAAGTCCAAACTCTGACTCCAGGGAACTCCTGACTCCAGGGAACATTAATTGACAGGAGCTCATCAAACGCCTCCTTACCTACACTGAAACCAAGCACCACACAAGGGCCAACAAGTTCCACGGTAAGACATACCAAGCAAATTCTCCAGCAACACAGGAACACAGCCCTGAGCTCCAAGATACAGGCTGCCCAAAGTCACCCAAAAACCATAGACATCTCATAACTCATTACTGGACACTTCATTGCACTCCAGAGAGAAGAAATCCAGCTCCACCCACCAGAACACTGACACAAGCTTCCCTAACCAAGAAACCTTGACAAGCCACCTGTACAAACCCACACACCGTGAAGAAATGCCACAATAAAGAGAACTCCACAAACTGCCAGAATACAGAAAGGACACCCAAACTCAACAATTTAAACAAGACAAAGAGACAGAGGAATACCCAGCAGGTAAAGGAATAGAATAAATGCCCATCAAACCAAACAAAAGAGGAAGAGATAGGGAATTTACCTGATAAAGAATTCCGAATAATGATAGTGAAATTGAGCCAAAATCTTGAAATCAAAATGGAATCACAGATAAATAGCCTGGAGAAAAGCATTGAGAAGATGCAAGAAAGGTTTAACAAGGACCTAGAAGAAATAAAAAAGAGTCAATATATAATGAATAATGCAATAAATGAGATCCAAAACACTCTGGAGGCAACAAATAGTAGAATAACAGAGGCAGAAGATAGGATTAGTGAATTAGAAAATAGAATGGTAGAAATAAATGAATCAGAAAGGAAAAAAGAAAAACAAATTAAAAGAAATGAGGACAATCTCTGCTACAACATTCGAATCATAGGAGTCCCAGAAGAAGAAGACAAAAAGAAAGACCATGAGAAAATACTTGAGGAGATAATAGTTGAAAACTTCCCTAAAATGGGGAAGGAAATAATCACTCAAGTCCAAGAAACCCAGAGAGTCCCAAACAGGATAAACCCAAGGTGAAACACCCCAAGACACATATTAATCAAATTAACAAAGATCAAACACAAAGAACAAATATTAAGAGCAGCAAGGGAAAAACAACAAATAACACACAAGGGAATTCCCATAAGGATAACAGCAGATCTTTCAATAGAAACTCTTCAAGCCAGGAGGGAATGGGAAGACATACTTAAAGTGATGAAAGAAAATAACATACAGCCCAGATTATTGTACCCAGCAAGGATCTCATTCAAATATGAAGGAGAAATCAAAAACTTTACAGACAAACAAAAGGTGAGAGAATTCAGCACCACCAAACCAGCTCTCCAACAAATACTAAAGGACATTCTCTAGACAGGAAACACAAAAAGGGTGTATAAAATCAAACACAAAACAATAAAGTAAATGGCAACAAGATCATACTTATCAATAATTACCTTAAACGTAAATGGATTGAATGCCCCAACCAAAAGACAAAGACTGGCTGAATGGATACAAAAACAAGACCCCTACATATGTTGTCTACAAGAGACCCACCTCAAAACAGGGGACACATACAGACTGAAAGTGAAGGGCTGGGAAAAGATTTTCCATGCAAATAGGGACCAAAAGAAAGCAGGAGTAGCAATACTCATATCAGATAAAATAGACTTTAAAACAAAGGCTGTGAAAAGAGACAAAGAAGGTCACTACATAATGATCAAAGGATCAATCCAAGAAGAAGATATAACAATTATAAATATATATGCACCCAACACAGGAGCACTGCAATATGTAAGACAAATGCTAACAAGTATGAAAGGAGAAATCAACAATAACACAATAAAAGTGGGAGACTTTAATACCCCACTCACAGCTATGGATAGATCAACTAAACAGAAAATTAACAAGGAAATACAAACTTTAAATGATACAATAGACCAGTTAGACCTAATTGATATCTATAGGACATTCCATCCCAAAACAATGAATTTCACCTTTTTCTCAAGTGCACATGGAACCTTCTCCAGGGTAGATCACATCCTGGGCCATAAATCTAGCCTTGGTAAATTCAGAAAAATTGAAATCATTCCAAGCATCTTTTCTGACCACAATGCAGTAAGATTAGATCTCAATTACAGGAGAAAAAATATTAAAAATTCCAACATATGGAGGATGAACAACACGCTGCTAAATAACCAACAAATCACAGAAGAAATCAAAAAAGAAATCAAAATTTGCATAGAAATGAATGAAAATGAAAACACAACAACCCAAAACCTGTGGGACACTGTAAAAGCAGTCCTAAGGGGAAAGTTCATAGCAATACAGGCATACCTCAAGAAATAAGAAAAAAGTCAAATAAATAATCTAACTCTACACCTAAAGCAACTAGAAAAGGAAGAAATGAAGAACCCCACGGTTAGTAGAAGGAAAGAAATCTTAAAAATTAGAGCAGAAATAAATGCAAAAGAAACAAAAGAGACCATAGCAAAAATCAACAAAGCCAAAAGCTGGATCTTTGAAAGGATAAATAAAATTGACAAGCCATTAGCCAGACTCATTAAGAAACAAAGGGAGAAGAATCAAATCAATAAAATTAGAAATGAAAATGGAGAGATCACAACAGACAACACAGAAATACAAAGGATCATAAGAGACTACTATCAGTGACTATATGCCGATAAAATGGACAACTTGGAAGAAATGGACAAATTCTTAGAAAAGTACAACTTTCCAAAACTGGATCAGGAAAAAATAGAAAATCTTAACAGACCCATCACAAGCACAGAAATTGAAACTGTAATCAAAAATCTTCCAGCAAAGAAAAGCCCAGGTCCAGACAGCTTCACAGCTGAATTCTACCAAAAATTTAGAGAAAAGCTAACACCTATCCTACTCAAACTCTTTCAGATAATTGCAGAGGAAGGTAAACTTCCAAACTCATTCTATGAGGCCACCACCACCCTAATACCAAAACCTGACAAAGATGCCACAAAAAAAGAAAACTACAGGCCAATATCACTGATGAACATAGATGCAAAAATCCTTAACAAAATTCTAGCAATCAGAATCCAACAACACATTAAAAAGATCATACACCATGACAAGTGGGCTTTATCCCAGGAATGCAAGGATTCTTCAATATCTGCAAATCAATCAATGTAATACACCACATTAACAAATTGAAAAATAAAAACCATATGATTATCTCAATAGATGCAGAGAAAGCCTTTGACAAAATTCAACACCCATTTGTGACAAAAACTCTCCAGAAAGCAGGAATAGAAGGAACAAACCTCAACATAATAAAAGCTATATATGACAAACCCACAGCAAACATTATCCTTAATGGTGAAAAATTGAAAGCATTTCCTCTAAAGTCAGGAACAAGACAAGGGTGCCCACTTTCACCATTACCATTCGACATAGTTTTGGAAGTTTTGGCCATAGCAATCAGAGCAGAAAAAGAAATAAAAGGAATCCAAATTGGAAAAGAAGTAAAACTCTCACTGTTTGCAGATGACATGATCCTCTACATAGAAAACCCTAAAGACTCCACCAGAAAATTACTAGAACTAATCAATGATTATAGTAAAGTTGCAGGATATAAAATCAACACAGAAATCCCTTGCATTCCTGTACACTAATAATGAGAAAATAGAAAGAGAAATTAAGAAAACAATTCCATTTACCATTGCAACGAAAAGAATAAAATACTTAGAAATATATCTACCTAAAGAAACTAAAGACCTATATATATAAAACTATAAAACACTGGTGAAAGAAATCAAAGAGGACACTAATAGATGGAGAAATATACCATGTTCATGGATTGGAAGAATCAATATAGTGAAAATGAGTATACTACCCAAAGCAATTTATAGATTCAATGCAATCCCTATCAAGCTACCAACGGTATTCTTCACAGAGCTAGAACAAATAATTTCACAATTTGTATGGAAATACAAAAAACCTCGAATAGCCAAAGCTATCTTGAGAAAGAAGAATGGAACTGGAGGAGTCAACCTGCCTGACTTCAGGCTCTACTACAAAGCCACAGTCATCAAGACAGTATGGTACTGGCACAAAGACAGAAATATAGATCAATGGAACAAAACAGAAAGCCCAGAGATAAAGCCACACACCTATGGACACCTTATCTTTGACAAAGGAGGCAAGAATATACAATGGAGAAAAAACAATCTCTTTAACAAGTGGTGCTGGGAAAACTGGTCAAACACTTGTAAAAGAATGAAACTAGAGCACTTTCTAACACCATACACAAAAATAAACTCAAAATGGATTAAAGAGCTAAATGTAAGATCAGAAACCATAAAACTCCTAGAGGAGAACATAGGCAAAACACTCTCTGACATACATCACAGCAGGATCCTCTATGACCCACCTCCCAGAATATTGGAAATAAAAGCAAAAATAAACAAATGGGACCTAATTAAACTTAAAAAGCTTCTGCACAACAAAGGAAACTATAAGCAAGGTGAAAAGACAGCCTTCAGAATGGGAGAAAATAATAGCAAATGAAGCTACTGACAAACAACTAATCTCAAAAATATACAGGCAACTCCTACAGCTCAATTCCAGAAAAATAAATGACCCAATCAAAAAATGGGCCAAAGAACTAAATAGACATTTCTCCAAAGAAGACATACAGATGGTGAACAAACACATGAAAAGATGCTCAACATCACTCATTATCAGAGAAATGCAAATCAAAACCACAATGAGGTACCATTTCACGCCAGTCAGAATGGCTGCTATCCAAAAGTCTACAAGCAATAAATGCTGGAGAGGGTGTGGAGAAAAGGGAACCCTCTTACACTGTTGGTGGGAATGCAAACTAGTACAGCCACTATGGCGAACAGTGTGGAGATTCCTTTAAAAACTGGAAATAGAACTGCCCTATGATCCAGCAATCCCAGTGCTGGGCATACACACTGAGGAAACCAAAATTGAAAGAGACACATGTACCCCAATGTTCATTGGCGCACTGTTTATAATAGCCAGGACATGGAGGCAACCTGGATGTCCATCAGCAGATGAATGGATAAGAAAGCAGTGGTACATATACATAATGGCGTATTACTTAGCCATTAAAAAGAATGCATTTTAATCAGTTCTAATGAGGTGGATGGAACTGGAGCCTATTATACAGAGTGAAGTAAGCCAGAAAGAAAAACACAAATACAGTATACTAACGCATATATATGGAATTTAGAAAGATGGTAACAATAACCCTGTATATAAGATAGCAAAAGAGACACTGATGTATAGAACAGTCTTTTGGACTCTGTGGGAGAGGGAGAGGGTGGGATGATTTTGGAGAATGGCATTGAAACATGTATAATATCATGTATGAAACGAGTTGCCAGTCCAGGTTCGATGCACGAAACTGGATGCTTGAGGCTGGTGCAATGGGACGACCCAGATGGATGGTATGGGGAAGGAGAAGGGAGGATGGTTCAGGATGGGGAACACATGTATACCTGTGGCGGATTCATTTCGATATATGGCAAAACCAATATAATATTGTAAAGTTAAAAAATAAAATAAAATTAAAAAAAATAAAACAAATGCAAAAACAAACAAACAAACAAAAAAAGAATACTGGAGTGGGTGGCCATTTGCTTCTCCAGGGTATCATCCCAAACCAGGGAATCATCCCAAACCAGGGATAGAACCCAGTTTTCCTGCATTGCAGGTGGATTCTTTACCAGTTGGGCAACCAGGGCAACCCATAAATGGAGTATAACCTTTAAAAATTATGAGTCACTATACTGTTCACCTATAACATATAATATTGTACATCAACTATATTTCAATGGAAAGTTTTTTAAGAGGCAATAAATTATTGTACGGTAAGGCTATTGGGGGAATTAAATGAGATTGTATGTGTGTAAAACAGAAGCACTCAGATTGAAATAGACATGTATAAGTTAGATGCTTTTACTGTGTTTTGGATACTTTATGTATTAACTTCTTGGTTCACCTGTTCCATATATATTTATCTATAACAGCATCAAAGAGGTTCTTTAGCTTGAAATATCATAAAAACAAAGGGATGTTAAAGCGATAGAAAAAAAGAAATAATTTTAAATGATTGAATGCTATATTACTGAGAGCTAATGCAGTTGACTTAGCCGTAATTGTGCTAATAAACTATATGTTCCATATAGTGGAGTTTCGATATAACTTACAATTCCTCCTTACTGAGAAGTGAAGCCTCCCACAGGAAAGACTAATACTCTCTGACTTGGGATAAACTTTCCTTTCTTCTTCGTATTATTAGTTCAGCTAAGCCTTTCCTGCCTGCCTTGAGGGGTTGCAGCCTAGTTGGCCAGCTCTTATCACTCCAATGATAATAAAGTATCAATGCAAAGAAATAGAGGAAAACAACAGAATGGGAAAGACTAGAGATCTCTTCCAAAGAAGGCAATGGCATCCCACTCCAGTACTCTTGTCTGGAAAATCCCATGGATGGAGGAGCCTGGTGGGCTGCAGTCCATGGGGTCTCGAAGAATCAGACACGACTGAGCGACTTCACTTTCACTTTTCCCTTTCATATGCATTGGAGAAGGAAATGGCAACCCACTCCAGTGTTCTTGCCTGGAGAATCCCAGGGACGGGGGCGCCTGGTGGGCTGCTGTCTATGGGGGTCGCACAGAGTCAGACATGACTGAAGCAACTTAGCAGCAGCAACTGAGGCAGAGATCTCTTCAAGAAAATTAGAGATACCAAGGGAACATTTCATGCAAAGATGGGCTCGATAAAGGACAGAAATGGTATGGACCTAACAGAAGCAGAAGATATTAAGAAGAGGTGGCAAGAATACACAGAAGAACTGTACAAAAAAGATCTTCATGACCCAGATAACCACGATGGTATGATAACTCACCTAGAGCCAGACATCCTGGAATGTGAAGTCAAATGGGCCTTAGGAAGCATCACTACAAACAAAGCTAGTAGAGGTGATGGAATTCCAGTTGAGCTATTTCAAATCCTAAAAGATGATGCTGTGAAAGTGTTGCACTCAATATGCCAGCAAATCTGGAAAACCCAACAGTGGCCACAGGACTGGAAAGGTCAGTTTTCATTCCAATCCCAAAGAAAGGCAATGCCAAAGAATGCTCAAACTACTGCACAATTGCACTCATCTCACACGCTAGTAAAGTAATGCTCAAAATTCTCCAAGCCAGGCTTCAGCAATACGTGAACTGTGAACTTTCTGATGTTCAAGCTGGTTTTAGAAAAGGCAGAGGAACCACAGATCAAATTGCCAACATTCGCTGGATCATTGATAAAGCAAGAGAATTCCAGAAAAACATCTATTTCTGCTTTATTGACTATGCCAAAGCCTTTGACTGTGTGGATCACAATAAACTGTGGAAAATTCTGAAAGAGATGGGAATACCAGACCACCTGACCTGCCTCTTGAGAAACCTATATGCAGGTCAGGAAGCAACAGTTAGAACTGGACATGGAACAACAGACTGGTTCCAAATAGGAAAAGGAGTACGTCAAGGGCTGTATATTGTCACCCTGGTTATTTAACTTATATGCAGAGTACATCATGAGAAACGCTGGGCTGGAAGAAGCACAAGCTGGAATGAAGATTGCTGGGAGAAATATCAATAACCTCAGATATGCAGATGGCACCACCCTTATGGCAGAAAGTGAAGAGGAACTAAAAAGCCTCTTGATGAAAGTGAAAGAGGAGAGTTAAAAAGTTGGCTTAAAGCTCAACAATCAGAAAAGTAAGATCATGGCATCCTGTCCCATCACTTCTTGGGAAATAGATGGGGAAACAGTGGAAACAATTTCAGACTTTATTTTTGGGGCTCCAAAATCACTGCAGACGGTGGCTGCAGCCATGAAATTAAAAGACGCTTACTCTTTGGAAGAAAAGCTATGACCAACCTAGATAGCATATTCAAAAGCAGAGACATTACTTTGCCAACAAAGATTCGTCTAGTCAAGGCTATGGTTTTTCCTGTGGTCATGTATGGATGTGAGAGTTGGACTGTGAAGAAAGGTGAGCGCCAAAGAATTGATGCTTTTGAACTGTGGTGTTGGAGAAGACTCTTGAGAGTCCCTTGAACTGCGAGGAGATCCAACCAGTCCGTTCTGAAGGAGATCAGCCCTGGGTGTTCTTTGGAAGGAATGATACTAAAGCTGAAACTCCAGTACTTTGGCCACCTCATGCAAAGAGTTGACTCATTGGAAAGACTCTGATATTGGGAGGGATTGGGGGCAGGAGAAGGGGACAACAGAGGATGAGATGGCTAGATGATGTCACCGACTCGATGGACGTGAGTATGAGTGAACTCCAGGAGATGGTGATGACAGGGAGGCCTGCTGTGCTGCGATTCATGGGGTCGCAAAGAGTCGGACACAACTGAGCGACTGAACTGAACTGAACTATCACTCCTGATAAGAGTATTCATTAGTATTGATAAGGAAGGTCTCATTCTCTCCAGTGACTGAGTCAAAATGTTAGCCACTGTTTACTTGGGATATTGAAATAGTCCTATTTATTTTTGTTTCCCTAAAATCTTCCTTCCCCTTTTTTATCTGACTAGAGTAGCCCCCTGCCCTTATCCATAGGCCATACATTTCAAGACCCCCCATTGATGCCTGAAAGCACAGATAGTATCAAACCCTATATGCATCAATATTAGGTTTTTTCCCTATATATACATATGCTATGCTATGCTATGCTATGCTATGCTATGCTAAGTCACTTCAGTTGTGTCCGACTCTCTGTGACCCCATAGACGGCAGGCAGCCCACTAGGCTTCCCCATCCCTGGGATTCTCCAGGCAAGAACACTGGAGTGGGTTGCCATTTCCTTCTCCAATGCATGCAAGTGAAAAGAGAAAGTGAAGTCGCTCAGTCGTGTCAGATTCTTAGCGACCCCATGGACTGCAGCCTACCAGGCTCCTCCGTCCATGGGATTTTCCAGGCAAGAGTACTGGAGTGGGGTGCCATTGCCTTCTCCATATATACATAGCTATGATAAAGTTTAATTTATAAACTAGGAGATGTAGTTTAATTTATAAACAGTAAGAGATAGACAACACTAATGAATAATAAAATAGAATAATTGTAATGATACACTGTAATAATAGTTATGTGAATATGGTCTCTCTCTCTCAAAGTATCTTCTTGTACAGATTTAAAAATTTTTCCATATTAACTGACTACTTAAGCCCCGTGTTGAATTTGAATTTCTTTGTCCTTCTTTACAATTTCACAAAAAGAAGATTAATTCTTACCATAGATTTTGGCAACCACAGAGAACCATTTTTTCTCTTTTTGTATTAAGTCAACAACTTTCACCTTTTCACTTAAAGTTGGGTAGCACTTTACAGTTCCTTTTTAGATATCCAAATTGCCAGCATCATTACCTTGAGGCCCTCATTAAGAAAAATAAGGGTTACCTGAAAACAAGCGGTGTGATATGGCAACAGTTGGTCTGATAACCTAAATGACTACCTGGCGGAATACACTCAACAAAGGGATGAGTCACCTCCTGGGAGGGATGGAGCGAGATTTCATCATGCTGTTCAGAACAACATGCAACTTGTGTGTCTGTGTGTGTTCAGTTGGTTAGTCACGTCTGACTCTCTGCAACCCCATGGACTGCAACCCGCCAGACTCCTCTGTCCATGAGATTCTCCAGGCAAGAATACTTGAGTGGGTTGCCATTTCCTTCTCCACAACACACAACATAAAATGTTGCATTCAGAAATGTTTATTTCTGAAATTTTCTATTTAATCCTCTCTGACCAAGGTTGACTGTGTTTGATTGAAATCTCAGAAACCAAAACAACTTTTAAGGAGGATCTTACTGCATTCTTTGCCATACTGGAGAGATTTTACTTTCGTTTTTCTTCTCATTTTCTCCTGCTACTGATGGAATTTTTCATGTTGGTTTCAACCTGAACAGTGAATTCCCTCATTGAGTAAAATGTGGATGCCACAGTACTTTCTGTGTAATTTCTGCACCTGAACTGTACCGTAGGGCTGTAGGCTGTAGTTACTCCTTAACTAACCATTTACATCTGATGCTGAATGGGCTTCCAAAGCACATAAAGTGATACTGAAATCTATGTCTGCTATCTTCAAGTGCCATTTTCAGCAGTTTGTCAGCAGGGCCTTCTAGCCTCATAAAATGACTAAATAGAAGGCATAAGTGAAAACCATCTGGCTTCCAAAATGCTGCTCTCCTCTGTCCTCACTCTTCTATAGCCTCTGAAATTCTTAGCACTGTTCATTCGTTCTTCAACCCACAAGTATTTATTGAGGTCCTCCAAGGATTTCATCACAGAACTAGGTGGAAATTCATATAGCAGTCTATCAATATACATGAGGCTGTATATCAATATACATGAGGCTGCAGCACACACAGAACTCACAGTGGGTACAGGAGGGGAACAATTAAGCAATTATTACAATAACGGGTGCTCGGTGCCATGGCAGGAAAAGCGCAGTTCTCTTGTGAACTTTTCTAGAAATTTTTAGCCTGTGGGGGTAGAGGGAGGCAGGAGACGCTTCCTGGAGAAAGTGGGATTTTAACAGTCCTATGACACCATTCGTCTGAACTAAGGCATTTTTTTTAACCTTTGTTAAACGACTCAGTGGTAAAGATTTCACCTGCACTGCAGAGACACAGGAGATATAGGTTCCATCTCTGTGTGGGAAAGATCCCCTGGAAGAGGAAATGGCAACACACTCCAGCAATCTTGCCTGGACAGTCTCATGGACAGAGGAGCCTGGCAGGTTACAGCCCATGGGATTGCAAGGGGTCAGGCACAATAGAACTACTGAGCACTCACCATCACCATACCAAAATGCAAACCACTTACTTGAAAGAAAAACACTTTTAGATCATAAGAACTAAGGGAACTAGTTCAAACTAATGTCTACAAACTGCGGCCCTGAAGAAATAAATATTTGAATTTTTAAATATTGGATGGTGGCAGAGGGAAGTTAAGCCTAAGGTGGCATTGATAAAAGAGCTGGGAGCCACTTCTGTGGAGGATTTTGTGTCTGCAGAGATTTGAGGCACCCGGGAGGGGGTGAGGTAGGAATAGGGCTTGGGGCTCAAAACCTTGAAACAAGATGCAACTGCAGCAATCATTTCCTCACATTTAGTTTTGCCTAAAGCCTTCTCCATGCTTGAGCTAGTCCTTACAAGTCCCACTCAACGAGGAAAATGCCTCAACTCGGCTTCTAGATAGTGAAAGTGAAGTGTGAGAGGAAAAATATCTTTAAAATATCTGACAATATGTCTAAGGTATCTGAGAGCCAAGACAAGTTTGGCTGGAAAAATCCATCTTGTTTTCCTGTACGTTATCTCTGTGATCCCTCCTTCTATGTAAATTGTTATAACTGGGTGATTGTATAACTCAACATAAACATTGGTCATTCATTATTTGGTTACATTATATGAACATGATCTGGCATCTCCATCTTCCTCATCCCTATAACATTTCAGAAATGCCAGTAAGTGAATCTCCTCTTTATTATTTAGAAAAACTTTCAGCCGAACATAATTGCAACATAATTTACACAGGCACTCTGGATATAATAAAAAATCCTTCATCTTAATCTCAATTTTTGTCCTTTTTGAGTCCACCCAAACCCATGTCCATCGAGTTGGTGATGCCATCCAATCATGTCATCCTCTGTCGTCCCCTTCTCCTCCTGCCCTCAATCTTTTCCAGCATCAGGGTCTTTTCCAGTGAGTTAGCTCTTCCCATCAGGTGGCCAAAGTATTGGAATTTCAGCTTCAACATCAGTCCTGCCAGTGAACACCCAGGACTGATCTCCTTTAGGATGGACTGGTTGGATCTCTTCATAGTCCAAGGGACTTTCAAGAGTCTTCTCCAACACCACAGCTCAAAAGCATCAATTCTTCTGCACTCAGCTTTCTTTATAATACAGCTGTCACATCCATACATGACCACTGGAAAAACCATAGCCTTGACTAGACAGACCTTTGTTGACAAAGTAACGTCTCTGCTTTTTAATATGCTGTCTAGGTTGGTCATAACTCTCCTTTCAAGGAGTAAGTGTCTTTTAATTGATGGACAGGGAGCCCTGGCATGCTGCGGTTCATGGGGCCTCAAAGAGTCGGACAGGACTGAGCAACTGAACTGAACTGAGTCCAACTCAAAACATTTATCAAATGATTTGCTTTCTTCTATTAAGTGACTCAGTGGCAAAGAATCCACCTGCCAATGCAGGAGACGTGGTTTGATCCCTGGGTTGGTAAGATCCCCTGGAGAAGGAAATGGCAACCCACTCCAGAACTCTTGCCTGGGAAATCCCATGGACAGAGGAGCCTGGTGGGCTACAATCCATGGGGTCGCAAAGAGTTGGACACGACCAAGCAACTAAACAACAGCAACATTAAGTAAATAATAGGAATGGTTTTCCTATGAAAATGAAGAGAGTTCACAAGTTATTGTCAACTAGGCAACTGGGAATTTTGTCTCTATTCCTCTTCCTGATGCTAGAGATGTAAACTCTGAACCAGGAGCCCTACTGCTCCTCCTGATAGCAGGATGTGTGTGTGTGTGTGTGTGTGTGTGTGTGTGTGTGTGTGTGTGTGTGTGTGTGTGTGTGTGGTAAGTTGTTTAATTTATCTGATTTGTTTATTCATGCAAAAATGTCATAAAATTATTATAGAGTTAATAATTGGGGGAATTAAGTGAGATTGTATGTGTATGTGTGTATACGTGTGTAAATAAAACATGTACCACACCCAGGCTGAAGTAGATAGGTAGAAGTTAGATATTTTTATTGGGTTTTAGCCACTTTATGTCCTGACTCCTCTATTGGTCCTTCTAGTCCATATAGGTATTGATCTATAACAGCATCAACAAGGTTCTTCAATTTGAAATATCATAAAGACAGAAGCAGGTAAAAGATACAGAGAAAAAGAGAGAAGAAAGAGCAGAGAAAGGAAAAAAGGAAACTAGATGACTGCACACACGTTCGAATGTTTGAGGGGCTGCGCTTGGAGTTTCCGCTTTTGCCACGGGACAAAGATCTGCACCTGGTGTCCCAACATGGAAGTGTGGAAATGGGACATATTCCATGGAAATGATAACAAAGATCTGAATTACATGCCATAGTTTCACTTTCACTTTATTCCAACAACAAACCTGTGAAGAAAGTAGATTAGTTAGTCACTCTTCACTTGCCGACTTTCAACCTATGGATGTGCTCAGATAAAAACAAAACTCTCCTGTGAGAACACACTGCATGGTAGCAGCAGATGATGTTGGAACGTGGGATGCTGCCTTTTGGACTCTAAAACCACATTGCTTGCCATCAGTGCATTTTGCTGTGTTTGTGTTTATTTTAAGACATTTCCCCAAACATTATTATCCACATAAGGTCCAGTAAGTCCAAGAGCATAACAGTGTTAGAAGTCTTTGTCAAGATATACAATCACCATGGAAACAAGAGATTTTAAAAATTTTACAGTGGTGAAAAAGGAGGAATATTTCGTGTGAATATAGAATGAATTATTCAGAGTAGAAATGACTCTGAAAGACAAAGGCAAGTCATGCAACATAAAAATGCTGTGCATGGGCCAACGGACCTTAACATCAAGAGAAAGGAAGAGGGACACGGTGGAACACTATTTGAGTGCATGGCTAGACATGGGCTGGGTAGGAGCCTTGTGTAATTCTAAGCATTGGAGAAGTTTAAGGATTAGCTGATGTGGCCCTACTCCTGAAACTCTTGTCTCTCGCCAAAGAGAAAGTCTTTTCCAGTCTGCCTTACATCCACACAAGGGCGAAGATGGTGAGCAGGGGAATTAGCTGCAAAGGGACAGTGCAGGGCCCGGGAGATTCCCAAGAGCAGTCACACACACAAGGATGATTTGGAGAAAATACATCATTCACTCATTCAAAATATATTTATTCAATGCGTTCTGCATGCCAAGTTCTATTGTCTCAGGTAGACATTCATGGTAGAGCACATGTATGAACAAGACCAGCCTTAATTAAAAGTTTACAAAACTGATTCATTGTCCTGTTGCTAGCAATGCACTTGGGACTGGAAGTTTAGTCATTTTGAAAGTGAAAGAAAGAAAGAAAGTGAAGTCACTCTGTAGTGTCCAACTCTTTGTGACCCCATGGACTATAGCCCACCAGGCTCCTCTGTCCATAGGATTTTCCAGGCAAGGTACTGGAGTGGGTTGCCATTTCCTTCTTCAGGTGATCTTCCCAACCCAGGGATCGAACCCAGGTGTCCCACATTGCAGGCAGACTCTTTACCATCTGAACCACCAGGGAACTTTCCAATAAATGGATTCACTTACAACTTGATTGTAAGTAGAGTTTCTGTATTAACATGTGGTCTACTGGTGAGGAAAGTAGGGTTTAGAGAAATTACGAGATTTGCCCTCAAGTAGTCAGAACTGGAATGAAAATTCAAATCCCAGAGTTGACTTCAAGACAGTTCTCTCTTCTGTGCTGTTCTTAGTTGCTCAGTCATGTCCAACTCTTTGCAACTCCATGGACAAAAGCCTGCCAGGTTCCTCTGTCCACTGGATTCTCCAGGCAAGAATACTGGAGTGGGTTACCAAGCCCTCCTCCAGGGAATCTTCCCAACCCTGGGAGTGAACCCAGGTCTCCCACATTGCAGGCAGATTCTTTACTGTCTGAGTCACCAGGGAAGAAGTTCTCTCTTCTACTATATCATGATTCTTTAAAATAGGGTTCAATATATTATGCAAAACTGGACCGAAATTTAATCCTCAAAATTTCCTTCCTCCAGTTTTTGGAAGAAAATGACATAAGATGCCTTAGACTTTCTTTTTTACATATGATGAGATCTTCTTTTTAATAATCAACAAAGTATGTTACTAAGAATTACTGAAATACAGTAGTAGAGTTTACCAAGGACTTACTCCTATATTCTACTAAGAAGACTGAATAGCACCAAAGGATTGTCAGTTTTGGCCTTTGACTTACTAAAACGCATGGAGATAGTTTGGAACTTCTGCGATTTTGAGTAAGTACACTCTACATTTTTAGTGTTGTTATTATGAGTAGACTGGAGATTTCAACTTCTGCCACCATTATCTTTACTTATAACTCATTGCTAATTTAATTTTAGAATTCTCCTAGTTTGCTGTGAGTTGTAAGGTTAATCTTATAGTGAATAGTGAGTTATCAATAATATTTGGGGTCAAAATTATCTAATGACTAGATTTTAAGGCATAGGTTCTTTGAAGCTCAAAATAAGCACTTATTTTGCTAAGCACATATATGTAGAATCCACCCTCAGCCAACAAAAGTTCATTTAGAAAGTGGAAATGAATAGAAGAGTGAACAGTATTTTCCACCTGTGCTCAAGAATATCTGAGAGTCACTTTAATCAATGAATAAGTGAAAGAAAATTGAAAGTGTAGTCGTTCAGTCCTGTCTGACTCTGTGATCCCAGGAACTGTAGGTGGCCAGGCTCCTCTGTCCATGGAGTTCTCAAGGCAAGAATATTGGAATGGACTGCCATTCCATCTCCAGGGAATCTTCCTGACCCAGGGGTTGAATCCCCATTTACCACACTGTAGGCAGATTCTTCACCATCTATTACTATCCTCTAGGTGGCACTAGTGGTAAAGAACCCACATGCCAATGCAGGAGACAAGACACGGCGGTTCGATCCCTGGGTGGAGAGGATCCTCTGGAGGTGGAAATGGCAACCCACTCCAATATTCTTGCCTGGAGAATCCCAGGGACGGAGGAGCCTGGTAGGCTGCAGTCCATGGGGTCGCTAAGAGTCGGATACGACTAAAGAGACTTCACTTTCACTTTCATTCATCAGAGAAGGAAATAGCAACCCACTCCAGTATTCTCGCCTGGAGAATCCCAGGGACAGGGGAGCCTGGTGGCCTGCCGTCTATGGGGTCGCACAGAGTTGGACACGACTGAAGTGCCTTAGCAGTAGCAGGTAGCACTAGTGGTAAAGAACCCACATGCCAATGCAGGAGACAGGACAGGGGGGTTCGATCCCTGGGTGGAGAGGATCCCCTGGAGGTGGAAATGGCAACCCACTCCAATATTCTTGCCTGGAGGATCCCATGGACAGAGGAGCTCAGTGGGCTACAGTCCATGGGGTCGCAAAAGAGTCAGACAGGACTGAGCAACTGACACACACACACACACAAACACATACACACACATACACACACAGTGTATCATTTACTACTGGTTAGCTATTCAGGAGCTGCTCCCAATCCTTTCTCTCTTTCCACCTCACACTACTGATGTTGGAAAACAAAACCTATGCTTTCCCCATTTTTCTTGAAGCTAGAGACAAGTGTCTCTGGCCTGTGAGAGGTAAATGGAAGTGTTTTAGGGGAGGTTTCTTAGCAAGCTTCTTTTTTTTTCTGGTGAATCAGAGCACCCTCACTTCCAAATTTTTCTACCATTGAAAGCAACACCCAGAACAAAAACAACTGTTTTGTAACTATGAGGAAAGTAGCAACAGATTCACAGGGATGCACTGTTAAAACCCTGAGCTTATGACGACAGTTGCCTATCTACAAATTTCTTATTTTGGGAGAAAAAGTAAATCCCTAGTCAATAAGGTCAATGAGTTTTGAGTCTTAGGATCCAAAAGCATCTCTATTAATAGTTATGAATGAGAAAATAAGAATTCATGTGCCGACTTTTGTATATAGTTCTTATTTATAAAATTGCTTCCAAGAGGACAAAGTGTCCTGGATTCAGACTTTGTTTTAAAATGTTTTAAATTCTTTTTAAACTGATGCAAAATGGTAAATCAACTGTACTTCAATGAAAATGTTTTTTCACAAAGTTTTTGAACTTAAGGTCCAAACTGCTAAGCAGGTTTAAGTGTTCATCTTCATTATATCTCTCTCAACTTGATGTTCTCACCAACCCACACACACATTTGTGCACATACACCTACTCAAAGACCTATATTTGCCCCTATTACCTAGTGCCAGGATGATAAATTGCTTTCATCTCAGGTGCCAACATTGATAGATTGGTAGTGGCTGTCCAGATCACTATGCTGAGAATAATTCTGAGGCAGACAATACAACTCAAGAGGAAGAGTTGATCAATCGGCCAAGGCCGCCATACAATGTGAAAAATGGAGCGGCAGCACCTGTGTTTTTGTAACAGTTGACCTGATCCAGTGTATCAGATTTTAATTGCTCAACCTAGTGTAATCCTTTTCTTCTCTCAACTCTGTAGGTAGGAATTCAGTATTTTCAAACTGGGACTTTTAGTCCTCAAAGTATCATAAATAAAACAATATCCAGCTAGCGTAGTTGAATTGGAATTCCAGAGAAAATATCATATCTTAAGTAACATTCAATATTTGCTGTACTGACCATGGGGTGCACCGCTTGCCTCTCCCCTTGAAGAAGAGCTTGACACTCAGCTACAAGATGTGCAACTAGCTGATAACATCCAGATGCAGAGCCTGCAGAATCCGCTTCAGCTTGCAAGCTGAGGACACATACTTCCTGAGCACTCAGACACTGATTAGAAAGGCGAGGGGTCAAAGCCTCACCATTTCTACCCACTATGCGGCTTCACTACTCTTTGCTCTGAGATTTCCCCTTGTATTTGTCAAGACTTCATTAGATCTGTATCATGGTGTGAGGCCCTCAGAGCTTGATTCAGCTTCCTTCTGCCTTTCCTTTCACGGGGGGAATGCCAGTTCAGCATTGCTGCCACATCCTGCTCCCTCCTTCTTTGTCTTTCACATGTGGTACTCCCTCCTCCTGTACTCCTAACTCCATCGAGCGTTGGCTTCCTGGAGGCCCCAAACAAACACACAGATCTCGTATGGATATGTATGTGCTCAGTTGTTCAGCCGTGTCCAAATCTTTGCTACCCTATGGACTGTAGCCCGCCAGGCTCCTCTGTCTATGGAATTTTCAAGGCAAGAATACTGGAGTGAGCTGCCATTTTCTTCTCCAGGGCATCTTCTCAACCCAGGGATCAAACCTGTGTCTCTTTGCATTTCCTGAGTTGGCAGGCAGATTCTTTACCACTGAGCCACCTGGGATGACGCTAGTATGGATATTGCTACTTACATTTACAAGGGCTTCCCTGGTGGCTCAGCAGTAAAGAAGCCACTTGCCAATGCAGGACACTTAGGTTTGATCCCTGGTCAGGAAGATCCCCTGGAGGAAGAAATGGCAACCCACTCGAGTATTCTTGCCTGGAGAGTCCCGTGGACAGAGGAGCCTGGCATGCTGCAGTCCATGGGACTGCAAAGAGTCAGACACGACTTAGCAACTAAACAACAAGTTACATTTACAAGACTTTTACATTAAGTGTTCAACATTCCAAAAGGGGCAAAGTCCTGCATTGGCTTCTGCATCCGAGAATATGGATTAAAATCCCAGACACTTACCATCAAATGGCATTAAACTGGTGTGCTTATCTTTAAGTGAGGATACTAATGGTGATAACTGCTGGGGCCATGTGACGACTGAATGATATAATATCCATGATATTGATTTCTAAACTATTAAGCCCTACATTTCCCAACTTCCCTGGTGGCTCAGATGGTAAAGAATCTGCCTGTAATGCAGGAGACCTGGGTTTGATTCCTAGGTGGGAAATATCCCTGGAGAAGGAAATGGCTACCCACTCCAGTATTCTTGCCTGGAGAATTCCATGGACAGAAAAGTCTAGGTACAGTTCATGGGGTCACAAAGAGTCAGATATGACTGAGTGACTTAAAATGCTGCAGAAATTTTGCTTATCACTAACATCACTACGAACAAAACTAGTGGAAGTGATGAATTCCAGTTGAGCTATTCCAGATCCTGAAAGATGATGCTGTGAAAGTGCTGCACTCAATATGCCAGCAAATTTGGAAAACTCACCAGTGGCCACAGGACTGGAAAAGGTCAGTTTTCATTCCAATCCCAAAGAAAGGCAATGCCAAAGAATGCTCAAACTACCGCACAATTGCACTCATCTCACACGCTAGTAAAGTAATGCTCAAAATTCTCCAAGCCAGGCTTCAGCAATACGTGAACTGTGAACTTCCAGATGTTCAAGCTGGTTTTAGAAAAGGCAGAGGAACCAGAAATCAAATTGCCAACATCTGCTGGATCATGGAAAAAGCAAGAGAGTTCCAGAACAACATCTATTTCTGCTTTATTGACTATGCCAAAGCCTTTGACTGTGTGGATCACAATAAACTATGGAAAATTCTGAGAGAGATGGGAATACCAGATCACCTGACCTGCCTCTTGAGAAATCTGTATGAGGGTCAGGAAGCAAGAGTTAGAACTGGACATGGAACAACAGACTGGTTCCAAATAGGAAAAGGAGTACATCAAGGCTGTATATTGTCACCCTGCTTATTTAACTACTATGCAGAGTACATCATCAGAAATGCTGGACTGGAAGAAGCACAAGCTGGAATGAAGATTGCCGGGAGAAATACCAATAACCTCAGATATGCAGATGACACCACCCTTATGGCAGAAAGTGAAGAGGAACTAAAAGCCTCTTGATGAAAGAGAAAAAGGAGAGTGGAAAAGTGGCTTAAAGCTCAACATTCCAAAGACTAAGATCATGGCATCTGGTCCCATTACTTCATGGGAAATAGATGGGGAAACAGTGGAAACAGTGGCAGATTTATTTTGGGGGCTCCAAAATCATTGCAGATGATGACTGCATCCATGAAATTAAAAGACACTTACTCCTTGGAAGCAAAGTTATGACCAACCTAGATAGCATATTGAAAAGCAGAGACATTACCAACAAAGGTCCATCTAGTCAAGGCTATGGTTTTTCCAGTGGTCATGTATGGATGTGAGAGATGGACTATGAAGAAAGCTGAGCACCAAAGAATTGATGCTTTTGAACTGTGGTGTTGGAGAAGACTCTTGAGAGTCCCTTGGACTCCAAGGAGATCCAACCAGTCCAATCTAAAGGAGATCAGCCCTGGGATTTCTTTGGAAAGAATGATGCTAAAGCCAAAACTCCAGTACTTTGGCCACCTCATGCAAAGAGTTGACTCATTGGAAAAGACTCTGATGCTGGGAGGGATTGGGGGCAAGAGGAAAAGGGGATGACAGAGGATGAGATGGCTGGATGGCATCACCAACTCGATGGACATGAGTTTGAGTGAACTCCGGGAGTTGGTGATGGGCAGGGAGGCCCAGCATGCTGAGATTCATGGGGTGGCAAAGAGTCGGACCCAATTGAGTTCCCTGATAGCTCATTTGGTAAAGAATCCACCTGCAATGCGGGAGATCCCAGTTCGATTCCTGGGCTGGGAAGATTCCCTGCAGAAGGGATAGGCTACCCACTCCGGTGTTCTTGGGCTTCCTTTGTGGCTCCAAGTAATCTTAAAAAACAACTACTGGCAGATCAATTAGCATTCCTTTACAAGTATTGATTGTGCCTTTACCAGGACACTGGCACTGATCTAGGAAACGAGGTTAACAAAGTCCCTGCCCTGGTGAAACTTACATATTCTATGCTAACGAAGTCAATATGAGTTTCATTTTAAAAATACTAATTAATTAGCAACAGGTCACTAACAGTGGAGGCTGTATCTCTGACTTGTGTTCTTAGTCACTCAGTTGTGTCCAACTCTTTGTGATCCCATGGACTGCAGCCCGCCAGGCTCCTCTGTCCATGGACATTCTCCAGGTAAGAATACTGGATTGGGTTGCCATGCCCTCTTAGTCTCTGTGTTGGTTCAAGTGTAATCCCAATCTGTTCTTGTCTCAGGCTTTGTCTTCGTTGATCTTTCCTGCTGAACTGCCTTTTCTTGCTTTTAGCTTCACCATCCTTGATGCAGTGAATCTTGCAGGGGGCTAACAGACTAGGGCAGTAACTTCTTACTACACTGCGATTCAGCTGACCTGCTGCTTGCCCCACACACTTTTTTTTTTCTCTTTGCTTTTCTCTCCTTGGTGACTCTACCCCCCTCTTTTCCTGAACATTTGCACATCTCACTTCTCTGGCCCCTATTTCCCTGTCTTCACTTTGGCGTTTCTTTTTTTGCTGCCACCCTCAGTGGGAGTTGTTCCCTCTGTGTCTTCAGACGGCCTTGATGTTTTGGCAGGAAAAAAACAAACTTTCTGGCAGAAAACAACAGAAGACACACCTCTCAGGAAATTAGACCTCTGTTTCTAAAACTTCTTGGCACATTGTAGCCACAGGAATCAACATGCATCTCTAAGAGGTTTTGTTACTTCAGATGAACTCAGGCCTCAACAAGATAGAAAGGAATGCAGCCATGCATTACAGACTGTGATCAGGGTCATCTGGTCACCATTCACCAGGAGGTTGGCTGGGATGATGTCACTGTGTGGAGTATACAGTATCAAATGTCTGCAGAAACCTCTGGTCCAAAATATTTTATCACATTATACACCCAATTTTTAAATTGGCTTTTAAAATTTTTATACTCATGTCTAGAAGCCAATAGATAAGTGGTTACCAAACTTTTTGACCATACTCTACTGTTAGAAATAAATATGTGTGCAAGTTAAGTCACTTCAAATGTGTCTGACTCTTTGCAACACTGGACCATAGCCCTCCAGGCTCCTCTGTCCATGGAATTCTCCAGGCAAGAATATTGGAGTGGGCTGCCATTTCCTCCTCCAAGGGATCTTCCTGAACCAGTATCTTTTATGTCTCCTGCCTTAGCAGGGAGGTTGAGAGCTGTGCTCAATCTCTGTGTTAGGAAGATTCCCTTGGACAACCCACTCCAGTATTCTTGCCAGTATTCTGGCCTGGAGAATACTTCATGGACTGTAGCCCAACAGGCTCCTCTGTCCATGGAATTACAAAAGGTTGGACACGTCTGAGTGACTAACATTTTCACTTTCTTTACCACTAGCACCACCTGGGAAGCCCAGAAATAAATATCTATATGTATAAATACATGCATGTGCTTATACATATGTGCATTTGTACACATATGTATTTTTATATATCTGAAACCAAAATTTCACAAAACAATATCACCTTTATTATGTGTAAGGCTCAAATTGTTCTTTTTCTTTTTAATCTAGTCTATCAATAATAACTTTTTAAATATATTGGTCTTGATCTTGGGATTTTTAATTTTTTTTTTTTTTTTTTTTGGTGCCATTTCTACTCAATGTGGTAAAACTTGTGGATTTCCTTCTTGGACTAATGTTTTTAAATACGCAAAACAAAACTCATAGGATTACAAAGAAAATCAACTGTATTGAAATAGTCTTATCTTTGGACCTCTGTGGGGAAAAAGGGCCACATACATGGACGCAAGTTAAGAACGCCTGCTTGACTAAATCGATCTAACAACCGTCTGCAAGCCACAACCTGCAGTACGACTGTAGACAAAGGCTCAGAATACTTTGTAGTAATTCAACATTTCAGATGCTTTTTATCCTCTCATGGTTTTGTCATTCTCTTCTCCCTCCCTTTCCCCATGCTTCCTTTCCAGTGACAGCCCCTCCCCTGTGTGCATGCACATGTGAGTGCGCACACACACACACACACACACACACACACACACACAGAGCCAGGTCTTAGGTCACATATCTGAAGTGAGACAAGACCCTGGACTATCGTATCTGGCCCCCTTATGCCCCCACTCCCACTCCCAGACTTCGCCTGAGTCCCAGCCCCTCTGGCCCCCACCGCAGATCTATTTCATTGGCTTATTATCTCTGCAAGCCAGTGCTCACAACTGTGGTTTTCTTGGTTTCCTATATGGCACTGTGATCTGATAAGCGCATTCTAACCAGAATAATGGTGGAGCCCAGAGTCCTCAAGTAGCTCTCAAGTTTCAGTGACCTCTCTGCGACAGGTGTTTCCGTTAGATTTGTGGCTGAGCCTCCACCCCACCACAGGAAGCCTCTCCCAGTCACTCCCAGGTTAACATCCCTGACACCCCGACCTGGGCCCACGGCCACACAGAGCACACATAGACCCCAGCAGTGAACAGCTCAGTGAGGGCCTTTGGGAGGAACTGGAGTCACGGGCTACACTGAACTGCACAGGTGCTTTCTCGAATGGTTTGCGGCTAGAATTTGCCACAAAAATGTGCACCCTCCCCTAAACAAAGAAGGAAACAGGAAAAAGAACAGTCTGCTTCCTGTTTGGTCTGAGAATGAGCAGGCAGCTCTCGAATCATTATAACAGGCCAATAGAACTTCCTGGTCTAAAATATGAAACAGTTCAGTTCAGTCACTTAGTCATGTCAGACTCTTTGCAACCTCATGGACTGCAGCATGCTAGGCCTCCCTATCCATAACCAACTCCTGGAGTTTACTAAAACTCATGTCAATCAGATCGGGGATGCCATCCAATCATCCCATCTTCTGTCCTCCCCTTCTTCTCCTGACATTTTTCCCAGCATCAGGGTCTTTTCCAATGAGTTGGTTCTTTGCATTAGGTGGCCTAAATATTGGAGTTTTAGCTTCAATATAAGTCCTTCCAATAAATATTCAGGACTGATTTCCTTTAGGATGGACTGGCTGGATCTCCTTGCAGTCCAAGGGACTCTCAACAGTCTTCTTTAACACCATAGTTCAGAAGCATCAATTCTTCAGCGCTCAGCTTGCTTTACAGTCCAACTCTCACATCCATACATGACTACTGGAAAAACCATAGCTATGACTAGATGGACCTTTGTTGGAAAAGTAAATGTCTCTGCTTTTGAATGTTTAGGTTGGTCATAGCTTTTCTTCCAAGGAGCAAGTGTCTTTTAATTTCACGGCTGCAGTCACCATCTGCAGTGATTTTGGAATCCCAAAAATAGAGTCTGTCACTGTTTCCACTGTTTCCCCATCTATTTGCCATGAAATAATGCGACTGGATGCCATGATCTTAGTTTTCTGAATGTTGAGCTTTAAGCCAACTTTTTCACTCTCCTCTTTCACTTTCATCAAGAGACTCTTTAGTTCTTCTTTACTTTCTGTCATAAGGGTGGTGTCATCTGCATATCTGAGGTTATTGATATTTCTCCCAGCAATCTTGATTTTGGCTTGTGCTTCCTCTAGCCCAGCGTTTCTCATGATGTACTCTGCATTTAAGTTAAATAAGCTTAAGGTGACAATATACAGCCTTGTATAAGGTGACAATATACAGTGTACTCCTTTCCCGATTTGGAACCAGTCGATTGTTCCATGTCCTGTTCTAACTGTTGCTTCTTGACCTGCATATAGATTTCTCAGGAGGCAGGTCAGGTGGTCTGGTATTCCCATCTCTTTAAGAATTTTCCAAGCAGTACATTAGGAAGGCTTTTTTCTTGCCTTGAGTCAAATCCTGTTTCTGTTGGTATTGCTCTGTGCTTCTGGGCTCAGGAAAACAAGTCCAGCCTTTCAGACGATAATGGCAGAGCCCAGGAAAAAGGAAGTAACTCAATTCTCCATGACTTCACAGTGAAGGGTTTTAGTACAGTGTTGACTTAATCATTACAGTAACTCTCTGAGGTAGGTATTATTAGTATTATTACCTAGTGTTATTAGGTTTAGTAAACAAACTAGAGAATGCACAGTTAAATTCAAATTTCAGATAAAAGCAAATAATTTTTAATATAAAAATGCCTCTTCCCCTCTCCCCAAATTGTGACATTAATGTGTGCCTAGAGAACAGCTACCAAAGTGTCATGCATCTTACTGGCATCCCTATTGTTATGTCCATTTTGGAGCTGAGGAAACTACGGTTCAGAGTCTGGCAAGAAGCAGAGCTGGAATCCAAGCCCAGGTCTTTGGTTTTAAAGTTCAGTTGTTTTTTCTTTTCTTTCAACACATGATACAATTATATAGTATCTCCCACTGACCCACTCCAAGGAAAATGTGGACTTCCTTGGAGGTCCTGTGGTTAAGATTTCCCCTTCCAGTGCAAAGGGTGAGGATTCAATCCCTGATAGGGGAGTTAAGATCCCCTATGCCTCATGGCCAAAAAACCAAAACACAAGACAGAAACAATATTGTAATAAATTCAGTGTTGTGTTGTTGTTTTCATGGGCTCCTCAGGTGGTGCTAGTGGTAAAAAACCCATCTGCCAATGCAGGAACTATGAGAAACCAGGGTTCTATCCCTGCGTCAGAAAGATCCCCTGGAGAAGGGAATGGAAATCTGCTCCAGTATTCTTGTCTGGAAAATTCCATGGGCAGAAGAGCCTAGAGAGTTACAGTCCATAGGATCGCAAAGGGTCAGACACAACTCAAGCGACTGAGCATGCACACAGAGAACTACCAAAGCAATTAAAACAAACAAGTAAACATGGAGCCAGAAAATAGCAAACAAAGAAATCAAACCTATTTTCAACTAAGAGAAAACAACCCAGGGGAAACTATTGCTCTATTTACTTGTGGGCAGAATTCCTAGTGAGAAACCAGCAAGAGCTTTAGCTTGGCGTGAACACTGGAGGTGTTTGGTGACCCTGAGAACAGCAAAGAACTGTGGGCCGGAAGCCCCTTCCATACAGAGCTGTTTCCAGGGCCTCTGGAAAGCACCCTCCTTTATCACAGCAGTGGAGGGAAAGGGGATATTGGACTGCTGATGCATGCCTTTCCACCTGGTGTCACTGGAACCTGATGTCCTAATCATATTTCCCTGTCACCTCTCAGCACTGATTTACTTTCTCTTCCCATTCTCCATGCGGCAGAACTAATTGCCTGCCTAATTGCCAAAACTAATTGCAGTGACATTCATTGTTCATCTGCTCTCTTCTCTGGCTGGAGCTCAGGCAGGTGGCTCACGCAAAGGCAAGGATGGAATTATTTCTGGGTTGCTTCAGGGACACAGTGCTTCAGAGCAGTGTCCCAGCAATAGCTTCGGTCATGGAGGTGGATCAAGGAAATAGCTTCCTTGCTGTGGAGAAGACGGTGGTTCCTAGCAGGAGTTCACCTTCTTCTGGCTTGAAATGGGATTGGTTTGACAGATTTTGAGTCTATTAAATTATACTTCTCTGGAGTCCTTTTCTCCCATTTAGAGATTAGAATTAGACTTGTTGATTAAAAAATCGAGAAAGATGCACCTGCTTCTCTCTGGTCCCATGGTTGGTTAGAGGCAGAGCTTGGATCTGGTACCATGATGCTCTGTACTGTTACTCTTGCACTAGTTTTCTTTTACATTTCCTTATACATTTTTATTAAAACACTATCAAGTAATTTCCTCATCCATAGCTAGAATAACAATTGTTAATATTTACTGAGTTGTTATGAACATGAAGCCCTCTCCATACATTTTTTCATATAATCCTCAAAAACAGAACTGTGAGGAGGTGCTATCAGCATCCTTAATTTACAAATGCAAGGAGAGGTTAATAGTTTTCTTTGGTTCAATCTGCTGGCCAATAATCATGTGCAGGATCCTTATGACCATTTCTGGATTCTGATAGATGGAAGAACTTCCAAAGATGGATTGAAGGTGGTAGTTGGAGCAGTTTGAAACTAATCAGCCAAATTATGCAAATTATTATGTAAATGTATTGTTGACCCAGGAGTCACGACATCCTCTTTTCTTCCATATTGCTGATACAAACAGAAATGGACTGTAATCCTGGTTTGGAGTTTAGCTCAAGGAGTTCCAGATGAATTCTGGGGACTTATCACACAAAGGACAAAAAGTGTGTTGAGAGTCGGAGGCCGGAGTATCTGCCTCTAGCAAGCTATGCGGGATGACCGGGTTACCGCAGTTTCCTCTGTGAAATGCCGGGATTAGACTCCATGGTCTGGTAGACCAAGATCATCACCATTCTACGTGTCTTAGATGGCCCGTTCAAGATGGAAGCACACAATGGCAGAGGCCTGTGATAACTTTCAAGACAGCTCTCCAGTTACTGTAAATAAAAGTCTTATTGTTTGGTTCTTGATCTTGTCCCCACTCAGTGACAGGAAGAAGAATAAAAGCAATGTCACTATTGTGTGAAATGAGAGATTTCTCATCCAGAGGAGAACTATGACATACACAATAGCAAACTATTTGGCCGCTGAGAAAATAATTATATAATTGATTAAACAGGGTAGGAAAAATGAGTTGTGATAAGGGAAAAGGACTAATAGTTTAAAAAAGTTTTGGAATTTTGTTGGCCGAAAAGGAAGTAGTGTAAGGTGACTAATGTATAGAAAGAACTATTTCAAAGAAGTTTTAAGAGGAAGACCTAAACACAATTAGAAGAAAACCAGGAGAGAAAAAAGAAAAATTTAATTTTATCTGATGGAAAAAAAAAGCTGTCTTCATGAAAAACAGAGATTTTGAAACGAAGAATTCTGTCTTCAACTGCCTTTTTAGAATTCCTCTGGGTAATTTTATGAGGCCCTTGTGATCTTGCAACATCTAAATGCCTGTTGAGGGAAATATAGTAAGGCATGAATTTAAAAATGAATTTTATAGTAGAACACTTATTAGCTGTATGTTCCATGGAAACCTGGTAGAAAGATCTCCAGAGAAGAGGGCAGAATTTGAGTTCCTAATCCAATCCTTCTTGCTGTGTGACCTTGGGCAAGTCCCTCCATCTTTGAGGGCCTAGTGTCCTCCGTTTTGCATGAAGTCGTTGGATTGAATGCCTCGAAGGCCCTATTCTGTATATTTGCATTGCTCATTGTAGATCATACTTAAAAAACCATTTGGTAGTCATAGGTCTATAGACCATAAGCATTAGGATAAAACCCAGAAAATGTATTTTTAAAATTCACATCTGGGCTGGTTGAAACACAAGCTGGAATCAAGATTGCTAGGAGAAATATCAATAACCTCAGTTATGCAGATGATACCACTCTTACGGCAGAAAGTGAAGAGGAACTAAAGAGCCTCTTGAAGGTGAAAGAGGAGAGTGAAAGGACTCCAAAATGGACATAACAGTAGGGATGCCAGTAAGATGCATGACACTTTGATAGCTGTTCTCTAGGCACACATTAATGTCACAATTTGGGGAGAGGGGAAGAGGCATTTTTATATTAAAAATTATTTGCTTTTATCTGAAATTTGAATTTAACTGTGCATTCTCTAGTTTGTTTACTAAACCTAATAACACTAGGTAATAATACTAATAATACCTACCTCAGAGAGTTACTGTAATGATTAAGTCAACACTGTACTAAAACCCTTCACTGTGAAGTCATGGAGAATTGAGTTACTTCCTTTTCCCTGGGCTCTGCCATTATCGTCTGAAAGGCTGGACTTGTTTTCCTGAGCCCAGAAGCACAGAGCAATACCAACAAAAATAGGATTTGACTCAAGGCAAGAAAAAAGCCTTCCTAATGTACTGCTTGGAAAATTCTTAAAGAGATGGGAATACCAGACCACCTGACCTGCCTCCTGAGAAATCTATATGCAGGTCAAGAAGCAACAGTTAGAACGGGACATGGAACAATCGACTGGTTCCTAATTGGGAAAGGAATACACCAAGGCTGTATATTGTCACCCTGCTTATTTAACTTAAATGCAGAGTTCAGTTTAGTTCAGTTCTGTTCAGTCACTCAGTCGTGTCTGACTCTTTGCCACCCCATGAATCGCAGCATGCCAGGCCTCCCTGTCCATCGCCAACTCCCGGAGTTCACTCAGACTCACGTCCATTGAGTCGGTGATGCCATCCAGCCATCTCATCCTCTGTCGTCCCCTTCTCCTCCTGCCCCCAATCCCTCCCAGCATCAGAGTCTTTTCCAATGAGTCAACTCTTTGCATGAGGTGGCCAAAGTACTGGAGTTTCAGCTTCAGCATCAGTCCTTCCAAAGAAATCCCAGGGCTCATCTCCTTCAGAATGGACTTGTTGGATCTCCTTGGAGTCCAAGGGACTCTCAAGAGTCTTCTCCAACACCACAGTTCAAAAGCATCAATTTTTCGACGCTCAGCCTTCTTCACAGTCCAACTTTCACATCCATACATGACCACAGGAAAAACCATAGCCTTGACATCACGAGAAATTCTGGGCTGGAGGAAGCACAAGCCGAAATCAAGATTGCTGGGAGAAATATCAATAACCTCAGATATGCAAATGACACCACCCTTATGACAGAAAGTAAAGAAGAACTAAAGAGTATCTTGATGAAAGAGGAGAGTGAAAAAGTTGGCTTAAAACTCAACATTCAGAAAACTAAGATCATGGCATCCAGTTGCATTATTTCATGGCAAATAGATGGGGAAACAGTGGAAACAGCGACAGACTCTATTATTGGAGTTCCAAAATCACTGCAGATGGTGACTGCAGCCATGAAATTAAAAGACACTTGCTCCTTGGAAGAAAAGCTATGACCAACCTAAACAGAATATTCAAAAGCAGAGACATTACTTTTCCAACAAAGGTCCATCTAGTCATAGCTATGGTTTTTCCAGTAGTCATGTATGGATGTGAGAGTTGGACTGTAAAGAAAGCTGAGCGCCGAAGAATTGATGCTTCTGAACTGTGGTGTTGGAGAAGACTGTTGAGAGTCCCTTGGACTGCAAGGAGATCCAGCCAGTCCATCCTAAAGGAAATCAGTCCTGAATATTCATTGGAAGGACTAATGCTGAAGCTGAAACTCCAATACTTTGGCCACTTGATGAGAATAACTGAATCATTGGAAAAGACCCTGATCCTTGGAAAGATTGAAGGCAGGAGGAGAAGGGGATGACAAAGGATGAGATGGTTAGATGATATCACTGACGCGTTGGACATGAGTTTGAGTAAACTCTGGGAGTTGGTGATGGATAGGGAAGCGTGGTGTGCTGCAGTCCATGGAGTCACAAAGAGTTGGACACGACTGAGCAACCGAACAGAACTGAGCTGAATGTGTTGCTCCTGGCTATGGGTTGCAGCTCAGGCTCAGAAAGGCTGAAGAGGAGAATGGAACATCAGAAGAGTGATTGAACTTTGCCCTCAGGTAGGTCCCTTCCCTGGCCTTCCCTAGTGCTCCATGGTAAAGAATTTGCCTGCAATTCAGAAGCCACAGGAGACCTGAGTTTTTTTGTTTTTTTTTTTTTACTTTACAATATTGTATTGGTTTTGCCATACATCAACATGCATCCGCCACGTGTGTACACATATTCCCATCCTGAACCCCCTCTCACCTCCCTCTCCATACCATCCCTCTGGGTCATCCCAGTGCACCAGCCCCAAGCTTCCTGTATGCTGCATAGAACCTGGACTGGCGATTTGTTTCTTATATGATATTATACATGTTTTAATGCCATTCTCCCAAATCAGCCCCCTTCCTCTCCCACAGAGTCAAAAGACTGTTCTATACATCTGTGAGACCTGAGTTTGATCCCTGGTTTGGGATGATCCCCTGGAGACGGACATGGCTACCCATTCCAGTATTCTTGCCTGGAGGATTCCATGGAGAAAGAAGCCTGGAGTACTACAGCCCATGGGGTCACAAAAGAGTCAGACATGGATGAAGCAACTTAACACATATGTACAGGTCCCTTCCCTACCCTGAGATTCTGAACTGGTATTTTGAGCTGCTTTCCCTATGAAGAAGAACCGAAAACAGCTTAGGAGGAGACAGGTGGAATCAGGAGTGTGGTGACACAACACAACAGTACTTTCTCAGTGGTTTTTAGGAAAAGTCAGGGATGGAATCTGGTGGCTGACTTCACACTTGATAGTCTTCAGTGGATATTCTGAGGACCCAAGTAATCAAAGCCACCTTCAAAGTTTTTGATCATGAAGCTTCTATAATTACGAGAGCCCTCCTTAAGTAAAAAAAACAAACTGCAGATTTACAAATACAAAATTAGGCATGGAAATGAAATGACAGATTTCAGGATCACTGAAGAATTAGGTCCCTTTCTTCTGAGATCTCATCAGGCAATTTACCAGAAACACTTCTGATTGTCAAGCTGCTCCTCTTTCCACCTGGAATGCTCTACAGTGCTCAGTAACTCAGACCCTTGTGGGGCCAGATAAGTGAGGGGATCTGCTGCATACACTTTACTAGGTTCATGATTTATCTTCTCCTGCACCCAACTGAAACTTATGTGTATGTTAGTCACTCAATCGTGTCCGACACTTTGTGACCCCAAGGGCTGTAGCCCGCCAGGCTCCTTTGTCTATGAAATTCTCCAGGCAAGAATACTAGAGTGGGTTGTCATGCCCTCCTCCAGGGGATCTTCCCATCCCAGGGATCAAACCCAGAGCTCCCGCACTGCAGGCAGATTCTTTACCATTTGAGCCACCCGGGATAATAGAATACTTTTATAATTGTACTTATTATATATAATATATATATATAACTGTACAGTTATAATATATACAAGTGATATTGTAAGAGTGTCAATGGAGAACTAAAAAAAAAACAGTGGGGGGAACTTTAATAATCCCACCATCTTAACCAACCATCTTTTTCCTTTGTCCATGTTTCCTTTTCAGTCCATGGGCATAACATGTGTGTTTGAAATCATGGTACAGATCCAGTTTCATATTCTTTTTCTCGTAACATGCCATCATTTCCCTATGGTGCTCTATTGTTTTTATCAACTTGGTATTTCTAGGATGCACAGTTATCCACTCTCCTGCCATTATCAGAAATTTGTATTATACAAATAAGAATGATGAAGATGAGAATGGAGTTTTACCCTGGCTATGGACAGTTCTAGGCTTCCCAGGTGGCACGGTGGTATAAACAATCCGCCTGCCAATGTAGGAGGTAGGAGACTCAAGAGACTCGAGTTCAACTCTTGGGTGGGGAAAATCCCACAGAGGAGGAAATGGCAACCCACTCTAACATTCTTGCCTGAGAAATCCCATGGACAGGATCCTGGCAGGGTATAGTTCATGGAGTCGCAAAGAATCAGACTTGACTGAGCACACACAGACAGCATGGACAATTCTAACATGCAAAAAAAAGTTTTTTGAAGAAAAACCCTGCTGCTGCTGCTGAGTCACTTGAGTCGTGTCCAACTCTGTGCGACCCCACAGATGGCAGCTCACTAGGCTCTCCCGTCCCTGGGACTCTCCAGGCAAGAACACTGAAGTGGGTTGCCATTTCCTTCCCCAATGCATGAAAGTGAAAAGTGAAAGTGAAGTCGCTCAGTCGTGTCCGACCCTCAGCAACCCCATGGACTGCAGCCTTCCAGGCTCCTCTGTCCGTGAGATTTTCCAGGCAAGAGTACTGGAGTGGGTTGCCATTGCCTTCTCTGGAAGAAAGACCCTAGTAACATTTTAATTCACAGAGGCATAAATAATCTGTCAATTTAAAGAGAAAAATCAGTCAAAACAATTATTAGGTGTGGGCAAATAAAGAAACCATCAGCAGGTTGGATTTCTACTTTTCAAGTAATTTCTTCAGGTAAGCAATTGAAAATCCAGTGCGAATGACCCTTCTTAAGAGGTTATTGAATAGAATAAACAGAGATTGCCATCTGAGTACTACAGGGGACATTTTTTTCTTAAGGAGCATTTCCTAATGGAAAGTATTTCTACCGAAGTCACTCCTTGTCAATTCTAGGGAAATAATTTAATTATGCCATTTAGAATAGAAATTATTCCACAGAACACTGTGAGGACCCTCTCTCCAAGAAAATCTGAACAAAACATTTCCGTGGGCTCAGTAGTTCTGCCTTCCTGGGTGGAAATTAGTTGCTGAGCACAGTGATTCATAACTTGATGGAATAGTTGCTGTGGGTGGACTCATGTCACTCACATCCCCCTTTACGCCCATGGCTACACCTTCTGACCTCTTACTTTCTCTCAGCTTCTCAGTGTGGCGCAGCAACCAAACCACCCTGGAGGGGTTGGCTTTTTAAAATTCCACTATAAAAAAAACTTGGGTAATGACGACGTGGCAAAAGAATCAAAAATCTCTTATTCTAAATCCTCTGATGTCCAACTGCTGGCAAGATCAGGGTTTGAGATGGTTGTTTCTGGAATTTGAAACTGTCTCCACCATGCAGTCAATTCATAAGTAAAGTGATTACAGCTCCTCACAGGTCACTGATAGCTTTACACCTAAGATGGGTCTTAGCTACTAAAATTATGCCTAAGTCATTTTTGGAATGAACCTAAACCTTAATTGGCTTGATTCACTTTATTTGGGAGGTTCCTAATATGTCAAAGGTTGTCGCAAAGGTCCTGTATGAGAATTTAAATCTCATGCGCTCATGTGAAGGGCAGACAGGGGTCTGAGAGCATCTTAGCAGAGGCCAGGTGTCTATTTCAGCTGAAGATATCTTGGATGTTATCACAGTGTTGAGGCTTAGACCCTCCCCAAACTTCAACCTGTAACCTCTCTTCAAACTTTATAGCTTTATTGCCTTATAATGAAAGGCAAGATTTGGGGTTAACTACAAAGAACTGGTTTCACAGAATCTCCTAAGGTATTAATCTCCCTTCTGCATCAGTGACTCATTTGATGTCACAGGGATGGCGATGATCAAAGGGTTTCCGCCTGGCAAAGACAAAAATGTGTACATTCCATTTTTTTTTTTAAAATTTTATAAAAGCCAGTGTCTATGTGAACCAAAAACAGGGACTGACATTGTGACCAGCCAATTTTCTCCCTGATGCTTTTGTAAAATGAAATTTTCTTTGCTTCCTATTTTTATTCTGTCTTATAGTGTTGCTGGCATGGATAACAATCACACTTGGCGCTTCTGTCGTGCTTTTCATCCAAAGATTTCAAAGTGCTCCCCAACAGGATTTCATCTTCACTGCAGGGCAGGGAGGAAGGTCAGCTCTATTTTGCCTAGTGAGCAGACGGAATGCTGAGAGGTGACATGACTTATAAGCCTGCCCTGCAAAGCGGCAGGGGCAGAACCAAGTTAGAGCCCAAGCTTCCCAATTTCTAACTCCATCTGCTGTTCACTTGTCCAAACTGATGTGGCCTCTTCTTCGAAGGGCTTCAACAGTCAGACCCAGTAAGACATGTTACAAACAGCTTCTTAAGTGTTTTCCTTGGAAAGTCACCATGCCAAGGTGAACTGACCTCAGGGAGAAACTAGAAGCCCCAATCCAAAGAGGTTGGATTTGTTTTGAGAACTAGTTTTCAGACTTTAAGAGCTTGGAAAAATATGCCTAAAAAGTGAGTGCAAATCTTCTGAGTGAAAAATGGCTACCAGATTTCAATACTTGAAAATATCAAAGTATTGGCAAGGAAGTCAAGCAACAGGAATCTTATACTCTGCAGTTGGGAATGTAATTAGTACTACCACACAGGAAAACAATTTAGCAATAGCTTATAAAGTTAAACATGAACATGCACTTCAACCCAGTCATTCCATATCTGTGTATTAATATACGCATGTATGTATAGGTATACCTGGGCTTCCCTGGTGGCTCAAAGAATCTGTCTGCAATGCAGGAGACTCGAGTTTGATCCTTGGGTTGGGACGATCCTCTGGAGAAGGGAATGGCTACCCACTCTAGTATTCTTTCCTGGGAAATCCCATACACAGAGGAGCCTGGGCTTGTAAAAGAGTCGACTTAGCAACTAAACAACAATAAGTGTGCTGTGCGCGATGCTCAGTTGCTCAGTTGTATCTGACTCTGTGACTTCATGGACTATAGTCCACAAGTCTCCTCTGTCCATGATATTTTCCAAGCAGGAATATTGGAGTGGATTGCCATTTAAACAATAACAAATATGTATACATAAAATATATATAATTCATGAGGTGAAATATTATCCAAGGGTGAAGATGAATAAATCATATATTCACATAAAATATGGATAAATCTTATCTATAGTACTTAACAGGAAAAAAGCAAGACTGAGTAGATAAGCTAAAAACTGAATCTATTTTTGTAAAGCTCGGAAATATGAGAACTAAACATATGCTCAGAGGCAAAACATATACAGGACAAAACTATTTTTAAAAAAATAAGGGATAATAAAGACAAAAGCAGATGGTACATCTACATCTTGGGAAAGACAGGAATCTGAGATTGGGGAGCATATATATCAAGGTTCTCCAGACAATCAGAGCCAATAATACATGTACAGGTAGAGATTCATTATAAGGAATTGGCTCATAAGATTATAGAGGCTGGGAAGTCCCACACCTTGCCATCTGCCAGTTGGAGGCCCTGGAAAGCAGGTGGTACAGTTCTGGTCCAAAGGCCCAAGAGTCAGTGAAGCCTATTGGGGAGATCCCAGTCCAAGGGCAGGAGATGACCAACATCTTAGCTCAACAGGAAGGAAGCAAAAAGGGCAAATTTTTCCTTCTCCTACATTTTTGTTTTATTCAGGCCTTAAACAGGTTGGATTACTTTGCCAACAAAAGTCCATCTAGTCAAGGCTATGGTTTTTCCAGTAGTCAGGTATGGATGTGAGAGTTGGACTGTAAAGAAAGCTGAGCGCCGAAGAATCAATGCTTTTGAACTGTGGTGCTGGAGAAGACTCTTAGGAGTCCCTTGGACAGCAAGAAAATCAAATCAGTCTATTTTAAAGGAAATAAGTCCTGAATATTCATTGGAAGGACTGATACTGAAGCTGAAACTCCAATACTTTGGCCACCTGATGTGAAGAACTTATTCATTGGAAAAGACCCTGATGCTGGGAAAGATTGAAGGCAGGAGGAGAAGGGGATGACAGAGGATGAGATGGTTGGATGGCATCACCAACTCGATGGACATGAGTGTGAGCAAGTTCTGGGAGTTGGTGATGGATGGGGAAGCCTGGTGTGCTGCAGTCCATGGAGTTGCAAAGAGTTGGACACAATTGAGTGGCTGAACTGATTGACTGAAACAGGTTGAATAATTCTTACCCATACAGAAGAAGGCAATCTACTAAGTCCACCAACTGGAATGCCATCTCATCTAGAGAAGTACCTTCACAGATATACCTGGGTATAATGTTTAATCTGGGTCACAGTCATGCTGATACACAAAATTAGCCATCACAAGGAGGAACGGTGAGTCATTAGTAGGTTTCAGTTCTTAGGTTAAGTGGTTAAGTCATGTGATTTTGGTTTACCATTTTTCTTAAAAATGACACATATATATCACACATAGTATTTTCAAGTATTACAGAACAATTTTAAATCTGATAAACTAAGAGTTTTAAAAAATGGACTTTTAGAGGTCCATATACCTCTGCGAAGGGTTGTATGTATGTGCTTGTATGTAATCGGAGTTTTATATGTTGCATAAAGGTCATAAACATCCAAGGTTTTTAAGGATATTTTAAAAACAGAAGGAGAGTGAAAAAGTTGGCTTAAAGCTCAACATTCCAAAAACTAAGATCATGGCATCTGGTCCCATCACTTCATGGGAAATAGCAGAAACAGTGTCAGACTTTATTTTGGGGGTTCCAAAATCACTGCAGATGGTGATTGCAGCCATCAAATTAAAAGATGCTTACTCCTTGGAAGGAAAGTTATGACCAACCTAGATAGCATATTGAAAAGCAGAGACATTACTTTGTCAACAAAGGTCTGTCTAGTCAAGGCTATGGTTTTTCCAGTAGTCATGTATGGATGTGAGTTGCACTACAAAGAAAGCTGAGTGCCAAAGAATTGATGCTTTTGAACTGTGGTGTTGGAGAAGACTCTTGAGAGTCCCTTGCGCTGCAAGAAGATCCAACCAGTCCATCCTAAAGGAGATCAGTCCTGGGTGTTCATTGGAAGGACTGATGTTGAAGCCCAAACTCCAATACTTTGGCCACCTCATGTGAAGACTTGACTCATTGGAAAAGACCCTAATGCTGGAAGGGATTGGGGGCAGAAGAAGAAGGGGACAACAGAGGATGAGATGGCTGGATGGCATCACCGACTCGATGGACATGAGTTTGGGAAGACTCCGGGAGTTGGTGATGGACAGGAGGCCTGGCGTGCTGCAATTCATGGGGTCGCAAAGAGTCGGACGTGACTGAGCGACTGAACTGAACTGATCCAATAATTAATCAGGAAAAGTATCTGAAGCAAGTATGACAATAAAAAGAGTTATTATAGTTAGTCTATAAAGAGTTCATATAAACTGAGAAGCAAGATATTAAATATAAAATCTGAGAAAGTATATGAACAAACAATTTACAGAAAAATTCACATGAGAAGTTTAAGCTTTATTCACAAACAAAAAATGCAGATTGGTTAGGGTAACTTTTTAAAAATTTGTAACATTGATGAAGATTGAAAAAAATCCTTAGCGCTGGCAGGAGGTCAGTGGAGCAGGCATAAGCATTGCTGATGTACATTTTCTGGAAGCATTTTAGAGATAGAATTCAGTAGCTTTAACGAAGCTCATAATTTTTCACCCAATTCGGTCCTGGAAACCTTTCCAAAAGAAATCATTAGAAACTGAAAGCAACATGTTCAAAACTACATTATCTTTAACAGGAAAAAATCTGTGCAAATGCTGAATAGGAGAATGGTTAAATAGTTAATACAACTATTAGCAATGGTGTTTTTAAAAAAGTATCTACTGATATGGAGGCACACTCAGGCTAAGTGAAAATCAGATACAGAATTATTCATACAGCACAATTTAGATTTGTAAAATACATGTACACACACACACTCAAACACACACACACCCAGAGGAAAAAATATATGGAAGTTGCCAAAATGTTTAAATCGTGATCACTGCATTATAGACTTGTGTGGTTTTTAGTTTCTCCTATATTTATTTCCATGCTTTCTAAATTTTCTAGTTTAATAATAAAATATAATATTTTTGAGATAAAAGCATACACAATAAACAGACATTTCCTGTAACACAATAGTGCTGGGTCATAAAGTGTCTACTGTAGGGTGATGGACTCACATGTTTTAACAAAGAGAATATCACATCCTGGGAGTCCTCCCAGCCCAGGCAAAAGCAGGACAGTTGGTCAGCCTACCTTTTGGCTTGAAAAAAATCAGTGGAGTGGAAAGAAATCCCAACTGTAAATTGCAAAAGCAGTCACGATGATTCCTTGAGTCTCCTTATAGATAGAAGTGGCTATTTTGACCTTGCAGATTTTTATCAAGAGTTTTAAACAAGTCATGCCTTAAAGAGTTTGTTGAAAGCAGGGCAGATTGAATCAGTGCTACATTAAGGCTGGTTAAGCTACATTACACAGGCTCTGAAAGCATACCCAAATAGGTCAAGAAACAACTACCTCTTTCTTGTCTTCAAGAAGAGAAACCTATTTTATTTATCTCTCTTTTCATTTTGTGCTGAACATATTCTTTCCTTTTGCAAGAGTGGGAGTGGCAGGTGTAACATGTAACCAGAGGAAAACAATTCAGCTTAGAGGAGCTAAGGGGAGTCAGCTCAGAGGGTGAAGTGAACTCCCAGTTAGGGCTAAAGCCCTCTGGCAGAACAAGGATTCAGGTTAGACTGCCTTACCTGCCTTTCTTGAACCATTGGGACAAATCCCCTCCCGTGCTACATCTACAGGGAGTTTTTCTACATCTTTGCTTAAGAAGCATCTGGAAAAAATGATAGCATTAACATACTGTGTGTGCCAACAGCCATCTCTTATAACAGAGGAGAGCCACTTGTGGCAGACCAGGAAGTGACAGGGCTGCCAGTTGTCTGCGTTTGAGTCAAGCCTTTGTACCTTTCAGTTCAGTTCAGTTCAGTTGCTCAGTTGTGTCCGACTCTTTGTAACCCCATGAATTGCAGCACGCCAGGCCTCCCTGTCCATCACCAACTCCCGAAGTTCACTCAAACACGTCCATCGAGTCAGTGACACCATCCAGCCATTTCATCCTCTGTCGTCCCCTTTCCTCCTGCCCCCAATTCCTCCCAGCATCAGAGTCTTTTCCAATGAGTCAAATCTTCACATGAGGTGGCCAAATTATTGGAGTTTCAGCTTCAACATCAGTCCTTCCAATGAACACCCAGGACTGATCTCCTTTAGGATGGATGGGTTGAATCTCCTTGCAGTCCAAGGGACTCTCAAGAGTCTTCTTCAAAACCACAGTTCAAAAGCATCAATTCTTTGACACTCAGCTTTCATCACAGTCCAACTCTCACATCCATACATGACCACTGGAAAAACCATAGCCTTGACTAGACGGACCTTTGTTGACAAAGTAATGTCTCTGCTTTTCAATATGCTATCTAGGTTGGTCATAATTTCCTTCCAAGGAGTAAGCATCTTTTAATTTGATGGCTGCAAACACTATCTGCAGTGATTTTGGAGCCCCCCAAAAATAAAGTCTGCCACTGTTTCCACTGTTCCCCATCTATTTCCCATGAAGTGATGGGACCAGATGCCATGATCTTCCGTTTTCTGAATGTGGAGCTTTAAGTCACTTTTTCACTCTCCACTTTCACTTTTATCAAGAGGCTTTTTAGTTCCTCTTCACTTTCTGCCATAAGGGTGGTGGCATCTGCATATCTGAGGTTATTGATATTTCTTCCGGCAATCTTGATTCCAACATGTGCTTCTTCCAGCCCAGCATTTCTCATGATGTACTCTGAATAGAAGTTAAATAAGCAGGGTGACAATATACAGCCTTGACATACTCCTTTTCCTATTTGTAACCAGTCTCTTGTTCCATGTCCAGTTCTAACTGTTGCTTCCTGACCTGCATATAGGTTTCTTAAGAGGCAAGTCAGGTGATCTGGTATTCCCATCTCTTTCAGAATTTTCCACAGTTGATTGTGATCTGCACAGTCAAAGGCTTTGGCATAGTCAGTAAAGCAGAAATAGATGTTTTTCTGGAACTCTCTTGCTTTTTTGATGATCCAGTGGATGTTGGCAATTTGATTTCTGGTTCCTCTGCCTTTTCTAAAACCAGCTTGAACATCTGGAAGTTCATGGTTCACATATTGCTGAAGCCTGGCTTGGAGAATTTTGAGCATTACTTTTCTAGTGTGTGAGATGAGTGCAATTGTGTGGCAGTTTGAGCATTCTTTGGCATTGCCTTTCTTTGGGATTGGAATGAAAACTGACCTTTTCCAGTCCTGTGGCCACTGCTGAGTTTTCCAAATTTGCTGGCATATTGAGTGCAGCACCTTCACAGCATCATCTTTTAGGATTTGAAATAGCTCAACTAGAATTCCATCACCTTCACTTAAGATTGCTTCTTAAGGCCCACTTGACTTCACATTCCAGGATGTCTGGCTCTAGGTCAGTGATCACACCATCATGATTATCTGGGTCGTGAAGCTCTTTTTTGTACAATTCTTCTGTGTATTCTTGCCACCTCTTCTTAATATCTTCTGCTTCTATTAGGTCCATACAATTTCTGTCCTTTATCGAGCCCATCTTTGAATGAAATATTCCCTTGGTATCTCTAATTTTCTTGAAGAGATCTCTAGTCTTTCCCATTCTGTTGTTTTCCTCTGTTTCTTTGCACTGATTGCTGAGGAAGGCTTTCTTATCTCTCCTTGCTATTCTTTGGAACTCTGCATTCAGATGCTTTTATCTTTCCTTTTCTCCTTTCCTTTTTGCTTCTCTTCTTTTCACAGCTATTTGTAAGGCCTCCTCAGACAGCCATTTTGCTTTTTTGCATTTCTTTTCCATGGGGATGGTCTTGATCCCTGTCTCCTTTACAGGGTCACAAACCTCCATCCATAGTTCATTAGGCACTCTGTCTATCAGATCTAGTCCCTTAAATCTATTTCTCACTTCCACTGTATAACCATAAGGGATTTGATTTAGGTCGTACCTGAATGGTCTAGTGGTGTTCCCTACTTTCTTCAATTTCAGTCTGAATTTGGCAATAAGGAGTTCATGGTCTGAGCCACAGTCAGCTCCCGGTCTTGTTTTTGCTGACCGTGTGGAGCTTCTCCATCTTTGGCTGCAAAGAATATAATCAATCTGATTTCAGTGTTGACTATCTGGTGATATCCATGTGTAGAGTCTGCTCTTGTGTTGTTGGAAGAGTGTGTTTGCTATGACCAGTGTGTTCTCTTGGCAAAACTTTATTAGCCTTTACCCTGCTTCATTCCGTACTCCAAGCCAAATTAGCCTGTTACTCCACGTGTTTCTTCGGAGAAGGCAATGGCAACCCACCCCAGTACTCCCGCCTGGAAAATCCCATGGACGGAGGGGCCTGGTGGGCTGCAGCCCATGGGGTCACTAGGAGTCGGACACGACTGAGTGACTTCACTTTCATTTTTCACTTTCATGCATTGGAGAAGGAAATGGCCACCCACTCCAGTGATCTTGCCTGGAGAATCCCAGGGACGAGGGGAGCCTGGTGGGCTGCCGTCTATGGGGTCACACAGAGTCGGACACGACTGAAGCGACTTAGCAGCCAGGTGTTTCTTGACTTCCTACTTTTGCATTTCAGTCCCCTATAATGAAAAGGACATCTTTTTTGTTTGGGTAATCATTTAGTCACTCTGTGTTTTCATGTCCTCACATATAAAATGGCTAATAGCACCTACATCATAGCATTTGAGGATCACACACTTTCATAGCTAATATGCTGTGCTTGGAGCTGTGCTTGGAGATGGGTATGCAGGGCCTACCCTGGTGGCTCATGCAGTAAAGAATCTGCCTGCAATGCAGGAGACCCAGTTTTGATCCCTGGGTTGGGAAGATTCCCTGGAGAATGGAATGGCTACCCACTCTAGTATTCTCGGCTAGAGAACCCCATGGACAGAAGAACCTGGCAGGCTACAGTCCATGGGGTTGCAAAGAGTCGGACAAGACTTAGTGACTAACACTTTCACTTTCATAGCATGTGCAGATCACATACCTTCATAGCTAATATGTTGTGCTTGGAACAGTGCTTGGAGATAGGTATGTGGGAGTTTATTAGGGAATGTGCATTAAATTCTCAATGGGTGTAGCTAAAGGAAGGAAGAAGGATTGAGCAGAGCTGGACATTGTGATGAAATCTTAACAAAACCTCTGTGGGAACCGCCCCTGAGTTGGGGCGGGAGGGCGGTGGTCTTAGGACCCCAGCAACCAGTCAGGTGAGGACCACTCTGGGAAGAGGGAATGACTCTGGTATGGCAGCCTGTGCCCCCTCTCAGGTCTCCTCTCATAGACCCGGGACTGGGATCTGAATCCATCCTTGTGTTTGGGCCAGCAGGGACGCTAACTGACGACTAACTTTGTCTGGAGAATTCCCCCATGGCTTTGCTGAAGCCTCCTGAGGTTTCACAGAGTCCCAGAAGCTTCCACCCAGCTTTTTGTCCCCCTCTCCTGCACTCAGGATCTGATTTCTTTGAATCTATGGTGAACCCTGTGATATGCAACTTTAATCCCCCTTTAGGAGCAAATTTTAAAGTTAACTTAAAAAAAATCCTCTTTAATTTTACTTTTTGAATATGTAAAACAATGTGATTCAAAAGGCAACACTTATCAGAGATCAGATCAGATCAGTCGCTCAGTCGTGTCCGACTCTTTGCGACCCCATGAATTGCAGCACGCCAGGCCTCCCTATCCATCACCAGCTCTCGGAGGTCACTCAGACTCACATTCATCGAGTCAGTGATGCCATCCAGCCATCTCATCCTCTGTCGTCCCCTTCTCCTCCTGCCCTCAATCCCTCCCACTTATAATACTAAACAAACAAATACAAGACACGTATTTAGATAATTCAGATGTCCACCCCAAAAGGCAGAAAACAGGACAGAGAAATTGTTCAAGACTAAAAGAGACCAAAGAAACATGATGACTAGTTGGTTGAGGGGACAGAAATCTATGGAGCTATAGCTAGATACAAAAAAAAAAAAAAAAGAAAAAACGAAAACACTGTGACAAAATTCTGGTAATTGTTGATCTAGGTAAAGTACATTGTATGTATTAGTCTTTGAGTCTTTCTGTGGACTTTGACTTTTTCAAAACTATAAATTCAGGGGAAATGTAAGAAATCTTTTCTTGCTGAAGTGTCTGGCACTTGGCTTCTTATTTATCTGCAAACCTGTTAAAACAGAAAAGATGAACAACATGGCCTGAATGGGAACGAATAAGTCAAACACTAAAAGTACACCCTAATTTTTTATAAGTCAAGCAGGAATTAGTAGAGGGAGATCTCTGGGGTTTAATATAAAGTGAAGTCGCTCAGTCGTGTCCGACTCTTTGCGACCCCTTGGACTGTAGCCTACCAGGCTCCTCTGTCCACGGGATTTTCCAGGCAAGAGTACTGGAGTGGGTTGCCATTTAAACACCACTGAATTCTCAATGAAGAGGGGCTAAAAAGCCTCTTGATGAAAGTGAAAGTGGAGAGTGAAAAGGTTGGCTTAAAGCTCAACATTCAGAAAACGAAGATCATGGCATCTGGTCCCATCACTGCATGGGAAACAGATGGGGAAACAGTGGAAACAGTGTCAGACTTTGTTTTTCTGGGCTCCAAAATCACTGCAGATGGTGACTGCAGCCATGAAATTAAAAGACGCTTACTCCTTGGAAGGAAAGTTATGACCAACCTAGATAGCATATTCAAAAGCAGAGACATTACTTTACCAACAAAGGTTCGCCTAGTCAAGGCTATGGTCTTTCCTGTGGTCATGTATGGATGTGAGAGCTGGACTGTGAGGAAGGCTGAACGCCGAAGAATTGATGCTTTTGAACTGTGGTGTTGGAGAAGACTCTTGAGAGTCCCTTGGACTGCAAGAAGATCCAACCAGTCCATTCTGAAGGAGATCAATCCTGGAATTTCTTTAGAAGGAATGATGCTAAAGCTGAAACTCCAGTATTTTGGCCACCTCATGCGAAGAGTTGACTCATTGGAGAAGACTCTGATGCTGGGAGGGATTGAGGGCAGGAGGAGAAGGGGACGACAGAGGATGAGATGGCTGGATGGCATCACTGACTCGATGGATGCGAGTCTGAGTGACCTCCGGGAGCTGGTGATGGACAGGGAGGCCTGGCGTGCTGCGGTTCATGGGGTCGCAAAGAGTCGGACATGACTGAGCGACTGATCTGATCTGATCTGAATTCTCAATGAAAGTTTAGAGGAATTAAATACATGATGTGTGAGCACTTAGAAAGGACAAGAACAACCATTAGGAGATGACATATGTTATGAAGAATTTTTGTTGTTCAGCTGCTAAATCATGTACAATTCTTTATGACCCCATGGATTGCAGCATGGCAGGCTTCCCTGTCCTTCACCATCTCCTGGAGTTTGCTCAGATTCAGTCCATTGAGTCGCTGATGCTATCTAACCATCTCATCCTCTGCCATCTTCTCCTTTTGTATTCAATCTTTCTCACATCAGGTTTTGTTTTGTTTTGTTTTTTCCCCAGTGAGTTGGCTCTTTGCATCAGGTGGCCAAAGTGTTAGAACTTCAGCTTCAGCATCAGTCCTTCCAATGAAAATTCAGGATTGTTTTCCTTTAGGATTTACTAGTTTGATTTCCTTGCAGTCCAAGAGATTCTCAAGAGTCTTCTCCAGCACCATAATTCAAAGGCATCAATTCTTCAGTGCTCAGCCTTCTTTGTGATCCAGTTCTCACATCTGTATATGACTACTAGAAAACCATAGCTTTGACTATATAGACCTTTGTTGGCAAAATGATGTCATTTGCTTTATAGTATCTTGTCTATGTTTGTTATGAAGAATAGTCATGCAAAACACCTTTCCCAGAGGGGAATCAAAGATACAATTTAATTGCAACAGAGTATTTGAAAAAGTCAATCATATTGGTATTGTGATTAAAATGGAAAATATAAAGTGGATGATTAGCTGAGTTTTCCTTCCCATTCTTCATCCCTTCATCCCTTCACTCATTCATTCAGTATTAATCATGTGTTCAGCACTACAGAGACAACCACCCTATTAGAATGAATGAACACATTACTGTCAACTCAGGCTTAAAGGAAATTTCTAAGTTTCTAAAGTGTGCTCTAGGACCAAAGCATCAGGATCACATGTGGTGCTTGTTAGACATGCACATCTGCAGTCCCATCCCACACTTACTGAGTCAAAATTTCCAGAAATGAGACTTGGCAATCTGCATGTTTAACAAATGTTCCAGATAATTCTTCTGCACACTAAAATCTGAGAGCCACACCAAAGTTCTCTGCTCTCTTTTCTGAAATCTTAAATATATTAATCAGTAAGTTAGGTGGATTCCAAGTTGGAGTAAAAATTGATAAACCATATTAAAGAATCAAACTTGAAAAAGACCTTGACAAAGGAGAAAGGTGGAATGAAATTAATGATATACAACTTAATAGGGTTAAATGTTAAGTTCTGCATCTAAGTTCAAAGAATCAACTACTTAAATACAAGGTGGAAAAGCTCTGGACTGACAGCAGTTCACTTGAAAAGATATAAAGTTCAATGAGAGTCAAAAATGTGGTATTATTTTTAAAAAAAAGCTAACACAAATTTTAGTATGCATTAATAGAAATTGAAATTAAGGAAGGGAGGGGAAGGGTTACACTCATCATATTTTGCACTGGCCAAACACATCAATTTCAAGATATTTAAACACTTGTTTTTTTAAAAAGTCATTGTCAAACTAGAGTTTGCCCAAGGGAAGGTAACTAGGTCATAAAGTGTCTTAAGACCACATCGGTGAAGACTCAAGAAGTAGAATGTATGTCATATAGAAAAGTGAAGATTTACTTCTTGTGGGGTTGGAAAGCTATCAGTTGAGGAAAGAATTGATTTTTTTTCCTGCATGATTCTACAGGAAAAACCTGGGAACATCGGGGCAAAGTTATAGAAAAGCTATTTTTGGTATAATGTAAGAAAGAATTATCTAAGAGGCGGAGGGCTCTATATACGGTATTAGCTGTTCCCTTTAGAGATAGTGAGTTCCCAAAGTAGGTTAACGCATCTGTCAGAGACATTGTGGAGAGGATTTCAATTAACCAATAAATCAACCGAGGGAGGTCTTGCTCAGACCAATAGTGCTGGTGGGCTGGGAACTAAGGAGTATGGTTAACTCAACCCTCTATAACTAAAATACAAAAAAAAAGAAAAAGAAAAAAATTTTTAATAAGTAAGAAAGAATACCTGCATTACCTGGGTGGTCTCTTCAAACAATGTTTCTATTTTTTAAATTTTTGTATAAGTTTACCCAGAATGTGTCAATGAACAAGCTTCAGACCTTTATCTTGTTTTATCAGCTGTTAATCCTTCCAAAGGCATCCATTTCTGATACCTTTTACAGAACCTGTTTTGGAAAAGGCAAGAGTCAGAATGCCCATGACATACTTCCACAGTTTCCTGCAGACGAAACCTGACCCTGGTCAACTGACATGCTTTTAATCCATAAGCTGTAACTCCTCTGAAACAACAACAGCCTCCCCAGAAGTGGGAGCTGAACTCGACATGTAAGCTGGCTGGTGCTCTATGAGGCAACTTGGCACAAAATCTGTATCTAAATAGGGTTAATATGATAATAATTAATTGAAGGAATTATGTTCCCTCTTTTGAAGAATTTCTCATGTAATACACAAATTGGTTTGAGCATTTGGAAGATGGAACAGAAGAGAAGATACCCTGGAAGAAAATGGACTATAAAGGATATGAAAGACCACTGGACATACTGAAATTATTAGAAAGACCACTGGACATACTGAAATTATTAGAGAAACCAACAGATACATAAAGGAAAGAAGAAACCAAAAGATGTACAAAAGAGTGGAGAAGGTGGCTGGCTGGTGGGAGTAAGGACTGTTGAAGTAGTCCTTCAGAGTTATGTAATGGGCAGAGGATGAAACATTCGACTGCTGATGTGATATCAAGATAATTCATTTGCTAGAGCCATCTTGGACTTTTTTTCAGCTCACTCTGTTCTTTGAACAATATTCCAATCTCCAACATAACTGTTGTGCAGCTCTTGAGTTTGTCCTTATTTGTGTGTGAATCCTAAGCAATACTTCTCTGACCTTTCCACTTAACCGAAGAAAAGAAGAGCCTGTGTACTACTAGCAGTCTGGATGGAGTCCATGCAGCTGATCACAAGTTCAACGTTTCTTTGTGGTCTTGTTATTTTTATCTTTAAAATTTCATGAGAAATTTACATTCTCCTCCTTAATAGAACTGTACTGATTTTTACATAAGTATGATGTTCAACCCGTTAATTTAAATTAACATCTTAGGGAGATATGTCACATATTTTTTTCAGTTGCTTCCCATAACTCCTGGCCAGTAACTTATAATCCTTGGAGGTGTGGCGACCTCAGCTTGAGAAACATGGTTGTATGATATACTAATGTTACCTGAGGTTATCTGAGTGACTGGTCCCTGAAGCTTCTAATACACACTTTTAGGGAGCTTTTTTTTTTTAAGTTGACAGTGAAAGTTTGCAATTTACTGTTTGAACTTTGTTGCTAAGGACATTAGTTTGCAACTGAATTTGGTTTGGTTTGATTTGTGCTTTATTTATTTATTTAATTGAAGTAATAGTTGATTTACAGTGGTGCAGGTATACAACAAAATGATTCAGTTATATATATTATATACATAACTATATATAATATATATATGTTATATATATAATATATATATGTTATATATATATATATATATATATATAATATATATATATTATATATTATATATATATTTATGCCAGGTGCTCAGTCATGTCTGGCTCTTTGCAACCCTGTGGACTGTAGACTGCCAGGCTTTTCTGTCTGTGGAATTTTCCAGGCAAGCATGCTCTAATAGGTTGCTATTTCCTCCTTCAGGGGATCCTCCTGACCCAGGTATCAAACCCACATCTCTTATGTCTCCTGCATTGCAGGTGGAATCTTTACCCACTGAGCCATCAGGGAAGCTATACACACACACACATACACACACATATTCTTTTTCAGATTCTTTTCCATTATAGGTTATTAGAAGATAATGAATCTAGTTCCCTGTGTTATAAAGTAGGTCCTTGTTGGTTATCTATTGATATTTTATATACAGTAGTGTGTTTCTGTTCGGAGAAAGCAATGGCAACCCACTCCAGTACTCTTGCCTGGAAAATCCCATGGACGGAGGAGCCTGGTAGGCTGCAGTCCATGGGGTCGCTAAGAGTCAGACACGATCAAGTGACTTCCCTTTCACTTTTCACTTTCATGCATTGGAGAATGAAATGGCAACCCACTCCAGTGTTCTTGCCTGGAGAATCCCAGGGACGGGGGGAGCCTGGTGGGCTGCCGTCTATGGGGTCACACAGAGTCAGACACGACTGAAGTGACTTAGCAGCAGCAGCAGCAGCAGCAGCAGTGTGTTTTGGTTAGTTAAATGCTTTTAGAGATATTAATATGAAAGTGTGTGTGTGTGTGTATGTGTGTATATGTATGTATGCCCCAAAGCACCAGAACCTCTTCTGAATCACAAAAGCCAGAAAGACAGTATTGTAGATACTTTAAATACATGTTGATTTATAATAAAATTAACCCAGGCCACAGAAAAATGGAATTTAATGTTTAAACATAAGAATGTTTATTTGTAGAAATTTTTATATCTTCCTATATATTAAAATAATTATATTTAGTTTTTTTCTTTAGTCATTGTTGTTTCCCCCGCTTTATTGTAGGCCTGAAGAAAATCCATCTTCTTTCACATGAACCTTACTGAAGAAATAATAGGGAGAAGAAAGAGAGAAAGCTGTAGAATGAAAAATACAAAGAGACAAGGATAGGATTCAACCTAAAACTTGTTCAAGGTGTGGAGTTGCATATAGAGTACTTTTTCTATTACATTTTATTAAAAATTAATTATGTTAAAAATTATGTGCTTTATTTGCTAAAATATCATTGACAGTTATTACATGTTATTTATTAAAACTCTTATAAGAATTAAAATTTTAAATTAAATATTGACTCCCAATAAACTAAACTTAATAAGTAAGCCTAATATTAATGGTGAAGGATTACAGGAGAAGACATTCATTAAAAGTTTTATACATAAATAATATGTTCAAAAATTATGATTTTCCAAGCCATTCCCCCCCCCCCCATTTCTAGTGTTTACATTCTCTAGAAACTGGTGTGTTCTTCCCAGGCACTATTATGTCCAGTAACATTTACTGAGAACTCACTAATGACTGTACTCAACAGTTTAGTTCAGAACCCCTTACTGGATAGTTATATCTACCTGACACAATAACACAAACCTTGCCCTGCCTGCAGGAGCACACAACCTGGAAAGAGGGAGGGGTGTGAAAACACATCATTGCAGTGAAGCCTGGTACATGCTAGAGGAGAATGTGTACAGGCATCGAGACAGGAGGCTCAGGAGAGTGTGCACACGTACAAGGGTCCCTGAGTAGAATTCTGACATAATTCCAGGCAGGACTTTAACAGCTGAATATCAGAGAGGAGGAGTCCAAGCAGAAGTATGCAGTGTATGCAGATGTGTGAAGCAGCATGGGTGTTAAGGAGCAGCCATTATTTAGGTGTGACTGGGAGGGTTAGGGGAAGTGAAACAGAGTGAGTAAGAAAGAAAATGGGATCCAGGCTAGATTTGTCATTTCTTCTCTCTGTGTGACCATAGGCATATGACCTGATCTCTCTCTACAAGCTTCAGTTTTCTCATTTATGATTTTTTTTCATATAAAATCAAATAAGATAAAGCAATTTGAGATGAAGGCAAGGACTGGTTCTGAGCTCTCAAAGTAGACTAGTTGTTCTTGGTGTTTGTGGAGATTGATACAACTAAACACAGAAAAGGGAACTCCAGGCCCATGACCTCACAGGGACCACCTCAAACTCATTGCCATCCCAATGTCTGTAAACGGGCAACAACACAAAGACAGGACTCTGGTGTGTGTGTGTGTGTTTGTATGAGCATGTGTATGTTGACAGACAAAGACACAAACAGAAAGACAGAGACAGAGATTGACCCTGGGAAGCAGGAATTATAATTCTACCTGTGTCTTCTACAGGCTTCCCTGGTGGTTCAAACAGTAAAGAATCTGCCTGAAATGCAGGAGACGGGGTTCAATCCCTGGGTTGGAAAGATCCCCTGGAGAAAGAAATGGCAACGCACTCTAGTATTCTTGCCTGGAGAATTCTTCTATGGACAGACGAGCCTGGAAGGCTACAGTCCATGGGACCATGAAGAGTCTCTGACACCTCCCATATGATTACAGTACTTCATCCACTTTTCATAATGAAATAAATATGTTGTACTGCTCCTTTTCTTCTCATTATCACAGCTGGCCTGGACAACCATGGAGCTTGTAGGAACTGCACATGTTCCTCCTCCACTCCCTGTATGACAGATGAACTCCTACAAAAGTGATGCCTATTAGAGTGAAATACAATAGGCTTCTTTAAAGACCATTTGATTGAGGCATGATTGACATACAAAGAGCTCTATGTAGTTTGTGCATATCACTTTATGAGTTGGAGATATGTATATATCCATGAAACCATCACCAAAATCTATGCCATAAATATCAATATATTTATCATCTCCAAAATTTTCTACTGCCTTTTACTATTTTTAATTTTTTGTAATAGCATATAACAGCTACCATCTTAGAAAACTTTTAAGTATGTAATATAGTATCGTAAACTATAAGCACTTTGCCTGTAGTAGTAGATCTCTAGAACTTATTTATCTTGTATAACTGAAACTTTGTCAGTTCAGTTCAGCTCAGTCGCTCAGTCTTGTCTGACTCTTTGCGACCTCTTAAACACACCAGGCTTCCCTGTCCATCACCAACTCCCGGAGCTTGCTCAAACTAATGTCCATTGAGTCAGTGATGCCATCCAACAATCTCATCCTCTGTCGTCCCCTTTTTCTCCTACTTTCACTCTTTCTCAGCATCAGGGTCTTTTCTAATGAGTCGGTTCTTCACATCAGGTGGCCAAAGCATTGGAGCTTCAGCTTTAGCATCAGTCCTTCCAATGAATATTCAAGGTTGATTTCCTTTAGATTGACTGGTTGGATCTCCTTGCAGTCCAAGGGACTCTATTTGTACCCTTAGACAAATAACTTCCCCATTTCTGCCTCCCCTTAGCCCCAGCAACCACCATTCTACTCTCTGCTCTGTGAGTTTGACTATTTTAGATTTCCTCATGTAAATAGGATCATGTGTTGTCCTACTTTGGCTAATTTCACTTAGCATAATATCTTCCTGGTTCATCCATATTGTCACAAATGGCAGGATTCTCTTCTTTTTTAAGGCTGAAAAATATTCCATTGTATGTATATACCATATTTTCTTTATCTATTTATCTGTTGATGGACATTTACATTGTATTTACATTGCACCCATTCCTTGGCTATTGTAAATAACACTGCAATGAGCATGGGAGTGCAGATGTCTCTTTGAGATCCTGATCTTAATTCCTTTGAGAATATATCCAGAAGTGGGATTGCTGGATCATATAGCATTTTTTTTCTATTTTTTGAGGAACCTTCAAACTAATTTCCATAGTGGTTATGCAAATTTACATTCCTTTCAACAGTGTACAGGGTTCTTTTTCTCCATGATATACTCAATAATAAGTTCTCACATCAAAGTTCAACTGGACATCTTTCTAGTTTTTGATTGGGAAGACACTTGCAATTCATTTATCTGAAAGTCAGTTTCCCTAAACATTGCCCTCAAACTTGTATATCCTTCTCTGCTCCCAATGCTAGCCAATAATAGCATCATTGTACACCCAAAGCTCGTGCCAGCAGCATGAAAGTCATTCTTGATGCTTCCTGTCTTTTACTTCCTGTGTTCCATCAGTCATCAAGTCCCAGTAAATCTAACTTCAAATCATCAAACCTGTCTTCTTCCTTCCACTTCTGCTTTGGCTTCTTCAGTTCAGGTCCTTATTTTTGTTATGTTCTCATGGGACTTAATTGTGAAAGCCCTTCTCATGACTTCCTACATCTGACAGAGCCGTCACCCATGGTGGCAGAGATGTAACCTTACACAGTTCTACTTAAAGCCCTTTCAGGGCGCTCTACTGTCTACAAAGTGAAGTCAAGACAGGGTGGCCATGGTCCTACCTACTCTGATCCTGACTCCCTCTTTAATTTATTTCCCACCTCACAACCCTTCACATTTTGTGCTCTGATTATACAAAGTTCCTGATTATTTCCCAGAAAAACTCTTCCAAGACTTCATACCTTTGTACCTACAATTTTCTATACTTTGCCACTCAAAGTATGGACCATGGACCAGCAGCATCAACATCACCCAAGAGCTTATTACTGAATCAGAATCCATATTTTAACAAAATCTCCAGGTGATTCTATTCACATTAAAATGTTAGAGTACTGCCTAGAATGCTTTTTCCACCTACTTTGCCCAAGTCATGGGTTATCACCCTAGAAATGGAATGCCCCCTGCTTTTTACTATCTTGCAACAAATGCTATAGATAAGATATATACACTCATAATTTTTAAAAATCCAAAATAATACTTTAACTGTAATAGGAAAAACTGCAAGTAGTATGGAATAAAATGGATGTTTCTGCATGTATATGCTTGGGCACATCTACACTCAAAGACATAACAAATGTTTGCCTAGAACCGCAGGGGACTGATGGGTACAAATGAACCGATTCAAGTGTATTATTTCAGAGACCCAAATGCCAAGAGCAATGAGACAGTCAGTGATATGACTTTTCAGGCTGGTGAATGACTCTTGGCAAAATTCCAAAAAGAACAGAACACAATCTTTCTTGGACTCATAAGGGAGTTGTATTCCTGGAAATGCACTTTTTATTAAAACTGGGTAAAGCATACTTTGTGTTTACATGTGATATGAGTTGGATATTAGGCTCAGACAATTGTAACCAAATTTTCACCCAGACAGATATCTGGTGGGACACTCAAATGTCCTGTTGGATGCAGGATGAGTCTTTGTGAGTAGGATCAAATCATGCGTAGCAGAACATCTAGCATTTCTGGCCTTCATCCACTAAATGCCTCCTACCAGTGACCAATGGTAACACCACTAAGGCTCTCAGACTCTCGGAGGGAGCAATATCTGTTCTGCTGAGAGCTTTTAGTCAACTTGACCAACTCTAGAGCTTCCTTCAAGCCTTGATCATTCTCACCACAGTCTCCTTCTCCAACTCTGGTACTTCCTGGCTCTTTCCTTCCACAGTCCTTAGCTCTCCTGAATGTAGTGCTGGCCCAATCTCCTATAGTGTGGGAGGGCAGGTGTATAGGGCAGCATAACACTGGGATCCTCAGGAAATTTACCACTAAAAAAATACACTCTTTTATATAGTTCAAATAGTGTACAGAATAGGTCTTAAATATATTCTTTTAGGGTGGGTTGTGGAGATGGTGGTAAAAAATTAAAATGAAAATACTTCTGACAGCTGTAATATTTAGGAATTACAACAGGCATACCTCTGCCTGGTTCACTGTCCCAGAATATACCACAGCTCCTGGCATGTCCAGGCATGTAGTAAGTGCTTGTGGAATGAATTAATGCATGCATACATAAATGCATTAATTTGGTCTCTATTTCCATTTGCTCTAAGGCTTGGAATTTCTATCAAAATTACTAAGCCCTAAGGAAATAAAACGTATTAAGGAAAACAACTGAGAAGGGTTTTCCCTCCCATTCTGTAGTGAATGCGGCCTTTGAGGCACTGAGGACACCCGGTCAGGGAACGCTGTGACCTTTGGAACTTAGCACAAAGGTGGCCTTTTTTGTTTCCCTCCTGTTCATTGGTTTCAGAAGCTGGTGCCAGCTGAGTCTAGATGGTGCGAGCTTTACACTTGAATGAAACACTCCCTGCCCTCCGTGCTGGGAGCTCCACTCTGCTGCCTCCATCTGCTGCTCTGATAAATGCTCATATTTTAAATATATTACTATCAGCTCACTCTCAAAGTGGTTTGCCAGCTCCCCACATAACAAACAACCCCACTGGCACCAAGCCACTTCTTGGGTGGAAAGAATTCGGGCAGACAAAGGATCTACCTCCCAGGGAGGAGAGAAAAGAGGGAGGAAATTGCCTGCAGAAGCTAGTGGCAAAGACCACGTCTGTGTCCTGAGGGTCCCCAGGGGCCGTCGGCATCAGTGCCCGGCTCCCGGGTGTCTATGCAGAGGGTGAGTGGGTCTGAAGTGTGGCCATTCTGAGAGTGGAGCCGAGGTGAAGGCGAAGAAGATGTTTTGCTTTTTCTCTGAAAACAAATTGAACATTCTTAGCCTGGTCGGCTGACAACCCTCCATTATGAGTAACCTCCAGGAAACGAAGATACACAGGAATTTGCCTCCAGCTCTCAAAGCCTCCTCAGCACGCACTCGGTTCATGCTGCTCTTCCAAGGGCTCCTGCTAGATTCAGCTGGCAGTTGCTCCCTTTCAGTGTGCCTGCCTTCCAGCAACTGATCTCTAGCTAGCATAATCACCAACTGCATTTGGGAAAGTAGAGTAATACAGAGTGGAAGGTCTCTCTGAAGAACACAATTACCATAGAAGCCACTAGGGTAGCTGTTTATTCGCTCACAGTTGTGGAATCATAGAATATGAGGACTGGATGGAGAGTTAGAGGGAACTGAAGGCCCAATTCCTTTATCCTAAAGGCATCTTGCATTTTCATTTCCCAAACTGACTCCTGATACCCTCCTCTCGGTCCCACACCAAACCTCCCCGCTGGGTTTTCTCCCTTTATTTCAGTAGTGGTGACTCTGTTTATGCAGTTGCTCAAGCAAAATGCCTTACAGTCATCTTTGGTTTCTCTCGTCACTTTCCTTGGTTTCTCTGACACCCCACATCTGGTCTGACAGCAAGTCCTGAGGGCACTAGCTTCAGAATGTAGCCAATATCTGATCTAATTTCACTGCTTCAACCCGGTCCAATCCACCTTCATCTCTCCTGTGCATTGTTGCAACAACACAAGAATCAGTAGGGGCCAAATCTGGCCTGCCACCTGTTCTTATAAATAGTTTTATTGAAACGCAGCCACACCTTCTGCTATGGCAGCATCATCAACAGATACCTTGTGACCTACTAAAGATACCTATCATCTCTAGGCTTTCCCGGTGGCTCAAAGAATCTGCCTACAGTGCAGGAGACAGGTTCAATGCCTAGGTTGGGAAGATTCCCTGGAGGAGGGCAGGGCAACCCATTCCAGTATTCTTGCCTGGAAAATCCCATGGACAGAGGACCCTGGCACGCTATAGTCCACGGGGTCACAGACTCAGACTCGACTGAAGCAACTGAGCACAGCACACACCATCTCTAGCCAATCCCAGCAATAGCCTATTAAATTGAAAGTTGGATAATGACACTGCCCCTCAAAACTCTCTCACTCAGAGTAAAGGTGAAGTCTTTCAAGGTTCTGTGTGAACTGGACCTCATCTGCACCCCACCCCATGATCTTCTTGCCTTATCCTTGCTATTCTCCCCTGTGCTCACTTTTGTCTGACCACACCCCCCACACACACCCCTCGCCCTTCCTCAAATAAGCCAGACGGATTCCTGATGCAGGATTTTCTATTGTTTTACTCTCACCTCTGCTGGAAATGATTTCCTCATGGACACCTGTGGGGCTTCCTTACTCCTCACTCACTTTTTACTCAAGGGTCACCTCCAGTGAGCCGTCTCTGACCATCTTATTTTAAATGGCGATTCCTCCCCAGCCCCTCACTGCTTTCTTCTTCTCCAGAGCTCCTCTCAGCATTTAACCTACTGCGCTTCCCTTATGCATTGTGTCTATTCTCTCTCCCCACACCCCATACCCCTTCTCACTAAAATGCAAGCTCTTTAAGGTCTCAGTTCTGTCCCATCTGCTGTTCGCATACACTCACAGTGGCTAGGCATGTACTAGATATTCAATAAATATTTGTGAATAGCTAAATAAATCCCTGGAAATAGTGATGCTACAGCAAATGTGAAATGTACCAGTGTCTCAGCAAGGGTTTCTACAAACACACCTGCCTGGGAAAGAATCTCTAGGAGTAGCTGGCTGAAATGACCCATGGACTCGGGGACCCACCTTATTTCCCAAGCTCCTTTTTTTCATCACGTTTCTTACCATGTAACTAATGTCCTTATGCTATTCCTTGAGCCTATGGCTATAGTTTCTGTAGTATTTTCATTCTCACTCTGTCTTCCCTGATGGCTCAGATAGTAAAGAATCTGCCTGCAATTCAGGAAACCAGGGTTCAGTCCCTGGGTTGGGAAGATCCCCTAAAGAAGTGAATGGCAACCCATTCCAGTATTCTTACCTGGAAAATCCCATGGACAGAGGAGCCTGGCAGGCTATAGTCCATGGGGTCGCAGAGTTGAATGTGACTGAGAGGCTTTCACTTTCACTGTAGTCTTTTCCACCTATTGTTATTAAAACATATCTCTCTGGCTTCTATTACCAAAAGACTCTGGCCTGTTCTTTTCTAAGCTGATAAACTCATTAAAGCCCAAATATTAATGAATAGTAATGTCTCTACCACCCAGAAAATAATTTGCATTTAAACAGCTTTCAGTGCCTGAATCCAAAGACACCAGTGATGTGGGAATTCCCAGCAGGCAAATGGCCTGGGCCATCTGGGGTCGTCACAGAGAGGGCTCTAGAGCAAAATCAAATCCCAGCCCATGGGCAGCTGTGCACTTCCCTCTACAGGGTGAATCCAGTTGTGTATATCCCCATCAGAGTGTGTGTGTATGTGTGTGTGCGTGGGCATCAATTAGATGCACTGAGAATATCTTAACTTGCATGGAAACGAGCCTGTCACTTGTGATATATACCCACACTTACACATATTACTATTGATTCCTCCCCTTTGTGCTTTGATAGCTTTTCATCTAGCTTACAGTTCCACTGGCACAAAGCCACTTCTTGGGGAGGGAAAAGAAGCTGGATAAGCATAGACTTAACTCCCCAAAGAGAGGAGACGGGGAAAGGTGAGATGACATTTAGAGCACAAACCACAAGCATGTTCAGTTGGCTTTCTGGGGCTGAATTTACCATGCTCCAAAACAGAGTGAGGGCTCTGAGGGTGGAAGGAGGAAGAGCATGAGAAACACAATCACCGAAAAGTCACAAAAAATAAAATTCCTAGTTCACAAGATTTTTGCGCTGTGCCAGGAAACCAGCAGAGTTTCTCTGGCATTCCGGTACTGCCAACAAAATTAAGAGAATCATCAAAACAACTGGAGGGGAACATGAAAGCGAAAGTGAAGTCACTCAGTCGTGTCCGACTCGTTGCAACCCCATGGACTGTAGCCTACCAGGCTCCTCTGTCCATGGGATTTTCCAGGCATTAATACTGGAGAGGATTGCCATTTCCTTCTCCAGGGGATCTTCCTGACCCAGGGATTGAACCCGGGGCTCCTGCATTGTAGACAGACACTTTACCGTCTGAGCCACCAGGGAACATACCCATTAGCAAATGTGACTGATTCATCTGTCCAGAGCCCTTCTCTTGCCTCCAGAGGCATACCTCCTGGACAAAAGTCCCTTTCCCCTTAGTGATAGAGAGGGTTAAGATGCACCCTGTACCTTAGTTCACCAGAACCTGCTCCAGGTGGTCTAGCCAGTGTAGCTGTTGAACATGAACATCTCATTTTCTTTTGAATTATGATAGAGTATGATTTTTTTTTTCTCTCCTACTTTACATGCTGCCCTGTGGTACCTCTGAATCTGTCATCTGATGTAACGGGTACTGATGCGTCCTTCCTCCAGGGAATCCCCCAGTTTTAGTCACTTCATTTTCTAGGCAAAGAAGCACAATTATGTAACCATATGGAAATTTTCTGCATTTTCATCAAAATGGCATCTTGTATGTGGAAACTCAGAAGAGATTAGCACAAATTTCAGGTCCTAAGTACCCTGGTGGGCATTCAGGAAAGGCCATTGGTAAACTACAACAAAACCAGTTTCTAAATTCACTCAATATAACACTAAAGAGATCCTCAAGCTACTTGGAAGTACACAACTCTTTCTTTCGGAAAGGAGCAGAGTATGAGCTCCTTCACCATGAGATATCAGAGGAGGCCTGCTCCCAAGGTGAGAGACACTTCTCTTGTGGCTGCTGTGATTCTGTCTTCAGGTCACCACCACAGCCCGGCTACACTTGTGACCTAATGCCTGGAGGCCGGGAGATAACCTGAGGCATTTTGCACTTGCTGTAGCCTACCTGCATTAGTAATCTAATAATCTACCTTCGGAGAAGGCAATGGCACTCCACTCCAGTACTCTTGCCTGGAAAATCCCATGGATGGAGGAACCTGGAAGGCTGCAGTGCATGGGGTCGCTGAGGGTCGAACACGACTGAGCGACTTCACTTTTACTTTTCACTTTCATGTATTGGAGAAGGCAATGGCAACCCACTCCAGTGTTCTTGCCTGGAGAATTCCAGGGACGGGGAAGCCTGGTGGGCTGCCGTCTATGGGGTCGCACAAAGTCGGACACGACTGAAGTGACTTAGTATAGTATAATCTATCTTCAGGGGATTCTCCACTGTACTACATGTGGGACTTCCCACCAAATCAAAGGGGACAGAGGCGCTGATGACGTTTTTACCAAGATGGATAACCTCCTAGGCAGGCCACCTGACTTCTGAGATCAAGCCCTAAGCTGGTGGCTCTCAGATTCTCACATGCACCAGCACCTCCTTGAAGACTCCCTAAAACACAGATTCCTAGGCCTCACACCAAAGTTTCTGGGGTAAGGTTCCAAGAATTTGCATGTTCAACCAGTTCCCAAGTGTTGTAGCAGCTGCTGATCCAGATACCAAGCTTGGAGAACCATCCTTCTAAGCACAGTGTTTTGATAACTTTTTCTTTTTCTCCTGCTATTGGGGTTCATGGAACCTGTGATTGGGGGAAAGTAATAGAAATTTCAGCTGCAGCAGCAGGGGGCATGTGGTGCCTTCAAGTCCAGGCTGCCATTCAAGATACACAGATAAGTAAGAGAAAAAGCACATGGAATTAGTCAACCTTTCTCATGATTCCAAATATATACATCTGTCTTGTCTGGTGGTCTGATCCTAGTTTATCCACTTTTAAAGCTCATCTCATGATAGTTTGAGTCTCTGATCCATGCCTGTAGCAATTAGGCCAGTATTAGAGAAAAGTAGGTTGGCCTAAAAGTAGAACTCATGTAGCATCAATAGGCAAACTTCACGAGGCACAAGAGTCTTGAGTCATTTTGTGTCATGGTCGTAGTAGGGCCGGGAAGAGCACACTGAGGGAGGCCTGGTTTTGGTGGAGAACAAAGGTTCCTCAGCAGACATTCCCAGCTGCTGCAGGTAGGGAACTCTTCTGAAACTGGAGGTGAGACTGTCAGCCTGAAATGTACACAGTTCCTCTGCAGCTAATTTCAAAGAACACCCATGTGCTCTAGCCTTCATTCTTTTTTTTTTCTTTCCTCTCTTTCTAGAAAACTTGCTCCTCTAAGGATACAAAAGGCTGTCTTTAAAATCTTTCTCTTGGGACTTCCCTGGTGGCCCAATACTTAAGGATACACCTTGCAATGCAGGGGATGTTGTTTCGATCCCTGGTGGGGAACTAAGAACCCATGTGCTGCCGGGCAATTAAGTCTGTGACTACTGAGCTCCAGAGCCTGTGTGCTGCAACTAGAGAGTCCATGAGCTGGAATGAAGATTCTGTGTCCCACAACTAAGACACCACACAGCCAAATACATAAATAAATAAAATATGAGATAAATAAATACAATTTGAGATAAATAAATAAAATATAAGATAAATAAATAAAATATAAAATAAATAAATAAAATAAAACCTTTCTCTTTTTACACCTTGGCCCCCAAAGAGGAAGGATAAGCAGTAAAATGTTGCCAGTGGAGTTGGGACTAACAGGAACAGTGAGCCTGCAAAGTCCTTTTGAGTAATGCCAGTATTCAGGGTGTTCTTTTTTAGGTAAGATAGGGAATGCGGGAGCCGCGTTAGTTGCTGGAAATATCTGTGAAGGGCTTGACAGTGTCATTAAACCCTTCAGATGTGATCCCTTCTGGAGAGATGACACATTTATTTCTATTCTTATTGTGCTTCCTTTGTAGATCAGCTGGGGCACCACTCTGCTGCATCTTCACTCTGGGACCCAGGCTGAGGGAGCAGCCACTGTCTGGAGGGCTGCTGATTGCCATGGGGGAGGGGAAGAGAGAGTGGCAAATCCCATGCTCAGATCTGACATGCTTTAATGGCTCTAGTGAGTTGACTAGTGCCTGCATACGTGCTCAATCGTTCAGTCCTGTCTGACTCTTTGGGATCCCATGGTATCCCCTCCCAATTCATGTCCCCTCCTGGTACCTCAGAATGTGCCCTTATTCAGAAGTAAGGCCTTTTCATATGTATTCAGTTAAGAATCTGGAGGTGACATCATACTAAATTTAGGTTGGGCCCTGAATCTAACAATTGGTGTCCTCATAAGAAGAGAGGACCCAGACAGAGCAGAAGACCACATGAGGATGGAAGCAGAGAGTGAAGTGTTGCCACCAATAGTGGCAGGGTCTACCAGAAGCTTTCCTGGTATCTCAGCTGGTAAAGAATCTGCCTGCAATGCAGGAGACCCTGGTTCGATTCTTGGGTCAGGAAGTTCCATCGGAGAAAGGAAAGGCTACCCACTCCAGTATTCCGGCCTGAAGAATCCCATGGACTGTATAGTCCACGGGGTCACAAAGAGTCAGACACAACTCAGCGACTTTCACCAGAAGCTAGGAAGAGGCAAGAGACGATTCTTCTCTAGAGCCATCAGAGGGAGCGTGGCTCTGCTGACACCTGAGCTTCAGACTTCTAGAATATATTTATCTTGTTTTAGATCAGATCAGATCAGATCATCGCTCGGACTCGCGATGAGTCCGACTCTTCGCGACCCCATGAACCGCAGCACGCCAGGCCTCCCTGTCCATCACCAGCTCCCGGAGGTCACCCAGACTCATACCCATCGAGTCAGTGATGCCATCCAGCCATCTCATCCTCTGTCGTCCCCTTCTCCTCCTGCCCTCAATCCCCCCCAGCATCAGAGTCTTCTCCAATGAGTCAACCTCTTAATGGTAATTTCATAGGGCAGCCCTAGGAAACTAAGACTCTGGGCAAAGTCAGTCTCAGCCAATTTCAGGGGAATGGAGAGGGATAGTCCTGCTGTGTTGAATATTCTCTCTCAGACCAACTCTCCACCCTTTCATACTCTGCAGAGCCTGGAAAAATGGAACTTCAAGAACTGCCTGTGCAGACCTCGCCCCCTGTGGATTCTGGCTGAGATTGCCTGTGGCAGGAATTCAGAGGATGGGAGTGAAGACTTACTCTGACACTTTTTTCTCTGCCAGGCTGGTAGTGGCTGTGTTCCCCTATCAAAGGCCACCAGCTCTCGCCCAGAAGCCTTCCTTCAGTTTCACCTTTCTCTTTCTCATAATCACTTCCTCCTCTTGCACCTCCAGACCTAGGGACCTGGGAGCAATAGCTATTGCTAGCTAAGAGCCCCTCTTCTTTCCTTGTCGGTTTCTTTTAACCCTACCCACATCCTTGTAAACAATCCTTTAACCAGTCTCTTCTAAACCATTCATTTGAGTATGCCACCTGTTTTCTGCTGATGCCCACTTCTCTGGGACCCAGGAGAAGAACCGAAAACTTGGTGGACACAATGGTGACTACTTCACTAAGTTGAGAAACAGCACTAGCAAAACAATAGTGGGAACCACAGTGACGGTAACAGATCATTCAATTGCTTTGCTTCCACTGTTCCTTTTCCCTAGCAGAGGAAAGGGTGTGAGCTCTGAAGCAAGATTCAAGCTCCAATTCTACCATCTCTTACCTATGATATAAACCTCTCTGAGCCTCAGTTTCTACACATACACAATGGGTATAATCATGCTTTCCTTATTGGACTGTGATGAGGATTGAGGGACATATATAGGAAAGAGCTTGACTGTGGTAGGCAGAATAATGCCTCCCAAAGATTTCAGCCCCTAATCGCTGGGAGTCGGCGGCTACGTTACTTTATATGGCAAAAGAGACTTTGTGGATGTGATTAAGGTTACAGACCTTAAAATAGGGAGCTTATCCTGGATTACCCAAGGGGCCCAATCTAATCACTCGAGCACTTAAAAGAAGAGGAAGGCAGAAGAGTTAGTCATAGAAATGTGGCAGAAGATGAGAAGGCAGAAGAAGTATGACAACAAAAGAAGGATTTTGGGTACTGTTGCTAGTTCTGACATGTTTTGAGACTACGTGCAACTATTTGCCATGACTCCAAAGAGGCCTAGGTGCTAAAGAGCCCCCTAGAAGGCAACAGGCAAAGGACTATGGACATCAGTCCTATAGCTACTGAATTCTGTCAACCATGGAGTGATGCTGGACACGGATTCTCCTCTAGTGCCTCCAGAAGTGAAAGGAGCCCAGTCGACACCTTGATCTTGGCCTTGTGAGACCAGAAGCCAAGAACTCAGCTGAGCCACTGGACTTCTGACCTACAGAACTGTGAGATAATAAATGGGTGTTGTTTTAAGTCCCTACATTTGCGGTAATTTATTCCGGCAGCAATAGAATCTGCCTGCAATGCAAGAGGCTCAGAAGATGTGGGTTCAATCCCTGGGTTGATGAGATCCCCTGGAGGAGGAAATAGCAACCCACTTCAGTATTCTTGCCTGGAGAATCCCATGGATAGAGAAGCCTGGTGGGCTACCATCCATGGGGTCGCAAAGAGTTGGACACGACTGAGCACGCACGCATCACCCTCAAGGATAGAAAATGACACACTAGCGTGGAAATGTCTGGTACCTAAGGTGACTCCCTATATATATGTTCCCTGCCCTCAAAGAGGAAAGGTAGGCAAGATACAAGGGACCTTCCCAGCACCCCACAAGTCATGTGCTCTTAAAGAAATAAGCCTGTGGCAATTTTGCAGCCTAATGTGGAGGCTGTCTTTCTCTAGCACTTGCCAGCTGTCATAAGGATGGGCCTCCTACAGGGGTAAACTCCAGCAGCAGCAGCAGGAAGAGCAGGACACGCTGTGCTTCCTTGTGACCCAAGAGAAACAAGCCTGAGCACCTCTGACACCTGCAGGGGAAATTCACACCAGAGCAGGTTCTCATCTCTCTGGTAGGATATCTCTTACTGGAAACCTTTAGTCCTGCTACCATCCTCCTCCAGGGAGGCAGCTTCTATTTCCAGTATTCACCTCTAACTGAAACACCAGTGAGGAAGAAGATCATTTCCTGCTGCTGGAGCCTTCCTTCCATCTCTCTCACCAAATCCATCTCCCCAGCCACACATGGATATTTTTCAGCTGCCTAATGAACCAAATCCAGAGAACACAGACAGTCATTGCTACTCAGCTTTATTCAATGACCGGGACTCCTGTGCTTTCCTGGTGGCTCAGTAGGTAAAGAATCTGCCTGCAAAACAGGAGACCTGGGTTTGATCCCCAGGTTGAGAAGATCCCCTAGAGAAGGAAATGGCAATCCACTCCAGAATTCTTGCCTGGAGAATCCCATGGACAGAGGAGCCTGGTGGGCTACAGTCCATGGGTCACAAGAATCAGACATGACCTAGCAAGTAAACCACCACCTGTGCTTTAATAACTGGGTCAAATTGAAGTAACATCCTAGGACACTGGGCCCTGAGCTAGGTGAGAGAGACAAGGGTTCCTCAGCATTCAATCACCAACACAGTGTGCAGAAGAGCAAGAAGATTAAAGACTTCCCACTGGGCACAGATATGTGCCTCTAGTTTAAGTCAAAATTGTAGACAGTTCACCAACTACATTGCTTTTTCAAGGCCCCAGATCAGCAGTTGGGGATCCTTTTGAAATACTTTTCACTGCCCTTCTAGGAGACCCATCTCACGATAAGACAATGGTAATCCTAAGAGCTGATACTGATTGTGTGATTTATTGTGTACACAGCTCTATGTAACTATAAAAGTGTTAACTTAGTAAATTCTCAAGGCAACTTGAAGAGTTAATTTCTATTATTTTTATCAGTTTGTCATCTAACTTTTAAAACGAGGAAAGGAAAATAGGACTCAGAAATATTATACAACTTGTCCAAGGTTGGCTGGTGGTACATGGCTATAACTCAAACTTAGGCTAATGTGTTTCAGTGTTCTATGGGGTGTTTCTGTATACACATAGCACACTGAGTTCTCTTGATTGATTTAACATACACAGAGCCCTTAGAACTCAACCAGGCACTGTGCCAGACCCTGGAGATACAAATAGACCCAGAAATATTTCATTTTTTTCATTGATAACATGATAGGACAGGTATATAGAAAGAAATATATATTGACACATTTTACTGTGTCATGAACACAACTGTTTCATGCTGCAGTGTTTATTGAGGCATGAACAAAGTATAATAGAAGAGGTTATTAGACCTTAAAAGTGGTAGAGAGAGTTAAGAGAAAAGGGAAAAATAAGGTCAAGAAAAGCTACTTAGAGGAGATAAAATTTGATCTTAGTCTTGAAGGATGAGTTGGAATTCTTTGGCTTGAAGAGAGAAGGAAAAAAATGTGGGGGAGGACACATGAGGCAGAGGGAACAGCATGACTGAAACACTGAAGCTTGAAAATAGAATAGTCCCAGCAAGGAAAAGCCCACTGTTATGAGTGTAAAGCGCTTGACTGGGGCATGAAAATGAGCTAGGAGCACATTGGCCAGAATTGTTAAAAATACAAGAATCTTCATTACAAATAGCCCCCCCCCCTCAAATTATATTCAGAAACACTAAGAGAGATAATACTCATCATGTACTGCAACTAGCTTGATGACTGATAAGCCCCCAAATGGAACTTAATGGTGATAAAAGCCTCTGATGTACCAGACAAGCATCAGGGTTAGCTCATTAGTGCAGTTCATGGAGCATCCCCTTTTGATGGGTACTTTGCCATACAATCATAGAAAATAGAGTTCCTGGCCTTGAGAGGTTATTGATCATTCTTTCATTCATCATTTTAATGATTGATTTTTGATTACCTCTTGTGTGCCAGGCAGTGGGGCTAGCAGAGAACAAGACTCATGTGCCCCCTCCCCTCATTGGACTTAGGAAGGAGTTACTATTGAACAGGAAGAAAGCAACACGAACAGGTATTTTTTAATATAACAAAGTAACTGATATGTACCAAACAACAGAAAATACAGAGAAGGGCCCCTGAACTTACAGTGGGGGAAACCTGGGTTTTGGTCTACTGTGGGATCATTTGATGTAGTTTCACTTACAAAAAAAGGTGTATCTATGCTATGCTATGCTATGCTAAGTCACTTCAGTCGTGTCCAACTCTGTGCGACCCCATAGATGGCAGCCCACCAGGCCTCCACGTCCCTGGGATTCTCGAGGCAAGAACACTGGAGTGGGTTGCCATTTCCTTCTCCAATGCATGAAAGTGAAAAGAGAAAGTGAAGTCGCTCAGTCATGTCCGACTCTTAGCGACCCCATGGACTGCAGCCTACCAGGCTCCTCCGTCCATGGCATTTTCCAGGCAAGAGTACTGGAGTGGGGTGCCATTGCCTTCTCCGGTGTATCTAGCCCTCCACAAAGTATAGGCCTTGCACAGCTAGGCAGGTACAGTTCTGAGCTAACTCTTCAGAGTATCAAAGATCATGCATGGCACACCAACATGGGAACAAAAAAAGTTCTAGTTGAATGAAAAATTGTAGTAAGGATACAACTGTATCAATACAAATTTTTAGATAATATCCTAACAATATGGCCCATGTGGTAGGATGTAGGTATGGTTTGGGGAGGAAGATAAAAGTAGATATACCGTTAAGATAGAAAGTGAAAGAAAGGGGAACGGACCATGAATTGAGAAGGGAAACTTGTGAACATTTTCGCTGGCCTTCAGTCAGACTAACCACCATCCCCTCCCTGGGCACAGTTCACCTTCCTTATTTGTAAGGATAATGATGATGGGAAAGGGTAGCAATTATTTGGGCTTGTGAGTTTATTTACCTACAAAGGGGAAACTATAACATCTTTGATGTTACAGAGTGAAAAGAAAAAGTAGGAAAAAGAGGGCAAGTGAGTTAGACACAAAGGATCATAGACAACGTGCTCATCATCCCTCTTTCCTTTTGCTTCTTTGTCACTGAAATGAAGATCAAAAAACCCATCCCAAGGTTCTTGTGAAGATTTAGGTAATATACCTAATGTGTATTACTTCTGTTCAAAACGTTCTATGCATTATTCTTTTGCTTTCTATCCAAGAAAACTTCTTATGTAAAGATAAGATGAGCTCAAAATCCATGCCCCCCAAAAATGCTTGCAAATGTTAAAAGGGAATGTTAAAATGTTAAATATGAGGTGCTTAGATGGCACCCCACCCCAGTACTTTTGCCTGGAAAATCCCATGGACGGAGGATCCTGGTAGGCTTCAGTCCATGGGGTCGCTAAGAGTTGGACATGACTGAGCGACTTCCCTTTCACTTTTCACTTTCATGCATTGGAGAAGGAAATGGCAACCCACTCCAGTATTCTTGCCTGGAGAATCCCAGGGACGGGGGAGCCTGGTGAGCTTCTGTCTATGGGGTCGCACAGAGTCGGACACGACTGAAGCGACTTAGCAGCAGTAGCAGTAGATACTTGAGAAAGGAGCCCAAGGTTATCTCAAAGAGAAAATCATCAAACCTAGGTAGGTTGCTTTGGATCGCCTCTCCCGGAACAGGCCTACTCATACCCCACCATCAAAACATATCCTGGTCAGATTCCCAAAGCAGAGGTGGTCACCCAGGTGGCCTCTCATTCACCTGACTTAAGCCACTCCATATTCTTCACAAACTACCTTAAGCACATGACGTCAGCAGTTCCCACAATAAAACTGAGCATCACTGATCTCCACCTCTGAAGGTTAGGGACAGTCCTCCCCAGTCATTCTTTAGCTTTAGGGGGGTTGGTGGATCTCAGGGACAGCTGACAGCCTTATTTAGCCAACCAGCTGCTCTGTGATACACAATGTCCCAAATGCTCAAAGTCTGATGGATGATTCTTTTGTATCCACAGAAGCAGCAGTTGGAGGAGAATCCATCAGTCCCTTTGGTAGCCTCAGGGTGTCAAAGCTGTCATTCAAATCATTACCATCATAATTATTAACCATTGTTTTAGTAAGATATCTGCCAGGCAATTGTTTTTTCTTTCTTTCATTCCTTTTTTAATCATTAAAAAACAATCAAATTTCATTGGAGCAATGCTTGCCTCAAGTCACATCTACACATTTATTAAAACCCCTTCTGTTTGCCTAGTTCAACAGGAAGTCTTGGAGAAGGGAATACTTAATATAACCTCTCAGATTGTAAAAAATGGATAATGCTGTGGGGAAGAGATTTACATCCACACACAAAAAAACAATCAAAGGGAAAGTTATGCAGTATATATAATACAATGCTACAGAAGGTCAGAGAGTGGTAATTTTATTTCCTGGATTTTATTACTATGGGGATGCAATGAAAGAGACACCATGGGTAGAGGATTTGGAGGACTAGAATATTGTGGTGGGAAGATTTTTTGTTTTCCACCAGGTGAGTGAAAAACAACCAGGGGAGCAGTGGATATTGAGAAATGGAATACTTCCTACCATGGTACACAAGATGTCACATTCATCAGAGATTGCACCCATCCAGTGTGAGCAGGTGAGCCCTAAGGGAACTTAGGTAGAAGAATACCTGCTATCTAGTATCCAGCAGACTATAGCCAAACTCTATTATGAGCCCTGTGGAAAGGAAGCTCAAGAGTGAAAACACAGGATGCTGGCCCCAGATAGCTATGATGCCTATAAAAGGAATGATTTCAGTGTGCCCAGACTCTTGCATCTTCCCATACACAGTTGTTATGGTTTAGTCACTAAGCTGTGTCTGACTCTTTGCTACCCAACCCCAAGGACTGCAGCCCAGCAGGTTCTTCTGTCCATGGAATTTCCCAGGCAAGAATACTGGGAACCAGTTGCCATTTCCTTCTCCAGGGGATCTTCCCCATCCACTGATCAAAACCACAGATTGCACCCCAGTATCCTGCTCCGGTAGGAAAATTCTTTACCTCTGAACCACCAGGGAAGTCCCTTCTATATATAGAAAGTACTAAATTCCTTAACTTGGGATATCTGGTTTTCTTTAATTAACAATAACCTCATGTTCAGACTTGGGGAAGGCAATGGCACCCCACCCCAGTACTTTTGCCTGGAAAATCCCATGGACGGAGGAGCCTGGTAGGCTCCAGTCCATGGGGTCGCTAAGAGTCGGACACGACTGAGCGACTTCACTTTCACTTTTTTCACTTTCATGCATTGGAGAAGGAAATGGCAACCCACTCCAGTGTTCTTGCCTGGAGAATCCCAGGGACGGGGGAGCCTGGTGAGCTTCCGTCTGTGGGGTCGCACAGAGTCGGACACGACTGAAGCGACGCAGCAGCAGCAGCATGTTCAGACTACCTGCCCTTTGTTGCAAAGCTTCTATGTAACCTGGCTCCTCCCCTCTCGCCTCTTTGGAGCAGTTTTCTCAGGGTTACTTGAGAGGTTCCCTTCCTGGCTTACCTTCTAAAAATTTCTGCTGAATAAAACCTAATGCTCAACATTTAGATTGCATGTAATTTTTAAGTTGACAATATGCACGCCAATACAGTTTGACTTTTCAGCAAGCATTGTCATCATTTAGGGTAAATGTTAAAGGGAATTCTAAAAGGGAATTTGCTTCTGTATAAATGATGTGGTCTGTGTGATTCAGAGAGCTAGTCAACGACCTTGTCCACACTATGGCTTGGAGACACACTTTGAACCCATTTTTTAAGCAAGCTAAACTCAAACAGCATAGAAGAGGGACCACTGCGAGATAACTAACCAGGCCCAATGACTTTGTAGGAAGGGGCATCGTGGATACTTCTGCTAACCGTTGCGACCACCCCGATGGTTGCTAGGGTTTCAGCATCAGGACTTAGAGACTGAACAACAACAAAGTGTTCACCACCATGAATGGAACTTGAGTAATCCCCTTCAAAGGTTGAAAGCACAACAGAACCAGGCGAGAAAAAGAACGGAGGATCTGAGAGCGGCCGGGAAAACCAAAGCAGACGGGACACGGAGAACCCCGGAGGGCCCGGCAGCCCACGAGCAGCGAGTGGAAGTTCCCAGCGGACACGCTACCGCCTGCGACCTGTCCTAGGCGTGGTCTCTCTGGGCTCGCTGCCGGCGGGGGACGCGTTGAGATGCCCCCACGCGGTGTGCGCTCCCACTGCAGGCGGCGGAGCTTTGGGGGAAATGGAGAGGGGTGAGAAGTGTGGAGCCGCGGAGGTCCCATCGCGCGGGAGGACGTTGGATGAAGCGAGAGGCGAGCCATTGTGGGCTCCAGAGGAAAGTAGGCTCCGAGGTAGCGCCTCGGAGCAGCGCCTGCGGAGAGGGTTCCTGAAGCGTGAGGCTGGGCGTGAACGCAGGAGAGGACCAGTTGAGATAAGATAGGGGGTCCTCAGGGACGTAAAAGGGAACAGCAGACAGGGACAGGTGCAGTGAGGTCCCCGGTGAGCGGGAGAACACACACTCAGCCTCCAGCGGGTGGAGGGGGGTGGGGGCGGTGTGTGGACATTGACGTGAGAGGAGGCGGCCGGGGGCCGCGGGGCGTGACCGGGAAGCGCCGCGCGCGCCACCGCCAGGGAGCAGGCGGGAGCGGGAACTAGAAGCTGCGAGTCTGGAGGGCGCGGCGTCAACAGACACCGAGGCGGGGCGGAGGCGAGGCGAGTGCGCGTGCGCGGCCCGCGCGGGCGGGGGGGACGGCGGGAGCGCGCGCGCGCGCCCGGCCAGGCAGCCTGGGCAACGGGTCCTGCCTGTGACAGGAGGTGGCGGCGGGTCCTCTCTGTGTCTGCTGCGGCGCCTGCTCTAGACGCCTGCGGCGGCTGCGGTGACCCAGCGGCGGGCGCGGAGATGTGGCCCCTGGTAGTGGTTCTACTGCTGGGCTCGGTGCGCTGCGGTGAGTGGTCACTAGCTCTTGGTTCTCTACAGCTTGTGTCTCGGCACCCCCGCGGGTGTGTGGGCTGCGTCCCGGCTGGCCCGGCGGCTCCCTGGAGAGGGTGGCCCGGGCGCGGGACGAGCGGGCCCTTGCACGGGTGCGGACGCGGGAGGGCCCAGCGGGTAATCTGCACCCCCTTCCTTTCTTCCTTTCCCTCCTCTTCCTCTTACCCCTGGGTGAGAGCGGGGCACATCTTCCCCTGTTTGTCACCACCGAGGAAGACTCCAACCGTGCACCTCGCGCAAAAATTAGCTCTGGAGAGAAGGGGCACGATCGGAGGCGAGAGGTTGGCAGCTGTTAGGGTACCCGTCCCTCCCCGTGCTTTAAACGTTTTGGGGGTTGAAGGAAGGAGAGTAGGAGGGCCCCAGCCTCTTGTGATGCAAGTACGCATTTTGGCAAAGTCTGCTAGAAGGGGTTTCCTCCGTTTGCCCTCCCACACGAACATAGGAGTTAAGAGGACGTAAAGGACACAATTAAGTTTCATTTTCAACCCAGCGTTTAATCAGAAGATTCTCTGGCTTTTTTTTTTTTTTTTTTTTTTTAACCCTAGGAATATAGCTTACTGGGTGGAAACTCTACCCCCACGCCCCACCATCATCACCCACTTCAATACAGTCTAAATTGCGCGTTCAAGTTTTCCTACATTATTTAGGGGAACCGTTTTAAAAGTAATCCAGATTTCGCTTCAAGTATGAAGATAGTAACCTCTAGTCAAAACACATTTGGGGTAGAGTGGGATTTGGTCTTTCAATGCCAAAGGCGTTTTGGCCCCCCAAGCTTTTGGAATCCATTTCGCTTTTTTAGAACGTGTGCTTCGCCTGTAAAAACTGAGGAAGGGATAGGAATTTTCGTGGCTCTATAGTGCCTGTCACGCTTCATATTTATACATACTGTTGTGAACTTTTTGTAAAATTCAGAATTGAGTTAGAGTAGTAGTATCAAGCAGTTGTTACATTTAATTCTGGAATGCTAAATTAATTAGATTTTAAATGGGTTATTAGCCTCCCTCTACCATTTGTGAAGGCTTGTGACTTCAGGCTGTTTACAAAATGCCCTTATGTCCCGACTTAGCTGCTTCCCTTTCTGTGAAACCTCCTGGGATGTTGGAGCTCTTAATAATCAATCTCTGTTATCTAAAGGGTTGATACTAGGTAAGGTGGTGTTTTCTGTTATCATCCTTAACATCTTGTTTCCTGTTACCATCATAGCTCAGATAATACTGCTTTCAGAAACCTGTTGTAGGATCGGAAAGCCTTATACTGAACCCGGTAATGAATTTTTAATAAAATATTACTAAATCAGACTGGTGGTCTCAAAGCTAGTTTGAAGAATAAAAAAATGTGAATCGTGCACTGTTTTAAAAACAAGGGTCCTATTTTCAAGAAGATTAGAAAGAACTGCTAGAGTGGTACTTTTGAGGATAGAAATGGTTAGGCCTCCTTTAGTAATAGGTATGATCACGTATGATTAGCATTTATTTACATACAATATTAATATGCTCAAGTCCCTACAGAGTCTTAGAATTCAGAATTTATGGTCTTTTATTGTACTTAGTTAATAATGACCTTAAAAAAAAAACAAAACAGAGATATTATACATTTGAGTTGTTAAGTGTTGAATATAAAACAGGAAGGGATAGTATTTGTCATAAGCTATAATGTATTTTTGTGCATGTGTGTTTAATATGTAGTTTTAAAAGAGCATGTAGGAAGAAATGTTACATTTCAGAACACAAGTAGTTGTAAACCCAAGTATTTGGAAGGCTGAATTTAGATTTTTGAATGAATAAGGAAGTCATGGATTTGTATGTTTATTTGTACTCAGGTTTGATTTTGCTTTCGGTTTCATTTATAAATGATTGGTGGTCAAAGGCTATTTCCTGGTAGCCACTACAGATTCAGTTGATCTTTATAGTAAAGAAAGTTATTTAAAATGCCCATTCCTTTTAATTACAGGCAAAATACAGTTTTCTATATTGGTTTACAAGATACAGAATGAATTATTACTATTCTCCTTTCCTCCTCCCTCCCCCATATGTCCCATTATACGTTGTTTGAAAGCACATTATCATTTTCAGTGATATTCACTAACTGGTAAATAAAAGGTTACTCAGAAAATGACACTGATAGGAACAGTCTTTTCAGCGGTTGAATGATTTTTCTTTATTTAAAATGAGTTTTTAGAATCACGGGTATACATGATTTTAAAGCATTTTTATTGTCTAAGTCTAGTAGTAATTTAGTTGGCTTAAACAAAAATGTTTTCTTTTCTCCTAACAGATACATTACTTTGAACCACAATTTGCCATTTTAAGGAAGTAAATGCCTCTTTAAATGTACTTATTTCCGGGACCGCCCAGCAGTCTAGAGGCAGGGTGCTAAGGCATCGCACTAACTGCCTACTATTAGGACACTTGCTCATGCTGTCATCTGTATTTTGGCAGATGTTTTATGTTTGCCACTGAGCTGTTAATGAAGATTTGAAAGGCCAGGTTCTAAAATAGAGAAATAGATGGTTTCCCCAAAATTGATAAACATTGTAAATCCAAAATGCATTATTAAAACTAAGTTTGCTTTCCTTAATATTAAATCAACTATAGCTAGAATAGGCATCATTTTTTAATACATTCATCATCTTTTAGAGACATAGTTTTCATGTAACCATTTTACCCCTCTTTTAGCTTATTTTACTGTCATACCTTTTTATACAAGAAAAAAATTTCTGTATCTTGTGGCTCAGCCTAATATAATGTACTCTTGGGCTGTGAGAAAGCAAATTTCACTCTGTGTACTAGTGCTGATATTTCTTCTATGATAAAAGAACAAAAATGATAGTGTAGGATCAGTTTTGCTAAACACATTGTAATACTAAAGTGAAAAAAATGTATAGAGCACTCAGGAAATTTGATTGTGGTATACCTAGACTAAGACTGTAGAATCTGGATTTTCATTCTCTGTGGTTACATGGAGTTGAAACAGGAATTAGAAGCTACACCCTGCTCTGAATATTTTATTCCATCTCCATGATGTGTGTGTGCTCAGTTGCTCATTTGTGTCCTACTCTGCGACCCTATGGACTGTAGTCCACCAGGCTCCTCCATCCATGGGATTTTTCAGGCAAGAATACTGGAGTGGATTGCTATTTCCTCCTCCAGGGCATCTTCCGGACCCAGGGATCGAACCCTCATCTCCTGTGTCTTCTGCATTGCAGGCCGATTACTTAACACTGAGCCATCAGAATCTGGTCAATCCCAGGGTGTGAGATTTAAATTTGGATTTAACTAAGTGCATATTTGAACTTAATGGCTCAAATGGTAAAGAATCTGCCTGCAATGTGGGAGACCTGGGTTCAAGCCCTGGTTTGGGAAGATCCCCTGGAGAAGGAAATGGCCGTCCACTCCGGTATTCTTGACTGGAGCATTACATAAACAGAGGAGCCTGTTGGGGTTGCAAAAAGTCAGACATGACTGAGCGACTAACACACACACACACACACACACACACAGGTTAAACAGTAAGTCAAGGGATTGGGTAAGTGCAGGGTCTGTCAACATTGCTTATTCTGTTTCAAGTAAGTATGAACCCATGTTATGCTTTAAGCATTTTGCAAGGCCTTCTTGGGCATACAGACAAATTTGACTGTATGCCTCTTAATAACTTAAAGTGTAGTTTATAAAGAGAAGGGATTTTTTGTTTTTATACCTCAATAGTACTTAATATATTTTAAGTGCTTGTATGCTATGCCCTATAAGAACAGAAGTAGTCAACTTAGAGTTATAAGGCCCAGGGCAGTTTAAAGGCAGTAACATCCACAATTATAGCCTTTAAGTGCTTGAAAAGGCTATAATTGTGGATGTTACTGCCTTTAAACTGCCCTGGGCCTTATAACTCTAAGTTGACTACTTCTGTTCTTATAGGGACCATTTAAAACCCCAGTGGGAGATCAGTTTGAGTCAGAACTAAACAGCTGTAGACACCTGCCTTTTTGAAAACCTGACTTTATTTGGTCTCTGTTGAGGAGAGATCTGACTAAATCCTCGCTTTGACCCTAAATTTAACCTGATTCAGTTTGAGACTCCAGTTCTTCATACCAGAACCCAAGCCTGATGGCAGAAATTAGATGGATTCATTTCTAGCAAGTATCTTGACTCATGAGCTTTGCTTCATTTATCTTAGTGACTGCTGGGGTTTCTTACCCCATTCCTGATCATCCATCCTGAACAAATAATTAACTTCCTACTCTGCTGCAGAAAATAGTGATGTGTGATGTGGACTCTTTCAACTTCCCACCCACCATTACTAAACTTGTCTATAATATCTTAGGCAACATTCATTTCATTCTCCTCCTTCACCCAGTGTCGGAAGTGTTCCTATTCACCTTTCCAAGGAAAGACACCCCCCCCCCCCACCGTCTACAGGTTTTGCACTTCCACCATCTTGGACCTGCCTAATCACCTTAATCCTTCAGTCTTGTACCATATTGTACCATAGATCTTTCCCTCTTCACTGATTCCTTCATCTTAGTTTGAAGACATGCTCAAGTTTAACTCCATATTAAAAACAAACAAGAAGAGTGGTTCCATGCTCTTCCCATTATTGCCTTCTTTCTCTGCTCTCTTGTGTGTGTTAGTCATTTGTGTCCAACTCTGCAACCCCACGGGCTATAGCCCATCAGGCTCCTCTGTCCATGGGATTCTCCAGGCAAGAATACTGGAGTGGGTTGCCATTCCCTTCTCCAGGGGATCTTCCTGATCTAGGGATAGAACCTGGGTCTCCCACATTGCAGGCAGCATCTGAGCCAGCAAGTGAAAGTCGTTCAGTCCTGTCCGACTCCTTGTGACCCCATGGACTAAACAGTCCATGGAATTCTCCGGGCCAGAATACTGGAGTGGGTGGGTAGCCTTTCCCTTCTCCAGGGGATCTTTCCAACCCTGGTCTCCCGCATTGCAGGCAGGTTCTTTACCAGCTGAGCCACGAAGGAAGCCTGCTTTCTTATACTGCCAAATTTATTCACAGAGAATCACTGCCTCTTTTTTCTCCCCTCCCCTTCACTTCCCAAATGCAGTCTGACTCCAGTCCCTCATCTGCTGACATTGCTGCAGATAAAGAAGCTAAGAATGAAAATTTAAATCTAGAGGTTTTTTTTTTTTTTACTCACCCTGCTTAACATCTATTTTGTCCATAGTTAAGACCCTTCCATTGTGTCTGCAGTAGTGTTATTTGCTGCCTCACCTACTTCACCTCTTTTCTCACATCCTTAGTTTGTTCCTCTTTAAATATTTGCTCCATAAATATTGCTATTCCCCAGCATTTTATTCTCTGGTACCTGCTCTGTTTGCAAGGACTCTCTGAGTGATCTTGTTTATGCTCACAGTTTCAGTCACCAGCTATATTCTTGGTAATTCCCAAGTCTCTGTAGCCCAGACCTTTCTTCTTAAATCCACATGGACATATCCTGGGATCTAATGGACATCTCCATTTCAGTGTGCCACTGGTACTTTGAATACTCAGACTATTGAATATTGAAAGAATATTTGCTGCTGAATCTCTTAAGTATCTTTACTCTATAGTTAATCCACAATCTAACTAGTTATACATACCATTTTAGTTAATAACTGTAATTCTTCTTGCTTCTTCTCCTTTACCTCTCACATCTGACTTACGTCCGTTTGCTTTTTTTGTTTTTTCACTATTATTTTTGGCCTTCTCTTCACTTATCATTTTCCTGGATTATTGCAGCCATCTCTTAATGAATCTCCTTTCCCAAAGCTCTTCCTGTCCTCAATTTACTCTTCATACTGTTGTGTTATTGTTATTTTTTAATGTCATTAAGTCTGAGTGGTTTGCATTACTTAGGTTATCAGCTCCAGACTTCCCACAATGACATTCAAGGAAGCCTTTACAATAAGTCTTAATCATCTTTTCCAGCCCCCTTTCCTAGAGTTCACTTGAATAATCATTGGCCTTCGGGTATTCTTTCTTTATTCCTCTGTACTATATGGCCTGAAAAGCCCTTCTTTTTCTAGGACATTGCAACTCATCCAGTTTAAACACTGCCCGGTAGGAGGAGCATTCTTAGAGACGTCAAGTGATTTTAAAGGAACTGTTCCATCCAATCTGCATCTGACTTGGTTTAGATTTTTCATTAAAATATGTAGCCTCATGATACTACAATCAGGGCTATAGAAGTAAGAAACAGTGGAGGAGTCTCTTGAAATAAGGAAGAAGAGTGAATCTTCCCTGATATGATATTTAGGTTTTCTTTTCATGGAATTCATACTTTAAATTTTTACATTCAGGAGGAATGTATTGAGCCCTACTGGCTGGACCCTGAATTAGATCCACAGGATATCAAATGAATACATTGTCCTTGTGTTTCTACCTTTTTATCCTAATGGAGAAATCAGTAGAGTAAAACAGTAGTTACAAAATTTGGAACTGAGCAACAGCTCTTGAACGGGGGAATAGGAGCAGTAAGGAGGGATGAATAGAGTTGAATAGTAGCAATGACGGGGGCAGGATTGAACATCTCAGCTGTGCCTTCAGGAAGAGCCAAAGTTAGTGAATTGTAGCTGCCATTTATTGAACATTTGCTGTGTAAGTGGAAGGCATTGCAGTAGGAACTCCATGTTCATTATCTCGTTAAATCTCAACAAAATTTCTATTATGAGGTGTACATGATCACTGGTCACATTTTATAGGTGAGGAAACTGAGATACAGAAATTAAGTAACTTGCCTAAGGTTATACACCTAGGAAGTGCTAAGTCTTGAGCCAAGTATGTGCCCTTACTTGGACCTCCAGTGAAAGGTATGGGCCTCCTCAGGCTGGGTAACAGCTTGTGTGAGTGGGCAAAGGCCTGGAGATGAGAGTACATTTGCATATCCGGGAATTGCTAGGTCATTATGATTGAAGCTTACTTGGAAAATAAGAGAATGTAGGAGGTGAGGATGGACAGGATCCTGAAGGACCTGGTTTGTATTCCATGCTAATGCACTTGAATTTAGCCTGAAAGTGGGGGAAGGGGTACTGTTAAAGTATATTAGGCAAAGGAGTGCACATTTGTGTTTGGAACAGTTATTTTGGGAACTGTGCAAAATGCATGACTGGGATGGGGAAACTTTGAGGCTGAAGGCAGGGAGCTAGTTAGGGATTGCAGCAATAGTTCAAGGCAGAAATGATGAATGTCTGCTGCTGCTGCTGCTGCTAAGTTGCTTCAGTCATGTCCAACTCTGTGCGACCCCATAGACGGCAGCCCACCAGGCTCCCCATCCCTGGGATTCTCCAGGCAAGAACACTGGAGTGGGGTGCAATTTCCTTCTCCAATGCATGAAAGTGAATAGTGAAAGTGAAGTCGCTCAGTCGTGTCCGACTCTTTGCGACCCCATGGACTGCAGCCTACCAGGCTCCTCTGTCCATGGGATTTTCCAGGCAAGAGTACTGGAGTGGGGTGCCATCGCCTTCTCCGGATGAATGTCTAGTTAATTCATATAGCAGACATTGAATTTAGGAACAGTTGCATAGGTTGAGCCTACCCAGAACTTGCCTGGCTGAGGAGAGGGCAGAATCTAGCATGATTCTTATCTAGGTCTGGTTGACTGCTAGATAATAAAAAGTACTTTAGGGAGGTGAGGATTTGGGATGAATGTAGGCAGAAAGTAGACAGATTTTTGTTCATGTTGACTCTGAAGTAACTGTAGTATATCCAAGTGGAAACACATAGCTCATGGTTGTCTTCTCAAGCTCTGCAGCTAAGGAGAAAGGTGGAATCTAGTTAAATAAAATGTGTGGGTAGTTGGGAGACCTGGGTTCGATCCCTGGGTCAGGAAGATCCCCTGGAGCAGGAAATGGCAACCCACTCCAGTATTCATGCCTGGAAAATCCCATGGACCAAGGAGCCTGGTGGGCTACAGTCCATGGGGTTGCAAAGAGTCAGACACAACTGAGCGACATCTGTGTGTGTGTGTAGTTAAACTCCAGGTAGTTAAAACCTGGAGTAAGGGAGAATGCTGGAGTGGGGAGGGGTGGGGGTCAGGGCTTGGTAGGAAGTCCTTAGCAACCTAATGTGTATTGTGAGTCAAGAAATCGATTTCAGTAAAGCAAGCAAGCTGCGATGAGGTGGAGAAAGCACTAGGAGGAAATTCAGAGATACAGAAGCCACGAGACAAGAAAGGGGCTCCCCACAGGCTCAAGAACTGTAGAGAAGTCAAGATGGAGAGTGAACCACGTGCATTCCGTTTTCACGGGATGATTGGCGACATTGGCAAGAGCCGTTGTAGTGAAGAAGGCAAGGTGGAGGCCAGGTAGCAGGGATGTAGGAAGTAAGAGATGAAGAAATGCATTTAGATTATCTTTCTAGATGCTAGGAAAGAGAGAGACAAGTACAAGGGATTTTTTTTTTCCAGTTGGCTAATATTCAAATATTTAAAAAAAATTTTAAAAACCTATTGTAAATGAACTTGGGGGATGTCACCGGATGGTAAACAACTAGGGGAAGTCCTTGATATTGATGAATGTGGAGACAGAAATGGAAACTAGCTCTCAAGTGAAGGAGTTCATTTCTGAAGTGGAAGAAGTGAGGGGAAGCGAGGTGTGGATAGGTAGGGCAGCAGGAGAATGTCCAGAGGGAAGTATTGGAAGCTTCTGGTTTCTTATCTGGAGGACTCAGTTTGAAGTAATTAGGAAGGGAGGGCTCCTTTGGAGAGTATTGGATAAACTCTTACAAAAGGAGAGTATTTTCAGAGTTGTTCTAAAGGAGAGAAATTTTCCATGAAACATGTGAAAAGGTAAAAGAATGAAGGCCTAAATAAATGGGCAGAGTCTATGATAGTCTTCTGTTTTTCCTGTAGTAGCAACAAACATTTTCCTAGAAGTCTAAAGACTGATTACTCTCTTGCCTATCCATAGCACTTTGTTCATAGAGGAAAGAAAGCACTTGCAACCTTGGGTTATAAAAAGTATGTATCAGTCCCCCAGGGCTTCCCTTGTGGCTCAGCTGGTAAAGAATACGCCTGCAATGCGGGAGCCCTAGGTTTGATTCTTGGGTTGGGAAGATCCCCTGGAAAAGGGAACGGCTACCCAGTCCAGTATTCTGGCCTGGAGAATTCCATGGTCTGTGTAGTCCATGGGATCACAAAGAGTGGGACACAACTGAGCGACTTTTACTTTCACTTTCATCAGTCCCCCAGGTGAGAATTCTAAGTTTTTTAAAGATGATTCCTACATTTTTTTCATTATTGTATCCGCACCTCCTGTTAAGTGTTTCAGATCAGATGAGATGGTTTGAGCTGGTAGTTTGTATTCATAGAAGTTGTAAGGTCCAATACTTTTGGCATTTGATATAAGTTAATTTTCCCATTTCATTTGTTAATTTATCTGTAACTCCAGCATCACGGATGGTTATGCTTATCAATTCCTATCTGATTAGACTGCTGTAGGCATTTCTTGATTATTCAGAATTTACTTATTCATGATAATTATCTATATGATCCTTTATTTGCTCTGTATATTTTAGATCCTTTCTTTACTTTGCTGTTTCATCAGAAGGCAATAGGCAAAATAGAGAAAAACCAAATCAAATAATTTCACTGCTTAATAGCTGTTTAACAAATGTTTGTGGAGGGTGAAGTTGTAGTTAACAGCTGATGAAGCAGCATTTTTGGATTGTATTTATTAATTTTGCTGCTGCTGCTGCTAAGTCGCTTCAGTCATGTCCAACTCTGTGTGACCCCATAGATGGCAGCCCACCAGGCTCCCCTGTCCCTGGGATTCTTCAGACAAGAACACTGGAGTGGGTTGCCATTTCCTTCTCCAATGCATGAAAGTGAAAAGTGAAAGTGAAGTCGCTCAGTCATGTCCGACTCTTTGCGACCCCAGGGACTGCAGCCTACCAGGCTCCCCCGTCCATTGGATTTTCCAGGCAGGAGTACTGGAGTGGGGTGCCATTGCCTTCTCCATATTAATTGTTAGTGCAAGGATTATTCGAATTATAGTTGATCCAGGTCCATTTCACTTTGAATTTTATTGACAGCATTTATTAAACTTAAATTACTTCAGCTATAAAAATGGCTGTATTGATAGTACAACAAATACTGCAGTGGAATCAGTGCTTTCTGTATTCTTTAGAAAATTCATTTTCTAAACACAAGTTATAAAGTCACTGAGTGCTTGCTGACCACTTTGTACTCACTTGCTGCTGCTGCTGCTGCTGCTAAGTCGCTTCAGTTGTGTTAGACTCTGTGCGACCCCATAGAAGGCAGTCCACCAGGCTTCCCCGTCGCTTCTAAAAAAAAGTTTGCTGAGGTAACTTAGCTCTTCCCTTGTATCTCTTTAATTAAATTAATTTTTAGGAGGTATAGTTTGACTCAAACAAATATGAAATGCTCATGTGTTTAAGTTTTTATTTCACACATTAACAAGCAAACCAACAAGATGGTACAACCATCTTGGTTTTAAAAGAGAATTCGAAGGGACTTCCCTGGCAGTCCAGTGGCTAAGACTCTGTACTCCCAGTACAGGGGGCCCAGGTTTGATCTCTGGTCGGGGAACTAGATCCCATATACCACAACTGAGAATTTGCACACCATAAGTAAAGATCCTGCATGCTGTGGCTAAAGACCCAATGCAGCCAAATAAATGTTAATTTAAAAAAATAATTGAAAGAATAGACACATGTACATATAGGCAGTCAGGAATGGTGAAATGAATCTGTGAATAGATGCAAAGTTGGTCAGAGTCCTCAGGGTACTAAAATCTTTTTTTTTTTTTTTTTTTTGGCCATGCTGTGTGGCATGTAGTACCTTAGTTTTCCAACCAGGGATCAAACCCATGCCCCCTGCAGTGGAAGCACTGTCTTAACCACTGGACTGCCAGAGAAGTCCCTAAAATGTAATTTTTAAAAAAGTTCCTCTCTTCCAACAGGTCCAAATCAACTGCAGAACAAAGTTTGTTTGTATCTCTATGGATATGAATCGTTTGCATTACCATCAGTTTTCTACATCTTACAAAACTGTAAAAACAGCCTAGTCTTGGCAAGAGGCCCAGGCTGCTATAGAGTTATTCCAAAAGGATCTGTCCGATAAGGCCCAGCACCCCGTTGAAAGGACTCCCGGTAATCTTTTAGTCCATTTCAAAATCGTTGACCATAGTTTCTGACACTTTCCTTCCTTTCCAATTCCAGCATCATAACACTTTCTTCTGTCCTTGTACACTCTATAGTCTCCACTCAGTGCTTATTTCTCAGGGGAAGTAATTCATAATTCCAACGTTTTGAAGAATGCAGTTGGAAGTCCAGGTTTTGCCTGGAGCTTCCTGATATTTAGGTAGCTAGAAATGGAGAAAAACTGGGAGAAGGTGAGCTGTGGATGACCACAGGGTTGATTTAGACTGCAGTTCCCAGAAATGTAACAGTTTAGACCTGCCAGTCAGAGAAGGTCTGGAGCATTACATTAAGATGCTGGAGTGCCTAGTTTTTATGGTATGACCTTACATATTTATAGCACAGTACAGAGCACTTACCAATATGTTTTCTCCATTGATGCCAACCACAATTCTGTCAGGGGCTTCCCAGGTGGCACTAGTAGTAAAGAACCTGCATGGCATTGTAGGAGATGCAAGAGATGCAGGTTCAATCCCTGAGGCAGGTAGATCCCCTGGAGAAGGGCGTGGCAACCCACTCCAGGATTCTTGCCTGGAGAATCCCGTGGACATAGCCTGGCAAGCTACAGTGCATAGGGTCACAGAGAGTCGGGCATGACTGAAGCGACTTAGCATGCACAATTCTGTGAAGCAGCCCAGTGTTCAATTTTTGATCCTCTTACTTAAAGAGAGTAAACCAAGGAATAGAAAGTTAAGCGAATTGCTTCAGGTTGCACCCTGAAAAGTGACAGACAGAGATGGGATTTGTTCTCAGGCTTCTGAACATTGTTCAGTTCATATTCCATGCTGCAGCCCAACATTCAATTCAGTGGGCATTTATTGAAGAGTAATTATGTTCCTAGAGTAATAATATCCTGTGCCCCTGATAAAGGAAAAATCTTAAAGATGAACAATTAAACCTAAGGTTTTATTTATATGTCAGTCCTTTTTTTAAAGGAAACACCAACTCACTGCTTACATGAAAGAAGTGATAAGTGGCTGAAGAATATGGAGGACAAGTACAGTTTGTCCACATTTTTGCACATTCCACATGAAAGGGGACCCATTTCCCAACCTCTCTTTTATAAGGCAACAACCAGTAGTTTATACTATTGAAAAGAGTTGATCTGATATATGCTACTCATTAGTAGTATCTGCTCTTGGTTTCAGCTTGCATCTTAGCTTTGTTTTGGGTGGTTTATGGTTTCTAGAAGAAAGGGACGCCTGCAATATATATTTGGAAGTTGTTCCTTAGTTTCAGTGAAATGTGGGAGTGGGAAAATGCCATTCAATTGTGTATAATCCTTTATGATACTTGCATACTGAATGTCTGTGGCTGTCTGTATTTTGCAGTGGGAAAATAGCTGTAGAGAATGTTTTTTTTCCTTAATCCTTAGCATTCTAAGGCTTACCATCCTAGTGGAAAGATGTGATGTGATTCATGTGATTTACTTTTTATATTTAAGTACAGTAGAGCCTGCTACCTTTTTTGGAAATGCAACCTAGGGATAGAAATAAACTTCCTATCAGTTTAGCAAGTTCTATTTGGAGGAAATGTATAGAAGTTGAGACCGAATATATTATTTGGTTTTACTTTCAATTTAAAAATTTTCTCATAGTAAAGTCAGTATTTTTCTTTAAATATCAGAAGACACAAGCTTCAGAGTTTCTAAAGCCAGATACTACATCTGCATGTTCTAACACAGTTGCTGAGTTTATTCCCAGGATGGATGAGAATGTATATTTTGTGTTAGTGGGAATGAATATAGAAGAGGTACAGTGTTGTCTATCAGATGAGCACATTAATATTAAAATAATTTGTTCTTTTCACTTCACCCATCTTCTCTATAGTTGCTTACTTGCTTAAGTGAACAATAGAAGCACTTTTTTTTATCTTAAGAATTTGTAACATACCTAAGATCTCATAGTATTCTGTATAAAATGAAACAATTTTATTTTTCTTTTCCAGGTTCAGCTCAACTAATATTTAATGTAATCAAATCTGTAGAATATACCCTTTGCAATCAAACCGTTGTCATCCCATGTTTTGTTAATAATGTGGAGACGAAGAACATTACTGAATTGTATGTCAGATGGAAATTTAAAGGAGAAAACATTTTCATCTTTGATGGAGGTCAGCGGATGTCCAAGCCCAGCAGCAACTTTTCTAGTGCAAAAATCACACCATCAGAATTACTGCGTGGCATTGCCTCTTTGAAGATGGATAAGCGTGATGCCGTCTTAGGAAACTACACTTGCGAAGTAACGGAATTGAGCAGAGAAGGGGAAACCATCATAGAACTAAAATACCGTGTTGGTAAGACTCCTATAAAATTTCCCTGTTATTTCTTTTGCAGCAGCTTGATCCTGTTGAAGGAGGGTAAAATGGGGCTAGGAACTTCTTTGAATCAAAAAGCATACTATTAATACTAAATGTTGGAGTGTTTAGCAGCATTAAGATCATGAGTTTTATCTTATTTACTCTTCTGCTTTTCTCAATAAGTCTCCTTTGTTGGTTGATAATTTGTGCATTGTGTGGTCCTCAAACTTTCTGAGGACTGTGACCTTTGCAGGGAGCAGTCCAGGGGTCATCTCCTCTGAGGTTTTGTTTGCTGCCATCAGAAGTACTTTCTTTCATGTGATTAATTTTCAAGCCTTTTCCCCAATTATTTCACCTTTTTTTTTTTTTAACCTTACACTTTGATCAAGGGTTGCCAAGTCTCAAACATGCTTCCTCTGAAAAGAACAGATTAGGAGGAGAATAAGAATATTAAAAATCATGTTATCATAGCTGATTCCTTGAGATTTCCTGTGCTTAGCCTTGCTTTGGTGTTGTTCCCCCCTCCCCACCTTGGCTAAGATGTGGGAGAGCTAGGGATTCAATTTAATATATTTAAATTCAGCTTTGATTATAGTAGCACGATCCTGCCCTTTCTGAGTTGGTGAGTTGCATAAAGCAGTAAAGTTACCTGAGTAAAAAGTTTTCATTTCTTTCCTATTCCTTGCAGTGCCAGCTAAGTTCTTCAGCCACACAGAGGTACCTTTCGGCTTTCTGTTTTGAAATCTATATTTAGACTTGCTAGCTATATTACTGATCTCAGGATTAGACCATACTTTGAGAACCTGCTCTTTTCATGGACTCAGATCGGTTCCATTGGATCCACTATTTGCGTCTGTTCTTCTTGCATTTACCATTAATAAATGTCTGTTACCACACTGGGAATGAGGTGCTTGGGTTGATAGAATACTTTGACATTGCTTAGTATTAGGAAATCAGCAGATCTGGGTTATATCCCCTATTCTGCAACTTAACTGTTCACCTTTATGCTATTGAGAAGTTACTTTGCCAAGTCAAGTTACCTCATCTCTAACATGGGGATGAAGATAGATTCCTGCCTTTATGTCTTATCCTAACAGTCAGTATTTTGGCCACCTCATGCGAAGAGTTGACTCATTGGAGAAGACTCTGATGCTGGGAGGGATTGAGGGCAGGAGGAGAAGGGGACGACAGAGGATGAGATGGCTGGATGGCATCACTGACTCGATGGATGCGAGTCTGAGTGACCTCCGGGAGCTGGTGATGGACAGGGAGGCCTGGCGTGCTGTGGTTCATGGGGTCGCAAAGAGTCGGACACGACTGAGCGACTGATCTGATCTGAACAGTCTGATGAGCACCAAATGAGGTCCCTTTTGTACAAGCACTATGTAAACTGAAGTGCTTTACAGGTGTGAATTGTATTTTGGGGATGTTTGTTTTATAAAGAATGGTGTCAAGCTGTGAAGCTGGCCTGCGGTTGTGAGAGGGATTCTTGCACCATGAGGAGAGGCTGAGAGATGGCTTAGAGTAGGCTAGCAGAATCTGGAAGGCTTTTCTGCTCAGAAATCTCTCTTACATTGTAACTTGTATTAATTTGTACTAATTTAGGCTGAAGAGCTTTTTAAATTTTATTTTAAAGTATGCCTTTCAACGGGGGGTCGAATCTGGAATTGCATAATCTAATATCTAGTTGAAATTTTTTCTGAAGGAATGTACAGTTTCATTGGAATGAAAAAACAAGACATAGGGATCAATCGTTTGGTAGTTGTGTAGGTCACCGAGAGGTAATCTCAAGATATGAGACTCGAAAGGCCAGGAGATGGAATGAAGATGAATGGGAAAGGAATACCAGCATCTGGAGATGAAGAGAAAGTTTATAACTTTGTGTGTCTGATTGTTTTATTTTTCTTTATTTTCAAAGTACCCTATAAAAATATGAACTATGTTTACTTTGGGACCATTCAAATGAGGAAGTATTGTTTGGAGAGAAGTATTCATTGGAGGAAGTATTCATTGAGGAAGTATTCATTGGAGAGAATGTATAAAATTCTGCCAGAGGTCTCAGACATTTGGCTTTGCGCTCATTGTTTATTTTTTGAAATAACTATACACTCGCAGAAAGTTCACAGAAATAAAAGATTCACAAAAATAAAACAGAACAGTGTTGGGTGCTATGTACTCTTTGCTCAGTTACCCCTAATGCTTAAATCTTGTGTAACTTTAAAAAAAAAAAACTGGGAAGTTGACAGTGGTACAATGTATGAATATTTCTTTGTCATTTTGTGATGTGTATATTTGTGTAACTACCACTGCAATCAGGATGTAGAATGATTTCGTTAGCACAAAGCTCTCGCTCACGCTAACTGCTGTTATGTAAATGGAATCACACAGTGTGTAATCTTTTGAGACTGGCTTTTATTGATCAGCACAGTGCCCTTGAGATCTAACCAAGTTGTTGCCTGTGTCAGTTTGTTCTCTTTCTGTGTTTTTTGGCTGAGTAATATTCCATGGTATGGGCATATCACAGCTTGTTTAACTGTTCACCTGTTTTAGGACATCTTGAGTGTTTCCAGTTTTTGGCTATTACAACTGGAGTTGCAGTGAATTAATCATGTAGAGGTTTTTTAGGTGGACATAGTGTTCGCCTCTCTGAATAAGTACGGATTATTTGGTTGTTTGCATGTGTATGCTTAGTTTGTAAGGGAACTGTCGAACTGGTTTCCAGAGTGGTTGGTCCATTTGACACCCCATCAGCAGCATATGAATGATGTCATTTCTCCACATCCTTGCTAGCATCTGATGTTGTCATATCATTGTTTTGCATCCATTTTTTTACTGGGGGGAAGGGGGAGAACCTTCTTCCAATGAAAAGTTAATTGGAGCAGGATTGTTACAGTGGAATACAAATGTATTGTGATAATGGAGCTTGCCCATCATATGGACATTGGGGATTTAGGCAATAGAAACCAAGTTTTTAGACATAGATGAGGAGCTGAAATTGTGTCACAGACAATTATATTTAGTAAAATGTGAATTAAAGGTGGCCATTCTTGGTGCCATTCTTTTAAGTACAGTATTTTAGAAATACTATCTGTCAAATATATAGAAAATCTTATATATATATATATCAGATCAGTCGCTCAGTTGTGTCCGACTCTTTGCGACCCCATGAACTGCAGCACGCCAGGCCTCCCTGTCCATCACCAACTCCTGGAGGTCACTCAGACTCACATCCATCGAGTCAGTGATGCCATCCAGCCATCTCATCCTCTGGCGTCCCCTTCTCCTCCTGCCCCCATATTTTATATATCTCTGGTGCCTATGTATAGTATGGTACCATGGACAGAGCACAGGACTTGAATTTAGAAAGCTTTTTATGTACATTTTTATTTTCTAGTTCAAAAAAATTTGGATAAGAAAGTCAACCCGTCAGGCCCTCTGTTTTTACCTGCTAAATGTGGACCATTTTATCAAAGTTTTGCTCAATATGCGTTGCTTACTTAACCAGAGATTTATTGAGCACCTACTGTGTGCTGGGCAGTGTCCTGGGCACAGTGGATTCGGTGATGACTAAGGCAAAATCCCTGATTTCAGAGAAGTGATAGTACAGTACCACGGTAAAATAATCTTATAAGAGCACATACCAAGTAGTTTATGTTTATAGTGTCTTTAATTTAAGAACTCTGGGAGTTAGTTATCAGTCTTACCATTTAATACATGAAGTAAGAGAGATTTAGAGTACTTGTTCAAAATCAGTGTCATAGCCAGGATTTTAACCTAGTTTTGTCTTTCTTTAAAACCAGTATGTTTACTATCATTGTATATGGTTACTATGAAAACATCTTGTAAACAACCAAATTACTAAATGTAAATAATAATAGTTATACAATGTGTTATTCTTATTTATATGTATAGTATAGTGATTCAAAAACTTAGAAGCTTAAATCTTTACTTTTTTCTGAGTAAGCTCTTAGGGTTTTGTTTTAAAAGGTCTGTTCAAGTTTAGAAAAGTTGCCATTTCCGTTATTATCAACATGAAATATGTTATGTTCCTAACGTTGACATGAAGGCATTTTGAAATCCTGTGTTGGTTTTCTAGTGCATGTGCAAACAACCACAAATGTAGCAGCTTTAAACTGCACCCATTTATTAGCTCACCACTTTGTAGATCACAGTTGTGGTCTTGGTATAACTAGGTTCTCCATTCAGTCTTATGAGGCTAAAATCAAGATGTTTGCAGGCTGTGTTCTCATCAGAAGCTCAGGGTCTTGTTCCAAGCACACAGGGTTGTGGAAAAATTAATTTCCTTGTGATTGTAGAACTGAGGTCCCTGTTTCTTTGCTGGATGTCTGATGAGGGCTTCTCTTAGTTCCTAGAGGTTGCTCCATTCTTGCTCCAGAACCTCTTCCATATTTAAAGTCAGCTAAGAATAATCTTCTTCTTGTTGATTCCTTTGCACATGTTGCCTTTTTTTTTTTTTTGGCTAGAACAATCCCAGATCCTTTTAAGGTCTTATGAGGTCTGCCTCCTCTTTCTCAAGAATAATCACTCTTTTTCAAAGTCAGCTGATTGGGGACCTTAATTTACAGTCAGTAAAATCCCTTTTGCCATGTGACACAACATAATCATGGGAATGAAATCCATCATGTTCACAGGCCCATCCCTCCCTTAAGGGGAAGGAGTTAAAAAAAAAAAAAAAGGCTTGCAGGGGGCAGAGTTTGGGAACCACTTTAGAATTCTGGCTTTGATTAAATAACTAGGGATTATATCTTAGCCAAGTCAATACATCAAAAAAACCCTTCACAATCCTAAAGAATCAGTAAAAATGTGTCTTGAATTTTATTGTTAGAAATTTTATTGTGATCTTCTTTTATGGAAATGTGTTCTTTGTGCATGAAGGTGTACCTTGTATATTTGTATATATTTGAAGGAATTGTTGTTGTTTAGTCACTAAGTTGCGTCCAACTCTTTTGCAGCCCCATGGACCGTAGCCTTCCAGGCTCCTCTGTCCATAGGATTTCCCAGGCAAGAATACTGGAGTGGGTTGTCATTTCTTTCTCCAGGGTTTCTTTCAGATCCAGGGATGGAACTCACATCTCCTGCATTGACAGGTGGATTCTTTACCACCGAGTGACCAGGAAAGTGGTCATATACATGAGTTCAGTTCAGTTCAGTTGCTCAGGTGTCCAACTCTTTGCAACCCCATGAACCACAGCATGACAGGCCTCCCTGTCCATCACCAACTCCCAGAGTTCACCCAAACTCATGTCCATTGAGTCGGTGATGCCATCCAACCATCTCACCCTATGTCGTCTGCCAGGGTCCAGCCCCAGCTGGATCCAGGAATTCCCTCGGGAGGACAGCATTGGCAAAAGGATAGATAAAAAGAGAAAAAGATAAGGAAAGAATTTTGCAGTTAAGAAAGTAGAGAGAAAAGAGGCTGATATTTCTTGGTTTACGCAGAAAGCCAATAAAGCCCCAGCACGGGACTTGCTCTGTTCACGTAGGCCAGAGGCGCCCTCTCGAATAGCTGAAGGTGCCCCACCTCTAGGCACCTTCTAGAGTGGGTCTTAGAAGCCCAGGCAGAAAAGTGAACACAGAGGGCCCCTGCACTCCAGGGGATCAGCCTGAAAAGGAAAAGGAAAGAGAAAGAATGACATGGGGAGACCAAGCTTCGGTGAGCAAGGCCAGCACTTTATTTTCCAAAGTAGTTTTTATACCTTAAGTTGTGTATAGAGGATAATGGTGAGGGGGGAGGTAGAGTCATGCAAGGTCAGCAGTCCTTGATCCTTATAGAAGCCAGGCTTTCTTTATGCAAACTTATCATATGCAAAACTTTTAGGTGATTTACATCATCTTCTGGCCAGGAGGCCTGTTAACATTTTATGACCCTTTCTTCAGAAAACTTGCTTTTCTCTAAAGGTGATTATTCTAAAGTCAGGGGCTACCCTCTGAAAGCATTAGATAAAGTTGCATTCTTATAGGGCAAAAGCGTGGAGGGCTATAACAAGAAAAGAATTAACTCAAGGGTCCAAGGTTACAAACATTAAAGCTACTACTTACATTTCTATACACCAACTATATTAATCAGTACACTCCCAGGGACACAGTAGGTAAGGGATATGGAAACTTGGCAACAAGCAATAGCTCAACAAAGAAATCCTCTACTAGTTCTATTTTAACAATTTTAACTCTCTGAAAAGCTCTGCATTGTTAGAATATCTTAGGCTTCCCATGCCTCTCGTGGTTGGGAGACTGTGAATCTGAACAAACCTGTCAGGCAAGCTAGAAAGTCATCAGAGGGGTTTGAACTGAAACACTCCTATTATGCCCAGGAGACTTATTAACTAGAGTTTTAAGTTGATTTTCTTACAGAGAAAAGTGGTCGGGGATAGCCCCCCATTAATGTCAGAAGAGTTGGTGAAAGTCATAAAATAGTAAAAACAGACAGATTTTGGTTTTGGGGTAGACGCTCAGGCAGGTCCGGGGCAGGGGCCCCTCGAGCTCTGACTCACCTTGCCCATTAGAGCTCTCCCGCATGACCTTGTCATGGGTGGGGACTCCTGTGCTGGCTCCCGGCAGTCGTCCTCTTCTCCTCCTGCCCCCAATCCCTCCCAGCATCAGAGTCTTTTCCAATGAATCAACTTTTCGCATGAGGTGGCCAAAGTATTGGAGTTTCAGCTTCAACATCAGTCCTTCCAATGAACACCCAGGACTGATCTCCTTTAGGATGGACTGGTTGGATCTCCTTGCAGTCCAAGAGACTCTCAAGAGTCTTCTACAACACCACAGTTCAAAAGCATCAATTCTTCAGTGCTCAGCTTTCTTTATAGTCCAACTCTCACATCCATACATGACTGCTGGAAAAACCATAGCCTTGACTAGATGGACCTTTGTTGACAAAGTAATGTCTCTGCTTTTTAATATGCTATCTAGATTGGTCATAACTTTCCTTCCAAGGAATAAGTGTCTTTTAATTTCTTGGCTGCAATCACCATCTGCAGTGATTTTGGAGCCCCCAAAATAAAGTCTGCCACTGTTTCCCCTGTTTCCCCATCTATTTGCCATGAAGTGATGGGACCAGATGCCATAATCTTAGTTTTCAGAATGTTGAGCTTTAAGCCAACTTTTTCACTCTCCTCTTTCATCAAGAGGCTCTTTAGTTCTTCTTCACTTTCTGCCATAAGAGTGGTATTATCTGCATATCTGAGGTTATTGATATTTCTCCCAGCAATCTTCATTCCAGCTTGTGCTTCTTCCAGCCCAGCATTTCAGATAATGTACTCTGTATAGAAGTTAAATAAGCAGGGTGACAATATACAGCCTTGATGTATTCCTTTTCTGATTTGGAACTAGTCTGTTGTTCCATGTCCAGTTCTAACTGGTGCTTCCTGACCTGCATACGGGTTTCTCAAGAGGCAGGTCAGGTGGTCTAGTATTCCCATCTCTTTCAGAATTTTCCACAGTTTATTGTGATCCACACAGTCAAAGGCTTTGGCATAGTCAATAAAGCAGAAATAGATGTTTTTCTGGAACTCTCTTGCTTTTTCCATGATCCAATGGATGTTGGCAATTTGATCTCTGGTTCCTCTGCCTTTTCTAAAACCAGCTTGAATATCTGGAAAGTTCACGGTTCACGTGTTGCAGAAGCCTGGCTTGGAGAATATTCAGCATTACTTTACTAGCGTGTGAGATGAGTGCAACTGTGCGGTAGTTTGAGCATTCTTTGGCATTGCCTTTCTTTGAGTTTGGAATGAAAACTGACCTTTTCCAATCTTGTGGCCACTGCTGAGTTTTCCAAATTTGCTGGCATATTGAGTGCAGCACTTCCACAGCATCATCTTTTAGGTCATATACATAATTTTATATAAAACATTGGTTTTACCCTAGAATCTCATTTTATATTTGAATATCCAATTCAGTGATCATCATACTTTTCCCATCTTACCAGTTAGGGGTACTATGTTTATGTCAATGAGAGAAGATAAATTACAGTAGTGATTTTAAACTGAGTAAGTTGTGGACACCTCCCCTACCCCATAGCCACACACATACAATTGTTGGAGTAAAAGCTGAGAGGGCAGTGTATGTAAAGTGAAGTGAAACAAGTCACTTAGTCGTGTCTGACTCTTTGTGACCCCATGGACTATGTAGTCCATGGAATTCTCTAGGCCAGAATACTGGAGTGGGTAGCCTTTTCCTTCTCCAGGGGATCTTCCCAACCCAGGGATCAAACCCAGGTTTCCTGCATTGCAGGTGGATTCTTTACCAGCTGAGCCACAAGGGAAGCCCAAGAATACTGGAGTGGGTAGCCTATCCCTTCTCCAGTGATCTTCCCAACCTAGGAATGGAACCGGGGTCTCCTGCATTGCAGGCAAATTCTTTATCAACTGAGCTATGAGGGAAGCCCTGGAGAGTATGTGATGTTTGGATAAACCCCAGGTGGTTTTGATAAGTTTCAGTTAAGAATCACTTAGTCAATAATGTTATTTATTCATAATCCTACCCGCCATCATTGAAATAGCTCTTATTCATTTTATTTCTGCCTAGAGGTGTAGAGTCAGCTGTTAGGCATCTAGTCTGTTTCCCCATCTAATTCATAATTTCCTTCTATCACACCCTAAGTAGTTGGTCATTCAGACTTTTTACGTAAATGTTTGACATGAGGAGGCTGTTACTTCCCAAATGATTTTAGTCTATTATTAGGCAGTTCTAATTTTTCCTGAAGTCTAACTAAAGCTTGCAACCCTACAATTTCTCACTCACTAGGAGGGCTGTGGTATATCTCACCCAAGTTTCTTCTCTAAGGTAAAACTCCCCAGTTCTTTTAATCATTGCTCATAGTTTCAGCATCCCCATTCTAGTCACTTTCCTTTGTAACAGTTCCCTATTATGTCTTTAAATTTGATGAGTAAACTGAACACAGGACTGGACTGCATTTGTCAAAAACATTCTACCTTTGTGCTACCACCTGATTGCTGCATTAACTTTCTGATAGGTCCTGCTTCTCTGTAATCCATTCTCCTCATGGCTACCAAGGAAGATTTGAAGTAAATCATTTTTCTCCCCTGTTTGAGGCTTTCCAATAACTTTTCATTGCTTGTAGAATAAAATCCAAACTTTCTAAACAAGCTAATAAGACCCAGCATGATGTTAATCCCAGAAAACTCTTTCCATCTCATCGTATATCATTAAATTTTAGTCACGCTGGTCATCATTTAGTTGCTCAAACTTGCTGTTCTTTTGGTGTGTCTTCTCCCCTGTCTGGAAATGGCAGGCTATTTCCAGTCTAAGATTTGGAGCCAATTCCTCTCCCCAGAGGCCTTTCCTTACTACCCACAAGAGTCTTGTCCCTCATCCTCTCCCCCTCCTCAAGTCTATGGCTCCACCTAGCTTGTTCACTGCTGAATCTCAGATACCTAGAAGGAATCCTATCCATGCATGCATTCTCAGTTGCTCAGTTGTGTCCAACCCTTTGTGACAATATGGACTGTAGCCTGCCAGATTCCTCCCTCCATGGGATTTTACTGGCAAGAATACTGGAGTGGGTTGCCATTCCCTTCTCCAAGAGATCTTCCCAATCAAGGAACTGAACTGCATCTCCTTTGTTTCCTGCATTGCAGGCAGATTGTTTAACCACTGAGCTCCTGGGGAAACCCACCTATCCATGGTGGGCTTTTAATAAATGTTTGTATAATAAATGAAAAATGAGTGGTCAGACCAGGTCAAACATACTTCTTATTTTCACTGGTAGATTTCTGTTAATAAATGCCAAGAATGTTGAATATAGTTCTGTTATGTAGGCAGGGATGCCTGTGAAATAATGTTTCCTTCTCAGCCCATCTTGAACATGAGATCAAATACTGGCTGTATCTTGAAAGCAGCAACCACAGGCTTTACTGTCAGAACAGAAGTAGGGTATGAGAGAAACCATGGAGTCAAGGATGATCCCAAGGCTTTTAGCTTGAGCAGCCAGAGAAATGGAGTCACCACTACTGAAATGGGGAAACTGAGAGGGTAGGTTTGGTGAAGGAGTAGGGGGAACTTGTGTCAGAAGTCAGTTGCTTAGTTATCTAGGCTTCAGTTTCCCATATGATAAGGAGGGGTTAATTAATTCTCCTGTAATAATTGTGAGGATTTGGGGCGTTAATGATATATACAACTTAAAACAAAATAATAAAGGAAGTAGAGAAAAATAAGTCAATTAAGAATAATCATTAAATCATAGAGCTTTTACCAAATCCTTTGGGCATTTAGATGTGAAAACCTAGGGATAATTCATAAAGATTTCTCTTGGTAAGATTTTAGACTGAATTGAAATAGATTTTCCTTGGTAAAGGAAGATGCTCAGTAATTGTTGGAAATTAAGGTATTAATTCAGGAGACATCTGTCTCTTGGTAGAGACCTGCAACCATGAGAGCATCCACCCCTCACCCAAAAAAGCTGTCTTTCATTCACTCACTATGGTTTGACTGTTGGGACCTTCAGGAACAAACTAATTGAGTCTCTGCATGTGTAGGGCAAAATGTTAGATTATGGAAAGCAAATATCTGTGAGATAGAGTTTATAACATTATTATATTCTGTGGATTATTGTTAATATCTACCAGAGCTTAACATTATAAGCTAAGGTGGGAAATGCATAGTTAGCATTACTGTATGAAAGCCGAATAGTTTCCTTACTTGCTGATAAAAAGGCAGAACAGTGGAAGATTTGAAAGAGTTAATTTTAGAAGAACATGAGTGCTTGCTTTGGATAAAATTAGCATTTCCCTCTATGCAGACAAACTCTGAAATGCTTTCAGTGCATTTACTTTGCTTTATTGTTAGAGAAGAAATTTCACAGGTAAAATTACAGTCTAAAGAGTTAATAAGATGCAACTAAACTTAATTTTTTAAAAGTTCTCAACAAACCTTCTTTGAAGACTTAATATCACAATTTCTTTTATATAGAATGTAATATTTTATAATATCATTCTCTAGGTAACTTGTAACACACTTAATTGTTGTTGTTGTTCAGTCATCAAGTCATATCCGACTCTTTGTGACCCCATGAACTGCAGCATGCCAGCCTTCCCTGTCTTCCACTATCTCCCACAGTTTGCACAAGTTCATGTCCATTGAGTCGGTAATGCTGTCTAACCATCTCATCCTCTGCCGTCCTCTTCTTTTGTCTTAAATCTTTCCCAGCATCAGGGTCTTTTTTAATGAGTCGGCTCTTTGCACAATTAACAGAAGCTTCCTTAATAGCTTAGTTGGTAAAGAATCCGCCTACAATGCAGGAGACCCATGTTCAATTCCTGGATCAGGAAGATCCGCTGAAGAAGGGATAGGCTAACCCACTCTGGTATTCTTGGGCTTCCCTTGTGGCTCAGCTGGTAAAGAATCCGCCTGCAAGGCGGGAGACCTGGGTTTAATCCGTGGGTTGGGAAAATCCCCTGGAGAAGGGAAAGGCTACCCACTCCAGTATTCTGGCCTGGAGAATTCCATGGGATTGCAAAGAGTCAGACATGACTGAGTGACTTTCACTTCACTTCACTTAATACCTAAAGCCCCTCATGTTACTTTACACGTAAACAGTCATTTGAGGCCTAATTATTCATAAATGCATCTTCTAATCTAGAGTAAGTTTGAGAAAAGCTAGGGCTCACATCTGTCTTGGTTTTAGTCAGAGTAAGATGAAGGTACCCAGAAGTACAACTTACTCACTTTGATACCCTGAGTCAGTCTTTATCAAAAGGCCTCACTGTTAGCTTAAGATAAATTCTTGGCATTTACACATAACAGGTATTCATTGTAGGAGAGCATAATTATAATTGTAGTTAACGTTTACTGAGCACTTGGTAAGTGCCAAGGTTTTTTATGTATTAACTTTGTTAACAGTCACAATAGTCCAGTGTAATAATGTAACAGTGTAACAGTCCAGTGTAACAATGAGGACACTGAAGAACAAGAGGGGTTAAGACTGTTCAAGGTCACAGAGACTGTAAATTAGCATTGCCTTTCAAAGCCAGACGCTGTGGCTGTAGAAGAACCTTGTTCTTAATTCCTGTGCCACGCCGCCTCCTTCTAGAAGTCATAGGTTAGGGTAAATGGGCTGAAAAGCACTTACATAAATAATTTTTTGTTTCATAAGTAAAATTTGTTGTATAAGTAAATTATATGTGTAGTTTGTTTATTTTAAAGCTGAACTTTTAATTCAATTATTTTTATTTTCCATCTCCACAATAATATATATTGTTGACTAGTCACAGTTAGGAGTTAAAGTGATTATAGTAAGTGTTAATTGTGATTTTTGTTTTCTTTCTTCCCAGTTTCATGGTTTTCTCCAAATGAAAATATCCTCATTGTTATTTTCCCAGTTTTGGCTATACTTCTGTTCTGGGGACAGTTTGGTATTGTGAGTAAGTATTTATTTCTATTTTTCATTTATGTTTTAGTGGTTAAATTGTTATTTCTGGGAGGCAGTGTTGACAAAATGTTTAATTTAGCCGAACTGTATTAGCAAGTATGATATTGTGATAAGTAAGAATGTACAATCAATATTAATATTCTCCTTGAAGTCTATATTGTCCTTCATAGTTTACTTCGGTTCACTTTTAATTCCACAGAAGGTTTTCATTTTTTAACTTCTTAAGAATTAACATTGTGAATCCTGATAACAGTACCTTTGACTCAGCTGGTTTTAATGTTTACAGAACATTTATACATATTTTATTTTCTTTGGTAAAGATATGGTTACAGTCTTCATTGGTGATAAGATAGGATGTTATAGAAGAAGGAATCAAGATGGCAGCATATGAACACCCTGAGCTTACAACCTCCCCTGGCACCTCAAAGTTAAAATACAACTGTTTCAGAGCAGCTGTCTTTGAGAATGACCCAAAGACTGATAGAGAACGTATTCTACAACTGTAAAGAGGAAACCACAACCAGATGAGTAGGAAGGGCAGAGGTATAATCTGGTCAGAACCCACACTTGGGGTCCTTAAGTGTGAGGAAAATCACAGCAGTGGAGATCCTCCCTGGGGGGTCAAGCCCCACATCTGGCTCCCCATCCTGGAGGTCCTAAACCAAGTGTGTGTGTGTATGTGTGTGTGTGCACACACGCACCTGTATTCAGTCATGTCCAATTCTTTGTGACCCCATAGACTGTAGCCCACCAGGCTTCTCTGTCCATAAAATTTTCCAGGCAAGAACAGTGCAGTTCAAGTGCCCAAAGTATCTGACCTTGAATACTGGTGGGACTTAGGTTTGGGAGAACCAGAAGACTGTGGTATACCAACACTTTGCTCTTAAAGGTTATGTCCAAAAGCATACTTGCTTCAAGTCCCAGCACAGAGGCAGCACTTGACAGCTGTCTGGGTCAGACCCAGTGACTTTTCATGGAGAACCTTGCTAGGAGACGGTAGGCAGCTGGGATTCCCCCCAGAACTGAGATGCTGGTGGCAGCCATTTTTGTGATCTTGTACTACCACTCTTGATGCCTGAGCTGGTGGGCACCATGTTGGAATCGTCTCTCTCAAATATCAGCACCTGGGGCTGGCACAGCCCACCGGCAGTCATGAGACTTGTAATAGTTGTAGACTGACATGTTGCACAGCCAGCAGTGTTGGGAAGTCTGTTGTGCCTATCAGTATGCCTGCAGGAGTCAGCCTCACCACAATAGAAGAACACACACAGGAGATACTTCTGTGCACCTGGCTCTGGTGGCCATAGAGAACTTTGACGCTGGGCCCCATAAGACATCTCCCACATAAGGCCACTTATCTAAGATTAGGAGGTGTAATGGACCTACCTAATATCTAGAAATAAACAGAAAATTAGGCAATATGCGGAGACAGAGGAATATGTTTCAAATGAAAAAACAAGAGAAACTCTCAGAAAAAGAGCTAAATGAAACAGATAAGCAATTTTCCTAATAAAGTGTTTAAGGTAATAATCATAAAGATGCTTACTAGTCTGGAGAAGAATGGATGAAAACAGTGAAAACTTCAACAGGGAGTTAGAGAATAGAAGAAAAGAATCCATCAGAACTGAAGAATACAATAACTGAAGTCAAAAGCACAGTCAGTTCAATCTTTCAATCATGTCCATCTCTTTGTGATCCCATGGACTGCAGCACACCAGGCTTCCCTATCTATCACCATCTCCTGGAGCTTGCTCAAACTCATGCCCATCAAGTCAGTGATGCCATCATCTATCTCATCCTTGGCCATCCTCAAAGTGGCAAAGGATTATCACTTAGAAAGTGAAGGTTAAATGACAAAAAATAATTTTTGTAAAATGATTGTAAAATCAAATGTAACTATATACAGTGAGTGTTATTTGTGTGTACAGAATATAAAGATATAAATATGACATCAAAAACATAAAACATGGTTTGAGAGTAGGGAGGAGTAAAAACATAGTTTCAGAATGTGTTTGAACTTCAGTGACTATCAGCTTAAAATAATCTGCCGATAGATCCATATATGTAAACTTCATGGTAACCACAAACCAAAAGCCTGTAATAGATACACAAAAAGTAAAGAAGAAGGAGCCCAAACACAAAGCTAAAAATCATCAAACCATGAGGGAAGAAACTAAAAAAAGAAAGAAACAGAAAAGAACTACAAAAGCAACCAGAAAATAATTAACAAAATGGCAATAAAAGTGCATACCTATCAGTAATCACTTTAAATGTAAATGGATTAAATATTCCAACCAAGAGACACAGGATGGCTGATGGGACACAAAAACAAGATCCATCTATGTGCTGCCTACAAAAGACTCACTTCAAATCCAAAGACATACATGATCTGGAAGTGAAAGGCTGGGAAAATATGTTTGATGCAAATGGAAACAAAAAGAAAGCTGAATAGCTGTACTCATATCAACCAAAATAGACTTTAAAACAAAGACTTTAATAGAAGACAAAAAAGAAAAGGTGTTACATAAGGATAAAGGGCTCAATCCAAGAAGAGGATATAACATTCAAAAGTATTTATGTATCCAGCAAAGGAGCACCTAATGTATATAAAGCAAGTATTAACAAATAATAGGAAAATTGACAGTAATACAGTAGTTGTATTTTGGTACTCCACTTACATCAGTGAATAGATCATCTGCACAGAAAATTACTTGTCAGGCTTGATGTAATTTATATATACATACAGATGACTCTTGAGAGTCCCTTGGACTTCAAGGAGATACAACCAGTCCATCCTAAAGGAGATCAGTCCTGGGTGTTCATTGGAAGGACTGATGCTGAAGCTGAAACTCCAATACTTTGGCCACCTCATGCAAAGAGTTGACCCTGATGCTGGGAAGGATTGGGGGCAGGAGAAGAAGGGGATGACAGAGGATGAGATTGCTGGATGGCATCACCAACTTGATGGACATGAGTTTGAGTGAACTCTGGGAGTTGGTGATGGACAGGGAGGCCTGGCATGCTGTGATTCATGGGGTTGCAAAGAGTCGGACATGACTCAGTGACTGAACTGAACTAAACTGAATAGATACACACACACACATATATATGAGCACACACATACACACACACATATATACATATATGAGCATACACATATATATAGAATATTTCATTCAAAACCAACAGAGTACACACTCTTTTCAAGTGCACAGGGAATATGCTCCAAGATAGATAATGTGCTGGGCCACAAAACAGTCTCAATAAATTTTATAAGATTTACAGACAAGCAAAATCTGAGACAATTCAGCACTACCAAACCAGCTCTTCAACAAATGCTAAAGGATCTTCTTTGGACAGGGAACACAGAAAAAGTTTATAAAAATGAACATAAAACAACAAAGTAAATGGCAAAGGGATCATACTTATAAATACTTTAAATGTAAATGGGTTAAATGCCCCAACCAAAAGACAAAGACTGGACAAATGGATATAAAAACAAGACCTCTGTATATGCTGTCTACAAGAGACCCACCTCAAATCTAGGGACACATACAGACAGAAAGTGAGGGGCTGGAAAAAGATATTTTAGGCAAATGGAGACCAAAAGAAAGCAGGAGTAGCAATACTCATATCAGAAAATTGACTTTGAAATAAAGACCGTAATAAGAGACAAAGAAGGATAGTACATAGTGATCAATGGCTCAATCCAAGAAGAAGATATAACAATTATATATGTACCCAGCATAGGAGCAACTCAATACGTAAGGCAAATGCTAATAAGTATGAGAGGGGAAATTAACAGCAACACAATAATAGTGAGGGCCTTTAGTACCCCACTCACACCTATGGATAGATCAACCAAATAGAAAGTTAGCAAGGAAACACAAGCTTTAAATGATACAGTGGACCAGTTAAACCCAATTGATATCTGCTGCTACTGCTGCCAAGTCACTTCAGTTGTGTCTGACTCTGTGTGACCCCATAGAAAGCAGCCCACCAGGCTCCCCCATCCCTGGGATTCTCCAGGCAAGAACACTGGAATGGGTTGCCATTTCCTTCTCCAGTGCATGAAAGTGAAAATTGAAAGGGAAGTCGCTCAGTCATGTCTGACTCTTAGCGACCCCATGGACTGCAGCCTACCAGGCTCCTCCATCCATGGGATTTTCCAGGCAAGAGTACTGGAGTGGGGTGCTATTGCCTTCTCCAAATTGATATCTGCATTTCACCCAAAAACAATGGATTTCAACATTTTTTTAAGTGCACGTGAAACAGATAGATCACATCCTGGGTCATATATCTAGCCTTGGTAAATTTTATAAAATTGAAATAATTTCAAACATCTTTTCTGATCACAGTGCAGTAAGATTAGATGTCAGTGACAGAAAAAAAAATACTATTAAAAACACAAATATATGGAGGCTAAACAACACGCTTCTGAATAACCAACAGATCACCATGGAAGAAATCAAATAGGAAATCAAAAGAAACAAGTGAAAAATGAAAACATGACAACCCAAAACCTATGGGATTCAGTAAAAGCAGTGCTTAGAGGGAGATTCGTAGCAATACAAGCCTATCTTAGAAACAAGAGAAACATCAAATAAACAACCTAACTTTATACCTAAAGCAGCATAGAAAAAGAACAGTAGAACCCCAAAGTTAGTAAAAGGAAAGAAATCATAAAAATCAGAGCAGAAATAAATGAAAAAGAAATGAAGGAGACTGTAGCAAAAATCAATGAAAACTAAAAGCTGGTTCTTTGAGAAGATAAAATAGACAAACCATTAGCTGGACTCATTAAGGGAAAAAGGGACAAGAATCAAATCAGCAAAATTAGAAATGAAAATGGAGAAATCACAACAGACAACACAGAAATACAAAAGGTCATAAGAAACAACTATGAGCAATTATATGCCAATAAAATGGACAACTTGGAAGAAACAGACAAATTCCTTGAAAAGTATAGCCCTCTAAAACTTAACCAGGAAGAAATAGAAAATCTGAACAGACCCATCATAAGCATGGAAATTGAAACTGTAATTAAAAATCTTCAGATGGCTTCACAGGTGAATTCTACCAAAAATTTAGAGAAGATCTAACACCTGTCCTACTCAAACTCTTCCAGAAAATTGCAGAGGAAAGTAAACTCCCAAATTCATTCTATGAGACCACCATCACTCTAATACCAAAATCAGACAAAGAAAGGAAAACTACAGGCCAATATCACTGATGAACATAGATGCAAAAATCCTCAACAAAATTCTAGCAAACTGAATCCAACAGTATATTAAAAAGATCATACATCATGACCAAATGGGCTTTATCCCGGGGACGCAAGTATTCTTCAATATTCACAAGTCAGTCAATGTGATACACCATATTAACAAATTTAAAGATGAAAACCATATAATTATCTCAATAGATGTGGAGAAAACTTTTGACAAAATTCATTTTTATCAACACCCATTTATGATAAAAAAAAAACACACAACCTCTCCAGAAAGCAGGCATATAAGGAACATACCTCAACATAATAAAAGCCATATGCAACACACCCACAGCAAACATCCTCAATGGTGAAAAATTGAAAGTATTTCCCCTAACATCAGCAACTAGACAAGGGTGCCCACTCTCACCACTACTGTTCAACATAGTTTTGGAAGTCCTAGCCACAGCCATCAGAGAATAAAAAGAAATAAAAGGAATACAGATTGGAAAAGAAGAAGTAAAACTCCCACTGTTTGCAGATGACATGATCTTCTATATAGAGAACTCTAAAGATACCACCAGAAAATTACTAGAGCTAATCAATTAATATAGTAAAATTGCAGTATATAAAACTAGCACACTGAAATCCCTTGCATTCCTATACACTAACAATGAAAACACAGAAATTAAGGAAACAGTCCCATTCACCATTGCAACAAAAAGAATAAAATACTTAGGAATAAATTTACCTACAGAAACAAAAGACTTATATATGGAAAACTATAAAACACTGATGAAAGAAATAAAAAATGACATAAATAGATGGAGAAATGCACCACGTTTGTGGATTGGAAGAATCAATATAGTGAAAATGAGTACACTAATCAAAGCAATCTGTAGATTCAATACAATCCCTATGAAGCTCTCTCTGCTCAGTCGCTTCAGTCCTGTCCGACTCTGTGAGACCCCAGAGACGGCAGGCCACCAGGCTACCCCGTCCCTGGGATTCTCCAGGCAAGAACACTGAGTGGGTTGCCATTGCCTTCTCCAATGCATGAAAGTGAGAAGTGAAAGTGAAGTTGCCCAGTCGTATCCGACTCTTAGCGACCCCATGGACTGCGGCCCACCAGGGTCCTCCATCCATGGGATTTTCCAGGCAAGAGTACTGGGGTGGGGTGCCATTGCCTTCCCCGCCCTATGAAGCTACCCATGGTATTTTTCATGGAACTAGAACAAATAACTTCACAATTTGTATGAAAACACAAAAGACCTCGAATAGCCAAAGCAATCTTGAGAAAGAAGAACGGAATTGGAGGAATCAATCTGCCTGACTCCAGATGACACTTGATGACTACAGTCATGAAGATAGTATGGTACTGGCAAAAAGACAGAAATACCGATCACTGGAACAAAATAGAAAGCCCACAGATAAATCCACACATCTATGGACTCCTTATCTTTGACAAAGGAGGGAAAAATAGGCAATGGAAAAAAGACAATCTCTTTAACAAGTGGTGCTGGGAACACTGGTCAACCACCTGTAAAAGAATAAAACTAGAACACTTTCTAACACCATTCACAAAAATAAACAAAATGGATTAAAGGTCTATATGTAAGACTAGAAACTGTGAACCTCTTAGAGGAAAACATAGGTAGAACACACTCTGACATAAATCTCAGCAAGATCCTTTATGACCCACCTTCCAGAGTAATGGAAATAAAAACAAAAATAAACAAATGGGGCCTAATTAAACTTAAAAGCTTTTGCACAATGAATGAAACTATAAGCAAGGTGAAAAGGCAACCTTCAGATTGGGAGAAACTAATAGCAAATGAAACAACTGACAAGGTATTAATCTCCAAAATATACAAGCAGCTCATGAAGCTCAATGCCAGAAAAATGAACAATCCAATCAAAAAGCGGGCCAAAGGGAGGAGGAGCTAAGATGGCGGACGGTCGGGAGATACTCCTCACACATTATGCTGACTCGACTCGCCGGCGCCGCTCATCCCGCTCCCGCACACAGCAGCAGTCGGGCGGGCGGGGGGGGGGGCCGCCGCAGGTGGCCCTTCCGCCGACTCTGTCCCACCCTAACACACACTACACGACAGCTCACAGCCCTGCAGCCCCCCCAGCCGCGGCACCCTGGTCCCGCCGCCTCGTTCCGGTGGCGCGGGCCCCCCTCCCCCTCGCGCCCTCTCCCTTCCCCCGCTCACCCTCCACAGCCACACACGCGGCAGCGGGCAGAGGGCGCCGGGCGGTCCAACCCGCCTCGCAGGGGGCCTCGGGCCCGACGACACTGGCGTGGGGACCACTTTCGTGGGGCATGCCTCATCCTAGGGAACATTCTCGGGGGTGGGGGGGTGGGGGGGGGGTCTGTCCAAAATGTGTGTGACCAGGCTAGGGGACACTACTCCGCCCTCAGAGCAATCTGACAACCATGTGTCTCTCCCCCCATCTTCCCCTTCTTTCTTCCCATTTCCCTTCCACCCTCATTCATCCTTTCCTTTGTCCATTTTCCCCTGCTTAAAAAATAAATAAATAAAAGATCATACACATGAAAAAAAAAAAAGGGGCAAAGAACTAAACAGACATTTCTCCAAAGAAGACATACAGATGGCTAACAAACACATGAAAAGATGCCCAACATCACTTATTATCAGAAAACACAAATCAAAACCACAGTGAAGTATCCATCTCACGCCGGTCAGAATGGCTGCCATCAAAAAGTCTACAAACAATAAATGCTGTAGAGGGTGTAGAGAAAAGGGAACCCTCTAACACTGTTGTTTGGAATGCAAACTAGTACAGCCACTATGGAGAACAGTGTGGAGATTCCTTAAAAAAACTGGATATAGAACTGTCATACGACCCAGCAATCCCAGTGTTGGGCATACAGACTGAAGAAATCAAAATTGAAAGAGACACATGTATCCCAGTGTTCATTGTAGCACTGTTTACAGTAGCTAGGACATGAAAACAACCTCAATGTCCATTGGCAGACGAATGGATAAGGATGTTGTAGTACATATACACAATGAAATAATACTCAGCTATAAAAAAAAGAACACATTTGAGTCAGTTCTAATGAGGTGGATGAAACTGGAGCTTGTTATACAGAGTGAAGTAAGAAAGAGAAACACCAATACTGTATTTTAAAACATATGTATGTAATTTAGAGACATGGTAACAATGACCCTATGTGCAAGATAGCACAAGAGACACAGATATAAAGAACAGACTTTTGGACTATGTGGGAGATGTTAAGGGTGGGATGATTTGAGAGAACAGATTCAAACATGTATATTACCATATGTAAAATAGATGACCAGTGCAAGTTCGATGTATGAAACAGGGCACTCAGAGCTGATGCTCTGGGACAACTCAGAGGCATAGTGTGGGGAGGAAAGTGGCAGGGGATGTGGGGATTCATGTATACCCATGGCTGATTCATGTTGATATATGGCAAAAACCACCACAATATTGTAAAGTAATTAGCCCCAATTAAAATAAATTAATTAATTAAAATAAAAGATTTAAATCATAATGAGCATCTTTTCCTATTAATATGAAACTAGAAATCAGTTACAAGAAGAAAAATGGAAAAAACACAAACAAGTAGAGGCTAAACAGCTTGCTACTAAACAAATATTGGGTCACTTGAAGAAATCAGAGAGGAAAGTTTAAAATACCTCGGGACAAATGAAAATGGAAACACAATGATCTAAAATCTTTGCATTGCAGCAAACGCAGTTCGGAGAGCGAATTTTGTGGTGATACAGGCATATGTCAAGAAGTAAGAAAAATCTCAAACTATATAACCTTGTATCTAAAGGAACTGGAAAAGAGGAATCAGCAAGGCTCAAAATTAGTAGAAAGAAGAAAATAGTAAAGATCAGAGCAAAAATAAATGAAAAAGAGACTTAAAAAACAATGAAAAAGATAAGTGAAACTAAGAGCTAGTTTTTTTGAAGATAAAATTTATAAACCTTTAAGCCAGACTCATTAAGAAAAAGAGAAAGGACCCAAATATAATAAGAAATGAAAGAAGAGAAGTTATAACTGATACCACAAGAATACAAAGGACCGTAAGAGATTACTAAGAACAATTATACACCAGCAAATTAAACAACCTAGAAGAGATACATACATTCTTAAAAACATACAATCTTCTAAGACTGGATTAAGAAAAATAAAAAGAATATCTGAACAGTCAAATTACTAGAAATGTAATTGAATTGTATGCTAAGTTGTTTCAGTTATGTCCGACTCTTTGTGACCCCCATGGACCATAGCTCACCAGGCTCCTCTGTCCATGGGGTTCTCCAGGCAGGAATACTGAAGTGGGTTGCCATGCCCTTTTCCAGAGGATCTTCCTGACCCAAGGATTGAACCTGGGTCTCCCACATTGCAGGCAGAATTTTTTTTTTTTTTTTTACCATCTGAGCCACCAGGGAAAAAAAAACTCTGAACAGAAAAAAGTCTAGGAGCAGATAGCTTCACAGGTAACTCTACTAACATTTAAAGGAGAGTTATTAGGTATCCTTCTCAAAAAATTCCAAAAAATTGAAGAGAAAACACCCTCAAATTTGCTCTGTGAAACTATATTTATCCTGATACTAAAACCAGACAAACACACTAGAAGAAAAGAAAATTACAAGCCAATATCCCTGATGAGCATAGATGCAAAACTCCTTAACAAAATGGTAGCAAAATAAGTTCAACAATGCATCAAAAGGATCATGTACCATGATCACATGGAATTTACCCCAGAAATGAAAGGATGGTTTAGTATCCACAAATTAATTTAATATGATACACCCATTAGTAGGAGGAAAGATACAAATCATTTGATCATCTCAATTGATGCAGAAAGAGCAGTTGACAAAATCCAACATCCAGTTATGATAAACACTCAACAAAGTGGGTATATCCAACATAATAAAGACTATGTATAACAAACCCACAGCTATTAATAACATCATATTCAGTGAAGAACTGAAGGCTTTTCCTTTAAGATCAGAAATAAGACAGGATGCTCACTCTCACAACTTTTATTCAACATTGTATTGGAATGACTGCCACAGCAGTCAGACAGGAAAAGGAGATAAAAGGCATCCAAAGTGAAGGGGAAAAAGTAAAACTGTCGTATTTACAGATAACATGATACTGCATTTAGAAAACTGAAGAGGAAAAAGTAAAACTGTCATATTTACAGATAACATGATACTGCATTTAGAAAACCCTAAAGACAAAGACATTGGTGGAAGAAACTGAAAGCAACACAGAACCCTGAATTTTCATTGGAAGGACTAATGCTGAAGCTGAAGCTCCAATACTTTGGCCACCTGATGCGAAGAGCTGACTCATTTGAAAAGACTCTGATGCTGGGAAAGATTGAGGGCAGGAGGAGAAGGGAGATAGAAGATGAGATGGTTGGATGGCATCACTGACTTGATGGACATGAGTCTGAGCAAACTCTGGGAGATAGTGAAAGACAGGGAAGCCAGTCCGTGGGGTTGCAAAGAGTTGGACACAACTAAGCGACTGAGCAACAGCAACAAAATGGAAAGATATTCTGTGCTTATATATTGAAAGAATTAATATTTTTAAATGTCCATATTGCCCACAGCAATCTTCAGATGTAATGAATCTCTATCAAAGTATCAGTGGCATTTTTTACAGAACTGGAACAAATAATCCTAAAATTTGCATGGAAACATAAAAGACTCTAAATATACAATCTTAAGAAAGAACAAAGATACCATATGGTTTCAATATCCGTGGAATCTAGAAAACAAAACAAATGAACAAACAAAATAAAATAGAAACAGACTCATAGATACAGTAGTCATCAGAAGGGAGGGGATCTGAGGGGAATGGGCGAAATGGATGAAGGAGTATAGTCTTTCAATTAGAAAATAAATAAGTCATGGGGGATGTAATGTGCAGCATGGAAAATATAGTCTAACTTTGTGTGGTAACATGTTTACTAGATTTACAGTGATCAATTTGTAGTGTATATAAATGTTGATTCCCTATATTGTACACTGAAATGAATATAATGTGTCAACTATACTTCAGTTAAAAAAAAAAAGATGTTGTTCTTTTGAGTATTAATTATTTCCCTTTCTTTATTTTTCCAGTTTGAACTTCCCAGGAAAATACATGTGCTTGGAAAAGCCCAATTTAAGCCATATTTTGTCATCCTTTCTATACAGTTCTGCAGCCTCTAAGAAAGTAGCCATAGAAAGTGATGTTATTTGATTATATTTTACTGTGATAATCATGTGACTGAACTTCTCAGGGCAAATCTTTTCTGTATCAGATTTAGCATCAGCAATGTAGAATTGTCATTAGTAGTTAAAAAATGGTATTTTGCATTTTGGTTGATGTTTATATTCAACTGTATTTCTGTACCAGTTTGGTAAAGGAAGTTTACTAAATTAGTAAAGTTCTGAGATGATAGTCTAAACTTTTAAACTTTAAGATTTCTTTCCCATCTCCTTATAGCACAATGAAATAGGTTATTCATTGAAGGCCAGTATAGAAAGGAAAGGGGGAAAAGTACATTTAAATAAGGCAAGGAGTAATGGGTGGTTTCATTTACTTATTTTATTCTGCAGCCTTTATAAAAAGAAAGCTAGTAAAATATTGTAGCAGATTAGCTATTATGGGAGTCTCTGATGGCTCGGATGGTAAAGAGTCTGCTTGCAATGTGGAAGACCCAGGTTTGATTCCTGGGTCAGGAAGATCCCCTGGAGAAGGGAATGGAAACCCACTCCAGTTTTCTTGCCTGCAAAATGCCATGGATGGGGCAGCCTGAAAGGCTACAGTCTGTGGGGTCACAAAGAGTTGGACATGACTGAGCAACTTCACTTTCCTTCTTTTTCAGTCATGTGTATCTAAAGGATACATAAAAGTAGAAGTGAGATGACTGATTATGTATTCTAAAGACTCTTTTCAATGTATAGCACCCTGGAAATGCTTTGTGATTTCAAAGCTGTTCTCAGCTTTTGTCAAAAAGGCAAAAAAGACAAAGAAAGGGCTAAGAAAGACAAACTGTCAAGACATTTCACAACTCTTTCAAAACAATGTCTGAAATTCTTATGGCAATTTCTTAGGGTTTCAGTAAGCTTTTTATCTTAAGAAAATAACTAGTATAGCATCAAGACCTTGTCCACTGACGTTAGGGGAAACCTTTAATCCTATCGGCAGACTCAGGTGTTAAGGCCTATGTCTTATGATTTAGGTGGGAAGTAGCCTTTTTCTAAGACCATGAACTCACTTAACAGAAGTGTGATTTGCTGCATGTGGACTGATTGAACCGTGCTGATCATGGCATTATCATTAGTCGACTGAACCCGGAGTGTGTTCACTATCAGCCATATTTTTACAAAAGTAAGCTTTACCACTGTTTTTCTGAATTAAAAAAGTAATACATACCACTTTAGGATACCTTATGCAACATAGGAAGTGTAAAGAAAAGACAAATGTCATCTAGTCTCAGAACCTAGAAATAAACTATTGAGGTATGCTGGTGAATTTCCCACTTCTCTTTTTTTTTTTTTTTTTTAAAAAAGGAAAACCCATAAATGGATTCATATAGCTTATACACTTGTGAATGCTGATTTTCCTCCTGTGTTTTCAGAAGTCTTTTTATAGTTGCCTCTGCTCTACTTTTATGGATGTAGTGTAATTTACTTAACTCTCATCTTGATGGATATTAAGGATGTTTCCAAATTTTCTTGATGTTATGAAAGTAAGTGTGCTAAAGATATGTAACACTTGAAATGGCAGAGAAGGTATTTTAAGGCTCATGATATTAATACATATTGCCAACATGTTTTCCAGCACCATTTTATCAATTATTACTGCAGGTGAGAACACCCATCTTCCACCTCACAAACTTGACATCATTATAATTCTAAAATCTTTGGTAATTCAATGGTTGAAAAAAACATCATCTTTATTTTCATTTTTGTGTTAGTGAGGGTAATTCTTTTTTATGTTTATTCTGTTAGTCATATTTTTTGGGGGGCCATGCCTTGTGGGATCTTAGTTCCCTAACCATGGACTGAACCCCTGCCCCCCGGCAGTCAAAGCACAGAGTCCTAACCACTGGACTAGTTAGGGAATTCCCTTTTGTTGGTCATATTTTAACAAATGTGATCATAAACCTAAACAAAAAATTGTGGCAATTTTTATTTAGGCTCATCTCAGAACAGGTAAATGTGTGTGTGTGTGTAGTGTTAGTTGCTTGGTCATGTCCAGCTCTTTGCGACCCCAGGGAATCTTCCCGACTCAGGGATCAAACCCAGGTCTCCTGTATTGCAGGAGAATACTTTACTATCTGACCCACCAGGGAAGCCCATTTGTGCATGTGCATACTTGTTTGTGTGTGTGTGTGTGTGTCCGTGTGTTTAGGAGGAACCAATATACTGGATTCACCCAGCCTGCACCCACATTTCAAACTGTTTGTGATACTAGTACCTAAGCTTTGTGTGACAGCACCATGCAAAGTACTCTATATCTGAAATCCCATCTGCTTCTTTCGGGAACTCTGTAGGGATAGATACTGGGGTTCTCATTCCCATTTTGTAGATGAGAAATAGAGGCACAGATAGACTAGGCAATTTTCCTACAGTCACCCAGCCATTTCTTGGTGGTACTGGGATTTGATACAGTGCTATTTACCACTACATTATACTGCTTCTTTGTCTTGAAATTATTTTAAGAGTGTGCTTTTTTTTTTTAAAGGGTGAACCTGTATCTGGGTATACACATTGAGTAAGTGAAACCGTTATTGATAGAATAGAATGTGGACCCACTTTTTTAAATAAATGTCTTTTGACAGGGTACATACTGATTCTTAGGCACTGGGCTGTGTGCTCGAGATGTGAAAATGAAATGTGCATTGCCCCTAGCTTTATAGCATTCCCGTTTCTGTTGTGATATGTAAGTGTACATGCTCTGTGCCTTCTGTCACATCTTCATGATAGACATGAACCTAAAATCCCCTTTTCTCTCGGTACTCTTTGTGGGAGACATTCTGTTTCTGGCCTGGGGATTCCACCCAAGGAAAATCCCTTGCCTCGTTTTGCACTCGCTGCTTGGTTATGCATTTTTTTAGAGTGCAGAATCTTACAACGTCTACAGTATTAATGGTAACTCAGACCCATGTCTTTCCCTTTCTAGATTTTCAGTTCCTTTTAACTTTTCCTGATTATCATTTATAGTCTTTCATTTATATCATTTATACACAGGAATTTCTCTCTGACTTATCTGGCTCTGTGTGTCATTCTTTTGGTCACCCAAAATAAAACCTAGACTTTCCATCAGCTAAACATCCAGTAAAGACATCAGATTACACTTTCACTTTGAGGAGAAAGTTTCTTTATACCAGAACTGTATTTTGAACTCTGTCTCAGGATGCCATCGATCTTACTGAGAAAAAAGCTTTGAGACCTCTAAACTCTGGAAGCCAAGCCAAGGACTCCCAAATATGGTGAGCCCTAGCCCATGTTTCGACCACAAAGGTCTCTCACAGGGAAATACCTTTGCCTTTAGCTTTAACTTACAAACATCTAAACAGAATCTTATGGTAAACCAACTGCTCAGAGAATCCTAGAATCAAAAACTGAGCCTTCTGCTAACCGAGTTACTTTGGCTAACAAATTATGGATTTGCTGGCCGAAGTAATGAATCTTTAATAGGATTTTGTTTCAGGTATTTTGTTTTTGTTCTGAAAACTGTACCAACTCAGTTTCCCACTGCACTGGCAATTATGTTCCTGACTGATTTTCAGAATTGTTCTTCCTTACTCGTTGTCAATATGACAGGTATTTTCCATCATTTAGATGTGTAATGAATGATTTCAAGTGCTTCTCACCAAGACATCCAGTTTTTATAGGATTAATGTTTAACTCCATGTTGAGAACTGGATAACATGTTGAAATTCTTTGTGATATGATTGCTTGTTCTTATTTTTTCTTTTTTTAGAACTTTTGTTATGTTCAGTGAATCCCTGCTTTACACAGAACTGCAGGACTATAAACATGACCATGTAAGCTGAAACTCTGCAAAGCAATCTAATAATAAATGCCAAAACTACTGTTGTTCCATGACCTTTAAATTTTTGTCAAAACATTAAAACCTCTCTTATTGTCAATAATAAATGTATTAGGAAATGAAAAAAGAGTAAATTTAATATTTAGTACATGATAAATTAAAACCTTAAAAACATTGAGAATTGGTGAATTTTATCAAGAGCAGGTTGAAAATGCTTGTCTTTTCTTGTTATATAACTTTGAATACAGAGCATGCATCTTGTCTACACCTTGGTGAATTGTCATACTCCTTTCTAAGCTCTAATCAGCTCCCAACATTTTCATGTCTTGAACTATCCTTTATGCATATATTGTCATGAACTGTCTCCAAGAGTTGCTTTCATATGAAGTTTTTTTTGCCAGTCACTTCTTCTGGGACATCTTCGTTTTTGTCACAGCCACCTCATTGTCCTCATGTATGCCAATAAGTTCACTTTTACTGAGTTCTTCTGACTGTATATCTAGAGTCTCTTGAATGGCAGTAGTAGTTACATTCCACAGTTAGCTATTCTATAATGCCAGTTACCATCTATTGGAATTTCGCTTCCAGCATTATCACATCTCGTTTCTTTGCTCCTTCATCTTTATTGCCCAGTTTCCTCTTTTGATTATCCATTGTAAAATGTCACAGTGGTTTATGACCGGGAGACAGGAGGTAGCACAACATATGTTTTGCTGTCTGTGTGTGAATTGAATAACAGATGTGCAGTGAGCAGTCACCAACAGTCTTTGAAAAGGGTGACATGGTTGGTCATTGATGGTGATGCACATCTCTTATTTATGTAGTGATTTGTGGATTGAAGAGACAAAAGTGAAGTTTACACGTTATGCAATTACTCACTTATTATATTGGGGTAGTGGAAATTTGAACTGTGTTTTGGGAGGACTTGTGTTATTTAACTAAATGATGGTAACTGAAATTGATGCATATCAGAACCAGGGAAAGAGAGGGACAGCTGTAATTTCAAATTTGTTCATTCTAGTCATCTTTCATTTTGTTTTCTAATGTTCTAGTCCTTGCTCAATATTATTCCACAATGATTTTGGTTACTGCTCAGAGGTTTTTGACTGGAGGCCTCTACTGAAATCAGTTAGAAAATTCAAAGAAAAAATGTCTCCATCACAACACTCTTGAGATCCTGCTAAGTTCTTGAGTCCAATCTTGAGTACTAGCTTAATTTTGAAAGTGATTAGGCCATTAAACAAGATTTAAAAGAAGTAATGGAACAGAATTTCTTTGTAGATTAGAAAAGTCATTCTGAAGAAATAAAGACATATATGGGCTTCCCAGGTGGCACTACAGGTAAAGAATACACCTGCCAGTGCAGGAGACACAAGAGACTTGGGTTCGATCCTCGGGTTGGGAAGATCCCCTGGAGAAAGAAATGGCAACCTGCTCCAGTATACTTGCCTGGGAAATTCTGTGGACAGAGGAACCTGGCAGGTTATAGTCCGTGGGACTGCAAAGAGTAGACGTGACTGAGCAACTAAGCACACATGCACACACACAAAGACAGACATACTAACCGTACTAGGAAACTTCTATCCAGGAAGACAAAACATCATCATAGTAAATATTATTACTAAGAGTCTGTTAAATAATCTTGAACTCCCATTGCTTTTCCTTGGTCCTGTCTACATAATTATCCAATTCTGCTTATTAAAACATGTTTTTAAATAGTGATTTTATTGTGGAAGGAACTGAACAAACCTACAGCTTAGCAATATACTCTTTTGTAGAAATACAGTTGCTGTTACTTCGACTCTTTCCAAATTCAAACGTCCCACCTTCTTGCATCTATTCTGAAGGTGTGGCATGGTCCATAAGACCAGGAATGTTTGGAACTAAAGAAAAGAAGTTAGTATGTTAGGTATTGCCTTCTTTTATCTTTTATATTCAAAGTACTTCAAAGTCCAGACTTCATGAAACTTGGACTCTTTTATTTCTCTGTCCTGTAGACTAGGAATGTGATTTCTCATCTGTCTTCATTTTGACAAAATTGTTTCATCAAAGAAAGTTGGATAGTGCATGGCATTTATTATAAAATTATTTTACTTGCCTTCTGGCAAGTAATCAGTTTGTTATAGCATTCTTATTCATTTTTATCTAGTACCAGTTTCACAAAGCCTTCTTTTTTTAATGTGTGTTAAATATTTTTAAAATAGTAATTTTAATATAATTAAATACAAATTTTGAAGTTGTAATCTTTTTTAAAACTTACCAGATGTGCTTTATCCTTCATCAGGGAGAGTACCAATGTGCAGCTCAACTGATACCAAAAACATCCTAAAATTACTTTCTGAGAGTTATCAGAAGATAGCACTATAATAATAAAATCAAGCATATTTCTTCTCTTCATGATTTATTCTTTATTTGATGTGTCTTTTACCTCACTGGTTAACCTTCCTATCTCACTACTAAACTCACTAATCACTTAGGGATCATTTAATTGTCATGTAGTTAGAACAGGCATTGAATTCATGAATTTTTGGGTTTTGTTAGCTGGACTTCAGCCTGTGGTGGATCTTTATGGGCTTATTGAATCCCATCTTTGGGATGTCATGAAAACTAAGATGATAGTTTTATTTGATCTCCAGGTTGAACCTGGTAATTTCACAAGACTTCTTCAGCCACAGCCTGCATTGTTGTATATGTCCTTTACATCTGTGACAAAGACACAAAAAAGCCTTAATGGAGTATCAAAGCAAGAGAGTTCCAGAAAAAATCTATTTCTGCTTTTTTGACTATGCCAAAGCCTTTGACTGTGTAGATCACAATAAACTGTGGAAAATTCTGAAAGAGATGGGAATACCAGACCACCTGATCTGCCTCTTGAGAAATCTGTATGCAGGTCAGGAAGCAACAGTTAGAACTGGTCATGGAACAACAGACTGGTTCCAAATAGGAAAAGGAGTACGTCAAGGCTGTATATTGTCACCCTGTTTATTTAACTTATATGCAGAGTACATCATGAGAAATGCTGGACTGGAAGAAATACAAGTTGGAATCAAGATTGCTGGGAAAAATATCAATAACCTCAGATATGCAGATGACACCACTCTTATGGCAGAAAGTGAAGAGGAACTCAAAAGCCTCTTGATGAAAGTGAAAGTGGAGAGTGAAAAATTTGGCTTAAAGCTCAACATTCAGAAAACGAAGATCATGGCATCTGGTCCCATCACTACATGGGAAATAGATGGAGAAACAGTGGAAACAGTGTCAGACTTTCTTTTTCTGGGCTCCAAAATCAGTGCAGATGGTGACTGCAGCCATGAAATTAAAAGATGCTTGCTCCTTGGAAGGAAAGTTATGACCAACCTAGATAGCATATTCAAAAGCAGAGACATTACTTTGCCAACAAAGGTTCGCCTAGTCAAGGCTATGTTCTTTCCTGTGGTCATGTATGGATGTGAGAGCTGGACTGTGAAGAAGACTGAGCGCCGAAGAATTGATGCTTTTGAACTGTGGTGTTGGAGAAGACTCTTGAGAGTCCCTTGGACTGCAAGGAGATCCAACCAGTCCATTCTGAAGGAGATCAGCCCTGGGATTTCTTTGGAAGGAATGATGCTAAAGCTGATACCCCAGTATTTTGGCCACCTCATGCGAAGAGTTGACTCATTGGAGAAGACTCTGATGCTGGGAGGGATTGGGAGCAGGAGGAGAAGGGGAGGACAGAGGATGAAATGGCTGGATGGCATCACTGACTAGATGGATGTGAGTCTGAGCGACCTCCGGGAGTTGGTGATGGACAGGGAGGCCTGGCGTGCTGCATTTCATGGGGTTGCAAAGAGTCGGACACGACTGAGCGACTGATCTGATCTGATCTGATCAATAGTATTAGCTACATTTCTTCAGGTGGCCAGAGGGACATGTCATTTCTCTGCTCATGTGAATTTGAAAGCTTAAATACGTAATAAGGCTTGCTTAGACTAGACCCTGGGGAAGGCAATGGCACCCCACCCCAGTACTTTTGCCTGGAAAATCCCATGGATGGAGGAGCTGGTAGGCTCCAGTCCGTGGGGTCGCTAAGAGTCGGACACGACTGAGCGGCTTCACTTTCACTTTTTGCTTTCATGCATTGGAAAAGGAAATAGCAACCCACTCCAGTGTTCTTGCCTGGAGAATCCCAGGGACAGGGGAGCCTGGTGAGCTTCCGTCTATGGGGTTGCACAGAGTCGGACATGACTGAAGCGACTTAGCAGCAGCAGCAGCAGCAGACTAGACCCACATCTTTTACTTAACTGGAGAAGAATATCTGGGAGTAACACTTCCCGTCACTTATTCCCCACCACCAACACACACACATACACATACTCATTCATACATTAGAATATAAGGAGCATTGAAGCAGAATTATTGGTTCACTGCCAGCACTTAGAATAGTGATTGTCACATAGTAGGTGCGTGATCAATTATTATTATTGAATAAAGTAACTTCTACTTGTGCCTCAATTTGGTTGATATGACTTGGGCTAATAAATGGGCCCAGTACATGGTAGGCACGCAGTAAAGATAGAACAAATGAATGAACCCATCTCATCTCTGAGAAGTAGCTGGCTGTATTTAATTACTTTATAGAATGTATAAAAGGGAAACTTGGAATTCCTAATTTGTTGGAAAAAACTTGACATTGTCTCCCTGTATATTTGGTATTCCTGTGTCAGGCAGCACTATGTTTATAGATTTTTCTTAAAAACCTAAGTTTTGACCACACCAAATGTTGATCAGTGTGTGGAGCAAGAACTCTCATTCATTGCTGGTGGAAATGCAAAATGGTACAGCTACTTTGGAATACAGTTTGGTGGTTTCATATAAAGCTAAATGTACTCATCATATTTTCCAGCAATAGTAGTTGTTTAGTTCCTAAGTTGTGTCCGATTCTTGCAACCCCATGGACTGTAGCCCACCAGGCTCCTCTGTCCATGAGATTTCCCAAGCAGAAATACTGAAAGTGGGTTGCCATTTCCTTCTCAAGGGGATCTTCCCAACTCAGGGACCAAACCCTCATTTCCTGCATTGCAGGTGAATTCCTTACCACTGAGCCACCAGGGAAGCCCTACTCTGTGGTATTTACCCAGATGGAGTTGAAAACAAGTCCACCCAGAAATCTACACATGGATGTTTATAGCAGCTTTGTTCATCATTGCAAAAATTTGGAAGCAACCAAGATATTCTTCAATAGGAGAATGGATAAACTGTGGTACATCCAGACCATGGAATATTATTCAGCATGAAAAACAAATGAGCTGTCAATCATTAAACTATATGCTGCTGCTGCTGCTGCAGGAACCTTAAATGTATATTCCTAAGTGAAAGAAGTCAATCTGAGAAGGCTACATGCTATGTGATTCCAACTGTAAAACAACAGACCCGAACAACAAGATACTCTACAGACTTGCTATCAGATCAGATCAGATCAGATCAGTCGGTTGTCCGACTCTTTGCGACCCCGTGAACTGCAGCACACCAGGCCTCCCTGACCTGCTAAAACATGGCCATTGTAAGCAAAGAAAATGAGTCAAAAGAAACCCTTTTGAAGGTTCACTACAGAAAACATGGACATAATCTTTCATTGCCTGTGATTACTTAAATAGACTCCACTGATATATTTATTGGAAATTGCTGCTTAAATTTGAGGAATAGTTTAGGTAGCCTTGAAAATTAGTAGTTGAACCAATCAGCAGAAATGAAAGCTACATCCAAAAGGTTTTAAAAAGACCATTCTATGGTAAAATACTGTCAGTAATAGCATTTCGTGGCATTTTATTTTTGTTTCTGTTGTTGACATTATTTTTCTCCTGTAGCTCTGCTAAGCCTGAAGAGATTCAATTTTATATGAGGTTCAAACTCCTAACAAACTCAAACATTTTTCTTAAGAATGGTATAAATCAGCCATTTTGCATGTACTTATACTAGACTCTCAGAGAAGGCAGTGGCACCCCACTCCAATACTCTTGCCTGGAAAATCCCATGGGCGGAGGAGGCTAGTAGGCTGCAGTCCATGGGGTCGTGAAGAGTCATACATGACTGAACAACTTCACTTTCACTTTTCACTTTCATGCACTGGAGAAGGAAATGGCAACCCACTGCAGTGTTCTTGCCTGGAGAATCCCAGGGACGGGGAGCCTGGTGGACTGCTGTCTATGGGGTCGCACAGTGTCGGACACGACTGAAGTGACTTAGCGGCAGCATACTAGACTCTGGGCTTCCTTTGTGGCTCAGCTGGTAAAGAATCCACCTGCAATGTCGGAGACCTGGGTTCAATCCCTGGGTTGGGGAGATCCTCTAGAGAAGGGAAAGGCTACCCACTCCAGTATTCTGACCTGGAGAATTCCGTGGACTGTATAGTCCATGGAGTCTCAAAGAATCAGACATGACTGAGCAACTTTGACACACTGGACTCTAGGGTGAAGTCTTGCTGCTTGATCTTTGTAGCTCTTTTAAGTGCTGAGTTAAACCTAGGGCTGTATTTTATGAATATTTGTTTGATTGTGAGGTAATTTGAAACAGTTTCTATTTTAGAAGGCTTTTGCAGAAATTTCAAACTCTCTAGTTAATAGTATACATGGGATTGGGGCTTCCCAGGTGGCACAGCAGTAAAGAATCTGCCTGCTGATACAGGAGACGTGGGTTTGATCCCTGGTTTGGGGAGATCCCCTGGAGGAGAGCATGGTAACCCACTCCAATATTCTTGCCTGGGAAATCCCATGGACAGAGGAGCCTGGCAGGCTACAGACCGTGGGGTCGCAGAGAATTAGACACAACTGAGTGGCTGAGCACACATACATGGGATTAAAATTAAAACCTTGCTGTATGTCCAATATTGTAAAGCATTTATCCTCCAATTAAAAGTAAATTTTGAAAAAAAAATTAAAAAGAGAAGGTTTCTTTTTCTGTCTTTATCTGTGCCTTTTGTAACATATGCACTGAATTTTTATCATCATAGCCAGTGTTTGAGACTAGAAAGTAGGCTTATAGGAAAAAATCTGTTCCCTGTAAGAAGGCAGGGACATGACTGAGTCATAATCACATAAGTTCCAAGACTGGATAGATCAAATGAAGGCTTGGCAAGCTTATTGTTTCTTACTTTTTTCTGATTAATGTGAATTTCACTTTTCAGCTTCAGGATTAATTACGATTAGCCCTCCATCCCCCTAAAGAGGACAAAGTTGAGGTTACAGTCTAAAGTATGAGTAGAGATTTTAAAAGGTATTTATACCTTTTAAATGCTTAGCCATAGGTTATAATCTAACTCTAGGATATAATACCTTAAACATGGATTTTATCATGTTCATTTAGGAGTTTATTAGTTGTTCTTACTATAATTTATCTGTTTGTCATTTTACTAGATGAAAAATGCTAAATATAAAATTATTGAAAAATTTCTCCTCAAGACAACTGCCCATTGGTAAATAACATGGAGAGAATCATGTTTGGATGGAACAGCTGAATTTCAATCACACACTCTTTCTCTCTGCTACTCAGTGTGCTTTTAGGTTATTTTAGCAACTTTCTTGGTGAAACACTAATTTTAATCTTAACCAAAACAAAACTGGAAGGGTAAATACATGATAAAAAAATAATATGTTTAGATTTATGCATTATATCACTCTTTTATGGAAGCTGGATTCTTGACAACAGAGCTAGCATCGAAAGTGTAGCATATATATTAAAACCTGTGGAGTATTTGTGGTTTATTTGTATGCAATTATTTTAATTGAACAATGTAAGCACTTCCCCCCACTTCAGGATTTCAAGAGGGTAGGATTTGCCCAATGTATACTTCTTCAAAGCAAAATATCTGGATTTCCAGACATTCTACTAATTTTATAGAGGGTATTACAAATTTCTTTTTTTCTCGATATAACTGATTAGCCAATTATCTCTCCTCAGCAGTGTGTCTATCAGTCATAAATAGACATGGCAGTTCTGCTCCTCAGGGAACAATGTCTGGAGATATTTTTAATTGACACCATTTGGGGGTTATTACTGGTATGAGGTGTGCAGAGGTCAAGGATGGTACTAAACATTCTGTTGTGTGTGGAGCAGTGCCTAACAGCAGCAACTTACCTGACCTAAAATATTAATAATGCTATGATTAATAAAGCCTGGTATATATAACTTCATTTTAAGGGAATAAAGTATAACCTATAAAGTCAACATCCATATTTATGTTGCCATGATACCATTTAGCCATTGACTCATTTATGAAAGAGATTTGAGGTGGCTTGACATGATGTGAAGTTTTGTTCCTCAAAGGTTATTCAATAATAGTAAGTTACCAGTTTAATCTTTGCACCTTGTAAGTTACATAAATGGCTTTATTTCTTGTGATTGAGTTCATGTAATTCTTTGTGTTTTTTTTTTAAGCGCTTAAATATAAATCCAATTATACGAAGGAGAAAGCCATTTTCCTATTAGTTGCTGGACTACTGCTCACTGTCCTTGTCATTGTTGGGGCCTTTCTTTTCATCCCAGGTAAGATATATAGTTATTATGAGAGAAAGGAGGATTGATAAGGTTGAGGACATTTCTGGAGAGGTGCATGTTAGTTTCCTAGGGCTGTTGTTAACAATTTACCACAAACTGGGTATCTTAAGACAATAGAAATTCTCTCACCATTCTGGAGGTCATAAATCTGAAATAAAGATGTTATCAGGGCCTTACACCCTCCTGACACTCTAGGGGAGAATCCATTCCATGCTCTCCTAGCTTCTGGGATTTGCTGGCCATCTGTGCATCTCCTTGGCTTGTGGTAGCATAGCTCCCAACTTCCTCCATGGTCACATGGTCTCCTCCCCTCTGTGTCTCCACTTAATTTCCTGCTGCTTCTCTGTTACAAAGCTACCTGTCACTGGATTCAGGACCCACCTGGGAAATCCAGGAGACATTCCTTCTTTCAGATCCTTAACTTCTTCATGTATTTTACTATATAGGTTAATATTCACAGATTTGGAGTATCTAGGACGTGGACATATCTTTAGGGCAGCCATTAGGCCAGTACAGAGGCACACTTTATTAGCCAAGACTTGGAAGGGGGAATGAACTTGGGAACCCAGGTGGGTCTGAAATTGCAGTTGCCCATGAAGGATGGAAATGTGAGTTGGGGGTAAGGGTCTGCAGCACATGAAAAGAGCAGCAGAGACAGGCTGGGACTCACAAGTGGAAACTGGAAGAAGCCTTGTTTTTTGAGCAGAATACAGTATAGGCATAATGTTTAGGAATATCAGTTTGGTAGCTCTGTCTGCAATTGGAGTTACTAAAGACAGGGGAAGTTCAGCTCAGTTCAGTTCAGTCACTCAGTTGGGTCCGACTCTGTGGCACCATGGACTGCAGCACGCCAGGCCTCCTTGTCCATCACCAACTCCTGGAGCTTACTCAAACTCATGTCCATTAAGCCAGTGATGCCATCCAACCATCTTATCCTCTGTCGTACCCTTCTCCTCTCGCCTTCAATCTTTCCCAGCATCAGGGTCTTTTTCAATGAGTCAGTTATTTGCATCAATGGCCAAAGTATTGGAATTTCAGCTTCAACATAAGTCCTTGCAATGAACACTTAGGACTGATCTCCTTTAGGATGGACTGGCTGGATCTCTTTGCAGTCCAAGGGACTCTCAAGAGTCTTCTCCAACACCACAGTTCGAAAGCATCAGTTCTTCGGTGCTCAGCTTTCTTTATAGTCCAACTCTCACATCCATACATGACTACTGGAAAAACCATAGCCTTGACTAGACAGACCTTTGTTAGAAAGTAATACCTCTGCTTTTAAATATGCTGTCTAGGTTGGTCATAACTTTTCTTCCAAGGAGCAAGCGTCATTTAATTTCATGGCCACAGTCACCATCTGCAGTGATTTTGGAGCTCCCCAAAATAAAATCTGTCAGTTTCCATTGTTTCTCCAGCTGTTTGCCATGAAGTGATGGGACAAGATGGCATGATCTTAGTTTTCTGAATGTTGAATTTTAAGTCAGCTTTTTCACTCTCCTCTTTCACTGTCTTCAAGAAGTTCTTTAGTTCCTCTTCGCTTTCTTCCATAAGGGTGGTGTCATCTGCATATCTAAGGTTATTGATATTTCTCCCAGCAATCTTGATTCCAGCTTGTGCTCTAAGACAAACCATTCAATATCATGGTAATTCAAGTCTATGCCCCGACCAGTAATGCTGAAGAAGCTGAAGTTGAATACTACTATGAAGACCTACAAAACCTTTTAAAACTAACACCCCAAAAAAGATGTCTTTTTCATTATAAGGGACTGGAATGCAAAAGTAGAAAGTTAAGAAACACCTGGAGTAACAGGCAAATTGGGCCTTGGAGTACAGAATGAAGCAGGACAAAGGCTAATAGAATTTTGCCAAGAGAATGCACTGGTCATAGCAAACACCTTCTTCCAACAACACAAGAGCAGACTCTACACACGGACATCACCAGATGGTCAACACTGAAATCAGACTGATTATATTCTTTGCAGCCAAAGATGGAGAAGCTCTATACAGTCAGCAAAAACAAGACCAGGAGCTGACTATGGCTCAGATCATGAACTCCTCACTGCCAAATTCAGACTTAAATTGAAGAAAGTAGGGAAAACCACTAGACCATTCAGGTATGACCTAAATCATATCCCTTATGATTATACTTTAGAAGTGAGAAATAAATTTAAGGGACTAGATCTGATAGACAGAGTACCTCTAGAACTATGGATGGAGGTTCATGACATTGTACAGGAGACAGGGATCAAGACTATTTCCAACAAAAAGAAATCAAAAAAGCAAAATGGCTCTCTGAGGAGGCCTTACAAATAGCTGTGAAAAGAAGAGAAGCGAAAAGCAAAGGAGAAAAGGAAAGATATACCCATTTGAATGCGGAGTTCCAAAGAATAGCAAAGAGAGATAAGAAAGCCTTCCTCAGCGATCAGTGCAAAGAAATAGAGGAAAACAATAGAATAGGAAAGACTAGAGAGCTTTTCAAGAAAATCAGAGATATCAAGGGAACATTTCATGCAAAGATGGGTTCAATAAAGGACAGAAATGGTATGTATGGACCTAACAGAAGCAGAAAATATTAAGAAGAGGTGGCAAGAATACACAGAAGAACTGTACAAAAAAGATCTTCACAACCCAGATAATCACGATGGTGTGATCACTGACCTAGAGCCAGACATCCAGGAATGTGAAGTCAAGTGGGCCTTAGGAAGCATCACTATGAACAAAGCTAGTGGAGGTGATAGAATTCCTATTGGGCTATTTCAAATCCTAAAAGATGATGCTGTGAAAGTGATGCACTCAATATGCCAGCATTTTTGGAAAACCCAGCAGTGGCCATAGGACTGGAAAAGGTCAGTTTTCATTCCAGTCCCAAAGAAAGGCAATGCCAAAGAGTGCTTAAACTACCACACAATTGCACTCATCTCACACGCTAGTAAACTGATGTTCTAAATTCTCCAAGCCAAGCTTCAACAGTATGTGAACCGTGAATTTCCAGATGTTCAAGCTGGTTTTAGAAAAGCAGAGGAACCAGAGATCAAATTGCCAACATCCACTGGATCATTGTAAAAGCAAGAACGTTCCAGAAAACCATCTATTTCTGCTTTATTGACTATGCCAAAGCCTTTGACTGTGTGAATCACAATAAACTGTGGAAAATTCTGAAAGAGATGGAAATACCAGACCACCTGACCTGCCTCTTGAGAAACCTGTATGCAGGTCAGGAAGCACCAGTTAGAACTGAACATGGAACAACAGACTGGTTCCAAATAGGAAAAGGAGTATGTCAAGGCTGTATATTGTCACCCTGCTTATTTAACTTATATGCAGAGTACATCATGCGAAATTCTGGGCTGGATGAAGCACAAGCTGGAATGAAGATTGCCAGGAGAAATATCAATAACCTCAGATAAGCAGATGACACCACCCTTATGGAAGAAAGCAAAGAACTAAAGAGCCTCTTGATGAAAGTGAAAGAGGAGAGTGAAAAATTTGGCTTAAAGCTCAACATTCAGAAAACGAAGATCATGCCATCCTGTCCCATCACTTCATGGCAAATAGATGGGGAAATAGTGGCTGACTTTATTTTTGGGGGCTCCAAAATCACTGCAGATGGTGATTGCACCCATGAAATTAAAAGACCCTTACTCCTTGGAAGGAAAGTTATGACCAACCTAGATGGCCTATTAAAAAGCAGAGACCTTACTTTGCCAACAAAGATCCATCTCGTCAAGACTATGGTTTTTCCAGTGGTCATGTATGGATGTGAGAGTTGGATTACAAAGAAAGTTGGGCACATAATAATTGATGCTTTTGAACTGTGGTGTTGGAGAAGACTCTTGAGAGTCCCTTGGACTGCAAGGAGATCCAGCCAGTCCATCCTAAAGGAGATCAGTCCTGAGTGTTCATTGTAAGGACTGATGTTGAAGCTGGTACTCCAGTACTTTGGCCACCTGATGCAAATAACTGCTCATTGGAAAAGACCCTGCTGCTGGGAAAGATTGAAGGGGAGAAGAGAAGAGTACGACAGGGGATAAGATGGTTGGATGGCATCACTGGCTCAATGGACATGAGTTTGAGTAAACTCCAGGGGTTGGTGATGGATAGGTAGGCCTGGTGTGCTGTAGTCCATGGGATCGCGAAGAGTCCAACATGACTGAGCAACTGAACTGAATTCTGCGTATAAGTTAAATAATCAGGGTGACAGTATTTAGCCTTGGCATAATCTTTTCCCAATTTGGAACCACGCTGTTGTTCCATGTCCAGTTCTAATGTTCCTTCTTGATCTATCTACAGATTTCTCTGGAGGCAGGTCAGATAGTCTGCTATTCCCATTTCTTTAAGAATTTTCCACAGTTTATTGTGATCCACACAGTCAAAGACTTAGGTGTAATCAGCAAAGCAGAAGTATATGTTTTTCTGGAGCTCTCTTGCTTTTTCGATGATCCAACAGATGTTGGTAATTTGATCTCTGGTTCCTCTGCCTTTTCTAAATCCAGCTTAAACCTCTGAAAGTTTGTGGTTCAGGTACTATTGAAGCCTGACTTGTAGAATTTTGAGCACGACTTTAACAGGGGGAGGAAGGAGATTAATTCAGAAGACAATTTGAAAGAATAATTGCTTTGACTTTGGGACAGGTTGAGTATAGCAAGTGAAGGGAATGGTAAGAGATCCGAGTTTCTCATTGTAATTATGTGAAGTAGTTAAGAAGGAGGCAGAGCCAACTCAAGGTTTGATGTCTTCAGACTTATGTGCTGACATTTACATGTCTTAAATTTGGTCTAGAATAATAAAAAAAATAGTCATTTATTTTGTGTGAAATTTTGGGGGAAATATTTTTAAACCTTTTGTAGTTTATAAGAGTGGTATAGAGATTAATTCATTTAATAAATTAAGTAATGTTTTGTAAGAGTAGGAGGTTTGTAGGAAAATATTAATTACTATGTTTAATTATTAACAGGTGAATATTCAGCAAAGAATGCTTCAGGACTTGGTTTAATTGTACTTCCTACAGTAATATTAATATTACTTCATTACTGTGTATTTATGATAGGTGAGTATTTGTTGTGATGAAATGATTTTGCCCACCTTTTTCATTTAAAGAACAGCATTTTTGGTTAAAATATTCTTGTATTTCTTTTAACTACTCAATAGAAGTTGCTTTATTAAAAGATTTCCCAGGCTATCCTTAGTGATATTTTACCCATATGAAATTATTTTAAAGTTGGCTTGGGTTTTCAAGGCATTCAGTTATCTTGTAAAAAATTATTTTTATGTATATTTGATATCAGTATATTTTTAAAGTTATGCTATATAATTTCCTAATGATTATCATCATATTTTTATTTCAGGTTTTAACTAGCTCTACAAAATAGAATTATAAATAAGAAAGAGTAGCTTTTTTGTTTTAGTTATGGCAAATCTTAACATGTAGATATCCAACCTGTAATTGGTGTCATTTTAACTGCATTTTAGGAGTAAATCACTAGCATTTTTGTTAATATTAGAATCTATTTTTTTCTAGTTACCCATGTGACTCTCAGCCCTAGAGCCTATCTCTGGCCTGCTGTACATTGGAAAAGTATTGATTTGTTATAAAATTACAGATCTAGACATAGAAGATAGGTCACTGGGAAAGAATTTACCATCTGACAAGAACTCCAGAGGTAGTCTTTGGTCCTAGGCTATTATTCTTGATTGAAGAAAATACAAGCAGAAGTGATTGCTTTTTAAATACCCTCAACCCACTTTTCCTCCATCCAGCTATGGGGATGTCCTCCTTCACCATCAGCATACTGATCATTCAGATACTGGGCTATGTGCTCTCTGTGGTTGGATTCAGCCTCTGTGTCTCAGGTAAGAGTCCCAGCCTTCTCTAATCTCACCTTGTCTTAGTAGGGCTTCTTCTTGGATGAAGTTCTCTTTCTTTTTCTTGCTTTTATTTTGTAGACTTCATTTTTTTTAGAGCAGTTTCATGTTCACAGCAAACTTGAGTAGAAAGTACTGAGTTCCCATGTACCCCTATAGCAACCTCTTCTACTATCAACATCCCCCACCAGAGTGGTAAATGCGTATAGTCATTGAACCAACACTGACATATTATCACCCCAAATGCATAGTTTACATGAGGGTTCATTCTTAGTGTTGTATGTGCTATGATTTTGTATACATGTATAATATATCATTATATATATAATGATATGGATCATAGTCGTAGATATGATATCATTCAGTTAAGTTTCACTGCCCTAAAAATCCTTTCTTCTGCCTGTTTATCTTCCCTCTCCCTAATTACCCCAGCAGCCACCAGTGTTTTTAATGTGTCCATAGTATGTTGCCTTTTTAAATTAGCTTCTTTTACTTGGTAATATTCATTTAAGAGCACTGAATAACATTCCATTGTAATGTATACTACAGTTTGTTTATCCATTCACATATTGAAGGACATCTTGGTGGCTTCCAGTTTGGGGCAACCAAGAATAATGTTGCTCTAAACATCCATGTGCAGGTCTTCGTGTGGACATAAGTTTCAACTCCAGTGGAGTGCAGTTGTTGGGTTGTATGTTAAGATCATATTTAGTTTTTCAGCAAACTGCCGCACTGTCTTCCAAGGTGGCTATACCATTTTGCATTACCACCAGCAATGGATGAAAGTTCCCGTTGCTCCACATCCTTGCTGGCGTTCAGTGTCGTGTGCTTCCTGCACTGAGGATAGTGCTTTCCACATGGCCACGGGTATACTGGCTGTCTATGGCTTATGGGCTGATTCTTTCAGCAGCCAGACTGCTCTGCCTATATCTGTGAGAGAGTTTGTAAAATAACTAAGCTCCATCCAGTGGGTTGGGGCCTTAGGCTTTACACACTATTTCCCATTAGTCTTGATGTGATAAGATACATATTATACAGACAAAGGATTTTTTCTTTTAATAATTTGAAGTCATTTCATTGACTGACTTAATAGTGATGAACAAATGTAGATAATTTTTGTTTCTTAATAAAAGGGTAATTTCTTAAAACTCAATATTATTACTGTCATTGCTAGTTCTTTTAAAAAAATCAATTATTTCATATGAATTTCTAATATAGAACTTCATTTGTTTTTACAGAATGTATCCCAGTGCATGGTCCTCTTCTGATTTCAGGTTTGGGTATTATAGCTCTAGCAGAATTACTTGGATTAGTTTATATGAAATGTGTTGGTAAGTCAGCCTTATTTTTGTTAGCCTATGCCAGGAATTTCAAATATATAATCTGGATAATGCTTTTGGTTGATTCTTACTGTCTAGGACCAAAGAAATGCATGAGTAATTCCAAAAATGAGAAAACACAGCAAATGCCACTGTATTTTTTAAATAATTAATTTGAAATCATTTGTGCTGTGCCTTGTGCTTAGTTGCTCAGTTGTGTCCAACTCTTTGTGACCTTGTGGACTGTAGTCCTCCAGGTTCCTCTGTCCATGGGCATTCTCCAGGCAAGAATATTGGAGTGGGTTGTCATTTCCTTTTCCAGGGGATCTTCCTGACCCAGGGATCGAACCTGTGTCTCCTGCATTGGCAGGCAGGTGCTTTACCACTGAGCCACTGGGGAAGTCCCTGGTTTATATTAGTCTCCCTTTAAGCTTCCCTGCAGAGAAGGCAATGGCACCCCACTCCAGTACTTTTGCCTAGAAAATCCCATGGACGGAGGAGCCTGGTAGGCTGCAGTCCATGGGGTCGCTAGAGTCAGACATGACTGAGCTACTTCACTTTCACTTTTCACTTTCATGCATTGGAGAAGGAAATGGCAACCCACTCCAGTGTTCTTGCCTGGAGAATCCCAGGGACGGGGGAGCCTGGTGGGCTGCCGTCTATGGGGTCGCACAGTCGGACACGACTAAAGCGACGTAGCAGCAGCAGCAGCAGCAAGCTTCCCTGGTATCTCATAGAGTAAAGTGTCTGCCTACAAGGTGGAAAACCTGAGTTCGATCCCTGAGACCTGGGTTTGACTTTTTAATCACCATTTGTCTGGTTCTTGAAGATGACTCTGCTAATGATGTTGCTCCCTATTAATACTTGTGAATAGTATGTGACCTGCAGTATCCATTCAGCTGATGTAATATTAGGTGTCTTTGACTGGTGGTCAGCTCTTTGTTCTTTTTCTCCCCTCATTATCTGGATTTCCCTCCCTTTTATTCCCATGCTCCCTCTTGCCTTCCCTGTCTGACGACCAGCAGGTCTGGAGATACTGACTCAATGAAAATAGGCATCTTCTAGCTGCTGCCCTCTTGACGTTGCTCTCTCCCTTTTTCCACCACTACACCCCTGAGAAGCCTGTGAAACCATTATCATTATGAATGTTATTATTCCCACATTAAATTCAAAGTGAAACTGAATTCCTAGCAAGTTCCTCAAACTTTTTTCTTTATGGTAGTTTTATAAGTATATGTAAGTGAAGAATTAAGTTAGGTTTTATTTACATTTTGAGACTTTTCTAAATTAACTTTTCAAATCAACTTATCTGATACTAGAGTTCAGAGAAATGCCTTCGGTCAGTTGAAGGACAAGAAGAGAAAAGGTACAGGGAAGTAGCTTTTTAGATAATGTGGTAGACTAGAAAAGTTGATGTATTTTTCATATATAACTGAATATGTAAATATGAGTATATATAACATTTAAGGTTGCAAATTTGAGCATTTGTATTAAGAAGTAAAAATTATAAATGCTTTCAGTGTAACTTTTACTTGTTGCTGATGCTCTATTTTGGAAAAGTCTAAAGAATGTGTCTTGACTTTTAAATCCAAGCTGTTTATGTCCCTATGAGAGATTAAACTTTCATTATTTTAATTATTTCCCAATTTAAATTTGTAGCCTTAAATATTACTTAAAGAGTAGGATTTTAAATTTCATTTTCTATGTTATTTTTTAACTGTGTTGGAGTTGGTTTACTGAAACATTTGTTTCATAAAATGAAATCAAGGGTTGAGAACAATAACAATATGAGAAAATACAGAAAATTAAAAAGAACTAACTAAACTCAGCAGTGAAGTTAGGTGTCTTACCTCTGTAGGGTGCTTATGTTCATTCTTCATAAGGGTCATTACTTGTTAATTTTCTTAAGCCATCACTATTTAATTCTGTATAAGGGAATATAGTAATGTTTTGATACAAATCAACCTCCTAACAGTCAGGAACCATATTGACCACATCTCACATATTTTGGAAAGACACAGAATAGATATGCAAAATTCAGTGAAACTTTCTTGCCCATTGTAGGGGAGAGGTGAATCTGGTATCAAAAGATAAAGTTGTCCCTGAAAATTTAAAACCTGGAAATATATTTACTCCTTGTGTCAAGTGTTTGTGGTAGAGAAGAAGCTTTGCAAGTGAGCTTACATGAAATGTTTAAGGCTTGTGATTTGTACACACACCCACACTCACATATATACATGCTTACATACATACATGGCTGTCATGCCTTAGGCCCATAGCAACAGCAGACAAATCACAATCATTCTTCAGTCACATAGGTCATCTGCCTATTAGAGAGGATTAACACAAGTTAAATTCACTTCTGCATTGTTTGGTCTTTTATTAGAGGGGTCATGGCTGACTGGTGCCCTTTGAATCAATGTTCTTTATAGAGCTCCTTGTTTCAGAATGGACGAGCCAAATATGATGCTCCTTGGACCTGAGAATTAGAACTCAGAAACTTCTTCACACTTTTTTAAGACTATTAAAAGAGTTGCTTGGCAGTTCTTAATACTAATTCTAACAATTTATGAGGTCAAAAATATAGCTTTAAAATCTTACCTCTGACCCTTCACATTACATGGCTGTTAAGTTCTCTTTTCCTAGATAGAACATGGACACGGGGCATGGTTTAGTTGAAGTTAAGTTGTATATACATATAACTACCATGATTGTCCCAAATAAAGTTCTATAATTCTGCTTGGTTTATTTCAGAGGTTGCTAATTGTGATTACTCATATTCCCAACACATTTTATTTCATAGTACTTTAAAAAGACATTTCTTCTTGTTTGGTCTCAAGGACCAAAGCACTTTCAAGTGCCTCCAGTAAAGGAGATTTACTTTAAAAGCACACATGGCACTAACAGAGATCGGAATCTCGTGAAAGCAGATACATAACTGATCCTCACAGAGAGTGGAACAACTAAGTGGTTTAGGAATTGGAAGAATCCAACACATCTCTGAAGCCTATGAGTCATGATTTGCCCTCTCAGTAGCAAGAGTTAGCAGATGCCCTCCTGCCAGTGTACTTACTTTCTCTCTCTCTTTCCTCTCTCTCTCTCTCTCTGGTTCTTTGCTGCTAGCCAGATAGCTCATCCTCTCCTTAATGTTTTGTTTTTGTTTTTTTTTTGATCCTATTCATGTCTTCTCACTGGTCTATTTTCTTACCTTTGGCTCTAAGCTTTGAGCTTCTCCTTGCTTACTTCCTGTTTCCTTTTCACCTTTCTTTCCCTTCACCAGCTTTCTCATCTTCTTTGTTCTCTCCAGGTTCCAGTGGGAAAGAAACTTCTCAGGCCAGTCAGTTGCCATTTTCCCTTTTGGAACAAGTCTTACCAAGCTTCTGACTTGTCTGTAGATTGGCTTCCCTTGGCTCAGGTCTTACCCCCATTTCCCATCAGCTTTGGAAGCTTGATAGACAAGGCATGGAGAAGTGGTAGGAAATACTGAGCACAGAAGACCAGAGCAGTTCTAGGGGCCTGCCTCAGTCTGCTCATAAATAAATCCAGTGCCATCATCCAATCCAGAGATCAGTGGAATTGACCATCCAGTAGCATCCTCTTCCTACAGAATGACCCGCAGTGTGTCGCCCCTTGATGCTTTTGTATCTGTAGGACTCTGATTCTGTATTTAAGACCAGTTTTAGCTGCTCCTGGACCTTCTCACTTGGTTTTTATAAGGAGCGTTTCTCTTCTTCCCTGTGCAACTAGAGCCATTCTTGTGTCACTTTCTTCATGCCCTTATTTCTTCATCTTCATTAACCAATCCAATGAGAGGCAGTGAAGGGTAATTTGAAAAGCTAGGGAAAAAAAGAAAAGCTAGGAAGGAATACAAACAGAGAAGGGCTTGATTGTAGCTAAAAGTAGCTGGCCTCAAATAATTCTCTAAACTCAAAGGGATCTGATATTTTCTTTAGTTTGTAAGCTAGCTGGAGCTTTGAAAACTGGAAAGATGGAAGGAAGAAAAAAAAGGAAGGGCTGCAGGAACAACAGCAGGGAGCTAAGGGTGGGCAATTCCACATTCCAGCTGGGTTGAGTAGGGAGGGGTATAAAGCCTACTGCGGGGCTGAGTAGATGACTGTTTTTCCACCACGAAGTGTAACAAGTGACTGATTTTGAGGGACATATGGCTTGTACAAATGAGAGTGTGTGTGTGTTTATTATTTGATTGGGGTGGATTATTTGCATCATTTTTTAGTGTTAGTGTATATGATTGAGTGTTCTGTACCTTTAGTCTATCAAAGCCAAACTCTTTCAGTGGAGTTTCTGACATGTTTAGTTTTAGCCCTAAATGTTTTATCTTAAAATTAAACATAATATTGCCTTAATTTCTTTCATTTATTAAATTAGTTTTCTTATTTTTTTTAATGTGATCAGCTTCCAATCACAGGACTATACAACCTCCTAAGGTAAGTTAAAATTTCTTAAATGAATTGGGTGTGATACTTGATGGTTTAGTCTGAGGAATGGTAATTGAGATATTGAACCCCATTAGTCACTGTTCACCATGACATCAAATTAAGAGAGCACTGAAGTTATTTCAGGGTTTCCCAGGTTGCACTGGTGGTAAAGAACCCACCTGCCAATGAACGAGACATAAGAGAGGCAGGTTTGATCCCTGGGTCAGGAGGATCCCCTGCAAGAGGGCATGACAAGCCACTCTAGTATTCTTACCTGGAGAATCCCATGGACAGAGGAGCCTGACAGGCTACAGCCCACAGGGTTGCAAATAGTCGGACACAACTGAAGCAACTTAGCACACATGTACGGAGTCACTTTATGACCTTTGCATGGATAGATCCAATCTATTTTAAAACTTGGTCATTTACTAGCAATGGGTTAGAATAAATGATTCCTTAAGATTGTGCTGTTTTCTCATGCCCAGAACTGGAAAGTTTATGTGTAAGAATAATGTTCATTATCTGCTGAAAGAATCTGATTCCAATATATTGCCTCACCTGTTGGACACATTTGAAGTGCATATACAGAATAATATTTCAGGCTTAAAAATGAGGAGAGAAGTTCACATTAAATTGATTTCATTAAAAACAATAATCTATAAAATAAATGGAACTATGGCCAAAAAATAGTTGTTGAGTTGATTCATTTCCCTCTTTCCCCCATTTTATAAGCATTTTTCTTCTTCCAAATTGCACTGTAGTTTTTCTGTATCATAAGCTACCTGAGAAAATTCCAAGAAAAGGAGCAACTTAGGAGGTAAACTGAAAGAGATAAATGGTGGGGGATGAAAAAAGCCATTTTCTCATCATGGTGACAGGGACAGGAACTATTTTATGGAAATAAGATCTGGAAAGAGCTATATTGTATTCATCTTCCTAAAAAGGATTAAGGATTAGTAATAGCTCTGTCTGGGATGCCAAAAGTGAGACTCTGTCCTGTCTGTGGCAGGAAGGGGTGATTACACATGCCCGTAAAGCTGATAAGCCTCCACAGACATTCCAGAAAGGTGAGGGAAGTGAGGGTCACCTTACCTCACGTGTTCATTCTAAAAAGATTGATACCATAGCCACACAGGTCCCAAACAGCTAGAAGTTTTAAAAGTGCCTCTGTTAAAGATAATTCTGCCATTAGACCCTTCAAACCTAACACCTGTCTTTCCTGTTACCAAGTTCAGTTTGCATGACTTGAAAATGATTGCTCTCATATCTGGCTTAACTATATTGCTTATTATGTTGCTATCTGTGTTTGTGTTCTGTAGTTAGGATTTCTTGAACAGAGAGAGGTAGGGTAGGGTGGGAAGTTCTGCACAGAAAGTGCAGAGAATGATTCTATTATTATCAAACTATTAGCTAAACTTGGCAAGCTTTGTCTTCCTAACCTTTGTTGCCTTACTTTGTCTTTTGGCTGTAGGATTCACTGTTTATATACAGTTTAAATGTTAGCATATATAAATTATAGTATGAAAGAACATGAAATAAATTCTATTTTATGTAAATATATTTTAAATATTTTCCAGAAAGCTGTAGAGGAACCTCTTAATGGTATGTGGTTATTACAAATTTATATGTTCTTCTTGATCCATTACCAGATCATCATAAATTGAATTAGCCCCCAAAGCAGTTAGAATGCTCTCTGTGCCTTGAGAAGAATCTAGTTTTTTGTTTTTAATTGCCTAACCTCTCTTTTCTTGATTATTCATCAAGAATTAAGAGTATTGCTTTTGTAGTATTGTCACCTCTGAGAGAAAAATGCATCTGTGTCTCTCGAGCCAAGTGATTTTGGGTGGGGGGACTCTCTTGCCTTTTTAATTGGCCAAGATGAAATGTAACACCCCCAGTAGAGAAGGATCTGAATTAGTTTCAATTTTTAATTATAAATTTCAGATACAGGCTGTCATCATGGAGTGAGACCAAAGTATCTCACTTCTCCCCAAATCTAGATCTGTATTCCCAACGACTTTGTGTCCTTTGTGGAGCCTGTGGGTACGACCCACAGGAAGGCTTTCATAACTAAATAGTAATCTTAAAATTAACTGGGCATGATATTACTGCATATTTGTTTGCCTAGAAATGATTTCTAATTGTGGAATCTTACTAACTGCTTGGCTTGTTACTAATTCTTAGCATTTAAAGAATCAAAAGGGATGATGAATGATGGTAAGTATAAAATCCACCTGCAATTATAGCTTGGTTAAAATATGGACATGGAAAAGAAGTAAAATTGCTTCTTGAAAGTGTGTGTGTGTTTTTTTTTTTTAAGGGACACTGTCAAATCATAAAGGCCCACATTTCTCAGTTTATAAAACTTATTTACTCTGTTACAAGTGGCAAAACTAATAATATAAAAGCTGTAGGGTATCACTAATCAGACTCTCCAGTCATATTGCTCATAACAAAGAAAAATAACTGCTTTAAAAAGTAAACAAACATTTTTCAGATGCAGTGTCTGATGACTGAAACTTTAAATGCTCTTTGTAAGACACTTAGATAATTTGGCACAAATCTTTATCATCTTGACAGGGTTTCTTTTATGCTCATTTTTGGTGATTTTGTTGCATTTAGCCTGTGGAGACTTAATATCTCTGCTTTTCCAAGCAAGAATTGGGTTCTAACCTTTTGGGAGAGGATTGAAAAAGAGATGTTTAGTCACTCCAGCTTTTTGAAGGGGGGACTCTGGGCTAATAATTTTTAATGACTGTTTCAAAGACCTATATTTATTAGTTCTTAAAGCTAATTTAGTATGAGATATTGAGTACTGTAAGCATTCATTTTAATTTTACCTTAGCATATTCTGATATTTGAGTTCTGTTAACATTTGAATAACTATGTTTTCATTTTATCGAAACCATACCTTTGATATTTATAGTCATTCCTTGATCATGTAAATAGTCTGCTTTCAGTTTTACTGTTCTAAAGTCTGTGACCTACGTGCTCACCTCTACAGCAAAATGCAGCATTTAACTCAAGAGGCTATATTCCCCTGAGTGCAATTAATTTTTGCATAAGATTAAAAACACGCCAGTTGTGTTTGGTGAACTCAGTTTAAAACAGTGCCTGGACTGTGTTCAGTAAGCAGTCACAGAATAATCCCACTTTTGTAAATTTGTGTCACAGCCTTTATTACAAAAAATGCATGCTCTGCTAACCACTGCACTCCTAAAAAAACAGGATTAGAAGGAAAATATTAAATGACATTTAAAAAAGAACTGATACCTGAAAGTGTGGCATGGTTTGTCTGTGTTTGCATTCTCGTGTTCTGTTGTTGGTTTTTTGCTTTTGTTTTTTCAAATTTCATTGTTTTTCTCCTTTTCCTACTGTGGTGTCATTCTTCTGTAGTCGTATGAAGAAACTGAATTTGTCCCCATTTTCAGAAAATGAGTAGAAGAGCTTTGAGTGCCTCTTCTTTTATTAATTTCCCTTAAGATATGACTTTTTGGGCACCATTGTATAGACAGCAGATTTTGTATTTTCATAGCACATGATAACTATAGCAACCTTTGAAATTCCCTTAATTTTGTTAATTTTAGCTGTTCAGAATTTGTTGGGTTTTCCCCAAATGTCTATGTGGTGGGCTCTTCCTACTGACAGGTCACAATGCCCATGGTGTATCTGCCGTTTTGGTGAGTGAGGTACCAGGTGCCCCCTTGGGAACACAGTCCCATTTCCTCTTTCACTTAACACATGATCACATATTTAATTTTCTTACATTAAATGAATGATGTCAATCTAAATGAAAGTGATAGCATATTATTCTAGGATCAGTGTCTTTTGCTTTGGAAAAATCAACCTCTCTTGATTTCTTCTCAGCTAACCCAGCAAACGGAGCTTCAGATTTTGTTGATTTACATTTCCATTTGGCATTGGCCTTTTGCTTACTGCAGCTAAAGAGGCTAATGGATTGTCTAGTTTATGTCTGTGACCTTTGCAAATCTAAGATTAAATAATTTTTCCTTATTTTTAGATACCATATATCTGAAACAATTTTCAATTTTTAAAATACATCAACTTGTTAAGGCATAGAAAATAGACATGCATAGCAATTATATATTCATTTTTCAATTTTCCAGAGTAACTGAAGTGGAGTGATGGACTCTGATTTGGAGAGTAGTATGACATGAAAGAAATACACTTGTGTTTAAGCACCATGGCCTTGATTCATTGTCCTGGAGAAGAAAACAAGGAAAATAACTGGTTTCCATTTATGGGAGAAAGTTTAAATGATTGTTACAGTTAAGTTTTTATTCAAAGCATTTAAAAATTTAATTAATAAATGAATTATGATCTGTGTTGTGTGCCCAATTGATAATCCAGGTTTTTGTTGTTATTTTTATTCAATTAGGGGCAAAAGTAGAGTGGGCAACTTCCAAGAATGATGCCTTCCAGATCCTGGGGCCTCTTAACTCTAGGTCACCAACTTAAATTGGTTCAAGGTGAAAATTTCCTGGCACTACCCTGGTTACCCAGAGCAATCTATGAAAACAGAGGCTTCCATCAAACCTAAGCAAACTTTGGCACAGCCACTTTGGCTGTTATGGTGTTAACTGAATAATGTCTGCCTCTTCTGGGTCAGGGGCATAATATTAAGTACAGACTAGAAATTCATTTAGGAACATCTTGTCGGCTGCCTACATGGGGTGTGATACTGCTGAGGATCATGGTCTTCATTCTTGGGGGTTGCCACTCACACGTTATCCCCTCAACATACAGTGTACCAGACCCTTTCCAGATTGAGGGTAATTTTGTTGATGGATGTTTTCTTCCTTTTTTTTCACATGACCCTTTACATGCTGTCTTGTCCTCCTGTTATTTGCTTCTGCTGTATGAGATGTAGCGCTTTTTCTCCTCTTTGAACATGGTCCAGTGACACAGTAGCATCACTTCAGAAAGGAGCCAGACTTATTCTCAAAGAACTATGTTCACACTTTTCAGCAGAAATAGCGATGGTTGTAACATATGTATCCCCTCCCTCGAATTTGAAGGCACAATCTACAGTGTTTCTTCGCTTCTTTTCTGATCTGGGGCATGAAAAACCAAGATTGAGATTTGAACTATGAGTCTCCTGCATGGCAACATAATGTGTGTCACCGTCAGGCCAACAGGCCAGCCCTGAACGGGTGGTTTTATTACTGTTGTATCTGTGTTGCATGATAAACACTCATCATCTCCTCCTGTAGTCCTGCCTCATATTCACTTTACCCTAAGATTGAAAAGTAAAACAACCCCTCCCCCACGTTTCCTACCCCCCATTAGAAGATTAACATTCTGACAGTTGTGATCGCCTGGAGTACTTTTAGATTATTAGGTTTTCTTCCCTTGCGGGTGTGTGTTTGTGTGTGCACATGTGTAAGATAGGCACGTACCTCTTCTGTATGGACAACAGTGAGGTACCTACGGGAGAGCAAATGTTAATTTCATGCTTCTAGTGAGAACATTTAAAAACAAAGATCTTTATTGGGTGGACTTCTATTTGATGTGAATAGTCGATCACTTAAAACGTTTAAAAAGTTCTAGGTAATTTGCCAAGCTTTTTGACTGCTCACCAGTGCCCTCTAAAAATACTGGTTTTTCTTCCTGTTTGTGTAATAAGACATTGCTCTTTGTACTTGCATTATTAATAGTTATTTCTTAGTCCACTGAATGTTCCCATGTACCTCGTTTATGCCAAATTACTTGTCATATTTTACGTTGGGACCAAGTGGTTTGCCTATGGCAAACCAAAATTTATGACCTGCTGATGCCTCTTAGAAAAGTGAACATACTATGAAAACAGTTCTTTTTGAAAAAAAAAGAAAAATAAATGTTCTTCCCTAATTGTGTTCCTGTCCAAAGTATTAACATGTAGAGGGAGCTCTATTCCTTTATACAAATTTGATGGCTCCCACTGCTCTTCTTCATTCTGAAAACATTTGTATTATACTAATATAGTTTGTTAATTTAGAAATCAATTCGGATGAAAGGAGGAAAAAAGCAGATGGACTTGAAAAAGATCCAAACTCCTGTTCTCTATATGAAATCTTATAATAAACTTTTTTTGTGAACCAGAGTTGTACCTTTTAATATGTAATCAGCTCTCATTTATTTTGGGCTCAGTCTTGGGACTTATCCGTCCTTTGTGTTCTCTTTAACACTACCTGTCTTTGGAGGCAGTCCCTGCCCTAGACAGCACAAAGAGGTGGCAGGAGAAAGGCCAGGTATGTTACTGTTACCCTTGCTGTTACTTGTCAACCCTCTGGAAGAGGGACCACAGCAGCAGGCGCCCTCTTACTTGGGCATCGTTGGGCCAGTTCATTCTCTTTAAATTAGACTTCCAATGACAGTAGGTTTTCTGTCACACCAAATTAAAGTTGTCAGCTGTTTTGAGTATCAATATTATCTTTTACCCCCATAATATGCTTTTTTAATCAGTGATCCCAATTTCTGCCATCGACCTCAGTTTTATTTACTGTATGTTCTCAGAGTGACAACATTTGTCATTTTGGCAACAAATCAAATTTTCCTTCAAAACATTATCCTCCCACCTTTCCTCCCCTTCTGGCTCTCCTTTGCGGTTTGTGCCTATCTGGCTGCCTCTCATCTCTTACCTTTCCTAGTACTTTGTGTGTGTCTGCTTAGCTCTGTTGGGTTTTTGTCTTGCTCCTCTCGTTCAGTTTTAAAAATTCCACCATAAAACAAGAGCCTTTTTTCCCCTTCCTTTCTCTTCCTGCACTGTTTGCATACATTAGATGCTCACTCTGTAAATTTGATGATTGAGTAGGCTGTATTTCAGTTTCCCTTTATTGTTCATAGAGTGAGCCAGAGATTTTTCTTTTTAGACAAATTTCACATGCTCTGAAAACCTTCAAAGGTGATAGTTTTTTCACCTGGAAACCCTAGGTCCAATCTGTTAATTTTCTGAGAATGTCAAAATGAAAATAATGGGGTTATCCCATACTTGAGAGTATTGTTCTTTTCAGGATGTTGTAGTTATTTTAGTAAGTGACCAACCAAATTGTGATTTGACTTATAATAAAGCTGAAAAAGTTGTGAGTTTATGCTTCCTTCTCGTTAATAAGAATTAAGCTCTGTATCACCTAGATTTCTCTTGTCCTAACATGGGTATTCAAAAACAGACATCGGTAGTGTTTGTATGGAATGGCACACCCCTTTTTTACCTGTTATTGGAAACTAGAGAAGTGATTGTTGGGCAACGCTTTATCATTATATTGTGTTTAATTTGATGAAGATTCTGTTTAGAAACAGTCTTTCACATGTCATATTTTCAGCCACTAACTGCCATCACCCACTGGGGTCCTTTGTTAAGTCATCTTCCATGGCTAATAGGGATAATCCAGGTAACTTTTCAAAGATGAACAGTGAACAGGAAGCTTTTCGGCCTTTGGCTTTTGACAGCCCTTCCTTAATATTTAAGAACAGCTTTCCCATAAATTTAGGCTTTTGAAAAGAAGAGAGCATCTGTAATGAACTTCTCTGTAAGGCAATATCAGTGGAATCTTAAATGTTGTTATCAGGGTTGGTGAGAGATGGAAGCATTTTTGTTTTTATTAAACAGAGCATTATTTACAAAGAGCCATTGTTGAGAATTAGATTCCACACCATATAAATATCCATTAACGATTCTAAATAAAGGAAACTCTGGTGTTGCTATGTGTGAGATCCTCTCCTGGGGGCTTTTTTCCATAGCAATTAAAGGTGTGCTCTTTGTCAGTAGCCATTTTTTGCAATGATTTAAAGACCAAAGTTGTTTTACAGCTGTGTTACTGTTAAAGGTTTTCTTTTTATATGTATGAAATCAATTTATCACTGTTTGAAGCTTTGAATATCTGCAATCTTTGCCAAGATACTTTTTTATTTAAAAAACATAACTTTGTAAATATTACCCTGTAATATTATATATACTTAATAAAACATTTTAAGCTATTTTTGTTGGACTTATTTCTATTGCTGCCTCAGCAGGCCACAAGTGCATTACTGAGAAGTTTTAGTTTCTTAATGTATTTTCAGGTCATATCTTATGTACCAATGCAAATGATGACTTAAAATATTAATTTATAAGTTCTTTTTTAAAGTATAACAATATCCAATAAGTAAATGTTTGATCAGAGCAGAGTTTTAATTGAAAGTTCCAAGTAAGTCCAATGCATTAGTTTTCCCCATGGTAGAGTGAATACTTCACTTTTCTAGTCCTGGGTATACATACTCCGGGCTAGATCTAAGAAAAGCGGAATTTATTGGCTCATATAACTGAAAATTCACATGTCCAGCTGGAGAGGGCCTCCCAGCAGTATCCTCAGGGTCAGAGTCTCTAACTTTGAGCTTCAGTCTCCTTCCTGTTTCTTTCTTCAGAGCGTGTGTGTGTGATGGCAGAATGGCTGACTGAAATCCAGCACCCGCTTTCTCCTGAGTTCAGGGAGGGGAGAGTGGAGAAAAAAAGAGTGTCTCTCCCTTTCTGAATAGTCCTATCCACCCAAGATTGCAGCTCGGAGCTCTGCCTGGGCCAGGGGCCTCTCAATCAGTGGGGCCCAGCATCTCTGACACCCAGGTTGGGCCAGCCTGAACCTCACGTCTGTCTGTCCTGGAGGGAATGGAGTTGTGGACTCCATCCGGGATAGGGGTGGGGGACAGAGCGCGAGTTAACTGAAGCAAAATCAGGATTGTAACCAAATTAAGATGGCATTAGGTTTTAGGCCTGTTTCTTGAAGGTATATACTGTGATTCTGCATTGTATGTGTGATTGTAAACCATTTGAATGGAAAATAATATTTGGCAGCAAAGTACCATCTCATTCCTTACCTCATAGGCAGTTTAATTTTTATGCATTTATGAGGACTTTTTTCACTCAGCAGGAGTAACTAATGGAGTTCAGAAAGCATTTAATAGCCTACCTCCTGTACAGAAAGCTGTTCTGTACAGCACAGAACAGCGCTCAACTTCTTTCAAACTCCCACGGAGGTGTAGGCTTCCAGATGCATCTGGATTTCGTTTTGTGTGGCAACCCTTCCAGTTCAAGGCCTCAAGTCTGACAGCTTTAGAAAACAATGTATTATGGTAACACCATCCATGTAGGACATGATTTCACCAGTAGCTCGGAGATTTCTGCACGATTGACAGAGTTGGATGTTTGAAGTGAGACTGTGCTGGGACTCAACCCCTGGTGTTTATTTTGAGTATTTAAGTTTCATGCTCAAGTACCCATCCATCAGATCAGAGGGAAATGAAGTATTTAAGTTATGGATAATTGGATTGATTATTTAATGCCAAAGACAGCACTGCAGACTACATAGAAGTGATCATGGATTAAATAATTAGAGCTCCACTTATTAAGCATTTATTTATTTAGTCTTTTGGTGATAAGACAGCAGCTTTTCAATTCTGTTCATAGTCATTTGTGGAAGACCAGGTATGTTGTCCCAGTTTGGAGGATGAGAAATGTTTGGTAAAGAGTCTGGTTTGGAGAGAAATGATTTATATGTCAGAAGACCCATCCAATGTCAATCTGGAGGCCAGATAGCAGGCAAATCTGGCGGATTCATGAACCTAATGCTGCTTTTCCCTTACAGATGTTGCAACTGCATGCACTGTACTGGGCGCCCAGATCCTCCTCTTAAAATGACCTTATTTAATCATAGATTTGTCTTCCCAAAAAAGAACCACTATCATTTGCTTCCTAATTTTCTTTGAATTGCCTGCTAAATTCTTCAAGGTCAAACCAACAACATAAAATCTGGTGGACTTCCATTCTAAACAAATGTAGTTTTCAGAGTTAAAGCATATTTGTTTAAAACGTGGATTATATCTTCCCTGGATATACTCTCTACTTATTAATTTCATAAATAAACGATAATTAATCTTTTTAAGCCAGTCCATAAAGGCCTTCTGAGTCATTTTTATTTAAAAAGTGTTTGTTTTGGGGGTGCTGTGGTTAGGTTGCATTATGGGTGAAGTTTTGGGGTACAAAGCTATCATTGTGTAAATTCTGTGGGGTAATTTTTCTCTCATGCGCTCATACTGAGGGCAACCAGAAAGCACTGAAAACTGCTACATCTCTTTCTCCAACAGTTGTAGCAGTAGCTGCCCCACCGCCTTGGTGTAAGCCCTGTGTTGGAATGACTTACGCACCTCCCAGGTAAGTCATTCTAGGAATGCTCCTCAGTCTCTAGGGAGTCTCCACCCCTAGCTCCACCAGACATTTTTAGAATGTAATGTTCATAAACCTCTTTGCAAGTTAGAGGATGCATATATTTGGTTACCCCAAGAAACATTTCTTTATTGCAATGTTAACAGTCATTTAATTCTTGCAGTTGAATTGGTAGGCATATATGTAGGGTTTTTTAAAGTTGTATTATCCTTGATTCAGTAGAACTCATGCCTCCTCATATCTTTAACTATATGCCTAACTGTCAGCTGGGGTTGTTGCTTAACAACTATCACTATGTGGAATAGAAAATACTACTCTGGGTCCTGTGCAGGAATGTATTTGAAAGCATCAACAAATATCAGTTGTTCTCACCCCCATTCAAGGGAAGTTGTTAAAAAAATTATAGAATCTTTATTCTTTAAGCTGATTGACAGACTGTGGTTTATTTATTAATGGCTTAAAATCATTGTGCTTGAAATTACACAAAACATTTTTTCAACTGTTTCAAAAGCAACAAGTTTGGTAAAATTAAACACTCATATTACTTTATGCCTCTGAAAAAGTCATTGATGCAATCTCCCGGAAAACATTTGGTTGAAATGTTTGGCTGGAATATTTACCAAATCTCATCCTTGGGCCTTCTGGCTGGAATCATTTACTTTACTGTGTGAATAGACTGGACTTAGTAAAGAGAGACCAGCCAACTCTGTGTCTCCCTCCTCAAAGGCACCAGGGATTCTCCAAAGGAGTCATAATATAAAGTGATAAGACGGTCTCAGAACAGATTTTTCCTGAGTGACTGGGTCCCCCGAAAGGTCACTCAGTGGCTTTAACACATGTTAATGAGGCCCGTGATCCCCCACCTGAGCCAACTTCATATTTGTGTGGCTTTTCTTGCTCCTCAAAGGATTTAGAGTGCCCCATTTGGGTCAGATAGCTGCTTTCCATGATCACAACCACTCAAGCGTGGTTGCAAATCAGCGTGGGTGTGAAGGAGAGCAGTGCAGCACTGGGTAAACAGCAAAGCCTAAACACCTTGCTCAAAACGACCTCGCATGAGGCCAAGAGATTCATTTATTCATATAAAAAGCAGTTTTATATTTTTCCCCCTGAGGAGCAAAGCCACCACCATAATTTTCACATATATGTAGAAAATTTATATTTAAAACATTCCAATAGCCTGGATGCAATCCAAGTGAGCCTCTCAAAGACACAGGTGCTGATGGAAATGACATTTGATGACGCTACCTTCTCTGGTCTTCCTGGGGATCTTTGGTCTTCAAATTGGAGATAAAAATAAGGTTTGATCTCTCAAGGTGAGGAGAGAGACGGTAGTGTGTGTTCTTCAAAAGACTCAAATAGATAATAGATTTTTTTTAGAGCTATGGCTGAGTGTAACTTATAGCTTCAAAGGGCTTTTTTAAAATGAAATCTTTACAAGCAATAGTAAAGAAATCTAGAACCCCCTGGGGTGGTGGTTAGAGTCCTGTCAGGGATTTAGATCTAATTATTAGCCTGAAAGTAAAGAAGAGAAAGAACGAGCCAAGTGTCAGCCTGGAAAACAATAATCGCTTGGAGTTCAGCGGCCCAGTCATTAGTGCCTTAAAGGAGAATTCAGCAAATTTATTCTTATCCTGGAAAGAAGGCCACCACAGTTGCAGTGTTTTCTGACAATGGTTCCTTTTTCTTTGGAGTAGAGATGCTGCCTACGCTTCTAGATTTCATCTCTTCCTATCACCTAGTAAACCTTAGAGCCGGCTCCCCATGCAGGTGCTTAAAGGAGAGGCAGTACGCACGGAGTCAGAGTGCCTTCATCAGCTGTGTGGCCCTGTGCGAGTAACCTAACTTCTTTGGGCCCTCTGCATCTCCCTTTTACACATGAAGATGAGATAAGATAATGCATGTGAAGTATTTAGCACAGTACCTGGCCCATGGTAGGTACTCAGGAACTGTCAACTATTTCTCTTTTTCCCCTTCTTATTAAACTTTGGCGGGGGAGGAAAAAACTTAGCAAGATAGTCTAGAGATGAGCACAACATACACTGGAATTCATACTTACCTATGTTGGCTTACTGCCAAAGAAGCAAATCAAACATAAACTGACTCGACATATAAAGTGATACCACAAGCACTGCTACACTGCAGACCTGATCCATCCAAACACAATGTTCTTGTTAGGTATACCCTCTGGTTCCCTCGGGGCTTCCCAGGTAGCACTAGTGGTAAAGAACTTGCCTGCCAATGCAGGAGAGATAAGAACCACAGGTTCGATTCCTGGGTTGGGAAGATCCCCTGGAGGAGGAGTGTGGCAACCATTCCAGTATACTTGCCTGGAGAATCCCATGGACAGAGGAGCCTGGAGGGCTACAGTCCATAGGGTTGCAAAGAGTTGAATACAACTGAAGCGACTTAGCACACATGCACGCGTGCTGGTTCCTTCAGTGAAACCAGAGGATGGCAAATGAGAAAGAGAAAGGCATTGGAAGATCTGATTCACCCTTTCCTGGAATGGAGACAGGAGCTTGTCCTCATAAACACATGGAGGGTCTTTAGAAACCACTTTGCCTGCCAGCAATACTCAAGTCACCCATTTATTCATTCATATCAGAGGCTGATGCTCAAGACTCTAAAAGTGTGCTAAGAGCAGGCCCTTAAATCACTGTAGATTCATGGGAGAACTCAGAGCTGCCGTTAGGCTAATAACTAGCAGAGACTAAAGCCAAGTATTGATACATGGGAGTGGAGGTGCTTGTTGAAAATATAGAGGCCGGGTAAATATTATTTCACCAATGGAAGTATTTCAGTTGGGGGTTTTAATACGGCTTCGGTGATATGTAATCAGCTCACTCTCTTCTCTGAAATGATGAGCGTCTCTGCTCTACCAGTGCTCCTGGGTGTCTGCAGAGAGCAAAAAAGGCAGCTGGAGACATGCTGTGAATTGGAAGTGACTTCTGTTTACTTCTTCTCCGCCTACTCATATGGCCACGGATGATGCCCAGTTCAAGGTTGGAATCAAAAGCCAAGTGGGGCTGTCTGGCTGCAGTCCTTTGAGCGGAGTACAAAACGTGCTTCAGAGAGTGCTTGATTAAAGACCCCCAGTTCGTTTGAAGGCTTGGTTTTCTATTAAGCCTTGGATGCTTAGACTGTTGGGTACTTTCCACAGAGACAGAATCTGAGCTATCCTCGTACGTTGTTTCAGCTCCTGACTCCTGACTTGGCCAGTTGTGTGTCGTGAATCAACATGTCACAGTTTGTTAAGGTGTTTTACTGTTTATGTTTGTTGGGTGTTTAGAGATGCAGTAACTATAGGAGTCTTTTCTTCGTCTGTCCTCTGCATCTGAAGAAAGAGTAACACAGAAAGCCAATCACAGCACCATAATTACATCCAAAAGTAGGCACTTGTGTCCTTCATCAGGGATGTTTCCAATCCATGCTACCCAGTGAAACGTCTTTTATAGACACCTCTCTCTCATTTCTTCCTCCAAACTGATTCCTCACTTTCTTCCACCCCAAATAAAAGTATACTGTGAGTCACGGCATTATTGATGAATGTTCAGGAGGGAGGATGTTAGGAGCAGTGAAAAATATAAATAATTGGTTCTACACTGGAAAATAATTGGTTCTACACTGGAATTAATGGTGAAGCCAGGAAGATAAATACAGCACAATTAATTGCATTCAAGCAAGATTAACAAGAATATTGTTCTATGGGGAAAAAAAATCAACAGCGTTAATGAAAATTCAGCAATATCTTAGTGGAACTAGTAAATAAATAAATATATCTCTATATGTTTAATTAAAAGCAAGACTCAATTAGGTCTCGTTTCTTACTGAGCTGCTTAATTCAAGAAAGTCTAATGTTAAACGAGAAAATCAACTCAGGACACCTTTTCATCTGCATTTAATTAAGACTTCTGTGTCTCAGACAAGCTTTTGAGACAGGTAGTGGCAAGTGTGTACTTAAGAATCTCGAATGAACTCGCTTCAGCTTCCAGTTTACAGGTCTTTAGATTTCCTGTTAGGGTACAGAAATCTCCTAATAGTATTGCAACTGTAAAGCCCCTTCCTCTATTACCTTCATTTTGTCATTTTGATAAAAAGATACCATTTCAGACTTAAAAAAGCAAAGCTTAAAGCTATAGCTAAAATTATTAGTATGTTCTTTTTTTCTAATAATAAAAGCAACACAGAAATGTTCAGCAATGCGTTTACATGAGGTTTTGCTTCAGTTCAACTCAATTTCCTGCAATGTTTTAGGTCTTACAGAAAGCATTAAATATCAGATTTTGGGAAGAAGATCTAGAAGGTCATTTCTCATCTGTGTTGTTTCCAGTCTCTGGGATGAAAGGCCAGATAATCTGAGATGGAGCCTGATGTAGTAATAATAGAAGCAAAGTGCACAATAAATGCAGTGTGTTTGAATCATTCCAAAGATCAATCCCCCACTCCCACCCAGTCCATGGAAAAATTGTCTTCCACAAAACTGGTCCCTGCTGCCAAAAAGTTTGGAGACTGCTAGTACACACTTCTCTACAGTCCATTCTTCTAAGTTGTTTTCTCTATACCCGCTAAGAGTCCAAGGTGAATTCGAGTTATTCCTCTTTGCTGAGTTCATCTCCAAGGTGATGGAATGGAATAGGGGGCAGAAGTCCCTCTCTGCAGAGGTGCTGAAGAGGGGTGCCCTGAAGGTTCCAGTGGGGCCAGAAGCAGGCACACAGAGCAGGAAGTAACTGTATCTAACCTGGGGCTCTGCGTGTGGTCCTTTCTAAATCCTTCCATGCTTCATGTCCTCTCACTTGGCAAGAGTGTTGCCAGGACTGGTGAAGAGACAGTGAGATAGCTGTCCAGTACCTCAAAATCCTTGGAAGAAAGATGCGGTGGCATAAATCAAAGTCATTTCTTATTTCAGTATTAATTATGCAAACCTCTTTCTGTTCTTCATCCTACAAGGCCTTTTTTCATCTTTTGTGAAGGTCTCATTGCTCACCGGTTTCCACAGGGGAAATAACATTATTGGCAACTCTACTGAGCACTTGTTCCCGGCCAGGCACCATGCAAAGGCCTAAGGATACAGCTGCAATGACAGACACAATCCTCCAAGCTGGGCTATATATTTAGTAAGTTTCTCACTTTCTCTGAGCCGCGATCCCTTTATTTGTAACCTAGAAAAAAAATTTTTATTAAATAGGTATCATGCCTTCCAGAAAATTTTTGAGGATTACTTGAGATAATGTATATAAAAGTGTCTAGTGGAATATAAATAAGAGTTTAATCATGTTACTTCCCCCACCCCCATCATAAGCAAGAAAAAGAAAAGCTAAATTCACACATTTCCCCATTTCTTAACAATTTTTTAAAAAATAGATTGTTGTTTAATAGAAAGTTCAAGGTCTTCACTTAAAAGAATACGTCATTTAGGATGAAACAGCAGATCACAGGTTAGAGATCACAGGACCAGAGTCTTCAAGCCACTCTTTTCCTCCCAGGATACATTCTATAAGAAAAAGCAAATCATTCGCCTGAGTCAGAAGTGTGTGGTTTTTCATCTCAAGAAAGTGGAAACACCTGAGCCAAAAGGATGGAGGTAGAGACCTTAGGAGGTTGAGCCAGAGTCTCCGCAGAGCCAGTGCCCAGCTCCTTGGCTGACCTGAGGGAGAGCTCTGTGAACTGGGGAGACCAGCTCTGCCAGGGTAGCCTGCAAGTTGAATTTGCCTGGCATGACCTATTGGTGTTCCCAGGCTCTGGGGACAAAATAAGCAAGCCTTTTTTGGAGAGATCTCAGGAAAATTTTGTTCACTTCCAGGAGAGAATATTCCAAAGTTCCTCCCCACCTCTGTTTCCCTTTGGCCTTCCTCACTTTTCCCAGCCTCTGCTCTGAGGTTTGCTATTTATGCAGCTCCAGTCTGGTTTCCCCGACGGCTCAGTGGTAAGTCATCCTGCAGTGCAGGAGTCGCACAAGACGAGAGTTGATCCCTGGGTTGGGAAGATCCCCTGGAGGAGGGCGTGACAATCCACTCCAGTATTCTTGTCTGGAGAATTCTATGGACAGAGGAGCCTGGTGGGCTACAGTCCATGGGATGGCCAAGAGTCAGACACGACTGAAGTGTCTGCATGCACGCAATGCCCATAACCTCCAGATAAGGCCTGGAGGGCTAAGTGTGTCCTATGTGGGCAGGCGCAGCACTGTGCCCACACAGTGCTGGGCAATGAGGCAGGAGTCCTGGGATGCATTCCTCAGCTGTCATCCACAAGCTGTGGGCCCGCGGAGATGTTGGGAGATTTCTGCATCTCTTCTTCCTTATGTGTAAAGTGAGGGGCTTGGCCCCCATGCCTGAAGGGCTCTCCCTAGCACTGCTGGTCTGACATCTCTCCCAGAAGTCAGTGCAAATAGCAGGGCAGTGTTCCTTTCTTAGTATCCATCATACAAGAAGCCAGGAGGTGGCCCACAAAAGGAACCAATGCCTCAGGGTAATAGAAAGACCCCAGGAAAGAAATTCTGCTGTGTGAAGGAGACTGTACCTCTGTCCAACCCATGCCAGCCCCCGACGTCCCCTAAGGACACGAGGCCCAAGTTAAGGTCAAAGACATAGCTTCCCTTAATCAATGAGGGTTCCCAAAGCTCCCAACTTCCCAACTGAAAGAGGAGGCACACGTGGAATGCTAAATTTGGAATAATTTAGCAAAAACACATCAACATTCAGAGTACCATGCAGAAGGTGGGATACAAACAGACTACAGCGGGTAGGTTTTATGTGGTGTACACAAAGATTTAAACAACATGTGCACCATTAAAAGAAAAGAATAAAAGGAAACTGTGAAAACAGGAGGCTCTCCATTAAAACAAAAAAAATCTATATTTCCAGCATTTGTTAAATAAACACGGTAGAAGATGTGGCCACACTGGTTACCATGCCCACCCCCCAACAAAGGGCTTGGTGGCACAATTCCTGGGTTTCCATAAGGTGCAATGTGATCCTGTAGTTTAGAATTTGTTTGTACTAGAGGAATAATTTCCCCGTGATTACAAGTTCACGAAAAATGAGAAAACAAAACATATACACAGAGGACCACTTGTTTTACCAGCAAGTAGAGAAAGCATCATTGTGAAAGTGGGGGAGGTAGTTAATGCTTACTATGCAGACCCCAAGCATACTCCATTCATTTCCGCTACCTGCCTAACTCACAAAGACAGTGAGTTTCTTCTCCCCCTGGAAAACCTGGAAGATGGAAATCTGCAGACAGTCTGCAGCTTTCTTCCAGACCTTCCTCTTCCAGAGGTATGTAAGGTCATGGTGGGGTGGGCTTGGCACCTAACCTTGGCAGGAGTCCTCTTATCTTAAGCCCCTGCTTTGTCATTATCTGCAGCAAACTTGACAAGTCTAATCCATCAGCCTTTGGGCAGGTAAGAATCTAGGAAATTAATCCATAGTTCGTTTGCTTGATGCTAATAACAGGGCTTTCTCTGATGACTTTCTCTATCTTTCACACAAATGAGGAAATTTAAACTCAGACAGGTAAGTATCATACCCCAAGGGGTGGCATCCCAAGGGAGTATCCAGTATCTACCAGTATCAGCTGGTCTAGAAAGGGGATTGAGAAGGGAACTTTTCCTTGCCCTTTCCCTGGGGACAGTGAGGTGCCCTTCCAACCCAGCCATTCCTTGTTCTCCCAGCTCAAAGGCAACATGAACATACACATATTGTAAGGCTGTAAGCTGCCCAGCTCATCCCATCCTCTCCTGGTGTCACCCTCACTGAGCAGATGGGGTGGTGCCAGGAGAGGAGCCAGCTGGTCTCTGCATGCTGTGGACCTGCTGCCCATGGGATGGCCACTGCCAGCCGCCATCACCTGAGGCTGACTGCTGAGAGCCAGGAGCTGGAGCCCTCAGCAGGCGTGGACAAGGATAGGCCATAAGCTCACCCAGGTTTCTAGGTAGGGCTGCTTGGTGCTGCCTGGACCCCAGTCTAGAGGGCATTGGGAAGGGAGTAAATACTTATCCCAGCTCTGAAATGGAACTGAGAGCAGAAGCCAAATCAGTGCAGTCATGATGCACAGAGGGTATATAAATATCCTAGCAAAAGAGCAACTCAGTAGCACTGGTGTGGGTGTAGCAACATTATAGCCCCAGATGTGGACTCTGGGTGGCCTTGCCCAAGTGGTAGTCATCTAATCAATCCCTATCTGATGAGTGCCTACGCTGTGCTAGGTACCCAGAATATACTCAGTCCTCAGCATCCATGGATGAGGCCACAGGAGCCACAGAGGAGCTTGTTTGTTGACCATGGGCCAGATCTGAAGAAAGTTCCAAGGCTTCTATGCCTGAAGTTCCAAGTCAGTGTGGAAGCAGCCAATTCACTTCCTATGGACTGAACGTGTCTCCCCAAAATTTGTATGTTGAAGCCTTGATCCCCCTATAATGGTATTTGGAGGTGGGTCCCTGGGAGGCGGCTAGAGTTAGATTAGATAACGAGGATAGGGCCCTCATGATGGGATTAGTGCCTTCAAAAAAAGGGGAATGTCAGTGTCAGATCACATCAGATCAGTCGCTCAGTCATGTCTGACTCTGCGGCCCCATGAACTGCAGCACTCCAGGCCTCCGTGTCCATCACCAACTCCCGGAGGTCACTCAGACTCACATCCATCGAGTCAGTGATGCCATCCAGCCGTCTCATCCTCTGTCGTCCCCTTCTCCTCCTGCCCTCAATCCCTCCCAGCATCAGAGTCTTCTCCAATGAGTCAACTCTTCGCATGAGGTGGCCAAAATACTGGAGTTTCAGCTTTAGTGTCATTCCTTCCAAAGAAATCCCAGGGCTGATCTCCTTCAGAATGGACTGGTTGGATCTCCTTGCAGTCCAAGGGACTCTCAAGAGTCTTCTCCAACACCGCAGTTCAAAAGCATCAATTCTTTAGCGCTCAGCCTTCTTCACAGTCCAGCCCTCACATCCATACATGACCACAGGAAAGACCATAGCCTTGACTAGGCGAACCTTTGTTGGCAAAGTAATGTCTGCTTTTGAATATACTATCTAGGTTGGTCATAACTTTCCTTCCAAGGAGTAAGCGTCTTTTAATTTCATGGCTGCAGTCACCATCTGCAGTGATTTTGGAGCCCAGAAAAAGAAAGTCTGACACTGTTTCCACTGTTTCTCCATCTATTTCCCGTGTAGTGATGGGACCGGATGCCATGATCTTCGTTTTCTGAATGTGGGGCTTTAAGCCAACTTTTTCACTCTCCACTTTCACTTTCATCAAGAGGCTTTTTAGTTCCTCTTCACTTTCTGCCATAAGGGTGGCATCACCTGCAAATCTGAGGTTATTGATATTTCTCCCAGCAATCTTGATTCCAGCTTGTGTTTCCTCCAGTTCAGCATTTCTCATGATGTACTCTGCATATAAGTTAAATAACCAGGGTGACAATATACAGCCTTGACGTACTCCTTTTCCTATTTGGAACCAGTCTGTTGTTTCATGTCCAGTTCTAACTGTTGCTTCCTGACCTGCATACAAATTTCTCAAGAGGCAGATCAGGTGGTCTGGTATTCCCATCTCTTTCAGAATTTTCCACAGTTTATTGTGATCCATGGAGAAGGGAATGGCAAACCACTTCAGTATTCTTGCCTTGAGAACCCCATGAACAGTATGAAAAGGCAAAATGATAGGATACTGAAAGAGAAACTCCCCAGGTCAGTAAGGGCCGAATATGCTACTGGAGATCAGTGGAGAAATAACTCCAGAGAGAATGAAGGGATGGAACCAAAGCAGAAAGAATACCCAGCTGTGGATGTGTCTGGTGATAGAAGTAAAGTCCGATGCTGTAAAGAACAATATTGCATAGGAACCTGGAATGTCAGGTCCATGAATCAAGGCAAATTGGAAGTGGTCAAACAAGAGATGGCAAGAGTAAATGTTGACATTCTAGGAATTAGCGAACTAAAATGGACTGGAATGGGTGAATTTAACTCAGAGGACCATTATATCTACTACTGTGGGCAGGAATCCCTCAGAAGAAATGGAGTGGCCATCATGGTCAACAAAAGAGTCCGAAATGCAGTACTTGGATGCAATCTCAAAAACGACAGAATGATTTCTGTTCGTTTCCAAGGCAAACCATTCAATGTCACAGTAATCCAAGTCTATGCCCCAACCAGTAATGCTGAAGAAGATGAAGTTGAACGGTTCTATGAAGACCTACAAGACCTTTTAGAACTAACACCCAAAAAAGATGTCCTTTTCATTATAGGGGACTGGAATGCAAAAGTAGGAAGTCAAGAAACACCTGGAGTAACAGGCAAATTTGGCTTTGGAATACGGAATGAAGCAGGGCAAAGACTAACAGAGTTTTGCCAAGAAAATGCACTGGTCATAGCAAATACCCTCTTCCAACAACACAAGAGAAGACTTTATACATGGACATCACCAGATGGTCAACACCGAAATCAGATCGATTATATTCTTTGCAGCCAAAGATGGAGAAGCTCTATCCAATCAGCAAAAACAAGACCAGGAGCTGACTGTGGCTCAGACCATGAACTCCTTATTGCCAAATTCAGACTGAAATTGAAGAAAGTAGGGAAAACCACTAGACCATTCAGGTATGACCTAAATCAAATCCCTTATGATTATACAGTGGAAGTGAGAAATAGATTTAAGGGCCTAGATCTGATAGATAGAGTGCCTGATGAACTATGGAATGAGGTTCGTGACATTGTACAGGAGACAGGGATCAAGACCATCCCCAAGAAAAAGAAATGCAAAAAAGCAAAATGGCTGTCTGGGGAGGCCTTGCAAATAGCTGCAAAAAGAAGAGAAGCGAAAAGCAAAGGAGAAAAGGAAAGATATAAACATCTGAATGTAGAGTTCCAAAGAATAGCAAGAAGAGATAAGAAAGCCTTCTTCAGCGATCAATGCAAAGAAATAGAGGAAAACAACAGAATGGGAAAGACTAAGGATCTATTCAAGAAAATCAGAGATACCAAAGAAACATTTCATGCAAAGATGGGCACGATAAAGGACAGAAATGGTGTGGACCTAACGGAAGCAGAAGATATTAAGAAGAGGTGGCAAGAATACACAGAAGAACTGTACAAAAAAGAGCTTCACGACCCAGATAATCATGATGGTGTGATCACTGACCTAGAGCCAGACATCCTGGAATGTGAAGTCAAGTGGGCCTTAGACAGCATCACTAGGAACAAAGCTAGTGGAGGTGATGGAATTCCAGTGGAGCTATTCCAAATCCTGAAAGATGATGCTGTGAAAGTGCTGCACTCAATATGCCAGCAAATTTGGAAAACTCAGCAATGGCCACAAGATTGGAAAAGGTCAGTTTTCATTCCAATCCCAAAGAAAGGCAATGCCAAAGAGTGCTCAAACTACCGCACAATTGCCCTCATCTCACACGCTAGTAAAGTAATGCTCAAAATTCTCCAAGCCAGGCTTCAGCAATATGTGAACCGTGAACTTCCTGATGTTCAAGCTGGATTTAGAAAAGGCAGAGGAACCAGAGATCAAATTGCCAACATCTGCTGGATCATCGAAAAAGCAAGAGAGTTCCAGAAAAACATCTATTTCTGCTTTATTGACTATGCCAAAGCCTTTGACTGTGTAGATCACAATAAACTGTGGAAAATTCTGAGAGAGATGGGAATACCAGACCACCTGATCTGCCTCTTGAGAAATCTGTATGCAGGTCAGGAAGCAACAGTTAGAACTGGTCCTGGAACAACAGACTGGTTCCAAATAGGAAAAGGAGTACGTCAAGGCTGTATATTGTCACCATGTTTATTTAACTTATATGCAGAGTACATCATGAGAAATGCTGGACTGGAGGAAACACAAGCTGGAATCAAGATTGTCGGGAGAAATATCAATAACCTCAGATATGCAGATGATACCACCCTTATGGCAGAAAGTGAAGAGGAACTAAAAAGCCTCTTGATGAAAGTGAAAGTGGAGAGTGAAAAGGTTGGCTTAAAGCCCCACATTCAGAAAACGAAGATCATGGCATCTGGTCCCATCACTACATGGGAAATAGATGGAGAAACAGTGGAAACAGTGTCAGACTTTCTTTTTCTGGGCTCCAAAATCACTGCAGATGGTGACTGCAGCCATGAAATTAAAAGACGCTTACTCCTTGGAAGGAAAGTTATGACCAACCTAGATAGCATATTCAAAAGCAGAGACATCACTTTGCCAACAAAAGTTCGCCTAATCAAGGCTATGGTCTTTCCTGTGGTCATGTATGGATGTGAGAGCTGGACTGTGAAGAAGGCTGAGCGCCGAAGAATAGATGCTTTTGAACTGTGGTGTTGGAGAAGACTCTTGAGAGTCCCTTGGACTGCAAGGAGATCCAACCGGTCCATTCTGAAGGAGATCAGACCTGGGATTTCTTTGGAGGGAATGATGCTCAAGCTGAAACTCCAGTATTTTGGCCACCTCATGCGAAGAGTTGACTCATTGGAGAAGACTCTGATGCTGGGAGGGATTGAGGGCAGGAGGAGAAGGGGACGACAGAGGATGAGATGGCTGGATGGCATCACTGACTCGATGGATGTGAGTCTGAGTGACCTCCGAGAGCTGGTGATGGACAGGGAGGCCTGGCGTGCTGCGGTTCATGGGGTCGCAAAGAGTCGGACACGACTGAGCGACTGATCTGATCTGATCTGATTGTGATCCACACAGTCAAAGGCTTTGGCATAGTCAATAAAGCAGAAATAGATGTTTTTCTGGAACTCTCTTGCTTTTTCCATGATCCAGCAGATGTTGGCAATTTGATCTCTGGTGCCTCTGCCTTTTCTAAAACCAGCTTGAACATCAGGAAGTTCACGGTTCACATATTGCTGAAGCCTGGCTTGGAGAATTTTGAGCATTACTTTACTAGCGTGGGAGATGAGTGCAATTGTGTGGTAGTTTGAGCATTCTTTGGCATTGCCTTTCTTTGGGATTGGGATGAAAACTGACCTTTTCCAATCTTGTGGCCACTGCTGAGTTTTCCAAATTTGCTGGCATATTGAGTGTAGCACTTTCACAGCATCATCTTTCAGGATTTGGAATAGCTCAACTGGAATTCCATCAGCTTCAGCAAACCAGGAAGCTGGGTCTCACCAGACATCAGATCTGGGAAATCTAGTGGACCCCAGATCTTGGACTTCACAGGATATCCAGAACTGTGAGAAGCACATGTTTGTTATTTAAACTATGCAGTTGTGGTATTTTTGTTATGGCAGCCTGAGCTAAGATACCTCCCAAATTGAATTCTTCAGCAACACGTCCACCAAATGATCATTTTGCAGAATGACCACTTAATCTGTGAGCACCAGTCAGAAGGCTGGGCTAACATCTTCTATCCAGAGTATATAGGGGCCTGACCAGGAAAATGGTCAGAACTTGAGTTTCTAACTTCTAATACTGCATAGGTGTTCTTCTGTATGTTGTTATTCTATTACTTCTAGAACTCAACAGTAGTTTCTCCAGACATATTTTATTCCTGAGGCATGTGAGGGTCGGAGAGGGTGAGAAACAATCCAAGGTCACCCAGTCGCTAACTGATCCACCCAGAATCAGTTCCTTCTGGCTCAAAGCACCCTCTGTTCTCTGCAGCTGTGCCTGCAAACATGGTGCTGTGGAAACATTTTTTGGTCTCATACTTTTGAATTCACCTTGAATTCTTGGAAGACTTTTAAACCAACTGCAAACACAATTTCTAAAGAATGTCCCCATATTTACTCCTTGTGCTGATATCTTCTTCCAGATGACTGAGACATGTCTGCTAAGACTAGATTAACCTATTTCAACTTGATGGCTGGATTCTGACACACTGAGGGGAAGGAAATATATAAAGGACAAAAACCTACAGTTACACTGAACACAGTAACGTTTCCTCTTAGGAAACCTTCAGGTTGTACAACCAAATATTTCCTTAGAACTAAAAGGAAATAAAAATCACCATCCTTTCTTGATTCCAAGATAGGTAGTTTGGGAAGTCTTAAAGCTGGGTGTCTCAAAGTCAATATGTCATTTAATGGGGCTGTCTTTTCTCCTCCCCACCCCAAGTGGGCTTCGACCTTAAATCAAGAGATATCAAAAGCTGCAGTAAAAATAACTGTGTGTTTTAAAACCAATGGTATCTTAGAAATCAGATCAGATCAGTCGCTCAGTCGTGTCCGACTCTTTGCGACCCCATGAATCACAGCATGCCAGGCCTCCCTGTCCATCACCAGCTCCCGGAGGTCACTCAGACTCTCACATCCATCGAGTTAGTGATGCCATCCAGCCATCTCATCCTCTGTCGTCCCCTTATCCTCCTGCCCCCAATCCCTCCCAGCATCAGAGTCTTCTCCAATGAGTCAACTCTTCGCATGAGGTGGCCAAAATACTGGAGTTTCAGCTTTAGCGTCATTCCTTCCAAAGAAATCCCAGGGCTGATCTCCTTCAGAATGGACTGGTTGGATCTCCTTGCAGTCCAAGGGACTCTCAAGAGTCTTCTCCAACACCACAGTTCAAAAGCATCAATTCTTTAGCGCTCAGCCTTCTTCACAGTCCAGCCCTCACATCCATACATGACCACAGGAAAAACCATAGCCTTGACTAGATGAACCTTTGTTGATAAAGTAATGTCTCTGCTTTTGAATATGCTATCTAGGTTGGTCATAACTTGCCTTCCAAGGAGTAAGCGTCTTTTAATTTCATGGCTGCAGTCACCATCTGCAGTGATTTTGGAGCCCAGAAAAACAAAGTCTGACACTGTTTCCACTGTTTCCCATCTATTTCTCATGTAGTGATGGGACCGGATGCCATGATCTTCGTTTTCTGAATGTGGAGCTTTAAGCCAACCTTTTCACTCTCCACTTTCACTTTCATCAAGAGGCTTTTGAGTTCTTCTTCACTTTCTGCCATAAGGGTGGTCTCACCTGCAAATCTGAGGTTATTGATATTTCTCCCAGCAATCTTGATTCCAACTTCTGTTTCTTCCAGTCCAGCATTTCTCATGATGTACTCTGCATATAAGTTAAATAAACATGGTGACAATATACAGCCTTGACGTACTCCTTTTCCTATTTGGAACCAGTCTGTTGTTCCATGACCAGTTCTAACTGTTGCTTCCTGACCTGCATACAAATTTCTCAAGAGGCAGATCAGGTGGTCTGGTATTCCCATCTCTTTCAGAATTTTCCACAGTTTATTGTGATCTACACAGTCAAAGGCTTTGGCATAGTCAATAAAGCAGAAATAGATGTTGTTCTGGAACTCTCTTGCTTTTTCCATGATCCAGTGGATGTTGGCAGTTTGATCTCTGGTTCCTCTGCCTTTTCTAAATCCAGCTTGAACATCAGGAAGTTCACGGTTCACATATTGCTGAAGCCTGGCTTGGAGAATTTTGAGCATTACTTTACTAGCGTGTGAGATGAGTGCAATTGTGAGGTAGTTTGAGCATTCTTTGGCATTGCCTTTCTTTGGGATTGGAATGAAAACTGACCTTTTCCAGTCCTGTGGCTACTGCTGAGTTTTCCAAATTTGCTGGCATATTGAGTGCAGCACTTTCACAGCATCATCTTTCAGGATTTGGAATAGCTCAACTGGAATTCCATCACCTCCACTAGCTTTGTTCCTAGTGATGCTTTCTAAGGCCCACTTGACTTCAAAATAGAAATAGGAAATATGAAATGATGACAAGTCTAGCGAGAACACTAATTTGTTTCTATATCCCCAATATATAGTGGGCAGTATGATTTCAATATGTTTGTGAGGACGAATATCTCAACAAAATAGATACTGACTTTTTTTTTAATTAGAAAAAGTTTCAAACGTATACCAAAGTAGACAGTGTACTGTGGTGAACTCCCATCACCCAATGTCAGGATTTTCAACTCAGGTGATTTTGTTTTCTCTTCCACTCCCTCCCCAACCCAGGTCATTTTAAAGAAAATCACAGATGTCAGGGCATTTCACTGATAAATATGTCTGTATATATTTGTAAACAACCAAGACTTATGCTTTTAAAAAACAATGATGACAGGTTCATCACACTTCCTAAAATCACTAACAGTTCCTGAATATCATCTCATATCCATTTAGTGTCTACAGTTCCCTGTTGTTGTTGCTTAGTCACTAAGTCGTGTCCTACTCTTTGTGACCCCATGGACCGTAGCCCGCTAGGCTCCTCTGTCCATGGGATTTCCCGGGCAAGAATACTGGAGCAGGTTGCAATTTCCTAGTCCAGGGGATATTCCCAAGCCAGGGATTGAATCTATGTCTTCTGCATTGCAGGCAAAATTTTAATGCTGAGAGTCCCTCTCCCTTTTCCTTTTGTGGGAGTTTATTTGCCCCAGGATCCAAACAAGGTTTATACCTCTTTTCTGTTGGTTGTGTTGTTATTGTTGAAGAACCCGGGTCTTTTGTCTGGTTGAATTCCCCACAGTTTGGCTCTGCGGGTGGCATGCCTGTGATGTTGTTTAATAAGCTTCCTTTTCTCCCCAATTTCTTATAAAATGGTGTTCAGAGTTGGAGGTTTGTGCAGACTTAGTTTGGGGTTTGTAGTATTTCTATCATGAGGTTCATCATACCTGACTGTCTCTATCTTTGGATACCATGGGCTATGATGTTAATTGCTTAGGTCATATCATCACTTTTGAGATGTCATTTACTAGAACTACCCCCAAAAAATTACATCAAGAATCTGGGACATTGGATATGTTACTATTGAGTCGAAGATCCTGACGGTTACTAGTCAGAGTGATTCCCTTGGCTTGGCCCAGATAACAGGGGCTCCAGGACAGCTGTCTACAAGGATATGAGAGCTGTGCACCTGGGCAACCTTACCTTACAAAAACAAAAAAAGTTTACATTTGTAAAACTTGTATTTTTACAAAACAGAGACAGAGGAGGAATGGTTCAGTTGTTGTTCAGTCGCTAAGTCGTGTACAACTTTTTGTGATTCCCATGGACTGCAGCATGCCAGGCCTTCCTGTCCTTCACCATCTCCCAGACAGCATCACCAATTCAATGGGTATGAACTTGGGTGAACTCCAAGGGTTGTAGGAATTGCTATAAAATAATCATTGCTATAGTTTTATGTGTGCTGCTAGAATACTTAAATGTACACACAAACATGCAGTGTGAGAGTCCCTCTAGCTCTTGCTCAAGGATCACGTGTTATGTGCTCAACAGGGCAGCATTTCTTATGCATTTCCATTACTTGGAGCAGCACAGAGAGTGGTAACCTCAAGCAGCAGGTCTTTCCCTCTGCCCCAGCAAGCTACTTTTATACTGGGTGTAAGCTCATTTCCCCTAGTTAATCAATCATATTAAGTCCCATTTGCTGTTTGAAAACTCACTCCATGTGCACACAGAGCAACAGGGGAAATGGGGCTCTCACAGGCACCTGGTAAAGAGCCCGGTGGGTGAGTAGACCTCGTGAAAACGTCGGCATGGTCCAGGGCAGCTGCCCAGACCAGAGCAGTCCCTATCAGTGTGCGTGCCTCTGCATCGTCAGTTCTTTCTAGCTCTGTCCATCTCTCTTTCCCAGTGTAGACTAGCTTTGTTATGCTAGTACATGCTCTACCTTGCATCTCTCTGTGGGTGAAATAGGCATTCAAATGTCTAACACAGTCAGCAAATGCTTTTAAACCTTTTTGGCCACTGTTTAATAGATTTTCATTATAACTAAGTACACACAAACATGCAGATGTGGAGGTGAATGTACATGCTGTAATATAGATATATAGTTAGACGCACACAACTAATCTTTCAAACTAAATGTCATCTAACTAAACTAAACACCATCATCTTACTTTGTGTGATATACTTAGATATTTTCTTTTCTATTCTTTTATTTTACAAAAAAATGTTGGTTATAATCCACTAATGGCTTCCCAGGTAGCACTGAGTGGTAAGGAACCCGCTTTACAATGCAGGAAGGAGGCTGAGAGACTTGGGTTCGATCCTTGAGTCAGGAAGACCCCCTGGAGAAGGGCATGGCAATCTTCCTGGGCACAGAAGCAGGCTACAGTCAGTCCATAGGGTCACAAAGAGTGGGACATGACTGAAGCAATTTAGCATGCACACGTGCAATACACTAAATTTATTTCAAAACCTGTTGATGGGTCATAACTTTCATCCATAACCATCCCCTACAGTGAAGGTAGAGATCAAAGGCATCAGAGTAAAGTTCTTAGGAGCTTGACTGATTTATTATTATACTGTGAATTAAATCAGAAATTAGAACCTGTTTATATTTGTCACGTAATAGCACATTACAAGCTCCACCTTAGGTGACCAGACAGCCCTTTGGCTGTACTTTGTGATTAGGTTAATCTGGGGAGTGAATCTATCAGGGAGAGAGGAGCCCTGCAGGCCTGCGAGCTGCCCGGAAGCCCTGCCTCTCCCATTGTTACCGTGATGGATCTGCACTTCCAAACCGTAATCACCCATCACATGAACCCAGTTCTATTTTTCTAGCTCAACAGGGCTCAGTGTGCTCTCTGAAGCTACAAAGGGGAGAAAATACTCCCTCCAATCTTTCTGCATGATGAATTCTTCCACCTCTACATAAAGCCGTGCTTACAGGCCTGTCTTATGGGCTTTTTGAATGTCCCAACAATGACAAAAAAGGAAAGAAAAGAGAAAAAAAAAGCTGGGTAGGAGAACAATAATGCTGTGCTGCAGCCAGCTCATATTGCCTTACATTTTTCACCTCTTTCCTTATAAGAGCTCTCAGCTCTAGGGGCAAAAAAAAGATAAGAGGAAAGAAAAACCTACACAGTATCAATAAGTTTACTCTTGAGATTAAGTCACTTTCTCAGATGGCGTTTTCACAACATAAATGTTTTATGCATCTGTGCTTAGATTTTAAGATATTAGATAAGAAATCAAATTTCCCTCCAGCTTTTATTCAGCAGCATCCCCTCACATACAAACTCACACATACACACATGGAAACTGATTCCTAATGTCAGAGTTAATTTCTCATTTACCAGGAGCATGGAGCTTTTTCTACAGAGTATGATCAACTTATACTCTACAGGACCAATACAGAGTAGAGGTATTGGCGTGTGAGTTTAATAATATTTTTGATAACTAGAAAGGAGGAAATTAACCCATGAGTCATGAAAAATCTGAAAAGATTATTCTGATGTTTGTTTATCTTGAACTAAATTTGCAAGGAAATAAAATTACTCTGGTAGCTAAGACTGCACACTCACATTCTTTTGTTTGAATTAATTATACTTAACTGCTCTATAATGTCCTGATTAATTATTTCCTGTTCCAGTCAATTGATTGTGCATTTTTGATATGAAACTTGCATCATGATGAGAATCTTGGACCTATTTCTCATCTTGCTTGAGGGCTCCCGTAGAGCTGATCTGAATGACTAGCTTCAAAGGAAGCCGGCATCTCCACCAGCACCCTAGGAGGCCTGTGTCACAGCACAAGCAGTGACAGGGCAACTGCATTTTCAGATTTGCAACTGCAATTCCAGAGCATGGAATCAACATTTATGCATGGGCAGCAGTAAACCAGAGCTTTAAATGCCACACCATTTGTGAGAAGCGTAACCCCCACTCTGCGCAGGCACTGCGTGTCTTGTCTCCCGTCAGCAGACTCTCCAGAGTGAGGGGCTCTACACAGGAGGGTGGACAAGACTAGATAGGTCCTGGAGACAGGAGAAGCTGAATGTATCATTTTCTTATCACAGCTGTAACAGATTACCACCAGCTTAGTGATGTCACAGCACACAGACTTAGTATCTTAGAGTTCTCTGTTTTAGAAACCCTATGTCAGGATGGGAGTAGGGCCTGCCTTTCTTCTAAGTGCTTTAGGGCACAGTCCATTGTTTTGCTCTCTCCTGTTTCTAGAGGCTCCTGTCTCCTCCCTCCCAGAAAAGCCAGCAGAGATGCATTTTCCAATCTCTTTCTCTGACCTCTTGCTTCTGTCATTTTAACTCTTTCTCTCACTTTCCTGCCTCCGTGCTTTTCTTCTAAGAAGCTTTGTGATTATATTGGGTTCAGATAATCTCCAGCAATCTTCCATCTCAATATTCTTAACCACATCAGTCCCTTGGTACATAGTCACAGGTTCAGAGATTAGGATGTGGACTTCTTTTGGGGGACACTCTTCTACCTTTTGCACGAAGTATCCAGATCAAAAAAAAAAGCCAGTGTAGGTCAGGCCTGAGCTGCCCCAGTGTCAGGGCATGTTTAACTAGTCCTGCACCAGGCACCAGGGAGAGGGGCTAGAGTAGAAGTCAGGAGGTGCGAGTTCTAATCTTGGTAAGAGGACTTAAAGTATATCCCAAGACCTGGCTTGCTTTCTACCTTGGTTAGAAGTTGATTTGCATTCATCGTGCCCTAAAACCATTCATGTAGCAATTACTACAATGGCCCAAGATACCAAATTAGCTTGTACACATGCACTAGAGACAGCAGAGAGGTGACACAGAGGACCTGAACACTGGGAGCACCCCTGGTATGAAATGCTAACATCAACAGCATAGTTGATTGAACAAAGGGATGCAGTAAGCAGTTAATCCCAAGCTACAGTTAACATTCACACATTTCAAGAAAGACTGTCAGAGTGGGGAAGGTTAATAAGCTTTGGAGTGGAGAGGTGCAAAGAGGTCAGGGTGGGCCGGGCCCTCACCACCTCTCTTTCCCCCAACAAATCCACTGAGCGCGTCCCCGATGAGAGATGGACACATCAGACACATGGCCTGAGTTCCTGAAGTCCTCAGGTCATGTAACTAACTGCTCTTTCCTCTGATTCCAGGCTTGCCATGAAACCCTGGGATAATTGGGCTTCCCAGGGAGGCCTCCATGCAGGGAGAGGGACGAGCTGTCAATCTTTGGTCTGCTTGACAGATCGACTCTGTTTCTCATAGAAAATTAACAAACCGGAGTACGGACTTGCATATATTAATGCCTTGAGAGTTTAGTTGGCATGAGTCAGCACCTCAAAGCTGTCAATCTCTGGTCTGTGAAAGATATATACTCTAATTTCTCATGAAAATTAGCGAACAGCTATGCTGGTTTATATTTATTAATGCCTTAGGAGTTTCTTTAGGATGAATCAGTGTCTAAACACTAATCAGATCTGAGGTACCTCCCCTCATCTGTCCCCCACCCCCAGCACATGTCCCAACCCTCATTCTGGGCCACGTCCTCACACATCTCCTCTCATTCACACAGAGCACACCATGCAACATGACTTTGGAGCCGGACAGCCCTGCAGCATTGCCCCGGGTCACCCCCAAGCATTCTTCAGGGTGTCGCTTAAATGCTGCTTCTTTTAAAAGCCTTTTGTAACCCTTCAGCATTCTTCAGACAGCTTTTTGTTTGAAGAATCCTGCATTTTCCTCTCTTCACCCTCATTTGGCATCTTTCCCACCACAAGAGGAACCAGGGGAGTTTTACTCATTTTTAGATGCCCAGTGCCTAGCATAATAACTGGCACAAAGTAGGTACTCAATGAATATTTATTGAACAAATGAGTAAATGGACACTCTCCTGATCACCCCTGATGCTTCTTTTCATCCACTAGAGAGTGGAAAACAGATGCTAACACACCAAAAGATTCAAGAGTAGATAGTATAAATTAAAAGAAAGGTCACATTCAAGATAGCAGAGCTGCCTTTGCGGAGCTAACAGGAGGCTGTCTTCCCAGGAGCCTTGGAGAGACAGCCCATGAGGGTGACAGCCCAGCAGTGACAGGACAAGACCGCTGCAGTGACAGGGCAGCAATAAGGCCTCCCTAACAAACAGTCAGACATTTCTATCTGAACGTCCTGACAATACCACAACTCTACAGGTCCCAGAGCAAGCTCACAGTCTTTTTTAATCTCTATGACCTCCAAGTGTTCTTATTTCTGGGTGTTTCCCAGGATCCTAACTTTGGAGTTAAGATTTCTCTGCCTTAAGTTCCTACCAGTTGATAAAGCAAACACTGAGATGGGTTTCTCATGTTACTGCTGCCTGAATTCCAATCACATCAAGTCCCCCACCTGGGCGACTGCAAAAAGTGTCTTGAGTTACCTTCCAGTTTCTGGCCTCTCACTTTTCCTTACCCAGGCGTGCGTGCGCCCAGTTGCTTCAGTCGTATCCAGTTCTTTGTGACGCCATGAACTGTAGCCCACCAGTCTCCTCTGTCCATGGCATTCTCCAGGCAAGAATACTGGAGTGGGTTGCCATTCCCTACTCAGGGGATCTTCTCCACTCAGGGATTGAATCCACGTCTCCTGTGTCTCCTGCCTTGCCGGCAGATTTTTTACTGCTGAGCCTCAGGGAAAGCCCTTTTCTTGTCTATACTGAATCTCAAACACTTTTCTTCAAAAACAAATACCTGAGCTCCTGGGAGGTACAGTGGTTAAGATTTCCAGCTTCTAATGCAGGGGACATGGGTTTGATCTTTGGTCAGGGAACTAAGGTCCCACATGCTCGCCACACAATGCAGCTTAAAAAAAAAACAAAACAAAACCCAAATGCCACTTATTATTATTATTATTTTGGCCACACCAAGTGGCATGAAGGATCTTAGTTCCCCACCAGGGATCAAATCTTTGCTCCCTGCAGTGGAAGCTCAGAATCTTAACCACTGGACCGCCAGGCAAGTCCCAGTACCACTTTTATAATCTCATCTCCTTCCTTTTCTGAAACCCTTCCAGCACACTGTCAGCAGAGGGTCCTGGAGCCCCGCACCTCGGCCCTGTCTCATCCACCCTGTCTCCTTCAGCTTCACATCTAATGCCTGACACTCTCCCAGGCCATTTCTCCTCCCCCTCCAGGGGAGGCAAATCCTACCCTCTCCTTCCAGACGCCCAGGCCCTCCAGCCTCTTGTTCAGGCTGGACCGTCTTCCCTTCTCTTTCTCCTATTTGACCTCTTCTATACGTCACAGGTCAGCTTAAGTCTCAAGGCTTTCATAAAAATCCCTTAATTATCTCAGCACACAGCGCAGACTCGGTGTTGAAAGAACTTGAACTTCAGAACGTGGCCCTCTTTGCGGCTCAGGAGAATGAGGCTGATGGCCAGAGACCCAGCTTCCTTTCTGAAGCTGTCACTTTTCCTTAACGGTTTGTCATGGTGATCATTATCCCATCTGTGTTCTCACTGCTTCCCGTCTTCCCAACCAAGCAGCCTGGCTCCAAGAGGACAAGGAGATCTATGAGGCTTCTTCTGTCACAACCGCAACTTCTCACTCTGTGGCAGGTTCAAAGGTTCTCAGTAAATGGTTCCTATTGAAAGAAACCCAGAGAAAGTGGGTCACAGCGAGTGTAAGGTAATAAAAGTACAGGAGAAAGAATTTGACTGTGGGTCTTTCCAATCACTGCCAGGTAACAAGTGGCCTAATTTTCAGTGACCCATCCCAGCTTGCAACCATCAGGCAACCTGGTCTAACACAACACTCCTACAGGCTGGTTCCTTGGTGCCTGAAGGAGCTGGTGGCCAGAGGCTATTTCCTGAGCACACTCCTCATAGCTAGACAGTGGAACAGGATGAATAATGATCCCACGAAGAAAGAACGTCCACCTCCTAAACCCATCGTTATGACTTTTTTCAAAAAGGGTATCACAGATGTAATTAAGGATCATGATATGAGATCATCCTGGATTATGCAGGTTGGTCTTAAATCTGATGGCATGTCCATAGAAGGGACAGAAAAGCAGACAAGACAGAGATGAGAAGGCCACATGAAGATAAACACACAGATTGGAGTTATGCAGACACAAGCCTGGAGCCAACAGCAGCTGGAAGAGGCCTGGATGGATTCCGCCTCCAGTCTTCAGAGGGCATGTTGTCCTGCTGACACCTTGATTTCAGACTTCCGGCCTCCAGAACTGTGAGAGAATACATTTCTATTGATTTAAGTTACTTAATGTCTGGGACTTTGTTTCAGCAGCCTTAGGACAATCTTACAAACAGCAAGTGCTTCCTGGAAGAAAGACCTGGGAAGCCCATCTGTCTTCTTCCACACTGTCCACAAAGACGTTCGTGGAGCCATCAAACATTAACAGGTCCGGGTAGCCTGATAGTCTGGGTGTTGGGAGAGTATTCCCAGGATGCAGGATATACCCAGAGGAGAAACTCTCATCCAGTCAGTGTCAGAATGGGGATGAGGGCAAGAGGAAAGGGGCAAAGAGAAGCAAGGGAGGAGTTCAAGGAAGGTTTCTGGGGGGACAAAACTCTGCAGTGAGCAGTCAGCTGGGTGAGGGGTTGGAAGAGCTGTCACACAGGTGGCAGAGCACAGCAGTCACTGTTAACAGAGAACCGAGCGTGTGGTAAGGAGGCCAGGAGTCTAGGTACGGGTCAGGTCTCTGGGGGCTTTGCAGACCATGGTAAGAAATACAGACTTTTTTCTTAGAGGAGATTGTTAGCTGGGGAAGTAGCAGCCCGTGTCTGGGCATGTATGTTTGCATTTCTTGGTTGTTGCTGTAAACGAGAAGGACTCTTTCTTTCTTCCCTTCTAGGTTCTTTGGCTGGCCTAATAATTAAATACATATGATAGATCAACAGGAGTAAAACCTAATTTAATTGCACATATGTACAGAAACTCATGGAGAAAGAAATGGCAACCCACTCCAGTACTCTTGCCTGGAAAATCTCATGGACGGAAGAGCCTGGTAGGCTACAGTCCATGGGGTCATGAAGAGTCGGACACGACTGAGCGACTTCACTTTCACTTTCATGCATTGGATAAGGAAATGGCAACCCACTCCAGTGTTCTTGCCTGGAGAATCCCAGGGACGGGGGATTCTCCATCTATGGGATCTGGTGAGCTGCCATCTATGGGATCTCACAGAGTCAGACACGACTGAAGCAACTTAGCAGCAGCAGCAGCAACAGAAACTCATAAAAATATGAGATTCAGAGAATTGACCAAAGCAGGCAGCTTTTATATCATTTAGACGAAGAAACAATAAATTTGTGAGGAGCTGACAAGGCAAAGGGATTTGGGCTTGGGATCAATTCAGTTTAGTTCAGATCCTCAGTCATGTCTGACTCTTTGCAACCCGTGGATTGCAGCATGCCAGGCTTCCCTGTCCAGCACCAACTCCCAGAGCTTGCTCAAACTCTTGTCCATTGAGTTGGTGATATCATCCAACATCTCATCCCCTGTTATCACCTTCTCCTCCTGCCCTCAATCTTTCCCAGCATCAGGGTTTTTTCCAGTGAGTCAGTTCTTGGCATCAGTGGTCAAAGGAGCTTCAGCTTCAGTATCACTCCTTCCAATGAATATTCAGGACTAATTTCCCTTAGGATTGAATCTCTTTCTGGTTGGATCTCTTTGCAGTCCAAGGGACTCTCAATAATATTCCTCAAAATCAAGTTCAAAAGCATCAGTTCTTCGGCACCCAGCTTTCTTGACAGTCCAACTCTCACATCCATACATGACCACTGGAAAACTATAGCATTGACTAGATGGACTTTTGTTGGTAAAGTAATGTCTCTGCTTTTTAATATGCTGTCTAAGATTGTCAAAGCTTATCTTCCAAGGAGCAAGTGTCTTTTAATTTCTGGGCTGCAATCACCATCTACAGTGATTTTGGAGCCCTAGAAAAAGTTTGTCACTGTTTCCATTGTTTCTCCATCTATTTGCCATGAAGTGATGGGACTGGATGCCTTGATCTTAGTTTCTTGAATGTTGAGTTTTAAGCCAACTTTTCATTCTCTTCTTTCAATTTCATCAAAAGGCTCTTTAATTCCTCTTCACTTTCTGCCATAAGGGTAGTATCACTGCATATCTGAGGTTATTGCTATTTGTCCCGGCAGGCTTGATTCCAGTCTGTGCTTCATCCAACCGGGCATTTGGCATGATGTGCTCTGCATATACAGTGGAAGTGAGAAATAGATTCAAGAGGTTAGATCTGATAGACAGAGTGCCTGAAGAACTATGGATAGAGGTTCATGACATTGTACAGGAGACAGAGATCAAAACCATCCCTAAGCGAAAGAAATGCAAAAAAGCAAAATGGCTGTCTGAGGAAATAGCTTTGAAAAGAAGAGAAGTGAAAGGCGAAGGAGAAAAGGAAAGATAAACCCATTTGAATGCAGAGTTCCAAAGAATAGCAAGGAGAGATTAGATAGCCTTCCTCAGTGATCAATGCAAAGAAAATGAGGAAAACAATAGAATAGGAAAGACTAGAGATCTCTTCCAGAGACGGCAATGGCACCCCACTCCAGTACTCTTGCCTGGAAAATCCCATGGATGGAGAAGCCTGGTAGGCTGCCGTCTATGGGGTCGCACAGAGTCAGACATGACTGAAGCAACTTAGCAGCAGCAGCAGAGATCTCTTCAAGAAAATTATAGATACCAAGGGAACATTTTGACACAGCTGAGCGACTTCACTTTCACTTTTCACTTTCATGCACTGGAGAAGGAAATGGCAACCCACTCCAGTGTTCTTGCCTGGAGAATCCCAGGGATGGGGGAGCCTGGTGGGCTGCCGTCTGTGAGGTCGCACAGAGTCAGACACGACTGAAGTGACTTAGCAGCAGCAGCAGAGATCTCTTCAAGAAAATAATAGGTACCAAGGAAACATTTCATGCAAAGATGGGCTCAATAAAGGACAGAAATGGTATGGATCTAACAGAATTAGAAGATATTTAGAAGAGGTGGCAAGAATACACAAGAACTATACAAAAAAGATCTTCATGACCTGGATGATCACAATGGTTTGATCACTCACTTAGAGCCAGACATCCTGGAATGTGAAGTCAAGTGGGCCTTAGGAAGCATCACTACAAATAAAGCTAGTGGCTATGCTATGCTATGCTAAGTCACTTCAGTCGTGTCCGACTCTGTAACCCCACAGACGGCAGCCCACCAGGCTCCCCCGTCCCTGGGATTCTCCAGGCAAGAACACTGGAGTGGGTTGCCATTTCCTTCTCCAATGCATGAAAGTGAAAAGAGAAAGTGAAATCGCTCAGTCATGTCCGACTCTTAGCAACCCCATGGACTGCAGCCTACCGGGCTCCTCCGCCCGTGGGATTTTCCAGGCAAGAGTCCTGGAGTGGGGTGCCATTGAGACATTTCAAATCCTGAAAGATGATGCTGTGAAAGTGCTGCACTCAATATGCCAGCAAATTTGGAAAACTCAGCAGTGGCTATAGGACTGGAAAAGGTCAGTTTTCATTCCAATCCCAAATAAAGGCAATACCAAAGAATGCTCAAACTACCACACAACTGCACTCATCTCACACGCTAGCAAACTAATGCTCAAAATTCTCCAAGCCAGTCTTCAACAAGACATGAACTGTGAACTTCCAGATGTTCAAATTGCATTTAGAAAAGGCAGGAGAACCAGAGATCAAATTGCCAACATCCTCTGGATCATCAAAAAAGCAGGAGTTCCAGGAAAGCATCTATTTCTGCTTTACTGACTATGCCAAAGCCTTTGACTGTGTGGATCACAATAAACTGTGGAAAATTCTGAAAGAGATGGGCATACCAGACCACCTGACCTGCCTCTTGAGAAACCTATATGCAGGTCAGGAAGCAACAGTTAGAATTGGACATGGAACACAGACTGGTTCCAAATAGGAAAAGGAGTACATCAAGGCTGTATATTGTCACTGTGCTTATTTAACTTATATGCAGAGTACATGCCTATAAGAGAAACATGCATATGCAGAGAAATGCTGGGCTGGAGAACACCGAGAGAAATATCAATAACCTCAGATATGCAGATGACACCACCCTTATGGCAGAAAGCAAAGAACTGAAGAGCCTTTTGATGAAAGAGGAGACTGAAAAAGTTGGCTTAAAGCCCAACATTCAGAAAACTAAGATCATGCCATCTGGTCCCATCACTTCATGGCGAATAGATGGGGAAACAGTGGCTGACCTTATTTTTTTGGCCTCCAAAATCACTGCAGATATTGAATGCAGCCATGAAATTAAAAGACGCTTGCTCCCTGGAAGAAAAGGTATGACCAACCTAGACAGCATATTAAAAAGCAGAGACATTACTTTACCAACAAAGGTCCACCTAGTCAAGGCTATGGTTTTTCCAGTGGTCATGTATGGATGTGAGTGTTGGACTGTGAAGAAAGCTGAGCACCAAAGAATTGATGCTTTTGAACTGTGGTGTTGGAGAAGACTCTTTTTTTTTTTTTCTAATTAGAAACATTTTATTTTAAATGTGCCAAAAAAACCAATTAACCTAGGAGTAAATCAAAATTGTATTTTACTCTGTAACATTAGTATCATTTTGATAGTGGGAACCCTCCAATAAATCTCCCTTATAAAATGTAAAAAAAAACTTTTCCTAAAGGTGAACTTGAGCCCTCCTCTCTTCCTTGGGAAAACTTCTTTTTGAGTGGGATCTTCGGCGCGACCTGATCTCCACCTACGATCTCGTCCTATAAAGATCGTCTGTGAGCTGATCTATCACGATCTTTCGCGGGTGCTGATTTACCTCCTCCCCTGCTCCTGCTGCGTGAGCGAGCTACCTCTGATCTCGATGTGATCTAGCGTGACCTGCTTCTTCTCGGCAGCTAGCGTGACATCATAGCATCCCTTTCGCCACCTCATACATCTATCTTGGGATCAAGGGACGTGGGGCAGGTGGTCTATCAAACGGATCTCCGGGCCTTTTTCAACTCTCACTCGGGAACCACAAAAACCTTTCCATCCACCTCGAACTGCATCTTCTCATCTCTAGGGTCTTCATCAAGCATCCTGGGGTTCTGCTCACATTCTCAGGCCCATAATACTGAAAGCCCTTTCTAACTCTCCTTTGCCAGCACCAGTTCCCAGGTTACCAACATACTTGGTTTCTCCTCCATACCGCCCGTACCCGACTATGACTGACCTGCGAGCAGCCCCAGAGACGATAACAAAAACCAACCTAACTCCTCACTCCCAACTCCCGCTGCACCACCTGGAGAAGACTCTTGAAAGTCCCTTGGATTGCAAGGAGATCCAACCAGTCAATCCTAAAGGAAATGAGTCCTGAATATTCATTGGAAGGACTGATGGTGGAGCTGAAACTCCAATACTTTGGCCACCTGTTGCGAAGAACTGACTCATTTGAAAAGACCCTGATGCTGGGAAAATTGAAGATGGGAGGAGAAGGGGACGACAGAGGATGAGATGGTTGGATGGCATCACCGACTCAATAGACATGAGTTTGAGTAGGCTCTGGGAGTTGGTGATGGACAGGGAAGCCTGGAGTGCTGCAATCCATGGGGTCTCAAAGTGTCGGACAAGACTGAGTGACTGAACTGAACTCTGTGTATTCTTGCCACCTCCTGTTAATATCTCCTGCTTCTGTTAGGTCCATACCATTTTGTCCTATATTGTGCCCATCTTTGCATGAAAGGTTCCCTTGGTATCTCTAGTTTTCTTGAAGAAATCTCTAGTCTTTCCCATTTTAATGTTTTCCCCTATTTCTTTGCATTGATCACTGAGGAAGGCTTTCTTGTCTCTGCTTGCTATTCTTTAGAACTCTGCATTCAAATGGGTATAGCTTTCCTTTTCTCCTTTGCCTTTCATTTCTCTTTTCTCAGCTATTTGTAAGTCTTCCTCAGACAACCATTTTGTCTTTTTGCATTTCTTTTTCTTGAGGATGATTTTGATCACCACCTCCTGTACAATGTTACGATCTTCTGTCCATAGTTCTTCAGGCACTCTGTCTATCAGATCTAGTTCCTTGAATTTATTTCTCACTTCCACTGTATAATCATAAGGGATTTGATTTAGGTCATACCTGAATGGTCTAGTGCTTTTCCCTACTTTCTTCAATTTAAGTCTGTATTTGGCAATAAGGAGTTCATGATCTGAGCTACAGTCATCTCCTGGTCTTGTTTTTTCCTGACTGTAAAGAGCTTCTCCATCTTCAGTTGCAAAGAATGTAATCAATCTGATTTCAATATTGACCATCTGGTGATGTCTGTGTGTAGTAGAGTCATCTCTTGTGTTGTTGGAAGAGAGTGTTTGCTATGACCTGTGTGTTCTCTTGGCAAAAAACTTTGTTAGCCTTTGTCCTACTTCGTTTTGTACTCCAAGCCCAAATTTGCCTGTTACTCCAGGCATCTCTTGACTTCCTTCTTTTGCATTCCATTTTCCTGTCATGAAAAGGACATCTTTTTTTGGTGTTAGTTCTAGAAAGTCTTGTAGGTCATCATAGAGCCATTCAACTTCATCTTCTTTGGCATTAGTGGTTGCAGCATAGATTTGTCATATTGAATGGCTTGCCTTAGAAACAGAGATCATTCTATTGTTTTTGAGATTGTACACAAGTAATGCATTTCAGCTTCTTTTGTTCCCTATGAGGACTGTGGCTGATGGGCTGCTGTCTATGGGGTCGCACAGAGTCGGACACGACTGAAGTGACTTAGCAGCAGCAGCAGCAGCGTTTCTTCTAAAGGATTCCTGCCCATAGTAGTTGACATAATGGTCATCTGCATTAAATTTGTCCATTCCAGTCCATTTAAGTTTACTGATTCCGAAAATGTCAACGTTCACTCTTGCCATCTCCTGTTTGACCACTTCCAATTTACCTTGAGTCATGGACCTAATATTCCAGGTTCCTATGCAATATTGCTCTTTACAGCATAGGGCTTTACTTTCATCACCAGTCACATTCACAACTATGTGTTGTTTTCACTTGGCTCAGCCTCTTCATTTTTTCTGGAGCTATTTCTCCACTCTTCTCCAGTAGTGTATTGGGCACCTACCGACAAGGGAATTTCATCTTTCAGTGTCATATCTTTTTGCTTTTCATACTGCTCATGGGATTCTCAAGGCAAGCATACTGAAATGGTTTGCCATTCCCTCTTCCAGTGGACCATGTTTTGTGATCCAAACATGGATTGTAAACTGATAAATAAATGAGAAGTTTTGTTTATATAACTTTCTTGGCCCTAAACTTCCTATGTTTGGTATAAAGATAACTTTCTTCCTCCTGATCCAGGGAGGGTCCATTTTATTTCCTGTTTTCAGGGGAACAAAAGAGGGTCAGAATGTCCTTCCTGCACTGGTGTTTACAAAACAAATTTAATTCAATTAATCAATGTTCCAAAATGATGTATTGTGTGGTGATGAATCCTGCCCCCTCCTTAAATGGAGCAGAACCCTGTGGGGCCCTGCAGGTACAAATTCTCTCTCTGTCCCCCACTTCTTGTTTGTAGGAAACACACTCCATTCAGCCTCCTTATCTTCCCTGAGTTTCACAGGGCAGATTCAAAGCTTTGCTTATCAGTAAGGAAGAGAGAAAATACAGAAACTAAGGAGGAGCAGTCAAGAAACAATAGGAGCTGCCCACCCCCAGGGATGGACCCTGGCTCCTCCTCAAGAAATATATGTATTTATTATGTATATATATATGTATGTGTATATGTGTGTGTGTGTGTGTGTGTATGTGTTATATAAAAACCTTTGATGAAAGGTGGTAATTCCAGGCTGAGCACAAGATTTCTGGAGCACCACCCTGTTACCTTACCACTGACCAATCAGAAGAAAGTCTGCATACCGTGAAAGATAAAGAAGATGCTGACCTCCTCCCTAAATGATCCTCTCTTTGAAAACTTTTATGGTTGATTGAAATCTTTGGAGTTGGTTTTTGAACACAAGTCCGCCATCTCCCCGTGTCACTGGCCTTCAGAATAAAGCAACCATTCCATTCCCACCAGCACTTACCTCTTGAGCACTGGCTTTAATACTTGAGCAGCTGAATTACAGCTCAGTAACAATGGCACCCCACTCCAGTACTCTTGCCTGGAGAATCCCATGGACGGAGGAGCCTGGAGGGCTGCAGTCCATGGGGTCGCTGAGGGTCGGACACGACTGAACGACTTCACTTTCACTTTTCACTTTCATGCATTGGAGAAGGAAATGGCAACCCACTCCAGTGTTCTTGCCTGGAGAATCCCAGGGACAGGGGAGCCTGGTGGGCTGCCGTCTATGGGGTCGCACAGAGTCAGACACGACTGAAGTGACAGCATAGCATAGCTTAACACTCCTTAGCACAATGAGATTTTCTATCAGCATATAGCAGCATGCTTACAGAGATGCTTAATGTCCTGCAATGTGAAGAGACAGTCCAGCACAATGAAGACCTTCTTGTCCCTCCCAAACTTTCAAAAGAGCTCTACCCAGTTGAGAAAACTGCTGGCGATAATAGAAAACCCTTGAAGGGGTTTCAACATGGAACTGACAAAATTGGGAACTGCAAACAGATGGCTGTGGTACAATGGGAGTGTAAGATTCAGAAAGACAGAGGTAGTGTTAAGAAAAATTAGGAGGCCACAGTTCAAGTACAATGAAAGTGTGAAAAAGATGAAAACTTGAGCCAGCCAGGAAGGAAGGATGGCAGGAGAAAGAGTGGGGGTGTAAGGACCAGAGCACAGCCATGTTAGGCTTCAAACACCAGGCCTAGGTATCGATATACTTAGGTTTTGCTTTCTTGAAAAAACCCAACCCCAGTTCCAGGAAACCGCCCTAGAAAACCCTGCGAAAATACCCATGCGCTTATATAGATGTTTGTGTTTGAAATTGGCTGTTTCCTGTGCGCGCCAATGCAAACAGCCAATCCCCAGTGAACGCCTAATCTGCAAGCAGAAACTTGTAGGGTAACAGTCTTGCCCTATATAAGACAAGTAATCCAGAGCTCGGGGCTCTTGTTGAGACTCCACTGCATTGGATGAGACTTGAGCCCTAGCTCGAGCTAGAAATAAACTCCTTCATGCTTTTGCAGTACTGCGAGCGACTCACTCTCTCGGTCTTGGGATTGGAGACCTGGGCAAAACAGGGGAAGGGATGGGGAGGCAAATTTAGCAGATATTTAGGTTAAAAGTGCATGAATTTTCATTTGAAAAAGAGATTGCATCTCAAATTTCTAGTACAGAGGTGTCACTAACAGATATAAAGAATGAAAAAGGAGTTATCAGGTCATAATTCGATTTGGGGATTGTTGATATATCTACGAGATAGCTAAACAGAAATGCATATTCAGATCAGATCAGATCAGTTGCTCAGTCATGTCCGACTCTTTGTGACCCCATGAATCGCAGCACGCCAGGCCTCCCTGTCCATCACCAATTCCCAGAGGTCACTCAGACTCACATCCATCAAGTCGGTGATGCCATCCAGGCATCTCATCCTCTGTCCTCCCCTTCTCCTCTTGCCCCCAATCCCTCTCAGCATCAGAGTCTTCTCCAATGAGTCAACTCTTCGAATGAGGTGGCCAAAATACTGGAGTTTCAGCTTTAGCATCATTCCTTCCAAAGAAATCCCAGGGCTCATCTCCTTCAGAATGGACTGGTTGGATCTCCTTGCAGTCCAAGGGACTCTCAAGAGTCTTCTCCAACACCACAGTTCAAAAGCATCAATTCTTCGGCGCTCAGCCTTCTTCACAGTCCAGCTCTCACACCCATACATGATCACAGGAAAAACCATAGCCTTGACTAGACGGATCTTTGTTGGCAAAGTAATGTCTCTGCTTTTGAATATGCTATCTAGGTTGGTCATAACTTTCCTTCCAAGGAGTAAGCGTCTTTTAATTTCATGGCTGCAGTCACCATCTGCAGTGATTTTGGAGCCCAGAAAAATGAAGTCTGACACTATTTCCACTGTTTCTCCATCTATTTCCCATGTAGTGATGGGACCGAATGCCATGATCTTTGTTTTCTGAATGTTGAGCTTTAAGCCAACTTTTTCACTCTCCTCTTTCACTTTCATCAAGAGGCTTTTGAGTTCCTTTTCACTTTCTGCCATAAGGGTGGTGTCATCTGCATATCTGAGGTTATTGATATTTCTCCCGGCAATCTTGATTCCAGCTTGTGTTTCTTCCAGTCCAGCATTTCTCATGATGTACTCTGCATATAAGTTAAATAAACAGGGTGACAATATACAGCCTTGACGTACTCCTTTTCCTATTTGGAACCAGTCTGTTGTTCCATGTCCAGTTCTAACTGTTGCTTCCTGACCTGCATACAAATTTCTCAAGAGGCAGATCAGGTGGTCTGGTATTCCCATCTCTTTCAGAATTTTCCACAGTTTATTGTGATCCACACAGTCAAAAGCTTTGGCATAGTCAATAAAGCAAAAATATATGTTTTTCTGGAACTCTCTTGCTTTTTTCCATGATCCAGTGGATGTTGGCAATTTGATCTCTGGTTCCTCTGCCTTTTCTAAAACCAGCCTGAAATGCACATTAGGCAGTTGAAATCTACTAACATTTAAAGGACAATGGCACCCCACCCCAGTACTTTTGCCTGGAAAATCCCATGGAGGGAGGATCCTGTTAGGCTCCAGTCCATGGGGTCGCTAAGAGTCAGATACGACTGAGCGACTTCACTTTCACTTTTCACTTTCATGCATTGGAGAAGGAAATGGCAACCCACTCCAGTATTCTTGCCTGGAGAATCCCAGGGACGGGGGAGCCTGGTGAGCTTCCGTCTATGGGGTCGCACAGAGTCAGACACGACTGAAGCGACTTAGCAGTAGCAGTAGCAGTGAACATTGTAATCTCTAAGGAGAGTATTTTCAAGCGACCAGCAGAAGATGTTTTCCTTAAATGGACAATTTGAAGCCTGGAAAATAATGGATTGGGTGCTTATAATTTAGTGCAAAGCACAGACTGGTTGAAACCAGATGGCTGATGGTTGAGATACCTGGAATTTCACCCTGTTACCTCATCACCAGCCAATCACACACCTTGCAGTCCTTCCCCCAATTTTCCCTTTAAAAATTCTTCCTGGAAGACTATGAGGGAATTTGGGTGTGTGGGGCATAAGCCATCCATTCACTCTGTGGTTTCTTTAAATAAAAGACGGAAGAAACTCTTGAACTTTAAATGAAGGGCTTTGTTTGCACTCAAATTAGTTTACAAAGCAAGATAACTGCTCAGGTGCTCAGGGTTCTGCCTCTTGACTAATAAGGAACTAGAGTGTTCTTATGAAACTGTCAGAAAAACACAGCATTGGAGTATTTAGACAACTAAGACTGGAATAAAGATTGACTCTTGGCCTTCAAAAGAAGAATCTATCCCAAAGAAGATGATATTTCATTTTCAAAATATTTTTCTTCACTGTACTTACTACCCAGAGTACTTGAGATGTTTCTATTATCTTATCCTTGATTGTAAAAATATCTTCAGTATTTTGCTTCAGTTTAGTGAGGCTAAATTTTCTCATACTGTTCATTTTCTTTAACTATTTCCCATCTATGAAAGATCCCAAAAGTTCTAAGAACTCTTTCTCATTTCGGTAACTTTATGTAAAACCCATGGAGAGAAAGATCAAATCTGCCTGGTTCACACTGAATCCCCAATAGCCAGCACACTATCATGCATGTAGTAGGCGTGAAAATGCACAGGACCCTGTGGGGCCCTCCTCTGTACAAAAGCCTTTCTGTGTCCCTCATCTCTGGTTTCTAGGAAAAAGGCTTCAGTCCCACACCTTCCCTGAATTAAACAGTTACTAATTAGGGAAGTGAAGAGTGCAAAGACAAAGGAAAAGCACTTAAGAAATAATAGCACAGCAGTAAAAAAAGTTATAGCTCCTGCTCAAGGGATAAACACAGCAATCTGACACATATCTCCGAGTTTTACAGGAACTAAGGCACCTACCCAGAATGGGTAACTTCTGCCTGAAAACAAGCACGTTGGAAACGCCAAACTGGTTGAAACCAGATGGTTGAGATTCCTGGAATTTCACTCTGTTACCTCATCACCAGCCTATAGCCCTGCCTACAAGTTGCGCCTTTAAAAACTCTTCCCTGAAGACTATGAGGGAGTTTGGGTATTTTGGGCACAAATCACACTTTCTCCTTCCTTGGCTTTCATAATAAAATTTTCTCTCTCCAACCTCCTATGTTTTGGTTTATTTGAACTCTGTGTATTTAGCACAGGAACTTGACTTTGACAACAGGCACCCAATAAGAGTTCCAAAAAATAGCAAAGAGAGATAAGAAAGCCTTCCTCAGTGATCAATGCAAAGAAATAGAGGAAAACAATAGAATGGGAAAGACTAGAGATCTCTTCAAGAAAATTAGAGATATCAAGGAAACATTTCATGCAAAGATGGGCTCAATAAAGGACAGAAATGGTAGGGACCTAACAGAAGCAGAAGATATTAAGAAGAGGTGGCAAGAATACACAGAAGAACTGTACAAAAAAGATCTTCACAACCCAGATAATCACGATGGTGTGATCACTGACCTAGATAGAGCCAGACATCCTGGAATGTGAACTCAAGTGGGCCTTAGAAAGCATCACTACAAACAAAGCTAGTGGAGGTGATGGAATTCCAGTTCCATTGAGCCATTTCAAATCCTGAAAGATGATGCTGTGAAAGTGCTGCACTCAATATGCCAGCAAATTTGGAAAACTCAGCAGTGGCCACAGGACTGGAAAAGGTCAGTTTTCATCCCAATCCCAAAGAAAGACAATGCCAAAGAATGCTAAAACTACCACACATTTGCACTCATCTCACATGCTAGTAAAGTGATGCTTAAAATTCTCCAAGCCAGGTTTCAGCAATACGTGAACCATGAACTTCCAGATGTTCTAACTGGATTTAGAAAAGGCAGAAGAACCAGAGATCAAATTGCCAACACCCTCTGGATCATCCAAAAAGCAAGAGAGTTCCAGAAAAACATCTATTTCTGCTTTATTGACTATGCCAAAGCCTTTGACTGTGTGGATCACAATAAACTGTGGAAAATTCTGAAAGAGATGGGAATACCAGACCACCTGACCTGCCTCTTGAGAAACCTATATGCAGGTCAGGAAGCAACAGTTAGAACTAGACATGAAACAGCAGACTGGTTCCAAATAGGAAAAAGAGTATGTCAAGGCTGTATATTGTCACCCTGTTTATTTAACTTATATGCAGAGTACATGATGAGAAACGCTGGGCTGGAGGAAACACAAGCTGGGATCAAGATTGCTGGGAGAAATATCAATCCCCTCAGATATGCAGATGACACCACCTTTATGGCAGAAAATGAAGAAGAACTAAAGAGCCTCTTGATGAAAGTGAAAGAGGAGATGAAAAAGTTGGCTTAAAGCTCAACATTCAGAAAACTAAGATCATGGCATCGGGTCCCATCACTTCTTGGCAAATAGATGGGGAAACAGTGGAAACAGTGGCTGACTTTATTTTTCCGGGCTCCCAAATCACTGCAGATGGTGATTGTAGCCATGAAATTAAAAGATGCTTGCTCTTTGGAAGGAAAGTTATGACCAACCTAGACCGCATATTGAAAAGCATAGATGTTACTTTGTCAACAGTGGTCCATCTAGTCAAGGCTATGGTTTTTCCAGTAGTCATGTATGGATGTGAGAGTTGGACTATAAAGAAAGTTGAGCACCGAAGAATTAATGCTTAATTAATGCTTTTGAACTGTGGTGTTGGAGAAGACTCTTGAGAGTCCCTTGGACTGCAAAGAGATCCCGCCAGTCCATCCCAAATGAGATAAGTCCTGAGTATACATTGGAAGGACTGATGTTGAAGCTGAAACTCCAATACTTTGGCCACCTGATGTGAAGAGCTAACTCATTGGAAAAGACCCTGATGCTGGGAGAGATTGAGGGCAGGAGGAGAAGGGACTGACAGAGGATAAGATGGTTGGATGGCATCACTGACTCAATGGACATGGGTTTGGGTAGACTCCGGGAGTTGGTGATGGACAGGGAGGCCTGGCGTGCTGTGGTTCATGGGGTCACAATGAGTCGGACACGACTGAGTGACTGAACTGAACTGAACCCAATAAGAAAATGATTTCTAAAATATACTTTCATTCCAGTAAGTGAGAGAGATGGATGTTAAACAACTAACTACAGCAGTAAACCTTGAATTGCTTTTTGATGAAGTCTTCCAAGGGGAGGTTTCTATGAGAAGGGACACCCCATAGGATTGATCTTTTCTGGGGAGAGTAAGGCTGAGGAAGAATCATTTGAACTAAAATCTAAAGGCTAAAATGAATAGCTGTTAAGACAGGAAGCAGGAGGACAGAGGCAGTGATAGGTAAGGGTTATGAGGGATGGTACAGATGTGTGATATAAATAGGAGATTAGGAAAGAGAAAGAGGCTTGACTCTGTCAGCCTCAGTTTTATGATCTGTAAAGAGGAGCTGCACTCTGATATCTAAGCTCTTTGACTACGTGGGTTTGAAATAATCAAGAGAAGTTGTATGAAGGCCTTGGACTGAGTCTGGGTTGTGAAAATAATAGATGAGGCTTTAAAGGAAAGGGGGATGAGAGGAGGGAAGACTTACTTAGGTGGAGACACTCTGAGCAAAGTTATGGGAGCAGGAAGGAGCATGGACCTTCTGGAGAGAGAGGGATACGATTTGCCTCTTCAGCAAGGGGAGGAGAAATTTAGGAATAAAAGAAGACGAAAATATATGATAAAAGTTATTAGGGCAAATCATTTACTGAGCCAGGAATAGGTGATCTCATACAATATCACAAAACTCTCTGAGACCAGGACTGTACTCTTATGGTCCTAATTTTACAACTGAGAACATTGAGGCACAAAGAAATGGAAGAACGTGTCCAAAGACATATGACAATCGAGTGATGGGGCCAGGAATGCCACGTGGGTGATCCCACTCCCCAGAAACCCCTGGGAGAACAGGGGCAGGGGGCACTCAAAACCTGTGTGGTGCATTTCTTATCACAGTCCTCAACAAGTACTTCCCAACATGACCAAGATTTTAATCTCCTTTCTCCCCAGTAAGAGAGAACCCTCTCTCTTACTTTATAAGCCCTCTGAGCACAAGAAGAAAAATTCCATCAAGTTTCTTATAATTTATTATAGTTGTAAAGCCTAGACAAGGACTCAACCCTAAATTTTTTGCTGGAGAGAAGTCTAGATATCTGTCCCTTCCCTATGAAGTGAAACCAAGCAGTACTCTCTGGGGCTCCTGGATACAGAAGCCTTTCTGTGTCCCCTGAGAAATCTGTATGCAAGTCAAGAAGCAGCAGTTAGAATTGGACATGGAACAGCAGACTGGTTCCAAATTGGAAAGGAGTACATCAAGGCTGCATACCGTCCCGTCACCCTGCTTATTTAACTTATATGCAGAGTACATCATGCAAAATGCCAGGCTGTGGATGAAGCAAAAGCTAGAATCAAGATTGCCGGGAGAAATATCAATAACCTCAGATACGCAGATGACACCGCCCTTATGGCAGAATGTAAAGAACTACAGAGTCTTTTGATGAAAGTGAAAGAGGAGACTGAAAAAGTTGGCTTAAAACTACATTCAGAAAACTAAGATGATGCCATCCAGTCCCATCTTTTCATGGTAAACAGGTGGGTAAACAATGGAAATAGCGAGAGACTTTATTTTGGGGGCTCCAAAATCACTGCAGATGGTGACTGCAGCCAAGAAATTAAAAGACGCTTGCTCCTTGGAAGAAAAGTTATGACCAACCTAGACAGCATATTAAAAAGCAGAGACATTACTTTGTCAACAAAGGTCCATCTGGATATGAGAGATGGACTATAAAGAAAGCTGAGTGTAGAAGTATTGATGCTTTTGAACTGTGGTGTTGGAGAAGACTCTTGAGAGTCCCTTGGACTTCAAGGAGATCCAACCAGTCAATCCTAAAGGAAATCAGTCCTGAATATTCATTGGAAAGACTGATGCTGAAGCTGAAACTTCAATACTTTGGCCAACTGATGCAAAGAACTGACTCATTTGAAAAGACCCTGATGCTGGGAGAGATTGAGGGCAGGAGGAGAAGGGGATGACAGAAGGTGAGATGGTTGGATGGCATCACTGACTCAATGGACATGAGTTTGAGTAAGCTCTGGGAGTTGGTGATGAACAGGGAACCCTGGCATGCTGCAGTCCAGGGGGTCTCAAAGAGTCGGACGTGACTGAACGACTGAACTGAACTGGACTATATAGTGCATGGAGTTTTCCAGGCCAGAATACTGGAAAGAAGTTCCAAAGGCCAGGTTCAAACAGCTGCTTTTCAGGAAAGGGAGGAGAAGCAGAGACAAAGGGGGAACAGTCAAGAAACAATAGTACAGCCTTGGGACAGGATCCTGGTTCCCTGTCAAGGGAAACATACACTTAACCATATCATTGATCCCTTCTGCAAAATTAAAACTCCCAATGAATGGATGATGTTTACTACTTGAGGAAGCTTTCTTCAATCCAGAGAGCAGGTCACAGTTTGATAAGTTTGACAACCACAGGAACTCCTCAGGAGGACACCTGAGTCCAGAGTAAAGGCTCTGCAGGCCCTGCACACACCCTGGTATTTATCAGCAGCCCCACCTTTGAACTATTTCTATGTAACTCCTTATCAGATCCCTTGTGGGTTGGGATTAACAGTTTTGGCAGTTACAATCTCACTGTATCCATATTTGCCTGGCAAAGCAATAAAGCTATTCTTTTTCAACTTCACTGGAAACTATGTATCTGAAAGGCACTTAGGCACCAGCGCACAGAGGCTGCATCAAGAACCCCCTTCTGCTCACGTGCCCCTGCCAGCCTGGCGAGAAGTGGACACCTGAGTCAGGGTCGGCCTATGACCTTGAGACTAATTATTGATGGGATTCTTCCTAACAAAAATGATCTCTGTTAGACGGTATCCATGTCAACATTATCAGAGTCTGTCGTGTGTAGGGTCTGAAAATGAGATATTCAGAAAAAATCATCAGTCAGCAGCAAGACAGAGGCCAAATGACATTCAGAAAGAAGGCAGTAAGCAGAAACTGTAAATCAGAAAAAGAGAATAGAGTCAAATATTTGACTAAATATTTGACTGAAAAGTCAAATAAGGAGACGATGAAGCAGGGATAACTGAGTCAGCTGGTGGAATATACTAGGAAGAGATGGTGTGGCTTCTGGCAGGATGGGTTTTGTGGATGTGTGACCCATGTAGTCTCTCAGTCCTGAGCTCAGAGAACCTCCCACAGGCTATCATCACCTTAAACTTTTTGATAACTTAAAAGAAGGGCTCCACACTTTCATTTTGTACAGGGCCCTGCAAAATATAATAACAAAAGTGATTACAATGACAACAGTGATTACTATTAAAAAAAAAAAAAACAGAGCTGAGGACTTGGGCAGACTTGAAAACTGAGGAATGTCAATATTGTCTTCTCCTCCATCCCCTCCATCCTCAGTTCTCCAGACCCACCAATCAAGGCCCAGGTTGGACTCTGTCCATTGCCTCCAGGATAGTCTGCTTAGAACACAGGCCACACCACTCCATTTAAAACACTCCAGTGGCTTCCAATGCCCTTAGGTAAATGCCACAAATGATCATGAACTTGACACTCTCCAATTCTTCTATTCTTGTCTCAGAGACAAGTTAAAGACCAGCTTGAAGCAATTCCATTAGAGAAACCTCTGTGAGAGATACCAAAATACAACCTGGAACCAGACTGTCACCAGAGAGGGAGGGGATTTATGTATCCATATAGCTGGTTCACTTTGCTGTACAGCAGAAACTCAGGCAACATTATAAAGCAACTATTATTGTCGTTGTTGTTCAGTCGCCCAGTCATGTCCAACTCTTTGCTGGCCCCATGGACTACCGCACACCAGGCCTCCCTGTCCCTCACCATCTCCCGAAGTTTGCCCAAGTTCATGTCCAAAGCAACTATACTCCAACTGAAAAAACAAACAACACACACAGAGAGAAGTCTCTGCTCAGGGATTACTACAAGGAAATGACAACCTACTCCAGTATTCTTGCCTGGAGAATCCCATGGACAGAGGAGTCTGGCAGGCTACAGTCCATGGGGTCGCAAGAGTTGAACACGACTTAGCAACTAAACCACCACCATAGAGCTTAAGACCTTTGAGAGTGGGAGCAGGGAAATCATGACTCTCAAGAGCGGCAAGGAGAGGATGAGACTACCCAAAGGGGATACTGTAGGAAAAAGAGCTGATGGCTAGACTGAGATCTGAGGTCGGTTGAGAGGTACAGTATGAAGACGAAGAGCCTAGTTAACCACAGAATCTCTGCTTGGCTGAGTTGTCTGTGAAGCCTGAGGTCAGAGCTAAATTAGGATTGTGAAATAAATGAGCACAGCTTCCTCTTCTGCCTTTTTCCCAGGCAGCACTCAGCCTCTCATGTAAATAAATGTTGAGTAAATATTTAAAGAACAAAGCTTTAAAGGGTGCCAAGTTATTGAACTACAAAGCTGGGCATATTTCAGGCCAGTCATGCATACCCCTCGCTCCTCCTTCTCTGTTGGCTGGCTGTCTCTCTCTCTTTCTCTGCACACCTTCCTTTTCTGAGTCCCTGGAAAAAGTTACTGCAGGGACTTCTCAGAGGCTCTTTTCTTCTGCCTAGAAAGTGCATTCCTTCAGCATTTGTGGTCCAATAAGCTGTGGACAAGATGGCAAGTTCAGGTGGACAGAAAGAGTTGTAGGGGTGGCAGGTACAAGGCAGGATAAATTTCTCTCCAATTCCAAAAGGAAGCCCCCAGAACTGCAGAGAAGTATAAAAAATATGATGGAGTCTGGGTTCTTGCTCTGAGACATCTATATGGACCGTGCGCTTCTAAGTGATGGAGATGGGATCTCCAGGTTCTCTCTCTGCCTTCCCATTCCCAGCAGTGGCCAACTGCACAGACTGAAGCACTGATCTCCCTGTTGGATTCCTGGCCTCACCACTCAATGTTTATGTGTCCCTGGGCACGGTTCTGTTTCTTTTTTAAAAATTCATCCCTGTGCCTGGCTTCTCATCCATAAAGTTAGGATAACAGTAGTACAATGCCAACATTAGAGCTGATAATATTAAATGAGATAATCCAGCACCATACTTGCATAAACATTTTAATTATTAATACAATGTCTAACACCTGCTATTCCTTTGAATCACTCAACTCAATAAGTACCTCGAAGATGTTCCTTGCGTTGAATTGGATTGAATGCTGAGTCCCAAAAGGCTCCTTTCACTGTGATCTCACATCTCTCTAATTTCATTCCCTCCCTTGCCAGAACTACCTGAAGTCAAGAACGAAAGGAATAATCCAACTTCTCCATTCTTAGATCCCATAAGATATTTTGAATCACAAACAGAAGCAGAATGTCTTCTGATGGAATAGCCTATTATATTATTCTGAAAGGTTCTGTAGCAGTAAAAAGGAAAAAATAAAAAGAGAGAGAGAGAGAGAAATGAGGTTTTTTTTTTCTTTCCTTTTCCTGAGGACAAGGAAGATAAAGAGAAGAGTGAACAGGCCTGATCATTCCTAGCTTTTTTATTTTATTCCTAACTCTACATGTCTGTAACTAAGTTTGCTTTTCTGCCCCCCTTGACTCTGTAGGAGCTACACTTTGCACCTATTTTTCAATGACTCTATGTTAAATACATCCCGTATCTGGTGTTTGCCCTTACAAGATTCCTCCCTTTATAATTCTTCTTTTTTACAAATCAAAAAGAAGGCCACAGAACCACCGAACTGCCAGACTCAATTACTGGGTTACGGATGCCAGCCTATGACTTTGAAACAAAGTTAGAGGAAGAAATCAAGATCCTAACATCTTTGATCATCATTAGTGACTCCTGACTTCAAGCCTTCATCTTATATGAGCCCCGAGACTCATCATAAAGGGAGGGTGTGGAAAGGTATTCCCCTTTCTACCAGCTGACAATTAAAGCCACCTTTCTATTACCTCCAAACTCTGTCTCTGAACTTTTTATTCGGCTTCAGCAGGCAGAGAAAGCCAAGGTTTTGGCCAGCAACAGGTCTGAAAATATTTATCCACCACCATACTTAGTAAAAGAGGTCCAGTTTGCAAAGCAGGTAAAAGATACTATGAAGCTCTCTGTTAAGCAGAAGAGCGTCAGTTTGTGGGAATTTATCCTGTGCGGTTCACGAGGCCCCAGGGCCGTGATGTTGCCATTTAAACATTTGCAGAAATAGCACGGAGAGCAAAGTTGACATCTGAAAGAATGAGTGGCCCCGGTGCTGCCTTTTTGTTTGCCTGGAAAGATCACAGCATATGAATCAGAGCTTCTCCTAATTCTTCCTCAGTGGCTGCCACAACTGTCTGAATACACCAGCCTTCCGCCCTCTGGATGGTTTATATAGTGATAATGGAGTGAATTTTAATAGAGTCCCTCCTTCCTTCCTGGGCTTCCCTGGTAGCTCAGCTGTTAAAGAATCCACCTGCAATCTCAGAGACCTGAATTCCATCCCTGGGTTGGGAAGATCCTCTGGAAAAGGGAAAGGCTACCCACTCCAGTATTCTGGCCTGGAGAATTCCACAGACTGTATAGTCCACGGGGTTGCAAAGAGTCGGACACGACTGAGTGACTTTCACTTTCACTTTCCTTCCTACCTCCCCTCCCTCCTCTCTTTTCCCCTCCCTTCCTTTCCCCTTTCCTTTATTAGTTTACGCAAGAATATGTAGGCCCTTGCTTCCCTGATAGCTCAGTTGGTAAAGCATCCGCCTGCAATGCAGGAGATGCTGGTTTGATTCCTGGGTTGGAAAGATCTGCTGGAGAAGGGATAGCCTACCCACTCCAGTATTCTTGGGCTTCCCTTGTGGCTCAGCTGGTAAAGAGTCTGCCAACGTGGGAGACCTGGATTCAATCCCTGGGTTGGGAAGATCCCCCTGGAGAAGGGAAAGGCTACCCACTCCAGTATTCTGGCCTGGAGAATTCCATGGACTGTATAGTCCATGAGGTCACCAAGAGTTGGACACGACTGAGCAACTTTCACTTTCATGCAAGCCCATCAATCAAGAGCCAGGCTGTAATTTGATCTGATACCCTCCTGGCATTTACAGTCTAGCAAGGAATGTAGCCATTGAGTGCTAGTGAACTAGAAATGGCCTTGACAGTGAGAAGATATTGAACCCAACCTGGTGAGAGAAAGACTCCTGGAAAAAATAATTTTCCTCTGAAATTCGAGAGTTGACCAACCAGAAGAAACAGCTGGGGAGGGTGGAGTGTGGGGGTCAATAGGGTGGTGGGAGAGGGCCACGGGCCCCGCTGAGCTAGAGAGCATGAGGTCCCTGCAGCCTAAAATGCAGCTGCCCTGGGACGCTCATGGCCCCTCCCTCCTCCGTGTCTGTGCTGGGAATGACTTTGCTGTCAGGTGAAATCGGCCCTCCTGGTGTGATGTGAAGGGACACTACTCTCCTCTCTATCTCTGTAAGGGTCGGTGATCACCTCCAGCTTGCACAGGCATCTCCAAGAAGCAAAGAAACTTGCTCCAGACTCATCGCTCTTGTGTCACAATTACTGAAGCCCGCCTGCCCTAGAGTCTGGCCTCCACAACAACAGAAGCCACTGAAGTGAGAAGCCCTTGAACCGCATGGAAAATCCAGTGTAGCCAAAATAAATAATAAATAAATAATTAAAAAACAAAATCAGAAGGCTGAGCTGGAGTTGAAGTGTAGGACTGTTTGGTGTCTCTAAAATATGTGCCCAGAGGGAGGCTCAAGAGGGCGGGGATATATATATATATATATATATATATATATATATATATATATAATTATGACTGATTCACATTCTTGTATAGCAGAAACCAACACAACACTGTAAAGCAATTATCATCTGATTAAAAAATAAAATAAATAAAATATGTGCCCATTCCACAATAGTAAGATAACTCTCAGACCTTCCTGGGTCAGTCCCCACCACCCCCCAAAATAAATACTGTCTGCAATTCCTCCACCAGAAAGGAGTTAATACCTTAGAAACAAAAGACTGCTTCTTTCCTCATGCCTGTTTTATAAACAAACGCTGCGCAAGCTTTGGAATGTTGAAAAATGCTCATGACAAAGAAAAGGGGACCAGACACCTCTCATTTTGTCCTCACCATTTAAATCATGAATACTTCCATATCTTGAGTTCTTTTATACCTTAAACAAATACATAATAAAAATTTTAAAAGCCTCCGGGGCTTCCCTGGTGGTCCGGTGGCCAAGAGTCCGCACTCTTAATGCAGGTCTGATCTCCAATCAGAGAACTAGACCCCAAGTGCTGCAACTCAGAGCTTGTACACTACAACTAATGAAAGCAATGAAAACCGAAGATTCTGCATGTCGCAAAAAAATTTTTTTTAATTTAAAAAAGCAGATACTCCTTGGTAGAGGTCACCTATGAAATCAGTAATACCTAGGAGTGTATATATTTATCAGGAAATTTTCATTCGAACAAGAGAAATGAGGGCAGCACATAAATTATGGGCACCCACCAAAGTTTGAGATACAGAGGCAGAGCTTATAGTACTAAACATAATTGTCATGGTCTTCAGGATTTCACCTTGTGCCAACTCTTCTAAGTTATTATAAAATACTCTTCTCTCCCCAAGCCTAGCTCACATTTCTGCTGGACATTAGCTCCAAGTCTTCCCTTTGGGTGGAATATCTTCTAACTTTTTGATATAGATTTTACCTCCCTGGGGGAAACTGTGTAGATCTCCTTAGTCAGAAATCACCTATACCCTTTATTTTTCTCATACCATGTGGTGGTGTCTCTACTATTAAGCCCTTATTGCATTAGTATTTGTCCTAAAGTTAATTATGCATTCACTTGACTCCCCTTCTAAGTTGGGAATACTCAGGAATCTCAGCTCATTAATCTGTTCATTTCCCATAATGTCCTGCTTAATACTGTGTACATAGTAGGGGCTTAATACATGTTTAAAGACTTGAAAGAAAAATATATTCTTTCTGGCTTGAGTAAAACTTTAGTAGGAATTTCTCCATAAATATCCATAATGGAGAGTTTTTCAGCTTGAGACATTTGCAGGATTGCTTTGGCCTTGATGAATTTTTTTTTGATAGAAAAAAAAAAAAGTAACCTGAATACTCTTTCCTGTGATAAGAGTCATAATTTCGAGAGACAGAGCTGTTCAGAGGAAAACATTTTGAATTCTGTACTATGTTCTGAGCCAATTAGAAGCAATTGGGTTTATGAATTTTTTATTTTCCTGATTGATTTTCTATTTAGTTTCTTCTGAATAAGTACTTAAAAATCTTTCCATAACATTCACCCTTTCCGTTGATTTCTAGCCTTACAGAACTTACCTTTCAGCAATTATATAGGCCCTTCACACATTTTTTTCCTTTTTGCATTCCACTTCTTTTAAAGTAGTTTATTGAAATCCTCTCCAGATAAAAACCTTGAAATCATTAAGCAGATCACTGTTCAGAACCACATTAATTCTTCTATTTTTCTCCTTAAAGGAGATGACTGGTGGACAGCTCAGAATAGCAATGAGGAATGGTATTTATCTGTAATACCTCTTCCATGATGAATAACTAATTTATTCAAAATCCCATTACTCGGAACACTTCAATCATGGTAGAATGAGGTCTCTGATTTGGGTTCTGGTTAGTTTAGAAATGGCCTCCTTCCCTGGGGACATTGAGAGATGCTAAGGCCAGCTGGTGATACAGACTGAATGTGAACACTGCAACGCTGGGAATTTGAGCAACGGCTTCTTAATTCCTGGCTCAGAATAGCCTGCGAGGTCTGGGGCCTTGCCCACCTCCATTTCCTCCAGGAATTTCAGCCTTCATTGCAAGGATCATCTCTCTGCCCTAAACACTGCCACAGCTGTCCTGATGGCCTTGCTATCTACAGGGATTGGACTTTGTCAGCACTCAGAACTACTGAAGTATGAAGCACTCAGACTTCAGGTATCCCCTCCCAGACCACAACCTCGAAGCTCCAAGAAGCTGTGTTCTTAAAACTTATCATAACATCTACCACTGCTTCATAACTCACAGAGGAAGAACCATGGGTCCTAGTGGTGGCCACGGCCCTTGGAGAGCAGGCCACTCAGGGATTTTAGCTCAGGATCCTTTTCCTCAAATGAAGTCATATGTGGACACCCCATAAGAAAGAAGAACCAGAGCTACTCAGGCTGAAATGGGAGTGTAGACCACAACCACTCATTCTGTCTTGTGCTGTGATTTTATTACAGAACGGATGTCTAAATATGTGGCTGCTGCTACTGCTAAGTCACTTCAGTTGTGTCTGACTTTGTGCAACCCCATGGACTGCAGCCTACCAGGGTTCTCCATCCATGGGATTTTCCAGACAAGAATACTGGAGTGGAGTGCCATTGCCTTCTCCTAAATACGTGGCATTTTGATTAAATTATTCTTGTAGTCTAGGCTTTAATTCTTATCTGTGACATGGAGCCTCAGCACCCAGCAAACCCCCCTTCACAGGCACCCCTTCCCCTAATACTCTTGGAAAGCTCTGGAGAGTTTCTCTGAGTAGCTCATGAATGAAATCATTCAGTTCCCCACATGGGTCTTCTGTGTGGTCTCCACTCTGTTCCCCTCTCTCTCTGCCCTTGCTGCCCTCCTGGCTCCATGCAGGATGCTCCTAAATCCCACAGGCTCTGCTGCTGCCTTTGCTGGGCACAACTGCCACCCTTTGCAGGCACAGCTCAGCTAGTGCAGTAAACATGGGGGGACCCTGACGTTGACCAGTCTCCTTTATGCCTTCCTTCTGCTCAAAGGATACCAATACGAGCTCTTTTCTGAGAGAATCATTCATGAAAATAGCCCTCTTATGTTTGCTTACAGACTTATTTCTCCCAGGACCTGAAAATTTGAGTCAATGTAAGGTTAGGAACTGAGTGCCGAAGAATTGATGCTTTTGAACTGTGGTGTTGGAGAAGACTCTTGAGAGTCCCTTGGACTGCAAGGAGATCCAACCAGTCCATCCTAAAGGATATCAGTCCTGGGTGTTCATTGGAAGGACTGATATTGAAGTTGAAACTCCAATAACTTTGGCCACCTGATGCGAAGAGCTGACTCATTGAAAAAGACCCTGATGCTAGGAAAGATTGAGGGTGGGAGGAGAAGGGGACAACAGAGGATGAGATGGTTGGATGGCATCACCGACTCCATGGACATGGGTTTGGGTGGACTCCAGGAGTTGGTGATGGACAGGGAGGCCTGTAATGCGGCAACTCATGGAGTCGAAAAGATTCGGACACGACTGAGCAACTGAACTGAACCGAACTGAAGGCTGGGATAAAGACCCATCTTTACTGAGAACTGAAGTTTTAGACTTGGGTCTGGTGAGTCAGCTGTGAGGAGTTCCCATCTTCCGGCTCTTCAGTTTCTCAGAAAAATCATTTGCAGTCTGTTTCTCCCACAGTCTCCAGCGGCAGTGCAGACATAAGCAGAGCCATCTCCTTGGCCTGATCCTGGACTCACCCGAAATCACTTCTGTCTTTAAACACACAGTAGAGAAAAAGGTTGTAAGTAACTCAATTTAAATGGATTGATTTTTACCAAAGTGAGAGAGCAGGGTATTTTGAGAAAATACAAGTTACTATTGGCAAAAATAATGAAAATTGTATTGATCATAACTGTGCATCAGTGAGAACTGATACTTGAGCAATTAATTTAAAATTTTGATAAAGCAAACCAATAATCATGTAGGATCTGAAGAGAGCACAAGGATAAAGCTAGTCACTAAGAAATGTGGGAACCCACACACACACACACACACACAGTTGGGCACATACACACATACTTCCCTAAACCAGAGAGAAAAGGAGGGATCTTTCCCATTTCCATTTTCTCTCTTTAGAATTGGCTTAAAGCTTGGCAACTTGTGAAATAACAAGAAATTTATACATTGGTCTCTGCCCTACCCCGACCCCCTACCCTCCCAACTCCACCCCCATCGCAGTTCCCAACATGGAGCTCCTGAAACTCATAAATGCTTAAGTGATAGGAGCATTAGGAGCATCTTTGTTCTAATGAGGAGACTGAGTGGGCTCCCCAAAGGACACTGGTCGCCAGAAAGACCCAGTCATGACTAGAAGCTTGAAATCTTCAGCCCCACCTTCCCATCTCCAGAGACAGGAAGGGGCTGGAAATGGAGTTAATAACTGATTATGCCAATGTGATAAAGTTTCCATAAGAAGCCCCAAAATATAGGATTCAGGGAGCTTCCAGGTTGGGGAACATATCTGCATATGCAGGGGGTGAGTGGGTGATGCACCTCAACTCCATGTGGACAGAAGTGCCTTTACCCGGGACCCTCCTGCACACCTCGCCCTATGTATTTCTTCATCTGACTGTTCATATGCATTCTTTATCATATCTTTTAATAAACTGGTAAACATAAGTAAAGGCTTCCCAGGTGGCACAGTGGTAAAGAATCCACCTGCCAATGCAGAAGACTCAGATTCAATCCCTGAGAAAGATTCTTGGAGAAGGAAATGGCAACACAACTCTAATATTCTTGCCTGGGAAATCTAATGGACAGAGGATCCTGGTGGGCTACAGTCCATGGGGTCACAAAGAGCCAGACATGACTGAGTGACTGAGCACACACACACACACACACACACAAGCCTAAGTGTTTCTGTCAGTTCTATGAGCTGCTTGTAAAAACATTGAATCCAAGGGGAAGGAGCTCATTGGAACCTTCAGTTTGTAGACCAGTTGGACAGAAACTGGTCCTGGGTAACCTGGAGACCTGCCACTTAATCCAAAGTTGGGGCAGGAGGGGCGTCTCACGGAACTGAGCTCTTAATCTGGAGGGGGCCTGATGCTATGTCCTGGTTGATAGTGTCAGAATTCTGCTGAATCGTAGGACATCTATCGGGTGTCACAGAATTGCTTGGTGTGGAGTAAACTCACACATCTGATGTCAGAAATGTTTTGAGTGTGCTAGGAGTGTAAGGGTAAAGAAGAAACATAGGAGGAGGAATGGAGGTTGTTTCAACATACAGTTCAAAATTCCACCCACAGACCAGCCACACACCAGCATGACCTGGGAGTGTATTAGAGATGTAGAATCTTAGCCCCACTCCAGGGCCTCTGAGCCAAACTCTGCAACTTAGCACTGTGGGGGATGCATACACACGTGGACTCTGTGAGGCACTCTTCTGTGCTGTGCTGCGTTGTGCTGCGTGTCACTCAGTCGTGTCCAACTCTTTTCCACCCCCTGGACTGTAGCCCACTAGGCTCCTCTGTCCTTGGGGTTCTCCAGGCCAGAATACTGGAGTGGGTTGCTGTGCCCTTCTCCGAAGTGCTCTTCTACATGTCATCAACCACTTACATGTACAGAATCTATGTCTCAGATCCTTCCAGAACTCACATGTGGCTGCAGTACAGGAAGAAAAAGTGTCTGAGAACTTAGTGAAGACTAAAGACATAAATGTTTAAGAGGAATACTGGGAATAGTCTAGGGGGAAAAAAAAAGCTTCATACTTCTCTGCTTTGCCAAAGATTGGCTCTGGGCACCAGCCTTTATAGTCGAAGCCAAGAGAAACATCATCCAAGTGTAAAATTCGAATAGGAGCCGCAAGGTTTTCTCCAACTCCAGTGCTAGGCAGAGATCAGGAGCAGACCCGGACCCCAGCTTCCCTGTTCCTGACTGATTACAGTCCTAGAAGAATTGTTTAAGAAATGGATAACCAGCTTGGCAAAAATAAGACATATTCACTTTTGCATTCCCCTTGAATGGAGTCAGTGAATGCTCTGCCTCAAGATTAATTTCCAGCCCCTGACAGCAATGTTCAAGACATGTAGATGGGGTGAGCAAATCCTAACTATAAGTAGGGAATGAGGATACAATTCAAGTTTCTTTCTGTTTAAAGCTCCTCATGCTGAGGTGGTTGGAGAGCTGCAGAATCGGAGGGAAGTGCATGGCTCCCAAAACAATGCTTTCTCATTTGCAGAAGACAGGTGAAGGTCAGCAGAACGTCTCAAAAGTGACACACATCTCTCTTCTGGGTGCTTCTAGGCATGCTGTCCTGATGATGAATTTCTCCCTGGGAAAGCACCAGACAGTGGCATTGCAGGAAGTGGGGGGGTGGGGTGAGACCTGCACAGGTGGGCCTTGTCTGCCCTCTACTTGTTCCGTCAGAGAGAGAAGCACAGCCACACCTGCTCCTTGGGCTCACACCCTGCTCTGGATGTGTGCCATTGCCCTGGCTTTCTTCCCTTTTCCACTCAGAGAATCGGGTTTGGTGACCCAGGAAATCTAGGGCTTGCAGCCAGACTCTGCGCTGTGAACACCGTGCCTCTGCTTGGCCAAACAGCTGCCTGTAACAACACAGAATTCAAAGTGGAGCTGGGGCGATCCGTCACTCGCCACTCTCAGACAGGCTGCTATTAATCACGCTGGCCACATCCATCAGGCTCTTCTCTTTTGGCCACGGCTCATAGTCACAGAAGCGCAGCCAGGGTCTCCTGATAAATCAAACCCAACAGTTCTATGATAAGGATGACACAGGTGAATGGGGGACCAAAGTGTACAGTCTTAGCCATGTATCCACAAGATTAAAAAAGTGGAGGACAGAAATGACTGCTGACTGCCAAGAACCAGAGACTGACTTTCTTCTTTCTTTTCTTCATTCTTTCTTTCTTCCTTCCTTCCTTTCTCTCTCTCTCTCTCTTTCTATTTATAACCTTCTTAAACCTCCATCATGTGTGGGAGTTAGTATTACCACTGTGCTCAGCTGAAGAAATCAAAGCTCAGAGATGTTGAGAAATGTGCACAAGATCACACAGTTTGTAGTAGTAGAGCTAGTATTGAAATTCAGGTCTAGGTGAGGGGCAGAAGTAATTAGAATAGAAAGGAAGATAAATAGGAAGGAGCTGAGTCAGGGGCATAGAGAAGATGAAAAGAGACAGAAGAAAAAAGAATAAGAGGAAAAGTCCAGGAGCAGAAAGCAAACTGCCTTCACAACCAAGTTCCTCTGATGGACTCTCAGCTTTGCCACATGCAGCCTGGTGACTCAGGACAATCCTATCACCACAGCCTCTTCATCTATGCAATGCGACCAGGGCCGGCCAGCCAGCTGTGACACTGGTTTGTTTTCAGGATCAAAAGACACTGTGTGGGAAGTTCTACATCACTGGGCATGCGTACACATGGAAGCTCTTCAGCTGGTGTTTAGAGGATGGATGAGACTCAGAAGGCCATTCCCCCAGGATATAGGGAATGAGAACTTCCACCAAATGATGAACAGAGCTGTGAGGAACCCCTGCCTAGGATGTGGAGCCAACTTGGATAATCACCTGCAGGTCTGCTTCACCCAGAATCGACCCCAACAGTGGAGGTGAGTCTACTGACCCAGGCACTTACTCCAGGTAGAGACAGCAGCTCATTGAGGTTTCAGAAAAAAAGGAAACGCCTTCTCCCAAATCTGTACAGGAATCGAGAGGGATCACTCCCTTTCTTTCTGGACCAGGAGCATGTCGTTGAGTCGTCATCACTAATAGCTGCTGGGGAAGACAGTCAGAAGTGAAAATGTGGTGAATATTGGGTGGAGAGGGGATGGGTGGAGATGTGGGAGGAAGGAAGCTGGGAGTTTGGCCAATCCCACATGAAGGGTTCATGTGACTTGATTCAGCAATCAAGGAGGGGGTACTGATGAGGCTTTTTAGTGAAATAAATCTAGAAAGAAGAAACCAGAGGGCAGGAAGTTAGTTGGAGAAACTTCTCTTCCTTTTCTGGGCAGAGCAGAAGGCCAGAAAGGAGAAAGGCTAATGTGAACAGTTCCTTTGAGGGGAGAACCATAAAGGAATTTTTGACTCCTGAGGCTGGGCAGCTCCAGAGAGTGCTACCTGGCCTGGAAATATGAAGGCCTGGCTGAGTCTATTCATGGTGCTCAACTAACAAGACCGCAAGGCTGTGTCTGTGAGTATCCTCCTGTTTGGTATGTGCCTCCAGGTTTCTGACTCTTCTCGAGCTTGGCCCAGAAGGTGGAGGAAGATGCTGCAGAATGAGGGAGCAAGGCCCAGATCCCAGGATGTGCTCCCAAGAGGAGGAGTCACAAAGCTTCTCTGTGCTTCATCCTGCCTCCTCTGGGAGGGAGGTGAGGTGGGCTGAATGGTGCCCCCAAAGATATGACCACGTCCCAATGCATGGAACCTGTGAATATTACCTGATGCAGGAAATGGGTCCTTGTGAAGAGGGTTCAGCGAAGGGCCTTGAGATGAGGAGATCATCCTGGATCATCCGAGTGGGACCTAGATGCCATCACAGGTCACCTGGAAAGAGTGAGACAGAGGCAGAGTGAAAGGACACTCAGAAGAGCAGTCAGTGTGAAGACAGAGGCAGAGCTTAGAGCCACGTGGCCTTATGAGAAACAAGATCTGGAGCTGCCAAAACCTGTAAGAGGTGAGGATGGATTCACCCCAGAGCTCGGCCCTCCCAACACCTCGATTTCAGACTTCTTCCCTCCCAACCTGTGGGAGAATGCATTTCCATTGGTTTCCTTTGTTTGTTTTTTTGGCTATGCCACACAGGATCTTAGTTCCCGGATCTGGGATAGACCCAGGCCCATGGCAGTCAAAGCACAGAGTTCTAACCACTGGACCACCAGGGAATTCCCATACATTTCCATTGTTTTCGGCCATCAGTGGAAACTAGTGCAGACTGCAATGGAGAAGTTGCCCAGAGGCAGAAACACCTCCTAGTCTTCTGAATTCCCTTTTCGGGGAAGGTTTAGGACAGGGTTCATTTGCTGAACAGGACAGAGGTGGAATTGACCAGCACCCACTCTGGTCAATTTTCAAAGGGAGTTTCAAAGGGAGGCCGACCACACAGGCATGCTTGCCACAGGGGATAAGGGCTGAAGCAGAAGACCAGAGGTGTACATCCAGGGTCTCATCAAATCTCCAGCGGTCCTGTGAGCTGGAAATGGAAGCTCGGCATTCAGCCCAAGAGAAGAGTCACTCAGATTTGTGTTTGAATTCCAGCTCCCCCATTCAGTGACCATGTGATCTAACACCCATCCTCCCACCCCTACCCCCAACTCTAGCCTTTTGTCTGTGAAACTGAAATTATGACACCTACCTACAGGCTTGTTGCTGTGAGGTTTAAAGCCCTTCACAGAGCTCTCTGCTTCCTGAACGACCTGGTAAATAGTTCTTGTTATTATGGCCCAGAATCCCAGAGCAGCGTCAGACAGGCCTGACTGATGTGGGAGCCTGAGGCTGACTCACCCTGCTGGGATCAGCCTATCCATGTGGAGGAGCTCATTTCAACTCCCCCACAACACTGGTCTGCGTGGGGTGTTGCCTGCTGTGCTCAGCACCAACCTCTCGGTGCTCCCCAAACCACAAGGGCTAGAAGCCTGAAAACTATGTCTCTTAGATCCCCCCTGCCAGCCGGATTCCAGTTTAGATTCTGCCTTTGGAAGGCTTTTGCATGAGAGCAGGAGGCAGAGAGGGAAACTGTTTCTCTGGCTCCAGACTGGGAGGCAGCCGTCAGTCTAGCCCTCCTGCAGAGGCAGAGCTAGCAGCAGCAGAACCCTGCAGGACAGTGGCTGGTTCCTGCTGGCCTGGGAAGAGCAGCAGGGCTATTTGAGTCCTGTGGGCTCAGAGACAAGTAGGTTCTTACAGAGTTACAGTGACTGACTGCAGAGCTGGACCTCTGGGTAGCATCACTGTTCCCATCTGTAGTTTTGCTCCTTCCCTTCCAACAACTAGGAAACTTCACTCCCTATATTAAATTTCACTGTGTTTGAAATACCTATAGTGACTTTCATTTTCTCAACTGAATCCTTGACCAGTCCATCAGCCCTCTGAGGTGCAGGGGCCAAGGTATACAGATTGTAGGGGGCTCAGAGGGCCAGCTTCACCAGGAAATATGACCTTATATTCCCATTAGAGATAACCCTTATAATGAAAATACACCATGTCTGCTAAGTCACTTTAGTTGTGTCTGACTCTTTGTGACCCCCTGAACTATAGCCCACCAGACTCCTCTGTCCATGGGATTCTCCAGGCAAGAATACAGGAGTGGGTCACCATGCCCTCCTCCCGGTGATCTTCCTGACCCAGGGACCAAACCCACATGTCTTAAGTCTCCTGCATTTTCATGCAGGTTCTTTACTGATGGGTCACCAGGCCAGGGAAAGCTATCGTACTGGCTCAAATGCTACCTATAGGGAGTCACTGACCATATCATAGTGTGTCTTCAGTGAAAGTTTTGTAAATGGGGAAGAGTGCTAAATACAGTAGGGCCGAGAGGAAGCTGGGATGAAAGAAGGGGAAAAGAAAATCCCTCAAAGGAAGGAAAAATATCCGAGAGATATTACAGAGAGAAATACAGATTTGCCCAGGCAGCAGCATATTGCTTGACTTCTTTATTTTTAATATTGTGGTAAAATATGCCCAGGAAAGAATTTACCATCTTAATTATTTTTAAATGTACAGTTCAGTGGCATTAAGTACATGCATATTGTTATACAACCATCACCACCATCCATCTCCAGAACTTTTACATCTTTCCAAACTGAAACTCCATTTCATTGTAAGTAACTCTCTACTTCCCCCCTCCCCCGGCCTGTAGGTATCATCATTTTACTTTGTGTCTGTGAATCTGGCTACTCTAGGTACCTTAGGTAAGTGGAATCACACAGCATTTGTTCTTCTGTGTCCAGCTTATGCCACTCGGCTTAATGTCTTCAAGGCTCATCCGTGTTGTAGCATGTGTGTGAGAATGATATTCCTTTTTAAGACTGACTAATATTCCACTGAATGTACATACATACCACTTTAAAAAAAATTCATCTGTGTTGAATTTAGAAATTCAACCTGTGTTTCTTATACATTTCGGCTATGGCAAATAATGCTACTATGAACATTGGTGTACAAATGTTTGTTCAATCCCTGCTTTCAGTTCTTTGGGATAGAAAAATTCTACCTAGAAGTAGAATCGTTGAATGACATAGTGATTTTAGGTTTAATTTTTTGAAGAAACTCCGTATTGTTTTTCACACTGCCTGTATCATTTTACATTCCCACCAACAGTGCTCAAAGGTTCCAATTACTCTACATCCTCTCTAATACCTGTTATTTTCTTTTTTCAATAATAGCCATCCTGTTGGGTATGAGGTGGCATCTCATTTTGATTTGTGTTTCCCTAATGATTAGTGATGAACATCTGTTCGTGTGCTTACTAGCCATTTGCCTATCTGCTTTGGGGAATGTAACGACTTTTTACAGGAATCTTTAAAATAAAGAGACTCAAGTCGGTAGGAAGAAAAAAATATGACTCCCTATCCCTCCTCATATAAGCTTCAGAGAGTATGAAAAAAAATTTTTTTGAATGTATTGGGTCACATTTTTTATGTATATTGGGTTCAAATGGATGCAGAATGCGATTTTTCTGCCTAGTCAAATAAACTTATTCAGAAGGCAGATTCAATATAATTCAAAAAAGTTATGAAATAAAATGTATTAAAACACATCAATTTCTACTGAAGGATGCATTAAAAAAAATAAAACTCCCCCTGTCATTCAAATTATAATTGGTAAGTATTTGGGCTCAGGAGATGGGAAGCTGCACTTTAGGGTCATGGAGTAGGAAGGGAGGGGAGCGGGGAGCGCAAATTTAGAATAGCAATTCAGTGAGAAGAATAAAAAGAACTGCTTCCTGGCTTCTCTCTTTCACACTCCACTTGAGGCCCACACAAGTGATACTCAAAACTGTAGAGGTGGGGGATGTTTTTTGCAAGCCAGGGAAGGAGGATTTCCTGCTCACATTTGTTGAAGCTATTTGTCTGAAATGGGTGTGTGGGAGAGGGTCTGCCTTCAAAGCTAGACACAAAAGAGATCTTATTTGCTTTCATGATTCTTTTCCCCCTCCCTCCCTCCCTCCTCAGATTTTTACTCAAAAGTGTGTGCACATTTTTTCAAACATCTGGGACCTGATTCACCATCAATCTCTCTATAGCTTTTTGGGTTTTTTTAAGTTTTGTATCATTTACAAAAGAATAGCAATGATGTTAGTTAATGGCCAAATTAGTTGAAATCTTTATTTCATAAGATTTCTCTCTCAATGTTTTTAGCAAAAAAAAACCCCCCCAAAAAACAAAAAAAATTGCACGAACACTAACAGTGAATGGAGTGGCTGATACATAGCAAGATGCTCAATATATGTGAAGGAATGAACATTTGAAAACCCGAGTCCCCATCATTTCTTCCATGAACTGTTATCACTGCTTTCTAATCGCTGTCTTTTGCATCCCACAGTGTTGCCGTCCACCAGATCATGTAAGTGGGAGTCACCCTGAACTCCCCTTCTCTCACTCTCCACTAGTCATCCACAATCAGAGACTGTTGTATAGAAAACTAAATCTGTACCACTTCTGCTCCTTTCCAAGCTCCCTGACACAGTTGGGCCCCTGATCAGTTATCACTTGGATATTTTAATAGTCTTCTAACTGTCCTCTTTTCCAATAAACCCTCTACATTCTAATACTTCCAATAGAATTCCAACACAACGATCTTCCTTTCCAAATTGAATGACACCAGGAATACTGTTTCTAGATGCTTACATAGCAGAAACTGGAAGCCTATGTCACAAAACAATAGGCATGAATACATGGCGAATACATGATATTCTTTGCATCATAATTTACAATACCAAAAAATTGCAAACAAACCAAATATCACTTTGTACAGGAATGATTAAAGAAATTGTTTGTCTACAAATGGAAGACCATGTAACTATGATAAAGAAGTAGACCTCCGTTAACTGGCATGGAAAGATATCCATGATAGTGTTATCTTCAAAAATGCATACAGACAACAGCAGAATATATATAAACAGAGCATGTTGTACAAAATGTATACGTTTTGTGAACAGTGTAGGAAAGCTAATTCAGCAGGCCCAACTGTAATCCTTTGAAAATCCTACTTTCAAGGTTGGCTTTTGGTGGGTATCTAGGAACTTGGACTTCAGGAGAGTTCACACCATTTCCGACACATAAGATGGGTCACCATGTCTACACTCTTTGTTAAAACAAAATGGTTTGTGCTAAGCACTTGTTGTCCTTCTGGGAGTCTGAAATTTTAGGATATACCTTCTCAGTTCAGTTCAGTTCAGTCGCTCAGTCGTGTCCAACTCTTTGCAACCCCATGAATTGCAGCATGCCAGGCCTCCCTGTCCATCACCAACTCCCGGAGTTCACTCAGACTCATGTCCATCGAGTCGGTGATGCCATCCAGCCATCTCATCCTCTGTTGGCCCCTTCTCCTCCTGCCCCCAATACCTCTCAGCATCAGAGTCTTCTCCAATGAGTCAACTCTTCGCATGAGGTGGCCAAAGTACTGAAGTTTCAGCCTTAGCATCATTCCTTCCAAAGAAATCCCAGGGCTGATCTCCTTCAGAATGGACTGGTTGGATCTCCTTGCAGTCCAAGGGACTCTCAAGAGTCTTCTCCAACACCACAGTTCAAAAGCATCAATTCTTTGGGCTACCTATGTAACCAGCCCCAAATAAAACCCTGGATGATGAATGTCTGAAGAGCTCCACTAGTGGACAACATTTCACAACTCCTTGCAGGGGAATTAGGCAGGGACTGTGTGATTGTACCAGGAGAGGACCCTAGAAGCTTGTGCCTGGTTGCTCCCAGACTTTGTACCATGAACCTTCCCCCTTTGTTGATCCTGTTCTATACCTTTCCACTGAAATAAATATTAGCCATGAGTACAACGATCTGCTGAGTCCTGGGAGTTCTCCTAGCAAACCGTAGAAATTTGGGATGGTCTTAGGGTCTTGTGAATACATAGCTTTACTTATATTGTTTTTGATTAGTCACTAAGTTATGTGTCACGCTTTTGCGACTCCATGGACTATATATATAGCACACCAGGCAGGCTTCTCTTTCCATAGGATTTCTCAGGCAAGAATACTGGAGTGGGTTTCCATTTCCTTCTCCAGGGGATCTTCTCAGCCCAGGGATGGAACATGTGAAAAGTGTGGAATCACTGAGAATTTTTAATCTTAGTAGTGTGTTGAAATTGTCATTTTACCTCTCACTATAGAATATTTTTAAACTATGGGAATAAAATAAAATTGTAATTTCATGAGTCTTCAGTGACTTTAGTGACTTACTATGTTGCAATGACTGCTTACCTGTACACCCCCACATTATGATGAGTCCCTCTCAGGCGGTGTGGGCAGAGGTGGGGGGGTCCTGTCTTATTTTTAAACATCTACTGTGATTAACATAGGCCTGGGACATACTGGGTGACAGAAGTGATGATGCTAACTGAATTTGAAAGAAAACTAAGCAAAGGGGCATAGAGATGATTTCAAAATAAGCTGAAAGGTAATATTTACATGCCAGATCTCCTTTTCTTTCAAGTTTCAGATTTTTAGTACCTTTGACTTCCCAGCTTACTTCAAGCCTCTCCCATGTTCATCCCTCTTTAGAAGAAGATAGGGAAAGCCAAAATGTAGAACAACAACAAAAAAGAGGTGAGATAGAATTAGATGAGGTTAGAAAAATAACTACAGTTTAAACTTCCTCTCTTCTCAGCTTAGCCAGAGGCAAGCAGTTGGCCCTTTCATTTAACATAGTTTATCCTAAAGAGGATGGTATGTGTTCTTTCTCAAACAAATCTCTGTTGGCAGCATGACTGCTATATCAAAGGACGTCGGATGTGTAGTAGGAAGGGTATAAAACAAATGCAAAAAGCTTTAAAATTTTTTTCCTTTTTAAGGTGCAGCTTTGTAAGACTGGTTAAATACCTGAGTAACTACAGGGCACCATTAAGTGAAGATAAGCTAAATCAAGTGTTTATTCACTGCTTTAGGTTATACAAACACAGAACAGTTGGGTGCTTTTTTTTTTTTTCCATTTTACCTGATACATAAAAATAAGCCATTATAAATTCAAATTCTGGCACCAAATTCCGAAGACCTGTCAGAGCACAGATTTTGAGGCAATGTAAGTAATTGAAGAAACATATACAACCCCGCAACTACTAGGTAAAAAATAGGTTTGCTCCAAAATTTGAGTTTTAAACTCTGTCTTAGCTTAGCGTCTGTAATTCAAGCTGGCACCAAGTCAGTGTTTTCTAAATTTCTTCTTGCTTAACCATAGATGGATCATGTATTATATAGACAGTCACAAGTTGAGATGACACAGAAATACATACCTGACAAATGTATATGAATTTTTTTAATTTCCATGCTGCAGCCAACCGGCAAAATATTCCCACTTGAAAATTAACATATTCAAATAGTCAGGTTAGCCCTACCCAGGTTCAGAGAATAATTTAGAAGTATCCAAACCATTCTTTAATATCCATTAAGTTCTTCCCTGAACTACTGCTACAAGGGCTTCCAGCCAGAGAGACTTAAATAGGTTTTTATCCTGGTGAAAGATCAGAACCTGTTTTACATGCTGAAGCTTTGTGAAAAGGTGAATCCATCTAACTCTGGTTACAGAAAGTCAGAGTTTGCTTGACATTTTCATTACTAACAGCTATTTTTCAAAGTAAATTCACATTTGGTTCTCAGTAGTCATAAATGGTTGTCAGAACTTGCCCTGGGTTCATCTAGATATTCCTTTAGGATAGACTTATTAGTGAGTGGATAGATTTCTTTCACATGCCATAAGATATAGCCTACATGTGGCCAAATACAAAATAGCATCTGTGTGTGTGTGTGTGTGCATTATTGTGTCATATCTTAATGAAAAATTCTCCAAAGAAGACATACAGATGGCTAACAAACACATGAAAAGATGCTCAACATCACTCATTATCAGAGAAATGCAAATCAAAACCACAAGGAGGTACCTTGTCATGCCAGTCAGAATGGCTGCTATCCAAAAGTCTACAAGCAATAAATGCTGGAGAGGGTGTGGAGAAAAGGGAACCCTCTTACACTGTTGATGGGATGCAAACTAGTACAGCCACTATGGAGAACAGTATGGAGATTCCTCAGAAAACTGGGAATAGAACTGCCTTATGATCCAGCAATCTCACTGCTGGGCATACACACTGAGAAAACCAGAATTGAAAGAGGCACGTGTACCCCACTGTTCATCGCAGCACTGTTTACAATAGCCAGGACATGGAAGTAACCTAGCTGTCCATTAGCAGACGAATGGATAAGAAAGCTGTGGTACATATACACAATGGAATATTACTCAGCCATTAAAAAGAATGCATTTGAATCAGTTCTAATGAGGTGGATGAAACTGGAGCCTGTTATACAGAGTGAAGTAAGTCAGAAAGAAAAACACCAATACAGTATATTAATGCATATATATGGAATTTAGAAAGATGGTAACAATGACCCTATATGCGAGACAGCAAGAGGCGTAAATATAAAGAACAGAGTTTTGGACTCTGTGGGAGAAGGCGCGGGTACAGTGATTTGACAGAATAGCATTGAAACATGTATATTACCATATGTGAAATAGATCACTAGTCCAAGTTTGATGCATGAAACAGGGCACTCAAAGCACCTGGGACAACCCTGAGGGATGGGATGGGAGGGAGGCGGGAAGGGGGTTCAGGATGGGGGACACATGTACACCCATGGCTGATTTATGTCAATGTATGGCAAAAACCACTCAATATTGTAAAGTAATTAGCCTCCAAATAAAATAAATAAATTACATGAATATAAAAAAAAAGTGGGGGGAACTGTCTGTGCGGATTTGGGCCAATTTCCCCCTTTTACATATAGGTTTAACTCATGAATGAGAAATAGAGTTTTAAAGTCAAATACCTAGATTTAGAATTCAATGCAATGCATAGCAACGGAACAATTAACTGTTTGAGCAAAGCCCAAAAAGGCTGTGAGCTCTGTGTGTATTTGAGAGGAGAGTGTTCCAGGCAAAGGAAGTAACAAACAAAAGGCTCTGTGGCTGGAGTGGAATGGGTCACAGGAAAGGCGCAGACAGTCGTTCAGAGAAATCCCAGGTCCCCTATCTCACAGGGCCTTGTAGCCATTGTAAAGACCGATTTTACTCTCAGTAAAGTTTCATAACCACAGTCCCTGGGCTAAATCACTTCAGTCATGCCCAACTCTTCGCAACCTTATGGACTGTAGCCCACCAGGCTCCTTTGTCCTTGGGATTATCCAGGCAAGAATACTGGAGTGGGTTGCCATTTCCTCCTCCAGGGGATCTTCCCGACCCAGGGATCGAACAGAGTCTCTTACATCTCCTGCATTGTCAGGTGGGTTCTTTACCACTAGCACCACCTTGGAAGCCAACCAGATCCCAACTGGCCTTATCCTGTTTCTAACAAGATACTGAGTTTCTTTTCAGAGACAATGGATCAAAAATACAAGTCATGCAGGTGAGTCATGCACAGAGGAGATAATATTAATCTCCACAGCCAGAACCAAAGTTTCTTCCCCTCCACAGAACTGGTACTAAACAGGGAACCCTTTCAGAAGCGAAGGGTCTGTTGTCCAGGAAGACCCCTTTACCATCCTCACTGTGAATGGCCAGGTTCCAAAACCCTCCTACCACACCTCCTCTGCCAGTGCTTCAGCATCCCAGTCCTCGTCCCCTAACTCACAGAGCTGTGAGCGAACTCCAGATCAGGGAGACCGATTTGAGTCCTGCCTCCTGTCTCCTAGCTCATTGACCTTGCAATAAAACACTCTCTTTTCTCAAAAGCCGGTAGCATTGGCTTCTATGCACATCACGTGGGGCAGGGAGTCCTTTGCTTGGTAACAGTGGAAAACCATTGGAGGGAAAGTTCTAAACAGAGGAATAATACATCTGATCTGATTTTGGCTGCATCACTTTGCTGCACAGATTAGACCATAGAGCAGTAAAGGTGGAAGAAGGGAGGTGTCAAGAGCTTTGAAAGAGACAGTGGTATTGGAGTAGTGTGGAAGCAGTATAGGTGGCAAGAAATGGTCAGACTCTGCCTGTGTTTTAAAGGTAGAACCCTCAGGATTTGCAGGGTGGTAGACTAAGGGACGGGGAAGCCTGGTGGGCTTCCATCTATGGGGTCGCACAGAGTCAGACATGACTGACGCTACTTAGCAGCAGCAGCAGCAGCAGACTAAGGGATGGGAGAGGAGGCAGAGACAATGCCAAAGTTTCAGTCAGAGCAGCTGGAAGAATGAAGCTGGCGTTACTAAGTCTTCTCCATCTAATTTCATCCTTCAGTAAACTTTTCAGCCCTCCATTTTGCTGGCGTGATGAAGATACAGCCTCAGTGAACAGATGGGCTGACAGCCCCTCTCAGTCACAGGCAATTCCTGGGGTGTGTCTGGGGACCGGGCTGGGCACACCCAAGCTGCAGTCAGTCCAAGCCCAGGCTTGTGCTGCAGGGAGGCAACCTGGAGGGGGACAGGCCAGGAGTCTGTTTATTTGAGGAACTGATGTGTTGTTTCCCAGAAAAGAACTCTCTCAAGGAAAGAGAAAGTGAGAGTCATCAGACCAGTGACAGAGGTGGAGTAGAATTTCAGAAGCGGAATAGAAAACAGAAGCAAACAGAAGTGGAGGAGAATTTCCAGAATCACTGTGTACTGCTGACGCCAGGTTCTTCCCCAGCCCAGGCCTCCACTGACTTCCCTCTGAATCCCAGAGAGAGTGAGAGCAAGAACGAGAGCAAGAGAGAAAAAAAAAAAGAGAGAGATGAGGATAATGCCTGAAAGAGAGCAGCTCTCACTGAAATCTCTGAAGGACCCCTGGGCTGAGCCGTACCCACTTGGGGCCCTAGAGCAAAGGCTCTCCTCTTCCTCACCACCCCACAGGGCTGGCCCGTAGTCACCCAGTAGAAGAAAAATAAATTAGCAGGGTATCATTGCAAGTGAATGCAGGGCACTCCTGGGCACTCCCAGAAACACATGGTGGGAACCAGTGGGGCCAAAGTGACTCATTTGGGGTTAAGAATTATACCAGTGAAGCACAGACTGTGTGAGTCTTCAGTGAAGTGGTGATTTCTTAGGCAACAAAAGGCCAGCACACCATCCAAAGGTTGCTGGAGAGCCTGCCCTCCCACTCAGACCTCGGCAGGGGCTTGGCAGCCCACCTTCAGCTGGGATAGCCCCGGGGGAGAAATGTTAGGACCACGGGGAGAGTGGACATACACACCAAAGATGTGTATGTGTCTGTGTGTCTGTGTGCTCAGTCATGTCTGACTATTTGTGACCCATGGACTGTAGCCCTTCAGGCTCCTCTGTCCATGGGATTTCCCAGGCAAGGATACTGGAGTGGTTTGCCATTTCCTTCTCCAGGGGATCTTCCCAACCCACGGACTGAACCCACATCTGCTGCACTGGCAGGTGGATTCTTTAACACTAGCGCCAAAAACAGGAGCCTTCAAAGGGATAAAACACTGAAATCAAAAGGTTTCTACCTTTTTTATGAAATTGAAAGATTTTTTTTTTACCTCTTTAGTGAGGATTAAGTTGCAAAGTGATAGCAGCTAGGATGTGGGAGGGAGATGAGGGGATCACAGCTCAGGAGCACACATTGCCATGGGCTTGGGGCACACTTAGTCCCTGCTCTGGTCCAGCTGCCAGGACACCAGCCCTTGGGATCACTTGGGCCAAGTGACCTTGGCCTTCTGCACAAATGCAGGCAGGAGAGTTAGGCAGGGCTCCCACTCCCCCCAACCTCCCAAATGCTTCCACCTGTCTCCAGGGTCCTAAAATGCTTCTTGTATGCTGATTGTCCTTCTACAAATAAGTAAAAGCTTCCATTGCTCCCAGGACTCATCTATCTGGAGGAGTTATGATGGGATGGCTCCAACTGGGTGCTGGAATGATCAGAAAATTGTCAGCGAAAGGAGGAGGTGTAACACTTAGGAGTAAATTGGGATCAACTCTTTCAAATCCCAACCTCACTCCTCAACTTCTGTGGATCTTAGTCAAAATATTCCATCCAGTGCCGTAGATCTGAACTTTGACTACAATAAATTCACCTGGTGAAACTTTTAAAAATCTCAGTGCCCCTGGATGCAAGGGATTTGGGAGAAAGAAGGAAGGGCTGACTAGGCAAACCACAGGGGATTCTTAGGGCACTATTCTATGTGGAAACTATAGAATAGAGTTTTAGGAGACTATGCTATGTGACACTATAATGGTGGGTTCATAACCTTATGCATTCATCAAAACCATGGACCTACACATGACGTTCAGTTTAGTTCAGTCACTCGGTCATGTCCGACTCTTCGTGACCCTAGGGACTGCAGCACCCCAGGCCTCCCTGTCCATCACCAACTCCCAGAGTTTACCCAAACTCATGTCCATTGAGTCAGTGATGCCATCCAACCATCTCATCTTCTGTCGGCCCCTTTTCCTCCCACCTTCAATCTTTCCCAGCATCAAGGTCTTTCCCAATGAGTCAGTTCTTCACATCAGGTGGCCAAAGTATTGGAATTTCAGCTTCAACATCAGTCCTTCCAGTGAATACTCAGGACTGATCTCCTTGCAGTCCAAGGGACTCTCAAGAGTCTTCTCCAACACCACAGTTCAAAAGCATCAATTCTTTGGCACTCAGCTTTCTTTGTAGTCCAACTTTCACGTCCATACATGACTACTGGAAAAACCATAGCCTTGACTAGATGAACCTTTGTTGACAAAGTAATGTCTCTGCTTTTTAATATGCTGTCTAGGTTGGTCATAATTTTCCTTCCAAGGAGTAAGCATCTTTTAATTTCTTGGCTGCAGTCACTGTCTGCCGTTATTTTGGAGCCCCCCAAAATAAAGCCAGCTACTGTTTCCACTGTTTCCCCATCTATTTGCCATGAAGTGATGGGACCGGATGGCATGATCTTAGTTTTCCGAATGTTGAGTTTTAAGCCAACTATTTCACTCTCCTCTTTCACTTTCATCAGGAGGCTCTTTAGTTCTTCACTTTCTGCCTTAAGGGTGGTGTCATCTGCATATCTGAAGTTATTGTTATGTCTCCCGAGAATGCACTGGTCATAGCAAACACCCACTTCCAACAATACAAGAGAAGACTATACATGGACATCACCAGATGGTCAACACTGAAATCAGATTGATTATATTCTTTGTAGCCAAAGATGGAGAAGCTCTATACACTCAGCAAAAACAAGACTGGGAGCTGACTGTGGCTCAGATCATGAACTCTTTATTGCCAAATACAGACTTAAATTGAAGAAAGCAGGGAAAACCACTAAACCATTCAGGTATAACCTAAATCAAATCCCTTACGATTATATGGTGAAAGTGGAAAATAGATTTAAGGGACTAGATCTGATAGAGTGTCTGATGAACTATGGATGGAGGTTCATGACATTGTACATGAGACAAGGATCAAGACCATTCCCAAGCAAAAGAAATACAAAAAAGCAAAATGGCTGTCTGAGGAGGCCTTACAAATAGCTGTGAAAAGAAGAGAAGTGAAAAACAAAGGAGAAAGGGAAAGATATATCCATTTGAATGGAGAGTTCCAAAGAATAGCAAGGAGACATAAAAAAGCCTTCCTCAATAATCAATGCAAAGAAATAGAGGAAAACAACCAAATGGTAAAGACTAGAGATCTCTTCAAGAAAATTAGAGCTATCAAGGGAACATTTCATGCAAAGATAGGCTCAATAAGGGACAGAAATGGTATGGACCTAACAGAAGCAGAAGATATTAAGAAGAGGTGGCAAGAATACACAGAAGAACTGTACAAAAAAGATCTTCATGACCCAGATAATCACAATGGTGTGATCACTCACCTAGAGCCAGACATCCTGGAATGCGAAGTCAAGTGGGCCTTAGGAAGCATCACTACAAACAAAGCTAGTAGAGGTGATGGAATTCCAGTTGAGCCATTTCAAATCTTAAAAGATGATGCTGTGAAAGTGCTATACTTAGTATGCCAGGTAATTTGGAAAACTCAGTAGTGGCCACAGGATTGGAAAAATGTCAGTTTTCATTACAATCCCAAAGAAAGGCAATGCCAAAGAATGCTCAAACTATCGCACAATTGCACTCATCTCACACACTAGTAAAGTAATGCTCAAAATTCTCCAAGCTAGGCTCTAACAATATGTGAACTGTGGACTTCCAGATGTTCAAACTGGTTTTAGAAAAGGCAGAGGAACCAAAGATCAAATTGCCAACATCTGCTGGATCATTGCAAAAGCAAGAGAGTTCCAGAGAAACGTCTATTTCTGCTTTATTGACTATGCCAAAGCCTTTGACTGTATGGATCACTATAAACCGTGGAAAATTCTGAAAGAGATGGGAATACCAGACCACCTAACCTGCATCTTGAGAAATCTGTATGCAAGTCAGGAAGCAACAGTTAGAACTGGTCATGGAAAAACAGACTGGTTCCAAATAGGAAAAGGAATACATCAAGGCTGTATATTGTCACTGTGCTTATTTAACTTATATGCAGAATACATGATGAGAAACGTTGGGCTGGATGAAGCACAAGCTGGAATCAAGATTGCTGGGGGAAATATCAATAACCTCAGATATACACATGAAGAGTGAACCCTAATATAAACTATGACTTTAGTTAATACTCATGCTTCCCTACTGGTTCATCACTGTAATAACTGTACAACACTTATGCAAGATGTGACTAATAGAGGAATCTGTGTGTAGGGAAAAGGGGGAATTGGGGAATTTACTATATTTTCTGTCAGTTTTCTTAAGACTGTGTTAAAAAATGATGTCTGTAAAAAAAAAAAAAAAAAAAAAGCCTCAGGGGGGGAAAAAATTCCAGTGCCCTAGGCATCATGTCAGATGAACCAAATCAGTATATATTTAAAGCTTTCCATTTGATTTCCATGCACAGCCACCATTAAGAGTCATTAGTTGTCCTGGTCCACTTTCAGGCAACTGAAACAATCTCCGTGGGAGGCCACGTTTTAGAAAAAACTCCTGTGTGCTTATCATATGCAGTTAGGGCTGACAACCAACCATAGCTTCTCTTGTTAATAAGAAGGTGATCACACTTAACTCATTAGACTGTCATCAGGATTAAGCAAGGTAATATAAGAAATGAACTAAACATAGTGGTTGGTTCTTAATAAGGATTTAATAAATGGTAGGATTTTAATAATAAAATTATTATTGTTGTTGTTGTTGTTATTATTATCCACAAGAGGACAAAGGGATACAAGGAGAGAGATTAAAGATTATAAACAGAAACCTAGGGCTTCTCTGGTGGCTCAGATGGTAAAGAATCTGCCTGCATTGTGAGAGACTGGAGTTCGACCCCCTGAGTTGGGAAGATCCCCTGAAGAAGGAAATGGCTACCCACTGCAGTATTCTTGCCTGGAGAATTCCATGAACAGAGGAGCCTGGTGGGCTGCAGTCCATGGCGTTGCAAAGGGTAACACTTGCACAGAGGCATTCTAGAGAGGACAAACCTCACTCCACCGACCTTTGCATTGGGCTTAGGAAAGCCCAGTGCAACCCCAGAACTCTGACTTGGCAGCTTGTCCAGAAACATCTCAGCCTCCGGGGCGAAACCTTGATCTCTGACCACAGCCATCACCCCCATTTGGCACTCCACTGGCCTGGTTCCGGAGGAAGAGGTCAGGGGAGGGAACAGCGCCCTGGGTTGGGTCCTGAAGAAGAAAGGGAAGTTTGAAAAGAGGCACCAGCCAGACTGACTACTGAGGCTTTGCAAAGACACATCCAACTAGCTTCTGGGTGCTACACGGGACTGAACCAGAAGAGACAGCCCATTTGTAAAAGGCTGAGATGGCTGTGACAGCAGGCTGTGTCTGGTGCTGAAAGTGTCCCCTGGGTGGGATGTGTAAAAGGACGAGAGAACAGAGGTCACTTGGGACCTCCTTCCAGCACCAGGGAAGGACCTAGGGATGATTCTGGATTTTGCTTCCTGTCCCTCTCACCAGTGTGATGTTTTCCTAAATATCTCCTTGAAATCAGACAGAGCTGCCACTTCCCAGCTATTGTTTGCTTGGGACAGAGACACAATCTCTCTGAACCTCAGGTACTTTATCCTAAGAGCAGGCCTAAAATACTTGGAAGTTGGCTTTATGAATGAGGGACTCCATCGAAGATTGAATGAAAGTCAATGAAATGAGGCAAGACAGCACCCAGCACATGGTAGGAACTCCCAAAGCTCTGACCTCCTGTGGGGCTGGACTGCCTTCAGCAGACCAGCTTCGTTGTTTCCATGACAGAAGAGGATCGTCAGAGGAAAGTGACTTCAGAGTTGGCTTTAATTAGAAGAAACTTAAGGAAGGAATTGATTTGTCCTGTTCTGTTTGGTGCCCCCCCCCGCCCCCGCCCCTCCCCCCCCCCCAATACAGCCTTTCTACGGTGAAGACAGTGGCTTGGACTCAAGGTGTTCGTTTATTTTTTTTTAAATTTTCCTCTTTGTTTGTTTGTTTGTTTTTAGTTGTGGCAAACAGAAGCTACTCTCTAGTTGTGGTGTGAGGGCTTCTCATTGCGGTGGCTTCTTATGTTGCAGAACACAGGCTCTAGAGCATGGGCTGAGTAGTTGCAATGCACAGGCTTAATTGCCCTGAGGCATGTGGAATCTTCCCAAACCAGGGATCAGATCCATGTCCCCTGCATTGGTAGACGGATTCTTAACCACTGGACCACTAGAGAAGTTCTAGGCCTTCATTTCCTGACTTCATGAGCTCAAAATGCAGCATGGGAGTCAAAAGCTACTGCTCTTTGAAAGGCCCATCCCACCTGTCCTAGCCCAGTGACCCCAGGCTTGCAAATCATGGGAAAGAATCCCTTTAGGCCATTGCGTGCATCCTAAGTCATTTCAATCATGTCAGACTCTTTGTGACCCACTGGACTGTGGCCCGCCAGGCTCCTCTCTCCATGGGATTCTCCACACAAGAACACTGGAGTGGGTTGCCATGCCCGCCTCCATGGGATCTTCCCCACCCAGGGATCAAACACGTATCTCTTACGTTTCCTGCATTAGCAGGCAGGTTCTTTACATTTGGTGCCACCTGGGAAGCCTCACTAGGCAATTACTAGGAATTAATCCAGTACAGAAGATAGTCAATAGCAGCCCACCGAGAGTGGGCCATTAAGGAACGACTGCTCTTCTCTTCAGGTGTGATAAATAGTGCATTTAAAGTATTCAATACTATAATAAAGGTTGTAATTAAGTGAGGCAACTTGGCATCTTAATAACTGCATGCTTGAAAAGATTTAAACTTCAGACTGAGACACAGACCAACATTCATAATCCCTCAAATGGGTTTCCTTTCTATAGGCAAGAAAATAAAGTCTGCCTCCTTTCCTGAGAAGCTGACAGGGCGGGTGTGTTCCCAGATCTTCATGGAGTTAAAAGTAAGAGGTGACTTTGAGCTCCTGCCGTTATCTCTTTTGTTCTCTCTCCGTGTTTTCCTGCTAGCTTAATTATTAACATCCCCCTAGTGGGAAAAAGGGAGAAGAAAGGCCTAGGGAACGCAGTGCAGGGACCTGGTAGCCCCAGCAATATGCAGATCACTTAGCAATATGTAAATGACTCCAAGGAAGTACAGTAAGCCTCTCTGGATCAAATCGTCTCCATTTCTATGACTTTTTATGAAAAGAGAGTCACTTTTTGCCATCACTTGTCCTTTTGCCCTCCCCCGTCCTTTCCAGAGTTTGCACCCACGCATGCCCACACTCACATGCACACACAGATTCACTTTAAAATCCAGTTTTCCCTTTCCCTGTAAGTTCTGAGAGAGGACGTGCTTTTGTCAACACTAGAAAGGACTTTCAGAAAGATTTTGTAAAATACTGTGTTGAAGAAGAAGACTGCAGAGATGCGTAAAATGAATCTACAACCCAGTCGAATCGGATGAGTGTCTATGCTATAGAGATTGAAACACGCAGAAAAACAGTTGAGGACTATTTGAAATGCAAATTTCAAATACACGTTATAATTACAAGTTCAGCTCGGCAGTTTACAAAACAGAGGCACTTTATTCATTTTCATCCCATCCAGGAGATGTATATCAACTGTCAACGGCTGGACATTTGAAAACGGTTTCTGACATCATTCCATGAAGATTTCCCTAAGGCCTAGGATCGTCAGTCTGAGAAGAGATATGGCAAAGGAAAGAAAGAGAATGTTTTTACTCCCACACATCTTTGTTTAAGTGCACACTGCCTTTGATCATAATCTACTGACAGTGTTTATGGAAAAATGATGTTAATCAGATACTTTTATCCTGGGAAACATTTCAGCCCTATAGACAAAGAATGAGCCTGTCAGAGAACAGCTGAGCTCTGTCTCTGTCATCCGTCCCCACTCAATCCCCGTGTGTCCCCCAAACACTATTATTTCAAACTCGGAATATTCTAATTCTGATCTCTACCTCTAGTAGAGATCACAGATTTCAAGAGTGAAACAATGCTTGTGGAGACCATCAGAGAAGCTTTTAAGCTTAAGACTGTTACTAAAGTTTCAGTTTAATATTAGGTGACAATCTCTTGCTTCATGCTCTGGTGAGAGGACATTTATATTTGTAGGGGGCACAGCTCTCCTTTCTCCACTCAGTGAACAGTGCTGCCCAAGGGGAGAGGGAGTTTCTCAAATCTTCTCTGGGCTCTTCCCCCTCCTCTGGGACAAGCCTGGAAGAAGAAAGTTCCAGCAGCCCCATTGACTTCCCACACAAGGGCGGACATGAGCAGACAAAGTCCTGCACTTTACACAAAGCCCAAGTCCTGCACTTCTATATAACATGCAGTGACTGAGCAGCGTACAAAGGATAGTTAGCTCTGTAAACAGAAAGGACATTTCTGGCAGGGCTTGTTGCTGTTTAGTTCTCTTGGACTCTTAGCAACCCCATGGACTGTAGCCCACCAGGCTTCTCTGTCCATGGGATTCTCCACACAAGAATGCTGGAGTGGGTTTCTATTTCCTTCTCCAAGAGATCTTTCTGACCCAGGGATCAAACCCTCATTTCCTGCATTGACAGGTGGATTCTTTACCACTGAGCCACCAGGGAAGCCCCTCTGGTAGGACTGCCTCTGTGCAAAGTATCAAAGTATTAAAAGTTTACTTCTCTGGGTCATGGCTTGGCCTAACTACACCCCACACCCCTCACACCCCAAATTGCCCTTTCCTCCTGGTGGGAAAATCCCCCACCAGGCAGATTCACTGCTGGTAAGGGCAACTAGGGTGTGGTTCAGACCTCACTCATCCCTTAGGCCTGGTGCCCAGGTGGTGGTTCTGCCTTGCTGATTTGCATTGGGATTGGATTGAGAGTATCCAGTGCAATGAGGGTGAGCAGTGTGAGTGGAGTCACAGTTGGTCAGTCACAGGGTGGAGAAGTGAGAGGCAGACTTTGAAACCTTGGGCCCACCCAGAATTTCTGCAGGTAGAGCCAGGAAGGCATAGAGCTAGCTGCACAGAGGATGTGTTGCTCTATCCATCTCAGAATATGCAGTTGTAGCTCAGAAGGTTTTAGGGATGGAGTATTGCAAACACTGCAGCCTCAGCTATCAGAGGAGGGTCCAGACAATGATCACAGGTGCCTGAAGTATTCTTCTGCCTTAGAGGTAAGAGCAGCTCGGGAAGCTTGTCCAGTCGCACCTTGGCAGGCTTCCTTGCTGCCACTGTCTAGCAGCTAAGAACCCAAGCCCCTGGTGCCCTTTTTCACTTGTTTGACAAATACTTAGTGAATGCATAGAATGTGCCAGGCACTGTGTTAGGTGCTGGGGAGATAGTGCTGAGTAAGGAAGAAATCTACCCTGTCCTTCTGGAGTTTAATGTCTACCAAGGGAGACAGATGCAAAATAAATAATTCTAGTGAAAGTAAAAGTGAAGTCGCTCAGTCATGTCCGACTCTTTGTGACCCCATGGACTGTAGCCTACCGGGTTCCTCCGTCCATGGGATTTTCCAGGCAAGAATACTGGAGTGGGTTGCCATTTCCTTCTCCAGGAGATCTTCCCAACCCAGGGATTGAACCTGGGTCTCCCGCATTGTAGGCAGACACTTTATTGTCTGAGTCACCAGGGTTAATAATTCTAGTAGTTCCTTTTAATTGAGAAATGAGCTTTAGTGCAAGGCTGTCATCCTCTAAGGGCTTGGCCAAGCACAGGGCTCTTGACAAGCTTTTTAAGGAATTCAGACTTAGTTTGGAGAATTGCAAAAGAACATGTAGAGTCAAAAAGACAGGGAAAACCATTTGGTAACCCCACCCTTCGTGTACAGATGAATGATTCACATACACAGTCAAAGGGAAATTTGCCCATGTCGCAAGGCTTCTTAAGCCACAAATTAGAAATTGAGAATATGTAGTAAACCACACATGAAAGAATATGAGTGTGGACCCCAGCATAGCCTTCAGAATTATTTTAGTAGATGACAAGGAGTTGTGGGGGTAGAAAGTCCCACATCACAGTGACCCTGGCTTTGATTTTAGAAATCGTTTATATATAACATTGGTATATACATGCAGCTGAAGTCCTGGGAGTTCCCTCCAAAAAAATGGTGAAACTGCATGATAATGACCTGACTCACAAGTTGCAGGAAGCTGTCCAGTATCTCCACCCACACTCTTGCTCAACTCCTCTGTTAAAGCCACATCTTCTGGGAAAGCACATTTCTTGGTGTCACAATGGTAGATCTCCTCTTTGCCCCCTCTTTATAGGAGACACAAAACTCTCAGGCAAAGTAAACAGGAAAGAATGTCTTGTTTCAATCAGGCTAGATTCTAACTGATTTAGAGAAAAATATTACCAGTGAGTATCCAATTTAGTCACTCAGTTGTGTCTGACTCTGTGACCCCATGGACTGCAGCATGCTAGACTTCCCTGTCCATCACCAACTCCTGGAGCTTACTCAAACTCGTGTCCATCGAGTCAGTGATGCCATCCATCTCATCCTCTGTTGTCCCCTTCTCCTCCCATCTTCAATCTTTCCCAGCATCAGAGTCTTTTTCAATGAATCAGTTATACGCATCAGGTAGCCAAAGTATTGGAGTTTTAGCTTCAGCATCAAGTCCTTCCAATGATGATTCAGGACTGATTTCCTTTAGAATGGACTGGTTGGATCTCCTTGCAGTCCAAGGAACTCTCAAGAGTCTTCTCCAACACCACAGTTCAAAAGCATCAATTCTTTGGCACTCAGCTTTCTTTGTAGTCCAACTTTCACATCCATACATGACTACTGGAAAAACCATAGCTTTGACTAGATGGACCTTTGTTGACAAAGTAATGTCTCTGCTTTTGAATATGCTGTCTAGGTCGGTCATAGCTTTTCCTCCAAGGAGCAAACATCTTTTCATTTCATGGCTGCAGTCACCATCTGCAGTGATTTTGGAGCCCCCCAAAATAAAGCTAGCTACTGTTTCCACTGTTTCCCCATCTATTTGCCATGAAGTGATGGGACCAGATGCCATGATCTTAGTTTTCAGAATGTTGAGTTTTAAACCAACTTTTTCACTCTCCTCTTTCACTTTCATCAAGAGGCTCTTTAGTCCTTCTTCACATTCTGCCATAAGGGCGGTGTCATCTGCATATCTGAGATTATTGGTTTTTCTCCCAGCAATCTTGATTCCAGCTTTTGGCTTATCCACAGCCTGGCATTTTGCATGATATACTCTGCATATAAGTTAAATAAGCAGGGTGACAATATACAGTCTTGACATATTCCTTTCCCAATTTGGAACCAGTGTAACTGTTGTTTCTTGACCTGCATACAGATTTCTCAGGAGACAGGTAAGGTGGTCTGATCTGGGTGAGTATCCAGGGTGTCTCTGAAACAAATATCTGCTTTGTGAGGACTCTGCACCATCCAAGTGGTCTGGGAAATCCCAAGCAGCCTGGGAAATCCCCTTGTGGGCTGGTTTGCTGCAGCTAATAGGAAACTATGCAAGCTTGCTCCCTTGATGGTTTCCAGAGACCATTCACTAGGCTGAGTAGTTATGTGAGTGCAGTATTTTCAAGAGAGGATTTAAGTTGAGCACTGGTAGGACTGTTTGAAAACATTTTTAATGTAGTGGTTAAAATTAGATGATGTTACAATCCCAGTGAAACTTATGCTGGAAGGAATGATTTAAATATTTTAAGTATTTAAATTGTTTAGGCTGTAAAGATTGTGTATTGAAATGGTGTGAATTTGGTCCATCTTGCCCTGCAGTCACCCTCTGGCTCAGTCTCATAGGTGACCTGGGTGTCACAGTTTCACTCCAGCAAAGGAGATCCTAACTCAGGGCTGTTGAAAGAAAAGGATCTGAAGGAAGATGGTTCACATTTCTGGTCTCCTGTGTTCTCAGGGACCCAGCTGACCACTCAGATACTTTGATGCTACTGAGGGAACTCAACCAAAGAGCCAACCTCTTCTTCTGTCTTCTCTCCATTCACCCATGAACTTGTTCATGATCTAATGAGTTGGTGGCAATAAACTTTTGCATGAGGATGGCTTTCCCATTGGGAATTTTATACTCCTTTCCTGCATGGACTTTGCTTAATGGAACAGCTAGTGTGAAAAGAATTGCGAAGTTAATGCGGGGGCACACAGACTTCAATTAAAAACATGAATGATTTAAAAATAGGCAATAAAGATTACTCGGTGTCCAGTCAAGGGCTCAGCTCCATCTTTCATCATCTTTGAGCTATTTTACAATTATGTAAGTTGCAGAAAACTGATGAAAACGCAAATGATTTGTATCCAGAGAAATGCAGACAAATTGTGTCTACTTGAATACAACTGATTATTGCTGATGGACCATCATCAGTTTTTCAACTATTCATTTCAATATTTCTATTTGAATTCTCCTTTGAACCAATTGTATCATCTTATTGACTTTCTCATTAATTAATGACTTAAATAAAATCTTTGGCATGTGTTCACTTTATATTTGTATGAGCATCACAATCTATCCAAAAATATTAGCCTTTAAAATAAAGGTAAGCTCTGTCTCATGCAGTACAGTTGTAGAAATATTTCTTAATGTTGACCATGATGATTAAAAAGGAGGAAAGGATAACAAGTTCACCTCTATAAACTACTTAAGATTGCTGCCAAAACTCAGCCTCTGTGCAGTGGTGCTGAATTGAATCTTGGAGACGGAGTTTTGGGTAAAGTACAAAAGAATAACTTTACAAAATTCCCCTACATATGAAGCTTCAAGCTTCAAACTTTCAAAGATGTGAATGTGCATTCACATGTCCAATCACATAAGTTAGTTCACATGTCTGGCATCACTCACCTGCAGCCTCTGCAAGTGGTTGTGCTCTTAGGCAGTTCACAGTACTGTATAGAGTACAGTAGTACAGTGTCTTTATTTCAAGCCCAAGATGTCTGGAAGCAAGCATAAAAACAGCAGTGATGTAACTGGTACTGCTCATATTTGAGAAGCAATAATGATGGAAACAAAAGTGTAAATTGAGAGAGTGGAGCAAGGCAAAAAGATGATAGACATCACTTGGCAATGGCACCCCACTCCAGTACTCTTGCCTGGAAAATCCCATGGACAGAGGAGCCTGGTAGGCTGCAGTCCATGGGGTCGCGAAGAGTTGGACATGACTGAGCAACTTCACTTTCACTTTTCACTTTCATGCATTGGAGAAGGAAATGGCAACCCACTCCAGTGTTCTTGCTTGGAGAATCCCAGGGATGGAAGAGCCTACTGGGCTGATGTCTACGGGGTCGCACAGAGTCAGACACGACTGAAGTGACTTAGCAGCAGCAGCAGTTCTTATAACATGAATCATTCAACCATCAGCACAATTCTAAAGAACAGGGACAAGAGGATGGAACATGTGAAGTCTGCTGTGTCAATGATGTCAAAGATAGTATTGAAGAAGCATGGAAAAAGTGATGGAAGAGACAGAGAAACTTCTCAGGGTGTACATGCAGGATCAGTATCAGTGTTGTGTCCCACTCAGCTTAATGCTGATTTAAGAGAAAGCTATGAAGATATGAAGAAGAAGCACAGTGAAGAACCAGAGGGTGCATCTTTTAATGCCATCCATGACTGGTTTCATTGGTTGGAGGTTAGAACAAAACTTCACAATATGAAAGTGGGGAAGCAGCAAATACAGATACAGTAGCTGCCCGGGAATTTTCTGAAATGCTTCAAGAAATTATGGATGAAGGTGTGTGTCTTTACCCAAGCAGATTTTTAATGTGGCTGAGACAGGACTGTACTGGAAGAAGATGTCAGACCAAAGTTACATCAATGAGGAAAAGTTGATGCCAGGCTATAAAGCAACAAAGGACAAGTTAACTCTGATGTTTGGTGGCAATGCTTCCAGCAGCTGAAGCCTCTCTTAGTTTACCATTTGGAGAACCCAAGAGCCCTAAAGAACATAGCCAAGGGGTCTCTTCATATTGTGTCAAAGAGCAACCCCAAAACCTGGGTTACACAGGCCTTTTTCCAGAACTAGTTTTTCTACCACTTTATCCCAGAGATATGGAAATATTGCTTGAAGAAGGATGTCCCATCAACATTCTTTTGCTGCTCAACAATGCTTCAGGCCACCCCCCATTCATGGGTGACTTTCATTCCAACATCTAAGTAGTGCGTCTGCCACTGAATACTACATCACACATCCAACTTATGGACCGGGAGTTATAGTGCCTTTCAAGAAATATTTACGTCACACTTTTTGTCAGGCAGCAAAGGCAAGTGACAAATCAGAAACAACCTTTTGACCGTTTTGGAAGGACCATAACATCTACAGTGGCCTTGTAAATGTTATAGTCCTTCCAAAAACATTGACTTTGCTTAGTGGAGGTTGTAGCCATCACCATGAATGGGGTTTGGAAGAACGTTTGCCCACAGTTTGTTCATGATTTCTATGGATTTGAGAAGATGGATGAGGAGTCTGAAGAGGTCTTCAACAACATAGTGATCCTCAGTGAGAAGCTAGAGCTAGATCTGTAAGAGGACAGCTTCACTGAACTCCTTGCTGTACAACGGAGGGGCTTGGTAATGAAGATCTGATGAAACTGGGGACACAGGAAAAGGATGAAGAGAGACAAGAGGCAGAAGTAACTGAAGAACCAAAGAGATTCACGATATAGGAAATGGCAAGATTTTCTTTATGTGAGGAAGCACTGCTGGGTTTTTGAGGCACAGGACCCAAACAGAGAATGGTACACAAAATTTGCAGCAGCCATTCAGAATGCAATCCAGTGCTACCATGTTATTTATGATGATAGAAAAAGAATTACCACTCAGCAGTCCATGGGGTTGCAAAGAGTAGGACACAACTTAGCAACTGAGCAGTAACAACAACCTAGACATCACTGGATCATTTTTTTCCAGAGAGTAGATAGAATTGAATCCAGCCAGGAACCAGAACCTGTGCCATCAATGTCAGGCATGAGTGAAATTGCAGCTTGCCCTCAATCGCTTATTGCTCTACCATCCTTTAGCTCTACCATCTCCCTCTTCCAGTCAGTAACTCTTCTTGCTGTTCACTTGATACCAGCCCCTGTAGGCCAGCTGTTGTACTGTGCTATTGAACTTTCCAAGGTAATGTACTGTAAAATTTAAAATGTTTTATTTTTTGTATTGTTTTATGTGTTATTTGTGTGAAAAGTATTATTAACCTATAATAGTACCTATTACAGTATTACAACTGAGCGACTGAACTGAACTGAGGCTAACTTTGTTGGATTAAAAACAAATTGGACTAATGAACACACACTCAGAATGTAACCCATTTGTATGTAGGGGACATACTGTATTGCTTTGCCAGGCAAACGGGGACACAGGGGCTCATGACCTCAAAACCTGAGTGTCCTAAAAGGGAGAGATTTGGTAATGAGTTTTATAGCGGGAGTTCAAAGGCAGGGTTGCTGATAATGATCAGTAACTGTGTAGGGCCTTAATCCCTTTAGTATGACCTGATGAGCTTTTGGAACTAACACCCAAAAAGGATGTTCTTTTCATTATAGGGGACTGGAATGCAAAAGTAGGAAGTCAAGAAACACCTGGAGTAATAGGCAGATTTGGCCTTGAAATACGTAATGAAGCATGGCAAAGACTAATAGAGTTTTGCCAAGAAAATGCACTGGTCAGAGCAAACACCCTCTTCCAACAACACAAGAGAAGACTCTACACATGGACATCACCAGATGGTCAACACCAAAATCAGATTGATTATATAGTTTACAGCCAAAGATGAAGAAGCTCTATACAGTCAACAAAAACAAGACCAGGAGCTGACTGTGGCTCAGATCATGAACTCCTTATTGCCAAATTCAGACTGAAATTGAAGAAAGTAGGGAAAACCACTAGACCATTCAGGTATGACCTAAATCAAATCCCTTATGAGTATACAGTGGAAGTGAGAAATCAATTTAAGGGCCTAGATCTGATAGATAGAGTGCCTGATGAACTATGGAATGAGGTGCGTGACATTGTACAGGAGACAGGGATCAAGACCATCCCCATGGAAAAGAAAAGCAAAAAGCAAAATGGCTGTCTGGGGAGGTCCTACAATAGCTGTGAAAAGAAGAGAAGTGAAAAGCAAAGGAGAAAAGGAAAGATATAAGCATCTGAATGCAGAGTTCCAAAGAATAGCAAGAAGAGATAAGAAAGCCTTCCTCATCGATCAGTGCAAAGAAATAGGGGAAAACAACAGAATGGGAAAGACTAGAGATCTCTTCAAAAAAATTAGAGATACCAAGGGGACATTTCATGCAAAGATGGGCTCAATAAAGGACAGAAATGGTATAGACCTAACAGAAGCAGAAGATATTAAGAAGCGGTGGCAAGAATACACAGAAGAACTCTACAAAAAAGATCTTCATGACCCAGATAATCATGATGGTGTGATCATTCATCTAGAGCCAGACATTCTGGAATGTGAAGTCAAGTGGGCCTTAGAAAGCATCACTACGAACAAAGCTAGTGGAGGTGATGGAATTTCAGTTGAGCTATTTCAAATCCTAAACGATGATGCTGTGAAAGTGCTTCACTCAATATGCCAGCAAATTTGGAAAACTTAGCAGTGGCCACAGAACTGGAAAAGATCAGTTTTCATTCCAAACCCAAAGAAAGGCAATGCCAAAGAATGCTCCAACTACCGCACAATTGCACACATCTCACACACACTTTCATGCATTGAAGAAGGAAATGGCAACCCACTCCAGTGTTCTTGCCCAGAGAATCCCAGGGACGGGGGGAGCCTGGTGGGCTGCCGTCTATGGGGTCGCACAGAGTCGGACATGACTGAAGCGACTTAGCAGCAGCACACACTAGTAAAGTAATGGTCAAAATTCTCCAAGCCAGGCTTCAGCAATACATGAACCTTGAACTTCCAGATGTTCAAGCTGGTTTTAGAAAAGGCAGAGGAACCAGAGATCAAATTGCCAACATCCGCTGGATCATGAAAAAAGCAAGAGAGTTCCAAAAAAACATCTATTTCTGCTTTATTGACTATGGCAAAGCCTTTGACTGTGTGGATCACAATAAACTGTGGACAATTCTGAAAGAGATGGGAATATCAGAGCACCTGACCTGCCTCTTGAGAAATTTGTATGCAGGTCAGGAAGCACCAGTTAGAACTGGACATGGAACAACAGACTGGTTCCAAATAGGAAAAGGAGTATGTCAAGGGTATATATTGTCACCCTGTTTATTTAACTTCTATGCAGAGTACATCATGAGAAATGCTGGACTGGAAGAAACACAAGTTGGAATCAAGATTGCTGGGAGAAATATCACTCACCTCAGATATGCAGATGACACCACCCTTATGGCAGAAAGTGAAGAGGAACTCAAAAGCCTTTTGATGAAAGTGAAAGTGGAGAGTGAGAAAGTTGGCTTAAAGCTCAACATTCAGAAGACGAAGATCATGGCATCTGGTCCCATCACTTCATGGGAAATAGACGGGGAAACAGTGGAAACAGTGTCAGACTTCATTTTTCTGGGCTCCCAAATCACTGCAGATGGTGACTGCAGCCATGAAATTAAAAGATGCTTACTCCTTGAAAGGAAAGTTATGACCAACCTGGATAGCATATTCAAAAGCAGAGACATTACTTTGCCAACAAAGGTCCATCTAGTCAAGGCTATGGTTTTTCCTGTGGTCATGTATGGATGTGAGAGTTGGACTGTGAAGAAGGCTGAGCGCTGAAGAATTGATGCTTTTGAACTATGGTGTTGGAGAAGACTCTTGAGAGTCCCTTGGACTGCAAGGAGATCCAACCAGTCCATTCTGAAGGAGATCAGCCCTGGGATTTCTTTGGAAGGAATGATGCTAAAGCTGAAACTCCAGTACTTTGGCCACCTCAAGCAAAGAGTTGACTCATTGGAGAAGACTCTAGTGCTGGGAGGGATTGAGGGCAAGAGGACAAGGGGTCGACAGAGGATGAGATGGCTGCATGGCATCACTGACTCAATGGATGTGAGTCTGAGTGACCTCCGGGAGTTGGTGATGGACAGGGAGGCCTGGCGTGCTGTGATTCATGGGGTGGCAAAGAGTCGGACATGACTGAGTGACTGATCTGACTGATCTGATCTGATGGGGTTCTCAAGGCAAGAACACTGAATTGGTTTGCCATTCTCTTCTCCAGTGGACCACGTTTTGTCAGAACTCTCCACCATGACCCATCTGTCTTGGATGGCCCTACACAGCATGGCTCATAGTTTCATTGAGTTAGACAAGGCTGTGGTCCATGTGATCAGTTTGATTTCTGTGATTGTTGTTTTCATTCTGTCTGCCCTCTGAGAGATAAGGATCAGAGCCTTTCGGAAGCTTCCTGATGGGAGAGACTGACCGTGGGAGAAAATGGGTCTTGTTCTGATGGGCAGGGCCATGCTCAGTAAATCTGTAATCCAATTTTTTGTTGATGGGTGAAGCTGTGTTCCCTCCCTGTTGTTTGACTTGAGACCAAACTATGGTGGAGGTGATGAAGATAATGGCAACCTCCTTCAAAAGGTCCCACGCACACAATGCTGCACTCAGTGTCCCCGACACTGCAGCAGGCCACTGCTGACCCACGCCTCCACTGAAGACTTCTGGACACTCACAGGCAAGTCTGAGTCAGTCCCTTGTGAGGTCATTTGTCCTTTCTCCTGGGTCCTGGTGCACACAAGGTTTTGTTTGTGCCCCCCAAGAGTCTGTTTCCCCAGTCCTGTGTAAGTTCTCTAATCAAATCCCACTGGCCTACAAAGTCAAATTCCCTGGGGGTTCTCAGTCCCTCTGTCAGATCCCCAGGTTGGGAAATCTCTTGTCAGCCCTAGAACTTTCTTAACAATGCAATAATTTATTTGGTATAATTGTTCTTTAGTTTGTGGGTTGTCTGCTTGTCGGTTCTATGGTGGGGTTAATGATTATATTCTCCAGGAGGGCTTATGTCACATGCTTTATGACCCAGGTCTGCTACACCAAGAGCCCCTGCCCCTGCAGCAGGCCACTGCTGACCTATACCTCCGCAGGAGACACTCAAACACATAAGGCAGGTCTGCTCAGACTCTGTGGGATCTCTCGGTCCTGGTGCACACAAGGTTTTGTTTGAGCCCTCTGAGCATTTCTGGCAGGTATGGGGTGTGATTCTAAACATGATTTCACTCCTCCTAACATTTTGCTGGGGCTTCTCCTGCTTGGACATGGGGTATCTTTTTTTTGGTGGGATCCAACATTCTCCTGTCAATGGTTGTTCAGAAGCAAGTTGTACTTTTAGAGTTTTCACAGAAGAGGATGAGTGCACATCCTTCTACTCTGCCATCTTGAGTGCTGACCTTCAAAACTTTCTTGAACTAACAACCAAAAAAGATGTCCTTTTCATCATAGGAGACTAGAACACAAAAGTGGGAAGTCAAAAGATACTTACAGTAATAGGCAAATTTGGCCATGGAGTACAAAATGAAGCAGGGCAAAGGCTAACGAAGTTTTGTCAAGAGAACGCACTGGTCATAGCAAACATCTTCTTCCAACAACACAAGAGACGACTCTACATATGGACATCAGCAGATGGTCAATATCAAAATCAGATTGATTATATTCTTTGCAGCCAGAGATGGAGAAGCTCTATACAGTCAGCAAAAACAAGAGCAGGAGATGACTATGGCTCACATCATGAACTCTTTATTGCCAAATTCAGACTGAAATTAAAGAAAGTAGGGAAAACCACTAGACCATTCAGGTATGACCTAAATCAAGTCCCTTACAATTATACAGTGGAAGTGACAAATAGATTCAAGGGATTAGATCTGATAGAGTGCATGAAGACCTATGATCAGAGGTTCATGACATTGTATAGGAGGCAGTGATCAAGACCATCCCCAAGAAAAAGAAATGCAAAAAGGCAAAATGGTTGTCTGAGGAGGCCTTATAAATAGTTGAGAAAAGAAGAGAAGCTAAAGGCAAAAAGAAAAGGAAAAATATACTCATTTGAATGCAGAGTTCCAAAGAATAGCAAGGAGAGATAAGAAAGCCTTCCTCAGTGATCAATGCAAAGAAGAATAGGAAAGACTAGAGATCTCTTCAAGAAAATTAGAGACACCAAGGGAACATTTCAAGAAAAGATGGGCACAATAAAGGACAGAAATGGTATGGATCTAACAGAAGTAAAAGTATGAAAAAGAGGTGGCAAGAATACACAGAGGAACTATCAGTTCAGTTCAGTTCAGTTCAGTCGCTCAGTCGTGTCTGACTCTTCGAGACCCCATGAATCGCAGCATGCCAGGCCTCCCTGTCCATCACCAACTCCCAGAGGTCACTGAGACTCATATCCATCGAGTCAGTGATGCCATCCAGCCATGTCATCCTCTGGCGTCCCCTTCTCCTCTTGCCCCCAATCCCACCCAGCATCAGAGTCTTCTCCAATGAGTCAACTCTTCACATGAGGTGGCCAAGGTACTGGAGTTTCAGCTTCAGCATCATTCCTTCCAAATAAATCCCAGGGCTGATCTTCAGAACGGACTGGTTGGATCTCCTTGCAGTCCAAGGGACTCTCAAGAGTCTTCTCCAACACCACAGTTCAAAAGCATCAATTCTTTGGCGCTCAGCCTTCTTCACAGTCCAACTCTCACATCCATACATGACCACAGGAAAAACCACAGCCTTGACTAGACGGACCTTTGTTGGCAAAGTAATGTCTCTGCTTTTGAATATGCTATCTAAGTTGGTCATAACTTTCCTTCCAAGGAGTAAGCATCTTTTAATTTCATGGCTGCAGTCACCATCTGCAGTGATTTGGGAGCCCAAAAATAAAGTCTGACACTGTTTCCATTGTTTCCCCATCTATTTCCCATGGAGTGATGGGATAGGATTCCATGATCTTCGTTTTCTGAATGTGGAGCTTTAAGCCAACTTTTTCACTCTCCTCTTTCACTTTCATCAAGAGGCTTTTGAGTTCCTCTTCACTTTCTGCCATAAGGGTGGTGTCATCTGCATATCTGAGGTTATTGAGATTTCTCCTGGCAATCTTGATTCCAGCTTGTGTTTCTTCCAGTCCAGCGTTTCTCATGATGTACTCTTCATAGAAGTTAAATAAGCAGGGTGACCATAAACAGCCTTGACATACTCCTTCCGCTATTTGGAACCAGTCTGTTGTTCCATGTCCAGTTCTAATTGTTGCTTCCTGACCTGCATATAGGTTTCCCAAGAGGCAGGTCAGGTGCTCTGATATTCCCATCTCTTTCAGAATTGTCCACAGTTTATTGTGATCCACACAGTCAAAGGCTTTGTCATAGTCAATAAAGCAGAAATAGATGTTTTCCTGGAACTCTCTTGCTTTTTTCATGATCCAGCAGATGTTGGCAATTTGATCTCTGGTTCCTCTGCCTTTTCTAAAACCAGCTTGAACATCTGGAATTACATGGTTCACATATTGCTGAAGCCTGGCTTGGAGAATTTTGAGCATTACTTTACTAGCCTGTGAGATGAGTGCAATTGTGCAGTAGTTTGAGCATTCTTTGGCATTGCCTTTCTTTGGGATTGGAATGAAAACTGACCTTTTCCAGTTCTATGGCCACTGCTGAGTTTTCCAAATTTGCTGGCATATTGAGTGCAGCACTTTCACAGCATCATCTTTCAGGATTTGAAATAGCTCCACTGAAATTCCATCACCTCCACTAGCTTTGTTCGTAGTGATGCTTTCTAAGGCCCACTTGACTTCACATTCCAGGATGTCTGGCTCTAGGTCAGTGATCACACCATCGTGATTATCTGGATATCTGGATCAAGAAGATCTTTTTGTACAGTTCTTCTGTGTATTCTTGCCATTTCTTCTTAATATCTTCTGCTTCTGTTAGGTCCATACCATTTCTGTCCTTTAGTGAGCCCATCTTTGCATGATATGTCCCCTTGGTATCTCTAATTTTCTTGAAGAGATCTCTAGTCTTTCCCATTCTGTTGTTTTCCCCTATTTCTTTGCACTGATCGATGAGGAAGGCTTTCTTATCTCTTCTTGCTATTCTTTGGAACTCTGCATTCAGATGCTTATATCTTTCCTTTTCTCCTTTGCTTTTCACTTCTCTTCTTTTCACAGCTATTGTAAGGCCTCCCCAAACAGCCATTTTGCTTTTTTGCATTTCTTTTCCATGGGGATGGTCTTGATCCCTGTCTCCTGTACAATGTCACAAACCTCATTCCATAGTTCATCAGGCACTCTATCTATCAGATCTAGGCCCTTAAATCGATTTCTCACTTCCACTGTATAATCATAAGGGATTTGATTTAGGTCATACCTGAATGGTCTAGTGGTTTTCCCTACTTTCTTCAATTTCAGTCTGAATTTGGCAATAAGGAGTTCATGATCTGAGCCACAGTCAGCTCCTGGTCTTGTTTTTGTTGACTGTATAGAGCTTCTCCATCTTTGGCTGCAAACAATATAATCAATCTGATTTTGGTGTTGACCATCTGGTGATGTCCATGTGTAGAGTCTTCTCTTGTGTTGTTGGAAGAGGGTGTTTGCTCTGACCAGTGCATTTTCTTGGCAAAACTCTATTAGTCTTTGCCATGCTTCATTCCATATTCCAAGGCCAAATCTGCCTGTTACTCCAGGTGCTTCTTGACTTCCTCCTTTTGCATTCCAGTCCCCTATAATGAAAAGGACATCTTTTTTGGGTGTTAGTTCTGTTAGGTCTTGTAGGTCTTCATCAGATCAGATCAGTCGCTCAGTCGTGTCTGACTTTTTGTGACCCCATGAACTGCAGCACGCCAGGCCTCCCTGTCCATTACCAACTCCTGGAGGTCACTCAGACTCATATTCATCGAGTCAGTGATGCCATCCAGCCATCTCATCCTCTGTCGTCCCCTTCTCCTCCTGCCCCCAATCCCTCCCAGCATCAGAGTCTTCTCCAGTGAGTCAACTCTTCGCATGAGGTGGCCAAAATACTGGAGTTTCAGCTTTAGCATCATTCCTTCTAAAGAAATCCCAGGGTTGATCTCCTTCAGAATGGACTGGTTGGATCTCCTTGTAGTCCAAGGGACTCTCAAGAGTCTTCTCCAACACCACAGTTCAAAAGCATCAATTCTTCGGCACTCAGCCTTCTTCGCAGTAGGTCTTCATAGAACCGTTCAACTTCAGCTTCTTCAGCATTACTGGTTGGGGCATAGACTTGGATTAGTGTGATACAGAATGGTTTGCCTTGCAAACGAACAGAGATCATTCTGTCGTTTTTGAGATTGCCTCCAAGTACTGCATTTTGAACTCTTTTTTTGACCATGATGGCTACTCCATTTTTTATAAGGGATTCCTGCCCGCAATAGTAGATATAATGGTCATCTGAGTTAAATTCACCCATTCCAGTCCATTTTAGCTTGCTGATTCCTAGAATGTTGACATTCAGTCTTGCCATCTCTTGTTTGACCACTTCCAATTTGCCTTGATTCATGAACCTGACATTCCAGGTTCCTATGCAATATTGCTCTTTACAGCATCGGACCTTGCTTCTATCACCAGTCACATCCACAGCTGGGTATTGTTTTTGCTTTGGCTCCATCCCTTCATTCTTTCTGGAGTTATTTTTCCACTGATCTCCAGTAGCATATTGGAGACACCCACTTAAGTGTTTGCAAATCAAAGTAGGACCCTCCAACAGGAGGCAACTTTATGGGCCACTTCTCATGGCAGAATTATGTCACCATTAACTGTTGCCTGCCCAAGAATCCCAAGCTACATAAGACTTGTCATGTTACTCAGAAGAGGCTCCTTCCTTGATAAAAATGAGTGGCTCAGGATGCAGTGTAGAGGGAGACAGCATGATCACCTGATCAGACATAAGTTCCTTTCCTCTCTGTCCTCTCATCTTTACTTTTGTTTATCTAAACTAGAAAAACAAGAAAAAGAATTAGTGTGACAAGCACACAACTTGAGCTATAAGCTATTGCATTTATTCCTGGTTTGTTCTCACCTGACTTCAGGAAAAATCTACTTATTGTGAAAAAAATTTAAGACTTTCCTTTCTGACGTTCAAATCCAAGGCAGACATTACTTGTGCTATGAAAGAAAAAGGATTACCAAATTGTAAAATCCCATTTCCATTTAAACAGATCTTTTAAATGTCTGGAAGTATACATGCAGAAAAAAAAAATAGGTATCTGTGGTGAATTACAGGTAGTTTTTATTGACTTTCATTTATTTATTAATTTTTAGAAATCTAAATTTCTATAATAAATCTGAATTTATACTATGAGAAAAATTTATAATAGATATATTGAATTTAATTCTAAAGTCTATTAGGCAGGCTTTTTAATTCTCAAGAAAGAGACTTACACCAGTTACCTACAGTGATGAGTGCTTTTTTCCCTCACAAATAGAAGGACATCCTATCAAGTTGTCTGATCTGAACCCAGAACTTCAAAGACTGGGACATAGAGCATGTCTCCTTGAGAATTAGTTCAGTGAAACAGAAAAATCCTCAGAGACCTGCAGCCCAGGGAAATGATTGATGTTATGACTCAGAATTTATTATAGATCTATAATTTTTGAACAGTAGGGAAATTCAGGTCGTGTTCAGGCTTGCCAATTGCTCTTTGCTGGCCAATGAAGGAGGAAGTTTCAAAATCTTTCATATATTGGGAATTTGGAGAGAGTTGAAGCTCAGAGACAGAGAGACTGAGAATTTATTTTTAATTAACATAGAAAATCCACGGACTGAGGAAATGACCATTTGAGACAAACTGCTGAGTGAAAACGAAAGCAGACTGGCAGAAAACAGAAAGAGAGAGACAATCCCAAAGAAAAACAGGGACAGAGATACTTCACTATTTCTTAGGAAGAATCATTGGATTTTAATATCAGAACCTCACTGTAAATGGTCCTTATCTAGGCCCCCAGTATGGGTTCAAGTTCTACACAAGCTGAAACTTCCAGGATGCCTAGTGGGTCTGTGGGTAAACTTTAAGCAGTTGTTGACATGGGGGACCAAGGAACTTCATGGCATGGAAAACTGACTGGAAATTATGAAGATGAACTCTGGATCTTAAAACCTCTAAGCCAGAGGAAAACAAAGATTATCTTTGAACACTCCTCTCATTTAGCCCCAGCAGTTTTCAGGATGGGGCAAAGTTCTTTCCAAGCAGAAGCAGAAAAGTGGCCGTTAGAACTTCCTGTAGCTGGTGACACGCCAGCCCCGGCTAAACCGGTTATGTAAGTTACAGGGAACAAAGAGCAAATGATAATGTCAGTAATAAGAAGGAAACACTTCTGGGTGATATACTGAGAGAAAACCATAATCCAAAAAGATACATGCATCCCAATGCTTATCGCAACACTGTTTACAATACCCAGGACATGAAAGATCCTAAATGTCCATCAACCAAGGGTTGAATAAAGAAGCTGCAGTTCATATAGACAACAGAATATTATTCAGCCATAAAGAAGACAAAATTGGGTCATTTGTAGAGATGTGGATGGACCTGGAGACTGTCATACAGAGTGAAGTCAGAAAACTGTCATACAGAGTGAAGTCAGAAAGAGGAAAACAAATATTGTTGTGAAATCTAAAAAAATTATATAGATGATCTCATTTGCAAAAACAGAAATACAGACACAGCCATAGAGAACAAATGTATGGACATCAAGAGGAAAAGGGGAGGGTGGGTGGCAGAAACTGGGAGATTGGGATTAACATGTATGCAGATGTTAATACTATGTATGAAATAGATAACTAATGAGAACCTACTGTATGGCACAGGGAACTCTACCCAGTGCTCTGAGGTGATGTAAATAGAAAGGAAATCCTAAAAAGAGAGGATATATGTATATGTATAGCTGATTCACTTTGCTGTACAGTAAAAACTAACACAACATTATAAAGCAACTATACTCCAATAAAATAGTAATAAGAAGGAAGCACACAAATGAAAAATCTAAGAGCTCAAGACAGCACAGTTATGAAACCTGAAAGTATCTTTTAGAGGGATATTTTCCCCCTTTCACTTCAAAAGAGATGTTTGGAATGAGAAGGTTAACAGGCAATATTGACGCTTTGGAGACCCAGAGAGAATTTGTAAGGAAGTGAGTGGAAGAGGAAAATGGTGCACCGCAGGCTCTGCGAGGGCTTCGGAGACAGAGAGCTGAGGGGCGTTCTCCGCTGGCTGGTAGTGTGTTAGGCAGTAGTGCCGGGCATGTCTCTTCTGTCACCTGTGTGACATGCTGCAGGTCCACTCTGCAACGAAGGGGGAGGGTAGAGAGGGATGAAGGTCCCGGAACTGTATCAGGGAACAAACAAGAGATTTACTCCTTTATTTCTCTTTAGAAAGACTGAATTGTGTCACCTGGGCAAACACATTTTCAGCCAGTGGCTTTGATATTCTTAAATGATATAGTCTATTGACACATAAATTATACAATAAAATGAGTCCTTCGTGTATTGTTAGACATCTTGGCTAGGTGTTTCTAATTGAAATGTTCTGTGAGCGTTCTAGAGCCTACTTTCAAATCAGGGTGTTGGGAAGATAAAGTAGCATCATCTTTAGGAAAGCAATCTAACAATATGCAACTTATAAATTTTAAAGGTATTTCTACTCTGTCCAGTTATTCCATTTTTGGAAACGTCCAAAAGAGATTTAATTAATGCAAATATCCTTGGGTGAAGATGTTTATCATCTTACAAAAGTCAAAAAACTTCTTTCAGTCTAAGTGTTTAAAAATTAGAAATTGGTTTAATAAATTATGAAGATCTTCACTATGGATGTAATGGAAATACTAAAATGATGGCTATAAAGTGTTCAACGTCAATAGGCTGTGTCTATGACATAGTTTTAAGAGGGAAAAAGCAAGCTAGTAAACTTTAATATGCAATATAAACTCTAGCTGTATAAAATATGCATTATGCATAGAAATAGGAAATAGATGAAAAATTATCTCTGAGTGATAAGATTACATTTAAGTTTTATTTCTTCTCCTTTCCCATATTTAGATTTTACATTCCAAGTTTCCATATAAACAAATAATTAATTTATAATCTAAAGAAAAGAAATGAATACGTGTGTGTGAGCACAAATGTGTGTACATTCCTATGTGCTCATGTGCAGGCACACATATACTTGGTACCTTGACTGAGAAGCAGCTTCCTCTTGCACAATGGTTGTCACTTGTGTTACAAACTCATATTCTTATTGCTTTTCCTTTTTTAGCTTGACTAATAGTTGCAGATTTGCACACATGTGCAATATATGCCCTGGAGGAGGGCACAGCAACCCACTCCAGTACCGTTGCCTGGAGAATCCCCATGGACAGAGGAGCCTGGCAGGCTACAGTGTATGGAGTCGCCAAGAGTCGGGCACAACAGAAGCAACTTAGCACACACACACACACACACACCATACGAGCAAGGACTTCCCAGGTGGCTCAGAGGAAAAGATCACCTGCCAAGCAGAAGACGAGATCCCTAGGTCAGGAAGACAGCCCTAGAGAAGGAAATGGCAACCCACTCCAGTATTCTTGCCTGGGAAATCCCATGGACAGAGGAGCCTGACGGGCTACACTCAAAGGGGCTGCAAAAGAGTTGGACACAACTTAGTGACTAAACAACAACCTTGTACGCAGCACACATGAACACAAACACATTCACACACATGACCAAAGTCTTCGTGAACAGGGACTTGAGATCAAATAGGATGAAGTATATAAAACTCCCTGTCCAAAAATTTTCTCTCTGTCTTCCTCTCCCTTCCTTCCTTTTTTATTTCCCTCCTGGTCATCACTCTTCCACTCCATGCTGCCTGAGGACAGAATGAGAAAGACAGGCATCAGGGAGGGGACAGTGAGTCCAGCAGATTGCCTTGGCAGGATTACAGTGTAGTCACATCCTCAAGCAGTGAGCCAAAAACACTGCTGCAATGGGGGTCCAGGCTGCGCTGGAGAAGGGCCTGGGAGGCAGAGAGCTTGGATTCCATGCAACGGGACATTTGGAGCCCCAGTAGGCTTCCCAGCGGGGAGCACCCACATTCCAGAGAAGACACACAGCCAAGGTGCAGGCCCAGCTCCCAGCCCGACCTCATCTCTGGGGCATAAGAAAACTCAGGGTTCGCTCAGAGTTGTTTTCTTTCTGTGGGTCAAGGGGCCTATTTCCCCTCTCCTTTCCCGGTATACTGGCTTCATGTTAAACAGAGGTCAGAGACCTCAGGATTGGGCTGTTATGTAAGTGAGGCAGATGAAGTGTGATGAAATACAGAGCGACAGGGATCGCAGCCTACCGGGAACGGTGCTCTCCAAAGTGGTCCTGCATGCCTTGTGCCAGCACTTTTGCTCACTGGGTAAGAGGCCAAGGGTTGCAGGTCTTCCAGTTTTTCAAAGGAAGCTGAAAATCCAAAGGAGCTTGGAATTCTAGGGGTGTATGTGTGTGTGTGTGTAAGAGCTCTCCATTTTTTAAAATGTTGGCTCAATTAAAAAACAAACAATGACAGTCTGTAGACCAAATAAAACATGTCTCCTGGCTGGATTTAATATGTGGGCCATAGGTTGGGGAATTTTTGAAATAAAACCACATAAAGCTTCCCCCATTTCTTGCCTTATGGCTAGTAATAAACATGATGTCTCTTGTAAAGACATAAATATTAAATTCTTACGAAGTGCACAATACACCCTATCTACTATAAGAGACACATATGAAATGCTGAGTTGTTCTCTGCCTTCTAGAAACTTAAAATACTGTTGAGGAAATAAGCTATTCACTCAGGAAAGTCAGGTAATGGTGCTATGCAGAATTCTGGTATCAAGGCCTAAACAGATCAGATTAAATATACCAAAGTCACCTTAAAAAAGAAAGAATGGCTCTTAGATCTTTATCAAAACCTGACTGTAGTAAAGCCAGTGGTGTGGAAGTATCTAGGGTATTGTTCACTTTTATATTCCTAGAATTTCACACATAGTAAATGATGTTCAACAAATATTTCCCAAATAAGAGGATCACATTAATGAGTTACAGAGGGAAAAACTAAACCTTGTGAGCTTAGAAAAGTCGGGGGTTGGCGGGGGAGGGGGAGAGAAAATCAGATGTTTTCACTGTTGATGACAATATCCAATGGAGAGACACTGAAATTGGAGGCCAGAGCATTTGGTTAGTAGAGTCCTCATTCCTGCTAGAGAGCAAAAAGGAATGTAGCCAGTTCTCGCTGTTGTTGTTGTTTAGTTGTTAAGTCATATCTGATTCTTTGTGACCCTATGGACTGTAACCCACCAGGCTTCTCTGACCGTGGAATTTCCTAGGCAAGAATAACAGAGTGGGTTGCCATGCCCTTCTCCAGGGCATCTTCCTGACCCAGGGATCAAGATGACATCTCTTGCATTGGCAGGCGGATTCTTCACCATCTGAGCCAGCAGGGAAGCAGTTCTCACTGTAACCCATGTTAAACAGTTCACAAGAATATTTTCCTTCTTTGCTGAAATGTCTAGTCAACCTCCTGATGACTAATTAAGCTTCTCTGACATCTTGATGGAGGAAGAAAGGAGCCCAGCATAGGGGACCCATGAATTCTGCTCCTGTGAATGGCTTGCATCTCTTTACAGTGAGTGTTCTGACTTACACACAAGCGCTGGGAGAGTCAGGTTAGCCGTACTCCATCTCCCAGAGCCAGATGCCATTCTTCAGGATCCTGTCTTGGTAACTGCAACTGACCTTCCTCTCTGGTGCCTCTTATCCTTCATCTCTTTATTCCTAGCACTGCCCTCATGGAATAATGGCCTCAGCAGGCAAAGCAGACAGAACATGCACAGTTGTAGATCAAAGAAGGAAGCAATCATTGTGTTTTGAGTAGTCAAGAGAAAGCTCAGAACAGACAAGGGGCCAGGGATAGCTCTTTAGAAATGAATCCGTTTTGGAAAGGTGGAGAGTGGGGAACAGATGGCATGAAGGCTGGTGGTAAAGCTTACCTGCTCTGTCAGAAAGTTTGTTTTGAGGTAGGTCAGCCCAGAAGTCAGGCTGAAGAATCTGAACTTATCTAACAGACTCACAGGGGAGAAACTAAAGTTCCGAGGAGACAAATGATAGGATGAAAATGATGTTTACTTGGATCTTTTGGAATGAATAGAAAAGGCTTCATTACATTCTCATTATTGTTCAGATTTAGTGAATCAATCCTAAAGGGCTTTGTGGGAGTCAAAGAGGGCCGTCTCCCAGTATGTGAGCTGATTGCAAATACCTGATGCTTGGTCTCCCAGAGACTCGTGGACAATCTGAGAACACAATGGGCCTTGGATTCCTGGATCAAGTGCAGCCATGAAGACGGCCCTGTGAGAAAACAACACAATGAACTTGGATCTGCTGCTGTTAACAGCTCCTCTCCGCTGGTCCTGATGCAGGGAAAGCTCACAGTCTGGTTGTCATCATGGACAACATTTCCAACACGGCCATTTACAATCCCTTGGAAACAACCTTAACCTCTGGCAACTCTAGGAATTCAAAGTCCCAGCCACATTACTCCTGAAAAATTAGAACTTCCAATGGGATGAGCAGGGACAAGTGCTCTTAGGGCCCCTTAGATTAGCGGGGGGACTTGTACAGGTCACAAAAATCTGGGGCTATGGTTTTCGATCTGTTTCATTTCAGTGCCAAAACCCACTGTTGAAGACTCATTTAAGATTCCAACGCATGAAATAGGTGGACTTGTGAAGGTCCCTATAGGGAATCCTTTCTGATGGGCCGTTGCCCATGCTGTTTCCACAGCTAACACACCTCCACCTCTGGGGTTCCTGAGTCACCTCTGCTATGCCCAGTGCTCCTTAGAACATGGTGTGAAAGCTTCCGGGCTCGACTGTAGACCTGAAGAATGAAAACTCTGTTTCTCAGTGGACCAAGGTAATAACGCTGCTGCTGCTAAGTCGCTTCAGTCGTGTCCGACTCTGTGCGACCCCATAGACGGCAGCCCACCAGGCTCCCCTGTCCCTGGGATTCTCCAGGCAAGAATACTAGAGTGGGTTGCCATTTTCTTCTCCAATGCATGAAAGTGAAAAGTGAAAGTGAAGTCGCTCAGTCGTGTCCAACTCTTAGCGACTCCACGGACTGCAGCCTACCAGGCTCCTCCATCCATGGGATTTTCCAGGCAAGAGTACTGGAGTGGGGTGCCATTGCCTTCTCCGAAGGTAATAATAGCAATTGTAATCATACTTTTATGTAACATTTACTTTGTACTTGTTATGGGCCAAAAATTTTTGTAGGCACTTTCCGTGTGTTAATTCACTGGATTCCCCGCCTCCCAAATAATCCACATTTTATGGATGAGGAAGCTGAGGTTCAAGGCAGCTCAACATCTTGCCCAAGCTAGTGTTGTAAATAGTAAAGCCAGGATTTGATTCCAGAAAGTCTAATGACAGAACCAGCTCTCTGAATACTTCAGTCTCATTGGTTCTGCCTCATTACTTCAGGAAATTTATTAAACCTGTAGGGTTTCTGCGCAAGTGTTCAGTTTTAGTTTTTTTTTCCTCTTCTCTAAAAGGAGAGGAATTGTCAGAGGAGCCAATCAAGGTTCACAGGGGCCTGGACTACAGGCCAGGTTTCTTCTGCCCCTCTTTGCTATACTAGAAAACAAATGATTCCTCCAACAATATCAGAGAAATTTGACACCGCTGTTCTGTGTTTCACAAGAGGAGGGATTGTAGCATTGAAGTCAGAGCTATAAATATCAGCGTTAATGAAGGAGGACTTCTGGAGACCTAAATGAATCCATTTTATCCATTTGTCATACATCAGGTTAATACGATTCTGGCAAATAATTATATTGAAAACTGGTCAGAGATCAGGTATGTTGCTATTCCTTGTGAATGTCACAGCAGAGCCTTCTGGCCCATTAAAGGGTGATGACGCCAACACTGAAGTGCAGAGCTAAACTCTAACAATTTGTGGCATTTAGACAAAGGAGCTCACAGCTCCACACCCGCTCGGGCTCAGGCAACAGGATTGTCGTTGTCTGATTCCTTAATGAGCAGAGCGGCTCCTTCATATAGATTACTGAATTGTCAGATCTGGTATGGATACAGGAAGATGGGGTAGAGGCAGAATGGAATACTAATATAGCTTTTCCTTCCTTTTCTTTTTTTTAAAACATCGTCTTTAAGAATGTTCACACAGAAGGATATATACATTGGGTGAGCCCTCAAAATGGGATTTCTGTTTGAATATGTCAATCATGATGGCAGCTTCTTGTTTGACTAGCAGGATGGCTTATTCTCTCTTGGGTTAATTACAGTGGCCTCTGAGGGGAAAAGGGCTTCTTACAGAAGACGGTGGGAGGGGGAAGGAATTATGCGGCTGTGACATTTGCCATCGTCCACTTGAGTTGCCTCAAGTCCTGGCTCTGTGGTCCAGACTAGAGGGCTGGGACTCCCAGGAAGACTGACCTCAGGGAAGACAGTCAAGTTCAGGGGCCTTTCTGCAGCCACAGGGGCTTCTCTTTCGCCCTGTGGGTTGTCTGGTGCACTATCCCAAGGGGGTGCAGAGAGATAAAGTTCAGCCCTTGCTCTGCTCACCCAGTCTTACTGCCATTTTTTATCTTGAACAAAGTTTACATGAGGGTCAGTGGCCCTTGGCTCACCCAGCGTGGGCAAGGACCCACTATCTGGGCTGTTACAGCACCATAAAGGGACAGCTCTACTTTGCTTTCTAGTGCTCCCAAGCAAATTCCCTCTGTATTCTCCTGTCTTATCATGCTCAACCTCCCCTCAGGTGGCATAAAAAGAGTGAGGAAAAACTGAGCTCGTAGTTACAGAGAACAGATAGGTGGTTGTCAAAGGCAGAGTGTTGGGGGTGGGGTAGGGGAAATGTGAGAAGGGGTCAAAAGGTACAAACTTCCAGTTATAAGATAAATAAGTGCTAAGATGTAATAGCATATAGCATGGCAACTATAGTTAACAATACTGTATTGTATATTTGAAAGCTGCTAAGAGAGCAAATCTTTTTAACGTTCTCATCACAAGAAAATAAAAGTTTGGCTATGTGTGTTGATGGATGTTAATTAAACTTATTGTATTGAACATTTTGCAACATACGTGAGTTTTGTATCCCTGGGTTCACCAACTGCGGATCAAAAACTTAAATTAAAAAAAAAAAAATCTGAAAAGTTCCAAAAAGCCAAACTTGAATTTGCCACACAACTATTTACAGAGTTTACATTGTATTAGGTACCATATGCAATCAAGAGATGATTTAAGGTATACAAGAGGATGTGTTTAGGTTGTATGCAAATACTATATCACTTTACAGAAGGGACTAGATCTTCCATGGATTTTGGTATCCAAGAGGGTTCCCACAGATACTGAGAGACAACTATATACTGCTTAGTCACTTCAGTCGTGTCTGAAGTCGTGTCTTTGCAACCCTGTGGACGGCAGCCTGCCAGGCTGCTTCGTCCGTGGGATTCTCCAGGCAAGAATACTGGAGTGGGTTGCCATGTCCTTCTCCAGGGGATCTTCCTGACTCAGGGATCGAATCTGCATCTCTTACATCTCTTGCACTGGCAGGTGCGTTCTTTACCACTAGCGCCACCAGGGAAGCCCATATAGATAGAGTGAAGTTGCTCAGTCGTATCTGACTCTTAGCGACCCCATGGACGGCAGTCCACCAGGTTCCTCTGTCCATGGGATTTTCCAGGCAAGAGTACTGGAGTGGGGTGCCATTGCCTCCTCCGATATAGATAGATAGAGATATCTATATAGATATACAGATATAAAATCATTATGGTGCACACCTAAAACTAATATAATGTTACATGTCAATAAAAAGTTTACAAATTAATTAATAAGTTAATTAATATTTAAAAAGAGAAACCAGTCTGAGCAGTCTACACTAAGAACAAAATCCCATTTGGGTCTGACTCTGTTAGCACTATTTCTCTCACTAGTAAGTACTATGTGAGTAAGAGTAATGAATCTCGCTTTTCCTCTGCAACTGTCTCCATCCCAGCAGCTTTTAAGCCAGGAATGGCCAATGAGATGTTTCTTCAAATGCCCACACCAAGGCCTTCCTCCCCTTTGTACAAATTGAAACTTAAGGAAACTGCTTTAGTAAGAAGGCAACCTAGAAACTGTCTCCCACCAATCAATCAACACTAAACATGGAGACTTCAACATGGTGTTTCTCTTCATAACATCCTGCAAAGCTGTTCTGTGTTAAACTGTTTAGCAAAATTCTCATTAAGATAACTGATGACTTCCATGAAAATGTATGCCATAATATTGCTATGCAGAAAAGCCTCAGTTTTTGAGGACAGCTGTTCTTTTCTGCTATTCAAAAAGTTGCCCAAAGTGTGGGCTTCTCTCCAGGCCACTGAGCGCTATCCCAAGGACCCTCTGTCAGGGGCCCTCCAGGCTCCGTGTGGTCCATTCTCCCTTTCGCCACCAACCAGTCTGAGCAGGCAGGCTTTGGTTTGAGTGGTGCATCCCCGAAAACGGAGAACAGCCTAACTCTGAAAGCAACTTGGGCCTTGAACCCAGTAATTGGAGGATATGTCTTCCTTTTTTTCCCCCCGCAATCTCAAGAAAGAATAATGCCATGTATTTTTCTAAAGAGAAGACACACAGCATAAGATAAAATCATTTTTTTTTTCCAGCTAAGACTCCCGCTGGGTTCCCCAGCCAACTTTCTGCAGCTCATAAAATAAACCCAATTCCCATTCATCCCCCTCAGCTCCAAATCCATCATTACTTGGCTGTGGACAAATGGGCAGGTGGTACTGCACAACGGGACTTGGATGAGCTCTTTTTTTCCTTCCTGGACGGAAGAAGGAGGATTAGCATAAAGTCTTTTCTGTTAGTGAATGACAGGGCAGACAACTGGGAGGATCATCTGAATTGCATCCTGGAGGAATGTGCAGAGGTGATTATCAGAACAGTTTTGCTGTCTCCATAAAGGCAGCTCTGGAATTCGCCATACTGGCCACCATCTCAACCCGTGGTCCACTGTCTTCACTGGATTGAGAGGAACAGCTATGTGGTGGGGAGGGGAGGCGGGGGCGGGGGGAGGAATAACATGTGTGAGTGAAAAGTGGATCCTTGATAAACTTGCAGCCCTACTGCAAAGCATTACCTGCCTCTGGTTTCCTTCTAAATTTTGATAATTAGGGGAACTTCCATGAAGCAGCCTCAGGAAAGAGAAGACATAAACCAACCTAGATTATTCTGTAAAGCTGTTTGATAGAGCCTAAGTGTCGTCACTTGCTTGGGCCTCAGGGAGAGCTGAGAGTTGCTGGGAGCTGTAGAATGTTCTAGGTGGGGAGAGGAAGCCAGGTTGCAGCTAGGAAGTATTTCTGGATAAGCACACACTAATTTTCAAAGCTGCTAACTCTATTCTGTGTGGGCATACACACAAAGCTGCCAGATCTTTGTGTAGCTGAGAGATGGCTATTAGGTGTTGCCTGAGGAAGAGTCCCTCCTTTCAACATCTGCAGGCCCCAAGGCCAGGTCTGGAAGCTGGAAGAGGAACAGAGAGTTTCTGAAGGTGCTTGAGGTAGACGGCAAGTGTTCAGACCCCTGTGGGTGTGAGCCTTGCAGGGTTAGTTGTGTGAGCAGGAAACAGGATATCCTTCTCAGGAAGATCTGGGGCTTTCTGTCACTGGTATCAGTGATTGGCCTAAGGCCTATTACCTGTGAAAGTGTAATGTGTTTGATCCAGTGATTACATATGGGTGACCTTGAATAGTGAGGAGACAATGCATATTTATAGGAGCCCAGTAGCTACTGAAAATAATGCTGAACATGGTGTCACCAAACTCAGGCTTGGCTACTCACTGCTCCAAACCCCCACAGAGAGATGAGTCTTGGTTAGAAAAAGGAATGGTTGCTTTATTCAGCAACCTGCAGAGATGCAGATCTGTGTCCCAGAACCAACTCCCAAGATTGTGCTCAGCCATGAAAGTTTTTAAAGGGAAAAAGGAGAAGTGAGTCACAATTAATCAGTTGCGGAGGGGGTTAGAATCTTGGTTGTTGTTCACTGAGTGCAGACTTGCTGAACACTTGTGATCTTTCTTTGGATGCTGTCTTGTTCATGCAGTTTGCTCATAGGGTTACTAGAGAGGAAGAGGGGGAAAGAGTGTGCGTGCTCAGCCGTGTCTGACTCTTTGTGACTCCATGGACTGTAGTCCACAGGCTCCTCTGTTCATGGAATTGTCCAGGCAAGAATTTGCCATTTCCTCCTCCAGGGGATCTTCTCAAACCCACGTCTCCTGCGTCTGCCACATTGACATGTGGATTCTTTACTACTGAGCCACTTGGGAAGCTGAGGGAAAAAAGCTAGTCATCCATTAATAACTTGTTCCCCATTCCTACTTCTTTAAGAAAAGAATCAGCATGTTAGGCAAGGCATTATGTGATCAAAAGATTTGACAGGTATGCTTGGGCAGGAGGTTACTGAAACATGGGGGCACCTGGTGTAAAGGTAAATTTAAAATACAGCTTTGTTCAGGAAACAAGACAAACTGCCTTCTGCAAAGAGCTACTTACAATGGGGGAACATACATCTTTTCAAATTAGTGTTTCCATTTCCTTCAGATAAATACCCCAGAATGGAATTGGTGGATCAAATATTCTTAATTCAGTTATAAACGTCTTTGCTTAGAAGGATCCACACAGTTAAGAAATGTGCAATGTTTGTGGAGAATTGTCTTTCAACAAAAGCATGTAGGTAAAGTAAAAACCCTCTTTCTCCAGTAAAAACCCCTTTAGTTATACACAGCCCTTCAAGAACATTTTATATAACTATACCACTTTATATAGTAGCATTTTGGAGGGTAGAAGTAAGGGCAGTAAAGGAAAGTGTAACTGACTTCCCTGTTTATTGCTCTACATTGACCACATGTGGAAAGCAACATTCTATTAAAGAACACTGGAGTCCAGATATTCCAGACTGTGATCATCAATAACATGAATGGTGGTCACAGTAATGGTAATAACATGCAATGTAAAAGTACATCTGTTCAGTGAATGACAGTGAGTAGCATGAGATAAACTCATTTTTCAAGGGATGATGGAAGAATGGGACTTGTGAAGCAGGGGAGACTTACACTGGAACTACAAATCTATCTGCTCCAAGGTGAGCTGGCTTGTTAAATTTTTCTCCTTGGCCTAGAGAGAGGCAGGACTATCCCCAACTAGAGGAAGCCCAGCTTGAAAATCTTGGCTCTTCACCCACCCTCTTCAGACTAAAAAGCTTTTGACTTATCTGCAGATGGCTCTTGCACTAACAACTGTCTCCCTGGGCTTCACTAAAAGGATGATGAAGGGTTTGTTTCTTCCAAAGGTGTGTAGGAATTCTGCCCCAAGAATACATCCCTTCTTGGCAGTTCAGCCAAGCAGTTCATCAGCACTCACCTGTCTTGGTGTCAGCTGAACTTCTCCAATGCCAGTTGACCCTAGTGAGGTCATCAGATTGTCAAACTACAGTTTGAGTTTTCCAGTCTCTGTCCAACAGCTCCCTCATCACTTCTATTGTTTTTCTGTATCCACACAGGAGATCAATTATTCAAACTCTATGGTGGTGGCATTTTGGGTTCTAAACCCAATATTCAACGTATGCAATGAGGGGTTTCCCTCCAAACCAGCAGGCAATACTCAGGGTACCAGCCGAGTGTCCTGCAAGTCAACACATAATCTACCAGAAGACAGCATCAGATCCACAAGACCCTTACTTCTAGGCCAAGTTGTTACCTCTGTTTCTAACTGACTGGCTATAAATATGAGGTTCCCCACAACCCCCTCATTGGGTTTAATCAATTTTCTAGAGCAGCTCACATAACTCAGGAAACCCATTTACTTACTAGATTATCGGTTTATTACAAAGAATATTAAAGGATGCGAATCAAAAGCCAGATGAAGAGATACACAGGCAAGGTCTGGAACAAAGGAGCTCTGTCTTTGCGAAGTTGGAGCTGGTACAGTGGCAGGTGGAAACACTCTGATTCCCTAATCTGGAAGCTCTCCAAACCCTCTCTTTTTGGGTTTTTATGGAGGTTTCATCACATAGGCATGCCTGATTGAATCATTGGCCATTGGTGATTGAACGCAATCTCCAGCCCCTCTCCCCTCCTTGGAAATCAGGGGGCGAATTGAAAGTGCCTCTATTCATGGTTGGTTCCCCTAGCAACAAGCTCCCATCCTTAGGTGCTTTCCTAAAGGCACCTAATTAACATAAACCCAGTTGTAGTGGAAAGGAGTTTATTATGAATAACAAGAAACCAATTTCACCTTTATGGCTGTGAAGTGATTTCAGGAACTGAAAGCAAGAGACCAAATATTATATGACAAAAGATATTCCCATTGCTCATAGTGCTCAGGATATTTCAAGGGTTTGGAGATCTGTGAGCTAGAAATCATGGACAAAGGCCACATGTATATCAGAAATACATTTTGATCATCTAAAGGGCCAAATACATATTTCTTACAAATTGCAATATGCAGAGGATGAAAAATTCTCATGAGATATAAAGATGGGTCTGCTCTTCATTTGAACCATATGAATTTTTTTTTCTTGATGGTAGAGAAACAGTTAAATACTGGCAATTTCATGTGATTCATCTAATGGTTGCTCCTTCCTCAAGAGGCGATACAGGGTATGCTTCAACTGCCCAAGTCAACTAGACTCATTCCATTTCCATGATTTCAACTACAGCCCACACATGGATGACTCAAGCGTGCATCTCCAACTTCTCTCCTGAACTATCCGACATCCCCATTTGGATGTCAAACATAGAGCACAAATTTGCAGATATATCCAGATTGAATCACTCTTCCTTCCTCTTCTCAGACATACTCATCATATATTCTTAATGCACATGGCTCCAATGTCTACCCAAAGTCACCAAAATTCACCCAGGAGACTTCTTGGGTGCCCTACCCTTAATCTTCCCCTCCACTTGATAGACACATAAATAATAGTATCTCCTTAGTGGTGGTCAATCTATTTCCTATTTCCCCACTGCCCTCTTTTAAGCCTTCAGAATTTCTTACTGTATTTTAGCAACAACCTTCTAATTGTTTTCCCAGCATCCAGTTTTCTCACACCTCCAAATTACAGAGAGTCCTTCAGAGAAATATTTCTGAAATGGAAATCTGATTGCTTTTCCTCTTCACGTCTCCTATTGCCTTTATGACAAAGTCTTCATGGCCCACAAAACTTTGTATCTCATGGTTCTCAAAGGAAGATGGGATCTATCAATATCATTCATTTAGAGTTATTTGGTGTTTTCAGTGTCTAGGATATTACTGTCATTTAGTGGGCAAGGAATAGTGACGCTGAATATCCTGAATGAGAGATACAGCTCTGTCCAAAGAACTGTCGCATCCAAAGACCAATAGCTCTTGAGTTGAAATACACTGCTTGTCTCCTGATCACTTCTCCAGTCTGATTTCCAGCTATTCAAACTTTTTAGCTTTGTAAGGCAATGTCATCCCACTCCAGTACTCTTGCCTAGAAAATCCATGGACAGAGGAGCCTGGTGGCCTGCAGTCCATGGGGTTGCTAAGAGTTGGACACGACTGAGCGACTTCACTTTCACTTTTCTCTTTCATGCATTGGAGAAGGAAATGGCAATCCACTCCAGTATTCTTGCCTAGAGAATCCCAGAGATGGTGGAGCCTGGTGGGCTGCCGTCTATGGGGTCGCACAGAGTCGGACACAACTGAAGTGACTTAACATAGCATCAGATGAGATCAGATCAGATCAGTCGCTCAGTCGTGTCCAACTCTTTGCGACCCCATGAACTGCAGCACACCAGGCCTCCCTGTCCATCACCAACTCCCGGAGGTCACTCAGACTCACATCCATCGAGTCAGTGATGCCATCCAGCCATCTCATCCTCTGTCGTCCCCTTCTCCTCCTGCCCCCAATCCCTCCCAGCATCAGAGTCTTCTCCAATGAGTCAACTCTTCGCATGAGGTGGCCAAAATACTGGAGTTTCAGCTTTAGCATCATTCATTCCAAAGAAATCCCGGGGCTCATCTCCTTCAGAATGGACTGGTTGGATCTCCTTGCAGTCCAAGGGACCCTCAAAAGTCTTCTCCAACACCACAGTTCAAAAGCATCAATTCTTCGGCGCTCAGCCTTCTTCACAGTCCAGCTCTCACATCCATACATGACCACAGGAAAGACCATAGCCTTGACTAGATGGACCTTTGTTGGCAAAGTAATGTCTCTGCTTTTGAATATGCTATCTAGGTTGGTCATAACTTTCCTTCCAAGGAGTAAATGTCTTTTAATTTCATGCCTGCAGTCACCATCTGCAGTGATTTTGGAGCCCAGAAAAATAAAGTTTGACACTGTTTCCACTGTTTCTCCATCTATTTCTCATGTAGTGATGGGACCAGATGCCATGATCTTCGTTTTCTGTATGTTGAGCTTAAAGCCAACCTTTTCACTCTCCACTTTCACTTTCATCAAGAGGCTTTTGAGTTCCTCTTCACTTTCTGCCATAAGGGTGGTGTCATCTGCATATCTGAGGTTATTGATATTTCTCCCAGCAATCTTGATTCCAACTTGTGTTTCTTCCAGAATTGTCTTAAACTTCCCATGAAATTAAAAGACGCTTACTCCTTGGAAGGAAAGTTATGACCAACCTAGATAGCATATTCAAAAGCAGAGACATTACCTTACCAACAAAGGTTCGCCTAGTCAAGGCTATGGTCTTTCCTGTGGTCATGTATGGATGTGAGAGCTGGACTGTGAAGAAGGCTGAGCGCCGAAGAATTGATGCTTTTGAACTGTGGTGTTGGAGAAGACTCTTGAGAGTCCCTTGGACTGCAAGAAGATCCAACCAGTCCATTCTGAAGGAGATCAACACTGGAATTTCTTTGGAAGGAATGATGCTAAAGCTGAAACTCCAGTATTTTGGCCACCTCATGCGAAGAGTTGACTCATTGGAGAAGACTCTGATGCTGGGAGGGATTGAGGGCAGGAGGAGAAGGGGACGACAGAGGATGAGATGGCTGGATGGCATCACTGACTCGATGGATGCGAGTCTGAGTGACCTCCGGGAGCTGGTGATGGACAGGGAGGCCTGGCGTGCTGCGGTTCATGGGGTCGCAAAGAGTTGGACACGACTGAGCGACTGATCTGATCTGATCTCCCAGTTCTTGGAGCTATCTGTTATCTAAAGCCTCTGTCTTTATCTCTCCCTCCCTGACCCACCAGATCCATGCACCAGCTTCTTAGTTTGCCAACTCCTTCCTACTTATCCTTTTGGAACTCAGCTCAGATGTTATAATTCTGGGATTCCATAGTTGTGGAGCTCCCTGGGCTCCAAAGCCTCTCACATCTCTCTTTACTACTGTGTTGATAGTGTGTCTTCATTTTTAGGTCTCTCCTGTGAGCCCCGAAGGACCAGTTTCTGTATTCCTAGCATAGAACTAATTTACTGTAGTATCTCAAAGAATTTACAAATAGCAAAGCATAGAACTACTTTACTCAAAGAACTTGTAAAACTATAAAATATCTTCCACTTTCTGCCAAGAAGTTTTTTTTTAATCTGAAAATTGATACAACTGCTTAGTAAAAAATTCAAAGAGTATAGGAAGGGAGACCATGTAGCATAATGGATAGGCTCACCTGAGTTTGAATCCAGGCTTCACTGCTCTTTCCTGGCTCTCCATTTCCATATCTGGAGGGTGGGGTAATAATAGCAGCACTATTGTATAATGATAAAGTGCAAGTGATAAGCAGACTGATCTCAAGTTCCAGCTCTGCCCACCTACTATCTCTGTGACCTTGGGCAAGTAACTTAACATTTCCATACCTCAATTTATACTTCCCAGGTGGCTCAGTGGTAAAGAATCTGCCTGCAGTGAAGGAGACGCAGGAGATGTGGGTTCAATCCCTGGGTCAGGAGATCCCCTGGAGGAGGACGTGACAACTCACTCCAGTATTCTTTCCTGGAGAATCCCACAGACAGAGGAGCCTGGAAGGCTAGGGTCACAATCAGTCAGACATGACTGAGGTGACTTAGCATACTTGCACAAACTAGAGATAATAAAATCTATCCTACAGGTATTTGGATAATTAAAGGAGATGATACATTCTTAGTACTTAGAACACAGCCTGGCATAGGGCAAGCACTCAATAAATATTAAAATTATAATATTATTATTAATAATAGCAAGAATATTATAAAGGGTTATATATTGAAGATGGGCTTCCCAGCTGGCGCTAGTGGTAAAGAACTCGCCTGCTGATGTAGAAGATGTAAGAGATGCGGTTTTGATCCCTGAGTTCAGAAGATCCCCTGGAGGAGGCATGGCAACCCACTCTAGTATTCTTGCCTGGAGAATCCCATGGACAGAGGAGCCTGGCTGGCTAAACAGTCCATAGGGTTGCAGAGTTGGACATGAATGAATCAACTTAGCAGGCACACATATATTGAAGACACCAGTGTCTCTTACCAACAACAACATTTATTAATATTTTATGCATTACTCCAGAAATTTTATGTGGATATCTAGTGATATATTTATAGTTTCAAAAACAAACAGGAGTAAATTATGCATTTCTTATTTTTCCCCATTTGCAATATGCTTAGTTAGAGACCTTTGCCTAAAAGCACATGTAGTTCTGATTATTTTCATGGCTTTATTGTATGGCAGTTCATGTTTTATTTACTAGTTCCATGATTTTTTTTTCATGATTTTTTTTTATTATTATTTTTTTTTTTTTTGCAGGGGAAAATGGACAAAGGAAAGGATCAATGAGGGTGGGAGGGAAATGGGAAGAAAGAAGGGGAGTGATAGAGGGGAGGAGTATATGTAATTTCTTAACCAATGGCTTTCTGTTTTTAATCACAAAGAACACTTAGAAAAAATCATGTTGAATTCATCTTATATTAGGAGGTTTGTTCTCGAAATGAAAAGTTCAGGAAACAAAAAGTCCAGTTTGGGTGTCCTCATCTTTAGGCACATCTTGGTATTTTGTATTGGTAGGTCTATCTTTACCACAGTACACCATTTAGGACAGGATCACATTTGTCACCTCTTCCTCCCTACTACCCAAAGTGGTACCAAACCCATAAAATAGTCAATAAACCTTTACAGAGTGAACAAACAAGTCTTTTTTTTTTTTTTTTTTTAAACTCTCCTGAGTGAACTGAATTCCTTGAGGCTCATAAGTAAATATATTTTGCTCTTTACTTTGTCTATTACAGCCAGATTATATGAGTGAGGTATTAAAGTCTCCCACTATTATTGTATTGCTGCATATTTCTTCTATCATATTAATTAATGTTTGTCTTAGATATATCAATGCTCCAATGTTGGGTGCATATATATTTATAATTGTTATAACTTCTTTTTGGATTGTTCCTTTAAGTCGTTATGTGTAACCTTCATTGTCTTCTTTTCAGGATCTTTAAAGTCAATTTTTATCTGATATAAGTATTGCTACTCCTGTTTTCTTATGGTCCATATTTGCATAGAAAATCTTTTTCCAGGCCTTCATTTTCAGTCAGTATATATCCCGAATATTAAGGTGGTTCTCTTGTAGACAACATATATAGGGGTCTAGTTTTTGTATCCATTTGACCCATTTTAGTCTTTTGGTTGTCTCTTGTAGACAAGATATGTCGGGGTCTTGTTTTTGTATCGATTCGGCCAGTCTTTGTCTGTTGATCAGGGCATTCAGCCCATAAACGTTTAAAGCAATTATTGATAAATAAGATTTACTTTATTGTTTTGGGTTCGAATTTATACACCCTTTTAGTGATTCCTATCTAGAGAATGTCCTTTAGTTTTTGTTGGAGAAATGGTTTAGTGGTGCAAAATTCTCTCAACTTTTGCTTATCTGTGAAGCTTTTGATTTCTCCTTCATATTTGAATGAGATCCTTGCTGGATACAATAATCTAGGCTGTAAGTTATTTTCTTTCATCACTTTAATTATGTCTTGCCATTCCCTCCTGGCTTGGAGAGTTTATATTGAAAGATCAGCTGTTATCCTTATGGGAATTCCCTTGTGAGTTATTTGATGTTTTTCCCTTGCTGCTTTTAATATTTGTTCTTTATATTTAATCTTTGTTAATTTGATTAATATGTGTCTTGGGGTGTTTCACCTTGGGTTTATCCTGTTAGGGACTCTCTGGATTTCTTGAACTTGAGTGGTAATTTCCTTCTCCATTTTAGGGAAGTTTTCAACTATTATCTCCTCAAGTATTTCCTCATGGTCTTTCTTTTTATCTTCTTCTTCTGGAACTCCTATGATTCGAATGTTGTAGCGTTTAATGTTATCCTGGAGGTTTCTGAAATTGTCCTCACTTCTTTTGATACGTTTTTCTTTTTTCTTGTCTGATTCATTTATTTCTAGGAGTCTATCTTCTAATTCACTAATCCTATCTTCTGCCTCTGTTATTCTACTATTTGTTGCCTCCAGGGTGTTGTGGATCTCATTTATTGCATTATTCATTTTGTGTTGACTCTTTTTTATTTCTTCTCAGATCAGATCAGATCAGCCGCTCAGTCGTGTCCGACTCTTTGCGACCCCATGAACCGCAGCACGCCAGGCCTCCCTGTCCATCACCAGCTCCCGGAGGTCACCCAGACTCATACCCATCGAGTCAGTGATGCCATCCAGCCATATCATCCTCTGTCGTCCCCTTCTCCTCCTGCCCTCAATCCCTCCCAGCATCAGAGTCTTCTCCAATGAGTCAACTCTTCGCATGAGGTGGCCAAAATACTGGAGTTTCAGCTTTAGCATCATTCCTTCCAAAGAAATTCCAGGATTGATCTCCTTCAGAATGGACTGGCTGGATCTTCTTGCAGTCCAAGGGACTCTCAAGAGTCTTCTCCAACACCACAGTTCAAAAGCATCAATTCTTCGGCGCTCAGCCTTCTTCACAGTCCAGCTCTCACATCCATACATGACCACAGGAAAGACCATAGCCTTGACTAGGCGAACCTTTGTTGGTAAAGTAATGTCTCTGCTTTTGAATATGCTATCTAGGTTGGTCATAACTTTCCTTCCAAGGAGTAAGTGTCTTTTAATTTCATGGCTGCAGTCACCATCTGCAGTGATTTTGGAGCCCAGAAAAACAAAGTCTGACACTGTTTCCACTGTTTCCCCATCTATTTCCCATGTAGTGATGGGACCAGATGCCATGATCTTCGTTTTCTGAATGTTGAGCTTTAAGCCAACCTTTTCACTCTCCACTTTCATTTTCATCAAGAGGCTTTTTAGTTCCTCTTCACTTTCTGCCATAAGAGTCGTGTCATCTACATATCTGAGGTTATTGATATTTCTCCCAGCAATCTTGATTCCAGCTTGTGTTTCTTCCAGTCCAGCATTTCTCATGATGTACTCTGCATATAAGTTAAATAAACACGGTGACAATATGCAGCCTTGACGTACTCCTTTTCCTATTTGGAACCAGTCTGTTGTTCCATGACCAGTTCTAACTGTTGCTTCCTGACCTGCATACAGATTTCTTAAGAGGCAGATCAGGTGGTCTGGTATTCCCATCTCTTTCAGAATTTTCTATAGTTTATTGTGATCTACACAGTCAAAGGCTTTGGCATAGTCAATAAAGCAGAAATAGATGTTTTTCTGGAACTCTCTTGCTTTTTCCATGATCCAGTGGATGTTGGCAATTTGATCTCTGGTTCCTCTGCCTTTTCTAAAACCAGCTTGAACATCAGGAAGTTCACGGTTCACATATTGCTGAAGCCTGGCTTGGAGAATTTTCAGCATTACTTTACTAGCGTGTGAGATGAGTGCAATTGTTCGGTAGTTTGAGCACTCCTTGGCATTGCCTTTCTTTGGGATTGGGATGAAAACTGACCTTTTCCAATCTTGTGGCCATTGCTGAGTTTTCCAAATTTGCTGGCATATTGAGTGCAGCACTTTCACAGCATCATCATTTAGGACTTGGAATAGCTCCACTGGAATTCCATCACCTCCACTAGCTTTGTTCCTAGTGATGCTTTCTAAGGCCCATTTGACTTCACATTCCAAGATGTCTGGCTCTAGGTCAGTGATCACATCATCATGATTATCTGGGTCGTGAAGCTCTTTTTTGTACAGTTCTTCTGTGTATTCTTGCCACCTCTTCTTAATATCTTCTGCTTCTGTTAGGTCCACACCATCTCTGTCCTTTATTGTGCCCATCTTTGCATGAAATGTTCCTTTGGTATCTCTGATTTTCTTGAAGAGATCCCTAGTCTTTCCCATTCTGTTGTTTTCCTCTATTTCTTTGCATTGATCACTGAAGAAAGCTTTCTTATCTCTTCTTGCTATTCTTTGGAACTCTGCATTCAGATGTTTATATCTTTCCTTTTCTCCTTTGCTTTTCGCTTCTCTTCTTTTCACAGCTATTTGTAAGGCCTCCCCAGACAGCCATTTTGCTTTTTTGCATTTCTTTTCCATGGGGATGGTCTTGATCCCTGTCTCCTGTACAATGTCACGAACCTCATTCCATAGTTCATCAGGCACTCTATCTATCAGATCTAGGCCCTTAAATCTATTTCTCACTTCCACTGTATAATCATAAGGGATTTGATTTAGGTCATACCTGAATGGTCTAGTAGTTTTCCCTACTTTCTTCAATTTCAGTCTGAATTTGGCAATAAGGAGTTCATGGTCTGAGCCACAGTCAGCTCCTGGTCTTGTTTTTGCTGATTGTATAGAGCTTTTCCATCTTTGGCTGCAAAGAATATAATCGATCTGATTTCGGTGTTGACCATCTGGTGACGTCCATGTATAGAGTCTTCTCTTGTGTTGTGGGAAGAGGGTATTTGCTATGACCAGTGCATTTTCTTGGCAAAACTCTGTTAGTCTTTGCCCTGCTTCATTCCGTGTTCCAAGGCCAAATTTGCCTGTTACTCCAGGTGTTTCTTGACTTCCTACTTTTGCATTCCAGTCCCCTATAATGAAAAGGACATCTTTTTTGGGTGTTAGTTCTAAAAGATCTTGTAGGTCTTCATAGAACCGTTCAACTTCAGCTTCTTCTGCATTACTGGTTGGGGCATAGATATGGATTACTGTGACATTGAATGGTTTGCCTTGGAAACAAACAGAGATCATTCTGTCATTTTTAAGATTGCATCCAAGTACTGCATTTCGGACTCTTTTGTTGACCATGATGGCCACTCCATTTCTTCTGAGGGATTCCTGCCCACAGTAGAAGATATAATGGTCATCTGAGTTAAATTCACCCATTCCAGTCCATTTTAGTTCGCTAATTCCTAGAATGTCAACATTCACTCTTGCCATCTCTTGTTTGACCACTTCCAATTTGCCTTGATTCATGGACCTGACATTCCAGGTTCCTATGCAATATTGCTCTTTACAGCATCGGACTTTGCTTCTATCACCAGACACATCCACAGCTGGGTATTCTTTTTGTTTTGGCTCCATCCCTTCATTCTTTCTGGAGTTACTTCTCCACTGATCTCCAGTAGCATATTGGGCCTCTACTGACCTGGGGAGTTTCTTTTTCAGTATCCTATCATTTTGTCTTTTCATACTGTTCATGGGGTTCTCAAGGCAAGAATACTGAAGTGGTTTGCCATTCCCTTCTCCAGTGGACCACACCCTGTCATCTCTCTCCATCATGACCCACCCATCCCAGGTTGCCCCTCGGGCATGGCTTAATTTCATTGAGTTAGACAAGGGTGTGGTCCTTGTGTGATTAGATTGACTAGTTTTCTGTGAGAACAGTTTTAGTGTATTTGCCCTCTGATGCCCTCTTTCAAGACCTACTGTCTTACTTGGGTTTCTCTTACCTTGGGCGTGGGGTATCTCGTCGCGGCTGCTCCCGGCTGTTCCCGGCCAGCGAAGCACAGCCATCGCACCTTACCTTGGACGAGGGGTCTCTCCTCACCGCCGCCCTTCCTGACCTTGGTCGTGGGGTAGCTCTTCTCGGCCGCGCTTATTTCTTCTAGGTCCTTGTTAAACCTTTCTTGCATCTTCTCAATCCTTGTCTCCAGACTTTTTAACTGTGATTCCATTTTGATTTCGAGATTTTGAATTAATTTCGCTATCATTATTTGGAATTCTTTATCAGGTAGATTGCCTATCTCTTCCTCTTTGGTTTGGTTTGGTGGGCATCTATCCTGTTCCTTTAGCTGCTGGGTATTCTTTTGTCTCTTCATTTTGTTAAAATTGCCAAGTTTAGAGTGTCCTTACTATATTCTCGTAGTTTGTTGAATTCTCTGTATTGAGGTGGTTTACAGGTCTTTTCAGTATCTGATCTCTGCCTTGTTACAGAGGGGGCGGAGATGAACACCCAAATCTAAACCGGCCAGGTTCAGGCACTCGGATAATCCTCAGAAGCACAGACTTGGTTCAGTCTGCGTTTTATGCCCTTGCCAGATCCGAGTAGCGCAGGTGATGAAATGTTCAGCGAGCGCAGCTGCTGCGACTTATCGCCTCTCCGCCGCTCAGTTTTCTGGGTATACAAACAGCGCACTTTCTCAGGCAGATGTTGACCATCCAGACCCCCAAGAAGCGTGAGTCAACACAGAAACCTACTCACAGTTCCGTTAGACAGTGTCTCTCTAGGGCTGTAATTGCCCGCCTCTGGCCCTGGCTGCCTGTCACCAGAGTGGGACGGCCTGTAGCCGGCCAACTCTGTGCAGCCCTTTGTTCTGTAGGTAGTCCTGGTGGTGTCTTAAGTTAGGGCTGGCTTTTGATGTAGTAGATAACCGACAGTCCGGTTATTTCGCTCAGATAGCGCCCGAGATAGCCAGGCCAAAATCCTTTCGAAGCAATGCAGGCCTCGCCGCTCCTCCTAGCCCAGCCCCCGCTTGCCAATAGCAAATGCTGGTGTCCGCGCCACTTCTCCGCTAAAGGAGTTACCTCAGGGCTCGTTCTCTCGTTTTGAAGACAATGAGTTGTCTTTCTAAGTGCCTGATGTCCTCTGCCGGCATTCAGAAGTTGTTTTATAGACTTTATTCAGCATTCAAATGTTCTTTTAATGGATTTGTGGAGGAGAAAGTATTCTCCCCGTCTTACTCGTCTGCCATCTTAGCTCCTCCCCTCCATGATTTTTTTTACCAGCTCTCTCCACTATTGATGATTATTTCCAGTTGCTAGTTATTGCAATAAAAGTTTGCTGTTGAGTAATTATATTCATCACAAATAATTCTCTCTTTCTTAATAGAAGGTAGTCTCAATTACTCTCCAAAATATCATGGCTTTTGGACTCCCAACTTACTCAGTGATCTGCTACATTGTCCCATGGAAAAGTCCTGGCCATCTAGTCTCCAACTTGACTCTCTTTACAAGGCCTCTTAGCAGACTGTCCTCCACCCCTGCAGGCTTTGTAGTCTTTGGGATCCATACAACCTGAGTTTTCATCAGTTAATACTTAAAAGTAACTGATTACTACTTTTAAAAATGACCAAAGGAAACAATTTAGGTGATACAGGCAAATTTTATTTAACACTTCATGAAATGAACAGTCTCCTTTTGGAGCATTTTAAATTGGGGTGGGTGGGAGGCAGGAAGTTTTATAGGATAAAGAGGAGCAAGGAAGGAAGGGGAGAATCCAGAGTTGGCTTCATGTTTGGGAAACTGCCTTTCTGGTCAAGTGGAGCATTTCCCAGGGACAAAAAGGCTGTCTAAATATTGACTTGCTGACATGCTGTGCAGAAGCAGCTTCATCTTGGGTCAAGAAACTTATTTTTATTTCAACCCTACACAGGAAGAACAATGTGAAACTGTATGTTCACAGATGGTGGCAGCTGGGCAGGTGGGGGGAACATGCCCTTCATCTTTCTACCAGGAGAAATGATTTATAACTGTCAGAAATCTGATAAAAATGTTAGAAGTACATAAAATCGACGATATAAATTATAAAATGTAAGTCATGATTCTATTTGTTTGGTGACCACTTTTAAAATGACTAATTTTCATCAATATAGAAAATCAATATGAATCACTACAATATCCAAGTGATTGTTCCCACTTCCTCCCTCCCCCACAAGCATTATACTCACCCTGTGCCTGTGGATGGAGTTCAGTACTAGAAGTGGAGGAGGCTGGAGGGAGTGGAGGGCAGGCAGAGAGGATCCAGATGGAAGAGATGGGAAAATGTCAGAGAGAAATTTCCCTCATGTCCCCGTTTCACCCAGAGCTGTGTCTGCCTGGGGCTTTACAATGAAAACGGTTCAGAAAAGAAGCCCAATAGAGGAAAAAAAAACTCTTTTGTGACGCTTTCCAGGCATGGACATGTCTGAAAAGCTCAGTTGTGCAGGTCTACAGTCATCCCAGCAAAAAGACTGAGACGATAAACCTCCTTCACAGAAATTTCTGGAACCCAGGCATCTTTTCAGAGACAAAAGTCACCTGAAACATACAGCTCCTCTCTGTTCATCGCAGCCCCATGTTTTAATCACTGTCAGTTGGAGAAGCAAAGACAGGAGTCAGCACCACATCCTGGGATCTGTCTTCTGGGGATTTCAGGAGACACCAGGGAGAGCAGTGAGCTACGGGGAAACTTCCCACGTTCGCCCAGGAGGAGCAGTTCATCTTGCTACTGTATTTTGTACAGAATGAACCATTTTTCAATCAGACAGAGGTTTTCCCACTTTTATTCCCACTGGTAGTCCTTTTTTGCACCATCCGTCAGGTTGGCTGAGCAGAAAGACTAGCCGGTTCATCCCAATATGTGGAAATGCCAGGTGTACTTCTTTTAAATCCTGGACTGCTTTTCACAGAACGAGGCCAAGCCTCCATCCAGAAGGTTCTGCCTGGCAAGTAAGCCAGGTGCTGCACCTGCGCTGTGGCAAGTTGGGCTGTGAGCAGTCAGAAACTCCTGTTGGGCTGTGAGAGCTGGAGGTTCCCCATTTGCATCCACCGTGAGGTGAGCTGGGGTCGAGCAGTGGAAGAGCATGGGGTTTACAGTTTGTAGCTACATTCCTTACTGGTACTGTGACTTCTTTCTCATTGTTAGCACTCAAGGCATCATTAGCTGGTATCATGGACAAGTGTTAGTGGTCAAATGTCACCAGAAGTAAGGCACTGTTTTCCTCTTGTCCCTTGCTACTCACAGTGCATTTGTACACCAGGTTTATCTTCATCTGGAAGCTTATTAGAAATGCAGATTCTCAAGCCCCAGTCCAGAACAATGGAGTCAGATTCTACATTTTCTCAAGATTCCAGGAAGTTCCCATATGCACAGTCTGAGAGGCCCTGCAGTCTAGTAGTCAAACCTCCTGCCTCCCTGCGAGGGCCAACCCACTCAATCTGCTTTATTCAGAAGGACAGTCTCTCCAAGTGTTCTCCTTGTGATCAACACTCTTCCTACAACCTAAATCTGGACAGATGGTCAAATCAAATATGAACTGACTTAATGAGAGCAATGGGACAGAATGTTTGACATTGAGATTGACCTTCACCATATTTAAGTCTTTTCATAGGCATTTTGCTTTCTTCTTTCTGAAAAGGATACAGCATCATTTCAAAACAGTCCACCTCCTCAGTCGAGTCATGGATGAGGCTGTATGGTGGTTTTTATAAAATGTTCTGTCAAAATGTTTCTTTTAAGGAAAAAAACAGTCCCTACCAGACACACGCTAGGAAAATGGCCCTTTCCCACACAACATCCAGAGGTCAGTTGCTGCACTGATGGAGCTGGTCTATGTGGCCACTGTACCTCTCCCTTCGGTGAATGTTACAGGCCTATTAAGTGCGCTTTTCTTACATCTGCACAAGCAGGACACTGGGCCATTTGCAATGGCAGTTTTTGAAGGTGAACTGCAATGCATTCTTACAGCAACTCTTCATTAGGACCCACCAAATCAGAGGCAGAGGCAGATGCTGCTCCTAAGGCCCTGAGTTCCTGACTGACCATCAGTGACACCAGGGAGACTCTGTTTAGAATCAGCAATGCTGCCTGAACTGTGAGTTGTGACTCGGAGGCTGTGAGCAAATAGAGATTTCATTTTGGTTTAAATTTCCAATTTTCCCCATTTTCTATATGAAAAAAATGTCTATGTCCACTGAGGAAAAAATGCAGCAGGAGTGATCTTCATCACATACCCTTGACCAAGAGCTGGACAGTTTTTGGGCAGCACAGGAATTTTTCTGAGACCAGTGGAATCTTGGGAATTTTTCTGAGATCACTGAAATCATGGGAATTTCCCTGAGACCAGTGAAATCAAGGCAGGTGTTGGTTCTGGGCTCTGAAGGCAGAAAGACATGTCAACTGGGAGCTGATCACTTGCGGGTACTAGATATCTAGCTCACACCAGCTCAGGTTAGCTTAGTGACTGGGAAGAGTGCTGGGTGGCTCAAAAGTAGAAGAGAGAGATGAGAACCAGGGTATTGGGAGACCTAATGCTTCCAGGCACTTTTTCTTTCCTTGTCGTGTGTGTGTGTGTGTGTGTGTGTGCGCGTGTGTGTGTACTCAGGCTGACATCCTCTTTGCCACTAGAGATGATTGCTGCAAGGTGTTCTTTGATTGTTTTTCCTTGCATGACACTAAAGGGTCAGCAAATTATTGGCCTGGTGGCCTGTTTTTGCATGCCTCCAACTCCACACATGGCAGACTAGGAATGGTTTTAAATTTTTAAAGGGTTACAGCAAACAAAGAAGGCTATGAGACAGGATGTTCTGTGAGCTGCAAAGCCTAAAATATTATGAATATTTACTATTTGGCCCTTCGCAGAAAAAATGTTCTGACTCCTGAAGGAAAAGAGTTTCTCCTGGCCTCCACCAATTACAGCAGAAATGGCCCTGAGAGACACATGCATTCCTGAGGCAGTCACTGTGGCCACTGTGGGTCTGTGCAGGACTGAGACGTCTGGGAGCGGAGGGGGGCTCTGATAGACCAGGCTTATATGGCTTCTGGGTGCTGGAGGGCAGATAGTTCTTCCAGGAAAAAGCAGGTTGCAGCCCCCAAAAGAAAAAGGGAGAATTGGGCAAGTCAACCAACAGGTACTGGTAGGAAACAGACGACTCTCTTATTTAAAAAAGGGCTATTTCCAAAGGTGTGGACAGTGACAAGGGAGGGAAGAGAAGGCTGGAACAAGGCACTAGGAGGGCCTTTAAGGGGCAGGGAGGGAAACGTTACCTAAATCCACAGGAGCTGTGACCCTGAGATCATCACCAGACTGGAGAGAGAGAACACAAGGGCTAAACTGCCACCTGATCTGCCACGGAGAGGAAGTGCACACCTTCCCACCCTCTGCCCGCCCTCCAGCCTCCCACCCTGCCCCCACATGCGCCACACCAACCAGAAGCCCCAGAGAGCCTACAAGTCAGCCTCCTGAGCACGAAGCCCATTAAGAAGTGTCCGGAGTGGGTTGAGAGGGGCAGATGGAGACAATGCAGACAGTCCACTGAGACAGCAAGCTTCTACTGGACTCAAGGCTGGGCTGCCTTCCCAGGCTGATGGCCTGTGCCGTCAGGGGACCTGGGCTAGACGGACTCCACCCTTGGTTCAGTGCTCTGCTATCACCATCTCGAAGTTCTTAATTTTTAAACAAGGGTCCCCATATTTTCATTTTGCACTCAGCCCCGCAAATTGCACAGCCAGGCCTCACTCTATTCTTATGACTGTGTGATGTCTACAAGTCCTTTCATCTCTTCTGCCATAGGTTTCCCAAACTGTAAAGTGATCTAAGAGATATTTTCTTCTCAGGGATGAAGGGCAAATGAGGTGTGCGTGTGAAGGGCCTGCTGGAAAGGGTGAGCAGCCAGCCGGGAAGTCCTTCCCTTGCCACAGTGGTTCTTCCCCCGTGTTCCTCAGTCATGGATCTTGACAGCTCCTGGCATCTCCGGCAAGAAGAAAGTGAAAAGTGAAAGTGAAGTCACTCAGTCGTGTTTGACTCTTTGCCGACCCCATGGACTGTAGATTACAAGGTTCCTCTATCCATGGAATTTTCCAGGCAAGAGTACTGGAGTGGGTTGCCATTTCTTCCTCCAAGGGATCTTCCCGATCCAGGAATCGAATCTGGGTCTTCCGCATTGCAAACAGACACTTTTACGGTCTGAGCCACCGGGCAACGCAGGCAAGAAGAAGGGACCTTAAAATGCAACCCAGCTAGAAAGATTCCTGGTCTTATCTCAGGCCTAGAGCTGACCAGGAGGGAAGGGCTGGTTGGCTGTTTAGCTACTAGTCATTCAGAGACCATTGGAAATAACCCTAACAATCCCCTGGTTCCTTTGTCTGACATGAGGAAACTGGCGTCCATAAATACCCCAAACCTTGCTCAAGTCACAGATGTAGTGAATAGCAGAGCTTGACCTCAACTCAGGACTTTTGGGACCAAGTCCAGGAAGCTCTTAACTCCCTACTGTTAACAAGGAGGCCCTTAGACTGTGGGAACTCTGATGGCCCCACTCATGTAAGCAAACTCAGTTCTAAGCATGGAAATGTCTTGGGGTTATCAAATCAAAACTCAGAGGACAATTGGTCACAAAGAAGCAAGACAGCTTTAGGCTACAACCAATCAGGACTTTCTTGTGGTTCATTGGTTAAGACTCTTCCTGTCCACTGAAGGGGTGCAGGTTTGATCCCTGGTTGGGGAACTAAGATCCCCACATACCCCTCTGATTGGCCAAATTTTTTTAAATAAACAAATAAAATAAGGTGCAGCCAATCAAATCATTTCCTTTATTTGTTTCTTCACTTTTCCTATATAAGGTCTTTCCCCCTGACCTCTTTGGGTTTGGCACTGTCCTATTACAAAGGATAAATGCTCAAATAAACTCTTAAAATGTTTAATATACCTCAGTTTATCTTTTAACAGAATGCATTTATACCCACACAAGAAACTGGGCATGATTTGTCTTCAAGTTCATTGATAATCTGACTTTTTTCCTCTCTTCCTTCCCCAAGAAATCCCCTCCTTTCTTCCTCTGCACTTCCAACTGGAAAACTCTAGCTTTTATTTCCTTGAGGGTGTGTACTAGCACCTTGGGCCTTGAACCAAAGGGCCTCAGAACTCTGATGCCGCCTCTGGCAGGAGGCCCTGAATATGTCTCAGCGCTGAATGGAATCTGGATGAACATTTCATTTTTTCCACGTCAGGTCTGGGCTCCAAATGGTCAATGTTTTGTGAGTCTCTTTAAGGTGAAATAATTCTATTCTTACTGGCTCAGATTTTCTGCCTGCTTATATACCTAAAGGTTTTTCCAATTCTCGTCAAGTAGTTTTTTATGCAAAATTGTCTTACATCCCACAGCAAGCTTTAATCTGGTGAGGACAGTCTGTTTCTCCTGGCAACGTTGAGGATACTAGATGAATGGGGGTCAGCTGGATAGCTTGAAGAGAAGCCTTGGTAATCTGTTCAACAAAGCTGGGAATTTTCCGAAGAATGTTTAGCAAAGATACTACAGTTGGAAATGAATAGGAAGGGTTTTGTTCGCAAGCTCTGCCTCACTGTTGGATTCGAAGAGTGTTCAGCCCCAGAAAAGAACATCAATGTCTTACGTGGAAATTAAACACACACACACACAAAAGGCTTCTTTTCTGCCCACATTGAGCTTTGCTTAACTCTAGAAAAGTTTGTCATGCCTGAAAATATGTATCTTTGCCTTTGAGCCAAAGCAAATGCTATAGAGAAACAAAAATACCATATCTTTTGTCTTTGAGAAAATGAATTGTTGAGGATTGTGCTTCAGAAAGATCATCAAAAGACCAAAATGACTCTGCAGAATGAGTTCTGGGAGTTTGGACTGTGGAATGGGAGTCAGGGCCCCGTTTCTGACTTTAGGGAGGCATCTAAGCTCTTTGTACCTTTATTCCTCTATTTGAAAATCGAGGATAATACCTGCTGCCTACTTAACCTTAGAGGGATATGTGAGGATTAGTCAATTAAAGTTTGCCAAATGCTTGGAAACCAGTGGAGGGGGAAATCTGTATGAACATAAAGCATTATTAACATCCCCCTCTTCCTCTTCTCTCTTCCTAAGAATTGCAGTCCTGGGAGATGCAGTGAACATTACTTGTGGTTTTGCTTCTCGTTGCTTTTGTGGAAAGGGGATTTTTCATTTTATCAGCCACTTATTAAATGGTTTGTTTGAAAGCTGTCCTTTCTGTATCATCAAGGGAAGTTTTCTAAACATCTTAGACTGATGGCCAGTGTGTCACATCTGCCAAAGCTTCTATTGTGTTTATCTTTAGAATCCTGTAAAGAAGCAAAAACAACCATTTTCAGGTAAAATAGTAAGTATAATTTAGAAAAATTTGCCATTAGTAATGCAAAGTTAGTGAAGTATAAAAATAAAGTCAATTTAGAGCTTTTAATACAATCCTTAAAGAAATTCCCCGTTTTAACTAAAATAGTGATAATACTTTATATTTGTAAACATTGCCCCTCTGGTTCTTATAACTACCTATAAAATGAGTATAACACAAATATATCATATTATACTCACTTTACAGATGAAAAAATTGAAATGCAAAGAGGCTAAGTGATTTTTCCCAAAATAATTTAGCTAAGAAATGGCAAAGCCAGAACTAGACTCTATATTTATATAAGAGTTTATAATATAAGATTCTATATTTTCTGGTTCCTAGGGCAGCAGATTTTCCCTGGCCGTTATTTTTTCACTATAGACCTAATGATGCCAAATGATGTTAAAAGTCCAAATATTGTTGCTTTGGTTCTGTGCCACCAAACGGCTAGGTTCTAACACCACTGACCTGGAGATAGCATCAGAGCTCACAAGTTGTGTTGTCCCATAAGATTGCATCTCCTCCCCCTACTTCAGAGGCCAATCAAAAGTCCAGGTTGTCACCCATGCTCATGCTTGGAGATTTGAATGACCCTCCTCCTCAGTTCAGTTCAGTTCAGTTCAGTTAGTTGCTCAGTCGTGTCCAACTCTTGGCGATCCCATGGACTGCAGCACACCAGGCCTCCCTGTCCATCACCAACTCCCAAAGCTTGCTCAAACTCATGCCCCTTGAGACAGTGATGCCATCCAACCATCTCATCCTCTGTCGCCCCCTTCTCCTCCCACGTTCAATCTTTCACAGCATCAAGGTCTTTCAAATGAGTCACTTCTTTGCATCAGGTGAGTAGCCAAAGTATTGGAGTTTCAGCTTCAGCATCAGTCCTTCCAATGAATATTCAGGGCTGATTTCTTTTAGGATAGACTGGTTGGATCTCCTTGCAGTCCAAGAGACTCTCAAGAGTCTTCTCCAACACCACAGTTCAAAAGCATCAATTCTTCGGTGCTCAGCTTTCTTTATAGTCCAACTCACATCCATACAGGACTACTGGAAAAACCATAGCTTTGACTAGATGGAAATTTGTTGGCAAAGTAATGTCTCTGCTTTTTAATATGCAAGAGAGTTCCAGAAAAACATCTATTTGTACTTTATTGACTATGCCAAAGCCTTTGACTGTGTGGATCACAATAAACTGTGGAAAATGCTGAAAGAGATGGGAATACCAGACCACCTGACCTGTCTCTTGATAAACCTACTTGCAGGTCAGGAAGGAACAGTTAGAAATGGACATGGAACAACAGACTGGTTCCAAATAGGGAAAGGAGTACGTCAAGACTGTATATTGTCACCACGCTTATTTAACTTATATGGAGAGTACATCATGAGAAACGCTAGGCTGGAAGAAGCACAAGCTGGAATTAAGATTGCTGGGAGAAATATCAATCACCTCAGATATGCAGATGACACCACCCTTATGGCAGAAAGTGAAGAGGAACTAAAAAGCTTCTTGATGAAAGTGAAAGAGGAGAGTGAAAAAGTTGGCTTAAAGCTTACCATTCAGAAAACGAAGATCATGGCATCCGGTCCCATCACTTCATGGGAAATAGATGGGGAAACAGTGGAAACAGTGTCAGATTTTATTTTTGGGGCTCCAAAATCACTGCAGATGGTGGTTGCAGCCATGAAATTGAAAGACACTTACTCTTTGGAAGGAAAGCTATGACCAACCTAGACAGCATATTCGAAAGCAGATAGCATATTCAAAGCAGATTTTGCCAACAAAGGTCCATCTAGTAAAGGCTATGGCTTTTCCAGTGGTCATGTATGGATGTGAGAGTTGGACTGTGAAGAAAGCTGACCACCGAAGAATTGATGCTTTTGAACTGTGGTGTTAGAGAAGACTCTTGAGAGTCCCTTGGACTGCAAGGCGATCAAACCAGTCCATTCTAAAGGAGGTCAGTCCTGGGTGTTCTTTGGAAGGAATGATGCTAAAGCTGAAACTCCAGTACTTTGGCCACCTCATGTGAGGAGTTGACTCATTGGAAAAGACTCTGATGCTGGGAGGGATTGGGGGCAGGAGGAGAAGGGGAGGACAGAGGATGAGATGGCTGGATGGCATCACCGACTCCATGGACATGAGTTTGAGTGACCTCCGGGAGCTGATGATGGACAGGGAGGCCTGGTGTGCTGCGATCCATGGGGTCACAAAGAGTCGGACACGACTGAGCGACTGAACTGAACTGAACTGAACTGTATTGGTCATAACTTTTCTTCCAAGGAGCAAATGTCTTTTAATTTCTTGGCTGCAGTCACCATCTGCAGTGGTTTTGGAGTCCCCAAAACAAAGTTTGTCACTGTTTCTCCATCTTTTTGCCAGGAAGTGGTGGGACAGGATGCCATGATCTTAGTTTTCTGAATGTTGAGTTTTAAGCCAACTTTTTCACTCTCCTCTTTCACTTTCATCAAGAGGCTCTTTAGTTCTTTACTTTCTGCCATAGGGTGGTGTCATCTGCATATCTGAGGTTATTGATATTTCTCCCAGCAATCTTGATTCCAGCTTGTGCTCCATCCAGTCCAGCATTTCTCATGACATACTCTGCATACAAGTTAAATAAGCAGCTTGACAATTTACAGCCTTGATGTACTCCTTTCCCAATTTAGAAGCAGTCTATTGTTACATGTCCAGTTTGCTTCTTGACCTGTATACAGATTTCTCAGGAGGCAGTTCAGGTGGTCTGGTATTCCCATCTCTTTAAAAATGTTCCACAGTTTGTTTTGATCCACCCAGTCAAAGGCTTTGGCATAGTCAATAAAGCAGAAATAGATATTTTTATGGAACTCTCTTGCTTTTTCCATGATCCAGCAGATGTTGGCAATTTGATCTCTGGTTCCTCTGTCATTTCTAAATCCAGCTTGAACATCTGGAAGTTCATGGTTCACATACTGTTGAAGCCTGGCTTGGAGAATTTTGAGCATTACTTTGCCAGCTTGTGAAATGAATGCAATCGTGCAGTAGTTTGAGCATTCTTTGGCATTGCCTTTCTTTGGGATATGAATGAAAACTGACCTTTTCCAGTCCTGTGGCCACTACTGAGTTTTCCAAATTTGCTGGCATATTGAGTGCAGCACTTTTGCAGCACTATCTTTGAGGATTTGAAATAGCTCAACTGGAATTCCATCACTTCCACTAGCTTTGTTCATAGTGATCCATGCATTAGAGAATGGCAATGAAGGCAGTTAACCATCAATATATGCAAACTGTGAAAGCCAGGTGGGGCCTCTTTAGCAGTAGTTAAAGGGATGCTCATCTCCTGCAGCATGAAGGCAAAAAAATCAGAAGATTGGGGCCAGGATTTAAGTATAGAATCCATGGCAGAACTTCATGCTCATGAGTTGGAGTTATTAAAATTAAATAACTCAAAGCAAGTTATTTAACTTATATGCAGAGTATGTCATGAGAAATGGAGGTTGATGCTTCACTTATAGTTCACCTACACGAAGTTCGTGGCCCGGTTTGGGAAGGAGTGGGACCCTGAGAGTTAAGATGAAGAATCTAAATCTTCATATTCTACTAGACTCTGGGCCAAGGAAAAAGGCCCATCCCATCTTGTTAAGGATAGTTCTTCCTCCTTACTTGAAGATGAGACAGAAGCTTCTACCTTGCAAAGCAGTGTGTACCCATCCCTATAATCTACCCCACCTCCCCTTGTAATCACCAGAACAATAATTTAGAGTCTAGACACACCACAACCCAGCAGGGGAAGTGAAGCAATTGAAAAGCAAGAAAAGGGATTATACACCAAAGGAACTGAAAGACATAACCAACATTTATTGTCAAGAGCCAGCAGAATGAAAACGGACTGGATTCTTAGAGGTGCTCGATGAAAGGAAATGGAATATAAAGTTGGATAAAGGACAGTTTATAGATATCGGAGCACTAACCCTTGATGCAGGATTAAAGATGATGGCAAGAATCTTGGGAGGCATACCAAAATTATTGGGGGAAATGACGAAGGAAAGAATTGAAAGGCTGGGAAATTGGGCATGTTGAAGTGGCTACATTATGCAGTGTCAAAAACCCTGTTCACTTATTATGATCTGTGAGAGAGTTCAGAGGACATCCCATTTACCAAAGACCATGGGATGTGCAGGGGACACCAGCATTGTTAAGAGTCTCGGCGGTGGTTGACCTCTGTAGAATAGGACTGATTTTGGAGGATGCTGTTGCAAAACTGACTCTCGAATAGCACAGTGCTGGTAGACTTCTGAAAAAAATAGAGTCCAGGTGGTAGTACTTAACTGTCAAAAGCAAAGTAAGCTCAATTATTGTAAAGAGTGGCAAGGTTGGCAAGCGGGGAGTGGCATGACTCATGTAGTGCCGTGATGGTAGTTAATGGAACACAGCATCTCCAGGGTCAAGACTGAGCAGGCAACAAGGTTATTTCTCAATCTGTGTAACAAAAAGTAACAACGGTTCAGAACTACCCTACAATAAAATGACACAATCCCTTGCTAAGTTTCTGGACCTAATTCAGTTTTTAACCCCAAAACCACTGACTGAAATCAAGGCTGGTTTTCGTGAGTGAAGGACAATGCAAGATCATGGCAAATGCTATCATAATGATTCTCCTTGTCCTTCTCTGGAGGGATCTACACTCATCTACTTAAGGAACCATGTACTGGGGAAAGGAGACTACTCAAATGTTCAAAAACTGTGTGTTGAGATAACTACCTGGCTCACGGTCAGCTAAGTGTATGGACCCAATCAGTGGTTAGTTATTTCTCCAGTCTCTGACTGTGTATTTGGATTATGAAGTTGACAGAATCTCTAACTTGGTTCCTTGGCCTGTGAGTTAAGAATTCTCATAATGAGAAAGGCCAAGTGGAAGCCTCTGATACTGTCCCTCCTACCATGGACAAGATATTAAATTGAAACCAACATCGCATCCTTGGGAAATAGACTACTGTCAGGCTGGAGGACCTAAAAGATTGGCAGAGTTGGCAGTTACTGCCCTACCCACATTTAATTCACCAGTCTGGCACCTATAGAACCCAGATGGACCCTGTGGTATGATAGTGGATTACTACAAACTCAATCAAGTAGTGGTCCCAATTGTAGCTGTGGTACCAAAAATGGTTTCTTTCCTGGAGCAGATTAGCGTGTATATATACACTGTATGCAGTCCTGAATCTCAATGTGAGATAAATAACAGTACAGACTTATGATCTTGCCCATGGCCATGTTAACTCTCTCCCTCTCATAATATAGTGACATGACTTGGCATTCCAGAGAACCACACATTCCTTCACTTTACTGATGGCATTATGTTAATCAAGTCAGATAAGCAAGAAATGCCAAGAATTTTTGGAGGCTTTGGTAAAACACATGAACTCCAGAAAGTGGGAAATGTCTCTAATGGAGATTCAGGGACCTACAGATCAATGAAGTTTTCCAGAGTCCCGTGGTTTGGGGCGTGCCAGGACATCCCCTTCAAGGTAAAGAACAAAGAATCATAAATTGCCCCTTCCACTATGGAGGAAGTACGATGGCTGGTAGGTCTCCAGGTTCTGGATGTAGCCTCTTACACATTTGGCAATAATACTGTAACCAAATGTTCATTGTTATGTTCAAAAGTTAATTATTTATAAGCTGTTGTGTGTTCATCCGCTTAATTGTGTCTGACTCTGGGATCCCATGGACTGTAGCCCGCCAGGCTCCTCTGTCCATGGGGTTCTCCAGGCAAGAATACTGGAGTGGGTTGCTACTCCCTTCTCCAGGGGATCTTCCCAACCCAGGGATTGAACCCAGGTCTCCCACCTTGCAGGCAATGCTTTACTGTCTGAGTTACCAGGGAATTTATTTATACAAACAGTAATTATTTTATTCATAGTTTTGTCGGGCAGGAATCCAGAAAGTGCTCAGCTGGGTGGGTCTCACTTGGGTGTCTCATGTGCTGCAGTCAAACAGTGGTTGAAATTATTATAGAATAGCTGGGGGCAGGGAAGTGGAAGGGAGGGTTGTTAGAAAGCAGTGAGACAGAGCAAATCTGAAACAGCTTGGAGTTGACAATGCCTGTGTCTCTCTCTCTCTCTCATCTCAGGATCTTTCCAGAGACTGCCTCCACGTTGATCAGCTTGGATTTCTTTATAGCATGGCAGCTGGGTTCCAGGAGCATTTTCAGAAAACTAAATAGAAGTTGCAAAGTCTTTCTTAAACCAGTCTCAAAAATCATGCAGCATTACTTCTGCTACTCTTCTTTGGTTGGAACTGTCAGAAGTTCCCACTCAGTTTCAATAGCAGGAGACAGACGCCACCTCTTTACGGAAGGAGTGTCAAAGGATTTGGGAGTATGTTTTTTAAATGCTATAGTGTGATAAACTGACATCAGCACCAATTTTAGAAAAGTCTGGGCAGGATGTTGACTCAACCACTTCCTACTTGCAGGTCTGTGAGCTGTAATACAATCCATCTTCTCAGGAAAGGACTTTTGCTTTCTCTTTGTGCTTTAGTGTGCTCAATAGCATCATGGAAGATAACAATGTTTTTCAGTCAAACTCCTTTGGATGCAAGGAACAAAGACTCACTCATAGTAGTAAAGGTTTCTGGGAAAAACAGACAAGAGTAGCAACAGCAGCTGCCCTGGAACAGGAGGTGGATCCTAGAGACCTCAGCAGCAGGAGGTCATGTTTCTTTCATTTATCTCATTTGGCTTTTCTCTGTCTTTCAGTTTCCCCCTCCTATTCCCTGCTCACCTTCTGCTGTCTCTATGTCTTTTCTTTCCCTTTCACTTCTGCTAATGAATTGATTTTGCTCTCTTAGAACCTCAGTTAGTATCATGGCCTCTCCAGCTTCTCCCCACATCAAGGCATTTTTACATCAGCTCTCAGCACTGTCTTATTCTTTAGGAATTTCCTAGTTCAAATTCCCAGGAAATTTTCTGGGGTCAAAGTGGATTGTCTATGTTTGGGTAACATCATGTTCTTGTTCACTCATTGACCACTGGTATGAAGAAAAGCTCAGCTCTTAGCAATTGACGCTGGAAGGAAAAGGCAGCCATGATTGGCCCAGCTATATATTCACCAATAGAGTCCAATGTAGATGTCGACCTCCAAAGAACTGTGGTGTGGATCAATTAAAATAGGAAAAGTCAAAAGTATTGTAAAATATTAACTTATCTAAGAAGATGTGATATCATGTTTTAAACATACAGAGCAGCCACATATTCACTTTCTAAATACCAATATATCAGGTTAGGGTTTCTCAGGTGGCGCTAGGGGTAAAGAACCTGCCTGCCAGTGTAAGAAACATTCAGTTCCCACCTCAGGAAGATCCCCTGGAGGAGTGCATGGCAACTCACTCCAGTATGCTTGCCTGGAGAATCATGTGGACAGATGAACCTGGCAGACTATAGTCCATAAGGTCACAAAAAGTTGGACATGACTGAAGCCACTTAGCACGCATGCATGCATATCAAGTTAACATCCTTGCTAATTAATCTAGCAAACTGGTATTTGCTGATTAATGTTTTGTTTCCATGAACGATGATTGCAACTGCTCTTCCCTGACATCCAGCTACATGCTAGCTATGTTAGGTCCTCTAAGCATTGAGACTGACTCTTTCAAATGTCAAGCAATTAGATGTTCAAATCATGACATGCTAACTAATATATAGGTTATAGCATTATATTTTCTTGGATTCTGTTTAAAAAGGGGGAAACTCAGAAATTATTCTTAGTTCAATAATGAAGTCTTGAAAGGCATCTGTTTCTAACTGCATGTTGTATGTACTCAAATCTGTATTGAAAAATTACGCTGTAAATGTTTTATAGGCTTTTTATTTTTCAGTCGTTTCAGTCTCTCACTGTCTCTCACTTCTTAATCAATTCCTCTTTTCTCAAAACAGACTGCCTTGCCATCGAGCTATCAACTAATAATTTTCTAGAACTCAAAATGAAAAGAAAAACCTAACCAAACAAATAAACAAGAGTAAAGCTTCAGGAACCTTTGTACCTGAACAATTATGCTAAGGCATCCAGTTAGCCCTCTGCACACGGTGGGTTGAATTCAAATGGGCACCTGAGATGGTGATTTTTTTTCTAACTTAAGAGTTTTTTAAAAATCCAAAATGAATTTCCTTGTCTTCAGGAAAGCCTGCAAATACCAAATCTACTATGAGAGAGATTTAATTTCCCTTTTGGTCTATGACACAGCACAATTATCTGTGGATGTTTAAAGAAAATTCATAAAGCAGAATGCGCTTAGTTCACACCAGATAAAGCCCCTATGAAACGATGCCATGGTTGGCGTCATCTGTTGACATTCATGCATGATTCAGCACCTCTAGACAACAATTTGGAGGAAATCTGCTTCTCCATTACAAGCCAGGCTCTGCCCTTTTGCTGGAAATTGAAAGGATCAAAATTCTCAGCTTTTAAGGCTGACTACCTCCTGTGACATCTAGCACCCAGGAGCAATCCAGAGCCTCTTTCTGATGTTTTCTCTACATGCCATTCAGTGCATAGTAGACAGGAGGCATCCAGGTGATTGACAGATATCTTGCTTGTCCTCTGGCTGCTTTTGCATCTGTTGATACAGCCCCTGTGTTTATATGTGTGATTAGGCTGAGGCTTTCTGGGTCAGCCACCCACGGATTGTATCAAAAATAATCAATCTTATTTGACTGTCTTAACATTTTGGCTATTTTAGTTGTTAAGGCAACCAGATCTGATGAAGTATTCACTCATCAATTTGATATTCAGCAATTGTCTGTCATGGTTCTGAAGCTGGAGGGAAAATAAAAATAAAAATCAACTGTCAAAACAGTCAATCCAAAACAATCAATCCAATCATGAATTTCTCCCTGACACCAGAGACCATTGTTTCCCCTTTCCCTTATTTTTCCTCCTCCTTCGCCTCCTCCTCTTCTCCTGAGATCTGTGCCTCCCACAGTTTCTTTCCTCTAGTGAAGCTGATGAACAGCAGAGAAGGGAGATATTTTAGGTTCACAAAGGCTTACATTTTCCTAAAAGGTTTCCCTTTACTTTGTTTTGATGTTTGATAATTTTTGGCTAAATTATCCTAAAAGGTCCTAAAAGGATGGATACGTTAAATGTATGGCAAATGTTACTCTGAATTGAGAATTTCAGGAGAAATGTCCTTTGCTTTCTCTTTCAAGATGAATTTCCCTTTTTGGGGACCGCAGCTCCAAAGTCAGCCACAGGCAGCTGGCTTGCACAGTCCCTTCCTGTCCCCTGAGTCTGTTCCAACCTCCTTGGAACAGAAGAGCTCCAAGTCTGGCCCTGGTGTGGGATGTGGCTGGCTTTCCAAGTTGGAAAATGTGTTAGTAATTACTTTTTACTGCTGTCTCCGTTTGAATTTCCAGACTTCTGCCCCCTCTCCCAGCCTGCGTTTCTCCACCCAGCTTCCTACCTCATTCTGACTGCTAATTTAACCCTGGCTCCCTTCCTCCAGAAACATTTGACCTTGTGCAAGAACTTGGCATCAATTTCTCTCCTCTGTTGGACTAGGGCAATTAGCATCAGCAGGCAACCCTGCCAGACCGCCTGTCTGTTGTCCTCTGGGCTCTGCCTGGTACAATAGCAGGCCTCTGTTTCCAGGCAAAAGGGCAGTGGCCACTAGTTGCATTTGCCAGGAGACCTTTTCCAACATTTTGCTTCAAGATGTTGTTACCAGGGATGTGGACTAAACCCAATTAGCTTGCTTAGTGAAGTAACCTAAGAGGAAAAAATGTAGAAGCATTGAAATTTCCTTACCTCACATATTCCTGCTTTAGATTTGAAAGAATTCTCTTGGTTTCTCCTATCAAGAAAGGTTATTCTATGTTGATTGATAACCTGGAAAAGGCTATAAAGAAAGTAAGAGTTGTTTTACTTGCTTAAGAGAACAAACTTCACAATCACTTAAGAAATGCCCATTTCTTCCTTTTGTTGATAAGTTGATTGCATACCATTTTAGTCTTCCCATTAATTAGTCCCCAAGAACAATTACAGGGTAGAGTTTCATAACTGAAATAAGAACATATAGGTACTTGAGAATAATGCCACTTCAGTTTCTTAAAAATCGTCCACAATTCCATATTCTCACTAATTCCTTATTCTCACTAACATGAATGAGTGGGTTTCATGTTATATGTTTGTGAATGTATATCCTTGAAGTTTATAGACTAGAACTATCTTTGTAAAATACCTTGGGTTATAGAGATTCATTTTAGAGCTAGAAATTGGTTGAGGAGAGATTGGGATAGAAATTGCAAATGGGGACATAGACTCTATTCATTATGATACACATTCTGTATCACTCAGACTATGAAATGCGAAATACATAGTACAAATATGCATACGCATACCTACATGTGTATGTATACATATAACACACATGTATAAAATGCATAGTATGGAATGAAACTCTGAATAAGCCATTCTGTCTATTTATTGGGCAGGAGGAAGTATCAACTGTAGGGATCTAAGTGACAAGACCTCTGTGTCTTAGGAGATGCACGTCCAGAAACGGGTATCCTCCATATTGTTTCTACTTCCCAGAGGAAGGAAAATTGAGACTGTTCTTCTCACAGTGTCCTTTTCCCTGGTCCCACATCACAGGACTAGTACCTTAATTAAGTTTGAGTGTTCAGTAATGATGTTCACTACTACTACTACTAAGTCGCTTCAGTCGTGTCCGACTCTGTGCAACCCCATAGACGGCAGCCCACCAGGTTCCCCCGTCCCTAGGATTCTCCAGGCAAGAACACTGGAGTGGGTTGCCATTTCCTTCTCCAATGCATGAAAGTGAAAACGCTCAGTCGGGTCCGACTCTTAGTGACCCCATGGACTGCACCCTACCAGGCTCCTCCGTCCATGGGATTTTCTAGGCAAGAGTACTGGAGTAGAGTGCCATTGACGTTCACTGCTGCTGCTGCTGCTAAGTCACTTCAGTCGTGTCCGACTCTGTGCGACCCCATAGACGGAAGCTCACCAGGCTCCCCTGTCCCTGGGATTCTCCAGGCAAGAACACTGGAGTGGGTTGCCAGTTTCTTCTCCAATGCATAAAAGTGAAAAGTCAAAGTGAAGTCGCTCAGTCGTGTCCGACTCTTAGTGACCCCACGGACTGGAGTTCACTACATACATCCAAGAAGAGCTTGTGAGAGCAAGAACACATGCTCTGAAACCAAAGCCTTGGCTTTAGCTGTGAAACTGTCAAAGTATGACAGCATAAGGTAAAAACTTGACTCGTGCAAACATACAAAGAGCACATGTCAAAATTCATTTAATTTATTAATAAGGGAAGCCTTAGGATTATAATACTAGTTCAAAAATTGGAAAGATTGAATGCATACCTATAGATAGATAGGTGGGAAGGAAGGAAGGATAGAAGGAGGGGAGGAAGAAATGCGTCTCCATGGAATTATATTCTCTACTGGAAAAAAATCATTTGCATTGTTATCAGACAAAAATCTACAAGTTAACCTAGAGTTTCACAGAGTTTAGGACTAATCAATACTAAGTAGTAAGTCAAACAAAGGTACATTCTGTAAGAGAATTAACAATCTGTAGGCTCCAATCAGATAAAGCTCCAGTATAATGTTGAAAGGATATATAGGATTCTTTTTGTCTTATTTTCACATTTAGGATAATTTTTCTTAACAAGATGTAGGGCAAATTACCTCAAATCTCTCTGAACTTCAATGCTTTTATTAGAAAAGTGGGACTAACAATATCTACCTTATGGGGTTGCTGTAGGATTTAAATGAAATTGTATATCTAAGGCACCTCCCACAACACGTCATACATGGTAATTACCTTCCCTTCAAGAAGTCCTTTAATTCATATTATCTGACATCATGCCATCCAGATCTCTTTAAATTGGCACCTCCTTTCCATGGGGATCAAGACCATCCCCAAGGAAAAGAAATGCAAAAAAGCAAAATGGCTGTCTAGGGAGGCCTTACAAATAGCTGTGAAAAGAAGACAAGCGAAAAGCAAAGGAGAAAAGGAAAGATATAAACATCTGAATGCAGAGTTCCAAAGAATAGCAAGAAGAGATAAGAAAGCCTTCTTCAGAGATCAATGCAAAGAAATAGAGGAAAACAACAGAATGGGAAAGACTAGAGATCTCAAGAAAATCAGAGATATCAAAGGAACATTTCATGCAAAGATGGGCTTGATAAAGAACAGAAATGGTGTGGACCTAACAGAAGCTGAAGATATTAAGAAGAGATGGCAAGAATACACACAAGAACTGTACAAAAAAGATCTTCATGACCCAGATAATCACGATGGTGTGATCACTGACCTAGAGCCAGACATCCTGGAATGTGAAGTCAAGTGAGCCTTAGAAAGCATCACTACGAACAAAGCTAGTGGAAGTGATGGAATTCCAGTTGAGCTATTCCAGATCCTGAAAGACAATGCTGTGAAAGTGTTGCACTCAATATGACAGCAAATTTGGAAAACTCAGCAGTGGCCACAGGATTGGAAAAGGTCAGTTTTCATTCCAATTCCAAAGAAAGGCAATGCCAAAGAATGCTCAAACTACCACACAATTGCACTCATCTCACACACTAATAAAGTAATGCTCAAAATTCTCCAAGCCAGGCTTCAGTAATATGTGAATGGTGAATTTCCCGATGTTCAAGCTGGTTTTAGAAAAGGCAGAGGAACCAGAAATCAAATTGCCAACACCTGCTGGATCATGGCAAAAGCAATAGAGTTCCAGAAAAACATCTATTTCTGCTTTATTGACTATGCCAAAGCCTTTGACTGTGTGGATCACAATAAACTGTGGGAAATTCTGATAGAGATGGGAATACCAGACCACCTGATCTGCCTCTTGAGAAATTTGTATGCAGGTCAGGAAGCAACAGTTAGAACTGGACATGGAACAACAGACTGGTTCCAAATAGGAAAAGGAGTACGTCAAGGTTGTATTTTGTCACCCTGTTTATTTAACTTATATGCAGTGTACATCATGAGAAACGCTGGACTGAAAGAAACACAAGCTGGAATCAAGATTGCCGGGAGAAATATCACTCATCTCAGATATGCAGATGACACCATCCTTATGGCAGAAAGTGAAGAGGAACTAAAAAGCCTCTTGATGAAAGTGAAAGAGGAGAGTGAAAAAGTTGGCTTAAAGCTCAACATTCAGAAAACGAAGATCATGACATCCGGTCCCATCACTTCATGGCAAATAGATGGGGAAACAGAGCAAATAGTGTCAGACTTTCTTTTTCTGGGCTCCAAAATCAGTGCAGATGGTGACTGCAGCCATGAAATTAAAAGACGCTTACTCCTTGAAAGGAAAGTTATGACCAACCTAGATAGCATATTGAAAAGCAGAGACATTACTTTGCCAACAAAGGTCCGTCTAGTCAAGGCTATGGTTTTTCCTGTGGTCATGTATGGATGTGAGAGTTGGACTGTGAAGAAGGCTGAGTGCTGAAGAATTGATGCTTTTCAACTGTGGTGTTGGAGAAGACTCTTGAGAGTGCCTTGGACTGCAAGCAGATCCAACCAGTCCATTCTGAAGGAGATCAGCCCTGAGATTTCTTTGGAAGGAATGATGCTAAAGCTGAAACTCCAGTACTTTGGCCACCTCATGCGAAGAGTTGACTCATTGGAAAAGACTCTGATACTGGGAGGGACTGGGGGCAAGAGGAGAAGGGGACGCCAGAGGATGAGATGGCTGGATGGCATCACTGACTCGATGGACGTGAGCCTGAGTGACCTCCGGGAGTTGGTGATGGACAGGGAGGCCTGGCATGCTGTGATTCATGGGGTTGCAAAGAGTGGGACACAACTGAGTGGCTGATCTGATCTGATCTGTATTACCAAAATATTGGTAATTGATGGTTATAATGATGATCTTGAGACTCTTTGCAGCCTTCTATACCATTACAGGTAAAATTATGTGCTCAGCATAGTATTAATGTTAATTGCAATTTATTATGTTTCACTTTATAAAGTCATTATCCATGGAATATAACTCCATTAAAACAAAATAACCAGTTAACCAAAGCTATATTTTCCAGATTATTAAGCATAAAGAAAAATTTTACCAATTATTTTTACTTGGAATAATAATTTGAATCCAGAGGTGCCTGAGTTAAGTGGTAGATTTGGGCAAACACCTTCTAAATTTTCTTCCAACTCTAAGATTTGATAATAAGTTGAAAAGTATATTTGAGAAAAAACACACCGAAGGAGAAAGTTTGTGTATTTTAGTTCTCAGAAAAAAGGAACACAATTGTATACTAAAAATAATGCCTGCAGGGGTGCATTTTTATGTCTTTTAAAACATGTAATTATAGGCAATTTCAAATATATAGAAAATAACAAAACGCTCAGGTCAATATTTAACACAATATATAACACATATTAATGTTAGTCAATATTTAACACATCTTAATATTTATCCAAAGTTGAAAAGTATATTTGAGAAAAAACACACCGAAGGAGAAATTTTGTGTATTTTAGTTCTCAGAAAAAAGGAACACAATTGTATACTAAAAATAATGCCTGCAGGGGTGCATTTTTATGTCTTTTAAAACATGTAATTATAGGCAATTTCAAATATATAGAAAATAACAAAACGCTCAGGTCAATATTTAACACAATATATAACACATATTAATATTAGTCAATATTTAACACATCTTAATATTTATCCATGTCTCCTTGAGACTGAAAAAACTAAGCTATAGCTAGATTTCTTTTTCATCCTCACTGCTCTCCCTTCCGTCTTCCATCTCCCAAATGACACTGTTATCCTAAAGTTGATCTATATCAGTATGGTAATGTTATGCACTCAAAACACTTGATAGCATTATTTTGTGAAATTTTAGGCTTTACTCAAATGATATCATATGCTATACGACAATTTTCAACATCTTTTGTCCACTCACCATTAGGTTCTTTATCTGTGCAGATATATCTAGCCTATTTTACTTTGTATTCCAAAATGTAATTATTCTGTAATTTGTTGAACCACTTCTTTATTGAGTTATTATCTCCAATTTTTTGCTAGAACAACTCTGCAAAGCTGTCTTTGTATACACAAAGAATGCCCTATAGGAAAGGTACACCTTTTACTGTGGTAAGTATGGCCAAATTGCCCTCTGAAGGAATAATACTGATTTATATGTTGGCTAGCATGAAATTTTCATATGATTATGGTCATTTGATTTTCCTTTTCAGTAAAGTGCCTGTTCATAATCTGTGCCCATTTTCTAATGGAGTGCTTTTTTCATATTGATTTTGTAAGTGTGCTCTGTATGTGTACATGTGTGTTTGCATGTTTTATAATCCTTTGAGGTTATATGCATTAAAAATATTTCCTCCTAGTACTGGTTTGTATTTTCAATTAATTTATGTAATATATATTCTTTTCACTTGAATGTAGTCCATTTCCCACTCTTAAGAGGTAGTGTATAGAGCAGTGACTCTAGCATAGATCTTGAATATCTAGGATCATCTCACACCTCTGCTGCTTACCACACAGGTTAAGGAAGTGAACAGTCTCTTCAGGCCTTGGTCTTTTATGAAGATCATAATAATAATGGCCCTTGATCTTCATAAAAGACCGAGGGCTGGAGAGACTGTTCACTTCCTTAACCTGTGTGGTAAGTGGCAGAAGTGTAACCTAGGGTTTTCATGAGGATTACACAAATTAGCATATATAAGGTACTCAAAATATTGTATACAAATAGAATAGCATAATAAATATTGGCTTATTGTTATTATATTACTTTATGGTGTGCATTTTTATGTCTCATTTAAGAAATATTTTTCTCCCTGATAGAAAAAATATTATCTTAAATTTCTCATTCCAAGTTTTTAAATGTTGCTTCTATGCTGATACATCTGGAAGTTTTTTCAAAGCATGGGATGGGTAGGAAATGTATTTTTTCTCACAAAAATAGCCATTTTCAAGCAGTAATTATGGATAGCTTATCTTTTTCTCATAATGCTACCTCTGTCATGTATATCTCAAATATTTATGGCCAGAAAATGGGTTCTTAATTTGTTTCAATTCTATGCTGTTTCAACGACTATAGTTTTATAAAACATCTGCAAAAAAGTTAGTATGGGTCTTCCCTCCTTATTCTTTTTCAAAATTGTCTTGACTCTTACTGACTTTTTGTCCTTCCACATGAATTTTAGAGTCAGGTTGTCAAATTCTATGAAAAATCCAACTAGTTCAATTTGGTTTTGAAGAAGATTCAATTAGAAGAGTAGATTTCATCCTAAGAAAGTTCATGTGTACTACACGTTGGCAGCACATTATGTGAAAAAAGCCCTGGATAAAGATTTGAAGATTTGGGTATGAACTCTTTGGGACAAACCTATTCATAACTATAGGCTTCAGTTTCTTCATCTGTAGAAGAGGCTGGACCATGCTCATAGAACCTAAAACAGAACTCCTCAAAAAGTAAGCCCTAAAAGAGCAGCATCAGCATCCCCTGGCAAAAGGATAGCAAATTAGAATCAGAAATCTGAGGGCAGAGTCCGGGAATCTACGTTTGACAAGCATCTCAGGTGATTCATACTTATGGCATAAATGCTAATTTTGTGTCAACATGACTAGTCTATGGTATCCGATCAAGCACTGTTCTAGATGTTTCTTCAGAGAAATTTTTTTAGATGAGATTACATTTAAATCAATGAAATTTGAATAAAGCAGATTACCCAGCATAATGAGTAAATGAGTGAGTCCCACCCAATCAGTTGATGGCCTTAATAGAAAACGGACTGACCTACCCTCCTGGGAAGAGAGAATTGTAACATCAGATCACCTCTGGACTCAAACGGCAGCTCTTCCCTGGGTGTCCAATCTATTGGCTTATGCTGTAGATTTTGAACCCGCCAAGCTAAGTGAATTCCTTTAAAAAAAAAATCTATATATCTATATATATAAAATCTATCTATATATGTATATAGATACTCTGATGCTGGGAGGGATTGAGGGCAGGAGGAGAAGGGGACGACAGAGGATGAGATGGCTGGATGGCATCACTGACTCGATGGGTATGAGTCTGGGTGATCTCCGGGAGCTGGTGATGGACAGGGAGGCCTGGCGTGCTGCGGTTCATGGGGTCGCAAAGAGTCGGACACGACTGAGCGACTGATCTGATCTGATCTGATATATGTATATATATATATATACACACACACACTATATTTACATATTTTACATACTTTCCTCTTCTTGGTTCTGTTTCTCAGAAAACCCAAACTAATACACACAGTAAAGTTTGAGAAGCTCATCTTCCAATGCACCTGGCATCAGATCAGATCATTCACTCAGTCGTGTCCGACTCTTTGCAACCCCAGGAATTGCAGCACGCCAGGCCTCCCTGTCCATCACCTATTCCTGGAGTTCACTCAGACTCATGTCCATCAAGTCAGTGATGCCATCCAGCCATCTCATCCTCTGGCGTCCCCTTCTCCTCTTGCCCCTAATCCCTCCCAGCATCAGAGTCTTCTCCAATGAGTCCACTCATCGCATGAGGTGGCCAAAGTACTGGAGTTTCAGCTTTAGCATCATTCCTTCCAAAGAAATCCCAGGGCTGATCTCCTTCAGAATGGACTGGTTGGATCTCCTTGCAGTCCAAGGGACTCTCAAGAGTCTTCTCCAACACCACAGTTCAAAAGCATCAATTCTTCGGCACTCAGCCTTCTTCACAGTCCAACTCTCACATCCATACATAACCACAGGAAAAACCATAGCCTTGACTAGACAGACCTTTGTTGGCAAAGTAATGTCTCTGCTTTTGAATATGCTGTCTAGGTTGGTCATAACTTTCCTTCCAAGGAGTAAGCGTCTTTTAATTTCATGGCTGCAGTCACCATCTGTAGTGATTTTGGAGCCCGGAAAAATAAAGTCTGACACTGTTTCCACTGTTTCCCTATCTATTTGCCATGAAGTGATGGGACCGGATGCCATGATCTTCGTTTTCTGAATGTTGAGCTTTAAGCCAACTTTTTCACTCTCCTCTTTCACTTTCATCAAGAGGATTTTGAGTTCTTCTTCACTTTCTGCCATAAGGGTGGTATCATCTGCATATCTGAGGTGAGTGATATTTCTCCCGGCAATCTTGATTCCAGCTTGTGTTTCTTTCAGTCCAGCGTTTCTCATGATGTACTCTGCATATAAGTTAAATAAACAGGGTGACAAAATACAACCTTGACGTACTCCTTTTCCTATTTGGAACCAGTCTGTTGTTCCATGTCCAGTTCTAACTGTTGCTTCCTGACCTGCATACAGATTTCTTAAGAGGCAGATCAGGTGGTCTGGTATTCCCATCTCTTTCAGAATTTCCCACAGTTTATTGTGACCCACACAGTCAAAGGCTTTGGCATAGTCAATAAAGCAGAAATAGATGTTTTTCTGGAACTCTCTTGCTTTGGCCATGATCCAGCGGATGTTGGCAACTTGATCTCTGGTTCCTCGGCCTTTTCTAAAACCAGCTTGAACATCAGGAAATTCACCATTCACATATTGCTGAAGCCTGGCTTGGAGAATTTTGAGCATTACTTTATCAGTGTGTGAGATGAGTGCAATTGTGCGGTAGTTTGAGCATTCTTTGGCATTGCCTTTCTTTGGAATTGGAATGAAAACTGACCTTTTCCAGTCCTGTGGCCACTGCTGAGTTTTCCAAATTTTCTGGCATATTAAGTGTAGCACTTACACAACGTCATCTTTCAGGATTTGGAATAGCTCAACTGGAATTCCATCACCTCCACTAGCTTTGTTCGTAGTGATGCTTTCTAAGGCTCACTTGACTTCACATTCCAGGATGTCTGGCTCTAGGTCAATGATCACACCATCGTGATTATCTGGGTCATGAAGACCTTTTTTGTACAGTTCTTCTGTGTATTCTTACCACCTCTTCTTAATATCTTCTGCTTCTGTTAGGTCCATACCATTTCTGTCCTTTATCAAGCCCATCTTTGCATGAAATGTTCCTTTGGTATCTCTGATTTTCTTGAATAGATCCTTAGTCTTTCCCATTCTGTTGTTTTCCTCTATTTCTTTGCATTGATCTCTGAAGAAGGCTTTCTTATCTCTTCTTGCTGTTCTTTGGAACTCTGCATTCAGATGTTTATATCTTTCCTTTTCTCCTTTGCTTTTCGCTTGTCTTCTTTTCACAGCTATTTGTAAGGCCTCCCCAGACAGTCATTTTGCTTTTTTGCATTTCTTTTCCATGGGGATGATCTTGATCCCTGTCTCCTGTACAATGTCATGAACCTCATTCCATAGTTCATCAGGCACTCTATCTCTCAGATCTAGGCCCTTAAATCTATTTCTCACTTCCACTGTATACTCATAAGGGATTTGATTTAGGTCATACCTGAATGGTCTAGTGGTTTTCCCTACTTTCTTCAATTTCAGTCTGAATTTGGCAATAAGGAGTTCATGGTCTGAGCCACAGTCAGCTCCTGGTCTTGTTTTTGCTGACTGTATAGAGCTTCTCCATCTTTGGCTGCAAAGAATATAATCAATCTGATTTCAGTGTTGACCATCTGGTGATGTCCATGTATAGTCTTCTCTTGTGCTGTTGGAAGAGGGTGTTTGCTATGACCAGTGCATTTTCTTGGCAAAACTCTGGCATAGCACCTGGCATAGCTCCATTTTTTATGTATGACTTGTCGAGATTCATTCATTTGTGGAAGAGCTATGGCTAGCATCTAGGTCACAAGACAGCCAGTTTGATGTGTTTTCTGCTGTGCTCTGCTTGTTAGGGAAAATCCCCTATAAGGAAAATGAACTGTTTATGTTAAGTGGGTGGGTAAAAGAGTAGAAATTTTATTTCCACAATGAATTAATTTGAGTTCCATTTAAATAAGAAGTTCACCTGGTAATTAATTTATAAATTTCTATAAGCTTGACAGAAAAAGCAGCAGCAGGAGACTGAAATATTAGGGCTAAATACCCATTTAAAGCTGAATCATAAATGAAAATAAAGTGTCTCTGAAATGAAAACTTGAGACAACATAAGCTTCTTTTAGCAAAAATATTTTATTTCCCTACACAATGTGTATGTGTCAATGGAGCCGTAGACAAAGTTTGGACATAAGTTCAGTGTGCTCATCCACTTGGGCCTAGAAAGCATTTAGTGGGAGAAATTACTCATTCAGGCTCCAGGAATGTGAGAGCCTAATAAGGGAGAAAGAGTAAATTCAACTCCAGGCTTCATCCACTTCCTAGGAACATCCCTGGATGTGGGCAGAAGAGTTAACACAGAAGGATCTAGTTTTTGGTCCCTAGATGGTCAGAAAAATGTCCACAGTGTAAGCGTTTTGTCACTGTGGAATGAACTCTACAGGAGCTGATCTGAACTCCTAGCCAGCAAGTCGATGACCCTGTGGGTCCCCCAGGGCCTATACTTTGTTTCTGAATGTATGAACTGATCACTATCAGAGGGAATTTGCTGACTTGCACTCCATGGTGGATTAGGCCTTAATGAGTAATCAGTGGATTTAGAAAAAGGGAAATAAAAAAGAGCATCTTCCAGTCAGGCACATCTCTTTCCTCACCATGTGAAGCGCAAAACACACAGAACCGTGACTATTTTTAACAACTGGGAGACTTTGCAGAGAGAGGAAGTTAATCCTCTCGTGTGGAATATAAGCTTGGACACACAGACATTTATAACCCTTTATCTTGACTGGAAAGTCTGGTGTTTTCAAATGACTCTAGGTTGTCTGAGGCTGACCCAGGGCCTTATTAGAAATTTAGCATCTCCTCTGGCACCACTCTCTCACCAGGGTAGAGAGCCTTCACTGAGTCAGTCGGGGAGGCACCGGGAACACTGCATGAATATTTATAAGTGAAAATGTATTAATAGAGCTTAGAGAACCTCTATCCCCAAACCTCCAAGAGACAAAAGAAATATCCAAGGGAGATCACTGACTAGAGTTTTTTAAGCTACTGATATTTTAAAATCTATTATTTTTAAATGGCACCTCTCTTCCCAGCATCTGAATGGGGAATTTCAAATACACACTGCCCATTCCGTGCCTTTATCACTTGTCCTCTTAGGAACTCTATTGGGAAACTTTCTTTTGAGTTTATCAGACCTGACTCTCCAAAGAAAAAGCAACAAAGCCAGTGTGTTTCACAAATGCATATGCTCTCGTTAAAATAGCTGTCCCTTCTCTCAGAGAGCCTCCCATAAAAGCATTTTAATTCCCCAACTAAAATGTAGTTCAGCCTTTATTCCACTAAGCCAATTTGTTTATGTTTCCAAGTTCAATCACAATCTATTTGTAAAACCTATTTAGAATCAGAGTCACATCGCCAGAAATGATCATGCTCTAATTTCCTTATTAGAGAGATTCTTGTTGCAGCTGGCAGCCTGATTTGACTGCTCCCAGAGTCTGGAGCGACATGTTCTTTCCCTCATTTTCCGATTTTATTCTTCATTCCTTTTGTTCCCCAACACCACCCCCTCCCCAACATACAAATATCAAGCCAGAATGAACAATTGCTGATGTTGTTGCTTAGGTGGAAGTGAAATAAGAGACTGTCACCTTTTTGCCTGCAGAATAGAAAGAAAGGAAATGTTCACAAAATGCACCATAAAAAGGAGGCTTTAGGATTCAGATAAAAGGTCAATTACTTCAAAGGACTTTGGGAGAACGACGTTTTCTGGATAATTGAATGAGAATTAAAGTAGAAAATCAATGCAACATTTGAGAAGACTTATTTCTTCTACTTTTTCTTACAATGTTTTTTCTTTATAAAACAGGTGAGTTGATCTTTCTGATATAGCAAGATGTCTTTTCAAGGTAATTTAACAATTCTCTAACAAAGCAGAGACTTGAAGTGTCTGTGTCTGCATGAGTTAGTGAAATCTTACTCATCCTTTAAGGTCTGGTTCAAATGTTATTCTGTAGAGATTCCACCGTCTCACTATTGTCCTAATGTAATAAAGTCATTCGTTTTATATAGTATTAAAAATTCCACTAGTCCAAGCAGAAGATTCTATGAAATCTGCTAAGATGCTTCCATTTGGTTTATGAAAGTGAAAGAGTTAGTCACTCAGTCGTGTCTGACTCTGTGACTCTGTGGACTGTAGCCCACCTGGTTCCTCCCCTGTCCATGGGATTCTCCAGGCAGGAATACTGAAGTGAGTAGCTATTCCCTTCTCCAGGGGAATCTTCCCAACCCAGGGATCAAACTTGGGTCTCCTGCATTGCAGGCAGATTCTTTACCGTCTGAGCCATCAGGGAAGCCCCATTTGCTTGGAATGGTGGCTAAATCAACATCATATAAGGTTCACCTGTAAGAGATTATCAGTTGCCCAGAGACTTTATGTGCTATGTCTCTCAAGTTAAATTAGACTGAGAAACAACACTGCCTACTAATAAATAAATGTCAAATATTAATAAATATGTAACACCTGTCATTCAGCACTAAGCTTGTTCTCCAAAAGAGTCTGGGGTACAGAGAATCAGGCATGTTCCACATCTAAAAAATGGAGGTTTACTTTGAATTGGGTGATCTGACCCCATTTGAGGTCATATATTTGCGTAAACAGCCAACCTCATACAACCTCGTCACTTATGCTTCCAAATCTCTTTGGGATTCTTCCACCACTCACTCAGACTTTCTGTCTTTCTTTCAGCCACTGCTGAAATACCACTTTCTCCATAATTGACTTCTTTGGTGGCTCAGATGGTCAAATGTCTGCCTGCAATGTGGGAGACCTGGGTTCAATCCCTTGGTTAGGAAGATACCCTGGGGAAGGAAATGACAATGCACTCCAGTACTCTTGCCTGGAAAATTCCATGGACAGAGGAGCCTGGTAGCCTACAGTCCATGGGGTTGCAAAGATTTGGACATGACTGAGTGACTTCACTTCATTTCACGTCCATAATTGACTTAAGACACACACTGCTTATTGCCCACCCAGTATTCATTCATTTTTAACAATTTTCCTTAACAACTGAACCTTGAATTTATCCAAGGTGTATGCATCCAGTTTTCCAGATTCTCAGTGATCAGGAAACCCATATGACCAAGTTCTGACCAAGGAGATGAAAAAGGAATTCATTGGGTGCAACTCACAGGCACTTTTCTTGGAGACAGCTTCAGCTGACATGCTCCTGGGTTCTTTCACCTTTATCTTGCCCTTTCTCTCCTTCTCGCCTGCCACCTGCACTTAGTGTCTGAAAGAATAGCAGCCATTGTATAATGTTAAGAATGGTGAAACAGTGAGATGAATGGAATCTGGACTCTTGGTGACATCGCAGACTCATGCTAGCCTTGGACTGCCTAACTCTGACTTTTCATGGCATGAGACCAGTAAACTCCTTTCCTGTCTCAGCTATCTTTTATTGGGTTTTGTTACCTGCAGCTGAGAAACAGTCCCAACAGATACACTCTTCTGAACCAGTTGAGAGGCCTAGAGTGAATCTGCCTGGGACAGGGAAAGTCACTACCCTACAATCTCCTTTTACAATAATGCTTAACAGGAATTTCAGAGAAAATGGCAATCTACACCAGTGGAATCCCCAGAGGTCATCAAGCCCTCTTATTTTTAACTGTTTTTAGAATTTCCAGATAAAATATTTTCATTTTTTAAATCTAGGAATTTTACCCTTTTTTGGCAGGGGGAACTGTGTCAAATGTTTTATATGCTTTCCAAAACATCTTGAACATTTTGTAATTTTATTACTTTCTACATGTTCTGTGATTACTACATTGTGGTTTCTATACAATGCTCTTTATTGATGTTTACCCATTTGTTTACCCTATATTAAGTGCTTGCAATCTGCGAAGTTTTATATATGTGTATACACACACACCGGAGAAGGCAACGGCACCCCATTCCAGTACTCTTGCCTAGAGAATCCCATGGACAGAGGGGGCTGGTGGGCTGCAGTCCATGGGGTCGCTAGGTGTCAGACACGACTGAGCAACTTCACTTTCACTTTCCTGCATTGGAGAAGGAAATGACAACCCACTCCAGTGTTCTTGCCTGGAGAATCCCAGGGACAGGGGAGCCTGGTGGGCTGCCGTCTATGGAATCGCGCAGAGTTGGACACGACTGAAGTGACTTAGCAGCAACAGCAGCAGCAGCATACACACACACACACATTTTCCCCTTCTTGTCAACTGGCTCTGTGTTACTGTCAGAATGCCTGTCTATAGCATTTTGATCTCAATTCAGTTCATTTCAGTCACTCAGTCCTGTCTGACTCTTTGCAACCCCATGGACTGCAGCACTCCAAGCTTTTCTGTCCATCACCAACTCCTGGAGCTTGCTCAAACTCATGTCCTTCAAGTTGGTGATGCCATCCAGCCATCTCATCCTCTGTTGTCTCTCCCCTTCTCTTCCTGCCCTCAATCTTTCCCAGCATCAGGGTTTTTATAATGAGTCAGTCCTTCGCATCAGGTGGCCAAAATATTGGAGTTTCAACTTCAACATCAGTCCTTCCAATGAATATTCAGGGCTGATTTTCTTTAGGATGGATTGGTTGGATCTCCTTGCAGTCCAAGAGACTCTCAAGAGTCTTTTCCAACACCATGGTTCAAAAGCATCAATACTTCAGTGCTCAGGTTTCTTTTTGGTCCAATACTAATATCCATACATGACTACTGGAAAAACCATAGCTTTGACTAGATGGACCTTTGCTGGTAATGTCTCTGTTTTTTAATATGCTATCTAGGTTGGTCATAGCTTTTCTTTCAAGGAGCAAGCATCTTTTCATTTCATGGTTGCAGAGACCATCTGCAGTGATTTTGGAGCCCCCCAAAATAAAGTCTGTCACTGTTTCTTTTGTTTCCCCATCTATTTCCCATAAAGTGATGGGACCGGATGGCATGATCTTAGTTTTCTGAATGTTGAGCTTTAAGCCAACTTTTTCACTCTCCTCTTTCATGTTCATCAAGAGGCTCTTCAGTTCCTCTTCACTTTCTGCCATAAAGGTGGAGTCATCTGTGTATCTGAGGTTATTGTTATTTCTCCCAGCAATCTTGATTCCAGCTTGTGCTTCATCCAGCCTAGTATTTCTCATGATGTATTCTGCATATAAGTTAAATAAGCAGAGTGACAATATACAGCCTTGACGTATTCCTTTCCCAATTTGGAGTCAGTCCATTGTTCCATGTCCAGTTCTAACCGTTTCTTCTTGACCTGCATACAGATTTGTCAGGAGTCAAGTAAGGTGGTCTGATATTCCCATCTCTTTAAGAATGTTCCACAGTTTGTTGTGATCCACATAGTCAAAGGCTTTAACTTTTTGTAATCAATGAAGCAGAAGTAGATATTCTTTTGGCATTCTCTTGCTTTTTCTATGATCCAACAGATGTTGGCAATTTGATTTCTGGTTCCTTTGCCTTTTCTAAATCTAGCTTGAACATCTGAAAGTTCTCAGTTCATGTACTGTTGGAGCCTGTTTTGGAGAATTTTGGGCATTACTTTGCTAGCAAAATCTACATCTTTAAGAAGATTCCCAGGTAATTCCTATGCACATTGATGTTTAAGAAGCACTGATCTAAAACAACAGTTTTCCGACTTAGTGTATATCAGAATTACCTGTGGGGCTTAATAAAGTACAGATTTCTGAGCCCCACTTCCTTCCAGTATTTCAGATTCAGTAGGTCTGGGGTTGCTGAGAATTTGCTTTCCAACAAGTTCTCAGATAGTGCTGATTTGGCTGGTCTTCGGACCACACTTCTGAAAACCACTGCTCTAAAGAAAACAAAGTGGAAGAATTGGCAAAAATTCAGTGGCTTAATAACCAGAAGCTTTGCATATTAGCTTTTATTCCTCAAGTAGCTAGCCGTGTGACCTTGAGAGGGCCTTTGTGCTCTCTATGGCTCTTTTCCTCACTGGTAAATACAATGATCTGAGGATCAGCTCAGGCACAGCACTTGTCTTCTCAATTCTATGTACATGTCTCCGCTCTGCACTGTCAGCTCCTGAAACCAGGAACCATATTTTAATTATCATTTTATCCCCATTGAGACCCTAGAAGTCTCTTGGTTGTATGAGTGCATAAATGAGCAAATAAAGAAATGAATCCAAGACATAATATCCTGGTTGTGAAAGCATTTTAAAAATGAAAGAGGAGCTGCCCTGGTGACCCACTGGCTAAGACGCCAGGCTCCCAGTGCAAGAGGCCTGAGTTCAATCCCTGGTCGGGGAACTAAAGATCCCACGTGCCACAGCAAGATCTGGTGCAGCCAAATAAATAAAAATAAGTATTAAAAAGAAAGATATTTTTGTGACTGTCGTATATGGTACCTAGTTCTTCAAAACTGTTGATTAAACATGAGAGTTTCAAGGACACAGATGATCATGAAAACAACAGCATCAAGAACTAATTAATATTCATGGTGATAATATCAGACAAAATGCAAAAAATAATCATAATTGGTGAAGAAGACATATTCCAGATATTGAATCCAGTAAGCATGCAAACTATAAGACATCAGGAAGTGTGATTTGATGTGTCACAAGGGAGATGAGGATTGGAGCAATTAAACCAGACTCAGGGCCAGCCAAAAATTCTAGCAAACTGGCAGCCAACTTCTGCTTTAAGGGCGAGTCAGAGGATTTCTGGGAAGAGGACTCTGCAGTTTCAAGTCTGGCAATTCAGCACTCTCTTTCATGGTGGTTGGAGTGGAGAGCGAGCAGGGTACAGGTTTGTCTGCATTCCAGCCCCTCTCAGCACACAGTCCCTCTAGGATCCTTGAATGACCTCAAAAGAGCAGTTCAAACCTCCAAGCCAGATCTAGGCTCTAACTCTCATTTTATAGGTCCTGCTGCTTGCAAGGGACTCAACCTGGCTTAGAATCCTTCTGTTCCCAGTGGACCAGGGTGTGACACTAAGAAATCGTACAACTTCCTTGTTACTTTAGAAACTGTTCAAGTTCCCCTGCGGGCCACTGCCTTACCTTGTCTAATGGCAATAAAAGCAAGAACCAAATATTTCTGCCTGTGTCAAGAGAATAATGTTAAAAGAAAGGAAAATTGGATCAATAGCTCTATATGTAAGAAGATGAGCAGCCGAATGTGATCAGGGACTAGAATATTTTATTAAGAGGGAGTAGATGTCCTTGGTACGTGAAAACTCAAACTTGTTTCCTCAAAAAGTTTTCATTTTCCTCTGCTGTGTACCTCTGTCATCTACTTGCTTGCACTAATTTTTTTTTTTTCAGGAAAAAATGCAGCATACAACTAGGCAACAATGTAATGGGGTTTAATTAACGTTTGGGAAGTATTTTGAGTTTCTTCTATGAACCATGTCGACTGCCACTCAGGGACTTATGGCACAATATTCCTGCTGGTTGTTAAGATTTTACAGTGAAAAAAATTCCACTGGACCTAAAACACTGCTGATGGGTGAGGTTTTATTTAATAAGCTAAAAGAAAATAGCACATTACAATCACCTATGCACAGGAATGTCTGTAAGGTTGCTAAGCTATAACCAAATGTATCTGCAGAAGGAAAAAAAAGATAGCAAAGCCCAGGAAAGTCAGTATTAGATTCCTACCAACAGATAATTGTAATGCCAGTGTGGGTTGCTAGAGGAAACACCAATAAAATTACCAGGCATCAGACCCTGGTGTTTTAGGCAATTTACAGGGAAAAGTTGAACATGGCCATTATTTGAGCTCAGCAAGGAACAGAACATTTAAGCAGAGCCAAATGTGGGTGCAGCAGACATAAACATCTATGTATTTATGTATGCAAATTAGTATAAACATTTGATAGGCTTCAAATTATTTTCAACGGCTTTTCCTTCTCTGTGATGACACTGAAATGTCACCATCTCCAAGCATCAACACTTCTTTGAGTGCAGCTCAGCGACTTCCGTATATATGCTTACTCTTATCTGAAGCACAATTCTATTAATAACAAGTTTGGTTAGCTGATTTCTGGACCCATGGCATATTAGAGGCAAGAAATAAGGTAAGGGAAGGGGGCTGCTAAGAGGGGTGCTCTGATATCACCAAATAGTGACCCAGACACTCTTGCCAGTATTTCATCCAGCAGTCATTTTAGGCTGTGCAATGCTCACTTGTATACAGTATCTACCCAGGTTGGTCAGGTAGCTGGGGAGCCATCTACCCAATGAGTCAGCAGTTCCTGGTCATCCATTCATGTCCTGTGTGAGGTGCTGTCCTGTCATTGCAGTGAAATTTCTAGCTGTCTGGATTTGTGCCCTGTTAGTAAACCTATTCCCCTTCATGGATCACAGGCTTGTCAGGATGAAGGGGTTTGCATAACTCAATAAAAGTATGAGCCATGCCACATGGGCTCACCCAAGATGGTCAGGTCAGAGTGAAGAGTTCTGACAAAACATGGTCCACTGGAGGAGGAAGTGACAACACACTCCAGTATTCTTGCCACAAGAACCCCATGGACCATATGAGAAGGCAAAAATATATGAAGCTGGAAGATGAGCCCTCCAGGTTGGAAGGTGTGCAGTATGCTACTGAGGAAGAGTGGAAGGCAAGTACTAATAGCTCCAGAAAGAATGAAGTGGCTGAGCAAAAGAAGAAATGAAGCTCAGTTGTGAATGTGTCTGGTGGTGGAAGTAAAGTCCAATGCTGTAAAGAACAATATTGCATAGGAACCTAGAAAGTTAGGTCCATAATTCAAGGTAAATTCGAAGTGGTCAAGTAGGAGATGGCAAGAGTAAAACATTGACATCTTAGGAATCAGTGAACTAAAATGGACAGGAATGGGTGGATTTAATCCAGATGACTATTACATCTATTACTGCAGACAAGAATCCCTTAGAAGAAATGGAGTAGCCCTCACAGTCAACAAAAGAGTTTGAAATGTAGTGCTTGGGTGCAACCTCAAAAATGACAGAACGATCTTGGTGCACTTCCAAGGAAAATCATTCAACCTCACAGTAATCCAAGCCTATTCCCCAACCACTGATACCAAAGAAGCTGAAGTTGACCAGTTCTGTGAAGACCTACAAGACCTTCTACAACTAATAACAAAAAAAGATGTCATTTTCATCATAGGGGATTGGAATGCAAAAGTAGGAAGTCAAGAGATATTTGGAATAACAGACAAGTTTGGCCTTGGAGTACAAAATGAAGCAAGGTAAAGGCTAACAGAATTTTGTCAGAAGAACACATTGGTCATAGCAAACACTCCTTTCCAACAACCCAAGAGATGACTCTACACGTGGATATAACCAGATGGTCAATACTGAAATCAGATTGATTATATTCTTTGCAGCCAAAGAAGGAGAAGTTCTATACGGTCAGTAAAAACAAGACCTGAAGTTGACTGTGGCTCAGATCATGAGCTCCTTATTGCAAATCAGGCTTAAATTTAAGAAAGTAGAGAAAATGACTAGGACATTCAGGTATGACCTGAATCAAATCCATTATGAGTATACAGTGGAGATGACAAATAGATTCAAGAGATTGTATCTAATAGAGTATCAGAAGAACTATGGATGGAGGTTCATAACATTGTACAGGAGGCAGTGACCAAAACCATCCCAAAGAAAAAGAAATGCAAGAAGGCAAAATAATTGTCTAAGGAAGCTTTACAAATAGCTCAGGAAAGAAGAGAGGTGAAAGGCGAGGGAGGAAGAGAAAGATATACCCAACTGAATACAGAGTTCCAGAGAATAGCAAAGGGAAATTACAAAGGCCTTCTTAAATGAACATGCAAAGGAATAGAGGAAAACAATAGAATGAGAAAGACTAGAGATCTCTTCAAGAAAATTGGAGATATTAAGGGAGCATTTCATACCAGAAGGTTCACAATAAAAGACAGAAATGGTAAGGACCTAACAGAAGCAGAATCAATTATTAAGAAGAGGTGGCAAGAATACACAGAAGAATATACAAAAAGAAGTCTTAATGATTCAGATAATGACGATGGTGTGCTCACTCATCTAGGGCCAGACATCCTGAGTATGAAGAAGTCCAGTGGCCTTAAGAAGCATTACTACAAACAAAGCTAGTGGACGTAATGGAATTCCAACTAAGTTATTTAAAATCCTAAAAGATGATGCTTTTAAAGTGCTGCGCTCAATATGTCAGTAAATTTGGAAAACTCAGTAATGGTCACAGGATTAGAAAAGGTCAGTTTTCATTCCAGTCCATAGAAGGGCAATGCCAAACTACCATACAATTTCTTCCAGTTCATATGCTAGCAAAGTAGTCCTCAAAATTCTTCAAGCTAGGCTTCAACAATACATGAACTGAGAATTTCTAGATGTACAAACTGGGTTTCAAAGAGGCACAGGAACTAGGGCTCAAATTGCCAACATCCATTGGATCCTGGAAAAAGCAAGGGAATCTAGAAAAACATCTACTGCTACTTCATTGACTACTAAAGCCTTTGACTGTGTGGATCACAACAAACTATGTAAAATTCTTAAAGAGATGGAACTACCAGGCCACTTTACCTGTCTCCTGAGAAACTTGTGTGCAGGCCAAGAAGCAAGAACTGTCCAGTTCTAACTGGACATGGAATGACAGATTGGTTCAAAATTTGGCAAAGGAGTATGTCAAGGCTGTATATTGTCACTCTGCTTATTTAACTCATATGCAGAGTATCATGTGAAATGTGTACATGGATGAATGTACAGCTTGGATGAATCACAAGCTGGAATCAAGATTGCCAGGAAAAGTATCAATAACCTCAGGTATGCAGATGACACCATCCTAATGGCAAAAAGTGAAGAGAAACTAAAGAGCTTGTTGATGAAGATGAAAGAGAAGAGTGAAAAAGCTGACTTGAAACTCAAAAAAAAAAAAAAAAAAAACCACCAAAAAAACTAACATTAAGGCATCTGTTTCCATTACTTCATGGCAAATAGAATGGGGGAAAGTGGAAATAGTGATAAACTTTATTTTCTTGGGCTCCAAAATCACTGTAGATGGTGACTGCAGCCATGAAATTTAAAGATACTTGCTCCTTGGAATGGAGAAGGAAATGGCAACCCACTCCCATGTTCTTGCCTGGAGAATCCCAGGGACGGTGGAGCCTGGTAGGCTGCCGTGTATGGGGTTGCACAGAGTCAGACACGACTGAAGTGACTTAGCAGCAGCAGCAGCTCCTTGGAAGGAAAGCTATGACAAACTTAGACCGTGTATTAACAAGCAGAGACATCCATGTAAAGGTCCATGTAGTCAAACCTATGATTTTCCTATAGTCATGTATGGGTGTGAGAGTTGAACCATAAAGACGGCTAAGCATCAAAGAATTTATAGTTTTGAACTGTGGTGCTGGAGAAGACTCTTGAGAGTCCCTTAGACTGAAAGGAGATCAAACAGTCAATTCTAAAGGAAATCAACCCTGAATACTCATTGGAAGAACTGATGCTGAAGCTGAAGCGCCAATACTTTGGCCACTTATGTGAAGAGCCAACTCACTGGAAAAGATCCTGATTCTGGGGAAGGATGAAGGCAAAAGGAGAAGGGTTTGTCAGAGGATGAGATGGCTAGATAGCATCACTGACTCGATGGATATGAATTTGAGCAAATTCTGGGAGGCAATGGAGGACAGAGGAGCCTGGTGTGCTGCAGTCCATGGGGTCTCAGAGTCAGACAGTACTTAGCAACTGAAGAACAACAAAAGTAAGCCTACTAGGCAGGACACATTCCACCCACCATAGTCTGGGCAATGCATGGTTGAGGGCATTGAGGGTTACTGCCGAGTGGCCATTATAAAAGTATCTATCGTGTGTATCTCTGAGCCCTGCCATTCAGGGTGCTCATATTATGTGTAGACTCTGGGTGCAAATCTTTGTTTCCTAGCCAACTGATCATTAAATAACTCTGACCAGTTACTCATTCTTCCTGAGTTTCAGTTTTCTCATCTGTATGTTTAGACCTGACTCACGGGGTTATGATGAGGATCACATGGGGCAACATAAGGAAGCCCTTTAGCACCTTTATCAAGACTGATATAGGAGACACTTAGAGCTGGAAGAGACCCTGGCAGTCGACTTATCATCATATCTCATTTTAAAAATGAGGAAAACAAGTTCCAAAGAGGTTAAGTTCAACAGCTAGATACTAGCAGAACAGGAAACTTGATGGAAGAAAAGAAAAACAATTGCATACCTAGTCTATACCAGGAACATCACATCTACTATCATTTTTGATCCTCAGAAAGTTCTATGAGGTATTTTTTATATCTGTTTCATAGAAGAAGAAAGCTCAGAGAGGTTCAGTAAGTGGTCAAAGGCCACACAGACAGTATGTACTAGAACTGCAATACAAATTCAGCTTTGCTTGACTTTAAAGTCCATGTCCATTCCTGCTTACTCTGGCTCAACATAGGAGGTAGGATTCCTGTTTTTTCGGTAACCTGCTTGAAACAAATCAGAACAGTCCTGAGTTGTTATAAGACCAGGGCAGATTTAATTGTATCCTCAGTTCAGTTCAGTCGCTCAGTCATATCTGACTCTCTGCAACCCCATGGACTACAGCATGCCAGCCTTCCCTGTCCATCACCAACTCCTGGAGCTTACTCAAACTCATGTCCATCGAGTTGGTGATGCCATCCAATCATCTCATCCTCTGTCATTCCCTTCTCCTCCTGCCTTCAATCTTTCCCGAAATCCGGATCTTTTCAAATGAGTCGGTTCTTCGCATCAGGTGGCCAAGTATTGTAGCTTGAGTTTCAGCATCAGTCCTTCCAATGAATAGTCAGTATTGATTTCCTTTAGAATTGACAGGTTTGATCTCCTTGCAGTCCAAAGGACTCTCAAGAGTCTTCTCCAACACCACAGTTCAAAAGCATCAATTCTTCGGTGCTCAGCTTTCTTTATAGTCCAACTCTCACATTCATACATGACTACTGGAAAAACCATGGCTTTGACTAGATGGGCTTTTGTTGGTAAAGTAATGTCTCTGCTTTTTAATATGCTGTCTAGGTATCCTACAGGTGCTCAATGGGACATTCACTTTTTAGCTGAAAATCCCAATATCAAAATGCTTCTGCCTAGCAAAGGCAGAGAAACATGGCTCTTTTCACAGCTTTATGTGGCTGAGAATGCTAATAGAGGCGAGGAACACAGACAGGGCATGGAGGGCACGGTGGGAGCAGACAGAGCCACAGTGCCATGTAAACAAACCCAGAGAGAGGCATTCCTTGACAATTAGAGGCAGATATGTAGGAGAAAGTATTGAGGGAGCCAATCTCCATAGAAATCAACAGACAAAGACTGTACATAAAGGGAAAGATGAGAAATTACACTAGCAGACATGGAGAACCATCTCTAGGCAGTACCAGAGCCCCCACAAGGAGCCGACACCATTCCCACACAGGCTGCCTATAGCAAAAACGGTGCGGGGGCCGCAGGAAGGATCAGCGGAATGTGAGAGCAAAGAAGTCCTGACCATATGTAAGCAGCCACTATTCCCTTCATCACAGAAGGGACTGGAAGTTTCACTGGTCCCTCATGCATCTTTTGCAGAGATGCTTATTCATGGGATTTGAAATCAGACTGCTATGTTTGAATCCCACCTTCACCACCTGCCAGCTGCATGACCTTGGACATGTTACCTAACCTTTCTGGGTACCCAGGTTCCTCATTTATAAAGTGGGTCCCAAACTGCTCCCACATCCTGAGGCTATTAGGAGGATTAAATAAGTTAGTACATAGATGACACTTGGAACTATTCCTGGCACATAATGAGAGCTCAGTAAATCCTAGCTTTTATTTTTACCTCATAGGGTTGCTCAGAGGATGAGGTAGGCTTCATGCCTGGCATGTGGTAAATAATCAGTGTTCACCTTTATTATGTATTTGTATATATTATTTATCATTCACAGGCCTAGTGAATGTTTACTGTTGAGTTCATAAGGTCCCAGGTTAACCCATTTGGTAGAGTTGTAGATAGGTATCTGTCTTGGGTAAACCCTACCACCAAGATCTTAATACACAGAGAAGGCAACTGGGAAAGTACCAATGCCCTCTGCCACGCACCATGGAGAGGATGTTCTAAACGGAGATTTCTATCTGAATGCCTACAATGTGATCCACTGATGGGAGATTATGGTGTGGTTTCTTTTCCTGATGATGTTAATAATTAAAGGACACCAACCACAAAGCGACCTTCAGAATTCTCATCCAAGGGATCAACTGGATTAAAAGCTAACACAGATCCTCTTCCTTAAACATCTTCAAAATTCTCCCAAAGACAGAGAGCATTGACCTGCTGTTTTATTGGAGAGAGAGGGGAACTCTTCATAATACCAATGAACAACACTTTATTTTAAAGGGTCATAACTGATCCTAATGGGTAAAAGCTGTAAAAAGTGAGATTCATTAAAGCAGCAGGAAAATATACTAAGTGTCTTTGCATCAGTCAATTGAGATTCAGAATGACGTTCACCCAAAAACAACCCTCCAACTGATTTACGTGGTCTGAGTTAAATAATAGAGCTGTCACTGGGGAACTCACTGAAAAAAAATTTTCTTCCTCTGCTGCCTTACTGGGTAGTGGAGAGTGAAGTTATGTGACCCCCAGAGAAAGCAGGCAAATGTGGGGTGCAGGTTGAAGGGGTCAGAGAGGAAAATCAGGCAAAAATGGTTTTGCCTTAATCTGAGAGGTCTTAGTTATGAAGAAACAAAGGAAGGCTTGGCACGCTGAGATCCGTGATAAATAAAGCAATATGCAAACCCATGAAGAATAAGATGGCAGCAGAAAGTGTGTTGTTTCTGACCAGCTCTTTAAACCTACTGAAAAGCAAAGCACTTGTGATACTAAATAAGCCAGACATAAAATGTCCAGTGCAGTGTGGAGTATATTTTATTTTAAAAGAAGCAGCTCTGTACTCTCAGGCTGTGTTTATGTCTATGCCATTGCTTTGGCCATAGCAAGAGACATGACCAGCAGATGCAACTGAAGCAGATCAGTTAAGAGGTCACCTTGGTGAAACTTCCCTTGGAGCTGGGATGCACACGGCTCTCAGAACCTTCACACTGCAGAGACAGCACATGGTCAGCCAGCCGGTCAGCCTATTCACTCAGGCAATCTACAAATCCCTCTAGAAGATTCCGCAGGGCACAGTCTGGCTTTAGTGGAAGCCTAATTTAAAGTGATTCCCAAATGACCAGCCTGGAGCCATCCTCTCCCGAATGCAGAAAACCCTGGGGTATGGGGTTGCGGGGGGTTGGGGGGGTTGCATGTCTTTAGTCTGACATGAATATCAGCCACTCTGATTCCTCCTGGCAGGAAAAGCAGCCTTCAAATTTGTGCATATCCTCCTTTCAACATAATAAAGCATTCCATAAACTGAGCATCCCAGGACTCAATTATAAAGGCCAAATTGCTATTTCACTCACTAAGATAAATAGCTGTCGTCTCATCAGCCTTGCCCTTTGTAATTTACCTTATCTGGTGGACACTTCACAATAACCCTATGAGGAAAGCATTTGTTCTAGTCAGGGATCTGTTGGTCACAGGTAACAAAAGCCCAATTCAACCCAAGAAAACAGGAAGGAATGGAGGTTGGGGGGATTGTTGCAAGGTTGTAGTGCAGTCTCACAGGAATCTAGGGAACATTGAGCAATCAGGCCTTGGGACTCGCAAAATTGAGGTGGCTTTGTGAATTGTCACTCTCTACTTCCACCCCTTGCATCCAGTGCCCTCCTGGTCTGTAGACTTCTGGAGCAGAATCATGTGCTGAGAGCACCACAAAGCCTGATTATCAGGGGCTAAGGTGAGAGGCAGGCTTCCTGCCTGCAATGCAGGAGACACGGGTTCAATCCCTTGGTGGGGAAGAGCTCCTGAAGAAGGAAACAGCAACCCACACCAGTATTCTTACCTGAGAAATCCCATGGACAGAGAAGCCTGGTGGGCTACAGTCCATGGGATTACCAAGAGTCAGACACAGTACTAAACAACAACGAGGTGAGAGGCAGATTGCCAGACTGGAGGGCATAGGCAAAGTGTTACCCCCAAGCGATTCTAGTACACCACTATTAGCTCCATCCATCACATAGGGAAACTGAGGCACATAAAAGTTAGGAGGGCTCAGTCCTATAGCGAGCAAGTGGCTCTCAGCTATCTGAGGGCTTGGGTGTTGTATTCAGACAGATCTAAATTGAAATCCTATAGTTTGCTTGCTGTTGGGTCCTAAACAGTTTACTTAATCTCTTTGCATTTCAATTTCCTCACCATCAAAATGGGCATATGTCAAAGGCTCATTTTTAGGATTAAATTAAACGAGTATAATCGATTTAACCCATATAATTTAGTACCTGGAATAGAAGAGCAAGCAAAAAAAAAAAAAAAAAAAAGATACTAGCCTTTCCGTCATCTATGGAACCATGACCTAGGCTGCACCACAGTTTACCACTGAGTGCGATGGGTTCTGGGCTTCCTCGGTGGCTCCGCAGTAAAGACTCTGCCTGTAATGCCGAAGACGCATGTTTGATCCCTAGGTCAGAAAGATCCTTTGGAGAAGAGCATGGCTACACACTCCAGCATTGTTTCCAGGAAAATCCCATGATCAGAGGAGCCCGTCAGGCTACGGGTCCATGGAGTCACAAAGAGTCAGCTACAGCTGAGCACACGTGCACCCATGTCACGGGTTCTTGCTTCAAGTGTCTGTGTTGCCACTCTCAGACTTCCAGCTCCATGGAGGCAGTGTCTCATTCCTCTCTCATCACACCCTGGGCTGGCTAAGCACATTGAGAGTCCCTTTGTGGAATTAAACCAGCTGAATCTTTTCACATGTCACTCTCATCCCACAATCCCCTAAGGACCCCACGCCACCATTGTTTCATTGCCATTGGCATCTCTGGGGTACCAACCTGGTGTTTTTCTCTTTTCCTGTCTTTCTGTCTTTCATGCAGCTCCATCTGGAGGCCAACAGCCTGAGTTTGTCATGAAGTCCAATTTATCACAGGAGAAAAATGTCCCCCAGTAAAGCAGGGCTGTTCAACTTCACATGACTACAGACAAAGAAAAGAAATCCTGGATTCTACTTCCTGGGAATGTTATTAGGGCATTTCTTTGTTGGGGTGAAGGGGGAGGGAGGGCAGGAAATCTTTAGGTCAAGTGGGGATTTGGGGTAACATTTAAAGTAAAGGACTACATGAAAAGCAAGTCCAGTTAACCCTTGAACAGCATACATTCGAACTGTGCAGGTCCACTTATATACAAATTTCTTTTTCAATAAATTTATTGGAAAAAATTTTGGAGATTTGCAGCAATTTGAACAAACTCACAGACAAACCACATAGCCCAAAAAAAATGAAAAAAAAATAAGAAAAAGTTAGGTATAACATGAATGTATAAAATATAGAGAGATATACACATAACATACAAAATATAGGTTAATCAATTACATTATCAGTAAGGTTTTTGGTCAAGAGTAGGTTATTAATAGTCACATTTGGGGGGGAGTCAAAAGCTATACATGGATTTTCCATTATGTAAGGATCGCTGCCCTTCCCCTGTGTTCAAGAGTCAACCGTATTAGAATTATGAAGGCAAAATAAGAAGTGAAGGATTGCTTGCCTAAAGGTGACCTCACAATCCTCCTCCAGTTATTTGCAAAGTGAATATCAGCAATGTGTTCCAAAAATCTCTTAGAGAGTGAAAGTGAAAGTGTTAGTCGTGTCAGACTTTGTGACTGCATGGGCTGTAGCCTGCCAGGCTTCTCTGTCCATGGGATTTTCCAGGCAAGAACACTGGAGTGGGTTGCCATTTCCTTTTCCAGGGGATCTTCCCAACTCAGGCATTGCAGGCAGACTCTTTACCATCTGAGCCACAAGGGAAGCCCTAAAAAATCTCCTAGACAAGGTGCTAACTTTGAAGAGAGATATTCCACAAGGATGCATTAATGATAAGACGAGGTAGGGGAAGGGAACTTCTACTGGACAAATACTATCGTGTGTCTGCACTGACCTATGCTGCTGCTGCTGCTAACTCGCTTCAGTCGTGTCCAACTCTGTGCGACCCCATAGACGGCAGCCCACCAGGCTCCGCTGTCCCTGGGATTCTCCAGGCAAGAACACTGGAGTGGGTTGCCATTTCTTTCTCCAATGCATGAAAGTGAAAAGTGAAAGTGAAGTCGCTCAGTCGTGTCCGACTCTTAGTGACCCCATGGACTGCAGCCCACCAGGCTCCTCTGTCCATGGGATTTTCCAGGCAAGAGTGCTGGAGTGGGGTGCCATTTAGTACTCCGTTATTGTCCCTACCCAACCTTGCAACATCAATAATGTTCCAGTATTACAGGTAAGGAAAACCAAAGGTAATGCCCTCAGGCTTTACTATGCAATAAGTAAAGGATGTGCTGGAGCCCAGCCAGAGGGCTGCTGCAGACAAGATACCAGGTCAATCTTGCTTCCCCAAATTGCTCATTTCTCTTTTTTGTGCTTCAGGCAACTCAGCTTGACTACCACTATCTGAGAGAGAAGACTGGTCCCTAATAGGACCAACAGAGAGTAGAAGAAAGAATGGAGTTGTTGTTTAGGAACCAGCCACAATTGACAAACACTCATAAATAAAGATTTGCACCACTAAGTTTTAAGGAGCTATTGAAAGATCATTCTGATAAGTATGAAGTTATTAGCACATGGGCTTTTGGGTCAGACTGAACTGACCTCCCCCTTTACTATGTGTCCTTGAGCAAGATACTCAACCTTGCTAAGTCTCAAATTCCTTAGTTTTAAAGGAGAATAATAGTTATACCTACCTCATGCTGCTGCTGCTAACTCGCTTCAGTCGTGTCCGACTCTGTGCGACCCCATAGACGGCAGCCCACCAGGCTCCCCTGTCCCTGGGATTCTCCAGGCAAGAACACTGGAGTGGGTTGCCATTTCCTTCTCCAATGCATGAAAGTGAAAACTGAAAGTGAAGTCGCTCAGTCGTGTCTGACTCTTAGCAACCCCATGGACTGCAGCCTACCAGGCTCCTCCATCCATGGGATTTTCCAGGCAAGAGTACTGGAGTGGGGTGCCAGGGCCTTCTCCATACCTACCTCATAGAACTACTGTAAAGATGAAATGCAATAGATTTGCAAAAGTGTTCCTTGCTTAGGAAAATGCCTTGTGCCTAGCAAGTACTTAAGAAATGCTAGCTATCATCAACAGTGGATAATTTTAAAGAAATCTGGATTGGTCACAGAAATTGCTACAAGACAAATTTCTGCTTTATTGACTATGCCAAAGCCTTTGACTGTGTGGATCACAATAAATTGGAAAATTCTGAAAGAGATGAGAATACCAGACCACCTGACCTGCCTCTTGAGAGACCTGTATGCAGGTCAGGAAGCAACAGTTAGAACTGGACATGGAACAACAGACTGGTTCCAAATAGGAAAAGGAGGACGTCAAGGCTGTATATTGTCACCCTGCTTATTTAACTTATATGCAGAGTACATCATGAGAAACGCTGGGCTGGAGGAAGCACAAGCTGGAGTCAAGATTGCTGGGAGAAATATTAATAACCTCAGATATGCAGATGACACCACCCTTATGGCAGAAAGTGAAGAACTAAAGAGGCTCTTAATGAAAGTGAAAGTGGAGAGTGGAAAAGTTGGCTTAAAGCTCAACATTCAGATCATGGCATCTGGTCCCATCACTTTATGGCAAATAGATGGGGAAATAGTGGAAACAGTGGCTGACTTTATTTTGGGGGGCTCCAAAATCACTGCAGATGGTGATTGCAGCCATGAAATTGAAAGACACTTACTCCTTGGAAGGAAAGTTATGACTAACTTAGACAGCATATTAAAAAGCAGAGACATTAGTTTGTCAACAAAGATCTGTCTAGTCAAGGCTATGGTTTTTCTAGTAGTCATGTATGGATGTGAGAGTTGGACTATAAAGAAAGCTGAGTGCCAAAGAATTGATGCTTTTGAACTGTGGTGTTGGAGAAGATTCTTGAGAGTCCCTTGGACTGCAAGGAGATCCAACCAGTCCATCCTAAAGGAGATCAGTCCTGGGTGTTCATTGGAAGGACTGATGTTGAAGCTGAAACTCCAATACTTTGGCCACCTAATGGGAACAACAGATTCATTTGAAAAGACCCTGATGCTGGGAAAGATTGAGGGAGGGAGGAGAAGGGGACGACAGAGGATGAGATGGTTGGATGGCATCATTGACTCAATGGACATGAGTTTAGGTAAATTCTGGGAGCTGGTGATGGACAGGGAGGCCTGGCGTTCTGTGGTTCATGGGGTCGCAATGAGTTGGGCATGGCTGGAGACTGAACTGAACTGAATGAAGAGATGTGAATCATTTACAAACAGTACACATTTGCACGTAGACAGTCATGAGATAATATCCTTAAATACAGTGTGTTTCTCTAAGAAGTCTGAACATATTACTTTCCACTGATCCTGAACCCCACCGTGTTACTTATTTACATTGCTAAATTGCTTAGCAACACCCATTCTAGGCTTGAGTAGAGACATAAAATTTCAATCAAGAATAGGACAAAACACCACAAATGTTAAATAAACATGCAACTGTGATATTAAATGTCAAACATAAAAATCACATTTATTTTAAAGTATCTTCCCAGGATTTGACTTTCTGCAAATTCAAATGGTTCTTCCTATGTCATATGTGAGGTGAGGGCTTGATGTGTTGGTAGAAATGTGGGGAGTATCTCAGGAAGGGTGTTTTGCTCCTTTTTTTTAAGCATGTAAGGGATTTGTTTTTTGGGGGGTGGGGGTGGGATAGCACATTTCTCTGCTTGTGGAATCTTAGTTTCCCCACCAGAGATCAAACCTATGACCCCTGTAATGGAAGGATAGAGTCTGAACCACTGAAGTCCCAAGTAAGGAATTTAATTGTCTCGTACAACAAGTTAAGAAGCCTGGGGAGGCCAGTTCAGGTCTGGAATGGGCAGCTAAACCTGTCTGCCAGCTCTGTCATCCTTATTGAGAAGCTTTTGTGTCCCTGGCACCTGTAGGCATTGCTCCAGGAAAAAGGAAGGAAATGAAAGGCCAAAATGGCTTACAAGTCCAATTTTTCTAGATGCTCTGCCCAAAAGTCTTCCCAGAAGCTCTTTAGTTAGGATTGGGTCCAAGGGAATCTGTCTCCCCCTGAATCTTGCAGCTGGGGGGTGTGTGTGTCTGTGTGTATACATCTTGGGAAGGAATGAATCGCTCTGCTCCAGGTTCCAGAATCTGGTCTCATTAATCCTACACTCTCTTTCCTTCCTTTCAAACTTTGATTAGCTCAACAATGATAGAGGGGAGAAAGTCGACAGTGATAAACTCTCCCTTCAGAAAGAGATAGAAAGATTTACTTATTATGTTTTTGAGGACATGAATCCAGTCTTTGTCTCAGTTATTCTATTGAGCAGGGTAATTCATGAGCCTCCAACATCCACAACACCCTGAAATTTCATCTGCTACCAATATCCTTCTGCCAAGGATAATGTTCTCAGCTTTCTGATAACAGCCTTTCCCACTCTTCACATATCCTTCCTATTTGCCCCATCTGTAACCTTCCCTGGAGGAGCTCTTATTATTGGCATGCCATTTTAAATCCTGTTTTCAAACAAGGTAGGGAAAAGCAGAAATAAGCAAATGTTAGATTTTATGATTGACAGAAGGCCTTAGCTAGGTTTTCCAACATGAATTTTTGAGGGCTGATCATTTGAATGACTGCAGCAAAGATTCCAATATTGCTCTCTTTTTCAGGTGGAGACCTTTCCATGGTATGTTCTTTTTATCTCTGTCTCTTTTTCTCCTTCTTGTCCCCCTGAATGCAGAACTTAGCATCAGGAGGCCCACCTCAAAGCTTTTCTCAGGTCTAATTTCTAGCATGATTAGTTTGGAGTCTAGAATAAACACTTTACCATTCTTGGTATCTATTTTTCTATATATCCAGTGAGGTATCTGTATTAGGTAAATGCCAAAGTCCTTTCCAACTCCAAAATTTCTAACCCTTTATGCATCTGAGAGGGACTTTCACATATGGATAAACTGTAAAAGGTCACAGCAGGCTAACATCTACACCATAGCAAAAGAAAAAAAAAGAAAAGGTACATTTCAAATATCATTAAAGATACTAAAGAGCTATGGATACAAAGAGAATTAAATAAACTAAAATTTCTAAGTGAGCTTACATTACCAACTGTTTGCTTCCCAAGGAGCATTTGTCCATTTAGGGTATAAACTTAAGACTGGATTTAGGCCAAGAAGGACTCTACTGGGAAAAAGAGCATACAGCAGAACCCTTGGTGAAGGTATGAGACTGAAATAATGAATTAGAGAACTGTAAGACTCATTCCCTTCTGCTCCAAGGTGGTAGGGAAAATTTATATGAGCTGAACCAAAAAGAAAGTAAAAACTCTTACAGTCTGCAGTGCCTATGAGACACAGTCTCACTAGAAATAATGGGTTCGAAATGAATGCACAACAGCTCTTCCTCTCAAATCACTTGCCAGACTTTGAACCTGTGTGAAGCAGAAAGCTAAGCTATAAACCCAGGATCTCTGATGAGCAGGACTTTTAGAGTTGAATAGACAAGGAGCTGTTAGGTTTCCAGTTGAAAATCCAAAAGAACTCTCTGCAAAGAACAGGGACAAACCAGAGGGGAATTGAACACAAAATACTGCAATTCAAACTCATATCCAACTCAATTTTTACCTATCTGCCTATCAGAGAAAAGGAAGAACCTTTGCTGGTAAAAGATTTCAGCCAAGCATTCTCCGATTTTTTTTTGTTTTGTGTTGTTTTTAATACCCAAAGTTTATGCTACAAGTTAAAATTACTAACATGAGAAGAGAATGGAAGATGTGATTGATAATCAAGAGGAAAAAAATTAAACAATAGAAGCATATCCACAGATAATTCAAATATGGTAATTAGCAGAAAAGAATTTTAAATAATTAAGATTATTATACTAAAGAAAATAGAGGAGAAACTGATTAAAAGATTAAACATTTCAACAAAATTGACATGCTAAAAAAATCAATTGAGCATTCTGAAATTGAAAAATACAATAATACATTATCTAAACCATAGAATTCACTAGATGAGTTTAATAGCATGTGGAACACTGTATATTTTATTCAAAGACAAGATTAGTTTAAAAAAAAAAAAAAGAAAGAAAAGGAAGAAAACCCAAACTGAAACACAAAAGTGTGGGGAAAGAGTGAGAAAAACAGAATAAACATAAAAGACATGTGGAACATAGTCAAAAGATCCAATGCATGTATAATTGAAATCCTAGAGGGAGAAGAGACTAGAGATCTCTTCAAGAAAATTAGAGATACCAAGGGAATATTTCATGCAAAGATGGGCTCAATAAAGGACAGAAATGGTATGGCCCTAACAGAAGCAGAACATATTAAGAAGAGGTGGCAAGAATACATAGAAGAACTGTACAAAAAAGATCTTCATGACCCAGATAACCATGATGGTGTCATGACTGACCTAGAGCCAGACATCCTGGTATGCAAAGTCAAATGGGCCTTAGGAAGCATCACTACAAACAAAGCTAGTGAAGGTGATGGAATTCCAGTTGAGCTGTTTCAAATCCTAAAAGATGATGCTGCGAAAGTGATGCACTGAATATGCCAGCAAATCTGGAAAACTCAGCAGTGGCCGCAGGACTGAGTCCATTTTCATTCCAGTTCCAAAGAAAGGCAGTGCCAAAGAATATTCAAACTACCACATAATTGCATTCATCTTACACACTAGTAAAGTAATGTTCAAAATCCTTCCAGCCAGGCTTCAACAGTACATGAACCATGACATTCTAGATGTTCAAGCTGGATTTAGAAAAGGCAGAGAAACCAGAGATCATATTGCCAAAATTTGCTGGATCAAATTGTCCACTTCCATCGGATCATCAAAAAAGCAAGAGAGTTCCAGAAAACCATCTACTTCTGCTTTATTGACTATGCCAAAGCTTTTAACTATGTGGATCACAACAAACTGTGGAAAATTCTTAAAGAGATGGAAATACCAGACCACCTGACCTGCCTCCTGAGAGATCTGTATGCAGGTCAAGAAGAAACAGAACTAGACATGGAACAACAGACCGTTTCCAAATTGGGAAAGGAGTATGTCTAGCCCGTATGTTGTCATCCTACTTATTTAACTTATATGCAGAGTACAACATACGGGCTGGATAAGCACAAGCTGGAATCAAGATTGCCGGGAGAAATATCAATAACCACAGATATGCAGATGACACCACTCTTATGGTACAAAGTGAAGAAGAACTAAAGAGCCTCTTGAAAGTAAAAGAGGAGAGTGAAAAAGTTGGCTTAAAGCTCAACATTCAGAAAACTAAGATCATGGCATCCTGTCCCATCACTTCATGGCAAATAGATGGGGAAACAGTGGAAACAGTGACAGACTTTATTTCCTTGGGCTCCAAAATCACTGCAGATGGTGACTGCAGCCAAGAAATTAAAAGATGCTTACCCCTTGGAAGAAAAGCTATGACCAACCTGGACAGCATATTAAAAATCAGAGACATTACTTTGCCAACAAATGTCCATCTAGTCAAAGCTATGGTTTTTCCAGTAGCTATGTATGGATGAGAGTTGGACTATAAAGAAAGCTGTGCACCGAAGAATTGATGCTTTTGAACTGTGGCGTTAGAGAAGATTTTTGAGAGTCTCTTGGACTGCAAGGAGATCCAACCAGTCTATCCTAAAGGAAATTAGCCCTGAATATTCATTGGAAGGACTGATGCTGAAGCTGAAGCTGCAATACTCTGGCCACCTGATGTGGAGTACTAACTCATTGGAAAAGACCCTGATGCTGAGAAAGATTGAAGACAGGAGGAGAAGGGGTCGACAGAGGATGAGATGGTTAGATAGCATCATCAACTCAATGGGCATGAGTTTGAGTAAGCTCTGGGAGTTGATGATAGACAGGGAAGACTGGTGTCCCGCAGTCCATGGAGTCACTAAGAGTCAGACACGACTGAGTGACTGAACTGACTAAGAGGGAGAAGAGAAAGGGACTAGAAAAGAGCAATTGTTGTGGTGATTAGTCAGTTCAGTTCCCAAGATTGGTCAAAGATATCAACCCACAGATCCAAGAACAGAGAACAGTAAGAAGAATAAAAACAATGAAAACCTCATCTAGAAGCATTATATTCAAAATGATATATATTCAAAATGAAAGCTAAATACACAGAGAAAAAGATCCAAGGGAAAACAAAACAAAATACACTGCTTTCCAAGTGACAACATCAAGACCGAGAGCCGACTTTTCAATATAAACTATGGAAGCAGGAAGACAGTGTTTTAACATCTTTTAAGAGCTGAAAGAAAACTATTATATCAAGTGAAAAGATACTTCAAAAGTTAAGCCAAAATAAAAATACTTTCCAACAAACAAACCTTGATGACTCTGTCTCCAGAGAATGCAACTATAAGATTTTCTTAAAGAAAATTTTCAGACCAAAGGAAAATCATCCCATAGAGTAATATTGGACTTTGGGAAGGAATAAAGAACACTATGAGTGAGTGAGTGAAAGTCGCCCAGTTGTGTCTGACTCTTTGAGATCCCATGGAAACTGTAGCCCACCAGGATCCTCTGTCCATGGGGATTCTCCAGGCAAGAATACTGAAGTGGGTTGCCGTTCTCTTCTCCAGGGGATCTTCCTGACCCAGCGATCAAACCCAGGTCTCCTGCATTACAGGCAGATTCTTTACCATCTGAGCCACCAGGGATGACCAAACAACACTATAGCAGATAAATATATGTATAAATATTTGAAAATATTGACTTTATGAAACAAAAGTAAAGACATACTTATGACAGCATAACAAAGGAGTAAAATTATAAATAATATCACAGAGAACTTGAGGGCCTAAATGAGGTTAAACTGTTACGAAGTTCTTGAATTACTTGTGAAGTGGCAAAAATACTAACTTAGGATATATATTGAGAAGCTAGAAAGACATATTGATTCTCTAGGTGGAAAGCTATAAGAAAATCAAGAATTGTAATAAAAAGCTATTAAAAGAGAAAATGGAATGTACATAATTCAAATGTAGGTAGGAAAGGAGGACTAAAGAAACAGAGAATAGTGTAAACCAACTATTTCAATAATTATATAAATAAATGGGATAAAGACTCCAATCAAAAAGAGAATGAATTTTTTAGAGAACATGATTCAGTTATAGGTTCTTTTTTCTGGCTCTGCTGGGTCCTCATTGGCGTGTGAGGGCCTTCTCTAGCTGCGATGTGAGGGTTTCTCGTTGCAGTGGCTTCATGTGTGTGGAGCACTGGCTCTAGGGCACTTGGGCTTCGATAGTTGGCATGTCAGCTCAGTAGGTGTGGCACATGGGACCAGCTATCCTGTGGCATGTGAGATCCTAGTTCCTGGATCAGGGATCGAACCCATGTTCTCTGCATTGGCAGGCAGATTCCTAACCACCAAACCACCAGGGAATCCCTAAAGATTCTCTATAATAAAAATATTTAAAACTTTGATGTACTTATCTCTTGGTCAACAAGGCATGGGCCTAGGAGATGAAGGGCCCTGGGTTTTCATTCTAACTTCTAATTACAAACTATTTGAACATAGATTAGTTATGTTCACTGACTAACTGAATCTCTCTCTCCTTATCTATATTAAAGGAGCAATAGGGCCTGTCTGCTCGGAGAAGGCAATGGCACCCCACTCCAGTACTCTTGCCTGGAAAATCCCATGGACGGAGGAGCCTGGTAGGCTGCAGTCCATGGGGTTGCTAAGAGTCGGACACGACTGAGCGACTTCACTTCTCCTTTTCACTTTCATGCATTGGAGAAGGAAATGGCAACCCACTCCAGTGTTCTTGCCTGGAGAATCCCAGGGACAGGGGAGCCTGGTGGGCTGCTGTCTATGGGGTCGCACAGAGTCAGACACGACTGAAGCGACTTAGCAGCAGCAGGTCCTATCTGCTAGCATTTGTGTGAGAATGAAATAAAATTAACAATAAAAGCTAGGACACAAGATCCTCAGTGAATGATAGGTGTTACTGTTTTATAATCACCATCACCTACCAGCCCAGTCTCTAATACTGTGGTTAACGACTTAGGTGCTGAAATTACAATTCTTAGCTTTTAATTCCTGCTCTGCCTGTTATTTAGCATGTGACCTCGAGTAAGTACTTGAACCTAAACTCCATGCATCTCGATTTCCTCACCTGTAAAATGGGTACTCTAAGATTTGTGAAGTTAAAATGAACTTACCTATTAAGATACAGGTGGCTAAGAGGTTAAAGCGTCTGCCTGGAATGCGGGAGACCAAGGTTCGATCCCTGGGTCGGGAAGATCCCCTGGAGAAGGAAATGGCAACCCACTCCAGCACTCTTGCCTGGAAAATCCCACGGAGGGAAGAGCCTGGTAGGCTACAGTCCATGGGGTTGCAAAGAGTTGGACACGACTGAGTGACTTTCATTCATTCATTAAGATACAACACATTGCCTGGAAGGTAGGTGCTCTCTACCCAGCAACCAAAGTGACTATTAAAACGTGTGATAATGTCAATCATTTGCTCAAAAGCTTCCAATGTCTTCTCATTGCACTTAGAATAAAAGCTAAAATCTTTACAGTCACTTCCGAGGTCCCTTAAAATCCCTTCCTCCTCTGAACTCATCTACTAGTTACCGCTTGCTTACTCTGCTCACTTCAGACACACTGGCCTCCTTGTACTTCCTCAAACAAGTCAGTAACACTGTTGTCTCATGGTCCTTGCACTCTCAGAGTCTTCCTCTTGGAGAGCTCTTCCTTCTGCAGTCACCCACCGACTTCTCAGACTCCACACCCCCCCCGCCCCCCTCCCCCCTCCGCACAACACACTTGCTCCTTTACCGCTGCTGAGTCTTCTTCAAATATATCAGTCAGGTAAGGCAGATGGGACAACACTATGTAAAATAGCATCTTACTACCCACTCCACCCCACCTCCCTAGCTTACTTCCTTAGTTTGCTTTCATTTTTTTGCAGAAATCACCATTTTACATTCCTTTCTATTATAATTTTTTATTAGTTTATCATATGCCTTCCCTCGTTACAACGTAGGTTCATGAGGGCAGGGATTTTTGTCTTTGACCAATGCTGTAACCCCAACACCTAGACAGCCACCTAACACATAGTAGGCACTCGAGAATATTTATTAAATAAGAGAGTTTTAAAAGTTACTCATTATATTTTTATTACTAGTATTATTGGATTGGTCAAAAAGTTCATTCAGGTTTTCTGCACCATCTTACAGAAAACACCAACAAACTTTTTGGCCAATCCAATATTTACTTATTTGATTATTTCTTCCTCTTCTTCCTTCTTTAGTAACTATTGGAGGCATGGAGCCATTCCTGAACTCAAGACACAGCTCAGCTTAGTCACTACTTCCTCAAGGAATTCTCTTGAATTCCCTGTCATTCCTCATGTTCTGCCTTCTTACAACACTGATCTCTGTTGTGTGATTCTTCAGTTTGAGTCTATCTTTTCTACTAGAGTTGTATCACTAGAGCCCTCATCAATTTTGCTCACCTCTGTATTCCCAGTACTGAGTACAGAGCTTGGCACATAAAATAAACTCAATAAATAATGAATGAATAGTCAGAATAGGCTCTTGATTTATTTTGCCTACTGTAAAACTAATTTCGCACATTACTTGACCATTCTGGCTGTGGTTTGTTTAGTGTATGTTCATGATTGATAAGCCTTGGCATTTACTATGCCATTTCCTCATTGATATTGAACTGTATAACTTAAGCCAAGCTGTGTTCTGACAGATATTCACAAATGTTTTTCCTTGGTTTGTATGCAGAGTAGAAGATGAAAGAGCAGTAGGTTGCCAGTTAGCAAAAATCCATTTGCTCCTGCTCAGATCTGTGAAAGTATCCAATTAATATGATGCATTAATATTTCACAATAAGGAGGAACTTGGAAATCAGTCTAGTGATAAAAAGAACAAGTGAAGATAGACACATTCTTCTTTATTGGGATGGAGGAATTATGGCAACCATAGCGCAGGTAAGAAAGAATGGTCATTTATTTGAAGCCTGTCATATGCCAAACTCCATTCAAGATACTTTGCATTTATGATCCCATTGGATCCATATCATAAATGTGGTTGAGAAGGGAGGATGTTGGCAAATGCAGACATGTCTGTGTAAACGTTTATGTGTACATATATGTGGGTGTTTGAAATAAGCAGCCTCTAGCCCTGTCTTTGCTTCATATTCATTGTGCAAGCTTAAACAAGGCAGTTAATGCCCCTGAGCTTCAGTTCCTACATTTGTAAAGTGTGGATCAAAAGGCCCATCTCACAGAGCTGGTATTAAGATCAAATAAAATAATGAATATGAATGTTCTTTGAAAATAAGTGTTGGGGTGGGGGGCGTAGGGTGTTACAAGGATCAAAGCAACAATCTACTCCTTTGGATAGCATAATGTTTTTGCATTTTCCCTGATGAAAACTAGATCTGGGGTAAAGTCATATTATATCAGGCTATTACCTATTCATTTATTGCATTTCAATCTAATAAATATTTTAAATATCTGTTATGTGCCAGACTCCATAAGGCCATGGAGAATAAAAGGGATGAAACACGATCCTGCTTCCAGGAGTTCACACTTGAGAAGAGGAAGCATATGTGTACAAAAATAACTATACAATTCAAGGGAGAATATGCACAATGCTATGCATGTAGATATCAGGAAATCACATCAAATAATTTATACAATAACTGTATCCTGAATACCAGCGTGGACCAGGTACTGTTCTACAACCCAAAGAGACAGGAGTGAACAAGAAAGATAGGGAGCCTGTTTTCCTGGGGCCAACTTCTGATAGATGAAAAAGGATAAACAGTCCAATTCCAGTTAACTGCTGTGTTGAACAGAAAACAAGGTGATGTGATCCTGAGTTCTGGAGGAGCAGAGGGCGGTCAGCTAAGGTCTCTGATATCTCTGATATCTGAGCTGAGACTGGAGCCGTGCCAACAGGGCAGCTTTGAGAAGATCTTCTGAAAGAGAGTTCTGCACAGAGAGAAAAGCAAGTGCTGGGAGCTCGTGGGTTTAAGGCTCTGACAGAAAGTGAGAAACTGGTGAGATGACAAGGGGCCAGTGGGGGTGGACCGGCCAGCTCACACATCGCATTTTGGCTGTAGTGAAGACTTTGGGGTCTAATCCATTACAATGGGTAGCGAGGGAAGGTTTTACAAAGAGCAGAGATACCATCTGAGATCTGATTTACGCTTTAAAAGAGCACTCTTGTTGCTAAGTGGAGCAGGTCGACTGCAGTGAGGGAGAAAGAAAATCCAGGAAACCTAGACAAGATGCTGTTTTATCCAGGTGAACGAATGGTGACTTGTAGCTAAACTAGAAATAGTCTAGATGGGGAGGAAGGGACAGATGTAGGATATGTTTTGGAGCAGAGCCAACAAGAATGTGAGGAAGAAAAAGGTTGTTTCTAAATGAAGAATGCTTCAGCTTCTATCTTTGCTTCAAAATCCTTTAATGTCAAACAACAAATATATCTAATGTATATTGAAGCTAATATTAAAATACTCTGGCTGTTTAAAGTTTCTCTACGATAAATACAGTTATTCAAGAAAGTTGTTAAAAATAATAAAAAAAATTTAAGAAAAATACATAAATACATCATATAAAACATGCTGTGCACACATCTAAAACTAGAATGCTTAAATTTTTACCCCTAGAACTATGGCTTGATCTTGTGCTTCTGAGGAGGCAATGCTGTATCAGATTTTGCCTCTGTCTATAGCATCTGTCAAAAACCGAAAATAGTTTGACAACTTAAACACAAGAGCTAGGTGTGAGCATTTCTTTATATATTGGAGATGACTTCCACCGATTGGGGAAAAGTGGGAATGTCCAGTATCGCAATATGTCAGGGACTGGATGGAGCACCTGGACATTTCACCAAGGCCTTAAATATTATACATGCAATCACACAGATTGCTGTAAATGCGGGAGAAGGGAGTTTGTAGCTATTTACAGCAACTGTCTGAGCGAGGCCTGAGTAACACAGTCCCTTAGGGAAGCTAGGTTAGAAACCTTAGTCCACAGGCAGTCAAGCTCCGGATGGTTAGAAGCGGCCAGTGCCTCTCTGCATCTACAGGAGGCCCCCCGCGCCCATGATGGTTCTGCCTTTCGGGTCCTGTTGGTTTAAACAGACGTAGGATTCCATAGTCAGACACGACTGAGCGACTTCACTTTCACTTTTCACTTTCCTGCATTGGAGAAGGAAATGGCAACCCACTCCAGTGTTCTTGCCTGGAGAATCCCAGGGACGGGGGAGTCTGGTGGGCTGCCGTCTATGGGGTCGCACAGAGTCGGACACGACTGAAGCGACTTAGCAGAGGCAGCAGGATTCCATAGAGGTTAAGGAGTGGGCGGGAGTGAGTCCTTGAGGGGTCCGCCAGGGGAATGAATTCTGCAGAGCTCAGTGCTGCCACCAACTGCAGGAGTGTATCCTCCCACTGCGCACCCCCACGCGGATCGGAGGCTGGATGAAGCCGGGACCAGCCAGCGAGGTTGTACCGTGGCGTGCATCATCTCCTTGCAGCATCCTCTCCCCTGCCGCGGCTGTAATGGATCTCTGCGTCCTAAAAGAGGAAGATAATACTGGGTTTAGCTTATAAATAGATGGTTGTACGCTCTCCCTGCAATGCATTGATTGAGAGAGCCAAGCTGACTATTGATCTAATTTTAACTTACGTTTTAGCTCGCAGCCTCTCCGCCTCCCTGTCGCAGTTTGGTGGAGTGCAGGGCTCGACTGCCTCAGGCGACCGCCAGGGGGCGGGTCGCTCGTGTTCCTGCCACCTTACCCGTCTGGCTTCTGTTTACGCAGCATACAATGCCGGCCTTTATTGGGTTTGAAAAATAGGAGTTTGATTTTCCTGCGCCGGGATGACCTCATCACTCATGAAAGTCAGAGGGAAGTGGGGAATTGGATGACGAGCAGTCGGGAAAATAAAGCTTGCATTTCACCTCCTCCCACTCCACCACCTACACACAGCAATCGGGTGTGCTTCTCATTTAAAAACCACGTTGCCGAGGCCGGGAAGTGGGGGAGGGCGGTAGGAGTAGAATGTTAAGTAACCGGGCATTGTGTGTTCTGTTTAAAAGGTTAGTATCACCTCCTCTCTGCCTACTAGGGTTCTCTATGGAGCTGTCACCAAATGCCAGTGCATCAACACTCTCTAGGAAAGAGTGACTTGACTTTAAAATTTTTAGTTATTCCTAAACTCGATTCATCTTGCCAGTTTAAATAATGGTCATCCGCAATTTTATACTGCTAGCTTGTACATTTCAGATCTGCTTACAGCTTCAGTGGAACAGGATCGACAATTAAAATCTATCACATTTTTGTTGCCACTTTGGAGACCACATAGTGTAGGTAGACTATAATGTAATGGGAAGGGAGATAGAAAAAGAAAAAAGCCTCCTCAGAAATTTCCCAGTCCTGGACCTTGGTATTTGAACTTTCCTCCTGAGGTTAAGTGAAACATAACAATAGGAGCTAGTATTTGTTGACTTAAAAAAAATGCACAAGATGAGAGATGAGAGTTAAGTTTTATTATGGGCAATATGAGGACTGCAGCCCAGCACCTCAGATAGCGCTGAGAAACTGTTCCAAAGAGGTAGGAGGGAAGGACAATATACGTGTGGTTTTGGTAATGGGAGTACTTGCAATCAAGCGCGTGTTTTTTTGTAGAAAAGTTTCTGCTGACCTCATGAAACTTCAGATAGTCACGAGAAACAGTCGGCACCATGAAGGATTTTAGTGTTTTTCTAGATATGAGAAGACATAAGAATTGGGCTCATAAAATCAGCTCCTGATAATATCTATCTGAAGACCTACCGTATTTATCAGACACTTGCTATGTGTCTGGCACTATACCAGCCATTTCACCTTTGCTACCTCCTTAAATTCTAAAGACAACCTACCAGTTAAGTTCTATCATTATCCCTATTTTAGGATTGAAGAGATTGAGGCTAAATTACTTCCCCAGAGTCAGATCAGCTAGGAAGGGACAGTGACAAGGTTCAAGGCTCATTACTGAGTGACACTAGAGCTGGAGCTCTTGATCACCATGTTATAGCTCTTGAAAGCCTGCCTACCCTTGGCAAACTCGTAAAGTTTCTGCATCCCTAAGCAAAGGAGGATATATGTAACAAGAGAGTGACAACCTTCAGATAAGGCCTGCTAAGGCCAAAACCAAAAGATTCTTCACAGGTAGGGCTCTTGAGAAAGTGAGAAATGTACAGAGAGGTTATCATCTTCAGCATCACTCATGACAAAGCTTGTAAGAGGGAAATAAAGTGACAAAAAGACAGGATGTTTGTTTGGTCAGTCATTTAACAAATATTTGCTCACGGCAGACTGGTCTTTGTGGTGAGCACTGGTATATTCTGATGAAGATGACAGACATGGTCCATGCTTTCCTGGAAATTCTTGAGGGAGAGGTTTAGAAATAGGTGAACAAGGAAATACATAATTATAATTGGTGATGACTGTAAAAAGAACATGAGTTATTTGGGGAGAGGGAGATGAGGCAGGCCTGTCAGGGGAAATGACATTCCAGCTACAACATGAGTAGGAATTAGCATACTGAATGACAGGTATGAGTGTATTGTGGACAGACATGGGGAGGCTTTAAGGAGGATATGGTGTTGGGAACACAGTGATCAACAGGGGAGGGACTGTGAGAAGAGACTGGAATGCTCACATAAGGTCTTCTGCTCCAGAGTGAGGATTTTGAACATCATCTTATGTGCAATGGGAAGACCCCTTGAAGAGTTTTAAGCATGAGGGTGAAGTGATTTACTTTAGAATGATTACTTTGTGATGGGAGAATGGAAGGCAGATAGGATAAGGGAGTGGGCGTGGGGAGATCATTAGGAACTCAGTGTAGTAGCTCAGGTGGGAGATGATGGAGCTTTCACAAGGTCTGGCATGATGGAAGAGGAGGGAAGCGGATGAACTAATTTGGGGGTTTGGTGATGGGTAGGAGAGTTGAGAGAGAGAGAGAGAGAGGTCATAGATCTCTCCCAGTTTCTGGCTTGAGGCGCAGGATTGAATGAGGCGTCATGTATAAATCCAGTAGACATGCAAAGAGGAGCAAACCGGTGCAACCATTGGTTTGGGCCTTTCTTATTTGGAGAACAAAGGCTGCTGACCACCAGACAGAAAGAAGACTTCAAAGGGAAGCTTTGAGTGAAGTCATTTCTTTATGGAAATGACCTTGTTGTTGTGGCCTCCACACTTTGCAGGTAAGTTTTAAAACTGTTGTGAGTAAGATGGTATAAGAAAGCAATGAGGTGGTGGTATATGTATTTGCTTCTATTATGAAACTTGGGATCTGTGAGCTTCAAAGGAACCTGAAGAAAATAACCAGCAGCAACTCTTGACTTACAGGATTCTCGAGACCAGGGAATGGCACTGCGGTTTACAGCCCCGCATGGGAGGGGAATCACTAGTATCAGAGTTGCAAAGGGTCACATTACCCCCAGTAGGAAACTACCTACAGAGATGAATGATCTTGTCCAGGATCCTGCAGCAAATCTGTAAGTGAACAGAGGAAGAGAACAAACAAACAGACAGGGCTTCTGGTTCTTTCCCATGCCACTCTGCCTCTCAGAGGTTAAGGTTTTTTCTCTGGGCACACAAATCTTCTGGTTCATCAAGGGAGGTTGCTGGGCTGCTAAAATACTGGTCATACATTTTGATCCAAACTCTGTGAGAAATGAAAGCCTCTGGAATCTCCCCAGCATCCTGCAATTCTTCCAGACAAGAACCAAAATTTCCCTTACCATTTCTTGGCACTTGATCAAGCTGCTTGAGGTACCCAGCTCCTGGCAATAGATCATTCTTTCCTGAGTCAGAAGAGAGGATGGATTATTTCCTTCCCTCAGAGATTGTAGGATGCATTCTTGCCTTTGTGGGAGGCTCCAATTATGAAGGAAGAGTTGATCACCTGCTATGCACCAGAATCTTTGACTGCTGTGCTCTTCCGAGTTAAACACAAGCTGCTCCTCTCCTTAATTCCCACTCTACTTCTGTGCCTTTTTTCCTTTGGAAATTTTAGAATGGGACTGAAACTGGAAATCATTTTCCTATGCTTTCCTATCCTATTCTGCTTTAGAATCATGGAAATATCTATTTCTTTTTCCTAAGTTATGTGAATACCTGAGATGTAATCAATTGTCTGACCAATTTGACTTGTTTAAGAGTAGAAACATGATCAAAATTTGCTGCTTTCAAGGTGAAGCAAGAAAGGTGAAAGTGGTTTAAATCCATTTATCTATCACATAATTTTGAAATAAAGTTTTTCTCAACTATGATTAGTGGTGATATTTAATAACTATTGATCTTAGGTGTTAGACATAAACAGTCCTATTTGCTAAAATGCACTAGTTTCTTTCAATCTGTTCAAGTGGTAAATATTTGTGTGTGCATATAAATTTTTTCCACTTTTGTTGAGATCTAATAAATATATAGCCCTATATACCTTTAAGGAGTATAGCATAATGATTTCAATTGATAAATGTTATTATCCTTATTTATACAAGTTTCTTCTGAAATATTATCTCCAGAATTATCAGTCTCTGCTATTACAAGGACAGTAATATTTAATGGCAGTAGTTTTTTAAAGATACATTCTAAAGTATGATTTATAGGAAAGCAACTGAGGGTATTTCTCAGCAAAGATGTACATTTATGAAACAGAAAACAGTCATAATGATGCTTTAACTAAACAACTAGGTGAAAACAATGGCATGAAGAGAGACTTATGAATCATTCCTATAGCATAGAATTTAATCAGAAGGCTGTTCATCATTTAATCAAATCATCTAAATGCTAAAGGATGCTTCGTCATTTAGCCTTAGTTTCTTTTTAAAAATCTTTTCCATATTGACTAAAGGAGGCTTAATTTTTTAATTTGTACTTTTCTGCATTTTATTATTTCTAAAATGCATATATGTGACTTTTACTAAGGGAAAAAAACAAAAGCATTAAAGATAATTTATCCCACATATAGATAAATAGATTATATAAAACCTCAAAATCAGAGGATTGTTGTATAATGGGAGAATGCTTCTTTGGTATTAATCTCCAGCAAAAGTGATTCGAGGGAAAAAGTACCTGTCAGAGCAGAGAGAAATTGTATGAGCAACAGGAAGAGCTTTGGAGCTGAAAATTCGGCCCTTCAATGGGAAAGTGTTTATTCTTTAATATCAGAGCATAGGGGCTTCCTAATGGCCAAACAGGTAAAGAATCTGCCTTTTATGCAGGAGACACAGGAGACATGGCTTTGATCTCTGGCTTGGGAAGATCACCTGGAGCAGGAAATGGCAAGCCATTCTACTATTCCTCCCTGGGAAATCCCATGGACAGAGGGGCCTAGCAGGCTACAGTCCATGGGGTCACAAGGAGTTGGACATGACCGAGCACCATGGCACATCAGAAAATAATGACAGTGATTTGTGATTCACACAAGATGTACACTGACATGACATTGCTTTGAATTCTTTCTCCAGTAGAGGCTGGGCCTGTGCTGGCCCTGAACATACCCATTAAAAAGAAGAATTAGTCTACCTGGGATTAGGCGTCCAGTTTGTGACTATGCAATACAATAAGTTAACTACCCTAATTAGAATTATAGTCCATGCCCTTGACCTCATTAACGGAGAGTGACCCTAACTGCTTACCAGCAAGCCAAAGCACTGATAACCTAAGCTGCACAGATTAATGAAGGAAAAGGACTCACTGCTCTGTGGGAGCAGACCTTTCCCAGACAGTCAGTGAGTGAGCAATGGCAGTCTCCTTCTGGATATTATAAGCAAATGAATTATTAAGAACAACTGAACAAACAAATAGAAGCTTCTTTTCTCTGCTTTTCATGCTGCTTATCTAGTCTTGGCAAGCTGCTCATTGATGAGAAAATATTTTTTCGCAACAAAGTTTTTGGGAGGTCCCATTATTTTCATTCTTTCTGGAGTTATTTCTCCACTGATCTCCAGTAGCATATTGGGCCCCTACTGACCTGGGGAGTTTCTCTTTCAGTATCCTATCATTTTGTCTTTTCATACTGTTCATGGGGTTCTCAAGGCAAGAATACTGAAGTGGTTTGCCATTCCCTTCTCCAGCGGACCACACCCTGTCATATCTCTCCACCATGACCCGCCCATCCCAGGTTGCCCTCGGGCATGGCTTAATTTCATTGAGTTAGACAAGGGTGTGGTCCTTGTGTGATTAGATTGACTAGTTTTCTGTGAGAATTGTTTTAGTGTATTTGCCCTCTGATGCCCTCTTTCAAGACCTACTGTCTTACTTGGGTTTCTCTTACCTCGGGCGTGGGGTATCTCGTCCCGGCTGCTCCCGGCTGTTCCCGGCCAGCGAAGCACAGCCATCGCACCTTACCTTGGACGAGGGGTCTCTCCTCACCGCCGCCCTTCCTGACCTCGGTCGTGGGGTAGCTCTTCTCCGCCCTGCTTAGTGCGCTGGCCCTCACCGCCGTCCTTCCTCGGTCGTGGGGTAGCTCCTCTCGGCCGCGCTCTTGGTGTGCGACGCAGCTGGCGGGTGATGGAATTCCAGTGGAACTATTCCAAGCCCTGAAAGATGATGCTGTGAAAGTGCTGCACTCAATATGCCAGCAAATTTGGAAAACTCAGCAGTGGCCACAGGACTGGAAAAGGTCAGTTTTCATCCCAATCCCAAAGAAAGGCAATGCCAAAGAGTGCTCAAACTACCAAACAATTGCACTCATCTCACACGCTAGTAAAGTAATGCTCAAAATTCTCCAAGCCAGGCTTCAGCAGTATGTGAACCGTGAACTTCCTGATGTTCAAGCTGGATTTAGAAAAGGCAGAGGAACCAGAGATCAAATTGCCAACATCCGCTGGATCATGGAAAAAGCAAGAGAGTTCCAGAAAAACATCTATTTCTGCTTTCTTGACTATGCCAAAGCCTTTGACTGTGTGGATCACAATAAACTGTGGAAAATTCTGAAAGAGATGGGAATACCAGACCACCTGATCTGCCTCTTGAGAAATCTGTATGCAGGTCAGGAAGCAACAGTTAGAACTGGTCATGGAACAACAGACTGGTTCCAAATAGGAAAAGCAGTACGTCAAGGCTACATATTGTCACCATGTTTATTTAACTTATATGCAGAGTACATCATGAGAAATGCTGGACTGGAAGAAACACAAGTTGGAATCAAGATTGCCGGGAGAAATATCAATAACCTCAGATATGCAGATGACACCACTCTTATGGCAGAAAGTGAAGAGGGGCTAAAAGCCTCTTGATGAAAGTGAAAGTGGAGAGTGAAAAGGTTGGCTTAAAGCTCAACATTCAGAAAACGAAGATCATGGCATCTGGTCCCATCACTGCATGGGAAATAGATGGGGAAACAGTGGAAACAGTGTCAGACTTTGTTTTTCTGGGCTCCAAAATCACTGCAGATGGTGACTGCAGCCATGAAATTAAAAGACGCTTACTCCTTGGAAGGAAAGTTATGACCAACCTAGATAGCATATTCAAAAGCAGAGACATTACTTTACCAACAAAGGTTCGCCTAGTCAAGGCTATGGTCTTTCCTGTGGTCATGTATGGATGTGAGAGCTGGACTGTGAAGAAGGCTGAGTGCCGAAGAATTGATGCTTTTGAACTGTGGTGTTGGAGAAGACTCTTGAGAGTCCCTTGGACTGCAAGAAGATCCAACCAGTCCATTCCGAAGGAGATCAATCCTGGAATTTCTTTGGAAGGAATGATGCTCAAGCTGAAACTCCAGTATTTTGGCCACCTCATGCGAAGAGTTGACTCATTGGAGAAGACTCTGATGCTGGGAGGGATTGAGGGCAGGAGGAGAAGGGGACGACAGAGGATGAGATGGCTGGATGGCATCACTGACTCGATGGATGCGAGTCTGAGTGACCTCCGGGAGCTGGTGATGGACAGGGAGGCCTGGTGTGCTGCGGTTCATGGGGTCGCAAAGAGTCGGACACAACTGAGCGACTGATCTGATCTGATCTGATTATTTTCATGGCCATCTTGATAGTCTTTAATGTGTTCAAGCACAAGAATGGGGCTTGAAACTTCTCTGCCTGCTATGCACCTGTGTCTTGTCCCTTTTTCTATTGTTGTTAGGGAATTGAATTTGACTTCTTGATGCTAAGTAAGGAAGAAGATTGAGAATGAAAATGCTTTAAAATTCCTTCCTGTTTTATTATTGTGTCCAGGCAAAAACACCTTTTGCATACATATATATGTATACTGAGTTCCTTTGCTTTCCACTTGAAGTTGTCACGGCATTGTTAATTGGCGGATTCAATCCCTGGAGCGAGAAGGTCCCTGGAGAATGAGATGGCAACACACTCCAGTTTTCTTGCCTGGGAAATCCCATGGACAGAGGACCCTGGTGGGCTACAGTTCATGAGTCAGACTCGACTGAGTAACTGAGCGCGTGTGTGCGCGCGCACACACACACACACACACACACACACACACACACAATCGGCTATACTCCAATGTAAAATAAAAAGTTTTTTTAAAAATGTCTTTTCTACTTTTCAGTCATTTTAACTCTCCCCTCTCTGCCTTTTATTCTTTTAGTTTGGAGCTGTGGTTCCCAGTGCTTTTTCTGCAAAAATCACATAGGCATATGCCACTTTCTCTAGGAGAATAGAGATAAGATGGGCAGCAGGATATTTGCCATCCTCCTCCTCACCTGCTCTGTCCCCACACTGAACGCCTGTGGGAATGTGTGGGAATGAGAGTGACCTTACCAAAAAGATCATCTTACAGCCACTGCAATTTTCATGAAAAGCACCCTATTTGCAAACTTCATAACTTTATTACATATAACAAATTGCCTGTGGCAAACTCCACGACTGACTGGGCAGCCTGTCCCAACACTGCACTTGGGAATTAGAGCAGTAATATATTGCCATTTTTAAGATGAAGAGAGGGATAGAGTCTGTAGGATCTTGCCACAGAGGCAGGCCTCATCAAGCATAGTATCTCCTATTTAGAGCAGATGTTTCTTCATGAGGTAGTGTTCAATCTGTAAGAGAGAAAATTGACTCTGATCTGACACAAAAGAAAATAAATACAATGTGCAGAAATACTGAAACAATCCGGCTTAGCTAAGCTAAGCTAAGCTAAGTCACTTCAGTCGTGTCCGACTCTGTGCGACCCCATAGACGGCAGCCCACCAGGCTCCCCTGTCCCTGGGATTCTCCAGGCAAGAACACTGGAGTGGGTTGCCATTTCCTTCTCCAATGCACGAAAGTGAAAAGTGAAAGTGAAGTTGAAACAATCCGGCTTATGATAGCACATATTCATACAGGGGGCTTCCCTGGTGCTTCAGCGGTAAAGAATCCACCTGCAGTGCAGGAGCCACAGGAGACACTGGTTCAATCCCTGGGTCAGGAAGACCCCTGGAGGAGGGCGTGGCAACCCACTCCAGTATTCTTGCCTAGAGAATCCCATGGACAGAGGAGCCTGGCAGGCCACAGTCTATGGAGTCTCAAAGAGTTGGACATGTTGGAGCAACTTAGCACACACGCATTCATACAGAGAAACAGCATCAATCCAGGATCTTATCTTTTAATGATGTGGTTTCCTTTTTACAATGAAGGCAATAATAGTACTTACCTCCTAAGGCACTGGCACCCCACTCCAGTACTCTTGCCTGGAAAATCTCATGGATGGAGGAGCCTGGTAGGCTGCAGTCCATGGGGTCGCTAAAAGTCAGACACGACTGAGCGACTTCACTTTCTCTTTCACTTTCATGCATTGGAGCAGGAAATGGCAACCCACTCAGTGTTCTTGGGGGGGGGGGGGGGGGGGGGGGGGGGGGGGGGGGGGGGTGGGGGGGGGAGAATAGGAGAGGAGAGAGAGAAGAGAAAGAAAAAGAGAAAAAAAAAAAAAAAACGCGAGGGCGCCACCGGGCCCCCCGCCGGCCCCCCCCCCGACCCCCAGGGAGGGGGAGAGGCAGGGGGGTGCCCTGCCAATTAACAAAAGGAGAAAAAAAAAAAAAAAAGAAAAATCAATCACGAAGTCCCCAGACCACACCCACTACACCACACCCCCCCCCCCCCCCCCCGGGCCCTGGGATGTAAGAGAAAAGGAGTGGGGTGCCCTTGCCTTCTCTGAAATGCTGCCTATCATACAATAATCTCTCAGTAAAGGTTCATTCCATCATTAACATTATCACAAAATGGACACAGCCATTTTTGAAATTAAACTGAGGATAAACTCTAACATTGCTAGTACTGCTAATTTTACCAGCACTAGGACATCATGGACTGTAATCTGCCTGTTCATTCAATTCTCTGGGCAAGAATACTGGAGTGGATTGCCGTTCCCTTCTCCAGGGGATCTTCCCAACCCAGGAATCAAATCTGCATCTCCTGCATTGCAGGCAGATTCTTTACCATCTGAGCCACTGATAGTTTACGGTGAATGATGTCGGATTCACGCTCACCGAAAAAGATTTAGCTTCAGAACAAGGGACCAGGCTTGAACACTCGAGAGCTTTTGTGTAGCAGAGTTTTATTAAAGTAAAAAAGGACAGAGAAACCTCCTGACATAGACATCAGAAGGGGGATGGAGAGTGCCCCACCCTCGCCAGTTTTATCAAGGCCTTATATACTTTTACCAGACCCACTCCCACAACACACATCTTAAATTAGCAAGATTAGAACTAACAATTGAAAGGTTTTACCAGACTCACTCCCACAATGTATGTCTTAAGATAACAAGATTAGTCAGAAGGTTCTTGTTAAAAAAGAGAAACATGTCCTGAGCAAGATACATTGTTGTTGTATAATCCTTAGTACAGAGTTTAAGATGAGTTATTTTGTTGTGTGATCATTAGCTCTGGGCTTAAAGAAAATATGTGACTAAGAGAAAGCAATGTAGGAAAAAAAAAAGTTTGTCCTTTTCTCCTCCTTGAGAGCACCAGACCCCTCTCTCCTCCTCAATGGTTCTGGACCCTTTTCTCCTTGAGGGCCCCAGATTCCTTATCAACCTATGTAAGGATTAGCTATCTCACCATTAGGGAAGCTCAAATTCACCCTGAAAGTGAAGTCACTCAGTCGTGTCCGACTCTTCAAGACCCCATGAACTGGGGCCTACCAGGATCCTCTGTCCATGGGATTTTCCAGTCAAGAGTAGTGGAGTGGGTTGCCACTTCCTTCTCCAAGGGATCTTCCCAACCCAGGGATCGAACCCACGTCTCCTGCATTGTAAGCAAATGCTTTACCATCTGAGCCACCAGGGAAGTCTAAATTCACCCTAACTATGACATAATAGTGAAAGGGAGGTGGGTTTAAGGCCATCCTTTTAACCAGTTCAGATAATTGCTGAGCCTGAATAGAGGTTTAGTTAAATAGAAAATTAACCTTTACAAATTGTTCATTTCTAGTGGGAAACATACATTGGCACAAACCTTCTGAAGAGCATTAAAAAACTTAAAATTTGATTACTCTATATCTCAGCCATCTCTTAACTGTGAATTTATCTTATGAAAAGAATTAGAGATGTGTGAAAAGATGTACATCTAAGATGATTTTTCAAATTTATTTATAGTACTGAAAACCTGGAAGAGCCTTAATGTCCAACAATGAGCTACTAGTTAAGTAAAATATGTATATTTAAATGATGGAAAGCTGTGCATACATTAAAAATTATGTCATGGAAGACTGTATAGTGATATGGATAAATGTTTCAAATATGTAGCCCAGTGAAAAGAGCAAATTGCAACACAGTATATTGTAAAAATACCATTCGCATATAAATATAACAGACTGAGGTGTACCAATGCAAATTTTTTTAAATGAAGCTTGTTGCTATATTTTCACAACTTTGATTTTCCAATCTACCAATCCAATATGTATACCATTATGCAGGGTATACATATTTTTGGCCTATTCTTTGTTAAATCTTAATCTGGTCCCCTCATTTTAATAATCCAATCTGGTTATTAGAGTCCTAGGCTCTCTTGTTGACGTTTTTTTCAAAATACAATATTATTAGCTGTCACTATTCATAATTTCAAGCTTTCTCTCTCTGAACCAACACTGTCTACTCCATCTTCACCAACTCTAAGCAGAGCAGAGGAGAGAAATCCTCTTTTTGTTTTTGCCTGAGAGCACAGTAGTGTGAGAAGACTTGGTTTGGACCTGGGGCCACCTTAAAGTATTTTCACAGCTCCTGCTGCTCTGGAGTTTCAGTATGAGCCAGATGTATGTTTTCCTGAGACCATATTGTGTTCCATACTAGCCCCTTCACAGAACACTCCTTCACCGTGTGGGGACAGCTGTGAGTCCTTTTGGCCCACACTCAGGAATCTCTACACTTCCTACCTGTCCATTAATCTCTGTGCTCCCGTAAGACCGTGGGATCTTCATGTCCTCCTCATGGAGAACTGGGAAAGGTGTCTCTCCTTTGTCCTGTCTTTTCCAGGAACACTCCAAGATCTGTCTGAGTTCTACTAGTATTGATCATCTCATCACCTGATTTCCTAAGTAGAAGCCCCCATTTTTAAGGGTCACATGTCAAATAGCTACCTTGCCCCCTGGGGATGGGATGGGATGGGATGGTGGAAGGGCTATGGAGCCAGGTAGACAATTTCTCATCTCTGAAGGAGCTCAGAGAATCATCCTCAGAACTCCAGTCAAGGGTTCTCAATTAAAAAAAGTTTTAAGTATATTTACATAAAATAAAATGCTCCATTGTAAATGTACAGTTTGATGAGTATTACCAAATGCAAACACCCATGTAATAACCACAATCAAGATACAGAATATTTCATGGATCCAAAAAGTCCTCTCTTCCCTCTTCAAAGTCAATTGCTGCTCTCTTGTCTTAGGAAACTGCTGATCTGCTTTCTATCCCTTGAGATTTGCTAGAATTTCATGTAAGTGCTATAATACAACATGTACTTCTTTGGCTAAGCAAAGTGTTTCTGAGACTCATCACGTTTTTGTTGTAATTTGTTTCTTTTCATTGGCAATATTTCGTTATGTGGATATATCATAATTTGCTCCTCTATTCACTTTTTGATGGATATTTGGGTTGTTTCCAGTTTGGGGCTATTTCAAATAAAGCTGCAATAAGCATTCATGTACAAATCTTTGTGTGGATATATGTGCTCATCTTTCTTGGGTAAATACCTAGGAGTGGAATGATTTGGTCATAAGATAGTGTATGTATCAATTTATAAAACTGCCCAACTATTTTCCAAAGTACTTGTACCATTCTTTTTCATTCTTATTAGAAGTGCATAAAAATTCCAATTTCTCTACATCATTGTCAATACTTGTTTTTGTCAGTCTTTATAATTTCAGCCTTTCTAGCAAATGCATAGTGGTATCCCATTGTGGTTTTAATTTGCATTTTCTGATGACTAGTGATGTTGAACATCATTTCATGTCTTATTAGCCATTTGTGTGTCTTCTTTGGTGAAGTACCTGTTCAAATCTGTTGCATGTTTTTTTAATAGAATTTTTATTTTATAATAGGTTTTTTTAATCTATAGAAAAGTTACAAAGATAGAGCAAAAGAGTTCCTATATTCCACACACCTAGTTTCCTCTACTGCTAACAACTTATGTTAGTATGTTTCATTTGCTACAACTAAGCCAATATTGGTATATTATTGTTTACTAAAGTTCTTATTACATTCCGATTTCCTTTCTTTTCACTTAATGTCCTTTATCCTACCAGGATCCCACCTATGATACCACATTAAGCATAGTTGTCATGTTTCCTCGGGCTCCTCTAGACTGTTCATTTCTCAGGCTTTCCTTGCTTTTGATGATCTTAACAGTTTGGGGGAATATTGGCTAGCTTTTTTACAGGAGGTCCTTGACTGGAGTTTATCTGGTATCTTTCACATGATTAGACTGGGGTTGTAAGTTTTTTGGGAAAAGACCACAGAGTGGAAGCACCATTCTCATCTTGTCCATCACGGCAGGGGTGTGTGTGTGCTTGTGCTCAGTCCCTTCAGCCACATCTGACTCTTTGTGACCCTAAGGACTGTAGCCTGCCAGGCTCTTCCTTCCACGGACTTCTCCAGACAGGAGTGCTAGAGTGGGTTGCCATGCCCTTCACCAGGGGATCTTCCCCACCCAGGGATCAAACCCAGGTTTCCTCCATTGCGGGTGCATTCTTTACTGCTGAGCCAGCAGGGAAGCCCCCATATCAAGGGTACATGCTACCAACATAACTGATCACTCTTGATGTTAACCTTGAACACATGGCCAAGGATATGTCAGCCTTTTCCATTGTACAGTTATTTTTTTTTCTCTGCCTCCCATAAATCATTTTGTGGGAAGAAGTCATTATGCACAAACCACACTTAAGGGATGGGGAACAATACTGCACCTCCCTGAGGTAAACTATCTGAATAAATCATTTGGAATACTTCTGTATGGGAGACTTGCCTGTTGGCCCCATTTATGTACTCATTCAAGTATTTATTTATATCAGTATAAACTCACAGGCATTTATTTTCAACTTTGGATTATATTCCAATACTACATTATTCATTTTGTTGCCCAAATTGTTTTATCAGTAGTCTTCCAGTTAGCTCCTGTGTCCATCTGGTATACCGCCATCACTGTGCTTTTTCTCAAGCACTTCTTTTCTGAAATGACAAGATGTATCTGGGACAAAAGATATGGTGTATTAATTAATTTTCCTTTTCTCCTATCCAAGTGCTTGCAAGACTCAGATCTTCCAATACTCTGTCACTGTTGGATCCTTTACGTGTGCTCCCCACAGATGCCATCTTTTGTTTGGAGAACGTAGAGCAAGATGTGTAAGAGAAACATTTCTTTACGTGCCTGAAGGGTGCTTGAGTGGTGTATATAGGGAAAGAGGTTACGGTAATTGGTAGCCCCATGACAGCACTGAGTATAAGATTCTGCATGTGCAGGCACCAATGTGTCCTGTAGGAGCTGCACAGTGTGTGTGGTATTAAATACCCTCTAAAGCAAAGTTTGAACAGTGGTACCAAGTGGAGGAATGTATGTAGGTCAACACAAACAAGCGACTGTCCATTCTGTGTTTAAAAATCTGCAATGGAACACCTCAGTCAACCATTCCAGTGTTTAAATAACTTCTTCCTCTGGTTGCAATGTATCAGTGGTCAAAAACTATAGCCCACAGGCCAAACCCAACCCACTGACTACTTTTGTAAATAAAGTTTTATTGGCACACAGCCATTCACTCATTTGTGCGTTGTTTATGCCTACTCTCACATTCAAATGGCAGGGGTGAGTAGTTGCAAAGCTTAAAGAAATACTTCTCTGACCCTTTACAGAAAAGGGTTCCTGACCACTGCTCTATTTCATGACTAGCCTAAGTTTTACACAACAATAAAGGGTCATGTTTGTGCATTACAACCTACAGGGGGACAGACAACCATCTGTCAGTGCCATTTCTTCAAGTAAGCTTCATATGAGAAGTCTTAAGTACTCACTTGTAAAATGAAAACTCTGCTTGTCTAATCCCCTTGCTTTGACCTTCTCTATATCATCTAAAACCAAAATTCACAATTATGCTTAATTGCTAAACAGGCTCACGGGTTAGGAATACATATGCAGAAGCCTAAAATGTTGATCAAATACCTTTCAGAAATTTACAAGGGAGAAAACTTTCTGCTTAACCAGAAGCTGTCAGGCATTTAAAAAGGGGAAGAGCACCTAGGTATCTTGTGGGACTTGGATCCTTTCCACTTTTCTGCTTTTCTAAATTCAGGCCTTTGTATTGATCTACAGAAAGGCTTTGAGCAATGGGTGTGGAGAGGTGGAACACAGGGTAACACAGGTGTAACAAAGGCTTGCAAAATAAATAAAATGCAAATTGTGTTTTAATGAAGTGCAACTATTGCAAAACCATAAAGAGATCAAGAAATGTTTTGCTATACCTGCTTGACCTGGGAGAGTTTTATTTTATTTACTTGATTTTCTTCTCTGTACACAGTTCTTTTTTAAGAAATGCAGGGACTACTGAGAATGCTTGAGAGCTTTGAAGGAAGATGAACTGGGAGATTGCAATTGACATTATACATTACTATGTATAAAACAGATAATGAATGAGAACCTACTATATAGCATAGACAGCTCAATACTCTGTGGTGACCTAAATGGGAAGGAAAACCAAAAGAAGAGGGGATACACACACACACATACACACACACACACACACACACACACACACACACACCCGGACTTCCCTGGTGGCTCAGATGGTAAAGAATCTGCCTGCAATGCAGGAGACCCAGGTTCGATCCCTGGATTGGGAAGATCCCCTGGAGAAGAAAATAGCAACCCACTTCAGTATTCTTGCCTAGAGAATTTCATGGACAGAGGAGCCCAGCAGGCTAGAATCCACGGTATCCCAGAGTCGGACATGACTGAGCGACTCACTTTCACTTTCATGTATACGACGTGTAACTGATTCACTTTGTTGAACAGTAGAACTAATACAATTTTGTAAAGCAACTACACACCAATAAAAGTTAATTTTTTTTTAATAAAAGGGCTAAGCGGCCGAGTAGCTGTTCTAACTTAAGGACAAAGTGGCTGCCTGAGAACTCTGTTGCTCAAGCTTGGCTGAAAGTGTGTTTGTAAACAGGTTTTGTTATCTCATAGGAAGACACCCTGTCTGGCCTTGGCTTCTGGTTCAGCCACCCTTGGTTTTGTGACTCGAGCAAATTCTGTAGTCTCTCTGAGCCTAATTTGTAAAACAGGGATTGCGTGTGCCTTGCAGAGTTATTATGAGGATATGGAATAACAGATGTATGTACAGTGTATCAATTCAGCTCAGTCGCTCAGTCATGTCTGACTCTGCGACTCCATGGATTGCAGCACGCCAGGCCTCCTTGTCCATCACCAGCTCCCGGAGCTTGCTCAAGCTCATGTCCATCGGTGTATGGTACTTGATAAATAATAGTTTTAATGACTTACTATTTCCAGGACACTGTACAGCTACATACACCAAGAGTAAGGGTGTCAGAGAGTAAAGTGAGATGAGACAGACCACAGGCATTCTGGAATAATCACAGTGATCATCTTGGCTCCAAGAACCCCTTTCATGTTTACAGTTTTCTTGGACCTGGAGAAGGTTAAGGAGAGCCCTGCTATAATCTCGATCCTACTCCCTTTTCATTCCTCCTGCCTGCACAGAAATTCAGGGACAATCATGACAAGCTGCAGACATCCTTGGAGGAAAAGCAGACTCCATCATAACAGAGACTCAGAGCACAGGGAGTCTGCAAGCATATGATACCCTGGCTGCGCCCAGCCTCTGGTCCCAAAGTCCATTTTCTCTAGCTCCAGGGAAACGATCTAGGATCAAACTTGGAGTTTTCTTTGACTTCTCTTCTGATTTTCTTCATAACAGATGGGCCCTTGGTTTAATCCTGAAGATGCCCAGCCAGGTCCACATTGTGTTTATCTGTTTCTGAATGGTCAGGAGGCCCCTGTGGTCATGAACTCCAGGTTCCACAAGAGGCCAGACCAGGGAATGAGGCAGCAACAAAGATGTGCGGCAGAGATGAGTCACCAGCGGGACTGGAGTCAGGCAGGGGTGGAGGAGGTGGCTGCCTGCACCTTGTGATTGGGGTGAGGATGGTCAAGGAGCCTATGTTCACTTCCTAGGGCTGCCATTACAAACGGGGCGGCTTCAAACAGCAGACTCTTATTGCCTCACAGTTCTGGACTAGAAGTTCCAAATCAAGGTGTTGGCACGGTCCTGCTCCCTCTGCCGCCTGAAGAGGAGCATCCTTCCCTGTCTTCTGTGCTGTGCTGAGTCATGTCCAACCCTTTGTGACCCCATGGACTGTAGCCAGCCAGGCTCCTCTGTCCATGGGGATTCTCTAGGCAAGAATACTGGAGTGGGTTGCCATGCTTTCCTCCAGGGGATCTTCCCAACCCAGGGGTCAAACCCAGGTCTGTCTCTTCTAGCTTCTGGCATTTGTCAGTGATCCTTGGTATTTCTTTAGGCTTTGCAGGTGGAGCAGTGGTAAAGAATCTGCCTGACATAAAAAGAGACTCATGTTCCTTTCTTGGGTTAGGACAATCCCCTGGAGGAGGAAACAGTAACCCACTCCAGTATTCTTACCTGGAGAATTCCATGGACAGAGGAGTCTGATGGGCTACAGTCCAAGGGGTCATGTCATAAAAAGTCGGACATGACTGAGTGACTGCGTAAGCATGTGCCACACTTGGTATTCCTTTGTAGCCGTGTTCCATTCCCTGCCCCCGTGGTTACCTGCCAATACTCTCCCTGTTCACCTTCATCATCTCTCTGAAACCAAGGACACTGCAGGGCTCCTGGGCCCAGAAGACTTTCTGTATCCCCTGTTTCTTATTTGCAGGGAATAGTCTTCAGCCTCCATGACCTTCCCTGAGTTCCAAAGGGTAGGTTCAAATAGTTGCTAATCAGGGCAAGGAAGGGGTGTGCATGATCTGATCTTTATCAGAAACCCCACCTTGAACCACTGCTATAAAACTCCTCACCAAATCCCCCCAGGTTGGGATGCATAGTTTTGAGGACATGAGCTGCTGCATCCCCCTTTGCTTGGCAAAGTAATAAAGTTATATTTTCCTACTTCACCCAAAACTCTGTCTCCAAGATTCAGTTCGGCACCAGTGCACAGAGGCCAAGCTTCGTCCTCATTCCCTCTGTGTCTGTCCCTGCATCTCTTCTCTTAAGGACAAGCCCTGAGGCACCAGGGCTCACTCTGCTCCACCATGATCTCACCTTGGGGTTTGGGTCGTTGATTACATCTGGAAAAAAAGTGAAAGTGTTAGTCACTCAGTCATGTCTGACTCTTTGTGACCCCATGGACTGTAGCCCACCCCTCAGTCTCCTCATCCATAGAATTCTCCAGGCAAGAATACTGGAGTACATTGCCATTCCTTTCTCCCCAGGATCTTCCTGACCCAGGAATCAAACCTGGATCGCCTGCATTACAGGCAGATTTTTTACTGTCTGACCTACCAGGGATGCCCTTGATTACATATGCAAAGACCCAGTTCCCCAATAAGGTCACATTCACAGGTTAATGGGGTTAGGCTTTAACTTATCTTTGGGGGATAAGTTTGCAACAGAGGGGTGTGAGGGAAGCAGCAGACCAGTTCTTTCCAAACCAATCACTTCTCCCAGTGGGAAGACCTGTAGAGCTTCATACCTTTGACCTTCAGCCAGATTTTTCCAACTGTGGCAACCAGCACTGCAAACCCCTGTGGGCTCTTGCTCACAGTTTAGATTCCTGGGGTAGTGATGTACAGTCAGAAGATCTGCAACCTTAGAATTGACATTTTTTAGCCAACCTGAGAATCACAGCCCTCAGTAAAAAAAAACAAAGCAAAAACTAAAACCAGGAGGTTTGCTCTATTACTAGCTACCTTCACTATATGGTGAAGAGACTTCAGATTCTTTTGGATAAAGCAAAGGGAAAAGAGGTTTGAGGAACTTGGTAAAGAGAAAAGAAGATTGAAAGAAGAATGCTTGGTATCTTAGGAAGGAAAAACTTCTCTCTACTCTGCTATGCTAACAATTGACCCTGGACACCAGCCTTTACATGCGAAAGCCAAGACAATCATCATTGAGCCGTGTAATTTCAATCACGTCTGCAGTGTTGCTTCTATCCCCATGCCTGTTAGGGGTGGTTGGTCCTGCAGGCCAGGGCCCAGGTTCCCCATTCCTCCCAGACTCACGGGGCACAAATTGATCCTCAGTCAGAATACCACCACCTGAATAGATCCTGCTTATTTCTTTTTTTTCAGGACCATCCTCTTCAACCCTTGAGAGGAGGGTTCCAGTCCCAGCACAGATGGGGGGCATCCAATTGGGAATGAGCCTTGTTTAGAAACCCCTTCAAGAGAAGAGTTGCTGCAGCTTGTCCTCTGCCCTCTCTGGGCACCAGAATTGTCATTCAAACAACAGGAGGTGGGAGGCAGTGGGGGAGCTGGGGAGTGTGGTCAAACCAGCTCAATACCTCTCCTTTGTAATATCTGAAGATGCTGTTTTCCCTGGAACTTGATGAAAGCAATAAAAAGGGAAAATGAGAGTTACTGAACTAGAATAATGAAATAGATTATTAACCATTCACTAAATATACAACATGCTATAAATAACACAGAGTTATATCCTTAGCATACCTCTGATGCTCCCTGTTAGAAAAGACCTGGCCTCCCAAATATTTGAAGGAGCCCCTACGTCCCTCTTCTTCAGCCTTCATAGGAATTTAGCTTCCTGGAAGGCTAGTGGCTCTAGGCTAGAGGAGAAATGTATAGGAATGTATTCAGGAAATGAATCACTGGTCTTGAGCAAAGTAGAGAAAAGATGTCCCAGGAAGGGACATTTAAAACAAGACCAATAGATTTTACATTCCCAGGAGGAACAGTAATAGTCAGGTTCTGTACAAACGAACAAAGGAAATGTGGAAAAGAATTCCATGACCACTCACAGGAGGGGTTGGACTAGGAGTAAAGTTGTCTGTGTCCATCAGGGAAGGAAACTTTTAGGGAGGAAGAGAAACAACTTTTATGTTTTTACGTTTTAGGCCTAGAACACTGGGATATGGCTCTGTTTTCCACAGTTGACAAATTGATACTTGACATACTTGAACAAAGCTGAACTTGAGCAAAGGGAGTTATGAAACTCTGGGCTCCCTTTGTCTTTAAGCTGGCCAATGGTGGTGGGATTTCTTCAGTTGGAAGTGCTCTTTCAGTGTAAAAAATAGTGTCCACAGAGATCAGTGCCCCAAATTGTTACTGTTTTAAAGAGTTTGTGTTCATCTGTACTTCATATACACTGTGATTTGCTGTGGGCATGAGGCTCTATCTACCTCCAAACATCACCTGTTTTGTGTTTAGTCTCTCAGTTGTATCTGACTCTTTGCAACCCCATAGACTGTAGACCCCTAGACTCCTCTGTCCCTGGGGATTCTCCAGGCAAGAATACTGGAGTGGGTTGCCATGCCCCGCTCCAGAGGATCTTTCCAACCCAGGGATCAAACCCAGGTCTCCGGCAATGCAGGTGGATTCTTTACCATCTGAGCCACCAGGGAAGCCTTGTTTTAGTTTCCTCCAAAGTCAAATCTCCATCCTCAAACTACTTCCTCCCATTTAAGACATTTTCTTCTCAAGACTCCTGTAAAATGCAAATATCTTCCTAAGAAAGGTAACTCACTGGCAACATTCCATAGTTCGTCAGATTCCCATCAATACAGTTCAGTAGCAAGGTCACAAGAGCACTAAATTAGTCTGTAAAAGAGAGAGAGGTATGATGTGATAAGGAGAAAAGTCCCTCTCCCTAGCAGGCTCCATCCGTGCAGGCGTGCGAGCTGCAGAGAGGCTGGCCGTGGGTGTATCTACAGTGCCGGGACCCTGGCAGTAGTGGACCATCAGATGAGGGCCCGTGGCAGACCACCCCAAAGGGTGGTCTTGGGAAACACCAAAGATACAATCAACTTAATGGCAGAGGGCCCTTCATGAGAAATACTGTTTGGTTTTAATTTCTAAAGGCATACTTTGTGTTTTAGGTACTTTCTAATTTTTTACAATATGTAAGAACATGTTTTCCGTAAGCAACACTATACCAAAGATGACATTGCTCAGGCTGTTAAAGTTGATGTGCAGACATTGTACTTGAAAAGAATATACTTCAGTTCCTTTGCTTACTTTAAGAAGCCTGGGACTTCGCTGGTGGTTCAATGGTTAAGACTGTGCTTCTACGGCAGGGGATGCTTATTCGAACCCTGGTCAGGAAAGTAAGATTCCACATGTCCCATGGCGTAGACAAAAAATAAACAACAGCAACAATGACAACAAATGAAGCCCTGAGATGGGCACTGCAGGTCTCCTGGGTTTCCTTTCTTTCTGGGGTATGAGTCTTTCCTCCTTGTTGATGCACCCCCAGCCCTGGGGCTCTTCTCCCTTTTGCGCAGAGCACCCCTTAACACTTGGTTCGCTATATCTTTTCTAAATAAGACTGTTTAACCTGAAATTTTATTGTGCATTTTGAATTCTACTTTTTTAAAAGAATGAAGCTAATGACAAAATAGCAACTTTATAGGGCTAATATGAAATGCACACAGAGCATAGAATAATGAAACAAACACAGTACAGTCCCTTTTAAAATTGTCTTTAAGTTTTTGCAGATCTCTGCTTTAGGGTAAGTTGAGAAGTTCTTTTCTTTTCTGTGTGAAAGAAGGCAGCAGGGCAACTGGGAAATCCATGAACTTTGGACCTAGACAGACAAGAATTTGAACCAAGTCTGCCTTTTGTAAAGTGTGGTCAGACAAGTTTTTTGTTAAGTCTTCTTGAGCTGTACCCTTTAAGCATGGATAGAAATTGCTATGTTGTAGAGCTGGATTAGAAGTAATTCTTATATCGTAAAGGCTGTTTCAAGGACTAAATAAGTTAATGTATGCCAAGTAATTAGCACTTAGCAAAAACTCTATAAATGCCATGTAGTCTTACTAAATTATTAAAAATAAAAGATATACATAAGAAAACTAGAGATGACAAATCAAATCAGACAATGGAATATTATTCAGTACTAAAGAGAAATGCATTTTATCAAGCCATGAAAAGACATGGAGGAAACCTAAATGCAAATTACTAAGTGAAAGAAGTAAAAAGGCTAATTAATATACCCCAACTACATTCTGGAAAGGCAAAGTCATGGAGACAGTAAAAAGACCAATGGTTGCTAAGGGTTTGGTGTGAGGGCAGTGGAGGGAAAATAGGAAAACACAAAGGATTTTTAAGGCAGTGACAATACTCTGTACGATACCATAATGATGGATACGTGTCACACTATACCTTTACCCAAGCACGTAGAGTGTATAATACCAAGAATGAACCTTAGGATGAACCATGGACTTTGCATGATAATGATGTGTCAGTGTAGGTTCATCCACTGAAACAAATGGACCACTCTGATGGGGATGTTGATAAGAGGGAGGCTATGCATGAATGGGGCAGGAGGTATATGGGAAACCTCTGCACTTCCATCTCAATTTTGCTGTGAATTGCTCTAAAACTGCTCTAAAAATAAAGTCTGAAAAATTTAGCCAGACTAGGAAGAGAGAAGAAACACTGAGCAGTGAGACATAAGGTTGCATTCTCCCACTGAGTTAAGGTCCTGACTTTTCAGCTCTGTAAATCCAGCAGTGGAAGAAAGATGAGGGCCACTGGGGGAGGGAAGATGCAACCTGAAGGAAGATGACAGGAGGGGAAGGGAACACACGGGCTTTCAGGCAGCTACAGTCTCACAGCATTTGGTAATAGCCTGAAAATGCGAGATGCCATTATCATAAAAGCATGCAAACAAGGAAGTGGAGAAGTACTCATTGTTTTAAAGTCACTTAGTCAATAACATTTATTTTTTTGTCTGATTTTGAAAATAGTGTATGTTCGTATTGAAAAACTAGAATAAAGAGAAAAACACAAAGACAAAAATGCAACTAATCTGTAACAGAGAGAAGACTATCCATCACTTAGGGTCAGTCCTTGCAGTCTTTAATATACATGTTTCTTCCTTCTGCAAATTCAGGCTTATTTTATAAAAGTAGCATATCTACCTTTTCAGTTAATGATATAATGTGAACATCGTCTCATGTCATTAAATAATTTTCTAGGGCATTTTTGAAAAATGTACTATTAAAATTTTTAAATATGTATTTTATGTTTATTGCTTACAAAAATAGCACAAAAGCAGACTTATGTTAGGTATTGGAAGCCTAAGCCAACCAACAAACAAAACAAACCTATTATATTTACTGGCTCCAATCAAAGCATGAATACTCACTTACCAAGCAAAGAATAATTTGACATATGAAAATATAGAGTTCAGAATAATGAACCTATATCTATTCATCACTCTGATACAACAATTAACAACTCATAACCAGTTTTCTTTTATCCATACACTGTCCACTTCTTCGATTCAGCCCTTTGATTTTCCTGAGGCAAATTCCATGTAACATGGAATTTCATATATAAATATTTTAGTATGCATGTCTCTCTAGAAGACAGAGGTATTCTTTTAGAAATATAATTGTGACAATATTATCACATCTAAAAATAGTAATAATTCCTTAATATCATCAAATTACATTCAATGTTTACTATTTTCTGGTTGTCATATTTTAACTGAATCACCATCAGACTTGGGTATGTGAGATATTGCAAGAACTCTGAGTTTAAATTTGAAGTATTGATATGAACTCAAGCTGGTTTTAGAAAAGGCAGAGGAACCAGAGATCAAATTGCCAACATCCGCTGATCATGGAAAAAGCAAGAGAGTTCCAGAAAAACATCTATTTCTGCTTTATTGACTATGCCAAAGCCTTTGACGGTGTGGATCACAATAAACTGTGGAAAATTCTGAAAGAGATGGGAATACCAGACCACCTGACCTGCCTCTTGAGAAATTTGTATGCAGGTTAGAAAGCAACAGTTAGAACCAGACATGAAACAACAGACTGGTTCCAAATAGGAAAAGGAGTACATCAAGGTTGTATATTGTCACCCTGTTTATTTAACTTATATGCAGAGTACATCATGAGAAACGCTGGACTGGAAGAAACACAAGTTGGAATTAAGATTGCCGGGAGAAATATCAATAACCTCAGATATGCAGATGACACCACCCTTATGGCAGAAAGTGAAGAGGAACTCAAAAGCCTCTTGATGAAAGTGAAAGTGGAGAGTGAAAAAGTTGGCTTAAAGCTCAACATTCAGAAAACGAAGATCATGGCATCCGGTCCCATCACTACATGAGAAATAGATGGGGAAACAGTGGAAACAGTGTCAGACTTTATTTTTCTGGGCTCCAAAATCACTGCAGATGGTGACGGCAGCCATGAAATTAAAAGACGTTTACTCCTTGGAAGGAAAATTATGACCAACCTAGATAGCATATTCAAAAGCAGAGACATTACTTTGCCAACAAAGGTTCATCTAGTCAAGGCTATGGTTTTTCCTGTGGTCATGTATGGATGTGAGAGCTGGACTGTGAAGAAGGCTGAGCACCGAAGAATTGATGCTTTTGAACTGTGGTGTTGGAGAAGACTCTTGAGAGTCCCTTGAACTGCAAGGAAATCCAACTAGTCCATTCTGAAGGAGATCAGCCCTGGGATTTCTTTGGAAGGAATGATGCTAAAGCTGAAACTCCAGTACTTTGGCCACCTCATGTGAAGAGTTGACTCATTGGAGAAGACTCTGATGCTGGGAGGGATTGGGGGCAGGAGGAGAAGGGGACGACAGAGGATGAGATGGTTGGATGGCATCACTGACTCGATGGACGTGAGTCTGAGTGACCTCCGGGAGTTGGTGATGGACAGGGAGGCCTGGTGTGCTGTGATTCATGGGGTCACAAAGAGCTGGACACGACTGAGCGACTGATCTGATCTGATGAACTCACATGTATTTTTATTTAAAACCAAAACACATTTTAGAAAATTCTCTACATCAAAAAGGCCTAGAAACAATGACTAATCCAGTAGCAAAGAACACTTCCTGTGCCAAGATTATAGGCTCTAAATACCACTTTCCACTAAGAAAAACTAGTTTCTTGGAGAAATGTCAGATTCCAAGTCTGGGGCAGAAAATGAACAAGATCTTACCCCAAAAAGCAAAGAAAGTGTGCACACAGCCCAGAGTCATGTCCAAAGGACTCAGGAATTAGAACAGCACTACCCCCCATGAATCAATGATGTGATCATTTAATAAGGATAACATTAAAAGTACTCCCAGGTCATTTTGAAAAATAGTAGGAAACAAACTATATTTTGGTACTAAGCAAATTCAAGAGAAAGCAGCAAATATTCACTTCCCTTCTCGGTGGCTCACATAGTAAAAAATCTGCCTGCAATACAAGAGACCCAGGTTCAATTCCTGGGTCTGGAAGATCCCCCTGGAGAAGGGAGTGGCTGCCCACTCAAGTTTTCTTGCCATGGATAGAGTAGCCTGAGGTCACAAAAAGTTGGACACGACTGACTAACTTTCACCTTCCTTTACAAATGATACCTTAAGATAACCTAAGATAAATGGTTAATGAGGATAAGTTTTTAATATTAAACTCCAACTCCAGATTTTAGAAAAATGTGGGATTAGAATAGTACCATTTTGTAGCCTTTATATTTAAGGTTTCTAACATCACCAATAAACAAACAAGCAAAACAAACTACTTAACTTCTATTTGTAATCATTCATCTCTCCAAGCTTATCCTGACCTCATAGCATGCCCCAGTGACATTGACCTTGGTCACGAGACTGGCTTTGAATGAGAGAACGTGAGCAAAGCTGACATAGGCCACCTCCACACAGAAGAAGCCGAAGCTCTTCTTCCCCTGAGTTTCTGTCCTCAGCCATGGAAATGGCCAGCACCAGGTACTGCCTGCTTCCTCACTCTGAGTGCCAGAATGAGAATTCACAGAGAAAAGCACTGACCTGCAAAACCTGTGAGCAAGACACAGTATCAGCTCAAGCAAGCCGCTGAGATATGAGGAGTTTGCTAGTGGAGTTATTTTGCCAAAAGCATCAAACTCGACTCTGAGCAAGTTACCATCCTCAGCAATGACAGGACATACACAGGATGGAGCCACATGTTAAATGACTTCATGGGATTCACTAAGCTAAAGCCAGATTGAGAAAACCTACATGATAAAAATTCCAGTTTCTTTGAAAAAAAAAAAAAAAAGAAGAAGAAGGAACAAAAAGGAGCTAGAATGAAAAGAGACTTAAAGACATGCATGTATTCTATAACTTTAACCTAATAAATATCTTTAATGGGACACCCCTAGATCCAAGAGTGGTCAAGGGGTGATCACTTGCAGATGGAGGCTGGAAGGTTATGGACAGAACTTGATTGTACCTTAAATTACACACATACCTCCTTGGCCCTTTGTGGTGGGATAAGTTGAGAAGAGAAAGCAGGTGAACCAGAGATTTTATCTGTACTCTTATTCCAGTGCTACAAATATCAGCGAGTAACAGCCCTAAAGAGGATGGATTGCTAGGGGTGGGAAGGGAAGCAAGCAGCTCAGCTGAGAGGCACCTGCAATAACATAAACAAAAAGATGTGTGGAACTTCCCTGGTGGCCCAGTGGCTAAGACCCTGTGTTCCTAATGCAGGGGGCTTGGGTTCCATCCCTGGTCAGGAAACTGGGTCCCACATGCCACAGCTAGGAGTTCACCTGCAACAACTAAAGGTGCCATATGCCACAACCAAGATTGAAGACTCCGCATGCTGCTAAGACCCGGTAAAGCCAAATAAATATATATTTTTTAAAAGTAATATGTCAGTCAGGATGGGATGGAATGAAAAATATGAGAAAAAATTCAGACACCATTACATTGCATGCTGACAGAATCTCCACTTCTGAAAAATTACAGTATTGCTCAAACATTCCCAGGTCATGAGATGATGATAGTAGCTATATTCAAGAATCAAATTTTAAATGTTGAATTCTGTACCTACTTATGGCTTCAAAGGAGCGAAGTTGGGCAGAAGTGAAAGTGGTGAATCAGGAGAGAACCCAGTGTGACGGCTGCAATAAAGAGTGCCTTACCAGCTGGGTATACACACTGGTAAGAGAAAGGTAACTGTGAAATTATGGTGATGGGGAAAAGGGAATTTTCAGCAAAGGAGATGGAAGGCAGATGGGGGTACTGTGAAATTAAAGAAGGAGGCAGGGTAGTTATTCATAGCTATTCTTCTGTTATACCTCTTAAATATGTGTGCTTCAAGAGTGAATAGAAAGTAATTTGATTTGAAATAGAAAAGCATTAAAGCTTGGAAATATGAAAACATGAGAAATGACCTCAAATTAAATGTGTTTAAAATGGTTTTTAGGGCTTTCTTTGGTCCATATAAGTCACCTTAACAAAACATTTTAATAAAGCACTTTGAAAAAATAGTGGACTTTTTGGAAGAATATGTCCCCACTGATTCAAGGCAAATTGTATGGCTAAAATTTATGAAAATTATTGCAGAGCTCCAAAAGCCAGCTCTTTTCCCAGGGTGGATGCTGATTTTTATTCTATGGAGGGAGTCCATGTGATCAGTACCAGAGGTTCCTCCCTGTCCCTAGTCAGGTTTCCTTGGTGCAGCTCCTGAAATGAGTGATGCCACTGAATGCACGTCTCTAGAGAAGAGGACTGCCATGGTCGCCGGCCAACACTGCAGACCCTGGGGAAAAGTGTGTCAGCTGGGAAGGCAGGTCTTGGGGGGCATTGAGACCACCCAGATCAGATCAGTCACTCAGTCGTGTCCGACTCTTTGCGACCCCATGAACTGCAGCACGCCAGGCCTCCCTGTCCATCACCAACTCCCGGAGGTCACTCAGACTCACATCCATCGAGTCAGTGATGCCATCCAGCCATCTCATCCTCTGTCGTCCCCTTCTCCTCCTGCCCCCAATCCCTCCCAGCAACAGAGTCTTCTCCAATGAGTCAACTCTTCGCATGAGGTGGCCAAAATACTGGAGTTTCAGCTTTAGCATCACTCCTTCCAAAGAACTGCCAGGGCTGATCTCCTTCAGAATGGACTGGTTGGATCTCCTTGCAGTCCAAGGGACTCTCAAGAGTCTTCTCCAACACCACAGTTCAAAAGCATCAATTCTTCAGCGCTCAGCCTTCTTCACAGTCCAGCTCTCACATCCATACATGACCACAGGAAAGACCATAGCCTTGACTAGGCAAACCTTTGTTGGCAAAGTAATGTCTCTGCTTTTGAATATGCTATCTAGGTTGGTCATAACTTTCCTTCCAAGGAGTAAGCGTCTTTTAATCTCATGGCTGCAGTCACACCACCTAATCACCTTCCACCCAGAGACCCATCAGATAGCAACAAAAAGTACACTTTCATCAAAATCAAAACTGAAAGACAGTGAGGCAGCTCAATGCAGAGAATCCCTTTGATGGAGGCAGTACACTCAGACAAAGGTTTGCTTTCCACCCAAGTTGTGAGACTTGGGGCAAGTTACTCAGCCTTCCCAAGCTTGTTTCTCCATTCATAAGATTAGGAAAAAATTTAAATGCCGATTCTGAGTCCTAGTAGAAAATAAATATGATATACATAGAATATATTTACATATGATATACTAGTGAATCACATATTCTTTTTTTATATTAAAAGAAAAAAATTCCGGAATGCTGTCCTCTAAGGCTACCTGTAAGTGATGGGTGAGGGCCGTTGTCATACAGAGAAGCATAACTGGTTGCAAAGAGCACAGACCTTGGAGTCAGGCTACTTTGGGACTTGAGGAAAGTTGTTTAACCTCTTTGTGCCTCAGTTTTCCTATCACTAGAATGGGGCTAAATAAAAACCTAGCTCAGAAGGTTTCTTTGAGAATTAATTGACCTAACCTATGAAATCATCTCTAACAGTGCCTAGTATGCTGTAAGGGTAATAAAACTGTTAGGTATTTATATTGTTTCATTTGGTTTATTCCTGTTTTCTAATTTTTCTACAGTGATTAGATATTGGTTTTACAATATGAAAAATGCATAAAGCCTAAAAGAAAGGTTCTTTGTGATATATTGAATATGAAATGTTACTGACAGACATTTTAATTAATTTCTATTCTAAATGAAACTAAAATAATGAACGCTACTAAAGTGATATATCAAACAGAGAACCAGGGCCATAAGCTTTCTACTGCTCCATTCAAGGAAATAAAGCCTCTTAGGAGTGAGGTTTACATATTTGCGTGAGTTTTTGCCACTGTTTTCTTTATCTTGCCCTTTGCACAGCAGTGGGCACTGTGTTGTGTATTGCTTTGTTCACAGCCAACTCTGTGTAGATGCAACATCAGTATTTCCCCATCAGTGGTGGGGATAACCTTGCTCAGTTGTCCAAGCTGTGCATGGCTGTTTCTTTTTTAAAGAGTATGAAAAGGCAACAGCAGCTGTCTCACTTACCGGAGACAAACGCATACAAAATGGCAGCCTCATCAGCAACTCCCGACAGACTCTAAGCCCTGTGGACAACAGAGCTCTCCAGAGGCCAGACACCTGGGTCACAGCCTCCTGTTGTTAGGGTCACATGCAAACTCAGCACGACCTCCTCATTCAGGGCGTCTCTTGCCCCAGGGGTGGGTTCAGGACAACCAACTGCTGTTTTATTGAAAATATTCAGCTGGCTGAGCCAGACCAATATTGAAGAAATTTATTATTTGAATTGTTCAATTCCCTGAGAATTTTCCTCTTACTGTTCAGGAGGAATGAGGAAATGGCAGTGTCACACACACACACACACACACACACACACACACACACCGTGCGCTTTAGGTCAAATTATCATCAAGAAGCCAGTAGGATACCTCTTCAAATGCGCTGCTGCAATCACGCTTTCAATCCGGCCACCACACTTTGCAGGTAATTGCAAGCCAGGGGCAAGCCACAAATACCATTAAATACAGACATTATCGTTCCTGACGCCCATGAGCACCATCACCACAATGAACTACCAGCACACTAGGACTCCAGATCACATGGACTATACATTTCACAAGAACTTTTAAAGTCCAGACTAAGGGAGGAATTCTCCAAGCTATAAAATTTCTTTGGAGACAATATGAATTCAGAAGGAGAAAGTTAATTGAGGTAAAGCAAAAATAGTGATGGATTTTTTTTCTAAATTTAGAGAGCAGAAAGGTTTCTCTTTTTTGTTCAACTCTTTTCTTTCAAAGTTTCTTTCTGTCTTTCTCCAGTGAGTCTATTAGCATGACTCTCTAGACCTAATTGGCAAACAGAAATAAATGAATCACAGGCACACACCCAAGCATTTTGAGGGAATTTATAGCTGGAGTGTGTACATATGGATCAAAATGGGCATCCTGCCATTGTTGATAAGGACCTTGGCAGACAGACCTCAGAAAACTGAGCAAAATTATAATACCATAAACTGTAGAATCACTGAACATTTCAGCATGTATTACAAATAAAGCAATACAGTTTCTATCAGAGGAAATTATTCCTGATAGAGCTGCCAGCCTGTTTTGGGGTACTGGGCATGAAAATACGAGATGCTAGGCAACTTGCTTTATTTCCATATTTTTAAAACCTTCAGCAAGGTTTTATTTAAAAGATTGTAAAACACCCTGTGTTGGGTGGGGACACTCAGGGGAATTTTTTTTTAAGAAATACCAATTTTGAGAAAGAAATCAAAGTTTAGAGGCAAACAAGTGCTTCTCTGGTTAAAGAAATGTAAGTAGCAGAGTCTCTAGGAGAGAGTGCCATTTAACCTATTTTATAAATGCTCAAGAAGTGGGAATACAAAAGCAAGCACTTTCAGGGACATAAAGACATTACAGAGTTCCCTCATAGCTCAGTCGGTAAAGAATCTGCCTGCTATGCAGGATTCCTGGGTCGGGAAGATCCCCTGGAGAAGGAGATGGCAATCCTCTCCAGTATTCTTGCCTGGAAAATCCCATGGATAGAGGAGCCTGGTGGGCTACAGAGTCGCAAGAGTCAGACGCAACTTAACGACTAAGAATTTTTTTTTTGATAGTTTAGTGGTAGACTGAAGGACACAATTGATTCTGTATGGGACATGATATGATGTTTGAGCATCAGAATGGGTAAATCAAGAGGAAATATCTTCAAGAAAAAAGAGAACAAAAATTACTTTTAAAATTACGACCTGTCCAAATAAGGAATATTCAATGTCTTTTTTGTGCACAGTACATGTATGGTAATTCTAGAGAATAAGAAAGCTGCATGGGAAAGTTTTCCACGGATGCGGGACCAATGCATGGCTGGAAAATAAACTCTAGATGTCATTAGAATGAGAATTAGAAACAAAATAAAAAGTACTCTTCAACCTTTGTGGAAGTCCTGTTGAACTTATGCCTGAAAATTGCTTCAATATTGGACATGAAGAAACCCAGTGAAGCCACTGAGGAGAGAAAAACCTACTGGGGGAACAAAAGGCCTGATTCACATATAAGGAGAGACACACACATCTGGAACATTAGGATAAGAGGAACTGGATATTCATTCAACGAAATTCTGAGAGGTATTGAAATGCTCCATATGGGCTTAATCCCTATCCTTCCTTTCTGGTTCAAACATGGAGGAAACCTAAATGCAAATTACTAAGTGAAAGAAGTAAAAAGGCTAATTAATATATATTAATATAATATTATATATTATATTTTATTATATAATATTATATTTTATGTTTCAAATTTTTATTTTCTCACTTATATTTCAGTTTTCAATCATTTAATCAAACATCTGTACTCATTACTCCAGATAAACAACTCCTTCTGAAGGAATTAAAAATTCCCTAATTCTAGATCTAATAGAGAATTTCTTCTCATTGACTTGATCTTTCTTCCCTGGTCATTTCTTTATTGAAACTCTCTCCTCCCACTGCTCCTATAATGCCGCCTCCCTGGTTTCCTTTCTGCCTCTCTATTTCTCATCACTCCACCAGCTTCATTCTCTCTATCTGTACCTTCAATTAGGTTGTCCTTGCCTTTTCTCAAGCTGCATGCACACCCATGGATCTTCATCATGCCCAGATTTCAATTACAACCTATTCTTGAATTATTTCCCAAATTCTCCTCTGTCCCCATTATCTCTCCCCTTGAATTCTTGATCCATATTTTCAGTTGTCCACTGGACAACCCAGATGAAAGTCCTTCACAAATACAAAGATAACATGCCTAACATCAAACTCAAGAGTTCTCCCTGCACTCCTAAGCCACTCCTCAATCTCAGTTCCACAGGCAGAGTCCTTACATTGGGTCTTGGGGAGATTACAAAAGACATCCTTCCCTAGGCTAATTCAGCCCTATGCCAGACTGGACCCTGGCACTCAGGGGAGACTTGAGCCCTTACACCTCCTCTGCAGGCTGTTCTTGGTGGAAAGTACAGCCTGCACAACTGTTTGAAGTAGGAAGTCTGTGTCAGGGAGGGAAATTTTCCCTCTACCTCTCCTGATTCTTTTGGCATGTCTAATAGTTCAGTTCAGTCGCTCAGTCATATTCGACTCTTTGTGACCCATGGACTGCAGCACACCAGGCCTCCCTGTCCAGCACCAACTCCCAGAGTCCACCCAAACCCATGTCCATTGAATTGGTGATGCCATCCAACCATCTTATCCTCTGTTGTCCCCTTCTCCTCCTGCCCTCAATCTTTCCCAGCATCAGGGTCTTTTCCAATTAGTCAGCTCTTCGCATCAGGTGGCCAAAGTATTGGAGTTTCAGCCTCAGCATCGGTCCTTCCAATGAACACCCAGGACTGATCTCCTTTAGGATGGACTGGTTGAATCCCCTTGCAGTCCAAGGGACTCTCAAGAGTCTTCTCCAATACCACAGTTCAGAAACATCAATTCTTCGGCACTCAGCTTTCTTTATAGTCCAACTCTCACATCCATATATGACCACTGGAGAAACCATAGGCTTGACTAGACGGACCTTTGTTGACAAAATAATGTCTCTGCTTTTTAATATGCTGTCTAGGTTGGTCATAACTTTCCTTCCAAGGAGTAGATCAGAGGAGTAAGCGTCTTTTAATTTCATGGCTGCAATCACCATCTGCAGTGATTTTAAGTTGACACAAAACAGAGTAACAGGAGGGGAAAAAATTGATTTTGTATGCATGGAGGTCTTATAAATATAAGACTCAAAGAAATCACCAAAGCAGGCAGTTTTTATATGTTTTAGACAAAAAAATGATACATTCATGAAGAATTGATAGACAACACAGTTTGGGCTTGAGGTAGTAACTAGGAAAGAAGTAACAAGGTTTATTTATACAGCCTTCTCAGCCATAATTTCCCTGTCTTTCGTGGTAAGGATGTCTCTCTACCTCCTGGTACAGGGAGGGTTCCTTTCCTATGAGAGATTTATTTCCTGCTTTCAGAGGAACAAAGGAGGGTCAGAGTGTCCTTTTTGTACTGGCTGTTTCCTACATAACTTTAATTCAAAATAATCAATATGTCAAAGTGATATAATTGGGAGCAGCCTGCCCTGAACCCCATCACCTGCCATCTTCTTATCACTCAAAGTTAGAATTTCAGAGTTATCATTTTTATAACTATTCAGGCATCAAATTCTGTCCATTTCATTTTAGGAATAGCTCTACTATATAAGAAATATTTTTACCTAATATACTTGCTGTCACCAGGGCTTCCCTGGTAGCTCAGGTGGTAAAGAATCTGCCTGCAATGCAGGGGACCTAGGTTTGATCTCTGGGTTGGGAAGATCCACTGGAGAAGGGAATGACAACCCACTCCAGTATTCTTGCCTGGGAAGTCCCATGGACAGAGGAGTCTGGTGGGCTACAGTCTACAGGGTTGCAAAGAGTTTGACATGACTGAGCAACTAACATTTGCTCTCAGTTCATATAGTGTGTATTAGCAAGGCTTAATTTCCTATTTGTTAAAACATTAATAAATAAACATCAACAGAAATTCTAACATTTTGTTTAGTTTATTTAGATTGCTATAACAGAATACCATAAACAGGGTGGCTTAAATAACAAAAATTTATTTCTTCCAGCTCTGGAGGTTGGAGATCATGGACAGGTTCTTGGTAAGGGCCCTCTTCTGGGTTGCTAATTGCCAATTTCTCACTGTATCCTTACATGGCAGAAAGACATCTGAAGCAAGCTTTCTCATGATTCTTATAAGCACACCAGTCCCATTCATTAGGGCTCCACCCTCATGACCTCTTCTAATCCTAATTACTTACCTAAGACCTCACCTCCTAATACTACTCTATTGGGGGTAGAGCTTCAATATATGAATCTGGGGGGAACACAAACATTCAGTCCATAACATCTTTGTTGTTGTTGTTTTAAAGAATTTATTTATTTATTTTTGGCTGCATTGGGTCCTTGTTGAGGCACATGAACTCTCTTGTTGCTCTGTAGCATGAGGGATCTTAGTTTTCCAACCAGGCATCAAACCCACGTCCTCTGTATTGAAAAGCAGATTCTTATCCATTGGACCATGAGGGTAGTCCCCGTAACATCTTTCTTTTCTCAGTGCAGTAGATAACTCACTAGGGTAGATTTATCCCACTTTGGAGATTATGTTTATAAAGATTAAACTGCATAGCATATGTACAAGATCTTTTTTAATATTAATTTTTATTGGAGTATAGTTGCTTCACATTGTGTTAGTTTCTGCTGTACAGCAAAGTCAGTCAGCTATATGATTGGTTCTTTTAGATTTCCTTCCCATTTATGTCACCACAGAGCATTGAGTAGAGTTCCCTGTGCTATACATTAGGTTCTCATTAGTTATTTATTTTATACATAATATCAATAGTAATGTACAAAACCTTTAACAACCAGCCACAAAATGTGTTTTCAGCCCTGTGTTTTATTCCTCCATTCTTGCTCCACTCAGATAGATAGAAGTACTTGGTATTTCTTGAATGAATCCATATGGCTTCCTGCCTCTGTACATTTATACATTCCCTGGTTCTTTCTGGAATCGCCTTACCTCTGCTTTTCCTAATGTACTCTTCCTCATCTTTCAAATTTTAACTCAAAGTTTACTTTTTCCATCAAACTTCTTCCAATCCCTATTCTACCTTCTCCCACTCCAACATTCATATGTTGAAACTCTACCCCCAGTACGGTAGTATTAGGAGGTGAGGTCTTAGGGAAGCAATTAGGATTAGAAGAGGTCATGAGGGTGGAGCCCTAATGAATGGGATTGGTGCGCTTATAAGAGTCATGAGAAAGCTTGCTTCCGCTGTCTTTCTGCCATGTGAAGAAGAGTTATCACCTCCCCCTGCAGTGACACCATAGCTCCTTCTACATGAAATATGTACTGCAACCCTCTCATGCTAGTTGGTTATTTTTTTATATGACTTTCTCCACCATTGGATTTTACCCTCTCTGCAGTAGAAATCATGTCTTATTCATTGTGTATACTAAAGGCTTAGGATTGTTTGACATACTGTAGGTGCTTTGTGAAGGTTGAATGACTGAATAAACAAAATGGATGAATATTTTAAATTGAAGTTCCCTTACCCTGTGTCCAAGCAGAGGCTGGTAGAAGGAATTTAAATATTGACTAGGTGCATAGTCTGATATACTTTAACACACGTAAACAACATGTATGTGAGTTTCCTGAGCCATACAGCAGGTTCCCGTTGGCTACCTATTTTACATACGGTAATGTAAGTTTCCATGTTACTCTTTCCATATATCTCACCCTCTCCACCCCTCTCCCATGTCTGTAAGTCTATTCTCTATGTCTGTTTCTTCATTGCTGCCCTGTAAATAAATTCTTCAGTACCATTTTTCTAGGTTTGTACATATGCATTAGAATACAATATTTAACTTTCTCCTTCTGACTCACTTCAAACTCAAACAGGGGCTCTGTATCAATCTAGAGGGGTGGGAGATGGAAAGGAGGTTCAAAAAGGAGGGGATATACGTCTCCCTATTGCTGATTCATGTTGAAGTTTGACAAAAAGAAACACAATTCTGTAGAGCAATTATCCTTCAATAAAAAAATAAATTAAAAAGAAAAAAAAATATGTGTGACAGCAAGCCCCTTCTAACTTCAAAATGTCATGTTACACATCCCTCCTCCTCACCAGGACACCTTCAGTGTCTGCAGAAAGAATTGAGGTTCTGTAAATCTGCATTTATTTTCACCAGGCACTAAATGTGCTAAAACATATTTATGTCTCCTAATTCTGTTGTTCATTGTAGTGGTTTTACACCGTGTACACAAATTTTTGCTACACTTTTCTTAAAAGGTGAACCTAATCCTCCTCTCCTTGAATGTGGGCTGGACTTTCAGGTCCCCTTCCAAGAAATAAAATCAAGAGGGGGTGGGGTGGTGGTGTGAGACATCAGAGTTTAGAATTTTAGATCACAAAAGGCACTTCAGCTTTCCACTCCCTCGCTTGCACTCTCTTGGACTGCTTACTCTGGAGGAGCCAGCAGACATGTGAGGACATTCAGGTTCCCTGCAGAGAACACCCTGTGGCGTGGAACCCCAGAATGCTGCCACCAGTCATGTGAGGAGCCATCTTGGAAGCAAACCCTCCAACCCCAGTCAAGCCCTCAGATGACTGCAACCCTGGAAATTCTCAACTGCACCTTGAGAGACCCTGAGCCCAAACCACACCTCAGAAACCTTGTGTGACAATGAATGCTTGTTTTGTTAAACTGTTAAACTGAGATAAATTAGACAGCCAAAGTTAACTAATACATGCATAGACTATCTTTGTTTTGAACAATTCCCAGAATATTAGAAATAGGTTCTCCTGCTGCTGCTGCTAAGTTGCTTCAGTCGTGTCCGACTCTGTGCAACCCCATAGACAGCAGCCCACTGGGCTCCTCTGTCCCTGGGATTCTCCAGGCAAGAATACTGGAGTGGGTTGCCATTTCCTTCTCCAATGCATAAAAGTGAAAAGTGAAAGTAAAATCGCTCAGTCGTGCCTGACTCTTCTTAGTGACCCCATGGACAGCAGCCCACCAGGCTCCTCCATCCATGGGATTTTCCAGGCAAGAGTACTGGAGTGGGGTGCCATTGCCTTCTCCGTAGGCTCTCCTACCTCTCTGCAATCCTCTGGAAAAGATAACTGTAAGGAAGGAAAAAAAAAAAGGAACTAGTGTCTGCCAAGGCCCAAAGTAAATTTATGGAACCCACTAACCCATGAGTTGTAATAGCTTGGATGTATTTCTAGGTTCAAGAAGGGCTTAGCTACACTAATGAATGTTAATCATTTACTCATTCATTCATAAGTCACTTAAAAGCACCTGTTCCGTGTTAGTCACTGGGCCTGATGATGGTAGGATCTTACTTGATTATCAAGGAAAATGATTTATGTTGGTGGGAGGCGTCTGGCCCTCTGAGGTTAAGGGAGACACCCACGCCGTCCTTCAAAGGGCACAAGAGTCACACTGAGGGAGAGGAAATGAGCTATGAAGCACAGACCAAGAAGAAGATTATTTACGCCCTTGTAGTTAGGGTTTCCAAGTTGATCACTCACTGACTTCTATGTGACAAACCCATGTTTTTCATCTCCACAGCATCCTGTGAAGTTCTCATTTTCAGAGCCTGAGCGCCCCCCTGCACACAGTGCTGCAGACGTGAAATGGAAAGGCTGCCTAGCATTGAACACCAGCAGAGCCCCAGACCTACAGCCATGCTTTTCCCAGCCAGAGATTTTTAGACACTTCAACAGGAAACTTGTGGCACAGATGGAAAATAAATTACATCTGTTAAGCAGAGTAAATGGGAGAGGGGGAGCTTCAAAGATCAAAAAGCTGTGTAAGAGATACTCTGAGGACCCAGATTATATAAATGCTTGTAAGCTATGAGTGTTTTCATACAGTGCTATTAAAAAACCTGCAATTAAGGTGTTGGAGGTTTTTCTTAAACGCACACGCACACATACCCTCGCAGGGAAATCAATCCCCTCTCATAAAAGAACAGGGGTAGGTGTGCGGAGCGCTTTCCGTGCCCCGGGCAGGCACAGCGCTTGGAGACGAGTCAGTCTAACCTGTGGGATGATACCATTTGATGTACCACCAAGAGCTAGAAGACAGCAGCACCTCCTGCCACTTCTCCTACAAACCTCAAACGATGGTGTATGGAAGACCCTGCCACTAGAGGCGGGGGAGGAGGGAATGAGTGGTGGGGGAGATGTGCTTTCTTCTCCAGAGCCAGGTAGGGCATTTGTGAGACTGTCCTGCTGTCTCCTAACCAGGTAGGCATGCGAGCCTCACGCCTGCAGCATTTGGAATTGAGCCGTCCTGCTTCTGCTCAGCCGGGTTCCATAAAGGGCACAGATGGAACCCTGACATTTTAGCGCGGCCAATGCCATCACCGGTGCTCTTTTCTCAGGGCTGACTCACAGTTAGAGTGTTTGAATAATTTAGACCCACTGCCATCTGAAAAACAAAAAACAAAACAAAACAAAAACCAGTCCAGGCTATTTAACTTTAGTAGTGAGACCCAACCAGAAAAACTGTGTTGTGGGTAGAACCAGGTGAAACCAGGAAGTCTTATCTTTTCTTTAGGAAATGACGCTCAGGTGTGGTCACTGGAATAGCAGCACTGCTATCACCTGGAACTGGTTAGAAATGAAAGTTCTCAGGCCCCATCCAGACTTCCTGAAGCGAGACTCCAGGAAAGGAGCCTAACCATGTGTGTGTTAACACAGCTTCCAGGGGTCTTGGTGACACGAAAGTTTGAAAACCACTGTCTCAGAGGGGTAAGTCATAATCTCATTCTGTGTTTATAGAATCATACAAATGGTAGAGGAGAATGGATTGGGTTGTGTTCAGGTGAGAATTTCTGGCTTCTTGTCTTTCCTGACTTGTCTCAGGAGCCATGGTGAAAAATCCAAGGATACTTCCTTCAACATATTAGGCTGATCACTGCTGTGCAGTTTGGGAGACCTACATCAGCAGGCCTTACACTTTCTCAATTTGCATTACAACCAAGTCTAGTTTATCCTGTTTCATATTGCAGTAATGTTTTCCTAAAAAAGCAGACAAATGCTGTGTACGTTGATATCAGGTAACTGTGTTTGGGCTGTGAAAGTACATGAAGGCGCACATAGAGAAAAATTTTGGCTAGCAACAAACACCTACTGCTGAACATCACAGAATCACGCTGGATTCAGGGCAGGGGCAGGCAGAAGATGGAGATGTTATGACATCATTCTCTTCTGTCGCTCAAACTTCATTTAGAAAACGTAGGCCTCCTTCAGAATTAAAAGGGGGAGGATCCATAACTTCTACTTAAATAAAATAGACCCTCTATTTAAGGCTCTCATAGTTATTAAACTAATGTTAGTACAGTACTCCTGGACTCACCAGTGTAAGAAGCTAAATAACTGCATGTGTATTATGATTATCAGCAACTGGAAGCAATAATGTCAGGGCATGCAAGAGTCACAAATCAAATATCTCATTGTTCTCTCCTTGACAGGCTTCCTCTGTTCCACTGGTGTCCTTAGTCCCAGGAAGCTGACCTGCAATTTCTCTAATCATAACCATCCAGTATTAGAGCTCCAAGAGTGAGATGTTTTTCTCCTAAAGTTTAGTGAAAGAGATTTTTACAACCATGTTTCTTATGCATGGCAGTTAGAAAAATGATAAAATGCTGTTCTGAGGTATTTTGAGATGCCATATAATTTAATACATAACCGTCATCATGTTTTTCATTGGGTTATTTTTCCAAGAGAAGATTCCAGAATTTCTTATAGGGGGTGATTATGAGCATACAGGGTATCTGTTGAGCAGCTCTGTAAAGGTGAGGAAGTGGGAGAGAGCTGTAGACTATTAATAGAATAAGCTCCCTGGGGAAATTTTCAGCCCTAGTTCTCAACCTTATGAAAGATATTACCATCTCACTATCCCTAGAACAGGCCTGGAAGACAAAACAGAATTTAAAATTCTGATCTGACTCTCCCAGCAACATTTGATTTCTGTAAACGCTGCACTATAATTTCCCAAACTTTAGGCATCAATAAATCCTCTACTTAAGCCCCTACGTCTGATGTGGTAGATCAGTGTCAAATAGCTTCCCAAAGCATTTCAATCTCTGTCCTGTTCTCATGTAGTGGGTACGAGACCATGCGTGCATGCTGAGTCGCTTCAGTTATGTCCAACTCTTCACAACCATAGCCCGCCAGGCTTCTCTGTCCATGGGATTCTCTAGGCAAAAGTACTGGAGTGGGTTGCCTTGCCCTCCTCCAGGGGATCTTCACAACCCAGAGATCAAACCCTCATTTCTCGTGTCTCCTGCATTGGCAGGTGTGTTCTTTACCACTAGTGCCACCTGGGAAGCCCATGAGATCATAGAAAACATATATGTTGGTCTCTGCCCCTGGTTCCTGGCAGAGTTTCTGAAACCCTTGTAACAACCTGGATGATAGGAGTGGGTTTTACTCTGATGAGATGACTCTGGTTGGGTTCGTGAATGTGTATGGGTCACTGGAAAGGCCAAGACATGATTAGGAACTTGAAATCTTCAACCCTGCCTCTCATTCTCTTGAGAAGGGAGAAGGGCTGACAATGGAGTTTATGATTGGTCATGCCTACATGATGAAGCCTCCATAAAATTCTAAAAGGAAGGAGCGCTGGAGAGTTTTCAGGTTGGTGAACAGGTGGAATTTCTAGGAGAGTGGCATACCCAGAAAGGTCATGGATGCTCTGCATCCCTTCCCATATTCCTCACCATATGTGTCTTCTCACCTGGCTGTTCATCTGTTATCTTTCACTGCATCATTTGGTAAACTGGTAAGCAGAAGTAAGTGCTTCCTTGAGTTCTGTGAGCTCTTTGAGCTAAATTAATCAAAGCCAAGGAAAGGGTGGTGGAATCCTCCTTTTGTAAGAAAAGTCAGGCAGAAGTCTGACTGGTGACCCACTATGTGCAATTAGCTCTGAGGTAGGGTGGGGACAGTCTTGTGGGACTGCATCAGATGACCCAAATACTGGAGTTTCAGCATTAGCATCAGTCCTTCCAGTGAATATTCAGGGTTGATCTTCCTTAATATTGACTAGCTTGATTTCCTTGCTGTCCAAGGGACTTTCCAGAAGTCTTCTTCAGCACCACAGTTCGAAGGCATCAATTCTTTGGTGTTCTGCCTTCTTTATGGTCCAGCTCTCACAACCGTACCTGATGACTGGGAAGACCACAGACTTGACTATGTGGACCTTTGTCAGCTGAGTAATGTCTCTGCTTTTCAACACACTGTCTAAGTTTGCCATCACTTTCCTGCCAAGAAGCAATTGTCTTCTGATTTCATGGCTGCAGTCACCATCCGCAATGATTTTGGAGCCCAAGAAGAGGAAATCTGTCACTACTTCCACATTTTAGCCTTCTGTTTGCCATGCAGTAATGGGGCCAGATGCCATGATCTTAGTTTTTTTAATATTTATTCTTAAGCCAGCTCTTTCACTCTCCTCTTTCTCCTTCATCAAGAGGTTCTTTAGTTCCTCTTCACTTTCTGCCCTTAAAGTGGATCATCCGCATATCTGAGGTTGTTGATGCCTCTCCCACCTATCTTGATTTCAGCTTGTAACTCATCAACCCTGGCATTTCTAATGATGTGCTCAGTATATGGATTAAGCAAACAGGGTGACAGCAGATGGCCCTGTCGTACTCCTTTCTCGATCTTAAACCAATCAGTTGTTCCATACAGGGTTTTAACTGTTTTTTCTTGACCCACATACAGGTTTCTCAGGAGACAGGTAAGATGGTCTGGTATCTTGGCTTATAAAGCATCATAAAAATTCTTGGCTTGTAAAACATCAATTTACCATGGCTAATCAATAAGTCACATCAAAGTTTCCTTTGGAAAAGCCTCCTCATATGTTACTTCTCACCAGTCATGTTTTTACCTTGCTTGATATGCAGACAAAAACCTGTTGTTAGGGACTGAATGTTTGTGGTCCCCCACCAAATTTATATGCTAAAGTCCTAACCTCCAATGTGTGAGTATTTGAAGTTGGGGCCTTTGGGGAGTAATCAGGATTATGTGAGGTTGTGAGAGTAGAGCCTTGGTCCCATGAGATTAGTGCCCTTATAAGAAGAGATGCCAGGGAACTTGGTTTCTCTCCTTTCACCATGTAAGGGCACAGTGAGAAGGCATCTTTTGTAAGCCAAGAAGAGAGCCCTCACCAGAAACCAACCAGCCTGGAACCTTCATCTCAGACTTCTAGCCTCCAGAACTGTAAGAAATAAATTTTTCTTTAAGCCACCTAGTCTATGGTGTTGTGTTAATATACATGTTTTGGCCTAAGAATTTTTTATTAGAAAATTTAGTATTAATGTATTTTTTGGCTTTGCTGTGCAGCTTGCAGATTTTTAGTTCCCCTACCAGGGATTGAAGCTGAGCCCTTGGCAATGAAAGTGCAGAGCCCTAACCATTGGACCACCAGGGAATTCCCAAGTATTAATTTTTATTTTAAAGACATTACAAATAACAAATGAAGAAAAAAAACAAAATACTTATTGATCAATTTATAGATATCAGGAGCTGAAATAACAATAATTATTATTATTATTATCAATAATATTACTATTACAAATGAAGAAACTGAAGTCTAGAAATGTTAAATAATAATAGGTCTAAGATCTCTTTCATATGAATCAGTCAGGATAAACCCCATGACTTGTCTTCTGGGAATGACTATGCTCTTTCCTTCTCATCCAAATCCTCTTTTTCCTGTATTCTAAGAGAACTTGGTCTGTTCCATTCATGAAACCCTTTATATATTGTCTTTCAATACAGGTATTTGTAAGAAAAGTATATATATATATATACAATCATTGAATATAATAAATACATGGTCAAAATATTATTTTTTACATACCTTTCATTTTTTTGCAAGTTGAGACCTTGAAGCCATTAACTGCAGATCTGAGAAATTATGTCTCTATACAGAGTACCAACAGTTTGAATATTTGTTGCTTGATGAGGAACTTAATTTCTGCTATGAAAAGCTTGTTTATAATCAGTACTCTGAGTTAAGCTCTTTTATAACAAAGACTACATTAAAATAAAAATTATAGAACTTTTCATTTTAAAAATTATGAAATAAAACCTTAGTGGAAGACTAAGGTAAACAGTTGGGAATGAGATATTTTGTGAAATTAAGTTTTTTTCCTCACCATTAAGAATGATGGGATATAGAATAACCAATATGTTCTTGAATAAAGCATATTGAATAACATCAATATGTTCCATGAGTAGAAATTTGCCATGTTAGAGATTCTATAAAACTCTTGGTGCACTGAGGACATTTCACAGATGTTGATTGTTATTATCACATTAAAAATACCAGTGATGAGGTAATTAGACATACTGTCCAATCTAAATCCTAGTTAAAAAGAAAATTAATGTAAAAAGTACCTCAAAATTATGTCATTTGCTAAGGTAATCTAGAAGCCTTAATGTATATTTAAATATATATATTTATTTAAATATATTTATACATATAATAACAATTGAGCTAAAAAAGATAAAAATTCAAACTCTCATTTCTTTAGAAATCATTGGTATCATTTTAGGTGGATGAACACAAGAGTGAAAAATAAAACCTTCAGCTTGAACACTCTGGTACTTCATAAAAAACCACCTATCCTTTGTTCTGACTGCCAAAAAATAAAAATGATTTAGGAGCAAGAAGGTTTGAAACAATCTTTAAGTCAAGTAGTATATAAAAGCAATTATGAGGAGTGACATGTTCTATGCTATGCGGGAAAAAGTATATAAAAATGTCAAAATAGTAGCAATAAAAAGACAATAAACTTCATCCTCGTGTCCAGTCAGGAAATGAAAGATCTTTGTAACAGGCCGTGCTTTGAAAAAGTTTAAGTATTCTGTGAGTTAAAGACATCGTAGGACCTGAAGGACCGGGTCGCTACTAGTTCCCAGAAAGGATGAGGGAGAGAACGTACACATGACGTAAAAGTGGTTGTTTTAGAACTTTCTTTCCTTTTCTTTGTACATGAGGGAAATAAAAGGCAGACGTTTGCTGCCATGTTTCTCCCCCGCCCAGAAAAGCTCTGGATAAAATATGGGTCCGTCACACCCCTGCGCTTCTTCCCCGCGCTGTGCGCCCCTCCCTCTGCGAGCTTCAGGGCTGCTTCAGAGTTGCCTTCCCTGGACCCCACCTGGACCAGCAGTTATCCGCCCTGAACGCCATTCTCCAGATCTTTGCTAGGTGTTGCCAACTAGATAAACAATATAAGCTAAAATCTTTCTCGCTGATAAATGGCAGAGTATGTTATCCAGACTGAAACACATTTCATTTTAACGCCTCCTGCCAAGAGGAAAACGGCATAGACATTTCTGCTGAGGTCAATAGAGGAAAACTCTAGGCCTTTGACTTTTCTCCCAGATAAACCATTTCACCACATTTTTAAGATCTCCCTGTAGTCAACCAAGATGGAGCCTTCCAGTCTCACTGCCTACTTTCATCAGGAAAGTCCCCCAAATACCCTCTTATATCCTAAGACCTCCTTATGTTAAAGATGCCTGCACACACACACACACACACACACACACACACACACACACACACACACACACACAATAAAGAATTTAATAAACTGAGTCTTTGAGCATGAGTAGAACTTTTCTCTATGCAATTGTATTAGCTTTCATGGCTGCATAACAAATTCCAGGAAGAGAGTACAGCATCATCCACTTATTAGCTCCCAGTTCTGTGGATCAGAGTCTAGGTAGGCTCACCTCAGCACTCTGCTTAGGTTCTCACAGGGCTGAAACCCAGGCATCAGTCCAACTGAGTTCTTAGTTGGAGCCTCTCTTCAAGCATTCAGATTGTTGGAGAATTCAGTTACTTGCAGGGCTGAGGTACCCACTTCCTTGGTGGTGGTCACTTAGGACTATGATCAGTTTCTAGAGTCCACTCTCAGGTCCTTGCTCTGAAACTCCTTCTGTCCCAACAACAGCTTCCTTCTCATTCATCCCTACTCAGGCTTTTGATCTTCCTGTCTCTCCTTCTGCCACCAGCCAGAGAAAACTCTCTACTTTTAAAGGGCTCTTGTGATGAGGTTAGTCCATATGGATAATCTCCCTATCTATGGTCAATTGATTGATAACCTTATTTACAAGTGGAAAACTTTCTTTTATCATATTGTTGTTCAATTGCTAAGTCCTGTCTGACTCTTTGTGACCCAATGAACTGCAGCATGCCAGGTTTCCTTGTCCTTCACTATCTCCCAGAGTTTTCTCAAACTCATGTTGATTAAGTCAGTGAGGCCATCTCATCCTCTGTCGTCCGCTTCCCCTCCTGCCTTCAGTCTTTCCCAGTATCAGAATCTTTTTCAAAGAGTTGGCTCTTTGCATCAGGTGGCCAAAGTATTGGAGCTTCAGCATCCATCCTTCCATTGAATATTCAGGGTTGATTTCCTTTAGGATTGAGTGGTTTAATCTCCTTGATGTCCAAAGGACTCTCAAGAGTCTTCTCCAGCACCACAGTTTGAAAGCATCAATTCTTCGGTGCTCAGCCTTCTTTAGGTAACATAACAGCAGGAGTAACGCTGAGAGCAATATTCATTGGGGCCATTTTAGAATTCTGTCAGCTACAGGGATCTCATAGATATTCGCTTATAAAGTTTTTAGAGCAGTCTTTATTTTTGCCCATTTTATGGGTCTTATGTAGATGCTTTAGCTGTCTCCAACAGAAAAATAACTCTTTAGAGCAGAGATGTTTTCTTTCTCAGTAAATTACCATGGAAGAGAGACAACTGAGGCAAAGAAAAAGTAGAATATAAAAGGGTGCCATATTTGTTATGTCTAATCAGACTATAAGGAGATAAGCTGCAGTTTAGGTAAGGGATTCAGAATTATGTATATGGAAATCAAATAATAAAAATTTTTAAATTTGGGTCAGGATGAAACTCAAAAGGCACAAAAAGACATATGTGATAAACTGGATTATGAAACTGAATTTTATCCCAGCTGAAAATTACAAGCTGGGAGTCTTCCAGGGATAAAGCTGCTAAAACCAGATTGTAAGAAGGGACTCAGGGGATGTGGCTCAGGTAGCAGCATCCTTGAAGAGGTACCTGGGTGCTGTGCCCAGGCCACGTTCCTTACCTGAACCTGGAGCAGTACCCTTCCTGTGGTTCTAAGTTGTTACCCAGCAAACACAACATGCTTTCTCTCTCTCTTTTTTCCCAGTTTTACAATTGACAGACAAAATTGTATCTATTTAGAGTGTACAGTGTCCCTGGACTGGAAAAAGTCAGTTTTCATTCCAATCCCAAAGAAAAGCAATGCCAAAGAATGCTCAAACTACTGCACAATTGAGATCATCTCACACGCTAGTAAAGTAATGCTCAAAATTCTCCAAGCCAGGCTTCAACAGTATGTGAACCGTGAACTTCCAGATGTTCAAGCTGGTTTTAGAAAAGGCAGAGGAACCAGAGATCAAATTGCCAACATCTGTTGGATCATCGATAAAGCAAAAGAGTTCCAGAAAAACATCTATTTCTGCTTTATTGACTATGCCAAAGCCTTTGACTGTGTGGATCACAATAAACTGGAAAATTCTGAAAGAGATGGGAATACCAGACCACCTGACCTACCTCTTGAGAAATCTGTATGCAGGTCAGGAAGCAACAATTAGAACTGGACATGGAGCAACAGACTGGTTCCAAACAGGAAAAGGAGGACGTCAAAGCTGTATATTGTCACCCTGCTTATTTAACTTATATGCAGAGTACATCATGAGAAACGCTGGGCTGGAGGAAGCACAAGCTGGAATTAAGATTGCTGGGAGAAGTATCAATAACCTCAGATATGCAGATGACACCACCCTTATGGCAGAAAGTGAAGAAGAACTAAGAGCCTCTTGATGAAAGTGAAAGTGGAGAGTGAAAAAGTTGGCTTAAAGCTCAACATCCAGAAAATGAAGATCATGGCATGTGGTCCCATCACTTCATGGGAAATAGATGGGGAAACAGTGGAAACAGTGGCAGACTTTATTTTTCTGGGCTCCAAAATCACTGCAGATGGTGATTGCAGCCATGAAATTAAAAGTCACTCCTTGGAAGAAAAGCTATGACCACCTAGATAGCATATTAAAAAGCAGAGACATTACTTTGCCAACAAAGTCTGTCTTGTCAAGGCTATGGTTTTCCCTGTAGTCATGTATGGATATGAGAGTTGGACTGTAAAGAAAGCTGAGCGCCAAAGAATTGATGCTTTTGAACTGTGGTGTTGGAGAAGACTCTTGAGAGTCCCTTGGACTGCAAGGAGATCCAACCAGTCCATCCTAAAGGAGATCAGTCCTGAATATTCATTGGAAGAACTGATGTTGAAGCTGAAACTCCAGTACTTTGGCCACCTGATACAAAGAGCTCACTCACTTGAAAAGACCCTGATGCTGGGAAAGATTGAAGGCAGGAGGAGAAGGGGCTGACAAAGGTTGAGATGGTTGGATAGCATCACTGACTCAATGGACATGAGTTTGAGTAAACTCCAGGAGTTGATGCTGGACAGGGAGGCCTGGCGTGCTGCAGTCCATGGGGGTCGCAGAGTCGGACCAGGTTCAGGTAAGACACGACTGAGCAACTGAACTGAATGGAACTGTCCCTGGAAAAGAAAGTGTCAGCCCTCTCCAGTATTCTTGCCTGAGAAATCCCATGAACAGAGGAGCCTGGCAGGCTACTGTTCATGGGGTCACAAAGAGTCGGCCGCAGCTTAGCAGCTAAGCAATAGAGTGTACAGTGTAATCATTTGATATGCATGTACTTTGTGGAATGACTACCACAGTCAGATTAACAAACACATCCATAAGCTCACAGTTACCTTTGTTTGTGTGTATGTGTGCACTTAAGATCTATTCTTTTAGCCAACTTCAAGTATACAATACAGCACTATAAACCTTGGCCACTAAACTGTACATTAGATCCTCGAATTTATTCATGTTATAACTGAAGGCTTCTACCCACTGACCAGCGTGCCTCCCCTGTTATTCCCACCCCCACACCCTGGCAACCACCCTTCTATTCTGTTTCTGAAAGTTTGGCTTTGTAAACATTTTTTAAGATTCCATATATGCATGAGATCATACAATATTTGTCTTTCTCTGTCACACACAGCAGGCTCTTGATGGTGATCTGTACCTTTTAGTTGGGTGATTGAGTGCTCTACTGCAGAAAAGGATAAATTCAAATAGAGTTCATCTCTTTGTGTAAGCTGTTCTGTAGTTATTATGCTGCTTTATAAGTGCTTTATCTATTGTAAGATGTTTCAAGCATCTTACAATAGATATGAGCATCTAATTTATTGAACTTATAAATTCTGATTTACTAAATTTAGAAGAGTTTTATAAATATTACAGGTATCTTACATGTTAGATTTGTAAGTTTGCCTTATCAGGTGAAATATTTGAGAGAATCAGTTTATCAAATTGGCAATAAAAGAGTGAAATATCTAAGAAAATCTAGTTCATAAATTTTCTAAATGATGTTAACATTTAAAGCATTTAATCTCTCAAGTCTATAAGGTAATTAGGCATTAATTAAATAACAAATTGTGTTTTAAATTACAACACAATAACATTTGTAAATATATTAACAAGATTTGTGAGTTAAAAGTAAAGGCTTATATAAACTAGGCCATAAAATTTATACTTTTTATAAATTGAATATTTGCACAAGCATATAGGGAATTATAACTCTGATCTTCTGCAACAAAAAAAAAAAAGCAGCTTTGGGTACTAAAAACTCAATTACCATTGTTAAACATTGATGAGTAATATAACTGTAGTGGATATCAATCACAGTAGTTACCATTTATTACCTCTAACTACATATCAGTTCTGTGATGTACATCAAGTTTATTCATTTATTTTTTTGTTTTTGTTTTTGCTCTAAGTGTGCTGACAATCTTTTAATGAGCTCACAATCTTTTAAAAATCTCAAAATATAATTTCATGTACTAGTTGGAATTCCTTTGGTCACAAGTAACAGAAAAGAACTGAAGTCAAATTGTTTTAATAATAATAATGATAACAGCAGTAACAGCAATAAGAAGACAGGGATTTGGTGGGTCAAGTAACTTAAGAAGTCCAAAGGTAGAGAAGTTACACCATGTGGATCTTCTTTCCAAAAAGGACGGACTGTCAACTGTGAGGAGTGGAAGTAACTGTCAGCCACCAGCCACTGGGCATTGGGGTTCCCACAGTCTTGATCTGGGACCACACTCTTTCTGGACAGCCCTGGTCAGTAAGCACAGGTGGATTACCAGGGCCTGGGCATGTCTGTCAGTGGGAGAATCCTCCAATAAACATGTCTTACTCTAAATCTCCCTGTTGGGCTGGCCAATAGTTTATAAAATCTGCATCACAATCTGGGCTCCCCTTGCCCAATCCTGAGTTCTTCCCCTTTGCTTTCACAGATGTCTGTCCAACATGCTTCTTCCACTTTTTTCTTCCACTGGCATTACCCCTAATAAACCGTGGTCACTGGGCAGCTCCATCTCCAAGCTGCTTACTGCAGGGCATGAATGGCCTCTTAGGCAAAGTCTAGCCCAGTAGTTTAGTGATGCCACAGGGCCCACTGTGTATCTAACTCTACTCTGCCTTGCTGAGCACAGAACTGCCCTAAAGCTGTCAGTCTTCATGATAGTACCATGCCACAAGAACCAGCTGGAGCTAACTGCTTCCCTTTCACAACCAATGGGAGAAGGGAGAATCTTCTGGTAACATTCACATGAAAGAGAATGATTTTATTCTCCAGATGTTCTTCATCAAACATCTCCTTTATGGCCCTTTGACACAGCTTGAATCATCCTATCCAACCACTGAGACTGTGGTCCACTCCTTCAGCTCCTGTGAGATCAATTCCAATTAAGTGGGAGCTAGGTTTATTAGAAAGGAGAAAGAAATCTGCAAAGCTGGGAGGCCACTCTGAGAGTTTCATTAGATAAGGTCTAGACAAAGAAAGAATGAATGCTGGGAGAAATGCAACAATGCATTTCCTTGAGAGGTTTGTTTTAATATAATTTCTTCTAGGACAATGAAGCAATTCATATCACCCAAGAAAGAAAAATTCTTTTCTTTCACCCAGTAAGAAATTGATTCTTACTGTCATCCACAGATCCATTGCAATTAACCTAATGTGAGACCACCATCAAAGTTGGCTGCCCAAAATACTCCTGTAAACATCTGTGCAGGTGCTAGGCAGAACACTTACTTTACTATTACTGGGGGAATGACACTCTTGCACTATTAACAAACTGTCTCTGCTTTTGTTTCACAGACATTGAGCCTCAGGTCATCATAGTTATCCTCTTTTCCTCTGGAGTGTTCCCCAATTTTATTGTGCAAGATTTCAGTGTGATTCAGCTATTTCTCCAATTTTCCCCCGGCTCCCCGTCCCTGGGATTCTCCAGGCAAGAACACTGGAGGATTTCTTTATGTGACGGGCTCCTCCATCCACGGGATTTTCCAGGCAAGAGTACTGGAGTGGAGTGCCATTGCCTTCTCCGTCAGCTATTTGCAGCTTGTTTTATTTTTTTTTCCCAATGGTTCTGTATCAGTTAAGTTTTTCAGTTCCAGAATCAAAGGATAAGCATTCTTGAACACTATCCAATATCATACCACAGAATTATTCCCATGAGAGCACTGCTCCTACTAGCCATGAGCATAAGCTCTGGAGAATAAACTGCTAATAATGCAGGCACACAAGCCAGATGCTGCCACTGGAACTCTGACCACTGCAGTTTCTGGAAGCTGGATGTCCTGGGGCCTCTGCCCACAGACTTGCCAGAGTGAATTCTATAGAGTTCTTCCTTCTCCAGATCACTGGGTTCCCCTTCAAACAGGGGCCAGAGCACCTGATGAGCAGAGCCCACATCCTGAGCCTTGACTGTAAGGGAACAGCAGGTGGACAATTTCTCCCAATTTCAACTTCTAGAATGCGAGATGAGCTCTGCCTCCCAAGGTAGAAGATTCCAGATGCTGGATTTCTTGCATTTATTTTTGTTCTTATAAAGTCTCCAGTGAGTAATCTTCAAAAGGATTTTATAAGTTTTCCTTAGTACCTAAAGCCTTTGAGAAAAGAATACACTGGTATTCATATGTCTTACGAGCCAAGTGTCAGTCATAATTGTCAACAACCCCATTAAGCTTGGACTTCTTGGGGAAGCTGGTTACATTCAAAGTACATTTGTATTCCATTTTTGTTTTGTTAGTAAGACGAGAATATATTGCCTTTATTAATGCTAAACCCATAGACTTTACACAGAGTACTTGTCACTATTATCTCACCATTCCTATAAACATTCATCTTGGAAAGATTAAATTCAACTCGGCAGATGTTTATTCAGCTCATAGTAAATGCAAGACTTTGTGCTAGGGACTGGGGGATGACAAATTTGCCTTAAACTGTCACTGTGGTGACTACTATTTTAATTCCTTCATCATAGAAAAATTGAATATTAACAATTCATGATCTACTTTTATATTTTACTGTCAACTTTCTATTATTTTCAATTGTACAGAAGAGCTCAAAAATCTCCACAATACATTTTTAGAGGTTAATCTTCATTATCATTTCTCTCTTGTTCATATTATGAATATCATTTTGAAATCCAAGCAATATATATTTGAAGATAAAATGCAATTGATAAAGATGTTATTATTCATAGACTTTGGAGAAGGCAGTGGCATCCTACTCCAGTGCTCTTGCCTGGAAAGTCCCATGGACAGGGGAGCCTGGTGGGCTGCAGTCCATGGGGTCACTGGGAGTCGGACACGACTGAGAGACTTCGCTTTCACTTTTCACTTTGATGCATTGGAGAAGGAAATGGCAACCCACTCCAGTGTTCTTGCCTGGAGAATCCCAGGGACGGGGGAGCCTGGTGGGCTGCCGTCTATGGGATTGCACAGAGTTGGACACGACTGAAGTGACTTAGTAGTAGTAGTATTCATATACCTAAGTTATTCCTATCATTATTGTGCAAAAATAACATTAGAAATTCACAAATGTGAGTGTGTGTTTGAGGAGACATATTGTTTACACTTGCTTGTGTGGTAACATGATATTTAGTAGGTGTTGTCAGCAGAGGAGCCTTACAAGAAGACATTGATCAGAGTTCTGTTTCAGTGATGGAGGTTGGCACAATCCTATAGTATTTGAACTGGATAAAAAGGTAAAGGTCATGACTCATCTTTGAATTGAGTTTTGAATTGAGCCTCATTGTCAGCTTCATGTTTTTGTCACTTTATGATCCACTCCTTCAGTTTCTGCAATCAAACAGGCCTGAGTTTTTCCCCACAGACCACATGAAAAGTGCAAGTGTTAGTCTCTCGGTCGAGTCCAACTCTTCATGACCCCGTGGACTATGGCCCACCCGGCTCCTCTGTCCGTGGAATTCTCCAGGCAAGAATACTGGAGTGGGTTGCCATTCCCTTCTTCAGGGGGTCTTCCTAAACCCAGGGATCAAACCCGGGTCTCCTGCATTACAGGCAGATTCTTTACCATCTGAGCCACCAGGGAAGCCTCACAGACCACATACTTTTAGGCAATTATATAACCTCTGTCTATCTTAGTTTTCATGTCTAAAGAGGAACTGAAAACAATACTTTCACAAATGGCTGCTGGTGAGAATTAAATGACACACTGTATTTAAAACTCTTAGTCATATCACCCAGTAATCCTGATCCTAGATATTTACTGAAAAGAAATAAAGACACATGCCACCCAAAACCTATACAAGATGACCATTACAAATAGCAATGTTGTTGATCAGATATGAATTGGATACATAAAGTGTTGTGTGCAGTGCCAGCTCTGAGGGAGGCCTTTGAGGAGTTATTAGGGTCCTTTCCCACTGGTTAGAATTGCACATTGAGGAAATCAATATTTATCAGTTTACTATAAGATGACAGGGTTACAGAAGACTGATTTACTTTAACTAGTCTTGTAACCCATTGAAGTATAAAGGTGATAGAACCTGTCAACAGAATTAGTAGGGTCAGCACAGTCCTGTGCACTGGTCCTGCCATCACAATTTCTCCTTGTGGGCAGGAGATACATATCAGGGCAGCGTTATACATACCAGCTTTCTGGGTGGGCAGGGGGTCAGCACAGGGAGAGAAGTTAATTCAAAAGGTCATACGAACTAGGTCATAAGAAGAGCTCTGTCAATAATTCCTGTTTTCATCATTCACCAGGATCCATATCTTTGTTGAACAGTGTGGGATAAAAACCCATAAAATCTTGTTGGCAGCTCTCCATGCCCCTGCTACTCAGTCTTTCTTCAGATCTGGTGCATCACCCTTGACAGAAGCAACTTTCAGCTGCTCTTTCCTCTGAGATGTTATGCTTATTGAATTTGGTGTTCCCAGGTTGCCTTCACCTCAAGAGAGCTAGTATCTAATATACCCTCAACAAGTAGTTAATGCCATCCTTTTAGGGATTGCTTTTGCTAGTTTCACAATGAAAGCACAAGTAAAACTTTGGTTATCCGTTGCTCCATAACAAACCAACCCAAGGATTAGTGGTGTAGAACAATGGCAATCGTCTTATTATTAACTCTCCTGGTTTAGGGTGTTGAGGGGCTCAGTCAGGTGGTTTCCCTCAGGGTGTCTCCTGTAGTTACAGTCAGCCAGTGGACAGTGCTGGAATACTCTGAATGACATGAGAGATTAATAGGGAAAAAAATTTCATTTAACATATGTGTATTGGGGCTCTATAAGATATGGTAAGTTCTTTTAGAACTAATACCCCAAGAAGATGTCCTTTTCATTATAGGGGACTGGAATGCAAAAGTAGGAAATCAAGAAACACCTGGAGTAACAGGCAGATTTGGCCTTGGAATATAGAATGAAGCAGGACAAAGGCTAATAGAATTTTGCCAACAGAACGCATTGGTCATAGCAAACACCCTCTTCCAACAACACAAGAGAAGACTCTACACATGGACATCACCAGATGGTCAACACCAAAATCAGATTGATTATGTTCTTTGCAGCCAAAGATGGAGAAGCTCTATACAGTCAGCAAAAATAAGACCGGGAGCTGACTGTGGATAAGATCATGAACTCCTTATTGCCAAATTCAGACTTAAATTGAAGAAAGTAGGGAAAACCACTAGACCATTCAGGTATGACCTAAATCAAATCCCTTACGATTATACAGTGGAAGTGAGAGATAGATTTTAAAAACTAGATCTGATAGACAGAGTACCTGATGAACTATGGACGGAGGTTCATGACATTGTACAGGAGACAGGGATCAAGAGTATCTCCAAAAAAAAGAAATCAAAAAAGCAAAATGGTTGTCTGGGGAGGCCTTACAAATAGCTGTGAAAAGAAGAGAAGCAAAAAGCAAAGGAGAAAAGGAAAGATATACCCATTTAAATGCAGAGTTCCAAAGAATAAAAAGGAGAGATAAGAAAGCCTTCCTTGGTGATCAGTGCAAAAAATAGAGGAAAACAACCAAATGGGAAAGACTAGAGACCTGTTCAAGAAAATCAGAGATACCAAGGGAACATTTCATGCAAAGATGGACTCAATAAAGGACAGAAATGGTATGGACATAACAGAAGCAGAAGATATTAAGAAAAGGTAGCAAGATACACAGAACTGTACAAAAAAGATCTTCACGACCCAGATAATCATCATGGTGTGATCACTCACCTAGAGCCAGACATCCTGGAATGTGAAGTCAAGTGAGCCTTAGAAAGCATCACTATGAACAAAGCTAGTAGAGGAGATGGAATTCCACTTGAGCTATTTCAAATCCTGAAAGATGATGCTGTGAAAGTGCTTCACTCAACATGCCAGCAAATTTTGAAAACACAGCAGTGGCCACAGGACTGGAAAAGGTCCATTTTCATTCCAATCCCAAAGAAAGACAATGCCAAAGATGCTCAAACTACTGCACAATTGCACTCATCTCACACGCTAGTAAAGTAATGCTCAAAATTCTCCAAGCCAGGCTTCAGCAATACGTGAACCGTGAAATTCCAGATACTCAAGCTGGTTTTAAAAAAGGCAAAGGAACAAGAAACCAAATTTCCAACATCCGCTGATCATGGAAAAAGCAAGAGATTCCAGAAAAACATCTATTTCTGCTTTATTGACTATGCCAAAGCCTTTGACTGTGTGGATGATCACAAACTGTCGAAAATTCTGAAAGAGATGGGAATACCAGACCACATGACCTGCCTCTTGAGAAATCTGTATGCAGGTCCGGAAGCAACAGTTAGAACTGGACATGGAATAACAGACTGGTTCCAAATAGGAAAAGGAGTACGTCAAGGCTGTATATTGTCACCCTGCTTATTTAACTTATATGCAGAGTACATCATGAGCAATGCTGGGCTGGATGAAGCACAAGTTGGAATTAGATTGCTGGGAGAAGTATCAATAACCTCAGCTATGCAGATGACACCACCCTTATGGCAGAAAGTGAAGAAGAACTAAAGAGCCTCTTGATGAAAGTGAAAGAGAAGGGTGAAAAAGTTGGCTTGAAAACTCAACATTCAGAAAACTAAGATCATGGCATCCCCATCACTTCATGGCAAATAGATGGGGAAACAGTGGCTGACTTTATTTTGGGGGGCTCCAAAATCACTGCAGATGGTGACTGCAGCCATGAAATTAAAAGACGTTTGCTCCTTGGAAGGAAAGTTATGACCAACCTAGACAGCATATTAAAAAGTAGAGATATTACTTTGCCAACAAAGGTCCATCTAGTCAAGCCTATGGTTTTTCCAGTAGTCATGTATGGATGTGAAAGCTGGGCAATAAAGAAAGCTGAGCACCGAAGAATTGATGTTTTTGAACTGTGATATTGGAAAAGATTCTTGCGAGTCCCTTGGACTGCAAGGAGATCCAACCAGTCTATCCTAAAGGAGATCAGTCCTGAGTGTTCATTGGCAGAACTGATGCTGAAGCTGAAACTCCAATACTTTGGCCATCTGATGCAAAGAGCTGACTCCTTGGAAAAGAACCTGATGCTGGGAAAGATTGAAGGCAGGAGCGGAAGGGGCTGACAGAGGATAAGATGGTTGTGTGGCATCACCGATTCAAAGGACATGAGTTTGAGTAAACTCCAGGAGTTGGTGATGGGCAGGGAGACCTAGCGTGCTGCAGTCCATGGGGTTGCAAAGAGTCAGACACGACTGAGAGACTGAACTGATAAGATATGAGGCCCAAGGAGAAGTTAGGAAATTGAGGTTTATATGTTATCTGAGAAAAGGGGAAGGTGGTAAGGGTTTAGGTCTTCAAAGGGAAGGAAGACCCTCACAAAAGAAGATGAAAAACAAGCAATATTTAGTAAACAAACATTTGCTGGGCCATATAGATATCATGGGATGTTGAGAGAAATTTTCACAAACAGACTTTCTCAGTTCCTCCCTGGCTACCAAACCAATACACATTCTAGTTCACGTTATATTGTGGTTTCCATGATGATAGCTCCCTTTCTAGAACAAGTTATATGTAAATTCTTTTAGGCAGAATAATGGGCAAGGACAAAGCTTCTTCTGCGTCTTTTTAGCTTGGAATAATTGATTGTTTTTAGCTCAAAATAATCCCCATGCTACAGAGACACATTTTGGGGGGCAAGTTTTGCTTCCAAAAATTCCATTAATCCACAAAGATCCGAGTTGAAGACAGTGAAATTCCCCAGGCTGCATGATTCAATCTACATCTTATCATTTATGGGAACTATTTGCTATTTGTACTAGAAAAGGCTTTCCTAGTGTCTCAGACAGTAAAGAATCCACCTGCAGTGAAAGAGACCCAGGTTCAATTTCTGGATAAGGAAGATTCCCTGGAGAAGGGAATGGCAACTGACCAAAGTATTCTTTCTAGGACAATATTGTGGGCAGAGTAGCCTGGTGGGCTACAGTCCATGGGATCACAAAGAGTTGGATACAACTGAGTGACTAACACTTTCACTTTACTTTTTCACTTTGTACTGGAAACCATGGTTCAGAAATGGAGAGTTTTACCACATTGATGTCGGTGAGCAAAATCACATCATTTGTACTGCGCACCTCCCCACATACACCCACCCCCTTCAGGCCTATATTTGAGGCTTGGCAGGAAACCAACAGATTTAAAATCTTTACATATGGTCACTAAATTTTCTTTAATCTTTGAAACTAAACCATGGAACACTTGTCAGCCTCACTCTTACTAGGTTTTCACACAGGCTGTGAATATGAGCTGCAGACATGTGGTGACCTAACCCACATTCTCCTCCTCTAATCTAATGTAACTATGTCTCCTAGTGTCCAAGATAACTATTAGTAGGGCTGTAGCAACAACCACTGATTGATAAGTCCCAAAACAGAGCCTGCATGGGATGTTCAGTGAATTCCCCTGATTATACATCACAGAGGAGACCAGAGGAGTAAGTGAAAATTTGCTAAACTGACAAGGCCCATCCTCTGTTGATGGTGTGCTAAAATGTAAGCTATGCTATGCTATGCTATGCTAAGTCGCTTCAGTCGTGTCCGACTCTGTGGGACCCCATAGACGGAAGCTCACCAGGCTCCCCCGTCCCTGGGATTCTCCAGGCAAGAACACTGGAGTGGGTTGCCATTTCCTTCTCCAATGCATGAAAGTGAAAAGTGAAAGTGAAGTCGCTCAGTCGTGTCAGACTCTAGCGACCCCATGGACTGGAGCCTACCAGGATCCTCTGTCCATGGGATTTTCCAGGCAAAAGTACTGGGGTGGGGTGCCATTGCCTTCCCCGAAAATGTAAGCTGCCCTCCAGCAAATTACACAGACTTGCAGTCAGGGAAGACTGTTTTTTGTTTCTTTGAAATTTTATTTATTTTTTAATTATAGTTGCTTTACAATGATGTGTTGTTTCTACTGTACAGCAAAGTGAATCAGCTATGTGTATACATATATCCCCTCTTTTTTGATTTTCTTTGTAGCAGTTCTTCAAGAACAGAGCTGATTCCTGAATACATTACCTTACCTCTTAGCAACACTTAGTTTTTTCCTCTTAGCTCACTTCTCCTCACCTGCTCTGAACCAGGGATGCCCAGACCAGATATCGTAATGTGGCCAACTGGATCAAAGAGCACAGTCTCCTGGCAGAGAGTGGAGTCACTGGTGAACTCAGACAACAAGCAGTAACTGCACTTTAATTGGTCTCCATTGTCTAACTCCACAATTACTTTTGATTAGGATATGTTTACAGCAAGAAGAGAGTCTAAGCAATTCCACCAAGGATGATATATATTATTCACATGGGTCTGAAAAATTAAATATACTCTCAGAATTATTCACAACCAACAAAGCTAATTGTCCCCAGAATGGTAATCAGCAATTACATTACAAAGACAGGAAGGGAAACATCCACATTATAGCTTTGCTTCAATGACTTAGGAATTTTCTCACAGGTAACATTTATATACATTCTCATTTAACCCTACTTTATGGCTCATTAAATATTTAAGAAGAAAATTAAAAAGGAAAGAACAGAAAACTTTTTTTTTTCCCAGAAAAATTAAAGAGACTGTCACTTTTAGAAACCAAATTTACAGAGAAAATGCTCTTATTTCCTTTATTTAAATATTAATTTATTCAAAACACATTTGTTAAACTCTCACACACTACTGGGAGTAAAATGTGGTACAACCATTTTGGAAAACTGGTGATTTTTATTGTAAAAAAATTAATAAACAGGGGGAGGTTTCATGCCCTCTGATGACAGCAGAGCCCAAGAGGGAGAAGAAAGACTTCTTTCCAGGCAAGGACCCAGCCAATGAAAAGTCATGGATTCTTGGTTTACTACAATCCTCCCAGCTTCCTTTTCCTGCTATAGAAGTGTCCTCTTTCCCTTGTGTGGGGACTTACTTGTGATTCACCGTGGTTACAGACGCCAAACTGAAAATTCTCTGCTGGTCCCAAATAAAGGTATCTTTGCTGGAGGAATATTTGGTGGTCTGTTTGTTTTAGGTCAACACTAAGAAAGGTGAAAATATGCAAAACTTATGATTCATCACTTTTTCTCTTAGAAGTACAAATACACATGCACCAAAACACACGTATGAGAATGTTCACATCAACACTGTTCTTAACAGCCCCAAACTGGAGACTTAAATGCCCAGGAGTGGACCAAATAAATAAATTATAGTATACTTACACAATGGAATATTATCAAGCTAGGAAAATAAGTTAACTAGAGCTGTACATAGAACAATACTTGGAAGAATCTTCTGTACAGGAGGAAAAAATGATTTTCCCGCTACCCTTCTGTGCTCTTGACTGAGACCCCTTGTAATAAAAGACATGGTCACAACAGGAAAAAAAAATTTATTTATATGTATACTTCATGTATATGTGAGAGATACCCAGGAAAAACGAGTTACTTTCCAAGATGGTGCAAACTACCACATCAACTACCATCTTCAGCTTAAGACTAAAGAAGCGGGGGGTGGGGGGCATTTATGAGAAATTATCAGGAAAAGCATGATAAACAAGGATATTTTATGTGAATTTAGGTCTTGCCTTCTCCATTGATAACAGTTTCTCATGAGTCATCTTTCTTTTCTGTACAGAGTAGGAGATTCCCTTACAGATAGAGATTTCTTTAACAAACGTAAATTTCCTTTACAAAAGGGTAACTTCCCTACTTTCAGAGCTTCTTTGTGTCTGTTGTTTCTCAAAATAATCCTTAAACCAAAGAGGAATATTTGGGGGTGGCACATTCCACAGCTTCAAGCTTATATGGGATAGGTTGTTGTTGCTTAGTTGGTAAGTTGTGTCTGACTCTTTTGCAACCCCACGGACAGTAGCCCAACAGGCTCCTCTGTCCATGGGATTTCCCAGGCAAGAATAATGGAGTGGGTTGCCATTTCCTTCTCCAGGGGATCTTCCTGACCCAGGGCTAGATTGCATCCCCTGTGCATCTCCTGCATTGCAGAAGATTCTTTATCACTGAGCCACCTGGACAGTTGGACTATAAAGAAAGCTGAGCACCAAAGAATTGATGCTTTTGAACTGTGGTGTTGGAGAAGACTCTTGAGGGTCCCTTGGACTGCAAGGAGATCCAGCCAGTCAATCAGTCAATCCTAAAGGAAATCAGTCCTGAATATTCATTGGAAGGACTGATGCTGAAGCTGAAATTCTAATACTTTGGCCATCTGATGCAATGAACTGACTCCTTAGAAAAGACCCTGATGCTGGGAAAGATTGAAGCAAGAGGAGAAGGGGATGATAGAGGATGAGATGGCTGGATGGCATCACCAACTCAATGGATATGAGTTTGAGTAAACTCTGGGAGTTAGTAATGGACAGGGAGGCCTGGCGTGCTGTAGTTCATGGGGTCACAAAGAGTCGGACCTGACTGAGGGACTGAATTGAACTGAACAGAACTGGACCTGGGAAAGTCAACATGGGATAGAGCTTTTTAAAACTTTTAATTAATTATTACATTTTAAATTAATATTTTAATTTTAATTAATATTAAAATTAATAATTTTAAAATATTTAATAGTTCTCCTTCTACTGTTAAAGTAACCAGGTTAGGCCTGGTTAGGTAAAAGTTTTAGTCTCTCAGTCAAGTCCAACTCTTCGTGACCCCATGGACTATAGTTCACTAGGCTCCTCTGTCCATGGAATTCTCCAGGCCAGAATACTGGAGTGGGTAGCCTTTCTCTTCTGCAAGGGATCTTCCTAGCCCAGGGATTGAACCCAGGTCTCCCGCATTGCAAGCGGATTCTTTACCAGCTGAGCCACCAAGGAAGTCCCAAAGAAAGTGAAAGTCACTCTAGGCAAAGGGGAGATGAAAGGAATAAAGTCCTAATTTCATTGAAGTGTACCTTTCTACAAGTTCGTTCTGGGAAAAGTCTGTTTGGTCAATAAAGAGCTGAAGTCCAGCTGCTAGCACAAAAGAAAAGTCCCTTATTGCTATAGCTCCTTGCTAGGGACTGGAGATGCTTGATTTGAAGGGCAAGATCATCTTCTTCTCAGGGCCACTCCACAGTTTTCACCACTGCTGACACCACTGCCAACAAAGTGTCACTTTGCCCAAGTAGGAGCTAATGTATCAAGATCTTCGAGAGCTATTTACATGAGTAAAGGTTCAGCTCACCTCAGTTGCTCAGTAGCGTCTGACTCTTTGCAGTCCCATAGACTGCAGCACGCCAGGCTTCCCTGTCCATCACCAACTCCAGGAGCTTACTCAAACTCATGTCCCTCAAGTCGGACATGAGCAAAGGTTAGCCCTGCCCAGACTCAACATTCCCAAGCTGCAGGTCAAACCTCTTGGTATTTAAAGCTGAAACATCCCTTAGCCATAGTCTCTTCTGCATATTCTTATTGATAAGTCCCCAGCAGTGCTCATCAATAGCTATGCTACTGAGTGCTGATAGACAATCTCAGATGTCGATGACAACATCCTGGTGCAGCTTCCTCAGTGTAAACAACATCACCCTTAGGACAAAACAGCTTCATTCTTAGATTAAAAAGAAAAAACAAAACCTGGATTTGAAATCATATCGAATCAGTACACAACACATTTGTTGGGTCCATACAAAGAAAGTAACCCTGTCTCAACCAATCAGCAAATGCCACGTACGACTTCCTCGTTCTTCATCACAAAAGTTCTCTGAGCTTGTTGAATTCTTCTGAGCTCCTCTCTGTCTACTAGGTCGGATGCTGCTCCATTTGTGGATCACTGAACAAAAGCCTCCTAGATCAGTAAGTTGGAAAATGTTCTGTGGAAAATGGTAGCTGTGATGAATTATTGGAGGCTGAGTGTGAAATAACGTAAGGATAAGAAACTCCTGGAAGACACATTTTTGGGAGGGAGAGGCACAGTTTCATGGTCTTTACCTCCAGGAACTCTACCAGACTCTAATGGTGAAGCATAAGAGAGATCCCCTTTATTCTGGCAGGGGGAGAGAAAGAGGAATCATTGTGAAATATATCTAGAGACTTCCTCTCCTGGGGAAGAGACTTGGCCAGAGCCTTATCCCAACTTGGAAAAGTGCATTCTCCTCTTTCTGCCTCACATAACTGGGGGGACAGTGTAGTCAACAGAGGTCAAGGTCTTAAGAAAATAGATTGGGAACACAACATCCAGGGAGAAGATTTTGGGATGGGGGGAAAAGCTATGCCACTGGAGAAATATTTCTGAAGGTGACTCAAGTCACAAGCTCACTAGGGGACTGAGATTTGATTGGAAGGTTATAGAATGCTTTCTGTCTCGCGTATGGGCTCAAGTAAAACAGTGGATACTGCAGAAAGATTTGCCAAACGTATACTCTCTCTGAGGAGGAATACGAAGAAGTCAAGAGAGGAGACAAAAACAAGGAATTTGGAGCCTCTGGCAGCTGAAGCTACAAAAAAGATTAAACACAACACAACTCTTAGCCAGATAAACAGAAATCTTCATACAGATTCATTTTCTGTATGAATAATTTCTATCATCCAATATAACATGTCCAGCTTTCAACAAAAGATTATAAGGAATATCAAAAGACATAAAAACACAATTGAAAGAGATGACTCAATCATTAGAACCATACTTAAATATGAAACAATGTTGGAATTATAAAATAGGAAACTTAAAATAACTATCACTGGGACTTCCCTGGTGGTCCAGTGGTTAAGACTCCACACTTCTGCTGCAGGATTCCATCCCTGATCAGGGAACTAAGATCCCGCATCCAAGAAAAGAAAGAACATAGCTATGGCTAATATTTAAGGGCTCTAATGGAAAGAGGAGACAACACACAAGAACTATCACGTGTAAAATAGATGGCCAGTGGGAAGCTGCTATGTAACACAGGGAGCCCAGCCTGCTGCAAAGTGGGAGGGAGGCTCAACAAGGAGGAGACCGTTGTGACTGATTCGCGTTGTTGCTGAAACAAACACAATATTGTAAAGCAATTATCCTCCAATTAAAAAATTTAAAAAGAACTAACTTAAAGCTACCATACAATACATTTTCATACAGTAATTTTAAAATAAAGTACATTCATATAATTTATCCTCTTTGCAGATTAAAAAAGAAAACCATACACTCTGTCAGTAGATGTGAATAAAAGCACATAATAAAATTTAGTGTATTTTTTTTGTAAAAACTTGGCAAAATAAGAAGAAAACTTTCTAAATCTCACAGAAGGTATTTATGACAAGAACTCACAAAAATCAACAGTTGGCATAATTCTTAAAGCATTAGAAGCATTCCCTTTATCATCAGAAAGAAGCCAAGGATTTCCATTACCCTGGATTTTATTAAACATTATACTGGAGGTCCTAAACAATGTAGTAAGACCAAAAAAAAAAAAAAAGGTTGCAAAACTTATAAATATCAGAAAGAAAATAAAATACTGTCACTATTTACAAATAGTGTCAAAATTAAATCTAAAAGAATCTACACAAGCTCTCTTAGAGCTAACAAGAAAATTTGGCAAGGTTGTTGGACACAAAGTCAACCACTAAAATTGATTTTCTTCTTATGGATCAGCAACAAATTAGTTTCGGCCCTGGCTGCAAGTTAAAATTCTCTAGGGAAATTTTTCTAAATGTTAATGTACCCGACAAATTCATTGAGTCAGACTCCATGGGGGTGGAATCTGGCATCCAGTGGGGAACTACAGGACTCAAGTGAAGAGAAAATTTAGAAATACCTAATCTGGTAATTTTAAAAATAATTATTTTTAAGTTGTTGGAGCCTTTTTTCAAAGTCCAGTTAAAGCAAACTTGAGTACATAAAATGTGGACCGTGCTGGCTTAGTCAAGGTGGGGAGGACAATGTTGGGGCCAGGAAGATGGTGTCCACAGTCCTGCCTGCTCACATACCCTGTCCTGCTCTCCGCCCTCCCAGATCCCAAGTGGTTCTGGACTCCTTGGATCCAAGTTTAAAAAGTTCTCATCTGAAAGTTTCAAATGTTTCCTTTGGCAGATTCAGAAGTGAAGACCCAGATGCTGCTCATTAGTACCTATGAATAGATTAATAGTCTTTTCAGATGTCTAGAGAGAAAAACATATCACAACAGAGTGCAGGCCTGAAAATGTTTACAAAATCTCTTGTAAAGAGCTTTATAATGAGAGGTCATTTGTCCACATTGATTTAAATGTGAAATGGAGATGAATTCACATGATTCCATTTTCAGATCTGCTGTTCTACCTATCAGCTCTTTAGCCAACCTTTTTCCAGCAGAGGAACACTAAGGCTACTGTTGAAAAAAATTCTTCTCTTAATATATTAGCTTAAGCTGTTAATTACTGTTGCTGTTTAATGATTCATTTATGATAATTAATGTATTAATTCTTTGTACTTGTACCCTCAAGCAATTCTGTGCAGGAGGCAAGTTTAAAAATTCAACAAATGTAAATAACAAGCAGTAACTGTCCAAGCAGTATCATTTAAGGGCTATTTCATGAATTATAATATTTCAATTCCATTAAGTTAAAAGGATTAGCTTCCAAGGTACTGTTGTCCTCTGATCCTATTTCATGTTAATTACTCTTGCAATACCAATAACATTTGCACAGCATCTTTCTTTCATGGGATCTTTATTCACAGTGATAGCAAGAGTGTAAAAAAGAGAGATACGGAATACTCCAATTCAATTAAATTCAACAACTATTTATAGAATGCCTACTGTGTGCTGGACTCTGAGACAGCTACAAAGATAGGTGAGTTATGGTCTGTTTTAATCTTCCTGACAACAGTGCAGTTCGGTTCAGTTCGCTTAGTCGTGTCTGACTCTGTGACCCCATGAACCGCAGCATGCCAGGCCTCCCTGTCCATCACCAACTCCCAGAGTCCATCCAAAAACATGTCCATTGTGTCGGTAATGCTATCCAACCATCTCATCCTCTGTTGTCCCCTTCTTCTCCTGCCCTCAATCTTTCCCAGGGTCTTTTCCAATGAGTTAGCACTTCGTATGAGGTAGCCAAAGCATTGGAGTTTCAGCTTCAACATCAGTCCCTCCAAAGAACACCCAGGGCTGATCTCCTTTAGGTTGGACTGGTTGGATCTCCTTGCAGTTCAAGGGACTCTCAAGAGTCTTCTCCAACACTACAGTTCAAAAGAATCAATTCTTCGGCGTTCAGTTTTCTTTATAGTCCAACTCTCACATCCATACATGACCACTGGAAAAACCATAGCCTTGACTAGACAGACCTTTGTTGGCAAAGTAATGTCTCTGCTTTTGAATATGCTATCTAGGTTGGTCATAACTTTCCTTCCAAGGAGCAAGCGTCTTTTAATTTCTTGGCTGCAATCAGCATCTGCAGTGATTTTGGAGCCCCCAAAAATAAAGTCTGACACTGTTTCCCCATCTATTTGCCATGAAGGGATGGGACTAGATGGCATGATCTTCGTTTTCTGAATGTTGAGCTTTAAGCCAAATTTTTCACTCTCCTCTTTCACTTTCATCAAGAGGCTCTTTAGTTCTTCTTCACTTTCTGCCATAAGGGTGGTGTCATCTGCATAGCTGAGGTTATTGATATTTCCTCCGGCAATCTTGATCAAGCTTGTGCTTCATCCAGCCCAGCATTTCTCATAATGTACTCTGCATAGAAGTTAAATAAGCAGGGTGACAATATACAGCCTTGACGTACTCCTTTTCCTATTTGGAACCAGTCTGTTGTTTCATGTCCAGTTGTAATTGTTGCTTCCTGACCTGCATACAGATTTCTCAAGAGGCAGGTCATGTGGTCTGGTATTCCCATCTCTTTCAGAATTTTCGACAGTTTGTGATCATCCACACAGTCAAAGGCTTTGGCATAGTCAATAAAGCAGAAATAGATGTTTTTCTGGAATTCTCTTGCTTTTTTGATGATCCAGTGGATGTTGGCAATTTGATCTCTGGTTCCTCTGCCTTTTCTAAAACCAGCTTGAACATCTGAAAGTTCATGGTTCACATATTGCTGATGTCTGGCTTGGAGAATTTTAAGCATTACTTTACTAGCATTTGAGATGAGTGCAATTGTGTGGTAGTTTGAGCGTTCTTAGGCATTGCCTTTCTTTGGGATCAGAATGAAAACTGACCTTTTCCAGTCCTATGGCCACTGCTGTGTTTTCCAGATTTGCTGGCATATTGAGCGTAGCACTTTCACAGCATCATCTTTCAGGATTTGAAATAACTCAAGTGGAATTCCATCACCTCCACTAGCTTTGTTCGTAGTGATGTTTCCTAAGGCCCACTTAACTTCACATTCCATGATGTCTGGCTCTAGGTGAGTGATCACACCATCGGTGCAGGGTGGGATTTATAGTCTCTATTTTGATAATGAAAGGTAAAGAGTTAAATGACATACTCACAGCCACCCAGCTAGTAGTAGTAGAGCCAGCATTTGAACCCAAGAATGACTTGCTGGAAAATCTGCATTTTCCTAGTAGAACTCATAATCAAGAGACTCCAGCCAAAATGTTTTAGTAGCCAATGCTTGCCTTTGGTCTTCCCTCCACTCCCTGTTTTGTGTGATCTCATTTTTCAATTGGAGTCCATGCACTGTTCCATGCCTTTTCTAGCACTTTCTTTGTTGCTCTTTGGATTCTAAGCACAACATAGAAACAGTCCATTGAAATATCCTCTCTCCATTAAGTTCTCTCTACTGTCCAATAAAAGATCAGAGATGCCCAATAAAACTTTTAGCAATAATAGAAATATTCTATATCTGCACCATCCGATATGGTAGCCACATGTGGTTTTTTAGCACTTGAAATATAGCTAGCGTGACTAAATGACTGAATTATTTATTTCATTTTAATTGACTTAAATTTGAATTTAAGTTTAAGAATCCACATTTGGCTAGTGTCCATTACATTGGACAACACAGCTCTAAAACATTCTCAACTCACTTTTATTTAAAATAGTTTCCCATGTTTGATTTTCCAAAGCTTGTTCAGCTAGGACACAGTATCACTGCATTTAGTACATTGATGGTAATTAATTTGCACGTGTATCTACCAGAAAAAAATGTTGCTTTTGAACATGATATTATGGACATGAAAATGCAGATTTTCAGATGTGATGATAAGACACCTGGGAATATTTTTTTTTATCACAAGGATCTTTGAATCTCATTAATCCTATAATGTGAACAGCCAGATGCTGGTGCTGCACAATATTTTTTGTCACATTCACCTTTTACAATAATCAAGCAATTTGTATCACATATTTCAATACAGAGCTCATTTCAGTTCAGTTCAGTCACTCAGTCGTGTCCGACTCTTTGTGACCCCATGAATCCCAGCACGCCAGGCCTCCCTGTCCATCACCAGCTCTCGGAGTTCACGCAGACTCACGCCCATCGAGTCAGTGATGCCATCCAGCCATCTCATCCTCTGTCGTCCCCTTCTCCTCCTGCCCCGAATCCCTCCCAGCATCAGAGTCTTTTCCAATGAGTCAGCTCTTTGCATGAGGTGGCCAAAGTACTGGAGTTTCAGCTTTAGCATCAGTCCTTCCAAAGAACACCCAGGACTGATCTCCTTTAGAATGGACTGATTGGATCTCCTTGCAGTCCAAGGGACTCTCGAGAGTCTTCTCCAAGACCACAGTTCAAAAGCATCAATTCTTCGGCGCTCAGCCTTCTTCACAGTCCAGCTCTCACATCCATACATGACCACAGGAAAGACCAAAGCCTTGACTAGGCGAACCTTTGTTGGCAAAGTAATGTCTCTTCTTTTGAATATGCTATCTAGGTTGGTCATAACTTTCCTTCCAAGGAATACAGAGCTCAGATGTTTTCAAACATTTCCAAACTACTCTTCCCAGTGAACATTTTATTCCGTTTTCTGATTTCTTTCTATTTCAGAGCCCAGAAACATAACACCAACTGGAGAACCCAATTTCATGAAAAATACTGCTGCCAGGAGCCCAAAGGCAGCAACTGCAACCTGTCCCACACTTGGAACAGGTGTCTGGGAGGTGCTAAGGAGGTGACAAGTGACTCTCCATTCCAGAAATACCACATTCTCCCCCCCACCAGAGTTACAAAATTGAAAGCTTTCAGAGTTATAAAATTGAAGGCTTTTAGAATACAAAACTGAAAAGGAGCAAAGTATATAGCAGAAACACCAGCAGACAATAGAAACTTACCTCATCCAATCAAGGGGCTTTTTGGTGGGGGGGGAATGATGCAGAGGGCTGGAAGACTATAGACCAGGGATCAAAGTGGAAGCTGAAATCCAAGGACCAAGTAAGACAACTCCAAATCATGCCCCAAGTGAGAGGGACCAGGCCCAGTGGAACCTAGAAAACAATGCAAGTTCTTCAAGGTCCATGGATCTGAGAGTGCCTTCGCTGTCCTGGCGGTTTTCCACGTGACAGCCAGGTGGTCACCTGGCCTTACCTAGTCTTAAAGCAGCCTGACAGGAGGTTGTATGAGGAACTGCCTTGCCCTAATGCAGCCTTTCTCTCTTGCACACAAATGTAATGCAGATCCCTAGATGGGCTATATCCTGTTGGCCTTTAACTTTAGGTAGATGTGAAATAATAAGAAATATACACTGGTCTTTACTCCTGGTTCCTGCTAATATTTGGTCTTTGACCCCATTTCCTGACACAGAGCTTGTAAATCCCTTGGAATTTCCCAGATGACAGGAGTGTCTTTTGTTCAAATGAGGTGCCTCTGGCTGGGCTCCTGGATGGGGCCTGGTCACCAGAAAAATCAAGCCATGATTGGAAGCTTGGAATCAAGATTGCTGGAAGAAATATCAGCAACCTCAGATATGCAGATGAGATGGTTAGATGGCATCATCATCAACTCAAAGGACTTGAGTTTGAACAAACTCTGGGAGATAGTGATGGACAGGGAAGCCTGGCATGCTGCAGGCCAAGGGCTCACAAAGAGTCGGACATGACTTAGTGACTGAACAAAAACAGAAGCTCGAAACTTCCAGCTCCATCCTCCATCCTCCAGAGAGGAGAGAGGGGCTGGAGGCTGAGGTGATGATCCGTCATCACCATGATGCAGCCTCCAGAAAAATCTATAGAGTACCTCAAGTACAGGATATGTTGCTGAACACAACCACATCCCAGAAGGGAGGTGTACTGTAACTCCTCAGGGACAGAACTCCGCCACTTAAGACCCTTCCAGACCTGGCTTCAGGTATCCTTTAGTTATCTGACTGTTAATGTGTATCTGTTATTATATTCTTTACAATAGACCAGTAAATGTATTTCCTTCAGTTCTGTGAGCCTTTCTAGCAAACTATCAAATCCAAGAAGAGGGTCATGGGAAGCCAGTTTATAGCCAGTTGGTCAGAAGTACAGGTGACAATCTGGGATTTGCAGTTGTTGTCTCAAGTGGGGGCACTCTTGAGTCTCACCCCTTAACCTGTAAGATCCACATGGACCCCAGGTAAACAAAGTCAGAAATGAATTGTAGGACATCCTGCTGGTGTCAGAGTATTGGTCAGTGTAGGGGGAAAAAAACCCCAAATCTGGTGGCAGAAGTGGGAGAGTAAAGGCAAACACCGGAGCTAGGTGACATGGACAGAAGGGTGGGGATCCACAGAAAACAGCCAAACAAATACCTCCAAATTTTCACTCAAACACAAGTCAGGGAAAACCACCCTTGTCAGTGTTTATTCTCGGACATGTTTTAACTCTTTCATTCACAATTGGTTTGCCTTTACTCTGGGCTCTTGATGTCAAATCACCATGAGGCTCAGCTTTCACTGGAATGAGAGGGATGCCCTCTGGGAAAAGCATTGAAAAGCATTACACTTTGTATTTCTACCCATTAGAGATGACTCTTCAGGTACCCAGAGCCTCTCCCTTCAGGGACACAGCATCAGAGCATTAAGTTAGCAGATGTGAAGTACCATGATTTCCAATGAAAATAATAGTAATTTGGCTAAGTAAAATAAAACATCTTTTTAGGGAGCTCACAACCATTCACTTTCTGTCTCTTGACGATGACTTTCCTCAGTCTTTTAGGCAGATGGCACATTCTTTGGATTCAACACCAGGGCTGAGAAGAGCGAGCAGTCTCTATTCCAAGGCTGTTTCTTATAACAGGGTCTCACCGAGCCTTTGGGAAAGGTGACTCTATTGTGTTCACCACATGAACTCTTCAGGTTTTTCTGCATACATATTAAAAAGAGCTTATTCTCCCTGACAGAGCCTTTCTGATTTGACAGAACTGTGTAAGATATGCTCACTCAAGTGAGAAAAAAAGGAAATTGAAGTCTGTTTGTATTTCCTTTAGGCCATAAGTTTCCTAAGCTGAGACATTCACATTTTTGCTCATTAATGGACTGTAACGATAGCATGATTTTCCGCATCTAATTAGTCATTTCATTAATTTTATTGGAGCCACGATGTTGACCACCAGCCTAATTCGAAAGAATCACCCTTGGCTTCTAGGCTTAAAGAGGAGCCCTTGTAGTGGAGAGGGAGAAGATGCACTTGACAAACAAATAAAAATAAAAATAACTGTGTGCTGCCGTCACTGCTATCTCTGCTTTGCATTTCTCATTTCCTTCAGTGTCTGTCTTCTGAGGTCCTGCCTGAGAAGTGTTGGCAAGGGGGGTGCTCACAACCCCCACAGGAGTGGGAGGGGACCCGGGTTCCACTATGCTGTGATTTGTGGTTGCTGGGTATTGGGTGAGAGTTTTATCAATGAATTATTGTTTTTAAGTTAAATGTACATATTTTAAAATTATAATTTGAATATATCTATTGTGTATGTATAACTGTACATTATACATATATGTGTCTGTGTGTAACTATATATATTTTATTTAAAAGACATTACTCTTAAAAAGGATCACAACTGCTTAAGAACTTTTACCAGATTTATAATCTACATAGTGGTGAATATTCAAACTACTTACCTAACAGAAGCAGAAGGTATTAAGAAGAGGTGGCAAGAATACACAGAAGAACTATATAAAAAAGACCTTCACGACCCAGATAATCATGATGCTGTGATCATCCACCTAGAGCCAGATATCCTGGAATGTGAAGTCAAGTGCAACTTAGGAAGCATCACTATGAACAAAGCTAGTGGAGGTGATGGAATTCCAATTGAGCTATTTCAAATCCTAAAAGATGATGCTGTGAAACTGCTGCACTCAATATGCCAGCAAATTTGGAAAACTCAGCAGTGGCCACAGGACTGGAAAAGGTCAGTTTTCATTCTAATCCCAAAGAAAGGCAATGCATAAGAATGCTCGAACTACTGCACTGCTGCTGCTGCTGCTGCTAAGGCGCTTCAGTCGTGTCTGACTCTGTGCGACCCCATAGATGGCAGCCCACCAGGCTCTGCTGTCCCCGGGATTCTCCAGGCAAGAACACTGGAGTGGGTTGCCATTTCCTTCTCCAATGCATGAAAGTGAAAGTGAAAGTGAAGCTGCTCAGTCGTGTCTGACTCTTCTCAACCTCATGGACTGCAGCCTACCAGGCTCCTCCATCCATGGGATTTTCCAGGCAAGAGTACTGGAATGGGGTGCCATTGCCTTCTCACACGCTAGCAAAGTAATGCTCAAAATTCTCCAAGCCAGGCTTCAATAATACATGAACCGTGAACTTTCAGATGCTCAAGCTGAATTTAGAAAGGGCAGAGGAACCAGAGATCAAATTGCCAGCATCCACTGGATCATCGAAAAAACAAGAAAGTTCCAGAAAAACTTCTGCTTTATTGACTACACTAAAGCCTTTGATTGGGTGGATCACAACAAACTGTGGAACATTCTTCAAGAGATGGGAATACCAGACCACCTGACCTGCCTCTTGAGAAATCTATATGCAGGTCAAGAAACAACATGGAACAGTTAGAACCAGACATGGAACAATAGACTGGTTCCAAATAGGGAAAGGAGTGCATCACCCTGCTTATTTAACTTACAGGCAGAGTACATCATGCAAAATGCTGAACTGAATAAAGCACAAGCTGGAATCAAGATTGCTGGGAGAAATATCTATAACCTCAGATATGTGGATGACACCACCCTTACAGTAGAAAGTGAAGAAGGACTAAAGAGCCTCTTGATGAAAGTTAAAGAGGAAAGTGAAAAAGTTGGCTTAAAACTCAACATTCAGAAAACTAAGATCATGCCATCTGGTCCCATCCCTTCATGGCAAATAGATGGGGAAACAATGGAAACAGTGGCTGACTTTATTTGGGGGAGACTCAAAAATCACTGCAGATGGTGATTGTAGTCATGAAATTAAAAGACTCTTGCTCCTTGGAAGGAAAGTTATGACCAACCTAGACAGCATATTAAAAAGCAGACACATTACTTTGCCAACAAAGATCCATCTAGTTAAGACTATGGTTTTTTCCAGTAGTCATGCATGGACCATAAATAAAATGAGCGCTGAAGAATTGATGCTTTTGTATTGTGGTGTTGGAGAAGACTCTTGAGAGTCTCTTGGAGTCCCAGTCCATCTTAAAGGAAATCAGTCCTGAATATTCATTGGAAGGACGGAGGTTGAAGCTGAAACTCCAGTACTTTGGCCACCTGATGCGAAGAACTGACTCATTTGAAAACACCCTGATGCTGGCCAAGATTGAGGGCAGAAGGAGAAGGTGATGACAGAAGATGAGATGGTTGGATGGCATCACCAACTCGATGGATGTGAGTTTGAGCAAGTTCCAGGAGCTGATGATGGACAGAGAAGCCTGGTGTGCTGCAGTCCATGGGGTCACAAAGAGTCAGACACAACTGAGCAACTGAACTGAACTGACCCCCCAAACACATTTTAATTTTGCAAGCTCTTTTAAGCTCTCATGATAATCATCTACCTACACCTGGGGAACTTTTCCTATTGTGTCCAGTCCATCCCAGTTCCGGGGCTATGAATAGAAGGAGATTTCATTTTCATACCTCAGAGAGTTTATTTTTCCTGACAGAGTTTATTTTCAGAAGCCAGCTCCCACCCCCAGTTTTCTCTAACAATTCATTGTAGAAAGCCGACTTAAGGAACAAATGGTTAAGCAGGAAGATTTAGTTGTCCTCATGTTTGCAGTTTTATACTCCCTGTTTAAATTTTCTGGTGAAAGCACAATTAACATTTGAGTCTGCCTAACCATGAAAAAACAGCGATTACTGTTTTTACTGAAAATAATTCCTTTTGGTGTCTTTTCACATCCTGGTTGCCTAATCCTTCTAAGGTTCCTCTTCTCCATGACAACCCATCCAGCACGGCTTTCTTCCTGCCCTGGTGTTTTATTTACTACGTGTAAGTGAAGACTCCTTTACGTGCTGCTTGGTATATTTTAGCCAAAAGGAAAAAAAAATTGTTGAGGACAGGGACTGGATTATATGCAGTATTTCTTTAGAAGCCCATTCAGAATCTAAGACAGTCCTTGGTACAGAGAGGACCCTCTATAAATATTTGCTAAAATGAAACTAGAAACAAATGTTAAGTCAAGCTCAAATCCATGAATCACTGTGGCTATTAATCATCTTTTAGGAAGAATTTGAATAATTTCTCAGCTATTGCCTTAAATCACTGAGAAACCATTTTTCTGACTTTTGCCTTTGCCACTCAACCACATATTTCTCAAATAGATTTTTACCCAAACCCAAAAGTCTGGACTTAGAAGGAAATCTTAGATTATACTTCTAGACATGTTCAGCATCAGGAAATTCTTTTCAATGAAAATGTCCAAATTTTTCCTATTTGAAAGCAATGAGATATTCTCCAGCTCTCAAATTCATTTGTGACCATACAGTAAAAGGGGTGCCTGCTGGAAGAGAAAACTGCCATTTTGCTGTCTTGTATAGTGGCAGTCTCCTGGTCAAATCAATAGCCTTCTCCTGGTACCATCTTGCGCCTTCTGTACTGTGACCAAGAGAAAGTACCCTCGAGGTTTACCATCATCATGTGCTTAGTCCTCAGTTGTGTCCAACTCTGCAACCTCATGGACTGTAGTCCACCAGGCTCCTCTGTCCATGGGGATTCTCCAGGCAAGAGGTGGGTTGCCATTCCCTTCTCCAGGGGATCTTCCCAACCCAGAATCCTGAATTGCAGGTGGATTCTTTACCAGCTGAGCTACCAGGAAAGCCACACATTAAACCCCAAATACACCAGGCAACATGGCCCTTCTTAAAGGCAAGGATGATGTCTCTTTCACCCTGGTGTTTCAGGGCAATATTATTTCGGGTGCTTTCTCTCAGTTATCACCACAGTTCAACCAGTAGTCATGCTTATATCCCTTTTAGAGATGAAATATCTTTTGAATTGGAAATGTAATACCTAGATTCAAAGATTTTAAAATATGAAGATGAATAATTTTGCTTCCCTCATCTCCCACATACTCAGTTCTCTTTCTCCCAGCCCCTACATTGTTTGTTGTTGGTTTCCGCGAATCCTTCCAGAGTTCATTGATGCATAAAAAGTAAAAAGTGAACGTATAATCTTATCTCCTTTGTTTACTAAAAAGAAATAAGTTGGTATGCTACCATACAGCTTGTGCCTTCATAGTAGAAATTTTAATCCAATCCTACTGGGCTTCAAAGCTCAAAGTTTCTATACACTGAGAAACTGCTTTCTTAAGTAGAGAAGCTGGAAAAAAAACATTTTGGATCCTGGTCCATATTCCTACCTGGACAGTCTCCCTTTCTCAGCTATTCAAAGTCTTTAACTCTCTCTAGGACTTATGATGAGCTGAGAAGTGCTGAGAGGATCATATGAAATTAGTGGAACTTGTAGCTTTGTTGGTTTCAAGGTTTGCATCAGGCATGGTGAAGGCAGGAGAAGAAAAAGAAATGATCCATGATCCAGAATATTTTCTGACCATGATACTTCTATTCAGCTTGCACTCCAATTTAAGATCTGTCTTTTCATATCAAAAGTAGCATGTTTTACTGGTGGTAGGATGTCTAGGATGAGTAATATGGAACCAACACAGGTTGGTCATGGAAGCCAGGATTAGAGAGTAGGAGAGAAAGGGAATTTAACTCACTAAAACTGGAGTCAAGATTTCTGGGAGAAACATAAATAACCTCAGCTATGCAGATGACACCACCCTTATGGCAGAAAGTGAAGAACTAAAGAGCCTCTTGATGAAAGTGAAAGAGGAGAGTGAAAAAAGTTGGCTTAAAGCTCAACATTCAGAAAACTAAGATCATGGCATCAGTCCTATCACTTCATGGCAAACAGATGGGGAAACAGTGGAAACAGTGTCAGACTTTATTTAGGGGGCTCTAAAATCACTGCAGATGGTTACTGCAGCCACAAAATTAAAAGACTTTTACTCCTTGGAAGGAAAGTTATGACCAACCTAGATAGCATATTAAAAACCAGAGACATTACTTTGCCAACAAAGATCTGTCTAGTCAAGGCTATGGTTTTCCAGTGGTCATGTATGGATGTGAAAGTTGGACTGTGAAGAAAGCTGAGCACCGAAGAATTGATGCTTTTGAAGTGTGGTGTTGGAGAAGACTCTTGAGAGTTCCTTGGACTGCAAGGAGACCCAACCAGTCCATCCTAAAGGAGATCAGTCCTGGGTGTTCATTGGAAGGACTGATGCTGAAGCTGAAACTCCAATACTTCAGCCACCTGATGTGAAGAGCTGACTCACTGGAAAAGACCCTGATGCTGGGAGGGATTGGGGGCAGGAGGAGAAGGGGACAACAGAGGATGAGATGACTGGATCTCATCACCGACTCGATAGACATGGGTTTGGGTGAACTCCGGGGGTTGGTTATGGACAGGGAGGCCTGGCGTGCTGCAATTCATGGGGTCACGAAGAGTCGAACATGACTGAGCAACTGAACTGAACTGAACTGAAACTCCCAGTGGACAAGGAGCCCAAAGGGAATCATTTTAAAATGCAAATGGTTGCAACAACATGGATGGAACTAGAGATTAGCATATTAAGTGAAATAAGCCAGAAAAAGACAAATATCATTTGATATTGCTTATAAGTGGAATCTTAAAAAATGACACAAGTGAACATTTACTAAATAAAAATAGAGTCACAGACATAGAAAACAAGCTTATGGTTACTAGTATGAACAAATTGTAACATGATAGTGTTTAGTTTGAACAATTAATACATTTCAGATATAATATTATACATATTTCAATGCTATTCTCCCCAATCATCTCACCCTCTCCCTGGTCCCAGAGTCCAAAAGTCTGGTCTATACATCAGTGTCTCTTTTGTTGTCTCGTAAATAGGGTTATTTTTTACCATCTTTCTAATATTTATTTATATTTTATTAATTTTTTTTTTTTTTTTTTTTTTTTTTTTTTTCTTCTTTTTTATTTTCTTAGGTTCCCCCCCCCTCCTACCCACTTATACAAATTTATTTTTTTTTTTTTTTTTGTTATATTTTATTTTTTATATTTACCCAACCTTTCTTATCCATTCATTTTTGGGTGGACATTTATGTTGCTTCCCTTTTTTTTGTATTGTAAAAAGAGTTGTTATAAAAATAGGGGGGGAGGTGTCTTTTTTATTTTTTTTTTTTTCAGTGTATATGCCCAGAAGTGGGATTGCTGGATCATAAGGCAGTTCTATTCGCAGTTTTTTGAGGAATCTCCATACTGTTCTCCAAAGTGGCTGTACTAGTTTGCATTCCCACCAACAGTGCAAGAGGGTTCCCTTCTCTCCACACCCTCTCCAGCATTTATTGCTTGTGGACTTTTGGATAGCAGCCATACTGATTGGCGTGAAATGGTATCTCATAGTGGTTTTGATTTGCATTTCTCTGATAATGAGTGATATTGAGCATCTTTTCATGTGTTTGTTAGCCATCTGTATGTCTTCTTTGGAGAAATGTCTATTGAGTTCTTTGGCCCATTTTTTGATTGGGTCATTTATTTTTCTGGAATTGAGCTGTAGAAGTTGCTTGTATATTTTTTGAGATTAGTTGTTTGTCAGTTGCTTCATTTGCTATTATTTTCTCCCATTCTGAAGGCTGTCTTTTCACCTTGCTTATAGTTTCCTTTGTTGTGCAAAAGCTTTTTAAGTTTGATTAGGTCCCATTTGTTCATTTTTTATTTTATTTCCAATATTCTGGGAGGTGGGTCATAGAGGATCCTGCTGTGATGTAAGTCAGAGAGTGTTTTGCCTATGTTTTCCTCTAGGAGTTTTATGGTTTCTGGTCTTACATTTAGCTCTTTAATCCATTTTGAGTTTATTTTTGTGTATGGTGTTAGAAAGTGTTCTAGTTTCATTCATATGGAGGGGTCTTGTTTTTGTATCCATTCAGCCAGTCTCTGTCTTTTGGTTGGGGCATTCAACCCATTTACATTTAAGGTAATTAATGATAAATATGATCCCGTTGCCATTTACTTTGTTGTTTTGGGTATGAATTTATATATCCTTTTTGTGTTTCCTGTCTAGAGAATGTCCTTTAGTATTTGTTGGAGAGCTGGTTTGGTGGTGCTGAATTCTCTCAGCTTTTGCTTGTCTGTAAAGGTTTTGATTTCTCCTTCATATTTGAATGAGATCCTTGCTGGGTACAATAATCTGGGCTGTAGGTTCTTTTCTTTCATCACTTTAAGTATGTCTTGCCATTCCCTCCTGGCTTGGAGAGTTTCTATTGAAAGATCAGCTGTTATCCTTATGGGAATTCCCTTGTGTGTTATTTGTTGTTTTTCCCTTGCTGCTTTTAATATTTGTTCTTTGTGTTTGATCTTTGTTAATTTGATTAATATGTGTCTTGGGGTGTTTCGTCTTGGGTTTATCCTATTTGGGACTCTCTGGGTTTCTTGGACTTGAGTGATTATTTCCTTCCCCATTTTAGGGAAGTTTTCAACTATTATCTCCTCTAGTATCTTCTCATGGTCTTTCTTTTTGTCTTCTTCTTCTGGGACTCCTATGATTCTAATATTGTAACGTTTAATATTGTCCTGGAGGTCTCTGAGATTGTCCTCATTTCTTTTAATTCGTTTTTCTTTTTTCTCCTCTGATTCCTTTAATTCTGCCATTCTATCTTCTAATTCGCTAATTCTATCTTCTGCCTCTGTTATTCTACTATTTGTTGCCTCCAGAGTGTTTTGGATCTCATTTATTGCATTATTCATTATATGTTGATTCTTTTTTATTTCTTCTAGGTCCTTGTTAAATCTTTCTTGCATCTTCTCAATGCTTTTCTCCAGACTATTTATCCATGATTCCATTTTGCTTTCCAGATTTTGGATTAATTTCACGATCATTATTCGGAATTCTTTATCAGGTAGGTTCGCTATTTCTTCCTCTTTTGTTTGGTTTGGTGGGCTTTTATCCTGTTCCTTTACCTGCTGGGAATTCTTCTGTCTTTTCATCTTGTTTAAATTGCTAAGTTTGGGGCGTCTTTACTGTATTCTGGTAGTCTGTGGAGTTCTCTTTATTGAGGCGTTTCTGCACTATATGTGGGTTTGTACCGGTGGCTTGTCGAGGTTTCTTGTTTATGGAAGCTTGTATCAGTGTTCTGGTGGGTGGAGCTGGATTTCTTTTCTCTGGGGTGCAGTGGAGTGTCTAGTAGTGAGTTATGAGATGTCTATGCTTTTGGGGTCGCTTTGTGTAGCCTGTGTATTGGAGCTCAGGCTGTGTTCTTGTTTTTCTGGAGAATTTGCTTGGTATGTCTTGTTGTGGAACTTGCTGGTCTTTGTGTGATGCTTGGTTTCAGAGTAGGTATGGAGGCTTTTAATGAGCTCCTGTCAATTAGTGTTTTGTGGGATCAGGGTATGGACTTAAGCCTCCTGGTTCCAGTTATTGGTCTTATTTTTACAGTAGTCTCAAAAACTTCTTCTTCTATAATGCATTCCACAACTGGACTGCTCAGAGATGTTCACGGAATTATACATAGAAGGAAAAAGGGAGGAAGGAGACAGAGGTGGTCAGGAGGATAAAAGGAGGGAGTGTGAAGGAGAGAGACAGATCTAGTCAGTAATCAGTAAAGAAAAGAAAAAAGGAAAGGAAAAAAGCAAAGGACAAAAAGGAAAAAGGAAAAAAAAAAAAAAAACAGGGTCGCAAAAGTTATATCTAAACGTGGAGATTAAAGAAGTACTAGAGGATAAAAAAAATAATAATAATAAAAAAATAAAAGAAACAAAACAAACAACAACAAAAAAAAAATTAAAAGGGAAAAAAAAATTTTTGTTTTCCTTTTTTCCAATTAAAAAATAATAAAAATTTAAAAAATATATATATATTAAAAAAAAGAAAAGAAAAAAAAAAAAGGAAATAATGATGGGAAAAATAGTAATAATATATATAAGAGTTTCTCTATTATTGTTGTGGGTTCAGTTCATTTTCAGCTAGTTCCTTGTTCCGGCTTAAATTTCTCAAGATCTATAGGCCCCTTTCTCTGTGGTTGTTCTGTATAGTTCTTTGTTCTGTGCACGGTTCAGCGGTGTTCTGGGCCAAGGCCCGCCACTCGTGTGGTCGGCGCTGCACAATCTGGATTGCCGGCCCAAACTACTCCAGTTAGGCAGCACTCCAGACAATCAGGCGAACGAAGTCTGCGCTGAGGCCCGCAGAGGGGGAGGGGGTCGGCGACGGGAATGGCGGGCGGGCGGGTGGGGGGAGGGGATGGGGTGGCCCTCGTGGGAGCCGCCGGCACAGCGGGCGGGGGCACGCCTGCACGGGAGTGGCCGGCGGGGGAGCGTCCAGTGGGGGAGAGTCCCGCGGGGGAGCGTCCCTCTGGGGAGCGCCGGCAGCGGAGCGTCCCGCGTGGGAACGGCCAAGGCGTCTCCCTGTCCAGCCCCGGCTCCCCAATGGCAGATGCGGGCGTTTGCAGCGGTGCTTTTCCGCTGCGGAAGTTACCGCAGGGCCCGCAGTCTGTGGGTTCTAATTGCTCAACTGTTCTCCTCCCTGTTATGATAGTCTCCGTGTTTCCCAGGTTCGGCGCAGATTCCGCAGGGAGAGTGTTTCCTGGTGTTTGGAAACTTCTCTTTTTAAGACTCCTTCCCCGGACAGAGGTCCGCCCCTCCCTCTTTGTCTCTCTCTGGCTTCTATATTCTTTCCTACCTCCTTTAGAAGGCAGTGAGTTGCTTTTCTGGGTGTCCGACGTCCTCCGCCAGCACTCCGAAGCTGTTTGTGGTATTTACTCGGCGCCCAGATGTCCCATTGATGAATTTGTGGAGGAGAAAGCGTATTCCCCGTCCTAATCCTTCCCCCTCCTTAACGGGAGAGTCAAGAGAATAGTGAAAGAAAGAGAGGGGAGGGAAAAGGGAAATTTAGAAGATTGGGAATAAAAAATACACACTACTGTATATAAAATAGATAACCAATAAGAACCTACTGTATAGCAGAGGGAAATATACTCAATATCTTTTAATACCCTATAATGAAAGAAGAATGTGAAGAAATAATATAAATTTTTATATGTTTCCATCAAACACATTTATGTAATAAAAAAAAAAAAAAAAAAAAAAAAAAAAAAAAAAAAAAAAAAAAAAAAAAAAAAAAAAAATTTAAAATTAAAAAAAAAAAAAAAAAAAAAAAAAAAAAAAAAAACAAAACTAAAAAAAAAAAAAAAAAAAAGACCACCAAAAAAATAAAAAAAAAAAAAAAAAAAAAAAAAAGGACAAAAAACCAGACCCCCCCCCTCCCATTCGGTTCCCGCGTCCCGACACCCACATCTCTCCGCCCAGGCTAAAAGTACAAGGGGGGCGCTGGCCTTCCAATGCCCTTCCCTCCCCTTTCTAATTTAATTATTTTTTTTTTTCAACCCCGAGATCCGAATTCAACTTTCCAGAAAACCTTTCCAGACATTCTTATTCTGGATTTGTTGCCCTTCCTATGTGTACCTGCTGAAAGTTTGCTTATCTAATAATAACGCCACCCATCACACCATATCCTCCTGTTTCCCCTACCAACTGGGAGGTCAGTCCTACATTTAACAGGGGCTTTTTATAAAGTTTTATAGCTCAGGAACAAGATTCCCTGAGTTTGTACTTCATCTCTGCCACTCGTGGGGCTTTGAGAGGTTGTGTAGAGTGATTTACCCTCTCTATCCTTCATTTCCCTCATTTGTAGCATTAAATGAATAGTAGTACCCACATGGGTTGTTCTGATAATTAAATGATACGGTGTAATTAAGTGCTTAGCACAGTATAGAAAGAGAGTCATTAGCTTGTTCATTTATTTGTTTACTTTTCATTGTTTTTTCTTTTTCTCTCCGGAATGCAAACTCTAGAAGCACAAGGAGCTTATCTGGTTTGTTCACTGCTATATTCTCAGCACCAAGAACAATCCCCAGGAGCCCAGTGCATAATTATAGACTGTGTGTTGAATGGATGTATTGATGAATGACGTGTGAGTTAGTCATGGCATGTTTAAGCTTGCAGGCCGTTCACTTTCCTCCTAACATGATCCCTGGACATATTAGCTGCTCAACAAATATCCAGGCCTTGTCCTTCATGTTGTCAGCCACAGTTTCTTACATGAGAATGAGACCTTTTGGCAATATCTGCGTGGAGTTTGGTGACAGTGACAAATATAAGTACAGATATCAGCAATCGCAATCTCTCTTTCAGATGTGCACATATGTGCCTTTGCTGATAATAATGACAAGTCATTACAACTGTTTCAAAACAACTCAGGAAGAGCAACTTCCTTGTTATCACTCGTATCTCTACAGATATTGGAATCCAAGTCTTTGTAGAGTTTATATCGTTAACCAGAAATTCATATTTTGTAGTCACTGACATCACCATTTAACAAACAGGAACTCGACATTTTCAGTATGAGAAATGAGTTGTGACTCCCTTTTCTCTGTAGAAGAAATTTTTTAAGCATCTGAAAGTAAGGAGAGAATCATAAATAAAAACTTTGGGGAGGTTGAGAGCTATTTTTTATAAATAGAGTTTGGGGGACAGAATTAAATTCATCAAAATGTATACTTTTTTTGTTCAAGCTAGCTGGCAATGCAGTCTACAGTGAATAAAGAAACCAGTCTTTATTTACTATAGACCAGGCTACTCAATGTGCGCATATGTGCCTGTGTCATCTTGAATAATCACTCTATTTCTTACTGTACATGCAGGAGAGTTGAACAGGTGCTATCCAAAGTCCCCCTAGTCCTATCCTTCTGGGTGTCTTCATCTGACACAGTCCTAACAACTCTACATCGGATGAAACAATCATGGAATGACTCCCTGATTTGACTCTGTGCAAAAACATAGGAAAGAATGTATAAGTCTCTGAAAGCTTACCAAGTCAATAATATTTAAGAACAATGGGACAAGTGGGACAGAGGTTGAAAGCAAAGCAATTCTCTGTCCCATTGCTTTGATTTTCTTTTAAATACACACATTAATTTGTTTTAAAATATTATTTTAAAAAAACGCGCTAAAGAAGTCATGAAATTTTTTTGTGGTTATCATAGGGAAAGTGAAGAGGAACTAAAAAGCCTCTTGATGAAAGTGAAAGAGGAGACTTAAAAAATTGGCTTAAAGCTCAACATTCAGAAAACAAAGACCATGGGATCTGGTCCCATCACTTCATGGGAAACAAATGGGGAAACAGTGGAAACAGTGTATTTTGGGGGCTCCAAAATCACTGCAGATGGTGATTGCAGCCATGAAATTGAAAGACACTTATCCCTTGGAAGGAAAGTTTTGACGAACCTAGATAGCACATTGAAAAGCAGAGACATTACTTTGCCAACAAAGGTCTGTCTAGTTAAGGCTATGGTTTTTCCTGTGGTCATGTATGGATGTGAGAGTTGGACTGTGAAAAAAGCTGAGCACCAAAGTATTGATGCTTTTGAACTGTGGTGTTGGAGAAGACTCTTGTGAGTTCCTTGGACTGCAAGGAGATCCAACCAGTCCATTCTGAAGGAGATCAGCCCTGGGATTTCTTTGGAAGGACTGATGTTAAAGCTGAAACTCCCATACTTTGGCCACCTCATGTGAAGAGTTGACTCATTGGAAAAGACTCTGATGCTGGAAGGGATTGGGGGCAGGAGGAGAAGGGGACGACAGAGGATGAGATGGCTGGATGGCATCACTGACTTGATGGATGTGAGTCTTAGTGACCTCTGGGAGTTGGTGATGGATAGGGAGGCCTGGCGTGCTGCAGTTCATGGGGTCACAAAGAGTTGGACACGACTGAGCGACTGACCTGATCTGATCTGATCTGATGAGGTGCTGGACACATTCCTTGTCTCTCACCCCAGTTTCCAGCAGCCTCATCTATGACATGCGCATAACACCCTTCCTGCCTACCTCCCACACTTCTAGGGAAGATTTCATTTCTCATAAGTTCATGGAAATGCTTTGACATGGTAAAATCTACAATGTACATTTAATCATTCTAACACAGACAGAGGAGGCTAGGGATAAGTAACAGTATAGGACATGAACCTTCTGCATAATTCAAATGTACAAAAACATAGTTGATGTTCTCTCACTAAATTCAATGTTTCAAGCCTAAACACCTTGGCCTTGTGACAAAACCTTGGTCACTCTTACACTCGGAGTGGAGTGTGAACCCTGGGGTCTGGAGGAGCACACGTGAGGATAGGGTGGGGGGTGCCAGGCTTCCAGTGCCCCACAGATGCCTGTGGGGGCTGCTGGGCATCCTCACTGTTGCCTCACCAGTTGCCAGTGACCTATCCTTTCTTACTGTCTGACTGGCACCTTAGACCCTATACCCCTCGCTGTGTCCACACATCCTTGGAGATATGGGGGTTTCCTGAGAGGCTGTGTAAGGACGCTTTTCCTCTATTTATCAAATTCTATCTCTGGGGTCTTCAGATAATAATGGGAGCCCATCTGTCACCCAGTTCTTAGACTGTCTCTCAGGTTCCTATTTACTAACAGGAAGGGAACATCTGTCCATTTTCTGGTCTCCTTACTGCTACTGCTGCTAAGTCGCTTCAGTCGTGTCCGACTCTGTGCTACCCCATAGACGGCAGCCCACCAGGCTCCCCCGTCCCTGGGATTCTCCAGGCAAGAACACTGGAGTGGGTTGCCATTTCCTTCTCCAATGCATGAAAGTGAAAAGTGAAAGTGAAGTCACTCAGTCGGGTCCGACTCTTAGCGACCCCCTGGACAGCAGCCCACCAGGGACCTCTGTCCATGAGATTTTCCAGGCAAGCGTACTGGGGTGGGGTGCCATTACCTTCCCCGGGTCTCCTTACTGGTGCCGGGCAAATGCCTTCCAGGCCTGGAGGAGTCTTCTTCCCTTATAATCCCTTGTGACAGTCTCCTTCCCAGATTCGGCTTTTTCCCAAAGTCTCCATCATTCCTGGGGGCCTTGGGTTTATTTTGCCCATGATTCCTTCCCTCTCTTCCTCCTTCAAGATAAAGAGCACAGAATTGCCGATCGACATGAAGCAATGAAGACAGGAGTGGAAAATAACGACATGAACAAAGAATGTTCAGTTAACATTTTATACAACAAAATATTTTGTATAAGTTTATATCCCACTACTGCTACCAACATAATCATGGGTGTGCGTAAATAGAACCGAGTAAGTTCAGTTTGAGACAGTCCACCCAGCCAAAAAAAAAAAAAAAACAAAGAAAAGGGTAGAGGTTTCAGATAATGAAGAAAAGAGAAAATAACATAAGGTCTTTGTAACATGGTTCCTTTTTTTTTTAAGCAGGTCAGTGCTGTGTGTGGGATCTTAGTTTCCAGACCAGGGATCAAACCCACAACCCCTGCATTGGACGTGTGGATTCTTAACCATTGGATCACCAGAGAAGTCCCCCATGATCGCTTTTGAACTTACTGGATTCATGGTGAGCAGCATCGTTTTGTCACGTGACTCTCCTGCCTCTCTCCTGAGTCCAAGCCCTTCCCTGAGGCCAGTCTGTAGTCAGAAGGACACACCTGTTTTTATGTCCTCAGGTGTTCAGACGGCCCCAGGTCTGTGACCTGAAAGCTAGCATTCACTGTACCCCACAGGCGTAAGGAGCGAGTTTCACCCTCCTCCCCTCTCTATCCTCACACACCCACTCCAGCCTGTCACTCCTGCTAACCTGTCAGGCTGTGTTTTCAATTACTATCTTTGAAAAATGTCCAGGTGGACCCATTAAATCAATGAATGCAATGTGCTCAACACAAGATAATAGCAATTCTGTGGCCTTCCTTGGGATAATTGGTGATACCAGGGGTGTTAAAAATCTAAGCCTGAAAATCATTGCTTTGAAGGAGGGAAGGACAACTGAGCCATTTTTTTCTATTAAAATGCATGAAATTTAAATAATGTCCCCTTTCTTCTGGGTGCCCATCAACCTTCCATTTTTTATGCACTGAAAAGTCTAAATATTTATTAACTTCAATTTACAGAATTTATTATAGCTGTCTTCAGCCAGGGCATGTATATGTTTTAAAAATACATGGCACTTTAAAATTAGCATCATTTATAAATAATTAGGAAGTAATTGTGTTTTATTTTAAAGATACAAGATACTTAGCTCAATGAAATAACAGAAAAAAAAGTGGTTCTTGCTGGTTGACCCCTAGTCAACAGGTTTCTATTCCTTGAATCAGCTGGATACAGCTGGCATCATAGACAATCAGAGTTGGTGGCATTTGAGGAAGTGCTAGCTGGCCCACTTTAACTGATCCGCTGTCAGAGGGAGCCGAGAAAAGTCTCTCCAGAAAGTTTGCTTGTAGCCACGTTCTGGGCTATCTGGTTGTGCTCTTCTGTGCATTCAGAAAGCTGGTTTTGTGCTCTTGTGGAGGTAGATGAGATCTCATCCTTAGGAGGATCACCTTTTCAGGTGGCCACGATGCAAAGATTGGGGGCCGTGGGGGAGGGGAAACTTTGGCCATAATCTCTATAATCACCCTCCTCAATTTTTGACCCAGAGAAAGTTGGAATTGATACCGTCTCTGTCTTATTTGGAAGGCTCTGACAGCTTCAGCCTGCTCCTCCCAGCAGATACCTATAAAGATGTTCTGAAATTGCCTGTGTGTGCTTCTTAATGGCCATATCCCACAAAAACTGCAAGTGATGAAGAGGATGCTATGTCTTTCCTCCCTGTCCCCTTCATCACCATGCTTTGTTATCAACTAACACAGTTTTTGGAGATAATATTAAGGGGAAAAAGCCAACAAAGGAATGTAATTTGAAATTCCACCGTGCAGAGAAAACCACTTTTCCTAGGGAATATAGACCGCTTTCAATTTATGCAATCATCTAGTTTTCAAAGGTCTGGAGTAAATCACATTTCGTAAACACTGAAATGCTTTAGATTTGCTTCCACTACTTTTGTATCAGCACCAGCAGTGTTACCATTCCCTTTTAAAATGATTTTTTTTTAAACAGAAAAAGACAAGATCTTTAGAACTATTGAACCACCTGTGACTAGCCACAAACTTTGTATGAAGGACGAAGTATTTTTTTTTCTTTTATGCCTTCAAATAGACTGCTAGCCTCTGCCTTATCACCGCTGTGCAGCTGCAATTAGAATGCAGGAAAGGAAAATGGCACAAACAACAGGGGCCAAGCGGTCGACTCCTAGGACCCCATGGCAGCGGGACCAGGCGTGGTGGCTGCTGTGGGCTCACTGGCACTCCCCACAGTCTGTCTGCACGCTGGGCTACTTCGTGTTGTACCCTGGGTGTGAGAGTGTCCAGTCTCTAACATTAAATTTCGCCTTTCATGGAGTAATTTGCATGAAACAATTTTGTGTCCATTCTGTATCCCACAGCCTGGTGAACATTTGTATACTTAACAGTTTTATTTAAAAAAAAAAAAAAAGAAATGCATAGTGTATATACCACTTGGTAACTCACTTTTTTGTTGCCAAACATCTCTTTACATCCATAAATAAGCACAGACATCATTAAAAAAATATTCCATTGTATGAATCTATGACAATTTGTTAAACAGCCTCTAATTACATGGGCCTTTGGGTGTTTACACTTTGGGCTGTAGTGATGCCTCTGGTTGCCAGGGTCCTGTTCCTTGATGGACCTACCTCTGGTTGCAGCCACAACTGCAGTGGTGAAGTGTCAGGGGAGCGCAGACTCGCCGGGCGCTGAGAGCCAAGCCCAAGGCAGCATGGGCTTTCCAGGGCTGAAGGAGCCCAGAAGCAGAGGAGAAGGTACTGTGCCCTGCCCCCAGGCACCCTTCAGCCAGTGGAGAACTGAGCTGGCGAATAAATGCTCCAACTGCCTGTCCTTCAAGAGGAAAATTCCAGAGGCCCATGAGGGTACAATGCAGGAGACCAGAATTCAATCCCTCGGTCAGGAAGAGCCCCTGGAGAAGGAAATGGCAACCCACTCCAGGATTCTTTCCTGGAGAATTTCATGGACAGAAGGGACTGGCAGGCTACAGTCCATGGGGTCGCAGAGTTGGACACCACTGAGAGACTAACATTTTCAGCTTTAACAGGGTAGGATGAAGTCTAGCCCTGGGAACCCAAAGCATCCACCTTATTATATTTGTTTTTCCTTCTTTGCTACTCTCTCTCTCTCCTGCTTTTAGGATCATCTTGGAAATAAACTAGAAGGAAGTGGCAACCCACTCCAGTATTCTTGCCTGGAGAATCCCATGGATGGAGGAGCCTGGTAGGCTACAGTCCATGGGGTTGCAGAGAGTTGGACACAACTGAGTGACTTCACTTCATCCAGGCAAGTCCTGCTCTTGGGCTCAAAATCAAAATAGAGACTATGATAAACAGTGACACATAAAATGTCCTTAAATGTACATCTTGGCCATTGACTTATCCTTAGGATAAATTCCTAGAAATGTACACTACTGAATCAAATGGCAAGAACTTTTAAAACCAAGTTCAAACTAGTGCTCTGTGTAATGGGGCTCCTAAGTGTGAGGGAATTGGTTTTATTTGCCTGTGCCTATTCAATCCCAGAGCTATCATGAAGCAGACTCTTCCATCAAGAAGTGAAGCATTGATACTAACTTCCTGAAGTCTTTTAAGCCACCCTCCCTGGAGGCCCTGAGAATCCCTGCCTTATGCTACCCTAAAATCATGATGAATGGAGTAATTGGAATGCACACCCACTGTCTCCCAAACAGACATCTCACTTTATTGCTTGGTAGTTATTAAGAATGAGTAGTAATTTTGCTGCTGAAAAGACTACTTATGGGGAAAGTAAGAAATAAGAAAAACATTCACTCATAATTTAAGCCACAAGGAAATAAAACCAACCACAAGATAAAATATCTGTTTCCCAATCTTTATATCATGGTGGCAGCAAAAGTCTTAATTATAGGTAGTGAAGTCTCTGGATTTTATTTCTTACCCAGCATCAGTGGTAAGAAAAGTATAAAAGTAACTGCTTGGCGTTGTGCAGAAGGAGCTCTATATGCAGGCACTTACACGGGGGGTGGGGTGGGGGGATAGCAGAATCCTGTCGCTAGAGAGAGGACCTTGGAAAGACAGTGTCAGCGCCAAATTGGATAAGCAACAGCCTTTCCATGAGGAGAACTGCTGAGCATATGTTTGCATGTATAATTTATATAAACACATATGTGATTATTTTTAAAAATAAATGAACTATTCATACATCATTTAAAGAGGCAATGCACCTTTCTGACATCTTTCAGGAAGTCTATTTTATTTTACTTTTGTATTTTTTGGATAGAGAGAAGTCCTATTTGACTTTTGAAGGCCAAGTAGTACCCAGCATACCAGAGTCTAATGTACACTCCCTGCCTTCTTTTTTCCCCATCTGCATGATGAAATCTCAGCTCCTCATGAAGTCTATTTTAAAAGGGTATGTAAAATCTTTCCCTTGGCAAACACTTGCAGGTTCCGCCCTCTTGAATGGTTTCCTTAAAAAGAAAAAGAAAAAAAAAAAAATAAAAAGCTTCCCTTGGCCGTGTTTGCCTCAACATCAATAACCAAGGCAAGGCATTCTGACTGCTATTTATTCTGTCATAATTACTATCACGAAACTTCCATGATTACAGCGCTAGTAATTCTGTTGATTATAAATAGCACTAATGCTGTAATACATCAGCAAAGACTGGCAGCATTATGGAGACGTGGTCCATACGCACATGGATAGTTGGACCTTGGAGGATTATAGTTGAAACTTTTCCCAGAAAGCGTTATCCCCACATGGCCTCTCTTTCCAATGGCTCCAATAAATGCTTCCTTTCAACGTTACTACCCTGCTCCCTGCTCGGTGTCTCTGGCCTTCTCCAACGTCCTTCATGCAGTCTGGGCTGTGCTTTGTATTCAAAAGGTAATCCCTTGATAGTATATGGGCCTAGTAATGTCTTGGTTTCCTGCATTTGTTAAAAGCAAGGGCAGTGGATTGTGAAAGCATACTAGACTCAGCTCTATTTCTGTTTTAACAGCGATGTATCTTCCTTTTGGCAAGAGGTTTATTGAGTGAATTCTTGCAGCATTAGACCTTTCTCTGTTGTGAGGTTCATTTGGTTTTTGTTTGAGGGAGGAGGGCAAAGGGTACAATTAGACTTTTACTCAAAATACTCAAAATGCAGAGAGACTCTGCATTTAGTATACAATTTCAGTTTTCAGAGTCTTTGCAAAGGGTCATCTGGGCGAAGAGAATTCCCCTGTGGAATGATGTGTTTCCACCTTCCCTGAAGCGTACTTCTCTCTGAGGAATGATGCTTTCATTTAAAATGGTGTGTACCGAATAAAGCTGACAAATTTCCTGTTTTCAGCTGTCTACCTAGTTCTTGAGGGCACTTTTTTTTTTTAACATAAATCTTTCTTTATTGATTCAGAACTAGAAAAATGTATAATGCAGCAGTAACATTTATTAACAAAGGAAGTATGTTTTTGGAAATTCTCTAGTTCATGGCATGAATGTGTATGAGTCTGTGTATATAAAAACTCCTTTGATTCATCTTAAGGCGAGTTAAAAAAAACAGAACTATATAAATTAGTATGCTGGTAATCAAGGCTACAGTTTGATATTTTATGAGGTCATTTTCCGCTCATATTTGGATTCAGTGGCCTTATATCTAGAAGTTTTCAAGGACAATAAAAATTCCAAATATTCTGTTCTGTTGTTAGATCATTTGTCCTGATTTGAAGGTACAGAAAAGATGCCACCTTAGGTAAGAACTGAAGACAAAATAATTGTAAAACATGATAAAAAATATACAGACTGTAGGAACTCTTATCCCAACCTTTCTTTCAAAATATGTGTTTGTTCTACTTGAAAGAGTTTTGAAGCAAATAAATCTTTTGTCTCCTAAGTTTATTTCAAATTAAATTTATATTCTGCCTAAACTTCTAAACAGGTATATGTAGACCCCAAACAGGTGCAAATACTGAAGTATATTGACAACTAGCTGTCAAGTGCAGACCCAACTTAAACAAAAAGTGGTAGATTTTCAGTCTGTTATTCTATTTTCAAAGGAAGCCAATCCCATTGTGCTTAGTGCTCACAAATAAGTCCTAGCTTATTTGTAGCATAAATTTATCATCTTAACAAATAAAATCAATCTTCCTACCTTACCTGACAGTTCCCCAAGCAGAATTGAGGCCCTCTGGCAAGATTACTGAACATTTTCTAAATAGCCACAGACTTCAGATTCTTGCATTAATTGCTACAAATGTCAGGTAGAGAGATTCTGATTTGCATTTTTCTTAGACCTACTATAACTATGAAAAGGCTTTTGATGAGGCTCAGAAATTTGGATGAAAAGTAGAGTAGAATATATCCAATGACTCCAATGGCTGCTTGGGTCCCCAGGCCAAGGCAATGAGTTGGTTTTTATTTCATATTTGCTCTGAGTGAGGATCACATGACTTAAAAGAAGGATGTATTATATTGATTCCAATGCTTCCAGAATATTGGTATGTCTTTAGAGAAAAGAGGAAGAAAAAAGGGCCTCTCTTGAGAGTCACTTGGTGCTCACATTTTTTTTCAATTTGAGGAGTGCTTGTTCTGTGTAGGGCTCATCTTCAAATCCGAATGACCATGAGGAGATTTGATTACAAATTTAAACACTCCAGAAAGCACAGCCTGCTCAGAAGGTAGGCAGGTCAGGCTGTTTTTTTTTTCCCCCACACTGGTTTGACTCAATCCTCTGGTGGCTCAGATACAACTTAAGCATGATTAAACTTTAGAACAAGATGCCAAGAGGATTGTGAAATCTTCATGCCTAAAATTAGGAGTGACAATCACTTGGCTCAGATGGTTCACGAAGACAAAGGTTTGAGCTGGATTACTTCTAAATGCTGGTCCCCGTCCCATGCCGGACCACTATGAGAACACCACTCCTCAGCAAAATGAGAAAAGTGAATAATATATCATGTTTTTCCATAAGTTAAATTTGTTCCTTTTTAATTATAGATTTTATCTGTAATAGAACTCCCTTTGTTTGTAACATCACATTGTTGCTGGTAGCTGGAAATTAATTTTCCCATGCCTTAGCTTAGAAAAATAAAAAGTAATCAGCTCCATATCAATTCCAATTTCTTTTTAAATGTTTTAATGGCCCTTGAAATCCAAAATTCTGCTAACCACTGGTCTAGATAATCTTCATTCAACAAATGTTCCTTCATCTGCCTGCTCTTATGTCATACAAAGGAAAAATAATAACTTTGTCCCATAGGAGAATGAAAATAATAAAATCAACTAACACTCATTGTACATGACACCATGGTAAGTGCTCTAGGTACATTACTTTATTTAATTTTTGCAATATTCTTCAGACAAAGATACTCAAACAAAAGCAATGGAAGTGGGATTAGCAGCAGTCACCTCTGGCATAGGATCCCATAACTGACCTGTTTTTGTTCTTATCTTCCTAAGAAAACAAACTATTAATGGTACTTGCAAGAAGGTAGCGTGTTACCAGAGAAACACTTGAAAGTTTCAAATGTATTGCTTTTTATGAAACCAAAGCTTGAGCAGTGAGGTAGGTAAAAACAAAAGAAAAGGGGGGATATTATAAAAATTAGTAGAATGCTTTGATGTAGGGAACCCTTTCAATCAGTCACTTTTCAATAATCAGAGACCATGTGTCCAGAAGGCCTGATCTTCCAATCTCAGCTGCATGTGGCATCTGCTTTCATCTCCTAGATTCATGTGAGCACTTCTGCATATGCCGAAGCACTAAACGAGTTATGAACAGGAATTGGCATCTAGCTCATTGTGAAGATCAATTATAGAATAGAAAAATAGTAATTTTCTTTTGATCAAGCCACTTTAACATTAATTCCAAATTCAAGATCAAGAACAGGAAGGCAGGTATATGCCAAAGCCATTTGAAACTGCTAATACACCCAATCCATAAGTCACAAAGCCCCAAATTGGATGAGTTAAGTCATCATTTTCACACTACTTTTCATATGTAGAGTGAGATGCCATGCTGCTGCTAAGTCACTTCAGTTGTGTCCAACTCTGTGCGACCCCAGAGACGGAAGCACACCAGGCTCCCCCGTCCTTGGGATTCTCCAGGCAAGAACACTGGAGTGGGTTGCCATTTCCTTCTCCAATGCATGAAAGTGAAAAGTAAAAGGGAAGTCACTCAGTCATGTCTGACTCTTAGCGACCCCATGGACTGCAGCCTACCAGGCTCCTCCAGCCATGGGATTTTCCAGGCAAGAGTAGGAAGGGTCTATAACCCCTAGAAGATAATCAGGTAGCTGTTACTATCAACAGCTAGTATTGTGTCTCTCTTGCCTGAAAATCATGTACTGGAGCTCTAAACCCCAGTGTGATAGTATTTGGATGTATAGACTTTGGGAAGTAATCAGATTTAGATGAGGTAATGAGGGTGGGGCTCATGTGGTGGGATTCAGATCAGATCAGATCAGTCGCTCAGTCGTGTCCAACTCTTTGCGACCCCATGAATCGCAGCATGCCAGGCCTCCCTGTCCATCACCAACTTCCAGAGTTCACTCAGACTCACATCCATCAAGTCAGTGATGCCATCCAGCCATCTCATCCTCTGTCATCCCCTTCTCCTCTTGCCCCCAATCCCTCCCAGCATCAGAGTCTTCTCCAATGAGTCAACTCTTTGCATGAGGTGGCCAAAATACTGGAGTTTCAGCTTTAGCATCATTCCTTCCAAAGAAATCCCAGGGCTGATCTCCTTCAGAATGGACTGGTTGTATCTCCTTGCAGTCCAAGGGACTCTCAAGAGTCTTCTCCTACACCACAGTTCAAAAACATCAATTCTTCAGCGCTCAGCCTTCTTCACAGTCCAGCTCTCACATCCATACATGACCACAGGAAAAACCATAGCCTTGACTAGACGAACCTTTGTTGGCAAAGTAATGTCTCTGCTCTGAATATGCTATCTAGGTGGTGCCCTTATAAGAAGGAAACACAAAAGCCCTTTCTTCACTATGTGAAGACACAGCAAGAACGTGACTTTCTGCAAACCAGGAAGAGAGGTCTCACCACAGCGCAGCATGGTGCCCTGATACCAGACCTCTAGAACCATGAGGAAATAAATCTCTGTTGTTTAAGTCACCCAGCCCATAGTATTTGTATTGGCAGCAGAGCTAAGTGCTGTCCTTAGAGCTGTGAGGAGATAAGTCAACTACAGTGGAAAGAAGTAATCAGCACTTTTTGACTGAGATTTGAAAAAGGAAAAGCAACCTGATCCCAAGATACCTATGTCTTTGGGGAAGAGATGGAAGAAGGGTCTGCATCCATCAGGGACAGATGTCTGGCATGATTCTGACACAGATCTAACCTAGAGAGCTGTGATGCCAGCAAGCAAGCAAGGAGTGTTGTCTGTAGTCAGCTCTGACACAGAGATTGTCTGGGCCATCCCAGAGAGCAGAGACCACGCCAGCGCTGGCTCAGTCTGTTGTGATGCTGTGATGGCTCAGCCTGGGGCCCGTTTCCAGGACAGCCAATGGGCAATAGCAGAATACAGTAGCAGGAATGGTGGCAGAGAACTTTACTACCTCCTCCATGATTCCATGTAGCTAACTCCTCATATGTCATGTGCAGCCTGTAGCCTGAGATAGCTCAGTGGAAGAGGAACACTCAAAAGGGAGATAACAGATTTGTTGACCATCTGGCATAGGGAAACCTAAGCTTGTTTGTATTTTTAATGGGAGAAATAGAGGTTTGTGTATGTGCATGTATATATACATATATTTAATCTATATTTGAGGCTTCCCAGGTGGTGCTAGTGGTAAAGAACACTAGCCAATGCAGGAGACATAAAGAGACACAGGTTCAACCCCTGGGTCAGGAAGGTCCCCTGGAGAAGGGCATGGCAACCCACTCCAGTTTTCTTGCCTGGAGAAGTCCATGAACAGAGGAGCCTGGAATACAGTATAAAGGGTCGTGAAGAGTCAGACACGACTGAAGCGCCAGCATGCACACACACACACACACACACACACACACACACACCTCTATGTTGGGACCCTTTGTTTACTGACCTGTTATAATATAAATAAAGGAAATGTTTAGAAATAATAAAAATATTTTGAAATAATAGAAATAAAGGGAAAAATGGCTTTTTTAAGGACAATCATCAACTCTGAAAGTTCCACAGGGGCAGTACAACATGGTGCTTCAGAGCCTGGGCCTGGCCCCAGGTCCCCTGGGTTGGAACCCCAGCCCTGCCAATTCACTAGCTGTGTAACATGAAGTAAATTCCTTTATCTCCATGTGCCTCATCTGTTACATGGGTATAATGCTAATGCCTTCCTTCAGGAGTCACAATGAGTGTTAGGTGTTAAGTATTCAAAACTACACCATCGACAAAATTCATTCTTAATATTATTGCCAAAACTAGTATTTTATAGAACAAGTTGCCAGGACTCAGAAATAAATCCCTGAGGTCACAAAGCAATTTAGTGTCATTACTATCCGTAGCATGTTAGGGTGACCACCCACCCAACTTTCCCAGGACTATCTTGATTTTAGCATTGTAAGTCCTGTATTCTGAGCAAAGTTGCATATTTGGTCAACTCTCCTGTGATGAGGAGAAAGTCCCCTGGAGAGGGATCAGCTGAAGGAGGTCCTAACCATTGGAGAGATTTTCTTTTGGAAGGGAGCAACATTACCACTGAAGCTGTGACTCCAAATCTGAGTGCCTGGTGTGAGACTCTGATAACAGTTAAGAAAGCATCTGTTGAGTTGTGTGTGACCATACAAAGCAAAGTTTCTCTAATAATGTGTTAGTCTGGTGGTCAGGAATTTTCCAGACAGGCTTTCTATCTTCTGAGTGACTTCTAGCCATGCTCATGTGGTCTGGTCTCATAAGCTGAAGTTCTGTCCTGATATTTACAGAATGGAATTCTGAATAATAATCTAAGATTGCATTTGTAGAATATTTATCTCCAAGGAGCTCGGTGTTCTTGGCAGTCATTATTTAATTAATCCTTACCCTGTCTCTGTGCGACATAGAGCAGGCAGGTGTAATTATCTCTGTTTAGCAGACTACGTGACTTGGAGTCATGCCTGATTACAAGGTGCCTTGGAAAGAGATGTGCCACTCTGATACCAGGTTTGATTTGGTTCCCAATCTTTTTAGGGAGACTGAGACTTGATGTGACTCTAGGGAACCCTACAAGAACACTGTAAATGTATTCCATCTCTCTGTGCTTGTCCCACGCTTTGTTTGGTCACTGTGTTGGACAGCTTGTGCCCCACCGGCAAGACATTCAGCCTCTAGAGATCAGTCAACTCACTCCATTCCCCGCATGAAAGACGTTCATGCTCTCCTTTTGTGTGAACTGCGAGATCTTTGCTGACTGATTAAATAATGGATTAATAATTGAGAAATGCCATATAACTCAGCCCACACCTTTGCCTCGGGAGCAGTCAGTCCAAACAGGAAGGGAATCCGTGAGGGCAGGAATTGATTTCCCCATCAGAAGAGCTGGGCACACAAAGGTGGTGCTAAGAATAACAAAATGGAATAACTGTCAACATGCACTGAATTCTTAAGGCACACCAAGCATTGTACATGTATCGGTGCTATGGATTCAGTGTTTGTGCCCCGCTTCCTCCCAAATTCATACGTGGGAACCTAATCCCCAGTGTGACAGTATCAGGAGGTGGGGACTCTGGGAGGTGATCGGGGTGAGGGCCCTGATAAAGGATGCCCCAGTTGGCCCCCTTGCCCCTTGCATGTGAGGTCACAGAAGATGGATGTCTACGAAGCAGGCTGCAGGTCTTTACCATATATCGAATCTTCCATCAACTTGATTTTGGACTTTCCAGTCTTGGGAAACGTGAGAAAGAAATGTTGGTCAAGTCACCCAATCTGTGGTAGTTTGTTATAGCAGTCCAAACTGACTCAGATAACCAATTCATTTAATCCTCACCAACAAGGCAGAGCTACTTTTTCAGATAAGAGAACTGAGGCACAGAGAAATAAAATACTTTGTGAAAGCTTACAGTGCTAGCAGGTGTCAGCGCTAGGATCTGAACCCAGGCATGCTGCCCTCAGAGACCTCAGAGGAACCACCACGCTTCGTGACAGCAGAGATCAAACAGTTCAAAGATCATTTTCTCCTGATTAAATGAAACTCATGTCCTGCCTAAAGGATAAACCCAGCAGCCATATGTCTCAGGGATTTTCACCTCCTCTGACTAGTGGGAGGAGGGTGTGACCAGCGAGGAGAAAGTTTTATCTTTCTAACCGGAGCCCAGAAGGGGTGACGGTAATAGGCATAGCAGCAAGGTTGCCAGTATCGAAGGCCTTTCTTGGCTTAACTAGTTTTCCAAACTTGTCACTCAGGCTAATCGGAAATCAACATCATTATTCTATGCCCAGCGCCTCCACATTTATCATGGTTTGCTCCAGGGGCACCAGCTCATCATTTATTGTGATGTCAGCTGCAGCACCTTCGTTTGTCCTTGTGCAAATCGGGGAAGGTGGGGTGGGGAATCCAGAGAGAGGAAAGATTTTGGAGGTGCTCAGATAGGAAGGCGAAGGCTGTTTCATTTTGGAATATTTTGCACTAGTTCCAAAAAAACAGAATTGTCACCATGGGTCCAACGCACACCCCAGGGTAAGTAGCCTCTATGAGCATTTGTGGCCATAGGTACAGGGTCTCATAAGCACAAAGCATTTACAATAATGAGAAGTGCATCGATAAAAGCTAGTTTATGACAATTCTAAAGCCTTGGACATCATCAGCAAGGTCTTAAATCAGGCCTCATAGGCAATTCCCTTCCATAGTTGCTTTTTTTGAGGTTGCCACCAATCTGCTTGGATGAGAACAATTGGGAAAAACTGGTTTCCATTTCCTTTTCATCTTCAAGCCTCTATAAACTGGCATATCACTTGCCAATTTGGACATTGCTAGTGGCTCAGCTGGTAAAGAATCCACCTGATTCTTTACCTGAGGAGACAGGTTTGATTCTTGGGTGGGGAAGATCTCGTAGAGGAGGAAATGGCAACCCACTCCAGTATTCTTGCCATGGACAGAGGACCCTGGCGGGCTACATTTCATGGGGTCACAAAGAGCTGGGCACAACCTAGCGACTGAACGACTTAGACAATCAAAAATACCTGAAAGTCAGCAATGGCATGTCTTACTGAAGCTGCCTCTGCCTGCTTCAGATTCACCAGTGATTCTCTCGCCATGTTCCATCCAGTCTCCCAGTATCCAGTCAGCTGGAGGCAGGTAACAGATGAAGGTGAGGGGCATAAACACTGATCTGGCCTCACCACAAATCTCTTCCTCAACACTGGCTTCCTCACTCTCTGACACAGAACTGCTTTTTTTCTGAGTCAGACTCCCAAGCCTCATGTAAAGGACTGAGTTCCTCCCCAGCTCTGCCTGGATCTCTGGGAGCCCAGCAATTCCTCTGAGGCCCTGGGACCCTTACCTTCCCACGCCCTGGTTTTCGCCAAGCTTGCAGCATGGACTGATGGGCTACGGGAACTGGTGATGGTGCCAGAGTGAGATAGACTAAGCCCTGGTCTCTTACGAGCAAAAAGAGATGAGCAGTAAACAGACAATAAGTGTTGGAATTTCAGGACAAGAAGACTGCTCTGAAGTGTCAAGAAGGGTGAGGAGGTAAGAGTGATGAGACTGTGGAATGGAATGCAGTTTTGCCCCAAACCCCAGTCTGCTGCCTGGGGCCCCATCAACTAAAAGAAACATCACACTCCCCTATCTTGACAGGGCCCCATGTCACAGCTCAGGGAAAAATGAAAATGCCAGCATCTTGTTTAAAAAGTATTGAGTTTCAAGATCATGAGAGCAGAGAATTAAACCAAGCTCAGCGCCCTGCACATGTACACAGGCCACCAACCACCACACCTCCATGTCTCGGAGGGACCCCGCCCCACTCCTGTTGGGCTCAGTTCAGCCATCAGAATGTCTCTCTGCTTCTATTGCCATGAGAGGCATTGCCTGTTTGCCTCTATGTGGCTGGGGGTTGCCAGACCTCTCGAGCCCAGATCCCGTACTCCTACACTGCCCACCAGCCCCACCCCAGCCTCCGGGAACCTCGCCCAGCATGCGCTGTGCCATGTAAGCCCGTCCATTTCCAGGTTATTTCAGATTATCCTTCCTCCCTCCCCCAGGCCTTTCTCATTTCCCATTCTCCACTCCTTGGCACCTGCTGCTCCTCAGTCTTGCAGCTGGCAACAGGATTAGGTCAGTGGACACCATTGATGTTAGTATTTGGCTTTGCTTTCAGGACCTCTGGGCATAATCCTCCCAGCGCCCTTGAAGCCGAGAGCTCAGAGGGTCACTCACATTGAAAATACGGCTGTAAGGAACCAGCCAGCCTGTCCACTCGAGAAACACTGTCCTGAAGACGCTGCTGTGGGAATATTCATTGGGCTCTTTAAAGGCATTTCAGCACCCAGGTTTCAATGTCATGTTCATCCCTTCTCTGCTGCTGCTACTGGTGAGATGAAGGGGAGGGTATAACTGAGTACGTTTGTTGAATCAGCTTCTGTGACAAGAGAGATAACAAATGTGAGTCAGAAAGTGAAAGGAACAGACCTTTCAGGAAGCAGCAGCATCCTTTTTTACTGGCAAGGAACTTGCAGCTGAGTCACGTGGGGAGAATCGGGCCGGGTAAGCTTCTTTAGTATATAGGAAGAAGGACGATAAGGGCTCCTGCCAGGGACTCACTATTGTACATGTAGGAAGAAGGGAACTGATACCCTTTCTAGTTTAGTAATAAAGAGGATTAAAAGTGTGCTTTCAGAACTCTGTGAGCTCTTTTTTATATTCTGTAGCAATAGGAAGGCATATAGATTAACCTGGTTCCATCTTCCCATCACAGAATACCTATGAAAAAAAAAAAAGATGTCTTAATTTTATGAGTTGATATGACTTAAGCATATTCAGATAATCTGAGATAATGGCCTATTATTTTGGCAAAATATGTATATATATTAAAGCCTGCAATTGGTTCCTGCTGAAAAGGAATTTATCCAAGGCACAGTTTCATTCCTAAAATGGAGACAAAGACCTGTGGAAAAGGGCAAACTTGAAACTATGACTTTGACTCTCTCTCCAAGCCGAGGAAGATGCCGGGCATGATGTCAGGATGAAGGCAGGAGGAGGAAATGCCCAGCGGGGAAGTGGCCACACCTGGTCTGACCCCTAGTGCCTGAGAGTTCCCTGTGCCCACATGCCCTCCATGCCTTTACTCTATGTTCTCCCCTTCTCTCAATCCTCCTGTTTTGCTTTCTTTATCTTGACCCATTTCCGGCTATACTGTCCTTGATCTTTTTGTTTTGTTTATTGTTTATTGGAGTATAATTGCTTTACAACGTTGTGTTAGTTTCTGCTGTACAACATCATGAGTCGGCCCTATGTATACATATACCCCCTCCCTCTTGAACCTCTTCTCCCATTCACCTATTCCACCCCTCTAAGTCATCACAGGGCGCTGAGCTAAGCACCTTGATCTTGAAACCCACTCAAGTGTCCACTTTCATCTGACTGGCTTTAGACTCCTTTCTGGTGAATGGCTCTTGGCCCAGGTCATCTGCAACCTCCAGACCCACCCAGGTGTGGAGCTGAGCATTCTTGGATGCTTCAACTAGGGCAGGGGACTCCCACCTATCCCTTGCCTTCCAAACAGCGCCATCTCTTACCCCGCACCCTCTCTCCCGGCCCTGAGCCAAGCTTGCGGCTTTCCCCTCCACCTCCAGCTCAGCTTGTACCAAATATTTCTGTGTTGTTGCTGTTTAGTCCAGAAGTCATGTCCAACTCTTTGTGACCCCATGGACTGTAGCCCACTAGACTCATCTGTCCATGGGATCTCCCAGGCAAGAACACTGGAGTGGGGTGCCATTTCTATCTCCAGGGGATCTTCCTGACCCAGGGAATCGAACTGCATCTCCTTCATTGCATGTGGATTCTTTACCGCTGAGTGACCGGGGAAGAACCATATATACATAGTTCATGGATAAACATCATTGAACAAGAGCAGGCAAATTATTTTCTACTTCTCTTTCTTGGGATGCTGCTGCTGCTGCTGCTAAATCACTTCAGTCGTGTCCGACTCTGTGTGACCCCATAGACAGCAGCCCACCAGGCTCCTCCGTCCCTGGGATTCTCCAGGCAAGAACACTGGAGTGGGTTGCCATGTCCTTCTCCAATGCATGAAAGTGAAAAGTGAAAGGGAAGTCACTCAGTCGTGCCCGACTCCCAGCGACCCCATGGACTGGAGCCTACCAGGCTCCTCCGTCCATGGGAATTTCCAGGCAAGAGTACTGGAGTGGGGTGCCATTGCCTTTTCTTCTCTTTCCTGGGATAGTTTTTCCAAAAAGTAATATTTTTTTATTAAGCCCAGATCCTGTGAGTAATATACGCACAAGTGCTCTGAAAACTGTAAGTGCTGTGTAAACATCAGCTATTATGGTTCATCTGAAAGAATATCTCTGTAATGGCAAGTAGAAATAAAGCCCTCACAAGAGATATATCTACTCACTTTAGCTTTTTGTTTTAGTTTTCTTAAAACATTCATCAGATTTCAAACACCATTTAATATTTGAAAGTTCCCCTTATCCATATTTTTAACCATCTTGATCTTAAGGAATTCCATTCAGCACATATGCCTATTGTATGAGATTACAAACTAGTTCCACCAGAGTCTGCATGATCCCAGACAGGCAGGCTACAGGCCAAATAGAGTGTTTCAGCCTTCTGGTAAAAAACCTCCCTAGGATAATTTCCACCACAATCTTTGTTATACCTAAAGTAAGCTCTGATGTAGGGCTCCCAGGACATGTATGTAAAGAAATACACCCATGGACCTTTTAAGATAACCACTCAGTACTCTGTTTCAATGATTTACCAATTAAAATTTTTTCCCAAATTACTTTTGCTCATTCCGTTTTTATTGATCCAGAATATACATGATAACAGCACAAGATTTAATTCTAAATCAAGGTTTTATAAGCTCTTTAGTGTTGGCATTAATTGAAATGAGCCTACTTCATCTAAAATGTTTTCTATTGCTCCCATGTCGTTGTCAGTAACACATTTGTCTGTTTTGATTCTCCGTGTTTGTTCAACGCTCTGTTGGCTCCCTCTACGGCCTTATTGAGGTCTGAGTAGAACACACTGAAACATGTTTGGGAGTGTAATTTAGTGAGCCTGTTGTTGTTGTTGTTGTTTTTTAAGTATGCAGTGAGGAGTATTTTAAGAAGATATTCATAGCGTTACACGTACTGTATGTGCTAACAGCTAGAGCTTTTGTGGTGTAATAGTTAAGTCAATAAGGGCATTTAAATTGGGTCACACTCAACTTTCAGCAGTTGATATTATGCTACCTTGGTATTTTGCATCTCATTTTCACATCACATTTAACTTGATAAAATTAATAAACTTAAAATAAAAATTTTAAAGTATACGTTTCCATGAAAGAAGTCCATCAGATTTAATAAGTAGTTCTTAAGCCCAATTGCCCATTAGAATCACCTGGGGAATTTCTGAAATTCTGCACGCCCAGGTCCCATCTGTGTGTGTGTATGTGTGTGTGCCCGGTCACTCAGTCGTGTCCAACTCTTTGTGACCCCAAGGACTATAGCCCGCCAGGCTCCTCTGTCCATGGAATTCTCCAGGCAAGAATACTAGAGTGGATTGCCATTTCCTCCTCCAGGGGATCTGTCCAATTCAGGGAGCTAACCCGTGTCTCTTGCATCTCCTGATTGGCAGGCAGGTTCTTCACCACTGAGCTTCCCTGGTGGCCAAGAGGTAAAAGAATCTGCTATTCTTGCCTGGGAAATCCCATGGACAGAGGAACCTGGCGGGCTACAGCTCACGGGGTCACTAAAGAGTTGGACACAACTGAGTGACTAAACAACAACAGGACCAGACCCCATCTAAGACCAGTTAATCCAGATCTCTAGGTCTTGATTCTCAAGGTGTGGTTCCCAGACAAGAACTTCAGCATCACCTGGGAACTTGTGAGGAATGTAGACTTTTCAGGCCCACCCCCGATGTACTGAATCATTACACTGGGGCTAACGGCAGGCCTGGGGTCCAGGCATCTGTGCTTTGCAAGCTCCCCAGGTTACTCAGATGCTCAAGTTCAAGAACCACTGCTTTAGGTACCAAGTTACCTTTTTTAAAAAGCTTCCAGAGATTAGAATATACATCCAGGGTTGAGAATTACCAGAATGGTAGTGCTGTAGGACTTCAGAGGCATAAAAAAGGAAGAAATTGCTGGAACAGAAAAACACACCAAACTTCTATTTATAGGGGAGCTGCCTCCTACACCCCAAATGCGGTGCTGAGGAGAAAAGCAGTCAGTGTAGCTTGCTGAGGTCATGCTCAGGGACTGGAAGAGAGGGTCCATGGCCTGGGATGGGACACTACCCATGCCTCCCCCCACTGCCCCCATCCAGACCAGCTCCTTCCGGTCAGGATACAGAGAAAGCAATGAGAACAACTGCCCAAGGGACTCAGGACTCACCTACAGCATCAGACAGCATACAGCACCGCCTGGAGAGAGTATTTCCGACCAGATGGTTAAATCTGGGAATTCAACTACATAATATTTTATTTGAACTTATTCCTAGTAAGTTTGATTGAAGTAAATACTCCAAGTGATTGTCTCAAAGAACATTCAGATACATACATAATTATGACAAGCCAACAAATGCTTCCACTCGATCAAGCATTCAGATTGAATACAATAAATCATTTTCAACAATTCTTTTGAAACTTTTCTTAGGAGCAGCCCTTTAAGAGACTGATAACAGGCATGTGGAAAAATACAGGGAGAATCAATTTATACCTTAAGTTGTTAACAATTAATTATCCTTACTAAATTCTTGGTAATGAAATGTATTAAAAATAAAATATCTATTTAATTTCTGGAGTATGTCAAGGCTGTATATTGTCACGACGCTTATTTAACTTATATGCAGAGTACACCATGAGAAACGCTGGACTGGAAGAAGCACAAGCTGGAATCAAGATTGCTGTAGAAATATCAGTAACCTCAGATATGCAGATGACATCACCCTTATGGCAGAAAGTGAAGAGGAACCAAAAAGCCTCTTGATGAAAGTGAAAGTGGAGAGTGAAAAAGTTGGCTTAAAGCTCAACATTCAGAAAACTAAGATCATGGCATCCGGTCCCATTACTTCATGGGAAATAGATGGGGAAACAGTGGAAACAGTGGCAGACTTTATTTTTGGGGGCTCCAAAATCATTGCAGATGGTGACTGCAGCCATGAAATTAAAAGACGCTTACTCCTTGGAAGGAAAGTTATGACCAACCTAGATCGCATATTGAAAAGCAGAGGCATTACTTTGCCAACAAAGATTCGTCTAGTCAAGCCTATGGTTTTCCAGTGGTCATGTGTGGATGTGAGAGTTGGACTGTGAAGAAAGCTGAGTGCCAAAGAATTGATGCTTTTGAACTGTGGTGTTGGAGAAGACTCTTGAGAGTCCCTTGGACTGCAAGGAGATCCAACCAGTCCATTCTGAAGGAGATCAGCCCTGGGATTTCTTTGGAAGGAATGATGCTAAAGCTGAAACTCTAGTACTTTGGCCACCTCATGCGAAGAGTTGACTCATTGGAAAAGACTCTGATGCTGGGAGGGATTGGGGGCAGGAGGAGAAGGGGATGACAGAGGATGAGATGGCTGGATGGCATCACTGACTCAATGGACGTGAGTCTGCATGAACTCCGGGAGTTGGTGATGGACAGGGAGGCCTGGCGTGCTGCGATTCATGGGGTCATAAGGAGTCGGACACAACTGAGTGACTGAACTGAACTGTATAAACTGAACTGTATAAACTGAAGTGTATACATATTTACTAGATATCAATAGAAATTCTATTTTTACTTAGGATTTTTAAGCTTACCGTTGCCAGAATTTTTAAGCTTATCTTTGTCAGGCACTTTAGGGTTAAGTAATTTTTCATTGAAATCACTTCTCTCAAAAAGAAAGGAAGCCTTGTATTTAGACCCTGTATTTTAAAATGTAAAATACATTTTAAGAATTATTTAAAATAGAATTACCTTAGAAAAGAGAAAAAAAATAGGTATTAGATTCAAAGTCAGCTCACTGTGGTAAAAACCTAAATTGAAACCTTCTCATTAGTCTTCAACCAGAAGGCCACCTCCTCCTTCGTACTCTGGTTGCATGTTGATGAGATTTTATTTAGGGCCACTTTAAATTCCACTTTGTGTCTGGAAAAGATACCATCTGATGTCTGAATCATCTCTGCTGTGTGCCTCTCTAAACACCTCTAGTGACATGAAACCCACCCCCTCCTGATACAGAGCAAGCATCCTATTTTTGTTTTGAAGGTAGAAGATTACTTTTCCATGCTGACCCTCCCTTTATCTGTCTTTCTCTCATCCACATCTGTCCTGCTTCTGGCCTCTGGTCTCATAAACCCTGTCTAATTCCTCCACAAATATACTAAACCTACACATACTGGAAAATTGCTACCAAGAAAAATTTGACTGAGATAAAAGTAAAGGTTTCTACAGAGACCTAAGGAATAAGCTGTAAAAATACAAGATTGGAACAGCGTGAGTCAACAGCCCACATATTTTAACTCCAATATACAGAGAAGGAAGTTGAGGCTGAAAACCATGAATGAGCTTGCAGCTCAAGTGCTAGTCACTGGTGGGACTGAGACTTGAGCCCAGACAGTCTTATGTGAACTTCTGTCCTCTTCCCACCTCTCCAGGATGCCACACTCTACTCCTTCACAGTCTTTTTGAATTTCCAATTTAATCCAGTTTGTAATCTTCCTACACCTGCACTCTCAGTATGATGAACTGTTTACTTGGCTTCGCAAAGCCTCTCCTGTTAGAGTATGATATATTTTTTAATGACAGAAATCATGTCTTTTATTTAGTCTAATATTCCCACAGTATCTTCCACATTAGGCTTCCCCGGTGGCTCAGTCGGTAAAGAATCTGCCTACAGTGCAGGAGAGTCGGGTTCAACCCCTAGGTCAGAAAGATCCCCTGGAGAAGGAAATGGATTCTTGCCTGGAGAATCCCAAGGGCGGAGGAGCCGGGTGGGCTACTATACAAGGGGTCGCAAAAGAGTTGGATACAACTTGGTGACTAAACAACAGGAGCAGTGATCACCCACACTGACATGTGCAAAATGCGTTTACTGATATTCAATGAAAAATCAAATCTTTATTTTGACAATTTACTCTCTGTGAAGCAACAGAAGGAAAAAGAAAATTATCCCAACCTAGAAATGTAAATTCGTTTTTTTCTTTTCTTTTTTTTTTAAGTGTTGTCTTACATTACATGTAGTTACTGATGCCAAAGATATGTCTTGGTTAAAAACTTGGTACATTTTTTCCCCTAAAGAAACGAATGCTTAAGTACAACACTAACAAATGCCTAAATATTTTGCAGTCTTTCATTTATTTGATTAAACACACTGCTGATCTTAAGCATGTTTCTCTCTTCCAGTCTTTCTTTCCTCCAGATCTGTATATAAATTCCTTCCATACACTTTCTCCATAATAAAACGAGTCTCCTGGCCTCCAGAATCAGTTACATACTCCTCGGCACAGTTCAGGGCTGCATGATCTTGCTCATTTCTCTCTCTCTGCTCCTCTTGCAAGGACCGTGAGCTCCCACCACACAGAACCAGGTGCCCTTCTCCAGGCCCATGCCAAGTTCTCCTGCCCTGAGCTGGCTGTATTTTCTCTGCTTTCCTGTAAAACTCTGTAACAGCAGCAGTTTCTTTACTTTCTGTTCTGTTTCAAACTACTAAAAAATTTCAAAAAGAAAACCTTCAAACCATAGATTAATCTAGTTCTTAATATGACTATGGACACTACTGCTAAGTCGCTTCAGTCATGTCCAACTCTGTGCGACCCCATAGACGGCAGCCCACCAGGCTCCCCCGTCCCTGGGATTCTCCAGGCAAGAACACTGGAGTGGGGTGCCATTTCCTTCTCCAGTGCATGAAAGTGAAAAGTGAAAGTGAAGTCGCTCAGTCGTGTCCGACTCTTAGCGACCCCATGGATTGCAGCCTACCAGGCTTCTCCGTCCATGGGATTTTCCAGGCAAGAGTACTGGAGTGGGGTGCCATTGCCTTCTCTGATGGACACTAAAAAGAACATATTTCAATTCCTGGTTATTCCTTCCATAGGGAGAGTGCTGACAATGGAATTGCCATCGATTGTTTCAGGCTGAGCCTTATTGGCCGGGTGTGATGGTTAATATCATGTGTCAACCTGACTTGGCAGAGGGATGCCCAGATAGCTGGTAAAACATTATTTCTAGACATGTCTGTGAGGGTGATTCTGCAAGAGATTAGCGTTTGACTCAGTAGACTGAGGAAAGTAGATAGCCGTCAGGAATGCCTTGACAGCTTGAATAGAACAAAAAGACAGAGGAAGAGAAAAGCTTGCTGTTTTCTCTTGAGCTGGGTCATCTATCTTCTCTTGCCCTTGGACATCTGTGCTCTGGTTCTCGGGCCTTCAGACTCAGACTGAATTACACCTCCAGCTTTCCTGGATCTCCAGCTTTCAGATCGTGGGAACTCTCAGCCCCTATAATCACATAAACCAATTTGGGGGATTGTTCAGTTGCTAAGTTGTATGTGACTCTTTGGACCCTGTGGACTGCAGCATGCCAGGCTATATCTATATCTATATATATACACACACACATATATGGGCTTCCCTGGTGGTTCAGACAGTAAAGAATCTGCCTGCAATTCAGGAGACCTGAGTTCAATCCCTGGATCCAGAAGATCCCCTGGAGAAGAGCATGGCTACCCATTTCAGTATTCTTGCCTGGAGAATTCCATGGACAGAGCAGCCTGCTGGGCTACAGTCCGTGGGGTCGCAAAGAGTCATACACGACTGAGCAACTAACATTTTTCATACACACACACACACACACACGTATATATTGGTTCTGGTTTTCTGGAGAATTCTGAAAAGGTACTAGGAAAAGTCTACTGACATGGCTTCTTATGAATATTCTGTTCTATCCTTCCACCAAGTGGTGATATTGAGGAGAATGAGGAAAAGAGTGATAGTTAACTCTTACCAAGGGCTTACTCTTTGCTACTATATGCCATGAGTCTAAGCTCTTACTTGTATAATTTCATGCACATCCCTCTAGAGGTCTGTGAGGTCGGTGCCGGCTTCACAAGAAGACAGGCTCAGAGAGGTGACGTAGCTTACCCAGGGTCACAGAGCAAGGAGGGATAGAACTGCACCTAAATCCACGTAGCCTGATACAGAGCTCTGGCTTGTAACCACCATGAAGCACTGTCTTCCCAGCTTCAAGGGTCTGTGAGCACCTACTTTGGGTAGGTGGGCTCATACTTTATTTTCTGTATCAGATCTGCCCTAGGGTCCCAAGGATTCTGGGATGACTCCCCACATTGATGTGCACAGAAGTGAAGCAGGTGCTCAGATGTCATTGTGGTTTCACCTGTCTGTCCATGGGAACCGCCTCATGGGCCCTTTCAGACCCCGGATCCCCTTCCCAGAGATCCTAAATTAATCCGCGATGAGGCAGCCATGCCCATAGTTTTTAAAGGCTGGAGATTCTAATGAGAACCAACGTGGGTCCAGGTTGTCATAAATAAATGAACTAAGACTTTAACTTCATTGAAGAGGAACCCAGCTTCACTCCTCCCAGTGCAGACCGTTCTCCAGAAGGAAGCAAGCCCACTAGGACCGCCATTCTCAATCTCCAGGCACATTTAACACCCGGGGGTTAACTCCACACCAGAGCCCACTTGCTGGCCCAGAGGAGGGAAGAGATGCACGCAGGGCTGGCCGAGAGCTCTCGGCCAGGGTCCCTGCTGCACTCCTGACCTGGTGAGGGCCCAACACGCAGGTGTAATCAGAATTTCTTGGGGGATAGTCAGAGCAGATCCCACAGCAGGCACAGCTTCTAAATTTGTCCTCAAGAATGATTAATCTGTTTAAGCAAATTCCTGGAGCATAATTAAGAAGCTCTAATCAAGGAAGGAGATTGTTATGCTGCAGCCTCGGGTGCTGATTTGGCGGTAGGCGCTCGTGACCAAAAGACCGGAATAACCTAGAGGAGCCGGTGAAGGTGATGGAGCTAGCTCCGCCAGGCAAGTAGGAGGAATGGATGGCTGGAGGCCTCTATATGGAAGGGGAGAAGGCAGAGGGCTCAGCTGACAGAACCACGCTGAAGATCAAGGGCCATGAGCCTCGAGGTCACACCCCCTGATGGGGAGACCCAGGCTGTTAATAGCTTTGGAACAGCAGCTGTGTTTGTGGAGATGATGTTCTCAGGGGAGGGGAGGATGGGCTGCTTAGTCCCTGCGAGCTTCCAAGGTTGGGGGAGTGAGGCCAGGGACCCTCAGGGAGTGTTAAGGAAAGGGGGCTGGGGGCTAGGCTGATTCTCCAGCCTACGCCTCTCTGTAGATCTTGTCTCTGGGACCCAGGAAGTGACAGTGATAGAGCCCTCTGCAAGAACTCCCCAAGGCCTAGCATCACAGAGGGATTCATCCTCCTGTCTGCGCTGGGCAGGAGGGCTACTGCTACCATGCACAGAGTCTTTTTTCCTTAATTTATTTACTTTTAATGCAAAGATAATTACAATATTGTGTAGGTTTCTGTCATACATCAACATGGATCAGCCATAGGTACACATATGTCCCCTCCCTTTTGAGCCTCCCTCCCAACCCACCCCACCCCTCTAGGTTGTCACGAGCCCTGGTTTGAGTCCCCTGAGTTGTACAGCAAATTCCCACTGGCTCTCTATCTTACAGATGGTAGTGTGTATGTTCCCATGTTACTCTCTCCATGGATCCCACCCTCTCCTTCCTACCCCTCAATCCGCTGAGTCCATAAGTCTGTTCTCTATGCAATACATGCATAGAGCCCTGAAGGGACCTTCTTGTCGGTCCTGGGTCTCTGACTGCAATGACAGGCAGAGTTCCCTCTCTCCTCTCCCCTCCCTTGCACAGAAGAGTGCGGTCCACTCTCAGGTGCTGGAAGATGCCTGGGGGACAGTGGGGAAGGCAAAGGGAGAGAACCTTCAGGAAAGGCAGGAAAGGGCAGAAGGGGGTTTACTATTTTTACTCTCATCTCTGTCCCTGGCTTGATCTGCACCCACCACAGACCCTCCCTACCTTCCATTCAGTTGTGCTGTGCCACCCCCAGCCTCTGGATAACACGCATCACATCTCCCCTATCCCCTCCTCGAATCCAGCTGCCCCAGGCCGGGCCCACATTGCTGATGAAAACATACAGTCTCAGTTGGTTGGTGCTCTAATTTCCTCTTAACCTGCATGAGGCCCATTAGATTAAGCACTCATGACACCCAGGCTCTTAAAAGAGAAATGGCTTGGAGGGCTGCATGGTCAGCATAGGAAAGATGGCTGGGTGTTTGTCCAGCCCCTTCCCTGCTTCTGGGGGCTGGAGCTCTCTCACGTAGCTCAGCTAACCTGAGGGGTCCCTGCAGCTTCAACAAGGGGGAAGACATGGGGACACTACAGATAAGATGATAAGTATCTTACAGATGGATTATGGATAAGATGATGGTGCCACCTGTGAGGCACCTCGATCACCTCCAGCACCTGCTCAATGGCTTGGCTCCCCTGGTGAATTGTTGCTTAGTCACTTAGTCCTGTCCAGCTCTTTGCAACCCCATGGACTGCAGCTACCAGGCTCCTCTGTCCATGGAATTATCCGGTCAGGAATACTGGGGTGGGTTGCCATCTTCTCCAGGGGATCTTCCCAACTCAGGAATCAAACCTGTGTCTCCTGAATTGGCAGGTGGATTCTTTACTGTGGAGCCAACTGGGAAGCCCCACTGGTGAAATATATTCCCTTTCAGGGCACAAGGACATAGTTTCTGAATTTAGAGGCCAGGAGAGAGAGAAGTGGAGTCAAGTGCATGAGGCCAGTGTCAACAGGCTGGAGACATGTTTTCTAGGAATTCAAGGGAGATACTTGACTGGATGGGAAGGAGAACGCTTCCCTCTGAAGCAGAACCACGTCTCTCTCTCGAGGTGCAGCCTCTGTCCAAGGACATGGCCCTCTGCGATGAAATGAGCAAGAACAGCAGCTTGAATATCCCTGAGATCGGGGCCTTCCTTCCCACCTCTAGCGCTGGAGTTCATCTTCCCCGTTTGCCAATTCAAGGGCCCTTTTGAGGAGCTGACACATCCTGATTCCTATTCAGATGTTTTCTAAGGTTTGTTGACTAATACTGAAGACAGATTCCAACTCCCTAAAGAGTGCAGCTACAGGACAATGTCAACAGCATTAATGCTCAACAAACACAAGATACGTTTAACTCAAATATTTAAATACAAATGCTCTGTTTTGGTACTGCGCACAGATGAAAATGCTCTGCGGCATTTAACTGAGGCGATCCAGTGAGAGACATCAATGCTATTAAATAACCACAAATGTTTGCCTGGAAAAATCCACTGAGCTGTCATGTACTGACGCTGATTTTTTTTTTCCCCCAAATTGGTTGTGAGGGACAACTTGCCTCCTGAATGATGTGTCGTTCCACTCCCACTGGGCCTGAAGTGTGCCCACCAGACAGACACAGAGAGCCGCTGGCACTGCGCACGTGGGCTGGCCTCACGAGCAGGTTAGGCTCTGCCCTGCCCTTCAGACTGACAGCCCAGCGCCTCTCAAGGTCAGAGCCCAGGGAACTCAGCTGCGCAAAACATATGGTCCTGCCTCCAGAGTCTTTGATATTCTTGGCCGGAGCTCACTGAAAACTACCAAGATATAACACCCCGACTTTCAGGCCAGATGTTCCTAAGGGGAAGGGTCAACTGAGAATTTTAGAGGCCTGGAGCTTGAAAAAAATTGTGGCTGCTCTTTTTACCATATGTTTCAAAATAATATACTAAGATACAAGAGCAGTCGAGACATTTTGGGTGCCGTCAACGACACATAAATATCCTCTGCCAGGTATCTCCCCTTTGCCGCCTCATTCCACTGTCCACCTCTCTCTGTCCGGCTCTGTGTCCTGGGAGGCTAAGTAGATGGACTGTTCCAACAGGTTCTCTTGCTCTTGGCTTCCAGTGGGGTTTGACCATTGGGAAACAGAGCAGAAGATGAGAGGGTGGGAGGAGAGGGAAGTCGTGTCACTGTGAGCTGACTGTGGCTCCATCACCTGCCCTCCCCACCTAGCTCTGTGTATCTCCAGGTACAGGTCACCCTTCCAGGACTAGACCCTTCATGTCTGGAAGAGACGGGGGTTACAGGGCCCACTGTTACTAGCTTGAGGACCATGCTACATTTTTTGTGGTTTCCCTATTTTTTGTTCAATAATTTTCTAACAGAACTCACATTTGCCCGATGCAATTGTGTCATTTATTTCCAGCTTATGTATGGGGGTGTGTGTATGTGTGTGTGTGTGTGTGTGTGTGTGTGCATGTTTAGTCGCTCAGTCATGTTTGACACTCTGCAACCTCATGGACTATAGCACGCCAGCTCTTCTGTCCTTGGGATTCTCCAGGCAAGAATACTGGAGTGGATTGCCATTTCCTCCTCCAGCGAATCTTCCTGACCCAGGGATTGAACCCACATCTCTTGCAAATGTCAAATTATTTCAAAACCATTTCCTTGGTGCCCCATCTTTGTTAATGCCTTAAGAATATCCTGAGTTTTTTCTTGGGTAATCCCGAACCTCAAATGAGGGCCAGTGTGTAATGTATACAACTTGCCGCTATATTGGGTCTACCCCTAAACCATTACACCAGGGTAGATGCACTAAAGTACAGCCAGCCATGGGCAACCAATGTTGAAGAGGATGGAATAGTCAAAGGCAAAAGAATCAGTACTTTTCTTACAAAAATCCGGAGGGATTATGATTTCTAATTTAGTATTGCTAAAGATCATAAATGATTTAATTGCAAACATCTACTTAAATAAAAATGATTTGGACTTCAGTTATTGTCAGCTGAAACACTGTAAAAAGCCTAAAACCTGGGAAAGAAAATAGGAGTAAATTATCAAATTTTGTAACATTTGTGCTCACTAGGAAATCCTCCATGCCTTCTCTCTCTCCTGATGCCACGGTTTGCTTCCCACAGAAATGAAACAGAAGCGAGCCCTCGCTCCACAGTCCAGGATGTGCCAGCCTGCTATTTATTACCTTTGATTTCCTGGGTCAGGGATAGAGATCAGATGACTCATCCTGATTCCAGGCTTAGTTTAGTTATCTCCCCTGGGAAGCCATCCTGGCTCCTTCCACTGTGCTCCTCAGGCATTAAAAGGATTAGTAATTTTATATCATAATTCTCAGATTTCTGTCTTTCTGGCTTCCCTGCAGGTTGTGATTTTGCTGACAGCAGAAATGAGGTCTATCCCCCTATTATCTCCCTCATACACCTCAAGTCCCCCTCCTCAGTTATTTGCTGAGAGGATGGATAAATGAACTTGTGTGAGAGAAAAGGTCTATCACTTTGCAAGATAGATTCATTCTCCAATTTTTTTTCCCAGATCCTATAAATGTCACATTCCCAAACCTGATATACAACAGTGGTGCAGTTTGGAAGTAATTTTTTCCAAATCTAAAATACTGAAGTGGTCTAGTCATCAAACAGGACAAGACCCCACCAGCTCTCCTTTGAGGAGCATCAGGAGTCTCTGGTGATTATACATTTTAAAGCACTCTTTCATATTTCATAGCAAGTAGGAGAATGCATGTAAAATGAGGTAGGTATCCCCCTCAGAGGAGAACTCTGTTTATTTTTATTTACATGCAGTGTTTGCCAATCTTTTTGTATATGGGCCTAATCAGGAAAAGGAAAAATGTACCAAAGACTTACTTTTTCCATTCAAAATAGGAAAAAAAAGTCCCCAAAGGAAGGAAATAGTGGGGTTTTTCTTTCAGTTACTTACTTTATTAAACAGAAAAAAGCCAATGAAAAAAATCAACATGACTTTTTAGCTACTAACCTGTTCCATTTTGGAGATATTTGAGAAGTAGACACACAAAGGGGATGTTCTCATATTTATTTAATTAATAGACTTTATTATTTGTACTGGTTTTAGGTTTACAGAAAAACAGAGCAGAAAGTACAGAGAAACCCATAAATCCTCTCACTCTTCCAGCCCTTCTGCATTCCCCGGCCCCAGTTCCCCCATCATTAACTTCTTGCGTTGGTATGGTGACTTTGTTGTGATTTGTGACATGGTCCACTAAAATTCATTGTTTACATAAGAGTTCCCTTTCTGTGATGCACATTCCATGGGTTCTAACGAATTCACAGTGTCACGTACCCATCATTACAGGATCTTACAGAAGAGTTTCATTACCTAAATAGGCCCTGTGCTTCACCTGTATACCCTTCCTCAACCACTGATCTTTCACCATCTCCATAGATTTGCCTTTTCTATAATGTCACATAGTTGGAATCATACAGTATCTATGTAACCTTTTCAGATTGGCTTCTTTCACTTAACAATACACGTTTAAGTTCATCCATATCTTTTCCTGCCTGGATGACTCATCTCTTACTCTTGAATAATATTCCATTATATGAGTGTACCACAATTTATCTATTTCCAATCAAAGGACAGCTTTGGGTAATAATTTGTTTGTTGCTTCCAGTTTTTGGCAATAATTTATTTGTTTGTTTAGCTTCTATAAACATTCACGTGTAGGTTTTTGCAGGACTAAATGTTTTCAACTCCTTTGGGAAACAATTGTTGGATCATGTAGTAAGCCTATGTTTCACTTTGTAAGTGACCGCAAACTGTTCCAAAGTGTCTGTACCATTTTGCATTCCCACCAGCAATGAAAGAGAGTTCGAGCTGCTCCACACTCTTGTTAGCATTGGTGTGGTCAGTCTTTTGGATTTTGGTTATTCTGATAGGACTATAGTGGTATCTCGTGTTAATCTGCAAGTCCCTAATGACATCAGATATTAAGCATCTTTTCCTATACTTATTTGCCATGTGTATATTCTCTGCCACCTCTATGTCTTATCTGTTCAGATCACTTACCCACTTTTTAACTGGGCTGTTTTCTTATTGTTGAGTTTTAAGAGTTTTTTGTATGGTTTGAATACAAATCCTTTATCAGATATGTTTATAAATATTTTCTCACGTTCTATGGCTAGTCTTTTAATACACTTAAACTTTTCTAATTTTTTTTTTTTGCAGGTGCAGTGTTTACATTTTATTAACCATAGAAGATACTTTTTTAACGAGTCTAATAGGGACATTAACTTTGCAAAAGCTGATGAGATATACAGTCTTAAATACAAGCACCAACACAGAAAGGATATTGTGTCAGTTCAGTTCAGTTCAGTCACTCAGTGGTGTCCGACTCTTTGTGACCCCATGAATCGCAGCACACCAGGCCTCCCTGTCCATCACCAACTCTCAGAGTTCAACCAAACTCTCTAATTTTTAAAGTATAATAGAATTTTAGAATTTACAAAACTTGTTCAAATGTTGTATCTCATTGCATCCACAAAATTATTCTTGGATGTAGATGTTACAATGCCCTCATTAAAGATAAAGACACAAAGAGGTGAGGTGATTTGATTCTGGTCACATAGGAGTTCAGGGTAGAGAGTAGAGAAGAGGGGAAAGATTTGCTTTCATCACTGGAATTTGAGGGCTGCCTGTGATATGCCGGCCCTGTGCTCACTAGCGGCTACAGGGCTGTACAAAGTAACTTCCCCTACTCACAGCCTGGCTGTCTGACTCCTGGGGATGTCAGCTCTCTGCTTGCTGTGATTCTGGTTTTCAGAGATCTCACATCTAGCATCCTCATCCCACATCTGTTAATGGGTGATGGGATTCAGGACAAGGCAGCCCAAATCATGCCACTTTGGCATATTGATTGTTTCAAAATAAAGTTAGGACAGCCAGTACAAGAAGGACACTCTGACCCTCCTTTGTTCTCCTGAAAGCAGGAAATAAATCTCCCATGTGAAAGGTAGCCTCCCTGCACAGGAGGAAGAGATGTCCTTCCCACCAGAGACAGGAATTTGAGACCCAGAAGGCTGTGTAAACAAAACTTGTAACTTCACCAATGCACTACCCCAAGTCCACACTTCTTTATCTTGCCAATTCTTCACAAATGTATCATTTATACATTTTATACCTGTCTAAAATGTATAAAAGCTGCCTGCTTTGGTCACTTCTTTGAGTTTCATATTTTTTAACGAGCTCTCATATGTAGTGAATTAAATTTGGTTTTCCCCTGTTAATCTGTCCTATGTCAATTTAATTATTAGGTCAGTCAAAGAACATAGGTAGAAAGAGGGGAAATTTTCCTCCCATCCATGGGGTTACTCTCTCCATCAGGTCTCAGCCTCCTTCCTGGGGTGTCTGTGGTCTGGATCCCATTGGTGTGAAGCTATTTTGAGACAAAAGAGTTCAAATTTTTTTTCCAGAGTCCAAGGTGATTTCCCTTGAAACACCCTTCCTCCCTTGGCAAAATGAACAAACAAGCAAACCACAGCAAACAATACTAAAACAAAACAGTGAACCCTCTCCCTGGGAGCTGACATTACTGCATTTTGGCTCATGTGTGAGTGAGCACATCTTCTAGGGGATGTTGATCTCCATCTCACTCCGGTCTCAGTCCTTCCAGAGATGGGAACCACACTTTGAGAGTCATGGCACGTGGGGTGCGTGTGTGTGTGCTCAGTCCTGCCCAACTCTTTGCTGACTGTAGCCCACCAGGCTCCTCTGTCCGTGGAATTTCCCAGGCAAGAATACTGCAGTGGGTTGCTATTTTCTACTCCAGGGGATCTTTCCGACCCTGGGATCGAACCAGTGTCTCTTGTGTCTCCTGCACTGGCAGGCGAATTCTTTGCCCCTGCACCTGCTGGGAAGTTCCATGGCACATTAGGAAGCTGCCTAAACTCAGTGTATCACTAGTGTTGTAAAGGAACCATGATGATACCTCTGTACTATAGAGAATCCCAGTGAACAACACCCATGTACAGGGACCCCATGCCAACTTCTGCCCACCAGGATGCTCAGGTCCAGCCTGAGGCAGCGTCAGGGTCTCCAGGCTTGCATCTTCCCCAAGTCTAGAGATTTAAAGTTCCCTTTCTTCTTGCTCTTGCTGAATCACATTAAATAAAGACAGCATTAGCAGCACAAAGAATTTAATGAAGTGGTTAATGGTGTGGGTGATGTCAACAGGAATTTGGCAACATCTGCGAGGATAATCTGAGAGAAATAATCAAGAGTTGACAACCCTTCTTTCAGAAAGCAAAATTGCCTGGTTCTGGTTATACCAGTAGTTATTGGCTTCCCTGCCTGCAAAAATGTCACAGTAATACCAATGGGGTTGTTTACACAAGTGGAAAAAATCTGACTCCTTGATAACATGTTGCAGTTGCAACCCCTTTAATGATACTCAGAGGCCTTCCAGTAAGAGAGAAATTTCCTCCAAACTAAGAGAGCAGTTGTCCGGAAACAGTGTCCTTCCTCACTAGGGTTATTTATGTTCATTGGGCTAATGGTTTTTGTCCAGTAATACATTTAAATTGCTTTTCATTTTACAGTTATGCTTTGCTATCACATTTCAGAAAGTGGCTTCTCTTCCTCTGTATAGCCGGCAATTTCCTCGAGTATGCAATGACAGCATTGTCCTTTTGAAGTCATTTGAAATAGACTCAGTCTCAGCCATCTCTCGGGAGAATATTCTCTGGCTGATCATCATAGCCAAGTGGAAAGTACAAATGAACTCGGGCTGTCTGGTCCTTTCTCTCTCTGGTTCCCTGGAGGCCCTGCAGCGGGGTGATGGCGAGCCTGTTGATCTGGGATGGAGCCCAACTCTCAGAACTCTGACGTTATCTGAGACACAGGCCCCCAGCTCGGGTGTGAGAAGTGCAAGGATGGAGAGGAGACACTGCAAACGATTTATACACTGAGTCACACTTACATGGTAAGGATGACAAAGAAGAGAGGGCTCTGTAGAAACGAACACAATTAGGCTTATGCCACCTTGTAGCAGAGATTGTTCAGTTCAACTGACAGCTCATGGGGGCAGTTGGGGGAAAAAAAGTCTGCTTTTAAATCTAGGGGGAAATAGGTGGATCAGGCTGTGAGATAAATCTGAAGCACATATATAACTCTATTCAAATATATGGGGTAGTAACTGTGATATAAGTGCTATATTAGCTTTATTTTTAAAAAACAGAAGTATAAATTTACACGAAGACGGATCACACTTTTGCCTGATTTTCAATCCGAGAACTATGTGTATATTGCAAATTTTGAAGGTACAGGTATACCTCACTTTATTGCACATCACATACAATGCAATTTTTTTTTTTTTAACAAATTGAAGGTTTATGGCAACCCTGGGTCAAACAAGTTATTTTTTTCCAATAGCATTTGCTGACTTTGTGTCCCTGTGTCAAGTTTTGAAAGTTCTTGAAATAGTTCAAATATTTTCATTATTGTTACATTTGTTACGGTGATCTGTGATCAGTGACCTTTGATGTTACTACAGTTCCCTGACAGCTCAGTTGATAATTAGCATTTTTTAGCAATCAAGTATTTTAAAATTAAGATACGTACATTTTCTTAGACATAATGCCATTGCACATTTAATAAACTACAGTATAGTGTAAATGTAACTTCTACATGCACTGAGAAACTGGAAAACTCATGTGGACTCACTTCATTGCAGTGGTCTGGAACTGAATTCACAATATCTCTGAGGTATGCTTGTAATGGTTTAAGTTAATATGAGGTTAACATTCAAGTTTAAAAGTTTTAACCTTACTGTAGAGTTGACTGGGAAGCAAAGAAAAGGGACCAAGAATGTAAACGGCATTGCTCATCAGTGGCAGTTTCATTTCAGAAACCTCGGCTCTGCTCCAAGACGCGGAGGACTGTGGTGGCAGCCATTGCTCCTCGGCAGGGAAAGGTGAGCCCTGGGGAAAATCTGCTCCCTGCTCCGTGAGGCGGGCATCTTCCAGGGCCCGGCCCGTTGTGCGATCTTGCCACTTGGTTGGCTCTACCTTGTCTGTGACTGTAGGTGAGGGCCTGCTCTTCCCCAGAAATACTATTCATCAGCTAATTCATGACTCCATTCATCTTGCCACCACCAATTACTGACGTTGCTCTCTGCAGTCGGCTCAAAAGCTGGGACAGATTCTGTCTAAAAATAGATAGTTGGCTGAGGAGCAGGTGGTCGTGGTTGTGGCAGGCAAGAATGTTACACAAAAGCGACTCGGAAGGGAAAAGTGCACACCCGGACCAGACAACCATTTGTTTTTTAAAAGAAGGCATATGGAATATTGGATGTGTGGGTAGGAGTGAAAGAGGAACCCTAAAATAGTAATTCACATGGACAAATGCCCAAACACAGAAGAAAAAGATCTTGGTCTGATTCCAGTTTGAGTGGTGTTCCTAGGGAGGATTGTGGCATGCTTTAGAGACAACCCCTCTGCATTCCCTTTCAAACTTCAGTGCCCATCTGGTGAGTTGGTGCAGGTGTTTGAAGACCCTTATCTTCTGTTGCTTCAATCACAGTCCTCAGCACACAAGTGCTGCTCAGGAAACATTGCTTCATATGTGACCCACTCCTTTGAAGTCAGATCTTTGGGATGTAGGGCTTCCCTGGTGGCTTAGATAGTAAAGAACCTGCCTGGGGTGCAGGAGACCCAGGTTCGATCCCTGGGTAGGGAAGATCCCCTGGAGAAGGGAATGGCTACCCACTCCAGCAATCTTGCCTGGAGAGTTCCATGAACAGAGGAGCCTGGCAGGTTACAGTCCACAGGGTTGCAGAGTCGGACATGACTGAGCAACTAACACACGTACACGATACTTTGGGATGTGGGGAGAGGAAGACCAATGAGGACTTTTAGCAACACAGATCCCACTGACTTGAGTATTTGGGGGTCACAGAGAGACAGCTGATGAACTTTAATTAAACTCTTTAAACTTCCAAATTCAGACACTAATTACAGGGCAGTTTCCATATCTAAGAGACAATTTAATTCCTAAAGCAGATGATTTGGAGTTAAAGGATTCTTTTAACTATTAATCCCTAAAATGGGAATATGGATTTGGGTGTGCTGAGGTAAATGTTTAGTTTGAAAAGCAAAGGCACAGCTTTCAGTACATAGGAAGTAATCCTCAAGAATCCTAGATAAGAATAGGTTCTTCCTATAGTAAAATTCTCTTGAATGGCTGAAGACTAGCAAAAGATTCACTTGCCCAGTTGAGATCCAAATTGAAATGGTGGCTGCCGCTGCTGCTGCTGTTAAGTTGCTTCAGTCGTGTCCGACTCTATGCGACCCCGTAGATGGCAGCCCACCAGGCTCTCCCGGCCCTGGGATTCTCCAGGCAAGAACACTGGAGTGGGTTGCCATTTCCTTCTCCGATGCAGGAAAGTGAAAAGTGAAAGTGAAGTCTCTCAGTTGTGTCCGACTCTTAGCGACCCCATGGACTCCGGCCCACCAGGGTCATCCGTCCATGGGATCTTCCAGGCAAGAGCACTGGGGTGGGGTGAAATGGTGGCAGAACACATTAAAAATGAGAATTTTTCCCAATAGACCCATGGAGAAAGGCATTTGTTCAGTCACTCACGCAGCCATAAAAACCTTACAGATATCCTCAGTGGAGAAGAAAGAAGGGGAATAGAGAAAAACAGCTTTTGTGAGTAGACAAAAGGCACAGCTTTTTGTGGAAGTGGGAAGATGTGCTGTTTTAGCAAGATGCAAGAGCTGGGACTCAGGTGGGAAAAAGATACACAGCCCAGCAAGAAGGAAAAGTGAGGGAATCCTACTATCTGGCTCCAGGATCACTTCTCTAACCCTAAAGCAATCAATTCTCCAACCCTAAGGACTACAAGGAGATCCAACCAGTCCATCCTGAAGATCAGTCCTGGGTGTTCATTGGAAGGACTGATGCTGAAACTCCAATACTTTGGCCACCTCGTGCGAAGAGTTGACTCATTGGAGAAGACCCTGATGCTGGGTGGGATTGGGGGCAGGAGAAGGGGACGACAGAGGATGAGATGGCTGGATGGCATCACCGACTGGATGGACATGTTTAGATGAACTCCGGGAGTTGTTGACGGATAGGGAGGCCTGGAGTGCTGTGATTCACGGGGTCGCAAAGAGTCGGACACGACTGAGCAACTGAACTGAACTGAAGGCTGACTGCTAAAATGTGCTTCTTGACCCTATGACTTCTGATATCCTTAGGCCATTGAGCCAAGGCTGCAGATGTGCTATCTAACTGCACATCAGTCCTGGAATCCGTGTAGCTGGGAGGTTCCATACCCTGGGACATACATTATATGCTTGTAACATGAATCTTCCTCAGAGATCTGATAAATTAAAAGAATTTTATTCTTTCAAAGTAGAACAGGGAATTCCCTGGTGGTCCAGTGGTTGAATCTGTGCTTCTATTGCAGGGGCACAGTTTCAAACCTTGGTGGGGAAACTAAGATCCCACATGAGAACAGTATCACACACCCATTTTCTTAGTCTTCAAAATGCAGATTATCAAGTTCCCAGGTGGCTCAGACAGTAAAGAATCTGTCTGCAACATAGGAGACCCAGGTTTGCAAAATCCTTGGGTTGGGAAGATCCCCTGGAGCAGGGAATGGCTACTCACTCCAGTATTCCTGCCTGGAGAATCCCAAGGACAGAGGAGCCTGGCAGGCAATGGCCATGAGTTCGCAAAAAGTCAGACACAACTGAGTGACTAACACTCACTCTCTGGTGGTTAAGACTGTGATTCCACTGCAGGGGCACTGTTTCAATCCCTGGTGGGGAACTAAGATCCCACAGGCCATTAAAAAAAAAAAGTAGAACTGCATCAAACACCCATTTTCTTTCTTAGTCTTCAAAATGCAGATTATCAAGTTTTGCATGAATTTGTATGTAACTCCTTGCTGTTTGTTGTCCATGCCCAAGTTCATCTGTATTGCATTTCAGTGGACCAGTTCTAACCCCAGTAGACCACACACCCTCAAGCCTTGTTGGTGCTTAGCAGGTCCAACAGCAGGCACCCATCACAGAACTGAGGAATGACTGGGTTGTTGGAGAGCATGACAGCAATGTAATGGACATACCATTGGGTAGAAAACTCTTTTGGAGCTAAAACAAGTCAGGTGAACTAATTTTTATGGGTTTTGAAACAGAGAAGTGGATGAAGCACTGCTTTTATTTATTTTTATAAATAAAAATTGCACATTGTATGTAATTTTTGTGTGTTATACTGTATACTGTTTGTAACTCTATTGTATTTATTCCAACAACACAGTTTTGATTTTGACTGACATGCAATACAGGTTTAATGCAGGTGAGGCTGGGCTTCCATGTGTTAAATACTTCATATTCTACTTACAAGAAGGGTTCAGTTTTTGAGAACTTGTCAAAAATATCACTTTTATTTTTAATACACAGCTATAAATACCTAAGCCAAGATACAGTAATGGGAGAAGTAAAAGTTTTAAGTTATTTTATAAAAGGTCATCTAAATTTCTCCAGTATTCATCTCCAAGATTGTATCTTGGAGGGAAAAAAATTTTAATTATATCAGTATTGCTTTTCTATTCAATATATTTCAAACAAATGCTTCATAGTAGATAGCAAATTATTAGCTATTTTTGCATCTACTAAGTATATTGCTTTTAATGTATTTTCAGTGCCTTCATATTTTATTTCTGGAAGATAATTTTTATATTTAATATGTCTTTCATAAGCACCACAGATATGATGTCCAATAGTAGAAAAAAATCAAGACATACTCAAGTATATTTCTTGGAAGTATTTCCATTCTGACATTAAAACCATTTTGATTTTGGCTTTAAAACCACTTTTAGACATTGAACTTTTAAAGACCTGTTTGTATGAGCTTTCCCTCTCTCCCTTTCATTCTCCATCGTTCTCAAGAAACTTTCAATCCCCATTTTTTCGTCTGACTCTGCAATACACAATCCAGAGACAAAATGACCTTTTGTGAAATTCTCTAGGGTAAGGAATCTCCAAGTAGCTGAGCCTTAAAGTAGGAATTATCATTTCATCTCTTCCAGCAAAGGATTTCACTTTATGCTTTAATTTCTGGCCTGTTGACCCAGGATTGCAGATTTTTTAAGTCTTTGGGAACCTGCCTTCTAAAATTCATTGAAAATTTTGTTTCTACTTCTCCCTTACAAGAACAGATCTCACTCTTAAAAGTCTGGGAGAGAAAATGTAGTGGGGATAGGGTTGCAGGGAAATGTAAAGGACATAGCAAGTTAATAAAAGTTTTATATGGTTATAAGTTTTAGCATTTGGGCCTTTTTTGACATTAACTAGAAAAAAATCATAGAAAGCATGACCTAAATAAATAACATGCTATGAAAAGCCATCTTTGATTACTAAAATCTGCTTAGAGAGTGTAAACTTAAAAAGGTCAAGTACAGAGGTACCCAGCGTTTTTTAAATTTCAAATGACCTTCACTCCAGCACTGTGTGGGTCATGGATTTCTTTTGCTTTGGACAAGAAACATACTTTTTGAATTGTGAGGTGATACATAGAATGAATATTTGTGTATATCAAAATATTTGCTTTTGAAGACTGTATCTGAAGTATTTACACATGAAATCACACTTCTGGGATATGCATATCTCAGTTGGGGAATGAAATGGTGGAAAATGGGTGAAATACAGATGAAATGGGAACTGAGGACATACAAGTACTTGATGCAGGGTGATGAGCACATGGAATTCAATATGCTAACTTCTCTGCCTTTGCATCTATTTGAAAATTTCTGTATTTCAAAAAGGTGAGGTTTCTGATACATTGTGATTAACAATTTTACCTTCATTCAGTTTGTATGAAATGCAGTGTTAGTTTTAGCTAATACTTAACTGGTAAGAACCATGTTACCGTTCCTTTCAACAAATTTCATGTTCTACCCAAAAGGACAGATGTAATTATATATGTAGGATCATAAAACCACACACATGTGCATATTGTCATCCTTTTTTCTAACTCAACTTATATTCTTTGGCATGGTATTCCCCCTAATATATTTTATTCTTGATAATGCAAAAAAAGTGTGCTGAGTATTAGAAAATATAATTCATTAGGCAGACTGATCTTCTAGAAACTCTTAACAGTACTACATAGACCAAGTATGAATTAGCTATGTGAAATTAACCTATCATGGGTTTTCCATACCATCAAATCTCCTGTAACACCTTACCCCAAGGTTATCAGGGCCTTAGAAGTTCATTTTGAAGATTAAGTTATACTTAGCATCTCCTTTGAATACACTAACATATCAACCTTCAAGTTGGAATAAATATAGGTAACAATTACCACTTAATGGGCATTTCTGTTACAATACCCCACACCAACATATTCACATATATTGCCTTTTTATCCCAGTAGTGGTGTTAAGAAGGTATTATTACCATCATTTAGGTAAGTGAAGTGTGATTCAGGGGGGTTAAGAAACCTAGTGGTAAATGGGTGGACCCACACTTTGGAGCCAAATCTGTCTGAATGCCAACAGCTGTGACATAATCATACTATATATGGATTTGGGTTGGCAAAAAAGTCTGTTTGGGTTTTTCCATAAGATGTTATAGAAAAACAGAAATGAACCATTTGGCCAACCCAATATTTATACCGTGTGTGCTCATGTGGACTCATGGGCCATTTCAAAGGGTTAAAAAAAACACAACAAACCCAAGATATCCAAGGTTTTAGGTCTCAGGAACATCCTATTCAGCAAAGTTGAGGTCTGTGTTTATACTCTGTCTTAATGATACTATTCCAATCATTTTATTGGTTCAGGGAAAGACAGTGTGCTTAGGTCACACTTTCCAAGGTGGCTCTTCTGCACGTGGACTGAAGCATTCTTCTTCCTACTGTAGGGATGACCTCTGCTCTGCATGTTAGGGAAAGCAACCAAGGCTGCTCAGACAGCGGTGAATCTCAGGTAAGAGTTTCGAGGAGACCGTCATATGACATTCTAAAATAGCTGAGAGGTCTTATTTGTATTAAAGTATTTTCCTTACTAGTTTTTAGTGGAAATGGTATACTGAAGGCATATAACATGATGGTCAGTAGTTTGAACCAAAAATATATATTTAAATAATATCTTTAAAATATTTCAAATTTTTATTAAATATTTTTATTCAGTTTTAAGATCACAGTTAAAGTACTTTAGCATGTTATACACATGACTTACATGTGCAATTTTTAGAAATATCAAATTAAGTATAAGATTTCGAAGAAAGAAATTATATAAATGTGTATATTGACTTTTACTACACATACATCTAAGAAAGCAATAATTCTGTTGTACCATTAAGTGGAAATCATTTATTACATGGCATGTTTACACCAACTCTAAAGAGAACCAAGCCAATTTCTGAAAGCAAAAAAATGAGCGATTCGGTCATGCTGAAAACTGTCAACAGACTTAAGATCCGGTGGTCAAATGAAGCTGTGGTTAATTTTTGACAGGTAAGTAAGCAATTCAAACCTGTGAGAAAAGTTCATAATCTGGTATGTGGAATCTCAGGTGGTTTTTATTCCTTTTTGACAAATTCCTGAGAGCAAGACTTGTTTAGTGCTAATGAAATGAGAAAAATGTTGCCAAGCAGATGCTGAGCTCCAGATCACAAACCTCCCCTCCCCCAGTTCTGCGGCTAGGAGCTGAGGCACTAATGTGAGGTGTCAGGGCACGTGACCACCCCTCTGGGTCGGCAAAGGAAGGTCACTGTTAGTCTGTGAAACATGCGCCTCTGTGATTTAGGTTAGAGCTTGTGAGGTAAGACTTGCTGTGCGGAGGGAGGGCATGGAGGCGTTGAATTAGGTCTGTGTTACTCGGTAACCACTTCTGGCCCAAGTTATTAGAAAATCTTTGGAAAGAGTAGTAATGTTCACAATAACTAGGTTCTGTGCATAAAAATCAATTTAAGGGCAGGATCAATTTTGACCACTGGCTGCAACAAGAAAACAGTGGCCAGCAAAGTTCTAAGCACAAGGATTCTTTTCAATTATTAGTATAAATCAACCACCACAAATAAAATTTGGCCATGAGAGGAAGCTTTTTTGTATGTGTAGAAAGAAATACGTGTATTTATGCATTTTTAAGGGACGCATGGATGGAGGTGTGTGAGGGGAATCAAGCCGATCTGCCCTGTTTACTCTTCTGTTGCTTCTTTTTCTATCATGTGAGGAAGATGATGTCACCAGTGAAAAGGACAGGATTATGTAATATGGGGTATAATAAACTTCACTATCGTTTCCAAAAATCAAAGTAAAGCAGTCCATATCAAATCCTGAATACTTCACCAGACAGATCTGGTCAGATGAACTGAAAACTGTTTCTTTTTTTTATAAGTATGATGTTAGTCGATCTAAATAAGATACTTTTTAAAAAAAAAAATCCCCAAACTCCAATAAAAATAAAATCCAAATCTAATTCTTTGGGAATACTTGTATAAATAAAAGCAACACCTAATTAACAATTAGTACACTCTTTACAAGGTGCAAAAACAAGGTCCTATGTGGGGAAGGCTAAATTTTAATTCCCACCTAGCAGTCACTCTGAATACTTTGTAGGTCAAATGTCATGAAAGCATTGGCTTCTGCTGCCCATTTTCAGCAACACATTGTTCTCTCTGGAGAAGGTGGTTTGTGAGTCTAAACACTGCAGTGGAAAATAGTGGCACTGAAGGTGGAAGCAAAAAAAAAGACAAACTTTGGAAACAGGACTTACTGAAATTAACTGTTAAAGCCGAGGTAGCCCATTAGGGTTGGCCTTATCTGAGGGCTCTGTGGAGCACTGCAATCAAAGGTGAGCCTCCTCACAGCACTGCGCACACCCCGACTCTCCCTTTACAGATGATGACTCCAGGCCGCGCATGAATTCCTTTTCCCCGGTGAAGTGGCGCTGTTTCCCCTTTGCTGTATGGATGCCGGCCTCCAGCTGCTGGTCTTCAGAACACATAGGATTCGTACAGTAGTTAGCAGGCAGCATGGTCCCACTGCTTCACATTAATGCCAAACGCCGAACTTGGAACAGACTTCCTTGATACCCCCAGCCCTCACCCCACACTGTACAAACAAAACATATCATTCGGTTTTCAGCTTACTCCTAGTGCTGTTATCGATTTACAATTTGCTTGAGATTTTACATAGGTGCAAACATTTCCATATGATGAGCCAATGACTACAGAGTGCAAACAAAATTTTCTAGGACTCAGTCAGGGTAGCATCTGACTTGATAAGAGAACGATGGGGATTAAACAAGTTGGATTCTGAATCAACAGACTAGTTCAAATGCTCCTTTTTGTTCGTAGTGTTTCATCACTTTTTTCCTCTGCAGCAGTTTTAATGGCAGGAACTAGAATAACAGTGATAACATGGGGATGAGTTCAACACGAGTTTGAGGGGGCATTGGTAGAAAGCTCATCTGATGGAATTAAATATATTTCCAATACTTGAGGGGAAAAGACTGTCAGGATTATAAGAGTATGACTCATCCTTTATAAAAAAGGGGGCTTTAATTAATTAGCAACTTTGATCTAAAATCTGGGAACTAATTTAATTTGGGGTTAAGAACCTGTATCTTCAATGTGGCTGTAGGACATTTTTCTTTTTCCTTATCTCAGTATAGTTATCCAAACAAATAAAAACTTAAAAAGGATGTCTTACAGTATTTTCTTTCTTTCACCCAGCTTCTTGGAGCTGTAGCTTCAGTTACTATTATATACTCTACACACTTCAAAATTACATAGGAAAATACCCAGAATAACTAAATAAATAAAAGGCTAAAGAAAACTGGAACAGTACTGTGTCTCCATCTGAGACTGATCATCCACTTCCAGCATCACAGAGAAGGGCTAGGACAATTTTTTTTTTTTTCAAAAGATTTATATACAGGTTTGAATCCAGAAATTAAGGTTAAAAGCATAAATATTGATAATTTCAACTAGATTCAGAATGGTTTCAGAAAGATATGATACAACAATTTAGAATAAAACAAAGCAGAAGAGCATCATATTTTGGTTTGCTTGAGATATACATAAGGTGCAACAACTTTTTCTCGAGGATGCTTGTGGGACAAATGTTAGTGTAGATGGTGTTCGCTGGCAGATTAAGGTACACACCATAGCAATATGATTTTCCAAAATAAAAAAGAATGCAAGAAGTGAAATGAAAATGATAAATGGGGGGGGGGAGGTTACTACATGTTGGTCTGAAATACTTGTGCTAACAAATGTTATTACCTGAAAACACCAACACCCCTCTCCAGTGGATTCAGGGCATGAGAAAAGCACTATTATTGAAATCAAGACTTTGCTCAGAGAAACAACAAGGCGAGTGTCTAGAGGACTATAAAGCTTTGCAGGATTTCTGCTACTCTCAGTGCCTAACCGCTTAAAAATTAAGCATTTCTACAAAAAGTTTTTTTTTTTAAGTATCTGAAAACAGTCATATCCAGTAGGTTGCCCTCCACCCCCACCCCTGCCTAAGGGAAAAGCCACTGAGGTTTAGGAAAAGCAGATCAAGTAAGATATATTAATCACATAGAAAAAAGTAATCTTTTGTTTCGCTTCTTTTTAAAAAAAGGTCCCACGAATATACAGCAATCTCTTAAGGAACTCTAGTGAAATGTAATCGGAGGACTGGAAGGAAGGAGGGGCTCCGGCAAAAATAGATCTATTCTAACGTGTTATAGAGAGTAAGTTAGTACCATTGTCAAGGTGCATGTTCTGCACCAAAAAATTTTTGTTGATTTTTGATTTTTTTTTTGGATTTTAGCTAATAATTTTTAAATCACTGCTAGCAAGTGGTCCAAAGACTCCAACAGCCACCAACACTAGGACCCAGCAATTTTTAAACATTTACTTTGTGTTTTGAAATTTAGAAAATATTAATAAAACAGCATCATAGTAAAAACATTATGCTAAAATCTGGGGCTGCTCACCTGATTTATTTCTAAGTGAATGGGGTTAAGTTTTTAATCTCTGATTAACCTTACTTACTACTTCCATCTCCCTCCATGTTCACAAGGAATATGCATTTTTGAGGACACCATTCCAAAGTCCTGCTGCCCTCTTTTAACTGCTTTAAAGAAAAACCCCCATTCTCTCTGTCCTTTTTCAATTCTGTTAGTATGGTGTACATATTTTCCAGCACCGAAACTGAAGTAGTATCTACAACCGTGAAAAGCTAAACCTAGTCAGTACTAATAGAGTCATTTTTTGTATGGCTATTAGGTCAAATTACGATTAGAAAAAAAAACTTCATTACAATTCAGTCAAGTATAAATAAGAAAGCTAGATAAAACCTTGTAAACTGTCACCATTTAGAGAGCTAATTCAAAAGCTTCAAACTCGAACTAACACTATCAAAATTCCGCCAGTTTGAAAACCAATAAAAATTATTGCTGGAATCCAATAATTAAAATTTGGTAGTTTGTGCTGTGATGCAAGAGTGGGGAAATACTTTGTGCTATGGAACAAATACCCTGTAAAATGTGTAGCCGCCGACTAATTCTGATTTATCACTTTGCATCTGTTGCTAAGAAACAAGACACGAAGAACGTCAGGCGGTGGAGTCAATATGCTAGATGTTCTAAGCCAGTTAATCCACTTGGCACTGGCATATGTATGGTTGGTTTTCTGTTCAAAAGCAACAAAACACAAAAAAGAAGCAGGAAACTTGCAGGTGGATCCGTGACTGCGAGTCCCACTGTGGTCAGGCACACCTCCCTCACCATTTACTCAATACCTCCGTAATCACAAAAACTCAAAATGGCTCTAAAAACCTGCTGTGCCAATTAGGCTGTGCATAGCAATTGCTACCCGTCCAGTCTGTCTGGGATGGATGTAAAAGGTCTGTAGCTCAAAGTCCACGTGAGGTGAGTGTCTTCAATGTGTTCAGAATAGTGAAGTTAATACTAAGGTCACTTCTGAATAATAGTTTTTTTTTTGTTTGTCTGTATGAACGATCCATTGGTTACTCAGACCCCTGTGTAAAAAATAAAAAGAATCCTCAAGGCATGAAAACATTTGTAATCTGCAGGACTTTTCCCCTGTCTGGGAAAATATTTGCCACAATTTGCCCCAAGCAAATTCTTCTTGGTCACTCAAGGCTAAGAAAAAAAAAAAATTCAGCTTGCAAGAATTGTAATTTTTTTTTCCTCTCTTTCTCTTTTTGCCAGCAAACTACCACTCTGGTGGCAAATATAAAAGTGCAGAATATAGGGACCACGAGGCCGAGCATACACCGCTAACAATGGTACATCTGCCTGCCCGTGCTGCTTGGGAGTCTTTGAACAGGCATTTTAATATTATTCTACAATATAAATGTAGGTATAACCTATTATATAAACCATCTTAGAACTTAAATCTCCATGTACAAAAAAGACTAGGAATATCTAATAATAACTAGTGCAGTGCGTCAGTTTTTGCTTTTTTTGTTGTTTTTTTTGTTTTTGTTTTGAAAGAATAACTAGGTAATATATGAAACTAGTTTCACACTCTCTGGTTGGTAAAAGAGATGCTGGATGAGCTACAGTAAAGGCAGCCTTTTACCAAGTTACCACTTGTTACCATCAAAAGCCTTCAATAGAAAGCAAAGCTCTAGATCATCCCGTTTCTGCTCAGTATCAGACAGATCACATCACCCTCAAAGATTCTGGGTTCTGAGAGAACAAAACTGGCCCAGGGTGCCAACTTCTGCTTCAAGTGAATCTGGGCCATGGAGGGCAACAAGCACTTGTTTGCAGTCTATATTTTCCACCACATGGACTCACTAGCATCCCTCGGTAAAGACAAGGCTAGGGTAGTAGGTAAAGCACAATGTTTTACAATTAAAGGGCGCTTCACTGGTCAGCGCAGGAAATAAGTACAGGAGCCTGTGGCATTTCTTTTGGCTGTCCATCATGGGTGAGTGGAGTTGACCTCTGACCTCTGTAAAACAAGAGGAAAAAAGAGAAATCACTTATTGAGAGTATGTTATTAGAAATAAGAGAGGATGATGAATGACCAACAAACGCTCTCCAATATATCTTTTTTAACAGATGCTGCTGCCAAACTACTTATGTCTTCTAATTAAAACGGCTTTAAAGCATCTTTATTTTTCTTTTTTAAGGGTTTCTTATCTCAGTTTCTCTCACACAACTCAACAACACTCTCTGTCCTCAAACAAGTACCTCCGCTATGTAGAGACAAAACCCGAGGCACCAACAAATTTGGGGAAATTACCTAAGAAGTGGAAAACTTTCAGTCAAGGGTGATGGTTTCAGGATGGCAATATTCCTTTGGATCTTCTTATATTAAAAAAGGACACATTCCTTTCCTTGACTTGACCAAGGGGCAGGCTATCCTATACTAACTGATAACCTTCAGGCTCATTTCTTGATATACAATAATAGGCCCAATTTCAAAATTCAAGGCCAATAAAAGGGTTGACCTCTGTAGAGAGAGGTGAACTGTGACTGAAAAAATGAAAGAAAAGAAAACAGTGAAGCTCTCCTGATGAAAGAGAAGTCTCAAAGGCATATGGAGGGAGAGTGTACGGGGAAGAAGGGGAGGACCAACTCTGAATTTCAGTATGTGAGAAAATTCAGTCATCTTGAGCCAAAATCTACACATATGGAGAAAGAACTCTAGACAAGACGTTAAAAATTCATGGAAATTCTTATCATTTGGATTGGATCTACATCAAATAGTTTATTTTTCTTTTTTTTTTTAAATGAGTAGGAAGAAAAATGCCACTTGCTTCATGGTTATAAGAACATTTCTTGGTAGAGTCTACAGAGCCTCTCATTCTAAAAAGACAGGATTGGGCACATCTGTGACATTTCCTAGCAGGCTTCCTGAGCCTCAGCAAGGCAGATGCACTGCTGAAAATACAGGGGTGTGCAGCAATGTCTTCACTGGACTGACCACTTCAATACAGTATCTTTAGATTATGCGAAATAAGAGGAGCAATTTTAAAATTCAAACTGTGTCTCTCCGTAACTATATCCAAGTTTCTTTCTCTTGATGCACAAAAAAGAAAATTAATATAGATATCTAGAAATGCAACATTTTGGGATTTCAGAATCCAATGATCATTTAGCTTAAGATATAGGAATTTTTTAGAAAAACAAAACATGTGTTATAATCAAACCTCTGGATTAATCTGTTTATTCATGTGGGGATGCTTAAGAACCAACTGTTCAATATGTTTAACTCTTTGTTCAAGAAAGATGAAATTAAAATGGTATTTTTTACTTTTAAGATTGAATATGTAACAATATTACAAAAGCCAAAAATATTTTAGTAAGTATTAGAAAAGGAAACATACAAAGAAAAAAAAGTGAAAGATGAAGAGTACAGTAAAAAAAAAAAAAAAAAAGAGAGAGACATCAAGGGGCAGAGAGAAATTGGGCTGACAGCCCAGCTCGTGTGTGCATGTGCACGCTCGGTCGCTCAGTCGTGTCCGAGTCTTTGTGACCCTATGGTCTATAGATTTCCAGGCTCCTCTGTCCATGGAATATTCCAGGCAAGAGTACTGGAGTGGGTTGCCATTTCCTACTCCAGGGGATCTTCCTGACCCAGGGATCAAACCCACATCTCCTTCATCTCCCGCATGGGCAAGCGGATTCTCGACTACTGAGCACAAGCAGAGGTATGATGTGGCTGCCACCAAGTGGTGGCTCCAGTTCCCAGGGGCAGATCAAGTGACCGTCCTCAGGACTCTCTAGGACAGGACGGATGTTTGCATAAGCAGCATTCTTGAGCAAATGCTAAGACACAGGGGTTCAAAGACTTGGATTCAGATCCTGACTTGGTTTAGCTGTGTGCTCTTGGCGAGTTAATTAACTGCCTGTACCATCATTCAAATGTAACTAAAAAAGATGCACCTGGCAGAGCTGATTTTAAGAATAAATTTAATGAGCTTCTATGCTTATAAAATTTCTAGTAAATAAATAGGCTCTCAAGTTAATTTCAATTTCCTACTTCCTGTGGTTTATAAAACTGTTTTTCTATGTTGGGTTTCTAAACCCAATATTAAGATTTCTTGTGACAAGAATGCAAGTAATATATATTTACTCCTAACTCTGTGGACCACCTTCTAAATTATGAACTAGGTGATGCCGAAGCAATAATTAATTAATGTGCAACCCAGGTACAATTACATTAAGCCTATCCATGGAGGGAAGGCTGGTAATTCTGCTTTAACAGGTAAGGGCTAGAGTTACAACTAACATTCCCCAGGAGGAGCTGTCTTTCTGGATGTTAAGAACACTAACCATTTGTTTTGTTGATAGTGAAAACTCTAATAAGCATTATTATTCTTTCCAATAGGATGTGTTAAACAAAAAAGAACTTCTACTCAAGTCATTTTTTCCTGTGCCTCTTAGATGACTTAGGTAGTCACTCATTTATTTGGCCATTTGTCCACTCATTCCTGATGTAACAGGAACTAAGGAAGTTGTGTACATGGAGAATAAAACCGGTGCTTTGCTTTCAAAGTGCACTGGAAGGAAACAGACATCAAACAATAACTACAGCCCCGAGTGGCAACTGGTCTAAGAGGGGTGTGTACAGAGACTGTGCAGGACTTGAGGAGGAAGACTGAGACAAGAGGACAAAGGACAGACAGACTGAAGGAGGAGCAGCAGTTCACTGGGAAGGAGGATGTGCAAAGGCAAGAAGTGGGCTTATGTGGATGGGAGTAAGCAATTGGACATGAACGCAGGGCGGCAAGGGAGGCAGAGGTAGGAGTGGAAAGGCTGCTGCTTTCTGCTGCACTGCAAGCCAGGGGGCAGGGCTGGGGGTGTGTAGGTTAACAGTGCAAAGGTGTGACCTGTCATGGCACCATCAAGGGTGACTGTGTGGTAGCTCTTCTGAGTTCTGAATTATGACCCTCCCCCCGCCACTGAATTCTTATATGACCTCTTATTTCCACAATTTATGAGGGTACTTAATAACACTCAGGCACATATTTAATTCTTTGTGCATGCATTATGAGTTTGTCCTCTGTGCTCGACTGTGAAACGCCACAAGCAGAGAAGTGTCTGTGTGTTATCCCCCTCAGAGACCTGAGCAGATTTTAACAATGCCTGTCACCATTCACTTGCTATTAGGCACTTACAGTGTATACATGAAAAGGAATTTGACTTCTTGGAAATGTCTAGAGGCTATTTGTGAGGAAGCACTAGAACTGTAATATGATAGGTAAGAGCAAGACACAAAGAAAACTTTCATCAAGGCCTCCTAAACCTGCAGAATCCACCTGCAATGCAGGAGATTGATTCCTGGGTTGGGAAGATCCACTGGAGAAAGGAAAGGTTACCCACTCCAGTATTCTGGCCTGGAGAATTCCATGCCCACTCCAGTATTCTTGGGCTTCCCGGATGGCTCAGCTGGTAAAAAATCTGACTGCAATGCAGGAGACCTGAGTTTGATCCCTGGTTTGGAAAGATCTCCTGGAGAAGGGAAAGGTTACCCATTCCAGTATTCTGGCCTGGAGAATTCCATGGACTGTATGGGGTCGCAAAGTGTTGGATACAACTGAGCAACTTTCGTTTCCTAAACCTGGATATGAAAGATGAAAGAGAATGGTGCCTGACCATTGTGGGTGGGTAAACAAGTTGGGCTGGATTTCAAGCACTTTTGGGATGAAGACTGAAAACCTAAGAAAGGAACTCATCTGCGGGTAATCCATTTTGAATAAAAATATGAAATACCTGAATTTACAAAAGACTTTCTGACCTTCCCAAATGTTCCATTAAATAGCAGAACACTCAATTATATACTTAGAACTTTATAACGTTCTGTGGGGCTTTACTGAGTTCAAAAGGCTTTCACATCTGATCTCGTCTGATTCCTTACAACTGTGTGATTCTTTGGGGATATTGTTATGTTAAATGGAAGATGAGAAAACTGAGGCCCAGAGAAATGAATGACTAATAAACACAGCTTGCTTAAGATAAATCCAGGCCTTGTGCCTGCCATGAGTCAGGTGGTGAGATGCTCTTTTTCCCAAACCACACAGTTCTCTTCCGCTGCAACCACTGACGCCATCCTCGGTGGGGGTGTTGCCATATGCTAGGCCTGGGACACTAGATTTATTCTATAGTACATCTGTATGAAAGGAGAACCACTTACAGCCATTGCACAGAAGAAAAAACAGAGGACAGAGAAGTGAATGCTCTTGCTCAAGGTCTTCCGTACAGTTTGCAGCTGACAGATGCGCACTCAAACCCACGTCTGAGACTTGCCTCTAAAACTCTAATGATTAGATAATACTGCTTCTCTCTGCTCTCTCAGGACTCTTCAGAAATGAAGCTTAGTCACAGAATAAACTACACTCAAAGTAAAATTCTTGGTGGGCGTACTTCCTTATATTTTCCTGCACGGCTAAATAGTAACACGTGGTAAACAATAGTCTCCCGAACCCCAGTCATCGTGGAAAGTATCATCAATCACATCAGAAGGGATGAGCTGGGTTTGCATGTTACGGTCTCTACCCATGTTCTGTGAAAGGGGTGAAGCTGAACGGGACCCCCAGGCCCCAGGGCAGCGAGGCCTCCCACCGCTAACCTGTGCACGTTCTCCATGGCGGCCACCTCGGCCAGTGCGGCGAGGCTGAAGAAGGCGGACACGGCCGGCATCTCTGGGGTGCTGCTCCGCGTCTCTGCGGCCTCCCTGCTGTGCGAGCGTTCGTCACTGCAGCCTGTCTCTGTCACCTTAGGGAGACTCCTCTGCAGTTGTTCCCTTGGTTTGTCATCTGCAGCAGAAGGGAAATTCATCATGAGAGAGGATCGCTCTGTTTTCTTTGGAGAAGGGACACAGAAAACTCAGTGCCAGACAATGTGAAATGAGCTAATATGCTTTCCTGCTCACTTCTGTCATCCATGGAATATTAAGGCTGTTACAGAATCTCTTCTTCCATGGGAATAAAACTTTTATTGAGCTCAGGCACAACCACGAGCAGCATTATGCCCTGAAGCCGAGCAGAGGAGCTGTGCTTTATCCAAGGTCAAAGAGTAGGTCAGTGTTGGACAGAGAGGGGAAAAAAATGGGCCTTGGTCAGAGTAAAACCCAAGGGACTTCTGCAGAGGGGCCAAGGGATGCTGTAAAATGGCCCTGCAAAACTCAACTGACTAAATACTCTGATGATGCCACAGCACACCTACTGTGCATGCTGAGTTACCAATACCTAGAATGGCCTAAATGAATCCCAGTGAGATCCTACACTGTTTGTTTGTTTTGAAGATCTTCTGCAAGGGAGACAAAGGGCCTTCTGGTATTTGTGAAGAGGTGGCTGAAATGCTACACCAATACATGTGCTGGAAATGACTGCACTTCATTATACAGCCCTTACAGATGAGGAGGGGGAGGAATCGTCATCATTTTTCAAAAAACAGCTTACCTATAGAAAGTAACTGATAAAGCCTGTAAATGTCATATATTAGAACATGACAGAGCTATATGCTTTTCCACATAAAAGGGAATGTTTTCTAAAACCTTTCACTCTTCCTACAAGCAAAACAGAAGCTATAACAACTTATACAATATGAGGGGATTCCCTGGTGATCAGATGGTAAAGCATCTGCCTGCAATTCGGGAGACTGGGGTTCAATCCCCGGGTTGGGAAGATCCCCTGGAGAAGGATATGGCAACCCACTCCAGTACTCTTGCCTAGACAATTCCATGGATGGAGGAGCCTCGTGGGCTACAGTCCATGGGGTCGCAAAGAGTCAGACATGGCTGAGCGATATGAAAATGACAGAACAGAATCCAGAATGGATAAGGAAGGAGAGCAGAGCCTGCTAGGCTAATTATCAGGAAAACTAGATTCTAGTCCTTACCCTACACTTAGTAGTTCAATATATTCTGAAACAAAATTCAACCTCTGTGAGCTTCACTTCCTATGTAACAGTAGAATTGGGGGTCTTTAACATGCTTTAAGGTTTAACAATCTACATATGTAAAACACAAGTGCACAAAATCCACTAAGTGACTTCTAATTTCTATCTTACCATACAATGAGTCCACCAACTAGATTAACCTAAATCAGATATTTATAAATATCACCCTCAAAGATCATTCACTTAAAATTTTTTTTTAAGTGAATTTTTTTTTAAGGTCCATTCCTATGGGCCTTTGACCTTTTTCTGGAAACTGGATCGGGGGAGGGGAGGGAAGACCTCCTTCAGGGTTGATAGAATGAGACGCTGGAGGCACTGAAGGTGAAAGGCAACGGCTAACGCCACTAATGCTCTGCTGGTGGGCACCCCAAGACGTGAGGGGATGCGCAGCGTCACTCTCGGCACCATTCCTCAACCTGGGTCCCTCCAGGCTATTCCCACAGAGGCCGCCACACAGCAAACAGACCACAGGCCACAAATGAAAATGGAGAAATTCATTGTAAGTTAAAATCTGGTTACTGAGTAGCCTACAGAAAGAAATTGAGAAGCATTCTCAGGCTCCTATCATGGTCTGAATCAGCTGTATAGGATGTGCAGGATACTTGCTTTCTTAATTCAGAGGTTTACATACCTGATGATCTGGCTTGTAATGACTTAAATAGTGAACCAGGGACTAAGATTCATCCAGTACTTTTAAAAGTCTCAGATCTTTGGGAATTTACATAAGAATGTGTGGTTGTGCAAGCTGAGAAAGACAAGGCAGCTAAAAGCTACTTTTTCTTCCTAGGAACTCTGGATGTGCTCTTGGGAAAAGACCTATGATTTTAACACAGAGACCAAAATGTGTATGTTTAGAAGTCTGCAGGAAACCAGTTCTCAAGGAGACCCGGAGAGAGAACCCACAGAGCAGACCTACTTTTCGGGGAGGATCCACAGTTGGTTTAGAGTCATTTTCTGGCCACTGAGGCCACGATGGTCCCTTGCTTGCTCTGGTCCTTTCTGTCTAAGCACTTCCTTTTCTTACCCAAAGTACCTCCTGCTGGTGACACCCGGCCATCTGCTGTCCTGACAAGGTGTGTGATCTTGGTTTTCCTTGCTTTTCTCTTTTGGCTGCCCACCAAAGGTTCTTGAGTTGTTGTTGGCTCTGGAGTGTTGGGAATGGATAGGGCATTTTTAACCTTATAAACAGGCTCTGTGGTGTTTTTGTCTTCTGAAAATATGGCTGCAACAGGACAAACCATATACAGTTACACACAAAAACACAAGCATTACTTGTAGAAGGAAACATTTCTAAATGTCCGACCTATTTGAACGAGAACTTAAAGTTTTCACAGTACTGAGGGAAAAAAGAAATATTGACCATAATTTTAAACAAATATTTCTTTAAATATTAAGTACAGAATAGGATACCCTCTGTACCCCCAACAGAATACTGTATTAAGAGGCTAGGGGAGTAACATTTTCTAAGTGTTTGGATCTTGCAGGTTGCAGGGTGGATAAGTGTGTGTAAATATGAATAAACTGTGTCCCAACAGACAAGTCACACACATGACCAGGATCCCTATTTGAGATCCTTTTGACCAGCTAGTCTGGAGAAGTAGATAAAAGAAGTTTCTTTCCTTCTGAGGATACTGAGGTTAAGTATGTGCTTCTTAAATTTACACTTACATTTGTTTTCAACCTCCAGGTTGGACTGATGAGAAAAGAAATTGTCTGAGACCTGATCTTCTTTTATGCATACTGAGTGCATAATAGAAGGACCTGGCAAACACTGATGAAGCTAGCTTGTAATGAAACTCTCCCACTGGCAGAATTCAAGGACAAGATAATGTGCTTTAGGGAGATAATTTAATAAAGTACATGTCAGCGGAACTCCCTGAAATGTTAGTTTCAGGTTTTCTAATTCTAATTGTAATACCAGCAAATCACTTAATAGCATACACTTGTATCTTATTAGTCACTGTGTCAAGAGTAAGGAACACCATTTGCCACCAAAGACCTTGCTCTCAGTTCAAATGGGTCAGGAATGCTGTGTCTCTTCATTATTTATTTCCTTAGGAGACTGTCCCTCTCCCTCCCCCTTTAATTTAAATTAAGACAGGAAGATGCAGATGTGCGTACAATAAGCATTTAAGAGTACTTCTTTGTAGTCAAGTTTCCTGATTGGGAGAAAGAGGCATCTTTCCATTTTTAACTGTCCAATCTCTTAAGACAGGTCTAGAAACTGTTTTTGAAAAGGAGAAGGGAAGTGTGGGTCAGGAAATCAACTTGGAGGGCATCTGCAGGTGCTTATTAAAAGGTGGATAAGAAGGCAGACATTGGAAATAACACAGTATATGTAATGCAGGAAGACAAGCTAAAAGAAAAGGAACACAGCAGAAGAAATAACTCAGGGTGTGAAAAATACACTTATTGATATAAATACTTATATAGGTTTCATTTAAAAATTTTAATGTAGCTCCCTAATGGGTTTAGGTACAGCCTTGAGAAAGGAGGCTACAAATCAGTAACAATTTTGCCCTTAAGCATTTGCAACCAGGCTTCCTATTCCAAACAAGTGGGATATCATTTCAAGCACATCAAGAGAAAGGATGTAAAAAGCAGAAATCATATCATGATTTATGGCTTGGTCTTACTATATTATTGCATAATAGACACCTGTGTGTGGACAGGCTTAAGACAACAGTTACTTAAAAACAAACAAACAAACAAAAACTATTTGGCAATGCTCCCAAACATCTTTTCAAGCAAGTAATTAAAAATGAGGAAGAAGGCTCCTTTTAAATTATAGATCTGACCAGGTCAGTCGTGGAATATTGATACTTTGCAGTTAGCTTCACATAGGCTAGTGGTGGTATATACATGCATTAAAAAAATTTTTTTTTTTAGTTTAAACTTCAATGAAAGCTATCAGCAAAATAAAAAGATAATTTGGTTAGAAACACTCCAAAAGTGTTTCATGACTCTGCATTAGCCCTGAAATTCAAGCCTCCTATATAAAGAAGCCAAAATCTGAGTTTACAATAACCTCATTGGATATTCGTAAGCTTCAAAGTCTAGTTTCTTATCTAGGCTGATCAGTTGTCCCTTCTGACTACAAGGGGAAATTTGTGATCTCTGGTATGATCACTGGATTACAGATGGATCTTCCAGACAAAGCATTAACCTCTGCTTTCTTTTTCTTCCTCTTCCCAGAAAAATCTAGAACTTGTGGAGATAAGGGTGTAGCAGGATTCCAAAGATGAAGGGTGTATTAAATCCAAATTACTGCTTGTATAAGAAAAGAATCAAAAAGGTCAGAGAAAAGGCATGGACACCAGAAAAGGGCTAAGAGGGTTGGAAAAGATGACCTGGTTTCTATGGCAACAATATGGGGCTAATGGAAATACCACAGTCACAGAAGATTCTATTTTTGACTTTTTAATTTACTAACTGTGGGACCAGGGGTCTCAGTTTCCTCATGTAAAGATGGAAGCTGGATGAGACTACCTCTAAAGAAGCCATCCAGCCTGAAACTTTTTTTCATTTTGCCACACGGCCTAGAATCAAGGTCCTGGCAGTGTGTTCTCCAGTCAGCTCTGGGGTCTCAGGGCTGAGGGAGAGCCTTGACTGTGGGGCTCCCTTGACTGCCAGCTTTTTGTTTTCAGTGAGACTTCAGATGTTTTAACTCCTTTTCAGTGGTTACTCATTTTCCTATATGTTTCCAGAAGAAGCCAAGGGTATGGGTGCAAAGGGTTTGCAAATGGGAGGTGAATCAGGCCTTAAAGGCAATGGGACTGGGGGACGCTCAGACACCAGCAGCCAAGGAGCCGCGGGGTCAAGGGCAGGTGGCCAACAAGACACCAGTAGACCATGGGGTCACAGGGACTGGGAGGCTGGGAAACAGTAAAGGAATGAATCAGGCTGTGGGCAAGTGAAAGACGAAAAAAAGGAGAATGCTCTAGAAGTTCTCATAAATCCCTGTGAAGGAGGCAATGCCACCTCTCCAGACTCTGTCTTCTCTAAACAACTGTCAGATTGAAAAGTAATCTCAGGGCCTGCCTGCAGACCATCCACACTGGAAAAGGCATCTGGGACTTCCCTGGTGGTCCAGTGGTTAAGAATCTGCCCTCTAATGCAAGGGATGTGGGTTCTATCTCTGGTCGGGGAACTAGATCCTACAGGCCACGGGGCAGCTAAGTCCATGTGCTGCAACCTGAGAGGCCCAAGGGCCGCAATGAAGAGCTCACAGGCCAGTTAAGACCCAACACAGGCAAATTAGAAAATTTTTTTTTTAAAAAAGAAAAAAACTCCAATAAAAAAAAAAGGCATGTAATGTGATCTTGCTGTAGCTAAGAGGAAAAGGGCAGAGTGAGTCTGTCCCACGCTCTGACCCATGGGTGACCCCCAGAACATCTTGTCTTATCTGGTGGCCTAGACCGACGATGGTCTTCAGGGTCAGTGCTCAGGGAGAACCCTCTCCTAACACAGCAGAACTGGGGAAAGCAAGTAAAGCTAAGTCAAAGACATACAGCTGAACTTTGAACAATGCAAGTTTGAAATACACAGGTCCTCGTATAAGTGGATATTTTTACATTAATACATACTACAGTACTATGTAGTCCCCGGCTGGTTTAATCTGCAGATGCAAAACTGCTCATACGGAGGGCCTACAGGGCTAGCTGTAAAGTTACACATGAATTTTTGACTGAGGGGGTGAAGTGGGGGGTGAAATGACTGTTTAAGAGTCAACTACAGCTGTCTGGGACAGAACCGTAGATCTGAGTCCAGCAACATTAACAAAGAGAAACTACTTTTATCATCCTCTCCAACTAGTTGGTTAAAGGATCTCAGGCAGGAACCCTGAACACATGCAGAAATTGCGGTCTACTGGGACACAATTTATCTAGATTTACATACACTGTCCTCCCCACCAACCTGCAAGATTCAAAACAAAGGCTTAGTAGTGCAAGCAAATTAATGAACAAAAACCTCAATTAAACAGTCAGGAGACCAGAAGGGGGATCTCTCAAGCCTTGTGATGATAGTAGAGCCCAACAGGAAGAAAGACCTCTCTTCTTTCCTGGCAGGGACTCACACAATGAAAAGCACACTCTTGATTTACCATAGCCCTCCCAATCCCAGTTTATTTCCCCCTCTGTAAAACTCTCCTTCCTTTGGCATATGGGGGCTTGCACACCATGGTTGCACACCCCAAAGTTAAATTCTCTGCTTATCCAGAATATACTCATCTTTGCGAGAGAAATAACTGGCAGTCTGTTAGTTGCAGGTCAACAGTGGTGAGAAACAGGAAATGAAAAAAGCTTAGGGGAACAGCCCAAAGATATGTACCAAGACAGTAAGGTTGCTCCTTTCCCCTGCCCCTCCCCCAACCCCTGCGCTAAACTGATGGAAATGTGAGAAAAGGAAGATTTTGTCCTCTAAAAACAAATTAGTCATTTTCTCTTTGGGCTTGTAACTGAACACACAAACCTACCCAAACACTGCAAAACAAGTCCACAGAGCTGCTTTTTATATTCCACAATAATCATAATACACTTTGAGCATATCATGTGACAGTGATATTGTGAGCTGATTCCTGGAGTAACATTAGGAATGTGGCAATATAAGACTGTCTTGTTTTCCAAACTCTGCTCCCAAAATGTAGAGTGAGTTTTTTGGCGAAGGAGCATCACACTTGTACTGTTACCCCAGGAGGCCATTAAAATGCTCCAGAGTCATTAATTCACATGCCAATTACAGGAGTCACACTTGCACTGAAATTATTATAGCCAAGTCTGGACTCTCACGGCCATGGGTTAATCTCCCATGAACTAAAAATGCAGTCAAAAGCTAAATGAACACAGGAGTCAAATGAATGAGCCTTATCTAAGACCCTGGGGGACTCTGCTGAAGTTAGAAAGCAACTTCTATGAACTTACGAAGAGAGATCAAGTTAGCCTGACTGTGTGGCTATTTCAAAAATCTAACTGTAAACTAATCTTTTCTTCCCTGTAATTACATTTATATAGTGCAAATAAACTAATTTTATGGAGATACCTAGTCTGAGATTTCTTCTTTCTTTTTTTCTTATAAAAGATAGTATTTATAATTCCAGCAAATGAGGACTACCCAGATATGCCTGAAAAATGTACAATGTAGTGGTCACTGTGCTTTGGTGCTGGTTTCTTCCTTTCCTGTTTACATCGGCCAGGCTTCAATTCCTTATCAGGTATTTGAAGCTGATAAGGTCTCCTTAAACTGACTGGAGCTGCTGTTAAGATTCATTTATACAAAAAGTAAATGTGAAAACCCTCTGGAAACATAAAACAATATTAAGTAGTAATCATCCCCATCAATATTATTACAATTAGAAACCTCTAGCTTAAGCATGAACATATGACTCTGTAACTTGGTGGAAAGATAAACACAGTGGCAGAGGGAGGTCATCTTGGTTTTTCTGAAAATTTTACCTTGAATTCTAGCCTATAGGCAATCTTCTTTTTTTTTTTTTTTAAATAAATGATTTGCAAGTTTAAGAAGTGGTTCCGCAATTTTGAATTTTAAAAGCATGGGGGAAATGCTTATAAATTATAAGCTTAGCATTTAAACCTTAGATGTGACTACTAAACCCCTGAAATTTTCTGATATTTTAGGGGAGAAAATTCACAGTCAATTATACTCAGCATGGTGTAAGTAAAGGACAGTGAACTTTAAGTGATCCACTTTAACAGAGTCAGAAGCAGCTAAGAGCTGCATATGTAGCCTCAGTGGAATCAATACTTCATTTATAGGCATCTGTTACAAACTTCTAACGTCTGTCTAACCTTTGCCCAGGATAGCCTACACATGCTACACTGTCCTGATTATGGTTTCCTTTTTCTGTCCTCATATACCTATAATCTCCAAGACAAAGTTTTAACAAGGAATGACATGGACACACACCACATAGTCACCACCTGAACAATACAACAAAGGGGATATTATAAAAATAAACAACAAAAAGTCACTTTAAATTACTGGTTAATTCCCGGGGCTCAAACTGATTCCTTTTTGTCTGGCTATGTAAAATGAATTTGCACTCTACGCTAAAAGATATGCAATTTTCAGTTTCTATTCGCCTAAGTCTCATTCTATACACATTAATAATAAATATAATTAAATATCAAAGATAATAAATATTTCCAACTAAATCCTTTGACTGCCTAGAAGATTCAAAATTAATTTACATTTCTGCCCTCAAAATGGAAGAAATTTAGGGCTTCAGAATATGGTATTTTCAGCATTATACCACTCACTAAAGGTATCACAGTAATAAAATCATCAAAGTGTTAGAGGGGAAATGAAATGTACAGTTCATGTATTACTGTGCTTTTTCATTTATTCCACCCCTAAACCCACATATTCTACAATAGAGAACAAATGTGGAGAGTGAATCCTATGAGGTTACAGGGTCTGTCCTACTGGAAACCACACATTAGTGGCAGGTCTGAGATTAGGAATCAGGTCCCCTAATTTCTACTTACTAGCTCTTTTACCACCCTGCACATGCTGTGATACCTCCTTTTAGATGAGGTAGGGTTTTCACTGTTTTAAAACTAAAATATTTAGAACAGCATCATTTCAAGAAAAGAGTAATATTGTCTTAAATGCCTCTTTCAAATTCCTCTAGTTCATCAGTGCCTTACATTTATCAAACCTGTGCAGAACATATTTTTAAAACACACAAGTGTGAATGTATATCAATTTAGGGATGTAGGATTTAATACTGAGAGTGGCACAACAATTCATATTTTGTTTGCCAGCAAAGTGTAGAAATGATACTCTATAGAGGCTGTGAATGTGAAGTAATAAGTCAGAAAGGAGACATATTGCTGGCATTTTCTCTAAAAGCAAAATGACATAAAAGCAGACATGTAGTTCATGTGAACTGTGCCAACCAAACAACGAAAGTTCACGTTAATGATGAACTCAAATTTGAATATTTTTGACAAATATCTTTAAAACATGAGTGTTTTTTTATAAATGACTTAGGCCACATGTGTATTTTAATTTTTTCTCTTTCAACAAAGGAATCAGAGTATATTCCTTGATTCCTTTGGGAATCAAGAGACTTTGACTTGTTCATCAAGTTCCCTTTTGTAGCCATAAGTAAATAAATCAAAGGGGTAAATCAAAAGGATGATCACGAAAATCTCTCCTAGTTTTCAAATGAAGTGACTCCTCATGACATGTTGGAAAAATGTTCAGCTTTTAAAAAATATCTAAATAGAAAAAAGCATCAGTGGGAAGAATGGACGTATGGCTCTTTACTCCCGGCAAAATCTTCATTTACCTATAGTTCAATACTTAAGAGGAATTATATAAAGTCACAAATATGGCTGTGGGAAATCTGAAATAAAATCTGCACTTCTAACATTTACCAGTCAACATGGGGCTTTTCTTTGGCTACCAAAAGCCTCAGGGACATTCCAATTTGATCACAGTCAAGAGGAACTAGGCAGTGGGCAGGGCTCCCACATCCAAGAGAGCCCCGTGCTGCTCCATTTGACTTCCCAAGAGCATCCTCTTGCAATGTGAGCTGCAATACTGAATATTTCCAGTTTTGAAACCTCTAATTTGGGACTTCCCTGGTGGCCTGGTGGTTAAGAATCTGCCTTGCAATACAAGGGACACAGGTTCCATCCCTGGGTGGGGAACTGAGACTCCACATGCCATGGAGCAGCTAAGCCCGCACCGCACCACACGCCACAGCTAAAAACCCACGGCAGCCAAACTAAAAACAAAAAAACCCTCTAATTTCTGGTTATTGTGGTTAAAAATCCCCCTTTCACAAATTAAACTCCACATGACACACAGCCTGACCATTAGTAAGATAAAAATTTTGTCACTTTTGAATTGGTTCATAGTGCTTTTCAGATCTAATATATCCTACTTTTTTATCTATTCATTCAATTAATTTTTGAGAGTTTGATATTGAAACTCCAACTAAGTCTTAATTTATCTACTTAAAAAATAATTGTTAATACCTAATGGAACTATATGTAATTTTGTTCTGTTTTTTCCAAGTCTCTGGTAAAAGTGTTATCATATTTTAATAATTTAAAAAACTTAAAAAAGCAAAAAAACTATCAATTTTGATTTGAAAATTAAAAATAACTCAAAATTAAAAAATAACAGGTCTAATGCTGTTGCTTAATTCTGTATAAATTGGTGTCTTTCTAAATCTACAAAAACTATGCCATTTCTAGCCCAGTCTACCTGAAACGATACAATGAATGTTGCTTCTTTTACCTTCTGTAGGGTGAATGGCATCCAAGAAGAGTTGCTTGCTTGACCATTTATCCCCACTTCCTAAAAGCAGTAACAGAAAAAGAAAGTGAACCTCTACTCCTAGTACAGACACATATACTATAAAAATAAGACAATCCACAAAACCACCTCAATGAAAAAGCGTTATAACACAAACGAAACAGAATTTTACTTCAACTATTTAACTCTCAAAACCACATTTGCCAACTAATTAGGCCATATCAGAAATGCATTAAAAGTAAACAAATTTGCATTTTATAAAAACATTGTTGGATAATTTCTATGACTTTAATCGAGATTAACCTAGAGATTGGTTAAAAGATAAAGATAAAAGCTGACATTTTACCTAGAGAGAGATAGTTCTCCACTGAAAGCAGAGAATAAATACCAACATACAAAACAAAACTAAGAGCCTGAAATGCAGGTGAAAATAAAACCCAAATGAAGTAAAAGGTCACACACAGGAACACTCAGGCATGTATGTCTACACACGGAAGACAGCTGCATTTAAGCTTTAAAGCCTCATTCCATAAACACGAAGGACTCCACATCTGGCCATGCAAGTAGGATGCAGACGGGCATCGGATGAGTAGGCTCACGGCAGTCACGACACTGACATGCAGGGGACGCTCGAGAAAGACTGACTTCCAGGACACGCGGCTGTACTGAACCAGATGGGGAAGTTTATCTTCTGTGTGAGAGAACAGAGGCCTCAACTGTAGAGAGGGAAATCTTTAGATGAGCCCTGGAGAGGTCCAAGGGCCCATCCAGACCATGCCAATGACACCGGTGCTCAGAGTAAAGGGAGGGGAGAGTGCGTATGTCTCTCACGCCCTCTGGAAATAATGGTTATGTGACTGAAGGAGGTGGGAAGAGCCTGACAAGCTAAGATAGAAAGAAAGAGAGAGAGACAGGTTACGACGTAGGAGTGGAATCCCCCTTGACAGGGATCCTCAAGTGTCAGAGAAAGTATAGAAACTGTGGGACTTTCTTATGAATATGAAACTGGGAAGATTTCAGGAAGCAGGAAATGTGGTCCTGCTTTGACGGCTGCCAAACATGAGAAAAACGAGAACAGTCAAATGAAAATAAGTGGAGAAGAGCTCATGAAGACTAAATTTAAAAATGTACCAAATACAAATAAAAAAAGCAGTTTTAGGATTCATATGGAACTCTGAAACTAGAGACAAATAAGGGATTTGAATACAGAAGTGGAAAAGATCCCTTTTTGCAATTAGCTGCAGAGTCTAGAAATAATGAATGTGCCTGCGTCAGAGCTGATGACATTGAAGCAAGCAGAGGGGAGGTAAAGGCGAAAACGGTGCAGTGAAGCGTCACTCAAAGATGAATCCACAATGGAGGTGGCCGAGAAGTCTTAATGGAGCATGGAAGGCACCAATACCTTTTTCCGGAACATTAGGCTTCTCCTTTTTGTGCTTATATTTGCTGACAATTTTGTGGAATAAGTTCTTTTTCTGAGACTGGAAAGGACCTACAGACAATATTAATATAAATATATTTAAAATTTACAATGCTTCATAAAAAAATACTCCGTGTTTCTAAACAATTATACCCTCCCCCAACTTGTGGAATAAGCAAACTGATTCCCAAGAAATATCATCTTGCATCTTTTCTCATCCAACTCGTGCTTAGCTCCCTTCCCTAGATTCACTGAAAAACCAGTGAGATATTCCTTAGAAATATATCTGACAGAAGCCTCTGTTAGGGCTGGGACTCCCTCAGCAGAAACTACAGATGTAGTGACTAGGGCAGACCACAGCCAGTAACGGCAGTACAGATGTAGTCTGTAATAAACAGAAGATTTTACTTTACATTCCTAAATACCACGAAGGCAAGGATGACATGGACATTTTGTTTCTCCTAAGCAACTGATCTTCACAAGGACAGCACTTTGAGGATGACTTTCAGGTCGGCCTGATAGCATTAGATAGCTTTCCACCCTATTCTGAGGATATCCTAGGAAGAAAAGATTGATTTAAAATTGGAAAAATATTTGTCAAGACTTTTTTGTGGAGAGTGGCAGGGGGAGGGGAGTAGGGAATGGGCAGAAGTCTCAAACTGCATCTTAGTTTGCTCAGATAAAGAAGAGAGACTTGGGATTTCTCAGTCACCATCAGAAATGGCAACAACAGCATGGACCTCCCCAAAGCAGGTTGCTTTCTACACTTTGATGATATTTCTATGTGAAACTGACAATCATCTTACATAACTTCTGTTTCCTCATGTGTAAATGGGGATAATAATAGTGCCTAACTCACAGGGTTGAAGTGAGGATTTTAAAAATTAGAAGCTCTCTAAGCTGCTCCTGCTGCATCTACCCACCTACCAGGATCTGCACCCACGTGCCGTCTTCCTGCCAGAGGCAACGATATGTGCTCCTGTCTAAAGTATACCATCAAATGGTTTTTATGTTCACAAATATTTGCAGCCGTCATCAATTTGAGGACATTTTCACCACCTCAAAAATAAACATCATATCCTTTTAGCTACTACACTCCTCCCTACATCTACAGTCTCTGTATCCCAAACTGCCCTGGCTAGAACCTCCACTACAGTGTTGAATAGAAACGGTGAGAGTGGACATCCTTGTCTTATTCCCTATCTTAGGGGGAAAGCACTCAATCTTTCACCATTAAGCATAAGGCTGGTTGCAAAGTTGTTATTTTTATGTCTTTTATCAGATTTTTAAGTTCCCTTCTGAGTTTGTTGGCTTTATCATGAAAAGGTGCTGAATTTTGTCAAATGTTCTTTCTATATTTACTGAGATGATCCTGTGGATTTTTCTTTGTCCTTGTCCTACTGCTATGGTGTATTACAGCAACTGGATTTTTGGATGTTAAACCAACCTTGCATTCCTGGGGTAAAACACTAGTTGATTATAGTATATAATTCTTACATAGATTCAGTCTGTTAGCATTTTGTTAAGGATTTCTGTGCCTACTCGTGTTAGAGAGAGTGGTCTGCAGTTTTGGATTTTCTTGTCTGTGTGATATGCTTGTCTAGTTTTGACATTAGGGTAATACTGGCTTCTTAGAATGAGTTGGGAAGTGTTCCCTCCTCTTCTAATGTTATGAGCAAGCTTATGAAAAACTGGTATTAATTATTTAAACATTTGGAAGAATTCAGTAGGAAAGCCATCTGGGTCTAATACTGTTTTGCTAACTACATTCAATCTTTATACTAGTTATAGGTCTATTTACACTGTCTATTTCTTAAGTCAGTTTCAGTAGTTTGTGATTTTCCAGTAACTGCCCATTTCATGTAGGTTGTCTAACTTATCAATTATTCATTCCATTTTTGTGAGGTTGGTAGTAATGATCCCTATTTCACTTCTGAATTTGTTTCCTTTCTTTCTTGGTCAGTCTAGTTAAATGTTTCTCAAGTTTGTTTTTCTTTTCAAAGAATTAGCTTTTGGTTTTAATGATTTTTCTCCATTATTTTCTTCAGTTCAGTCGCTCAGTCATGTCCAACTCCTTGCGACCCCATGAATCACAGCACGCCAGGCCTCCCTGTCCATCACCAACTCCTGGAGGTCACTCAGACTCATGTCCATCGAGTCAGTGATGCCATCCAGCCATCTCATCCTCTGTTGTCCCCTTCTTCTCCTGCCCCCAATCTCTCTCAGCATCAGAGTCTTTTCCAATGAGTCAACTCTTCACATGAGGTGGCCAAAGTACTGGAGTTTCAGCTTTAGCATCATATCTTCCAAAGAAATCCCAGGGCTGATCTCCTTCAGAATGGACTGGTTGGATCTCCTTGCAGTCCAAGGGACTCTCAAGAGTCTTCTTCAAGACCACAGTTCAAAAGCATCAATTCTTCGGCGCTCAGCTTTCTTCACAGTCCAACTCTCACATCCATACATGACTATTTTCCTATTCTTTAATTAATTTCATTTCATTAATCCCCTCTCTAATCTTTATTATTTCCTTTCTTTTACTTTTTTAGGTTTAGTTTGTTCTGCTAACAGTGTCTCAAGACAGTTAGGTAATTGATTTGGTATCTTTCTTCTTTTTTAATATATGAATTTATACCTATAAACTTCCCTCTAAGTTATGCTTTAGCTATACCTATAAATTTCAGCATGCTATACTTTCATTTTGCTCATCTCAAAGTATTTTCATATTTCCCTACTGATTTCTTCTTTGACTCACTGGTTATTTAGAGTGTGTTGTTTAATTTCCATTTACATTTGAATTTTCTGAATTTTCTCCTGCAGTTAATTCCACTGTGGTCAGAAAACATAATTTCAATCATTTCAGTCCTTTTTGTTAAATGTTCCAGCATACTGTGTGTTCTGGAGACTGTCCCATGTATATCTGAGAAGAGTGTATATGATGCTATTGTTGCATGGAGCATTCTATATATGTCTGTTAGGTCTAGCTGTTGTATAGTGTTCAAGTCTTCTTTGTTAGTCTTTGACCTAGTTCTATTAAACCTATTCTTTTTTCCATATTACTGCTCACCTTCTGAAACATTATTGTTTAGGCTTATTTACTGTCTGGTACTACCACTATAATGTAATCTCCATGGCAGCAGGGTTCTTTGTTTTCATTCAGAGATATATTCTACATGCCTAGAATGGTGCTTAACACATGACTGATTTTCAACAATACTGTTACATGAATAAAGCTCTTAAAACACTGGATGGTATAAATAAAGAGTTCAAGAAATGACAGTTGTTGCTATTATTACTGATAACATAAAGGTTTACAAGTGATTTTTGAGGACTACACAAATAACCAATAATAAATATTCTGAATTGGGTGGTAGTGGTTTGAAATGGAAACAGAAAACACTTATTTGTTTTTTGGGGTTGGGGGGAAGTGAATGAAAAGGGAAAGAAAATAAATTTAACAGATACAAAGACAATATATCATGTGGATGATATACACTAATATTATAGGTGTTCCTTATAGCCCATTTGCCATCATTCATATGTATTTTATACAATCCAAGAAGCTGTAGGCTGGTGCACATGAATGACAGATGCATGGGGAATCACGGAAAACAGAAGCAGAAGAAAGCAGAAAGCAGAAAAACAATACTGAGACTTCTCTGGATCATAAGCATCCTAGTGATTTACCCACAGGAAGATAATCTAATGATAATAAGGTACTGGCTCACAGGGAGAATGATTTTTGTTCATCACTGTGTATGAGGACAATGGGATCAGGAAATGGTTCACAGAAACAAACTGGTCTGATGTATGGAATGGGTTAAGAAAGAAGAAAAGAATACGTTATTTTCAGACCCAACCATACTCGGAGAAACCTAAAAAGTATAATTTAAGGACAAAACTTAATATAGAGCTTGTCAATTTTAACATAAAAAGAGAACATCCAGGGAGCTTTAGTACCCAGAAGAGCTTCCGTAAAGTTATATTTTTAAATAGCCTTGCTGCTAGCCATCCCGAACTATGGAACAAATCTAAGCAAACGACAAGTTCAAATAAAAAGGAAAGTGACAAACTTGAAGGAGTTTGATATAAGGATAAGATACAAGGATATTCACTGAAAAGCAGTAACTTTAGCTAAGAAGTGAATGATTTGACTCCTGTCCACCAGTATGGTATACATGTTTGATATTTTGTTCAAGGAAAATAAAGTCAAAATTTGTAATAAACAGCACATATACTACTATTTTTCCTTAATTATAAATAACATAGAAATGTCCAAGGAGGGAAAAGAAGGTAGGAAGTCGAAAACAGAGAAAAGAAGTTGAGAAGGAACCTGCCAGAAAGCAAACAGATGGCAACTATCTTTCCATGAACCACCATCTCAAGTTTCTATGCCATCTCATTCTCCCATCTTCCTCCCAAACCTCTTGAAAGACTGTTGGTACCAGTTTCCACTTCCTTATGACAAAAATCACCGTTGCTGGCATATAAACTAGCTTAGGACTTCACTAAAATTTTTGGGCAGGGTGGCGTGTATTTTGAAGATATCAATTTCTTTTGCATCCCAACTTCACAGCTGGGTAAAAAATAGCAAAGACAAACTATAATTTGAGACGGTAGGAGGTGTGCCATAGAGACACTGATAACAACTTTTTCAAAACATTAATGTTGTTCATGGATTGCTGAAAAATGGACATGTTTTAGCTGAGAAGTATAGTGACACAGAGCCCTTTTAGTATTTGTATGGTATGAAAAATTTTCAAGGTCAGCAGGTGAGGTGAATTAAGAGAAGCTTGGTTTGGAGAACTGCAGTAGGAAACAAGTGTTAGGCGTAACTTGAATGGTGGTGCCAACGTCCAGCTTCTATAGTTTCATGTTTTTAAGCTATAAAAAGAGCAGAGGTTTTATCCTAAGACTAGGCTGTCATTTCGGTAATGAACACATAAGTAATGAAGGGCCAATGAAACAGTAAATTCCTTTGTAATAATTTATAGCAAAGTGGCTGCTGAACATATGAATCTGTGGACTGGAATAAGTTCAAGTAAATGAGCCACAATCAAGTTAGGATTCATTGAGGAGGAGCCACCTTATTGGGCTAGAGATGCCTGTCTTGTTAAAAAACTCAGGATTATATTAGGCATACCTTTTATACCTGTAAATGCGCTGTCACCATGCTTAAGAAAATGTCTAGGGACAGTGAAGACTCTCTAATAGCTACAGGGCAAGAAACAGAGTTCTGCCCAACCTGGAAGCTATCATTTTCCTGACGGGAAAGGGATGGCCTGATTTTCATCACATCTCAGCTCTTGAACACTATTAATATAGTCAGGTCAGCTCAATCCCAAACAGGGGATTCTGTCCCCAATCTTTAACATTGTAAATAAACCTGCTTCTTTTATTTCCATTGTGATTTTCAAAAATTTCAAATTCTTTAACAGTGGAAATTTGAATCTTGCAGAGTAAGCATAAATTGGAAAAACATGAGAAAGATCAATAGTATGTTTGTTAATAGGCTAAAAAAACAATGTGAAAAGATAAAAGAGATAAGGAAGGAGAAATTGAGTCAAGGGTCAAGCTTGGGCATAATTTAAACACTCCAAATTGAACTCAATTAACTTTTTCTTCATGACCCTACTTGCTTGAAAATTACTATTTTACAGAGCACTCTGACTTCTGATACTTTTGTAAAAAGTGCTTTACACATTAACAGTATACTTAAAATAATGTGTCAAAACAAATCTCTTAAGTTACAATTAAATTTAAATTTATAATTCAAAGCTTTCATTTGAATATATACAAGTAACTGTGTGAGATAAACCAGAAAACACTATAGAAATGGGCTACTGCAGCTGACCTGCGTAACTTCCTGGATAATCTTAGAAGCAAAGGGAGAGTCTATGCCTAAATCATCTATATACTAAGCATACTATAATGTAGCCTGGACCTTGTTAGAGGAAGGTAGACCCATTACATACACTTAAGGAACAGGGCAGAGACAGTAGAGGGGATGGTGGGAAAGGGAAAGATCACTTGGAAATACAGTTACAAATAAGACAACCGCTGGAAAAATACAAGTATAAACCCAACTAGGTCTTATGATCTTGAGGTATGTAACTATATAAATGCATACATAAATATTTCTTCTAGAAATTACATTTAATAAAAATTCTATACATTTTATATAACCTGGAGTAGCTAAAAAAAGAGAAATACCTAGTATGAGGCAGGGAAAAATACAATAATAAATGTTGAATAACAAATACAGGAGAAAATAAAATACAGACAAATGTTGTTGGAGAAAAAATGAGGTTTCCTATGAAAACATGCTCCTTTACTAAAGAATTGCTGATCTCACTCACAATGTTTGCTTTAATTCATTATGCAAAAATGCAAAGGGTCTAGACTCTAAGAAAACAATCTCCTCTATCCTCTAAAGATCAGGCAATTACAGCACAGCTGGTATGATAATTTCATTAATAACTTGTAGGATAGTACACGGGCACTGCTAATGCCAAATTATAATCAAATACAAATAGTACTTCTTTAGTTTGCTAAATAGAGAATATATTACTTAATTTCTGTTTTATTTTAATTGCATTTTGCTCCACAAGTTGGAATGAGCAAAATCTAAGGTCTTGACAGCCTTCCTATTTATGCAATTACTGGTACACTTGTAAGAACCAAGGACTTTGTGGCTTGAGAGGTATAACAGAAGAGTTAAGATGATATTGTATGAAGCATAATCCAAAGCTCCAAAAAAGCTATTTCACATCGAAAGAAATACTGTTAATCTCAGCTGGGAGAGGAAAAACATATAACAGACAACCAAGACCCAAGAGAAGGTCTCATGAAAATAGATCCTAACTTCAGGGTTTTATAGCTTTACAAAAATAAATCTATTGTTACAGTCCCTGATAGATAATTCAGCCAACTTCAGAGCTCTAAAATGAATGTCTCCAACTGCAAGGAGTGGAGGAAGAGCATATGTCCTGCACATCAATCAATTAAGTTCCATTTTATTAGTTTGTCATGTATTTATCAGCAACTTTAAATCCAAGAATTATGGGGGCTCACGATACCTGGCATCTTTGGGCTCATGGACTGCTTTGCCTATTCCTAAATATCTCCAGGGCATAAGGACTGTCATTTCACTCGGTAATCCATTATGGTGCTCAGCTACCTACCTGTCAACAGGCTGCTTTATTTCTTTCCTACCTATCTTGGAAGATCTCAGAACAACCTTATTTTATTTTCTCAGATGAGCAAACTTGGTGATGCAATATTTCTTTTTTAGTTCTTTATTCACCAGACTTGTTTTTATTAACCACAGCAGAAAACTGAGCTAATTCTAAAATCACTTTTACATTCCTTCCTGCCTTTTTTCACAAAGGGGGATTTTCCTCACCTTTTCAGATCCACCCTGAGATACAGGTCTCCTTGTTGTTTCAGTTTCAGTGTAAAGTGGGCGTTTTAGATCTTGATGGAAAAAGGTTTAGGTTTCTTCATAGATATAATTTTTCCCTAGATATATACATTATGGACTCCCCCAAATCCGTGAAATTATATATAGTCGTTACTATTTATCTTTGATCATTATCCATGATTGCTAGATTTTGACAAGATTTTTGCAAAGATATATATATCATTTTCTATCTATCCATTCATCTATGCATTCAGTTAAACACACAAAAAAAGGGAAGTATTCTGATTTGCCATAGAGCAAGCAACAGGTTGCCTCTTTTACAGGGTAATTATGAGAACTCTGCCATCAAATCCTACTCAGAATTTGATCCTGGAAACAACAAACCCCCACACTAGTTCTTCATCTCTCATTCACTACCTCTAGAGAAGAGCTACCAAATGAAGTTTTCCACCTCTGTGTGGAAAAATAAAGGTATACTTACTTGCCTATCAACTTTCAGACTTAAAGTAAATTCAGAAGAGAAGTTTTGCACTGCGAGCAATACTGTGGCTTTGTGTAGGACAGTTCTTCATTGTACTTAAATGTCCTGCGCAGGTTAGGATGTTTAGAACTCTAGCCTCTGCCATACAAATGTGCCAGGGGTTGTGACCACTGAAAACACACACCCCACTCTTTAAAACCCCTCTAATGAACCATAGTGTTGCCCCTCATGAGTGCTGAGACTCCCCAACCCCCCAAGCCACATTGACAATTTAAAAAACTTCCTTGATATACACAGAGGAGAATCTGATATTCTTGAAAAAGAATATGTACATGGCACTTTTCTAAATTTAATAAAACCAATAAAAATTATATTGCCAAAGTATTACGGGGAGTTTTCTCTTCATTTGGTTCAATTGACAGTTAAGAATGGAATCTCCTGACTAGGTGAATGGAAGGATTTCACTGCTCCAGAGTCCAGCCTGTTGCAGACACACAGAGAAACAGATGAACTGGGTTCAGCCAACAGTTCCTGCTCAAGAAAAGCTCAACATTCCCAGTCTGAATTCTGGACACAAGAAGGTCGAAGACCGTGTATAATTAAGACCTGCATATGGGCAAATGTATAGGTTGAGATGCCCAAGGACGAAGGCTGAAGAGACTTAGGAAGAAGACGAGAGAGAAAAGAGTAAGGCAGGAACCAAGATAACCCTGGAAAGCAACTGAAATTCCAACTCGCTACTGCTTCAACTGCAAATCCAAGTACATATCTAAAGGGAGCCGCAGATGGTCAGAAGAGGCTTCAGTTAGAGTCTGACCATGCTGCAGGAAGGCACAGCACGCATCTAACCTTTGCTGGTTTTAGTCGGTTCTGCGGACATATTTCCAGTCTTTTTCTTTTTCCTTGGGACAGGTACACATTTCCGGTCAAATGTAACAGGACTATACTGAGGGAGGCTGTTGAATTTCTTTTCAAATTCTTCATCCAGCTTTGTTGAGCTAATGAAAGAGGGGAGGGGAGAGACTCAATCAGCATATGATGTAAATATTTAAAAAGAAAACAATCTAAGATATATTTTAAGATATTCCATTTGAAAATGGGGTTCCTTAAGAATTAGGACATTGCTAAATTCTGTGCAAGAACATAAAATATCTTTTTAGAAATGCTTGAGATTTACCAATACAGTTTTCTTAATAAACTCACATGACAGGTTTGTTATTACCTTAGAAAAGTAGAAACATATAAAATAGCAGGGTATTACTGAAGTGGAGAATTTGTTGTTTTTTCCATTGGCACAGGAATTTTTTATTAAGTTCAATACGAAGCATATTCCATCCAAGTTTTTCATTCTAAAGATTCTCATGTATGTATGTGTGTGTGTATACACACACACACATACATACAGGCAAGTTTATTTATAGAAATTAGTGATTTATATTGATAACTTCATAAACTTAATTAAAAAAAGTACTGACTAGTTTGTGTGCATGCTAAGTTGCTCAGTCGTGTCTGACTCTATAGACCATAGCCTGTTAGGCTCCTCTGTCCATGGGATTCTCCAGGCAAGAATACTAGAGTGGGTTGCCGTGCCCTCCTCCAGGGACTCTTTCTGAAGCAGGGACAGAACCCTCATCTCTTACTGTCACCTGCACTGGCAAGTGAGGTCTTTATCAGTAGTGCCATGCAGGAAGCCCAGTGACTAGTTTTGGACTTGATTAAAACACACATTTATCTGGAGAGTCCCGTGGACTGAGAAGCCTGGTGGACTACAGTCCATGAGGTCACAAAGAGTTGAACATGACTGAGTAACTAAAACACAAAGAAGATATAAACAAATATTCTGAAGATTAGAAAAAAATTCTGGACAGTTGATCAGGATGAAGACAAAACATTCAAAGAGAAAAGTAAAGCCAGTTTTCCAAGTACACACCAGCAGAGAGGCAATATGAATTTAACACAAACCACAAATGACTCCAGAAATGCCACCAGCAAAGTTGGGAAATCCCTGGACTGCTGCTGACTGTCTCTACGCAGCCCCACAGCAATGGCAGTGTGCCTACTGGAAGCGAGGCTGGTTGCTGGCTTTCATTTATAGTGAGATTTATTAGCTAAAATGCAACCCAAACAGATGGGAGAAGCTACAGGGGAACTGTTGTGCTTGGGAGATGGAAAATGGAAGGTGTACTGGGAAGAGGGCAGCTTTGAGTACTCACTTAGCAGAAGTTAACACATTAGGCTGCTACCTGAGAAATTTACTTGAGGTGTGTTCACCTAAGACTCTTTTCTCAGTCTTGGAGGAATGTACAAGAATGGGGAGCACAAACAGAACAGTCAGATGATCATCAGAAAGGCCCTGCTGAAAAAGGCCATTGCTAAGTTCTAACAAAGCAGTTAAAGGTGATGGCTTGAGGGTGATGTTCCTCCCTTAGTAAAATTTTCTTTTCTCATTTCAGTTAATAAATTATAGTACTGGAAAATCAGATAATATCTGATACTAATCAGTTGCTGTCAGAAAGCTATCTATAAGATGTGAATTTTTTAGATACTCTGGATAACCAAAAGAGAAATATGAAAATGTAAGCTGTAACTCCTTAGGTCCCTTGGGACTTTCCCCTGCCTTTTTTCACCTAGAGTAATTACCTATGTTTTTCTTAAAAAAGTCTATAAAAGTAGAACTGCCAATACAGAGTGAATTTTCCTTGGCCACAGGTAACTAAACAGCACATTTTTTCTGTGATAAAAAGGTTTAAAATACTCATTTAGAAATCTCAGAGAAGATTGACAGATGTGGCATTTTTCACTGCTTATGAACTATGTTGGCATGTTTCAAATAAAGCAAGCCCAGACAATCTGATTCTGACAGGCCAATATTTAAAGAAGGGAGAGGAGGAAAGACCAGAGTTGCACCACTGATTTAGCCTGCAGAAAATCACACCCCCAGTTAAACACATGTGGCTTTCTAAGAAACGATTAAAACAAAAACACCCCAATCTCTTTTCAGGAACAGATTTCCAAAAGACTGTTTCACTTTTCTTGTTCCTCAGAGAAGACTGGTAAAAACATTCAGGAGTTTCTAATAGAAGCACCAGAGAACTTTCTGCTGGGGAGCCTTCAGGCCTGCTTTATTTATTCCCTTGGGCTTTCACACTGTCTGCCATAAGACCTGTACCTCTCAGTGTGTAGACCTACAGGACACTGGTAATCAGAAGATGGAGAGCACTGGCTCTGATGCTCAACTGTCACTTTTTAAGAAAATCCTGCAAATACTTCTGTGCTTGACAATGACAAATGTGAGGATTTTCATGCCACTGTTTAAGCATAATGTCGGCAAAATAATCTGAACTTTGGACTTTAAAAAATATTAGAACAAAATATATAAAGTTATAAATATATCATCTCAATATAAATAATACTGAGGAATCATCCTCATGAGAAATACTTTCCACCCTCCCACTGTGTAAATGAAGGCCTTAAGATTAACCAGACCTGAAAGCATTGCAATGTCCAGTTGACAAACTACATTATCCCACAAAAAGAAATGCAAATATTTATGGATAAAACAAATATAATACTCCTAATGCATTAAATTTGCATACCTTTAACATACTTATGAAAAAATATGGAAAATACATTAAAATGTACTTATTTCTATTCAGTGTATTCTTTTCAAATTCGGCTAATGAGAAAGCCAAAGAATAGTACGACTGAATATACAGATGCTTTCTTTTTTCACCAATATAAAGTATTGCATCACCTATCAAAATGCTTTATGTTAAGCTTGGTAGTAGGAGTCTGTTTTATATAATAAAAAAGAAAAGAATTCTTAATTATTGTACCTCAGTGTATGCTCCTTCTTGATACTGCATTTTAATAAATAATTAATTGCTGAAATTTCTCTGTATTGAGAGAATATTCAATCTATTATTTTTACCTTAGAGCATTAGAACATGGTCTAAACAAAACAAGATTAGAGGTAGGAATATAATTTTATGTACATTCTCAGCTGCCATTATTTTATAAATGTGTACATAACCTTTACAAATATTATATGAAGTACACAGAGTATATACAATTAGCAAAGTATAAACATGTGATATTCATCGTAAACTTCAGATTAGAACTACATCTTGGTGATATGAAATGTCACACCACTAATACGGGGTGGACTTCAATTGAAACTCAGGCCTAAGTCTACAATCTACACATTTTGTACCATAATTAAAACATGAAAGACACTATTACTCACACACCATGCTAACAGCAGGAATTACAAGATGATCTGTATTTCTTCCTGAGTTTACTAAGACCACAGTAAGTGCTGATTGAATACTCAAAGAATAAGCTGTCAGTGATTTGTTTACCTTGAAAACTTAATATTACTGCACGTGTGGTCTGTGCTGCATGGCTGACTGTGCCCACAGGCACTTACCCAAGGACAGAGTCTTCCTTTGGCTTTGTCTTCTTGAACTTCTTGCTTCCACTGGTCCCACTCTGGCTAAATGTCCAGCTTTCTTCATTCCAACACCCTTCATGATCAGATGAGTTTCCTTTTCCTGAGCTTCGTTTCCCTAAGGAAATTCAAAAGAGTGTGCTTGGCATATTGGGGTGGAAAGGAAATCATCTTAATGGCTTCATAAGTGACCTCTTGTCCCCTTGGTACCATTTGCATGATGCTATTTGTTAACTGTTTCAGAGAACTCAGGACCACCTTCAATAACAGAACGTGTAAAAAAGTAACTTACATACTGAGATCCACAGTCTCATAACTCAACAGGTGCTACTTGACTCATGAGAAAGACTAACTACTATTTATTTTTCCATTACAGAATCAGCCTGAGGTGTGGGAGCCCTTTACTGCTGCTGCTGCTAAGTCGCTTCAGTTGTGTCCGACTCTGCGACCCCATAGACAGCAGCCCACCAGGCTCCCCCGTCCCTGGGATTCTCCAGGCAAGAACACTGGAGTGGGTTGCCATTTCCTTCTCCAATGCATGAAAGTGAAAAGTGAAAGGGAAGTCGCTCAGTCGTGTCCAACTCTTCGCGACCCCATGGACTGCAGCCCACCAGGCTCCTCCATCCATGGGATTTGCCAGGCAAGAGTACTGGAGTGGGGTGCCATTACTGCTGCACATTACCAATTCTCATTTCCCCAACACTTAGTGGAATGACCTCCCTGGAGGAATATGTACCCTTAAGGATCTCCACTCAGGATTTGTGAGACTTATTTTCACACACATCTATGGTTAGAATTTAGTTTGGCAAGAGGTAGTCCCCCAGTCAGATGATATATTTTAAAATAGATAAATGTATATGAAACACTCTGTGGAATAAAGGTACACACATTAACTAGTTTCTGGAACTGTTATGTTTTAAAGAGCTATTCACTTCAATTATAGTTCTGATTATCTAATGGGGAGGGCTAGATAAATTTCTTGTTTCTAGAGTCTACAGGTCAAGATTCTGTCAACCATACCTGCGTGATTCTGAAAATTTTTTCCATCAGTTAAAAACCAGACTAAGAGCTCTATACGTGCAATACTGATCCTTCAAAACAAAAAGTCAGCTGACACCAGTAAAAAGGAAAAAGATAGGAGTAACTTAGAACACTTAGATTCTGAGAATTATGTCTAAAATGAATAGAAACGTTCCTCTATGGTGCTAAAACATACGGTAAAATTACAAATGTATATATTCTATAAACCACAAAGACTCATACAAGTCTAAGATACTATTTTGATACTAATGTTCTTTACTGTAGTCTTAATTGCTTCTCAATACCTCTAAAGGAGGAATTCTGCTAGGTTTCCATGTTCTTTTCAGATTTTGAGAAGTCGCTTACCTCTGTCAACATTAGCTCGCAGAGAGGTGAGCATGCCCTCTGACACCAGGGTTTTATAAAGAGCACCTTTGCAAGACCTCTCCGATTTCCGGGAGCCACAAGTCTCTATCTTTCTGTGACAGTCACTGTCCTCAGGCTTGGCCTGTCCTGACAGGGTCGGTGGTAGCGCATCCTCCGTGGGGGTCAATGGTTCTGCTTTTATACCCTCTGGCACCTCACCAGAAATGTTCTTGCTGGCAGAAATGCTGATAAAATCTGGAGGTCTTGACTCTTTGGTGGGGTCTGAGGATTTCTCCTTCGACATTTTCTTCTCTCTAGATTTCACTTTTTTCTTTGGTGGCTTGGCATCCAAAATACTCCCCTTTCCACTGGAGGATGGGCGGACCTTCTTGCGAGGGGTATCTCCAAGCTTCTCGATGCCCCAGTCTCCCTTGGCCACAGCCTCAATGGTGTACATGACACTCTCGATATCTGACTCCGAGGACTGCCTTTTCTTGCAGGCCTTCTTGGGTGTGGATTTATCATTTCCGTGTCGATCCATTTTGTTTTTCTTCTTCTTCTTTTTTAGCTTCTCTGGTTTGCTTAGAGCTGTGGGATCCTCGATGATCATGATTCCATGAGGATGGCATATATGGTCCTTTCTACTGGGAACATCGCTTATTATTATCTTGCTACTGGCAGAGTAGGAAAAATCAGGGAAGTGACCACATTTTTGATCTTCCTCTAATTCCTCCTTTTTAATTTCTTTGGGAGCTTCCATTTTTATACCTATTATATCATCCATTCGCAGCTCCTCAAAATTTCTTATTTCCTTAGAATCTCTTACATTTTCCTTAGCTGATTTTTCAAATTCTGCTTCTTTCTGTAACCTGGCTTCATCCGTTTTCTTCATTTTTGTGTCTCTTTCTTCCTTTCCCTTCTCCAATTCTTTAATTCTTCCACCATCTAATTCTTTTGCTCTTATTAACTTTGATTCTTCCATTTTCACCCCCTCTGATGCCAGGCACATCTAAACAGTTAAATACAATGAGAATAAAACACATTATTGCATCCCTGAAATTACCTTAAACTTTTAAATTGCATCCTTAAAAAAAATATATCAAAACAAAGTTCAAACTTTACAATAACAAGTCCACTTCTGAAAAACTAACTTATTCAAATTAATAAAAGTTTTATAATATATTCATTCAGCTCTGGAGGAACATACACTCAAATTGTCATTTTCCAGTTTCTGATGAAGCTTTTCATATGAAAATGAGATTTGGTAAAAGGAGGGGGAAGCCAGATTTGTAAGACCTGGGCTTGAGTCCCAATTTTGCTCCTTGCTAACTCTGTATCTAGAATGAGTCATTTCAGCCCTCAGTCCTCTGCTGCCTTTGTGAGATAAAAATGATGATGATAGTTATCTCAGAGGATCCTGTGAGGTGTAAGTGAGATGATGCGTGCACGGCAGTGCTTAGTAAATCACCCCCAAACTCTATTCAGATATTTACCTTTTCTTTTTTTCTTGGAAATATGAGGGAAATAGCAACAATTTCTACCTAATCACTTGAAATTAGAAATTATAAGATGAAAGCTCTGAAACAGAAGTAGTAGGTTGCTTTCTTTAAAAAACTTTTTAGCAAACTTGATCTGATCTGAACTTACATGGCTGTAAATTCTGACCAGAACTATAATGAAAATGCTTTGCATTGCTAATTTATCTCAGCCTGACTATACACGTTTTGGCTATCAAATCTCCATGAATTTGAATATATACTGGAGGAATGAATGGCATACTGTAAGATACATATACTATATCACTTTCCCTAAAATATGAAAATTTTTGAGTATCAAAACAGATCTGGCAGCAATTCAGTTAGTTTTTAAACTCCCCAAATTTCACATATAGGACATTAAAGGAGACTGTTGCCATCTTCCTCTGCAGCAGCTCTAGGTACTTTGAAACTGCAATCTGAAGCTATTTTCAAAAAAGGAAATTACAGTTCATTGTAAAATTCATCTTTAATACCTAGGTTTTCACTCAGAAACACTCCCTGTAAGGTGCCCAGGTGCCAGACCACTAAAGGTATAAGGATCAATAATGCCCATTCCACGCTGTCCTGATAGCCTCCACCCCAGCCCCGCAGCACCTCTGAGGAATTCATCACAGTGACAAGGCTGATGAGACCAATGGCAGCTCAGGGATTCTTAGCCATTACTCATTTTATCTACTTTGCACTGACTGTCAATTTAGAGGAAAAAGACTATTAGGGCATGCTGAGCCCCCCACATCAAGTACATGAGTAGGAAAGTGAATTGTTTTAAAAGAAAAATCACCATTTTATGGAATGGCAAGTTGCCAGAGATTGTTAACAACTATAAAGATTTCATTTTTTTAAAGTATCCATTTTAAAATGGGTAATACATTGAATTAAACATCAGATACTATTTCACCTCATTTTTTCCCTTACTAATTTCAGAGCATCTCAAATCCTTCCATAAGAATTATAGTATGATTAATAAATCTGAGAAGAAACTGGTGAAAAGGCTTGGGGAAGGCAGGCAGTGTGAAGTTTCTGTAAAGAAATGAAGGTGAAGAGAGTACCTAGTCCTTTAGGATCATTCACAGGAAAGATCTGAAATACTACAAATTCACAACAGAGCTGTCTTTTTCAGGAGATCAGTTAACTTTTAGGCCTTGGCAAATAGTTATGAAGACTGAGAAGTTCCCTTTATTAAACTCAACCAGAAAAAAAAAATCAAAGCAAAACGTTAAATTAATTCTGAAATACTGATACATTTCATCTTCCCTGTGTGCTTTACTCTCAGGGGAGATCTGCTGTTTTTATCTTAATTTTGAAATAATTTTTATTTTCCTTTCTCAAATATACTAGTCCTTCATGAATCTAACTTTCCCAAATGGGGAGAGACACTATGCTAGTTCTGGCAAGAAGGCTAGAAAGGCATCATCAAGGTAAATTTTATAGTTTTCAAGCACTATCACTCTGGTGGCTTTTAATAAGTCATTTCAGGGACCTTTGCCACACAGGCCTTGATTTTCACAGTAGTGAACCAATGGTTTGCATTTGCACAGGTTCATCTTAGCAAACCCAATAACACTTTGCAAACTCTATTCTCAGCTTCAATATATTTCAGAATGATGCTCCTTTCATCACCCCGATAGGATTCTATAGCTAGGAATGAAATGGAACAAATGCAGACATTCACTCTGGGGACATATTCCAGGAAATAGCATAATATTTCTTGGCAAGGTAATTACACTGAGCATAGTCAAGCTTTCCTTCCTTGTTTGAGGCTCTTAAAAGTTCTTTCATAAATAGAGCATGCTAATTCTAAATTACAAGGAAAACAATTATATGGCTGGAAGTTAAATTATAACAATAAAACAAATAACTACAAATCACAAGTCTCACTAACCAAAACCCAACACACAGAGTCAGACTCTCAGAGCTGAGTGTTGCTCTAGACTTATCTAATTATCTAATGTTATCTAATTTAACATTCTTCCTAGTATAGAAATTCATTTTACTAAAATACCTGAGAATGAGTTAACCATCTTTTGGCACAAAGATAGTCACCATATTAGAAGGCAATAAGGGCAATTCTGTTTGAAATGTTTAAATATTGAGCAAAAATCTAAGGCAACCCTGTTAGTCCCGATTGTTCCCTGAAGCCACTTAAATCAATTCACTCATTCTCTCATGTGACAGACTTCAAAATCCTGGAGGACAGACTTTATGCTCCCATGAGTCTCTCCCCCCGGGCAAACTGCTCATAATATGTAAAGGCTTCCTGGCCTTTTAAAAGTTGGGTCCCTTTTATCTAGATGCAGTACGGTCATCCTGAAGTGAGAATGGATTTTATTGAAATAGAGTGGGTTCCTGTGCGAGCACCGTACTTGCCCAAGGCCTCGGAGCTTATACTTAAATCCGTATGAGGATATAAAGGCTGAGAAATGGCAACAGTATATCCTCCAGTGAGTTGTTGTGAGGCAAAGTAAATGAATGTGTGCAAATAAAACTCATAAATAACAGTAAGTCTGGAAAACACTCATCTTTCTTAGATTAAGTTCCTAGCTACCCTGTAATACTCCAGGTGAAAAGTGAAACTATTTGTCAGTGGATATCAACCCTAATCTTCTAATGGGAACCAAAGATGAACTTGCCCCACTTTTTTTTTTTTTTTTAAAACAGGTCAAATTTCTGGCTTGTAATAGGTTTGTAGTCAATTAAAATTCTGGACTAGCCACATACTATGCTGGGGAGCTTGGTCTCTGCCATTCAATATGTTTATATTTTTTGTACCTAGATGCAAGATTTTTCACTTTTCCTTACAATGTACATCCTTTCAAAATCTGAATTAAATTACCTTTCAGTTTGGTCTTATACACATATTTGATAAAGTTGCTTTTTGTGTTTTGGTCTAAATGTTTGGTAATAACGTTGAGTAGGACACTGCCAAAGACACAGCCTTCTGACAAACTTTTAGAGCTCTTTCATCAGATTGATTTTGAACATTAATAAACTTTAGCAACCTAAGAATGTTTAATGCTGCTGCTGCTACTAAGTCGCTTCAGTCGTGTCCGACTCCGTGCGACCCCATAGACGGAAGCCCACCAGGCTCCCCTGTCCCTGGGATTCTCCAGTCAAGAACACTGGAGTGGGTTGCCATTTCCTTCTCCAATGCGTGAAAGTGAAAAGTGAAAGTGAAGTAGCTCAGTCGTGTCCGACTCTTAGCGACCCCATGGACTGGAGCCTACCAGGCTCCTCCGTCCATGGGATTTTCCAGGCAAAAGTACTGGGGTGGGGTGCCATTGCCTTCCCCAGAATGTTTAGTAATCCACTCTAAATTCCTCCCATTCTGTTTACAAGGACATCGTTTAAGATGACCTGTCAGAAGTTTTGCTGAAATCTGGACACAGTATGCCAACAGCAATCTCTCAGCCTATTTTTAAGCTTAGGAAATAGAAAATGAGGGTGGCATGTGCAGCAGTCAGAGACTAAGTACACAAACAGAAACAACAGAAGGCATATCTAGCCGAGGGAATTTATGGCTTGGAATGAATTGATTACACAGGTTATGAAGAACTGGAACACGCAAACAGGAGGTGGTGAGGTAACCCAGGGATTAGCCACAGCAGGGAGCCACAGCAGGACAATTGGGGGAAGGAGTGCTATGAAGCCCAGGAGCTAGGTCCTTGGTGGAAGACGGACCCAAGGTGGGCCAAACTCCTGGGCGCTGGATACATGAAAGAGATGTTGCCTTTGCTTACCCCTATCCCTTCACACCCCTTCCCTGCACAATCCCAGATTTTCTTCCTCCCATCCCACAGTTTTTCTGCCAGGGTCTCTGACTGGCTGAATCCAGGTGGAAATCAGGGGACACAGGTACCCAGGAAAGGGAGTCTGTGGCCACTTGGGATATAAGCCAGCATACACGGCACAGAGATCCTAGGGACACACATTAGACAGTAACTGTGGCGGGCAGCGGGGAGACTTCCAATAATCCCCAGCTTGCATCTTCTTTTTTATGAGTTCAAATATGATTAGAAGTAATTTTCAAAATAGCAGTCTATATTTTCACATGACATCAAGAGAACCCGGGAACAGCTATGGATTTAGTACCTCTTAGAAGATGTAAAGGAGAAGGCAGTGGCACCCCCACTCCAGTACTCTTGCCTGGAAAATACCATGGATGGAGGAACCTGGTAGGCTGCAGTCTATGGGGTCGCTAAGAGTCGGGTATGACTGAGCGACTTCACTTTCACTTTCATGCATTGGAGAAGGAAATGGCAACCCACTTCAGTACTCTTGCCTGGAGAATCCCAGGGACGAGGGAGCCTGGTGGGCTGCCGTCTACGGAGTCGCACAGAGTCGGACATGACTGAAGCGACTTAGCAGCAGCAGCAGCAGATGTAAAAGAGTTGGACATGCCTTAGGGACTCAACAACAAACAGAAAACCAAAGAAGATGCCATCGTTCCTGCTGCTGCTGCTAAGTCGCTTCAGTTGTGTCTGACTCTGTGCGACCCCATAGACAGCAGCCCACCAGGCTCCCCATCCCTGGGATTCTCCAGGCAAGAACACTGGAGTGGGTTGCCATTTCCTTCTCCAATGCATAAAAGTGAAAAGTCAAAGTGAAGTCGCTCAGTCATGCCCGACTCTTAGCGACCCCATGGACTGCAGCCTACCAGGCTCCTCCGTCCGTGGGATTTTCCAGGCAAGAGTACTGGAGTGGGGTGCCACTGCCTTCTCCGATGTGAGCAAATTCTGTTACTGAGAGGCAGTTTCAAAAGGCAGGGATTCTAGAGCCAGACTGTCCATGAGCAAGGATTGGCTCTGTCACCAATTAGTTCCTTTTTTTAAACCTTTCTGTGCCTCAATTTCCCAATCTCTAGAATGTGGATATTAATACAGTGCTTGCCTTAGGAATATTGAGGGGTTCAGCAAATTGCACATGTATAGTACTTAAGTTGGTATCCAGCACTGAGCAAGAATAATGCACTGTGACAACCACCCTTTTGGGGGCTAATGCCATGTAGGATAAAGGCTGGCTATTATTAGCAGTAATATTCATACTGGTATCATTAATTGCACATTATGGCCCTGGAAGATCAACTGCTCCAATTTTTCATTCTAGGGTTGAATGACTCTATACCATGGGGAAAACCATATCCAACAACATTAGATTCAGGAAGATTTTAAATCAATTATCTTTCAAGAAGCATCTCTTACTAAAGATATAATCAAGCTCAGTTCCCCTTTTGGGTACAAGCATCATTTAGTGACATTTACTTTTGGGTGTGTATGTAACACTTCAGTGGGACTCAGGAAAGTGCAAACCAACGACATTATATACATGTATCCAAGGATGCGGACACAGTGGACACAGAAGAACATATATCAATGTGAACTCAAGTGAATAAAACTGCACAGGATTAATGTCTGTTATTAATTAGCTCATCTGCCCTTAGTAGAGGGTTGGTTGTTAATCAGGACTTGAAACAGAACATGCCTTAGTAAATGACAATTTAGTCTTCTATTATTATTTTAAATAGAACAATAACCTTCTTTAAAAGTGAGAATGGAAAATCATCTGCAGGACACCTGCTGGATGGCACTCCCACAGCTGTACTCAAAGAAGTTAAAATGTTAATGTTTTAAATCAAATGCTGGGCATAAATATTTGATATCTACTATCTATTCCCTCAGGTATTATTCTATTTTTAACAACTGTAACTCAGAGTGGGGGGCACAAAATATATCCTGTTCACCTTTGTATTCTCCTCCAAGAATATCCTAGTAGCTTTCAAAATGAAGGCATTCAAAAGGTAATTGTGTTGGACTGAATGGTTCATTAGTTCCGAGGTAAATGATGAATCTAAAATGTATTCTGATTAACACCAGGAAAGAGTTACGAGTCTATAAAAAACAATGCTAATTATGACCACGCTGTGGCTTGGCCCAGACCACGATCATACTGTCCTTAGTTATGGTTCCCAGGAGCACCCGTGAAAATCACTCACCAATATTTTAATTTTACCTCTGACAACTGTAAACACACTGAGATTTATTACTTTTTCGTGTAGTCAGAGTGGCCTGATAGTGATGTGCTAGAAGAAATGTAACTCACTCCCCCCAACAGACAAAAATCATCATGCTGAAACCTAGATCCTTCGAATGTACATCCTGGACAGACACATAAAAAACTATCCTTTTCAAAATGATTGCAGAGAAAAAAATATAGGTATTTAAATCTTTATACAGATAAAATGGAGTTTTTTTTTTTTTGTATTCCTGAGTTCAGAGAGGCTGTCATTTTCAGTTCACGTAAGATCACACCTTAGGCTTGGGGTTTGTTATTGGGGAGTTGCTTTAAAGACATAACAAATCTGTGCTACAACAAACGTTTATCTCCTCAAATCAAATACGTTTCAAAATGCATTCCTTTTGACAAATGTTAAGATAGATTCATTTATTAATGTGTCCTGCTTTAAAAGACTGAGCGAAATAACCAGTGAAAAATAATTAATCATGTGCACCAGACAAGAATACCATAGAAGATGCCCTGAACTAGTACAAAGAAATGGGTACGTAGTTCCAAAACATAGCACACTATTTCAGTCTTAATTATATTTTGTCTTTCATTGTCTGTTATCAAGGAGCCAGCTCAATTAAAAACAAGGCAGTGTGAAAACAGACCCACTGACACTAATCAAGAAGTTTCAATTTCAAAATTTCCGCTTTTTAGTACAAAACAAATGTTTTGCAGCCAAGGTATGTTTACAGTGATTTTGTACTGGCTTATTATTTGCCAAAACAGTGTAGACATAACCCCAGGATGACATTCAGCAGTGTTCTTCCAAGATGTGCATTTCTCCCATAATTACATAGAACCAGGATGCTTTTGCCATAAAAATATACTGGCTGATGGTTTCACAGAATAAAGAATAGCATCACTGGTAAGAAAATTCAATTTTCTTTATTATAAAAGATAACTGGTCACACAACAGTGGTCTAAGTGTCTCTCAACACTAAAATCTGTGCATCTTAAATAGCTTACTATTTGCTTTGCTGTAACAACTGGGCCAGGTGGAATGGTGGTTTAAATGTTTATTTGCTATTTCTTCAGGAACTATACCATTTTTAAAGACATTAGATGGGGTCGGGATGGCCTTTGTTTTAAGAGGCCTTCATCTACTGAAGTCTCCTTCAATGGTATTAAAGGAAGTCATTAGGTGTGTTGCTATATTTCAGTCCCTACAAAAGTAAATTGGTGTAATTAGAAATACAATGAAAAGTTTTAGCATAAGGGTTTTCTAAAAATGACTTGTAACTCTGCCCCAAAAGGAAAGAAATGCACCACTTTCAAATAAAAGGCCCCTTCAAATACACAGTAATTATATATAGACTTCTGTTTTGTGATAAGGGTGTAGATGAAGCCAGGAACTACATGTTGAAGTTCTGGGCTTCAGGGGGCTACAGCAGGATGAACGGAGAATGAGGACACAACAGAACACAGAAACAGGAGTCACATCTAAATACCACCTATGATTGCCGGTGGTGGGGCCGGAATGCTAACAGGAGGGATGAGACTTCCTACTTTTATCAATATATTATATAATTTCTATAATTTTAACATAATTCAGCTTTTCTTAAAGTGGACCAAAATTTTCCATAAGATTTAATTTTTATAGTTACTGTAATAAATTAATTGTTACCCATCCATTTGATTTTCATCATATGTGGTTTTTCCAAGTTAGAATGTAAGAAAAACTAGGGTGTTGAGGCCTCTGAAAATATGTCCTTTTTTTTAATAAGTAGGGTTAATTTCCTGGGACCCACCATACCCAAAATCTCGCTTATTACATCTATGAAGACTGTATCTGGAGAGATCCAGAATTCTCTTTCTTCAGCTGCACCATAGCAGATGATTTGCTTCACAAATTGTGATAGAGAAGAAAAGTACAACACAGATGAATCCAGCAATCCTGTGGTGACTGATTTTCATCTTTCCTCCTATGCTCAGAGGAACATGGGTTTCTGCTTTCCAAACTCAACTGTTTACCTGGCTAGCCATCCCCTCATTAGACTCTGAGTACTGGATGTCCTCAGTTATCTCTTCTCCCTCAGCATGCTTTTCTACTTTGGGGCTCCCTCCCAGGTTAACAAACATCCAGCTTTCTCGAAGTCAGGCTCCAAGATCAATTAGGGCAAACTTCTGGAAGCCCTTCTACACACTCAGGTTCAGGGCTGGAGTGGTTGCTGACTCCCTTCCTTTCCCTCTGACATAGACTCAGTTGTCACATCCAACTGGATCCCTTGCAGCCTGCCACCCCTACAGCCAGCAAGCGAATCTCTTCAAGGGCTGCTCTCACCACTGCACTCCCCTGCTCAAAATCTTCAATCACCTCTCATTATTTTCAAGTACAAGTATCTCTGGTTCACACTAAACACCCTCCCAATTCTGACTTGCAGCAACACTCTACCTTCACCTTGCATAAATCTCCCAGCACAGCCCTGCACTCATGCTCGGCTGATTTACTTGTTGTCATCTACCTATTTCATGTCTGCTTGCCTTTATCTCTTCGCTGTATCTCCCCCATCTCTCCGTTTAATTATGCATAAATCACCATCTCCAGTGTGTATGGTTGGTTAGGTAGAAAAGGTGGGGGGCGGGGAAGGGAGGAATGAACAAGTGCAAATGGATACCGGCAATGACTGCTGGACTCAGAGTCTGGACTCAGTAGGGAAAGGAGAGGACAGTGACATTTGTACCACAAACACCCCTCTAAGGGGGCGGCCACTTATCAGCTCTGACCACCTTGTTCTCATGCAGAGGCTGGTCCAGTGTCTCCAGGCCCTCCATGCTTTTAAGAGAAGTCAAAAGTACGCATTTACTTGAAATTAAATTACTCATAATTTTAAAGTATTACCCACTAATTCAAATGTAAGATATAATACAGGTCAACAAACTATGGGCCAAACAGAGCATCTCTTAAAGCTGGGTGTGGCCCAAAGGCTGCTACTGCTAGTTCCAACCTCTGTTCCCCAAGGACTCCTTCAAAGAACCATCTATCCTCATGCTTCCTCCTTGGTGCTGAGTCCCCAGAGCACTCCAGCTGAATTCACTGCTCTGTTTACTGATTTTATACATTCATTTTGGGTATCACTCAAATTGAGCTTCCTCATCTCATTGCATGATTTCCTGTGAAACCACTTGCACCATTAATTTATTTCTTATGCCTTAACTTTTTATATTTTATCTCCTTACAACTGGAGAACAGGTTCCTAGAGGACAGGAGGTGTACACTATAATTTCCTATAATCCTCACAGGATCTCCCAAAGTATATTCACAAACAGGCACTTATTTAAGGGTGTAAGATGTATCTCGGCAGTTGCAAAAGTAGAATCACTTTTTAAAAAGGAAATATCAGCTCCATTTCTTTGACAGCAGTCTTGAACAATCCGTCATCTTATTCAGCCATACACACATGTGTAGGAGTAAGCTGTCTTCCATAGAGCCTTCTATAACATGCAAACTCCTATAACAACCAACTTGCAGAGTCTTTTATATTTACCTAAAACAAATGACAGAACAGCATAGTGTTGAAGATCCCAGGCTGTGGAGAGACTGCCTAGATTTCTAGCGATGCTCTAACACTTCCTGTCCATGTGACCTTAGGTGAATCACGGAACTTTTCTCTTTTTTTTAACTGTGTAAAAGAGGAATGATAATAATACTGACCTCAAAGGACAGGTGTGAGAATTCAATGACTACATATAAAGTACATAAAAGAGTACCTAACACATTGTAGATAACAGACATTGGTCATTATTATTTTATGATAGATAATAAAAATTACTTGCAGATAAAAAAATTAGAAGTAAAATAGTAATACTTTTAGGCTTATGCTCCGACCCCTTAATGCATTCCAAACACCAAAACTGGATCTGGAGTTAAGGTCTTCCAATACCACTGATGTCAAAAGAAAGTTCACAGGTTATTTCATTGTACATCCATATGCAGGTAGCGTCAGCTGCCTCACTGTTATCAGCATGGAATAGGCTCTCAGAAACAACTGTTTGCTAGAATAAATGAATAAACTGCTCCACTTGCTGTACTGAGCAATTTTAGTAACAGATATCTTTAAGTGTAGCATTTTCTTTGCGAAAATGCACAGATAAAGACGTCTATGTGAGTCTCCAACTAGAGCAACTATTATACACAATGATCTCTAGGAGGATGCTCTGCTATTCTTTATGTGACCTGACCTAATTAATTTCAAAAGGAAAGGAAACACAATACATTATAGTACCTGCACCAATTAACTGATTAACTGAACAGTATGAAACTCATGGAGGACTGTATTTTTCACAATTCCCTGACCTTAGCAGCACAGTACCAAATCTCTCTTCCTAGCTGGAGTAGATTCCTGAAAAATAACTGGAATAGATCCCAGAATTTTCAGGTCTCTTTCAGCTATTAAAAATCCACCCAATTTAAAATGCCAATCAAATGCCTAAAGCAGAGCCTTCTGCTGGAGGACCTCCCAGCTTGGGTGCTGGGAAATGGGGAGGGGTCCTCACAATGAGAGTGCAGGCCAATCTAAGTCCCTCTCTGTCTGCTGCCAGCCTCTTCCAATTTTCTTTTTGCCTGTTAAAGTGGGTGTAAGCACATCAACAAATATATGCCTACCATATTTCTTGCTTTTCTCCAAGAGGAGAGTTTTCTTGTAAGAAACAACCTGTCTTTGGGAGGGCTCCTCAACCACTCCCCCCATGCCCAGCTGCAGGAATGAAGCTGGGAAGGGTGAGTGGTTAGATCTTGGGTTGGTTCCTGGCCCTTCCTTCGCAAGACATAAAGCCACTGGTTGAAAGGACAGAAAAAGGAATGGTGGAGGTAAAAACAACTACCCCTGGTTACGTTTTTGTTCCTACTAACTCCATGTAAGACTGAATGACCTTAGTAGGGATGTCAAGGACAAAGATGATATACAAAATATTTAACAGGCAGGAGTGCTAAGCAACCAGAAGAGATGTGGTGTCAGGGCTGGAACAGGGTGTTGCAGGCCCCCTGTTGTGCCCTCTAGTTGCTAGGAGGACAGGCGAGCCCAGTTGGGCTGGCAGAGTCACTGCAAAGGTCCTCAGGGGGCAGGGTCCCAGTCTTTTTACCAATAGGAGGTGTTTTGGTATTTTAGTCCTGGGACAGCTGTCCTGGTACAAACCAGCTGAACAGCACTCCTGCAGTGGGAGCTCCTCAGAATGTCAAATGAGAGGTCAGACAGTCCCAGGGCAGCCCTCTCCCCAGGACTGGCCCATGGCCTCTTGCCTGATTAAGTCGAAATACCTTCTACTTGTTCATTTGGCCCCTGGAAAACAAGTGCATCTTTGCAATGCCAAGAGAGAGAGCGCAGCAAGCTGTTCTAAGTCTCTGCCTCCTATTGATTTCCTCTGGTTCTCTTTTTGCTTGGTCAGAGAGGAGAAGGCAGCAGCAATAAATCAACATCTAAAACATCACTTGCTTCTTGCCAAACCATGAGAAGACACTTCTTCACTCAGTCTTTAATAGGGCTTCTCTCAAAGCTGTCTTCACTGTGTTTGACAGAGGCCAGGGGTGAAGAGGAAGTACTTCTCTGCTTTCCTCCACATGACAAGGAGAAAAGCCATGATACTCCAGGTGACTGCCCAGCCTGTGACACCCCACCCCTGGGTTTAGGGTGGGGACAAGAATGGAAACCCTTAGCGGTCGATCGGATGGCAGCTGGATTAGGCTGTCTGTTTATAAATCCTGAGAGAAGATCTGGCCCAAACTGAAGGTGGCTTGTTGGTGGCTTTCCCTTTGGAATATGTGAATTTAAAGCTATTCTTTAGGATTTCTGACAACAGCAACAATTTGGGCCACAAGAAAAATTCTCTTCAATACCCTGTCATGTTTATCTAAAGAGGTACCTGAAATAATTAAACATTATATTCTGTTCAAGAAAAGATGAGCATCAACTACACAAGGAAGAAAAAAATAACTAAAGAAGCATATTTCCACTGGTGATTATTTGGAGATGCTGATTAATCCATTGTGCACATATTTATGTTGAATTACAAACTGGGAAGGCTTTAGGATGTTATTCTAAAACACACTCTATTAGCATTATGGCATCATATTCATGTGGTGCAAATAATAATGTGAGATTTTCTCAGTAAATAATTTTTTACCGACCCTGTTTTATCAAAAGCATATATTTTTACTCAGATGTTATATGAAACTAAGTCTGAGTATAAGCTGATTTGCTATATAATTGGAATAGGCTTATTGCAGTCATTTTACCCCTTTAAATTACAACACCAGCGCTGAAACATCTGTTAGACCATAGCATCTGTTTCATATTTGGGATGCATCCCTACAAATTAGAAGAGTGTTCTTTTTAATGAGCTCTGATTTAATGGGGAATCCTTTTCTTTAATGACTGTTGTGCCAAAGAAAGAAAATGAGAAGACGAATTTTCATTGCTCTAGCACCCCCGACAGCAAAGCACCTCTAAGGCCCATACATTTCCAGTACAAAACTATCTAATAAATATATATTTACGTTGAAAGTTAGTCTGTTTTATACATTAAAAGGTGAAAGTGTTAGTTGTTCAGTTTTGTCTGACTCTTTGCAACCCCATGGACTGTAGCCCACCAGGCTCCTGTGTCCATGGAATTCTCTAGGGAATGGGAAGTCATTTCTTTCTCCACAGGTTCTTCCCAACCCAAGGATGGAACCCAAGTCTCCGGCATTGCAGGCAGATTCTTTACTATCTGAGCCACCGAGGACTGACTAGTGTTAATATTTAAAAGATCATAAACACAATCCTCCCCCACAGAAAGAGCCAAAATGGCTATACATTCATATAATTTAAGAAAAATAATTATTTCTTTCAAATAAATTATTTTGACAAACTATATAGTCCTAGATACTTGACAAATTTATGACCTCAGTCTCCCTGCTTACGAAGACATGGTTACAACTCTAAAGGCACACTCATTGCCAGATCTTTACCACTTTAATTCTATCAGAAATAGTACCTTGCTACTGACTTACCCAGTTCTTTTAAAAACTACTCCCTGTGGTCTCTCTAAGTTTTCTAGTTATTCCCAGCCCTCTATTTTGAGTCTGAATTTGTCTTATACAAGAAGCATGTCAGCTTCATGTCAGATACAACTGGGTTAGTGTGTACCACTGTTTACATACTTTACTGTTTATGCTTCTAATTTGGATCTGGCTGGACTTAGATAGTTAAAATTCCTAAATTTTAATGACACAAGCTACCATAAAATGTAGAAAATGAGAGGCTGTCCCATTAAGTTCAATAAACTCAAAATAATTTATCACATACACACACACACACTCAGAAGAAACAAACTGACTGGAAGGAAGACAGAAAAAAAGAGAGAAAGTGTAACACAGAGATATCTGGTTACCCATTTTGTACCTCCTAATTTGTTTCACTGAAAGAGAAAACCACTACAACAGTGTCTGGTGCTAAAGACATTTGTCCTACACGTTCCCTTTAAGGCAGAGTGGTCACAATTTGGCAAAGGAAGTCCCCTTCCTGCCCACCCCAGTAACAATCACTTCCGGCGTCTTCCTCCCCACCTGTCCCCATCAAGTGAGAGTTCTGTCCTTTACAGGCTTTACAAAAACATCTTTTTTACTCGACCAAAGGAATAGTAGCATTTTATACCCATGTCACATCAAATGCACAGCTGAGAGATGCTATAAAATCAGACTTTAGAACATGTCATTTGAGTTCTTCACTAAAAAAGCCCCCCAAATTAAAACATCAACTACCTGATTTAAAAGTAGTGCTTTCCAGAGATTTATAGATGTTATTACTATAAGAGAATCAGAGAAGAGGAAAATTACCTAGACCATTTTTCTGGGTTTAAGATGGACTTACTTTATCAATCCAAGAGAGACAAAAACTGACCTTATTTTAAAATACTATCTGTGAAAGGATTTTGCTATTTCTCTGGATAACCTTTTTCAATGCTTGATGACTTTTAGTAGCAAAAGTCCACTGTCCTTAAATTAAAGATGAACCCCCCTCATTGTTGAAAATTATATACAATACACATTATGGTCATAGGTGAGATAGTTCAGTTTAGGCAACGCTGTTATGATTAACTTTTTTGTGACTTCAACCACTGCAGATCTATCATAATGTATTCTTAGAAACTTGCCTCAGCCAGTTGAAAGAGTGCAGACTTTCCACAGCGTTTTACAGGTTCAGCACCACCCAAGTGTGAAGTGTTTGAAGAAATCTATATGGAAAACAATTCATATAAAGAATATTAATTGTGATATCAGAATTTTTGCTCTCCATTCACACCCATTCAGGAACTTTCCTTAGTTTATAAGAATATCATTGCTTTCAAGTGTCAAATAACTTAAATGCGTTAGGTTTGGGATTATAATTTTGAAATCAATGTTAGTAAATAACCTCAAAAATAGCAACAAAAAAACCAGTGTGACTTGGGTGGTTGTTGAACTATACGAAGTATGAGTATTCCAGGCTTTAAATTTAACTTTATAAACTTAAAACAAGTTATACATTTCCACTTCCATATAAACACCAACTCAGCAACTGGTCATATAGAAAAGAGATTAAGTGTCATTTCACATTTAACAGAAAGCAATTAGTTAATTTTTTGTTGAAATATATTTGGGGTCCCTGTGAAAATATAGCAACAAGGCAGTCAACAAATATTTTTTTGAGAATTGAAGAGAAATGTGTTAGGCAATATGACAAGTGTTAGCCAATATTACAAATAGCTGTGAAAAGAAGAGAAGCGAAAAGCAAAGGAGAAAAGGAAAGATATAAGCATCTGAATGCAGAGTTCCAAAGAATAGCAAGAAGAGATAAGAAAGCCTTCCTCATCTATCAATGCAAAGAAGCAGAGGAAAACAACAGAATGGGAAAGACTAGAGATCTCTTCAAGAAAATTAGAGATACCAGGGGAATATTTCATCCAAAGATGGGCTCGATAAAGGACACAAATGGTATGGACCTAACAGAAGCAGAAGAGATTAAGAAGAGGTGGCAAGAATACACAGAAGAACTGTACAAAAAAGATCTTCACGACACAGATAATCACAATGGTATGATCACTCACCTAGAGCCATACATCCTGGAATGTGAAGTCAAGTGGGCCTTAGAAAGCATCACTACGAACAAAGCTAGTGGAGGTGATGGAATTCCAGTTGAGCTATTTCAAATCCTGAAAGATGATGCTGTGAAAGTGCTGCACTCAATATGCCAGCAAATTTGGAAAACTCAGCAGTGGCCACAAGATTGGAAAAGGTCAGTTTTCATTCCAATCCCAAAGAAAGGCAATGCCAAAGAATGCTCACACTACTGCACAATTGCACTCATCTCACACGCTAGTAAAGTAATGCTCAAAATTCTCCAAGCCAGGCTTCAGCAATTCGTGAACCGTGAACTTCCAGACGTTCAAGATGGTTTTAGAAAAGGCGGAGGAACCAGAGATCAAATTGCCAACATCCATTGGATCATGGAAAAAGCAAGAGAGTTCCAAAAAACCATCTATTTCTGCTTTATTGACTATGCCAAAGCCTTTGACTGTGTGGATCACAATAAACTGTGGAAAATTCTGAAAGAGATGGGAATACCAGACCACCTGACCTGCCTCTTGAGAAACCTATATGCAGGTCAGGAAGCAACAGTTAGAACTGGACATGGAACAACAGACTGGTTCCAAATAGGAAAAGGGATATGTCAAGGCTGTATATTGTCATCCTGCTTATTTAACTTCTATGTAGAGTACATCATGAGAAACGCTGGACTGGAGGAAACAAGCTGGAATCAAGATTGCTGGGAGAAATATGGCAGAAAGTGAAAAGGAACTAAAAAGCCTCTTGATGAAAGTGAATGTGGAGAGTGAAAAAGCTGGCTTAAAGCTCAACATTCAGAAAACGAAGATCATGGCATCTGGTCCCATCACTGCATGGGAAATAGATGGGGAAACAGTGGAAACAGTGTCAGACTTTATTTTTTTGGGCTCCAAAATCACTGCAGATGGTGACGTGCAGCCATGAAATTAAAAGACGCTTACTCCTTGGAAGGAAAGTTATGACCAATCTAGATCACATATTGAAAAGCAGAGACATTACTTTGCCAACAAAGGTTCGTCTTGTCAAGGCTATGGTTTTTCCTCTGGTCATGTATGGATGTGAGAGCTGGACTGTGAAGAAGGCTGAGCACCAAAGAATTGATGCTTTTGAACTGTGGTGTTGGAGAAGACTCTTGAGAGTCCCTTGGACTGCAAGGAGATCCAACCAGTCCATTCTGAAGGAGATCAACCCTGGGATTTCTTTGGAAGGAATGATGCTAAAGCTGAAACTCCAGTACTTTGGCCACCTCATGTGAAGAGTTGACTCATTGGAGAAGACTCTGATGCTGGGAGGGATTGAGGGCAGGAGGAGAAGGGGACGACAGAGGATGAGATGATGGATGGCATCACCGACTCGATGTATGTGAGTCTGAGTGAACTCCGGGAGATGGTGACGGACAGGGAGGCCTAGCATGCTGTGATTCATGGGGTCACAAAGAGTCGGACACGACTGAGTGACTGAACTGAACTGAACCGAACCGAATATAACAAGAGCTGGTGAAGCTAAGTCTTATATAAAACACTGGCAGTGGCACTTAAGAGTATGCTCTAAAGTACAAAGATTAACTGTGAAGACCACAAATCTCAGTAAGCACATCAATATACACACACCATTACATGGTGACTGCATGCTCTTCTTCAAATTTTGTAAAGCTGCAACTGGGCACAGTTGCAACAGTGAACAGCACTGTCCTATCTCACTTTTATAGGAAGACTTAATTTCCAATTTCGAGCTTAACTCAGTAAAGAGTTGAGGACATATATTCTTAAGGATCTTTACAAAGAAGCCTTCTCCTAGAGAAGTTCTGTCATCATTAGAGCAGCTAGCAATAGTTTATGCTGTTAATATTCCTCCTGATTAGGAATTCTTTCTCAGTTTAAGACAGGTATTTCTCAGTTCAGTTTAGGAGGCAAACCTGCCTTGTGATGATATCTTTACAGGTGACCCCAGGCCCAACAGGGACTGTCATGGAGCTGTCCCTCCAGGAGAGACTGGGGGCTTCATTACTGCTAGAGAAAATTCTCCCTAGAACACCTGCTGAATAAGAGGCTTTTGTTGAGGCAATATCTAATAAGCCACCCAGATCATTTAGAAAGGGCTATTAATTTAAGTTTTAGGGGACTTCTCCTCCTGGTGCTATCATTTTTGACAGTCCTTCCCTATTCGTCCCCATCACTTCCTTTTTCTTTAGAAGACCAACTTATGGGCTGAAGCTTTCTAAAGATTTTCCTCTGGCTGAATTTTCTCTGATATATGTCACTTCTACGTTTTCTAGACAAGGTGAATTCAATTACTAACCTTATCATTAGACTAAGAAAACAAACACATTTAATACAATTACTAACTTGGAGTAACTTGACCAGTCACGTGAACTCACACTGTATTAATAGAAAGGGCATGGCTTTTGTGTCAGACAAACATGCCTTCATTACTTTTTGTGGTGTGGACTGAAGGAAATAATTAAGACCACATCTTCACCTTCAAAACAGAAACACTATCTGCCCCGTATTCCTTTTGTGAAGATGACATGGTATGTTAGTAAAGAGTCTGGCCTGGTGCTCAGCCCATATTATGCCCTCAATCAACGGTACAATTATTAGTTATAAGGATTTATCATTATTAACACTAATAAACTCTGTTAATATAATCCCCCCAAATTAGCTACAGATTGAAACTAGAGTGAAAAATTGCAACCTCAGAGGTTAATTATTAAATTTAATAATCTGTAGAATATTAAATTTGTCACATAATCATATAATGCCCTCAAGAGCACAACAAGCTCAGTGATGCTGCAATACACAGCTTGACAGTTTTCTAGCTCTTCACTGGCTCCCTCTGCTGTTGCTTTTGTTGCTGTAGGTTTATACTCCCTGACGCTGTGTATGTGTATGTGTGTGTGTGTGTGTGTGTGTGTTGCTGTAGGTTTATACTCCCTGACGCTGTGTGTGTGTGCGCACACGCACGCGCGCGCGCTCAATACAACAAAGCCTGTGTGGGTGTGTAGGTTCACTACCACAAAGCCTGATGCTGCAATACACAGCTTGACAGTTTTCTAGCTCTTCACTGGCTCCCTCTGCTGTTGCTGTAGGTTTATACTCCCTGACGCTGTGTGTGTGTGTGTGTGTGTGTGTGTGTGTGCGCGTGCGCGTGTGTGAGCGCGCGCTCAATACCACAAAGCCTGTGTGTGTGTGTGTGAGGTTCACTACCACAAAGCCTGTGTGTGTGTGTAGGTTCACTACCACAAAGCCTGTGTGGGTGTGTAGGTTCACTACCACAAAGCCTGTGTGGGTACGTAGCCTGTGTGGGTGTGTAGGTTCACGACCACAAAGCCTGTGCCAAATGCCTGCACGGCACACCCAGAGGCTCCATGAAGAACCTCTGACCACACAGATGCACTGCCTGTCAGCTGAGTTAACATGCAGTGTTCTGCATCGAGGCTTGAGAATGGTTCCTTGCCTTGCAAAATAAACCACCACCTAATGTTTAGTAAGAACTATTTTTCCTCATTATCTAAAAGTATTTTTTACCTATCTGTAGGTACAGGGGAGTATTTTAAATGCTCAATGTTGCTGTAAGTCTGATTTCCAAAGGATCATGCTGGTAGGGGGTATATCAATGTATTTTAGTGGCCCAACGTTTCTAGAATTACCTAACAATAAAATTTTCATGGAATGACTCAACAGTAAGATATACTTTCTATAAAAATGCCTTTTGGCTTAACTGGGGGAAGGGTTGGAACTTATGTTACTGTGTGCAGCACTGGGCATGGCTGACCTTTGTCTTGAGAGTCTTCTCTGGATTTCCAGTACTGCAGACTCTCTCTAAGGTCTCTCCTTGCTGTTCTTTCCTGGTTCTCCCCTTCTACAGTGAGCCCTTAAATGTTCTCCCTCAGGGTTCTGTCTTAGGGCCCTCTCTTTCTTCATAGTTTTTCTCTCAGTAATCTCACCTGCTTCTAATATAAACATAGCTTATATAATGCTGATTTGTTATACTATTGTTCATTTCCTTGTATTTTTTCTCCCCTATTTACAGGACATACACATCCTTTCAAGTAAGAATAATAAGCTAAAACATGTCTTTCAGTGACAGGTCTGCCAGTGGAGGGAAGTGCATGTTATGTTACCCTCCTGGGTAGGGGGCAGTAGTGGGCCGTACTGCATAGTAAGTTTGTGGCTATGTTTTTTTATTTTCCTCACATTGGATGGGGCTTGCCAATCTGTTAATTCCACTGTAATCTCTCCTCTGTCTCTTAAATAATGTTCTGATAAACAGGGTGGGTATTAAAAGTATGCGATGTACAGCAAAACTGCCAAGAAAAATGATCACCTTCGTTGTTAAACTGCTAATTTTATAGCTGCCTGAGGTAGGGGAGCACATCAAGGAAAGAGGTGGCAAAGATTAAAAGCAAATTAAGCAGAAGCCTTCTGGAGTTATAACAGGTATCATAAACACTGTAGTCTGGGAGGAAATGACCAACAATTGTTGAGTGAATAAATGAATCAAAGAACAAACGAACAATATGAGATAATTGGTCTTCCTTATCTTAAAAGAAATATTAATTCTTCCAATAAAACATGGAAAACTTTCACACCGATGAGCTGCAGTGTGAGCATATGGAATCTGTGTCAAGTATAACACTCCGTTAACATATTGGGCAGGCCATCAGAAAAATGAATGCTTTAAAATTGCACTAATTGCTTATATCCAATAGTGACAATACCTTGGAGAGATTACAGTTGTATTTACATTAGCAAAGTAAAAATCTTCTAAAGGAAGTTTTAGTGTTCAAATGTATCTGTCTAAATTGTCCAGATTAGCCTCCTATCTTCAAAGTAAACATGCAATTTTTCAACATAAAGGTATACTCCAGGTGTAAGAGTCAGCCACTCAGCAGAGAAGAGGATACGTGGACTGGTCATGGCTTTCAGAATTGTTAAATAATGGATGACAACAATTCCCTTCTGGCATTACGTTTGGTCATTAGTCTTCAGTAAATGAGATCTAAACAGTGACAGATGTGTCAGTCTACATGTAAACAACAAAAAAATGCAGATAGGAAACTCATTTTGACCAACTTAATGGATCAGAGTCTGGAAACAGTGACGGCTCTTCAGATGGGCCAAGTGGAATCTTGATGAATTACAACCATCAATATGGAATGGGAGACAGCCTGAAATGTGAGGAAAACAGGTTCTATACTCTGTATTTCTTTCTAGATCTTGTAAAGCACATATATCTTTCTCCCTTCAAATGTACACATTTATGAAGAACCTACAAGCAAAATGTTCTTTATTTAGTTTCATGGTTCCATGCAGGTTACTTTATTGGGTTTTAAAATGATCAGATTTGGTTCAGAAGGAAAAGATATCCTTCTCAGCTTGTGAGACAGAGACCTAAGACTTGACATACAAGAAAAAATACATTCATTTAAAGAAATGCCCTGGGTTTACTGTTTTTTAAAAAGTGTGTTTCTAGGATAACTGTATTACACAATAAACGACCAACCTCTTCCTGGAGTTTTGAACACTTGTAAATGAAATTAACACTAAGGGTCTCTAAGAATTTTGCAAGCCTGATCTTAAGGGCATTTACAAAGCTAAACATTCTTCAAGAGAAAACTGTTGCCTAAATGATATAAACATTTTTCTCTAAGTGTATGTAATAGGACCAAGAATCTCTCAGAAAAGGGATGAGGGTTATAATGTGGCCCCTTGGGCAAATTTCTATTATCTGCCCATTTCCTCCTCACTTAATCCTTTCCCTGTAAGTTCCCAGAGATACCAGAAGTGCCTTAACAATGCTGATTTAATAACTTGTGGTAAAAATTACCACCTATAGAGCAGTGATCTCAAACTGCAGTTCCCTAAGAGGAAACCTGTTGAAAATGCAAATTATCAGTCCCACTGCAGACTTATTAAATAAGAAACTTTGGGGGTGGGGTTCAGCAATCTGTGTTTGAACAAGTCTTTGAGGGAACTTTGATGTGTTTCAAAAGTTGGAGAGCCTCTGGTAAAGACTAATTAGAACAAGAATTTCAAGAGCCTTTGTGTTTTCTCAAATGTGATGGGTGTTTTATGAAATAATTATAAAAGTCTTAGGGATACGATCACAGTAATTATAGGCTATTCTATTTCTACTGTAATAAATATACTCATAGCAGATCTTAGTAGATAATTTAATCAGTCCATCTAGTTAGTATAGTTTAGATTTGAATAAACCAGTGCAATACTTGGCTGACAATATGGTCAGATCATAACATGAGACTGAAACTTAAGAGTTCTTTTGGGTCAGCTGAGGAAAGTGACTAGAGGTTATACATATCCTTAGAGAACCCCGTATTTTAGTATACTTCTCTTATATAATCATATATAGCATTTACAGTTAAATAGCTAAGTATGTAATAATTTAATCTGCTTAAGAATTGTAAGGGCTCTTAATTATCAACCTACACAAAATAAAAGCAGGAAAAATAATACACAGAGTTTAGACGGGAACTGTATTTAATTCCAAAGCAGAACATTTTATTTTGGTTTTCCATCGTGCATGCCTTCCTCTGTTAAGGCCTTTAAACAAGTCCAAAGGAGTTTTCAAATTAATTTTTTTAAAGCTTCCTCAAATCTTATACATGCATGGTCAGAAATCCTCAGAAGACAAATGCCACTGAGTATAGAGAATTGACATCTGGAAATGTCTTCCTGCACAATTCCTAAGGAAAGAGAGGTTCTTTACTAGTAAAAAAACAAACAAACAAACTTTCTTTTTGAGGAGTGAGTGTACAGAACAAATTAATTCAAGAGAGGCACGGGATCTCATTCTCCAGCGTCATGACAGTGGCTGCTTCACCTTCACGCTGCTCCCTAGGGCTGCCCAGGGCTTTGGGACACCTGATAAATCTGATGTTGCTATCACTTAAATAAGAACCACACTCTGAGTGACAGGACCTGTTAGAAATGAATCAGCTGAGATATGCTATACAAGCATTTTTAATTAAATTGAAAACTCTTGGTAAATAACGCATACATAAATATCAGATGTGTCAAAGACAAGTCATAACCTTTCTAATATTCATGAGTATAGAATTTAAATATATGGCAAATAAATTGTGTTTGGAAGGAAATGTTTCTAAAAAGTCTGATGGGACCAATCAGGTACCAACACTAAAAACATTTATAGTCATGTCAAAATTCTTTTTTATCCTTGAAAAAATTATTAGTATCAAGTAAATGGATATCAACGACTAGAGGCGAGCAAGGAAATATAAAACGAAAATATTCCTAACAGTGAAAATGCCAGCCTATTTATCATAATGAAAAATTATGATAAAATCTTAATTTATTCAGATTCATCAAGCAAATTGTTCTTAGTGAAATGATACCATTATATGATATTCTGGCTACCACTTTTGTAGAATAGCCCTCAACAACTATAGCAGCAGCACTATGGCAGAGAAGTCTTACAGATAAGCAAGCCAACTGGTAGGCTCAAGTTGTGCTGGTTGACGCAAGTGTCCCAAGAAGAAGCAGCATTTAAAAAAAAACTGTTAGAGCTAAAAGTAATTTTTTCTCATTTTCAGAGTAAGATGCTGGGTTTTCTCCTGCCAAAAGGATATCATTTTACATTTCATTTATGAAGCACTCTTTATGCAAATGAATCAAAGTGATTCAATACATCAATATTAAACAGAACAGTCCTGCTTGTCATTTTCTCTCAACCCTATAAAGAATTGCTTAGTTTATGATATGCATTTTTGGTTGAAATTAATAAAAAGGAAAATGGGGAAAAACCTAAAGGAGATGGTATCTTACTTTTGCAAAAGGGATATATTTTATTATTTGTCTTATAGTGCTTATTAGAAATGAGCATATGATTGAGGCCAGGGCTTTTGTGGCAAAATAAAGAATATCCGATTGCCTTCTCATCATACCAACCAAGAAAATGCTCTCCAGGGTGTGCTCTCTCTCTCTGGCTGACAATCCAGAGAAATCTGAGATCCTGCAAGAGCTGACCTGACCTAAGCCTGGGATTAAACGCTAATATAAATACTGGCTGAAGCTACATCACAGTGCAATCTAACAGGTCGTATTCACCCTGCATTCACTGTGAGATGCATTCATCAAAAATAGCATCTAATTTCGCTACTGGAAAAATTTAATAAATAAATTGGACTACTACGGCCTTCATGTTGACAATTTTCCTACGCTTTTAAAGCAAGTTAAAAACAAGGCAAAATGAAATAAATGCAAAACTGTTATTCTGGATGAACTCTTTAGTCAATGTTTATAAAATCTGGAGGTGATCTATGATTACAGAAAAGCAGCAGAAAGCAATAAACAGTCTGCCATGTATATTCTGTTAGTAATGGCAAGAGGCATGCCTGAAGTTCGCTAAAGGTGACAAAATTCTATTCCAATGCTTTCTGCACTCAGTACATTTTCTGAACCCAATATATATATTAAAAAAAAGCCATACCTCTGCAAACTGAAACAAGGCTGATGCTTGACACTGTTTTGAAGGAGCATCAGGGTGGGATGTACTTGAAGATATCTGAAAGGAAACATGTAATTTTTAAAGCACAAGGACATTTTTTCCATAACAGACTAATAGATCTGCCATGTATTTCCCCTGTAGACACTGATAAAGACTAAGACATGAGTCATCACCCTCAATCCCTTTTAGAAAAACAGTATCAATGATAAATGAAGACAAAGGCCATGTTTCTAAAAACAGATGTGGAAAGAAGAAAAAACACTGAGTTTGGCTCATTTGCTATGGCTCTTGTGCGGGTATCAGATGTGTACCAACAGCAGTTGAAGAGACCTACAGAGATAGACTTATTTCAGTGATTTTTAAAAATATAATATTAAATGTTGGAAGCTGAAAGTAAAATCTCTCTCTTACTTACAGCACTCCCATTAAGCTATTCTCTGCTTAGAGGCAGCTCTGAGACTGTGTTGGGGACACAAACCATGTGGGTCAGAGTATCTGGGATTGAATCTTAGCTCTGCTACTCACCAGCTACAAAACCTTGGGCAGCTCAACTAATCTCTTGAGACTTATTTTACCCAATTGTAAATTGATGGTGATGATGATCTCCATTTTATAAGATTATGGTGAGAAGAAAATAAGTCACAGAAAACACTGCCTGGTATGGAACCAGAATTCAATAAACTGTTCACTGAACATGAATAGCATTTTTTTCCTTTATAACACCATGCCTCTTCCCATCCACCACCGCCCCCTGCACCCTCCCACACACAACCCTCAGATTTCTGACAGTAGATAGGGGATTCTGTCATACCATCCTTGATTCAACTAGGAGAACTTTTGTTCCTACCTACTAGTGCTTATTCAAACTTCATTAAAGGTTTCCTCTAAGGGCCAAGTATTTCTAAAGGAAATACTTCTCAAGGATGTTTTGAAGCCAAGTCAGTTATTAATTTTGGTTTCAAAGTGAACAAACCTTCTATCCAGCTACAAAATTGGGTGAAAATGAGTCACAAGAGCAGAAAGTGTAGGCACTATAAATTCAGCCCATTCCCAGTCCCCCAAAAGTTTCTTCAATTAATTGTGCTCACTGACTCCATCAAGGCAACTTTCTAAGCAATACATGCACCTGGACCATAACTCTTCATAAGAATTCATAGGAATCATTTCTTCATATTAATCAAATTAAATTGGTTAGAAAGACAATGGAGCCAGTTCGTGATACAACATTGAAGCCACTTTTAGAGATAAGGAATAATTAGAAGAGAGAACTGATTGAATTACTGACTCTATTTACAGCTGAAGGCACTAGGAAAATTTTCATTTCACTGTATTTTTTTAAAATCAAACAAGCATTTTTAGAATAAATCTAAGTAAAAAAGAAAAAAGAGAAAGAAAGAAAAAAGATCTCCCATATCCTATTTAACAAACTGGTCATTTATGGTCATAAATGGATAAGATAAAACCAAGTACTCTGAAGACACTTGAGGATAAATTTGTAGAACTCTTCTTGGTCAAATCATGAAACCTATCATTTCAAAAGACCTCCATGTGACAGCTGTGACAGACTGCAGATATGAATCCATAAAGATGTCCTGGGAATTACAGACCTACAGTGTATCATTTAAACTTATAAAAGTCATGTCTTATTTCAGACATGACTTCTCACTCCTACCAACCCTCCATAAAAGTTAAAGAAAACAAACAGCTTGTGTAAGGGGAAATACATGCCTTTCAAAGCTTGAGTCAGAGAGTAAACCAAATAGAACCAGTGGCATAAACCATCTAGACTTCCGAAAAGCACTTCACAAGTTTTTAAATAAAAGGAGGCTTCTACAAATTAATATTGAGTAGAGGAGATTCTGACATGAATAGCAAGCTCCTGAAGAAATGGCAGATTAGGGTCCAAGGATATCTCTGGACTCTTTAGTTTGCTATATTAACCAAAAAAAGTGCACATGTGTCAAAATACCAAAAATTTCATATGAAATCTGAGAGATTTCACTAGATCTTCAGGGGCTCAGGGATCACTAGTTAAGAATCTCTGCTTTCAAAGCTGGCACTAACATTATTCAATATGTATAGAACTATGTTTAAAAGGGAGTGCAGACTGAACACTCTACTATATTAAATTCTTGAGGAAACAATATACAAGAAAATTAGAATTCATGGCACACCTCACAGAGAACAGACAGGAAAGTGACAGATAAGGAGCATTATGTGAGCAAATATATAACATAATATTCTGGTGATATCAGCAGGACATTTAGGCATATTACCAACAATGTCATAAAAGGAATGACCTAATATGCCAGTGTGAAAAGTAATTCTGTCAATGAAATGTCGAGAACCACCAGGAAAGGACGCTAGAGAAGAAAAAAAGTCTGAAACTAAAAATATTTTCTCCTTGTACAAAACTGTACCACAAGGGGCAAACATTAGGAGTGATGACAGTTTGAGAGAAGGTCTAGTGAAAGACAATTCACATGATCAAGGGAGGATCATGTGGTTTATTTAACGTTGAGAAAAAATTAATCAATGATGGCTCCATATTGAGTTCCAGGGTAAATGCAGACATTTGGGGAAGCAGTCTTAACCTTTAGACTTGATATCAAGGATAATGTGCTTTCTACATCATCTGTATGTTAGAGACATACTGAGCCAAACAGGTCTAACATTAAGACATAAGACTTTGAAAACTACCAACTGCATGTTAAAGTTTCAATTAAGAGAAAAGTGTATTGAAAATAAATAAAAAGGAATGCACAGCCAATAACCATGAGACAATTCTATCTTCAGATTCAATACCTGTCAAATTAACACCTGATAAATAAGTTCTAACAATAATTCAGTTATATTCTTAATTTTCCTAGCCCTGAATAAAAATTAGTGATGAAGTTTAAGGGAAATAACATTTAGTATGAGTTAATAACATGTTTCTAGAAATATATTTATTCCTTAACTAAGAGACTCTAGAGTTTCAAAATTTAGTTTATTTTCCCATTTATGATTATTTGATCTAAAAACGAAGGGTTCGTCATTGCTTTAAGTTATTGTCATCAGCCAAAATTTCAGCTCACCTTACAATTTCATTAAGTATAGATTGCAACATATATATTACCTCAGCAAACTGAAATAATGGTGACTTCTGACGCAATTCAGAGGATTCTGAAACATCAGGCCTGCAAGTGCCAGAGGAGATCTAAAACAAAGAAAGGTGGCGTGAGGCATCACACAAACAGCTCCTGGACGACAACAGAGGACAGATGTCACCTAAAACATTCCTATTTAAGGAAGGAACGGTTTTCATTCCCAAATTTGAGGCAGTACTGTGAAAAAAAGATAGTTATACTCTGCAAAGACTTATACATGGTTTTATAAAGTTTTATATATTCATTCATTTGCTAAATATAATGCCATAAATGGTAGGAGATAGACAAGGCAATGCATTTCATGATGATTAACCAAAGTGAAATTTCTACAATGACACTCGTTTGATCTCTTGGCTTTCTACAACCAAAACCAATGAATATCTACTTTTTCCACATTCTGCATTTCCCCAATATTTCATATCACTTGACTATATGAAAACACAAGTGAGTTTTGATCATTATAAACCTTTTGCAAAAATAAAACTCAGGTCAAATTTTTGTGTTCCAAGGTTTCCCTGAATTTACATACAAGTCTCAATCTTAGAATAGTATTATTTTCCTAAGAGAAACTTCTTTCATAATATATTCTTGTATATCATTTACTATATTGGGTAAACATTTAACACTCTAAAATCTTTACTTGTGATTTTCATTATTAACAATGGTTACAGAAACACTACTGACTTTTTTTTAAAAAATTCCTGCTGTTAATCAAGTACTATTCTCAGGTTTCATATTTCCTTTTTTATTGAATGTTAAAATTGACTACATTTGGGTGAAATAATCACCTTGGTAGCCTGTAATTCAAAAGTCATAGGAGTCATAGCATGTTGCTGCTACTGCTGCTAAGTCACTTCAGTTGTGTCTGACTCTGTGTGACCCCATAGACGGCAGTCTACTAGGCTCCCCCGTCCCTGAGATTCTCCAGGCAAGAACACTGGAGTGGGTTGCCATTGCCTTCTCCAGTGCATGAAACTGAAAAGTGAAAGTGAAGTCACTCAGTCGTGTCCGACTTTAGCGACCCCATGGACTGCAGCCTACCAGGCTCTTCAGTCCATGGGATTTTCCAGGCAGGAGTACTGGAGTGGGGTGCCATTGGAGAAGAATTTCAGTATCCCTCTGATCTGCCCCCTTTTACAGATAAAGTACATAGGACGAGAGAGGTAAATGACACCTCTACTCCCCAACAATCAACGATCGCTGACCACCACGAGACAAGAATGTGTTTATGCTCCAGCTTCTCCCAGAGGTTTTGTTTAACGCAGAATCCTCAACATTGCCTGGGTGCAATGTAGATACTCATGTACTTGTTGAATTAACTAAATTAAAATTGATAACATGTCTTTTAAATACCAAATCAGTGTGTCCCCTCTCTTTTCTTCCCTGAATGGCAAAGTTAAGAGAATCTGAGGGAGCAAGTTATTTTTTACTCTAGGGGAAAAATGAAAGTTAAAAATACTTTTTAGAAACCTGTTTCTGAAAACAAAATAATCCAAGATCATTGTTTAAAATCTGAGAAAAAAAAAATACAGAAAAAAACTCTACATCTACAATGTTATCTCCCAAAGATAAGCACTGTTAGAATTCCATGTATATTCTCGAAGTTGTGTGTAGAGATAATGTTTTCAACAGAAATGGGATGTTGTACTAGTTACAAAATGTTTGCTTTTAACAGTACATTGATTTTCTTGTGTTACTAAACCTTTCCCTATGTAATTTTAATAACTGCATGTGATTAGATGGTTGACTCTATGAGAAGAGCCAGCAGTGACCCAGGTTATATTCCTAGAACCACCGTTTCACACTGAAGATGTGTTTTCTAACAACATCACAGACCATTGGACAGAAGCAAGTATTTAAAATTTTAATTGTAACCTTTGGATTTGAAAGAGTATTGGCCACCTTCTTCCAGTGATAAGCTCCATAGAAAAGGTGCAGGAGCTTTAATTAATTTGCCACCTGTGGTTTGGCTGCCAAAGCCTAATTCCCTTGCTATCCGTAACTATTTGACAACCAGTGTGCCAAAAAGTCCAGTAGTTTTTATTTGCTTTCTAAATATTTGATCCAAGGAGACACAAAATGTACTTTAAAAAGGCAGCAAATCCTGACATTACTAGCCACAAGAAAATTCCTTTCTTGGAAGGAATACTTAAATAGAACTCCATATAGTTTCTGAACAATGAAAAAAATCAATACTGTTCTGGTTTATAAGGAATCCTATGTGTTTAGCCTCTAGATACCTTGGTAAATAATCAAAATTTTATTTTATTTTGATTTCCCTGGGAATTCCCAAGCAGTCCAATGGTTAAGGATTTGGTGCTTTCACTGCCGTGGTCTGCTTTCAATCCCTGGCCAGGGAACTATGGTCTCACAAGCTGCATGACCAAAAATATAAATTAATTAAAAAAAAAATTGAGCCTAGGACTAAATGAAAATAAAGTGACTTGATATGTAGGTGGCACACATGACAAATCTATAGAAATATTTAGAATTAAGTATATTTTCATATATGGGATGGAGAAGGCAATGGCACGCCACTCCAGTATTTTTCCCTGGAAAATCCCATGAATGGAGGAGCCTGGTAGGCTGCAGTCCATGGGGTCGCTAAGAGTCGGACACGACTGAGCGACTTCACTTTCACTTTTCAGTTTCATGCACTGCAGAAGGCAATGGCCACCCACTCCAGTGTTCTTGCCTGGAGAATCTCAGGGACGGGGGAGCCTAGTAGACTGCCGTCTATGGGGTCGCACAGAGTCGGACACGACTGAAGTGACTTAGGAGGAGCAGCAGCAGCAGCAGCAGCAGACCTCGGGGTATCACTTTGCTGTTTGTATTTATAGTATTCTTAATTACTTATTAAGTGGGATATGGCTAAATATAACAAAATATAGAGATTAAAGGTATCTGTCCATTAATTAAGAAGGAAAAAAAAAATCCCAAATGAGCAGACATTCAGTAAAGGGAGAAAAAAACTCAAGTAGCTGTTTCTAGAAATAGTTTCTGAAATAATCCATAAAGCCACTAGGTGTTGCTATATGCCCAATAAAGAAAACTGCTAAAGGGCTTTTAAATGCAGCTTTGTTAGCCACATACATGTTCAACTTCCCTTAAATCCAATCTTCCCTTTAAATTAGCTATAATTCTCAATAACTAAGGAAGGGGAATGATTAGTATAATTAAGAATTATGACAAGGTAGTATTTTTCCCACAGGCAAAATGTACATCGTAATAACGAGACACACAGAAACATGACCCGGTCCCTTTATATAAAACAAAATCAAGCCAGTCAGATGCACTGTAAGTGGTCTGGAAAGCTAGGTTTTATTAAGCCCATTCCTACTTCTCAAGGCACAAAACCACAGTCACAGAGCTGGACTGTGATGAATACACTGTCAACTAAAGCTATGAAGTGCATTGGTCATATCTGTGCTCCACATCCCTGCCCTTGCTAATTCAAACATTTATTGATTACTCATTCCTCCAACAAATATTCATAAACACCTAATATGTGCCAGAACAAAGACTGCTGCTCTCTTTTAAGAAGTCTACATCCCACCTGTGTGCCTTACATGTCAGGGAATAAAATAACCCTAAGGGGATGAGTCTGGCCCTTAAGGTGCTTGTGGTTCAACTGCAGGAGACAGCTACACAAAATAGATGTGCCTCCTGGTGGAATATTATAAGGTCTATGGGAGGACAGAGAAGCAGCCTTCATTCCATCTGGGGTGGACGGAAGAAGTAAGGTAAGTAGCGTCTGAGATATCTCTAGAAGGAACATCAGAATTGTGGAAATGATGTGGTAACAGCAGGGGGCAAAGTACGGCTTACGTGCCCTGTATATGTGAGTATCAGCAATTTTCCCAGTGTGGCTGAAGACTGAGATGTCTGGGAATGCGGTAGGAGATGAACTGAACCGAGAGGAACTTGAACGCTACTTTAATAAGTCTGATGATTAGGCTGAAGGCAATGGGGGGTGAAGTCAAGGTTTCTAATCAGAGGAGCGGCATGATGAGAGGTGTGTAGTCAGAGAGTGCTTTCAGTGGAATGCAGGATGACCCTGGCTGGGGAGTGACTGGAGGCAGGAGACTAATTAGACTAATTAGAAGGTTAAGGAAATAAACCAGCTAAGACGTGGGGCTCCAATTCAATCAGAGATGGCATTTGCCAGGCCTCAGTAACTACTAGGAAGGGTATCAAGGCTGAGGGAGAGGGGCCAGTAAGTGCCAGTTTCTAAGGTAAGTTTGTCTTCTTCGGGAGGAGAGGGGTTGTGAGTAGAGGAATCCCTTTCAGAGATCAAGTGTGAAGATCTGGGTGACTCTGAGGCCCATGCACTGACTCTTACCCTCGCTCAACCTGGCCCAGGCTTTCCCACAGTTGGCACTTTTACCAAGGATCCTTCTATACCAGCATCTGGGTGATCACTTAATTTGCATTTAATATGAGATGTTAAATGGACTTGAGCTTTCAAACACAGGTGAACTCAATGTAAGTATATTATATCCAAGTAAGTCCTTCAAAATCTACTTAAGGACTAAAATGGAGCCACTCTTAATTAAACCTAAATGAGGTTAAGGAGTACCTGAGGACTAAAGAAGTGCACTTGACTGACAGACGCCAGGGCTGGGGTGCAGCTGAAAGAGAACTGGGCCACCCTGGGGATCACACCAAATAGTACCACACAGAATTGAGAATTCCTTGAAACCAGAATGCAAATCAAGTCAAGTCATCCTGGGCTGAGAGGAAGGATAAGTCCGTGGTTCTCCTTGGGGCACCAGGGCCACCAGAGTCAAGTTCCCTGTCATTCTAAGCCATGTGGCAGAGCGCTAGGATGGAAGTTCAGGTCAGACTCCAGGCCACTTCTGTAAAGTGCGACAGACACTGAGAAAAACCAGAGCATCTTCCCGCCTCAGTTTCCTCATTTGATAAAACAGGTAACAGCGCTACTGACTTCTTCACGGGACACAGTGAGGACAGAAAGCAGTTGTGCATATAAATACACTGTCGACAACAACGCAGCAGCACGGTCCCACCCTTCTCGTTCATCCACTTGTTCATTCTCCTCTTTTCCCACTCACTTGCTGCCCACCTTTCCCATTCCCCCACCTCTGGGAAACGGAGGGGCTCCTCTGAGCTCGTCAGCATCTTGAGCAATGTGGCCCGGGGACTCACTGAGGACAGGTGCCTGTCAATCAGGCTGGGCAGAAGGACTTGATTCTCTGGCTTTGAGCCCCACTGTTAGAGATGGAAGATGCTGGGCTGGATGGGCAGTGAGCAGCAGCATATTATAAAAAGGAAGGGTCTCTACCCAGAACTGAGAAAGTTCAAAGAGTCCACTTAGTGTGAATTTAAATATAAATATAGTATTTCCTCACTATGTTTAAAAGCTATAAAACTGTGAGAAGGGAATTAAAAGCTTTGAAAAGTGAAAGTGAAGTCGTTCAGTCGTGTCCAACTCTTTGCGACCCCATGGACTGTAGCCTACCAGGATCTTCTGTCCATGGGATTTTCCAGGCAAGAGTACTGGAGTGGGGGTGCCATTTCCTTCTCCAGAGGATGTTCCCAACCCAGGGATCGAACCTGGGTCTCCCTCATTGTAGGCAGATGCTTTTACTGACTGAGCCACCAGGGAAGCCCATATATTAAAAGCTTTGGTGGGGGACAAAAGTTGTGAAGGGGGCAAGAGTTGGGGGTGGGGTTGGAATTCAGTGGATTTTAGCATCCTGAAGTGGTCAAATACAGCAGCCTAAGAGAGGCAGAAGTCACAGCAGCTCAATGTTACCAACAGGTAGAACTGTCCCACTTCACTGATATGAGAAATTATAAGAAGGGGAAAATTTTCAATTTTACCAAAATCTGTATTTGTTTTAAATTTAAAACTCACAGTGTTTTAAATATGGACATATTCATTAATTTAAAAAATACTGGTATTACCACCTTTTATCTCATTTCACCCATCTCATTGCTTAACGGAACATATACAGGTTTAAATGCTAGTATAATGACTTTCTTGCTCTAAGACATTAGAGAAGTTACTCTCTCTAGCCTAGTTTCCTCATTTATGAAATGGCAAATAATAAACCAACCTCTTAGGGCTCATGGAAAGATGAAATGAGATAACCAGGGTAAGTGCTTAGTATAGGGCTTGGTCCCCAGAAAGTATTCATGAAATGCCTGTGCATAAAGGTGCAGCTCAGAACACCGCTAGAGAAGTGCCCGGAGTTGAGGTTAGGTGGGCAGGGACTGAATCACAAGTGGGCTACTGGAAGACTGAAGTTAGTCCCTCTGGGTTCAAATCCTGGTTCTGTCACGTCATAGCCACACAGTCTTGAGCAGGTTATTTGCTCAATGTGAGTATGCTGCTGGTAAAGCATACTATAGCCTGTAGGAGTAATAGCCTGCCATTTCAAGTATGAAATGCCTAGAATAAATTATAGTAATAATACCAGGTACCAATACTAGAATGCTTTTCAGGAGAGGTAAAAACGTCTTTTATTAAAATTAATCTTCAAAGAAGTCTTGGGAGTTAGAGGCAAGCGAGTATTATTAGCTCCATTTTACAGGATGGGAGGAGAATAAAAATGTGACTTGATCTTAACTTTACTGTCATATTTCTTCATGCCAACAAAAGAACGAGGCATCTGAAAATCACAAATTCAGGTCTAATACACTTTCCAAATGTCTGAAGGTTTGTCTTCATTTATTCAACTAAATAGATATTGATACCATCAAACCTTTTTATCAGTTATGATTAGTCTGCCTAGTTTTTCTTATTTTCTATTATTCCTCAAATCATCTCTTCCGTTTCAGGCAAGATGACTTCTGTGCTCACCTAGGTCTAATACTGACCTTTCCAATATTATTCCAAGCTGTTCTATACATTATGTGTTGAATAATCTCCCCTTTCATCTCTGAAATGTATTTCTTCCTGCCTTTATTTTTAAATTTTAATTTAGCTTTACATTTTTATGTCTTATTTTTTAAAGTTAAAAATATAAGACTACAGACTTTCAGTCCTGGAGATTACTTCCAGAAATTCTAGATCATAATACTTATACTTTATTTATTGCATTTCCATCTTCAGAATATATCTCACTGATATGAAACATAATGGCTTAACTCAATGTAATAAGTTCCTTCTCCTTAGCTCTTCCCAGAGTTTGTAAACATTATTACTTTGCTTAAATTTTTAATAATATTACTTTTAATTCTTCTACTTTTTCTTTCTTGTTCCTTAAAAGTAAAAAAGAGAAGATATGTTCACTTAAGCTGCTGGACATTATTCAACAGACTGGCTCTCTGATGTTCCCTGGTTAGTATATTTTTAAGCTTATATCATATTTTCTCAATTAAAAAGCTTCATTTGCTTTTTGATTTATGTAAGTTTACTAAAATCTCATATTCTCTGGAAACACTCCATTTCCTTCATTATTATGGGGTTATTTCCTAACAAGACTTCTATGCTTATATTTCACTGGGTCTCAGTAGAGACAAGCTTAACATGCCATTTTGAGTGTGTGTGTGTGTATGTGTGTGTGTGGGGGGGGAGGGGATGGTCACTCCCTAATGGCTGTCTTGCTCAATACAGACACACCTTAAGAGATATCATGGGTACAGTTGCAGACCACTACCATCAAAAGCAAATACTGCAATAAAGCTAGTCACACAAAGTTTTGGTTTTCCAGAGTACATAAAAGTTATGTTTATACTATAAATAGTCTATTAAGTGTACAAGGGCTTCCCAGGTGGCACTAGTAGTAAAGAACCCACCTACCAATGTAGGAGAGGTAAAAGTCATGGGTTCAGTCCCTGGGTCGGGAAGATCCCCTGGAGGAGAGTATGACAACCCACTTCAGTATTCTTGCCTGGAGAAGCCCATGGACAGAGGAGCCTGGAGGATACAGTTCATAGGGTTGCACACAGTTGGACACGACTAAAGTGACTTACTTAGTGCATACACCCATGCAAGTGTACAATAACTTTATACCTAAAAAATATACACACCTTAATTTAAATGCCTTATTGCTAAAAAGTGCTAACCATCATGAGCCTTCAGTGGGTTGTAATCTTTTTTCTGATGGAGGGGCTTGCGTTGACATTGATGGATGACTGATCAGTGTGGTGGCTGCTGAAGGTCCAAGTGGCTGTGGCAATTTCTTAACATCAGACAGCAATAAAGTTTGTCATATTGATGGACTCTACCTTTCACAAATGACTTCTCAACAGCCTGCAATGTTCTTTGATAGCATTTTACCCAAAGTAGAAGTTCTTTCAAAACTGCAGCCAATCCTTTCAAACCCTGCCACTGCTTTATCAACTAAATTTATGCCACACTGTAAATCCTTTCTTGGCATTTCAACAATCTTCATAGCATTTTCACCAAGAGGAGATTCCACCTCAAGAAGCCACTTCCTTTGCTTCATTAGAAGCAACTCCTCATCCATTCAAGTTTTATCATGAGACTGAAGCAATTCAAGTTATATCTTTAGCTCCTAACTCTATTTCTCTTGCTATTTCCAGCACATCTGGAGTTACTTCCTCCACTGAAGTCTGGAACCCCTCAAAGTCATCCAGGAGGGCTGGAATCAACTTTTCCCCATCTCCTATTAATCCTGATTATTATTTTTTTCTTTTTGGTCATGCTGCATGGCTTGCAGGATAGCCTTGGGTCCCAACCACTGAACTGCCATGGAATTTTCTTAATGTTGAAATTTTGATTTTTTCCCATGAAATGCAAACATTCTTAGTGGCATCGAGAACGGTGAATCCTTTCCAGGTTTTCAACTAAATGACTTTGCCCAGATCCATCAGAGGAATCACCATCTATGGCAGCTACAGCCTTACAAAATGCATTTCTTAAATAAGAAGACTTAAAAGTCAAAATGACTCCTTAATCCATGGGCCGCAGAATAGATGTGTGGAATAGTATGAAAACATTAGTCTTTCTGGGCACCTACGTCAGAGCTCTTGGATGGCCAGGTGCATCGTCAATGAGCAGTAGTATTATAAATAAATATAATATTTACAGGAATCTTCATTCCTGAGTAGTAGGTCTGAACAGTGGGTTTGAAATATTCAGTTAACTATGTTATAAACAGACATACTATCACCCAGGTGGAGCAGTCAGAATATACACAACATTTATCAATTAAGTTCACTGTTTTATATGGGTATGATTTGTAGCACCCCCCAACTCCCAGCTCAGATTACAATAGTAACATTAAAGGTCACTGATCATAGACTGCTATAACAAATATAATAATAATGAAAAGTTTGAACTTTTGCACGAATTGACAAAATGTGACTGAGAGATACAAAGTGAGTAAATATGGTTGGAAAAATGGTGCCAACTGACCTGCTGGATGCAGGGTTGCCAAAAGCCCTCAATTTGTAAAAATTGCAGTATCTGCAAAGCACAATAAAATGAGGGATGCCTATACATTTATTTTGCTTCTTTAATTTATATACTCTTTAACCACAAACACTGCTTTTAAAAATTTATCTCAAATATGAAATATATTTCAGTGTACTCTGGGTATAAAGAAAATACAGGACTAACCATTTATGTGAAAAAGAGTCAAACAAACCGTAAATGCAATTCTTACCCCATTTTACTCATCAGAGACACAAATAGTAGCATATAAAAATGCTGCCCTAATAATGCCAAAATACTATGGCAGATTTAGAGTTAATCAGAAGACTAAGGAGAAAGCAAAAACTCAGATATCCTGCTTGTTATTATTTGCTCACTGCTATATCAAGAACCTATAATTTCTCTCTAAAAACCCTAAGAGCACATCATATGTAGATCTACGAAATGTATAAACCAAAGAAACTTTAACCTAGAATTTTATTGTTCCTGTAACAGTAAGCCTCTCTACCTTCTGTTGATAGAATTGTTTTTAAAAATAAAACTATTACCTATATTAAATTTTTCATATTTAAAAAAAAATAGGCTTTTGATGACTTTTTCTATGTGATTAGGTTTCAGGCTGACAAATAAAGGAAAATTTCCTTTTCAATAAGCCATTTCAGAATAAGAATTTTCTCATGGCATTTTAAAAATTCATTACAATTAGACCTCCTCTGTGGAAGAATTTTTGTAAAATGTCACTTTATTTGACTGGTCCTACCCAGCAGTTTTAACAGACTTCATGGTAATTGTTCCAAATCTAAGAAGTATCAAATTTCTGTACTTCTTTCCTTATCTCATTATCTTTACACTTTTCTTTTAAAAATATAAGTATGTATTCATTGTACTTGTCATCTACCAATGTACATAAGCCCCTAAAGTTCTATGCCAATGTCTACATATTTGGAATATGACTTTGCATAGAAATTAGGTATTAAATGAAATCTACTGACAGCTATGAAATAAACTCTCAAACTAATTACATTTAGAGACAGCATTATCGTATACAAACTTTGGCCCTTTATTGTTTCAATAGCTCAAGACTATTTTCAATAATGCCTAAGTACATCTGAGATGAGAAATAGAAATTATGAAGAAAGAGTTGTATTCTTAGAAGTGGTCCTTAAAAACCTAAGTGCTGGCAACTTCCTTAGTATGAAATTCCTTCTCCTGTATGGTTCACTTCTTTCGGCCATTTAATTTTCTCTGTTTCTTTAGCTTGAGAATTTTCAAAATGGTTCCCCTTCATCAGAAATGGAAGGTTGACTATTTCATGATTTAAACTGCTTGTGTCAAACTCTGCTGTCCTCATAAGTGGGGAGAAGAGCTACTCACTAAAAAGAGCCCAAAAGACAAATTTTAATTCAAAGAAAAAAAAAAGTATTCCTTTCTCTGACTAGCATTTTCATCCATCTATAAGTTCTATACATGTTTATTTGTTTACATTTTTTCCTGAAAATTAGAAGGAATGCTAATAGATGTTTGGAAGACAATTTCATTATTATCTAATCTATTAGAAAAGATGATACTGACTTTCACAATACAGTGCATTCTTGGAAATCATGAGTCAGACTGTGCTGAAAGGTCAAATGCACATTATTATTCCAACATTCACCTTTGGGAACATGCTTGGGATACTCTACGCTCTAGTCAGAGTTAATCTGATTGCTTTTAATGTGTCAAATGATGCCAGAGAAGGCTGTCATGTGAGGAAATACAAACATGCTGAATGATGAGTATGCAAAAGTACAAAGTTTCCTTTTTCAGCTAAAGATAAGTACAATGTAAATAAGTATCAGTCCATCAAATTGACACATTTATTGTGATTCTAAATTGAACAGAACTAAAAAGTTAAATCAAATTGAATATCTGGTCAACTACCATGGATCCCAAACATAAACTATAAATAATAAAAAATTTTGTGATATAAATATGTGGTATCTTCTAAAACAACTATTTGAATATGCTTTAACTGTAATTCATAAAGCATGCATACAACTTAAGAAAGGAAGGAAGAAATATTTATATGTGTATGTATGTGTTAGTTGCTCAGTCGTATCCGACTCTCTGCGATCCCATGGACTGAAGGCTGCCAGGCTCCCCTGTCCATGGAATTCTCCAGGCAAGAATACTGGAGAGGGTTGGCATTCCCTTCTCCAGGGGAGTTTTCCCGACCCAGGGATTGAACTCTGGTCTCAAGCGTTGCAGGCAGATTCTTTACCATCTGAGGCACCAGGGAGGCCCATACATGTATATGTATGTACATATGTATATGCAATAAAATTGCTATTTTGGGTCCTAAGTAGTAATGCTGTTTGGGGATTGAAAAATTTCCATCTCAAGGACTTCAGTGTATAAAATAATGTGACCAGCAGCAGGTCAATGCATCTGGCCTCTGCTAAATGGGTTTGGAAAATAGAGAAATTCCACAAATGCGAACTATGCATGGTTATTGACTACTACCTGCCTGTCAAGACTATATCTAAGAGTTATTTAGCAAACACAGCCCAATAACTATACAAGGGAATAAAACAAGACCAAGGTCATTAGGAGGGTCTGAGTCCTTTTTGATTTTCCATTTTAAAGAATAAGCAATCCTAAAATGCCACGTTTTCTGATTTTCAAAAGCAGGAGTTTGAATTTATTCAGGTACCAGAGAGAGCAACAGTCTCATGCTTTTTTTTTTTTAACTCTCACCTTTTCACTAACAAGTCTAAATGAGAACATCACAAAAGCAGACACTGTTATGAACAGAATGAATGACTTATAGGATCCACCCTCTGGACTCCATTACAAAGCCATGGCAAATGCTAATTATCTGTACATCCTAAGTCTTAACGCCTGTGCTCAGAGAATCTCAAAATCTGCACCCAATCTCTGTGTCCTTTTGGGTTCATGTAACCCATTCTGTTACTTTCAAGGCATAATACCATGTACACAGAAATCTTAATGAAAATTAAGGTTTAAAATTGAAAGCATGAAAATTAAAAGCATAGTTTGTTTATGAGCTCTTAACAGTGAAACTGCAGAATAAACACTGTGAACAGAACACAAGTGTCCATGTTATCAACTTCTAGGAGGAGTGGGATAGGGACTACTTACCTCTGGTGTCCCAAGAGCATGTTCTCCAGCTAAAAGCAGCATGCTCAGGCCTCCCATTTGAGTAGGATCTAAATAAGCCAAAAGTAAGTAAATTATCAATTCACAACCATGGAGAACATATAATCCAAAATACTCACAAAGACTAACAATCAGAAATCCAACAGAACCACACATAACTTGTTATAGAAAACTTTTGAACTTTATGAAGCAGTAACCTGGCATATATATGCTTAGTACTCATACTTCTGTGAGCTTTAAAAATACCACTGTTGTCCACCATTCCAACAGAATACTTTATTCAGTATCACAGCTGTTTAGAACATGAATTATCTCCTAGTGCAATTCTTCTTTCCTTACTGCATGGGGAGTTTGGATGAAAAAAACAATAGAGTGCTTATGCTTGTTTTCTAAGAAATTTTAGATTCTTATTCTCAAATTGTTATTTCTCCCACATGAAATCAGGGCTGATAAAAAGAACCAGGTCATTGGAGGAACATGAGAACAGAAAGACATTTTACAAATGGGCCACCAAAAATTTAGTGGGCTTTGTTCAAATAGTCTTTTTTTAAAACTTTCAAAAACAAATCTAAGTTCAACAGTGAAGTATTTCTGACATCTTAAACCTTAGGGGTAAGGTTAGGGCCTTCCTCAAAATATCTTTTAGCATTCAAAATGAACCCTTTTTATACTACTGAAGGTCTTTGTTTTCATTCCTTCAATAATCAACAGAAGTAGAAAGAGAAACTGGTAGATCTATGACCCAGGATTATATCTAAACAAAGAAAATACAGACAATAAGAAACCTATATCCAGAACTTCAATAAAATAACATATGTAAAAATGCCTAAGTCAATGCTTAACCTAGTGCTTTCTGGTCCTCAATAAACACATTTTTTTTAGTAATCTCTCTACAATTAAAAATGAGGTTCAGGTATAGTGTTGCCTGAAGACATTCAGGTGCTTCTTTTCTCTTTCTTTTTTGATTTTGTTTAAAGATATGTCCTTAAATCCATCTTCGAATACAAATCTGTCTCAAGAACTCATGAAGCAACTCTGACAATATCTTATAAATGGTCCAACTTTAAAAAAAGAAAAGAATCTGCGGCAGCTTTTTTAAAAAAAGAAAGAGCTTAGTAGAGGTAAAATATGTCACCAAATGATCAGGTGGTCACAAAACAGCTCCATGTTGGAAGACAGCCTTGTAAGAAGAGATGTAGGAACACAGACTGATTTGCTAAAACAAGGCTCTTCAAAGAGAGCCTTGAGATTCAATCCTTAATTAAATGTTAAGTTTATGAACTATTGTGGCTGCTAAAACTGACACTTAAATCTATCGGCAAATAAAAATTAAGAGAAATGAACTGGGTGGAAACTAAAAGTGAACTTTAGTTCTCAGGGCAGCCAAATACTTTTGGAACTGCCATTCTAGAGATAAGAAGGATTATTAAATGCTTTCTAATAAAGATAAAAATGTGTTAGTTCAAATTACTAAGTAAAATACGAACATACTTCCATGATAATCTATTTACGTTATACACGAATATGACTTTGCTGTATAAACACTAAAACACAGACAAGAAATTACCATCATGCTTTATGTTAATTTATACTTATATAATGTTATTGGGATATATCAAAACTATACTTATATAAATAGTATGCATTCCCTTCACTCAGAGGACCTGCACTAAGTTAAATTCTACACAGCTTTTCCTTCTTGGATATCACACACTTGACTGCTTTGGTGTTATTAAAAAATGCAAAATGTCATGTGACAAGGACTACAGGGAAAACAAAATAAAATGAAATTCCATGTAAGCTTAAACTGGCCTCTAAAAGCCCTACAGCTTCTTTCTCTAGATTTAAACAGCTAAGAACCACGTTTTAATTAACAGCAAATTAGTTTGATATCATTGTGCTAAAAAGGAACATCAGACCAATGTTATCAGCTATATATAGCTTAACAAGGGCTGTGATCATGGATTTCCAACATCCATCACAGGCCCTTATATAATGTGAGAAAGTTCTTTTCCTTCTTTTCTGTATTGTTTTTTTAAAGAATGCTGTTTTTAAAAGCTGACCTATAAATATCTTGGTTGAAACCTAGGTCCCAATTTGAATTTGTAGTTATAACAAGTAGACTAATAAACTAACAGAAATAATGCTATAGACAGACATCTTTTATAACTTTCTAAAGTATTTCTGGTTTGTGAATAGCCACTGTACGCAAAAAAAAAAAAAAAACACACACAAAACCTAGAAAGACTGATCTAGACTTACAAGTGGTAGAAAAAGCAATGGAAGATATGTGCTAATCAAAGGAGTTCATTCAGAAGCCAAAGATATACTCTGATTTGGTCCTGATGCTAAGTGCAGATGATTAAGTATTTTATAAAACTCTTACTGACACAATCTGGGGTTCTAGAAGCACCAAGCAGGTTGAAGCTGAAATTGTACAAAGTAACAGCTGAAACAAAGACAGATCTCTATTCTGATTCCTCTGGGATATGCAAAGCATCACTTTGTAAGCTCACCTAGAATTATACCACAGATATTTACATCACAATCACCTGAAGACTGTGTTCCCCCAGAATGGCCATCGAGTCAGATGGCATTTCTTAGATTTACATTTGACACCACCACATTGTTAGATGCCATAAGTCATACATTGAACTGTTAAATCTCACTAGGCCTCCTGGCTATTAAAAAGTGAAGTGTCGTCACAATACTGCTCAACTTCCATTCCCAAGCTTTCTATTTTGCAAACTGTTCAGAGCTCCCATTTTGAAGAAAATTTGTTTGTACTAATGACACGGGAACCCTCTAGCTCCACACCAGTTTCAATGCTTCCATCCTGCCCAGCCTCCCTAATTCATCCTGGAAACTTCTCTTGATTATGGTATTGTAATAGCTAGGAAGACAGAACCATTTGCAAGGTGAATATAAATACTTTATTTTGTGGTAATAAATGCTGTAACATTCCTTACCACCCAAAGAATATTAAAGGCTCAGAACAAATGGGACCATCTGGAGAGTTCAATTTGCCGGGCCCATAAAAGGATTGGGATGGCAATTCCCTCTAAAAAACAGCTGTCAGATCCATCCTAGATTTGTGATGGAGTTGTTCATCCTCCTGCCCTCGATGTTTCATATCCTCAAATGATCTACATAATTGTGGCTTGTTAGGTATGCAACACAACTAAGGTGCTTACAGTGTGTGTTAGTTGCTCAGTCGCGTCCGACTCTTTGCGACCCCATGAACTGTAGCCCACCAGGATACTCTGTCCATGGGATTCTCCGTCCATGGGATTATCCAGGCAAGAAAACTGGAGTGGATTGCCATTCCCTTCTCCAGAGAAGGTGCTTAAGGGGAACAACTTAGTGGGCACAAGTGTGTAAGCTGTTTTGTTACATTACAAAATCCCTGAGCTCCTGACAGTGTCCCCATTGTTGTCTGCTTTCCCATATCAATGTCAGGAATCCAGAGATAATTACAATGGCTCCACCACTTGGTCTAACCCTCCTTTCTTTAATTATATATACATTCTAAAGCATGTCATACTCCAAAGCTTTAGCCTAAGGTACATATTTACCATTACTTCCTATTGGTCATAAATTTTGCTTTTCTCTCCCTCTCTATTATCTGTTAAAAATACTGCCTACATGAACTGCCCCAGTCTTAAAGAACAGGGAAAATTAGTGTTTAAACTCACCGGCCATTCCAAAGTTAAGCTGAGGCATTTCTTCAGTCTTTGTTTTCTTGGGGCTTGGCAAGTCTCTTGAAGAGTCAGATGGGAAGGCCCATAGTTTCTTCCGTGGATTGACAGTGGTGGGTGCTGGGGATTTCACAGGCTTGTTTGTGGTAGGACACCATTTGTAGCCAGGATTTGCTTTCATAAACGCATCTTTATACTATAAATAAAGAATAGACAACATATTTTAATTAACACATAGATTGAAAAGGTTCTAATAGCCTTCACCTTACTCCTCTATTAAGATACTGAATAAAAAAAAAAAAACAAAAAAATAAAACTTCTGTGTCTTTCCTTATAGAAGAATGACGGCCTCAGTATGGGGCTTTAGAGCCAGGACATGAATTTATCTACTAGAAAGTTCATTTGTGGGATGAGGGTTCAGAGGCAACAAATTTTGTATATTTCAACTCTCATTATTCTTTTTCCTTTCCAGTATCCAAATTCAGATCTCCGCCTGGTCTTGGTGGAGAAAAGGAGTTATCTGTCATGTTATTTGTCATGTGTATCTATTTCAAAGTAGGTATGCACATTACAAATGTGAGCCAATACCAGGGTCAGTAACTAGATTCTGCTCTCTGCTTAATTTGGTTTAAGTTAAAAATTAAAACATGCTTTACTGCACAGGAGAATACAGGCAAATCTTACAGAGCAGTGCAATCAGTTGTAGGATAAATGAACCAAGATCAAGAATGGCAAGAGAGCACAGCAGGGCAAACTGATGAACTTTTCAGTTATTTGCAGGGGCATATGGATGGCATCACTGACTCGACGGACGTGAGTCTGAGTGACCTCCGGGAGTTGGTGATGGACAGGGAGGCCTGGTGTGCTGCGATTCATGGGGTCGCAAAGAGTCGGACACGACTGAGTGACTGATCTGATCTGATAGAAGAAAACAGTACTGGATACAGAATCTAATTATCTGGGTTCAAAACCCACCTCTGCTGTTAGTCAGTGGTGGACATTAAGCACGTTGTACAACCTTTCTCAGCCTCAATTCCTCCACAAAACTACAAAGTGTAACTGCACCTGATCATATCCTAGGGGTTTGCAATGAACACATGTGATCACTAAAGTGAACATACAGAGAGCTTTGATGTGTGAGGTCACAATTAATCCATCACAACATGGAGGTTTTCAGCCTTCGGTATCAATATCTTCTTTTCTCCTTTATTTTTCTATGGTTTTCTCCCTCTTTCCCAACTCTGCCATTTCCTTTCCTGACAATAAAATTAAATAAAATATATGTATGCTATTCATATTCTATCACCAAAATTATGTCATTTGATAAAATACATTTTTATGTATTCTTCAATGATTTTGTTATTACTGCTAGATACCTTATTTAATTAATATGATTTGTTCAATCCTATAAAGCTTGCTTTTCAAAATGAATACTGTGTGTAAAATTAATTTAGTATAAGATTGAAACAGCTTTTTAAACTAACCCATTTAAAAAAGAAGTTCCTTTACCTTTAGTATAAAAACAGTATATCTGATCAAACTAATAAACATTACTTCACTTTAAATCATATAAATGAAAACTGTACTGTAGACAATATAATGCAAACTTAGTAGTCAATTGTTTAGTATTACCCCCCAGAATTACCCTTAATTCAAATTTTCTGAATAATCTATTTGCTGTTACACTAAAATCTGTACATCTGCATATTGATATATAGGTACAAACAGAAGGAAGATACAGTAAGATAAGTTCTACTCTTACAAAAACAATTAAAACAGGATATGAAGGCGAGATCCAAACTAGAATTTATCATCACATAGCAGAATAAATTTGGGGTTATCAGTATAAAGTAAGAGGTACTCTATACAAGCACATTCACATGCATGAGGGGGATTTACATGTTTGTTAAGCTGAGGCAGACAAACAGTTTTACTTGTTGTCTGGAGGTGGAAAGTGACAAATGAAAGGGTGAGGTGAAAATCAAAGTAGCAGGCATCATGCATCATCATTTTGTCCCAGCAAAAGGCACATGAGCTGCAACAGTAGGATGAACAGTCATTTGAATAAAAGTCACCACTTTATAAATTAACAAAGGACTATCCAAGTAACATATCTGTCACAAGACATTTAAAAGAAAGTTTTTGATACTTTTGGTGTTTTTTTTTTTTTTTAATTAAAAGTCCCAACTGTGGAAGACCCTAGATGGATGGATGTCACTAGATTTCAGATTTCTTCTGTTTCTAGGTGTCACCTTCTTCCCTTTCTATGTTGTCAATCTGCTAGATAATATAGTCCTTTCCCAGTAAATATTACATCCTTTTCTAAGAATCACTTAGCAATTTGCTTTGATGAAAATCTGCATGTGTGATGAAAACAATAATACTGTCATTCTTATGAATGAATTATTACCAGCACTGACTATTCTTAAAAGCACTGATAAGGGCTAGCTTAAACTAACTTATGATACGCAGTTGTGCTGAAGACAATGTAAAGCAGTGACAATCACTGAGTATAAACATCTCTTTCTCTTGTACTTATTCTACCCACACAGTCACCTCCATCTCCAGTACTTTATAAGGACTGACTAGATGACAGACACTGGTTAAACACAGGGCATGAAAAGAGCATGAATTAGTCTCTGTTTTCAAATTGATTACAATCCACAAGGAGCCACTCAAACATATTACTTCTTTTAATACACGGTCCACACACTTTCCCCCTGGCTCCAGCACAATAACCATTTTTCAGTAGGTCTGTGAGAAGTGGACCATAAAGAAGGCTGAGTGCCAACGAATTGATGTATTTGAATTGTGGTGTTAGAGAAGACTCTTCAGAGTACCTTGGACTGTAAGGAGATCAAACCAGTCAATTCTAAAGGAAATCAACCCTGAATATTCATTGGAAGGACTGATGGTGAAGCTGAAGTTCCAGTACTTCGGCCACCTGATGTGAAGAGCCAACTCACTAGAAAATTTCCTAATGCTGGGAAAGACTGAGGGTGAGATGGTTGGATGGCATCACAGACTCAATGGACGTGAGTTTGAGCAAACTCCTGGAGATAGTGAAGGACAAGGAAGCCTGGTGTGCTGTAGTTTATGGGGTCGCAAAGAGCCAGACACAACTTAGCAACTGAAAAACAATTACTGAAGCTACCTATGTGTAGGACAAATGGCAGAAGACAGGCCTGGAGTATGTGGGGTTTCATGGAAAACAGAAATTGAGAATTCACTATGAGGATCGATACTATGTAAATGAACCACAATATCAATCTTTTATATTCTTAAACTCAATGTAAAATAGCAGAGCAAAAGGTTAAGAAAGAAGGAGATAAGAGAAAAGAATAACAAACAGCCCTTGTCCTTATGGAGTTTAAAGCTTAGATGGAGATGTCATAAATTCATGAAAAGACAGGTCAACACAGGCAGTGTATGAACACCCAGTGAGGGTGGAGGCAGGAGGAGCCTCAGGGCATGAGGATGTCTGTCCTTGGAACCGAGCACACACACCATCAGTCACTGGCTCTGATTCAGCTGTAAGAGACAAGAGAAAGGCTTAATCATTTGTTGTGATGAGGTTATTAGGAAAGGGATCACAGAGAAAGCTGAGTAAGGGAGAAATCAGAAGCGGCTATATATAGTCTGAAGCAAATAGCTGAGTGAAACTATTAGCACGCTGGCCAACCATGTGGGCAAAAATCCATCAGTACAGATTGAAAGGCCCAAAGAGACAGGCCCACTCATCTAGATCCCCAGGGGAGGGCTTTCCTGCTGAGGGTAGAAGGCGAAGCTCAGTTATCCTTCACAAACATCAATCACAGGCTATTGGTCCTATCCTAGAGGTAACTAACCTCTGGCTAAAATACTTATTTTCAAAAATCTCTCATTAAAGTAAAAATTCCCTTACTAAATTCTTTTTTGTTTCGCAAATTTCTAACTGATTAGATAACCTAAGTGAATCTACTTTATAGGCACAGTTCCTGACTTACAGAAGTTGCTTATTAGTAAATGTTGGCCCTCCTCTCTCCAATCTCAACCACCATCAGACTTCATTAGCAATGATAATACACCACTGCTTTTCAGTAATGGTATTAAATACATACTCTTGACACAGTATTTGGTACTTTATATATGACAATGGCATTATTATAAACCAAAAGACAGTATTATGTTAATCTTTAAAAAACTGGTTCTCAAAATTACTTTCACAGATCATTTATAAGAATGGGAAATTTGATCTTAAAAAGCACCTTAAGGAGAGATGTACTTATTAATTGTTCTCCGAGTGTTTGTTCTTAATTGGACATGGGGCGGGAGGGTTGGCTCAAAAAGTCCGGCAGTATTTCTAGCTATTATTGCAGTCTAGCTCTTCTCAACAGAGTGAGAGAGAATAATAACCCTGTTGAGGTAAAGTAATAAGGGACCCTGGGAATATCTATACAAATAAAGAGAGCTGATACAGGTGCAAAAATGTGAAATATCACCATGATAAAAAAAAAACTACCACAATTATGAGATTATTCAGTAATTATCTTGTTTTCAAAAAAGGCATAATACAATTTAAATTCTGTAACTTTGCAGGGGCTAAGTAAATCTTTAGAATAATAAATTTTGAGATGGCTAATGAATTTGGAGACAACTGTACCTCCTCATATTGGCAGGCAGAAATCACATTATACGGAGTGGAAAATGAGAGTAAGATATTTGAGAAGCGGTACTAATTGGTACTTTCTTAGTTCTAGGAACCTTTCCTCATAAAAATGTTAAAACTTATCATATAGGTCTGAATTATTCTTACTAGACATTTTAACAGGAAGAAAATGAATCAGATTTTTATATGACAGGATGATGAATTAAGTTTATGTATCTGATAGAAGAAGAGTATTTTAAATTATACACTAACCTATGAAACTTTCATGATAAAGCCACTCTAGTAAAAACCATACATTTCAAAAAGTGCCTTAAATAAGTGACCAGGGAGTTATTTGGTTCTCTTGCAGAAAAGTCATAAAGGAAAAACTGAGCTGGCTACAGATATGGTTGCCTAAATTCCCTGTAAGGATTATTATGGAGACAGTAGTTCATTTTCATATATAAATTTTTTTAAAGGACAATTTTCCTCTCTAATTTGAGTTAAGAAGGAGAAAGTCTATTTAATCCGTTAGGACTAATTAAAAATAAAAATTTCAGAATTTCTTTTAAGATGTAATTTTGGCACTTTATAAAAAGATGGTAGGGGTCTGGGTAAGCAAACATTATCTGCATTTCTAGAAATGCATTAACAGATAATTCATGTACAAGCTGGATTTAGAAAAGGCAGAGGAACCAGAGATCAAACTGCCAACATCCATTGGATCATAGAAAAAGCAAGAGAATCACAGAAAAACAATCAGCAAATTAGAAAAACAACTAACAATTAGTAAATGGACTGATATTTCTGAAATCAAGTAGTTAGCTCACCTAGTGCAACATCTATTTTGTTAGGAATCATTATTCACATTGGACAGTATCTGCCAAGATGGGCAAATGATACTTTTAGTTTTGTTGATTCTTATGTTTCAAAGATTAATTGTGTATTTTAGTAGCACTTCAGTGTGTTAATAGGTTCTAATAAAAACAGTAAAAAAATTATTAGGTAAAGAAGTATGAAATACAAACATAAGCTTATCAGAAACAGCTAATATTTCATAGCATTTTAAACTTCACGCCTGTGCGCACAGTGCCTTACTTGCATCTTAACCTCAACCCTGTGAGGACAGGTATCTTCACTGCCAATTACAAATGTGGAAACTCAGAAGGTCTGAAAAGGGAGACCCAAACTCTACTGCTAGTAATTTGCTGCCTAGGATAAGTCACTTGACTCCTCTGGGCTGCAGTGTCCTCATCTTTAGCTTTCAGAAAATAGTATCTACTTCATGGGATTATTTTTAGGATTAAATGAGTCAGAACCCTGGAGAGAATAAAGCAATATTCAAAAATTGGTATTATTTCAAAAAAATAAACACAAGTATTTATTTCATAAGAAAGTCCCGACATCCAGAACACAGGAATGGGAAAGGCCTCAGAAACAAGAAATTTGAGAACCATGAAGCCCAAATCTTTGGTTTTACTACCCACCTCTCCTTAAAGTGCTGGAGCTCCAGTTAAGTCATACTCAGAAAAACCCACACAGAATAAGTTATTTCATTAGAGGTAGCAGAAAGTGTCTGATAGAGGAAAGAAATGTCAATTGACAGCTATGGCTTCACTCAAAAGAAAGATTCTTGGAAAACCAAAGCGCAAGTTCCAAAGAACAGAAGGGTTAATTAAGAATCATTTAATAAACAGATGAAAATGTGATGATAACTTAATTGTTCACAAAACTCTCACCAAATTACAGATTATAAAATACTTCTTATACGGAAGTAACAAATGTAACACTTGTTTCTCAAGAATGTGGGGATCAATGAGGTGCTGCTCTAGCTCAGTAGTATGCAAGATGCCACATCAAGCTAGGACAAAGACAAATTCTGTCGAGCGTGACACATGACTGTTAACAGAAGTTGTACAGAGTGATAATATACAAGAAAATGACATCAAATTTTCTATGGAGAAGAATCCATTTCTGATAAAACCAAAGAGAGGGCATGAAAACATTAATTTCTCTTGAAGAAATATCGAGGAAGAACTGGTCATGAAACCCCATGGAGATTTACAGTGATAATCTTTCCTAGACTCCAGACCACAACAGACCCCAACATTTACAAGAGGCTATTACAGTTTACTTTTAAACTGTATTTTACTGCATTTGATTCCACTGCTCTTTTATTAACGTACAACTGAGCTTCCAACTCTTCAGGCCAATTTTTCAAGATGTTCGCCTTTGTATCATCATTTCCTATTACTCACCTACAAACAGCTCAGGCTTCAAGTAAAACTTTCTCATTCCTAAAGTTGTTCTTATTTTTCCCTGTCTGCTCGTATCCTTGCCTTTCTTCTGAATCCTGTGCCAAGGGACATACCAAATTCTACTAAAAACTTCATAAAGCCTTTTCTGAAATACCCCAACCCCAGCACAAGCAGACTATTCCCATGAGACCATGATATTTTATAGTTACCATTTTCCACTTCTTACTCAAATCTCTTGTCTCTCAGTCATCTAAAGTGAGCAACATATACTACAAGGATGCTAGAAGCAAACAGGAACGACCATTCCAGGGACCACAACTGTATGACTGGTCAAGATACTAACTCCAAAGAGCCTTCAGTCCCTGCTCTGAAGAACAGGAACACTCATTGCTGTTGTTTAGTTGCGTCTAACTCTTTGCAACGTCATGGACTGTAGCCTGTCAGGCTCCTCTGTCCATGGGATTTCCCAGGCAAGAATAGTGGAGTGGGTTGCCATTTCCCTCTCCGAGGATCTTCCCAACCCAGGGATCGAACCCAGGGATCCCAATCAAAGGATCTCTTGCATTAGCAGGTGGATTCTTTACCTCTGAGCCACCAAGGAAGCCCCAAGAAACAATCATAACTGACTTTAAATATTTATGCATATGCAAGACATCCACTCTGGAATGAACTAGTCAATAAATGCATGTATTCTGTCCCATGCCTAGGCTACAAAAACCAAAGGGGGAATGATAAAGGTCATTCAAAATTATCTTAACTTCCCAGATCCTTCCCTCTCTTTGGCACTGACTCTCTCTATCTGAATAACATGTGTGATCCTCTATATTGACTGTCCATTAATTAATTATGATTATTAGTTTAAGTGACAAGTTTCCAGAAATGTCCTAGTCAAAAATACAGACATATATTTGTACATTTGTACAAATGTATACATAAAGATGTTAAAAGGAACAATAATATGGTGTGAGTCTACTAACAGGCAGCTGCAGAAGCTAGAGGCTATGAATGCCCACAACAGTGCAGCATAAGGCATGCTGCTGAATTTAAGAAAGGAATCCAGGTTATATCCTTAGGACAGTTTAAAACCCTTGGAAAACATGAAACCCTCATTCAACTTTTTTTTTTTTTTTCAACAATACATAATCAGCCCTGGGAAACAATTTAAAAAAATGAAAAATTCCCAAACAGGTGCTTCCCCTCACCAGATGCACTAATAGAAAATAATCAGACAGCAAGTAATGCGTCAGAGAAAAAATGACATTTCAACTAAGGCTGTAATATTCACACAAAAAAACACCAGCACAATTACTTGCACTCTTTTGTAACTTCAAAACCATTTGGTAAGTAGGTAGAAACAAGTATCACTTACGACTAGAAACCAATTGTATAAGGATTTTGAAAGTAGCTGAACCTTCCACGTACGGCACTAGAAGTGAGACATTTCATAACAGCAACTATAAACAAGACAAGCTGTTGGGTGGAAGAGCCAGTTATTGTCGCCATTGGAGTAGCTTGTCGGGAGAGAGGGGGGCACACCTTATGAGATTTAGATTTCATTATTCACCACAATGGCAAATATTGTGAAGCTAATTAAGTAACTAGTAGAGGAATTCCTGTATGAAAATATGACTTCCTTCCTCTTAAAAGTGGCCGCCTGTTGGGTTTATCAATTAGCAGTATTTGAGAAAGTAAACAATTATGGGACAGGCTACATGTTACCCAAAAACAGTAATCCAAAAATAAACTCAAGAGTTTAATTATAGGAAGCTTATGCAACTCCCTATGAGGTTTCAGATTAATTGTTTTATCTTAGAAGCATGACTATGAAAGGATCTAAAGCTACTTAATGGGAATCTTTTACTGTTAATTACTGTTATGAGAATGAAAATCTCCAGTAGCATTTAAAATCATATAGATTACTGGAATTGATTTTAAATTTACAAGATGCTCTACATAGTTAAAATTCTGTCTTTAACAATACAGTTAATTCCTGAAGCCCTATGTCATCATTAATTACACAATAACTATGATAATCATTTATTCTGGATTCAAATTTCCCTGAAGACTGAGTAAGAAATTTTTATGTTCCATGTTAGCCTGTTAAGCAACTCAACAAAACCACAGCAATTGAAAGAATTATTTTTCTACATACTGAGATGTCTAATAAAATACCTCACTTGAAACTCTGTATTTGTCACCTGCTGGTCCATCTTTTCATAGAACTTAACCAAATGTTTGGGTGGCTGGGGTTTTTCATGAATCAATACTATTTGCAAGCTGTAACTCTAAAGAAATATAGTTAGAATTATTCCTTTCAAGTTTAACCACAATGATATTGCTTTGCTTTCCCCTTACTTGCTAAATCCATTACACAATACATTTTAAATGTACAATGAACTCAGACTAATTTAAGATGACTTTAGAAACAGATCAGTATACAATTTTTGAATAAAGTCACATTTTGGAACATACATTCCAGTCCTCTGGAAAGCATTCCTGTATAGAAACACTTCTCACCAACTACTGCTCACACAGTGCTTACATGCACGCACACATTACAGTATATCCTCTTCCACTGCCATTCGTTCCTCCACTGGCTTTGAACACTCATGCTGTACTTACTACCTACAGAAACAAATCAAAGCATATCTTTTGATAACTGTATATTACAAAATTTTTTAAAAAATTAGTGCTGGAAGGGATGTAAATTTTGTTCCAACTTTCTCTTTCTCATAACATTATTTTTAAAAAAGTAAAAAAAAAAAAAAAAAACCCACAAAAAACTGAGACCCAGAAAGTAACTCAGATATGGTTATAAAGCTGTTTAGTTTTAGAACTAGATCAAGAGTGTCATCTTCACTATGGGCATTCTGACAGCAGAAGCTGGGCACCTAGAAAAACTAAAAACAAAAATCATTCATAATAAATAAATCACCATTCATAAAAATCCATCCCTCGTGTCCATCAGAGCAATACATACAGTGAGAAAAAACTTCTTGGCAATAGGTTTCTTTTGGCACCTCACCAGTATTTGCAAGGTGGACCTGGAACTCAGGAATAGGAACAAAGCTTGTATGTCTTCGTTTAACACTTGATTCGGGATTCACCTTCGTGCTGCTGCTAGACCTTTAGTGTGGACTCTACTAACTGGGGGCTGCAGGATTGGTTGTTCACAGTTACCACAAAGCCTCCTCACTGTAACCCACCTCCTTGGCCATGTCTGTGTATTTCTGTTTTTCCTTTGGATCGAGAACAGCCCACCAGTCAGCTAGTATCTTGGTAGCACCTCGGTTATCAAGCCTGGGGTGTTCCTGACGTACAAGAGAGCGATGACGTTTGCAAAATAAGAGAAATGCATTCATTGGTCTCCGGGCTCGCTGTTCAGGTGATTCATCATCTTCAGTTTCACCAACATCTTGCTCTAGGCCATCAGCCCCAAGAAGTTGAACCTATTAGCAACAAAACAAAAGCCAAAATGTTTAACACATCCTGGAAAACTCTATTTTTAACAATTAGTGTTGGTTTTTAAATTGTATTTTTCCTTAGCTCTATTTAAACAATGTACAAATGAGGGGAAGAAGGGTTTTTAAAAATTATCAACCACTATTTGTGGCTGGTAATCAACTTAAAAAGTTTTCTTTTGCTGACTTTCTATAGCAACCTGAGCATGTCTCTATTACAGCATATATTACATTGTTGTTATAATAGCTTGCATTTTTTTCTCTCACTAACTGTGAGCTCTTTGAGGACAAAACCTCTCATTTCTCTCATACACAGTGCTTAGTTTAATGTCTTGTACAATATTAGTACCTAACTAACTGCTGGATAAAATATTAAACCCTTTCCATAGTATATGGGTCTCAAAGTTAACAATATCCTCATAAAGATACATGAATCTTGGTTCTGTCTTTCTCCTTTTTAGAAAGTGCTTTTGTACAACTAATAACGTGAAAATGAATAAAATCTAATACAGACTATTTAATGTTTCTATGTACATCAAAGTGAAGCCTCCGACCGTAAAAATCAAAACAGACATTTGACATTATTTGAACGAAGAACTACAAAAGTAAATTTTCAAATCTATAGATAATCACACATTCTTGTCTACTGAAATTCTATAGTGATAGGGCTTGAACTTTCAAAATTGCTTTTGAATCCTCCATTTCCCTAAGCATCTCATTCAAGATCTTCAAGGACTTCTGCAAGGCTCTGATCCTGTCCATCTGTGTAATCCTCATTGCCGCTGTCCTAATAGCACTCTGGCCCTATGGCTTCATCTTCCTGCTTTTACTCCCTTATAATACTTCCTATGCATGGCTGCAGGTTTAATTTCTTAAAGCACATCTCTGACCACAGAATCTTAGAATAGCGCTATTAAGTATCTTCTGAGGCTAAAATATGATTCCATGGTATTTCTTGGAAACACTGCAACCAAGAACAGAAGTCCAGAATGCTTACTAAAACCATTCCTTTAATGCTGTTTCATAGCTAAAATCAAGAAGGATCAAATATGCTGTCAGACTGTATTATACATACAACAGGGCTGCTGCTGCTAAGTCACTTCAGTCGTGTCCGACTCTGCGCGACCCCACAGATGGCAGCCTACCAGGCTCCCCTGTCCCTGGGATTCTCCAGGCAAGAACACTGGAGTGGGTTGCCATTTCCTTCTCCAATGCATGAAAGTGAAAAGTGAAAGTGAAGTCGCTCAGTCGTGTCCGACTCTTAGCAACCCCAAGGATTGCAGCCCACCAGGTTCCTCTGTCCATGGGATTTTCCAGCAAGAGTACTGGAGTGGGGTGCCATTGCCAACTCCAATACAATAATGTTAGGACCCAACCTGAGCCATGACAGGCTCAGCAAGCTACACTACGCCTAAAGTTTCAGATTCTTATGGACCTGAGTCATGATTCCGGGGACTACACCTCCGAGCCAATCAGGAGAGTCCCCATTTGCGTCCAACTTGAGCCAATCTGAATAGGAATGCAGGGATTCAAAATTCCCGTCGGTGCGCACAGCTTAGCCAATCATCACTCGCCAGCTACACCGTTGCAGAGACAAAGAACCGCCTGTATAAAAGTAGCTGTAATTCAGAGCTCCGGGCTCTCGTCAGATTCCACTGCGCTGGATGAGACCTGAGCCCTAGCTCGAGCTAGCAATAAAACCCCTTTCTGCTTTTGCATTGCTGTGTACGTCTTATTCTCTCAGTTTTGGGGATTCGGACTTTGGGCATAACAAATAGGGCAGTAGTTCTCAAATGTAAGTGGGCATAGGAATCCCTGGAGGTCTTGTTAAAACACAGACTGTTAAGTCCCATTGCCAGAGTTTTGTATTCTGAGTGTCTGGAGTAGGCTTTGAGGATTTGTATTTCTAACAAGTTGTGCAGTTACGCTGATGCTGCTGGTCTAAGGATCACACTTTGAGACCATTACTATAATAAGGCAATCAGCTTCTTTTATATCATGTTTATTGGGCAACTGTTACAGACACTCTAAGACAAATCACTAATTTAATCCAACTAAATGTTTTTTAAAAGTCTTTTAAATTAAGCATTGTATATGCATTTAATTAAACATCAACTGTCTTCAGACACAAATAGTACAGAACAATCTCAAAGTCAGAGCTACCTGATCTGGAAGTACATTAGGGATTATTACTGGGAGTGAAGGCTACAGATTTATCTTCCTTGTTATGGGTATAATCATTAATAATGACTTGTGTTTTCAAGGAATATTTATGTATCATTCTGAAACTGACTAAGAAATTATAGAGAAATGAGGTGTAAAAATATGTATTACGTAGGTTGAGGAAGTAATTTTATTTTCCCTTCAGAAAAAATAACTTTGATCCAGTGACTAAATTATAGAACTCAAGACAAGAGTTGGAAAAAGAGATAAAAAGACAAGATCCTGGCCCCAGGAGCTCACTGTTTTGGGAGAGGAGAAAGACATATAAGCGAATAAATTAAAAAGCAGGATGATGACTACAACAAGAAACCAGTGTGATAATGAAACACTAGTGGATTGGTAGAACAACAGAAAAGTCTCCCTAGAAAAGCATTGGGCTAAATTTTGAAAGACAAATCAGAGTATATAAGGTAGTCAATGGAAAGTCGTGGGGAACTAACAAAGATTAAGGCTCAATGGTTTATTCAGACACTTATATGCAGTTCAATAGAACCAGTATACAAAAGATTAGAATGGAGAACTAGAGTTGTTGTAGAAGAAGGTATGGGCCGTTTCATGAACAATGTGCTTTGTCATTTTTTTAAAAAATGCAAAAGAAAAATAAGGGCATTTAATCCTGTAAATGAGTGGTTTCAGACTGTATGACTCAAAAAAACCCCTTGAAGGTGACCAACGCAAACTGGAACTTTTTGTTCTGTCAAGTATGAACACTAACAACATTTTTTTTAAACTTCTAATATAATTATTTCATTAAATCAAGTAACTGAAGAGTAAGTAAACAAACAAGTGCATGGTATATAAATTAAATTGAAATGAAAAATTATCTGGACCTTTTTTTTTCTTTCACCAGAGGCCAAGCAAGTTACACTCTGCAACAAGCCAACACTAGCACCAGACCAGAATCTGGAGACCACTGCTAGGAGCAATGGAGAGCCATGAGTGGTTTCAGCAGGGGAAAGACACTGTCGGATCTGTACTTCAGGATAACTCCCATCATTAGTGTAGAGCATGAATTACAGTAGCAAAACGAGCAGCAAACAAAACTAGAGGAATGAATTAAAAGTTTATGCCAGCAGTCCACGTAAGAACCAGGACAGGGCTGAATCAAGGCACTATTCATGAGAATGGAGAATTGGAAACAGAGACAACATTCACTAATGAGGTAGAAACAAGAGTGACTGGTGTCTTAACTGAATGTAAAGGTTGAAAAAGGAAGAATGTTTCCAACTTTGGCAGCCAGATTCCTTCATACACAACTGAGAATACTTTTTCTCAAATGAAGGGAAGTTATATCCAGTGGGGAGCAGAAAGATTAGTACTGGGTAGACAGAATGTGAAGAGGCTCTTGGCAGAGAAGGCTGAGTTGGGATAATGAACTAATGTACCAACAAAAAGAAGTAAGACCAACAGTGTGGGTGAGATCTCTTGACTGTAGACTAAAAAGAGAAGAGGACTCAATGACTTCATTCTTTTACTAAATAACTATTTACTGGGCATGTGATACGGAGCAGCCACTGTTCCAGGTGATGCCGAAAGAGCAGTGATAATACAGAATCCCCATCCTCATGAAGCTGAAAAGTGACAATCAACCTGTCACTCTAGAAGGATCTCTCTGGCTGCTTTATTGAGAACAGACTGTAGAAGGGCAAGAGCAAGGGAGAGAGAGGCAGAATATAGTGATCTGCACCCGTGCTGGTGGTAGCTTGGATCAAGGTGGTAGCAGTGACACTGCTAAAGAGGGGTCAACTCGTGAATATCTTTTGAAAGTATAGTTGAAAACCTGCTGATGGACAGATGAGAGACTTGAGCAAAAGAAAACAAACAAGGTGTCAGGTCTGACCAATCTGACAGCTGGAATTGCCATTACTGAGAAAGGAAAGAAAGATGCTGGAGGATGGGGTTTGGAAAAGAACAGTGAAAGCTTCATTTTGAACACATTCAATCTGAGATTCTGACTTGATATTTAAAGTGGATATGTCAAGTAAATAGTCAGAAATACAAGTCCAGAATTTAGGGGAAAGCTCCAGGATGGAGACAAGAAATTAAGATAAGAGGCTCAGAGAATATCAATATTTCAGGGTAAAATAATGGATGGACAACAAATGGAAGAAACCAGACAGGTATAGTTGGGAATGTAGGAACAGAAATAACAGTGAGTGCTGTCATGGACATAGGAGACAGCTTCAAGAACCAAGTTATCAATAGGTGCAAATGCGTGAGAAAGATCAAATTAGGCATGAGCATAAACTTGGCAATTTCCTCAAATAGGAAAAGTGACACCCTTTCTCTGAAAAAGGAAAGGAAAAGATGGATAAGGACTGAGATAAGACTAAGCTGAGTAGAGAAAGCTGAAGGAGGCATTTTTGGTGGCCTCTATTTTCTCTGTGAAAGAGAAGAAAAGTGCAGTAGTGAAGAGACCATAAACAGTATCCAGAGATGTCTGCACAACAGGAAAAATGTTTATAATTCCTGATAAACAGAGTGAAAAAGGGAGTTGACCCAAGCCTAGGACAAAAGACTAAGTGGATATTGAAGAATGTTTATAATATTTGTAGTGACACAAAATATGTACTCATTTATTTTTCCATTGACCATGAAAGGTGAAAGTGAAGGTCGCTCAATCATGTCCAACTCTTTGCGATCCCATGGACTGTAGCCCGCCAAGCTCCTCTGTCCATGGGGATTCTCCAGGCAAGAAAACTGGAGTAGGTTGCCATGCCCTCCCCCAGGGGATTTTCCCAACCCAGGTCTCCTTCATGCAGATGGATTCTTAACCATCTGAGTCACCAGGGAAGCCCACTGAGCTGTTCAAAATCTACTCTGCACCAATCACCATTCTGGGCTTTAAGGAAAGAGAAGACGACAGGAAGGGGAAGACCCCTGCTCTACCGAGGCTATGCTCTAGTCTGGGAAGACAGACATAAACAAGTACACATAACAAACAGAAAGAAGTTCAAGGGGACAAATGCTTCAGACGGGTAAGACTTGGGTGTGAGGGACATCCCTGGGGAGGTAAAAGATGAGGAACCAGTCATGCCAAGATCTGAAGGAATGTGTGGCTTTCTAATCACCTGCATCATTGTGTAACTTTCTAAGCAAGAGCTGGCTGCTCCAGTGTGAGACCAGAGGAGGGGGACTGGGAGGGGTGGCGGCACCCGGATGCTCTGAGGGCCTCAAGGATGAGGGCCTGAACAGCTCTGGACCTGCCTGTGGTGGCACGGCTGGGCTGGGAAGGAAGAAAGAGAGGCCAGAGGAGCAACAGGTGGGTGCAAGGTGAACATGTCAAATTTTATGAACTCACTTTATTTGACTATTGCCTGCAAATCGTTAGCTAATTGAGAGAAATACTAATTAAGAAGGATCTGCTTCAGTCTAAATTATTAGGAAGTATAGATACTTTAAGAGTCATCAACATTTGGGATGAAACTGTAGATAAAGTAGTTAAATAGAATTCAAGTTATACAGACTCCTAGAAACACATTCACTGTACCACACCGTGTTCACTGCAGTTTCTGAATGAATGTTCAAACTTAAAACATCTACAATAAACGGAGAAATTACCTTATCAATATCCTCCTCTTCGTCTTCCTCTTCTTCCTCTTCTGAAAAGTCAAGGAGTTTCTTTGCTAGCAATGGGTGCCACTGAAGACACTTGCGCTTTGGTCGTTTTCCAGTCCCTTCTCCTTCTGCTAAATGATCTTTATTTCTATTACTGCCTTTCATTACTGTGACCTGTGGTAGTGAAAAGAAAAAAAGAAAGAGAAATCAAAGTAACTTTGATTAAAACTAGTTTATTTAGCGTCCTTAACTTTAACTGGATTATAGTTTTAATGATTAAAATATCTACCAGCTCAGGCATTTACTGGACTCAGTAAGAACTCTAAGTTAACATAATCAAACATTCATTTTAGTGGGCTAAATTGCTAATAAAATTTGCTTTTTCTGAAATCTTCTTCCTTTCACTTTATAATTTCAGAACTCAAAACCCAAATAAAGTGTTAAGATGATGATAGGTTATTGTCACCTGTTCATATTTACCCAGGATAGTGTTTCTCAAAGTCTTCCACTAGAGTAATATGAAAGATGCCTCCCAGGAGAGTAGAGCTAGATCCTCCCAGATGTAGATCTCTCTACATTCTCTGATAGCTCCTATTTTTTCATAATATTTTATATGAATTTCACATTCTATACTATGATAAATTTTAGAAGTATTAAGTAAAACGAATGCTTTGTAAGAATCAAATGTTTTAGATTTAAAATAAAACTATTTCATAAGATGACATACACTTTTCAAAAACTACCTGCATGCAGCCTCCAAGGATCCCGTCCATATACGAAGTCACTCAGCGGGATGAGCACCCACCTGTGATTACATGTGCACTGCAGACCTGCAATAAGTTTCACTCTCTAGACTTCTTTCCCCTAATAGATGATTGTCTGAAATAACTATGAATCTGACTAGATCTTTCAAAAACCTAAATTCTAAAATATTTTTCAATGACTTAAAAAAATTTTTTTTCTCAATCAAACAACTACATATTCATATTTTAAAGGTGAAAATAGCAAAAAAAAAAAAAAAAAAAAAAGATGTACCTTCTCCATTATGCCGAGCCCGAAGTTAAACTACACTCAACCAGTTTCTTACACACTTTCCCAGAATTATTTAATATTTCTCATTCATTCATTTGAAGTAATATTGATAAATAAATTACTCTTTATACATACTGATGTGAAAATTCACATAATACAGTTAAATACCATCAGTTTAAATGGTTCATGCTGATGACTACAAACATAAATGCAGTTGCCAAAAATCACAGTGGTGGCCTTTCTGGTCAGTTTAAATTTGCATTGATCTAAATGCCTAAAGAGTGTTAATAAACTTTTAATGCTAAGTTGCTAACATTAGGATCCATGAACATACAGTTTCAAGATTCGCCTAGTTCTCAAGTCTTCAAAACAATACGATATAGGCAATTTTTTATCTTCCTTCCTTAACTGTTTTTGGGTTTGAGGGTCATATTTAGGTCTTCACTTCAAAATCAAAAAACATTCACTAATGTTTCCTGCTAGAACTTACAAGACTTCATTATTTAAAAAAATGTAAATAACTAATCAATCTGGAATTCATTCTGACAAAGGAATGAGGTGTGGATTGAGCTTATTTTTTCTCCCCAAAATACCTAACCAACTATTTCAAACCCTTTATTAAATCCTCCTGCTTTCCCCCATTCCCTGTATATAAGTCCATTTCTGGTCTGTCTTCTGTTAATAATCTTCCCCTCTGTTTTCCCATCCTTTGACCAATTCTAATATCTTAATGGATAATATCATTCTGTACCTTCCTCTATATACAAATATATCAGTAAACACAGCCACTTAAAACGTCTAAGCTGAAAATTTCACGCTTTAAGTTAATCAGTTTGATCTTCCTCATTTTTAATAACCATATTTCAAAATAAGAATGTACTGAAATTTTCTCAATTATTTCATGATTGATAGGCATTAAGATTGCTTATCAATAAAATCTTCATTTTAATAATTTTTTAATCTTCATTCTGATAAAATCTTATTATTAAAAGCTGTGTCTAGTCAAAAAAAAAAAAAAGGGGGTGGGGGGGGGGGGGGAGAAGAACATGTTCCTGTGGTTTCCTTAGCAAGAAACTTCTGCTGAGCATCTGAAGCAATTACATGATTCATGTGGCTGCCTCAAGAGTAGAAGTGATTGAGAACTCTAAATGGAATTAGTTATATGGTATGTTTTTAATAAAGGAACAACAATTTCTTTGAATTGATAGACCAGTTAACAATTCCCAGTCTATCTACAAAAAAAACTTGGCATAGGCAACCCAATTTCCAAAAATATCAATGCTGTACGGAGAGAAGAGGAGGAAACAGTTATTTTTGTGGCTTACTAATCACTTCAGGATGAGATGCTTGAGTGGTAATTAAACCCATACTGGGTTTTAATATCTGATATTTTATGATATAACACATTTTTTAAATAAGTAAAAGAAATCAGCAGGAAATTTTAAGTCACGCAAGCTGTTATCAACTGGAGAGGTCAAAGTGATTGCCAGTGCCTAGAGAAAAATGTATCATTTAGAGTCAATGATTTTGATTATGCTATTTAATTATGCATGAATGTGTTTTAGAGTATGTGCCTTTGTATATATTTATGTGTAATTTTAATTTCAAACAGAATACAAAATGTCAAGAATCAAATGAATGGATGGTATATGTGGCTTTGGGGTTCAAAATAATCACATTAACCTCCTCCCACCACACTGCTTCTTTCCACAAGGCTGCCAGGCCACTATGATACCGTATCTCTGACACTCCCCAAATTAATCTCTCCACCCCCATGAAGACAATAGAAAGATCTTATATTGCTAATGACACCAACCACATTTTCTCTTGAATTACAATTATGTGGGTACATCCTACCTCCATCACTAAAGCCTTCTCCTTGATGATCCAAGACTAGTTAACTTTATACACCCAGAAGCATCTGGCTTATCAGAACATCAAGATCGGTTACTTGTGAGGGCTGCTTGCTGTAAGCAACCATATGAAACTCCATGCTAAATTATGGTGATAATTCACTATTTATACACTAGAATGGCTTCAAAATTAACACTTTCTCTTTCATTCCTGTGAATTCAGATATTCTTTCTTGAGTGAAAAAAAAAAAAAAAAGAGGTCTGATAACTACATATAACAGTGAATGCAGGCCTAGGTGGCAATGTTCTGTTGGGAGAACCATCGACTACCTGGGCTGTGGGGAAAAAAGGAGTGACAACTAGCACAGAGTCTAGAACAAAACAGGAGGAAAATAAGTATTTTTAGCATGAATAAAATAAGTGAACTGAAGACAGCAAACTTGGGACAAAATAGTCAAGAAAAGTATGTCTGATCTAATGACCATGAAATACCCCAACTATAAACTGGACACTTTAATAACTTATAGTTATCTGATTACTTTTTAAATCACCATGGATCTATTTTCAAACTGTTGAAAGAAGGCAAAAGAGTCCACGGTGGGTAGGGGTGAGGGTGCTCCTGATTATCATTCAGAAGTAGTGAGAAAGAGAAGAATGAAAGGTGAAGAAAAACATCTGAGAAAAAATAAGGACAAAGAAGGCATAATTTTGAGACTTAAGCATATTACATATCTTATTTCAACAGACAGGAGGAGGGAAAATTGTTACTTTTTGACAGTAACAGAGACCTACCTTCGTAACTATTTTGCCACTAAAAACCCCACACATTATAAAGTTTGGTTTCTTGTTCTGGTAAAAGAGCAAATTAAGCTAGCAATCTACAGGTAATGAATGAAGCAACTGGGGGACTTTATTCAAAAGGGGTCCTTCTTCCTTTCAACATGGCAATTCTAGAATAACTGATGTCAGGTTATTTTTACTATCAGTGGACTCTGTACTTGCAAGAATCAATATCATAAAATTAGGTTGCTGAGATCAAATGATGGAGGCTGAAGGTCCCTATCCAAAATACAGTTGGGTTTTGAACAACTCAGGTTTGAGCTGCGAGTGTCCACTTATACATGAAACTTTTTCAGTAAAAACAGAGTATATTACTACATGATCAATTGCTGGTTGAATCTACTGATCAGAGAGCCATGGATACAGGTAGGTGACTGTATAGTTATATAACTCCAGCATTCAAAAGTGGACTGTACTGAATGATATTTATCTTATAAAAATAAACCAACCCATGTGTACCCTTTTCTTTGCCAGGAAGAGTTGCCCTAGATACTAATAGGACTAAACCAAATGTAAATCAACTTGGTGATACATTAGGAAAAACTTCATTGAACTATGTTTTTCAAATGCAGCAAGGCCATTCATAGAAGACCTTTACTGAGATCAAACTTCATGAGAAATTTAAGGAAGAAATATCATAAAAGAAACAGTACAGAGTGAATACCACATTTAACAAAAGAAAACCATGGACACTGATGCCTAAAGGCCTCATTCAGAATCCTGCCTATACCACTAACTGCTCAGTGTAAAGCTGTTTATCTTGCTGGTCTCTCCTCACATTAAAACTATGTTAACAGCTCTACTTAACAGCTCCAAAATCACTGCAGATGGTGACTGCAGTCATGAAATTAAAAGACGCTTACTCCTTGGAAGGAAAGTTATGACCAACCTAGATAGCATATTCAAAAGCAGAGACATTACTTTACCAACAAAGGTTCGCCTAGTCAAGGCTATGGTCTTTCCTGTGGTCATGTATGGATGTGAGAGCTGGACTGTGAAGAAGGCTGAGCGCCGAAGAATTGATGCTTTTGAACTGTGGTGTTGGAGAAGACTCTTGAGAGTCCCTTGGACTGCAAGGAGATCCAACCAGTCCATTCTGAAGGAGATCAGCCCTGGAATTTCTTTGGAAGGAATGATGCTAAAGCTGAAACTCCAGTATTTTGGCCACCTCATGCGAAGAGTTGACTCATTGGAGAAGACTCTGATGCTGGGAGGGATTGGGGGCAGGAGGAGAAGGGGACGACAGAGGATGACATGGCTGGATGGCATCACTGACTCGATGGGTATGAGTCTGGGTGATCTCCGGGAGCTGGTGATGGACAGGGAGGCCTGGCGTGCTGCGGTTCATGGGGTCGCAAAGAGTCGGACACGACTGAGCGACTGATCTGATCTGATCTGAACAGCTCTACTGTGAGAACACTTTTCATGTAACACCCAGCACACAGGCTGGCACCAAGACAGTTCCCACTCCACAGTGGTAAACCCTCCTGACACCCATGGGCTTTTTAGAGGGAGTATGGGTTCAACAGACAGCAAGGGCTCGCTGTAACGCAGCCTAAGGTGCTGCTGGAGAGAGAACACAGAGGACTCCCATTCAACAGTGGTCCACGTTCTTTCACCTCCAGCCTCAGAAACTGAAAAAGAAAGATGGAAAGTTTCTGTTCTTTTGTATGAGTGATATACAGTCAGAAACGGACCCTTGGCACAGTCATAAGTTCTGTAAGATCCTCTAGTCTTTCTATCCTCTTGTCTCTCTACTTGGGCAATCAGTAGATTTTGGCTTTTAAAACACTGTGTAAATGTAACTGTGTCACAGGAGTATTTTAAACTGTTTTCTGAATGTCCAATAAAACTCCATTCAAATCATATTAATGGAAATTCAGACCAAATGAGATAGGGGAAGGTGAGGGAGGCCTATGAAATCTCATTGTTGGACAGCCACACATTCTATTCATAAGTAAACACTCTCCTGGGTCTACCTGAGACTGCAAAGCTTCAGAGCTGTCGGGGGCCTACAGAGAAGAAAATCAGCCCCAAGAAATAGTGATAAAGCAGTAGCTCTAGAGCTTCCACGTGAGTTAGGGTGACCTGCTTAAACAACTCCCGAGAGTGTTGCTGCTTTCAAAATGCTCCTTGCCTCCGTTCTTTCAGGGATCCAGCTGACACAGACACTGGCAGACACCCCAACATGGAAGCTCACTTCCTAAAATTCTTCCATTTTCTGACTTGTGCTTCTACCAAGGCCCAGGTCACATTCACTTCCCTTCTAAAGCTTTCTGTGAAAACCTTAAGTCAAAACTCATTGCTCTTTGCTCTTGAGCTGTGATCGTACTTGACCTTTTCGGTCAAGCACTTATCACGGTATTTCAGTTAGCTTTATCTATCTCCACCCTCCCGAGTTAGTTGTGAATTTCTAATGGGAAGGTGTCTTGGTTTCTTCCTTTTTTTGTCCCTGGGCCTCAAACTGAGGCTGGTATATAGCAGTTTCTGAAAAGGGTATTAATGGCTTGTAATTTCCTCACCTGAAAACCACATAATAAAACAGTTTCCCAAAATGAAGTGTTCCTAAGGATAATTTTTAAAATAATACTAATATACAACTAATTTTTATTAATACTATTTGCTTCATACTTGATATTCATTATCTCATTTAATCTTTGTAAGAACCGTTCAGGCAAGTACTAACCACTATGCAACCCAGTTGAAGAAGCTGAGGGTTAAGCCATTTGTCTAGGGTCACACAGTTGGCAGCAGAGGAGCCGGCCTGAGAACCAGGAAGCCTATCTCAAGAGCCCAAACACTTACCTAGGACAAAGCTCCAATATAAAGCCTTCCATCTGTTGACTCACTGGGCATTTTCTACAGGACAAATAGCTTACGAGCCATGGAACTACCTAAAGGGCACTCTAGAGGGTTGGAAGGTACACACTTTCAAGGTTCAGAGCAGAAGAGCAAGCATACATCTCATAACTACAAGTGACAGTTACATTAGACTAACTTTAAACTCTTTGAAGATTAAAGTTCTACAAGTGCTAATCATTATTTATTGTAATTCTAATGGCAATTCTAAACTGTAGACAGATTAAATGAAAACTAACTCATTCAATAAAGTAATACTCTCACTGTCGAAGCAATTCAGTCACTCTATTCATGCAAAGAGTGTCTTTCAATGCACTCCTTATTGAAAAGCAGTAGCTCTTTAAGTTGAAACTTTAACTCTGTCAAGATGTTATCTACATGCTCTTCATGAATACTAATAAGACACCAACTATTCAAATAATGGCTTAGCTACACTGGCAGTGCTGGTCCCTGACCCCTCCCTTCGTGAAGGAATATGTGTTCTAAGATCTTTAATACTTAAACTTCATGACATTTAGCCTTAGGAGAGCTTAACATGGTTCTCAAAATGCATGCTGCTCTAGGCTACAGATAGAGACAACAGCTACCTTGAAAGAGATAAGGCACCAAAAGAAGCAGCTGAGGGAAGAAAAGCGATTTACACAGAGAATTCAGTAACAGGCTTGAACGCGTTTCCCATCACACTGCCCTCCCAGCCAAAGCCCAACTTTCTGCTTTCCTGTGGCATTTACATTCTTCACCATAAAATCACCAAATTCCCAGTCTTCAACAGGTCTAGCATAACATATTTGCAGCTTTTAGTTTCTAAATGAACATGGCTGTTGTTTTTTTTTTTTAATCCATTTATTACATGGTCAGGGCATAATTATCACATTGACAAGAATCTGATGTACAAAACAAAGCCGATGGGAGCCTCTTCCTCATTTATTCTCCACATAGCTAAACATATATTTACTGATCACATGCTGAGCTATGCACTGTGGCAGTTAGGTGCCCAGCCTTACCTCTCATTTCATCACCATCTCTGCTGCCTCCGTTCCGCTGGCAGGCAGGAACGTCCTGTCTCCTACACCTGCCCTGTGCTTTCTCAGCTCTCCCAGGCCTGCACACTGTACCCCACACACTCGTTCTCACTTCCTATGCAAGTCCCTCTGAACTCTCATTTCTAAGGACCTATTGTTATTTGCTCAGCTCCTGTCTCTCTCCTTCCTGAGCACCACTTTTGACCACCTACATTTAATGTCTGTGCCATATTTTTTGAAACTTGACTGTACAACAACCATCATTTTCCCGTATAACACATGTATAATGACTCCATATGAATTCCTCCCAGAGACCCTGGAGGGTAAAAAACATGCCAGATGCCTTTTTTCAGGATCTGTCAGAGCAAACATCCCTGTGCTAGACAGGAGTACCTGAGGAAGTAAACACAGAAACAATACCTTTCTGCTTTCACATTACACTTTTTCTTTGTATTGTTTTGCTAGGAGGCATAAGAGACACAAGGCTTGAAAGGAAAACATGCAGAGAAGAAAAAATAAGAACCCAGAGGGTTGCTCAGGAGGAGTGGGAAGAGAGAAGAGAAACAGAAAACTGACAAGGAGATGTAATAAAATGAAATCCAAGTCACTTCCAAACAGCTGTCAGCACTAAAGACATTTTTTTCGCAGCTTTATTCCATTCTCTGGTCAATGACTATCATTATGTTCTCAAAACAGTATCATAGCACCTTCCCCTCACTAGTACTCTTTTCCTATCATACCTGGTCTGCTAATTAACCTCAATTCTGAACTCATCCAATCATTCTTCTTTCCCAGTCTATCCCCAGGTTGCTGGCTATTCCCAGGGTCTGACACTACTCCAAAGTTTCCAGTCTCAGATTGATCCTCAGTGCTCATTCATAATCTTTATTTGTCTTAGTCTTATCCAATCCCACGGAGCCCATATATTAATAAATTATTGGTTCCTTCTCAAACTTCATTGATAATGAGGAGAATAAAAATAGTTTTATATATATATATATAACATACATGCTTAAAACATTTACATATATAAAAAATGCTTATATATATATTGCTTCCTATGTGCCAGAACATCATGTGAAATGCCAGGCTGGATGAACCACAAGTTGGAATCAAGATTGCTGGGAGAAATATCAACAACCTCAGATATGCAGATGATACCACTCTAATGGCATAAAGTAAAGAGGAACTAAAGACCTTCTTGATAACAGTGAAAGCTTAAAACTCAACATTCAGAAAACTAAGATCATGGCATCCAGTCCCACCACTTTATGGCAACTAGAAGGGGAAAAAGTGGAAACAGTGACAGACTTTTATTTTCTTGGGCTCTAAAATAACTGTGGATGGTGACTACAGCCATGAAATTTAAAGATGCCTGCTCCTTGGAAGGAAAGCTATGACAAACCTAGATAGTGTATTGAAAAGCAGAGATAGCACTTTGCTGAAAAATGCCCACATAATCAAAGCTACGGTTTCTCCAGTAGTCATGTATGGATGTAAGAGTTGGACCATAAAGAAAGCTGAGTGCTGAAGAATTGATGCTTTTGAACTACGGTGTTGGAGAAGACTCTTGAGAGTCCCTTGGACTGCAAGGAGATCAAAACAGTCAATCCTAAAGGAAATCAGTCCTGAATATTCATTAGAAGGACTGGTGCTGAAGCTGAAACTCCAATACTCTGGCTACCTGATGCGAAGAATTGACTCCTTAGAAAAGACCCTGATGTTGAAAAAGGTTGAAGGCAGGAAGAGAAGGGGACGACAGAGGATGAGATGGTTGGCTGGCATCACTGACTCGACAGACATGAGTTTGAGCAAGCTCTGGGAGTTAGTAATGGACAGGGAAGCCTGTCATGCTGCAGTCTATGAGGTTGCAAGGAGTTGGACATAACTGAGAGACTAAACAACTGCTAAACACTTTATATGAATTAATTTCTGTAACATTCCATATAACTCTTGGAGAAAGGAACTATAATAGTCACATTTTATATAGGGAGCAACTGGGAATGACAAAGCTTAAACAACATGTCCAAGGCCATTCTGCCAGCTCTTCTGTCCTCAGAGCCCAAGCTTCTTCATACAGTCCTTCCCAGCAAAATCCTAGTCATTCTAAGAAATGCCTTTGCCTCCTGGTTAACAGGAAGGTCTACATATATGGACCCTCCCAAAGTTTCACCCTGCCTATCAATTTCAAAACTTCTTTTCTTCTATTTTTTCTCAAAGGCAGAATTTCAAGGCCGGCTCCTTCTCTCCCTCCCAGCCTGTGCTTCTCATCTTTCCTGCTTCCCTGGGCCATTAGATGTTCAGTTTGATGAAGTACTGATGAACTATCACCAGTTGCTCCCAGCAAAAACCTTCTCTTTTGGCCTGGACACAATTTCAAGTCTAAAGCCCTCTCTGAATCCTCCTCCTTTAGTTAGTCCTCTATTTTGGTACAAACTGCCCTTCAGCCGTCAGGCCAGGAGACTGCCTAACCTCAAGCCATGGAACTAGCAGCCAAGAAGAACTGGCCCGCTTGGTACTAACGTTGTTCACAGGCTCCACCTTGCACGTCACTTACTGACTTGTTTCCTAATCTTCTCGGTTCTAAAATCCAGGATTAATTTCCTAGAAAGCACTCACAGCTCATTCCAACTGTGCCACAGGCTCTGGCTTCCTTCTCCACCTCACTATGATTCACGCTTGCATATTTAATTTCTAGACTCTCAGAGAAAACACATTGCCTCCATCATATCCATGGGGGACTTGCCAGAGCCCGCATGGTGCACAGAAACTGGACATTCCTTCTTTTCACAGAAACATCTGGAAAATATGCACATCTTTTCTACTTCCTCACCAATTCCAATCATTGCAACTTGCTTCTGGCGCCGATAGCTAATCTCTCACCACGTTCTGTCCCTTCTACCGCCTATATATAGTCTGCTCCTCTCCATTCCCCACGCTGGCTCAGCAGTCCAGTCTTCCTATCTATGGTTGTGCTGACTTCAATTCTCCACACTACAAATACGTACTCATGCCCTTCTCCTGCATATGGAATCTCTTCAGCAGTCCCTCAATGTGCCAGGAAGACGTGCAAACCTCTGCCTTCATACAGCACATAAGATTCTTCCTGACTTCACCCCTACTTAGTTTTAAGGCTCATGTTTCTTTGCTCCGTTCTCACTCTTAAAGTTCTACCTACACTGAGCAACATGCTATGACCTGGAACTCACCTCTTAGCATCTGCACGACTGCTCCCTGCCGTGAGGCTAGTAGGCCTGCTTCAGGCCAGAGCCTGGATCTCACATCAGCTCCCATTGCCCCTTACTAGTCTGAGAGAGAGGTACTTCTTAGGTGTCCCCACAACACCCTACACTCAATATCCCCCAGTGAAATGGCATATTTCCCTTGTTATATGGCTCTTGGCTTTGACAGTCATGGTATGAACCCAAGCCCACTCGTTCAGCGAAGACTCTCAGGTTTGCTCCCTGAAGTCTCTTCCTGTCACCTTTATTGCTTCTCATTTGCCCCTGCTTCTTTTCTGCTCCTTCCCCACCTATACCTGGCTCTTCCTTCCTGCCTTGTGACCCTCCATCTCAAGAGATTCCTTACACCAAGTTCAAATAACATTCTCAAACTCCCAAACCAGAACAGCTGACAATTTTACTTGTTTGGAAATACTAGCTTCTAGGCAGCAAATGTTAAAATGACTCAATGAACAATTTTGACCTCATAAGAGAAATAATTACTATTCCCTTTTCTCTTGTACCCATCACTGAACACTAATCTTACATGCACCAGTTTAAATACAGCCCTTTAAATAATAAGAATGATCATGCATATTTTTACAAATATTTTTAAATATTTATATTAAAACTCTATCAGGACTTCCCTGATAGCTCAGTTGGTAAAGAATCTGCCTGCAATGCAGGAGAAGGGATAGGCGGCTACTCACTCCAGTATTTTGGGGCTTCCCTGTGTCTCAGATGGTAAAGAATCCTCCTGTAATGCAGGAGACCTGGGTTCCATCCCAGGGTTGGGAAGATCCCCTGGAGAAGGGAAAGGCTACCCACTCTAGTATTCTGGCCCGGAGAATTCCATGAACCATATAGTCCATGGGGTCTCAAAGAGTCGACACAACTGAGCGACTTTCACTTTCACAATATGAAAGTTAAAAAATTTTTTTTCATTTATATTAACTTAAAAAAATTCTAAACTAATCCAGACCTTTTTATTACTCTGGATGTCTTTCACCATCCTGATCTCTACTTACAACTTAAAAAACAAAACCAGAAACAATGGTTCCTGTTAAGAATCAACAATCTACGATACCTCTAGACGGAAATCTCTTTTTCCTAAGCTATTATTCTTTACTCTTAAGTGATTGCAAATAATTTTAAGTTACATTTAAATTTAGTTCACTTAATAAAGCAAAACTTCTTCATCTTAATGGTTACAAAACAAAACTGTTTTCCCATAACATTAAAAAGAAAGAAATCGTTCTTATTTTAGTAGTTGTAGTGTTTATTGAAGCAGCTTATCCTAGCTTCTGCAACGCCCATCTGCTTTACACTTTGGCACACTAGAACTGAGTTAATTTGTCATTTTCCAGATTACATACTGTAAGAAGGTAGGATGTTGCTTATCTTTATATTCCCAAATGCTTGGAATACTGCCTTGACTATATTATGCAATTAATAAAAAGTGCTTGAAAATGCATTAACTAAATGATTTTGTATCAGATTGTGCATTTGCCAAGGAAATTAATTACAATACACAGGGAGTTATGATACATTTATAGTTTCTGTTTAACTAGAGTTAAGCAAAAAACCATTTGTTTTATACCTGGTTAACACTTGGTGAGATTTTTTTTTCTTTAAATATTTTCTGACTTAATACACATGATACCAAAGTGCTTATTTGCAGCTTTGGAGTCATAATAGTGTCCTATTCAAAACATTAAACATTCCATCTATATTCTTCTTGGGTGTTACAGTCCTTTTGAGTGCTTGGTCTGATTGCTTTGACTTCAGTGCCAAATACTGAACGCTCTTTTCCTTTATTCATGAAATGTATTAAATCCATGGTATTTGTTTTAAAAGTTCTTCAGTTCATAGAATTAACAACATAAGTTTCTATTTCTATACCATTTGCCTGTTTATTCCCTCTCTTTGGAAAACTACCAAAGAGAGAGTATAAATAGCTATACATTTTAGGATGACCCGAAATTCATTCTTCCTTCCATTTTTCTTTCAATGCACAGTATGCAAATGGGCATTACCCACAAGAGAGTTCCAGAAAAACATCTATTTCTGCTTTACTGACTATGCCAAAGCCTTTGACTGTTTGGATCACAATAAACTGGAAAATTCTGAAAGAGATGGGAATACCAGATCACCTGACCTGCCTCTTGAGAAACCTGTATACAGGTCAGGAAGCAACAGTCAGAACTGGAACAAAAGACTGGTTCCAAATAGGAAAAGGAGTACATCAAGGCTGTATATTGTCACCCTGTTTATTTAACTTCTATGCAGAGTAAATCATGAGAAACGCTGGGCGGGAAGAAGCACAAGCTGGAATCAAGATTACCGGGAGAAATACCAATCACCTCAGATATACAGATGACACCACCCTTATGGCAGAAAGTGAAGAGGAACTAAAGAGCCTCTTGATGAAGGTGAAAGAGGAGAGTGAAAAAGTTGGCTTAAAGCTCAACATTCAGAAAACGAAGATCATGGCATCCGGCCCATCACTTCACGGCAGATAGATGGGGAAACAGCGTCAGACTTTATTTTTCTGGGCTCCAAAATCACTGCAGATGGTGACTGCACCCATGAAATTAAAAGACACTTACTCCTTGGAAGGAAAGTTATGACCAACCTACACAGCATATTAAAAAGCAGAGACATTACTTTGTCAACAAAGATTCGTCTAGTCAAGGCTATGGTTTTTCCAGTGGTCATGTATGGATGTGAGAGTTGGACTATAAAGAAAGCTGAGCGCCAAAGAATTGATGCTTTTGAACTGTGGTGTTGGAGAAGACTCTCTTGAGAGTTCCTTGGATTGCAAGGAGATCCAACAAGTCCATCCTAAAGGAGATCAGTCCAGGGTGGTCATTGGAGGGACTGATGTTGAAGCTGAAACTCCAATACTTTGGCCACCTGATGCAAAGAGTTGACTCATTTGAAAAGACCCTGATGCTGGGAAAGATAGAGGGCAGGAGGAGAAGGGGATGACAGAGGATGAGATGGTTGGATGGCATCACCAACTCGATGGACATGGGTTTGGGTAGCCTCCAGGAGTTGGTGACGGACAGGGAGGTCTGGCATGCTGCGGTTCATGGGGTCTCAAAGAGTCGGACACGACTGAGTAACTGAACTGAACTGATTACCCACAAGATATGTAGTTTACTAAGGCATCCTGGAATATTTTTCTTACAACCTAATTTTCATATAAGTTTGCTCCCTCTGCTGGTCAAAGTTTTATCCTCTAGCATCCTATTTAAATACAAAAGGCATCCGGTATCAGGCATAGAACCTGGACTGGCGACTCATTTCAAATATGATATTATACATATTTCAATGCCATTCTCCCAAATCATCCCACCCTCTCCCTCTCCCAGAGTCCAAAAGACTGTTCTATACATCAGTGTCTCTTTCGCTGTCTCGTATACAGGGTGGTGCACTGGGACGACCCAGAGGGATGGTATGGGGAGGGAGGAGGGAGGAGGGTTCAGGATGGGGAACACATGTATACCTGTGGTAGATTCATTTTGATGTATGGCAAAACCAATACAATATTGTAAAGTTAAATAAAATAAAAAAAAAGAAAAGAAAAAAATAATAAAAAATAAAAACATAGACTGGAAAAAAAATACAAAAGGCAATGTTTTATACTATAAAGAAAATAAAAACTCTTCTATAAAAAATTATAAATAAAATTCCAAATAAACCTGGAAAGTCTCTTAAGAAACTCTTCTACATCAAGGCATGGCATTAGCTGACTTTAGGGAGAAGCAGTCTTCCCAATATTGAATTAAAGGCAGGGATTTTCCAATTTAGTTATAATCTAAGCAAGATCCTTACCTCTACCAAGACAATTTCTCCACAGTACTTTGCAATAAGTGTCTAACCAAATCTTTCCATATTTACACAGACAGCATTACGGAGAGAGGGCAGGCAGGAGGGAGCACTGTCACTCACACATATAGTGATTTGTCACGGCAGCAACAGTTATTGGCTGAACACATAATCAACATGGGGCTACAGGGCTACTCATATGCCTGCACTGTTTTTTCCTTTCACCTTTTTTTCAAAGATGAAAGCTATTTTGCTGACATATCTAAAAAAAATTGTTTTGATTTTGATAATAAAGCTCTTTATAATAAGAAATTGGAGGTACATTTCACTAATAAGCTGTAAATACATTTTCTAATAAGAAAAATCAGTATTGCTCTAAAAACTTCCGGGTTACTTTAACTGCTACTTCCCAATCATGAAAGACATTGTGACTTACAAATTTTATCTATTTATCTAATATGACACAGTCCTGTGAAGTGGGTAGAAGTAAGCCCACTTCACAGCTGAGGAAGAGGAGCCTCGCAGAGATTTACATAATCTCCCCAATGTCACGGAGGCACAAAACAGGGGCACAGCCTAAAGGCTTGGGCTTTAATCTCTAAGCATAAATTCTTTCTTCCACATGACTACATCACTGATTTTAGTTTTAAATCAATACATTTATTTTGAGAGGAAAAGTAATGCCACTTTATAAGCCTTTTTGAGCATTTGTTTAGTGCCTTAGCATTTAGAGACTCCTAAATTTCCATTTATATTTCAAAACAGTCCTTTGTATGGATTTAGACATACTCTGTACACTGGGGGAAGGGAGGGATTCGGAGTAAGAAAGCATATGTATCTGTGAATATTCAGTATACTTTTCTTCACTTTGCATTTTGTAAATATTGATGTTACAGCTCCCAGAGTGCTCTCATAAGTAGTTATGACTGACAGTCCATGAGTGCTGTGTCTCTCAAAACAAATATGCTTTACGACAGAGAGCACGTATACCTCCATCTAATTATTCTGAGAGGCAGGGTGGAACAAACAACATGATTCCTCAGCTCCGTTTGGCATTCTCCACTGAACACGATAGGCAGGTTATAATTTAACACATACTATGCTGCTGCTGTTGCTGCTAAGTCACTGCAGTCGTGTCCGACTCTGTGTGACCCCATAGACGGCAGCCCACCAGGCTCCCCTGTCCCTGGGATTCTCCAGGCAAGAACACTGGAGTGGGTTGCCATTTCCTTCTCCAATGCCTGAAAGTGAAAAGTGAAAGTGAAGTCGCTCAGTCGTGTCTGACTCTAGCGACCCCATGGACTGCAACCCACCAGGCCCCTCGGTCCATGAGATTTTCCACGCAAGACTACTGGAGTGGGGTGCCATTGCCTTCACCAACACATACCATGAAAGCTTGTCATTTCCATGAGCAACACAGCAGATCTGCCACATAATCCTAGAGCAGAGTACATCTTCCTATGGTTCTTGCAAGTATTTTTAACAGTAAATGAAAATTCACTACATATTTAATACAAAAAAAGGCCTTTACGTAATGTCCAAGTATTTACTGGATTTTAAAATATGTGATCATGCGCAGTTTGGGAATAAAAGTAAGTTGGGTGAGCGTTTGAAAAAGAACCAACTAGAGTAAATAAAATATGCTTGAACACCCTGATTTTAGGGAAAAAATAAACCTGTCACTGTCTGTTGTGTACCCAAAACCACAATCTAAGAGATAACATCACATTTGTTACTGTTGCTAAGTCGCTTAGTCCTGTCCCACTCTTTGCAACCCCATGGACTGCAGCATGGCAGACTTCCCTGTCCTTCATCATCTCTCAATGTAAATATCACATTATTTATATTCTATTAGAGCATTTCTCAAACTGGAAAGTAAACCTCATCAAGCAGTCACAGAATTTTGCTTGCAGCACTCTCCCAGATCTCTGGATTTGTGGACTACCAATCTGTTCTTTTGAGTGAACTCTGGGAGTTAGTGATGGACAGGGAGGCCTGGCGTGCTGCGATTCGTGGGGTCGCAAAGAGTCAGACACGACTGAGCGACTGAACTGAATTGAATCTGTTCTTGGGGCTTCTCTCGTAGCTCAGTCGGTAAAGAATCTGCCTGCAATGCAGGAGACTCATGTTCGATCCCTGGGTTGGGAAGATCCCCTGGAAAAGGAAACGGCAACCCACTCCAGTATTCTTGCCTGAAGAATCCCATGGATAGAGGAGCCTGGAGGGCTACAGTCCATGGGGTTACAAGAGTCAGACGCGACTTAGCAACTAAACCACCACCACCACTAATCTGTTCTTAAGAGATAGGCAAATTCCTCCTACAGCTTGTATGTAGTTCCTCCTGATTCTAAATCAACATTTGCCAATGCAGGGAATACAAGAGATGTGGGTTTGATTCCTGAATTGGGAAGATCCCCTGGAGAAGGAAATGGCAATACACTCCAGTATTCTTGCCTGGGAAATCCCATGGACAGAGGAGCCAGGCAGGCTACAGTCCATGGGCTCATAAAAGAGTCAGATATGACTTAGTAACTAAACAACAACATTTACCCACATCACTGAGAAACTATCAGGGGGTGAATTCCAGGTTCTGGGACTCCCCTGTCACTGCAAAGTTTGCCAACTCTCACATTGCTTCTCCTACTCTGAGCAATGGCAAAAATTGCCCTTTGAAAATATCGTGAAAAGAACTGTTCAGATCCTGGTTGACTGTAGTGTTATTTAAGACTGGAGAAGTGGCTGCAACTTTCCATGGGATGAGGGAACAGGAAGGAAGTCAGGTGGCTGACCACTCCTGAAACCTCAGGCTTGACTAAGAACTGGGTGGCACTTTATGGGAAAGTAATGCTTAAGGGGCGCTTCTCTGGTCTCTCAGTGGTAAAGAATCTGCCTGCAATGCAGGAGCCATAGGACACATCGGTTGATCCCTGGGTCAGGAAGATGCCCTGGAGAAGGAAATGGCACCCCACTCCAGAATTCTTACCTGTAAAATTCCATGGACAGAGGAGACTGGCGGGGTACTGTCCTTAGGGTTGCAAAGAGCTGGACACAGTGACAGCATGCACACACGTACACAGTGCTTAAGGGAACACAGAACTGGATGGAACTTTGATGGCATTCACACAGAAACTGGTCAATGACAACCTCAGGTGTAAAGTGCAGTAACATTTTATGTTTCTCATATCCATCTTTTTCTTGTTTGTAGTTTTTGCATAGAGAAGATAGGAAATATGGGACCAATAATAGTACAGGACTAAGAATAAGGATGCTGAACATCTAGCCCTGGTTTTCACCTCACCAAAAGAGAAAGATTCAATACCAGACCTGTTCAAGGACAAAACTAGCAACTGATTAAGTAGGAAAACTGTAGAAGTTCTTCATGCATCAAAAGCTTGGTCTAGATGACCCTGCAGGCACATCAGTACCTCTCTCTGCTATGATTTTGACCTTGATGTCTCCAGTGGAGACCAGGCTGTACTGCAGAGTTCCCCCTCTCCTACACAAAGGCTTTCATTCCCCTCTCTCACCTCCTACCAGGAAGATAAAGACATAATAAAGCAGCTTTCACAACCCCTAACATAGCCTTTACACTGGTGACAATTTCTTACCTGTCGAGCTCAGTCTTTTAAAAACTGCCAACAGTGATTTTGTATAATTTTTCCCACATTGCTTTTCTTATAGTCGATGCCCACCCCTCTTACCATGTGAAAATTGAACCCAATTTTGTGTATCTTCATGGTTTTTAATTACTGACATTTTAAACACTTTCCATGTGCTTTGTTAGAATTCCATATTAAGGAAAAATAAATTTTCCAACACTTACATAAGACTTACCAACATCTTTTTAGGAAATGCATAAGGAAGTTTTTTTTTTTTTTTCCTTAAAAGTCAATTTCTAATAGCTTCAAATCCAGGCCATGGAAACCCTTAGTATTTTTTTTTTTACTTTATAAATAATTGAAGGTATGTTTTATTATACTTCCCAGGTGGCATAGAGGTAAAGAACCCAACTGCCAGTCAGGAGATGCAAGAGACTTGGGTTTGATCCCTGGGTCGGGAAGATCCTGTGGAGTAGGAAATGGCAACCCATTCAAGCATTCTTGCCTGGAAAATTCCATGAACAGAGGACCTGATGGGCTCCAAACCATAGGGTCACAAAGAGAGGTGAACAAGTGTGCACACACACACACGTATCTTCTTATGGAGATGTTCAACTCTCAGATACCAGGAGATTCAAATTGCTAACAAGGGTTAGGATTAAACCACCTTTGATCTACTTTCACAGTTATTAAGAGTAACAGAATCCTGGAGAATCTGAAGTAAAATGCTATGACTCTGGAAAACCTGAAGACCACAATATACAGCTCAGACAGGTAATAAATATGGCCAAATCTGGGACTTTAAATCCTGGGTCTCTTCACATAAATCCAAACCATTCATGGGCCAAGAGGGAACTATCTGCAACACTGAAGAGCTCCCTGGTGATGGAAAGATTAATGGGAATTAGAGGTGCCTGCGACCTTAACAGTAGACAGACAGGGCTGTCCTTGACACCTGAAAGTGCTAAACTGCTAGCCCAGGCAACTACTGCCACTAGTCTTCCAAAACCTCTCTTCCAGACCGTTTAAAACATTTACTTTCTACCTAAAATTTACCACAGGTTTATAGCAATAGAAATCCAGTCATCATATATTCACTTTTTACCTAATATTTAGAATGTACAAAGTCAAAGAGAATGCTGTGTAATAGAAACAATGTGCCTGTGTGCCCGCTCAGTCGCTTCAGTCGTGTCCAGCTCTTTGCACTCCTGTGGACTGTAGCCCACCAGGCTCCTCTGTCCATGGGATTCTCCAGGCAAGAATCCTGGAGTGGGTTGCCATGCCCGCCTCCAGGGGATCTTCCCAATCCAGGCATGGAACCTGCATCTCTCATGTCTCCTCCATTTGCAGGTGGATTCGTTACAACCAGCGCCACCTGGGAGGGCTTCACTGGTGGCTCAGTCAGAAAAGACTCAAGCCTGCAACGCAAGAGACCCAGGTTTGATCCCTGAGTCAGGAAGATTCCTTGAGGAAGGAAACGGTGAGCCACTCTAGTATTGTTGCCTGGGAAATCCCATGGACAGAGTGGCCTGGCAGGCTATATAGTCTATGGAGACTCAAAGAGTCAGACACAACTTAGCAACTAAACCACTAAACCCACTACCTGCGAAGTCCAAAAACAGTAAGAACACTTTCAATTTGGAAATTTACTTTCAACTTCATAAAGTACATTTTTATTGTAAATAAAAGAAGACTTGTAGTTTAAAACTGAAAACAGAATTTTCATGCATACAGTGTGCTTTTTTCCTTTCTGAATTTAATCATACATCAGGACACTATTCTAACTACAATCATTAGTTCATCTAGTCCTCAAAACAACTCTATGAAAAAGGAAGCATAATTATCCACATTTTACAGAGAAAGCAACTGAGCTTGGAGGGAAACCTTCCCAGAGTAACAGATAGAAAAGTGGTGCATTGGACACCAGGATTCAGACTCAAGTGGTCCAGCTGCCAAGCTACACTGCTATTCAATATGTCTTATCCATTAGAATTTTGGAAAATGATAAATACTGCAGTGGTAATACATTTTTAAAAGTGGGATTAAACTAAAAAGCCTCCTTTTGAGTCCTCTGAAGGTCAAGAGAGGCTCAGAAGTAAAACATGATGATTATCTTTGTCACCTTTTAACCCGTGATTTTCTTTTTCAAGTGACATTCATCACGTACTACTAAAGTGACTTAGTATAGTTTAACCCTGCTGTTAATTAGCACTATGTGTCTGCATTAAAATTAAATCATTGCCTTACCTGGGTAGTTTATAAGGGTTGTATTATTAAATGTCCTTGAGTTCATTTAAAACAAAATCCAGACAAATACTTTGTTGGGTGATTCCCCCCAACCCCAACTCTTAGTTGTGTATTTCGTAAGAAAAATTTGCTTTACTTAGTATTTCCCAAATATACTGGCGCTCATATATTCTGCCAACTTTCCAAAATCTCTTGAGAGTCATCTAAGAGGAGTTTTTGGACTGCTAAATCTTAATTTCTCCTCTATTACTACAAATTTCAAATACAGGGTAGGATAAAACAAAGTATGTGGAGGGCAGTGGGCAACAGGTTCAGGAGCTATAACTACTTCATTCATAAATACAACAGGATTTGAAGCACAACCACTAATGAGTTTCTGGAGTTCTGTAACTGTAAATCCTAAGTTCTATCTGGAATGCTCCCTAAAAATACAGTGATCAGAAATAAAAGGCCAGGTATCTATAACCAAAAAAAAATGAAATTCTTCTAAACACAGTGAAAAAGGGACAGGAGTGGGGAAAGAAAGGACATTCTCATACAAAAATTGGATTCTGTTACTGCTAAAATGGAGAGAGGCAAACCAGATTTATCATGGTGGTTTCTAGATACTGGTTTCTATGAGATACAAATTAGGGTTTGCTAATAAAACTGCACAACATTAGAATCAAAAAGGACCTTAGAAATCACAGATCAACCCCTAACAATTTAAATATCTTGAAAAGTAAGTTCATAAGAGGTTATGTTTGAAATTAAATAGTCTTATTCTCTGATTTGGTATAAAATTCGGGTTCCTTTTGAGAAAATTATTATCATTACTATTAGGGGTTTTTGTTTGTTTGTTGTTTTTTTCTTTTACTGAATTATAAACCTGAGATTGCTTTATGGTTGTATTATTAGTAAGACAAATGAGTAAACTGCCATTTAAAAAATTCAGAAATTGCCAGGTTTGTTTACAATAAAATAACGGAAAGAGCTCTTGGTTTCTTTCTCTTGTTCAACTTTCAGCTTATGAAATGAACTGGATCAATATAGGAAAAGCTTCTAGAGGGCAATCTTATTCTATTTTCAATAAACGAAGTTGCTGCAGAATGGAATAGCCAAGAAATGATCCGTTTTTAGGGCAACTTACAATTCTCCAGGTCCTTGCTATCTGAAAGAATAAAATAGCTCAAAGAAAAACTACACACCAACAAAAAATCTAGTGAGCACAAAATGGAGGAGAGCAAAATCCTACAATGAGAGTTTTAACCGAAAATCAATCAATACAGAGAAAAATGAGGAAAGCTGAATGAAGGATTCCATGGTTTAGGGGGACTTGTGCTCAAAACAGTATTAGTCAAGATGCTCTAAGACACAGGGAGTACTTCTGTAAGGCATTACTTACAGCAGATAGAAAGCAATCAGAAAAGTGGAAATCAGGGTCCATTACTCATGGCAGGATAACCTGCATTATCCTCTTACAGAGGCATCACTAACAAGAGCTGATGAAGAAAAATGAAGGCTGAGAAAGAAAGGGAATGGTGTTTCTTTTACATGTAATTTTCAGCAAACTCTGATGAGTTGCAATCCTGAATGAGTTTTCCTCCCTCTCCTTTCAATTTCATTTAGAAAAATCATTTAGGTTAGGTTCTTCAAGTGTGACTTTGCAACTAGCCTAATGTGGTCCCAAATGATCACCTTCAACATCCCTTGGAGGAAGCACCTGATTAAATACCCTCTGGTTAAGCAGATCAAGGTGGCTTTATGCCGATTCCTAGAACAAGAAGCTGTCAAGCTGACAAATTGGTATCTTTACCCTGTCGGATACCATCTCCTGTCAGGAGGGTTTCTTATTTCTTAAAACTTGCTTCTCCACTTTGGCAGCCTTCTAACAATCTATTTAAGGGTCTGGCTCCTAAAGCTTGTAAATTCTATTTTCCATTCTCCTATTTCTCTACAGATTACACCTTTGACCTCTGCTACTGATCTTGAAGGAAGTTATCTGGAAGCCATCTGCCGTGACCCTAGCACAGCATTAGAACTGCACTTCTACAAGAGCCAATTTCTAAAATACCTAAATCAGTTGCACATGTTTTAAAACAACTCATAAAAAAGGATGGCCACTACCATGGTGCTACTCTTTCCCCAACCCTTTGTCCAGAGTCAGAAAAAAAGATGAAAGGCAGGAAGTAGCCTAACTATCAACAAGTGGTTCTCCTTTGAAGAAAGATAACAAAATACTGGAGTTAAAAGTATATTTGTAATTGCAAAGTTACTCTTCTTAAACAAATTCCAAGTACAATATCTGCCTTTGATCTTGGAAAAGTATTTTTCTCACTGTTCACAGCTGACACGGATAGTTCAGTTAGGCACCCCAACTCCAAACTATGAGAAAAATGTTCCCTGAATTCAATCATGTGAGTTATTAGCTTCTAGTTGTCAGCCTAGAAGTAGCTGCTTTTATGCTCTGCCACTGCTACTGCCTGTGAGAGTTCTGCCTGCTCTGATGATGTGACAAGCTGTCATAGTAACAGCATCCATCTGACCACCTGGCAGACCCTCAACTCCCTCTCTGTGATGCTGGACTGTTGTAGAGAGTCATTCAGCATCTCCTTGGACAAGGACCATTATCAGTAAAACATATGCTGCAACTAAGAGAAAAAGTCTGAGGACCTTAAACCTAAACAGAGTCTAGGTTTCAGATTTTAAAATGAAATCTATTCTCAACCTTCTACATTTTCTATTTTGGCAAGAGTCTAATGGTAATATGTGGCTCCAATAATGCAACAAGTGTATTTTAAAACAATAAAAATATTCCTAGTGTCCCCATGGTCCATTTTAAACAATTATGGGACATAAATACCATACTATGGTATAATTTATTCTAAAGTATTTTCTTTACTTCAACAGCTACTGGTTGTGGATCTTTTAATACAAGAAGGAAACAGACAGTAACATGCTAAAATTATGAGGTTAAGCTCTTATCTTTAGTAATTAATAGCCCTTAAAGTTCAGTTAGTAAAGAGAAACAGTAGTGTTTAACTGAACCCTAAGGAAGATATGTGTTTCTAGGTTAAAAGGACCCTTTACAACAATAGGACTTTGGAGGCAATGGGGAACATCTTCCATGGAGAAGAATTATGCTTTTAAAGTTCACACATACATGTGATAAGTACATGCATGCACACACACATATATATACTCTCAAAGTGTAGAACTGATAATACTGATAGGTACTAGAGACTGCTATCCGAACTTGGATAGTAAAGTATCCCATACTTTCATAAAATGTTTTCTTTGAACATGATGACCCCAAAGGCCAAAAGTCTCTAACTTTTGAGACTCATCTATAAAGTCAGCATTCAGTATATTGCTGACTGGTAGGCTGAGCACTGAAGAACTGATGCTTTTGAACTGTGATGCTGCAGAAGACTCTTGAGAGTCCCTTGGACTGCAAGGAGATCCAACCAGTCAATACTAAAGGAAATCAGTCCTGAATACTCATTGGAAGGGCTGATGCTGAAGCCGAAGCTCCAATATTTTGGCCACCTGATGCGAAGAGCTGACTCACTGGAAAAGACCCAGAATCTGGGAAAGATTGGGGGCAGGAGGAGAAGAGAGTGGCAGAGGATGAGATAGATAGATAGCCTCATCGACTCAATGGACATGGATTTGAGCAAACTCTGGGAGATAGTGAGGGACAGGAGAGCCTGGTGTGCTGCAGACTATGTGGTCATAAAGAGTCAGACTTGACTTAGCAACTGAACAACAACAGTAAAGCTGATAGCTAAGCTTTGAAAGTAACATTAATCACCTAAGCATGGTGTAACTCAGTCCTTGCAATAACATCCTAGGAAGCAGAATTAAGCAATGATAATCAAGTCTCACTCTGCCGTTAGCGTCAGGCAAATGTTGTTGTTAATAAATCCTTACAACATCCTAGCAAAATAGCTACTTTCTTTTGCCTGAAAAAGCAAACTGTGACTCCCATCCTTATCAAACGGCAGTGATTTTACAGATACACAGGCAACACATACAGAAAAGCATAGATTTCTACACTGTACAGCTCCACAGAACATCAAATTGTGAATCCCACCATCTTTCTGAAATACAAAATAAAACACTAAGCAGAAAGTAAACCCTTAACAAAAAAGGGCATAGGAATTAGATAATTAAATCATTAAAAAAAAAAAAAAAAAAAAAAAAAAAAAAAACCACCTTCACTTAAATACATTTATAGTGACATACTCCATGATTTCAATTTTAGAAGAAAACAAACTGTAAAGATATACAGGAGAAATATCAAACTGCGTTGTTCAAATGGATATGGAGTAGTATATGTAACTGAGGGTGATTTCCATTCTTGTCTTCATGCTTTTCAGTGTTTTTGACATGTATTAAAAACAAAAAAGAAAGTCAATAAAGTATTTTAAAATCAAATATTTTAAATGTAATTTAACAGAGAACAAAGTAGCAGGCTCCTGAGGTACAAAATCAATATACTGCAGTAGAAAGTCATTTTCTTTCTGATCCTGCCTGTGACCATGTGACATCTTTTCACACTTGCTCAAAATTAACTGCTTCACTATATAATGACTGCAACTACAGCAAATGGACCTTTTTGTAGGTAATTCAATTACTGTAGAAGATTTTACAGTTTGAATATTAAGAAGTGAAGCATACATTTGACTATATACAGAGAAATAAAGCAGATGCTCAACATACCATATGCTAATTAAGAGTGAATTTTAAAATTTCACTATCTATTTATCTATCCCAGAGGCATCCTAGCTTATTAGCAATTGCTCTGGGTCTAGCTGGGAGGGCAGTGTTCTGTCTCATTTCCAGGTAACATAAGGGATTTCCATACTGTGATCAAAGGCCAGAATTGGTTTGCTAGAATGCATTCCCTGAGCCCCACAGTATTTTATTCACAGATCTACAGTGACATTATCAGCTTGGAGAGTAATCTTCACATCCTCCACACCTGACTGATGACTATCAGGAAAGCATCCAATAAATGATAAACAAATGAATGAGCTGTCCTATACAAGTAACTAAACTTGGAGACAAATGTCAGAACTGGCTCAAGAAATCATAGTGAACCATCTGTAAACTCAACAACATAAAACACTGAAAGAAAGCCAGCACATATTCCTTCCTTATGAAAAGTTACTAGCAACTTAAAGCTTCTTTCTTTCCTTCAGTCCCTGCTCACCTCATCCATGTTCCTAACGTCGTCATGAATGAATGTATTCAACATCTGCTTCTAAAAAGAAAGGGATGAATTATTTTTATCTGTAGTATGCCTATAAAACCTGAGTTTTTTCCTCACTAACTATAAATTGGAGAAGGAAATGGCAACCCACTCCAGTGTTCTTGCCTGGAGAATCCCAGGGACAGGGGAGCCTGGTGAGCTTCCGTCTATGGGGTCGCACAGAGTCGGACACGACTGAAGCGACTTAGCAGTAGCAGCAACTATAAATTATCTTTTGGATACGATTATACTGCACTGTTATGAAGAATGTTGAATGCATGTCATTTTATTTTGCATTTGATTACATTATCAGTAGTGGCTAAGAACATGCTTTCACTGAAGCCTCCTCCATGATCTAGATTGACCTGTATAGCCAGCAGGTGTTAGATTTGGGTAATTTATATCTACAGCACTCCTGTTGCTAGCTTTGAGACTAAGAGATAAAAGTTTACCCTCAGTTATGTCACTGAGTAAAACTATCCACAAGATAATTTAATGAAATAGGAACTGTAGAAATCTCCAGAATTTCCACAGGATTTATAGTACCATCCTTATTCTTTATGCATGTGATGTGCAGCCTCAGAATCTGAAGAGCAGAAATGTCCAATTACTTATCTGGTTCTGCTCAACTTACAGGAGTATGCTATGCTATGCTACGTCACTACAGTCGTGTCCGACTCTGTGTGACCCCATAGACGGCAGCCCACCAGGCTTCCCCGTCCCTGGGATTCTCCAGGCAAGAACACTGGAGTGGGTGGCCATTGCCTTCTCCAATGCATGAAAGTGAAAAGTGAAAGTGAAGTCGCTCAGTCGTGTCCGACTCTTAGCGACCCCATGGACTGCAGCCTATCAGGCTCCTCTGTCCATGGGATTTTCCAGGCAAGAGTACTGGAGTGGGGTGCCATTGCCTTCTCCTCCTTTACTGTAAATCAGCATTTCTTAGGATGCTTTTGGCATTTTGGGTGGGAGAGTTCTCTACTAGGCAAAACTGTTCCACTCCTTGCTGAGTCAACATACACCGTAACTCCTTTCCCACTGATTCATCCCCACCCTCAATCTCAGGTAGTAGAATTCTCTCCAAACACTCCCAAGGTGAGGGGTGGAGGGGAGTAGTATGAACCACGCCCCCCTCAATTAAGAATTTTTGCTCTAAATAAACCCAATACATAAAAATTCACAGTGGATACAAACCCGCCTGCCAATGCAAGGGACATGGGTCCGATCCCTGGTCTGGGAAGATTCCACATGCTGTGGAGGAACTAAGTTCTTGTGCCACAACTACTGAGCCCGTTGCTCCAACTACTGAAGCCTTCGCACTCACAGCCTGTGCTCTGCAACAAGAGAAACCACCACAATGAGAAGCCCATGCACTGCAACAAAGAGTCGCCCCCACTAGTCACGATTAGAGAAAGCCTGCACACAGCAACGAAGACACAGCGCAACCAAAAAGCAATTAAAATAAAATTTAAAAAATCCACATTTTAAAAATAATTGTTGCTGCTGTTTAGTTGCTAAGCCACAGCTGACTCTGTGCGACCCCATGGACTGTATAGCACGTCAGGCTTCCCTGTCCTTCACTGTCTCCAGAGTTTGCTGAAACTCACGTCCACTGAGTCAGTGATGCCACCCAACCATCTGTTGTCCTTCTCCTTCTCCTCCTGCCCTCAATCCTTCCCAGCATCAGGGCCTTTCCCAGTGAGTTAGTTATTTTTATCAGGTGACCAAAGTATTGGAGTTTCAGCCTCAGCATGAGTCCTTCCAATGAATATTCAGGTTGATTTCCTTTAGGACTAACTGGTTTGATCTCCCTGCAATGCAAGGGAATCTCAAAAGTCTTCTCCAGCACCACAATTTGAAAGCATCAAAAAACACCCTAAAAAACAAGCCTCATAGGTCTTTCCCCGCAGTGACTATTCATTAACACCTGCATCACATCAAGCCCACTCCTCACATTTTCAGGAATATGCAAGGCTCACATACACTACACTTCAAAACAAAACAAAACAAAACTTTGTATTGGGCCGATTAGCAATGTTCAGGTGAACAGTGAAGGGACTCAGCCATACACATACATGTATCCACTCTCCTCCAAACTCCCCTCCCATCCAGGATGCCATATAACACTGAGCAGAATTCTATCTGCTATAGAGTAGGTCCTTGTGGGTCATCCATTTTAAATATAGCAAACCTATACTATACTCTTAAGGCATCATATATCAGCGTGAATATTTTCTATGTGACCTCTGATCATTAATTCTTACATCATAAAACTTCTGTGTGAGTTAATATTTCTATGTCTATTGTGCTGATTACATATGAGCTATCTAAATTGATTGACCCTTGTCAGAACAGGTTTCCTATAAATATTACAATGGCCTCCTATAAATATTTCATTAAATAGTTATTTTCATGACTTCCGTCTGAAAACCCAGTCTCCTTCACGTATGCAAGTCCTGAAATATGGTAAATGAGTCTGCCCTGGCATGGTGTGGTGTGTGTGTCCGACTCTGTGACCCAACCCCATGGACTGCAGCCTGCCAGGTTCCTCTGTCCATGGCCTTTTCCAGGCAAGAATACTTAAGTGGGCTGCTATTTCCTCCTTCAGGGGAATCCTCTGGATCTAGGGATCAAAGCCACATCTCTTGCATCTCCTAAGCACTGGCAGGTGAATTGTTTACTGCTGCACCACCTGGGAGGCCCCTGCTTAGGTGAAGCTCTAGTTAATGGAAAGCCAGCCCATTTATGTCACCCTCAACTCTGCTCTGCAAGCAACTTTTCTCAGAACCAAACAGTCCCATGTGGCCAACGAGCAAGTCTGGCCTTTTTGGCTGTACATTATCCGAAAATAGGACTCACTTGTCAGTGACTGACCGCCTTCTGGAAACAGCAACACTGAGGGGCACGAAGTACCTGAAATCTTAAATTACACTCTGCTTTACACTTGTAAAGCAATTACAAGTTTCACACAAATACAAGTGTGGATGCTTTACTCCCAGCCTTTCTTGATTCCTGGAACTCAGGTCTGACTCTTACTGGTGCTGTTCATTGCTACCAGACTATCCACTTTAAATGCCTGCCCTGCATCAAAGCCCAGAAATTTTTATGAGCCTAAATTCTGGGTAAAACACATCAAATTATTACCATGGCCTATACATTTGCAACTGGAGAAGGCAATGGCACCCCACTCCAGTACTCTTGCCTGGAAAATCCCACGGACGGAGGAGCCTGGTAGGCTGCAGTCCATGGGGTCGCTAAGAGTCGGACATGACTGAGCGACTTCACTTTCTCTTTTCACTTTCATGCACTGGAGAAGGAAATGGCAACCCACTCCAGTGTTCTTGCCTGGAGAATCCCAGGGACGAGGGAGCCTGGTGGGCTGCTGTCTGTGGGGTCACACACAGTCGGACACGACTGAAATGACTTAGCATAGCATAGCATATACATTTACAACAAGTTAAAAATTATGTATCTTTGTGTCATCTTCACAAAATATTTGCTATTAGCATATTTCTTGTCTACATTTTAGAACTTTTACCATGTCCAATAAAAGTTCTGGGCTTCCGAGGTGCTGCTAGTGGTAAAAACTGCCTGCCAGTGCAGGAGATGTAAGAGATGTGGGTTTGATCCCTGGGTCAAGAAGATCCTCTGGAAAAAGGCACAGCAAGCACACCAGTACTCTTAGCTAAAGAATCCCATGGAGAGAGGAGCCTGGAGGGCTACAGCCCATAGGGTTGCAAAGAGTTGGAGTTGATTGAAGCGACTTAGCATGCATAATGTCCAATAATGAATTCAGTAAAGAAAATGTGATTATATTGATATCAATATTAAAGGAACCACATATATTTCTAGTCTTTTTTTTGTTTTGTTTAATGAAACCCTGTAACACAACTTTGAAAGAAATCCCAGACCACCCTGCCTAATTTCATTTTGCCTTTATCTAGTGCATCACGTGATTTGGCAGAAAGGTTAACAGTGTGGATGCTTATTTTTTTCCTGGATTCATAAACCTGGATCAAGAAATAATTAACTATGTTACCTGGCTCAAGTAACCTCTCTATGCCTTGGCATCCTCATCTACAAAAAGGGGAACAACAGTCCTACCACACTGTGAGGATTAAACAAATATGTTTGTATGTGTTTGTGTATAAACTACTTAAGAGTATTGCCTTAAATAAGTGTATATGTATGAACCTTGCATAGAGTAAGTATATATGAGAATTTGCTATTATTATTATATCATCATCACTATAATTAATCACAGAATATAAACATTCAAATCATCTTTATTTCATTAACTTCATATAGTCATAACACCTTGATTATTTAACTTATATGCAGAGTACATCATGTGGAATGCCAGGCTGGATGAAGAACAAGCTGGTATCAAGATTGCTGGGAGAAATATCAATAACCTCAGATATGCAGATGACCCTTACAGCAAAGAGCGGAAAAGAACTAAAGAGCCTCTTAATGTAAGTGAAAGAGGAAAGTGAAAAAATTGGCTTAAAACTCAACATTCAGAAAAGTAAGATCATGGCATCTGGTCTCATCACTTCATGGCAAATAGATGAGGAAACAATGGAAACAGCGAGAGACTATTTTTTTGGCTCCCAAATCACTGCAGATGGTGACTGCAGCCATGAAATTAAAAGACGTTTACTCCTTGGAAGGAAAGTTATGATCAATCTAGACAGCATATTGAAAAGCAGAGACATTACTTTGCCAACAAAGGTCCATTTAATCAAAGCTATGGTTTTTCCAGTAGTCATGTATGGATGTGAAAGAGGGACTAGAAAGAAAGCTGAGCACCGAAGAATTGATGCTTTTGAACTGTGATGTTGGAGAAGACTCTTGAGAGTCTCTTGGACTGCAAGGAGATCCAACCAGTCAATCCTAAGGAAACAGGTCCTGAATATTCATTGGAAAGACTGATGTTGAAGCTGAAACTCCAATACTTTGGCCACCTGATGTGAAAAACTGACTCATTTGAAAAGACCCTGATGCTGGGAAAGATTCGGAGAAGGCAATGGCAACCCACCCCAGTACTCTTGAGCCTGGTAGGCTATCAGTCCATGGGGTTGCTAAGAGTCGGACATGACTGAGCGACTTCACTTTCACTTTTCACTTTCATGCATTGGAGAAGGAAATGGCAACCCACTCCAGTACTCTTGCCTGGAGAATCCCAGGGACAGCAAAGCCTGGTGGGCTGCCATCTATGGAGTCACAAAGAGTTGGACACGACTGAAGCAACTTAGCAGCAGCAGCTGGGAAAGATGGAATGCAGGAGGAGAAGGGGCCGACAGAGGATGAGATGCTTGGATGGCATCACTGACTCGATGGACACGAGTTTGAATAAGCTCCAGGAGTTGGTGATGGACAGGGAAGCCTGACGTGCTGCAGTCCATGGGGCTGCAAAGAGTGGCATGACTGAGCGACTGAACTGACTGAACCAATTTATTCAATACTGAGAACTTATCAATAGATGCTGTGCTAGGCTGACTCATGCTGCTTTAATCTTGTGCTCTTATTAGTAAATATTTTAAGTAAAGGAAACCCTCTGCATTTCAAAATTCCATGGGTAGAAAAATCTGAGGGAAAACAAAAATATAAGCAGTGGGAGATTAGTTTAAAAGGAGTAATATGAAAATTCTTTTATTGACATGAAGAGCTAAGAGATAAACTGTTAAATGAAAAAAGAAGGAACAGGTTCATAAGATTGTAACTTATTTTATAAAAATATGACTTTATATATATAGTTATATATGTATAGACCAAAAAAAAAAAAAAAAAGAATCCTGGAAAAATACATTAAATTGTTCACAATATTATCTCTATATAACAGGACTGAGTTTTTCTTCCTTTGTTAAGTTTTTGGCAAGTAAAAATAATTCAAAAACCAAAAGTAAGAAAACACGGGGTATCCTGTAAGCTTTCATAAAGAATAAGCTTTTAAAAATACTCATTGGCTAAACAGAGATTAACCAGATCATTCATAAATTTGTACGCAAAATGCAGAATAGGATTATTAGTATATTTATAATCAACTATTTGAAAACTAAACTCAAATATCACATATTTTCCACAGGATCAGTCCAGTGCTTCTTAGAACCTTATCTTAAAAAGAACTTTGGAACCACACCAAATATATAATTTGAATCTGTCATAAGCACAATGCCCTACATCTGGCAGAAAACATACAATATTTTCTAACTGATGGCTATTCTAACAGAGGACTTCTTTTTTCTATTTTTTTTTAATAAAATTAAGAATTTAGTACGGTTAGGAAAGCAGTCTTCCCCCTTTTACTAGTACAGGTTACCAAAGTCATGTGTTTGAGAACATGTCAGGGATAATGTAGAAACTTTCCTTACAATGAGTTGGCAACATGACAAAATCACTGATAAAGCTTTTCACTTAAGAATTATTTTAAAGTTCTTCTGAGTCCAGATATTCATATTCAGCCTCAGAGAAAGATATTCTCTGTTTCAATTATACCCTCTAGTCAAGAGAGCTGCAGGGCTGATTCTTAACACAAAGAGAAAGTGCCATCTAGTGGATGCTTTTATCAAGATTGTCTGCTTATACTTACATGCTGTGAAGTAATCTTTAGAAAAGTTACTTGGGTGGTCAGAAGGTACAAACTTCCAGTTATAAAATAATAAGTCCTGGGGATATAATGTATAACCTGGTAACTATAGTTAATAATACTAAATTACATATTTAAAAGTTTCTAAGAGAGTAGGTCTTAAAAGTTCTCATCACAAGAATACTATGTGTGGCAATGAATGTTAACTAGACTTACTGTGGTAAGCATTTTACTATACATATACATATACACACATACACACACACATATACTGAATCATTATGTTGTATACCTGAAACTAATATAATGTTATATCTCAACAGAAATAGTTACACTGTATGAGGAAATTGCTATCCTTTACAGTACTTCCTCACCAGTTACTGAACTGAGCTGGTTTATAACGTATCATTTTTTTTTAAAAAACACAACTCTGATTGATAATATTGATTATATATCTCAAGATGAACTTCTGCCATCGCCACAGAGAAAAAAGAGTCCAATTATCTTCTAAGTGTTGCAGGATCTATTAACGATACCATACATAAGCTAGAAAGGAGATCTAATTTAATATGATTTTATCATTCATTTCAGTTGATAATAATAAAATATTAGCATTTCTAATATTTCAGTTGATAAAAATAAAATACTAGAATTACTAATATTACTATAACTTCTGCTCTACACTATATGAAAACAAATTCACTTGGTCTAAATAAGCTATATCTGGTATTTAGAAATCAGCAGCGTTTCCAGCAAAGCATTTGTACAAGGTGCAGAGGCCCTTGTTTGCTATCAGTGATGGCAGCAACACAAGTTATCACCAATTAAAATGAAATTAATAAAAAGAATTAAAGTGAAATAAATACACAATCGAAGTAAAGTAAAAGGTTGAGGTATCTAAGTTTTTACAGTTTTAGTATGTGATAATTCAGATGAAAGTTTAGGGCTAGACTTAACACAGATGAAATCCACTTATTTAAAATAGCCATGAAAATATCTACCTTAATTTTCCTATTGACTCAATATTTTGCCTTCAGAAGCAGTCTATAAATATTTTTAAAAGCTTCTAATTGTCTAGATTTTCAGATTCCCATACTGTACGACAGAAATGACCAATTTATTTGGAAAACATTATATTCACAACCCACTCCAGTACTCTTGCCTGGACAATCCCATGGATGGAGGAGCCTGGTAGGCTGCAGTCCATGGGGTCGCTAAGAGTCAGACATGACTAGGCAACTTCACTTTCACTTTCATGCACTGAAGAAGGAAATGGCAACCCACTCCAGTGTTCTTGCCTGGAGAATCCCAGGGACGGGGGAGCCTGGTGGGCTGCCATCTATGGGGTCACACAGAGTCGAACACGACTGAAGTGACTTAGCATAGCATAGCATAGCATACTCACTGATGAAATGGAAAGCTCTGACTCAAAAAAGAGTTATTCACCTTTTTATAGATGCCAGTTATAACTGACATCTTCAGGAAAATTTTGCATGTTTTACTATTGTTCCTGGGTGTCATATTTATGGGATAATTTACAGGATAATTTCTGTCTAAGAAGTTACTCTTCTAAAAATGAGATGCTTTATTTTACACAATGACAGGGATTTCAAATTCAGAATCAATCGTGGGAGATCACTGCATCCTCCAATCTACAGATGAGGAAAACCAAGATCCACAAAGGTCAAAGGCTAGCTCAAGTTCACCAAATGAATTAATGGCAGAGTGAGGATCCAGCCCTCTTAATCAGAAAATTAGAACCTTTCCACTATAACGCTCAGACGGTAAAGCATCTGCCTACAGTGCAGGAGACCCTGGTTGGATCCCTGGGTGGAGAAGATCCCCTGGAGAAGAAAAGGCAACTTACTCCAGTATTCTTGCCTAGGAAATCCCATGGACAGAGAAGCCTGGCAGGCTACAGTCCATGAGGTCACAAAGAGTTGGACATGACTGAGCGACTAACACTTCTTCACTGCTTCTTCCACTATATTGCACTGCCTTTTTATTTTTCTTCAAACAGAAATGGAGTGTTTCCATTAAATTCTTAAGTACTACCGTTTCATTTTCAGTCTAAAAGGTCCACATGGTAACTGCTGCTGAGATGCGAATGTAGGGCAAAGAGGAGTGTTGAAACTGTGAGTTTCTTCAGTATCATCAAAGAAAATACAGTGGGGTTGGTGCAATGCAGTTTCTATGGAGAGATTTACATCAGCGATTTCGAGGAGGGGATCAAGAGAAGAGGGAACACACCCAGCAGTTACTGAAGTGGGAGCCATTACTGTTACTGAGAAGGTAGAGGAGCTGTTGCTCCTACCAGCATGGTCCTTAAGCTTTCGATAGCTAGGGAGACACCATCTCTTCAACAGGTGCTCCAAAGTGAGATCCGGGAGTTCCCGGGATAAACAGAAGTGCAGTGGCTAACTTACTTAAGAAAAGTTCCAATTCCTCTCAAAACTGTTATTTTTACCTCTCATATCTCAAAGAGTAAGCATATACACACCACACAATCTTTCAGCTCTGAATCGGTTGCAATTTCCAGGATCTGAATGAAACTTTTATCTGCAGTCTTTCTGTCATATTTGGAGCAATTGATGCTTCTGACTTGAATCTACAATTAAGAATGTCCTTTTTGTTACTACTTTGCTATTTACCTTACTATGCATAGGGCCATATTTCTGACGCAGTAAACACACAGCAAGTGAAAGTCTGAAATCGTGGACACAAACACAGTCTAAGCAGGGGCATGCCTCAGTTAAGTCACCTAACCTCTAAATCTCCACTGTCTCCATCTGGCTCCGAAGAGGCCCATCTAGCTCTAAAATTTTTCTAAGGCTCTATTTCTTGAAAACATTCTACAATAGACTTCAACACAACAAAACCTATCCGGCCTGTCTTCAACATTGCATCTTCAGCAAAGGCGTTAAACAGAAGTCTGTGGAGTGTAGTGATAGGACCAGATCTTTTTAAAAGAGGTTCTTTGTAGTTTACAAGTGAATTGCTTTTGAGAAAGTCTCTGTGGACATCTTACTTTGGCTCCTCCTCTATACAAACTGCTGTGGGAGCCTAAGAAAAGCAGCTTTCAAATGTGCAAGTGCATAGATTTGGTGTTGCTGCCGCCAGACTGCCTCGGCTGCCAGGGGACCGGAGTGAGTCAAAGCAATTCTACACAGTACAGGCCTCAAGGTCTTCCCTTTACTTGGCAGCTACACACTGGGATCAGTCATCCAGCTAAATGTCAAGTGTCCCAAAGTCATTACTGGTGCAACAGGTTCCAGTCTAAAACTTTCAAAATGATATAACTTTCAAATCATTACGAAGGAGATCTTTTTATGTTAACATTATAAATGCGGACTAATTTGTTAAAAATTAAAAGGGTAGTGAAACCATGACTCAGGAATTACACAATGAAACTGTTTAGAAAAACATTCACATGCACCTTTTCTGGATCAAAGGCATTACTCGTACTTATTAAAAGAATCAAATAGAATCAACAAGAACTGTTTTTAAGACTACGTACACAGTCTGAGAATTCTCAAAGATATTTACATCTGAATGCCTCATTTTCGGGCTCCTATAACACTTATTTCCAACTTTTAAGGCAATTACAGATGATTTACTTACAGGCTTTTTTCCCTTGAAAAATGTATCTTCATAAGTATTATTAATGGTTTTGTTCAAAATACATCACATGTAAGCTTGAATGCATTTTATTTTTCAAAAAGGAGAAGAATTAACTTTACTTTTGTGGTCACACCCCTCTGTAAAAAGCAGTTTATTTCTGCCTCCAGCATAAATGAAATACTTGAGGACTGTGCCTGAAGACAGGTGCTCCTTCACAGACACCTTTCTATTAATCTTTTATATGTAAAGAAACTATCAGATTAAAAAAGGTACATATTTAGGTATCAGGAAATGTATTTTTATCAAATAGGCTTCTTGATTTTGAAAATAATTCTGCATATAATATGTGCTACTAATTTTTGAAACAGTTCAGAGTAGACTAACATCTCAGTATTTCCAAGAAAAAAATTTGAACTTTTTTTTTTAGGTATTACTAATAATTTCTTATCTTATCAAAAGCAATTTGTAAAAAGGAGAAATTTTATTGTGAAGAAGACACATTTTGATCTAAAATGGCATTATTTGTATTCTCCAACAGCCTGACAATTTTTAAACTTTTGGCTTGTAGCTCTGTGGGGAGATTATATTACCCAGTCAAAGAGTAAATGAATAATACAACTCTTATGCTTTGGAGGGGTGGGGTGTGGTGTGGGTGGTTAATGAAGCTAATACCCCAGGGGTTTAAAAGAAATATAGAATAAAAGTTTACTATAAACAGATTTTAAATGACCATTTTATCAGAAATTGAACTTATTGACACAGAACATAAAAATTCTCTAGCTTACTTATTTGTTTGAATCAAACAAATCTCATTGTCACTGCATCCCACACAAAGCTGTGTTACTATGCAACTCCTTGCATCACTTCTAGAAGGAATGTTTTCTCTACCAACTTATTCTCTTTTCTTCCTCGTCAAAATTCTACTGAAACATCATAAATGTGGAACTCCTCCTCTTATTAATCTCAATAACTTGATTTAGTAATACTCATATTTATTTTGAACTTCCACTTTATTATCATTCAAAATCACAGATTTAGAGAGTTAGAACAAACTTTAAAGATCCAGTTTAAACGTCTCATTGAAAGAATTGGAAATTCAGGTCCAAATGAAGAAATCTGCTAAGGAACTTGCACAAGGTGTAACAAAGTCATTCCTGGGGTTAATTTTTCATTCTAGATTGAGAAAGTCTAAAAGTTAATATTTAATAATAACTAAAGTTTATTCATTTACTATTTTTTAAAACAAGAAAGCAAATCACTGACACTTTCAAAGTGTAAAAGTTTCATTAAAATTCATGTCATTAAATTTGCTTCATCAAAAAGACCAGTAGTCACTCAACATTCAAAACAAATATACTGAGCATCCATTGCTTTGCCAAGTACCTTGGGGAAAAAGACAAAACAATATATAAGAACTAAGAAAGAATTCAGACCTATGAGAAAATTCATTATAAGATCATTATACTGCCCCTAGAAAGGTTTAATCAACTCAACATATCATATTCCAATAGACTACAGAACCAAGTTTAAAAAAAAAGAAAACAACAATAGTCTATATTCTTCATCTGTTGCAGGTACTTTTTTATACCGGCCCCTACTTCAACTTCTAAATAATTTACACCTTACAACTGAGGGTGTATCTTGTATCTCAAGAAACTAGTGGAGTACAGTTCAGTTCAGTCGCTCAGTAGTGTCCAACTCTTTGCGACCCCATGGATCGCAGCACACCAGGCCTCCCTGTCCATTACCAACTCCCGGAGTTCACCTACAGTATATCACAAATACAAAAACACAGCAAGTGTTCCATAAAGTTTCTACCTGAACTACAAAACATTTTCAACCTAGGTTCTTTCCACAAAATGCCACATTCAGCGAAGCTTGAAAACTTCAGTCATGTAATCCTAGATCTTCTTTAACTTAAAATATCATTTTGCATCACATGTCTCTATAAACTAGCTAGAACTTGTCTACTAACTAACAGGTCAAAATGGCTGTCTGAGGAGGCCTTACAAATAGCTGTGAAAAGAAGAGAAGCAAAAAGCAAAGGAGAAAAGGAAAGATATAAGCATATGAATGCAGAGTTCCAAAGAATAGCAAGAAGAGATAAGAAATCCTTCCTCAGCGATCAATTCAAAGAACTAGAGGAAAACAACAGAATGGGAAAGACTAGAGATCTCTTGAAGAAAATTAGAGACACCAAGGGAACATTTCATGCAAAGATGGGTTCGATAAAGGACAGAAATGGTATGGATCTAAGAGAAGCAGAAGATACTAAGCAGAGGTGGCAAGAATACACAGAACTGTACAAAAAAGATCTTCATGACCCAGATAATCATGATGGTGTGATCACTGACCTAGAGCCAGACATCCTGGAATGTGAAGTCAAGTGGGCCTTGGAAAGCATCACTAAGAACAAAGCTAGTGGAGGTGATGGAATTCCAGTTGAGCTATTCCAAATCCTGAAAGATGATGCTGTGAAAGTGCTGCAGGCAATATGCCAGCAAATCTGGAAAACTCAGCAGTGGCCACAGGACTGGAAAAGGTCAGTTTTCATTCCAATCCCAAAGAAAGGCAATGCAAAGAATGCTCAAACTACTGTACAATTGCACTCATCTCACACGCTAGTAAAGTAATGCTCAAAATTCTCCAAGCCAGGCTTCAGCAATATGTGAACCGTGAACTTCCTGATGTTCAAGCTGGTTTTAGAAAAGGCAGAGGAACCAGAGATCAAATTCCTAACATCTGCTGGGTCATGGAAAAAGCAAGAGAGTTCCAGAAAAACATCTATTTCTGCTTTATTGACTATGCCAAAGCCTTTGACTGTGTGGATCACAAGAAACTGTGGAAAATTCTGAAAGAGATGGGAATACCAGACCACCTGATCTGCCTCTTGAGAAATTTGTATGCAGGTCAGGAAGCAACAATTCGAACTGGACATGGAACAACAGACTGGTTCCAAACAGGAAAAGGAGTACGTCAGGGCTGTATATTGTCACCCTGCTTATTTAACTTCTATTCAGAATACATCATGACAAACACTGGGCTGGAAGAAGCACAAACTGGAATCGAGATTGCTGGGAGAAATATCAATAACCTCAGATATGCAGATGACACCACCCTTCTGGCAGAAAGTGAAGAGGAACTCAAAAGCCTCTTGATGAAGGTGAAAGAGGAGAGTGAAAAAGTTGGCTTAAGGTTCAACATTCAGAAAACAAAGATCATGGCATCTGGTCCCATCACTTCATGGGAAATAGATGGGGAAACAGTGGAAACAGTGGCAGACTTTATTTTGGGGGGCTCCCAAATCACTGCAGATGGTGAGTGCAGCCATGAAATTAAAAGATGTTTACTCCTTGGAAGGAAAGTTATGACAAACCTAGATAGCATATTGAAAAGCAGAGACATTACTTTGCCAACAAAGGTCCATCTAGTTAAGGCTATGGTTTTCCCAGTGGTCATGTATGGATGTGAGAGTTGGACTGTGAAGAAGGCTGAGCACCGAAGAACTGATGCCTTTGAACTGTGGTGTTGGAGAAGACTCTTGAGAGTCCCTTGGACTGCAAGGAGATCCAACCAGTCCATTCTAAAGGAGAACAGTCCTGAGTGTTCATTGGAAGGAATGATGCTAAAGCTGAAACTCCAGTACTTTGGCCACCTCATGTGAAGAGTTGACTCATTGGAAAAGACTCTGATGCTGGGAGGGATTGGGGGCAGGAGGAGAAGGGGACGACAGAGGATGAGATGGCTGGATGGCATCACTGACTCAATGAACATGAGTCTGTATCAACTCCGGGAGTTGGTGATGGACAGGGAGGCCTGGGGTGCTGCGATTCATGGGGTCGCAAAGAGTCAGACACGACTGAGCGACTGAACTGAACTGGATAGGTTTAATCTTCCCAATACTTACTTTTCAAACTGTAGCCCCAGAATAACAATCTTTCTCAAAGAACCTGAGTGAAGAATTATGTAAGAAAACATAAAATACTTATTACACTTATTTTACACTTGGGGAGCTAAGGTGAAGAGATCCTTAAGGTTTCAGATAAGTGACTCTAAAACATCTGCTCTACTTCTCAATTCAATATTCCAGACATAAAATTAATTTTATCTAAAAGAAATCAAGCAGGAGGCTGCATATCCGATTTGCCAAGTTTTAATTATGAGTTTTGTCAATGGTCATCATTTGGTGTTTAGGACTTTTCTCAAGCATTATTAATTTTTCAGTACCCATCAGGGATGAAGAGTCACAAGTGCAAACTTCTGAAGGTATATGACTTTCATGAAAACAGTTTCAAAAACAACAACAACAAAACAGAATACTAAAACTAACCTGGATTTCTAACTGAAATACAATTTATTCTTTTAATATACTTGTCCACAGTGAATATTTAGTCATGCCAGAGACTTATCACCACTCTCTTTCTCCCTAAATATTTACAGCAACAGTCTCTCAAGGAGACAATAAGTTTGCAGTCCTTCATGGATCTAATAAAATGTGTGAATAGTTTTATACCACTGTACTCAATTTTACAGTTCCTAAAAGTCCTTTGGGATATCATTCTCAACATGCTTCTGGCCTTGTCCATTTCATTCTTTGGACTGATTTTCTTCAGTGAACTAAAGCATTCGTCACTTCTTACCAAATATCACACACATACAATTACAATTTTTTTTCCATCTTGTTAAGAGTATTGAGATACATCCCTTGTCACATCAATCTTGAGATGACGATGCAATGTTTTCCTCTGAGGATTCAGGAGAAAAACAGGAAGCATATTATCACTTAAGATTAGTTATTAACAACTGCATTCGTGTTTAGGCTCAAATCTGTCCAAATTTCAACATAAAATTGCACTATATATGAACTCAAGGCTTCAAGTTACAGACAGAAGTTCTTACTACAGCAGCCAAAACCTAATCTGAAAGCTTATTTTTATTTCCTTACACTACTCAAATCAAATAACTTTTGTTGGGCAACTGCAGACAGTCAGCTGAGTCAACGAACATATTTCAGACAGCTGCTTGTTTGTGAAACTGAAAATGTTTTTGCTGAAGGAAATGCAGGTTATACAAAGAGAAATAAAAATTAAGATGAAAAAGAAAGGCCTCCACTTGGCACAGTTGAAGGATGAAACAGAAAAATCTCATTTATACATATGTAAATACATATGTAAATCTCATCTAACCGTGTGTGTGTGTGTGTGTGTGTGTGTGTGTGTGTGTGTGTGTGTGTGTGTGTGTGTGTGTGTGTGTGTGTTGGGAGAGGGGATGTCAGGAGAAAGTTGTTTTAGAAAAAGTTACAAATTATAAAAATAAGCTACTTTGTTTAAATAACTTCAAAAAACAAAAACAAAAAAACCCCACAACAACCTTTCAGAATATTTTAGGCAGGAGGTGAGGAGTTTGTTAGTGTTGCTGCTGCTGCTGCTGCTAAATCGCTTCAATCCTGTGCAACCCCATAGACGGCCCCCTACCAGGCTCCTCTGTCCCTGGGATTCTCCTGGCAAGAACACTGGGGTGGGTTGCCATTTCCTTCTCCAATGCATGAAAGTGAAAAGTGAAAGGGAAGTTGCTCGGTCGTGTCAGACTCTTAGCGACCCCATGGACTGCAGCCTACCAGGCTCCTCCATCCATGGGATTTTCCAGGCAAGAGTACTGGAGTGGGGTACCATTTGTGGGCAATTCATTGGATGTCTGTATCTTCTTCAAATTTCCCACCTCTTCTATATACTGTGTGTTTTTTAAACAGTAAAATAAGTGTTAATCATTAGAGTGATGACACCAAGATCATTTTCCTTAAAAAAAAAAAAGTTCCACTAATTATTGCTAAGAAATTCAGTTGTATACTAACAGTTCTAGATTGATTTACAAATATTAAAACTTTTCTAGCTACTTTCAATCAGTAAGAAAAATTAACCAAAACATTCTTTTCTAAACAACTGTTCCGGTTTATGCTATAATTGTATTCTAGGAAACTAGGACACTCATTTCATTTGCTATGTACCAAAATTACTACTTGGTAGGAAATATCTCTTCATATTTATTCTAAAGTGATATAAAATATCATTGACCCAAATTCTGTCAATTGATATTATCCTCTAAATTATCAGAAAGGAGTCATTTTCCCAAATGCTGTGACTGAGAAATAGCTAAATCTAACATATAACATCTTTATCAAACTCAAACTCAGGTGTACTGACATACATATGATTATATTAATAAGAATATGCACAAATATCATCCTAATTTGGATCCATTTAATAATTCCTAAGAAAAGAGTCTATGACAAATCAAATCAGGAATAAAAAGTTCATCTGTTCTCAATTTCATGCTTCATGAGTCAGAGCAAAGTAGGAAAGGCTGGACTTGGCATTCAGATATGCCTGGCTGTGAAATTTTACCACTATTAGTTATCAAATTCAAGGTCTTCTCTGTTCACTCATCTATAAAAGCAGGCTGGTATTTTCTTCACAGGATGGTAAGAATGGAAACAGATGATATGTAAAATCCCTTCTAGAATATCTCACATATGTTGACTTATGTATTTCCTTTAAAAAAAAAAAAAAGCATGAATGTATTTTTTCTACAAGTTCTTTGGCACCACCTCATCCCAAGAGATGCTTACAGTAACTTCTAAATGATCATCTCCATCTCCAAACTAATCTCTATCAGTAGATTTATTTAGAATGAAACTTGAAGCCTTTCGTTCTGTGAATTCAAAGTCCTCAGTGGCACTTCTCAGTCTCCTTCCAGAATTGAATTCCTCAGACAGGCATTCCATACCTTCTGTGTGCCCTCCCTGCCTCATTCCTAATGCTCCCTAATTCTCCCCACAAAACACACAAAACCTAGCCCTAAACTTCCACTGACTTTCTCTATATCCAATATCCCAGAAGATACACTCAAGCCCTGGCTTCCTGCATTTGAGTACTTCCTTTCCTTCTTTTATTGGCTCAGGGATCCCTTATTTTAAACTGCTCCTTTTCTCTTCCTCTCTATGCAGGTGAAAATAACATTCCCTTCCTCCAAATTTCTTAATTCCCTACAACATGAGCCAATTTCCTTGTGACCTTCTGTTACTGTCTTGAATGATTATTTAAATCTGTCACTCAGCCTCTTATTGTTTTTACCTTCACTACAGACACATCCACGGCACCATCATCGGCCTGTTAACCACTGATGGTGAGTCTTACACAGAAAGTCCCTCACTGAAAATGATAGGCTTAAATCCTGTAAGTTAAACTTCCTCAGGTTCATCCTCTCCATAACTGTTAAGTCACCAGAAAAATGCAAAGGAATAAACAGGAGAACACAATCCCATCACAATTTCACTCATCCTTACTATAATAAGTACAAAGAGTAAAAGAGCCAGAACCTCTCAATGAAAACTATCTTGGAAATTATTTAAATGCAAATAATTTTAAACAGTGACCAAAAAAGAAAAATCTCTGGTATGTTTTTTAACATTTGAAGGAAAAAGAAACAATCCTTGAATAAGTTCCAGTAAAAGCTGAAGAAAAGCTGGGTTGAAGAGCTTTAATCCCGACAGAACAGCTGACTGGATGATTCCATTCAGTGAAAATCACGCTGGCTCACTCTTGCGCTGGCACTGAGATCTAGATGTTCTCTGACTCACGTGTTCCAGAGCACCCATTTCCCGAGGACCAGAGTGGTTCTGCACAGTTGAAAGATACTAACTGATGAATATACAAATCCTTTGTTTACAGGGCAGCTTGAAACTCACAGAAAGTAACACTGCCATCTACCCAGTGTAGGGCTTCCCTGGTGGCTCAATGGTAAAGAAATCTGCCTGCAATTCAGGAGATGCAGGTTCGATTCCTGGGTTGGGAAGATCTTCTGGAGAAGGAAATGGCAATTCACTCTAGTATTACTGATTGGTGAATCCCATGGACAGAGGAGCCTGGCAGGCTACAGTCCATAGGATTACAAAAGAATCAGATACAACTTAAGAAACTAAACACCACCACCCAGGGTATGGGCTAAGTAACAGCAAGTAACTATAAATGGATGAAAACAGCAGCCAAGATTCCTCTAAGTGCAAAACAGACCTTACATTTTGCGGTACAGCAGAAACTAAAAACAACACTTTAAAGCTAATATACTCCAAAAATCAAAAAAATCACACACACACAATAGACCTTATAACCTAAGGGAAATGATGCCATCATTCAAATGAGACAGAGTGCTTGGCTAGCACAGGGAAAGGGAGTAAGGTATCTACTGCTAAGCTGCTAAGTCACGTCAGTCATGTCTGACTCTGTGCAACCCCATAGACGGCAGTCCACCAGGCTCCTCCATCCCTGGAATTCTCCAGGTAAGAATACTGGAGTGGGCTGCCACTGGGGAATCACAAAAGCGATGTACAGAATCTAAGGAAGATTTTTGTGGGAGAAACAGTTTGGCACCAATACAGAAGAATATTATATTTAGTGATCTTTAACAATATGATGATGCCTAGGGGAGCTTACTGGGAGTCCCGAGCCCTCAAAACAATTATCAATATTAAAGTGCTGCTGCTCTACTTTCTGTTCTATTGATTAAACAAAAAAAGACTCAGTGATTTATATTTCGAATTTAGTAACACCCAGTGTTCTAGAAATGTGGATTCTGCAACTTAGATAATTAATGGAAATTAACTTCAGGAAAACAGATTCATTTCTCATTTTGTCCCCCCAAATTACAGACCCATTGAACATTTTATTGTTTTTTTACCCGTATATAAACTCCCACACAAAATATTACTATTCCAGCAACAACTAAATTTAAATATAGTCATTGAATTTAAAACTATTTTAATAAGATGCTTTTTAGTAATATAGATAAATCTGTATTTTGTATAATTATATGAGTAATTACATAAAGCTCTAAGTTGAGCTTACTTTGATATGTATTACTAAATTTGCTGTATGATAGATATAAAATGGGTAAAAATACAGTTTAAAATTTATTTAATTAAGCATTTAAATTTAAATTCTTCTTCTAAGACCGTTCAGTCTGAAATCTGTACTAAATATATTTCCTAGTTTCCACCAAAGGAAAATTCTGTATCATTTGTTTATATATATTTATAAATTTTCTACAGTATTTAAATATGATCCAACTTTCCAAATTATTAACACAACAGTATATATTTTTAATATTTGCTGCAATGTAATCATTATAGAATATATAGTTCTTTCTCAAAAGACATTAAAATACTAAATGAGTGCTGTAGGTTTTCAGAAGCACTTTTAAGCCTGTCTATATTAATAAGATATCCTAAGTCAATTAGTATTACAAAAGAAACTTATCACTAAGTTAAAATATTAATGTGAATACTTAATAGGTCAAGCCTTTTACTCAGACAATATAAGAGTGGTTAGAGTAAGCATTCTCCTATCAGTGAAGTTTTCATGTCAGATAATTTCTCCCATTTTCCCTTTATAAAAGCACAAAAGGATGTTTCTCTCCTTGTATTTCTGAGGAACAAAAAGTAATCTGTTCTTCCATAGATAGGATGGTAGTCACCCTTCCTTCCAGAATAGAGTATTTGGCATAATATGTTTTTGTAGAGTTTTTTTTAAAGTAAGCAGTTAGGAGGGGTGACTTATCACAGGTAGCATGGTTTCTGGTTCCTCATGGGAGGGATGTATGCCCATGCAAAGTCATGCCCAACTCTTCGTGACCCTATGGGCTGTAGCCCTCTAGGCTCCTCTGTCCATAGGATTCTCCAGGCAAGAATACTGGAGTGGGTTGCCATTTCCTCCTCCAGAGGATCTTCCCAATCTAGGGACTGAATCCATGTCTTTTAGGTCTCCTGCATTGGCAGACAGGTTCTTTACCACTAGTGCTACCTGGGAAATCTCCAGTGTTGTATATGTGTTGAGGCTGGAGGTAAGACTGAAAGTTAACAACTTCGACCAATGTCTTTCAATGAGTTTTTAACATAAAATAAAAAGATTACTTATTTATTAGATTTATAATTAAGTTAATATTATTAAAAATAAATCCTCATTTAAAAATCTTTTCCCTCTTTCATTTTTTTAGTTAGAAAACTTTTCTCTTGCCTAACTCTCTTCTTAGCCTAAAATCTGCCTGACTCACATGAGATTTTTCACAAAGCACACATCTGTAAAACCATGACAAGATTAGATTTTTTACAAGATTAAAGCCTCCTTAACCTTGATTAAAGTATCTTCCCTGGTGGCTCAGAGGTTAAAGCGTCTGCCTCCAATGCGGGAGACCTGGGTTCAATCCCTGGGTCGGGAAGATCCCCTGGAGAAGGAAATGGTAACCCACTCCAGTATTCTTGCCTGGAGAATCCCATGGATGGAGAAGCCTGGTAGGCTACAGTCCATGGGGTTGCAAAGAGTTGGACACGACTGAGCGACTTCACTTACTCACCTTGATTAATGGTCAAATAGCTCTCTGGCCAAGATCCTCTGGAGTGATTGGGCAGCATTTACAATTCACAGAAAGTTAAGACAGTTTGTGCCCGTTTGCCCCATGTAGTCTGCTCTCTGCCTCTGATCCACACAGTTCAGTGGTACTCGGAAAATGGAACTCTGGACAATTAATAGATGCAGGAAACAGCAATCATGTGAAAATCTGAAGAGTCAGATAATTCCTTAAAAGGAGTTTGAGCACAAATTTATCTTATAGTGAGAGTCCCTTCAACAGCTATGGGAAGATGGACCAAAGGCAACGAGGGAGGGAATCCAGGTCTCACTCCTATTAACTTCGGGTTGAGAAGTTCCTAGCAAAGAATCCATGGGAGAAAGGAACAGGCAACTGGCCGCCAATATCAGGTGAAGACAGGTCCATCGACATCAAGGAAGGATCTGACAGTTAAAACCAACACTGACTCAAAGATGGCAGCTGGTATATAAGAAAACACGTAAGGTTAAATTGTAATAGAAAGTAACAGAAGATAGGAGAGGACACTCTGCTCAGTCACAGCTATGGGGCTGGGGGAAGAGGAGGCCTGGACTCAAAGCTTTGCACTGAACACCTGGGCTGTCTGGTAAAAGAAAGTGGAAAGCCAAAGGCATTTATTACACTTTCTCAAAGAAAGATAAATGTAATCTTTCTTTGGGACAAATCAAACCAAACAACAAGAAGGGAAGTTTGATGTATGCTCCACTTGCTATGGTTACCAGAGACAGTAACTGGCAGGTTGCTGTACACAGGTTAAGTCTAATGCCTGGTAAGGTAGGTGGATTCATGCTTTGGTAGTGGTGTCTAGAAATCCCAAGAGAAACTATCAATGTATTTCATTTCAATTAGAGACAGTACAAAAAGTTTGGAGTCAAAAAGATTCTTACAGATCACTGTTCTACCACTCTCATTTTTCAAAAACAGAAAAACAGAGTGAAGCTCAAGAAGAAATGACTACTTATGGTTTACAAAGCTATCCATATGCAGACTGTTGACAGTATGCATGATTTTTGCCTGTCGCTTTTAGGGTAATTATTATTGCTGAGCAGGGAAAAGGCATTTCAGTCCTTACTCCATTTACATTTTTCCTTTCTTCATTCAATAAACATCTGTTGAATAACAAGAACTAGGCACTAGACTGGAACCTGGGAATCTCCGCTGGAAAACCTTGCAAAATAAATGTAGCAGATCATAGTACCAAGTTTGACAACAGGCAAAACAGTGAAGTCAGTCAAACTAAAATCATGAACCACTAAGCACAAAATTAGGAGGAACTATGATATGAAAATTGGAATGGACTGTGCAAGTATAATCAGATACCAAAAGAACCAATGGCTAAGAACTACAGAAGTAGGTAAAGGAAAGAAAGAGGGGAAGATTAGCAAATGCAAGTTGTCACTTACTCAAGCTTTTGGGACTTTTGCAACACAGAACAAATCACAGGTTGTGAACACTCCTCCACGGGTCATTCTTTTTCTATCTCAACTCAAATTAAGGAAAAAATAATCAGTAAAAGATGTGTACATTTCCCTGCCGAAACTATTTTTAAAAATTTTAGTCAGGAATAGCTGGTAATTTTCATCTAATATAAAAGAACATTACACTATTTTGACATAGCTTTCCTGGGAGAAAGAACTTAGCTGGTAAACATACCCAGCTATTTCAGGATGTCTGGACTTAACTGGGTTTGAGAAAAGGTGTAACTGACAATTGGAAAACTAAGAGAAATAAAAGCAGCTGATGCAGAAGACTAAAACTAATTTTTTAAAAAGTCATCAGGATTATTGTTAAAATGGTGTTCTGGACAAGTTACAAAATTCTTTAAACAAAAATTTAGTGATTTTAAAGAACTATATAGGAGATATGGACTTCCCTGGTGGCTCAGTGGTAAAGAATCTGCCTGCGATGCAGGAGAAGTGAGATCGATCTTTGGATCTTTGGGCTGGGACAATACCCTGTAGAAGGAAACGGCAATCCACTCCAGTACTCTTGCCTGGGAAATTCCAAGGACAGAGGAGCCTGATAGGCTACAGTCCATGGGTTGCAAAGTCAGACAGGACTCAGTGACTAAACAACAACAATATAGGAAATACACAATGAAAACACTTAAACTCAGCTAGAGGGAGGATAAAATGTAATAAGTTCTGTAGAAATCCATTTGCCACGATCCTACAGAGTTTCAGGGTGGGTTGATTCTGCATTTATACCTATGAACATATATCCTAGAGGAATATATGTGTTAAGAAGCAAAAACAGGACTCTCAAGACTTTTTCATTTGCAATTTTTTCTCTCATAACATAGACTGGAAACAATCTAAGTAGCCATCAAAAGGAAGTGGATAAATAATGGAATTATTATTTATTGTGGAGAAGGTAATGGCACCCCACTCCAGTACTCTTGCCTGGAAAATCCCATGGACAGAGGAGCCTGGTAGGCTGCAGTCCATGGGGTCACTAAGAGTCGGACACGACTGAGCGACTTCACTTTCACTTCTCACTTTCATGCATTGGAGAAGGAAATGGCAACCCACTCCAGTGTTCTTGCCTGGAGAATCCCAGGGACAGGGGAGCCTGGTGGGCTGCCGTCTATGGGGTCGCACAGAGTCGGACACGACTGAAGTGACTTAGCAGCAGCAGCAGCATGGAATAAATACTAGATAAGTAATGAAAATGTGGAACTTTCATACAATAAAATACAACTGTGATCATAAATGAATTACAAGTATAAGAAGGGTGATTCTCTCAAACATGTTGAGTGGCAAGATAGATATTGCAAAAGAAAACATATATTATTTAATATAAATTTCAAAAAGAAGCTAAACAATGTAGGGGATATATAAAATATGAAAAAAACTATACAGAAAAATAAGGAAGTAATAAACTCAACACTCAGCACTGTGGTGGTGGTTAAAGAGAGTTGATGGAATCTGGGCCAGGCATAGCTCTGTTTCCTAAGTTAGTGGTAAGTACTCAGTTATTCAAGGTAATGTTATTTGTATCTTATTCACATGTAATAAATAACCATTGCATGTATAGCACTTTCTAAATACTATGGAGTTACTCCTATTTTTAAAAAGCGCTCAGAAAATTAATACTATATTTAACAAACTATCTTAAAAGGTACTTTTTAAGAAGCTGCAAGTACCTAGCACATTTTCAGGACTTTAAAAAATTACCTCTTTTAACTCACACAACAACTCTCAGGTAAATATTTTACCCTTAGTTAACATAGAAGGAAACAGATTTCTGTTTCATAGACTGCCCAACATTAAACAGTGAGCAGAGGCAAGACTCAAACCGTATTCAACTGTGAAAGCCAGAGTGTCTGTACATAGGACTATCTAAAATACAACAGCACAAATAAATTTCCATCACAAACATGAAACTGTCTTGTCACACTGCAGTTTACTATTTTCATACATCTTTGCATTTATAATGCATCCCTAGACCATATTCTAATAGTTTGTATTAACTTTATGTCATAGTACCTCATTATTATTTCATAATCACAATTTACCATTAAACTCTCTAAATTCTAAAGCTGGTAACAGATACCACGTATGTTTATGGAAAGTCCCAATTTAGCTGAATTTCTTTTCATACCCTGACTTCTCTAAGACTGGAAGTTTAAGGAAAGTTAGCTGTTGGTAGGCTGAAACTACCCTTGGGATTCACTCAACTTAGGCAAGGAAACAGGCTTGCCAAGTCCCACAGAAATTACTCACTTCTACCCTCTTTTCCTCAATCTTTTTTCCAATAATACTTCAAAACATAATTTTAAACTCATGCAGGAAACCTGATTGATACCACCTGGTTTTCTAACAACACAACTCACTTATATAATTATTTGTCAGCTTTTTACTTCATTGTTGTTTTTTATTTGCATGTATCTAGCTTGCAAGAGCCCCTGAGAAGTGTTTACAAGATTATTTCCTCAGAGCTATGCCCTAACTCATTCTTCTTTGCCCAAAGCACCATCCACTGTGCTCTGTAAACAGTAGTCACTTAATAAATGCTGATTGACTTACTACAGTGGAACAATTCGCCTCTGGTATGTCTCAAAAAGCCAGTGAATCCTCCACATCTACAAACATGCTGGAGATGATACCAGGTACTGTTAGAGGCCTGGGGTCTTCCTGAGGGTGCCTGGGATAAGAAAAACACAGAGAGAGACCAAAGACAGTCAGGAGAAACACAGAGAGAGGGAACATGGAAATAAACAAGAGGATAGAAGAGAGTGAGAGGAGCCACATAGTCAGCAGTTATAGAAAGATTAAGCAGTCAGACATACTCAGAGACAGGGCGGAGGTCAGTAATTTGAACTTGGGTTTCAAGTTGGAAACCACCTTTTTTGTATCATTTACTCCTGTAGTAAGCGCCTTTGTGTTACTAAATTCATGATATAACTGACCACTTCAAAGTTATTTCTAAGCTTTTTCTGACCTTATTTATCTTTATATATTAACATTCATCCTTACACAGTAGCATCTTTGGAGACACATCTACACAGATAAAAACACAATTCTCAAATTAACCTAGCAGTAAATATGGAAATATTTTTCCAATTCTTCAACTTAGACAATGGTTACTTCAGAGAGGTAATGTGACTTGCCCAAGGCCACAGGCAAGAACATGATAACTGGGGCCACAAATCTTCTAATTCCAAACTCTAGGACTTTTACTGACATCCTATATTCTCTACTACAAATGAATCATTTATAAATCCAAACTGTTTTTACAGAATAAAATTCAAACTACACACTTTTAAGATAAAACTATGCGTTCAGATAATGAACTGCTGAGGTTGCTCACTAGAATAATTTTAGAGCTTGAATTATTTAAAAAGTCTATCAGAAAAAATAAAGCAAAATGAAACTATATCAGAACAGAAAATTTCAAACAGAAATAAAACTATGTGAACAGTCACTGACAAAATTTTAACATTTTAAAAAAGGGGCTAGAGATAGATCATTGCTTTTACAGCTATAATTTCAAAATCTTAATGATTCAACACATTTCAGCTGAAAGATCAAAAGTTCTATATTTCAATGAGTTCTTAAATCTAAATACTAGTAAACATGTCTCAAACGTGTTCTCTCATGCCACCCCTAAAGTCTATACTGCAACTCTACTTCAGAGTACTACATATAATAGAAATAATTTAATGCACCTCTTGGTAAGTACTGCATTTTCTCTTGAGATATACTGATGCACTCCTAAATAATCATGTCTTTTTGCAAGCAATCAATTGTAATCAATTTTCTGTAATTATCAGCAAAGCTCCTTTGATACAAGTGAAATAAGTATGTTAATGGATTTCACAGCAAGACATAAAAATAAAAGAGACTTCTATTCAATTGTACATCAACATTTTCCCATGTTCAGCAATTTTTTAAATTGTCAAATCAAGTATAGTACTGTTCTGCCCTCTAGTGACAGGCTAGGTTTTGTTAACTACATGTTTTCTTGTTTTTTGTCTTTGCTTTTTGAACAATACTTAGGATTTTTCAAAATATATATGACAATACTTTTTCATAATTGAATAAAGGAACAAAATAAACTGGTCAATTTTAATATGTGGCTTGTGATATGAACACAATGCAGGAAAAATATGATTTCTTCTCATAGGAATAGTACACCTGCTGCTGCTGCTGCTGCTGCTGCTAAGTCGCTTCAGTCGTGTCCGACTCTGTGCGACCCCATAGACGGCAGCCCACCAGGCTCCCCCGTCCCTGGGATTCTCCAGGCAAGAACACTGGAGTGGGTTGCCATTTCCTTCTCCAATGCATGAAAGTGAAAAGTGAAAGTGAAGTCGCTCAGTCGTGTCCAACTCCTAGCGACCCCATGGACTGCAGCCTACCAGGCTCCTCTGTCCATGGGATTTTCCAGGCAAGAGTACTGGAGTGGGGTGCCATTGCCTTCTCCGATAGTACACCTAAGAACTACAACCTAAGAACTACAAAAAAATAAGTATCATTTATTTCAATATTTATGCATATTTTTATGAAATTTGGAAAGGCCAAAGAATTCCATTCAGTTTCTTTGCTAAAGGCTTTACAAATTTCATAACTATAAATCCCAAATTGGTTAATTCTATTATTTGAGCCTGAGACATCAAGGCAAGTGGCACTACATATACCATACACAGATGAACAATTTTCTAATTATCACAGTAGAGCAAAAATATGCTTAGTACAAAACTGCACTGAACATTATTTACCTTTAACTGTCCAAGTGGCAGTTGAGGATTTTCCTGAACCTCAGTGTCGTCAGTAAGAGACTGTCACTTTATACCTGGAAACATCAGTCAAGGATGCCAGCTGAGACACAATCATTACAGAGATTCACCATGGTATTTTGATGAAGGTTCTTCTTTCTTTCTTAGTTTCTCTTGCCATATATACTCTTGCAAGGATGTAAAGCATTTCCAGAAAAGCATTTCTACTCTCACTAATCCCAAACATACTACTTCTGTGTCTACACTCTTATGTTATAAATTAATATGACATTTGTACATGTGAATATAAAAGGACACCTGGACATGTGCAGACTGCGGGTGCTGTCAGGAACACAAACCCTAAAAGCAGATTCCCAGAGCCTGAATTCCAGCTCTATTTCAATGAGCAGTGTGACCTCAGGCAGATTATTTAATTTCACTGTGTTTCAGTTTCCTCAGGCACAAAATGGGACTAAAGAGAGACACCTATCAGTAGTAATATTTTATGTCTTCAAAGGTATTTGAGTTACACAGGTAAGTATATGAGTTTATCAAATCCAGAAAATGTATATTTAAGATTTATGCATTTCAGTGAATGTAAATTTTACATCAAAAGAAAAAAGTTGTACATAAATGCTGAGCTACAGTCAATAATATATATACTGAAGTATTTAGGATATTTGCAGTGATGTTTTTACTTTTTAAATGTATCAAAAATGAACTTATGGATGCACAGATTATAGATAATGTAATAAAATAAGTAATAAGTAAAATGATAATGGCAGAATCTAGGTGGTGAATACAAATATATGCTATTTGTCTCAAGTTTCAAAATAAAATGTTGAAGGAGAAATATAACTGATGTGAAGAATAAACAAGGGAATTAAATATGCAGAAGATTGCCTGACAATCAACAGTATAGAATTACAATATGTTTAAGCAAATGAAAATTATCTAGTCATCCCAAGTTGGAAGAAAAAATGAAGAAAGTAATGAGGCACTGGGCACCCAAATTGGAGTGAGTTGTTGCCACCAAGGGTGTTAAAACTCAAATTTCAAATACATCTTTAAACTGCACGGGCCATGTAGAGAACATGGTCTTTGAAAGTCAGAAAGAGCTGACCTGAATCCTGGCTCTATTTTCAACTAGTCAAAAAGCTCACACAATTTATTTAAATGTTCTGAGCATCAGTTCTCTCATAAATGGAAAGAGAGTAAAGATATCTGCATCTAAGGGGCCACTGTGACGATTAAAACACACACACACTTCTACATAAAAAGAGAAAGTAGCGCATAAAATGCAAAGAATAACTACTACAGTTCTTTAAAATTATAATCATTATTGCTGCTCTTAGGTTGAGTCTTTTATATCCTTACAACTATTCTCTGCAGATGGAAACAAAAGTAACTATGTATTTGATTCTCACCTAGAAATCTCATATGCAGGTGGCCCTGCTGCTGCTGCTAAGTCACTTCAGTCGTGTCCGACTCTGTGTGACCCCATAGACGGCAGCCCACCAGGCTCCCCTGTCCCTGGGATTCTCCAGGCAAGAACACTAGAGTGGGTTGCCATTTTCCCCTCCAATGCATGAAAGTGAAAAGTGAAAGTAAGTCGCTCAGTTGTGTCCGACTCTCAGCGACCCCATGGACTGCAGCCTACCAGGCTTCTCCGTCCGTGGGACTTTCCAGGCAAGAGCACTGGAGTGGGGTGCCATTGGCCCTACTAATCCAAAAAGCTTTCTATGAGATCTTTATTAAAACAGAAAGCTTTTTGAAAAGTAAAACTGTACTTCTTGTAAAAGAACTGGTAATGACAAAGAATTCATTTATCATCCTTCTGTAATTCCAATTACATAGTAAATGTAGGCCCCTATGGGTGAGGCATTTAGGAAGTATGTTTGATGATGATATATTAAAGAAAGTAACAGTGTATTTGAGGAAATAATATTAGCATTTGATCTGAGGCAATCTTAGGTAACACATTTAAATAAAAGAATATTAAAACTATATTTATAGAAGATGAGCTCTATGTTCCCAGGGAGTGGCTCTGTAAGTCAGTTTAGATCCTTCCATGAAGACTGGCTCAACATAGAGTTTCATCTAAAAATCAAAGCAAGAAAGTGGAAATGGGAGGGGGAATATTTGAAACATATATAAATACTTTCTGCCTTGACTACTCTGCAAAAATTGCTTCTCCAAATTTAAATCAAAACCATGTGAGAATGGCTATCACCAAAAAAGTCCACAAATAACAAATGTTGGCAAGGATATAGAGAAAAGGGAACCCTGGTACACTGTTAGTGGGAGTGTAAATCGGTGCAGCCACTACAGGGAACAGCATGAAGGTTCCTCAAAAAACTAAAAATAGAATGACTGTATGACCCAGAAATTCCTCTTCTGAGTATACATCTCCCCCAAATAAAAACACTAATTTGAAAAGATACTTGCACCCCAATATTCATAGCGGCATTGTTTACAAGAGCTAAGATAACAAAGCAATCCAAGTATCCATGAACAGATGAAATGAATAAAGATGTGGTATATATAGTATGTGTGCAAACACACACACACACACACACACACACACACACACACACACACACGGAATATTATTCAGCTATAAAAAAAGAATGAAATTCTGCCAATAATAATAACACAGATGGACCTAGACAGTAGAATGCTTAGTGAAATAAACCAGAGAAAGATAAATACTATTATCACTTATGTGGAATCTAAAAAATAAAGCAAACGAATGAATGTAATAAAACAGAAACATAGATACAGAAAACTAGTGGTTACCAGGGAGAAGGCAATGGCACCCCACTCCAGTGCTCTTGTCTGGAAGATCCCATGGACGGAGGAGCCTGGTGGGCTGCAGTCCATGGGGTCTCGAAGAGTGGACATGACTGAGCGACTTCACTTTCACGCATTGGAGAAGGAAATGGCAACCCACTCCGGTGTTCTTGCCTGGAGACTCCCAGGGACGGGGGAGCCTGGTGGGCTGCTGTCTATGGGGTCGCACAGAGTTGGACGCGACTGAAGTGACTTAGCAGCAGCAGCAGCAGCGGTTACCAACAGGGAGAGGGAAAAGGAAATGGAAAAATAAAGGTAGGTACAAACATTATGTATAAAATAAATAAGCTACAGTAATATATTGTACAGCACGAGGACATAGCCAATATTTTAAGAAAAATTCAAATGGAGCATAATCTATAAAATGTGTGCATGTGCACTCAGTCGTGTCTGCCTCTTCGCAATTCCATGGACTGCCAGGCTCTTCTGTCCATGGAATTTTCCAGGCAAGAATACTGGATCAAGTTGCCATTTCCTTCTCTAGGGGATCTACCCAGACACAGGGATCAAACTCAAGTCTCTTGAGTCTCCTGGACTGGCAAGCAGGTTCTTTACCAGCTGAGCCACTGGGGAAGCCCAAAGCAAAAAATATTAAATCATTTGCTGTATAATAAATGTTATGAATCAACTATACTTTCATAATAAAATTAATTTGAAAACTACTTTCTCCAAAGGACCCATGGAACACCTAACCCAAACACCTTTTCTTTTTTGGACAGGAAATAGCATTTACTGGTGAGCATGATTAAGGAGGGGAAAAGCGCTGATGCTCTCATGAATGCAGGGCCCGCCAATTGTCTAGGGGACCACACTTAGGGATGTATTTAACCCCACAGTCATCCCGAATGATCCGCTTTTCTGTCACCATGTTTTCAGATTCATTCACATTAAACTTAGTAAATCCCGACTTCTTGGAGACGTGGATCTGCTGGCAGCCAGGAAACTTGAACTTGGCCCAGCAGAGGGCTTCAATCACATGCTCCTTGTTCTGCAGCTTGGTGGAGATGGACATAACGACTTGGCCAATGAGAACCCTGACGCTTTCCAAAGGCAACAGACATACCCGTCTGGAGTCTATCAGCTCCAGCACAAGGCAACATCTTGCTGATGCAGATAACATGGAAAGGGTGGAACCACACTCAGATGTGAAAACCATCTTTGCCACAGCTTTTCACCATGTACTTGTTGGCACAAATACAGGCAGACTCCAGGGCTTCAGAGGCTAGCTACTCATACTCATCTGACACCATGTGGCCACAGACAGTGGGAACTCATCCACGTTTGCCTTCTTATGCCTGAAGTTGAAGATGCGGATCTTAGCACCATGGACACCTTGGCAGAAGCGGGACTTTGGGTACGGCTTATTCTTACAATACCGGTAACACCAGGCAGGGCAGCGGTCCACGGCAACACCAGGATCTTCAGTGGCGTGCCAAAGGGAAAAAGTCCGAACACCTTTCTAAAGCATTAAATGTCTCATTTTTTTCTTGAAAACTCCCATCTTCTTTAGTACTACACTCTATTGCTTTTCCCACCACAGACCTGATTGTTTTTCTTTCCTTTATACTTTTCTTAACAAGTAGGTGTTTTCAAAGGATCTATCTTAGCCTTATTTTCTACTTTCACCAGTTTTCAAAGTTTTAGCTTTACGACCTCTCTCTTAAGCTATATCTATCTTCAGCTGGAATCTCTTCCAAACTCATAACAAACTCATAAACACATCCTATACATAATCACAGATATTCTCTCTGTGTTTCAAATCCATTCCACCCCATCCCCTCCCACAAATCAGTTTCTATTCTAATCTCTCTACCTCCAGTAGTAGTATTATCTAAACATCTACAACTTATATTAAAAACCTATCTCTGACTTTCTTTTCAACAAGCCTCACTGCTTTCCTTCCCTCTTATGACTCCTCTACACCCCAAGACAAGTTCAATCTGGTGCTAAATTCTGCACATTAGTAGTTTGGTTCAAGTGACAAGACAGGGTTTGTATTCTTTGAGAAATTCTTAGAGTGAAGGCTAAATTTACAGTCACTAAAAACAGACAGAAACACACACACATCAACAGTGGCAGGCATCAGACATTTGAGAAAATCTTCATTAAAGGAATCATTAAAAGGGAGTATCTATTAATTTTTGCTTGCAAAATGGGAAAAGACTTATTTGATTTGGTGAGTTGGATACCTCAATCCAAAATATTTTAAGACACATCAAGACAGGGTATAACCTTCATGTCTCCTACAATAAGCCTATTTAAAACTCTCAAACTCTATTAGAAAAACAAATTTCTTTTTGCCTGGGATATGCTAAAGCACCTCAAACCAAACTTTCCAATGCCTATTTCTTTTCCCTTTCAATCCATCTCATTTATATTGTCTGCTCAAAAATTTTCAGTGGTTTATCTGCCTTAAAAAAAAGAAAAGAAAAAAAGTAAATTCACCCTGACATTCAAGACCCTCTTACATCTAGCTCTGGACGAAAATTCCCCATTTTACCCTTACAAACATTCCATTCAAATAGCAAAAGGTGTCTAGGGCATACCTTGAAGATACTGTAGATTTGGATCCAGTCTACTTGAATACAGAAAATGTCATAAATAAAGCAAGCTGCACAAATTCTTTGGTTTCCCAGTGCATATAAAAGTATGTTTACACTATAGTATAGTCTAGTAAGTGTGCAATAGCATTATCCCTAAAAAAGGTACAGGCCTTAATTAAAAAATACTTTATTGCTTAAAAATGCTAACCAATCTCTGAGCCTTCAGCAAGTCATAATTTTCTGTAATAGTAACATTAAAGATCACTGATCACAGATCATTATGAATACAATAATAATGGAAAAGTTTAAAACATTGCAAGAATTACCAAAATGTGACAAACAGACATAAAATGACAGCTGTTGGAAAAAAAAATATGATGATAACGTTGCTCAACACAAGGCTGTCTCACCTTCAATTTGCAAAAAATGCAGTATCTGAAAAGTACAATAACTGAGGTATGCCTGCATTCCCCTTCTCCAGATTCTATATTTATTTCTCGGTGTAGTCTTCCCTGATATCCTACCTGGAATTTAAGATCTTCCTCAGAACTCTTGCTGCTGCTGCTAAGTCACTTCAGTTGTGTCCGACTCTGTGAGACCCCATAGATGGCAGCCCAGCAGGCTCCCCCATCCCTGGGATTCTCCAGGCAAGAACACTGGAGTGGGTTGCCATTTCCTTCTCCAATGCATGAAAGTGAAAAGGCAAAGTGAAGTTGCTCAGTCGAGTCTGACTCTTAGCGACACCATGGACTGCAGCCTTCCAGGCTCCTCCGTCCATGGGATTTTCCAGGCAAGAGTACTGGAGTGGGGTGCCATTGCCTTTTCCACTCAGAACTCTTAGTGAGGTTTTTTTATCTATCGGTATTCTACCTAGTTAGTTTGCCTTCTATTATCATAATGTGACCTTGACAATGTCTAACACTTGGAACATAGTAGTTCCAGTAAGTATTTATCAGATAAATAAGAGGAACAGAAAGTATGTTACTTTTACCTTTTAAGTAAAACATTTTTTCCAGTGAGATTACTATAGGCAGTTCAGGTTCTAAAAAAGGAATACAAGAGCTAGAAAAAGAGTGCAAACACTCTTCAGTCTTATAGGGGAGCCAGAAAAGTTGAGAATTTTGATATACAGTATACTAATAGTTGAAAAAGTACATAATTCAAGTCTATAAAATCCATAGTTATGTTTAGAAAATGTACCTATTTGACTAGGAAAGGGTAAAATTGCTATAAAAAAGACCACACAAATATCCTAATACAAACATGTTAACTTATAGAGAAGCTTTTTGAAGGAACCAAGGTATTTTCATAGATAGTCCTAAATTATCTTCAAAACCAGTTGAGATATACTAATTATAGAGATAATAAAAATAAATAAATAAAAGTTACTAGGGACAAAGAACAAAACTGTAATGTTTCATGCTCATGAAAATTACTAGAAATAAAAATACTTTCTTCTCTTGGATCAATTAATTGCGAAATGCTAAGCCAATGACCTAAAATGAAGGAGAATCTTGCTCCTCTAGTTAATAGATAAACTAGTAGAATAAGGTCATAATAAGGTCACAGCTGTTTAAAATTTTTTTAATTTTTTAGCTAGGTTGCAATAATCAATTTATAAAAATAACTCTCATACTTTAAATTTCATTAAGAATTCATAATAGCTCTTTGTTTTATTAAAATAATTATAATCTTTGAAGAAAATTGTGTAGATTATAAAAATGTACTTTTACACTTAAATAATTTACTTTTTGTTTGAGGTGATAATTTTGTTAATACTAACACTGCATGAGGCGATAATATTCTTAAAATAACTATACCTCATTGAATGATAGATGACTTATCTCCTAATACTTTCATATACTTGAGCTTTGATTACGCTTTAATAAAACTGCAAAATTAAATTGGGCAAAGTATAAATAAAATCTATTATGATGGTATAGGAAATGGTATTCTTTAATGGTATTAAAGTATTCTTTAATGACTGAAACCAATCCTGTACTCAATGGTATTAAAGTATTCTTTAATGACTGAAACCAATCCTGTACTCAATAAAGACTTCATATAATAAAGTGCAACACAGTGAAAACATTTCTCTCGCTGTGAATAGAGATAATAACATGCTTGAAATTCCATTTCAAGGAACAGTTAAAGCAGTAAAAAAAGTCAAATACCACTTTGACCTACTGTCCATTGTGAGAACAAACACATTTTCTTAGCAGCCCTGCCCTGTTCTGGGGTTGGCAGTGTAACCTCCAGCACTTTTAATCTTCATAAGAATCTTACATGGACCATATTCACCCCGTTTCACAGATGAAGAAAAGAACTTTCCCACAGTACAATCAGTAATCAACTGAGTTCAATTTAGTCTTGTGTACAGTCCATCTGACTCCAGAGCCCATGCTTTTGAGATCAAATTACAGCTGAAAAAAGTGATCCATTTAAATTTGTCTTCTATAAGGAAATCTTTAAGTTTCTACCTATCTACCTATCATATTAATCTCCAGGAAGCAAGAATGAGTATTAGGCAATTGACAATCTAGCAGCAAGAATCTTTATAAGCATTGGAAGTTCTAAAGTATTTTTTTTTCCACAGGCACATTATAAATTCTAATGCATGGAATATTTTATTATAAAAGTAATAATGGGTTAAAAAAATTCTATGACTGATGATTAGTTCAAAATTAATAAAGAGAAACATAACTGGCACACCTTTACCACCAACAAGATAGATTTATGTTATGTTAGCAATAAAGAATACCAATACCCATTATCTTAACAGGAAAAACTTTCAAACCTGAAAACTATCATTCCTTTAAGTATTTATGTTACTAAATGGACTGAAAGATGTGCTGTGTGTGTATGAGTGCTAAGTCGCTTTAGTCATGTCTGGCTCTTTGCAACCCCATGGACTGTAGCCTGCCAGGCTCTGCTGTCCGTGGGATTCTCCAGGCAAGAATACTGGAGTGGGTAGTGGGTTGCGATGCCCTCCTCCAGGGGATCTTCCGAGCCCAAGGATTGAACCTGCATTGCAGGCTGATGCTATACTGCTGAGACACCAAGAAAGCCCAAGAGATGAGCTGTAAGTGTCAGCAAATGGCAGAACAAAATGACTGACAGAAGTCTGTATTTAAACAGGGGATGGACACTGGCTGCTAATCTCACACTTTCCTCTATTGTCTCTTTATATAATACACCTATTTGATGAACAGGCATCTCTAACAATACTGAAAGTATAGCAGGTATTCACAAACTATATTAAGCGCATGATTCAGAGATTCAGTTCAGGCCATCTGGGTGGTGCCTGAGGGCTTACCCTTCTCTGCACATGGATACATCTCACGTTTTGCGGGTTTCATTCTCTCTAATTTAGAAACACCTGGAGTAACAGGCAAATTTGGCCTTGGAATACGAAATAAAGCAGGGCAAAGACTAATAGAGTTTTGCCAAGAAAATGCACTAGTCCTAACAAATACCCTCTTCCAACAACACAAGAGAAGACTCGATACATGGACATCACCAGATGGTCAACACCGAAATCAGATTGATTATATTCTTTGCAGCCAAAGATGGTCAGCAAAAACAAGAACAGGAGCTGACTGTGGCTCGGACCATGAATTCCTTATTGCCAAATTCAGACTTAAATTGAAGAAAGTAGGGAAAACCACTAGACCATTCAGGTATGACCTAAATCAAATCCCTTATGATTATACAGTGGGAGTGAGAAATAGATTTAAGGGACTAGATCTGATAGACAGTGCCTGATGAACTATGGAATGAGGTTTGTGACATTGTACAGGAGACAGGGATCAAGACCATTCCCATGGGAAAGAGATGCAAAAAAGCAAAATGGCTGTCTGGGGAGGCCTTACAAATAGCTGTGAAAAGAAGAGAAGTGAAAAGTAAAGGACAAAAGGAAAGATATAAGCATCTGAATGCAGAGTTCCAAAGAATAGCAAGAAGAGATAAGAAAGCCTTCTTCAGCGATCAATGCAAAGAACTAGAGGAAAACAACAGAATGGCAAAGACTAGGGATCTCTTCAAGAAAATCAGAGATACCAAGGGAAAATTTCATGCAAAGATGGGCTCAATAAAGGACAGAAATGGTACAGACCTAACAGAAACAGAAGATATTAAGAAGAGGTGGCAAGAATACAGAGAAGAACTGTACAAAAAAGATCTTCATGACCCAGATAATCACGATGCTGTGATCACTCACCTAGAGCCAGACATCCTGGAATGTGAAGTCAAGGGGGCCTTTGAAAGCATCACTACGAACAAAGCTAGTGGAGGTGATGGAATTCCAGTGGAGCTATTCCATATCCTGAAAGATGATGCTGTGAAAGTGCTGCAGGCAATATGTCAGCAAATTTGGAAAACTCAGCAGTGGCCACAGGACTGGAAAAGGTCAGTTTTCATCCCAATCCCAAAGAAAGGCAATGCCAAAGAATGCTCAAACTACTGCACAATTGCACTCATCTCACACGCTAGTAAAGTAATGCTCAAAATTCTCCAAGCCAGGCTTCAGCAATATGTGAACCGTGAACTTCCTGATGTTCAAGCTGGTTTTAGAAAAGGCAGAGGAACCAGAGATCAAATTCCCAACATCTGCTGGGTCATGGAAAAAGCAAGAGAGTTCCAGAAAAACATCTATTTCTGCTTTATTGACTATGCCAAAGCCTTTGACTATGTGGATCACAATAAACTGTGGAAAATTCTGAAAGAGATGGGAATACCAGATCACCTGATCTGCCTCTTGAGAAATTTGTATGCAGGTCAGGAAGCAACAATTTGAACTGGACATGGAACAACAGACTGGTTCAAAACAGAAAAAGGAGTACGTCAAGGCTGTATATTGTCACCCCGTTTGTTTAACTTCTATGCAGAGTACATCATGAGAAACGCTGGACTGGAAGAAACTCAAGTTGGAATCAAGACTGCCAGGAGAAATATCAGTAACCTCAGATATGCAGATGACACCACCCTTCTGGCAGAAAGTGAAGAGGAACTAAAAAGCCTCTTGATGAAAGTGAAAGTGGAGAGTGAAAAAGTTGGCTTAAAGCTCAACATTCAGAAAATGAAGATCATGGCATCCGGTCCCATCACGTCATGGCAAGTAGATGGGGAAACAGTGGAAACAGTGTCAGACTTTATTTTTATGGGCTCCAAAATCACTACAGATGGCGACTGCAGCCATGAAATTAAAAGATGTTTACTCCTTGGAAGGAAAGTTATGACCAACCTAGAGAGCATATTCAAAAGCAGAGACATTACTTTGCCAACAAAGGTCCGTCTAGTCAAGGCTATGGTTTTTTCCTGTGGTGATGTATGGATGTGAGAGCTGGACTGTGAAGAAGGCTGAGCCCCAAAGAATTGATGCTTTTGAACTGTGGTGTTGGAGAAGACTCTTGAGAGTGCCTTGGACTGCGAGAAGATCCAACCAGTCCATTCTGAAGGAGATCAGCCTTGGGATTTCTTTGGAAGGAATGATGCTGAAGCTGAAACTCCAGTACTTTGGGCACCTCATGCGAAGAGTTGACTCATTGGAAAAGACTCTGATGCTGGGAGGAATTGGGGGCAAGAGGAGAAGGGGGCGAAAGAGGATGAGATGGCTGGATGGCATCACTGACTCGATGGATGAGTCTTGGTGAACTCCGGGAGTTGGTAATGGACAGAGAAGTCTGGGGTGCTGTGATTCATAGGGTCGCAAAGAGTTGGACACGACTGAGTGACTGATCTGATCTGATCTGATGGCATAACTGGAGAAGGCAATGGCACCCCACTCCAGTACTCTTGCCTGGAAAATCCCATGGACGGAGAAGCCTGGTAGGCTGCAGTCCATGGTGTCACTAAGAGTCGGACATGACTGAGGGACTTCACTTTCCCTTTTCACTTTCATGCATTGGAGAAGGAAATGGCAATCCACTCCGGTGTTCTTGCCTGGAGAATCCCAGGGACAGGGGAGCCTGGTGGGCTGCCGTCTATGGGTTCGCACAGAGTCGGACACGACTTAAGTGACTTAGCAGCAGCAACAGTATGGCATAACTGAAAATGCTTGTGACCGTGTTCACCAGTTAAATGGTATCTTATTATTTAAGCCTTGTTCAGAAGCCAGTTCCCCCTCATCTAATTGACCTTTCCAGAAACCTGTACACTGTTTATGCCTGTGGTAACTCAACAGCTTAAAACATTACATTCCTGAAGTGGAATACTTTTGCCTCAAAGAGACACTTGATAATAAATGGCCTTACAATAAATGTTAAGGAAACACTAAAATAACTACATAACTCATCTGCTTTTTAAGAACAGCAATATAACCATGTCAGAGGCAGAACAACTGAAAATCAAGCAGATTACAAAAGTTTATAAAATCAAAACACATATACACACCCAAACCAAAACACAATGTTCTTCTCTAACATCTTTATAAATCTGAATATAGAAATATCCTAAAAATAGCACCGCCCCCAAATAAAACATCTAAATGTGGACTTAAGTCAACCTTTCTATTACGTATTAACTAAATACAAGTACCATACAGCATCTCTTGTGACCCAGCCTGAACCAATTTGCCTTCCTTCTATCTCAGAACCTTCACATGCACTGCTCTCAAAAGGTCACTGGTAAAGTGATAGGGAAGTTCTGGGCAGAAGGCTTACAAGTCTTAATAAACTCTTGCTGACTCAATGTAGCCTATGAACAATACAACAGGTACTCAGAAATTATTTTGTTGCTCATTTTAAATTCTTAAGCTCACTAACATTTATTGATTATAGGACTAACTGCAACTTAAAAACTTATTTATGAGGAACACTCCTCCCGCTGAACTAAGACTTGGAAGAATAACTATCTCCAAATAGACCTGGGGATGCTTATTAATATCAATATCAATGGAATATACAATTAATAAAATGTGAACTCTTGTATTACTAATTCACCACATATTCACTAAGCAAGTTCCATGTGCTGGACACCATTCCTAGGTTTGGAGGATACAGCCCAAAACAAAACAGACCCTCTCATGTAAACTTAAGGCTTTAGATTTCCTGAAGAAGTCACCTGAAAAAATTACATGTATTCACTCATATATATTTATACTTATCTGTGTATGCACAGAATACTCAGTAAATATAGTATGTATTTTACATTAATATGCATGGAAATTCTGAGAGCAATGTTATGAGAAATTTCACCCCATTAGATCCATTTAGATCCCAAAAAACTACACTAAAACCTTTTGACAGTGTGGATTACAACAAACTGTGGGAAATTCTTAAAAGAGACAGGAATACCAGACTACCTGACTTGCCGTCTGAGAAACGTGCATGCAGGTCAAGAAGCAACAGTCAGAACTGGACATGGAACAACAGACTGGTTCAAAATTCAGAAAGGAGTACATCAGGCTGTATATTGTCACCCTGCTAACTTAACTTATATGCAGAGTACATCACACAAAATTCCAGTCTAGATGAATCACAAGCTGGAATCAAGACTGCCAGGAGAAATATCAATAACCTTAGACATGTAGATGACATCATTCTAATGGCAGAAAGCCAAGAGAACGAAAGAGTCTCTTGATGAAGGTGAAAGAGAGTGAAAGAGATGGCTTAAAACTCAACATTCAAAAAACTAAGATCATGGCATCTGGCCCCATCACTACATGGCAAATAGATGGGGAAAAAGTGGAAACAGTGATAGACTTTATTTTCTTGGGCTCCAAAATCACTGCAGATGGTGACTGTAGCCATGAAATTAAAAGATGCTTTCTCCTTGGAAGAAAAGCTATGATAAACTAGACAGCGTATTAAAACGCAGAGACATTACATTGCCAACAAAGGTCCGTCTAGTCAGAAGCCATGGTTTTTCCAGTAGTCACACAGGATGTAAGAGCTGGACCATTAAAAAGGCTGAGCACCAAACAGATGATGCTTTTGAACTGAAGAGCTGGAAAAGACTCTTGAGAGTCCCTTGGACAGCAAGGAGATCAAACCAGTCAATCCTAAAGGAAATCAACCCTGAATATTCATTGGAAGGAGTGTTGCTGAAGCTGAAGCTCCAATACTTTGGCCATCTGATGCGAAGCGCCAACTCCTGGGAACAGACCCTGATGCTGGGAAACACTGAAGGCAGGAGAAGGGGACCACAGAGGATGCAAAGAGTCGGACATGACTGAGCAACTGAACAACAACAACAACAATAAGATTCATTTATTTTCCTGGAGAAATACAATTCTCTGTAATAAAGATCAAAGGGAATATGGACTTGAGTATAAAAATAATTTATCTAGCTTTCAGAGTAGTAATAATGGATGAAGTGGTCATGTCTCAATTTATTTGTATTGTGCTTAACTAGTAAATTTAATAATCAGTAGACTGAGCCTATGCAAAAGAAATACAGTGCTAAAATTTATTACACATAAGGCTTGAGTTTAAGTCATCTGTAAATAGCTTTAGAGGGAAATCAAAATCAAAAGTAAATAAAAGGTAAAATAATAACTTTCAACCAATTAACTGCAATCCACAAAATTATATCAGTCCTGAAGAGTTTATCGTCTAGTATGTAAACACACAAGGTGAATCAATTTAAAGTTATTATTATACAAAGAGAGTCTCAAAGGTTTGTTTCCTTATGGTATATTTTCTCTTTTCAGATAGGCATCAAATCATAAGATGTTCAAATTATGCTAGTGACACAGAGCACACTTTTTTTAAAAAGTTCAAAAGCAGAACTAAGAGTTAAATTGAGCCTTCATCAATACGATTACTAATTTCAAACACTCATCAACTGAAAGTTCCTCCTATGTATTAGAAAGAGGTACTACAGATCAGATCAGATCAGATCAGTCACTCAGTCGTGTCCGACTCTTCGACCCCATGAATCGCAGCACGCCAGGCCTCCCTGTCCATCACCAACTCCCAGAGGTCACCCAGATCCACATCCATCGAGTCAGTGATGCCATCCAGCCATCTCATCCTCTGTCGTCCCCTTCTCTTACTCCTTGGAAGGAAAGTTATGACCAACCTAGATAGCATATTCAAAAGCAGAGACATTACTTTGCCAACAAAGGTTCACCTAGTCAAGGCTATGGTCTTTCCTGTGGTCATGTATGGATGTGAGAGCTGGACTGTGAAGAAGGCTGAGCGCCGAAGAATTGATGCTTTTGAACTGTGGTGTTGGAGAAGACGCTTGAGAGTGCCTTGGACTGAAAGGAGATACAACCAGTCCATTCTGAAGGAGATCAGCCCTGGATTTCTTTGGAAGGAATGATGCTAAAGCTGAAACTCCAGCATTTTGGCCACCTCATGCGAAGAGTTGACTCATTGGAAAAGAGGTACTACATAGATGTTCAAAGAATTGCATTTAGACTATTACTTTAGGAATTTAATGATTACCTAACCTAAGAGCTAATATCAGAGGAAAGGAGGAAAAGGAAGAGGATGAAAAAAGGAGATTAAAAAAAAGGAAGAGAGGGAGGCAGGAAAATTAACAGGGAGAATAGGAGATTTAGGACTCTGTTGTGGCTTTTGCTGGCTTTATTTCAAATGCAGAATCTTTTCTTTCTGTTTTCAAGAACCTTTAAGACTATGCTATTTTCCTGCTGAATAAAGTAAAAGAATATAGCCATGAAAAATATGAATTGGCTTGATTATAGTAAGCAGAAACATGTATCTCAAAAAGTTAAATGTCTTCTTCTTTGACCTAATTTTCAAATACATTCCATATCAAGTCAACAATGAATACACATGGAAATCAATTTTTACAATGATGCTATTCCTCCATCATACAAAACACTGATTTTCAAGTTCTTTGATTTGATTCCTTCCCTTGAAAGACATTCTTTTTTAATGCATAGTGACTTCAAAGTGGAAGAAATATGAATTTTGTAATTTCAAATGTCTCCCATTCCAAAGATTCAAAGATAATTTTTAGAATCTTAGATGATATAGTAGACCAGATCTTCTTGTTTATAGATTAAATAACATAGAATTTTTTTTTTTTTTTAACGTTCTCTTCTCTCTTTGGCACAGAAAAAACAAATACCTCTGGTATGAACTGAATTGGCTGCCCTCAAATTTGTATAATGAAACCTCAAAACCCAGTGCAATTGTACTTGGAGACAGACCCTAGAAGTAGGTAAAAGTTAAGTAAGGTCACTAGGGTGGGGCCATTATCTGATAGAAGTGGTGTCCTTATAAGAAGGGGGAAGAGGCCAGAGCACACTTTTTCCACACAAGCACTGAGAAAAGGTCATGTGAGGGCACAGGAAGAAGGCAACTGTACATAAGCCAGGAAGAGAAATCACACCAGAAACAGAACTTTTTAGCACCTTGACCAAGGACTATAAGCCTTCAGAATTATAAAAAAAAAAATCTATTGTTTAAGTCGCCCAGTCTGTGGTATTTTGTTATGGCTGCCCAAGAAGACTATATAGTCTCTAAAAATGAAAATATTCTATTTTTGAAATAGTTTCACTCTATCAATGATCCAGCTGGTAGTTGTTACAATGATGATTCATTTATAAAGAGAAACACTTGGGACAATTTGAAAACTAATTTACTCAAAATTATTTATATGTATCTCTGTGTTATTCCAAATTAAATTATCATTTAGAAATAACATAAAGCTTTGAACCCTAAGAGATATCCTCTGCTGTCCTGATTCTGAGTGCGAGGGGACAATGTCAACAGAGAAGTCACTGAAGGAATTTAAATAATCTCAGCCTCACTGGGAAACAGCAGCATAGAAATCTTGAAGTAGAAATGCTGACTCTTTTGAAACCAAACAGCATTTGCTCTACATGCTGAAGCAAATTTCTGTGGCACTCTCTCTTGTTCTTGTACCATGTTAGATTATAAAAAATTGTTTTTCTTTGATGCCAACCTTAAAATTCAGAGGCGAGGCCATATATCCACATTTGGCAATCACTCTGTTAGGACTTGTATGTTCTCAGCGGCAAGAACTGATTTATTAGTTCACAGGGTGACTAGTACTTCCACAGGATTCACCTTTTCAGATGAGGATAAAGCCACTTTTATTTTTCAACAAATCTGTAGGATACTTATAAATTAAGGACAATTTTTTAAAACTCTTGAAAGTGTGTGTTTAAATACAAATATGCAAACATAGTTTATACATACATATACTGTAATAAAAGTATATTATAGTGCATCCAAGATTATTGAACTGTGACCACGTTTCTTAACTACCATTTCTTGAGAGCATCCCTGTGCCAGGCACTCTATCAGGCACTCAACTTAATTCCCTCATTTCATTATCAGCACTCCATGAGGTAGAGATCATTATCCAATACTAAGATGAGAAAACAAAATTTCACAGAGGTTAAATAATCACCCAAATTCTTTCAACTTAAAAGTTCCAGAACTAGGATTTATGCCTAAGTTTCTCTGAATTCACAGATTTCTAAGAATGTTCCTTTTCCCCAATCTTAAGGAACTATAAACTAACAAAAAAGCACTGCTTACAGTATAATCCTCAATATTTAAATCATCTTAATCCACACAGATGTGGTCGCAACATTTTATAAAACTTGTGGGATTAATCATAACACTAGCTGAGGAGTTCATTATGACTATCAATTTTCTACAAAGTATAGGACAGAGTAATGCAATCACTGTATAGTGAATACGACCTCGGGGTACATTAGAAAACTCGTGTACATTAGAAAACCTTATAGTATGTGTATTCTTTCTCTCCAGAATCATTCCTGAAATTTACTTTAAGTAGAAGCACTTGATTACCATTACATGGTAAAATAATTATGCTACTACTCGTTAAAAAAAAACAAAAAAAACTACCCATTCTCTTATGCTCTTCCTCTATATCCAATTGGATATCTATCAAAATTCCTGAAACCCAGTAAATATAGGGAAGAATTTATTATGAGGATCATTATTTCCCTTCTCAAACTCTGTATTCAAACCACCGAGGGTCCAGTCTGAAGTAATTTTCTTTCATTTTAAAGCCAACTTATAAAATAAGAATGTAAGCTTAATATCGGGGAAGGCAATGGCACCCCACCCCAGTACTCTTGCCTGGAAAATCCCATGGATGGAGGAGTCTGGTAGGCTCGTCCATGGGGTCGCTAAGAGTCGGACACGACTGAGCGACTTCACTTTCACTTTTCACTTTCATGCACTGGAGAAGGAAATGGCAACCCACTCCAGTATTCTTGCCTGGAGAACCCCAGGGATGGGGGAGCCTGGTGGGCTGCCGTCTATGGGGTCGCACAGAGTCGGACACGACTGAAGCGACTTAGCATATAGGGTATATTTCCACTTATTGCAGTGTAAAAGTGATAATGTTCAAAACTTATGGAAACTCTTGAAATGAATGAACTCCTCATTCCCTAAAACTTGTTCACAGATAGGTTTCAGAGTTCAATATGTTCCATGTATCACATAGAAGTTTCACAAATAATTTTCCACATTAAACAGATTAATTTTTACAGGACTTCTGGAAGCTTAACATACAAGGTGCATTCTGTCTGTCTAGAAAAGCCCAAGATAGGATTATCCAAATATTACCCTTAAAATAGGCATTGTGCCTCCCTAATCAGGCTTCCTCTACACCACTCCTCTTAAAAAGCCACTCCTATCCCATGACATGAGCTGGCCATGTGACATGCTTTAGCCAATGAAATGTTAAGAGGTAGTGACATACACGGCCTCTAAACAGCAATTTAAAAAGCCCAGATGCCTGGCTCCCACTGCCACAAGACTTGTGCATCCCAGAGAGGCTGTCCTTCAGCTCTGGTCCAGGAATGAAGAGGACATGGAGCAGAGTGGCAACAGATTCATCAGGAACATGAACATGAGTGAGAAAGAAACTTTTACTGCTATAAAACACTAAGATTTAGGGACTCCGTTTAATTAAACAAAGCTTTGCTTAAGCTGACTAAAACAGCATTATTTCCCAGATTTACTGAACCCTGGGAATCATTTTGCTAGGTAACATTTTCCAAGATTTGTTTCCTAAATTACTCCTGATTTTGAATGGCATATTTTCTATTAGTTAATACTGTACTTATGATGAACATATATGTATACTAGAAGTATAAAGTGTCAGTTTTCTTAAATTTTATCAGCATTTTCTGTCAGTATCTGCTTACAGTCAATAAAAATACTTTACTGATATAATCTAATTAACATTCAGAGATCAAAGATCAGATGGCTACTTAAGTCAAGACTGCCATACAATGGCATATTAATGATTTAGTTCTCTGAATAGGTAATATAAAAGGTCCTGTTTTATTTTCTATATATATATTCATATTTAAAAAACTCAGAATATTGCCACAAATTTAATTGTCTTTAAATCTCACTATTAGAATTAGTAATTGAGAACATATTTGAAATTATAGTATAGATATTCAAATTTTCTGTAGTCTATTCTGCTGACCCAATAAAACCACAGTCAATGGTATCCTAACTGCCATTCATAAATCCAGAATTTGTACTTCTGACTTATTATGTCCTAAAGGATAGTACAAAAATGAGGAGAAATAACTAAATCTCAGTCTTCTCACTGGCAATAAGATTTTGTTGGTGTTTCAATATCCAAGTAAACACACTTACAAGTTAATGGCATTTATTTTTACAATGCAAACAATCCTAGACTGTAACATTCAGAAGAATGGTTCAGAGGCCTTAACATATCATAAAATCATAAAAACAACATTCAGTCATATATTTACTAAAACAAAAAAGCACACACAGATTTTCTAGACAGACCTAACAGGCTATCAAAAATACTTAAGAAGAGAAAAAATATTTAAGTTTATCATGAATTGAAAATTTGAAGAATAAGTGCATGTCCTGAAAATTGCAACTAAATAATATTTACTATTTTTGTTCATTTTATGTCACATTCCTTGGTCTTATAAATCATCAGTTCACCATAAAGTATTCAAACATCAGTAAACCAATCACACGTTTTTATTCCCAGACTGAGAAAACTCTATGCATTTAAGTAATCATTATTAAAATTAATCCTAAAATATTCCAAAGGAAGCAGTTTTGAATACAACTTATGTACAAAGGACAGAATTATAGTATGTGAGTTTCAAAGTTTGATATAATTTACCACATGCATGTATTTTAAAATCTCAACTTTTTCTTCATTGTGTGGTTTTCATATTCAAAATAGTTTTATGGTACTGCTACATCTGCTTCTATTATTTTTAATAGTTTTTTTTAAGCTCCCATAATGCTTTTTGATACTGATTCACTTTTCATTTAATGCCAAAAGCAATACAAAAAGCTTTGAGGGAACAAACCAATGTAATATTTACTAAGACATGTATTCTCTAGATAACTGGGGACTTCAATAAATTGACTTCTTACCAATAATAGCCCATTACATTGGAGAAACAAGCCAGGGATTCTGAAAGAGTTAATTTTTAAAAATTAATTACTTTAAAGGAAAATTTAACTTACTTGATAATAGAGATTACATGTCACTTTTAAAATAGTAATAAAATTGACAAGTAAAAATACACAATTATCACACTTCCCTGATCAATACGGAAGGTGAATCCACCAGATGCGAAAAAGTTAAGACCAGCTGATACCACATAGCTCTTGACTGCTTCACTGCTTCCAGGTAAATAAGTAAGATGCACCATGGGGCTGCTCTTACCGGTCAAGTCAAGACTTTCCATTGTGATGTCAATGGACCATCAGAACTTCCAACTTCTGTGATGCAGCAGGATTCTGTGGAGGACCCATAGCAAAGTGATTAAAATGGTGAGTCAGAAGCCCTTTACAACTATACTGACACTTAGTCTCCTTTAGCAAAATCATCCCTAAATAAGATGTATTAACAGCCAACCAATCAAAATCAGGAAAATGATTAAACATCCCTAGACTAACACTACTGAGGAAAAAAAAGACCTAAAGTATTTATTGTCAACTTTAATTTAACAAAAAGATGATTACTAAAATTACTCAATGGGAATACTGAGGCCAAAGTTACAGAGACAAAGAATTACAGGCAATTACTTCTTAGTTTGCTGACTAAATTCAGGTATAGAGTTACAGGCAAATCCTCTGGAAAAACATGGAATTAAAATGACATCCTGACTAAAGTCAAGTTATTTGAAATGACTGGTTCAACCAAACCAGTTAAAGCTTAACCACAATTAAGCTATGGTTCAGATGCTTATATTTTATCTTTTAAAGATGAGTGAAGCCAAGATAGTTATTTTATTAAGGGGTGGGGGAACACATACAAATAGAGAAAAGCTGTTATAAATTACTTTCTAACTACATATGATGAAATAAAAGAGGACTGAAATCAAGTGTACAAATTAAATAAAATTTTATATTAAGACTGCAAATATAGACATATACCTAAATTATAATTGTTTGTGAATTTTTTATTTTTAATGTTTCCAATTTATTTATTTTTAATTAGTTTATTTATTTTAATTGGAGGCTAATTACTTTACAATATTGTAGTGGTTTTTGCCATACATTGACATGAATCAGCCATGGGAATACATGTGTTCCCCATCCTGAAACTCCCTCCCACCGCTCTCCCCATCTCATCTCTCAGAGTCATCCCAGTGCAATGGCCCTGAGTGCCCTGTCTCATCCATCAAACCTGGGCTGGCGATCTATTTCACATGCAGTACTATACATGTTTCAATGCTATTCTCTCAAATCATCCCACTCTCACCTTCTCCCACAAAGTCCAAAAGTCTGTGTCTCTTTTGCTGTCTCATATATAGGGTCATCATTAATACAGACATGTACCTAAATTATAATTTTTTTTAATTAAGCTATTTCAGTTTCTATGTGAGACACATTCATTTAGTTTCTCAAGTGCTTCATATGGTAATACTAAATCACATTCAACTAAGACATAATTTCCTACTCCCTTGTATATTATGACAATATATTTCTTTACAATCAGTAGGCTACAACATACTTTGGAAACTGGGTATCACTTACTGGCTACTGCTTGATCAATATTGTTAGTCATTTTATGTGTTAGCCAAAGTTTTTTTTCAGCTACTACAATATGGAAGAACTCACTCTTATACATTAAATATCAAAATATTAAATATCAAAAATGTGTAATGATTCATTTGAGTAATCCTAACTAGATGTAGATAATTCAGTTGTCACCCAATGCTACAGAAGAAAACAATAACCAGAAAGAATAAAATATTGAATGGTCTTACATGGCTCCTCACAAGATACTACTCATTTATCCACATTTTTTAGAACAAGGGTATGGATGAAAGAAGAAATCCAGATCTCTGAAGAAAATTAAGGGGACACATGAATGCTTACAAATTAAATGCTTATGAAGGAAGCATACAATTCCAAAAACTGATTAAATAAATGAGTCTCTCCTTAATTATGATAAACTAGACAGCTAACATCAAAACTGCTATTTTAAGAAAATGACATACACTATCTCATATATTTATGTCCATGCTTTTTCTTCATATAAATTTATAAAAGCCACTATCAAGAACCATTAAAAGAAAAATTATGAAATAGGTAAAAATCATGAATATCTATAAATAACTATGAAGTAAATAAACTGGTATAAACTTTTAAAAAATGAATTTAATTCATACTGCCACAATTGGGAGAGATGACACCACTCTCATGGCAGAAAGCAAAGAACTAAAGAGCCTCTTGATGAAAGTGAAAGAGGAGAGTGAAAAAGCTGACTTAACATTCAAAAAAACCAAGATCATTGCATCCAGCCCCATCACCTCATGGCAAATAGATGGGCAAACAATGGAAACAGTGACAGATTTGGCCCCAAAATCACTGCAGTTGGTAATTAAAAGATGCTTGCTCCCTTAGAAGAAAACCTATGACAGACTTAGGCAGCATATTAAAAAGCAGAGACATCACTTTGCTGACAAAGGTTCATATAGTCAAAGCTATGGTTTTTCTAGTAGTCATGAACGGACGTGAGAGTTGGACCATAAAGAAAGCTGAGCGCCGAAGAATTGATGCTTTTGAACTGTGGCATTGGAGAAGACTCTTGAGAGTGACTCCCGTGGATTGCACAGAGATTAAACCAGTCAACCCTAAAGGAAAATCAATCCTGAATATTCATTGGAAGGACTGAGGCTTAAGCTGAAGCTCCAATACTTTAGCCACCTGATGCGAAGAACTGACTCCTTAGAAAAGACCCCGATGCTGGGAAAGACTGAAGGTAAGAGAAGAAGGGGATGACAGAGGATGAATGGTTGGATGGCATCACTGAATCAAGGGACATGAGTTTGAGCAAGCTCCAGGAGTTGGTGATGGACAGGGAAGCCTGGCGTGCTGCAGTCCTGGAGTTAGAGAGTCAGACATGACTGAGCAACTGAACTGATAACTGCCACAATTGGGAGCTGCTGCTGCTAAGTCGCTTCAGTCGTGTCCGACTCTGTGCGACCCCATAGACGGCAGCCCACCAGGCTCCCCTCTCCCTGGGATTCTCCAGGCAAGAACACAGGAGTGGGTTGCCATTTCCTTCTCCAATGCATGAAAGTGAAAAGTGAAAGTGAAGTTGCTCAGTCGTGTCTGACTCTTAGTGACCCCATGTACTGCAGCCTACCAGGCTGCTCCATCCATGGGATTCTCCAGGCAAGAGTACTGGAGTTGGGTGCCATTGCCTTCTCCCACAATTGGGAGAGGAGGGTCCAAAATTAACTTTGATAGTGTGGGTTTAATTCTTGGCATGCTGCAGTCCATGGGGTTCCCAAAGACTGGGATACAACTTAGCAACTGAACAACAACAAATTTTTATTTTAGTTTGGAGATTTGCTTACCTTTTAGTTTAAGAAGTGAGTGCAGGCTATCTGAGAAATAAAGTATGTTCTATCCTATGTACAGAAAGAAGTTCTGTTAGGAGATCAAAAACAATCACTAATCTTACGGTACGTTTACTGATTTGTTTCTATAATCAAACATATAACCCTCAAATAGAACAAATCTATACTTTACTTTGATTATTGTTCAATAATTTATCACATGGGATGTAAATATCTACGGATAAAGTAGGCAGGGAGAGGAAGGAGGTTGATTACACTATAACCAATAAGGATTTTAAAACTCAGGATAACAAAGAAATCATGCTGGACTTAACTAACTTAGGACAGGACAGCCAGGGAATAAGCCAAAGAACAAAGGTCAATTTCAAGGCTGAAGATCCTGCCTGAGACAGACTCCCTTTGAGTTCTGAGCCACACTGAGACTCCAGATTTTATCTGGCTATTACAAATGCCCACATGGTAACTTCAGAAAAGCAGTTTCAGCACAAGCTGTTCTGTCTGCATTTAAGTTACAAGGTGACTTCATAAAATGTTCGGATTTGATGGAAATGGGCAGCTGTGTGAGGTGTCAGAAGGACAGGTGGGCAAGAAGTGGAAATGTCTAAGGGGGTAATACAATCCTGCAGAATGGTGACTTGTGTGTGTATGCCCTTAGACCAAAGCCAGGGGAGGTTTTCAACTGAGCCACCCCATGCCTGTCTGTGTTCTCTGGGTCACAGGGTGCTTCCTCTCAGCCCTGCCTTCCACCCAAACAGGGCCTTGGATTCCCAACTCCTAAGGACTTCAGTCCCACTAGCTCATTAAGAACCTGCTCCTTTTCCAAGGCCCATTTCCCACCCATGAAACTGCCTCCCACAGGATGTACACCAAGCCAGGCCTGAACTGCCACAGCTCAGAATTCCTTCTGAGAAACTATCATGGCAGGTGGGAGTGCTAACTTTAAATTATCTATTGTTTACCTCTTAGCCACAAATAGGACATCTAACTTGCCATCTGCAAAACCCATCATAAAGACCTGGCCTAAGCAACCGTTGAAATATCCCAAAGCAACTGGCTTCTTGATGGTTTACACACTGCCCCTTGGGGTACTATGTTTTGAAAGCTTATTATACTAAAAAAAATGAGATGCCACTTTTTACAATGCGATAGGCTCCCTCATTAGTGCTGATGTCCAATGTAATATTCAAGGCATATCATGGCAAAATCCCGTTTGAGGCCAACATTGTATGTTTTGTACCCTGATGTCACTACAACCTAGTCAGTGCAGAAGAAACTCCAGGCAACCATGCTGCCCACTTACATGGAAGAATATTTAATCCCCATGAATGACTGCTTTTCTGATGTTTTCATCAATTCTCTGGGTAATACATTAAGCTTTAACTAACTCATTTTCATACATAACCGTAATTCAATCAAGCTCAATAAAAGTCATTCTGAACTGCAATTATTTGCTAAGGAACAATTTCATTCAAATGAAAAAAAAAAAAAAAACAAAGCAAAAACAAAAACTTGCCAGGCATGATACAATGCATGGTACAGACTGCCTCAATTTATGGAGCCAGAAACAACAACAAAATTAACCAAACTGTTAGAGAAGGAAATAATATTTTTCCATCTTCCTGAAAATAGAATATTCATGCTTTTACACTGGAAGAAAAGCAAAATGGAAACCCAAGAAAGCAGATTTTAAAATTATTATTTTCAATTATGTTTATGCTCTGAAAGAGGCTACATTTCTAATCTAAGACTTAGTATAACCTCTGCAAGTCAAAACTAGTCCAGGTCACAAATAACAGTCTTAATATACGCTCTTTAACTCAGTCTTCCACTGGCTTTCTCCATTTTCCCAGCAATATGTATTCCGATCTCCACTTTACAAAGTAGGTGTTCTCTACAAGATTTTTCCTGTCTTGAAGCTACTTCCTCAATTCACCATCTTATAAACTCTATGTTTACAAGTAAAATGTAAATGTTGTTTAAAAATAAAAACTAAATACAAATGCCAAGCTCTTACTTCTATGTAAATGTATCATATTTGTAGTCCAAAAAAACTCATTAACTAAAGCTTTCTCAGCCTTGTGTGTGCATAAGGTCCCCTACTCACCCCCAAGTATTTAATGTTCTTTTCATCTCCTCAGTAGTAGTACCAGGCACATTGCAAAATAATATAGTACTGAAAATGCATACCGGCTGTTATGCAATTTTGGTCAATCAATTCCACACCTCAGGTCGTGGTATAGCAGAGGACAAAGGATGTTTTTTTCTAAAAATGATAAGCTCCGGTTAAATCATTTGCTGAAATAAACTACCTTTATGCAGACAAAGATAAATGCTTGGAAATATATAATACATATGCTTGTTTTAAAAGAGTTGTCTTTTTTCATAATTCTTATTGTCACTGTCTTCATTTTATTATTTTATTTTATTAAGGTATGAAAAAAGACAACACTTTTGTTAAAATCACCCACCTTGCCTGTCTTTACAGCTGAAGCTTATTTCACAGGCATTCCTGCTCAGGCACCAATCCTTAACAGAAATTACAAGTGTCAGCTACACTGAAAATGGAAATTTCTAAAAAGAAAATGCAAATCTGAAGTATCTTTGTTATCACCTTCCCATCCCCACTCTTACATTTCCTCATGACCCAGAGTCTTTCACAGTTAACAAACCTTAAACATAGTTAAAAAAAAAAGGCAAAAACAGCCTTAAGAGTTCACTAGATAGTAACAGTAAAGCAAAGTAACTATTAACACAAGTCATTACCATCTGTCCATCTGTTTGGAATTCCCAAAAAGGTATAGAAAAACTCTAGCATTCATTGATAGACCTCCTAAAATAACACGAAGAAAGATTTGGAAATCCTCTCCCCTTCAGTAGTCAGTATTGACCAGTTATAAAACTACACTTTAAAAACTACCTTCAAACTATCTACATGCCAAGAGTACAAAGATGCAAATGAGATTGCTATTTTCTGGAAGCTAATGATCCAGACAGGTAATCACACTCATACACACACACACACACACACACACAGTTACACAGTAACAGAAAGAAATGTGTAATGTCAAAATGGTAAGCAGAGAATTTCCCCAAAGTTAGATTGTGCAAGGACATCTTTATATAGGAAATGAAGAGGATGGAGAAGGGTGTCATGGGCACAGACCCAGATGGGGCCCAAGTTCATTATGCAGGAAGGGGCAGGAGGCAGATTTGGGCTTACATCAGACAGTGGAACATGAAATGTAGGCAAATTCTTTTTTTTTTTCTCTTCTTTTTTTCTCTCTCCATAGTCTCATAAACAGCAGAGCACAGTTAGCAGCATGCTGTTTTGCAAAGCATACTGACCTTAGGGCCAAACCTGTATCCCTCATTCACTTACTCCCCTGCCACTGTGAGCCAATTCCTGAGACTCTCTGAGCCTCCACTCCTCATCGACAGAAGGATAACAATTCCTACACCTCAACAGGTTGCCTTAAATTATTAGAAGATGTCATAAATACAAAGGGTTTGGCACATAGGAAGTGCTCAATAAATGTTAGTGAGCACACTAGAGTTAAAAACTAGGTGGGAGAAAAGCAATAAAAAAAGTAACATTGTGAATATGCTGAAGTTTGCTTTGAATATTCTCAGTATTTGAATACTAAGTAAATTGCTACTGTTGCTGCTGCTAAGTTGCTTCAGTTGTGTCCGACTCTGTGTGACCCCAAAGATGGCAGCCCACCAGGCTACACCATCCCTGGGATTCTCCAGGCAAGAACAGTGTTTCAAAAAGGTAGATTTTGTTTTAATATAGGTAGTTTTAACATATGTTTAATTCTGACAGTCTGAACAACCACTTTTTACTCCTACCAATTTCAAGCTACATTAACTGATTTGATAATGTGGACATTTTATTTTAATGTTCCTTTGCCGTTAAGACTGTTGTTTCAGGGACCATGGTGCACCTATGAATTTCTGCAGTTTCCATAAGTAGAGGTGGAAAATGAGCTGGCATTAGTCTAGTCAGATGGTTTGGCAGGGAGGCCCTGAATGCCTCTTTTATACTCTTGTGAACTATGTAAATGTGACTTTGACCTTCTCAGGCAGGGGAAATGGCACATTTAAGGCAGAAAGAGTTTCACTTCCAGGAGGAGTATAAAAACATGCTTGCCAGCAGCTATATTAGGCACACTGACAGGGGACCCCCAGGTACTTTGGGAAGATTCATTAGCTCTATCAAGCTACTAAGCTGGAAAGTATAAATTTAAGATAATCCTAGCTCTGTGGGATATCGCATATCCACATTACTGTGGCACTGCTTGGTCCAAGTAAACCTTGGCCTACACACCTGAGGAAGTAGCCTGTATCTTCAAGGAGGGGTTCTGTGAATTAAATTCCCTGGAGGAATCTCAGGACTATCTTGTCCTTTTAGGTAAGAAAGGATTCCTTTAATCAGCATTCACAATAGACAGAATCATACTCTTAGTCCAAAGTCAGTTGATAAAAAAAAGGAAGTCAGTTGTGAGCAATTTATATAATTTTAAATGGAAACAATCAAAAAACATTCTGTTCCAAGAAGTAAAGGACACTGATCTTTCCCTTTTCGCCTGTATTACTTAAATTGCACAAAGACAATTTAAAGAAAAATAATGTACAATTCTGTCATTTAAAAATCACATCTCTATTAAAATTTATATTATGTTATTAAAAAACCATACTATCCAAAAAGAGTTCTTGTCCCTTTCAGGTGTGCCTAAAGGATAAGTAGCAAGTAGTTCTGAAGCAGAAAGACTCTAGTTCCAGATGTGTTGATTCCAAGAACATTTTCTGATCAGTCAGTCAGTTCAGTTGGCTCAGTTGTGTTTGACTCTGTGACCCCATAGACTGCAGGATGCCAGGCCTCCCTGTCCATCATCAACTCCTGGAGTTTATTCAAACTCACATCCATTGAGTCGGTGATGCCATCCAACCATCTCATCCTCTGTCATCACCTTCTCCTCCCGCCTTCCATTTTTCCCAGCATCAACGTCTTTTCCAGTGAGTCAGTTCTTCGCATCAGGTGGACAAAGTATTGGAATGTCAGCTTCAGCATTAGTCCTTCCCATGAATATTCAGGACTGATTTCCTTTAGGATGGACTGGTTGGATCTCCTTACTGTTGGACTGGTTGAATCTCCTTGCTGCCCAAGGGACTCTCAAGAGTCTTCTCCAACGCCACAGTTCAAAAGCATCAATTCTTCAGCACTCAGCTTTCTTTGTAGTCCAGCTCTCACATTCATACATGACTACTGGAAAAACAATAGTTTTGACTAGATGGACCTCTGTTGGCAAAGTGATGTCTCTGCTTTTTAATATGCTGTCTATGTTAGTCATAACTCTTCTTCCAAGAAGCAAGTATCTTTTAATTTCATAGCCACAGTAACCAATTGCAGTGATTTTGGAGCCCCCAAAAATAAAGTCTGTCACTGTTTCCACTGTTTCCCCATCTGTTTGCCATGAAGTGATGGGGCCAGATGCCATGATCTTCGTTTTCTGAATGTTGAGTTTTAAGCCAACTTTTTCACTCCCCTCTTTCACCTTCAAGAGGCTCTTTAGTTCTTCTTCACTTTCTGCCATAAAGGGTGGTGTCATCTGCACATCTGAGGTTATTGATATTTCTCCTGGCAATCTTGATTCCAGTTTGTGCTTCATCCAGTCCAACATTTCTCATGATGTACTCTGCATATAAGTTAAATAACCAGGGTGACAATATACAACCTTGATGTACTCCTTTCCCAAGTTGAAACCAGTCTGTTGTTCCATGTGCAACTCTCACTGTTGCTTCTTGACCTGCGTACACATTTCTCAGGAGGTAGGTCAGGTGGTCTGGTATTCCCATCTCTTTCAGAATTTTCCACAGTTTATTGTGATCCACACAGTCAGAGGCTTTGGTGTAGTCAGAAGGCAGAAATAGATGTTTTCTGGAACTCTCTCACTTTTTCGATGATCCAACAAATGTTGGCAATTTGATCTCTGGTTCCTCTGCCTTTTCTAAAACCAGCTAGAACATTGGAAGTTGACAGTTCATGTTCTGTTGAAGCCTGGCTTGGAGAATTTTGAGCATTACTTTACTAGCGTGTGAGATGAGTGCAACTGTGCGGTAATTTGAGCATTCTTTGGCATTGCCTTTCTTGGGATTGGAATGAAAACTGACCTTTTCCAGTCCTGTGGCCACTGCTGAGTTTTCCAGATTTGCTGGCATATTGAATGCAGCACTTTCACAGCATCATCTTTCAGGATTTGAAATAGCTCAACTGGAATTCCATCACCTACACTAGCTTTGTTCATAATGATGCTTCCTAAGACCCACCTGACTTCACATTCCAGGATGTCTGGCTCCAGGTGAGTGATCACACCATCGTGATTATCTGGGTCGTAAAGATCTTTTTTGTACAGTTCTTCTGTGTATTCTTGCCACCTGCTTAATATCTTCTGCTTCTGTTAGGTCCATACCATTTCTGTCCTTTATTGAGCCCAGCTTTGCATGAAATGTTCCCTTGGTATGTCTAATTTTCTTGAAGAGATCTCCACTCTTTCCTATTCTATTGTATTCCTCTATTCCTTTGCATTGATCACTGAGGAAGGCTTTCTCATCTCTTTTTGCTATTCTTTGGAACTATAATGGGTATATCTTTCCTTTTCTCCTTTGCCTTTTGCATCTCTTCTTTTCAGAGCTATTTGTAAGGTTCTTCAGATAACCTTTCTTTTTCTTGGGGATGGTCTTGATCACTGCCTCCTGTACAACGTCATGGATCTCTGTCCATAGTTGTTCAGGCACTCTAACAGATCTAATTCCTTGAATCTATTTGTCACTTCCACTGTATAATCATAAGGGATTTGATTTAAGTCATCCTGATATCATGACACAAAGGAATCTGTTCAAAAACGATCCACAGTGAAGTGTTAATACACTCCCTTTTGATACACTCCCTTTTGAAGTTATTTATTCACAAAGCAGTTACTCCTAGAACTGCTGTTGCTAATGCTGCTAAATCGCTTCAGTCGTGTCCAAGTCTGTGCAACGCCATAAATGGCAGCCCACCAAGCTTCCCTGTCCCTGGGATTCTCCAGGCAAGAACACTGGAGTGAGTTGCCATTTCCTTCTCCAATGCTTGAAACTGAAAAGTGAAAGTGAAGTCGTTCAGTCGTGTCCAACTCTAGTGACCCCATGGACTGCAGGCCACCAGGCTCCTCCGTCCATGGGATTTTCCAAGCAAAAGTACTGGAGTGGGGTGCCATGAACAAATAATACTATATAATAATTAGCTACATTAAACCAGAAAGAGCCAAGAAACTGCCCGTAGAGGAAAACAAGAGAAATCAATTACAACCTTTCCACAGCTGAAACCAAAAGGTTAAGTGACTGGACAGAAGGCATTCAGCTAGTGTGTGGCCAAGCTGGACAACACTCTGTGATTCCACACTGCCTGCTGCCCCTGTAGGATATGATGTTAGCCCTGACTTGAGACCCCATTCCATCGTGGAATCCCAGAAAGCTGAAGGGAGTCAGTCTTCACTCAGTTAAACCACACACTCAGTTAAACCACACAGCAAGCTAGATGCAGAGCTAGCTAGAACCAAGGGCTCCTGCTTTTGGTCTGTGCACTGTCCCTAGGTACAACGCTCCCTTCTGGGCTGTCCTCAGTCAGTTTGATCTGAAGGCAGGTGGCTCCAGACCAGATGATGCTAGATCCCTACTCTTCTTCCTCTGTTCTTCCACTGTAGCAACATTTCAGGGCTGTCAGAGAATGCTTCTTGGCTCTAGAACACTTTCCCCTTTCTAGTCTGAACATATCTTTTAGTTGCAAAGGTAAGCACACAAAAAATTTGTGTTTCTAAATACTCTTATAAATACCTAGGAGTGGGCTTCCCTGGTGGTAAAGTGGTTAAGAATCCAACCGCCAATGCAGTAACACAGGTTTAATCTCTGCTCTGGGAAGATGCCACAGGCCACATGTGTTCCAACTACTGAGCCTATGCTCTAGAGCCCGAGTCACAGCTACTGAAGCCCTCATGCGTAGAGCCTGTGTTCTGTAACAAGCGTAGAGCCTGTGTTCTGTAACAAGAGAAGCCACTACGATAAGAAGCCCATGCTCCCCGCAACTAGAGAAAAGTCCATGCAGCAACGCAGACCCTGCACAGACAAAAATAAATAAATCTTAAAAAAAATTTAATAAAAAAAAATATACCTTGGAGTAAAAAGTTAATGTTTGTTTATGTGGGGGGAGGGGGAGCATATAGAATAACTCTGTACTCTCTACCCAGTTTTGCTGTGAACCCAAAACTTCCCTAAAAAGTAAAGTTTATTATTTTTTTTTAAAGCTACTGTCAGTTTACTAGCAATCAGAATCCAACAACACATTAAAAAGATCATACACCATGACCAAGTGGGCTTTATCCCAGGAATGCAAGGATTCTTCAATATCCGCAAATCAATCAACGTAATACACCACATTAACAAACTGAAGAATAAAAACCATATGATTATCTCAATAGATGCAGAGAAAGCCTTTGACAAAGTTCAACATCCATTTATGATAAAAACTCTCCAGAAAGCAGGAATAGAAGGAACATACCTCAACATAATAAAAGCTATATATGACAAGCCCACAGCAAACATTATCCTCAATGGTGAAAAATTGAAAGCATTTCCTCTAAAGTCAGGAACAAGACAAGGATGCCCACTTTCACCATTACTATTCAACATAGTTTTGGAAGTTTTGGCCACAGCAATCAGAGCAGAAAAAGAAATAAAAGGAATCCAAATTGGAAAAGAAGAAGTAAAACTCTCACTATTTGCAGATGACATGATCCTCTACGTAGAAAACCCTAAAGATTCCACCAGAAAATTACTAGAACTGATCAATGAATATGGTAAAGTTGCAGGATATAAAATTAACACACAGAAATCCCTTGCATTCCTGTACACTAATAACGAGAAAATAGAAAGAGAAATTAAGGAAACAATTCCATTCACCATTGCAATGAAAACAATAAAATACTTAGGAATATATCTTCCTAAAGAATCTAAAGACCTATATATAGAAAACTACTTCATTCTAACAATTTTAAAATTATATACACACTAGTGAACGACACGGAGAAGGCCCTGGCGCCCTACTCCAGTACTCTTGCCTGGAAACTCCCATGGATAGAGGAGCCCAGTAAGCTGTAATCCATGGGGTCGCTAAGAGTCAGACACGACTGAGCGACTTCACTTTCACTTTTCAATTTCATGCACTAGTGAAGGAAATGGCAACCTACTGCAGTGTTCTTGCCTAGAGAATGCCAGGGACGGCGGAGCCTGGTGGGCTGCCGTCTATGGGATCGCACACAGTCGGACACGACTGAAATGACTTAGCAGCTTAGCAGTGAATGACAGGCCAATAGCAGTTATGAATTTATAAATAGTAATTCTCCCTTTAAATGCTCATGCCCACCAGAAACACCTGCTGCTGCTACATCGCTTTAGTGGTGTCCAACTCTGTGCGACCCCATAGACGGCAGCCCACCAGGCTTCCTGTCCCTGAGATTCTCCAGGCAAGAACACTGGAGTGCGTTGCCATTTCCTTCTCCAATGCATGAAACTGAAAAGTGAAAGTGAAGTCGCTCAGTCGTGTCCGACTCTAGCGACCCCATAGACTGCAGCCTACCAGGCTCTTCCATCCATGCGATTTTCCAGGCAAAAGTACTGGAGTAGGGTGCCATTGCCTTCTCTAAGAAACACCTAGTAACAATTAAATTTATGTCCTCCATTAAACCTAACCCCATGCCCTACAACATCAACCTCTGTACAGCATACGTGCTTCACTCATCACTAATTCTCATTAAATGTCTCTGTTCCTACAGCAGTCATTTCAAGTAATGTGCAATATTTGCCTCAAACTAAGCCAATTAAAAAAAAAAAAAAAATTCAAAGGAAATATTCTCCTAGTACTCCCACTGATTTGACAGAAAAAGGATTTATCTTTTGTGGCTAATTCCAGCATAGTGACCCTCAGAACTCAGTGTTATACAACCACAGAGGCCACTAATAACACAGGTCTCAAAGTGAATGGTGACATGTATATATGCCTTGCAAACATCTGTACTAGTCATAGCTCTCAATCCTGCTAGTAAGTATTTTGAAATTTTAACTTTTTTTATGATTAAGAAAATCCAATTTTGTCATTTCAAGTTAAAAAGCAAACTCCCTGTAGATGCCTTACTTAAAAGGGAGAATAATCAGCCACAGAAGTGTGTTTTTTTTATACTGGCTTTTCTTAAGCAGAAATTACAGACATACATGTTTTTGCCTGCAAGGTATATGTGTATCTCCCATTTTCAGGAAACAGAACATTGACTTTTAGGAAAATACTTCACTTTCTCAAGGTCCATGACTAGAGTGGGACTGATCTAATTCTTCTCAAGCAACAGGGATAGACATATAACCCAGGCTTGGCCCATCAGCTTATTTCATCTTCTGGAATGAGAAACGGGTGTGAAACCTGGATCAGGACATAGCATGCAAAATAACAGGTATGTGCAGATATATTATTACTACTGTCTGAAATGAGAGGAGAAAAGAAAGTACAATGGCTTGCACTTTTCATAAGAGGAGAAGAACACAGAAGGAGTGGATCAGACATAAACCTTCTGAAAAAGAAAATGAAAGGGAGTAATGATTTATTTTACTTTATTTGAAATCCTAATTTCAATTAATTTATTTTAAAAACCTGGCACATCATAACATTCAGTAAGTCAAGATGTTTAAATTTTCAATCTGTACTTCTATAGCACCAATTTTCTTTAAATTTATATTTCCTATAAAGAGAAGTTTCAATAAAAACACTAAAAAACTAGATAAAAATGTGACTTCTAAAACCAATTCTAAGGGCATTTCCATTATGTATGCCATTGTACTTAAATGGGTATTGGCACACAATTCATTCTCCATACCTGAAATTATTTTTATCCTCATATTTAAGAAGAAGAAAAAAAACATGGAATAGTTAGGAATAGAGTGGTTAGCTTTAGTGAGTTACCATACATATTTCTGGAAAAATTAACCAATTTTTAAAGAACAAAAGTAAAATATAATGCCACGAAAGCTATTTTGAATATAATCTTTAAATCTGTTCTAAGATTCTGCTTTGTTTATTGTTTTATTTTTTAGATTCTACATATAAGTAAAATCATACAGTATTTTGTCTCTGACCTATTTCACTATGGAATGAGGTTCATGACATTGTACAGGAGACAGGGATCAAGACCATTCCCATGGAAAAGAAATGCAAAAAAGCAAAATGGCTGTCTGGGGAGGCCTTACAAATAGCTGTGAAAAGAAGAGAAGCGAAAAGTAAAGGACAAAAGGAAAGATATAAACATCTGAATGCAGAGTTCCAAAGAATAGCAAGAAGAGATAAGAAGCCTTCTTCAGCGATCAATGCAAAGAAATAGAGGAAAACAACAGAATGGGAAAGACTAGGGATCTCTTCAAGAAAATCAGAGATACCAAAGGAACATTTCATGCAAAAATGGGCTCAATAAAGGACAGAAATGGTATGGACCTAACAGAAGCAGAAGATATTAAGAAGAGGTGGCAAGAATACACAGAAGAACTGTACAAAAAAGAGCTTCATGACCCAGATAATCATGATGGTGTGATCACTCACCTGGAGCCAGACATCCTGGAATGTGAAGTCAAGTGGGCCTTAGAAAGCATCACTACGAACAAAGCTAGTGGAGGTGAGGGAATTTCAGTGGAGCTATTCCAAATCCTGAAAGATGATGCTGTGAAAGTGCTGCACTCAATCTGCCAGCAAATTTGGAAAACTCAGCAGTGGCCACAAGATTGGAAAAGGTCAGTTTTCATCCCAATCCCAAAGAAAGGCAACGCCAAAGAATGCTCAAACTACTGCACAATTGCACTCATCTCTGCTGCTGCTGCTGCTGCTGCTAAGTCGCTTCAGTCGTGTCCGACTCTGTGCGACCCCATAGACGGAAGCTCACTAGGCTCCCCTGTCCCTGGGATTCTCCAGGCAAGAATACTGGAGTGGGTTGCCATTTCCTTCTCCAATGCATGAAAGTGAAAAGTGAAAGTGAAGTCGCTCACTCATATCCGACTCTCAGCGACCCCATGGACTGGAGCCTACCAGGATCCTCCGTCCATGGGATTTTCCAGGCAAAAGTACTGGGGTGGGGTGCCATTGCCTTCCCCGGCACTCATCTCACACACTAGTAAAGTAATGCTCAAAATTCTCCAAGCCAGCCTTCAGCAATATGTGAACCGTGAACTTCCTGATGTTCAAGCTGGTTTTAGAAAAGGCAGAGGAACCAGAGATCAAATTGCCAACATCCGCTGGATCATCGAAAAAGCAAGAGAGTTCCAGAAAAACATCTATTTCTGCTTTATTGACTATGCCAAAGCCTTTGACTGTGTGGATCACAATAAACAGTGGAAAATTCTGAAAGAGATGGGAATACCAGACCACCTGATCTGCCTCTTGAGAAATCTGTATGCAGGTCAGGAAGCAACAGTTAGAACTGGTCATGGAACAACAGACTGGTTCCAAATAGGAAAAGGAGTACGTCAAGGCTGTATATTGTCACCATGTTTATTTAACTTATATGCAGAGTACATCATGAGAAATGCTGGACTGGAGGAAACACAAGTTGGAATCAAGATTGCTGGAAGAAATATCAATAACCTCAGATATGCGGATGACACCACCCTTATGGCAGAAAGTGAAGAGGAACTAAAAAGCCTCTTGATGAAAGTGAAAGTGGAGAGTGAAAAGGTTGGCTTAAAGCTCAACATTCAGAAAACAAAGATCATGGCATCTGGTCCCATCACTTCATGGGAAATAGATGGCGAAACAGTGGAAACAGTGTCAGACTTTATTTTTGTGGGCTCCAAAATCATTGCAGATGGTGACTGCAGCCATGAAATTAAAAGATGCTTACTCCTTGGAAGGAAAGTTATGACCAACCTAGATAGCATATTCAAAAGCAGAGACGTTACTTTGCCAACAAAGGTTCGTCTAGTTAAGGCTATGGTCTTTCCTGTGGTCATGTATGGATGTGAGAGCTGGACTGTGAAGAAGGCTGAGCACTGAAGAATTGATGCTTTTGAACTGTGGTGTTGGAGAAGACTCTTGAGAGTCCCTTGGACTGCAAGGAGATCCAACCAGTCCATTCTGAAGGAGATCAGCCCTGGGATTTCTTTGGAAGGAATGATGCTAAAGCTGAAACTCCAGTATTTTGGCCACCTCATGCGAAGAGTTGACTCATTGGAGAAGACTCTGATGCTGGGAGGGATTGAGGGCAGGAGGAGAAGGGGACGACAGAGGATGAGATGGCTGGATGGCATCACTGACTCGATGAATATGAGTCTGAGTGACCTCCGGGAGTTGGTAATGGACAGGGAGGCCTGGCGTGCTGCAGTTCATGGCGTCTCGAAGAGTCGGACACGACTGAGCGACTGATCTGATCTGATTTCACTTAGTATAATACCCTATAGGTATCCACGTTGTAATGAATGGCAAATTAAATGAATGAGTTTCACATTGTTTTTTAGGGATACGCAGCATTCCAGTGTATGCATGCATGGTGGTGGGGTGAGGGTGTTGAGATCTTTATATAATTCATCCACTGACGGACATATAAGCTGTTTCATACCTTGGCTACTGTACACAATGCTGCAATGAATGCAGAGGTGCATATATCTCTTTGAATTAGTGTTTTTGTATCCAGATAAATATCTAGAAGTAGAATAACTGGATCATATGACGGTTCTGTTCTTAATTTTTAAAGGAAATCTCTATATGGTTTTCCAAATGGTTGCACCAATTTATATTCCTACCAATAGCATGTAAGGGTTCCTGTTCTTCACATGCTCTCCAACACTTATTTTTTTGATAATAACCTAAATACAACATTTAAAGGGAATCTCCTCTGCAAAATAAGTTACTTTTATGAAATGGCAGCCCACTCCAATACTATTGCCTGGAAAATCCCATGGATAGAGGAACCTGGTAGGCTACAGTTAGTGGGGTTGCAAAGAGTCAGACACAACTGAGGAACTCCACTTTCTTTCTTTATAGATAGAAATAGTCACAAAAAACAGAGTTGAGTATCACACAGTATATTAGAAATTATTTTCTTCATAAATCAGTCATGTAATTTTTACTTGACTCATACCATTCATAAATATATGCAACGTGTTCACATACGAGCAAATATATACATATGACCAAATCTCAACTCCCAAGTGCTGAATTCTACTGCAACTCACATTCCAGAAGGTGCTTGCTGTAATTTAAAAGCAATAACACAAGCACTTGTTTCTAACTTTGGAGTAAGATGGAAACAAAGAAAGAAATATCATTTAAATGTAAACTAAGATCTAGAATATATTTCCAAACAAGCTATACCAAGGAGGCTTTTACAGTATTCTGTAAATGTCAAACTCTGCTTCAACAACACAGTTAAAACTGAACTTCAATTACTCTATTTGGGGTAACAGTGCCTGGAAGAAGAGTAATTACATCTTCTGGAATGTAGTTCACAGTCTTCAATGAATCTAGTCACCATCAAGGGCTTCATATAAGGAATTTCTGGGAATCCTCAAAATATAGTCTAAGATACAGACTTGAATAGAAGTCTATTTATCTATAACAAAATCGGCAATACAATTCAACACTGTAGCTAACATAGCTTCCCTTTGTTCCACACTCCACTCCCATTCGCCTTTCTCCCTTCATTTTACTGACATTTTTTTCTTCCAGTTTTACTGAAATATAATCGAGATATGGCACTCTATAAGTTTAAGGTGTACAGCACAATGGTTTGCCTTACATACATCACGAAATGATCACCACAATCAGTTTAAGGAACATCCATCATCTCACACAGATATGAAATAAAAGAAATAGAAAAAAACTTTTTCTTGAGATGAGAATTCTTAGTATTTGTTCTGTTAACTTCCATGTGTAACATAAAAGCAGTGTTAATTATATTTAGCATTTTGTACACTATATCCCTAGCACTTACCTTATAGTGGGGAACTTGTACCTTTCGACTACTTTCCTCCAATGGGGAAGGAAAGTAAGTTCCCCGCTCCTCCCACCTGTGGTAACCACAAATCTGATTTCGTTTCCTATGAGTTTGTTTCTTCGTTTTGAAGTACATAATTGACCTACAACACTACGTTAGTACTTGCTACACAACATAGTGAATCATTATGTCTACTCATTTCAAAATAATCACTATGCCAAGTCAAGTTACTAAATATCCCCATGTAGGGATATTAGTTACTGACTATACTCTCCATTCTGTACGTTTCATACGCATGACTCATTTATTTTGCAACTGAATGTTTGTACTCCTCATCTCCCTCACCAATTTCATTCCTCTCCTCAACCCCCTTCTCTCTGGCAACCACCTCCTTGTTCTCTGTACCTGTAACTCTGTTTCTGTTTTATTATGTTCATCTATTTATTTTTTAGATTCCACATATAAGTAAAATCACACAATATTTATCTTTCTCTGTCCGACATATTTCACTTAGCATAATACCTTCTTGGTTCATCCATGTTACTGCAAATGTCAGGATTTCATTCCTTTTTATGACTAATACTCCACTCAGCTACTCTTATGTCTTTAGACTGGAGTATACAGTCCATTTGTGTTTAATCTAGTTATTAATAAGTGTACTTACTGTCATTTCATTAACTGTTTTGGGATTGCTTTTGTAGTCTTTTTGTTCCGTTCTTCTTTTGCTCTTTTCTCTTGTGATGTGACTAACCTTAGGATCATGTTTTGGTATGTGTATCTAGAGTTTTGGTTTGTGATTACCATGAGATTTATGTATAGCATTCTATCTATATTTTTGATTACTTTAAGTTGCTGATTTCTTAAGTTCGTACATGTTTTCACTGCATTTTCACTGCCCCCCCACCACAATGTTTACTGTTTCTTACACTTCACATTTCCTGTTTTTGTATGCCTTAACTAAGTACTGTAGATACAGGTGATTTTACTCCTTTTGCTGTTTAATCTTCTAAACTAGCTTTGTACATGGTTGATTTACTACCTTTACCCTGTATTTGCCTTACCAATAAGATTTTTCCTTGTAATCTGCATGTTTCTGGTTGTGGTCATTTCTTTTATGATAAGAGAAGTCCCTTTAACATTTCTTGTAAAGCTGGTTTGGTGGTGCTGAACTCCGTTGGCTCTTGCTTATCTGTAAAACTTGATCTCTTGATCAAATCTAAATAAAAGCCTTGCCGGGTAAAGTATCCTTGGTTGGAGGTTTTTCCCTTTCATTACTTAAATATATTGTTTCACTCCCTTATGGCCGGCAGTTTCTGCTGAAAAATCAGGTGACAGTCTTATGGGAGTTCCTTTGTATGAACCATTGCTTTTCCCTTGCAGCTTTTAATATTCTCTCTTTAATTTTTGATATCTTAATTGCAGTGTATCTTGGTGTGATCCTCTTTTGGCTGGTCTTGTTTGGGACTCTCTGTGCTTTCTGGACCTGGATACCTGTTCCTTTCCCAGGTTAGGGAAGTTTTTGGTTATTATATCTACAAATATACCCCTTTCTCTCTCCTCCTTCAGGGACCCCCTATAACGTGAATGTTAGTATGCTCCTTGTCCCAGTAGTCTCTTTAAACTATCCTCATTTCTTTTCATTCTTTTTCTGATCAGCTTCAGTGATTTCCACTACTGTATCTTCCAACTCACTCATCTGTTTCTATCATTTAGTCTACTATTTATACTATCTAGTTTATTTTTCATTTCTGGATTCTTCCTGTTTGGTGGTTCTTTATATATTCTCTTTGTTAAACACCTCTAACTTCTCTCTCTACACAGCCATTCTTCTCTCTAGTTCTTTGATCATCCCTACGATCACTACCCTAAACTTTTTCTTGAATAGCCTGCCTGTCTGTACTTCACCTGGTCCTTCTTCTGGGGCTTTAGCTTTTTCCTTTGTTTCCTTTCCTTTCCTCTGTCACCTCATTTTGGCCTACTATGCTATTTTCACTTCTATGTATTTGGTAAGCTGATTTACATTTCCTAATCTCGGAGAAGCAGTTTTTTGTAGGAGACACCCTATGTGTCCCGGCAGCACATTCCCCATCACCAGAGCTATATGCTCTAGGGTTGCTGCCTATGTGGGCTGCAGGGTCCTTCCCTTCCGATTGGGTGACTATGTGGGCAGTCTGGTAGGTGTGGCTGGCCCCAGTTCAGTTGGCTGCCAAGCTTTGCCTTATTTAGAGGATGCCAGTCATTGGTGGGCAGGGCCAGGTCTCAGGGAGTTCCCAGGGTTACTGCTGGTCCACTGGTGGGCAGAGCCAGGTTCCAGGGTGGGTGACTGGGGGGTCAGGAGACCCAGATGTAGTGCTGGCTTGCTGGTGGGCAAGGCTGGTTCCTGACACTTTTGGCTGTGGGGTCCAGGGTTTCCCAAAGCTGGTGCAAGCCCACCAGTAACCAAGGCTAGATCCCAGTGTGGCTGACTGAGGGGTCCAGAGTATCTCAGAGCTAATATCAGCTTGCTCGTTTACAAGACTGGGGCTGGGAGAGGTCATAGCTGGTGCTAACTTGCTGGTGGATGGGCTGCCTATTGACAAGGCAGTCTTTGGGGCTGTGGTGGTCATGGGTCTGGTGCCCATCCACTGGTGGGTGAGACTGGTCCTGGGCTACTGCTGGCCCACTCATGGGAAGAGGCGGCCTGTGGGTCTCTGGCTGCAAGGCCCTGGAGGTCGTGGAGCTGGTACTGGCCTACTGGTAGGTAGGGCTGAAATCCAGGGATCCCAGGGGTTACTGCCTGCCCACTGGTGGGTGAGGTTGGTCCCTGCATTAGTGCTAGCCCCGCCACAGGCTCAAGGGTTTTTAGGTAGCTATGCTGGTGTTGCTGCTATTCAGTTGCTCAGTCGTGTTTGACTCTTAAGACTCCACAGACTGCAGCACACCAGGAGTCCCTGTCCTTCACCATCTCCCAGAGTTTGCTCAAACTCATGTCCATCGAGTCGATGATGCCATCCAACCTCTGGCACCTCCTTCTCCTCCTGCCCTCAATCCTTCCCAATATCAGGATCTTTTTCAACGAGTTGGCTCTTCCCATCAGGTGACCAAAGTATTGGAGCTTCAGCCTGAGTCTTTCCAATGAATGTTCAAGATTGATATCCTTTAGGATTCACTGGTTTGATCGCCTTGCTGTCCAAGAGACTCCCAAGAATCTTCTCTAGCACCACAGTTCAAAAGCATCAATTCTTCGGTGCTCAGCCTTCTTTATGGTTCAACTCTCCTATCTGTACATGGCTACTGGAAAAACCATAGCTTTGACTATCTCAATCTTTACTGGTAAAGTGATGCCTCTGCTGTTCAATATGTTATCTAGGTTTGTCATAGCTCTTCTTCCAAGGAGCAATATGTTTCCGTTTGACTAGCATCTTGCCCTGAGACGTCTGAGAACTAGAGCCTGGAGCAGGCTGGTGAGAGGGCTGGTGCCAGTGCTAATAAACCAGAGGAAAAAATTCCAAAATGGTGCTTCCCAGATCCAATATCCTTGTAGTACAAGGAGGTCCCCAAAATGGCTGCTGTCAGTGTCTATGTCCCAGGGTAAGTCCTAGTTCCCTCCTGCCTCTCTCGGATGCAGTCTGTGATCAGCAAGTGAGAATGACCCAGATTCCCTTCGAATTACCACTTCTGCCCTGGGGTCTTGGAGTACGTGAGATTTTATGTGCACGCTTTAAGAGTGGAGTCTGTGTTTCTATAGCCCACTGGGTCTGCCGAAAGTAAGCCCTGCTTGGCCTTCAAAGCCAGTGTTCTGGAAGTGTTGTCTTCCTGGCTGGGGATCCTGATGTGGGGCTTGAACCCCTGGTTCCTTGGGAAGAAGCTCTGCATTCAGAATTATCTTTCTGTTTGCAAGTCACCCCTACCGGCTACCCCAGGGACATGGGTCTTGAATATTGCATCTTAGCCCATGCTACTTGTCTCATTATGGTTCCTTCTTTATATCTCTAGTTGTAGAAGATCTTCTCTTCTAGTCTTCCAATCCTTCTCATCAACAGTTGCTCTGCAGACAGCTGTAATTTTAGTGTGCCCATCAGATCAGATCAGATCAGTCGCTCAGTCGTGTCTGACTCTTTGCGACCCCATGAACTGCAGCACGCCAGGCCTCTCTGTCCATTACCAGCTCCTGGAGGTCACTCAGACTCACACCCATCAAGTCAGTGATGCCATCCAGCCATCTCATCCTCTGTCGTCCCCTTCTCCTCATGCCATCAATCCCTCCCAGCATCAGAGTCTTCTCCAATGAGTCAACTCTTCGCATGAGGTGGCCAAAATACTGGAGTTTCAGCTTTAGCATCATTCCTTCCAAAGAAATTCCAGGATTGATCTCCTTCAGAATGGACTGGTTGGATCTCCTTGCAGTCCAAGGGACTCTCAAGAGTCTTCTCCAACACCACAGTTCAAAAGCATCAATTCTTCGGCGCTCAGCCTTCTTCACAGTCCAGCTCTCACATCCATACATGACCACAGGAAAGACCATAGCCTTGACTAGGCGAACCTTTGTTGGTAAAGTAATGTCTCTGCTTTTGAATATGCTATCTAGGTTGGTCATAACTTTCCTTCCAAGGAGTAAGCATCTTTTAATTTCATGTGTGCCCATAGGAGAAGGTAAGCTCATGGTCTTCCTCGTCTGTCACATGCCACTCTTCCAAAGCCACCACTTTAATGCACTTACTATTTTGAATACATGTTAATTTTGCACAGAACTGAGAATGGTACATCACATAAACAGAGGTACAGGAGTGCACAGATGCAAAAAATCTCTTTTGAGTTTCTAATATGAGAAGTCAAATAATATTTTTCTTTAATATTTCCTGAGCTATGTTTGTGTTTTGTTGTTCTCAGAGCAAAATACAGTTGAAGATCCAACTCTCTGCTCACTTCATCCTCACCACTACCTTAAACTTGGGTCACCCAACATTTGGTAAAGAGGATGGTGAGAAGTTGGGCAGGAAGAGAGAAAGGGTTAATAAGGCTAATGTGAACCTGGCAATTCCCAACATACCGTTAAGATATATTTTTCAGAGACTACAAAGCAGCTGCAAGCTATCTAAATTTCAAGGTATAAGGTTCCAAAAACTAGCACAGTTTCTTTCTAAACATTCAACTACACAGCAAAGAATCTAACAAACACACAGAACTGTCTGTTTATGTGTGACATAAAGATTTAAGATTAGTAGAAGAAAAGTACTATAAAACTGGTCCTAAGGAAAATTAAAGCTGAGGTTTGGTGCCCACAAACTTTCTTCACAAATATTCCCACTTCCCCCAAAGACTTCTCATGCCACCACAGGTAGCACCACTCCATCATCCTCTACATCAAAACCTACTTTTACATCAGTGACTAAGTATGTGTACCAAGTAGTAAAATTTGCAGGGTAACAAGCATTCAACGTTAACGTCAATGGATGTGCATGCTCCGATGTGTCTGACTCTTTATGACCCTATGGACTGTAGCCCCCAGGCTCCTCTGTCCATGGGATTCTCCAGGCAAGAATACTGGAGCCGATTGCCATTTCCACCTCCAGGGGATCTTCCTGACCCAGGGATCAAACCCACATGTCCTGCATTGCAGGTGAATTCTTTGCCCCTTAAGTCATTGGGGAAGCCCTCCAAAAAAATTTTAAAAACACCCAAAGGCAGACAAGTAACCCCCCAGGGGTCTTTAAACCTTCTCACTGGGACGTGCTAGGTACCCAGATTGTGTTCCAGTAAAAAAATCTCCAACTGTGGAGTAATAAGAGTAGGTAACATGAAAGCACACCCACAGATTTATATGTAACCATTATCATCTTCTCTTTATCTGCTTTTATATCACTGAAATGGAACACAATCTAAGCTGAGTAGCATCAATGGAACAAATAATAAAAGTCTGAAAGAACTGAATAGTGGATTCCTATCTTACATGAAAAGCATGTAAAATGACATATTGCAGTATGAGTCAACAGAAGCACTCAAAGGGAAATCAAGTTTAGTAGAACTATACAGTCCAGCAAGAGGGAATGAGAGCTCACTCTATCTGGTGCTGTCTGTCTCAATAAAGTGAGGACAGGAAGAGTTAAAGTGCCTCTAGACAAGATCACTGAGAGATTATAGACAGAAGCTAATCAACCCTGTTAGGGGCAAAATGGTTGAAGGCAATGAAAATGTTACTCTGGAAAAGAAGTGCTGTTTTCATATCTTTGGGGCGGGGAGGAACGGGGTGGGGGGTGTCTTATAAAAAAGAGGCATCAAAGACATAATTTTATATAGTGGTTTCAGAGTTTAAAATTGGAATCAATTAACAGATGTTTCTTTGAGGCTGTTTGAGACATTCAGAAAGAGCACGTTCTTCTAACCATGAGATCTATCCAAAAGCAGTGAGTCTCTCTGGGATATTTATCTATCAATTGAGATGTTCAAACAGAAACTTCAGGAGTTACTGTATGGGCACTGAGGGCTGATCACTAAGCCACAGAGTCTAAGGTCCAAACATTTCAGGATTCTTTAGCTTTCTGAAATCAAAGCAAATAAAAGCTGGACGCCATGAGGCTTGGAATTCATCATACCCAGCAGTCATGGCACCCAGCAACCACAGCTCTACACCCCTGATCTAAATGCCAAATGTCCAGTAACATATCAAAAAAAAGTTTAGGCTGTATGCACTTTAAATGACACCAAATGTCAGTTATGAGTCAAACTGTTTAAGGAACTGGAATTGATCAGATACTAGTTTCTAATTAAAAGTCTATACATATCTTTTCATATAATCAAAAGGTTTAATATTAATACAATTATCACCTACTAAGTTTATGTCCATATTGTTACACTGAATTTAAACTGGTTTAATAAAAGTAATTAAAAATAAATATGAAGTGTTATTAGTTCCATAAAACTGTTCTTTGGAATCCAAAATACTTTGTAAGACATTCAAAATCTATAAAAAAATTATAGTAATTTTTTTTCATTTTATATACTAAGATGACACAGCCATCAACAATATAGTTATACTCATCAACTTCAAAAATATGAAAATAATTTTCAGACTAAAAATTATCAGATGGGTACATCATTTAACAATATACCTTCTCAATGCCTTTTATAAAAATCATTATTTTACAAATATACCAAAAGACCAGGCTACTAACTTTAAGAGAGGAAAGAATCTGTCAGACATTTATATTCTGCTAGGGGTTTTATTTCTTAATTTGCATTTTACAGACTTAGGTCCATATTTTTATTTCATTATCTTATGAAATTTGCCTTTCAGCATATTTTTAGCTGAACTTGCAGGGCAGGGAATGCACCCTGGAATTGAGGATCACGAGGTTAATATTTTGGTAGGATTAACATACCTTATAAGTGACTTTCTAAATGACTGTCTGGGGAGGCCTTACAAATAGCTGTGAAAAGAAGAGAAGAGAAAAGCAAAGGAGAAAAGGAAAGATATAAATATCTGAATGCAGAGTTCCAAAGAATAGCAAGAAGAGATAAGAAAGCCTTCTTCAGCGATCAATGCAAAGAAATAGAGGAAAACAACAGAATGGGAAAGACTAGGGATCTCTTCAAGAAAATCAGTGATACCAAAGGAACATTTCATGCAAAGATGGGCTCGATAAAGGACAGAAATGGTATGGACCTAACAGAAGGAGAAGATATTAAGAAGAGATGGCAAGAATACATAGAAGAACTGTACAAAAAAGAGCTTCACGACCCAGATAATCATGATGGTGTGATCACTGACCTAGAGCCAGACATCCTGGAATGTGAAGTCAAGTGGGCCTTAGAAAGCATCACTACGAACAAAGCTAGTGGAGGTGAGGGAATTCCAGTGGAGCTATTCCAAATCCTGAAAGATGATGCTGTGAAAGTGCTGCACTCAATATGCCAGCAAATTTGGAAAACTCAGCAGTGGCCACAGGATTGGAAAAGGTCAGTTTTCATCCCAATCCCAAAGAAAGGCAATGCCAAAGAATGCTCAAACTACCGCACAATTGCACTCATCTCACACGCTAGTAAAGTAATGCTCAAAATTCTCCAAGCCAGGCTTCAGCAATATGTGAACCGTGAACCTCCTGATGTTCAAGCTGGTTTTAGAAAAGGCAGAGGAACCAGAGATCAAATTGCCAACGTCCGCTGGATCATGGAAAAAGCAAGAGAGTTCCAGAAAAACATCTATTTTTGCTTTATTGACTATGCCAAAGGCTTTGACTGTGTAGATCACAATAAACTGTGGAAAATTCTGAAAGAGATGGGAATACCAGACCACCTGACCTGTCTCATGAGAAATCTGTATGCAGGTCAGGAAGCAACAGTTAGAACTGGACATGGAACAACAGATTGGTTCCAAATAGGAAAAGGAGTACGTCAAGGCTGTATATTGTCACCCTGTTTATTTAACTTATATGCAGAGTACATCATGAGAAACGCTGAACTGGAAGAAACACAAGCTGGAATCAAGATTGCTGGGAGAAATATCAATAACCTCAGATATGCGGATGACACCACCCTTATGGCAGAAAGTGAAGAGGAACTAAAAAGCCTCTTGATGAAAGTGAATGTGGAGAGTGAAAAGGTTGGCTTAAAGCTCAACATTCAGAAAACGAAGATCATGGCATCTGGTCCCATCACTGCATGGGAAATAGATGGGGAAACAGTGGAAACAGTGTCAGACTTTCTTTTTCTGGGCTCCAAAATCATTGCAGGTGGTGACTGCAGCCATGAAATTAAAAGACACTTACTCCTTGGAAGGAAAGTTATGACCAACCTAGATAGCATATTCAAAAACAGAGACATCACTTTGCCAACAAAGGTTCACCTAGTCAAGGCTATGGTCTTTCCTGTGGTCATGTATGGATGTGAGAGCTGAACTGTGAAGAAGGCTGAGCACCGAAGAATTGATGCTTTTGAACTGTGGTGTTGGAGAAGACTCTTGAGAGTCCCTTGGACTGCAAGGAGATCCAACCAGTCCATTCTGAAGGAGATCAGCCCTGGGATATCTTTAGAAGGAATGATGCTCAAGCTGAAACTCCAGTACTTTGGCCACCTCATGCGAAGAGTTGACTCATTGGAGAAGACTCTGATGCTGGGAGGGATTGGGGGCAGGAGGAGAAGGGGACGACAGAGGATGAGATGGCTGGATGGAATCACTGACTCGATGGATGTGAGTCTGAGTGACCTCCAGGAGTTGGTGATGGACAGGGAGGCCTGGCGTGCTGCAATTCGTGGGGTCGCAAAGAGTCAGACACGACTGAGTGACTGATCGGATCTGAAAGGACTGTGCCATTGCTTCCCTGACAGAAGACAAACCCTTTCATAAAATTCTCCTGGACAAAAAACTACTTTGATAGTTTTTGTGTAATCGTTCATTTTTATTGTGGGAATCCTTTTCTGAAGGTTATACCAAACATCAAATTCAAAAACAAACTTCCACAACCTTATCTTTAGAAATCATATTTCCTGAATAAAAATGAACTTTAAATTACTAGTAGATACACGTTTGTTGTTGTTTAGTTGCTTAGTCATGTCCAACTCGCTCCTCTGCCCATGGGATTTCCTGATCAGGGATCCAACCCAACCCAGGGATCCAACCAGAGTCTCCTGCATTGGCAGGAATCAAAAGGTAGATTCTTTACCACTGAGCCACCAGGGAAGCCCAGAAAAATGTATTAACACTTCCAAAAAGTGAAAAGCACTAACAAACAAGTAGAAACAAGCATTTCTAAGACCCACAGAAGGTTATCACTAGGATCTATAATTGGGACACTCTAGGAAGCTCTTGATTGCCAAGGCTTGTGAAAGGGAACTAGATTTAAGTATTGTGAAAACCATTTTTAATTCACTTTGGAATACTCTGTCTTCCCATAAATGAATTTTCTTTAGGTATTAAAATATATACACAAGTCATTTGAATTTTTCAAATATATAAAATTTTAAATAACTACTAGTGCTATTTTTGGCAGCTAAAATTAAAATCAATTTCACGTTTCTTAAATACAGGTCAGAAAGAGCAATTAGGAGTTAAGCAATCTTTGGTAGCTAAGGAAAACTGATGTGACTGAAATGTCACCAGGTTGCTATGGATAATCCACAAATAGCAAGAAGAATACACGCACTGATAATATTTATATGCAAGAGATCTCCTACTAAAAAAGACAATGTCTGTAAAAACAAACCAGAACCTCCAAACTTATCTTAAATGGTTAGTTTTTCCTATTTCTTTTGTTAAGCTAATTACTTCTAAGCAAAAAGATCAGTTCCAGCCTAAACAAGCAAGGATAAAACTTAAACTATATGTCAAACACAATGCTTAATTAAAATCTTCTAGATATCCTAAACCAAGAGACTTGTTGAGATTTTGACCTTTCTCCTAATATTTTACTTTTTCCCACTGCGCTGATATTTTATGGTGATTTTCTTCTTCCTCTTCACCTAAATGCAGTTTAGGTGAAACTACATTTTCACCCTTTTCATCCAAGTAGTTTATTATCATGACTGCCTGCAGGGGGCACATTATGAGGTAGATGTGATCAGGCAACAGCCAGAGGTGCTGAGTGAAATGGGGGAAAGAGCCCAAGGGCTTAGAGGCCTGGGCAGAGCGACAAGGTGATACTACCCTACTGTCTTGGAAAAGCGGATGTCTGTGCGGTTCAGACTGAGGCAACACCAGAAATGTCTGCTCTAGTTGACAGAGATACAGTCTGTGATCTCTTTTACATGGAGTGTTACATGGCATGAACGAAAAATGTTGAGCAGGCCACAGATGTGTGAGTCACCCCAACACACACAGGATAAACTTATGGTTGAGCGACGTCAGCCAGTGTCCTCATGTAGGAAGCAGAGGGAGAACAAGAGCCTTACGACCGAATTCTCAGGGAACCTTCACAGCCTACCTTTTGACAGCTCCTTCTTAACTGTGAGAAGAGTTAGGAAAGAAGCAAAAGGGATCATTACCATGACTGACATTACTGAGTATTTTCAAAAGTTGGTGTGACCTGTTTGTTGGGATTTGCTGATCCTGAAGTGCTCTCTCCTTATAGCACCCTACAGCCTTGCCTGTAGCATATATTGTTCTTCCACACTTTCCTTATGTTTACAGTCTCTAAATACTGCAAAAAACCCCTACACACTGAAGCACGTTTCACTCACAGAATTACCTGCTCCCCTGCCCAGGATTCTCTGATGGCTCAGCCAGTAAACAATCTGCCTGCAATGTGGGAGCTGCTGCTAAGTCGCTTCAGTCGTGTCCGACTCTGTGCGACCCCATAGACGGAAGCTCACCAGGCTCCCCTGTCCCTGGGATTCTCCAGGCAAGAACACTGGAGTGGGTTGCCATTTCCTTAGAGACCAGAGTTCAATCCCTGGGTTGGGAAAATCCCCCGGAAAAGGGAACAGCAACCCAATTCAGTATTCTTACCTGGAGAATTCCATAGAAGAGCCTAGAAGGCTAAAGTCCATGGACTTGGAAAGAGTTGGACACAACTGAGCAACTAACACACATACACTGACCAGACCATATTGCATTTTCTGTTAGAACTGGTTTAAAAGTGAAAACATGAACCAACTGCTTTAATGCATAACAGATATGGCAAACTCATCATGATGGGGCAAATCCTATCTCGGAATCTAATATCACTTTCCCCAGTCCTCATACCAGAAATTTCAGTGGTTCAATTTAAATTAATGGAGGCCATATTAGCAACCAAAATAATATTAAGTTTCCTTTTTTTTCTTTGGCAGTAAGTTAAGGGTGAGGAGAGAACATATTTAAATATAAAGAGTAGCTGTATTTACTGAGACATTGTGTAACTAATCAGAACTCGGAGGGGCCTCAAAAAGTTTCGAAGATGCAGCTTCCTTTTGAGTCTATCACTCTCAACCCAGACAACCAAACACAATCACATGACTGGCTTTTAAAGATCCAGAGGCCAAGGCACATCCTACCCTGAAACCACTAAAAAGATAATAAAACCACTTAAATGAGAATGATCTTTGAGGATGCCTGAGGGAGTTAAAAAAAAAAAATCATTCTAAATACAATGACTCAACATCACTTGTGCAAAACTAGTACTTACTTCAGGAATACTACCTTGCATGATTTTTTGGTATCTTTATCCCTATATTAATAGTTAGTCCTTATATGTTGAAATAAGTAGGGATTTATACATTCATGGAGGAATGGGACCGGATGCCATGATCTTCGTTTTCTGAATGTGGAGCTTTAAGCCAATGTTTTCACTCTTCTCTTTCACTTTCATCAAGAGGCTCTTTAGTTCTTCTTCACTTTCTGCCATAAGGGTGGTGTCATCGCATATCTGAGGTTATTGATATTTCTCCCGGCAATCCTGATTCCAGCTTGTGCTTCATAAAGCCCAGGGTTTTTCATGATGTACTCTGCATGTAAGTTAAATAAGCAGGGTGACAATATACAGCCTTGACATATCCCTTTTCCTATTTGGAACCAGTCTGTTGTTCCATGTCCAGTTCTAACTGTTGCTTCCTGATCCGCATACAGATTTCTCAAGAGGCAAGTCAGGTAGTCAGGTATTCCCATCTCTTTCAGAATTTTCCACAGTTTATTGTGATCCACAGAGTCAAAGGCATTGGCATAGTCAATAAAGCAGAAATAGATGTTTTTCTGGAACTCTCTTGCTTTTTCCATGATCCAGCAGATGTTGGCAATTTGATCTCTGGTTCCTCTGCCTTTTCTAAAAGCAGCTTGAACATCAGGAAGTTCACGGTTCACGTACTGCTGAAGCCTGGCTTGGAGAATTTTGATCATTAATTTACTAGCTTGTGAGATGAGTGCAACTGTGCGGTAGTTTGAGCATTCTTTGGCATTGCCTTTCTCTGGGAATGGAATGAAAGCGGACCTTTTCCAGTCCTGTGGCCACTGCTGAGTTTTCCAAATTTGCTGACATATTGAGTGCAGCAGTTTCACAGCATCATTTAGGATTTGAAATAGCTTAACTGGAATTCCATCACCTCCACTAGCTTTGTTCGTAGTGATACTTCCTAAGGCCCACCTGACCTCACATTCCAGGATGCTGGCTCTAGGTGAGTGATCACATCATCAAGCTTATCTGGGTCGTGAAGATCTTTCTTGTATAGTTCTTCTGTATAGTTGTATAGTTCTTCTTGCCACCTCTTCTTAATATCTTCTGCTTCTGTTAGGTCCATACCATTTCTGTCCTTTATTTTGCCCATCTTTGCATGAAATGTTCCCTTGGTATATCTAATTTTCTTGAAGAGATCTCTAGTCCTTCCCATTGGGTTGTTTTTCCTCTCTTTCTTTGCAATGATTACTGAGGAACGATTTCTTATCTCTCCTTGCTACTCTTTGGAACTGTGCATTTAAATGGGTAGTGAAGAGGAACTAAAAAGCCTCTTGATGAAAGTGAAAGTGGGGAGTGAAAAAGTTGGCTTAAAGCTCAACATTCAGAAAACGAAGATCATGGCATCTGGTCCCATCACTTCATGGGAAATAGATGGGGAAACAGTGGAAACAGTGTCAGACTTTCTTTTTCTGGGCTCCAAATCACTACAGATGGTGACTGCAGCCATGAAATTAAAAGATGCTTACTCCTTGGAAGGAAAGTTATGACCAACCTAGATAGCATATTCAAAAGCAGAGACATTACTTTGCCAACAAAGGTCCGTCTAGTCAAGGCTATGGTTTTTCCTGTGGTCATGTATGGATGTGAGAGCTGGACTGTGAAGAAGGCTGAGTGCCGAAGAATTGATGCTTTTGAACTGTGGTGTTGGAGAAGACTCTTGAGAGTCCCCTGGACTGCAAGGAGATCCAACCAGTCCATTCTGAAGGAGATCAGCCCTGGGGTTTCTTTGGAAGGAATGATGCTAAAGCTGAAACTCCAGTACTTTGGCCATCTTATGCGAAGGGTTGACTCACTGGAGAAGACTCTGATGCTGGGAGGGATTGGGGGCAGGAGGAGAAGGGGATGACAGAGGATGAGATGGCTGGATGGCATCACTGACTTGATGAATGTGAGTCTCAGTGAATTCCAGGAGTTGGTGATGGACAGGGAGGCCTGGTGTGCTGTGATTCATGGGGTCGCAGAGAGTCGGACATGACTTAGCGACTGATCAGATCTGATCTAATCTTTCCTTTTCTCCTTTGCTTTTCACTGCTCTTTTCACAGCTATTTGTAAGGATACCTCAGACAGCCATTTTGCTTTCTTGCATTTCTTTTTCTTGGGGGATTGTCTTGATCCCTATCTCCTGTACAATGTCACGAACCTCTGTCCACAGTTCATCAGGCACTCTGTCTAGCAGATCTAGTCCCTTAAATCTATTTCTCACTTCCACTGTATAATCGTAAGGGATTTGATTTAGGTCATACCTCAATGGTCTAGTGGTTTTCCCTACTTTCTTCAATTTAAGTCTGAATTTGATAATAAAGAGTTCATAATCTGAGCCACAGTCAGCTCCTACTCTTGTTTTTGCTGACTGTGTAGAGCTTCTCCATCTTTGGCTGCAAAGAATATAATCAATCTGATTGCAGTATTGACCATCTGGTGATGTCCATGTGTAGAGTCTCCTCTTGTGTTGTTGGAAGAGGGTGTTGGCTATGACCAGTGCATTCTCTTGGCAAAACTCTGTGAGCCCCTGCCCTGCTTCATTCGTATTCCAAGGCCAAATTTGCCTGTTACTCCAGGTATTTCTTGACTTCCTATTTTTGCATTCCATTCCCCTATAATGAATGGGGAAACGGCAGAAACAGTGGCTGACTTTATTTTTCTGGGCTCCAAAATCACTGTAGATGGTGATTGCAGCCCTGAAATTAAAAGACGCTTACTCCTTAGAAGGGAAGTTATGACCAACCTAGACAGCATATTAAAAAGCAGAGACATTACTTTGTCAACAAAGTCCGTCTAGTCAAGGCTATGTTTTTTCCAATAGTCATGTATGGATGTGAGAGTTCGATCATAAAGAAAGCTGAGCACCGAAGAATTGATGCTTTTGAACTGTGGTGTTGGAGAAGACTCTTGAGAGTCCCTTGGACTGCAAGGAGATCCAGTCAGTCCATCCTAAAGGAAATCAGTCCTGGGTGTTCATTGGAAGGACTGATGTTGAAGCTAAAACTCCAATACTCTGTCCATGTGATGCGAAGAGCTGACTCATTTGAAAAGACCCTGATGTTGGGAAAGACTGGAGGCAAGAGGAGAAGGGGACAACGAGGATTGGTTTGGGTTTGTTTCACCCTCATTAGCAATTAATCTGCATTACAGCTTCCTTTATGAAGAGGAGATGCTAAGGGACAAAGCTACTGAATAACTGGGTAGCATAGCCACTTAGATCACTCAAAACATACAACCTCAGCTCTCCAAGCTCAGTACAAAGAGACTCACATCCTATTAGGGGGAAAAAATTGCTTAACTACCCTAGATATTGAAGGCTCCCTAAGTTCTGATCAAACATTTAAAAAATAAACATTTCACAATTATAAAGAAATCAAAAGACTTCTTTCAAGTTGGAAAGATTAAGGAAGCAAACATGCTGTTTTTGCGGAACACAGTAGTTTCCCATCTAGAATTTTTCTAGACCAAAAGATTCTTCCTTCAGGTAGAATCTGATACCTGTTACAAAAATGTCTAATTTCTGGAAAAAAAAAAAAAGAATTTCTAATTTCTTAATTTTTTAAGTTCCCTCTTTAATACTGGTAAATAAGCCCTGAAGTTCAGACTTCAGTGTATAACAAAGTAAATTATACATCTGGATCAAAGAAATGCTAATATCACGTATAAAAAGACTAAAAATCGTTGATTGCCAATTATTTGATGCCACATCTACTTCTGTTTTTGGTTCAATTACACAATGTCGCCTAATGTTCTGTGAACTTCGTTAATTATGTCACACCATTCACTGAGGTAATTGCAAGTTCCTTAAACCAAATAGAAATAACCTCAATGAACCCTAAAATAAGATGTTTCCTCATATAAAAATAGTACACACAGGAAAGAGGAGAAAAAAATGATTTAATCTATTTCAATCTCTTTACTACTGAGGGGCTCTCAAGTGACTAGTTTTATATTTTGATATGAGAGTTGGGAGATATGTTATTTATACAGAAATTGTGTAATATGATTTATTTTCCTTCCAATATAAGAAACAAACATCTTTAAAATATACTGTATTTGCACATGAACAATTTTCATTTATAACCAGAAAGTGTTTAATTCAATATCTTTACTAAAAAATAAGGACCCCTTTAAATCTGTCTGTACTGCTTAAACTTGTTGCAGTGAGCAGTTTTATCTTTAATATAATTTCTTAAAATATGGAGCCCTCCAGTGGCCAAATATTGCAACATTTATGTTACCACTGAAAGAAAACCATTAAATAAGAGTTTTCTTCATGTTTTTTTTTTTGCAACAAGTAGAAATAACTATTGTAAATTCTATAATTTTATAAATAATTTAATACGTGTCCTCTTCAAAATAAGTCATACTTATATCATTATCAAGAGTATAATATAGTATACTAAAAAAAGAAAAACATTTTGAATCTGTTTAAACCTTAGAGAAAGTAGAAGAACTTCAGTAATATTCAATCACATACAAAAATGCATACCTTAGATTTAAAATATACTATTCTTTCTCTGTGATCATGTACTAGGTGATAAGAAAATTAAATGAGTTCATTGTGAGTAAAAGTTTAAGTATTTATCAATATTCTTGTTTTGAACTCTAACCAATCTAGCTTCTAAACAAATTAATGACTGAAAGAACAATTTGAAGACTTTCCTCATCAGTATTCAGCTCTTCCATAAAGTCACTTTAAGCTTCCTTTACTTTTGGGAAACAACTAGAAACTGACTTCTATTGATCAAGATCATCAATGAAAAACACTAATCAAACAGGTATTGTACATGGCTTCTAGTGGCTTTCAGAAGCTTCATTAGAGTAACCTCATTTAATAGTTAAAATAACCCTGTAAGATAAGCTTCCCTGGTGGATCAGGTGGTAAAGAATCTGCCTGCAATGTAAGAGACCTGGGATCGGATCCTTGGGTTGGGAAGATCCCCTGGAGAAGGGGGATGGCTACCCACTCCAGTATTCTTGCCTGGGAAATCCCATGGACAGAGGAGCCTAATGGAAGGCTACAGTACATGGGGTCACAGAGTCAGACACAACTGAGTGAACAGTTTCACTTTCTTTTCTGTAAGGTTAAGTGTTAAACAGTCTCTGAGATGCTGCCCACCACCCCAACTGGAGTTCCATTTCACACTGAATAGGGACCACCTTCAATGGCACCCCACCCCAGCACTCTTGCTTGGAAAATCCCACAGATGGAGGAGCCTGGTAGGCTGTAGTCCATGGGGTCCCTAGGAGTCAGACACAACTGAGCGATTTCACTTTCACTTTTCACTTTCATGCATTGGAGAAGGAAATGGCAACCCACTCCAGTGCGGTTGCCTGGAGAATCCCAGGGACGGCAGAGCCTGGTGGGCTGCCATCTATGGGGTCCCACAGAGTTAGACACGACTGAAGCGACTTAACCTTAACCTTATAACCAACAGGGTTACTGCAGAAATCAAGAGAATTTTGAGGCTAGCTCACACAGAAGACATTATGACTTCTGCCTTGATTGCTCTATAACTCCTTGCTCTAGGGAATGCAAAATCATGAGAACACTCAAGAAGGCCTAAGGAAAGGTCCATGTGGCTGAGAAGCTCATGAACTCTTCCGCCAGTCAGTCACAAGCTAGCCAGGCATGTGAATGAAACCACCTTAAAGTGATCCATACCATTTCTGTCCTTCATTTTGCCCATCTTTGCATGAAATGTTCCCTTGGTATCTCTAATTTTCTTGAAGAGATCTCTAGTCCTTCCCATTGGGTTGTTTTTCCTTTCTTTCTTTGCATTGATCACTGAGGAACTATTTCTTATCTCTCCTTACTATTCTTTGGAACTCTGCATTCAAATGGGTATATCTTTCCTTTTCTCCTTTGCCTTTATCTTCTCTTCTTTTCTCAGCCATTTGTAAGACCTCCTCAGACAACCATTTTGCCTTTCTGCATTTCTTTTTCTTGGGGATGGTCTTGATCCATGCCTCCTGTACAATGTCACAAACTCCATCCATAGTTCTTCAGGCACTCTGTCTATCAGATCTAATTCCCTGAATCTATTTGTCACTTCCACTATAAAATCGTAAAGGATTTGATTTAGGTCATACCTGAATGGTCTAGTGGTTTTCCCTACTTTCTTCAATTTAAATCTGAATTTGGCAATAAGGAGTTCATGATCTGAGCCACAGTCAGCTCCTGGTCTTGTTATTGCTGACTGTATAGAGCTTCTTCATCTTTAGCTGCAAAGAATATAATCAATCTGATTTCAGAATTGACCATCTGGTGATGTCCACGGGTAGAGTTTTCTCTTGTGTTGTAGGGAGAAGGTATTTGCTATGACCAGTGCATTCTCTTGGCAAAATTCTATAAGCCTTTGCCCTGCTTCATTCTGTACTCTAAGGCCAAATTTGCCTGTTACTCCAGGTACTTCTTGACTTCCTACTTTTGCATTCCAGTTACACTTTAATAGTTAATTAATACAGACTGATGCTTCTACTGTCTCTATTTTACAGAAGAGCCTGGGACTGTTTAAAACTTTAAATATATCTAAGAAAATAAATATTTTTCTTTCTGTTGAACTTGTCTACCTCTGTGTTATTATTTGCCATTTCCCCAAAACATTTAACCGGTAATTGCCTGGATTTTCAAATCATTCATGTTGAACTTTTCTTCTAGCTTTGTTAAATAGGTTGACATCCCAAAATTTAAAAAAAAGAAATTTTAAATTCTGTACAGAAAATAAAGATATTGACTATAATATGTAGCCTAATTCACTAATTATTATATCTCAGCTTTTATTCTAAATCTGTAATACAACTTATGTATAAATTTAAAAATCCTCTTTTCTTATAATTTGCCTTTGTAGTTCAAGAAGTAAGGCTGCTGCTGCTACTGTTGCTGCTGCGTCGCTTCAGTCGTGTCTGACTCTGTGCGACCCCACAGACAGAAGCTCACCAGGCTCCCCCATCCCTGGGATTCTCCAGGCAAGAATACTGGAGTGGGTTGCCATTTCCTTCTCCAATGCATGAAAGCGAAAAGTGAAAGTGAAGTCGCTCAGTTGTGTCCGACTCTTAGCGACCTCATGGACTGGAGCCTACCAGGATCCTCCGTCCATGGGATTTTCCAGGCAAAAGTACTATATAATTTGAATAAATTTACCTAAATGTACAGTTGTATATGGTAGATAAAAATGCACTTATTATTGGCCAGAAGCTATTCTGAATGCTACTAAATATTAAGCATTTAATTCTCATATCAATCTATGAGGTAGGTACTATTATCCCCATTTTACAGACATATAGAGGTAAGGAAAGTGTCAGAGCCACAGCTGAATCCTGGCAGCAGTCTGGCTTCTGATCCTATGCTCTTAACCATGAGCCTATACTAGTTCTCTTAATTTCTTACTTATTTCACAAAGTATTATGGGTAGGAGAAAGAGCATGTGCTTTGGACTAGAGTAATTAAGCCTCTTATATCTGTATGATTTAACCATTCTAAATCTGTTTTTTTCATGTGTCTGATGGGCATAAAATAGGTTTTGTTTTTTATTTTTATGAATATTAGATAAAAACATGAATAAGAAACACCCTGTATAATGTCTGACCCATAATCAATATTTATTCATGTTTTGTCTTTTCCCTACAGGTAGGTTTTTATTAAAGCCAATAAAGCTTAAGCTTCGGTGTTCTCCACTTTCACAGCCCTACCCAAGAACAATGTGCCTATGTGTCATATTCATAACTTGTCTTCCTTTGCTTAGATGGCCTCCAAATTGTACAACCTTCAGACTTCACAAAACCAGAATACTTCTGCCTTTTCATTAATTATTTTAACACTAAAGCAAGCCCAGTGGGCTCTAGTCTGGATAAGAGAGAGTAAATATACTCCACCTTTTCTGTTCCATCAAATGTAGCTATAAAACCTGGAAATAATATATGTCACAGCTATTAAGGTAGCAGGAAAATGAAGAACAACAAATTTTGAAGTACCATTTTCTTCTTTCTCTCATGTGCTTGGACTTCAGGCATTTCTGTGGTAGCAAAAGCAGGCAGCAAAAACAGGAATCCACAGGAACCAAAAATCTGAGTAAGGGGAACCTTCATCTCTGATTAGAAAAACACAGGTTCCAAGAAGGTAGGGCAAAACCATCTCTTTATCCTCTCATGGCTTATTCCCAGACACAGGTACAATCATGGGACGTGCACAGTAGAGCATAGTAACTAAAGCCCCAGCTTGCCAATCACAGAATCAAAATCAAAGTGGGAAATGGTAAAGAGGAGTTCTTCCTGAACTCCTGGTCTCATCCCAAGCTACACATGCAGGGAACTGATCCTCAGCAGTACACATGGACAGTGACAATTGTTTGATAGAGCACTGCTCATTCTCAGATTGGCCACTGGGTGGCAAATAAGAGGACAAATCTAAATAACACTGAAAAGGCATTAAACAGAACTGACCTAGGAAGCAATTCATACTTGCCACTTACAGCTGTTTCATGTTGTTGTACAGCAGAAACTAACACACTGTAAAGCAATTATCCTCCAATGAAAAATAAATAAATAAAATTAAAAAAGAAAAAATTTACAGATGTCTGGTTGGAACCTGAATCCTGAACTTATCTGAATCAATGTCCTACTAAAACTAAAATATCACTATTTCCCACAGACTTTGTAAAAGTCTCAGAGTCTCATAATAATCAAAATGTCTAGGATAAAACTCCAAATTAATCAGCATATGAAGAAATAAGAAAAATCTCAGCTTGCATAGGAAATGATAATCAACAGCCCACAATTATGAAACAATGCAGGGGTCAAAATTATTTGACAGTGATTTTTAAATGCTCCAGCAAGTAAAGGCTGCTACTCCTGAAGATGATGCAAAAAAAAAAAAAAAAGTGGTTCAATATTCTGGAAAAGTTTGGTTATTCCTCATATAAATATGTGCAGTCTTATTCCTAGGTATTAACCCAGGAGAAATTAATGCTTATGTTCACACAAAAGTCTCTACATCAACATTTACAGTAGCTTTATTCGTAATTGCCATACACTGAAAACAACCTGATAACTGAAGGAATAACAGCAGAAAATGATAATGGGCTACTGACACAACAATTTGGGTGAACCTCAGGCATTACAGCAAGTGAAAAAAGCCAATCTCAAAAGATTATATACTATATGATTCCATTTATACTGCATGCTCCAAAAGACAAAACTATTGTAATATAGATAAAAACAGTGCTGCTGGGAGTTGGGGTTGGGAGAAAGGTATGACTACATGCAACATAAAAGTTGGAATGGCGGGGCAGGGCAGGGAATACAACTTTATAAATGTGAACACTGAGCACTATATAAAATCTATTTGTGTTTTAAAATAAATAGAACTATATATACCAAAAGCCAATTTTATTGTCACTTAATCTAAAAACTTAAAAAAAAAATTTAAGCCCCAAATTTAAAAAAGAAGCAAAAAAATAAATTGTTGGAATATTTATTAGAGCATCTGTAAGAGATGGTGGTATCAATTTACTGACTGAAAGGACATTTGGCCCATTATACTAAAATCCAGTGGAATCAACTAAACAGCATAAGAGCTGAAAATGACTTACAAAGGTATAATCTTACCCAATATGCTCCTTGTTCTACTATACATACAAAATCAAGACCAAAATAGCATATGAAAAGAAAATTCAAACACTGTGTCACTGTCAGTCACCAGCCAGCAACTCAGGTCTTCTGAGGATACATAGGAAACTGAAGGATTATCTAAATTACCTCAGCTAACAATCTGTCTCTGAAAGTCCCATTCCAATGTTAATAATTCCACTTGGAAATTTCAAGCTATGTTCTCTGTAATACTATCTATGCAGTGTTTTCATCTTCTGTCACATTAAAAAAAAAGGTGAGAGAATTTTACTCCCAGAAAGGTGGTACAAACATGCTTCTCCCCCCTGCTCTCACTGTGTCCCCAGTTGCTTCAGTCCTATCTTTGCTACCCCATGGACTGTAGCTCGTCAGGCTCCTCTATCTATGGTATTTTCCCAGCAAGAACACTGGAGAGGGTTGCCATTCCCTCCGCTCCAGGGAATCTTCCCTACCCAGGGATGGAACCCATGTCTCCTTCACTGCAAACAGATTCTTCACTGCTGAGCTACTGCGGAAGCCCAGCTAAAAACACTGGACATTATATAAGAAAACTCTAAAAGGAAGAAATAAAGGCAAGCTAGTTTGGGACTTCAAGACCCAAGGAACAACACAGTGTTGAGTTCCCTGGATCTTCTTTTCATCCTATACATCCTAGACTTGAAACTGAAGAAGCCAGCAACAAAGAAACGCCAATGAGGTGCAGACAAAAAAGTCCCAACAAAAACCAGGTCTAAAGGACCAGGAAAGCCTAAAGAGAGCAAATTTTTACACAGTGACTGCACTACATGAGATAAACATGACAGAAAAAACTATGGCCTCTGACCACCGAAATGGAGCGGTGTCAGGGAAGTGCAAGGAGGGTGCTGGGATTTCCACTCAGTCAGACAGTAACAAGTTCAAGTCCTCCCTCTCCTCCTACAAATACAGAGTCAATGACAATCATGTGCAGACAGATAATTTCCATTATCCCCCTAGTGGTAACAGGGTTTCTCTCTTTCTCCCCACTTGGGTGGTTTCAGAAGAGGCCCAGTGAAGACACATCAGGACTTTGACTACTACCCAGTAGCAAAGAGCCCACCCCAACCCTGCTCCTTGGTGCCAGAAGAGGCCATGTGTAAAGCAGTAATGAAACTCTCCTGACCCTTCCAGTGGCAGTGGCACCTTCAGAGCTGAGTGAGGGATGGGACCTCCCAACTCAGCCTGGAAGTACTAAAGATTCCTTCTCTACCTTGGATGTCAATGGCAGCCAATTGGGGAAAACTAGATTTCTCTTCCTTTCTGGCAGTAATAAGAAGGTGTCATCCCTCACTTCTGATAGAATAGTGTCAGAGGAAGTTAGCTAAGCCAGGAAATTTATGTAAAATCCAAAGATTCACAACATAATGCCCAAAATATCCAGGTCTCCATTGAAAGTCATTTCACATACCAAAACTAAGACTGCCTCAACTTGAAAAAAAATAAACACATGACAAATTAAAGATGAGATGTTAAAATTATCCAACAAACATTTTAAAGCAATTATTATTTTAAAAAAAGGTTTCAGTGAACAGCTGCAAAAACTTGAAACAGAAGAAAACATAAAATGTTTCAGAAAATAAATAGAAAATATCAAAAAGAACCAACTGGAAACTTTGGAACTGCGAAAAACAATAACCAAAATAAAACTTAATGAATGGGGTCAAAGGCAAAGGAGATGGGACAGAGGAAAGAAATCAGTGAATTAGAAAAAAGAACAATAGATATCATGCAAATGAAACAAAAGAAAGAAAAAAGTCTGAAAATTCTCAACAGAGCCTCAGGGATAATCTTTTAAAATCCATGTGACTATAATACAGGGAGGAAGAAGAAAAAAAGGGCAAGTTTGAGAAGGTACTCAAACAAATAATGGCTAAAAACTTGTCTAATCTGGCAAGCAACATATACCAAGATACATGGTAATCAAATTAGAAACCACGGAGGTGAGAAGGCAGTGGCAATTTTTCAAGAGCTAAAAAAACAGAACTGCCAACCTAGGATCCTATACCCTGTGAAAATATCCTTCAAGAAAGAAATGAAAATAAAGACATGATCAGAGGAAGAAAAAATGAGAGAACTTTCACCAACAGACCTTACCAAAAAGAGCAGCTAGAGAATGCTAATGAGCATAAAGGAAAAAAATAAAAGAAGGAACTTCAAAATATAAGGAAGAAAAAAGAACATGCTAAGCAAAAATATGGGTAAGCACAATATGCTTTCCTTCTTCTCTTGACTTTTCTAAATTAATTTTGATGGTTTTAACAAATCCTAACAGTATCTAATACAGTTCTAAATGTACATCAAGTATTTAAGACAACTGTATTATAAATGCAGGAAGTAAAGGGGCATAAAGAAAAGTAGAAGTAAATGCACTAATTAAAAATCAAATTGGCAGTGGGTTAAAAAACATGATCTAACTATATACTACAAAAAACTCACTTCAAATACAATAGCATAGGTAAGTTGAAAGTAAAAGAATGAAAATGGTATATCCTGCAAACGTTAATCAAAATAAAGAAAGAGTGCTATATTAGTCAGAAAAGAAGACTTCAGAGAAAAATCACCAGACACAGACAGGGACATTAAGGGCCTTATGATAAAAGGGCCATACCACCAAGATGATAGACAAATCCTAAATATGTATATACTAATAAAGGATCTATCAGATCAGATCAGATCAGATCAGTTGCTCAGTCGTGTCCGACTCTTCGCGACCCCATGAATCGCAGCACGCCAGGCCTCCCTGTCCATCACCAACTCCTGGAGGTCACTCAGACTCACATCCATCGAGTCAGTGATGCCATCTAGCCATCTCATCCTCTGTCGTCCCCTTCTCCTCCTGCCCCCAATCCCTCCCAGCATCAGAGTCTTCTCCAATGAGTCAACTCTTCACATGAGGTGGCTAAAATATTGGAGTTTCAGCTTTAGCATCATTCCTTCCAAAGAAATCCCAGGGCTGATCTCCTTCAGAATGGACTGGTTGGATCTCCTCGCAGTCCAAGGGACTCTCAAGAGTCTTCTCCAACACCACAGTTCAAAACCATCAATTCTTCGGTGCTCAGCCGTCTTCACAGTCCAGCTCTCACATCCCTACATGACCACAGGAAAGACCATAGCCTTAATATGTAAAAGTAAAAATCAAAACCTATAGAACTGATACGAGACACAGATAAATTCAGAGTGTGAGACATCGACAAACCTCTCTCAGAATGACTGGAGAAAAAATAAGAATATACAAGATCTCAACAACATCAAACAATAGGATCTAACCAACATTTATAGAACACCTGACCCAACAACAGCGAATGACATTCTTTTTCAAGTGCCCAGGGAATACATACCAAGAAAGATGATATGTTAGACTATAAAACAAGCATATCAACAAACTTAAAGTAAAATCTTCGGCTTCCCTGGTAGCTCAGTGGTAAAGAATCCACCTGCCAATGCAGAAGACACAGGTTTGATCCCTGGTCCAGGAAAATCCCACATGCCGTGGAGCAACTAGGCTGGTGCACCACAACTACTAAGTCTGTGCTCTAGAGCCCAGGAAACCCAGCTTGAGTCCACGTGCCACAACTACTGAAGTCCGCAGACCTAGAGCCCATATTCCACATTAAGAGAAGCCACTGCAATGAAAAGCCCGCAAACTGCAACTAGAGAGTAGTGTCCCCACTCTCTGAAACTAGAAAAACCCCATGTATCAACAAAGATCCAACACAGGCAAAAATACATATATACATACATGCATAAATAAAATTTTTAAAAAAGGAAATTAAAATCTTAAGGGTATGTTCTCTGACCACAACAGAATCAAATTAGAAATCATTAGCAGAAAGATTAACAGGAATACTCCTTAACACTTTAAAACTAACAATATAAATAATCCATAAATCAAAAGTCTCAAGGAAAATTTTTTGAAAAACACACTGAACTGAATGAAGATGAAAATATAACCTATCAAGATTTGTGGGAACTAGCAAAAGCAGTGCTGAGAGGGGAATCAGTAGCACTAAATGCTTTTATTTTTGGAAAAGGAAATCTTTCAAATCAGTAATTTAAACTCCCACCTCAAGAATCTTGAGAAAGATCCAAATAAATCCAAATAAGCAGAAATTAAGGAAACAATAAAGAGAAGAAATCAATGAAATTAAAAATAGAAAAATGATTTTGGTATTATCTTGATACCAAAACCAGACAAAGATAGTACCAAAAACAAAAACTACACATCAATATCCCTCATTAGCATAGATGCAAGAATCCTTAACAAAATACTAGCAAACAGAATTCAACAATATATAAAAATAATTCTATAACATAACCAGAGACTTATTTCAGGAATGCAAGGATAGTTCAATATTCAAAAATCAATTAATACAATCCACCATATTAACAGGTTAAAAAAAAAGAAAAATCATATGGTCATATCCATTGATTCAGAAAACATATTCAACAAAATTCAACATCCATTCATGATTAAAAAAAAAAGAAACAAAAACCTTCAGTAAAAAGAATCAAGGAGAATTTCTTCGTTTGATTAAGAGAATCTAAAAAGAACCTACAGCTAACATTACAATACCAATGTATTAAATCCCTTTTTTTCCTAAGATCAGCAACAAGGCAAAAATATCCACTTTCATTGCTCTTACTATATAGAGCTCTAAGTTCTGCCAGCACAGTAAATCAAGGAAAGGAAATAAACGGTATATGCTGTGCTTAGTCACTCAGTCATGCCTGACTCTTTGTGACCCCATGGACTATAGCCCACCAGGCTCCTCTGTCCATAGGGGTTCTTCCAGCAAGAATACTGGAATGCATCCCTCTGCCCTCCTCCAGGGGAGCTTTCAACTCAGGGATCCAACTCAGGTCTCCTGCATTGCAGGTGGATTCTTTACCAGATGAGCTACCCAGGAAGCTCTTAAAAATAATATAGTTCTGAAAAAAGAAATAAAACTATCCCTATTTGCAGATGATATAATTGTCTATATGGAAAATCCCAAGCAATCTACAAAAACAATTTCTAAAATGAATACATGAATTTATAAGGTCAAAAGATACAAGTTCAACATCCAAAGAATCAATTATATTTTTATTTATGAACAATGAACATATGGACATCAAAATTAACATTTTTAGATACTAGAAATAAACACGTAGACAACATAATTAAAAATATAATACCATTTACAATAGTTTTTAAAATGAGAAAAGTGAAAATGTTAGTCACTCAGTCACGTACGACTCTTTGAGACACCATGGCTCTGCCCACCAGGCTCTGCCCACAAATTCTCCAGGCAAGAATACTGGAGTGGGTTGCCAAGCCTTTTTCCAGGGGATCTTCCTGACCCAGGGATCGAACCCATGTCTCCTGTATTGCAGGCAGATTTTTTATCACCTGAGCCACCAAATAGTTTTTAAAATGAATAATTAATTATAAACCTAATAAAAACATATCCAATGCATGTATGCTGAAAAGTACAAAATGCTGATAAAAAATAATCAAATATCTAAATAAATGAGATATACTGTGTTCAAGAGATGGAATACTAAACATAATACAAAATGTAAATTCTCCCCAAAATAATATGCAGACTTAACACAATTCCTTAAAAATAAATTCTCAGCAAGATTTTTGAAAATGCAGTAGAGACAAAATTAGTCTAGACTTTATACAAAAAGTCTAGAACTTTCTGTATAAAGTCTATTCTAGTTCTGAAAGAACTAGAATAAATTGTTTTAGGTTAGTTAAAATAATTTTGAAAAAGAAGAATGAAGTGTGAAAAATCAGTCAACCTGATTTCAAGACTATATGTAGCTACAGTAATTATCAAGAAGGTATGATATTGCTGAAGAAGCAGACACAATAGATCAGTGAAACAGAATGGAGAACCAGAAACAGAGCCACTCAAATATACCTATCTTTTTTTTGACCAAGGCACAGAAAAAGCAATTCAACAGATGAAGGTTAGCCTTTCTAAACCAATGTTGCTGGAGCAATTGGACATCCATAGCAAAGAAAGGACCTCAACCTAAGAAACATACTTTATACAAAAATTAACTTGCAATGAATCATGAACTGAAATGTAAAACACAAAACCATAAACCTCTTAGAGAAGAAAATTAGAAAGGCTTCAGAATATAGGGGCTAGGTAAATAGTTCTTGGACTTGACAACAAAAACACAGTCCATAAAAGGAAAAACTGATAAACTGAACTCCAACAAACTTCAAAACTTTTGCTCTGCCAAAAACCCTATAAAGAAGATGAAAATATAAGGTACAGACTTGGACCAAATATGCGCCAACCACATATTTGACAACTATTAACTGCAATATATAAAGAACTCCCAGAACACAGCAGGAAAAAAGCAAAAAATCCAATTAGAAAATGGATGAAATTTATGAAAAGACATTTTTACCAAAGTGTATATACAGTTTACCCTTAAACAATGCAGGAGTTAGGGGGTGCTCACCCCCTCTTCCCCCCCAAACAATTAAAAATTGTGTGTAACTTTACAGTCAACCCTTCATGGTTTCAACCAACCATAGATTATGTAGTACTTCAAAAAATGTTTACTGGAAAAAAAATCTATGTTTCAGTGGACCTGTGCAGTTCAAACTCATATTGTTAACTGTATCGATGCACTCATAACTTGCATTTATCCCCAGAGAATTATGTTGCATGAAAAAGACTACTTACTACATGACCTTATTTCTATAAACATGCTAAAGTAACAAAGTTACACAAATGGGGAGCAGATTAGCAATTGCAAGCAATTATAAAGGAGGAGGGAGCGACAGGAAAGTAGATGTGACAATACAAAAAGCAACATAGAGATCCCTGAGGAGATGGAAATGTTCTACATGTTGGCTGTATATGTCTTGATACTCTGGCTGTGATATTTTATCAGTTTTGTAAAATGTTATCACTAGGGGAACATGAATAAAAGGTACATGGGATCTCCTGATATAATTTCCAGTAACTGCACATGAATTGACAATTATCTTGAAATAAAAAGTTTACCTAAAAAACTACATAGCAATAACAAACACAAAGCAGGTGAGCAGTATGAACTTCCTCATGTTCTCAGTCCTTGGGTGATGAGTCTCCTTGCAAGGCCTTGGACTAGGGTTACCAAGCCAACTTCTACTCTCACTCTACACTCCTCCTTGGCCAACATCATTCATTCTGGAGGCAATTACCTTATGCCAGTGACTGCCAAATGTGTATTTCAAGCCAATTCGTCTCTTCTGAAGTCCAGCCAAGAGATCTGCTTCCCTTGGGGCTGTCCCTGTTTCAGTAGCTGTCACTGTATCATGCAATGAATGCACCGGATGCTACTGTTAATATGTGGTTTCCTCTGTCTCACTCTCACACATCTAGTCAATCACAAAACACTGTTAATTCAAGTTCCCAAACACAACGCAAAATCAGTCCACTTCTCATCTTCACTGCTCCACCTGGTCTAAACTACTAAGCCACTGATCCCTTGACTGACTTTTGCATCCCTGTTTGTGCCCCTTTCAAAAGCACCCGTTCTGCAGCAACTACACTGATCTGGACAAAAAGTAAGTATGAATGAACAGCTCACTCTCTAGCTTAAAACCTTTCAATTTTACCCACTGGGCTTGGGATATAATCTCAAAGCACACAAAAATCTCACATATTCTAATTTCTACCCGAATGATTCTACCTTTTTGGCTCTTTTCTAAAATCTAGTTATAATATTCTTCTAGTTTCTCCTAGACATCCTGTTCTTTCTCACCTCAGCCCATCAGGTCTTATCCATTACTTCTTCCAAGATGGGTTTTCCTGAATCTTCAGATAAGGATAGGTCCCTTATTGAATAATTAAAGAGATATCTATACAACTTGAAATAAATCTAATTAAAGTGTTCTAATATAAAAAAATCAAATAATTCTAAGATTCACGCAAAGATAATATCTAAGGTATAAATAACATAGTTCAATACACAAGTCACATATATATGCTTTGGTGGATTATTTAATTTAGACCTAGATACAGAAACACTTTTACATTCATTTTCTTTGGAACTTTCTAAATATGAAATACAGTAATAATAATGCTCTTAGTAAGAAGCTATGTCATTCCTAGTCAAACTATGACTGTGATCTCAGGTTTCTGGTCTGCAGAACTGTGAGAAATAAATGTTTGTTGTTTATAGGCCACTCAGTCTGTGATATTCTGTCATAGTACCTTGACTAAGATGGAAAATTGGTACTGACAGTGTGGTACTGCTATAACAAATACCTAAAAATATGAAGTGGCTTTGGAACGGAGAGTAATAGGTAGAGGCTGGAAGAGTTTTGAAGTGCAGGCTAGAAAAAGCCTACATGACAGTGAACAGACCACTAAAAGCTATTCAGGTGAGGGCTCAGAAGGAGAAGAGAAGAGCCACAGAGAAAGCCTCAATCTTCCTAGAGAACTCCGAAGTGGCCTTGAACAGAATGCTAGTGGAAAGATGGGCAGTAAAGGCCATTCTGATGAGAATGGAAATGAGGAACCTGTTATTGAAAACTGAAGGCAAGGCAATCCTTGTTAAAAAGTAGAAAAGAACGTGGCTAAATTGTGCTCACGTCTGAGTATTTTATGGAGATAGAACTCGTGGTTCTATTCTGTGGAAGACAGACATCTCCAGCAAAACTGGCTATTTGGCTGAAATTTCTTTCTAAGCAAAATACTGAAGGTACCATTGGCTCCCTGGAATATTAGAGTAAAACATGAAGAAGAAAGAATGACAAAGACAGAATTTGTAATCAAAAAAGAAGCAGAAATTTAAAATTTGGAAAACTCACAGCTTATTCATTTTATAAAACATGAGCAAGCATGTTTGAGAGACCACTAAGGGTGGGGCCAAGAAACTTTCTGATGAGAAGATGAGTGTGTATATGAACCAGAGATTTAATCAGCCACTCAGCAACTGCTATTTGAATCCAAGGGGAAAGAGATAGGAACAAATAAAGACTGGTTGTCAGACTTCTTGAAATTCATAGGAGGGAACCATAGCACCATTCTGCTTCAAACGTGTGATATTCAAGACAAGATAAGGACTTCCCTAGTGGAGCAGTGGGTGCAGACATTGGCAGTGTCTCCAACTGCCAATGCAGGAGACACAGGTTCAATCCCTGGTCCAGGAAGATTCTATATACTGGAGAGCAATTAAGCCTGTATGCCACAACTACTGAGTCAGTTCTGCAGCTGCTGCTGCTGCTGCTGCTAAGTCACTTCAGTTGTGTCTGACTCTGTGCGACCCCATAGACGGCAGCCCACCAGGCTCCCCTGTCCCTGGGATTCTCCAGGCAAGAACACTGGAGTGGGTTGCCATTTCCTTCTCCAATGCATGAAAGTGAAAAGGGAAAGTGAAGTCGCTCAGTTGTGTCCAACCCTCAGCAACCCCATGGACTGCAGCCTTCCAGGCTCTCAGATCAGATCAGATCAGTCGCTCAGTCGTGTCCGACTCTTTGCGACCCCATGAACTGCAGCACGCCAGGCCTCCCTGTCCATCACCAGCTCCCGGAGGTCACCCAGACTCGCATCCATTGAGTCAGTGATGCCATCCAGCCATCTCATCCTCTGTCGTTCCCTTCTCCTCCTGCCCCCAATCCCTCCCAGCATCAGAGTCTTCTCCAATGAGTCAGCTCTTCGCATGAGGTGGCCAAAATACTGGAGTTTCAGCTTTAGCATCATTCCTTCTAAAGAAATCCCAGGATTGATCTCCTTCAGAATGGACCGGTTGGATCTTCTTGCAGTCCAAGGGACTCTCAAGAGTCTTCTCCAACACCACAGTTCAAAAGGATCAATTAAGCAAAATGGCTGTCTGGGGAGGCCTTACAAATAGCTGTGAAAAGAAGAGAAGCGAAAAGCAAAGGAGAAAAGGAAAGATATACACATCTAAATGCAGAGTTCCAAAGAATAGCAAGAAGAGATAAGAAAGCCTTCTTCAGTGATCAATGCAAAGAAATAGAGAAAAACAACAGAATGGGAAAGACTAGGGATCTCTTCAAGAAAATCAGAGATACCAAGGGAACATTTCATGCAAAGATGGGCACGATAAAGGACAGAGATGGTGTGGACCTAACAGAAGCAGAAGATATTAAGAAGAGGTGGCAAGAATACACAGAAGAACTGTACAAAAAAGAGCTTCAAGACCTAGACAATCATGATGATGTGATCACTGACCTAGAGCCAGACATCTTGGAATGTGAAGTCAAATGGGCCTTAGAAAGCATCACTACGAACAAAGCTAGTGGAGGTGATGGAATTTCAGTGGAGCTATTCCAGGCTCTAGGACCCCTGAACTACAACTAATTACCCTGGGCCGCAACTACTGAGAAGGCAATGGCACCCCACTCTGGTGCTCTTGCCTGGAAAATCCCATGGATGGAGGAGCCTGCTGGGCTGCAGTCCATAGGGTCGCTAAGAGTCAGACATGACTGAGCGACTTCACTTTCACTTTTCACTTGCATGCATTGGAGAAGGAAATGGCAACCCACTCCACTATTCTTTCCTGGAGAATCCCAGGGACGGCGGAACCTGGTGGGCTGCCATCTATGGGGTCGCACAGAGTCGGACACGACTGAAGTGACTTAGCAGCAGCAACTACTGAAGCCCTTGCAGCTAGAGCTTCTGCTTCCTCACCACACTGAGAAGCCCATGCACCACAACTAGAAAGGAGCCCCCAACTCTTGGAAACTAGAGAAAGCTTGTGTGCAGCAACAAAGACCCAGCCCGCCAAAAGGAAATTAATTTTGTTTAAACAGACAAGGTGATTCACAGATCATCAGTTTCAAAAGTGGGAAGGGTATCACCTAGGTTTCAGCAAGCCAGAAGACTCCCAGCCAAAGCCATGGGAGCCAAACCCCTCCCCAGCAGAGCTGTTGGGAAGCAGCTATCTTCATCAAGATTTCCAAGAATGGAGCCATTTGGTGCTACAGGCACAAGATCCAAGCAAAGGGCACAGCAAAGACAAGGCCAACACAGAGACCTCCACTGGAGCAACACTCGGCAAAGCGGTGGGGGAAGGGCTGCAAGTTCCCTCAACTCTAAACCAGCAGAGCCACAGGTGTACTATTCCTGCCTGAGAGAAATGTTGTGCGGCTGTGCTCAGCAAAGCCATGGAGGCAGGGACCCTCTCGTGTGTCCAGTAAGAGGGCCCACAGTCAGTGGGCCTGGCAAGCAGAGCATCAAGTTTAAGAAGATAATTCTTGAGACTTAAGATTTGAGGCTGTTTGCCCTGTTGGGTTCTGATGGTTTTCTTTCTTGCTTATGGTTTTCCTTCCTATTGCTCCCTCTTAGAATGGGAGTGTTTAACTCTATGCCCGCCCCACCATTGCTGGTGAAGCACATAATTTGTTTGATTTCACAGGCTCACAACTAAAGGTGAATTTGCCCCAGATGACTCACTCCTTGAATCTTATTCATACTTGATGTAGATCATATTTAGATGAGACTTTGAAATTTAGACTGTTGAGTCAATGCTGGGACCAGTGAAGATGCTGGGACTACTGGGATGGTATGTATGCATTCTGCATGTAAGAAGTTCATGAATTTTGGGGATGCAGCAGTTGAATGCTGTGATCTAAATGTTTGTGTTTTTCTCCCACCCCAAATAGATGTGCTGAAATCCTAGTACCCAACGTGATAGAATTAGGAGGTGGGGCCTTTGGAAGGTAACAAGTCATGAGGGTTGAGTCCTCATGAATGGAATTAGTGCCCTTTAATTAGCCATTTGGGGCTTCCTAGGTGGTTCAGTGGGTAAGAATCTACCTGCAGTGCAGGAGACGTAGATGCAGGTTCAATCCCTGGGTCAGGAAGATCCCCTGGAGGAGGACATGGCAACCCACTCCAGTATTCTTGCCTGGAGAATCCCATGGACAGAGGAGCCTGGCAGGCTACAGTCCATAGGGCTGCAAAGAGTCAGATATGACTGAAGCAACTGAGCATGCATACATGCACAACTGGCCATTCTGTCATGTGAGGATACAAGAAGTCTGCAATCCAGAACAGGGCCTTCATCTGGCCATGCTGGCACCCTGATTTTGGACTTCCAAACTCCAGGACTATGAGAAATAAATGCTTTTCGTTTATAAGCCACCTGGTCTGTGGTATTTTGTTACAACAACCTGAATAGACTAAGACAGACTTATTTATTATGACTAATTCAGCAACCAATGCAGTATTTTTTTGCAATTTTTCTTTGCCTTTTTATGGGCTTTAAGGATTTCACACACACACACTTAGCAGTTAAGTTTGCTGTGTAAAAAGCCACACATGCTTTGTAAATAAATACCTACAATTTGAACCTAAAGTTTAAATTTCTTTCTAAAATTTGCTAAGCTTGACTTTGGTCTCTTAATAATGATAAAATCAACAACAAAGGAAAAAACATAGCAAAATAACCACTGGGATATGCCATGTAAAAAGAAATTTGTATGAAGCTTTAGAAAATATGTCTATAAACACTTTCTGAATAGTAATTTAGAAAGGTTAGGGTTTAGATCTTTACATTTTAAAATTCTACAATAGGAAGTATTGAATCTGTATTTCCCAATTTCATGTTGTTTTTTTTTCCCTCCAATATCCCATGTTAATATAAAACTACACATGGACACTTTGCATTGAGCACTACTCAAGAATTAACTAATTCCATTAGTAATCATACCTTCATCTATTTGTCATATTACAGCTTTCAACTGGGCTTCTGTATAGTTCATGTATACTGGTTCATAGTTCTTTACACATTTACAACCTCATTTCCTCTTAAAACACCTAGTTACAAGCAGCATTATGAACCATAAAAATAAAGAATGGGTCATGAGAATGGATTTCAGACTATGAGATAAGAATAGCCATGTAAAAATACAACCATTATTAATTGATGTAAAATATACCTACAAAATAGGAACTTGGGACTACTGAGTGGGTTTGCAAAAGAAGCTAGGGCTACTCTGAAAGTGCACCTTCCCAATGGTTTCGGTGGTGGTGGTTCAGTCGCTCAGTCGTGTCCGACTCTTGTGGCCCTATGGACTGCAGCCTGCCAGGCTCCTCTGTCCATGGGATTCTCCAGACAAGAATACTGGAGTGGGTTGCCATTTCCTTCTCCACCCAGGGTTTTACTGCTCATCTTTTGCCAGCCTTAGGTGAATAAAGCTGGGTGTTTTCAAACTGCGAAGGAGGACATACAATCAAATCTATAATAACCAAAAGGCTGCAGGAGTAGCTTGGTCTGATTGACTAAATTTACTTATAAGGCCTTTTTGTTTCAACTACTGCTATTGCAAACCTTCCTAAAACGTATTAAGGAATACTTTCTTGCTTTAGGAAGTACAATATAGTGAACATAATTAAATCACTGGTGACTGCAGGTCTTATCATACAGTAGGGTCAGCCTTGTTGTGAGCATCAGTTTTCATTGGATCCTAATGAAGATGTGCACATTCGGGCTAAATGTATACAGACTGGCCCTAGGCTATTCATTCCTTGAGCGATCCTCTTTTTTTAAAAAACTCAATTTTTTAAAATCAATTTTTCAAGGGGAGGAAAGGAGCTTATTTTCCTAAAAGTCAAAAACCAGGAAAAATAAACCTGGTTATCTGAGCTTTTACTCTATCACTGGAGCTTTTCTAAAGTAATAGGTATTCTTGAAAAATCTGTTCCATTTCAACAGTTTTAAGGAAATAAATGCCCGAGGGCAAAGCTGGGGAGACGAAAGGGAAAAATCCAATTCCTGTGTGGAGAAGAAGACAACACTGAAGAAAACTGAGCTACATCCGGGTATTTACTAAGTACATACTATATACTAAGTACGCTGCTAAGCACTCTGGCTATAGTGTTTGGTGTCTGGGTCTCAGTTTCTTCATCTGCAAAATTAAAAGTCAAGCTACATACGCCTTTCATTTAATATTCCCCACACTGTGATTCAGTATGAACAAAGTGACACTATTCCACCACGATCCACTGTGTATAAATATGGTGGTGAAAAAACTTTCCAAGGGGAGTTAGGGTGCCCAAACTCCTGAAAATCCTATTCTCTGCAGTTCATTTAGAATGCTGGCTAGTCATTTTATTCCTCTTTTATTGCTTTGGGCAGAACACTAAATGAATAACAAAGCAAGAGTTGACTGGGCTATATGTTATGAGATTAAATATTAAATATCCCAAAAGAGACAGTGAAGTGTCCATGGAGGCTTTATTTCCTTTCCGTTTTCTTTGAATTCTTATCCTAAATGACAAATGGCATCAGCAATTGTGGTTTGATCCACACAACACTGGAGTGAACACCAGGAGAGCTGGATCTGGGTTCTAGCCTTGAATGCGGCAAACTGAGATCTGGGACAAGTCACCTGCTCATCTGCAAAATATTTTCTTCCATTTCTGTCATTAAACAAGAAAGCCATGACAAATTCAACACATTTCCTTTTAAAATAAAGATATACACAAACAGTTCAGGAGAATGTCCCCATGATTTTGATTTTGGAAACGCATTTGACCAAGTATTGAATACAAACATTAAGACAGGCTGCACAGTCAAATGGGATTCTAACTTTGAACAGCGAACATTGAGTAATGACTCAGAAGAAATGATAGAAAGATGGACTGAATTAAGAAGATTAAATTTAACTGTGGATTCAAATGAATGGTCTAAATCACTCTTTAAAATCGCTGCTATATGCATATAATATACTTCTGGCATCAAGTTCAAATATACCCCTTTCCCTGTTTGGAAGAACTGATTCATTGGGTTTTCTTCTTATGTTTTCAAAGTGTAAATGTAAACCCTGGTACTACAGCAGAAAAAAAAAAATGTATTACACATGGAGGAGAAGAGGCCTGACAAGTACAGTTCATGTGAAAAGAAGCTTGAGCTGACTTCAAGCTCAACATGAATCAACAGTGCTTTGTGTCTGCCAAAAACACTAACATAAGCTTAGCCACCAACAACAGAAGTGTAATGTCCAGAACAAGAGAGCTACAGCTTTACGTATTCTCTGCATCCTGAGCTGGGCATCACACTTCTAGAATGGTGGGCTCTGTCTCTAGGACACTCTATTCAAGAGTGATACAAAACAAATGTAATTCCATGACAGAGAGTAGCCAGAATGGGAAAGGGCCTAGAAAAAAAGCCCCAGAGACTGAAAAAACTAAGACTATTTCTCTTGGAAAAGCTAAACCTTGGGGGAGAGATATTAAATGTCTGATGAGCTGCTACAGACAAAGTTCAGACCTAATAGAACACACAGCAAAGCAGACCTAGTGTCATACAAACAGTACCCAAAACAGAATGGGCTGCTCTAGCATTGGGGACAGTCAGGTAATACAACTGTTGTCAACTCTGGCTACACATTAGAAAACACTCGGGACCAGTTTCAAATCTATCAATGCCCAGGCCCCACCCCCAACCAATTAAAGCAGAATCCCCGGGGTTGGGCCTGGGCAATGGGAACTATTGAAAGCTCTCCAGGGGGTTCTAACCTGAAGCTACACTTGAGAATGACCAAGGTAAATACAGTCAGGGTGGCCACCTGTCTGTGTGTGGTATAGTGCAGAGGGAATTCCTTCTCAGAAGCCTGTATTAGGTGTAACTTATTAACATCATCCCATATGATCATGAAGATTAGCTCTCTTTGCAAATATTTGAGAAGAAATCAAGTTTAAATGGCACAGTCTCTTATTAAAGAGACGAATTTAGGTTGCATTATAATAGCTGGTCTTTTCTATTCATGAATAACTGCCTTCAGTGATTTAGGCATTACCATCTTTGTGGAGAAGAACAATAGCACTGGCACGTTTGTATGTTGATAAATTTAAGCAATTTAATTCCAAAACTTTGTAAAATAAATTTAAAATTAGCTAACATTCAAGAGTTTTCAAGTTTCTTCCATGACAAAATAATTCTTAAAATCAAGCAGGATCTCCTTTGTTAGTTTGAATGGATTCTGTCACTAGTAGCTTATCCGATGTACATGATAAAATATTCTCTTTTCCTACCTTAAATATTTTTCTAAAATATTTTATAACATAATAGCCTGGATTTTTGGTAACCAATATACAGTCTTCCACATTTCCTTCAGTGTTGGTTATATTTTTATTCTTAATCCTATTCTTCTGACCACTGAATAGAGGTATTTATACACATTTCCTAATCTCCTTTGAAAAAGATACATCCAGAGCCTTCTGGTCTTAATACTGGTCAGGCAATCACTTGTAGTGGGTGGGATTACGGGTCTAAATTTTAGTGACCCCTCCAAGCTTTTCCACTTAGATATACCATACCCTCTAACTTTAAAACTTTCACTTTAGATTACGACAGTAAATCACCAACCATTTCCTTTTACTTTTGCCATCTGTCAATGCAAAAAGCTCCAAATGAATCTGAAGCTTCGTCTAGGCTACTCCAAGTCTCTTTCATTAATCTTTGTCATGAGGTTTCTAAATAATGAGAGAATATTAAAGATCATCACTTTGTTTACAACCACCACCAAAAGAGCCTGGCATAATGCCGTGGATTTGGCTAGATGGATTCAAGCTAAAGGACAATTTCAGGAGTCTTGGTGTGGGGACCAAGCATACAGTTAACATTTTACCAATAGCTGGCTAACTGTACCACGTTTCAAGTAACAATTGCCCTTTCTGCATCAAAACACTACAAAGAATTACGACCTTACAGCCATCTGAGCAGCTGCTGGGCGGACAGTCTGCTCCACAGCCAAGAGTCACCTTTCCATTTTTGAAGCACATACCTCTCACAGAAATGTTTTCAGTGCAGCAGTCTACAGAGCTGGTTATAACACCGGCACGATGTGACAACAAAATTCATGATGATTTTGCTTTTTCAGCCTGCCCCTTCCTTTTTAAAAAAAAAAATTCCCTCCCCTTCCATCCCCCAAAGAAAACCAAACCCACAATACTTCCACAAAACCTGACTCAGACTTATGAATATAATGCTTTCAGTGAAAGCTGACCAGCTTTACAGGAGAACAGCCTTCATGAGAAGCAGGAAGCTGATCTGAGCAGCAGAGAGCAGGGATGGGGCGGAGCAGAAAGGAACTGAGCTGGGGGAGAGCAAAGCACAGACAGTCCTGGCTGCTTCTAGTTACTTATTGACAGTTTCATCTCATAGCACAGATTTATGAACAGGGTGAGCATCGGCCCTGCCATACCTTTTCTTTCCTTTACGAATCTCTGGCAATCTGGTAAACTATTACACAGGGGAAAGTGAGGCCTTACAACCTCACCAGAGCCCAGTTGCAGGGAAATGATGTAAGCTTCCCACCTCCCACCAGCCCCGCTCTGCCAATCCACCTCTGCTCTGACCTGTTAGCATCCCCTCCCTCCCCGCAACAACCCCGTGACCCTGCCCTGGGCCAGTGGGGCCCCAGGCTCGGTAGTTGTGTCCTACTGTGCAGCAGAAAGTATTTGCCAGGGGATAAGGGGTATTTCAGTTTTGAGAAAAGTCTTCAATGAAAAAGTAAATGCCTCTCTGTCTAAAAAAATAATAGTGATTCTGGGTCAATAAAAGTTAATCAGTCCCCAGGAGAAATAATATTAAATAGGATGGAGATAAGGAATGCAGTTTTGCAAAAGGCAGCAGAAGGTATGTAGCAAAGGGTATAGTAATGGGAAGTAGGAGACACAGATTCTCCTATTCTAATACCACCTCAATGACCTTGAACAATTGGTTTAATCTCTCTGGTTTCATTTTCTGTAAAGGCAAAGAGCTAATATAAATTACATCTGAAGTCTCATGTAGTAATTTTATGAATTGAGAAGCAAAAGAAACAAATGGGGGTAAAAAGTAATCTGTTGCCAACTGTTTCTTGTTTACTCAAAACTACACATAATTTCTTATACTGAGCTATTTAAAATATGCTTTGCCAACACCTGAGTAAATATGAATATGATTAGCAAAAAGATGTGTAGGGGGAAAAGTTACAGGAAATTTGACTGTTAATCCCGACCTGGAGAATTTGTAGAGAATGAGGACTGTGAAAATTCATGTTCGGTAAAGGACAATTTATAAACAGATGCTTAGAACCAATTAAGACTTTTAACATTATCCTAGACAGCATGAACTATTTAACTTGGTCAACAGTGTTCTAAGTTGAAAGGATGCTCATGCAATGGGTGCGTGCACACACAAGCAAACACCAAGGGGGAGACTTTTTTTTTAATTAAGAGCTCATAATGTAACTGGTTACTAGGACAACAGTCTTCAAATTAGGATAGGCAACTCCTAGAAGTGCCTATTGTTCTAAAGGGTATGAAAGGTATGCAGACACATAGATGATAAATCAATTTCCAGATCAACCCTTCTAAGTAAGTGTCCTTGATTTGCCTGAGAATGCCCCTGGAAAGATGGGTCACCTGTCCCTCCCACTCCTTTCCTATCCCCCTTCTCCCACTTCACAAAATCAAGGCACACAGTTGCTCATCGCCAGTGTCACTATGTGGCCCTGCTTATGGTAAGAAAAAAACTCTGAGCAGGACCTAAGGAGACCATTAGAAATACTGGTAGTGAACAAGTGTGTAGCCCTAATCATTCTTATCTTGCAACTCAGGTGGGTTGTGCCAATTTTTTGCTTGAAAGAAAATTGGAGGAGGGCCTAATTTGGTTGTCAGCTGGTAAATCATTAGACAATTTTAAATGATAGAGCACAGTGGTTTTGAATATAACTGAGGAGGAGTTCAAAGAACTGAGTGACACTGCTATACTAATACTCTCATCCTCATCAACATATCTATGTAAACAACATTTCACAGTGTATATACTAAAAAGAATGAAAACTATGCTGAACTCTTTCTGCAATTAGTAATATTCATATGCTGATAAATGAATTAACCAGAAAAGCATCAACAGCGTAGTGATAAATTTCCAGTAAATAACATTTATCTCTAATATTATTTTTCAAAATGTGTAATTCACAAGTTATTTCGATTAACTATGTACTATAACAACTAGTAAGCTTAAAAATTACCTAAAGTCTTATTATCACAGTAAGTTAAATTCTGTCACCAGAAGTATGAAGGGGTGATCAAAAATATATTTTTTAATGTAATAATACGTAAGGATAAAATTTAGTGGGAAAAGTATAATAATAAAGACCTCAAGGATAAAAAAAAATTTTTTTAATCTGACTGTTAAAGAGTAGTTTCAAATGGATAGTGGTAGGTTTTAAGTGTTAAGACACTCAGTCATATCCAGCTCTTTGTGACCTCATGGACTATAGCCCACCAGGTTCCTCCTTCCATGGGATTTCCCAGGCAAGAATACTGTAGTGGATAGCCATTTTCTTCTCCAGGGGATCCTCCCAACCTAGGGATTGAACCTCGGTCTCCTGCATTGCAGGCAGATTCTTTACTGTCTGAGCTACCAGGGAAGCCCTAAACAGCTACAGTATTTGATTCAAGTAAATATATTTTAAAAGGCTATGCTAATTTTATGAAGAAATGTTAATATTTACAACCGATGACAATTCTGCCCCTTTCTTCCATCTCATAGCACCTTCCAATTATTACTACAGAGTTTAAAAATAAATAAATAAAACAGAAAGAAAAGCAATCTAGAACCTCAGGAAACAAGCCACCTGGAACAACTTAATTTTCCAGTTATCTGTGGTTATATTCGTTGAGTACCCCAACAGTTCTGTCTCCTAATTTAAAGCTACTATAAATGAAAATCTTCTCAAAATAGAGGACCTCTTCTTAGACTACAGCAACATGATTTAACCATTTACTAGTGTTTTTCAGATAATTATTAACACAAATTCTGCAGAGAATTCATATAATGCCCTTAACCAAGGCTTTTCCTGCTCTTCCTGTTTGGCATTTTGCATTTCTGCCAGCAAGTGGGGGATGTGGATTCAATTCCTGGTCCAGGAATCATAAGCTGCCAGCCCCTAAGTCAAGGTTCTAAAACACCGTGAGCTCCAACTTTCTCCCCTATAAAAATAAGTTAATCCCACGTTCTTAAACTATCTCACAAAAGAGAGATGAGTTCACAGAAGTGAAAATGCTTTACTTGAAATTTTCACACCAAGAAAACATATGTTCTCATTATGAGTGCTTGCATGAAGCTCCTCTCTTCATTGTAATTGTGGAAATCAGCCAAAAAGCTAACGAGATCTGTTTGTTTTTTTTTTTTTAATTCTGATAAAAATGGTTTAAGTAAGAGATAGATGTCTTCTATAAAATTCATACATTAAGTTCAGTTCAGTTCAGTTCAGTCGCACAGTTGTGTCCAACTCTTTGTGACCCCATGAATCTCAACATGCCAGGCCTCCTTGTCCATCACCAACTCCTGGAGTTCACTGAGACTCACATCCATCGAGTCAGTGATGCCATCCAGCCATCTTATCCTCTGTCGTCCCCTTCTCTTCCTGCCCCCAATCCCTCCCAGCATCAGACTCTTTTCCAATGAGTCAACTCTTCTCATGAGGTGGCCAAAGTACTGGAGTTTCAGCTTTAGCATCACTCCTTCCAAAGAAATCCCAGGGCAGATCTCCTTCAGAATGGACTGGTTGGATCTCCTTGCAGTCCAAGGGACTCTCAAGAGTCTTCTCCAACACCACAGTCCAAAAGCATCAATTCTTTGGCACTCAGCTTGCTTTTTAGTCCAACTGTCACATCTATACATGACTACTGGGGAAACCATAGTCTTGACTAGATGGAACTTTGTTGGCAAAGTAGTGTCTCTGCTTTTTAATATGCTGTCTAGGTTGGTCGTAACTTTCCTTCCAAGGAGTAAGCGTCTTTTAATTTCATGGCTGCAATCACCATCTGCAGTGATTTTGGAGCCCCAAATAATAAAGTCAGCCACTGTTTCCCCATATATTTGCCATGAAGTGATGGGACTGGATGCCATGATCTTAGTTTTCTGAATGTTGAGCTTTAAGCCAACTTTTTCACACTCCTCTTTCACTTTTATCAAGAGGCTTTTTAGTTCCTTTTCACTTTCTGCCATAAGGGTGGTGTCATCTGCATATCTGAGGTGATTGATCTTTCTCCCAGCAATCTTGATTCCAGCCTGTGCTTCTTCCAGCCCAGCGTTTCTCATGACGTACTCTGCATATACGTTAAATAAGCAGGGCGACAATATACAGCCTTGACGTACTCCTTTTCCTATTTGAAACCAGTCTGTTGCTCCATGTCCAGTTCCAACTGTTGCTTCCTGACCTGCATACAGATTTCTCAAGAGGCAGGTCAGGTGGTGTGGTATTCCCATCTCTCAGAATTTTCCAGTTTATTGTGATCCACACAGTTCAAAGGCTTTGGCATAGTCAATAAAGCAGAAATAGATGTTTTTCTGGAACTCTCTTGCTTTTTCCATGATCCAGTGGATGTTGGCAATTTGATCTCTGGTTCCTCTGCCTTTTCTAAAACCAGCTTCAACATCTGGAAGTTCATCTTTCACATATTGCTGAAGCCTGGCTTGGAGGATTTTGAGCATTACTTTACTAGCGTGTGAGATGAGTGCAATTGTGAGGTAGTTTGAGCATTCTTTGGCATTGCCTTTCTTTGGGATTGGAGTGAAAACTGACCTTTTCCAGTCCTGTGGCCACTGTTGAGTTTTCCAGATTTGCTGACATATTGAATGCAGCACTTTCACAGTATTATCTTTTAACTGTGCAGTGCTGGAGTGGCGAGTGGTCGAGAGGAGATACCCCACATCCAAGGTCAGGAGTGGTGGCCATGAGCAAATACCCCATGTCCAAGGTAAGAGAAACCCCAGAAAGACCGTAGGCACTGAGAGGGCAGACAGACTGAAACCACAATCACAGACAACTAGCCAATCTGATCACACGGACCACAGCCTTGTCTAACTCAATGAAACTACGCCATGCTGTGTGGGGCCACCCAAGACAGACAAGTCATGGTGGAGAGTTCTGACAGAATGTGATCCACTAGAGAAGGGAATGGCAAACCAGTTCAGTATTCTTGCCTTGAGATCCCCATGAACAGTATGAAAAGGCAAAAAGATAGGACACTAAAAGAGGAACTCCTCAGGCTGGTAGGTGCCCAAAATGCTACTGGAGATCAGTGGAGAAATAACTTCAGAAATAATGAAGAGATGGAGCCAAAGCAAAAACAATGCCCAGCTGTGGATGTGACTGGTGATGGAAGCATGGTCTGATGCTGTAAAGAGCAATACTGCATAGGAACCTGGAGTGTCAGGTCCATGAATCAAGGCAAATTGAAGTGGTCAAACAGGAGATGGCAAGAGTGAACATCCACATTTTAGGAATCAGTGAACTAAAATGGACTGGAATGGGTGAATTTCACTCAGGTGACCACTATATCTACTACTGTGGGCAGGAATCCCTTAGAAGAAATGGAGTAGCCATCATAGTCAACATATGATTCCAAAATGCAGTACTTGGATGTGATCTCAAAAATGACAAAATGATTTCTGTTCGTTTCCAAGGCAAACCATTCAATATCACGGTAATCCAAATCTATGCCCTGACCGTAAGGCTGAAGAAGCTGAAGCTGAACAGTTCTATTTTGTAGAAATATATCCTCTCAAATCAGATTACATATATCATTTACTTTCATGTTCTTCTTAGTCTGATAATTTTCCCAGAGAATAGGTATATTTCTATTATCCTGTACCACCTCTCTAGCTCTATGAGCTCTGAGATCTGAAAGTCAAAATTTGTCAAAGATTTAGCAGGTCCCTTCGAATTACATAGACACCTACGATGGGTCTGTAATATACAAAATTCTACTGATGGAAATTTAGCACGCATATTTTACAATATATTTCTATTTAAGAGAAAAACCACTGAGGTAAACATTATTTAAAGGCACTAAGCCCCATAAAGGCCAAGCATCTTGTCTGCTAAGTAAGCTTAAAATGGAAAGATTTGAACTGGGTTTTCTTTCTTGAAATCAGGTTGTTTTAGCATATAATGGAAAGTTTGCAAATACATTTGTTCATCAATGCAGAATAAAATTTGGAGGAACAGGGAATTGCAAATGTTTCTCAAATGCCTCCTGCTCGCCCCACTCACGTTTAAGCTGCTGTTTCTGCCTCGTAAAGCAAGTTTTTCTAATAAGCCTCTTTTATTGGACTTGCACTACCACCCTGATTTTGATCTCTTTCATTCTTTTTATAACTTTTTTCACTGTCCTATGGAAAATGAAGAATGTTATCTAAGTTTAGTGCTTTTTTTCCTTTCTTTTTAGATAGGCATTATAGTTTTTAATTTATTTTAGAACTTACAAGCACCAAGGAGAAGGGAAAAATACCTTGAAAGCTAATGATGTGATTCTATACTCAATCTGTGATTCTCTCCTATGACTATGGGGGAAAAAAAAATCCATCTGGAATGGCATTAACCTTTAGGAAATTGGCAGATTCTCAAGAGTGGATAATTCCTGGAAGCTGAAGGTATTGAGGGTTGTGTTAAGGAGGCAAGGTCATAAAAGGTCAGTAACTAAGTTTCAGGTAATACTGGGGCATGCAAAGCTGTGGACCACACACAACCTGTGCTGTTACTGATGAATGAGATTCCTGAGCTCGCACTCTGAAATAGCTTAATTCCTACTATCTGTCCCATACCCCAGTTGCTGGTCATATGCCCACTGGCTTGGCTTTTGCTAATAGACTAAGTAATAGATAAGTAAGCTCTCAGATAGGAAAGAAAGCCCAACTCATTCCCTGCAAGAGGGATTCATCAGTGTAGATAGGAAGTGCTCTGGATGAAGATTAAACTCTAAAATGATTTAAAGAAATATGTGGGGAACTGGTAAAATAAAAGACATGAAGATTGAGAAAACTGAAATAAAACAGATGCATGTATATGAACATAAATAACTTCCTGTTTAACTGTAATATAGAACCTATATCTTATTATTCGAATTATAAAATTTTCAAGTTTAAAGCTGATATAACCTTTCCAGTCCCATGGAATGGTTATTTATGAAAATATTTTCAGAGGTGTTTACAAAGATGCACTTTAAGGAAATACTTCCTATTTGAAGTATTTGTACATCATATTGTACCTGTGAAGTCATATTCCTGGGGTGGTGGGGAGGAAGGATTAAGACCTGTAGAAAAGATGAGGGGAACAGATTATACCCTGAAATGCTGGAAAGCACTAAAGGAACAAATCAAAATTCACAGAGCACGAGGCAAAATTTCTAGACAACTGCAAAAATCACACTTTTGAACAAATTTTGCTTTGCTAGATCCTGCCCTTTCTCTCAATACATCTGTATACCTTTTGTGTGTGTGATTAAAAAAGCCAAAATTCTCAAAACACGCATATTTCTGTACTTGAACAACAGTCAGCTTAACTATCTTCTTTGATAACCTTCCCAGAGGAAATGAAGAGCACAATTTCACTTCCGAAACTTTAAAAAAGAACTGCTATGTGGCACAGCTCGAAAACCAAGCCTCTTAGGCTTTCATGCTTCCTCTGGTGGAACTTCCTGAAACAGTGCCAAGAATCGTTTGATCACTTAAACCAGAGCTGATGAGTTAGAAGCAGCTGGAGTATATGAATCAGTGGTCATTTCTCTGTTACTTTTTTTTAACAGATAACTACCTAGAGAACCAAGTAACTTGATCAAAAAGGCATTCTGGAAATAAAATTAGGAGGCAGAAAACCCAGAGTTCTGAATTAGGATTAAACTGTTTTAACTTCAATTGTTCTCTAGCTTCTTCTAATAGCTTTGTTTTCTCAGTCCTCTTATGAGATTTTGGAGAGTAAGGAACTAAGCACACTTTTCATCTATCTCCCTAAGAACATAACAAGAGAATGCTCAAATAGCAGTTGTTTGAAATATATTCATTGAGTGTAATTATAAGCTCAAATAATAAAATGTTTCCTTCTTATTCTCCCACTAAAATCAGGTTGTACTAGAAATCGTAGAAAGAGCATAAAATGATTTCTAGAAGTTCAAATGCAATGCGTCAAAAAGGCTAAAGAGAAGTTTCATGGGGTAAAGTAATTGGCAGAAGTGGAAATAAGTATGTGTAACGCATTAGTCCTAACTCTGACGTCACACACATTCATTGTAAACATCGTTTTTTTATTTTTTACCTAATTTAATTTCTCACATTCATTAGTGTTCACTAGTAGACTATGTATGATTTAAACTGAAATAAATATTTCCTATAATCACATCACTCAGTGTTGATTTTTGATCCCAGATGTTTTTCTTTATAATCCCAAAGACTGTCATATGAACAAGGACTCTGCCTTTACATCATGCTGTATGTTCAATTTTTACCCCATTCTTACATTTCAATCAGAGCCTAAGACATGAGAAAGGCAAGTGTTGAGAGGAAAAGAAAGTGGGTATGGAGAAAAAAGAACAAAAAATAAATAGCCAAATCATTCAGGAATTTCTTAGCCATGGTAAGGAGTGTGTATTTATTCTAAGTATGATAAGAATTCAGTGTAGGAGTAATAAGAGATCTGCATTTTGGAACTTCTGCTTCACTGACTACGATAAAGCCTCTGACTGTGGATCACAGCAAACTATGGAAAATTCTTAGAAATGAGAATACCAGACCACCTTACCTGCCTCCTGAGAAACTTGTATGCAGGACAGAAGCAACAGTTAGAAAACTGGACATGGAACAACTGACTGGTTCAAAATTGGGAAAGGAATACAAGGCTATATATTGTCACCCTGCTTATTTAACTTATACACAGACTTCATTATGTGAAATGCAGGGCTAATTGAGTCACAAGCTGGAATCAAGACTGCTGGGAGAAATAACAACCTCAGATATAAGCAGATGATATCACTCTAATGGCAGAAAGTGAAGAGGAACTGAAGAGAATCTTGATGAGGGTGAAAGACTGAAAAGGCTGGCTTAAAACTGAATATTCAAAAAAAAACGAAGATCATGGCATCTGGTCCCATCACGTCATGGCAAGTAGAAAGGAAAAAAACGTGGATTCAGTGACAGATTTTATTTTCTTGGGCTCTAAATCACTGCAGACAATGATTGCAGCCATAAAATTAAAAGACACTTGCTCCTTGGAAAAGCTATGACAAACCTAGATAGTGTATTAAAAAGCAAAGATATCATTTTGCTGACAAAGGTTGATATAGTCAAAACTATGGTTTTTTTCCAGTAGTCATGGATGGATGTGAGAGTTGGGCCATAAAAAAGGCAAAAAGTCAAAGAACTGATGCTTTCAAATTGTAGTGCTAGAGAAGATTCTTGAGAGTCCCTTGAACAGCAAGGAGATCAAACCAGTCAATCGTAAAGGAAATCAACCCTGAATTTAAAGGACCAATGCTAAAGCTGAAGCTCTAATATTTTGGCCCCCTGATGCAAAGAGCCAATTCATTGGAAAAGTCCCTGATGGTGGGAAAGATAGAAGGCAACAGGAGAAGAGGGCTGGCAGAGGATGAGATGGTTAGATAGTATCACTGACTTAATAGGCATGGATCTGAGCAAACTCCAGGAGATAGTGAAGGACAGAGGAGCCTGCATTCTGCAGTCCATGGGGTCACAGAGTCAGACACTAGCGACTGAACAACATCAACTCTGGCAGCAATCGAGTGAGGAGTAGACAGAAAAGAGGCAAAACTAAAGGCAAGGACGTGTGTTAAGAAACTGATTAAATTATGCAGGCAGGTACTGTGGTGGTCTGAATTAGGATGGGGCTAGTAAAGAAGGGAGCCATGGATTGATTTCAGAGATGCAATAGGAAGAGAAATCAACTAGACTTGATATCAGGGTAGCAGATGGGAAGACCAGGAAAGGCGGGGTTTTACCATAAATCCTTCCTGAGGAGTATCTTTTTTTTATGACAAGTTTTAATAATTATAAACCAACGCATTTCTTTATACAGGTTGCACTTACACATATATTGCTAAACAATGCAGTTCAAATTTGCCAGCTTCTGAATTTTATATTCTTCTATGGCTTGCTCCCTTCTCTCAGGATCTTACGTCTGATATTCATCTGGGTGCTTGTGTTTAACTCAAGATTATACGGTCGTATGTTGAGTGAGTATACCAAAATTAATTGTTTTTTTTTTTTACTCACTTATATTTCAGGAAAAATAACATTAAATATTCCCTCATGTTATTAAAAATATAAGTGAACATAATCTTCTTAATGGCTGAAATTTTTTATTTTTGGGAATTGGAAAACTAAGGAACAGAGGAGTTAAGCAACCTGAACAAAGTTACCTGGCTTCTCTTCTACACGAAAGGGCTAGTTAATCCAGGCTAGCTTCTTTACTGATGATCTTCATGTTCTCTGCCTTTCCATTCCCATCTCCTTGTTCCAGGTCCTTTTTCTTATTGTGTGACCATGTTGTTCTTTCTGTCAGTTGCTTCCTCCTTTTACACCTCCTCAAAGCCTGACCACCTTTTAATATCTGGCTCATGTCTCCTCCCCTCCATACAGTCTTACTGGACAAATTACTGGACTAAAACATTCATTCACTCATTCAATTTATTCAATAATTACTTAACACCTAGGGTGCATCAGGTACTGCCTTGAGCACTGGGATAGAAAGGTGAATGAAACAGACAAGGCTTCTACTCTCAGAGGAAGAACAGAAGATAAGTTAAAAAATGAAAAACTAATTTGTCAGTGATAATACATTATGAAAACAAGGCAATTTCTGTACTATTTCTGCTTGGCTTTCTGCCAACTTGCTATAAAATTGTGAGTTATTGAAGGAATGGACTCCATCTTTCGCCTAAAGCCTGGCATACAATAGGTACTTGAGTGATCAGTGACTTAACACATGCAAATGAAGAGCATGGATGACTAGATGGAATGATAGATGAATGGACAGAGGGATGAACCAGCAATTGCCTCAAACTGTGACCAAACCACTTAGTCTCTAAGTTTTGCTTCCCCCAGCCAGACTGAGAGACAAGAGTCTAGAGTCTGCAAATCTGTACCTGTCTGGCCTGCCCAGTGAAGGTGAAAAGGAATCAACACAGGGCAGGCACCACCAGTTAAGGCTTGATCGCCACTATTTCTATCCTCTTATCCAATGCCCATTTCCCACAGTCATGCTCCCTCCTTGACTCAAGCAAGCAACTGTCCTCATGCAGGCTTTAATAAATAACAGTAGATTAAAGACTGAAAAACTCCATAACATAATCTTAACCAATTCTTTAAGAATTGTGAAAACTGAAATTTCTAGCTTAGATTATCTAGAACTGCAAGAAGTTCCGTCTATCACTTTAATATAGGATTAAATCCTCAAAAGCTTACCAAAACTAATTTCATTCCTCTTCTTAAAAAAATACTTACTTATTTTGCTGCCCTGGCTCTTAATTGTGGCCCAAGAACTCTTTTTTTAGCTGCGGCATGCAAACTCCTCAGTTGTGGCATGTGGAATTTAGTTTCCCAACATGGGAAATCAAGCCAAAGCCCCCTGCAATGGGGGCACAGAATTTTAGCACAAAAGTCCCTCTTTCCTCTTTAAAAATGTTAAGTTTTCAAAATATTCTGAAGTGGTGGAATATATTTTTATATTAAAGCAAGACAAAATGGCAAAGCCCTTAACAGTGTGGAATCACTTGCTTATTACACCACTGGACACAATAAACTCAGATCACAATCAAGGATACTGTTTCTCAAACTCACTTAGCCTTGAGCCAAAAGAAAAAAAAATCTACAGACAATTCCATGGACCCCTGTTTAAAGAACATGGTCTTAATGGTTCAACATTCACTCTAGGTGAACATTTTTGTCAAACATTGTGACAAAAGACAAAAATCCAAGAGTAAAGCTCAGTTATAAATAAGTTATCTAATCAGGGCACCCGAAATGTATTATTTCTTTTGTATTTATCAGCTAAATGAAACATTACAAAAATTTTTTCCCCATTAAGAAATAGCTAACCTCTAATGATATGTCCATTACTTGACTTAAGTGATCTAAAAAAAACACAAGGGTATCTCTTCAAAAATGAATTCATGTTTATTTATGGTATGGGCATATATAAGCACAACAAACTGAATACTTTAATTGAAGTTCATTTCTGATTAATATTCAAATGCTAGTGATTTTTAAAACATTAAAATTTTATATTTCTCTGCCCATCAGCCATAGTTCTCTGATGAACAAAGTTAATATACATAAATAAATTCTTTAAAACAGAAGTTTACTTAAATATTTAAGATAACCACATGGACAAATTATCTTGGCCAAATAATTATCCTCTATTTATTTGATATTAACTTCCGATTTTGCATTGGGGTTTCTTAAAATAAGAACACTTAATTAAAGCTATATGAAAGACCATCCAAAAATATATCTCAAAGTTGATTCTTTAAATTATAAATAAACTGTAACCCTAACCAACAAGAGTTAATGCAGACTGAAATCTGAAGATTCTGGAACCTCTTAGTTTAAGGGTTATCGACCTCTTCAGTGACAAAAACATAATATAACCATAAATATCTTTTTTCTTGCATCTTCCTATTATGTTTTAGTAACAATTAAAATAGATCTACTTTTTAGTTATCCAGAGAGGCTTAAATATATAAAACACAGGTTTCCTATTCAGGAACTATTTCTCTTATTATTTCAAGTGCCTCATGCCAATTTAGCTTCACTAAAAATTATAAACCTTGATAAAATATTATCCAAAGGAATTAAAAGAACTATAAAAAAATAAATAGGATTGTATTTTTGTGGTAGTGAGTTAGCTAAAAGCCACCCATTTGAAAAAGAAAGGCTTCTTATTAAACATCATAATTATGAAAAACTAAATAATATTTAAATTGTACTTGCTTTCATATATATACTATTGGTCTTTCAAGAAGCTATTTTTTCCTACTTGGAAATAAAGGTATCTATCTCCTTTTAGCATAAAGAACCAATCAGTTTCCAATTCCATCTCTAGGTATTACTAGGCTCTCTTCCTCCTTTCCAAGTAACACTTATCAAAACACTTGTCAACAGCAACTATCACCTTTTTCTCCCTTTCTACTTGTTTTTCAATCCACTGCTATATGGCTATCGCCCTCTCCAAATCTTAAAACTGACTCTCCTTAAGATCAGCAATAGCCTGAACCTGCTAAATGCAGGAGTGGCTTACTCCACACCTTATTGTTTCCTCTAACTGAGGTAGGAACTTGACATTCTCCCGGTTTCCTCAGCCTCTATACTGCTTCATGACATCCATTTGCCCCCACAGCAACATCATGGTTAATTTGAAAGTCTGCTTCAGAGTCTCTTTTAACTATTCAAAATACAAAAGATTAAAAGTCTTAAAAAAAAAATTAAAACCCCTCTGAATAGCAAGATTTGTTTTTATTATTATCCAACAAGTCACATATATTTAAGGCAGGACTTTAAACTTCACAACATCTTGATTTTTATTTTGATCATTGTTGCAATATGCTTCATTATCTACCAGCAAACCATATAACAAGGCTACTAACAGACTTGAGAAGAGTCAGAAAGGGAATGAGATATGAAAAATGGTACAGAAAAAAATACTAAAGCACAGATTATCCTCTAAAGATCAGCAATGTACATACATACAGTGCTTTTAGTGAAGCAAAGAGCAGAATACACCTTCATTAACTTATAGAATGTTCATTTCAAATATTTCAAATCCTAAAAGATGATGCTGTGAAAGTGCTGCACTCAATACACCAGCAAATCTGGAAAACTCAGCAGTGGCCACAGGACTGGAAAAGGTCAGTTTTGATCCCAATCCCTAAGAAAGACAATGCCAAAGAATGCTCAAACCACCACACATTTGCACTCATCTCATACACTAGCAAAGTAATGCTCAAAATTCTCCAAGCCAGGCTTCAACAGTACATGAACCGTGAACTTCCAGATGTTCAAGTTGGATTTAGGAAAGGCAGAGAAACCAGATATCAAATTGCCAAAATCCGCTGGATCATAGAAAAAGCAAGAAAGTGCCAGAAAAACAACTACTTCTGCTTTATTGACTACACCAAAGCTTTTGACTTTGTTTGTTGGATCACAGCAAACTGGAAAATTCTTCAAGAGATGGGAATACCAGAGCATCTGACCTGCCCTCTGATAAATCTGTATGCAGGTCAAGAAGCCACAGTTTTCCACTAGACATGGAAAAACAGACTGGTTCCAAATAGGAAAAGGAGTATGTCAAGGGTGTATATTGTCACCCTGCTTATTTAACTTATATGCAGAGTACATCATGAAAAATGCTGGGCTGGATGAAGCACAAGCTGGAATCAAGATTGCTGGGAGAAATATTGATAACCTCAGATATACAGATAACACCACCCTTATGGCAGAAAGCAAAGAACTACAGAGCCTCTTGATGAAAGTGAAAGAGGAGAGTGAAAAGCTAGCTTAAAACTCACCATTCAGAAAACTAAGATCATGGCATCCTGTCCCATCACTTCATGGCAAATAGATGGGGAAACAATGGAAACAGTGAGAGACTTTATTTTGGGGGGCTCCAAAATCACTGTATATGGTACTGCAGCCATGAAATTAAAAGACACTTGCTCCTTGGAAGAAAAGTTATGACCAACCTAGACAGCATTAAAAAGCAGAGACATTACTTTGCCAACAAAGGTCCATCTAGTCAAGGCTATGGTTTTTCCAGTATTCATATATGGATGTGAGAGTTGGACCATAAAGCAAGCAGAGGGTCGAAGAACCGATGTTTTTCAACTGGGGTATCAGAGAAGACTCTTGAGAGTCTGGTAGACTGCAAGGTGATCCAACCAGTCAATCCTAAAGGAAATCAGTCCTGAATATTCATTGGAATGACTGATGCTGAAGCTGAAACTTCAATATTTTGGTCACCTGATATGAAGAACTGACTCATTGGAAAAGACCCTGATGCTAGAAATGATTGAAGGCAGGAGAAGGGGTTGATAGAGGATGAGATGGTTGGATGGCATCACTGACTAGATGGACATGAGTTTGAGTAAGCTTCGGGAGTTGGTGATGGATAGGGAAAAGTCAGACACAACTGAGCGACTAAACTGAACTGATAGAATGCCCATATATATGCATACATTATAATAAAATGAACATTATAAAATAAATGTTTTATAAATGTGACTATAGATGTGGTAAAACTGTATACAAATTAAAAGAAACTAAACTGTTTAAAATTATTTTAATGATAGTAATGATAATTATAAACCATCATTCTTTTCTAAAAATATCAGACTACTGGTTAAGAGGGCATAGTACAAAATCTTTATCATCTGAGGCATCAGGGAAGCCCCAATTAAGAACTAGAATTCATAAATTTTGTAACTTAGGCTCTGTGGCTGATCCATTGTATTCTTTATGTAAAACTCAAATTCAAGTTTTCTTATCTTAAATCCCTGTTTGCAAAGTAAAAGAAACAGCCAAATCAAGGATATTAGTTACCGAGGAAGCATGCTGCTGCTGCTGCTAAGTCGCTTCAGTCCTGTCCAACTCTGTGCGATCCCAGAAACGGCAGCCCACCAGGCTCCCCCGTCCCCGGGATTCTCCAGGCAAGAACACTGGAGTGGGTTGCCATTTCCTTCTCCAATGCATGAAAGTGAGGTCGGCCAGTTGTGTCCAACTCCTCTCGACCCCATAGACTGCAGCCCACCAGGCTCCTCCATCCATGGGACTTTCCTGCCAAGAGTGGGGTGCCATTGCCTTCTCCGCGGAGGAAGCATACAATGTATAAAAACTAAACAACATCAGCCCATGACCACAACAGAGAAGACTAAATAGCAAACCAAGAAACTCCAGTACTTTGGCCACCTCATGGGAAGAGTTGACTCATTGGAAAAGACTCTGATGGTGGGAGGGATTGGCGGCAGGAGGAGAAGGGGACGACAGAGGATGAGATGGCTGGATGGCATCACCGACTCGATGGACATGAGTCTGGGTGAACTCCGGGAGTTGGTGATGGACAGGGAGGCCTGGCGTGCTGTGATTCATGGGGTCACAAAGAGTCGGACACGACTGAGCGACTGAACTGAACTGAACTGATTTATAATTTGGCCTATCATTCCATCCTCAACTCTACTTTTTAAAAATCTCTGCTTAATTCCACAATTATTACCTGTCTAGTATGTACAAAGAACTATTAGGCCATACAAGATAGAAGAATGACCCCATGGACTGTAGTCTGTAACCAGGCTCCTCTGTCCATGGGATTTTCCAGGCAAGAACACTGGAGTGGGTTGCCATTTCCTTCTCCAGGAGATCTTCCCAACCCAGGGATTGAACCGGGTCTCCCACATTGTAGGCAGACGCTTTACTGTCTGAGCCACCAGGGAAGTTTCCTGGAGCAGGACACAAATATAGGATCACAGAGGGGGAATTCCCAAATTTAGGAATCCGGAGACTGGCCTATACCCTCAAAAAAGATTCAGCATAAATAGTGAAACAACTATTCCTTTCCTAAATGTGGGGGAAAGGTCCAAGTTTCTCTTTTATCCATCCAACACTTCAGAACATAAGTGTGATCACTCTCTAAATGTTCAATAAATGAAAATATGATTAAAGGTATTTTAAGGCAAAACTAGCAGCTTCTATAAAAAATTAGCTTTGTTTAAATTTGCTCCTTGTTAAATATAGATTGTTCTTTAAGCAAAATTCATTCAAGAATTCACTTATGAATAACAATTAGAAAGGTTAGGAACAGAGGAGGTATCAGGTAGACTTTAGGTTTTCCATATTCAAACATTTATTTGCATAATTACAGAAGACTAAAATCATGAAATTTAGCATCTCTTATTAAAAATACTGACTGTTTAGTATTTTGTTGTTGTTGTTGTTTAGTTACAAAGTCCTGTTCAACTCTTTTTCAACCCTATGGACTGTAGCCAGCCAAAGTCCTCTGTCCATTCCAGGCAAGAATACTGGAATGGGTTGCCATTTCTTTCTCCACTTTAATATTTTTAGACCTTAGAATATTTTTTTCCTGATAGCATATCTATATATCAGTCATATTCTTGGTAAATGCTTAACTGTTCAATTAACATTTAGAGAGATTGATGTCAAAAGATAATGTTCCTTTATTAATTGAATCCCACATGGTAATCTTACTTTTGACGCTTCAGTAAAATAAAAGAGACTGTTAATACACATTACCCTATGAACATGATGATACAAAATAACAATACTGAACATTCAAAGAAATAGCAAGGATGATAATGTTGGAGGAAACAGAATAATAAAGAAAAAATTAACAGGAAAAAACTTTTAGATTTAAGACTTATCTTCTATCTAAAAGGGTAGCACAACAGAAGCTATGTCTTTAAAAAATCAGATAAACAGCTAACATAAATGCCTGGTAAGCCAAACTATTTTTTAAAAAGTATGATGTGTAGCACCTATTTTTATTACATTAATCTTTCATAATTTCCTCTATCTGAAATTAAACTCTTTAATATCAAGTGATTAAAATGAACTAGACCTAATTAAATATCTATATAATGCCATAAGTAACTCAAACTTTACATAAAGATTATTGGCTTTTTAAAATCTCCAGCATTGATTTACAATGAGCTTCTCCCATACAAATCCAAAGTTACTTAGGGTTAAGAAAAATCCAGTTATAAATATATAATTACATAATTAACAAAAATACCTCCAGAACATGTCAAATCATGTTCTTAAAATGAGACTTAAAAAAAAATTCTATAGAAAATGATAGTAAAATGATCATTTACTATAAGCCCTTTCTGAATGTCCCCACAGGATACTGAGAACACAAGTACAGAAAAAGGGAATACAGCTTGACTTCTTACTAAAAGACGCTGCGCAAGCTGGGCGAGAACAAACTATAAACCATGAGGACCAAACTCCTTTAATTTCTTCTCTCTGGTCATAAAAGAGGCACCATCAACACAGGTTAAGTGTCTATGTAAAAAGAAGAGTAAAGAAATCTGTTGGGGTGGGAGGGACTGCAAGGCATCCATCAAGATTTGTTTGAAAAGACCTGCCAGGCTCTCAGGAGTTACACTTAAATAATGTGACCCTTCTAGACAGGACAATAAGGAGACAGATTAGCCCCTTCAAGGGGTGATTCATCCTCGACATATGGTGAGAGGGGAGCCAATATAAAGCTTGGATCCTGCATGTTTGCTTAAGCATCTGGGCAGCTCTGTCTATGGCCCCGAAATTAAACTAGGGGGTAATAAGGCACCTAACAGTCCCTGGAGGTACTCGGGGAGACTCCGGATTGGACTGAGGGGTAAAATGCCGGGCTCTTCCAGGCCCCCGACCAACCGCATCCACTCTTCCTCTCTTCCTCTTGCCGGAGCGGAGGGCAATTGGCAGCGAAAGATCTGCAGGGTGCTTGCCCTCTTCACACACCTATCGTCTGCCTCAGAGTTTTGAATGTAACTCTTAAACATTCAGTAGTCTAACGAAAACAACGAAAAGCAGATTTTAAAAGGAAAGTGGCCCGCCTCAGAGCTCTAGAGGGAACCCAATGTGAAAGTGAGAAAAGAATGCATTCTGCACAGCCAACTCTTTCCGCGTGTGTAACCCTCCCCGGGTTTCTCACGGGTTCCTACACCGACGCGCACCCACACACTCTAGAAGGTCCTTCAGGGCCCAGAGAGTTACCGCATCAGACTGGAGAGCTTTGGGGGGGGGGGGCAGTATTTAAACCCCCCTTTTTAGTATCTCAAAAGCCTAAAGATTAACCCACCCCATCAGGTAGCTTCCTCCAGCAGGCGCGTCTTCCACTCTTGCAAAGCCACTCCCCTCTCCTGCATTTCAGGGGCCGGGACGACGCCAGGAGCCGCGACCAGCCCGCACTCCCTGAGGCCCGAGGCCCGAGGCGCAGGAGGGGCTCTCGCCGTCTGCTCTGGAGGAGCCCCGAGGAGGAAGCGCCTCCCCGCGAGCGAGGGTGCTGTGCTTCTCCCTCCTTCCTGCAGATGGAGGCAGGCGGCGAAAGCACCGCTCTAAGGCCAAGAGCCTCTCTGCTCTCAACAGCCCACGGACCGGGCGATGAAGCCGCCCAACGTCCCTGTGCTCCGGGAGAAGGAGAAAGGAGGCGAACACGCAGGGGCCGGCCACTGTTTTCAAAATACTCTAAAATTCTAACCTGTACGTGATATTTTTGGTACACACAAAACCTGAAGAGAAATTGGTTTCCAGTAAGTTTACCCGTTGACAAGTTTAAACCCCACCCTCTCTTCCAGAATCAAGTCTGCGCTCCCACCGGCTAGAAAGCAGTGTGGTAAAATGTCCTCTCCTGAATGAATTTATATTCAAGTTGCTTTCCCTCTGGAGCTCCTAGCTGTTGCCTGGAAACAGGAAACCTTCCCACCTACATGCTTCCTGACTCCTCTCCCCCTCCTCTCACGGTGCAGTGAACCTACCTGGCCATGCTTCTAGATACTGTTTATCTTAAAAAAGAGCTGAGTCTTTCAAATTGAGGCAATGACAGAAATTTTGCCATTCACTAGCCCAACAAATAAGTACTGAACACTTGAATTACTCAGACAGAAGAATAACAAGTCACTTCATTTAGTAGCATTTTAAAATGGTGAATATTAAATGCAAATTTATTTAAAAGTCTTGTTCAATAAAAAAAAAAAGTTACTCTGAGCTTTTTTTTTTACCTACTATTTTATCTTAATGATGTTTCTTTGAAATCCTATGTTCCTGGGGTAAGGGACAACACCATCTCTTTTAACAGCCCCTATGCTTGACCGATCAGTCACCCTGGCACCCCCTAAACTTCAGCACCCACATCATACCAGAGGCTAAGCCCTCAGGGAGTTTCCTTATCTATTCTTCACTCATTTGATCTTTCCTTTCCACTCCTTTTGCTACCACTGAACTTTCACCATGAACTGATTTTCACTGAAGATTATTGCAGCGAATAAGTGCTACTGCTATTGCTATCAATTACTTAGAAAATACCATATGCCAAGAAAGCATTTATACGTTTTACCTCACTATTTCTCTCAAAAGTCAATGCGAAATGTACTATTATTATCCCACTCTAAAGATGAGGAACCTGAGATTTACAGAGTTTAAGTAACTTGTCTAGAGTCATACACTCTTAAAGTAAGCCTCAAACTCCTCTCCTAGGAAGACAGAAGTAGGACGTCTTTATCTACCAATCCTTCCTCTGTTCCTACTAGTTTTTGTTGGAAAATATTGTTTTGATAAATTTTAAAAACTTAAAATGTTCATTTACTTTTTTGCTAGGTGAAATCACATTGTGCTTCACACACACCAACAGTACCACACAATGCTTTACTTCCTCCCTACAGGTGTGAGAGAGATCGTTTTTAGTATTTTAATTAATGGGACTTATGTCAACAAATTTTACGTGCCTTTCAGAGCTCAAGTAAAATAATCAATATCTTCTTATGATTTAATGTTCATAAAGAGCCTTGAAAAGTGAAAGTGAAAGTCCCTCAGTCTTGTCCAACTCTTTGCGATCCCAAGGACTATAGAATCCATGGAATTCTCCAGGCCAGAATACTGCAGTGGGTAGCCTTTCTCTTCGCCAGGGGACCTTCCCAACCCAGGGATCGAACCCAGATCTCCCGCATTGTGGGCAAATTCTTTACCAGCTGAGCCACAAGGGAAGCCCATAAAGAGCTTTAAGAGAATAAATAAGTCATAAGGTAAGCTTTGGTTGGTCCCTTGAAACAAAGACACAATACCCTAATAATAAAACAAAATTCAGAGGGTAAAAAGAACTAGATCCATAAACAGGTAAGTTGGTATATCAAACCTCAGAATGTTGACCTATAACTAAAGCAAAACCAAAAACTAGAAACTGCCTCTTAGTAAATGAGGCCAATCAAGTTGAACTTATAAACTGCTATTGAGAATTTCCAGATAACATACCCTTTGATTTTTTTTTTTTTTTTTTGAAAGTCAGTTCACTAAAATATGGGTAGTGTTTGTTTCATAACTTTGGGGCTTCCCTGAAGCTCATATGGTAAAGAATCTGCCTGCAATGCAGAAGACCTGGGTTCGATCCCTGGGTCAGGAAGATCCCCTGGAGGAGGAAATGGTAACCCACTCCAGTTTTCTTGCCTGGAGAATCCCATGAACAGAGGGGCCTTGTGGGCTCCAGTTCATGGGGTCACAAAGAATCAGACACAGCTGAGCAACTAACAGACTAACACTAGTACTTGACTCTTAAATGTACTGAAGAAATCACATAAGTATAAGCCAACAAAACCATAAAATAGCTGTTTAATTCTAAGCAAACACCATAGGCAGGACTGGATTCCAACTGAAGCATTATGATTTGCCAGCTACCTCAACTTCAGCACATCCCTCTAATTGTCTGGGCCTCAGTTTCCCCACATCTACAAAGATAACAATGGCAACCCTGAGTCTACTATAGGCTGTTCTGAAAATCAAATGAAAATATGAATGAGATCTAAAAATATAAAGTTAGTTTTTCTGAACTATACGTCTATTAGCTTTCATCACATTTTAAACGGTCAAATATACAATAGAAAAATTTGAAGTCAGAACTTCTCTAATTTCTGGCATATAAGCTTCATTATTCTACATTTAGAAAACTTGCTTTATAATTTATATTAACTTTGGAGATACTACGTTACTCAAGGACCACATGCCTATTAAAATTATTTAAATTAGAATTACCCAGTGAGATCAGTACAATGACCAAGTACTGTGTCTGCAGTTATTAAAGATATGATTGTTACTTATGAAATTTTCATCCATGGAAATTGTATTTACCTGAAGACAAAAGCAGAAAGTTAACAGAAATGGGCAAATGATACAGCATTTCTATAAAAATGAGCATTATAACTAACATAAACCAGTATGGTATTTGTTCAGAACACAGATATCTATATCCATCAGATGGTCAGTGTAGGCAACACTAGCAGCAACTTTGCCAAAAACTGAAATATTTGTGAGTCAATAGGTTTGGAGTGTTTCTTTTCCTAAATGAAACCCTGTGTCACTCATTGCAAAATATAATCCCAAACATCTTATTCACCAGGAGAGTGATAAAATCAAGGAAACCTGGAAAACCAAACTGTTCAGGAATACTGGCAACAGAATGAGAGAATGCCAAATAAATCCAAATTGATATTAAATATTTTTTAAATTTAATATAGTGCATAATTTGGTACACAACTAAATAGTCTATGTCTTTATAAAGTGTTGAGGGGAGGAAGAGGGCGGGCAACTGAGGGTGTTACTATTTTTTATTCAAGTTGTTTATTTAGACAACTAAAGAGGAGAGAAAATTCTTTACAAGAAACTTTTATCAAATTCACTGAGAAAAAAATGTTTTTAGGCCTAGGTTATACAGCTAATGATCCTGGTTTTTCCACTAGAGTTTACAAGGATAGAAACTGTATGTCTAACTGCCAGCATCTCTGTGGATTTATGTAATTCTTTGGTTATAATACACTTTTCATTTATCCTTCTCTATTTTTAAGTCTGAGATAATTCTAATAGTGGTCAGATACTTGGGATGTTAAAACCTATTTGGATATATGAACCACAGCAACTATTACAGCACCTCTCTAACCAAAAGTCCACTTGAGTTGGTTTACACTGCCCTCTACAGCCTTGAGTCATTCTTTCTGAAAAATAACTGTATTTTTGAAATACAGAAGGACAACAGAACAAGGGGCCAAGAGATATTCTTTTTTTTTTAATTAATTTTTTATTAGGGTATAGTTGCTTTAAAATGTTGTGAAAGATATTCTTAAGCACTCAGTTTTCATCTCTGAATCACATTAATAATGTTGACTTGAGAACTGAATTTTTAAACACTGTCACACATCTTTTTACCCATTTTTATTCATTAAGCTCCCAATGAGGAATTTTCTTTATTTCAACAAATAATTACTGTGGGTTTATTATTATGTATGATATTGTGCTAGGTGTTAGAATAACCAAAATATTTATGGTGCAATCCTGTATTCTTCAAAATTTCCAAAGAGCAGCCTAAGTTTTAACAGATGATTATTAAAGATACATATGTACTTGATATGACATTTCTCGAAAGATCAATCTAAAGATGCTATATTACAAAGAAGAGTGAAATAACCTATACTCAATTTACAACTTAAGATAATGTTATCTTGGGAGTAAAAGAATGGTGGGTTTGAATCTGGAGTCCTCTATTAGGACTATGTGATCATGGATAAGTTACTTAACTCTCCAGATCTCAATTTTCTCATTTATAAAACAAAGATGTTTGTAATTCCTACCACCAGTTTTTGGTAAGAATAAGTGATACATCCTTGAAACCATACTGCCTTATCATAATGAGTGTTCAATCAATGATACCTATTAAGTTCTTTTTATTACCCACATGTATTTTCCAAACCAAAAGTGGGGACAGATAAGCTGAAAAAATGCTAGTGTATTTATGAAGAAAATGAAAGAGATTTTAAATTAGGACTGTCCCAGAAAACCAAAATTGTGTATTTCCTCTTTAATCTACTGAAAAGTTAATAAAACTGTAACTAAGTTAAATCTAGAGCTTCATTTTTAAAGCCTATATAATATTTCATAAATATATTTATTATTTGTAGCTCAAGAAATTTTGAGTTTATACAAAGATGTCACATGATCTAATAAATCTTCAAGAAGAATGCTTCTTAATCTCCATAAGAAATAACATATTTGAGTCTTTTTGTTGCTGTTGTTTAGATTTGATCTATGTACACTATTAACTATGTCAAGGCTGTATATTGTCACCTTGCTTATTTAACTTATATGCAGGGTACATCATGAGAAATGCTAGGCTGGAGGAAGCACAAGCTGGAATCAAGATTGCTGGGAGAAATATCAATCACCTCAGATATGCAGATGACACCACTCTTATGGCAGAAAGTGAAGAACTAAAGAGCCTCTTGATGAAAGTGAAAGAGGAGAGTGAAAAAGTTGGCTTAAAGCTCCACATTCAGAAAATGAAGATCATGGCATCCGGTCCCATCACTTCATGGCAGATAGATAGGGAAACAGTGGAAACAGTGGCTGTCTTTATTTTTCTGGGCTCCAAAATCACTGCAGATGGTGACTGCAGCAATGAAATTAAGACACTTACTCCTTGGAAGGAAAGTTATGACCAACCTAGACAGCATATTAAAAAGCAGAGACATTACTTTGCCAACAAAGGCCCGTCTAGTCAAGGCTATGGTTTTCCAGTGGTCATGTATGGATGTGACAGCTGGACTATAAAGAAAGCTGAGCGCCAAAGAATTGATGCTTTTGAACTGTGGTGTTGGAGAAGACTCTTGAGAGTCCCTTGGACTGCAAGGAGATCCAACCAGTCCATCCTAAAGGAGATCAGTCCTGGGGTGTTCATTGGAAGGACTGATATTGAAGCTGAAACTCCAATACTTTGGCCAACCTGATGTGAAGAGCTGACTCATCTGAAAAGACCCTGATGTTGGGAAGGATTGAGGGCAGGAGGAGAAGGGGACAACAGAGGATGAGATGGCTGGGTGGCATCACCGACTCAATGGACATGGGTTTGGGTGGACTCCGGGAGTTGGTGATGGACTGGGAGGCCTAGCGTGCTACGGTTCATGGGGTCACAAGGAGTTGGAAACGACTGAGTGACTGAACTGAACTGAACTGAACACTATTAAAGAAACAAAATTGTGAAACACTGAAAACAGCTGTAAATGTAGGCTAGTTATTGTGAATATGACCTTATTCCTGTATTATGGGTATAAGATTGAATAAACTCTTTTAATTGTTTTTATTTGGCCAATCTTTCAATAACTAAATTGGGATAATATTAAAAATTAGAATAGGAGTTGCATGGGCTTTCCCAGTGGCTCAGCAGTAAAGAATCTGCCTACAATGCAGGAAATGTGGGTTCAATCCCTGGCTTGGAAAGATTCCCTGGAGGAGGAAATGGCAACCCACTCAAGTATTCTTCCCTAGGAAATCCCACGGATAGAGCTTGGAGGGTTACAATCCGTCCACAGGGTTACAAAGAGTCAAACACTACAGAGCGACGGAGCATACATATGAGTTGCATATTTACTCAAAATTTTAAAATAAACCAAAAAATATATATATATATGAATTGGTATGTTGAGAGTAAATTAAAGGCACTGACTTCTTTCGAATTCAGAATTAACAGTGTGACTCATTTAATACCTCACTTAAGGAATTTTTGTTGTTTTATATTCTATACAATGGGCCTCTTAATATAAATCATTATATTTCCCCCAAAATTTAGCTTTCCTAGTCATATTTCAGTAAATATAATCGTTTATCTCAATGGTTGATCATTTAAATGTTACTTTGAAAAATCGCTCTGTTTACACATTTGTTCATTTATTCATTCAGAGCTCAGTCATTAAAACACTGAAATGATTATACATATTGACGGTAATTTTAACTTTTTTTAAAAAAAGAATTTGTAAACATATTAATGATCAGAAGATTACAAAGAAAGGATGTTAAGACACTGAGAGTTTACTTGTCAACATATGAAAATCTCCAATCCATTTCAGCATGTTTGGCTTTTCTGAAGAGTAACAATCTAAGTAAACTAGCCCATTGATGGGCACCAATTGTCTCAAGACAATGCATTAAGTGAGTTTTAATTTATTTGCTCTTATTTAAAAAAAATAAACAAGTGTCAAAAGTCCTTTCAGTAGGAATGGTTGAGAAGAAAGGACCAGCTGAATATTGCAATTTCATAAAGTTCGGGCAACAGTAAGTTTCAGAGGTCATCACCAGCACACAGTGGTTCTGGTTCAGCAATAACTGTACCATTCTAAGTACCTTAAAGAAGGCAGTGTACTTTTGGGGTAATATTTTCAGTCTCTCAGTCTAGCATGATATAATTTCCCATAACCTTTATTTACCCTTTCATATTATGTTGCTAAATGATTTCTTCACAAAATAAATAACTTATCCTTTCAGAAAGAGCAAATGCCCTGCACGGTCAATGGCAAACAGGAAAGAAACTGCACCAGTGGTAGGTAGCTCAACTAACAAACCCTAGCAATTGGATTAAGTGATGCACGCGCGCACACACACACACACAGGGATGAAACACTGAACGGGGTTGGATGAAATGCTGAATGGGAGATGAGAAAAATTACTCTGAACAAAAAACAATCAAAGGTAGGCCAAACATTCCTTTCTTAAAAATACTGTTTACTTGGTTAAGTTTGAGAAGCTAGCAGAACCAGACATCAAAGATTTGCTTAGGGCAATGAATTTCAACAAGCAGAACAACATCATCAGCTGCTTTCAGGGGAATAAGATATATGAAACTATCATATTTAGGACATTTTCTGAGGTTTGTTGAAAATAACCGTTGGGAGTAAAATAACCTAGTACAGTTCCTGGCATGTAGTTGTCTATACAAGTTAGATAATATTATTACAAGTTTCATCTACACATCAAGATAACACAATGATACTTTAATCACAATTTTGCCAGAAAATCGAAGCTTAAATAGAGGCATCAAGTAACCAGCCATGACACAGTTAACTGGTAGGAAAATAAGATCTGAAAACAGGTCTGTGTGTTTGCTGGAAGCCATATGCTGGTATCAGACATGTACTTTACTGGTGCTTCAAAATCATCTGGATGTATACAAAAAGAACTTTGAATCCTGGAAATGAAACTCTGGACAACTTGGAAATGAAAAATGTATTTAGTGAAATAGAAGGCTAAATATGAAAAGCAGGATATCACTAAAAGAATATCACTGAAGAATGAGTTAGTAAGCTCAAACCTGGCCAAAGATTTCTTCAGAATGCAAAAGGATAACGAAATAAAAGGGTAAAAAAAGAAAAAGCTTTCAGAAAGAGGACAGACCTGATTTTCACTATCTATTAGCAATTCCAAGAGGGGAGACTAAAGAGTGAAAGAGAGGCAATATCTGAAAACAGAGTATTAGAGAATTTTACATAATTGAAGGATTATGAACATTGATTCCAAACGCATAGTTTCACATTGAATGGAGTCACTCACTGAATGCCAATTTGGATAAATTAAAAACAAAAACTTATGAAACACATGGAAGAGAAATTCTTACTAACAAGGATAAAGCAAAAATCTCTAAAATTAACAGAGAAAAGACTTATCCGCAAAAGAGACACCAACCTTCCACTTTTAATAATAATTTAGGAGGAAACTTGTCTTTATCAACCTAAAAGGCTGAAAACAGAGAATTGGGGGGAAGTATACTCCTTGGAAGGAAAGTTATGACCAACCTAGACAGCATATTCAAAAGCAGAGACATCACTTTGCCAACAAAGGTTCGCCTAGTCAAGGCTATGGTCTTTCCTGTGGTCATGTATGGATGTGAGAGCTGGACTGTGAAGAAGGCTGAGCGCCGAAGAATTGATGCTTTTGAACTGTGGTGTTGGAAAAGACTCTTGAGAGTCCCTTGGACTGCAAGGAGATCCAACCAGTCCATTCTGAAGGAGATCAGCCCTGGGATTTCTTTGGAAGGACTGATGCTAAAGCTGAAACTCCAGTATTTTGGCCACCTCATGCGAAGAGTTGACTCATTGGAGAAGACTCTGATGCTGGGAGGGATTGGGGGCAGGAGGAGAAGGGGACGACAGAGGATAACATGGCTGGATGGTATCACTGATTAGATGGATCTGAGTCTGAGTGACCTCTGGGAGTTGGTGATGGACAGGGAGGCCTGGTGTGCTGCAGTTCATTGGGTCGCAAAGAGTCGGACACGACTGAGCGACTGATCTGATCTGATCTGAAGAGTAAGCTTAAATTCTCCTTTTGTTCAGAGAAAAGGTATTATACAGATACCTTTAACTTCAGAAACTCTAAGAAAAACATGCTTAAATACACGTTAAAAAATTTACTGCAAAAGTGAGGGAACTGAATGAAGAGAATGAAAAGATAGACTTCTATTATAATATAAGTACTGGGGATATAATGTACAGCATGTTGTCTAGTTAACACTGCTATATGGTATATTTGAAAGATGCTAAGAGAGTAAATCCTAAAGTTCTCATCACAAGGAAATAACGTTTTTTTTCCCTTTGGGCAAGGGGAGGCGTGATGTGGGGGAAACGTACATGAGATGACTGACATGCAGTCAACTAAACTTACAGGTAGTGCTAGTGTTAAAGAACCCACCTGCCACTGCAGGTATACATAAGAGACGCAGGTTCGATCCCTGGGTCGGAAAGATGCCCTAGAGAAGGAAATGGCAACGCACTCTAGTATTCTTACCTGGGAAATCCCATGGACAGAAGAGCCGGGCAGGCTACAGTCCGTGGGGTCACAAAGAGTTGGACATGACTAAAGTGACTTAGTATGCAAACTTACTGTAGTAAACATTTCATAGTACATATAAATCAAATCATTAATGCTATATACCTTAAACTTACACAGAGCTACATACCAAATATATATAAATAAAACTGAAAGGAAATAAACAAAAATGATCACAAAGTAGGAAAGAAATGTATGCTATTCAAACCAGCAGAGCAAATAAAGAATAAAACAAATGTGATCATTCCAATGAGTGTGGAAAACAGAAACAAAGAGAGGGTAATATAAAGAAATTACCAGTTACAAGTTACAATAAATATAAACACACCATCAAAGATATGCTCAGACTAAATTAGAAAATAAAAATCTATGTACACGTCCATAACAGACACACCTAAGACACAATGACACCTGAAGTATTAAAACTCAGGGATATGAAACTACATAGCAGGCAAATGCGGGGAAGGCAATGGCACCCCACCCCAGTACTTTTGCCTGGAAAATCCCATGGACGGAGGAGCCTGGTAGGCTCCAGTCCGTGGGGTCGCTAAGAGTCGGACACGACTGAGCGACTTCACTTTGACTTTTCACTTTCATGCATTGGAAAAGGAAATGGCAACCCACTCCAGTGTTCTTGCCTGGAGAATCCCAGGGACAGGGGAGCCTGGTGAGCTTCCGTCTATGGGGTCGCACAGAGTCGGACACGACTGAAGAGACTTAGCAGCAGCAGCAGGCAAATGAAAAGACAAAGTACATATAGAAACAATGACACTAGACAAAAGAAACTGAAGAAAAATCATTAAAAGGGAAAAAGAAAATATCTACATTGCTACAAAGAATAACCTTCCAAGAGAATAATAGTCACTAGTTCTTATACATTTAACAACACAGTGTTTGAAATATAAAAAGAAAAAAATTTTAAATAGCAGAAATTAGCAAATCACAATCACACTGAGAGTCTTTAAAATACTCCTTTCAGAAAATAACAGATAAAGTAAAAGAAAAATAAATAATGCCAAAAAGGATAGGAATAATACATTCAAATTAACCTAACAGATATAATATTAACTTAAACAGATATTTTATAGGTAACACTCTGGACTCCACATAAAAAGAAATCACATTCTTTTTGAAGATGTGAAATATTCAGAGACTGATCATGTAGTGGACATCAAAAGGTAAATTAACAATTCTTAAACAGTGTTATCCTGCAGGCCACATTCACTAACCTAAACACAGTTAAGATGTGAAATCAATCAATCAATAAAATGAATAGATAAATCAGGAGTTTAAGATAAACATATATACACTGCTACTGCTGTTGCTGCTAAGTTGCTTCAGTTGTAATCGACTCTGTGAGACCCCATAGACGGCAGCCTACCAGGCTCCCCGTCCCTGGGATTCTCCAGGCAAGAACACTGGAGTGGGTTGCCATTTCCTTCTCCAATGCAGGAAAGTGAAAAGTGAAAGTGAAGTCGCTTAGTCGTATCCGACTCCTAGCGACCCCATGGACTGCAGCCTACCAGGCCCCTAGATCCATGGGATTTTCCAGGCAAGAGTACTGGAGTGGGTTGCCATTGCCTTCTCCGATATATCAGATCAGATCAGTCGCTCAGTCGTGTCCGACTCATTGCGACCCCATGAACTGCAGCACACCAGGCCTCCCTGTACATCACCAACTCCCAGAGGTCACTCAGACTCACATCCATCTAATCAGTGATACCATCCAGCCATGTCATCCTCTGTCGTCCCCTTCTCCTCCTGCCCCCAATCCCTCCCAGCATCAGAGTCTTCTCCAATGAGTCAACTCTTCGCATGAGGTGGCCAAAATACTGGAGTTTCAGCTTTAGCATCATTCCTTCCAAAGAAATCCCAGGGCTGATCTCCTTCAGAATGGACTGGTTGGATCTCCTTGCAGTCCAAGGGACTCTCAAGAGTCTTCTCCAACACCACAGTTCAAAAGCATCAATTCTTCGGCGCTCAGCCTTCTTCACAGTCCAGCTCTCACATCCATACATGACCACAGGAAAGACCATAGCCTTGACTAGGCGAACCTTTGTTGGCAAAGTGATGTCTCTGCTTTTGAATATGCTATCTAGGTTGGTCATAACTTTCCTTCCAAGGAGTAAGTGTCTTTTTAATTTCATGGCTGCAGTCACCATCTGCAGTGATTTTGGAGCCCAGAAAAAGAAAGTCTGACACTGTTTCCACTTTTTCCCCATCTACTTCCCATGTAGTGATGGGACCAGATGCCATGATCTTCGTTTTCTGAATGTTGAGCTTTAAGCCAACCTTTTCACTCTCCACTTTCACTTTCATCAAGAGGATTTTGAGTTTCTCTTCACTTTTTGTCATAAGGGTGGTGTCATCTGCATATCTGAGGTTATTGAGATTTCTCCCAGCAATCTTGATTCCAACTTGTGTTTCTTCCAGTCCAGCATTTCTCATGATGTACTCTGCATATAAGTTAAATAAACATGATGACAATATACAGCCTTGACGTACTCCTTTTCCTATTTGGAACCAGTCTGTGGTTCCATGACCAGTTCTAACTGTTGCTTGCTGACCTGCATACAGATTTCTCAAGAGGCAGATCAGGTGGTCTGGTATTCCCATCTCTGTCAGAATTTTCCACAGTTTATTGTGATCTACACAGTCAAAGGCTTTGGCATAGTCAATAACGCAGAAATAGATGTTTTTCTGGAACTCTCTTGCTTTTTCCATGATCCAGTGGATGTTGGCAATTTGATCTCTGGTTCCTCTGCCTTTTCTAAAACCAGCTTGAACATCAGGAAGTTCACAGTTCCCATATTGCTGAAGCCTGGCTTGGAGAATTTTGAGCATTACTTTACTAGCGTGGGAGATGAGTGCAATTGTGCGGTAGTTTGAGCATTCTTTGGCATTGCCTTTCTTTGGGATTGGGATGAAAACTGACCTTTTCCAGTCCTGTGGCCACTGCTGAGTTTTCCAAATTTGCTGGCATATTGAATGCAGCACTTTCACAGCATCATCTTTCAGGATTTGGAATAGCTCCACTGGAATTCCATCACCTCCACTAGCTTTGTTCGTAGTGATGCTTTCTAAGGCCCACTTGACTTCACATTCCAGGATGTCTTGCTCTAGGTCAGTGATCACGCCATCATGATTATCTGGGTAGTGAAGCTCTTTTTTGTACAGTTCTTCTGTGTATTCTTGCCACCTCTTCTTAATATCTTCTGCTTCTGTTAGGTCCATACCATCTCTGTCCTTTATCGAGCCCATCTTTGCATGAAATGTTCCTTTGGTATCTCTAATTTTCTTGAAGAGATCCCTAGTCTTTCCCATTCTGTTGTTTTCCTCTATTTGTTTGCATTGATCGCTGAAGAAGGCTTTCTTATCTCTCCTTGCTACTCTTTGGAACTCTGCATTCAGATGTTTATATCTTTCCTTTTCGCCTTTGCTTTTCGCTTCTCTTCTTTTCACAGCTATTTGTAAGGCCTCCCCAGACAGCCATTTTGCTTTTTTGCATTTCTTTTCCATGGCGATGGTCTTGATCCCTGTCTCCTGTACAATGTCACGAACCTCATTCCATAGTTCATCAGGCACTCTATCTATCAGATCTAGGCCCTTAAATCTATTTCTCACTTCCACTGTATAATCATAAGGGATTTGATTTAGGTCATACCTGAATGGTCTAGTGGTTTTCCCTACTTTCTTCAATTTCAGTCTGAATTTGGCAATAAGGAGTTCATGGTCTGAGCCACAGTCAGCTCCTGGTCTTGTTTTTGCTGATTGTATAGAGCTTCTCCATCTTTGGCTGCAAAGAATATAATCAATCTGATTTCGGTGTTGACCATCTAGTGATGTCTATGTATAGTGTCTTCTCTTGTGTCTCTGATATATACACTACTATATACAAAATAAACAAGGACCTACTCTATAGCACAGGTAACCATACTCAGTATCTTGTACCTAAAATGGAAAAGAATCTAAAAAAAGAGTATTTGTGTGTGTATATAATTGAATCACTTTCTTATACACCTGAAACTAACACAACATGGTAAATTAACTACAGATCAATTTTAAGAAGACTAAAAAGAATATGCAGAAAAAGAAATAGGTAATAAAATGACAGCCAAAAAATTTAATCAGGAATTTTAAACTCTGTTTCTAAAAGTACTGTATTAAACAGCAAATTAAAATGCATTTTTTTCATATTTCAAATGGACAATGACCACACTACGTAAGATAACCTGTGAGATGTCATCAAAATGGTAATCATTGTAAACAGTGCAACAAACAATATTTTACAGAACCATTAAGTTTGAAAATAAATCAATTATTTCAAAACAAGCACTAGAATACAAAACAGAACAAAAAAATTTTAATTTGAACAAAGTTAATAAACACAGATGAAAAACTAGAGACAGAAAAAATTAAACATTATAAGCAAACAACAAAAAATTTTATATGAAAAAACCTTAAAGTCTATATGAAATAGACAGCTTTATAACAAAATATAAACTATCAAAACTTATGGAAGAATAAGCAGAAAAACCAACAATATAGTAACCAAAGTAGAAAAATTAAAGCAATTGGCTAAAGGTCTGCATCCTTAAGAAAGGTACTAGCCTGAGGCGGTTTTATAGGAGCTGAGTCTCACTTAACCCCATTCAAGAACCAGGTAAGAAAAGCAAAGAAAAGAAAAATTAGTGTTCCATCATACTTCAAAGTAGATGTAAAATTCTTCAGTAAAATTTAAAAATAGAATAAAACAGGGTATCAAAAAATAACATCAAATAGAGGTTAGCCCAGAAATGTAAGGATGACTGGCATCAGAAAATATATTAATGCAATTCATTACATTAAGAGAGTAAAAGAAGAAAATGAGAAATGAGAAAATGAGCAGGTCAACAAGTTACTTTACCATACACTCATGATATAATTTCTCAGCCAAGAATAGTAGAGAATTTTCTTAATCTGATAAAAAAAAACAAAAAACACTAAGAAGAGAAGCCAGCAGAATCAGAGATCAAAGAAGAAGGACACAGATAATAGTATTCATAGTAGTCAAATATTAGATGCATTAAAATATGTAAATATATATCAAAAAAGCATGTACAGGGACTTTCCTGGTGGTCCAGTGGCTAAGACTCCAAGCTCTCAATGCAAGGGGCCCAGTTCAATCCCAGGTCAGGAGGCTAGATCCCACAGGCTGCAACTAAGACCTGGCACAGCCAAAAAATTAATATTTTTTTTTAAAAAAAGGTTGTACACTATCACCATGTATAATCAGCATTATCAGAGGTACTAGCCAATGCATTAACCAAAAGCAAAAACGAAAGAAAGAAAAATGGGCAAAAGAAAACACTGGACAAAGTGACACAACTATCATTCATTAGTCAAAATATCCAAGAGAATAAACTGACAAACTAATAAACTAGTAAGAGAGGTATTATAAAGCTATATAATTCAATCTATAATTTCCATAGAAACAGAACACAATATTTAAGTTCTAAAATATTTGTACACGATTAAAGCATTTCAAATTAGTTAAAGCACATACCACAGATTACCTCTGTGTAGATGTGTGTGTGTGTGTTTGGTCCGGGAGAAGAGGAGTAAAAAGATCCATCCCTACCTCACAACATTAACAATAAATTGCAAACAGATTTTTTTCAAAGGCTTAAACAATAGAATCAAACAGATACAAGGATAAGAGAATATACAACGGAGTGTATCAATGACACTGTGGTAGGAAAGACCCTCTTAAAGAAGGAAAGAAAAGACAAGAGGGAAAAGACGGACAAAGTTAATACATAGATAAAAACTGTCAAGTGTCCCCTGGGAAATTACATTATAAGCAAAGTTGAAAGAAAATATGCCAAATTGATAAAGTAGCTAGCTTGGGGATTTGGTGGGGTGGATAACAAAATATTAAAACTAGGAATGGAAGTCAAAAGGAAATCTGTTCTTATCTTTTATTCATTCATCAGTCATTTACTCACAAACATTTATTGAATGTTTAATACATCTCCAACCCTGTTTCAGGCATGAGGTATATGGAGCAAACAAAACAAAGAGACCTGTTCTCATGAAGCTTCCTTTATGGAAAGAAAGAGATAAACATGTATGCCAGCAAGTAACTACTAATAAAACACCTCTCATTTTAAATTTAACTTCAGAAGTTAGTAGACAGTAGGAAAAAGAAAACAGGACTATATATATTCTAAAATGTATGGGTTTTGGAAAAGAAAAAATGTACTCCTACATTACCTCTGAAATAGAAACATTATTAACCTTTGAAACTTTATAAAAAATTTTTTTCTCTATAATATATTTAAGGAATTTATGCACATAACGATTATTTACCCTTCTGAAATACCTGGATAGAGATACCTAAAAGACCAAATCCAGCAATGACTGACCAGAAAATGAGAGTTTAATGAAAGAATTGTAGGCTTCGAGATATTTATCCATTGTGGCACCAAATGGAGGATAGCACCTTGTGTCTGATCCTGGGAGAAGGAGCTAAAAGATACACTGTGCTTCACAGAGGTAGTAAGCAAGTTCCCTGGGTCTTGAGAAGAAGTCAGGGATGGGCCCCTAAGGTCACAAACGGCCTTAACTAGTCAATAAGCAGTTTCTAAAATATAAACAGCTCTTTCTTTCCTTTTTTAATTTATCACTGACATTTAAAAAAATATACTCACAAATATTTTTAACATGAAATATACTTTACTTAAAATTCTATTACATTCAGTTAACCTGTCAAGAATACATGAATAACATAAGTTCCCTGGTGGTCCAATGATGAGGACTCAGAGAGTTCATTGCTGTGGGCCTGGTTCAATCCCTGATCTGGGAACTAGGATCATGAGAGCCATGCAGCATGACCAAAAATAAGTAATTAAAAATAAAATGAATGGATTACTCAAAATGTGATATTCAAAGATTATTTTTAATTACTTACTTACCTAGGACAACTACCAGCATATTAAAAAGTAGCCCACTAAATAAGCCCTGCATTTGTCTAAAGCAATTATAAACTCTAAAGAACTATTATTCTTTTTAGACACTCATGTCCACATCTGCCTACTAAAAACACATGTTCGAAGCATGAACATTTTAGTAAAGCAAAACTTCCCTTAAAACAAGTGTGTTTATTTGAACACAAAATTTCAGAACCAAATCAACAAGTGTTTTATGGGTTCACGCTCATGAGGGATCACATGAGTGTTTATTTGAATGTAATCTTATTGAAATAAACACAGCTGCGTTTATTTCAACGTGTGAGAATCGAGATCTACACATGTTTGTGCAAGAGTGAATCATGAAACTACGGCTTAGTGCATGAAAATGTGACTAGGAAACAGCACAAGCACAATAACTTTCTTCAAATATAACAGTGAAAATTAAATCTATAGCTAAAAGGTATTTCAGGAAAAGGTACAATTCAATGTATCTCATAATGAACAAAAATATAAATTTACAGGGTCAAGTACAAAACATTTCTTTTATAAAGGTTTCATTTGGAAAAAAAAAAAAAAAAAAAAACAAAGAAAAATGCAAAGAATGATAATAAATACGTGTGAATCTACCCACTGAAAACATTGTGTAATATATACTTGACCCTTTCTAAAAAACATAAAATAATGTAAATAAAATTGACATTCTCCATTTTTCTCTCCTTGGTCCCCTTAGTCTTCATCCCTTCCTCCTGAGAAGTGAACACTGTCACAAATCTGAGCTAAACAATGTATATAGTATTGTTTTGGGTGTTTTCTAAAATAAACACATAAGATATAAAGTAAAAATTATTCTATGTTTTGTTTTTTGTCTATCAACTTTGTTTCTGAGATTGATCCAATGATGTTACTTCCAATTGTCTCCATTACAAAACAATTCTGCCATGAGCATCCTTGTACACATCCCAGTGCAGATGTCTGAGACTTTCTCTAGGGTGTAACTAGAGATATAACTGCTGTTTCTCAAATTTTGCTAGATATTGATAAACTGTTTCCCTAAGTAGTTGTATCAAAGTGTACACTGATTTGGAATGGATTCTATGTAATTAGGATCTGTTCCAAGGAGAGTGTTCAAGAAATTGGTCTCTTAAATGGATGTGCAGACTTTCATGTTCTTGCTTGATCTGCTTAGGTTATTAGTACAGTGTTTCTCAGCCAGAGGTGACTGACCCCAGGAGACATTTATGGCCAAGACCAGGACTTCCTGGGGGCTCAGACAGTAAAGCGTGTCCTACAATGTGGGACAACTGGGTTCAATCCCTGAGTCAGGAAGATCCTCTGGAAAAGGAAATTGCAACCCACTCCAGTACTCTTGCCTGGAAAATCCCATGGATGGAGGAGCATGGTAGGCTACAGTCCATGGGGTCACTAAGAGTCGGACATGACTAGCCACTTCATTTCAGGAGAATGGCACTACTAGCATCCAGTAGTATGCTGGAGATGGGGATATCTCACTGCCCAGTTTTACTTTTGGAAAAACAGAATGTCCAAATGGCTTGTTCTGGTATAAATTCTTCTTCCCTCCTAGGTCAAGAACAAGTTCCAAGAACTTTGGGCTTATGAAATTATCCTTTAAATAAGAGTAAGCAGTGACCTTAAGTTGAAATGCTTTCTAACATCACAAACAGTTGGGCTGAGAATAAGGAGTCCAAACAAGCTACAGCATATAATGCCATTCTACAGCCCCACTAATCAGACTTTTTACAACATCTCTCTGAAGTAATTGTATTCTCTGGTGGCTCAGATGGTAAAGCGTCTGCCTATAATGCAGGAGACCCAGGTTCAATTCCTGGGTGGGGAAGATGTCCTGGAGAAGGAAATGGCAACCCACTCCAGTATTCTTGCCTGGAAAATCCCATGGATGAAGGAGCCTGGTAAGCTACGGTCCACGTGGTCACAAAGAGTCAGACATGACTGAGCGACTTCAATTCATCCTCTAAAGTAACTGACCACACACATATCTAAATTAAACAACTGGAAATGCAACTAAATCTGAGTCTCATGCTTTACAAGAATAAAATCTTACTCTTAGTTCCTAGGTGACTTTACTTATTAATAATATCTTGGCTGACATTTTTGCCATTTATTTCCATATCTAAGCCATAGCAGAAATAAGAAAAAAAGATTTTTAAGCTGAACTATTTAAATGCCTATTTTGGGGGGAAAAAAAAAAAAAAAGCAGACAGATGATACAAGGCGGAAATACTACTTAGGAAGAGCTTAAAAGTTGTTATGTTTGCTTTTGCCAACCTGAGAGGGGTTTTTTCCTCCATTTTCCCTTTTATATTCCCTAGTCTAAGTTAGAAAGTAGTAAAATGTTTAACTTTCTCTCAATTTAATATGCAAAATGTAACTTCATTATTCACTTGGAGGCCATGTGAGTCAAGGGATTTTAAAAAATGAACAAGAATCTAAGAGACCAAGAACTTTAATCCTAACTGACTTTGGCCCTCTCTTACCAATGTCATCATTGGTGGTTTTATTACCAGACTCTCAATAATTGCCTCTACAATGAAGTCTAAATCTATACCTCTATTCATGCATTTTAGTTCAACATTTCCAGCTACCTGCTTGACATCTCCACAATGGTTGCCCCTTACCATATTCCACGTTCCTGAACCTGAACTGTGATCTCGCTGCACACCCTCCATCAACACCCTCCATCACGAAAGTTCCAATCACTTGTTGGGGGAGGTGGGGGGGGGGGCAGGAAAACAGCATTCTCTTGGCCAGCTTCTTTCATGGCTTCCTCTCTCTTACTCCTCTAATTCCTGGACTGCTTCTTCTATAGCATCTTGTCTACCATTTTTTCTTTTCCAGTTTAACTGCCATAGCCAAGAGCAGGTCCCAGTTTATTGTGTATACTCACGGCTTCCAGACTTGACTCACTGCTGCTTATTTACAGCTTTTCCCTCCTGAAACTCACCCTACATATATGTGGTCATATTAATCTTTCTCTCTTTTCTTTTGTATGTCCTTTTTTATTTGGGTGTGACTGACACACAATCAATTGCACATATTTGAACTGGACAATGTGATACATTTGGTACGCCTATGAAACCATCACTTGCAAGATAATGAACACATCCATGATCCAACCCCCAATTTTTTCTTGTGCCTTTGTAAACCCTCTCTCTCCTCTCTCCATTGTGAAGGAACCACTTGTCTGTTTAATGACTCTAGATTAGTTTGTATTTTTTAGAATTTCAAGTAAGCAGAATCACAGAGTATGTACTCTTTTTGGTCTAGGTTTTTCAATAAGCATAATTATTTTGAGATTCACCAATGCTGATGGGTAAATCAATGGTCCTTTCCTTTTTATTGCTGAATAATAGTTCTTTGTATGCACAGACGATCATTTCTTTAACCATTCACTTCTTGGTAGATGTTTCGGACAGTAGATTTATTACAAATAAATCTACTATGAATATTCAGGTACACTTGCTTGTATGGACTTATCTTTCTCTAACTTGGATAAATACTGTAAGAGGAAAATGACTAGATCAGTGGTAAATGTAGGTTTAACTTTTAAAGAAACTGCCAAACTATTTTCAAAGTGGTTATACCATTTTATATTCCCACCTGTGGTTTATGTGAGTTCTAGTTTCTCTATAATCATAAGGGATTTGATTTAGGTCATACCTGAATGGTCTAGTGGTTTTCCCTACTTTCTTCAATTTCAGTCTGAATTTGGCAATAAGGAGTACATGGTCCGAGCCACAGTCAGCTCCTGGTCTTGTTTTTGCTGATTCTATAGAGCTTCTCCATCTTTGGCTGCAAAGAATATAATCGATCTGATTTCGGTGTTGACCATCTGGTGATGTCCATGTATAGAGTCTTCTCTTGTGTTGTTGGAAGAGGGTATTTGCTATGACCAGTGCATCTTCTTGGCAAAACTCTGTTAGTTTTTGCCCTGCTTCATTCCGTATTCCAAGGCCAAATTTGCCTGCTACTCCAGCTGTTTCTTGACTTCCTACTTTTGCATTCCAGTCCCCTATAATGAAAAGGACATCTTTTTTGGGTGTTAGTTCTAAAAGGTCTTGTAGGTCTTCATAGAACCGTTCAACTTCAGCTTCTTCAGCCTTACTGGTTGGGGCATAGACTTGGATTACTGTGATATTGAATGGTTTGCCTTGGAAACGAACAGAGATCATTCTGTCGTTTTTGAGACTGCATCCAAGTACTGCATTTCGGACTCTTTTGTTGACCATGATGGTCACTCCATTTCTTCTGAGGGATTCCTGCCCCCAGTAGTAGATACAATGGTCCTCTGAGTTAAATTCACCCATTCCAGTCCACTTTAGTTCGCTAATTCCTAGAATGTCAACATTCACTCTTGCCATCTCTTGTTTGACCACTTCCAATTTGCCTTGATTCATGGACCTGACATTCCAGGTTCCTATGCAATATTGCTCTTTACAGCATCGGACTTTGCTTCTATCACCAGACACATCTACAGCTGGGTATTCTTTTTGCTTTGGTTCCATCCCTTCATTCTTTCTGGAGTTATTTCTCCACTGATCTCCAGTAGCATATTGGGCCCCTGCTGACCTGGGGAGTTGCTGGTTTTAGAAAAGGCAGAGGAACCAGAGATCAAATTGCCAACATCCACTGGATCATGGAAAAAGCAAGAGAGTTCCAGAAAAACATCTATTTCTGCTTTATTGACTATGCCAAAGCCTTTGACTGTGTGGATCACAATAAACTATGGAAAATTCTGAGAGAGATGGGAATTCCAGACCACCTGATCTGCCTCTTGAGAAATCTGTATGCAGGTCAGCAAGCAACAGTTAGAACTGGTCATGGAACCACAGACTGGTTCCAAATAGGAAAAGGAGTACGTCAAGGCTGTATATTGTCACCATGTTTATTTAACTTATATGCAGAGTACATCATGAGAAATGCTGGACTGGAAGAAACACAAGCTGGAATCAAGATTGTCGGGAGAAATATCAATAACCTCAGATATGCAGATGACACCACCCTTATGGCAGAAAGTGAAGAGGAACTAAAAAGCCTCTTGATGAAAGTGAAAGAGGAGAGTGAAAAGGTTGGCTTAAAGCTCAACATTCAGAAAACGAAGATCATGGCATCTGGTCCCATCACTACATGGGAAATAGATGGAGAAACAGTGGAAACAGTGTCAGACTTTATTTTTCTGGGCTCCAAAATCACTGCAGATGGTGACTGCAGCCATGAAATTAAAAGACGCTTACTCCTTGGAAGGAAAGTTATGACCAACCTAGATAGCATATTCAAAAGCAGAGACATCACTTTGCCAACAAAGGTTCGCCTAGTCAAGGCTATGGTCTTTCCCGTGGTCATGTATGGATGTGAGAGATGGACTGTGAAGAAGGCTGAGCGCCGAAGAATTGATGCTTTTGAACTGTGGTGTTGGAGATGACTCTTGAGAGTCCCTTGCACTGCAAGGAGATCCAACCGGTCCATTCTGAAGGAGATCAGCCCTGGGATTTCTTTGGAAGGAATGATGCTAAAGCTGAAACTCCAGTATTTTGGCCACCTCATGTGAAGAGTTGACTCATTGGAGAAGACTCTGATGCTGGGAGGGATTGGGGGCAGGAGGAGAAGGGGACGACAGAGGATGGCTGGATGGCATCACTGACTCGATGGATGTGAGCCTGAGTGACCTCCGGGAGTTGGTGATGGACAGGGAGGCCTGGCGTGCTGCGATTCATGGGGTCGCAAAGAGTCGGACACAACTGAGCAACTGATCTGATCTGAGTTTCTCTATACTGGATATAATCAGTCTTTTTAATTTTAGCCATTTTCGTAGGTGAGTAGTGGTATCTCACTGTGGTTTTAGTGTGCATTTTCCCTAATAACTAATAACGCTGAGTATTTTTCACAAGCCTAGTAGCCATCGCCTATCTTCTTTGATGAAATGTCTATTTGACCCATATTTCTTTTTTTCCTTTTTGTCGCTGCACTGGGTCTTCATTGCTGCACACGGGCTTTCTTCATTGCAGCGCAAGGGCTCTGGAGCACATGGGCTCAGCAGTTGTGCCACATGGACTTGGTTGCCCTTTGGCACGTAGGACCTTAGTTCCCTGACTAGGGATCAAACACAAGTTCTCTGGACTGCAAAGCAGGTTCTTAACCACTGGACCACCAGCGAAGTCCCTCACCCATTTTTATTAGGCTGCTAATCTTTCTAAAATATAGTTCTGACTATGTTACTTCCCAGATTAAAACCCCTCAATGACATCTGCCTGACTTCAAAAAGACCTGGCCTCAAACCAATATGGAATGACTTTTCTCCCAGAACTCTTTAACAAGGCAAATTGCAACCCAATAGAATAACTAGGTTTCCAGACACAAACCCACATTTGCATGCCACTGTGTCTTTTCTCAGGGCTTCCCAGATGGTGCTAGTGATAAAGAACCCACCTGCCAATGCAGGAGATGTAAGAGAGGTGGGTTCGATCCTCGAGTCAGGAAGATCTCCTGGACGAGGGCATGGCTACCCACTCCAGTATGCTTGCCTGGAGAATCCCATGAACAAAGGAGCTTGGTGGTCTATAGTCCATAGGGTCATCAGACACAACTGAAGGGACTTAGCACGCAGGCATGCATGCCTTTTCTCAGGCTATTCCTTCTATCTAGAAAGCCTCTCATGTCCAGATCTTTTGTACTTCAAGGTGAAATCAAATAACACCCCTTTTATGAGGGCTTCCATTTGTCTTAGCCAGAAGTACCACCCTCCTCTAAACTGTCTTTTGTTCATATATGTCCATGTTGTTATTTCTATTATTGTTCTGACCACAGCGGGCAGTATATCTGATGGTTATGAAGATGGACTCTGGATACAGACAGCCTGAGTTCAACTCCCATTACTAGCTGTGGGAATTTAAGCTAGTTACTTCCCTATACCTCAGTGTAGTGGACACTGCGATGCCCCACCTAGATCCCCTCCAGGCCAGCAGACCCACTGCCCAGCTGCTGAGAGTGCTGAATGCCAAGGGCTCAGAGCTGCATAAGAGCTACCTTTTCCAGCAATTCTGGGGGATTATGCCCCTCCCTCAGGGTCTGTTCTCCAGTGCAGTCCCCCTCAGCCCATGCCTGACTGAGTGGTCCTCTTCCCAATGGCAAATCTATGTGCCATTCCCACTCCAAACTTCGCAAAGAATTTCAAGGAGGCTACATTTTTAGCAAAATCCACATCTTTACCTGGCTTTTTCCCCTACCCAGTTCAGTTCAGTTGCTCAGTTGTGTCCGACTCTTTGCGACCCCATGGACTGCAGCACGCCAGGCCTCCCTGTCCATCACCAGCTCCCAGAGTTTACTCAAACTCATGTCCATTGAGTCAGTGATGCCATCCAACCAGCTTATCCTCTGTTGTCCCCTTCTCCTGCCTTCAATCTTTCCCAGCATCAGGGTGTTTTCAAATGAGTCAGGTCTTCGCATCAGGTGGCCCAAGTATTGGAGTTTCAGCTTCAGCATGCTCTACCCAAGTAGTTCTCAAACTTTAGTATCAATCAGGTTCACTTGGAAGACTAGTTAAACCACAGGTTGGCTCCCCAAGTTCCCAGGTTCAGAGCTCCTGAGGATACACAACCTGAGAATGTGTATTTCCAAGTATCACTGAGGCCACTGCCCCCCACACCCAGTCAGGCTTCCCTCCGTTGTTCATGTTCCGGTTCCTCCTAAGTGCTCCCTCAATAAATCACCCACACAAGACTCTGCATCTCAGGCTCTACTTCTAAGAAACCTGACATGCAATTTCTTAATGTAGCAAATAGGTACATTATTAATTAGCCTAAATGATGACTGTGCAGATAAAATCAGGAAATATATCCACTATGCTTAGAATAGTACCAAGCACATAAAAAAGTCTTTATAAGTATTAGTTACCATCTTCAGCTCCCCTATTATTACTAAACATTACTGAGCATAGGATCTATCCCTTATCCAACATTGTATTTCCTATATTACCTAACACCAATACCTACAATTGAAATCAATCTAGTTGGCTTAATGTACTGTCCACTGCATTAGCTACAATAATCAGAACTTGGTCTCTCCTGAAAGGGAGCCTTAATATCTGCTCTTTGAAAGAATCTGGAGGAAAAACAAAGTACAAGCACTCAGTTATAGTTGCAGGCTATGTTCAAGAAAGAATTCAAGAAATGAGAATAAAAGGCTGGGAGTGGATCATCAGTGGGATTCCTACAAGGTGACTACTACAAAGCACAGAGTGTCAAATGTTATCTGGAAAGAATGTTAAAGGAACTAACACACTGTACACGTGAATAAGGCCTTATTAGAAAACAGATTACCGGAAAAAACAATGAAAGTGAACAAATCTTTAATTTCCTAATCACAGACCTATTGCTTGACTCGATAAACTATTTGCAATTAAAGCAGTTAAAATTTTTTGGTGTTTAGGCAAACAACGGACATCAAACAACTTCTCTAGCTATGTGTTAACTGAAGAAAATCCATTAAGACGCTTATCCATTTTGCAGAGCCATCTTGATGAAGCCCATACTTCTCAAAACCAAATAATCATGCCATGTCTACTGCCATCATTCCAAAAATATAAGAGTAGTATAACAAGTAGAAATTAAAAATTGAAAGGCAGATAGTCTTAGGGAATGAAAACTTCTTTTTCTTTTCCACTGGTGTGGGGCAGGGGGCAGGGGCGGGCATGAATATCTTGATGTCAAATAACTTTAGTACTTCTATGTTAAAACATGTACATATATTATTGATATGATAGGCATGTAGATTGTACTACTGTCTGCTTATGTCAATACTCACCAAACTCTATACTTAAGGTCTACACATCCCACTGTGTGTCATTTTTTTATCTTGATTTTTTAAAAAAAGAGGCCTATATTATAGAACAGTATATATAATAATCAAATAGATTTTTAAGATCAAGCATTCTGGAAATTTCAACAAATTTGAGCTTTCTGGAAGCACAATTTGGCCTGCGTTATGACCCATGACTTTGCAGGAAAACAAGTCTACTTTCTTCTGCTCTTCAGGTACTTTAGTAGAAAATTTGAGAAACAGAAAGCTAAGAAAACAAATTATTGGTTTTTCACTGGTTATTTTATATAAATTGAGCCTTTTCTGGAAATTTAAATGGGTGACCTGGTAGGATTACCACCTAAGACTGGTCTGTGCCTTAAAACACATTCCTAAAGCAACTTCTTCAAAAGAAATACCAGAAAAGTCACCACAACCACAGTAGCCCCAATGGGACAGGCAGCCCACTGGCCCTGTTCATTAAAGAAATAACTAGAAAAAGTTACCAGATACCTGTAAAGCTGTTTAACACAGAGAACTTACATGTAACATTCCCCTACAGGCAAAAGGGCCCTTAAAGTTTGTTCAGCAAAATGATTTGGCACAAGGCCAACATCTAAAACAGAATCTAATCCAAAAAATAAAATAAACAAAATATACACAACACTTAAAAATCATGAATCTAATACAAGCTCTCTTATATATAACAGTAAAGCATATAAACCTGTTCAATAAATGTCTGCTGAATCACAGAGTGGATTCTGTTAGGCAATAATTTTCTAAAATGGAAAGCAAAGTCCTATATCTTAGAAGAACTTGGCAGGATAGCAAGAAAGAGGGATACAATATCAGAGCACCAAACAGAGCTGAGCAGGCCCGGAGCCACCTGGGCCCTTACTCTCTCTGACGGTAGAGACAAGAGCTTGTTGTGGAAGGATAATGCTTTCTCCCCAGACATCAGCCTCACAAGATGATGGATAAACTCCAAAACTTACTACTTGCTATAATGAGGGGTGGAGGGTGGGGGCGAGAAGCAGTATTTGTCCAGAAATTTGTGGGACTATAAGGCATTACCAGTCATTCAAATTCACAAGAATCTGGGTGAATAATGCTTCGCTGGCTTTATCCAAGAATCCACAGGCTTAAACTAGAGATTCTTCAGCATTTAAAAAGAGAGTCTCCTCCAATGATAGCACTCCATCCCAGCGGTATTTCAGATGCCCTTTCTGGTAGCTTCCTTAATTCACATCTTTCCGACCTAGAGATGCATACAGTATTTCTGGAAGATGAGTGCTGTTTCTCAAACATGAGTGGCACATTATTTTTGGTTCTGTTTCTGCTTTTTGATAAATAATTTTTTGTTGGACTTTCATGTTCATATGGGTGATGTGATCTCAGCCAATCTCTTCTTGGAAAAGATAACAAGCAATCAAGTTTTTCCCAGGGTCTTTAATGAAAAACCTAACTTCCATGAATTATTCTGACATTCGCACATCGCTATTCCTTTCTAGACTGCTCTTGGAAATCTATAAATTCCTTTGGAAATGAGGTATATCAAAAACCTTAAACCAAGAGGCCAGCACAAGAAAAGTTACCCCAACTGTGCTGTTTTGTTTAGTTAAATCATCCTGTGATTTAACCAATATCATTCCCTCCTACTCAAACTGTGAGCCTATAGGTAAACAGATAGGATAAGAAAGGGTGGGAATTGAGTATGTAATCCTCAAACAGGAGGTGTTGGTCAAGCAGAAACAAATACTCTGGAAAAAAAGTAGAAACAAACAATTTTTTTTTTTTTAAGGATGAATTGCTTTGGTAAGATAAAACCATTCTCAATCATCTGCATGGATTTATGTCCTGCCAAAAATATTTTTTATGTAGTAGAGAGATCAGACAATACGGAAAGGCAAAAAATGACCCTATAAGAATTGCTGTAGATTAAAATACCTCAAGAAAACCCCATCATCAGACTCAGTATTACTTCTGGATTGTCTTCCCACAGATCCACCTCCATATCTCTTTTCTTATCACTTAAGGTTTTAGAGAGAAAAAAAAATTACTGCTAGCAAGTTTAAAGCATTTACAAATCATAAGATACAACCACACCTCCAGAGTCACTCATGATCACTGCTTATCTACAGCCTTAAACACACATACACAAAGCAAATAACATTCCACAATTGTTAGAAATCTAAAAAATAACTGTTGTGGATTTAAAGATTTAATGAAACAACAGAATAAAAAACTAAACGAATAAATAAATATAATATATAACAGTTAAGCTGAGTGAATAATCACATCTTTGGCTTCCCAGGTGGCACTAGTGGGCAGGAATCCACCTGCCAATGCAGGAAACCAAAGAGACTTGGGTTCCAACTCTAGTCTGGGAAGATTCCACATGTCATGGAGCAACGAAGCCCGTGCACCACAGCTACTGAAGCCCATGTCCCAAGAGCCCATGGTCTACAAGAGAAGCCACTGCAATGAGAAGGCCACACTCCACAATGAAGAGAAGCTTCCACTTACTGCAGCTAGAGAAAAGCTCACATGCAGTAAGGAAGACCCTCAGTTCAGTTCAGTTGCTCAATCGTGTCCAACTTTTTGCAACTCTTTGGACTGCAGCATGCCAGGATTCCCTGTTCATCACCAACTCCCAGAGCCTACTCAAACTCATGTCCATTGTGTCAGTGATGCCATGCAACCGTCTCATCCTCTGTCGTCCCTTTCTCCTCCTGCCTTCAATCTTTCCCAGCATCAAGGTCTTTTCCAATGAGTCGCTTCTTCACATCAGGTGGCCAAAGTATTGGGAGTTTCAGCTTCAACACCAGTCCTTCCAATAAATATTTAGAACTGATTTCCTGTAGGACTGACTGGTTGGATCTCCTTAATAAGAGTCTTCTCCAACACCACAGTTCAAAAGCATCAATTCTTCGGCTCTCATCTTTCTTTATAGTCCAACTCTCACATCCATACATGACTACTGGAAAAACCATAGCTTTGACTAGATGGACCTTTGTTGGTAAGTAATGTCTCTGCTTTTTGATATGCAGTCTCTAGGTGGGTCATAGCTTTTCTTCCAAGAAGCAAGCGTCTTTCTAATTTCATGGCTGCAGTCACCATCTGCAGTGATTTTGGAGCCCAAAAAAATAAAGTCTGACACTGTTTACATTGTTTCCCCATCTATTTGCCATGAAGTGATGGGACAAGATGTCATGATTTTAGTTTTCTGAATGGTGAGTTTTAAGCCAACTTTTTTACTCTCCTCTTTTACTTTCATCATGAGGCTCTTTAGTTCTTCTTTCCTTTATGCCAAGAGGGTGGTGTCATATCTGTATCTGAGGTTATTGATATTTCTCCCAGCAGTCTTGATTCCAGTTTGTGCTTCATCCAGCCCAGCGTTTTACATGATGTATTCTGCATATAAGTTAAATAAGCAGGGTGACAATATACAGCTTTGACGTACTCCTTTTCCTATTTGGAACCAGTCTGTTGTTCCATGTCCAGTTCTAACTGTGGCTTCTTGACCTGCACACAGATTTCTCAGGAGGCAGGTCAGGTGGTCTGGTATTCCCATCTCCTTCAGAATTTTCCACAGTTTGTTGTGATCCACACAGTCAAAGGCTTTGGCATAGTCAATAAAGCAGAAATAGATGTTTTTCTGGAACTCTCTGGCTTTTTCAATGATCCAGCGGATGCTGGCAATTTGATCTCTGGTTCCTCTGCCTTTTCTAAAACCAGCTTGAACATCTGGAAGTTCACAGTTCACATATTGCTGAAGCCTGGCTTGAAGAATTTTGAGCATTACTTTACTAGCATGTGAGATGAGTGCAATTGTGCGGTAGTTTGAGCATTCTTTGGCATTGCCTTTCTTTGGGATCGGAATGAAAACTGACCTTTCCCAGTCCTGTGGCCACTGCTGAGTTTTCCAAATTTGCTGGCATATTGAGTGCAGCACTTTCACAGCATCATCTTTTAGGATTTGAAATAAGATTTGGAAGTCTATCACCTCCACTAGCTTTGTTCATAGTGATGCTTCCTAAGGTCCACTTGATTTCACATTCCAGGATGTCTGGCTCTAGGTGAGTGATCACACCATCGTGATTATCTGGGTCGTGAAGATCTTTTATTGTACAGTTCTTCTGTGTATTCTTGCCACTTCCTCTTAACATCTTCTGTTTCTGTTAGGTCGATATCATTTTTGTTCTTTATTGTGTTAATCTTTGCATGAAATGTTCCTTAATTACTTTCATCATAGCTTGGCCTCAGGTCAAGCAACAGGGAAGGAACACAGCCCCGCCCATCATAGAAAACTGGATTAAAGATTTACTGAACATGGCCCCATCCATCAAAACGCCACCCAGTTTCCCCTTCAGTCAGTCTCTCCCATCAAGAAGCTTCCAAAAGCCTCTTATCCTTATCCATCAGAGGGCAGACAGAATGAAAATCACAATCACAGAAAACTAACCAAACTGATCACATGCCTTGTCTAGCTCAAAGAAACTATGAGCCATGCTGTTTAGGGTCACCCAAGACGGATGGGTTATGGCGGAGAGTTCTGACAAAACGTGGTCCACTGGAGAAAGGAATGGCAAACCACTTGAGTATTCTTGCTTTGAGAACCCCATGAACAGTATGAAAAGGCAAAAAGGTATGACACTGAAAGATAAACTCCCCAGGTCGGTAGATGCCCAATATGCTACTGGAGATCAGTGGAGAAATAACTCCACAAAGAATAAAGAGATGGAACCAAAGTAAAAACAACACCCAGTTGTGGATGTGACTGGTTATGGAAGTAAAGTCAGATGCTGTTAAGAAAAATATTGCATAGGAACCTGGAATGTTGGGTCTATGAATCAAGGCAAATTGGAAGTGGTCAAACAGGAGATGGCAAAAGTGAACATCGACATTTTAGGAATCAGCGAACTAAAATGGACTGGAATGGGTGAATTTAACTCAGATGACCATTATATCTACTACTGTGGGCAAGAATCCCTTAGAAGAAATGAAGGAGCCATCATAGTTAATAAGAGTCTGAAATGAAGTACTTAGATGCAATCTCCAAAACAACAATGAACAATCTCTGTTCATTTTCAAGGCAAACCATTCAATACCACAGTAATCCAACTCTATGCCCCAATGAGTAATGCTGAAGAAGCTGAAGTTGAATGATTCTATGAAGACCTACAAGACCTTCTGAAACTAACACCCCAAAAAGAAGTTCTCTTCACTATAGGGGACTGGAATGCAAAAGTAGGAAGTCAAGAAATACTGGACTAACAGGCACATTTGGCTTTGGAGTACAGCATGAAGCAGGGAAAAGGCTAACAGAGTTTTGCCAAGAGAATGCACTGGTCATAGCAAACACCCTCTTCCAACAACACAAGAGAAGACTCTACACATGGACATCACCAGATGGCCAACACCAAAATCAGATTGATTATATTCTTTGCAGCCAAAGATGAAAAAGCTCTATATAGTCAGCAAAAACAAGACTGGGAGCTGACTGTGGCTCAGATCGTGAACTCCTTATTGCCAAATTCAGACTTAAATTGACGAAAGTAGGGAAAACCACTAGACCCTTCAGGTATGACCTAAATCAAATCCCTTACGATTATACAGTAGAAGTGACAAATAGATTCAAGGGATTAGATCTGATAGGCAGAGTGCCTGAAGAACTATGGATGGAGTTTGTGACATTGTACAGGAGACAGGGATCAAGACCATCCCCAAGAAAAAGAAATGTAAAAGGGCAAAATGGTTGTCTGAGGAGGTCTTACAAATGGCTGAGAAAAGAAGAGAAGCTAAAGGCAAAGGAGAAAAGGAAAGATATAGCCATTTGAATGCAGAGTTCCAAAGAATAGCCAGGAGAGATAAGAAAGCCTTCCTCAGTGATCAATGCAAAGAAAGAGAGGAAAACAATGGAATGGGAGAGACTAGAGATCTTTTCAGGGGTAAGGCAATGGCACCCCACCCCAGTACTCTTGCCTGGAAAATCCCGTGGATGGAGGAGCCTGGTGGGCTCCAGTCCATGGGGTCGCTAAGAGTCGGACACGACTGAGCGACTTGACTTTCGCTTTTCACTTTCATGCATTGGAGAAGGAAATGGCAACCCACTCCAGTGTTCTTGCCTGGAGAATCCCAGGGACGGAGCCTAGTGGGCTGCCGTCTATGGGATCACACAGAGTCGGACACGACTGAAGCGACTTAGCAGCAGTAGCAGCAGCAGAGATCTTTTCAAGAAAATTAAGAGGTACCAAGGGAAGATTACATGCAAAGATGAGCACAAAAAAGGAAGACCCAGAACAGCCAAACATAAATAAATCTTTTTTTTTTTCTTTTAAGTGAAATAATATCAGTCTATTTACAGCAAAACCTCTGGGTACCAGGCCCTTTAAGCTAGACCCACTTTATCCAGAGAAAATGTGAGAGAAAAAGATCAATTTATTTTCCACAAATAGCCAAGAAAGGGTTTTAAAAATTAAGAATGAATAACACTCCGAATCTGTAATCACTAGTCCCTCACCAGTGTGTTCTCTTCAGTGATGTTCAGCTCTGTGCTTCAGAAAAGGAACAGCCCTCTGCAAACTCGGCACTCCCGGTTTCATCCACTTTACTCTCTCCATGTACATACAGGCATCCTACGAGCATTTGAGCCTGTCAGAATCATCTGCAGGATTTGTGAACAATACAAATCCTACTCTGAAGATTCTGATTTGTTCAGGAGGAGGCCAGGCAGGCAGGAGTCGTGGTAGGAGCAGCTGCATCTCAAGGCCTGATTTATTTACCCCCTCCCCTGGCCTGTCACTTCACACTATCTGATGCAGTATCTTTCAGTTACTATCTCGGCTTCTCCTGATGGCTACTGTTTCCTTGTCTTCAACTTTTTTTTTTTTTTAATACTTATTTATTTATATATTTGGCTGTGTCTTAGTTACCGTATAGGGGATCAAACCCAGACCCCCCTCATTGGGAGTGAGGAGCCTTAGCCGCTGGGCCACCAGAGAAATCTCTTCACGGTAACTTCTAACACGCACCTCTCTCCTGTTTACGCTCCAAAGTTTCTCCTCTCTCACATGCCCTCACAGGCACAACCCTCATCCACTGAATCTGCCCTGTAGCCCACGCGTTAAAAAGCACAGGACTAGACATCGGCTCTAAGTACATGAGAGCAGGGGGAGAAATGGCAAATCGGACTTAAGCTCTAGAGTCAGGATGACCAGAATTCAAATCCTGAAACACAGAAAACAAATACGGGTACGACATTTAAGCACCTGCAGTCTTAGGTTCTTCATAGGTAAAATGGGAAATAATAATATATCTCTCATGGTATTATTGCAAAGGTTAAATAAGATGACTTTAAATACCTATGGCACTGTCTGGAATGTTACCCTCAATAAACAGGAACAATTATTATTACAGAGAAGAACTGGTAACAGTGGTTAAATCCATCAGCAGAATGCAGTGAGAATTATTACTCATTTTATTTTATTTTAAAAAGATTTATTTTTTAATGGCTGCACTGGGTCTTCGTTGCTGCGTGTGGGTTTCTACAGTTGTAATGAGCAGGGACTACTCTACTTTGCGGTGTGAGGGCTTCTCACTACAGCGGCTTCTCTTGTTGCGGCGTACAGGCCCAAGGGCATCATGGGCTTAGTTGTTCTGCATGGGGATCTTCCCAGACCAGAGATTGAGCTGTGTCTCCTGCACTGGCAGGTGGATTCTTCACCACTGGACCACCGGGGAAGCCCCATTATTCATTAATGCAACATCTAAATACCAAATAAATCAAACTCTTCACTACCCATCATTGGTTCCAACTCAGATTGAACTGACCCATACTAACCAGAGCTCACTCTGTTACTCCAAAATAAAACTCATGAAGTTTTATCCTCATGAAGCCAATATGGCATTGAAAGGGTGGGGTGAAATGAGATCGTTGCTACCTGAGCAAAAATGACTAAAAATGGCTTTGATCTATAAATCCCTAAATAATTGGAGTTGCAGTGTCCTTAGAGACTGTATATGTCCCTGCCTCCTGTCATGGTTGCTGAGACTAGCTGAAATGTCCCTGTTCTTCAGACCTGAACAGGGGAAGTATGAAGAAACTAGAAGAGAATCTGTCACCTTCCTTAAAAAAAAAAAAGAACTTTAAATTGGAGGAGGGGAAGTTGGGGGAAGTCCTATTATCTGTCAATTTTTTCAGGTTTTACGGATTTGGACATTTTTTTTAAACACAATTCTACTTTTAACAATGACTGAGAGAACAGTCATCTGGTTCCACACTTCTCCATCTAATATTGGTGTAACACCTATCTTACTAAGTCGTTATGCCCATTTTCTCTACTACTGTGGAAGCTGGTATTGGGGGATTCCTATTTTTACTTACTTTATATTCCTGGGCTTAATATTATGCCTGCCAAGCAAATGTCAGGACCTCAATAAATGTTCCCTGAGTGAATATAACAGTTTTTGTGATCATCCATTCAAGAGTTTACTTCTGATACAGTAAGAGTTATTTCAACTGTTTCTCTGACATCAGCAGAGGATCAGACCAAGTCCCAGAGTAATCCCTTAACACACTAATGTCTCTCACAGCTGAAACAAACCCAGCAATTATGTATCGGGGGCATCTTCCCTGTGCCTTGCACTCTGCTCAGAAAAGGGCAATGTTCTGCAATGAAAGTAAACATGGGCCTTTTAGCCCTCTACATGAAAAAAGATACAAGTCGGGAACTCAGGACGAATGCTAAGTAATGTGAATTTTGAAATATTACAGTCTGTCAATGTTTCTGGGAAATTCTTCCCCTCGTGGCTCTAACAGGTCATAGAGTCACTAGGAGTTACCCTGGAAAGGATCTTCCTGATCATTTCAGGCCAGGCCAAACCCTTCATGAAAAAGAAAACGGAGGCCTATTGAAATAAATTGTCTGGTATAGGTTACACACTCAGTGCTACAAAAACCGGGGCTGGAATCTAGGTTTTCTCAATTTTCAGGACTTATACCCTAACATACAAGTATATTAATGAGGTCAGTGACTAGAGGGAAAGGATCATACTTATTCCATTTTTATATTGTCTCTAATTGCAGTCTTATATACTTATGCTAGATGTGAAGGCAAAAGCCGCTATGATTTTTCTGACAATGCTTTTCCTAACAAAATGTATTATACTAAATAAAACCCAAATAGCATTACTATTCAAAAAGTTACTATTCAAAAATCTTTTTTTCTTTAAATGGAAAACACAAGACCTCCTGAAATGCTTTCTTGGAAACCACTTTATAAAACTGATGATCATAAAGAATTTTTATATAAAAAAATAAACTGCATTATCATTAGACTACATTACTGATTCAAGATGCAACATCAAATAAGTAACTATTATGTGGATATTTCTGTATTTTCCCTCTTCTTCCCTGGTGTGTGCATATATTTAGAACAGAATATACAAAGGGCTCAAAAGAGCTACAAAACTATATATATAGTATATAAAAATTGAACTCTGTTGTAAATTACCTAAAGGTTGATATAATAACTTTTAACTTTTTTTTTTTTTTTGCTTTCATAAGGTTCCTGAGAGCATGACTTTAGATAGTGCTCAACTCTTGTCCCAGTAAATTTGATTTGATGCTTTCATTTTCTCAAAAAGAGCTCCTACAGCAAAAGGAGGCATTCAAACTCACTCCACTGAGCTACAGATTAAGTACCGGATTTGCTAAAAAGTTTGTTTCAGTTTTTCTGTACCATCTTACAGAATACTTTAGTGTGCTGTCAATTCAGCCTTTAACACATGACTTGTCTCCATCTGTGCCTCTTCCCTCCCTCTGGCCAACCAAGATGAGGTCCCAGTTAACTTCCAGCCTCTGATGCTGTGATAATTTCCTCACCTGATGCTTCTGACACCCATCCCTTCCCCTCGAATGCTACCAGTGCAGGGTGCACTCTAACAACCTGCTTCAGTGACCCACCACCACCTGGCCTGGCAATTATGCGCTCCTAAAATCTGACCCCTGATTACCGTGCAGTGTAGCTCCCTTTCTTAAAGGGAAATTGCGCTCCTCAATCTCTACCATGCCCTCACTCTAGGTTTTCCCTTCAACAGGATAGTCCTTTCCTCTTAATTTATTCATACAACAAATATTTATTGACAGCCTATTCTCTATCACTTGCTAAAAATACAAAAACAAATTATCTCCCCACCACCCAGGGGCTATGTCCAAATCCCAATATCCAAGGACGAAGAATGGAGTCAGATGCTACGGCTCCCTCATCTGACTTCCTTTTACCAATTTTTTTGGGGGGCGGGGGGCCCACACCACACAGCTTGCATGTTCTTAGCTTCCTGACCAGGGATAGAACCTGGGCCCACGGTGGTAAAAGCACAGAATTCTAATCTCTAGACCACAAGGGACCCAGCATACTATTGTCTTTACGTCTCAACTTACTAATCACTTTAACCAAAGGTCAATACACAGGTGCTGAGTATCCACTGTACTCTATTCAACTTGTGTGACTGCATTAATAGCTCATGAGGAGGTTATTTCTATACTTCCTCTCCCTTCCTACTGTACACACACAACTCATCCTTGTCTTCTTGGTAACATTCACAGAACGTAGCAATTGCTCAATAAACACATGCGCAAAGAATTAAAAGATCTATAAATGAACGTGGTGGGGGGGGAGAATATTTTCAAAGTATTAGCTCAACTCTTAGCGACCCCACTTTCACTTTTCACTTTCATGCATTGGAGAAGGAAATGGCAACCCACTCCAGTGTTCTTGCCTGGAGAATCCCAAGGACGGGGGAGCCTGGTGGACTGCCATCTATGGAGTCGCACAGAGTCGGACACGACTGAAGTGACTTAGCAGCAGCAGCAGTGTCAACTTCTCCCTATCTTGATTCACAGATTACTTTAAAAATTTAAAGGCACCCTTCTTCTCTTTCAGTATTGGTGGGAAAAGAAGGCAGTTAAGAACTGCATACTTGGACTACCCTGGTGGTCCAGTGGCTAAGAGTACACACTCTTAATGCAGGGGGCCCAGGTTCAATTCCTAGTCAGGGAACTAGATACCACATGCCACAACTAAACAGTTCACATGCCAAAATTAAAGATTCCGCATGCCACAACTAAGACCCAGCACAGCCATACAAATAAATAAATATATAAATATTAGAAAAAAAAAAGAACAGCACACTTGTTCAAGACACTCTTCTCAGTCTGAAAGGCCATCTTACTAGCTCACTCAACTGCCATCAGGGAATTTCAAAGAAAATCTTGAGAAGAATGAGTGAGCACTTTAGCTGCAAGGAATGCACATGATTTGCCCCTAATTCTGCCAACTACAGAGAAAGCCATCCAGAGTACCAGGCCTCCTCTTCCAAGCATAATAGTAGATTCCCCAAAGCCTGCCACCAGGTACAAACTTCTGTACCACCTTTCATGCTGAGCAGGAATGTCTCCAAGACTGCCAGAGGCACTCTACAAATGGTGCAGAAAAAGACACTCAGCTCTTGGAAGAAGCCGGGCATTCCTGAGGTTAGCACTGCGCTCTGCTCTCCGTCTCTGTACCAGCTCCTCCTGGACCTGCACAATTCCTGACCTCTCTCTAATCACAAACCACCTGATTAAACTGCAACACCACACTCCTCCTTCCTGCGCTTTCTTTTTCCTGTAACATTTTACCATCTAATATATACAGCTTCCTTGTTTCATTGTCTGTTTTCCCTCATGAGAAGGTACCTTCAATTCAGGCAACCATTTTTTAGCTATCTTATTATTATTACCATAGTCTCAGAGACTAGAAGAGATCCTAGCCCATAGCAGCAGCTCAACAAATGTTTGTTGAATAAGTGCTAGTCCTTTTATCATTTATCTTTAAATATATAATACTGCCCATTATATGGTTCCCCGCACCCCTGAGAAAGCTGTCTTCCAGTTTTTGTTTTCATACAGAAATGTATGTAAATATAAGATCATGTTATACACATTAACAGAAAAATGAACACACACTAAACACAATGTACTGAATACATCTAACAGAGCGAAGAGTGTCCTTTTCAAAAAGGGATATAATTTATGGCTGCTAAGCATCTATACGCAAAGTACCTGACTGCTCTACATAGGTTATTACCTTTTAATGTTCAAAATAACTTTAAAAAGTAACTATTAGTTTCCTTTTTTAAAGGTGAGAAAATCAAAGTACCAAGGGGTTAAGTACATAGCCCAAACTCACACAAATAAGAGGTGGCAGAGATGATATTAAACAAGGCTTGTCTTCACACAATGATACTTTTAAACCATGCTGCCTCCCAGGTAGATATTAAAAGACCAACTTAACTAGGTTTCTGAGACTGTGGCTGGATCCAGAATATCATTTAAATCATGAAAAAGAAATCAGGCAATCTTTCCAAGAATCAGAAATTAGAGAGTCCAGGCTTAAGATTCCCTGGGTAAGTCCGGACACTGGAAAAGGAACCGGCTCTGGACTTAGATGCTGGTCCCTCCTGCGTCACCCCAGCAAGGTACTCCTCTTCTTGGAAGCTCAGCTGCAAAACTTGTGAAGGAAGTGGAGGAGGGAAGAAGTGGGTAGTTGGATAAACTACCAGATCAGATCAGATCAGTCGCTCAGTCGTGTCCAACTCTTTGCGACCCCATGAATCACAGCACGCCTACCTGCAAAAACCCAGTATGAGACGAGCTATCTGAAAGCGCACATTAGAGTGCCTGATATAAGTAGGTAGTAAATACATATAACATTTATGTCAGATTTCCCTCATTTCATGAAGGGCAGGACAAATATAAAACAAAAACCAACTGGAATAGGTTTCACGTCAGATCTTAGCCACAAAACTCTGCATTTAGCCTTATATGTCATTCATCCACTAACTGTCAAATGCCTCTTCACTTGATAAATATTGAAGTAGGTACTGTTGGGTCATGTAAGGTACAATCATCACCAACAAATAAGACAAAGTTCAGTAATTTCATTCATTGAACTGGTATTTAGTGAACAGTCACCAATACCATTAATTTACTAAGTTTTAAAACCGTCGTAAATTCTTTCAAACTTATCTTAAGTTTCCACAGGAAACTATAATTCATGCCTTCATCCTAAACTTAGCTAAGGAAATTTATATTATATATTATTTATGTATAGTATATCTATAGTATACATCTAAAAATGTTGAGAATGTTTGAGTTTTATTTCATGTTGTCAGAGCAAATACTTTTCTAGCACTATCTCATTATAATAAAAAACAGCTTGTTCAGGCAATTGTTACTTGAATAGCACTTATACACTTTATAGCAAGGAAGTAAGAATTGATTAATCTTTCAAACTATCTTGAACATTATGAAGTTTACCTAAAACACTCTTTATTCACAAGTCAGAACAAATAAACCAGCAGTGCAGTTATGTTAATAGACCATAACAGAAACCGGTTGGGTAAAGTTATTCAACAAACAAATCAATATAACCACTTTTCCTTCTGAATATACAGCAGGGGTTGGGGAGATTAAGGAACCATACATTATTTTCAAGTATAATAACTGTATCACATTTTGTAATGAAATAGGATAGTTTTACAGGTATACTTAATGAAAGGCCCAGCAAGACAACCAGTTTTCCAAATCTTATCAACAATTCATACATATTAAATTAATAAGACATATTTAACAAAAGAAATCTTGCATTATTATTACTACAAGTTTTATGAAGGTAAATTTTTGTTATTTAGCTCAGAAGTCCAATTTTCTCATAATCATAACCTAAAAAGAAATCTAAAAGAGGATATGAGTTTCTTGCAAAAATTAACTGTCTCATGTGAGATAAAATGAGTTTATCATATTTCCTAAAACAATTTGTCACTAAAACACTTGATAATGATTTACTTAATCATGTAGTCCTGTGTATCATGAAATCTTAAAAAATCTGGGTTTTATTTAGTCAGTAAACAAGAAGCAAATGACGAGTGTTCTGACAAAGGGCTTTAAAAAACATTGTCCTTAAGCTACGCACACTAACATTTCCCAAAATTATAGCAACAACAAAAAATAAAATTTAGAAACCAGCAATTTATGGCCAGGAATGATTAGAGAATGAATGTCATCTCAGGCAAGTCTAAAAGAGTTGAGGAGTCAAAATATGGGTGGTTAGTGGCTCCTAGGTGTAAGAGCCAATCTTCAGATGGCAGAGAAAGGGGCACTAATTTAAATAAACTTCACGTTATCAAATCAGTCTACTGTAAACTAGGAAGCTGGCAGGGAGGGTCTGGACAGATGAGTGGGACCTAAAATAAAAGTAAAAGGTTAAGGATTACCTGGAGGTTTCATGCAAACAAGCAACACTTTACTGTCCTTTCTCCCAAATTCTGAAGAGGACTGGTATGTGAGCACAGTTCAAAATCTGTTTAGAGTGTAGTAATTTACAGTCACATCACCGAGCTGAATGAAAGACCCAGCACAAAGATGGTTTCAGCTACTTAATGCATCTTCACTACCTCCTGGGCAAGACTCAAGTTCAACCAGGGAAGCACCAAGACTACAAACAGGGTAATGGATTTCCTGCTGAACATCCCACCGATTGCCATTCCTTCAATAAGAATGAGAAAAGTAATTATTGCTCCTGTTAAGAAAATAATTCCACAGACCAGCACAAAGACAGTGAATGCAATATTATCTTTCCAAATGTGTAGGGGATGAAACCTCGACAATCCCAAGTCACCCAAACGACCACTCCTACGTCAGTAAACCTGCATTCTGAAACCTTCTGCTTCCAACTAAACATAAGGTACTGATCTGCTATCATCATCCTCCCACAAAAATTAAAAGCTTTTATTTCCACTTAGCTGCTATTTAATATTTATAAAAGTTCGTTTTTCGTTTCCTTCTTTTAACTCAATTCCTCACAGAACATACTTTTCCTCATCACAGGTTGCCAATTTTTGGTACGTTAAAAATCCCATCAAGCTGCACTTGCATGAGGTGACAATTAACTTTTAATGATGGATAAAAGAGGTGGATGCTTAAAGTCACTCTGCATTCTATTATTGCACCCATCTAATAAAGGAAAGGTCCTTCATAAAGGTCAAAAATTCCCTTCTTTAGTCAGAACTTTAAAAGACAGACTAACTTTGAAAATATATTAAATTGGTTGGGCCAAGAGCTGCGTAATAGAATATAGAGCCTTTTGTCAGTATACTGCAGAGGCAAAGCAATGCCTCCACTCCATTCCAACAGAAACAATTTCTATTATGTTTATAACTTAAAAAATAATGATTTCATAAATGACTAGCATTTTGTATCTGAGAATTGTATTTATAGTTTTCTAGACGTGATGTTTTAATATCTGATGTCTAAAGACAATCTCCTTGGATACAACTGCCTGCAGGGTTCACGTATGGCTGCTCAAGTTGTGCTGTGCACAATCCTAGGGGGCGCCATTCACGTCAGAGAGCAGAGCTCTATATTATGACAATTCCTGGCCTAAAGGCAATCAAGTGTCTTGTTCTAACAAAATCAATCTATTATGACAATCTTCCAACAATTGAAACTAGAATATATCAAGAAAGGGGTGTTTTCCAGCAGCTTTTGGGACTACATGGCTCTTATTCTCTGAAAATTCCCATCTGGAGGATGGCAGGTGAACTCACAGAAGCAATGCTCTCATAAGACATACCAGGCTTCCTCCCTGAACTGCAGTGTGTGCTAAGTTGCTTCAGTCATGTCCAACTCTTTGCAACCCTATGGACTGTAGTCCACCAGGGTCCTCCATCCATGGAATTCTCCAGTCAAGAATAATGGAGTCAATTTTTTTCTTCTCCAGGGGATCTATCCGACCCAAGGATTGAACGTGGGTCTCCGGCATTATAGGCAGCTTCTTTACCGTCTGAGCTACCAGGGGTTAATTTCTCCCAAAGGAAACACAGACATACAAACCTTGAAAACACGATGGAGGGTCTTAACTCACCAATGTTTAGTACATTTACATTTGAGAGGACTCAGTCCAGTGTTCTTGCCCGGAGAATCCCAGGGATGGGGGAGCCTGGTGGGCTGCCGTCTCTGGGGTCACAGTCAGACATGACTGAAGAGACTTAGCAACAGCAGCAGCAGCAGTCCGAGTTACAAGGTATGTGGTCACTACAGTAGTTTCTTAATAAGGCCACCATGAGGTGTCACAGTACACAAATCAGTTAAATCACTCTTCCACAATTAAAACTGTTAGGGCTTAAAAACTTCTTTCTCCTTTATACTTCTTTCTTCAGCTTTATACTTTCTTGGACAGAACAAAATCTAACAGTCCTTGAATAACTTCAGTGGCTCTTTTGCTTAAGATTAGGATGAGCTGCTATAAGGCTAGGATGGTTTTTCCTAAGACCAGACTGTAATAAACTTATGGCATTTGATAAACTGGCATGCCATTTAACAATGTGTTATTGTTTTGGAAATTCTTCCTCTGTTTTCACCGGACACAGAACTACACCAAAGCCATGTATCTGTTAGCTACCAAAATTATGTTATACTACTTAATAAATTAGAAATCAACTAGTAAGATAAAAAATGCTTTCAAAGTTAGTATGTATAATGTATTACATAGAGCTCTAATAACACATAATATTTTCATTCTTTAATGTTTTTAACCATTTATAAACAACATATTTTTTAAAAAGTCACATATTCCTGCTGTGAAAATGGTGCCATCAATGGACTAAAAATATTTTCTACATCATTTTGGAGCTAAGCAGATTTTTCTAGCAAAACACCAAATCAGAAGTCTTATGTCTTAGTTCCAGCTCTGCTACTCACATGGCCTGGGTCCCAGTCCTTTATCTGGGTCTTTCTTTCTTCAAATTTAAAATGATGATTTACATATAAGACTCCAAGATCATCTGCAATGTCCCTTCTAGAGCCCAAATTATGTTATTCACTTTGAATGCAAATTATTTGAATTCAGGGACTTCCTGGCAGTCTAGTGGTTAACAATCTGAGCTTCCACTGCAGGGGGCACAGGTTCAATCCCTGGTCAGGGAACTAAGACCCCACAGGTTGTGTGGCCCAGCCAAGTAAAATACATACGTATAATATATTTTTTTAATTATCTGAATTCCAAAACTATTTTCTTTTTTATACTTGTACCACAATGCTATTTTTTTTAATCAGATATTTCACCTCTTAGAATACTATATTAATACTACCTTTTTAACTTTAGAAGTTTACTATATACTTAGAATGACTTAAGAAATAAGTAACAAGCAAATGTGAATACAGTTATGTGCTCCACAAAGACAGCAGAGGTACTTTTATCCTGGGCCGGAAGTCACGTCGAGTACAGGGCACTACGAAGCGGTACAAAGGCTGCGCCAGCAGCAAGAGGCCTTGCAGGGGAGACTGAGTAGGAGCGTGGCCTCCTCAGAATGAGCTGGAATGGAATGCCAGCTCCACCGCTTACCGGAAGAATGACCTTGGGCAACTTGCCGAGCCTCTAAGACTCAATTCCCTCATCTAAAATGGAGATGATAATTCCTCCCTCCCAGGCTGTTTCAAAGTGGAAAGAGAGGGACAATAGGATTCAACTGCTTAAAAACTGAGGATGGGGAGGAAGTTAACCTAATTATCCTCACGACTGTTATTTTCATACCTTATTTTAAATAAAAAGCCATAGTTAAGAAAAGTTCACAATTTCTAACTCTTTCCATCTTTAGATGTCTTCTTCAATAAATACATACTCTAGTTTTTCTTCAAATTGCACTGCTTCTTCAACAAACTTCCTTATCCACAAATACTATACCATGTCCCACAGTTAGTATAAATCTTCAAAATCAAATTATGAAAATTAAGTTGAAACAAAAATAATCGATTAAAATAAATATTCTAAATAAATTTCGTGTCAGGCCTTAAATCTTTAAATTAAAAAAGGTCTGGAAGACCTAATGCAATCAATCTTTTCATCATTTTCCCACAGTCAATAATAAGTAGGCCTCTTTACTCTTTGGGAACTTTTGAGATAAGAGTCTAACAAATAAAACTCTCCTACTATGTAAAATATTAATTAAATAATTGTGCCAAGTTAAAATGCCTTTTAAACTTAAAACGAAAAACACTTGCCACCACTTCTCTGAAAACACCAGCACCAGTTGATATCACATTATAATACAGATGTGTTCTAGAAATGGGTGTAGCTTAGGTATTTAGATATCAATTCATACTTTCCAATGATTTTTCATGGTAATTTCAGAAATATGTCTCACAGGGGGAAAAAATGGCCCCAATACATAATCCAAATCTCACTTAAGAATCGTAATATACACTTGAAAGCACATTCTTTGTCAGTGTGTGGTCCCTATGCATTCAATTTCCCATCTTTTTCATTAACTGTAAACTCTTACAAACTTTTTACAAATTGTAAAAAGTTAAGTCAAATGGACAGTTGTTCCACATGATCTAAAACACTTACATAAATATACAAATAAATTTAAATACACCAGAAACTTAAGGTCCATTCCACTGATATTTTATAGCCCACAGGGCATTCAAAATCAAAACCACCATACTGTCTAGGGGCGCTGCCATTCCAGGTATTTACAATCATTTATCAGGTTGAAAGTAAGAAAACGAAACCTCAGTTTAAGTAAGATAACTTCTACTCTTCACAGTGGGCAGTTTTCTAGAGGAATGAACAAAAGACCGGGTTTTTGCCTCAGGGGAGCCACTGCAAACTCTGACTCAGGTTCAGCCACTTGACAACTTTGAACCTGTTTCCTCATCTGCAAAAATGGGAATAATGATACCCTAGTTCACAGCCTAAAGAGCAAGCAAGATGTCTGTGAAATCACAGTGTAAACTCTAGACTGCAATAACAAGTTTGACATTTATTACTACTGTGTCTTTAAGAGTGACAAACTTACAGTGAAGAAAGATTTGACGACTTAATGACCAAAAGAATGAAAGCAAAGATATTTTACTAGTTTAAGTCTTTATTTGGAGACTATGATACAGATGCAGGAGGGCTCTCAGAGGAAATTTTTAAGATTTTTTTTTTTTTAATGTGGACCATTTTTTGAAGTCTTTATTGAATTTGTTACAACACTGCTTGTTTTTTTTTAATGCTTTGGCTTACTGACCACAAAGCACGTGGGATCTTAGGTTCCCAACCAGGAATCGAACCCACACCCCTTGCACTGGAAGGTGAAATCTTAACCACTGGACCACCAGGGAGGTCCCTCAGAGGAAATTTTTATTCAGCTCTAGGAAGCCTGGGCAGACTAAACTGTTTTTGTAAGGGCAAAGGGGAACTTGCTGTGCTTACTACGAGACATCAGAAATGCAAATTAGAGCACAGTAATTTATTAATTGTGCAGATGTGAAACTGCTTTAAATAAACATGCCCTAAATGAGACTGAACTGCAGAGGGAGTAAGGGGGTACCTGTCTTGACTGTGTATCACAGCTGAAGAAGGATGCCTTCCCCTGGCCAGCCTCTAAAGGAGAGAGCTAATGCCAGAGCTGTTTCTCAGGGGAAATCTGTTCTCCCCAACCCTAACAGCGCTCAATAAAATGCATGACAGGTTTATTTTATGACCACAAAACTAGAATTTTTACCACCTTTTAAAGAGGAAGTCTATTGAATAAGAAAATTCCAAAAATAAGAGGGGAAATACAAACTACCTTGCTTTATTTATCTGTAAATACATTCAGTCCTAACTGAAACAGTACACAGGAGGGTGCTCCATGCCATTATGCCAGCGTTACTGATGAGGGAAGACAGTATAGGATGACAGCATATAAGAAATCATTCTGTCACAAACTCCATTTTCTTCATTGATAACGTGTCGATGGCACTATGTTAATAACGACATTGTTAATAACAAACAGCTAAATATGATTTGGCAGTTGTGGTCACCAGAGCACCTCTGTGCAGGCAACACTGTGAAGGCTTAAAACCATGTCTGCAGATGAGGTAATCCCAGAACCACTGGCTTTGCTTCAATCAGGGCAGGATTCATTTACAGGCCTCTGATCTTTCCACTGAGCCATTCCTGAACATGTAGAACCTCCTATATTCAGGACATAGTATAAAACAGAGCAACTCAACAAAAGTGAATCAGACACCTACTATACTGTTCTACGCAGTGTGGGTACAAAGATAAGTAAAACCCAGATCTTATTGCTTAAGAGGCTCACAGTTTTTAAGATCTGAAGTTACCGAAGTCATTCCTCCATAATGTTCTTACTAACACTGTAACCCTTTCGCCACACTGGCTATATTTTTTTGCCTACTGATCTCCAGAGACTGTTCTGCTCTACGGGACCTCCTGGAATTGACCTTTTTGTGTCCTTCTACGGACTCTGGCAGATCCCTCATTATGAGCTACACTCTGTCCACACCCTTAGCTCAGTGAACTAGTATTTTTGAGTTCCTGCACTTTTATAGATACAGGAGATGCAGCAACAGACAACAATTGACTCTATTCTTATGAGATCCTTCAGGATGAGCTAGACTCTGTCCTCGTCCCTACTAACTAGACTAATTCCACTGATTTGTTTCACAGTATCCACTGCACTCCTAACAACTTCTAGGTGCTGATGATACAGTAGGAAGCAAAACACAGTCCTTGGGCTCATGGAACTTAGCAAAACTTGGTGTGACACTGCCCAATTTTGACCAGTGGTGTCCAAAATCGGGTCCTTGAGACCCAAAACATGAATAAGACTTAGCCCACTGGAGCAGGTAAAAAGGAAATAGTATAATTTTCCTTTATATTCAAAAGAAAATATTTTTATATTAAGTTTATTTTTTATTTCTAAGCATTTATAGTTTATCACATTATATATTAATAGCTCTCTCTATATATATGTTATAAATAAACATATAGACACTGAGGATACATGCTCAAATTCATTTACTGAAAGGGATAGCACTTAAAAATTCCAGAGACCATTGGCTTGAATGATGACACAACTAGAAGGAACTGTCTGGCCAAGATGGGCTTAGCCTGGACTTCCCACTAGCCTGGAAAGCATTTGGCAAGGATGCCTAAACATTAAACTAAATAACCAAAGTTCACATCCATCTCAATCTTCCTCCCTAACTGTCTCCTAACAACCATATATTCACCATCCCTGTGTCCCACGGATATCACAGAATTGTTACTTTCTATTCCCCATCTGGTATATGTGTGTCATTACTATACCAGAAACATCCTGAAGCCAGAGCCATTACCATTTTATTCTGCAAGCCCCAGAATTCCTAGTCTGGCTTTATATATAATGAGTACTCAATAAATACATGCTGTATAAAATAAAGACAAATCAATATACGGAACCCAGAATTACCAAACAGATATGATAGAGGCACCAAGCATTTGCTTTACCAAAGACTGCTCTTCTTTATAATGATCAGCACTGGATTCCTTTATGCAGCACCCCTCTGTGTACTTCATGGATCACTGATTACTACTAGGACCTGGGAATGGTAAAACTTCAAGTACCCACTGCCAACTAAAGATCAATTAGAAATACATATGAAACGCTCTGAAATTATAATCTATCAATAAGGATATATAGTTAGTTCTGAAAAACTAAGGAAGTCAAAACTTTTCAAGAAAACATCTTTAATGAAGAAAAGCACCAATCACCCTAATTATTGAGATTGATATATCAGACTTTATGATGAGATAGCTGTAGCTGAAATATGTCAGGAATGATACATATGGCTACCTAAAAGAATTCAAGAAATAAAATCCACCAATTTATGATACAGTAAATTCATCACTATGTGAGTGAGACCAGATCCTCAGATCTATAACTCTGTGTCCATTCCTTAAGACCCATTCCCAAGACCTTTCAAGCTACAGAAGACTTCTGTTATGGATTTAAATTTATGCACAGGCTATAGGTAAAAAATTATTAAAATTTTTTAAAACCCTGGACCTTACAACAAATCTGAACATGTTGTCTGGGACAACTAAGAATTTATAGCACCAAATGAGATAAGAATGCATATCCATATACAAAACTTAAAAAGAAAAATTCATTATTACCATGAGGACTGTTAAATGAGATCTGAGTAACTGTACTTCCATGATGCTAAAGAGCCCCATGATAGAACAGAAAGAAGATTCACAAAATATTTTTCCGTGTTTCTCCATTCCTCTTTGCTTCTTTAATGTAAACATTAGGGTCATTATCAACGGTGTGAGCTTACCAAGAAATATTTTCCCAGATCAGTTTCTTCCTTATGATTTCACTTATGAATGTATTTTTTATTAAAGCACCCAGGGTTGGCATCTGGAACACTGAGCACAAAGTATTTTCGAAACAAAGTTTTAATCTAAACTCTGATGATGTCCAGAAATGACCAGTCAAAAGGGGGCCACAAATAAAACTGGGTAAAAATGAATACATCCTGAGGTGTAATAAATACAAAAGTTATGATTTTAAAATGTGATGCTGAAGATCTGATCAAGTCAAAGGGAAATCCAAAGACCAGAACCCGGTTACTAAGCATAAAAGAGAAACTCATGTGTGCCTTACAGGTCATGGCTTACTAAGACATGAGAGACACCACAGTTGTAACAAAGGTTGAAAACATCCTGGAAAACCTGAAAACTGCTTGAGGGAAGCACTAAGCATAATTTTTAATCTATAATTTCTCATGGATAGAAAAGTACATTTTTACCTGTTTAGAGTCTGGGCTTGAGATCTTATTAATAAATATACTTTAACTAGTATATTTATGTAAGTAAGAAGCAGTGTTAGCAATAGTAGTTTACAGTATTTTTATTGCAATGTGTTTGAACACACAGCTCAAACTTATTCTATTCACTATACTTTTAACGTGATTTGGTATAAAGTGTGTGGAGTCCACAAACCATTCCCTTTACTTCAAAAGTGTTGTCCTTTCAGACTGTGACATTAATAGTAATAAATAAAAAAGTAAAAATAAAGAAAGTCCAAAACACTTGTGTGTGTTTTAGTTGATCAGTTGAGTTCGACTCTTTGCGACCCCATGGACTGAAGCCTACCACGCTCCTCTGTCTACAGAAATCTCCAGGCAAGAATACTGGAGTGGGTAGCCATTCCCTTCTCCAGGGAATCTTTCCCACCCAGGGATCGAACCCAGGTCTCCCACACTGCAGGCAGATCCTTTACATCTGAGCCACAAGGGAAGCCCCAAAACACTTGACTGCAATGTAACTTAATATAGGTTGAAAACTTCATCAAAAAAAGTCACTGGTTTTTAAAATAGACTAAAAGCCAAAATAATGCACTAAATAACTAGACTAAACGCCAAAATAATAATTAAAGAAACGCCAGCCAAATTACTGTTAAAAGTCTAATTTTTAAAATTCACTCTGATGCTTGGACCAAATGAGTTTATAACCCTGATGGCTGTTAGGACATATATAGTGGCAAGGAAGAAATCCCTTCCGTAGTTCAATGTCAGCTCCTATGTTGGAATTGGCCAATTGTTAAGTGGTTTTTACTTAGTACTATTTTATGCCATATCTGTCAGAACAATTAGCACAGAATAACATATACATTCATATCTACTGGACTTTTCCAGTCAGTAGAAGATGCTTGCTTTGAGGATAAGGGCTGTTCCATATTCATCTTTAACTCCTCAAAGTTTAAATCAGCATCAATACACTGTAGGCACCCAATACATGACCAGTGAATTAAATCGGAAAGCTTTTGCTACCTGAATCTCACCTACACTTGACCAAATTATATAACATGCAAAGTGATCTTTGAACATGACTCAAGAAAACAAGTCAAAAGAAAGGTATCAGATGCCACAAAACTTACTCAGTTTACCAGCCTACCTGAATGAGAAATATGGAAGTACTTTATTGTAGGGGGGATGAAAGATAAGAAATGGAAGCCTGACACACCCTAATGCATCACTGAGCAGAACCCAGCAAGAGCACTCTTCATAAGATTATCATCCACAGAAACTACTTTGCCAAGACAGAAAAATATCCTATTTCTATGTTTTAGGGTTCAGGGAAAAAGAGAAGTCATTTAAAAAGAACAACAAACTTTTTATTTTCCTATATCTGAATTTGGCTCTAACTTTGCTGAATTTGCAAAGATAAAAGATTTTAATTTCAGGTGAATAGGGCTCTCAGTACCAAAAAAGTAACATGTTACTTTGTATTTTTAAATCATTTGCTACATGTATGTAAATGTGTAATTTATAAAATCTCTACTTATCACAGCAGAAACAAATTTCTTACACAAAATAAATCAAAAGTACCCAGAAATCACTTTGAAAACTGGTTAACTTTTGACTGACCTTCTAATTCATATTTGCTCATTAGAACAACACTCTGCAATGTACCTATGAAATCTGCTTAACAATTTTTTCCATGAATACTTAATTTCTTTTCAAACCAAATTCCAGAAAACTATAACACTATGTTAAATTCCTTTTGTAAAATATATTCACTGATTAAGTATTTAAGAGTACCAGACTAAAAACATATAGACTATTCAGCAAGAAAAACAACTTCTTATGAAGAATGAATGATGACTGCTACTACTGCTGTACAAAGGAATTAACAAAGAGTGAAATCAGTAATTGTTGTTATTAGACATTTCTATCCTGGATACACCAAACAGAAAGAAAGTTCTCTATCAATTTCTAAACTAAGTTTGAGGCCAGTTTTGTCTTTGATTGTGACCTCACAGATGAAAACTGACAACCAGCCCCAGCTCAGAGACTTTCTCATCTACCTTTCCTAAGACTGACAGAAGGTAGTATTCCAAGCCCCATCACTTCAAAAAGATGATTTCTCTTTCAGGAGAAAGAAAAATTAGAGGTAATTCTTAGCTAGAAGTAGCCTCAAGCCTTTCATTTGTAACCTTTTGGAATGTGGTCCTAAAAGCAGGTATGCAGAGAACAAGCCCAGGAGACGGTGGCACTGCAGACGGGCACTCTAAGCCTGGCACAGTCACTTGCTAGCTGTGTGACTTCCGACAAATGACTTAACCTGAGACTTGGTTTCCTCGTCATTAAAACAGGGTTACCTCTCATCAGAAAGCTGTTATGAAAAATAAAGTAGTAAAAATAAAACTTACACTTCATAAGGAGGCTCTCAGTACAAATATCTTTCTCCCAAAGGGTCCAGCTCAGTGATAGAGTTCGACTGCAAATTATCTTCCTCCCTTCCTCACAAAGTGAAATACTATTTGGGCTACCCTTCTAAAAACTGCATTTAATTTTCCCTTAAATATACGTGAAACCATGTAATCATGCTACCACTCTAAAAAACAAAAATGACTGGATAAGGAACTTACTTCATAAAAACAACAGGCGCCTTTATTTCACGTAGCCATGCTAACAGCTCCTAATAACTGTTCCTAAAAGACTATGTAAGGGGCTGTGTAAGTCTCAAATTCATAATTGACAACTTCATTATATGTAGTGATGAATACTGAAAGGACTCAAAAGCTACAAATAAATCTTTAATATCATATAATGGTAAAAAAAAAAAGTTCAATCCCACATTCCCATCCTCAGACATTTCTAGGCAGTATCACAGATGCACATTAGTCAATCTCATTGGCTGAGAGAAACAGGACAGAGATAAAGGGGGAGAAAAGGGAGGAGAGAAAAGGAAGAATGGAAGGGAGAGAGAGAAAAAATAATAACTTCAGTAACACAAAATATAATCCAAGTTTGACAGTTGGATGTAGAGAATTATTTTCTCATTTTGTTCCATGCTCCAACACATTCTCTTTGCAGTCAATGAGAACTCTACACTTGGGTGACTTTTGAGAGGCTCACCAAAAGCTGAAAAACACTCAGCAATTTTTAATATTAAAAGATTCAGAACTGCTAATAAGACTCTCTCTGAATGACTCAATCTGTAGCTTTCCCACACCAAAGGATGTAGTCGAATCAACAAATAAGATGACTTTCTTTAGCCATTAATAGTTTGAATCTAGCAAATGAAGATTAAGTCTTAGCATAACAGTAGTTCAGACACAGTTACTACTTTATTCCTAGAGAGCATATAGACTCTCACTTCATACTTTTCAATTTTATAGTGCTTTTTTATGGGAAATTAGAAGTACGGATAAAAGATTCAGCATTTCACAGTTAATTATTAAAAATAAAGATACCTAGGACCTCTATAAAATACAACCCAGCAATATTCTCACCTGAGAGGAAACCAAATTTGCAGGAAACACTTTCACTTTTACCTTTCTGACTGAAGGAAGAAAGAAACATTCAAGTAGCAAAGTAATAAAGGAAATATAATTCCTTCATGAAACTTCTAAGAGTAAACCGTAATGAAAGTAACCTAAGTTTTGTTCACTGTTATAAGCAGTGTTCAACAAGGTACAAATTTCAAAAGTTACAGCTATAAGTGTGTGTTTAATAAAATAAAAACTGCTGCTGCTGCTGCTGCTGCTGCTAAGTCGCTTCAGTCGTATCCGACTCTGTGTGACCCCATAGACGGAAGCTCACCAGGCTCCCCTGTCCCTGGGATTCTCCAGGCAAGAACACTGGAGTGGGTTGCCATTTCCTTCTCCAATGCATGAAAGCGAAAAGTGAAAGTGAACCCGCTCAGTCGTGTCCGACTCTTAGTGACCCCATGGACTGGAGCCTACCAGGCTCCTCCGTCCATGGGATTTTCCAGGCAAAAGTACTGGGGTGGGGTGCCATTGCCTTCCCCGAAAATAAAAACTACAACAACCAAAAGAGAATCACAGTGTCAAAATGAATGGATGAGGTTCAGCTAGTGTGCACGTGCGTGTGATTGTGAGTGTGTGTGTTTAAACTTTCCTTACCCACAAGCCTTTCGCTCTGCTCAACGCAGGAGGCACAAACGATGTTAAGCACTACCATGTTTCCTTGTCTTGATAACCTCTGATGCCTTCCGCATTTGTATTTGAAGCCAAGGGTTTCAACAGACAGACAGTCTGAGTTAATACATGATGTTAACAAGGCTTCCATGATCTATCCCCTTGCAATGAACTCAAAATGTTCAGATGATCAATGATCAAAATTAGCAAAAGGATTTTCACTGAGCTAAATGAGTAGCTAAATAACCCTATATTTTCACTTTGTGAACTAAGGAAGTTAATACAATAAGATCACAATCCCTTATATGAAACCCTTAGGTCCAAGTACACACATCAGATTTTTTGTGGGCTTTAAAAAGATCAGATTGAGCATATTGCATATTTTATGTAACATTTGTAGCTCAATTTAGGTTAGTACCTCATAACCCACCATACTACTACTTACAGCAAAATATGTGAATATTCTAAGTGGGCTTTAAAAACTATTTTAAACAGGTCCAAGAACAATCTGGGTCAGGTTTTGACATCAAGTGAGTTTTAATGTCACACTTTTGGAAAAACAAAAACATTATTTTTTCAGAGATATTTTTAGATACAGGACTGCAAATATATATATCCAATACCACTCCAGATCAAGATACAGTTTACTAATTTATTAGAGATGAAAAAGTATGGCAAATTAAAATTTAGCAAAGTAAGATGTTCCTGGCAAATACATCCTTAAAGCCAGGGAATACCTGGGTGGTTCAGTTGTCAGGACTCTGCCTTCTCACTACCGAAGGCCCAAGTTCAATCACTGGTCAGGAAAGTAAGATCCCAGAAGCTGCAGGGTGCAGCCAAAAATTAAATTAAAAAAAAAACCCTAGAAAGTTAGGAAATACAAAGGTATTTCATTTTAATTTATTCAAATAAATTAAATGAACATTGAGACTACTTAAAAATAAATGTCTGTGTTAGAGGCAATGAGTATTCAAGTTTAAGAACCATAGCACTAGTAGTCTTTGGTACTTCCCTTGCATTTAACTATAGGGTGCGTATCCCTGGGATTTTGATTTTCATACTGTTCAAGATTTCAGGGATTTAGGGTATTTCCCATCCATCCTCTCTCTAGTTTGTTCCTCTTTTTGACTGAAGTGCCATTTTGTATGATATAATTTGTTACACACTTTGCATATAATGCTCCTCAATCTTCATGCCTTGACACAAACGTGTTGTAACTGGTTGTAAAGAGTGCCCCCAAGTAATTAGTTATGAAAAATTAATGAACCACAGTTTAAAGGATTTTTACAAGTATATATATATATGGGTGTATTCAAGATTTTCATCATAATAACATCACTCTTGCTTATTTTCTGACAGACTTTGTTGAAAGGGAAAGAAGTGGCTTTATCACACTGTGAACTACCTATATAGTCAACTGCATAATTTATCTATGTCTATTACCAAAGAATCATAGAGTCCCATATGAAAATATCAGTCACATGCATCTGGGTAGAAAGTTTGAGGACTGATGTTCTAAGACATTCCAGGATGCATCCAAGTCACCTGAGAGAAAGCCCAATGCTGTCAAACTAACCATTCTGAATGGTGTCCTGTCCTGTGCTATATCTTTTTTTTAAAGAGGTAGGAGAATCACTCCCCAAACTTGAAGAAGCATTGTACTTAAATGAGGCATGCCTCAGCTGTTTTTTTCTTTTCTTCCCTTCTGGTTATTCTTATTTCCTTCAGTAATAACTTGCTTGTCCAGCACCTCACATTCAGTTAAAAATGAACCACTGCTTCATGATACTAGAGTTGAAACAAAAAACTGAAATGCATGGCCTTGAGAAACTTCAAACTTGGTGGGAGTTGGAGGGAGATGAGATATAACTATAAAAACATATCCTATTGAGTACTGTCTGTGGATAAGGGTCATTATAGACCTTATTGTCTTATGTAATTCTCATTCTGCTATATGGTAAATATTAAGATGCCCTTTTGCACATATGATAATGGAAGTTTATTCTGTGTCGATATAAGCCCAAAGTCCCTCAGCTTATAAACTAGAGAGCCATCAAGACTGAAACCCAGGGCTCTTCAGCTGCAAAGCCTCTGCTTCCTATTCTATACCTGCTACAATGGAACATCTATGGAGGAGGATAAGGGTCCTCTGAGTATTGTAAACATGCTGACTGAAATACAGCCATACAATCTTGAAGCTCCGGAAAAGACCTCTGTAGTCAATAAACTCTAACTCCACATTCAAGTACGTAATGCCGCCCATTCAATCTTTATCCATCGGTCCCTTAAATGAGAATTCCTCCAAGAGTACCAGGGGACCTCACAGCTGCTTCAGAATCACCAGCAGTATTAGTTAAAATGCAGATTCCCAAGGCCCTACCCCAGATACACTGAATCAGAATATGAAGATGAGGGCTAGGGATTTCTATATTTTGCAAGCATACCGGTGTTTTTTTAATTTAAGTCATAAAATAAATTTCATGAATGACACTCTGTATTTTAATAAAATAGTTTGGAACAGATTAGGTTTATAAAGGTCAGCTAGGAATAGGAAATTATCAGAGCACTGTTCTTAGTACTGTTTCAGGAAACTTTTGTTCTAGGTTTTATATGTGTATTGGAATACAAAAAGTATTTCTTACCACAAATCTCAAAAACATTTGAGAAATTCAGTTGCTTTAAGCAACTTTTATCCCCATTCTTATTTGTTCTTTGAAATAAGTTATTGATCATTTATTTAATTATTCCCTTTACAAAATATCCAAACTTGTGTCTTTTTCAGGATCTCACTTATTTCAATCCAGGAGTTTCTGTTTTATTCCCTGATCCTTTCACCTAAGAGCTATATTTAACTACTGGTTTAATTATTTAATCAATATTTTACAATACTGTTCACTTTTCTAAGATTTCCTAAACTCCAATTCATTCTTAATTTTACTTTATATCTTATACAACCTCCTCACTATCTGAAGTTATTTTATTCTATCTAGATCCTTGAACTGATATATTTTTATCTTATTAAATTTATATTTTGGAAGGTGTGTCAGTGTTTCATGGTCTATATTTAATCCTTTAAATCTTTCATTCCCTTACTCTTTCATTCTCTGTTTATATATACTTTTTAGACAGAATTCTTTATTGGCTTGTCTTCTTTTGCATTTCTGTTGTGTAATTGATACTTATTTCAATTCTCACCTTATCTTTTCCTTTGAAAGAAAAAAAAGAAAACAATCCCCATTAACACATGAGGATTTTCTGGATATATCTTTACAGTTTTACAATGATGTCCCAGCATTTCAAGAAACTGTAATTGCCTTCTAAGGGATAATACAAACACATACGAATGTTGAGTAAAGCTAAATGCAAAAGGTGCTCTCCTCAGGTATGACTCAAAATATAGAAATCTCTACAGTTCGATACATTGTGTTGTGACTGCCCTTGAAGTAGTACAAGCTCACGGATGGAATTATAGTCACAGAATCTTCAAGATGGAAGAACGTCCATTCAATATTTAGCCTTAGTTTTTACTTTTCAGAGCAGTGTTTCTCAAAGTATGGCCTGAGGACCGCTTGCATCCAATTTACTTGGGGCATGTAATAAAAATGAAGGGGTGAAACTACAGTGTTTTTATAATTTGGGTCTGTTTTCATTTCATAGTGAGAGGAAGGAAGCTGATTAAAAATACAGGTGATACCAGTCAGACCTATTTTAAAAGGTGCCTTTGGTAAGGAAATGTTAAAAACAAGGTGGACCTCAAACTACAAGTTCAAGAAAAGTGTCTTCTTCTTAAGTTAAACACCTGTTTAAGCTTAAATTTTAAAATATATGCCACACTGGTGGTGATGTGACATGCCAAATTAATTGCCTATATTTAGTAATTCAGAACATTAAAAAATACAATTTTAAACATTTCTGTACTCTAGCAACGGACTAGTAATTCCAGGGATTTCTTTTAGTATAGCAAAAATAGCCATATCTATAGTGAGGCTATTTTCAAAAACTCTTTTAATATGGTTGAACTGTGAAGTCTTTATCACTTCTATTAAAGACTTCTAATATTAAAGTAATTGATATTCATGGTAGGATCCCAGTAAAAATATGGCCCTTGCTTTAACCACATTCTTTATGAAATGTAGGAAAACGTAAACCATAAGTATATTGACTGATGATTAATAATTAGATATTACATCTGTAATTTTACTGATAAATATGGCTTTATAAAAACTTTAGCTGATGAATTAAGACTTTCATGAGCTGTGCCACATTATTTTAAGGCCGTTGGTCCTTCTTTAACTATACACAAAAACCGTTATCAATTACATAGTTACTTATAGCACAAGCAAGCCATAATTATATATTCATCCTCACTTTCACTCAGAGCTGTTTTAAATTCAATGTCTAAACAAATCTGTCTCAATGGATGAAGTATAAAGAACAAATCTATAAGGTCAAAGGTCCTACATACTTTTCAAGTTGTACAGCAGAGCTAGATATACATTAAAAGCAGAGCTACTTCACAAACTCATAAACCTGGAACTTTTTTTTTAATTTGGATATAAAAATCAAGATGGATATAAAAAAAGAAAGTGTCAAAATTGCAAAGTTCTGTTAGTATCTAAGACCCTATAGGAAGATTCTTCCTAAAAATGCCATAATACATAAAAAGATGTACCACTAAGAAATAACATAGATGAACCCCTTTTTCAATAAATGTGAAATGCAAATTAAGACTTCAGTTTCAGAATTTAATAGAGGTATGCAGAATAATAAAATAGGAGCTTTGTAAACTCTTGGCCATATAGAAGCAAAACCCGTATCTAAAATCTTATCTTGAAAAAGTAAGCCTTATAAACCAAGCCAAATAACTTGTATTTCATTGTCAGTGTGACTTTTTCAAATCACTACTTCAAGTTTTACACTATAAAAACTACTCTGACTTCAAAGACCAAGACTTTGTTTGAAAATATTGTTTTAATGAAGCAGTTATTTCATATCTCAAACAAATGCAAGAACTCATCAGATCGCTTTTATTCTGGAAATTACTGATTCCCATTTTAAATTATGAATTGGTAAAACACATTTCCATGGGGAAACAACTAACATTAAAAGTTTGCGACAGTGAACAAAATAATGTGCCTCACATGTATAAATGTGGTGTTCTTTAGTAATCAGGAATGCATTTTGAATACTCTTGCCATATGTTCAAAAATGAAAAACTTCTCTTGCAAACAAGCTTAAAAAAAAAAAAAATCAAAGAGGCTGAAATCCCATATTTCAGTGTGCACTAAATTCATCTTACAGACCCAGCTCATTCTGACTGTTATGCATGTGACGTATTAGGAGGCTCTCCTAACTATCTGAAATAACAAGATATTTTACATTCCATTAAAGAAAGCTGGATACAGAGCTTCTGTTATATATCATCTAAAGTTCTCAGCAATGTCAAAGTATACTTTGCTACCATACAGAAAAACTACCAGAAAAGTTTGGTCTTCAAATTCAATTTCTCTCAATACTAAGACAATCTTTTGGTGACATACAGTATCACCAAAACAAAACAAAAGAAGGTCCCTTTTCTTTTCTCTTTTATAAAAAACTGAATTCAAGTTCATCTTCATTCACAAAATACAGTCTGTCTTCACTATGATACTATTTCAAAGCACCAAAATTGATTTACATAATTTGTATGACCAGTTTTCTTAAATTATCAGCAATTTAAGAATACCTGAGGTGTTTCTTACAGTAGAGGAGCAAAATTACATGTTGGTTTTCTGAAGTTTGGGCTTATCACGCTGCTTTCAAATGTTAAACCCTCAGTTTTCACCTAGAGGGCTACTTCTCAAAAACAAACTTTTTAGGCACTTACTGTCCCAAGTTATTTCACCAACTTTTCCAATTAGGGGCACAGATCTGAAAAAAGTACTTAGCAACAGATTTCAAAGTTGCTATTTTTCACGTACACAGACTGTCAAAATATACCCAATTTCTCCAAATTTAGAAGTTTTGAAGCAAATTCAATGCATTAGGGCAGTTATTTGCTTCTGAATCAAGCTGATATACTAAATGCTAGATTTACCACACTGCCCAGTCCATCTTCCCCTACTACAAGGGTAAGTGTTATAAACAGCACAAGTTCCCAAGAAAAGAGTGCCTAGAAAAAAGTAAGCAAATGTCAGATACTGTAATTTAGAGAGGTCGTCTGGGCAATGCTTCTTTGGGTTTTTTAATAATTCTCTCCACTCACAAGTTACAATCTTTCTACAATATTATCTAGCATCAAATTCCCTAGGCCTTCAACTCTATGCAAAATTTCATTATGAAATAAAAAGAGAAAATAAGTATTCAAATGACACTTACTTGCAGAAAAACATTAAACGGACATTTAAACTATGTTAAAATAATAATACCCATAGCCCAATTCTAAATACTAAAAATCTGCTATGGGAAACTCAATGAGACAAGATTTCTGGGGTGCTACAAGCCCAATAAGGCATCTTCTGACGTGTACAGTAAGGACTCTTTAGGTCATTACTAATATCAGCTAGCTTCCCTATATGAAGAGTTTGCATACTTACTCAGGAAGGCAAGTGGAAAGTACACAGAGAGGAAGATGAACTGCGGCAAAGCCTCTGTCATATGATAGTGACCTATAAAGTATCAAATAAAGGTACATCATCAGTATGATATAGCTTTACAGTTGAGGGCGAACTCCTGCAACATCTACGAAGGAACGACCCCCGAAACCCAGGAGGCCTGCTCCCCACCAACCACTCCTTCTCGCCATCCTCACCCCTACTCGCTGTGGGGCAATTAAGGGAAGGAGCTCCCAGTTTTCCAAGGGCAGAGGCTGACGGTAGCCCAACTGGCATTCTAGGGTGTCTCCAGCACACTTTCACCCTACTCCCGGTAATGTACAAGGCAGAAAGTTGATCAATTCTGCACACCCCAAACCCACACCGTGATCATTTATCAACTTGCACAAGTGATCGCCGTCCCCAGGAGAAATGCACCAGGAACCAAATCATGGCAATCGACAGGCAGTCCGAGTCTCCCAGTGCTCAGAAGCCGGCCGGAGGTGGCAAGGCGACGGCAGCGGGTCCAGGTAGCGCAGCCCTCAGCCCTGCAGACCTGGGCGGCCACATATGTCGCCCAAACGCCTGGCCCCGGTCACAATCCCGAGATTAGAGATCGGAACCGAGCGGGGAACACATTCGCCTCAGCCCCCGGTGTCTAGTGCAGGGCCACCAGGTCGGGGTGGGGGGAGATGGGAAACGGAGAGGGAGGAAGGGAGCAAGGGATCCCACCCCGGCTTTGTTGCTGGTCACCATCAAGTTTGCATCTTAGTACAAAATGTCGATCTTAAAGGCTGACAAGACAGAGGCAGAGGGAGAAAGAGAAAGGGAATAGAGTCCATCTTGCTTTGGGGAAGAGGGGGAGAAAAAAAAAATGAAGTGTAAATCCCACACTCCGGGCGTAAAAGTCTGCTAAACACCTTTCCATAACGGAGAAGCAACGAGTGGGGTGGCCCCGTCGCCGTGCCCGCTCGAACTGGCGGCGGTCTGGGCAGAAAACACCTCCCTCTCCTCGTCTTCCTCCTCCTTCCCCTCCTCCTCCTCCCTCTCCTCCTCCTCCCGCGGGCCCCGGCGAAGATCCCGCCGCCACCGCTGCTGCCTCCGCTGCCCCCCGGGGAGGGCACGGCCGCCCGGCCCGGCGCTGCCATTCCGGGCTTGGACCGCGCGGCGCGCGTGGGGCGGGAGCGGGGTGGCCGCGCGGGGACATCCGCACCGGGGACCCCCTGCGCCCCCTCGCCGCGGGCTGGCTACAAAAGTCATGCGAGCAGAGGTGGCGGCGGCGCGCATAAGAGGGGGCGCGCGTGGGGGGGCCTCCCACGCCGCGAGTGGGCAACCCCAAGGGATGGCGAAGAACGCCCCTCCCCGCGCGGGGAAAGTACCCCAGTCCCCGGCAGCCCGGCGTCCGCGGCCGGGAGACTAGAACTGGACGTGTCATTAGCAGGACAGGCAATGGTTTCAAAGCCCCAGGCCAATGACCATTAGCAGAGGCAGAGCTCGCTCCGTCCCCATCCCCCACCACCTCCACCCACCTTCCCCTTCGTACCCCCCCCCCCCAACCTCCACCCCACCTCACGAAACTTTTCAACGAGATCCACCTGGACTAATTTGTCCTCAGACAGTTAAAATACTGACTAGACCCTACACACCGGGAGAGAAGGGGAATGCACGTTTTATTTTCCTTTCTACAGAAAGGAAAGCAAAAAATAGCTTCTCTCTCCGTCTCTCTCTCTCCCCCCCCCCTCCTCCTCTGTCGTACATGTTGTGTCTTAGCTTTTTGCATCGTTTCGTTTTACCTTCCTCATTTAGCTGAAATGATCGTGGATATTTCACACATAAACGTGTTCCAGATTCTTGGATTCAGGGTCCTTGTAAATTACAGGACTCACGTTAAGTTTCATACAATACCAAAAAATAAAAAAAATAATAATAATACATCTCTGAGGGTGAGCGAGCGAGACGAGGTGGAGGAGGAAAAGAAACCTCGAGTCTGATTTCGGTAATTTACTAGCGACCCGGATCGCAGCAAATAACAGTGTAACACGAGTGTGGCTTAAGGGGCTGGGGAGGTCTTTCTAGAGCCATCGACCCCATCCCCGGATAAAGGATCTGCAAGTTTTCTGTCATCGCGACCATGCAATGCCATAACTTACCTTCAGATATAAGACTTTAAACAGCCAAGGCCTTCCTCCTCCCCTCCACCACCACCCCCAGCTTCACTCCCTCCACCTTAAACTTATTGACACAACATAATCCCACATTCAAGCAAAATCCTGACACAGCCTCCCTCCTCCTCTTCCCCCTCCTCTCTTCCCTCGCGTTCTCTCGTTCTCTCTCTCTCCCGTTCTCTCCGGTTCTCTCTCTCTCTCTTGCCCTCCCTCCCCCCCGCCGGCTTTCCCTCCCTCTTCTCTCTCCCCTACTCCCTCACCCTCTTCCCCCTCTCCCCCTATTCTTCCTCCTAGCCACTCTGGCACTAAAACAGCACTTTCTCTACTCGCCGCGCATTTGGTTAGGGGTGGGGGGGTGAGAGGGCACCGATCTCCGGGGCCGGAACACCCAGATCCCAACTCTCCAGATGAACTGTTCCCGGTCACCGACGCACTCGAAACGTTCAATCAATCCACTGAGGGCTGGCTGCTCGTACCTTCCTCCCTTGCCCCGACTCCCCAGGCCCCACCTCCCCGGCAGCCGAGCCCAGGCTGGGCTCCACGTACTTTCGCCGAGATGAAGTTTGGGGCTCCCCGGGCGGCCACGAGCTGCCCGCCGGCGTGAGGGCTCTGTTGTTGTTTTCCTCGGGCTGCTCCTGCCCGCGCCCCGGCTCCCGTGCCCCTCTCGGGCGGCGCAGCCTGTGTGCCGAGAGGTGCTGGTTGCAAACGCAGCCTGGCACCGGCTGGCCTACTACTCCCCAGCCCGGCCCCCAGCCTCCCGCCCGCAGGGCACTGCCTCCGCGCCCCCCACCCGCCGCCGGCGCGGCCGCCGCGACCCTCGCCCCCGACCTATCCCGACCCAAAGTTTTGGCGGAGGGGGAAAGTGCCCAGGGAGCGGGCCGGCTGGCGGCGGCTCCGGACGCGCGGGGTTCCCTCCGTCTTCCTCAAGTCCAGCCTACCGGCTGCCGCCGCCGCCGCCGCCGCTGCTCCTGCCGCGGAGTCCTTGGGGCTGCAGCCCGGCGGCTCTCAAGTGAGTAGGAAAACAGAAAGTGCGGGGAGAGCGCCCGAGAAGGGCTGGGGATGGGGGGCGCTTACCTCGCGGGCTCGCCGGGCGCGAGGGCGTGTGTGTGGCTCGCCCTCAGTGGCCAGTCAGGGGTTCTCTATGGGAAAGTGGAGAGGAGCTCGCGGAGCCGCTCTGCCTCCGCTTCACTGTACACTGCTCCACATACAGTACATGCAACCCGGAGAGACTGAAAACACTCATTTTATATAAGGCAGCCTGCCATTGGCCCGCTTCGTGACGGACAGGCCGCGCGACCAAGCAGAAGGCCCGTTACACCCAAACACACGCACACATACACACATTTTACAGAGACACACAAAGATCATCACATTTTCTATTTTCTCATGTTCGGGACCTGTAGACAGTAGGAGAGGACAGGTAGAGAGGCCCAGCAGAGTGGGTTGAGAGGGAAAAACCCTGTCTGCACCAAGTTGCAAGGCTTGAAATTGGTGTCCTTTTGACTTGGGAGGGTTATAGTAATAAACTACAACTCCACTGGATATGGAAGTGAGGTTGTTTTTTTTTTTTTTAATCGTTGCCTTGTGGTGCCCCATGGAAGAGGCGTGCATTGTGTTATGATTTTATAGCATGACCTGGCTAACAAGTGGCCAGGAAAACCTCTATCAGCTTGGATTTCTTTTGTCAATGGGTTAGCTATCACATAGGCCAAAATAGTCCAAGGTAAGTTTATTAGGACGGTAAGGGATTGAGGTTGTTAATGCTTCATTCGTAGGTAAATTGGGAAAAATCAACACAACAATACACAGAAACAAAGATAATTATTTTGCTGAAGTAGCCACTCTACTTTTGGCTGGTCAGAGGACTGCAGATCACCTGTGTGCACATACAAACAGTGCTGTAAAGTAGAGTTAAGTCATGGAAGGTTGACTATTGACCCTTTTCCTTAAAAATAGACCTTTTGAGTCAATATATGCAAGATTTATATTTTGCATATTATATATATATGATATTTACACTACATATTTCACATCATATATGAGCATTTTGGGTGACTTTGGGAGATGGTGAACCCAAGGACTTTGCCTTCTGATTTTTTTTTTCCCTATGATGTGTCTTTGACAGATATATATTTGACAGTCCTATATAAGCAAGTCAACAGGTTGCTGGGAAAACATCATAGCTGGAAACCATGAGAAATAAATTCTAGACCCAACTCTTAAACTCACTAAACAATCTTGAGCAATTAATTTAGCCCCTCTAATGCTCAGATTTAGTTTGGGATTTTGTTTTCATTTTTTTCTTTTTTAAGTTAACAGTAAGAACCTTCTCCCTAAATGTTCCTTCACTAAATGTTTATTCAGCATTTACTGTGTACCAGGCATTATCATAGGCTCTAGATGTTTCCTTAAGGTTCTTTCTGATTTAAGAGTCTGTGAATTATTCTTAACACAAACATTTTGAAGATTAAATAAACACCACGATTTTATGGCCTAGATGTGTATGTGGCTTTAAAACTTAAAGGAAAGCTGGATAAAAGAACTTATTTCAAATCCCTCTTTATTTCTTTATGTTATCTTGAGATTTTTCTCTCACATCCATAAAGTTATCGAATGAGTGTGTATGTACGCATGTGTGAAAGAACGGGAACCAGAAACAGATACAGAGAAAATTTAAATTTGTAAAGTTTAGAAAATAAGCAGTGGTATTTGGAAATGTGATGTTTGCTTCTTTTTTAAAGGAAAATAATTTTTAAAAGGGGAAAGTATATAAAATAGCAATTTAAACCAATGATGTTAAAGATTATATTAATGATGCTCTGCATTTAGTTGATGGAAGGAACAAATTGTGCTTTATCCACACTGCACACTGCTTTGAGATTGGTGATAAGTATGATTATCTCTATTTTATCATAAGAGAAATGGAACTGTTCAAGATAGCACAGAATACCAGTGACAAAGGAACTTAAACCCAGGACTCTTAATACCCAGCACAGATTTTGAATAACTTGATAGTCCTTCCTTCCAAATGACAAGCTTCAGGGACAAGAGGCAGATAGAAGTGATAGAGGAAAACCCAGAAAAACTTTCTCAGGATTTCACTGCCCTGTTTTTTGAAGAGAAAAAGAGAAAGAAAAAAAAAAAATTAACACAAGTTGCTATATTTAATTGCTGAGTGAAGTGTTGTGAATTATTTGCTAGTATATTTAAGTTATGAAAAATATGAAAGACCAGGCCACTCCCCACCCCTACCCTCAACCCCAAGTATAGGAAAACATTCTTCATTTCTTTATGGTTGCAAAGTTGTTTTTTTGGTGTTTTTTTTTTTTTTTTTGGTTGAAGTATAATTAGCTTAGCAGAATTATTTAGAGCTACATTTTCAAACTTTTAGCTCACATGTTATCAGTAAAATGAATGAGTACCCTCGATATATGTATATTTCTGTATACATTTTAAAAATGTACCACTGCATGGATATATTATTTATTTTTATGAAGCATGCATTCATAAAAACTAAATGAAAAAAGCATGAGATAAAAATGAAAGTTAAGGGAATTCTCTGGCAGTCCCGTGTTTAGGACTCGGTGCTTTTACTGCCCAGCCTGTTCAATCTCTGGTCGGGAAACTAAGATCCCGCAAGCCGTATGGCGTGGCGAAAAATAAACAAGAGTTTTAACATATTCTCTCCACACTCCTATCATATAGTCTTAGCAACATGCCCCAGGGTTTTTGTATTTAAGTTTGGAGACCTCTGACAGTACAAGGTGCTAACTGACCAGGACGGATGCAAAAGAAGTGGATAGAAATGACTGGTTGCAAGTCATTATTGGAAATGACTACTGGAAATCTAATGGATCTACAGAACCTTTGAGTTCAGATATTGGCACATCTTTTAACATTTCTGATGTATTGGTGGTGTATTTAGGCATTATGTGGAAGTAAAAGTCATCATTCAGTATTCTCTTGCAGATCATTTATTGAGAAGGATTCATGTGCTAGGTAGGTCCCAAGCACACCAGAATTTTGGAAAAGGAAAATTGCTTTTTCCTAGAAATGACAGAATAGAATTACAGTCTTCTGTAAGATAGGTAAAGCCTTGCCGAGAAGGCTTAAACTAAATGTTATGTAGTATTTTATTATTTAGGAAATACTTTCTAGAATTTTAATTATTTTATTTAAAAATAAATACCAAGAAATTTTAAATGTCAGTAGTGCCCCAAACTTAAAAATATGGAAAATCATAACTTTCAGGGACTTTAATTTTTATAATGTAAAATTGCAAATATAAAAACAACTGTTGATTTCCTGAGTAAATGGCATTAAAAGGGTCTGCAAGAAAGGATTTTTCCTTTCTTGCTTTCACATTTTGATGAGCAATCCCAGGTTGAGCTCGTGGTTAGTATATTCATCCTTCTCATGGCCTTTACTATCCATTTTCTTAATTTTATTTAGTATGAATCCTTTGTTATAAGCCACATAAAATAATTTGGGGGGAGTAAATTTAAATGTGTGTGTAAATGTACACATACAAGTGTTTATGTGTACATATGATACATCTATAAATGTATAGATGTATACATTTATACATTTTCTTTCCTTGCTTTACATTATTTTCCTTTTCTTTCCTTTCCTTTTCTTTCCTTGCTTTACATTATTTCTTTATTCAATCCCTATTCAAAATCTTGGAAAAATTCCTTGGTCACTCCAAGACTCAGTTTCCTTGTTTATAAATTAGGGATAATAAGAGTAACCGTAAGTGAAACAATCCATATAAAATGCTTAAACATGGAAGATACTAAATATTTAATAACTATTGTTTTTCTTTGTTTTTTACACATATAAGCCAATTACACTGCTTTACAGAAACTTTTCTAAGACTTAACCCTGACATCAAACAGAGTTTATAGAACCTATTGCAACTTACTTGCCCAGGGTTTGCAATTTCCTTTTAGTCTGTGTACTACTAATTCCAGCATCTCTGCACATAAAAAGGGATGTCAGCCTGATACCAGGATAAAGCAAACATCCTAATAATAATGGGTAGCCATTATTAAGCACCTAAAAAGGCAAATCTGTAATAAATTACTCTGAAACAAGCTTTGTTTTGTACACTGAAACTCTAGCTAGTTGCAGAAGTGAGGGTCTGCCTTACATAACAATTTTTGACTTGTTCTTGACCTTGCTGAGCTTCACTTTTTTTTCCTCTTATAAGAGAAAAATAGAGAAAATCGCATATCTTTCCCCAAGGCCAATGCAAGGGGACTAAAAACTAGAACTCAGATAGTTGGGCCACTTCTCAGATGCAAATGCTCATAATCTTGAAGAGAACCAGCTTCTACTGGATCCCAGCAGAGTTGGAGATAGAAACAGAGAGGAAAACACCCTGCTTTCCTAGAGCAGTGCTAGCCAAAGTATCCTGAAATTCCCTCTCTCCTGTGATCTTCCGTATCATTTCATCTATATTACTATTAAGGCGTTCAAATACCTTACCTTGTATTACGTTATTTGTATATCGATAGAGATCTTAGTTTGATGACAAACACCTTGAAGAAAATGATGATGTCTCATTCATCATTTTGTTTTCCAGGTGGTTAGCACAATACCCTGTACATTGCCTAAAATGTAACAGTACCTCAACAAAAATTTGTAAGACAAATGAACAAACAAATAAAGCAAAAACAAACAAATAAAAGGACTGTGAATTTTAAAAAGGATCAGAGAGAACAGGGATGAGACAGGGGCTAGAGAATGTTGGGTGTCCCAGGCATATGGTGACCAGAATGTATGTTATAGTCATCATGATTATTCCTGCTTAGTGTTTAAATTTTCTAAAGCACCTTTATATTTGAACTAGCTTGTCATACTCACGAAAATCCACGTGAGGTAGGTGAGACAAATAGAGGGAAGTTCTTTTAAAGATGAAAAAATAAAGCAGGGAAAGGTTAAATGATTCTCTCAGTATTATATAGCTAGTAGTAGCATTAGAGAAGGAAATGGCAACCCACTCCAGCATTCTTGCCTGGAGAATCCCCGGGATGGCAGAGCCTGGTGGGCTGCTGTCTATGGGGTTGCACAGAGTCGGACACGACTGAAGTGACTTAGCAGCAGCAGTAGCACTGGGGTAGTACTAAGGTTCTAGACACCTAGTTCTGCACGCTTTCTGCCCTAGGTAGGAGGGAGGGGAAAGGGGAGTCACCAAGGAGTCACTTAAGGACCATACCATAAAAATAGGTCTCTAAGTAGACAATGATTTTACACTAATGGTTTTGATAATAAAGTCAGTAAGCACTAGCATTAGCATTAGCCAGCCCTTCTAGCCACCATCTCATTAGAAGCTTCAGCAACATCCCGAACAGGGAAAGGTGTTCTATGATACATCCAACTCTTTGGAACGCCTTTCTTCCCAAGACAATAGATTTCATCTTCTGTTGGTTTTGAGCACTACAGAATTCTTCTGGATCTTTAACATACCTTTTCTCCTCCTAAGTGTTATCCACTGTTCCTTTTTCAGTTCCCTTGTTACTACATAGAACAATCTAACCTCTTTTTCATGTACCATTTGAATTATGTGAAACAGCACTCATGACCGCTTCCTGCCTTGAGTCGTGCCTTTTCCAGGCAGTCTCAGTTCTTTAAATCATTCTTCCTGTTCCTGATTCCTGGTCTTCTCTCAAACCCTGCCTCTTGTCTTTGTCAGTTTACTCCTTCAAGTGGGCTATCCAGAGCAGGTATGGGCTGAGGCAGTGTGCAGTACAGCATGACCATGGCTCCCTTCTCTTTGAAACAAAATTTCTATTACTGCAGCCTAATAGGGAACTCTCTTCTTTGGCAGTCACATCCCTCTCCTGTTATTGTGCTTCTTCTTAAAAAACAAACTTTTGTTGAAATGTGGGCTAATAAGCCATGTCTCCTCCATTCTATTATATAATTTATTTGGGGGAAACTGAGGCATAAGCCTTTATAACCCCATTGTTGTATAGTGGTTAAGATTAAAGGCTTTGAAGTTGAAACTTGAGTTCAGGGCTTGGCTCCAGCAGTTACTAATTCATGTGGACAAATTTTATAACCTGTCTTCAGTTCTTCATGTGTAAAGGTAAAGGTAATATGTTACTCATAAAGTTATTGAAAGGATTTGATTAAAATAATATATGTAAAATCCTTAAAACAGCATTTTCATATATTTAATAAATGCTAAAGTTTTCTTTTTTTCACTAGCTGATGACATTCAGCCCAGAATTCCATTTTGCCAATATCTTTTTGTATGCTGATTGTTTTATTCAACATATTTGCTATTGTCTCACCATCCTTGGTTCTTTGACAAATTTCATGCCTTCTTTACATTTTCCAAGTCGTTTTTAAAAGTATTTTCCAAGGCAGATACCAGAGCACCTACCCTCAATAGGGAAAGGAAAGTGAAGTTGCTCAGTTGTGTCCGACTCTTTGCGACCCCATGGACTGTAGCCTACCAGGCTCCTCTGTCCATGGGATTTTCCAGGCAAGATATATGGAGTGGGTTGCCATTTCCTTCTCCAGGTAAACATTGATCTTAATCAGCACTGCCATGGCCATGGCTGTTGAACCTGTGATGTAGTCACCTAATTTCCCTAAATTTTAAAAATTTAAACCTGTGGATATTCTGGTGGTCTAGTGATTAGGATTTGGCACTTTCACTGCCATGGCCTGGGTTCAGTCCCTGGCTGGGGAACTGAGATCCTTCTCAGCCTCTTCAAAAAATTTAAACCTAAAGAAAGTTATAAAGAATGATATAAAATAGCAATCATGTAGGAGCTTTATTACAACTTAACATATTATTATATTGCCTCAGATTTCTTTTTAAACAATAAAACATTGAAGCCCCCTTCCCTGGTCCAGTAACTCTCCAGTTCTCCCCAGAGGTGACCATTATTTTGTAATTTCACTCTCATCCTATCCATATTTTTTGCATCCCACTCATGAAAATATCTAATGTGGCTTTGTCAAAAGGCTTTATAAAATTTTTATTCACTAATGTTATCAGAGAGGAGTTCTTTGATGCGTAGAATATACTGTGGTGGTGGTGGTTTAGTAGCTAAATCATGTCCCATTCTTGCGACCCCAAGGACAGAGGAGACTGGCAGGCTATAGTCCATGGTATTCTCCAGTCAAGAATACTGGAGTGGGTTGCCATTTCCTAATTCTGGTTAATCAAAACAAAAGAGAAAATTATGGAATGATATGAGAAGGCTCTTAGAAATAATGTATGTAAAATACTTAAAACAGTGCTTTCATATAACTATTCAGTAAATGATAAAGTTTTCTTTTTAACTGTACTGTAAAAGTAAAAAAAAAAAAAAAAAGCTGCAGAACCAGATCTCAGAAGCCAGGGGCACTGTCAATTCCAGGGACTGAAATCACTTTTGGTGACAATATTGTCATTATGATAAATTTGCTCAAACTTTTTTCCATCCTCTTTTCTTTGTGCCACGAAAGAGAGTGAAATGGAAGGATCCACTTGTCTATACCCAAATTTTATGCTTATTTTTTGTTCAGAGTAGAAGTGGATGCTTTGCTTAACCCTCTCATCAAGATTGCGTGGTTCCTGGAGGAGGGGGCAGTGGTGGAGGCAGCAGGGGGCTGAGTTAGAACAGAATTATTTAGATGGATGCAGTGTGTTGAATGGCATCACCTACTCAGTGGACATGAGTTTAGCAAACTCTGGGAGATAGTGAAGGACAGGGAAGCCTGATGCGTGCTGTGGTCCATGGGGTCGCAAAGAGTCAGACAAGACTGAGTGACTGAACAACAAATGTGTTGGTAACATTCTGCTTCTTGGTGGACTGAGGGGTGCTCATTTATAACTTACATAGATGTTACATTATTCTTTATTTTGTATCAAATATATTTTGAAAAGAAAACTTTAAAAACAATGACAGAAAAAAAAAAGATTCATACAAAAAAGGCTATTAGCCTTCTCCAAAGTAAAACTGGAGTACTACGGAGAAAAGAAGGCAAATAGATACTAGTCAGATGAAAATAAGAGATTTATAACATCTCCAACTGCCACAGTGCGACTGAGCTATCAGTTTATTAACCTTGTTACAAAAGAAAAATAGGCTTAGGCTAGTCTTAGGGACTCCATGCTGGCTTCTAGCGATTACTTGGTCCTTTTTTTTTTTTTTTTGAGTATACACAGATCTTTCCTTCTTTTTTCCTATCTTAGATTTTATTTTGTTCCAAGGACCATAAAACCACTGAGATAAGCTTTAAAAAAAAGGGAACTTAATTGTGCAAATATTGGGGTCTGTCACAGAACTCAAGGGCAGTAAGTATCAGATCAGAGATCAGATCAGTCGCTCAGTCGTGTCCGACTCTTTGCGACCCCATGAACTGCAGCACGCCAGGCCTCCCTGTCCATTACCAACTCCCGGAGGTCACTCAGACTCGTATTCATCGAGTCAGTGATGCCATCCAGCCATCTCATCCTCTGTCGTCCCCTTCTCCTCCTGCCCCCAATCCCTCCCAGCATCAGAGTCTTCTCCAATGAGTCAACTCTTCACATGAGGTGGCCAAAATACTGGAGTTTCAGCTTTAGCATCAAGTATAGTAAGTAAGTATTTAGCAGTAAGTATAATCTGGTGGAAACAAAAGCACGTGGCCTCCATTGCTGTCCGTGCCACCGGAAGAGGGGCGAGGACCTGCCTAGAATGGAGGGCTGTTCTTTCGGTGTGTTTGTAGGCAGAAATCATTCTCTAAAGGGAGGACAGGGATGGGAGGATATAAGGGGCATTCTACTACATAGCACTTTCTAGAATATTATCTAGGCTCAATGTCTCATTTACTACCCTGTAATTTGCAGAATCCACCTATTTCCCGCTAATCCCAAGAAATTTAACTATAGAGCGTTTATGGCCTGATTTTATACCCACATATATTTAGAAATAAAGTATTTCTTTCAATGTTGTTTATTTATTTGTTTTATCCCTTGACTCATTCCAGAAAGATTTCTGTTAGTCCCACAACAGTGCAAACTTAGCTGCACATTTTCTCAAGACTCTCAAGTATTATTCAATAGAGCTTGGAAATATGAACACATTTAGAGTGCCTAGGTGATCTCTCAAATTTTGTTAAACTTATTTTTTACTTCCTAGATTCTACAACAATCTACTCAAACTAGCTAAAGAAAGTCTTAGTCGCTCGGTCATGTCCAGCACTTTGCAATCCCATGAACTGTACCCCACCAGGCTCCTCTATCCGTGGAATTCTCTGGGCAAGAATACTGGAGTGGGTTGCCATTCCCTTCTCCAGGGACTCTTCCTGACCCAGAGATCAAACCCAGGTCTCCTGCATTGCAGGCAGATGCTTTACCATCTGAGCCACCAGGGAAGCCCAGCTAAAGAAAGGGAAGATTTTTCAGAATCACTACTCATGTAAAGTTACGGCAAAGAACAACCAACTGAACAGAACAACAACCCTAAACCCCAAACGAAGTGAGATTATCGCGGCTCAAAGATAGGCAATAGGCCAAGGACATTTTCTGAAATTACAGTTACAACGTGGGAAGTACAGCTTGTGAGAAAGGTTGCTTTTCCTTGAAGTGGGATGGGACAGACAAGAGAGGCACACAATTGAGGAGCTAACTAAAACAATGACATTTTGAAGTAATGGAGATAAAACCTAAGGAGGAGGGGGAGCTTGCGTTCAATGATGGCTTTCATGTGAATTTATTTTGGGGCTCACTCTCACCATATGGAGTTACTGACAAAAACACAAATCTATTGAGGATGGCTGACCAGAAAGAATGGTTTTAAAAGAACAATGTGACAATGCCCAGGAAAGTACATTAAATATGTTACCTGAAATCCAGCTGAAGTCTTTACAGTGGAGGATTCAACTCCAGGTCTTAGGACTAGGATTTAGCTATTTGGAAAGGGATGTTTTCCTTTACCATTATTTGACACTTTATCTTACAATACCATCTTCTTCACTCAAAAACAAAACTTTCTAACCTGTTGGATTGCTAAAGTGCTCTTTCCAAATATCAGATTGACTGTTACAAATTTTAAAGTACTGACCTTTGGCCAGTGCTATTTGAGAGAAGGAGAAATATTAAGCAAAATAAAATTTAATAAAATTAAAAAAAAAGAGAGAAGGAGAAATGAAATGAGTAACTTTGCTTGTCAGAGTGTAGAAGGAGAGACATAGTTAAGGAAAGAAAGATGGAAGGAAATAGGAAGGGAAGAAAGAAAAATATATTCTAAGAGAAGTTATGCTGGGATGACTTCAAAAGTCACCCAGCCTTGGCTCTGACTTTCCATTTAGATGTGATCTGAGTAGGAGTTGGAGAGGGGGAAGAAATAAACATAAAAGAAACCTTTCCTTAAGTAGATTTCAGCAATATCTGGGTCCCCAACATCAGACTGAGGGATGAGGGTCTCTCTGCCCTCTTAAGTCCTCAGCTGCTCCAGAGGTAACAAAGTCAGTGGCTATAGAAAGACAAGGCCTCCTTTGCTGTATGCCTTTGATGATCTGTATCTTGCTGCTGCTGCTGCTGCTAACCCATCATGTGTCCGACTCTACACCGTAACTGCTCAGTAGAATCCTGTTTCTCCTCCCCAGTCTTATTTGTTCTGTTCACAAGAGAAAAGCAGGCACCAGAAAGCACTCACTTTTTCATCCCCCTATCACTCTGTCCAGTCCTCCCTTCCCAACTTAAAGGCTGTATCTGCCTTCACCAACTGGAATTGTCTCTAGCACTCCAAAAGAGGAAGAGCCAGCAATTTAACAGGTGTCACAAAGTGATGAGTAGAGAGGAGCTGGTCCAGATTCTTGGTGATCATCTGCAAGACCAGTGGCTTTTCAATTCTAAGTGAAGTAAAGAATGAGGCATCCACTAAAGTTCACACTACTCTCCTAGTGAGGTTGGAAGAAAGAAACAAGCTCTAGGAGCCACTAAGTATCATGGGTCACATATTCATTAGTTCATTCAACAGTATTTATTAAGTGCTTTCTCTGTGCCAGGTACTGTGGTTATTCTAAGAGATACCCAATAGATGTGGTCCATGCTAGTGGGGGCTTCCCATTAAAATGCGCTAAAGGTGGCACAGTGATAAAGATTCTGCCTGGCAATGCAGGAGACACAAGAGACATGGGTTTGATCCCTGGGTTGGGAAGATCCCCTGGAGTAGACAGTGGCAACCTGCTTTGTATTCTTGCCTGGAAAATTCCATGGACTGAGGAACCCATCATGTTTTAAAGAGTTGGGCACAACTGAGAAACTGAGCCAACACACACACACCAATGGAGCTTATGGTCCAGCAGCAGAGATGGATGTGATATACAGCATAATACAAAATGTTCCTTGGAATTAGGGATGGAGGCCGAGCAAGCCAGTTTCCAGTGATGGAGGAATGTAAAAGTAGAGGAGCAATACAGGGTCTGAGGGTACTGAAGGTTTAACTGTTTTAAAGAGTAAAGAGGCTTTCCTTAGCTAAGGAAAAAGGCTGGATTATGGGATCTTTAGATTCTTAGATTGGCTTTGTGTTCTATGTAGAAAAGAATACCACTTTGGGACATGTCCTTTTATGATTTTTGTGGTCACTATTATTCTTTTAAAACTCTAGAGTTTGTGTGTAGTAGTGAGTGGTAGGGAGAGATTATTTTGTTTGTTTCACAAATTTCAGTAAGAGGCTAAATGTCCTACTAGTATTCAGAAAAAAAGAAGTTTAAGTATTAGTGGCTATAAGAAGATATTTGAGAAAATATGACACAATGAAAGTTTCAGGTGATAGCTATACTGAACAAAAAAGTTTATGTGCTGGCAACAAAAATGACCATTTGCATAATTAAAGCATGTCTGGTAAGAATGGCAATCACTGGATATTGATGTAGATTTTAGTTTGTGTCTGTATTTTGGAGAGGTGTAATTAAAGCTTGATTTTATGTCCTTTCTTATGAAATAGACCTGTTACTCTACGGGGGTGGTGTATCTTTGGTAAGCTATGCAATTTGTATTGATATTTGCTTTATCTGTGCATGTTCATGGACAAAGATTTCCAGTGGAGACAGAGTTCCTTAGCTTAAGAGCTGCTGCTTCTGGAGTCAGAAAGATCTGAATTCAAACATTGGTTCTGCTATTTACTAGTTATGTGACTTTGGATAAACTTTAAATTTTTTTTTTTTCTTTTTTGAGGAAACTTTGGTTTGTAACGTTACATAAATTTTATGTGTACAACATTGTATGTATACTTCTGTAGATACTACAGCACACTCATCACCAAAAATTTTGTTTCCATCCATTGGGCTAACTTTTTAAACCTACTGAGCCTTAGTTCTCCATTTCATAAACTGTAAGATGAGGTTTATAATGATTCCTACCTGTTAGGCTTATTGTGAGAATCAAACAAGATGCTGCATATTAAAACAGTCTCTGACAATAAATAGTGGCTCTTATTTTAAGTGTGGCTTGTCATATAATGTTTTGTGGCCAGTGATATAGAGCCCTGGAAGATAAATAAAAGTTTTATATTCTGAGGATGATAGTTAAAATGCTTGAGAGATTTGAGAGGACCATTCTTGGAAGATTGCTAAAATTTAATACAGTAGCACAGTAATTACAATGGATAGAATGGACTAAATATTTCCCTCTGTTTTCTTTACAAAAGCTAGTGATATTCACAGTTATTTAGATGACCTTGGAGAATTTCAAAGTATGCTCTTCTGACGACTCATTTAGCTTTCTTAATATGTCTATAGTCGAACAAGAACTCATTTTTAGCTCCAAATCACCCTTGCATCCTTAGGAGAAGGCAATGGCAACCCACTCTGGTATTCTTGCCTCGAAAATCCCATGGACGGAGGAGCCTGGTAGGCTGCAGTCTATGGGGTCTCGAAGAGTCAGACACGACTGAGTGACTTCACTTTCACTTTTCACTTTCATGCATTGGAGAAGGAAATGGCAACCCACTCCAGTGGTCTTGCCTGGAGAATCCCAGGGACAGGAGAGCCTGGTGGGCTGCCGTCTATGGGGCTGCACAGAGTCGGACATGACTGAAGCGACTTAGCAGCAGCAGTACCCTTGCATCCTTAGCACTCTGCAGTCTTGATGGCATCTTTCAAAGTGTGGTTCATCAGAATCACCCAAGTGACTTGTTACAAATTCAGATTCCTGGCCCTGACATGTGAGGAAGTCTCCAAATATTAAATAAACATCCCAACCCAGATTATTTTTATCAGCATCTAAGCTAAAGAATGACATGACCACATAAATGATGGTGCTTCACAAATCAGCTCTACTCCACAGACTCCATGAGGATGTACATATTATTTAAATAGTACCTTGTATGAAACATTTATGGGACACACCCTAATACTCTCACAGGACACAAAACTATTTGTTCTTTATGCCTTAACAACCTTTCCAAATCACTTGATTAAAAATGATTTACTATCTCTTCTAGTCTTCAGAAACAGTTGTCTTCCTCTGCTTGCTGTGGTTATAGCTAAACTTTTACTTTATCCCTGTTACTGAAGAGAAGAGCTGAGGATGGAGCAAATGTGAATAAGTGTGTGATTAGGATCCATAGAGATGTCCTGGTTTATGCAAACCTCTTCATAGTCAAACTGGTTAAAGCTGACCTTTCTCTCCCCCACTTCCTTCTGTCCTTAAAGTCTCAGGTATCCTTGGCATATATCCCCATGACATCCCTAACCTATATAGCCCTAACACTTCTGTTTTGATCACTACTCCAGACCCATGTTGATCACATCAGCCAGATACCTATGATTACTGTCTCATTCTGCTTCTAGGAATTTGTTAGCCATGAAGTCAGTAAAATTTGTATGTCTATGTTCCAATTTGTAAATGGAAAAAACATATATGTACGAAAGTCTCAACTCAATTTCTGGGGTCAGGAATAGGAAAGACGCCTGTGAAGTTGAGGAGGAAATCTCTACCTTTATATTGCCTAAGTGATTGCCTGTAAAGAGGCAGGTAAGTCCCAGAGGTGGGTCTGATGCTGGCTGCCCCAATATGTTGCTATGCCATGCTAAGTCACTTCAGTCGTGTCCGACTCTGTGTGACCCCATAGACGGCAGCCCACCAGGCTCCCCCATCCCTGGGATTCTCCAGGCAAGAACACTGGAGTGGGTTGCCATTTCCTTCTCCAATGCATGAAAGTGAAAAGAGAAAGTGAAGTCGCTCAGTCATACCTGCAGCCTACCAGGCTCCTCCATCCATGGGATTTTCCAGGCAAGAGTACTGGAGTGGAGTGCCATTGCCTTCTCCACCCAATATGTTGAAAACCTGCAAATAGTTAACTCACTAAGCCATTGTCTACTGCCCAGGCAACATGACAAATTTTGATATTTGAGTTCCCTGGTTTGGGGGATTAATTCATGGATGAAACAATTCCAGTTTACTTTTGGAGGGAGGGGCATGCCATCAGCATGTGGAATCTTAGCTCCCTGACCAGGCCCTGAACCTATGCCTCCTGCATTGGCAGTGTAGAGTCTTAACCACTGGACTGTCAGGAGATGCTTCTGGCTTTACTGGAAATGTGTGTGTGTGTGTGTTCAGTGTGTGTAGTCACTCAGTCATATCTGACTTTTTGCAACCCTATGGACTGTAGCCCCGCAGGCTCCTCTGTCCTTGGGGTTTTCCAGGAAAGAATCTTGGAATGGGTTGCTATTTCCTTCTCCAGGGGATCTTCCCCAACCCAGGGATCAAAACTGCGTCTCCAGCATCCTCCTTGCATTGCAAGTGGATTCTTTATCACTGTGCCATGGGGGAAGTCCTTACTGGAAATAGACATCCTTTATGTGGTAAATTTGAAAAACAAAACCTCTTCAGCATGAATCTGCTAGTATCTTACACCAGAAACCTGTCTATTTACCACTTTAATAAAATCACGTCCATATGCTGAGCTGGCTGCACCAGCACTGTGGTTCATAGGGGTGGCATCACATAGTCTGTTACAGAGCAATGGTGACACTCATGGACTTTGCAGTCAGAGTATTGAGTCCTGGCTCTACCCTTCACCAGCTGTATGAACCTGAACAAGTTATCTAGCCTCATTTCATCAACTATAAGGATGAGGATAATAGCAGCTGTGATAAGAAGGTAATGGGCATATCTTATTGTCCCTTGCATGTTGTAACACTCAATGAATGTTCTTTTCCTCTGGCCTCTTATGATTCTGCTGCCCCCATCTTTTCTTTACATCCTGTTCAAATCTTTTTCAACTGTAACCATGTGATATATCAAGATGTGCCTTGATTCCCTAGTCTTCACTTTCTCAATTTTGTTTATTAATTCAGCAAATATTTCCTGAGTGCCTGTTATGTGCAAGGCACTATTTGAGATAAACAATCAAGAGAACTAAACAGAAATCCTTTCCATCAGGGAGCTTACATTCTAGTTGAGGGGACAAATGTAATAGCCAATAAACCTAGTAAATGAGTTAATCATGTGGTATGCCAAGTAGTGTGAGTGTTATGGAAAAAGATCCAAGGAATGGAGATTGGAGGTAGTTCCAGTTTTAAATAAGATGATCAAGATAGGTCTCTCTGAGTTGTTCAAACACAGAGCAGGTGGGAACTCCCTGTTTTTGTGAAGTTGTGCAGAGCTCACTATACTTGGGCAGTTTTAGGCAAAAATGAGAGGCTGGAGTACCTAAAAGAAGTAGGATGTTATTCCTTAATTTCTCAAATACAACAGGAGAGCAGTAGAAAGCAGCTTAGTGATGCTTGCCCATTAGGTGGCAAGAACAGTTTTTCTGCTAATCTCTTTTGGATTCAGTTTCTAAGGTCATAGAATCTTCATCCCTCACAATCCTTGGTTTATGGTCTTCGGTGATGGTTAGTGTCATCAATAAAAAAATAAGAAATTGGATTTCTTATACTATATCTCTGTGTTTTATATGGAGAAGGCAATGGCACCCCACTCCAGTACTCTTGCCTGGAAAGTCCCATGGATGGAGGAGCCTGGTAGGCTGCAGTCCATGGGGTCGCTGAGGGTCCGGCATGACTGAACAACTTCACTTTCACTTTTCACTTTCATGAATTGGAGAAGGAAATGGCAACCCACTCCAGTGTTCTTGCCTGGAGAATCCCAGGGATGGCAGAGCCTGGTGGGCTGCTGCCTATGGGGTCGCAGAGTCGGACACAACTGAAGTGACTTAGCAGTAGCAGTAGCAGTGTTTTATATAACAGACATCCTTTGCAACTCAGGGAAACACATGATTTAGTTGTAAACCCATGATTAGACCTAACCTTAGAAAATTTTTATTAAAAGAAAGCAGCATAGTTTATTTTTAAAGCCTGATAAAGTAAAAAGAGCACTGTGGTGTCCTGCCACTAACTACCCTTTAACAGTCTACGTCCAAGACAATCTCACCTGTGAACTAGGAGTAGAGGGAGGTATCCCTTCCACCTCTCTAATTCGAGTCTTTCAAAAAATCCAAGAAAAAATTTCTCCTAGAAACTAAAACAGGTATAATGTGTGGGCTTATATCTCTTGACATCTGATTTATTGAAAACTGCAATTAAGGTGATTTGTCCATTTTTGGATGGGAACAAAAGTGGGGTGGTAATCTTCTACATATTATTTTTGCCTCCTTCCCTTTCATGCAATAAATAAAGGGGAGAATACTCTTACCTGCTCACTGACAGTTTTGCCAAACACGTAGAACTTCAAGGCCTTACTGTTAGATTTTATCTGTCAAACACTTAAATTAATCCAATACTTAGACAAGTGACAAGCCCTGTCCTCAAGGTCTCAAAACATTTTCAGTTCAGTTCAGTCGCTCAGTTGTGTCCAACTCTTTGCGACCCCATGAACTGCAGCACGCCAGGCTTCCCTGCCCATCACCAACTGCCAGAGTCTAGGTTGGTCATAACTTTCCTTCCAAGGAGTAAACGTCTTTTAATTTCATGGCTGCAATCACCATCTGCAGTGATCTTGGAGCCCCCAGAAATAAAGTCAGCCACTGTTTTCCCATCTATTTGCCATGAAGTGATGGGACCAGATGCCATGATCTTAGTTTTCTGAATGTTGAGCTTTAAGCCAACTTTTTCACTCTCCTCTTTCACTTTCATCAAGAGGCTCTTTATTTCTGCTTCACATTCTGCCATAAGGGTGGTGTCATCTGCATATCTGAGGTTATTGATATTTCTCTCGGCAATCTTGATTCCAGCTTGTGCTTCCTCCAGCCCAGCATTTCTCATGATGTATTCTGCATACAAGTTAAATAAGCAGGGTGACAATATACAGCCTTGACATACTCCTTTTCCTATTTGGAACCAGTCTGTTGTTCTGTGTCCAGTTCTATTATAATATCAGAATTAATTATATTAGTCATATGTTATTACATAATATATAATATAATCTTCATTTTACATGAGAAGAAATTGAAAGACATACAAATATATACCAAAAAACAATAATAATAGTGTCACTTCAAACTATAAACCAAGACCTTTCCTTAATCTCCTAAACCAGTGACTTGCAAACCACTGCCTGCAGGCCAAATATGCTTACTCTTATTACTCACTCCCACCCTGACCTATTTTTATATAGTTTTTACATTTTTGTGATGCTTGAAAAAAAATCCCCAAAAAATGTTTTGTGACATGAAAATTATATGAAATTCACATTTTAGTGTTCATAGACAAAGATTTTGGAGAAGGCAATGGCACCCCACTCCAGTACTCTTGCCCAGAAAATCCCATGGATGGAGGGGCCTGGTGGGCTGTAGTCCATGGGGTCGCTAAGAGTCGGACACGACTGAGTGACTTCACTGTCACTTTTCACTCTCATGCACTGGAGAAGGAAATGGCAACCCACTCCAGTGTTCTTGCCTGGAGAATCCCAGGGACGGGGGAGCCTGGTGAGCTGCCGTCTATGGGATTGCACAGAGTCGGACACGACTGAAGCGACTTAGAAGCAGCAGCAGATAAAGATTTACAGGACCACACACAACCATTCCCACTACTTATAAATTACGTGTTTTATGTGAGTGTGTGCATGTGTGCATGTGCTGGAGAAGGTCACAGAAATGGCATGACCGCGGGTTGACCTGCACGTGGGTCTGGCACATTTGGAGGTGTCGCACATGCTCCCCTGTCTTGGAATGTCCTTCTGCCCACCGTTCCCTCAGTGAGAGCTGTTCTAAGTCTAAGCCTTGGGAGACTAAGATGTTGAGACCGTAAGGACTGAATATATGACTGACTGAACCCAGGTAAGGTCTCTGTATAAACTTTCAAGATTCTGACGGGGGTGTGGAGACCTACGGCCACTGCCTCACCTCACCTCACCTCACGTGACTTTCCTCACCACACCTCACTGTGACTTATTAAACCTGTCACCTCGCCGTCTGGAGTGGCCTGTGTCTGTCTTCAGTCTCTGTGCCTCCTGTGTCTGGAGTCAGTTTTGAAACTAGCAACATGGCCGCTTTCTCTTGAAAATGGCTGTGTTGAGTAGTTGTGACAAAGATCATATAGCCCACAAAGCCTAAAATATTTACAGTCTGGAGCTTTGCAGAGAAAAATCGCCAATCTTTGGTCTAGCCCATATGGTTGTCTTTGTTAAGGGTCTAAGGAGAATATATATAGATTTATGACATTTCAGGCCATCTTTATTTTTAATATACTTGCACATGGTACCATTTTGCAAGAGAAACTACATGTCCTTTCACATACTACTGTGTTTCCTTCTTTATGGGTTATTAGTTGTTATTCATGGACATTCCTATTTCTTCATTCATTTACTTCATGAGCCCTTATAGTATACTAGCCTGGGAACAAATGAGTAACACAAAGAAGCTTTATTAGTTAACTTCTATAGAAAAGTAATGGACAAATGTGAGAGCTTCCCTGGTGGCTCAGTGGTATAGAATCCGCCTGCCAATACAGTAGACATGAGTTCAATCCCTGGGTCAGGAAGATCCCCTGGAGAGGGAAATGGCAACCCACTCCAGTGTTCTTGCCTGGGAAATCCCATTGCCAGAAGGAGCCTGGTGGAGTATAGTCCATGGGGTCCCAAAAGAGTCAGACACAACTCAGCAACTAAACAATAACAACAATGGACAAATATAAACCATTGTTGTACAGTAGTGAGAAGCACCATCCTAGGATTATGACTTGGACAGAAAAGAAGGTGTTTGACTCAGCTACAGGGGTTCTTAGAAAAGAACGCACTTGAACTGAGAGCAAGAGTATGAAGGGTTGAGAGGGGACATGATTCCATGTTACAGCAATATTTTCCAAGACTTGTGTTCATCAGGGTTCAGGACAGGAAACAGAAGGCAATATGGTCATTTTAAGAAAGTAAAGATTCATGGGGGATTAGGACAAAATCATGGAAGGACCAGAATAGGCTGTAGGCTGGCCTACCAAGAGTGATTCCCAAAAGACTATAGTACTGTCCCATAGAGGCCATCACTGGACTGCTTCAGACCAAGAATACATTGTCATTCTCTGATAAGGATCAAGAAGGCAGTCCTGATGCTGCTGCCACTGGACTGTTAAGAGCAAAGGATCTCTGCAAAATTGCTTGCCAATAGAAAGACAGCCAGGAGAGCCGGAACATGGCCTCAGCTCTGTTTTAAATTTCTGAATCTCACAGGAGCACATCTATTTTGTGCATTCAGAGCTCTTGCTGCAAAAAATTTTAAGAAAGAAAGCCATTAGCTTTCTAGTCTCTGCAACACAGGAAGGCACGCTTGCTTACTTCTAAGTAAGGTAGGATGGAGGTTGATCAAGCCAAACCACAGAATCCACCACATGTACAGAATCAATGTCACTGCTCATTCAAATAACTGCAAATAGTTTGGATTGCCTACAGCAGTAGTTGCCAAATAGTCAAGTGGATCCCTTTTTAACACGAAAATATTGGGCCTCTAATGCACATGACAGTAGTTTTATTTAATATCCTATAACTGAGAAATATATTACAAATAGTTTCATTCAAAAGGCATTTTATTTTATTAATCATTATAGCAAATAAATACATTTGGACAATGATGGTGATAAAAGTAGCTCACATATACTGCATGCGTGTTAATTCAGTGGTAATGCATATGTGTTTAAGCTATATCATTTGTTTAGTCAGCAGATGATGCCTGGACCACTTCTAAATTCCAAAACTCTTTTCAGTAATGCCTGGGAAACCAGATATTTTAAGCTCACATTTGGAAATCATTGAGCTTTAATAGCTTAGGGTGTGTGATAAGGAAGATGTAAGCAAAGAGGATCTAAAAGAAGGCTAGTTTCTTTAGATATTAATTGGGAGGCGATGGGGAGTTACTGAATTTTAAGCAAAGAAATGATGGAATCAGATTTTCATGTCAGAAAGACTAGTTTGGCAAAGTCTGGCTGATGAAGGAATAAAAGACTGAAGACAAGTAGAAAATATAGAAGGTTATTTCAGTGATCCAGGTGGAAACTCAGGGGTCTAATAAACAAGGTAAAGATAGTGGGGATGAAGAGTAATGAATATTTAGCAGCAGAATTGATTGCTGATTGATTGATTTGGTGTGATATGGGTGACTAAGAGGACAGAAGAAAGAGAACATGCTTGGGTAACCATGTAAATATGAAACACAGGAGAAAAAAATGAATTGTTCCAAGTTCTCAAGATATACTTTTTAATATTCTCAAGAAATATATATGCATAGTTAAAATAAAAATGAGTAAAGTGACAGGATTACTGTTCTAAGTTAGTCAGAACATGATAACTGCTATAAGCATAACCCCCAAATCCCAGTAACTTGATACAATAAAGGTATGTTTCTCATTCACATCACAATCCAATGAAGGTTGATATGTGTGCATGTGATGGTGAGGAGAGAGGCAGACTTTGGCCCATGTGATTATTTAGAGACCCAGAATTTTCCTTTCATTGATTCTACCATCTCCTGGGGCCACAAGATTCTCTACATTCATCTGGACAAACAGAGATACGGAGCTGAATTTTTTTTTTCCCACGTGTCCAGGGCATGAACCAGGCATGTGCACAGAGCAAAAGCCAAGCTGGGATAAACAAGGAGTTGTTTTGTCCCTCACTGATATGAGACAGGCACCACCAACCAACCAGGTGCCACTCTACCCAGGCTAGGGACAAGAGAGCTGAATTTTAAATAGGAAGATTTTATGGACCAGGAAAGGAAGAAATGTACCTCACTTGTGCACACTTACCAATGGTTAAAACTCAGTCATGGGCATGAGACACAATCTAGCTGTGTGCCCAGGAAAAGGAAAACATGACTTTCAGGAGTGTTTAGCTAGTCTCTACCTTAAGCACTTGTTCAGTTATAATGAAGAACTCACAGAATTTTGAAATATGATTACAGTGAATGAGAAAGTGATTTGAGTTTAGTTAGACAATGTCTAAATGTGATTGATGTAATGGGGAAATCTGTGAAACATTTGATTATATTAACTGAAGAAATTCTGTGGTCATATAGTGTGGCAACTGAAGAGAAATGGGAGAGAGTAATGCCTGTATTGAGTCCAGAAATAGGCGAATCAAAGACAAAGAAATTATCACTGTCCTTGGGGTTGAGTTACTCGACCTGTTTATCCACGAACTCTTTATTAAGTACCATCTGCTAGGCACTGTTCTAGGTACTGGAATAGAAACGACGTATCCTATCTGCCAAATAGCCATATCCCTAGAGTAGGGGTGGATCTGCTGCATCCTCATGGCTTGAAGGCCCAAGCTTTTATAATATTCTACTCAATTCACTTTACTCTGATTCTCTACTAAGCAAATGCCTTCTAATTCTCTCTAGACTGTCTTTGATTGACTAATATAAGTCTAATCCTTATGGCTCCTGCATCCTTGTCTCCTCCTCTCCCTCATCTTCCTCTTCCTCCTCCTCTTTTGTTATCGTCTCCACAGTCATGCTCATCATAATAACCAGCATTCACTGAGAACTGGGCATTGTGTTAAGTACTTTATACATTTCTTCTAATTCTCACAACAGTTGCATTTGATAGATGCAAATACTGAGTCTTAGAGAAGTTTAGAGGGCAGTTTACCCTCAGAGTTACTAGTGGTAAGCCTGGATCAGAAACCAGTACTGCTGACTTCATAGCCCAAGTTCTTACTACTATTATAAATAAATAAATCTGCACCTGGGTTTATAGATCAATCCCTTGAGAATTTATTAAATAGGATTAGTTGAATTGATCAAGTCTGGGTTACTTTGACAAAATCAGGTTTCTGATCCTACAACACTCAGGACTGGATACTGAGACAAGAAAACTCCTCAGAGGTCCTCAACCCCATGAGGTCTTGCCAGGGCTGCTGGTTGAGCATTGACCTCTCTTCCTTTTTTAAAGGTAAAAAGTCATTTATTTTAAATGAAATATAGTTGACTTATAATGATAAAAAATCTGCCTGCTGTGCAGGAGACCTAGGTTCAATCCTTGTGTTGGGAAGATCTCTTGGAGAAGAGAATGGCAACCCACTTCAGTATTCTTGCCTGGAATTCCATGGACAGAAGAGCCTGGCCTAGTGGGGTACAGTCCTGGTGGGGTCTCAAGGAGTAGGATACAACTAAGTGACTAACACTTTGATTTTTTAAGTGTACAGCATAGTGATTTACTACTTTTGCAGATTATATTCCATTAGACGCTATTATAAGAAGTGGACTTCCCTGATGGCTCAGATGTTAAAGTATCTGCAATGCAGGAGACCTGGGTTCAATCCCTGGGTTGGGAAGATCCCCTGGAGAAGGAAATGGCAACCCACTCCAGTATTCTTGCCTGGAAAATCCCATGGACAGAGGAGCCTGGTGGGCTACAGTCCACGAGGTAGCAAAGAGCCGGACACGACTGAGCAACTTCACTTTTAATGGGTATAATTCCTTGTGCTATACAGTCATTTCTTGCTGATTATCTATTTTACATATAGTATTTTTTAATCTATTATGATCATACCTCTAATTTGTCCCTGAAATCCCTATTTCTGAACTTTTAACTTCAACATTTGTGACCTGGTAATATCACAAAATAATCTGTCTGTCAGAAAGAACTGTTAACATATTTATATTTTTATAATGAGAAAAAATATTCTCATAAATAAAGCCCAAACAGATACAAGATTTACTGAAGTTACAAGATAAACATTACATTTGATTCCTTCAACAAAAAGTATACTGTGTAGTTGCAGTTATTGCACAAAGATGTAATCAGAAAAATATATTTTGAATTACAATGTATTGATAGGAATAAATCAAAGTAAATGTGTTTTCTCCTAATAGCATTTTTATTTTCCCAGAGTAGGAATTTAAAATTGCTTAAATTGCTTCTAAGTTAGTGAGTAGGAAAAGCGCTTCAATGGTGACAAAATGCGTAACAAGTGTTTAACCAGCATGCAAAGGATGACAATGAAAAGAACAGTTCTGCACGTGTCAAGATAAATCATGCACACTTATGTGACTCCATACTGATTTTTCTAACCCACATACAACTAGTGAAAAGAATCTACTTCATTATAATCATATGCATTATCACATGCATATCTTTATTTACCATTGATGGTGGTTTAGTCACTAAATCGTGTCTGACTCTTGCAACCCTATGGAATATAGCCTTCCAGGCTCAAACGATGGGATCCTCCAGGCAAGAATCCTGGAGTGGGTTGCCGTTTCCTTCTCCAAGGGATCTTCCCAACCCAGCAATTGAACCTGGGGTCTCCTGCATTGCAGGCAGATTCTTTACCAACTGAGCTACAAGGGAAGCCCTTTTGTACCACTAACGCTTGCACATATGTCTTTTATTTCACAATATTTCTGACTTTTGCATCTTTTGTTGTTGTTTCCGTTGGGCCTTCACTTCAATGGCACCCCACCCCAGTACTTTTGCCTGGAAAATCCCATGGATGGCGGAGCCTGGTGGGCTCCAGTCCATGGGGTTGCTAAGAGTCTGACACGACTGAGCGACTTCACTTTCACTTTTCACTTTCATGCATTGGAGAAGGAAATGGCAACCCACTCCAGTATTCTTGCCTGGAGAATCCCAGGGACGGGGGAGCCTGGTGAGCTCCCATCTATGGGATTGCACAGAGTCGGACACGACTGAAGCGACTTAACTTATGTTATAGAAGTAGTAGAAATGTAGGTCAAATGTGTCTTTGTAAGATCATTATAGGAAAAAAAGAAACAAATGAGGGAAGAATGTGGTTTTCTTATACAATAACCGTTAATGATGACAGTTGCTTACAGCTGTTCTTGGGAGAATGGCCACGCTAAATGTGTGACTTGGGTTGCAATTACATTTTTGGTGATTTATACACATTTTAAAGCCCACTTTCCTCAAATGAGTTGCATTAAAGCCAGGCTTTACCACAGCTAAACCTGTGATGATGATCCAGCTCAACATCTTTGCCTAAAGAGAAGACAGCTACAAGGCTGCCTGGTGGGATTTGATAACTCATCAATCTCAGTTCAGTCGCTGAGTCTTGTCCAGCTCTTTGCAACTCCATGGACTGCAGCATGCCAGGTTTCCTTGACCATCATAAACTCCTGGAATTTGCTCAGATTCATGTCCACTTAGTCGATGATGCCATCCCCATCTCAACCTCTTCATCCCCTTCTTCTCCTGCCTTCAGTCTTTCTCAGCATCAGAGTCTTCTAAGGTGTCAGTTCTTCGCATCAGGTGGCCAGAGTATTGGAGCTTCAGCTTCAGCATCAGTCCTTCCAATGAATATTCAGGACTGTTTTCCTTTCGGATTGACTAGTGTGATCTCCTTGCTGTCCAAGGGACGTTCAAGAATCTTCTCCAACACTACAGTTCAAATACATCAATTCTTTGGCACTCAGCTTTCTATATAGTCCAACTCTAACAGCCATACATGACTACTGGAAAAACCATAGCTTTGACTAGACAGACCTTTGTTGGCAAAGTAATGTCTCTGCTTTTTAATATGCCGTCTAGGCTGGTCATAGTTTTTCTTCCAAGCAGCAAGCATCTTTTAATTTCATGGCTGCAGTCATCATTTGCAGTGATTTTGGAGCCCAAGAAAATAAAATCTGTCATTGTTTCCATTTTTTCCCCATCTATTTGCCATGCAATAATGGGACCGGATGCCATGATCTTAGTTTTTTGAATGTTGAGTTTTAAGCCAGCTTTTCACTCTTCTTTTTCACTTTCATTAAGAGGCTCTTTAGTTCCTCTTCACTTGCTGCCATAAGAGTGGCATATCATCTGCATATCTGAGGTTATTGATATTTCTCCCGGCAATTGTGACCCCAGCTTGTACTTCATCCAGCTCAGCATTTTGCATGAGGTCCTCTGCATATGAGTGAAATAAGCTGGGTGACAATATATAGCCTTGACATACTCCTTTCCCAATTTGGAACCAGTCCGTTGTTCTATGTCCGGTTCTAACTGTTGCTTCTTGAATATTCATCTGAGTGCAGAGTTCCAAAGAATAGCAAGGAAAGATAACAAAGCCTTCCTAAGTGATCAATGCAAAGAAATAGAGGAAAACAATAGAATGAGAAAGGCTAGAGTTCGCTTCAAGAAAATTAGAGATACAAGAGGAATATTTCATGCAAAGATGGGCACAATAAAGGGCAGAAATGGTATGGACCTAACAGAAGCAGAAGGTATTAAGAAGAGGTGGCAAGAATACAGAGAAAAACTGTACAAAAAAGATCTTAATAGATAACTTAACCAGATAACTTTGATGGTGTGATCACTCACCTAGAGCCAGACATCCTGAAGTGCGAAATTAGGTGGGCCTTAAGCATCACTGCAAACAAAGCTATTGGAGGTGATGGAATTCCAGCTGAGCTATTTCAAATCCTAAAAGATGATGCTGTGAAAGTGCTGCACTGAATATGCCAGCAAATTTGGAAAACTCAGCAGTGGCCACAGGACTGGAAAAGGTCAGTTTTCATCCCAATCTCAAAGAAAGGCAGCGCCAATGAATGTTCATGCTACTGCACAGTTGCACTCATCTCTCATACTAGCAAATTAATGCTCAAAATTCTCCAAGCAAGGTTTCAACAGTACGTGAACTGAGAACTTCCAGATGTTCAAGCTGGATTTAGAAAAGGCAGAGGAACCAGAGATCAAATTGCTAGCATCCGTTGGATCATCGAAAAAGCAAGAGAGTTCCAGAAGAACATCTACTTCTGCTTTATTGACTACACCAAAGCCTTTGACTGTGTCAGATCAGATCAGATCAGATCAGTCGCTCAGTCGTGTCCAACTCTTTGCGACCCCATGAACTGCAGCACGCCAGGCCTCCCTATCCATCACCAGCTCTCGGAGGTCACCCAGACTCACATTCATCGAGTCAGTGATGCCATCCAGCCATCTCATCCTCTGTCGTCCCCTTCTCCTCCTGCCCTCAATCCCTCCCAGCATCAGAGTCTTCTCCAATGAGTCAACTCTTCACATGAGGTGGCCAAAATACTGGAGTTTCAGCTTTAGCATCATTCCTTCCAAAGAAATCCCAGGGCTGATCTCCTTCAGAATGGACCGGTTGGATCTCCTTGCAGTCCAAGGGACTCTCAAGAGTCTTCTCCAACACCACAGTTCAAAAGCATCAATTCTTCGGCGCTCAGCCTTCTTCACAGTCCAGCTCTCACAGCCATACATGACCACAGGAAAGACCATAGCCTTGACTAGGCGAACCTTTGTTGGCAAAGTGATGTCTCTGCTTTTGAATATGCTATCTAGGTTGGCCATAACCTTCCTTCCAAGGAGTAAGCGTCTTTTAATTTCATGGCTGCAGTCACCATCTGCAGTGATTTTGGAGCCCAAAAAATAAAGTCTGACACTGTTTCCACTGTTTCTCCATCTATTTCCCATGTAGTGATGGGACCAGATGCCATGATCTTCGTTTTCTGAATGTTGAGCTTTAAGCCAACCTTTTCACTCTCCACTTTCACTTTCATCAAGAGGCTTTTTAGTTCCTCTTCACTTTCTGCCATAAGGGTGGTATCATCTGTATATCTGAGGTTATTGATATTTCTCCCAGCAATCTTGATTCCAGCTTGTGTTTCTTCCAGTCCAGCATTTCTCATGATGTACTCTGCATATAAGTTAAATAAACATGGTGACAATATACAGCCTTGACGTACTCCTTTTCCTATTTGGAACCAGTCTGTTGTTCCATGACCAGTTCTAACTGTTGCTTCCTGACCTGCATACAGATTTCTCAAGAGGCAGATCAGGTGGTCTGGTAGTCCCATCTCTCTCAGAATTTTCCACAGTTTATTGTGATCTACACAGTCAAAGGCTTTGGCATAGTCAATAAAGCAGAAATAGATGTTTTTCTGGAACTCTCTTGCTTTTTCGATGATCCAGCGGATGTTGGCAATTTGATCTCTGGTTCCTCTGCCTTTTCTAAATCCAGCTTGCACATCAGGAAGTTCACGGTTCACATATTGCTGAAGCCTGACTTGGAGAATTTTGAGCATTACTTTACTAGCGTGTGAGATGAGTGCAATTGTGCGGTAGTTCGAGCACTATTTGGCATTGCCTTTCTTTGGGATTGGGATGAAAACTGACCTTTTCCAATCTTGTGGCCACTGCTGAGTTTTCCAAATTTGCTGGCATATTGAATGCAGCACTTTCACAGCATCATCTTTCAGGATTTGGAACAGCTCCACTGGAATTCCCTCACCTCCACTAGCTTTGTTCCTAGTGATGCTTTCTAAGGCCCACTTGACTTCACATTCCAGGATGTCTGGCTCTAGGTCAGTGATCACACCATCATGATTATCTGGATCGTGAAGCTCTTTTTTGTACAGTTCTTCTGTGTATTCTTGCCACCTCTTCTTAATATCTTCTGCTTCCGTTAGGTCCACACCATTTCTGTCCTTTATCGAGCCCATCTTTGCATGAAATGTTCCTTTGGTATCTCTGATTTTCTTGAAGAGATCTCTAGTCTTTCCCATTCTGTTGTTTTCCTCTATTTCCTTGCATTGATTGCTGAAGAAGGCTTTCTTATCTCTTCTTGCTATTCTTTGGAACTCTGCATTCAGATGTTTATATCTTTCCTTTTCTCCTTTGCTTTTCGCTTCTCTTCTTTTTTGCAGCTATTTGCAAGGCCTCCCCAGACAACCATTTTGCTTTTTTGCATTTCTTTTCCATGGGGATGGTCTTGATCCCTGTCTCCTGTACAATGTCACGAACCTCATTCCATAGTTCATCAGGCACTCTATCTATCAGATCTAGGCCCTTAAATCTATTTCTCTACTTCCACTGTATAATCATAAGGGATTTGATTTAGGTCATACCTGAATGGTCTAGTAGTTTTCCCTACTTTCTTCAATTTCAGTCTGAATTTGGCAATAAGGAGTTCATGGTCCGAGCCACAGTCAGCTCCTGGTCTTGTTTTTGCTGATTGTATAGAGCTTCTCCATCTTTGGCTGCAAAGAATATAATCGATCTGATTTCGGTGTTGACTATCTGGTGATGTCCATGTATAAAGTCTTCTCTTGTGTTGTTGGAAGAGGGTATTTGCTATGACCAGTGCATTTTCTTGGCAAAACTCTGTTAGTCTTTGCCCTGCTTCATTCCGTGTTCCAAGGCCAAATTTGCCTGTTCCTCCAGGTGTTTCTTGACTTCCTACTTTTGCATTCCAGACCCCTCTAATGAAAAGGACATCTTTTTTGGGTGTTAGTTCTAAAAGGTCTTGTAGGTCTTCATAGAACCGTTCAACTTCAGTTTCTTCAGCGTTACTGGTTGGGGCATAGACTTGGATTACTGTGACATTGAATGGTTTGCCTTGAAAACGAACAGAGATCATTCTGTCGTTTTTGAGATTGCATCCAAGTACTGCATTTCGGAGTCTTTTGTTGACCATGATGGCCACACCGTTTCTTCTGAGGGATTCCTGCCCACAGTAGTAGATATAATGATCCTCTGAGTTAAATTCACCCATTCCAGTCCATTTTAGTTCGCTAATTCCTAGAATGTCAACATTTACTCTTGCCATCTCTTGTTTGACCACTTCCAATTTGCCTTGATTCATGGACCTGACATTCCAGGTTCCTGTGCAATATTGTTCTTTACAGCATTGGACTTTACTTCTATCACCAGACACATCTACAGCTGGGTATTCTTTCTGCTTTGGTTCCATCCCTTCATTCTTTCTGGAGTTATTTCTCCACTGATCTCCAGTAGCATATTGGGCCCTTACTGACCTGGGGAGTTTCTCTTTCAGTATCCTATCATTTTGCCTTTTCATACTGTTCATGGGGTTCTCAAGGCAAGAATACTGAAGTGGTTTGCCATTCCCTTCTCCAGCGGACCACACCCTGTCAGATCCCTCCACCATGACCCACCCATCCTGGGTTGCCCCACAGGCATGGCTTAATTTCATTGAGTTAGACAAGGCTGTGGTCCTGGTGTGATTAGATTGACTAGTTTTTTGTGAGTATGGTTTCAGTGTATTTGCCCTCTGATGTCCTCTTGCAAGACCTACCATCTTACTTGGGTTTCTCTTACCTTGGGCGTGGGGTATCTCTTCCCGGCTGCTCCAGCAAAGCACAGCCATCGCACCTTACCTTGAATGAGGGGTCTCTCCTCACTGCCGCCCTTCCTGACCTCGGTCGTGGGGTAGCTCCTCTCGGCCGTGCTTAGTGCGCCGGTCCTCACCGCCGTCCTTCCTTGGTCGATGGGTAGCTCCTCTCAGCTACCCATTTGACTGTGTGGATCACAACAAACTGTAGAAAATTCTTAAACTCATCAATCTACTAGCACTCTAATTTCATGACTACAGATCCTGCTTTGAGACAGCACTGCCTAAGAGTGAGGATAGTTGATTCTACCTCAGGTTCAAACTGTGACTCTGAAGGATTCACTTAACCTTCTTCAGCTTCAAGTTTTTAGTCTGTAAAATGACGAGATGTCCTAGTTCTACAAGATCCCTTCCAGGTTTAGAATAGAGTAATACAGCTATGGTTTTTCCAGTAGTCATGTATGGATGTGAGTATTGGACTATAAAGAAAGCTGAGCACCAAAGAATTGATGCTTTTGAACTGTGGTGTTGAAGACTCTGAGAGTCCCTTGGACTGCAAGGAGATCCAACCAGTCCATCCTATAGGAGATCAGTCCCGAGTGTTCATTGGAAGAACTGATGTTGAAGCTGAAACTCCAATACCTTGACCACCTGATACGAAGAGCTGACTCATTGGAAAAGACCCTGATGCTGGGCAAGATAGAAGGCAGGAGGAGTAGGGGATGACAAAGGATGAGATGGTTGGATGGCATCACCACCTTGACAGACATGAGATTGAGTAAACTCTGGGAGTTGGTGATGGACAGGGAGGCCTGGCGTGCTGCGGCCCATGAGAACGCAAAGAGTCAGAGACGATTGAGTTACTGAACTGAACTGACTCCATTGAGGGAGAAAAAAAGATTTTCTTTAAAAAATTGAGTAGTAATATCATATATGAGGTAATACTTAGAAAACAATTGCAGTCTATATGGTTGCAGTACTAGTACAGTGAACATATTTTGTTAGCTCAGTTGTGTCTGACTCTTAGTGACCCCATGGACTCTTGCCCACCAGGTTTCTCAGTCCGTGGAATTCTCCATGCAAAAATACTGGAGTGGGTAGCCATTCCCTTCTTCAAGGGATCTTCCTGACCCAGGGATTGAACCTGTGTTTCCTGTGTTGCAAGCAGATTCTGTACCATCTCAGCCGCTGAGGAAGCCCATAGTGAACATGCTGCTGCTGCTGCTGCTATGTCACTTCAGTCGTGTCCCACTCTGTGCGACCCCATAAATGGCGGCCCACCAGGCTCCCCCGTCCCTGGGATTCTCCAGGCAAGAACATTGGAGTGGGTTGCCATTTCCTTCTCCAAAGCATGAAAGTGAAAAGTGAAAGTGAAGTCGCTTAGTCGTATGCGACTCTCAGCGACCCCATGAACTGCAGCCTACCAGGCTCCTCCATCCATGGGATTTTCCAGGCAAAAGTACTGGAGTGGAGTGCCATTGCCTTCTCATAGTGAACATAAATGCTTTTCATAAAAACAATTGCATTTCTTTTTGTCTTATAAGCCAGTTTGAACCTGAGTCCACATCATTGGCTTCCAGGCTGTTGATAGTTTTAATCTGTGCTTATTGCAAGGGTTCATGCAAAATTGCCTGGTTCTCTTAAGATCACAAAGTTCCTGGGAAGCATTCTGTTCACCCCACAGTCAACCCTAGTTTCCACTGGAACCTGTGCCAGCCCATGAGGGCCTTTTGTCTTATGGGTTCAGTTGGATAATTTGATGACACTGGTGAGGCATGGCAAGTTTGGGTGAGACAGGTTATGCTAGTGCTGGGAATCTGGCCCTGCCAGGTACCCAATCCAGTGCCACCTGTCTCAGAGTTCTGTTGACTTTTCCCAGAGTTGAGAACAGCCTTCCTTTTCCCCTCTAGTTACTTTCAAAAGATACTCCCTCTCTCCTGTCCATCTCTAAGAAACCTTGCATAAGCTTTTCAGTGAGTTTAGATTTTTATGCAAGTTGGAAGTCAAAGTTGGTTCATGCAGCTTTTACTTGGTCATGCAAATACCTCTGAAGAAAGAAAATTCAAAATCTTGAGACTAACATCTGGATTGAGGGTAAAGAAAAATGCACAGGCCAAACCACAAATTAATATTTCAATAAATCATCCTGTCATACAATCAATTAATTAAAATATAATCACATTTGGGGGACATGGTTTATACTTGTTGTTGTTTTTTAGTATCTGCTTTCAGTTCAGTTCAGTTGCACAATCCTCTCTGACTCTTTGTGACCCCGTGGACTGCAGCACACCAGGCTTCCCTGTCCATTACCAACTCCTGGAGCTTGCTCAAACTCATATCTATCAAATCAGTGATGCATCCAACCATCTCATCCTCTATCGTCCTCTTTTTCTCCTGCCTTCAATCTTTCCCAGCATCAGGGTCTTTTTCAATGAGTCAGTTCTTCACATCAGGTGGCCAAAGTATTGGAGCTTCAGCTTCAGCATCAGTCCTTCCAATGAATATTCACGACTGATTTCCTTTAGGTTTGATCTCCTTGCAGTCCAAGGGACTTACTGAGATATAATTATATACCATACAATTAAACTATGTAATATGCATATATTTATTTTTAATAGTTTGAATGAGGGTATGTTTAATTAGAAGGGATAGTTGGAAAAATTTATGGATGTTTTAAATTATGGATGTCTGATTACCTTCAAAGGTTTAGGAGATTAATTGTGCTGGTGTTTTTATTGTGTAAAATTTCAATGCAATATTACTTCTGTAGGATGTAATGGGAGTATATAATAATATTAAGAGTTTTTATACTGTGATGTTAACTGAAAGGGCAGGCTGCAAAATTATAGACATGACTATGTGTTGTGTGCTTAGTCACTCAGTCTTGTCTGACTCTGTGCGACTCTGTAGACTGTAGCCCGCAAGGCTCCTCTGTCCATGGGGATTCTCTAGACAAGAATACTGGAGTGGGTTGCCATGCCCTCCTCCAGGGGATCTTCCCAACCCAGGGATCAAACCCACATCTCCCGCATTGCAGGGGGATTCTTTACCAGCTGAGCCACCAGGGAAGCCCAAGAATACTGGAGTGGATAGCCTATTCCTTCTCCAAAGTAACTTCCCAAACCAGAAATCAAACTGGGGTCTCCTGCATTGCAGGAGGATTATTTACCAGCCGACCTGTCAGGGAAGCCCAGACAAGGCCATACCTATAAGAAAATATGCATAGATAAAAAGACATAGCCAAAAAATGGGCTAATTTTGGGTGCTAAGATTTAGGTCACATATTTTATTTTCTATTTCTATAGATTAGTACATTTCTCAACTACTATGTGTACTTTTGGAATGATAAAGGAAACTTGGTTTATGAAACTTCTGAGTTTTCTCTCTTTTTTTGAAACACATATCATGGGCTATACTCAGTCCTAACTTGGGTTATTTGGAGAGATCGTAAGTGATAACAATAACCTTTGTTTTTTGCTTTATAATTTATAGACTGTATTCAGGAATATTATCTCATTTTACTGAGCAAAGAGTTAGGCATTTCCCTGAGGAAACTGTCAAAAGTTGGAGAAGGGAAGGAAAGAAGAAGGACATTTTTAAAGGACTTTTAAGTGTAAGCAGTTGTCTCTGGTGGGAATTCCCTTCATCTGAGATGATGAAAGAGGAAGAGTTTAGGGGTGGACAGAACACTCACACAGGGCCATCACTGACCCGAGGGAAAAGCGGAATGGATAGGATTTGTGGCCATGGGATTCTTGTATATATTTCTATGCCTTTCTATATAATGTTATCAACTCAAGTCAGGTTAGCAGTTGTTTATAAAGGAATTGTTCATGGGGAGGAGGGGAAAGAGGAGTAAGGAGTAAGGAATCCCACTTCAGTGGCAATGAGTGCATGTCAAAGGAGGAAGGAGATGAACAAATAACCTTATGTACTTGTAAATCTGTTATTTGTATGTCTGAAAATACATTAGGGAGTATGTAAGATGGGTTTAGATCAAGTCAATATCATATACATTTTAAGAGAAATGGAGTTTTATTTATTCCATTATGAGTTGACTACACTGACAACAACAAAGATGAGGTGAATGAAAAAATTATTTATTGAAAGACTTGCATTTTACATTAAGATTGTAAACACTTTGACATGATGGCTAAATATGAGAAATTTACTTTTGTTTTACAGATTCCATATAAGCTAGGCTATGAAAATTCAAAGGGAAATGCGTCACCTGTTTTACTCAGTGGCAGTATCTTAGTTTGTAAAAATTATCTTTAAGTTAAATTATCATGGGCTGTGCTTTTTGTTCACAGGAACTAAATAACTGCTGTTAACTTTATTGTAATTTCTAGTACTCTAAAATCACTTGAATGGAGGGAATATTTTTTAGTGTCATAGCCCAGGCAGATACTTGAAAGATGCCTAAATGCTATCACTTCAGTGTCATGTTACTCCGAGAAACAGTATATAGGCTGAATCATGGGGGTATAATGCACAGGAATATATAATAGCTGCCTTTAGCACAGCCAGACTTTGGAAAACTCCAATCTTACTGTGTTGCAAAATTTCTGGCATAAGAAATTCCATCAATTCTTTCCAGGCTCAGTTGGAGTCCAACCTCCTAAGAAAGCCTCCACAAACACTCAGGCCTGCGGCAACCTTGTGCTCATTTGAATGCATCACCTCTATCAAGTATTTCTGTAGGTTGACAGTTGTTAACAAGCACCTCTAGTGCCCTTATCACCTTCCATTGTCTCACCTCTGATTTCAGCTGCAGTTGTTGTAGAAGGCTCTTGCAAGCTCAGACTTACCTCATTCCAACTCATCTGCTTCACGTTCCCTTCCTCACGAAGCTTTCTCCGATACAAGGGAACTCATGCTGTGAACAAGCCCAGCCTGAAAGTGTGAGAGAGTTATCATTCTTGGGGGAAAGCTTTCATCAATAGGGTGTGGGAGCTAGTGGATAAATATTTTTACCTGCTATGGTCATTTCTATTCTGTATACTTCTTAGACAAACCTAGACAGTGTATTAAAAAGCAAAGACATCATTTTACCAGCAAAGGTCCGTATAGTCAAAACTATGGTTTTTCCAGTAGTCACGTATGGATGTGAGAGTTGTACCATAAAGAAAGCTGAGCACTGAAGAATTGATGCCTTCAAATTGTGGTGCTGGAGAAGACTCTTGAGAGTGCCTTGGATTTAAGGGCGATCAAACCAGTCAGTCTTAAAGAAAATCAACCCTGAATATTTATTGAAAGGACTGATGCTGAGGCTGAAGCTCCAATACTTTGGCCACCTGATGTAAAGAGCCAACTCATTGGAAAAGACCCTGATGCTGGGAAAGATTGAAGGCAAAAGAAGAGGGCAGCAGAGGATGAGATGGTTAGATAGCATCACTGACTCAATGGACATGAATCTGAGCAAACTCTGGGAGATAGTGGAGGACAGGGAAACCTGGTGTGCTGCAGTCCATGGAGTTGCAAAGAGTCAGATATGACTTAACAACTGAACAACAACAATGTATTTCTTAGAAATCCTGGCAGAAATTAGCCCCCTTTGTCCACAGCAGTGACTTATAAATGGTACTGTTATATTGACTTTTCCTCTTTTTCCCATGCATTTTTCTGACCCCCTCACTTTTGCTTCCTGGGATCACTTCCAAAATAGACTGCCTGACCCAAGTCCTCCCTTCAGGTTCTGCTTGGAACAGCAGTTATGCAGTATGCATTGCTATTGTGTTTTGATTACTTCAACCTTCAAAGATCTTATTGATGTAAGTCTTGCTTCCACAACTAGAGAGTAGTCTCCTAAGGACAGCAAGAGTTTGTTACACGTTGTATCGTGCCTTGTACATAATAGGTTTCCATAAGTAGTTCAAAATGGGTATATAGCGTATTATCAATCCCTTTGAGAACTTCTGGTCACCCAATGTCCAGATTCTTGTAAAAACACTAGCTGTTCATCTGCATCAGTCTAGAGGATGGACATTTTACATTCTTTGTGTCTAGTGAGTATCCATATCCCTTCCTCAGAAGATGGGAAGCTCTCACCTTTGGCACTGAAAATAATAGCAAATCACTTTCTAAGCCTCCCTTGCTGCTAAATCATAAATTCCAACCAATCAGATTCATCTACTCTGGACTCTTGAGTCAAAGTCAGCACATGAAGAAGCAGGAGCCACTCAGAATGCATCCTGGTAATGGGGTAGTGGCAGTTGCAGTGGCAGCCACATCATGAAGCTGGTTCTTCAGCATGTTTTGGGGCACTTTGCCTAGGGGGCCGAGCCTCTAATCCTGGTCCCCAGGCCTCTAAGAGAGTTCATGCACTATTGAATATTTTTAAAGTTCTTTTTTCTGAGTAAATCGCCCAACATGGCAGTTTGTGGTTTTCAATAAGACCTTTGATCTGTTCTGTGTTTCCATGAAGCCTTGAGGATATTTTGGGTTGCTGGTGGGAAATGAATATCCAACTCCAGTGTAGGGGAGTTTCCAAAATCTCCTGGGTAATTTTAATACATTCCGCAAAAATATATGTCATACCTAAGTAGAATACCCCAGAAACATCCTTAGTCCTCATATAACTGAATCGAGAAGATACCCTGGAGAAGGAAATGGCAACCCCTTCCAGTGTTCTTGCCTGGGAAATCTCATGGACAGAGGAACCTGACAGGCTATATAGTCCATGGGGTCGCAAAAGAGTTGGACACATTTTAGTAACTAAACAACAATAACATTTTACAAACATAATGCTTTGAGCAAAGACAATACAGGCGACCCTTGGACAGTATGGGTTTGAATTGTGTGAGTCCACTTGTATGCTGATTTTTTTGATAGTAAATACTACAGTACTGCATAATCCCCTGTTGTTTGAATCTGCAAATGGAGAACCACACATCCAGAGGAACTGTAGATACACAGAGCCAACTGTAAGTTATATGCAGATTTTTGACTGTGCAGATGGTTGGTGCCCTAAACCGGCCTTTTAGGGTCAAATGTATTTCAAATTCAAAAGACAACTGACTCTTAACATGCCTACCATCTATAAGCTAAGGATATTCACATTCAGATCAGATCAGATCAGATCAGTCGCTCAGTCGTGTCCGACTCTTTGCGACCCCATGAACCGCAGCACGCTAGGCCTCCCTGTCCATCACCAGCTCCCAGAGGTCACCCAGACTCATACCCATCGAGTCAGTGATGCCATCCAGCCATCTCATCCTCTGTCGTCCCCTTCTCCTCCTGCCCTCAATCCCTCCCAGCATCAGAGTCTTCTCCAATGAGTCAACTCTTCGCATGAGGTGGCCAAAGTACTGGAGTTTCAGCTTTAGCATCATTCCTTCTAAAGAAATTCCAGGATTGATCTCCTTCAGAATGGACTGGTTGGATCTTCTTGCAGTCCAAGGGACTCTCAAGAGTCTTCTCCAACACCACAGTTCAAAAGCATCAATTCTTCGGCACTCAGCCTTCTTCACAGTCCAGCTCTCACATCCATACATGACCACGGGAAAGACCATAGCCTTGACTAGGCTAACCTTTGTTGGTAAAGTAATGTCTCTGCTTTTGAATATGCTATCTAGGTTGGTCATAACTTTCCTTCCAAGGAGTAAGCGTCTTTTAATTTCATGACTGCAGTCACCATCTGCAGTGATTTTGGAGCCCAGAAAAACAAAGTCTGACACTGTTTCCACTGTTTCTCCATCTATTTCCCATGCAGTGATGGGACCAGATGCCATGATCTTCGTTTTCTGAATGTTGAGCTTTAAGCCAACCTTTTCACTCTCCACTTTCACTTTCATCAAGAGGCTTTTTAGCCCCTCTTCACTTTCTGCCATAAGAGTGGTGTCATCTGCATATCTGAGGTTATTGATATTTCTCCCAGCAATCTTGATTCCAACTTGTGTTTCCTCCAGTCCAGCATTTCTCATGATGTACTCTGCATATAAGTTAAATAAACATGGTGACAATATGCAGCCTTGACGTACTCCTTTTCCTATTTGGAACCAGTCTGTTGTTCCATGACCAGTTCTAACTGTTGCTTCCTGACCTGCATACAGATTTCTTAAGAGGCAGATCAGGTGGTCTGGTATTCCCATCTCTTTCAGAATTTTCCATAGTTTATTGTGATCTACACAGTCAAAGGCTTTAGCATAGTCAATAAAGCAGAAATAGATGTTTTTCTGGAACTCTCTTGCTTTTTCGATGATCCAGCGGATGTTGGCAATTTGATCTCTGGTTCCTCTGCCTTTTCTAAAACCAGCTTGAACATCAGGAAGTTCACGGTTCTTATTCACATTAGCAGATAGGATTCACTCACATGTTGAAAACAATGATCTCTTTAATGAAAATAATAAATAATTAAAGACTTGTGAATAATAAAGGACTTGACCATTATGGACACTGTACACTTTATCAGACAATCATGCTGCTAAGTCACTTCAGTCATGTCCAACTCTGTGCGACCCCATAGACGGCAGCCCACCAGGCTCCTCCATCCCTGGGATTCTCCAGGCAAGAACACTGGACTGGGTTGCCATTTCCTTCTCCAATGCATGAAAGTGAAAAGTGAAAGTGAAGTCGCTTAGTCGTGTCCGACTCTTAGTGACTCCATGGACTGCAGCCCACCAGGCTCCTCCACCCTTGGGATTTTCCAGGCAAGAGTACAGACAATCATAAAACAAAGCAAATCCATGTTTATTATACTATTAGGTTTTTTTTAAAGCACATGGCAGCTCAGTCCCTCTAAATCCCAGCCACCCTGCTCACCAAATGCCTGGTAATATTTACAGATTTTGCAAATATATTAGCCTTAACTTTCAAATTATCAAGTAATAAGTATATGTTATTATATTTTTAGAAAAAAATGTCATACTCTACCTCATGTGATACTAAAAACTAAAATAATAAAATAGGAGAGGGTAGAGTAGAGGTGATTCTGATGTCAGGATGGGGAGGAACCTTCTTAATATAAATCAATGCAGGAAAAAAGATTGATTATATATTCAATATATAACCAAGATACTGACTATAAAAATTTTTAATTTCACATACCTATCATAATAAAAATGAAAATCATATGGAAGAAATTTCAAAATATATGAAAAATTGGTTAGTAGCCATAATATATAAAGAACTTTTAAAAATAAAAAGTAAAAATATGTTGAACACAATTTTTAGAAAATAGGGTATAGATATTTAACATCAAAAGAAATAAACATGAAAACATGCACATTACTAAAAATAAAATAAATACAAGTGAAAGTAAAAAGTATTTTCAACAACTAAATTGGCAATTTTTTTTCAAACCATTTTGTTCATTGAATATGCTTTGAAAGGCTATTCTCATGCTGGACTGCAAATTAATGCATAGTTTTTAGAAGGAAATTGGCAATAGTTTCAGAAACCCATAGAAATATTTGTATGCTTTGATTCAGTATATCCTCCCACTAATTTCTTTTAAGAAAACAATGAGAGATGTATGTAAGTATTTGTAAGAATGTTTATCTTAATAATTTTAATTGCAAAAAATTAAACATAATGTGTCCAAATAACTTGATAAATGTTTAATGGTTTATTCATGTGATGGAATAATAGCCAAAAAAAACATGTTTTTAAAAGGATGTTTAATGACCTAGAAATATTCTTACATACATTGAATGGAAAGAACAGGGTAAAAAGCTATATACATATAGTTTTTTCATAGTTTTTGTTATTAAAATATTCATGGAAAAGTACTAGAAATAACTACATGAAAATATTAACAGTTCTATCTCTAGTAATATTTTGAATAATTTTTATGCTTTTTGTGTTCTTTAATTCTACAATTAATTATAATATTTGAAAAATAAAATCATACTAAAAGAGTAATTCTTCATTTTTTTCCCACATGAAATAACGCATTTAGTAGCATGATCTGCTTTTAATTGTGTTAAGGAAGTAGAAACAAATATTCATTTAGTCTGTCTTAAGAACTTTTGAGTTAAATGGAGCAGGTGTTAATGATACCAGTTAGGAGAGGAAGAAATTGAAGATTTGAGAGGCTAAATGATTTGCGAGTATTCAGTTAGTTCAACAGTATTTTTTCTGAGCATATAGTAATTACTGTGAATTGGATTAGGCATTTAGGCATTAGGAATAAAAGACTAAAAATTATTCCCAAGAGTATGTCTTATAGTAGGTGACATATTTTAAAAAACTGTTATTTTCAATTAGTGGGGTAAGTGCTGACAGAGGTATGTGATGAGAACTTCAGAGAAAATATTAGTTTGAACCACTGAAACTGCCAATATTCAACTATTTTTGACCTACAAAAAATAGAAATTTTGTATGATTCATTGCAATATACCTGAACCAGAATAATGATAATGCCTGAACTGAATCTTGAGGAGGAGAGAGGAAATTACTGGATGAAGGTATATTCATCAGCCAGGATTGAACCAGGAGATAAAAACCAGTGAAGTAAACAGGGAAAGTGTTATATAAAGAAGCAGGGGATATGATTAAGGAGGGATTGGCTTGAAAGAAGTAAAGAGAACTCTGAAGAATATAGCCAATGTAAGGACCAATCACTACCCAACCCCATAATATACCCAAGGAAGGTCTCCTTTGTGCTTGTACTCCAGGTCTGAGCCAGAAATGGCAGAGAAGTTGCTGCAACAGAAGTCTCTGGGATGCAGGGGGAAGTTGTTCCCATGGAAGTGTCTCACTGAAGGGATCCTTCTAGGAAACAGCCTGACTGGGTCCTGGGGACAGCTGCTGGCTGCTCCTTGCTGCTGAAGGCCTTCACTGAAGATGCTGCCTGAACTGGAGGAACCTGGTGTTGGCAAAGCCTAAGTCACCAACACTTCAGGAGGTGGGTGCCTTGGAAATGGTGTGCAGCACAGGAGCCAGACATTGGGGAAATTGTGAGCACTTCTGAAGCCTCAACGGGAGAAGCTGCATGTGCCTGCCAGAGGAGCAGTTTGGACCTGGAAGGAAAAGGCCTCCGTCCTGCAATGGAGCCTCTATTGATAGAGCCTCTATTGATAAAGTTTAGCATTATGTCCTGGTGGGCTGCCGCCTATGGGGGTCACATAGAGTCGGACACGACTGAAGCGACTTAGCAGCAGCAGCATTATGTCAGCTGGCAAATAAAAGCTATTTTAAAGGCCCATCTGCATTTTTGCACAGCAGGCAATGAAGAGTGAATTTGGAACCAAGGTAAGATATTTGTAACTGGCATGTTATGGAAAGAGAGTCTTCCAGCTAATAGAATAGCATAGAAGACTTGTAAAAAGGACTTCCATATCTGACAGCATGATAAACTAGATACCCAGACTGACACTCCCATTATAAAACAAACCAAAAAAAAAAAAACAAAACAACCCTAATATGCTGGATTTAAAAATAAGAAGTTTATGTTTTAATATATCAGGTGAGCTGGCAAGAAAGTATGAAATACAAAGATGTCAAAACTAAGAGAAGGCATGAACGTGGACACTGAAAATGTCTTTGACTCTGGGGGCAATTGCCAAATCTTTTGAATTTGAATTTTACTTTTCAGATCTTGAGGAGTAGAAGAGACAAAAGATTAACTCCAAGGTCCTCTCAAATTGGGGGGTCTAATTATGAGACTGTTACATTTCACTAGGATGCAGAACACTCAATGTAAAAATAAAAACTGATGGTGAATCTGTACACTTCATCAGTGTGACAGTGAAATAAACCCTCCTTACTCTCCATTTTGTAAGGGAACCTCAAGGAAAATTGTACTGTTTAAACTTTGGCACTGGTTGAAGGAGAAAAATTCTTTCCTCTGATTTCATAGCCACATGTCAACTCCTAAGGATTGCAGCCTGAATATATGCTACCTACATGGTCTGAAAAACTTTAAGGCAATTATTAAGTTTAAAATGATGCCAACACAGATGTATAGAACAGTCTTTTGAACTCTGTGAGAGAAGGAGAGGGTGGGATGATTTGGGAGAATGGCATTGAAACCTGTATAATATCATACAAGAAATGAACCACCAGTCCAGGTTTGATGCAGGATACAGGATGCTTGGGGCTGGTGCACTGGGATGACCCAGAGGGATGGTACAGGGAAGGAATGGGGTTCAGGATGGGGAGCACATGTACACCTGTGGTGGATTCATGTTGATGTATGGCAAAACCAACATGATATTGTAAAGTAATTAACCTCCAATTAAAATAAATTAAAAAAATAAAATGATGCCAAATGAGTAACATCCTAGGGTTTGGAGAAACTAAACACAAATCCTCACAGAAGGATGGTACTTTCAATTCAGGCATCAAAAAAGTCCTACAGATAAATTCCTAGAATTCCTAGACTCACCATCAAAAATCAGAAAATACCCAAGGAAGCATAGCCACAATGAGAAAGAAATGGCAGAATCAGTAACCCACAAAAGCTTTAACTATTTGAATTATTACTAAAGAGTTAATAATTCAAATTATTGAATTATTAGCAAAGAGTTAATCATTCAAATTATTGAATTTGAATATTCAATAATTTTTCAATGTTTGCTATGTTTAAAAAATAATAGACTATAAGATGACCAAGCTAATATGAAAATCAATCACATACAACCTCTGGAGATGAAAAAAAATGTAATACTTGAAAAAAAATCAATAGGTTGGTTTAGAAGCAGATTAGACATTGTTGAAGTCAGAATTAGTGAACTGGAAGATAGTACTGAAAATTAGGCAGGACGTAGTACAGAGATATAAAGAGGCAGAAAATATAGAGACACTGAGGCAAAATGACAGTGAAAAGATTTCACATACATCAAACTGGAATTCCAAGAAGAAATGAGAGAGAATCGGGCAGAGGAAACATTAAAAGTGTTAATAGTAGTGAACTTTCCAGAACTAGTGAACATATATCCAGATATTCAAAATGTGCTGCTGCTGCTGCTAAGTCGCTTCAGTCGTGTCCGACTCTGTGCGATCCCATAGAGGGCAGCCCACCAGGCTCCCCCGTCCCCGGGATTCTCCAGGCAAGAACACTGGAATGGGCTGCCATTTCCCTCTCCAATGCATAAAGTGAAAACTGAAAGCGAAGTCGCTCAGTCATGTCTGACTCTTAGCGACCCCATGAACTGGAGCCATCCAAAATGTGCATTAATTCTCAAATAGGATAAATTAAGAGAAAACACACAACCAGCCACATTGTAGATAAATGTAGAACATCAGTGACAAGGAAACTTAAAAGAAGATTACAAACAAAAGACAGACTGAAAACAACCATGGAAAGCAATAGGAAGAATAATCTTAAGTGCTAAAAAGAAAATAACTCTCACATTGGAATTGTATGCCTATCAAAAATATATTTCAAAACCAAGGCAAAATTAAGACATTTCAGGCAAATAAAAACTGCAAGTTTGCAATTAATAATGAAACATGATGCTGTGAAAGTGCCAGCAAATTTGGAAAACTCAGCAGTGGCCACAGGACTGGAAAAGGTCTGTTTTCATTCCAATCCCAAAGAAAGGCAATGCCAAAGAATGCTCAAACTACTGCACAATTGCACCCATCCTACACGCTAGTAAAGTAATGCTCAAAATTCTGCAAGCCAGGCTTCAGCAGTACGTGAACCATGAACTTCCAGATGTTCAAGCTGCTTTTAGAAAAGACAGAGGAACCAGAGATCAAATTGCCAACATCCACTGGATCATCGAAAAAGCAATGAATTTCAGAAAAACATCTATTTCTGCTTTATTGACTATGCCAAAGCCTTTGACTGTGTGGATCACAATAAACTGTGGAAAATTCTGAAAGAGATGGGAATACCAGACCACCTGACCTGCATCTTGAGAAACCGATATGCAGGTCAGGAAGCAACAGTTAGAACTGGACATGGAACAACAGACGGGTTCCAAATAGGAAAAGGAGTACATCAAGGCTGTATATTGTCACCCTGCTTATTTAACTTATATGCAGAGTACATCATGAGAAACGCTGTCCTGGAAGAAGCAACAACCTAGAATCAGGATTGCCGGGAGAAATATCAATCCCCTCAGATATGCAGATGACACCACCCTTATGGCAGAAAGTGAAGAGGAACTAAAAAGCCTCTTGATGAAAGTGAAAGTGGAGAGTGAAAAAGTTGGCTTAAAGCTCAACATTCAGAAAACTAAGATCATGGCATCTTGTCCCATCACTTCATGGCAGATAGATGGGGAAAGAGTGGAAACAGTGTCAGACCTTATTTTGGGGGCTCCAAAATCACTGCAGATGGTGACTGCAGCCATGAAATTAAAAGACGCTTACTCCTTGGAAGGAAAGTTATAACCAACCTAAATAGCATATTCAAAAGCAGAGACATTACTTTGCCAACAAAGGTCTGTCTAGTCAAGGCTATGGTTTTTCCAGTGGTCATGTATGGATGTGAAAGTTGACTGTGAAGAAAGCTGAGTGCCAAAGAATTGATGCTTTTGAACTGTGGTGTTGGAGAAGACTCTTGAGAGTCCCTTGGACTGCAAGGAGATCCAACCAGTCCATCCTAAAGGAGATCAGCCTTGGGTGTTCATTGGAAGGACTGATGCAGAAGCTGAAACTCCAATATTTTGGCCACCTCACGCAAAGGGTTGACTCACTGGAAAAGACCCTGATGCTGGGAGGGATTGGGGGCAACAGGAGAAGGGGACGACAGAGGATGAGATGGCTGGATGGCATCACCGACTCGATGGACGTGAGTTTGAGTGTACTCTGGGAGTTGGTGATGGACAGGGAGGCCTGGTGTGCTGTGATTCATGGAGTTGCAAAGAGTCGGACATGACTAAGCAACTGAACTGAACTGAACTGAACCTAAGCTCTAAATACGTGCTTCAGATGGAAGAACATGATCCCAAATTGATGGTCTGTGATTCAGGAAGAGGTGAAAAAACAAAATGTAAAATATGGATAAATCTAAGTAAGCATTGTAAAAAAAAATTTGAGGGGCTTAAAAAAAGATACACCTAAAATATGCAGCTATAAATTATAAGGGATTATCAGGATTAAAGTGTTATAGAAGGCAATGGCACCCCACTCCAGTACTCTTGCCTGGAAAATCCCATGGGCGGAGGAGCCTGGTAGGCTGCAGTCCATAGGGTCGCTAAGAGTCAGACATGACTGAGCGACTTCACTTTCACTTTTCACTTTCATGCATTGGAGAAGGAAATGGCAACCCACTCCAGTGTTCTTGCCTGGCTGCCGTCTGTGGGGTCACACAGAGTCCGACACAACTGAAGTGACTTAGCAGCAGCAGCAGAGACTATATTGTTCAGGAGGATGATGCAGATATTAATTTCAGATTTTGTAAGTTAAATATTATGAACAAATTTCTATGGTAAATACAACAGCAATGGAAATAAAGTGGTGCTTATCTGTGCTTTCAGATTTTGTCTTCTTTGGTTATTTAATACTTAGTTAATAAAAAATAATCTGTCCAAGATTGAAATTAATTCTATCAACAAGTTCAGATGTATAAAGGCCTTTGTGAAGGTTTGATATGGACTTCATCTCTATATTTTCTTTTTATGATCCTCTCACTGGCCTTTTTAATATGTCAGCCGCACTCACAGCAAAACAGTTGCAGCAATTCAAGAGATAACATGCGTATGAGTCAGACTCCAAAGTAAAGGAAAAATCCCCTTTGCTCAACTTTGCTATGACAGGACCCACACAGGAACCAATCATTGTGATGGGGGTGGGGGGTATGTCATACACAGACTTTCTAGACCTGAGTTGCACAGTCCTCTCCGTGCATCTGACTAGGTCCCAGCCCATTAAACTAAAAGAAAGTAAGACAATAGTTTTGAGGATTAGTATTCTTCTATCAATTATTTACCCCATCTATGTTAATTCTAAATCTCAAGCTTTAAGTTTGAAAAGTAATTTTAACATTAAACCTGACTCATATTTCTGGGATAAATCCCACTTTGTCTTGATGTAGTATCCTTTTTGTTCATGGCTGGATCTGACTTGTTAATATTTTGTTGAGAGCTTTTGAATCTATTGACAAGTGTATTTATGGTTTTCTTGTCATGCTTCTGGCTGGTTTTGGTATCATAGTAATGCTGTTGTTGTGAGATGAATTGATTAAGTATCCCCTCCTCTTCCTTTATTTTCTTAAAGAGTTTGTGTGAATTTGCTATTGTTTTTTTTAAATATTCAGTAGAATTCAGTGATGCCATCCGGACCTGGAGTTCTCTTTATGAAAATACTTTTTTTTTTTTTTTTGCCCATGCCATGTGTACCTCGTGGGATCTTAGTTCCCCGATCACAAATGGAACCCGTGTCTCTGCAATGGAAGTACACAATCTTACTTAACCACTGGACTGCCAGGGAAGTCCCCGTGAGAATATTTTTACTTTTTAAATTTTTAAAATACTGTCTATTAATATATATATATCAGATCAGATCAGTCGCTCAGTTGTGTCCAGCTCTTCGTGACCCCATGAATCGCAGCACGCCAGGCCTCCCTATCCATCACCAACTCCCGGAGGTCACTCAGACTCACATCCATTGAGTCAGTGATGCCATCCAGCCATCTCATCCTCTGTCGTCCCCTTCTCCTCCTGCCCCCAATCCCTCCCAGCATCAGAGTCTTCTCCAATGAGTCAACTCTTTGCATGAGGTGGCCAAAATATTGGAGTTTCAGCTTTAGCATCATTCCTTCCAAAGAAATCCCAGGGCTGATCTCCTTCAGAATGGACCGGTTGGATCTCCTTGCAGTCCAAAGGACTCTCAAGAGTCTTCTCCAACACCACAGTTCAAAAGTGTCAATTCTTTGGCACTCAGCCTTCTTCACAGTCCAGCTCTCACATCCCTACATGACCACAGGAAAGACCATAGCCTTGACTAGGCGAACCTTTGTTGGCAAAGTAATGTCTCTGCTTTTGAATATGCTAGGTTGGTCATAACTTTCCTTCCACGGAGTAAGCGTCTTTTAATTTCATGGCTGCAGTCACCATCTGCAGTTGATTTTGGAGCCCAGAAAAATAAAGTCTGACACTGTTTCCACTGTTTCCCCATCTGTATATATATATATTTGGCTGCACTAGGTCTTAGTCATGGCATGGGGGACCTTCAGTCTTTGCTGCAGCATCAGAGTTCTTTAGTTGTGACATACGAACTCTTAGTTGTGGCTTGTGGGATCTAGTTTCCCTACCAGGGATCAAACCCAGGCCCTCTGTATTGGGAGCGCAAAGTCTTAGCCACTGGGCCACAAGGGGAGTCCTGAGAATATTTTTAACCTATGGAATTCTATTTGTATGGCTATAGGATGATTCAGGTTTTCTGTTTCTTCTTTTGTTAGTTTTAGTCTGTTTTGTACCTCTTAAGAAATTTGTTCATTTTATATAAGTTGTTGGAATTGTTAGCATTAAGTGGTTAATAATTTTTCCTTGTGTCTTCCTAATATCCATAAGATCTGTAATAATATTTTCTCTTTCATTTTTGATATTGGTAATTTCTGTTTTCTCTCTTTTTGAAAGTTTTAAAATAATTTGAATAATGATATTCACTTGCATACTGCATAATTATAAATGCTAAGAAGCAAACTTGATGTAATAAGTCTTAAGTACTACAGAAAGTCACACTTGTAGATTTAGTACCAAGGAAATTATAAGAATATTGGAGTTTCTTGAGGTTGAAAGGAATTAAACATTAGTTAATCAACAGCAGTGATAAATACTTGGTCATGATAACTCAGTACAGGATTCTTGGCCCGTGGTGCTATGCTAATGCTAATTCACTTCAGTCGTGTCCGACTCTGTGAGACCCCATAGACGGCAGCCCACCAGGCTCCCCCATCCATGGGATTCTCCAGGCAAGAACACTGGAGTGGGTTGCCACCTCCTTCTCCAATGCATGAAAGTGAAAAGTGAAAGTGAAGTCGCTCAGTCATGTCTGACTCTTATCGACCCCATGGACTGCAGCCTAACAGGCTCCGCTGTCCACGGGATTTTCCAAACAAGAGTACTGGAGTGGGGTGCCATTGCCTTCTCCGTGGCCCATGGTAATTGTTGAATTAATAAGTAGATAAACATCTTTATTACAGAATGAGGAAAACTAGATTAATACTAGATGAATATTCATGGAATTCACTGCAATTTGATCAGTCTTCCACATTGCCACATGTATTATTTTTCTAAAATACAGATATGCTTTTGTAAATTCCTAAATTAAAAACTTGCAGGGGTTTTCCATTGTCTTAATGATCCATTTGAATGATATACAGTGGCATACATAGCTTCTTTTACCATGGTCACATTTATTCAGCCTTACTTCTTACCTCTTTCTCTGATATATTTCATCTATCCTAGATAGCATATTAAAAAGCAAAGACATTACTTTACCAACAAAGTTCTGTATAGTTAAAGCTGTGGTTTTTATAGTAGTCATGTATGGATGTGAGAGTTGGACCATAAAGAAAGTTGAATGCTGAAGAATGATACTTTTGAACTGTGGTGTTGGAGAAGACTCCTGAGAGTCCCTTGGACAGCAAAGAGATCAAACCAGTCAATCCTAAAGGAAATCAGTCCTGAATATTCATTGGAAGGACTGATGCTGAAGCTCCAATACTTTGGCCACCTGATGTGAAGAACTGACTCATCAGAAAAGACCCTGATGCTGGGAAAGATTAAAAGCAGGAAAAGGGGATGACAGAGGATAAGATGGTTGGATGGCATCACCAACTCGATGGACATGAATTTGAGCAAGCTCCAGGAATTGGTGATGGACAGGGAAGCCTGGCGTGCTGCAGTCCATGGGTCTCAAAGAGTCAGACATGACTGAGCGACTGAACTGAGCTGAACTGATCCTAGACACATTCCTTTCACTAATTTATTTTGCCTCAGGTCACCATACTCATGTTGTTCTCTTTCACCTGAATTTTTCTTTCTTCCTTTAAAGCCAAACTTGAAGGTCATGTCATATGCATTTTTTCCTTGTCTCACTCCCGGAATAATTTATAGTCTTTTTTTCAGTTCTTCCATGGCATTTGTCCATCCCTCTAGTCTGTTATAACATGTGTCACAATTAATCAGGTTTACATGGCTTAGAATCCCAGGGACAGGGGAGCCTGGTGAGCTTCCGTCTGTGGGGTCGCACAGAGTCGGACACGACTGAAGCGACTTAGCAGCAGCAGCAGCAGCACATGGCTTAGTGGCTGCTCCCTAACAAATAGAAGCTCTTTGAGGACAGTGATTATCTTATTCACTTTTTTACTCCAAATTTCTAGCAATGCTTTGAGTATTGTAGGCACTCAGCAAATGTTACCTGATGCACAGACACATGATAATTACACAGTTCAAAATCAGACTCATTCAAAGAATAAAGTAGAATTTTACAGAGGAAAACACTGTACTTTAGTCTGGGAAAACACCACCAGTCTGGATCAACTAATTTACAAATATAAGTCTTTTTTTCACAAGGGAAAAAAATCCAAGTGTAAGTTCAGCTGGAAAAGGATTATCATTTTCATGTACAAAAGAAACTACACTCATCAAAACAATTATAAAATAATTGGAGGTTATACTTAGCTGCTGAATGAACAGCACGAGTATACTGTTAATTCTGCAGGTCAACGTTATGACCTCAGATGTGAGTTTGCAAATGGATTAATACTGCACTATAAATGTAACTCTGAATGTGTTGGAAAATTGCTACAAGGTGTTCTGGGACAGAGACATGGTAATATCATTAAGGTCTACCAACAGACTAGTCCTTCTGCTGTTTGATGCTGCTGCTAAGTCGCTTCAGTCGTGTCCGACTCTGTGCGACCCCATAGACGGAAGCTCACCAGGCTCCCCTGTCCCTGGGATTCTCCAGGCATAGGCCTATAAAATTATAGTGGTTATTGGTATTCCCATTTTGCTAAGCATAAATATTATAAGAAACACACAGAAGGGAAGCAAATATGTAGGCGAGATTAAGAAACCAAAAGAAAAGTGACATTTACATTATGTCAAAATAATGAAATCATCATCTCAATGACTCCATTTAATTATCAGTCATTTAAGAACATAGCCAAGTTAGATATTTCAAGGAACTGCATTTATCATGTGTTTGCATTGCCCTCAGTCACTAAGTCTTGTCCAACTCTTTGTGACCCCATGGACTGTAGCCCACCAGGCTCCTCTGTCCATGGAATTTTCCAGGCAAGAATACTGGAGTGGGTTGCCATTTCCTTCTCCAGGGGGTCTTCCTGACCCAAGGATCAAACCCACGTCTCCTGAGCCTTCTGCATTGGCAAGCATATTCTCTACCACTGAGCCACCAGGGAAGCTTTGCATTAGTTCCAAACACAAATTTCTGCAAACAACAAAACCTTTTCTCCTAAATATAGTACATTATTATGAATCACACTAAAGCATAGTTTTCTACATTTTATCCAGACAAGCAAAACCAAAGGACATGATCTACTCCTGTGAGTAATAGTGGTTCATTACAGTGTTTCCGTGCAATCTGAGGAATAAGTACCCATCCCCCATCACACTAAGAATCATTTTAATAGGGCATTTTAGTGATGACAGTCATTTATTCTCCTCCATACATGCTTCTTGGAGATTTGACCCTCCATAACGTGGGAAGAGACAGACCTTTATATCACATGTTCCCGCAGAAACTATGCATTAGATGCTTGAACAGGAATTGACCCAGAGACTGTGAATGGCCGCAGGAGCTAGATGAATAAAGTCGTATAGCCACCATAGATGCCACTACTTTGGGATATTCATTGTAGGCTGCGTGTGTATGATAAACAGCAGGGAGCACTAAGAGAGGGAGCACTGAGAGAGAGAGCGTGTGGCTTTGGAAAGACGGAGGACTAGAGAAATAATTGGCCATGGGCTCTGAGAGCTTGCTAGTTCTTAGTCCATCCCAGCTATGAAACTCAGTGATTTCTCTTGCCCTTGGATTCTGCATCCTTCTTGGATTCAGTCTTCACTTACGCTTTCTCCAGTGTGTCTGTTTCTTATACATCAGGACAGAGGATTAAAAAATATATTAGTAAGTGTCAATATATTTTAATGTTTTAAGATCTGATTGATCTGACAACTATAAACACAATTTATCTATCAAAATACTGTCAACATAAGAAGGATTGCCAAACATTTTCAGCATATTTAATCTTTATTGAGGCCTAGAAAAGAAGGATTTGAAGTTTGTAATATTCCTAATTTCAGCTCATCTTTCAGAGTCATGGGTTTCCCTCGTGGCTCAGCTGGTAATGAATCAGCCTGCAATGTGGGACACCTGGGTTTGATCCCTGGATTGGGAAGATCCTGTGGAGAAGGAAAGCGATGCCCTCTCCAGTATTCTGGTCTGGAAAAGTCCATGGACTGTATAGTCCATAGGGTCGCAAAGAGTCAGACACGAGTGAGCAACTTTCACTTTTCCGAGTCATAAATCAGTGAGTTGTGTTTAATAAAACAGGCAGTGGGCCAGATTTGACCTCTGGTCATAATTTGCTGACCCCTGGATTAAACAATTATAAACCCATATGCCTAATCAACTTCGTCTTAGTGTTGGGTTTTCCAGTGATTCTCTGAAGTCTTCTAAATTCATTCAGTGTTTTTCAGACTCATGTTTTTTAGTTTATAAAATGAGATTGTGATAATAATACTAATTGACCTCATAGAATTTAATGAATAATATTTAATTAATCAGATCAAATGAGATTAACTATAATAAAGTAGTAAATACAGTGCCTTGTTCAAAATTTATTCAACAAATATTGTCTGTGTCAGACTTTATTTAAGCACTGGAGAGATATCAGGGGAGAAAAAGTAGTAACAAATGGCATCATTATAGGAAATGGAACAGTGGAGAGAAGTTCATAAACTCTATATATTTTACTGACCAATCATCCATTAAATAAGAAACTTTTAAAAATTTAAAACACTGATAAATTAACTTCCAGGAGCTATAAATAGCCCTATAACAAGAGGAGGAAAAAAAAAACACATTCTAACTGCTAATAAATACGATTTAGTATCATGTTTTATACGGGGAAGGCAATGGCAACCCACTCCAGTACTCTTGCCTGGAAAATCCCATGGATGGAGGAGCCTGAAAGGCTCCAGTCCATGGGGTCGCTAAGAGTCGGACACGACTGAGCGACTTCACTTTCACTTTTCACTTTCATGCATTGGAGAAGGAAATGGCATCATGTTTTATATTAAAAATGTATTTAATATGTTAGTAAAATGTATTTTGCTTCTTTGTTAAAAAACTACAATTCCAACCAGTCAATTTAGATTGATTCTGTTCAAAATAAAGAATCTTACCACCTGTGTGCTAGATAGAGTCTAGGTGGCTTTAGTTAAGTTTCTAATAAAGTCTTGACTGGTGAGACTAAAGATATAAAAGGATCAGGAAGCCACAAGCCTCCCTCCTGTGTTTCTTGCAGATAAAGGTCAAGGGTCAAATGAAAGAGAGGCTTATATCATTGTTCTCTTAGCACAGACTGAAGTTATCTTCCAGATTACAGATGAAGTTATTGCAGATAAGATAAAGGAGTTATCCCAGGCACTGTGGAACAACAAGCCTCCAGAATCCAAGAAATCCTTACACTTTGTGCTCCCAAGTTATGGGGTTCTTGAAACATCAGTGTATTTATTTGGCACCTTTGTTAAGAGTTCAAGCGTCTCAGTGAATCATGTATTCCTTTTAGTCTCTGCAGAATCCTGAGGGGAAAACAGGGGAGATGGGCGAGAAAAAGAGGGAGAATATTTCCATTTCGCAAAAGAGGAAAATTTAGTCAGAGATTTCATTTCTGATGGGAATGTAAACTGCTCTGCCCTGATAGTGAACCTTTTGAGTTAGGCTGCTGTCTGCTCTAAATCAGTCACCTAAGGGGCCGGCCAGGCAGCTATTGGGAAATGCTCTGAAAGGCTTTGATGCTTGCTTCTTTCTCTTCCATTTGGAAACATAAATTGCTCTCAAAAGAGGTTTCTGGTAAGCTGGGCTAATGCATCTGGTCAGCAGCAGCTTAATTACCTGGTAGGATCATTTAAATGCAGATTCCAAGGCCCCACCCCAACTCACTGAATTCGAAACTCTGAGGTGTGAGCATGTGAGTATGTATGTTTGTGTGTGTGTAGAGAAAGGTGTGTTGGGGGTTGGAGGATTTGTGAGAGTGACTAGGATTCTGCATTTTTTCCCTAGATTCCAAAGTTAGTTGTTAAGCAAAGGGAAGAAAAAAGCTTCAGGAATGCTTTTCTTTTTTCTTTTATTTTGGCTTGCAAGATCTTAGTTCCCTGACCAGGGACTGAACCCTGGGCCCTTGGCAGTAAAGGCATGGAGTCCTAAGCGGTGGACCACCAGGAAATTTCCTCGAAATTCTTTTCTAACTAATCCTCCCCCACAACACTTCTCAGTTCCTGTCAGTATAAGGGTCACTCTGTGCAAAGCTGCCAATGTGTTTACAGACTGTGTGCTGTACTTCTGGAGAAACTTTCCTGGCTAGAAGTTTTGACAATGATGGAGCTGGTCTGTGGAATTTCTCTAAATCAGAACTGGCCACGCTGGGCAGGATAAAGGAGATAGGGCTAGGCTATTGGAGATAAAAAGCAGGGTTGTTTGTTTGTGTTTAATTTTTTGGCTGCACACATATCATGTGGGATCTTATTTCTCCAACCAGAGACTGAACCCACACCCCACTGCATTGGAAACATGGAGTCTTAACTACTGAAATGCCAAGTGAGTGAGTGAAGTCACCCAGTCGTGTCCGACTCTGCGACCCCATGGACTGTAGCCCACCAGGCTCCTCCATCCATGGGATTCTCCAGGCAAGAATACTGGAGTGCGTTACCATTTCCTTCTCCAGGGGATCTTCTCAACCCAGGGATCGAATCCAGGTCTCCCGCATTGCAGGCAGATGCTTTAACCTCTGAGCCACCAGGGAAGCTCTAAGGAAGTCCCTAAATAGCAAATATTTTAACTTGGGATCCACAGCTCCACCCAAAGAGTCCATGGATGGCAAAGTGCAAGTTGCTCAGTTGTGTCCGACCCTTTGCGACCCCATGGACTATACAATCCATGGAATTCTCTAGGCCAGGATACTGGAGTGGGTAGCCTTTCCCTTCTCCAGGGGATCTTCCCAACCCAGGGATCGAACACAAGTCTCCCGCATTGCAGGCAGATTCTTTACCAACTGCGCTATCAGGGAAGCCCAAAACATTTACATTTTTATTTTCACTCACTTTTAACTGAGAATGAGCATTTCTTTCTACTGTGAATTTGGCAACAAACCACATTAGTGTTCGAAGTATCCATGATTCTTTGTCACCAACAGAAAGCACAGATGTTCCTGTATCACATTTTAGTTGTCATGGATAGCTTGAAATATTATTTACACTCATCAAAACTTCAAATTACAGTTGTTTTCAGACTTGTCATAGACCTTTTTAAAGGTATTAGTAAGGGAACACAAATATCACACATTAAAAAAGTATTTTTAGAAATGTAGTTCAATATGGTTGGTTGCATTTGTCATCTCATACCTTTACTCTTTAGAAACATTATCCTGAGAAATGGTCCGTAGGCTTCAACCTTTCCAGAGTAATTTTCTGAACATATGACTTCACATATGATTGCCAAAGAAGTCCTTGGAATTTAAGTAAAGTTAAGAAACCCTGGTCTCAAGGAACCCAAAACCATCAAAAGGCTTTGAAACAGTGAGAATGAACATTTTGAGATTTTGGTTGGTTTTACTTTGTGTTAATAGTTGTAATATACTGAAGATTTCCCAAGTACTACCTATACCTTTCAGACTAAGCACAAAGTCTTTTTTTTTTTTTTCTTTTTTAGTTATTTACTTATTTGGCTGCACTGGGTCTTAGTTGCACATGGGATCTTTTTAAATGTGGGATCTAATTCTCGGACCAGAGATGGAACCCAAGCCCCCTGCATTGGGAGTGTGGAGTCTTAGCCACTGAATCATCAGGGTGATCCCCTAAGCACAAAGTCTTATTCTTGTCCCTTTAACCAGGGTCATAACTAACCCAGTTAACCAATGGAATCTACCCTTTGTGGCCCTGAATGATGATCTTGATATAGGGTGCCCTGTAGTCCTACTGTTGTCTGACTGGCTGTTCTTTTGTTCTTTATTTGTATCATGGGCTTCCCTGATGGCTCAGATGTAAAGATTCTGTGCATTGCAGGAGACCTGGATTCAATCCCTGGGTCAGGAATATCCCTGGAGAAAGGAATGACAACCCACTCCAGTATTCTTGCCTGGAAAATCCCATGGACAGAGAGGAGCCTGATTGGCTATAATCCACGGGGTCACAAAGAGTTGGACATGATTGAGAGACAAACACATTAATTCAACAAGTGTTCTTTGGCCTCGTCTATATATGATGCTTTCTGTTCCTCATGGAAGGAATAGAAGAGAATTATGAGGCATGTTTCCTGCCCCTAGCATAAGCTCTGGTACTTGAGGCTATGTACTTAGGGGTTAAGTATGTGAGCACAAATACCTGGGTTCAGATCTTTTCTTTTACTTGCTTAGTGACCTTGGGAAAATGGTTCTGTGTGCCTCTGTTTCTTCATCTGTCAAGTGAAGATAATGGTTGGGTGCATTCAGGAGAGTACTTTGTATATTGTAAGCATGCAAATTTTGTAGTTGTTATCCAAAATATAGAACTTGGGGTCACAGTCCAAACTCCTGAATTGGAATCTCTGGAGTCTTGGCCACATTCAGTTTACCAAGGTCCATGGGTGATTTTGATATACTTTAGAGCAGTATTTCTCAACATATTTTTCATTATTGCCCGCTAAGAAACCATTTTAGACATTTTCCCCTTAACTGCTCCCTCCCCATGAAATTTTAGTACCATAGATGTATACTATTTATCTGCTTATATATTGGGCCTTTTGAAAATGATAAACCATTGTAATATCTAGGATTTTTCTACCCCAACCTTACCCTAAGGACCAATTTTAGCCCTCCTGATTGAGAACATGTGCTTTAAAATTGTGACTTCTCAATCTTGGCTGGACGTTAGAATGAAGTAAAGAAGGTTTTAAAAAATATCCATGCCTATGACAAACCCCCAGTTAAATTAGAACCTTTGGGGATGGGACACAAATAAGATTGTCTTTTTAAAGATCCCTGGGTAATTCCAATATGCAGCCAGGACTGAGACCCACTGCTTTAGAGTTTGAGATCTCCTTAGTAAAGTAATGCTCAAAATTCTCCAAGCCAGGCTTCAGCAATATGTGAACCGTGAACTTCCTGATGTTCAAGCTGGTTTTAGAAAAGGCAGAGGAACCAGAGATCAAATTGCCAACATCCGCTGGATCATGGAAAAAGCAAGAGAGTTCCAGAAAAACATCTATTTCTGCTTTATTGACTATGCCAAAGCCTTTGACTGTGCAGATCACAATAAACTATGGAAAATTCTGAAAGAGATGGGAATACCAGACCACCTGATCTGCCTCTTAAGAAATCTGTATGCAGGTCAGGAAGCAACAGTTAGAACTGGTCATGGAACAACAGACTGGTTCCAAATAGGAAAAGGAGTACGTCAAGGCTGCATATTGTCACCATGTTTATTTAACTTATATGCAGAGTACATCATGAGAAATGCTGGACTGGAAGAAACAGAAGTTGGAATCAAGATTGCCGGGAGAAATATCAATAACCTCAGATATGCAGATGACACCACTCTTATGGCAGAAAGTGAGGAGGGGCTAAAAAGCCTCTTGATGAAAGTGAAAGTGGAGAGTGAAAAGGTTGGCTTAAAGCTCAACATTCAGAAAACAAAGATCATGGCATCTGGTCCCATCACTGCATGGGAAATAGATGGGGAAACAGTGGAAACAGTGTCAGACTTTGTTTTTCTGGGCTCCAAAATCACTGCAGATGGTGACTGCAGCCATGAAATTAAAAGACGCTTGCTCCTTGGAAGGAAGGTTATGACCAACCTAGATAGCATATTCAAAAGCAGAGACATTACTTTACCAACAAAGGTTCGCCTAGTCAAGGCTATGGTCTTTCCTGTGGTCATGTATGGATGTGAGAGCTGGACTGTGAAGAAGGCTGAGCGACGAAGAATTGATGCTTTTGAACTGTGGTGTTGGAGAAGACTCTTGAGAGTCCCTTGGACTGCAAGAAGATCCAACCAGTCCATTCTGAAGGAGATCAATCCTGGAATTTCTTTAGAAGGAATGATGCTAAAGCTGAAACTCCAATATTTTGGCCACCTCATGCGAAGAGTTGACTCATTGGAGAAGACTCTGATGCTGGGAGGGATTGAGGGCAGGAGGAGAAGGGGACGACAGAGGATGAGATGGCTGGATGGCATCACTGACTCGATGGATGCGAGTCTGAGTGACCTCCGGGAGCTGGTGATGGACAGGGAGGCCTGGCGTGCTGCGGTTCATGGGGTCGCAAAGAGTCGGACACGACTGAGCGACTGATCTGATCTGATCTACAGGAGATTAAAATCTGATTGGCAAAGTGAAAGTCACTCAGTTGTGTCTGACTCTTTGCAACCCCATGGACTGTACAGTCCATAGAATTCTCTAGGCCAGAATACTGGAGTGGGTAGCCATTCCCTTCTCCAACAGATCTTCCCAACCCAGGGATTGAACCCAGGTCTCCCGCATTACAGGAGAATTCTTTGCCAGCTGAGTCACCAGGGAAGTCCCTGGTTGGCAAAAAGGACCTACAAACATGAACATAAACAATGGAGCAATGAAGGGACCAGTGAATGCTACAGGAGTTCAGAAAAGGAGAAGCTAATACAGGGTGTTCTGAATCGGAGAAGCTGCTGCTGCTGCTGCTGCTGCTCTAAGTCGCTTCAGTCGTTTCTGACTCTGTGCGACCCCATAGACGGAAGCCCACCAGGCTCCCCCGTCCCTGGGATTCTCCAGGCAAGAACACTGGAGTGGGTTGCCATTTCCTTCTCCAATGCATGAAAGTGAAAAGTGAAAGTGAAGTCGCTCAGTCCTGTTTGACTCTTAGCAACCCCATGGACTACTGGGTAACCTATACTTAGAATGAGATCAGGATCTGGAAAAAGCAATGGAAGGGAAATTTCAAATGTGGAGAGAACATGGTCAAAGGTATAAAAAGGACATAGGGTGTTCAGGTGATATCGTGGATTTAATGGTGGCATCCCAAAAGATATATTCGCCTGGAATCTTTGAATATGATTTTATTTGCATAAAGTATGTTTATAAATATAACTGAGTTCAGAATCTCGAGATGAGATGATGCTGGATTAGAGTGGACCTAGAAGAGAAGCGCTGGAGAAGGCGTTGGCGACCCACTCCAGTACTCTTGCCTGGAAATCCCATGGGCGGAGGAGCCTGGTAGGCTGGAGTCCATGGGGTCGCTAAGAGTCAGACACGACTGAGTGACTTCACTTTCACTTTCCTGCATTGAAGAAGGAAATGGCAACCCATTCCAGTGTTCTTGCCTGGAGAATCCCAGGGACGGGGGAGCCTGGTGGGGGAGCCTGGTGGGCTGCCGTCTATGCGATAGCACAGAGTCGCACATGACTGCTGCGACTTAGCAGCAGCAGCAGAAAAGAAGGGCACTCAGACAAGGCCGTGGAAAGACATAGGCAGAAGTTGGAAAGGGACATGTTTACAAGCCAAGGAACATGAGGGATTTTGCCAGCAACATTGAAAGCTGGAAGGAGCAATGAAGGATTCTCCAGTAAACCCTTAGTAGGAAACACAGCTCTGCTGAAAACTTGATTTGAAACTTCTTGCCTCCAGAAATGCAAAAGAACATATTTCTGTTGTTTTCAGCCACCTGGTTTGTAGCAATTTGTCACGGCAGCCCTAGGAAGCTAATACAGGGGACAATGAGGAAACCAATCTGATAGAGTAAAGGAACTGTAGTAAGAGTGGAAAATAAAATTGGAAATATAGGGTGGTTCCAAACAGGAAAGCCATTGTTTGCACAGTATACTGCCTGCAATGAGAACAATTAGAGGTCTGGGGTAAGAAAGTGCAACCTGATAAAAAACAATGTTATTAGAGAATTAATCTAGTAATTAGTACAGTTTAACCTACAGGAGTAAATACAGTTAGGGAAAACACTTACAATTATAATAAAATTAAGTAAGGAAGTAAGAAAGATTTGGATTAGTAAAATGGCTTTTGGAAAGAAAACTAAAGAAATAGTTCATACAGTAAAGTTCACTGAACAACAAGGAAGGCCTTGATACCTGATCTGTACGGCAATGAAGAAGAGGAATGTTTCAAAAATGACTTCTAAGATTTGAATTTGAGTAAATGATGTATATTCCATCTAGAATCAAATGATACACTGACTTTTACTAAGTTATTTAAATTTTTTTATTAGCAACTTCATTGAGGTATATTTTACATATAAAATTTACCTATTTCAAGTGATTTTTGAATCCAGTGATTATTTTAATAAATTCGCCAAGTGGTGCAAACATCACAATAAATCAGTTTTAGAACATTTTCATCCCCCTAGTAAGATCCCTCATTCTAATTTATAGTTAATCCTAGCTTGTGCTGCTGCTGCTGCTTAGTTGCTTTAGTGGTGTCTGACTCTTTCCTACCCTATGGACTGTAGCCCGCCAGGCTCCTCTGTCCATGGGATTCTCTAGGCAAGAGTACTAGAGTGGGTTGCCATGCCCTCCTCTAGGGGATCTTGCCAGCCCAGGGATGGAACCCAGGTCTCCTGCATTGTAGGGAGAGTCTTTACTGCTGAGCCACCGGGGAAGCCCAATCCTAGCTAGTACCTCCAGCCAAATTCTACTTTCTTTCTCTATAAATTTGCCCTTTTTTGGGGAAATTTTATAAAAATGGAGTTTCATAATATGTGGTCCCTGTCTGGCTTATTTAATTTTATGTGATGTTTTTGAAGCTCATCGATTACCTGGTTCCTATTTATTGCTGAATATCATTCCACTATGTGGATAGAGCACCTTTTGTATACCCATTCAATAGTTGATAGACATTTGGGTTGGTTCCAGTATGTGTTGGTATGAACATTCTGGTGCAGGTCTTTGTGTGGACAGGTGCTCATCTCTCTTGGGTAGATACCTAACAGTAGAATTTTTGGGTTGTGTGGGAATTTTATATTTAACTTTTTAAGAAACTGACAAATTGTTTTCCAAAGTGGCTGTATCAATTACATTCTTCTCTACTCTGGATGAGGGTTCTCATTTCTTCACATCCTGGTCAACATTTGTTATTGTCTGTCTTCTAACCATTCTAGTGGGTATAAAATGGTATCTCACTGTGGTTTTACTTTGCATTTCTCTGAGGAATAATGATGTTGAGCATCTCTTCATGTACCTACTAGCTATTTATATGTCTTTTTTGGTGAACTCTCTGTTTATGTCTTTGCCCATTTGTTGATTGAGTTTTTTTGTCTTATTGAGCTATACGAGCTCTCTATATAGCTCAAGTCCTTAATCTGATATGAAGTTTGCAAATGTTTCTCCTAGTCTGTTGCTTCTCTTTTCGTTTTTGTAATGATGTATTTTGAAGTACCACAAGTTTTTAATTTTTATAAGGTCTAGTTTGTTATTTTTTCTTGTATTGTGCACTATGCTTTAGCTGTCATAGCTAAGAAATCTTTGCCTAACCCCAAATCTTAAAGATTTTCTCCTAAATTTTCATCTAGTTACTGTTTTCACTTTTGCATTTAAATCTTTGACACATTTTGAGTTACTTTTTGTATATGATGTGATATGAGGCCCTAAGTTAAATTTTGCATTCAGTTGTCCAAACACCACTTGTTGAACAGAATCTTCCCCAGTGAACTGCCTTGGAGCTTTTGTCAAAACTCAGCTGACAGTAAATACAATGATTTATTTCTAGACTATCAATTCTGTTCCACTGATCTATGTCTGCATTTATGCCAGTACCACACTGTCTTAATAACTGTAGTTTTATGGTAAGTTTTTAAATTGGGAAGTCAAAGTCCTACAAATTATTCTTTTTCAAAATCATTTTGGTTATTCTAGATGTTTTGTATTTTCATATAAATTTCTGCAACCAAATGTCAATTTCTGCAAAGAAAAAAATCCTGCTGAAACTTTGATTAAGAATTACAGTGAATCTATGGATCAATTTGGGGAGAAAAATCACCTTAGAATACTTAGCCTTTCTTTCCATGGACCTGGACTATCTCTCCATTTATTTTTATTTTCTTCAGCAAAGTTTAAAAAAATTTAGGTGTACAAGTCTTATATTTCTCTTGTTAAATTTATTCCTAAGTATTTTTTCTTGTGATGCTATTTTGAATAGGATTGTATTAATTTTATTACTAAGTTGTTCATTTCCACATGTAGAAATGTATTATTCCACCTACTGCCTAATAAATACTTTTTAAATTAATGGATTGACATGTGAATGAGCAAGAGGAAAATTTTTAGCCTAAGAGAACGATGGAAACTTAAAGATATATTTATACAACATAAACTTGATATTTCAGTTTAACGTTTGTGAAGGTCCGTAATGTATATAGTTTATGGCAGAGTCTATAATATCTACTTCATACAGTGGTAGTAAAGGTTGAAATAGATAAATAGCATATGTGAAGTTCCTGGCATACCTACAGACTTCAAATGCTCAAGGGCTGGTATTCAGAAGGGAAATGTTGTGTTCAGAAGTGAAGTTGGCTTAGTGCTTATGTTTTTTGTCAATCTGGGGGTTCACTGGGGTTGTCAGGGCTGTCCCTTATAAATACTGAGGCTCTCCTAACTACTTTTTTTCTCAGTTGGATCTTTCTCCTGCTGCTTCTTTACTCTCAGTCTTCCTTTCCATTCTCTCCACTTGTCAATTTGAATGGTAATTGTTAATATTTGTTAATAATTGTTACTATTTCACACAAAAGCTTTTAGAACTTAGTTGATGCATTTCTCTATTATAGAGTTTTTTATTGCCTTAGCTGGAACAGCATCGATTTTTTTTTAATCTTGCACTTTTTTTTTAATAAGTGAGGTGTGATTTATTTATTTGGCTGCACTAAATCTTGATTGCAGCACAGGGGATCTTTGATCTTCATTGTGGCATGCAGAATCTTTTAGCATGCAAACTCTTAGTTTTGGCATATGGAATCTAGTTCCCTGACCAAGGTCAAACCCAATCCCCCTGCATTGGGAACACAGAGTCTTAGCCACTGGACCACAGGGAAGTCCCCATCTTGTACTCTTTTTGGATGAGAGAAACTTTATTCATTTATGTCTTCATGCATTCATTCATCATTTTCCATTTATGGAGTCCTTACTATCTGGTATGTTCTGTGCTAGCTGAAAAGTGATTCCACAGAAACAAATGGTCAGGATAAATCTTTTGCAATTTACTGAATAGAAAAGACTGAGTCTTTCCAGACTAGAGGAAGAAACACTGCTGGTGGCCTCAGAAAATATTGCTCAGATCAGGACAAACCAAAGCCATGCAATAGTCTGCTGCTTCATTGAGTTCCCTCTCTGGGTTAGGAATTTTTAAAAAAATTATAGCATCTGGCTGATTTTTCTGCTCAAAGGGACGTTTGAGTGATGCACAAAATTGTGGAATCAAGTAACTTTTTTTTTTTTTTTTTTAAGATTTCTTCTTCAAATTTAAAATACTAGCCTGAGATCTTCCACTAAGGAACTGTGTGACATTGGGAAAGTCACTTCACTTCCCTGTACTGACAGGTCAGGCTACATGATCTTAGAGGACTTTTCCAACTCTAGATTCTGTTTTCCAATTTTTCTTAAGTCCTTTAACCATGAGTTTGTGAGTGGTAGAGAAGCAAGGGAGGGAACAAGGAAGTCTTTTTCAGATGCCTTTGTGTCAGGATATGGGTCATCCAAATAAATAAGTGACTGAAGAATAAATGACTTCACTTGTTGGTGATATGGAATAAGGAACTAGGCATGCTTGGCTATATCCCTTTTCTCCTTTTTTACTTTTGATGCTGGAAGCATCATTTCTGGTTGGCTTTTCAATGTCTGAAGTTTGTTTTAGGCCTGTGGTTTTTCACTTTTGCATTTGACTTGATGGATAAATCTGTCTAATTCAGGGCTTCAGCATTAGGATGTCCATTGTTCCTCACCTAGTCTTTACCAGTTATGACGATTGTGGTGGTGGTAATGATGATGATTGTAATAATAATACAGGTGATATGTTGTTCTTCATTGACCTGATATCTTTTGATTCAAAACTCAAATGAGGGGACTTCTCTGGTGGTCCAGTGGTTGAGACATTGCCTTCCAGTGCTGGGGATGCAGGTTCAATCCCTGATCAGGGAGGCAAGATCCCACATGCCTCGTGGCCAAAAAAATCAGATATGAGACAGAAGCAATATTGTGACAAATTCAATAAATACTTTAAAATGACCCACCTTTTTTAAAAAAAAAACCCTCAAACTAGAAAAACAGTGCTATTTATCAGACCTTTACAAGTTTCAACCCATGTCCTTATCACTAATTATCTGATGAGATTTAGTAAAGAAAACAGCAGAGAGATGGCTTAAAGTTGCTCAAGAAATATTTTGCAAAGCCTTTGGAGGTGAAGATTACCAGGTACACAGACTTTGGAAAAGGAACTCAAGTGGCCAGTTTAGAATATTAGAGGAGCTTACCAAATGTGAATTGAGTGACTGCTCTCTTTTATACTTTAACATTAGTGGCTCCTCTCCCAGAACTGAATGGAAGTACTTCTGGAGTCAGTCAATCACTGCTGTCAGAATACAAGTGGTTCAGGTACTTTTAGCCATTACCCAAAGATATGAACAAAGCATTTGTAGTTTATCCTCAATTTACACTTTTAATTCCTATATTCTGTTTCATAGAAATTAATTATATTCGGTAAGAGAAGGAAGGACTTCCCTTGTGCCTCAGACAGTAAAGAATCTGCCTGCAATGCAGGAGACCTGGATTCGATCCCTGGGTTGGGAAGATCCCTTGGAGGAGGGCATGGCAACCCACTCCAGTATCCTTGCCTGGAGAATCCCCAAGAACGGAGGAGCCTGGTGGACTACAGTCCATGGGATCGCAAAGAGTTGGCCACAGTTGAGCAACTAAGCACAAGAGAAGAAATTGTTTTATATTTTATAGCTCATAAGCATTTTACTTTCATATTTAAAAGACAAATTGGAAAGGGAAATTCTGTATCCTAATTAGTGAGTATCCTGAAATGATTGTTCCAAATTATATATATGGGAAAATATCACTAATCCTGAGTATTTGGAGGGAGATCTACTTGGAATTGTCTCACTTTATTTTTGGGGAGCTCCAAAATCACTGCAGATGGTGACTGCAGCCATGAAATTAAAAGACGCTTACTCCTTGGAAGGAAAGTTATGACTAACCTAGATAGCATATTCAAAAGCAGAGACATTACTTTGTCAACAAAGGTCCTCTAGTCAAGGCTATGGTTTTTCCTGTGGTCATGTATGGATGTGAGGGTTGGATTCTGAAGAAAGCTGATCACCGAAGAACTGATGCTTTTGAACTGTGGTGTTGGAGAAGACTCTTGAGAGTCCCTTGGACTGCAAGGAGATCCAACCAATCCATTCTGAAAGAGATCAGCCCTGGGATTTCTTTGGAAGGAATGATGCTAAAGCTGAAACTCCAGTACTTTGGCCACCTCATGCAAAGAGTTGACTCATTGGAAAAGACTCTGATGCTGGGAGGGATTGGGGGCAGGAGGAGAAGGGGACGACAGAGGATGAGATGGCTGGATGGCATCACTGACTCTATGGATGTGAGTTTGAGTCAACTCCGGGAGTCGGTGATAGACAGGGAGGCCTGGTGTGCTGCGATTCATGGAGTTGCAAAGAGTCAGACACGACTGAGCGACCAAACTGAACTGAACTGGTTCTCTTCCTTGGTTAAATTCTTTTGGATTAATCTTAAATGTATACCTCTAGCTCCAGCTCTCTCTTGAGGCTCTCTGAACACGTATCTTTCTAACTGCTTGCTGCACCTCTCCAGATTAACAGCCTATTTTGAATTCAGTGGATTCAACTTCCAACCACAAAACCTTTTCTTCCTACTATGAATTGTTACCTCAGTTAAAGATAACATCGATCCCATGAGTTACTAGGCTTTGTCTGTGGGATGCTCATCTGCTCCTCCCTCTTCCTCTCTGGGACCCAGTCCTGGGAGTTTTTCTCAGAGTGCATTCTGCCTATATTCCTTCTCTGTTCTTACTGTCAATCCCTGGTACCACCACTGCTTATGCCTCACCCTGGCTATAGCGATGGCCTCCCATCCACCTTCTCCGCTCCATTCCGAACATTATGACAAAGTTTTCAGAGTAGTCTTGCTAAAATAAAAATTTAATAATGTCACTCCAGGAATCAAACATATTCAGTGTCCTCAAGACCTATAGAAGCGAGTTTAAAGTTGGTGGATGGTATATTTAGAGACATTCTCAGGAATTCCTGGTGGTCCAGTGGTTAGGACTTGGTGCTTTCATTGCCGAGACCTGAAGTTCGATTCCTGGTTGGGGAAATAGATCCTGAAAGTCACGTGGCATGGCCAAAAAATAGGTAAAGAAGCCCTTCTCATTCTGATTACTGTTGGTCTCTTAGCTGTATTTCACTCCATCCCTCCTTCTTCATAAAGCCTAAACTTTGTTTTTACCCAGGTTTGCCTCTCTCCAGTGACTCCTTCATGCCTCTCATCTCTGTGTGGACAGTTACTACTGCTGGTGTGGCTTTTCCTCCATCACTACCTTTTGTGTGACCTTACTGAAATACCACTACCTGCAACAGTCTTCTTCCATCACCATATCTGGAATCGTATTTTCCCCCTGTGGAACTTCTGAGTGTACCCTGCCCTTTTACCCCAGGAACTTCATTCCCATAAACTCCAAGCAAATGGGCTTCCAGCTGGGAGCAGCTGCCTGAGGACCTTCTACTTGCACCTGAAACCTGGGCAGACTTTGAGAGCCAGAACTTTTTATTTCCCAGTAGTAGGCGATGGCACCCCACCCCAGTACTCCTGGAACCCATGGACGGGGTCCTGGTGGCTCCAGTCCTGGGGTCCTCCCGCGGCGACTTCACCTTTCACTTCTCTTGGGGAGGAATGGCACCCACTCCACTGTTCTTGCCTGAGAATCCCAGGACGGAGAGCCCCCTGGGGTCGCACAAGTCGGACACGACTGAGCGACTAGAGCAGTAGCAGTGGTCTCAACGAATGAATTGGATCAAGCTAAAGGATGCTGCTGTCTGTGGGGTAGCACAGAGTCGGACACGACCGAGGCGACTTAGCAGTAGCAGTAGCAAAGGATAAAAACCTAGGTATCTTTGCTCCTCAGTTAGGGTAACTGAGGCATCTTCTGTACTGTGTCCCAGAGTTCCCCAAAAGGATTGAGTCCCAGCTGCTCACAGCAGGAATGTGCTCAATAATGCACCTTTTATTGCTTCTGCTTTGCTTCCTTGCCTAACTTCCCTCCTGCCCTGCTGGTGCTTTCTGTGACCTCCCAGATAAACCCATTTTCATGCACATTCTAGTCTCAGGCTTGGCCTTTGGTGGAACCCAACATAATACTCTGTCTGTGCTCTCTTAGCAGGCCGCTTAGGCTGTTCCTGTTATAACTTCCCTTACTTTGGGAAATATTCATTCAGGAATCTCTCTTGATCCTTGAGGTCAGGATCAAGATTTCCTTCCCATGTTCCTTTTAGCACCTATCATCATCTCTTACTTGAAGTAGGCACTCAACAACTAAAAGTTGACTGAAAGCATTAAATTTGCATTACAGAATGTAAAAGAAAGAAAAAGTTAACATTTCAATTACTTATCAGTAACTTTATAGCAGATTGATGACCATTTCTTACTTTAGGAGCTTTGTCCTAACAAACAGAACAAATTATTTGTGGCCTTCATTTCACACTATTTAAGATACCTGGTATTGAGAATCATATTTCCTCCATTTATCTGTCCTGTTTCACCCCCTGGCATCTAAGGTCAGTGAAGACAGGCCTTTGATTAATGCTTCTTTACAGTACCAGCCATACCTAGCTTGACATCCTGCACACAGTATGTACTCAACTCCAAAAATATTTTAAAATAAGGTTATGAATTATAAAGCACCTAAGTGTGCTTTAAAATGGTTTATTGTTTAACACAGTTTACATTTTAATAATCATCTTTATGAAACAGGAGGGAAACGGGCAGAACATAACCTCTAAAAAATGACATTAGCTCTTGAGGCTATGACATATACCAGATAGAACCAACTAGGTCCAAGAGGCTATGACATAAAGCAGTTAGAACCAACTAGGTCCAAGATGGCAGAAGATTAAACTTCCAATAAACTTGAACCTCATTATGTTATTGTTGCTGTCATGTCCGACTCTTGCAACCCCATAGACTGTAGCCTGTCAGGCTCCTCTGTCCATAGGATTTTGCAGGGAGGAATACTGAAGTTGCCATTTCCTGCTTCAGGGGATCTTCCTGACCCAGGGATCAAACCTGAGTCTCTTTAAGTCACCTGCATTGGCCAGCGGGTTCTTTACCACTAGCACCTCCTAAACTCATTAGTCTGTGAAATCACTCAGATCATAAAAACTAATTGGCCACCTGTTGCATAGAGCCTACTCATTGGAAAAGAGCTTGATGCTGGGAAAGATTAAGGACAAAAGGAGCAGGACGGGGACAGAGAATGAGATGGTTGGATTGCATCACTGACTCAATGGACATGAATTTGAGCCAACTCTGGGAAACAGTGAAGGACAGTGAAGCCTGGCGTGCTGCAGTCCATGGGGTTGAAAAGACTCAGACAAGACTGAACAGTTGAACAACCACCACCATGTTTCAGAGCTCCTTGCCTTCTGAGGGGGCCCACACTCTTCCTATGAAGTGTGTTTCTCCTTTGGCTATTTTTACTTTCCCAGGCGACCCCATGCCCTGGGGCTGCTCTTGCCTTTTGAGACATTCTTTCTATGGAATGAGTATCTCTCTAAATACCTATCACTTTGTCTCTCACTGAATTCTTTCTGCAATGAGACATCAAGTACCTGAAGTTCATTGAGTGTGTCATCTAAAAAACAGTGGGTTCAAGTCCCAACCTGGGTTCTGGATGAGTTCAAGTCCCAATTTGGGTTTTGGCTAGGTTCGAGTTCTGACCTGTGGGTTCAAGTCTCATCTGAGTTGTGCAGTTGCATGTATATTAGTTATTTTTGTGCCTATTATATAAAAGTGGTAACCCGGCAGAGTTCTATCATATTACTTATACAAGTTTTAAGTTGAAAGTGTCCAAATGAATGGGATTTATTGTATATGAAATTACTTAATTTTTGAAATCAAAATTAGTCTGAATATCCTAATTTTGTGGGTTTTACCCATCAGTTTCTCTTTTTACCATCACTCTAATGCAGCATTTATTCACATTAGCTCTCTCTGTTCACTCCAAAGAGGCAGTATAAAAATCTTGTAACTTTTCCTGCAGCCAGAATATCTAATTCACCATAACAGTCACAGCTGTGTGTGTTCCCTAGGCTGCTGTAGACATAACCCTTTAAAACTTAGTTTAGTTAAAGAAAATAGCACAAAACAATAGGGAGAAATTCAGTGTTGTAGGGCCTGGACCCTGTGATTTCTTTCTTATAAAGTGACTTTGTTTTTGGTATTTTAGCTTTATTTGAATCATAAGCATGTCTTGCTGCTGCTGCTGCTGCTGCTAAGTCTCTTCAATAGTGTCTGACTCTGTGCGACCCCATAGACGGCAGCCCACCATGCTGCCCCGTCCCTGTGATTCTCCTGGAAAGAACACTGGAGTGGGTTGCCATTTCCTTCTCCAATGCATGAAAGTGAAAAGTGAAAGTGAAGCGACCCCATGAACTGCAGCCCACCAGGCTCCTCCGCCCATGGGATTTTCCAGGCAAGAGTACTGGAGTGGGGTGCCATTGCCTTCTCCAGAAGCATGTCTTAGGAGGTCTTAATTTTACTAGGCACTGTCTCTTAGGAAATAGTGTTAGGCATTTTTCTGCCAGAGGCATTTGCAGCCAAGAAGGGACAAATTAAAGATCAGTCAGTACTCACTTCACTTCCTTGGACCATCCACAAATCTGCATGATTTTACATGTGGAGATAAAAGTCAAACACTTTTGAATAGATCATTCTGGTGGATGTGGGCTGAAGACTTGTGGATGTAGCTGTGGTTCAGAAGCAATTACTCTGTGAAAATGAATGCAGATACAATGCAGATGTATATAAAGGAAAAACATTCTGCATGAAACTGCAATCATAAGTTCTGGCATTCTTTTTTAATGTAAAATAAATTTTAGATTAAATAAATTTGAACTCTGTAAGATTTCAAAATTCTTGTTAAGAAACGATGGAACACATAGTTTGTCAGGGTGTATTTAGCAGTTGCTTTGAATGACTGTCTCTTTTGAAAAATATTGCAAGTAGGAGTAGGGTACACAGGCAGAAGAGATATGCCAACAGGGAGGGAACTGCAATCCACATATTACATTGTTACATTCAAGACTGCCGACAAAATCTGAAGCTTGATGCAAACAGAAAATGAAGAACCCTTTGTTCAAAATTTATTCAAAATTTCAAGACAGGGACTGCAGAGTTTTGAAACAAGTCGAGGAAGGAGGGCCTGTGTGACTGCACTTGTATCATGTCCATGAGCCTGGTCCTGAGTGTCACTCACTGAGATTCTACAAGGCCTCATTTTTATTGGGTTTTGACCAAATGAAGTGTCCCTGGGCACAATTAGAAATCTAAAGCGCCACCTAGCCTAGAGAAGGGCTATGTTAAATATGGTTCTCTAATTTCTTAATACTGTATATTAGAATACCTATATACACCACAGTGGGAAACATCAGAGATTTGTTGGCTGGGGCTGGCTCTTAATAGAACTATAATAATTAATCCTATAATAATTAATCCAGAAAAACATCTATTTCTGCTTTATTGACTATACCAAAGCCTTTGACTGTGTAGATCACAATAAACTGTGGAAAATTCTGAAAGAGATGGGAATACCAGACCACCTGATCTGCCTCTTGAGAAATTTGTATGCAGGTCAGGAAGCAACAGTTAGAACTGGACATGGACCAACAGACTGGTTCCAAATAGGAAAAGGAGTACGTCAAGGCTGTATATCGTCACCCTGTTTATTTAACTTATATGCACAGTACATCATGAGAAACACTGGACTAGAAGAAACACAAGTTGGAATCAAGATTGCTGGGAGAAATATCAATAACCTCAGATATGCAGATGGCACCACCCTTATGTCAGAAAGTGAAGAGGGGCTAAAAAGCCTCTTGATGAAAGTGAAAGTGGAGAGTGAAAAAGTTGGCTTAAAGCTCAACATTCAGAAAATGAAGATCATGGCATCCGGTCCCATCACGTCATGGCAAGTAGATGGGGAAACAGTGGAAACAGTGTCAGACTTTATTTTTCTGGGCTCCAAAATCACTGCAGATGGTGACTGCAGCCATGAAATTAAAAGACGCTTACTCCTTGGAAGGAAAGTTATGACCAACCTAGATAGCATATTCAAAAGCAGAGACATTACTTTGCCAACAAAGTTTCGCCTAGTCAAGGCTATGGTCTTTCCTGTGGTCATGTATGGATGTGAGAGCTGGACTGTGAAGAAGGCTGAGTGCTGAAGAATTGATGCTTTTGAACTGTGGTGTTGGAGAAGACTCTTGAGAGTCCCTTGGACTGCAAGGAGATCCAACCAGTCCATTCGGAAGGAGATCAGCCCTGGGATTTCTTTGGAAGGAATGATGCTAAAGCTGAAACTCCAGTATTTTGGCCACCTCATGCGAAGAGTTAACTCATTGGAAAAGACTCTGATGCTGGGAGGGATTGAGGGCAGGAGGAGAAGGGGATGACAGAGGATGAGATGGCTGGATGGCATCACTGACTCGATGGATGTGAGTCTGAGTGAGCTCCGGGAGTTTGTGATGGACAGGGAGGCCTGGCGTGCTGCGATTCATGGGGTCACAAAGAGTCGGACACGACTGAGTGACTGATCTGATCTGAATAATTAATCCTAGACGGATATTCTTTCATTCCTTCTTATTTGATTGTCAATTGTTAAAAGCCAATATCTCAATCTTGGAATCCTGAGATTTTATGCAATCATCTACCTCCATTGTGCTAGGGAATAAGGGAGAAATGGCAAGTACACCCCTGTTATTTATCTCACTAAGGCCTTTCCAAAAATCCCTCCCAGATCTTCCTTGCTGGAACTGAGTCTTTGCACCTCTAGGCAGTGTGTTGGGAAACTTGGTATTCTTTACTTCTCCTGCCCGAAACTCCACTCCTCTCCTTATCTTGGAGGCCACTTTTATCTTGACTTGATCCTTGACTTGTATTACTTGTTCTTCCTTGGAGTAGAGTGATGGAATAGGAAAACTTACGTTTTATCTTGAAATTAGAATAAAGATATAGTGAGTGTATGACCTACCTCTACTGTTTATTTGTTTTTGCATTCCTAAACCAGTGAATTCCCTGTCTCTGCTGCTGCTGCTAAGTCACTTCAGTCATGTCCGACTCTGTGTAACCCCATAAAAGGCAGCCCACCAGGCTCTCCCATCCCTAGGATTCTCCAGGCAAGAACACTGGAGTGGGTTGCCATTTCCTTCTCCAATGCATGAAAGTGAAAAGTGAAAGGGAAGTCGGCTCAGTCGTGTCTTAACTCCTATCGATCCCATGAACTGCAGCCTACCAGGCTCCTCCATCCATGGGATTTTCCAGGCAAGAGTACTGGACTGGGGTGCCATTGCCTTCTCTGTCCATGTCTCTACTAAGCCACAAATAATTTGAGAATAACATGTATTAATAATCCTGAAAAATTCAAAGAATAGTTCTACAGGAGTATCTCCAAATTTGATTAGAATTCTTTCTCACTGACATTATATTTCTTCCAAGTCCTAAAAACATATGTGCTATATGAATTAACATTATGGTAAATGTTCTAGTTAATGCCTTTAAGAAGCATTGGTTGTTATGCTTGTTGGTGAACTCCTATGACAAACCAGGACATTCAACTGAATTTTTAACGAAGTTTTTAAACTGAGCAAAGCAAACTTCCAAACACATTGTGAACCTATTATCAAGAACAGTTAGGAAAAAGTTATGAAAATGGCATATTGGAGTTGTTAGATTTTAACATCTGTTAAATGGAAATAGTCCTATCCTCTTATTTATTTTAAAAGGAAAATGATAATTTTTTATTTTTTAAATGGGAAATTTAATAAGAAAATGGTATGACTTCAATTAATACTGTATATTTTAGTTTTAGAATTCATGACCTCTTAAGACCCCATTATTTTTTATTTTTAAGTTTTTATTGAAATATACATTCTCTGGTAACCCTAATTTTTTTTACCATGTCTGTGGATTTATTTCTGTTTTGTAAATAAGTTCATTTGTATCATTTTTTTTAGATTCTACATAAACCCTATTATTTTTTGCTGTGCTAAGTCACTTTAGTCATGTCCGACTCTGCGCGACCCTAGAGACGGCAGCCCACCAGGCTCCCCCGTCCCTGGGATTCTTCAGGCAAGAACACTGGAGTGGGTTGCCATTTCCTTCCCCAATTCATGAAAGTGAAAAGAGAAAGTGAAGTCGATCAATTGTGTCTGACTCCTAGCGACCCCATGGACTGCAGCCTACTAGGCTCCTCCATCCATGGGATTTTCCAGGCAAGAGTACTGGAGTAGGGTGCCATTGCCTAGAATTTTCTATTGTTAGATTTCCATGGAATCGGTTTTTTAAATTTTTTCTAAGTTATTTAATTGATATTTCTATTCAAAAATTGGTAAGACATATTGAATATAGATGAGACATGCCAAAAGGGTTGGTTTATCAAAATTACTTGTTCTATATATACAGCTTTGATGTACTCCTTTGCCAATTAGAACCAGTCCATTTTTCCATGTCCAGTTCTAACTGTTGCTTCTTGACCTACATATAGGTTTCTCAGGAGGCAGGTAAGGTAGTCTGGTATTCCCATCTCTTTAAGAGTTTTCCATAGTTTGTTATGATCCACACAGTCAAAAGCTTTAGCGTAATCAATGAAGCAAAGTAGATGTTTTTTTTGAATTCCCTTGCTTTTTCAATAATCCAACTGATGTTGGCAATTTGATCTCTGGTTCCTCTGCCTTTTCTAAATCCAGCTTGTACATTTAGAAGTTCTTGGTTCATGTATATTTGAGGCCTAGCTTAAAGGATTTTGAGCATTACCTTGCTAGCATGTAAAATGAGTATAATTGTGCGGTAGTTTGAACTTTCTTTGACATTGCCCTTCTTTGAAATTGGAATGAGAACTTATCTGTGGCCACTGCTGTTTTCCAATTTGCTAGCATATTGACTGTAGCACTTTAACAGCATCATCTTTTAGGATTTCAAATAGGTCAGCTGGAATTCCATCACTTCCACTAGCTTTGTAGTAATGCTTCCTAAAGCCCACTTGACTTCACACTCTAGGATGTCTGGCTTTAGGTGAATGATCACACCATCGTGGTTATTTGGATCATTAAGAACTTTTGTGTACAGTTCTGTGTATTCTTGCCACCTCTTGTTAATAGCGTCTGCTTCTGTTAGGTCCATACCGTTTCTACCCTTTATTGTGCCCATCTTTGCATGAAATGTTCCCTTGGTATCTCTAATTTTCTTGAAGAGATCTCTAGTTTTTTCCATTCTACTGTTTTCCTCTATTTCTTTGCAATGTTCAAGTTGGACTCAAGATTGCCAGAGAGAAATATCAATAACTTCAGATATGCCAATGACACCACCCTAATGGCTGAAAGCAAAGAGAAACTAAACACCCTCTTGATGAAGGTGAAAGAGGAGAGTGAAAAAGCTGGCTTGAAACTCAACATTCAAAAAACGAAGATCATGACATCTGTTCCCATCACTTCATGGTAAATAGATGGGAAACAATGGAAACAGTGACAGAATTTATCTTCTTGTTCTCACTGAGGATGGTGACTGCAGACCTGAAATTAAAAGACACTTACTCTTTGAAAGAAAAGCTGTGACAAACCTGCTGCTGCTGCTGCTAAGTCGCTTCAGTCGTGTCTGACTCTGTGTGACCCCACAGACGGCACCCCACCAGGCTCCCCCGTCCCTGGGATTCTCAAGGCAATCACACTGGAGTGGGTTGCCATTTCCTTCTCCAATGCATGAAAGTGACAAACCTAGATAGCATATTAAAAAGCAGAGACATCACTTTAGTGACAAAGGTCCATCTAGTCAAGCTGTGATTTTTCCAGTAGTCATGTATGAATGTAAGTGTTAGACCATAAAGAAGGCTGAGTGCCAAAGAATTGATGCTTTTGAAGTGTGTTGTTGGAGAAGACTCTTGACAGTCCTTGGACTGCAAGGAAATCAAACCAGTCAATCTTAAAGGAAATGAACTCTGAATATTCATTGGAAGGACTGATATTGAAGCTTCAATACATTGACCATCTGATGTGAAGAACTAGCTCATTGGAAAAGACTCTGATGCTGGGAAAGATTGAAGGCAGAAGGAGGAGGAGACAACAGAGGATGAGATGGATGGCATCACCAAGTCAGTGGACATGAGTTGAGCAAACTCTGGGAGATAATGAAGGACAGGGAAGCCTGGCATGCTGCAGTCCATGGGGTTGCAAAGAGTCCGACATGACAGAGCAACTGAAAAACAACTTTTTCTATAGGTGTGAATTTATACTGAACACAATTTTCAATCAGTTACTAGTAAGCTAATGATACTGGCTACTCCATAGGATTTGTGAATTTTACTGAATATATTTAAACACAATGTATTGTGGGGCTTTTCTGTTTGTTTTTTGGTCTTGCTGAGCATTGTTATGTGGAATCTTGGTTCCCTGACCAGGGACTGAACCTCTGCCTCCTGCAGTGGAAGTACTGGTCTGCCAGGAAATTCCCACAAATGTGTTTTTAGAACTTCATTGCATTATAATCAATATACAAGAAAATGAGCATATTTAAATTTCACAGATCTGTAAGTTAACATATTTAGGTACCTTTGAAAGCATCACCACTATCAAGATAGCGAATATATCAGCGCCTTCCAAAAGTTTCCTTGTGCCCATTTGAAATCCTTCCCTCCCAAATCTTCTCAGGATCCCTTTTCCAGAATCTTTAGGCAACCACTGATCTGCTGTTAATGTAAATTAGTTCAGTTCAGTTGCTCAGTAGTGTCGAACTCATTGCTACCCCATGGACTGCAGCATGCCAGACCTCCCTGTCCATCACCAACTCCCAGAGTTTACTCAAACTCGTGTCCATTGAGTCAGTGATGCCATCCAACCATCTCATCCTCTGTTGTCCCCTTCTCCTCCTGCCCCCAGTCTTTCCCAGTATCAGGGTATTTTCAGATGAGTCAGCTCTTCGCATCAGGGGACCAAAGTATTGGAGTTTCAGCTTCAGTCCTTCCAATGAATATTCAGGACTATTTTCCTTTAGGATGGACTGGTTGGTTCTCCTTGCAGTCCAAGGAACTCTCAAGCATCTTCTCCAACACCAAAGTTCAAAAGCATCAAGTCTTCGGTGCTCAGTTTTCTTTATAGTCCAACTCTCACATCCACATACATGACCACAGGAAAAACTACATATTTGACTAGACAGACCTTTGTTGGGAAAGTAATGTCTCTGCTTTTTAATATGCTGTCTAGGTTGGTCATAACTTTCCTTCCAAGTAGTAAGCATATTTTAATTTCATGGCTGCAGTCACCATCTGCAGGGATTTTGGAGCCCCCAAAATCAAGTCTGTCACTGTTTCCACTGTTTCCTCATCTATTTGCCATGAAGTGATGGGACCAGATGCCATGATCTTAGTTTTCTGAATGTTGAGCTTTAAGCCAACTTTTTCACTTTCTTCTTTCACTGTCATCAAGAGAAGAAGCTCTTTATTTCTTCTTTGCTTTCTGCCACAAGGGTGGTGTTATCTGCATATCTGAGATTATTCATGTTTCTCCCAGCAATCTTCATTCCAGTTTGTGCTTCATCCAGCCCAGCGTTTCTCATGATGTACCCTGCATATAAGTTAAATAAGCAGGGTGACAATATACAGCCTTGACGTACTCCTTTCCCAATTTGGAACAAGTCTATTGTTCCATGTCCAGTTCTAACTGTTGCTTCCTGACCTGCATACAGGTCAGGTGGATTAGTTAGCATTTTATAATCTTTTTTTTAAATTGTTTCTTCACCTTGTTTGACTCATCATGATTATCTTGAAGTTATTCATGTTTTTGCCTGTTGTTTTCAATAGTTCAGTTCATCTTTATTGCTGAGAAGTATTCTATTGTATGAGAATACTGTATTCTATTCATTCATTCACCTTTAAATGATTTATCTTCCTGTCTTTCTTTTCTTTAGGTAAACTTTGCTTCAGTCTTGCCTCTGGGAGGTCTCACAGTATCACAGGAGTTTTGTTGTCAGCACATCTAGATCCAAATGCCAGCTGTGTCTCTCGTTAGCTGGGTGAGCGTGACCTGCAAGCGTTTCCTTCCAGGGTTGCAGTTTCCTTGTCTGAAAAATAAGCATAGTAATATGTAGGATTATTGTAAGGCTTATACATGTAAAGCACACAGAACGAAACCTGACACAAATTAAGTGCTATTTGGGTGGCGGTTGTGGGCTTCACTGTGTCTCAGATGGTAAGAAATCCACGTGCGATTACAGGAAATACAGGTTCGATCTCTGGGTCGGATTGATCCCCTGGCGAAGGTAATGGCTTCTCCAGTATTCTTTCCTGGAGAATGCCATGGACAGAGGAGCCTGGTGGAATACAATCCATGGGGTCACAAAAAGTCAGACACGACTAAGGAAGTAACACTATTATTATTACTATGGCTATTATTAGTATAATTAATTATATATGACGTGATTGATGGATTTTTTCAGTTCAGTTCAGTTCAGTTGCTCAGTTATGTTTGACTCTTTGTGACCCCATGAATCGCAGCATGCCAGGCCTCCCTGTCCATCACAAACTCCCGGAGTTCACTCAGACTCACGTCCATCGTGTAGGTGATGCCATCCAGCCATCTCATCCTTTGTCGTCCCCTTCTCCTCTTGCCCCCAACCCCTCCCAGCATCAGAGTCTTTTCCAGTGAGTCAACTCTTCACATGAGGTGGCCAAAGTACTGGAGTTTCAGCTTTAGCATCAGTCCTTCCAATGAACACCCAGGACTGATCTCCTTTAGGATGAACTGGTTGGATCTCCTTGCAGTCCAAGGGACTCTCAAGAGTCTTCTCCAACACCACAGTTCAAAAGCATCAATTCTTCAGCACTCAGCTTTCTTCAGAGTCCAGCTCTCACATCCATACGTGACCACTGGAAAAATCATAGCCTTGACTAGATGGACCTTTGTTGGCAAAGTAATGTCTCTGCTTTTTAATATGCTATCTATGTTGGTCATAACTTTCCTTCCAAGGAATAAGCATCTTTTAATTTCATGGCCGCCATCACCATCTGGAGAAGGCAATGGCACCCCACTCCAGTACTCCTGCCTGGAAAATCCCATGGATGGAGAAGCCTGGTAGGCTGCAGTCCATGAGGTCGCTGAGGGTTGGACATGACTTCACTTTCACTTTTCACTTTCATGCATTGGAGAAGGAAATGGCAACCCACTCCAGTGTTCTTGCCTGGAGAATCCCAGGGACGGGGCAGCCTGGTGGGCTGCTATCTATGGCGTCGCACAGAGTCGGACACTAACTGAAGTTACTTAGCAGCAGCAGTCATCACCATCTGCAGTGATTTTGGAGCCCAAAAAAATAAAGTCTCACACTGTTTCCACTGTTTCCCCATCTATTTGCCATGAAGTGATGGGTCCAGATGCCATGATCTTAGTTTTCTGAATGTTGAGCTTTAAACCAACTTTTTCAGTCTCCTCTTTCACTTTTATCAAGAGGCTTAATAAACCCTCAACAGATGTTAACTATTACTAGTAATTTTGTAAAAGTTACATTACCAAATGACTATTCATTCCCTTTCTTTCCTTGTTTCTCTTATGTTTTCAGTTTCTTCTCTATCCTAGTTACTACTAATCTCAGTGTTACCTGACCAGGTATAATAGAGGAAGGCAGTGGTTCCCAAAGTATATGATGCAGGGAGAGCAACTTTAGTACCTACCTGGGAACTTGTTAGAAGTACAAAGTCTCAAGCCTCATCCTAAACTGACTGAATGAGAAACTATGGAGGTATATGCTTTACCAAGACTTCCCAGTGATTGTGCTGAAATTAAAGAACTAGAGCAGCAGGGTAATCACCAGGCTTGGGCAGGAGTTAATGCAGGCTCAGTTCACATCAACTTTTTGTTATCAAAAGCATACTGTTGACTAATTGAGCTTAATATCAAGTAAAACCCCTAAGTCTTTTTCACACATGTTGCTGCTAATCCCCATATTCCCCATCTAGTACTTGTACAGGATTCTTTTTGGACTGAAGTATAAGTCTTTACATTTATCCCTATTAAACTTAATCTCGTTAGATTCGGCCCATCGCTCCAGTCATGTTTGGGGAAATTTTAGTTCAGCTGGAATGAACCATGACAAAAAGCAGGGCCTGGAGCTGGGGGAGGGGTGCTGTAAGCACAAGGTCCTTTTATGTATCAGCTGAGTACTGGCTCTTGAGATTCGGGCTATGGTGGGCTTCTAATTAAACTCTTGAGACCCAGAAAGAGTAGTAACTTGATTTCTGTATAACTCTCCTAACATTTATGGGAACCTGGTTGTGAACAAGGTACAAGAGAAATTACTAAATAGTTCTCCCTTTAAAGTCAGATGTAAGTATAGAGATAAAGAGGTTTTAGTTTATTTGTTTTTGACACATGAAGCCTAATACATTAATGTTTACAAGTCTCTCAAGGAATAGAACTAATATTTTTTGAGTACCAGATCCTTTGCTATATGCTTTGTTTACGTTTTCATACTTAATTTTCAAGCCAGTTCAATGATATAGGGAAGATTACCTCATTTACAAATGAAGAAACTTAGAATCAAAGGTTAATGCATTTCCTCAAGGTCACACAGGTAGTTAGCAGTAGAACAGAAGGAAATCCCAGATTTGCATGGGCTTAAAGGATATGCTAGATGTAGATCCCACCCCCCCCCCCCCCCCCCCCCGCCCAGATCAAAAAGTTAAGCTCTTTATTTATTTTTTTATTGTAGTTGATTTACAATGTTGTGTTCATTTCTGTTGTACAGCCAAGTGATTCAGTTATATATATACACACACACATATTCTTTTTCATATTATTTTCCATTATGTTTTATTACAAGGTAGTAAATATAGTTCAGTTCCCCAGGTCAAGAAGATCCCCTGGAGGAGGAAATGGCAACCCCCCAGTATCCTTGCCTGGAGAATCCCATGGATAGAGGAAGCCTTTGGGGTGCAGTCCACGGGGTCCCAAAGAGTCGGACACTACTGAAGTGACTTAGCACACACACATGTGCTACACAGAAGGACCTTGTTGTTCATCTGTTTTATATATACTAGCTTGTATGTGCTAATCCCAAACTCTGAGAAAATTAAGCTCTTTAAGTGTGATAACTACCAGCAGCTTAAACATAACTATTAATGCTCTTGGGCTGATTTATAATGAATAATTTTACCATTCCCAAAACATTAAAATATAAATAGATGATGCAATGCATCTAACTGTACTAGCAGTCCTAAGTTTAAAAAAGTCTTACTTTTGGGTTCATTTTTATTTGCCTCTTTTAAAGTGTTAGCCACATACTTAATATCTATTACAATATTAGTATTGTAATTGCAAGTTGCCTCTGGCAAACAGATCTTTGGAAAGGATATAATTTCTTCCTCTAGGGGGCGGAACTAGGCAATTCTACTCTATTTAACAAGTAATACGTACTATATTTTATATGCCATAAAATGTGTATTGTAATAAAGTAGATTGTAAGGCAGTGGCACCCCACTCCAGTACTCTTGCCTGGAAAATCCCACGGATGGAGGAGCCTGGTAGGCTGCAATCCATGCGGTCGCTAAGAGTCGGACATGACTGAGCGACTTCACTTTCTCTTTTCCCTTTCATGCATTGGAGAAGGAAATGGGAACCCACTCCAGTGTTCTTGCCTGGAGAATCCCAGGGATGGGGCAGCCTGGTGGGCTGCTGTCTATGGGGTCACACAGAGTCGGACACGACTGAAGTGACTTAGCATAGCATAGCGTAGTATAATGGAAAGTGCACTGAACTTGGAGTCTTAAGATTAAAATTTAGTTCTACTTGTTAGTTATATCACCCTGGGCAAAAAGTTCGACTTTTATAAACCTCAGTATTGAGATCTCTAAAATTGAATGATGAGAATTAACTGATGTAATATCTCTGAAGGAAGGCACTCTATAGTTTGTTAAATGTTTTATAAAGACATTATTATGCTTTTGATACTTACCTATTTTACAAGTTGCTCTCAGGAAGAGAAAATGTGAAATATTTTGGACATTTTTGCCACTTCCACATGTCCTCAACTGATAGAGTAGAATTCGAAATTTTTGAGCTTCTCTGAAAACGCTGCCATTCTTTCATAGTTTATTTTAACTGTAGAGCTTCCTGTAGAGTTGTATAAAAACAGCATGGTAGAACTGATACTGAAATACTAGATTTGGTTTGTTAACTTGCATTTTAAAGGTACAGGCTCTTTCAACAGCACTAACATTGTCGGTACCACTAGTATCATCATTATAAAAGGACACTCACTAGGAGCCCATCTGCCTGAGGCACTTGCTGTGGTTATACAAAGTGAGTTAAGGTGATAGAAATTCCATTTCTTTAGGGCTTTATAATGTAATACAGGCAGATTTTATATGAATAGGAAAAATAAAGATATGCACTTAAATGCCTTCATTTGAATCCCTGCTATATCCCTTATTAGGTGTGACTTTAAGTAAAGGACATCTTAAATTTCAATTTCCTCATTTTTAAGATGGGGGTAACAATTGTGCCTACCTGGTAGAAATGTGAGCATGAAATGCTGTATTGTGGGTAAAGTCCTTAGTATTATGTCAGTACTTAATGCATGGACAATATTAGCTTTTGTTATAAGAGAAACTGAGGCACATTAAACATTTTAGGAATTTGAGCAGTAACTGATTCCAGTCAGCAGCACCAAACCAGTAGTGTTTAGGAGCACTCCTCCAACAAGAGCTCAGGGAGAGACTTTTATAAAGAAAAGTGAAAAAGTGTAAGTGTTAGTCCCTCAGTCGTGTCCAACTCCGTGCTCTCCCTTCAGTCATGTACAACTCTGTGCAATCCCATGGATGGTAACCCACCAGGCTTCTCTGTCCGTGGGATTCTCCAGGCAAGAATAGTGGAGTGGGTTGCCATTCCCTCCTCCAGGGGATTTATCTGACCCAGGGATCAAACCTGGGTCTGCTGCATTGCAGGCAGATTCTTTACTGTCTGAGTCACCAGGGAAGCCTTTATAGAGAAAGGGCACAAGCAAAGTAAGGAAATTATTGATTGGCTACAGTTTAAAGCCTAGTCAGATATGCGGATGACACCACCCTTATGGCAGAAAGTGAAGAGGAACTAAAAAGCCTCTTGATGAAAGTGGAAGAGGAGAGTGAAAAAGTTGGCTCAAAGCTCAACATTCAGAAAACTAAGATCCTGGCATCTGGTCCCATCACTTCATGGCAAATAGATGGGCAAACAGTGGAAACAGTGGCTGACTTTATTTTTCTGGGCTCCAAAATCACTGCAGATGGTGATTGCAGCCATGAAATTAAAAGACGCTTACTCCTTGGAAGGCAAGTTATGACCAACCTAGAGAGCATATTCAAAAGCAGAGACATTACTTTGTCAACAAAGGTCCATCTAGTCAAGGCTATGGTTTTTCCTGTGGTCATGTATAGATGTGAGAGTTGGACTATGAAGAAAGCTGAGTGCTGAAGAATTGATGCTTTTGAACTATGGTGTTGGAGAAGACTCTTGAGAGTCCCTTGGACTGCAAGGAGATCCAACCAGTTCATCCTAAAGGACATCAGTCCTTGGTGTTCTTTGGAAGAAATGATGCTAAAGCTGAAACTCCAATACTTTGGCCACCTCATGCAAAGAGTTGACTCACTGGAAAAGACTGATGCTGGAATGGATTGGGGGGCAAGAAGAGAAGGGGACGACAGAGGATGAGACGGCTGGATGGCATCACTGACTCAATGGACATGGGTTTGGGTGAACTCCGGGAGTTGGTGATGGATAGGGAGGCCTGGCCTGTGATTCATGGGGTCACAAAGAGTCGGACACGACTGAGGGACTGAACTGAACTGACCTGGCTGTGATTGGTTGTCCTTTGGTTTCAATCTTGTGGCCCTGAGGCATTTTCAGGCCTAGAGTTTTGTTTCCTTATGTGGATACACTGCGTTAGAGCCACCTCAGTCTAACAGCCTCTTTATTTAATTTAACAGGTATTATTTGAGCTAAGTACTCTGTGCTCCAATATCAACTCCTAAACCTTTCACCTCCCTCTTCTGGTTTCCATACGCTGCAAATGAGCTTTCTGTGGTCATAATGAATAGTATATGTAGTCTGGAAATCATTGTCAGTCACTCACAGTGCTTCATTAACTCCCTGGAATCACATAGTCTTAGAGCAGGAACTCCAGCCTTCCCAGGTCATTTAGACCAGTGACCTTATTTTGCATATAAGAGAACTGAGCCCAAAAAGGGTAAGTGTCCCACCTAAGCTATGGGGCCAGTTAGTGACAAAGAGAAAAATCTGGACTCCACACTCGAAGTATATTACCCTCCTCCTCCTCAAAATCTCTCTCCAGACTCCCTGGACACCTTAATCGCCTCATGTTACTTGCTCTGCCAATAGGACCATACTTACCTGGCTTGCTGCCAATGCACGTTGTCCGGCTCCAGCTAAGTCTTCATGGTTAATCTTGTTATTCTTTTCTGGTTTTGTTTCTTAGTATGTAAGTTTCACAATTTCTTTAGTAGGGGAAAAGAAAAAAAACCCTGCCTTTATTTTTCCAAATAAAGCCTTACTTGTGCCAATAAATGAAACCAATCAAAGTTTCTCTGGTTGGAGTAGAAATGGGGTTGTGGGCCCACAGGCGCATAGGCTCAGCTCAGTTTGTCTCCCATCCCTTTTAAAGTGGTCCCTGAGGGAGCTCCACTGTACTCTTAGGGCATCTCTTAGCAAAACAATTTAAAAGCTACTTCCTAACACCTACACTTAACAATGGTTATTCCTGGGAACCCTCAAATGTCAAGAGAGACTCAGGCCACTTCCATATTTTAAAAATACAGACATGCTAAACAGGATTGCACAAACTACAATATAGTTTAAAGATTTAAACTTAACAGGTTAACACTTTTAACTCAGATACACTATTGATGGCATTTCAGTCCCACCCCCAATTTTCCACTGGCTCTGACTTTTCTTAACCTGGCCTGTTTCTCAATTCTGCAGTTCCACTTCTACTCTCTCATTCAACGGTCAGTTAATAAATGTCCACTCAGTGTTAAGTTCATGCAAGGTACTGGGATCACAAAGATGAAAAAGACAATCTTTGCCCCTCAGGCAAATGGCAAACCAATGGGGGAAGAGAGTCCAGAAGATAGTCCCCAGGGAACCATGCCTTCTGGTATTCATGCCTTTGATAGTCCTGAGCCCTGTGGCTTGTAACGCAAGGCAAGTTAATAGCAGGGGAAGTGACAAAGTTGGGGAGTAGCATTTAAGAGGACCTGCAGTTTTTGATTTCTTCCTTTTGGAATATTCTTCTTTGGGAGCTCTGACTGCAGTATAGGCTACCTTGGTGGAAAGACCATGTGGAACAACTCATGGAAAGAAAGAAGCCCAGGTGTCCCAGCATCCCAGCTTGAGCCCAGTCTTCCAGCCATCTCATCCAAGGCACCAGACAGATGAGTGAATCATCTTGGAAGTTCCAGCTTAGTTGAGCCCAACAGTTGGCTGTTGCGTGCTATGCTCAGTCTTATCCAACTCTTTGTGACCCCATAGTCTGTAGCCCACTAGGCTCCTGTCCATGGGATTTTTCAGGCAAGAATCCTGCAGTGGGTTGCCATTTCCTCCTTGAGGGGATATTCCTGACCCAGGGATCAAACCCACGTCTCCTGTGTCTCCTGCATTGTAGGCATATTCTCTACCTGCTAAGCCACTGGGGAAGCTCGATGCATTTGACTGTAGCCCCACCTGATATCACATGGAGTTGAAGACTCACACAGCTGATCCTTGGCAATCCATAGAACTCACAGAGATGCAAATTAGTTGTCATTTAAACCACTATGCTTTGTAGTAGATGGTTGCATAGCAATAAATAACTGAAACAAATGGTTAACAAAAATTGTGATACATGTGGTAAGTACTGTTATTGAGGTATGTACAAACTGAAGTTGTAGGATTGAGGAAGCATTGACTATGCTGCATTTGACTAGAAACTAGGGTATACAGGAATTTACAGAAGAACTGACATTATGAGCTGGTCTTAAGGGATGGGGACTTCCCCGATGGCTCAAGGGTAAAGAACTGGGTGGGGAAGAGCCCCTGGAGGAGGAAATGGCTACCCACTCCAGTATTCTTGCCTGGAGAATCTCACGGACAGAGGAGCCTGACAGGCTACAGTCCATAGGTTTGCAAAGAGTCCAATACAACTGAGTGACTGAGCACACGTAAGAAATGAGTAGAATTTTGTCAGACAAAAAGTAGTGTGTATAAACAGAAAGAAGCTTTAAAGAGCATATTTTCATGGAGGATAGTATGTAGTTCAGTTTGGGCTGGGTTATGTATTAGAGCAAATTTATAAAGGCATTTTTTTGGGGTGGTCAGGCTAATATATTATTCTGTAGGCAATGGAAAGCCAATGATGGCTTTTAGGCACTACCTTGAAATGAGCAGTTGTCATATCTGTTATCTCAGGCCTCAGTTTTGACTATTGAACACCAGTGATGATTTCTTAATTCTCTTTTTCTTATTCCATGACCCTATTCAGGTTCTCCTCCTACCTATCTAATAGATGCTTCCCTTTGGGTTTTATCATCTCCACAATGGTATTTGCCAAGTTTTTGTCATTGGTTCTCATCTCATCTTTCCCAGTATTCTCTTTTGGCTGCAACTGAGATTTCTTGGCAGAAGACGCCAAATCTGTTTCTAGACTGGCCTTACTTTCTAAACATCACATTATCTCAGACAAATCTAAAATCCAATTCAGTCCTCTTCCCATCTCTACTTTTACCCCAAGAAAAATTTAGCTTCTTCTCTTCATCTCCCCATTGCTGTAATTTCTTTCTCAGAATTACATCTTCAGTTCCTGACTTCTCACATACCTAATCTATCAGTCACGTCTATTGTTCCTCTTTTACAACTGTCTTTCATATTTTTCTGTCATTGCTTTCTTCTTTATAATTTCTGTAAAATCTAGTATTGATCTTGTCAACCTCCTGCAGAATTTTTTTTTCCCAATAATTTACAAGGCCATTGGCTTTGTAACTGAAAAAAAAAAAAAAAAACCGGTTCCTCTTCAGTCTAATCCATATCTATCTTATTTTTCAAAACTATTTCTTTGGCTCACAGCTTCATCACAGAGCTACTGAAGGGCCTTAATCATCAGGTCAAAAGTAGAACTCCATCCCTGTGTTGTATGTTCTATGGGTAACACCTTTTTCTCTTGCAAATTGTGAAGTAAATTTAGCTAAATGAGAACGAGATTCTTAACTTTAAAAAAAAGAGAGAGAGAGGAGAGAAAAGAGGTGACATTTGTTTTTCTTGGGGGATTGGAGGAAGCTGACCAAGGAATAGAAGATAGATGACTCAGTGCTGAGGATCAAATGTTTTTCATGGGTTGGCTACGAAGAATAACTTGGGTCACCTACTGAAAACACAGATACTCAAGCTCTACTGCCTACAGCAGTGGGTCTTCAACTTGGGTATACATTGGAATCACTAGGGGAGTTTAAAAAATTACTGATGACCTGCTCCCACCACCAGTGTGTCTGATTTCATGGTCTGGACTATACCCTTGTATGTATTTTTTACTTATAACACATTGCTAAGGGTTGGTCTTAACTTTGAGCATCAAATCACTAGTTAACTATGTGCTTGGAATGGAGTGTCTGATACCATCTGACTACCGAGATGCTCTCTTTCCAGGTGCTTGTCATATGCAGTCAAGGTTGCAGCTATTCCCTAGAGGTTCTATTTGACTGTACCAACTCAATGGACATGAATTTGAACAAGCTCCAGGAGTTGGTGATGGACAGGGAGGCCTGGTGTGCTGCAGTCCATGGGGTCACAAAGAATTGGACACAACTGAGCAGGCAATGGCACCCCACTCCAGGACTCTTGCCTGGAAAATCCTATGGAAGGAGGAGCCTGGAAGGCTGCAGTCCATGAGGTCGCTGAGGGTCGGACATGACTGAGAGACTTCACTTTCACTTTTCACTTTCATGCATTGGAGAAGGAAATGGCAACCCACTCCAATGTTCGTGCCTGGAGAATCCCAGGGACGGGGGTGTCTGGTGGGCTGCTGTCTATGGGGTCGCACAGAGTTGGATACGACTGAAGTGACTTAGCAGTAGCAGCAGAGCAACTGAACTGAACTGGAGGATGGTGACAATAAATAAATGCCCATGTGATTTTGGGAGTGATTGTCATAGATAGAAACATTTGTTTCCCTGGGTGTTTCTGGAAAAGGATTCAATAAATGCATAAGACAACCAAAGTTGGAGCATTAAGTCAACAACAGGTTATTCTTGTAGACAGAGGAATAGACTAACTTCTAAATTATGCTGTGGATATGCCGAGCTCATCCTCACCTCCTCCTTCACCATGAGATTATCCTTCACTCTTTTTCAATTCTCTCTTCGCAGACCAACTGACTTAGTTTCCTCACTTCTGCTCTAGCCAAACTTGCCTATTTGGTGTTTGGTGTTCTCTATGATTTATCACTTTCACAACCTCTTTCTTATCTCATTCCTTAGCTACTTATATCAAAACCTTATCTATTCTTAATACTCAGTATAAATCCACCACTTTAATGAACTCTTCTCTTATTTCTCATCTAGAGCTGATCTCATGAAAATCTGAGTACCCATCCAGTCTATAATGTTATCACTGTGGTGTCGCTTTAACTTGAATGTGGTTCTAATTGCTTGGTGAGTAATGCTTCTGTTCAAAACATAATAAACACATACACATTATTAGCATTAGCATACTTATATTTTTTAAAATTGGGAGTAGTGGTATTTCAGTACTTACATATTATATTTGAAGTCAGTTTTGTTGTTAATCTGTGCAAGCAACTCATAGTGATAATGTTATAGGCTGGATGAGATTTCAGATTTTCATGAGATCAATTCTACATGAAAAATAAGAGTTCACTAAAGTGGTGGATTTATGCTGAGTATTAAAAATACATAAAGTTTTGATATAAATAACTAAGGGATGCTGCTGCTGCTAAGTCACTTCAGTCGTGTCTGACTCTTAGCGACCCCATGGACTGCAGCCTACCAGGCTCCTCTGTCCATGGGATTTTCCAGGCAAGAGTACCGGAGTAGGGTGCCATTGCCTTCTCCACTAAGGGATGAGTCTTACCTATTTTATTAGGTTGCTAGGGCTGCCATAACAAAATGTCATAGACTTTGTGGCTTAACAATAGGAATTTATTTTCTCACAGTTTTGGAGGCTGGAAGTCTGAGAGCAAGGTATCCTCAGGTTTGCTTTCTTCTGAATCTTCTCTCTTTGGCTGGTAGGTGGTTGTCTTCTCTCTGTCTTCACATGGTGTTCCTTCTGAAAGTATCAATGTCCAAATTTCCTGTTTTTATAGGGACACCAGTCATATTAAATTATGACTCACTCTAATGACCTTATTTAACTTAATTACCTCCTTAAAGACCCTTCTCCAAATAGTCACATTCTGAGGTACTGGGGAGTTAGGACTTCTACATATGAAATTTGGTGGGCTATAATTCAGCCCACAACAGCTAACTTGCCACATTACTGGCACACATTATATTTCAGGACTGTATGTAAATTTTAGCACACTGTAAACAAGCAAACAAAGAGATACCTAGTTAGTGTTACATAAACCACCAGGGAAGTTGCCATCTGTGTGTTATGATCATGCTAATAATTGAATTGAATGACAATTCTATGCGTAAGATTCTGAAGCTAAGAAAAGACAAGCAATTACGAGCTTAATTTTATTGATGTTACTTACAAAGTCTTGACTCATAGTTGCTCACATGAGTTTACTTTTTAAGCAATAAGCATACCTGAAGTTAAAATTAAAGAACATAAAAGGCCTTCAGGTATAGTTGAGAAGAGGCTGGAATTTGTAGGTTGACCTTGGTTGTGTGTGTGCATGCTAAGGCACTTCAGTCATGTCTGACTCTTTGCAACCCTATGGAGTGTAGCCCACCAGGCTCCTCTGTCCATGGATAACTACTTTTCTGAGCCTTTATCTCGTCATCTATGAAATGCTGTGTTATCTGCTTTATCTCCACTTTATTTCTGAATGTTAAAATCCTTTGTAAGTCATGAAGCAGCATTCAAATATTATTCAGTATATTATGAAGGGCCAGGAAGAAATTTAGAGAGGCACCCCTAAGATGGTATCATTCCTTACCAATTAAGTAGTTAACAGAGGCTCAGAGAAACAGAGTAAATTGCTGCAAATAAAAGATAGCTGTCTTCTGTTGTTTTTCTTTATGAAAATCTCCCTGGCAGAATCCACCTACCGTGTATGACAACATGGATAAACCCAGACATTATGCTAAGTGAAATAAGCCAGTTAGAGAAGGGCAAATACTTTGTGATTCCACTCAAAGATATCTTTAGTCAAACTCATAGAAACAGAGAGTAGTATGGTGGTTGCCAGGGGCTGAGGGAAAGGGCAAACGTGGAGTTGCTGTTCAATGAGTATGAAGTTTCAGTCATGTAAAATGAGTAAGTTCTAGAGCTCTGCAGTACAACACTGCAATTATGGTTGTGTGTGGTAGTCACTCAGTCTTTTCCCACTCTTTGGGACTATAGCACACCAAGCTCTCATCCATGGAATTCTTCAGGCAAGAACACTGGAGTGGGTTGCCATTTCCTTCTCCATAATTATGGTTAGCAATATTTTATTGTACATGTAACAAATTAGAGAAGGTGAGCAGGTAGACTTCATGTTATCTGTTGTTACTACAAAAAAAAAAAAATTCAAAACATCAATCTTGAGTGGGATAACAAGGCCTTTACTCAAGTCCCTGACAAAGAAAGGGCTCCATGCTTTTTAAAGGTTGTACAATTTTTTAAGCCACTCCTTACTTGGCCTCCCCTGCATCTCTAGTGTAGGTGGCAAATTAGCCTTGGGCCCTGGGCCAGCTCCCTTGGCACTAGGTGTGATGATGGAGTAGGAAGTCAAAGATTGAGATTCCAGAGCCTACTAGTGCCTTTAGGATTCCTCCCCTTATCTCTTTTCTTCCCTGCACTACTGATTTAAGTACTATTGTACTCTTTGCACTTGGGCCAGAATTACTACTTGTGGCTCTTAAAGGCAGGTGAAAGGGTCAACAGATTTGAAATCAGTGCCTCCCTGATCATAGCTCCTCATTGTTAAAGGCAGTAAATATAGTGAGAAGTTTGAATACCCATTGGGTTTATAACATAATAAACAGATTTGATCCTTCCTTCTGATTCTATCAGTCAACAACTCACTGTCTTCTTCACATTTCTCTCTTATTCATACCTATATACTGAGTACCTACTATAATACCTGCCACTTAGTGAGTAACAATCTCAATGGAAAAGAGAGTAAGTAGGGTTGGTAAAGCCCATATGGCTCAAGTAAATCATGTTAAACAAATCAGGACACATTGAAAGTTTGCTGAGGGCCCATCTCTAACTTTGCCACTCCACTTCTTAGAGTCACTAAACTTGTCAATGGTCCCAGAGCCATGAAGAATGGATAAAGCAGCCAAACAGCATTTGAAAAGTGGGAGGTAATGCTGCTTAACCTGTTTTTACAGAATTTATCTTTTTTAAGGATTGAAAGGTAAATGTAGAGTCAGAAATACAACCGAGGAGATTAGGCCAGATCAGAGCCGCTCCATGTCCCAGGCTAGCCGGCTGGGAGGTGAGGCAAAGTGACACAAAGTGCAAGAGAATGACTTCTTTAATCAATGTCAAGGTTCATTAAGTTGCAACTAGAAAAGTTGCAAGCCTAGAAAATAGCAGGAATCTTCTTCAGGAGTAAGGACCATGGTTGCTAGCCTTGCTTTTTCAGGAGAGTATGAAAATGAAGAGTCCTGACAGAGGTGCAGTTGTTGGAGCGATGAGGGCAGCTAGAGAAGCAATCTTCATGACCTCTGTTGAGTCGAGAAAACAGCTGGACAGCTGACATTTTCATCAGCTGTGTCTCTGCCCAGCTGCACAGACGGGCACTTAAATTATATAATAAATCACCAGCATTCCAGTGTACCCAACAAGCCTCGTCAGTCGCATTGCTTAAAACCTTTAGAACCACAAGATCTTTTGAGTATTTTCCTTACAGATGGGCCCGTTTGCTTTCTAATACCTATTGTTGTAAAGCAAAGAATCTCTGGGAAAAGAGAGAACACTTGTATTAAATACCATGTTATATCTTTATTCTTTCACTTTGCTGGAGATCTTGCTTGGCTTCTTAGGAAACACGTGGCCTCATCTGTGAATGGAAATTGTTGCCATCTAGTCCCAGTGTATCTTCTAGGGTAAAACTGAAATTGAGTTTTGTGAAATTAAAAAACAAAAAAGTAATAGCATTTTTATTTCTTACAGATTGTAGAGAGTTTAACTTCATCAGTATTCAAGTGGTCTTGTACCATTCATGATGACTCAACAGCAACGTGTCTACAAATTATTCAAGCCCTTTTCATGACTCATGCCATGTATTATGGCAGAGTAAATTTTTTCCCTCTCTCTTGGAAAAAAAAAGCCTGTTTTTCTTATGAAAAAGGTTAGACATTTGGAAACTTTTAAGAAAGAGATTTTGCTAATATTAATAAATGGTTATTAACATTTTAAAAGTGAATTAAAAGCTTGTCACTAAGATACAACTAAGATCCTAGAAAACAGACCTGTATGTGGTGGTACATGAGCACTGATATTTTGATGATTTCCAGTGATTCTTCTAGAAATGGTCGCTTAGAGTCATGTACACATGTGAAAAGAGGCTGACTGTGGTCTATGTAGGGTTGGAACTAGTTTGACCTGAGTATATCTAGATAACCTGCTGTCATTGAGAGTAAATCTAAACCTTCTGAAGCCTTCTCCATCTACTTGGTCAACATGCCCCTCCTTTCTTCTGGCCAATTTCCCAAGAAATCCAGGGACAAAATGAATGCAGAAGATGGTCTGATGGGCCAGGCCATTCCTGCTCCTGGTGCCATGCTGCCATGCTCTCCCTTCAGTCATGTCTGATTCTGTGCAACCCCATGGACTGTAGTCCACCAGGCTCCTCTGTCCGTGGGATTTCCCAGGCAAGAACACTGGAGTGGGTTGCCATTTCCTTCTCCAGGGGATCTTCCTGACCCAGGGATTGAACCATGTCTCTGAAGTCTCCTGCATTGGCAAGTGGGTTCTTTACTACTAGCACCACCTGGGAAGCCCACCCTGCTCCCAGGGCTGGGTGTAAAGAGATCTGAAATGACTGATCAGCTCAGGATTGTCATTGCTTCTAGCTGATTCCTACTGTCACTGTGAAGTCTGTGCCCAGAGTCTAACAGATGCTTACCTACTCTGTGTGATGTCCTTGCTGGTCTGGATTCCTGCCAGCCTCACAGTAGATCGTTGAATTTGGGCGTTAAGCATGTAGCTCTCTTAGGATGTACTCAGATACTCTGCCATTGTTTATCATAACAAAACCTTCTGTGTGTCACTATGCCATCACAGGTAGCCTTCATCACAGGGAGACTCCTCCACAAGTGTAGACTGGGGATACCACCCTAGACTTGTCCTTCCCTCAAGGTTTTTCCAGGGTCATCCTTAACAGTTCCAACTCCTAAGCCTTGGGCAGGACCATCCTGTCCACCATTCCAAGTCTATTTAACTGTGAGTCTCACAGAGGGGGAAGTCAGTGATTTGGGCCCTTTGCCATAGGAGACCTGGGGTCCTTTTGCAAAATGATCCATCACTTTCCAAGGACAAGTTCTCTTTATGAAATAATGAGGTAGGTTGTATTAAAAAAAAAAAAAAACACACACACTTTTAAACAGATATTATTACACCTTCCTTTTAAAATCATGGATACTTAACTATTTACATAACTGAGAATTTCCTTTTGAATAACTCTTTTCTAAAAGATTTTTTGTTTCAGGTAATTTGTAGTCTATACATATAAACATAAGAGTGAGTGATATAATTTTAAGTACTTCTTTGTCCCCACCAAGAAGCGCCCTGTTTATGCTCAATTATAATAACTATGCTGACTATACAAAAATCATCCCAGTAAATGGTAAAGTTTTTACCACTTGGCTTAAGCTAAAAACATGCTTGATTTTCTTACCTCAACACCCAAATCCAAATCCTATTGGCCAAATAGGATATATCTTTTTTTTTTTGCTCATGCCACATGGCTTGTGGGATTAGTTCCCTGACAAGGAATTGAACCCAGGGCCATGACAGTGAAAGTGCTGAATCCTAGCCACTGGACTACTGGGTAACTCTGCCACCAAAATATATCTATAGACAGCATCAAATGTTTTACTGTGTCATTAAAGTACACCATCCAAATATCACAAATCTCTCCACCTCTGTAGTCACCCTCTAGTGCAGACTATATCTTCTTAAGACAACATGAATTGCTTCCTTAGGTTCACCTGTTGCCATTCTTGGCATACCCCAGTAGATATCCTTGCCACAGAAAGAGATAAAAACATAAGTCAGATATTATAACTTCCCAACTGAAGATCCATTAAAGACGTCCCTTAGCTTTTATGTTTCAAAAGCAAAAAGCCCTTTCCCAACTCTGGCCTCTGTTCTTGTTCCCTAGTCCCAACAAGCTTCTCTCCAGTCCTTTGCACATATGGTTTATTCTTATCCTTTTGATAACAGATCTCATATTGCTGTCTTGGAGAGGTCTTCCCTGACCTCACTGTTTAGGTTGCCACTTGCAGTTGCTCTCATCATCCTCTTTATTTCCTACATGGAACTGTCATTTTAGTGAGGTTTCAAGAAGGAGTAAAGGTAAATGTTGTTCAGTCTGCAATATTTACCTGGCCATTGTAGTCATACTTTCTGGAGGAACAAAAGTTATTGCTGTGCTCTGTGTGACTTTAAAACCTACTTTTTATAATGTTAAGTCACAAACCCTTCTAAGATTATTAAATATTCTTCTAGAACATGATTCTTAATACATCTATTGATGTGTCATAACTTGGGTAACCAGACTCTGTTGTTTGAAATTTAGGTTGGTGTTAGTCTTTTAGAGAAGAGTTGGAGAAGACCAAGGTGTTTATTAAAGTCCTTCTAAAAAAAATGGAGGAAAGCTTTGGAAAATAAGCTTATTTTCTTAAGGGAAAAATAATTGATCAGTGAAAGAGTAAATAAAAATGTATTCACAGCATCATAGAGAACTAGAATTTGGGTTTCCCTTTAAGCTCCAAAGAACTAAATTTAGGACAAAGAAAGGAAATGCAATGCTAAACATTCTTGAGCTCATTGCACTGAAGTTTCTCACTTAAGCAATATGGCAGATAGTGAAAGAAGAGTAGATTTGGTGGTGAAAGCAATTGGTTGGGCCTTGATGTTTAATTTGAGGTATTTGTAGAATATCCAAAGGGAACTATTTGGTAAGCTGTTGAATTTAATGGTGTGTGGATTAGGAGGAAGTTCTGGTTTAGAATTAAAGATTGGGGAGACATCAGCGTATATTGCATGGTAATTGAGACCAGTGGAACTGGAGGCAAAAATCCAGGGAGAGTGTGTAGAATGAGAAGAGTAGAGGGCCCAGGACAAAATGGTGAATAACATAAACACTTAACCAAATAGAGGAAGATGGGCATTTGAAGAAGGTGGAAAACAAGAGGCCAGCAAGCCAGGAGCAAAGCCAGAAGAGAATGTGCAGTGAGATTCTCTAGCGTTGATTAGCCTGACCCTGCTTGACTGGTTTTATGACTGCTGACTTTTCCTCCTCTTCACTCTTTGTTTATATCTCCCCAAACTGTGCTCAGAGAGAATAACTTTTCCAGATAGATTCTTCTTCAGTAGAAGATATATGTGGTGTTGTCTTCTCTTGATAGAATATCCAGTAAGTTCTTTGAGCTCATTGAATGAGTAGGTGGCGATCTCTAGGGTGTGATTTGAAACATTCAGGAAAAACCGCTCTTGTGTCCTAAAATACTTCTCTGGCTGACCTGCAGCTGTGCTTGACATCCTGTGCCCTCTGTAAACCCTCTTGAGTAAATGGATTCATTTACTCAATATGTAATATTGAATGACTAAGTATCCTATTAAAATGCAAATATTCCGAGAGGATGACAAATAAATCGTCAGCTCCTTTTTAACAAGTTGGTGGGCTGGAGATTTGTTATCAGAACTCTTCACATTGTGGTCAGTCCCTATGTAGTTGACTCACAGGGCCAGTTACTGTGGTTGGTTTACAGGCCTGGAGTGGAGGCTCACCTGGGAAAGGAATATCTGAGCACATTCGTTCAGTTTTATAGCTATCTATACAAACCATCTGTTTTCGTTTCCTAGGCTGCCATAGCAAATTATATATTACAAACCAGGTAGCTTAGAATAACAGAAATTTATTGTCTCACAGTTCTGGAGGTTGGAAGTTGGAAATCAAGGTGTCAACCGCATTATGTGGCCGCTAAAAGCTCTATGAGAGAATACTTTCTGATCTCTTAGCTGCTGGAATACTAGCTGTCAGGAATCCTTTGTGTTCCTTGTCTTATTGATGTGGCACTCCAATCTCCACCCTCATCTTCACATGGCATTCTTCCCTCTATGTCTATGTGTCTGTGTGCCTCTGTTTTCTCTTCTTACAAGGATACTGGTCATTGGATTAGGGCATACCCTAACTGCCTCTTGAGAAATCTGTATGCAGGTCAGGAAGTAACGCTTAGAACTGGACATGGAACCACAGACTGGTTCCAAATAGGAAAAGGAGTACATCAAGGCTATATATTGTCACCCTACTTATTTAACTTATATGCAGAGTACATCATGAGAAATGCTGGACTGGAAGAAACACAAGCTGGAATCAAGATTGCTGGGAGAAATATCAACAACCTCAGATATGCAGATGACACCATGCTTATGGCGTGAAAGTGAAGAGGAACTCAAAAGCCTCTTGATCAAAGTGAAAGTGGAGAGTGAAAAAGTTGGCTTAAAGCTCAACATTCAGAAAACTAAGATCATGGCATCCAGTCCCATCACTTCATGGGAAATAGATGGGGAAACAGTGGAAACAGTGTCAGACTTTATTTTTTGGGCTCCAAAATGACTGCAGATGGTGACTGCAGCCATGAAATTAAAAGACGCTTACTCCTTGGAAGGAAAGTTATGACCAACCTAGATAGCATATTCAAAAGCAGAGACATTACTTTGCCAACAAAGGTCCATCTAGTCAAGGCTATGGTTTTCCCAGTGGTCATGTATGGATGTGAGAGCTGGACTGTGAAGAAGGCTGAGTGCCGAAGAATTGATGCTTTTGAACTGTGGTGTTGGAGAAGACTCTTGAGAGTCCCTTGGACTACAAGGAGATCCAACCAGTCCATTCTGAAGGAGATCAGCCCTGGGATTTCTTTGGAAGAAATGATGCTAAAGCTGAAACTCCAGTACTTTGGTCACCTCATGTGAAGAGTTGACTCATTGGGGAAGACTCTGATGCTGGGAGGGATTGGGGGCAGGAGGAGAAGGGGACAGCAGAGGATGAGATGGCTGGATGGCATCACTGACTCGATGGACCTGAGTCTCAGTAAACTCTGGGAGTTGGTGATGGACAGGGAGGCCTGGCCTGCTGCGATTCATGGGGTTGTAAAGAGTTGGACATGACTGAGAGACTGAACTGAACTGAACTAATCCAGTATGACCTCATTTTAATTTAATTAACTATATTTACAAATACCCTATTTTCCAATAAGGTTACATTCTGAGGTCTGGGTGAACATGAATTTCTGGGGGACCAGAAATTTCTTTTCAACCAGCATACCGTCTATTAAGGCTAGACTCTCAGGTAATCTGTAGAACAAATCTGGTTGTAGAGACAAGTAATCATGATGTGATATGGGGCACTGACACTCTATAAGGGTTTCCATTGTTTCCAAGTATAAAGGCACTGGCATCTATTGAGTGTGGGAGGTCACCTGGGATCACCATCCAGTAGAAAAGAGTAAAAAGGACATTTGTTAAGTTACTTTAAAAAATATCATGAGTACATTTTATGGGCCAGGCTTAGGGTAAGGCCCTGGACATACATACATACGTATAGTCGCTAAGTTGTGTCCAACTCTTGTGACCCCATGGACTGTATCCCACCAGGCTCCTCTGTCCATGGAATTCTCCAGGCAAGAATACTGAAGTGGGTTGCCATTTTCTTCTCCAAAGGTCCTGGAAGGAGCGTAGTAAATCAGTCAGTTCAGTTGCTCAGTCATGTCCGACTCTTTGTGACTCCTTGGACTGCAGCACACCAACTCGTAGAGCTTACTCAAACTCATGTCCATCGAGTCGGTGATGCCATCCAACTATCTCATCCTCTGCTGTCCCCTTCTCCTCCCACCTTCAATCTTTCCTAGCATCAGGGTCTTTTCCAATGAGTCAGTTCTTCACAACAGGTGGCCAAAGTATTGGAGTTTCAGCTTCAGCATCAGTCCTTCCAATAAATATTCAGGACTGATCTCCTTTAGGATGGACTGGTTGGATCTCCTTGCAGTCCAAGAGACTCTCAAGAGTCTTATCCAACACCACAGTTCAAAAGTATCAGTTCTTTAGCAGTCAGCTTTCTTTATAGTCCAACTCTCACAGCCATACATGACTACTGGAAAAACCATAGCCTTGACTAGATGGACCTTTGTTGGCAAAGTAATGTCTCTGCTTTTCAATATGCTGTCTAGGTTGGTCATAGTTTTTCTTCCAAGATGCAAGCATCTTTTAATTTCATGGCTGCAGTCACCATCTGCAGTCATTTTGGAGCCCAAGAAAATAAAATCTGTCACTATTTCCAGTTTCCCCATGTATTTGCCATGAAGTGTTGGGACCAGATGCCATGATCTTAGTTTTCTGAATGTTGAGCTTTAAGCCAACTTTTTCACTCTCCTCTTTCACTTTCATTAAGAAGCTCTTTAGTTCTTCTTCGCTTTCTGCCGTAAGGGTGGTGTCATCTGCATATCTGAGGTTATTGATATTTCTCCTGGCAATCTTGATTCCAGCTCATGCTTCCTCCAGCCCAGCATTTCTCATGATGTACTCTGCATATAAGTTAAATAAGTAGGGTGACAATATACAGCCTTGATGTACTCCTTTCCCAATTTAGAACAAGTCTGTTGTTCCATGTCTAGTTCTAACTGTTGTTTTTGACCTGCATACAGATTTCTCAGGAGGCAGGTCAGGTGGTCTGGTATTCCCATCTCTTGAAGAATTTTCCACAATTTGTTGTGATCCACACAGTCAAAGGCTTTGGTGTAGTCAATAAAGCAGAAATAGGTGTTTTTCTGGAACTCTTTTGCTTTTTTGATGATCCAGCAGATGTTGGCAATTTGATCTCTGGTTCCTCTGCCTTTTCTAAATCCAGTTGGAACATCTGAAAGTTCACAGTTCACATACAAAGCATGGTAAATGGAAGGACATTATTCATGTCGTCAGGAAACATACAGTTTAGGAGGAAAGAGAAGCAGTAAAGACATATAAGGAGATGGGAATGGCAACCCACTTTAGTATGCTTGCCTAGAGAATCCTGTGGACAGAGGAGCCTGGTGGGCTGCTGTCCACAGGGTCGCACAGAGTCGGACATGACTGAAGTGACTTAGCATGCATGCATGCATTGGAGAAGGAAATGGCAACCCAGTCCAGTATTCTTGCCTGGAGAATCCCAGGGACAGAGGAGCCTGGTGGGCTGCCGTCAATGGGGTTACACAGAGTTGGACACAACTGAAGCAACTTAGCAGCAGCAGCAGAGACATATAAATACATTTTAAATTAAAAAACTAAAAAACTTTGTGAGATTTACTGATTGAGAATAACTGAGAAGAACCTCTTCAGATAGTATGATCAGAAGAAACATTTTTGCTGCAACTGGAAAGTTGAGGAGGATTCAAGATTAGGTGTTTCACTTTCTTCATCTGTTTTTCAGGGCTGCCTCTGAGCAGCGATCTCGAAACTTAGTAGTCGAGATGAGGGCCTTCATATCCTATCCCACAGCTTAATATGGAGTTGTCCTTCCCGACACAGGCATTAATATTTTTCTCCTCACATTTGCCTATATGCTTCCTCTTTTCATACACACACATACACATGCATACACACAAGTACAAATTACGAACTCCACTTTTCTATATTCTCTCTCTTTTTAAGTGATATAAACTTTAGCACTTCATGAAGTACACAGTCTTTTTTCAGAGAACTGCCATAGCATTTTATTTTCGGAATCATTATAGACACTTTGACACTTTAACCCTACAAATTTTGGCAAGTATCATATGACCTAAGAAAAAGGATATTTTTCTTAGTTCAAGTCCTATAATTGGACAATTTAACATTAGGTCAATACTATTATATAATAGGGAAGCTTCCCAGGTGGCTCAGTGGTAAAGAATCTGCCTGCCAATGCAGGAGACATGTGTTCGATCCCTGGCTCAGGAAGATCTCCAGGAAGAGGACATGGCAACCCACTCCAGTGTTCTTGCCTGGAAAATTCCACACACAGAGGAGCCTGGAGGGCTATAGTCCATAGGGTCACAAAGAGTCAGACACAACTGAGTGACTGAACACACGTTATCTAATACACAATCCATAATTCAAATTCTTCAAATTGTTGCAATATTGTCTTTTATGACTATATTTTTTCTGATCCAAAATCTAATGAAGAAAAAGGATTGTGCTTAATTGACATGTCTTTTTAGTATCCTTTAATCTAGAATAGTTTACCAAACTATTTTGTCTTTTATATCTTGACATTTTTAAAGAATCCAATCCATTGCTGTGTAAAATGTCCAGTAGAGGCCCAAACACATATTAGATTTGTAGCAGTTTTTGATATTTATTCTAAATGCTCATTTGGAATTTAAAACTAACTGAAATGGCCAGCAGCCTATGCTACTGCAGTTCAGAGTATCCCAAATCAGTTCCATGGGTTGTGATAAGATGTTTTGTTAAAGGGCATTTGGAACAATCTGCATTATATAAAAAAGTAAAAACAGGTTTCTTTGCTGCAGAACTTTTCTAGAACCTTTATATACTAGTAGACATTATGAATCTTTAAGAGAACGTCCCAAACTTAACTGATCATAGAACACTTTGTTTGGAGACTGTATTAGTTATCCATTGCTGAAAAATAAATTACCCCCAACTTAGAGACTTTAAGCAACAAGCATTTATTATCATAAACAGTTTCTGAGAATCAAGAATCAGGAATTGGCTTTGCTGTGTGGTTCTGGGTCAGAATCTCTCCTTAGGTTGTAGTAAAGATGTTGGCTGGGGCTGCAGTCATGGGAAGGCTTAACTGGGCCTGAATGGTCTGGTTTCAAGATGGCTCTTACACATGGCTGTTCGCAGGAGGCCTCAGTTCCTCACCATAGGACCTATTCATAGGGCTGCGTGAACACACACATGCCCTGCAGCTGGCTTCCCATGGGATGAACCATTTACAAGAGAGCGAGGAGAACTACTCTCAGAAGTTGCACACCATCACATCTACCAATGAGTCATTAAATTCACCACACATTCAAGAAAAGGTAAATTAAGTTCCACCTTATTTTTTAGCTTCAATTTTTGAAGGGAGCAATGTCAAAGAATTTGTGGGCATATTTTAAAATCACTATTAAGACTATCTTAGGGGCTCAGAATTCTTCATAACACACTTTAGAAAAGATTAGTTATAATGTTGAAAGAAGTCAGGGTGAGAAGTTACAAGAGGTGAGTCTGAGCTCCACCTCATTGGCTAATTGAATTATAATTCTCTTTGTTGTATATCAGATCAGATCAGTAGCTCAGTTGTGTCCGACTCTTTGCGACCCCATGAACCGCAGCACGCCAGGCCTCCCTATCCATCACCAACTCCCGGAGGTCACTCAGACTCACATCCATCGAGTCAGTGATGCCATCCAGCCATCTCATCCTCTGTCGTCCCCTTCTCCTCTTGCCCCCAATCCCTCCCAGCATCAGAGTCTTCTCCAATGAGTCAACTCTTCGCGTGAGGTGGCCAAAATACTGGAGTTTCAGCTTTAGCATCATTCCTTCCAAAGAAATCCCAGGGCTGATCTCCTTCAGAATGGACTGGTTGGATCTCCTTGCAGTCCAAGGGACTCTCAAGAGCCTTCTCCAACACCACAGTTCAAAAGCATCTATTCTTTGGCGCTCAGCCTTCTTCACAGTCCAGCTCTCACAGCCATACATGACCACAGGAAAGACCATAGCCTTGACTAGATGGACCTTTGTTGGCAAAGTGATGTCTCTGCTTTCGAATATGCTATCTAGGTTGGTCATAACTTTCCTTCCAAGGAGTAAGCGTCTCTTAATTTCATGGCTGCAGTCACCATCTGCAGTGATTTTGGAGCCCAGAAAAAAAAAGTCTGACACTGTTTCCCCATCTATTTCCCATGTAGTGATGGGACCAGATGCCATGATCTTCGTTTACTGAATGTTGAGCTTTAAGCCAACTTTTTCACTCTCCACTTTCACTTTCATCAAGAGGCTTTTGAGTTCCTCTTCACTTTCTGCCATAAGCGTGGTGTCATCTGCATATCTGAGGTTATTGATATTTCTCCCAGCAATCTTGATTCCAACTTGTGTTTCTTCCAGTCAAGCATTTCTCATGATGTACTCTGCATATAAGTTAAATAAACATGGTGACAATATACAGCCTTGACGTACTCCCTTTCCTATTTGGAACCAGTCTGTTGTTCCATGACCAGTTCTAACTGTTGCTTCCTGACCTGCATACAAATTTCTCAAGAGGCAGATCAGGTGGTCTGGTATTCCCATCTCTTTCAGAATTTTCCACAGTTTATTGTGATCTACACAGTCAAAGGCTTTGGCATAGTCAATAAAGCAGAAATAGATGTTTTTCTGGAACTCTCTTGCTTTTTCCATGATCCAGCGGATGTTGGCAATTTGATCTCTGGTTCCTCTGCCTTTTCTAAAACCAGCTTGAACATCAGGAAGTTCACGGTTCACATATTGCTGAAGCCTGGCTTGGAGAATTTTGAGCATTACTTTACTAGCGTGTGAGATGAGTGCAATTGTGTGGTAGTTTGAGCACTCTTTGGCAATGCCTTTCTTTGGGATTGGGATATATATACCTGTATTATTTGAATACATCGATTTAAAATTTCTATGTAAGACTCACTCAGGATATGTGTGTGTGTGTATATATATTAGTTAAATTGGCTGCTTATTAACCAATAACTTGGTTATTGAGTTAACTTAGGCTGATTTCTGAATTTCTTGAGCTTTAATTTTTACATAAATAAAATGAGATGATAATACTATTAATGTTTGCAGTATCTTAGGTGTGTTGTGAAAATAAAATGAACATGTGCATGTGCTGTGCTTAGTTGTGTCTGATTCTTTGTGACCTCATGGACTATAACCCGTCAGGCTCCTCTGTTCATGGCAATTCTCTAGGCGAGAATACTGGAGTGGGTTGCCATGCCCTCCTCCACAGGATCTTCCCAACCCAGGGATCGAACCCAGGTCTCCTGCATTGCAGGCAGATTCTTGACCATCTGAGCTACCAGAGAAGTCCAAGAATACTAGAGTGGGTAGCTTATCCCTTCTCCAGGGCAACTTCCTGACCCAGGAATCAAACCAGGGTCTCTTGCATTGCAGGCAGATTCTCTACCAGCTGAGCTACCAGGGAAACCCAAATGTGCAGCAAAACGGTTAAAAAACTAGAATGTACTACTCAGATTAAAGGCAGGAGGAGAAGGGGATGACAGAGGATGAGATGGTTGGATGGCATCATTGACTCAATGGACATGAGTTTGAGCAAACTCCGGGAGATGGTGAAGGACAGGGAAGTTTGGCATGCTGCAGTCCATGGGCTCGCAAAGAATCAGACGCAACTGAGCAACTGAACAACAGCTACTCATCTGTTCACTTTTACTAAAGCCATTGGCCAGCATATGGCCGGTCAAATCACTGAAAACTATATCTCTTACTTTTCATATTAAAAAGCTCCCCTTCTTATCTTCCAGGAGAATGTCACATTTATAGATGTACTTCAAAAGGCTTTTAATGAGCCTTATAACAACTCCATGGGAATTTTAACCTGACATTTGTCTTATGCAGTTGCTTCTTTGCTAGAAATACAGAACTTTGTCTCTGCAAGATGCTAGTCTTCTGCCAAATGAATTGGTGTTGTTTTTAAAGACCTTTCTGTACACCTACAATTTCCCTAAACCATAAGGAGTCTCCTTTCTCCTGTGTCTCCTAAGCTGACTCCACAGCAGTTCCTACAGAGCAGTTCAGAAAACGTTTTAAGCAATGGAAGCCTCAACAAAATAAGTACCAAGTTTCCCATAGTAACCACATGGCAGGACAAAGCAGGGTTGGATGCACACATCTTGATGGAATATGCTTGTCCAAGATTAGTCTGCTTACTTTAAAGTCCTATCCCATTACCAAATGAACCACCCAGACTAGACATAAAGAAAAATGTTGCTGCTAGCTAACTGCAGTTTTTAAATCCAAGGAGCTTAGAATACTTATAGACATAATCTTGTTAATCTTCATAATATTATGAGGTAAGTCAAAGTGTCATCACTCTTAGAGGCAAGTGTGGCCAAACTTGGGTTTATTTTGAGTCCCTGTATTTTTCTAACACTTCACTCTGTGCAACTATTATTTGAATATTGAATATGATTTAGTTCTAGTACATAAAAAAAAGAAAAGAACAGACATAGATATTACAGTTGAATTAGGACCAGGGCTCTTAAGCTAGAAAGAGCTATTGGTCACTGCATTAATTAAGACATCAAGTTTACACCCTGTCATCAACAGTAATTGTTTATTGCCTAACTAAACCCTCCTTAATTTATTATAGTCATTAGTGTCTGTTAGCAGGGAGAATGTACTTGAATTTTACAAGGGTATGTGGTTAACAGTTTTCTGTCTCTGAGCTGGGACCTGACTCACTTGATCTTCTCACCTCACACTTAACACAGGCCTGACTTAAGAAATGATTAGCCCTCATTGTAGAATTATAAACAGTCATGGGTCCTTCTGTTCTGCACCACAGCTCTCCAAGTTGTAAGAATCAGAGGACAGAATTAGATGACCTCTAAATTATCTTATATATCTAAAATTCTCAGTTAATGATTATCTGTTTTGATACAGAGATTAAGGCAACAATAACAAAAAGAAATAGCCCAAATTAGAGTATTTGAGACAATCTGACTTATTTGCATATTTTCATAATTTCCCAAAATCACTTTGAGGGTCAGTAACTTAAAGGAGAATTGCTAAACCTGTAGGGCAGATCCAGGCTTTGTAGGACCTACAGCTTCTTTAATCTTAAAGGCCCTCCTTAAGAGAAAGAATTCAGAATTAAGTTTAAAAATGCATATTTATTCTGATGTGAATTCATTTGGACGTGTATATTATTTATTTATTAAAAAAGTTTAAAATTGAAGTTGATGTATCAGTTCAGTTCAGTCGCTCAGTCGTGTTCAACTCTTTGCAACACCATGAATCACAGCACACCAGGCCTCCCTGTCCATCACCAACTCCCGGAGTTCACTCAAACTCAGGTCCATCGAGTCAGTGATGCCATCCAGCCATCTCATCCTTTGTCATCCCCTTCTCCTCCTGCCCCCAACCCCTCCCAGCATCAGAGTCTTCCAATGAATCAACTCTTCACATGAGGTGACCAAAGTACTGGAGTTTCAGCTTTAGCATCAGTCCTTCCAAAGAAATCCCAGGGCTGATATCCTTTAGAATGGACTGGTTGGATCTCCTTGCAGTCCAAGGGACTCTCAAGAGTCTTCTCCAACACCATAGTTCAAAAACATCAATTCTTTGGCGCTCAGCCTTCTTCACAGTCCAACTCTCACATCCATACATGACCACAGGAAAAACCATAGCCTTGACTAGATGAACCTTTGTTGGCAAAGTAATATCTCTGCTTTTGAATATGCTATCTAGATTGGTCATAACTTTCCTTCCAAGGAGTAAGCGTCTTTTAATTTCATGGCTGCAGTCACCATCTGCAGTGATTTTGGAGCCCAGAAAAAAAAAGTCTGACACTGTTTCCACTGTTTCCCCATCTATTTCCCATGTAGTGACGGGACCGGATGCCATGATCTTCATTTTCTGAATGTTGAGCTTTAAGCCAACCTTTTCACTCTCCACTTTCACTTTCATCAAGAGGCTTTTGAGTTCCTCTTCACTTTCTGCCATAAGGGTGGTGTCATCTGCATATCTGAGGTTATTGATATTTCTCCTGGCAATCTTGATACCAGCTTGTGTTTCTTCCAGTCCAGCATTTCTCATGATGTACTTTGTATATAAGTTAAATAAGCAGGGTGACCATATACAGCCTTGACGTACTCCTTTTCCTATTTGGAACCAGTCTGTTGTTCCATGTCCAGTTCTTTTTTTTTCTTTCCTTGGTGATTATATATATATATTTTTTATTTTGCTTAACTTTACAATATTGTATTGCTCATGTCCAGTTCTAACTGTTGCTTCCTGACCTGTATCTCTTTCAGAATTTTCCACAGTTTATTGTGATCCACAGTCAAAGGCTTTGGCATAGTCAATAAAGCAGAAATAGATGTTTTTCTGGAACTCTCTTGCTTTTTCCACGATCCAGCGGATGTTGGCAATTTGATCTCTGGTTCCTCTGCCTTTTCTAAATCCAGCTTGAACATCAGGAAGTTCACGGTTCACATATTGCTGAAGCCTGGCTTGGAGAATTTTGAGCATTACTTTACTAGCGCGTGAGATGAATGCAAATGTGCGGTAGTTTGAGCATTCTTTGGCATTGCTTTTCTTTGGGATTGGAATGAAAACTGACCTTTTGTAGTCCTGTGGCCACTGCTGAGTTTTCCAAATTTGCTGGCATATTGAGTGCAGCACTTTCACAGTATCATTTTTCAGGATTTGAAATAGCTTAACTGGAATTCCATCACCTCCACTAGCTTTGTTTGTAGTGATGCTTTCTAAGGCCCACTTGACTTCACATTCCAGCATGTCTGGCTCTAGGTCAGGGTCAGTGATCACACCATCGTGATTATCTTGTTTGTGAAGATCTTTTTTGTACAGTTCTTCTGTGTTTTCTTGCCATCTCTTCTTAATATCTTCTGCTTCTGTTAGGTCCATACCATTTCTGTCCTTTAATCGAGCCCATCTTTGCATGAAATGTTCCCTTGGTATCTCTAATTTTCTTGAAGAGATCTCTAGTCTTTCCCATTCTGTTGTTTTCTTCTATTTCTTTGCATTGATCGCTGAAGAAGGCTTTCTTATCTCTTCTTGCTATTCTTTGGAACTCTGCATTCATATGCTTATATCTTTCTTTTTCTCCTTTGCTTTTCGCTTCTCTTCTTTTCGCAGTTATTTGCAAGGCCTCCCCAGACAGCCATTTTGCTTTCTTGCATTTCTTTTCCATGGGGATGGTCTTGATCCCTGTCTCCTGTACAATATCACGAACCTCATTCCATAGTTCATCAGACACTCTATCTATCAGATCTAGGCCCTTAAATCTATTTCTCACTTCCATTGTATAATCATAAGGGATTTGATTTAGGTCATACCTGAATAATCTTCCAACAACACAAGAGAAGACTCTATACATGGACATCACCAGATGGTCAACACCAAAATCAGATTGATTATATTCTTTGCAGCCAAAGATGGAGAAGCTCTATACAGTCAGCAAAAACAAGACCAGGAGCTGACTGTGGCTCAGATCATGAACTCCTTATTTCCAAATTCAGAATTAAATTGAAGAAAGTAGGGAAAACCACTAGACCACTCAGGTATGACCTAAATCAAATCCCTTGATGTGTAGTGTTGTGCTAATTTCTGCTGTACAGCAAAATGACTCACTTATACACACATATACATTCTTTCTTTTTTTTTAATTTAAATTTATTTATTTTAATTAGAGGCTAATTACTTTACAATATTGTATTGGTTTTGCCATACATCAACATGAATCTGCCACAGGGGTACACGTGCTCCCAATCCTGAAGCCCCGTCCCACATCCCTCCCCATACCATCCCTCTGGGTCATCCCAGTGCACCAGCCCCAAGCATCCTGTATCCTGCATCAAACCTGGACTGGTGATTCATTTCTTATATGATATTATACATGTTTAGAAAACTATAAAACACTGGTGAAAGAAGTCAAAGAGGACACTAATAGATGGAGAAATATACCATGTTCATGGATCGGAAGAATCAATATAGTGAAAAATGAGTATACATTCTTTCTTTAAATTTTTTTCAGTATGGTTTATCACAGGATATTGAATATAATTCCTTATGCTATATATTAGGACCTTGTTGTTTATCCATTCTAAATGTAATAGTTTGCTTGCATCTACCAACCCCAAATTCTCACCTCCTCTTTGGCAATCACAAGTCTGTTCTCTATGTCTGTGAATCTGTTTCTATTTTGTAACTGAACTTATTTCTGCCACATTTTAGAAGCCACATATGTGATATCATATGGTGCTTGTCATTCTCTATCTGACTTACTTCACTTAGTATGATACCCTCCAGGTCCATTTATGGTGCTCCATTCTTTTTTGTGGCTGAGTAGTATTCCACTGAGTATATACACCACATCTCTATCCACTCCTTTGCTGACGGACACTTAGGTTGCTTCCATGGTTTGGTTATTGTGAACAGTGCTTCTGTGAACACAGGGGTGCATGTGTCTTTTTGAATTATAGTTTTGTCTGGGTATATTCACAGGAGTAGGATTGCTGGATCATATTGTAATTCTATTTTTAGTTTTCTGAGGAACCTCCATGCTGCTTTCCATAATGGCTCTACCAACTTACATTATCACCAGCAGTGTAGGCGAGTTCCCTTTTCTCCACACCCTCTCCAGCATTTGCTATGTGTAGACTTTTCAATGATGACTGTTCTGAGCTGTGTGTGGTAGTACCTCGTTGTAATTCTGACTGTCGTTTCTCTAATAATTAGTGATGTTGAGCATCCTTTCCTGTGCCTACTGGCCATCTGTATTTTGGAAGTGAATATTTATTGGATTCTCATAGCCTCTTCAATATCATCCAAAACAGGGAAAGTGAAATGGAGGGAATTTGGATAGAGATTGCAGTCTTAACTAATCATATTTGAAGTATCTTACTCTTGCAAATTTTATATTAACCTATGGCCATGTGAACGTGTTGCTGCCCTCATCCAGATCCTGGAAACGATCTATGAGAATGAAGAGACCAGAAGCCGGGACTTTATTAGTTTCACATTCACACACCATTATAAACATGAAACATATCTAATCTAGTCTAATAGTTCAATTGGAAGTTCATTTAACTGAAAAAGAAAAAAAATGAAGCGATTGAAAAAAATAAGAAAGATCTATGTAAGCAACCATGATGATTCCAGACTACATTGTTACTTGAAAAAATAAAGAATGGGATAATATAGCATGATTCTATTTATGTAAAAAATATACCAAATAAACCAACCCTGAAGCAATGTGTATATTGCACGTATATGTATATATATGCTATATATTTGCTACATATCAGATCCTTAACAGTGGTTACCTTTAGAGACTGTAAAGGGTTGTGGGTATTATTTCAATTTTGCATAACAGATATTTATATGTTACATGGAGGCCTCCTCATTAATAACAACTGCACATCCCCCATAATCTCTGTTTCAAGCATCCCATTCTCACACCCTCATTGACAGCTTTTATAGTTCAGTTCCTTTAGAGTCTCTATCTCAGACCCACCAGGACTGATAATCCAGTCTCCTATCACTCAGTGCCCTTGGTCCTTTCATATCCCCACATCCATCCTTACCTCTTACTCTTAAGTTCTGTGGTCCATGATTATAATCACTCATTTGCATACACCTTAACTGCCCTGCCATGTCTCACTTAGTCAGAACCTGTGTGCTCAGTCACTCAGTCGTGTCTGACACTTGCAACCCCATACTCTGTAGCCCGCCAGGCTCCTTTGTCCTTGAGATTCTCCAGGCAAGAATACTGGAGTGGGTTGCCATTTCCTTGTCCAGGGGATCTTCCCAACCCAGTAATCGAACCTGGCTCTCCCGCATTGCAGGCAGATTCTTTACCGACTGAACTAGGAGGGGAAGCCCCACTTAGTCATACTTACTTGGTAAACTCCATCCCTGCTTGAATCCAGCTCTCCTACTCTGCCTCTGTAGCGAGGCAGCTAGACATGGCTGGAGAAAACCATATACCTCATGCTGCCTGGTCTCATTCTCCATTCCTCACCTATCCTCAGGGGAGCTTTTAGTGCTGCCCTGAAATCCTACTACATTTTCCCTGGTCCAGTCACACTTCCACGTTCCTGGTTCCCTCTCTCTTTAAACCTCCATATGCCCTCCACTGTGCTCTTTCTTAGCTTATGACCGTGCTTACTATTTCATTGAGAAAAAAACAATCAGGGCAAAAACATCAAAATGCTCACCCTGCACAAACTCCCAGCACTGAATCTGTACCCTGTTGTCTGCCTTCTTTCCTGTCTGTGGATGAAAAACCAGGGCTTTCGTCTGAGGCCAGCCCTCTATTGTGTACTAACCCTCTCCCTTTCGCATCTACTTAACAGCACCCAGGGCCAAGGATCTACAGGCACAGTAAGCACAGTGTGTAGGGCCCACCTTAATTTCAGGGGTGCATGAAAATGTTTAATTCCCTTTATGATCAAAAGAAAAGTATGAACTTTTAGGTCAAAAATGTATAGTGTTATATTCAGTTCAGTTTCAGTTCAGTTGCTCCATTGTGTCTGACTCTTTGCGACCCCATGGACTGCAGCACACCAGGCCTCCCTGTCCATCACCAACTCCCAGAGCTTGCTCAAACTCATGTCCATTGAGCTGGTGATAACCATCCAACCATCTCATCCTCTGTCATCCCCTTCTCCTCCTGCCTTCAATCTTTCCCAGCATCAGGGTCTTTTCCAATGAGACAGTTCTTTGCATTAGGTGGACAAAGTATTGGAGTTTTAGCTTCAACATCAGTCCTTCCAATGAATATTCAGGACTGATTTCCTTTAGGATCGACTGGTTGGATCTCGTTAGAGTTGGAAATCAGTCCTGAATATTCATTGGAAGGACTGATGTTGAAGCTAAAACTCCAATACTTTGTCCACCTAATGCAAAGAACTGTCTCATTGGAAAAGACCCTGATGCTGGGAAAGATTGAAGGCAGGAGGAGAAGGGGATGACAGAGGATGAGATGGTTGGATGGTTATCACCAGCTCAATGGACATGAGTTTGAGCAAGCTCTGGGAGTTGGTGATGGACAGGGAGGCCTGGTGTGCTGCAGTCCATGGGGTCGCAAAGAGTCAGACACAATGGAGCAACTGAACTGGATCTCCTTGCAGTCCAAAGGACTCTCAAGAGTCTTCTCCAATACCACAGTTCAAAAGCATCTATTCTTTGGCACTCAGCTTTCTTTATAGTCCAACTCTCACATCCATACATGACTACTGGAAATACCATAGCTTTGACTAGACGGACTTTTGTTGGCAAATAATATCTCTGCTTAATATAGTCTTAATGTCTTTGTTAATGTATTCATTCTTAAACAATTCAGCTTTTGATCTCTGGGGTCTCTCATGAACCACATTCATGAGAGCTCCTCCCTCATTCTACCCAGCCAGTCATTTCCAAAGGACCCACCTCCTAATACTATCACCCTGGGGATTAGGCTTTCACATATGAATCTGGAGGGACACAGATATCAATACATAGCATTATCTAAACCCTGTCTTGACTCACCTTCCCTTCCAACCACCCACTCAACCAGTGCACTCAACCCACCCACAGCAACTTTCTGCCTTTTTTTTTTTTTTTTTTAACAGCAAAACGTTTTAGGATGTTTGTCTGTGTTTATTGTCATCTGCCATTCTCCTCCCGTTCTCCTTTGAACTCTGGTTTTCATGCCCAAGGCACCACTGAAACTGCTTTTCAGACAAGGACAAGGTCCTAGTGGCCTCCATGAGACAAAACCCAGCAGCCAGTCCTCCTCTTACTTCACTTAGCAGCAGCATTTTAAATAGCTGATCATTCCTTCTGCTTAAAACTGTTTTCTTCACTTGTGGTCTCTTTGTAAGGAGACCACATTTTTTTTAATCAGAATGAAGACGTTTTTGAGAGTGAAAGTGGAGATGCCAACTACTACTGCAGATGCCAACTGGGACCGTCTCAGAGAGTTTTCTTCTAGGACAGGATCCCTGCCTGGTTCTTCTTCCTCAGTCTCCTTTGCTCCCTCTTCTCTCCAACCTGTAAATATTGGACCACCCAGAGTATCCTTGGATCCTGCAGTAGCTCCTGTTCTTTTTCTCTTCCTTCTCTACACTCCCATGGGGCTATTTTTCAACTGGGGCACACTGGTATGCTGTACTGCTTGATAAAATGTTGAAATAGTTCCATTCAAATTAGTGTTTGAACTGCTCTCACTCTAACGCCTCCCCACCCACCACTCCAGCTTCATTCCGGGAGCCTCATACCTACCCATGATCAGTTTCTAAAATGTTAACACCTGACCTTTTATTCCCCACCCCGACCCCAACACCTGACTCTTTAGAACTGTGTTCCAGCACTTTATGATTGGTTAGTATGATTGCCATACTGGTTGTTAAGTATTTTGAATATCATCCTTGCACTCATTTACCAGGCATTACATGAACTCCTAAATTTATATCTGCAGTTCAGACTGAAACATTCTCCCTGAACCCCTAGACTTGTATCGATAAATCCAGTTCCCTTACCTATATCTCATCCTGAATACGTAATGGAAACATAAGGAATATTTTGAGCTTAAAGTATCCAGATTTTTCTTTCAAACCTGCTCATACAGTCTTCCCCAATTCAGGTAATAGCAACTTTATCGTTTCAGTTGCTCTGGTCCCAAGTCCTGGTTTGTTTATTTAACTCTTCTCTTTCACACCCCACACCCAAGTGATCAGCAAATGCTGTTAGCTCAGCTTTCAGGTACATATTCTACTTTTCACTACCTCCACAGCTGCTATTTTCCACTATTGTCTCTCACCTTGACCACTGCTGTAGCTCCTGTCTTCCTGTTTCCACCAATGCCATTTCCAGTTATTTTCACCTCAGCAGACAGAGTGCTCCTTATAAAGCATCAGACTCCTCCTGTCAGAATCCTCCTATCTCACTTATATAAAGGCCAGACCCTTACAATGACCTCAAGGTCCTATGTGTCTGCTCCGCATCACCTACTTAAGACCTCTGACCCCATCTACTGCTCCTATCCCCACCCTCCATCCATGCCAGCCACACTCACCTGCCAACTCTTCCCCACCAGGCACATTCTTGCATCAGACCTTGGCACTTGCTGTCTCCCCCTGCCTGGCCTGTTCTTTCCCCATGCTGCACACAGCTGGCTTTTTACCTCCTTCAGGTCATTAATTAAAGGTCACCCTCTCAGTGAAGTCTTCCTTTCACAAATTATAACCCCTGCTACCCATTGCCCTTACCTCCTTTATTTTTGTCCATAGCACTTGTAACCACATGCCCCATCATAGATTTTACTTCTTCATTATGTGTCGGTTTTGTTCATTGTTACCTTTGTCTGCTTGGGTTGCCACAACAAAATACTATAGCCTGAGTGGCTTAAGCAACAAATTTATTTCTCACTGCTCTGGAGGCTGGAAGCCAAGGTGCTGGCAAATAATTTTCATTCTGAGGCCTTGTCTCTTGACTTGCAGGAGGCCACGTCTTGCTGTGTGCTCACATGACATCTTTGTGCAGGTGCCCAAGGGGCAGAGGGGTGGGGAGGGGGTAGAACAAGCTCTCTGGTGTGTCCTCTTATAAGGACAGGAATCACATCAGAGGGCTTCCCTCATGACCTTATCTAACCCTTATTATTTTCCAGAGAACCCATCTCCAAATACCATCATATTGGGATTAGGGCATCAACATGTGAACTTTTGGGGGGACACAATTCTGTCATTAACATGTGATACAACCTTGACCTAGAAGAGTGCCTGGTACACAGTGGGTACTTGGAATTCATAATTAGAAAATAATGCCAGAAAAAAAGAAAATAATGTCATTATTTTAATACCTCAAAAAGTTTTGCCACTATTAAATTTTATTCTTTATTAATATGCTGTAGGGAAAGTCTCCAAAAACAGAGTAGCTGGTTTGTTCATAGTCCTGTTCTAAAATTTCACATAGAGGTAGTAAAATATAAATTTTGTATGTTCTTTGGAAGTTTATACGCTAAAAGATACACTGTGCAGACTTACACAACTAGAGTCAGAGAGAAGCCTAAAGCTGAGACCAGGGATTCAGGGTTCTAAGTCAGTCACTCAGCCAGGTCCATCTATACAATCTCTGGTCACAGTGCTGAATTCAGTATCACACAGTGGCTACACAACACTTGCTGGCAAACCCATCTCTCTCAAATAACACTGAAAACTGAGCTAAGGAAAAGCAAGAATTCAAGCCCTCTGTTCTTCAAGGAAGATTGGAAACAGAAAAGAGTTAAAAATGAACTGGAGCCATGGAGATGCTATGAGGGTTTCCAATTCATCCTTTCCCTTTCTTGTGATACTTAAGGCTAATTGTCCTCATAAAACCCACAAGTTGGCATAGAGTATTCAGAAACTCCTTTTGTTATCTGTGATACTCTGATGTAGACATAGACCTATCTTTTATTCTGTCCATTTAAAAACAGTTTCATTTACCAAGTTAATCAGGAAAAATATAATCATAAAACTGAAGAATCACTAACAATTCTAGTGTTTTCTAGTAATTTTGAACATTAGCCTCTGGGGAATCTCTTTAACATGCTTACACACATATTCATATCATAACCCCCTGGACACTTTTGCAGCCCTGAATCTGAACATTACTCAGTTCTCGGCCTTCCCTGGGAAAATCTCCGGAGAACCTCAGTTCTCATCTGCATAGATGGGAGTTGCCAATCACTTCTCTCCCCACTGCGGAGACATTGAGAATCATCTCAAATCTGGTTTCTTTATATGTTAGAAAGGAGCTCAATTCAGAAAGTCACTCAGGATGGTTATTAACAGTTGTAAGGAACTTCATTCTACATACAATTTTTATGTAATTTATGAAAGGCAGTGGTGCTCATTTTCCCTTTCCTTCTCTAAAACAAACAAAAAATGTTTTGGAGTTAGGCTTTTTTTGTATTTTCATTTTGCAATAAATTTTTCTCTTTTTTTTCTAGTATTTGGGAGATAGGATGAAAATGGGGGCATGTTAATACAATTATTGTGCAAAATGTACATTTTGATCATTAATCACCAACTACTAGGGAAGACAGAGGTGGGAAGTGAAGCAGACATGTCTTATTTACGAAAACCTGACTGGAAGAAATGGGTATTGTTTTGAGTTATGATGCCCCTTGTTGCTTCTTATACAGCAATTTTTATTAGTGCATTTTCCTCACACTTCTACTTTGAAGCACTAGCAGACTTCTGAATTCATATCATCTTTTAGGGAAAAATGACTTCATAATCAAATGTGACGCTCTGCAATAGAAAAGAACTTTTTGTGTCCTTTAGTTTTCTCAATCACATTGCATATAAACTCACAAACATCTGATCAGTGGCTGCAGAATTTATGTTTTATTTAAGGCTGTTGGCATAGATGCTAATAATGATTCCAATCAATTCATAGTAGGATAAATTATGTAAAATGACAGGAGGAGTCAATGGTACTTTTTGTCACTGTGTTGATGCTTTTTTCACTAGTTTAGAGTAGAAATTGATTGGTAGCTTCAGTAGTATCAGTCAATACAAGGCAATGTATTGGTCAATACAAGGCAAAACAAAATGGGTAAATATTTGAGAAGGTGTTTCTTTGTACCTAATTCAGAGAATTCTATTCTGTGAGTAATTTTAAGAATTGATAACTTACAGTGAATGGTGTCAGATTCATGATCTCCAAAGAAGATTTAGCTTTAGGATAAGGGACCAGGTTTGATTACTCAGAGCTTTTGTGTGGCAGAAATTTTATTACAGTTAAAAAAGACAGAGAAAGATTCTGATGTAGACATCGGAAGGGGGACAGAGAGTGCCCCCACCCACTGGTCTTATCAAGGCCTTATACACTTTTACCAGACCCACTCCCACAACATACATCTTAAGGTAACAAGATTAGTCATAAGGTTCTTGAAAAGAAGGAGAAACATGTCCTCAAGCAAGATACATTGTTGTTAAATAATATTAGTACAGAACTTAAGGAAAAATTTATCCTTGAGCAAGATGAGTTTTGTTGTGTAATCATTAGCTCTGGGCTTAAAGAAAATAACGTCTTAGGTGACTAAGACAAAGCAATGTAGGAAAAAAGTTTGCCCTCAAGAGCCCCAGACCTCTTTCTTTTCCTTGGGGACCTGGACTTCTTATCAAGAAAGTATTTCTACCTAAGAAAGTATTTTTGCTTGGAAAATTCCATGGACTGAGGAGCCTGGTTGGCTACAGTCCATGGGGTCGCAAAGAGTCGGACACGACTGAGCGACTTCACTTTCAAATTCAAGAATTAAATCAGAATCAACTTGGATATTTCCTAAATTCATTTCAAAGAATATTTCTCTTAATTGAAAATTGTAAGACCTACAACCTTGGAGGAGGGCAGGGCAACCCACTCCAGTATTCTTGCCTGAAGAATCCCATGGACAGAGGTGCCTGACGGGCTATGGTCCATAGGGTTGCAGAAGAGTCGGACATGATTGACGCGACTTAGCCTAGCCTATCCTAGCCTAAGACCTACATCAGAAACATTTATTTGAATTGTTCTGTAGTTCAAAGTGCAGCTTTCATATTCAGTACCTTATTTTGAATCTCATAATATCTCCCAGATGGTAGACAGGGCAGGTGAGATATACCTGTTTCACAAGAGTTAATCAAAAGAGAAAAGAAGCTACACAAGGCCAAGGTTAAAGAGCTGATAAATAGGGGAATTAGGATTTGAACACAAATCATTTGGCTCCAAATATGTCTAATATGGTATGTTGCCTTTCCTACTTTAAGCTAATATGATTATAATGGTGATATTGCTGAGGTAAATTCAAACAAAGATAGTTTATCTGGAGGCCTAAATTACTCAGATAACTAACTGTATATTTCTGGTTGCTTTGCAAATTGAGACATGGCCTGAGTGTTAAGTCAGGAGTTCCCAAAATGAATTTTGGTAAAGCATATAATCGCTCCTCAGATAGAGACTTAATTAGTTCTTTGTATTTTGCTATAATTCACATTATTTTCCTCAGGACTAAAGAAGCTAAAGTTCTAGATTCTTCTCTCTAGAGAGATAACAAGGAGCCCTTTAGTGATATCAAAAAAGTATATTCAACTGTACCTACCATATCACAGATTTTCTTCCTCATTAGTTATCAGATAAAAACACGAACATTATGAATACATCTATTTAGACAAACATATAAGATAGTTAAGAGGACTTCCCTGGTGCCCTAGTGGTTACAAATCTGCCTGCCAATGCAGGGGACACAGGTTCGATCCCTGGTCCGAGGAGATACCACATCCCATGAGGCAACTAATCCTGTGTGCCATAACCTCTGGACTTGCATGCTCTAGAGAGTACAGGCTGCAACTACTGAGCCCATGCTATCCAACAAGAGAAGCCACCACAGTGAGAAGTATGAGCACTGCAACTAGAGAGTAGCCCCTGCTCGTCACAACTAGAAAGCCCTCATGCAGCAATGAAGACCCAGTGCAGCTAAAAATACAGATATAAATAAATAAGTTAATTAAAAAGATAGTCAAGGTATTATTAAATGCTATGTGAACCTTCTAGAGGCTCAGATTTCTTATCATATGAGATTAGTCTGTTAATGTGAGACCATTTTTTGGGGATGTGGATAATAGGTACATATTTATTTGTGCTCCAGAGGTGCTATTAACTATCAATTATTTCTTAAATTTTGCTCAATATACACAAAATTCTTTAATCATTAAAGAGTTAACCTATATGGAAAATTTATCCATGCAAATCCCTTACTTTAAGTGCCTGGTTTTGGCACATCCTGATGGTCTTGGAAGGTATAGAAAGTTCTTGCCCACTCATAAGCTTCTAGGAATAGGAGATTCTGCAACAAGTAAGACTAGTGATGTTGGATAGAACAGCACTCCTCTACAGGTCTGGTAGGCCATTGCCTGGCCCACAGCCTAGCAGATCGCACATGTTGGAAAAATATTTGTTGAATAAATGAATGAATGGTCCACTAGCTGATTTGCAGGGCTTTATTTGCTCTACTGCTCCATCAATTGTCTCTACCCCTTAATAACATGTACTGTCATCAGTGGGGAAGAGTTTGGGAACTCCTTTCCATAACAGTTGTCCAAAGCATGTAAATAATTACAATTCAGCCCAAAGCACTGATGCTAGCTGAAAGGGAGAACAAATGGAGGAGTGTGACTGACAAAGTGACTGAAGCTGATAAGAGCTCACTAAAAGGAGAGACAGAAGCAGGAGCTGTAATGAGCTAGAACTGAAAGCCGCTGGACCAATGGATATTTCAGCTGGTTGCTCTGTTCAGTTTAGAATACATTAGACATATTGTATATCAAGCACTAGGCATAGTGTAGGTGCTAGGCCCAGCAGGGGTCTGAAATTCAGGAAACAGGGTGAACTTATATTTAAACAGTATTTTAGTTAAAGTTTCAAACAATATGCTCAGTATTTTTTCTTCAACTTCCAGACATCTTTTTACACTAAATATTTCTAAATTTTAAAATGATGGTAATCCAAAAAAAAGTATAATACGTACAGTATGTTTTCCTCCACTTCCAGACTTTTTTTTGACATTCTGTAGATAACAAACAGACCTATTGCTTTAAATATACTGAGCATATTAAGAATCTAATCTACTTAAAAATTAATTTATGTTTCCTAATTTTTCTGATCCACTAAAGAAAGGTTAAATAGAACTCTCCACCATGACCCGTCCATCTTGGGTGGCCCTACACACATGCCTCATAGTTTCATTGAGTTAGACAAGGCTGTGGTACATGTGATCAGCTTGATTAGTTTTCCGTGACTGTACCAGTCAGGTATGACCTAAATCAAATCCCTTATGACTATACAGTGGAAGTGACAAATAGATTCAAGGGATTAGATCTGATAGACAAGAGTGCCTGAAGAACTATGGACAGAGGTTTGTGACTTTTTACAGGAGGCAGTGATCAAGACCATCCCCAAGAAAACGAAATGTAAAACAGCAAAATGGTTGTCTGAGGAGGCCTTACAAATAGCTGAGAAAAGAAGAGAAATGAAAAAAAAAAAAAAAAGAAGAGAAGTGAAAGGCAAAGGAGAAAAGAAAAGATATACCCATCTGAAGGCAGAGTTCCACAGAATAGCATGGAGAGATAAGAAAGACTTCCTCAACGATCAATGCAAAGAAATAGAGGAAAACAATAGAATGGGAAAGACTAGAGAGCTCTTCAAGAAAATTAGAGATACCAAGAGAACATTTCATGCAAAGATGGACATAATAAAGGACAGAAATGGTATGGACCTAACAGAAACTGAAGATATTAAGAAGAGGTGGCAAGAATACACAGAAGAACTATACAAAAAAGATCTTTATGACCCAGATAACCACGATGGTGTATCACTCACTTAGAGCCAGAAATCCTGGAATGTGAAGTCAAGTGGGCCTTAGAAAGCATCACTACGAACAAAGCTAGTGGAGGTGATGGAATTCCAGTTGAGCTTTTTCAAATCCTAAATGATGATGCTGTGAAAGTGCTGCAACGAATATGCCAGCAAGTTTGGAAAACTCAGCAGTGGCCACAAGGCTGGAAAAGGTCAGTTTTCATTTCAAACCCAGAGAAAGCCAATGCCAAAGAATGCTCAAACTACTGCACAATTGCACTCATCTCATATGCTAGCAAAGTAATGCTCAAAATTCTCAAAGCCATGCTTCAACAGTATGAGAACCGTGAACTTCCAGATGTTCCAGCTGGATTTAGAAAAGGCAGAGGAACCAGAGATCAAATTGCCAACATCTGCTGGATCATAGAAAAAGCCAGAGAAAAACATCTGCTTTATTGACTATGCTAAAGTCTTTGACTGTGTGGATCATAACAAACTGTGGAAAACTCTTGAAAAGATGGGAATACCACACCACTTGACCTGCCTCCTGAGAAATCTGTATGCAGGTCAAGAAGCAACAGTTAGAACTGCTCATGGAACAACAGACTGGTTCCAGATCGGGAAAGGAGTTCGTCAAGGCTGTATATGGTCACCTTGCTTATTTAACTTATATGCCGAGTACATCATGCGAAATTCCAGACTGGATGAAGCACAAGCTGGAATCAAGACTGCCAAGAGAAATATTGATAACCTCAGATATGCAGATAACACCAATCAAATGGTGGAAAGCAAAGAGGAACTAAATAGCCTCTTGATGAAAGTGAAAGAGGAGAGTGAAAAGTTGGCTTAAAACTCAGCATTCAAAAAACTAAGATCATGTCATCCGGTCCCATCACTTGATGGCAAATAGATGGGGAAACAATGGAAACAGTAAGATACTTTATTGGGGGGGGCTCCAAAATCACTGCAGATGGTGACTGCAGCCATAAAATTAAAAGACACTTGCTCTTTGGAAGAAAAGCTATGACCAACCTAGACAGCATATTAAAAAGAAGAGACATTACTTTGCTGGCATAGGTACACTAGTCAAAGCTATGTGGTTTTTTTTTTTTTTTTGTAGTCATGTATGGATGTGATAGTTGGAGCATAAATAAAGCTGAGTGCCGAAGAATTGATGCTTTTGAACTGTGGGGTTGAAGAAGACTCTTGAGAGTCCCTTGGACTGCAAGGAGATCCAACTAGTCAATCCTAAAGTAAACTCCAATACTTTGGCCACATGAGGCCAAAGAAGAACTGACTCATGGAAAAGACCCTGTTGCTGGGAAAGACTGAAGGCAGGACGAGAAGGGGATGATGGAGGATAAGACTGTTGGATGGCATCATCGGCTCGATGGACATAGTTTGAGAAAGCTCTGGGAATTGGTGACAGACAGGGAATCCTGGCGTGCTGCAGTCCATGGGGTCGCAGAGTTGGACATGACTGAGTGATTGAACTGAAATAGACAGATTCTCAAGAAGTTCCAGTCTAATAAAAGAGGATATGAGGAAAAAATCATTACACAGACTAGGAGCCATCACAGAGAATATAAAAAGAACAGAAATGGCTTCCCACATGAGCAAGAGATCACTGCTTTGGGGAGATGAAACAGAGTCAAGAAAGACCTCATAGGTGTGGCACTGTCTGAGCAGCGTTTGGGGCAATAAATAAGTGTTTACCAAAAGGACAACATGGGGAAAGAATTCCAGGGAGAGGATGGGCATAATGTAAGAACACAAAGGCAGGAGACAGCATTGTGTTTTCAGAGGACCACAGCTGGTTTACTAGTGCTCAAAGTTTCAGTGAGAGGCAGAGGTGAGCGTTGTGAGATGTAGTCAGGGGCTAGTTGTATAACACTGTTTGCCGTGTTAGAGTCAGATTTTATTTCACAGAGTTCATGAGGAATCAGCAAATGATTTTAAGTAAAGGAAATAATTTGGTCAGAGTTGTTGAGAAAAGGCAGCAGTACCATGGCTCTTGCACAGCCTCTCAACGTCCCTATAACCTAAGAGTAGGTTAAAAAAAAGAGATGAAAAATAAAATAGAAGTCAGGATGTTATAAGCTAACCAAGTTTATTTGTTTAATGACAACGTATGACTGTCTATGCTGAGTGCTTTAGATCGAGGATGGAGGAATAGTGGCCTAGTTATTTCTTTTTTGTACTATAACTCTTCCACTCTCCAAAACAAAAGTAGAGATTTCTCCAGACTAATGCATACCACTTCCTTTGTTATTTCCATTCCTTTTTCCTATTTCTCAATGACCAGCATTGGGTAAACATGGGGTCATAGGAAGAGGAAGCATGGAGGAAGAGCTGCAGTAGATGAGGCATCCATATTGCTTTCCCCCCACTTCATGCCTCCATTACAGCAGTGGGAGTTTCTGGTAGCAGGGAAAAGCAAAATCCAGGAATCATCTGCAAGTCTTCTTTTAGGAACTTGTTCTAGGCTATGAAACTTCTCTGGCTTTTCTCTTTCCTTTTTAGTATTAAGAGTTCTTATCAATTAAGGTTAGCAAAAAGGAAATTGAGTTTCACTCAGTTTCTCACTCCCTCTGGGAGAGAAACTACAACAGTAAAATATCCAGAAGGGAAGTAATTAGAAGAGGAAGCTAAGGATAATCAAGATTTGACTGTACATTTATTGTAATTGTTGAATTATTTACATTCTCTGACTCCGGTTTGACTGAACTGATATGGTCTGGATGGTAGAAAGGAACATTGGGCAAAGAACTAGGAGGTGGTTCTCGGAATCTCTTTCTGCAATTAATTAACCTCAGTGTCTTCAGATAAATCACTTCTTTGGGTCTGTTTTCTTATCAGGAAAAAAAAAGGAGTACTATTATATCAAACTTTTCTCAAGTTTAAGCTATTAACTACTTTGCACCAGATTCACCTGAGATAGTTCCAAAATACAGTTTCCCAGATCTAACTGGCAGTTTATAATGTACTGATTGAGCCTATAGAACCTGCATGGGACTGGGCTTAACCTCCTGCCATGCCACGTACTGACTAGGTGACCTTGAGCAAGTTATTTCAAGCCTGCAGTATCTAATTTTTCTCCAGGGATGATAATAACAACAGTATACTCCATATTGTTCCTTGAAGGGTAAAATGGTATAATTCTTTTAAAACATCAATTATATTGCCTGGTTATACTAAGCATTCAACAGATGTTATATCATTTGTATAGCCCACAGTATATATGTACGGAGTGGTCCATTAAACATCTGTTGAATAAATAAAAGAAATATAACTGAAGTTTTTGTGTTTTTCTTAAGCAACATTTTTTGACCTCAGATCTGAAATTTATTAGCCCCAGGAATTACTTCCACCAAAAAGGTAGTTTGACGGATTTTAAGTGTTATGTTCAATTTGCCTTATTTTTACTCTTAGACGACTCAGAGCCTCACGATAACAAAAACAATAATAAAATGATAAAAGTCCCACTAAAGTGGGTGAACTGAGAGAGGCAGAGAATGAGTCTCATGGACTTTGTTGGCTGGATCCAGCCTGCCACTGCATAATACAGTGACTTTCACCTAGGTGTTCATCTCCATTTTACCTCACAAGTTGCCGTGAAATTCTGTCACTACAACTGATTTTGAATCATAATAACAACAACAACAAAGGCAAGATTCCATTTTCTGTATTGTTGAGCGAGCAGAAAACAAGGCAATGTAACTTTTAAAGCTTGTAACGTAACAATAAAGCTTGAAAATCGGAGTTATCAAAAATAGCGAACTTCTATCATCCGTTAATCTACTGATCAAAACATTCCACGTACATCGAACTGTGTATTTTTTTTTTTTTTTTTTTTTCCAAGTGGTGGTGGCCCCTCGCTTAATACTCAGCTTCTCATTCTCCACGGTGTTTATAGTGAGAGGCGTTACCAGCAGAGAGGAAATCGCTTCAGAATCTCTGGAGGTGGTGGCCTCCTAGAAAGATCGCCGGGAGGGGAGGAGTCGTGATTGTCCTGGAAGAAAAGCATGGCCCTATTCCGGGAAGTCACGGCTTGCCGGGAGGCTGGGGTTGGCGGCTTTGGGTCCTGGAGGTGGCAGACGCGGGAGCCAACAACCTCGGAGCTGTGGCATGCGCGGCTGGCGCGGGGGGTGGTGCTCGGTGTGTGCAAGTGAAAGAAACACAGCAGGTCGGGGCGGAAACTGACCAGGGGCCATCCTTGCCTGGCGAGCGCAGCGGAGCCTGGGACCTAGCCTGCACCGACGGACGCCGCGAGCCCTGGGCCTCGCGGGGAGCGGCAGCCCCTCCCTATCCAAGCTCGCGTTTCCGCCCGAGACCCGGCGGCAGCCGTGACCGTGGCTGCGCCGCGCCTTCCGCCTGCTTCTAGGAGCTGCTACCGCGCCCCCGCGCGCCGCGCCCACAGGCCGCGGAAGGGAGTGCGTCCGGACCCGGGGACCTCCGCCACGCGCCAGAGACCCTCACGGAACTGGACGCGGGAGGGCTCCGCTAGCTCCACGTTTAGCTCCCGCCAGGGATGGGCCACTCGGCACCTGCGGCCTCTCGGGAGCGGGGACTTGGCGGGGTTATGACCGGCGGCTGCCGCCCGGGCGCGATGGAAGGGAGAACGGAGGTAGCGGAGCTTCCTTCCTCTCTCACACTCGCAGTGACACTGGAGGGCCAGACCCCCAGCGCGAACGGGTGGGGACCTCGGAGGGGACCAACTGGATCCCGGATTTCCTGCTGCCACCGGCGGCTGGGGGGTGGGGGGAGCGCCAGTACCAGCTCTGTGAGCCTGTAATGGGACTTTGCCGTTGTCGTCCACTACACCCTCCGCCGGGAGTGTCTTCCCGCTTAAAGTCGGCTGTGGAAGACGATTCTCCTCCTTCTTCCCTGCCTACCTCCCCCTCCCTTCCCCCACTCACCTTCGTTCATCTTCTTGCCTTATTCCCAAAGGGCCAAGGCAAATATGCACACCAGTGAACAACTTGATACTACAGTGTGTGAATGTGTGGTTTGTGTAGGGAAGCGGTAATGGGGTGGGACAAAATAAAAATAAAATTAGGACTATCTTGACTGTGTAACAATAACCTTCTCCCTTCCCACCCCGCGCTGCTAGCAGTCTCTCGACTGTGTCCAACGGGTGACAAATTTTACACGTTCAGACCTAGGAGAAAATTAGCCTGGGGTTACCGAGAGCTTTCTTCTCAATGTTTTATTTTTCTGAAGCATATTCATATTCCTACCAAATAAGCAGCATCCCCAGCAGAGAATTTAGCATGCTATAGGGAGGCCATTCCTGGACACAACTGAGGCAGCTTCTGGGTAGGGTACCTTTTTCACCTCTGCAGCAGAGGTCACTGGACTCTGCTCAAGATGTTACATGAGGGGACAGGTGTTTGGAAACACACACTGCTCTAACGAACGACTCTATCCCGGCTGAGGGCAAATGCTTTTCATAAGGATGAGATGGGCTGGTGAAAGGTGGAAAGCATAAAGCATAAACTGAACCTTGAAGGTATCTTGCACGCGTCCCCACTCCTGCTCCTCCCCAGCATTCACAGAAGCAGCGACAGACTCCTCTCGACAGCCCAACATCCTCTCCCTCACTTGCTAACACCTGCATTAAAGCACCGCAGTCGGAGGGGAGTGTCTGCAAAAGGCAAGCTCCCTGAGAGTCCTCTTGCTACTGCTACTGCGTAGTCATGGAATATTCTTTATTCAAGAGGCCCTTCTAGTTGATTCTAACCAGGCTCGGGTTATTTTGCCCCTGGTCACCGACAGGGGGCGGCAGATGCCCTGCGATACCCCCGCCGCTCGCAGGAAGGGCGTCCTGTTGTCTCTGGGAATCCAGTTTAATTGAACATGTGGGGTGAAAAGGGGGACCTACTGTCGGTTCATTCGTCTCAGCAGCCCAGAGGTCTGGGGTCCTGGGCGCCTCCAGGGGCCCCTGAGGGCCTCCCTGTACAGCGAGAGGGCGAAGCCATCGGTGCCCCCAAGCATTGCCTGTAAACTTATCGGACAAAACAAATACGTTAACCATAATACGCTATGGTTAACACGATACACACACGTTGGAAAGTGTTACAGAATCGATTGAAGCTTTCGGTCGTTTTTAAAGTTCTCTCACTAAACAGAGAATTAGAAAGTACGGTTACCACGGACTGAATGTTGGCAGTGGTAGGCTCTGCTCAGTTATTTTGAATTTTAAAAGGATTTCTCCTGGAAGCTGGGAGCTACTGTTTAGCCACAGAATCGTCAGATTAGTGTGGAAAAGGTTCCGAGGCATCTAGCAAGGGAAACCAGGTGGGCTCTGCGGGTTCGGCCAGGGTGTGTGTCTGCGAGCGTGGCGAGGCGTGTGCCGAGGCGCCGTGTTCCGAGAGTGGGGAGCTGTGGCGGCGCGAATTGGTCCGGACCCAGCAGGATTCGCTACCGGCCGGATTTTCCTGAAAACCTACCTCGCTCCGTAACTCCAGCTCTTGAGTTTTCAGAATTGTCAGAGAGGCGATATATATCGTCTTCAAAGCAATATTCCCACAGAAATGAGCAATTTAAAAAATCTGATACTTTTTGTAGAGCAGTAAGTTGTTTGGGAAGAAAAGAAAAATTAGAAGACGGTTGAAAAACATTTGAAGCCTGGCTATTACAGTCATCTCTAAATAGCTTTTGACAAGTGATAGCTTCCGGGTTTTCCGAATGAAAAAGGATGTATTCAATAATTGTAGCAAGGTTATGCCCTTAGTCTATAAATCTCATGCACAATTAAAAACTAATTCCTAAAATACTTTTGCAAGGTAGGGGAAAATTAGTTTTTAATTGTAGACATCATCACAACATGGGGCTAAGAAGTTAATTGTATTGTAATTATGGACTAAACATATCGGTGGTAGCTTAATGTTTTACCAACACTGTAATAGTTTGTGGAAATGCAGCCATAACTTCTAAAGAAGGGAAGAATTTCAACAGCACACTTCATTGTTAGAAATTTCTTTAATGTGGAAAGTTCATATCATGTTAAAATATAGAATCTTCCCCAAATAATGATGAATATTAATTAAGGTACTATAAAATTTGTAGGACAGTGTTAAAATTTGTATTTGAGAAGGATGAGAAGAAACTGAGAAGAAAAGGACTGACTTGTCCAAGTGAGGAAAAGAAAGTAAATTCGGGTAGGGAATTTCCAAATTGGGTTCAAAATCTTAAGACAAACCAGAGGCCCAGCTGCTCCTGTGGAGAGTCAATACTATAGCTGTTGAACCAGGGCATCTGGCTCATCATGGGCTCTGAGAAAACGGACATTTCTTTGTGTCTGAGGCTAAATCTGAGCAATTTAAAATTTGCCAGTACCAACACTATTTACCTTCAAATGTGTTAGTAAACAATTGCACACTGAGCATGGAAATATGTTTTATTCTATGTTTGAAAGTGACAAAAATTGCACCAAGGGCCAACTACAAAAGATTTCTTAAAAAAAATTTTTTTTTTGCCACGAGTTATTGATACTATGAAATATCAGTAATATCAACTTTTAAAACAGTGTTTTGAACTGTAACACAACTTGACTTATTTCCTTTATAATGATGACTATCATTTTGTGTGCCACACAACAGCTGTCTGAGTCTGATGTCATTATTTCCATTCCACATATAAGGAAACTCAAAGGGCCTAAACTATTTGCCTGAATTCACACAGCTATCAACTAGAAAGCTACTTTCTGATTCTGAATTCCAGGCTTTTTAATACCATCTTGCTGCAAGCCGTAAAACTGCATTGAATCCCGATAATGGACACAAACTCTTTGACTATCAAATTATCTGGTGACTGAGCAAAAATGGGCAAACTCATTGCTATCACTATTTGAGTGACTCAAAACTAAATTAAAAACAAAAACACCCACGTGCCACAGAAGATATCAACCTCCAAATCATTTATGGAGGTAATAATGTATGGGGAAGAATCAACAATCTATGTTAAAATTTCAAAATTTTAAAATATAAACAAATTTCATGATTATTGTAGGTAGAATACCTAAAACTCCACTGTTTTTGCTTTGCCTGACTTACATGGATACAGAACTGTGTCCATGTAAATTTCCATGGCTGTATCCAAATAGACTTTCTATTTTTCAATCTAAAAGAGGAAAATGAATTAACTGTTACTCAATAAGTGTAGTTTGTTTGCTAGATAATATATTTAATTATTCATTAAAGGTTCATGAAGGGTTGTAAATGATAATAAATATTAAAAAGGAGACTTTGAACATGAAAATGAACCACTGATACATAGTAAAATCTCATATTAATTATCAGTTAGTTAATCTCAGCTAGTTAACTTGTGTTAGTTATTATTTCTGCCACTTAATAGTAGGTCTGATTATGAAGGAGTTTTGCTGCATTTGGGACTTTGTGTTGCATTTCCACAAGTATAATGCATTGGTATGTAAAGAAACTAGTGCAAATTGGTTATATTTAAAATACACCATTCATTTGGGGCCTTAAAAGATTTCTGGGGAAGAGTATGTTTGCTTATGGTGTGATAATTGATCACACAGAGCAGTGATCCTTAGCTCCTCCTGATTGCTCCCTTTTCTCTAGTCCAACAATTCTCAAATATTTTAGCTTTGGGACTGCCCCCACTCCTCCAAACTTTGCGTATATGGGTTTCGCCTGTTAATACTCATTGTATCAATATTAGAAATTAAAATTGGAAAAATGTTTAAAATGTTGATTACTTAGCTTATAATAATAATCAGCACACTACATATTTAACATAAATGACATACTTTTAATGAAAAATAGAAAAAATTTCCAAAACCAAAAAAATTGAGAAAAATGTTTTATGTTTTGTAAAGCTCTTTAATATCTACCTGGATTTACTATTTAGCTGAATCTAAGCAACTGGATTTTCACATTTGCTTCTGCAGTCCATCTATTGTGATACAGTGTATATAGTTTAAAATAGATGAAGAAAATCTGGCTTCAAAGAGATATGTAGTTGGAAAAGGGAAACGTATTTAAGTAGCTTTTCAGATTATTATGGATATTGCTTATTACTACTCCAGAATTCTTCAAGTAGTAATTTTTTTAAAGTTAGTTGCACTGTGGAATAAAAATTCATATCTATAGACTTTTCACTTCTGTGGAATTAAAACTTACTGGTCTACCAAATGGACCTTTTACTCATACATGATGAGTATGTTATGCTGCTGCTGCTGCTGCTGCTGCCGCCGCCACTGCTGCTGCTGCTAAGTCGCTTCAGTCATGTCCAACTCTGTGCAACCCCATAGACAGCAGCCCACCAGGCTCCCCCATCCCTGGGATTCTCCAGGCAAGAACACTGGAGTGGGTTGCCAGTTCCTTCTCCAATGCATGAAAGTGAAAAGTGAAAGTGAAGTCACTCAGTCGTGTCTGACTCTTAGCGACCCCATGGACTACAGCCCAACAGGCTCCTCCATCCGTGGGATTTTCCAGGCAAAAGTACTGGAGTGGGGTGCCAGTTATACACTGGTCATTTTGGAGACTGTTGGTTCACTGAATTATGCAGATCTTTCACATGTTGACTCATTTCCTCACACAATATCAAAAATATCACGTTCCTAAATTTTATCACTGTTTTTCATCAGGAAACATTTTGCATGTCAGGATACTACTAGCAGTAGTAGTAGCTTAGAGTGCCCAACTCTTTGCAACCCTATGAACTGTATCCCACCGGGCTCCTCTGTCCATGTGAATCTCCAGGCAAGAATACTGGCGTTAGTAGCCATTTCCTTCTCCAGGGAATCTTCCCAATCCAGGGATTGAACCCAGGTCTCTTGCATTGCAGGCAGATTCTTTACCTTCTGAGCCACCAGGGAAGCCCTGTTAGGATATTGGTTTTCCAAAATTCTAATTTTTGTTTGAAAGTTCTGATTTTATCATTAGCAAGAAATACTATTGGTTGTTTGCTTTGAAGGACAGTTTCTCTTTATTTCTGAGAAAATACCTGCCAGATACCCAAGTCTGAGTAACCATAGTTTGTCTGTCACTTGTTCTTTCAAATAAAAATGCTACTCTGTGAAAAAAGTGGCTAATTCAACTTGAAACTCAATTGCACCAATGCTTTTCCTCAAGACAACCATTGTACTTCTGTATGTAGCAGAAGCATTTTATGTATCCTTCCCATTTTGTCTCACAGGTTAAAAGGACATGCCCTGAAGGGTCAGGATTTTATAAAATTAATAACTTTCACTGCTTTATCAAAGACATTTGTAAGTGAAAATGACTTTTCTTTCTTTTCCTCCATTTTTTTTTTTTTTTTAACTGGAGGTGTGTGGTGGTGAAGAATATAGTGACTATTACTACAGCTTGGAGCCACTGTCTTGCTTTCTGTTGAGGCAACCAGAGTTATATCCACTGTCAGTGAAAACATCAACCCTGTGAAAAAGGTAAATAGCCTCTTGATATTATCATGATACTAGCTCCAACCACACATAACCCCTGAAGAAATCTTGGGAACCTCCAGGATTCTATGGACCCCCTTTGAGAACCACTTTTCTAGTCCTAGATCAGTATTTAAGATATTTCATTTTTAAAAAAATATTTAATTTATTTCTTTAAGCTGCACCTGATGGGCTACAGTCCATGGGTTTGCAAAAGAATCAGATATAACTTAGCAACTGAACAACAACAACAACTAAATGAGGATGATGGTTTGGGTAATACATTTATTCAGAGAAAGGAAAGGAGCATTTGTCATGACATGTTATCATTTTTCCAAACAACATCAAATGGCAGCCATGATCATGTATGTGTTGCATTGCTAGTACTTAGGACATGACTTCTCATAATCAACGTGTAAGAATTCAAGTCCAGTTGTGATGCATTCAAAATATTGCAATCACTAGCACCCACCAGAGATATGGCCTCCAACTGTAAAGGGCTTGTCCAATTTGTATGAACAAGCTGGAAAGCACAGCTGAGTTTTAGACAGTTCATTAGTTCTATTCCTTTGGGTCATGCAAGACTTCTTAAATATGTGTGAAAGTTCTGTTGCCTGAGTAATCACAAATCCATCCATTTTGTAAATAGCAAAATGTTTGTATTTCACACTCTTCACACCTTCAGTCTTTACTGGTAGAGATTGTACAGTGGTAGAATCATCCCTAAATCCAGCAAGGGGAAGTGAAATTGTGCAGGGGATTTACTGCTGGAACCAATACCTGATTTTCATATTACTTCTCTTTTTGTAGTTAAATTTGTAGAGAATAACTCATTATGTGTAATTCAATAATATTAAAGAGAGGCCAAGAAATTAGATAAGGTTCCACAATTTATGTTTCTTTCAACATGGTTTAAGATTTAGTTTTGAATTTGCTAAGTAGTAGGCCAATTCACATAAAGTGAAAGTGAAAGTCACTCAGTTGTGTCCGACTTTTTGCGGCCCCATAGAGGATACAGTCCATGGAATTCTCCAGGCCAGAATACTGGAGTGGGTAGCCATTTCCTTCTCCATGGGATCTTCCCCACGTCTCCCACATTGCAGGTGGATTCTTTACCAGCTGAGCCACCAGAGAAGCTCAGTAGTCGCAAGTCTGCCTTTCAGTGCAAGGGATGTGGGTTTGATTCCTTGTTGGGAAACTAGGATTCCACGTGCCTCCAGGCAAAACTAGGCCTACAAGTCACAACAAAGAGCCTGCATGTCACAGTTAAGGTCCCAGGCAGCCACATTCACACAAAGTTCCCCATAATGTAGCATATCCAATGTCAACATTTCAGTCTGAATTCCTTATAGGAGAGGGATCCAAAAATGTAGCCTCTAACCACATATGAAATGTGGCCAGTGCCACTGAAGAATTTGATTTTTAATTTTAATTCACTTAAATTCAAATTTGAAAACAGATTCTCAATTCAGTTATAGGAAGATTTAGTTATGTTTGGAAAAACTGATATATATTAGCCTTCTTTTTCAGCAGTTAATTTTTGAAATCTGAACACCAAGTATTTCCAGTGAAAATTTAGCAACTAAATTGAAACATGCTATCAGATTTCAGTGACTTAAAAAGATAAAAAGAATAAAATACCTCATTAATTTTTTATACTGATTCCATGTTGAAATGATAATATTTAGGTATAGTGGGTTAAATGAAATATATTTAAAAACTTATTTTCAGTTCAGTTCAGTTCAGTCGCTCAGTCGTGTCTGACTCTTTGTGACCCCATGAACTCCAGCACACCAGGCCTCCCTGTCCATCACCATCTCTCGGAGTTCACTCAAACTCACGTCCATTGAGTTGGGGATGCCATCCAGCCATCTCATCCTCCGCTGTCCCTTTCTCCTCCTGCCCCCAATCCCTCCCAGCATCAGAGTCTTCTCCAATGAGTCAACTCTTCACATGAGGTGGCCAAAGTACTGGAGTTTCAGCTTTAGCATCATTCCTTCCAAAGAACACCCAGGGCTGATCTCCTTCAGAATGGACTGGTTGGATCTCCTTGCAGTCCAAGGGACTCTCAAGAGTCTTCTCCAACACCACAGTTCAAAAGCATCAATTCTTCGGCGCTCAGCTTTCTTCACAGTTCAACTCTCACATCCATACATGACCACTGGAAAAACCATAGCCTTGACTAGATGGACCTTCGTAGGCAATGTAATGTCTCTGCTTTTGAATATGCTATCTAGGTTAGTCATAACTTTTCTTCCAAGAAGTAAGCATCTTTTAATTTCATGGCTGCAGTCACCATCTGCAGTGATTTTGGAGCCCAAAGAAATAAAGTCTGACACAGTTTTTTACCCATTTCCTTTTACTAACATGTGTGTGTGTGTGTGTGTGTATGTATTAATGTGGTTTCCCAGATAATTAAAAATTACTTATGTGCCTCTTAAATTTCAATTGAATGATTATATTGCAGTTCATTTTCTTTCCATTTTATGGGAATAAGAAAGCAACTGAAAAAATATTCTGTTTTAGTTTCATCTTCATTATGTAAAATCTAGTTTTGCTCAAAGCAGTTGATATCTAAACATTCATTATGCACTTGATTATCATACTTCAAGGGATTTTACACTAAATTGGTATTGTTTTAAAATTCTGTATTATGTGGTACTGATCTACTTTGTTGCAAATTTACATTCAGGGAATTTTTAAAATTTAAGTTTTAAAGCAGTTTTAGGTTCACAGAGTAATTGAACAGAAAATACAGAGTTACCATAAACCCCCTGCTCCCCAAATGCACAGCCTCCCCTGCTATCAACATTCTGTACCAGAATGGTACATTTGTTACAATCACTGGACCTACTTTGATACATCTTATTACCCAAATCCTATAGTTTACAGTAGAATTTATTCTTGGTGTTATCCCTTCTATGGGATTTGACAAAGGAATCATTTTTTTTAAAAAATTTGTTAGAAGTATAGTTGATTTACAATGTTGTGTTAACATCCACATTCTTTTTAATACTCTTTTCCATTATGATGTTCCCAGGATATTGAATATAGTTCCCTGAACTATACAGTAGGACCTTGCTGTTTATCTATCCTATATATAATAGTTTGCATCTGTTAATCCCAAACTCCCAGTTCTTCCCTCCCCTACACACCACCTTGGCAACCACGAGTCTGTTATCTATATCTCTGAGTCTGTTTTTGTTTGATAGATAGGTTCATTTGTGCTGTACTTTAGATTCTACTTATAAGTGAAATCATATAGTATTTACCTTTCTCTTTCTGATTTACTTCACTTAGTATGATAATCTCTAGGTCCATGCATTTCGTTGACTCTGGTATTATTTCATTCTTTCTTATGGCTGAAAAAGAGTCCATTCCTTAGTGGCCACAGGACTGGAAAAGGTCAGTTTTTATTCCAATCCCAAGGAAGGGCAATGCCAAAGATTGTTCAAACTACTGCACAATTTACTCATTTCACATACTAGCAAGGCAATGCTCAAAATCCTTCAAGCTAGGCTTCAACAATACATGAACTGAGAACTTCCAGGTGTACAAGTTGGATTTAGAAAAGGAAGAGGAACCAAATGTCAGATTGCCAACATCCATTGGATTATAGAAAAAGCAAGGGAATTCCAGAAAAACATCTACTTCTTCTTCAATGGCTATGCTAAAGTCTTTGTGTGAATCACAACAAACTGTGGAAAATTCTTCAAGAGATGGGAATACCAGACCACCTTTTCTGCCTCCTGAGAAACGTGTATGCCAGCCAAGAAGCAACAGTTAAAACTGAACCTGGAACAACAGACTGGTTCCAAATAGGAAAAGGAGTACATCAAGGCTGTATATTGTCACCCTGCTTATTTAACTTATATGCAGACTGCATCATGCAAAATACTGGGCTGGATGAAGCACAAGGTGGACTCAAGTTGCCAGGAGAAATATTGATAACCTCAGATATGCAGATGACACCACTCAAATGGTGGAAAGCAAAGAGGAACTAAACAGCCTCTTGATGAAGATGAAAGAGGAAAGTGAAAAAGCTGGCTTAAAACTCAGCATTCAAAAAACTAAGATCATGGCATCTGGTCCCATCACTTCATGGCAAATAAGTGGGGAAACAATGCAAACAGTAAGAGACTTTATTTTCTTGGGTTCCAAAATCACTGCAGTTGGTTACTGCAGCCATGGAATTAAAGACACTTGCTCCTTAGAAGAAAAGCTATGACAAGCCTAGACAGTGTATTGGAAAGCAGAGACATCACTTTGCTGACAAAGGTCTGTATGACTATGGTTTTTCCATCAGGGATGGATGAATGTGAGAGTTGGACCATAAAGAACTGAGTGTTGAAGAATTGATGCTTTTGAACTGTGGTACTGGAGAAGACTCTTGAGAGTCCCTTGGACAGCAAGGGGATCAAACCGGTCAATCCTAAAAGGAATGAACTCTGAATATTCATTGGAAGGATTGATGCTGAAGCTGAAGCTACAGTACATTGGCCACCTGATGGGAAAAGCTGACTCTTGGAGAAAACCCTGATGCTGGGAAAGATTGAAGGCAGGAAGAGAAGGAGACGACAAAAGATGAGATGGTTGAATGGTATCACAGATTCGATGGACATGAGTTTGAGCAAACTCAGGGAGATAGTGAAGGACGGGTAAAGCCTGGAGTGCTGCAATTCATGGGGTCGTGAAGAGTCAGACATGACAGACTGACTGAATAACAGCAACAATATATGTACCACATCTTCTTCATCCATTCCCCTGCTGATGGACATCTAGGTTGTTCCCATGCTTGGCTATTGTAAATACTGCTGCTCTGAACATAGGGGCAGTGCATGTATCTTTTCAAGTTACATCTTTCTCTGGTTATATTCCTAGGACTGAGATTGCTGGATCATATGGCAACTCTATTTTTAGTTTTTTTGGGGTAATATCATACTGTTTTCCATAGTGGCTGGACCAACTTATATCTCGCCAACAGTGTATGAGGGTTCACTTTTCTCCACACCTCTGCCAACGTTTGTTATTTGTAGCCTTTTTTGATGGTGCCCATTCTGAGGTTGAAGTGATACCTCACTGTAGTTTTGATTTGTATTTCACTAATAATTAGCAATGATGAGCATCTCTTCATATGCCTATTGGTCATCTGTATGTCTTCTTTGGAGAAATGTCTATTTAGGTCTTCTGTTGATTTTTTGATTGGGTTGTTTGTTTTGGATTATTGAGTCCTATGACCTGTTTGTATATTTTGGAAATTAAGTCCCTGTTGGTCATATCATTTGCAAATATCTTCTCCAAGTCCATAGGTTATCTTTTCCTTTTGTTCATGGATCCCTTTTTCTGTGCAAAAACTTGTAAGTTTGATTAGGTCCCATTTGTTTATTTTTGCTTTTATTTCTTTTGCCTTGGGAGACTGACCTAGGAAAGCATTAGTTGTTTTATATCAGAGAATGTTTACGAATGTTTTCTTCTAGGAGTTTTTAAGGTGTTATTTAAGTCTTTATATTTAAAGACTGTTATTTAAGTCTTTAAACCATTTTAAGTTTATTTTTGTGTATGGTGTGAAGGTGTATTCTAATTCCCTTGATTTACATGCAGCTGTCCAACTTTCCCAATACCACTTGCTGAAGACTGCGATTTCCCTCTTGTTTATATTTGCCTCCTTTGTCGAATATTAGTTGACCATAGGTGTATGGGCTGATTTCTGGACTCTCTTTCCTGTTACAGTGGTCCTTATGTCTGCTTTTGTGCCAGTACCACGCTGTTTTACTTACTGTGTGCTTGTGCTTGGTCGCTCAGTTGTGTCCGACTCTTGGTGACCCCATGGACTATAGCCCTCAGACTCCTCTGTCCATGGGGATTCTCCAGGCTAGAATACTGGCATGAGTAGCCATTTCCTTCTCCAGGGGATCTTCTCGACCCACGGATCAAATCCATATCTCCTGCATTGCAGGCAGATTCTTTACGGTCCGAGCCATTTCCTGCCTTTTGACTCAAACACATTGGCTTTTCCTGGGTCTTGAGTCTGCCAGCTTTCAGACTAGAGCACCACCATCAGCTCTTCTGCAGCTCCACTGAGGATCCTGGGATTTGTCAGCCTCCATAATCACATGTTATAACTGCTTAGTATTATTGTTGTTCTGCCACTAGGTCGTGTCTGACTCTGTGACCCCATGGACTGTAGCCCTCCAGGCTCCTCCGTCCATGGGATTTTCAAGGCAAGAATGCTGGAGTGGGTTGCCATTTCCTTCTCCGTTCATTGCTGTAGCTTTGTAGTATTGTCTGAAGACTGGGAGGTTTATGCCTCCTGTTCTGTTCTTTTTCTTCAGGATTGCTTTGGCAATTCTGATTTTTATGGTTCCATATAAATTTTAGGATTGTTTGTTCTAGTTCTGTTAAGAATGTCATGAGTAACTTGATAGGATCATATTAAAACTATAGATTACATTGAGTTATATGGCCTTTTAACATTATTAATTCTTCCAATCCAAGAGCATGGACTATCTTTCCATTTCTTTGATTCATCTTCAATTAAGGAATCATTTTTTGAAATGTATGTCACATATGATGTTTCTGCTTTCCCATTAATATACCTAATTTAAACACAGAATTGAAATAAGAGTTTTTAATGGTTTAAAAACAGCTCTTTTAAAAATGTTATATTGTTACAGAAAATTTGAAAATACAAACAAATATTTTTAAAAAGAAAGGAAATCAACTTTGGTCTTACCACTCAAAAAAAAATCAATTGACAATATATTGTTAGTCTCTTCTTTCTTTGTATATAAGTATACATTATGATTCGGAGAAGGCAGTGGCACCCCACTCCAGTACTCTTGCCTGGAAAATCCCATGGACGGAGGAGCCTGGTGGGCTGCAGTCCATGGGGTCCCTAAGAGTCAGACACGACTGAGCGACTTCACTTTCACCTTTCACTTTCATGCATTGGAGAAGGAAATGGCAACCCACTCCAGTGTTCTTGCCTGGAGAATCCCAGGGATGGAGGAGCCTGGTGGGCTGCCGTCTATGGGGTCGCACAGAGTCGGACACGATTGAAGAGACTTAGCAGCAGCAAGATCCAACCCACTGCTCTGCAGTGGAAGTACAGGGTCTTAATCATTGGAAATCCCTCAGAATGATAACTTTCAGATCAGATCAGATCAGTCGCTCAGTCGTGTCCGACTCTTTGCGACCTCATGAACTGCAGCACGCCAGGCCTCCCTGTCCATCACCAACTCCCGGAGGTCACCCAGACTCGCATCCATCGAGTCAGTGATGCCATCCAGCCATCTCATCCTCTGTCGTCCCCTTCTCCTCCTGCCCTCAATCCCTCCCAGCATCAGAGTCTTCTCCAATGAGTCAACTCTTCGCATGAGGTGGCCAAAATACTGGAGTTTCAGCTTTAGCATCATTCCTTCCAAAGAAATCCCAGGATTGATCTCCTTCAGAATGGACTGGTTGGATCTCCTTGCAGTCCAAGGGACTCTCAAGAGTCTTCTCCAACACCACAGTTCAAAAGCATCAATTCTTCGGCGCTCAGCCTTCTTCACAGTCCAGCTCTCACATCCACACATGACCACAGGAAAGACCATAGCCTTGACTAGGCGAACCTTTGTTGGTAAAGTAATGTCTCTGCTTTTGAATATGCTATCTAGGTTGGTCATAACTTTCCTTCCAAGGAGCAAGCGTCTTTTAATTTCATGGACATTAACACATGCTAAATTCTCATCTATCCTAATACCATCCATTTCTGCTCAATTCATCTGTTCTTCTTTCATTGAGATTTTAAGTTATACAATTATATATTAATTTAGGGGAACTTACATCTTTGTAACTGTCAAATTACTTTAGAAGATAAAAGTGAGAGGAGGTTTTGTATATATGTCCTTTCCAGTTGGTCTTTGTAATTCATCTTTTGTAGAATATTTGTGACATTTCACAGTAATTACACTTTAAAAAACAACTTTGTTTTGGAAAAATACTTGATGGCATTGTCTGATTATAGGAATGGATTTTGAATAAGGAGAAAGCGGAAACAGGGTACTGTAGATATTGCTAAAAGGACATGAAAGAAACTGGCAACTTACAATGGACCTTCTACGTGAAGAAAAAGTAAACCAAGGAAGAGAGGAGGAAGATGGGGAAAACAGAGAGGGAAAAGTATAAGCAAAAGGAAAAGTAAATTTTTAAAATACTAATAAAAATTAGGCCAAGAAGAGATTATGAAAAACAGCTGATTTGTAAATGAAAAAAGAGCAGAGAAAAAGAGGGAGAGGGAGAGAGAGAGAGAAAAGTTGGTACAAAACTTCTTACAAATTTTATGTTAACTCATGAAAGAGGCACTAAACTATAAAGGGAGGAAAAGCCTTCTCTTTTAGAAGCCTCAATATATACATTACAGGAAATTTTTTTTGTGTGAAATGTAGATTGTTTTGGAATTATTTCCTAAAACCTTGTATCTAGATTTTATATATCTTACTTGAGCACAGAAAAATCTTAGAGCCTGTTCTTTATGCTTCATAATTTAATACCTGAAAAGCCTTGGCTTTATTAGTTTTTGTTTGTGGGTAATTGTGAATATTCTTCCATTTATTATTTATGGGAATGGGAAGCCTTTTACTGTAATGTTCAGTTGTTTGGGTACTGATAAGTTAAAAAGATATTTAGAAATATATTACTAGCACTTAGATATATAGGGAAAAAATAACAGGATAATACATAGCTATGTTTAAAGAAAGGGAAATGCACAGTTTGGATTTAAAGGGAAACAAATTTGCCTGGAAAATTTCATGGACAGAGGAGCCTGGCAGGCTACAGTTCATGGGATCACAAGGGTCAGACACTACTGAGCTCACACACACACATAAATGAGAATACAATCTCAGGTTCCCATATTTCTTCCTGAGTTCAGTTCAGTTCAGTCGCTCAATCATGTCTGACTCTTTACGACCCCATGGACTGTAGCACGCCAGGCCTCCCTGTCCATCACCAACTCCCGGAGTTTACTCAGTGAGTAAAGTGAGTCGGTGAGGCCATCCAACCATCTTATTCTCTGTCATTCCCTTCTCCTCCTGCCTTTAATCTTTCTCAGCATCAGGGTCTTTTCACATGAGTCACCTCTTTGACTCTGATGGCCAAAGTATCGGAGTTTCAGCTTCAGCATCAGTCCTTCCAATGAATATTCAGGACTATTCTGATGAATATTCCAATGAATATTCAGGACAATGAATATTCAATGATATTCTTCCTGAAGGTGGCAGTATTTCAGTGACTAAAAACGGATGACATGTTTATCTACCAGGAGCTCTCAGACATCTATGCAGGTGTCATTTTGTGACTAGAAACAGTCCCTTCAGTAATCATTTTCTGTTTCTTAGTGTGAGTCATTCACCTGTAGGGACACATGCTGCCTGTCTGCTAGCCAGTGACTCCTTAGGATGAGGACTGTTGAGGTAGGATAATATTTTAGTGGCTCAGATATTGGGGAAATTTTTTTTGCTGTCATTTGAGAGAGAGAGAAATAGAAATATACTATTAAATTTAGAATTTAGTGCAAAGTAGAAAATGTAGAGAGACAAGAGGCAGAATGACATGTTTTTATGATTGACAGCTACCATCTTTAATGGGAAAGTGGTGGTTTAATTCATACTGTTATTTTTCTTAAGACAAACAAAATTTTCCAAGTGTTTGATAGATATAATGACTATATAAACCCAACTTAATTTTTGTCACTAATTAACTCATTGTTGAAAGTATTAAGAGCATTAACAAATTTCGGAGTAAATAACAATCAAAAATGAATTTTATACATTTCAAGCAGCAGATTCTGAGAAGAACATATGCACATGTATGTTATATGTATTAATTAAGTTACATATGGAGAGGTGAATACATGTAAGCACAAAAATAAATACAGATGAGCAAAACTGATTTAAAGAGTGTGTCAAACTGTAGTACTGTTTAATTTTATTATCATATTTTAAAATAAACAATAAACATTAACAGTATTGATTGATGTTTGAGAGTTAACTCATTATTTATTTTGATTGGTCACTGCAGGCAGATTCTTTACCAGCTGAGCCACAAGGGAAGCCCAAGAATACTGGAGTGGGTAGCCTATCCCTTCTCCAGTGCATCTTCCCAACCGAGGAATCAAACTGGGGTCTCCTGCCTTACAGGTGGATTCTTTACCAAGTGAGCTATCAGGGAAGCCCCCCTTGATTGGTCAAAGTGAAAGTGAAGTCGCTCAGTTGTGTCTGACTCTTTGCGACCCCATAGACTGTAGCCTACCAGGCTCCTCTGTCCATGGGATTTTCCAGGCAAGAGTACTGGAGTGGGTTGCCATTTCTTTCTCCAGGGGATCTTCCTGACCCAGGGATCAAACCCGGGTCTCCGGCGTTGGAGGCAGACACTTTAACCTCTGAGCCACCAGGGAAGCCCTCTTGATTGGTCAAGGCCACATTAAATTCAAATGGAATGATTTGTAGTATTGTCTGATACTTAAAATATCTGGATTATGGTTCTTACAAAGGAATTTGAAATGACAGAGCCCCAAGAGATACTGGGAATTATGTCCTCTGAAATTTGTCATCAGGAATGTAAACTGATTCTGGAATAGCAGCAGAGTTGCATTTTATTCAATTTATGGTATTTTAAAAATTCTTTTGAAGATAAAATATTTCCTGCTTATATTTTTCATCAATTGTGTCAAAATATACCTCAGTAGAATTGTAAATGCATGTATGTATAATTATAACAGTTTTTAACTTTCCTCTTTTTTCTGTCCTAACCGTATAAACTGTGCCAGCTTATGTTGACATTCATTCATGAGTATAGTTCCGTAAGGTTCTTGTTAGCTTAGATCTCAGTGTCAGTTAGATCTCAGTGTTTACATTTATAGACACCATAGGCATATCTTCTCATACATCCCAAATTCTAGTAAGTTAATACTCTCTTCTCTTGAATCATAGATATAGTCTCTTTATTTCTACTCTATACTATCAATATCTACTAGAATGATATCCACTTTTAACATCAGAAACTACCTTATTCAATTATTTGCTTTTTTTAATAGAGCAGTTTATGTTTATAGCAAAATTGAGTAGGAAGTACGGGATTCCCATACATCTTCTGTCCAGATACACCTACAGCCTCCCCTACTATCAACTCCTGCACTAGAGTGGTACATTTGCTACACTGACACCTCATTACTACAAGTCCGTTATTTACATAGGGATCACTCTTGGTATTGTACATTCTGTAGGTGTTCAGGAATGTCTAGTTCCTCCCTCCTGGGCATAGTATCACTGCTATTGTTCATTTCACTTACACATAAGCATATATACATATATATATGTTTATGCATATATGTATATATATATGTTTATGCATATATGTATATATATATATGTTTATGCATATATGTATATGCATATATATATCCATTTAAGAGCGACCTCGCCTGCCCGCGACCGGCGCGCCATTTAAGAGCGCCCCGCCGGCTGCGTCGCGCACTAAGAGCGCGCGGCCGAGAGGAGCTACCCCACGACCGAGGAAGGACGGCGGTGAGGGCCAGCGAACTAAGCACGGCCGAGAAGAGCTACCCCACGACCGAGGTCAGGAAGGGCGGCGGTGAGGAGAGACCCCTCGTCCAAGGTAAGGTGCGATGGCTGTACTTCGCTGGCCGGGAACAGCCAGGAGCAGCCGGGATGAGATACCCCACGCCCAAGGTAAGAGAAACCCAAGTAAGACAGTAGGTCTTGAAAGAGGGCATCAGAGGGCAAATACACTAAAACCATTCTCACAGATAACTAGTCAATCTAATCACACAAGGACCACACCCTTGTCTAACTCAATGAGATTAAGCCATGCCCGAGGGGCAACCTGGGATGGGTGGGTCATGGTGGAGAGAGATGACAGGGTGTGGTCCACTGGAGAAGGGAATGGCAAACCACTTCAGTATTCTTGCCTTGAGAACCCCATGAACAGTATGAAAAGACAAAATGATAGGATACTGAAAAAGAAACTCCCCAGGTCAGTAGAGGCCCAATATGCTACTGGAGATCAGTGGAGAAATAACTCCAGAAAGAATGAAAGGATGGAGCCAAAACAAAAAGAATACCCAGCTGTGGATGTGTCTGGTGATAGAAGCAAAGTCCGATGCTGTACAGAGCAATATTGCATAGGAACCTGGAATGTCAGGTCCATGAATCAAGGCAAATTGGAAGTGGTCAAACAAGAGATGGCAAGAGTGAATGTTGACATTCTAGGAATTAGCGAACTAAAATGGACTGGAATGGGTGAATTTAACACGGATGACCATTATATACTGTGGGCAGGAATCCCTCAGAAGAAATGGAGTGGCCATCATGGTCAACAAAAGAGTCCGAAATGCAGTACTTGGATGCAATCTCAAAAACGACAGAATGATCTCTGTTCGTTTCCAAGGCAAACCATTCAATGTCACAGTAATCCAAGTCTATGCCCCAACCAGTAACGCCGAAGAAGCTGAAGTTGAACGGTTCTATGAAGACCTACAAGACCTTTTAGAACTAACACCCCAAAAAGATGTCCTTTTCATTAGAGGGGACTGGAATGCAAAAGTAGGAAGTCAAGAAGCACCTGGAGTAACAGGCAAATTTGGCCTTGGAATACGGAATGAAGCAGGGCAAAGACTAATAGAGTTTTGCCAAGAAAATGCACTCGTCATAGCAAATACCCTCTTCCAACAACACAAGAGAAGACTCTATACATGGACATCACCAGATGGTCAACACCGAAATCAGATCGATTATATTCTTTGCAGCCAAAGATGGAGATCAGATCAGATCAGATCAGTCACTCAGTCGTGTCCGACTCTTTGCGACCCCATGAACCGCAGCACGCCAGGCCTCCCTGTCCATCACCAGCTCCCGGAGGTCACTCAGACTCGCATCCATCGAGTCAGTGATGCCATCCAGCCATCTCATCCTCTGTCGTCCCCTTCTCCTGCCCTCAATCCCTCCCAGCATCAGAGTCTTCTCCAATGAGTCAACTCTTCGCATGAGGTGGCCAAAATACTGGAGTTTCAGCTTTAGCATCATTCCTTCTAAAGAAATTCCAGGATTGATCTCCTTCAAAATGGACTGGTTGGATCTTCTTGCAGTCCAAGGGACTCTCAAGAGTCTTCTCCAACACCACAGTTCAAAAGCATCAATTCTTCGGCGCTCAGCCTTCTTCACAGTCCAGCTCTCACATCCATACATGACCACAGGAAAGACCATAGCCTTGACTAGGCGAACCTTTGTTGGTAAAGTAATGTCTCTGCTTTTGAATATGCTATCTAGGTTGGTCATAACTTTCCTTCCAAGGAGCAAGCGTCTTTTAATTTCATGGCTGCAGTCACCATCTGCAGTGATTTTGGAGCCCAGAAAAACAAAGTCTGACACTGTTTCCACTGTTTCCCCGTCTATTTTCCATGTAGTGATGGGGCCAGATGCCATGATCTTCGTTTTCTGAATGTTGAGCTTTAAGCCAACCTTTTCACTCTCCACTTTCACTTTCATCAAGAGGCTTTTTAGCCCCTCTTCACTTTCTGCCATAAGGGTGGTATCATCTGCATATCTGAGGTTATTGATATTTCTCCCGGCAATCTTGATTCCAGCTTGTGTTTCCTCCAGTCCAGCATTTCTCATGATGTACTCTGCATATAAGTTAAATAAACATGGTGACAATATGCAGCCTTGACGTACTCCTTTTCCTATTTGGAACCAGTCTGTTGTTCCATGTCCAGTTCTAACTGTTGCTTCCTGACCTGCATACAGATTTCTCAAGAGGCAGATCAGGTGGTCTGGTATTCCCATCTCTCTCAGAATTTTCCACAGTTTATTGTGATCCACACAGTCAAAGGCTTTGGCATAGTCAATAAAGCAGAAATAGATGTTTTTCTGGAACTCTCTTGCTTTTTCGATAATCCAGCGGATGTTGGCAATTTGATCTCTGGTTCCTCTGCCTTTTCTAAATCCAGCTTGAACATCAGGAAGTTCACGGTTCACATATTGCTGAAGCCTGGCTTGGAGAATTTTGAGCATTACTTTACTAGCGTGCGAGATGAGTGCAATTGTGCGGTAGTTTGAGCACTCCTTGGCATTGCCTTTCTTTGGGATCGGGATGAAAACTGACCTTTTCCAATCTTGTGGCCACTGCTGAGTTTTCCAAATTTGCTGGCATATTGAGTGAAGCACTTTCACAGCATCATCTTTCAGGATTTGGAATAGCTCCACTGGAATTCCATCACCTCCACTAGCTTTGTTCCTAGTGATGCTTTCTAAGGCCCACTTGACTTCACATTCCAGGATGTCTGGCTCTAGGTCAGTGATCACACCATCATGATTATCTGGGTCGTGAAGCTCTTTTTTGTACAGTTCTTCTGTGTATTCTTGCCACCTCTTCTTAATATCTTCTGCTTCCGTTAGGTCCACACCATTTCTGTCCTTTATCGAGCCCATCTTTGCATGAAATGTTCCTTTGGTATCTCTGATTTTCTTGAATAGATCCTTAGTCTTTCCCATTCTGTTGTTTTCCTCTATTTCTTTGCATTGATCGCTGAAGAAGGCTTTCTTATCTCTTCTTGCTATTCTTTGGAACTCTGCATTCAGATGTTTATATCTTTCCTTTTCTCCTTTGCTTTTCGCTTCTCTTCTTTTTGCAGCTATTTGCAAGGCCTCCCCAGACAGCCATTTTGCTTTTTTGCATTTCTTTTTCTTGGGGATGGTCTTGATCCCTGTCTCCTGTACAATCACATACATTGTTGGTATTATTATTTTGTAACAATTATCTTTTAGATCAATTAAGAATAAGAAAATGAATTTTTTTTTTGCCATTAGTTATTCATGCTCTGATGTTATTCCTTTCTTTGTGTAGATCCAACTTTCCCTTGTGGTTTAGCTGGTAAAGAATCTGCCTGCAGTGCAGGAGACCTGGGTTTGGTCCCTGGGTTGGGAAGATCCCCTGGAGAAGGGAAAGGCTGCTCACTCCAGTATTCTGGCCTGGAGAATTCCACGGACTGTGTAGTCCATGAGGTTGCAAAGAGTCAGACACAACTGAGTTACTTTAACTTCATTCAAATTTATAACCTCTGGTATTTTCCTTCTCTATGAAAAACCTTAACATTTCTTGCAAGGAAGGTCTAAGTCAACAAACTCTCTCACTTTTTGTCTAATAATCTTTATTTCACCTTCATATTGAAGGATAATTTTACAAGCTAAAGAATTCTAAGGTGGTGACTTTTCTCTCAGCACTTTAAATACTCTTTTCTTGTTTGCATGATTTCTTAAAAGAAGTAGAACATAATTCGTTTTTAAAATTTACTTATTTTTAATTGAAGAATAATTGCTTTACAATATTGGGTTGGTTTCTGCCATATATAGCCATGAATCAGCCATGGTATACATGTGTCCCCTCCCTCTTGAACCTCCCTCTAACCCTCCACCCCATTCCACCCCTCTAGGTTGTCACAGGCACCAGGTTTGAGCCCTCTGTGTCACACAGCAAATTCCCACTAGCTATCTATTTTATATATGGTAATATATATGTTTCAGTGTTACTCTCTCAATTTGCCCCACCCTCTCCTTCCCTCACTGTGTGGGATGTAATTCTTATCTTTGCTTCCGTATAGGTAAGATGTTTTTTTCTTTCTAGGTTCTTTCAAGATTTTTCTTTATGTTTGATTTTCTGTAGTTTGAAAATTATATGCCCGAGTGTGGTTTTGCAGGGCATGTATCTTGCTTGGTGTTTTCTGAGCTTCTTGGGTTTGTGTTCTGGTATCTGACCTTATTTGGGGGGAAATAGTCAGCCATTATTGCTTCAAATACTGCTTAATTCTTTTGTCTCTTTCTTCTCCTTCTGATATTCCCATTACATGTATATTAGACCTTTTATAGTTGTCCCACAGTCCTTGAATATTCAGTTCTACTTTGTTCGTCTTTTTTCTCTTTGCTTTTCAATTTTAAAAGTTTCTATTGCATGTCCCCAAGCTCAGAGATTCTTTTTTCAACCATATCCAGTCTACTTCGGGGCCCACTGAAGACCTTCATTATTCCTGTGATATTGTTTTTGATTTCTAGTATGTATTTTTGATTCTTAGAATTTTCATCTCTGCTTGTATTATCCATCTGTTTTTGCATGTTGTCTACTTTTTCTATTCTCAATCTGATCATTTCAACATACCTGCCGTATCTGATTCTGGTACTGATGCTTGCTCAGTCTCTTCAAAGTATAATTTTTCCCTTATAGTTGTTTGCTGAAATCTGGACATAATGTACTGACTGAAAGGAACTGCAGTAAATGGGTCTTTGGTGATATGATGGTATCAGGAGAGGGAAAACCTTCTGTAGTCCTATGATTAGAGCTCAGTCTTTTGATGACCCGGTGCTCCTCGATTGTAAACCTTACCTGTGTTCTTTTAAAACTCTTTCTTGTTGTTGTTTTTTTTTTTTTTTTTTTTCCCTCACAGCATGCAGGATCTGAGTTCCCTGACCAGGGATTGAACTCTTGCCCTCTGTTGTGAAAGCGCAGAGGCTTAACAACTGAACCATCAGGGAAGAATCTCACCAGTAATTCTTAATTTTCTCTACAGAAAACTAGAGAAAGCTGAGATTCCCCTTTTAGAGAAAGCTGAAATACAGCTATCTGTATTTACCTTTCACAGATAGATTAGGCCCTGATAAAACCCCAGCAGGTTAGGCTCTGGTGAAATAGTTTCTCCTGAGAGCAAGCCTTGAGAAGAACAGAAATCTCTGTCATATTTCAAAATAGTTATTTTCCCCTCTCCCTGCCAGAACCATGAGGGTATTTTTCTCTCATCTTCACCCTGAGGACCTGGCAGAGCCCCTGGAGGTGAGACTTACAGCAGTTTGACCCCCTCCTGCCCCAACCACCTCTGTCCACACTGGATCTTTCTGAAGTTTTAAACTCTCAGACTTGTCCACATTGAATCTCCAGCAATTCATCAAATTCAGGTTTAGATTTTTGACACCAATTCCCATGAAGTTTCTTCTGTGAGGTTTCTTGTCTGTAGGTTGTCATTCTTTGCAATCGCTGTCTGTCTTTCCAATTTAGGGGGCAGTGTTTTGCTCTGTGACCTCGCTTCTCTTTCTAATCTGGGGAGAGTTGTTGATTTTTCTGTTTGTTCAGTTTTTAACTTGTTAGGATGGAGTGACCACTTCTGAACGCCTTTCCCGATGGACTGGAAGTCTCTAGTCCTTTACTTTTTAATCACAAATGTGAGTCGCTGTGCAGGGAAACTGAAGCAATGTACATATGTTCAATTAATTTTTATACCTAATGCTTTGCAAAGCTTTTGGAGAAAAACCTTAATGTGGTATAATCTTTATATTCTCCTATGATGTACCAGAACAAGAGCAAAAGAAGCACAGAGTCATTCTGTGTTCATGTTGGTAGGTAAAACCTGAGGTATGCAAAGTTTCATTTTAAAAATTACTCTCTATTTATTATGCGAGGTTAATGTAAATATAACCTCAAGCACAAACAAAATGCACCCTCCCCCCGTCTGTGCCCTGGCTCCTCCCTGACCCCCACTATAAGCAGTGGAACTCACTTAGGAGGAACATAAGCACAAGTTGACTACATTCCTTTTTATGTCCTTTCTTTGAAGTGTCACAAATAATTTTTTTAAAAACTCTCAAAATACAAAGTGTTCCTGACCTATTAAATATTTCTACAGTGTAGTTAATTTTCCACATGGATTATTATCCCAGAAGGCTCATAAAATAAGTTTTTTTGGAGATTCTTGTTCTCTGTGACAACTATCATCCTTGACATTCAATAAGCAGTCCAGGCTGTTTTCCCAACTTTAGCTCTCCAGAAAAATGGATTCCTAATACTTTGTAGGTATTGTTTTCATACTTTTCTTCATAAAATAATATAAGCTGATGAACCATAAGATTCAAAGATGATATAAAAATTCATAGGTGGGTGAAATTACCTTTGGTTTAGAGATCAAAACAGAGATCACAAGCTTTTAGTGTTTCAGGTCAGAGGGTGTACCACCAGTAGCCTTAAAGCTGTTCATGCCATTTTGTCTAGTTATTCCACTGTAAAGTGATTCCAGTTACAAAAGTATTCATCATAACATCATTTATAATAGTAAGACGATTAACATTAGGGAAACAGGAAAACCAAAATTCTTTTTATCTTTCTGGTGGAAATCTCAGCAGCTGTTTGGCATAACCTTAAAAATGTTTGCTGTCCCTGCCATTATCTTAGTTATCTTTTTTTCAGCCCCTGACCAAGAATAATTTCACTTACCTATTTTTACATCATTTTGAACATCATGTTCATCAGATTACAGAAAGTGTGTAGTTATCTTATTGCTGTCCATTAAACTGGAAAGTTGTTGAAGTGAGGGACTTTGCCTTTCTCGTTTGCATTTTTCTTGAATGTGTTACATATTACTAGATCTTCAGGAAAAATACAGATTAAAAACGACTAAGTCTCTCAAAGGAATTTCAGTTACTGTGATTTAGTTAAATAACTCTTTGTGACCCCATAGATTGTAACTTGCCAGGTTCTTCTGTCCATGGAATTCTCCAGGCAAGAAGAGTGGAGTGGGTAGCCATTCCCTTCTCAAGGGATCTTCAAGAGATCAGGGTTCAGACCCAGGTCTCCCACATTGCAGGCAGATTCTTTACTGTGTGAGATAACTGGGGAAGCCCAGTTAAATAACACAGCCTCCCCCACCCCAAACAAACGGTTCCTAGATGGCTATTGTGGTAAAGAACCCGTCTGTAATGCAGGAGATGTAATGAGATGTGGGTTTGATCCCTGGATTGGGAAGATCCCCTGGAGGAGGGCCTGGCAACCCACTCCAGTATCCTTGCCTGGAGAATCCCATAGACAGAGGAGCTTGCTGGGCTACAGGCCATAGGGTTACAAAGAGTCAGATGTGGCTGAAGCGACTTACCAAAAAAATTCCCCCCAAAAAAGACTCAAATTTCAGTGAATATGGTATGGTAATAGGGACTAGTTATATAAAGTACAAACATTATTGCTTACTCTTCAGTCTACAACTCTCTTCCTAAATCACTTTCTAGAAGAGGCACCATGACTGGTGATGACTGGTGTCCCGTCACATCACAACTTTCAAAGATAGTTGATTATTGGTCACTAAACATCTGTTACTCAATTTGTGCCCAAGCACCAAAGCATGTAGTTGTGTTGCCTCTTTTGTCTCCCAATGATAAATCCACATAACATTTTTACAGAGGGTAATTGAAAGAGGAAATTGGCCAACTAAAGTGAATATGCAGCAGAACAACAGTGGTAACACTGGAAAAGGAACTTTGAATCAAGTGTGAATAGAGTGATTGAAGAAAGTGCTGACCATGGCGATGTCAAGACTACTGCTGTTCAAGAGAGTCTGGGTGTGCGGCCAGAAAGGAATGAAAGTGAACTTGTGGACACTTGTAAGGCACCTGCTTGTGTGAGGAAGAGAATGAAGAAGCCCCAGAGGAAGTGATGGTAGCAAAAAAAAAACTTCACATTAAGGGAACTTTTGGAATTATTTCATAATATTAAAAGTGTGGCAAATAAAATGATGGAAGCTGACCCAAATTTAGGGGCATCATAGTTTACCAAAGTGTAAAAACAGTGTTTGATTCTTAACATAAGCTAATATGATGAGAAGACAAGTTTTGTTCAAATTAATCTTGATAAGTTTTTTTTTTACCAAGAAATAAGGCATTTTATTATTATTATTGTGCATTAAGTAAATGCTACTTTAACTTTTTTCTTTTCTCTATATGATTTTAACTAAGTTTTAAATGTTTTGATAAAAATAGGAAATTTTCTATTAACTTTTAACAGTGTTCATGCTAATTTTGATTCTGTCACCAAAATTAGGTTAAATAATTTGCACTATTCTGCCTATAATAGTAAGAGTATAAAGCAGAATATATAATGTGCTCACTAAGATTACACTGAATTAAAAAACATCAGCAACACAAACATGCTAATACTCCCATAATAGTTATTTAAAAAGTTACCACCCCATCTCTTTGGCTATGAAACTATAATTCTTTTATAGTTAAAAATAAATTAATAAAATAGAAAAGATAAGCTAAGATAGAAAACATTCAAAGTTAATTCTTCACTTTGGAAAACAAAACTTTAACTGTGTGCTCTTACAGTCGAGTGAAAAACCCACGAAGTTGCCTCACCTTCCTTCTCTAATCTACTGTCTTTGGTCTGTGCTTGATGCCTCCTTCCATTTCTTAGGACAGAAATTGAAATTCTTCTGTGAGGTCCGCTCTTTGCTGCTCCTTGATTTTCCTCCTCACTGCGTCTCCTGTGTGCCACTTCATCAAGGAATAAATCCTTTGCCTTCATTGGGCTCCTTTTACAGTCTGATCTCTCATCCACGGATACCAGGATTAGAAAATATCATAATATTGTTTAGTCATATTCATACTGAGTTTTTAAAGTTCGTGTGTTCTTCAAAAGAATTATTAAATGGAAGCTGAATGTAAGAGTCCAGTGACAAGCTCAGTGGACGACTGGAGACCCATCTGATTTGGTGTCAAGAGGAACCTCTGCAGATGGGGAAAGAGGGACCTTTGGGGCCTCTGCCTGCAAACCTCAGCTCTCAGAGCACAGTCGCAGCATCTCTGGTTCAACTTACTGATTATTCTTCACCTGCGTGCTCAGGGTTTCCTACCATTTCAAGATTCCTTTTAAAGGCCCATGTCTTTTCTTCTTTGAACCTAACCTTAATAAAGCACATTCAGAAGTGTTTTTTACTCATAAGTTTTACCACAGGGAGGCAGAAAGTTTACTGTCTCTCTAGATTTCACCTGCATGGTCTGGAAGATACAGAGAGGATAGGACACATTCAATCTGGGTTTCTTCAAAATGAGTGACAAGACAAGCAAGGCTAGTGATATTACAAGGCTAGTCAGAAACCTGTGTTTCAATTGTTGCAAGATTGAAATTTAGGCACTATAGCTGGGGATGAATGGTACAGTGATTTTTTTTTTTTAATTGGAGGATGATTGCTTTACAATGTTGTGTTGGTTTCTGCCATACATCAACGTGAATCAGCCACAGGTATACATATGTCCCTCCCTCTTGAGCTTCTCTCCCACCTCCTTCCCCATTCCACGCCTCTCAGTTGTCACAGAGCCCCTGTGTTATACAGCAACTTCCCACCAGCTATCTGTTTTCCATATGGTAATGTATATGTTTCAGTACTGCTCTCTCAACTCATCCCACCCACTCCTTCCCCCAATTTGACCACGAGTCCATTCTCTACATCTGCATCTCTGTTCCTGTGCTGCAGATAGGTTCATCAGCACCATTTTTCTAGATTCAATTTATATGTGTTAATATATGATATTTGTTTTTATCTTACTGACTTCAGTCTGTGTAACAGGCTCTACATTCATCTACCTTGCTAGAACTGACTTTTTATGGCAAAGTAATATTCCATTGTATATATGTAGCACAACTTCTTTATCCATTCATTTGTCAACGGGCATCTTAATTACTTCCATGTCCTACCTATTGTAAATAGTGCTGCAGTGAACACTGGGGTATGTGTCTTTTTGAATTATGGTTTTCTCCCAGAGCATAGGCCCAGTAGTGGGATTGCTGGGTCATGTGGTAGTTTTATTCCTAGTTTTTAAAGCAATCTCCATACCATTCTCCATAGTGGCTGTATTAATTTACATTCCCACCAGCTGTGCAAAAGGGTTCCCTTTTCTCCACAAGTGACAGGTTTTTAAAGTAGCCACGTCTGGTGTTTCACATGTCATGAGACTTTCAAACACATGCTAACCATACTGACTTACCTTTGAATTGCACTGTAGATTATTTTGTTTTCTTTAATAAATGGCCATTTTGTTTTATTTCACTTTGTTCTGTTTTCTAAAATTCTTCTAGTCATGGCCAAGTCATCTAATATAAGAATTCTCAGTAAAAGCCCAATTACACTACAAAATGGTATAAATATATCTTTTATATCTTGTCTTTATGAAAATGTATATCACAAGGGCAAAGGAAGAGAATTCAGTGATAATTTGCATAGCAGAGTCTTCCAGGAGAGCAGTTTTGGAACTCCAGGAAGAGGATGATTATTATTTTTTTTTTTATTTTACTTATGATTAAAGCAACAAAATGCACTTCAAATGTTATTAAGTGCATTGAGTGTTCTCCTAGACTTTTAAATTTTAAGTTCTTTGCTGTTATCTTTTTGTTATCTTCCTAGTGATGCTGTTTTAGATCAATTGACTCTGTTGATACTTAAGCAAGATTGGGATTTTTGTCAAGCACCTAGTTTTGAATTTTATCATGTAACAAAACAAATATGCCACTCTCCCATATGCCCTCCTGCTTACAATACACTTAGAGCCTTAATCAGTATAAATAATATTTAACTGCATTTTCCAGGAATAAATAGCTATTGTTGTGAAAGAATAATGGTTTGGAGATACTATACTTTTGGGGAGGAGGAAGTGTAGCACAGTGCTGTGTTTTCTAAACTGTTTTGATCGTATAGTTCCCAATATCAACATTTTTGAGTACAGTTTCAAAATATGTTCATTTATATATTTATAAATTACTTTAGGAACATTCCAAAGTAGACTCAGAATACATTAAATAATATTTAAATATAATTTATTATATTTTACCTTTGATAGTATAGCAATATGTTTAATAAGAGCACTGTTATTAAATATGCTTTACTACTTTTGAAAAAAATTTTGAGTATTTTCTTATATAGCAATTCAAAATTCTGGTTCTATATTTAATTTTAATCCTGCCTTCCTGGAAAAAATATCTCACTAAGATATATAGATAAAAATTTAAAAAATATATCAATTGGGTAAACAAATTTTAATAGAGACAATTTTTCAACTCTCTCCACTAGTTATATTGAACTAGTAGAACAGTTCAACTTCAGTTGAAATTTGTATGGTAAGTTGCTATCTTCCTTCATGACAATCAATACTTATTAAAAATTAACATGAAGCTTTTATATTTTTAATATTGGGACTCAAATTAACCAAAACTTTAAAATTACAGGAAAACTTTGTTTTCAAGTTTTTTATTGTACAGCTATGATGACATCACTTTCAGCAATAAAGTGATGGAAACATCTCTGAAGATACATTTTCAAAATTCTTTCTCTATAGCACAGTTTTCTTTTGAAAGCAATTATTATTTCACTCATTATCAAAGTGTTACGTCTTCCTCAAAAAAGAAAGATAAAAGTTGATGTATTTTTTAAAAATCTGCTAAATAACATATTATTTGTAACAATTTTTCATTATAGAAAAGGTCAATAAATTAGGAATAATTTTCAGTTGTAAAAGAACAATGTATAATAAGTCCTTAACTTTAAGAACTCTTAAGTGCTTTGTCATAAGATAACTGGTGAACTTCTATTTTCAATGGCTTTCAACAGTTGGCTACCTATAAGAATCATTTCAGTTCAGTTCAGTCGCTCAGTCATGTCCGACTCCTTGTGACCCCATGAATCACAGCACGCCAGGCCTCACTGTCCATCACCAGCTCCCAGAGTCTACCCAAACCCATGTCCATTGAGTCATGCTTTTGAACTGTGGTGTTGGTTAAGACTCTTGAGAGTCCCTTGGACTGCAAGAAGATCCAACCAGTCCATCCTAAAGGAGACCAGTCCTGGGTGTTCATTGGAAGGACTGATGTTGAAGCTGAAACTCCAATACTTTGGCCACCTCATACGAAGGGTTGATTCATTGGAAAAGACCCTAATGCTGGGAAGGATTGGGGGCAGGAGGAGAAGGGGATGACAGAGGATGAGATGGCTGGAATCATTTAAAAATGAAATAAAAAAACAGTTCTCAGACTTCACTCCAGGAGATTCTGCTTTAATTGCTATGGAGTGGGACTTAAGTGGTGGTATTTTTCAAAAACGTCCCAGTTCATTCTCAGATGCAGTCAAGACTAAGAACCATTTGTATGTGTAGGACAAAGATTTCCTTAGATACTCACCATCCCTTACTGTATGGGCTTTCTAGGTGGTGCTAGTGGTAAAGAACCCTCCTGCTAATGCAGGAGACATAAGAGATGTGAGTTCGATCCAGGGGTCAAGAACATCCCCTGGAGGAAGAAATGGCAACCCATTCCAGGAAAATTCCATGGACAGAGAAGCATGGCAGACTGCAGTCGTTAGGGTTGCAGAGTCGGACATCACTGAAGCAACTTAGTATGCATGCATACCTTACTGTATAGAATATAGTATACTGTACACATATATATATGGGGGGCTTCCCTGGTAGCTCAGATGGTAAAAGCATCTGCCTACAATGCAGGAGACCCGGGTTTGATCCCTGGGTCGGGAAGATCTGGAGAAGAAAATGGCAACCCACTCCAGTACTCTTGCCTAGAAAATCCCATGGACCGAGGAGTCATATATAAATAAATACATACACATATATACGTATATAATATATTGCAGTATATTACAAAGTATTGTGTATATTCTATTTAAGCTAAGGTAACCTGTAAATCTACTGAATTTGGTGCAGGTCAAGAGCATTATGTCCCATTATTCAAGTGAAGAAAGGCTGTGGTTGCTATGTCAAATCCTCTGTTGTATAAAACTATCACCATTGCCTCTAGTTGCTGTGGTTTTTTTAAAATTAAAATTTAATTATTTAAATTTAAAAATGTTGACACTTTTAATTAAAAACTTTAAAGCACACAATCTTAATCATTTTTAAGTATATACTTCAGTGGTGTTGACTAGATTTACACTGTTGTGTAAGAAGTCTCTAGAACTTCTCTGTCTTGTAAAACTTCAACTCTATGCCAATCAAATGACTCCACATTTCCCCCTTCCCCCAGCCTCTGACAGCCACCATTCTGTTTTCTTATTCCATGATTTTGAATGCTCTGGATATCTTATATAAGTGAAATCACACAGTATTTGTCCTTTTGTGGCTCTCTAGTTATCTTATTGCTACTCTCTCATGCACTTTATTTGTCATGTGGTCATCTCACAGAGGAAGAGATGAAAGAAGAGAGCCATGTTTCCATACTATTTTCAATACTGATTGGGTTATATTCTTATTATAATGAAAGTTCTAACATTTTTTTTTCTCCAGCTCCAAAGATAGTCTTGTATAACTCGCTCAATATCCTCTAGCCAAAGAACACCAGGAACATATCTGTGGTTGAACAAGTTGGGTTTATTCCTTGTGGCAGCAAGGGAGAACACATACCATGGGAACATGGGAACTTCAGTAAGAGGATGTTTAAAAAGACTTATTATGGGATTTGAGTGATTTAGAGGAAGATCTAAGCAAACAGAAAGTCCCTCTAGGTGGGTGCTATTAGGAAGTGAGGGCAATTTTGTGATTGGATATCTCAGTACATCTTATCCATAGAGAAGTGAGGTGAAAGCTATCCTTGGTAAAAAAGTAACAGAAACTCCTATTGGTCAGGAGGGGGTAACGTTTGACCATGTTTTGGTCTGTACTTAGATAAAATTCAGAGAAGGCAATGGCACACCGCTCCAGTACTCTTGCCTGGAAAATCCCATGGATGGAGGAGCCTGGTAGGCTGGAGTCCATGGGGTTGCTAAGGGTCGGACATGACTGAGTGACGTCACTTTCACTTTTCACTTTCATGCATTGGAGAAGGCAATGGCAACCTACTCCAGTGTTCTTGCCTGGAGAATCCCAGGGCTGGAGCAGCCTGGTGGGCTGGAGTCCATGGGGTCGCTAAGGGTCAGACACGACTGAGCGACTTCACTTCCACTTTAGATAAAATTATGAAGTGGCATGTTTTGTCTCACTTTATCATGGTCTCAGAGTGACCTTGTCTGATGCTGATGGTCTGTGAGATTGTTTTTGTGCAACAGGAGGAAGTCACAGTCCAGATTTCGAGGTCAGTATCCAGTTTGTGATAACACAGAGACCTGACCAGGAGGGTCACACCAGTTCCTGGACTTCAGTAGCCACTATCTTCTTCTTCACCACTTTTGGAGAAATGTAGTTTTGAAATCAGGAAACCTGTGATTCAGTCTGTTTTAGCATTTACCAACAGCGTGATCATGGGCAAATGACTTATTCTCTGTCACTTCTAGGTAGGTTTCTTACCTAGAACCTATCTCAGTGGAACATGGTGAGCATTCAATGAGATAAAGCATTTAGAATGTTGAGCAGATTGATTTTTACAGAGTGGGAGCTCATGTTAGTAATAATAACCTCTTTTCATTCTCCTCATGGGGGATTCTTTTATTCATTTAAGAAACACTTACTGGGTGATTGCCATATATGGAGCACTGCGCTAGGCGAACAAGACACACAAGCCTCTGCCCTCACATAGCCAACAGTCTAGCAAGGGTTTCAGACAATTAAAAAGGACATTTAATAGAGGGTGAAAGGTTCTATTAAGGACTGCAGGAGTCCCTAAAATAGCCTAACAGCCTCGGGGCACTGTCTCTAGAAGAAAGTGATGTTTTTGCTGATATCCATGTAATAGATGCTCGGGGGTTATCTGAGGAGGAAGGCTCCTGCTAGCAGGAACAGCATAAGCTAAAACAGAAGAGTGAGAGAGAACATGACACAGGCTGTTTGGTGGAAAACAAACAAATTAGAGACAAGAAGAGAAAGGGAAAAAATGCTCACTTTTTCAGTGTATGCTGTATAAAATAGTTTCTTTCCAAATCTTGCACACAATTTTGTATGCCAGTGCAATAGTAATTATCACTCGTTAATTAATTGATGATGATACAATGCTTTGAAAATACAAAGTGCAGCACATTTGCTAACAAATTGGTGATTAGCATGATTGCTGTTTCGATATAGCCTCTGTTTACTCTCTGCACTTGGACTTCCAACTGTCTGCTTGCCTTGGTGCACCACAGACAGCTGCTTCACAATAGTCTTGGCGTGGCGGCTGTTTTTGGCCTTCCTTTCCCTGGGTTGTGAATGAATCTAGGAATGACTAATAGTGGAGAGGAAAAAAGTGAATGACTTTCAATGTCCTTTCCTAATAAGTTTGTCTGTAATGTTTATCACTCTCTCACCTTCTGATTGGAGAAGGAAATGGCAACCGACTCCAGTGTTCTTGCCTGGAGAATCCCAGGGACGGGGGAGCCTGGTGGGCTGCCATCTATGGCGTCGCACAGAGTTGGACACGACTGAAGTGACTTAGCAGTAGCAGCACGTTCTGATACACAAAAATCTGGCTGAAAGTATTGGGAGTCTGCATCTGGTGAGGCAAATATACCAAGGGCTATTTTTGGTTTCATATTTAAAGTTCCTTGATTAGGGTCCACCAAATAAATGTAATTTCTTGTGGCCTCCACTTACACCTCTACTATTGCACATAATGTCCAGAGAAATAATGAGTAAATGAATTCTATGAATTGGAGAAGGAAATGGCAACCCACTCCAATGTTCTTGCCTGGAGTATCCCAGGGATAGGAAAGCCTGGTGGGCTGCTGTCTATGGGGTCGCACAGAGTTGGACACGACTGAAGTGACTTAGCAGTAGCAGCAACAGCAACTTGTATCTCTTCCCTTTATTAAAAAAAGAGATTTCAATGTTATCTTCTGCCATTTAAAAAATGAAAAAGAAAACAAGTTTTTTGTTTGTTTGTTTTGATTGTCAGTGAAGATCTGAAAGCACTCAGCTTATAATTAAATACTATCAAAGTGTTTTTTTGTTTGTTTCTGCAGCTAATAGCCAGGATAAGCAGGTATGGGTGGCAGCATCCTCTTGATAAAAATCACGTTGACTGGTAGACATAGTTCCATAAAAAGGTTGGCTTTAACCCAGTCTGAAGGAAGTTTCTGGTGAAGCATTTGTCTCCGTGTATAGCAAGCGCTTGAGTGTCAGGTGACTCCTACACTTGGTTGGTCACCTAGGTAAGCTGATGGGAATTAGGCTTGGAGGGCCTCCACCAACAGACCTAGAAGTGGTTGAGGACTTATTTGTGTTTCATATACTGAATGTTTATGGCACTCTTTTGGCCTACAGCATGGTCCCTACCATCAAGAACTTACTTTGGGTTGGGGAGAAAAGACACATTTACAAATATATTTATATTAATTTGGATAGATGGTGGCAAGTACAATCAGATCAGATCAGATAATTCGCTCAGTCGTGTCTGACTCTTTGTGACCCCATGAATCGCAGCACACCAGGCCTCCCTGTCCATCACCGGCTCCCGGAGTTCACTCAGACTCACGTCCATCGAGTCAGTGATGCCACCCAGCCATCTCATCCTCTGTCGGCCCCTTCTCCTCCTGCCCCCAATCCCTCCCAGAGTCTTCTCCAATGAGTCAACTCTTTGCATGAGGTGGCCAAAGTACTGGAGTTTCAGCTTTAGCATCATTCCTTCCAAAGAAATCCCAGAGCTGATCTCCTTCAGAATGGACTGGTTGGATCTCCTTGCAGTCCAAGGGACTCTCAAGAGTCTTCTCCAACACCACAGTTCAAAAGCATCAATTCTTCGGTGCTCAGCCTTCTTCACAGTCCAGCTCTCATATCCATACATGACCACAAGTACAATAGGAAATGACAGATCCATGCTAAAGAGGGAGCAGCAGCACAGAGGGGGAAAATTACTCTGACCTGGGTAGTTTTCATGGTGGAGGTGTTTTTTTCTTGAACCAGAGAAGTTATTTCAAATAGCAGAGATGAAATAGTGGGTAGGAAATGGAGAACATTCCAGGACTTGACAATGGCGATCACAAGAACACAAAGAGAGGATGGCACTGGATGTTCAGGTCTATCTTTTCTATTAGGAAAGGGTGACCGAGTCCCAGTTTTGTTGTGATAATCTCAATTTATACCCATGGTAACTGTGGTAAGCTGAATAATATCCCCCATAGATGTCTGTGTCCCAATTTTCAGGACCCCTGAGTTTGTTCCCTTACATGGTTTTTTTAAAAAAGGGGGGGTACTTTAGAGATATAATTACATTAGGGATTTGGAGATGGAGAAATTATCTTGGGTTAGCTGGATGGGCCCAGTGTAATTCAAGAGTGCTTTTGGAAGGGAGGCAGAAGGATCAGAGTTAGTAGTAGAAGATGGATGATGAAGCATGAAGTTGGGGTGAGGCAAGAAGGGGTCACAAGCCAAAGAATGTAGGCAGCTTCTAAAAGCTGAGAAAGGCAAGGAAACAGTTCCTTCCCTCAGAGCATCTACCAAAAGCTAAGATCTTGAATTTTTATCCAGTGAAACCGATTTTGGACTTCTGACCTCTGGAACTGTAAGAAAATAAATGTATGTTGATTTAAGTCACTAAGTTTGTGATAATTTGTTACAGCAGCAATAGGCAACTAATACAGTAACTATGCTGAGCCCTTTTACTCCCTCACAAATAACCTGGTTTGGTGATAAATTATATTCTTATTCTCTGCCTAGACCACAGTTATTTACAAATCCATGGTTCTATCAAAAACAACTTTAAAAAGTAAAATTTAGGTCCATCTATCGCAATTGTAAGGGATTAGATCTTGGAGGTCTGAATCATTTCTCAAAGGGTACGGGGTGAGGGGGGTCACATTACCAACTCACCAGATTAAATGAGGCAAGAATCCAGAGGGATGTTATACAGACTCAAATAACATTCAACAACAATCTCGTATGTTCAGATTTCCCTGGGATGTTAAACAAAGGTTTAGCTTGGCTTTAGTCATGTCTTCTTATTCCATTTGCTGGACTCTGACATAGACAGGAAATATAAATTATGGTGCAATATTTTCAGAACCATAGTTGCAGAACAGTTGAGAATATTTATTTGCCTTTTAGATTCAGGTGTACTCTTAAGTTCATTTACCTAGCAGCATCTCAGTTCATTTTCCAAAAATATGGAAAGAATATGTTCTTCTAGGTAATAACTTAGTTGTATCTATAATCTATTTTAAAATAAATGCAATGGCATCACCGACTCAATGGACATGAATTAAACTCCGGGAGTTGGCAATGGACAGAGAGGCCTGTCATACTGCAGTCCATGGGGTCGCAAAGAGTTGGACGTGACTGAGTGACTGAACTGAACTGAGCCTCTAATACCATGGTTTCTTCAATTAAGAAGTCTCAAAATGTTTTAGTCAAAGAAAACCTCTCCTACTGCCAATGTCTATAATGTTTATATTGCTTGAGGGATTTAATCTTTAGTCACTTGTTTTTTATTTATAAAATGTTTTGATTCTTCAAGGATTTCCCACAAATTTCTGAGGCATTCTTTGTAGGAGAATTAATTTAAGATGGCAACTCATTCATATATGTACTCTAATGGTGTCTTGGCCCAGTTTATGATATAATAGAGAAATTAATTTCAGTAGTGACTAAGTAAAGCAGTAAAGTAATTCCATCTTTGTGACATTATAAAAGCCATCTATTTCTGTCTCATTATTTCTCGAGCTTTTAGATTTGTTCAAATGTCTATATAAATGAGTGATTAAATTATATACTAATTTTAGTTTTCTGAAAGATATTAAAAGATTTATTTTTATATTTTAAGATCTTATGATATGAGTTCTAGGAAAATTATCACTTGGTCTTATATAAACTGACTATTTTTATCATTTGTATTGACAGAGTATTTATACCCTTTTTAATTTTCCTGTAGAAGGCTATCTGATTATTTAACTTTTCACAGCAGAGTATACATGGTTCTGATCTTGATTTTTAGTTTATTCTGTTTTAAATTTTAGACATTTTTTTATTAAAGAAACTAGGGAAAAGTCAACAGAAGAAACAAAGACAACTATATAGAATCAAAATAAAAATTAGCTTATGAAACAACAACTAGCATAAATTAAAGTAAAAACCTAGATAGCACTCTAGTAATTTGTGAGGAAACTCTGAGTTAAAGTAAATAATTAAAGAAGTATAATTTATAAAAGAAAAATTTCTATTGTGCTTAATACGTTCTTCATAACATTTTCCTTTATAAGTATCTAGGAGTTTAGATGGAAAAGGAAATGGCAACCCACTCCAGTATTCTTGCCTGGAGAATCCCAGGGATCGCGGAGCCTGGTGGGCTGCCATCTATGGTGTCGCACAAAGTTGGACTTGACTGAAGCGACTTAGCATGCCTGCATGCATTGGAGAATGAAATGGCAACCCACTCCAGTATTCTTGCCTGGTGAATCCCAGGGACAGAGGAGCCTGGTGGGCTGCCATCTATGAGGTAGCACAGAGTTGGACACTACTGAAGTGACTTAGCAGCAGCAGCAGCAGGAGTTTAGAAATAAAATTATAGTATCTAAGAATCTATGAAAGTAGTAAGATAAAAAAGTGTTAGGTCAAAACTGGAAAAAAGCAAGTCAAAAGAAGAAAAAAATTGATGGTAAGAATAAGTCTATAAACATCAACTAATAAATTATATGCAAATGTAGTGACTTATATAAATCAGTTTGAGTAGTACAGTCTCACATCCTTAGTAATTAGTTAGACTGAAAAAAGTCTGTCCTAATGCTGGGTAAATAGGAATTCAGTCTCACAGGACCATCTCCTTTTGTTAAACATTTTCATCCCTGACTGTATGAAGTAAATTGTTAAAGTGAACAAAACAGTTCATCCAAAGAAGCAAAGAGCAATAATTAAACCAAAACAACACAGAATGTCCTAATGCATGTTTTCAGCAATAGTCTGAAATCTCTTCCCAAACTAAGGCTTCATAATTGCTACACAGGATGCTGCTGCTGCTGTTGTGTCCAGCTCCTTGCGACTCCATGGACTATGGCCCCCAGGCTCCTCCTGTCCATGGGATTTCCCAGGCAAGAATACTGGAATGGGTTGCCATTTCCTTGTGCAGGGGATCGTCTCAACTCAGGGACCGAACCTGCATCTCCAGTTTGGATGGCAGGTTCTTTACCATTGAGCCACCTGAGAAGCTCTGCTACATGGATACTGTATCACAGACAGGGAGATCCAGTCAGTGATCCCCAGTGTATGTCTACTTCTTAATGAAGACACATATTCCAGTCTGTGTATAGGGCTGAATTATTTTGGAATTTTAGATACTTCGCATTCAGTTCAGTTCAGTTCAGTCGCTCAGTCGTGTCTGACTCTTTGCGATCCCATGACTCGCAGCCAGGCCTCCCTGTCCATCACCAACTCCCGGAGTTCACTCAGACTCAGGTCCATCGAGTCAGTAATGCCATCCAGCCATCTCATCCTCTGTTGTCCCCTTCTCCTCCTGCCCCCAATCCCTCCCAGCGTCAGAGTCTTCTCCAATGAGTCAACTCTTTGCATGAGGTGGCCAAAGTACTGGAGTTTCAGCTTTAGCATCAGTCCTTCCAATGAACACCCAAGACTGATCTCCTTCAGAATGGACTGGTTGGATCTCCTTGCAGTCCAAGGGACTCTCAAGAGTCTTCTCCAACACCACACTTCAAAAGCATCAATTCTTCAGCACTCAGCTTTCTTCACAGTCCAACTCTCACATCCATACATGACCACAGGAAAAACCATAGCCTTGACTAGACGGACCTTTGTTGGCAAAGTAATGTCTCTGCTTTTGAATATGCTATCTAGGTTGGTCATAACTTTCCTTCTAAGGAGTAAGCGTCTTTAAATTTCATGGCTGCAATCACTGTCTGCAGTGATTTTGGAGCCCCCAAAAATAAAGTCTGACACTGTTTCCCCATCTATTTGCCATGAAGTGATGGGACCAGATGCCATGATCTTCGTTTTCTGAATATTGAGCTTTACTTCGCATTACTGAGGTCGTTTTCTGAATGTTGAGCTCTACTTTGCATTACTGAGGTCATTTATTAGTCTCCATTTATAGCTTTTGTAAAATATCAAACTGGATATTTGAGTAGTAGCCATACTTCTGGAGAAGGCAATGGCACCCCACTCCAGTACTCTTGCCTGGAAAATCCCACGGTTGGAGGAGCCTGGTAGGCTGCAGTCCATGGGGTCGCTAAGAGTCAGATGCAACTGAGTGACTTTACTTTCACTTTTCACTTTCAGGCATTGGAGAAGGAAATGGCAACACACTCCAGTGTTGTTGCCTGGAGAATCCCAGGGACAGGGGAGCCTGGTGGGCTGCTGTCTGTGGGGTCACACAGAGTCAGACACGACTGAAGTGACTTAGCAGTTAGCAGCAGGCATACTTCTAAAGTTTGTGGGCTGTATTTGTAACATACCAGAGGGAAGAATTTGGGAGAGTCAGAGTCACTCTTTAGACCAGACAAAGAAATAAATGGGGATGATTCAAAGTTCACATAAATATTGCACAGAAACCTCTGTGGGTGTATGTGAAAGAAAGCTGTAAATGGTAAGGTCACATGAACCAAGCATTTTCTTATTTTTTTCCATTTTATATTTTAAATAGGGCTTCCCTGGCAGCTCAGATAGTAAAGACTCCACCTGCAATGTGGGAGACCTGGGTTCAATCCTTGGGTTGGGAAGATCCCCTGGAGAAGGGAACGGCTTTCCACTCCAGTGCTCTGTCCTGGAGAATTCCATGAACAGAGAAGCCTGGCAGGCTACAGTCAATAGGGTTGCAAAGAGTCAGACATGACTGAGCGACTGCCATACACACACACACGTATAAGTATATAAATTGTAATTATGAAGAGTAACTACATTTATGACACAATTGACTTATAAATGCTAACTTGATATACTTTAATAAGCTTCCTTAAGTTCTCACAGTTTTTATCAGTATTAGTCAATGATTGATTACTAATAGAGTTATGTAAGCTAAACTTCAATTAAATAGGACTAGAAAGCTGTCAATTAAGTAGGCCTACTGATGCTGGGAGGGATTGGGGGCAGGAGGAGAAGGGGATGACAGAGGATGAGATGGCTGGATGGCATCACTGACTCAATGGACTTGAGTCTGAGTGAACTCCGGGAGTCGGTGATGGACAGGGAGGCCTGGTGTGCTGCGATTCATGGGGTCTCAAGAAGTCGGACACGACTAAGCGACTAAACTGAACTGAACTGAACCCCTAAATATACATGAGAAGATTCAAAGGAAGGAAAGAACCATATGAGTTTAAGAAATATAGGCAAGTTTTGAATCATCAAATATCCCTTTATGAACATCAGTTGCAACTCTTTGGATGTAATAGGGAAAATCTTCTGTGGCAACACAGATAGGCGCGTGCACACACACACACACACACACATACAAACACAGCCGTTTACAGATTCCCAGATAGTGAAGATTTATTCATCATTTACTGGAGAAGAAATCTATTAGATTTTATATCTGGACAAAATCATTTAAAATATTTATTCTAAAAAGTCTTTATCTTACAATTAGAACCTGAGCTGCAAAAAAGATAGCTTCACATGCATGATGCACCTAAAAAACTACTAGGTGGCAGAAAATGTCACATCACAGGTGAGCTATTCCAATCACAGAATGTTCCTTTAATTAAAATATATTGAATCTTCACGGCATATCTAATTCTAAGTGTTACAGGTGTAGAGAGGTCCTATGGCCTGGTGGCTCAGATGGTGAAAAAATCTGCCTGCAATGCAAGAGACACATGTTCTTTCCTTGGGTTGGGAAGATCTCCTAGAGAAGGGAATGGCTACCCACTCCAGTATTCTTGCCTGGAGAATCCCATGAACAGAGGAGCCTGGAGGGCTACGGTCCATAGGGTTGCAAATAGCTGGACACGACTGAGCAAGTGATGAGAATAGAGCTAGGAACCCAGGTACCTCAGTTTCTGTCCACCTCTGATACTTCCTGACAAGATGTCTCTTACAACTTCAATTTTCCTATCTATGGGTTTCCCAGGTAGCTCAGCTAGTAAAAAATCTTCTTACAATGCAGGAGACCTGGTTGTATTCCTGGGTCAGGAAGTTCCCCTGGAGAAGGTATAGGCTACCCACTCTAATGTTCTCAGGCTTTTCTTGGTGGCTCAGATGGTGAAGAACCTGCCTCCGATGCAGGAGACCTGGGTTTGATCCCTGGATTGGGAAGATCCCCTGAAGGAGGGCATGGCAACCCACACCAGTATTCTTCCCTGGAGAATCCCATTGGACAGAGGAGCCTGGCAGGCTTCAGTGCATGGGGGTCACAAAGACTTTGAAATGACTGAGTGACTTTCACTTTCACTTTCCTATTTATAAAATAATGATTATAGCATATAATAGAATATAACATTCTTCAAATGAGATTATGTGTGATCATGTTTTATCAAAGATAAGACACATATGAGATAACAATCATCATCTTCTGAGTTAATCTCTTTAGATATTTTTATGTTTATTATATAATAATAATAATCTGAAGTTAAGTGGGCCTTAGGAAGCATCACTACAAACAAAGCTAGTGGAGGTGATAGAATTCCAGTTGAGCTATTTCAAAACCTAAAAGATGATGCTGTGAAAGTGCTGCACTCAATATGCCAGCAAACTTGGAAACTCAGCAGTGACCACAGGACTGGAAAAGGTCTGTTTTCATTCCAGTTGCTAAGAAAGGCAATACCAAAGAATGCTCAAACTACAAAATTACAATCATCTCACACACTAGTAAAGTAATGCTCAAAATTCTCCAAGCCAGCCTTCAGCAATATGTAAACCATGAACTTCCAGATGTTCAAGCTGGTTTTAGAAAAGGCAGAGGAACCAGAGATAAATTTGCCAGCATCCGCTGGATCATAGAAAAAGCAAGAGAGTTCCAGAAAAACATCTATTTCTGCTTTATTGACTATGCCAAAGCCTTTGACTGTGTGGATCACAATAATCTGTGGAAAATTCTGAAAGAGATGGGAATACCAGACCACCTGACCTGCTTCTTGAGAAACCTGTATGCAGATCAGGAAGCAAGAGTTAGAACTGGACATGGAACAACAGATTGGTTTCAAATAGGGAAAGGAGTACATCAAGGCTGTGTATTGTCACCCTGCTTATTTAACTTATATGCAGAGTACATCATGAGAAACGCTGGGCTGGAAGAAACACAAGCTGGAAGCAAGATTGCCGGGAGAAATATCAGTAACCTCAGATATGCAGATGACACCACCCTTATGGCAGAAAGTGAAGAACTAAAGAGCCTCTTGATGAAAGTGAAAGTGGAGAGTGAAAAAGTTGGCTTAAAGCTCAACATTCAGAAAACGAAGATCATGGCATCCGGTCCCATCACTTCATGGCAAATAGATGGGGAAATGGTGAAAACAGTGTCAGACTTTCTTTTTCTGGGCTCCAAAATCACTGCAGATGGTGACTGCAGCCATGAAATTAAAAGACGCTTGCTCCTTGGAAGGAAAGTTATGACCAACCTAGAACGCATATTAAAAAACAGAGATATTACCTTGTCAACAAAGGTCTGTCTATTCAAGGCTGTGGTTTTTTCCAGTGATCATGTATGGATGTGAGAGTTGGAGTATAAAGAAAGCTGAGAGACGAGGAATTGATGCTTTTGAATTGTGGTGTTGGAAAAGACTGTTGAGAGTCCCTTGGACTGCAAGGAGATCCAACCAGTCCTTCCTAAAGGAGATCAGTCCTGGATGTTCATTGGTAGGACTGATGTTGAAGCTGAAATTCCAATATTTTGGCCACCTGATACAAAGAGGTGACTCATTTGAAAAGACCCTGATGCTGGGAAAGATTGAGGGGACGACAGAGGATGAGATGGTTGCATGGCATTACTGACTCGATGAACGTGAGTTTGGGTAAACTCTGGGAGTTGGTGATGGATAGGGAGGCCTGGCGTGCTGTGGTTCATGGAGTCACAAAGAGTCGGACACTACTGAGCGACTGAACTGAACTGAATATGTTTATTAGGTTCTGTAATATTTCGGTTTTATCAGACCACTGAGGGAAAAACTAATGAGCCTAATTCTGCTTAGGCTGGAGAATAAGTGTTTATAACATAGGTGTTTATTAAATACCTTAGCCCTTAGGGAAAGCCTTCAGAGGTTCACATACAAGAAACTATACCTACAGTTTCTTTCTTACCAAAAAGTTTTTCATGTTTTTACTGTAATAGTGGTTTTGTCCAAATAGCCACTTTACCCCTAATATATGACAACTGCCTGAGTATCCCAGGTCTTGCCCTTTGCTATTGTGATAATTTTCCTGGCTCACTCCCCTCACATGCTCCTCTGTCCATAGCTGGGGTTTCCTGATCCCCGCCTTTAGATTTAGCCTCACCCAAAGCTCTGACATCAATTAATCAATCCTGTACTTAGACAAAAGAACTTGACCCAGGATCTATTCAGTCTTGCTATTCATATTTGTGCCTGAGGTTTGGCGACAGGTTCTGCCTTCCTGGATCCTTGGCTGCCTGCCTACGCTCAGGTTCTAGCCTTTGAGAAGCTGGATCTGCAGCAATGAGAATATTATCCAAATAATTAAAAGGTGCCAGATATTTTTTGAAAAAGATGACTGTTACTATGATGAAAACATGATGAGGAAATAGTGGGAAACCACAGTACTAAAGAATATAGGAGAGAGTCAAACGGTGTCTCCTTTTTAGATATGTATTCCCCTATTAAATATGGGCCAAGGCCCTTCCCACGTGCACCATTGGAACTTAGCTCTGAACCTTAGTTCCAAGACTCTGTTGCTTCTAAACCTCTTTGATGTAGCTGTCTACTTGCGTTGGTCTCTTAAGTTGCAGCTTTTCTCAGCTGATACTCAATGGCTGATATGTCCTCATATCAACTAACTTCTCTGATACCTACTGTTTATCTAACCACATGTTATCCACTACTATACTGGAAAGATACACTAATTTGATGTCTCCACTGTACTTCCTTGACATGTTGTTTGCCTAATCTTGATTTGAACCCTTCTAATGACAAAGGATCACCCAATACCAACACTACTGTCTTTGAAAGGCAGTGGTGGTAAAAGCAGAAGTGGTTGACAGAGTGCTGGCAGAGCTGAGTTGAAAGTACCCTTTGCCCCATTTAAAAAAATGATTTAAACAATTGTCTGATAGTTTGCATGAGAGAAAACACACAAGGGTGCCCAGACTAGTGAAAAAATAAACCACCATCTTAGTTCTTTACTGGTTCTATATCAGCATATAATCTGGCTAAATATAGGAATTCATCCTACTTTCATCTCCCTTCAACATTTATAAATCTGTAAACTAAACTTTTGCTAAAGTGATACTAAATAATAAATGCTTAGTATCTTAGTTTGGCTTCTGGAAACATACTGTGAGCTGGAGATTTGTGTCCAGAAGGTTTACTGGGGCATGTGCTCTAAAACAACCCCTGTGAGGGAATGAGGGAAGCAATGCATATGGAACAAAGGCTTCAGTGAATATAATACCACAGGAATCTCTGGAGCTGGGGTAGTTCTTTATAGTTGTTCTGAATCGAGACAAAGAGGCCTAGCCTTTGTACACATGGATGAGACACTGTGTGTGGACTGCCCCCGAGGCAAGCGGGGTGAACTTAACTGAGTCATCTCTTTCCCTGAGGGCAGTTACTAGAGAGACCTGAGTTGGGAACACTCTGGAACCAATCTGTTTCATAGCGGACAATGTGTGTGCCTGATTTCTGAAGGGTGAATCTGGAAGGCTCCCCACCTTGTATATGTATATGTATACATACATATACACATACACATTCATAGCAATATACACATATACAATACACATATAAACAGACATATACATACAGATACACACATACACATTCATGCTACACATACATGAACACATTGATCTCTAGTGCTGCTTAACATAGTGCCTTGACCTCACCCAGTACCTAGCTTGATCTTTTTATTTAAATACGGAGTTTCTCAAAAGAGAAGTTAGTCCTGTTTCAACAAGAAATCTTTCTGGAAATTCCAAGTTCAAATCAGGTTAGTTTATACTCATATTAAAAAGTCATTTTAGAGTCTAAAAATAGCATTCTCCCTACCTCCACATTCTCACCACTGTCCCAGAGCTTCACCAGAAAGCTTTTATAATAAATTATTTGAAATGTTTCTAAAGGTATTTCTTTTTCAGACAGAACAATACTCTCTTGTACAAAAATCTATATCTCAGCTAATGACTAAGGATTACACTGACTAAGCCATAATGAGGTCACCATATCAGGTTAATATAAAGGATATTTCTCTTTAGCCTTTTGGGCCTAAGTGTCAGAGTGGTTATTCTACTATGATAAAAATTCTATATTCTTTTTAATTTATAATAAGAAAGTCCATTATAGTAGCACCCCGACCATAATTACTAACCACGGACTCAGTTATTTAGTCCATTTTACTCCTAGCTGACACTGTCAACACTTTTTAAAGATTCTTTTGATGATACCAGACTAACTCTTTTTTTGTTATTGTTTGATTAATTGATTATTGATTAAAAATGTTCTATCTTGGTATGAAATTACATTAAAAATATATCCTACATTACAACACTCTTGAGAGTCCCTTGGACTGCAAGGAGATCCAACCAGTCCATTCTGAAGGAGATCAGCCCTGAGATTTCTTTGGAAGGAATGATGCTAAAGCTGTAACTCCAGTACTTTGGCCACCTCATGCGGAGAGTTGACTCATTGGAGAAGACTCTGATGCTGGGAGGGATTGAGGGCAAGAGGAGAAGGGGATGACAGAGGATGAGATGACTGGATGGCATCATTGACTCGATGGATGTGAGTCTCAGTGAACTCTGGGAGTTGGTGATGGACAGGGAGGCCTGGTGTGCTGAGATTCATGGGGTCACTAAGAATCGGACACGACTAAGCGACTGATCTGATCTGATCTGATCTGATATTACGAAAAATTATATGTTACTTCAGTTTCTTGAATTTTGGGGGGACAGAATATATTATACAATGGCTTCCCTAATGGCTCACACGGTCAAGAATCTGCTTGCAATGTGGGAAACCAGGGCTTGATCCCTGGGTCAGGAAGATAGATCCCCTGGAGAAGGAAATGTCAACCCACTCCAGTATTCTTGCCTGGAAAATCCCATGAACAGAGGAGTCTGGCAGGCAACAGTCCATGGAGTTGCAGAGTTGGACACCACTGAGCAACTAACACTTGGTATTAAACAATAATGTTTAAATCGATTGTCAGTCACTCAGTCGTGTCCAACTCTTTGCAACCCCATGAATTGCAGCACACCAGGACTCCCTGTCCATCACCAACTCCTGGAGTTCACTCATGTCCATCGAGTTGGTGATGCCATCCAGCCATCTCATCCCTTGTGGTCCCCTTCTCCTCCTGCCCCCAATCCCTCCCAGCATCAGAGTCTTTTCCAATGAGTCAACTCTTCGCATGAGGTGGCTAAAATACTGGAGTTTCAGCTTTAGCATCATTCCTTCCAAAGAAATCCCAGGGCCGATCTCCTTCAGAATGGACTGGTTGGATCTCCTTGCAGTCCAAGGGACTCTCAAGAGTCTTCTCCAACACCACAGTTCAAAAGCATCAATTCTTCGGCACTCAGCGTTCTTCATAGTCCAACTCTCACATCCATACATGACCACTGGAAAAACCATAGCCTTGACTAGACAGACCTTTGTTGGCAAAGTAATGTCTCTGCTTTTGAATATGCTATCTAGGTTGGTCAAGACTTTCCTTCCAAAGAGTAAGCGTCTTTTAATTTCATGGCTTTGTATGGATTACTGCCTGATATATGGATTACTGCCCTCTGTAAAGGGCTCCCTGCTTCTATTCTGCTAAATTCTAAAAAATGTATATCGGTTTATTCCACTTCTCCATATAGCCTTTGGGATAAAGTCTGCAATCTAGTAAGGCCTGCAAGGACCACTCTGAGGTCAGGGATTAGACTGGTCTTGCTGAAACGAAGAGGATAGATTTGTTTAGCCATGAGCTGGCCTAGGAGCTCAGGATTTCAGTCTCTGTTTGGGCCTCAGTGTGGTATATGAGAGCAGATTGCTGGCTTCCTTTAGGCATAAGTTCAGTTCTTCAGCTTTGTTGGGCATCTTTGGAAATATCAGAAATTCAGTGCTACAGTAGTTTTATGTAAAAGAGAATATTTTCAAAGCATAATATGCTTTAATCTTTTGTAATTTGCTGTACTTGAAAATATTCATTTGTTTCGGGGGATGCTTGTTGTGTGGGATTACATACATTACATCAAAAGAACAAAGAAAAAGGGTTACGGTCACTTTCTAATATTCAAAATAAGACTTTAAGCAAGATGATACATTAGAAGATCAGTTTTTGTAGAACAGAATTGTAAAACTACCTCAGAATATATATAAAAAAAGAGCCTAGAGAACTCAGAATTTAATGTTTCTTCCATAAGTGTAAAAAAGATTTCCCTTTATCTATGACCTGTACGATGAAACGTGTTCCCTCAGAATTTACTTTTCCTCCTAGACACAGTCTAGATTACAGTTCTCGGCCTCTCTGGTATGGAGGCAGAGCTGTGTTACTGAGTTCTGGTCAGTGGAACTCGAGTAGAGGCGATTTGTGTCATTGTCACAGCCTTATGTGTTTCCTAGCAGTCTCATAGGTAGGATTCCTCAAGGGCTAAGAGAAAATCACAACTGCATGATGGGAAAGACTTTGTCCCTGTAGGACCATAAAGAACGGTATCTGACCAGCAACACATGCATTGAACTGTGACAGTGTAACTGAGATATGAACTTTTCTTTATGTTAAGTCATAAATATTACAAGGTGTATCTGTTTCAGTAGTTTGTGTTCTCATAACTACTACAAAGATGATTTTCAAAGCTCTTACTAGGTCCAGGAGATTGTGAAAAGGAGGAAGGGAGGAAAGACAAAGAAGAAGATAGTGAGATTGCCAGGCAGTGAGTTCCCTTCATTTCTCTCCAGGCTTTGGCTTGGACGTAGAGGTGTGGTGTGTTAGAGAAGCTAGGGAAACACCAGCTACCTAAGGGCTTTTGCTTTTTCTAACATGTGGAACTCAGGGAAGAGATGCCTCATAGACATCTCCACACCAAGCTGAGAGTAATAACTCGAGCAGAATGTACTCTAAAGCTCTACAAAGTTGGGTGGGCTGGCAAAATTCCAGAACTTATCTTTCCTAAGTCACTCTCAATTCCTAAATTGTGACTGTAAATATTTTCTCATCCCCTTGAACAGGAATACAAAATTCCTCTGGCTGGAGAGCAGGCCACTGTGTTGGAGGAGAGTCGGTATGGACAAAGGGGTGAAGTGGCCTGAGAAAAGTGTGTGTCTGTGTGTGTGTGTGGTCTGTGACACTAGAGAAGGCAGAGATGGAACTGAATCTGTCAAGGAGGGATATTGAATCATTCCCACCATACAGACCAACCCATAAGTTACCTCAGTGTCCCAGGATCATCTTTAAAGCTCAGGAGGGTACTCTGTCAGGTGGTGGACAAAGGATCCTGATGTGGAGACAGAAGCAAGGGTCAGAAGACCTTTCTGCACCTGCTACCTGGAGATAACATGAGCCACACACACACCCCTGTTTTCTGTATCCTGTATAACATTTTAGGGATGAAATATCTGAAGGACTTACGAGTGAGTTATCCAAAAGAGATTAAAAAAAACAAGTCAGATAAGGGAAATGAATTCTGGTAGATTGGACGTTTAAAATGAATAGAAAGAGTGTGAAACAGAAAAAACGAAAATATTATAAATCGATAATTTTAAACTGTCACTACTTGGCTGTGCTTCCTGGTGGCTCAGTGGTAAAGAATCTGCCTGCCAATGCAGAAGACATGGTTCGATCCCTGGGTCAGGAAGATCCCCTGGAGAAGGGACTAGCAACCCACTCTGGTATTCTTGCCTGGAGAATCCCATGGATGGAGGAACCTGACGGGCTATAGTCCATTGGGTCACAAAGAGTCAGACACAACTGAGTGACTAACACTTTCACTTTCAATACTTAGCAGGATGTTGGTTCAAAAGGAAGATTAGGCATGTTTCAATGAAGGGAACCAAGTAGTATTTCTATATGAGAGTCCTTTAGGCATGGTAGCATCATCTGCCCTCTGTTTTTTGTTTTTTAATAAAATCATCTCTTCAGTTCAGTTCAGTCACTCAGTCATGTCCAACTCTTTGCAACCCCACGAACCGTAGCACGCCAGGCATTCCCTGTCCATCACCAACTCCTGGAGTTCACTCAAACTCATGTCCATCAAGTCAGTGATGCCATCCAGCCATCTCATCCTCTGTTGTCCCCTTCTCCTCCTGCCCCCAATCCCTCCCAGCATCAGAGTCTTTTCCAATGAGTCAACTCTTTGCATGAGGTGACCAAAGTATTGGAATTTCAGCTTCAGCATCAGTCCTTCCAATGAACACCCAGGACTGATCTCCTTTAAAATGGACTGGTTGGATCTCCTTGCAGTCCAAGGGACTCTCAAGAGTCTTCTCCAACACCACAGTTCAAAAGCATCAATTCTTCAGCACTCAAGTCTTTCTTCACAGTCCAACTCTCACATCCATGCATGACCACTGGAAAAACCATAGCCTTGACTAGACGGACCTTTGTTGGCAAAGTAATGTCTCTGCTTTTGAATATGCTATCTAGGTTGGTCAAGACTTTCCTTCCAAGGAGTAAGCGTCTTTTAATTTCATGGCTTCAATCACCATCTGCAGTGATTTTGGAGCCCCCAAAATAAAGTCTGACCCTGTTTCCACTGTTTCCCCATCTATTTGCCTTGAAGTGATGGGACCAGATACCATGATCTTCGTTTTCTGAATGTTGAGCTTTAAGCCAACTTTTTCACTCTCCTCTTTCACTTTCATCAAGAAGCTGTTTAGTTCCTCTTCACTTTCTGCCATAAGGGTGGTATCATCTGCATATCTGAGGTGATTGATATTTCTCCCAGCAATCTTGATTCCAGCTTGTGCTTCATCCAGCCCAGCGTTTCTCATGATATACTCTGTATATAAGTTAAATAAGCAGGGTGACAATACACAGCCTTGATGTACTCCTTTTCCTATTGGAACCAGTCTGTTGTTCCAGGTCCAGTTCTAACTGTTGCTTCCTGACCTGCATACAGATTTCTCAAGAGGCAGGTCAGGTGGTCTGGTATTCCCATCTCTTTCAGAATTTTCCACAGTTTATTGTGATCCACACAGTCAAATGCTTTGGCATAGTCAATAAAGCAGAAATAGATGTTTTTCTGGAACTCTCTTGCTTTACCCTAAAGCAAAGTTCTTTTTCTTATTTACTTGTCCTCTTGTTCCTCTCTCCTTGTTCCACTCTCATGCCTCTTCCCAAATTATCTTTTTTGCTTCTCCTTCTCCACACCCCCGTATGTCTTGGTCTAAAAGAGAAAGAAGTTTTTCTACTTTATTCAGAAGCTCACTTTGGACTTTGCTCTAGGCCCCAATTTGCCTGAGATATGGTTTTTCCTTATCTTCTGCCATTTCTGAAGACAGGAAAACTCTTACCATCAAAGTGTCTTACACGTTTCCAGGCAGAGGAGAGGGTTGTGGAGTTTTGACAGAAGTCATTTCTTGGGCATCTGTGAACCAAGTGATGCCTTGTGGTATCTCTTTGTTTTGTTGTCTCTACCAGTTGAACATTTTTGCATTAATAACAACCAGAGTTCACTCAGACTCACGTCCATCGAGTCAGTGATGCCATCCAGCCATCTCATCCTCTGTCGTCCTCTTCTCCTCCTGTCCCCAATCCCTCCCAGCATCAGAGTCTTTTCCAATGAGTCAACTCTTCGCATTAGGTGGCCAAAGTACTGGAGTTTCAGCTTTAGCATCATTCCTTCCAAAGAAATCCCAGGGCCGATCTCCTTTAGAATGGACTGGTTGGATCTCCTTGCAGTCCAAAGGACTCTCAAGAGTCTTCTCCAACACCACAGTTCAAAAGCATCAATTTTCCGGCGCTCAGCCGGAAAACCACTAGACCATTCAGGTATGACCTAAATCAAATCCCTTATGATTATACAGTGGAAGTGAGAAATAGATTTAAGGGCCTAGATCTGATAGATAGAGTGCCTGATGAACTATGGAATGAGGTTCGTGACATTGTACAGGAGACAGGGATCAAGACCATCCCCATGGGAAAGAAATGCCAAAAAGCAAAATGGATGTCTGGGGAGGCCTTACAAATAGCTGTGAAAAGAAGAGAAGCAAAAAGCAAAGGAGAAAAGGAAAGATATAAACATCTGAATGCAGAGTTCCAAAGAATAGCAAGAAGAGATAAGAAAGCCTTCTTTAGCGATCAATGCAAAGAAATAGAGGAAAACAACAGAATGGGAAAGACTAGGGATCTCTTCAAGAAAATCAGAGATACCAAAGGAACATTTCATGCAAAGATGGGCTCGATAAAGGACAGAAATGGTATGGACCTAACAGAAGCAGAAGATATTAAGAAGAGGTGGCAAGAATACACAGAAGAACTGTACAAAAAAGATCTTCACGACACAGATAATCATGATGGCATGATCACTGACCTAGAGCCAGACATCCTGGAATGTGAAGTCAAGTGGGCCTTAGAAAGCATCACTATGAACAAAGCTAGTGGAGGTGATGGAATTCCAGTTGAGCTATTCCAAAGCCTAAAAGATGATGCTGTGAAAGTGCCGCACTCAATCTGCCAGCAAATTTGGAAAACTCAGCAGTGGCCACAAGATTGGAAAAGGTCAGTTTTCATCCCAATCCCAAAGAAAGGCAATGCCAAAGAATGCTCAAACTACCGCACAATTGCACTCATCTCACACGCTAGTAAAGTAATGCTCAAAATTCTCCAAGCCAGGCTTCAGCAATACATGAACTATGAACTTCCAGATGTTCAAGCTGGTTTTAGAAAAGGTAGAGGAACCAGAGATCAAATTGCCAACATCCACTGGATCATGGAAAAAGAAAGAGAGTCCCAGAAAAACATCTATTTCTGCTTTATTGACTATGCCAAATCCTTTGACTGTGTAGATCACAATAAACTGTGGAAAATTCTGAAGGAGATGGGAATACCAGACCACCTGACCTGCCTCTTGAGAAATCTGTATGCAGGTCAGGAAGCAACAGTTAGAACTGGACATGGAACAACAGACTGGTTCCAAATAGAAAAAGGAGTATGTCAAGGCTGTATATTGTCACCCTGTTTATTTAACTTATATGCAGAGTACATCATGAGAAACGCTGGACTGGATGAAGCACAAGCTGGAATCAAGATTGCTGGGAGAAATATCAATCACCTCAGATATGCAGATGATACCACCCTTATGGCAGAAAGTGAAGAGGAACTAAAAAGCCTCTTGATGAAAGTGAAAGTGGAGAGTGAAAAGGTTGGCTTAAAGCTCAACATTCAGAAAACAAAGATCATGGCATCTGGTCCCATCACTTCATGGCAAATAGATGGGGAAACAGTGGAAACAGGGTCAGACTTTATTTTGGGGGGCTCCCAAATCACTGCAGATGGTGATTGCAGCCATGAAATTAAAAGACGCTTACTCCTTGGAAGGAAAGTTATGACCAACCTAGATAGCATATTCAAAAGCAGAGACATTACTTTGCCAACAAAGGTCCGTCTAGTCAAGGCTATGGTCTTTCCTGTAGTCATGTATGGATGTGAGAGCTGGACTGTGAAGAAAGCTGAGTGCCGAAAAATTGATGCTTTTGAACTGTGGTGTTGGAGAAGACTCTTGAGAGTCCCTTGGACTGCAAGGAGATCCAACCAGTCCATTCTGAAGGAGATCGGCCCTGGGATTTCTTTGGAAGGAATGATGCTAAAGCTGAAACTCCAGTATTTTGGCCACCTCATGCGAAGAGTTGACTCATTGGAAAAGACTCTGATGCTGGGAGGGATTGGGGGCAGGAGGAGAAGGGGACAACAGAGGATGAGATGGCTGGATGGCATCACTGACTCGATGGATGTGAGTCTGAGTGACCTCCGGGAGTAGGTGATGGACAGGGAGGCCTGGCGTGCTGCAATTCATGGGGTCGCAAAGAGTCGGACACGACTGAGCGACTGATCTGATCTGATCTGATCTGAGTTGAATTTAAATTTGGATCCCTCATTCTTTGCTTAGAATGTCTGCAAAAAGATATCTTTGTGCTGCAGCACTGAAATGAAAATAAATTCTGTACATAGAAGATTGCCTGTCATGTACTGCAGGAGAGTGTCGAAGTGTCGAGGGTGCCAAATCTCTTGTAACAGATCACACGCTTTCCCAAACAAGGAAAAGTTCGTGTGGCTAATCTCTTTTTCACATAGGACCATTTTTCAGTATTAAAATATCAATCTGTGAAAAGTTTCTGGCAAACTTTTAAGAGAAGCTATTTGACCCATAGTAATATGTAATATAACAATGGAAAAACAAAATGTCGAATTTAACTGAATAAGAAATGCAGAGGAAGAAATCCTCATATAATTTGATGTGACTTGAAATTTACTGACAAACTTTAAAAAAGTCAAAACCAGAGGCACCAGTGACAGCTAACTTTAATCAACCTCCAAATGACTGAAAGTGATTAATTTAGAGAGGAACGCCAGATCCTCTAGATTCCCACAGGCAAATATTGTGAAGAAAGTTTAGGTAGAATTCTGGTTTAGGTATTAAAAAGAGAAAGCTTAGATTAATAGATGAATGGTATTTTTTAGTTAGTTTTAAAACAAATTAGTACACTTATTGTAGTGCTTACATTTTTAACTTGAAACATCTTGGTGTGAAAGTGAAAGTCATTTAGTTGTGTCAGACTCTTTGCAACCCCATGGACTGTATAGTCCATGGAATTCTCCAGGCCAGAATACTGGAGTGGGTAGCCTTTTCCTTCTCCAGGGGATCTTCTCAACTCTGGGATCAAACCCAGGTCTCCCACATTGTGGGTGGATTCTTTACCAGCTGAGCCATAAGGGAAGCCCAAGACTACTGGCGTGGGTAGCCTATCTCTTCTCCAGGGGATCTTCCCAATCCAGGAATCGAACCAGGGTCTCCTGCATTGCAGGTGGATTCTTTACCAACTGAACTATGAGGGAAGCCTGAAATGTCTTACAGTGTGTCTTAGAATCAGTGGTTTCTTAGACTCAAGAAATTGTGGAAGTTGTAGTGCTCCCCCTCTTTCATGCTCTTGTCTCTGCCATCCAGTTGATCTCTGGAAACTCACTGCTGCTGCTGCTGCTAAGTCACTTCAGTCGTGTCCGACTCTGTGCCCATACCCGTCATTATACAATCCAGTTCCCCTAAACAGTTTCTTGCCCTATAAATGTAACATGCTCTCTCACCTCTTTATACCTGTGGCACATCCTCTGCTTGGCGTTGTTGTTTGTTCAGTCACTCAGTTGTGTCCGACTCTTTGCGACCCCATGGATGCTACACAGCAGGTTTCCCTGTCCATCACTATCTCCCAGAGCTTGCTCAGATTCGTGCCCATTGAGACGATGGTACCATTCAACCATCTCATCTCCTGTCACCCCCTTCTTCTCCTGCCCTCAATCTTTCCCAGCATCAGGGTCCTTTCCAATAAGTTGGTACTATGCATCAGGTGACCACAGCATTGGAGCTTCAGCTTCAGCATCAGTCCTTCCAATGAATATTTAGGGTTGATTTCCTTCAGGATTGACCTGCTCTGTTCTTTAGCCATTGAATGCAATTTTCCTGGCATATTGCTCAGTAGTTTAAGACTCAGCTCTGGCGTCACTTCTCTAAAAAATTTCCCCTGACTGTGTACCGCCTTCATATTGTACCCTGTGCTTATCTCTGGCACTGCATTTAGAGTGCAAATCTTATATTTTTACTCATATCAATTCAACAACACACAAACAAAAGCAAACATATTTTTCATGCAGCATGGCCCCTAAATGGAAGCCAAATTCTTCATCTGGTGCTTCACTGAAGAATCTCTGATCTGTTTCTGTACTGAGGGTGTGTGATCGCACTGTGTGATGGGTTTGCTGAGTTAGTGCAGTTTGTTGTGTAGAGTTGCAGGGCTCAATTTGCAAAAAGCAGAACTCATTCTACATATTTTAAGCAGGATAAACTATAATTCAAGGAATCCAGCTCATACATATTCATCAGAGTGCTGGAGACCATTGCTAAATTTTTCAGAAAAAATTCCAGAATACTGCTACCTGGCCTGTCAGAAGTGCCACTGCCTCTCTCAGAGCAGGCATGTGGAATTAGGAGTGACCTGTTGAATTCAAGAATACAGTGCTATACCTGCTGCTGTTTGGGGGTCAGGAAGCCAGCACTATCCCAACCAAACCTAACTCTGGACCCCCACAGAGCTTGATATGGGCACTGGGATATAGCTGCGGAAAACCCAGATAGCCCAGGACTGTGGCTCTGAGTAGGAGGAAGACTGGCTGGTGTTCACTTGCAGATTCAATCTCATGCAAAGAATTGAAGGACTTATCCAGTTTGCACTGGGAAACCTGGTGGCAAGGGGTTCTGGACCAAGTAGTTTTATCTATTCTACTGGTGCTGGTCAGAGGGGTGCTCTAGGAAGCTGAACTGAACACTTATATCTAATTCCCTACATCCGCCATAACCAGGTGTGCTATGTATCTCGAGCAAGGTAGAGACCTTTCTTGGGTAACTTTGTTTATACATTAAAACCAACATCTCACATAACTGTAAATCCACAATCTGTTCTAAGACAATGGCCTCTTTGTCTTAGAAGTAGACCATCAGCTCTGAACAGTGACCGTGCTCTACTCATTTTTGGAACACAGTGGCCAGTACTGTGACTTATCAAATGAATTAAGGAATGTATGTATCAATTAACTGGTGAATAATAAAAAACAAAATCAAAAACCAAACCCTGTGTCCCTTTGTCCTTTTTTTGATTCAGCCAGTAGTTCCTCTGACTTTTCTTTACTGTCTGAGCCATCAGGGAAGCCCCTTTGACTTTTTCTAATCCAATGGTTCTCAATCAGGGGCAATTTTGCCTTTCCCGGGGGACATTTGGAGATGTCTAGAGACATTTTTGAGTATAATTATTTTCAGGGAGGAGTGCCGTTGGCATCCATTGGGTAGAGACAGGCTTGGTGCTAAATATCCTATAGTGCATAGGACAGACCCTGAAACAAAGGATTATTTAGCACAAAATGTCAATAGTGCTGGAGTTGAGAAATCCGCTCTAATTACTTTTTCTCATTCTGTCTGCCACAATATTCTTATGTCAATAGATCAGAGCCCTTGAGAATTTGGACTTTCTCAAAATTTAAATCCTCATCTGTCTTTTTCCTCTTTGGCAGGGGTTTCCCCCTGTCGCCTCTCATGTTAATCATTCTGTCCCCACATGTATTAATAATGGACCTCAGGGACACAGACTGGCCTTTAAGCTCTTGCAATAGAATGTTTCTAGAGGGAAATTTTGGAGTGTCTTTCTTCAACTTCTTAATTTTATAGCTCTAGATTTTGAATTAAAATTTCATTCAACTTAGAAAATATCTTTAAAAAATGGGAGATTTTATTCTAAAATATTTAAAACCTTGATGGTCAATGTATCAATTTTACTGAATTAGTTGATTTTTTACTTTACTCTTTCCTCTTTTTACAATTATTTGTCCAGTAGTCTTCAAGAGCAATGAAATCTTGCTCCCAAAATGAACTTCCTAGAAAAATTCAGTACTTCTTTTATTTTATAGAAATATATCCTTTTTCATAGTTAAGTACTTCTGGAAGTGTAAATATATCACAATTAGATAATTAACATAAATACTTATAATTAAAACATAAATACTTAGTCATAATTAAAGTCATATATGTCTATGATCAGAACAGGGAGTTAATAAAGCTCTTATAGCCTGAACTAAATGAAACTCAGCTTAAGCATCCAACTCTTACTGAGCACCTACTATTCCCCTCTGCTTGCCATTGAGAACACATTAGTGAGCATATTATATCCAGTCCTTACCCTCATGGAGCTTTCATTATTTAGTTAGGGTCTCTCTCTACTAGATAATCACACAACTAGGATTTAATTACTATGGTGAAAATCCTATAACTAAAAGTCACAAGATGGTATGAAAGTAAACAGGGAATCTGACAGTATTTAGAAGTTAATCAGGAGAGTTCCTTAAGAAAATAGTGATTGAATTCATACTTGAAAGATGAGTAAGAGTTGGCTATGCACAATGTGGAGGAAACAACATTCCTAGCAGATGCATCTATAATGTCTTGAGGCAAAAAAAGAGTTTGTTCAGAAAGCACAGAGAAGGATTTTGGATGTAATATGCAGAACTGGGAAGCCATGAAATGGTTTTAGTAGAGGAATGATTTAATCAGATTTACATTTTAAATGGGCTTCCCTTGTGGCTCAGCTGGTAAAGCATCTTCCTGTAATGTGGAAGACCTGGGTTCGATCCCTAGGTTGGGAAGATCCCCCGGAGAAGGAAAAGGCTACCCACTCCAGTATTCTGGCCTGGAGAATTCCATGTACTGTGTAGTCCATGGGGTCGCAAAGAACTGGACATCACTGTACGACTTTCACTTTTCACATTTTAAATGATTGCTGTCATTGTTACGTGAAAAATGGAGTTGGGACAAGGAAAAGCTTGTTAGAGGAAACTGGTGAGAGGGTGATTTGGGTAGCTAGGTGAGAGATGACGGTGACTTCAATTGGAAAGCAGGTCGATTTGGGGGCAAAGTCAACTGAATTTGTGATTGTTTTTTGGGGGCAGAAGTGGAGTGGAGTGTGATTAGGGGAGAATCACTGAAAGAGAGGAAGTGTTAAGAATGGTTCACAGACTTCTGGCTAGAGAGTCCGGGAGGATGCTGATATCATTTACCATGATAGGTAATGCTAGAGGAGAAGCAGTTCGCGGCAAAGTGGTTAGAGATGATTAATTTATTTGGAGAGCATGCTCTGTTTGAGATTCTTATAGTCTCAACTAGAGATAATATAAACATTTGGACCAATGAATCTGTAACTCAGAAAAGCAACCTGGGCTGGAGATATGTTTTAAATACTATTGCCTATAGATGGTGTTTGAAGATACAGGAATAGCTGAGATCACTTTGGGAGAGAATTGAAGAGGGACAAAGACTGAGCCCTCAAGAAGTTCTACACGGAAAGATGGGTAGAAAGGGAAACATCAGCAAAGCAGGCTGATAATGAGTCAGAAGAAAAACCAAGGAAGTGTGGGGACATGGAAAGATGCAAGGCAAGGAAAGAGATGGTTACTAGAGGGAGGAGTGGAATCCTGTATACTACAGAGGAAGCTAGGAGTTTAAGTAGGGAAGATGTGAACATTTTCATTGACTTGGAAACATGTAAGTCATGGATGGCTTAATGCTAGAATCTAGGCAATAAGAACAGAAGCCAGGTCTATGGCCACACCACCCTGAATGCACCTGATATTGTCTGATCTTGGAAGCTAAGCAGGGTAGGCCCAGGTGAGTACTTGGTTGGGAAGAACAGAAGCCAGACTAGAATGGATTGAGAATACTAGTGGAAATTGAAGCTATAGCTATATATTTTATAACTGGGAGACTAAATAAGGTTTTAGTTGGAAATTTGTAGTCTAGTAAAATTTTGGTTTTATTTTTTGATTTTTTTTGCAGGGGAAAATGGACAAAGGAAAGGATCAATGAGGGTGGAAGGGAAATGGGAAGGAAAAAGGGGAGTGATGGTGGGGAGGAGTATATGTAATTTCTTAACTAATAGCTTTCTGTTTTTATTTATTTATTTATTTATTTTGGCTTTCTGTTTTTAATTGCAAAGAACAATTTAAAAAAATCATGTTGAATTCATCCTATATTAGGAGGTTTGATCTGGAAATGAAAAGTTCAGGAAACTAAAAGTCCAGTTTGGGTGTCCTCATCTTAGGCACATCTTGGTATTTTGTATTGGTAGGTCTATCTTTACCACAATATATTATTTAGGACAGGATCACATTTGTCACTTCTTCCTCCCTACTACCCAAAGTGGTACCAGACCCATAAAATAGTCAATAAACATTTACAGAGTGAACAAATAAGTCTATTTTTTTTAAACTCTCCTGAGTGAACTGAATTTTTTGAGGCTCATAAGTGAATATGTTTTCCTCTTTACTTTGTCTATTACAGCCAGATTGTATAAGTATGAGTGGGGTATTAAAGTCTCCCACTATTATTGTATTGTTGCATATTTCTTCTATCATATTAATTAATGTTTGTCTTAGATATATCAATGCTCCAATGTTGGGTGCATATATATTTATAATTGTTATAACTTCTTTTTGGATTATTCCTTTAAGTTGTTATGTATAACCTTAATTGTCTCCTATTTAGGATCTTTAAAGTCAATTTTATCTGATATGATTATTGCTACTCTTGTTTTCTTTTGGCCCATATTTGCATAGAAAATCTTTTTCCAGCCCTTCATTTTCAGTCAGTATATATCCCCTATTTTAAGATGGTTCTCTTGTAGACAACATATATAGGGGTCTAGTTTTTGTATCAATTTGACCCGTTTTAATCTTTTGGTTGTCTCTTGTAGACAAGGTATGTAAGTGTCTTGTTTTTGTATCGATTCGGCCAGTCTTTGTCTGTTGATTAGGGCATTCAGCCCATTAACGTTTAAAGCAATTATTGATAAATCAGATCAGATCAGTCGCTCAGTCGTGTCCGACTCTTTGCGACCCCATGAACCGAAGCACGCCAGGCCTCCCTGTCCATCACCGGCTCCCGGAGGTCACTCAGACTCGCATCCATCGAGTCAGTGATGCCATCCAGCCATCTCATCCTCTGTCGTCCCCTTCTCCTCCTGCCCTCAACCCCTCCCAGCATCAGAGTCTTCTCCAATGAGTCAACTCTTCGCATGAGGTGGCCAAAATACAGGAGTTTCAGCTTTAGCATCATTCCTTCTAAAGAAATTCCAGGATTGATCTCCTTCAGAATGGACTGGTTGGATCTTCTTGCAGTCCAAGGGACTCTCAAGAGTCTTCTCCAACACCACAGTTCAAAAGCATCAATTCTTCGGTGCTCAGCCTTCTTCACAGTCCAGCTCTCACATCCATACATGACCACAGGAAAGACCATAGCCTTGACTAGGTGAACCTTTGTTGGTAAAGTAGTCTCTGCTTTTGAATATGCTATCTAGGTTGGTCATAACTTTCCTTCCAAGGATCAAGCGTCTTTTAATTTCATGGCTGCAGTCACCATCTGCAGTGATTTTGGAGCCCAGAAAAACAAAGTCTGACACTGTTTCCACTGTTTCCCCATCTATTTCCCATGCAGTGATGGGACCAGATGCCATGATCTTCGTTTTCTGAATGTTGAGCTTTAAGCCAACCTTTTCACTCTCCACTTTCACTTTCATCAAGAGGCTTTTTAGCCCCTCTTCACTTTCTGCCATAAGAGTGGTGTCATTTGCATATCTGAGGTTATTGATATTTCTCCCGGCAATCTTGATTCCAACTTGTGTTTCTTCCACATCAATTTTTCTTATTGATAAATAGGATTTACTTTATTGTTTTGGGTTCGAATTTATACACCCTTTTAGTGATTCCTATCTAGAGAATGTCCTTTAGTTTTTGTTGGAGAAATGGTTTAGTGGTGCAAAATTCTCTCTACTTTTGCTTATCTGTGAAGCTTTTGATTTCTCCTTCATATTTGAATGAGATCCTTGCTGGATACATTAATCTGGGCTGTAAGTTATTTTTTTTCATCACTTTAATTATGTCTTGCCATTCCCTCCTGGCTTGGAGAGTTACTATTGAAAGATCAGCTGTTATCCTTATGGGAATTCCCTTGTGAGTTATTTGATGTTTTTCCCTTGCTGCTTTTAATATTTGTTCTTTATATTTAATCTTTGTTAATTTGATTAATATGTGTCTTGGGGTGTTTCACCTTGGGTTTATCCTGTTAGGGACTCTCTGGATTTCTTGAACTTGAGTGATTATTTCCTTCTCCATTTTAGGAAAGTTTTCAACTATTATCTCCTCAAGTATTTTCTCATGGTCTTTCTTTTTATCTTCTTCTTCTGGAACTCCTATGATTCGAATGTTGTAACATTTAATGTTGTCCTGGAGGTCTCTGAGATTGTCCTCATTTCTTTTGATTCATTTTTCTTTTTTCTCCTCTGATTCATTTATTTCTAGGATTCTATCTTCTAATTCACTAATCCTATCTTCTGCCTCTGTTATTCTACTATTTGTTGCCTCCAGGGTGTTTTGGATCTCATTTATTGCATTATTCATTATGTGTTGACTCTTTTTTATTTCTTCTAGGTCCTTGTTAAACCTGTCTTGCATCTTCTCAATCCTTGTCTCCAGACTCTTAAACTGTGATTCCATTTTGATTTCAATTTCACTATCATTATTTGGAATTCTTTATCAGGTAGATTCCCTATCTCTTCCTCTTTGGTTTGGTTTGGTGGGCATCTATCCTGTTCCTTTAGCTGCTGGGTATTCTTTTGTCTCTTCATCTTGTTAAAATTGCCAAGTTTAGAGTGTCCTTACTATATTCTGGTAGTTTGTTGAATTCTCTTTATTGAGGCAGTTTACTGGTCTTTTCAATATCTGATCTCTGCCCTGTTACAGAGGGGGCGGAGATGAACACCCGAATCTAAGCTGGCCAGGTTCAGGCACTCGGATAATCCTCAGAAGCACAGACTCGGTTGAGTCTGCGTTTTATGCCCTTCCCAGGTCTGAGTAGCGCAGGTGATGAAGTGTTTAGCGAGCACAGCTGCTGCGACTTATCGCCTTCCCGCTGCTCAGTTTTTTGGGTATACAACTGGCGCACTTTCTCGGGCAGATGTTGACCATCCAGAGCCCCAAGAAGCGTGAGTCAGCACAGAAACCTGCTTACAGTTCTGTAGATAGTGTCTCTCTAGGGCTGTGATTGCCCGCCTCCGGCCCTGGCTGCCTGTCACCAGAGTGGGATGGCCTGCAGCTGGCCATTTCTATGCAGTCCTTTGTTCCTTACGTAGTCCTGGTGGTGTCTTAAGTTAGGGCTGGCTTTTGATGTAGTAGATATCCGACAGTCTGGTTATTTTGCTCAGATAGCGCTCGGGATAGCCAGGCCAAATCCTTTCTCGAAGCGATGCAGGCCGAGCTGCTCCTCCTCGCCCAGCCCCTGCTTGCTAATAGCAAATGCTGGTGTCCGCGCAGCTTCTCTGCAAAAGGAGTTACCGCAGAGCTCGTAATCTCCTTTGGAAGACAATGAATTGTCTTTCTGAGTGCCTGATGTCCTCTGCCGGCATTCAGAAGTTGTTTTGTAGAATTTATTCAGCATTCAAATGTTCTTTTAATGGATTTGTGGAGGAGAAAGTATTCTCCCCGTCCTACTCATCCGCCATCTTAGCTTCTCCCCTGGTTTTATTTTTTAAGATAGGAGAGACACTTTAACAAGTGGTTCTGGGAAAACTGGTCAACCGCATGTAAAGGAATGAAACTAAAACACTTTCTAACATCATACAAAAAAAATAAACTCAAAATGGATTGAAGATCTAAATGTAAGACCAGAAACTATAAAACTTAGGGGAAAACATAGGCAGAACACTCTCTGACATAAATCACAGCAAGATCTTCTATGACCCACCTCCCAGAGTAATGGAAATAAAAACAAAAATAAATGAATAAGAGATCTAATTAAACTTAAAAGTTTTTGTACAACAAAGGAAACTATGGTGGTGGTGGTGGTTTAGTCTCTAAGTTGTATCCGACTCTTGTGATCCCATGGACTAACCTTCCAGGCTCCTTGTCCATACTTTTCTCCAGGTGAGCATACTGGAGTGGGTTGCCATTTCCTTCTCCAGGAAGGAAACTATAAGCAAAGTAAAAAGACAGCCTTCAGAATGGGAGAAAATAATAGTGAATGAAGCAACTGACAAAGAATTAATCTCAAAAACATACAAGCAGCTCATGCAGCTCAATACCAGAAAAATGAACAACTCAATCAAAAAGTGGGCCAAAGAACTAAATAGACATTTCTCCAAAGACGTATGGATGGCTAATAAACACATGAAAGAATGCTCAACATTACTCATTATTAGAGAAATACAAATCAAAACCACAATGAGGTATCATCTCACACCAGTCAGAATGGCTGCCATCAAAAAGTCTACAAACAAATGCTGGAGAGGGTGTGGAGAAAAGGGAACCCTCATACACTGTTAGTGGGAATGCAAACTAGTATGGCCACTATGGAGAACAGTGTGGAGATTCCTTAAAGAACTGGAAATAGAACTGCCATATGACACAGCAATCCCACTGCTGGGCATACATACCAAGGAAACCAGAAGTGAAAGAGACACATGTACTTCACTGTTCACTGAAGCACTATTACAACAGCTAGGACATTGAAGCAACCTAGATGTCCATCAGCAGATGAATGGTTAAGGAAGTGGTGGTACATATATACAATGGAACATTACTCAGCTAAAAAGAATGCATTTGAGTTAGTTCTAATGAGGTGGATGAAACTGGAGCCTATTATACAGAATGAAGTAAGTCAGAAAGAGAAACACCAATATAGTATATTAATGCATATATATGGAATTTAGAAGGATGGTAACGATGATCCTATATGCAAGATAGCAAAAGAGACACAGATGTAAAGAACAGACTATTGGACTATGTGGGAGAAGGCGAGGGTGGGATGGTTTGAGAGAATAGCACTGAAACATGTATATTACCATATGTAAAATAGATGACCAGTGCAAGTTTGATGCATGAAGCAGGGCACTCAAAGCCAGTGCTCTGGGAAGGGGATGGGGTGGGGAGGGAAGGGGGAGGGGGTTCAGGATGGGGGGGGCTCATGTGCTCTTGTGGCTGATCTGTGTTGATGTGTGGCAGGGGCCACTACAGAGTGTGAAGTGACTGTCCTCCAATTAAATAAATAATTTTTTTTAAAAGGAGAGACAATAGAATGTTTAAATGATTACCAAGGGAGTTCAGTAAAGAAGGAAACTTTGAAGTTATGTAAGAGACAACGGATATAATCCAGAGGGGGAAGTTCCTGAGAAAGTGGGAGGAGGTGGGATTCATAGCACAGATGAAGAAATTTTCCTACGATGGAAAATGCTTCCTATTTAGTTAACAGGAGGAGAGAGATAACAAATGTGAAGTTTAGAATATATAAATGTGATTCCTTTAGAGTGAAATATGACTTAAATCCTCTTAGTGATCTGAGGTTATTTGCATATATACCTCCAAAGCTTGAAATTAGTAACCATTAGGAGATTAAGATGCAAGAGTACATTTGTGGATGCCTTCCTACCTGAGGAGTACTTAAGAGATAAGGTGCTATAATCTTATTTGAAAGGAGTTGGTATCTCTGTCACTCCATTGGCATGGAGCCTGGGTACCTTCACACTGCAGGTCTCACTTCTCACGCCCACAAGGTGATTTGATAAGCACCCCCAGGCAAACAACCAAAATAAAAGTTGATGGGTGCTGAACAACCATGTGCTTATAGACTTCATCAGGATTGAATAACACTTTGGGATTAGTTTTTCACCCTTGTTTTGGACAGCATAGGAATGGAAAGATTTGCTAGACTCCTAAGATGTGGAGGCACCTTTGGCTGTGATAGTGGCAGTGGTAATGTGTCAGTAAGAATTGTGTTTGACTGTAAGAGACAAAAAATTCCACCACATTGGCCTAAACAATATGGGTTCATGTCATATGATAATCAGTTCTTTGATACAGATTTATGGTGTTTCAGGGACAGAACAATGTCAGGGCCAGCATCTTTGTGTTCTCTTGATCTTTCCCCACGTTCATAACATCCAGCCATTGTTTCTGCTTTCAAAGCAAGAAGTAGGAACTTGGAAGTGCTTACTAATTGCATGTGTCCCTCTTTATCAAGGAAGAAAAATTCCCCAGAAATCCTTCCGGCAGCTCTCTGCTTACATCTGGGGCCAGAGGGTAAAGGAAGCATATTCTTGACTATGTAGCCTCTTTGGTGGAGGCATCATGGTGGAAAAGGGTGGGAAATAACTTTTGGGTAGTCCAATCAGCAACATCTATCACTTGGCAATAGGGGACTAAGGAAGCACTCCAGGAGGAGATGGAAGTGGCAAGTCATGGCCCAGGCCAAAGCAGAGGAAGTGAGTCACCAAATAGCAGTGGCTCTGAATAGACTGAAAACAGATTGGTGTCTGAGAAAAGAAATCTTTAGGAAGAATGTGGTCTCTAAACCATTCCTTGGGAACTTCAGGATAGTATCTTATGTGTTTTACTCACCAACATATTACCAAGTACTTAGTGTGGTATCTGGCATATAGTAGGCTCTCAGATCAGATCAGTCGCTCAGTCTTGTCTGACTCTTTGCGACCCCATGAACTGCAACACGCCAGGCCTCCCTGTCCATCACCAGCTCCTGGAGGTCACCCAGACTCGCATCCATCGAGTCAGTGATGCCATCCAGCCATCTCATCCTCTGTCGTCCCCTTCTCCTCCTGCCCTCAATCCCTCCCAGCATCAGAGTCTTCTCCAATGAGTCAACTCTTTGCATGAGGTGGCCAAAATACTGGAGTTTCAGCTTTAGCATCATTCCTTCCAAAGAAATCCCAGAGCTGATCTCCTTCAGAATGGACTGGTTGGATCTTCTTGCAGTCCAAGGGACTCTCAAGAGTCTTCTCCAACACCACAGTTCAAAAGCATCAATTCTTCGGCGCTCAGCCTTCTTCACAGTCCAGCTCTCACATCCATACATGAGTGACTGTTAAATTATTGCATGAATGAATTCTCTATGACCATGGTGAGATAAACCCAAGACAATAGTAGGAGGAACCTGGTGCTGCCTCACTTAATTTGGGATGTATTTCAATGGAGTTGGGGCCAATTTGGCAGATTAAAATCATTGATTTTGACAGACTGAGAGAAGGACATAGCTTCTTTGTTTTCTTTTCCAAGGTATGTCCTAGAAAGGGGCCTATTTAAGAAAATTGCACAGAATTGAGGAGTTTGGGATTGAGATGAGTTTCAGGGCTTCTCACCCACATAGGGACAGGAGAGCACAGTGGGGAAGATGGGTCCAGTGTAACCCAGCCCTGTCATGTCCACACATGTCTTTCTTTAAAGGATATTCTGCACATTCAATTAACAAGAGACCAGAAGATTTGGCTGGGGAAATTTCACTCCTGATTAAAAATTCCATTTGTCTGTGAGCTGAGCTTATTTTAATAAATTGACAGAGAAATGAATCTGAGGCTGCTAGTTCTTTGGTCCATTTAAATGAGTCATAGTGAATTGAATCTTTCCAATATTTTCAGTTTTCTTTAGGCTTCTCAGTCATATATTAATAGTATTCTCAAAGTTATAAATACATTGAAATAGATTTTATAATTGTGAAAGTTTAAAAGCTATGATTAAAAAAAAAAAAACAGAAGAGGGGGAACTCTGCAATCTATCTTCTCTTAGATTCAGGAATTTTAAAAAATCTGAAAGTTATATATAATTATTTTCTCCATGTTATTCTTGAATTCCTTTACATTGTTGTTACGATCAAAGTTCTGCAAAACTTGCTTATTCTAAAAGTCATTTTCAGTGGACTGAAAAAAAAAAACTTCCTACTTCTCCTTAGAAATTAAAAAAATAATTAACTTGTTGGAAGCCATAGAAGAACCAAAATGTTAGAACAAATAAAGAGAAGAAAATTAAATTAGGATCCTTTTTCATATATTTTCTCAGGGTGGAGAGTTCTTTCCTTAATTGAGAGACTGTAGGGAAATAATAAGTAAAAACAACTATGATTTTATAGGTGGTGCTAGTGGTAAAGAATCCAGCTGCCAGTGTAGGAGACACAAAAGATGCAGGTTTGATCCCTACATTGGCAAGATCCCCTGAAGTAGGAAGTGGCAACCCACTCCAGTATTCTTGCCTGGAAAATTCCATGGACAGAGGAACCTGGCAGGCTACAGTCCATGGGGCTGCAAAGAGTCAGATACGATTGAGCAAAAGTAACCATAATTAATGTTGTTTTCCTAGTTAGATTATAATTTGCTCTGGGGCCTCCCCTGTGGCTCAGCTGGTAAAGAATCTGCCTGCAGTGAGGAAGACCTGGGTTTGATCCCTGGGTTGGGAAGATCCCTTGGACAAGGGAAAGGCTACCCACTCCAGTATTCTGACCTGGAGAATTCCATGGACTGTATAGTCCAGGGGGTTGCAAAGGGTCAGACATGACTGAGTGACTTTCACTTACTCACCTGTGTTTGAAATTCAGAATAAGGAACATTTAATTGTCTCCATTATATATAATACAATATATTTAGGGACTTCCCTGGTGGTTCAGATGGTAAAGAATCTTTCTGCAATGCAGGAGACCAAGGTTCAATCCCTGGGTTGGGAAGATCTCCTGGAGAAGGGAATGACAACCCACTCTGGTGTTCTTGCCTGGAGAATTCCATGGACAGAGGAGCCTGGTGGCAGGCTATAGTCCATGGGATCACAAAGAGTCAGACATGACTAAGCAACTAACACACACACATAGTAAAACTTTATTCTATATTATGATTAGTTTTGTGGCCTAAGGAGCACCAGACCCACCATCTGGTATCTGGTCCAGGCTCTTCTAAGATAGGTAACTTTAAGCAAGTCACTTCTATCTATTGGAGGTTCAAGGTTCCTCTTGAGAGAGTTGGACTAACATTTTGCTCCTCAGTCTTTTTCTGCCTCAACATACTGGATAATTGCAGTTTTCCATAATAAATTCAATAGTAATATATGTACTAGGGTACTGCAGAAAGTCCAAATGAATAGAATAAATAGATGGGAAGGGATTTATTATGAGGGATTGGCTCTTGTAATTATGGAGGCTGAGAAATCCATATGTTAGATGCTGAGTTAGGGACTTTCCCTCATTTCATTCTCAGCACATGAAGTTGCATTGTATTTTATGATAATCCCCAATTTAGAGAGAGGGAAATTGGCTCAGAAAATTTAAGAAACAAAGCAAGGTCACTCAACTAGTGAGTAACATATCTCTTATTGAAAAGTGAAAGTGTTAGTTGCTTAGTTGTGTCCGACTCTGTGACCCTATGGACTGTAGCCCACATCTCCTCTGTCCATGGAATTCTCCAGGCAAGAATACCAGAATGAGTTGCCATTCCCTTCTGCAGGGGATCCTTCCTAACCCAGGATTTGAACCCAGGTCTCCTGCATTGCAGGCAGATTATTTACCATCTGAGCCACCAGGGAAGTTCTATCTTTTATTAATTCAGGGCTATCTAATATTTAAGTGTTTGTTCTTAGTCCCTACATTATGCTGCTGCTTCTAGTTATGATTCTCAGATGGGGTGGTGATAAGTTTATGCCCCTTGACCCATGGCTATAGCATGATGTTGATCTGCCAGGAGATTTTAAAAAGCTCACTTGAATATAACCGAACTAGGTGATCTTTAGGCTTCTTTTCATAGATAACATTTATGACTCTGGGGTCCTGCTGCTGAGAAGGAAGGAGCAAGATTGAGTCCAATGAATTCCGCGGCTTTTGCTGTCCGCAGGTAGCCTCCCAGATCTGCCACTCATCAGTTCCTCCGTGTCTCCTTCAATAACTCACTGTCTTCAGAACAGCCTCTGAGCAGAAACTTCATTAAGTCGGCTCTGACTTGTAAATCATACCTCTTAGATAGCATATTGAAAATGCCAGTTGGGTCACCTGTGGTGTTCTTCTAATGAGACTGCCTTAGGCATAATTTTGTTAATATTGCTATAACAACAAATAACCCCGTCACTGATGCCAGTGATCCGATTACAACCTGTACGTCTAGCAATTATTATCTTTATAGTTGGCAAGGAAAAGTTGACTGAGGGTCACTTATAAATGCGAGTCATACCCACATGTCAATTTTCTGATATCCAAAAGATGTGTCATACCTTCCATCAGGATCTTTTCTCATGAGAGCACCCTTCTGAAAGGACTGGCAGAAAAGAATGCATCATCAGAATCAGACTCTCACCTGGGCACATTTTTATGCATTTCTTTTCCTTTCCTGCATAACAGTTGGAGAGAGCAGAGATGTCTAAAAGTAGGTGAGACCCTTGACTGAAGGAGAAGATTGGAAGAGTCCTGTGGAGAGCTGTTCCTGGAAGCTTTTGCAGATTCTTTAGAGCTAAAATGTAACCCAAAAATAGAAAGAGGATGACCGTCACATTTGGCTTAACTGCCTATGGAGGCACTGCCTTTTTTAAAAAGTGTTTTCAGAGCATATGGTGTAGTGCCTTCTGCCTGGTGGTATTGTCCTTAGGGCTTCCCTCGTAGCTCAGTCAGTAGAGAATCTGCCTGCAATGCAGGAGACCTGGGTTTGCTTCCTGGGTCGGGAAGAATCCTGGGAAGAATTTCTGGGTTGAGAAGATCCCCTGGAGAAGGAAAGGGCAACCCACTCCAGCATTTTTGCCTGGAGAATCCCATGGACAGAGGAGCCTGGCAGACTACAGTCCATGGGGTTGCACGAGTCGGGAATGCCTTAGTAACTAAACCACCACCACTGTCCTTATTATAAGGAAGGCTGCTCCTCAACTTCAGCTGTTTCTCATTCCTGTTGTGAGTTTTCTCTTTCCCTCTTCCTTCCCCTTCTGCTTGGCTCTGCCTCTGACTGGGGTGCATATCCCTATGTCCTACACTCTTCCACTTCAAGCTTTAGGTGAAAACAATAGGCTGGGGAAGAGGGAAATGAACGGCTATGCAAACTTATACTATCTTCGTCACAAGAGCCTCACAAGAGCAATATTTTTACCTGCATGTTCCATCGGTCCAGCCATAGTCCTACTCCACTAACTCCATAGGCCACTGATAGTTCATAGTTCAGAAAGGCTTGGAGTTCCATGCTTCTCACATGGAGTCCAAGTAGATTGTATTCCAGAAGACAAACAATGGAGCAAAACCTACGCGTTTTACCTCCCCCTCACCATCTGTAATGGCTCCATCACCTTTTATTGAATACTGCCATGTGCCAAGACTTAGGCTAGGTGCTTTACATGTGTTAATATAAACCATCACCCTCCTATTCCAGCGTCCAGTCCCTTTACTGTAAAAGATGACTCTGGTCCCACTTCAGCCCTTATTCCTTGGACTAAATTTTCAGGAGCCACATGGAGCCTTCTCTCTCTTGCCCCAAATCGCCCATCTCAGCTTTTCATCCCTACAGTTCCTGACGTGGTCCCCATTGGAATCCTGTCCTTTGTCTCCCTCTTCCTCAAGGTATCCTCCTAGTACCATCAACCTGTGAAATTTTCACTCTACTATCAGAATCGGGGCCCCTGATCTGCATGTTGGGATACAGCTCTTTAGTTATTTTCCTGAATACAGTTTGGCATGGGAATGCACAAAAGCTTAGCTCGGTAGTTAAATGCATACCAGAATCTCAGGTGTATTGTGGCTCAATCAACTTTTACAAGTTGGTCCCAAATCCAGCTCTAGTGCTGTTTCTTTGTAATACATGTCTTGAATTGTATTCAGTGGATTTACAAATGAAGTTTTGGAGCATAATCCATTGATATGTTAGGGACAGTCTACATTGTGGACATATATATTAATAGAAAAAGTTGCAGTTTTGTAGCTTGAACAATTAACCTTAAAACATTGCTTTTAGGAATAGCAATGTCTTTTTCTAAATGAGACTTGAGTTGTGTCCTGTGACAAAACTAAATTAAGGTTTAAATAAAGTATGTGGCTTTCTACTCCAAATCAAAGCAACCAGCCAAAATAACTGGCAAGTGTAGAGAAAGCTATTGGAAAGTAAGTTCTTTTTTTATGAAAGGAAAAGAAAGTTTGTGTCATTTCCATCTCTTTTGGTTCACATCGAGCTCAGCTAGTTCCTGGCATAGAGTCACATTTCAATAAACGTTGGTGAGTGTTGGTTTTGAATAAACAGGATGCTCTAATGTCTGTATCTTTGCTAGCAAGTATTCCAACTGAACTAAATTATTTATCTTAAATTGAGTGTCTTCCCCCGCTGCCCCAATACTTTTCTCTGATGCTTATTTTTGTAGTGTGCAATTAAAGGTTGGTGAATGGCTGTTACAAATGATGGCATATTGGTTGAATGCCCAGACTAGGAGGAGAGGGTCACACCCTATCTTATTCTTGTCACACTATTCTTTGGACGAGGGAGTCAAGAGTTGGTTTGGAGCTTTTGTATTCAGTCTGTCACTTGGTTTATTGTTTGTCTGGAGTCCTTTATGGTTGATGAAAGGAAGCAGAGTTCTAAATGGGAGCTCATTGAGTCAGGATCCATGTCTGGTCACCTTCATGCCCTCTTTTAACATCTAGCCTAGAGAAGGAAGGAAATAACTACCATTTGTTAAGGATCTACTGAGTCAGGCACTCTTCTGGGCAGGTTATATACATGGTCTCGTTTAATTAACACAACAGGCGTATGATACGAATTTAGAGTTGAAAAAATGGAAAAATATAAGGCTTAAGGAATTTGCTAAAATCATGTAGTTATGAAATTCACCATTGTATTCTCAACTCCTAGCAGTGCCTTATACATAATAAAGTTCAGTAAATAAATACTGTTCTGTCTTTAATGTTCCTGCTCTTTTCATTGTCAAATGCTGCCTATCCAGTATTTGTACTTAATTTGATAGCCCCAAGAATGGTTTGCGACATCTGGTGAATGTGCAGGGGTTTTCATGTTTTGGCATATATGTTATAACCATTCATCTAGTTATATCCACTTTTTTGTGGAGGAGGATAATGCTCTCTTTTCTGTATTTTTTTTTAATTCAAAAATATTTACTGAGAATCTATTGGTAAAATGGGTTATGGTGTTCAAGATAAACAAGTAAGTTTCTATCTCTAACACAAAAAGCTCAAAATGTTATTAAGGAGACACATGTGAACACACAATGACAATATATATTACATATATATAAAATCAGTGTCACCACTGACAGGGGTTTTGTGAGAGTTTCCAGCTTCTGCCACAGAGAGACTGAGGTAGAGGTGTCTGAGGGGAAAAAAAAAAAAATTTGAGACTCAAATGATGAATTATTTGCTTATCAGCTAGATAAGAGAAAGGCACCCAAGGCCATAGGGGCAGCGAGAACAAAGATACGAGATTTGAAAAAATCTGCAAGACATTCCCAAGTGGCACTAGTGGTAAAGAACCGGCCTGCCAATGCAGGAGACATAAAAGGCAAGGGCTGGATCACTGGGTTGGGGAGATTCCCCAGGAGGTGGGAATGGCAACCTGCTCTAGTATTCTTGCCTGGAGAATCCCATGGACAGAGGGGCCTGGTGGGCTACAGTCCATAGAGTCTCACAGAGTCAGACACAACTGAAGTGTGAGCACTGCTGCTGCTGCTGCTAAGTCGCTTCAGTCGTGTCCGACTCTGTGCGACCCCAGAGACGGCAGCCCACCAGGCTCCCTCGTCCCTGGGATTCTCCAGGCAAGAACACTGACGTGGGTTGCCATTTCCTTCTCCAATGCATGAAGTGAAAAGTGAAAGTCAAGTCGCTCAGTCGAGTCAGACTCCTAGCAACCCCATGGACTGCAGCCTACCAGGCTCCTCCGTCCATGGGACTTTCCAGGCAAGAGTACTGGGGTGGGTTGCCATTTCCTTCTCCAGTGTCTGAGCACATAAACACACAAGACATTCATGTGATTGGATGGTGGTTTGCATGTAAATTTATCATGGAAGGATGAGGATGAAGAAGTAACTTGTTAATAAATACCATACCATTTATTTCACACTTACTGTATGTCAATTAGATTGCTAAGAGCTTCATATAATCATCATCATCATAATGCCTAGCAATAACTTATGATTATTATTTTTATTTTAGGAATAAGGACACTAAGCCTTTGGGAATTTAAGCTTTGGCTTAATTCCAAAGTCACATGACTAGTGACTGACAGAGCCAGCTCTTGAACCAGGTGAGTCTGACACCAAAGCCATTGTGCCTTACCACTATAGGGCACTATTCTCCAAGTGTAAAAATTCAGGATAGAAATGGTTGCATAGGCTCTGCTAAGAAATTTGGATTTTATTCTCTTCACTATGAGAAATAATAAAAAGATTTTAGAACAGTTTTAACAAACCCCACTCTCTCTTTGACAGGCTTGGCAATATATTTCTGTATATCCTCAGGCAAGGGAAAAGAAAATATAAACACATGGGACTACATCAAACAAAAAGGCTTTTGTACAGCAAAGGAAACTATCAACAAAATGAAAAGACAGCCTGATAAGTTGAGAAGATGTTTGCAAATCATATGTGTAGTAAAGAGTTAATATCCAAAATACGTATTATGAACTCATACAACTCAATAACAAAAAAATACAACCTGATTCAAAATTAGATATAGAACTCGAATACACATTTTTCTAAAGAAGACACACAGATGGCCAACAGTTCTATGAAAAGATATTCAGCATCACCAGTTATTAGGGAAATGCAAATCAAAACTACGGTGAGATATTGCTTCATGCCTATTACCCAAAAGACAGTAAATAACAACTGTTAGCAAGGATGTGGAGAAAATGGAACCCATATACACTATTGATAGGAATGTAAGTTGGTACAGCTACTATGGAAAACAGTATGGAGATTCCTCAAAAAATCAAGAGTAGGACTACTATATGATCCATCTATCCCACTTTTGAGTATTTACCCAAAGACTATGAAAACATTAATTTGAAAAGATATATGTGCCCCTTACTTCATTGCAGCATTATTTACAATAGCCAATATGTGGAAATGACCAAAGTACCTACCAGTGAGTGAATGGATAGAAGTTATATACACAATGGAATACTACTCAGCCATAAAAAGACAAAATCTTGCCATTTGCATCAACATGGATGGACCTAAAGGGTCCATTAGGTTCAGCCAAATAAATCAGAGAAATTCACTTGTATGTGAAATCTAAAAAACAAAACAAACTGACAAACATAACTAAGCCGAAACGGATTCACAGATACAGAGCACAAGCAGGAGTTTGCCAGAGGAGAGGGGCCTAGGGATGAGTGGAATAAGTGAGGCAAATTAAGAAGTACAGACTTTAGTTACAAGTCATGAAAGTGATACATACATACAGAATAGGGAGTACAGTCAATGCATAGTCAATAATAATGTAATATCTTTTTATAGTGCATGTGGCAACTTGACTTATCACGGTGATCATTTTGTTAATGTATAGAAATATTGAATCACTGTGTTTTACACTGGGAACTATCATAGTATTGTAGGTCAATTATACTTCAAAAAACAAATGAACAAATAAACTTACAGAGAAAGATTTGTGGTTACCAGAGGCAGGGGGTGGGAGGAGGGGAATTGGATAAAGGTGGTCAAAAGGTACAAACATCCAGCTTAGGTAAGATAAGTACTAGGGATGTGGTGTATAATGTGAGTAATATAATTAACACTGCTGTATGTTATACATGAAAGTTGAGTTAGTAAGTCCAAAGAATTCTCATCACAATGAAAATGTTTTTTATTTTTCATTAATTTTGAATTTGTATGAGATGATGGATGTTCACTAAATTTATTGTGTTCATTTCATGGTGTATGTGAGTCAAATCATTCTGCCATGTACCTTAAATGATGCTGTATGTCACTAAAACTGGGAGGAAAAAAATGAAACTAGCTACCCTTTTCCAGCCTGTGGAATCACAAACAAACAAAATAAATGAAACTAAACCAAACCAAACACACAGATAGAGAACAGAGTAGTGGTTATCAGAGGGGAATGGGTAGGGAAGAGGGCAAAATGGGTAAAGGGGATCAACTGGTGGTGGATGGAAACTCAATCTTTGGTGGTGAGCACACTGTAGGGTACAGAGAACTAGATGTATAATGTGCTACAGATGAAACTTATGTAACTTTATAAACCAATGTTGCCTCAATAAAAACAAGTTAAAAATGATCTTTGTTTCATTTAAAAACTTACCCTTTTAGGATTGGATTATGGACATTGTGGAGCCTGGGATACCAAGAAGGAAAACGTTTCATTCATGGAGAGATATTATGGCTTCAAACCCAGATAATCCCAATGGTATCATCACTCACCTAAAGCCAGACATCCTGGAATGCAAAGGCACGTGGGCCTTAGGTAGCATCACTATGAACAAAACTAGAGGAGGTGATGGAATTCCAGTTGAGCTATTTCAAATCCTTAAAGATGATGCTGTGAAAGTGCTGCACTCAGTATGCCAGCACATTTGGAAAACTCAGCAGTGACCGCAGGACTGGAAAAGGTCAATTTTCATTCCAATCCCAAAGAAAGGCAATGCCAAAGAATGCCCAAACTACCACGCAGTTGCACTCATCTCACATGATACTAAAGTGATGCTCAAAATTCTCCAAGCCAGGCTTCAGCAATATGTGAACCGTGAACTTCCAGATGTTCAAGCTGCTTTTAGAAAAGGCAGAGGAACCAGAGATCACATTGCCAACATCCACTGGATCATCGAAAAAGCAAGAGAGTTTCAGAAACACACCTATTTCTGCTTTACTGACTATGCCAAAGCCCTTGACTGTGTGAATCATAATAAACTGTGGAAAGTTCTGAAAGAGATGGGAATACCAGACCACCTGACCTGCCTCTTGAGAAATCTGTATACAGATCAGGAAGCAGCAGTTAGAACCAGGCATGGAACAACACACTGGTTACAAATAGGAAAAGGGGTATATCAAGGCTGTATATTGTCACCTTGCTTATTTAACTTTATATGCAGAGTATGTCATGAGAAATGCTGGATTGGATGAAGCACAAGCTGAAATCAAGGTTGCCAGGACAAATATCAATAACCTCAGATATGCAGATGACACCACCCTTGTCACTCTTTGGCAAAAAGAGAAGAAGAGCTAAAGAGCCTCTTGATGAAAGTGAAAGAGGAGAGTGAAAAGGTTTGCTTAAAACTCAACATTCACAAAACTAAGATCATGGCATCTGGTCCCATCATTTCATGGCAAATAGATGGGGAAACTTCAAATAGTGACAGACTTTATTTTTGGGGGCTCCAAAATCACTGCAGATGGTGGTTGCAGCCATGAAAATAAAAGACCTTTGCTCCTTGGAAGAAAAGTTATGACCAACCTAGACAGTATATTAAAAAGAGACATTACTTTGCCAACAAAGGCTCATCTAGTCAAAGCTATGATTTTTCCAGTAGTCATGTATGCATGTGAGAGTTGGACTATAAAGAAAGCTGAGCGCCAAAGAATAGATGTTTTTGAACTGTGATGTTGGAGAAGACTCTTGAGAGTGCCTTGGACTGCAAGGAGACCCAACTAGTCCATCCTAAAGGAGATCAGTCCTGAGTGTTCATTGGAAGGACTGATGTTGCAGCTGAAACTCCAATACTTTGGCCACCTGTTGTGAAGAACTGACTAATTGGAAAAGACCCTGATGCTGGGAAAGATCGAATGCAGGAGATGGGGACAACAGAGGATGAGATGGCTGGATGGCATCACCGACTCAATGGACATTGAGTTTGAGTAAACTCTGGGAGTTGGTGATGGACAGGGAGGCCTGGCATGCTGCAGCTCATGGGGTCACAAAGAATCAGATACGACTGAGTGACTGAACTGAACTGACTGAACTGATGGCTTGAACCAAAACAGAAGTGGGGACAGAGACAGAGGATAGATTCCATGAGTTGTTGGAAGATAAACAAGGAGAGATTTGATGATTAATAAAGCAAGTAAGGGAGAAGATAAGAGTAATTTCCAGTTTGGTGGTGCTGATAGTTTGCACGGAGATGCCATTAATAAAAAGGGTACTGGAAGAGAAATAGGTTTGAATCATAGGAAAGAAGAGCTACTAAGGTTAATTTTGGGAAGTAAGGAGTTTGAGACTCATCCAGGTGGAGAATATAAGTAGTCACTTGGAACTAAAGCTGAAGATGTCCCAGGAGAGGCTGGGTTAGAACTCCTTTGACTTGGGAATGATTACAGTGAAGCATCAGTATTTTAAGGGAATTATTAGTGGCAGGGGAATCGTCTAAGAAACTGAGGAGGATCTGCCAGAGTGATGGGAAGAGGATCAGAAGAGAGAGCTTGGAAGACTTGATTCTAAGAGCTGTGGAAAGAGTGGGAGAGGAGGAGGTGGGGAGAGGCAGGTGGGCTCTCAAAGAGTATGATAGGAGATGAGCAAAAGAGGAGGGGAATATAGGAATGAGGCAAACAGATACTGGTATAAGCTGAAGCACAAGAACTGGGAGTTGGTGATTAACCTGGAGGAAAGAACAGTAACAACTGATTGATTAAGTACCTATGAGACACTGGAGAAGGAAGGTGGACAAGAGAGGCATCACTTCCTCTGAGCCAGGTGAGATGGAGGTGAGTAGGCTGAGAGGCAGATTAATTTGAAAGCAATAATTTTTTTACATGTAGTTTCAAATTGATTTATCATTTTAACAAGTCAGGTGAGAGCTTGTCTAGGTGATAATAAATAATTGACTCAAGAGCAAAATCTTCTTTCCTCACAGGAAACTTTTGTGAATTAACAAGACAGTCATCGTTAGGGAAATTTTGAGATCCTGAGAAAATCAAGTAGTGTCCTTCTCACTTTCTTCTTCTCTAACATCCTTATTTAGGTACAAAACAGGTTAAAATGAACATAGTGGGGATCCCTGAAGAGAAAAATGAGATCCACAGAAGAGGCAAAATGATAACCTGTCAGAACTTTATACTTATCAAGTGCCTCATGCTTTTATTTCCCATGCTCCCTACCCACTCCTGTGCTCTCGTGTTTCCTTCTGCCTGGTACACCCCTCACCACCTCCTCCTTGCTACACCACTGCCCTCCACTTTACCTCCTTACTACAAGGCCCCTCAACCTTCCCTCTCCTCTGATAACAGGAACACTTTTTATATTGCTTTTTGCTGCCCATCTGTCATACCTTAGAGTTGTGTGTATGTCTTTTGCTTGTCCCACTGGACATTATGTGTCTACACAGGGAATGTCTTCTACTTTTTCTTTTACCCTCCACTGTCCCTTACTGAACAAAAATAATGATTCCCTTTTTATAGATGACGAAAAAAAGATAGATGAGAAACCATAAAGCTCGTGAGTATAGAATTTAAGACTGTTCAGAACTGAGGTCTTCTGATTCCAGGCTTTTAACCTAAACTTTTCCTGTCTAGAAACATTAGACAAGTGCTAAGGGGGCACCTAAGGGAGAAAAAGTCAAAGTGTGCATTAATATAGAGGCTCAGATGACCCAGGAAATACCAGCTGAGTCTTACTCTCCCAGAAGCTGCTTGTGAGGTCATCTGCCTGAGTCATGGCAGACCTTCCCTAGTTACTCTGATGTGAGGGGCACATCCAGTGGGCTGGGCTAGAGCTCAGCTGTTCTTTAAGGATATCTCTGGTAGTCAGTAGAGAAAGAGAGTTTTCTGCTGCCTTTACTGGACTGGTATTTTACTATGTTAGCACTGTTAGCCCTTTGTTAGCACTGTTACTTATTTAACAGATATCCTTGTTTTAAGTAGGTATATGATAGGATGAAATTAAAAGACTGCAGCCATGAAATTAAAAGACACTTGCTCCTTGGAAGAAAAGTTATGACCAACCTAGAAAGTATATTAAAAAGCAGAGATATTACTTTGCCAACAAAAGTCTGTCTAGTCAAAGCTATGGTTTTTCCAGTAGTCATGTATGGATATGAGAGTTGGGCTATAAAGAAAGCTGAGTGCCAAAGAATTGATGCTTTTGAACTGTGGTGTTGGAGAAGACTTTTGAGTACCTTGGACTTTAAGGAGATCCAACCGGTCCATCCTAAAGGAGATCAGTCCTGAATATTCATTGGAAAGACTGATGATAAAGCTGAAACTCCAATACTTGGGCCACCTGGTGCGAAGAACTAACTGACTGGAAAAAACCCTAATGCTGGGAAAGATTGAAGGCAGGAAGAGAATGAGGCGACAGAGGATGAGATGGTTGGATGGCATCCCAGACTCGATGGACATGAGTTTGAGTAAACTCCGGGAGTTGGTGATGGACAGGGAGGCCTGGCGTGCTGCAGTTTGTGGGGTTGCAAAGAGTTGGACACGACTGAGCGACTGAACTGAACTGATGATAGGATGATCCATGCTGCCCCTATCACATACTGACATATTTTCAGTTATTTTTGTTTACATCTTGTCTGTACATGTGTAAAGAGAGGTCAAATAAAATGCATTTGTAAATGAAAAAGTTGTAGTGTATAGTTATTACCAGACTGGCTCCAGACAATACTGTGTCTTCTTAGCCTACTTCTCCCTTAGTTTCTTCTATACTCACCTTAGCTGCTTTTTCCTCATTTGAAATGTTCTTTGCTAACTGCCAAAGCCCTCTTTCAAATGATTAACTGAGAGTAGTTTAAAATAATACATTTGCCAAGAATATTTGTAGTTTAACAGCTTATGATTCTCTATTGGTAGATTTCATTTAGTAACTAATGGTGAAGGATACTTTTTTTTTTTTTGCAGTCAATTAGCATGATATTTTGGAGAAGGCACTGGCACTCGACTCCAGTACTCTTGCCTGGCAAATCCCATGGACGGAGGAGCCTGGTAGGTTGCAGTCCATGGGGTCACTAAGAGTCGGACACGACTGAGTGACTTCACTTTCATTTTTCACTTTCCTGCATTGGAGAAGGAAATGGCAACCCACTCCAGTGTTCTTGCCTGGAGAATCCCAGGGATGGGGGAGCCTGGTGGGCTGCCGTCTATGGGGTCGCACAGAGTCGGACACGACTGAAGTGACTTAGCAGCAGCAGCAGCATGATATTTAGAAAAATTACATTACAATGGCAACCTCCTATTATGTCCAGGAATGAAGTCCACTCTGGATGTGTAGTATTTATATGGGTTATCTGAAGAATTAAAAAAAAAAAAAACTTTGTCATATAATATTCTATAGTGGTATAGTGTCAAGATTTAACTTAGTTCACAAATCCATCCTTGGATTTTGCCTTTTCCTCTATATCAAACCTGTAAGATATGGCATTTGTCTCATTTCATTAAAATGTGAAAAAAAACCAAACAACCCAATACCATATTCAGCTTTCCCCCTTTTCCAATTGTTTGATAGAGATGAAGCTGAAAGAAAAATCCCAATTTTGGAATAAATATTTTCCTGGCAATACATTGTCCTTTCAGTGCCTTACATTTTTATAGCTCTAACTTTGTCTGTGTTGTCTTTTGCACTCTATGCTATTTAAAATTTTGTGAGTAGAGTCTGTCTCTGTGTTACAGATCTTATCTGCAAAGGCCACTAAGACAATAGTGGGGGCTACTAAAAGTGTTTCTCATTTTGGACCCCTTTATTCTTTGTTTCCAATTATCTATGAAATGGGCACTGGAGGAGTCCTCATGAATTGCTTTTGGGAAAATAAGAAACTTGGCAGAAAATGCCTCACAATTGTCTAATGGGATGATATGCCTCAACTTACTGTGGACATAAAGAAACTTTGCAGGCAGCCAACCCGCAGTGAGCTAACTTAACCACCAAGGAGTTCACAGCGACCGCAAAGACGTGTAAATGCTTGGCATGGCCAGCTTACATTTATTTTGTACCAAGCAAAGCAGAAAATTACTCTATAGTCGAGTTACTTCCTCTTTTGAGGAACCAAAAAGACAATAAATGTAGTTGAAAACAGAGACACAGATGCTGGTCAAGTTTGTGATAGGCCCAGTGAAAAGACAGTACTTCTGGGTTATGACTTGTGGTTCCTCAGGAGGGAGGGTTGGCCTGCAAAGAAGCCACTGGATGAATTCCTCTAACTTGGTTGCACTGAGGAAAAATCTCCACTTTCCTCCATGGACAAAAGTTAGCTTGATCCATGTATTAAAGTCTGGGTAAATATAAATATTTGACTTTGCTTTTTGAAAGCTTCTTAATGCATTTTGACAGTTACTTTTCTTCAGAGCTTTGATCAGGGGAGATATTGTTTTTTCCTCAAGATGATCAGTGGACTTAGGATAACTGAGCACTTTCTCTGGTTCTGCTGAAGAGATTTCAGAATCTATATAGGTCAGTGTGTTCTTCAGAGTTTCTGATTGTGTGACTTTGTGAAGAAGTTCTAGGATCTCTTTGCCCTTTTCTCCATCCAGGACCTCTAAACAATGTACATTGGAGCAAGAATTCTGGTTTCCCAGCTCTGTCACCTTCTTTAAAGCATCAACGTCTTCCTTCACAGAGAAGATATCTTCAGCTGTTGCACACTGTTTATTTTCATTGACATTCATTTTGGTTTCCAGGACTTCCATCTGCTTCTGATAGAAGTCAGTCTTTTCCTGGATTTTTGATAATGCACAGATCATGCCAGTCATTTGGCTGAGGAGTTCAAGCTGGGTGGTTTTAATATCTTGGAGCATTACTAGAAGATTCATTTCTTCATCAGCATTAAGGTCCTCTTGGTCACAATCATGGGAAGTCATAGTTGGACATCTGGTTGAATTCGGATACTGATTCTTACATTTGTGGTAAGCATTTTTAAGAGATTGTCTGATCTTGGAGAAATTTGAATTCCACATCTGCCCAGCAGCAGCTTTTACCCTTTTGGCTTGAAGTTTGTACATTTTTCATAATGAAACAAGAGACAAAGTGTTGGGAAACCTGACCAAAATTAAAGAAGCAAAGAAATCGAAGAATGAAATGGTTTTTCTCTTACTCTTTGTTGGGTATCTTTCCAGGTGACATTGTTGAATGTCCTATGGAGAACATCAAGGACAATAGCAGGCCCTCTTCGATGGTTAGCTTCTTATAGGGCAGTTCAGCTGGAGAGCTCTGTGAAGTACTGAGCAATTGTGTGGAATCCTTCATGGGCTGACCTGAAGCTGATGTCACAATGGCTGCTGGTCTAGAATTTCTTTTACCTTAGGGCTATAACTCTCAAAAGTTTGGGTCACAGGACTCTTTTTCACTTGTAAAAATTGAGCACCACAGAACTTTTGTTTATTAATTATTATCACTTGATATTCCATATTAGAGATGAAAACTAAGTAAATCTTGATATTAATTCATTTAAAAAGTAAACCCAATACATGTTAACATATATGACATTTTTATGAAAAAATAATTATATCTTCCAAAAGAAAAAATCATGAAAACCATAGCATTGTTTATATATTTGCAAATGTTTTAAATGCATGAATTAATAGAAGACATGCCAGGAGAAATATCAATAACCTCAGATATGCAGATGACACCACCCTTATGGCAGAAAGCAAAGAACTAAAGAGCCTCTTGATGAAAGTGAAAGAGGAGAGTGAAAAAGTTGGCTTAAAACTCAACATTCAGAAAACTAAGATCATGGCATCTGGTCCCATCACTTCATGGCAAATAGAAGGGGAAACAATGGAAACAGTGACAGGCTTTATTTTGGGGGGCTCCAAAATCACTGCAGATGGTGATTGCAGCCATGAAATTAAAAGAGCCTTGCTCGGGGAAGAAAAGTTATTGACCAACCTAGACAGCATATTAAAAAGCTGAGACATTACTTTGCCAACAATGGTCCGTCTAGTCAAAGCTATGGTTTTTCCAGTAGTCATGTATAGATGTGAGAGTTGGACTATGAAGAAAGCTGAGTGTCAAAGAATTGATGTTTCTGAATTGTGGTGTTGGAGAAGACTCTTGAGAGTCCCTTGGACTGCAAGGAGATCCAACCAGTCCATCCTAAAGGAGATCAGTCCTGGATGTTCACTGGAAGGTCTGATGTTGAAGCTGAAACTCCAATATTTTGTCTACCTGATGTGAAGAGCTGACTCATTTGAAAAGACCCTAATGCTGGGAAAGATTGAAGGCAGGAGGAGAAGGGAGCAACAGAGGGTGAGATGGTTGGATGTCATCACCAACTCGATGGACAAGAGTTTGAGTAAACTCCGGGAGTTGGTGATGGACAGGGAGGCCTGGCGTGCTGCAGTCCATGGGGTTGCAAAGTGTCAGACACGACTGAGACACTGAACTGAACCAAACTGAACTGAACCTTGATTCTCATATCTGCTTCTGCATTTTATCTGTAGTTATCTGTTGTTTTGGTTGAAGTAGATGAAGAAAATATGGCCTCACATAAATATATAAATGGAGAGGATATTTTAATGACCTTATCAGTTAATTACAACTTTTATTTTTTCTACCCACTAAAATTTGACAAATGATAATTGATTAGAAGTTAAGTACATTGTGTAATCTTAGACCAGAATAATACTGTTACATTAAAATTTACTGGTCTATCTTCCATTTTTAATAGATGTGTAATATCATGCATTGGTCATTTGGAAAGTAATGATTCACTGAATAATGCAGATCTTTCAAATGGTAGCTCATTTTATTACATAATATCCAAATATCATGTTCATTAATATCCCACCAATCTTACCAGAAAAGTCTTTGAGTATTGGCAAGAGGCCAAGCTCATGGTGGCAGATAAAATTTTCCAAAATTTCAATTTTAGCTTGCAAAACTTGAAATTTATTAAGCTTGTTAGTTGTTTTTCTTGAAGTGACAGGCTCTCTACATCCATTTTTTTTTTTTTTTTGCAAAAATGCTTGCCAAATACCCAAGTATGAATACCATAGTTGGCTGCCAGTTTTTCTTTCAAAATGATGTTCCATGAAAAAAGCAGCTTATTTGTAACTCAAATAAGTACTTTTCCTGGAGACAATTATATTTTTGTAAGCAGCAGAAGTGCTTTATGGGTACTTCACATTACATCACACTTAATATTAAAAAGACATGCAGAAGGTTGAGATTTAATAAAATGTAAAATTTTACTGCTTCATCAAGGATGTTCTAGAGCTAAACTGGCTTTTTCTTGTATGCCTTCTTTTTCTTTTTCTCTGATTGAATGGAGGTGAAAAATACAATCACTATTGATAGTTTAGTACTTTTGCCTTGGCTTGTGCTAAGGTGTCAATTTTACCCATCATTGGTTTTGCAATGCCATTTGGAAAATTAAAATGACATGATAACTATGTATGTCAAGATATAGTCCCAGTTTATTAAAGAAGATATTCCTTCTTGGATCAGTGCCTATTCCAACCCCCTACTAAATCATTCTTTCTCCTATTTATGTTTAAATGCAGGGCCGGCTTCAGCTTAGGTTTTGGTATAAACTCTGAATTTAAGCAAAAGTACTTTTAGAATTTTGGCTCGTCAGTGATACCTGGAATTTTACTTTACTGTCCTGTCTTTGAATCCCAGTTTAGTAACCTTCCCAAAACTTCTAGAAACCTTACCAAACTCTTGCTGAGAAGAAATGTTCTCCAAGAGGCAGACTATCACAGAAAGATATTTGGAGCCAGAAAAGGTAGCCTTCAAAGCTGTCCCATTTACTTTGGCCAAGACCATCTTATCCATCAAGCACTACAAATACTTGGTACTATGACATTTCAAGGGCCAATAAAAATAAGTATTCGAGAGGTAGAAAGAGAAAAAAAACTGTGCTCAGAATATCAAAAGCTGCAAGATTGAAACCATAAATGTTTAATTAAATATCTCCAGAGTGTACTATTATATCATCTTCACTAATTGTTAAGTTAGTATTAAAATTTCATTACATTTGGAGGCAATTTGTAGATTAGGTATTCTTGCTTTACAGAAATTCACAATTAAATTAGAGGGACTGCTTGGAGCAATTATTCCCTCCAGGTTAATAACAGCTAAGACTTATTGGATACATACCAGACATTGTTCTAAATATTAGCTTAATTAACTGAAATTCAGAGAAGTCCAATAACTTTCCTTTCTGCTAAAAAATGGACAGAGTGAAATTTCAAATCCTTACATTCTGACTCCATGGGCCCTGTGTTTCTCTATTGCCACACACACAAATATAATAAAAATATGTATTTGTCATCTCAGAAAAAGACATTTTGCTTTTTATAAAAAATACACTATATATTTATAAAAACTCATTTTCACTAAATTTTAGAAATATGAAAAAACGAATTGTTTACTTATTCATCAAAGCTATTTGAAGAACTTTGTAAAGAGTTTAGAAGTTGAACTATCTCTAATTCAAGCAAGTAAACACTAACATTTAGAGGTTATTCTTGCCTTAATGTAGTGAAAGTGTAGCAACTATAATATAAACAATAGATTGAAAATTTTTCAACTAAAAATATTCATATATATTGATTTAAAAAAAATTTTTATTTAGTTATTTGCTTTTGCCTGCTCTGGATCTTCATAGCTGCACAGGGCTTTCTCTAGTTGCAGCTGGTGGGGGCTGGCTGCTCCTCACTGCAGTGCTCAGACTTCTCATTGAGTTGGTTTCTCTCGTTGTGGCACACAAGCTCTAGGAGCTCAGGCTCAGTAGCTGTGGAGCATGGGCTTAGTTGCTCCATAGCATGTGGAATCTTCCCAGACTCAGGATCGAACCTGTGTTCGATACTTGGCAGGTGGATTCTTAACCACTGGACCACCAGGGAAGTCCCCACACTGATTATTTTTATAAAACAAAAATGAATCTAGTAGTTTTGATGCAAACATAAACCTATCTGGGTTTATAATTATTTACCTATTAATATTAATGAAAGTAGCTTCAGCCTATTTGGGGCTTGTTGGATAATGAAGAGCTGTCCCCATGGACAGTAGCCTGCCAGGCTACTCTATCCATGGAATTCTCCAGGGAAGAATACTGGAGTGGGTTGCCATTCCCTTCTCCAAGGAATCTTCCCCAGCCAGGGATTGAACCCAGGTCTTCTGCATTGTAGACGGATTTCTTTACCATCTGAGCCACCAGGGAAGCCCTGTAGTGGGAGAATGCAAGCCTATTGATTAGAGTGAAGTTGTGAGAGTAGTCAACACGTGAATGAATAACAGGATTTGAGCTGACCCCCTCCCTTTGGGATCTTACTAGAGATATGAAGCCATTTAGGACTTCATAATATTGAAGTAACCAAAATAACCAGGCAGACTGGAGTGTAGTTGCTGACTCTTATCAAGGAAAAATGTCCTCCAGGTGGATGGCTTTTAAAGAATGAGACTTGGAGCCAGAAAGGTTAGGGGGCAAGGCTCTCCTATTCATTGATTCTGTGTGCTTAGTCAAGTTACTAACTTCTCACAAGAGTGTAAAATGGGCTAATAACAACACCTATTTTGTAGAATGATTTTGAAGATTAAAGTGTTCAATACTTGTAAACTCTTTCTGCTCCTTTCTAACCACCTTCTTACTCTCCTTTTGAATGAGAGAGGAAATTAGCTCTGCTCCCCTCGTCCCTTACTCTGCCTTTCATTCCTCTCTTTCAATGAAGAGGCCTCTCTGCCATCCTCTGACCAAGATGTAAAGCATGTGCTGCTCACTGTTCAAAATCTACAAAGGCAGATAAAGCATTTGGATTAGAAAGACACCAGAATGCATAAACAAGGTCTAACAAACTGGCATTCTGTCTCCTAGAACAGCTAGTGTAGCTCCCACAACCAGCCATGGTGTCAGGCAGTGGGGCAGGTAATAGCCACTGGAGAGATGGCTCTAATAATAGATAATATTATTCATGTTTAAAATGCTGGTGTTTTTTGAGTAAGTTAACTATAAATTAATTATGGTAGAGTCATGATTATCTATATAAAATCACCCTGATTTACATCTTTTTAAACATGGTTTTTGAGTTGGGAGAGGAAAAAAAGGGGAAAGTGTCAGTCAGCCAGTCATGTCCAGCTCTTTGGGATCCATCCCACGGACTGTAACCCACTAGACTGCTATGTTCATGGAATTCTCCATGCAAGAACACTGGAGTGGGTAGCCATTCCCTCCTCTAGGGAATCTTCCCCACCCAGGGCTCAAACCCCAGTCTCCTGCATTGAAGGTGGATTCTTTACCATCTGAACCACCAGGGAGGGCCCCACTGGGAGAGAATGGAATAGAATTATAGTTATCATGCTAGCAACTGGGCATTATTTGTACCGTTTATGTTATACCTACAGTCATCTAGTACTATTTGTGTACCTAGTGCTTGTGACCATGAGAAATTATTGAAGGTCTTTTACTTCCCCTCCAAAATTTGAGGACCAGAATCTCAAATTTATCAGAACCTGCTCCCCTACCAACCTGAATATCACTTGTTACGTGCAGACTGAGATAAAAGATTGAGAAAACAAGAATCATAAAAGTCTTTTAGATTTGGTTAGGGTGGCTGACCCAAGGGGATAACAATATATTCATGAGGAAGCCCTAATCCAATGTTACACAAAGTAACAAAGCTCTTTTCTTCTACTTTTCTTTCTTTTTAGTCATGAGGAGAAGAGAATGAGATTGAAATCAGAGTTGTTGTGCAGGATCATGGCAGGAATGCAGAGGAAAGCAGAAGCATAGTGCTTATGAGATAGGCAGAATGTGGTGCCGTGATGCCACTCTCTCAGCTGCATGAAGTGATAAAACTGAGTGATATTGATAAGACAAACTGGTTAGAGTGATACATGGGGTGAGGGGGCCACTTCTACTCTGTGGTGCCAATAATGTTTATTTAGTTCAGTCACTCAGTCGTGTCCCCATGAACCGCAGCACACCAGGCTCCCTGTCCATCACCAACTCCAAAAGTTTACCCAAACTCATGTCCACCAAGTCAGTGATGACATCCAACCATCTCATCCTCTGTCGTCCCCTTCTCCTCCTGCCTCGAATCTTTCCCAACATCAGGGTCTTTTCAAATGACTCAGCTCTTCACATAAGGTAGCCAAAATATTGGAGTTTCAGCTTCAACATCAGTCATTCCAATGACATCCAGGATTGATTTCCTTTAGGATGAACTGGTTGGATCTCCTTGCAGTCCAAGGGACTCTCAAGAGTCTTCTCCAACACCACAGTTCAAAAGCATCAGTTCTTCGGTGCTCATCTTTCTTTATAGTCCAACTCTCACATTCAGACATGACTACTGGAAAAATCATAGCCTTGACTAGACAGACCTTTGTTAACAAAGTAATATCTCTGCTTTTCAAAATGCTATCTAGGTTGGTCATAACTTTCCTTCCAAGGAGTAAGCGTCTTTTAATTTCATGGCTGCAATCACCATCTGCAGTGATCTTGGAGCCCCCCAAAATAAAGTCTGTCACTGTTTCCACTATTGCCCCATCTATTTGCCATGAAGTGATGGGACCAGATGCCATGATCTTAGTTTTCTGACTGTTGAGTTTTAAGCCAACTTTTTCACTCTCCTCTTTCACTTTCATCAAGAAATTTAAAACCACAATGAAGTACCATTTCACACCAGTAAGAATGGCTGCTATCCAAAAGTCTACAAGCAATAAATGCTGGAGAGGGTATGGAGAAAAGGGAACCCTCTTACACTGTTAGTGGGAATGTAAACTAGTATGGCCACTATGGAGAACAGTGTGGAAATTCCTTTAAAAACTGGAAATAGAACTGCCATGTGACCCAGCAATCCCACTGCTGGGCATACACACTGAGGAAACCAGAATTGAAAGAGACATGTGTACCCCAATGTTCATTGCAGCACTGTTTACAATAGCCAGGACATGGAAGCAACCTAGATGTCCATTAGCAGATGAATGGATTAGAAAGCTGTGGTACATATACACAATGGAATATTACTTAGCCATTAAAAAGAATACATTTGAATCAGTTCTAATGAGGTGGATGAAACTGGAGCCGGTTATACAGAGTGAAGTAAACTAGAAAGAAAAACACCAATACAGTATACTAACGCATATATAGACTTTTGCCAAGAGAACATGCTGGTCATAGCAAACACCCTCTTCCAATAACACAAGAGAAGACGACACATGGACATCACCAGATGCTCAACACCAAAATCAGATTGATTATATTATTTGCAGCCAAAGATAGAGAAGCTCTATACAGTCAGCATAAACAAGACTGGGAGCTGACTGTGGCTCAGATCATGAACTTGTTATTGCCAAATTCAGAATGAAATTGAAGAAAGTAGGGAACACCACTAGACCATTCATGTATGACCTAAATCAAATCCCTTATGATTATACTGTGGAAGTGAGAAATAGATTTAAGGGACTAGATCTGATAGATAGAGTGCCTGATGAACTATGGAATGAGGTTCGTGACATTGTACAGGAGACAGGGAACAAGACCATCACCATGGAAAAGAAATGCAAAAAACTGTCTGGGGAGGCCTTACAAATAGCTATGAAAAGAAGAGAAGTGAAAAGCGAAGGAGAAAAGGAGAGTCCAAAGAAGAGCAAGGAGAAACAAGAAAACCTTCCTCAGCGATCAATGCAAAGAAATAGAGGAAAACAACAGAATGAGAAAGACTAGAGATCTCTTCAAGAAAATTAGAGATATATAGGGAATATTTCATGCAAAAATGGGCACAATAAAGGATGGAAATGGTATGGCCTAACAGAAGCAGAAGATATTAAGAAGAGGTGGCAAGAATACACAGAAGAACTACACAAAAAAGATCTTCATGACCCAAATAATCATGATGGTGTGATCACTCACCTAGAGCCAGACATCCTGGAATGTGAAGTCAAGTGGGCCTTAGAAAGCATCACTATGAGCAAAGCTAGTGGAGGTGATGGAATTCCAGTTGAGCTATTTCAAATCCTAAAAGATGATGCTATGAAAGTGCTGCACTCAATATGCCAGCACATTTGGAAACTCAGCAGTGGCCACAGGACTGGAAAAGGTCAGTTTTCATTCCAATCCCAAAGAAAGGCAATGCCAAAGAATGCTCAAACTACCACACAATTGCACTCATCTCACACGCTAGTAAAGTAATACTCAAAATTCTCCAAGTCAGGCTTCAGCAATATGTGAACCGTGAACTTCCAGATGTTCAAGCTGGTTTTAGAAAAGGCAGAGGAACCAGAGATCAAATTGCCAACATCCGCTGGATCATGGAAAAAGCAAGAGAGTTCCAGAAAAACATCTATTTCTGCTTTATTGACTATGCCAAAGCCTTTGACTGTGATCAAAGGTCACAATAAACTGTGGAAAATTCTGAGAGAGATGGGAATACCAGACCACCTGATCTGCCTCTTGAGAAACCTATATGCAGGTCAGGAAGCAACAGTTAGCACTGGACATGGAACCACAGACTGATTCCAAATAGGAAAAGGAGTACGTCAAGGCTGTATATTGTCACCCTGCTTGTTTAACTTATATGCAGAGTACATCATGAGAAACGCTGGGCTGGAAGAAGCAACAAGCTGGAATCAGGATTGCAGGGAGAAATATCAGTCCCCTCAGACATGCAGATGACACCACCCTTATGGCAGAAAGTGAAGAGGAACTAAAAAGCCTCTTGATGAAAGTGAAAGTGGAGAGTGAAAAAGTTGGCTTAAAACTCAACATTCAGAAAACGAAGATCATGGCATCTGGTCCCATCACTTCATGGGAAATAGATGGGGAAACAGTGGAAACAGTGTCAGACTTTATTTTTGGGGGCTACAAAATCACTGCAGATGGTGATTGCAGCCATGAAATTAAAAGATGTTTACTCCTTGGAAGGAAAGTTATGACCAACCTAGATAGCATATTCAAAAGCAGAGACATTACTTTGCCAACAAAGGTCCGTCTAGTCAAGGCTATGGTTTTTCCAGTGGTCATATATGGATGTGAGAGTTGGTCTGTGAAGAAAGACTTGAGTGCTGAAGAATTGATGCTTTTGAACTGTGATGTTGGAGAAAACTCTTGAGTGTCCCTTGGACTTCAAAGAGATCCAAGCAGTCCATTTTAAAGGAGACTCAGTCCTGGGTGTTCATTGGAAGGACTGATGCTATAGCTGAAACTCCAATACTTTGGCCACCTCATGTGAAGAGTTGACTCATTGGAGAAGACTCTGATGCTGGGAGGGATTGGGGGCAGGAGGAGAAGGGGACGACAGAGGATGAGATGACTTGGTGGCATCACTGACTCCATGGACATGAGTTTGAGTGAACTCTAGGAGTTGGTGATGTACAGGGAAGCCTGGCGTCCTGCGATTCATGGTGTTGCAAAGAGTGGACACGACTGAGCAACTGAACTGAACACATATACATGGAATTTAGAAAGATGGTAATGATAACCCTGTGTGTGAGCAAGCAAAAGAGACACAGATGTATAGAACAGTCTTTTGGACTCTGTGGGAGAATGCAAGGGCGGGATGATATGGGAGAAGGGCATTGAAACATGTATATTATCATATGTGAAACGAATCGCCAGTCCAGGTTCGATGCACGATACAGCATGCTCCTGGTTGGTGCACTTGGATGACCCAGAGGGGTGGATGGGGAGGAAGGTGGGAGGGGGTTTCAGGATGGGGAACACATGTACACCCATTGCAGATTCATGTCAATATATGGCAAAACCAATACAATATTGTAAAGTAAAATAAATAAATAAAACAGAGTAAAAAAAAAAAAAAAAAAAGCTGTTTAGTTCTTCTTCACTTTCTGCCATAAGAGTGGTGTCATCTGCATATCTGAGGTTATTGATATTTCTCCCAGCAATCTTGTTTCCAGCTTGTGCTTCCTCCAGCCCAGTGTTTCTCATGATGTACTCTGCATAGAAGTTAAATAAGCAGGGTGACAATAAGCGGCCTTGACGTACTCCTTTTCCTATTTGGAACCAGTCTGTTGTTCCATGTCCAGTTCTAACTGTTGCTTCCTGACCTGCATACAGGTTTCTTAAGGGGCAGGTCAGGTGGTCTGGTATTCCCATCTCTTTCAGAATTTTCCACAGTTTTTTATGATCCACACGGTCAAAGGCTTTGGCATAGTCAATGTTTATGATACCACTTTAAAATTATATGAAACAAATGCCAAAAGAATATGATGAATGGAGATGAAGAAATGATAGAATGATTATTTTGAACATTGGTAATGATAATTTAATTTTTCACTAATTAAATTATTTCACCAGTCTCTTTCTGGTGTGCCCTCAACATATTTATTCTCCAATCATATTTCTACCCATCCCTTAAAAGACAGCCTGATAATACTTTTCTTGTCCTATCCTCTTCTGATTCTCCCCGTGTTCTTCTCAGTGCTACCGACCTGTTCTGGGGCCCTACGCAACAGTTAGTAAGTCCCTCTCCTCTCCAGATTGAGAGTTCCTTGAGGGGAGAAACTTGCTTTTCAATTTTATATCTCCAGTGTCACAGATTCTAATATATGGTTGGTGCTCAGTACATTTTAATTCAATGAATGAATGAGTGCACTTGTGAATGATTGTCAAGGTATACACTGCGTCTCTCCTGTACCTTTTTCTATGGGTAGCTAGGGAACATATTGCTTGCTTCATAAAGCTAATCTGTGATAACTTTTTTCAGTTCCTGAGGGATCATTTAGCATTTTGCGATAGGGATTTGATAATTGTTTCCCTGAAGATTTGAAGCAGTTAAATGGCAGGAGAGGTAAATCAGGTAGATGGAGATAATTACAAACCTGGAATCAGCTATGGTGTGGATAAGAGAAAGAGCCCAGTAAATAATGATAACAGCACTGGTATTAATGGCACTGACCCTAGAGGTGACTGAGGTACCCAGCATACTTCCTCTGCAACAAATGAAGTTTTTTAGGTCTCCAGGGAACCCTGGGTAATCAGTGTATTCACCAAGCCCCGGCAGGAATGCCTGCAAACATATTTGTCATCAGCTTGGGTACGCAGGCACTTATCTCTTTATTCATGTCATTTTATACTCTGAACTGCAAATTTACAATGAACTCTATCCAGCTTATCTAGACATACTGTTCACCGTTTAGTTCCAGTACCCTGGGGGCACATTAGTATTTTATGTAATCTCTCCTCCCTGTCATCTTCCTCCAGTTCTTTCTGTTATGCTTGGCTCTGCCTGGTAATATATTATATAAGGTGCTTGGTTTCTCTAATTCTTAACTTCACCTTTTGGTTTCTCTTCTCAGATATTACCTTTAAACCTCTACTCCCTTTAGCTTATGATTGACACTCTTTTTTTAACATTGCTTTGTAAGTCGTGATGTGCACAATTGATATAGCTGTTAAATGGTTCAAAAAAGGAAGAGAAAATGAAAGAAAAGTGTTTTTGCTTAACCATCCACTTTTCTTTAATGGAACCAATGAATAAATCCAGTTAGTCTTTAAACACCTCTGTTTCACTGAATTTATATCATTTAGCAGATCTTTTTGAAAATCATTATATGATGAATTCTGCCCAGTGTCAATTTTTTGTTTTGTTCCTGAATTGTTCTATACTTCATTTATACAACCCCCAAAACTAAAAGATATGGATTATGTAGTGATCACAAAGGAAACAAGGATTTAAAATGCAATCATAAAGTATAAAAACTGAAGAATGTTAGTTTTCTCATTTCTAATTATGAATACTGTACTTTGGATTACAAGATCCAAGGAGCTATCTTCTTTAAAGTTTTAAAGATTATAATGTGGAAGACTGCACTGACTTTCCTTAATAGTTACTCACCTTGAAAGACATCGGTCATTGTGGCATTTTGTGTTTCTGAGGGAATTTGCAACAATGTTTCTGTGAAGTAAATGTGTATTTATCACTTGGCTCTAATTTTCCTTCTGTTATTAGTCTGTTCTCTATCTTAGGCCAATTACTTCCCATTCTGTTTTATCTGTACAATAAGAACAACATGTTATTGTTGTATTGTATCTGCCATGGCAGATACTCAAGGAGTGTCATAAAGGTTAACATGAAAATTTCCGCTGCATCTAATTTTTAACTTTATATAATATCTTACTTAAAAACCATAAACTATTATTATTATGCACTGTTTCTGCAGTGTTTTTCTTTAGGAATTCCATTTTTAGAATCACTTCCTCTCTTCTTTTAAACCTACCTGCATCCTTCCTCCTGTATCAGTTTGAGTTTCAAAAATCTTATTTAACTTTTCAGATGTATTATTTCTCTTTACACACTCTGATTGCACACAGACTAGAAAATGCCAGAAGGCGATTATAGAACTGAAGGTTGTTTTCTCTTCCTTCTCTATCTAGGTATTTGCAACTGTGATCTAAAGAGAAAAGTATTTAGCCATTGTTTTAGATATTTTTGAAGGCTCCCCCAACCCCAACCAAGAAATGTGTATTGCTTCTACAGCTGTTTCTGCATGCCAGCTAGAGTGGGAAAGGTATTTGGCAATGTTTCCCTGGTAGCTCAGATGGTAAATAATCTGCCTGCAATGCAGGAGAGACCCAGGTTTGATCCCTGGGTCAGGAAGATTCCTGGAAAAAGGCATGTCTACCCACTCCAGTGTTCTTGCTTGGAGAATCCCATGCACAGAGGAACTTGGAGGCTACTGTCCATTGGATCACAAATAGCTGGACACGACTGAGCAACTAACAGTTTCAACTATAAGACTGAGAATTTAAGGGACTTTTTTGGTTTTTCTAGCCATTTCTTTCTTGAAAATTGAGGTCTGTTTTTGGTGGTCTGAATGTAATGTAAGTATCAAATGACAGAGAGTGATAAGGCAGTTCTATTAGACACATATTTCAATAATTTTCAGCTTTAGCTTTTGGCACTAATGGCTATGATTCTCACTATAACTTGTGAGAATTAATTACCACTCATTCTATTTATGTGCCCAAGTTGCTCCTCCACAATGTAGTACAAACTGATAGCGAGCTAGTTTAAGCCCTTGGGCAATTTACATATTAAAATAGGTAGAAATCTTTATCATGACTTCCATTGGACTTCACATTTAAAATTTCCAATGACACTTAAAAGAAAAAAATAAGATATTTCTGAAAATTACATTCTTTGTTGTTAAAAAGTAGAGCTGAAATAAAAATGGACACCCAGGCTAGCTTTTATGATTGAGAAAGTGATATAGCTGCTTATGTTGTTCTGTGCTTAGTTGCTCAGTTGTGTCTGACTCTTGGCAACCCCATGAACTGCAGCCCGCCAGGCTCTTCTGTCCGTGGGGATTCTCCAGACAAGAATACTGGAGTGGGTTGCTGTGCCCTCCTCCAGATCTTCCCAACCCAGAGATCGAACCCAGGTTTCCTACATTGCAGGGAGATTCTTTACTGACTGAGCCACCAGGTAAGCCCCACATAACTGCTTAAAACCTAATAAAACAAAGATCTTAACTTTTTTTGACTCCAGTATTTGTTTACTAATCCTATGAAAGGTTGGCATGCTTTCTTAGGAAACAGCATATACATACAATTTTGCATATGATTTTCGGTAATTCACTGACCTGTATCCTCTCCCTTTCCTCCACAGGCATTTATGGGCACCATAAATGGTACCTCAAGTTAAAATTCCTGCCTGTAAGAGAAGGATTATTCTTGCTCCAATTTCTGCTTGTGGGTGTTTTGCTTCTAAGGGGTCTGGTAGCTTTTAGGTAGGTTTGTTCCAGAATTTAGACTGTGTGAACTGCTAAGAGTGAAGAATGTTGATTATTAGGGATCAAAGGAGGGAGAGGCCTGTAGAATGCAAGTGACTTGGGAGTGGTTCTATGAGAAGCTTTAAGAATAAATGAGATCTGTGTAGATAGAAGTTGGGCTTCCCTGGTGGCACTAGTGAAGAACCCATCTGCCAGTACAGGAGACTTAAGAGACATGGGTTCAATCCCTGGGTCGGGAAGATCCCCTGGAGGAGGGAATGGATACCCACTCCAGTATTCTTGCCTGGAGAATCCCATGGATAGAGGAGCCTGGCAGGCTGTGTTCCATGGAGTCACAAAGAGTCAGACACAACTGAAGTGATTTAGCACACATGCACACACAGAGATGAAAGTTAGGTCTTCCAGGCTGTATGCACCATGAAGTCAGGGTCTCTGTTTGGTTTGTTCTTCATCACACCTAGCGTGGCGCCTCCTACATGCCCCTAGGCTTTCAATAAATATTTACATAGTGCTTTGTGCCTCACTTCTACTGAGGAGCATGAGTCAAGTGAAAGTGAAAGTCGCTCAGTTGTGTCTGACTCTTTGCTATCCCGTGGACTAGTCCATGGAATTCTCCAGGCCAGAATACTGGAGTGGGTAGTCATTCCCTTCTCCAGGGGATTTTCCCAACCCAGGGATCTAATCTAGGCCTTCCGCATTGCAGGTGGATTCTTTACCAGCTGAGCCACCAGGGAAGCCCTGAGTCAAGGGAAATGGCCATCAACTCAGGGCAGACGTCCTGTTACCCACCCTCCCAAGGAGATAGTTCCCAACAAGGAGCCTCTTGCCCCATGGTGTTCAAGCCAGTAGAACGAGACCAAGTTTGACTCAGACACAAAGGAAAGCTTCCTTCTTTGATCAAAGAATGGAGAGCTTCCATATTGCGCTCTAGGGTACATACCCTCCCCCACAGAAAGAACAGCTGAGGGCAGGGCTGCTTTGTAGGGATCTTGTCAGCGGGGAGAGAGGAGGGAGTTCTCAGAGTTCATGTGAAGCTGTGTTTCTGTCAGGATGGCACACTGAGCAGGCGCAGCATGCGTCCTGCTGCTGCCATCTCGAGCAGTGTCCTGCGCAGGGCTTCCCCGCACAGTCTGCTGAGCTGAGGGAGTGGACACAGCCACCATTTTGCACGAGGAACTCTGGTCTGAAACTCTGGGTACCAGGCCTCTGCACGTGGCACCCTATGAGCAAGTGAAACTAAACTGAGCACAAAGGAGAAGAAAAAGGTTAGACTTTTTTGACTACCTAGATTCTGTTTTCCAGAGAAGGCAATGGCACCCCACTCCAGTACTTCTGCCTGGAAAGTCCCATGGGTGGAGGAGACTGGAAGGCTGCAGTTCATGGGGTCGCTAAGAGTCGGACACGACTGAGCGACTTCACTTTCACTTTTCACTTTCATGCATTGGAGAAGGAAATGGCAACCCACTCCAGTGTTCTTGCCTGGAGAATCCCACGGATGGGTGAGCCTGGTGGGCTGCCGTCTATGGGGTCACACAGAGTCAGACATGACTGAAGTGACTTAGCAGCAGTAGCAGCAGATTCTGTTTTCATTCTCTGGGCATAGTTACGGGTTTTGCTGGTGACAAATCTCTCTTCAGTCTTTTGTCCTGCTCCTTATTCTTGAAGGGTGCTGAGGGGTGAAGGTCCATCTTCTGTAACTGCTTCCTGTTGATTATAGGTGCCTGTTATCATACCCTGGGTAGAGTTCTGCTCTAGAGCAGAACTTCTCCCCAGACGACTTTAGATATGTTTGTCACAGGCCTTCCTTAAAATGTAGGTGTCTAGCTCTTTTGCCTGTAGGCACACCTGTTCCCTGATGTTGAGCCTCACTGCCATGGCCTGCATATCCCTGCTCACACTTCTGTTGTTTTTCAGAAAAGGAGCTTCAGGTCAGAGGAAGATTCAGAATGTCACCTACATACTGGAGGAGAGTTACCTCCTCTAGATGTAGATCTTTTAGGTCTTTAGCTGAAATTTCCCCACAGATGGTGGAGAAAGTTTTGTATACTTAGGGCAGGGTTATTCAGCAGAATTCTTTTTGCTGTGTTGTTTAGGTTCTGCCACTCAAAAGCAAAAATTTCCTGTGATTCTGGGGCTAATGGAATACAGAAAATAGCGTCTTTTAAATTGAATACGGAATACCAGGTCCTAGTGACAGTAGAGCAGCCAGCAGGGTATAAGATTAGGGATCACTGGGTGTATATCCTAGGTGGCCTCAGAGACTGCCCCGAGGTCCTGTACTATGTGGTATTCCCCACTGGGTTTCTTTATAAGGAAAATGGGGTATTACAGGCTGATTGCCATGGTCCAATAAGGCCCTGGTCATTTAGGTTCTGTGTAACAGGAACAATACCCTATAAGGCCTCCCGACAGACAGAAGGCCTTATTTTCTATTGGATCATGTTTGTACTATCATGAAACTGACTCCTATAACTATTCCCACCCATCCCTGGGCCCAGACCTCAGGATTTATAGCCAGGAGGTTTGTCCTCAGTCATTAATGGTATCATCTTGTACCTTTGTCTAAAGGGACACCAATCTCCAGTTTGTCTCCCATTAGGTGGCCTTCAATTTATGTAACAGTATCTCTTCCTCAGAGGGGTATTGAGCAACTGGGGACCCAATCACTGCAGATGGTGACTGCAGCCATGAAATTAAAAGACACTTACTCCTTGGAAGGAAAGTTATGACTAACCTAGATAGCATATTCAAAAACAGAGACATTACTTTGCCAACAAAGGTCCATCTAGTCAAGGCTATGGTCTTTCCTGTGGTCATGTATGGATGTGAGAGTTGGACTGTGAAGAAAGCTGAGCGCCGAAGAATTGATGCTTTTGAACTGTGGTGTTGGAGAAGACTCTTGAGAGTCCCTTGGACTGCAAGGATATACAGCCAGTCCATCCTAAAGATCAGTCCTGGGTGTTCTTTGGAAGGACTGATGCTAAAGCTGAAACTTCAGTACTTTGACCACCTCATGTGAAGAGTTGACTCACTGAAAAAGACTCTGATGCTGGGAGGGATTGGGGGCAGGAGGAGAAGGGGATGACAGAGGATGAGATGGCTGGATGGCATCACCGACTCGATGCACAAGAGTTTGAGTGAACTCTAGGAGCTGGTGATGGATGGGGAGGCCTGGTGTGCTGCGATTCATGGGGTCGCAAAGAGATGGACACGACTGAACGACTGAACTGACTGAAGAAGAGATGGGTGTTAGTATGTTCATCCAACTTACATTCTGCAGTGGCTCTACAAATGCCTTTTCTTGAGCCTTCCCCAATACCTCCATAATTTTACAACTCTTGTGACAGAGTTTGCCTGGGTCTGGTGTTCAGAACTGAATAAATTGCACTGGTGTCAACTAAGAATTCAACAGGCTTTCCCTTATGTCCAATGTCAGTTGGGTCTCTTGGGGGTCAATTGGAGTGCCAGCTTAGGAGCCCTCTGGCCTCATGATTCTTCATCTGTTTGGACCATATGCCTTGAAGAATAGTGGCCAAGATTTGCTATTTCTGTTCTCCTTTGGGGGTGATAAGGGTACTCCTTTCCATTGTCCCTCTGGTTTACATATGGTGCAATGACTGGGTCCTAGTTTCCTTGGCTTGCTATCCATGTTTCCATGGGGGCTAGGGGTCAAAACTCTCAAGAGTTGAGAGTCTCTATGGGTGGTTAGTCCAGATTCCCATGCTAATTGGTTGATTTGGAGGGCAACAGTCAGTAGGTGTGCTTGCCTCTGAGCTTTTTTATCCTCTGACTTTTCTTTCTGTATATCTTGGTTATTAAATACACAGTTGCTGCCAAGTCGCTTCAGTCGTGTCCGACTCTGCGCAACCCCATAGACGGAAGCTCACCAGGCTCCCCTGTCCCTGGGATTCTCCAGGCAAGAACACTGGAGTGGGTTGCCATTTCCTTCTCCAATGCATGAAAGTGAAAAGTCAAAGTGAAGTCACTCAGTCGTGTCCGACTCTTAGCGACCCCACGGACTGGAGCCTACCAGGCTCCTCCATCCATGGGATTTTCCAGGCAAAAGTACTGGGGTAGGCTACCCCGATAGGTGAAGTAGGGGTATCTGGTTCTATTTCCAATTTCTGAAGTCTGCATCTAATGTCAGGGACACTTTGGGACATGAGATACGACCTCAGCATTGCATTCCCTTCCAATGAGTCAGAGACAGTGGTAGAAGATTTGAACATATTCCCTGAGGAGTTCTAGGAATGCTTAAGGTTTTCTGTTGGTTCCTGATTGATTTCGTTTTTCTTATTCTAATCTACAGTTTTCTTTCCTGCTACCTGAATGCCCTTTAGAATTATGTTTTTATAATGGGTCAGTCTCTGTCTTTCACCTTGTTCCATTATCTGGGTGGTCCCAGTTGGGTTCATTATCTGGGACCATTTGATACCCTGGTCTCAAAATAGCTTGACCTGAATTGTTTCTGTTCTCTTTATCTGGCCTTTTCTTCCCAGAGGAGATTAGGAGGAGGTTCTGGGTGTCAGCCCAAGTGAACTATAGGTCTGAAAGATTCCCCTGATCAGATTCAGGAAACCCCTCTAGATATTTCCTCAACCACTTTCTCTGAGTCTTCCAGTTATACAGATCAGAAGTGGTAGATTGGTATATATCTGGCTGAGCACTTCTCCCTCAGGGACCTGCCTCAAAGGGAGTATTTTTCCTGATGGGTTATTGGGCCCTTGCTGGTAATTAGTTATGCTTCATGTAGAGGGATCCTTGGGCTTGTGGCCCAAATCAAGATACATAATCTCAGTGAAGGAGAGTGCATATCTATTTATTTATTTTTTAGTGTTTATTTCCTTGGCCACCCTGGATCTTAGCTGTGGCATGCAGGATCTTTTTAGATGAGATATTTGAACTCTTAGTTGTTGCATGTAGGATCTAGTTCTGCGCCCCTTGCATTGGGAGCATGAAATCTTAGCCACTGGACCACCAGGGAAGTCCCCATATCTCTTTTGAAGGCCTTTGTTTTGATTGAAGGACATATAACAAATTGTACATAGGGAATTTTATCTGATGTCTTTTGTCTCTGGCATAGCAGGTCCAATTGTAAAATGGTGTTGTGATTTAGAGATGGGCCAACTTTCCATCTCCCAGCCAGATTAAAGCCAGGCTGTCTGAGTACTGAGGAGGTAGTTGGAGTGATTTTGTGGCACTCAAATGCCATAAGATTTGACCCAAATAAGCTTTCTGATTCAGGAAGTTAGGAACCAGTACCAAACTATTAATGGATTTCTTAAAAGACTAAAATAGGTAGCATACAGTATGGACTCTGATGTAATTGAGAGTCTCCCTTAAATTTGTGATGGCCTGTGCTTGGGATAATTAGTCCCTCCTCAGTCAGAATATCTCATGGGAGGTTAGATGGACTGCCTCTGAGTCAGAGCAGCTTAGCCACATTAGTTCCTGACCAGCTTGGCCACTGGGGAATGGCACAGCTGTCTGAGGAGGTGGTCTTCTCTTTCCTCCCTTCAGCTGAAGAGGAGAAGTTTTTGATTTCACCAGGTAAAAGCTAAAAACATGAGGGATTTCCATGGGATACTCCCCAGATTGCTGAGGGAGAGAGCCTGTGTAACCTCAGTTGAAAAGGAAACACCCAAGATTCATCTCACAAGCAGTGGGAGAGGAGAGGTCCAGCAGTGAATGTTTCCTGTACTTGCCAGCAGCTCACACGGCTTCCTGACAAAGGGAATGGCTCTCAGGGCTCCCCAGCCCACTTCAGAGAAACTAGTGCTGACTAGAAAAGGTCAAGTCACCAGTTGCATGCCTACCTTACGACACACTCAGGAAAAGCACACTCAGTGCTTTTCCCTGAACTTGGATCAAGTGTCCTTCTTCCATTTTGTCAGATGATTCTTATTACCTGGGCCCTTTCCCAATCTCACTATACACTAATGGGACTGGCCACTTTGTTTTACCAAACCAAAAGTGACTATGGAGAATGCTACTGTTAACCCCTGGAGGTGGGCATGGAGAGCATAAAGGCCGAATAAAGCTTCTACCACCCTGTAGTGGTGTCAAGAGGACAGTACTACTAGTGAGACAGAAGGCAAGTCTGTCGTCCCTCCCTTTTGTCCACAGGTCCCCCCTGTCCCCAGTCATGCAGTACTGTAGGAAGTCCACTCAAAGGCGATGGGCAGTGAGTTTCAGTCTCTGATCCCCAGCAATCCCACAGTAAGATTTCCTCAAAGGGGAACAGTCCATACGTCTCTGGGGGCCAGGCTGTATGGGCACCACACCTGGTTATCAGGTTCCTGGGAAGAGTTGCTCTGAATTTGGCTGAAGGCTGCTGCCATTCTACACTCTCAGAGTTACCCAAAGATCAGAGTTGATCACAGACCTTTCAAAGCCTCTGCTGTCCTCCCACTTGGAGCCAGTATGCGCCAAGAGCCCAGTGAATAGGTGCAGACAAAAAGGTCAAGGTCTGTCCCTTTGCAGTTGCCAAAATTTTGTTACTTATCCTTTCAAGTTGGATCCCAACAAAGATCCTCCTGCCTGGTGTCATTAGAGCCAGTATAACAAGACGGAGTTTGGTTCAGAAGCAAAGCTTATTCTTTGATCAGAAAATGGAGAGGTACAAGCTCATGCTCTAGAATACACACTGTCCCTGAAAGGCCATAGGTGGGGCTGCTTTATAGGATTCTTGTCAGAGGGAGAGAAGGCAGAGTTCTTGCAAGTCAGGTGCAAGAAACAGCAAGTTGTGCTGCTTCCCATGCTCCAGAGAGCAGCGCTGGGTGAAACATCTTTGCACATGTCCCACTAAGCTGAAGTGGTGGGTGCAGCCATTTCACACTAGGAATTCTGGTCTGAAGTGCTAAGTGCAAGGCTTTTGAATGTGGCACCATATAAACAGAAGAAACTAGACTAGGCACAAAGGAAAAAATTGGTTAGACTTTATTATCCAGATTATATTTTTTATTTTCTGAGACCTGTTAATGGGCTTTGCTGGTAAAAAATCTGCTTGTGCCTCTGATGTAAAGTGACTGAGATGAATTTTTGGTGGTTTGTTTAGGTATCTCTGGTAATCAGTTGGAAGCATGAAAGTGTTTTATAAGAGATCTTGGGAGGTCAAAGTTACAAAGTTGAGTGTCTTAATTTTATTGCTAATGAGCTAAGGATTAGCAGATATGATACATCCAATATTTTATTATGAAATTTTGATAGCCTTTGGGACTAGAACTTGCAGTGGTGATTCCAAATCTGAGAACTAACTTCTAGACCTAAATTTCCTGTAGCGGTGGAGGAGCCACTATGTTCACTGTGGCTCTTCTAGCTTGTGGTTTTCACCCAAGCTCTGCAGTTTATTTCTCAGAGTGAGGAGGAAAGGAGGCAAGGCTCTTTGGGACAACTAAGCTGGCTTTCATTTTTGCTTTCTCTCCTCTTTCAGTAACCACTTTAAAAGGAGGTGTTATCATCAAGCACAGAACCTGCTTCATTCCCCTCCCCCCACCCCTTTTCTGGACTCCTCTTCCCACCTGTACACCTGTGGGATCTCTATCTGCTGAGTCATCACAGTAGAGTGGTGAGTCAGTTTGTGGCTTTCCTTTATTCCACGATGTGAATTAACCGTTAGCTTTATTTGATTTAATCCTGAGTCACTAGTGGGCATTTCTGTTTCCCTTTCTATATAATTTCTGTATCTACACATATATTAATGTCAATGAAAAAATTAATCAGCTGATCTAAGAAAGAAATGGAAAATTTTGTTCAAGCCAAACTGAGAATTATAACCTGGAAACAGCATTCTCAGAATGCTTCAGGAACTGCTGTACCCGTTAAAATTCAAGACACAGTTATATATGTTTTTAGAAACAAAAGGCTGTACAATAAATGGCATATTGTTGAAAGTTTACACAGTCCAGATCTAGGTCATTGTGGCTCCTTACAAGATCAGGAAGGAATGTTATCTTTTAAGGAGTTGCCTTGCTGATGCTAGGAGAATGTTGCTTTTTGTGGTTGGGCAAGTATTTCTGCCCAAGGGGGAGGTTTGGTTGATGTATAATGCAGATACACAGGGCACAGTAGGGAGAGGAAAGGAAGCTAAAGGGCAGAAAGAAGTTTTTATGTTTAAAATTTTCTTATCTTGCCATAAAATATGAGTTTTACTTCATATTAGCCTATATAATACAAGTGCCAATGAAATTTTCCCTTTTAAAATCCTTGACTTTACCTGAAACAGCCCTCTGTCATTGGCACAGTGGTAAAGAATCCACCTGCCAGTGCAGGAGACGCAAGAGACGTGGGTTCGATCCCTGGGTTGGGAAGATTCCCTGGAAAAGGAAATGGCAACCCACTACAGTATTTTTTGCTTACCTGAACATGTGAGTGTGGTGGCAGTGATACCCCCTTTCTCAGACTTGGTGGCTCTATAAAGAGGGACGAGAATTAGCATGTCATTCCTGCCTTCTCTTCATCCCTTCAGAGAAGAAGTGCCTTTGCCGAAAATGCTGAATTTGGGATAAGAAACTGGGAATGCATACCTCCTCTCTTTCCTCCTTCCCTTTTCTTGGGATTTGCCTGCCAGCTGAGAGCTTTTCATTCTGCCCTCCACATCACCAGCTAGACAGGGGCTGACTCTGTCCTTCGCCCCGACCCAGCTCAGGGGTTCAGCACAGGGCTGAAGCTCAGAGAAATAATCCGATTCTGAGGTTGAGTATTAGGAAGACTATGTTTGCCATACATTCATGCCACATCCATCATAAAAGTGGCATCTTTTTATCTCTGAATTGCTGTACTCTTCTGCTTGTTTCAATTATAGAAACTAGGAGAGGAAAAACAGCATAATTTACTCACCTTTTTATATACCCAACAAAATAGGCTGGTTTTTAGTCATTGCAAACTTGGATAATGTTACTCAGCCAATTCTTTTGGAGAAGCTTAGAGTAAAACCTGTTGAGAGTGGCCTGTATTTGGTGAGAAGCCTATGATTTGAAATTCTGATTTTAGGTGCAGGGTTTATAATTTAGATATGACCAGACATCTCTTTTTTTCTTGCTACTACAAATATCAGAAAGACCATACTGACCTGGTTTTTTAAGAGAGTGTTGTGAGCAGTAAACTGAAATTACCAGGTGTAGGTACTTCAATCCATTCCTTAAAAATTTCTCTTCCGCTGTTTCCTTGTCTGTGACCCAGGGATGATAGCGTTTCACAAAGTTGTGGAGAGGATTAAATGGAAAAAAAAATGTATTTGAGAAACAATTTAGTACCTGGTCCATCATAAGCATTTGATAAATATTTAATAAACATCTATGGTGTGGTAGGTGCTGTGTCACAGAAAAGTATTCTTTATGAATCAGTGAACTCAGGGACCTGACATTTGGCTAAGATAGAACCATTTAAAAAGAGGCAATAAGAAATCAGTCTGTTACTGGTGACTTTAGCTTTTCCTCTTCCATCTATTCTCTAAATTTATCTTTTTATTTTTAATTCAACTAGTGCCATTTTGGTCCTATAGATCTAGTTTCTCGATGGAGTTTCCTTTAAAGATTATTGATATTTCCTTAAGAAAAGAGAGAAATCGAGTAGTCAGCTGCCAGGTGGTAGGTCTCCTGGTGCAGTCCAAACCAACCCCAGGGCAGACGGGACACGTAGGAAGGCTGCAAGGTTGCTTGGCTCATGCTTGCAGACTCCTAAACTGAGTTTGAGGTACAAAAGGGGAGGTAGGAATGTTTCAAGTCAACCTCAAATTTTTCTTCCCTATCTGTCTGGAAGATAAAACAAGTTCCATGAGACTTTTAAAGTTTATATATATATTCCTGTGGAATAGCCAACATTCTCTTTGTAAGTGCTCATGAGCCATAGGCGTTGGGGGTGGAGGATGAGAGTTGTGGTTGGTTCCTTGAGTCTTCAACATGTCACCTACTTCACAGTGGCTCTGTCACAGTTGGTTCTTCCTAGGAATGTGCTGTGGAGAAGGCAATGGCACCCCACTCCAGTAGTCTTGCCTGGAAAATCCCATGGACGGAGGACCCCAGTGGGCCGCAATCCATGGGGTTGCTGAGAGTTGGACACGACTGAGCGACTTCACTTTCACTTTCGTGCATTGGAAAAGGAAATGGCAACCCACTCCAGTGTTCTTGCCTGGAGAATCCCAGGGACAAGGGAGCCTGGTAGGCTGCCGTCTATGGGGTCGTACGGAGTCGGACACGACTGAAGCGACTTAGCAGCAGCAGCAGCAGCAGAAATGTACTGAGGAAGAGGAAAGGCTACTGCGTAAAGTCAGTCCACATATTTACCGTCTCTAGTCCCATCTCCCTCCCAGAACTGGTAGACTCCAGTCATCTCCTACAAGGGTCATTGTTTAAGAAGAAAAAGGAAAAAAGAGAAGGAATTCTTTCTCATTTTAAAATGTCTAGGCCTACCGATTTGTTTGTGTCTACATTATTTAAGGCAGTGAAGAAACTATCTCTTCTCTGTGCAAAAGATGGAAGAGTCTCTTTCTCTCTCTGGGTGGCCTTAGGAGGCTTGTCCACACAAGTGTGACTGACACTCTAGTGTTTGGCTTGGTGAGGTGGTGGAGAGAGCCCTGGGCAGAAGGCTCTGATTCTACTCTGTCCAGTGTGTGTGTGTGTGTGTGTGTGTTTGCTCAGTTGTTCAGTCGCCCAACTCTTTGTGACCCCCGTGGACTGTTGCCCACCTGGACTGCTCTGTCATTGACCATCTGTAACAGAGTCCCTGGGCTTCCTGGTGATTTTCAGAAATGAAGGGACTAGACTCAATGATATCTTAATTCCAGTCCAATTTCAATATTAGCAAAAGTGTGCCTTATGATTCAGAAGGGGGATTTAATTAACTTTCAGATTTCTGAATAAAAAAATTACCCCCTGTTGTATTAAATGTTAAACATTCTATGATATACCACATTCATAATGTAAACCCGCTTTTATATGCTTATTAAGCTTAAAGCTTTTAAAAACACTGCTTGATTATGATCCAATATTTGGTTATTAACAAATTAAATTAAATATTTGCCTATTTAATTGAGAATAATCATGTCATGCAAAAATAATTCAAGAGTTAGAGACTCTTCCTTCATTAATGTCTGCTTCAGTTATTAGAAACATAAAAGTAGTCTGAGATCAGGAAAATTCCAAGGTTATTTAAACTGCATTTTATTGGATCAAAGATGCAGTTTCTGCCCTTCATTTTAATATTGCTGAAATTAGAATTCAACTTACAATAGATGGCATCTTAGCATTGTGTTGTATTATAGATTACTTAGTGATGCTTTTCTTAATGATATTTAAAATAATAGCATGCTTGCAATTAATGGTGTCCTAGTTTTATTGAAATACAGTAAATATTAATTTACAATAAATGCCAAAATTTTAAGACTAGCTTTCTAGTCTTACATAAATGCAGTATACATCAGTTCAGTTCAGTTCAGTCGCTCAGTCGTGTCCGACTCTTTGCTACACCATGAATCACAGCACACCAGGCCTCCCTGTTCATCACCAACTCCTGGAGGTCACTCAGACTCACATCCATCGAGTCAGAGATGCCATCCAGCCTTCTCGTCCTCTGTCGTCCCATTCTCCTCCTGCCCCTAATCCCTCCTAGCATCAGAGTCTTTTCCAATGAGTCAACTCTTCGTGTGAGGTGGCCAAAGTATTGGAGTTTCAGCTTTAGCATCAGTCCTTCCAATGAATACCCAGGACTGATCTCCTTTAGAATGGACTGGTTGGATCTCCTTGCAGTCCAAGGGACTCTCAAGAGTCTTCTCCAACACCACACTTCAAAAGCATCAATTCTTCGGCACTCAGCCTCCTTCACAGTCCAACTCTCACATCCATACATGACTACTGGAAAAACCATAGCCTTGACTAGACGAACCTTTGTTGGCAAAGTAATGTTTCTGCTTTTGAATATTCTGTCTAGGTTGGACATAACTTTTCTTCCAAAGAGTAAGCATCTTTTAATTTCTTGGCTGCAATCACCATCCGCAGTGATTTTGGAGCCAAAAAAACATAGTCTGACACTGTTTCCACTGTTTCCCCATCTATTTGCCATGAAGTGATGGGGCCAGATGTCATGATCTTCGTTTTCTGAATGTTGAGCTTTAAGCCAACTTTTTCACTCTCCTCTTTCATTTTCATCAAGAGGCTTTTTAGTTCCTCTTCACTTTCTGCCATAAGGGTGGTGTCATCTGCATATCTGAGGTTATTGATATTTCTCCTGGTAATCTTGCTTCCAGCTTGTGTTTCTTCCAGTCCAGCATTTCTCATGATGTACTCTGCATATAAGTTAAATAAGCAGGATGACAATATACAGCCTTGACATATCCCTTTTCCTATTTGGAACCAGTCTGTTGTTCCATGTCCAGTTCTAACTGTTGCTTCCTGACCTGCATATAGGTTTCTCAAGAGGCAGGTCAGGTGGTCTGGTATTCCCATCTCTTTCAGAATTTTCCACAGTTTATTGTGATCCACACAGTCAAATGCTTTGGCATAGTCAATAAAGCAGAAATAGATGTTTTTCTGGAACTTTCTTGCTTTTTCCATGATCCAGCGGATGTTGGCAATTTGATCTCTGGTTCCTCTGCCTTTTCTAAAACCAGCTTGGACATCTGGAAGTTCCTGGTTCACGTATTGCTGAAGCCTGGCTTGGAGAATTTTGAGCATGACTTTACTAGTGTGTGAGATGAGTGCAATTGTGCAGTAGTTTGAGCATTCTTTGGCATTGCCTTTCTTAGGGATTGGAATGAAAACTGATCTTTTCCAGTCCTGTGGCCACTGCTGAGTTTTCCAAATTTGCTGTATAGATGTTAAACCTTAAACATAAATCCAAATTTCATGAACCTAAAATATCATAACATAATCATTTAAAGTACACAAAGCTATGGTGAACATTTTTCATTCAGTGGAAGTTCCAACTTGAACCTAAGCTGGAATATAACATGGCCATGTTGAGTGAACCTGAGCCAGCATGTGAGATGCTAACATATATGAATTGAATCATATGGCAGGCTCTCAGAGGAAGAATGTTCTGTTTTCGTGTCTGCAACTGGACACAGGTATATCAGTTGGATTCTCTGGGAAGCAGAGAACTAAGGGGCAGTTGGAAGTGCAAATAGTTTATTGGAGAAACATTCATGAAAGATAAAAGCAAGAAGAATTGTATTGAATAGGGAAAGCCTATAAATTTGACAAAGTCTTGGGCAATCTACCAGCGAGGTCTGGAGCAAAGATTGTCTGTGAGATTGAGTTCCCTACTGAGCAGAAATGTCTTGGCTAGGGCTACCCAAAGACAGCATGGACTCTGCTTGAAAGCTGAGGTGGATTCTGAGCATGCTACAGCTGTAGACTCAGCAAACTGTACTCCTTGCAGGTAAAATTTAAGGTCTTTCTAGATGGGGAATTTGACAACTGCTTGGGATAGCAGTGTCTCTCTTAGGTCAGCAGTCCTAATCCAAGGACTCTTGTTTGAATCCTGTCCTGAGAAGTGTGTCAACAACTATGTGGGTCTGAGATTTTACCCTTTCTGCAAGCTAACAATGTGCAGTGTCATGGACATGAGACTCCTCAGTCAAGGACAGAGGACTTTATTACTCATGGCGCAGTAGCTAGCATGGTTGCATGTTTCCATAGGGTGATGCAAAGAAAGCTATGGGATGTCTGTGCACACAGTGAGGTGTGGTACAGGAGGGGAACCTCGAACCTAGGGAATCTCAGTCTGTCATAACTGCAGAGAGCCTGCCTGACTTTTGCCTGTTCCCCAGTGGACAGCAAACAAATTTGCTCTTTGCTCCAGAGGCAGACATTCCATCTTCCACAGCTTTTGGCTATGCAAACATCCTTAGAAAGCTAATCCAGAGCTAAGGAAGCCTGTGTCTCTACTCATGAGATATGCAGAAATGTGAGAGACCCAAGGAGAATTGTCTCCAAAAATGTATCACAAGCAGAAGCTTACGGGAGTATTTTCGCAAGTGGTTCTGAAAGACAAGAGGCACAATGTAGAGAAAACTCTGCCTAGGTCTAAAGTGATGTGTTGACTCATGTAGGGAGAAAGACATTCTTCCGACTTCTTGAAACAGAAAGGACTTCAGCTCAGAGAGAATTAAAAGGGAGGCCATGCCGCTTATCACCTGGAGGGTGTGCAGTTAGAGGAACACCAAGAAACAGCATTATCAACATGAATATCAGTTCTCTCACTAACTTCTCCCTCAGTGTTTACCTGTAGTGAGTTAGGCCACAGCCTGAAAATGGTAAGATTCTAAAAACTTTGGAAATACTCTTTTAGGACCTCTAAAGATAGTTGGGCAGGGGAACAAGAGCCAACTTTCATGGGACTGGTGTCTGTTCCCTCTGCAGGTGAGAGTAAGAGGCAGAGAAATTTGAGATGTGATCATTCCTATTATCCTGTTAGCCCCCAAAGGCTGGGGAGGCCTGCTTCAAGAAACTCAAGTCATGCCAGTCATGCTTGTTCAGGAGTTCTCATGAGCTCTTTGATATATGAATGACTATATTTAGTAAGTCTTTTCAGCCTAATTATAGTTGACAGTGTATCTATTTCCATTTTTGTCCTTTAACCTTCCTTTCTCCAGAATGCTGAAGGAAAGACTGAATAAGTAAGTCATTTCATGTGGGTTAAAACAAAAAAGATTTAGACTTAATGAAGGAATTTCTCATTCATTTTCAAAGCTCAGTTCAATATTTATGTCTTCCTTGAAGCTGGTTTATTCCTGATCTCTGTGGTTTCTTCCTTCTTCAACTCATATAACTAAGTCTAGGAATGACAAAACTATTTCATCATGTATACTTAATCAGTTTGGAGTAAGTAACAAGAGTACTTTGTTGAGAACAGTGAGATCAAGTCCCAGGTCCTGGGAAAGGTAGCCGCGAGCAATGTGGTTCATGAGGTTGGCACTGTGGGGTTCCAGATGCCTATTATATATTTAAAGACACTTGCCCAACTGGTTTTTAAAAGGCTTTTCCACAGAAGACAGATTTTTTTTTATTACACAGAACAGTGAAACTTCATGAAACAAGTGTTCTTTTTCCAAACAGTTTGAAAAACATTGCAAAGTATGAAACTCTTGAGAAATAACGATGAATATTACCATAATGAAGACTATATGTAATCTAGAATCTTCAAAACTTTTTTTTTTTTACTACAGAACCTCTTTCCTCCAAAATATCCTAACAAACTAGTCATTATGTAACACACTGTGATAAGCTCTGTTTTGTTGTCTTGTATAAAAATATAATTTTGAATTATTTACTTTTTCATGTTTTTGTTTCTCTGCAGCTGAACTATAAACTTGTTGAGAACAGGGATTATGTCTTAAAGTTCTTGAATGTGTCACAGACTCTAAATCAATGCCATGTACATAGTTGGAGTTCAGTATGTATTTTTTTGATGTCTTAACTAAGTTCACCATGGTAATAATGATGGCTATAGACACTTTACAGGTTCACTGGTGTATTACCAGTGCTTAGCATGTTGTTAGAACTGAATTAAAATTTGTTGCAAGTTAGAATTATGTGTTAAGACAGATGAAGTATTAAGATAAATCAGTTCTTGAAATAAAGGCACCTAGAGGTTTTTGAGGCAGTTAAACTTTTTTATTTTAATTTTTTCAGTCTTATTGAGATATAATTGACATATAATATTGTATAAGTTTAAGGTGTAAAATGTGATGATTTGATACACATATATTGTGAAATGTTTACCACAATGAAGTTAATTCACACATCCTTCACTTAATTGGGCTTCCCTGGTGGCTCAGAGGGTAAAGCGTCGGCCTGCAGTGCTGGAGACCCAGGTTCAATTCCTGAGTCAGGAAGATCCCCTGGAGAAGGAAATGGCAATCCATTCCTGAGTCAGGAAGATCCCCTGGAGAAGGAAATGGCAATCCATTCCAGCACTCTTGCCTGGAAAATCCCATGGATGGAGGAGCCTGATAGGCTACAGTCCATGGGGTCGCAAAGAGTGGGACACTGAGCAACTTCACTTTCACTTAATTAGCTTTTGTTGTTGTTGTTATTTATGGTGAGAACATTACAGCTCTACTTTCATGGCAACTTTAAAGGATACGATGCAGTATTGTTAACTATGGTCACCATGCAGTAACTTAGGTCCCTGGAACTTATCTTAAAACTCCAAATTTGTACCCATTGACCAACATCTCATTTCCCCCACTTCTCTGCCCCTAGCAACTACCTTTCTACTCTCTGTTTCTATGAGGTTGGTGTTTTTTAGATTCTATGAAGAAGTAAGATCATATGTCTTTCTCTGACTTATTTCACTTAGCATAATGTTGAACCAATTTTAAATAAAGACAGTGGGTTCATGTTGCAGCAGAAGAGAATGAAGTAAAAATATAGAGAAGAGCCTGACAGTGAGTCTTGCTTCCCTAGAACTGGTTAACAGAGAAGGGTGGGGGCGGGGGGCGGAGTGGGTGTCCCATCTGCATTGAATGTGCCGTTTGCTTGGAAGCTTGTGAAGCAGTATAGCAAGAAATGAAGGCTGTTTTTCTGGATAGAGTGCTAAGTTTAAGACTTAGCTCTGCTACTTGCTAGCTGTATAACCTTGAGTTAATCTCAACTGCCTTTCTGGAAAACGGAATAAAAAAAGTGCCTACCTTGTAGGATTATTGTGAACGTTAAGTGAGATATTTAAAGAATTTTCACGGTGCTTGTTCCATGCAGTGGGGAGAAGTCAATATAAGTAATCTTTTGTTCTTGCCAGGGTAGGTTAGAGAAAGCACAAAAAGGTCTTTGAACTTTTTGAATAGCAATGTAATATGTCTTTTTTCCTTGATGTTTTCAGATGTCTCTTTTTCCCCTCAATTTTTACATTCTTGTTATATGCTGTGCCTTGTATAGCAGCAGGATCAGTCAAATTTATACTGGAAAGTCATATTGTAATGTATGATATTTTACTTGAAGGTTAGATACATTTTTTTGTATCACTTGCTGACCCAATGCAGTGCTTTCCTAGTAGTTATATGTTCAGGAAATGATTATCAAACATTAAAATGTTCTAAAATTATGTCCAACATTAAAAATAAGCAGATAACTTCCAAATATGATTGTGAATTAAGAGGTAACTGATTCTTTGAAGTATGACAAGATATGTTAGCTGGCTAGATCTCTGAATTGCTGCTTTGCATATGTTTTCTTATAAAAGATGCATATTTTCTTAAAGTTTCTGTTATTTTAGATGTTAACTATTTCAGTGTAAATTTCTTTTTATTTATTTATTTATTTTTTTATTATTAAATTTTATTTTGCTTAACTTTACAATATTGTATTGCTTTTGCCATACATCGAGATGGATCCGCCCCAAGTATACACGTGCTCCCCATCCTGAACCCTCCTCCCCCTCCCTCCCCATACTATCCCCATACTAAGGCGCCTACTCTTAGAGTTGGTTCTATTCTCTAACTCCCAAGCCTTTATTTGCATAGGTAAATAGCCATTTTCTTCTTTTTTTTCTATTTAAAGTTCGTTATTTAGTTCCTTTAACAGTACAATAATTCTCAGTTTACTACTGTCAGATTTAGAATTACATATTTTAAGATAAATCCTCAGTTGTATTAGTAAAAATATGATATATGATTGTAACAAAGATTCTTAAACATCCCATTTATTTCTCATTATTTCTGTTGGCTATTTAGGCTTTACTCAATTTAGACAAACCATGGCTTGAACACCAGCTTAAGTTTTTTCATGTTCCCTCATTAAACCATGAGGTCTACTTTGGAGCTTATCTGGAGGACTAGAAAAACATAGCAAGGAAGAAATAACTTGATAAATCTCTTGAGTCTTTACTGTGTTTTAGAAACTTGTTGTTATATTCATAAACCTCATGGCAATCTTATGAAGTAAGTATTAACATTATTTTACTGAGGAACTGGAACCCTAGAAAAGTTAAGAAACTCATCCAAAGTTAAATTGGTAGTAACTAGTTTAAGTGGGATTTAAGCTTAAAGGTCACTCTTATCCAAGTCTTAACACTACCCAATGCTATCTTTCGGGGAAGGCAATGGCACCCCTCTCCAGTACTCTTGCTTGGAAAATCCCATGGACAGAGGAGCCTGTTAGACTGCAATCCATGGGGTCGCTAAGAGTCGGACACGACTGAGTGACTTCACTTTGACTTTTCACTTTCATGCATTGGAGAAGGAAATGGCAACCCACTCCGATGTTCTTGCCTGGAGAATCCCAGGGACGGGGGAGCCTGGTGGGCTGCCGTCTATGGGGTCACACAGAGTCGAACATGACTGAAGTGACTTAGTGTAATGCTATCTTTTACCTGTAACTTTTGACATGGTACAGAGGGTCCCCAATTTACGATGTTATGGTTGGGCTTAGAGTTTTTTGACTTTGTGATGATATGCATTCAGTAGAAATTGTGTTTAAAAATTTGAGTGTTGATCTTCTCCTAAGTTAGTAATATGTAGCCTGAAATTCTCATGATGCTGGTTGGCAGCAGCCACCACAGCTCCCAGTCAGCCATGCCATTACCAGGGAGAACAACCATTACAACCATTTTATTTCTCACTATTGATTGAGATATTCAGCGCTTCACTATCAATAGGCTTTGTGTTGGATGATTTTGCCAAACTGTATGCTAATGTAAGTGTTCTGAGCATGTTTAAGGTAGAGGAGCCTGGCAGGTTACAGTCCATAGGGTTGCACAGGGTCAGACAAGATTGAAGCAGTTTAGCATGCACACAGGCTCAGCTGTGATGGTCAGCAGGCTAAGTGTATTAATGCATTTTCTACTTACAATATTTTTGACTTCAAATATATTCAACCTATGATGGGTTTATTTGTAACCCCATTGTAAGTCGAGGCAGTCTGTAGTACTGTTTTTATAGTAAACGTATGAATGATTAATCAACAGTAGGCCATTCTGAACTGCTCAAATTGCCGGGGCATTGGAATACTTCCCACCTTTCTTCATATATACTCCAACTCTCTAAATACACTTAATCTCAAAAAGAAACAACATTTTTCATAGTAACTTTAATAAGCTGTAATTTGTTCTACAGATTTGTGTCTAGTTCTCCTGTTTTTGCATTCACTCAACACCTACTGAGAATTCCCATTCATATTAAGCTCCCATTCAGCTAGTAAGGGGCAGAGACAATTCTAAAGCTATGAATAAGAAAATTGGGATAAATACCATTGTACAAATCTTTCTTTTAAAGCCAGAATTTGAGATTTAAATAAATGGCTATCTTGATTACCTACTGATCCTACTGTGAGACTGAGGTTTTATGTCTTTGACTCATCTGGGTCTTATTAGTCATCTATAAACCAACTAGAACATAATGAAGATGAGGAAGAATTATTTTATTTACATTATAAAGTATTTCAAAGACATATATTTGTCATTATCAACATATGTACTTTTATTCACTATTAGTTTTTTCCCCATAAAAGCTCTAAGCTTAAACTTGAGCTCCATCTGGTAAGTTTTCTGAGAACGTTATCATCCTCAAAAAGCTCACAAAATGATAAATTGGAAGAAAGGAGGCAGAGAATTTTGCTCTGGACAGTCCACCATATGATAAGAAGATTCTGCATAAATCCTGTGTTAGGAAAACTTTCTTGCATCACTGAGCTTGTAGGAAGAAAGGAAAATCTCCGAGAGGCCCAAACACACAAGCACATGAAGAAGAAAACATATAAAAAATAATCTATGTTGTAAAATCGGAGGATTGAGTAAGCATCAATGAAAAGTCAGGCTTACACTGGTTGTAATGCCAGAGCTAAGATAAGGAAACTAAGCCTTAGGTATGTAACAAAGTTGAGTGACTAATACCCAGACTCCCAGATTAAGCTGTGGATCTTGGAATGGACTAGTGTGTTCTCATCAGTAGTGCTAACCAGGTGTTAAAAGAAACAAATTTAATTCTTCTCTAGATGATAATATATTCAATTTAGTCTTCCATGTTTTCCCAAAATATTAATGAGCAGGGTCTATTAAGAAAGGTGAGAAATAGTAGAAACCTCCTGTTTTGAGTTGTTCAGTTCAGTTCAGTCACTCAGTTATATCTGACTCTTTGTGACCCCATGAACTGCAGCACGCCAGGCCTCCCTGTCCATCACCAACTCCCAGAGTTCACCCAAACTCATGTCCATTGAGTCAGTGATGCCATCCAGCCATCTCATCCTCTGTCGTCCCCTTCTCCTCCTGCCCTCAATCCCTCCCAGCATCAGGGTCTTTTCAAATGAGTCAGCTCTTCACATGAGGTGGCCAAAGTATTGGAGTTTCAGCTTCACCCTCAGTCCTTCCAATGAACACCCAGGACTGACCTCCTTTAAGATGGACTGGTTGGATCTCCTTGCAGTCCAAGGAACTCTCAAGAGTCTTCTCCAACACCACAGTTCAAAAGCATCAATTATTCAGCACTCAGCTTTCTTTATAGTCCAACTCTCACATCCATACATGACTACTGGAAAAACCACAGCCTTGACTAGACGGACCTTTGTTGACAAAGTGATGTCTCTGCTTTCTAATATGCTGTCCAGGTTGGTCTAACTTTCCTTCCAAGGAGTGTCTTTTAATTTCATGACTGCAGTCACCATCTGCAGTGATTTTGGAGCCCAGAAAAAGAAAGTCCGACACTGTTTCCACTGTTTCCCCATCTATTTGCCATGAAGTAATGGGACTGGATGCCATGATCTTAGTTTTCTGAATGTTGAGCTTTAAGCCGACTTTTTCACTCTCCTCTTTCACTTTTATCAAGAGGCTCTTTAGTTCTTCTTCACTTTCTGCCATAAGGGTGGTGTCATCTGTATATCTGAGGTTATTGATATTTCTCCTGGCAATCTTGATTCCAGCTTGTGCTTCTTCCACCCCAGCATTTCTCATGATGTACTCTGCATATAAGTTAAATAAGCAGGGTGACAATATACAGCCTTGATGTACTCCTTTTCCTATTTGGAAACAGTCTGTTGTTCCTTGTCCAGTTCTAACTGTTGCTTCCTGACCTGCATATAGATTTCTCAAAAGGCAGGTCAGGTGGTCTGGTATTCCCATCTCTTGAAGAATTTTCCACAGTTTATTGTGATCCACATAGTCAAAGGCTTTGGCACAGTCAATAAAGCAGAAGTAGATGTTTTTCTGGAACTCTCTTGCTTTTTCCATGATCCAGTGGATGTTGGCAATGTGATCTCTGGTTCCTCTGCCTTTTCTAAAACCAGCTCGAACATCTGGAAGTTCACAGTTCACATACTGCTGAAGCTTGCCTTGGAGAATTTTGAGCATTACTTTACTAGTGTGTGAGATGAGTGCAATTGTGCGGTAGTTTGAGCATTCTTTGGTATTGCCATTCTTTGAGATTGGAATGAAAACTGACCTTTTCCAGTCCTGTGGCCACTGCTGAGTTTTCCAAATGTGCTGGCATATTGAGTGCAGCACTTTCACAGCATCATCTTTAAGGATTTGAAATAGCTCAACTGGAATTCCGTCACCTCCACTAGCTTTGTTCATAATGATGCTTACTAAGGCCCACTTGACTTCACATTCCAGGATGTCTCCTCTCTATTCAGTGTTGCTGCTGCTAAGTTACTTCAGTCGTGTCCAACTCTGTGTGGCCCCATAGACCACAGCCACCAGGCTCCCCTGTCCCTGGGATTCTCCAGGCAAGCACATTGGAGTGGGTTGCCATTTCCTTCTCCAATGCATGAAAGTGAAAAGTGAAAGTAAAGTCGCACAGTCGTGTCCGACTCTTAGTGACCCCATAGACTGCAGCCTACCAGGCTCCTCCGCCCATGAGATTTTCCAGGCAAAAGCACCGGAGTGGGGTGCCATCATCTTTTCCTATTCAGTGTTACCTTTTCTTTTTCTTACCTTCTTTTCTTTCTTTAAAAAATATAATATCACAGCTACACTCTAGAAGTTGTAGTAAATCAGAAATGAAGCAAACCCTTGCAGGGACTTAGCTTAAAATAATTTTAATTCCTAAAATCACATAAAGTGATCCCAGATTGTTAAAGCCCTTAACCATACTTGCCGAAAGAGATATCAAATCTTTCTCTGGGAAGCTAATATAGGCCTAAATTTAATTCTAAAAAATTTTTGTATATAATAGCTGTGTGTACGTGTGTAGTTGCTCAGTCGTGTCCAACTCTTTGCAACCCCACAGACTGTAGCCTACCAGGCTCCTCTGTCCATGGGATTTTCCGGGCAATAGTACTGGAGTGGATTGCCATTTCCTTCTCCAGGGGATCTTCCCAACCCAGGGCTCGAACCTGGGTCTCCTGCATTGTAGACAGATGCTTTACTATCTGAACCACCAGGGAAGTCACATACAATAGCTGGCACCCAAGTAAATAACTAATAAAGGGGCCCATAAGTATGTAAGAGGACATGATCAAAATTTAAGAGAAATAACAAATAATGGAATTGATCCACTGGGAGTCTTAAAAATAGAGGTACAAGATAAAATGTTAAAGTAGCTATGCTATTAAAGTAGCTATGCTATGTTCAAGATAATTTTAAGAGAATGAAATGGAAACTCTAGAACTAAATACATTTTTAAAAATCACAGGAAATGACAATTCAATAATGAGTATGACATCAAGTTAAATCTAACAGATGAATCAGAAGACAGTTTGAAAAAAAATGTTTTTTTAAAGATAGAAAATAGATGAAATACTTGAGGATGCTAAGGGAATAGCCTGAGACATGATTAACATATGGATAAATAAAGTTCCTGGAAGAGAGGTGAAAGGAAATAAATGCTGATATATTTGAAGTGATAATGGACTTTCAATTTTTCAAAAATGATTAAATACATCAAACTACAGACTCAAGGTACTTTATGAAACCCAGGCAGGGTAAATAAAAGTTAAATAACACATAGGCACATCATAGTAAAACTGGTGAGCTACAAAGAGAAATACAAAAAAGCAGCTAAAAAAAAAACCCAAAAAACTTTTATAACTCAAAGAAATCAAAATAGGATTAACTGTCTAAACTTCATGGTATGTAGCTAAAGCCATGTTGAGAGAAAGTTTTGGTTTTATAGACATATATTAGAAAAGAACAAAGCTTAATGAGTAAATGGAAGCATGGAGGCGAGAGGACAATGAATACTGCTGAAAGAAAATGACTGCTAATCTAGAATCCTATTTCCAGTGAAAATTTTCTTTTTGAATGAAAGTGAAGTAAAAATTATTTTTCATACAACCAAAAACTGAGAAGTCATCACTGGCAGATCCACACTAAAAGAAATACTAAAGCATGTCCTTCAGTAGGAAAGGAGGAATGATTCCAGACGGATGATTGGAAATGCAAGAAAAAGTAAAGAGCACCAAAAAGGAGTAAATTTGTAGGTAAACCTAGAGAAATGTTTACTATTAATAATAACAACAATATTATTGCCATCTTTGGAATTTAAAATATGTAGAGTTAAGATATCTGACAACAGTGTCATATAAATATGAAGTGGTGAATACAGAGATCCTGCATTGTCTTCGAAGAAGTGAAAGTACTAAATTATATTAGACTTGGTTAAATCTAGAATCTATGCTTCTACCTCTCAGAATAACCCCCATTCCAATAAAAAAGGACAGTAAATAGGGTTTAACTAAAATAGTCAATTATTCAAAGGAAATTAGAAAAGCTAACACCAAACAGTGATATTATAGCTTGATTTTGTGTGATCAGATAAAATTTACTAAAATGTAATATGTGCTATGCCAGATCCCTTGCAAAAGGGAATGGCTACCCACTCTAGTATTCTTGCCTAAAGAATTCCATAGACAGAGGGGCCTGGTGGGCTACAGTTCATGAGGTCTCAGACAGTTGGACACGACTGAGTGACTAACACTTTCAACACTTTATGCCAGAAAGCATGTCTAGACACATTTAAAGGGATTAAAATAAAATAGAGTATGTTCACTGACCACAGTGGTATTAAGATGAAAGTCAGTAAGCTAAGTAGGAAATCCCCTCTATGTTTGGAAAACAAGCTGTATGCTTAAAAGTAATCTATGAATTGAAGAAGAAATTGCAATGGAAATATTTTTAAATGTTAAAAAATGCTACTTGTTAAGCTCATGGCATGTAGCCATACTAAAAGACAAATTTTTAGTTTTGAATACACAAAAGAAGAGAAGAAAGGTTAAACGAGTTAAGCATCTATCTCAAGAAGTTAGAAAAAATAGTAATTTAATTCTGAAGAAAGTATAAGGAGGATAAAAATTTTAAAGAGAAGAAAAGAAATTGGTGGTAAGATTAACAAAACCAAGAAGTGATACTTTGGTAAAGAAAAATAAAATTGACAAACCCATTATGAGATTAATCAAGGGAAAGAAAAAAAGGAGAGCAAGAAGGCAGAAATACTTAACACTGGAAATGAAAAGGTGACATTTCTACAGATCCTGTGTATTCAGTTTCATGCCAATACATTTGAAAATTTACATGAAATTGAGAAATTAGCAAAGAGTCAGCACAACTTAGAGACTGAACAACAACATCAACAATAAAGTCCTAGAAAAACATAACATTGAAACAGATACAATAAAAAATCAGATCAGATCAGATCAGATCAGTCGCTCAGTCGTGTCCGACTCTTTGCGACCCCATGAACCGCAGCACGCCAGGCCTCCCTGTCCATCACCAGCTCCCGGAGGTCACTCAGACTCGCATCCATCGAGTCAGTGATGCCATCCAGCCATCTCATCCTCTGTCGTCCCCTTCTCCTCCTGCCCTCAATCCCTCCCAGCATCAGAGTCTTCTCCAATGAGTCAACTCTTTGCATGAGGTGGCCAAAATACTGGAGTTTCAACTTTAGCATCATCCCTTCCAAAGAAATTTCAGGATTGATCTCCTTCAGAATGGACTGGTTGGATCTCCTTGCAGTCCAAGGGACTCTCAAGAGTCTTCTCCAACACCACAGTTCAAAAGCATCAATTCTTCGGCGCTCAGCCTTCTTCACAGTCCAGCTCTCACATCCATACATGACCACAGGAAAGACCATAGCCTTGACTAGGTGAACCTTTGTTGGTAAAGTAATGTCTCTGCTTTTGATAGAAAGTTTGAATATTCTTGAATAAAGGCATTTGCCAGTGAATTTTTTTGAACACTTAGGGAAAAAAGTGCTAATATTATAATTTTTTTTTCTGGAGAATAAAATAGGAGGAAATACTTCCCAGCTTACTTTTTGAGGCCAGTGTAAGTTTCATAATAACAATTTAAAAAGGATTTGCAAAATGAAACTTATAGGGCATACTGGCTCATAATTGTGCAGGTCATAAAATTTCAATTAGGAAATTGAATCAAGTGATATATATAAAAGGTGTAAAATATTGACCTAGTTTGATTTAGTATATTTCAAAACAAACAAAAAAAATCAAACAAAACAAACTATGGCAAGCATCATATTCAATGGTATAATGTTTCTGTCAGAGTTAGGAAGGATACTAGTTATCATCACTTAGTCAACATTTTGCTGTAGATCTTAGACAGTAAATCAGGAAAAGAAATAAAAATACTATAATTGGAAAGAAAGAAAACATTATTCATACACAATATAATTTGGTATTTAGAATATCCAAAGAATCACTGATAAATTATTGGATTAATAAATGATTTATTAGGTTTGCTGCATGCAAAGTCAATATCAAAACATCATTTATATTTTTTATGTATCAGCAATGAGTTAGAAAATAAAATAACAATTGTAATAGTATTAAAAAGACCACAATAGATATCTAGGAATAAATATGACAAAAGTTGTGCAAGACCATTATTCAAAAAGAAAGAAACATTAAAAAATACAGAGAAAAAAAGATAAGGTCTAAATAAGTGATAGAATATATCATATTCAAGGATTGAGTCAATATTTTAAAGATATTGGTTCTCCCCAGCATAAGCCACTGAATTCAGTGCAATCCCAATAAAAATTCTGATGGATTTTTATGTAGAAATCAACAACTAGGTGCTAGAACTTGTATAATAATGCAAAGAGCTAAGAGTCAAAAGTAGTCAACTATCTTGAAAAAAAAAGTTTCAAGAGCTTGCTCTCTCCGATATCAAGCTTATTAGGAAGTTATAGTAATTACAGTGTGGTGCTGGCACAAGAATGGATAAATAGCCCAACATAACAAATTAGGGCCCAGAAACAAACTACTTGGTTTGTGATAAAGAATAAATTACAGAACAGTAGGAAAAGGAAGATCTGTGTGATAAATGCTTCTGGGTCAACAGATACCAACATTAGCAAAAGTGATACCTAACATCACATGCAAATATGAACTCCAGGTGGATGTTAGATCTTTCTGATAGATAAAAGTAGTATAGAACATTTTCATGACCTTGAGGATAGTGATAGATTTCTTAAGCAGAATACACAAAACATTAGTCGTAAGAGATGGATACGACAGTATGCTGCTGCTGCTGTCACTTCAGTCGTGTCCAACTCTGTGCGACCCCATAGACGGCATCCCACCAGGCTCCCCCGTCCCTGGGATTCTCCAGGCAAGAACACTGGAGTGGGTTGCCATTTCCTTCTCCAGTGCAAGAAAGTGAAAAGTGAAAGTAAAGTCGCTCAGTCATGTCTGACCCTCAGTGACCCCATAGACTGCAGCCTTTCAGGCTCCTCCGTCCATGGGATTCTCCAGGCAAGAGTACCGGAGTAGGGTGCCATCGCCTTCTCAGGAATACGGCAGCGTACCTTAAAGTTAAGAGCTTGCATTCATCAAAGGATTGAGAAAGCAGGCCACAAAGTGGAAAAACATATTCATAACACAATCAACAAGAAGCTTATATTCACCAGAATGTATACAGAATTCTTATAAATGGATGAAATATAAAATTCTTAGATATGGATAAGAATAAGGGATGTTAAAAAAACACAAAATTAATCTAAACAGAAAGAATTAGTAAAAACTTAGACCATGATATAAGGAGAAAGAATCAAACATGCAATAGAAATAACTATGTTGTTTCAGAAATACTAATAAAGTCAACAAATTTTGGCTAGATTGATAAAGAATTTATATAATATTATTAATAAAATTGATATAACTGGATTCTGTACAGAATAAAAAGAGAATTCAATGAATAACTTGTACCAACATATTGAAAACTTAGACAAAAATAAATGACCTACCAAAAACAATTCAAGAAGAAATAGAATGCCTCAACATCCTTAGAATCATTATATTCACAAAATAGAAAGCAAGAAGGAGAGATGGATTTAAAGGAAACTCCCACCAAACACCTAAGGAGCAGATGATTACAATCTTACTAAATGGTTTTTTTTGTGAATAAAAAAAGAGATATTCCAAACTCATGATATTAAAATAGTTTGACCTTCTAACAAAATTATAAATAGGTATTGTGATAGATTTAAAAAAGAAACAACTGTATGCATATTCTTTGACATTCCTTTCATCAGGAGATGGAGTTTATTTCCCTTCCTCTGTGATACTCACTTGTTTGTGACTGTCTTACCAGTAGATGATGGCAAATGGCAAAAATGGTGCCATGCCAATTGCGGCCCTGGTTTTTAAGAGTACTGGTGGCTACTGCCTTGATCTCTTGGAGCCTTGAGTGATTATGTAAGAAGTACGACCACCCTATGTGTAGACCACGTGGAGAGGCCCTGAGGTTATTTGGAGGAACCCAGCTGAGCTTAGCTTTTCCGTATTAAGGCCCAGATATGGACACGACTGAGCGACTGATCTGATCTGATCTGATTTGATTGAATTTATTGTGAACTTCAGCCCAGTCCAGTCACTAGCTGAATACCACTGAGTGATCTCAGTAAGTGCCACATGGAGCTAAAAATTTCCCCAGGGAGACCCTGCCCAAATTTTGTGGTTGTATTTTTTTAAGTCTCTATATTTGGGAGAACCTGGCTTTGTGTAATACATAACTGGAAAAGATTGTATGACAGCACATTTGCAGTTCAATATCAGGCTCTTAAGAGTCGCTTGGACTGCAAGGAGATCCAACCAGTCCATCCTAAAGAAAATCAGTCCTGGGTGTTCATTGGAAGGACTGATGTTGAAGCTGAAACACCAATACTTTGGCCACCTGATGTGAAGATCTGACTTATTGGAAAAGACCCTGATGCTAGGAAAGATTGAGGGCAGGAGGAGAAGGGGACGCCAGAGGATGAGATGGCTGGATGGCATCACTGACTCGATGGACATGGGTTTGAGTGAACTCCAGGAGTTGGTGATGGACAGGGAGGCCTGGTGTGCTGTGGTTCATGGGGTCGCAAAGAGTCAGACACGACTGAGCGACTGAAATGAACTGAACTGAAGCTACCACTACACACTCACTAGAAGAGTTATAATTAGAAACAAAGACAATACCAAGTACATATGAGCATGTAGGGAAATTCAAACCCTCATACACCGCTGGCAGGGATGTACAATAGTACAGTCACTTTGGTTCCTGGGGTCGCAAAGAGTCGGACACAACTGAGCGACTGAACTGAACTAAACTGATCAGGCATAAACATACATGCAAAAATCCTAAACAGATTATTTACAAATCAAACCCAATGAAACATAAAAAATAACATATCATGACCAAATTTTTTTTTTCCCCAAGCATGCAAGAGAGTTTACTTTAAAAATATAATTAAATTCACTGCATTAATAAGAAAAAAGACTTTATTTCAATAAATGCAAATGAAGCATTGACATGTCAAAACTCATTCACTATTAACACTCAGAAAAATAGGATTAGAAGGGTAATTTTAAATTTTTATAGTGTATACAAAATGAACAGTAAACATTCTTAATGGTAATATGTACTTGCATTTCATTTTAAAATCAGGAAGTTGTTAGTTATCACCATTTCCATTTAACAGTGTACCGGAGATCATAGATAACATGACAATACATGAAAAATAAATAAGAAGCATTAAAATACTACAACAACAAAAATAAGTACAGAGCAACAAGCCTAACAGAAGATAGGCAAACCTGTATGGAAACAATTTAAAACTTGGTTAAATGATGTTAAAGAAGACCTATATAAATGAAAAGATATCATATTTCATGGATAAGAAGATTCAATATCATAAAGATTTGTGTTTTCCCCAAATTAATCTTTAGAATTAATGAAATTCCAATAAAATTCAACAGTTTTGTCTTAGTGAAACTTAACAAGCTGATACTAAAATTTTGTATGAAAGAGCAAAAACTCAAAGATAAGACATTCTTGAAGAAGAAAGATAAGATAGGAGTATATCATGATATGTCACAATGCTATAGTCGTTATTACATTTAATATTTGTTAAAGGATAGGGATACTGATCACTGGAACTGAATAGAGAGCCCCCAAATAATAACTGATAAAAACATACTCTTTAATACTGTATGTATAATATCTATAATAATCAAGAAGTACCAAATGTAAAAGATATTTCAGTGGTTTTTATTTTTTAAACTATACGTTAAAAAGAAATCACTCAGAAAGGATGGTAAATCCCAAGAAATCTGATGTTCGGGGCAGGAAATTCATGACAATTAGAGTTGTTGTATCTGGCACTTAAGCAGAACACACTACAATGCCATGGTTCCAATGAACATTCTGTTCCCTCTGTTGCCTGACTAGTTCCTTATCATTAAAAAAATCCCTACCAGATGTTGAGGTGTTTCCTGTTTAATTAAGTTTTTCTGGGCTAATTTAAATAACACTTCATTGGTCTCTTTGTTGTACTGTCTTTGTGAGGAATAAATTACGTTAGTAATTTATATTATGTTATAACCTGAATCACAGTAATGCAATTGATTTATATGTTTGCTGTATTAGATTGAGTTTCTTGAAGATAGACAGCTCTTTTTATAGACTGACGTTTTGACCAGTCTATATGCTGGGTATTAAAGACATAGGAATAAATATGTATTGAGAATGTCATTGGAGTCACGAAAATGAGGAGAGAAAAAGGAAAGAAAAGAGGAAAGAATGGAGAGGCAGTAACATATTTTGAATTATTTAGCCCCGTTCTTATCACATTACCATATATGGATGGAGTCATGGAATTACAGAGCTGGGATGGACTTTGAGACCATTTATCAAATCCTCTTATTTTACAAAAACAACTAAGCTCCAAAGAGGTTTTTGTGGCTTGTTCAAGGTCACCCGGCTATTTGGTGGTGGAAAGCACTGAAGTCCAGACATCCTGACCCCTAGAACAGTGCTATTTCCCCCATATCATATTGCATCTAGTCCTGACCTTTCTATAATAAAAGCAGAATTCATTAATAGTGTCTCAAAACTCATCCATATTATCTGACCATGACATGTGTCCATTATGTCCTAACGCTTCCAAAGTAACAGTTTAAGTTTACTTTAGAGGTTGTTTTATATCTTCCTATGAGAAATCAGGTGCACATGACTTTGTATTATGTGATTTAATACTAAATCATGTACCATGATTTAGTGTTTATACAATTTGTAAAACCCAAATATCATCAAATTATTCTCATTCATGTTATAAAAATATCTGTGAATCCTAGGTTGGACAAATGACATTATCCTTATTAAAAGCTTCAAGTGTATGTAAATTTACAGAATGAAGCATTTTTAATGCTTATATTATGTGATTGTCTATAATTATACCAGGTCAAAACCGCTCCTTAAAATTTGGTTTCAACCTGGGTTATATCCAATCAGTTGAGACACTGTTATTTAATATTTGCTTTTACAGTTTTGTATAAAATTTTATAATCCACTTAAATTGAATTAATTTTCCAAAGTCTGAAGTGCTTTTGAATAAACTTTGCCTTCAGTTCTTATTAGGATTCTTTCTCTCTCATGAAAACATTAATTTTATTTGTATTGTAAGAACGACACACAAACAAAATACTTTTCCTGGCTTATAATGTTGTCTCAGTTTGAACCTACACTATTCATTAATTAAGTCACCTGGTTAACCAAAAAAAAAAAAAAAATTGAGTAGCATACATAATTCCAAAGTTTTAGATTTTAGGCCCTTAGACACTAAATAACCACTGATCATTTGTCAGAGAGCTGAACTTTCCTTGTTCTCTGGAGATGAAAGCTGAAGAAAAGGGAGCCTTTGAGAACAGGAGGAAAAATACACAAAACACCATCTAACTTCTGTTTTCTGGGTCACTGGAGACATTCTGAATAACATGTCCCCAGACTGTTGAAGAATGTATTGGAAATTTTCTCCTGTCTTTCCTGACCTTTCCAAAAGCAGGTATTTGATTAATCAATTTGAAAGTCTAAAATTCTCAGCTTTTCCCAAAACTGGATTTCTGAAAACCCAACTCTATCAATAATAGATTGGTATAAGATGTATGTTTATTAAAATCCTCAGAAATGGTGTTGTTTAAATATGATGAATATGGTTTGACTCCATTCCAGGTGCCCTGCTCCTCTTGATGTGTTTCTTACTCTGTTTTCTCATCTTAATCTGTGTCATGGTCATGCATGAGTTTTGAGATACTGAAATAGCTTTCCTGTAGCTGAGAGCTGAGGGAACTTTTCTGAAGCAGGACTGACTCCTGTTTTGTCACTGTGTCCTGGCACCCTGCTCCTTTGGGGCAGGTACCTCTGTGGCTTTGCTGGGGGCTGCCGATCACACCGTCACAGGCTCAGCACCTAGTCACAGGGATAGACAGCCAGCCTGACTGGGCCAACCACTGATGATACAGGAACATGGCTAAGATGGCAGCAAGGGGTCTGGACCAAGCTAACCAGGGTTCTCTAGGATATTCTGAACAGAAGAAGGGAGAAAGAAGGCATCTCCCCTCTGTGTTTAGAAGCTGAGAAAATGTGGTCATATCAACTTGCTGTGTGAAAAAATTGAGAGCAAAGCAGCATCAGGCAGTGATGAGTGTAACAGCGCAGAGAGAGAGAGAAAGCAGAGACAGGCTGACAACATTCGAGTTCCTCGCCTGGTCCTGGCCCTGTTCCCAAGGGGCCTGTGTGCCTGCCGTCTTCCTTTGATTCTGGGGCATATCAGGATCTTCCAGAAACACTCTTTCATGTGGATATAACTGAGTTGTGTTTTCCTGATACTCCAGCTAGCTAACTACTCTTTTTTTAAAATTTCAAAATATAAGAAAAAAAAATTGCCAAAATGAGGTACTTTTTAAGAGATAAATAGTGCATTTATATCTAATGTGGATGGTGGTTGAACATTGCTGGAAGGTTTCATCTTTGCTAGATCAATTTATAGAGGTGTCAGCAGACTTTCAAATCAGAGGAAATATCCTTATATGGCCTCTCCTTAGGGTCTTCATCTCCTGTGAGGGCCTCTTGGAAGTCAGATCAGGCACTGAGGGACGGAGCGTCTGAGTCACCTGCTCTGTCTTGGCTGCAGTGCTTCTGGTCTAGTCCACTGCCCTGAGGCCACCCAGGCCACGCAGAGACTCATTACCCTTTTGGCCAAATTAGAATTGTACCAAAGTGTGCTTTCATAGAAATCCACAGCATTGATGTATTTATTCCCCAAAGATTCTATTCTTGCTAGCACATATATAAATAAAATTTTAAACAGAACATTTGACAAGGTTTCTGAACAGAAATTTAAAGCAATTTCATGTTAGTGTTGGCTTCTGTAGCCCCACAATATTTCACTGAGCAGGCAGTAATATCCTGTTTATTAGAAAGGGAATAAAGAGGACACAGGAATAGATACTTGCCCCTATTTACTGGAGAGGGATAAGTGTAAGAGTAAGAACAGTGTATTGAGAAATTACATGGCATTGAGAGGCGTAGCTTTGTCTTGAAATCACATGCATGTTCTGAAGTTTTTTCTGTGATAAAAGTAAAATGCTTTAACAAATACTTCTGAAAACTGTTATATACCTCTGTAATATGGTGAAATAATAACCAGCTTCTGGCAATGGAGCTAACCTATTACAGCTCAAAGTACACACACACACACACACACACACACACACACACACACATTATTTTAAAGCCAACAATCTAACAGTTACCCAAAATGTGATCCATTCCTGACTCTATGGGGTAGCAGTGCTTGGAAAGAAATGTTGCATTTTATTTGATGATATCAATATGAGGTTTTGTACACTAAAGTTGAAGGCAAGGAACAAAAGAGGCTTGTCATTGTTTGACAATAATTATAGCAATGTCCAGGTGTGGAGATATTCTTTGTACCTTTTAGGTGGAGGAGTACATCAAAGCTGTATATTGTCACCCTGCTTATTTAACATATATGCAGAGTACATCATGAGAAATGCTGGGCTGGAGGAAACACAAGCTGGAATCAAGATTGCTGGGAGAAATATCAATAACCTCAGATATGCAGATGACACCACCCTTATGGCAGAAAGTGAAGAACTGAAGAGCCTCTTGATGAAAGTGAAAGTGGCGAGTGAAAAAGTTGGCTTAAAGCTCAACATTCAGAAAACTAAGATCATGGCATCTGGTCCCATCACTTCATGGCAAATAGATAGGGAAACAGTGACAGACTTTATTTTTTTTGGCTCCAAAATCACTGCAGATGGTGATTGCAGCCATGAAATTAAAAGACACTTACTCCTTAGAAGGAAAGTTATGACCAACTCAGACAGCATATTCAAAAGCAGAGACATTACTTTGCCAACAAAGGTCCGTCTAGTTAAGGCTATGGTTTTTCCAGTAATCATGTATGGATGTGAGAGTTGGACTATAAAGAAATACGAACACTGAAGAACTGATGCTTTTGAACTGTGGTGTTGGAGAAGACTCTTGAGAGTCCCTTGGACTGCGAGGAGATCCAACCAGTCCATCCTGGAGGAGATCAGTCCTGGGTGTTCATTGGAAGGACTGATGTTGAAGCTGAAACTCCAATACTTTGGCCACCTGATGCGAAGAACTGACTCATTTGAAAAGACCCTGATGCCGGGAAAGATTGAAGACAGAAGGAGAAGGAGACAAGAGAGGATGAGATGGCTGATGATATCACCGACTCAATGGACATGGGTTTGGGTAAACTCCGGGAGTTGGTGATGAACAGGGAGGCCTGGCGTGCTGCCGTCCATGGGGTCGAAAAGAGTCAGACACAACTGAGCAACTGAACTGAACTGAACTGGCTATGTGATGTTTGTTTATTAGAGTTTAACTTAGTATCTGAAGAACATTGCCTTGGTGCCATTATGACTGCCACAATTGCATGCTCTGTCATGTCCGATTCTTTGCAACTCTCTGGAATTTTCCAGGCAAGCATATTGGAGTAGGTTGCCATTTCCTCCGTCCTTGGAATTTTCCAGGCAAGAATACTGAAGTAGGTTGCCATTTCCTACTCCAGGGGATCTTCCCCCAGGAATTGGATCCGGGGATTGAACCTGCATCTCTGGCCTCTCTGGAATTGGCAGGTGGATTCTTTACCACTAGCTTCTACTCATTGCCTGAGTAATTTTGTTTTTAGTCATCATTGTAATGGGCCACTGATTAATTGAATTTATATATGGTAGAAATTTTCTTTTGCAGGGCTCAGTTCCATTTTAACTAGTTTCTTTCATGTAACATATGCTTTTACCAATGGATCATAGTATTTTAATAAAACATTAATACATTGTGTTTACTTATGTATTTCATTGGAAACAAAGGATACTATTTCTTAATTACAAGACAGAATGAGTTTCAATGATTGAACTAAAAGGTTGAGACAAATTAAAGGAATGCAACAATTATTCTTGATTAAATATACAGGTAGCTATGTAATTTCCATGTACATTGATGGAAATGTCACTACTGAGTTATATTTTCATATTCTTGTGATTTGTGATTCAAGTGTATGCCCTGTAAGCAACTTTCCTAAGAGAGTAGTTGTCTCAGACCATGGGAGACAACTTGGTCTGAGAGTTTCTCATCATGATATGGATAAACAAGTGTCAGTGAAGGAGTGATGTGGACCTGCATCACCTTTGTCAACTGGGAACGTGTTAGAAATTCAGAATCTCTCTGTTGGGAAGGACTCAGGAATCTATTATTTAACAAGTTCTCTTCATGACCCAGTTAATCACAATGGTGTGATCACTCACCTAGAGCCAGACATCCTGAAATGTGAAGTCAAGTGAGCCTTAGGAAGCATCACAATGAGCAAAGCTAGTGGAGGTGATGGAATTCCAATTGAGCTATTTCAAATCCTGGAAGATGATGCTGTGGAAATGCTGCACTCAATATGCCAGGAAATTTAGAAAACTCAGCAGTGGCCACAGGACTGAAAAAAGTCATTTTTCATTCCAATCCCAAAGAAACGCAATGACAAAGAATGCTCAGACTACCGCACAATTGCACTCATCTCACATGCTAGTAAAGTAATGCTCAAAATTCTCCAAGCCAGGCTTCAGCAATACGTGAACCGTGAACTTCCAGATGTTCAAGCTGGCTTTAGAAAAGGCAGAGGAACCAGAGATCAAATTGCCAACATCCGCTGGATCATGGAAAAAGCAAGAGAGTTCCAGAAAAACATCTTCTATTTCTGCTTTATTGACTATGCCAAAGCCTTTGACTGTGTGGATCACAATAAACTGTGGAAAATTCTGAAAGAGATGGGAATACCAGATCATCTAACCTGGCTTTTGAGAAATTTGTATGCAGGTCAGGAAGCAACAGTTAGAACGGGACATGGAACAACAGACTGGTCCCAAATAGGAAAAGGAGTACATCAAGATTGTATATTGTCACCCTGCTTATTTAACTTATATGCAGAGTACATCATGAGAAATGCTGGGCTGGAGGAAGTACAAGCTGGAATCAAGATTGCCGGGAGAAATATAAATCACCAGATATGCAGATGACACCACTCTTATGACAGAAAGTGAAGAACTAAAGAGGTTCTTGATGAAAGTTAAAGAGGAGAGTGAAAAAGTTGGCTTAAAGCTCAACATTCAGAAAACTAAGATCTTGGCATCTGGTCCCATCATTTCATGGCAAATAGATGGGGAAACAGTGGCTGACTTTATTTTTGTGGGCTCCAAAATCACTGCAGATGGTGACTGCAGCCATGAAATTAAAGGACGCTTACTCCTTAGAAGGAAAGTTATGACCAACCTAGACAACATATTAAAAAGCAGAGAATGCTCAACAACATGCTTTTGTCAACAAAGGTCCGTCTAGTCAAGGCTATGGTTTTTCCTGTGGTCATGTATGGATGTGAGAGTTGGACTGTGAAGAAAGCTGAGTGCCAAAGAATTAATGCTTTTCAAGTGTGGTGTTGGAGAAGACTCTTGAGAGTCTCTTTGGCTGCAAGGAGATCCAACCAGTCCATCCTAAGGGAGATCAGTCCTGGGTGTTCATTGGAAGGACTGATGCTGAGGCTGAAACTCCAACACTTTGGCCACCTCGTGTGAAGAACTGACCCATTTGAAAAGACCGTGATGCTGGGAAAGATTGAGGGCAGGAGGAGAAGGGGATGACAGAGGATAAGATGGTTGGATGGCATCACCGACTCAATGGACATGGGTTTGGGTCGACTCCGGAAGTTGGTGATGGACAGGGAGGCCTGGTGTGCTGCAGTTCATGGAGTCGCAAAGAGTCGGACACAACTGAGCAACTGAAATGAACTGAACTTGGTGATTCAGTAGAACCACTGATGTAGATATTGTAGCATTTCAGTTCCCCAGGCAGCAATGTTGATTCAGACTTTCTATTCAAGAGCCATAGCAAGAGCTGAGGTTTCCTCTTTCTACCATGGACCATTATCCAAATAAATAATCAGGTTACTTTAGAGAAAAAGTGAGTCAGTTACTATCTCTGTGTCCAGAGAACTTTCTCATGGGGACCTGGTCATTCTTTTAGTTAACAGGTCATGAGTCTAAGTTCTAAGCTAAATTCCGGAAAAAAATGGCAAGTGTTCATGACACTGCAGTGGGCCAGTTGACTTCAGTTTAATTCTCTTATTTATTTAGGAAATTTATAAAGTTGTATAACCATTACTATGATCCAGTTTTAGAACATTTCCACCACCCTTCAATATTATTTGGATCCATCTAAAGTCAATCATTTGAGTCAATTCTCACTCCCATATCTAGTTCCAGACAACCTCTGGATTTACCTTTTTTGGTTATTTTATGTAAATGGAGTCAAACACTACATATTCTTTTGTGCTTGTCTTCTTTCAACTTGCATGTTTTTGAGGTTCGCCCCCCCCCCCCCAGTTTGTAGAACATATAAATATTTGTTTCTTTTTATTGCTAAGTAGCATCCCATTTGTATGGACATCACATTTTGTTTATCCATTACCAGTTGATGGATATTATGGATAATACTACTATGAACATTCATGCACAAATCTTTCTGAGTACATGTTTTCATTTCTTTTTTTTTCAAGTTGATTAACTTTTTAAATTTTTTATTGAGGCATAGTTGATATACAATATTATGTAAGTCTCAGGTGTACAGCATAGTGATCCACAAGTTTTAAAGGTTATACTCCATTTACAGTTATTATAAAATATTGGCTCTATTCCCTGTCTGTATAGTATATCCTTGTGGATTATTCATGTTGTGCAGAGTGGTTTACACCTCTTAATCCATTACCCCTGACATGTCCCACCCTCATTCTGCCTCTCCACTGGTAACCACTACTTTGTTCTCTATAAATGTGAGTCTGTTTCTTTTGGTTATATTCACTAGTTTATTTTATATTTTAGATGCCACATATGAGTGATATTGTACAGCATCTGTCTTTTCCTGTCTGGCTTACTCACTTAGAATAATACCCTCCAAGTCCATTAAGGCTGTTGCAAATGGCAAAATTTCATTACTTTTAATGGCTGAATAGTATTCCATTTTATATGTAATACCACACTTCTTTATCCATTCATCTGTTGTTGGAGACATATTTTTGCTTCTCGTGGGTGTGTACTTAGGATTGGAATTGCTGGTTCATATGATAAGATTGGGTAAGATTGGGGCTTCCCTTGTGGCTCAGTGGTAAAGAACCTGCCTGCCAATGCAGGAGATGTGGGTTCGATCTCTGAATGAGGAAGATCCCCTGGAGAAGGAAATGGCAACTCACTCCAGTATTCTTGCCTGAGAAATCCCATGGACAGAGGAACCTGGCAGGCTACAGTCCATGGGGTCACAAAAGAGTCAGACATGACTGAGCGACTAAACCACAACAACAATGATAAGATTATACTGAAATTTTTAAAGACATGACCCAGCTTACTTCCAAAGTTGCTGTACTATTGTATATCCCCACCAGCGGTGTAGGAGGGTTGGAAATTTCCTACATGCTCATATGTACTTGGTATTTTCTGTGTTTTTGATTATATCTCTTCTAGTGAGTGTGTAGTGGTGGCTTCAGTTCAGTTCAGTTCAGTTGCTCAGTTATGTCTGACTCTTTGCGGCCCCATGAATCATAGCACACCAGGCCTCCCTGTCCATCACCAACTCCCAGAGTTCACCCAAACCCATGTCCATTGAGTCGGTGATGCCACCCAACCATCTCATCCTCTGTCGTCCCCTTCTCCTCCTGCTCCCAATCTTTCCCAGCATCAGGGTCTTTTCAAATGAGTCACCTCTTCACATCAGGTGTCCAAAGTATTGGAGTTTCAGCTTCAACATCAGTCCTTCCAATGAACACTCAGAATTGATTTTCTTTAGGATGGACTGGTTGGATCTCCTTGCAGTCCAAGGAACTCTCAAGAGTCTTTTCCAACACCGCAGTTCAAAAACATCAATTCTTTGGTGCTCAGCTTTCTGTATAGTCCAACTCTCACATCGATACATGACCACTGGAAAAATCATAGCCTTGACTAGACTGTGTTTTTTATTTGTACTTCACTAATAACAAATGATCTTGAGCATTTTTATTTGATTATAGACATTTGAATGTTTTCTTTGATGAAATGTCTCTTCAAGCCTATTTTTATACTTGGTTGTTTATATTCTTCTTATTGAATTGTAAGAGTTTTCTTAAACCTATTCTCAATACAATACTTTATCCAATATAGCATTTGCAAATATTCTCCTCTGGTCTGTGGGCAACTCATTTTCTTAATGGTGAGTCATTAGCACAAAAGGTCTTTAATTTTACTGAATATCATTTCATCAGTTTTTTCAGTTGTAATTTGTGATTTTTATAACATATTTAAGAAATTTTTGCCTAATCAGTTTCACAGAAGTTTTTTTCTAAAAGATTTATGGTTTTAGGTCTTATGTCTGTGATACATTATTGATTTATTTTTATGTGAATTAACTGACTCAATGATGTTAGTAAAGGGTTCATTTTTGTAAATATATTCAGTTGTCCCAGCACCATTTGTTGAAGAGAATATCTTTTTCTTATTGAATTGTCTTAGTCTTTAGTAAACAAACAACAACCCCCCAAACCCATAAAAACAAAAGAAATAAATTAAAAAACTACGGAATATAAAATTAAGGGTTCTTTCTGGATCCTCAGTTCTTTTCCATTTATCCTTATGCTACCATTTATGCTAATAGCATACTGTCTTGATTACTGTAACTTTGTAAAATTTTGAAATTAGGTAGGTATAAGACCTCTAATTTTGTTCCTTTTCAAAATTGTTTTAGCTATTTCTGTGTCAGTAGAACTTCAGATCATTCTGGAAGCAAGGTTAAATCTATGGTACAATTATGATAAGACTAGATATGAATATTTTACAGCTAGAGCAACTTGAAGGAATATGTAAGGCCTCCTGTCAGCAGCAGGGAATCTAATAAATGACATATGACAGTAATTTCTGAGTTTTAGCTTATGCTTATTTTTTAACAAAGCCTGAGAAAATTTTGAGAACTCAGAGGCCTGCATGTGATTGACAATTTTAATAAATACTTAAAAAAAATCTTTATGTGTATCTCTACTGACTAAGATTTCTCTGTGAATACAACTGTAAGTATTTGTCCTATCGTTCAACTCTATTGATCAAGTCTTCTTGTTGAAGAAGACTTTGATTCTTGTGTTTATCCCAGTATCACTTATTGTCATTGTTAGTGATTATCTGAATTCATCAATAAATTTTAAAATACTTCTTTAGTTGTACAATTTGGCTATGAAAAAGTTTTTATAGACTACTTTTATTTGCATTTTTCCATAATATGTCAAAGATTTTCTGACTTGACAGTGTTTGTGAATTCATCAGTCTGCAGAAAATTGTATTGACTTTGTCATTCTCTGTATAACAATTGCTTCTTTACTTTCTGTTTGTAACTGTAATTCTAAAATGAACCCTGTTATTTGATAGATGCACCTTATCAATCATTTTTTGTTTTGTTTTGTCCCTAATCATTGCTTTTACATTTTTGCCACGAGGACACTATGTATTTCACTAGTTACATCACAACATAATAAAGCTTTTGTATTCTTACCCTTATTATACAGCATGTTAGTTTCTAGGGTATTTGATTGTCCTTCTGTTTTGCTTCAGTAATTTTGATAAGTTTCTCATAGTGTTCTTCTGTGTGTCAAAATGATACCAGTGTTTCTAAACACAACACATAATGAAACAGGTTCACTCTCAGCTGGCAATCAAATTCCAAATTTCAAACAGTATTTGTCATATTTGCACCATATTTGTTTTTGTTAAAGCTGATATGTCTTTAACACTAACTAGTGTTCAGTCGTTGATGTGACTTTATTGCTCTCACCATTAGTGCTCATATTCGTTATAAATTTCTTTTATTATGCCTAAAAGTTTCTTAAACCTACAATAGTTTTAATTAAAACATGAAGAACTCAATCCAGATATAATTGACAATGGCATATACTCATATAGTAAATTATGATTGGGTTCCTGATGTGATAAATTGATACATTAGTAAAAAATACATAATAATGAGAATGGAAATTTGATGTATAAGAATCCGTACCAGCTATCTGTTCACTCATACTACCTTTATATCCAAAACAAAAGTTTTAATGATTGAAGGTTTGACCCACTCATGGATCTGCTTGAGTAAACGCACTCACTCTATGCAAAGCAGACTAACTATTTTGACTTTGTTGTAATAACATCCATAAGAGTAAGCCTTTGTTCTGCTGGGTAATTTATTTCCTGATGGGTGTTAAAAATATGGAGATATCAAAATGTTAAAAACGTATAGCTAGTAAAACATTCAAAGGTTAACAAAATTATCTTGTGTGCCTGTGGTGTATATGTGGCATGCTTTGGGAAACACTGCCTTACCCTATGGGGGCTTCCCAAGTGGCCATTGTGGTAAAGAACCCGCCTGCCAATGCAGGAGACTCGGGTTCAATCCCTGGATCGGTAAGATTCCCTGGAGGGGAGCATGGCAACCCTCTCCAGTATTCTTGCCTGGAGAATTCCATGGACAGAGAAGCCTGGTGGGCTACAGTTAATAGGGTTGCAGAGTCAGACACGACTGAAGTGACTTAACTCCCGCACATGCATGCCCTATCCTACAACATCAGGATGTTGTATATGTATATACATATAAGACATGTATGACTTTATGTATGAGTCACATAAAGGAACCTATGATCTTTAAGTCATCTGACCATCCACACTGTGCTATTCAAAGACATAAACTCTTATGAAGCATGTATGTCAGTATTTTTTATTCTTTCTTCTGAAAATCTAACTTTTTAATGAACAGTTGAGATTGTAGTAGATGAAAGAGGCAAAGAAAAATTAGGCTAATAAAAACATCTTCCACTCTCTTCTCTACAGCCTTCTAATTGTGAAGCAATCAGGGTGTTAAAAAACGTTAACTACAGAAATTTGAATTCTAATCCAGGAGTTTAACTTAGAACTCTTAGGAGTTTAAACCATGCTACATACAGTTTCTTCTGTGAATATTAAAAATAATTTCATCTATCTGAAGGATTCTTGTTTAAATGAAGTTTAAAGGAGATACCAATTGTAGCATGCCTGACACAGGGCTTAGTGCAGTAGTCTGTGTTCAAAATATTAGAAATACTTTTAATCAGTTTTGTTTTCTCTGTGGGCTAAGAATAAGTTTTATACTGTTAATGCTACTGTAGAAACCAAATTGTTTGCAAAAATTTTTTGAGCTCCTCCCTATCAAGGGTTAACAAGGCTTTCTTTGAAAATTCCAAAGGCACCAACCCATCTAACACGTCAGACAAATAATGGAAAAATTTAACCATTTCTAAAATAAAGTACCTTTGTCACAGAGTCAGTGTGGCTTAATAACATACTCTAAATGTTTGTTGGATATTTTTAGTTTTCAGATGAAAGGCACTGTAGAAATAGGGTATCATTACTTATTTGTTTGTGCCTTGACAAACTTTTTAAAATCATGAAGTCAAGACATGTAGCACAGCCTCCTTATCTTTTAAAATATGTATAAAATCTCTAGATGTATCAGTCACCTTGTATCACAATATAAAATTTGTGATCCCATAATTGTGATCCCAATTATGCAAATACAGAATTGTCATCCCTAATTGGTGAGCCTAGAATTAAATAATTTTAAGAGGAAAAGATAAAAGTTATTTGGCCACATTAATACTTAACCAAAAGACTTGTCAACATTGAATACAGAAAGCTAAAATGAGATCTCATTTCAAATATTGTTGTTATTCTTGTTTTTTTCTTCACTAAGGGAAGAAAGAATCAGACTTTCTTTGTGCTAGGAATTCAGGGATGATTTCTATGACTTGTGGTTTTGTTTGGTGATTTTTTTCCCCTGAGAGACAGGTTACTTGAAACCATGAGTGATTTTTTTCTAAATCCATCCCCCTGTGGTATGCATGTGTGCTTTTTCACTCATTACAAATATGGGATAAGCCCAGAGCATAGAACTTGAACTTAAAATTTAGGTATATAAGAAACCAATGAAAAATCTTGGTGCCATTTAAAGACCATTGTTTCCTATAGGTATTCACAGCGAGTAATAGTACAAAAGAATGTTGTAGCTATTTTGGAATAGAGCCAAATGAACTTGTGTTTAATTCAGTTCACGTATTTTTGCTGGACTATTCAAAGTTACTGTAAAAAGTGAAATGAATTTACCAAATAGATTTATTTTCTTTTTAGATTGTTTAAGAAATTCTTCTAAATTATTTTGAAATTTAAAATGCATGCTTCTTAGTATAAAAGCAGCATGTTCACTGTACAAGAATTATATAACAGAGGAAACATATATTTGTTTTCTGTTTAGCATTCTTTTGTGTAAATGTTAATCTGTACTAAAGATCTCATCTTTTTCTCTCTATAAATACTATTTAATTCCTAAGAAGAAATAGAATTTTAATTTCTTTTGTACTGGGATCATCATTTTTGATTATATTTAAAACCTGTTAACACAAGAAACAAGAAAAAAAGGTAAAAATATACAAGTAAGCCAAATGGAAAAAGCAAGAGAGTTACAGAAAAACATATATTTCTGCTTTATTGACTATGCCAAAGCCTTTGACTGTGTGGATCACAATAAACTGTGGAAAATTCTGAAAGAGATGGGAATACCAGACCACCTGATCTGCCTCTTGAGAAATCTGTATGCAGGTCAGGAAGCAACAGTTAGAACTGGACATGGAACAACAGACTGGTTCCAAATAGGAAAAGGAGTACGTCAAGGCTGTATATTGTCACCATGTTTATTTAACTTATATGCAGAGTACATCATGAGAAATGCTGGACTGGAAGAAACACAAGTTGGAATCAAGATTGCTGGGAGAAATATCAATCACCTCAGGTATGCAGATGCACCCTTATGGCAGAAAGTGAAGAGGGGCTAAAAAGCCTCTTGATGAAAGTGAAAGTGGAGAGTGAAAAGGTTGGCTTAAAGCTCAACATTCAGAGAACGAAGATCATGGCATCTGGTCCCATCACTACATGGGAAATAGATGGAGAAACAGCGCAAACAGTGTCGGACTTTCTTTTTCTGGGCTCCAAAATCACTGAGATGGTGACTGCAGCCATGAAATTAAAAGACGCTTACTCCTTGCAAGGAAAGTTATGATCAACCTAGATAGCATATTCAAAAGCAGAGACATTACTTTGCCAACAAAGGTTCTCCTAGTCAAGGCTATGGTCTTTCCTGTGGTCATGTATGGATGTGAGAGCTGGACTGTGAAGAAGGCTGAGCGCCGAAGAATTGATGCTTTTGAACTGTGGTGTTGGAGAAGACTCTTGAGAGTCCCTTGGACTGCAAGGAGATCCAACCAGTCCATTCTGAAGGAGATCAGCCCTGGGATTTCTTTGGAAGGAATGATGCTAAAGCTGAGACTCCAGTATTTTGGCCACCTGATGCGAAGAGTTGACTTATTGGAGAAGATTCTGATGCTGGGAGGGATTGAGGGCAGGAGGAGAAGGGGACAACAGAGGATGAGATGGCTGGATGGCATCACTGACTCGATGGATGTGAGTCTGAGTGACCTCCGGGAGTTGGTGACGGACAGGGAGGCCTGGCGTGCTGCAGTTCATGGGGTCGCAAAGAGTCGTACACAACTGAGCGACTGATCTGATCTGAAGCCAAATTCCACCAATAACACTATCATCCAGGTATAATAATTATTCAACATGTTGGATACATATCTTTCCAGAGTCTTCTCAATTACTAAATTATTATCAGAAATAATAAGGCTCTTAGTTTATTTGTGAATTAAAATGCATCGAGTCTGTGCTTTCTAAAGGTGTACATTTTTTATTTCCTCCACCACTTTACAGATTACTGTGCTCAGTTGCTCAGTCATGTCCTACTCTTTGTGGCTCCATGGACTATATCCCGCCAGTCTTCTCTGTTCATGGAATATTCCAGGCAACAATCCTGCAGTGGGTTGCCATTTCCTTCTCCAGGGGATCTTCCCGACCCAGGGATCACACCCAGGTCTCTTCTGTCTCCTGCATTGGTAGGCGGGTTCTTTACCTTCACATATTACTAAGAACTATTAAAAAAAAATTACCTTTAAGAAGCTCTTAGTTAAGTAGAACAGTCAGACAAGCAAATAGCTGAAGTCAGGCAAGCAAATATTGTGAAGGGTACTTCACAATATTCTGTAGGAGTTTGAGAAGTGACACCTACTGAGCCCAGAGGGACATGGGGAGCTTTACAGAAGAGGTGATACTTGAGCTGAGCCTTGAATAAGGAGCAAAGGGTTTAAGATTCAGGCAAGGCAGAGCAGATCATTCCAGGCAAGCAGCCTGTGCAAAGGCTGGGAGAGGATGTTTTAGGGAGCCATAGGAGGTCAGTATGGTGAGGATGAAAAATAACTCTTGAAAAAGAGGCCTGGCTCTGCAATGTCCTGAATGCTCAAAGGAGTGTAGGCTTTATCTGGTAGATCATCAGTTCAGTTCAGTTCAGTCACTCAGTCTTGTCCGACTCCTTGTGACCCCATGAATTGCAGCATGCCAGGCCTCCCTGTCCAGCACCAGTTCCCAGAGTTCACCCAAACTCATGTGCATCGAGTCAGTGATGCAATCCAGCCATCTCATCCTCTCACCCCTTCTCCTCCTGCCCCCAATCCCTCCCAGCATCAAGGTCTTTTCCAATGAATCAACTTTTTGCATGATGTGGCCAAAGTATTGGAGTTTCAGCCTCAGAATGAGTCCTTCCAATGAACATCCAGGACTGGTCTCCTTTAGGATGGACTGGTTGGATCTCCTTGCAGTCCAAGGGACTCTCAAGAGTCTTCTCTAACACCACAATTCAAAAGCATCAATTCTTCGACACTCAGCTTTCTTCATAGTCCAACTCTCACATCCATACATAACCACTGGAAAAACCATAGCCTTGACTAGATGGACCTTTGTTGACAAAGTAATGTCTCTGCTTTTGAATATGCTATCTAGGTTAGTCATAACGTTCCTTCCAATGAGTAAGCATCTTTTAATTTTATGGATGCAGTCCCCATCTGCAGTGATTTCGGAGCCCCCAAAAATAAAGTCTGACACTGTTTCCACTGTTTCCCCATCTATTTGCCATGAAGTGATGGGACCGGATGCCATGATCTTAGTTTTCTGAATATTGAGCTTTAAGCCAACTTTTTCACTCTCCTCTTTCACTTTCATCAAGAGACTTTTTAGTTCCTCTTCACTTTCTACCATAAGGGTGGTGTCATCTGCATATCTGAGGTTATTGATATAGGAATCAATTTAAGGAATGTGTATGTGTGTGTGTGAGATGTATACGTATTGTAAGAAATCTACAGTCTGTGGATGGTGACTTAGATTTGGTCCCTACAGGAATAGCCTGAGACTGGGATTCTTGGGAATCAGGGAAGAATGATAAAATGAGTGAAAAAAAGCTAGGTGTGGCTGTGGACTCAACAGGAAACTGTTTCTGTCGGATCCCATGGAGACGGGCACAAACTGCACCCAGAGTTAGTCCCATCCTGAGACTAAGGGGTAGCCTTTAGCCCCCAGTTCACTAGGCCTGGGTTTCAGTGGGGGTGGGGTGGGTAGAGCTAGAATTGGACTAGAGCATTCCTTAGGAGAAGGGAGCATTAGTCAATGTGCACAACAGCTGGTAGGTAGGTGCACAAACAGCTAAGTTGGAGCAGAACACCAGCTACACCTGTTGCAGAAAGCTCTAATATAGCTGCACAAATGGATTCCCAATAAATGTTTCTGTCCCTTCCTCTGAAAATTTGGAACCATGACCTGTCTATGTCTTTGTGACACTTTAAATTGTTAGAATGATTCTTTCTGGCCTAAGGTAGTGTGCTCATCTCTCTGATGGGCTACAAGAGAGAATGTGCTATCTACAAATACAAACTTGGAATTGGAGAAATCACATCTCAACATGTAAGAATGCTAAATAACAGTGGAAGAGTAAAGGTTTCTATGATGCGGCAGCACATGGACTCTCAAAGGATTATAAGGCTAAGAGGCAAATGAGTGCTGTGACTTCAGTTAAAGACATGTCTCAGCTTATTTAGAGCACCCTCTCTCTGACATGGTCTCAGGATTCTTGAGGAATGACGTCAGCTTCATCTGCCTTAGCTTACCTGCAGTGTGTATAGGATATGGGCGTGGAAGCAATGATGGCTGCCTCTTAACATGATATGCTCATTCAATCATTCCACAAATACTATGTGGCATGTTATTCTAGGGGACAGAAATATTGTAATAAATAGCATAAAATCCCTGATTGTGGGGTGGGGTAGGCACTTACATTTTAGATGAGGAGGTTAAAGAAAAATTATTCATGACATTTGTTAAAAATGTAAGGCACACTTTATTAGGGGAACTACAACAGGATTTTGTGATAAGTTCTATGGTAAAAATTAAACAGGATAGCAACCTGAGTGTCTGTTGAGTGGATAAAGATGTGATATATATGTATATATATATTAAAAAATAAGCCATAAAGTAGGAAATCTTGACATTTGCAACAACATGGATGGGCCTTGAGGGTATTGTTGCTGTTTATTCACTAAGTCATGTCCAACACTCTGTAACCCCATGGACTGTAGCCCTCCAGGCTCCTCTGTGCATAGGATTTCCCAGCAAGAATACTGGAGTGACTAGCTATTCCCTTCTCCAGGGGATTTTCCTGACCTAGGTATTGAACCCGTATCTCCTGCATTGGCAGGTGGATTCTTTACCAATGAGCACCATCCAATACCCTTAAGAATATTATGTTAAGTGAAATAAGTCAGAGAAAGACAAATACTATATGATCTCACTTATATGTAGAACCTAAAAACCAAACAAATGAAGCTAAATGAAGCCCTAACACCCAATGTGATGGTATTTGGAGAGAGGGCCTTTGGGAAATAATTTGGTTCAGATAATAAATTAAGGATGGAACCCTCATGATGGGATTAATGCCCTTTTAGGAAGATGCACCAGAAAACTTGTTCTATCTCTCTACCAAGTGAGGACACAGGGAGAAGATGGCCATATGCAAGCCATGAAGAGAGCCCTTATCAGAACCTAACCATGCTGTCACCCTGACCTTGGATTTCCCAGTCTTCAGAATTGTGAAAAATAAGCTTCTGTTTTTTAAACCACTCAGTCTATGGTATTAGTTATGTCACTCCAAAATAACTAAGACAAAGATAAATGTATGAAATAGTTGTATAGGAGAGGGCAACAGGAATGAATTAGAGAAATTAGAATTGCTAGTTAACACTAAGGGTCCATTTGAGATTGCACTGAATACATTTCAATTGAGACCTGCTATCCTGAGAGGTTTTTGTTTTGTTTTGTTTTGCCATGCTGCAAGGCATGTGGGATCTTAGTCCCCTGGTCAGGGATCGAGCCTGCGCTCCCTGCATTGGAAACATAGAGGCTTAACCACTGGATGTATAGGGATGTCCCAAGAGGGTTTTCACCATTTACCTTTCTCTGTGCAGCTGTGAAATCACAGGTAATCATCTTTTACTGCTCACACAGTAAGGGCTGATGCCAGAAAGACAACTAAGCAGCTGTTACATGTCCAGCCACAGTGGAGACTCAGAGATAGATGAAATAAACAAAGTAAGAAGCAGCGAACCATAGCCCCAAACTCAATAGCAGAGCAGCGTCTGCGGTTGACTGAAAACCACAAACCGACTAGATCAACTGACTTTAAGCCAAGAAGTTTCAATGTTGGGATGTGCTGAATCCAGAAAAGCATGGATAATGGATTGCTTACTCATTTTTTATCTTCAGTTTGGCACACTGTAGAAATATGAAATATGTCTGGGTGGAGTCATTTTTAGGAACAGGGACTTTCTAACTATTAACATTAATCCAAGAGTGAATCTTCATATATACAGTCAATCCTTAGTATTCACAGATTTAATATTTGTGAATTCACCCATTCACTAGAGTTTGTGATCCCCAAATTAATACTTACCGTGGTTTTATAGTCGTTTGTAAACATGTGCAGAATGGTGAAAAATTAGTCTTCTTACATGCACATTCTTAGCTGGGATCAAGCAAGGTTACACACTGCCATCTTGTTTCAGTTCTCATATTAACAATTAATTAGACCTTTCATTAAACATTTAGTGTCATGTTTTTTGCATTGTTGTTTTTTCGGTAATTTCACTATTTAATACGGCCCACGAGTATAGTGGTGTTCCTAAGTACAGAAGACTGGTATGTGTCTTATAGGGAAACACGTGTGTTGCATAAACTTTGTTTAGGTGTCAGTTTTAGTGCTGTTAGCTAGGAATTAAAAATTAATTAATCAATAATATTATTTTTTTTAAAGTGTCTTTAAACAGAAACACACATAAGACAAGGTTAAGTATTGATTAGTTGGTGAAAATGTTATGACTAGAGTCTTAGAGGAACTTGACCCAGTATTTCTAATGGGAGCAGTGGTTCAGTATTTGCTAATGCAGTGTTTATTTGTGACTTTATAACACAGAGCTACTGCAAACAATGAGAATCAGTTGTATCTGCTAGGTCATTCAATTAACCATATTATAACTTTCAGAAATGCAGAGCTCATGGTCTATCCCATTTTCCCAGTCACCTTCCCCTGTCCTTTATCCTGCTGGGTTTCCTGTGCGCTCAGTCCTGCAGGCACCTTCCTCCCTCAGCAGGTTTCTTCCCTCTCCCATAAACACGGAATATTTGCAGGGCCATCTAGGCACTGGAGTCACCACTGGGATTTTATGACTATATGCTCTTCTCAGTAATTTTTAAAAGAAGCCTTTTAAAAAGTATTTTAAAATACTTTTTATAAAGTACTTTTTATAAAGTATATTTAAAAATACTTTTTATAAAGTACTTTTTATAAAGTATTTCATCTCTTTGATGTCCTCACCCTTGGATTGTCTTGTCCCTTGCCCTTGGATTGTCTTGATAGTCTTGACTGTCCCTTCCACTATCCCTCCCTGCCCTATGCCTTGTAGAATCCCCTTGCCTTTTTCAGTGGCTTTGGGCACGAGGGTGTTAACTTGGTTAGCATGAACAACAGTATCCAGAATTTCCTTTCTAGTATGTCTGGTTATGATGGGATATAAGAAATACCGTTGTAGGAGAGTTGAAGACTACAATTTTATAGCTTACACACATTGTCCCAGTTACTCATTCAAACACAAATCTAGGTTTTCCTGTGAAGGGCTTGTACCGATGTGATTAAAGTCTTTAAACAGTTGACTTTGAATTAGTCAAGATGAAGATTATCCTAAGTATACATGACTTAATCAATTAGAAGGCCTTCAAAAGAGGGCTTAGGTCTTCCCTGACCTGAGGGAAAAACAAGGAACAACTTCTAGGTCTGTAATTGTGTTCCCTTTCCCCTGGATTTCTGGTTTTTACTCATTGACAACAAGCTTCACACTGTGCCCTTGAGCTCTACCCCAGTTGGGATGTTCCTTTTCTACCTGTCTGCTCTCCTGACTTCAGACTTACTTAGCCAGTCTCCATAATTGTATAAGTCAATTCCTTGTTTAAAGAAACAACAACAAGCTCTCTTAATATATATGTATTGGACTTCCCTGATAGCTCAGTTGGTAAACAATCCGCCTGCAATGCAGTAGACCCCAGTTCTATTCCTGGGTCCATAAGATCCACTGGAGAAGGGATAGGCTACCCACCTCAGTATTCTTGGGCTTCCCTTGTGGCTCAGCTGGTAAAGAATCCACCTGCAATGCAGGAGACCTGGGTTCAATCCCTGGGTGGAGATCTCCTGGAGAAGGAAAAGGCTACCCACTCCAGTATTCTGGCCTGGAGAATTCCATGGATTGTATAGTCCATTGGGTCGAAAAGAGTCGGACACGACTGAGCAGCTTTCACTTTCACTTTCATATATCTGCTACTAGTTTTGTCTGGTTGAACCCTGATTGATATACTTCCCATGTTGTAGATGCCCTGCCCTGTCATCCTCTCTTCTTCTGTAATTATTTCATGTTTTTCATACAGTATAGGATAAATATTCAAATCCTGGCTCTTTCACTTTCTGGAAGTACAAATTTAGGGAAGTTACTTGAACTTCCTGACTCTCAACTTCTTCATCTATAAAATGAGAATGTTCCTAGTATATATCTTATGGACGTGGTGTGAAGATTAAATTAGTTAATGTGTATAAAGCAGTTAAAATAGTACTTGTGCTGTGCTTAGTCGCTCAGTCGTGTCCAACTCTTTGTGACCCCATGGACTGCAGCCCTCCAGGCCACTCTGTCCATGGAGATTCTCCAGGCAAGATTACTGGAGCGGGTTGTCATGCCTTCCTCCAGGGGATCTTCCAACCCAGAGATTGAACCCAGGTCTCCTGCATTGCAGGTGGACTCTTTACTATCTGAGCCACCAGGGAAGCAAAATAATAATATCTAGCATATTAAAAACCATCAATAAATATGATTTCAAAAAAAATATGATTATTGCTTAGAGAATTGTATTTATTTCTTTTAGATCTCCAGCATCGTGGAGATCCAAAGGAAGCTGAAGACATAGTTCTTTCTATGATAGGTTATTGAAAAATATTGAACATATTTCCCTGTGCTATATAGTCGACCTTTGTACTTTGTTTTATATACAGTGGTGTATATATGTTAATCTTATACTTCTGACTTATCCATCCCCTTTCCTCTTTGGTAACTATAAGTTTGTTTTCTACATCTGTGAGTCTGTTTCTGTTTTGTAAATAAGTTCATTTGTATTATATTTTAGATTTCCTGCATAAAGTGATATCAAACAATGTTTGTTTTGCTCTGGCTTACTTCACTTAGTATAATAATCTCTAGGTTCATCCACGTTGCTGCAGACATCAATATTTTATTCTTTTTTATGGCCAAGTAATATCCCATTGTATATCTGTATACCACATCTTTGTCCATTCATCTGTTGATGGACACTTAGGTTGCTTCCGTGTCCTAGCTAATGTAAATAGTGCTGCTATGAACATATCTTTTTCAGTTAGAGTTTTCTCCAGATACCTGCCTAGGAGTAGGATTGCTGGATCATATAGTAATTTAATTTTTAGTTTTTTGAGGAACCTCCATACTATTCTCCATAATGGCTGGGCCAGCTTACATCCCCATCAACAGTGTAGGAGGGTTCCCTTTTGTTTACACCCTCTTGAGCATTTATCATTTGTAAACTTTTTGAAGATGGGTATTTTGATCAGGGTGAGGTGATATCTCATTGTAGTTTTAATTTGCATTGACAAATCATTTTAGGATTTTATAATGTACTTGGGAAGAGAAGACAAATATATAGTTATTTATTTCCTGAATCAAAAATAAAAGAAAAGATGTAATAGATTGGATTGCGTTTAGAGGAAGAGTGGATATAACGTGAGATGTGTAGTCCTCTGAGAGAGGGCAGATACTCAGGCTCTCTGCTCTTCTTTTTACCTCTCTTTCTTAATTTCTCCCAAATAGAGAAATTATTAATCTGGATAGTTAGAGTCAGGGACTCTGGGTCACATTTATTGGTAAACTGTGGTCAGTGTGCATTACAGGGTCCCATGTTTGTGTCCCATGTACTGTCTCTATTCTGCCCTGACTTCAGAAGTCATAAGTGGACTATTGGGATAAGTCCTGCTCACACACTGGTGTCAACTTCCTATTTCTACAGGGTGACTCCCACAAGACAAGATATGTTCACCTGAGCTCTCTATCTCTTCTTTTGTATACACTTTATTAAGTTCACTTTTTCATTCAGTTTCTGTTCCATGTAATTTGTAAAAAAGTGGCTATAGCATGAGATTTGGGTTTGAAGGTTAAGACCATAGGAAGGCAAGCCTTGATAGCCAGACTCTCTACACTGAGATTTTAGGAACAGGTCCAGCTAATTCCATGGACTGAGGAGACTGGCAGGCTGTGGTCCACACGGTTGCAAAGAGTTGGACTGAAACAACTTAGCACGCTCCAGCTAACAAGAGATAGATACTTTGTGTCTGGTACCTTACATATAGTAGGTAGTCTATGTAGATATTCAGCCAATATACAAACATGGCAACAGATGGATTTGGAAAAAAAATAAAATATGTAGTAATATCTTCTTGAATAAATGCGTATTTAAGGGTTGCAATCTAACAGCTCCTAGACAGCATATTAAAAAGCAGAGACATTACTTTACTGACAAAGGTCCATTTAGTCAAAGCTATGGTTTTTCCAGTAGTCATGTGTGGATGTGAGAGTTGGACCATAAAGAAAGCTGAGCACTGAAGAATTGATGCTTTTGAACTGTGATGTTGGAGAAGATTCTTGAGACTCCCTTGGATAGCAAGGAGATCAAACCAGTCAATCCTAAAGGAAATCAGTCCTGAGTATTCATGGGAAGGACTGATGTTGAAGCTGAAGCTCCAATACTTGGGCCACTTGATGCGAAGAACTGACTCATTTGAAAAGACCTTGATTCTGGGAAAGATTGAAGGCAGGAGGAGAAGGGGACAACAGAGGATGAGATGTTGGCTGGCATCACTGACTTAATGAGTTTGGGCAAGCTCTGGGAGTTGGTAGTGGACAGGGAAGCCTGGCGTGCTGCAGTCCATGGGGCTGCAAAGAGTTGGACATGACTGAGCTACTGAACTGAACTGAATCTAACAATTCAGGAGATCTTTAAGGGACTTCCCTAGTGATCCACTGGTTAAGACTCTATACTTTCAATGCAAAGATCTCTGAGAGATCTTTTATTTCCTTTCTTCTTTCTGTGAGTAGATATCAGAGAGATATCTCATTCAATAGATATTTGAAGAATTAGAATGTGGGTGCTTGGTTCAATCAGTCAGGGTTTTGGAGGAGGAGATATTTTGTTCTATTTTGCTTCAGTCCATTGTTTCATCAAAAAGAACTCATATAAACATTACAGTCTTATTCTGATTGACAAACACACAGAGATTTCGCATGGGTGAAGTATCTAAAATAAAACAGATATAATACACATGCACCTACACAATTTATAACAAGACTGTTAAAAGTTAAATGTGTCTTGATTTTTGAGAACTGAAATATTTGCTTTTCTGTCAGTGCCATGGACAGCTCCTTAATGATGGAAGCATTTTGGCTTTCAGAGAGATGCTATTTCTTTGCAATGCTACCTCTTTGGGGAACAAATATGAAAAATAAAGCTTGTAATTTTACATGAATAAAAAAGAAATATGTACTTTGTTTTTTTTTTTGGCTTTGTCTTTTGCTGTGTATTAGGTTGGTGTAAAAGTAATCACAGTTTTGCATTGTTGAACGTTGCCATGTGATAGTGAAACACATTCTTAAATGTGGTTATGCTATACATCATTTTAACCTGCACTTCTCACTTTATGCCTTTTTGCTAATGACTTATTACTTGCTGTGTACTGTATACATATCTTAGACTATGGAATTGATATTAGACAAAAAGCAAATTTGAGTGATTTTCTCATTTGAATTCAGAATGGGTCATAAAACAGTGAAGACTTCTTTGCAACATCAACAACACATTTGGCACAGGAACTGCTAACATACAGTGCAGTGGTGGTTCAAGAAGTTTTGCCAAGGAGACAAGAGCCTTGTAGTTGAGAAGCACAGTGGCTGGCCATCAGAAGTTGACAACAACCAACTGAGAGCCATTATCGAAGTGGATTCCCTTACAACTACATGAGAAATTGCTGAAGAACTCAACATCAACCATTCTATGGTTGTTTGGCATTTGAAGCAAATTGGAACGGTGAAAGAGTTTGATAGTGTGTGCCTCATGAGCTACCTGAAAATAAAAAAAAAAAATCATTGTTTTGAAGTGTTGTCTTCTTTTATTCTGCTGCTGCTGCGTCGCTTCAGTCGTGTCCAACTCTGTGCGACCCCATAGATGGAAGCCCACCAGGCTCCCCCGTCCCTGGGATTCTCCAGGCAAGAACACTGGAGTGGGTTGCCATTTCCTTCTCCAATGCCTGAAAGTGAAAAGTGAAAGGAAGTCACTCAGTTGTGTCCAACTCTTGCGACCCCATGAACTGCAGCCCACCAGGTTCCCCTGTCCATGGGATTTTCCAGGCAAGAGTACTACACAACAGCAACGAATCATTTCTTGATTGGATTGTGACATGTGACAAAAAGTGCATTTTATATGACAATCGGCAATGAACAGCTCAGTGGTTGGACCAAGAAGAAGCTCCAAATCACTTACCAAATCCAAACATGCACCAAAGAAAGGTCACGGTCACCATTTGGTGGTTTGCTGCTGGTCTGATGCACTACAGCTTTCTGCATCCCAGCAAAACCGTTACATCTGAGAAGTATGCTCAGCAAATCAATGAGATGGATTGAAAGCTGCAATGCCTGCAGCTGGCATTGGTCAACAGAATGGGCCCAGTTCTTCTTCAAGACAATGCCTGACTGCAGAGCATGTCGCATAAGCAACACTTCAAAAGTTGAAGAGATTGGGCCACAACTTTTGACTCATCTGCCATTTTCACCTAACCTCTAGTGAACTGACTGCCACTTCTTCAAGCATCTCAACAACTTTTTGTAGGGAAAGTGCTTCCACAATCAGCAGGATCCAAAAAATGCTTTCCAAGAGTTCATTAAATCCTGAGCACGGATTGTTATGCTACGGGAACAAACAAACTTCTTTCTCTTTGGCAAAAATGTGTTGGTTATAATTGTTCTTGCGCGCCATTTAAGAGCGCCCCGCCGGCTGCGTCGCGCACTAAGAGCGCCCCGCCGGCTGCGTCGCGCACTAAGAGCGCCCCGCCGGCTGCGTCGCGCACTAAGAGCGCCCCGCCCTGCGTCGCGCACTAAGAGCGCCCCGCCGGCTGCGTCGCGCACTAAGAGCGCGGCCGAGAGGAGCTACCCCACGACCGAGGAAGGACAGCGGTGAGGGCCAGCGCACTAACCACGGCCGAGAAGAGCTACCCCAGGACCGAGGTCAGGAAGGGCTGCGGTGAGGAGAGACCCCTCGTCCAAGGTAAGGTGCGATGGCTGTGCTTCGCTGGCCGGGAGCAGCCAGGAGCAGCCGGGATGAGATACCCCACGCCCAAGGTAAGAGAAACCCAAGTAAGACAGTAGATCTTGAAAGAGGGCATCAGAGGGCAAATACACTAAAACCATTCTCACAGATAACTAGTCAATCTAATCACACAAGGACCACACCCTTGTCTAACTCAATGAGATTAAGCCATGCCCGAGGGGCAACCTGGGATGGGCGGGTCATGGTGGAGAGATATGACAGGGTGTGGTCCGCTGGAGAAGGGAATGGCAAACCACTTCAGTATTCTTGCCTTGAGAACCCCATGAACAGTATGAAAAGACAAAATGATAGGATACTGAAAGAGAAACTCCCCAGGTCAATAGGGGCCCAATATGCTACTGGAGATCAGGGGAGAAATAACTCCAGAAAGAATGAAAGGATGGAGCCAAAACAAAAAGAATACCCAGCTGTGGATGTGTCTGGTGATAGAAGCAAAGTCCGATGCTGTAAAGAGCAATATTGCATAGGAACCTGGAATGTCAGGTCCATGAATCAAGGCAAATTGGAAGTGGTCAAACAAGAGATGGCAAGAGTGAATGTTGACATTCTAGGAATTAGTGAACTAAAATGGACTGGAATGGGTGAATTTAACTCAGATGACCATTATATCTACTACTGTGGGCAGGAATCCCTCAGAAGAAATGGAGTGGCCATCATGGTCAACAAAAGAGTCCGAAATGCAGTACTTGGATGCAATCTCAAAAATGACAGAATGATTTCTGTTCGTTTCCAAGGCAAACCATTCAATGTCACAGTAATCCAAATCTATGCCCCAACCAGTAATGCCGAAGAAGCTGAAGTTGAACGGTTCTATGAAGACCTACAAGACCTTTTAGAACTAACACCCAAAAAAGATGTCCTTTTCATTATAGGGGACTGGAATGCAAAAGTAGGAAGTCAAGAAACACCTGGAGTAACAGGCAAATTTGGCCTTGGAATACGGAATGAAGCAGGGCAAAGACTAATAGAGTTTTGCCAAGAAAATGCACTGGTCATAGCAAATACCCTCTTCCAACAACACAAGAGAAGACTCTATACATGGACATCACCAGATGGTCAACACTGAAATCAGATCGATTATATTCTTTGCAGCCAAAGATGGAGAAGCTCTATACAATCAGCAAAAACAAGACCAGGAGCTGACTGTGGCTCGGACCATGAACTCCTTATTGCCAAATTCAGGCTGAAATTGAAGAAAGTAGAGAAAACTACTAGACCATTCAGGTATGACCTAAATCAAATCCCTTATGATTATACAGTGGAAGTGAGAAATAGATTTAAGGGCCTAGATCTGATAGATATAGTGCCTGATGAACTATGGAATGAGGTTCGTGACATTGTACAGGAGACAGGGATCAAGACCATCCCCATGGAAAAGAAATGCAAAAAAGCAAAATGGCTGTCTGGGGAGGCCTTACAAATAGCTGTGAAAAGAAGAGAAGCGAAAAGCAAAGGAGAAAAGGAACGATATAAACATCTAAATGCAGAGTTCCAAAGAATAGCAAGAAGAGATAAGAAAGCCTTCTTCAGTGATCAATGCAAAGAAATAGAGGAAAACAACAGAATGGGAAAGACTAGGGATCTCTTCAAGAAAATCAGAGATACCAAAGGAACATTTCATGCAAAGATGGGCACGATAAAGGACAGAGATGGTGTGGACCTAACAGAAGCAAAAGATATTAAGAAGAGGTGGCAAGAATACACAGAAGAACTGTACAAAAAAGAGCTTCAAGACCTAGATAATCATGATGATGTGATCACTGACCTAGAGCCAGACATCTTGGAATGTGAAGTCAAATGGGCCTTAGAAAGCATCACTACGAACAAAGCTAGTGGAGGTGATGGAATTCCAGTGGAGCTATTCCAAGTCCTGAATGATGATGCTGTGAAAGTGCTACACTCAATGTGCCAGCAAATTTGGAAAACTCAGCAGTGGCCACAAGATTGGAAAAGGTCAGTTTTCATCCCAATCCCAAAGAAAGGCAATGCCAAGGAGTGTTCAAACTACCGAACAATTGCACTCATCTCACACGCTAGTAAAGTAATGCTCAAAATTCTCCAAGCCAGACTTCAGCAATATGTGAACCGCGAACTTCCTGATGTTCAAGCTGGATTTAGAAAAGGCAGAGGAACCAGAGATCAAATTGCCAACATCCGCTGGATCATGGAAAAAGCAAGAGAGTTCCAGAAAAACATCTATTTCTGCTTTATTGACTATGCCAAAGCCTTTGACTGTATGGATCACAATAAACTATGGAAAATTCTGAAAGAGATGGGAATACCAGACCACCTGATCTGCCTCTTAAGAAATCTGTATGCAGGTCAGGAAGCAACAGTTAGAACTGGTCATGGAACAACAGACTGGTTCCAAATAGGAAAAGGAGTACGTCAAGGCTGCATATTGTCACCATGTTTATTTAACTTATATGCAGAGTACATCATGAGGAATGCTGGACTGGAAGAAACAGAAGTTGGAATCAAGATTGCCGGGAGAAATATCAATAACCTCAGATATGCAGATGACACCACTCTTATGGCAGAAAGTGAAGAGGGGCTAAAAAGCCTCTTGATGAAAGTGAAAGTGGAGAGTGAAAAGGTTGGCTTAAAGCTCAACATTCAGAAAACGAAGATCATGGCATCTGGTCCCATCACTGCATGGGAAATAGATGGGGAAACAGTGGAAACAGTGTCAGACTTTGTTTTTCTGGGCTCCAAAATCACTGCAGATGGTGACTGCAGCCATGAAATTAAAAGACGCTTGCTCCTTAGAAGGAAAGTTATGACCAACCTAGATAGCATATTCAAAAGCAGAGACATTACTTTACCAACAAAGGTTCGCCTAGTCAAGGCTATAGTCTTTCCTGTGGTCATGTATGGATGTGAGAGCTGGACTGTGAAGAAGGCTGAGCGCCGAAGAATTGATGCTTTTGAACTGTGGTGTTGGAGAAGACTCTTGAGAGTCCCTTGGACTGCAAGAAGATCCAACCAGTCCATTTTGAAGGAGATCAATCCTGGAATTTCTTTAGAAGGAATGATGCTAAAGCTGAAACTCCAGTATTTTGGCCACCTCATGCGAAGAGTTGACTCATTGGAGAAGACTCTGATGCTGGGAGGGATTGAGGGCAGGAGGAGAAGGGGACGACAGAGGATGAGATGGCTGGATGGCATCACTGACTCGATGGATGCGAGTCTGAGTGACCTCCGGGAGCTGGTGATGGACAGGGAGGCCTGGCGTGCTGCGGTTCATGGGGTCGCAAAGAGTCGGACACGACTGAGCGACTGATCTGATCTGATCTGATAATTGTTCTTATTTTAATTAGTAAAGATGTGTTTGAGCCTAGTTATAATGATTTAAAACTCATGGTCTGAAACTGCAATTACATTTGCACCAACCTAATATATCCATTAGGGCTTCACAAGGAGAAGGCAATGGCAATCCACTCCAGTACTCTCTCCTGGAAAATCCCATGGGCGGAGGAGCCTGGTAGGCTGCAGTCCATGGGTTTGCGAAGAGTTGGACACGACTGAGTGACTTCACTTTCACTTTCCACTTTCATGTCTATGGGGTCGCACAGAGTCGGACACGACTGAAGTGACTTAGCAGTAGCAGCAGCAGGGCTTCACAAGAAGAGGGATACTGACCAAATCTTGCTGCCCTTGAAGTTTTGAAAAGATATATATATATATATATATATATATATATATGTTATTGTTTAGTCATGTCTGACTCTTTGTGACCCCATGGACTGTAGCCCTCCAGGCTCCTCTGTCCATAGGATTTCCCAGGCAAGAATACTGGAGTGGGTTGCCATTTCCTTCTCCAGGGCATCTTCCCTATCCTGGGATCAAACTGCATCTCCTGAATCGGCAGGCAGATTTGCTACCACTGAGCCAAGAGGGAAGCCCATACACACACACACCCACACACACCCAACCCAACACCCCCCCCCCCCCCACACACACACACACATACACACAGGATACTACTTGTAGTTTTTGGCCCCTTTTGCAAAAGTTCAAATATGCTGAGCTATGTAGCTTTTTTTGTACAAATTATAGGCCTAAATGGCCTCCTTTTCCACATTCAAACCCAAATCTCCAGATTCATTACTCCAAAGAAATAAAAAACCACACATGCAAGTCCTAAGGGAAATAAATCCAGAGAGAGAAAGAGAAAGAATGTGTTTACTTTGAGGCCTAGGGGTGTGCACAGCAAAATTTCTGGGGGCAGGATAAGAGTCCTGAGCCCATGATGATATAAGAATGTGGAAAATGAATTTCAAATTGCTCAACAAGTAACATTTCTAGATGAAAATAGCAGAGGAGGAATGCTACCTTTGGGTGATATGATCAGAGAAAGCTTTTTGATGGAGATGGAAACTTAAACTGGGTTTTAAAGAATGTGAAAAGCTCTGATTGATGGAGAGAAGAGGGAGAGAAATTTAGGCAAAGGTAATCTATAAACTCAAATTCTATTCTTTGTGCATTCTCTAAAACTGACGCCCGAGGCAGCCGTTTATTTGGAAGTTGATTCCGGGAAGCACAATGGGGAAGTGGGTGAAAGAGAGATAGGGTAATGAGGAGGGCCAGTAAGGAACATGTTAGTGAGCCTATTACCACTGTGGTCAAATGGAACTCCGTCCACTGGGGATTCTATGAGCAAAAAATATGGAACCTGCTTCAGAATTGTTTCACCAGGGGCCAGGGAAACAGAGGCATTTATCTACCAGGTCTCATACTCCCCATTGGTTGAGGGTTGTATGTCTAATATTTTTGTTTGTACCTGCTCATGGCTCAACTAGCTCTTGAGGAACCAGAGAAAACCCTCAGAAATAGGGTTTCAAAATGCAGAAACAGTGTTAGAGTTGTTGAAAATGGCAGATTATGGGACTTCTCAGCTCCATAACCATGTAAGCCAATTCCTATAACAAATCTCCTCATATATATGAGGAGATATTTGTATACATAGAGGCTTCCCGGGTGGCTCTGCTGGTAAAGAATCTGCCTGCAATACAGGAGACCTGGGTTTGATCCCTGGGTCAGGAAGATCCCCTGGAGAAGGAAATGGCTACCTACTCCATTAATCATGCCTAGATAATTCCATGGACAGAGAAACCTGGTAGGCTATAGTCCACGGGGTCACAAAGAGTCAGAGGGACACGACTGAGCAACTAACACACACACACATACAGGTGTATTTATAGATATACTATACATAGGCTAACATCATGGCATCTGGTCCCATTACTTCATGGCAAATAGATGGGGAAACAGTGGAAACAGTGTCAGACTTTATTTTGGGGGGGCTCTAAAATCACTGTAAATGGAGATTGCAGCTATGAAATTAAAAGACGCTTACTCCTTGGAAGGAAAGTTATGACCAACCTAGACAGCATATTAAAAAGCAGAGATATTACTTTGCCAACAAAGTTCTATCTAAGCAAGGCTTTTCTGGTAGTCATGTAAGGATATGAGAGTTGGACTGTGAAGAAAGCTGAGCACTGAAGAATTGATGCTTTTGAACTGTGGTGTTGGAGAAGACTCTTGAGAGTCCCTTGGACTGCAAGGAGGTCCAACCAGTCCATCCTAAAGAGATCAGTCCTGGGTGTTCATTGGAAGGACTGATGCTGAAGCAGAAACTCCAGTATTTTGGCCACCACATGTGAAGAGTTGACTCATTGGAAAAGACCCTGATGCTGGGAGGGACTGGGGGCAGGAGGAGAAGGGGACAACAGAGGATGAGATGGCTGGATGGCATCACCAACTCAATGGATGTGAGTTTGAGTGAACTCTGGGAGTTGGTGATGGACAGCGAGGCCTGGCGTGCTTCGATTCATGGCGTCTCAAAGAGTCAGACACGACTGAGCAACTGAAATGAACTGAACTGAACTGATACATAGGCTTCCCCACCAAGGAAGCCCGTATGTATATAGGAATTGGCTTACATGGTTATGGAGCTGAGAAGTCCCCTAATCTGACATTTTCAACCTGAAAGAACCAGAAAAACTGGTGGCATAATTCAGTCTAAGTCCTAAGGCTGAGAATTTGCAAGGCGGGGGTGGGCAGGTGGTCTGACGATGAAGGTCCCAGTCTGAGTCCAGAAGTCCAAGAACCGGGAGTACCCATGTTCAACGGTCAGTGGAGATGAATGTTTTAGCTCATATATATCTTGTTTCTGTTTCTCTGAAGAACCCTGAGTAACACCATGGCAAAGTGCACTTTCTGAAGCTATGCCCAATGGGAAGATTTTCTCTTGCTTCTGTCTTTCAGGATTTTGTGAGTCGAATTCAGTTATGTCTCCCAAATGGTATATTGGAGTCCTAACCCCTAATACCTGTGAATGTGACCTTATTTTGAAATAGGGTCTTTGCAGATATAATGATTAAAATGAGCTCATACTGGACTAGGGTGGACCCAAATACCAGTGGCAATTGTTCTTTCAAGGAGAGAGATTTGGAGACAGACATACAGGAACAAGACCATATGAAGACACAGGTAGAGATTGGAGCTATGAGGCCACAGGTTAAGGAATGTCAAGAATTGCCAGCAACAATCAGAAGCTAGAGAGCCAAGGAAGCTTTCTCTCCTAGAGCCTTCGGAGGGAGAATGCCCTGAGCACACATTGATTTTGGTCTTCTAGCCTCTAGAACTGTGAAATAATATATTTCTCTTGTTTTAAGCCACCCAGCTTGTGGTACTTTGCTATGACAGCCCTGGAAAACTAATACACAGATCATTCCTGAGTGGTACTACGGTACAGTTAGAGTGTATTTTCAGCTTGCATCCATCCATCAGTCAAACTCAGCTGCTTTCTCTGGTAGTGCTGATCATAAAGGACCCTACTACCCACAATGTGATGTAGGTATGAGCTGAGAAACAGCTGCCATTACAATTGTGGTAAATGATGTGTAGTTCTGGGACACCTGTTGGTGTATTTTTAGTGTCCTTTGGCCTTGATTGTAACTGTTCATAACTGATTCCGCTTTCATCTTACAACTGATTGCAGCTGGGCTGCCTGACCATATGTCTTGATAAGACTGACAGAATTCAGCTTAGGATGGGCAGTTCTTGCCACATGTTCACTTGATGTCATATAGTCATATGTCTTTTCACTACCAGAGCCCAACAGTGTACCAAAACCTGTTTATCAAATGGTGTACATATTGGCTGTGGACGGTGTGGCCTTGCTGCAGGCCTTAGAGTGTCTACGTTGTGATTTTTCCATTGTGGCTTCCCTAAACTCTGCCTGTTGTCTTCTCCCATCAGATATATAGTTAGCAACCTAGCGTCTGCTGGATCATATGGTCCAAGCAGCAGGTCCTACTGAAAGCTGAAATCTTTCCTTGTAGCCCAGTAAATAGATTGAGCATAATTTCCAGGTATAGCATGTGCTGCCTCCATACTCAAGAGACCAGCAAGTTTTATGCTTCCTTGTTATTGCTGGGAGAAGCAAGATGCAATAATTTGTCCTTTGCTTTCATATAGACGTTCTTTTTAGGTCTCAGACCATTTGCCTCTTAAAATCTTCACTGATGTGGAAGGATCAATGTTATAAACATTTGTGGTGCTGTCACAGGATTCTTCTTCATCGGGATCCAACCAGTCTTTCAGTTAATGGGTTTCAGGCCTAAGAACTGCCTCAGGTTTAGTAACTAGGGAAAAGGCTCTGAGTTTTCATTGAGACGAGTGACTCCATCCTTCTGTTTATCCACTGTGATTACTTCTGATTATATCTATTTAGCAATGTGTTTGTTGGTAGCTCAGCTGGTAAAGAATCCACTTGCCATGCAGGAGACCCCAGTTTGATCCCTGGGTCAGGAGGATCCCCTGGAGAAAGGATAGGCTACCCATTCCAGTATTCATGGGCTTCCCTGGTGGCTCAGACAGTAAAGAATCTGCTTGCAATATGGGAGACCTGGGTTTGATTCCTGGGCTGGGAAGATCCCCTGGAGGAGGGCATGGCAACCCACTCCAGTATTTTTGCCTGGAGAATCCTCATGGACAGAGTAGCCTGGTGGGCTACAGTCCATGGGGTTGTAAAGAGTTGGACATGACTGAGCGACTAAACACAGCACTATCTATGTTGTTGGTTGCCCACTTACCTTATACCTTATACCTGTGAATAAAATATTTTATAAGACATCTTCATAGAAGTCTGCTTCTCCTGGCTCTCTTTCCAGCATTTCTATCCTTTGTGGCAGTTATTCCCATCTTGTTTTGTCAGTAAAGTGCTACCATCTGGCTCCTCTGCTACTTCATGATCTTGTCATCTTCATTGACACTAAGGGCTTTGTTCTGTAATAATATTTCTTACCGTTAGGAGAACAGCCACAACTGAACTTTTCAATGATACTGGTGCCATTCTCACCAGCACATTTATTTCTTTGGTAAACGGAAAGCTCTTTAAGTCTTCCCATAGAATAGAACTGGTTTATAGGTTGTTAGGCCTGAAAGGTATATTCATTTTTGAATACTTTATTCTCTGATTCTTTCTTCTTCCTCCACAGTCAGTGCACTCCAGCAGACCTAGCACGTATGCTTCGTGTAGTGTGGGCCGCAACTTTCTTCCAGCTGCCAAGAGTCATCTTAGCAGATATTAGTAACATCTCCTATGGTCTTTGCTAGGGTGTTAAATTCAGTACCATAAGAGAGTACTCTCCTGTCTTTATCCATCTTTATATTTCACCTCCTTTAGTACAGCAATCTCATTTTCCTGTCTCAAATGTGCTCTCTTGGCTCCAGCAGCTCATGTTGGGTTTGCCCTGCATTCTCTGAGTATATAGTTCCTTTCTTCTCTTAGCACGCCCAACAATTCCTCCGGTGAGAGTTATGCTGAGACAGGGGTAGATCCTGGGAGAGTCTACTTCCTAGGGCCATTTCGGGTACCCACCATCTTAGGCTGAGTTTCCTGGAAATGTATCTAAGATGAAGGTTTGTGTGGGGAGTTCCTTCAGGGAAAAAACTTTTAAGGAAGTACAGGAAGCAGAACTTGATAGAGGTAGACATTCCACTGTGATGAAACTATAACAGAAGTTTCAGGTGATCCTGCAGGAATCACTGAAGCTGAGACAGATCTTTAGAGTTATCACACACTGATGCAGGGGGAACTTTTTCTTTTTTTAAAATAATACTTTGCATTAGCCAGACATTTGGTATAGTCTGCCTTTGGGCAGTGACTATAACCTTGGATGATGAGGTGTCCCTTTGATAGAGGGCAATTTGGAGAAAGAGATGTGGCTATGAGATATCAGCAACTACACTTCCAGCAAGTCACAAATGAGCACCTGGTCCTGATAAGGACACCCAACAGCACACTGGTGTAAAGCATAACACGTATCTTCATTTATCTAAGACAATAATTAGAATATAAACTGTAAAAGAATAGGGATGTAGCCTGTCCCATACATTGCTATATATCTAGAATTAGAACAGATTGGCCTGGTATTTACTCAATAAGTATTTGTTGACTAAATGATTGAACTAAATGAGCAATTAAAGCCTATTTATAGGTGGCACATTTTTTAAACTGACAATCACTCGGCACATCATAGGGAATACAAATAAATGAAAACGTAAATAGGAAAGCACACCAAAGTACATTTCTACTCTCATCCCAGTACAAATCCCTAACGAGGTTTGTGAGTGTTCTGAAATTGAAACCATGTTTAATGCATTAAATGGAGTGATGAATGGCATGGGCAGTGTATTCATTTTTAGCCATGACCTTTGACTCTGATGTGAATTCTTAATGGACTGACTTGGTTGTAACTGGTGTTAAAGAGCATTAAGAGAGAGATTATAATTGGATCAGCTATCCTAGTTGGATTGACTCACAAAGACAAATTTGGTTTTGGACCTAGATCTCATTAATATTCACTTTCAACTGCCTTCCAACAGATGTCTGCTTTTGACTTTAAACATAGATTTTTCAAACATTTTTATGATACTATAAACATATAGAATCTTCTGGAACATTTTTAAACTACATTATATTAAATTTTGCCACTCTCACATATGGAGTGAGAGAAAAAATAAGTCTGAAATGTCATCTTGTCCACTCTTTAAATATTTCTAATGCAAAATGTCACAAAAACTCAACATTAAAAAACATTTACTTTTCCGCATTTTAACAACTGTCATGTGTGGGTTCAGGTTTACATCTGAAAACAAATGACCAAGTAATTATGAAAAATAAATATCAAGAATAACAGAAAAAAATGAGTTCTATGGACCTATTACCTAACTAAACAAGCATAACTGGGGATAATTATTTTAAAACAATTAAAAATCTATGGAATTTGCACTAAGGATATGCAACAAACGAAGAAACAGTTATTAAAGAAGATCTTAATTAGAACTTGGTAACAGTAGCAAGACTCTGAGTCACTTGGTCTATGACCCTTTCCCTCATTCCCACCCCCCAGCACAGCGGATTGAAAGTCAAATTCAAGAGAGTATGGCCAAGAAAATGGGTCTTTCTCTTTCCTAAAATCCTAGTTAAGGGATCTCTGTCTCACATGGAGGGATAGGCAGTCATTATTTCTTATACCTTCTCACTCTGAGTGCAAAGACTAAGTTCCTAGTGAGTGGCTGAGAGATCAGAAGTGCCATTCCTCCACCCAGCCTCCACTCAGAGGGAGGAGGCTCTCCCCTTGCACGACAGGCTGGGAGTCCAGGGGCCCTGATCACTTTCACCTGAACTCACTACTGGGGTGGAAATTCCATGCCAGGAGGAGCAAACTGAAAAGATCAAAGGCTACCACTCCTGTTCAGTGCCCAGAGTATTGACTCAGAATTTTTCCACAAGGGATAAACAATACTTAAAAGCAGACGTCTACAAAATGAAAGTGAAAGTTGCTCAGTCATGTCTGACTCTTTGTGACCCCATGGACTATGTAGTCTATGGAATTCTCCAGGCCAGAATATTGGAGTGGTAGCCTTTCCCTTCTCCAGGGGATCTTTCTCACCCAGGGATCAAACCCAGGTCTCAAGCATTGCAGGTGGATTCTTTACTGGCTGAACCACCAGGGTAGCCCAAGAATACTGGAGTGGGTAGCCTATCCTTTCTCCAGTGGATCTTCCTGACCCAGGAATCGAACTGGGGTCTCCTGAATTCCAGGTGGAGTCTTTACCAGCTGAGCTACTAGGAAAGCCCCTCTACAAAGTGTTTCCCAAAGGAAGTGACTTCATTTGAAACAAAGTTGGGGGGATTTCAAGCCTCAAATACAATGGAGATTTTTGGTCATAAGCAATTAAGATGAGGTTGGTATGTCTATAAGAGACCTAAACCAGAAGCCATCTGGTTTACCAGAGAGAATCAGCAGAAGACACAATTAAGAAGAGCCCTCCTGGGGCCAGAACAAACCTCAAAATCTGTCCGTCAAAAATATTCCTGAAAATCATATCCAATTCAATTACATCAGACTGTAGAACAACTTATGCCCCAAGAATATGGTCAAAGATAGTAGAGCAATCAGTTAGCAATTAGTGAAGCCTAAGAACTTGGTGTGATGCCAAAGGAATAATACCCTCTAAGAGGAGGGTCAGAGAAATAGTTAAAGAGAGCACTACTGAAACCACTGTCATCCCAGGGTGACTGTATGCATGCCCAAAGCTGCTCCCTCTGAAGAGCAACATCAGAGGTTTCATAGTGCACGATAGTAGACTTTACTAAAATCGTCTATCCAAGACATTAAACAAACAAACAATAATAACAAAAACACAAGCTCCAGAGATGAGAGTGTATCCATATCCAGTATTCTAGAATATATTACTTAAAATGTCCAGTTTCAAGGAAAGATTATGAGACATACAAGGAAATAGGAAAGTGTGGGAGGTGGCCTCAAGATGGCAGAGAAATAGGATGGGGAGACCACCTTCTCCTCCACAAATTCATCAAAAAATCATTTGAATGTGGAGCAATTTCCACAAAACAACTTCTGAATGCTAGTGAAGGATCCCAGGTACCCAGAGAGGCAGCCCAATCTCTTCAAAAGGAGATAGGACAAAATATAAAAGAAACAGGAAAGTGTAACCCACTTGGGAAGAAAAAGCAGACCACAGAAAATGCCTGTAACCCAAGACAGTTGATTTGAATCCACATGAAAAAACAGAGGGCTGGTAAAGGTAATCATGTAATTGTAAAAGACAGTATAAATGCATAGTTCTTTTCGTATCTTAACTGATCCAGGAGCAATTATAAAAAAAAAATGTACATAATTGTATTTTTGGACCTATAACACATAGAAATGCAATGTATTTGCCAATAGCTGAACAAAGAAGGTGGGTGGGAGCAAAGCTGTATTGGAGTAAAGAAGAGACACCAGATGGTAACTTGGATACACAGGAGCAAGTGAATAGAACTGGAAATGGTAAATAAGAAGGTTAATATAGCAAATTCTATAAATATGTACTCGTTTTTTTTTTTTTTTCAGATTCTTTAATAGACATAAAATGAGTAAATATTAATTTATGTAATATAATAATTATAATGATGTATGTTGGATTCAAAACACATATATGTAATATTTAGAATAATAGCACAAAAATTGGGGAAGAGATAATAGCTGTGTATAAGAATAACAGTTCTATATCATGCTGCAATTAAATTAGTATAAATCTGAAGTTGATTCTGATTAAGATGTATATGATAAGCCCGAGAGCAACCACTCGGAGAAGGCAATGGCACCCCACTCCAGTACTTTTGCCTAGAAAATCCCATGGACGGAGGAGTCTGGTAGGCTGCAGTCCATGGGGTCGCTAGAGTCGGACACGACTGAGCGACTTCACTTTCACTTTTCACTTTCATGCACTGGAGAAGGAAATGGCAACCCACTCCAGTGTTCTTGCCTGGAGAATCCCAGGGACGGGGAAGCCTGGTGGGCTGCCGTCTGTGGGGTCGCACAGAGTCGGACACGACTGAAGCGACTTAGCAGCAGCAGCAGCAGCAGCAGAGCAATCACTAAGAAATAACTTTTTAAAAAAGTGAAAAAAATAAATAAAGGCAGTCATGTGAAGATGGAGGCAGAGATTGGAGTGGTAAAGTTACACACCTCAGAATGCCATGGATTGCCAGCAACCTCAGAAGCTAGGTAAAGAAGCTAGATAAAGAACCTGCCTGCCAATGCAGGAGACGCAGGAAACAAGAGTTCAATCCCAGGGTCAGGAAGATCCCTGGAGGAGGGCATGGCAACCCACTCCAATATTCTTGCCTGGAGAGTCCCCTGGACAGAGGAACCTAGTGGGCTACAGTCCATGGGGTTGCAAAATGTCGGACAAAACTGAAATGATGCATGCACTCACATGCACAGAAGCTAGGAGCAGGCAAGAAAAGGTTCCTCCTCTGGCCTTCAGAGGGAGTGTGGCCCTGCCAACAGCTTGATTTGAATTTCTAGCCCCTCAATCTATAAGAAAATAAATTTCTGTTGTTTTAAGCCACCCAATTTGTGGTAATTCATGATAGCAGCCCTAGGAAACTAATACCGACATCTAGAACTGTAGTTGAATGTTTTTGAAAATGGGTGCTGGCATATTATTTTTTCTAAAACTAAGAAGTAACATCTCAGAAAAACTTAATGCATTGTTTTGTATTGAGTTGTGTCCCCCATGTGTTTGAATTCTAACCCCCAATACCTCAGAATGTGACCATGCTTGAAAATAGGGTCATTATGGATGTAATCAGTTCATTAAGATGAGGTCGTATGGGGCCAAGTCCAATCCAATATGACTGGTATCCTTACAAAAGAGGGCATGTGGACACAGACTGGCATTCAGTGAGAACACCACGTGAAGGCTGGCCTTACACTGCCACAAGCAAAGCAGGAGAGAAGAGGCCTGCAATCGACCCTTCCCCAGCGCCATTAGAGGGCACACTATACCCTTGTAGCCTCCAGAACTGTGAGATAATAACATTTCTGTTGTTTAAGCCAGTTTGTAAACACTTGATTAAGGCAGTCCTCACAAACCGACACACTCATAATGCTATTTCCAAGTCAGGACAACTGTTAATTTTTTGGTTTATTTCCTTTCAGTTTTGTACCTATAAATTTGATCCACATTATCTTATGTGCACATATATACATATAACCTCCATCCAAACATTAGAGGCAGGTTCTTCTTAATAAAATTATCCCAAACTTGGAAATCAAGACTAGCGTGTGGCCTTCCAAACTCTTGCTAGAAGCTGTCTAGCAAGTTTGTCTGAGTCATCTGCCATTCCAAAGGAAAGTAATATTGACTTACAATTTACTATTGATTAAGGCTCAGTCTCTAATGAGTTACGTGTTAACTAAAGAAGATTAATAAGGTACAAATTACATTTTTTTCTAATAGAGACTCAAATGATTTTTGTCCTATAGAAAAGATAACCCCCAAAGGTTACATTTCATTGCTCTGTATCTAAATTAGTAATATTATTTCAGCTTTCTCTCCTTTTGTAGCCATCTTTCAAGTTCTCATATCCTCCTTTGAAACACGTTTGCCATCCTTCTAATTCTCTCATTAAGGAGTTTTAAAAAAACTTTGACATATATACACTTTATATTTGTGTATCACAATTTTAATTTTTGAAAATTATACTTTGAAATGCCTTAGAAGAGTAGTTCCCAAACTTTCAGAGTTTATGAAGAAGAAAATTTATTAAAATAAAATTAAATTGGATGACTGAGATAGAATTGCCAATTTTAATTTTCCAAGTAACGTCAATTTTAAAATTACAAACACAGAAAATCAACATTATTAATACCAACATTTCATAAAAGGTAGGGCATGGCCTTTTAACACCAAAAGAGTAGAATAAAACATAGCATAAGGTATGTATTAATAATACTATGAAAATTTGCCCCATTCTACTTATTTTTCTCATTGCACTGTATATTAGTGGAAATAAGCATAATTTAGGAAGCACTCCTTACAGGTGACTGGTTTCCTTTCTACTTGTGCAGTCTCTTATTTTGTCTTTACTAAGGACTCTCTGTGTCCTAACAAGAGCCTGCTATGTGGCAAAAGATCATTGATTATGTGCCAGGGAGGCATATTCTATACACAAACATGGTTTATGACATGAGGAAAAATATATTCTAGTGGAGAAAGATGCATTGAATAATCCCTCCAATGTAATTAAAATTGTAGTAAATATTATAAGGATAAAGGTTAAGTTTAATAGTGTGTCCCGAGTTGTTTCTCAGTAACCCCCCAGTGAAAACTTCTGCCTTGATAGAAGGGCTTAGAAAATTATTCTGAGATGCTTCTCTCAATAAAAGGAAGCCACTTTCCTCTCCTTGAAAGTTAAGTATGTGAAGGTGCCTGGTGGTAACAGATCACTGATGGTAATAGATCTTGACTTGCATAACCACCTGAGCTTAACAGGAACCCTCAGAAGGAGACGAGCCCTCCCACCTCTTCTTTCCCTTTCTCAACCATAGAAGAAAGGAGCTGGGCACTGAATGGTCCCTTCTAGATGAAATAAACAATTTAAAATGAGGTCAGTTCATGGTTAGTCTTTTTAAGAGCACAAAAGTGCTTTGTTGCAGTTGATAATAATGTTATATTGTTAATTAGCTCTAATGAGCTCAGCAGCTCCACAGATTGAGGCCCTAAGGCTGTGAAGCAGTCTTACAAGGAAGGAAGAAGGGCATTATCATGTGCTGCTGCTGTTAAGTCGCTTCAGTCGTGTCCGACTCTGTGCGACCCCACAGACTGCAGCCTACCAGGCTCCTCCATCCATGGGATTTTCCAGGCAAGAGTACTGGAGTGGGGTGCCATTTCCTTCTCATCATGTGCAAATCTCCCTTATTACAAACCTTGAGATAAATTTTGACTCGATTGAAAAAGTGTGGGCAATTTGGGCTTCAGGAGAATTTGTAAATAGTTGAGGAAGCCAGATGCTTCATGCTCTTCCATATAATGTCATGGAGAGTTAATGGGAAAGACAAGAAGTCAAAACTCAAAAATTGAAGTCCAAGGACACTTTCTTTGAACAAGGACTATGAAATTGGTAGAGGGACATACAGAAACATAGCCTAGGAACATAGACTCCTAGAGAGCACTGCTTGCTGCATATTTCAAGCATGAAAGTGGGTAATGGCTTTCTCTTTGTTATATAATCAGAGAATACTCCCTGTATGTTTGCATATCAATATAATTCAGCAAAGTAGAATTTGGTAGGTTTGGCAGAGGACTAGGACAGTGAATATCTTCTCATTCTTCTGCCATCCCAAGGTTTATCTGCATTCGACGGTAGTGTTCTTAGCTGGGGGATGAGCCGTATGGGTGAGGATCACCCAAGATTGGGATGAAAGTCTTCTATAAATTTCTGAGCAAGCTTGAGAGATAATTATTTATAATTTACTGAAAACCAGTTAGATAAGATATTTTGAGGACTAAAGGCCCATTTTTCACTCAGGGTAAGAAAAAGGAAGTTTGATGGAAAGTTTAGTAGTGTCAACTCTCTACTCCTCAGTAGACCACCAAAGAAGCCCATTGATCAACCGTGACTAAGTTTATTTGACTCATAGCTTGAGGGAGAACATCAACTTAAAAAAATAGTGATTGCTTCTTAAAATGGGGAAATTATGGAAGCATACTTACAGGGTTTTAGAGCCAACTCTGAGTTCTGCAAGACAGGCAAATTGTTAGGATTGGGCAGTTTATGATAACTTTGGATTTATGGGCACAGCAAGATGAAGGCCTTAAGGAGGGTTTTGATAAACACATTTTTAGTTTGGTAAGTAAGCTGTTAAGTTGGTTCACAGGCTTATCTTGGAAGCGAGTAATTCCTAAAGCGAGCAAGTACCTATTTTTGCTCTGGCCCATACTCTTGCCTGGAAAATCCCATGGACAGAGGACCCTGGTAGGCTACGTTCCATGGGGTCGCTAAGAGTCGGACACGACTGAGCGACTTCACTTTCACGTTTCATTTTTATGCATTGGAGAAGGCAGTGGCAACCCACTCCAATGTTCTTGCCTGGAGAATCCCAGGGACGGGAGCCTGGTGGGCTGCCATCTATGGGGTCGCACAGAGTTGGACACGACTGAAGTGACTTAGCAGTAGCAGTATTGTTTAAAATAGGGACAGGAAAATTTCCTTGGTCTCAGTATTATTTAACCTAAAAGTGGGAATTATGTTGCTTTTAGTTCTCCGGATTCCTGTTGGCCTTCCTCCAGCAGAAGCTGTAGGATAGACCATTATTACCTAGGGATGTGACAAATCAGGGTGTATGTTGGTGTTTGATGTATTGTGGTCATGTGAAGAGTTTCTGAGCATAGTCATTCAATCTCTATTAGGGACAGATTTGCTTGTTCATTTTGCTGAAGGATCATGTTTGGATCATTTGATGAAACAGCATCTGTACAGCAGAATTTAAGACTCCAGAATTCATACTTTTGAGAGTTGCAACATGGACAATTACTAAGAGGAAGACTGTGATACGATTGAACAAGCAGTTACTTCTAAGGCAGGAGCCAAGAGTGACCAAACTAAAATAAGAGAATACCAGTCTCAACCTGAAGAGGCCACACAATCAGATATGAGGATATTAGCCAAATTGCATAATTTTATGATTTAGATGTTTGCTTCCCAGATAGTTTTAGCATAGTACTCTGGATCTTTACTAAAAGATCCAGAGGTCTATAGTTATGTAAGTACAACATTTTCTCCTAAGTCCCATCTGAAAAGAATGTTTTTACACATGTTCCACTTTGAAAGATCTCTAGTTTGAACCACCTGTCCAAATTTATGAACCCCTGGGGTGAGGAATTGCTTCAGTAATATTGTCCTTCTTCTGCTAGTCTCTGTACCATTGCCCGTAGAATCTTGCCTACTTTTCAAGCCTCGTGTGAAGTGTGAAATAGCAAAAAAAGCAGTCTAAAATATTCCTTTGGTGGCTATTTTTTAAATCTAAATTGAAGCCCAGAATTTCTCCTTTTTGAATTAAATTATCTAAATGTCTGTTTTTTTTTTTTTAGAAGGGAAATTGATGGGTCAAAATGAACCCAGGATGATATTAAGAACTATTCTGAGGGCTGTCATCAGTTTACTGATATTACTGATCCCTGTTCAATTTATGAATTTCTGATTACAGTCAATAGTCTTTTGTGCTTCAGATGCTCATATATGGATATCAAGTAGAAAAGGCATGACACCCATCCCACTACCTGGTACCAGGCCAATTCTATTTGACATCCACATACGAGTATTTCCAGTGAAAGCAGAGTGGTTCCTCACAAGTAGAATTGGATTTAAATCACAAAAGACTATTGACTACAATCTGTAAATTGGACTGGGATGAGGATTTAGCTTAACTAACACCTTTCTTATAAGGTCTGTAAAAGCAAGGCAGCCCCTCAATGTACCCCATGATTCCCTGGATTTTTCTATGCTCTATTTCTATGAAAGCTGGATTGCAAAGACTAACTCCTCTGTAGATTTCTTTTTTCTATAGAAAAATGAACATTCCTTTCTGGGTTTGACATTTTAGAAACTTTAGATTTCTGTCTGGTCTATTGTGGTTTTGCCATCTAAATAAGTTGCTTGGTAGTTGAGTTCAGTTAGCAAAGATTATAAAAAGGACTGTGTTTTGTCTGATTTGCAACAAAGAAATGGTATCAAATGAAGCTGGGTAACTCCCAAAGTAAAATCTCCCATTAGAATATAATGGCTTTTGAAATGAAAAATTAGCATTGTGAGATAAAATTTTCTGTGTACTTCTTTATGTGTATCAGTTGTATTCCACATGTACAACATGGGAGTGGATAAAAGGACATATGTTGGTGCAAAGTTTCTGTATTTTTTCTGATGTGGCAAAACATTAAGTTTATATTTTAAGTTAATAAATTGTGAAAAGTGAAACATGTATATTATAATCCTTTAGAGCAACCAGTGTAAAAAATATGAGAAGGCCTGGTAAATAAAAAGCCAATAATTAAAATGGTTTACTAAAAAATACTTGAAATTCTAAAAAGTACAAAAAAGGGAAAACCAGAACAAAAGACAAAGGGATTAATAGACAAACTAATGCTGGGTTGTGGTAAGGAGCAGCGGCTGCACTTTGCTGGAGCAGCAGTGAAGAGATACCCCATGTCCAAGGTAAGAGAAACCCAAGTAAGATGGTAGGTGTTGCAAGAGGGCATCAGAGGGCAGACACACTGAAACCATAATCACAGGAAACTAGTCAATCTAATCATATTAGGATCACAGGCTTGTCTAACTCAATGAAACTAAGCCATGCCTGTGGGGCAACCCAAGATGGGCGAGTCATGGTGGAGAGATCTGATGAAAGATCTCCAATGGTAGTCCACTGGAGAAGGGAATGGCAAACCACTTCAGTATTCTTGCCTTGAGAACCCCATGAACAGTAAGAAAAGGCAAAATGATAGGATACTGAAAGAGGAACTCCCCAGGTCAGTAGGTGCCCAATATGCTACTGGAGATCAGTGGAGAAATAACTCCAGAAAGAATGAAGGGATGGAGCCAAAGCAAAAAGAATACCCAGCTGTGGATGTGACTGGTGACAGAAGCAAGGTCCGATGCTGTAAAGAGCAATATTGCATAGGAACCTGGAATGTCAGGTCCATGAATCAAGGCAAATTGGAAGTGGTCAAACAAGAGATGGCAAGAGTGAATGTCGACATTCTAGGAATCAGCGAACTCAAATGGACTGAAATAGGTGAATTTAACTCAGATGACCATTATATCTACTGTTGCGGACAGGAATCCCTCAGAAGAAATGGAGTAGCCATCATGGTCAACAAAAGAGTCCGAAATGCAGTACTTGGATGCAGTCACAAAAATGACAGAATGATCTCTCTTCATTTCCAAGGCAAAACATTCAATATCACAGTAATCCAAGTCTATGCCCCAACCAGTAAGGCTGAAGAAGCTGAAGTTGAACGGTTCTATGACAACCGACAAGATGTTTTAGAACTAACACCCCCAAAAGATGTCCTTTTCATTATAGGGGACTGGAATGCAAAAGTAGGAAGTCAAGAAACACCTGGAGTAACAGGCAAATTTGGCCTTGGAATACGGAATGAAGCAGGGCAAAGACTAATAGAGTTTTGCCAAGAAAATGCACAAGTCATAACAAACACCCTCTTCCAACAACACAAGAGAAGACTCTATATGGACATCACCAGATGGTCAACACCGAAATCAGATCGATTATATTCTTTGTAGCCAAAGATGAAGAAGCTCTGTACAGTCAGCAAAAACAAGACCAGGAGCTGACTGTGTCTCAGACCATGAACTCCTTATTGCCAAATTCAGACTGAAATTGAAGAAAGTAAGGAAAACCACTAGACCATTCAGGTATGACCTAAATCAAATCCCTTATGATTATACAGTGGAAGTGAGAAATAGATTTAAGGGCCTAGATCTGATAGACAGAGTGCCTGATGAACTATGGAATGAGGTTCATGACATTGTACAGGAGACAGGAGACAGGGATCAAGACCAACCCCATGGAAAAGAAATGCAAAAAAGCAAAATGGCTGTCTGGGGAGGCCTTACAAATAGCTGTGAAAAGAAGAGAAGCGAAAAGCAAAGGAGAAAAGGAAAAATATAAGCATCTGAATGCAGAGTTACAAAGAATAGCAAGAAGAGACAAGAAAGGCTTCCTCAGTGATCAATGCAAAGAACTAGAGGAAAACAACAGAATGGGAAAGACTAGAGATCTCTTCAAGAAAATTATAGATACCAAGGGAACATTTCATGCAAAGATGGGCTCAATAAAGGACAGAAATGGTATGGACCTAACAGAAGCAGAAGATATTAAGAAGAGGTGGCGAGAATACACAGAAGAACTGTACAAAAAGGATCTTCATGACCCAGATAATCACGATGATGTGATCACTGACCTAGAGCCAGACATCCTGGAATGTGAAGTCAAGTGGGCCTTAGAAAGCATCTGGGGAACACGTGTATACTGGTGGCGGATCCATCTCGATGTATAGTAAAAGCAATACAATATTGTAAAGTTAAGCAAAATGAAAATAAAAATAAAAATGTATATCATCTCAAAAAAAAAAAAAAAAAAAAAAAAGCATCACTACGAACAAAGCTAGTGGAAGTGATGGAATTCCAGTTGGGCTATTCCAATTCCTGAAAGATGATGCTGTGAAAGTGCTGCACTCAATATGCCAGCAAATTTGGAAAACTCAGCAGTGGCCACAGGGCTGGAAAAGGTCAGTTTTCATCCCAATCCCAAAGAAAGGCAATGCCAAAGAATGCTCAAACTACTGCACAATTGCACTCATCTCACATGCTAGTAAAGTGATGCTCAAATTCTCCAAGCCAGGCTTCAGCAATATGTGAACTGTGAAATTCCTGATGTTCAAGCTGGTTTTAGAAAAGGCAGAGGAACCAGAGATCAAATTGCCAACATCCGCTGGATCATGGAAAAAACAAGACAGTTCCAGAAAAGCATATATTTCTGCTTTATTGACTATGCCAAAGCCTTAGACTGAGTGGATCACAATAAACTGTGGAAAATTCTGAAAGAGGTGGGAATACCAGACCACCTGATCTGCCTCTTGACAAACCTATATGCAGGTCAGGAAGCAACAGTTAGAACTGGACATGGAACAACAGACTGGTTCCAAATAGGAAAAGGAGTACGTCAAGGCTGTATATTGTCACCATGTTTATTTAACTTATATGCAGAGTACATCATGAGAAATGCTGGACTGGAAGAAACTCAAGTTGGAATCAAGATTGCTGGGAGAAATATCAATAACCTCAGATATGCAGATGACACCACCCTTATGGCAGAAAGTGAAGAGGAACTCAAAAGCCTCTTGATGAAAGTGAAAGTGGAGAGTGAAAAGGTTGGCTTAAAGCTCAACATTCAGAAAACAAAGATCATGGCATCTGGTCCCATCACTTCATGGGAAATAGATGGGGAAACAGTGGAAACAGTGTCAGACTTTCTTTTTCTGGGCTCCCAAATCACTGCAGATGGTGACTGCAGCCATGAAATTAAAAGACGCTTACTCCTTGGAAGGAAAGTCTTGACCAACCTAGATAGCATATTCAAAAGCAGAGACATTACTTTGCCAACAAAGGTTCGCCTAGTCAAGGCTATGGTCTTTCCTGTGGTCATGTATGGATGTGAGAGCTGGACTGTGAAGAAGGCTGAGTGCCGAAGAATTGATGCTTTTGAACTGTGGTGTTGGAGAAGACTCTTGAGAGTCCCTTGGACTGCAAGGAGATCCAACCAGTCCATTCTGAAGGAGATCAGCCCTGGGATTTCTTTGGAAGGAATGATGCTAAGCTGAAACTCCAGTATTTTGGCCACCTCATGCGAAGAGTTGACTCATTGGAGAAGACTCTGATGCTGGGAGGGATTGGGGGCAGGAGGAGAAGGGGACGCCAGAGGATGAGATGGCTGGGTGGCATCACTGACTCGATGGATGTGAGTCTGAGTGACCTCCGGGAGTTGGTGATGGACAGGGAGGCCCGGCGTGCTGGGATTCATGGGGTAGCAAAGAGTCGGACACGACTGAGCGACTGATCTGATCTGATCTGATTATTTTGATACTTTGATACCATATCCAGACAATGGTAGTACAAGAAAATAAAACTATAGATCAATATCTCTCATAAAACACAGATGCAAAAATCCTCAAAAAAATGCAGTAAATTAAATTCAGCATAAAAAAGAACAATACTTAATGATCAAATGGAGTTTATCTTGGGAATGCAAGGTTGGTTCACCATCTAAAAATCAATGTTAACTCACCATACTAACAGACTTAAGAAAAGCCACATGATCATATCAGTTGATGCAGAGGAATCACTTGAGAAATTTAATGTCCATTCATGATAAAATCGGGGAAGGCAATGGCACCCCACCCCAGTACTTTTGCCTGGAAAATCCCATGGACGGAGAGGATCCTGGTAGGCTCCAGTCTATGGGGTCGCTAGGAGTTGGGCCCAACTGAGCGACTTCACTTTCACTTTTCACTTTCATGCATTGGAGAAGGAAATGGCAACCCACTCCAGTGTTCTTGCCTGGAGAATCCCAGGGACGGGGGAGCCTGGTGGGCTTCCATCTATGGGGTCGCACAGAGTCGGACACGACTGAAGCGACTTAGCAGCAGCAGCAGCAGCATAATAAAATCTCCTCACAAACTAAAAGGAAGATGGAACTTTTGTCATACAACAATGGGCATCTGCAAAAACAGTTAGCAGTAACCTAAAACTAACATACCCACATATCTTAAGCCTCCTGCATTGATGGATAAGTTCTTTACCACCAGCGCCAACTGGGAAGCCCACGCCTAACATATCTGGTGGTAATAAAGACTGGAACCGGTCTTCTGGAAAAATTTGGCAGTTAAACATATACCTATCACAGCTGATTCCTAGGTACTGACTTTAAAGCAAAAGAACTTATGTTCACACAAAAGCATGGATGTGAATGTTTATAACAGTATTATCCATAATTGCCCCAAAGGAGAAACAAACTAAATTTTCTTCAGTGGGTGAATGGATAAACAAACCTTGGAATACATTGCAACTATAAAAAGAAATGGACTACTGACACACACACCACACAGCATTGTAGTTGTATGTTTTATATTAAGCTAAAGAAGCCAATCTTTAAAGTTTAAATTTACATGACATTCTGAAAAGGACAAAACTATTGGGACAGAGTAATAGCACTTAACCAAGCTGACATGTGAGGTGAGAGTGACGACCTCCTGAATAGTAAGAAGGGATTTGGGGGGAGTTTTGGAGTTGCTCTGTATCCTTTTGTGTGGCACGTACAAGAATCTGTACATGTGTGGAGAATTCCCTGGTGGCCTCCTGGTTAAGAATACACATTGTAACGTAGGGGATGTGGATTCAATCCCTGGTTGGGAAACTAAGATCCCACATGCCCTGAGCAGCTAAGCCCAAGATCTGCAACTAAAGATTTTGCACGAAACAACAAAGATCCTTGTACCACTACTAAGAACCAGTCTGACCAAATAAATAAATAAGTAAATGAATATTTAAAAACTATACTTAATGACCAAAGCATTATATTTTTGTTATTATTACTGTAGTAAATAATCTTTTGGATTATTTATTTATAAATAAATAAAAATTATTTATTAATAAATAATTCAAAGATTATTTATTACATAGCACAATTTAACAGTCTAAAATCTTAGGCTTAAGGTCTGGAAAAAACAATTTAAATCAGAATCTCCTATGATTTAGACTAGCATTAGAAAAGTTCATAAGGCTAAACACTTTAAAAAAAATCTGTCAATTCAATTTCTTTATTCAGTTCAGTCACTCAGTCATATCCGACTGTTTTCGACCCCATGAACCGCAGCACGCCAGACCTCCCTGTCCATCACCAACTCCCGGAGTCCACCCAAACCTATGTCCATTGAGTCGGTGATGCCATTCAACTATCTCATCCTCTGTCATCCCCTTCTCCTCATGCCTCAATCTTTCCCAGCATAATGGTCTTTTCCAGGTCTCTGAAAAAGATTTTGTGTCCCAAGACACATAGAACTAATGGGAAAAAAATTTTTAAATAGTAATTATTATAAATTAAACCCAAATCTTGTACTAATTAAAATATTGTTCAAACTTTTTTTTTTTACATAAAAAATAGCAAAAAGATGTGGGTAAAACCAGGGAAAAGATGTGGAGTTATTTTTAGGTTAGAATTACATCATTTAATGAAATTCCTTGCTGGTCCAATGGCTAGGACTCCACACTTTCATTACAGGAGCATGGGTTCTATCCCTGGGGAGCTAAGATCCTGCAAGCTGAGTGGCTTAAGAAAAAAAATAATTACATCACTAATTTGTTCAAAGCTTATCTATTTATCAAATATGTTTTAAGACCATTGAACTAATTTCAAAAGCTCTGAGTGTCTAGCTTTTCTTCTCCTTGGGGTCAAAGGTGATTAACCAAATTCATGGCTAAGCCTTTTCTTCTGAGTTACCATTTTAGCTGGGAAAACATACATAAGAAACACAGTTAACATATTCTCTCTCTTTTTAAAAAAATTCTTGACTACCTAGAGTACACACTTCTTGAGTGTGTAAATTAGTACAAAACAATATTTTAATGATCAATTAATCTCTAAGGTTTCACAAGAGTAGGGGAAAGGAGAAAGAAAGAAAGAAAAAGGAAAACATAGCTGGCTTTAGACAAATATAAAAGTATCATTGAGAAAGGCTAATTACCTCCTCTCTACAAGGAGGAAGTAGGCTTAGATATGGGAAAACCCATCTTCACCCTTAAACACTCTCAGGCTAGCATGAGTGTGCATATGCCCGCCCCCTCCCCACACCACCCCCCAACACAAACAGGGTCAAGATAAGGAGGAGAGAGGCAGAGACACGTGGAGAGAGGCAGAGACAGGCTGAGAGAGAGAGAGAGAGACAGATCGACTATGCCAGTATAAAGAGTGCCATGTGATCCAGGAATCTCATTCCTAAGCATTTATTTGGAGAAAACTATAATTCCAAAACATACTTGGCACGCCAGTGTTCATAGCAGCACTATTTACAGTAGCAAAGACATGGAAACAACCTAAATGTCCATCAACAGATGAATGGATAAAGATATATATATATATAATGGAATATTCACTTCAGTTCAGTCGCTCAGTCGTGTCTGACTCTTTGCCACCCCATGAATCGCAGCATACCAGGCCTCCCTGTCCATCACCAACTCCTGGAGTTCACTCAAACTCACGTCCATCGAGTCAGTGATGCCATCCAGCCATCTCATCCTCTGTCGTTCCCTTCTCCTCCTGCCCCCAATCCCTCCCAGCATCAAGGTCTTTTCCAATGAGTCAACTCTTCACATGAGGTGGCCAAAGTACTGGAGTTTCAGCCTCAGCATCAGTCCTTCGAATGAACTTAGCCATAAAAAGAATGAAATAATGTCACTTGCAGCAACATGGATAGGCCTGGATATTATCATACCAAGTGAAATAAGTCAGAGAAAGACAAATATATCATATCACTTACATCTGGAATCATAAAAAATGATACAAATGAACTTATTTATAAAACAGAAGCAGACTCATAGACATAAAAAGCAAACTTACAGCTACCAAAGGGGAAAAGGGTAGGGAGGAATAAACTGAGAGTTTGGGATTAGCAGATACAAACTACTATATATAAAATAGATAACCAACAAGGCCCCACTGTACAGGGAACTATACTCAGTATCTAGAAAATAACCTCAAAACTGAATCACTCTGCTGTATACCTGAAAATAACACAACATTGTAAATCAACTATGTTTGAATAAAAAAAACAGCAACTCAAGCCTTTGACAATTCTATCAAATGTACAATTTAAAACCCCAATATCTTTTGATCACTGAAGCACAAAAATAAAAAGGAGGATTTCTCCTTTGTTATCAAAGTGATCTCTTTTTTATGTTGACAAAACAGAATCTTGTAAGTGTTGCTTCCCTTTTTTTGAATGTACTTTTCAAATGAATAACCTTATTCTTGTTAAAATTTCCCAAAGTGGCCACTGGGTGTTAGTAATAGAATTATGCCAGGTACAGAAAAATGCATATGAAAGAAAACAGAAATCAAGGAGACACTCAGCCAGGCAGGCAAACTGATGGAGAAGATCCCATTAGAATTGCAATAATGACCAAAAATGATGGTTACGCAAACTTCCAATCTCTAGAAACTGACAAAAGAGTATTTGTCAGCAGCTGGGGTCCAGTGACCCCTCCATCTCTAGGTAGGCAAAACCAAATGAAGCACTTCTCAGGGATACAAAGAGCAGACTGAGGAAGGTCCTAATAAGATGTTGAAAAGGTGTCACAGGTCAAAGACTGTCCAAGGAATTTGATCTGTCAAGAACTACTGGACTTGGCAGTTCTTAGGGATGACTTGAGGCCTTGCTCTCCAGTTCATGACCCTCCTCTTCCTTAACTTGTCATACAGACTCAAACAGAAAGTGACAAGAGAAGACAGAAACAAACAGTAGCAGGTTCCACCATGGGGGAAAGATTTCAGTGGGGATGGGCCAATCAGTGATTGCATCTGGAGAACCGTTCACACCTTCTGATAAGTGATCAAGTTGTGCTATTTATAAAAGGTAGAATGAATGACTGCCTCAAAGTTTCACCTGACCATGTGCTTGGTTGTGTCCGATTCTTTGCAGCCCCATGGGTTGTAGCCCACCAGGATACTCTATGGAGTGAGGTACCACTTCTTACTCCAGGGGATATTCCTGACCCAGAGATGGAATCCGTGTCTCTTACATCTCCTACTTCGGCAGGTGGATTCTTTGCCACTAGCACCAACTGGGAAGCCCTCATCTGATAATAGAAATTATGTAATACATGGTTCTCAGTTTATCAGGGACTGGGGTTGCTAAGCATTTTTTGCTCATAAAGTCACATTAAGATTATAATTTTTACTTATTCATTTCGGTTTTTTGCCGACTGAGTAATTCGAGATTTGAATTCAATAAAAGGTTCTGGGGTATAAGAATACCATCTATGAAATACTTTAAAAGTGATAATAAACTTGTAGTGATATAAATATGAATTCAGTCTTGTCCCAATCTTGGAGAGATTTTCAGTCTAAATAGATAACTATTTAAAATAACAAGAGGGCATCCACATGTTGTTTTTGTCCTTCAGAAAATGAAGTTCCAGTTCAAATTATATTTACTATAGCTTCTGAAAAATATTTAAAATATAACATTACAAAAATGTTTTTCAATTCCCATTTTCTAAGAGGTTTTTATAAGGAATATGGTTGGATTTTGCCAATTGTCTGAGATTTTTTAATTTAATTAATTAATTTGGCTGTGCTGGGTCTCCACTGTTGCACGGGCCTTCTCTAGTTGCGGCGAGGGGGACTACTCTCTACCTGCAGTATGTGGGCTTTTCTTTGCCGTGGCTTCTCTTGCTGCTGAGCCAGGGCTCTCAGGCACTTCAGTGGTTGTGGATCCCTGGCTCTAGAGCACAGGCTCAATAGTTGCGGCACATGGGCGTAGTTGCCTGAGGCATGTGAGGTCCTCCTGGGCCAGGGATTGAATTGGTGTCTCCTGCGTTGGCAGGCGGATTCTTTACCACTGAGCCACCGGGGAAGCCCTATCTGAGATTTTTATCAGGAATATGATTGCCTTTTCTACATCTCTGGATATGATGTGATTTTTCTGCTTTAATAAATGTCTTAATATTGAATGGGCTTCCCTGGTGGCTCAGTGGTAAAAAAAAAATCTGCCTGCCAATGCAGGAGATGTGTGTTCGATCCCAGGGTTGGGAAGATACCCTGGCGAAGGAAATGGCAACCCACTCCAGTATTCTTGCCTGGGAAATCCCATGGACTGAGTGGCCTAGAGGGTTCTACTCCTTGGGGTCCATAAAGAGTTGGACATGAGTTAGCAAGGAAACAATGACAACATTGAACTGCTCTGCTGTTCCTGATATGAAACACACTTGCTTCTGTACTTCTTTATTACACTCTGGAACAGTTTTTTTAACATTGTATTTAGGATTTTGGCATCTGTATTCATAGACACTCTTTCAAGTTTCACTAGGCTAGCTTAACACAAACAAGAAATTCCTTCTTTCAGAAATGTTTGATAGAGTTTTTCTCCAAAATTATCTAGTCCTGTTGTCTTAGTTTGGGATGAAAATCTTCCCACTTTTTTCTTCAGTTCAGTTCAGTCACTCAGTCATGTCCAACTCTTTGCAACCCCATGGATAGCACTCCAGGCCTCCTTGATCATCACCAACTCCCGCAGCCTACTCAAACTCATGTCCATTGAGTTGGTGATGCCATCCAACCATCTCATCCTCTGTTGTCCCCTTCTTCTCCCATCTTCAATCTTTCTCAGCATCAGGGTCTTTTCAAATGAGTCAGCTCTTCGCATCGGGTGGCCAAAGCACTTTTTTCTTACCATTTCTTCAGTGCCTCCACAGCAATGTACTAAACATCTCTATCCAGAAACTCGAAAATAGTCTGCTGCTGCTGCTGCTGTCACTTCAGTTGTGTCCGACTCTGTGCGACCCCATAGATGGCAGCCCACCAGGCTCCCCCATCCCTGGGATTCTCCAGGCAAGAACACTGGAGTGGGTTGCCATTTCCTTCTCCTGTACATGAAAGTGAAAAGTGAAAGGGAAGTCGCTCAGTCGTGTCCAACTCTTAGCGACCCCATGGACTGCAGCCTACCAGGCTCCTCTGTACATGGGATTTGCCAGGCAAGAGTACTGGGGTGGGGTGCCATCACCTTTGTGGGCATTTACTGTGTTGAGCAGTGCATCTATGTGTGGGTCTAAGAATCTCTTCAAATTTCCTACCTCCTCTTGAAAAGTTTGGCAATTTTTGTTTTTCTAGTATATGATATGTTTGATCTGGATTTTCTAATTTATTGTCATAGAATATATGAGTATATTTCCCCTTATATGTCTAATAGTTTATTTTTTTCTTTTTATTTCCTGGTCAGGCAGTGATATATAAAACAAGATCTAAAAATGATACATTTTTATAATAATCGCTACTGCAAGAAGATCCAACCAGTCCATTCTGAAGGAGATCAATCCTGGAGTTTCTTTGGAAGGAATGATGCTAAAGCTGAAACTCCAGTATTTTGGCCACCTCATGCGAAGAGTTGACTCATTGGAGAAGACTCTGATGCTGGGAGGGATTGAGGGCAGGAGGAGAAGGGGACGACAGAGGATGAGATGGCTGGATGGCATCACTGACTCGATGGATGCGAGTCTGAGTGACCTCCGGGAGCTTGTGATGGACAGGGAGGCCTGGCGTGCTGCGGTTCATGGGGTCGCAAAGAGTCGGACACGACTGAGCGACTGATCTGATCTGATCTGATCTGAATGCTTACATAGTACTTCCAATTTATTTTGTTTTTCTTATACTATTTTATATAATTCTCAAAAAGCCCTTATGAAGTAGACCTAAACGGAAAGCTTATATCCTTTTAAAGATCCTATGCCAACTTCCTATATAGCATATTGAAATTTGATTTTGTGTCCTGCCATTATTTCTTTTTTTCCCCAAAGGGACATTTCTATCCACTCCCTCCCCCGCCTTTTCTCTTGTTTAGCTTAAGTATTTCAGTGTCTCCATAAGAAATAAATACTAGAGAGAAGAAATGAGGCCAAGAACAGCACCACAAAGGAAAAGATAGATAGTTTTTTAAAAAGAAATACCTCTTGCTGTCTTTTTTGTTTTGGAGCAAATGTTTACTTGTTAAATGAATGGCGTGAACATTCTAAATGCTCTTACAAGACAAAGCTAGGAAAAAATAGATGTACTGAAATTGTAAACATTATAAAATCTCCTTGGGTGGACAGGAACCAGAAGATAATATTCTCAAATATTTCTCTTAGAGAAGAGGTCTTGGAATTTAATTTGTGTAGATACAGAAGGCAGAACAAAACTCAGACAAGTTTCCCAGGAAGTAGATATTGAATAAACTTGAGGAAGAACTTTCTAGGAATTGGAGCTTCTGTCTATGAAGCTTCTATGCAAATGAACTTGGGCAAACTCTGGGAGATGGTGAGGGACAGGGAAGCCTGGTGCTGGCTGAAGCCTGGTGTGCCACAGTCCATGGGGTCGGGAAGAGTCAGACACAACTTGGCAACTGAACAACATCTGTGAAGAAGAGAGACTGCCCTCCTCACATAGGATGACCATATGGAATTTTGAGAGTGAAATCATATACTAATAATTGTAGTTTCATAATTAAAAAATATGAAATTGATAAATTGAAAAACAATTTCTTATTGTTGAACTTATATAATGAAAGTTTATTCAAAAATTTTAAAAATAAAATTCTTAGTAAAGATAAATCTATGTATATTAAAGCAAAATATGAAAACTAGTATGGATTATCCCTTATGACTATACATTGGAAGTGAGAAATAGATTTAAGGGACTAGATCTGATAGAGTGCCTGATGAGGTTAACATTGTACAGGAGACAGGGATCAAGACCATCCCCAAGGAAAAGAAATGCAGAAAAGCAAAATGGCTGTCTGGGGAGGCCTTACAAATAGCTGTGAAAAGAAGAAAAGCAAAAAGCAAAGGAGAAATGGAAAGATATAAACATCTGAATGCAGAGTTCCAAAGAATAGCAAGAAGAGATAAGAAAGGCTTCCTCAGTGATCAATGCAAAGAACTAGAGGAAAACAACAGAATGGGAAAGACTAGAGATCTCTTCAAGAAAATTAGAGACATCAAGGGAACATTTCTGCAAAGATGGGCTCCATAAAGGACAGAAATGGTATGGACCTAACAGAAGCAGAAGATATTAAGAAGAGGTGGCAAGAATACAAAGAAGAACTATACAAAAAAAGATCTTCATGACCCAGATAATCACGATGATGTGATCACTGACCTAGAGCCAGACATCTTGGAATGTGAAGTCAAGTGGGCCTTAGAAAGCATCACTATGATCAAAGCTAGTGGAGGTGATGGAATTCCAGTTGAGCTATTTCAAATCCTGAAAGATGATGCTGTGAAAGTGCTGCACTCAATATGCCAGCAAATTTGGAAAACTCAGCAGTGGCCACAGGACTGGAAAAGGTCCGTTTTCATTCCAGTCCCAAAGAAAGGCAATGCCAAAGAATGCTCAAACTACCACACAATTGCACTCATCTCAATGGCACCCCATTCCAGTACTCTTGCCTGGAAAATTTCATGGATGAAGGAGCCTGGTGGGCTGCAGTCCATGGGGTCACTAAGAGTCGGACAGGACTGAACTACTTCACTTTAACTTTTCACTTTCACACATTGGAGAAGGAAATGGCAACCCACTCCGGTGTTCTTGCCTGGAGAATCCCAGGGATGGGGCAGCCTTGTGGGCTGCCATCTGTGGAGTCGCACAGAATCGGACACGACTGAAGCGACTTAGCAGCAGCAGCAGCAGCACACACTAGTAGAGTAATGCTCAAAATTCTCCAAGCCAGGCTTCAGCAATACGTGAACCATGAACTTCCAGATCTTCAAGCTGGTTTTAGAAAAGGCAGAGGAACCACAGATCAAATTGCCAACATCCACTGGATCATGGAAAAATCGAGTTCCAGAAAAACATCTATTTCTGCTTTATTGACTATGCCAAAGCCTTTGACTGTGTGGATCACAATAAACTGTGGAAAATTCTGAAAGAGATGGGAATACCAGATTACCTGACCTGCCTCTTGACAAACCTATATGCAGGTCAGGAAGCAACAGCTAGAACTGGACATGAAACAACAGACTGGTTCCAAATAGGAAAAGGAGTACGTCAAGGCTGTATATTGTCACCCTGCCTATTTAACTTCTATGCAGAGTACATCATGAGAAACACTGGGCTGGAAGAAGCACAAGCTGGAATCAAGATTGCCGGGAGAAATATCAATAATCTCAGATATGCAGATGACACCACCCTTATGGCAGAAAGTGAAGAGGAACTCAAAAGCCTCTTGATGAAAGTGAAAGTGGAGAGTGAAAAAGTTGGCTTAAAGCTCAACATTCAGAAAATGAAGATGATGGCATCCGGTCTCGTCACTTCATGGGAAATAGATGGGGAAACAGTGGAAACAGTGTCCAACTTTATTTTTTGGGCTCCAAAATCACTGCAGATGGTGATTGCAGTCATGAAATTAAAGGACACTTGCTCCTTGCAATAAAAGTTATGACTAACCTATATAGCATATTGAAAAGCAGAGACATTACTTTGCCAACAAAGGTCCATCTAGTCAAGGCTATGGTTTTTCCTGTGGTCATGTATGGATGTGAGAGTTGGACTGTGAAGAAAGCTGAGTGCCGAAGAATTGATGCTTTTGAACTGTGATATTGGAGAAGACCCTTGAGAGTCTCTTGGACTGCAAGGAGATCCAACCAGTCCATTCTAAAGGATATCAATCCTGGGTGTTCTTTGGAAGGAATGATGCTAAAGCTGAAACTCCAGTACTTTGGTCACCTAATGCGAAGAGTTGACTCATTGGAAAAGACTCTGATGCTGGGAGGGATTGGAGGCAGGAGGAGAAGGGGACAACAGAGGATGAGATGGCTGGATGGCATCACCGACTCAATGGACATGAGTTTGAGTGAACTCCGGGAGTTGGTGATGGACAGGGAGGCATGGTGTGCTGCGATTCATGGGGTAGCAAAGAGTCGGACATGACTGAGCGACTGAACTGAACTGAGTATGGATTATCTATATTCAAATTATATAAGCATAGTTTTTGTCTTATTTGATTACTTTCTTTTTTAAAAAAAGTTGGAATTATTTGAATATTTTAGTCAGTGTTATATAGCTTTATAAATCTAGAAGTTATAAACCTTTGCATGTATTTCCCTGGAATATTTCACATGTATCAGCTCTATAATTCCTTTGTTTCCCCAAGAATCCACTGAGTGGCATGCTGAGTGCTTTTGGGTGCCCTGTGGGCTGGGGTGACTGTGACAAGAATTGTTGCCTCAGCCACACCCCACTGGCTGAACCATTGCTAAGCCAGCCGGGTGGCAACCACTAAGGTGGTATTCGTATGCATTTCCTTTTATTACTGAGTGTCCTGCACGATCCTCTTGGGAGACTGTTGTTTTCTTCATAGAAAGGCTTGGATATCTATTGGATTTAACCATCCATTCCAGTGGGACCTCTACTTCCTGCCCAAAATTTCAGTTTGTCCTAGCTGAGTCAGAGGTGAAGCTGGGAAATGTGGAATGCCACAAGATGCATCGCAACATTGTTAATGAACTATTACTAATAATACTGGGTTAAAAATGAAAAACCCAGGGCAAAAGCTAAACTGAACAGACCAACAATATGATGGAGTAAGAGGAGACCATCCTTGGCAACCAGCTGTGAAGATCTCAGACATGCAGAGCTGTTTTCTCTTTTATTAAGCATAAATTCTGTACGGGCAGAAAGAATTAAAAATAAAAATTTATGGAGTATTTTAAGTATGTCTAAAACGTCCTGCCTCTAGTGCTGTTTGCTTGGCGCATTATTCATCACAAGTTTGTCTCCAGCCCTGTCAGAGGCTGGAGACAGAGGAGACCTCCACGAAGAGAAGAAAGTTGGTGGCTGTTACTGCGTGGTGGCGCCGAGGGCCCTGTGCGTGCATCTGGGCTCGCCATCGGCTGGCCTTAAGCACTCAGTGTGTCCTTTTCTCCTCTGGAAAGTGGAGATGACAACAGTACCCATGTCACAAGCTTGCTACGAAGATTAAACAGCCCAACATTTGTGAAATAGCATTCGCTATGTAATTGTCAAATGAAATAAAGTCAGCTCCACAGCCTTGTGGGAGAGAAAAGGAAATGTGTTTTGCTCTACTGTGTTCTGTTCGTCAAACTGACTGTTGAGAGTTTCTCTTCACTCTCTACAAGGAAAGAATTGCTTTCAGTGCTAAAATAAGAATCCTATTTGATACGGTGACAGAGACACAATGACACGATTGCTGCTACTCTCAAAGGGCCCTTAATGCAAGACCATCTTGCTTGTGATTAGAAACTTAATTAAGGGCCTTTAGGTCCTTGCACTCTGGTTAGGAGACACTTTTAAGATCCTGAAACCCCCAGCTACCCAGGATACTTTCGGCAAAGAGCATCAGCCTTGGACAGTAAGTAGCAGCTTCGTGGAAGAAAATTAGAATGAGCTGAAAATCTCTTCAGACTCCTGTCATAGCTACAAGGGAGAGCAAAATGTTAGCACTGTAAACAGGACCGTGATTCATTATCATATGGCCTCGGAAATTATGGTCATGGAAACCAAAACACTGTACATAAGAAACCATATAGCAACACTGATATAAGGTAAGATTATGTCATTATTTTGGTTTTAAATTTAACTGCCTGTCATTCTGGGTTTATGTTAGCCCCATACCAGTGTGGGGCATTTCGTGGTTTTTTTTTTTTTTTCATTCTAGAATAAAATGTTCTTTAACTGAAAAACTGTTCAGATGAATCATAGCCTAGGAAGTACACGTGGGCAGCTCATAATAAAATAAAAGCATTACCTTTGCTAAAGCATCAGAATAATTTTTTTTTTTTTTTTAGCAAGATGCACTTTGCATTCAGTGGTAATTACTATGTTTTTAAAAACAGCAGTTGAAAAAAAGCTCGTACTCCTTATTACTGGCCTCTGACTCACCTGAATGTTGGTGCCTGTAGATCAGTGGTCTCCAGCCTTTTTGGCACCAGGGACCAGTTTCTTGGAACACCATTTTTCCACGGACTGGGGTGGGGGATGATTTCAGGATGATTCAAACACCTTATATTTATTGTGCACTTCATTTCTGTTATTATTATAATAGCTCCACCTCAGATCCAGTACTCTTGCCTGGAAAATCCCATGGACAGAGGAGCCTGGTAGGCTACAGTCCTTGGGGTCCCGAAGAATCGGACACGACTGAGCGACTTCCCTTTCACTTTTCACTTTCATGCATTGGAGAAGGAAATTGCAACCCACTCCAGTGTTCTTGCCTGGAGAATCCCAGGGACGGGGGAGCCTGATGGGATGCCGTCTATGGGGTAGCACAGAGTCGGACACGACTGAATCGACTTAGCAGCAGCAGCAGCCACCTCAGACCATCAGGTGCTAGATCCCGGAAGTTGGGAACCCCTACTCTAGATGATGCCAGATCGACTTTTTTTCGACAAAAACATCCCAAGATGGCACCCCACTCCAGTACTCTTGCCTGGAGAATCCCATGGATGGAGGAGCCTGGTAGGCTGCCGTCCATGGGGTCGCTAAGAGTCGGACAGGACTGAGCGACTTCACTTTCACGCTTTGGAGAAGGAAATGGCAACCCACTCCATTGTTCGCACAGAGTCGCACAGAGTCGGACACGACCGAAGCCACTTAGCAGCAGCAGCAGGGTAATCTGGCCATGGTGTTCCCACTTCTCTGATCTCACTCCTGTCCGTTGTCACCTAGTTAGGACAGTCTCAGTTCCAGTTCTTATTCTTCAGACATGATGATGAAAGAAATTTGAGATTATGTGTCAAACAGGTAGCTTCTGTCTCTTTACCGATGAAGTGGACTTATCTCAATAAAGACTTGCTGAAAAGCTCTCTGCATGGCTATGTTATAAAGGAGTTAGTTGCTAAGGGATAAAGACATGATTAGGCACACAAGAACACAGATGCACTTCCACACACAGCTCACACTCATTTCCATCTGTTCAAATTCACAGACCCTTCAAAACAGAAGTCTGAGCTTAAAAAGAACATGACCAGTGAAACTCTTCCTCCTAAATCTCAGGACTTCTTAATATACCCCATAACCTCAAAAGAAAGAACAATTTGTTCAACAAGGAACAAAGTTTTTAGAAGTTCAGGTTTTGTTTCTACAAAGAAAAATCTCTTGCATTTCAAGTATCTGCAGTGAAAGAATTTGAGTCTTTATTAACTTTTGCAGTAAGAAGTCAACTTTTTCATAGGCATAAATCCTTAACTGTTTTATCAGTGAAGAACTAAGTAATTTATATTTGAAGTTCAGGCATACCGTGTATTGATTTGCTTAATGCAGAAGGTGGCAAGCTATGTCATGCAGACTCAATCTAGCTTTCACCTATTTTTGGAAATATTTGTTGGAACATAACCACACTCATTCATTTAGATATTGTATACAGTTGCTTTCACTCAGAGACTGTGTTCAGAGTGTAAAGTAATTTCACAGAAATTACTGGTCCTTCACAGAAAAAGTTTGTTGTTCTCTTTCATATTATTTTATGAAAATAAATACATATTTTCATAAAACCCTCATGGGTTTTCATTGTGGTTGCTTGCATAGTGAATCCTGGTGGAGAGAAGAAAAGTAATATAGGTACAACTTAGCGAAGTTTTCGATGGTTTTATATTTTGTGCTGCCTTTGTTTACCCACCCAAGCAAAGTTGCTTCTTATTTCCTTTGTGTTTCTCTAGACTCTAGAGATAGGTCTGTTTTTGCAGTCATTGGTTTAAATGCTTGTCTTTCCTATTTGATGTCAAGTAAACTTGAGAGTAAGGCTCACGCTTGACCTAATTTTTTATTCTCAAAATCTAACAATACTTGGTATAATACTAAAAATTTTAAGGAGTTGAATTAAACTGGACAGAATTTCCGAGCAACCCAAAGCAGAACCATTTTATGATGAGTGCAAAGAAGCCAAGAATGCATTCACCCTCAGAGCATTTTGAAGCCAAGAATGCATTCATCCTCAGAGCATTTTAAATTTAAAATAACATGGACTCTAACCATAGGATTATATAGAATAATAGAAATTGTAAGCCTCCGATACATCTTGGTCATACAGCTCAAAATCAGTAACCAGGAAGTGTGTTTAACAAAGATGACGATTTAATTTTTGCTTTTGATTTTAATTTGTCTTTTAAAAATAAATACTATGAATTCCTATTCGTTGAAATGATGAGGAAATGGGATTTTATAGTTAATTGAATATCTGGCTAGTTACTATACAGTTTTATATTTTCAATTTTTAGGGGGAAAATGATGAAATAAACATAAATAAGCAATAAATCTGTCCATCTGGACAGATTCTAACTTGCTTTGATTTTAAACTTGTTTTGAAATGCTCTTCAGGATTTTGAAGTAACACAGTTATAATGAATGTAAATAGTAGGTGGTCGAATACTTATTGATTTGCATTCTACCTTCAAAGTAGATAATCTGAGAAATTGGGCTGAAAATATGCTGACCCTCTGGTATATATTTTGAAAATTGCTTTAAAACTTCCTGTTATCAGCTTGTTTATTTATCATGTATATGTTCACATAAAATTCAATTGTGGTTAAAAAAAAAACAAAAACAACTCTTTAGTTATTTGAGTTTCTAGGCTATTTACACTGTAGACAAAGGAAAATTTTAGTTTTTAAATACTGTGAGAATTGGCAGGGTTCTACAATCCTTTTCCTTTCACTTTTCATGTCAGTAATAAATATTAGTTTGTACCCATCTTAAACAGCAGAAACAAACACTCTGCCATCAGTCTTCCAAAATTGGTTTTCTGTCTCAGTGCTGAAAGTGATGACGGTTATGGGCCTATAGAGGGAGGGATGAGTGTAAATCCTGATTCAGCCATTTATTATTTGTGTGATCATGGGCAACTTATTTAATCTATGTTTCAATGTTCTTATCTGTGAAATAAGGAGATTTAACGGGGTTATGGTAGGGATTAATAAGTTAATGAATATAAAGTCTGTAGTTAGCAAGTTTCTGGCACATAGCTAGAGTTCTGAAAATGATAACTATTTTCCTCATAGTTATTAAAAATTCAGGTTATTAAAAATTATTTACTCTTTTATTTTTAAAATTAGCATCCAATAAAATTCATTTTGGGGATGAACAGTGCTGTATATACACTCATGTAACCATCATTACACTTGGGAGGTAGAGCAGGTCTGCCACCCTGAAAGTCCCTCATGCTCTTGCTTCAAAGTCATACTCTTTCCCCAAGCCCTAACCTGTGACAGTCACTGATCCAGTTTTCCTCACCATTTTTTTTCCTTTTCTAGACTGTGACATAAGTGGAGTCATACAATGCAACCTTTTGAGACTGTCTTCTTCATCCAGCAGGAAGCATTTGGGATTCATCCAAGTTTTTCTGTGTGTCAGTAGTTGGTTCCTTTTATTGCTGAATAGTATTCCATTGTATGGATATATCACATTTTATTTATCCATTCACTCGCTTGAGGACATTTGGCTTCGTTCCAGTTTTTTTTTTACAACTTTGAATAGAGCTACTGTGTGAACCTATGTTGTGTGATATGTTTTCATTTCTCCTGGGTAAATGTTTAGGAGTGGGGTTTTGGGGTCATATGGCAAGATGTATTTAACTTTATAAGAAACTGTCAAACTGTTTTGCAGAGTGATTGTATCATTTTGCATTTCAGGAATCCAGGCGTTCTGGTCGCTGTGCATCCTCACTGATACTTAGTATTGTTATATGCATGCATGCTCAGTTGCTTCAGTCATGGCCCACTCTGCGACCATGTGGACTGTAGCCCACCAGGCTTCTCTGTCCAGGGGATTCTCTAGGCAAGAGTACTGGAGGGCATTGTTTGCCCTCCTCCAAGGATCTTCCCGACCAAGGGATCGAACTCTAGTCTCTTTAAAAGGAAAGTGAAAAGGAAAGTGAAGTTGCTCAGTCATGTCCGACTCTTTGCGACTCCATAGACTGTAGCCTACCAGGCTCCTCTGTCCACGGGATATTCCAGGCAATAGTACTGGAGTGGATTGCCATTTCCTTCTCCAGCAGATCTTTCCGACCCAGGGATGGAACCCAGGTCTCCCACATTGTAGACAGATGTGTAGACAGATGCTTTACCGTCTGAGCCACCAGAGAAGTCCATAGTCTCTTCATGTCTCGAATTGCAGATGGATTCTTTACCACTGAGCCACCAAGGAAGCCCATTATTTTATATATATATATATAAAATTTTTAGCCTTTCTGATAATGTGAGGTGGTAGCTCAGTGTTTTTTTTTGTTGTTGTTTTTGGCCATGATATGTGAGAACTTACCTGCCGATGCTGGAACCGCAGGAGACTGGAGTTTGATCCTTGGGTTGGGAAGTTCCCCTGGAGGAGGAAATGGCAACCCACTCCAGTGCTCTTGCCTGGAGAATCCCATGGACAGAGGAGCCTGGTGGGATACAGTCCATGGGATCTGAAAGAGTTGGACATGACTGAGCAGGAGCAAGATCATGATGTGGCTTTTGAGACCTCAGTTCCCCGACAGAGACTGAACCTGGGGCCTTGGCAGTGAAAGCCCGGAGTCCTAACCACTTTACCCCCAGGGAATTCCCTGGTTTTTTTTTAATTTTTGGTTTGTTAGTGATAATAATGTTAAGCATATTCTCATGTGCTTATTTGAAAACCATGTATTTTCTTTGGTGCAATGTCTATGTGAATAACTTAGTCCATTTTTAAATTGAGTTGTTTTCTTACTGCTGAATTTTTGAGAGTTCTTTGAATATTGTTTTTATATTCTGGATAGAAATCTTCTATCAGATATATGATGTATGTATTTTCTTTCAGTTTGTGACTGGTCTTTTCATTCTCTTAGCAGTCTTTTACAAAATGAAGGTTTTAAAGTTTGATGAAGTCTAATTTATAATTTTTTTCTTTTATGAATTGTAGTTTTGGCGTCATGTCTAAGAACTCTTTGCTTAACCATGTATCATGAAAATTTCTCCTACATTTTATTCAAAAATTTTATAATTTTATGTTTCACATTTAGATCTAGGATTGATTAATTTTATATAAAGTGCAAGGATTTTTTTTTTTTGGTAAAAAATCAATTAGTCCTAGTTGTGTGGGTCTCTCTCTGGATTTTCTCTTTTATTACATTTGTCTTTGTGCTATTTGACAATAGCACATTATTATTATAGTTTATGGTAATTTTTAAATTACTTCTGACCTTATTCTGCTCTCTTGAAATTGTTTTGACTATTCTTTCTCTTTTTTTTGGCTTTTCTATATGAATTTTATAATCAGCTTATATATATTTACAAATCCTATTGGATTTTTATTGGAATAACATTATATCTATAGATTAATCTGAGAAGAATTGACAGCTTTATTACATTAAATCTTTAATCCACTAACACGGTATGTCTCTCCATTTATTTTGAACTGCGTTGACTTCTTTCTTCAGAATTATGTAATTTTCTGCATACAGGTCTTGCACATATTTTGTTAGATTTATACCTAAGCATTTCATTATTTGGGAGCTATTATGTTTTAAAAAATTATTTTTAGTTTTTTATTGTTCATCAAGGCTATGGTTTTTCCAGTGGTCATGTATGGATGTGAGAGTTGGACTGTGAAAAAAGCTGAGCACAGAAGAACTGATGCTTTTGAACTGTGGTGTTGGAGAAGACTCTTGAGAGTCCCTTGGACTGCAAGGAGATCCAACCAGTCCGTTCTGAAGGAGATCAGTCCTGGGTGTTCTTTTGAAGGAATGATGCTAAAGCTGAAACTCCAATACTTTGGCCACCTCATGCGAAGAGTTGACTCATTGGAAAAGACCCTGATGCTGGGAGGGATTGGGGGCAGGAGGAGAAGGGGATGACAGAGGATGAGATGGCTGGATGGCATCACTGACTCGATGGATGTGAGTCTGAGTGACCTCCGGGAGTTGGTGATGGACAGGGAGGCCTGGCATGCTGCAGTTCATGGGGTCGCAAAGAGTCGGACATGACTGAGCGACTGATGTGATCTGATCTGTTGGAGAATACTCTTGAGAGTCCCTTGGACTGCAAGGAGATCCAACCAGTCCATTCTGAAGGAGATCAGTCCTGGGTGTTCATTGGAAGGACTGATGCTAAAGCTGAAACTCCAATACTTTGGCCACCTCATGCGAAGAGTTGACTCATTGGAAAAGACTCTGATGCTAGGAGGGATTGGGGGCAGGAGGAGAATGGGTGAGAGGATGAGATGGCTGGATGGCATCACTGACTCGATGGATGTGAGTCTGAGTGACCTCCGGGAGTTGGTGATGGACAGGGAGGCCTGGTGTGCTGCGATTCATGGGGTCACAAAGAGTGGGACATGACTGAACGACTGAACTGAACTGAACTGATTTTCCATCATTAGAAATGATTGATTTTTGTGTGTTGACTATATATCCTTAGACCTTGCAAAACTCATTTTTTAGGTTTTTGTTATTGTTGTTGTTCTTTGTAAACCGTTTTGGATTTTCTACAAAGACAATTTTCTCTCTTGCCAATAGGAGTAATTTGATTTCTCCTTTTCCAATCTTCTTGATTTTGAATAGAAGTGGTGAAAGAGGATATTTTTGCTTCAATCCTCGTTTAAGGGAAGAAAACTTTCAACTTTTCATAAACAAGAGTGTTAGTGAATTTGTTTTTGTTTTCCTTAGTAGATGATATTGCTCTTTAACAAGAAAGTTAGTCTGTTCCTAGTTTGTTGAGTATTTTTGTGTGTGTGTCATGAAGTGATTTCAAACTTCAGCAAAAAAACTTTTTGTGATATCTATTGATTTCTCTTCTTTAGATGGTTAATATCATAGATATATTGATTGATCACTGTGTGTCATGGTCATTATTTTATATATTACTGCTGCTATTTTGTAGAGGATTTTTGTGTCAATGTTCAGGAGTGATATTAGTCTGTAATTTTCTTTTATTTTCTTGTGCTTTTTGTCAAGTCTGTGGTTTTCTTTACTTTCTTGTCGTCTTTGTCTCCCAGAAGAATGCTGGCTTCATAATCAGGTTTGAGAAGTGTTCCCTGTTCTTTTATTTTCAGGAAGAGACTGTAGAGCTGATGTTCTTTCTTCTTTAAATATACCAGTGAAACCATCTGAGCCAGGAGATTTTTTTTTACCTTGACTAGACAATTTTAATTTTAACAGTTATAAGTCTATTTGGAATGTCAATTTCATCTTGGGTTGAGTGTTGATAGTTTATGATTTTTGAGAAGTTGGCTGGTCCATTTTGTAAAGTTATTGGATAATGTAAAATTAATTGTTCATAGTATTCCTTTATTTTTCTTTCAACACCTGTAGGACCTGTGATGATATTTCATTTTAGGCCTGATATAAATGACTTCTCTCTTTTTCTTTTTCAGTTTTTGATAAAATTTGCCAACTCTGTTAGCCTTCCTAAGGTTAATAATGAGAAGGGACTGGCAACCCACTCCAGTATTCTTGCCTGGACAATCCCATGGACTGAGGAGCCTGGTGGGCTACAGTCCATGGTATTGCAAAGAGCCGGACATGACTGGGCGACTAACACACACAACCACACACATACGAGGTTAATAAAGTCCAATTTTTTCTTTATTTTTTTTTCTATGTTCAATTTCTGCTCTTATCTTCATCATGTCATTTTCCCCTTACTCTTGCTTTTAAGTTCAGTTTTTTTCCCCCCTTGTTTCTTAATGTAAAAGTTTGGATTACTGATGAAGCTTCCCTGGTAGCTCATCTGATAAAGAATCTGCCTGTGATGCAGGAGACCCTTGTTGGATTCCTGGATCAGGAAGATCCCCTGGAGAAGGGATAGGCTACCCACTCCAGTATTCTTGGGCTCCACTGGTGGCTCAAAGTGTAAAAAATCTGCCCGCAATGAGGGACACCTAGATTTGATCCCTGGGTTGGGAAGATCCCCTGAAGAAGGGAACAGCTACACACTCCAATATTTTTGCCTGGAGAATTCCATGGACAGAGGTCCATGAACAGAGGAGCCTGGCAGGCTACAGTCCATGGGGTCGCAAAGAGTCAGACAAGACTGAGGGACTTTCACTTTCACTTGGATTACTGAGTTGAGACCTTTATTTTTTTATAACCTAAGTATTTAATACTATAAATTTATCTCAGTGGATGGCTTTAGAGTCATCCCTCAAATTTTAATATGTTGGACTTTATTTTTTCCAGTGTATTTTTTAACTTTTCATGAGTTTTTTTTTTTTTTCCTTGACCTGTTGCTTATTTATTAATATGTTATTTAATATATAAGGGAGTTTCCCTGGTAGCACAGTGATAAGAATTTTGCTGGCAGTGCAGGAGACATGGTTTTAATCCCTGGGTCAGGAAGATCCCCTGGAGAAAGAAATAGCCGCCCACTCCAATATTGTTGTCTGGGAAATTCCATGGACAGAGTAACCTAGGGTTCCTCTTCGGTCCATGGGGTCAAGAGTCAGATACAACTTAGCAACTAAACAACAACTTATTATCTAAGTGTTTAGAAATGTTTCTATTATCTTTATATTATTATTTTTAGTTTAAATCTATTATAGAGAATTTATTTTTATAATTATAATTTTTAAAAAATTGTCAAGTTTTATTTTGTAATCCAAAACATAGTCTAGAGTGGTGATTGTTTCATGCACTTGAGAATAACGTGTACTTGGTTGTTAGTGGGTGTTCTATAAATGTGAATTAAATCCATTAGTTGATGATGTTGTTCAATTCTTCTATACCTTTTCTGATATTTGTTGGCTTGTTCTATCAAATACCGAGAGATGTTGAGGTTGTCAGATATAATTATAGATTTTTCTTTTCATTTGGTCGATTTTTGATTCATGTATTTTGAAGCTTTGCTGTTCATTTATGATTATTTTGTCTTCTTGGTGGATTGACCCTTTTATTATTATGTAAAATCTCTTTTTATCACTTTAACTTTCTTTTCATTAGTGTTTGTATGATAAATCTTTTTTCCATCATTTTTCCTTTAAGCTACCTAATTTTTATTTTTAAATTGTTTCTGACAATCTGCTTTTTAATGTGTATGTTTAAGCTATTTACATTTAATATAGTTACTGACATATTAGGATTTAAGTCTATAATTTCATTATTTATTTTCTATTTTCTCCCCTTTATTATTTGCTTTTTTGTTTCTTCTTTACTGCCTTTCTTTGGACTATATGATTTTTTTTTATTATTTCACTTTATTTATTGTGTGTTTGACTCTCTTTTTCATAGTTTATGTGGTGCTCAGGAGTTATGCTTAATTTTTCACAGCTTATATAAAATCAATATTTACTACTTCAGTTAGAATGTGGAAAACTCACCACTGTGTAGCTCGTTTTATTCTCTTCCATTTATGTTGTAGCTGTCTTATGTATTACTTTAATGTGCATTGAAAAATTATCAGACAATGTAATAATTTTTGTTTTCATCTATCAAATGTATTTTAAAGAGCTCAAGAGAAGCTCTCTTTACCCAGTTATCTACCATATCAGTAGCTTTCCTTTCATTCCTTTTGATACAAGTTTTCCTTTGGTATCATTTGCCTTTAGTTTGAAAATTTTCCTTAAGCAATTGTTTTAGAGCAGGTTTTTTGGCAAAAAGTTTTCATCATTTGAGAAAACATTTACTTTATCTTTATTCCTGAAGGAAATTTATGTTCTTGAAAATATTGAGCCAATTCCTTCTGGCCTCTGGTATTTCAGATAAGAAACTACATTATAATTGTTGTTCCCTTATAGTTAAAATATTGTTCTTCTGCCCTACTTTTTAATGTTTTTAATTTGTTTTCAAATTTTAGAAGTTTGATTATAAAATGTCTTGGCATGAATTCTTTTGTTTTTAATTAGTTAATTATTTTTGATTGTGCTGGGTCTTCATTGTTGGGCAGTGACTTTCTCTAGTTGCAGCTAGCAGGGGATACTGTTTGCTGTCTTACATGGGCTTCTCTTGCCAGAAAATCCCATGGATGGAGGAGCCTGGTAGGCTGCAGTCCATGGGGTCGCTAAGAGTTGGACACGACTGAGCGACTTCACTTTCATTTTCACTTTCATGCACTGGAGAAGGAAATGGCAACCCACTCCAGTGTTCTTGCCTGGTGAGTCCCAGGGATGGGGGAGCCTGGTAGGCTACCATCTATGGGGTCACACAGAGTCGGACACGACTGAAGTGACTTAGCATAGCATAGCATAGCATGGGCTTCTCACTGCCGTGGCTTCTCTTGTTTTGGAGCATAGGTTCTAGGTGCACGAGCTTCAGTAGTTGGAATGCATGGCTCAGTAGTTGCAACTCCTGGCTCTAGAGCACAGGCTCAGTAGTTCAGGTGCATGAGTTTTGTCGCTGCTCCGCATGTAGAATCTTCTGGACCAGGGATCAAACCCGCGTCCCCTACATCGGCAGGCAGATTCTTATCCACTATACCACCAGGGAAGTCCAGTATGAACTTCTTTGTATTTATCACCTTTGAAGTTCACTGAACTTTTAACATCTACAAATTCTTGACTTTCACCAAAGGTAAGACATTTCAGTTATTACTTCTTCAGATGTTCTCTGCACCACTCTTTTTTTTTTCCTTCTAGAACTCCAATTATACAAATATTAGACTTTTGGTTACTGTTGCATAGTCCTCTTTCCTGTTATCTCCATTCTACTACTAAGCCTATTTGGTAAGCTTTCGTTAGACATGTAAAGTTTGAAAAGCAATATGCTGTTGAGGTTCAGAGAAAATCCCTTGCATGCTATTGAGTCTTGTATTTGTCCAGATCTTATATTTTTAACAAAATGAACAGTTATTATTCATAGTTGCATTAATATAAGTTGCCAGTCCAATCCATGGGACACAGGAGAAATTATTAGTTTCGTGTAAAGTACATGTGTGCATGTTTCGGTTTATAAACATGTCCTCAAACTTTTTAACACTCTTTATCAGAAGATTCACTTTAATTACCCTCTTCTTGAATAGTATTCAGTGCTATATTAGTGACTTGTCTCTAAAAAAGAGAATGCATTGAGAAGTGATGCTGTGTCACTACCAAGGTCTAGCTAGAAAAGGCAGTACAGCTTCCTTTCTTAAAAAACTCACCCTTGGAAAGCAGCCACCATACTCTGAAGGCATGTGTAGAGAGCACATGGAGGTGTTTCAACTGATACTCACAGCCAAGACCAGCATCAACCACCAGACATCAGAGTGAGCCAGACTTCAGACGATTCCAGTTGCCAGCCTTCAGTCTCAGCCAAAACTGAGTGAAACATAGATGAATTGTCTCAGCTGAGCCCTGCTCAGATGATTGGTTTTAAGCAAAATACATGTTGTTGTTATAAGTTTCTATATTTGGGGTCATTTGTTACCTTGCAATAGATAAATAGAATATAGTATTTGGTACCTGGAAATGCTGTTGAGGGGTACTGCTGTAACAGCAAACCCAAAACATGTAGGAATTGCTTTGGAACCTCAAGGAGAGTGTTAATGAAAGTCTAGCACCTTGAAGAGACTGTTAATAGAAAACAGCCTTTAGGAAAGTCCATCAACCAATGCTTTCCATCCTATTAATTACATCTGCCCCCATACCATTCAAGTACTAGAGATATTGCATATGTTAAAGTTTTGCCTTTTACTTGAACCTCATTCCTCTACTCTATACAGTAGATGAGAGCCTCAGTCATGGTGATGCCACAGTGTGCGAGGAGTTAACCTCCATCCCACACTTGCCCCGTGCAATGTCCGCTATCGACTGTTGAGTAATTCAGTTTCAAAATCATATCATAAGGGACTGTTTCCTGGAGCCATTTTCCATTCTAACTCTTAAACTGGGTTTTCCTGAAAGCAGATTCTGATTCAATGATGTAGTGAAGGTGCTTTATTTGGAACATAATCCCAGGAAACAAGTGAGAGAATGGAGAGAACAGGAAAGAGAGAAACGTCAACAAATAGTTTATTATTTTGAAGGTTGCTGCTGATAACAGTCGGGGCTCAATCTCACCTGTGAACTCTGAAGAATCTTGTAGAATGTGCCTCCAGTATCTTGCTAAAGAACTGGAGGTGAGTCTGTTTACATGAAAACTCATGTTCGACATGGTTTAAAGGTTGTCCTGACCATTAATAACACTTCTGTACTTTTGTGTCTGGGGCTTCCCAGGAGGTGCTAGTGGTAAATAACCTGCCTGTGAAGGCGGGAGACACGGGTTCAATCCCTGGGTCAGGAAGATCCTCTGGAGGAGGGCATGGAAACCCATTCTAGTATTCATACCTGGAGAATCCCATGGACAGAGCAGCCTGGAGGGCTACAGTCCATAGGGTCGGAAAGAATTGGACATGACTCAAGTGACTTAGCACACACTACATGCTTTTGTGTCTACTGAGTCTCTACTGAGTGACTTCCAAGACCCCAGAGAAACCCTGAGGCAGAAAAGCAAAGAGATGTCATATTTGAGGAGAGACACCGATAGTATACATGGGGTTTACCGCAGCTGCAATGAAATCAGATGAACTGAGGGATGCGGTTTGGGGCCTCACAAATGTCTAACACACCTACATACATATTTGAAGAATATGTAATATTTCAGGTAGAGGGTAGGATAGAATTCATTTTCCATGACGCCAAGAGATCTTTTGGCAGCCCATGAACCCCATGTGAAAAACTCTTGGCAGAGAAGTTGTTATTTTGTCCATGTCCTCTTTCCAGGCACACAGGAAGCCTCACTCTCCAGCCTCCCTTACAATTAGGTTGATCATGCCTGAGTCTGAGACAACGGGTAGGAAACAGTAAAGTATACTGTTTCCAGTTCTGTCCCCTAAAATTTGCTCATCAACCAAGAGAGGATTTAGTGGGGAAGATGATGCAGTCACATGATGGGAGGAACTTGAATCCTGAATTATAACTTCTAGGAGAGCGGCCCAGGCTATTCACCCAACTCTCATCAGACTTGAGAGAGTGACTTGGGTGAGAAATAAGCCGTGTATGTGTGTGTGTGTGTGTGTGTGTGTGTGTGCGTGAATCCACAGATATTCTGAATTTGTTTGTTTGTTTGTTTTTTAGCAGTTGGGTTTAATTACTTTGGGCTTCCTTGGTAACTCAGAGGTTAAAGCATCTGCCTGCAATGAGAGAGAGCTGGGTTCAATCCCTGGGTTGGGAAGATCCCCTGGAGAAGGAGATGGGAACCCACTCCAGTATTCTTGCCTGGAAAATCCCATGGACAGAGGAGCCTGGTGGACTATACTCCACAGGGTAGCAAAGTGTCAGACACGACTGAGTGACTTCACTTTTCACTTTCACTTTAATTACTTTGGCTAATACAGTCAAAATATTTTATAAAGTAGTGCCAGTATCTTAAATAAGACTATTAGTTTCTTGACTCTCACCACACTTTAGTCATTGAAGAAAGTATTAGTTATCACCTTTTTATCTTATTAACAGGCATAAGTCACAGAATCATTAAAAGTGACAGAATCATGACTGTGGTTCACTTCTAGCATCCTAAGACTAAACAGGAGCTTAGCTTTAAGAAACAGTATAGTTATTTTTAAATCACGGATTGCTTTCCTCTTAATTAGGAAAAATTGCCCATTGCTATCTTGCACTTGCTAAAGACAACTTGAGAGAGAAATCCTTCTTCACGTTCCCAATATAATAAACAGGAGAAAGAACCAGCATAAGGTGTTGTCTTTCTCCTTTATCATGAATGAATGTCCACGAAGATATCCTGGATATAATAAATACAGAACAATGAAAGACAAGCAGATAATCACTTGGATTTTAGATGAGTAAAAAAGAAGCTTTCCTAGTGTTTAATAATATGTTTTATCACTTTTAGACAAGTATGAGGATAGTATCTATTTGATGTCAGGGATGGACTGTGACAAAGAAGTAAGAATACTCCCTCTTGTGGTCCTTGAGAAAAATATTCCATCCTCTGAGAGTGAATTGAGAAAACAGAAATTTTGGATTCAAAGGTAATTTCAGTGGATAATTAGAATTTATCCTTTCCCTTCTGACCTGGTTCTGCAAAGCTGAGTAGCCATTTTAGGCTCTAGGTCTTCTTGAGGGTGTTTATGAATTTGTACTCTTAACCTCAGGGAGAAACTGAGGATGTGACACGAGGAAAGACCTCTTCAGCCTGAACTGGAGGAAAAAAAAACCTGCTTCTATTTGATTTTTTTTTTTTTTCCTTGAAGCATTAAATAGTAATTGTCACTCAGTTTCTTCTTTCTTTAACTTGCTACTGGTTTCCCGATGTGGTCTTGTACTAGCCCTTGGAGAAGCTTTGGTTTTAGAGGAATACATTTGTGTTAGGACACTCTCTCTTCTAAAACACATCAATTGTTATAAAGTGGGTATAACTATTTCTCGGATGTATGTTTTTTTCCTTTATTCTATTCTGAATCTTATTTAGCTTTGTTTTTCTCAGGAGATGGTTGGCTGCAAAACTTTGGAAACAGTAAATTTACTAATTTCTTTCTTTTTTTAAAAATTTATTTATTTATTTTATTTTTTAATTTTACAATATTGTATTGGTTTTGCCATGTATCAAAATGAATCTGCCACAGGTATACATGTGTAAATTTACTAATTTCTTAAGTAAAATAAGGATGGCACTGCAGCTGGAAGACAATACACATCCAATGTCAGCAGTGGTTGATGTGAAGTTATCATTTGTTTTCTCATAATTGATGCCCACTGGTTTTTGCTTCTAATGTTTCATTATTAGAAATATGATATCCTCCGTTTCTGAGGAGGGTTGACATCTGTGTAGGAAATCAATATCCATTCATCTCTTGATCTCTCTTTCTTTCTGGTTCTCTAGTTAGGTTATATATATTGTTCTCGTTTGCCCTGAAAAGTCCCGGTTTAATGCTGTTGTCTCAGTGTCCCATTTAGCTGAGGGTTTGTTCCTTTTTCTTGTTTTTTTTTTTTTTTTTTACAGTGAAAAATGTAACAATCTCAATTTCATAAGTCAAAACATGCCACTTTAAGAACACAAGAGGCAATTTTAAATTTATGAAGAATTAACTATTACACTGAAAAAAATACATTCTTTGGAAAATACCTATGCCATGACATTATAAGAAAAAAAATTAAAGTACATAAATTGTGAGGGAAAAAGAAACTACCTTGGACTGGATGAAGCATATGACTTCAGCTTAGATTTAATTGGAGAAGCCGGTCTCATGAGCCATTGAGATGCGTAGCTGCTGGAAAAGGAAGTTTAATTGCTGGCTCAAAAAATAACAAATGGGTTTGAGAAACATATACTCAGTCTCTACCACATTATGTAAGAAGAAATGAATGAAAAGAGGGCATGATAGATATATGTAGTACAAAGGCAAGAGAGGTGTTATTTTACACTACAGGTAAAGAAACAGGCTCAGAGTAAGAAAATTGCTTACGGCAATTTAGTGAACTACTGTAGAAGCAGAGTTCAATTCAGTTCAGTTCAGTCGCTCAGTCATGTCCGACTCTTTGTGATCCCATGAATCACAGCATGCCAGGCCTCCCAGTCCATCACCAACTCCTGGAGTTTACTCAAACTTATTTTGGTGTTGACTATCTGGTGACGTCCATGTGTAGAGTCTTCTCTTGTGTTGTTGGAAGAGGGTGTTTGCTGTGACCAGTTCATTCTCTTAGCAAAACTCTATTAGTCTTTGCCTTGCTTCATTCTGTACTCCAAGGCCAAATTTGCATGTTACTCCAGATGTTTCTTGACTTTCTACTTTTTCATTCTAGTCCCCTATAATGAAAAGGATATCTTTTTTGGGTGTTAGTTCTAAAAGGTCTTGTAGGTCTTCACAGACCATTCAACTTCAGCTTCTTCAGCGTTACTGGTCAGGGCATAGACTTGGATTATTGTGATATTGAATGGTTTGCCTTGGAAACGAACAGAGATCATTCTGCTTTTTTTGAGACTGCATTCAAGTACTGCATTTCAGACTGTTTTGTTGACTATGATGGCTACTCCATTTCTTCTAAGGGATTGCTGCCTACAGTAGTAGATAGAATCGTCATCTGAGTTAAATTCACCCATTCCAGTCCATTTTAGTTCGCTGATTCCTAGAATGTCAATGTTCACTCTTACCATCTCCTGTTTAACCACTTCCAATTTGCCTTGATTCATGGGCCTAACATTCCAGGTTCCTGTGCAGTATTGCTCTTTACAGCATCGACCTTGCTTCTATCAACAGTCACATCCACAACTAGGTGTTGTTTTTGCTTTGGCTCCATCCCTTCATTCTTTCTGGAGTTATTTCTCCACTGATCTCCAGTAGCATATTGGGCACCTACTGACCTGAGGAGTTCATCTTTCAGTGTCCTATCTTTTTGCCTTTTCATACTGTTCATGGGATTCTCAAGGCAAGAATACTGAAGAGGTTTTAAGCATCAAACTTGAGTTTACTTAACTTCAAGTCCTAACATTCACCATCACATTCCAAAAATCTCTTTGTCAAGTTTCCAGAAATTATACTCTCTAGTACCATTTGTATCTTTATGTTTAATAGAAGTTAAGATTTAAGTGATTTGGGTTATTATTTCTAGACTTACCTGAATTATAATTCTTATATACATTTTTGAAAGCTATGACTACATATAAATATTGAAAGGATTTATGTATACTTGTCTATCAATATTGTATATTTGATTTAAACTTTCTTGCTGTGAAAGTCCATATATTACCCTAGTTATATACAGAATATAGCCTTTCTTTTTTCTTAACTATCCATTTTATTTTTTATTATTTGAAGCCATAGAGTTACAAACAAAATCTCAGGAGATTTTTATTTATTTTTTTCTGGATTGGACATAAATATACATTCTGGCTCTTGCTCAGAGTTTTTTTTTATTAGTTATAGGGGTGAATATAATATAAACCCAGAAGGTGTCTCTCTTTCTATGCATCTTCTCCCACATAAATAATTTTGAGATTCATAAAAGGAAAATACAATTCTCAAAATAAATTCCCTATTGTCTTTGTTCGTCCAATTTATCAACTGGTTGTTAAATTTCTACTGGTTGATTTAATAGAACAACTCCCTAAAAACACATAATAAACTTTCCAATCCACTCTGCTCTTTTCCCATATTTTTTCAGAAAATCTTTTCACAAGATTTGTTGCTGTTAAACAGATAATTAACAGAATTATATGAATCTTGCTGCTGCTGCTGCTGCTAAGTCACTTCAGTCGTGTCCGACTCTGTGATCCCATAGACGGCAGCCCACCAGGCTTCACTGTCCCTGGGATTCTCCAGGCAAGAACACTGGAGTGGGTTGCCATTTCCTTCTCCAATGCATGAAAGTGAAAAATGAAAGTGAAGTCTCTCAGTCGTGTCCGACCCTCAGCAACCTCATGGACTGCAGCCTTCCAGGCTCCTCCATCCATGGGATTTTCCAGGCAAGAGTACTGGAGTGGGGTGCCATTGCCATCTCCGTATATGAATCTTAGACTTTGAAAAAAAGGACAGATGTTATATATAGCTTGGGCACTTTTGCTCTGTCCTGCTTTTTGAATTACTTTCTATCAACAATGATTTTACCTTGCACCTGCTAAGCAAAGTAGAAAAAAATACTGGTTAGTGGTCTTTAATTTCTTCCTTTACATTTCTGTCTGCTTCCTTCACAATTCAGTCAGAGTTCACAACTGGGTTTCTGTGTGTTGACAGCAAACTAGATAGAAAAAAAAAAAAAAAAAAAGTAAAGGACATGATCATTTCTTCCTATAATGCCAACTCCAGTCTTCCTTTGATTCTATTCTCTGTTTTGTACTTCAATCAGTTCAGTTCAGCAGCTCAGTCGTGTCCGACTCTTTTGCAACCCCATGGACTGCAGCACACCAGGCTTCCCTATCCATCAGGAACTCCTGGAGCATGCTCAAACGCATGATAACTTACAGTGAATGACGTTGGATTCTTGATCTCTGAAGAAGATTTAGCCTCGGGACCAGGGACCAGGCTTGGTCACTCAGAGCTTTTGTGTGGCAGAAGTTTATTACAGTGATAAAGGACAGAGAAAGCCTCTGACAGACATCAGAAGGGGACAGAGAGTGCCTCACTGACTAGTCTTATCAAGATCTTATATACTTTTACCAGACCCACTCCCACAACATAAAGTGAAGTTGCTCAGTCATGTCAGACTCTTTGCGACCCCATGGACTGTAACCTACAAGGCTCCTTCATCCATGGGATTTTCCAGGCAGAAATACTGTAGTGGGTAGCCATTTCTTTCTCCAGGATATCTTCCCACCCGAGGGATTGAAACCATGTCTCCCTCATTGTAGGCAGATACTTTATCATCTGAGCCACCAGGGTAGTGTCACAGCATAAGTCTCATCTTAAAACAAGATTAGAACTAACAATAGAAAGGTCTTATCAGACCCACTCCCACAACATATATTTTAGGATAACAAGATTAGTCAGAAGGTTCTTGTTAAAAAGGAGAAACATGTCCTTGAGCAACATATATTGTTGTTATATAATCCTCCAGTTCAGTTCAGTTCAGTTGCTCAGTGCTCAGTGTGTCCAACTCTCTGTGACCCCATGAACTGCAGCAGGCCAGGCCTCCTTGTCCATCACCAACCCCCAGAGTTCACCCAAAGGCTTCCCTTGTGGCTCAGCTGTAAAGAATCCGCCCGAAATGTGGGAGACCTAGGTTCGATCCATAGGTTGGCAAGATCCCCTGGAGAAGGGAAAGGCTACCCACTCCAGTATTCTAGCCTGGAGAATTCCATGTACTATACAGTCCATCTGGTCACAAAGAGTCGGACACAACTGAGCGACTTTCACTCACTCACTCACTCATGTCCATTGAGTCACTGATGCCATCCAACCATCTCATCCTGTCATCCCCTTCTTCTCCCACCTTCAATCTTTCCCAGCATCAGGGTCTTTTCAAATGAGACAGTTGTTCACATCAGGTGGACAAAGTATTGGAGTTTCATCTTCAGCATCAGTCCTTTCAGTGAAAACCCAGGCCTGATTTGCTTTAGGATGGACTGGTTGGATCTCCTTGCAGTCCACGGGACTCTCAAGAGTCTTCTCCGACACCACAGTTCAAAAGCATCAATTCTTCTGTGCTCAGCTTTCTTTATAGTCCAACTGTCACAGCCATACATGACTACCATAGCCAAGGAAAAACTATAGCCTTGACTAGATGGACCTTTGTTGGCGAAGTAATGTTTCTGCTTTTTAATATGCTGTCTAGGTTGGTCATAGCTTTTCTTCCAAGGAGTAAGCATCTTTTAATTTCATGGCTGCAGTCACCATCTGCAGTGATTTTGGAGCCCCCCAAAATAAAGTCTGTCACTGTTTCCATTGTTTCCCCATCTATTTGCCATGAAGTGATTGGGACCAGATGCCATGATCTTAGTTTTCTGAATGTTGAGTTTAAGCCAACTTTAATTTTTAGTACAGAGCTTAAGATGAGTTTTTTTGTTGCAGAAAAAAATGTTTGTCCTTTTCTCCTCCTTGAGAACACTGGATCCCTTTCTCCTCCTTGAAGGCACTGGACCCCTTTCTTCTCCTTGAGGGTCCCAGATTCCTTATCAACCTACCTAAGAATTAGCTCTCTCACTCATGTCCCATCGAGTTAGTGATGCCATCCAACAATCTCATCCTCTGTCGTCCCCTTCTCCTCCTACCTTCAATCTTTCCCAACACCAGGGTCCTTTCTAATGAGTTCTTTGCATCAGTTGGCCAAAGTATTGGAACTTTAGCTTCACCATCAGTCCTTCTAATGAATATTCAGGACTGATTTCCTTTAGGATTGACTGGTTAGATCTCGTTGCAGTCCAAGGGACTCTAAAGAATCTTCTCCAACACCACAGTTCAAAAGCATCAATTCTTCAGTGCTCAGCTTTCTTTATAGTCCAACTGTCACAGCCATACATGACTACCATAGCTAAGGAAAAACCATAGCCTTGACTAGATGGACCTTTGTTGGCAAAATAATGTCTCTGCTTTTTAATATGCTGTCTAGGTTGGTCATAGCTTTTCTTCCAAGGAGTAAGCGTCTTTTAATTTCATGGCTGCAGTCACCATCTGCAGTGATTTTGGAGCCCCCCAAAATAAAGTCTGTCACTGTTTCCATTGTTTCCCCATCTATTTGCCATGAAGTGATTGGGACCAGATGCCATGATCTTAGTTTTCTGAATGTTGAGTTTAAGCCAACTTTAATTTTTAGTACAGAGCTTAAGATGAGTCTTTTTTTGTTGCAGAAAAAAATGTCCTTTTCTCCTCCTTGAGAACACTGGATCCCTTTCTCCTCCTTGAAGACACTGGACCCCTTTCTTCTCCTTGAGGGTCCCAGATTCCTTATCAACCTACCTAAGAATTAGCTCTCTCACTCATGTCCCATCGAGTTAGTGATGCCATCCAACAATCTCATCCTCTGTCGTCCCCTTCTCCTCTTGCCTTCAATCTTTCCCAACACCAGAGTCATTTCTAATGAGTTCTTTGCATCAGTTGGCTGAAGTATTTGAACTTTAGCTTCACCATCAGTCCTTCCAATGAATATTCAGGACTGATTTCCTTTAGGATTGATTGGTTAGATCTCGTTGCAGTCCAAGGGACTCTAAAGAATCTTCTCCAACACCACAGTTCAAAAGCATCAATTCTTCAGTGCTCAGCTTTCTTTTTGGTCCAACTCTCACATCCATACATGACTACTGGGAAAACCATAGCTTTGACTATATAGACCTTTGTTGGTAAAGTAATGTCTCTGCTTTTTAATATGCTGTCTAAGTTTGTCATAGTTTTTCATCCAAGGCTGCAGTCACCATCTGCAGTGATTTTTGGAGCCAAAGAAAATAAAGTCTGACACTATTTCCATTGTTTTCCCCATCTATTTACTCTGATGTGATGAGACCAGATGCCATGATCTTCGTTTTTTGAATGTTGAGTTTTAAAACAACTTTTTCACTCTCCTCTTTCACTTTCATCAAGAGGATCTTTAGTTCCTCTTCACTTTCTGCCACAAGGGTGGTGTCATCTGCATATCTGAGGTTATTGATATTGATCCATACTTAGAATGCTTGATTCTGGAACAGCACATCATCTTGCAGAAACAATACTCAGGATTTTCTACCTATCCTTTCTGGAATTGTGTCAGGTTAATTGTTGCTTTGCCCTTACCCTTTCCAAGCAGAAAAACTCTGAGGCTTGTTCTTTGAGGAAGCATGTAAGCTAGCGCAGCATAAATCCCTGTTTGTCTAAAATGACAAGTCATACATTTAGCTGTTTATCAAAAAACATTTTTTTCTCTGTTCCTCAGAGCACAGAAGCTCAGCATACTTAGTGTTTCTACTGACACAGGACCACAGCCTTGTCTAACTCAGTGAAACTAAGCCATGCCCTGTGGGGCCACCCAAGACAAGCGGGCTGGGTGGAGAGGTCTGACACAATGTGGTCCACTGGAGAAGGGAATGGTAAACCACTTCAGTATTCTTGCCTCGAGATCCCCATGAACAGTATGAAAAGGCAAAATGATAGGATACTGAAAGAGGAACTCCCCCGATCAGTAGGTGCCCAATATGTTACTGGAGATCAGTCGAGAAATAACTCCAGAAAGAATGAAGGGATGGAGCCAAAGCAAAAACAATACCCAGCTGTGGATGTGACTGGTGACAGAAGCAAGGTCCAATGCTATAAAGAGCAATATTGCATAGGAACCTGGAATGTCTGGTCCATGAATCAAGGCAAATTGGAAGTGGTCAAACAAGAGATGGCAAGAGTGAACGTCGACATTCTAGGAATCAGCTAACTAAAACGGACTGGAATGGGTGAATTTAACTCAGAGGACCATTATATCTACTATTGCGGGCAGGAATCCCTCAGAAGAAATGGAGTAGCCATCATGGTCAACAAAACAGTCCTAAATGCAGTACTTGGATGCAGTCTCAAAAAAACCAAAATGATCTCTGTTCGTTTCCAAGGCAAACCATTCAATGTCACAGTAATCCAAGTCTATGCCCCAACCAGTAACGCTGAAGAAGCTGAAGTTGAACGGTTCTATGAAGACCTACAAGACCTTTTAGAACTAACACCCCCAAAAGATGTCCTTTTCATTATAGGGGACTAGAATGAAAAAGTAGGAAGTCAAGAAACACCTGGAGTAATAGGCAAATTTGGCTTTAGAATATGGAATGAAGCAGGGCAAAGACTAACAGAGTTTTGCCAAGAAAATGCACTGGTCATAGCAAACACCCTCTTCCAACAACACAAGAGAAGACTCTACACATGGACAACACCAGATGGTCAACACCAAAATAAGATTGATTATATTCTTTGCAGCCAAAGATGGAGAAGCTCTATACAGTCAGCAAAAACCAGACCAGGAGCTGACTGTGGCTCAAATCATGAACTCCTTATTGCCAAATTCAGACTGAAATTGAAGGAAGTAGGGAAAACCACTAGACCATTCCAATATGACCTAAATCAAATCCCTTATGATTATACAGTGGAAGTGAGAAATAGATTTAAGCGACTAGATCTGATAGAGTGCCTGATGAACTATGGAATGAGGTTCGTGACATTGTACAGGAGACAGGGATCAAGATCATCCCCATGGAAAAGAAATGCAAAAAAGCAAAATGGCAGTCTGGGGAGACCTTACAAATAGCTGTGAAAAGAAGAGAAGTGAAAAGCAAAGGAGAAAAGGAGAGATATAAACATCTGAATGCAGAGTTCCAAAGAATAAAAAGGAGAGATAAGAAAGCCTTCCTCAGTGATCAATGCAAAGAACTAGAGGAAAACAACAGAGTGGGAAAGACTAGAGATCTCTTCAAGAAAATTAGAGATACCAAGGGAACACTTTATGCAAAGATGGGTTTGATAAAGGACAGAAATGGTATGGACCTAACAGAAGCAGAAGATATTAAGAAGAGGTGGCAAGAATACACAGAAGAACTGTGCAAAGAAGATCTTCATGACCTAGATAATCATGATGGTCTGATCACTCACCTAGAGCCAGACATCCTGGAATGTGAAGTCAAGTGGGCCCTAGAAAGCATCACTACGAACAAAGCTAGTGGAGGTGATGGAATTCCAGTTGAGCTATTTCAAATCCTAAAAGATGATGCTGTGAAAGTGCTTCACTCAATATGCCAGCAAATTTGGAAAACTCAGTAGTAGCCACAGGGCTGAAAAAGGTCCATTTTCATTCCAATCCCAAAGAAAGGCAATGCCAAAGAATGCTCAAACTACCACACAATTGTACTCATCTCACACATTAGCAAAGTAATGCTCAAAATTCTGCAAGCCAGGCTTCAGCAATATGTGAACCATGAGCTTCCAGATGTTCAAGCTGGTTTTAGAAAAAGCAAAGGAACCAGAGACCAAATTGCCAACATCCGCTGGATCATGGAAAAAGCAAGAGAGTTCCAGAAAAACATCTATTTCTGCTTTACTGACTATGCCAAAGCCTTTGACTGTGGGGATCACAATAATCTGTGGAAAATTCTGAAAGAGATGGGACTACCAGAGCACCTGACCTGCCTCTTCAGAAACCTATATGCACGTCAGGAAGCAACAGTTGAACTGGACATGGAACAACAGACTGCAAATGGCAGTGGGCCCTCCAAATAGCGAGAAAAGAAGAGAGGACGTGAAAAGGATAGGCTGTATATTGTCACCCTGCTTATTTAACTTATATGCAGAGTACATCATGAGAAATGCTGGACTGGAAGAAGCACAAGCTGGAATCAAGATTGCCGGGAGAAATATCAATAACCTCAGATATGCAGATGACACTATCCTTATGGCAGAAAGTGAAGAGGGGCTAAAAAGCCTCTTGATGAAAGTGAAAGTGGAGAGTGAAAAGGTTGGCTTAAAGCTCAACATTCAGAAAACGAAAATCATGGCATCTGGTCCCATCACTTCATGGGAAATAGATGGGGAAACAGTGGAAACAGTGTCAGACTTTATTTTCTTGGGCTCCAAAATCACTGCAGATGGTGACTGCAGCCATGAAATTAAAAGATGCTTACTCTTTGGAAGAAAAGGTATGACCAACCTAGATAGCATATTGAACAGCAGAGACATTACTTTGCCAACAAAGGTTCGTCTAGTCAAGGCTATGGTCTTTGCTGTGGTCATGTATGGATGTGAGAGTTGGACTGTGAAGAAAGCTGAGCGCCAAAGAATTGATGCTTTTGAACTGTGGTGTTGGAGAAGACTCTTGAGAGTCCCTTGGACTGCAAGGAGATCCAACCAGTCCATTCTGAAGGAGATCAGCCCTGGGTGTTCTTTGGAAGGAATGATGCTAAAGCTGAAACTCCAGTACTTTGGCCACCTCATGTGAAGAGTTGATTCATTGGAGAAGACTCTGATGCTGGGAGGGATTGAGGGCAGGAGGAGAAGGGGACAATAGAGGATGAGACAGCTGGATGGCATCACTGATTTGATGGATGTGAGTCTGAGTGACCTCCGGGAGTTGGTGCTGGACAAGGAGGCCTGGCGTGCTGTGATTCATGGGATCTCAAAGAGTCAGACACAACTGAGGGACTGGACTGAACTGAACTGACACAGAGCTCAGAGATCCCATATCAGTAGTATGTAAATGTAGCAGGAGAACAGGCTGCAGGCTCTGGAATTCAGACTTGTCTGGACATGCCTAGTGTACTGGTAAGGCCATCTCCCCAAGACTTGTTTTTCTGATGAATAAGGAGATTTCTGAGAAAGTATGTGTCCTAAAAGAGGAGAGTTTCACCTTGTAATAAACTTTAGTTGTCTGGGTGAATGAGTGATTCTGAATACAACATAAGAATTTTCATTTTCACTTGGCTAGTAGGCAAGATGCTATTGGATAGAGATTAAAATCCCGTGGTGAGCAATGTACTTAAACCCTGAAAAATCTGATTTTCTAAAAACTCAAGTATAGGTGCACAAACAGTGCCTTACTGCAGCTCCATAAAACAGATGCAGAGGGGCAAATGCTCTCTCCATGCTGTAAGTGTGGTGGACAAGAGTAAAGTTGCTTTACCTCCACCCCACCCCAGGGCTTCTGACTCACTTTCAACAGTTACCCATTCAACAGTTATCTAGGTACATCTTTGAAGGGATTTTGCAGTTGTAACTGAAGTCCCAAGTCAGTTCACCTTAAAGTAGGAAGATTACTCAGGTGGGCCCGATCCTATCAGATAAGCTCTCATCTGTAGGTAGGGGCACAAAAGGAGGTCAGAGATTCAAAGCACAGGGGTAGATTTGATGCGCTTTTACTGAAATGAACACGAAAGAAGCCTTGTGTCAAGGAATGCAGGTGGCCTTAAGGAATATACAAGTAGCCCATTTCTGACAGTCGGCAAAGACATGGATCTCAGTCGATGTTGAGCCGATGGCCTGAATGAGTTTGGAAGCAGCTTCTTTCCTAGGGTTTCCAGATAAAAGCCCAGCCCAGGGAACATCTTGATTTCAGCCTTGTGAGAACCTAAGAAAATAATCCAGTTGAGCTTGCTCAGAGTTCTGACACAGAAGTATGAGAGGATTTGTGTTGCTTTAAGTCCCTAGTATATGGTGATTTTTCTATGCAGTGAGAGAAAACTAAGGCAGTAATGGAATCGATGAAGCCTGTACCTTCTGGGACTCAAGTCTCATTGCTAGTGGGAAGCCCCAGAGTCCCACAGACATGATGGTATACAGTGGGTGCCAGTGGTGAATGGTGGACACAGTGAGAAAGGGCTTGGTGAGGGCTTGCGAAACATCCCCTAGCCACTCCCAGAAATTCTCCTGGAGAAGGAATCAGAAATTTAGACTGCTACAGTTAATATAAGGTGCCGAAACCTATGGGCTGATGAAGTTCATGGAAATTGCCCGTACACATCTCAATAAAGTCCAGGTTTGTTAAATCTCCTAGTATTAATATAACCTCATTCACCAAAAGGGACACAGTTTTGTTTTGTTTTGTTTTGTTTTCTTTGTTTTTATCTGATTTACTTGTCCCCACTCCTAAATTCTGTTGTCTATTTCTTGGCCCTTGGAATCTCTTTTGGTAGATGCCCAAAAGTAGATTTAATAAGTAAATATCCTTAGATAGTGGAAGCAGTAGAAAAAAGTATCTCTTTTCTCTTTATTATTAAATTTTTGCTGAGATAAAATAGCAACTTAAGACATAGGTCATTTTCAATATACTTAGGTGCCTTTATCACAAACTTGCAATCAAAAGAAAAAACAGTGAGCAAACATTTTGTATTGGGTTCTTAACAAAGGAAACTTGACCAAAGTATGGAAGAGAATGGACTTTTCATTTCTGAAGCCAAGATATAGATTAGTAAAGAGATGATTACAGTATAATTGCTCTGTAATTTTATGGAGATAGTAGCAGGAGACAATTCCCTTCAGATCTCTTGCTTTTCTGCACATCTTCTGAGCAGATATGTTGGCAGCTTCTATTCTGGAATATCTTCTTAAGTATGTTTGTATGGCAAACAGCTTGAAAAGATAAAGATAGAGTTTCTCTCTAAAGCAAAGGGCAGATTTGTTTGCCATCTAGGATAATAAAGATAATGTCTCTTTCTGGAGCAAAGTTTGGGCAAATTTGCTGGCAGTTTCCTTTAAAAGTTTGGTATTTCCTAACGTCAAGGCATCTGGGCTGTGATACAAACTCGTTGTGCACCAGATGACAAACTTGTCTTAGTTTGCCTGAGATTTTCCTGATTATAGCATAACATCCTGCATATCAGGAACCCTTCAATTTGGAGCACAACACGGGCTGGGTCACTCTAGTGAGCTGCATGCACACTAGATAGAGATACTCCGTATCACCCCGGTTGGGTTTGTGAGGCAGGAAACCCACGTAAACTTGAAGCTCCTGCTGTCCCTGTGCTGTGAGTAATAAAGTCCTTGGCTCTGACCCACATCTTGGGCTAGCATCCTTAAAACTGTGCTGGCCTAATATGTTCGGTAGCAAGTGCAATAAAATCGTCGACCCTTCACAGTTCTTTACAAATTTAAGTCCAGTAATGGCTAGAACTGTAGTTGGGAAAATGTCTGTTTTAGATTGGAGAAGTGGAGGGAGCCTGGAAGCTTCCTTTAACGTTTTCCAAAAAGTGTTTTATGAAATGAGTAATTCAAAAACAGATCGACTTATGAAAGTGACTTTGTAAGAACTTGTGTTATTTCCATCATAATTTTTCCTCTTATTCATACATTATTTAGAAGTGCATTGCTGAGTTTTCAAGCATTTAGGAGTTTTGCTAGTTATCTTTATGTCGCTATTTAGTTTAATTCCACTCCAGTGAGAAAATATACTCTATGGTTTCAATTCTTTAAAATTTGTTAACATTTGCTTTGGTTTATTTTGGCAAATGTCTAAGTGCATTTGGAAAAACAACAAAAAATTGTATTATTTTCCTATTTAATGGACTCTTTTTATTATTTCAAAATATCATTTTGTTTCTAGTAATACTTAAAATCTACTTTGTTAGTATTATTAAAGCTGTACCAGCTTTCTTTAGTTTAAGTTTCTGCATACTGTACATATTTCCACTCTTTCTATTTTTGAAGTTTCTGTGTTCTTGTATTTAGAGTCTGTCTTTTATCAGCATCATATTACGCATGCATGCTCAGTCGTGTCCGAATCTTTGCGACCCCGTCAACTATAACCCAGCAGGCTCCTATGTCCCTGGGATTTTCCAGGCAAGCATACTGAAGTGCATCGCCATTTCCTTCTCCAGGAGATCTCCTCACCCCAGGGATTGAACCTAAGTCTCCTGTGGCTCCTGCATTGGTACACAGATTCTTTACCACTGAGCCACCTGGGAAGCTCAAACATCATATAGTTGGATTGTTTGTTTGAAGTTCAGTCCAACAGTCTGTCCTTTCATTGAAGTCTTCTTTCTAGTTGTATCTTGTATAACTACTGATAGAGCTGGTGTTATGGAGTGAATGCTTCCCTCTCAAAAATCATCTGAAACCCTACCTCTTAATGTGACCATATTAAGAGGTGGCGCCTTTGGGAGGTAATTAGGATTAGATGAGGTCCTGATAGTGGAGCCCTCAAGGGTGGGATTAGTGCCTTTAGACGGGAAAGGGGGACTTGCTACTCCTTTCTTTTCTCAGCTGTGTGAAGATACAAGAAATCGTCAGCCTGGAAGAAGGCTTTCACCAGCACTCAACCATGCTAGATGCCTAATCTTGGACGTCCAGGCTTTAGAACTGTGAAGAATAAGTTTCTGTTATTTATAAGCCATTCAGCCTATGGCATTTTCTTGAGTGTGTATGTGTGTGTGTGTGTGCGTGTGCGTGTGTGTGTGTGTGCATGCGCGCTCAGTTGTGTCCCACTCTTTGGGACCCCATGGACTGTAGCCTGCCAGGCTCCTCTGTCCATGGGATTTCGTAGGCAAAATTACTGAAGTGGGTTGCTATTTCCTCTTCCAGGGGATCTTCCTGGCCCAGGGATTAAACCTGCATCTCCTGCTTGGCAGGTGGATCCTTTACCACTGTGCCACCTGGGAGGCCATGGTGTTTTCTTATAGCAGCCCAAACTGACTAAAATAGTTTTGTTTATGTCTACTAAGCTATTATTTATTTTGTATTTATCTCATCTGTTCTTTAATCCTTTATTTATCCTTTCTTGAATTACTTTAGACTAATCAGATATTGTTTCTTTACTCTATTTTCCCTCTATAGGATTTTTTTTATTATGTACTATAAAATTATTCTTTTTTATATTTTCCATGTAACTACAATATGCATCCATATCTTATTGTGATTATCTTAGATTAGTAACTTTACCAGTTACTAACCAATATGAGAACATGTCAACAATTTAATTCCATCTACTCACCTGCTATCATTCATGCTAGTATTTCTGGCACTGAGTCATTAACATGCATAGAAGGGATTTGAAGGCAAATTTTTGGATCCTTCTCTCCATTCTTTTCCCATCTGGGGTGTGATGCTCAATTCCAGGACACACTGGCAGTTCTGAACTCAGACCTCTTTCCCCTCAATCCAGTAAGACTGTCACTTTGTTGAGTTATATTCCATACATTACAATTAGAAAAATGCCCTCAGAGAAAAGCCATAGCATGAACATAGACCTCACTGTATGTGCTTTCCTTCTCTCAGAGACTGAGAGAGTCCTGCCTATCCTGGTTTTGTGCCAGCTCCTTCAAACAGTTGATTTATGTATGTCATCAGCTTTTATAGTTGTTCTTGGCAGAAGGCTTTGTTCAATACCAGCTACTTTATCATGCATGACTGAGACTGAAAGTCCTTTAGAATGTTTTTATAAACAGAAATTTCTCCCCAGGTAGTATTTAGGACACCAGTGGACAGTTCATGTAAATGAATGGTGGTTGTTGTTTTTTTTTTTATCAGTATATAAAATAAATAATTCCTTCACATCCTCCAATGTTGACCAAATATTATCATTTTTAGTGTAACTGTGAGTTCATGGATGTAGACATTTTTGTTGTACTGCAGGGCTTCCCCGGTGGCACTAGTGGTGAAGAACCCACGTGGCAATGCAGGAGACAGTGAGAGACTAGGGTTCAGTCCCTGGATTGGGAAGATGCCTGGAGGAAGGCATGGCGAGCCACCCCAGGGGAATCCCATGGACAGGGAAGCCTGGAAGGCTGCAGTCCATACGGTTGCACAGAGTCACACTTGACTGAAACAGCTTAGCATACATGTATACTTGACTGAGGGAATCTGTTGGCCATGCCTTTGTCTATTTAAAAATTTATCTGGAAAATATCTCTGTACAGAGCTCAGAAAATGCAAATATTTCCTCGCTTTCGTTAGCTTAGAAAAGTGGTGAGAAGGGGGATCACCGGACACTGTGGAGAAGGAATGAGTAGAAAGACTGGAATTCATTTGTACATTTTACTCAGTAATAACTCTCTTCCATTCACTATTATGTTACTATTATTATAATACATTTAAAGATATTTATTTCATCTAAATATATTATTTAAAGAGTCTTAGTGCATAAACTGTTGGTTGATATTTTCTATTGAATTGATGGATTTTAGAGAAATTCTTGGAAGGAACAGTATAGTAACTTGCAACGTCAGTTTCTTGGGTAGGAGTCTCTTGAAATTGTCTTAATATTTATGCTAATGAAGACAGTTTAATATTAAATTCTGTTAATGTTGACTCTATAGACTGTGTATGTTTGTGTGTGTGTATGTGTGTGTGGTACATGGTTTTAATTTTTCACTGTGATTAATGAGACCTCTCTGATTTCAAGAATTTCATTTAGACAAGTGATGGGGACAGGTAAGCTATAGAAAATATTTAGGGCATCAGGGATGTAGATTAATAATAAGTGCTTTATGCTTGGCTGTAGGGAGCAGCAAAGGTTTCACCCAGGAGATTGTCTTTGAGCCTTTTTGTTGGAGTTCACCCACAGTGGAAGGAGCCATTCCAAACAGAGGGAACAGCTTGTACAAGGGTGCGTAAGGAAGTAGGATTGGAGATAAGGCTATAATGTAGCTAAATCAATGGGCCTTTATTCCATCATAAAGAGTTTGTACTTTATCCTATACAAGAAGGGGCAAATAGCCATTAGCTGAAATTAGATCAGCAGGAGAAATTTAGTTAGTAAAATATACCCAGAACATTTTTAATAATTAGGGAAAAGGAAAGATTAAGTGGACTTTCCATGTCCCTGATTTTATAATTGGATAATAATAGAGAGGGGATGGGTGAGAATAAGCTGTCATTGGGGGAATAGGACTATGATGAATCATATATTTCTATTAATATATTTATCTATAGTTGTGTGTGAGTATATCTCTCATGGTATATTTTTTAACCTTATATATCTCTTAGGCTAACCTCTCTGCTCCTCACAGATAATGAAATACACTCTCATGTTTTTTATTAGGAAACATTTATCTTGTCTTGCTGCCCTTTCAGCTGTTTACTTCTTCTGCAAGATCTCATGTTTTCATGAATAATGTTATGTACTCAGTGGATATTTTTATAATGAAAAGTCACACATAGGGTTCTGTCACACATAGAGATAATATTAGTCACTTCAGGAAAGTGTCATCACACAAAAATGGGCCAGATTGAAAGTTAGCTAGATATGCCTTGCTGGTTGCAATCATGAAGGGGGTTCAGCACTTGTCAGCTCATTTAAACTTTAAGGGAGAAATTAACTGAACATTCTTGAAGAAGACATTGAGGCAGATAGACAGGACAGCGTTGGAATGGAAAAGAATGCATTTTGTAGAGACGTGGATGGACATAGAGTCTGTCATATAGAGTGAAGTAAGTCAGAAAGAGAAAAGTCAGAAAGAGAAAAACAAATATTATTTATTAACATAAATATGTGGAATCTAGAAAAATGGTACAGATAAGGCTATTTTGGGGCTTCCCTGGTGGCTCAGATGGTAAAGAATCTGTCTGCAGTCCAGGAGACCTGGGTTCAATCCCTGGGTTGGGAAGATCACCTGGACAAGGAAATGGAAACCCACTCCAGTATTCTTGGCTGGAGAATCCCCATGGACAGAGAGCCTGATGGGCTACAGTCCATGGGATCGCAAAGAGTTGGACACAACTGAACAATTAAGCACAGCACAAATCTATTTTCAGGGCAGGAATGGAAATGCAGACATAGAGAACAGACATGAAGATCCAGTGCGGGGAGAGCAGGATGGGACTAACTGGGAGATTAGGATTGACATATGTACCTACCATGTGTAAACCAGATGGCTAGTGGGAACTTGCTGTAAAACAGAAGAGGCTCAGCTCAGTGCTCTGTGGTGTCCTAGAAGAATGAGATGGGGGATGGGAGTGAGAGGGAGGTCTAAGACAGAGGGCATATATGTGTTCACATAGCTGATTGACTGATTGACTTTATTGTACAGCAGAAACTAACATAACATTGTAAAGTGACTATAACCCCATTAAAAAAAGAAAAGAAAGCATAGCTTGGGAGGTATCTCTTTGATACATTTTTGGCTTGCATTTGAATCTGCCAGATTAACTGAATTTTCAATCACTTTGTTATTTATTTCATGTATGATTTAAAAGTTGAAATGTTTATATATCTGTAAGTAAAAAAATTGAGAGAGAGAGGCCATTTGATTTTTAAAATTGGACCAGATTCCCCATCTTTGTAGGAGGTAGGACAGAGTTACAGTCGTGAAGCACCATCACAATGCCTCCCATTTGTCTTTCTGCCTCAGTTTATCTTCTCATTACCTCACTCCTGACCTAATGAAAGAGGCTTCTCGCTGCTGTGTTCCTACTTCCAAACTTGCTTGCTTCTAATGCATTTCAGAAACTTCTAGAAAGAATTTTAGATGCCATTCAACAAGTCTTAACAATGTGCATGCTACTAAATTAATTAAGCAAGGAGGCCATTACACTGTGGCTCTAATGCCCTGGCAGCCTGTAAGGAAACCAGCCTCTAAGCCTGTCAATGCATCAAGGTTAGGAAATCAAAACAGAGGACAGCCAGTCACAAATAGCCAACTAGGCGTTAAACTTTAACCAATCAATGATTTCCTTTCTTTGCTTCCACACTTTCTCTATATATCTTTTCCTGGCTTCTGTTGGTGGGTCACTCCTGACCACTTCCAATTTGGGGTTGCATAATGCACAATGTACAAAAAAATATACAAAAAAGATCTTCATGACCCAGATAATCACAATCGTGTCATCACTCACCTAGAGCCAGACATCCTGGAATGTGAAGTCAAGTGGGCCTTAAAAAGCATCACTATGAACAAAGCTAGTGGTGGTGATGGAATTCCAGTCGAGTTGTTTCAAATCCTGAGAGATGATGCTGTGAAAGTGCTGCACTCAATATGCCAGCAAATTTGGAAAACTGAGCAGTGGCCACAGGACTGGAAAAGGTCAGTTTTCATTCCAATCCCAAAGAAAGGCAATGCCGAAGAATGCTCAAACTACTGCACAATTGTACTCATCTCACACACTAGTAAAGTAATGCTCAAAATTCTCCAAGCCAGGCTTCAGCAATACGTGAACCATGAACTTCCTGATGTTCAAGCTGGTTTTAGAAAAGGGAGAGGAACCAGAGATCAAATTGCCAACATCTGCTGGATCATGGAATAAGCAAGAGAGTTCCAGAAAAATTCTATTTCTGCTTTATTGACTATGCCAAAGTCTTTGACTGAGTGGATCACAATAAACTGTGGACAATTCTGAAAGAGATGGGAATACCAGACCACCCGACCTGCCTCTTGAGAAATTTGTATGCAGGTCAGGAAACAACAGTTGAACTGGACATGGAACAACAGACTGGTTCCAAATAGGAAAAGGAGTACGTCAAGGCTGTATATTGTCACCCTGCTTATTTAACTTCTGTGCAGAGTACATCATGAGAAACGCTGGGCTGGAAGAAGCACAAGCTGGAATCAAGATTGCCAGGAGAAGTGTCAATAATCTCAGATATGCAGATGACACCACCCTTATGGCAGAAAGTGAAGAGGAACCAAAAAGCCTCTTGATGAAAGTGAAAGTGAAAAAGTTGGCTTAAAGCTCAGCATTCAGAAAACGAAGATCATGGCATCCAGTCCCATCACTTCATGGGAAATAGATGGGGAAACAGTGGAAACAGTGTCAGACTTTATTTTTCTGGGCTCCAAAATCACTATAGATGGTGACTGCAGCCATGAAATTAAAAAACGCTTACTCTTTGGAAGGAAAGTTATGACCAACCTAGATAGCATATTCAAAAGCAGAGACATTACTTTGCCAACAAAGGTCTGTCTAGTCAAGGCTATAGTTTTTCCTGTGGTCATGTATGGATGTGAGAGTTGGACTGTGAAGAAGGCTGAGTGCCAAAGAATTGATGCTTTTGAACTGTGGTGTTGGAGAAGACTCTTGAGAATCTCTTGGACTCAAGGAGATCCAGCCAGTCCATTCTGAAGGAGATCAGCCCTGGATTTCTTTGGAAGGAATGATGCTAAAGCTGAAACTCCAGTACTTTGGCCACCTCATGCAAAGAATTGACTCATTGGAATAGACTCTGATGCTGGGAGGGATTGGGGGCAGGAGGAGAAGGGGACGCCAGAGGATGAGATGGCTGGATGGCATCACTGACTCGATGGATGTGAATCTGAGTGAACTCCAGGAGTTGGTGATGGACAGGGAGGCCTGGCATGCTGCGATTCATGGGGTCGGAAAGAGTCAGACACGACTGAGCGACTGAACTGAACTGAACTGAACCAACAATGATTTTTGCTTAAATAAACTCATAATTTTCAGTATGCCTCAGTTTATCTTTTAACAATGTTCTTTCAGTCAGCTTGTACTTTTGACCAGACCTCTAGCTTTTTGTTTTTAACTTCAACATGGGCTTAATGTTTTTGAAATTTCATTCTGAAAATCTTGAATAAAGTTAAAATATTTAACCTCGGCATCTGAAACTTCCCAAGATTTTATAGCAGATTTATTAACAGTCACTCTTCCCTTAGGCCATCCCAGACCTCTACATGTGTCTTTCTCATGTCATCTCACTTTCATATGACTTTGCTGGCCATCGCTAGAGTGTAGGCACCACAAAGGCATATCTCCAGGAATTTGAGCAATGGGAAGATTTTGAAATGAATGACTCATTCATGAATCATCCATTCATTTGTCTTCCTCCTCCTCAATCTCTGTGTATCTAAATTGTATGTTTACTGTAAGGCTTAGATTAAATACCTCCTCTTCCATGATAGTTTCCTAGAATCCTTTACACAGAAGAACCATGTACTTCTGAATTCCACAGTATTTTGTTTATGCCTCATTTATGTTGATTATTTTCTTTTTGAAATTATTTTTTACATATTCTCTATAATGGAGTCTACATTACATTTATTTTTGTCCCTAGACCCTAGAGTCATGGTACTTGGGACGTAGTAGGCACTTAGTTACTGTTCTTTGAATCCATTAATAATTAGAAGAGAACTGAGGTGATTATTGCACAAATGACTAAATCTCTAGAATAAATTCCATGTAAACACACATCAAGAGGGGCTAAAAAGCCTCTTGATGAAAGTGAAAGTGGAGAGTGAAAAGGTTGGCTTAAAGCTCAACATTCAGAAAACGAAGATCATGGCATCTGGTCCCATCACTGCATGGGAAATAGATGGGGAAACAGTGGAAACAGTGTCAGACTTTGTTTTTCTGGGCTCCAAAATCACTGCAGATGGTGACTGCAGCCATGAAATTAAAAGACGCTTGCTCCTTGGAAGGAAAGTTATGACCAACCTAGATAGCATATTCAAAAGCAGAGACATTACTTTACCAACAAAGGTTCGCCTAGTCAAGGCTATGGTCTTTCCTGTGGTCATGTATGGATGTGAGAGCTGGACTGTGAAGAAGGCTGAGCGCCGAAGAATTGATGCTTTTGAACTGTGGTGTTGGAGAAGACTCTTGAGAGTCCCTTGGACTGCAAGAAGATCCAACCAGTCCATTCTGAAGGAGATCAATCCTGGAATTTCTTTAGAAGGAATGATGCTAAAGCTGAAACTCCAGTATTTTGGCCATCTCATGCGAAGAGTTGACTCATTGGAGAAGACTCTGATGCTGGGAGGGATTGAGGGCAGGAGGAGAAGGGGACGACAGAGGATGAGATGGCTGGATGGCATCACTGACTCGATGGATGCGAATCTGGGTGACCTCCGGGAGCTGGTGATGGACAGGGAGGCCTGGCGTGCTGCGGTTCATGGGGTCGCAAAGAGTCGGACACGACTGAGCGACTGATCTGATCTGATCTGAAACACACATATGGATCTCTCTTTAAAAAAAAAAAAAAACAATTAGTGAAAATAAAATCACAACAATTTTGGTATCACCATTCCAATAATTAACAACTTTGATAATTGTAACAGCCATGCTTTATTGAAAATTGACTCTGTGCCAGGCAATCTAATCACTTTAAATTTATCATCACGAGACTTTAAAACTAACTTGTGAGGGATTATATCCATTTAAATAGTGAAAATCTTGAGGCTGAGCATTATATTTGGTAAGTATATGAACTAAGATTTAAATATTAACCTGACTGATTCCAAAGCTCTACCCATTTGGTCATACCTCTGCACTTTGTGGGTTAAGAAATACTTTTGGGTAATTAAGTTAAATGTCCTGTGTGATGTCCACAGTGGAGACACAAATGTGACCAGGAGATCTGGTTATTTGGGGAGGATCTTCTGGAGAAGGGCATGGCAACCCACTCCAGTATTCTTGCCTGGAGAATTCCATGGACTGAGGAGCCTGTTTTGCTACAGTCCATAGGGTCACAGAGTCAGACATGACTGAGCGACATACACACACACACACACACACACACACACATCTTTAGTCTCCTTAATAGAGAACTGATGACTCCATTGCTAACAAAGGACGGAGGTACCATTAGTAAACTAAAGTGAAAGTCACTCAGTAGTGTCTGATTCTTTGTGACCCCATGAACTGTACAGTTTATGGAATTTTCCAGGCAAGAATACTGGAGTGGGTAGCCTTTCCCTTGTCCAGGGGATCTTCCCCACTCAGGGATCAGGCCCAGGTCTCCCACATTGCAGGCGGATTCTTTATCAGCTGAACCACAAGGGAAGCCCAAGAATACTGGAGTGGGAAGCCTATCCCTTCTCCAGCGGATCTTCCTGACCCAGGAATCGAACCAGGATCTCCTCCATTGCAGGCAGATCTTTTACCAACTGAGCTATGAGGGAAGCCCTCATAGTAAACTAAAGTACCAAAATTTAAGTTATCTTGGTCACCATTTTCTATAATAACTTAATATTACAACCTGGAATCCAGTAGTGAAAGGAAATTTTGGGAGTGCTTCTAACTGTGGCTACCCGATTACAGTTCAAAGACCTGTATATTCTGAGGACCAGAAGTTCACAGGATTGCCCTCCTCTGTACTGCCTCATTAAGCTAATTTCCCCTGCCTCCTCCATCTCCAGTCATCCCTGGAAGATGCTAATTGTAATGCCTCTGGAGTCAATGGAAGTTAGAAACCACACAAGCACAAAATGAATAAACTACAGAAATGCTAGTTTTATTTCACAGCATCAGGCTTTTATCCTTATGATTTTCTTTTTTTGGTTGTTAAAAAAAATTATAGTATGGCTAAGTCAATGAACCTTTAATTCTGTAATTTTGTAGTGAGTGTTCATTATCTTTTACATGGGAACTAGAGAACATTAACTCTTTTTTCCCTAACTGATAAGTAGGTGAAGAATGTTCTAGCTCTTTTTTTAATATACATTTTTTTCTGTTACTTTACAAAGTTCATGCAATATTATTGACTAAATATAGCCCTTTCCTGATTGTCTTCTTCTGCTCCTTTAGTCTGTTCCTGTAAGATTTTCTGCCTCCCTACTTCAGCACTTCATTTAGTATCTCCCAGTAGTAATAATTATTGAATGGAAATCATCCATATTTTTGTATAGTGATTTATATTTTGCATATCCATTATCTTATTTCACCCTAAAAGTAACAATCTATGGAAGGTCGATTGATAGTATTTTCATCTCTGTTTTACAGATAAGGGGATAGGTATTTTTAAATTTTGAATGTGAAAAAGAATAGCATTTTTAGTTCTGCTGTCATCAGAACCACCAACCTCAAGACTACACTGTTGTAGCAGAGGAGATAAGCAAGCTGAACTAGGGGTCCTTTTCTTTGTTTTCTCTTATACTTATCAGTACATGGAACACTGAGTTAAGAGCACAGCCTTTGGACTAGGACAAAGGAGTACAAGTCTCAGCTCTAATAATTTGAAGCTGCATGTTATGGAGCAAGTTATTTGACCTACCTAATGTCAAGGCTGTATATTGTCACCCTGTTTATTTAACTTATATGCAGAGTACATCATAAGAAACGCTGGACTGGAAGAAACACAAGTTGGAATCAAGATTGCTGGGAGAAATATCAATAACCTCAGATATGCAGATGACACCACCCTTATGGCAGAAAGTGAAGAGGAACTAAAAAGCCTCTTGATGAAAGTGAAAGTGGAGAGTGAAAAGGTTGGCTTAAAGCTCAACATTCAGAAAACGAAGATCATGGCATCTGGTCCCATCACTACATGGGAAATAGATGGGGAAACAGTGGAAACAGTGTCAGACTTTATTTTTCTGGGCTCCAAAATCACTGCAGATGGTGACTGCAGCCATGAAATTAAAAGACGCTTACTCCTTGGAAGGAAAGTTATGACCAACTTAGATAGCATATTCAAAAGCAGAGACATTACTTTGCCAACAAAGGTTGGCCTAGTCAAGGCTATGGTCTTTCCTGTGGTCATGTATGGATGTGAGTGCTGGACTGTGAAGAAGGCTGAGTGCCGAAGAATTGATGCTTTTGAACTGTGGTGTTGGAGAAGACTCTTGAGAGTCCCTTGGGCTGCAAGGAGATCCAACCAGTCCATTCTGAAGGAGATCAGCCCTGGGATTTCTTTGGAAGGAATGGTGCTAAAGCTGAAACTCCAGTATTTTGGCCACCTCATGCGAAGAGTTGACTCATTGGAGAAGACTCTGATGCTGGGAGGGATTGGGGGCAGGAGGAGAAGGGGACGACAGAGGATGAGATGGCTGGATGGCATCACTGACTCGATGGATGTGAGTTTGAGTGACCTCCGGGAGTTGGTGATGGACAGGGAGGCCTGGTGTGCTGCGATTCATTGGGTTGCAAAGAGTCGGACACAACTGAGGAACTGATCTGATCTGATCTGAAAACTCAATTTTGTATTCTAAAAAGATAAAAAATAAGGATTATTTATGCCCAACTCAATAACATTAGGAAACATTTAATTCCAGGTCATCATCATTGGTCTTCCCTGGTGGCTCAGATGGTAAAGCGTCTGCCTGCAATACGAGAGAGCCAGGTTTGATCCCTGGGTTGGGAAGATCTCTTGGAGAAGGAAATGGCAACCCACTCCAGTATTCCTGCCTGGAGAATCCCAGGGATGGAGGAGCTTGGTAGGCTACAGTCCATGGGGTCACAAAGAGTCAGACATAACTGAGCGACTTCACTTCACTTCACTTCATCATCACTGTACCTAACACTCATTTATTCAAACAGTATGTTGTTCCTGTGTTCATTTATTCCCTCAACAAGTATTTGAGTGTTCACTGTGTGCTGTAAATCAGACACAGTGCCTGCCCTCATTAAAGTGTACATAACAGAATGTCTGAATTCATTCAAACGTCAGAATACATGTAGAGAATATCTAAGGCTATTCAGATCTCACAAGGTCTGGATTTTCATGAGGATTTTCATGAGGAAAACTGACAATGAATTGAAGGAACAGAGGAGGAAAATCAGGCAGGTGCACTGCTCTTCCAGAAACCAAGCCAAGAAAGTGTTTCAAGATGGTGGTAGTGATTAATTGCATTAAATGCCTCTGGAAGTTAGACTAAGTTTCAGTGTGAGAATGAAATTGATTTTGGCAAGATGGATATCATTGATGTCTTTGATAAAAGCAGCTTTAATGAAAGGTGGGATATTAGAATGGAGCAGGAAATGGCAATACATTCCAGTATTCTTGCCTGGAAAATTAGAAGACGACTACTTGGTATATACAAATTTACACAACACGTTTCCATCTAGGTCATGATCACTAGAACTCTTCTGTTCTAAAAGAGAATACCATATTTATCTTTTGGTAAGGTGGCTGACATTCAAATTGAGCTTTTGTAGTGCTGCTATTAATATCATCATACCTATTCACCTTTAAGTCTTATTAATACATGGGAAGATCCCCTGGAGAAGGGAATGGCAACCCACTCCAGTATTCTTGCCTGGAGAATCCCATGGACAAAGGAGTCTGGTAGGCTGCAGTCCATGGGGTAGCGAAGAGTTGGACACAACTGAGTGCTATTAATATCATCATACCTATTCACCTTTAAGTCTTATTTATTAATATATCAGTTCAGTTCAGTTCAGTCGCTCAGTCATGTCTGACTCTTTGTGACCCCATGATTCGCAGCATGCCAGGCCTCCCTGTCCATCACCAACTCCTGGAGTTCACTCAAACTCGTGTCCGAGTCGGTGATGCCATCCAGCCATCTCATCCTCTGTCGTCCCCTTCTCCTCCTGCCCCCAATCCCTCCCAACATCAGAGTCTTCTCCAATGAGTCAACTCTTCGCATGAGGTGGCCAAAATACTGGAGTTTCAGCTTTAGCATCATTCCTTCCAAAGAAATCCCAGGGCTGATCTCCTTCAGAATGGACTGGCTGGATCTCCTTGCAGTCCAAGGGACTCTCAAGAGTCTTCTCCAACACCACAGTTCAAAAGCATCCATTCTTTGGCACTCAGCCTTCTTCAAAGTCCAACTCTCACATCCATACATGACCACAGGAAAAACCATAGCCTTGACTAGGTGAACCTTTGTTGGCAAAGTGATGTCTCTGCTTTTGAATATGCTATCTAGGTTGGTCATAACTTTTCTTCCAAAGAGTAAGCATCTTTTAATTTCATGGCTACAATCACCAACTGCAGTGATTTTGGAGCCCAGAAAAATAAAGTCTGACACTGTTTCCACTGTTTCCCCATCTATTTCCCATGAAGTGATGGGATCAGACGCCATGGTCTTCGTTTTCTCCATGTTGAGTTTTAGGCCAACTTTTCCTCTCCACTTTCACTTTCATCAAGAGGCTTTTAGTTCCTCTTCACTTTCTGCCATAAGGGTAGTGTTATCTGCATATTAATATATAGAGGTATAGAAATTGGTTTTATAACAAATAGCAGATCCTTTAACATTTGAAAAGAAAAAATGGCATTTACTTAACATTTTGATTTGTAAAGACAGAATTTTTAAAACAAATAGTTTCAAGATTTTTTTTTAATGTGTATGTGTGTAAAATCCTTAGATGATAACAGTTTTCTAAAGCTAGTGGAATTCTCCACCCCACCCCCAGCTACTGTGCACTTTGGCCTCTAACAGCCCTCAGGCCTGGAGCTGCTTTGACCTTGGTGCAAAGAGAGTGAAGCTAGGGCGACCAAACTAAATAAATAAAATAAAGTCAGTGGCTTTCTTAGTCAGCATTCCTAACCAATTGTGATAATAACAAGCTCTTCACCCAGGGATGTGTTATCTGCTGCAGGTAGATGGATCATGAACAAAGGCCACTGCTTCATTATGTGAGACAGAATATGTTATTACATTTGCAATACCATTTACATGGAAGCTTATTTAGAAAATCTGTAAGTGCTTACAAATCATTGAATATTTGCCGTTAAGTCCACAGGGTGAATACTATGAAGCTATTTCCTTTGAGTTAATAGTGATTCACTGAAGACAGAAATCATAGCCATCATGTTTACATGAGTATATAGGAAAGGAATAGGGCCTCCAGTTCACACATCATGCCACTTCTTTCTGGAGATTGCCTTGGGGAATAATATTTTTTAAAATATAGGTATCCATAGAAGATAGGAATAGCAGCCAGATCATTTGCTTCTCACTGCTCACATTTGCTGAGAGTCTTATAAAGATTTTCCCTGGGCACATGAATCAGTTTAATAATGACTGCTGCCAATTGGTTGCTAGACATCAGACTGCCAGCCTACTCAACAGTGTTGCCATCTGCTATTTGGACTCACAGTGTGCTGCTGCTATGCACCACCTCATTAAGAATGGGACCCTTGTGAGCTATAGACAGTAGCTTATTCAAGTGAGCTAAGGCAAACTCCTCCCCAAGCCATGTTTGTAGAGGCTGTGTACATCTCATCTTATTTGGAAATTGCTCCATGCTGGTTATGCAGTCTGATAGCTCACCATCTCTGATCATTTAAGAGCAAGTCTTTCAAGCCAGCTCCTTGTTTCAGAGCAGTATTAAAATACAAAAATGATTATTTCAAAGATTTGTAACAAATATTTATTTCAGATCTTTTTTTTAGTAATACATCTTGAGATAGTATTAGTGGCTTTCCAAACACAAATATTTAAATAAGTGTTTTATAATTCACTGGACTCTTTTAGGATAGACTTCCCAGTTCTGAAGATCTACCGCCTAGTTTTCATTTCTTGGAAAATGATTTTCAAAGGCTTTCATTATACTTTTCCTTTTTCTTCTCCCACTGAATATCCCAAGGCAGCAGTGAAGACAAAATATTTGTCAGACAAAAATGACTGCATTTCATCCAACTCACTGATCACCTTTAGCATTTTTACGGGATAAATGAAAATTTATTTGCATAGGTCATATAATATTTAGATCTTCTCCATCTGCCTCAATGGCTAATGGATTCTGTAGCACTTTCAGAATCAGACAAGGGTCTTCCCTGGTGGCTTGGTGGTAAAGAATCTGCCTGCCTATGCACGAGACACTAGTTCATTCCTTGGGTCGCTAAGATCCCCTGAAGGAGGAAATGGCAACACACTTCAGTACTCTTGCCTGAGAAATCCCATGGACAGAGGAGCCTGGCAGGCTGCAGTTAATACGGTCGCAAAGAATCGGACATGACTTAGTGACTAAACAACATCATCTCAATATTGACCTGGTTTCAAATTGCAAAAGACACATGGGCTGGTGTTCAGGCTCAGGCACCCCTCCCTCAAGTCCCACACAGGCACTTAGTTCTCACACTCATACTTACCAGCATCAAAATGTTTCCTATCTCTGAGCTCATTAGATACTCTGTGAAGAAAGGCTTTGGTGGGCAAACAGAATTGGAAAGTGGGGCATCTCAGCCTGGGTTCTCTAAGATGCAGACTCTTGAGATGAAGCGTAACCTGCAGGATGTTTATTAAGCAGAGTGCTTGTAGAAACCAGTATTTGTAGGAAAGAGGGAAAGCAGCAGGAATGGATAGAAGGAAAAACTGTGTTGTAATCCAAATCCAACAACAGCCTTGGCCAAAAACCCCGAGACCTCTGGGGTCGGAATGACCTTCAGAGGTGTCTGGAGATGGGCAAAAGGACAGCTTCGTCATCTTGCACTGGTAGGTCATTGGATATGGGCAACACCACAAGGGGTGCGACCTCAGTTGAGCAGTTCCCTGAAGTGAGGCAGTTCCCAAAGACAGCAGACAGCTATAGGCTGCCTGCTGACAGTACTTCCAGCAAATGAGGAGCTAGTGCTTCCTTGAAGGGGGATCTGAGTGGTAGATCACAAGCTGCCACGGGAGCCAGATCATCGCCTTTGAAGCGTTGTGCTAAACCTCCACATATGAATGGCTTTGAGAATCTGGCACCGAAGAAACCTTCCAGCTTTGTTTTTTTCCTACCATCAATTCATATCTTATGGAACTAATGTATCACAGAACATAAAATAAATTTCTCACTAGTCTTACAGTGCCTTGCAGGCTATGTTAAAAGAACTAAGTACAGATGGTGTTCTCTACCCTCCCCTGCCTATAGGTCCTGCTTGAAAACTTTGGTGTTGTTATACTAAGTATGGGCTTACAAGTCACACAGTCAGGTGTGTGGAAAAAGGGGTTCCCTGTTACTTTTCTTAACTCATTTTTCAAGCTGTTCTTCTGCTTAGTGGCGCTTCTCCACTGACATTGCCCTCTCTGCTGACATCTAATGAGATTCCTCCTGGAATTGTGCTGCAGTCTGGGTCTCTTACTTCTCAGCCTTCCTTTCTTTCAAAGGGGTAGATGTGTTAGGTAGTCTGAAGATTCCGCTCCTCTGGCTTCCTCTCTTTTCAACCCTTACAGGCATTTCCCCAAGTACATCTCTTATAAATCCCATATTTGCACATGCTTCTTGGAGGTTCTCGCAGGTAGTTACCTGAGGATCAGCTTCATGTTACTGAGGCTTGTTTTTTGAGCAAGTCCAGTGTAGATTTTACCATCAAGCTAGTTTAGAGATACCATGTAATGTGTAACTTCCTGAGATCCCAGTAAAAGTTTGGAGTTCTCTGTGAGGACTCTCCACTATGGCTCGAAGTTAAATGTTTACTGGAGTGCTAGTTTGGGGTATTGTTTAGTATTTAGCAGTGGGTACAGTGGGATGTGTAAGCAAATTTCTGGGAATGTTTTCTCTGCATACCTTCTTTCTTGCTGATACTCTGCCTTGAAAACTCAAGACACCTGTCCCATTCAATACCAGTCTTTGTCTCCTCAACTCAGCAAGACTCCTCTGCTCTGCTCAAGCTCCTCCTCCTGCAATGTGACCCAGAGTGCTTAACCCTAGAAAGGCAGGACAGTGGGAGGGTCACCTTGTTTCACCTGCTCAGTGACCAGTCCTTTGCTTCCGGTTGTCCAATGTCTAAAAGGTTGCTTCACACAATTTTTCTAGCTTCTTGAAACTTTGACAGCTAACCATTTTGTAAAGTTTCTAAGATACTTAGATATTTAGAGATACAAATTTCCCATAAGCATATGCTTTCACAGCATCCCATCAAGTTTTGATATGTTGTATCACTTCATGGGAAATAGATGGGGAAACAGTGTCAGACTTTATTTTTCTGGGCTCCAAAATCACTACAGATGGTGACTGCAGCCATGAAACTAAAAGACGCTTACTCCTTGGAAGGAAAGTTATGACCAACCTAGATAGCATATTCAAAAGCAGAGACATTACTTTGCCAACAAAGATTCGTCTAGTCAAGGCTATGGTCTTTCCTGTGGTCATGTATGGATGTGAGAGTTGAACTGTGAAGAAGGCTGAGTGCTGAAGAATTGATGCTTTTGAACTGTGGTGTTGGAGAAGACTCTTGAGAGTCCCTTGGACTGCAAGGTGATCCAATCAGTCCATTCTGAAGATCAGCCCTGGGATTTCTTTGGAAGGAATGATGCTAAAGCTAAAACTCCAGTACTTTGGCCACCTCATGAGAAGAGTTGACTCATTGATGACTCTGATGCTGGGAGGGATTGAGGGCAAGAGGAGAAGGGGACGACAGAGGATGAGATGGCTGGATGGCATCACTGACTTGATGGATGTGAGTTTGAGTGAACTCTGGGAGTTGGTGATGGACAGGGAGGCCTGGCGTGCTGTGATTCATGGGGTCGCAAAGAGTCGGACACAACTGAGCGACTGATGTGATCTGATCTGATTTTCATTAGATTTCAAAATATTTTCTAAATACCACTCTGATTTATAGTTTGACTCAGTGATCATTAGAGGTATGTATGTTCCTTACATTACTACCATTTGGGAGATTTTTTTTTTTACCTTTATATAATTGATTTCTGATTTCATACTCTTATAGGATGTGTCTTTTGAGACAGATGATTTGTGATCAGTCATATGGTTAATTTTGCTAAGTGTCCTGGGTATACCTTCTCTGGTGGCTCAGATGGTAAGGCGTCTGCCTACAATGTGGGAGACCTGAGCTCAATCCCTGGGTTGGGAAGATCCCCTGGAGGAGGAAATGGCAACCCACTCCAGTATTCTTGCCTGGAGAATCCCATAGACAGAGTAGCCTGGCAGGCTCCAGTCCATGGTGTTGCAAAGAGTCAGACAAGACTGAGCAACTAACACTTTCATACCTTAAAAGAGCATGCATTCTGAAATGTTTGGATGCAATGTTTCACGTCTAACATGCATGCACTGTGCTAACAAACAGCAAACAGTACGAACTCAAGCCATACTAAGTAACTCAAAAGTTTATTCCTATTGATGATAATTCCAGACCAGATAAGAGAGGATGATTATGCTATCACATGGATGTAGGCAGAAAGAAAATGATTTCTGGTAAAATGGAACTTCAAAGAGGAATCCCAAATCAAAATGTGTAGTTATCCCCCATCCCCTGCCCTGATTCCAACCTATATTAATACCAACCCTTTATGTGATGGAAATTATTCCAACGTTTTTCATTCCTGTGTTCCTACCAGTGTTCCCTTCATTGGTTGTAGTTTCTATATCACTAGTGCTATGTGACAATACAAGACAATATATTAGGAAAAACTAATGACATATATAAGAAATGGTTGATTTTATTTCTCCAATTTACGATTACTTCTCAGATTACATGAATTTAGAGGATATCTAATCCTGCTATCCAATAGAGTAACTTAAGTTTTTTCAAGTTCTAATGTCACTTTCTATTTCTTATGAGCATTACTCAAGGTTAAAACTGTTATTAACATACAGCTTCTAGGAAATACATTTAGCCTTCTTATTTAGCCCTCTGCCAACCTCTGTTCTGGACAATGAAATTGTGATGATAGAAAGGAGAGAGGATTTAGACAAGGCTAAAGACACATTCCCTAGGCTTCAGAGATGCCTCCTGTGCACTGCCTCCCATCTTTTCCACCTCCAATTCCAGCTGTGGCTTTGGCGAACAGCTCTGGGCAGGTTTCACCCTGCTCTGTGCTGACAGTGCCTCATCTCAGGCGTGTATCAGGAATCTAGCTTCTTGCCCTAAAGCTTCTCTGCTGCAGCACGTGTGATGCTGTAGCCCAGTGAGGCTCTCCTCGTGGGGGTGCTGCTGCCCCATGGGAGCAGCCCTCAGCACACAGGTGATATCAGCTGAGAGATAAATGCTTCTTCTTTTCATCCCTCAGGCAGACAATTCTGAGACACAGTTTAATTAGGATACTGGGAAGGTTCTGCACTAAGTAGCCAAGAACACTAGTGGACCACTCACTAACACTACCTTTTTTGCTTGGATATTCTTTCCTTTTCCACCTGTTTCCTCCCCTGTCTCATCCTTGTTCCCTGGGACCACATTTCCAAATAGAATATGTCTCTACCTTTGTCTCAGGCTCTGCTTTCAAGAATAGTCTAGATGAAGACAGTATGCAGATAGGTTGTAGGTAGACTAAATAACACAGGAATATAATTTCCCTTGATTCTACACAAAGAAACACTTATTTAGTTGGGAGCACAGATTATGATAATTTCGATGATTTTCCATCTTTCTCCTTTTTGAAAGTTCATCATTGATCCTGATGCCTGAAGGAAAAAAAAGTTGGTACAAATTAGCTTATAATTGAATAGGCAAATTTCTTTGTGATGACAGCTCTAAGTATTTTTTCTTTGTGAGGCAGCCCTCAGCTATTTGATTGGATTTTTCAATCTAATAAGGAGAAGCCCTCAGTCTACTTAATGAGGTAAAGCTTTTTGTTGCTTTGGAAACAACCATATCACATTTCTTATTCTCTTTGGTAAAAAGCTGGAGCTTTTAGCGCTGTAATCCTTTTTTCTAAGACACTCAAACATACTTTAAAATGTAAAAATTACTGGAGTACTGTCAGAACTTTCTTATTCATGAAACACTGAAAGAATATCTTGAAAGATTTAGGGGTTATTAGGAATACACTAAGGATGCCCACATGCCATCTCTGAGAAAAATGTTATCGTTAAAATTTTTTACTCATTTAAGGTACTGAAGACACTACAGAGAACAAAATTGGTAAATTCTTCTCCCTCCTCACTGAAACTTGTATTTTATGAGTGGGGAAGGTGAGACAGTAAGGATATTAAATAATTAAAATATATAGCAATTCAAATAAAGGCTACAGATAAAACTAAACTGGGGATGTGGGAATGAACATGCATGTTTTCTGTTTTGTTTTGTTTAATTTCTAGGTCTTACTGAGAAAATGATGTTTGAACAAAGACCTGAGGAGGAGAAAAGCGTCAGTCAGATGGATGTTTGGGAGGGGACCATTCAGGAAGCAAGAAAAGCCATCTCCAAAGTCCTCAGATGGAAAGATGCCAGAGTGGTTTGAGAGAGGTGAACATTAGAAGATGAGGAAGGAAAGAAGGCAGCGGCAGATCGCATGAGAGACGGGCTCTCAATGGATGTAGGGCCATACTGTGCACTGGGGGATACTCTGAAAACCTGGGAGGACATTTTGGCATTACTATGATTGGGGTGGTACTCTGGGCTTTAGTGGGTAAGCAAAATTTATGTTAAAAGTACAGTAATGTTTGGGACAGTTCCACCAAACAAGATATTTTCCCCAATTTTGTGTGCCTTTAAAATGTTCTACTGCTCATTCATGTAGATGTAGAAGTTTATTTAGGCTCACTTCCAAATTCCATTCATGGCAGGCTAGGGTATTGGGATCCACTCTCTTCCTTGGAAACAAGTAAATGTCCTGGGTAATACAGAGTTGATCAATTTTGGAAAGCTTTTGCCAATATTTTTTCAAATATAATTCTGTCCCAGGTTCTCTCCCTTTGCTTTTTTAGGAGTTAAATTTCATATATTTTAGGCCACTTGATACTATTCTTATCAGTCACTGCTGCTTTGTTTATTTACAATATTTTTGTCTCAGTGCACTTATATTTGGGTGATTTCTAGCAACCTGACTTCAAGTTTAATGATGCTTTCATGATTGTGTCCTACCTACTGATAACCTATCAAATAATTTCAGATATTGTATTTTTCAGTTGTAGGACTTCCATCTCACAAAAAAAGATTTGTTTCTCTCTTGAAATTCTCTACTTCTTCATATATTACATTTTATTTTTGTAAGATTCCTTAATATATTTGTCATGGTTAAAGACTCTGCCTATTAATTCCAATATCTGTACTGATTTATGTTTCTATTGATTTATGACAAAGGTAACACTGCAGGGCAATGAGAAAAGAAGTCTCAAGAAAAGCATCTGGATCAGCTGCACAGCTATACGAAAAAAAAAAAAAAATTAATACTGCACGCCATATTCCAAAATGGATTTGTGGTTAGTGGATTTAAAGATGTAAAGAAAAACATGTTTTTAGATGGTAAAATAGAAGGTTCTTGTAGGCGATGATTTCTTAGGATAGCAAAGGTATTAACCATAGAAGAAGACTGAGAAATTAAGACTTCAGTAAAAGTTTAAAATTTACAGTCATTAAAATTTAACAATGAAATGGTTAAAATGCAAGTCAGATAAGAAAAAGTATCTGTTTGATTGCAGTACTCATAAATGAAAATGGACTCACATCTAGAATATATAAATTAAACAGAAAAAGACAACCCCTCCAAAAATGAAATGAAGGCCTTAAAGGCATTTTACTAAAGAGGATCTTCAAACGACTAATAATTACATGAAAAGACACTCTTTTCCCATTAGTCATCCGAGAAGTGTAAATTGAAACCACACAACCACCAAATGTTGATAAGGGTGTGCAGCAATGAAAAGTCTCATCTGCTGCTGGTGGGAGTGTAAATTTGAAAACTGGCACCATCAACTATAGCTAACCATGTATATAACCTATGTTGGAGCTATTCTACTTTTGGATATATATCCCACAGAAATATGTATCTATTCAATACATATATAGCTTTAGATATATATAATATGCTGATTAAGTATAATGATGTTCACAGAAGTATTATTTGTATTTCTAGCTCCAAACCTGGAAATAACATGATTATTCACTATCAGTATAAAGAACCAATCCCAATATTTAGTATCAGTATAAGGGACCAGTTTTACGAACTGTCTAGAATAGGCATATCTATAGAGGCAAAAAGTAGTTGCTTCGGGCTGGAGAGGATGCAGGGTAGGGGAGTGATAGCTAAGGAGTATGGAGCTGTTTTGAGGTGATGAAAATGTTCTGAAATTGACTGTGCCTGCCAGTGGTTGCACTTATCTGTAAATATACTACAAAAATATTAAATTGTACATTTTAAATGGATGAAAATTGTAGGGTATGGGAACTATATCTCAATATAGCTTAAATTTAAAAAATAACAGTAAAAATGATAAATTGCAGTATATTCACACAATTAAATGCTGTACAGCATAAGACAAAGTACACAGACATTACATGCAACACTGAATGAATCTCAAATGTAATATGGAGGGAAAGAAATAACATATTCAGGATATTTACTAATTAATTCATTTCACATGAAATTAAAGAGAATTTACTGATTAATTTAGTTCACGTGAATTTAAAGAAATTAAACTAATCTATGAATTTGAGGATAAGACAATGGTTATATTTGGGAAGAAGCTGCCCTTGACTGAATATGGGGCTGGAGGTATGCCCTATCTCTTGATCTGGGTGGTGGATGTAAGGATATGTTTGTGTTAGCCTTTGAAAGTTTAGTGAACTGTTCATTTACAATTTGACCACTTTCCTGGATTTTGTACTTCAACAAAAGTTGATTAAGAAACATTTTTTAGAAATCCAGTTCAGTAAGTTATCCTATTCATATACACTTAAAAGACCAACTAAACAAATACGTAAACATTTTGATAGTTCATTTTTGTGGCTTGGGAGTATGCTGAATTTTTATTTTCTTCTATCTACTTTTCAGCATTTTCCAAATTACCATAGTGAGCATAAATATACTACATTTATCAATAGAAAAAATGCTATACAAATTATAAATACAGTTGATATTGCATTGTGAGGTCTTCTTGTATTGTTTATACTCACTTAGTCTCAGTGTTAAGGACTGGTTTTTGCTCCCAGATAGGAAGAGACTGCCCTTTTAGAGTGAAGGAGGGTGTGGCTGTGGGTCTGGGGATTTCCTAGCACCTCTGCTGACTGCCAGGAACTCACCACTGGCCACACGCATCAGGGAAAAGCAGAAGTGCAGGTGTAGGGACCCCAAAGATGGTAAGCTGAGCCACGGTAGGCGGGGCCCAGTACACTCGGGGGTGGGTCGTAGTCCTCTGAGTCTACTGCAAAACTGTGCTTGAACTGGGGGCTAAAGCTCTAGCCTCCGTGCTGGTTAAATCGAAAGATTGTAGTCTAAACACTGTAATCCTCATGTTTCCGTGAAGTCCGAAGCTAAGAGCGTTTTATTTATTTATTTACATTTTTATGAGAGTGTTAAAAGAAAAGACAAACGACAAAAACGACTGTTCCTGGGCTGCAAATTCTAAAACGTCTGCTCTCTGGCTTTTTTACAGAAAAAGTCTGCCGACTCCTTAGGAAACTCTAGGCTGAAAACTTTAAGGTATTTAAAAATGTTACCTGGGTAAACTCTTCCTGACGAGAAGCCGGGTGTGGAATGAGCCTACCAGGGCACTTTCGGTCCCTGGTCAGGAGATGTGGTACTGCCCAGGCTCGTCAGACACAGGAAGTCAGAATCCACTAAGGAGAGTGTAAAAGCCCACCTCCGAAGAATCCAGCCTGGGAATGGCCAGGCACGAGGAACCAAACACAACCGGCTCTTCCTGGAGAAGGATAAACGCTCCAAAGGATAAACGATGCTCACTGCAGCCCTCCGCGGAGCGCGGAGGAGACGGGGTCGAACTGGGAAAGCGGCGTTGTCACTCACGCAGAAGCCAACGGCGCGCCCTGCGGCGTTCTCTCCTCTCTCCTCTTCTGTAGGCAGCCGCGCGGACTGCGAGGGCCCTGTGCACATCTGTAACTTTTGGACAAGCGCCGCGTGAGTGCGGCTGCCACCCAGCGCCTGCGCAGTGGTTGCTCGCAGGATCCTCCCATCGCGCAGGCTCGGCGGGTCAGCACGCCCTGCAGGAGTGCGACCCTGCTTCGGTAGCCCATGGGGGAGGAAGCAGGGCGGAAGGATGTGTACGGTGTTTTTTTGCTGCACAGTTTGACAGTTGTGAACAGTATATTCCTTCACTCTTCAAAATTACGGATATTTGAACTGAACAGAAGACAGTTTCATTTAATTCAACCTAATATCTCGGGGGTGTGTGTGTGTGTGTGTGTCTTAGTTGATTAGTCGTTCAGACGTGACAAATTGTTTGCAAGCCCGTAGACTGTAGCCCGCCAGGCTCCTCTGTCCATGGAATTCTCCCGGCAAGAATACTGGAGTGGGTAGCCCTTCCCTTCTCCATAGGGTCTTCTGGACCCAAGGATCAAACCTGGGTTTCCTGCATTGCAACCAGATTCTTTCCGGGCTGAGCCACCAGGGAAGCCCAATATCTCAGTACTATCCCTTAAAAATTTGGAGAAGGAAATGGCAACCCACTCCAGTGTTCTTGCCTGGAGAATCCCAGGGACGGGGGAGCTTGGTGGGCTGCCGTCTATAGGGTCGCACAGAGTCGGACACGACTGAAGCGACTTAGCAGCATCCCTTAAGAATAAGGGATTCTCCTACATCAGGGTTTGTAAACTGTGGCGCTATGGATTTTTAGCATGGTGTTTCTTTGTTGTGAGGGCAGTGGGGCCGCTGTCTTGTGCATTGTGCAATATTTAGTAGCACTCCTGGCTTTAGAGGCTGCTAGACACCAGTAGCAACCCTCCCCTCTCCTCCCCAACTTGTGACCATCAAAAATGTTTTCAGACATTGTGTGACAGGGGAGGGGAGGGCAAAATCGCCCCGATTGAGGACTACTGTCCAATAGGATCACAGTGGTATGTCATTAAGATATATATCACTAGATTTTTCCAACATAGGGAGTCAGAACGCACTAAACATTGGTACATTTCTGTAATTTAATATATAATCCATATTAGAATTTCCTTGATTGTCCCCCCCAATCCTTGCTTCCCCTATACTTGTTTGTAAAATATAAATTCATGATTTAACAAAGATCACGTGTTGATTTTAGTTATCAAGTGTCTACACGTATTGATTTTAGTTACCAAGTGTCTAGCTTCCTTCAATTTAGACTACTTCCTCAGCCTTTTTATTTTATTGTTTTTTTTCTGGCATTGGCTTTTTTGGAAAGTTCAGACCAGTGGTTTTCCAGAATGTTTATTTGGATAATCAAATTGGTCTTCATTGTAAGATTCATGTTAAATTTTTTGTCTTTTATTGGCCGAAATTCCACTTGGGTAATGTTATATCCATTTTTTTTCCTAGTTCAAAGACCTACTTAGCTGTTCTAACAGCGTTTAATTTTCAAAAGTCCACTTATCTCCCAGTGATTTGAGATACCACTTTTTTTATCACATACATACATTTTCACATCATTCTTTGCTCTACATTTATATTTTCTATTTTTTTCCATTGATCCAATTGTCTACTCAAGTGCTAAAAATATACTCTTTAAACTATAGAAACTGTATATTTCAATATCTGGTAGAGCTAGTTATTGACAAAAATAGCTTATTGCTGTTTTCTTATTTTGATTTCCTGATTTTGGGGGAAATAATGGTGCTTATTTATTTCTTCCATGTACACTACAGAAACTAGAAGTTCACAGGATTGCTTTCCTCTGTACTGACTCATTAACCTAAACATACTTTGAAACATACTTTGAAAAGTGGCATTAATTTATAATTTTTTATTATTCAATTGAGGCGCAAGGTTTATTTTTCCTTTTATTCAAGTCAAAGTTTTCTATCTTTCAGAAAAGCTTCAAAGTTTTTTCTCATATAGATTTTGCACAGTTCTTATGACATTTACTCCTAGGATAATTTTTTGGTTTATTGGTAATGTAAATAGAGTCATCTCTATTTTCCTCTATAATTGCCTAAATATATGAAGACCTTGAGTCCCAGTCTCATATTGGAACAGTCTCATTTACTGTTCCACACCTAGAACAGGACATTTCTCAAATGAGTCTTCATTGCATTCACTGAAAATGGTATGTGGTGACCACACTCTGTGCATATAGGATCTTCATGACTGAAAAGCTTATTGTTACTTCTCAGAGTTATAAATACAAGATATAGGGATTGTGTGGTTTTTCAAAGAAAAATAAATCATAAATTTGTGCTGATGTTCCAATTTTAATGAAAGATTACATAATTTTCTACTTATTTGATTTTATGTTGTATCTCTTTTCTGCTGAAAAGCATGATTCCGACTATTAAATGATGGTATATTTACTTTTCCCCTTAATGTATATAGTAGTTTCAAAATAACAGTACCAATGTGATAATGAATTGTAAAAGTGCTAAATGCAGTTTGATACAGCTAGATTTGCTCCAGGTTGTTTTCAAGTATAGGCTGCTTAATTAAAAAGAAAATTAAGTCCAACATGTAAAAAAAAAAGCAAGCCTTAAATATTTAAAACTTGTTGAGTATAATGTCTAACTCATCTTCTCTCATTTTTATTGATATAAATTTTTAAATTCATGAATCTTTTTCTGGACACTTTTTAGCAGTATCTTGTAAACCCTGATATCATGTTTTCATTATTTTTTTTCTAAAAAATTTCATTATCAGTTGTTGTTTTTCCTTGAACCAAGCTAAGTTGAATAGAAAACTTAAAATTTCAAGGTGGGAAGATTTTCTTGTGCTTTGCTTGTTATGGATTCATACTTTTATCATGTCATTGATGGAGAATATTATTTGTATTTTTCTTACTGTAATTTATTGAGGTATAGATGTCTCTGTATGTAACTATAGACTCAACTATTATAAGTGTTTTTGGTACCATTTTTGGTCTTGGACTAAACGAAGTATACTAAAGTCTGCTATTATTAAGTATTTCTAGTCTCTTTGACTCTCTTGTAGTTTCTGCTAAGTGAAAGAAGCTACTGTGTTATTTGCTGCATATCTTTCATTAATATTTTATTTTCACTGTGATCGTAGCCTTTAAAGTTGTAAAGTGCTCTTTGACTTGGTAATAGGCTTCGGTCTAAATTCTGTTTAATTGGATTTCAAAATATTAGTTCTTTCTTTGTATTTTCTTAGAATACCATTTTGCCTCCTTTCATTATTAACATTTATGAATTATTTTGTTTTTGGTATGTGTTTGTCTTTTGTGTGCAGCATAAAGTTGGATTTTGCTTTACAATCAACCACTTTGTTTGTCCTTGTAATATGGAGGGTGGGGGTTAAGTCCCTATTAGTTGATATGTTTGGTCTCAGATAACTCATCTTTATTATATTTACATGTAATATGTGACATATTTGGTGATAAATACTAATGAGAAAGATAAAGGAGGACAAGGAGTGTAGGAAATGCTGGGGAAATTTTTCTATTTTAAGTAGGTGGTTAGGGAAAGCCTCATGGAGAAACTGACTTTTGGACACACTCTTAAAAAAAAAAAATTATTTATTTGGCTACTCTGGGTCTCAGTTGTGGCATGCAAACTCTTAGTTGAGGCATATGAGATCTAGTTCCCTGGTCAGGGATTGAACCCGGGGCCTCTACATTGGGAGCACAGAGTGTTAGTCGTTGAACCACCAGGGAAGTCCCTGGACATGAAGTAGGCCAAGGAATGAGTCATTTAGATAAGTGGAGTAAGACTTATCCTGACTGAGAGAACAGCAAGGCCTAGAGACACATGATTACTTGGTGTGTTTTCAAAGACCAGCAACGAGGCTGGTGTGACTGGAGTGCTGTGTGCAGCTGAATACTAGGAGACAGGCCAGAAGGCATAAAGTCAGGAGTATCAGATAGGGCCCTTAGTCTCAAGGAGGGAAGGAATATCCCTTGAAGAGGAATTTTGTTGCCAGATGTTGAAATAATATTACTTCTGCCATCCCACAGTAATAAATTAATAACTCTGGGAATTTCAGCCTAAGTGGGAGAAGCCAGTCTTAGCGGTTTTATATTTTAAGGTGTAACTCAAATTATGCGTGAAATAGTTTAATCTCTGCTGATTTTGAAGGTTGGATTATGAAACACCTTCCAATGCAGTGGAAATGATCCTTGAATATATTCTCAAATCTTTGATGTTCTACTTTCTACGTTATATTCTACCCCCAAATTCATCAGCTGTAGCTTCGCAACTTCAGCTTTTTTGCCATTTAGCTGAAGGTGTGAATTCACAGGGGAATAACTTTATTGAAACATAACAATGAAATGTATCTTGACTAATAAATGTTTAAAAGGCATAAAAATATAAAAATTCTAATCAGAGATGCTTGACCAAAGGCTAGCACACAACATGGAAGTTTTTTTGAATTCTTTTAAAAAGTATTCAGCTTAAAACAGTTTTTCCTTTTTATACAGATATCTGTTAACTGTATGACAGAGGAGGTAAAATGAAATGCGTGCATCTATGTGGGAAGGCTTAAGGGTATATTAAGTCTGTAATCCAGAAAAACTATTTTCAAGATTGCAGTGGATGGGAACAGAGAAGGGACAAACTTTAAATACAGGCAGGATTACATGTCTTTTTGTATTTCATTTAGCTGCACTTTAATTTTCTCCTTCCTTTTTTTTTTCCTTAAGCTAAACTGACAGTGAAATGCTGTCTGAATAAGTCACAACTCACAGTAAACTGAACAGTGCATTGTAAAATAGGACACAAAACAAAAGACTTCATCTAAGAGCTGAGATCATCGGGCTGGGAAACACAGACCCAGTGCAGCAATTCAACAGTGTTTCTGAGAGCCCGAGACAGTTTCTACAATTTTTGATATGCTATTGCCCCCTGCTGTTCACAGTGAAGTACTGACAACAGAAACAGGTTTTCCTAACATTCCAGTGTTTTAGTGCAATATCATGCTATCAGAGAAAGTTAGACAAAGCATTTCAAAAATTTAAAATAGAATAATTTAAGGAGTTGTTTTCTAAAAAGCTATTAAAGAAATCCCAAAGCACCTTCCCTACTCCCCAATATATCAAAAAGAAATGTATGATTCAGTTAATTGAATGAATCATGCAGTTTCCTCTTTAAGTTTCTGAAGAGAGCAGAGCACAAGGCAATTGAGATAACTTGGAAAAAAGCTGATGAAGTGAGCAGAGAAAATGGAGTACAAAATGTGCCAAAGGAGAGGGTAATGAATAATTTACATACAACAAGAGTGAAGCCGTTTAGTCTTGAATAGATCATTCACATTTTTCCAAGGATGTTGGATAAAACTGTTTTGTCTCCACAGAAGAGCGTGGATGGACTATTTGTGAGCCTTCAGGTCTTCTGCCCCTTGTTCTTGGGTTTGGTCATGGAAACTTAAAACCATTAGGGTATGAATCTGGGTTCCTGATGCAGAGCAGAAGGACAGAATGCTTGGAGCTGATTTCCTGATTTACTCTGCCATTTCTAAAGGAGTCAGGTCTATCTCCTGGATGAAAGTCGGTCCATGTGCAGACGTGTGTGTTTGAGCATGGGAGTTCATGTTATTTGTTTCAGAACTGTAGCAACTGTGAGCTGCTAGAATAATCTGTATTCCAGCTCTTCCATGGGATTAGGTAATAAGGTGCTGCCAGGATCCCCCCACATTCAGTAAAAGCAATTTAAAAAGTAGGGGCCTTGTTTCAGCATTTGATTTTTGCTCAGACTCTTTCTCCATGAGGAACATGACTAGAGAAGAATCTTTTAATATTTAGAAAATCACATGCATATTTATATACAAAATTACATCCTATTAGGATAAACCTAGAAATCCAGCCTGAACTACTCTTCAAAGATTTAGATTTGGCTCTAGATATTGCTAAGAATGCTGTTTCTAACTTCTGAAGTCCCCACCTCAAATCACAAATGGTGGATTTTGAGAAAACATTTAAATCATTTATTTCAGGTAACAATAAGCTGTTTCCTTAATACTTGAGGTAGTTGCATTCACAGTGTTGATTTTAGGGCTTACAGCATTTTGTTTCTCTCTCTTATGTGACATGTTAATGTTTATTTACTCACTTAAATTTATATTCTTCATTATGTGATGTGCTTAGTTGCTCAGTCGTGTCTGACTCTGTGACCCCATGGGCTGTAGCCTGCCAGGCTCGTCTGTCCACGGGGATTCTTCAGGCAAGAATACTGGGGTGGGTTGCTATGCCCTCCTCCAGGGGATCTTCCAACCTGGGGATTGAACCCAGGCCTTCTGCATTGCAGGCAAATTCTTTACTGCCTGAGCCACCAGGAAAGCCTCTTCTTCATTATGGCAGATGTTAAAGATAGGGTGAAAAATATGATAGACTCTGCCTTTAAGCTTTTTATAGTAATTTAGCAAAATGTAGAACAACAATATGATAATCATATAAGAGGGAGCCCAAGAGGTAGAAAAATAATTTCCCCATCCTTTTTCATTTTATCATTTTGTTTCATTTCTTCTCTTTACTATTTTATTTTATTTGTATTCATTTTATTTTTTAAAATTACAAATCAGGAAAGCTGACTATCTTTTTATGTATCTTTACATGATCCCTAGTACTCTAGCACTTTGTACAAGTGCTTTATATAAGTTTGCACACATTTGTAGTAAATATCCGCTAAATGAAATATGAGCACTTACTTACTAGGAGCCTTTGTACTATGCTGTGCCTATGTAAACTAGATACACATTTGATTTCTATAGAGGAGAAGAGTGAAATTGGGAGGAATTTATATAGACCTGGAAGGAAGTATTAGAAATATTTGTTTGTATTCAAATGCTAAAGTATATTTAGAAACTTTTTAATTGAGAAAAACTAAAACACCAAAATTCCACCATGTCAGTACTTGAATCTCTTTTTAATGATTTTCCTAAATTACATATGAATTTTCAATATTTCTGTCTGTGCAGTTCTTATCAAATCTGGGTATATGCAGCCTACCTGGTAGAAACACAAAGATAGGTAGAGAGCAATGAATGATGATGCTTGTGTTTCAAAAGGAAGCTGAAACATTTTCTTTTTAGTCAAGAATTAATTTATCAGTGTTTCATTGTACAAAATTCATAGTATGTTGAAACATGCTTTTTTGCCCCTTAATGGTGTAACCCAAATTATATGCTATTATTAAATTGTTCTACTTAAATTGTATTGAATGCCAGTATAGTTTATAGAAAACTATAAGCATAAATGGTTTCTGAATTTCTTTGGGTTACTGAGAAATGGATCTTCTCTGCAAATATACTATGTTATACTATAGAGTATATGAAGCTTCCCAGGTAGCTCAAGTGGTAAAGAATCTGCTTGCAATGTGGAGGATGCAGGTTCAATTCCTGCATCAGGAAGATACCCTGGAGAAGGGGTTAACCCACTCCAGCATTCTTGCCTGGAGAATTCCATAGTCAGAGGAGCCTGGCAGGCTACAGTCCATGGGGTTGCCAAGAGTCAGACATGACTGAGCGACTAATACACATGTACTGTATATTTAGTTTTGCATATATAGATTCTGTAACTACTGATATAAAGATATCTCTATAGAGTAACGCAACATTAGTTTATTCTATTCATGTCTGCTATTTGAAAACATTTGCAGTATTAATAAGGGCTTTGCTGGTGGCTGAGATGGTAAAGACTCTGCCTGCAATGCAGGAAACGTGGGTTCGATCCCTGGGTCAGGAGGATCCCCTGGAGAAGGAAATGGCAATCCACTCCAGTATTCTTGCCTGGAAATTCCCACGGACAGAGAAGTTTGGTGGGCTACAGTCTATGGAGTCGCAGAGTTGGACAGAACTGAATGACTTATACTTTCACTTTCACACTATTAATGGAACTTAGTCTAAGAGAGGGGCTTCTAACTTAATCTAAGTGTGGCGTTTGTGGTAAAGAACCCACATGCCAATGCAGAAGACATAAAAGTTGCGGGTTCCATCCTTGGGTCGGGATAATCCCCTGGAGGAGGGCATGGCAGTCCACTCCAGAACTCTTGTCTGAGGACCCCATGGACAGAGGAGCCTGTCGGGCTACAGTCCATAGCATCACAAAGAGTCAGACGTGACTTGGCACACATACACTCAATCTAAGAAAAATTCAACTTAACATTGTTTTCCTTTTACATTTCACTCTCTCTCTCTCTCTCTCTCTATGTATGCATTCAGTCGCTTAGTCATTTCCAACTCTTTGCAACCCCATGGACTGTAGCCTGCCAGGCTCCTCCATCCATGGGATTTCCCAGGCAAGAAGAGTGAAGCAGGTTGCTAGTTCCTCCTCCAGGGGATCTTCCCAACTCAGGGATGGAACCCAAGTCTCCTGGGTCACCTGCACTAGTAGGTGGATTCTTTACCACTGAGTCACCTGGGAAGCCCTTTTACATTTTAATATTAGCTGTTAATAAGAGAGATAGTCAAAATTACGATCACTATTATTACTATGTCAAAAATAATAAATGCTTGGTGTTAGTCTACCTACAATTCAGTTTTTGGTGTAAAGTTCTTTGGTTAAAAGAAGGAATATTTAGTTTACTTCACTAATAGGTATATCTTCTAATACTGGATGGCCTCTTGGCATTTCTTCTGCTGTTGATTTTTAGCACTATTATCTGTGATTACATGAATGGAGTTGACTTGTCATGTTTATTCCAAATAAGACTAAATAATGGATTACTATGGTAACAAGGAGGTAGAGAAGTAATGGAACTGCCGAATAATTTCGAGACCAATAGATTAAGCCTAAGGCGCTTAGCCAAGATTTAGGAATAAAAGCCCATCTGAGACAGAGTGTGCACCAAAATTGGGAGCTTAACGGAGAGAACAATAGAACGCTCTTTCTGGAAATGGCAGTAGTTAGTTTTCCACCGTTTTCCCCCTCTCTGTGGCTATGGACAATCTTGGGCCCTTCAAGAGCCCACTCGGGCCCTTCTCATGACAACTTGGCCACCTGAGACCCCTGCGCAAGCGCGGATCAGGAAGCCGCAGGTGGCGGGGAAAGAGAAATTGAGGGTAAGGCCAGGTGCAATGCAGAAGGCAATGGCCACCTACTCCAGTATTCTTGCCTGGAAAATCCCATTATTGCAGGAGCCTGGTAGGCTACAGTCCATGGGGTCGCTAAGAGTTGGACAGGACTGAGCGACTTCACTTTCACTTTTCACTTTCGAGCATTGGAGAAGGAAATGGCAACCCACTCCAGTACTCTTGCCTGGAGAATCCCAGGGACGGTGGAGCCTGGTGGGCTGCCATCTATGGGGTCGCACAGAGTTGGACACAACTGAAGCTACTTAGCAGCAGCAGCAGCCAGGTGCAAAGGCGCCACCCCCTAGGGCGCAGACGCACAGTCCTCGGCTGGCGTGTGCGAGCGGAGGAGCATAAACTATGCGTGGAAAGTTTGAAACTATTTTCTCATGGTAGTGCTGCTGCTGGTGGTGGTGGTGGTAAGAACTGTAATTTTAAACAGCGTAAAGGCCTCTTTTAATTTTAGTATTTTGTGATTCTTCTTCACATCAGGCATTGCCTGAAAGCATGTTAGAAAGTGCTAACCTCGGAGTTCCATACGTGCGGTGGCTTTGTGTCTAGTAATGTTGTCCCAAGGCATTTTGTAGGTGCTTCATTGCATACGGTGCCGGGCTAGGTGCTGATGAAGGAGATAGCATAGACTGTGTTCCCATCCTTAAGTTATTTTTAACAGAATGTGAGATGAATAAAAAGAAGTCCGAAAGCACAGAATTAGAAGAAAAGGAGTAAGGTAGGCAGCGTTTTGTTTCTATTTCAGTGAAATGTCTCTGGAGACGTTTGGTTAGTACCGGATGGAGTGGTTAAAACCCTTGAAGATACAAACCTCAAATTATCCACCTGAAAAGTTGGAATTCATGAATATAGATCGCTTCTATACAGCAAGGAATCTGCCCGTGTATCTCTCTCTCTTTTTGCCTTTAATCCCAGATCTTCTCTGTCTGGATGACTGAAAACAAGGGAAATTATTAGTCCTCCTCATAATTCATCACTCTTACCAAAGCCAGATTGACAGATATGATTGGGATTTAAGAAAAAAAATAGCCCGCTTCCGTCTATGGGGTCGCACAGAGTCGCACACGACTGAAGTGACTTAGCAGCAGCAGCAGCAACTTTGAAAATAAAAATGAATGTGTTGCTGAGATGTTGAAAATATATCGTTAAATAGACCAAGAGACATAGGAAATAATTTATCTTATGTTTCAGGCTGGGTAGTATGAGGTTTATATTTAAATGGTCTCTTCTCTCAATTCAAATTGCCTTAGGCTTTGGTTATTTAAAAATATTTTGTATTCATGAACACTTATTTTATAATTGATGAGAATGTTTGCTTGTGGCCCAATTCTAATTTGTAATCTGGAAAGGTCATTTATTTATTCATTCCACATCTATTATATATTTACTGTGTGCCAGATACGATGACAGTGATTGGCCTTCACGTTCATTTTAGAGCATACTTAAAATTTTGTGAGGTTTATTTACCTAAATTCCAAGAAATCATGTATGGAGAACAAGTCAAGGCAAGAGCAAGTGGGTCTATTACATTTTGTCTAGATCTCTATTGTAGCACTTACCACACTTTTCTTTTTTACATTAATTTTGCCTGCTGGAATAGAGTAGTACATGGTCTGGATTTGATCATCAGTATGTTCTCAGCATCTGACACAAAACTTGAAACCTGATAGAGATCCAACAAGGGAGATTTGGATGAATTAAAGCACCACATAAACATACATTGTTCTTTCTAAAGATGTGTTTATTTTTATTGGATATTAAGACTGTTTTACACTCTGAGATATCTTCCTCTAGGAAAAAGCAAAATCTTTTTGTTAAATCCCTTGTTTCTGAAAAATCTTTCCGAATTTGACGGAATATTGATCTGAAGCACTTTGACTTGACTTTGATCTGAAAAACTAAGATTCCTTCTTAGTGGAATCTGATTAAAATCATTTTTGTGATAATTAAGATCTTCAGGTTCCAGCTGACTATTTGCTTGATATTTATAAGAACAAATATTTTATATTCATCTTAATATTTTCCAGTTTGCCTGGTGGGTAAAACCAGGCTTTGGAGAAGCAGTTCTTGTTTGGGAGATGCTAATGATGGTCTTTCTGAGAAACCCTTCTTATTCATCCAGCATTTGTTGCTTTCTATGTATTCAGTGGATTTATGTCCATAAATACATATTTATAAGTGCTTTGAGTATGAAACAATGCTGAAAGGAGGCAACGATCATATGCGGCCAGAGGATTATGTAATTCACATGAGATTCTTGATGATTCCCATTTAGGGTGAGAGTTAATAGTAGTACCCTGGAGTAAAATCCCTGGTGCTGCATTTATTAGATATCGTATGGGATTGACCATTAAGTAAATTTTTCATTGCACAAAGAAACCCATGAAAGGTGCAAACTTTATATCATGCTGCTATCATCATGTTTGACTCTTTGTGACCCTATGGCCTGTAGCCTGCCAGGCTCTTTTGTCCATGGGTTTTCCCAGGCAAGAATACCGTAGTGGGTTGCTGTTTCCTTCTCCAGGGGCTCTTCCTGACCCAGGGATTGAACCCACATCTCCTGCATTGCAGGCAGATTCTTTACTGCTGAGCCATCAGGGCATAGACTTATCAATTGAATATTTATAAAGGCAATTTCATGCAGAAGGTAATATGTTTTCTTGTTCTAATAGAATTAATATATTATGATACATTTTTTGACAAATGGAAGGGAAGTGTCTTGAGGAAGAGGTACCTTTTTTTTTTTTTTTGGTACAAATCCTCCGCATAGGGTAGTGGTGGCCTGAACTTGGACAAGTTATGTAACTCCTTTGGCCTTCAAGTGAAGATATTAATACCTACCTCACTAAATTGGTTGATAGTACTAGACATGTCTGGCATATCGTCAGCATTCAATAAATGTTTTTGAATGAATACAAAAGCACTTAGTTTAATGTATGTGATAAAGCTTTGATAAGTTGCAGCTCACTTTTGCTTTGATTAAGAGGAACTTTAGAGGGATTAAATGTATGTGTAAATATGTATATTTGAATCTTTGAGCTTGTTAAGTGTTTCACATTTTATACTTACTGCTCTGTGGTATTACCTAGGATGTCCTTACTGACATGCTTGGTGTCCTTTTTTATTTTCTTGAGTTGTACACATTCAGCATAAAGAAAATTATGATAATATGACCTATTGAAAGGAAAATAGTGTCTCACAGTTATGTTTATTTTGGAATCCTAAAATCCTAAATCCTAGGTTTAAGAAGGGACTGTTTGAATTTCCCTTTATCAAGTATATATTAGTCAGTTGTTACATGAAAGTATATATTCTGTGCACTAGTGCTCTAAAGATAAGTGAGTTACTATTGTCCAGTAGTTACAGTTCTTTGCACGAACATTTCCAAGGACAATTCACAATTACTGGTTTGATTTTAGGAATCTCTCTTATGACCATTCAAAATTTGTCTTCCTGTAACTTTCATTTATTGGTGTTAGCTTTACTCTTTGGGTCACAAAAAATGTCAGATTCTGTAATATAAATATCTTTCTTATTAAGATAATTAACTATTTTTTCTCAAGGAGCTTCTGTTATTCAAATTAAACATCACTGTATCCTGCTGTTTCTCAAGCCTCTTCTTCATCATCTTTCTCACTCCCATGAATGCCTTCCAGGTCATCTACTTACCTCTAAAGGTGTGGTGTGTGCTAAGTTGCTTCAGTCATGTCCAAGTCTTTGGGGCTCTATGGCCTGTAGCCTGCCAGGCTCCTCTGTCCATAGAGTTCTCCAGGCAAGAATACTGGAGTGGGTTGTAATTTCCTTCTACAGGGGATCCTTCCAACCCAGGGATCAAACCTGTGTCTCTTACGTCTCTTGCATTGGCAGGCAGGCTCTTTACCACTCGCACCACCTGGGAAGCCCAAAGTTGTGGTAGCGACTGGGTATTCAAGACTCCAGATGTAGTCCGACCATTGCAGGATACAGCAGTATGATTACTTCCGGCATTCCAGATTCTGTCCCTGAAATCTCCCTGAGTGATCAATGTGTAAGTATTCAAAAGTACTGTATTTATTTTGCACAAGTTGCCATGTAAGGTATTTTGGGGAAAAGGATTAATGACCTCCTTAATTTCTTGAGGTGCTTCTCATATACTCTATGTGACATTCCAAATGGGAATTACAATGAGACAACCTGAATTCTGGGTTATTGAATTATTATTTGGAAGGCATTTTTGATCCAGTTGATTAAAGCCACTGTTGTTCATATATTTTCTGACAGCATGGTGTTGAAGAAGACTCTTGAGAGTCCCTTGGACTGCAAGGAGATCCAACCAGTCCATTCTGAAGGAGATCAGCCCTGGGATTTCTTTGGAGGGAATGATGCTGAAGCTGAAACTCCAGTACTTTGGCCACCTCATGCGAAGAGTTGACTCATTGGAAAAGACTCTGATGCAGGGAGGGATTGGGGGCAGGATGAGAAGGGGACGACAGAGGATGAGATGGCTGGATGGCATCACTGACTCGATGGACCTGAGTCTGAGTGAACTGCGGGAGTTGGTGATGGACAGGGAGGCCTGGCATGCTGCGATTCATGGGGTCGCAAAGAGTCGGACACGACTGAGCGACTGAACTGAACTGAACTTAAGAGTTTTCTGACCAGCTGAGGAAGGATTTCTATAGTTTTGCATGGTCTGTTTCTATAAATTACTCTCTCACTGAAACATTTTATTTTAGTTATTTTTTGGTGAAGAAAGAACATGACAGGGAAAGAATTGTTCTACTTATAACTCTAAGCACTTTACTAAAAAAAACTTGGTATTTTCTCAACATTTTTATTGAAGTGAAACTCTATATACCAGGTGTACTCTGACTCAGTGTTTGGGACGAGTAGCCTTGCCTAGCAGAATGCCACAAGATGCCAATTATAACTCAGTGATGATTTATAGGTGCGTACACTGCTTTAGTCATTTTAGTGGAAGTGAAATGCTAGTTGTTCAGTCATGTCCAACTCTTTGTGACCCCACGAGCTGAGCCTGCCAGGCTTCTCTGTCCATGGGATTCTCCAGGCAAGAATACTGGAGCGGGTTGCCATTCCCTTCTCCAGAGGATCTTCCCAACCCTGGGATCAAGCCCAGGTCTCCTGCATTGCAGGCAGATTCTTTACCATTTGAGCTATAGGGAAGTCCTTTTAGTGAAAGGAAAGGACAAAGAGAGATGCAATAATTATTTGGAAGGTGGGGAGAGGGAAGAAAACTCTACTTAAATAAGGGGGAGTGTTTGGAAGCAATGTGGACTAGAATTAGAGGGGCAGTGTGTTAGTTTCCTAGGACTGCCATAACAAATTACCACAAACTTTGTGGCTTAAAACAACAGAGATTTGTTCTCTCTTAGCCAGGAGGCCAGAAGTCCAAAATCAAGGTGTTGGTAAGGCCATGCTCCCTCTGGAGGCTCCATGGAAGAATCCTTCCTTGCTTCCTCCCAGCTTTGATGGCTCCTAGGCATTCCTTGGCTTGTAGGTACATTGTTCCTGTCTGTGTGTGTTTTCATGTGGCTTTCTTTCCTGTGTCTCCTTGTGTCTATCCAGATCTCTCTCTCCTTTTCTTATAAAGACACCAGTCACTGGATTAGGACCCAATCTAAGAAGAAGTAAAGAGCCTCTTGATGAAAGTGAAAGAGGAGAGTGAAAAAGTTGACTTAAAACTCAACATTCAGAAAACTAAGATCATGGCATCTGGTCTCATCACTTCATGGCAAATAGATGAGGAAACAATGGAAACAGTGATAGACTATTTTTCTGGGCTTCAAAATCATTGTAGATGGTGACTGCAGCCATGAAATTAAAAGACTCTTGCTCTTTGGAAGAAAAGCTATGACCAACCTAGACAGCATATTAAAAAGCAGAGACATTACTTTGCCAACAAAGGTCTGTCTAGTCAAAGCTATGGTTTTTCCTGAAATCATGTATGGATGTGAGAGCTGGACTATAAAGAAAGCTGAGTGCTGAAGAATTGATGCTTTTGAACTGTGGTGTTGGAGAAGATTCTTGAGAGTCCCTTGGACAGCTAGGAGATCCAACCAGTCCATCCTAAAGGAAATTAGTCCTGGATGTTCATTGGAAGAACTGATGCTGAAGCTGATACTCCAATACTTAAGCCACCTAATGCGAAGAACTGACTCATTGGAAGAGACCCTTATGCTGGGAAAGATTGAAGGCAGGAGGAGAAAGGGATGAGAAGGGGACAACAGACAATAAGATGGTAGGATGGCATCACTGACTCAATGGACATGAGTTTGAGTAAACTCTTGGAGTTGGTGATGGACAGGGAGGCCTGGCCTGCTGTAGACCATGGGGTCACAAAGAGTCAGACACGAGTGAGTGACTGAACTGAACTAATCCAGCATAATCTCATTTTAACTCGATTACATGTTAAGACATTTTTTCTCCCCAAATAAAGTCATATTTATTAGTAGTAAAGGTTAGTATTTGAATGTATTTTTTTGGGAACACAGTTTAACCCACAACAAGTGAGACAGCACTAAATCAGGGAACACTTTAAATGATAGATAGAAGACTAGGTTTTATTTGTAAGCCAGTGAAATTGCTGTAAATTTTAAGCAAGAGTATAGTTAGTAAAAGAAGGTCTGGTAGCAAGCAGTATGCTTCAGTATACTGAATTGAAAATGAAGTTTAGCAGCTAGGATATTTATTAGTTGCAATGTTCCAGGAATAACATGAAGGGAAGTTTATCAAGGAAGATGGAGAAGAGTGTATTTTCCAAAGGTAGCTCCAAAATTGTCCTCATACCACTTGCTCTTCTGTAATGAGACCGCCTTAAACCTTATCAGTAGTTGGTGTCTGTTTCTTTACCCATGAACATGGGCAGAGTCACTGACTGCTTGACCAATAGAATAGGGTGAAAGTGATACCACCCAGTTATATGCAAAGACTTTCCTTGGCCCAGCAGCTTTAACTCCCGTAGTTGTGACATAGGTGGTCTTCCCTGAGATCACCATGCTTGATGTGTCTCAATTTGGTATTTCTGATCCATATGGAGAGGCCCTAGAGGAGGATCGTGAGTTGAGGCAAGTGGGTTTTCTTGTGTGCAAAATTTAAGGAGATGCTGTCTCTCAGGTGTACTTGCACAATACTGAGAGTGAGCACCTCCTTAAATTTTGCACACTGGGAGAGTCACTCTTAAGAAGGCACTCATTCTCAAGGTTCAGTAAGTATGGTGGCAGCACTTGGGAATTTATGCCTCCTTAAATTTTGTGCCCAAGGCACCTCTTGTTGAGTTACCCTAGTCCTTGCCCTTCCTGGAGGATGACATAACAAGTGGAGAGAAAGACAGAGAGGGAGAAGGGCAGGGGGAGGAGAGAAGGAGTGGGTAGTGAGATTGAGGGAGAAGAAAGAGAGAGAATGAAGTAACCAGAGAGGTGCAAGACATTTAAGTGAGGAAACCGTCTTGAATATTGATCCTCTGCCTCAGTACTAGCTTGTACCAGGTGGATGAGATGAACCACTTAGTTGAGCCCTTGTTAATTCCTGACCCACAAAATCATGAGTGAATTTGTTATACAGCAGTATATTACCCAAAGTACCCTCCAGTCTTGCCAGATTTATGTAGGGTTGATAGTTGACTGAGAAAAACCAGGTAGCTTTGTATTTATGCAATTCTGATGGAGCAGAATATGTCTGATTGCTACTTAGGGAGAAGGGATAAAGAAAGTGATGGAGAGAGATTATAGTCACTGGCAGCCTAGGAAACAGAATTTAAAGCCTTGCTTCTTCAGCTCACTGCTTAAACTACATAGCCATGCAACTTTTAATGTTTGAAGTTGGCCAGAAAAAAAGATATATACATTCACAGTTTGAGTCTTTATAGAAACAAAGTCTGTTTTGATCTATGACACGTAAAGTGTTGTGAAATTCTTATTTCTTTAAGCAGATGGTCTGAATTCTGATGCTAAATAAATACAATTGTCCTTGGATCTCATTAACCCTACATGAGATGGAGGGAAGTCTGTATACTTATTTCTTCTTGGCTTTGTCTGAACAAATTAAGCTTTGAATGAAAAGTTTATTTTTACAAAGGCTGAATTTACTAATCTACTAATTTTTTATTGAGTACCTGTGTTTCACAGTAATTTACACATTCTTTCAAATGGTTGTTGGCATATTTATTTGTTTTCCTTTGAGTACTTTATAATTACTGGTAAACAAGGCTGAGAAAAAGGAAAATGTGGAAGAAAAAAGTCAAGAAAGGAATTATTTGGTAGAGGAAGTGTATTGCAAACAAAATTAGATATGATATTTTTATAAGCCTTCAGTTCATTTTATAGATGTCTCTGCTACTCCTACAAGTGGACAATGAGTAAAGATTTCCTGACCCACTGTTCATTTCAACAGGGTGTTAGACATGTTTATGACCTCTTGCTGCTGCTGCTAAGTCACTTCAGTCGTGTTTGACTCTGTGCGACCCCATAGATGGAAGCCCACCAGGCTCCCCCGTCCCTGGGATTCTCAAGGCAAGAGTACTGGAGTGGGTTGCCATTGCCTTCTCCATTATGACCTCCTAGAGTATTTATAATTGGACTACACAATTTAGCATCTAATTATATACTGTCTTGTATTGTTCATTATTATATCATTGTATGATTCTTGTTCCCACAAGTAGATTACATGATCTTAAAAGGCAGGGACCATATCTGATACTTCTGTGTTTGCATTCCATTTAGTATAGTGCTGGGCATGGTATTAACTTGGGAAAATTTTAATTGATAGAAGTATATTAAGTAATTCTAGTCCCTCAGATGGAGAAAGCAACGGCACCCCACTCCAGTACTCTTGCCTGGAAAATCCCATGGACGCAGGATCCTGGTAGGCTGCAGTCCATGGGGTCACTAAGAGTCGGACACGACTGAGCAACTTCACTTTCACTTTTCACTTTCATGCACTGGAAAAGGAAATGGCAACCCACTCCAGTGTTCCTGCCTGGAGAATCCCAGGGAGGGGGCAGCCTGGTGGGCTGTTGTCTATGGGGTCGCACAGAGTCAGACATGACTGAAGAGACTTAGCAGCAGCAGTCCCTCAAAACTCATGAATGTGTCTATGGAGCATTTGTTATAGCTCTGCAGTTAAGGGTACAGAGATAGGCAAGTTACTTTTCCTTTCCCCAGGGAATTTGTCACTAAGTGGAAGTACCAAGGTGAAGGATTGCTTTGACTGATGAAGTCACTTCTTTTTTTCTTTAGTGTCAGACCAGGGCAGTTGAGAAGCAGAGAGGCACGTGCCATTGTACTACCATTACCATTTTGATACAGATGATGGTTGACATTTTGTCTCCTTCATTTCTTCAGTTGGACAAGTCAACTAATGGTGTCTGGAGAAGGATGGGTATCTCTTTTGGCTGAGTAGTTAGGCTAAGTGGGTTGGCAGGCTTTACTTTTCTCTTTTTTTGAGCGAGCATGCTTTTTCTCAGGGCATTAGATCTACATTATTATTTTTTACTGTAGTAAAATGTAGATAATGTAAAATTTCCCATTTTAATCATTCTTTTAAAAATTTTTAATCCAAATATAATTGACTTACAATGTTGCATTTGTTTCAGGTATATAACAAAGTGATTCAGTTTATATATATATACACACACATATATATATTCAGTTCAGTTCAGTTGCTCAGTCATGTCCGACTCTTTGTGACCCCATGAACCACAGCATGCCAGGCTTCCCTGTCCATCACCAATTCTCGGAGTCCTCCCAAACTCATGTCCATTGAGTCAGTGATGCCCTCTAGCCATCTCATCCTCTGTCATCCCCTTTTCCTCCTGCCCTCAATCTTTCCCAGCATCAGGGTCTTTTCCAATGAGTCAGCTCTTCACATCAGGTGGCCAAAGTATTGGAGTTTCAGCTTCAATATCAGTCCTTCCAATGAACACTCAGGCTGATCTCCTTTAGGATGGACTGGTTGAATCTCCTTGCAGTCCAAGGGACTCTCAAGAGTCTTCTCCAACACCACAGTTCAAAAGCATCAATTCTTTGGTGCTCAGCTTTCTGTATACTCCAACTCTCACATCCATACATGACCATAGGAAAAACCATAGCCTTGACTAGACGGACCTTTGTTGACAACGTAATGTCTCCGCTTTTTAATATGCTGTCTAGGTTGGTCATACCTTTCTTTCCAAGGAGTAAGCGTCTTTTAATTTCATGGCTGCAGTCACCATCTGCAGTGATTTTGGAGCCCAGAAAAATAAAGTCAGCCACTGTTTCCACTGTTTCCCCATCTGTTTTCCAGGAAGTGATGGGACCGGAGGCCATGATCTTAGTTTTCTGAATGTTGAGCTTTAAGCCAACTTTTTCACTCTCCTCTTTCACTTTCATCAAGAGGCTCTTTAGTTCTTCTTCACTTTCTGCCATATATGTTTATTATTTATGTAGGCTTCCCTGGTGACTCAGATAGTAAAGAATCTGCCTGCAATCCAGGAGACTTGAGTTTGATTTCCGGGCCAGGAAGATCCTCTGGAGAAGGGAATGACAACCCACTCCAGTATTTTTGCCTGGAAAAATCCATAGACAGAGGAGTCTGGCAGGCTACAGTCTATGGGGTCACAAAGAGTTGGACACAACTGGATGATTAACACTTTTACTTTCACTTTCATATATATATGAATCACGAATTACTTTCTATATATGTATGTATGTATGTGTGTGTGTGTGTGTATATATATATAGAGAGAGAGAGAGAGAGAGAGAGACAAAGAGTGAGAGTTTTCCATTATAGGTTATTACAATTATAGTTTCCTGTGCTATAAGGTAGGTCATGGTTGATTATCTATTTTATATGTAGTAGTGTGTATATTTTAATCCAAATTCCTTATTTATCCCTCCCCTCTTCCCCTTTGGAGAAGGTAATGGCACCCCACTCCAGTACTCTTGCCTGGAAAATCCCATGGACGGAGGAGCCTGGTAGGCTGCAGTCCATGGGGTCGCTAAGAGTCAGATGCGACTGAGCCACTTCACTTTGACTTTTCATTTCCATGCATTGGAGAAGGAAATGGCAACCCACTCCAGTACTCTTGCCTTGAGAATCCCAGGGACCGGGGAGCCTGGTGGGCTGCCATATATGGGGTTGCACAGGGTCAGACACAACTGAAGAGATTTAGCAGTAGCAGTAGCAGTCTTCCCCTTTGGTAACCATAAATTCCCCTTATGGTAACCATAAGTTTTCTGTGTGTCTACCTCTATTTTGTAAATAAATTCATTTATATCATGTTTTAGATTCCACATATAATTGATATCATATGTGTCTTTCTCATTTTAGCTTACTTCACTTAGTGTGATTATTTCTAGGTCCATCCACATTGCTGCAAATGGCATTGTTACATTGTTTTTCATGATTAATACTCATTTTAAACATTCTTAAATATACGGTTAAGTGGTATTAAGTGTATTCACATTGTTGTGCAACTATCACTAATACCTGTCTCTAGGTCAGATGTAAAATTGAAACTCTGTACCCATTGCACAATAACTCCCCATTTTCCTTTCCCTAAGCCCCTGCAGCTGCTAAGTTGCTTCAGTCGTGTTTTACCCTGTGTGACCCCATAGACGGCAGCCCACAAGGCTCTGCCATCCCTGGGATTCTCCAGGCAAGAACACTGGAGTGGGTTGCCCTTTCCTTCTCCAATGCATGAAAGTGGAAAGTGAAAGTGAAGCCGTTCAGTCATGTCTGACTCCCAGTGACCCCATGGACTGCAGCCCACCAGGCTCCTCCGTCCATGGGATTTTCCAGGCAAGAGTAGTGGAGTGGGGTGCCATTGCCTTCTCCCTAGCAACTACGATTATACTTTCTGTCTCTATGAATTTGATAACTCTAGGGACCTTTTGACTCAGCAGTAAAGAATCTGCCTGCAGTGTAGGAGCCACAGGAGATGTGGGTTTGATCCCTGGATAAGATCCCATGGAGGAGGGCACGGCAATCCAGTATTCTTGCCTGGAGAATCCCGTGGACAGAGGATGCTGGTGGGCTACAGTCAAATAGCATTGCAAAAAGTCAAACATGACTAAAGCGGCTTACCACGCACACATGCAAGGACCTCTTGTAAGTGGAATCATAGTGTTATTCATTCATTTGTGCTTAGCTTACTTCACTTACCATGATACCTTTAAGTTTCATCCATATTGTAGCATGAATCAGAATTCTTTCTTTTTAGGATTGAATAGTATCATAATTTATGTATATATCACATTTGTTTATCCATTCATCCATTGGTAAACATCTGGGTAGCTTCCACCTTTTGGCTAGTGTGAATAATGCTGGCATGAGCATGAGTGTAAAAGTACAGATCACAGTGTTATGATACCAACACTGATTTAATGCTTATGGTGAGCAAAATACCCTTATCAGCTGTTAAACTATCTGGAAGAATCAACATGTCTCTGGAATTTCACAGGTTGAATTCAGAGACTTAAGTACTCTTAGGAAAATGTGGCCTGACAACATTTTTTTAGATTAAGACTATAGCCAGTATTTGCATTCAGTGACTATGCTTTGTTTATTTATTCTTCAGAATGCTTCTTGTCTCCATCTTTCTGCTTGTCACTGCTCCAATGTGTGTTTTAATTGACTCATTGCCATGCAGCAGTACTGTAGTCACAACTAGTTTGTCTAACTTGTCTCCCCCTTTCCAGTTTTTTTTATAAACTACTGCTTTTGGTCATCAGACTTTACTGAACAAAAACTTTCAGTCCCCATCATGTATAGGACAAAGCTCAAGCTTGTTTGAACGGGTTTTGTAACGTGGCACCAGCTTACCTTTCAAGTCCTACTTCTATTTCCTTAAACAAACTTTACTCAGAGTCAAAATTGAGTCTTCTCATTATCCTCTGGACAAATCACTGTTATTTTGAATTTTGCTATCCATTCTACCGGTAATGGCAACCCACTCCAGTATTCTTGCCTGGAGAATCCCATGGATGGAGGAGCCTGGGGAGCTACAGTCCACAGGGTCACAAAGAGTCGGACATGACTGAGCGACTTCACTCACTCACTCATTCATTCTACCGTATAAAACTTTTTTTCATTTTGCCTTCAAGTGTGAGCCCAAACCTCACTGTCTCTGCTAAATCTTTAAAAAAATAACCAATTTTGAAAATGGTTGCTTGCTCTTTTGAATAGTTGTACACTCAACTGTAAGATTAATCATGCTAATGAGGCTTTTGTGATAGCTCATTTTTTTCTGAGTTCTCCAGGTTGGCCTAAGTGCTTTAGTAGCATTATTTCATCTTTGCCGTAACATGTGACATATATGCTGTTAATGTACATTATACAGATGATGAGACACTAATGTCCCAAATCATGCAGTTAGCAAGTGGCAATTGAGGGCTTGATCACAAGTTTTCTGCTGATAAAGCATCATCTAAAATGTGTGTTTACTAGCTTAATTAGATTATAGGCCTGTAGATGAATAGGGTATTTGCTGTTAATAGTATCTTCTGTAGGGACTGCCTGTGGGGGTAAAAGTCAAAAAAAGACTGCTTGTTGAATGGAATTTTTTTCTTTATAATTAGCTCACTGTGGGTTAGCTTAGCATGGTTTTTCAAACCGTTTAGTTTCTGCTGTTTCTTCAAGACTAGGAAGGCTTCCTGATTGCTCACATCTGATCAGGTACCCTCCTGAGGAACTTCAATAGAGCACATGCCACACTGACTGTATTTAACTGTTACCTGCTTGTCTCCTCTACAACATCTTTGCTTGAATTCCTAGTATCTAGAACAATATCCAGCACATATGCACAGTAAATGCTTATTAAATGAATTAACTGCATATGTGGCTAGTATCCATCTGAAGAGTTGGTTTCTAAATGTGTTGCTATTACAGAGTTGAGTAATATCTAAGTCCAATAAAGTTGAAAAGGATATATCCTCAAGGAAGTGTAATGGGAATATAAATTAAAACTTTTATTTATTTAATTGTACTGTAACTTTCATCATATGATATAGTGGTATTTATGGTTACTTTTAACAAAGGCTGTTTGATTGTAAGGAGTTAACATCTTTATTCAAAGAAGAATGATCCTGAGTTTTAAAGGCATGGGTGTATTTTGATTCCTAGTTAATGTGGGAGCAGACATAAAACACTGAGCAGACATCAGTGTTTCATAAAATGTTCTTTAAAATTAGCAAGTTCTATTTTATTTGTGGGTGTGTGCTGTACACACAACCTTCTGATTAATAATTGAATTTCTCAAATACTGTGATACTCAAAAACCAAAGCCAGAGAGAGTAGACGTTAATATTTTGGTCACTGGAAAAAATATATTACCCACAAAATAGCAGCTGATTCTTTATATTTAATTATTTATGAGTCAGCTAACTGTGTCTTTAAAAAAGCATAGGACCTGACTTAGACAATGGTGCTGTTACTAAAAAAAAAATTCCCCAGAGTTCTTGCCTGAGAAGCCATCAAAGCTCTTCATCTCACTCCACAGATAATATAGCAGCACCTGGTACAATGCTTTGCACACAGAAGACCTGCAACAAATACTTTTTAATTTTGTCAGTTCCATAGAATACATTAGTCTAGAGAAACATTTGTCTATCACTTTCCCTTCATGACGTACATGATTGATGCTGCTTCTGCCTTCTAATGCATCTCTCTGAGTCTATTAGTTTCATGTATACTGGCTGCAGCTGCACTTTCTCCTGAAGCTTATGGAGTGTGTATGAGAATGTGATCATGTAGAGGTTATAATAACAATAATAGTAATGATGGTGATACAACTAGAATACTTCAAACATCAGTCTGATCGCTGCTTTGTTTATAACCTTGCAATAGCTTCTTGCTGCCCAGTGTCCGTCCCTAAACGTGTTTGGGACTCAGGGCTCAGCATGGTGGTAATATCAGCAGAATCTGGGTTCTTGTGCCCCTAAAGGATGCAGACTCACTTTGGTAAAGGCCTCCAGCCCCCAACCACATTCCATACCACAGAACTGTCTGAAAAATAATGAAGAGAAGTAGGAATAACAACTTGGTATTCAGTGTGAGCTCAGCTTGTTTCCTAGTCAGATAGTGGGTATATATAGATTCCTGGGTGCTCAGGTATTGTGAACTACTCTTGGGACATCTCAAAGAGGCAGATTGATATGAAACAGCTTCCACCTCGGGACCTTACTGAGGGTTTTTTTTTTTTTTTTTTTTTAATTAAGAATGACAGAACTACTTTGTCCTGATGTGAGTTTAGAGGGACCTCACAACAAAGATAGAGTCATTTGACTTTGATGGATATTACAGTACCACACTGCCATTTCCCACTTTTGGCACTATAATTCAAAGTGCCAAAAATCTCAGCTTTTCTACATAACAGAATTTTAATTTTCACTGGATTTCAAGTATTAAATTCTTTTCCCCCTTATAAGCTTTTTTTCCCCTTAGAAGTTTATAGTACTTCCTGAGGGTTTCCCAAGGTAATTTAGAACAATTGAGTCATTGATGAATTCTTCAACATCCTAAGGCTGAAGTAGTAAATCATTAATTTTTTTTGTGTGTACTCACATTGTGGTATAATGGAAAGAGACATTAGTTTCAAATTCTGGTTCTATAATGTATATATTGTAGGACATTGGGCAATGCAATTCCTTCCTCCATTTATTTATTCAGCAAATACTGGAGATCTTGCTTTGTACTAGACACAGTATTAAAGCTCTGAGAAAAACTTGAGAAGTCATATAGAAATAATCTCTGTATCTTCAGAGACTTTAGCTACTGGGAGAGGTTGGCAGGTAAATCAGCGATTTCATGAGTATACCCTGGAGCTATGTAGAATGGTAGTGCCCTGTGGAATTAAACCCAAGGCAGGTGTGAACTGGGAGTGGAGGAGGGTGTTCAGGAAGGTTTCTTAGGGAAAGTCTTGCTTAAGCTGAGTCTTAAAGCCATGTGCAATTTAGTTGAATATAGATATAGAAAGAACATTCCAGTGGCCTGAGCAAAGCTAACAGGGAAACATGAACTACAATAATAAGACATATCTACAGATCAGCATTTACTGTTCAGTATTACTGATATGAAAGTGTCATTTTGAAGAGAAAAACGAGATAAGTCTAGACTAATGTTTCCATTTCCTTTTCTCCAAAATGAAAATAATTATATCTATCATGTGGATTTGTTGTAAGTACTCAGTAAACTAGGATATGTAGAGAACATAGCATGCAGATGTTAAAAACTTTTCTTCTCCTTTCTTCCTCCACCATATAGCCTCTCCTGCCTTTTCACACTTCTGATCTTCGTAAGTGGAAAAAAAAGCCCTAATGATGGTGATCAGTTTGGAAATGATGGCTATATTTAGGAAAGTGGAGGAAGAGTCAAGGGGTTTAGAACTCTGTTCTTTTTCTGACCTGGATTGCAGCCTGTCGAATTGAATGGGGACAGTCCCTGGCAGCAGCAATGTGTTATTCTGACACTGCGGTTTCCTGTGTCATCACAATTGGTATGCGAGCAGGGCAATAGTTGCCAAAGAGCACTGTATTCTTGGTCTGTCTGTTTGATTTGCTGAGTTCATCGCTGAGCACAGGTCACGTGCACTGGGGCGCTTGGAGAAAACATGGGACGACACTGTTGTGTGTATTCTTACTTCTTTCACCGTTGTGAAGTCTCTGAATTTGGATGTATTACAGGGAGCTACTTTTACCTATGAGTTGTTTTTCTTTTTTTTTTTCTGGGTAAAGATCACTGCTTTTGAGGATTTTTGGTCTACATTTGCTATTTCTTTCAGGAAGCTTTGCCTCAATTATTGGGTTGGGTTCTGATAAGAGTTACTTCATCTGGAGAGATTTTATTCATTCTACCATCTATTGTTAAAATTGATGTTTATACTCAAACGTAGTTTTCCAAAATGTTTGTCATTTGCAAACATCTTTCATGGATTTTTGTCATACTCGGATATCTTCTGTGCTGTTATTTATTCAATATCTTTTTAAAATTTCCAATCTTCAAAAAAACCTACATGAATTTAGCCTCATTCTAAGCAATAATACTTATGAATTCATGGACTTGAAGCTAGTTATAATTTTCTAATACATATTCAGAGAAGTGTTAAAATTAAAAATGATCCAATTTGCCACCTAATACAGGAATCAACAGACATAGTCAAGTCTATTCATTTATGAATTGTCTATGGCTGCTTTTACTTGTAACAGCAGAGCAGCTGAGACCAAGACAGATTGGCCCACAATGACTAGCATATTTATTATTTGACTCTTTTAGAAAAACTTGCCAAACTCTGACCTAAAATTGTCTGCATATCATCAATACAACACATAGCACACTCTGTAAACATTATTACAGGGCAGTTTTGCAGAAAAAGTATACATTAAATCTTTAATCACATTTTTTCCAGAACCAGCAAATACTTTACCATTTTATTCTGGAACTGATGCATTTAATTATAGATAACTCATGCTCTGAGAGTCTTGGTGACAAATCTGTTTAGACTCAAAGAAAGACATAGACATTAAGGGTAATTTGTATATTTTTAAACAAAGGGAATATTTTCCTATAAAAATATACAATGATACAAAAATACATAAAGTTAGAAGTAAAAATTTCCCTGCGAGGAAACTTTAATCTCATCCACTAAAAACCACATTCCTTGTATTTCCTCCGAGTCATTTTCTGTGCATATTCAAGATTAAATACTTTTTTCTCCTTTAAAATATAACTTTTTTTAAATGAAAAAAAGTATATCAATGTTGCAACCTCTTTTTTATAACATATATATTTCTGTTGAGAAATCTAAGTAATATGGATAAAATTATAAATTGTTTAATATTACTTCAGAGTGTTTCTTAAGAGCTTTATTGATATATGGTTTAAATATTGTGAAATTCAGTCATTTTAAGTGTACCATTCAGTTATTTGCAGAGTTGTTCAGCCCTCAGCCATCAACACAGTCCAATTTTAGAACATTTCATCATCCCCCAAAGATTCCTGATGCCCATTTGCAGTCGGTCTGTTCCTACCCCCAGCCCTAGGCAACCGCTAATCTACTTTCTGTTTGTATAGATTTGTCTTTTCTGGACATTTCACATAAATGGAATCATATATTATATGATCTTTTGTGTCTGACTTCTTTCACTTAGCATTTCAAAGTGACTTTAAGGTAAAAGATGAAAGAAGGGTTCAAATAGCCCCAGGAATCTTCATTCTTTTATATAAGATGCTCTAGTTGCAGTCAATATTTTCTTTCCTTTTCTTTGGAAATTAGTCTTTGAGACATGCAGTGATACAAGTACCAGGTAACTTCTGCAGTTCCCGAAATTCACAATTTCCCAAACTTCTGTGCACACATGGAACAGTGGCTATTTGTGCAGCACTCTGGAGTGAACGGAAGAAGCTGCTCTCTGCTGGTGGCAGCAGGTCCTTGCCTGGCCATGTTGAGGAGAACAAAATCTTGTTATAGTTGTATCAAATGTAGACCGTCCCAGTGTGCTACACCAGGTGGGTCAAGAACTCCTGCAGGTCTAGCAGCTTTGATATAACAAAAACTTCCAGCTATTCTTATGGATGTGCTATGTGGACCCAGCCCCAAGATATCATTTCTAAGCCTCATTCCTTTCCCTGTTCCTATGTAATAATGATGATTCACAGCCAATTAATAGACAGTCAAAATCAGTGAGAAATTATTTTTCTTTATCATGTCAGATACAGAGTTACCTTTTTAACAAAATTTTAGTGCTTTGATTGGAGAAGGCAGTGGCAACTAGGAGTCGGACATGACTGAGCGACTTCACTTTCACTTTTCACTTTCATGCATTGGAGAAGGAAATGGCAATCCACTCTGGTGTTCTTGCCTGGAGAATCCCAGGGACGGGGGAGCCTGGTGGGCTGCCGTCTATGGGGTTGCACAGAGTCAGACACAACTGAAGTGACTTAGCAGCAGCAGCAGCAGTGCTTTGATATCATGCTTAATTTAATCAGTTCATTTTATTATTATAAGCATTGGTAAATGTCACGTGATTTGCATATTTTGACTTTCTTTTTGGGTGTCAGTTGAATAAAGTTCTATGAGTGGACTCATAGAACTCATGAGAACTCATAACTCATAACTCAGGAGTTATGCACATGTCAAATGGCAGGGTGACTAGTGACATGCTGACCACATCCTATTCGTGGTATCACAGGTAGGCAGTAGCTGTGAGCAATGGCCTTAATGGGGGTGCAAGTGGGTGAGGAGGAGGGCATTTCGAAGCATACCAGGGGTGAGTTTGAGCTTGAATATTCTAACCAAACTTTCCATGTTATTCTGATGTGAGCACCACAGTACCAGAGTTTGTTTCTGTGTTTTCTACCCAAAAGTTTGAATGCTTCTGTGCAAGTTGCTTACAGTACTGAGCCATCAGGACCGTCCTAACCAGCATCATGGTTTTGGAGTTTGTTCTGCTCAGGAACTCTAAGGAAAGTAGCCAGGAGAGCAGAATAAAGTGACCCTGCACACTGATGCTGAAAATATCTCTGGTCTATGGAGAGAAATTGCATTAACTCCTTGTAGCCTGTCTTCAAGAGATTTAGCCTTGCTCCCATCAGATATTCAGTCCAGATTGTCCTTTACTGATGAACATTTTTCTCTTCCAGTCTATGCTCACTACTTATTTTAACCTATGAGAATGAGAGCGGGATGGGAGAGGGGAAGCCACACCCACCGCATGGTTTGTGTGTTGTGCGCCATTACATAACAAGTGGCAGTCTATGGAGCTCTGGAAATCTACTTCTGCGCTATAATCAAACAATCCCAGGGTACAGTTTCAAGTTATAGGACAATAATACTCTGAGGTTCAAAGAGGGGAACCAAATGAAAAAGGATATTTTTAAGTGGATGTAGAAATATTTGCAAAATTAAATAGTAATGAATTAAACTCTTTAAACACAGTGTACTGTGGTATCAAGGAGCAGTTGTGGTTCAACTTCAAAATTCTGGTATTTTCATCTCTGTTGGAATTTCTTGGCAGTGACTCTCACTTAAAGGTCTATAGTGAATATAATGTGCTGTTTCTACTGATCAAAGAAAGTTGCTTGGTGTCAGAAAGCAACTTGGGAGTCAGAGTGTTTACTGGGTAATTTCTTAATGAATTCTGGCTCATGGTTCTCATCGTTTTAAGAGGGAGGAATGGAACTCGGAATGAACAGTCAAACCATGAGCGTTTTGGCAGATGTGGAGATGCAGCACAGCTGGAGAAAAATCCTCTTCTTTGAAATCGCATATCTCAAGTGCTACATCAGTTTTTAAGCTCCTTCCATGGCCAATTTGGATTTTAATATGAACAGGAACTGGAGGATGTTTATTGATATAGTCAAGGAAGCATCAGAGTCTATTCACCTGTTGCCCTCCTCTGTCTTTGCAAATAATTTGTGAGGGCAACAGGCGAGGGGCAGTGAAGGGGGATGATAAGGTGCTTGTTGTTGCTCAACTGGCAGGAAGCCTGGCAATCGGGACAGCTGAGATAGTAATTTATCCTATGACACGATCTTCACCTTCTGAATCAGCAGCCCTTTGGTTAATCAGGGAACACAAGGCACTGATAATTCTTCTTTTACAAATGCTTTTTATTTTTCATTATGAAGTTGTATACACTCAGTACATATAATATAGGAAGTAAAGGAAAATTGGTGAAGATGTTCTCATGAAGCTGTCAGCTTTCTATCTTTAATATATCATTGTTCTTCTGGTCCAATACGACTTGAATAAAGACCTCAGTTCCCCCAAGCAACATAATATTGCTCATCAATAACAGTCAACAAATATATATTAAATTGTGTAGACCAAGTCAGGAAATATAGTGCTGAAAATACAAAGGGAGCAGAGATTTGGTTCCTGACACACAGATCCTAATAAGGAGCATAAATGATGAACAAATAAATGAATTGATTAAGCCTGAGAAATTATAATATAGCTGAGACTCAATGATTCTGTATAAATAACAGAAGAGTACAAATTTCAGCACTGCAAGTCCCAGGTCCTAGGAACTCCTTAGTGTACCAGTTTTAAAACTGAGATTCACTTATAGTCCTGGGGAAACAGTCGGTCAGTCTACTTATAGGCTTCCTTCTAATTTTCATATTCTCTGATTTGTTAATGAAATTCAATTGAGTAAATTTTAAAGATCTCATTGGTTTTATTCAGTGATTCATGAATTGGACAGTATCCCATCTAGCAGATAGTAAGGAGCCCTAAGAAGCTGTACAAAATGACAGACTTTTATAGACAGAAGAGAGCAGGAATAAGGAAGTTTTATTAGGCGATAAAGCAGATTGGTCATCACAGGGATACTTTGCTTTCTGTGATGCCAGGGGTCTCTCAGACAGATGACCTAACAGTGCTGATCATGTGATTCCTGATTGATTGGTTTACACCCCATTTCTGGGAGAGCCAAACCTGTAGTTAAGTCCTGGTTTGATGACTTGGGGTTTAACATAGGCGACTCCATATTGGCCTGTTGTCTTATTTTTAACAGATTGTATATTGAGAAAGAATATTTGGCAAGGTTTCTGATATGACTGTGATAAGATGGTTAAAGTACTGTATATACATTAATAATGCTACTGTTTATGGGAAAAAAAAATGGGACTTCCCTGGTGGCTCAGATGGTAAAGTGTCTGCCTACAATGTGGGAGACCCGGGTTCAATCCTTGGGTCGGGAAGATCTGGAGAAGGAAATGGCAATCCACTCCGGTACTCTTGCCTGGAAAATCCCATGGACAGAGGAGCCTGGTAGGCTACAGTTCATGGGCCGCAAAGAGTCAGACACAACTGAGTGACTTCACTTTCACTTTATGGCAAAATGGGTTTTATTATATTTATGGGAAAATGGGTTTTATTATTCTAAGAAAATACCTCACAAATAAGGGTCTGCAAACACTTTGTAAAGTCAGAAAGTTTTCTGCAAGCAGCTGCTTTGGTTGTAATTCTCAGTTGGTTACTCTAAGGGCCTGGTGCATGCAAACAGCACTGGGTTTGCAGCCAGGCAATTTTTACTCTTTTGTTTACTGTCCATGAGAGCTGATAAAAACTCCTTTGTGATGTAGTTTCTTCATTTTTTATATATGAATAATAATAGCTACCTAGCAAGATTGTTAGGAGTTTCACAGTTTTTTAGTAAGTAGTAAATGCTCAACAGATGTTTGCTTTGTTATCCTAAACAGTTATTGCTTTCTAGTGTTTTTGAATGAATGGGAACTGGATCTAAATTAGGACAAAAAAAAAAAAAAAGCATCTGACAAAGATGTTTTTTAAGGAGCTTATCCTTAAAAAATTGTGAATATATATATATACATATGTTTATACACATGAATATGTATGTATTTATACTTAAATATATATATATAGATGTGTTTATATTGGGTTGGCCAAAAAGTTTGTTCAGATTTTTCAATAACATCTTGTGGAAAAACCCATTAGAATTTTTTACCAACCCAATATATATAAATATATGCATATACATATTTAAATATATATTTTCCATTAATGTTGCCCAAGAAAACCAAAACATTTCCTGAATGTTACTACTGAAAATTAGGATCCAACTTGGGCCACAGAGTCTTACTTAACTGTTGAAATTATTGTAATGCAGTGATTTGACTTGTTCAGATCAGATCAGATCAGTCGCTCAGTCGTGTCCGACTCTTTGCGACCCCATGAACCGCAGCACGCCAGGCCTCCCTGTCCATCACCAGCTCCCGGAGGTCACTCAGACTCGCATCCATCGAGTCAGTGATGCCATCCAGCCATCTCATCCTCTGTCGTCCCCTTCTCCTCCTGCCCTCAATCCCTCCCAGCATCAGAGTCTTCTCCAATGAGTCAACTCTTCGCATGAGGTGGCCAAAATACTGGAGTTTCAGCTTGAGCATCATTCCTTCTAAAGAAATTCCAGGATTGATCTCCTTCAGAATGGACTGGTTGGATCTTCTTGCAGTTCAAGGGACTCTCAAGAGTCTTCTCCAACACCACAGTTCAAAAGCATCAATTCTTCGGCGTTCAGTCTTCCTCACAGTCCAGCTCTCACATCCATACATGACCACAGGAAAGACCATAGCCTTGACTAGGCGAACCTTTGTTGGTAAAGTAATGTCTCTGCTTTTGAATATGCTATCTAGGTTGGTCATAACTTTCCTTCCAAGGAGTAAGCGTCTTTTAATTTCATGGCTGCAGTCACCATCTGCAGTGATTTTGGAGCCCAGAAAAACAAAGTCTGACACTGTTTCCCTGTTTCCCCATCTATTTCCCATGCAGTGATGGGGCCAGATGCCATGATCTTCGTTTTCTGAATGTTGAGCTTTAAGCCAAACTTTTCACTCTCCACTTTCACTTTCATCAAGAGGCTTTTTAGCCCCTCTTCACTTTCTGCCATAAGAGTGGTGTCATCTGCATATCTGAGGTTATTGATATTTCTCCCCGCAATCTTGATTCCAACTTGTGTTTCTTCCAGTCCAGCATTTCTCATGATGTACTCTGCATATAAGTTAAATAAACATGGTGACAATATGCAGCCTTGACGTACTCCTTTTCCTATTTGGAACCAGTCTGTTGTTCCATGACCAGTTCTAACTGTTGCTTCCTGACCTGCATACAGATTTCTTAAGAGGCAGATCAGGTGGTCTGGTATTCCCATCTCTTTCAGAATTTTCCACAGTTGATTGTGATCCACACAGTCAAAGGCTTTGGCATAGTCAATAAAGCAGAAATAGATGGTTTTCTGGAACTCTCTTGCTTTTTCCATGATCCAGCGGATGTTGGCAATTTGATCTCTGGTTCCTCTGCCTTTTCTAAAACCAGCTTGAACATCAGGAAGTTCACGGTTCACATATTGCTGAAGCTTGGCTTGGAGAATTCTGTTGACTTGTTCAGTATCCACTAAGTTTAATTATTTATTTGTATTTAAATTATTATTTGAATAAAAAAAGCTAAACTTTTACTGTCAATACTTTACTGAATGCCAATGCATAGGTTACTCTCACAAGGATAATTTTAAATTTAAAAGAAGTATTTAAAGTCAAAATTCTTAAATGTATACCATAAATGATGACTAATAAGTGATACATATATACCTGCTGGAGAAGGCAATGGCAAGCCACCCCAGTGCTCTTGCCTGGAAAATCCCATGGACAGAGGAGCCTGGTTGGTGGGCTGCATTCCATGGGGTCGCTACGAGTCTGTGGCAACTGAGCGACTTCACTTTCACTTTTCACTTTCACACAATGGAGAAGGAAATGGCAGCCCACTCCAGTGTTCTTGCCTGGAGAATCTCAGGGACGGCAGAGCCTGGTGGGCTGCTGTCTATGGGGTCGCACAGAGTCAGACGCAACTGAAGCGACTTAGCAGCAGCAGCAGCAGCAGCATATACCTGCTATTTGTTAAACGCTCCGTCGTGTCCAACTCTTTGTGACCCCATGGACTGTAGCCTGCCAGGCTTCTCTGTCCATGGAATTCTCCAGTCAAGAATACTGGAGTGGGTTGCCATTTCCTTGTCCAGGGAATCTTCGCAACCCAAGGATTGAACCCAGGTCTCCCTCTTTGCAGGCAGGCTCTTTACCATCTGAGCTATCAGGGAAATTTTATTTAGTATGCATATATTTAAAAAAACTACTGTGGGAAGTAATGGCCTAAAGAAAAAAATAAGTGCATGCAAAATAGCCTGATGTCATAATGTATCTGAAAAAAAAAACAAAAAAAACCCTGAAAGCTCAAAGGCCTGTTATACATGTTCACTGATGATTTTAAGGGCAAGGGGGCCCAGCTCCTTGAGATGTGTAACTATTTAATAAATCAATGTTATTATCCTGTGTTCAGGACATTGAATAATATAATTCCTCCCCTTAGCTCTACATTTATGCATTTCTTAGCTAAGAGACAAGTGTCAATGTGTACGTCATAGCCAAAGCTATTTAAACTGTGCCCATATTCATTTGTCTGTATAGACAAAAAAAATTGGCGGCCGAAGCAAAGGAGACACAGACATTAAGAACAGACTTTTAGACTCAATGGAAGGAGGAGAGGGTGGAATGATTTAAGAGAATAGCTTTGAAATATGTACATTACTATATGTAAAATAGATTGCCAGTGTAAGTTTGATGTGTGATGCAGGGGACCCAAAGCCATTGCTTTGTGACAACTTAGAGGGATAGGGTGGAGATGAAGGTGGGAAGGAGATTCAGGAGGAGGGGGCACATGTATGCCTATGGCTGATTCATACTGATACATGGCAAAAAACCATCTCAATGTTGTAAAGTAATTATCCTCCAATCAAAATAATAAATAAAATTTTTAAAAAGTTGGCTGCTGAAAACACAGCCTTAAATATTGAATTAGCTAGTTTCAGTTCAGTTACCAAAATGTAGTTGTATACCCACCTGTGTGCATGGGAGCCGTGTTAGGCTCTGGGAGGAGTATGACAATAAATCGACTCATTAATTAGGAAACAAAGGGGTAGGCGCATTTCTTGCCCTCTAGGAGTTAACAGTTTTGCTGGGGAGGCACAATTTCACAAAATAAACAATTTAGTTAGGATTATTTAAATATGAGTTTTTGAAATATTTTCCCCTAAAATAGAAAAAAAAAAAAAAAAAAGGATCAGTGCCAGAGTCAGTTCCAAAGTGATGTTCTTAAACTTTAAAAGTTTCTTTGGAGTAGCAAAAACTTTCCAGGAAGTGAAGCAGTTTATAAATAGCTTCAGATCTTTGTGGAAATATACTGAAATACTGATAGAAAATGAATCCATGGAGATTTGACACCTCAGCAGGACCTTCCTTAGCAAGATCTAAAATAAAATCAAAGAAGTTGTTCATGGATTATGTACCTGTTATCAGAGACATTCATGCAAAACTTTAGGTTCGGTGGTGACAGGAATACAACCACAACTAGAAAGTGAGATACAGTTAGTGAAATTCTCAAGTACTCTCTTAGGCTGATTCTGCCTTGAGAAAGAAAAACCCCACTTTTGATAACAGATGAAGAAAGGCTATGGAGGAGACACATTCTGGTAAGGCAGAGATTTCTGTACCAAGCACAGTAAAGATGACATTTCTAATCTATGGGCATGGGGTTTATTTGCAGTGTTACTACTATTGGATCAAATGTGTTGTGCAGGATTTGTGACATAATAGGCATCGGGGAAAAGGTTTAGATTTTTTTAAAAGGACTGTATCATTAATATGTCTCAACAGTGTGATTTAAGGGCTTTCAGGAAAGTCTTCCTATCTCCAATTAACTGTCACACTTAGGACTAAAATGTTCCATTATTAGCAATTTCTCTGTGATGAACATCATCCTTTCCTTTTGTCTCTTTCTGAAGGTGGAAGAATTGCTGAGAATGGCAGCACTTTCTTTCCTCCACACTTTAGATCAATGCTTGTTAGATCACTTTCCTGTTTGATCAGAGAGATGGGAAAACTTGAGAAGGAAAGGAGGTGGATATGAAAGGGGGTGGGGAGAGCAGAGACTGCAGAATGGAATCAGAGTCCTAGAAGACAGTGGTACTGGTTGACCAATATTTCCTTGGGCTCTACTGAATGAAACATGGATTTGTTCCAATGACTTGAGAGTTAAGGAATCTTTACTTTATGTAGGAAATGACCTTCTGTCCTATCTCACTGCAATATTGCTAGGATAGAAATAATAAACAACTTTTAAAGTTCTCTGAGCATTCCTGAAGAAAATGATTATAATGTTGTGATAGTGGACAAGTTATCAATATCAACTTCCATGTAAATCTGGGTCAAAGAAAATTTAACCACAGGGGAAAGAAAATAAATCCATGAGACTGCCTTTAGCAAGGTCACGGAGCAGAATAAATTCCAGCCCCGAGAACCCGTGATTTCCTTCCTGTTCTTCTCATCTTTATCTGTTCTATATTCCACTGTTTTCTTGCTAATGTCCCTTCCCTCACCTTTTGCCTTTCTCAGTAAATATTTTCTTTTCAAGACCTGAGGATATTGCCACTGTTCTGGTTATTGCTTTTGCACTTGTGTAGCAGCTTTTAAATTCTCATCTTTTTTAGCAGCTGCAGCCAGACAAACATATGAGTCAGTGGGAGGGGTTTAGAGGAACTGGCTCAGTTCTCCAGGGAGCTGTAACCTTTTGGCAGGCCAACAAACAGGCATTTAAAGTCCAATGACTGCAAAAGCTCTCTCTGTGCATGGGATAGCAACTGCAGTTTTCCCAAGGTCTACCAAGAGTTTTTTTCAGATGGAATCCGGTTTCTGCCTATAGAGAGACACATTCCTGAAGGCTTAACTCTGACCTTACAGCTAAAATCTGGAGACAGCTGGGAAGTGATAAGGGGTGGGGGTGTTGGGGGCGAGGGAGAAGAAATTTGATAATATGAAAGTGAAAAGGTCTTATTAAATATTCTCCTTAGGTTTGGTTGACTGTATACCTTCCACTCCAAATGGTGAATCAAAGCTAATCTTTCTTTTTTTATTTTTTCCAGTAGTTCATGTTACCAAGATATTTCTTTTTGCAGTGTTCACGGAAGTGATTCTCAAAGTGTAGTTACTGATCTGGTCATCCTCAAGGGCCTTCTGGTGGGGTGGGCATTTTCAACGCAGTCTTTTTCACCTTTTATCCTTGGACAATGACAGTGGTCCACAGGCTAAGATGTTCCTGTGATTGAAGCTTCTACTTCAATAATTGCTGATATTTGATTTAAAAAGCCCTGCCAATTTGATCAACCTAATGTTAAGAAGAAAATAAAGATAGGAGTGGGTTGTTGACTCCTACAGGAAACCAGTTAAATGATTTCTTATGTCTTTGTTGCCTTACATTGTCCTTCCCTTTTGCTTTCTTCTTCATTGTTTATCATAAAATGAAAAGAATAAGAGGATCTTGTTTGGAAGAGATGAATCATGGAAGATTTTTTTCTTTGTGGCAAGTAGAAACAATTGGTTCTTTTGCTAAATGAAAACTCATATAATACTTTCCTTAATATGCATTTTGCCAAGATAAAGTTTCACGATAAGCCCTGCTTATACTGAAAAGGGCAACAGAATAGTATCTTAGTTAACATAGAAGAAAGTGATAATGAGAGGCTAGTTGGAAAGCCAGAGCCACAGTTGCAATGAGGCTGGAAAGTTTACTTGGTGACGAAAGGTACCAGTTGGGGTTCTTGGTTTCAAAGAATAGAGAACCTCTGGCTAACACAGGCAGAGAAATAATTTGTTGGAAGGACATTGGGTTTCTTACAAATTATCTAGAGAGCTAGATATCAAACTCAGAAAGAGCCTGCGGACCAAAGGAGAATGAACAGCTGAGAACATAGTTGGGCTCCCTCCACTGCTCACAACTGGTCACTATTCTTGTTGCCGTTGACAACGATGCCGCTGAGCATTTATCACTGCACCACTGATCACTGCCCTCTGCTATGGGGGTCAGAATATTTTCTGGCTACTTGAGCAACTTGGTATCTCTTTCTCAAGAATCAAAGGGCCAGTCAAGAGCACCTCATTGGCTGAGTGCAGGTCATGTGTGTTTGTCCAAACATCTGGGGTTGGTGCCTGATGAGGGGATGTGGCGTGGGGGTGGGGTGAGCATGAGATTAGGAGGGGGACTTTTTCATTTTCAACTCAATTTATCTATCTGTTCCTCTCCCAGCAGTGACAAGAAGGAAGCCTCCTTCCCTCACTTACCTGGTTGGAGGTGGAGACATCCACCTTGTACTCTTGCAGTACTTTGTATATTGCCTTTACTGCATTGTTTTGTTTATAATCAACACCTCTGTTTTCCCCTACTAGACTGAATTTATGGAGAGGGATAGAGGCATAGAGTTATGTTTTTAGCCTCATCACCTATAGGACCTAACAAGTATTGTGTGCTTAAAACATATTAATCAAGTTATGTTTAGTTATATCACAGGGAAAGCTAATACAATGAAAACATATGAAATAATAATAGCAGACATGTATTGAAAGAGCACTTGTAATATACTTTCCATTTTCCCATTTCATTCTTATGACTGTCCTATAAAATAGGTTCTCTTCTTTTATTTATTTTACATATGAGAGACCAGGGGTCAGGTTAACTAGCTTGACCTAGTTTATGTAACTGAAAGTGACAGCAGGGATTTCAGATTCAGGGCAATCCAACTTCATCAGAACTGTACTGCCCCCTGCAGGCAAATCAGAGAGAAGAGGAAACAGATCCAAATATTCTCTGTTCTCAGACGTCCACCTGGGATGGAAGACATTTATTTGAAGGGAGACAAGCCAGGCAAGAGAGTTTTATGTTTACTGATATAAATGAGATCTTTGAGTTTGGAGTTATCCTAAATGAACTTGTATTTCATCATAGCTTGACTAATGAAGTGTTCCCTATTTATGGCATTCTTAGCTTTTTGTTTACCTCATAATATAGGCAAATAAAATAAGTATAAATAAACCCACATAAATGTAGATTAGTCAAGTCAGAATTTAAAAATTTTGTATCTCACATCAAAATCTTTGTTTTCTTTATGTAGTTAACCAAAGCCATATTTTACCATAAAATTTAAAAATTTTGAATATTTTTTCTCATCTTTAGAAGTACGAGCTTTGGGAAATGAACTAAAATAACAATTATCTGCTTTTGAAAAGAATTCTTGCCTAATTATTAGTAGGAAAATAGCAGTAGAAATTTTTATTGGCATAAGTGTATATATTTTGTTTTTATGAAAAGTTGTATCTAAGGGAGAGGATCTACCTTCTTTTATCAAAAATGATGAAAACATGGGATTGCTCCCTGGGAAATATCAAAAGCAAATGTTTTTAATGATGGTTAAGAAGGCAGAATAGAGTGAATTTAAATATGATTTCTTTGTATTTCGATAACCAGTTGCTAAAGCAAGGATATTTTCTGTTACATCATTTTATTCCTGGTGCTTGAAGCATTATCACAGAAGCATGTGGAACTCATACTTGTAATTGCATTCTTATGCATAAGTCTTCTTCTATAGATCACTGTATTACTCCTAAAGGCTAATTACAAGCTGTGGATTTACTCAAATTATAAACTTCAAATAAATGGACAAATAATAAACGCAGACATAGAGGAATGATTTGGATTTAAGTAGGCTTGTGGGAAAGGTTTTGCAGGTTATGGAAGCTGAGTGTGTATGTATTAGAGGGAAGAGAGAGGAGAGAGAAGGAAGGAGTGAAGATATGAGAGGGACAGGAGATTGTTTATGATGACTGGTAACAAAAGAGTGGAAGGAGAAAGATCAGGTTCAGTAGTGGAGAGATTGGCAGTGGAAACAAGGGTAACACAGCCCAGGAAAGGAAACACAAGGATCATAACCTCGAAGAGGGTGGTTCTAAGGGATTATAGGCTGCAGGCTGGCTGAAGTGGATCACAGTTGTAGTTAACATTGAGGAGGTCATGAAAGATGAGATGGCAGATGGTGGGCTGTAGAAGATTTTCTCTTGGATGCTTCAGTTTTTAAATAACTTGAGAATCACACTAGTCACCAGATGATAGTGATAAGGATGTAGGAAAGTATACAAATGCTCAAGTGTACCTCCAAAAGTGTGCTGAGAGCTGGTGATGGGCAATTATTGGGAAGCTGCAGTGGAGATTATGGGATGCCAGCTCCTCCAGCCCACTGAATTCAGAGGAGCAGAGGAGAGCAGCATCTGTTTGAGAGCATCAGACAGGAACAGAGATTTCCTATCAGATAAGGAGAAAGTGCATTTCTTTTTGGATTTGGCTTTAATTATTAACAACTCTTAATGAGTTATAGGGCTTCCCAGGTGGTGCTGGTGGTAGAGAACCCACAAACCAATGCAGGAGACATAAGAGCCATGGGTTTGATCCCTGAGTTTGGAAGATCCCTTGGAGGAGGGCATGGTGACCCACTCCAGTATTCTTGCCCGGAGAATCCCATGGACTTTGGAGCCTGGTGGGCTACAGTCCAAAGGGTTGCAAAGAGATGGACAGGAATGAAGTGACTTAGACGCATGCAATGACTTACATCCATGTGGTAGACATCATGCTGGATGCTGGGAATTCAGAGATTTATTTATTTTTAGTTTATTTATTTTTATTTTTTTTTTGCTTATCTTTACAATATTGTATTGCTTTTACTATACATCGAGATGGATCCACCACCAGTATACACGTGTTCCCCATCCTGAACCCTCCTCCCTCCCCCCTCCCCACACCATCCCTCCAGGTCGTCCCAGTGCTCCAGCCCCAGGCATCTGTTATCAGGCATCATACCTGGACTGACGACTCGTTTTAGATATGCTATTATACATATTTCAATGCTATTCCCCCCAATCATCCCACCCTCTCCCAGTCCCAAAGTCCAAAAGTCTGTTCTATACATCTGTGTCTCTTTTGCTGTCTCGTATATAGGGTTATTTTTACCATCTTTCTAAATTCCATATATATGCGTTAGTATACTGTATTTGTGTTTTTGTTTCTGGCTTACTTCACTCTGTATAATAGGCTCCAGTTCCATCCACCTCCTTAGAACTGATTCAAATGTATTCTTTTTAATGGCTGAGTAATACTCCATTGTGTATATGTACCACAGCTTTCTTATCCATTCATCTGTGGATGGACATCTAGGTTGCTTCCACGTCCTGGCTATTGTAAACAGTGCTGCTATGAACATTGGGGTACACGTGTCTCTTTCAATTCTGGTTTTCTCAGTGTGTATGCCCAGCAGTGGGATTGCTGGATCATAAGGCAGTTCTATTCCCAGTTTTTTGAGGAATCTCCATACTGTTCTCCAAAGTGGCTGTACTAGTTTGCATTCCCACCAACAGAGATTTAAAACAGTGTGTCATCATGAGGATGGATTTTGAAGCTAGCCACAGTTGGCTTTCAAATCTGACAACATTGCCATCATCATCTCTGTGGCCCTGTGGAGTTCTTAGCTTACCTACGAGTGTTAACTCTTCTGTAAAGTCAAAATATTGATAACTTATAGCAGTGTTGTGAGGATAATGTAAATAGTAAATAAAAGTTCTATCACAGTGTTGCCTTGCAGTTGCCATTATTATTGTTGTTATTTTGGTTTCTAATCTAATTGGTTGAGGAAGCTCATGAACATAGCCAAGTGCTGATAGAAAAACTGAAGTAAAATAACCCCTGACAATCTTGTCTGGGAACTCTGGCATTGGGCTACAATTTAATGAACCCTAGGCCAGACAGTTTTGTCATCTAGATGAGAAGCGGAGATAAAACATGCGTGGGCAACATTAACAGCTCTGCCATGTGTGGAGTGGTCATGGATGAAGCCTACAAGAAAGACCCAGAAGACACGCTTGCATCAGAAATCAGAAAAACCATCTGTCTGGGTTTCAGTTTCTTCACTCACTGGGAATATAGACTTTCTTTCTGTTTGGTTGTTGTGAAGATAGTGAGATAATATAAGTGAAAGTGCTTTGACAACTATGCGTGGTGTGTATCTGAAAGGTGCTATGTTTAGGAACTTTTGTGGGCAGAATTTCCAGGGACTGCTGTCCCTACTATCCTTAAAAGAGATGGAGAAAATGCTTTCCATGGGAGATTAAACCCAAGAGTTAAAAAAAACTTCTCTTCAATATAATTTAAACATTTATGAATCATAAGTTAGGGAGAAGACTGAAAAATGTTGTAGCATGTACATGTTCAAAAATGTAGGAGCGACCTTGCTTGGTAACTTCTAGAGTTATATTGTCAATCATTAGAAAATGTTTTGCTTAGTAACCAATTCTGTAATAGGATGAAATGTGACATTTCTCTAAGCCATTCTTAGATCCTTAAAAGGAAAAGAAAAGCTTCCATTGTTTATTAGGAAAACTCTCAGGAAGTGAGGATTTCTTGCCCACTGATATTTCTCTTCAGACTTGTGTGGCACTTCCTTTAACCAATCAGCTGTCTCTGTTACATGTTCTTCCTCCCACTGCCTGTCTGTAGTCTGGATGGAGCAAGTTCTACTCATTGGACTTAGCTCTGTGTTTCATTTGGCCTCCAAATGATTGGTTGGATCTAAAGTTTTTAAGATCTATCCAATTTAAACTATGGTAATAACAAGTGAGAGTAAGTATAAGGGATTGATTCCTCAGAAAATGCCATCCATTTAAGACCAACTAAAAGAGGTTACAGTGGAAACAGTGTCAGACTTTGTTTTTCTGGGCTCCAAAATCACTGCAGATGGTGACTGCAGCCATGAAATTAAAAGATGCTTACTCCTTGGAAGGAAAGTTATGACCAACCTAGATAGCATATTCAAAAGCAGAGACATTACTTTACCAACAAAGGTTCGCCTAGTCAAGGCTATGGTCTTTCCTGTGGTCATGTATGGATGTGAGAGCTGGACTGTGAGGAAGACTGAACGCCGAAGAATTGATGCTTTTGAACTGTGGTGTTGGAGAAGACTCTTGAGAGTCCCTTGGACTGCAAGGAGATCCAACCAGTCCATTCTGAAGGAGATCAGCCCTGGGATTTCTTTGGAAGGAATGATGCTAAAGCTGAAACTCCAGTATTTTGGCCACCTCATGCGAAGAGTTGACTCATTGGAGAAGACTCTGATGCTGGGAGGGATTGAGGGCAGGAGGAGAAGGGGACGACAGAGGATGAGATGGCTGGAGGGCATCACTGACTCGATGGATGCGAGTCTGAGTGACCTCCGGGAGCTGGTGATGGACAGGGAGGCCTGGCGTGCTGCGGTTCATGGGGTCGCAAAGAGTCGGACACGACTGAGCGACTGATCTGATCTGAAAAGAGGTTAACATAAATAATAATGGCTAATATGTTGTGAATGCATCTTTTAACTGTTTAAAATCCTTGCAGTGATACATTGAGCTTGTTATTACTACCCAATTTTTAAAAACTTTTTGCGTTGGGTTATAGCTGATTAACCATGTTGTGATGGTTTCAGGTGGACAGCAAAGGGACTCAGCCACACATTTACATGTATCGATTCTCTCCCAAACTCCTTTCCCATCCAGGTTGCCACATAACTTTGAGCAGAGTTCCCTGTTCCATACAGTAGGATTTTGTTGGCTATCCATTTAAGATAGCAGTGCGTACATGTTGATCTCAAACTCTCCAGCTATCGCTTGTCCCTCTCCTTCCCCCTGACAACAGTTAAGTTTGTTGTCTAAGTCTGTGAGTCCCTTTTGGAGATAAGATCATTTGTATCACTTCCTTTTTAGATTCTGAATATAAGGGATGTCATACGCTATTTCTCCTTCTGTCTGACTTACTTCACTCAGCATGACTATTTCTAGGTCCATCCATGTTTCTGCAAATGGTGTGTTTAAGAATTGAGGGTTTTTTTGGTCACATGGTTCAGAAATAAGAAATTATTTATTGTCCACTCTCTATGTGAGACAAATGGTGTGGTGTTTTGTTTGGAGACCTGAAAGCTGAGATGTTCTAGCGGCAGTTAGGGCATTCCTAGGTGCCTGTGGTGAAGTGGGATAGTGCAGTGATAAGGTGATGGTTTCCAGAGACCATGGGGATCAGAATGGTGGCCTGGCCCCTGGGAGATATTCGTACTCTTGGTCATGACTCTCACCCTCTGGTTTTATATGCTGCGTTCTCAGGCACATTTCATGCTCATACGAGAGGAAAATGCCCTTATTGGCACATGAAGGTGCCAAAAGGTTTTCACAGACGCTGTCTCTGATAGTTTCTGAAGGGCTTTTCAGCTGTCACCGTGACCCCTGCTGGACTAAACACATGTTTAAAGCATGTGGAGGAACGGTCAGATTTGGAGGCCCCGCTGCCACTTGGTATTATTTCTGGCTCTGTTTTGCGTTCGACTTGCCAACATTCTAATTGTGTGGGGCTCGCAGCTGCCACAGTCATACTAGTCTCAATTTAGTGTTTCCCAGCTCCTGAAGATTCCACCGCTTCTGCCAGAAGCCCTCCCAGTTGTTACCACATTGATTGCTATCAAGTTCGGAGGCAGAGCTGTGAAGTCAGTCTCTCTCTTTGTCTCCCTCTCTGTCCTTCTCTGTCTCTGTCTTGTGCTCGAGATCAGGCATTGGCTTTTTTCTTATTTATTTATTCAGCTGAGCCACCTGGCTTGTGGGATCTTAGTTGCCCGACCAGGGTTTGAATCCAGGCCCTCAGCAGTGAAAGTGTGGAGTCCTGACCATTGGACCGCCAAGGACTTCTCTGGGTTTTTCTTATTTATTCACATGCTGTACCTTCATGGAGGACAGCTCTTTGCTTGTAGGCAGCCTCCACAGGGCTCTGTGCAGAATACTTTATGAATGGCTTAAATATCACTCACAAATGTCTTTCTAGTCCCCTCTGTTGTTTCTTGCTAAAAGTGTATCTGGGTTAATGTAAATGCTTCTGTTAAAAGCAGGAGGTCTTTCCTCTGTATCAATGCAGTTATTAACTGATCATGAGTAGATCAGTTGTGATATTTAATTCTGGCAGCTTTTCATAGAAGACCAACCCTGTTTATTCAAATGATCCCCTCAATTTCCTGCTGCCTCTGGTACCTAAAAGTAGCGGTCTAGATGGGTCAGCTACTATCTACTTTCATAAGTAATGACTGTGCCACATATTTCAGTTGGTCCAAGTGAAACCTCATTAGAGTATAATGTAGCTGAGTCTGATGTTTTTGAGTGGCAGCGCTGAAGGAAAGGGAAGAAATGTGGACTGGAAGGCGGCTAACGTTTATCTCCCGGAGAAGCCATGTTTAGATGTTCATGAGCATTTTCTCATTTAATCCTGACAAAAGCCCTTCCGTCTAGTTATTTTACTTCTATTTTAAAAATAGGGAAGCTAAGGCTCAGAGGGTTAAATATATTCTAGGGCACATACATGTCTAGTAAGTGGTAGAAAGGCTCAGAGAGTTACATATCATATTCTAGGGTACATACACATCTAGTAAGTGGTAGAAATAGTTTCAAATCCTGATTGGTCTAATGCCAAAGTCCCTGTTCTTTTACTTGATCACCCTGCACCCAAGGTTACTTCTTTCTTAGCTTGGTGAGTGTATAAATGTATATGTCAGAAGGCTGTTTACTTATCATCTTACCAACTCCAAGACTGCCTGCCACAATTATTACCTACTTTATGAGATGTAAATACAAATTACTGACACTCATTCAATAGTCCTTTCTCTATTTGTATGACACAAGAGTGGTCCCCAAATATCACGTATCTCATGAGGTTATACAACTATACCAATGCCTGTCCTGGTTAGTGCCATTTTAGCAATCTCCCTTTGGGAATTGCTTTCAGAACACATTTTAAAACCACAAAGGCTATTTTTGTGCCAAATGTTCAAGATGACTTAGTGTCAGAGTAAGAAAAGATGTTTCATGTGGAGCCCTGGACAAGCATGTTGGGGTCTTGTAAAAGGGTTGGCACTGCCAGAGTTGAGACTACTATAAAGGGATGGACCCTGAAACAGGAAGGAGGTAGTCGAGCACTGTAGTGAAGAACATGGGCCTGGGAGACAGTAGATTTGAGTGACTCCATCCCTGTTGCTTAGTAGCTGTAACTTGAGGCAGTTATTTGATTCCTCTGGTTGTTTCACGTTTCATTATCTTTAAAATGGGGATGGCAATTGTATTGACCAGGGTTCTTGAGATACTGAACCAATAGGGGATTGACTGATTATGAAGAATTGGCTCATGCAGTTATGGAAGCTGAGAAGACCCATCCTCTGCCATCTGAAAGCTGGAGACCCGGGGCAGCCAGTGGAATATGGGCACCCCCAGTCCAAAGGCCTGAAAACCAGGAGTGCTCATCAGCACTGGGTGAGATGATGTGAGTCCTGGTCTGAGGGCAAGAGAAGACCTGCATCTCGGCCATCAGTGAGGGAGGAAGAATTTTTCCTACTCAGTCTTTTTGTACTATTCAGGTCCCCATTGGATTGGGTAATTCTTACCCACAGTGGGGAATGCAATCTGCTTTACTCAGGCTACAGATTCAGATGCTCTTCTCTTTTAGAACACCTCTGCAGACAGAACCCAGAAAAAATGTCTAACCAGGTGTGCGGGCATCCTGTGGCCCAGTCCAGTGGACACATAGAAGTTACCATCACAGCAGTTCTATCTTCTTCCCGGCAGATTTTTGGCAATAAATAAGATAAGATGCTTTTAGTGCTTAGCACACTGCCAGGCACACAGTAAGCTGTGATAAAGCATGGCTGTCGTTTCCTAGGTTTAGTGATGAAATGTGTTCTATATTAGGCCAAGGGTGTTAATGTTTCTCTGAGGCCTTCATTAAGTAATATGATCAGTAAGCAACATATTAGGTTGACTTTTTAAAAAAAAATAGTATTGTGGAAGATGGATTAGAAGGTTGTGAAAGTAGACACAGCAAGTTTCAGGAACAATATAAAAAGTAACAAGGGGCTGCAGGAGTGAAGAAGAAATGACAGATTGCAAACATAAAGGGGACTAAATCAACTAGTTATCGATTGTCAGACATGAGAAAGAAAGAACCAAGATAATTCTGTTTTTGGCCAGGATGACTGGGTAGTATCAATACCCAAGAAAAGAAATATTGAGCTAAGTGTTGGTTAGTACAAAATATTATTTGTGAGATTTTTGGTTTGAGATGCTTTGGAAGAACCAGATGACAGTAATATAACCTAACACATAACCTCCAGCTGAAAGCCTGGGGCATAGAAGATTCTCAGTAAATATTTGGTGAATAAATGAGAGAGTAAATCTGGGAGCCATGTATATGGTAAATGAAGGCATAGAAATTAATGATATTACCCAAAAAGGACAAAACGAGAACCAGGGATAAACCTCTGATGCCCCACTAACACTTAGGACTGAGGAAGATAACAGCAGCCTAGAGAAGAGAATTGTCAGCAAGACAAATGAAGAGCTGGGAGACAGTGATGTTTCAAGGTGCAAAAAATACTCCCAAGAGGAAAGGAGTCTTCTACAATGTTAATTTTCATAAAGAGGACAAGTAGGATGCACAGTTAAAGATCCCATGTATTTGATGAAGAGATTATAGTCATTTTTCACCATTGCCAAAGCAAAAAATGGCTTAAATGAATTGAAAACAATTGTAGGTGAAGATGTGGGTGTATAGTGAATGGTGACTGCATATAACTGTGTCCTTTCAAAGAATATAGTTGTCAAGAGATGTGACTGGTTCATGGTAGGTGGGAAAGGGTTTAAACAGGACGTTTCTACTTGACTGTGTTTGTGGAGACAGAGCAAGAAGCTGGGAGGGCACTAAGGGGTAGAATAACCTATGCAGCAGAGTTGAGCAGATAGGAAGAGATCAGCTCAAGAGTGTGTACAGTGCAGTTAACCTTGAGCAGTGTCGAGGCCAGCTTTGCCCCAGAGATTTGTAGAAAGGAGAGAAGGTGGGCCAGCACCTGAGGGTTTCATGTTTGCTAGCCTCAGTGTCTCTGTGCAATGGCAGCCAAAGTTTTATCTTGAGAACAGGGTGGGTTACAGAGAGATGGGGTCTTGAAGAGATGTTTGAAATGTCTGCTGCGGTGACGTATGTTGCATGACGGCAGTGGGTCTAGGCCCATCATTCAGAGACAGTGCGTTTGATTTATTCTAGGAGTGCTGGATGGTTGGATTGATAAATGTGTAGAATATAAGTACAGGAAAAGGAACCATGGCAGTGAGGATAACGGGGAGATGCGTGAGATGAAGCACTCTGCATGCTGGTTCTAGGGAAGAAGCAGAAACCATAGGAGAGGTGTTGTTAAACAAGCGGGTGGGATAAACATCAAAATGATGAATAGTGTGAGTCTAAAGCACGCAGTTAGCAGGCAGAGGGCTGGAAGGATGCCTTCCACTAATCTGCTGCTGTGAGTGTTAGTGGTGGGGAGAAGGGACACAGGTCACCTCACTGAACTGAGACTTCAAAATAGTATTTTTGAAGAGTTGTAGCTATTCCGTGTTTATAATTTCATACTAATGTAGAATGCCACTTTCACTATAATAAAATTGTATTAATTCTAGTGATACCTTTGCTTGATAAAAGCAAATAAAATCAACTTGTGGCTAATTACAAAATTATATTCAATTTCAAATGTACAGTGCTAAATCAAAGTTAATAAGAAACCTATGATCTGAGGTCGTCAAGATTTTTTTTATTCAATAGCTTCCAAGTCCAGGCTCCTAGTTTTTAAGTTGAGTACAGAAATTGATTCCCATATTCTGGGGTAGAACACATGAGAGTATTTAGTTCAAGAAAGATCAGCTCTTTTAGTTTAAATTTACAACCTATGTATTCTGATAAGGTGAAGATTTTGTAAATGTCACAAAATTATCATAAGAATATCATCATCAAAATTGCTTTTCATAAAAGCTCTCCTTTATTATTTCTACTGAATAATTTGTCTGTTTTGGAAATAGCTTGTGTTAATTTTTATGAAAAGTAATAATGTGATTTATTTGGAAAGCCTGTTTTTCTGAGGATAAATCAATGCTTCTTAATCAGTTGTCTAATCTGCAAGCCTTGTAGGTATAAATCAGGTTACAAATTAAGTTAGAAATCTAAGTTAGACGCAGATTGATTCTGACAATTACCTTCAAGTGAAATAGCCTGGACTCAATAAAAATCTCTTCATTGATTTCCAGAAATGGCATTTGGGATAGCCTCCTGGTATTAATGTGATGGTCTTGGCCTGATATTTGTACTCAGCTATGGCCATAGACTAAGTTTAAATTGATAAGATTGGATAAATAGCATTCTTCAGGAGTTCTGGATGACAGCATATCTAATGTAATTGCATTTGTCTGCCAGTTTATATGTGTTAGAGCACAAAAGATTTTGATCTGTGAGTAATTTTGATAGAGAAATTCAATTCACTTCCTTCTATAATATACTACAAATTATAAATTTTCATTACAACTGTTCAATCACTTGAGAAAAGAATGCATTTTAAATCAGGTTCCATGCCAAGTATCTCATTTATGGAGCTGTGCTGCTTAAAATTGGACAAATTGATTACCTTGGTGAATATTGAAAATGTAGTTGGAAACATTAAAACCATCTTTATTAGTTGTAGGATCTGGTAATGCATATACTTGTGTAATAAATATTAGGAGGTACTAATAGACCAATTTTTAAAGTGAGAGACTATCCATTTGCTTAATTGTGGTGAGTTGTTGGGATATGATTATGTAGGCCTGGGTGCTGAAACATGACTAAAACATTCACGAATGCTGTCAACTCCTTTAGCAGCTAATAAATATGCCCATTAGATAGTCTTATGAGATGGTGTGGCTTTAAGACCTGATCATAATGTTGATTTATGCCTTTTATTACAAGATCATGAAAGGCTCTGTGGTCATTCACTAACTAATCACCACAATCCCTTTAAGAGTGCAATGGCTGGTATTTATTGCTCCTTCAGTATCTGGTCACTTTTCAAGAGGCTAACATTTTAATCAATCTCTTTTGGTTCTAGTAACTTCATAATTTGAATATATGATACTGAACTGAACTCTAATATTTAGAAATTCATTTATGTTTCACTTTAAAAGATGGCTTATTTTATCAAAAGTTTTATTTTTTTAAATATATTTTTAATTATAGGATAATTGCTTCACAATGGCCTCTGCCATACAACAATGTGATACACATAAGCATACACACGTTCCCTCCCTCTTGAACCTACTCCCAAAACCCCTCTAGGTTGTCACAGAGTACCGGATTGGGCTTCCCTGTGTTATACAGCTGCTGCTTCTAAGTCACTTCAGTCGTGTCCGACTGTGTGACCCCATAGATGGCAGCCCACTAGGCTCCTCTGTCCCTGGGATTCTCCAGGCAAGAATACTGGAGTGGGTTGCCATTTCCTTCTCCAATGCATGAGAGTGAAAAGTGAAAGTGAAGTCGCTCAGTCATGCTCGACTCTTAGCGACCCCATGGACTGCAGCCTACCAGGCTCCTCCGTCCATGGGATTTTCCAGGCAAGAGTACTGGCCCCACAAAGGGGGGGGTGCCCTTGCCTTTCCCAAAGAGTACTGGAGTGGGTTGCTATTGCCTTTTCCGTGTTATACAGCAGCTTCCCATTAGCTATCTGTTTTACCTATGGTAATGTGTATGTTTCAGTTCTACTTTTATATTTCGTCCCACCCTCTCCTTCTCCTCACTGTGTCTACACATCTGTTCTCTACATCTGTGTCTCTATTCCAGCCCTATGGATAGGTTCATCGATACCATCTTTCTAGATTCCATCTGTGCTGTGCTGTGCTTAGTCGCTCAGTCATGTCCAACTCTTTGTGACCCCGTGGACTGTGGCCTACCAGGCTCCTCCGTCCATGGGATTTTCCAGGCAAGAGTACTGGAATGGGTCACCATTTCTTTCTCCAGAGGATATTCCCCACCCAGGGATCGAACCCAGGTCTCCTGCATTGTAGGCAGATGCTTTACCATCTGAGCCACCAGGGAAGTCTTATATATACATTAATATATGATATTTGTTTTTCTCTTTCTGACTTGCTTCACTCTGTATAACAGGTACTAAGTTCTTCCACCTCACTGCCTCATATTCATTCCTTTTTATGGCCAAGTAATATTCCATTGTATATATGTGCCACAACTTCTTTATCCACTCATCTGTTGACAGACATCTTGGTTGCTTCCATGTCCTGACTATTGTAAATAGTGCTGCAATTACATTTAACTCTGTAGCTTTGCCAAGGCTTTCTGGATTCCATAATAAAGAATCACAGAATTGTGATTGGAACTGACCTTTAAAGTTCTGACTCCAAGCCTGAAGCCTGTCTTGGCAACCCTGAAAGATGAGTGTTAGACCAGGATCATAAGTGTATTCCCTGAAGTTTATAACAAGAAAACCCTGATTTGAATTTTTACCTAATGAACTTGGTGGGGTTATTGCAAAATTTTCAAGGTCAACTTTTCAGTTAAGAGACAGCTGAAGTGGTTATAGTTTTATTTTTATCCCGAGGTAAAACTTCTGCAATGACCTTAACCTGGCCCTGGGAACTAATAGAGTATGCTGCTTCTACTGTCTTGACACTTTTGATGATGGATATGTTCTTTAGTCTTCCATATTCTGTGGTAAATATTTCTAATTTCTTCAATTCCAAAATAGTGACATGGTTTTCAGAGGTTTTATAGTTCACTGTCATTAATATTTTCTCCTGATATCCACAGTTGTCATAAATTTGTTTTGTAAGACTTGCATATGCTGGTGAAAAACTGTCATAGCTAGCCCTGTTTTTTATTTTTTTTTCCTAAAATAGACATTGTACTAAGTAGTTTATATGCATTATGTATTTCAAAAATTAAACATTTTATTTTAACGTAATTACAGAGTTTATCACAAACAGTTGTAAAAAATGACGCACAGAGATGTCGTGTATCCTTTACTCAGCTTTTCCCAATGGTAATATCTTCCAACATTATAGTATGTTATCATAACCAGAAAGCTGACATTGATGAGATTCATCTACCTTTTCAGATTTCCCCAGTTTTATTTATCCTTTGTGTTTGTATATTGAGTTCTGCACAATTATATAAGTCCACCACAGTCTAGAGATGGAACATCCATCACCTGAAATCTCTCTTGTCTTGCCCTCATGGAAACACAGACCCTTCCTTCCTGCTTCCCCTCCCCAACACCTTCCTTAACTTTTGGCAACCACTAATCTGTCTTCCATTTCTATAATTTTGTCATTTAATGAATGTTTCATAGATGTAATCATAATAGTATGCAAACTTTTGGGGACTGGCTTTTTTTTTTTAACCTTTTAAAATTATCTGGATAAGCATTCAAATTATTTTATATATCAAGGAATTGACCTTTTTTACTGCTGAGGAGTATTATATGGTATGGATGTATTCGTTTAGCCATTAACCTATTAAAAGACATGTGGATTATTTCCAGTTTTAGGCTGTTAGAACATGAACAATTGTGTATAGTTTCTGTGTGGCATGTGTGTGTGTGAGCATGCATTTTCTCTGAGATGAATGCCCAACAATGAAATTGCTATCATGTGGTAATTGCATATGTAGTTTTTGAAGAAACTGCCAAACTATTTTTTAGAGTTTCATACCAGCAGTGTTTCTAGTTTCTCCGTATCCTTGCCTGTATTTGAGTACTAGTTTTTAAAATGTTAGCCATTCTGATAGGTATCTTATTGTCATTTTGATTTGCATTTCTCTAATGACTTCAAGTTTATCTCACACCATTTCCTAATACATTACACTATTATCTTTGTCTTAAAACCTCTTTTATTTCCTGTACCTAGAATGCCCTTTTCCATACCTCTTTTGCCAACAGTAATACTTTTTTATCATTGAATGCTCATGGTTAAACCAATACCTTATCCATGAAATAGTTACTCCATATAAAAGTGACCTTATGATTACTTAAAGCTCCGTAGCACTTTATATTTCCTTTATTATAATTATTTTACTATTTATCATAATTCAATAGTGGTATTATACCCAAAGAAAGGCAGTGCCAAAGAATGCGCAAACTACTGCACAATTGCACTCATCTCACACGCTAGTAAAGTAATGCTCAAAATTCTCTAAGTCAGGCTTTAGCAATACGTGAACCGTGAACTTCCAGCTGTTCAAGCTGGTTTTAGAAAAGGCAGAGGAACCAGAGATCAAATTGCCAACATCCGCTGGATCATGGAAAAAGCAAAAGAGTTCCAGAAAAACATCTATTTCTGCTTTATTGACTATGCCAAAGCCTTTGACTGTGTGGATCACAATAAACTGTGGAAAATTCTGAAAGAGATGGGAATACCAGAGCAAATGACCTGCCTCTTGAGAAACCTATATGCACGTGAGGAAGCAACAGTTAGAACTGGACATGGAACAACAGACTGGTTCCAAATAGGAAAAGGAGTACATCAAGGCTGTGTATTATCACCCTGCTTATTTAACTTATATGCAGAGTACATCATGAGAAATGCTGGACTGGAGGAAGCACAAGCTGGAATCAAGATTGCCGGGAGAAATATCAATCACCTCAGATATGCAGATGACACCACCTTTATGGCAGAAAGTGAAGAGGATCTAAAAAGCCTCTTGAGGAAGGTGAAAGAGGGGAGTGAAAAAGCTGGCTTAAAGCTCAACATTCAGAAAATGAAGATCATGGCATCCGGTCCCATCACTTCATGGGAAACAGATGGAGAAACAGTGGAAACAGTGTCAGACTTTATTTTTTTGGGCTCCCAAATCACTGCAGATGGTGATTGCAGCCATGAAATTAAAAGACGTTTACTCCTTGGAAGAAAAGTTATGACCAACCTAGATAGCATATTAAAAAGCAGAGACATTACTTTGCCAACAAAGGTCCATCTAGTCAAGGCTATGGTTTTTCCAGTGGTCATGTATGGATGTGAGAGCTGGACTGTGAAGAAAGCTGAGTGCCGAAGAATTGATGCTTTTGAACTGTGGTATTGGAGAAGACTCTTGAGAGTCCCTTGGACTGCAAGGAGATCCAACCAGTCCATTCTGAAGGAGATCAGTCCTGGGTGTTCTTTGGAAGGAACGATGCTAAAGCTGAAACTCCAATACTTTGGCCACCTCATGCAAAGAGTTGACTCATTGAAAATGACTCTGATGCTGGGAGGGATTGGGGGCAGGAGTAGAAGGGGACGATAGAGGATGAGATGGCTGGATGGCATCACCGACTCGATGGACATGAGTTTGAGTGAACTCCGGGAGTTGGTGATGGACAGGGAGGCCTGGCGTGCTGTGACTAAGGGTGTCGCAAAGAGTTGGACATGACTGAGCGACTGAACTGACTGAACTGATTATACTTCTGCATAACAGATTTTAATTTAATTAAAACAAAGAGTGGTCTTTGGGATTTTGGTTTTCTCTAAAGCACAATAGATATTTTATGTATTATAGACAATCAGATATGAGTAAATTGAACTGATTATTCTGCAACTCTCTCTTTTCCTTTTCTGTTTCACAGTAGTTTGGGCCCTTAGTATTTCCTGTCTGTCTTAATTTGATAAAATCCTAACCGATTTGCCTGACTCTATCTGTTTTCAGTCTAAGTCAATCTAATACATTGTGCAATGATAATTTTTCAAGCCAGGGCAAATTTTTTTCTCCAAACACACTATGGCCTTCTAAATAAGATCCAGTTTATTGAATATGGCACCTCCTGATTCGTCTCCTTAGCTACTCACTGCCTAAACTATGCATTTATTTTGATTCCTTAAACAACCCTCTTTGGTATCATGGTATACATAGGAATAACATTAGTCAGTCACACTGGGATAGCTGCACACAACTCATTCTGATGGTGGTAATTGGCTTGTGGCCTCTGGCTACTCCAGTGTTCCCTTAGCTGGTTTTAAAAAAGGCAGAGGAAGCAGAGATCAAATTGCCAACATCTGCTGGATCATCGAAAAAGCAAGAGAGTTCCAGAAAAACATCTATTTCTGCTTTATTGACTATGCAAAAGCCTTTGACTGTGTGGATCACAATAAACTGTGGAAAATTCTCAAAGAGATGGGAATACCAGGCCACTTGATCTGCCTCTTGAGAAATTTGTATGCAGGTCAGGAAGCACCAGTTAGAACTGGACATGGAACAACAGACTGGTTCCAAATAGGAAAAGGAGTATGTCAAGGCTGTATATTGTCACCCTGTTTATTTAACTTATATGCAGAGTACATCATGAGAAATGCTGGACTGGAAAAAACACAAGTTGGAATCAAGATTGCTGGGAGAAATATCAATAACCTCAGATATGCAGATTACACCACTCTTATGGCAGAAAGTGAAGAAGAACTAAAAGCCTCTTGATGAAGGTGAAAGTGGAGAGTGAAAAGTTGGCTTAAAGCTCAACATTCAGAAAACGAAGATCATGGCATCCGGTCCCATCACTTCATGGGAAATAGATGGAGAAACAGTGGAAACAATGTCAGACTTTATTTTTCTGGGCTCCAAAATCACTACAGATGGTGACTGCAGCCATGAAATTAAAAGACGCTTACTCCTTGGAAGGAAAGTTATGACCAACCTAGATAGCATATTCAAAAGAAGAGACATTACTTTGCCAACAGAGGTTCGTCTAGTCAAGGCTATGGTTTTTCCAGTGGTCATGTATGGATGTGAGAGCTGGACTGTGAAGAAGGCTGAGCGCTGAAGAATTGATATTTTTGAACTGTGGTGTTGGAGAAGACTCTTGAGAGTCCCTTGGACTGCAAGGAGATCCAACCAGTCCATTCTGAAGGAGATCAGCCCTGGGATTTCTTTGGAAGGAATGATGCTAAAGCTGAAACTCCAGTACTTTGGCCACCTCGTGCGAAGAGTTGACTCATTGGAGAAGACTCTGATGCCTGGAGGGACTGGGGGCAAGAGGAGAAGGGGACAACAGAGGATGATATGGCTGGATGGCATCACTGACTCGATGGATGTGAGTCTGAGTGTACTCCGGGAGTTGGTGATGGACAGGGAGGCCTGGCATGCTGTGATTCATGGGGTCGCAAAGAGTCGGACACGACTGAGCGACTGATCTGATCTGATAGTCATTTCTCTTTAAAAAGAAATTAATCTCGATTTTCTTACATCATTTTTTCAAAATCATTAGGTCAGTGGTTATCTAACTTTAGTGTACATAGAATAACTTGAAAGGCTTGTTAAAACACAGATTGCTAGGCTCCAATCCCAGAACTTTTGATTTAATAGGTATGGGGTAGTATTCAAAATTACCACTTCTAACAAATTTGCTTGTGATCTGTTGATCAAGGGATTACCTTCTGAAAAAATGTACTTTAGGCTACAGATACACTTTTCTTCTGCTCCAGGAGTTCTTATAAAAATATATCATTTTGGTGGTGGTTGGTTTAGTTGCTAAGTCATGTCCGATTCTTGCGACCCCATGGACTGTAGACTGCCAGGCTCTTTTGTCCATGGGATTCTCCAGGCAATAAAACTGAAGTGGGTTGCCATCCTTCTCCAACTTGCCATTTCCTTCTCCAACATATATCATTTTAGAAGGACTTTTTTGCATATGTGTGGTAAGACAGAATTGTTGTGAGTGCATTAAAGTTAGAGGTTAGGCTTTCTAATCTCATCCTTTCCTTGTGGGGCTTATGCATAGGAAATAACAATGTTCTTTTGGGATTTACTTTCTTGCAAATAAATCAGAACTCTCAAACTATAGATCCTTGTGGCCCAGGGATCAAGAAACATTCTTAGAGCCTGTGTATTTTTCTTATCATCTGCTAGAAGCCAGAGGTCACCAAGTCTTCATTATATTTGTGTTAAATTCTAGAGGAGAGAGAAGGGTCAGGTTCATTGCCAGCATTGTGGCCATCTTGAAAATGTGTGATTACAGCAAATATGTGGCATATAGAAGAGTACAGCTATGAGTGAGAGAGGTCCATGTTCCTGGTGCCACGTGGCTTTATCTCATAGCCTGTGAAGAATATTTTCCCCATAAAGAACAGCTCATTATTAAAGACAGTGGCCTTTTAATTATGTTGTGAGTTTACCAGGGTTTGTGGACAATACTGTGAAGCTGGCCGTCATTTATAACACTGATTCTGAGTTCCAAATAACCAATTTGAGAATCAATTTACAGAATACAACTTATCTTCAAACTGGGCACTGCTTGCATTGCAGTTTGTGGAGCATATTTGTTCTACTCATTTTCCCAAATGGTTAATTTGTATATAGCAGGGCAATAATATGAACAGGTGCTTAGTCTGTATAGAAAAACTGACAATCTCCTATAGCTAGACACTGTTCACATAGAGTGGAGACAATGATATAAAAACCTTATTGTGGTAGTTGCAAGTTTTTGTTCTGGATCAGAGAAAAGCTAAAGACCATATCTGTGTTAGCCAGCTCTCCAGTGTGGCAAGCATCCTAGAGCTATTGTGTCACTAGTGGCCATTCTGCACATGTTTGGCTGGTGGTCAGGCTGAGGAGGACCATGAGAAATGAAGGACCAGGACTCAACACTTACACCGGCTTTGACACATAGCATATGTCCAAAAATAGTGGCCAAGATAGTGTTTCATGTTTATTTTACCAGATTTTGCATTAAGATGATTTTATGATGTCAATAATAGCATGTGGGTGGTCTTGAACAAGGGATTATGGTTCTCCAAGAGGCCAGTTCTGACCCAGAGATCAGCCATGTAGGATGTTTAAGAGGGTGGCTCTTAAGATCAGATTTTATCTTTATCACATTTCTTATAGGAAAAATGTAGGGAAGCAAGGCTGGACTAAGGGGAAAGTGGGGCTGTGGTGCAGTTACCACACAGCTTCCCTTGGCCAACCCTGCTCTGTGGGTAGGATGACCTTTCAGAATTTCCCTGGCTTGGGTCAATGGGACTGACTCTGTCCTCTTGCATCCACCAGTCTTTGGATACAAGCTGCTTCTCCAAGAAGAGGGTGTGACATTGGCTCAATGGGACTGACTCTGTCCTCTTGCATCCACCAGTCTTTGGATACAAGCTGCTTCTCCAAGAAGAGGGTGTGACTTTGGCTCAGGAAATTCCCAGAGAGGGCTGACAGTGTCATCAGCAGGGGAAATGCTTCCTTTGGTCCTGAAGGGGGGTCTGGGCTGAGGTCTGTGGTCCCAGTTGAATAGGCTATTATAGGACTCTGGGCACAGTGAGAGGAAGTGGAATACTATAATATGATCCTGCTTTTTTGATTTATTGTTAAATCTTATAATAGCCTAAAAGTAGTTACTAAAACTCCAGTTTACAGAAGGACATGCATAGGAAGAGGTAGTCTGCCCACAGCCAGATGGATGATAAGTACCTAAAGCAGAACCCAACACAGTTTCTTTCCAAAGCTACTGCTCTTTTGATTCTGTTTCTTGAACACACTCAGGAACTTGTCACACAGATTTTCAAAGCCAGGGCTAGTCCTGGACTGGCCTCAGACTGGATGAATACAGGCTAGGGCATCACTCCTGAGTGCCAGGCTTAGGGCAGGAAGGTGCCTAACAATTAGTGGCAGAGGCCTTGGTTGGAGCTTAGCTCACAATGAACAGATCTAGGGGAGAGTGATGACAGATCAGAGACCCAAAACTCAATGTTTCCCCCTCAAAATGAAGGAGTTCGCTGACTGAAATGTGGTGGTTTATTAACAGGTGAAACAGGCTTTCAAATTAAGCTCACACTACACTGATTTGTAGACTATTAAAAAAATAGCTCTATTTTCTATAGATTTGATCTTCTCTAAGAATCTCCTTTTATCTAGTTAGTGAGGGGGATGAAAGTAAAAGATCCAAATGTACTCATTCTAGTCTAATAATTTATATAGGCTTTTAAGATGATTCAGAGTCTTTTATATCAGGTCCTAATCTCTCAGATTCCCCCGTCCCATGCTTTCTTTCCAGAACAATATCGATGTGTATGAAGGTGGACATGACTTGGCCTGATGGTGCTAGGGAGAAATGGTGGGGGCCAGGAGCCGTGAACAGGTACTGGTACTGCTTCCTCTCCTGGCCGAAGTTCCCCTTACCTGCCACTGAGGTCAGCTCAGGTCAAGCTGAGGTCTCTTCCCTCTGGCTCAGTCACATGTCCAAGGACTTCACTGGAGACCCAGCCTCCCCTTGCCTCTGACAGCCCCGTGGGCCTGCCTGAAATCTGCTTGCAACTGATTTGATTCCCAACTCTGTTTTTTCCTGCTGCTTCCAGCCTCTGGGTCATCAGATTTTTCTTGCCAGCCAGCATATCAACTACCTTCAGCATCCCTCCATGATGCATGTGGGAACCTCTACCTACTGATCATGCCCTCAGGATTAGGAAATCTTTATACAGCTAGGTGTAGGCTTTCTATCTCTGACCAACAGGAAGAGGTGACACCTGACCTCTTTATATTAGAATGGCCAACCTGTTGCTTATCTGAGCATGGCTGGTTAAATCACTACCTCGCCATCTCAGACAGAAATGGGGTCGAAGCATGCTGACTTTTGGCTTGACCCTCAGTCTCTTTCCCATGCCTCCTGCATTGGCTGAAAGGGTTTAATATTACCAAATAGTCTTTCTATCAGTTATGCCACATGCAGTGAATCCTCTTTGCACTCTTTCTTAGCATCCAATTGTCTATGCAATACATTCCCACTGATATCTGCCTTAATTTCTGCAGACTTAGAGTGCCTCAGAATTAAACATTTTGCCAAAGTGGAGGAAAAAGCCTTTCTAAAACTTTGCATATAGTTAATTACTGAATTCAATAATTTAAATGATCCCTTGGTTGCTTGATTGTATTGTCAAAATTAAAAAAAAAAAGCTGTAGCTAAATTTCTCAGAAATTGAAATATTCATACACTAAGCCATTTCTTATATAATTGTAATGGATACTTTTAAGCCCACAGAATATGATCAGAAGTCTAAGAGGTCAAAAGAGCAATTTTAAATCATTAATATTAAAGACTTCTTTAGTCATTCCATTTCCTTTAAAAATCTCATCAGTATGTAGTTTACTTTCATTCCCTACTGACAGACCATTTCTAACATTTGACAGCTGAGCATTGTATTTACTAATCTCGTATTCGGAAGTGTTGTGTAGTTGACAGTTTTGGTACCTGGTGTCATCCGTGGACCAGCAGACCCGGCATCACCAGGAGTTCGTTAGGAATGCAGAGTGCAGGCACACCCCAGTCCTACTGAATCTGAAGTTCAGCAAAGTCCCCAGTGGTCTTGTAGGCACATTACCAACTGAGATGCATTGGTCAGCAACTCTGGGTAAAACCCTCTGAAGAGACATCATAATTCACTCAGTGTTTCTATAAACCATTTACAGCAAATCATGAAGTGGAATCAAACCATCCCCTTTGCACTCTGGATCACGGTGTATTATTTTTTTCAAATCTGTGCCCGCCTTTTTTCAGCAATTGAAATAGAGGCAGCAGTTCGCTTGGTGTACCTGGGTTACGCCTGTTCCGGGCTCTGTTAGGTTTCTGCGTCAGTCAAGCCAGCTGAGAGCAGCTGTGGCCCAGCTTTGTCAGCAGTTCTTCAGGCCACCTGTTACAACAATCGACATTACAACACTCCCAGGCAATCCTGTGTGTAGTTCTTTCCTCCTCCATTCCCCAGTAAAAGCCCACAGTAATTGAAAGCAACATAAATTACTTGTCAAAAGTAAATCTCTATGAAGAAAAGCAGCTGTGTTATATGGAAGGGACCTAATTTTCCTAAGTAGTTCCCTTCCTCCTCATCCTAAAACCACAGGAGAGAGAGGAGTGGGAGGATGGGTTACAAAATTTTCCCCTCCCCCAGTCCCTCCGGGAAAGGACTCTACAGCCAAAGAAAAATGAAGATCTAAACAAAGATACTGTTAATGTAGGCCAAACCCAGAGTGTCAGGATAATTGAGGATAAGAGTTCCTTTGTTCTCCCTTCCCACTCCCTGCTATTTTCTCCTGGCTCATTCCTCCATTTAACTTTATCCTCAACAATTGCTCTACCTTTTTAGCATTCCAAGAATACCTCTAAGCATCTACCTCTTCCTATGTACACCCACCCCTTCCTGCTCAATAGTCTTTTGTGGCTTGGGTAACTCAGCAGATAGACTGATGTAGAGTCATGCCTATATCTAGGTTCTTTGATGATGGGGGACTAGAACCCAGAAACAGGCACACGCTGGCATCAAGCGGAGTTTAAGGAGGAAAGAGGGCAGTGAGGGCACAGAATCCAGCATGCCTGGTGATGGGTGTAAGCTGTTGGCTTTTATTAGGAAGGTGCAGCAATGATTATAAATAAAGATGATAACAGTGGCTCCATTTGAACACCCATGTCATGTTTGTTTACTTGTTACAGAATTTTGAGGAAGATATCATTATTATTATCACCATCATCATTGCTTCAGGGAACTAAGACTCTAAGAAATGAAAGAGAAATCCACAGTTAGTAAACTGTGGTATCAGGATTCATACCCAGCTTTGATTCCCAAGTCACTGCTCTTGCTACAGTGGCCTGCTTCCCTTATGGGTGTCTTAGCAGATGGGCATAGCATGAACACAGACATGTCTGGCAACAAGACGATACATGGATATGCAGCCAGGTAGCCATATGGTGGGCATTAGGAAAGTCTGGTTGAAAGTAATAGAACATCTGCTGTGGGCCTAGGGTTCATGGGCAGAATTTGAATACTGAAAGTATTCAAAAGCCAAGTAGGGTCTAGTCTTAGGAGAATGAAGTTTCTTGGCAATTATCAATTGTAGGCTCTCTATCTGAGCTAGAAGTGAAAAGGAAAAGTTAAAATTTTACATAAACTCCTTCTCATTCTGCCTCTGTAACTCAGCTTGCACCTTGCAAAGTCTAGATCACGTAGGTCACGCAGTCTCAGAAAGTGGGGACTTACAATACTAGGAACTGGAGTTTATCTCACTTACCCTTGTCCTGTTCTTTGCAATCGCCCAGCCCCTGCAAACCTGCTTACTCATGGTCCAGGCCAGGCATCCCCATCCCCATCTTGACTGCTGTTCCCGCACGTGTGTGAAACCTCTTAGTTTAAACCAGCCTATTAACAGCTAGTGTTGCCCACTACAGTCTGTCTGTAAAAACTCTGTAATCCCTTTGTTCAGGGCTCAGAGCTTGGAGTGTTAACTCTTCTGGGCCCACCAGTGTAATAAATCTGAGTTCTCCAACTCTCCGAGTGTGATGCTTGATTTCTTGAGTGCAGGTTTCTGCAACAGAAGTAATTATCTGGAATAGAATATGGGGGCTGAGTCCTAGCAGCCAGTTACTGAGAAGAACTAGGAACAAGGATAAAGTGGGAACAACAAGGAAATGAGAAAACTGTGTTTCATTTTCATTGGAGATTTAGACCTGTGAATTGTGGGATTCCCTCTAATGAGTACAGAACTTGTTCTAGATCAGGATGCAGTGGAATCTGAAGGTGGGGATTCAGGCAAAGAGGGAACATTTTCTGGGGCTTCTCTTTGAAGTAGTAGAAACTTCAGTGGAAATTATATAAACTCAGAATTTCAGTGGAAATCATAGAAACTCAAGGATTCTATGGTGAAACAGAATATTGTATGAAGGTGTTATGCTTTCTATTGCTAGGACTTTTGCAAGCATCCCCTTACTTACGGGGCATTCAGTGGTTTCTGTTGGCACTTATTCACCCTTAACTGTGGCCCCAAGGGCCTCTCTAATGTGTCTCTGTCTGGTTCTCTGACCTCCTTCTTAACAGTTTCTCTTTCACTCACTGTTCTCTGTCAGGATTGCTCAAAGAAAATGCTGGTATTTTGGGTGGAAATTTTCTTTCTGGAGCAGACTTTTGCACGTAGTGCTAGATATTTACTATTTAATGTCCTTGGCCCCCATTCATGAAATAGCAGTAACACCCCCAGGCTATCATGTGACAATCAGAAGTGCTCCCACACATTTCTGACCCTCCAGTGGAGACTGGCTCTGTGGTTTTCTGGCATGTCCTTACTTGAATATGCCAAGCTTGTTCCCATCTCAGAACTGTCATGTTTGCCTTGGATCTTCCTCCCATGATGTTTCATATTACTTTTCATTTTTCAATCTCCATCTCACTTTCTCCAAGAGCATTTCCTAACCCCTGTTCTGAGCATTTACCGTGATATTACTTTCTTTTCTTCTTTCTCTTTCCTCTTGCTCTCACTGGAGTGAAACCTTTATGAGAAGGGGACCTTGTACTTCACTTTCACCATGCACATTGACATGCAGGGGAGTGCCTGGTTTTTTAGGGGAATCCTCAAGTGTTAATTTTATGAATTAAAAATTAATTTTGAGTATTATGAATAAAGGGGAAGGTGATTGCTTTCCGATATCCTGTATAAGAGATTTCTACATTGCATAGGAAGTTGGGTTTTTATCAATAGTAAGATTCTATTGCATTCTTTTCTATAGCTTCTGCAGTATTTGAAGCAGAAGTTCTTCTTGCTGAGCTTCTAATGTCCTGTTTGCATTATATACCTAAAGATAAATATGACTCTATAGTTAACAGCATAATTAAACTCCCCTCTTAGAAAAAACACTTTAATGATAAACTAGGTCTTCACCTCATCAAGACAAAACTGCAGGACATAGATTTACAAATATGACCTCCCAATATTAAACATAACCTAGTCTTGTCAGGATGACTGGGAAGATCATGGAAGTACTGGAGAGCCTTGAGCAAGCTTATTGATATTAAAAAAAAGTCAAGAAGCCATCATCCATTTTTGTTGCATTATCCCTTGGATTCCTGGTGATCTGATGTGCACTGGGGTATGATAATTTGAGGGATCACTTCATCCAGCTGTCACTGAAATCAAGAATGACCCCAGAGGAGGCTTATTTGGTTCAAAACATTTTCAGATCAGATCAGTCGCTCAGCTGTCCGCTCTTGCGCCCCATGCCGCAGCACGCCGGCCTCCCTGTCCATCACCAGCTCCCGGGGTCGCCCGCTCGCATCCATCGGTCAGTGTGCCTCCAGCCATCTCTCCTCTTCTCCCCTTCTCCTCCTCCCTCTCCCTCCCACATCGGTCTTCTCCAATGAGTCAACTCTTCGCATGAGATGGCCAAAACATTTTAGTCCTCTTATAAATTAAGTGTAGAAGGAATTGGAGTCTGGTTCACTCACTAATACTATTGTTTCCAGGTATCACACAGCCTTCTACATTTAGTTTATAAGAGGACTAAAATGTTTTGAACCAAATAAGCCTTCTCTGAGGCCGTTCTTGATTTCAGTGACAGTTGGATGAAGTGGTCCCCCAGACTCCAGGAGTTCTTTGAGGGGCTTCTGAGAAGAGCATGGCTGAGGTTGCTTTACATTTGTTCACTGTTTTCGGTTCATATCCCCTTCTGGGTCAAACTGGACCTTGTTTTAAAGATCTAACACTTCACAGTCCTAAAACTTATATCCATTCTATGCTAATCCTTCCAGATACTTTTAGATCCATGCCACCCTTCCTTTGGAGAAGGCAATGGCACCCCACTCCAGTACTCTTGCTTGGAAAATCCCATGGGCAGAGGAGCCTGGTAGGCTGTAGTCCATGCGGTCGCTGAGGGTCGGACATGACTGAGCAATTTCAATTTCTCTTTTCACTTTCATGCATTGGAGAAGGAAATGGCAACCCACTGCAGTGTTTTTGCCTGGAGAATCCCAGGGACGGGGGAGCCTGGTGGACTGCCATCTATGGGATCGCACAGAGTCAGACACGACTGAAGCGACTTAGCAGCAGCAGCAGCACCCTTCCTTATTCTCTTCTGTACCAAAGGGTTGACTTCTTGCAAATGACATTTCCCAGATCTCTTGCCATCTAGCTTCAGTTAGGTTAGGCCAGTGAGAGGCACTGGAGCAGAACTGGAGGGCAAGAAAGGGGAGCAGCTGGAGTGTTTCTCCTCCTTCCTGCCTCAGTGCCCAGTCCTGGCTGTGTCTCCTCTGTGGTTCTGGCTCTTACTGATGACCTCCACCCTGAGCTCAATAGCACCATCAGTGATGGTCAGCTTTCTGTCCATTTACCTAAGCTATAGTTTCGAATGCTAGATGTTGCAGTGAAGGTTTTTGTGGATGTGATTAACATTTACCATCAGTTGACTTTAAGGAAAGCAGATTACCCTCCAAAATGTGAGTGGGCCTCATCCACTCAGTTGAAGGTCTTAAGAGCAAGGACTGAAGTTTCCCAAAGAAGAAGCAGTGCTGGTTCAAGGTTACCACATCACATTTTACCTCAATTTCTAGCTGCAAGCCAGCTTCACAAATTTCTAACTTGCCGGCCCTTGCAATCACTTGAACCTATCCTATTCCTCTCTCTTTCTTCTCTCTTACTCCTCTCTCTTCACTTTCCTTTCCCTTTCTTTCCAGCCCCCGCTGGTTCCGTTTCTCCAGAGAACCCTCACACATCCCTTCTTTCCATTGTCTTTTCAGCCTTGAGGGTAACAGTGCTATGCTAAGTCACTTCAGTCGTGTCCGAGTCTGTGCGACCCCATAGACGGCAGCCCACCAGGCTCCCCCATCCCTGGGATTCTCCAGGCAAGAACACTGGAGTGGGTTGCCATTTCCTTCTCCAATGCATGACAGTGAAAAGTGAAAGTGAAGTCGCTCAGTCGTGTCCAACTCTTAGAGACCCCATGGATTGCAGCCTAACAGGCTCCTCTGTCCATGGGATTTTCCAAGCAAGAGTACTGGAGTGGGGTGCCATTGCCTTCTCCGGAGAGTAACAGTGACTTTGTATAATTGTTTATCTCTGGAATTACTTTCAGCTCCTTTGTGAACCAGTTCTCTGCATTCAGTTCTTACTATTGAACTATAATATGGATATTGTCTTCCTAACTGAATCCAGCTTTATCCCAAAGAAGATTTTTAAGTCATTCAAAATCTAATCTGCTCTTCCCTTAGGACAGATAGGAGGCCTGGTCCCTCAGCACTTAAATATAAAGGGGTAGCACTCAAGGAAACTTTATAAAAAAGAAGAGCCTGTATTACTGTGCTGTTCTCTGTTCCTATCTAGTTTAGAATTAACAGTTGTAAAAGAATGAAATAATGCCATTTGCAGCAACATAGACGGACATAGAGATTGTCATTATGAGTGAAGTAAGTCAGAGAAAGACAAATGTCATTTGATATTGCTTATATGTGGAAGTCAAAAATGTTACAAATGAACTTATTTACAAAACAGAAATAGAGTCACAGATGTAGATAACAAACTTATGGTTACTGGGCAGGTGTGGGGGAGGGGCAGGAAGTGAAGGGATAAATGGAGAGATCATGATTGACATCTACACACTACTGTAAATAAAATAACTAACAAGGACATACAGTATAGCACAGGTAACACTACTCAATACTCTGTAACAGCCTATAATGGAAAAGAATCTGAAAAAGAGTGCATATGTATACATATATGACTGATTCACTTTGCTGTTTGCCTGAAATGAGTACAACATTGTAATCAACCATATTGCAATAAAATTTTTTAAAAAAGAAGTGACAGTGGTGGATGAGAAAACAGTTGTTGGGTGAAGCACTCCTATGGTTGAGCAGACCACTGGAGGAGGCCTTGACTTTGGGTATGGATGTCGGCTGGAGTTGGGAGAGGGAAGTTAGGTGAGTGAAGCTGTGACTGAGTATGAGAGAGGCAGAGGGTAGAACTGAGTAGATGGGATCTGTGTGAAGGAGCAGGACTGGGTGTTTGCATGTGAGTAGGACTCAGTGTGTGAGTTTGTGTGGAAGTAGGACTTGGCAGTGTGTGTGTGTGTGCATGTGCATATGTGACTGGGTCTGTAGCCCACGTGCATAGGAGGGTAAGTGTGGGTGAGTGCATGTGACCAAAATTGGATATTTCTGTAACGGAGAGCATGGGATTGAGTGTAAGTATACTTGTGTTTTTGTCCTCCCAAAATTCATGTGTTGAATCCGAACCCCTAGTATGACAGTATTAGAAAGTAGGACCTTTGGGATGTGCTTATCTTCCATGAGACGACTGAGATTAGTGTCCTTATAAATAATAATATTAGTGCCCTTATAATCTCATGAATGAGATTAGAGCCCTTATAAAAGAGATCATAGAGAGGTCCCTTGTCCTTCCACCATCTGAGGACATAGCAAAAATACACCGTCTGTGAACCAGGAAGAGGCCCTCACCAGATCTGCTGGCCTCTTGACCTTGGACTTCCAGCATATAGAGCTGCAAGAGAGAAATGTTTGTAGTTACTCACCTAGTTTATGGTATTTTTGCATAGGAGTCTGAACAGACTAAGATATCTTACATATGAAATGGGAAAGGTCTGTGTGAGTGCTATGTGACAATATACTTATTGTAGAGTAACTTGAGCGAGGAATTATAAGAGAATAATGAGAACAGGAATTATAAGAGAATAATGAGATACGACTGAGCGACTGAACTGAACTGACTGACTGAGAATAGGAGGACCAGGGTGAGAGAATGAGAATCAGTCAGCCTATACTCCACAGAATAAACATGTAGGCTCCCTCAGACTAGAAACCAGATTCCTGGGGAGCAGATACGACCTGCAGTATATAGGGAGAGACCGTCTTAGATACTTCTGATAGAGCATGGGCTGATTCCAGGGTGTTCAGTTCAGTTCAGGTCAGTCGCTCAGCCATGTCTGACTCTTTGTGACCCTATGGACTGCAGCACGCTAGGCCTCCCTGTCCATCACCAATGCCCGGAGTTTACTAAACCGGTGATGCTATTCAACCATCTTATCCTCCGTTGTCCCCTTCTCCCACCTTCAATCTTTCCCAGCATCAGGGTCTTTTCAAATAAGTCAGTTCTTTGCATCAGGTGGCTAAAGTATTGGAGTTCCAGCTTCAGCATCAGTCCTTGCAATGAATATTCAGGACTGATCTCTTTTAGGATGGATTGGTTGGATTTCCTTGAAGTCCAAGGGACTCTCAAGAGTCTTCTCCAACACCACAGTTCAAAAGCATCAATTCTTCAGCGCTCAGCTTTCTTTATAGTCCAACTCTCGCATCCATACATGACTACTGGAAAAACCATAGCTTTGACTAGATGGACCTTTGTTGGCAAAATAATCTTTCTGCTTTTAATAAGCTGTCTAGGTTGGTCATAACTTTTCTTCCAAGGAGCAAGAGTCTGTTAATTTCATGGCTGAAATCACCATCTGCAGGGATTTTGGAGCCCCCCAAAAATAAAGTCTGTAAATTTCCACTGTTTCCCCATCTATTTGACATGAATTGATGGGACCAGATGCCATGATCTTAGTTTTCTGAATGTTGAGCTTTAAGCCAACTTTTTCACTCACCTCTTTCACTTTCATCAAGAGGCTGTTTAGTTCTTCACTTTCTGCCATAAAGGTGGTGTCATCTGTGAATCTGATGTTAATGATATATCTTCCGGCAATCTTGATTCCAGCTTGTGCTTCTTCCAGTCCAGCGTTTCTCATGATGTACTCTTCATATAAGTTAAATAAGCAGGGTGACAATATACAGCCTTGACGTACTCCTTTCCCTATTTGGAACCAGTCTATTGTTCCATGTCCAGTCCTAACTGTTGCTTCTTGGCCTGCATACAGATTTCTCAGGAGGCAGGTCAGGTGGTCTGGTACTCCCATCTCTTAAAGAATTTTCCACAGTTTGTTGTGATCCACACAATCAAAGGCTTTGGCATAGTCAATAAAGCAGAAGTAGATATTTTTCTGGAACTCTCCTGCTTTTTTGATGATCCAACAGATGTTAACAATTTGCTCTATGGTTCCTCTGCCTTTTCTAAATCCACCTTGAACATATGGAAATTCACGATTCATGTACTCCTGAAGTCCGGCTTGGAGAATTTTGAACATTACTTTGCTAGCGTGTGAGATGAGTACAACTGTGTGGTAGTTTGAGCATTCTTTGGCATTGCCTTTCTTTGGGATTGGAATGAAAACGGACCTTTTCCAGTCCTGTGGCCTCTGCTGAGTTTTCCAAATTTGCTGGCATATTGAGTGCAGCACTTTCACAGCATCATCTTTTAGAATTTGAAATAGCTCAACTGGAATTCCATCAACTCCACTAGCTTTGTTCATAGTGATGCTTCCTAAGGCCCACTTGACTTTGCATTCCAGGATGTCTGGCTCTAGGTGAGTGATCAAACCATCGTGATTATCTGGGTCGTGAAGATCTTTTTTGTATAGTTCTTCTGTGTATTCTTGCCACCTCTTTTAGATATCTTCTGCTTCTGTTAGATCCATAACATTTCTGTCCTTTATTGTACCCATCTTTGCATGAAAATTTCCCTTAGTATCTCTAATTTTCTTGAGGAGATCTCTAGTCTTTGCTTTCTATTGTTTTCCTCTATTCCTTTGCACTGATCACTGAGGATGGCTTTCTTATCTCTTTACTATTCTTTGGAACTCTGCATTCAAATGGATATATCTTTGCTTTTCTCCTTTGCCTTTGGCTTTCTCTTCTTTTCATAGCTGTTTGTAAGCCTCCTCAGACAACCATTTTGCCTTTTGCATTTCTTTTCCTTGGGGACAGTCTTGATAACTGCCTCCTGTGCAATGTCATGAACCTCTGTCCATAGTTCTTTAGGCACTCTATCAGATATAATCCCTTGAATCTTTGTCATTTCCACTGTAGAGTTGTAAGGGATTTGATTTAGGTCATACCTGAATGGTCTAGTAATTTTCCCTACTTTCTTCAATTTCAGTCTGAATTTGGCAATAAGTTCATGGTCTGAGCCACAGTCAGCTCCTGGTCTTGGTCTTTTTTTTTGCTGACTGTATAGAGCTTCTCCATCTTTGGTTGCAAAGAATATAATCAATCTGATTTTTGGTATTGACCATCTGGTGATGTCCACATGTAGAGTCTTCTCTTGTGTTGTTGGAAAAGGGTGTTTGCTGTGACCAGTGTGTTCTCTTGGCAAAACTCTGTTAGGCTTTGCCCTGCTTCATTCCATATTCCAAGGCCAAATTTGACTGTTACTCCAGGTGTTTCTTGACTTCCTACTTTTGGGTTCCAGTCCCCTATAATGAAAAGGTGTTAGTTTTAGAAGGTCTTGTAGGTTTTCATAGAACCGTTCAACTTCAGCTTCTTCAGCATTATCGGTTGGGGCATAGACTTGGATTACTGTGATATTGAATGGTTTGCCTTGGAAATGAACAGAGATCATTCTTTCGTTTTTGAGATTGCATCCAAGTACTGCATTTCGGACTCTTTTGTTGACTTGATGGCTACTTCATTTCTTCTAAGGGATTCTTGCCCACAGTAGTAGATATAATGATCATCTAGATTAAATTCACCCATTCCAGTCCATTTTAGTTCACCAATTTCTAAAATGTTGACGTTCACTCTTACCATCTCCTGTCTGACCATTTCCAATTTTCCTTGATCCATGGACCTAACATTCCAGATTCCTATGCAATATTGCTCTTTATAGCATTGGACTTAATTCCATTACCCGTCACATCCACAGCTGGGTGCTGTTTTTGCTTTGGCTCCATCTCTTCATTCTTTCTGGAGTTATTTTTCCACTGATCTCCAGTAGCATATTGGGTACCTACTGACCTGGAAAGTTCATCTTTCAGTGTCTTATCTTTTTTCCCTTTCATACTGTTGATGGGGTTCACAAGGCAATACTGAAGTGGTTTGCCATTCCCTTCTCCAGTGGACCACATTTTGTCAGAACTCTCCACCACGAGCCATCCATCTTGGGTGGCCCTACAGGGCATGGCTCATAGTTTCATTGAGTTAGACAAGGCTCTGGTCCATGTGACCCATGTGACCATTCCAGGGTATAGACTTCTCAGAGCTCATTGTGAAAACCAGGTAGATGACTTAAGGTCCAGTGAGGGAAGATATGAAGCTGTGACAAAATAATTACATTTAATTAATTGAGATTTTAATTTTACCTCTTCTCAACTCCAGTATCCACCCATACTTGAAAAATTGTATTCGTCACAGAGATCCCAACACACACATCAAAGAGGTTTAATGAGGCAGGCTACTCTTGGCAGTCTTGTGTTTTTTCCATCTCTGAGCAGGCACATCCTGTTATGTTCAGTGCCTGCCCCATTCTCTTTCTTTTATGCTCACTTATGTTACAGAACTTAAGTTCATTTCCAAGAATTTGGATGGTGGCTCAGATGGTAAAGCGTCTGTCTACAATGCAGGAGACCCAGGTTTGAGCCCTGGATTGGGAAGACCCCCTGGAGAAGGAAATGGCAATCCACTTCAGTACTCTTGCCTGGAAAATCCCACGGACAGAGGAGCCTGGTAGACTACAGTCTATGGGGTCACAAAGAGTCGGACGCAACTGAGCGACTTCACTTTCACTTTCATGTTACAGAACTAATTTCTTCCAACTGAAACTGAAAGAGTGATTATTGCCCTTAGATAAATAAATAAAGATTAAATTGAAAGTCTGAATTATACCTACATGTCAGGATTGCTTACAGTAAGTTATGAAAAGGTTATTTAGAAGAAGGATATGTCTTTCCTATTCAATAAATAACCAAAATATTGATATGGTTGTTAGACAATGTTTCCATTGGAGCCAAAGAATATAATACATGTTGAGGAAAAGTTAAAATTTTACCTCCTTCTGCCTTTGTAACTCAGCTTGCTCCTTGCAAAGTCTAGATCATGTAGGTCTCAGAAAGTGGGGACTCACAATATGAGGCACTGGAGTTTATCTCACTCACCCTTTTTCTGCTCTTTGCAATCGCCCTAGCAAATCCACAAACCTGCTTAATCATGCCTGTCCGTGTATAAAAAACTCTGTAACCCCTTTGTTTGGGACTCAAAGCTTGGAGTGTTAACTCCTCTGGGCCTGCTGGCGTAGTAAACCTGAGTTCTCCAACTCTCCAAGTGTGGTTCTTGGTTTCTCGAGTACTGGTTTCTGCAACATATATAATCATCTCTAGATGGTAAGTTAAAAGTTCATTAGCTAAGTTCCATGAACTAAGTTCCAAGAATACCTTGAAGTCATATTCAGAAATCTGAAGATGCATTTTTCTGGATGGAGCATCCACAGTGTGCATTGAAGTCTTGAATGGAGACCCTGACCTCCCAAGGTTACAAACCACTATTTTAGAGATTACCTCCCCTAAAGATGCTGAGTTCCTTGTGGGACTTCTGTATTAGTGGTTTCACTGAAGCTCCTCTTGCTGCTTTGGCTAGTGCTGGTTCTGCCTAGGCTTGACCTTCATTGGGTTGCTGTTACAGAGTCTTTGCAATCCTTAGAGTCAGGATCAAAGGAAAAGAAAAGGAGAGGGAATTTGCTATCTATGCACATTAAACATAGTATAAATAAATTGAGTTTATCTATATATATAATTTTTATTGCATCAGTTTCCATGGCAACTAGTTCTTTAAAATATTCTAATCCTTTGGAATTTAGGTTTGTTCATTCAATACCTTATTCCAAATATTGGCATACTGATAATTTTGCTCATTTTAGATAATATTCTTTAAAAATTGAGGAAAGCTTCTCTCTTTTCTTGAACTTTTTTTTTTTTCCTGTGCTTCAATTACAAAGAGGGAGTTGCATCTAGTTTTGTGTATATGTAGGGTAGATCCAGATTTGTGGGACTTCAAGTTTATACAGTTCTGGGCCCTTCTTTAAGAAAAAGAATATCTATTATGCATGCAGCAATGCTAGGGACTTTCTCTGGGCCTTGGGCAGTGAGGGGTCCTGAATCTTGGACATCACCTAGGACATCACTGGGGGTTCCGTGGTGGCTCAGATGGTAAAGAATACACATGCAATACAGGAAACCTGAGTTCAATCCCTGGATCGGGAAGATCCCCTGGAGAAAGAAATGGCTAGTCACTCCACTATTCTTGCCTGAAAAATCTCATGGACAGAGGAGCCTGGCAGGTTACAGTCCATGGGGTTGCAAAGAGCCAAACACTACTGAGCGACTAACAAGGTTATCATTAGCATCACCTTATACAAATGCATGCCCGTGAGAAACAAACCTGTTTAACTTTTTAATGTTAGAGTCAGGGGTTAACTTTGACCAATTTGTTTAATTTTAACTCCACCCTTAAGAAGAGCTAACTGGCCAAATCATTTATTCAATTTTAACTTGAGGAATTTATACAAATGTAGACTATGCCTGAAATCCACATGAATTCAAGTACCATAAGCACTGTAGTGCTAAATGGGCAGTTCAGGGGAGAGTTGGTTCAATTTATAAGTCAAAAACAACTTGTTTCCTTGAGATCCTCAGAGAAGTATCCTGGTTTAGAAAGAAAAAAATACAGAAAGGAAGCTTTGTTCTAAAAGTCAACTTTATCTTTTGGAGGTTGGTTGCTGCATACTCCTTGCTGCTGCTGCTAAGTCACTTCACTCGTGTCCGACTCTGTGCGACCCCATAGACGGCAGCCCACCAGGCTCCCCCGTCCCTGGGATTCTCCAGGCAAGAACACTGGAGTGGGTTGCCATTTCCTTCTCCAATGCAGGAAAGAGAAAAGTGAAAGTAAAGTCGCTCAGTCGTGTCTGACTCTTAGCGACCCCATGGACTGCAGCCTAACAGGCTCCTCCGTCCATGGGATTTTCCAGGCAACAGTACTGGAGTGGAGTGCCATTGCATACTCCTTGGCTCTGAGTAAATTAGTAAGGAGGAAAACAATGCTGTCATGAAACTATCAGTGGGATTTATTTGTTTCACAAATAATTGTGAATGGGATGAGAAAGAAAATGAGTGAGAGAGATTGGAATGAGCTCCATAGAAATAAAATTTTATATAAAAACAAATGTTGATGTGGGCATGCAAACAAAATTTTCAAATGTGCCATTAGTATTTCATTTTATCATTAAATTGTAGGTTGCTAAAGATTCTGAATTTATTGAAGAAATATCTGATTGCAGGAAAAAAAAAAAAACACAAAAACTTGCCTGGCTTTGAAAAGCAACAAGCTGAAGAGAAAAAAAAATGTACAGGAATTCTTACTATAAGGTCAAGGTGAAAACATTACACTGCATAATCTAAAGCTGGTTGGAAAGGAGCCAATCAATTAAAAATACAGCTAGAGGGAACTGTTCAGGGAGAAAGCTTATGGCAGTAGCAGTCCATGAAAACATTCACTTTCTCTTTCTCTCTTCCCAAGTGAAAAATAAACTTTGATTATCCCTTTATCAAAGAAGGGTACTCAATTGCCAGTGAAATGTGGAAATTGCATCTCTCAAACAGCATAGTATCCAATTATCCTTATAGAAAATATTTTTTTCTGTTACATACTTTAGAAAGATATAATGTCTTCTTCGGTGTGATTATTATTTTTGTGTGTGCAAATAGCCCCATTTAGAATAATATTTAAAACTCTACCATGGATTTCTTGAGGCCTTCTGCTTTCATTAGGACCTTGAGCAGATAATTAAAGTAGGATGTTAATAGAAATAATTCTCAAAGGTGGTCCTCGCCCAGGAGTCATTATAAAACTTAAAATGTATTATACATTTCTCATTGCTGTGAATGCAAGCATACATGTGTGTATATTTATATGCCTTGTGGGAAGATGTAGGCTTAATAAGTATAATTTCTGTGGTAGTCTTTAACAAAATTCTCTCAGTATCTATCTCTTCATGTCCTAGGCTCACAGTAGGATTGAACTCCATGATTCCATGGTCCTCTTATCCCTGGGTTTGGATTATGTGACCAGTCCTAGCCAAATATGTAAGCGCAAAGGTGACATTTGTTACTCCGACTGATTGCAAGTCTGACTGGATCTCTGTTTTGCACTGTGATGTTTGAAATAGTGGCTATTCTAAGAGTCTGGGCTTTTGAATGACTAAGATCAGCAGCTAAAGGCAAAGGAGAAACAGAAAGATATACCCATTTGAATTCAGAATTCCAAAGAATAGCAAGGAGAGATAAGAAAGCCATCCTCAGTGATCAGTGCAAAGAAATAGAGGAAAACAATAGAATGGGAAAGAGTAGAGATGTCCTCAAGAAAATTAGAGATACCAAGGGAAATTATCATGCAAAGATGGGTACAGTAAAGGATAGAAATGTTATGGACCTAACAAAAGCAGAAGATATTAAAAAGAGGTGGCAAGAATACACAGAAGAACTATACCAAAAAGATCTTCATGACCTAGATAATCACAATGGTTTGGTCACTCACCTAGAGCCAGACATCCTGGAATGCAAAGTCAAGTGGGCCTTAGGAAGCATCACTACGAACAAAGCTAGGTGATGGAATTCCAGTTGAGGTATTTCAAATCCTAAAAGATGATGTTGTGAAACTGCTGCACTCAATATGCCAGCAAATTTGGAAAACTCAGCAGAGGCCACAGGACTGGAAAAGGTCAGTTTTCATTTCAATCCCAAAGAAAAACAATGCCAAAGAATGTTCAAACTACCACACAATTGTACTCATCTCACACGCTAGCAAAGTAATGCTCAGAATTCTCCAAGCCAGACTTCAGGAGTACGTGAATCACGAATTTCCATATGTTCAAGCTGGATTTAGAAAAGGCAGAGGAACCATAGAGCAAATTGCCAACATCTGTTGGGTCATCAAAAAAGCAAGAAAGTTCCAGAAAAACATCTGCTTCTGCTTTATTGACCATGCCAAAGCCTTTGATTGTGTGGATCACAACATACTGTGGAAAATTCTAAAGAGATGGGAGTACCAGACCACCTGACCTGCCTCCTGAGAAATCTGTATGCAGGCCAAGAAGCAACAGTTAGAACTGGACATGGAACAATAGACTGGTTCCAAATAGGGAAAGGAGTACGTCAAGGCTGTATATTGTCACCCTGCTTATTTAACTTCTATGCAGAGTACATCATGAGAAACGCTGGGCTGGATGAAGTACAAGCTGGAATCAAGATTGCTGGGAGAAATATCAATAACCTCAGATACACAGATGACACCACCATTATGGCAGCAAGTGAAGAAGGACTAAACAGCCTCTTGATGAAAGTGAAAGAGGTGAGTGAAAAAGTTGGTTTAAAGCTCAACATTTAGAAAACTAAGATCATGGCATCTGGTCCAATCGTTAATGGCAAATAGATGGGGAAACAGTGGAAACAGTGACAGACTTTATTTTTTTGGGCTCCAAAATCACTGCAAATGGTGATTGCAGCCATGAAATTAACAGATGCTTGCTCTGTGGAAGAAAAGCTATGACCAACCTAGATAGCATATTAAAAAGCAGAGACATTACTTTGCCAACAAAGGTCCATCTAGTCAAAGCTATGGTTTTTCCAGTAGTCATGTATGGATGTGAGAGTTGGACTATAAAGAAAGCTGAGCGCCGAAGAATTGATGCTTTTGAACTGTGGTGTTGGAGAATACTCTTGAGAGTCCCTTAGACTGCAAGGAGATCCACCCAGTCCATCCTAAAGGAGATCAGTCCTGAATATTCATTGCAAGGACTGATGCTGAGCTGGAACTCCAATACTTTGGCCACCTGATGTGAAGAACTGACTCATTTGAAAAGACCCTTATGCTGGGAAAGACTGAAGGCAGGAGAAGGAGACGACAGAGGATGAGATGGTTGGATGGCATCACTGACTAAATGGACATGAGTTTGAGCAAACTCCGGGCATTGGTGATGGACAAGGAGGCCTGGCGTGTGCATTCCATGGGGTCTCAAAAAGTTGGACATGAGTGAGTGAATGAACTGAACTGAAAATCAGCAGCACCCTTGGTTGATCTATTATGGACATATTACATGAGTAAGAAAGAAAACTTCACTCTTTACCTCATCAGAACTTTGGATTATCTAATATTACAGCATACACTTTACTATTCAGACTTCTATAGGCGGACAGTAGGGCACACTTGGAGACAGTTTACCCAAAGTATTATTCTGGTGACTCAAATTGGAGAAAACAAGTCCCATTTGATACTTGGAGCTGCCATCTCTAGAAATATAGGGCAATTACATCACTTTTTACAGATTCCAGTTTGTTTTTTGACTAGGACTCCAAAGAGCTTGTTGGGGCTTCCCAGGTAGTACTAGTAGTAAAGAATCTGCCTGTCAATTCAGGACACCCAAGAGATGCCAGTTCAGTCCCTGGTTAGGGAAGATCCTCTTTATTAGGAAATGGCAACCTGCTCCAGTATTCTTGCCTGGGGAATCCCATGGACAGAGGAGCCTGGCGAGCTACAGTCCATGGGGTTGCAAAGAGTTGGACATGACTGACTAAGCACGCATGCACACCAAATAGTCTGTGAGTCTCTATGATTTTTTTAGATATTTAAAGCTAAGTAAATTAGTGGGAAAAATCCATTTTTGCCTCTAGAGCTGTTATCAACTACTTTCAATAGTAGAGACCAGTTCCCACTGTCTGTGATACACCAGAAGCATTGCTAGTTTTTCTTTACAAAGGTGAACCTTCAAGTAACCATAATCTTGACTTATAATATACATTAATACAATGCAATAACTGATAGTTTTGATGGGGCGGGGTTGGGGATCTGTCATTAAGCACATTTTATTGATTGCAAAGTTTTACAGCCAAAAGTATTATAGAGAGTGTTGGGAGATGTCTAAAAATGCTGTGTTTGTTGGCAGAATCTAGGTGAATCTTAATTTCCAACAGAATGTTACTTTTTTTGAGGCAGGAGCCAAATGCTGTATTGTTTTAGCCAAGCTTCTTGAAAGATTAGCCTATAATTTCTTCCCCTGTTTTCTGACATTGTTACTTACTGTTGTAAAGTTTTAGTCACCATCTCCACACTAAGCCTGCTCTTGAAAAGATTTGTTCAAGTCATCAAGATGTTTGTACACATTGCAGACTTACTGTTTTGATCTCTATACAGCCTTCTAAACTGACCAGTCTCTTCCTTCTTGAAACTCTCCCCTCCCTTCCTTCCTTGACTCCACTCTAGCTTGGAGGTTCTGTTTGTTTTCATCCTAAAATTCCATTGTAGGCACAAGAACTATATTGAAAATATTCACCTGCTGCTGCTTTGATTTAGATCCTCCATGTAGCTAAGCTCCTACCTCCGGCAAATCAAACAGAATTCATGATCTTCCCCTTTCCAGCTCAAAGTCTGTTCTTTCTTTTGTGTTTTCATTCTTTCTAAAATAAGTCTTTATTGAATTTGTTACAATATTGCTTCTGTTTTATGTCTTGGGTTTTTGGGCACATGGCATGTGAGATCTTAGTTCCCCAACCTGGGACAGAACCAGGACTCCCGGTATTGAAAGGTGAAGTCTTAATTATTGGACTGCTAGGGAAGTCCCTGTGTTTTCATTCTTGATGAATGATACTTCCATCTGTTGAGCTATTAAATCAGGAACATGGAAAGTCATTATTGACCCTTCATATGGCACCCCACTCCAGTACTCTTCCTGGAAAATCCCATGGACGGAGGAGCCTGGTAGGCTGCAGTCCATGGGGTCGCTAGGTCAGACATGACTGAGCGACTTCACTTTCTCTTTTCACTTTCATGCATTGGAGAGGAATGGCAACTCACTCCAGTGTTCTTGCCTGGAGAATCCCAGGGACAGTGGAGCCTGGTGGGCTGCCGTCTATGGGGTCACACGGTCGGACACGACTGAAGTGACTTAGCATAGCATAGCATATATATTTAAATCCCATTGTTTCAACTAGCCTACATATTTCTTGAATTTATCTTTCTCTGTATATTGTTAAAACTGTCATGTTTCTCTTTGTCTTTTTTTTATGAATTAATATAGAAGCTTCTTAATCAGTTCACTTTCCTCTTGTCTGAGCTTTCTAATTTGTCTTCCAGAGGGATGTCAGAATAATCTTTCCGAAGACAAATCAGAGCATTTCATTCCTTTGAGCAAAACTGGTTAGTGGCTCTCCATTGATTTAAAATTATACTCTAAGCTCTTTTGTAGAGCACACAATGACCCTTAGAATGATTATCTTCTTGAATTTTAATTTATTGCTTATCTTCTTTATATGTGCTCCAGAACTCTGGAATTTTTAGGTCTCCAAATATCTATATCTTCTTTTACTTTTCAACAAGTTTGTTCCTTCTGTTTAAAGTATTGATAAATATTGATAGAATGACCAGTTGTCTAATGTGCCTGAAATTTACCTGGTGTTAGCCCTGAAAGTCTCCCCATTACAGGCAATCCCTCATTCCCAGGTGAACAGAGTTGGTTTATCACTCTAGCTCAGAATGTCTTTTTGCCTTTAGTTTTCCTGACTTGTTATTCAAGAGTCTGCTTAAATCCTATTCTAATCCCATTTTTTTCCCTCCAGGCTGAAATATATCTGCTTATGCCAAAAGGAAAGGAATTACCATATTCTACTTTAATATGGTCCTGCTACACTTTGGGCTTCCCTGGTGGCTCAGATGGTAAAGAATCTGCCTGCATTGCAGGAGACCCGGATTCGATCCCTGGGTCAGGAAGATCTCCTGGAGAAAAGAATGGCTACCCACTCCAATATTCTTGTCTGGAGAATTCCACAGACAGAGGACCCTTGTGGGTTACAGCCCACTGAGTCACAAAGAGTCAGACATGACTGAGTGACTAGAGAGACACTCTGTTTTGTTCACTGATACATCTCTTCATGTCATACGCATTCATGTGTTCAACACATGAAAAAGGCTGCTGACAAGTATTCAGTTCAGTTTAGTTCAGTCGCTCATTTGTGTCCGACTTTTTGTGACCCCAGGGACTGAGGCACACCAGGCCTCCCTGTCCATCACCAATGCCCGGAGTTTACTCAAACTCATGTCCACTGAGTTGGTGATGCCATCCAACCATCTCATTCTCTGTCAACCCCTTCTCCTCCCACCTTCAGTCTTTCCCAGCGTGAGTGTCTTTTCCAATGAGTCAGTTCTTTGCATCAGGTGGCCAAAGTATTGGAGTTTCAGCTTCAACATCAGTCCTTCCAATGAATATTCAGGACTGATCTCCTTTAGGATGGATTGGTTGGATCTCCTTGCAGTCCAAGGGACTCTCAAGAGTCTTCTCCAACACCACAGTTCAAAAGCAGCAATTCTTTGGTGCTCAGCCTTCTTCACAGACCAACTCTCACATCCATACATGACTACTGGAAAAACCACAGCCTTGACTAGACAGACCTTTGTTGGCAGAGTAATGTCTCTGCTTTTTAATATGCTGTCTAGGTTGGTCATAACTTTTCTTCCAAGGAGTAAGTGTCTTTTAATTTCATGGCTGCAGTCACCATCTGCAGTGAATTTGGAGCCCAAAATAATAAAGTGTGCCACTGTTTCCCCATCTATTTCCCGTGAAGTGATGGGGCCGGGTGCCATGATCTTAGTTTTCTGAATGTTAAGCTTTAAGCCAACTTTTTCACTTTCCTCTTTCACTTTTATCAAGAGGCTCTTTAGTTTTGCTTTACTTTCTGCCATAAGGGTGGTATCATCTGCATATCTGAGGTTATTGATATTTCTCCCGGCAATCTTGATTCCAGCTTGTGCTTCATCCAGCCCAGCGTTTCTTATGATGTACTCTGCATATAAGTTAAATAAGCAGAGTGACAATATACAGCCTTGACGTACTCCTTTCCGTATTTGAAACCAGTCTATTGTTCCATGTCCAGTTCTAACTGTTGCTTCCTGACCTGGATACAGATTTCTCAAGACAAATATTAGTTGTACACTATTAGGAAAACCCAGGGCTTCTATCTTGTTGTTCAGTTGTCCTGTCATCTCTGACTTTGCAACTCCATGGACTGCAGCATGCCAGTCCTATCTGTCCCTCACCATCTCCTGAGGTTTGTCCAAGTTCATATCCACTGCATCTATGATGCCATCCAGCCATCTCATCCCCTGACCCTCTTCTATCTTAATGCTGTTCAACAAGTATCATAAATACTTTGCTGTTTAAATTAGTATAGTATTTCCATTGTTTTTACCTTGAAATAAAATGCTTTATTTTTACCTATCTAATTTACCATCATTATTTAACTCAAAAGTAGTGATTATTTTTCTTACTATTTTACTAAATCCCTTGTCACATGTTTAACTCATATTTGAGTATCTCCCAACTATTTCTTCTGTCCTAGAAGATTTATAAATGTTTGGAATACTTAAAGATTATATTCAAAAAGGATTTCTTACATCACCCAGCTATGTCAAACATTTGCCAAGTGCTGTGAAATGTTAGGTATAAACCATGGAAGCTTGACTTTTGCTCTCTAGAAGTTTACAATCCAGATGGTGAAGCAAGCATATAGAATTGAGTACAGAATATTTTCTTGAGTATTTCATTTGGCACATGGGTTTGAGAACTAGAGTTCCAAATTACAGATATTTAGTCTAGTGACCTGAAGATCTCTTCCTATTATGTATAACTGAATATCTCTTCCTATAATGTATAAAGTGTACAATTGGTGGAGATAGTTAGAGAGAGGATATTGCTTAGGAAAAAAAAAAAACACCCTATCTCCTGAATTTCTCCTTTACTCCCACCCTGTTGTGACTCTCACAACACTCTGGTCACAAAATATGTGGGTCTTTCCCTCACCAGGTAGTTCAATGTGACACCACCTGAGTGGCCTACAATTCACTGTTTCTGGAACTGTCTATATGGAGATAACATCAGATCCCACATGTTAAGAATTCTTATCCCGTAAGACCATTTCCACCTCACTTTAGGTACAATCCCAAGTCCGTGTTGTCACCTATAGGCTTCTGACCCATAGGCTATAAATTGGAGGCTCTCGTGACTTTCTTTTAGCATTTGATTAATTTTAACTGAGCAGTTCTCAGAACTTAGGAAAACAGTTACTTATGCTTGTTAGTCACTCAGTCGTGACTGACTCTTTGGGACCCCCGTGGACTGTAGCCCACCAGGCTCCTCTATCCATGGAAGTCTCCAGGTGAGAATACTGGAGTGGTTGTAATTTCCTCCTCCTGACCCAGGGATTGAAACTGGGTCTCCTGCGTTGCAGGGAGAATCTTTACCATCTGAGCCGCTACCAGTTTATTAAAGGATATGATCAAAGATACAGATGGACAGCTAGATGAAAAGTGCAAGGTCTGGGAGGATCCTAAGCATAGAAGCTTCTTTTCCCATGGAGCTGGGGTGTATCATCCTTCGGGTCTGTGTTCACTAATCTGGACGCCCTCTGAACCCTATACTACTAGATTTTATGGAGGCTTCCTCATGTAAGCATGATCAGCTATTAATTTCATTTCCAGCCCTTCTCCCCTCTTACAGAGTAAGGGGTGGGAACTGAATATTCCAAGTTTCTAAACTTTCTTGGTCTATCCTGGTCCACATACAGGAGCCATTCAGGAACCCATCCAGAGTCTCCTCATTAGAACAAAAGACACTCCCTTCACCCAGGAAATTATGTTTCAGGAGTCCATGTCAGGAAATAGAGTCATAGAACCAAATCTTAGAGCAAGAGAGTGCTCTTATTAGGAAGTTACAAAGGTGTTTTAAGAGTTCCATCCAGGAACTGGGGGCAGAGACTGATATATATATATATATATATTTTCTGTTACTCACAGATATTTGACTTGTTAGTTGCTGAACAAAACCAAAAAAGGCATACTATTTGAAACACAGAAGAGAATTTTTCTCTTTTCTTTTTATTGATTTGTTCTAAATTTTAGCTGTCTTCTTTTTAATTTTAGAGTTTTTTGTCTCCCATTGTTTGTTTTCAATAGAACTCTGTTCTTTGTTATTGATGTAAACTCATTTCTCAGAGAATGTTAATAATATTTTTTAAAAATGCTTTATTATACCTGGTATTGCCTTTATTTCTTCTGTATTCCTGCTTTGTTCTGTTTATTTTTCCTACTAGGGAATTCTAACGCTGGTGATACTTGGCTATTCATTCCTATTAGGAGTGAGGCAATAGAAGGTTGACTGAAAGCCTTGGGTGAGCAGTGTTCATCTGCTGATGACTTACTGTAGGGTAATCTGAAGAGACTCAGACTTTTTATGTGAAGCCCTCAAATTTGTGGTGTCTTTTCTTTGGGACTATTTTTTTTTTTTTTTTTTCCTCCTGGAGAAGAGATCTTTTATATCCTGCTCGGGGGTAGAGATTCAAGCCTGGCTTCTGGCATTCTAGAATCAGGATGGAGGAAACTACTTCTTCAGTCTCATTGTCAGCTCCATATTCTACTCCATAGAATAAGCCCCTCACCTTTAGGGAGGCAGTAGTGGTGGGACTTGGTAGGCAACAACCACAGATCTTTGGGGGGGGGGCATGGGAGAGGACTATGGTTCTAATTTCTTTACATATAGACTTTCCTTTTAGTCTGTTCCTTCAGTCACTATAAGTATCATAGAGTGTGTTGTTGGTAACATAAGGCACCACTTCTATAGAACACAGCCTGTGGATGAACTGGAAGCTGGCCTTCTTTAGGCATTCTAGAAAAATCATACTGCAAAATTACCTTATTGCTTAAAAATATTCTGTGCAAGAAACTTCTTTTTTACTACCTTTCAAAGAGTTATTTTCACATGAAATAAAAATAACAATAAAAGCCTTAACATTTTCAAAAGACCAGTTTTCTACTCAATCCACCTCCTCTTTTGTTTGATGTCAGATATTACTAAGAAGTGAGTTATTTTTTTTCCTTTCTGTATAGATATAAAAAACAAGCAAACCTATTCAACCTCCAGATTTTGTTGATTTTATTTTTTCATTTTCTCACTTTCTATTGCCTGTACTGGGTCAAACCACCCTCACTGCTCCCTTAGTCTAAGGAAAAGAGCAAATACTTTTCACTCATTCACTGCAGCCTTTCCTGGCTTATTCCAACCCATTCTCCACACTGCCACCATAATGATATAAAAACAAGCATAATCATAACCCTAGAAACAGAGATTCTTAACTTGAAATCATTCATGGTTGATGACTTTAGAATTCTGGGAGTCCCTTGCATTACAGACAAACCTTGTGTTTGTTTATTTCATGAGAGAAGCATTGGTATTTTATCATATCCTTGAAAGAGCCTGAGATGCCTTAAACTATTAAAAACCACTCCACAGAGAATTAAGTTGATGAGTAATGATGGGAATAGCTGATGATCTCAAAACACATACCCACAAAGTGTCTCCATTGTTTATCTGGAAACGTGGTTACTAGAAGTCCAAAAGGCGTTGGTGATTGATCACTATTCTTTTCTTCTCATACAGTGGTGGCAAAAGAATGACTGTCATAAAAGCATCTGTCAAAGTGAATCACAAATATGTTCATTAGAAAAGCTATTAAAGTGAGTCAGGTATAAATATATTTTGCGTATCACAAAGACTCCTGAATTAAGGAAAACTGTAGAAGAGCAGATAGCCATTTTTCAATTATATATGACCACTGTGGCATTTTTTGATACCTTAGTCGGTAATTCAAAGGTCTGGAAATGCCATACCTGACTATGTAATTTGCAGTTACTGCTTTGAACACAAGCAGTGAGTCTAGAAATTCTTAGCCTGCTCAGAACAATCATGCCTTGACTTTTTCCTGTTTGTGCAATTACCAAGATTGCACCTCATTGAACACATTTATGCTTATGCACATGAATATTTACTGGGAAATAGACCTTAGTATTAAAGAAAAAAGCCATCCAGCTTCCTTGACTTCATCGAGTTTTTTGTGGAGAGGCTATTTCACAAACACAGAAGCTACAAATCAAAGGGATGTGACACCTTTTTATATTATCAGGCAACATGGTGAAGAAAAAAAATGAAATGGAGTTTGTGAACTTTATTACTCAGGGTGACAAGTTAATATGTGGGTGATGGTGTGCTGCTCCCAAATGAGATTTGTTGCATCCTCGGAGCTGCTTAAAATGTCTTAAGAGAGAGGGAAGTTTCCATGCCATCGACAGCTCGTTGGCTTTCCTGAGGAAGTTAGATTGGAAACTTATAAGTCCACAGTCGTTCACAGGCGATAAAGTGTGTGAAGTGGAGAGCTGGGAGAGACTGTGTTTGTGTGGAGAATTTTAATGAGTTAAAGTTTCTTTTCTTCTTATTAATTTCAGCATAGGGAGGGCAGTGAGCTAAGGAAGTCACCAGTCTTTCAGATGTCTTTTTCCCCTAAAAAAGGCATGGATGATTTGGTACAAGCATCATAAAGCAGAAAATCAAAAAATAGAATCAAATCAAATATGATTTTATAAGTTGTTTTCATTCTTAAGAATATCTGCACTCACATTGATAAATGTCTTAGGAGAATGCAAGTGGAAGTCCTGGTCTATGCAGTGAGGGGCTGTTGGTCATTTGGAGAGAATACACCTGTTGGATATGACAGGCTTACTCCAAGAAGCATCACTGGGTCTGCTCCCAGACCTACTCGTGATTTAAGGCTGTGAGTCTCCTCTTTGCACATAAGACAGGTGAGTTGTATGACTTGCTGGGTAAAAGGAGGGCAGGAGATGGGTTACCTGAAACCATCTGACTCATTTTTATCCCCTCAGTACTGACATGATGTCCAAATAGGATCACTGAATCCGATAGAGCTAAAATGTTCTTTTTAACCTGTATGTTGGGGTGCTTGTCCGTCCTGCTGTGATAGATTGTGCAAGTGGAATCCAGATAAACTCAAACCAATTGTCTGATTAAATGGGCCAGCTGTTTCAATCATAGCTCAAAAAATGGTGTTTCCGTGTCAATATCCATGTGTTATACTTTGGAGTAAACTATTTTTATATATTCTCATCTTATGTTTTCTCAAGGGAGACTTAAAAATAGTGGAAAGCTGTTTTGAAATCCTTGTTAAAACCCAAGGTTGAGACTCACATTTTTCTTTTTTATATGGATATTCTCAGTTTTAATAGCTTTATATTTTTACTTTTTCCTTTACAACTGTAAATTTATTTCTCTCCTCTTTGGGAGTGCTAAAATACAGTCATTGAAAGGACACTTGTAGGTGTCCACATGACCTAGAATTTCTACCTTTTTTGAGATGGCACTAAAACATTTGATCTAAAATAACACAATATTTCCCTGGGTTGGGAAGGTCCTCTATAGAAGGGAATGGCTACCCACTCCAGCATTCTTGCCTGGAGAATTCCACGGGCAGAGGAACCTGGCAGGCTACAGTCCATGGGGTCGCAAAGAACTGGACACGACTGAGCAACTTTCATTTTCACTTTTCCCAGATTAGGCCCTCATCCATTAAAAAACAAAATTACCTAGCTATGAAAGGTCAGAACTTGTACTTGCTGTCTAGTGAGAGTGTTACTTGCTCAGTCATATCCGACTCTTTGCGACCCCATGGACTATAGCCTGCCAGGCTCCTCTGGCCATGGGATTTTCCAGGCAAGAATATTGGAGTGGGTAGCCATTTCCTTCTTTAGGGGATCTTTCCGACCCTGGAATTGAACCTGGGTCTTCCACATTGCAGGCAGTCTCTTTACCATTTGAACCACCAGGGAATCCCAAAAGGGATATCAGGTTGAATTCAAAGAAACATTATTTGAGGACCGAGGGATTGGGGGCAGGAGGAGAAGGGGACGACAGAGGATGAGATGGCTGGATGGCATCACTGACTCGATGGATGTGAGTCTGAGTGACCTCCGGGAGTTGGTGATGGACAGGGAGGCCTGGCGTCCTGCGATTCATGGGGTCGCAAAGAGTCAGACAGGACTGAGCGACTGATCTGATCTGATCTGATTATATGTCAAACCTTCTGAAAGGAATTGGTGATGAAAAGGCAAATATTACACTACTTACGAAAGTAAGTAAAGTTATTAACAACTCTAATACAATGGAGTAAATGCTATGAAAGGGAATTTGCTTGTGTGATTTCAGTATCAGTAGATTTCTGATTTGGTTAGTCTCATCTGCCAAAGAAAATATTTTTGTAGCGAGGAAATGTCACTTCTGTTCACCATTGGAAATTGCTGTTTACCTATTTACTTGGATAATTTTACCAGGTGTTGCATTATAGATGATATTAAGGGAGAATAAAACAGTTATTGGTAGATGCACCTTTGGCTTATAAACTCTGATACTTATAATGTTTGCTGCTGCTAAGTTGCTTCAGTCGTGTCCGACTCTGTGTGACCCCATAGACAGCAGCCCACCAGGCTCCCCCGTTCCTGGGATTCTCCAGGCAAGAACACTGGAGTGGGTTGCCATTGCCTTCTCCAATGCGTGAAAGTGAAGTTGCTCAGTCATGTCTGACCCTTCATGACCCTGTGGACTGCAGCCTACCAGGCTCCTCCATCCATGGGATTTTCCAGGCTAGAGTACTGGAGTGTGGTGCCATCGCCTTCTCCTTTATAATGTTTAGTGCATGCTATATATGTGGCTTCCTGCCCATCTGATCTTTTGTCGAAGGACTAAATAATTGGTTTCCATATGATCTAGGACTAAAGTCCTCACTGTGATTTATTTTATTAGTGTCTTCCTTGGGCCATTTTTTCCAAATAAGAATATTTACTGAGCATAAACTTAATTGCTTCAGAGGTTTTCAGGAAAGTATTATGGTCATGCCCTTGATTTGCTTTTTATCCCAAAGTTGAATTTTAATTGCTTTTTTTTCCTCAGTGACTTTTTCAGTTTTATTTTTTATGACTTAGAAAAAAAGAATCAGTTCCAACCCAGGAAGTCCCTGAATTTCAAAACTCTGAATGAAGGGCAAGAAAGGAAGAATTAGGGATGCCCTGTGATCCTCCCTGTATGTCTTACATCTATCCTCTTCATGTCTGCCAAAATCCAAGGCTCTGAACAGACTTCCTCCATGTTCAACTTCCTGTAGCCCACAAGAGTCTCCTTGACCCTTAACCTTCTTGCTTTTACAGCTTGACTTTCCCTTGTCATTCTGCTCCATCAGGGTCTGATTCCATTAGTGCTATCTGGAAACCAATGGGGTCTGCTTTCTTATCCTTATCTCTGGCACTTGTACTGGCTCAGCTCTCTCTCAGTAACTGTGGACATGAGTGCCCTATCCCCTGCCCCAACTGCTTAATGACATAAGCTGGAAGCCAAAGTCTGTGCTGTCGTTAAAAGAGATCAGAGCATGTTGATGGATCAGGAAGAACATGTTCATCCCAAAGGGAGTGGCCAGAGTGCAGGAGGCCTTAGATACAGAGAAGAAACTTGCTTTGGGATTTTGGAAGCTTTCTGTGACTGGATATAACTTGTATCCACGGGACTTGGGTGAAGGCTGATGAATAACTTTGAGATAATAGGACTTGCTTGACTTCAACAAGTAATATTATTTTTTTTCCATTTAATCCAAAATTTTTTTGGATTAAATTTTTACTTTACAAATAAGAAAATTGCCTTCTTTACCCATAAAAACATGAAAAGTCTTCCAGCATCTTTTGCAGTGTCTCATATTTGAACTCTGACATTGATTTTTAATTTTTCATGCTGAGGATCCTATTTCTCATGGGATAAAGAAAATATCTGAGAATATAGGGCAAGAATTTGTGTTAAACTCTTGATGAATTACTTTGAACTGAACTGACTGGATTTAAATTCATTGGAATAAGCTTGGTGAGACTGAGCCATTCTCCTGAATCAGATCTAACACTATGCTTAGTTGCTCAGTCATGTCCACCTCTTTGTGACCCCATGGAACAAGTATATTATTTAATCTGAGTTTTTTTTTTTTTAATAGATTCCAACTACACAGTGTTCTAAGGCTATTTGAGTTTCATGGAATGATTTCTGCTAAGTAAATTGCCTTAATCTTCTGAGCAGAGCCCAGGTGGCCTGGTTATCTTAACTGTGAAAAAGTGAGAGTTGTCTGTCTCCTTGGGGCGTATTTATAAATACATAAAGCAAAATTTTATCATCTTAACTATACTGTGAGTTTAAAAGCGAGCAGCCTCAACAAATTTTCCTTTTCTCTGGAAAACTGGAATAATTATAAGTGCAGACAAAACAAGGTTGTGATTTTGTCCTGGATTTTGGTTTAGGAATTCTTTTCAGTATCTTAGAGGAGCTAAATTAAATTGCTGCCATGAGGCCAGAGGGGGGCACCACATAATCATGATTGATAGAGTAACCGGTTAGGCTGAGCGGTTGTGGGAGGCTCAGGCATGAGGACTGTGAAGGCTCTATGTCTGTTTTAAACATTTTGGGCAGAAAACATATTGAAGTCTCTCTGTTTATTGAATCATCATTGTCTGAGCAGGAGCTGACAGCCCAGCTTCAGTGGTCCGGAATGTGCTCAAGTAGCAAGGAAGCAGCAATTGGCAGGGTCTGTGGTTGCAAACATTCTAAAAAGGCTCTGCATTCTGTTAAACTCTTTTCTGGTTTCACTCATCAGAGTTAAACTGTGGGAAGAATGGAGAAGCCAACTTTACTGTCCTTAAAAAGAACTGGGATGGGTCTTTCTTGATCTTTGTCTCTGAGTCAGAGAAATTATTGGCTGGTTTCTAGCTTTAATTCTTCTTAGTAAATTGCCGAAATGTCTCTTTGGTCTTCAGGAAAGGGGGATACATTGTCCCACTTTAAAATTCATCTTAGTCTTTGACTATTTGAGGAAAGTCTGTTTCCTTTGCTATATTCTCTTAGGCAGGATTTCTAACTTAAAGACAACTTTCAAACATCTTCCACAATTGTAATTTTTCTCACATGGAAAAGATGCTTCTTGTTACTGGTACTTGCAGCCTTTTGTGATCTACACTTTGCATGCTGCTGCTGCTAAGTCGCTTCAGTCGTGTCCAACTTTCTGCGACCCCAGAGACAGCAGCCCACCAGGCTCCTCTGTCCCTGGGATTCTCCAGGCAAGAACACTGGAGTGGGTTGCCATTTCCTTCTCCAATGCACGAAAGTGAAAATGAAAGTGAAGTCGCTCACTCATGTCCGACTCTTAGCGACCCTATCTGTAGCCCACCAGGCTCCTCCATCTATGGGACTTTCCAGGCAAGAGTACTGGAGAGGGAGAGTTTGCATACATACCCTCATTTGTAGTGGATTAACTGAGAGTGGGGATGGGGGAGTGAGAGTGGGGGTGAGGGTGGGCAGTGGCTAGGATGAGGGCAAAGAGGTTGAAATTTCCTCTGATCAGTTGAGGAGGATATATACCTACTCTGTTCTTTGACAATACTTGATGGATTCCAGCTCTTCTTGCAAAGTACATTTGAATCCCAAAAGTGGTTAGTTAATATGATCACGTGAAGTTTAAGACACTTAAGCCCTGGACTCTCATTTGGCACTTCAATTCTCCTTTTTGACTTTCTGTATGGTTTAGGGGGTACATATTTCAAAATGCTCCTCAAAGTGTGTCTTTATGTAAGGTAAATCTGTGCTGATTTTCTTTCCCAGTGTGGAGTACATGACAAGTAAACCAATATAGGCAGAAAAATTATGACTTGGGGAGACAGAGTTGGTCAGATCAGATTAGATCAGTCGCTCAGTCATGTCCGACTCTTTGCGACCCCATGAACCGCAGCACGCCAGGCCTCCCTGTCCATCACCAGCTCCCGGAGGTCACTCAGACTCACACCCATCAAGTCAGTGATGCCATCCAGCCATCTCATCCTCTGTCGTCCCCTTCTCCTCCTGCCCTCAATCCCTCCCAGCTTCAGAGTCTTCTCCAATGAGTCAACTCTTCGCATGAGGTGGCCAAAATACTGGAGTTTCAGCTTTAGCATCATTCCTTCCAAAGAAATTCCAGGATTGATCTCCTTCAGAATGGACTGGTTGGATCTTCTTGCAGTCCAAGGGACTCTCAAGAGTCTTCTCCAACACCACAGTTCAAAAGCATCAATTCTTTGGTGCTGCTCAGCCTTCTTCACAGTCCAGCTCTCACATCCATACATGACCACAGGAAAGACCATAGCCTTGACTAGGCGAACCTTTGTTGGCAAAGTGATGTCTCTGCTTTTGAATATGCTATCTAGGTTGGTCATAACTTTCCTTCCAAGGAGTAAGCGTCTTTTAATTTCATGGCTACAGTCACCATCTGCAGTGATTTTGGAGCCCAGAAAAAGAAAGTCTGACACTGTTTCCACTGTTTCTCCATCTATTTCCCATGTAGTGATGGGACCAGATGCCAAGATCTTCGTTTTCTGAATGTTGAGCTTTAAGCCAACCTTTTCACTCTCCACTTTCACTTTCATCAAGAGGCTTTTTAGCCCCTCTTCACTTTCTGCCATAAGAGTGGTGTCATCTGCATATCTGAGGTTATTGATATTTCTCCCAGCAATCTTGATTCCAGCTTGTGTTTCTTCCAGTCCAGCATTTCTCATGATGTACTCTGCATATAAGTTATGCAGAGTATGAAGCAGGGCAAAGACTAATAGAGTTTTGCCAAGACGGAATGAAGCAGGGCAAAGACTAACAGAGTTTTGCCAAGAAAATGCACTGGTCATAGCAAATACCCTCTTCCAACAACACAAGAGAAGACTCTATACATGGACATCACTAGATGGTCAACACCGAAATCAGATCGATTATATTCTTTGCAGCCAAAGATGGAGAAGCTCTATACAATCAGCAAAAACAAGACCAGGAGCTGACTGTGGCTCGGACCATGAACTCCTTATTGCCAAATTCAGACTGAAATTGAAGAAAGTAGGGAAAACCACTAGACCATTCAGGTATGACCTAAATCAAATCCCTTATGATTATACAGTGGAAGTGAGAAATAGATTTAAGGGCCTAGATCTGATAGATAGAGTGCCTGATGAACTATGGAATGAGGTTCGTGACATTGTACAGGAGACAGGGATCAAGACCATCCCCATGGAAAAGAAATGCAAAAAAGCAAAATGGCTGTCTGGGGAGGCCTTACAAATAGCTGTGAAAAGAAGAGAAGCGAAAAGCAAAGGAGAAAAGGAAAGATATAAACATCTAAATGCAGAGTTCCAAAGAATAGCAAGAAGAGATAAGAAAGCCTTCTTCAGTGATCAATGCAAAGAAATAGAGGAAAACAACAGAATGGGAAGACTAGGGATCTCTTCAAGAAAATCAGAGATACCAAAGGAACATTTCATGCAAAGATGGGCACGATAAAGGATAGAAATGGTATGGACCTAACAGAAGCAGAAGATATTAAGAAGAGGTGGCAAGAATACACAGAAGAACTATACAAAAAAGTCACGCAGCATAATCATGATGGTGTGATCACTGACCTAGAGCCAGACATCTTGGAATGTGAAGTCAAGTGGGCCTTAGAAAGCATCACTACGAACAAAGCTAGTGGAGGTGATGAAATTCCAGTGGATCTATTCCAAATCCTGAAAGATGATGCTGTGAAAGTGCTGCACTCAATATGCCAGCAAATTTGGAAAACTCAGCAGTGGCCACAAGATTGGAAAAGGTCAGTTTTCATCCCAGTCCCAAAGAAAGGCAATGCCAAAGAATGCTCAAACTACCGAACAATTGCACTCATCTCACACGCTAGTAGAGTAATGCTCAAAATTCTCCAAGCCAGGCTTCAGCAATATGTGAACCGTGAACTTCCTGATGTTCAAGCTGGTTTTAGAAAAGGCAGAGGAACCAGAGATCAAATTGCCAACATCTGCTGGATCATGGAAAAAGCAAGAGAGTTCCAGAAAAACATCTATTTCTGCTTTCTTGACTATGCAAAAGCCTTTGACTGTGTAGATCACAACAAACTGTGGAAAATTCTGAAAGAGATGGGAATACCAGACCACCTGATCTGCCTCTTGAGAAATCTGTATGCAGGTCAGGAAGCAACAGTTAGAAGTGGACATGGAACAACAGACTGGTTCCAAATAGGAAAAGGAGTACGTCAAGGCTGCATATTGTCACCATGTTTGTTTAACAGAGTTGGTAAGGATCTTTATATTAATAAATATTGGCCCCTTTTTATACCCACATTTTAACTTAGTGTTTAGGAACTTGGACTCTGGAACCAGACTCTCTGGGTATGAATTTAGGCTGCACCTCTTACTACTGGGCAAGGTACTCAGCCTCTCTGCGCTTCAGTTTTCTCATCTGTAAAGTAGGGTAATGACAGTATCATAGGGTTATTATGAAAATTAAATGACAATTAGAACCTTTTATTTCTGAGAAGGCAATGGCAACCCACTCCAGTACTCTTGCCTGGAAACTCCCATGGATGGAGGAGCCTGGTAGGACTCCTCCAGAGTCGGACATGACTGAATGACTTCAATTTCACTTTTCACTTTCATGGATTGGAGAAGGAAATGGCAAGCCACTCCAGTGTTCTTGCCTGGAGAATCCCAGGGATGGGGGAGCCTAGTGGGCTGCCGTCTCTGAGGTCGCACAGATTTGAACATGACTGAAGAGACTTAGCAGCAGCAGGAGATCCTTTTATTTAGCTCAGTAGGTAAAGAATCTACCTGCAATGCAGGAGACCCGGGTTCGATTCCTGGGTGGGGAAGATTCCCTGGAGAAGGAAGTGGCAACCCATTCCAGTATTGTTGCCTAGAGAATCCCACTGACAGAGGAGCCTAGCAGGCTATATATAGTCCATGGGGTCGCAAGAGTCGGACACGAATTAATGACTAAACCAAAACCACCAAATACCTGCTAAACAAATGTTTAAAGGCAAGGTAAACCTGTTATGCTAGTCTTACAGAGTTTTTGTTTCTGCAGGGAACTTTTCTATCGGGTGATCTTTTTATGGGCAGATATTGCCTTGGATGTTTCATGAACATGTGCTTCCAGAATGGAATTTCAGGGTTTTCCCATTATCTCTTGTGCACATAGAAACATTTGAGAAAGAAATGGAACAACCAAAACTTTGTGCCAAGATCATATTACAATTGACTCCTCAACATAATTTATTTAACAAACATTTATATAGCACTTGCTATGTACCACACACTGTTTTAAACACTATACAAATACTAATTCATTTAATCCTCATTGTAACATGAAAATACTTGTTGAATTTCAATTAAGTGATGTGGGAAAATCCTCTCTCCTAGTGTCTGACATGATAATCCTTCAGCAAATATTTGTTGATCGGATGAATACCTATGAGTGACTCAATCAATCAGTCTATCTTGTTTGCTATCAAAAAGCAAATGATGCACCAGGATGTTATAAGTGGCCCAGCATGTTCTCAGAGACTGGAAACAGTTGAGATGCTTCTTCCACAGCTAAATTCAATTTGTACTGAAGGGACACAAATAGTCTAAATGTTCCTGTTGCTTTCTCAGTATTCATTCACTTATTATTTTAATGTTAAGTTTAGCCATTTAGATGTCTTAGAATAGATAAAATCTTTGGTGACTTGTAGACTATTATGTTCATCTATATTGGTAGTTGAATGTACCATTCTAAATTTTCATTTCAATCATTATTTTGGATTTTGAGCAGAGAGTTTTATGGTTCTAAGATTTGCCAATTTTTAATTACTCTTTAAATCACATTCTTTATTTTTATTCTAATCTAGGAAAACATATTTACATTATGTTTCTTAATTTGTCACTATCTTGAGATTAGCAGAGAAGTACTTAATGTTTTGTAATGCTTTATCATAACTGACTATATCCACCTACTAAGCTTGAGCAATAAACTATTTTAAAAGTAAATATGTGAGATCTATGCAAACATCCATTTGGGAACATTTGAGAGATAAATGCCTGTTTTTTAATGAAGCTACAATACATATTTTTATTCAACGTGTTATTGCTGCAGTCCACTTTAGACTCACCACAGATCAAAAGCATCAATTCTTCTGCGCTCAGCTTTCTTTATAGTTGAACTCTCACGTCCATACATGACTACTGGAAAAACCATAGCCTTGACTAGATGGACCTTTGTTGACAAAGTAATGTCTCTGTTTTTTAATATGCTATCTAGGTTGGTCATAACTTTTCTTCCAAGGAGTAAGTGTCTTTTAATTTCATGGCTGCAATCCCCATCTGCAGTGATTTTGGAGTCCAGAAATATAAAGTCAGCCACTGTTTCAATTGTTTACCCATCTGTTTCCCATGAAGTAATGGGACCAGATGCCATGATCTTCGTTTTCTGAATGTTGAGCTTTAAGCCAACTTTTTCACTCTCCTCTTTCACTTTCATCAAGAAGCTTTTTAGTTCCTCTTCACTTTCTGCCATAAGGGTGGTATAATCTGCATATCTGAGGTTATTGATATTTCTCCCAGCAATCTTGATTCCAGCTTGTGCTTCTTCCAGCCCAGCGTTTCTCATGATGTACTCTGCATATAAGTTAAATAAACAGGGTGACAATGGACAGCCTTGACGTACTCCTTTTCCTATTTGGAACCAGTCTGTTGTTGCATGACCAGTTCTAACTGTTGCTTCCTGATCTGCATACAGGTTTCTCAAGAGACAGGTCAGGTGGTCTGGTATTCCCATCTCTTTCAGAATTTTCCACAGTTTATTGTGATCTACACAATCAAAGGCTTTGGCATAGTCAATAAAGCAGAAATAGATGTTTTTCTGGAACTCTCTTGTTTTTTCCATGATCCAGCAGATGTTGGCAATTTGATCTCTGGTTCCTCTGCCTTTTCTAAAACTTGAACATCTGGAAGTTCACAGTTCATGTATTGCTGAAGCCTGGCTTGGAGAATTTTGAGCATTACTTTACTAGCTTGTGAGATGAATGTAATTGTGTGGTAGTTTCTTTGGCATTCCCAAAGAAAGACAATGCCAAAATAGGACCAAAGCCCCCCTTTTATTTTCCTTATTTAGTTTTATATTTATCTCCTTCAGACTTTCCTTGACTCTAATCATGGCAGAAAACCTGAAAGAGTTTTGGAGGTTTTCTCTCTGGTGGACAAAGGTGCTGTTAGATTAGATGTTCCAAAACATAACTTCAGTCATCTAGGCCATTATTCAGATAGGTTTTCTAGTAAGTTATTGAAAAACATTTATGTAAAGTCTTTTAAAAGGCCTTAATCAAAAACCGATCTCATTAGATAGATGTGTTTTTTTTTTTTATGCTACACTGCTTGAATTTACGATGATAATAATAGTGAAATAATTTACTTTCATAGTATATTTTAAGCCCTCTGGGACCTTAATGTCAAATATATTTTTAGGCACATATAGTAAGTTCTCAACAACTATTTGATGGAAAATTGATATATTTTAATATATAAGATTTTGAGTATGCTATTCTACTTTGGCATGTTGACAAGTATAATGTAATTGAATGGAAAATTCTGTAAAGTGCTCATTTATGACCAAATTTAAAACCTCTTTGAGGTTAGTAGAGGTGCCTTTGTCTTCACACGGCTTGGAAGACAATAAGCCTTTTTTTTTACACAGAGATTATATTTGGTTGTTTTCTTTGATTCACAATAGTCCATTATTATTATTGTGTTTTAGTACAGGCTGACAAATAAGACATCAGCACTATTATCTTTTCTCTTTCCAATTTCAATTTTTCTTTCTTATTCGTAACAGACTTCTTTCTCAAAACTATTCACAGGCATTTAAATTAAATTATTATTCTTTAATCTACATATGACATAAATTAATGTTCTCTCAATTAAGTAGTTGATTATTTTCATAGTTGCATTATGGATTTTGGTATTAGTCAAATAATACATAATTTAAATTCTGACAAGCTTTTAAACATTTTCTTCTGAGTCAGTTCAATTCAGTTGCTCAATCATGTCCGACTCTTTGTAACCCCATGCACCGCAGCACGCCAGGGCTCCCTGTCAATCACCAACTCCTAGAGTCCACCCAAACCCATGTCCGTTGAGTCAGTGATGCCATCCAACCATCTCATCCTCTGTCATCCCCTTCTCTTCCTGCCCTCAATCTTTCCCAGCATCAGGGTCTTTTCAAATGAGTCAGATCTTCGCATCAGGTGGCCAAAGTATTGGAATTTCAGCTTCAACATCAGTCCTTCCAATGAACACCCAGGACTGATCTCCTTTAGGATGGACTGGTTGGAATCCTTGCAGTCCAAGGGACTCCCAAGAATCTTCTCTAACACCACAGTTCAAAAGCATCAATTTTTCTGTGCTCAGCTTTCTATGGATGTGAACTGTCACCTCCATACTGACTACTGGAAAAGCCATAGCCTTGACTAGATGGACCTTTGTTGACAAAATGTCTCTGCTTTTTAATATGCTATCTAGGTTGGTCATAACTTTCCTTCCAAGGAGTAAGTGTCTTTTAATTTCATGGCTGCAATCACCATCTGCAGTGATTTTGGAGCCCAGGAAAATAAAGTCAGCCACTGTTTCCACTGTTTCCCCATCTATTTGCCAGGAAGCGATGGGACCAGATGCCATGATCTTAGTTTTCTGAATGTTGAGTTTTAAGCCAACTTTTTCACTCTCTTTTTTCACTTTCATCAAGAGGCTCTTTAGTTCTTCTTCACTTTCTGCCATAAGGGTGGTGTCATCTGCCCTTATATCTGAGGTTATTGATATTTCTCCCGGCAATCTTGATTCCAGCTTGTGCTTCCTCCAGCCCAGCATTTTTCATGATGTACTCTGCATATAAGTTAAATAAGCAGGGTGACAATATATAGCTTTGATATAGTCCTTTCCCTATTTGGAACCAGTCTGTTGTTCCATGTCCACATCTAACTGTTGCTTCTTGACCGGCATACAGGCTTCTCAAGGGGCAGGTCAGGTAGTCTCGTTTTCCCATCTCTTGAAGAATTTTCCACAGTTTATTGTGATTCACACAGTCAAAGGCTTTGGCATAGTCAATAAAGCAGAAATAGATGTTTTTCTGGAACTCTCTTCCTTTTTCCATGATCCAGAGGATGTTGGCAATTTGATCTCTGGTTCCTCTGCCTTTTCTAAAACCAGCTTGAACATCTGGAAGTTTATGGTTCATATATTTCTTAAGACTGGCTTTGAGAATTTTAAGCATCACTTTACTAGTGTGTGAGATGAGTGCAATTGTGTGGTAGTTTGAGCATTCTTTGGCTTTGCCTTTCTTTGGGATCAGGATGAAAATTGACCTTTTCAGTCCTGTGGCCACTGCTGAGTTTTCCAAATTTGCTGGCATATTGAGTGCAGCACTTTCACAGCATCATCTTTTAGGATTTGAAATAGCTGAACTGGAATTCCATCACCTCCACTAGCTTTGTTCGTAGTGATGCTTCCGAAAGCCCACTTGACTTCACATTCCAGGATGTCTGGCTCTAGATGAGTGATCACACCATTGTGATTATCTGGGTTGTAAAGATCTTTTTTGTATAGTTCTTCTGTGTATTCTTGCCACCTCTTCTTAATATCTTCTGCTTCTGTTACATCCATACCATTTCTGTCCTTCATTGAGCCCATCTTTGCATGAAATATTCCCTTGGCATCTCTAATTTTCTTGAAGAGATTTGTAGTCTTTCCCATTCTATTGTTCTCCTCTATTTCTTTGCATTAATCACATTCTTGCATTGATTGCATTCTTCTGAGTAATGCCTACAAATTAGTCCTTTACTTTCCTTCTTAGGCTCGGATAACTGAAATATCAGATGGGAATAGAATCATGAATACATTAGGGTAAAATTGAAATAGCTGGATGTAGGTCAATAGGAGGATCTATGGGTAAGTAGAGGTGGAGTTATGAATGCATTCTGGAGCTTACTTGCAGTCATGACTTCATAAGTTTAGGTTGCAATCTGCTATCACCTAGAACAATATCATAAATGGTGTAAAAATATAAACATTTAGTCTCATGAGGAAGGCTATGTTGACTTGAGCTTTTCTCTGCATAACTTTTAAAAAAATGTTTACTTATTTATTTGTTTGTGCTGGGTCTTAGTTGTGGCCTGCAGAATCTTTTTCTTTTTTTTTTTTTAGTTTTGGCATGTGGGATCTAGTTCCCTGACTAAGGATTGAACCCAGGCACCCTGCATTGTAAGAGCGGAATCTTAGCCACTGGACCACGAACGAAGTCCCTCTCTGAATAACTTGATGAAAGATCTCATTCTTTGTGATGTGAGAGAAATATACTAGTTGCAATGTTTTACTGGATGAAGTATATTCTAATTTAAATTAGTGGCATACAAAGCTATCATCTTGCTTGAACAATATTCAGTTGAGCATGTTTTTATTCCCCCAAAGAAATTAAATTTTTAGACAGTTTTTTTTTTTTCAGTTGGAAATTTATTGATTTAATAGAAAATAAGTTACACAGCCTTCCAAAGAATATATTACATGGTTTTGCAATTTGGTTTTTTTTGGCATTGTGTGGTTTTTAGAAAATCTTGCAAGTTTAATACATTAGGGTAGAAATTGAAAGAAAATAACCAGAAATATAGCAATACATTTGCAGATGAAGATTTCTATAAATAAAATGTTCACCACAATGTTATTTATATAAATAATCTAGAACAATTGATATATAAATTATATCAATTTATAACCATAAATATATTATTATAATAATTGTGATCTTCCTATTAATGGAGTACCAGGTAGACATTAAAAATATTTTTGAAGGAATTTTAATAGCACAAGACATTTTTTAAAATATAAGATCAAATGCAAAACCAACAAACCCAGAAATCCAACTGTATATACAATAGAACTTTGTTTGTAAAGATAAACACATGAATGAGCATAAAGCAGTTTATTACACTTAATCCTCACAGGAGCACAATGAAATTGTTATGGGCAATTCAGAAAATGCCACTGTCAAGAACTGATTCCCTGGATGAATAGTTTTTGGAAATTATTCTGAAGTTGAAAATCATAGGTCAACAATTTGAAATCCATGTAAACTGAGTATTGGAAGAAATTAAATATGCAAATATAAGGGATGTAATTGATTTCAAGAGTGTGTTTCTTTGGAGGAGGTGCAGTAACTGCTGTTGTTCAGACTGATTCTTAAAGTATAAACAGGCCAAGTAGTTTGAGCATTAAAATATCCAACAATGACTGTTTCCCTCTATAGCCTTGGCTAGGTCCTTAACACCTTAAGGCTCCCCTAAAATGAGCTGCTTTACCACAATGAAATGGAGCAGTCTCTTTGATAGAGCTTGTATTCCAGTCCTGGTGGTTCTCCCATGAGGACTCCGAAGAGCAGGTGATTGAAAATTCTCTCTGAGTGGAACCAAGAGGCCCAGTATGCTTGGAACCAATGTCTCTAAAACGTTATATGATGATATTGCTTTTATAATTAAGTAATAAACATTATGAAAGTAGAGATAAAATATTTTTACTTCTGAAGAAGTAGGAAAGAAGAGATTTTTCCTTTAATGAGACAACATCTCCCTGTTTCCCTTTTCCATCCTGTACTATTTGCTATGATTGCACCTGATGTGTTAGTCTGAAATGATCTGCAGACAGAAACAATGTGCTCTACAAGTCTGAAAATATCTGCCTCAATTAAGGCATGTGAGATCAGATTGTACAAAAATTAGTGTATATTATTAAGTAAACTTATGCGTGCTAATTCTTAAAAAAATGTAGAATAGATATAGTTCACAAAATATTCTTTATTATTTACCACTTGATTTCTTCAAGCTCCAATGGGATTCTGTTTAGCTGTAGAAACTTGAATATATACAAATCTGCATGGATATAATTCTTAGTCCTCGTTGCACTAGGTGTGCTTGCCCTGGAGAAGGAAACCAAAATCTTGGAATTCACTTTTATTCATGGAGGTGCTCTCTTTAGACTTCTGAGAAAAAGAGCTGGTGGGCAGATGAGTTAAATATGTTTCTCCTGTCTGACACATCTGCCCATCAAGACTAGCTGATACAGTGCACTTTAATGACCCTTCTGTAGTCCAAGCCAACACTGGCACTAACAGAAAGATTTGGGACAAAGAACTGTGTTCGCCTGCAAGTCAGCTTCAAGTTTCATCACAAGCTGTGCTTTTTGTGCTGTCTTTTCTGCTTAATCACCTGTTTGTATCTCTGTAAATTAAATGCTTCTTTCATACTTATGGAATTTATCTTGGGTCAAGGAAGGGACAGTTTGGATCATACTGTTTTGGCAGGTAAGTTCTTTGACAGGGAAAACTATGTGGCTTGATCATAAGAGCTGAAATTCACTAAATCTGGAAGTACTGAAAAATTTTAATATCTGTTGAAATATCTCCTATCTGGGGCATGTTTGAAAATGAGTTAGTTCAAAGGCATTTCAAAAGCATGTGCATTTTAAAAAAACTGTTTGATTCTGAGAGTTATATAAAACTTCAAGTACTTTATTAAAAACCCTAAAAATTGAATGATTGAAGATTGTTAATGGAAGCCTGGGCAGTGAAAAGAAACTGGGAGTTGGAGAAATGGAGTGGTATTCAGAGACACATCTAATTTAGACTGTCTCCAGGGCAAGGCTTAAATAACTGAAAATTCGAATGGACTTCTGAAGGGTAGCCTGTTTTTGTTTGGTCTTACATTATAGGATGTTCAGCATTAAAGAGTGTCTAAAAGTATGGTTCCAAGGAGCTTGAGGGTCCACAGCTGCTGTGCATCCTGGCATAAGTCAATAACAAACTTTCAAAATGGCAAGAATTCTTCTGAAACTGTTAGTTCTTCTCAAGGAATAACAGAACTTCTAGTCTGAGAATCTCTCACCAATGCTCATAGTTTTAGAGCGATGACCAGATGATGATTGGCTTAGGATCTCTCTTGCGTGCTAAGTTGCTTCAGTCGTGTCCCACTCTTTTCACCCCATGGACTGTAGCCTGCCAGGCTCCTCTGTCCACAGGGATTCTCCACGAAAGAATACTGGAATGGGTTGCTATGCCCTGGCGTGCTGCAGACCATGGGGTCACTAAGAGTCGGACCTGACTGAAAGACTGAATTGACTGAGAGGTGCCATGCCAAGACACTTCAGTCCTGTCTGACTCTTTGCGATCCCATGGACTGTAGCCCTCCAGGCTCCTCTGTCCATGGGATTCTCCAGGCAAGAATACTGGAGTGGGTTGCCATTCCCTCCTCCAGGGAATCTTCCCAATCCAGGGATCAAACCTGTGACTCTTACATCTCCTGCATTGATAGAAGGGTTTTTTTTTTTTTTTTTTTTTTAAATCACTTGCACTGTCTGGGAAGCCAGGATCTCTCTCAGTAACTTTATATTTATGTGATCAGTATCAATATATATCTGGTTTCAATTCTTTTGTGTGTACCTGTTTTTTACCAACCCTGACTATTTGAGATGATTGGCTTGGACTGATAAAGGGGAGGCTCCCTTCTGACTCACTCCAAGATTATTGGCTACTCCCATGGCCTCAGTATCCCAGGAAGAAGTGAATGAGATAGCTAAAGAGAAAATCCGTAGTGATTACATCTAAAGATTATTTAATACTGGTAAATAGAATATTTCATAGAGATCGTAACTGATCAAGGAGGGTAACTTTTTTTCTGTTTGAATGCAACCTGAAAATTCTACCAAAGCAAGAGTGAGATAAAAATCATTCCACTGACATGGCTTATGGTAGATAAGAGATGTAATACAGGAGAGAAGAAAAACAGGCTCACAGTGGAGATTATGCAGAGCTGAGAGAATTTTTCTCAGATAATAAACACTTGCAGTCAGGATTTTGCAGGATGTTTGGGAAGAAAGTAGTGCTACGGAAATGCATTTGAGGGAGACCATAGTTGAAATGATGAATTTTGCTATGTGTAATAGAGATCAAAAGTTACTTTTGAATTGTATCGACAATATTGAGATTAAAAAGTGGCCATTACAATAGATACTTGTGGAAGGTATAATCAGTGTGAAATGCAGACAAGGTCTGCAGGTGAAAAGAATTAGAGGATTAACAGGGACCGGATGCTGAAGCACAATAGTGCTGAGTCATTTCTTCTGGCTTCAGGATTCCCCTGGAAGGAGGCTCTAGATGCTTGGCCCAGGAGTAGGCCACAGGTGAGTGAGCCGAGGGTGCCTGTGTTTGAGGATGAGTGAAACTTAGCTTTAGTATCAGTAATGAAGTTTTATTATTAAAAAATAAAGACAAGACAAAACCTCTTGTTTAATTAAGCAGGGAAGCCATTAGACTGAGGTGGCTCCAGTGCTGGGACCCATGTAAGCAAACCAAACTCTAAGCCTGTAAATGCCCTAGGGTTACTAAGTCAAAACACTAAGGTCAGCTAATCACAAATAGCCAACTAGGCTTTAAGCTACAGACAACTTCAAATAATTTCCTTTCTTTGCTTCTGCAGTTTCAAAGCCTTTCTCCTGGCTCCTGCTGGTGGAACAACCAGAACCACTTATGTTTGGCAATGCTTGATTCCCGTTGTGTTTCTGTGTGTTGAGATCTGATGCATCAAACCTGGTTTCAGGGCTTGTTTGGGAGTAGAGAAGGAAAGCCCAGTGAGGTCCAACCTCTACTGGGTTACAAGTGAGTAAACTGAATTTTAAGTGTATACATTTATGTTCTAATCTGTAGGGTGTGTTTTATCATTCTCCAATTTCTTTTAATCTTTATAAAACACTTATTTAACCTCCCCCAGATGTTGTTACACATAATTAACTGAATTGATGGAATTTCTGCTGACAATTGCAATCAGGATCCTGTGCCTTGAGGATATAGTGGATGAATAGGCATTTTTATTGAATGATTCCAGGAAAATTTTGTTTCTATTGATGTGAGTGTGACATAATATGTCTACAAGCTATCATTATTCTCAGATTAATAAGATAGTTTATAAGCTTCTTATCAATTTTGTCAAGATGTAATTCTTTATACAACTAATGAGGGATTGTTAGCACATAAATGACATTCCAAGAACGTGTCTTGCCCATTTCAGTAAAAGGCAAATACATTTTCAATTGGTTATAAAAGCAAGATCTAAATTCAAGAGCACTTTATGTCCTTCCTCAGTTGAAGGTATAACACAGAGTAAATTAAGGTTCTATATAATTTATTGGATTTTTAAAAGCTTTGTACATTTTTCCTAAAAATGCCCTGAGGCATTAACAATAAAATTATTTTAAGCATCTGCATCTCCTTACTACAATAATGATACATTCAAAAGGAAACTAGGAGCATGCAAATCAAGCAGGATGGCTGGTTACCCTTGGAATATTGAGGGGCGCATTAAAGATTTGTACTTATTTTAATGAGGAAGGGTGAAAATCTTTCTTGTGTTCTCTTTCTACATTCCCTTCACTTCTCTTGATAAAGCAGCCAAGGAAACTAATATTTGTCTGTGGTCGTATAGAAGCTAAGGCTTAGGAGCTCTTCTTGAAGAGTGAATGGGCAAGTCTTTCTTTCTCTGTGCCCTGCTATGCGCCTCCACCCTGACACTAAGCAGGGGGACGGCTCTGCAGGCCTGGGGTTCACATACGCTCTGATAATTCGCACCATGTGTCCACTGCCAGGAAGCTGCACATCTCCATCATTTTATGCATGGTCTTTTCAGTAGGCTGCTGGAGGATCCTTCACATTTTTGCTTTCTTTATTAAAAAAAGTCTAAAATAAAAGGATAGAGAGTAGAAGCATGTGGTATAACTCAATTTTGGGAATAAAAAGGGATTTGAAATTTTTCTGTAACTGATTTATCTTGCTCTGTGACACTTTTTGTTTTAACGGGGTACAAACTTGACAATTAGGTATCATTAAGCCTCTTCTGTGGAAAAGGCTATACGGAGAAGGCAATGGCACCCCACTCCAGTACTCTTTCCTGGAAAATCCCATGGATGGAGGAGCCTGGTGGGCTGCGGTCCATGGGGTCGCTACGAGTTGGGCACGACTGAGCAACTTCACTTTCACTTTTCACTTTCCTGCATTGGAGAAGGAAATGGCAACCCACTACAGTGTTCTTGCCTGGAGAATCCCAGGGATGGGGGAGCCTGGTGGGCTGCCACCTACGGGGTCGCACAGAGTCGGACACGACTGAAGCGACTTAGCAGCAGCAGCAGCAGCAGCAACAAGCCTCTTCTGACTAAAGCAACCTCTTTTCGATAAGTATTCTGTCTGCTCAAAGTTCAAACTTACTATCAGGGCTTTTCTTTTCTTTCAAGTGGTGCCACCTCCTTCTCTTCCTTCCCAGGAAGGCGGGCTGGGTGCGAGAGGACACCATGCTCTCACAGTGATGGGTGGGAAGTAGACGACTGGGGATGGGAGGGAGCTCTGGTCCAGCCAGTCCTCTGGCTCAAGGTGTCTTGTCCTGCTTGTTCATGGTTGGAGACTGCTAGCTTGCTGCCTCTGTCACTGACAAGTCTGGCACTGTTTTCTCAGCACCAGTAGTGCAGTAGGCTCTACATTGCTGGGCTCCTCCTGATCATTTCTTTCTTCTCCATGTCACTTTTCTGAGCTCTGGATCCCTGAAATTTTGCAGTGACACCCATTTAACCTCAGCCCCTTTGCTCCTTTCCTCTTTCGTTGTGCTGCTCTACCAGGGGTGCCTTCCAGGGATGCCCTCCAGCCAGCAACATCAGCTATCCCTCTGGGACAGAGGAGGCTTCTTGATTAATTACCCTGGAGAATGTGGGGTACTCTCTCAGGCACTGTCTATCTAAACTTGCTATCCGTCACCATATTCCACCATAGTCACCCCACATGGCAAGGCTGAGGGGTCGCCTCCCAGAGTTCCAGATAGTACTTGGCTTCCCCTTTAATTGATCTGGAGGTGACCCATCTGTCCCTCTTGACCTGATGCCAGACTCAGATCTGTCAGTTTTTGTAACCTCTCCTTCCCACTGCTCTTTCCCCTTTATTTTTCCTTAAGGAAGGAGTCGTTCTTACGTGGGAAATATAAAAACGAAAAAAAAAAAAAAAAATAGGGGATCAATTCCCTGTCAAACGTGAGTCAAATGCATGTCTCAGTCCCAGCTCTTCAGTGCTGGTGTGTGCTGTGGAATCAAACCCCTTGGCTCCTGTGAATTCAGAGGTGCAGCTGGGGGCTGTGCTAGCTGGTCATTGGTAGGGAGAGGAGAAGCGACACAGGCCATTGGGGGAGGGTCTGTCACAGAAGTCTTTGTTAATAACTTGGTAGTTTCGGTCTGCAATCAGGGATGCAGCACGGCTGTCATCCAGAAGTAAGGATTTGCTTTCACTTACTGTGTTCATCTTCTCAGCTGAGAAATGATACTAGCTTGGTGAATTTTGTTTGCTTCTTGCCTTTCACCCCTCTTAATGAGAACAGAATTATAACCAATAGGTGATTTCATTTTCACAACATTCTTATACAGCAGCAGTAGTTGTTTGCTAGGACTGCCAGGTGGCGCTAGCGTTAAAGAAGCCGCCTGCCAGCACAGGAGACGGAAGAGACTCGGTATCAATCCCTGCGTCAGAGAGATCGCCTGAAGAAGGAAGTGACAGCCCACTCCAGTGTTCTTTTCTAGAGAATCCCATGGACAGAGGAGACTGGCAGGCTACAGTCGTGGGGTCACAGAGTCAGACACTACAGAAGCAACTTAGCAGCATGCACGCATAGCAAAATTACCACAAACTAATTAAACAAACAAATTAAACAACAGAAATGTGTTTTCTGACAGTAATGAGGCTGGGAGTTCAAGATAAGGGTGTCCTTAGGTTTGGTATCTTTTGAGAGGATTCCAGGAAAACATCTGTTTCTGCTTTATTGACTATGCCAAAGCCTTTGACTGTGTGCTGCTGCTGCTGCTAAGTCGCTTCAGTCGTGTCTGACTCTGTGCGACCCCAGAGATGGAAGCCCACCAGGCTCCCCCGTCCCTGGGATTCTCCAGGCAAGAACACTGGAGTGGGCTGCCATTTCCTTCTCCAATGCACGAAAGCGAAAAGCGAAAGTGACTGTGTAGATCACAATAAACTGTGGAAAATTCTGAAAGAGATGGGAATACCAGACCACCTGACCTGCCTCTTGAGAAACCTATATGCAGGTCAGGAAGCTACAGTTAGAACTGGATATGGAACAACAGACTGGATCCAAATAGGAAAAGGAGTTCTTCAAGGCTGTATATTGTCACCCTGTTTATTTAACTTATATGGAGAGTACATCATGAGAAATGCTGGGCTGGAAGAAGCACAAGCTGGAATCAAGATTGCTGGGAGAAGTATCAATAACCTCAGATATGCAGATGACACCACCCTTATATCAGAAAGTGAAGCAGAACTCAAAAGCCTCTTGATGAAAGTGAAAGTGGAGAGTGAAAAAGCTGGCTTAAAACTGAACATTCAGAAAACTAAGATCATGGCATCTGGCACCATCAGATCAGATCAGATCAGTCGCTCAGTCGTGTCCGACTCTTTGTGACCCCATGAATCGCAGCACGCCAGGCCTCCCTGTCCATCACCAACTCCTGGAGGTCAGTCAGACTCACATCCATCGAGTCAGTGATGCCATCCAGCCATCTCATCCTCTGGCATCCCCTTCTCCTCCTGCCCCCAATCCCTCCCAGCATCAGAGTCTTCTCCAATGAGTCAACTCTTCGCATGAGGTGGCCAAAATACTGGAGTTTCAGCTTTAGCATCATTCCTTCCAAAGAAATCCCAGGGCTGATCTCCTTCAGAATGGACTGCTTGGATCTCCTTGCAGTCCAAGGGACTCTCAAGAGTCTTCTCCAACACCATAGTTCAAAAGCATCAATTCTTTGGCGCTCAGCCTTCTTCACAGTCCAGCTCTCACATCCATACATGACCACAGGAAAGACCATAGCCTTGACTAGACGAACCTTTGTTGGCAAAGTAATGTCTCTGCTTTTCAATATGCTATCTAGGTTGGTCATAACTTTCCTTCCAAGGAGTAAGTGTCTTTTAATTTCATGGCTGCAGTCACCATCTGCGGTGATTTTGGAGTCTAGAAAAATAAAGTCTGACACTGTTTCCCCATCTATTTCCCATGGAGTGATGGGACCGGATGCCATGATCTTCATTTTCTGAATATTGAGCTTTAAGCCAACTTTTTCACTCTCCACTTTCACTTTCATCAAGAGGCTTTTGAGTTCCTCTTCACTTTCTGCCATAAGGGTGGTGTCATCTGCATATCTGAGGTTATTGATATTTCTCCCAGCAATCTTGATTCCAACTTGTGTTTCTTCCAGTCCAGCGTTTCTCATGATGTACTCTGCATATAAGTTAAATAAACAGGGTGACAATATACAGCCTTGACAAATACCAGACCACCTGATCTGTCTCTTGAGAAATTTGTATGCAGGTCAGGAAGCAACAGTTAGAACTGGACATGGACCAACAGACTGGTTCCAAATAGGAAAAGGAGTACGTCAAGGCTGTATATTGTCACCCTGGTATCATCACTACATGTCAAATAGATGGGAAACAATGGAAACAGTGTCAGACTTTCTTTTCTGGGCTTCAAAATCACCGCAGATGGTGACTGCAGCCATGAAATTAAAAGACGCTTACTCCTTGGAAGGAAAGTTATGACCAACCTAGATAGCATATTCAAAAGCAGAGACATTACTTCGCCAACAAAGGTCCATCTAGTCAAGGCTATGGTTTTTCCAGTGGTCATGTATGGATGTGAGAGTTGGACTGTGAAGAAAGCTGAGTGCCGAAGAATTGAAGAAGACTCTTGAGAGTCTCTTGGACTGCTAGGAGATCCAACCAGTCCACTCTGAAGGAGATTAGTCCTGGATGTTCTTTGGAAGGAATGATGCTGAAGCTGAAACTCCAGTACTTTGGCCATCTCACGTGAAGAGTTGAGTCACTGGAAAAGACTCTGATGCTGGGAGGGATTGGGGGCAGGAGGAGAAGGGGACGACAGAGGATGAGATGGCTGGATGGCACCACCGACTCGATGGATGTGAGTTTGAGTGAACTCTGGGGGTGGTGGTGGACAGGCAGGCTTGTCGTGCTGCAATTCATGGGGTTGCAAAGACTGAGCACGACTGAGTGACTGAACTGAACTGAATTGAGTCCTCTCTCCTTGGCTTGTAAAAGGCCACTCTCTCCCTTGTGTCTTCACTGGTCTCTGCTCTGTGTACAGCATTCCTCACTGTATCTTTCTCTTCTTACAAGGACACTAGTCATGTAGGATTAGGATCTTGCCTTAATGGCTTTCCATTCAGTTCAGTTCAGTTGCTCAGTTGTGTCTGACTCCATGGATTGCAGCATGCCAGGCTTCCCTGTACATCACCAACTCCTGGAGTTTACTCAAACTCATGTCCATTGAGTTGATGATGCCATCCAACCATTTCATCCTCTGTCGTCCCCTTCTTCTCCTGCCTTCAATCTTTCCCAGCATCAGGGTCTTTTCCAATGAGTCAGTTCTTTGGATCAGGTGGCCAAAGTACTGGCATTCCAGCGTTAGCATCAGTCCTTCCAATGAATAGTTAGGACTGATTTCCTTTACAATTGACTGGTTTGATCTCCTTGCTGTCCAAGGGACTCTCAAGAGTCTTCTCCAACACCACAGTTCAAAAACATCAATTCTTCGGTGCTCAGCTTTCTTCATAGTCCAACTCTCACATCCATACATGACTACTGGAAAAACCATAGCTTTGACTAGATGGACCTTTGTTGGCAAAGTAATGGCTTTATTTTAAATTAATTGCTTCTTTAAAGACCGTATCTCTAAATGCAGGTACATTCTGAAGTAATGGGAGCTGGGAATTCAGAATTTTAATTTTGGCTTGGAAGCAATTCAAACCATAAGAGCAACTGGATTTTGGGGAATTCAGAGTACTTTTAGATCATAATCATTACTGAAACAAATGTTAATATTATCACTACTTTTCAGACTGTTATATGCAAGAATAGGGAATAGTTTATCAAAGGTACCAAAGCTCAGGAGAGAAAGTGAGAACTTCATTCAGTCCTCTTAGAATGAATGAGATATATGCTTTTGCATTTTTATTTTATTCTTTTAATATGTGTATATATAAATAATACCTTAAAATGAACTTAGTGGGGAAATTTCAAACTGTACAGAAAAATGTAGAGTTGTTGTCTGCTTTATATTCAGTCTCCCTTTTTCCTAGAAATTAAATAATGTTTTGATATCTATTTATCCAGAAAAACAATATTTATACACAAACACAAGATTTTTATGTGAAGATTTTGAAGTTTGATTTTGTTTTTACAAAGTGTAACCACACTATATGTATTATTGTCTCGCTCGCTTTTTACACTTACATGATGACTTGGAGTTCTTTCTGTGTTAGCATGAGGCAAGGTTCCTCACCCTTTGGCACTGTCATTTGAAACTGGATAATTCTTTGTTTGGGGAAAGGTGTCCCGTGCATTGTAGCATGTTCAGCAACATCCTTGACCTCTACTCACTGGATGCCAGCAGCACCGCCAGCCCTGCTATTTGGATCAACCAAAAATGTCCCTGGACATTCGTTTCCAGAGCCCTTCCCACTAATGTAAAGAGATTTCCCTAATTTTTAGAAACTGTTATGCAGTATCCAGAGTGCGGGTTACACCATAGTTTATTTGCCTCTCTTCCTGTTGATGGACATTTAGAATATTTCCGTCTTATTACCATTAGAAGGAACACTACACTGACCATCCTTGTGTGTGATTCTCTGTTATATGTACTAGCATCGCTTTGAAAATACTTGGGATCGATCCCTGAGTCGGTAATATCCCTGGAGGAGGGCATGGCAGCCCACTCCAGTATTCTTGACTGGGGAATCCCCATGGACAGAGGAGCCTGAGGGGCTACAGTCCATGGGGTTGCAGGGAGTCAGACATGACTGAAGCGACTTAGCACACACACACACATGCACTTGGAAATTTAATTACTGGGTCAAGGAAAGTGCACATTTTATATTTTGATAGATGCTGTCAAATCGTACCTCAAAACCTTTGTACAATGTACATTTCCAAAAATGAGTGTTCATTTCTTTACCTTGGCAACATGAATAGTATCAAACCCTTTAGTTTTCTTTAGTTAGTATGACTAAAAATATGTATCTTGTTATATTTCCCTAATGAATAAAAGTTGAGCATCTCTGTGCTTTATTTCCAATTTTGTGATCTATTCATATTTCTTAACTTCTACCATTTTTATAGATGATTTGATTGTAGGAGTTCTTCAAATATATTCTGACTCCTAATCCTGCTGCTGCTATATACATTGCAAATATTTTTCCTAATCTGTTATTTGTTTTCTAACTTTGGTACCGCAACCTTTTATGATAATACATTTAAATTTTATATAGTTAAACTTTTGAATCTGATTTCAGAAAGTCTTCCAAACCTCTATTGCTAATCCTTTATATTTTTATTCTTCTTTATGCATTTTTATCTTGCTTCACGTCTTACCATTTAGATCTTAAATCATCTCAATCTATTTATTTTTTTTTTTGTAAATAGTTTTATGCAAGGGTATTTTCATTATTCTTGACCCAAGCATTTACATAAACAAGTTTGAAGCTGTAAGATTAGTCTGTTTTTGGACTGTTCATCCAATACAGATGTGATGATAAAACACAAGTAAAATTTGCATTTCTATCAATATTAAAATTCTTTAGAGAGCGCCCATCTGTCTTTTAAATGGAGGATTCATGACACTTAGGACAGGGGAGTTTTTGATTGCTGTTCCTTTGGCTCTTTGTTCCCCATTTGGCTACAAGTAGGTGGAGTAGAACAATCTCTGAGCAGAAGCAGAAGAGCAGGCTTCTGATGATTCATACTTGGTGCGCCTTTCCAGAGAGCAGGGTCACCATTCATAGGAGGCCTTTGGATTCTTTCTCCACTGTGCTCTGGGCCAGCCCCTCTTTGAAATGTACACCATGCGAGACATAGGTCTTTTTTTATTCCCTGGGTTGGTTAATCTGGCTGACTTCCAAACTGCAGGACCATCACATATCTGGAGAACATATTATTTTTGGATTGCAAGCCAAGAGGATGACCCGGCCAGGGCCTGGGAGGGTCTGACAAGATCCCCCTAGGAGGCAGGGCTTTGAAAATGACTCCTGAAAAGAAGCAGCCTGGAGCCCAAAGTTCTAGCCGAGTCAGAAGTCGTCCGTGATTTCTTTACATCTTATTACCAATTCTGCCCTCACACTGGTGAGTTCAAACCCTTTCATATTCACTGTAATTGATTAAACTTTGTACTCAGGAAGGAGAACAATGAATAAAGTAAAAGCAGTCTGCAAGAATATTACACTAGAGACACTGTGCATGAAAAAGGACAAACTAAAAATGTAAGTGGGAGTAACATCTGTTTCCTCCTCTCTGACCCCATTTCCTACCCCCCACCCACATCTGCTCATTCAGCTCCAGCTACCAGCACCTTCTTGTTGCTCTGTGAATACGTTAGATGTGGGGGACATCGCCTCCCACCCTGCCAGTATTCTGGGCCTGCTCCTTCTCTTTTTTCAGTCCCTGCACACGGAGCCTGTTAGTGAGACCTCTAAGCACTGTCTATAATATAACACCTCTCTGGTCACCTGACCTGGGTTTGTGTCTCTTGTTGGGGCTTCCCTTGTAGCTCAGTTGGTAAAGAATACGCCTGCAATGCAGGAGAGCGGGGTTCGATCCCTGGGTTGGGAAGATCCCCCGGAGAAGGGAAAGGCTACCCCACTCCAGTATTCTGGCCTGGAGAATCCCATGGGCTATACAGTCTGTGGAGTCGCAGAGAGTGGGACACGACTGAGCAACTTTCACTCACTCACTCACTCTGTTGTGCTTTACACTTAGTTACAATGTGCATATTCACTTACTCACAGGGATTGCTGTCTGCTTCCCCCACTGGAATGTAAACTCTACATCTTTAGTACCTAGAACAGTACTTGGCACTCAGTGCATTTTTGTGCTGAAAAGAATGACTAGATTGAGGTTACTCTATTAAGATGTGGGGAAGGGAAGGCATCAAGTATTATCCTCTGATTCCTAAATCCATTCTTCTTAGGAGCCCTGAGGTATTGCATTTAAAATGAATATATCATTCAAGGATGAGGCAAATATGTTGGGTTGGCCAAAAAGTTTGTTCAGATTTTTTTGTGAGATGTTACAGAAAAACTCGAATGAGATTTTTGGCCAACCAATACTTTTAATGTATATTTTGTGTGTATGTTGTACTGTGCATCTAACTGGTGGCAGTTTAAAGGGCATGCTAAATTTGCTGCAATAAATGCTGTTGTCAGTACCTTTGGAATTTTGTGAGATCAGAAAGTGGAAACTAGGGGAGGCAGTGTTGCTATGATAGATTTCCTTGGTTTCTGGCTAGCCTGTACCTCCCTATGAGGCCATCCATGCAAATCTTTCTATTTCAGGCTCATTTTCAGTAAGGTGGACTTTTCATCAGGGATTTATCCTTTTGTGAATAATGGAATCAATAAAAGATTAGCAGGCTGTTCCTTGAAAACTAACAAATCAGCCACAGAGTGCATATGTAGGTAAAGGTAATACTTTTTCTTCTGTAGCACCTGCCTTCCAATAATTATGAATGTTATCTCTTCACCTTCACATATTGTTATGTGAAAAATAGAATCAACTATGCATATTGTATATCTACAGAGGGTCAAAAAGAACCCATGAGTGCTGCTGTCCTGTTTTTTTATATTTTGATAGAATATTTGAATCTTTTTATCATATAAAGTAAGAAAAAGGAAGTAAATAGTATTATATTGAAATCAAATTTATTTCTAAGTCCTGTCTTAAATTTGATGTTCTCAATGAGCTTATCCTGAGCCTGTCAAACAGTGGAACTTTTCTACATTAGAACAAGGAAATACTTTGGACTTTACTGAAAACACTTTCTGGCTTTGTATTCTAATGAACTATATAAGTGTCCCATTTGCTCTGTGAGACTGTGGTTTTAAAATTTATAGCTGCTTGGGATATGTTTTCAAAAAATTTTAAGTAAATGTTGAAAATGTCAGATTTATAATAGCATAAAATAAGATAAAATGGGATTTTTTTTTAAAAAAATTTGGCTATATTTAAGACACCAGGAATGTTTATCTAGAATAAAGAATATAGCATTCATCAAACTATATTACTAAATGCTGAAAAATAAGACTTCTTTTTGCCCTCAAATGATTCTGGTTAAAAAAACATTGAAATAAATATCTGGAATACCAGGGGAAAATTTCTCTTTCACAAAAAGAAAAGTAGTGAGCAAAATTACATTCTCTAAGCCAATTCATTGTGCTTTTCCTAAGAGTTCTCACTGCATAACTATGGCACAGGAGGAGGGCAAATATATGCAGAAAGACAAATGAATAGAAATTTTCCTTTGAGTGAACAATGCAATTACTAAAATTACCAAGATGAATATTTAAGCTTTATGAAAAATCCAATGTTTCCAGCTTGTATATGCACTAGTAACATGATTGCTAGAATTGTCGCATCCCATAAAATCTACTTTTACTAAATAGTGTAAAGAGTGAAGTAAGAATTAACTTGGATTATTTAATACATTATCTTATCTGTAATAGAGAGTTGTTTGCATTTTTTCTGAAATCCTTTTGCCTGTTTTTGAACAATTTAGTGTTCAGAATCATCAGTGAAGGCTTTCTTCTACAGCAATCATACTCAGGAATAGGTTAACTGATGCTTTCTTGGAAACTTTATTCCAAGCAGGGTTTGTAATGCTGTGGCTCTTTTGGTTCAATCTAAATCTCATCTGTTTCATAGTTTTACTGAAATGAGATACTTCTGGAGATTTATTGAGAGCCGGTCAATTCAGTGGGAATCCCTAGATACAGCAGCATCGCTACATGGTGCATGCAGAAGACACCACTCATTTTTGATGATTGTGAAATGAAGGGGAAATGGTTCCCAGAATGTAAGATGAGAGCCAGGGCTAAGGATGATTGTTTATGGAAAGCAGCACCCATAAAACTGTCAGAAAAATAACATCTCCTTTGAAGAAAAACTAAAAAGAAATTTTTTTAGCTTATCCCAATTTACATGACTTATGTGGTGGTCATTTCCAAGGCAGTATTCCTTCCCTCCTGTCCCAGAGGCAGCAGCTAAGTATTTGGATTGGTTGTAGAGTCCACAGAGTCACCAAGAGTTGGGTACAACTTAGTGACTGAACAGCAACAGCATAGAGCATATGAATTAATTTCTGAAAAGAGATACAGGAAAGAGTGACTTAGAAACTGGCATGATTTTCTCTTTCCTATCTAAATATTCATACACTTATTTTTCCCTCTGCCAGACACATGGTGTTGGATATCAGCCTATTACCAGGGACAATATCAGGATTGCACACTTTTTTCTGCATGTCATGCTTTTATATAGGGCATTGACTCTGGAAATAATCACCAACAATTACTACTGTTAGTTACATAGTATGACAGAGACCCTTCAACTATTATCCTTCCATGGCATTTTCATTACAAATCCCATTAAAATGTGATTTATTGTTTCAAGTACCCCATACATTATCCAGAATCGCTGCTCAAGGCTGATATTCTAAACCACTCCATAGCTTTCTTCTTGGTCTGTCAAGCAAAACTAAAGGTCTACTTCCAAAAATCTGTGTATGAGTTGTAGTTAAATAATGCCTATTGAATCTTTAAAAGAAACTAAACTCTTGCATGAAACTACCTTAAGTGGGGACTCCTGTTGATTATTTATTTCATTATTGTTGGCATTAACCAGCACAGCCACATTCTCTCAGGCCTTTTCCCCAGGTCTGAGTGTATCTGTAGAATATAAATTGTTTCAGGACAGGAGCTACATCTTTTGAAGGCACCGTTTTGATTTATATTATTTAATATCCATAGATGTAAAGTATTGTGATGATGAATGTAATGAAGATGAAACTAGATTTTATTTAATTCTAAAATTTATTGTGAGAATCATAACACTAGTGCTTTTAGTTTCAAGACCTCTCTGGCTCATGGATAATTTTATGAACTGTCTCAGAACTTCTTCCTTTGCCCTGATTAGTTCTGTGAGTGTGTGTGTATGTGTATATATGTGCAGTGGACACCAGGCTCAGTGTCTTGACAAAGGACAGAGCTTGGCAGGGACTCACCTAGAAAAGAACTTCTCAAAGTCCTGGATTTCCTCTAGCCCCTTGAAGGAGACCAGGCTCTCAGGCTGTGTGACCAATTGGGCTTGTGGAATCTCTCGATTTCTACCTATCTCGGTTCCTGATTGCGGTTGGTGGATGATAGGGAGCCCAGTTCCCAGCCATACTCCTCTGTGTGACTTTTCTTTTATTTGGCCCTGACCATAGGGCTTCCCTGGTAGCTCAGCTGGTAAAGAATCTGCTGGCAATACAGGAGACCCCAGTTCAATTCCTGGGTTGGGAAGATCTGTTGGAGAAGGGATCGGCTACCCACTCCAGTATTCTTGGGCTTCCTTGGTAGCTCAGCTAGTAAAGAATCCACCTGCAATGTAGGAGACCTGGGTTTGATCCCTGGGTCAGGAAGATCTCTTGAAGGAAACAGCTACCCACTCCAGTGTTCTGGCCTAGAGAATTCCATGGGCTGTATAGTCCATGGGGTTGCAAAGAATTGGACACAACTAAACGACTTTCACTTTCATAGGAAATAACAGACTGCCAGGCAAAGCTGCCTTCCTCACACCAGCCCTGGTGCATAGCTAATATATTTCCAAGTATCTGGAGGGAATACAGTTGAGGGCTCCAGCCCCCTGGCTGGCCATGCTCTCAACCATTTCTGCATTTCCAGCCTAGTCACCTCCATTTGGAGATCTTTCTATTAGGGGTCTTTGGCAGAAGCCACTCTCAGTTGCCTCTGCAGAGACCTCCTATCTAAGGGAGGAGGTGGGAAGCTTGAAAACACTTTTTCTCCATCTGACCCAGTACTTAGTACTTTTTCACTTCTAGCCCTTCCCTCTCCCTCTTCTTCCTGGCCCTCAGGTACATAAAAACCTGAAGAGCCTTTTATTTTGGACTCGGTTGGCAGTGATTCTCCATCTGGGCTTATCCCCCAGGCCCTGACATGGGGCTCATCCTTGGGGAAAAGTGGTACAGTGAGGGAGCTGGCACCTTCCCTGTTTGACCTTTCGCTTATTTGGCACTATAAATGATTAATGGCTTGACTGTTTCATTTTGAATTGTCACCTTACTTGACCCCTCTAACACCTGAGGCTCAAGCCCAGCTCACTCCAGCCCCTGACAGATGATATTACTTGGATGTAGCATCATCTCACCCAATTTCACATGAGACTTTTAACATCAGAATTTGAACCAGAAGTCTAGCCATCGAACCATATCTTGGGGTAGTATACAGAGCAGGGAATTCACCATTGATCATTGCTAGGACAACTGATTTTATAGGTGAAGCCAATCCTTAAACTCACTTTTGAACTGTCTTCCTTCATTTGTCTGTCATGGTTTACATTTCCTGCAATGTAGGTAGAAATTTTAACTAGTACTATCTTTAATTAAATAATAATATTCATTGAATGAATACTTTATGGCATATACTATGCTCTGCATATAGTAATAAAAATTATACAAGTTCTGTATAAAATATTGGAGCAAAATGTGGGTGCGTAATGCTTAAGAGCAGATGAATAGAGCATTATGCTTTCATGGACTGTAGCTCACTAGGCTTGTCTGGCCAGGCAAGAATATTGGAATAGGTAGCCATTTCCCTTCTCCAGGGGATCTTTCTGATCCAGGGATTGAACTCATGGGTCCTGCATCGCAGGCAGATTCTTTACCATCTGAGCCACCAGGAAAGCCCATAATGAACATTTGTTGAATGAATACTTTATGCCATACACTATGCTTGGCATATAGTAATAAAAATCTCACAAGTTCCATATAAAATATTGGAGCAAAATATAGGTGTGTCAGACTTTATTTTTCTGAGCTCCAAAATCACTGTAGATGGTGACTGCAGCCATGAAATTAAAAGACGCTTACTCCTTGGAAGGAAAGTTATGACCAACCTACATAGCATATTCAAAAGCAGAGACATCACTTTGCCAACAAAGGTTCGCCTAGTCAAGGCTATGGTCTTTCCTGTGGTCATGTATGGATGTGAGAGCTGGACTGTGAAGAAGGCTGAGTGCCAAAGAATTGATGCTTTTGAACTGTGGTGTTGGAGAAGACTCTTGAGAGTCCCTTGGACTGCAAGGAGATCCAACCAGTCCATTCTGAAGGAGATCAGCCCTGGGATTTCTTTGGAAGGAATGATGCTAAAGCTGAAACTCCAGTATTTTGGCCACCTCATGCGAAGAGTTGACTCATTGGAGAAGACTCTGATGCTGGGAGGGATTGGGGGCAGGAGGAGAAGGGGACGCCAGAGGATGAGATGGCTGGATGGCATCATTGACTCGATGGATATGAGTCTGAGTGTACTCCGGGAGTTGGTGATGGACAGGGAGGCCTGACGTGCTGTGGTTCATGGGGTCGCAAAGAGTCGGACACGACTGAGCGACTGATCTGATCTGATCTGAATGCTGGGAAAGATTGAGGGCAGGAAGAGAAGGGGACGACAGAGGTTGAGATGCTTGGATGGTATCACCGACTCAATGGACATGAGTTTGGGTAAACTCTGGGAGCTGGTGATGAACAGGGAGGCCTGGTGTGCTGTGGTTTGTGGGGCCACAAAGAGTTGGACACTACTGAGTGACTGAACTGAACTGAATGCTTAAAAGCAGATGAATAGAACATTATGGTTGCAGGAGATCATTTTCTTACAATAGTGAGGTGCTGACTAGTTGTTGGTGGATGTGGAGATGAATAGGTAGCTAGCAAAGACAGGGTGACTAGAAAATTTAGGTATCACTCTTCTGCTCATGTAGGAGGGAGTGCAGGGCATGGCCTTAATTTCACCATGTCTCCGAGATGTCAGATGGGAAGTAAGTCAGATTGGATGGATAAATGGAAGCAATATGGTAGGTATCAGAGACAGTCCTTGTAGTATGGAGAACTGTGCATGTTAATATGGAGTCATCCCAGCAAATCTCCAGCTGCTGCTGCTGCTAAGTCCCTTCAGTCGTGTCCAACTCTGTGCGACCCCATAGATGGCAGCCCACCAGGCTCCATTTCCTTTTCCAATGCCTGAAAGTGAAAAGTGAAAGTGAAGTTGCTCAGTCATGTTAGACTCTTAGCGACCCCATGGACTGCAGCCCACCAGGCTCCTCCGTCCATGGGATTTTCCAGGCAAGAGTTCTGGAGTCGGGTGCTATTGCCTTCTCCGAGCGAATCCCCTAAACAGATTCTAACCCTAAACCATCCACCTCAATCCTGTACATATAATCAGAAGCTGGTAGGCAAGGCAGCTAAGTTGCTGATTTATCTGATCTGATGAAAATTGACTTATAAACTGCAGCAGGAGGAGAACATTAATCACTTAGTTGTACAAGCTAGTAAGTGGGAAAAAAATTTGAGCAAGTATTGAGAAATCATTTATGACTGGCCCATCTGTTGAGTTAAAAGGTTATGGACTTTAAATATATTGAAATACAGCACTGCTGCTTTCTTTTTTGAGGTAGAAAGTTGAGAAAGACCATCGCTTCTATTGTAGAATGAGAACAACTAACTTAAATAGCAAAGAGCTAAAGAATCACAAGTGAATTAAAGTCTAGAAAGAGATCATGATCCTGCAGAGAAGGATACATGACTGCCCTCTTCTCTGGGGGACAGCAGAAGGAGGCACCAACTTACCCCCAACTGGATAGGAAGAAACCAGATGAACTTTTAATAAACATTTAACAATGCATGTTGATTGGTTTGTTGGATTAGACCATTGGTCAGAGAGCAAAGCCAAGTCTACCTCTCAATTCTTCCACTGAGAGTACAGAGGCAGCATGTTGCAGGCTGGGGGCAAAGTAGGAGAACTAAGACATTTCTCTTTGGCACATGGTGTCTTTGTAGCATTTAGGGCAATTGCATGAAAAAAAGGCTGAGCGCCAAAGAATTGATACTTTTGAACTGTAGTGCTGGAGAAGACTCTTGAAAGTCCCTTGAAGTGCAAGATCAAACCAGTCAATCCTACAGGAAGTCAACCCTGAATATTCATTGGAAGGACTGATGCTGAAGTTGAAACTCCAATACTTAGGCCACTTGATGCGAAGAGCCAACTTATTGGAGAAGACCCTGATGCTGGGAAAGACTGAGGGCAGGAGGAGAAGGAGGTGACAGAAGATGAGATGTTGGATGGCATCATCGACTTGATGGACATCAGTTTGAGCAAGCTCTGGGAGATAGTGAAGGACAGGGAAGCCTGGTGCACCATAGTCCATGGGGTCTCAAAGAGTCGGACAGGGCTTAACAAGTGAATGACAACAACAAATGACATGTAGTTTGCCAGAGGCTGGAGGCAGGGCCAGAGAACTGAGAGAAATCCCTTTGGCATATCAAGTATTTACTGACTGCAACACAACGGCTCACTGAAGATTAGGGGAAGAACAGTAGGGTGGAGAAGGAATTTCATGGTTGGGGTGGGAGAACAAAGGGACTCCACAGAGGTCTTAAAAGCTGTTGGATAGATAATAAAGCATAGAGAGACCTTTGAATCATTGCTTGTGTTCACATCACAATCCCTGATCTTGCCACTGAAATATTCTAAATTATTGGTGACTAGGATTTAAATACAGCTACAACAAATCCAAACTCAACTACAAACTAAATGAACTCCGCCTGGAACTGGCACACCATCACTTTTGTTGCATTCTGTTGATTAAAGCCAGTTTGCAAAGCCAGCACAGATTTGAGGATAAGATCATCTCCATCTCAGTGTGAGGAGTGATGAACATGTACAGAGAGGATAGGAATTGTTCAGTTCAGTTCAATTCAGTCCCTCAGCTCAGTCCTTTCTGACTCTTTGCGACCCCATGAACTGCAGCACACGAGGCCTCCCTGTCCATTACCAACTCCTGGAGTTCACTCAAACTCATGTGCATCGAGTCGGTGATGCCATCCAGCCATCTCATCCTCTGTCGTCCCCTTCTCTTCCTGCCCCCAATCCCTTCCAGCATCAGAGTCTTTTCCAATGAGTCAACTCTTCGCATGAGGTAGCCAAAGTACTGGAGTTTCAGCTTGAGCATCAGTCGTTCCAAAGAATATCTAGGACTGATCTCCTTTAGAATGGACTGGTTGGATCTCCTTGCAGTCCAAGGGACTCTCAAGTGTCTTCTCCAACACCATAGTTCAAAAGCATCAATTCTTCAGTGCTCAGCTTTCTTCACAGTTCAACTCTCACATCCATACATGACCTCAGGAAAAACCATAGCCTTGACTAGACAGACCTTTGTTGGCAAAATAATGTCTCTGCTTTTGAATATGCTATCTAGGTTGGTCATAACTTTTCTTCCAAGGAGTAAGCGTCTTTTAATTTCATTGCTGCAGTCACCATCTACAGTGATTTTGGAGCCCAGAAAAATAAAGCCTGTCACTATTTCCATTGTTTCCCCATCTATTTGCCATGAAGTGATGGGACCAGATGCCATGTTATTAGTTTTCTGAATGCTGAGCTTTAAGCCAACTTTTTCACTCTCCTCTTTCACTTTCATCAAGAGGCTTTTTAGTTCCTCTTCACTTTCTGCCATAAGGGTGGTGTCATCTGCATATCTGAGGTTATTGATATATCTTCCGGCAATCTTGATTCCAGCTTGTGCTTCTTCCAGTCCAGCGTTTCTCATGATGTACTCTGCATAGAAGTTAAATAAGCAGGGTGACAATATACAGCCTTGATGTACTCCTTTTCTTATTTGGAACCAGTCTGTTGTTCCATGTCCAGTTCTAACTGTTGCTTCCCGACCTGCATATAGGTTTCTCAAGAGGCAGGTCAGGTGGTCTGGTATTCCCATGTCTTTCAGAATTTTCCACAGTTTATTGTGATCCATACAGTCAAAGGCTTTGGCATAGTCAATAAAGCAGAAATAGATGTTTTTCTGGAAATCTCTTGCTTTTTTTGATGATCCAGCAGATGTTGGCAATTTGATCTTTGGTTCCTCTGCCTTTTCTAAAACCAGCCTGAACATCTGGAAGTTCATGGTTCACAAATTGCTGAAGCCTGGCTTGGAGAATTTTGAGCATTACTTTACTAGCGTGTGAGATGAGTGCAATTGTGAGGTAGTTTGAGCATTCTTTGGCATTGCCTTTCTTTGGGATTGGAATGACAACTGACCTTTTCCAGTCCTGTGGCCACTGCTGAGTTTTCCAAATTTGCTGGCATATTGAGTGCAGCACTTTCACAGCATCATCTTTCAGGATTTGAAATAGCTCAATTGGAATTCCATCACTTCCATTAGCTTTGTTCATAGCGATGCTTTCTAAGGCCCATTTGACTTCACATTCCAGGATGTCTGGCTCTAGGTCAGTGATCACACCATTGTGATTATCTTGGTCGTGAAGATCTTTTTTGTACAGTTCTTCTGTGTATTCTTGCATTTGTAGATTAGTTAGGGACTTAAGCAATATATCTATAATAATCCCTGGTTTTAAGAATGAACAATAAATTTTAAGAATAATCCAGAATAAATAGAAAATATTTCAAAGGAAATGATAATGAAAATGCAACCTGTCAAAATTTGTGGAATGTAGCTAGCATGTTACTTAGAGAAAAATTTGTAGTTAAATGCTTATATTAGATAAGTATGTTTTAGTAGCTCAGTCGTGTCCGACTCTTTGTGACCCAATGGACTGTAGCCCACCAGGCTCCTCTGTCCCTGGAATTCTCCAGGCAAGAATACTGGAGTGCTTTGCCATTCCTGTCTCCAGGGGATCTTCCTGACCTAGGGATCGAATCCAGGTCTCCCACATTGCAGGCAGATTATTTACTATCTGAGCCCCCAGGGAAGCCCACAAGGTTTAAAATGAATCTTCTAAGTTTCCTACTTAAAAATGCAGAAAAACAAGAGCAAATCAAATGTAAACTAAGAAGAAGAAAAATGTTAGTCCCTCAGTTGTGTCTGTCTCTTTGTAATCTCATGGACTGTAGCCCACTATGCTCTTCTATCCAGGGAATTCTCCAGGCAAGAATACTGGAGTGGGTTCTTTACCGTCTAAGCCACTAAGAAGAAGAAAGTAATTTACAAAAATACACGCAAAAACCAATAAAATATAAAGTGGACCAACAATAGAGAAATTTAACGAAGAAACAAAAGCCAAAAGCTAGTTCTTCAAGAAGATTAGGAAAATCAATAAAACTCCCTAACAAACAGCTCAAAAGAAAAAAAGCGGATGCCCTCCCACAAATTATCAATACAAAAATTGAAAATAGAACATCACTGAAAGAAAAATAAAGAGATGTTATAAACAACTTTATGCTGGTAATTTTGATATTCAGGTAAAATCAGTAAATTCTTTGACAGACACATACTATTAAAACTGATACAAGAAGAAGCAATATCTGAATAGCTTCATATCAATGAAAGAAACTGAATTTGTAATCTATCACCAGAAAAATGCCAGGACCATATATCTTCACTGATGAATCCTATCAAACATCTAAGGAAGAGAACTACTGATCTTACATAAACTTTTTCAAAATACAGTGGAGGAGAAAACACTTTCTAACTTGTGTTTTGAGCATTTCCAAATACCAAAACTGGAGAAGGACATTTCAGGATAAAGAAAATATAGACAATTATCTCTCATGAGCACAGACACAGAAATCTTCAGTATAATATTAGCAAATAAAGTCCAACAATATATAAAAATATATTCCATTAAAACATGCTATGGCCATTTATTAAAATCAAGGTAAATGTCATCATGTTATTGTAAACTAGTTGCAAAATGATTAACATAATAGAAACTCTTCATGATAATACAAATGCCTTTCAGGTAGAACTTCAAGTTACTAGGTGAGATTTTTAACTTGTCAAAGTCAGGCTGTTACCTTCATGATGGCAAATGTTTAAACAGTTTGAATAGTGTTACTTTAAAATCAACCTCCCTCCCCATCTATTATCCATGTGTCTATCATCTATCTATCTAGTTAACATTATTCCCTTTTCTTTAATCATGCTATTGTTATTTACTGACAAGTTTTAGTAGACTTTCAGTTTAGTTCAGTCAATCAGTTGTGTCTGACTCTTTGTGACCCCATGAATCTCAGCACGCCAGGCCTCCCTGTCCATTACCAACTCCCAGAGTTGACTCAAACTCATGTGCATCGAATAGGTGATGCCATCCAGCCATCTCATCCTCTGTCGTCCCCTTCTCCTCCTGCCCCCAATCCCTCCCAGCATCAGAGTCTTTTCCAGTGAGTAAACACTTCGCATGAGGTGGCCAAAGTACTGGATATTCAGCTTTAGAATCATTCCTTCCAAAGAAATCCCAGGGCTGATCTCCTTCAGAATGGACTGGTTGGATGTCCTTGCAGTCCAAGGGACTCTCAAGAGTCTTCTCCAACACCACAGTTCAAAAGCATCAATTCTTCAGTGTGCAGCTTTCTTCACAGTCCAACTCTCACATCCATACATGACTACTGGAAAAACCATAGCCTTGACTGGACGGACCTTTGCTGGCAAAGTAGTGTCTCTGCTTTTTAATATGCTATCTAGGTTGGTCATAACTTTCCTTCCAAGGAGTAAGCGTCTTTTAATTTCATGGCTGCAGTCACCATCTGCAGTGATTTTGGGGCCGCCAAAAATAAAGTTTGACACTTTCCACTGTTTCCCCATCTATTTCCCATGAAGTGATGGGACCAGATGCCATGATCTTAGTTTTCTGAATGTTGAGTTTTAAGCTAACTTTTTCACTCTCCTCTTTTGCCTTCATCAAGAGGCTTTGTAGTTCCTCTTCACTTTCTGCCATAAGGGTGGTGTCATCTGCATCTCTGAAGTTATTGATATATCTCCTGGCAATCTTGATTCCAGCTTGTGCTTCTTCCAGTCCAGCATTTCTCATGATGTAGTCTGCATAGAAGTTAAATAAGCAGGGTGACAATATACAGCCTTGACATACTCTTTTTTCTATTTGGAACCAGTCTGTTGTTCCATGTCCAGTTCTAACTATTGCTTCCTGACCTGCATACAAATTTCTCAAGAGGCAGATCAGGTGGTCTGGTATTCCCATGTCTTTCAGAATTTTCCATAGTTTATTGTGATCCACACAGTCAAAGGCTTTGGCATAGTCAATAAAGCAGAAATAGATGTTTTCCTGGAACTCTCTTGCTTTTTCCATGATCCAGCGGATGTTGGCAATTTGATCTTTGGTTCCTCTGCCTTTTCTAAAACCAGCCTGAACATCTGGAAGTTCATGGTTCACGTATTGTTGAAGCCTGGCTTGGAGAATATTGAGCATTACTTTACTAGCGTGTGAGATGAGTGCAATTGTGCAGTAGTTTGAGCTTTCTTTGGCATTGCCTTTTTTGGGATTGGAGTAAAAATTGATCTTTTCCAGTCCTGTGGCCACTGCTCAGTTTTCCAAATTTGTTGGCATATTGAGTGCAGCACTTTCACAGCATCATCTTTCAGGATTTGAAATAGCTCAAATGGAATTCCATCACCTCCACTAGCTTTGTTCGTAGTGATGCTTTCTAAGGCCCACTGGACTTCACATTCCAGGATGTCTGGCTCCAGGTTAGTGATCACACCATCATGATTATCTGGGTCGTGAAGATCTTTTTTGTACAGTTCTTCTGTGTATTTCTGCCATCTCTTCTTAATATCTTCTGCTTCTGTTAGGTCCATACCATTTCTGTCCTTTATTGTGCACAACTTTGCATGAAATGTTCCCTTGGTATCTCTAATTTTCTTGAAGAGATCTCTAGTCTTTCCCATTCTGTTGTTTTCCTCTATTTCTTTGCATTGATCGCTGAGGAAGGCTTTCTTATCTCTTCTTGCTATTCTTTGGAACTCTGCCTTCAGATGTTTATATCTTTCCTTTTCTCCTTTGCTTTTCGCTTCTCTTCTTTTCACAGCTATTTGTAAGGCCTCCCCAGACAGCCATTATGTTTTTTTTTTTTTTTGCATTTCTTTTCCATGGGAATGGTCTTGATCCCTGTCTCCTGTACAATGTCACGAACCTCAGTCAGGCACTTTATCTATCAGATCTAGACCCTTAAATCTATTTCTCACTTCCACTGTATAATCATAAGGGATTTTATTTAGGTCATACCTGAATGGTCTAGTGGTTTTCCCTGCTTTCTTCCATTTCAGTTTGAATTTGGCAATAAGGAGTTCATGGTCTGAGTCACAGTCAGCTTCTGGTCTTGTTTTTGTTGACTGTATAAAGCTTCTCTATCTTTGACTGCAAAGAATATAATCAATCTGATTTTGGTGTTGAGCATCTGGTGATGTCCATGTGTAGAGTCTTCTCTTATGTTTTTGGAAGAGGGTGTCTGCTATGACCAGTGCATTTTCTTGGCAAAACTCTATTAGCCTTTGCCCCACTTCATTCTGTATTCCAAGGCCAAATCTGCCTATTACTCCAGGTGTTTCTTGACTTCCTACTTTTGCATTCCAGTCCCCTCTAATGAAAAGGACATCTTTTGGGAGTGTTAGTTCTAAAAGGTCTTGTCATCTTCATAGAACCGTTCAACTTCAGCTTCTTCAGTGTTACTGTTTGGGGCATAGACTTGGATTATTGTGATATTGAATGTTTTGCCTGGAAATGAAGAGAGATCATTCTGTCATTTTTGAGATTGCATCCAAGCACTGCATTTCAGACTCTTTTGTTGACCATGATGGCTACTCCATTTCTTTTGAGGGATTCCTGCCCGCAGTAGTAGATATAATGGTCATCTGAGTTAAATTCACCCATTCCAGTCCATTTTAGTTCGCTTATTCCTAGAATGTCGATGTTCACTCTTGCTATGTCTTGTTTGACCACTTCCAATTTGCCTTGATTCATGGACCTGACATTCCAGGTTCCTATGCAATATTGCTCTTTACAGCATTGGACCTTGCTTCTATCACCAGTCACATCCACACCTGGGTATTGTTTTTGTTTTGGCTCCATCCCTTCATTCTTTCTGGAGTTATTTCTCCACTGATCTCCAGTAGCATATTGGGCACCTACCGACCTGGGGAATTCCTCTTTCAGTATCCTATCATTTTGCCTTTTCATACTGTTCATGGGGTTCTCAAGGCAAGAATACTGAAGTGGTTTACCATTCTTTTCTCCAGTGGACCACATTCTGTCAGACCTCTCTACCATGACCTGCCCGCCTTGAGTGGCCCAGCGGGCATGGCTTGGTTTCATTGAGTTAGACAAGGCTGTGGTCCTAGTGTGATTAGATTGACTAGTTTTCTATGAGTATGGTTTCAGTGTGTCTGCCCTCTGATGCCCTCTTGCAACACCTACTGTCTTACTTGGGTTTCTCTCACCTTGGGCATGGGATCTCTTCACGGCTTCTCCAGCAAAGCGCAGCCACTGCTCCTTACCTTGGACGAAGGGTATCTCTTCACTGCTGCCCCTTCTGATCTTGAACGTGGAATAGCTCCTCTAGGCCCTCCAGCGCCCGCGCAGCCACCGCTTCTTGGAGGTGGGGTTGCTCCTCCCTGCTGCTGCCCCTGGCCTCCGGTGTGGGGTAGCGCCTCTCCGTTGCCGCCCCTGACCTCGGACGTGGGGTAGCTCCTCTCCGCCGTTACTGCGCTGTCACAGCCTGGCACTCTTGGCCGCTGCCCCTGACCTCGGACGTGAGGTAACTCCTCTTGGCCGCCTCCTATCGGGCATGGAGTCCTCCCGGCTTCTGCCCCTGACCTCGGACGTGGGGTAGCCGCCTGCGCTAAATGCGTCGGTCGCAGCCACCCGCCGGCAGTAGAAGACTTTATCTTCCTCCATAAATGTGTCTTAGAATGTGCTGATCCTTAATTCTGTGACCTCTACAGCCGGGCCTTGCACAGCCTTATTGGTCCAGTTATGTGCGGTGCTACCAGAGTGAATTGCTTTGAACCTGCTTTTGTTGATATTGATTTTGTTGATATTAGTTTTGTTCCCAAACTAACCTCTTTGATTTCAGACACTTTAAGAAGGCTGTGGATCTTAACTATAGATAGTCTCGAAGAGATAAACATAGTTTATGTGATTCGTTGCAAAGCAAACATCCCTGAGTAAAGCAGCTGCTCAGAAACATTTTCTCTGTGCTCTTGTGAGGATCCTTCCCCCTCTTATCTATTATCTGTTTATCTGTCTTCTGTTTGTGTGTTGGTCTGTCTCGTCACCCATTTACCAATCCATTCATTCTCACTGTCTTTAATGCATTCATGTTTATTTACCCTACACATTTTCTTTTCCTTCTCCTTTCTTTTGTTGAGATATCTATAGCTATATGTCTCTCTATACAGATACACACACTCACACAAACACACACATGCACACAGTTCTCCATATTTGCTGGTTCTGCATTTATGGATTCAGCCAACCATGGATTGAAAATATATTTAAAAAAAAAATCTGAAAAGTTCTAAAGAACAAAACTTGAATTTGCTGCATGCCAGCAACAATTTACAATATCATTTCCATTTTATTTACTAGTTATGTAGCATACTGTATTAGGCATTATAAGTCAAGAAGCAACAATTAGAACTGGACATGGAACAGCAGACTGGTCCCAAATCAGGAAAGGAGTACATGAAAGCTGTATATTGTCACCCTGCTTATTTAACTTATATGCAGAGTACATCATGAGAAACGCTGGACTGGAGGAAGCAGAAGCTGGAATCAAGATTGCCAGGAGAAATATCAATAACCTCAGATATGCAGATGACACCACCCTTATGGCAGAAAGTGAAGAGGAACTAAAAAGCCTCTTGATGAAAGTGAAAGAGGAGAGTGAAAAAGTTGGCTTAAAGCTCAGCATTCAGAAAACTAAGATCATGGCATCTGGTCTCATCACTTCATGGGAAATAGATGGGGAAACAGTGGAAACAATGGCCGACTTTACTTTTTTGGGGCTCCAAAATCACTGTAGATGGTGACTGCAGCCATGAAATTAAAAGACGCTTACTCCTTGGAAGAAAAGTTATGACCAGTCTAGACAGCATATTAAAAAGCAGACATTACTTTGCCAACAAAAGTCCATCTAGTTAAAGCTATGGTTTTTCCAGTAGTCATGAATCGATGTGAGAGTTGGACTATAAAGAAAGCTGAGTGCTGAAGAATTGATGCTTTTGAGCTGTGGTGTTGGAGAAGACTCTTGAGAGTCCCTTGGACTGCAAGGACATCCAACCAGTCCATTCTGAAGGAGATCGGCCCTGGGATTTCTTTGGAAGGAATGATGCTAAAGCTGAAACTCCAGTACTTTTGCTACCTCATGCGAAGAGTTGACTCATTGGAGAAGACTCTGATGCTGAGAGGGATTGAGGGCAAGAGGAGAAGGGGATGGCAGAGGATGAGATGGCTGGATGGCATCACCGCCTCGATGGACATGAGTTTGAGTAAACTCTGGGAGTCGGTGATGGACAGGGAGGCCTGGTGTGCTGCAGTCCATGGGGTCACAAAGAGTCAGAGATGACTGAGCGACTGAACTGAACTGAGGTATTATAAGTAATCCAGAGATAATTTTAAGTATACAGGTGGTGTATACAGATGATCTGCAAACAGGATACCATTTTATAAAAGGGACATGAGTATCCTGGGATTATGGTATCTGTGGAGGTCCTAGAACCAAACCCCAGAGATACTAAGGGATTGCCTGCCACCTCCACTCATATATGAGAACATTCTCAGTAGGAAAACTTTATGTCTTAGAAGCAACCCTGGAAGTTTAATATCACCTATGCTATATATTTTTTATTTTTATTTTTCCTTTCCTCCTTCCTTTTTGCCCCTCTTTTCCCTTCTCCCCATGTTCTCTCTTTGTCTCTTCTTTTTGTGGGAATAAACACTCTGGGATTCTGGTATGTGAGAATTTCTAGCTACTTACATTTCAGTTTTCTAAGAGAGCTATATATTATATAGTATGTGCTGTTTCATCAATTTATTTAACCATAGATTTTTTTTTTGAGGGGATATTTTGTGGAAACAATTTTATATGGAAAAATTGGGACATTCTGGTCTATTTTATTAAAAATTCCATTCTCTTTGCTTTTAAGATATTTTTCAATAATAAAAGCAAAGTAAGTTTTCATTATAAATGACATTTTTACAAATGTATGAATTTACAAGTTAACAGTTCTCTTACATTTTAACTAAATGGATGCTTCATGAAAGAGAGGGCCATGTCTGTCTGAGTCACTGTTATATCCTCCTGTCCAGCACATTGCTGGGTACTGAGTAGGCCCTAAGTAAATATGTGTTGCATTTTCTAAACTGGCACAAACATATTAGGCATGTCTATTAATCAGAAGCTAAAATATATTTGCAACTATTCTGCATTTATATGTGGTATAGTTCTTAATCAGTGACTCACAATGAATTCATAGTCAGTCTATGTAATATGAAAGTCCCTGCTTAACATAGATGTAATCCAAGGCTTTAGCCTGAATTATTATAAGAATTTATGAATATATTCTCAGAAGCAATGGACTACTCAGAATCTCCCTCCCTATAAAATAGCATTACTAATATAGGGACCCAGGATTCTATTTTATGCAAGAGTTTTAGGTTCACCTGCTATTTATCTGCATCGTTCATGCTACAGGCAGTGGTAACTCTTCGGTCATTCAGGAAAAATATTACAGACTTTCAAATCACAGACCTAAATAATTGCTGTTCTGTCTATAGGGGGAATCAGTGTTGGCAGCTGCCTTCTAATTTAAAAACCACATTACCCTGTACTACTGTCTATGGCAAATCATAATTTGAATTTATTTTGGTAACTAGTTCTTTAAATTTGAAAACAAATTCATGGAAGCTATTAAAGGTTCAAATAGCATGGCAGACAGTACAACAAAAATAAATCTAAAAAAAAAAAAAAAAAGTCTAGATTCTGCAGTTCCTTGCAAGGGGCACAGGTTCGATCCTGTTTTGAGGAACTAAGATACCACATATTATGCAGTACAGCCACAAGTTAAAAAAACAGTCTAGAGACCCCTACCCATATATCTCCCCCTTTCCAGATGCAAATGCTCTAACAATTTCCTGTGTTTCCTTACAGAATATTTTGATGACAAATTTTTAGCTTCCAAGATTGTTTTTTAGTAGACAGTTAAACAAAGACATGTAGCTGCTGCTGCTGCTAAGTTGCTTCAGTCGTGTCCAACTCTGTGCGACCCCATAGACAGCAGCCCACCAGGCTCCTCCATCCCTGGGATTCTCCAGGCAAGAATACTGGAGCGGGTTGCCATTTCCTTCTCCAATGCATCAAAGTGAAAAGCGAAAAGTGAAAGTGAAGTCGCTCAGTCGTGTCCGACTCGTAGCGACCCCATGGACTGCAGCCTACCAGGCTCCTCCATCCATGGGATTTTCCAGGCAAGAGTACTGGAGTGGGGTGCCATTGCCTTCTCCAAGACATGTAGAGAAAGCATGTAACACAAGATCATTTAAAAAAAGAAAAAAGAGAAAGAAAATAGTCCTCTTGATTCCATATGGGCTTCCCTGGTGGCTCAGACAGTAAAGAATCTTGCCTGCAACTCAGGAGACACAGGTTCGATCCCTGGGTCGGGAAGATCCCCTGGAGAAGGAAATGGCAACCCTCTCCAGTACTATTGCCTGGAGAATTACATGGACAGAGGAGCCTGGTGTGCTGCAGTCCATGGAGTTGCAGAGTTGGACATGACTGAGTGACTGACACATATTGTTTACATGTATCAAAATGGGAAATAGAGATTAAAATACACACATGCATTTGCACCCCATATTCTCCATGGTGTTGCTGACAATCCCAGCCTATCTTTAGTGACTGCAAAAGTGTGAAATGGATGGTTTCTTGGCTATTGCCCTGGTGGTCTGTCATTTGAACACCCCTCCTAAGAAGGAGCCATGTTAAAAAAAATTCCCTACTTCACTGGTAACTGTCTTGCTTTTTTTTTTTTTTTTTAATGGATAAAGGATATTCTCAAAATGATAATGGCAGGTGGGTGATACACATTTGGAACTGGGCAAGTCTGTGTGGGCTTTCTTTAACCAATTCATAATGGGACCACTTTATCTCCCAGGGGTCATTTGACAATGTGTCTGGAAACATTGTCGACTGTCATGACTGGGGGTGGGTGAGCATTGCTGGCCCCAAGTGGGCAGAGGCCAGGGATGCTGCACATCCTTTGAGGCAGAGGACAGCCTCTCCAAACAAAGAGTCATCCAGTTTAGGATGCAATACTGCTAAAGTTGAAGAACTCTGCTTTAATTTAGCTGTTTTGCCATTTTTTTCTTTTGGGGACAATAATTTTCATTCAGAGAAACAACTCAAAATAAGCAATCATGTCAACAGCAATAAAATTCTCTGCAGTTTTCCACTGGGTTTACAGTTCAGGTTCTTGAACCTCAGAACATAATGGGAGAGCTTGGTGTCTTACTAGTTCATCCAGAAAATAATTTTTCTTATAGCATTATCTACCCTTAGCCTTTCCTCCTTTTTTTTTTTTTTTAAATATCTTTTCTGATTATATTGCCAATGGGAAAAAGCCCAACATATTGCAGGGAGATGAAACTTGAGTAGTAAAGAATAATAGCAAATAACTGTTCTATATCTGTTCGAAAAATAGTAAAAAAAATAGAGAGCATGTCCCTTGTTCATTTTCCTTTGCTGAGTTTTATTACCAGCTACTTTTAATCTTGTTTAACCAGAATCTTTACACAGATACCCTATTTCAGTTAAAACTTGCTACATAAAATCCCTCTTAGGGTGAAGCCTGACCACTGTGTTCTGGTGGGATAATTGTATTTAATCTGCTCATTTCTGAATGTCATCACGGATTAAAGTGTGTAAAAAATTAAATACTGTTAGGTTACGTTGACTCTAGGTTAGAAGATTTTTGACCCATAGTAAATCCTGCCTTTGCTTCATTTTGGAGCATTTTGTTGGCCTAAAGGAAAGTGTGGAATATCAAACATCTAAAGTTAGTGAAGCTAATTAGGTTGTTGGATCTGAAATAAAGTGGTTTAGATGGTGTGGAATACAGTCACTTCAGCTGTTGATGAGGAAGTGGAGACTCCAACAGGTAAGTGGCTGGCTCTGGGTCACAGGACAGTGGGGATCCTGAGGCTAGAGTTCAGCTCCCCTGTGCTCCCCCACCTCATCTGAGTCCACTGCTCTTTTGGTGCTATTTCTGTGCAGTAATTCATGATTATCACCGTGTGACCAGAGCTGCCCAAAGTGAAATATGCCAAGGCCAGACCATAATATCTTGTATATATTCATCATTTTAGACTCTTCAAGCTACGTTCACATAGTGTATTATCTCACATCAGAAACAAACTTATTACATAAACAGAATAAGAATTATTTCAGTTGATCAGAAGAAAATGGAGGTACTAAGTAATTTATGTGAAAGTGGCTCAATTGTGTCTGACTCTTTGCAACTTGAATTCTCCAGGCCAGAACACTGGAGTGGATAGCCTTTCTCTTCTCCTGGTGATGTCCCCAACCTAGGGATCAAACCCAGGTCTTCTGGATAGCAGGTAGATTCTTTACCAGCTGAGCCACAAGGGAAGCCCAAGGATACTGGAGTAGGGAGCCTGTCTCTTCTCTAGTGGATCTTCCTGACCCAGGAATTGAACTGGGGTCTCCTGTATTGCAGGCAGATTCTTTACCAACTGAGCTATCAGGGAAGCCATTTATTTAATTTATGTGAAGCCTTTAATTTAATTTAATTTAATTTATGTGGAGTTAAATAATAATAAGGCATAGACCTAGATGTCCCAGTTCAGGTCTCTCCTCTCCAGTTCCCTGCAGGTTTATGATAGAGGCAGGTATTTTCATACCATTCTGCACTGGTATGAAAATAGCTGCTCTCTTTTGGTTGCATACTGTGTGTCTGCTACTGTGCAAAGTATGTGTGTTTGCCCGTTTATCTTACACAATAGCTCTAAAAGGTTTGATTTTTCATCTTATTTGCATGATGAATAATTTGAGGTTTAGTTAGGTTTGGTAACCTGCTTAAGTTTACACCATTAATAAGTTTACACTAAGATTTGTTTATTTCCAGAGTACATATATGAACAATTATACTGTACTACCAGTGTTATTCAGTATGATTTTTCCTTTTTTTGATAAAATATATTTATATGGTATGCTAGGTCTTAGTCGGAGAAAGCAATGACACCCCACTCCAGTACTTTTGCCTGGAAAATCCCATGGATGGAGGAGCCTGTTAGGCTCAGTCCATGGGGTTGCTGAGGGTCGGGCACGACTGAGTGACTTCACTTTCACTTTTCACTTTCATGCATTGGAGAAGGAAATGGCAACCCACTCCAGTGTTCTTGCCTGGAGAATCCCAGGGACGGGGGAGCCTGGTGGGCTGCTGTCTATGGGGTCATACAGAGTCAGACACGACTGAAGCGACTTAGCAGTAGGTCTTAGTTGTGGCACATGGGATTTTTTTAAAAATTTGTACAGCATGTGGAATCTTTAGTTGTGGCATGTGGAATCTCAGTTCTTGACTAGGGATTGATTGTGTCTGATTCCAAAGAATAGCAAGAAGAGATAAAAAAGCCTTCTTCAGCGATCAATGCAAAGAAATAGAGGAAAACAACAGAATGGGAAAGACTAGGGATCTCTTCAAGAAAATCAGAGATACCAAAGGAACATTTCATGCAAAAATGGGCTCAATAAAGGACAGAAATGGTATGGACCTAACAGAAGCGGAAGATATTAAGAAGAGGTGGCAAGAATACACAGAAGAACTGTACAAAAAAGATCTTCACGAGCCAGATAATCATGATGGTGTGATCACTGACCTAGAGCCAGACATCTTGGAATGTGAAGTCAAATGGGCCTTAGAAAGCATCACTACGAACAAAGCTAGTGGAGGTGATGGAATTCCAGTGGAGCTATTCCAAGTCCTGAATGATGATGCTGTGAAAGTGCTACACTCAATATGCCAGCAAATTTGGAAAACTCAGCAGTGGCCACAAGATTGGAAAAGGTCAGTTTTCATCCCAATCCCAAAGAAAGGCAATGCCAAGGAGTGCTCAAACTACCGCACAATTGCACTCATCTCACACGCTAGTAAAGTAATGCTCAAAATTCTCCAAGCCAGGCTTCAGCAATATGTGAACCGTGAACTTCCTGATGTTCAAGCTGGTTTTAGAAAAGGCAGAGGAACCAGAGATCAAATTGCCAACATCCGCTGGATCATGGAAAAAGCAAGAGAGTTCCAGAAAAACATCTATTTCTGCTTTAAGAATGCTCAAACTACTGCACAACTGCGCTCATCTCACACGCTAGTAAAGTAATGCTCAAAATTCTCCAAGCCAGGCTTCAGCAATTCGTGAACGATGAACTTCCAGATGTTCAAGCTAGTTTTAGAAAAGGCAGAGGAACCAGAGATCAAATTGCCAACATCTGCTGGATCATGGAAAAAGCAAGAGAGTTCCAGAAAAAACATCTATTTCTGCTTTACTGACTATGCCAAAGCCTTTGACTGTGTGGATCACAATAAACTGTGGAAAATTCTAAAAGAGATGGGAATACCAGACCACCTGATCTGCCTCTTGAGAAATTTGTATGCAGATCAGGAAGCAACAGTTGGAACTGGTCATGGAACAACAGACTGGTTCCAAATAGGAAAAGGAGTACGTCAAGGCTGTTTATTGTCACCCTGTTTATTTAACTTATATGCAGAGTACATCATGAGAAACGCTGGGCTGGAAGAAACACAAGCTGGAATTAAGATTGCCGGGAGAAATATCAATAATCTTTGATATGCAGATGGTACCACCCTTATGGCAGAAAGTGAAGAGGAACTACAAAGTCTCTTGATGAAAGTGAAAGTGGAGAGTGAAAAAGTTGGCTTAAAGCTCAACATTCAGAAAACGAAGATCATGGCCTCTGGTCCCATCACTTCATGGGAAATAGATGGGGAAACAGTGGAAACAGTGTCAGACTTTATTTCTCTGGGCTCCAAAATCACTGCAGATGGTGATTGCAGCCATGAAATTAGAAGACGCTTACTCCTTGGAAGGAGAGTTATGACCAACCTAGATAGCATATTCAAAAGCAGAGACATTACTTTGCCAACAAAGGTTCGTCTAGTCAAGGCTACGGTTTTTCCTGTGGTCATGTATGGATGTGAAAGTTGGACTGTAAAGAAGGCTGAGCACTGAAGAATTGATGCTTTTGAACTGTGGTGCTGGAGAAGACTCTTGAGAGTCCCTTGGACTGCAAGGAGATCCAATCAGTCCATTCTGAAGGAGATCAGCCCTGGGATTTCTTTGGAAGGAATGATGCTAAAGCTGAAACTCCAGTACTTTGGCCATCTCATGTAAAGAGTTGACTCATTGGAAAAAACTCTGATGCTGGGAGGGATTGAGGGCAGGAGGAGAAGGGGAGGACAGAGGATGAGATGGCTGGGTGGCATCACCATGAGACTCAATGGATGTGAGTCTCAGTGAACTTTGGGAGTTGGTGATGGACAGGGAGTCCTGGCGTGCTGTGATTCATGGGGTCACAAAGAGTCGGACACGACTGAGTGACTGGTCTGATCTGATCTGAAAGCTCATTGTGTCACTACTGAGGAGCCTTTAATGGCTCACTCATAACTTAAACACAAGATACTCTATCTGTTCTCTGCTTTATTATGAATTTTGTCTCCTGCCAACCCACCTCATGCTGTGCTCTAGCCACCCTGGGGTTTGATAGTTTCCCAATGCTGCTTTATGTGTGTGTATTTCCGGTTCTTCAGGTTACATTTCTACACTGCCACCAGCCTCCTCCTCCAGCCCCAACCTGGTCCCTATTTAATTCTTTTTCTTTAAAACTCCCTTCAAGAATATTGCTTCTGAGCTCCCCAAACTCAAAACATGGCCTGTCATGGCCCCTATCACTGTCGTTGATAACTGACTTTACTCTCAACTTTTTTTAATGAACTATTTGGTAGAAAACACCATTTCTTATGTGTCTTTATTTCCCCAATGCTTAGCTCAGATCCTGGCATATGATGGCAAGCCAATAAAGTTGGATGAGAGTAGTAATACTGCACAAATTTGGAGACTGAATAGATATGGAAAGTAAAGAAGAGAGAAGAGTGAAAGATGATTCCAGGATATCTTCTTTGGGTTACTGGAAAGATCTTTATGGTATTAACTGGAATAAGAGGCTTAAGAGAATGATAATAAATCTGGTTGTGAGAAAGAACATTGGTAAATTTGGGCTTGCTTATGACTAAAGAACAGCAATCTTCAGCCAACTAAATATTATGTATCTGGTAGAGTAGTTAGAAATTTAGGTTTCAGGACAAAAAGCTTGAAAAAGTTCCGTTATCTTTTGTAATTGTAAAATAAATAGACCTTAAGTTTCTCTTTAATGCATATGTTTATGCAAATGAAAGAGTGGGCTGGCTTGCTTGCTCAGACTGTAGGTTTTCCTCCATTACCTCTTTTGACATTGCTCATGCAGAAGTAGAAATTGACTCTACACTTTATGAGCAGCTGATCTGCAGCAAGTGAGTACACTTTATGAGTTTGGCTGAAATGGAATGCTGTGTGCAAATGGAATGTCTTTTGGTAGCTAAATGGCTCTTAATAACTGTGTAAATATCATTCATTGAATTAGCGAACTAGGAGTAGTTTGCTTTAAGATGCTTATGCCTTTGGTTTATAAGCCTTTTTATCCAAGCAGAAAATTTTTTATGCAACTGGACTTTCTGTTTTTATATTCTAGACTGGGGACCCAGTGTAGACTGGAAACAAAGAACAGAGGATAGAGTCCTGTGATGAATAAAATTGCTTTGTGAGAATTAAAGAGATAAAGGAGAAGGGTAGATAATATACACTTAACCATTTTGCTTTTTATGAAATGGACCTGTCTGGTTATTTCACTACTATTTTATCTCTGACATGCATGCATATCTTTTGGCAAAGTGTAGTCACGATGATTTTTACTTCCACAAGGATTTTGAAAATACAGAATTTCTCTTTAATTCTCTGGCAGAGGGGCTAGTTAGCAGAGCTTTGTTGTTGCTCAGTTATGTCTGACTCTTTGTGATCCCATGGGCTAGAATTCTCTTAACAGAGAACTTTCAGTGAATTCAGTATAAATAGAAGAAAGGTAAGCTCATTGCTGGGAAGTAGAACTCTGTCAGGCAAGTGTTGGATAGCAACAATATTTTTGCCTTCCCAGGTCTTCCTGGGAGCACTTCACTGAATGATTAAATATGAGTGTTCTGAAATAGGGACCGTTTCTGTTGTGGGCTGAATTATGTCCCTGCCAAAAGTCATCTGCTGAAGTCCTGCTTTCAAAATGTGACCGTATTTGGAGATAGGGTCCTTACAGAGGAAATGAGGTTAAAATAAGGTCATTAGAGTAGGTTTTAATCCAATAAAAGAGGAAATTTGGACATAAGCACACATGGAGGGATGATCAGGTGAAGATACAGGGTGAAGCCAAGGAGAGAGACTTGGAGCAGGCGTGGAGCAGATCCCTCCCTCACAACCCTCACAAGGATTCAAGCTGAAGACACTTTCAACTTGGACTTCTCACCTCCAGAAGTGTAAAAAAATGTTTGTCTTGTTTAAGCCACTTGGTGTGTGGCGCCTTGTTGCTGTAGCCCTAGCACACTGGCACAGGGTCTTCTTATCTTTGTATCCTCAGACCTTCGTGTGTGGCCTGGGATATAGCAAATTCTCAACAAGCATATTTGTGTCAAAGGAATAGGAAGAGGTCATGTTGGTCTTTGAAAAAGGGTTAGTGCAACTTGAGGAATAGGCACGATTCACAAACTGTTATCCACTTAAAAAAAAAAATCACCCTTCAATCAAGAGATACCACAACTTCAGGTGTGTGTTCTCAGAATGGGTCCTGTGTGTTGGCTGTGCTCATTAGAGTGGGCATCGGCCCTGCTTTCAAAGAGCTCATGGCCCAGATTTCTTCATCCTGGAAAAGACACAATGAAAGATCTCATGGTAACCTCATCGGCAAAAGTGTCCTCCCTCTTTACCCCAGTTCTCTCTGTATTAGTAATAGCATTTTTTTTTTTTTTTTTTTTGGTGTGTGTGTTGGGGGTCATCAATCATTTAATTATAGCCTCATGAACATTTACATTCAAATTTTCCTGCCAGTAGGTAGGGAAGTAGGCTGGCATGGTTGGGTTCCAGGCCATTGATCAGATAATCACTGGAGTCAACTGGGATTCCACTATACATTTGTTGATATCGTTTTGGTGTTCTTTTTTTAGACTTGCAGCAAAAAAGAATATTTACATTGTGCATAAACTTTTTACTGGATTCTATGGAGTTCAGTGGAGCATAAAATACATAAAGCTGAGTTTAATAATAATCTTTTGAATCTTGGACTAATAATCTTTTCTCATTTTGAGAGCTGATAAATACTCTTTAGCCATCTGTGGACATGTCAACATTTCAGTCTTGCTTTCTGGGATTGAGAATTATTCTTTGTTGCAACATTCTAAATTTGTTGACTCTTTACAGCTGCTACAACAACCCTTGACAGTGAATTTAATTGTGCTGAGTCATATCACCTCCTTATTTTCATCAACATTTCCCTTTTGATCCACCATCTCCTGTTCTTTTCTTAGGAATGTGATGTGTAGAGTGAGCAGATGTTGAGAGGGCTTGCAGCTTTCCAGTGCCTTTACAGTTTCTCAGTTTTTCTGCCTCTTTTTTAAAAATTATTTTAATTTTTAAATTTTTAATTGAAGGATAATTGCTTTACAGTATTGTGTTGGTTTCTGCCAAGCATCAACATTCCTGCCTCTTTTCTTAACTGTTCTCTGTGTATCTCTGTGATTCTTCTCCTAAGCATAATCACTGAAGGAAGTTCTCTGCCCCATGCCCTACTGCTTTGTGTCCTGATCCTGCTACTTTATCTCACTCTCATTCCAGCCCTCCACTTTGGGTATTTTCCCTTGTCTGCTTCATCATCGTCCATCTCCTTTCCTTGTATGCTGTGCCTTTCCTTTTTTTTTTTTTTAATGTTGCCAGATACCACACCCTGTTTATATTCTCTGGATTTGCCAGCCCTCTAACATAGCTTACTCTAGAGGACTGGGCATTGAACAACTGATTTCATGTACTCCCTGGTCCACTTATTTATTTGGTTCCTTTACAAATAAAATAGAAGCTTATTCTTTGCATAGGCAGCTTCACTCTTAAAATGGGAAAAGCATCTACTTTGTGGCAGCACCTTCCAGGAAAATTGTCCTGTTAACCCACAAAACAAAACTTTTATGGTGTTCCCACATTTTCAAGAATATTTATCCTTCAGTTCAGTTCAGTTGCTCAGTCATGTTTGACTCTTTGTGACCCCATGAACCACAGCACAAAACCAGGCCTCCAAGACCCAGATAATCATGATGATGTGATCACTGAGTCCTAGAGCCAGACATCTTGGAATGTGAAGTCAAATGGGCCATCCAACCATCTCATCCTCTGTCGGCTCCTGATCTCCTCCTGCCCTTCAATCTTTCCCAGCATCAGGGTCTTTTCAAATGAGTCAGCATCTTCACATCAGGTGGCCAAAGTATTGGAAGTTTCAGCTTCAACATCAGTCCTTCCAATGAATACCCAGGACTGATCTTCTTTAGGATAGACTGGTTGCATCACCTTGCAGTCCAAGGGACTCTCAAGAGTCTTCTCCAACACCATAGTTCAAAAAGCATCAATTCTTCAGTGCTCAGCTTTATTTACAGTCCATCTCTCACATCCATACATAATCACTGGAAAAACTGTAGCCTTGACTAGATGGACCTTTGTTGACAAAGTAATGTGTCTGCTTTTGAATATGCTGTCTAGGTTGGTCATAACTTTCCTTCCATTGATAGATATCAAGTCACACAGATTAATCTATTTCTAGACCTGCATTTTCCAATGTGTGTTCTAAGAAGTATTAGTTTTTAATATCTTCCTTAAAAATTATAATCACAGTAATCTCATGCTATTTTCCTCTCATATTGACTTCATTCCTGATCCAAGAGCACAAAGACTAAGCCCTTCTAGTTCTTATAAATGCTTGTTAACTAACATAGATTGTGGTGAGTAATAAATATGCAATAAAACTTTATTACATGAGAATTCATAAATAAAGAAATGAACAGTAGTCCTGTGAAGTATACAGGGTTTTCAAAGAGGCCAAGATTATTTACTAATATCAGTTCAGTTCAGTCACTCAGTCATGTCTGTCTCTTTGGGACTCCATGGACTGCAGCACTCCAGGGCTCCCTGTCCATCACCAACTCCCAGAGTTTACCCAAACTCATGTCCATTGAATTGGTGATGCCATCCAACCATCTCATCCTTTGTCATTCCCTTCTCCTCCTGCCTTCAATCTTTCCCAGCATCAGGGTCTTTTCCAATGAGTCAGTTCTTTGCATCAGGTGGCCAAAGTATTGGAGTTGCAGCTTCAACATCAGTCCTTCCCATGAACACCCAGGGCTGATCTCCTTTAGAATGAACTGGTTGGATCTCCTTGAAGTCCACCAGGGACTCTCAAGAGTTCTCCAACACCACAGTTCAAAAGCATCAATTCTTTGGTGCTCAGCTTTCTTTATAGTCCAACTCTCACATTCATTCATGGTTACTGGAAAAACCATAGCTTTGACTAGACGGACCTTTGTTGGCAAAGTAATGTCTCTGCTTTTTAATATGCTGTCTAGGTTGGTCATAACTTTTTTCCAAAGGGTAAACGTCTTTTAATTTCATGTCTGCAGTCTCTATCTGCAGTGATTTTGGAGCATAATATCACATACCTGTTAAATGATGAATTAGAATTAAAACTAGAATTTAAGCCTTTGTGACTGATTGTCTGCGGTTCAGTTGTGTTCATTGATTGGCTGCCTCCTCCTTCTCCTACATATTTCTGTTGAGAAAATTACTAAATAATGAGAGAAAATCTGAGATTAGTCATGGAGCCTGAAGGGTACAAATAATAGATAAATTTATTATTTTTTAAATGTGAGCAATGAGCAGACCAAGTATATATCTGAGAAATATGTAAACATCAGATTGAAGAAAGCCTTACATGTCAGGATAAAAAATCCAAACTTTGGAGGTAATTGAATCACTACGAACAAAGCTAGTGGAGGTGATGGAATTCCAGTGGAGCTATTCCAAGTCCTGAATGATGATGCTGTGAAAGTGCTACACTCAATATGCCAGCAAATTTGGAAAACTCAGCAGTGGCCACAAGATTGGAAAAGGTCAGTTTTCATCCCAATCCCAAAGAAAGGCAATGCCAAGGAGTGCTCAAACTACCGCACAATTGCACTCATCTCACACGCTAGTAAAGTAATGCTCAAAATTCTCCAAGCCAGGCTTCAGCAATATGTGAACCGTGAACTTCCTGATGTTCAAGCTGGTTTTAGAAAAGGCAGAGGAACCAGAGATCAAATTGCCAACATCCGCTGGATCATGGAAAAAGCAAGAGAGTTCCAGAAAAACATCTATTTCTGCTAGTTCTTATAACTGCTTGCCAAAGCCTTTGACTGTGTGGATCACAATAAACTATGGAAAATTCTGAAAGAGATGGGAATACCAGACCACCTGATCTGCCTCTTAAGAAATCTGTATGCAGGTCAGGAAGCAACAGTGAGAACTGGTCATGGAACAACAGACTGGTTCCAAATAGGAAAAGGAGTATGTCAAGGCTGCATATTGTCACCATGTTTATTTAACTTATATGCAGAGTACATCATGAGAAATGCTGGACTGGAAGAAAACACAAGTTGGAATCAAGATTGCCGGGATGAAATATCAATAACCTCAGATATGTCAGATGACACCACTCTTATGGCAGAAAGTGAAGAGGGGCAAAAGGCCTCTTGATGAAAGTGAAAGTGGAGAGTTGAAAAGGTTGGCTAAAGCTCAACATTCAGAAAAGAAGATTCAAGGCATCTGGTCCCATCACTGCATGGGAAATAGATGGGGAAACAGTGGAAACAGTGTCAGACTTTGTTTTTCTGGGCTCCAAAATCACTGCAGATGGTGACTGCAGCCATGACAGTTCAAAAGCATCAATTCTTTGGTGCTCAGCTTTCTTTATAGTCCAACTCTCACTTTCATTCATGGTTACTGGAAAAACCATAGCTTTGACTAGACGGACCTTTGTTGGCAAAGTAATGTCTTTCCTGCTTTTTAATATGCTGTCTAGGTTGGTCATAACTTTTTTCCAAGGGGTAAACGTCTTTTAATTTCATGTCTGCAGTCTCTATCTGCAGTGATTTTGGAGCATAATATCACATACCTGTTAAATGATGAATTAGAATTAAAACTAGAATTTAAGCCTTTGTGACTGATTGTCTGCTGTTCAGTTGTGTTCATTGATTGGCTGCCTCCTCCTTCTCCTACATATTTCTGTTGAGAAAATTACTAAATAATGAGAGAAAATCTGAGATTAGTCATGGAGCCTGAAGGGTACAAATAATAGATAAATTTATTATTTTTTAAATGTGAGCAATGAGCAGACCAAGTATATATCTGAGAAATATGTAAACATCAGATTGAAGAAGCCTTACATGTCAGGATAAAAAATCCAAACTTTGGAGGTAATTGAACATTCCCTGAAAGTTTCAGATCAGAGAAATGGTATTTACAAAACAGAACTTATAAGTGAGGAACATGAGGATGGTGTATCAAAGGGGAATGGGAGGACTGTCCACTAAGGGATATACTGCTGTGATTATATGGTTGGTCAAATCGCAACCTTGTACATGATGTTCAAATGGTGAAAGTAGAAGAGTCCAGAACCAGAGATGGTTATCTCTGTTTTTCTGGTCCTCTTACCATCTAACTAAGGTGGTCTCATAATCTTGCTTGAGTTTTTCCAACCACTCAAATGAACAGATTGTACTGGATAATTTCTTATCTTCTAATTCTAGCACTGATGAAAGTGCTCAGCATATACTATGCAATAAACAAATAATTACTTATTAAATGAATTAGTGAATGAATCTGTGACTACATGATATATTTTCCACCTCTTAATACTTATAGTTCCTTGCAAAAGCCTTACAATTTCAGAAAAGCACAAATAAACAAAAGTGACACATAATCCCGTCATCCTGTTGAACTCTATCAACTATGATGAAGATTCTCATGCACCTCCCTTCCATTTCCTTTTTTCCCTCTATTTTATTTCTTCCATCTCGCCTTCCTAAAAATGTTTATTTTGATTTTCTTTGGGGTGGTTAATATACTCTCTATGTGAATCATTTGGAAAGCCCAAGAAGGAGAAAGTACCTTGTCAGAATAGAAGTATATATAATAACAGTAATATGCTTCTTTTGTTCCCACCAGGATGTAGAGGGTGGTGGGAGCCAGTCACAGAGCTCTCACCACTACCCCTCACTCCTGACCACAGGCCCCATCTCTCCATCACGGTGTGCCTGAGAGACCGGCTGAAGGAGGCTACAAGTACACCTAACAATGTACCTTTTCCAAAGATGTAACCAAGCCTCACATCTTCCCTTTTCTCAATCACTTCAATTCACCCAAGCCTCTTGGCCCATCTTGCAGTCCCAAGATCCTTATTTGTGTATCCTCAATGTCACAACATTCTCTGATGAGTTCCCATCTCCTTCCCTCCCCAGCTCTTGCTTTGTACATTGTGGAATTAAGGAGTGTGTGCAAATCAGAAGAGACTAGGTTTTATTATGGTGACAAATCAAACATACACATGCACACCAACCCCAAATTCTACTGGTTCTCACAAAACGAAAGTTCACTTCTCACTTAATCTTTATGGTCAACATTGGTTGGCAAGGAGTCTGCTCTATACAGTCACCTAGAGAAGAAACTGACAGAGGCTCCAGTTTCCTATCAAAAACAGCTGGAAATAAAGGCATAATCATGCCTTCTCTACACCTTTGTTTTTCTGGTGCCTCATCTTTTTATTATGTTTTATAAGTCTTGCTTGGCAAAACTTCCACTGTGATTAAATCTGAGTCTTCACTTAGATAACGTGTGTGGCCAAACAACTGAACATGGCTAAAGAAAAACAAGAAAAAAAGGAATGCAAAAAAGCAAAATGATTGTCTGAGGATTTCTTACAAATAGCTGAGAAAAGAAGAGAAGCAAAAGGCAAAAAAGAAAAGGAAAGATACACCCATCTGAATGCAGAGTTCCAGAGAACAGCAAGGAAAGATAAGAAAGCCTTTTAAAATGAACAGTGCAAAAAAAATAGAGGGAAAGCAATACAATGGGAAAGACTAGAGATCTCTTAAAGAAAATTAGAGACACTAAGGGAATATTTCATGTAAAGATAGGCACAATAAAGGATAGAAGCGATATGGACCTAACAGAAGCAAGAAGATATTAAGAAGAGGTGGCAAAAATACACAGAAAAACTACAGAAAAAAGATCTTAATGGCCTGGATAACCATGATGGTGTGATCACTCACCTAGAGCCAGACATCCTGGAATGTGAAGTCAAGTGGGCCTTAAGAAGCGTCACTATGAACAAAGCTAGTGGAGATGATGGAATTCTGGCTGAGCTATTTCTAATCCTAAAAGATGATGTTGTGAAAGGGATGCACTCAATATGCCAGCAAGTTTGGAAAACTCAGCAATGGCCACAGGACTGGAAAAGGTCAGTTTTCATTCCAATCCCAAAGAAGGGTAATGCCAAAGAAGGTTCAAACTATCGCACAATTACATTCATTGCACATGGTAGCAAAGTAATGTTCAAAATCCTTCAAGCTAAGCTTCAGCAGTATGTGAACCAAGAACTTCCAGATGTACAAGCTAGTTTTAGAAAAGGCAGAGGAACCAGAGATCAAATTGCCAATATCCTTTGGATCATAGAAAAAGCAAGAGAAATCCAGAAAAACATCTACTTTGCTTCATTGACTATGTTAAAGCCTTTGATTATGTAGATCACAACAAACTCTGGATAATTCTTAAAAAGATGAGTATACCAGGCCATTTTACCTGCCTCCTGAGAAATCTGTATGCAAGGTCAAGAAGCAAGAGTTAGAACCAGACATGGAAAAACAGACTGGTTCCAAATTGGGAAAGGAGTACATCAAGGCTGCATATTGTTACCCAGCTTATTTAGCTTATGTACAGAGTACATCATGCAAACTGTTGGTCTGGATTAATCACAAGCTGGAATCAAGATTGTTAGGAGAAATATCAATAACCTCAGATATACAGATGACACCACCCTTATGGGAGAAAGTGAAGAAGAATTTGAGTCTCTTGAAGTTGAAAGAGGAGAGTGAAAAAAGCTCAATGAAAACTCAACATTCAAAAAACATAGATGATGGCATCTGGTCCCATTCAGTTCAGTTCAGTTGAGGTCAGTCACTCAGTCATGTCCGACTCTTTGTGACCTGATGAATTGCAGCACTCCAGGCCTCCCTGTGCATCACCAACTCCCGGAGTTCACTCAAACTCACGTCCATCGAGTTGGTGATGCCATCCAGCTATTTAATCCTCTGTCGTCCCCTTCTCCTCCTCCTCACAATCCCTCCCAGCATCAGAGTCTTTTCCAATGAGTCTACTCTTCTCATGAGGTGGCCAAAGTACTGGAGTTTCAGCTTTAGCATCATTCCTTCCAAAGAACACCCAGGGCTGATCTCCTTCAGAATGGACTGGTTGGATCTCCTTGCAGTCCAAGGGACTCTCAAGAGTCTTCTCCAACACCACAGTTCAAAAGCATCAATTCTTCAGCGCTCAGCTTTCTTCACTGGTCCCATTACTTAATGGCAAATAGATGGAGAAACAATGGAAACAGAGACAGACTTTATTTTGTTGGGCTCCAAAATCACTATGGATGGTGACTGCAGGCATAAAATTGAAAGATGCTTGCTCCTTGGAAGAAAAACAATTACAAAAGCAATTACCTAGACAGCATATTAAAAAGCAGAGACATTACTTTGCCTACAAAGGTTCGTATAGTCAAAGCTATGGTTTTCCAGTAGTCATGTACATATGTGAGAGTTGGACAATAAAAAAGGCTGAGCACTGACAAATTGATATCTTCGAACTGTGATGTTGGAGAAGACTCTTGAGAGTCCATTGGACAGCAAGGAGATCAAACCAGTCAGTCCTAAAGGAAATAACCCTGAATATTAATTGGAAAGGCGAAGGCAAAACTCTAATACTTTGGCCACCTGATGCTAAGAACCTACTCCTTGGAAAAGACCTTGATGATGGGAAAGATTGAAGGCAGGAGAAGGGGATGACAAAGGGTCAGATGGTTGGATAGCATCACCGGCTTAATGGACATGAGTTTGAGCAAGCTCAGGGAGTTGATAATAGACAGGAAACCTGGTGTCCTGCAATCCATGGGACAGCAAAGAGTTGAATGTAACTGAGGGATTAAACAACAGCAAAAGGAAAGTAGTCCTCATTCAGTACCTATGGGAACAACATCTCACATTCAACAATTTTCTAGTCATTTACTCTCTCTCCCTTAGAAGACTGTTTTATAGCATCCAGTTAGTCCTCAAACCTGCAGTCCCCTTCACAGTCTCAGCCGATGACCTATCCCTTGATTTAGGGTCAGAATAGTGGTAACCAAAAAAGTACCCCCTGATCACCCCTCAGCAAGTATGCCAACTTCACATACTCTGTAGTCTTATCTGAGAAAATGGGCTCAGGATCACCTTCTCAAGGAAGTTGCTCCTGAAGTTGTCCCCTTTCTCTCCTGCATCAATGCCATTTCCTCCTTCTGCAGGACCATTCCTGTCCGTATGTCCACATGCCCTAAAACTTCTTTATGGTGGACTTTGCTGGCTTGTACTTACAAATCCTGAAATCTTAATGCACAGAACATTGACTTATTTCTTTCCTATACAACATCAAATATTGTTTGACAGCTCTTCAGGGCGGCTCTCCCCCCATGAGGATGACATGAGGATACTGGGTCCTTTAACTTGTAAGATCACCATCTCAATGCAAGGCTCTAGGGCCCCCATGGCTGGGAAGAGAAGGGAAAGGGGAGCATGCAGAATTGGGAAAAGAAAATTTGAAGAACAACATTCAGATATTTTTTTCAGGAAAATAATGCTGCTTTAAAAGTCTAAAATATTTTAAATTTAAACCTTTACTGTCCACTATGTTAGATTTCACCTACCACTGATAAATAAAACAAGAATGATGATCTCCTTTGCATGTGGTGAACATATTAATGGAATTTTCTCTTTGGTTGTGTGTATGTGTGTTATCCATAAAATCCATAACAGTGTACTTGTCTTATATTAATACTTGGGAGAGCAAAGGTGATTTCATTTAGTAAATATGCAGTTGAGAGGGATGGATTGTTTATCTGGGTTAAATTTCCTTTTCAGACTTATCTGAACTCATATATGACAGGAAACTGTTTGCTGTCCATATTGTCAGAGTGAGGGATGTATATATGAGTTTATGCTTGTGCATACTGGCTTGGGATTTTTAATAGGTATTCAGGGTTTCCCTGGTAGCCCAGCTGGTAAAGAATACACCTGTAATGCTGGGGACACCAGTTTGGTTCCTGGGTTGGGAAGATCTCCTAGAGAAGGGATAGGCTACCCATTCCAGTATCCTTGGGCTTCTGTGGTGGCTTAGTTGGTAAAGAATTTGCCTGCAATGTAGGAGACCTGGGTTTTATCCTTGGGTTGGGAAGATCCCCTGTAGGAGGGCATGGCAACCCATTCCAGGATTCTTGCCTGGAGAATCCCCAAGGACAGTGGAGCCTGCTGGGCTATAGTCCATGGGATTGCAAAGAGTCAGACATGACTAAGCAACTAAACACAGCACATGTCATGCCAGACTAGTCTTTGGTTTTAAGAATCCAGCTGCATATGACCTTCAAAATTGACAGAACTAATAATGAAGTGTATGATACATGATTTCCTTTTGTTACATAAACCACTCTAAAACTCAGAGGCTTAAGACTCTTAAGTTTATTTCGTTCATGATTCTGTGGGTTCGTTTATTCTTTTAGTCTCACTGGGCCAAGTCATGTGTCTGCAGGCAGTTGTCTTTCAGCTAGGTGGGTCTGCTTCTGAGGGTGGTGGCTGGCTTAGACTGGGTGACCAGTAGAGATGGCTAAGCCAGTGTCTCTCCTCTTCCTCGTATAGCCCACAAGGAAGTGGGCAGGACCCTAAGAAAGAAAGTGGAAGAGTGCAGGTGTTTGGACCCAAGGCATGGAACTGATATGTTCTCAGCTCTGTTGCATTCTGTTGGCCAGACAAACATGACATGAGGCCATATTCAAGAAGTGTGGGAATAGATTCTCACTCTTTGTAGCAAGAGCTGCAAAGTCAAGTGCAAACGGTTATAGGAAAAGGAAGAGAAATGATCTATGGCCACTTAGTAATCTACCACATAGGACAGACACTTGAGAAGTGGAGCCTGAGATCATTGAAATTGGTCCCGTCACCTAGTACTAGCCAGGGAGAAGAACAAAAATCAGAAATAAGTTTTTGAAAACAAGGCTTCCTAAATGTTTCTCCATTGCTTTCCCAGCTCTGTTGTCACTATTAAATACAGAGCTTTAAGAATTTTGAGCTCATTTATTTTCCTGTGGAAATAGTTTTTCTGAAAAAAGGAAGTGTGTTGATTGCACTGAGAAGGACCAGCATCTTGTCCCCATGGTAACAGCATCTCTAATTCTTGAAGTGTTTGCCACCTGGTGTTTTGAGGCCCAATAGCTCATATAGTACTGCGTTATATAACATAAGGAAGGAATCTGCACGCATTGCACATACAATGGCAGTGGGCTCACAGGTGCAACTTGGTATCAGATCAGAATTATGGCCTATGAAATAATAAAAATATGGTTAAATTGCTGAAACATTAATAATAATACAAGTAATCTTTTTTGTCAGAGATACTTGGATAACTGTTACCTTAAAAATATTCTTTTCCAACAACATAGGAATAGATTATGTTTTAATGCTTTTTTTTTTTTACAAATCCAAGATTTTATTTTATTTTTTTTTAACTTTACAATATTGTATTTGTTTTGCCATATATCAACATGAATCCACCACAGGTATACATGTGTTCCCCATTCTGAACCCATCTCCCTCCTCCCTCCCCGTACCATCCCTCTGGGTCATCCCAGTGCACCAGCCCCAAGCATCCAGTATCGTGCATTGAACCTGGACTGGCGACTCATTTCATATATGATATTATACATGTTTCAATGCCATTCTCCCAAATCATCCCACCCTCTCTCTGTTTTAATGCTTTTAAGTACACTATGGCATCAAGCTTACATGTTCCATGTGCTAATACACAGGAACATATACACACATGTGCATGCACATAATTGTTGATTTCTGAATTTAAACAGAAGTGATAGCAACTGTAAAGGCCTGTTATTAGTTACTGAAATACTTCAAAGGATGACTCTTGTCCTGACTTACAATTTTCTTTTAAAAAAGATGTTTAAGAAATATAATGTGTAAGTCATAAGATACTTGTGTGGGTGGTTGTTCTTCCACGGTAATTGTTCATTCTCCAAAACCCTTATCTTAGTAGGTGTCACCAGGGCTTTTAAAAATTAGAATTTAGAGTCAAATCAAGCTACACCTCTATGTAGCGATTTTGAGCATATAAATGATAGATGTAATATCTATCTGTGTCTGTGACTTTTGTTAAGATGCACAGGAACTATGAAAGAGCAGATCTCTGCTCACAGTAGTAGTTGAATGGCTGCCGTTGCTGCTAAAACTGTAAAGCAATTTTCTGTTGTAAGACCCATAGTGATAGAATTCAGGAAAGGTGGAGTCCTAGGGGGATTGACGAGGCTACGAGTGTGGGATGGTTTTAAATGAGTCACTGGGCAGGACTGGAGGCATTCTTCAGATTAAAGATAAAAACTATGCTTGGGAAGTCGGACATGGGCTTTGAACCGAGAAGACACAGATCTTCTGGACCCTGGGAGGGATCCTGTGATGATGCTTTTCACCTGAAGGGATATAGAAAGCTTGGAAACTAGATCCTGATACGAACTGCAAATAGTAGGTTAAGACTGGCCTTTCATTAGCTGCTGTAGTGATTAAAGGAGTCAGTGGAGGCAACACATTTTAAAAACTGTAAACCAATGCACAAAGCTCTTTCCTTTTCACTGGGGGCCCGAAGTGGGAGAAGTGAGTTAGAAGGTGGGCAGAGTGTTAAAAAAGAAAACATTGATATGTGCTTCCCTTCCCCAAGCTGCAGAAAAGCCAGCTCCCACAGGGCTTAAAGACACGGGTCTGAAGAAGGGAATACTGAGTGGAAGACAGAAACCAGGCAGTCTATGTACCTTCTCAATGTGCCTCTCAGGTCACTTGACAACTGAGTGTTGGTTATCTTTGGAGAGGGACTTTATGCTCAGGAGAGATTTCGCTTATACTTGGGCTCCTTAGACTTCCTTAGGTTCTCATTTATAATCCATCCTATATAACCTTATGAGTTTCTATCCTCCATAGGTCATTTATTCCTCATAGTCACTCTAGGATGAATATATTTATGAGTTGCCCATCCCCAAATACAAAACCCAGAAAGTTCTAAATTAGAAAGTTCTTTTTGTAATTTTGGTAACAACACCAGATTTGAACCACCATAAAACTAGTATTAATAACTTTTCTCCTCTAGTAGGTTATCAATACATCATTTTGCTGAAGGTTATCAATATGTTTGCTTACTAACTGCTGTCTCATACATTACGGGTATTGCACAAAATTCAGTATATGTACTACATTATATAATAAAAAACTCTGAAATGTAGTCCTAAGGACATCAGGTAAGAGATTTCGGACATGTATTATCTCTGGATTAAAGATGTAAACTGAGGTTCAGGGAGGCTAAGTACTTGGCTTAAGGTTACATAACCAGAAAGCAATGGCTTTCAACTCAGGTACACTGGGATGGTGGTTTCTTTTACAGTCAAACTGTTAACCAGTTTCAGTGAATTCTTTGTTTTTGAGTCAGAGCATGATTTTGATGCACCACTTTTATTTATTTATTTTTTGATGCACCATCTTTAAAAGAATAATGAAAGCTGTCTTTGAGAGGTGCAGCCTTAGGCAAGCACTCACCATCAGTCCATCACTCACAGTGTAAAGGTGGAGAACCTTCCATGGTTCTTTCAGTTTGCAGAAGCCTGTTCATCCCATACACCTCTTTAGTATTAGTCACAGACTGGCTTCCTGTCCTCCCAAGCTGAATGTCTTCTAGGCAATACAGAAAAACACGGCGAGGACAAAGCAAGTTCCAAATACTAACCCTGTGAAGTCTGAATCTTGTAATCATTGTCAGTCTTTCCAGACCTCAGTTCTTCATCTCTGTCTCTTTCTATATGTATTCTCTTCTTTTTTCCTTTTACACAGTCTGGGAAAGAATGTTTCTGATGCCAACTCCATTCTTTACCTGTTTCCTTTTAAGGACAGATGTTTCCTTTTCTCCTGATCATGTGCCAGTTTTGTTAGATCAGGTGATTTAGTGGTACATAGTCAAGATTTCATGATTGTGGCTACATTTATTTTATAAATGGAAAAGTGTGTGAGGCAGATATCATCTGTTTTAGCTTGGGCTGACATAACAAAATACAATAGACTGGATGGTTTAAACCACGGACATTTTTCTCAGTTATAGCTGCTAGGGAGACCAATATCAAGGTGCCAGCATATTTGTTCTTGGTGAGGCCCTCTGCCTGGTTTTCATTGCATGGTCATCCCTCTGTTCTTTCTTATAAGAACACTAATCCTGACACGGGGGCCCCACCCTCATGACCTCCTCTCAACTTGAGTACTCCAAAGGTTCTACTTCCAAACACCACTACACTGCATTTAATAGCTTCAACATATGGATTTTGGGTGGGGGGAACACAATTCAGTTTACTAAAACATCTATTTACTGCAGTCGCATTCTTTTAATATTTAAAAATTTTACATGGATGTATACTTAGTACTGGATTGGCAATAGAAAAAAGTTACGTTGGTTCCTGCTTTGCTGTCTGAAAGAAAAAAGAGCAAAACATCTTCATGTAATATATGAGAAAAAGCCATGCACAGCAATGAAGACCCAGTACAGCCAAAAAATATATATGATATGGTAGTAGTAGTAGTTAAGTCGCTAAGTCGTATCTGACTCTTGTGACCCCATGGACTGTAGCCTGCCAGGCTCCTCTGTCCATGGGATTCTCCAGGCAAGAATACTGGAGTGGGTTTCCACTTCTTTCTCCAGGGGATCTTCCCGACTCAGGAATCGAACCCGGGTCTCCTGCATTGCAGGCAGATTCTTTACCAACTGAGCTATGCTGCTACTGCTAAGTCACTTTAGTCGTGTCCGACTCTGTGCGACCCCATAGACAGCAGCCCACCAGGCTTTCCTGCCCCTGGGATTCTCCAGGCAAGAATACTGGAGTGGGTTGCCATTTCCTTCTCCAAAGCATGAAAGTGAAAAGTGAAAGTGAAGTTGCTCAGTCGTGTCCGACTCTTAGCGACCCTACGGACTGTAGCCCACCAGGCTCCTCCATCCATGGGATTTTCCAGGCAAAGTACTGGAGTGGGTTGCCATTGCCGACTGAGCTATGAGGCAAGCCCTATATATGATATACCCCACTTTAAATACGACACTATGTTATGTGTACAGCAGTGTGACACAAAAATAATAATATCTCTAAAGTATACTAAAAAATCTTTTTTGTAACTTCATTTTTTTTTACTAGTTAGTGATTTATCTATCTTTTCTGAGTTGCTACAAGTAAACATTTTCCTAGTTTCACAGATTTTGGAGTCATATTTTCAACTTCTGCTCCGTGGATATTTTTTTATCATAGATAATAATTGCCTTCTGGTCTCTCCCTCTCTTTTTTGGTTTTAGGTTCTTTTGATCATGGCACATGGCTTGCATAATCTTTGTTCCCTGACCAGGGATTGAACCCAGGCCCAGCGCACAAAATCCCCAAGTCCTAACCAGTGGGCCACTGGCAAATTTCCTGCTGTCTTTTCTTCAGTTCCTTTTGTAGGTAGCTCAGATATCTTTGTTCTTTTGGAGGAGAATTGATAGTGATGACATAATGGTTATAAGAAGTTAAGAACAAGTGAGATAAAATCCTATTTTTTCAGGATATCATTTCCGTACGATTTGTAGTTTCAAAATTAAACATTGACATGGTCCCCTCTCTAAAACAAAAAAAGGTGTAAAATACCCAGTGCATATGTTTAAAAAAATTATTTCATAGTGGGCAAAAATCATGCCAGATATTTAATTTTTTTTCCTTTGGCCAACAGACTGTTCTAAAGTAGCCCTGAATATGCCATTTCAACATATAAAAAGAAATAAAACTGTCACCTATTGGGGTTCGGTGTGGCTTTGTCCTCTGTCTTTTCTGTCACACCAGCTTGCAGTCTTTTGCTCTAACCTGGTCCACTTTGCAGAGGTGTGATTGTGTGGGTTTCAGGGGACCGTCAGTTCTCCTTTCCCCAGGTGCTGTGGGCCAGCTCCAGGCTTCTCGACACCGCTGACAGAGGCAAGTGCCAGAGTCGATAGCTCTGAAGAGGCTGCTGGTCCCAGGATGGATGACATGATGCTCTGGGCCTTTGGGACGGATGTGGCAGGATGTTACTATTAAAAGATAGCCCTGCTGCTGAGGAAGGGAAGGGAAGCGGATGTGAGAGCAAGATTCAGGTGACAGCCTGGGCATGGCAGAGATGCAGGATGTGACAGAGGAGGGAGAGCAGCAAGTTGGCATTTGGCAGAATGTGCAAGAGGCGAGCCCCGAGCGTGGGTGATGGAAATTGCGGCTTTCAAAGATTTCTGACCTTCTGCCTGCCAACTTGGAATTAAATTTCTTGATGGAGGGGGAGGAGGATGGAAGGGGTGAAATAGGCGGATGCCAGGAGAGATTATTGACCTGGAAACCAGACAAAAGGATGCTGTGGCTGGCACCCCAGGCAGAGCGGGGCAGAGTGGTGTAGCTCGTAGGTCTAACCCAAAGGACGGAGCGCCAGTGTCAGCTGTTAGAGGACAGCCCGAGGTGGCCTCGTCTGTTGACAGGAGAAAATATTCTGTAGAGATATAAAAGAAAGAAAAGTGAAATTGAATATCTTTGGATATATTTTTAGGATTGGCATTCAGAAGTATATTCAGCTGCCTTTCTCCTATCTGAGAAGCATAACCTGTTTGGATCCATGCTGATAATGCTTTTTTAAAAAAATCCTGGTAATACTGCTGCCACCTCTCCTATTCCAAGACCGAGGTGATGTGATCTGTCTACTGGCTTCACATTCCCCAGCAATGAATACTGAGTGACTTTTCCAATTGTTGACCCAGAACAATGTCATTTTCCCAGAGAAGGGACTCACTGATTCCATTGGAATACAGTTTCATTGCCACATGAATCAGGAAACTCGAATGTAGCTCTGTGGTTCCCAGGTGTTGCTCTTGGCTCTCGCTGAGCATTTGATTCGCCATCCTATATCACCAAATGCCACTAGATGGCACTGTTACTCGTGCCTTTGGGTGACAAGCTGAGAGCGCTCCTCCTGCCCTTTTGTGAAGGGGGATAAATCTTCAGAAGGGAGGATAATGCTGTCTACATGGATTTCAGTACAAAGATCTTTTCAGGTTGTATTATTTGGTTGCTATTTCCCTTTCTGTTTTTGAAAAGGAGAAACTGAATTAAATGCAGTTCTTCCCACCAATGTACCTTCCCCTGCATCACTGCTAATTCTTTATTCTCTCTTAAAATACAGTTTTCAACTCTATAATATGATGACTACTCGTTAGCAAATTTGGAAAATTACTGTTCTGTGTGTATTCAAAATCTATATATGGACTCCACATGTTTCTATTCTAATCTCTTCCAAATCTTAGAGAACTTCAAAATGAAGTATCTAATTTCCTTAGGAAAAAATGATATCACACTAACCTCAACTAGGAAGAGAATCTTGTGCGAGCGCAGCAAGTCAGGGTTAGATTCAGTCTACTTTATTCTCAGATACACCGTTGAATCCAAGGGACAGAAATTGCCATTAGTCTCAAGTTGTTTGAGAGATAGTTTTAGGCACCCAAATCATTTGTTTTCTTTCTAAACCTCTTTTCTTTGTATTAACTATCTCAAAGGCATATCTTTTGAGATGTTGTTTCTGATTAATATATGCCAGTGAATTATTTAAACATGAAATTAAATAAGATATTAAAGTTTATAAAATTGCTTTTTGAAAGTAGGTTATTATAGCATATTAAGTGAACATCTCAACATAATTATAGCAAATGATATCCAGTAATAAGTAATAACAAGATAAAAAGAGAAAAAACTGGCAGAATATATCTTAAAAAGCAAATTAGGGACTTCCCTGGTGGTCCAGTTGATAGAGCTCCACACTTTCACTTCAGGAGACCTGGGTTCTATCCCTAGGCTGGGAACTAAGATCCTGTGTGCTATGTGACTTGGCAAAAAAAAAAAGATAAATTAAAGCCATGCTTGAGTTGCTGATGCAGAAACAAGTCATTTTGGTTTTTTTTTATAGTTTTTTTTTTTTTTTTTTTTTTTAATCTTTGGCTCTCACTCTCTGATATTGCCATTTAGTAACTGCCACCAACAGTTACTGAACCAGTTGACCTCCAAAGTATAGGCCTCCGCCAGTCTGGTTTCACTTTAGTTGTGGGGCCACAGGATTTATAGATTAGTCTGCACTGTGATTGAATCCCTGAGAGCTAACTCTCAGCTGTGGGACAAACGCCAGCTCAGTCTGAGCTGGGATAATATTCCCTGACGTGAAGGTGCTGTGCTCTGCTCTGTTGTCACTTCAAGAGTATTTGCAGTCTTGCTCTGCCCTGTCCTCTGCTCTCCGCTCCTCTCCCTCTCCACGTGTTCGCTGCTTCCCCCATCCTCCCTTCACTTCTCTTTTCTCTTCTCTTCCTTTCTTTGCTTTCCTGCCTTCTCTTTGTTTTCCGTACGTGGGACACTTGGATGTATCGTTCAGTTGTGTTAGAGAAAGGATCACGAGCATCCCATTGTTTTCTATGGCTTCCATAATTACCACAAACTTGGTGGCTTAAAGCAACGTGCACTTATTCTGTTATAGTTCTGGAGATCAGAAGTCTGAAAGCAGTTTCCTGGGCTGGAATTAAGGTCCTTAATTTCAGGGCAGTGCTCCGTTTGGAGGCCTTGCATTCCTATGGTTTTAGCATTTCGTTCCTTGCATTCTGTGGCCTGAGAGCCCCTCCCTTCAAAGTCAGTGGTGGAGCATCCTTGAGTCTCTGCTGAGGCTACGACAGTGTCTTCTCTCTCCTGTATCAATTTTTCCTCTGCCTCTCTCTGGACAATTCTGACCACATTTAGGGCCCATCTGGATAACCCTGGTTATCCCCACCTCACATCCTTATGTCTGCATATAAAGTAACAGAGGTTCCAGCGATTAGCACTTGAGTATCATTGGGGGCTATTCGTCAGCCACAGCCCCTTAGCTGTGTTTGGACAATTTACTTAACTCCCTCTAGATTTCAGTTTCCTTGCCTGATAGTGTTACTGTGAGGACTTAATGAGAAAATGCTTGTAAAGCACTTAGCATGGTATCTGGCAAAGAGTACGTCCACTTTAAATTAAAATAATTTAAGTGCCAATAAATATTATTCCTAGTATCAAGTATAATTATCTTAAAGATTATCTAATTCTTCACCTCGTATTCACCTTTATACTACTTTAGTCTGCCTTCTGTCCTCACTACTCTATTAAAACATTTATTTCAGGGTCTCCAGTCTCCTGCAGCTGGTCAAATTCAAAGACCAGTTCTGGGGCTTCATTTTAGCAGCATTTAATATGGTCGAGCACTCACTTTACTTAGAGACACTCTCCTTACTTGGCTTCTGCAGTATCGTGTTTGCTGGTGTTCTTCCTTCCTCACTGGGTATTTCACCTATTTTTCCTTTACTATCTTCTCCTTTATCCCACAGGAGCCTGGAGTGCTGCAGTCCCCAGGGTCACAAAGAGTCAGGCACAACTTAGCAACTGAACACCACCAACAACCACCTCCTTTAACCCACCACAAAATATTGATGTTCCTCAGAACTCTGGTTGAGTGCTCTTTGTAACTGAGGAGTAGCATGGCATGTTTGATCACTGTAAAGAAGATAGTGAGGCAAGGGGTGGGAATGGCATGGGACATGCCTTGTGTGGTGGTGAGGGTGAGAATTTGCTGTGACTAGAAGCTTCTTGGAGAAGGCAATGGCACCCCACTCCAGTACTTTTGCCTGGAGAATCCCATGGATGGAGGAGCCTGGTGGGCTACAGTCCATGGGGTCGCTGGGAGTCGGACACGACTGAGCAACTTCACTTTCACTTTTCACTTTCGTGCATTGGAGAAGGAAATGTCAACCCACTCCAGTGTTGTTGCCTTGAGAATCCCGGGGATGGGGGAGCCTGGTGGGCTGCCATCTATGGGGTTGCACAGAGTCGGACATGACTGAAGTGACTTAGCAGCAGCAGTAGCAGCAGAAGCTTCTTATGATAAGGATTTTGGCATTAATCTTAAGTGAGGGGGATGCCATAGGGGACTTTGACGTTGGGGTAATGGGGGGTTGTTGGGAGTGAATGCGTGAGTTCTTCCTCTCAAGAGGTCTACAGCTGATGAGCTGTGTCCTGAAAGCAACTCTCCATTGAGCCCACCTACTATCTGCTGGCTCAGGACTTGGATAGAGGGCAGCAGAGAGATGACAGAGCTGTCTGTGAGTGGAGTGACAGAGGCTCAGCTCTATTCCCAACGTTTGGTAAAAATATGTGAGTCTTCTGTGTAGAGGAAAACCACTGCTCATGGTGGTTGGGACCTAGGCAGTGTGGCAACTTCTGGATGAGGAGGCCACAGCTGTGGCTGTTGGGGCGTGGAGGAATAAACTTAGCTTCAGCCTGGTCTCCTAACTGAGGGGCCATGCAGGAGGAGGCCCAAAGTACCCTCCAAGAGCCTACAGAGAGTCAACGTTTGGATCTCGCTTTCAAAGGTGGAATTAATAAGCAATCATTGTTCTAGAGAAACAGCAACAACTAGAAGAAAGAGAATGAATGGTGGATTTTTCACCAGGCACTGTGGTCACTCTAGTGGTCAGTTGTCTCCAAGGCTCCTTTTACTGCCCCTGAAATTTAGGAGGAGGAGATGTCTCTGGAGATCACTTCCTTTCCTCCCCACTGCCAGTCATTTCCTCTTAGTATGTGTCCTGCTTTTGTGGAAGAGAGAAAATTGTAAGATATGAGAGAATCTTAGCCATCCTGAAAAATGTTATAAGCAGAATGAGAGATCTTTAAGGAGCTTGTACCTGAGTGGAATGGGGTTGAAAGGAGAAACTTGACTGGTATTTTTTGGGAAAACAGTAAAATGATTCCAGATTTATACTTCAGTGAGTTGAGACTCCATAATCAAACCAAACAAACATAAATATTTAATTTTATTATTATTTTGATATGCATAACAAAACTTTGAGTTACACATTATTATTCCTGTACTGAAGTTGGGTAAGGTGAGGTTTCGTCAAATGACTTACCAAGGGGGCACACAGCTAGCAGAATGCAGAATCGGGGATTAGAGAGCCAAAACTCCCAAACTTTGAAGCCTCTGACCTTTTTAATCCACTGTACTGCTCCCTATACCACACTGTTAATTGGCTTCATGTGCCAAGTTAAATAGAGTTACAACTAAACAATAACTATTAGTGATATTACAATCTCATGAAAGGTTCAGTTCAGTTCAGTTCAGTCGCTCAGTTGTGTCCGACTCTTTGAGACCCCATGAATCGCAGCACACCAGGCCTCCTTGTCCATCACCAACTCCTGGACTTCACTCAGACTCATGTCCATTGAGTCAGTGATGCCATCCAGCCATCTCATCCTCTGTCGTCCCCTTCTCCTCTTGCCCGCAATCCCTCCCAGCATCAAAGTCTTTCCCAATGAGTCAACTCTTCGCATGAGGTGGCCAAAGTACTGGACTTTCAGATTTAGCATCATTCCTTCCAAAGAAATCCCAGGGCTGATCTCCTTCAGAATGGACTGGTTGGATCTCCTTGCAGTCCAAGGGACTCTCAAGAGTCTTCTCCAACACCACAGTTCAAAAACATCAATTCTTGAACTGGCACTCAGCTTTCTTCACAGTTCAACTCTCACATCCATACATGACCACTGGAAAAACCATAGCCTTGACTAGATGGACCTTTGTTGGCAAAGTAATGTCTCTGCTTTTGAATATGCTATCTAGGTTGGTCATAACTTTCCTTCCAAGGAGTAAGCATCTTTTAATTTCATGGCTGCAGTCACCATCTGTAGTGATTTTGGAGCCCAGAAAAATAAAGTCAGACACTGTTTCCACTGTTTCCCCATCTATTTCCCATGAAGTGATGGGACCGGAGGCCATGATCTTCGTTTTCTGAATGTTGAGCTTTAAGCCAACCTTTTCACTCTCCACTTTCACTTTCATCAAGAGGCTTTGTAGTTCCTCTTCACTTTCTGCCATAAGGGTGGTGTCATCTGCATATCTGACGTTATTGATATTTCTCCTGGCAATCTTGATGTCAGCTTGTGTTTCTTCCAGTCCAGCGTTTCTCATGATGTACTCTGCATAGAAGTTAAATAAGCAGGGTGACAATATACAGCCTTGATGTACTCCGATTTCTATTTGGAACCAGTCTGTTGTTCTATGTCCAGTTCTAACTGTTGCTTCCCGACCTGCATATAGGTTTCTCAAGAGGCAGGTCAGGTGGTCTGGTATTCCCATCTCTTTTAGAATTTTCCACAGTTTATTGTGATCCACACAGTCAAAGGCGTTGGCATAGTCAATAAAGCAGAAATAGATGTTTTCCTGGAACTCTCTTGCTTTTTCCATGATCCAGCGGATGTTGGTAATTTGATCTCTGGTTCCTCTGCCTTTTCTAAAACCAGCTTGAACGTCTGGAAGTTCATGGTTCACATGTTGCTGAAGCCTGGCTTGGAGAATTTTGAGCATTACTTTACTAGCATGTGAAATGAGTGTAATTGTGTGGTAGTTTAAGCATTCTTTGGCATTGCCTTTCTTTGGGATTGGAATGAAAACGGACCTTTTTCAGTCCTGTGGCCACTGCTGAGTTTTCCAAATTTGCTGGCATATTGAGTGAAGCACTTTCACAGCATCATCTTTCAGGATTTGGAATAGCTCAACTGGAATTCCATCACCTCCACTAGCTTTGTTCGTAGTGATGCTTTCTAAGGCCCACTTGACTTCACATTCCAGGATGTCTGGCTCTAGGTCAGTGATCACACCATCATGATTATCTGGGTCATGAAGCTCTTTTTTGTACAGTTCTTCTGTGTATTCTTGCCACCTCTTCTTAATATCTTCTGCTTCTGTTAGGTCCATACCATTTCTGTCCTTTATTGAGCCCATTTTTACATGAAATATTCCCTTGGTATCACTAATTTTCTTGAAAGGTAGAATGATGTGAATAATAGACTTTGGTATAATGGGATTTCCAATTTTGAAGTTAGTTTCTGCTATGACTACCGAAATGACTATAGTACTTACCCATTTGTTCTATATCAGATAACCCAGGGTTATTTTAAGCATTGCATATGCTTACTGATTTTTGTGGCATACACTCCTGCTCCCTGTTTTTAATAAGTGTTAGCTGAATGACCTTATTCATCTCCTTTTCTGATATTTTTCCAGCAACCTAGAACCAGGACTTAGCACATAATGTTGTTGTTTAGCTCTTTGTGTATGACTCTTTTGTGACCCCATGGACTGTAGCCTCTCAGGCTCCTCTGCCCATAGGATTTCTCCAGAAAGCATACTGGAGTGGGTTGCCATTTCCTTTTCCAGGGGATCTTCCAGACCCAGGGATTGAACCTGCATCTCCTGTCTTGCAGGCTGATTTTTAACCGCTGAGCCACCAGGGAAGCACATTACAGGCCCTGCATAAATATTTTTTGAATGAATGAATGGATGAATGAATGAATGAGGAACTAATTTTTAGCTACCATCTAAAGTCTACCTTAAAGAGTTAGAGGAAAAAAAGAAGGAGAAAAAAGAGGATGTTATAGACTGAACATTTATGTCCCCCTGTGAAACCCCTTGCAGAATCTCCCAGAAGACTGTGAAGGGAACTGGGTGATAAAGGCCAGGAAGCCATTCCTACTGTTGTCAGTGAAAATTTCCAAATAAGTTTGCTTAGGTATTTGAAAAAATAGAGCTATATTTCAAAACTCACTAATTCATATTCTGCTTAAAGGTAGAACACTGTTTGTAATTTTCCAGATAAACTCTATCACCTTCTTGCTTTCTCTATCAGTTTTAGATGTAAACTGAGCTAACTCAGAATTTTCCTCCTTTCCTTGCCTTCTCCTCAAAGTGGCATCCATGTTCTGGCATCAGAGGGAGGTATCTGGTCCAAGATGTCCTTTTTCCATTCAGCCATCCATGAACTGGGATGTCACCCCTCCTGTCTGGTCTTAGGTCTTGCGCCCTGCTGCCATCATTGAAAGTTCACTGTTATGATCTGGTGGGGGAAGTGCAGAGCTCTCTGCTGCAGTATGGTCTCATATTATCCCCATAAGATATCTCAGGGCTTTCCATTCAGCTCTTCTGCAGGATTCTAGTAGCCAGTGACATTGGGCTTCTCTTTCAAGCCATTCCTGGCTGTGCAAAGAATTTAATTTTGGTTTGGTTGCTTCACGCTCATTCTCAGAAATAAGCTTTATGTTTTGCAGCCACACCAGGGGGTGGTATGTAGTTCTGGCAATTCCCTTGTCATAGCTCTCACCTAGGAAAATAGGATGTCTCCCAGATTGCCAAATATCTCTGAGGATTCTATTATTGTCTGCTACTTTGGGGCTAGTCAAGTCATACTTTGATTTTACACAAAAGTGGAGGCTCAAGATCAGGTATATATAACATATTTAAAACTGAACTCCCTACATAGACGGTAATGTTTTGCATCATCTGATTTACTCCATTTCTCTCCTCATCCCCATTGCTTTCATCACACCACTTTCCTTTACATTCCCAGAAATGGGAGGCTTTTTCCCTACCTCTGGGCCTTTGCCCATGTTCTTTCCATTGTATAGTTGGTGCCTTCTCATCCCTCAGGTCCTGGAGATGCATGATCCTCTTTTCAATTGTTTTGGTTATTCTCTCTAACCATGTTTTTGTTCTCCTTAGAACACTCTCACTGTAGTGACACTACTGGATCACTTATTCTTTGTCTGTCACCCCAAGTTGACAGCTTCCCAAGAAAAAAATGCTGTGTCTTTTTTTACTCATCTTTAGCTTCTAGCACAGTAGCTTGCATGTAATAATGCTAGAATAAATAATGCTGAATAGAAGACATAGGTGCTATATAATTCCACTGTTACAAGAGAGGACTCTCTGGGACCAGACTTCCATGTTGTTTTTCAGTTGTTTGGTCTTGTCTGACTCTTTGAGACCCCGTGGACTGCAGCAGGCAGGCCAGTCTTCCCTGTCCTTCACCATCTCCTGGAGCTTGCTCAAAATCATGTCCATTGAATCAGTGATGGCATCTAATCATCTCATTCTCTCATTCATCCCCTTCTCCTCCTGCCTTCAATCTTGCCCAGCATCAGGGTCTTTTCCAATGAGTTGGCTTTATGCATCAGGTGGCCAAAGTATTGTAGTTTCAGCTTCAGCATCAGTCCTTCCAATGAATATTCAGGGTTGATTTCTTTTAGGATTGACTGGTTTGATGATCTTGCGGTTCATGGGACTCTCTAACACCACAATTCAAAAGCATCAATTCTTTGGTGCTCAGCCTTCTTTATGGTTCAACTCTCACATCCATACATGATTACTGGAAAAACCATAGCTTTGACTAGATGGACCTTTGGAGGCAAAGTAATAGTGTCTCTGCTTTTTAATATGCGGTCTAGATTGGTCATAATTTTTCTTCCAAGGAGCAAGCGTCTTTGAATTTCATGGCCGCACTCATCATCTGCAGTGATTTTGGAGCCCCCCAAAATGAAGTCTCTCACTGTTTCCACTGTTTCCCCATCTATTTGCCATGAAGTGATGGGACCAGATGCCATGATCTTAGTTTTCTGAATGTTGAATTTTAAGCCAACTTTTCACTCTCCTCTTACACTTTGATCAAGAGGCTCTTTAGGTCTTTGCTTTCTGCCATAAGTGTGGTGTCATCTGCATATCTGAGGTTATTGATATTTCTCCCGGCAATCTGGATTCCAGCTTGTGCTTTGTGGCTGCAGTCACTGTCCGCAGTGATTTTGGAGCCCAAGAAAATAAAGTCTATCACTGTTTCTCTTGTTTCCCACATCTATTTGCCGTGAAGTAATGGGACCGGCTCTGCACTTAGACTTCCCTGAGTTCAGATTCTTTCCTAGGAGTGTAACTTGGCTAAGTCATTATTCATTCTTTGCTCAGGTTCTTCACCTGTGAAGTGAGGGTCATAGTAGTCCAAACCACATAAGGTTGTTTTGAGGATTAAATTTTTTTTTTTGAGAATGAAATAATTTTAATGTATTAATATATGTCAAGATTCATGGCACAGAATAAGGATGATGTATCAACTATTAGAGGAGAAGAGATAGGAACAGACCCTTGTTGTGTGGACCTACAGAAAGAGAGTTGAGTGAGGGAGGGATCCTATCTTTGGAATGATTAACCCTAGGCCAGAGGGCTATACCCAGGGCAGGGAGCAGGTAGGAGACATTTGCTGCTTCAGAGAGAAAGGCTGGAGAGGGCAACAATCTGCAGCTGTCTGAAAAACAGCTCCAGGAAGCACATTATCAAATGGAGGCACCATCAGAGGCAATGTAGCCATTGCCAAACTTTGCCTGTGGTTGGCAGGGGCTGTCTGTCACCGGCAGGGACCAGACTGCTCCTGATTTTGGCAAGGGTTCATGAAACTGATATTTGGGAATTTGTTTTTCCTGGTGGAAAAAGAAAAACTTGATTAATAATCATAAGAGAGGAGAAATGTGCATGCTTGCAGACCCGTGGTTTGCAAATTGCTTATAATTCTCCTATTACTGTCTGCCACCAAAATATCTCAGCCTGACAAGATCAGAACTACTGTCATCCTTTTACATTTAATTTTAATTTACATGAAATAATGTTCTTGCTGCTCCATTTCTTCTAATTCTTTTCTTCTCCTCCCCTGTTCATTTTTCCTTATCACTTCAAAGTTAATCCTTTCAGCAATGTCATCTTCTTTTGCTGGAATGGGCTTCACCTTTATACATCTAATAAAGGCATTATTTTCATTTCAAGTCTATGTCCTCTGTGGTCACATTTTTAGGCTCTAGAATTAAGCTTAGAAAAAAAAAGCTGAATATGTAATCGAGATGATTTTGCTGTTGTTAACAATTATATTGGTTGGCATTTCTTTATTTTGGAAACTTTCATGTTGAATTTAATTTAGAAATTCAGGGGACACTAGAGTGCATAGGGATGACTCTTTTTCTCCCCTCCATTTTTGCCTTTCTTTCTCCACCTCTGTTTCCTTTTTTCTTTTCCATGTTTTCACAATACACCCATAACATGAAGAACATTTTAAAATTCTTTGGCTAGGTTTGTATATTTCTGTACCTTGGATTTTCTGCTAACAGGTTTTCAAACAGTTTTCTTCACAAAAATGCTTGCTGCGGCACAAGATGCTGCACTGGGGACTAACTTTAATATGCAGTGTACAGCTTTAGGGATAGGTATTTGGTTTCTTTCTCAACTCAACAAGTAAACATTTACTAACTACCATGTTTGGAGATTGAACACTGTCCTGGATGAAGCATAAACTTGCTCTAATTTGGTAATTCTTGATGTACTTGCACAGGAGCTACAGATATTTTATCATAATACATTGCCCTAATAATTATTCTTGTGAATATAGAAACACCCAGTGTTCTGATACCTCTTTCTGGTAAATTCGTCTTCCATTTCAACCCTAACCTCTTCCCAAAGAGGTTACCTCTTACTGCATTACTAATATCACATGTTGAATGTTCTGACAGACTCCTTTTGCTAATTCACTTTTCCCCCAAGAGATGATGGCTACTATTCTTTTGAATTATTGCATCCATTTTAGAAAAGGAACTAATTATTCTTTATTTAACAAGGACTATCCTGTGACTGATATAGTTGGATTCATGTGAAAATGCATAAGTGGTAGTGAGGATATCATTTTCTCCAACCAAACTGTAATTTCAAAAGTGATTTAAATGGAGCATAAAAGAAGTACTCATGAATATGGTTGCTTTTATAGCTCATGCAGATATCTTACTTCTACCACTGATATTCCTGAGTGCCTTATACTTAGCAAGTTCTCACTAACTGTTTCTTGATATTAACAGTTTTCCAATCCTGAATTTTGTGATAGCCCTTGAAAGCTTTATGTAATGTTTAGGAACTATGAGATCAATGGATATGAGATATGGATCTCATATCATCTATGTAATACCATATCTGGAGACCTGGATAATTGTGCACTGATATGACCTCAAAGGGCTTCCCAGGTGACCCTAGTGGTAAAGAACCCTCTGGCCAATGCTGGAAACTTAAGAGATGCTGGTTCGATTCCTGGGTCTGGAAGATCCCCTAGGAGAGGAGGGCATGGCAACCTACTCCGGTATTCTTGTTGGGAAATCCCATGAACAGAGGAGCCTGGTGGGCTGCAGTCCATGGGGTCGCAAAAGAGTCAGACATGATGGAAGTGACTTAGCACACATGCATGACCCCAGCAGATGAGAGTGCTCATCAATACTTCTCTTTATACTGCGTAAGGATACGTTTATGTGCCCTGGCTTGCAATTCTTCCTTTAATTACAGGCTAAACTTTGCTTCTTTCCTTCAAGGCACATGCTTGGCTTTAGGAAGTATTGTGACAAATATAAATTTACTTCTGAATTTCCTGCATTGCAAATTATACTTAAGTGTACTGAAATTGGCTGCAATTAAAACAATATGTATCATTCATTCTGTGTATGCTACCCATTCCAGCATGATGCTTGGAAGATAAAAGTTTTTCCATGTTATTGACTTTGGTGAGCCTCATTGCTGCTGTGAAAGAAAATATCTTCAACATATGAGCAGAAGAGATGACTCTAGATAGAAAGCTGGTATGGGATTAGCAATAATCACTGCCTCCACTATTGTTGTTTCATTGATTCCTTCATTCATGATCTTTAAACAAGTATTTATTAATTGCCTAATATCAATCAAGGCTTCTTCCTCATTTCATTTGTTTGTTTGTTTTGTTTTGTTTTTGGTTCAGCCACATGACTTGTTGGATCTTAGTTCCCCAATCGAAGATCAAACCCAAGGCCCCCAGCAGTGAGAGTCCTAACCACTGGGCCACTAGGGAATTCCAGGATCTGCTTTTTCTTTAAGAACTTTTATTTTACAGTGGCAGCAGGATTTTGTTTGAGTTGAGCCATGTTGTTTTCATGGTGAGCAGTTATAGTTAGAATGGACTTCACTTGTTGCTAAGAAGATGGATTCTGATGCCAGGTGGGGCATCAGTCGGGGTCTAGTTGTTACAGCTGTGGTTAGTTAACTGCAGCACCCTCCCTTTTGGATCTTCCATGTGGTTGGTGTTCAGTTGACACCAGATTTGATCAGTTCCTCAAGCTGTGCTCACTTGGACTTGATGCCCCACCTGATTGTTCACAGTTTCATTGCAGTATGAGATGCCTGCTTTCCTCCTAAGCCCACAATCTTATGTTTCTGAGAACAAATCTCCAAAATTAAAAATTATTGTTGACTTCTAGTTATATATGATAGAAACTTTTGAAACCTGATACAGGCTTCTGAATTATTTGTTTTCCTTAGGCAGATTACCATTTCACAATAATATGCATCATCCAGAAAGTATATCATAATTAGATGTAAAGTATATGTTGACGTATATATTGAAGCTTCCAGATGACTCATGTAGTATGTTTTGTTGACGCTTCCAGATTAGTCCATGCTGCTTGTCCGAGTCTTGTAGAAGACTGGGATGGACATGTAGTACTTCACTCCTTTGGTAATAAAGGAATTCATTAATCAAGAAACCATTCTCTCTGAACAGAGATATTTTTAATATAGTAAAACGTTCTGCCAATTCTCTAATGCTCTCTTTTTGGTATTCTATTGCAGAAAATGTCAAGCCACCTAGCTTAAACTCTGCTTGTCTTTTATTTGCTCTGGCTGACCACTGTGTTCTTCTTATTCCTTTGAGAGGGAAACATGCTGAGACAGATATGAGTATCAAGTGAGAAGCTGAATTTAGAGTTACATCTAATCACCATAAAATTAGGAGATATTTGGTCCATAGTCCTAAGCTTCTGAAAATGGCAGGACCCTGTGTCTGCTACTGCTACTGCTGCTAAGTCGCTTCAGTCGTGTCCGACTCTGTGCGACCCCATAGAAGGAAGCCCACCAGGCTCCCCCGTCCCTGGGATTCTCCAGGCAAGAACAGTGGAGTGGGTTGCCATTTCCTTCCCCAATGCATGGAAGTGAAAAATGAAAGTGAAGTTGCTCAGTCGTGTCCGACTCTTAGCGACCCCATGGACTGGAGCCTACCAAGATCCTCCGTCCATGGGATTTTCCAGGCAAAGTACTGGGGTGGGGTGCCATCGCCTTCCCCGAGGACCCTGTGTCTACTAGAATGTAAATTCCAGGGAGATTTATACCAGAGCTTTGGTCCTCAAATTTTAGTGCATATGCATCTCCTGGGACCTTTTGAAAATGTGGATTCTAATTTAATAGGCTTGGAATGAGGCCCAGGATTCTGCATTGTCACATGTTCAGCACTTGAACCAAGCCTAGAGGAGCAGAGCCTTTTTAATTTTAAACATAGGCCCTAAGTATTATGAGCTGGATAAAATTGAAGCTCTTAGGTTTTCATGCAGAGGAATTGGGACCAAAGAGAAGGCCTTATCACTGACATTCTCATGCTGAATGGACTCAATCAAAATTCTCAATCCAGAAGTCTAGGACTACTGAACTCTTTATTCTAAAGACTACTGAACTTGTACTGTGCCTGACATTATCTTTACAGTTTCTAATGTCTTACAGAGTTGTACAGAGCCAACAGAATAAGTGAATGGGACAGGTAGATTTACCTGGAGTCTTACATTCTGAGTTTGAATCCAGTGTTGCCTCTGCTTGGTTCCTTGAGTTTGAACAAGTCAAAACTCTTTCAGTTTTCATATCCTTGTGCTTAAATTGGCAATAGCAAAATACAGCTTTACAGTTTTGCTTTGATAACAAATTGAGAATATATATAAAAGTGTTTTGTAAATGTCAAGTTCTATGCAAATATTATTTGAGGATCTTGTAACCTAGTGATGATGATTTACACTCATATCAGAACACTTGTGTTGCCTAAGATCCTTTTGGTGTTTGTTTATTAGCAGCAAACATTCTGACTGAGAACACAGGTATTTCATTGTTTCCTTTGGGTATCATTTGTATGCAGTCATTGGTTATAATTCTGTAAAAAAATTCTTTAGTTTTTCCCTTAAAATGCCAATATTGTCATCACCCCCTAATATACTTTGAGGAAGAGAAATGATGGGTAGCATGAATAAAAGTTGGTATTGCACTCTGCTTAGAAGAACAAATTAGTGTTCTGTGACAGTCACGGATGGTATCCTGGGATACTCACAACTTTTGAGAATTGCTTAATCACCACAGAGACATGCTTGGTCTGAGGAGAATGCACCATCCTCATCACCTAGGGCAGGAGTCAGCCTGCGGGCAGCTTGCATTTTAATTGATTTCTTGATGAGCATTGACTTTATTAAATTTTAGACAAAATGCCCTATGGCATATGTCAGCAATAAGTGACAGGAAAGACATTAAAATTTTAGTGAACACTTAGGAATTCTTTATCAGAAGGAATGTATTGAATGCCCCCTGGGTGAGAAGAATAATGCTTGCATTTGTAACTTACAAGTCACTTCCACAAATTTTATTTATGATACAATTTTCTTTGGGTCTATTCCCTTTTCTGATATAAAAGCCAACTTTGTGGTGCTTTCATTCATCGTTAGGTTAGAGATGCAGCACGATTTCCATTTCAGGGAGACATATCTTCAAGGGAGGAAGGGAGAGGGGGAAGGAAGAAGGAAGGAAGGAGGGAAAGGTGGGAGGGAGGGTGGGAAAAAGGGAATGGTTAACACAAAAGTGTTATTTTTTGCTTTGTTTTCAGATTTTCCAGAAAACTTGCTCTGAGTTAATGCCCAAGAAGAGAAGAAATGATTTTGAACAGCTAAATATGTGAGACCTTGTGTCAGGCTTTTTGGAGTTGATATCTCAATTTGACAAAATGTACATCTGTGTAGAACTAAAAAGTTCAATGGCTGCTTTGGTGTGCATTCAGTTTGATTTAGTCCCAGTTTCTGCTTTTCTTTCTAGACTCTCTCTGATGTTTTTCAACCTTAGCCATGTCTTTTCATTCCTGTCATTCTCTTCTATACTTAGAATACTCTGAGGATTTGTCATTAAAGTTTAAATACACTAAGCATTCAAGATCTTTCTTTTAAAATGGTATTTTGAGTAAGGTAGGTTACTCTTCCCATGGACATCTTAGAGGGTCTTTTCATTGCTGAGAAGGCCTCATTCAGGACCACCGATTCATCATTTTGCCACTTATGTGTTGTTGAGTTGGTGGAGCCTGACTGAGGCTCCATTCCTTGCAGGCTGCTTCTGCAGCACTTCTTTGGAAGACTGGTTTTTTGGAAGACTGGTTCAGAATAAGTGGAGAAAGGCCAGTAAACATTTCTGAAAGTTCTGAAATAAGGGAGTCTATGGGGTCGCACAGAGTCAGACATGACTGAAGAGACTTAGCAGCAGCAGCAGCAGCAGAGAAAGCTGAACTTAAATTTTCAGAAGTAGAAAGGACATATTGTAATCTCTGATCTGACTGGTGAATATGCATCTTCACCATCAGAAGTTAGAAATAATGAAATGAAACAATCTTCTATTACCTGGTTAATAAATAGAACTTTTCTGAATGTTTGATGCTTGTGTTTAGCCATTTATATATAGTATAATTTATGTTTAATCACACCCAAAGCCTTGCCAAGTAGTAGTCCCACAGGAATTACTCTAATGAATACATAAGTGTCTCTTGTATTGGGCATATTAATTGCTTATATGCAAAAGATTTCAAGTACCTGAATAGTTTAAGAAGGATAAACATTATCTCTGTAATCTATATGATTTTCATTTCCTTAGCAAGCCCTTTTCTGATGGATTAAATAAAAGGAAACTTTACAATCAACTGAATACAAATTATCTTAAGTTTGGAAGAACAAATTAATGAGGTTTTAGGATCTTAAGTTTCTTCTAGACCTCTCTGCCACCTGATTCAAAATATGACAATAATATACCATAAATTGGTATGAATGGCTCATAGTTTTACAATGATTTTCAATCTTTATTTTTCTCTACTAACTTTTAAATGAACCCCTAGGTAATTCAACATGTTATGGCATGACTCCTCAGAATGTTTATAGTGCGTTTAAATATGCATGTATGTGACTCTTCAAGACAGAATCATGGTTTCTTGCACTTTTCCAAACTTGTTTTCTGAATGGAGAAGATCACAGGGCTTCTGTACATTATATTTGGGAATTGCCATGATCTATCAACACCTTTTTAATCATTCTCTTTTCCTGCTACCTGGTGTTAGTAACTTTTGATTAGTAACATTTTCTTTCATAGCACATTCTTTGGATACTAATAATCAGTGTACTTGCAAGTTCTGAGAATGAGGTTGAGAACTCAAGACAGGAAATTTATAGTCTCTCATAGTTTCTCAGTGAATATTGCCAGTGTTTTTAGAGTACCTGTCAGGAGCTGAGCTGAATGCCACATATGCAGTACGGGGAATACCCTCTGCTTCAGGGTACTCCTGGCTACTGTATTCAGGTATAGTGAATGAGCAACACCCTCTCTGGAGGTCCTTGTCTTCTTGATTCTCTCAGGGTAATACTGCTCCTGGGTTTGAAAACTTGTAATGTTCATGATGGGGAACACATATATACTTGTGGCAGATTTATTTTGATGTATGGCAAAAGCAATACAATATTGTAAAATTAAGCAAAATAAAATTTAATAAAAAAAAAGAGAAAACTTGTAATGTTAGGATATGTCTCCATTGGGTTTTCAAAGTCATTTCCTGGAGTGCTGTGCTATGGTTAGTGGCTCAGTCGTGTCCAAATCTTTGCAACCCCATGGACTATAGCCCACCAGGCTCCTCTGTCCATGGGGATTCTCTAGGCAAGAATACTGGATTGGGTTGCCATGCCCTCCTCCAGGGGATCTTCCCAACCCAGCAATTGAATCCAGGTCTCCCACATTGCAAGTGGATTCTTTACTGTCTGAGCTACCAGGGAAGCCCTCAAGCCAACTGAGCATTAGGGTCTTAGAATTTAGATAAAGAGAATTATGTAAATCATAACAAGTACTTCTTAGTGTTTTTGACATATATAATGTGATATGATATGTAACATTTCAACAACTAGCTTTTCCATTCAACATGTTTTCTGGAAATTTATTCATCTAACTGCAGGTAAATATGTCTGATTTTTAAAACTACTGTGTAATATTCTATAGTATGAATATATAAAAATATATTTAGCCTTTCGACTATATTCAGCTAGGTTAAAAAAAAATAAACAGAACACTGTGTACCAGGTAGTATTACTTGGAGATAAAGGAAGAGGAAGATTAAATATAGGAATTGATTGATTCTGCCCATTCTTGGCCAAAAAGATTACATGGACTACTAAAAGTTTAATTCATTCATATGAATTATCTTCACTTCATGCTTATTTTGAGAAATAATCTACCAGCTAAACAAATCTGTAGAACAACCCTTTGTGCCAAGTTTCATTCCCATTGTCAAATCCGCCACAAAACTTTCCTTGTTTTTGCAAAAAATATGATCTCTCACTTTTTAAAAAAATGCTTCTTCTGCACTCCAGTGAAATCACATGGAACTTGTATTCCAGCTATTTGTGATAGCTTGTTAAGGCACGCAGCTTCCTTTGTGTTCCTCAGAATGCCTTGCTCTTAGGGTCTTTAGAGAGGTGTTTGGGTTTGAATTTTGAATTAAACTAGATTACTTCTCTAGTTCTGGTTATTAGGTGAACAGTGTGTTCTTGAGCTTCATTTGTACCATTGTACTCCAGGGAGACAATATGAAAAAAAAAACCAAAACATCGATGACTTGGGAGGTTAATAATGATTTAAACACTTCCCAAAGTAGATCTATTAGTTATCCGTGCTTCTAATGTCCCTTTCCACCTTATTGTGCCATTGTCTACAGGAAGTACAGCAGCAGAATAATTGCTAAATAGCTGAAGATCTTGAACTCAATTTACCAATTGCTGCAAAGTAGAAAAAGAAATTGCATGAGCCATATTTTCCATTATAAAATATTCATAGAAATGAGGTTCAACCTGTGTTACAATAAAATGTTAATAAGACTTTTAAGAAAACAATTAAAGACACATGTTTAGTGTTAGGATAAATGGATTCAAATATTTTATTCTTCAGTTTAGTTAAAAAAGGGGTAGTTTGGGATAATTTAAGTGTAATGTTGTCAGGTTGATAGACACTTGCTTTTTTCCAGGGAAACCTTCTATTACGATAAAGTTTTCATATGGATAATTATAATTTTCAGCATCTCCCTGTGGCAAATGTAAAACAACTTAAGGCATATTTAGGTATGTTCTTATACCTTTCTACCACAATATATTTAATAGCAACTTAAATTGCTTTCATTTAGGAGGAGCTCTACTGTTTAAGATTCTTTGCTGTTCAAGTGAAGATCATAGTCGAGGGATAATAACATTGCTCAGAATTTAGGACTTTTCGTGCAGAGATAGAAGTAGAAAGTCAGAGTATCTGCCAAAAATTAATAAGCTCTAATAGGTGGAGGGGAGTCCCTTCTATTTTTTCATACTGCTTCACTTACTGACTCAGCACCTGTGAAGGACGTCAGTCCCCTGTCACTTAGGGTGGCGAGTCTAGCATCAGCCAGCACATGGAACTATGAACGCTTTGCCTCTATCAGTTTTCCTGTTGGCATCGTGGAGTTGACCATCATGAGAGGGAACACAACTGAGCTGCTCTTCTGAAATGTCAAAGATACTATTGATTGGGACCCTTGCATTTATCACAGTAATAAGTTCCTTGACAGGACATCGGGGCTCTAGCTTATCTATTTACACTAGAGGGAAAAGGAAAATTATCTGTGTTGTGGGTGTGCATTTTTAGCTTCCTAAGGTAAAATTTGAAAATCGGCAGCCATTTTCTTGGAACTGCTAATATGATAATCTCAAATTATACCACATGCACTGATAATACAGCAGTCACCATGATTCAGGGTATCAACCATCAGTAGGAAGCAATGTTAGTATTATGCTGAAGCCAGAGAAAAGAAGAGAAGGCTGCAGTGTGTGCAGGGCAGGTTTGAGGTTATGAGAACCCAGGCTCTTCTAAGTTTTAAGCTAACATGTTCTGAGCTTCCTCAGGTCAGCCTTTTATTGTTCATGCATTCTTTTCTTAGAAATAACAGGCAGTGTGCAGCAGGTGGTAGTTTCTAACTATTTTGCATTAACTACCAGTACTGAGTTTGGGTGTTTTGGTCACACTGTGTGTATTCATGGCTATTGCTTTTGCTGCCGATTGTAGCAACTGTTGAGGTAATTGCAGTAATCATCTCTGTGTGATGCTTTCTAGGATTAAAAAAAATTAATATGTGAATGTAATTATAGAGAGAACTGTCCATATTTTATTATCAATTTTCTACACATAGTTATGCAAATCTCAGACTTCATAAATGCCAATGCTAATGATTTGCAGTTTGGTAAGAAGTTTGTTTTTAGATGGACTAAAAGAACACACAGAATTTTACATTTGTGGGAAATACAGTGTCAGTGAAATGAGAGGCTGATCTTTTCTGAGAGAGAGAAAAGTCACTTTTTATTTCTGTCTACTTGAGAACAATCTTATCCTCTCACAACTTCTGCAAGCCTTTCTCAGGATGGAGATGCCATATGGATCACATGGTTTGAATTGAGAAAGCAGTATAGAAAAGTTGCAGCTTTCTGTTATCCCAGTGGTATGAAACACCAATTTTCTGGGATAAACTATAAGTTCAAAGAAAATAGAATTTCCTAGCATGTCAATTTTGGACATTCTGTGAGTGTCCAGCAAAGAAGGTTGTGAATTGCTTCTGTCATCATGACTGGCATAAGCTCTTAAAACGGTTGACAACTTGCAATTCTTCTTACTTACTTTCAAATAAATTATTGACATTATTACGCACTAACTTTCCTGTTAATGCAACAATAAATGATAAAATATAAATTTAATTTCAAATAAAATCTCATTCCTAAAAATTAAACCTCTGCAGATCTATATTTATTGACATTCAATGGGTATTTGATTTAGCATGATGTTGCACTTGAATTCAGTTTCCAACAAGTTTTAAAATCTGAGGTGACTTCCTGAAATGTCCACATACTTGAACTGGATTGGGCCAACACTGTGTTGTTAATTAGTCCCCCTGGAAATATTGCATCTGACTTATGCTTTTACTCTGTAAAACCATTTTGAACCATGTTGTAAACTATGCCTTACCAAATTCTTTCTATGCCTTAGCTTGTTGTGCTCTGATATCCTGCAAATTGTTTGTGTTCTAATAAAGGTACTCTGATTTATCATAGTTTTACAAACCAGGATCTCATATAGTAAAATTTATTGTAGTGTTTAATGCTGAGTTCCACCTTTTGATTAAGGCTTAGTCTACTAGAATGGGGTTTGGTTTAAATTCCAATTAACCTTTTGCTTCCTCTGTGCTATTTAGGTGTATAGTTTTACTACACCTTGATAACAGAGTACAATTTTATCCTTTGATTTTTCACTGAAACCAACTGTTTTTATAAGCTAGTTTGACTCTCCTAATTCTAGTTATACTGTAGGGATGACTAAACTAATCATTATAAAATAAAATAAATGATTCTATTTATGAAAATTTTGAAACATTTCCTTATAATATTTTTAGAAATATGAATAAACTATTTTTTGATAAAAGTGAATATGAATCACATTTTTATAAAACTTGAACTTCATATGACTAACTTTGGTCAACACCACCTATTCTGAAATATTTAATACTAAACTATTTAAGTCACTTCAACAAAGCCCTTGAGGCCCTTGTAGTATAAAGTTGAATAGTATCTCCTGATTTTGAAGAACTCAGTAACCAGCAGGAAAGACAAGTACATGAAGACTTAGCATGTTGTGTAATACAGTCTGATGGAGTAGTGTGTATGAAGTAGGGCACAGCATTGAGAATGGAGCATATCATGTGGGACCACAAAGGAAGACTTCCCAGGAGAGGTGGGACATTTGAATTAGGTTGAAGTAAGAGTACATCAGGCAGATGAAAGGATGGGGATGCAGTATCCAGGGTAAGAGGTAGTATAAGCAAAGATCCAAATCAATAAAACTGTATCATGGATTTGGAAAGTTTGAGTTATGCAAAATGATGGTTCTTGGTAAGTGTGCATGGAGAGGGGGAGATGGAATAAAAGGTGAGAATAGAAGGGGTAGGACATGAGGATATAAAGGGTTTGATAGCTACCCTTTAATATAGGATAGCCACCTCAAAATATAGGATATTTTGATGCAGGCTAAAATGTGAAAATATTTTACTTTAAATCATTTTTAGAAGTATCAAATAATGTGCACAAAGACGTTCTGTGCTGTCAGCCATTCCCTAAACACCTAGAGATAAGATAAAGTCCCAAGTTGTAAGGTGCTGTGAGAGACAGGATGAAAGTCTAGATTCAGTACAGTTTAGGACTGATCATTTTTCACATTAGCTGGCCTCTTTAGACATCTTGGACTTTACAAAAATGGTTGAAGATGAATCAGCATATTTGCTGTAAGTTTACCCTTTTTCTAATAAGGTTCAAAGGTAAACCTGTACACTGTGACTTGAGGCCATGCCTTCCCAAAGACTGTTCTCTACTTAGTCCCAAGACTGAGGTTCCACTCTAGAGACTTCTTTGACTCTATGGCAAGGGGTTAAGAGAAAGTTCCAGATAGCCAACCCTCCCTACTTCTAAACTCAGATTGTCACCAGCATGATTGACCTTGAGTCCACCAGGACAAATCTTATGCCTTCTATCCCTGATTTGTTGGACAATAAGGATTCTTAGTCCGTAGGGTTGCAATGAGTCGGACACAACTGAAGCGACTTAGCACACACACGGGCACGCAAGGGGGACTCTGTAGTATGAGTCATCCTTTAGTTCCGGTGTTCTCCATAAGGCTTTGTAGAATCTTAAGCTCCTTTTTCTCACCTATCTTCAGCTCCTGAAATATTTTTGTTATACTTTCTAAAAATCATAGTTCAGCATCAGCAAATATTCTGTATGTGACCATGCTCTTATTGAAACATTTGGATCATGTTTTTTTTGTTAGTGGAAACCTGTTCATTCACACGCTCATCCCCTGGCCCTTAATGTACTACTTTCTCTTTAGATCTTTCAGCTGTTGATAGTTTTTCTCTCATAGTTACCATACTCTTGAACCTGAAGAGGAATATTATGTCATCGATTATATCACCCACTTTCTATTATTTTGCTGTCATCTCAGTCTCTGGGTTGTGTTCCTTCCTTTTTCATAGATTTTAGCACCTGGTTACTTGATGTTTTTGCCAACATCATTCCTACCTTAATTCTGTTGGAGTTCAGCTTCAATCTGATGATCCTTTCAACATTCTGTCCTCCAGTGATCTTGTCCTTTATCCTATTTCAACTCTCCTATGGTGTTTCTCTATACCATATTATTATCGCTAATTGCAGCCCTTCCATATGTTAATTTCATTCATTCCACTCATACCAGGCTTGAGTTCTGTGAGTAATCATTATAGATGCTTATTGCACACATGCTCAGTTCTTTTCTTTCTCGCTTGCTTCATTGAACTTACTTGGAAAGAACACAACTCTAATTAAAAGAGCACTTTGATTACTCCATGCTTGCCCTGTCCACTGACTGGAAAAACATACCTAAACATGCTGAATCAGTTCAGTTCAGTTGCTTGGTCATTTCTGACTCTTTGCAACCCCATGGACTGCAGCACGCCAGGCTTCTCTGTCCATCATCAACTCCCAGAGCTTGCTCAAACTCACATCCATCAAGTCAGTGATGCCATGCAACAATTTCATCCTCTGTTGTCCCCTTCTCTTCCCTCCTTTGGTCTTACCCAGCAGCAGGGTCTTTTTAAATGAGTCAATTCTTACATCAGGTGGCCAAAGTACTGGAGTTTCAGCTTCAGCACTAGTCCTTCCAATGAATATTCAGGACTGATTTCCTTTAGGATGGACTGGTTGAATCTTCTTGCAGTCCAAGGGACTCTCAAGAGTCTTCTCTAACACCACAGTTCAAAGGTATCAATTTTTCTGCACTTAAGTTTCTTTATGGTCCAACTCTAACATTCATGATTACTGGAGAAACCATCCTACTTTAAATTGATGGCCATGAGCATCAAGTGGGTTTTCTTTTTTTTTTAATGCTACCTGACAATCATACTAAATTTCTGTAGACTAAACTACAGGCTCTCCTAAACTACTATTTCATATTCTCCCCTCTTTCCTCAAACCTCCAAATCTTGTCCTCCACCTCTTGTGTCAGTTAAGGACAATGTTTCCGATTTCACTGAGAAAATTGAAACACCTGAAAACTTGTAAGGACTCCCACAACTGCATCTACTCACCTGCCAACTCTTGTATTCATATTCTTATACCTTTGTGCTTAAATCTGGGTTCCTACCTAATGCTGTCTTTACAGATTTCATTCTTGATCTCCTCTTGATTACCTTCCCATTTAGTTTCTTAAAGATAGCACTTCAACAGCAGTCTATACTTCTTTTAAAAGAACAGTTATACTGTGTTATAATTGATATTCAATAAATTGTTTATTGTAGATGTTTAAAATGTACAAATGATAAATTATGGCATAAATATCTGGCCCCTGAAATCATTACCAAATTTAAGATAATAAACATATTGTTTACCCTTTAAAATTTTCTGTGTCCCACTAAAATCTTCCCCTCACAGTTCCCCATCTAGTCACCTATATCCAGGCAACCATTGTTTTGATTTCCATTATTAAACGGTATATTTCATTTTCTATAGTTTTTATGACATAGTATGTATTCTAGTTTGTCTGACATTTTAAACTCAACATTACTTGTGTGAGATCCATTTTTGTTACATATATCAATAATTCATTCCTTTATATTGCTAACTAGTATTCAGTTGTGTGGATATGCCAAAATATGTTCATCTATTCTTCTTTGTAAATTTATACAAAAAAGAAAAAAATAAACTTGATAGGATTTTAACTGGGATTGCATTGAATCTAAGGATCAAGTTCCAAGGAAGTTGACATCTTAAAAATACTGACTTTTATGACTCAAGAATAAGGTTTATCTCTTTATTTATTTGAATTTTCTGTAATTTCTCTCACCAATATTTTATATGTTCTCCGTGTATAGGTATTGGATTTTTTTTATCCTTTATTCCTAGGTATTTCTTATACATTCATACATTTTACTACAAATGGCATTTTTTTCAGTTACCAACTGTTCATTACTAGTATACAGAGATAAAATTGACTTTTGCGTATTGACCTTGCTAAACTTAGTTTTAGTGTTTTTTTTTTTTTTTTTTTTTAACATTTCATTGGATTTCCCAAGAACATGACCCTGTCATCTGTGAGTAATCACAGTTTTAGTTCTTTTTAAAAATATGTATGAATTTTATTTAATTTTCTAGAAGATTTATGCTGGGTAGAACCTCCAGTACAGTGTCAAACAGAAGAGATAAGGGCAGACATCCTTGTCTTACTCCTGATCTTAGGAGAAAAGCAAGTTATCTTTCATTATTTAGTATGTTGTTATGTATGTGGTATATTGGTAGCTATAGATGTTTTGTAGATGCTCTTTACGAAGTTGAAAAAATTCCCTCTATTCCTAATTTTGTGAGGATTTTTATCAAGAATGGATATTTTGTCACATGCTTTCTTTGTGTCTTTTGAATTGATCATATGGTTTTTCCATTTTGGTTTGTTGCTGTGATGAATTACATTGAATGATTAAATCAACATTCCAAATACTGTGATAAATCTCTTTTGGTTATGATATTACTCTTTTTATATATAGCTGAATTTAATTTGCTAAAATTGTGTTAAGAATTATCATTTCTATTTTTATAAGGGATGTCAATTTGTCATTTTCTTTTCTGGCAATGTCTGTCTGCTTTGGTATCAATCTATGGCTGGCCTCCTAGAATGAATTGGGAAGTATTGCCTGTCTTTTAGATTTAAGCAATATTTATATGAAAGTGGTATTATTTCTTTCTAAAATATTCAGAAGAGTTCATCAATGAAGTCATCTGGTCTGGTAGTATTCTTTGGGAAAGGTTTTTTGACAAAAAATTCCATTTCTTTAATAGATAGAGGGATATTCAGAATATTTTTTTCTTAAGTGAGACTTAGTGGTTAGTTTTTAAAGGAACTTTCATTTAGCCCAAATTGGTGAGTTTATTGGCATAAATTTTTTCATGACATTACCATGTTATGCTTGTAAAAATAAAACTTGTAGTTTACTTCATTTATTCCTGATATTGAGAAATTTGTTTCTTCTCTCTTTTCCTTGGTCAGAATAGCTATAGATCTATTAATCTTATTGACCTTGAATAATTATTGTTTCATTGATATTCTGTATTATTTTTCTGTTTTCTACTTAATTGATTTATAATCTGGTTTTTATTATATCCTTTTTTTTGGTTCCTTTAGGTTCATTTTGCTCCTTATTTTCTAGATTCTTAGTTGGAAGTTAGGGTCCACTGGTTTGAGATCTTTCTTCTTTTCTAATTTGGGCATTTAGGTCTGTAACTTTCTAAATACTGCTTTGGTGGCATCTCAAAAAATGTTAATATATTGTGTTTTCACACATTTTAGAATACTTTCTAATTTTGCTTTTGCTTTCTTCTGTACCTTTGGGTCATTCAGAATAATGGCTTCCCTGGTGGCTCAGATCTGCCTGCCTCCTTTGATCTCTGTTCTTTCCCTTTTCTCCTTCTCAAGACAGCAAGTTAGAACATGTCATTCTGCTCAAAACTCTGTAATCAAGTCCTGTTTCATTCCGAATAAAGTCTAACATCTTTCTAATATCAACCAATGTCTCAAATAATCTGCCCCTTTGTCTTCATCTTGCACTACACTTTTATTCGCTTCTCTTATTTCAGCTATTCTGATCTCCTTTTTATTTCTTGAACATGGTTAGTTCTCCCTTTAGAACCTTTAAACTGGCAGTTCCTTTAAACTGGCATCACCCTTTCTCTGATACCCCCTCAGCTCCTTTAAGTCTTCGCCCGTATCTTATATTCTCAGTGAAGTCCATCCTATGACAACGTTAAATATTTCAAACGTCCCCACTTCCCAAACCCAGCATACTTGATTCTTTCACCTCTTCAACTTATTAATTATGCTGATATTGTAATGTATTAATTACCTTTTTTATTAGTTTATTATCCCTCTTACCTCTATTACTCTACAAGGCAAGGATCTTTGTCTGTTTTCTTCACTGATATAGTCTAAGCATCTAAAACAGTACTTGATTCATAACATCCTCCTAAGAATGATTCAGTTCAGTTCAGTTCAGTCGCTCAGTCGTGTTCGATTCTTTGCGACCGTATGAATTGCAGCACACCAGGTCTCCCTGTCCATCACCAACTCCCGGAGGTCACTCAGACTCACATCCATCGAGTCAGTGATGCCATCCAGCCATCTCATCCTCTGTCGTCCCCTTCTCCTCCTGCCCCCAATCCCTCCCAGCATCAGAGTCTTCTCCAATGAGTCAACTCTTTGCATGAGGTGGCCAAAATACTGGAGTTTCAGCTTCAACGTCATTCCTTCCAAAGAAATCCCAGGGCTGATCTCCTTCAGAATGGACTGGTTAGATCTCCTTGCAGTCCAAGGGACTCTCAAGAGTCTTCTCCAACACCACAGTTCAAAAGCATCAATTCTTCAGCGCTCAGCCTTCTTCACAGTCCACTGTCACATCCATACATGACCACAGGAAAGACCATAGCCTTGACTAGGCGAACCTTTGTTGGCAAAGAAATGTCTTTCTGCTTTTGAATATGCTATCTAGGTTGGTCATAACTTTCCTTCCAAGGAGTAAGCGTCTTTTAATTTCATGGCTGCAGTCACCATCTACAGTGATTTTGGAGCCCAGAAAAAAAAAGTCTGATACTGTTTCCACTGTTTCCCCATCTATTTCCCATGAAGTGATGGGACCAGATGCCATGATCTTTGTTTTCTGAATGTTGAGCTTTAGGCTTTTTAGTTCCTCTTCACTTTCTGCCATAAGGGTGATGTCATCTGCATATCTGAGGTTATTGATATTTCTCCCAGCTATCTTGATTCCAGTTTGCGTTTGTTCCAGTCCAGCGTTTCTCATGATGTACTCTGCATATAATTTAAATAAGCAAGGTGACAATATACAGCCTTGATGAACTCCTTTTCCTATTTGGGACCAGTCTGTTGTTTCATGTCCAGTTCTAACTGTTGCTTTCTGACCTGCATACAGATTTCTCAAGAGGCAGATCAGGTGGTCTGGTATTCCCATCTCTTTCAGAATTTTCCACAGTTTATTGTGAGCCACACAGTCAAAGGCTTTGGCATAGTCAAGAAAGCAGAAATAGATGTTTTTCTGGAACTCTCTTGCTTTTTCCATGATCCAGCGGATATTGGCAATTTGATCTCTGGTTCCTCTGCCTTTTCTAAAACCAGCTTGAACATCAGGAAGTTCACAGTTCACATATTGTTGAAGCTTGGCTTGGAGAAGTTTGAGCATTACTTTACTAGCGTGTGAGATGAGTGCAATTGTGTGGTAGTTTGAGCATTCTTTGGCATTGCCTTTCTTTGGGATTGGAATGAAAACGGACCTTTTCCAGTCCTGTGGCCACTGCTGAGTTTTCCAAATGTGCTGGCATATTGAGTGTAGCACTTGCACAGCATCATCTTTCAGGATTTGGAATAGCTCAACTGGAATTCCATCACCTCCACTAGCTTTGTTCGTAGTGATGCTTTCTAAGACCCACTTGACTTCACATTCCAGGATGTCTGGCTCTAGGTCAGTGATCACATCATCGTGATTATCTGGGTCGTGAAGCTCTTTTTTGTACAGTTCTTCTGTGTATTCTTGCCACCTCTTCTTAATATCTTCTGCTTCTGTTAGGTCCAAACCATTTCTGTCCTTTGTCGAGCCCATCTTTGCATGAAATGTTCCCTTTGTATCTCTAATTTTCTTGAAGAGATCTCTAGTTTTTCCCATTCTGTTGTTTTCCTTTATTTCTTTGCATTGATCGCTGAGGAAGGCTTTCTTATCTCTTCTTGCTATTCTTTGGAACTCTGCATTCAGATGCTTATATCTTTCCTTTTCTCCTTTGCTTTTCACTTCTCTTCTTTTCACAGCTATTTGTAAGGCCTCCCCAGACAGCCATTTTGCTTTTTTGCATTTCTTTTCCATGGGGATGGTCTTGATCCCTGTCTCCTGTACAGTGTCATGAACCTCATTCCATAGTTCATCAGGCACTCTATCTATCAGATCTAGGCCCTTAAATCTATTTCTCACTTCCACTGTATAATCATAAGGGATTTGATTTAGGTCATACCTGAATGGTCTAGTGGTTTTCCCTACTTTCTTCAATTTCAGTCTGAATTTGGCAATAAGGAGTTCATGGTCTGAGCCACAGTCAGCTCCTGGTCTTGTCTTTGTTGACTGTATAGAGCTTCTTCATCTTTGGCTGCAAAGAATATAATCGATCTGATTTCGGTGTTGACCATCTGGTGATGTCCATGTATAGAGTCTTCTCTTGTGTTGTTGGAGGAGGGTGTTTGTTATGACTAGTGCATTTTCTTGGCAAAACTCTATTAGTCTTTGCCCTGCTTCATTCCGTATTCCAAGGCCAAATTTGCCTGTTACTCCAGTGTTTCTTGACTTCCTACTTTTGCATTCCAGTCCCCTCTAATGAAAAGGACATCTTTTGGGGGTGTTAGTTCTAAAAGGTCTTGTAGGTCTTCATAGAACTGTTCAACTTCAGCTTGGTCAGCATTACTGGTTGGGGCATAGGCTTGGATTACTGTGACATTGAATGGTTTGCCTTGGATTGAACAGAGATCATTCTGTTGTTTTTGAGATTGCATCCAAGCACTGCATTTCGGACTCTTTTGTTGACCATGATGGCCACTCCATTTCTTTTGAGGGATTCCTGCCCGCAGTAGTAGATATAATGGTCATCTGAGTTAAACTCACCCATTCCAGTCCATTTTAGTTCGCTGATTCCTAGAATGTCGACATTCACTCTCGCCATCTCTTGTTTGACCACTTCCAATTTGCCTTGATTCATGGACCTCACATTCCAGGTTCCTATGCAATATTGCTCTTTACAGCATCAGATCTTGCTTCTATCACCAGTCACACCCACAGCTGGGTATTGTTTTTGCTTTGGCTCCATCCCTTCATTCTTTCTGGAGTTCTTTCTCCACTGATCTCAAGTAGCATATTGGGCACCTACTGACCTGGGGAGTTCCTCTTTCAGTATCCTATCATTTTGCCTTTTCATACTGTTCATGGGGTTCTCAAGGCACTAATATTGAAGTGGTTTGCCATTCCCTTCTCCAGTGGACCACATCCTGTCAGATCTCTCTACCATGATTGTAGTAGGAGGGTTAATTCCCCAATTCTTACCTTCTACCTAGAAACAGATTTAGTTTTATAGGGTGGACATCAAGGACAAGCTATTAGATCAGTTTCAACAAGGGAATTCTGAATTGAATTATTGAGCCCTTATCTTGTTACCAGAGGCAATATGGGCAAATGTTTGAATCCAGAACTTCTGGATTCAAATCCTGGGTTCAGATCTGAGATTTGCTACCTATTAGCTGTTTGAGTCAGTTAATCTTTGACTCTTTTGAACTCAGTTTTCTCTTATGAAAAATGGAGATAAGAATAGAACTTTTCTGGGAATTCCCTGGTGGTCTAGTGGTTAGGGCTCCATGCTTCCACTGCAGAGGGTGGTGGTTCGATCCCTGGTCTGGGAACTAAGATCCTGCAGGCTTTACGGCATGGCCAAATGCTTAGAATGGGTCCTGACACATACTATGTGATTAAAATTTTTAGTTGTTATCATCATTTCTAATTCATTAAAACAATTATGCTTTGATTCTTATTTATTACTCCTTGTATGTATAATTCCCTTGGGGATGCCTTGCAAAGAATGGGTAATTGACAGGATTTTTGGGTCTCTGAAAGTAATATCTAATGGAAGTAACTTCTAACTGTTCCTAAAAGAACAAGTTATTTCTATTAGTTAGCCAAGTAAAGGTTAAATTTCTAAAGTTTACATATAATGCCTGGCAAATGGTAAGTATACAATAAACACCTGGAATAAATGAATGAATCCTAGAACCCTGTTTATGCGGAAGGGATTCTTGGCACAGAGAAGTGAGAGATTAGTTGAAGACGACACAGTTAGGAACCAGTTGGCCAAGACAAGAAGCTACCTCTTCTGATAAACCTCAGTCCATTACTTTTATTTTTAACTTCATTTTTATTTATTGTTACTCAAAAGCAGATATACTATTATGAGATATTTAAAAAAATACAATTATCTGTCCTCAAAATCCTGATTATTCAGGAGAGTAGAAATCTCTTATCATCTACTTTTATTTTGGTTAGAGAAAAAAATATATCAACAATATATTTTGTGAGTTTTCACAATTTATTTTCAGGCAAACACAAGACATTAATGTATTATTTAGATATATTTCCTAATTTTAAAAGTTGATTCTTTGCAAAATATTTCTCCATGAATCTTTGCCATTACTTTAAAAATTGTGTCCATTGCTTCTTGAGTTGTTTTTGTATTGCCTTAAAACTATCATACTACAACTTTTCTCAAGAGTGCAGGAGAAAAATCAGCCATCAATTGATGCTTTTGAACTGTAGTGTTGGAGAAGACTCTTGAGAGTCCCTTGGATTACAAGGAGATCTAACCAATCCATCTTAAAGGAAATCAGTCCTGAATATTCATTGAAAGGATTGATGCTGAAGCTGAAACTCCAATACTTTGGCCATGTAATGTGAAAAACCAACTCATTGGAAAAGACTCTGATGCTGGGAAAGATTGAAGGTGGAAGGAGAAGGGGATGACAGAGGATGAGATGGTTAGATGGTGTCACCGACACGATAGAAATGAGTTTGAGTAGGCTCTGGGAGTTGATGATGGATAGGGAGGCCTGGCATGCTGCAGTCTATGGGGTCACAAAGAGTTGGACACAACTGAGTGACTGAACTAAACTGATCTACCTGCAAAGCTAATGGATCAGAAGAATTAAAGACAGCCTTGAAATACACTGCTATGAGTAGTATAATTCTACGTTGGATGCCAGAAATCAGAAGTGAGAAGTTATCCAGCAATTCTGAATACAGTATCCATTTGAAAAACAAAGACAGTTCCTGGAATATGGTAGCTATACACATATGTGTCAGTTCTTTCTGATTTAATCTTGGTATCTTGGATGTTTAATGGGTTGTAAGAAATCATGGGAAAGTCTGGCCAAAGCACAGAGGGAGATCATTCTGACTCATCACTCACTGCCCAATCCTTCAGCAGGATTTTCTAAGAAAGACATTGCTTAAAATTGACCTAAGTTTAAGAGAAAAAAAAATTAAAATATATAAAAAATGCACTAGGATTACTTATAATCAAACATGTGTTGGTTATATGAGAATATTTTGTAAATTCAAGGAAACTTTAGAGTTTAGCCTAGTTCTTAATTTAAAAAATACACTGCTGAAAGAAATTAAAGAGGACACTAATAGATGGAGGAATATACCATGTTCGTGGATTGGTAGAATCAATATAGTGAAAATGAGTATACTACCCAAAACAATTTATAGATTCAATGCAATCCCCATCAAGCTACCAACAGTATTCTTCACAGAGCTAGAACAAATAATTTCTCAATTTGTATGGAAATACAAAAAACCTCGAATAGCCAAAGCTATCTTGAGAAAGAAGAACGGAATGGGAGGAATCAACCTGCCTGACTTCAGGCTCTACTATAAAGCTACAGTCATCAAGACAGTATGGTACTGGCACAAAGACAGAAACATAGATCAATGGAACAAAATAGAAAGTCCAGAGATAAATCCACGCACATATGGTCACCTAATCTTTGACAAAGGCGGCAAGAATATACAATGGAGTAAAGACAATCTTTTTAACAAGTGGTGCTGGGAAAACTGGTCAAACACTTGTAAAAGAATGAAACTAGAACACTGTCTAACACCATACACAAAAATAAATTCAAAATGGATTAAAGAGCTAAATATAAGACCAGAAACCATAAAACTCCTAGAGGATAACATAGGCAAAACACTCTCTGACTTACATCACAGCAGGATCCTCTATGACCCACCTCCCAGAATATCGGAAATAAAATCAAAAATGAACAAATGGGACCTAATCAAACTTAAAAGCTTCTGCACAACAAAGGAAACTATAGGCAAGCTGAAAAGACAGCCCTCAGAATGGGAGAAAATAATAGCAAATGAAGCAACAGACAAACAACTAATCTCAAAAATATACAAGCAACTTCTATAGCTCAATTCCAGGAAAATAAACGACCCAATCAAAAAATGGGCCAAAGAACTTAATAGACATTTCTCCAAAGAAGACATACAGATGGCTAACAAACACATGAAAAGATGCTCAACATCGCTCATTATCAGAGAAATGCAAATCAAAACCACTATGAGATACCATTACACGCCAGTCAGAATGGCTGCGATCCAAAAATCCACAAGCAATAAATGCTGGAGAGGGTGCGGAGAGAAGGGTACCCTCTTACACTGTTGGTAGGAATGCAAACTAGTACAGCCACTTTGGAGAACAGTATGGAGATTCCTCAAAAAACTGGGAATAGAACTGCCTTATGATCCAGCAATCCCACTGCTGGGCATACACACTGAGAAAACCAGAATTGAAAGAGGCACGTGTACCCCAATGTTCATAGCAGCACTGTTTACAATAGCCAGGACGTGGAAGCAACCTAGATGCCCATCCACAGATGAATGGATAAGCAAGCTGTGGTACATATACACGATGGAGTATTACTCAGCCATTAAAAAGAATACATTTGAATCAGTTCTAATGAGGTGGATGGAACTGGAGCCTATTATACAGAGTGAAGTAAGCCAGAAAGAAAAACACAAATACAGTATACTAACGCATATATATGCAATTTAGAAAGATGGTAACAATCACCCTGCTTATGAGACAGCAAAAGAGACACTGTTGTATAGAACAGACTTTTGGACTCTGGGACTGGGAGAGGGTGGGACGATTGGGGAGAATAGCATTGAAATATGTATAATATCATATCTGAAACGAGTCAGTCCAGGTACGATGCCCGATAACAGATGCCTGGGACTGGAGCACTGGGATGACCTGGAGGGATGGGGTGGGAGGGGGGAGGGAGGAGGGTTCAGGATGGGGAGCACGGGTATTCTGGTGGCGGATCCATCTCGATGTATAGTAAAAGTAATACAATATTGTAAAGTTAAGAAAAATTAAAATAATAATAATAAAAAAAAAAAAAAAAAAAAAAAATACATATTTTTTTTCAGGTTCAATGCCCCCCAGCACAAACACATATTTTCCAAATTCATAGAATTCAAACTACCAGTAAAAATACTTTGCTTTTCTCTTTTAAAATGTTACAATAAAACCAGTTGAATTGAAAATCTGGAGCTTCCCTGGTGGCTCAGTGATAAAGAATCCACTTGCCAATGCAGAGGACACAGCTTTAATCCCAGATCTGGGATGATCGCACGTGCCATGGGGCAACTGGACCTGTGTGCCACACTACTAAGCCTGTTCTCTGGAGCCTGGGAGCCACAGCTACTGGGCTCACAGGCTGCAGCTCCTGAAAGCCATGTACCCTAGAACCTGTGGTTCACAATGAGAGAAGCCACCACAGTAAGAAGCTTGTGCATCACAGTAAGAGAGTAGCCCTAGCTTGCTGCTACTTCATATGGGCTATAGAGAAAGCCTGTATGAAGCAACAAAGACCCAGCATAGCAAAATTAAAAAAAAAAAAAAGCTGAAATGTGAATTATTTTCACAAACACAAAATAGAAATTTTAGCAAGGTTTCAGAAATCTCTTTGTTATAATCCTTGAGAACATCAATGTATTAAGTTATATTTTAATAGTTTTTAATTTTGAAATAGAACACCTATTACTATGTTTAAGAGGATAACATAAACCTCTGAGAGTAATGACATTGTTTGTTTACTCACTCAACTAATACGTTGTGTCTGACATTGCCAGATTAGTGTATGGAGTAGAAAAACAGGTAGATTTCAAATTTGGCCCTCTGTCAATATAGTCAGTTAAGCAAGGGAATAAATAAATAAATCTAACGCAATATGATTAGCATAATAGTGAAGCCAAGTTCAAGGCACTGTGGAGGCATAAAGATTCCGAAGAGGAAATGTTTCTTGAATCACAGAACTTAGACTACTGCTCTGTATAGAAACATTTGCTGAGTTGGTTATACTGTAGTTTCTTCTGGGGTGACTATCTTCATTCAATACTTTGAAGCTAATAGTGTATCTTTAAATATTTGCATTCAAATATTTAATGATTTGAGTATCCTCATGAGGCAGATCTAAAACCATCTTTTAAAAGTACTCAGAAAGTGACTTTAGAGGAGGGAGAATGAGTTTGGAAAGGCCTGAATTGTGATCTCTGGTTCTTCACCTGGAGTCAGCCTAGCACAGATGGTAAAGGGCAGGGTGAGAAGCTTGGCATTTGGAGCCAGTCTCCTTGAGATCAAGAGTCAGCTCTGTTAATTACGGACTTTGTTCCCCTGCTACTGCTGCTGCTAAGTCACTTCAGTCGTGTCCGACTCTGTGTGACCCCACGGATGGCAGCCCACCAGGCTCCCCCTCCCTGGGATTCTCCAGGCAAGAACACTGGAGTGGATTGTCATTTCTTTCTCCAATGCATGAAAGTGAAAAGTGAAAGTGAAGGCGCTCAGTCGTATCCGAACCTCAGCGACCCCATGGACTGCAGCCTTCCAGGCTCCTCCATCCATGGGATTTTCCAGGCAGGAGTACTGGAGTGGGGTGCCATTGCCTTCTCCATTTGTTCCCCTAGACAAATTAATCCATAAAACTTACTTCGTTTTCTTCATTTGAACAAATGTGGGTGAAAATAACATCTATCTTTATAGGGTGGTGTTAAAAATTAAATGAGTTTATAGTGGTCATGTATGGATGTGAAAGTTGGACTATGAAGAAAGCTGAGGGCCAAAGAATTGACGCTTTTGAACTGTGGTGTTGAAGAAGACTCTTGAGAGTCCCTTGGACTGCAAGGAGATCCAACCAGTCCATTCTAAAGGAGATTGGTCCTGGGTGTTCTTTGGAAGGACTGATGTTGAAGCTGAAACTCCAATACTTTGGGCACCTGATGTGAAGAGCTGACTCATTGGAGAAGACCCTGATGCTGGGAGGGATTGGGGGCAGGAGGAGAAGGGGACAACAGAGGATAAGATGGCTGGATGGCATCACCGACTCCATGGACATGAGTTTGAGTGAACTCTGGGAGTTGGTGATAGACAGGGAGGCTGGTGTGCTGCCATTCATGGGGTTACAAAGAGTCACACATGACTGAGTGACTGAACTGAACTCAACTGATTCTTATAATTTAGAGCAGTTTAGAGCAGTTCCTGACACATAAGGGCTCAATAAGTGGTAACAGTTATTAATACTATTATTATTATATAACAATTATAACTGCTGTATGATTATTACATATGATAAAAAACAAGTATTAAGTTTTTAAGCCAACATTCTTCATGAACATACATTGAAAAACAAACAAAACAACTAAATGCTATATAATCTGCCTACATGTCTTTACCATCTAGACCACTTGTGAAGATCTGGTTAGAATGGAGGTCACGGGCATGCTCATGTTGTAGGAGAAGATTGGGTTGTATTATTACAATATATTTTTCATGACAGTAAACAATGGATACAGATTTCAGAGGGCTTCCCTGATTGCTCAGTTGGTAAAGAATCTGACTGCAATGCAAGAGACCCCAGTTCAATTCCTGGGTTGGGAAGATCCCCTGGAGAAGGGAAAGTATCTACTCCAGTATTCTGATCTGGAGAATTCCATGGACCGTATAGTCCATGGGGTTGCAAAAGTCAGACATGACTGAGCGGCTTTCACTTTCAAAGATTTCAGAAGTAACAGGCAAGAGTTGAGCTTAAATACATAGGTCACTGAACATATTTCTGATGCTTCTCTTGATTGGAATGAACTGTTAAAGAGTCTGCACCTTTGAAATGAACTTGGACTAGGATTTTAATGAAAAAGTCCAATTGCTACTGAGTCAGTCTCCAACAAGCTTCCTTCTGCCTGGTGTGTTGTTTGAGCCAAAAGAAGGAGACCAAGTTCAGTTTAGAGGGAAAGGAAGGCTTTACTCTTTGATCACAGAATGAAAAGATGCTTGTGAGCTCCTCCTCTAGAACAGTGGTCTCCAACCTTTTTGGCACCAGGGACAGGTTTTGTGAAAGATAATTTTTCCACAGACCAGGGAGTGGGGATGGTTTTGGGATAATTCAAGCGCATTATATTTATTGTGCACTTATTTCTATTACTATTACATCAGCTTCACCCCAGATTATCAGGCGTTATTAGATCCCAGAGGTTGGAGAAGGCAATGGCACCCCACTCCAGTACTCTTGCCTGGAAAATCCCATGGACGGAGGAGCCTGGTAGGCTGCAGTCCATGGGATCGCTAAGAGTCGGACACAACTGAGAGACTTCACTTTCACTTTTTACTTTCATGGGTTGGAGAAGGCAATGGCAACCCACTCCAGTGTTCTTGCCTGGAGAATCCCAGGGATGGGGAAGCCTGGTGGGCTGCCGTCTATGGGGTCGCACAGAGTCGGACACGAATGAAGCGACTAAGCAGCAGCAAGCAGCAGACGTCGGAGAACCCTGCTCTAAAGCACAGTTTTTCCATGTGGCACTAGTGGTAAAGAACCGGCCTGCCAATGCAGGAGACTGAGATGCTGGTTCGATCCCTGGGTTGCAATGGCAACCCACTCCAGTATTCTTACTTGGAGAATCCCACAGACAGAGGAACCTGGCAGGTTACATAGGGTTGCAAAGGACCAGACAGTAATGAAGCGACTTAGCACGCATGCTCAACAGCCCACTGTCCCTCCCCGACAAACGAGGCCGTGGGCAGGGCTGCTTTCTAGGGATCTCCTCAGTTTTGAGAGGGCAGAATTCTCCTGAGTCAGTGCTCCAGACGGCAGTACAGGTGTGGCCTCTCTGCACATGGCCCGCGTCTGTCTTAAGCTGAGGTGCTGTGGTGTCTGGGTTTCCTCACGGAGTTCCTGTCTGAAGCGTTGAGCTGGAGGCCTCTGCTCGCGGCACCCTTTGAACAAGTGAAACTAGACAACACAGAAGAAAAGGTTAGACTTTATTTTATTACTCAGATTCTGTTTTTATTTCCTGGGAATTTTTAATGGGCCCTGCTGATGATGATATGGGATAGATTTGTTATGACCTGGATGAAGAGAAGTGTGTAAGGTAACTACAAACTGAATCTTTATGGGACAGATATCAGTAATCTACGCATGGTGAATTTCATCTGGATATGTCTGTGAAGAAACAATGAGGGTGGGGTTGGTGCTGAAGGTTGGACAAATTCATGTGAGGTGACCCAAATGAGGTAAATATTAATGTATTTTAGTGTTCTACAGAGATTAATTCGATCAATTACTAGCAATGAATTTTACCTAATTTCCCTGATATTTAGCTTCTTCATATGTAAAATGGGTGCAATATTTCCACTTTTAAGATTGTTATGAGGACTAAATGTACCAAAGCATGCAACAGAGGACAAGATGAATTCCTGTTAAGCATCAGATCTTTTCCCAGCCTGGGAATTTCAGATAACTTGCTACTACCATTTGAGAGGAAAGCTGCTCTAGGAAAGTAGGAACTGATTACTACTGGAAGGTGCTCCTTCCTTCTAACCTTCCACCGTGCTTTCTATAATTCCATATCTGGTAGGCTAGATCTCCCCTCTCTCTGATAATTTTTCTTCTTGCTAATCCATCATTCTAGAAAATATGAGGGAAGGAAGTGTGCAGTTCTAGCATCCCCAAATCAGTTTAACATATATCTCTTTTTAATGTATTTTAATGAAGTATAAATATTAAATCATTGAATGTGATTTTCAATGGGGAAGAGGAGAAAAAGAACCAAATAGAAGCACACAGAGAGGGAGAGAAGAAATTGGTAGTCTCTGAATTGCAGCCTCTGCTGATGCAGACAAATGGTGGCTGCCAATGTGCTGTGTTTTTCAGAGCCCTGGAGCGCTGCCAGCCATTATGCACCTTAATATTTAATATGCATTTGTACAGAAATACCACGTAAGTATGAGAGATGTTAATTGCTCATAACATTTTAATATTTTTTAAATTTAGCAGGCTGTTGGTCATAAAATAAAGAATGCGGTTTTGCTAAGTTGAGATTTTAATGTTCAGCTCTTAAATTTTTCTGAGAGAGGTTTTCTGTGAAAAGTTCATAATAAATACTTTGTACTTGCATCGTGCTGCACTCTAAGGAGATCAAAGTCCTGATCAGAAATTTACTGAGACCCAGGAAGGATTCCAGGCTCTTCTGTACTCTGCTCAGCTCTCCTGGAAATACTGCTCCTAGCAGTAGGTCTGACCTATGGGGAAAGTGTCTCTTTTATGTACCATAAGCTTCTTGAGTTCTTCTCAGTTACTCAGCTCTTGTGACAACCATCTCAAATCCTGAGATTCACTGCCTAACTAGTTATAGCACAATCAATTGAATAATTGTTTTTTTCATGTTTTTGTTACAATTTCATTGAAAAAATCTGTTTTAGTTTAGAGAGAGTTATGCAAAAATATCTGTACAAAAGTACTAAATAATTTCTAGTACTAAATAACCTCTTAAGATTCCATTGGAGAAGTGATACCTGAAGATAAACAATGAGAAAATGTATTTCAATACAAAAGTCTCACATAATCAGACTTTTCTGATCATTCACAGTATATACAGTCCATGTTCTGTAATTCTATGTTCTTTTAATGAAATATGTTATCCTTGCTTTTAGTATGTTTCTTCTTTTTACTGCTGTGAAGGCTTATTCTTTTATCATCTATTTAAAAGTAACTTCCTCTGAGAAGTTTTTCCATACCATAGGCTGACTGTAGGCTCAATTTGTTATTTATTCCAGTCTAAATGTTTCCTCGAGTCTGGTAGCCCTTATCCATGGCACTGTAATTATTTTTATATATGTTTATCTCTCTCACAGTGCTATGAACCCTTTGAAGAGAGATCCTTTGTCTTACAGTTTTCTATGTGTTTGTGTGACATAGAGCTGGACACATATAAAATGTTCAGAAAGATTTTCAGAATGCATGGCTTCTGTATATGACCAAAAGATTATATAATATTTAAAACTACAAAAGATGTTCCATTTCAAATAGGCTCCTCTGTGCTTGCAGCAGACTAGCTCACTTCAGGTGGCTTTTTATTGTTCGTGCTTTAAAAACAATTGTTTCCTTTATTAACTTTAAATGAACATTAGAAAAAGAATTAGGAAAAAAAGAAATAACCTGTAGCCTTAAATAAGAGTTAGACAAAAAATAATTGTGGAAATAACTTTCTAAAATGAATTTGCTTTGTTAAGTGAAAAATTGTGTGTTTAAACAGAAAAGAAATGCTTGCTTATGAAAGGCAGCAAGGTGGCTCAATTTCTGGAAATTTCTGCAGATATGTTAAATGTAATTCTTTGCAGTTTCATCCCTAAGGTGATTTAGTCACTTGTTTGCTCTTGTGTGTTAAATTCAACTCTTCATTTTTTATCTCATTTTGTCTGCTTGAATTTCAGAGCACACACTCTAATCTTCAAGAGAATGTGGGTATAACTTTCTCATTCTCTCTTACTCTGTAGAACCTTGAGGCAGTTTTTCAACAAAATTGTCCAGTGAATTGCTGTAGACCACAGAGCAAGTAAATTGTAATGAAGAGAAGCAAGTTCAGGTGTCTCACTTCCCTGGATCCCCGTTCTAGTCTATAAAGATGAAAATGTTCTAAGACCGTATATTTCATAATGATCTGTAAAAGACTATAGAAATTCTAAGGTAGTGAACCTCCATAAATGGAGAAGGCAATGGCAAGCCACTCCAGTACTCTTACCTAGAAAATCCCATGGACAGAGGAGCCTGGTAGGCTGCAGTCCATGGGGTCGCTATGAGTCGGACACGACTGAGCGACTTCACTTTCACTTTTCACTTTCACACAATGGAGAAGGCAATGGCAACCCACTCCAGTGTTCTTGCCTGGAGAATCCCAGGGACAGCAGAGCCTGGTGGGCTGCTGTCTATGGGGTCGCACAGAGTCGGACACGACTGAAGCGACTTAGCAGCAGCAGCAGAACCTCCATAAGGAAACAAAGATCTGTATAAATAATAGAACCTTAATACAACAACTCTGGAATGAAGAGCTTTAAAAATGTTCACCTTCACTAATTCCATTTCTGAGACTCTTTTTTTTTTTATTTAGAGTATTTATTTATATGCTTTTTTTGTACAGTATTTTATAATTTTATTTTATTTTTATTTTTTGAAGAAATAATTACAAAGATTTATACTGAAGGATCTCACATCATTATCTCAGTAAAAAATCAAAATTATTAAATGTTCAACAATGTAGACTGGGTAAATAAATCATAGTATGTCTTTATAGTGAATTATAAAACAAAAATTCAAGTGTTGGTAGATTTTTATAAAGACATTGGAGAATGCCCACAACATAATAGTACATAAAAAAAGTGAAGAATAAACCAATTTCTAAAGCATAATCTAATTATTTAAGCAAAAAGTGTATATACACATGAACATATATATATTAGAATAAAAAATAAAAATAATAAGAAAGAAATAAAACTATTTTTTCAATATCCTATAATGAATGTATATTGCTTCAAAATTTTTTACAAAAAAGAATTTTGAAAGATACCACCTTAAAGGTTAACAGTTTTTTATTCAGAATTTATTACAGAAAGTTACTTTTCAGAGTAGCTTTAGAGTGTTGTTATAAATGATATCTTGCTTCATGGTGTCCTGGAAAATGCAAATAGATCTCATTTGATGGTCACAGGCTGTGCATCAGAGTAACTTCTGTAGAAAGAAGCTCTTTTTAAAGAATATTCATTCCTGCCAGAGACTCATCTCAGGCCTATTCCATAAGTATATCCATGACTGTAGACATAGATTCCAGTATTAATATATTTTGTACAACTTTCTCCAGGTAATTCAGATACATGTCATTGATTATATTTGCTACTTTGGTTATAAATAAAAAGACTAAATCTTGAATCAAGCTGATTTAAGAAGAGGTAAGTATGGTGAGAAGGAAGCATTTAGCTTCTGGTGGAAAGGATAAGTGAGGTACTCACAGTTCTTTCGGAGAAGGCAATGGCACCCCACTCCAGTACTCTTGCCTGGAAAATCCCATGGATGGAGGAGCCTGGTAAGCTGCAGTCCATGGGGTCGCTAAGAGTTGGACATGACTGAGCAACTTCACTTTGACTTTTCACTTTCATGCATTGGAGAAGGAAATGGCAACCCACTCCAGTGTTCTTGCCTGGAGAATCCCAGGGACAGAGGAGCCTGGTGGGCTGCTGTCTATGGGGTTGCACAGAGTCGGACATGACTGAAGTGATACATCATCATCATCATCACAGTTCTTTGGAGAGGGAGATAATCATTGAAAAACCTGCATGTTATAATAAATATAGAATAATAGCTGGTGATTTACTACTTTCTTTTTTAATATTTTTTGAAGGATAATTGCTTTACAGAACTTTGTTGCTTTCTGTCAAACCTCATGAGAGTGGGCAGAAGAGGAATGAATAGTTGTGCATGTGTGTGTGTGTATCTTCTTTTGTGGAAAATCTTTTCAAGTGAATTGCCTCTTTATTTTCCATTTGGTTCATGTTTTTCTTATTGATTTTTAGGAGTGCTTTATATGTTCTCCATATAAGTTCCTTATTAGCTATGTTACAAATATTTCTTCACCTTTGTATTGCCTATATATTTTAAAATAAACATATGTCAAGAATTATTATTCAACATATGAATGAAGTAACCAGAGAGAATTTTTAAGTGGTTCATATGGGAATTTGAGTTATAAAGATTTATAATCTCTACTAAAGAAAACTGACTTATATTGTTATGAATAGGGATTATTTTACTGCTAGGAATCCTTTGCATGGCGATCAGTTTTCTGCAACTTAATCACTACCACTATAAAGTTATAGAATTGCCTAGTCAATAGAAAGTTAATAAAAGGTGCATGCTCCTGTAGAATCAGATCATTAGAGGGTTCACTAGGCAATGCTTAGCACTCCACTGAAAGGATACTAGGTACACAATTTTATTTATCTCCGAGTCTTGGAATTTTTTTTTTTTTCTCCTGACAGTATTCCTCCCTCTAATCATCTGGGACTGTAGATAATCTCTAAAGCTTATTCTTGATCACAAAAATGTCTAGTCTCATTAGATCTGGTTTAATTCCTTATTAAGATGCATCAATAAAAGTGAAAGTTGCTCAGTCATGTCCAACTCTTTGCTACCCTATGGAATTCTTCCTTCTCAAGGGGATCTTCCCAACACCAGGGATTGAACTCAGGTCTCCCACACTGCAGGTGGATTCTTTACCAGCTGAGCCACAAGGGAAGCCCAGAATTCTCCAGGCCAGGATACTGAAGTGGGTAGCCTTTCCCTTCTCCAGGGGCTCTTCCCACCCTAGGAATCTAACTGGGGTCTCCTGCACTGCAGGCAGATTCTTTACCAACTGAGCTATCATTGTTAATCAACTATATATGTTTTATTGCATTTTTTTTTTTTTTGCAAATCTTGAGCCATACAGTATAGACCAGTCTAAAGGATTGACTTTAGCCTAAAAAATTGATCAGGATTTTTGGACTGGGATTTTTACATCCTTTTTTATTTTCTCTTACTTCACTTAATATAGTAATCTTTGAGTCCATTCATATTGCTGCAAATGGCATTATCTCATTCTTTTTCATGGCTGAGTAATATTCATTGTATGTATCTATTCTACATGTTTTTTAATCCATGCATCTGTTGATGGACATTTAGGTTGCCTTCATGTCTTGGCTATTGTAAATAGTACTGCTGTGAACATGGAGGTGCAAATATCTTTTTAAATTAGAATTTTCTCTGGATATATACCCAAGAGTGGGCTTCTCAGGTGGTGTTAATGGTAAGTAACCTGCCTGCCAGTGCAGGAGACATAAGAGACCCAGGTTTGATCCCTGGGTTGGGAAGATCCCCTGGAGGAGGGCATGGCAACCCACTCCAGTATTGTTGCCTGAAGAATTTTATGGACAGAAAAACATGGCAGTCTACAGTCCATAGGGTCACAAAGAATTGAACACGATTGAAGCAACTTAGCACATGCCCAAGAGCAGAATTGCAGGTTCATACAGTAAGTCTATTTTTAGTTTTTTTTTTTTTTTTAAAGGAAACTCCATACTATTCTCCATAGTGACTGACCAATTTGCCTTCCCACATATAGTATAGGAGGGTTTCCTTTTTTTCCATCCCCTTTCCAGCATTTGTTAACTGTAGACTTTTTCATGACAGTCATTCTGACTATTGTGAGATGATATCTCATTGTAGTTTTGATGTGTATTTCTCTAATAACTTGAAATGTTAAACATCTTTTCATATACTTTCAGGTCATCTATTTGTCCTCTTTGGAGAAATGTCTATTTAGATCTATCCATTTTTTGATTGGGTTGTTTGCTTGTTTGTTTTGATACTAAGCTGTATGATCTTTTTGTTACATTAAAACTTTCATTTTACATATTTAACATTTTTGATGCTAACATCTATTTCTCAGGGAAAATCAAATGAATGGGCTTCCATTGTGGCTCAGTTGGTAAAGAATCCACCAGCAATGTGGGAGACCTGGGTTTGATCCCTGGGTTTGGGAAGACCCCTTGGAGAAGGAAACGGTTACCCATTCAAGTATTCAAGCCTGGAGAATTCTATGGACTGTATAGTCCATGGGGTTGCAAAGAGTCAAACTGACTGAGTGACTTTCATTTTCTATTTCTCAGGGAAAACTGAATGGTAGATAATTGAGACCTCTATGTAACATGGAAGAATTTTTAAAGTACCAATGTACATGAATATAGGAAAAAACTTTATATTCCTTTAAACCTTCAAGTGTCAAAATAAACATGTTTATGAAGTACTCCAAAAGATAAAGCTACTATATGGCACATAATAATAGGCAAATGCATATAAATGAATAATTATCCTCAATGATAAGTGGAAAGTAATCAGTCCTTTATAGAAATCATCTATGCTATGCTATGCTATGCTAAGTCACTTCAGTCGTGTCCGACTCTGTGTGACCCCATAGACAGCAGCCCACCAGGCTCCACTGTCCCTGGGATTCTCCAGGCAAGAACACTGGAGTGGGTTGCCATTTCCTTCTCCAATGCATGAAAGTGAAAAGTCAAAGTGAAGTTGCTCAGTCATGTCCAACTCTCAGCGACCCCATGGACTGCAGCCTACCAGGCTCCTCCGTCCGTGGGATTTTCCAGGCAAGAGTACTGGAGTGGGGTGCCGTTGCCTTCTCCGATAGAAATCATCTAGGTACCCATTAATTAATATTGGATTGTAAATGGGAAACTTCAAGATAATATTAGTATAAGTTATTATGATACCTAAAGATCTTGAAAATTATTGTCTAGCTGACACTAGAAAACCTAGTTACTATTGGTATAAAAATGATCAAACTTACAATTTAATTTAATTGAAAAAAATTTTATATAAAAGTTATTTTAAAGATTCAGCATTGATATAAATCATCTGAGGAACAGATGACAAGATGGCATTGGTCATTCATGAGATTTATTGGAAAATTTCCCCTTGTGATAAAAAATGAGAAGGTAGCTGAAAGAGGCACGTTGAACATCTGATTGTGATACATCTAACCCTGTGAAGGAGAAAAGGAAAGAAGGAAGGAAGGAAGCAAGCCTTAGATTGCAGTGCAGTTTTGTGACTGTTTTGGCAAGGCCAATGTAGAGTCTTTGTTTCAAGACAGTCTGTCCTAGGTGTCCTAAATCACTGGAATGGATTTGCTTTAGCATCCCTTCTATGCTAAGTCATTGGTTGGGAGCAGCGCAGTTGCAGCATGCCCTTGGCTAGGATGCAGTGATGTAAATTCAAAGCATAGCAGCTGAGGGTGGCAGTCAATTGGAGTCCCTACAATTGGACATTTGAGTGGTACATTTTTTTTTATGACTGTCATAGTCTATCCCTTACATCACACAGATCTGCTTCTTCATACGAGATTAGGGATTAGCTACTCCATGATTCCCATGGGTTTATCTTCCTGAGAGGACATTTAGCAGGTTCGTGAGATAAAGTGAAGTCGCTCAGTCATGTCCGACTCTTTGCGACCCCATGGACTGTAGCCAGCCAGGTTCCTCCGTCCAGGGGATTTTCCAGGCAAGAGTACTGGAGTGGGTTGCCATTTCCTTCTCCAGGGGATCTTTCCAACCCAGGGGTCAAACCCGGGTCTCCTGCATTGCTTTACTGTCTGAGCCACCAGAGAAGCCCTAGAGAGAGAAGGTACAGCCTAATACTTGCAGTTGATATTGGGGCTGAAACTATTTCCTCTCTCTATTCCAAATTTCCCTGATCCTCTGCTTTTACCTTGTTGGCTCTTAGTGGCTTACCTGGGAGTGTGACCCAAATCTTCCTTTCAGAGGGCTCTGAAACTCTGGCAATTATTTCCAGGCCAGTGTTGCTGCTTATATTCATTTATTGCTACAATGGACAAAAAGTACCAGTTGGCATCCAAGTGGCTCACTTGGATTTCACGTGTATTCTTCCCTCTCTTCATTGTGCAAAACCATCTATATTCCTCCTGTTGATCATGGTTAACTACCCAGGACAATATGGTAGTAACTCTTTGCTGGCTGATCCCTGGACACAATTCCAGAATGCCTAGCAGCAGCTCTAACTTGTAGTTCATCGGAACCCTTGCTCTGTCCACTGGCAAGATTATGTCCCTATGCTATCAATTGATAGCTTTGTGTATTTTGATGTTGTGTTATTAGGTGTATATATCATTAAGATTATTTTTTCTTGATAAAATGACTTTTATCACTACAAAATGAGCTATTTTTCTCTGGTAACACTTGTTTTAAAGTCTATTTTGTATTAATATATTCATATGGCTACTTCTGTTTTCTTAAACGATTATTGTATCTTTTCCTTTTAATCTATTTATATCTTTAAATTAAAAATATGTCTCTTGGAAACAACATTCAATTGGTTCTTGACTTTTTAATTCAATGTGACAATCTGTGACTATTAGTTGGGATATTTTGTCTATTTATATTTAACATAGATATTGGTATGATTGTGGTATATCTATCATTATCCTATTTATTTTCTATTTATATAGTCAGTTCTTTGTTACTTGAATTTCCTGCCCTTTTAAGAATTTTTTTCCAGATTTTGTGCATAAAAAGGGAAGACTGAAGTATCATATCATCTATTTCTGTAGTCCAGAGAGCTGAATTCTTTCCCTGTATTAAGATGAGACTAGGTCACAGCTTTTACTAGATTGGGTTCATTATGATTAAATCTGATAAATATTTGAGCTGGGAGTGAGTTGGCTGCAGCTCCAAATATGTTGGTTAATCTTTGGATTCTATACTGGTAGGACTCAGCAGTCCAGTAATCATGAGAATGCATGGATTATGTTTCTAGTCCTTTCTCCACTGAGACTTTATTTGCAAAATTTTGAGGATAGAATTGGTGGAGAGAATTGTCAGGCTCAGCAATTTGTTCTCATACTTAGGACTTTTCTATACTCCAGTTCATTTGATACTATCATTCAAGGCTTATCTGACCTCTCCCAGTCCCACATCATTGCTTCGTCTTTAGCATCTTTCTCCTTAGCTGTGTGTATGTGCTTAGTCATTTCTGACTCTTTGTGATCCCCTGGACTATAGCCCACCAGGCTTCTCTGTCCATGGACTTTTCCAGACAAGAATATTGGAGTGGGTTGCCATTTCATCTTGCAGGGGATCTTCCCAACCAAGGGATTGAAACTGTGTCTCTTGTGTTTTCTGCATTGCGTGCCACCTGGGTTTCAGCTGCTCCTAGACTATATACCTGCCTCTAGATATGGAGGCTATCAGTTTATCAGGACTTGTTTGTCACATTGAAGATATGACTTTTATTTATTTTTTTCTGGATGTATTACATCCAGAATACATTAGGACCAAAGTCTTTTTCATTCTGTATGTTCTATCCAGAAGTAGAAGTCTCTTTTCCTTTCTTGAAAGGTCAGCTGTGTATGACCGTCTATCTGATGTTTCAACTTGAGAATTTTTAGGCCATTTTATTTCTCCATCTTGCTGAGATAAGAAAAGAAGCCATAGATTTATGTTTACTTTATGACTGTTAGTACCACAGCACACTGTGGAAAATTCTGAAAGAGATGGAAATGCCAGACCACCTGACCTACCTCTTGAGAAACCTGTATGCAGGTCAGGAAGCAACAAGTAGAACTGGACAGGGAACAACAGACTGGTTCCAAATAGGAAAAGGAAGAAGGCTGGCCTGGAAAAAGCACAAGCTGGAATCAAGAGTGCCAGGAGAAATATCAATAACTTCATAGATATGGAGATGACACCGTCCTTATTGCAGAAAGTGAAGAACTAAAGAGCCTCTTGATGAAAGTGAGAGTGAAAAATTGGCTTAAAGCTCAACATTAAGAAAACTAAGATCATGGCATCCAGTCCCATCACTTCTGGAAAATAGATGGGGAAACAGTGGAAACAATGGCTGACTTTATTTTTGGGGGCTCCAAAGTCACTGCAGATGTTGATTGCAGCCATGAAATTAAAAGACGCTTACTCCTTGGAAGGAAAGTTATGACCAACCTAGATAGCATATTCAAAAGCAGAGACATTACTTTGCCAACAAAGGTCAGTCTAGTCAAGGCTATGGTTTTTCCAGTGGTCATCTATGGATGTGAGAATTGAACTATAAATAAAGCTGAGCACCAAAGAATTTATGCTTTTGAACTGTGGTGTTGGAGAAGACTCTTGAGAGTCCCTTGGACTGCAAGGAGATCCAACCAGTCCATCCTAAAGGAAATCAGTCCTGAGTGTTCATTGGAAGGACTGATGTTGAAGCTGAAACTTCAATACTTTGGCCACCTGATGCGAAGAGCTGACTCATTTGAAAAGACCCTGATGCGGGAAAGATTGAAGGTGGGAGAAGGGGACGACAGGACATGAGATGGTTGAATGGCATCACCAACTCAATGGACGTGAGTTTGAGTAGGGTCTGGGAGTTGGTAATGGATGAGGAGGCCCAGTGTGCTGCAGTCCATGGGGTCGCAAAGAGTCAGACACAACTGAGTGACTGAACTGAACTATCACTCTTAGAGGGATGATGTATTACAGGTTTAAAACACCAAGTAGTGTTAGTGGTAAAGAACCCACCTGCCAATGCAGGAGACATAAGTGACATGGGTTCCAACCCTGGGTTGGGAAGATGCCCTGGAATAGGAAATGGCAACCCACTCCAGTATTTTTGCCTGGAAAATTCCATGGACAGAGAAGCCTGGTGGACTGCAGTTCATACTGTCACAAAGAGTTGGAGATGACTGAAGCAACTTAACATGTGCACGTGCATTAGAAATTTTTGAAGCCTATAAAAATATAGATACCTTGGTCTTACAATAGATGATTCAAATTCATTGACTTACGGGGAAAAATAGCCAAAGGAATTTATATTTTCTAAAGGTTCCTCAAAATGATTTTGATGCAAATAAAAGTTTAAAGAGAAAAACAATAAATTAGATGAATGGGACCTGAAAGTCCATGATATTTATCTGTATTTTATCCCTACTGCCCATAACTTGTGAGTGCTCATTGTATTTGCTGAATGGATAAATGCATTCAATATGGCATCTTGGTTTTCCACATAATTCAGTTATGAGATGATTTAAATACATTGTTTCAATAAATGAAATATGGGCTTATTAGAAGTCTGAACAGATTTACTGCTTTTGAGGTAACCAATGTTCTCCTTGTTGCTTAATATATTAGGCACTTTTCCCCTATATATCTTATTTGACTTCACGTTGGAGTTTGACACTATTCTCTTCCTGAAAAAAAAAAAAAAAAAAAAGATACTTTCTTGCCTTTATTAACACCATAATTTTCTGGTTTCTCTCTACCTATTGGCCTCTTAATTATAATTTATAATTCCGTTTTTCTCTTTCAAAAGTCTAGGGATCCTAATGTGCTGGGAATACAAAGAACCTTAAGATACCACCTCTGCTCTTAAGGATCTTATAAATCAAATAAGTAATGCTATTGTAGTTCTGAAAGAGTTCTGAGAACACTACCCCAAGATATGAAACACAGGCTCCTTCCTCCTTGAAGACTTTAAATGTCCTTCTCTTCACCTTCTTTTGTTACTGTTTGAAAACTTGTGTTAAGGACTTCACTGTCTTCAAGTATATGTACATGAGAATCTGTGATAGGAAAGAGGGGAGAGCAGTCAGGAGGTATGAGGGAAGGAAGGAGGGTCTCAGCATGTTGCTCTCTGCTATAAGTAAGCATGAATAGAAATAAGATGCATTATAATACTTTGACTTTCTAAAGCATCCTTAAGACTTCCCCAATTTTATTTTCATAACTTTCCATTTTACTAATGGAGAAACTGAATCAGGGCATGCCCGTATGTCTCCTAGATGTCTCCATCTTTCAGCCCTTAAAGCACTTTTCATCTATAATTTCAATGTGATACTAGCAATAGTCCTCTGAATTTTTTGTTCACAAAACAAGGAGGAGTTGTAGAATGAACCATGTTTGAAAGGGAAAATATCCCAACCCAGCTGAGCTGAAATCTCTGCTCATCCATTTGCTAGCTGTGTGAGTTCCACTTAATCTACACAAGGCTATTTATCTATTAAATATGGATAATAATTCCTACCAATAGAGGTTTTTGTGACTGGTACTTACTAAATGTCAGTTAATTTTTTTGCTTTCTCTGAATTTATTTTTGTCTTTGTTGGTTCTTCCAGAGAGGTATTTTTTTTTTTCCTTCTTTTCATGGCAAAAAACAGTCTTTTCATGTCTGTAGTCTACGTTTGCGAAGGTAAACATGAACTTCATCTGGCTATGCACTAGTCTAGTAGAGCTGTATTTCTTTCTCTCACATGAAACAAAGGCTCAGGGAACATTTTATTCTGTGCAACATTTATTTTTAACAGAACTCTAACATCCTGGGGAGGAGCTAAGATGGCGGACGAGTAGGATGGGGAGAATACTTTCTCCTCCACAAATTCGTTAAAAGAACATTTGAACACTGAGTAAATTCTACAAAACAACTTCTGAATGCCGGCAGAGGACATCAGGCACTTAGAAAGACAATTCATTGTCTTTGAAAGGAGATTACGAGCCCTGCGGTAACTCCTTTTGCGGAGAAGCAGCGCGGACACCAGCATTTGCTATTAGCTAGCGGGGGCTGGGCTAGGAGGAGCTGCGCGGCCTGCATCATTTTGAGTAAGGATTTGGCCTGGCTATAAAATGGCAACCCACTCCAGTATATCTTGCCTGGAGAATCCCGTGGGCGGAGGAGCCTGGTGGGCTACGGTCCACGGGGTCGCAAAGAGTCGGACACGACTGAGCGACTGAGCGAGCGATCCTAAGCGCTACCTGAGCGAAATAACCAGACTGTCAGATATCTACTACATCAAAAGCCAGCCCTAACCTAAGACACCACCAGGATTACGTACGGAACAAAGGACTGCACAGAGATAGCCAGCTGGAGACCGTCCCACTCCGGTGACAGGCAGCCAGAGCTGAAGCGGGCAATCACAGCCCTAGAGAGACATTATCTACAAAACTGTAAGCAGGTTTCTGTGTTAACTAACGCTTCTTGGGGCTCTGGATGGTCAACATCTGCCTGAGAAGGTGCGCCGGTTGTATGCCCAGAAGACTGAGTGGCAGGGAGGCGATAAGTCGCAGCAGCTGCGCTTGCTAAACACTTCATCACCTGCGCTACTCAGACCTGGGAAGGGCACAAAATGCAGACTCAACCGAGTCTGTGCTTCTGAGGACTATCCGAGTGCCTGAACCTGGCCAGCGTACATTTGGGTGTTCATCTCCGCACCCTCTGTAACAGGGCAGAGATCAGATATTGAAAAGACCAGTAAACTGCCTCAATAAAGAGAATTCAACAAACTATCAGAATATAGTAAGGACACTCTAAATCTGGCAATTTCAACAAGATGAGGAGACAGAGGAATACCCAGCAGGTAAAGGAACAGGATAGATGCCCACCAAACCAAACCAAAGAGGAAGAGATAGGGAATCTACCTGATAAAGAATTCCAAATAATGATAGTGAAATTAATCCAAAATCTTGAAATCAAAATGGAATCACAGTTAAATAGTCTAGAGACAAGGATTGAGAAGATGCAAGAAAGGTTTAACAAGGACCTAGAAGAAATAAAAAAGAGTCAACACATAATGAATAATGCAATAAATGAAATCCAAAACACTCTGGAGGCAACAAATAGTAGAATAACAGAGGCAGAAGATAGGATTAGTGAATTAGAAGATAGAATCTTAGAAATAAATGAATCAGAGGAGAAAAAAGAAAAACGAATCAAAAGAAATGAGGACAATCTCAGAGACCTCCAGGATAACATTAAATGCTACAACATTCGAATCATAGGGCTTCCAGAAGAAGAAGATAAAAAGAAAGGCCATGAGAAAATACTTGAGGAGATAATAGTTGAAAACTTCCCTAAAATGGAGAAGGAAATAACCACTCAAGTTCAAGAAATCCAGAGTCCCTAACAGGATAAGCCCAAGACAAAACACCCCAAGACCCATATTAATCAAAATAACAAAGATTAAATATAAAGAACAAATATTAAAAGCAGCAAGGGAAAAGCATCAAATAACTCACAAGGGAATTCCCATAAGGATAACAGCTGATCTTTCAATAGAAACTCTCCAAGCCAGGAGGGAATGGCAAGACATAATTAAAGTGATGAAAGAAAATAACCTACAGCCCAGATTATTGTATCCAGCAAGGATCTCATTCAAATATGAAGGAGAAATCAAAAGCTTCACAGATAAGCAAAAGTTGAGAGAATTTAGCACCACTAAGCCATTTCTCCAACAAAAATTAAAGGACATTCTCTAGATAGGAATCACTAAAAGGGTGTATAAATTCGAACTCAAAACAACAAAGTAAATCTTACTTATTAATAATTACTTTAAACGTTAATGGGCTGAGTGCCCTAATCAACAGACAAAGACTGGCCGAATCGATACAAAAACAAGACCCCTACATACCTTGTCTACAAGAGATAACCAAAAGATTAAAACGGGTCGAATGGATACAAAAACTAGACCCCTATATATGTTGTCTACAAGAGAACCACCTTAAAATATGGGATATATACTGACTGAAAATGAAGGGCTGGAAAAAGATTTTCTACGCAAATATGGACCAAAAGAAAAAAGGAGTAGCAATACTCATATCAGATAAAATTGACTTTAAAATAAAGGTCCTGAAAAGGAGACAATGAAGGTTACACATAACGACTTAAAGGAACAATCCCAAAAGAAGTTATAACAATTATATATGCACCCAACATTGGAGCATTGATATATCTAAGACAAACACTAATTAGTATGATAGAAGAAAAACACAACAACACAATAATAGTGGGAGACTTTAATACCCCACTCATACTTATACAATCTGGCTGTAATAGACAAAGAGGAAAACATATTCACTTATGAGCCTCAAAAAATTCAATTCACTCAGGAGAGTTTTAAAAAAAAATTAAAAAATAGACTTATTTGCTCATTATGTAAATGTTTATTGACTATTTTATGGGTCTGGTACCACTTTGGGTATGAGGGAGGAAGAAGTGACAAATGTGATCCTGTCCTAAATAATATATTGTTGTAAAGATAGACCTACCAATACAAAATACCAAGATGTGCCTAAGATGAGGACATCCAAACTGGACTTTTAGTTTCCTGAACTTTTCATTTCCAGATCAAACCTCCTAATATAAGATGAATTTAATATGATTTTTTAAAATATTCTTTGTGATTAAAAGCAGAAAGCCATTAGTTAAGAAATTACATATACTCCTCCCCACCATCACTCCCCTTTTTCCTTCCCATTTCCCTCCCACCCTCATTGATCCTCTCCTTTGTCCATTTTCCCCTGCCAAAAAAAAAAAAAAAAGAACTCTAACATCCTAGATGGAATAGTCTCTTGAAAATAGAGGGTTTTAAAAGAGGACCTGAAAGCTGTTATATGGCATCTGTATAGCTGCACAATTTCTAATCTGGTAAGAGTTCAAATGTAACAATTAATGTCACACCTCACTTCATTCAGATTAGTCTAAAGCTTATCTGCCTCAGGCAGTAATAATCAGGACTCAATAAGAGATACTGAAGCAGATGGAGGTACTACAGTTTCTAATTAAACACTTCTTTGTTAAACTATGTATTCTTTCATGATTTATTGAGCTGATTTCAACTCTCCATCACCTGTACAACTGCTGTTTGTGTTTAGCACCTGGTGACTCTGGTTACTTTCTTAGGCAGAGAAGAAAATTTAAATAGAGAATCTCATTTTACCCTAATGAGATAGTTGTAGAAAAGATGACATTTCTTTTGGTAACTGGAATAAAACAAGGAGAAAAAAGACAACTGATGTTTATTGAGTGTTAGGAATGTCCTGTAGGCATTTTCCAATAAATCTGCTCTGAAGCAATGCTTTGTATGCATTGCTGCATTTAATCCTCATAACTATACTATGAGGAAGAGGTTGTTTCTTATTTGTTCACCATTTTGTTGATTAGAAAACTGAAAAGAGTGAGTTTGAATCAATGAGCAGATGTGAAAAAGCAGAACGACTTTCCTTTTCTGTTCATAAAATCATGTCACCAAGGGAAAGAAAGGTAGGAGAGATTTTATAAATGAGAATATTGAGAATGTTAAGAATAAAAACATCTTGTATTATTAAAAGAGAAATGTAGTGCATATATGCCTATACATGAGTCAAAAGAATTACTTTTTTGTATGTGAATAGCATCACGCTGTGAAGCATGTAACAAACTTGTATGCAGATGGGATAGACCTAGACCCTGTGCTAGGTAGTGGCAGTTTAGCGGTGGAAGAGACTGACTCTATTTCTGTTCTCATAGAAAAAAAATGAATACAAATATTCATGTAATTCCAGTTAATACTTATCCATTGTTCACTAAGAAAACCAGAGGTGTGTCTGCTTGAATAGGCTGAGATGATTAACAAGGCAGAAAGGATGCTCTATTGCAGGAAGTGCAAAAGAACTCTAAGAAAATAATGGGAGAGAAGAGAGGTACTTCCTCACCTCACAAGTCCTAGTCACTGAAAAGGAATTTGGAAGAGAGTGGGAGATGGGTCAGGTGTTTCAGTATCTTCTTAAGAACAGCAGGGTCTAAAAGTGTTTAGGATTCCTCAGAAAGTGGAAGTTTTTTCTGTGCAACTTGATTTGTTCCCATAAAATTACTGTTATTCTTGGCCCTTTAATAAGGCAGTTTAGCTACTCAATAGAAAGTAACACCTGCTAACTCCCTTTCTCTCTCTCTCTCTATATATATACACACATATATGTATGTATATATGTATTTATTTATTTATTGGAGTATAATTGTTTTACGACATTAGATTCTGCTGTACAGCAAAGTGAATCAGTTATAGGTATACATATATTCACTCACAATAAATTTCTTTTATGATCATGAGACAATAAACTGTCTTAAAAAAAGTGTATTTGATATGCCATGCTACATCCAAAGGTTCAAAAACTGTGTTGCACATTAAAAAGATCATACACCATGACCAAGTGGGCTTTATCCCAGGGATGCAAGGATTCTTCAATATCCACAAATCAATCAGTGTAATACACCACATTAACAAATTGAAAAATTAAAAACCATATGATTATCTCAATAGATGCAGAGAAAGCCTTTGACAAAGTTCAACATCCATTTATGATAAAAACTCTCCAGAAAGCAGGAATAGAAGGAACATACCTCAACATAATAAAAGCTATATATGACAAACCCACAGCAAACATTATCCTCAATGGTGAAAAATTGAAAGCATTTCCTCTAAAGTCAGGAACAAGACAAGGATGCCCACTTTCACCATTACTATTCAACATAGTTTTGGAAGTTTTGGCCACAGCAATCAGAGCAGAAAAAGAAATAAAAGGAATCCAAATTGGAAAAGAAGAAGTAAAACTCTCACTGTTTGCAGATGACATGATCCTCTACCTAGAAAACCCTAGACTCCACCAGAATATTACTAGAACTAATCAATGAATATAGTAAAGTTGCAGGATATAAAATCAACACACAGAAATCTTGTACGCTAATAATGAGAAAATAGAAAGAGAAATTAAGGAAACAACCCCATTCACCATTGCAGTGAAAAGAATAAAATACTTAGGAATATATCTACCTAAAGAAACTAAAGACCTATATATAGAAAACTATAAAACACTGGTGAAAGAAATCAAAGAGGACACTAATAGATGGAGAAATATACCATGTTCATGGATTTGAAGAATCAATATAGTGAAAATGAGTATACTACCCAAAGCAGTTTATAGATTCAATGCAATCCCCATCAAGCTACCAACGGTATTCTTCACAGAGCTAGAACAAATAATTTCACAGTTTGTATGGAAATATAGAAGACCTCTAATAGCCAAAGCTATCTTGAGAAAAAAGAATGGAACTGGAGGAATCAACCTGCCTGACTTCAGGCTCTACTACAAAGCCACAGTCATCAAGACAGTATGGTACTGGAACAAAGACAGAAATATAGATCAATGGAACAAAACAGAAAGCCCAGAGATAAATCCACGCACATATGGATACCTTATCTTTGACAAAGGAGGCAAGAATATACAATGGATTAAAGACTCTCTTTAACAAGTGGTGCTGGGAAAACTGGTCAAACACTTGTAAAAGAATGAAACTAGAGCACTTTCTAACACCATACACAAAAACAAACTCAAAATGGATTAAAGATCTAAATGTAAGACCAGAAACCATAAAACTCCTAGAGGAGAACATAGGCAAAACACTCTCTGACATACATCACAGCAGGATCCTCTATGACCCACCTCTCAGAATATTGGAAATAAAAGGAAAAATAAACAAATGGGACCTAATTAAACACAAAAGCTTCTGCACAACAAAGGAAACTATAAGCAAGGTGAAAAGACAGCCTTCAGAATGGGAGAAAATAATAGTAAATGAAGCAACAGACAAACAACTAATCTCAAAAATATACAAGCAACTCCTACAGCTCAATTACAGAAAAATAAATGACCCAATCAAAAAATGGGCCAAAGAACTAAATAGACATTTCTCCAAAGAAGACATACAGATGGCTAAGAAACACAGGAAAAGATGCTCAACATCACTCATTATTAGGGAAATGCAAATCAAAACCACTATGAGGTACCATTACACGCCAGTCAGAATGGCTGCGATCCAAAAGTCTACAAGCAATAAATGCTGGAGAGGGTGTGGAGAAAAGGGAACCCTCTTACACTGTTGGTGGGAATGTATACTTGTACAGCCACTATGGAGAACAGTGTGGAGATTCCTTAAAAAATTGGGAATAGAACTGCCTTATGATCCAGCAATCCCACTGCTGGGCATACACACTGAGAAAACCAGAATTTAAAGAGACACGTGTACCCCAATGTTCATAGCAGCACTGTTTACAATAGCCAGGACTTGGAAACAACCTAGATGTCCATCAGCAGATGAATGGATAAGAAAGCAGTGGTACATATACACAATGGAGTATTACTCAGCCATTAAAAAGAATACATTTGAATCAGTTCTAATGAGGTGGATGAAACTGGAGCCTATTATACAGAGTGAAGTAAGCCAGAAAGAAAAATACAAATACAGTATACTAATGCATATATATGGAATTTAGAAAGATAGTAACAATAACCCTGTATACGAGACAGCAAAAGAGACACTGATGTATAGAACAGTCTTTTGGACTCTGGGAGAGGGAGAGGGCGGATGATTTGGGAGAATGGCATTGAAATATGTATAATATCATATATGAAACGAGTCTCCTGTCCAGGTTTGATACACGATACTGGATGCTTGGCGCTGGTGCACTGGGACGACCCAGAGGGATGGGAGGAGGGTTCAGGATGGGGAACACATGTATAACTGTGGCGGATTCATTTTGATGTATGGCAAAACCAATACAATATTGTAAAGTTGAATAAAATAAAATTAAACACAACAAAAACTGTGTTGCAACATAAATTCTCCAAATACCACAACTTGAATTAAGTCAGAAATAGCTTAATCATCAATAGCTTACATGTAATGTTGATGTCTTATCTTTTGTTTCTAGAACTTAAAATAGATGGTTATATTTTCAAGATACAGTGTAAGGTATAAATTCAGGAGTAAATATGAGATGAGAGTTCATAATAAAGTTTGGTATAGAAATTAATAGAGAGTCCAACAAATACATATCAAAAGCAAGCAGGAAAAGAGTAATACAGCAAAAATGAAATCAGTGGTTAGTCAGAACATTTGGGCAAAATATAAAGCAATAATCAAACCATTAGAGACTGTTGAGTTTATGTAATGAATAGGAATGTTGGAAAGGCTCAAATATCACAAAAATGATTAAAGGGTCAGAAAAAAGGAGCTATGGAGAAAACTTTAATTAAGATTATAACTAGAGCAACCCCCTCATTACCACATGACTCACATCACAGGTCTGAATATAACACAGTCACAGGATTCCCCAAAGAAAACTTCACAGTAAAATTATAAAATTCTTAGCCTATAAGGTAATAATTCTGTCCCTTACATTTGGAATTGGACTTGTAAAAAGAAAGATAAGAGCAGAATAAAAAAACCTATAATAATCCTTTATGTGGTGAACCAAAAAAATTGTGGAAGCAATGTAAGCAGATGAATGATTTGAGATAATGGCAGTGAACTCTTCTAAAACTTATGGAACCATTGTAATGCCAGTTCTTTATAGCACATGGATAGATGATAAAATAGGTGTGTGGTTCATCATTGGATTATGCTTGATTTATTCATTTAACAAAGAAAATTAAATTAACATGCTTAAATGGGTTACATTACCATGCTTCCAGAAAAGAGATTTGAAAAATTAAAGTTACAGAGTAAACTTTCCACCTATAAAATAGTTAAATGATAGAGTGGATCACAGAGGTAGTTATTATGATGTCATGAATAAGAGGAAATTATTTTAGTCTTGACTCTAGAAAGTTAAGGAGGTTATTACCACAAGAAGGTTGACCTCTTGTCACTCAGAGACTTGAAATTTTGACTTTTTAGATTTTGTAGAATTGTCAAGTGTTAACTCATTGGCTTGAATTCTAGGGTGTGGGAATGTAAGTGTCACAAGTAAACTTCTTCTTATACAGCTGTCTGGGCTGTCTGACATAATAGTTTCTAGGTACACCCTACCTCTAATCTGCAAGTGAAGTGAAGTGAAGTTGCTCAGTTGTGTCCGACTCTTTGCGACCCATGGACTGTAGCCCACAAAGCTCCTCTGTCCATGGGATTCTCCAGGCAAGAATACTGGAGTGGGTTGCCATTTCCTTCTCCAGTGGATCTTCCCAACCAAGGGATCGAACCTAGGTCTCCCACATTGCAGGCAGATGCTTTAACCTCTGGGCCACCTTATTTTCGAGTCTGTGGAGTGAGGACTAGAATCCAAATACAATCTATTGAAGAAGTGGAATTTTGCAGTTAGTTCTCTATTATTGCTGTTAAAAGAATCCATAAATTTTCAAATTTTGTATTCTTTTTGGAGTACACCTTTCCATTTGGAAATAAATAGAGATTTATTTCTTTGGGTCATCAGGAATCACACAATTCAAAATATGAACAATGAAAAATATTTTAGGTATATGAAAATATTTCAGTATAGTGGGGAAATACTATAATGGTGTATAGTACAACTCATATTTTTAAAATGTGTTTGCTACATCTGCATTTAATTTCATAGCCAATTTTAGAAATATATTAACCTCAGGGAGGGATTAAGAATGCCTGAAGGGGAAATCAAAGAGAGTGAATTAATATTCAGCTTCTGACACAACACAGATAGAAGCTTACAGAAGACAACAGACTTGAAAGCCTGGCTTTGGTAAAACAGGATTTTCTAGATTCTTTTATCTTTCCATGATGCATAATATAAAACTTGATTGCAGAGTTTCAATTTTAGGTGGTGTTTATCAAGTGGGGACAGAGAGAGAGGAAGGGAGAGACAGAGAAGAAAAATGTGGCTTGTCCTGGTGGAGGAAGGCAGAAGAGAGAAGAGAGAGGAGGGTGACTAGCTCAGGAATAAGGGCTCTTATTATCTGCCTGAATTTGAAAAAAAAAAAAAAAAGGAGTTGACTTGATATATTCCCATGGATTTGTGGAGATGAGTCCACTCAGGCTGATCATGCTTCTCTGGCAAGACTCCGTGAGCATTTGAGCCTTTAGACTTCAGATGATTTCAACATGGCACAGGGTAATTATGCCTGACCTTGCCATAGGGCCGCTATGTAGAGTCTGCATGGTGTTCTAGGATCCTGGGATTTCTTCAGTGAAATGATGAAGAGATGTTGAAATTGCTGGTGGGTAACAGAGATCTGCGGAGAAGGCAATGGCAGCCCACTCCAGTACTCTTGCCTGGAAAATCCCATGGATGGAGGAGCCTGGTAGGCTGTAGTCCATGGGGTCGCTAAGAGTCAGACACGACTGAGCGACTTCCCTTTCACTTTTCACTTTCATGCATTGGAGAAGGAAATGGCAACCCACTCCAGTGTTCTTGCCTGGAGAATCCCAGGGACGGGGGAGTCTGGTGGGCTTCCATCTATGGGGTCGCACAGAGTCGGACACGACTGAAGCGACTTGGCAGCAGCAGCAGCAGCAACAGAGACCTGGGATCAAGAGTAGGTAAGAACTTTGAGCCTGGGTGAAAATGTTGGTGCTATGGTTTCTACCAGGGGTGCCAACATGTCACCCCAAAAGTATAATGTAGCCAATTGCCCATCAGCAGTCACCAATCAGGGAGAAGACTACTCCATGTGTTCTGGAAAAGAAGCTATAGAGATCCAGTTTATACCTCATGGATTTGAGCAATGAATCTCTCTACCATCCTTTCATATATCTTTCACCCACTTCTATGAGGACAAGGTCAGAACCCTCTCATACACACATGAACTTGAGAGGAGTAAGGGGTTAACTCTAAAAGATGGACAGTTCAGTCAGTTCAGTCATGTCCGACTCTTTGCGACCCCATGGATCACAGCATGCCAGGCCTCCCTGTCCATCACCAACTCCCAGAGTTTACCCAAACTCATGTCCATCGAGTCAGTGATACCATCTAACCATCTCATTCTCTGTTGTCACCTTCTCCTCCTGCCCCCAATCCCTCCTAGCATCAGGGTCTTTTCCAATGAGTCAGCTCTTCCCATCAGATGGCCAAAGTATTGGAGTTTCAGCTTCAACATCAGTACTTCCAATCAACACTCACAACTGATCTCCTTTAGGATAGACTGGTTGGACCTCCTTGCAGTCCAAGGGACTCTCAAGAGTCTTATCCAACATCAAAAGATGGACATTTACCTTAAAATAGTAACTTCGATAAAGGACAGAAATGGTATGGACCTAAGAGAAGCAGAAGATATTAAGAAGAGGTGGCAAGAATACACAGAAGAACTGTACAAAAAAGATCTTCATGACCCAGATAATCACAATGGTGTAATCACTCATTGAGAGCCAGACATCCTGGAATGTGAAGTCAAGTGGGCCTTAGAAAGCATCGCTATGAACAAAGCTAGTGGAGGTGATGGAATTCCAGTGGAGCTATTTCAAATCCTGAAAGATGATGCTGTGAAAGTGCTGCACTCAATATGCCAGCAAATTTGGAAAACTCAGCAGTGGACACACTGGTAAAGGTCAGTTTTCATTCCAATCCCAAAGAAAGGCAATGCCAAAGAATGGTCAAACTCCCGCACAATTGCACTCATCTCACACGCTAGTAAAGTAATGCTCAAAATTCTCCAAGCCAGGCTTCAGCAATACGTGAACCATGAACTTCCTGATGTTCAAGTTAGTTTTAGGAAAGGCAGAGGAACCAGAGATCAAATTGCCAACATCCGCTGGATCATGGAAAAAGCAAGAGAGTTCCAGAAAAGCATCTATTTCTGCTTTATTGACTATGCCAAAGCCTTTGACTGTGTGGGTCACAATAAACTGTGGAGAATTCTGAAAGAGATGGGAATACCAGACCCCCTGATCTGCCTCTTGAGAAATCTGTATGCAGATCAGGAAGCAACAGTTAGAACTGGTCATGGAACAATAGACTGGTTCCAAATAGGAAAAGGAGTACGTCAAGGCTGTATATTGTCACCATGTTTATTTAACTTATATGCAGAGTACATCATGAGAAATGCTGGACTTGAAGAAACACAAGCTGGAATCAAGATTGCCGGGAGAAATATCTATAACCTCAGATATGCAGATGACACCACTCTTATGGCAGAAAGTGAAGAGGAACTACAAAGCCTCTCGATGAACGTGAAAGTGGAGAGTAAAAAAGTTGGCTTAAAGCTCAGCATTCAGAAAATGAAGATCATAGCATCCGGTCCCATCACTTCATGGGAACTAGATGGAGAAACAGTGGAAACAGTGTCAGACTTTACTTTTTTGGGCTCCAAAATCACTGCAGATGGTGACTGCAGTTATGAAATTAAAAAATGCTTACTCCTTGGAAGAAAAGTTATGACCAACCTAGATAGCATATTCAAAAGCAGAGACATTACATTGCCAATAAACATCCATCTAGTCAAGGCTATTATTTTTCCAGTGGTCATGTATGGATGTGAGAGTTGGACTGTGAAGAAGGCTGAGCACTGAAGAACTGATGCTTTTGAACTGTGGTGTTGGAGAAGACTCTTGAGAGTCCTTTGGACTACAAGGAGATCCAACCAGTCCATTCTGAAGGAGATCAGCCCTGGGATTTCTTTGGAAGGAATGATGCTAAAGCTGAAACTCCAGTACTTTGGCCACCTCATGCAAAGAGTTGACTCATTGGAGAAGACTCTGATGCTGGGAGGGATTGAGGGCAGGAGGAGAAGGGGATGACAGAGGATGAGATGGCTGGATGGCATCACTGACTCGATGGATGTGAGTTTGAGTGACCTCCGGGAGTTGGTGATGGACAGGGAGGCCTGGCGTGCTGCGATTCATGGGGTCAAAGAGTCGGACACGACTGAGAGACTGAACTGAACAGAATAGGGAGTTTTATTTTGAAAAGGCTAAGTAAGGCTAGTTGAAACCAGAAGAGGGAAAAATACTTTAAGCAGCCAATTGGGAAAAAAAAAAATCTATTCAAAGTTGTGAAAAAAAATAAATGCAGATTTAAGAATTTAAGAAGCTATTTTCTTTGTGCAACTGAACCACAGCGAGTAAATACTCAAATATTCATAGAAAAGTAATAGTTTGAGAATTAAAATGTTTGGTGTTTCTCTTGGGAAAGTAATTTAAACTTACATAAATAACCTGGAGATTAGAAGAAAAATATTTTGAATTAAGACTTTACTATTGCCTCCATGAAATTACCCCTAGACTAGCCAGCTTTAATGTAGCAGAATCCACCTTGGAATAGGAAGTTCTGATTTGAAAAATTCATTAGCATTATTAACCTGTGTCACTTCAGGTAATAAGTTTATTAATTTCTCTGAGTCTCAGTTTTTTCACCCATGAAATGCATAATATTAACCTCAAGGAGTTTTGATGAATCTCATACATGATCATGCATGACTTGAAGTGCAGACCTGAGGTGAAACCTGCCTGCTGCCTGTTTAGAATATGAAGTTTTAGTGGAAAATGGCTTTGTCCATTTTTTGCCTTTTCCATGGCTATTTCATACTGCAAAGGCAGAGTTGAGTAGCTGTAACAGAGACTTTGTGAGCAGGTGCTATTGTTTTTATCACGTTAACCCACTTTGCTCTGAGTCCAATCTTATATAGTTGTATTTTGGTAAACATTTTTTTTAAGCCTTCATTCTAGAGAAAACTATTTTTTTCATTCAAAATTATGTTTCTCACTGTAAGTTAACCAGTTGGCAATCGGTTTATAAAGCAGTCTGTTCAGAATTTGGTTACATTTCCTCTCTCTGCCAAGGCAGAGTCTCTCCAACTGAGCTGATACATTAAACTTCTGAGTCTACAATCTAAGGACCACCTGTTCCTCTGCAGCCACAATGAGCCATTCCCCCGCTCACCATTATCATTGAGATCAAGGAGCCTACTACTTTACTCAACTTTACCACATTTATCATAAAATAGTCATAAATTGTTGCCTCCTTATGTGAACAAGACATCAAAAGATACATTATTTTTAAAAAGGCACACTAATCTGCTTTGATGGTTTTCCTTTTTCTTTTTCTCCGATGTTCACCCTTATGTGGTCGGTCTGTCACCTGCTGCAGGGTGAAATCTAGTGAGCACAACAGATGGCTGTTCTGTGAAAGGGCACCTTGGGTGCATTTGCCATGATGCTAGGATTATGAGCAGATAATTTCAAATGCTAGCTTATTATTAAATGAAGCCTGATTTCTAAATAAATCAGCAATAGAACATCTAATAATGGGACTATAACATGCTTGGGTTAATTATGCCACTCTTCAGGTAAAAATTTAGTTGTTCATAGCTAACCACCTGCATTTATTAAAAGACAAGACTTTAGATTTCTTTCTGGAAATCAAACATTTTTGAAATTGAGGTGCTGTAGTTTTGCCAAATGCTGTTGAAACTCCAAAAGGTAATTATGTCAACCTGAGAAGACTATGATGGTGAAAATAAGATTTTAAAAAAGAGTTGTGGGTTTTCAGCCACAATCAGCAGACAGTTTTAATTTTGGAAGTGAACGTCACTGTGCTTGGGCATAGTTTAAATCTTCTCCTCCCTACCAGCTGTTCTCCTCATTTGCCTGAAAACCTTCCAGTGCCCTCTTACCTTTTTTCCTCGATTTTCCTTCTTTTTTGAACTTTCCTCTGCTTCTCACCCCTCCCATGACCACAAATGCTCTTAACAAAACTTAAGAGTAATATAGAAACCTGTGCTGTTTCACTAGTGAGGGGAAAACAAAAGGTTTGTTTAGTGCATCACCTTTGCTTCCTCTTTACATATTAAAAAAGTATTGAACAGTCCCCACAAGTCCAATTCAAGAAATTTGTTCTGCAGATACACTCTTACCAGCGTGCAAAGTTCTGCTATGAAATCATTGCAGCCTGAGGATGAAACAAAAAAGAGAAGCTGAGTCTAGCAGAGAGCTGAAATAAGAGAAGCAGTGGGAACAGAAAAGACCAGGAACTAGGAGCCCCACTAATAATGGAGCAAGCTTCGGGAATCTGGTGGGAGAGAAGAGCATCAGGGAAGTCTCCGCCTCCTTCTTGGTTCCCAGTGGGTCATGTGCCAGGCAGGTATCCCTGTAGCCCTTGTGGCAGTGGTAACAGATGCAGGTAATAAGTGCCAGCTGTCTCACAGGAGCCTTCCCACTGGGTGGATTCTAAAGGCCTTCCATATCTAAGATTATCCAGAGTCCTGTCTGAAAGGGCTGAATGCAGGGATGGGAAACTTTATCATTTCCAAGTGGCATAGCCAGTGGGGAGAAAAATCATTCTTTAAAAACCATAAATTGAAAAGGAGTCTTTTCACAGAATTTATTTTTGAATACTGATCATTTTCTGATTATTTTATCAGTAGAAAAATGAGTCTTGTTTTTCCTCAGATGTTATCAAATTTTATGCTAGTGGTAGTTGTCAGTAAACACACTGCTTACAGGAGTCATCTGCTATTTGTCCATACTCCAGGCTAACATAAAACATCTGCCAATTTGAAGTGGTCCTTAAAATGTTTAAAGGAATATAATTGATTGTAGTATATGCCAAGCATACCAGTACATAGGTTCAGTTCAGTTCAGTTGCTCAGTCGTGTCTGACTCTTTGCGACCTCATGAACCACAACATGCCAGGCCTCTCTGTCCATCACCAACTCCCAGAGTCCACCCACATCCATGTCCATTGAGTCGGTAATGCCATCCAACCACCTCATCCTCTGTCGTCCCCATCTCCTCCTGCCCTCAATCTTTCCCAGCATCAGGGTCTTTTCAAATGTCAACTCTTCGCATGAGGTGGCCAAAGTATTGGAGTTTCAGCTTCAACATCAGTCCTTCCAATGAACACTCAGGACTGATCTCCTTTAGGATGGACTGGTTGGATCTCCTTGCAGTCCAAGGCACTCTCAAGAGTCTTCTCCAACACCACAGTTCAAAAACATCAATTCTTCAGTGCTCAGCTTTCTTTATAGTCCAACTCTCACATCCATACATGACTACTGGAAAAACCATAGCCTTGAATAGATGGACCTTTGTGGACAAAGTAATGTTTCTGCTTTTTAATATGCTGTCTAAGTTGGTCATAACTTTCCTTCCATAGGTTGGTCATAACTTTCCTTCCAAGGTGTAAGTGTCTTTTAATCTCATGGCTGCAATTACCATCTTCAGTGATTTTGGAGCCCCAAAAATAAAGTCAGCCACTATTTCCGCTGTTTCTCCGTCTATTTGCTATGAAGTGATGGGACTGGATGCCATGATCTTAGCTTTCTGAATGTTAAGCTTTAAGCCAACTTTTTCACTCTCCTCTTTCACTTTCATCAAGAGGCTCATTAGTTCTTCTTCACTTTGATAGTTGATTTGTAATGTTGTGTTAGTTTTAGGTATACAATGAAGTGATTCAGGCATATATATATGTGTGCGTGTGTGCATGTGTATATATGAATATACATATGTATATGGTCTTTTTCATATCTCTTTCCATTATAAAGAATAAAGTTGTACTCAGTTGTGTCAGACTCTTTGCAGTCCCATGACTTAGCAGAAGATCACTTCCCCAGGAGTGCGTGTCAGCCTGGCATAATATTTGCTTTATAAATCATGGATTGCTTGTTCAACCTTATACACCAAAAGTTTCTTGGTGACTGTGTCTCATGCTTCAGTCAAAAGAGCCACTGCTTTAAAGAGCCATTACTCTTTAAAGGTCATGCGTCATCACACGTCAGAACACTTAGCTTCTCTCTGATGACTTATAATTTCCAGACTGAATATAAGATTAGAATGCATGTGCTCAATCATGTCCGATTCTTTGTGACCCCATGGACTATATAGCCTGCCAGGTTCCTCTGTCCATGGAATCTTTCAGGCAAGAATACTGGGGTGGGTTGCCATATCCTACTCAGGGGATCTTCCTGACCCAGGAATCAAACCCACATCTCTTGAGTCTCTAGCATTTGCTGGCAGAGTCTTTACCATTAGCACGATCTGGGAAGACTTTCCCATTATAGGTTATTATAAGATATTGTATATAGTTCCCTGTGCAATACAGTGAGGCAGTGTTTGAGATTTAAAATAAGACCATTAGGGTGAGCTCTAATCCAGCGTGACTGGTATCTTTATCAGAGGACATCTGGACACATGAGAGACATCAGGGATTCACTTGCACAGAGAAAAGGACACAGCAAGAAGGTAGCTGTCTGCAAATCAAGGAGAGAGGCCTCAGGAGAAACCAAACCTGCCACCACCTTGGTTGTGAACTTCCAGCCTCTACTAATGTGAGGAAATACATCTCTGTTGCTTAAGCCACAACCTAGTCTATGGTATTTTGTTATGGTTGGTGGAGTGAACTATCACAGTGTGTCACAAACAGACTTTATACAGCATGAATAGTACAGATTTCATTGTTTTAACTCATTATCATAATTATAGAGAATCTCATTTTATTTTGGTGATGAGACATTAGGAATGAGCCCAAAGTATCCTAGAATAACACTGGATACATCTGAAGGTACTGTTCATTGACATTGACATTGCTTTTTTAATGAAACATACCAGAGAGAAAGAAGAAAGAAAAGAGAGAAAGAAGCTAGCATTAGGCTGCCAAAGGTAGTTATTGTAATAAATTGTTGAGGACAGGTCATGTCCTAGACATGATGAATTCTCAATTATTTGGCCTGCAGCAGGAGAAAAATAAGTTAGAGCAGGGAGTGCCAGGGCTCGGAAACCTTCTCAGCAGCAGGTTTGTCTATAAGGATGGTGGCAGGAATCTGATTTGTGATCCAAGTTGATGTAGCAAATTTGTTCTCCATCTGGGCTTGAATTGATATCCTGAGATTCAAATCATGTGGTTGTGGTCCGCCAGCCTGAGTTTCCTGCAGTAGTGGTATGGAGACAGGTGGAGGGGATTGTGTGGCTTCTGGAGTGTGGGAGACCATCTGGGCTGAAGCAGAATTCTAGCCAGCTGTTGGCAGGATGGACAGAGGGTCCAACTCCTAGGGAAAATCAGATTGTTTTAGAACCCTCTTATGATTGTTGAAGCTGAGGAGTCAGATCCAATCCTAGTCAGAAAACTGGGATATAAATCAGGATTTGAAGCGATTTTCCATCCTCATGGAAGTAACTCAGGAGATTGGGGTAGAGAGAGCAATAGCTCCATAAGCACAAAAGCGTCTTGGAACTCACACCTGTTATAGGGCTGAGAGTTATTGCAGACATTAATTCAAAATTATAGTCAAGTTTGTTCATTTGGTTCAGGCATGGAGAGGACAGTATGAGAAGCAATGCAGATGATCTGAAATGACATCCATGCTGAAATCATAAGAAATGTTTTGAATGGTGCTGACAACTCAAGAGATACTGAAAGCACAAGCAAAGAAGATAATTTTCTGGAGGGCAACTCAAATAGTTCAGGGATGATTACTTCACTCTTTAATTCATTATTCTATTTTTCAAAAAGTTAGCGGTGTTCTATTGCCCTGAAGGATAGACAGCTCAACATTATTCACTGCAATTTCATAAGAAAAATGCAGATGAGCAAAAGGCAAGCCAGTCATTTGCTTTATATAGAAAGCAAGTGTCTGAGAATGTCTTTGAGTTCATATTCCTTATTCTCTATATCCCACATCAGGAGCAGCTATAGCATGTATAATTGATATAATGATAATTGTAAGTAATTGATAAAATGTGAAATTTGGTTATACTGTTCTTAAGAAGGCAGAGAAAATTTTTGCTATTTAATGAGTTGCTTTAAGGGGCTATCCTGACATTGTAAATATTTTTTGAAATTTAGCTTTTACAAAATTTAATCTTTAATTCTGATTATATAATAACAGGTCTCATTCATGCTTTGCAAATGTGAATTCTTATGTGGTAACTCAATTTGTAACTCAAAATGTAATTTCCATAGAGATACAAAAATAAGTGATTTAGCAGATGTAACAAGTTTTCATTCATAATATATGTGTGGGTATGAATATTTATATGCAGATATATACATTGTATGATTACAGTGTACTGAGAGGAATGGATTTCTGCACATCATGGTAATTATCATTGGTGTGTGCTACTAGTTGTCAGACATTGTATTAAATGATTTTACAAATGTTAACTCTTTCAATATTCAGAAAAATTCTTTGTAGGAAATTATCCTGATTTTGTAGTGAAAGAAACTGAGGGTTGGGGTCCTAAAGTTAACAAATGTTTAAACTGTCTAGGATCTTAGGCTTGGAAGTTGGTGAAACTGGAATGCATTCCAAAGTCTGTCTGATAGACCTTGATGCTTTCAACCTCTCTGCTACATTACTGCACAAATTGACTTAAGTATTCAAGAATGAAGCCACAGTTGTACAGTGAATTTATACAGAAACCAGTTGGCCTTGTGTAGGGGAAAGAACACTGCCTCATTGTCACCATCCTTGACACTGCTTGAGACATCTGTGCCTCTTATTTCCATATGGTTGGGCAAGACTGAGGAGCTATTTTATATTTTATGAAACTTTCAGATGAATGATTCTTTCAGTTCCACATTTTGATCCCATGATATTTAATATAAAGGAAACTAATTTATGAAATTTCTTAATACATTTTAATTATATCTAATTCAACAGCAGATAATATGATGGAAAGAACATGTCACTGTAGGCAATGCTGTGTACTTTTCTTTACCCCAGTTTGGCCCATCTGCAAAATAAGGGGATGAGGAGCCTGGCTGATACAGTCCACGGGTTACAAAGAGTTGGACATGACCGAGAAACTATTTTAAAGGTTGTCTTATTAACTCGTTTCCAGGTGAGAAAATCAAGACATGAAGACATTAAGTGGTGTTTAGTTCTCAGATCTGTACTCCTAATCTTTATGCTTCACTGCCTCTCAAAATACTTACTATCCTCTGTTTCATGGACCTGATATTCCACTGGGTAAAAAAGAAAATAAGTAGAAAATTAATGGGTATACAAATTCTTTGATAGAGTGATTGCTGGGCCCTATTTTCTGTAAGAGTGTCTTGGAAAGCCTGATTGAAAAGATGTGCATGTGTGTGTGTTAGTCACTCGGTCCTGTCCAACTCTTTGAGACCCCATGGACTGTAGCTCGCCAGGCTCCTCTGTCCATGGAATTCTCCAGGCAATAATACTGGAGTGAGTTGCCATTCCCTTCTTCAAAGGATATCCTGCACAGTAGGCAGATTCTTTACAATCTGAGCCACCAGGAAAACTCTATTGAAGAGATAACACTGGAGTATTTAAACAAGGATTTGTTCAACTTTTCCCTTCTAAAAACCAAACCATCACCACCAAAACCTCTCTTTTCTTTTTAGGGAACCGACTGCAAATACAGCGCTTGTGAAGTCACAATTTGTAGCATCTATAGAATGGTAAGATTATTGGCTCACACATATCTTTTCGACATAAATTCATTATAGATTTGTTTCAGTTGCCTAGTTGTGTCTGACTCTTTGTGACCCCTAGGACTGCAGTCTGCCAGGCCTCTCTATCCCTCACCATCTCCTGAAGTTGGCCCAAGTTCATGTCCATTGCATTGCTGATGCCATCCAGCCATTTCATCCTCTGACACCTTCTTATCCTTCTGCTCTCAATCTTTCCCATCATCAGGGACTTTTCTAATGAGTCGGCTATTCGCAACAGGTGACCAAAATACTGGAGTTTCAGCTTCAGCATCAGTCCTTCCAAAGTGTATTCACGGTTGATTTCCCTTAAGGTTGACTGGTTTGATCTCCTTGCTGTCCAAGGGACTTTCAGGAGTCTTTTCCAGCACACATTTTGAAGGCGTCAATTTTTTGGTGTTCTGCCTTTTTTGTGGTCCTGTTCTCACAACCGTGCATGACTACTGGGAAGACCATAGCCTTGACTATACAGACCTTTGTCGGCAGAGTAATGTCTCTGCTTTTCAACACACTGTCTAGGTTTGTCACAGATTTTGTCAAGAAGCAATTGTCTTCTGATTTCATGGCTGCACTCACTGTCTGCAGTGATTTTAGAGCTCAAGAAGAGGGAATCTGTCACTATTTCTGTGCTTTAGCATGGTCAATGAAACAGAGGTAGATATTTTTCTAGAATTCCCTTGCTTTCTCAATGATCTTGTGAATGTTGGCAATTTGATCTCTGGTTCCTCTGCCTTTTCTAAACCCAGCTTGAACAACTGGAAGTTCTTGGTTCACATAATGCTGAAGCCTAGCATGCAAGATTTTTAGCATGACCTTACTAGCATGGGAGATGAATGCAATTATCCGATGGTTGGCACGTTCTTTGTACTACATTTCTGGGAATTGGGATGAGGATTGACCTTTTCCAGTCCTGTGGCCACTGCTGGATCTTCCAAATTTGCTGACATATTGAATGCAACACTTAGATGGCATCATCCTTTAGGGTTTTGAAGGCTCTACTGGAATTCCATTGCATCCCCTAGCTTTATTAACAGCAATGCGTCCTAAGGCCCACTTGCCCTCACACTCCAGAATGTCTGGCTCTGGGTGACTGGCTACACTGTTGTAGTTTTCCAGTTCATTAAGATCTTTTCCATATAGTTCTTCCATGTACTGTTTCCATCTCTTCTCGATTGCTTCTGGTTCCTCTAAATCTCTACCATTTCTGTCCTTTATTGTGCCCTTCTTTGGGCATAATGTTCCCTTTCTTGAAGAGGTCTCTAGTCTCTCCCCTTCTGTTGTTTTCCTCTGTTTTTATGCTCTGTTCATGGAAAAGGGACTTCTTAACTCTCCTTGCTTTTTTTTGGAGCTCAGAGTTTAGTTGGATGTACCGTTTCCTTTTTCTCTTGTTTTTTGATTCTCTTCTTTCTACAGGTATTTATAAAACCTCCTCAGATAACAATTTTTTCTTCTTGCTTTTCTTTTTCTTTGGGATGGTTTTGTTCACTGCCTCCTGTACAATCTTGTGACCTCTGCCTATAGTTCTTCAGGCACACTGTTAACTAGATTTAGTGTCTTGAATCTATTTGTCACGTCCACTGCATATTCATAGGGAACTTGGTTTAATTCATACCTGCCTGGACTCGTGGTTTTCTCCACTTTGTTTAGTTTAAGCCCGAATTTTGCTATGAGAAGCAGATGATCTGAGCCACAGTCAGTTTCGGGTCTTGTTTTTCTGACTGTATACAGCTTCTCCATCTTCGGCTACAAAGAATGTAATCAATTTGATTTTGGTATTGACCATCTGGTGATGTCCATGTGTAATGTCATCTCTTGTGTTGTTGAAAAAGGGTGTTTGCTATGACCAGTGCATTCTTTTGGCAGAATTCAGTTAGCCTTTGCCCTGCTTCACTTTGTTCTCCAAGGCCAAACTTGCCTGTTATTCCAGGTACCTCTTGACTTTCTACTTTTTCATTCCAGTCTCCAGTGACGAATCAGATCAGATCAGATCAGATCAGTCGCTCAGTCGTGTCCGACTCTTTGCGACCCCATGAACCGCAGCACGCCAGGCCTCCCTGTCCATCACCAGCTCCCGGAGGTCACTCAGACTCGCATTCATCGAGTCAGTGATGCCATCCAGCCATCTCATCCTCTGTCGTCCCCTTCTCCTCCTGCCCTCAATCCCTCCCAGCATCAGAGTCTTCTCCAATGAGTCAACTCTTCGCATGAGGTGGCCAAAATACTGGAGTTTCAGCCTTAGCATCATTCCTTCCAAAGAAATTCCAGGATTGATCTCCTTCAGAATGGACTGGTTGGATCTTCTTGCAGTCCAAGGGACTCTCAAGAGTCTTCTCCAACACCACAGTTCAAAAGCATCAATTCTTCGGCACTCAGCCTTCTTCACAGTCCAGCTCTCACATCCATACATGACCACAGGAAAGACCATAGTCTTGATTAGGCGAACCTTTGTTGGTAAAGTAATGTCTCTGCTTTTGAATATGCTATCTAGGTTGGTCATAACTTTCCTTCCAAGGAGCAAGCGTCTTTTAATTTCATGGCTGCAGTCACCATCTGAAGTGATTTTGGAGCCCAGAAAAACAAAGTCTGACACTGTTTCCACTGTTTCCCCATCTATTTCCCATGCAGCGATGGGACCAGATGCCATGATCTTCGTTTTCTGAATGTTGAGCTTTAAGCCAACCTTTTCACTCTCCACTTTCACTTTCATCAAGAGGCTTTTTAGCCCCTCTTCACTTTCTGCCATAAGAGTGGTGTCATCTGCATATCTGAGGTTATTGATATTTCTCCCGGCAATCTTGATTCCAACTTGTGTTTCTTCCAGTCCAGCATTTCTCATGATGTACTCTGCATATAAGTTAAATAAACATGATGACAATAGACAGCCTTGACGTACTCCTTTTCCTATTTGGAACCAGTCTATTGTTCCATGACCAGTTCTAACTGTTGCTTCCTGACCTGCATACAGATTTCTTAAGAGGCAGATCAGGTGGTCTGGTATTCCCATCTCTTTCAGAATTTTCCATAGTTTATTGTGATCCACACAGTCAAAGGCTTTGGCATAGTCAATAAAGCAGAAATAGATGTTTTTCTGGAACTCTCTTGCTTTTTCCATGATCCAGCGGATGTTGGCAATTTGATCTCTGGTTCCTCTGCCTTTTCTAAAACCAGCTTGAACATCAGGAAGTTCACGGTTCACATATTGCTGAAGCCTGGCTTGGAGAATTTTGAGCATTACTTTACTAGCGTGTGAGATGAGTGCAATTGTTCGGTAGTTTGAGCACTCCTTGGCATTGCCTTTCTTTGGGATTGGGATGAAAACTGACCTTTTCCAATCTTGTGGCCACTGCTGAGTTTTCCAAATTTGCTGGCATATTGAGTGTAGCACTTTCACAGCATCATCATTCAGGACTTGGAATAGCTCCACTGAAATTCCATCACCTCCACTAGCTTTGTTCGTAGTGATGCTTTCTAAGGCCCATTTGACTTCACATTCCAAGATGTCTGGCTCTAGGTCAGTGATCACATCATCAGTGACGAATAGAATATCTTTTTTTTTTTTTGGTGTTAGTTCTAGGATGTCTTCTAGATCTTTATTGTACTGATCAACTTCAACTTCTTAGTATCAGTTTTTAGGGGCATACATTTGAATTACTGTGATGTCAAGTGGCTTTCCTTGGAAACAAACCAATATCATTCTGTCATTTTTGAGGCTGCACTCAAGTACTGCATTTCAGACTCCTTTATTGTCTCTGTATACATAGGTAATCTCTGGGTTGATCAACTCTGCCACAGAAGTTGTATATTAACTATATTAAAATTCTAAATAATTGCTTTTTGTTTGTGATTTTTTTTGGGGGAGGCTGCTGCCATGCAGCATGAGAGATCCTCAGATCCCAGACTAGGGACTCAAACCCATGCCCCTTGAAGTGGAATCATGGTGTCTTGATCACTGGACTGCCAGAGAAACCCCTTGTTTGTGATTTTGTTGCAAAATTATACTGACTCATTTGCCTTTCTTTTGTTTCTATATAACACTTTTTCTAAGAATTCTGAGCATGTAGTAAGAAGTTGAATGGAAAGAAAATAGCATCTAATAAATTTAAGCCAGCACCATATCAGGGTGACCTGCCATCTTAGCCGGGGAAGGCAATGGCACCCCACCCCAGTACTCTTGCCTGGAAAATCCCATGGACGGAGGAGCCTGGTGGGCTCCAGTCCATGGGGTCGCTAAGAGTTGGACACGACTGGGTGACTTCGCTTTCACTTTTCACTTTCATGCATTGGAGAAGGAAATGGCAGCCCACTCCAGTATTCTTGCCTGGAGAATCCCAGGGACAGAGGAGCCTGGTGGGCTGCCGTCTATGGGATCGCACAGAGTCGGACACGACTGAAGCAACTCAACAGCAGCAGCAGCAGCAGCCATCTTAGCCATGCTGCCAAGCTCCTTGTATTGGAATTACTTTCACCTTGTTCCATTAACTGGAACTTTGGACAGTAAGTTCATGTGTATAAGAAGCATCTCAGAGACAGTCTCCATCTCATCTACATTCTTCCTCCATATTCTCATGTCCTTGTTGGCCTAAGAGGTATGTTTCCTACGTTTATAGTACTCTCTGGTGGCTTCTTGTCAAGATGCATTCATTATTATATGCTGTTTGTTCACTTTGCTCTGAAATATATGGGACACATGTGCACACACACATGCGTGCCTCTAACCTTTGTGGAGGATTGGAAATCTCTCTTCTCTAAGTAATTGTCCCTAGTGTTTGTTTCTCCACATAAAATCTCTGTCTTCTTTTATATGTTTTTAAAAACTCAGGACTCTATTCTCTTTGAAGAGTTCCCTTTCTGATTTGTCTCTTCAGCTTTCCTGACTTCTCTTGAAAGTCCTATGTGATTCTGCATCTTTTTGGGGAGACCTAGCATGATTAAGCTGTAAGTTTGTTCTTGTGTATAATTTCAGAAATTTCTCATACATTTCCTTGGAATACACTGGGGGCGTTGGTTCATTGCATTTTTCTAAGTTCTGAGGGGATCAAAGTCATTAATGCAAACTTCTTACCCTCATAAATTTGTTCCATTAGCTTAATAATCAATATCTAATATTAGCCTTTCTCTCTCTTTCCATATTGTTTTTTCTTCAAGAAATATCTATCGTATGTCTATTCTATGACTTGAACCTTACAAACTGGATGTAGTTTTGAAAAATTCACAATCCTTTATCCTCAAGTTAATAGTTTTTACAAAATGAGAAAATTAATGTAAAAAATTGTGCCTGTGTGAATATGCAATGTATACATATAATTCCCAATAATAATAAAATTGTAGTATTTTTTATTTTATTGACTGCTTATGATGTGCCTGCTCTACTCCAAGCTTTTAACCTGTATTAATTCATTTAGTTTTTATAATAACCCAATGAGCTATGCATTTTATTTTACAAAAATTTTAGGTAAGAAAACTGCTGCACAAGGATTTTAGATATTTGTTCTTGGTACCTTAGTAAGTAGAATTGCTGGGAGTCCAGTCAAGACACACTCACTCTAGAGCTTGTTTTCAGTTTGTTGTATACATTTAAAGTACTCAATGCAATCATTAGTTTCTTATTACCCGCCACTGTGTTCATGGTTAATCTATGGTAAAGCCTGCAGCTTGCATTTTCCTACTTCAGTCCTTTTGGTGGTTGTCCTTACAGATTCTCGAGTCTAACACTCTCCATTAACCAGGTATGGTTATGATAAACATCTCACTTCTATCTGTTATCTGTTTATTCCCATTTTGTACCATTTTCCAAATGGTCTCCCTTCTACACAAAATATTTTCTTGCCTCTCCACCAATCAGTCCAATACATATATTTCCTTCAGTAAGACTAAGCTTATTATGGAAGAGACTAAGCTCTTCCATTCCTTGTTAAATTCCCAAATCAAGTATAGTTTGAAAACATCCGTGTGTGTACTAATACACACTACACTTTATTTTCTAGTTACTTTCGTATGTCTCTTTTTAAACAACCAGATATGATTCTTTACTTTTAGAGATCACATATTTAACCCTTTTTCAAACCTCCACAGTGGCTAGAATACATCTGATGATGACTAGTTCCTTGATTGACAGCGTTTTGTAGAATAAGAAATGATACTGTGATTTCAAGCATTTCTTCAGTGTGGAAAGTATGTTTCCAGAAAAGAATTAAAGATTCAGATTAATGATTTTTTTAAAGCTTTTAATTTTGTGTTGGAGTATGGCTGGTTAACAATTTTATGATAGTTTCAAACGGACAGCAGAGAGGCTCAGCTATACCATGTATCCAATTGTAGCACATGTTTTATTATATTATATAAATTATTCCCCAGAATTTTAAGACTCTCTGCACTTTGACTACAACACAGTGGGAAATGAAAGTGCTCCCTGGACTTACTGGTATTGCTTGGATGCTGTCTAGACACAAGTGTGGATTGATCTTGTCACCCTTTGGAATGGCAGAATAAAGATAGCAGGAGAAGAGGCAAGGGGACTTAGCATAGGATGTTGTTTCCCCAGTAATCTTCCTGTTTCTTTTGTCCTTCATTCTGTGGAAGGAACTGCTAGGGCAGGTGGTAGGACATGCTCTTATTACCATTCAGAATTTGAAGTGGGTGAACAGTCTTCTGATACGGTTCTCTTGCCATTTCTACTTTTTCTCACTGGAAGAACCATCTCTCTTTCAAATTCTACTTCTTTTGTTAATTACAGTTTAAAATGTCTACTAAGAATCACAGAATGCATAGGTATATGTGCTTGTTGCTAAGTCACTTCAGGGGTGTCTGACTCTTTGTGACCTACCAGGCTCCACCGTCCATGGGATTCTCCAGGGAAGAATACTGGAGTCTGGCCATGCCCTCCTCCAGGGGATCTTCCCAACCCTCATCTCTTACATCCCTGCCCTGGCAAGGAGATTCTTTACTACTAGCCACCTGGGAAGCCCACATAGGTATATACCAGCCCCTAATAAATAATTTTAGTATATGGTAATAATTATAGTCACCGTATGTCACTGAGTTAGAGAAGGCTGTCTTACTTTCTGATGTAGCTTGTAATGAACTAAATGCTACAATATAATACAAGATTGGTTATAAGGAATGGAATAATACTTTTAGTTGTAGTCCCTAAGCATTCACACCAGTTCTTGTTGCTCACATATATTTTGAAACTATATTAGCGAATCAGTTCAGTTCAGTCGCTCAGTCGTGTCTGACTCTTTGTGACCCCATGAATCACAGCACACCAGGCCTCCCTGTCCATCACCAACTCCCGGAGTGCAATCATCATATTTCACAGAAGTTGCACATCAACTGTATACTTTAATTTACGATATTTCATTCATATGGAATACAGAGAGGTTGGCATTTCCATTATAGACTGTGTTTTAGAGCATTAACAGAACCATAATAATTGGCCACCAGACAAAATTTGCAGTGCCAGGCCTAACCTTGGGGGCAGTTTTTAAGCAATTACTGTTATGAAGTCAAACCACTTTGGAATATTTCTTTTACCAAGTACTGTATACTGAAATAGACCAGGGAAATATGATTTCATTTTCAATATGTTTTTAAAAGATTTCTGGCTTTGGGGCTTGAAAACACATTTTCTTTTAAATGTAGAGGATTTGTAACTCACCATCAAAATAAAGGCAATTGGAATATACCAGCTTTAATACATAAATATTCTTCACATATTTTAAGCTTATATACTTAAGGATAATTACTCTATTTGAATATAACTTTAGTGAATTCATAAAAATGACTTGGGATTTATGCTGTTGTATATAAGATTAAAAAGTGTTTTTTATGAAGGCTCCAGTAAATGGCTTTTGAGGTAATATGTATATTCAGAATTGTGCCGAATATGCAACAAAATGTTATCTGAAATATCCTACTGTGTGTATAATAGGGACTTATTACTCTGCAAGAAAGGAAATAAATCTTGAATATTTTAGAGCAATATATACTTTTGCAAATTATTTTATAATCATTGCATTTGTTTTCTAGCATGCTGGCTAGAAATGGTGCATTTTCAATTGGAAGGAATAGAAAGGTGTACATACAGATGGAGTCACAACCTCTCAGATGAAGGTAGTTCCACACAAGGAGACCTTCTCCCCCTGCTCATTTACTGTTATTTCACTTAGAGGAACTCAAAAATGTTGTCCAATTCTTATCTTCTTTGACAGTGTTTGATATCCTTGGGCCTCCATAGGCTTGAAACTATAAGACTGATTACCATCAGAGAGCTGAATGAACACTGGGGAACAGGGAGAATTAAGGGAGTCAGTGGAGTTGGAGATCTCTGAATCAAAATCTGAGTCTGATTAGCATTTCGCGTTCGTGCATGGCGAGAGTAAGGGTGTCAGACTAACTGGAACCAGTGTTATTTGAGTGCTGAGCACCACCATTTGCTTGGCTAACTTAAAACACAGACTCATTTCATCAGGGTGGTGTGTGAGAGAACTTGACTGGAAATAGTGGTTTTGCTACTTGAGAGGGGTTCATCACCTGTGACTGAGGGTATCCAGGTAATCAGGTTGCAGGGATGTGTGCATGATACCTGAGCAGCATGAGAAGGACATAGACCTAGAATTTTATTATCATCATTATTACCATTTGTTACAGTTAGTCTGTCAAGTGAAAGGCATTTATTTTTATGTCTTCTTGATTACAAAGACTGTGTTTTTTAGATAATGCACATTTGCAGGCCTAAAAGAAGGAATTTCTAAATTTAATGTTAAATTTAGCATTAAATTTGAATTTAATGTTTGAATGTCTAAACAAAGGATTTTATAAAAGCAGTAAAAAGACTATGTACCTAGATTCTAAAATTAAAATCCTTCTTAAAGACTGGTCTCAGCTTATGTCTGCTTTCTGTTTCAATTAGCCGTTATAAGCCATTATGAAAAATACTAACCCATATTGATATATTCTTATTTCAAACATGTGCTGCTAATGGTTGATATCAATTACAGGGACATTGACTTTTGAGAATGATTCCTTTGTTAATGTACCAGATAGTAGTTCAACAACATGGGTTTTGGGAACGTGTTGCCTAGGTTCACATTCCAGCTAGAATACTTACAAGCTAGGTTGGAGAAGACTCTTGAGAGTCCCTTGGATTGCAAAAAGATCCAACCAGTCCATCCTAAAGGAAAGCAGTCCTGAATATTCATTGGAAGGACTGATGCTGAAGCTGAAACTCCAATACTTTGGCTACCTGATGCCAAGAACTGACTCACTGGAAAAGGCCCTGATGCTGGGAAAGATTGAAGGCGGGAGGAGAAGCGGATGACAGAGGATGAGACGGTTGGATGGCATCACTGACTCGATGGACATGAGTTTGAGTCTGGCATGCTGCTGTCCATGGGGTCACAAAGAGTCAGACATGACTGACTGACTGAACTGACTGAGGTGACTCTGGGCAATTTACTTAACCTCCTGTGCTATTTCCCTCATCTGTAAAATGGGAATAGTAATATAATAGTAGTATGTATTTTATACAGTTGTTGTGAAGACTGCATTGTATATGTATTTCTTAGAACAGTGGAACAGTGTCTGGCACAAAGTCCTGTATATAAGCATTAGCCATCAGTATTATTGAATGCCTTCGGATATCTAATGAAATTTTTCTCTCAACATTTCCATGTGCTCAGATTTTAATAATAGTAGAAATTCTTCTCAACTTTGACATTTATTTTGGACTGGGTTTCATGACTGAAATAAGAATCCTTGTATACAGCTTATGGGACTATAATGTGATCACTTTGGAAAAGTACTTAGTAGTGTGTTTTAAAGCTGATCTTTTAAATACCTTATGATCCAGCAATTTCACTCCTTAGAGAAATTGGATAAGTATATCCAGCAGAAAAGTGTTTGTGTGTGTGTGTGTGTGTGTGTGTGTGTGTGTCTGTTCACACCAATGGACGTGAATACTCGTAGCCTCATTATGTATTATAGTCCTAAACAGGAAAAAACATCAATGTCCATCCAGCAGTAGTATAGATAAATAAGTGTGTTATAGTCATACAATGAGATACTCTATAGAAATGGAAATGGAGAAACTCCCATCACAGCCAACAATAGGGATGAATTTCACAATTAATTTTGCCAGAAAAGTCAGATACAAAAATGTCTATTCTATGTCATTTCATTGATAAAAATTTTAGTCAAACTAAACTGTTGTGTTAGAAGTCAAGATGGTGGTTTTCTTTGGGGAGATGAGAAAGCACAGTGTTTGGGGGAGGTTCCAAGGGGGCTTACTGCAGGGTTAGAAGTGTTCTTTGTTGACTTAGTGACGGTTACAAAGACATTGATTTTGTGCTAACTCACGGAGCTGTACATTTGTACTTTTTTGCTCTTTGCGTTGTGTGTATTATATATCATAATACAAGACAGTTTTAACAATGAATAGCTATCTTGGTCACAATCATGGATCTTTCCGTGTATGTGTGACAAGTTGACATATCTAGCTGTATAAGAGATCTCCAACTAAAGAGATGAAAAGTGCAGTAACCAAAGTCACAAAATGAAATTTTATGTGTACATATCAATGAATATTTTAAACTTTAATGTTGTCTCTCGTTCCACAAGTCTCAATGCCAAATCAGTCTACTTTTCTCTTTTCATCATTCTAAGATTTAAGCAGGCATTCTTAGAATGGCTGGTTCACATCACGCCATTGAAGAGGCTTCTATTGACAAAGGAGCTGAATGCAACGGCCTAGGCTTTTTAGCAGACAAGAGCACAATCAAGGCAGTTTCCATCCTGTGCCAGCAAGCCTGGCACCATGTCAGGGGCTCTATCCTTCTAAAAAGGGCCTTGAGAGCAAATTTAGTCAAGGTTGTTTGTCACTAGGTTATCTGAAAATTGCTGAACCTTAAATATGTTCTTCATATTCATTAGTGGTCTGTGGCAGGCAGGACTTTAAGACAATTATGCAGATGAATGAATACGTTCCATTGACATCTTTTGGCACAACGCACTGTCCATGAAATTATAAATAAAAGCATTTCAGAAACAATTGCTCATTTTTTTCTAGACCCAAGCTATTCTGTTATCTTAAAGGTCTGAGCATGATTCTTTCATGCTAATCATTTGTCTCTTGAAAAACATGACCCTCTTCTCTGCATTCCTTTCCCCAGCCCCCATCCCCACATGTATTATTGACAGCACATTTGTAGAGGTGTTTAGGTGGATGTAGGTTTCAGGGTTTTTTTTTTTTCCCTATTCTTTGATCTCTTTGACCTGTCTTAGCAAGATATGAGCTTCTGGATGGTGAAGAATAGTTTTTAATTTGGGGAACATTTTATGAACTTATTTAAGATCTGAGATAACATTATCTGAATTCTAGTGGCAATACTGATCTACTATCAACAAATTTATGTACATTAAATATTTAAGTCAAATTTTAATAAATGAGTATTTGGATAGTTGAAAAAAATGGAATGGATTATCACAAAGGAGGGAAATGCTTTTATTTATTTATTTTTTACCTGAAAGTCTTAGAAAATAGAATTTAATGCCACCTACGTGAGATAATAGGGCTTCCAGGGTGGCTCAGATGGTAAAGAATCTGCCTGCAATGTGGGGAACCCAGATTTGATCCCTGGATTGGGAAGATCCCCTGGAATAGGACATGGTAACCCACTCGAGTATTCTTGCCTGGAGAACTCCTTGGACAGAAGAAACTTGTGGGCTATAGTCCATGGGGTCACAAAAAGTGGGACATGACTGAGCGACTCACACACACACACTTGAGATAATATAAATGTCACACAGATTAGAAGACCTGAACATGGTTTCTTCTAAGCAGATTTAACTTATCTTTCATTAGGATGAGAGCATACAGAGGACTTCAGACAAATATGGGACCATTTACTTCTGGGTTATAGTGTTTTTGCCTTTTGTCATTAACACCAGATGAAGATGAATTTGTGACTCTTAGAAAACCATTACAGCTCATTACTTTAGGCCAGTGTTTTCCACATACCCGTGATGACAAATTTTAATTTGGGTGCTTGTGAAAAAATGTTTGTCTGGGCCCCTCCTTGAATCTGAATCTCCAGAGGAACACCTAGAAACTATTATGTAACAAGCAACTCAAGAGATTCTTATGTTCAAGCATGAAGAAGACAGATGATTTATAATTGAATCTTCAGATTGGGATATTAAGAACATCAGATCAGATCAGATCAGATCAGTCACTCAGTCGTGTCCGACTCTTTGCGACCCCATGAACTGCAGCACGTCAGGCCTCCCTGTCCGTCACCAACTCCCGGAGGTCACTCAGACTCACATCCATCGAGTTAGTGATGCCATCCAGCCATCTCATCCTCTGTCGTCCCCTTCTCTTCCTGCCCTCAATCCCTCCCAGCATCAGAGTCTTCTCCAATGAGTCAACTCTTCGCATGAGGTGGCCAAAGTACTGGAGTTTCAGCTTTAGCATCATTCCTTCCAAAGAAATCCCAGGGCTGATCTCCTTCAGAATGGACTGGTGGGATCTCCTTGCAGTCCAAGGGACTCTCAAGAGTCTTCTCCAACACCACAGTTCAAAAGCATCAATTCTTCGGTGCTCAGCCTTCTTCACAGTCCAGCTCTCACATCCATACATGACCACAGGAAAGACCATAGCCTTGACTGCTGCTGCTGCTAAGTCGCTTCAGTTGTGTCTGACTCTGTGCAACCCCACAGATGGAAGCTCACCAGGCTACCCCGTCCCTGGGATTCTCCAGGCAAGAACACTGGAGTGGGTTGCCATTTCCTTCCCCAATGCATGAAAGCGAAAGTGAAAGGGAAGTCGCTCAGTCGTGTCCGACTCTTAGCGACTCCATGGACTGGAGCCTACCAGGATCCTCCGTCCATGGGATTTTCCAGGCAAAAGTACTGGGGTGGGGTGCCATTGCCTTCCCCGATAGCCTTGACTAGGCCAACCTTTGTTGGCAAAGTGATGTCTCTGCTTTTGAATATGCTATCTAGGTTGGTCATAACTTTCCTTCCAAGGAGTAAGTGTCTTTTAATTTCATGGCTGCAGTCACCATCTGCAGTGATTTTGGAGCCCAGAAAAATAAAGTCTGACACTGTTTCCACTGTTTCTCCATCTATTTCCCATGTAGTGATGGGACCAGATGCCATGATCTTCGTTTTCTGAATGTTGAGCTTTAAGCCAACCTTTTCACTCTCCACTTTCACTTTCATCGAGAGGCTCTTCAGTTCCTCTTCACTTTCTGCCATAAAGGTGGTGTCATCTGCATATCTGAGGTTATTGATATTTCTCCCAGCAATCTTGATTCCAACTTGTGTTTCTTCCAGCCCAGCATTTCTCATGATGTACTCTGCATATAAGTTAAATAAACATGGTGACAATATACAGCCTTGATGTACTCCTTTTCCTATTTGGAACCAGTCTGTTGTTCCATGACCAGTTCTAACTGTTACTTCCTGACCTGCATACAGATTTCTCAAGAGGCAGATCAGGTGGTCTGGTATTCCCATCTCTTTCAGAATTTTCCACAGTTGATTGTGATCTACACAGTCAAAGGCTTTGGCATAGTCAATAAAGCCGAAATAGATGTTTTTCTGGAACTATCTTACTTTTTCCATGATCCAGTGGATGTTGGCAATTTGATCTCTGGTTCCTCTGCCTTTTCTAAAACCAGCTTGAACATCAGGAAGTTTACGGTTCACATATTGCTGAAGCCTGGCTTGGAGAATTTTGAGCATTACTTTACTAGCGTGTGAGATGAGTGCAATTGTGCGGTAGTTTGAGCATTCTTTGGCATTGCCTTTCTTTGGGATTGGGATGAAAACTGTCCTTTTCCAATCTTGTGGCCACTGCTGAGTTATCCAAATTTGCTGGCATATTGAGTGCAGCACTTTCACAGCATCATCTTTCAGGATTTGGAATAGCTCCACTGGAATTCCATCACCTCCACTAGCTTTGTTCCTAGTGATGCTTTCTAAGGCCCACTTGACTTCACATTCCAGGATGTCTGGCTCTAGGTCAGTGATCACACCATCATGATTATCTGGGTCCTGAAGCTCTTTTTTGTACAGTTCTTCTGTGTATTCTTGCCACCTCTTCTTAATATCTTCTGCTTCTGTTAGGTCCATACCATTTCTGTCCTTTATCGAGCCCATCTTTGCATGAAATGTTCCTTTGGTATCTCTGATTTTCTTGAAGAGATCCCTAGTCTTTCCCATTCTGTTGTTTTCCTCTATTTCTTTGCATTGATTGCTGAAGAAGGCTTTCTTATCTCTTCTTGCTATTCTTTGGAACTCTGCATTCAGATGTTAATACTTTCCTTTTCTCCTTTGCTTTTCACTTCTCTTCTTTTCACAGCTATTTGTAAGGCCTCCCCAGACAGCCATTTTGCTTTTTTGCATTTCTTTTCCGTGGGGATGGTCTTGATCCCTGTCTCCTGTACAATGTCACGAACCTCATTCCATAGTTCATCAGGCACTCTACCTATCAGATCTAGGCCCTTAAATCTATTTTTCACTTCCACTGTATAATCATAAGGGATTTGATTTAGGTCATACCTGAATGGTCTAGTGGTTTTCCCTACTTTCTTCAATTTCAGTCTGAATTTGGCAATAAGTTCATGGTCTGAGCCACAGTCAGCTCCTGGTCTTGTTTTTGCTGACAGTATAGAGCTTCTCCATCTTTGGCTGCAAAGAATATAATCGATCTGATTTCGGTGTTGACCATCTGGTGATGTCCATGTATAGAGTCTTCTCTTGTGTTGTTGAAAGAGGGTATTTGCTATGACCAGTGCATTTTCTTGGCAAAACTCTGTTAGTCTTTGCCCTGCTTCATTCCGTATTCTAAGGCCAAATTTGCCTGTTACTCCAGGTGTTTCTTGACTTCCTACTTTTGCGTTCCAGTCCCCTCTGATGAAAAGGACATCTGTTTTGGGTGTTAGGTCTAAAAGGTCTCGTAGGTCTTCATAGAACCGTTCAACCTTAGCCTCCTCACTGTTACTGGTTGGGGCATAGACTTGGATTACTGTGACATTGGATGGTTTGCCTTGGAAACGAACAGAGATCATTCTGTCGTTTTTGAGATTGCATCCAAGTACTGCATTTCGGACTCTTTTGTTGACCATGATGGCCACTCCATTTCTTCTGAGGGATTCCTGCCCGCAGTAGTAGATAAGAACATTAGGGAATGTTATTTAACTACTCATCGCTATATGAATACGAGATGGGATAGGAAGAGATGATTATAAAGAAAAAGTAAATTTCACAATTTTATTACAAATTGACTTAATAATCAATAATGTGTGTAGTCTCTTTTATAGTAAAGGACTGCATATATGGCTAATAATTTTTTAGATTTTACAGTTTATGAAAAATAAAATCAGGTATATTCATCTATTTGGTGCTCACAAAATCTTGTGATATGCATGTTACTATGATCAATCTTAGTTTCTAAATGTCTGTGGAAGATCATAAAGATTAAATGACTTGATCTAGTGTCTCTTGCAAAGTTAAATCTTATCTAATTTTAGAACAATTCATATTGAAATTGCTTTTTTATTTATGACTCTGCAAGGAGCAAAGGTTCTGAATGTCATTGTTCCTACCAAACTTCTTTTCATGGAGTAGCCCAAAGAAAACAACCTCATGAAATAAAACCCTGCCCTGGGTCGGGAAGATCCCCTGGAGAAGGAAATGGCAATCCACTCCAGTACTCTTGCCTGGAAAATCCCATGGACAGAGGAGCCTGATAGGCTACAGTCCATGGGGTCGCAAAGAGTTGAACATGACTGAGAGACTTCACTTTCACTTTCATCTGAAGTGTAGCATTCCCACCATGATTTTTCCTTTTATAGCAAGATTTTTTGAAGCTGCTAATTTTTTTTTTTTTTTGGTACTAGAATCTGGTGGTTATATTATTCTAACCAAAGTTCTCTAAGAAATTGTTTTTGTCTTCCAAATGGAGTAAATAGTCTTTTCTATTTATTATTTCATTTGAGGGCCAAAAGTGCACTCAAATTCTCCTTAGAAAGCTAAAGATGACAGCCTGTGAATCACACAGTAAAGCTTATCTTTCCATTAGCTGTTCTGTCAGTTAGCAATAAATTCATCCCTAGGGCAGAAGCAGGAGTTTGGTATAGCGAAGAAAAACAATGAAGTGCTGTAACAAACATCCTAACAGAGGGTCTCCTCTTTTGAAAGAGTCACATAATTAAAAAATCACCGCATTTTCAGGGAAATTCATCACTATAAAAGAGAGACAACAAAAGTAGTAAACAGAAGAACTTAAGCCCAAAGAAACAGAGTTGTTAAAAGATGGAGTAAAGGATTTCTTATTAGAGCATATTTAATAACACATGGAGTTGTAAGAGGATATTGATACCTAAAAATTAATCAAATATTTTATATGGAGAGTAAAACTTGATCAATCACACAACAGTAAAATAGATGGACTAAGAATAATAGAATGGTCCCTAAAGTTGAAAACTGAGTTTAGTACAAAAAAAAAAAAAAAATGAACTGAGGAATTCTTACAGAATTCTGGACAAAAGAAAAAGGTGAATAGTATGAAAGTTGTGTCATACTTCATTTACTGAAAGATCAGAAGAAGAGAGTGAAGTGCAGGTAATAAATATTATTAAATGAAAGAACTGTCAAAATTTCTTAAAATTGGGAAAAGTTGTGTCTTCAGGTTAAAACCCATACCCGCTGCAAGGACTGAGCAGGATTTCAAGAAAGCTATCAGAGGACTCCCCATCCTAATGCATCTTAGAACACCAAGGACAAAGATAAAATCCTAAAGCTTCCAGAGAGGGAGACTAAAAGAGACTGTTTTTCTAGGAAATATCGTTGAAATTGAAATTCAACTCAAAGTTCACTAAATAGATGCACAAAGATAATGAAAAAATATATTTAAGGTAAGTAACTTTGTATAATTCTTTATCTGATCATTCAGTTGTATGAGAGAACTAGGGTTGACTTGTACATAGAATGTTTCAGAAAATGTATTACATAGAGACAGAATTTGAATTACTGTTGGATGTTCTCCATCAAGAAGACAAATATAGATCCAAGAGGAAGAATAAGGATACTGAAGCACTGATAAGCAACTATTAGTAAAAATTATCATAAATTCTAAGTACATAATGACTATAATTATTTAGAAAAGATAATTATATTTTTAAATTATAAAAATTATAATTATTTTTCTAAAATTAACTATTTATAATTAAAAATGTCCAGGTTATATCAACATGGCAAGTGGGATGATAAATAAAAGCATAAATATGTTCTTAACTTTTAGTGAGAAAATGATGCTACACAGTTTAGTTGTCATTGTTAGAAACAATAGAATTACAATTCATTATAAAGGAGTTGTGGACTTCCCTGGTGGTTCAGATGGTTAAGCTTCTGCCTACAATGTGGGAGACCTGGGTTCAATTCCTGGATCGGGAAGATCTCCTGTAGAAGGAAATGGCAACCCACTCCAGTATTCTTGCCTGGAAAATCCCATGGATGGAGGAGCCTGGTAGGCTACAGACCATGGGGTTGCAAAGAGTCAGACATGACTGAGCGACTTCACTCACTCATAAAGGAGTAGTCTGAAAGTTGAAGTTATTACTAGAAGAAGAGAAATAGATTTTTCAACCATTAGTAAAAATAAAAGAACAAAGAAAAGTTAACTGATTCAATAAATGGCAAGAAAGAGTGAGTAATAATATTTTAAAACCTTATAAAGAGACAAAAACATATAGATTCACAGAAGAAAACATGTGAACATAGATGCATAATTTCTAAATGGAACTTTTGTAAATAATATCAAACAATGCATTGAAATTAAAATATATCATGAACATTCAATGTTTATGCCAGAAATAAAATACATGGATCAACACCAATAAAGTGTGTGAATACAATTCACAATAGTGACCTTTTAAAGGATGCAAAAAACCTTTTAAATAAAACTTAAATGCATCTTTCAGCAAACAAGAACTAGAAAGGTTGTAATCATTATGTTGAAGGTTTTTTTTGTTTTTATAAAAATCTATAAACATTCGTATCCTGTTAAATATTACTTGCAGGATTCCCATTGAAAACAGGGACAAGAAAGAAGGGTCATTATTACTGTAGCTATTTAACAGGGTACCAGAGACCTGGAGAGTGAAACAATAACAACGTAATTGAAAAACCTGCAGAAGATGATTGTCACATAGACAATCCAAGAGAATCAGCTGACAAACTGATCAGAACTCAAGCTTATATGCTTATTCAATAAGGTGTCTAGATAAAATTTCAACATACAAAGGTAATTACTTTCCTATATGTGAACCAGGGAATACAGAATTAATAATCCAAATAAAAATTGCTAATAGCAATAATAAAAACAAAACTGTAAAGCACTTAAGAAAAAAGCCAACAATTCTGCCCAAGGAACTCATGATTAAAATTGTAAAATATCAATACAGATAAAATGGTTCTTTCTCCATTAAGTGATTTTTCTTAATTTGGTTTAGGGGCTAAAAAATATCTGGTGTGGATACTGACTGATAAGTATATTGGATGACTAATTTTATTACATTAAAAATTGTGTTATGTATTAGTTGTAGATGGGTATTTTTTGGCATCTGCTTTTTTTTTAAGTAAAAATATGAATAAAATATTTTTGGTAATGTTTTCTAAAAATAGGTTAATAGTCCAATGTTTATGGGTAAGTGGCAATATGTATGAAGTTATTGCTGTCAGCTATTTTATTTTTATTTATTTTTGTCTATTTTTAAATAAAAAGTTTTTTTATAGTTCATAGTCTGAGCTCAGGCCTATTAGAGGCATAGTTTTGAGTGAGAAATAGCATGTTGCTTTCTAAAGACTGAAGGCAGTATTGCATGTTAATAGGTTTCATTTGCATTAAATATTCATGTCACTATTTTCAGAAATTAGAATTTGAAAAATATTCTTTTGACAAATGAACACCTTTAAAATTAGACTCCAACACTGTTATCAAAATATATGAAGCATTCTAGAAGAAAATGCCTTAAATATAATTATGCAATCTTTGACAGCAGCTGAGTGGAAATTTGTCCGCATTCTAGTTATGAAGTGTCAGTGATTAGTTTTGGGTGAGAGCAACTTTATAGACTCTGAACTCTTAAGGTCAATAAATGTCTAAAAACAAATTTGGAGTAATTATGTTTTTTGCCTTGCATGCCCCTGTTACTATAAATGGAGATGGCAGCTTAACACACCTGAGGGTCTTGCTTGAGCTGAATGCTTACTGTAATATTTAAAGATTCCTACAACTTTCCCATGGGCTACATGAAATTAGAAAAAAAAGGAGTCTGTATTTCTTTGTCTTTCACAATAAGAATGTTTTCATTTAATTTCATTATTTTTGAGAATGAATAATTCAATTCTAGATTGTTGATGGTAGTAGTCCACAAAGAATAATTAGCTAATCGTATGCTTTTGAAAAGATTTTACTCAGGAATCAGTTAGGCAGTACTGGTCCACCCACGCTTTCTCCAGTGAAACATCTCAGTGGTACTACCAGAGGGAAAAATGCCTAAATAGTCCTAAAAGCAGACGGTAAGATGAAACACATGCAACCAGAGTTTGCACTGAGGAAGGAGAAAGAAAGATAAGGGAAGCATTTATATTCCTTTCTGTTTAAAGCAAGTTTTATTTGTTAACTAACTTCTGTGGCTGGTCCAGAGATACCAGTTAAATTCTAGCTTTTTGCATAAGGAAATGTGACTTTGTATTGTATTCTAACTATAAAATTGTAAGATGATAAAACTTTTAAAATTAATTTTTATTGAGATAAAATAAATACATAACATTATATAAGTTTCAGGTGTACAACATTATGATTTGATATCTGTGTTCACTACAACTTTGTTGTATGAACTGTATGCTTGACTTCCATCCATTTTACCAGCTTCATAACTTCCTTGCCTCTGCCGCTGCTGCTGCTAAGTCACTTCAGTCGTGTCCAACTCTGTGTGACCCCATAGGCGGCAGCTCCACCAAACTGTCCTCTGTGCCAATGATTTGCTTTTGTTTGTTCTTTTTTTCAGATTTCACATAGAAGTAAAGTATATGGTTTTTGTCTTCCATCTTTTGACTTACTTCCATCTGTGTTGTCGCAAATGGCAAGATTCCAATTTTTTTTATGGCTGTGTAGTATCTTATTGGGGAGAAGGCAATGGCACCCCACTCCAGTACTCTTGCCTGGAAAATCCCTTGGATGGAGGAGCCTGGTAGGCTGCAGTCCATGGGGTAGCTAAGAGTCGGACACGACTGAGCGACTTCACTTTCACTTTTCACTTTCATGCATTGGAGGAGGAAATGGCAACCCACTCCAGTGTTGTTGCCTGGAGAATCCCAGGGACGGTGGGGCCTGGTGGGCTGCCGTCTATGGGGTCGCACAGAGTTGGAACGACTGAAGCGACTTAGCAGCAGCAGCAGTATCTTATTGTGTATATATACCTCATCTTCTTTATTCATTCATCCATCCATGGATTCTTAGATTGTTTTCATATCTTGGTTATTTAAGGTAGTGCTGCCCTGAACACGGAGTTCTCTATACCCAGATGTGGAATAGCTCCGTACTGTTTTTCATAGTGCACCAATTTGCATTCCTACCAGCACTGTATGAAAGTTTTCTTTTCTCAACATCCTCACCAAGACTTGTTTATTGTCTTTTTTATAATAGCCATTCTGACAGATATGAGTGATATTTCATTGTGGTTTTGATTTGTATTTCTATAAAAGTGATGTTGAGCATCTTTTGGTTTTTGTTGGCCACCTGTCTTTGGGAAAATGTTCAGATTTTCTTCATATTTTTAAATCAGGTTGTATTTTTTGTTAAATCATGTAAATTGTTTTTGTATGAATTCTTTGTACATTTTGGATATTAACCCTTTTGTTGGATGTGTGATTTGCAAATATCTTCTCCCATTCAGTAGATTGCCTTTTTGTCTTGATGATAGTTATCCTTTGCTGTGTTTTTTAGTTCACTGTAGTCCCATTTATTTATTTTTGTTCTTGCCTTTGAAACTGGATCCACAAAAAATCACTAAGATTAATTTCAGTGAGGTTAACACCTATGTTTCCTCTAGGAGTTTTATGGTTTTAGGTCTTACACTCAAGTTCTTAATTCATTTTAAGTTAATTTTTGCTTGTGGCTCCGTTGTTAAAGAATCCACCTGCAATGCGGGAGACCTGGGTTTGATCCCTAGGTTGGGAAGATCCTCTGGAGAAGGGAAAGGCTACCCACTCCAGTATTCTGGTCTGGAGAATCCAATGGACTAAATAGTCCATGGGATCACAAAGAGTCAGACACAGCTGAGCGGCTTTCACTTCATTTCACTTCATGGTGTAAGAGTGGTTTAATTACATTTTTTATACATGTGCCTCTTCTGACACCACAGGAGATGCAGGTTCAACCCCTGGGTTTGGAAGGTCCCCTGGAGGATCAAATGGCAACCCATCCCTGTATTCTTGCTGGGAAAATCCCATGGACAGGGGAGCCTGGAGGGCTAGAGCCCATGGGGTTGCAAAGAGTTGGACATGAGTGAGCAGGCATGCACATTCCAGTTTTCTTAACACCATTTTATTGATGAGATTTTCTTTTCTCCACTGTATGTTCTTGGCACCTTTGAAATAAATTAATAGTTCATAGAATCCCATGGATGGAGGAGCCTGGTAGGCTGTGGTCCATGGGGTTGCGAAGAGTCAGACACGACTGAGCGACTTCCCTTTCACTTTTCACTTTCATGCATTGGAGAAGGAAATGGCAACCCACTCCAGTGTTCTTGCCTGGAGAATCCCAGGGGTGGGAGAGCCTGGTGGGCTGCCGTCTATGGGGTCGCACAGAGTCGGACACAACTGAAGCGACTTAGCAGCAGCAGCAGCATAGTTTAGCTATCATCTGCATTTTTAAAACTTCTCAGAAAGACTGGCAATATTATTGATGATTTGTGTATTATAGATCTCTTGATAGATGAGAAACTATCTTTTAAAGAATTTTAATGCAACAGTGTATATGATGGGAAGAAAACTCATTGTTGCTCTTAGTCACTAAGTTGTGTCCAGCTCTTTAGTGGCCCCATGGGCTATAGTTTGCCAGGCTCCTCTGTCCATGAGAATTCCAAGGCAAAAATACTGGAGTGGGTTCCCTGAAGAGAACTCTACTGGAAGTTAAAAGACTACTAATTGGTTTAGTGACTTAGGAACTCTACTGGAAGTTAAAAGACTATTAATTAGTTTAGTGACTTAGGCAAGTTATTTTAACTCTCTGTGCCCTACTATATTTGTGTGTAAACTGAGGGTGTTTGATAGAGGCTATCAAATGCTAATCCTCTTTATAGCATTAAATCAGAAAAAAATGCATATATATAAAATATAGATTCTTAAGATATAGGACTTAAGATATCATTACACTTTGAATTTTGGAGGCATGTAAGCATAGACATCTTGCTCTTCTTTTAATACTATGTGTGGCAGATTCTATATGATAAAATGACTACAACAAGTTCTCTTATTATACCTGCCTTTCTTACGATATATTATAGACATTTCTCCCTATAACAAGGGCAAGGGGGGAAGATTGTCTATGTTCAGTACAGTTCAGTCACTCAATTGCATCCGACTCCTTACAACCCCATGGACTGCAGCATGCCAGGCTTCGCTGATCAGCACCAACTCCTTGAGCTTGCTCAAAATCACATCCATTGCATCGGTGAGGCAATTCAGCCATCTCATCCACTGCTGTCCCCTTCTCCTCCTGCCTTCAATAGTTTCCAACATCAGGGTCCTTACCAATGAGTCAGCTCTTCACATCAGGTGGCAAAAGTATTGGAGTTTCAGCTTCAGCATCAGTCCTTCCAACGAATATTCAAGACTGATTTCCTTTTGGATTGACTGGTTTGATCTTGCAGTCCAAGGGACTCTCAAGAGTCTTCTCCAATACCACAGTTCAAAAGCATCAATTCTTCAGTGCTCAGCTTTCTTCACAGTCCAACTCTCACATCCATACATGACCACTGGAAAAAACATAGCTTAGACTATATAGACCTTTGTTGGCAAAATAATATCTCTGCTTTTTAATAAGCTGTCTAGGTTGGTCATAGATTTTCTTTCACAGAACAAATGCCTTTTAATTGAGTGGCTGCAGTCACCATCTGACCTTTCTTTAAATTGGGGCATACCTTTGACTAAGGCAAGCGTCACACTATGTGACTTTCAAAGATAGGTCATAAAAGGAAATACAGCTTATTCTTTGAACACAATCACCATGCTGTGCCACTTCATTCAACTTCCAGCTTGATGATGCTGGAGCCATCCAGGATGGATGAAGCACAAACTGGAGTCACTGTTGGTAGGAGAAATATCAATAACCTCAGATATGCAGATAACACCACCCTCATGGCAGAGACCAAAGAGGAACTAAAGAGCCTCTTGATGAAGGTAAAAGAAGAGAGTGAAAAAAGCTGGTTTAAAACTCAACACTCAAAAAACAAAGATCATGGCATCCAGTCCCATCACTTCATGTCAAATAGGTGGGGAAACAATGGAAATAATGACAAACTATTTCTCAGACTCCAAAATCACAGTAGATGGTGAATACAATGAAATTAAAAGACACTTGCTCCTTGGAAGAAAAGCTCTGGCAAACCTGGACAGTGTATTAAAAAGCAGAGGCATTACTTTGCCAACAAAGGTCTGTCTAGTCAATGCTATGATTTTTCCTGTAGTCATGTATGGATGTGAGAGTTGGACCATAGAGAAAACCGAGTTCCAAAAAATTGATGCTTTTAAACTGTGGTGTTGGAGAAGATGCTTGAGTGTCCGTTGGACTGCAAGGAGATGAAACCAGTCAATCCTAAAGGAAATCAGTCCTGACTATTCATTGGAAGGACTGATGCTAAAGCTGAAGCTCCAATACTTTAGCCACCTGATGCAAAGAATTGACTCAATGAAAAGGATCCTGTTGCTGGGAAAGACTGAAGGCAGGGGGAGAAGGTTACGGCAGAGGTTGAGGTGGTTGGATGTTATCACTGACTCAATGGACATCAGTTTGATCAAGCTTCAGGAGACAGTGAAGGACAGGGACCTGGCGTGCTACAGTCTGTGGGGTCACAAAGATTCAGACACAACTGAGTGACTGAACACAAATCATGCTGTGAGGAGATGAAAAAAATCATATGGATAGTCCATATATAGGCATTCTGACTGATAATCCTAGCCCAGGGCCTAGTTAATAGCCAGCATTAATATCAAGATCAAAGCTTCATATGATTTCAGCCCCCAGCCTTTGAATTTTCCCAGTGGAAACTTCAGACATTATAGAGCAGAAACAAGCCAGCGTGTCTATGCTGTGTTCAAATTTCTGATGCACAGAAATTGTGATATCTAATAAATATCCATAGATATTATAATAAATATCCATAAGACATTTGCCTAGTAACAGAAAACCAGAACAGATTTGGGTACTGGAAGGAGCAGCTAAGCAATGGAAACATGTGACTCTGACTTTGGATGGCAGATGGAAGCTGGAAAGACATTGGAAAGACTGTAAATTGAAGCCTAAAGGACCCTAAAGAATGAGCTATCGGGCACATAAAGGTATTTTTGAGGCCTTAAATGTGAAGTTGCTCAGTCGTGTCCGACTCTTTGCGACCCCATGGACTGTAGCCTACCAGGCTCCTCTGTCCATGGGATTTTTCCAGGCAATAGTACTGGAGTGGATTGCCATTTCCTTCTCCAAGGGATCTTCCCAACCCAGGGATTGAACCTGGGTCTCCGGCATCGAAGACAGACACTTTATTGTCTGAGCCAGACCTTAAAGGACAGTAAGAAAAAATGTTATCAGAGACTAGAGTTAAAGGAATCATGGTTATGTAGTGACAAAATGGAGAAGGCAATGGCACCCCACTCCAGTACTTTTGCCTGGAGAATCCCAGGGTCGGGGGAGCCTGGTGGGCTGCCGTCTATGGAGTCACACAGAGTCAGACACGACTGAAGTGACTTAGCAGCAGCAGCAGTGACAAAAAGTTTGTTGACACTGTCACTTGCAGTATATGGAAATTAGTGTAGTATCTAATTACTTCCATGATCTAGTTAAATAACTTTGCAGGGAGAATGTTGAAAGTGTCACTGAAATTCTTGCCACCCATGATAGAATATTAAAAGAAGATAAGCTAAAAAACAAGCTTTTAAAAATGAGCCAGGAGTTATGTGTAAATATAAAACTATTTTTCATTCCCACCTCTCCAAATTGAAATGATTCTAAAATTAAGAAAAGACTTCCTAATACAGGTCAAATACACATCATTGTCAGGAAAATATTGTCTAAAGAAAAAGCCAAGAGTATGACATAATAACCTTTTTTTAAGACCTCAGAAAGATCTAAGGTGGTGCTTCATAGACTCCTTCGACAGACTAAAGTCTCTCTAAGGACTTCATTGGTGTGCCTTATAGATCTCTGTAAAGTAATAAGGCTTCAAGATTCTTCCAGTTGTTGAACCACTGCAATGTTTCAAGGAAGACTAGGTAGTGAAGCTCATTTAGAAGAGATTTGTGGTTATAGCTTTTGCCTAATGAAGTGAATGAACACCAAAAGGAGTCATAGAAAATCCCATGGAATTTTTAATTTCATGGAGGCTCCATCAGCTTGGACTGAAAGGCACAGAGAGAGTACAAGTAAAAGAGACTTTTGGTCCCTTTTCCCACAATTTCTAACAGGATACATTTTAAGAAAACTACTCAGCTGCAAACATGAGCTGACTTATACATAAAAGGAAAGATAATTCGTATGGCAGAACCAAGAGTTGTGGAGAATCATTCCTAAGCAGTAGTGCTATGTTTTAATTAAGAAAATGACGATTATCAGGATGGATTTCAGAATTACTAGTTAACTAGTGACTACATGCTGCAATTCATGGGGTTGCAAAAAGTCAGACACGACTGAGCGACTGAACTGAACTGAGTGACTACTGACCACTGTGTGCCTCCTGCTTTTTCCCTTTTTGAATGCGAGTTATAGAATGTTTGTTCCATGCCTGTTCCACTATTGCTGCCTGAGACATTTGCAGGAAAGACACTGCTCTGATAATCTATTGATGCCTAATATGTCTCCTAATGCCTTCCCAGTTGGAAATAAAGGGTGCTTAAGAAGCTGCACTTGAAGAATCTCAGCTAAGGGGCCCCATGTGCTTGATTTAGATGATTCTCATGAACTTTGAGCTGTTGCTGTAATGGATTAGACTTGGTGGTCTATGGCAGCAAAGGAAGTGGTTTGTATGCTTGAGGGATGTGAATTATACTGGCCAGAGGGTGGACTGTAACAGATTGTATTTTCCACGTTGACAGCAACAAGATCACCTATTCTTTATGCTTTTGTTATAATGTGATGTTGACCCTATTCCTTAGAGTCTAGGTGGACCTGTGACTGGTAGAAGTGAAGCTATAGAACTTCTGAATTCAAACAGCAAATGGTGATAGAGCTTTTGCCTCCTATTTCTGGGGTACTTGTTCTTAGAACCCTCTCTCTATGCTCTAAAGAAACAGAAAAACCATGAGAAATTATGCTAAGTATTTTGGCAGATAATTCTAATAAACCTACAGCTAAGGCCCAAGTCTATAGTTGCAGCAGCCTTCAGAAATATGAATGAACGAGCTTTTAGATGATTTTGCCCTCCAGTCATTCAGTTATTTAAGTGTTTTAAGTCTTCTCAGCTGAGACCTCAAAAATCATAGAAAAGACAAATTTTTTTTTTACACTGTGCCCTGGTCAAATACCTGACCCAGAGAAATCATAAGAGATAATAGAATGGTTGTTGTGCTTTTAAGCTACAAAATTTTGAGGAATTTGTTTTACAGTTGTAGATAACTGGAACACTATCATTTAAATAAATGATATTGGAAACAAATACTATCTGTGTGCTGATACTCCTTATACACATGAGCTACCATCATGGACTTTACAATCCAGTACATTTAAAGATAACAATTGCACAATCAAAATGTATCTTTTGACTGAATTTTAGTGCTTATTAGAGCATGTATTCTGACCAATGGTTATATAACATTGAAATTGAGTTTAGTACATTTTTTTTTTCTTGGAAAGTATCTTAGTCTAGTTATTCACCCAAAGTTTTTGAGTACCTACTACAATACAGTCACTACATTAAATTCTGGGTGTACAGAGGTGGATTAGACTCCAGTTTTATCTTTAGGGAACTCATTAAAGCTTTCTAAAACTGGAAAATTTCACTCTAGTTATCAGAATACTGTGACTTCTTGCTCCAGAGTTTATTTCTCTGATGAGTCAAATTTATATTTTCTTACTAGTTATAATCTGTTCCTACCCATTTTTTGAGGAGTGCATTCCTCACATTGCCCAGCATTTGAAGATTTGAAAATGTCAGTTTTCCATTTTCTGTTTTATCTCTGTTAGGATAGAACAGATTTCTCGATAGCTCAGCAGGTAAAGAATCCACTTGCAGTGCATGAGATACAGGAGACAGGGTTCAGCCCCTGGGTCAGCAAGATATTCTGGAGGAAGAAATGGCAACCCGTTCCAGTATACTTGCCTGGAGAATCCTTTGGATAGAGAAGCCTGGCAGGCTATAGTCCATGGGGTCACAAAGAGTCAGACATAAGTGAGGGACTGAATATATGTTCGCTTTTTTATTTGGTCATTCAAATTATGTTAATTGAATACCTATTGTACATTATGCCTGATAAGGTACTCAGGATAAAGTAATAAACCAGATTAATAGTATCTCTGTCCTAGAACTCAGTCTGGTGGGGATGTAGGCATGTAAGTAGTTATAGTACAGTGCTATGGTAGGACAGGATACAATGATTTCGTGGATGTGTGTACCTGGTTCATTTGGGGTAGGGGGTGAAGGAATCCTTCTTGGAAGATAGGACTCCTATAATCTTAAAGTGTTTTCTGATGCCCAGGTTTTATAGAGATACTTCTCTCTCTTCCATTCTTAATTATCCTATGTTTCCCAGGATCTTAAAGATACACAGTTGGAATTTTTATATAGGTACTCATTATATCTACTACTGTGGGCAGGAATCCCTCAGAAGAAATGGAGTGGCCATCATGGTCAACAAAAGAGTCCAAAATGCAGTACTTGGATGCAATCTCAAAAACGACAGAATGATCTCTGTTCGTTTCCAAGGCAAACCATTTAATGTCACAGTAATCCAAGTCTGTGTAGATCACAATAAACTATGGAAAATTCTGAAAGAGATGGGAATACCAGACCACCTGATCTGCCTCTTAAGAAATCTGTATGCAGGTCAGGAAGCAACAGTTAGAACTGGTCATGGAACAACAGACTGGTTCCAAATAGGAAAAGGAGTACGTCAAGGCTGCATATTGTCACCATGTTTATTTAACTTATATACAGAGTACATCATGAGAAATGCTGGACTGGAAGAAACACAAGTTGGAATCAAGATTGCTGGGAGAAATATCAATAACCTCAGATATGCAGATGACACGACTCTTATGGCAGAAAGTGAAGAGGGGCTAAAAAGCCTCTTGATGAAAGTGAAAGTGGAGAGTGAAAAGGTTGGCTTAAAGTTCAACATTCAGAAAACGAAGATCATGGCATCTGGTCCCATCACTACATGGGAAATAGATGGGCAAACAGTGGAAACAGTGTCAGACTTTGTTTTTCTGGGCTCCAAAATCACTGCAGATGGTGACTGCAGACATGAAATTAAAAGACGCTTACTCCTTGGAAGGAAAGTTATGACCAACCTAGATAGCATATTCAAAAGCAGAGACATCACTTTGCCAACAAAGGTTCGCCTAGTCAAGGCTATGGTCTTTCCTGTGGTCATGTATGGATGTGAGAGCTGGACTGTGAAGAAGCCTGAGCGCCGAAGAATTGATGCTTTTGAACTGTGGTGTTGGAGAAGACTCTTGAGAGTCCCTTGGACTGCAAGAAGATCCAACCAGTCCATTCTGAAGGAGATCAATCCTGGAATTTCTTTGGAAGGAATGATGCTAAAGCTGAAACTCCAGTATTTTGGCCACCTCATGCGAAGAGTTGACTCATTGGAGAAGACTCTGATGCTGGGAGGGATTGAGGGCAGGAGGAGAAGAGGACGACAGAGGATGAGATGGCTGGATGGCATCACTGACTTGATGGGTGTGAGTCTGGGTGACCTCTGGGAGATGGTGATGGACAGGGAGGCCTGGCGTGCTGCAGTTCATGGGGTCGCAAAGAGTCGGACACGACTGAGCGACTGATCTGATCTGATCTGAATCCAAGTCTATGCCCCAATCAGTAACGCTGAAGAAGCTGAAGTTGAACGGTTCTATGAAGACCAACAAGACCTTTTAGAACTAAGACCCAAAAAAGATGTCCTTTTCATTATAGGGGACTGGAATGCAAAAGTAGGAAGTCAAGAAACACCTGGAGTAACAGGCAAATTTGGCCTTGGAATACAGAATGAAGCAGGGCAAAGACTAATAGAGTTTTGCCAAGAAAATGCACTGGTCATAGCAAATACCCTCTTCCAACAACAAAAGAGAAGACTCTGTACATGGACATCACCAGATGGTCAACACCAAAATCAGATTGATTATATTCTTTGCAGCCAAAGATGGAGAAGTTCTATACTGTCAGCAAAAACAAGACTGGGAACTGACTATGGCTCAGATCATAAACTCCTTATTGCCAAATTCAGACTGAAATTGAAGAAAGTAGGGAAAACCACTAGACCATTCAGGTATGACCTAAATCAAATCCCTTATGATTATACAGTGGAAGTGAAAAATAGTTTTTAGGGGCTAGATCTGATAGATAGAGTGCCTGATGAACTATGGACAGAAGTTTGTGACATTGTACAGGAGACAGGGATCAAGACCATCCCCATGGAAAAGAAATGCAAAAAAGCAAAATGGCTGTCTGGGGAGGCCTTACAAATAGCTGTGAAAAGAAGAGAAGTGAAAAGCAAAGGAGAAAAGGAAAGATATAAACATGTGAATGCAGAGTTCCAAAGAATAGCAAGAAGAGATAAGAAAGCCTTCTTCAGTGATCAATGCAAAGAAATAGAGGAAAACAACAGAATGGGAAAGACTAGGGATCTCTTCAAGAAAATTAGAGATACCAAAGGAACATTTCATGCAAAGATGGGCTCGATAAAGGACAGAAATGGTATGGACCTAACAGAAGCAGAAGATATTAAGAAGAGGTGGCAAGAATACACAGAAGAACTGTACAAAAAACATCTTCACGACCCAGATAATCATGATGGTGTGATCACTGACCTAGAGCCAGACATCCTGGAATGTGAAGTCAAGTGGGCCTTAGAAAGCATCACGACGAACAAAGCTAGTGGAGGTGATGGAATTCTAGTTGAGCTATTCCAAATCCTGAAAGATGATGCTGTGAAAGTTCTGCACTCAATATGCCAGCAAATTTGGAAAACTCAGCAGTGGCCACAAGATTGGAAAAGGTCAGTTTTCATCCCAATCCCAAAGAAAGGCAATGCCAAAGAATGCTCAAATTGTGCTACTGCACAATTGCACTCATCTCACACGCTAGTAAAGTAATGCTCAAAATTCTCCAAGCCAGGCTTCAGCAATATGTGAACTGTGAACTTCCTGATGTTCAAGCTGGTTTTAGAAAAGGCAGAGGAACCAGAGATCAAATTGCCAACATCCGCTGGATCATGGAAAAAGCAAGAGAGCTCCAGAAAAACATCTATCTCTGCTTTATTGACTATGGCAAAGCCTTTGACTGTGTAGATCACAATCAACTGTGGAAAATTCTGAGAGAGATGGGAATACCAGACCACTTGATCTGCCTCTTGAGAAATCTGTATGCAGGTCAGGAAACAACAGTTAGAACTGGACATGGAACAACAGACTGGTTCCAAATAGGATAGGAAAAGGAGTACGTCAAGGCTGTATATTGTCACCATGTTTATTTAACTTATATGCAGAGTACATCATGAGAAATGCTGGACTGGAAGAAACTCAAGTTGGAATCAAGACTGCTGGGAGAAATATCAATAACCTCAGATATGCAGATGACACCACTCTTATGGCAGAAAGTGAAGAGGAACTGAAGAGCCTCTTGATGAAAGTGAAAGTGGAGAGTGAAAAGGTTGGCTTAAAGTTCAACATTCAGAAAACGAAGATCATGGCATCCGGTCCCATCACTACATGGGAAATAGATGGGGAAACAGTGGAAACAGTGTCAGACTTTGTTTTTCTGGGCTCCAAAATCACTGCAGATGGTGACTGCAGCCATGAAATTAAAAGACGCTTACTCCTTGGAAGGAAAGTTATCACCAACCTAGATAGCATATTCAAAAGCAGAGACATCACTTTGCCAACAAAGGTTCGCCTAGTCAAGGCTATGGTCTTTCCTGTGGTCATGTATGGATGTGAGAGCTGGACTGTGAAGAAGGCTGAGCACTGAAGAATTGATGCTTTTGAACTGTGGTGTTGGAGAAGACTCTTGAGAGTCCCTTGGACTGCAAGGAGATCCCACCAGTCCATTCTGAAGGAGATCAGCCCTGGGATTTCTTTGGAAGGAATGATGCTAAAGCTGAAACTCCAGTATTTTGGCGACCTCATGCAAAGAGTTGACTCATTGGAGAAGACTCTGATGCTGGGAGGGATTGGGGGCAGGAGGAGAAGGGGACGACAGAGGATGAGATGGCTGGATGGCATCACTGACTTGATGGGTGTGAGTCTGGATGACCTCCGGGAGCTGGTGATGGACAGGGAGGCCTGGCGTGCTGCAGTTCATGGGGTCGCAAAGAGTCGGATACGACTGAGCGATTGATCTCTCTCTCACTCTCATTGGAACCAACTCCTGTCACTTATAATTAGCAAATAATTGTAGACATTTACTTTTACCACACAAAGATTTAGCCTAGAGTTTAATTCTACTAGTTATAAGATCCTAGAAAGAAATATAGAGATGGGGGCCCATTTGCCATATGTCTAAATATTTAGAAGTTATAAATTGAGCCAACAGACTGGTAAATAAAATATATTCTATCTTCCTTTTTTAAACTAATATACTTTCATAATTACATGGAGGACCAAATTCAAAATTGAATTATTGGACTCCCCCATCCACATTTTCTCTCTAAAGCCATCCTTGACTGTACCTAAGGTCACATCACTGATATAACCTTAGGAGTATAGACCCTTGGAAGTGCTTGTGTGGTTCCTGGAAGAAGATTGGGCCAACTGGAGAAGACACAGTAGGGGCCTAGATACAAAGATAATGGTCCAAAAGTCGGGACAGTTATCTACCTGGGCCTGGTTTCACAGCCCCACTCTCTCCTCCCCTCATTTGTTGAGAGCAAGTTGGGGAGGGCAAAAGCAACATCCTTCTTCCCTGCTGTAAGGGTGGTATTTATGAACTAAAAGACCACATCTAAATTATATTCCAGTGATGATAAGATTGAGCTTTATCTTCATCAGTTTTTGTAAAAGGAAATTGAATTAATTACACCACAAATCAGCCTAGAAAACAAGTGAGTAACCAGAGAAAGAAGTATTGATAGGAAAATGTTCCCAGCAATTAGTTCTAAGTAAAGGTCCATCTAGTCAAGGCTATGGTTTTTCCAGTGGTCAGGTATGGATGTGAGTTGGACTGTGAAGAAAACTGAGCGTCGAAGAATTGATGCTTTTGAACTGTGGTGCTGGAGAAGACTCTTGAAGGTCCCTTGGACTGCAAGGAGATCCAACCAGTCCATTCTGAAGGAGATCAGCCCTGGATGTTCTTTGGAAGGAATGATGCTGAAGCTGAAACTCCAGTACTTTGGCCACCTCATGCGAAGAGTTGACTCATTGGAAAAGACCCTGATCCTGGGAGGGATTGGGGGCAGGAGGAGAAGGGGACGACAGAGGATGAGATGGCTGGATGGCATCACTGACTCAATGGACATGAGTTTGGGTGAACTCCGGGAGTTGGTGATGGACAGGGAGGCCTGGCGTGCTGCAGTTCATGGGGTCGCAAAGAGTCGGACATGACTGAGCAACTGAACTGAACTGAAATGATAGTTAAGGATAGTGATAGTTAAGGATTGCTTGATAGTCTCCTTATCTTTCCTGGGTCTCAGTGTCCACTGTGGACTGAGGAGCCTTTCTGAGATATGTTAATTTGCCTTAGTTATCAATCAGACTTGCTGAGTCTTTACAAAACTATTTAATAAATCTGCAATTGGGGACTTTGAAAAATAAGAGGCTATCAGCTCCTTACCAATTCTCACAGCTGCTGAGGGAATGAAGAACTCAGGGAATCATCTCAGGAGAGGAGCAAAGACAGAGTAGATAATGCAGATGTGAATAATAGTTCTAGATGTTTGCATCCAAACTGCATAAAATTACATCCTCTGGCATATAATGTACCAGTAATAAATTATCTTGACAAGCAGTTGTTTATTATAAAATTTGCAACTTTTTATTCAGATGCCTTTGGTTTCATTAAATTAAACACTAAGATAGGAATCCACAGCTGAAGATGAATATTCCAGTATGAATCTTATGGATGTGAAATAAATTTAGTGTTTTTACATTCCTATTAGCATATTTTAAGATCTGCCTCAGGAAAGTGCTTACTTGGCAGTGAGCTGAGCTCACTGTAACTTTGGATTTTCAGATCATTTTAGCGGCACGCAAGAGTCCAGTATGGAACTGTTCAAGAGACCATGGGTGAAGGGAGAGATTTTTTCATTGAGTTTTGGACACTTTCTGGTAGCTCATGATTTTCCCATGTGACTTTCGTGGATGCCCTGAGAAATAGGAAACAGTTTCAGTGTCAGTAAGCCTAGGTTGGGAGTAATAATAACAAGGCAGTATCTCTTCCACTAGAGAGTTATCCCTTTTATTCTGTTGGGGGAATAGAATTTCAACCCCTGCTTAACAGTACCAATTAGCCCCCATCTTGGACATATATGAAGGCTGAGTGAGGAACCTGAATGTCTGCCTCCACCTGGCAGTAACGAGTCAGCACATCTTCTTTCTTTGCAGGGTGGTTTCAGAGAAAGCTGGCTAAAATACAAGACAGTTAAGATAAAGTGTCTCATAACATAACATCCACAATGTCCAGGTTTCAATAAAAATGACTCCTTATTTGAAGAACAAGGAAGTTCTCAACCTGAAATAAAGAAAATACCCACTAGATGCCAACACCAAGCAGAGACATTATGACTACTAATACCTGAAAAAAGAGTTTTAGCATGAAAGTGCTTTCAGTTCAGTCACTCAGTTGTGTCTGACTCTTTGCGACCTCATGAATGGTAGCACGCCAGGCCTCCCTGTTCATCACCAACTCCTGGAGTTCACTCAGACTCACATCCATCGAATTGGTGATGCCATCCAGCCATCTCATCCTCTGTTGTCCCCTTTTCCTCCTGCCCTCAATCCCTCCCGGCATCAGAGTCCTTTCCAATGAGGCAACTCTTCACATGAGGTGGCCAAAGTACTGGAGTTTCAGCTTTAGCATCACTTCTTCTAATGAACACCCAGGGCTGATCTCCTTCAGAATGGACCGGTTGGATCTCCTTGCAGTCCAAGGGACTCTCAAGAGTCTTCTCCAACACCACAGTTCAAAAGCATCAATTCTTTGGCGCTCAGCCTTCTTCACAGTCCAATTCACACATCCATACCTGACCACTGGAAAAACCATAGCCTTGACTAGATGGACCTTTGTTGGCAAAGTAATGTCTCTGCTTTTGAATATGCTATCTAGGTTGGTCATAACTTTCCTTCCAAGGAGTAAGCACCTTTTAATTTCATGGCTGCAATCACCATCTGCAGTGATTTTGGAGCCCCCCAAAATATCACTGACACTGTTTCCACTGTTTCTCCATCTATTTCCCATGAAGCGATTGGACAAGATGCCATAATCTTAGTTTTCTGAATGTTGAGCTTTAAGCCAACTTTTTCACTTTCCACTTTCACTTTCATCAAGAAGCTTTTTAGTCCTCTCCACTTTCTGCCATAAGGGTGGTGTCTTCTGCATATCTGAGGTTATTGATATTTCTCCCTGAAATCTTGATTCCAGCTTGTGCTTCCTCCAGTCCAGCATTTCTCATGATGTACTCTGCATAGAAGTTAAATAAGCAGGGTGACAATATACAGCCTTGGAGTACTCCTTTTCCTAATTGGAACCAGTCTGTTGTTCCATGTCCAGTTCTAACTGTTGCTTCCTGACTTGCATACAGGTTTCTGGAGAGGCAGGTCAGGTGGTCTGGTATTCCCATCTCTTTCAGAATCTTCTACATTTTATTATGATCCACACAGTCAAAGGCTTTGGCATAATCAATAAAGCAGAAATAGATGTTTTTCTGGAACTCTCTTAACTTTTTGATGATCCAGCAGATGTTGGCAATTTGATCTCTGGTTCCTCTGCCTTTTATAAAACCAGCTTGAATATCTGGAAGTTCTTGGTTCACATATTGCTGAAGCCTGGCTTGGAGAATTTCAAGCATTACTTTACTAGCATGTGAGATGAGTGCAACTGTGCCCAATATACTACTGGAGATCAGTGGAGAAATAACTCCAGAAAGAATGAAAGGATGGAGCCAAAGCATAAACAATACCCGGTTGTGGATGTGACTGGTAATAGAAGCAAGATCTGATGCTGTAAAGAGTAATATTGCATAGGAACCTGGAATGTTAGGTCCGTGAATCAAGGCAAATTGGAAATGGTCAAACAGGAGATGGCAAGAGTGAACGTTGACATTCTAGGAATCAGCGAACTAAAATGGACTGGAATGGGTGAATTTAACTCAGATGACCATTATATATACTATCGCGGGCAGGAATCCTTTAGAAGAAATGGAGTAGCCATCATGGTCGACAAAAGTGTCTGAAATGCAGTACTTGGATGCAATCTCAAAAATGACAGAATGATCTCTGTTCATTTCCAAGGCAAACCATTCAATATCACAGTAATCCAAGTCTATGCCCCAACCAGTAAGGCTGAAGAAGCTGAAGTTGAACGGTTCTATGAACACCTACAAGAACTTTTAGAACTAACATCTAAAAAAGATGTCCTTTTCATTATAGGGGACTGGAATGCAAAAGTAGGAAGTCAAGAAACACCTGGAGTAACAGGCAAATTTGGCCTTGGAATATGGAATGAAGCAGGGCAAAAGCTTATAGCGTTTTCCCAAGAAAACGCACTGGTCATAGCAAACACCCTCTTCCAACAACACAAGAGAAGACTCGACACATGGACATCACCAGATGGTCAACATGGAAATCAGATTCATTATATTTTTGCAGCCAAAGATGGAGAAGCTCTATACAGTCAGCAAAAACAAGACTGGGAGATGACTATGGTTCAGACCATGAACTCCTTATTGCCAAATTCAGACTGAAATTGAAGAAAGTAGGGAAAACCACTAGATCATTCAGGTATGATCTAAATCAAATCCCTTATGATTATACAGTGGAAGTGAAAAATAGATTTAAGGGACGAGATCTGATGGATAGAGTGCCTGATGAATTATGGACAGAAGTTTGTGACATTGTACAGGAGACAGGGTTCAAGACCATCCCCATGGAAAAGAAATGCAAAAAAGCAAAATGACTGTCTGGGGAGGCCTTACAAATAGCTGTGAAAAGAGGAGAAGCGAAAAGCAAAGGAGAAAAGGAAAGATATAAGCATCTGAATGCAGAGTTCCAAAGAATAGTAAGAAGAGATAAGAAAGCCTTCTTCAGCGATCAATGCAAAGAGATAGAGGAAAACAACAGAATGGGAAAGACTAGGGATCTCTTCAAGAAAATTAGAGATACAAAGGGAATATTTCATGCAAAGATGGGCTCGATAAAGGACAGAAATGGTATGGACCTAACAGAAGCAGAAGATATTAAGAATAGGTGGCAAGAATACACGGAAGAACTGTACAAAAAGATCTTCTCGAGGCAGATAATCACGATGGTGTGATCACTGACCTAGAGCCAGACATCCTGGAATGTGAAGTCACGTTGGCCTTTGAAAGCATCAAAGCTAGTGGAGGTGATGGAATTCCAGTGGAGCTATTTCAAATCCTGAAAGATGATGCTGTGAAAGTGCTGCACTCAATATGCCAGCAAATTTGGAAAACTCAGCAGTGGCCACAGGACTGGAAAAGAACTGTTTTCATTCCAATCCCAAAGAAAGGCAAGGTCAAAGAAAGTGCTTTAGTGAACATTAATTAACTTACTCAAACAAAGAAAAAAGTCTCAGCAAAGAAGTCAATAAATCTCATAAAGAAACAGAAGATATGTAGAAGAATCCAGTGGAAACTATAGAAGTAAGAAGTACAGTAACTATAATTCTAAAAAAAGCTAATGAATTGGCTTAACAGCAGAATGGTGTGAAAAGACAAAATCTTTAGTGGACTTGTAAACAGAACAATAGAAATTTCTCAGTGTGAGCAAAAAATGAGAAAAGAGACTAAAAATAAATTAGCCCACCTCCATGATCTGCAGAACTATAACAAAAAAATCTAATATTTGTGTTATCACAGTCATGATGTATGGTATTGGTGGATAAATATACACAGAGCTCAATGAAGCAAAATAGAGAATCCAGATTTATGCCCACAGATGTAGGCATTTGTAGGTAGGCACAAATGTATGCTCACAGATTTATGCCCAACTTATTTTTGATAAAACTGCAAAAGAAATTCAATGGAGGAAGGATAGCATTTTCAGCAATGGCAGCAACTGGATATCCATTTTTTAATAAAAGAACTTTAATCTGTGTCTCATACCTTCACATCTTATACAAACATGGACTCAAAATGTATCAAAAGACTAGCAATTGAAAATGTAAAATGATAACATCCTTAGAAAAAAATAAAGAAATTTTTTGAGTTCTACCATTAGGCAAAAAGTTCTTTAAATTTATATTAAAAGAACCATTCATAAAAGGAAAAATCAATAACTTGAACCCAATCAAAATGAAAACTTTTACTCTGCCGAAACAAAAAACAACCACATATTGATAGGATAAAAAGATAAGCCATAGACTGGGAAAAAATATTTACCAACAATATACCCATCAAAGAATTAGTGGATCAACATATAAAGTACCCTTAAAACTCAATAGTAAAGCAAACACTCAATTAGATAATGGGCACGAGACAAACATTTCTCTAGAGAGGTTACAGATGAAAATATAGTCACATAAAAAGGATGCTCATCATCATAATTATTAGGGAACTGGACATTAAAATCATGAGATTTCATTGCACACCCATGAGAATGACTAAAAATGGCTAAAGACCGTGACAAAACATAGTGCATGCAGACAAGACTGTAGAAATATTAGTAATTCATACATTGCTGGTGGGCACATAAAATAGTACAGTTACTTTAGGGAACAATTTGGCAGTTTCTTTAAAAAAACTGAACATGCAACTTCCTTACAACCCAGCAGTTGTATGTTTAGGCATTCATCCTGAAATAATGAAAACGTGTATTCACCCAACAACCTTTACGTGAATTATACAAGGATTCAATTCTCTTAGTTCTTAAGAGGAGAGTGTTTAAACTCTAATACCATGGATTATGGAGGCCTGGCGTGCTGCGATTCATGGGGTCGCAAAGAGTTGGACACGACTCAGTGACTGAACTGAACTGAGCCATGGATTATGACTCAGCAATGAAAGAAACAAACTATTAATTATACTCAACAACTTATATGACTATCCAGAGAATTATAAAGAGGGAAAAAAATGCAATCCAAAAAGGGAATACTATATTATTTCCTTTCTGTAATATTCTTGAAATGTTAAGATTATAAAAATAAAGCCCAGATTAACAGTTGCCAGGTTAAAAGGAGAAGATATATGCTCTTAAATGGCAACGTGAAGGATCCTTGTTGTGATGGAAATGTTTTATATCTTGACTGTTTCATTGTCCATATCCTGATTGTAATACAGTATGGTAGTTTTGCAAGATGTTACCATTGGGGAAAATTGGGTAAATGGTACATGGGATCTCACTGTAGTATTTCTTACAACAGCCTATAAATTCATAATTATTTTAAAGTAAACTTTATTTAAAGAACCAAAATGTAAATCATGTACTTTCCTTGTTCAAGTCCTCCAGTTGTTTACTGTGACTCTTAGAATAAAATGTATACTCCTTTTCATGGCTACCAAGTCCCAAAGTTCACGTCTGCTGCTTACCCATCTACTCTCCTTGCCCTTCCTCTACATACCAAGCTGTCCACAGGGCCACTGTGTTTGTTATTCCTTATGTCTAACACACACTTCTCCCTGTTTTCCCAATACTCAACTTTCTCACTTAATTCAGACTTCTGCTCAAAGGCTGATTCCTCAGAGATGCCTCATCTAGCACCCTATTTGAAGAAAAACACTCCTCATTCTTACTAAATCTCTATCTCAGTCTGTCTCTGTCTCTTTTCTATGTACTGTCTATAACTGCTCAAAATTCAATAAGCTATAAAGTAATTTATATTCTGTTTGAAACCAGATCTTTACATGATTATGTTTTCCTTCTGGAAATAAAATGTTGTAGAAAATGTGGAGGTCTTTTTTGACCATGAAAACTAAATATATGTGTTTTCCCTATTCCTTGGTTAGAATAGTTTATCATCAGATGTTTTTCTATGGACTACTATATATAGTAGTCCATACATATATATATATATATACACACACACATACATACATATACACTTCCCAGGTGGCATGGTGGTAAAAAATCCACCTGCCAATGCAGGAGACACAAAAGATGCAGGTTCAGTCCCTGGGTCCAGAAGATCCTCTAGAGTAAGAAATGGCAACCCACTCCAGTATTCTTGCCCAGAAAATCCCAGGGAGTCAAAAAGAGTTGGATGTGACTGGGCGTGCGCGCGCGCGCGCGCACACACACACACACACACACACACACACACACTATATAAATATATATATATACACACAGAAAATTCCACCCTTATGGCAGAAAGTGATCAGATCAGATCAGTCGCTCAGTCGTGTCTGACTCTTTGCGACCCCATGAACTGCAGCACACCAGGCCTCCCTGTCCATCACCAACTCCCAGAGGTCACTCAGACTCACATCCATCGAGTCAGTGATGCCATCCAGCCATCTCATCCTCTGGCGTCCCCTTCTCCTCCTGCCCCCAATCCCCCCAGCATCAGAGTCTTCTCCAACGAGTCAACTCTTTGCATGAGGTGGCCAAAATACTGGAGTTTCAGCTTTAGCATCATTCCTTCCAAAGAAATCCCAGGGCTGATCTCCTTCAGAATGGACTGGTGGGATCTCCTTGCAGTCCAAGGGACTCTCAAGAGTCTTCTCCAACACCACAGTTCAAAAGCATCAATTCTTCGGCGCTCAGCCTTCTTCACAGTCCAGCTCTCACATCCATACATGACCACAGGAAAGACCATAGCCTTGACTAGGCGAACCTTTGTTGGCAAAGTAATGTCTCTGCTTTTGAATATGCTATCTAGGTTGGTGATAACTTTCCTTCCAAGGAGTAAGCGTCTTTTAATTTCATGGCTGCAGTCACCATCTGCAGTGATTTTGGAGCCGAGAAAAGAAAATCTGACACTGTTTCCACTGTTTCTCCATCTATTTCCCATGTAGTGATGGGACCAGATGCCATGATCTTCGTTTTCTGAATGTTGAGCTTTAAGCCAACCTTTTCACAGAAAGTGAAGAGGAACTAAAAAGCCTCTTGATGAAAATGAAAGAGGAGAGTGAAAAAGTTGGCTTAAAGCTCAACATTCAGGAAACGAAGATCATGGCATCTGGTCCCATTACTTCATGGGAAATAGATGGAGAAACAGTGGAAACAGTGTCAGACTTTATTTTTCTGGGCTCCAAAATCACTGCAGATGGTGACTGCAGCCATGAAATTAAAAGACGCTTACTCCTTGGAAGGAAAGTTATGACCAACCTGGATAGCATATTCAAAAAGCAGAGACATTACTTTCCCAGCAAAGGTCCGTCTAGTCAAGGCTATGGTTTTTCCTGTCGTCATGTATGGATGTGAGAGCTGGACTGTGAAGAAAGCTGAGCGCCGAAGAATTGATGCTTTTGAACTGTGGTGTTGTAGAAGACACTCAGTCCCTTGCACTGCAAGGAGATCCAACCAGTCCATTCTGAAGGAGATCAGCCCTGGAATTTCTTTGGAAGGAATGATGCTAAAGCTGCAACTGCAGTACTTTGGCCACCTCATGCAAAGAGTTGACTCATTGGAAAAGACTGATGCTGGGAGGGGTTGGGGGCAGGAGGAGAAGGGGATGACAGAGGATGAGATGGCTGGATGGCACCACTGACTCGATGGATGTGAGTCTGAGTGAACTCTGGGAGTTGGTGATAGACAGGGAGGCCTGACATGCTGCAATTCTTTGAGTCGCAAGAGTCGGACACAACTGAGCGACTGACATGAACTGAACTGAACTGAACTGAACTGATAAAGTTCCAGGTATATTGTAAGCATTGTATTTTGTTGATATCCTCATATACTACACATTATTTTTCAAGTTGCTTTTATCAGTGATACATGTTAGAAATGGATCTGTGGTAGTATCTACAGATATAATTCGTATTTCATGGTGCAAGTGTCCCATGTTTTATTCAGCAAGTTTATTTATCCTATTGAAGAACAGACTTCTACTGAAAATTTTATTTGTTGTTTAAAACAACAATTACATAAACATATTTATACATGTCTCCTTGGGCATATTTGTGAGAACTAGTTTGTAATTTGCATTTAATTTCCTTTCTAGTACAATGACTGGTAGAATTTCAATTTTAAAAAGTATGGGTTTTTCTTGCTATTTTTTGTTGTTGATTTCTATTTTTTTCTAGTATGACTGGTGAATAACCCTTGTAAGACTTATACTGATTTTTTGAAATGTTGTTATCTTCTTTATGGCCTGATAGAAAATCATTTTTTTTGTATGTGTGTAAATGTGCTTTAAAAAAATGTGTTTTCTTTCATGCAACTTCTCATGGTGTATGTGTGTGTGTATGTTAGATCAGAGTTTTAAAATGTAGGATGAAAATCCTCTGTACTAATATGATTTTCTGTTTTCTCTGTTGATTTCTGATATATGTTATGTTTCCTACTGTGAACTATAGATTTATCCATTTCTCCTTTGAATATCAGTTCTTCCTTTATAAGTTTTGAATTTATGTTGTTAGATGATTAAAATTTATGATTTTTATATCTTTGTATTAGATTGTTGTTTTATCAGTATGTCATGACCTGCTTGAAAGCCCTTTTAAAGCTTTTGCTTTGAATTTTCTTTTGTGTGCTATAGCCAATTCAGATTTATTTTCCTAGTATTCACCTTTATCTTCAACTTTCTTTTGTCCTTTTTATAAAAGGTACATTATTTTGAAATAGAATATGGTTCAGTTCAGTTCAGTTGCTCAGTTGTGTCCAACTCTTTGTGACCCCATGAATCACAGCACGCCGGGCCTCCCTGTCCATCACCAACACCTGGAGTTCACCCAAACTCAGGCCTATCGAATCGGTGATGCCATCCAGCCATCTCACCCTCTGTCGTCCCCTTCTCCTCTTGCCCCCAATCCCTCCCAGCATCAGAGTCTTTTCCAGTGAGTCAACTCTTCGCATGAGGTGGCCAAAGTACTGGAGGACTTTTTCAGCTTCAGCATTAGTCCTTCCAGTGAACACCCAGGACTGATCTCCTTCAGAATGGACTGGTTGGAACTCCTTGCAGTCCAAGGGACTCTCATGAGTCTTCTCCAACACCACACTTCAAAAGTATCAATTCTTCAGCGCTCAGCTTTCTTCACAGTCCAACTCTCACATCCATACATGACCACTGGAAAAACCATAGCCTTGACTAGACAGAGGTTTGTTGGCAAAGTAATGTCTCTGCTTTTGAATATACTGTCTAGGTTGGTCATAACTTTCCTTCCAAGGAGTAAGCGTATTTTAATTTCATGGCTGCAATCACCATCTGCAGTGATTTTGGAGCCCAGAAAAAGAAAGTCTGACACTGTTTCCCTTGTTTCCCCATCTTCCCATGAAGTGATGGGACCAGATGCCATGATCTTAGTTTTCTGAATGTTGAGCTTTAAGCCAACTTTTTCACTCTCCTCTTTCACTTTCATCAAGAGGCTTAGCTTGTTTTAACAAATTTGAAAATGTCTCTCAACACATGAGCTAACTTAAGCACATTTATATTTACTATCTCCACTGAAAATCTGCTATCTTGCTTTGTGTTTTCTCTTCATTGTGATATCTTTGTTTCTTCTCTCCACATTCTTGAATTTCGTTAGATGCATCATGTTTGCTTTTTTTCTACCTGCTTTTGTTTTGCATTTCCTAAATTGAAAATGATGCTTCTATATTTATTTGTTTAATGTTTGCTTTGTCACTTTAGCATCCCTGGTGGCTCAGAGGTTAGAGCATCTGCCTCGAATGCGGGAGACCCAGGTTCGATCTCCGGGTGGGGAAGATCCTCTGGAGAAGGAAATGGCAACCCACTCCAGTACTCTTGCCTGGAGAATCCCATGGAGGGGTTGCAGAGAGTAGGACATGACTGAGCAACTTTCCTTTCACTTTCTTTTGTCACTTTAGCAGAAATGTTCAAACTTGTACTTTTTAAAACAATGATTTAAATTAATTGAGCATCTATATATACACCCTAAAAGACATAAACTAAGATGTGTTTGCATCATTTAACTTCCAATTCTATCCTCCACCCCCACCTCAGGACCTCTTCCCTTCCTCCCCATACACATATGTGTTAATTTTTTTAAAAAATATTTTAATCAGAACAGATCAGATCAGTCACTCAGTCATGTCCAACTCTTTCCAACCCCATGAATTGCAGCGCGCCAGGCCTCCCTGTCCATCACCAACTCCCGGAGGTCACTCAGACTCACATCCATCGAGTCAGTGATGCCATCCAGCCATCTCATTCTCTGTCGTCCCCTTCTCCTCTTGCCCCTAATCCCTCCCAGGATCAGAGTCTTTTCCAATGAGTCAACTCTTTGCATGAGGTGGCCAAAGTACTGGAGTTTCAGCTTTAGCATCATTCCTTCCAAAGAAATCCCAGGGCTGATCTTCAGAATGGACTGGTTGGATCTCCTTGCAGTCCAGGGGTCTCTCAAGAATCTTCTCCAACACCACAGTTCAAAAGCATCAATTCTTCGGTGCTCAGCCTCTTCTTCACAGTCCAACTCTCACATCCATACATGACCACAGGAAAAACCATAGCCTTGACTAGGCGAACCTTTGTTGGCAAAGTAATGTCTCTGCTTTTGAATATGCTATCCAGGTTGGTCATAACTTTCCTTCAAACTTTACAGTAACACTGAGTAATTAACTTACCACTACTTATTGAATTTCAATAATTCCTCTTGGCTTCATTTTTCTACTTTTTCTGGTATCTTCTTTGGTAATTCTTTTACAAAATACCTCTCAGGGACCCATATGGTGAGCCTTTATAGATCTAAAATCCCCTTATATGAGTCCCACTTTTGAATCGTAGTTTATCTTTCTATAGAATTCTATGGTATGAGGTGACTTGAAAGCTAGTCTCCAGGCACAGTCTGCTATGCGCCCTGCCAGGCCTCTCAAACAAGTGAGTTCTCACAGACTGTTTCCACTCAAGGTGGACCTTCTCCCTTTCTTTCTGTGTAGGGATGTATGTGTATTGAGGGTGTGTATATGTGCATGGGCAATGTATGGTTGAGGATCTGTGTTTCCTGGCTGATTGAAATCTGACTACATGGAAAGTGCTCAGTGTTGCTGCAAGAAAACATGGGAGACACAGAGCTGTTGAGCCATCGCCCCAAAGCTGTTGCACACAACTTTCCTGCGTGCTTTCCACTGAGGATGACAGTGCTGTCTCAACACCCACGGAGAGGCTTTTGTTATTTTGCTATAATTGATATGTAATTGAGCTTCCTACTCTTCCAGGTGATTACCTTTAAGACAGCTTTTCAGTATGAACTCTTGAAGATAGGGGTGTGTCTTAGTCCCTTTCGGGCTGCTGTAACAACAATATCACAACATTCACTTCCCATGGTTCTAAAGAAGCTGAGAAATGTGAGATCATGGTGCCAGCAGATTCAATGTCTAGTGAGAATCTGCTTCCCTGACTGCTATCTTTTTACTATAATTACTTATGAGACCTAAGACATGAGGGATCTCTCTGGGTCTCTTTTATAAGGACACTAATCCCATTAGTAAGGGCTCTGCCTTCATGACCTAATCACCTCTCAAAATATCTGACTCTTAAAATCATCATTTTTTGGGAGTTGGGGTTTCAACATATGAATTCTGAACAGTGTAAACACCCAGACAACAGAAGAGTTATCATCAGTGGGTGTGAGTCACCAGGCCCTAATGGGTCTGAAACCTCATTAGATGAATGATTTAATGTCCTAACCTAACTCATTCTCTTTGTATCTTTTGTTTCTCTAGTTTATCTTTTCTTCTATTACATTGTTATTATTTGACATCACTTAGCACTGTGCTCATCTTGTCACCAAACTCTATTACCTTCCTTTGCGGTACCCTGTAGGAATGGTGGAAGAGGAAGACTCTATAGAAAGAAGGTATTTATGGAAATCATCAAGTGAATGGGGAATGTAATTACCACTGGTGTAAAGTGGAAATAACTTTCCTTGCTTCTTTGTTCATTCATTTAGTAAGTATTTAGTGAGGATCTGCCATTGCGAACCACAGTTTCAGGTTCTGCAGATAAATTATGGACAAAGTGCAGGTGATAAATGTGGCCTTGAAATATGTATGCTATTGGGAAAGACAGAGGTAGCTATTTGAACAAGACAGTTTTTGTGGTATTCTACCAAACCACAGTTACAGTCTCTGGATTTATATTTTTTTGGTGCACATTTTTTTAAAATTAACTTTTGCATTCATGTTCGTTTTGATTCACTATTGCTGTACAGTGTGGGAAATTCATGAATCTTTGAGAAATAACTGCTTCATTAATAGCAATTAATCCATTCTCCACATAGCAGTCAAAGTGACCAATTAAAAACACAAGTCTGATTGTATCAATGTATTGCTCAACACCTTTCAATGGTTTCTTCTTTTTATTAGGATAAAAGTGTATCTTTGATATGGCTTCCAAGTATGCCATGATCTAACCTCTGGCTTCTTTTTCTTTCTTATGTCATGGTCTTCCCTCCTCACTCTTGGCTGTCCCCATGCTGGTTTTCTCTCAGTTCTCAAACTTTCAACACTTCAATCCACTCTGGGTTCTGTTAGCATGAATAGTTTTCCTTCTTCCCCAACTAATTCCCAGCTACCTTCCCTGTTAATTCTATTCACCCTTCAAAATTAGCTCATATATCCAATGAATCATTCTCTGAGACTCCACTGAGTTAAATATATTAAAAGCTCCCTTGGTACCCTATTCTGATTCACAATGCTTATCACATTGAAATGAATAATTAGTTGTTTATTTTTTTTCCAACATGTAAACCATAAATTCAATGAGAGCAGAAAGTATACCTGTCTGGTTCATTGTTTTATTCTTTGAACTTAGCTTAGGTCATAACACACTATAGATGCTCAGAAATATTTGTTGATAAACTAATTCAATTGTTAAGTAGATTTACTGTATGTGAAACACACTTGCCCGTGTATAAAGTCATGGATTAAAGCTTCTATCGATGACGGCCATAGTAATATTTTCTCTTGGATGGGAATGCAAGAGGAGTACAACTTCAGAAAAAATGACAAAATGCACATTAGTGTATGCTCTTGGATGAGAGATGAAATGAGTTTTGAGGAGGAGAAATTCTTTTATATTTCTTGAGTCTTCTGACATTGACTAGCCTAAATTGAACTACAGTATAAACCAAGGGTCCCTTGATGAAATAATCACTCAGCTTTTGTTCCTTTCATTTTGTTTTTCTTTCAAAAAGCCCTCTGGACATCTATCAAAACTACAAAGTGGAAATTGGTTAGCTTCATTTAACACCATACCCTGCTGCAAAGGCCTCACATCAAGGAACTTGCCGTTTTACATTCTTCTTATTTTAATAGTTTTCCCAACTTCAAAAACTTGGAGTTGTAGATAGCTAAAGGCTCCCATCATAAATCCCTTGAAGATTCAATTCTATGAAGATGTTAAAACCCCATTGTTTCAGCAGCCAAAGGAATATAAACTCTGATTCTTCATTGCCAGACTCTGATGAAATCATACTGATTAAATTAAGAGGCCTTTGGCAGCATGCACTGACTCTCTGGTGATTTAACAGGTAGAATTCCTTTGCCTTGGCTGACAGTATATATATGTCACTTAATCTCTAGCTGTTATTTTAAATTTGAGACATTAAAAGTTTTCTGGTTTTCATTCAAATTTCACAAGAATAAGACAGGAAACCAAAGGTCATTTCCTCATAGGAAACTGTATTAAGGAGCAAATCATTGTTTCTTTGATATATTGTGTTCATGAATATGAAAGCTTATAATGAGTTTGAAATTTACATAACTATTTAATGAGAGTATAAACTTTACAAGTAGAATTTTTAATAGATTTTGGAATAAAATATACACATTTTGATATATGTCACAGATACCACACCAGGAAGGTGTTCTTGTTTTTTTGATTACATCCCCTTTTTTGATGTTTGATATATTTCATATTAGAGACTATCTTGTTTTGTTGAATTGTTAGTCCAGCATTAGACATTTTGACAATAAAAAATAAGAGTGTTTTCTAAAAGCAACTGTAAATATTTTTTCTTTTATAAAATAATATTCCATATTTGTTTGTAATTAGCTTTGTTTTAGATTTGTGTTAGGAATGTATTATCTGCTCAATATTTAGCGTTCAATTTTTAAAAAGATATGCTCTGTATGCTATGTTATGCTAAGTCACTTCAGTCGTGTCCAACTCTGTGCGACCCCATAGATGGCAGCCCACCAGGCTCCCCCGTCCCTGGGATTCTCCAGGCAAGAACACTGGAGTGGGTTGCCATTTCCTTCTCCAGTGCATGGAAGTGAAAAGTTAAAGGGAAGTCACTCAGTCGTGTCCAACTTCTAGTGACCCCATGGATTGCAGCCTAATAGGCTCCTCTGTCCATGGGATTTTCCAAGCAAGAGTACTGGAGTGGGGTGCCATTGCCTTCTCCATATGCTATGTATATCCCAGCTTAATTGAGGATTGATGTAACTTGTCATGATCAGCTAGGTCAGGAACTTTTTCATTTCAAATGCTGACTTGGTGAGGTGGTGACAGGAAGTACTTAATGACCGAAAGAAACTAGAGAAAGAGATTAGCAATTATATTCACATTGTAAGATCTATGTAGCTCTTTATTTATTCAACTGACCTCTAACTCAAGTCAGAAAATTATTTAAGTCCTCTGTGATAGCCTACAGATGATAAATCTTCCTATTGGCGTTCCTTTACCTGAGTTAGCATTCTAGAGTTGTCTGTTTTCAGTTTTGTGACTGTGGCATTTGAAGCTTTGTGTAATTTAATTGTCAAAACTTGACCATTTCTTTAATTTGTTATTGGGCAGTTCATCAAGCAGTCTTATAAAGTATTATCATGGAAGGAGTTATAACTCTGCAGAAATTCTTCTGAAGCTGGACTCCATTCAGGAGTAGAAATGTCGTACATTTAACCAAATAATGGAAAACATCCTTGCATGGGGAGTTTCTTATATAATAACAGAGCTAAAAGAAATGGAAACAGAGCAGTTACTACTTACCTAGCAACTCCACTAGACCAAGGTCTGTGATAGGTACTTGTGTGGCATGATCTTTAATTCTCATAACTGCCTTAAAACATGGCTATAATACTGAACAGTCTCCATTTAACATGTGAGAAACTAAGGCATTGATTTCTTAAGTAACTTACCTATAGTCACCTAGCTAGTAAGCAGAAGAGCCTAAAATTCAAGCCAGTGTGTCATTCAATGGTAATATACACTACTCGTCCCCCACCCTTAATCTCTACATCAACCCCCACAAACACACACTTTTTGTATCTTTTGGCTTCCAATTTTATATATATATATTTTTTTTACTACAGTAGAATTTCTTCTCCCCTTATCAGAGATGTTTTGGTTTATTACGTTATGTACCCCAAACGTAAACCATTTTTTTAGATGTCAAATTGAAGAGTTTTGCTCCTTGGAATCATACTAAGAACTTTGATATTTAAAAGTACTCTCATCATCATTTTTCTTACAGAAGAGGCAATAGCGTGTTCTTTTATAAACTCTTTTAAGTCTTTATTTCCAGATCAGTGAATATAAAATCCAGACAAATATGCTGTGCTAGGCATAGTAATGGCCCTCCAAAGATGTCCCTGTTCTAATCTTAGATACTTGTGAATGTTAGGTTACATGGGAAAAGGAACTTTGTAGATGTTGTTAAGCTTAGGACTTTCATACTGGGAGATTTGTCATAGATTATCTGAGGGGCCCAATGTAAGCACAAACATCTTTAAAAGCAGAAAAGGCAGGTGGAAATGATGGTCAGAAGAAGAGAGAGAGAGATTGGATGATGATGCCTTTGATGGCAGAAGACGGGATCCTGAGTCAAGGTCTGCAGGTGGCCCCGAGAAGCTGGAAAAGGCAAGGAAATGGAAAAGAAGTGCAGATGTGCTGCCCCTTTGATTTTATATACAGCAAGGCCCTTCCAACCTTCAGAACTATAGGATAATGAATTTGTGTTGCTTTAAGTAATTTGTTAGATCTGTAATAGGAAACTAACACAGATGCTATTGATTTAACTTTAATTTTAGATGTGAAATCAAACATAGATTGCCTTTTCTCCTCAGTGGGAGCCCAGAAGTTCTACATAGAAGGTGTTTAGGAATAGCAATGTGACTGAAATGAGGAGCTGGGAGACTCATTTTGATACTATCTTCACACAGCAAGTCATGTTTTTTTGGTAAAAAATAAAGCTATTGTTTCTTTTGTATTATTCTGTATTCATTTATTTATAGCTTGATTTAGGACTTCCCTGGTGGCTCAGACGGTAAAGCGTCTGTCTATAATGCGGGAGACCCAGATTCAGTCCCTGGGTTGGGAAGATCCCCTGGAGAAGGAAATGGCAATCCACTCCAGTACTATTGCCTGGAAAATCCCATGGACAGAGGAGCCTGGTAGGCTACAGTCCATGGGATTGCAGAGTCGGACACGACTGAGCAACTTCACTTTCACTTTACTAATTTTTGGGTTTGGAGGAAAGTAAAATTACACTTGAGTTTCTTCTGTGTAAAGGGTGTTTTGAAGATACAATTTTGCAATGGACCATCCCCCATAGACTAGAATAAAGACAATAATGTTGCCTGCCATTCCAGTTCTCCAAAGATTGAGCCCTTCACCACTGCAATTGCCCAACAAAGTTATACCCTGAGGGGAATTCAGGGTGGAGAAAACCAGGAAGCATTCTGTGCTTAGGATATTGGCCCTAGATGGTTTAGATGCATATTTAGATATTAATATAAATAATTTCAATGGCCCCCAATTTTTGCATCTTCCCATGAACAGATGGAAAAGCACTAAAACCATTAACTTGTTTGTGTGTGCTGCGTGTGCTCAGACTCTCAGTCATGTCTGATGCTTTGTGACCCTATGGACTGTAGCCTGCCAGGATCTTCTGGCCATGTCTTGATTTCGCAGGCAAGAATACTGGAGTGGATTGGTATTCCCTTCTCCAGGGATCTTCCTGACCCGGGCACTGAACTCTGAAGTACTCTACATGGGTCAATCTCTTGGTTACACTGTCAGAAAAAAAATGAATGCAAGATGTTGAAATGCACAGGTGTGGGGACCGTGATGCCTATTTTGCTGACCAAAATGTCACTTTTTGTTATTCTCTGACCCCTGAGCAACCTGTCCTCAATACCTAGACCTAGGAAGGTTTTCTTTGATTTTCTTGCCAATCTCACTGTGCCCTTAGACAGGACCTGGGTGCTGCTTTCCTGGAATCTGGGAAAGGAGGTGAGGGACTTCCATGAGAGTCCCAGCATCCCATAGTTTTTTTTTTTTTTTTTTTTTTAGCTACCCTGTCACTGAATCTCAACTGAAACTCATTTTTATGCAGAGCAGTATAAAGAGCATCAGTTGTGAATTCTGATAGACCAAAGTTTGCATTTGAGCTTTCTCACTAATTAGCTGTATAGCCATAGGTAAATTGTCCTAACCTTTCTGAACCTAAGTATCTAATCCATAACATATGAATAACAATGCCTACCTTGCAGTGTGTCTTTACAGTATTGAGCTGAAATAATGTATGTAATGGGTCTTGGACAAGGTCTTGATTTTAGTGGGTATCCAAAAATGGCCAGGAATTTGCAATAGTGTTGGGTGCATTTTAGACGCTAGAGAGAGTGAAGTGAAAGTTGCTCAGTCATGTCCAACTCTTTGTGACTCCATGGACTATACAGTCCATGGAATTCTCCAGGCTGGAATCCTGGAGTGGGTGGCTTTTCTCTCCTCCAGGGGATTTTCCCAACCCAGGGATTGAATCCAGGTCTCCTGCATTGCAGGAGGATTTTTTACCAGCTGAGCCACAAGGGAAGCCCAAGAATACTGAAGTGGGTAGCTTATCCCTTTTCCAGAGGACCTTCCTGACTCAGGAATCAAACCGGGGTCTCTTGCATTGCAGGTGGATTCTTTACCAACTGAGCTGTGAGAGAAGCCCACTAGAGAGAGGTGAGTTAGTTTTCAGCATTAAAAATATATCTTGATTCACATTATTGTACTGCAGAAGCCAATACAACATTGTAAAGCAATTTTCCTCCAATAGAGCCTCAAATTTACTAATTCCATCTATGTAAGTTTGAAGGGTGAGGGTGAAAACTAATTTAGAATTATCAATGTATTCTTTCAAACTAAAAATATACATTTTTATTTTTTTTTAATGGTGTGATGGAGATAGAGAGGCAAGAGTTCACAGGACTGGTCTGCATTGCCCGAAAGGCTAAGACTGGCTTGTCAAGCACATCTGCATTGTTAATAACTGTTTTAATTTGCCTTGTTCACATAATGGTTTTCTTTAATGTGAGATTAACTTCAATTAAAGTGTTTTGTGGCTATGTTCATTCTTAGATTTTCCCTTTAATTGCTCTCTGTGTATTTCTTTTGCATTAGCACCAATTTACTTGTGCCTATGACTGCAGTTAGAATTAAGCTGAACTTTTGAATCTTAGCTTTGAGTCATTTTTTTCTGAGAAGTTTAGAAATTGAATCTATTATTAAGCTAGTGAAAGTAAAACCCTGTAAAAATTCGTACTACAATTATAACTGACATGGCTCCTTTTCTAGTGTTGAAAGGATTAGGGAGATTTAACATCTGAGTTATTTATTGTGTAAGATTCTTCATTTTCTCTGTCTTATAAGACAAGAAAGTTTCCCAGGCAAAAGAAGATGCACTGCAGTGTTGTACAGGCCTCTTTTATTGATTGTGGCTCAGAATTGTAAAGTATTGACTGCATTGATTTAAAATCTTATGGACAATGAATGCTTATAATTCTGTCTGAATGAGAGAGAGGGAGAGACAAAAATTGGGTCACTGAAGATTGCTGAAACTGTCAATTAGTGACACTGGTTGTTATTTTCTATAAAGAAGGGCAGGGCTTCTTGCACCTGCAGGGCTATGATGATGGAATTCACAAGACTTTGGGATAGTTCTAAACAAAGTGATTACTTATATGTAACTGCTGCTTTATTCCAGAAAGACAGTAGGTGCTTAGGGATCTTGGAGGGGGTGGGGGAACTAAAATATAAAATCAGAAGAGCAGAATGTTTTCAGGTTTGGAGGAAGAAGTGGTGTCTTTATGAAGAGATGGACCTTCAGCATCTATCTTTAGCTTCTGAAGTATGTAGTAGACCCTCCGAGTGTGCAGGCCATTACGGAAATGTGTGTTTATAGCATTTCTGTCTATGGGGTCGCACAGAGTTGGACACAACTGTAGTGACTTAGCAGCAGCAGCATTGCAGTGGGGGTGGGTAGCATCTGGAAGGTGTTTTTAGTTGGCTGGCATAAATAGGTCCCTATACCATGTAGATCTTAATTTATATCATCTATGCTTCAAGTAGGGGGCAGTTCCCTTTTGAGAGATGTATAGACTTTACCAACTTCTTGACCTGTAGTATTTCTTGAGGTCCTATTTAATATACAGGGGAAAGAAACAAGGTGAGATTTCTCAGTTGGAAGGTACCTAATTCAGTTCACTTGTTTGGCTGTTGGGGCAGTCTGTGTCCTGCAGTAGGGAAGTGATTTATCAGAGAGGAAGTAAGGTATGTGATAGAGCCACATTAATACTTAGGCTTATAAATCTATACTCCAATCACTTCCACTGCACTCACTGGAAAAACTTCAATGTAATCGTTAGGGAAATTCCTATGATGTGTTTTAAAACAAAAATTAATTCAAAAGGGGTTATTGAATAGTTATTGTGTTTCAGACACTGTCCTCAGTGAATATGATAAAGATCCCTGCCTTACTGGAGCTTATCTTAATGGGGAGAGATACGTGATGAATATATGATAAATAAATAAACACAAAAGTGCATTGTATGTCAGATTGTGATGAGTGCTATGGAAAATAATAAATCAGGAAAGCAACAGAGGGAAGTGATGTTTGAGCAAAATATGAGCCAAGTGAAGAGGTGCCTTTTAAATCTTTGGGGAATAATATTTCAGTGGGAACAACAATGTTCCTAAAGAAAGAATGTACTTGATGAGCTTGAGACCTTGCAAGGAGACCAAAGTGGCTGAGCAGAATGAATAAGAGAGAGAGAGAGAAAAAAGAGATGAGGTCAGAGCTAACACAGCGATGGAGTACACAGGGCTTTTAAGGCAACATTAAGGATTTTTGGCTTTGAGGGATATGATTATTAGTTTCATGTGTCAACTTGGTTAGGCTATAGTTCCTATATATTTAATCAAACACTAATTTAGATGTTATTGAAGTATTTTGTAGATGGCATCTGGCACCTATAATCTTGATTTTAAAGGAGTTTGTCCTTGATAATGTGGCAGACTTCATTCAATCAAATGAGAGTTCATAAGAACAAAACTTGAGGTTTCCTGAGAGAATAAAGCCAGTCTCATGACTTCAACATCAACTCCTGTCTGAGTTTCTAGCCTGCTAGAATGCCCTATAGACTTCAGACTTGTCAGCTTCCATCATAACCCTAAAGAAATCTCTTTATTTTGTTCCAGTTCTCTATATAATTTGTTCTGTTTTATTGATTTGGTTTTTCTGGAGCACCCTGGCAGATAGAAGTGAGGTGGGAAACTATTTTAGGGTTTTGACCAGAGAAGAAATATGATTTTTCTTAGGTTGAGAATAAGTTGCAGGGGTTCAAGAGTGGATGCAGGCTGACTAGTTAAGTCTATTACAGTAACTCAGTGGTGAGATGTTGGTAGCTTTGCACTAGGACAGTAGCAATTGAAGTGGGAAAAATGGCAGATCCTGAATGTATTTTGAAGGTGGTCAGCAGTTTGCTGATGGGTTAATGGAGAGTAGTCAGCAAGTTTTCCAGGTTATTTGGACACATGTAGTCAGTTTGCTGATTTAATGGAGAGTATAAAAAAATTGAAGAATACTATACAAAGTTACTCCAGGTTATTTGGACACATGTAGAAAAGTGAGGTTGCCACGCACTGAAACTGTGGAAGATTTAGGAAAGATTCATTTTCAAGATGAGATCAGAATTCAGTTTATACATGATACATTTGAGATTCCTATTAGCTATCTAAGTGTAGGTTGGGAGTAAGCAGTTGGACATAATAGTCTCGAATTTTATAAGAGGGATCAGGATAGGAGGTATAATTTGTAGCCTGAAGAATAGATTAGATATTTTAAGAAATGTGTATAGACAGTAGAGGAGATAATATCCAAGGCCTTGAGACCTGGGTACTCCAACATTAGCAACATGGGCGATAAAGAGGAAATGGCAAAAAGACCAAGATGAGGCAGCTAGTATGATGGGAGGAGAACCAAGAAAGAGGAATGCCCTAAAAAATAAGTGAAGAAGGTGTCTGATAATATGTCAACAATGACAAAATATTGCTTATAAGGTAAGATCTGCAAATTGATTATTTGATTTAATAATGCTAACCTTCATGAGAGCTGTTTTGGTATAGTGGTAACAAAAGTTTGGAGAGTAAAACAGGAGAGAAGGTAGATAGGGAGAATATGTTCTTAGGAGTTTTCCTATTGAAAAGAATATTTTCCAGAAAGGTTGTGAGATCAAGATGCCTTAAAAAAGATGCAAATAAAACATTGAGTTTGTGTTCTAGTGTGAATAATTTTCTTGGGAGCTAGTGCTTCACTGGAAGTTCTGCTCATAGAGGAGCTAAGTAAGACTCTTCATCTTACTTCTTACTTCTCTCCCAGCAATGGGAGAGAAGGCAGTATACCTACAAGGGCCCAAATGCAGGCAGTTGATAGATATGGAAATCCCAGTATGTGAAAAACCACTTCTGATGACCTTACTCTTCCAAGTAACAATAAATAAGACCATCAGCTAAAAGTGAGCACACATAAGGAGATGCTAAGATTTGAGGGATGAAAAGACTGACAGATCACCTAGGGGTAGAATGGAAAAAGATTAAGAAAATGTGGTATATGGAAGGGGAGTTGAGAGTTCTCATCACAAACTCACAGAGGTCTAGGCTTCTGTCTTTACTGTTGATTATGGATACGGAAAAGATATTTTTAAATTGATATTTTTATATTTTTTTGGTGTGCTATTTTTGCTTATTAGTAAGAAAGTAGAAAACTTCAGGCAGAATGAATTCTGGTAAATGAAACTAAAGGTATATTTTTCTTAGAATTATTACACCTCTAAAAATTGTGTTAATCTAACAAATCCCTCTAAAACTTTATGTTCATATCTTTAAACATAATATGATACAATAAACCTCAACACCCCAATTAGAATGTGTCCTAATCCCCAAGGCAGATCTTGGAGATTTAAGAGAAAACCAGTATCATTCAGGATATCAAAAGACTTAAGTATCATCCAGCCTTGTGGTTGGGAAAATGTCATTTGATATAATTATCTAAAACTATATTTCTGAGAACAATTTGCAATGGGAATTTTTACACTCATACACATAAACAAAAATGTAAAAGATTTGGGGAAAATATATCCTTAATTGTCACATTTCTCCTGACGTGAAGTCGATACTTTCAAACATGAGAATCGTCAAAGAACATGATTTGTCAGCTGTGTTTGAAAATAACTCTTCCTTTAGTATATTGCCAGACCTCCTTGTCTCTGAAATATTCAGTCCCCTTAAAAAAAGAGCAATGTCTAGTTCTATTTGGCACTTGTGAAATGATAATAGAAGCTTTGAATAGTTTTGCTTAGAATTCATATCTATTTAATTCTGAATAAGAACTGTTGAAACAAATAAGAAAAACAGTGTTAGAACAAAGATATATGAATTCAGGCAGAATGATCTAAGAAAACAGAGTTTTCTCTTTCATTTTAACAATGCTAAGAAAACTAAACTCCTTTAAAAGTTATCACTGGTGCTTGTTAAAACAAAATTTTCTCTGAGCTGAAGATATGCCCTTGAGGTGAAAATATTCTTCTTCACCAAAACCTTGAGAAAGTTATAATTGACTAATAATTCTCTGCTTTAAGAAAAATACAACCATCAATATCAGGAGCAAGCGTAATCATTGCAACTTTTATTGTAAAACAGTGAATTGATTCTTAACTAAATTTTAGAATACTATTATTTTGGAGTCCTTTCTTTATTGCATTCTTTCTGGAAGAAAACCTCATGGTTCCACTTTGATGAGTAGAGCTTATTTTACGTTTTACTTCAGAGGGAGTCATCTTTCACGGAGTATGGTAGCTGTGGAGTATGTTTAGATCTTCCTCCCAGAAAGAATGTACTAGTTCACTTGCAAGAGGAGCAATTAACTGACACTTCTAGTTTTGTCACCATCAGGACCCATCTCAGCTTTCAGGCCAAGGTAATGCTTTTCCTAGGCAGCCCCTGACCCACGATTGAGTAGATTAGAGGGACTGGGCCTGGTCATTTCTGCCCAACATGGGACTCCTCTAAAGGGTGCATATTGGTCTGGAGCTCCAGACTCATTGCTATGAGTTGGACATGACTTTTTCATATATGCATTGATGTCTGAATATTTCCATGATCAATCCACCTTCTCTCATTTAGCTTCATAAGCCTGAATCCCTCCCCACATCCACATATTCATCATGTTCATAGCTCTGTCTCAGTGTTTGCTTCTCATAGGACTCAACTGATATATTAACATTCCCCTAAGATACTTAATCGGGGAAGGCAATGGCACCCCACCCCAGTACTTTTGCCTGGAAAATCCCATGGACGGAGGAGCCTGGTAGGCTCCAGTCCATGGGGTCGCTAAGAGTCGGACACGACTGAGCGACTTCACTTTCGCTTTTCACTTTCATACGTTGGAGAAGGAAATGGCAACCCACTCCAGTATTCTTGCCTGGAGAATCCCAGGGACAGGGGAGCCTGGTGGGCTTCTGTCTGTGGGGTCGCACAGAGTCGGACACGACTGAAGCGACTTAGCAGCAGCAGCAGCAAGATACTTAATATATGCTTGTTGAACATCTCCTACCCTATATGTCAATTACTATGTATGGGGTTGCAAAGAGTCGGACACGACTGAGCAACTGAACTGAACTGAATGCTAGATGTTGGGAATACAAATATCATTTAAACATGATTTCCATCCCAAGCAGCTCACAAACTAATTAGGAAGAGAGCACCATAAATAAATAAGACATGCAAGGGAGCCAACACAAACATGGATCTATAACTATGGAGTTTCATTAGCTTTCAGTTGCTACATTAAAAAATCTCTACAAACTTAGCACACTTAAAACAGTGTCCATAAGGCAGAAATAAATGCAAAAGAAACAAAAGAGACCATAGCAAAAACCAACAAAGCCAAAAGCTGGTTCTTTGAAAGGATAAATAAAATTGACAAACCATTAGCCAGACTCATCAAGAAACAAAGGGAGAAGAATCAAATCAATAAAATTAGAAATGAAAATGGAGAGATCACAACAGACAACACAGAAATACAAAGGATCATAAGAGACTACTATCAGCAATTATATGGCAATAAAATGGACAACGTGGAAGAAATGGACAAATTCTTAGAAAAGTACAACTTTCCAAAACTGGATCAGGAAGAAATAGAAAATCTTAACAGACCCATCACAAGCACGGAAATTGAAACTGTAATCAGAAATCTTCCAGCAAACAAAAGCCCAGGTCCAGACGGCTTCACAGCTGAATTCTACCAAAAATTTAGAGAAGAGCTAACACCTATCCTACTCAAACTCTTTCAGATAATTGCAGAGGAAGGTAAACTTCCAAACTCATTCTATGAGGCCACCATCACCCTAATACCAAAACCTGACAAAGATACCACACACAAAAGAAAACTACAGGCCAATATCACTGATGAACATAGATGCAAAAATCCTTAACAAAATTCTAGCAATCAGAATCCAACAACATATTAAAAAGATCATACACCATGACCAAGTGGGCTTTATCCCAGGGATGCAAGGATTCTTCAGTATCCGCAAATCAATCAATGTAATACACCACATTAAAAAAAAAAAAAACCAACCAAAATACCAGTGTCCAGTTCTATCAGTTAGATACCTGGACAGGCTGGCTTGGATTCTCTATTTAGGGTCTCAGAAGGTAAAAAGTCAAGGTAACAGCCAGTCTGGGCTCTTATATGGAGGGTTTAGTGAATAATCCACATTTAGTCTCACTTGAGTTTCTAGAAGAATCTAGTTCCTTACTGTTGCAGTACTGAAGTTCTTGTTTCCTTGTTGGCTGTCGGTCAGCAGCCTTTCCTGTATTCTTTATCATGTGGCCCCTTCCATCTTCAGGTCAGCAATGGTGTACTGAATCCTTCTGATTCTTGGAATCTTTCTGACCTCCTCTTCTACTACCATTCAGAGAAAACTCTGATTTTAAAAGGCTCATATATCCTGCTGCTGCTGCTGCTAAGTAGCTTCAGTCGTGTCCGACTCTGTGCGACCCCATAGACGGCAGCCCACCAGGCTCCCCTGTCCCTGGGATTCTCCAGGCAAGAATACTGGAGTGGGTTGCCATTTCCTTCTCCATATATCCTACCTGGATAATATCCCCTTTGATTAACTTGTGGTCAACTAATTAGAAGCTTAATTACATCTGTAAAATCCTTTTATTAATTAACATGGTCAGAGCTTGAATGAATTTTCTTCAAATTCATGGTCCTGGGAATTGGGCAGAAAATCTTGAGGGACCATTTTAGAGTTCTACCTACCATAGGGATGTAGAGGAAGGGTTCATAATAGTGAAGGTGCAGAGGGGAAATCTACCAGGGTGAGACAAAGGCTGAGCTGTATTTTTAAAGAGTAATAATAAAGTCAAATCAGGAAATTTTAGCCAAAAATTGAAGATTTGAAGTAATATATTATGAGCCAGCATACATCAGTAGGACTCTTGCTTAAGAACGGTGATGGTATGTCCAGTAAACTAAACTTAGGAATTAGGTTTTATTGTTGGGAAACCATCATAGAATTTTAAGCAGATGATTGGCATGTATGTTAGAGAGTGACTTGTCAGCAATATTGGAGAAGGAAATGCCAATACACTCTAGTATTCTTGCCAGGGAAACCCCACGTACAAAGGAGCCTGGCATGCTATAGTCCACCAGGTTGCAAAAGAGTCAGACATGACTTAGTGACTAAACAACAACAACAACAGAGGCAGCAATATAGACAGGAGATATTACAGTGTAATACTGGAGCCAGAGTGATCGACTAGGAGCTGTGAAGACTGTGCATCTGAGAGACCGTGGTTGTCTGCATCAGAACATTGATAGTAGGATGGGGAAGAGAAGGATGTTTATAATTTAGGAGGTAAATTTTGCATCACTCAGTGATGGATTGCATGGAAAATGCTAGAGGTGAAGCAGTCTAGGATGACTTTTAGTTTAGGTAGCAGTAAGTGGGACTTCTGTAAGTTGGTTAAGGGATGAGAGCGGGCAGGCTAACTGGAGGGTGTTGGAAGGGGCAGGACGATGGTGAATTCAGTATTTCAAATGCTGAATCTGAAATAGTTGTGGAACGTCCATACCATCGACTTTTGTCTCTCTACTGGATCAGTACAAAACATATTCTTTTAGTTCCCATTAAAAGTAAAACAAGAAATCCTCCCTGAATCTCTCATAGCCCTCATGCTATCAGCTTATACTTTTTCTTGCTATTCCATAGCTAAACTTATTCAATCTCCTTTCATTCACTTTCTTTTTACTCTTCAGCTCTTCCTCAGTTTTGCTTCCCACCCAACCATTCTATCAAAACTGCTTTGTCAAAGTCAGAGGTGGCTTTCGTGTTGGCAAGCTAAATGGACATTTTTGTCTCCTCAATTTACTCAGTGCCCCAGCAGTATTTGATGTAGTTGGCCTGCTACTTAAATCCACAAATTGACTTAGCAGTACTCACTGCAGACCTTGAAAATGAGAAATAATGATCACACATGCAGTTCATTACAACTAAATGAAAATAATACTGAAATGAATAATATAAGCCATTTATTTAAGATGCTCTCATTGTGTTTTCTTCTCAGCAAGCTTAAAATAGTAGACTAGGTAGTTCAAACTGCATGTATCAAAACTGTTTTTTTTCTTCCTTATAAGAAATATCTTCTTACATCAAAAGCTAAAGTCTTTGCCTATGCTTTGATCTTGTCCTTTCATAGGTCTTCTTAAACAGGCCTGAAGAGGTTAAAAAACAACAACAACAACAACAAAATTTACCAATATTTAAAAACAAGCAGGTAATAAATGTTGACCAGATTTCAGAGGCAGAGAAAGAGGTGAGATTGAAACTGATTTTGAGGCCAAGTCATCCACTTTTTTCATTGTTACATAGCTTTCATTCTCAGGCAAAAAAATATATACTGATTTTCTATTCATTTATCTAAGTTATGAAATATTGCATGGAGAATTTTATAAGTTACATGTATGGAACATGCATGTTCTTACTATCTATTTAAGAAATAAATAATTGAAAAAATAATTGAATCAGTTTATTTCCCAGTAAACCATTGATTTAATTTTAATATTTTTCATCTATTTCTTTATAGTTTTGCTCTCTCTATTTATATATATATAGTATATAGTCTGATTTGCATGTTTTCATCTCTGAATAAATAGTATTATTGAGTAAATAGGTTTTTGTTCCAAATATTTGTGCTTTATCCATATTGAATATTCAGTTGTGGTGAATTTATTTTCATTATTGTTTAATGTTTTAATATATGATTATGTTGAAATTCATTTGCCTATTCTTTTGATAGACATTTAAATTGTTAACTGATTTTGCTATTTTATTTTTTTAGACTATCTCCTTATGAATATGTGTGATCATTTGTCTGTTTATTAACATATACTTACAAGTATGCCTTCTGAGTAGCAGGTATAAAATCTTTAGAATTGCTAGGTATTGCTAGTTGCTCTAAAAGTAGTTGTGGAATATGAAAATTCTCATTGTTATTTCTCAGACATTATTTTCAGAAGTGTGAAGTAATATCTATAGTTGGTTTTCATTTTTACTTACTTCTTTCTTACCTTGATTGCACATCTATTTGTATATAAAATTTAGTATTTGATTTTTGTTTTCTGTCAACTGCCTGTTTGTTTCTTTTGATATTTTACATTGGAGTCATATATTTTTCTTTATTGGTCTGTATAATTCCTTCATATATATGGGCACATAAATGTGGTAGATATTGTGTGTGCGTGTTAAGTCGCTTCAGTTGTGTCTGACTCTGCAACTGTATGTGCTGAAGCCCTCCAGGCTTCTCTGTCCATGGAATTCTCTAGACAAGAATTATGGAGTTTGTTGGCATGTTTTCCTCTAGGGGGTCTTCCTGACCCAGGGATCCAACCCGCATCTCTTATGTCTCCTGCACTGGCAAAAGAGTTCTTTGCCACTACCGCCACTATTGACAAAGATAAAGCTATGGTTTTTCCAGTAGTCATGTATGGATGTGAGCGTTGGACCATAAAGAAAGGTGAGTGATGAAGAATTGATGCTTTTGAGCTGTGGTATTGGAGAAGACTCTTGAGAGTCCCTTGGAGTTTAAGGAGATCAAACCAATCAATCCTAAAGGAAATCAGTCCTAAATATTCATTGGAAGGACTGATACTGAACCTGAAGCTTCAATACTTGGGCCACCTGATGGGAGGAACTGACTCATTGGAAAAGACCCTGATACTGGGAAAGATTAAAGGCGAGAGGAGAAGGGGATGGCAGAGGATGAGACAGTTGGATGGCATCACCGACTCAATGGACATGAGTTTGAGTAAGCTCCAGGAGTTGGTGATGGACAGGGAAGCCTGGTGTGCAGTCCATGGAGTCGCAGAGTTGGAAATGACTGAGGGACTGAACTGAACTGAACTGATAGCATTAGCATTAGGGTCACCTGCTTTTGGCTTTTTCTTTTCTCCCCCATCAGTCCCTCTCCTTACCTGCTCCTCCCAACCCATACCACAAATCTACTCTCCAACTCTAGGTTCAAAAAGTACTTACTATTTAGTTAAAATGGTAAAATTAAGTTACCATTGTCTCTTTTTCTTCCTCTACCACACTGATAGGACTACTGAAGCTTGGGAGGCAGGTGCTTGTCAGAGGTATGACAAGTATTTATGAGCTCAGAGATGTGTTTGTAGAATTTGTTGCTAACAGTTACAAAGGAGATATTTGGAAAGGCTCTTGTCCCAACAATTATGCAGAAAAAGTCTAGTCAAGTGTTCAGAGTGTTCAGAGGAATTCTCTAGTGTTTGATTATGGTAGCCTCTGTGAATAATTTAAATGTTCTGTTTGAATAAGTAAACTCACCAGCATTTGATTCTTAAGGAACAGATAAAAAGGTATATTCTGGTTTTTTTCATGTAACTGAAAATTGTCTCTCAAAAGTAGTGGCATTTCACTTTGAAAGAAAGTTGGATCCTTGCTTTTTCAGACACAAAGGATTTTATGAGATTTTTGCAGTTTTTCAAAATTTCAAAAAAATCTCTACTTGCAATCTCTTAAAAGGCCACAAGTTGACAATATTACTCCATGGAAGTCAGTTTCCATTACTGATGTTCCTTTTTACACTGGGTTTCTGTCAGTCCAAGTTTTTTTCTTACTGCTTTTTCTCCCTCTGCCTGGATCTGTCTTTCTTTCTCTTTCTTTGCATTTTTTCTCTGTGCTTCTCCCCTCAAGACTCCTGTTTCTTTATCCTTTTTTTACTTTCTCACACTACTTTTTTTTGGAAAAAAAATTTTAAGTTGCTTTTAATTTTATTTATTTATTTATCTGGGCCACATCATGTGGTATCAAGGTCTTAGTTCCTCGATCAGGGATAAAACCTATGCCCCCTGCCGTGAAAGCACAGAGTTCTAACCACTGGACTGCTGGGGAAGTTCCAGTTTCCTACACTCTTCTAACTATCCATAATATAGAATTTTATTTTAATATAAATGTGCATATGCATATTTATTTAATACATGCACATAGAAGTTTGAGCAATTTAAAATTGTATCATGTCAAAAAATTATTGCTAATATTTTTCTATTGAGACAATGTCTTGGGACTGCACATTCTATTCTATTGCATTTTCATTTGATGAGGAATTAACTCATATCTACTAACATTGATCTCTCATCGCCTCCTAAGTTTTGCTACCAATATTATTGCTTTCAATTATTCTGTTTACTAAGGACTGCAAGATCCAACCAGTCCATTCTAAAGGAGATCAGCCCTGGGTGTTCTTTGGAAGGAATGATGCCAAAGCTGAAACTCCAGTACTTTGGCCACCTCATGAGAAGAGTTGACTTATTGGAAAATACTCTGATGCTGGGAGGTATTGGGGGCAGGAGAAGAAGGGGATGCCAGAGGATGAGATGGCTGGATGGCATCACCGACTTGATGGACCTGACTTTGAGTGAACTCTGGGAGTTGGTGATGGACAGGGAGGCCTGGCGTGCTGCAATTCATGGGGTAGCAAAGAGTCGGACACGACTGAGAGACTGAACTGAACTAAACTGAAGATACTCAAGTCTTTATTTTTTGTTTCATAGTTTTAGAACTATTTAAAGATATACCACTATGAAATAGGATAAAATTAAGATTCCTTTTAATTAAAAATAAATAAATACAATTAAAATGAAAGACCCCCTAATCACTCTCCATATACCCCTCACAACCTTCACTATTCAGTTTTGTATACCATATATGGCAACCCACTCCCGTATTCTTCCTGGAAAATTCCACGGACAGAGGAGCCTGATGGGCTATAGTCCATGATGTCACAAGAGTCCAACACGACTTAGTGACTAAACCAACCAGCCAACCATCATTTTGTATACCATATTTTCCAGTTTGTAACATTTATATTCTATTAAGTCAGTAATTAATAGAAATTACTTTACTTTTTTAATTAATAAAAATTACTTTAACTTTTTTCAGTTAAAATTAATTTACAGTGCTTTGCTTATAGGTTGGGTTTCAAAATGGCAAATGATGAAAGGGCTCCTATAATATAATGATTATACACACATAATCTACTTCAAGATTAAATATTCTGAATAGATCTACAGAGAAGGTGTGTAACATATATTATACCAAAGAGAATAAGAATCTTGCAAGAGACAGGTCAGTAGGTGTTCAGATCCTTGTTCAAAAGCAAGTCGTAATGAAAGATAAATTCCAAACTGAGAGAATATACTTGCAAATCACAAATCTGATGAAGAACTTTCTCAGAATACTTTTAAAAATTTCTAGATTACCACTTTAATTTTTTTTTGAGGAAAGTTTCATAGGAGGTAAGAAATATGTATCTTTGCATATCAGAAAATATGTTTTGCTTTCATGCTTGATAATAGGCTAGGCCAGAAATCTAGGTTCCTTATATATAGTAATGCTGATTAAAAAGTCTGCTACCAATCTGATTGTCTTCAGTTCCTGATAATGCAGGATGTAAGGGAAAGGCTTAGCTATAGGTAGTTTATTTTGTTATCCATTGAAAGTATCAGAAGTCAGAGGAGGAGAGTGAGTTTCGTAAGGAAGAAAATTTAACTTACAGGTACTTTCTCTGGTGGATTAGACGGTAAAATGTCTGCCTGCAATGCGGGAGACCCGGGTTTGAACTCTGAATCGGGAAGATCCCTTGGAGAGGGAAATAGCAACCCACTCTAGTACTCTTGCCTGGAAAATCCCATGGACGGAGAAGCCTGCTAGGCTATAGTCCATGGGGTAGCAAAGAGTTGGACACGACTGAGCGACTTTACTTTCACTTTTTACTTTCTCCAAAGTAGCTACTGAGAGCAACAGGGCTCAATTCCTGCAGCATCTTCTGAAAAATGTACATAATATTGCCCAGATTTTTCCACCTGGAGATCAGGAGGCTGGAAAACTAATACGCAGGCTACCACTCCTCACTGGTTGTTTCTTTCTAGATGCATTAAGCTTCCGCTTACTGCTGCCACTTGTTCTGTCAATTCTTCCAAGTTCCTACAATGTCAGAGAAGATTTTGAGGCAAAATACAAAAGATGCATGCGTGATGTGTGATGCTATAGATGTTACCTGTTTGATTCTACATGGAACTGTCTACCGCAGCTGAGAATTAAATCACATGTGAAGTGAGTGTGACCAGTGCACCAGGTTCACTCCTTGCAGTATAAAGATTTCCTGATATTCCACAATAAGTTCACTCTGTTTCTGATATTTCAAGATAATTACCAGTTGAAATCTTTATAGGAGTCCACAGTTAGGGTCTTTAGTGAAACAAACTGTAGTCCCTAGTGCAATCACTGCTTCCAAGATTGTAATGGATATTCATTAACTCTTTCCTCTAGGACTCTTTCTAGATTTTTCTCATCTTTGGCCAGCAGCTCAGCTGGTCAAAATTGCTTGAGGAAATTAACCAAAAACTTAATCTTTGAAAAGTCAGTGTGATTACCCAGAACTTCTTCCCTGATTGCTGGTTATCTAATGGTGTTTAATAAGCTATTGCAAAATTTAGTGGCTTCAAATACCAATGCCTTACTATTGTTATAGTATTTTTTTTTGTATTGACTAGGCTTAGCTGGGTGGTTCTTCCTTGGGATCTCTCCTACGTTTCAGTCAGATAGAGGCTGCTACTGTCATCAGAAAACACAGTTGACCTGGATGTCCAAGATGACTAACACACATGGTTAGTAGTCACTGATTATTGTCTTGGTGTTCACCTGGGGCTATTGATTGGTGCACCTACATATTGCCTTTCCACATGTCTTAAGCATCTAATATATGGCAGCTGAGTTTCAAAAGTTTTCCAAGAGACAGGAAGTGAAAACTGCCAATTTCTTGAGGCCATGACCTGGAGCCTGGCATGGCATAACTTGCACTATATTTTATTAGTCAAAGCAATCACCCAGCCTGCCCAAATTCAAAGGAGTTGGCCATAAACCTTGCTTTTGGTGAGAGACTTGCCCTTTTCATAGAAATAACCCATGTTTGCAATTAACTGGTTTCTATATAGATGGCCAAAGACAGACTTTAATTTCATCCTGTTTCTCTCCCTTGAAGTCCAAATTGATATCATTCTTTTAAAATCTTTGTTGATGTTATGTGTATCAAATTATACTGCAGTGCTTTAAATCAGTGGTTCTCAAATGATTTCCTCCCTCCAGGTGACATTTAGAAGATCTGGAAGTAACTTTTATTGTCAAGAGTGCAAGGAGGGATACTACTGGTAACTACTTGGTAGAGGCCAAGGATGCTCTAACATCCCACAGTTAAGAGTCCTAAGCATCCCACAGTGCACAGGACATGAGAACAGCCTCCTCCTGCCCTCTTAAACAAAGAATTGTCTGACACAATATGTCAATAGTGCCAATGCTGAGAAACTTGCTTCAGATAACAGTGACACTCATGACTCTTTCGGGGACTGGTTCTTCTCTATCTTTTGTTCCCCATGGACAATGTCTTTCAGATTATTAGAAGCCTTTATGTTTAACACAGAGGGTCTACAAGGCCCTTTGTCTGAAATTGTCTTTAAGTTACTGTCTTAGTTGTTTCTGAGATATATCAAGGAACTTACACTCCCATAGGACTTGATCTTTGTTTTTAAGAAATTCACATTATAAGAATTTTTTTCTGAAGGGATCAGAGATGAAAAAGTCTTATTTTTGATACCCTAAAGCTTGATCCTTTATGTTTCATTTAAATTCTGCTAAAACAGACTTAAAGAGTTCTTCCTTTGTTTTATTTCTCTTCTTCTACCATAGGCAGCTGGTAAGAAGCCAGTTAAAGTTTGAAATTTTGCCTTCAAATTTCCCCAGACATTCACAATTCCCCTGGGTACTCTTTCTAGTCTCCTCATTAATGCAGGTGACAGCGATGCCAAATTTTCTGTCACTGCATTAAAAAATGCCTTTTTACTTTGCCTCTTCATTTTTGTCACTGTATTCAAACCTTCACTAACAGCTTCCTCGAGGTCCTTCTCAGTTTCTCTAATGGTCTTCTGCAGACTTTTCCAGATTCTGTCCCATTGCATAGTCCCAAAACTAATGCCAAGAAGGTTTAGAGTTTAGTTCTTCTTAGTAGTAATGCTTACCTTCCTCCTGTCTGGTTGTGGTTGTTGAAACTACTCATTCATCATTGTCACCAGGCATGTGAGCACCAAAATTTTAGCTCATGTCTCCACAAACTAAGTCTGAGTAAAGGACTTGGGTGCAGGCCATTTATTTGCAGTGAGATCCCAGGGAATAGAGCTGAGGAAGGACAGTAGTAAGACAAAAAAGGAGAAAAAGACAATCTTAAGGTGCATTACTGAGGTCACTACTGCTGGGAGAAATATCAATAACCTCAGATATGCAGATGACACCACCCTTATGGCAGAAAGTGAAGAGGGGCTAAAAAGCCTCTTGATGAAAGTGAAAGTGGAGAGTGAAAAGGTTGGCTTAAAGCTCAACATTCAGAAAACGAAGATCATGGCATCTGGTCCCATCACTACATGGGAAATAGATGGAGAAACAGTGGAAACAGTGTCAGACTTTCTTTTTTCTCGGCTCCAAAATCACTGCAGATGGTGACTGCAGCCATGAAATTAAAAGACGCTTACTCCTTGGAAGGAAAGTTATGATCAACCTAGATAGCATATTCAAAAGCAGAGACATCACTTTGCCAACAAAGGTTCGCCTAGTCAAGGCTATGGTCTTTCCTGTGGTCATGTATGGATGTGAGAGCTGGACTGTGAAGAAGGCTGAGCGCTGAAGAATTGATGCTTTTGAACTGTGGTGTTGGAGAAGACTCTTGAGAGTCCCTTGGACTGCAAGGAGATCCAAGCAGTCCATTCTGAAGGAGATCAGCCCTGGGATTTCTTTGGAAGGAATGATGCTAAAGCTGAAACTCCAGTATTTTGGCCACCTCATGGGAAGAGTTGACTCATTGGAGAAGATTCTGATGCTGGGAGGGATTGGGGGCAGGAGGAGAAGGGGACGACAGAGGATGAGATGGCCGGATGGCATCACTGACTCGATGGATGTGAGTCTGAGTGACCTCCGGGAGTTGGTGATGGACAGGGAGGCCTGGCGTGCTGCAGTTCATGGGGTCGCAAAGAGTCGGACACGACTGAGCGACTGATCTGATCTGATCTGAACTGACTGTGGGTCACAGAAGCTTGAGTCTGCTAAGATTTTTTGAGAATAACATATAATGCCACTTAGAACTATCCTCTGAAACTACAGGGAGCTGGAGTTATTTACAAGCTCCTCTGCTAGTAAGGTTGCTCCTGGGTGTAACTGTCTTGTACTCTGGAATATGCTTATGCATGAGCACAAGGGCTCCTAGGGCTTGGAAAAGACTTACTGGCAGAAAAAGACACAATGTGTGCTTGAGCTGGGATGCAGTCTCTGCACGACGTGTCCTAGTTCCCATGAAACATCTTCTCCAAATGCAGCTGGAATCACACTTAGGCAATGGACTGTGATGTGGCTGAGGGGCAGGGACACAAGAAGTGTCTAGTAGACTGAAACTTATTACTTGAGTTTATTTTTCTTTCTGGACTCTTAGCATTTTGTCTTCATTCTAGATTTTTTAGAATTCCTTAATTATATGTCTAGGTGTAGGTCTTTTAAAATTCATTGTTTGGCATTTGGCGACACCTTTGAATAGGAAGTCTCATATCTGTTTTTGACTCTGGGATTTTGAATTCCTACATATTTTTCTCCTCTATTTTCTTTGTTCTTTATTTCTCAAACTTTTATTTGTTAGGAATTGGCTCTTTCGTATTTTCCATCTCTTTGTCTTTTTGCTATATATTTCAGGAGGTTTCTTTAGCAGCCAGCCTTTCTGCTGAACTTTCAGTAATAATATGTTTAATTTCTAAGGCATTTTTCTTAGATATCCTCTATTTCCTTTTCATGGCATTTCATTCTTGTTACATGGGTTTATTATCAAACAGAACTGAAGATATATATATATAATATCTATGTTTGTATATATGCATATATACTATTATCTGTGTTTCTTATTATCTATGTGTATTTGCACACACACATTTTTTCCTTGTTATCTGTGTTTTCTCCAGAATCCAGGATCAGCTATTTGGCTTGTTCTTCTTGATAGTTTTATTTGTAATGATGATTTTTCCCATTTGTCTCATGATAATTAGGTTTCCATTCATCTTTATGAATAAAATACAATGTTGATTAAATACAATGTTGATTAGGTTAAGTTGCTATAATAAGTTCCTTCTGCTGTGGATTTGTTTCTTTTTCAAGCCATCAAACATTTTCCTTATCCAGGAGAGCAGAGCTCAGCGTGTGTGTGTGTGTGTGCACACGTGCATGCTCATATGTGGTGTTATTGGCTACACAAAAATTTCATTTTAAGGTATGTAGATGAGAAACAGGCAAGCATACCTTCCACAGGATTCCCTCAGTCAAAATAAGGACAACTTTAATCTTGGGACAGCATCCCACACATGGAACATTGGCTGTTCCCAAGCAACTGATTTAGCTTCTTTAGAAAATAGTCCTCTGGTTCATGCTCACTGAACATGCAAGACCCATCATTCACCATTCACATGGGAATGGAAGTTTGTTGGGATGAGCCAAGTTGCAGTGATGTGGACAGTTTTTAATTATTTCCTCTGATTGCTTCTCTATCATTATTTCTTTCTAAGCCTGCCAAATTTTATCTTCAGGCTTCTCACAGTTTCTCTAGAGAGAACAGTTTCTACAACTGCTGACAGCTGTTCTTCGCTTTCTATTCTGAACAGGGCTTCATCTGCCCTGCATAGTTCATCTGTCATCAAAATATCTGGTCTATGGATTGCCTCTCCATCCAAACCTGACTGTGGTTATGAACCCATCTTCTAACATCTTGAGAGCATGGAAAAGAAAATAAATATATGTTCTCAGTCTGCCATTTTATCCTGGAGTCTAGAAGTCTTTTTCTTTTCCATTTTATTTATTTAATAAAGCTTTATTTTTTTTCCTAGTAACAATTTAAACTCAATGTAGGAAATATTACATATTCTTTCTGAAAATAAAAATATTTTATTTTAATTTGACCTGACTTATAAAGGATTTTTTCCTCCATTTGATCAGTAGAGGAGGGCAGCCAACCTAGCAGCTACACATTCCAGATGCAAAACGTTTCCCCAAATGGTTATTACTTTTAAACGAAGTGGTGCAGCCTTCAGGTTGATTGCATATCAGCCACTCTTTCTTGAGTTCTGCCCTGTTGACATTGCCCCACTCACTGAAGGTGCTGCCCTAAGCACCAGTGGTACTACTGCGTTTGACCTTGTCTGCCAGGTGATTTTCTCTTTGACACGGCTGGGGAGTGAATGGCAATTGAGGCATCAGTGACCCTTCTATGCGTTTTCAGTATTGGATGGTCCTTTATGGCCACATTTCCACTATGTCTACAAGAGTGACAGCTAGTTAGGATGGTGGGGTGGATGGGAAAATGAGAGCTAGCAAATATGAGAAAAAGAAGTAAAACAAATCGGCAGAAAGGAGAGGTTAAAAGAATACTGTTCAGTTCTGAGACCTGCGAACCTCTCTGTTCTTGGGTTGTACATTACATCTTTGTAGCCTAGGTTTCTTTGGTTGGCTGGAGTGAATTTCTATAACTTGAGGCACATATGTGCAAATTTTGAATGAATACATCGTCCCTTCAGTGAGATATAAAAAAAATTGAGTGATCAGTTGTTTCTAATAAATGCTAATAAATTCTAAGCAATGAATCTGACACTTCTAGTCATGAAGCCAAACATTAAAGGGGTTCCACAATCTTAACAGAATTTTAAACTATCCACAATAGTTTAAGAACTATTGCTCTAAGATAATCTTCATCAGCACCTTTCAGGAGAAGCACATGGATGCGTGAGGCCTTGAGGCAGAGGACGTTGACAGGCTTAGGGGAATGAACTTTGGGAAGAGCGTGACAAAATCATATAATTGTGACTGGGAGACTTAGGGGAGAGTGGAGTCAAAACATAAAAGTCATGAGTGCCAGGAGCTAAAGGCAAATTGGAGACTGTTCTAACTCTGAAAATAAATGAAATATTTGGAAGGAATGGAGGAATTGACAAAGAGCAACCTCCATGAAGTTTGCATTATATTATTACTCATTTAGGATCAAACTGCCCTCTGGTCCCTAAAACAGGGTACCTACTAAAAGTGTCGGTGTGACTAACCATTTTTCTGAAGACTGAGCAAGATTTAGGGTCAATTATGAATCAAGAAACAACATTAACACATAGTCTGAACATTAAAAAAGCAATATAAAAGATATACTGAAGGTTTTGAAGACTAAACTATTTCAGGAGAGATCACTTTAGGTTACTCAGAATGTAGACTTGTGAAATATCAGTTCCTGAGGGAATTATCATGTATTTGTCTTTGCAGAAATGTATATTCCCTTGGGAATTTTTATAAACATACATATAAATATTAGCACCAAGTGAAATGACTCCTCTTTTTGTCTGAATGCTTTAAAGCTACACTTAAAGGAAAACAAGGAGGGCCAAGGGTCCAGCTAAGCTTTCCTTTCTGCACAGTCCCCCTTCTCCATTCCCTACACTGTATTTCAGAACAATATCATTTTCTCTTAGATTGTTTACAGTAAAAATGATGAAAAACGCCTATTATAAGTCAGTTGTTCTCTCAACAATGTAGATGGCTATCATGTAGCTGGCTATTATTATTTCCATTTCACAACTGAGGAAATAGTACAGAGAAGTTAAGTGTTGCCAAAGGTCACCCAGCTAAAGTAAGTGGTAGAAACCTCTGGCCTCTAGTCTGTCTTCCTAACCACTACACACTCGCAATACATAATCTCCAAGTGCTATTTCAGGTAACCACCAATCCTCAGCTGCCTTGTTGAAAAATTTCGCCAACCCACAGGACAACCTGAAAGAGTAGGTGCTTAGATTTGTACCTAGTAACCTCCTTTGTCTTTATTCAAGGGGTTCAACCAGGAATGCATATCACACAAACAATGTTGATCAACTCATATCCTGAAAATTTGGAATTAGAGCAATAGAAGATGAGTCAGTCAAAGGAAGCTGCAGTGAGAAATTTTAAGAGGGCTAGGGTAGGTTTACTGCACTGCTGTGCCAAAGCCATGCGCAAAATGCAGTTGTGGAAGGGCAGAAACCTAGGGTGGAAAGAGGAATGCATTCTGTGCCACACATAATCTCTTGACTTAAGTATTTTTGCTTATCTTTCAGAAAGATTATAGCAATTTACACTCTCTACAACTGTTTGATAGTTCCCTTACCTTCATTAAAGCCAGATTTTTCTTTTTGTTGTTGTTTATGTCATTTGTTTGGTTAAAATGATATTTATTTTGTTTCTATGTTTGGGATTAATGGTGAGTTGAATATCTTCTATATTTTTCTATTTTCTTTATCACTTCTCTTTCTCATTTTCTGAAACTTCTGTTTATGTCTTTCTTTCTATTGTTTTGATCTTTCTTTCCCCAGTTTTGAGATATAATTGATGTATAACTTTGTATTCATTTAAAGTGTACAACATAATGCTTTGATATATGTATATATTGCAGAATAGTTACCACAATAAGTTGAGTTAAAATCTATCACCTTATCCACTTACAGGGTTTTTTCTTCTTATGATGAGAACTTGTCAGATCTACTCTCTTATTAACTTTGAAATAAACAAATCAATTTTGGTAACTATAGTTGCCATGCTGTATATTATATCCCCAGAACTTATCTATCTTATAACTATGAGTTTGTACACTTTCATGCATTTCCTCTAGTAATATATAAGAGTTCCTGGTTTATTGACAACATGGTAACTTTTTATCTGTCATGTTTACATATGTTTTTTCCTAGCTTACTTACATCTAGTTGATTTTTTTGCCTCTTATTTTATCCCTTCTGGTATCACTATAGGAAAGCTGTTTCCAAAATCCAAATATAATCATGAGTCTCTCCTATTTTAAAAATGTTCAATAGCTCTCTATTCGGGGAAGGCAATGGCACCCCACCCCAGTACTTTTGCCTGGAAAATCCCATGGACGGAGGATCCTGGTGGGCTCCAGTCCATGGGGTCGCTAGGGGTCGGACACGACTGAGCGACTTCACTTTCACTTTTCACTTTTCACTTTCATGCATTGGAGAAGGAAATGGCAACCCACTCCAGTGTTCTTGCCTGGAGAATCCCAGGGACGGGGGAAGCCTGGTGGCCTTCCGTCTATGGGGTCACACAGAGTCGGACACGACTGAAGTGACTTAGCAGCAGCAGCAACAGCTCTCTATTACTCACCAGTTAAAAATTGTGAAGGCAGTGGACTGACATACAAAGCTCTTCACTGCCTGATTGCTGCCTCTCTGACTGCATCCTTCTCTACCTCCAATAATATTTATTTTTAACATTTGATTTTAGTGGTATAAAGCATATGTGCATGTGTGCTAAGTCACTTCAGTTGTGTCTGGCCCCTTGCAACCCTATGGACTGTAGCCCGCCAGGCTCCTCTATTCATTGGATTCTTTAGGCAAGAATACTGGAGTGGGTTGCCAGGCCCTCCTCCAAGGGATCTTCCTGACCCAGGTATGGAACCCACGTCTCCAACAGCTCTTGCACTGCAGGAGGATTCTTTACTATTGCCACCTGGGAAGCCCCATAGAACATACCTGTAGAGTTAAATGATTCTATGTGTCTTACTACTTCTGTCTTTCCTTCCTTCTCCTTGTTTCTACTCCCTAGGGCCATGTTTTTTTTTTTTTTTTTTTAATGCTTTTCATTGTTCCTATGTTTCTTTTACTGTTTACAAATACATTCTTATCCTTCCTTTTAGAAAATTGTACATTCCCTATACTCAGTGCACTGTCTCTCCCTCCAGTGTAGGTGAGTGATTGTTGCTTAGTTGCTAAGTGATGTCCGACTCTTTTGTGACCCCATGGATTGTACCCTGCCAGCAGCTCTGTTTCTGGGATTTCCCAGGCAAGAATACTGGAGTGGATTGCCATTTCCTTCTCCAGGGGATCATCCCGACCCAGGGATTGAACCTGCACTTCCTACTTGGCAGGCAGATTCTTTACCACTGAGCCACCAGGGAAGCCCACAGTTAAGCACTAATGTTGTTCTGATCAGTACTACTTGGTTCTTGCATTATTATGCACATGTACATTTTATTTACAGCTGAACCATTCTGTTTTCATGGAGTTAGTCTCAATTTTTATTTGCTTGATTTTCTGAGTACTCATCACCAGTTCATTTACAAATGCTTTGTTAGAAATCTTAATCTCTTTTCAGTGTTTAAACATCTCAGTATATCTCTTCAGCTCATTTCTTTTTCCTTTGAGGTATCCCTTTGGAGCTTTCTGACTCCCTGCTCCAATATGTACTGATTGCTCCAAGGGCCTGCTGCACATCTGTTCTCATGGAATTATTACTCAATGCAAGTTCATGTGGCCAACACACAGTGAGTCCCAACAAACAGAAATGTTTGAGTTTGGAGCAGAGAAAGGTTTATTGCAAGGCCATACAAGGAGATGGGTGGTTTGTGCCCCCAAACTCCCTGAATCCCTCAAAGGGACTTGTCAGAGCATTTTTTTTAAAGCAAGATGAGGGAGAGGCATAGTTAGCTCTTGCAAACTTCTTGGGGTCAGAACCCTTTGTTCTTGTAGCTGTCTATATAGGTCAGGACACGATGTTTTTGTAAACCTCCATCAAGACAAATGTTATTCTCTGTTCTGCAGCTTTTTCTCTCTATATGAACGAACACTTAAAGGTCATAACCCTGAGAATAGGCTATCCTATATATTTCAGACTATAGGCAACATTCTTTTACAAAAGGTGCAGAGCCCCCTTTTACAAAAGGTCTAAGCCCGGGGAACAAAGCACAAAGGTTAAAGTAACAGGAAGAGATTTAACATGAAGTCAGATTTGTTCTTCCCTGCTCCAGGAGCTACCTTTACCCTCGTCATTTGGATTCCTCTTTCCTTTCTCCTCTGTTGAATCCCTTGCTTTCTTGATCCTATATCTTCATCTCTCTTGGTTTATTTTTGTTTAGTCAGTGAAGTGGTTTTGCAATTGTTTCCCCAAATATAGTGCATATATTTAAAATCTTAATTCTGTCATCACATTTGATTGATATTGCAGCTAAGTATAGAATACCAATTTGGAAATCATTCAAATAGTTTTATAGATTCCTAAAATATTTTAAAACATTTCTAACACATCTGAAAAGCTGAATGCCATTTTTATTTCTCAAGCCGGCTTCGCTTTATGTGTGAAAGGAGGGACCAGAGACAAAGCAACATCCGCTGGATCATGGAAGAAAACAGAAAACGCGCCAAGCCGACGGGGCAAAACTGAATAGGGGCGAGAACTGTCGAAAAAGAGCAAAAGAAAAAGGCTGCACAAAAGAGAAAATGCTGGACTGGAAGAAAAAGAAAGGCCGGAGAAAACCTCAGATTCAGAGACACACATGGAGAAAGTGAAGAGGGGCTAAAGCCTCTTGAGAAGGAAGGGAGGGGGGGAGGACCTGTATCTTTCTCTCTGGATATATCAGTATCTTCTCTCTTTTGTTGTGAATTTCCTGAGACATTGTGATATGTGTCTTGATGTATGTTATGGGAGTTCTTGGTTAGTACTTTTAACCTGGACTCTCTTGTTTTTTAATTCTAGAGAACCAATTGGAATCGTGAATAGACCTTTTCTTTAAATTACTTTCTCTGTGTATAAAACTATTTATATTGCAAAGTGAAATTTTAAAAACCATTCATTGAGATAGCTGACAACGCTCCCCACCTCAAAAACAAAACAAAGCAGAGAAAAATATCACCACTAACAACCTGGGGCTATTATTTTCCCTTGTACCTATATCTGTTACTCCCTTTTGTTATAATGATTTTTGCTGTTTATTTTTCTGCTCAGACAACGGGTAGTTTGAGGGTGAAAGTGAAAGTGAAAATCGCTCAGTTGTGTCCGACTCTTTGCGACTCCATGGAGTTTACAGTCCATGGACTTCTCCAGGCCAGAATACTGGAGTGGGTAGCTTTTCCCTTCTCTAGGGATCTTCCCAACCCAGGGATCGAACCCAGGTCTCCCGCATTGCAGGCAGATTCTTTATCAGTTGAGCCACAAAGGAAGCCCAGTTTGAGGGTAGAGACTTTATTAAGCAAAATAAAAAAAAAAAATAAAGTCTATTTTATCTGAAAAAAAAAATAAAAATAAATAATAAACAAGTGCATCCCTAATTCTTTTACATATTTGTCTTATTGAAAGAAATTCAGTATTTTTGAGAAAAAGGAAGTGCCTGTTATAAAACAGTAAGTACTACAAAAAAGAAAAGCACAACCTGCTCTGTTTCTTAGTGGAGTGGGTAAGCTGTAGTGATGCTGTGGGTAGCCAAGTGGCTGTGAGCAACTGACAGGTTCCTGCTGCTGGATTAAAAGAGCAGAGGTTTGCTGGCTTCTATTTGCCTTAGCTTGAGTGCAGCAGAGATGGAAATCTGATTTCCCGAGGAGAACGTCTTTCCCGTGACACTAGCAGGAAGCAGATCTTTCCATTAAAATGGATAGGTTGCTGAAGGACATAAATAAATAGCTCCTTATGTGAGTGAAAGAAAGCAAAGTGAAACTTGAAGACTAAAGGCAGGCAATCTAGAGGAATCAGCAGAAAAACTAGTGAGTATTTTAATACCTTGTTTCAGGAAGAATTGCTCATCAGTAGTGTCAGAACTCTCTTGCATGTATTTAAAGGACTTAAAACATACCTGTCATTCTCCCAAGCCACACTATATATTACCGCTAAAGAAATCTTCTGTTTTTGAATTATATAACTTATTTACAAAATCTAGAAAGGAATTGTGCCCAATTCCAAAGGATACCTACATATTAAGTGATGACAACTCGTATCGATGCTGGGATTCCCAGTAGTAGACTTAGCATGTTTGTTCTCCTTAACACTATGAAAGAAAAAAGGGGCGGGGGGGAATATGGGAAAAAAACAAGTGACATCAATAAATTAATATATTGATGTTTTACCAAGCAACCCAAGAACAAGCTCAATGAGTGGTTCAAAACAAAAGGTTTACACATAAATTAATTGAGTCAGTTCTCTTTTAAGACATGCATTTATTTTCATAACAGTTCAGTTCAGTCTCTCAGTCATGTCTGACTCTTTGCGACCCCATGGACTGCAGCATGCCAGGCCTCCCTGTCCATCATTAACTCTTGGAGCTTACTCAAATTCATGTCCATTGAGTTGGTGATGCCATCCAACCATCTTATCTTCTGTTGTCCCCTTCTCCTGCCTTCAGTCTTTCCCAGCATCAGGGTCTTTTCCAATGAGTCAGTTCTTTGCATCAGGTGGCCAAAGTATTGGAGTTTCAGCTTTAACATCAGTCCTTCCAATGAATATTCAGGATTGATTTCCTTTAGGATGGACTGGTTGGATCTCCTTGCTGTCCAAGGGACAGTGTATTTATTTTCATAATAGTGTATAATAATGGCCATAAACAAGTATTTTTAGAATATCACAGTTTATAAAACACTTTCATATATATCATCTCACTCAGCCCTTACAGGTTAAATAACACTTCAGATTATTTACAGATTCTGTTATTATCCTTCTTTCAATGATTATAAACTAAAGTCAGAGACATTAAGTGTTTTTCCATGTTCACACAACCAATAAGTTGTTAATATTGTATCAATTACTTTTCAAGCCTTTTCTACTAAACCATCACTGAGGTAATATGTGTTGTTTCATTTAATTCTTATATGCTGTCTCTGATTGAATAGTAAAAACAGTTTATTTTGCTGAGAGTTGTAATAAGCATAGTCTCCCTCCTCCTCCTTTTTCTTTTTTTAAAAATTTTATTTTATTTTTAAACTTTACAATGTTGTATTGGTTTTGCCATACATCAACATGAATCCGCCACAGGTATACACGTGTTCCCCATCCTGAACCCTCCACCCTCCTCCTCCCCGTACCATCTCTCTGAGTCATCCCAGTGCACCAGACCCAAGCATCCAGTATCGTTCATCAAACCTGGACTGGCGACTCGTTTCATATATGATATTATTCATGTTTCAATGCCATTCTCCCAAATCATCCCACCCTCTCCCTCTCCCACAGAGTCCACAAGACTGTTCTATACATCAGTGTCTCTTTTGCTGTCTCGTATAAAGGGTTATTGCTACCATGTTTCTAAATTCCATATATATGCATTAGTATACTGCATTGGTGTTTTTCTTTCTGGCTTACTTCACTCTGTATAACAGGCTCCAGTTTCATCCACCTCATTAGAACTGATTCAAATGTATTCTTTTTAATGGCTGAAGTAATACTCCATTGTATATATGTACCACAGTCTCCCTCCTCCTCCTCTTTCTATTTTCACCTTTCATCTTCTGAGACATGACTGCTTCTGAGTAAACCTGACATTGGATTTCCCCATTGCAGTCTGTTCCCCACAAAGATCTTGCATGCTAGTGAGCTTGAGTGTGGGAACTACACTCTGGGAACTAGAGACATAGGTTATTCCCCTGAAGTTACTGGCAGAGTATTTCTGGGCTCTGTGTTTGTACATCAGTGTGTAGATTAGTTCCTACTATGGATTATAAGGGGAAGAAACAAAATTTACTAAACCAGCAATGGAAGAAAAAGAGACAAAGGGGCATTGAGGTGTGGGAGCTAGGTGTTCCCTTTGTGAATCTTGTCATCACTGTCACCCTCTCACCACATATGAGAGAGGATCCCAAGCTGACTTTTTACAAATGTCAGTGTCATCATTAAATAAAATAAATTTTTTTCTCTTGGACTTTTACATAAAGACTTCCAAGTAATACAAATTAAATTGCTCTTTTAATTTTCTTCATATCTAATAGAATATAGTACACTAGTGGAGAAGGAAATGGCAACCCACTGCAGTGTTCTTGCCTGGAGAATCCCAGGGAAGGCAGAGCCTGGTGGGCTGCCATCTATGGGGTCGCACAGAGTCGGACACGACTGAAGCAACTTAGCAACAGCAACAGCAACAACAGTACATTAGTATATGTCAGCTGATACATTATTCATATGATTTACAGTGTATCATATATGGTTTTTTATGCATGCATGCTTGTTTGTGTTTCTGAATGTCCCCAGAGTCTGCCTCCTTGTTTCTCATACATGCTGCAGTTGGTTTGTTGTTCCTCCACACAGGGAATAATGAGTGAGCAAATTACAGGAAAGACGTTAAACAGCTGTTTGGGTTAAACTTTCTTAGCCTAATTGGCAGAAAATGACTAGTCTCACAACATGCAGAAGAGGAAGTGTTGTTAAGTGAAAAAATTCTGGAGGGATGTTTGGATAATCTGCATTTCTAGTTTGTAAATACCATGGGTCAGATATTACAGTTGGTGGCTACTGCTGTGTCTGTATACAGCAGCGTCCAGGTGTGGCTGTAGAAGGGTGTGCTTACTAGAGACCAATTATAACAGAGAGAAGATCTTAACCTCTCCTGCTGTTGCTCCCTGGTTCCTGGCATGAAGCACTGATAAATTAGTCTGCAAGCTTAAGATTCTTAGAAGCAGACCCCACAGAATACCCACAGGCTTTGAAACTCTCCTATAGTGACCTGGTTATTTCCCTTGCCTTGCCTCTGTTTAAGGTCCAGAATTAACCCACATACTATAACACTGAGCAGCAGGGTTTTCTCATTGAGTTAACTGAAACGTAACTGAAAATGCAAGACTGTGTCTCTTACAGAAGGGCGAGGTTTTTTATTGTAGTATTTTAGTACTCATCATAAGAGTGAAGAAGGATGGTCTGCTGATGTCTAATGCATGGGCAACCTCCTGCAAATTCTAGTTTCCAAGGGCTTCTGAAATATTTCAGGGAAGAGTATGGAATGGAGGTTAAGAACACATACTTTAGAGTCAGACTGCCTGAGTTTATAACCTTAGAAAAGTGTTGTCTCTCTCTCTTCTCATTTGTAAAATGTGGAGAAAAATAATTCATTCCTCATAGATGAAAATCATTACTTTGAACATATCTCATAGTTAAAATGCAGTATGAGTAGTATTTAGAAGTATGGGCTTTGAACCTTCTACTGGGATTAAATGCAGGCTTCTCTACTTGTTACTTCTGTGACCTTGGGCAAGTCGCTCAATCTTTCAGTGCCTCAGTTTTCTCATGTGTGAAATGAGAATAAAAATGGTATCTATTTCATGAGTGGTCGAGCATAAAAAGTGACAACTAAGTCAAAACTCTCCCTTCTCACTTTTACTAAGATATAATAATTGACATACAACACTGTTTTAGTTTAAGGTATATAACATGATGATTTGATATATGTATATACTGCAAAATGATTATTACAGCAAGATTAATATCCATAACTTGATATGTACAATTCCTTGTAATGAGAACTTTTAAGATCTACTCTCTCATTGTTTTTGTTCAGTTGCCCAGTCGTGTCTGACTGTTTGTGACCCCACAGACTACAGCACACCAGGCCTCCTTGTCCCTCACCATCTCCTGGAGTTTGCCCAAGTTCATGTTCATTGCATAGAGGATGCCATCCAGCCATCTCATCCTCTGACACCCTCTTCTCCTTCTGCCCTCAGTCTTTTCCAGCATCAGGGACTTTTCCAATGAGTTGTCTGTTTGAGTCAGATGACCAAAATACTGGAGCTTCAGCTTCACATCAGTCCTTCCAGTGAAAATTCAAGGTTGATCTCCCTTAAGATTGACTGGTTTGACTTTCAGGAATCTTCTCCAGCACCACAGCTTGAAGGCATCAATTCTTTGGCATTCTGCCTTCTTTATGCTCCAGCTCTCACAACCAAATGTGACCAGTGGGAAGACCATAGCCTTGACTATACAGACCTTTGTTGATAGTGTAATGTCTCTGCTTTTCAACACACTGTCTAGGTTTATCATTGTTTTCCTGCCAAGAAGCAGTTGTCTTCTGATTTCATGGCTGCACTCACCATCTGCCATGATTTTGGAGCCCAAGAAGAGGAAATCTGTCACTACTCCCACCATTCCCCCTTCTATTTGCCATGCAGTAATGGGGCCGGATGCCACGATCTTAGTTTGTTTGTTTGTTTGTTTTGATATTTAGCCTTAAGCTAACTCTTTTACTCTCCTCCTTCACCCTCATCAAGAGGCTCTTTAGTTCCTTTTCACTTTGTGCCATTAGAGTGGTATCGTCTGCATATCTGAAATTGTTGATGTTTCTCTCGCTATCTTGATTCCAGCTCACAACTCCTCTAGATGGCATTTCTCATGATGTGCTCAGCTTATAGGTTAAACAAACAGGGTGACAGCAGACAACCCTGTCATACTCCTTTCTCAATCTGGAACCAGTCGGTTATTCCAGATAGACTTCTAACTATTGCTTCTTGACCCGAATACAGGTTCCTCAGGAGACAGGTAAGATGGTCTTGTATTCGCATCTCTCTAAGAGCTTTCCACAGTTTGTCATGATCCACAGAGTCAAAGGGCTTTACAGTAGTTGATGCTGCTGCTGCCCGCTTCGCGCCCGGCCCGGGCCATTCCTTCTCCAATGCAGAAGTGAAAGTGAAAGTGAGTCGTCGTCGGTCCGCTTGCGACCCCATGGACTGGAGCCTCCGGTCCTCGTCCGGGACGGGGGGGGGTGCCCCCCCGGTGATGAAGAGAGATAAATGTTTTTCTGAAATTCCTTTGCTACTCTCTTAGAAATATTCAAATATATATTGCTAACAATCATCTCTGTATTTACATTGCATCCCTGACTTTATCTTATAAGTGGAAACTTGTACCTATGACCATCTTCATCTAATTCCCCTAAATTCCAATACTCTCCGCTGGCAACTACAAATATGATTTATTTCTACAAGGTTTTTTGTTTTTTTGTTTTGTTTTTTTCTGTTTTGTTTTTTAGATTACAAGTATAACTGAAATCATATAGCATTTGACTTTCTCTGTTTGACTTATTTCACCTAGCAGAAAGAGAAAAATAAATACCATATTCTAACACATATTATATGGAATCTAGAAAAATGGTACTGAAGAATTTATTTATAGGGCAACAATGGAGAAACAGACATAGAGAATAGACTTATGACATCGGGAGAGGGGAGGAGAGGGTGAGATGTATGGAAAGAGTAACATGGAAACTTACATTACCATATGTAAAATACATAGCTAATAGGAATTTGCTGTATGGCTCAGGAAACTCAAACAGGGGCTCTGTATCAACCTAGAGGGGTGGGATTGGGAGGGAAATGGGAGGGAGTTTCAAAAGGGAGGGGATATATGTATACCTATTATGGCAGAAAGTGAAGAGGAACTAAAAAGCCTCTTGATGAAAGTGAAAGTGGAGAGTGAAAAGGTTGGCTTAAAGCTCAACATTCAGAAAACGAAGATCATGGCATCTGGTCCCATCACTTCATGGGAAATAGATGGAGAAACAATGGAAACAGCGTCAGACTTCATTTTTCTGGGCTCCAAAATCACTGCAGATGATGACTGCAGCCATGAAATTAAAAGGCACTTACTCCTTGGAAGGAAAGTTATGACCAACCTAGATAGCATATTCAAAAGCAGAGACATTACTTTGCCAACAAAGGTTCGCTTAGTCAAGGCTATGGTCTTTCCTGTGGTCATGTATGGATGTGAGAGCTGGACTGTGAAGAAGGCTGAGCGCCGAAGAATTGATGCTTTTGAGCTGTGGTGTTGGAGAAGACTCTTGAGAGTCCCTTGGACTGCCGGAGATCCAACCAGTCCATTCTGAAGGAGATCAGCCCTGGGATTTCTTTGGAAGGAATGATGCTAAAGCAGAAACTCCAGTATTTTGGCCACCTCATGCGAAGAGTTGACTCATTGGAGAAGACTCTGATGCTGGGAGGGATTGAGGGCAGGAGGAGAAGGGGACGACAGAGGATGAGATGGCTGGATGGCATCACTGACTCGATGGATGTGAGTCTGGGTGACCTCTGGGAGCTGGTGATGGACAGGGAGGCCTGGCGTGCTGTGGTTCATGGGGTCGCAAAGAGTCGGACACGACTGAGCGACTGATCTGATCTGATCTGATTACTGATTAATGTTGAGATTTGACAGGAAACAGCAAAATTCTGTAAAGCAATTATCCTTCAATCAAAAATAAATTAATAAAAAAAAATACCCTCTGAGTCCTCCATGTCATTGCAAATGGCGGGATTTTCTCCTTTCATATGGCTGAATAGTATTTCATTGTCTACAAGTATACCTTGATTTGGGCTTCCCAGGTGGTGCTAGTGGTAAAGAATCTACCTACAATACAGGAGACATAATGAGATGTGAGTTTGATCCCTGAGTTGGGAAGATCCCCTGGAGAAGGAAATGCAACCCACTCCAGTATTCTTGCCTAGAGAATGCCATGGACAGAAGAGCCTGGTGGGCTGCAGTCCATGGGGTTGCAAAGAGTTGGACCACAAGTGAAGCGATTTAGCATGCACGCATACTTTGTTTTGTTGAGCTTTACAGATCAGATCAGATCAGTCGCTCAGTCGTGTCCGACTCTTTGCAACCCCATGAATCGCAGCACGCCAGGCCTCCCTGTCCATCACCAATTCCTGGAGTGCACTGAGACTCATATCCATTGAGTCAGTGATGCCATCCAGCCATCTCATCCTCTGTCGTCCCCTTCTCCTCTTGCCCCCAATCCCTCCCAGCATCAGTCTTCTCCAATGAGTCAACTCTTCACATGAGGTGGCCAAAGTATTGGACTTTCTGCTTTAGCATCATTCCTTCCAAAAAATCCCAGGGCTGATCTCCTTCAGAATGGACTGGTTGGATCTCCGTGCAGTCCAAGGGACTCTCGAGAGTCTTCTCCAACACCACAGTTTAAAAGCATCAATTCTGTGCTCAGCCTTCTTCACAGTCCAGCTCTCACATCCATACATGACCACTGGAAAAACTATAGCCTTGACTAGACAAATCTTTGTTGGCAAAGTGATGTCTCTGCTTTTGAATATGCTATCTAGATTGGTCATAACTTTCCTTCCAAGGAGTAAGCGTCTTTTAATTTCATGGCTGCAGTCACCATCTGTAGTGATTTTGGAGCCCAGAAAAATAGTCTGACACTGTTTCCACTGTTTCCCCATCTATTTGCCATGAAGTGATGGGACCGGATGCCATGATCTTCATTTTCTGAATGTTGAGCTTTAAGCCAACTTTTTCACTCTCCACTTTCACCTTCATCAAGAGGCTTTGTAGTTCCTCTTCACTTTCTGCCATAATTTTCCACAAATTGAAGGTTTGTGGTAACCCTGCACTGAGTTAGTCTATAGGCATTTGCTCATTTTTACCAACAGCATTTGCTCATTTCATTTCTGTATCACATTTTGGTAATTTTTGAAATATTTCTAACTTTTCACTATTTTTTATAAAGGAATAATTCATTTCATTGGTCTTCACTTTATTATGCCTTACAAATGCTGCATTATTTACAAAAATGAAAGTTTGTGGCAACCCTCCATTGTCAGATGATGATTATAATTTTTTTTTTAGCAATTAAGTATTTTTAGTTAAGATATGCATATTGCTTTTTTAAAAAAAATATTTATTTGGCTGGACCAGGTCTTAGTTAAGGCACACAGGATCTTTGATTTTCATTGTGACATACAGAATCTTTAGTTGTAGCATGTGAACTATTATTAATAGTTATGGCATGTGGGATCTTGGAGAAGGCAATGGTACCCCACTCCAGTACTCTTGCCTGGAAAATCCCATGGATGGAGGAGCCTGGTAGGCTGCAGTCCATGGGGTCGCTAGGAATCAGACACGACTGAGTGACTTCACTTTCACTTTTCACTTTTCACTTTCATGCATTGGAGAAGGAAATGGCAACCCACTCCAGTGTTCTTGCCTGGAGAATCCCAGGGATTGGGGAGCCTGATGGGCTGCCGTCTATGGGGTCACACAGAGTCGGACACGACAGAAGCGACTTAGCAGTAGCAGTAGTAGCAGTGGGATCTAGTTCAAACCTGACCCCCTGCATTGAGAGCACAGAGTCTGTCACTAGACCACCAGGGAAATCCCTGTGTATTGCTTTTTGAAAGCTTAGTGCTACTGCACACTTAATAGACTATAGTGTAAGCATAACTTTTATATGCACTGATAAACCAAAAATCATCATGTGACTCACTTTATTGCAATATTTGCTTTATTGTGCTTCTAGAACCAAACCTACAATATCTCCAAGATATCTCTATGTATACACCACTATTTCTTATTCCATTTTTCTGTCAATGGACACCTAAGTTGTTTCTATATCTTGGTTACTGTAAACAGTGATGTAATGAGCATGAGAATATAGATGTTTCTTTGGGGCATGTAGCTGAGCCAAAAATCATATAACAGCCCCTGGCACATTGGTGCTCAATGATTATTAGCCATTACTGTTAACTATTTATTCATAGAATGACCATATATTTTATCATCCATGTTGGAACATCTCTGGAGGTTGAAAGGGGGCACTATGAATAATTATGCAGGAACAACAGAAATTAACAAGGACCGTCCCATAGCAAACAGAAATATACCCTTTTTACTGAGCCATAAGTAAAGCACCCTGGTATCATCTTGGGATTCTTAGACTATTTCCAAGTAGCAAGTTTATCCCATTTACCTTTCTCCAAGTCTTTGACTCACTAAAAAGACAGCACTTCTCTGAGACGAATTTTGGTGCTCTTTCATTTTCCTTACTTTTCAGGAGCTTGGTGTCTATTACCATTTATAGCTTCTCTTCTGAAAGTGAAAGTTGCTCAGTTGTATCCGACTCTTTGCAACCCCATTGACTATACAGTCCATTGAATTCTCCAGGCCAGAATACTATAGTGAGTAGCCTTTCCCTTCTTTAGGGGAATCTTTCCAACCCAGGGATCGAACCCAGGTCTCCCGCATTACAGGTGGATTCTTTACTAGTTGAGCCACAGGGAAGCCCTCTCTTCTATATATCTTTAATAATTGCTAATGCTGTCCACATTTTCCTTAGAATTGTTGTCCTTGGGTTGCTCAGTCATGTCCAACTTTTTGCGACCTCATGGACTGCAGTGTGCCAGGCTTCCCTGTCTTTCACCAGCTCCCAGGGTATGCTCAATCATGTCCATTGAGTCAGTGATGCCATCAATCCATCTCATCCTCATCCATACCCCCTTCTCCTCCTGCCCCCAATCTTTACCAGCATCAAGGTCTTTTCTAATGTGTTGGCTCTTCACAGCAGGTGGCCAAAGTATTGGAACTTCAGCATCAGTCCTTCCAATAAATATTTAGAGCTGATTTCCTTTAGAATTGACTGGTTTTATAGTAGTGTATATATATATCAAGCCCGATCTCCCAATTTTCCCCATATGTACAGAACTATAAAATTAAATTTGTCTCATATATATACACTTGCTGTTCAGTTGCTTAGTATCTGACTGTTTGTGATCCCATGGACTGTAGCATGCCAGGCTCCTCTGTCCTCCTCTGTCTTCAGGAGTTTGCTCAAATTCATGTCATTTGAGTAGGTGGTGATGCTATCTAACCATCTCATCCTCTGCCGCCCTTTTCTCGTATTGCCTTACATCTTTCCCAGCATCAGGGTCTTTTCCAGTGGGTTAGCTCTTTACATCAGGTGGCCAAAGTACTAGAGCTTCAGCCTAAAATAGGTAACTATTGGGACCTACTTTACAGCACCAGGAACTCTACTCAATGATCTGTAGTGACCTAAATGGGAAAGGAATCTAAAAAAAGAGGGGCTTATGTATAATTGATTCACTTTGCAGATTCACTGTATAGCAGAAACTAACACAACATTGTAAAGCAACCATTGTTGTTGTTCTTCAGTCACTTAGTTGTGTCCAACTCTTTGTGACAGCAGCACTCTAGGCTTCCCTGTCCTTCACCATCTCCTGGAGTTTGTGCAAACTCATGTCTATTGAGTCAGTGATGCCTTCCAACCATCTGATCCTCTATCATCCCCTTTTCCTCCTGCCTTCAGTATTTCCCAGCATCAAAAAGCAACCATACTCTGTTAAAAAAAAAAAAAAAAGAATTAAAACCAGTGAATTTAGGAAAAAAAAAAACAACTCACAGTCAAATCCTAAATAAGTTTATTCTTGCACATTTTTCTTCTTCCTTCAAAAATAACTTTCAAAGATATCAGAAGGGCAAAATAATACAACTTGCATTTGTGGTGTCCCCTCCATCTGCTATACCCAGGATAGTCCTCAGATGGCTCACCAGAGGAGGAGTGGGAGGGTATGAAGTGAAGATAGTGTGTGTGCACAGGCTCCGTGCAGAGCTTTCTGAATCCTGTTAGAACCTTTCCCCATTTTAAAGGTGAATCAGTGAGGAGTGTGGGCTGGAATTAGACATGTCCCAATTGATCTTCAACTTTACCTCTATGATGATGTCTTTTATTATTAATAACTAATGCTGGCTTACCTGCTTATCTTCTTTATGAGTTTGAAATTTTTGGAGAAGGGGCTGAATAATCAATATCCAATCCATTATGAGGTTCTAGTATAGAACTCTCAGCACTTTCTCCAAATTGAGCAGAAGTTCCTAGTGAGCTTCAGGATTAAATTTGCCTATTTGGAGCTAGAATCCACACATATTTTCTTAGAACAGCCTAGATCATAATGTAATTAGTTAGAGATGCCTAAAGCCTGGTCCAAGATAGTGAAGAACAAGGAAGCCTGGTGTGCTGCAGTTCTTGGGGTCACAAAGAGTCGGATATGACTTAGCAACTGAACAACAATGAAAGATCCTGGTCCACATGAGTAGATTAATAAATACATATTGTTACACAGAAATTCTTGATTAACCTGTTGGTGGCTTTCCAGGTGGCACTAGTGGTAAGGAACCTGCTTGCCAATGCAGGAGATTCAAGAGATATGGTTTCAGTCTCTGTTTCAGGAAGATTCCTTAGAGGAGGAAATGGCACCCCACTCCAGTTTCCTTGCCTGGACAATTCCATGGACAGAGGAGCCTGGTGGGCTACAGTCCATGGGGTTGCATAAAGAGTCGACATGACTGAGCATGCGCACACTATGGCTGGTGTATGCTTTGGTCCTCCTAAATGTTTTTTAAAGTGTTGACTAAGGATATTCTGCATTATAGTTGCCTGGGTAGGTTTTTTTCTATCTTATCACAAGACAGAATAATCAGAATAACCAGAGATTAGTCCTGGAATTCTGCACTTTATCAAGACCCTCATGAAATTCTTATGCTAAATAGTGTTGAGAACCAACACAATAAGATGATAATTTCCATACTTAAAAAATACACTGAATGACATCACTATTAATGGTAATAATAATAATGTCTAAATTTTATTGAGTACTTGTTAGGTACTTAGTAATGGTAGTAAGATCTGTTACTACACTGTAATTTCACAGGTGTAATATTATGAGGATTAGAAATTAACAGACTTGACTGAAAGACACTACACAGCAATGAAGTACAATTATCCCTTTATGTCCATGATATTGTAGAGTGATTTAGTAGCAGAATTGAAAACTGAATCCAGGAAATTATTTTTCTTCCACCAAGGCTTAATAGAATGACTTCCATGAATAAAGATAAAACGTGATATTTAATACCCAGCTCCCAACATTATCTCATTTTTAACTGCTTTCTCCTCATTTTATGGGACTTCCTCATATAAACGGCCAATTACTCCATGGCTTCTCATCCTTTTGTATTTCCCATGGAGAAGAAATGTATTTGTATGGTTTAAAAAAAAACTCAATTTTTTGTCAGCATTCTCTCATTACTGCCACTTGCATGGCACAAAGGACTTATTCAATCATTAAAGTGTGAACCTTCCAACTCATTATTGTCTGATTCATAGTGAATAATTCATGAATGTGTGAACCAACCTAGACAGCATATTAAAAAGCAGAGACATTACTTTTCTGACAAAGGTCTAATCAAAGCTATGGTTTTTCCAGTAGTCATGTGTGGATGTGAGAGTTGGACTATAAAAAAATTGAGTACCAAAGAACTGATGCTTTAGAACTATGGTGTTAGAGAAGACTCCTGAGAGGCCCTTGGACTACAAGATGAAACTAGTCAATCCTAAAAGAAATCAGTCCTGAATATTCACTGGAAAGACTGATGCTGAAGCTGAAACTCCAATACTTTGGCCACTTGATGAGAAGAACTAACTGGAAAAGACCCTGATGCTGGGAAAGGTTGAAGGCAGAAGGAGAAGGGAACAGCAGAGGATGAGATGGTTGGATGGCATCACTGAATCAATGGACATGAGTTTGAGTTAGCTCTGGGAGTTGGTGATGGACAGGGAAGCCTGGTGCTCTGCAGTAGATGGAGTCACAAGTGTTGGACATACCTGAGTGACTAAACTAACTGAACTTTCCAATGGTAATGAACCAACCAACTCATGATGATGAAACTATCAAAGACCTAGAATGTTGACAATAGATTTAATTTACTTAAATCTTCTTCCTTTTATGTATTTCCATAACTTAATTTGTCTCTCTTATTTTTGTCAACTTTTATCCTAAATTTGTATGCCTTAATAAGAAATTATTTAATTTTAACTATTTAAAAATCCAACAAAATTATTACAGACTCATAAAATATCTTATTTAGTTAATATTAATGTACTGTATTTCATCCCTGTTATTGTGGGTACCTTAGTTTTCTTTTCACTGCAGGATTAAACTGCATTATTGGAGTATATGAAAATTTTAATTTCATTCTTTCTGCAATAGGCATCTTTTTAATATTTATAGTTTTGCTCTATTACATACATTGTTTCCATAAATATACATGCATTTTTCTCCTGTTATGCATGTGCACCAAAGTTCCTCAGGAACAGAAGTTCTGGGTCATAGTATATACCTATATTCAAATTTATCTAAAAATACCACACTACTTTCTGCCAGCAACATGTAAAAGACCTTGTTTATTTCTTCTATTTATCTTAGTAATGTCTGATTTTAATTAGAGAATCTCTAATCTCTCCCAAAATGGTATAAGAAAATTGAAAAACTTTTCCTCTAGTCATTCTCTCTATATTATATATTGTTATTATCTATATTTTTAATAATTTTCTCTTAAAGATATCTCTTGTATGTTGCTAATTCATAGTGGCAGTGTAAGGTACAAATGAAGAGCATAGATTCCCTAGGTTCAAATTCTGGATCTTCTATTTGCCAGCTATGACTTCTTAGGCAACTTGCTTTTTCTACTTTGGCCTGGTTTTTCAATCTGTTAGTGAGGATATTATACTAATTATCCCATATATTTGTTATGAGAATTAAACTAATTAATATATGTAAAATACATTAAAGAATTTGCTGTACATAGAAATACATTAGCTGTCACTTTTTTCATATTTGATTTCCTCCTAAATTTTTATCCTCAGATTAGTAATTATTGTTAGTTTTTGAACAATTAATGCTTGATTAGATTTATTCATGCTTGTTAATTTCTTTGCCTACCACTGCTTCTTGCATCTGACAACTTCCTTTATTAACATAAATTTCTAACCTTCTTCTGAATTATGTCTTCTAATAATTTCTTTAATAAGTATGTATGAGTGATGTTTTTAAAAATCTGAAAAACTTTTTTTCTTTACTTCTGAATTGTAGCTTAGCTAAGCATAGAATTTTAGGTTGAATATTTTAACTCAGCATTGGGAAGATTCATTGTCTTCTTCCTCTATTACTGCTAATGAGCAGTACTCTAACAGTGTTTTTGTTTGCCTGCAGATAACCTGTCTTTTTTATTTGGGTGCTTAAAAGGTGTTTTCTTTGTTTTAGTGTCTGATTATTTCAAAATATTTTTTATATATATATATATATATATATATATATATATATATATATATATATATATATATACTGGAGAAGGCACTGGCAACCCACTCTAGTACTCTTGCCTGGAAAATCCCATGGGCGGAGGAGCCTGGTAGGCTGCTGTCCATGGGGTCATGAAGAGTTGGATACGACTGAGAGACTTCACTTTCACTTTTCACTTTCATGCATTGGAGAAGGGAATGGCAACCCACTCCAGTACTTTTGCCTGGAGAATTCCAGGGACGGAGGAGCCTGGTGGGCTGCTGTCTCTGGGGTCGCACAGAGTTGGACATGACTGAAGCAACTTAGCAGCATATATATACATATATATATATATACATATTATATATATACTATACATATATATATACACACATATTTAAATATAAGACTCCATGTTTTCCATTAATTGTGGGTTATTTTTAGTCATTATGTCCCCCCTTTCCACAAACTAGTTTACCATATTTTTCCTATAACGTAACAAAGCATATAGTTGAATAATGTTAGTAGCTGAGGAAACTGAAACCCCAGAAATAAATGCTTTTTCTAATAGCAGAACTAATTTAAAAACATTATTATTTAACATTAATCAATAAGTGAGTAATTTAGTAATCACGATAATGATAATTATTATCATCACAGAAATGAACTCATTTTTTTCTGAGCCAAAAAAAAATCCATGATTTAGTTTTATGTTATAAAATGACAAGTCAAAAAGAAAAAGTATTTGAAAATGAGATTATCCTGAAAAAATAGATCTATTGAATGTTGTAAACAATTTTACTGTTTCTGGTGTCAGCATGCTGGAGTTATCTCGGGGAGAGATTGATTCCAGTGGCAGGTTGTAGGGAGGTTTTATGAGGTCCTAGGAGGGAAGTCCAGGCTTCCCTAGTAGCTCAGGTGGTAAAAAAATTCTGCCTGTAATGCAGCAGACCCCAGTTCAATTCCTGGGTTGAGAAGATCCCCTGGAGATGGCTTGATGGCTCACACAATAAAGAATTTGCCTGCAATGCGGGAGACCTGAGTTTAATCCCTGCACTGGGAAGGTCCCCTAGAGGAGCGCATGGCAACCCATTCCAGTGTTCTTGCCTGGAGAATCCTCATGGACAGAGCAGGCTGATGGCCTACAGTCCATGGGGTCGCACAGTCAGGTATGACTGAGAGACTAAGCACGCACTGCATGCAGGGGCAGCAGCTCCAAGTTTTGTGTCTGAAGACTCTGGCTAGAGTTTTTTTGATGTTAGCTAATGGTTTGACTTTAGGCATTCCAATGATTGTCCTCTACAATAAGCTGAATGATGGTTCCCCAAAAGACATATCCATATTCTAATCCCCAGAACCTGTCAGTATTACCTATTATGGCAAAAGACATGATTAAGAATTTTGAAGGTAGGAGCTAAGCCTAGATGATCCAGGTGAGCTCTAAATGCAGTCACATTAGTGATTAGTATAACTAAGAGGCAGAAGACATTTTGAGACAAGAGAGTAAAGCAGGGTGACTACGGAGTGATGTGGTCATAAGCCAAGGAAAGCCTGGATTCACCAGAAAGAAGAATGAATTTTCCCTTGGGGTCTTCCAAGGGAGAATGGCCCTGGAAGACACCTTGATTTCATAATTGTGAACTTCAGAACTGTGAGAGAATACATTTCTATCATTCTGTCATTTGAAGCCACCAAGTTTGAAGCAATGTGTATGGCAGCCATAGGAAACCAATATATCCCCTCTCTGAGACACTATGTATTAAATATTCTGGGGCTGGGGTTTGGCTTTCGATTGAATATTTGTGTTTCTCCTCCCCAGCCCATTCATATATTGTGACCCTAACCTCAGTGTGGAGATTGAACCTTTGGGAGGTGATTAGGTTATGAGGGTGGACTCCTCATGCATGGATTCATCCACTTACGAGATCCCAGAAAGCTCCCTTGTCTCTTCTGACATGTGGGGTTACAGAGACAAGACAGCCATGTCTGAATCAGGTAGAGGCCCTCACCAGAAACTAGATTTGATAACACCATCATCTTGGACTTCCCAGCCTCTAGAACCATGAGAAATAAAAGTTTCTGTAAGCCATCCAGCCTATGTTTTTTGTTATAGTAGCCTTCTATTATAGTAGAAAATATAATATTTCTTCTGTATTTTCCAATGTTTCACTATTACTCCTGGTATTACTGCTGCAGCCTGGCACTGCTGAGCTTAGAGAAGGGGGTACAATATCAAATGGGAATCCTCAACCAGGGAGCTTGACAGTAGGTCTGATATGAAGAGACTAGGTTGGTGTACATTGAGGTGTCTCTCACCCACTTTCATACAAGGACAAAAAGGGTTATTCCATTGAGCAGCTATAAGTTGTGTTTAAAAGATGAGCAAAGGTGAGCTGATTTTAGAACTAGAAAGGGTAGGATTATAGGAAAGAGGAATGGAACACAGGTCAGTTGAGACATATCTTGTTCTGTAGTTTGTACAAGGTCTTGGCTGCTTTTAATTGACTCAGTCTTGTGTTTGGAGACTGATATATCAGAGTGTACCTGTGAGGCACTTCTCAGACTCTCACAGTTATATCAGAGGAGAGAAAAAATGTCAGCTTCTTAAACTGGGAAGGTGGGTTCATGAGTGTTATTGCATGGTTTTTGTGTCATATAAATTTTTATAAATAATCATATATGTCTTCTGATTATATATTTTTAAAATATTTTCTACTAGCCACGGAGTTATAATAAAAATTGTCAATAATTACTATTCCTTTAAAAAATAGCCCTTGCCTTTAACTAGACTGCTCTGTATGCAGCATCGTTTGCATGGTGCTTGCCAGCAAGTTTAAACGAATAATGTTGAATAATAATATCCTACATCCTCCATCACTGCAGACCCCAGATATGGGTTGACACTTTCACTTCAGTCACTGATGTTGGAAGATCTCCCTAGCTCACCTCTGCAGTTATTAGGACAAGATCCCAGACTGACTTAAAACGAGCATCATGCAGAACTATCCACAAACCATGAGCATGATTTATCTACCTATGCAAGATGGTTTCATGGAGAGGCTGCACTGATTTTCTAGAAGGGTAGTACTGTATCTTGATCATGATACATGCAGTGAGCCACTCTGGAGTAAATGCACATAATTAAATATAACTTTAGTTATCACACAAAGTATGAACTAAAACTAACAAAAACTATAGCATATACATAACTATTCATTTTGACAGGATTGTCAAAAATCTATGTCAAGGGGCTCAGAATGTTTTCAGAGTCAAAAGGATATAAACTACCAAAGCATATGCCAGGATTTTTGGCACAACCTGTTGAACACTGGCATTTTGCTCTGAGATGTGACTAAGAAGACTTAGTATAGAATTATATGGATTCTGCATATCTTTCATAGGGAAATTTGTGGATTGAGGCATCATTTTGGTGAGACATATCAAACTGTTACTAGAGAAATCAGTTCATCCCACTCTTACTATTCAAACCTTTTCCAGTATCCCCACTGAGTGATGATCCACTCTCTCTATGCGTTGCCCATCTTCACAGTAGAGCTCTCAGCATTCATATTTCCATTAGTGGAGAGCTTGATGCATCTCCTTTCAGTGAAGTAAGTCCTTTGATACATCATCTCACAGTTTTTGAGAGCCAAGAGCACATCTTAGCTATGTCCTCTGCTTGGGGACTCACAAGGCAGTAAACGAGGTGTTGTCCAAATGATATTCCTTTCTGGAGCGTGAGATTTCCTTTGCAAACTTATATATGATTGTTGTCAGAATCAGTTTTTCTTGACTGTGGACAGAGGTTCTTGTTTCCTTACTGACTGTTGGCAGTGACTGTCAGTTAGAGGTCACACAATGATCCTTGACACAGGTTTTGTCACAGCGTGGAAGTTTACTTTCCCAGATATTTTTTTTAGACAGTGCCTCTCTATCATTCTCTTGCCTTTCTTTTTTTTTTTTGGTAGCACATTTTAGGTGTATATTGAATTTTTAAATTTTATTCTCCTTGTCTTTCAATTTTGTTCTATCCCTTTTTATCTCTGGTCTTCATTCAGGACAATTTTTTCTTATCTATTTCACAGATAACTAATTCTGCCTTAGCTATATTTAATCAGTTTTTTTTTTTTTTTGTTAACTCATCCACCAAGTTTTTAATTTAAATGTCTATATTTTCCATTTACAAATATATTCTCCATTTGTTTTAAAAAGATCTATTATTTTTTCTTCCATGTTCTGGCTATTATAAACAATGCTGTGATGAACATTGGGGTACACGTGTCTCTTTCAATTCTGGTTTCCTCTTCTTTTTTTTAATTTCCCCTAAATATTTATATATTTCTTACGGGATTGGGGGCAGGAGGAGAAGGGGACGACAGAGGATGAGATGGCTGGATGGCATCACTGACTCGATGAATGTGAGTCTGAGTGACCTCCGAGAGCTGGTGATGGATAGGGAGGCCTGGCGTGCTGCAGTTCATGGGGTCGCAAAGAGTCAGACACGACTGAGAGACTGATCTGATCTCTGACCTTTAAGTATGCTTGTTAGTTTCTCCTTCCATGATTATACATAATTTTAGACTTCATTTTTAAGACCAGTAAACATTAGTTATAAGGTCATTAAATTGTTTCCTACTTTAAAGCCCCAAACTAAAACTATTAAACTAATAAATTTATCTTGAGTTAATGATTTATTTGAAATAGTATTTTATTTTGTCTGAATAAAAGCAAACTTACTATCTTCTGTATTTTCAAAAGCTCCTCTTTTTCCTAGATTTCCTATCTTGGTTAATGGAGATATTATGTACTCAGTAGCTCAGCTAGATATGTTTAAGTCATCCTTAGCTCCTTCTCTATATTTCGTGTGATGGCCTTTGTTCTCAACCTTTCCTGAATCCTTGTCTATAAAAGATAAAGGACAAGCTCTTCAGCATAGCTTAAAACGTCCTTCATAATATGGTCCCAAACATATTCCCAATTTGTTTTGTTAACACTAGCATGTCTATGACCTCATATGGTAAATATTCTATGGTAAATATACTGTTCTGTATATCCATCATGCTTTTCAGCATCACTGTCTTTACAGTTGCTATTCTCTTTGATTGAGATAGTTTCCTTTCTTTTCCAAATAGTAAACTGTCATTTACCCCTTTTTTGACAATTTTTTAAAATTGAAGTATAGTTGGTTTACAATATGGGTCTTCCCAGGTGGAACTAGGTGTAAAGAACCCACCTGCCAATGCAGGAGACGTAAGAGGTACGGGTTTGATCCCTGGGTCAGGAAGACCCCCTGGAGGAGGACACGGGAACCCACTGCATTATTCTTGCCTGGAGAATCCCTTGGACAGAGCAACCTGGTGAGCTACAGTCCCTGGGATTGCAAAAAATTTGGACACGACTGAAGCAACTTAGCATGCATGCATGATGTACAGTGTAAGTTACAAAGGTACAATATAGTGACATAATTTTAAAAGGTTTACTTCATTTGTAGTTATTATAGATATATTGACCATATTCCCTGAGTTGTATGATATATCCTTGTAGTTTATTTTATACATAATGGTTGTACTTCTTAATCCCCATATGTCTATATTGTCTCTTCCCCTTCTGTTCATTCCCTAAGATCCAGCTTAAAAAAAGAGTATCTTGTGAAGATTTCCCTAGTGCCTATTCCATTCTGTACTCACATAACACATATAAAGAACGTTATTTAACATTGTATATTAGTTATTGATTGTCTATTTCTTCCACTAAATGGCAACACCACCATATATTACTTTACTCACCTCCGTATCTCAACTTATTCACTTAGGGCTTCCCTCATGGCTCAGATGGTAAAGAATCTGCCTGCAATTCAGGATACCCAAGTTTGATTCCGAAGTGGGGAAGATCCCCTGGAGAAAGGAATGGCAGTCCATCTAGTGTCCTTGCCTGGAGAATTCCAGGGACAGAGGAGCCTGGTAGGCTACAGTTCATGGGGTCGCAAAAAGTGGATGCGATTGAGTGACTTTCAATTTCACATAGTAGATACTCCATGAGTATTTTTATTAGATGAAAAAAAAAATGATAACATTTAAATTAGCCTATGTTGTGTCCAACTATTGTGACCTCATGGATTATAGCCTACCAGGCTCTTCTGCCCATGGGATTTCCCAGGCAAGAATACTGGATTGGGTTACCATTTTCTTTCCCAGAGGATCTTCACGACCCAGGGATCAAACCCACGTCTCCTGCATGGGCAGACGGATTCTTTACCACTGAACCACCAGGAATGCCAATTCTACAAAGTATAAAGTACAATTAAATAGTTAATTTTATTCTATACTCTGACACATTTCACAAAGATAAATCTCTTGAGGAAAATTGTTTGTAAATGAAATTGGAAATTGGACCATAACTCCATATTTTCCAGGTTGCTAGATCTCTACTTTTGATAAATTGTCAATCATTACTACCAGAGTTGTATCTGATCCATGACAAAATAAAAAATAATCTTTAAGCAAATATTTAATGCACTGTGGGATTTGCTATATTTAAAATAACCCTGCTATGAATCCCTTCATAAACTTCAAAATTATAATATGAATAATTACCTCAAAGTGTAGCTTTAGAACTTTTTAGGCTGTGGGATATAATAACAAAATAGGCTGCATTTACTTTTTTTTTTTTTTTTTCAGTCAGGACTGACTTGAAACAATTTTTTGCCGTGATTGATATATTGAGGACACTGAAACTCTATTCAGTACTTCAGAAATTTCTAACTTTATATCATAGAGTCTTTACTTATTGACAATAGTTTTTTTGCTTCTCACTGTTTTTCTTCTTGAGGGCAACTTATATTAAATTGGATGATTCAAAGTTCAGGTTGAAAAGTTTTGTACTTATGAAATATCTTCTCTTGTTTCAGTCTTATTTTCTTTCTTTTTTCTCCCTCTCTTTTAATTCTCTTCCAGATTCAATATCAAATATAATGCCATTAAAGGGAGATTTTTTAAAACAATTCTTAGAAAATCAAAGCAGGCAATTATGTTGGAATATTAACTGCTACTGACACTTAAAATGTGAAATACCCATGTGTCTTCCTAGTCATTTGAAGAAAAGAAGTATTTGAATATCAAATTAAGGATGCTTTAGTACCTTTTACATCAATGCAATAAATGTTAATTAGTGGCTAATACTTAAAATGACTTCAAAATATGAACACTAACATTAGCTCTTGGAAACAACAGTATAAAATGACTCATAAAATTAATCCTTAGGGTAACTGTTTTTATGTAAGTTCTTCTACATGTGTGAAAAATAGGGAACATTGCTTCTTAGCTAAAATTTAATAAAATGGTCAAAGAAAAGTCTTTTTGTGAAAGGATAAACCCTTAGGTTGTTTAGGTAAAAAAAAAAATCAAGAAAATGAACTCATTGCTACTGCTGCTTCTTGTCAAAATTTCATGGAAATGAATATAGTTCTCTTATACAAATAAACATGAGATGAATTGCAAGATTCACTGTTCATTTCCTTGCTGTTGGAGGTGCTGTTGTTGTTGTTATTGTTTTGTAGCTGTAAATGATGCTAAAAGAATGCAGACTAGAATATAATGAATTTTATGCCAAACAATCACAGAAGCAAGCAAACTTTCCCCTGTCATCCTATTTATGGAGGGATTTTTTTGAAGCTATTGATACAGAAAAGTCTATAGAATTCATAATATTTGAATCAATCTGTCAAGCAAAGTCTATGGTTTTGAGTATTACAGGCTCTAGTTTCTGTATTTGTGTTTATTTTGAAGATATTAGAAATTATAAAAAAGAGGTACCTTTTAGGTGAGCTAATACTAGTACTAGATTATATTTAGGGGTATTTGCGTAAGCACAGATCTACTGATGAAATTCCAAGTGACTTATCACTCAGTAAAAATATGCAGTAATAGCTTTTACTCTGAATACACTGCTTCAATACGTGAAACGAAACAAAATTTATCTTTTTAAATGGGGGAAGGCATTTTTATTTCCACAAAGAATGAAACCTAAAATACTAAGCTTACTTGTCTCAAAAAGGTGTCAAAGCACCAAACAGCCTTTAGTCAAAAGTAATTGTTCAATACATAACCATGCCTCTGTGACTGTTCTGTGAAGGACCAGTAACTTGATCAAATATTTTGTGCACTCATCTTAGAAACAGAAACTGAAAATTGCTTCAAAGATATTATTTTTGAATGCTTTCAACAAAGCCACAGACATGTTTTATCTGGTGGCCATAATGTGCCTGAGAGAATATCTGTTTGCATTCAGGGGTATTCTTTAAATGGATCAAATTTAGTGTATTTGCATATGGAAAAATTGAAGAGGAATGGAAGTAGAGTTCTGCACAAATGTCATTTCAATGCATTGTGTTAAGTTACAATAAAACTTTAATATCTGTTTTAGGTTTTTTTTTTTTTTTTTTTTTTTTTCGGTTAATCATACGTAGAGTATTTAGGTATGAGGCACTGCAGGGAAAGTAAAATAGGAAGAATATGGTCCTGCCTTTGAGAAGTTTGTGATCTAGTTGGGAAGAGTCCTGCAGAATTGACTTCTTTGCTTGTTGTAAAACAAAGCTGGGCAGATGGTTTATAGAAGTACTGGTGGGTTTTGTAATGGTCACCAATTTATCAATCTTATTTGGCTTTTAATATTTGGAAAATCATTAGTCAAAGTACACATGAGATTACTATAACAACCAGCATCTTGAAATCTTAGTTGTGTGGATCTTAAGTTACTCCTTTTTAGAAAAAAATTAAGTTTAGTTGATTTACAATATTGTGTTAGTTTTAGGTATGCAGCATAGTAATTCAGCATTTTGCAGATTATGTTCCATTATAGGTTGTTAAAAGATAATGGGTATAATTCCCTGTGCTGTACAGTAAATCCTTATTGCTTATCTATTTTATGTAGAGCAGTTTGTATTTGTCAAACTCATACCCCTAATTTGTCTCTCCCTCTTTCCCTTTCCCCTTTGATAACATTTGTTTTCTGTGTCTGTGGGTCTTTGCTGTTTTGCATATACTTTCATTCATATTATTTTTTAGATTTCACATGTAAGTGATGTCATGTAATGTTTTTCTTTGTCTGACTTAGTTCACTAAGCATAATATTCTCTAAGTCCATCCACATTGCTGCAAATGGCAGTGAAATATTTGTCAACACTGCTGGAAGAAAGATCAATGTCATATCTATCTTTTTAGATTGATTTTGGTGTAAGTAATGAGATGGCAAAATTTCAAAGAGACATAAGTGGGTTATGTTACTAAAATGCATTAGAGCAGAGAATATTATTTCTAAAAATCACTTTTGAATTAAGCACACTAGTTGGTATGTATTCTTTTTTAAATTAATAGTTTGAAAACTAATATCCAACATTTATATGACCATATGCTGCTTTTGAAAGTTTGATAAAAAAGCAGAAAACAAATAAGATACAATTGCATGTGTATATATTCTGCAAATGCTTACAAAACTGATTGGATGCCTAATGTGAGTGACTCATGAGTTTGCAACAAGAGAATCTACTTCAGTGTAGCATAAAGTCAGTGCAGTTTATGTGACCTAGTTGAGAAGAGTGCTGCAGAATTGACTACTTTATTTGTACTGGGAAATGGTGAGGGAGAGGGAAGCCTGGCATGCTGCAGTACATGAGGTTGCAAAGAGCGAGACACGACTTGGTGGCTGAACAACGACAACAGTACTATGTGTGCACATACTAACTAGGTTTATTTCTATGAACTAGATGTCATGCTATGTATCATAAGTGACTGGTCATTAAAGAGGTTTGAATAACCCAAGAAAGTTTTAATAAACTAAAGAATTCAGTTACTTTAACCAACATGATATCTAAATGAATAGACAAACTTTCCAGGAGTTGTGTTAATATAAAAGAAGATTCAAATCTCATAGTAATAATATTTGATAATGTAGGAAAATGCTTTGAATACAATGTAAGGAGGTAGGTATCATTTATCTCCTATCCTTGCTTTGATTTTGGCTTGTTTTCAAGAATGGTTTTGGGGTTGAAGTGGACTTTATTTACATAGTTGAGGATTTTTGAGATGAAAAATTTGGTCTGGAAAGAAAATACATGTTTGATGCCAGAACAGCAATAATAAAAAATGAAAAATACCAGTTCTAGTTCATGTTAGTCCTTTATTATTTTAAACACATGTCACTTAAATAAATTGCTTTCTTTTTTTTTAGAGATAATTATTGAATGTTCATATAATATCTTTTTTGTTGAGTTTATTTTCTCTATAACTATGCCAAAGCCTTTGACTGTGTGGATCACAATAAACTGTGGAGAATTCTGAAAGAGATGGGAATACCAGACCACCTGATCTGCCTCTTGAGAAATTTGTATGCAGGTCAGGAAGCAACAGTTAGAACTGGACATGGACCAACAGACTGGTTCCAAATAGGAAAAGGAGTACATCAAGGCTATATATTGTCACCCTGTGTATTGAACTTATATGTAGAGTACATCATGAGAAACACTGGACTGGAAGAAACACAAGCTGGAATCAAGATTGCTGGGAGAAATATCAATAACCTCAGATATGCAGATGACACCACTCTTATGGCAGAAAGTGAAGAGGAACTAAAGGGCCTCTTGATGAAAGTGAAGGTGGAGAGTGAAAAAGTTGTCTTAAAGCTCAACATTCAGAAAACGAAGATCATGGCATCTGGTCCCATCACTGCATGGGAAATAGATGGGGAAACAGTGGAAACAGTGTCAGACTTTATTTTTCTTGGCTCCAAAATCACTGCAGAGGGTGACTGCAGCCATGAAATTAAAAGATGCTTACTCCTTGGAAGGAGAGTTATGACCAACCTAGATAGCATATTCAAAAGCAGAGACATTACTTTGCCAACAAAGGTTCGCCTAGTCAAGGCTATGGTCTTTCCTGTGGTCATGTATGGATGTGAGAGCTGGACTGTGAAGAAGGCTGAGCGCTGAAGAATTGATGCTTTTGAAGTGTGGTGTTGGAGAAGACTCTTGAGAGTCCCTTGGACTGCAAGGAGATCCAACCAGTCCATTCTGAAGGAGATCAGCCCTGGGATTTCTTTGGAAGGAATGATGCTAAAGCTGAAACTCCAGTATTTAGGCCACCTCATGCGAAGAGTTAACTCATTGGAGAAGTCTCTGATGCTGGGAGGGATTGAGGGCAGGAGGAGAAGGGGACGACAGAGGATGAGATGGCTGGATGGCATCACTGACTCAATGGATGTGAGTCTGGGTGACCTCTGGGAGTTGGTGATGGACAGGGAGGCCTGGCGTGCTGCGATTCATGGGGTCGCAAAGAGTCGGACAAGACTGAGCGACTGATCTGATATAACATTATTTATTATTGAAAATGTTTTGAAATAAGTTGCTTATGGTCTATAAACTTCCTGCCTTGTAATATCAGAAGCAACTATATTGGTTAAAGAATATTTTAGCATGCATGTACATTTGAATGATTCATTATGAAGTAATGTGAAATTTTAATTTTATTCAGTTAATATCATAATGCCTTAAAATCATCTTTGAATTATAAGATGAAAAGAAATGCTTTTATATTTTCTTACAAAGACTCTGAAGTTTTGCTTTTCACATTTAAATCATGAATTCACACAAATTGTGTGTGGAAAACCATCACCGTAAACTGAAGGCAGTCTCATTTCCCCAGTGATGTGAAATGCCAACTCTCTCATTTGTTGTTTCCATTTATATATGAATCTGCTTCTGGACTCTCTAGTTCATTCCATCAAGCAATTTGGTTTTCTCTTAACTTATATCACATTGTCCTAATTCATCTAACATTATAATAAGCTCTATTTTTGCTGAGAGCAAGCCTGCCTTCCTTTTTCTTTGAGTGTTCTAGGTATGCTTGGCTCTTTGTTCTTCTATGAACATTCTAGAATTGACCTCAAAATTTACCACAAATCCTATGGTGATTTTTATTGAGATTGCAGTGAATCTTTGCATCAGTTGGGAGAGAATTGATATTTTAAAAACTGCCTGTTCATTCACACACTGTGTATGTTTTCATCAGTTTATCATCTATAATGTTTTTTGTACTTATATAATTTTTTCTCTGTGAGTCATGAAACATATTCTAGGAACCTTACAGTGTTTGCTGCTGCTGTGCTATTTTTACATTTTATAAAATGTTATGTTTACAAGCAAGGCTCTTTCCTGTTTGTTCATGGGATATAAGAATGATTTTTTAATATTAATCTTATAACCAACCATGTGACTCTTTTCTCATTAATTCCTACAAATTTTGGATAGTTTTTATTTTAAGTTTTCTTGATTAAATTATCTATGACTAATGAATTTTGCCTCTTTCTTTCAAATCCCAGCTACTCATTCGTTTTCAAGCCTGATGCTGCCAGCTAGATATTTTCACTAAATGTTGAACTAAAGCAATTGAATCTTTGTCAAATGTCTGACTTCGAAAGAGATGCCTCTTAAATTTCACTCTTAACAATAACATTTGCAATATGCTTTTGTTAGACAACAGATTAAGTTCATTTTTTTTTTGCTGTTGCTGAGTTTTTATCTGAATGAGTGTCTATTTTTCTCTCAAATGCTGTTTTTCTGCATTGATATGATCTTGCTTTTCCTTTTCTATAATTTTATTTATAATGTTCAATCATTCTTGAATTTGGGATAAATCTAAATTGTTCTTAGTAGATTACAGAGCTTATCCATTGTTTGATTTGGACTGCTAGTATTTTGTCCAGAATTATCATCTCTGTGTTTATAAATTGTTTTTTTTTTAAATAATATTTACTGAATCTCTATCAAGGAGAAACTTCCAGACCAGTACACTGGTCTCACTAATTTGGGCAGTAAGCACTCCTCCTTTTTCCCATAACATGGAAGACTTTATATAAGATTAGATAGATTTAGAATGCATATTAGAAACCATATTAGAACATGCAAGGTAAGTCACCCAGACCTGGAATTTTTTCTTTTTAGTTATTAATCAATTTTTATGATAATTCTAGACTTTGTACTTCATCCTAAGAGTTTTCAGTTCTTGGACATCCTTCTGATTGGTTGGTGGTGAAGTAACTGGGTGATGTTTCAGGAATCTCAGTCATCAACCTTCTGTTCCACCTCTCAGATCTACATGCTAGTAGTCAGCAGGTACATTCTTCCAGATGATGAGAATTTTAGTCTCTGCAAAACAACTCAAGGATATGGCTCAGGATATTATCTATAGCCGTTGAAGAGGAACTAAAGGCCCTTGATTTGTCTTATGGTTAAACTATTATTATTTTGTCTGGCTTGACGGTTTTCCTTTATTTCTATGTTTACTCATTTCTGTGATTAAATTATTTGCTCTTTATAACTTAGAAAAGGCCAGAAAGTTAAAAATTTTCTACAAACAAGAGGCAGGGGACATAGGAGGTTGTGTCCTTGGGAAGATCTCCACAGGGTCCTGCTCAGTTTCACTGACTCTACTTAGAATTTATTGGATCTTTTCATTCCATCCTCCCTGTCCAGGTAAATCTCATTACCTCGGAGATATTGCAGGTTCAACTCTCAGATCAGATCAGATCAGTCGCTCAGTCGTGTCCGACTCTTTGCAACCCCATGAATAGCAGCACGCCAGGCCTCCCTGTCCATCACCAACTCCCGGAGGTCACTCAGACTCACATCCATTGAGTCAGTGATGCCATCCAACCATCTCATCCTCTATCGTCCCCTTCTCCTCCTGCCCCCAATCCCTCCCAGCATCAGAGTCTTCTCCAATGAGTTAACTCTTCGCATGAGGTGGCCAAAATACTGGAGTTTCAGCTTTAGCATCATTCCTTCCAAAGAAATCCCAGGGCTGATCTCCTTCAGAATGGACTGGTTGGATCTCCTTGCAGTCCAAGGGACTCTCAAGAGTCTTCTCCAACACCACAGTTCAAAAGCATCAATTCTTCGGTGCTCAGCCTTCTTCACAGTCCAGCTCTCACATCCATACATGACCACAGGAAAGACCATAGCCTTGACTAGGCAGGCGAACCTTTGTTGGCTAAGTAATGTCTCTACTTTTGAATATGCTATCTAGGTTGGTCATAACTTTCCTTCCAAGGAGTAAGCTTCTTTTAATTTAATGGCTGCAGTCACCATCTGCAGTGATTTTGGAGCCCAGAAAAATAAATTCTGACACTGTTTCCACTGTTTCCCCATCTATTTCCCATGTACTGATGGGACCAGATGCCATGATCTTTGTTTTCTGAATGTTGAGCTTTAAGCCAACCTTTTCACTCTCCACTTTCACTTTCATCAAGAGGCTCTTCAGTTCCTCTTCACTTTCTGCCATAAGGGTGGTATCATCTGCATATCTGAGGTTATTGGTATTTCTCCCAGCAATCTTGATTCCAACTTCTGTTTCTTCCAGTCCAGCATTTCTCATGATGTACTCTGCATATAAGTTAAATACACAGGGTGACAATATACAGCCTTGATGTACTCCTTTCCCTATTTGGAACCAGTCTGTTGGTCCATGACCAGTTCTAACTGTGGCTTCCTGACCTGCATACAAATTTCTCAAGAGGCAGATCAGGTGGTCTGGTATTCCCATCTCTTTCAGAATTTTCCACAGTTTATTGTGATCTACACAGTCAAAGGCTTTGGCATAGTCAATAAAGCAGAAATAGGTGTTTTTCTGGAACTCTCATGCTTTTTCCAGCAGATGTTGGCAATTTGATCTCTGGTTTCTCTGCCTTTTCTAAAACCAGCTTGAACATCAGGAAGTTCATGGTTCACATATGGCTGAAGCCTGACTTGGAGAATTTTGAGCATTACTTTACTAGCGTGTGAGATGAGGGCAATTGTGTGGTAGTTTGAGCACTCTTTGGCATTGCCTTTCTTTGGGATTGGGATGAAAACTGACCTTTTCCAATCTTGTGGCCACTGCTGAGTTTTCCAAATTTGCTGGCATATTGAGTGCAGCACTTTCACAGCATCATCATTCAGGATTTGGAATAGCTCCACTGGAATTCCATCACCTCCACTAGCTTTATTCGTAGTGATGCTTTCTAAGGCCCACTTGACTTCACATTCCAGGATGTCTGGCTCTAGGTCAGTGATCACACCATCATGATTATCTGGGTCGTGAAGATCTTTTTTGTACAGTTCTTCTGTGTATTCTTGCCACCTCTTCTTAATATCTTCTGCTTCTGTTAGGTCCATACCATTTCTGTCCTTTATCGAGCCCATCATTGCATGAAATGTTCCTTTGGTATCTCTGATGTTCTTGAAGAGATCTCTAGTCTTTCCCATTCTGTTGTTTTCCTCTATTTCTTTGCATTGATCGCTGAAGAAGGCTCTCTTATCTCTTCTTGCTATTCTTGGAACTCTGCATTCAGATGTTTATATCTTTCCTTTTCTCCTTTGCTTTTTGCTTCTCTTCTTTTCACAGCTATTTGTAAGGCCTCCCCAGACAGCTATTTTGCTTTTTTGCATTTCTTTTCCATGGGGATGGTCTTGATCCCTGTCTCCTGTACAATGTCACGAACCTCATTCCATAGTTCATCAGGCACTCTATCAGATCTTGGCCCTAAAGTCTATTTCTCACTTCCACTGTATAATCATAAGGGATTTGATTTAGGTCATACCTGAATGGTCTATTGGTTTTCCCTACTTTCTTCAATTTCAGTCTGAATTTGGCAATAAGGAGTTCATGGTCCGAGCCACAGTCAGCTCCTGGTCTTGTTTTTGCTGACTGTATAGAGCTTCTCCATCTTTGGCTGCAAAGAATATAATCGATCTGATTTCGGTGTTGACCATCTGGTGGACCACCACAATAAAGTGAGTTACATAATTTTTTTGGTTTTCCAAAAGTTTACACTACGCTGTAGTATATTAAGTGTACGAGAGCATTATATCTTCAAAAAACCAATGTACATACCTTAATTAAAAATATTGTTAAAAAATGTTGACCATCATCTGAGCCTTCAACAAATTGTAATCATTTTTGCAATAGTAGTATTAAAGATCACTGACTACAGTTCACTGTGATGAATATAATGATAATGAAAAAGCTTGAAAATTTGCAAGAATTACAAAAATGTGACACAGAGATATGAAATGAGCAAATGCTGTTGAAAAAATGATGCCCATAGGCTTGCTTGATGCAGGGATGTCACAAATCTTCAACTTGTAAAAAATGCAATATCTATGAAGCACAGTAAAGGAAAGCACATTAAAATGATGTTCAGTCGCTCAGTCGTGTCTGACTCTTTGTGACTCCATGAATCACAGCATGCCAAGCCTCCCTGTCCATCACAAACTCCTGGAGTTCACTCAGATTCAAGTCCATCGAGTCAGTGATGACATCCAGCCATCTCATCCTCTGTTGTCCCCTTCTTCTGCCCTCAATCCCTCCCAGCATCAGAGTCTTTTCCAATGAGTTAGCTCTTCACATGAGGTGGCCAAAGTACTGGAGTTTCAGCTTTAGCATCATTCCTTCCAAAGAAATCCCAGGGCCGATCTCCTTCAGAATGGACTGATGGGATCTCCTTGCAGTCCAAGGGACTCTCAAGAGTCTTCTCCAACATCACAATTCAAAAGCATCAATTCTCCGGCACTCAGCCTTCTTCACAGTCCAACTCTCACATCCATACCTGATGTATGCCTGTATGTATTTCATTTTTATATTTTCTGTCCCTTTCTATTTCTTTTTGTTGTGGAGAATTTTCAGATACACCTTTACTAATGTCTCTTTGGCTGTGTTTGTTCTGCTATTTAACTTGTTTATTCACCTCTCACTGCTCTCACGACCAACTCAGTTTGGTCCTTCTGAGGGAGGGATGATGGACTTCCCTGCTTCTTGTGAGTACTGCATGCATCGAGAGCTATGTTATCCATTATCTAGTTTATTTATTGTAGAAGAATCTCTCAGACACTTTAGTCTGCCACACTGCCAGATGGAGAATGCTCATACTCATTCTGGGAGGATGGTTGAACTAGTGTAGAATTCCTTCAGCCCTTTGCAGCTGTCATGTCACTTACTTCCTAGCATTAAGTTTTTGCTAATGAAAATTCTCCTGATAATGTAATTATTATTCTTTGGTGAATAACCATCTTTTCTTTATGGTACCTTTTAAAATTTGTATTCTGTTATGCCATTCAAATTGGTAGTCTTAAATTCTAGTTTGGTAATTAGAAGTCCTTTTGATTTGAGATCTCTTTCCTTTCTTCATTTTGGGAAAAAACAATCAGCCAGAATATCTCTAATATTGCTTCTCTTTCACTTTTTTTTGAGGGGTGGATAAATTCCTTTTCAACCTGTCTTGGAGACTCAATTATTTTCCATGTCTAGAAAGTTTCTGTCCTCCCTTTCTTCCTCCCATTGTTTTTCTTTCTTTTTTTAAATGTATTTTACCCTCTGCCCATGTTCATGGTGAATATCACTTTCTTCCAATTTAATAATTTATTAACTCAAAATATTATATCTGACTTATCAAGTTTTAATTTCAGTGACTATATTGTCAATTATTAAAAAATGTTGATTAGTCAATTTTCATTTCTACCTGCACATGTTTTATGACATTTTTTAAAAAGTATTTGTTTTATTTTTATTTTTTTTTGTATTTGTAGCATTAGTTACCTTCACATATTGTGGAGTTTTACTTAGCACCCTGTGTTCCATGAGATATTGTTTTCCTCTCTTTGCTTTTCTTGGGTAGTAGTTTTGTAGCTGCCACCACATGGCTCCTGGACCCTCTTCCACAAAGGAGGTCTTACTTCAGCAATTCATTTTTTTTTTTTTTTCTATGAGGGCTTTTGGAGAGTTTCACAGACAATGCACCCTGTCCAGTGTGGCTTGGCTTAGGATCCAGTTTTGGAGCCATGACCTTCCTTCTTAAGTTGGTAGTTTTATGTAAGCTGTCCCCACATACACTAGAGCATGTGTACAGTGAGATCCAACAATATTGAAACGTCGGAGTTAGGAACAGAGAAATAGTTTATTTTTTCAAGTTTATTTATTTTTCATTGGGGGATAATTGCTTTACAATACTGTGTAGGTTTCTGCCATACATCAACACGAATCAGCCATATATAGACACATGTCTCTTCCCTCTTGAACTTCCCTCCACCTCCCGCCCTACCCCACACTTGGAACAGAGAAATGTTTATTGTAGAGCCAAACAAGGAAAATAGGGTTGGGGGGTTCATGCCCCCTAAACCCCTGAAATCCCCAAAGGGTTTCAGAAAAGCAGTTTTAAAGGCCAGGTGAGGGAAGGGGGCCTCTTAGGATATGTGAGCATTTCGTGCACCGTTCTTTGATTATTTTGATCTTGAGCTAACAGGGCAGTTAACATCAATCCTAAGACCCCATTAAGTCCTGGGGGCAATGTGTTCATAATCATCAAATACTGTAGTTAATTTCTTCCATTTGATGGTGGTCTTTAGCCTCTGAAAATCTCAGGAAATATGCATGAGTTACTATTATCTGGGTCCTTCAGAGAGGAGCTAAAGCAGAAGATATGGGGGAGGGAGTCTGTCTGGGGAAGGCCCCATAGGATCATGCCAGTTATATTTTCTGGAACAGTTTGTCTGCCTCCTTTTAGGCACCAAGAAGGCCAGTCCTGGCTCATTTCTAAGAAATAACTCTGGTTAAGTTTTCCCTTCTTCCCTTGACCATTTTTATTCCCTGGTGCTTGTTCTTGCTTCTGGACTCAGAGCAAGGAGGCCTGCAGCTTGAGAACTATTTGCCACTTGATGTTCCTCTTACATTTTCTGTTCACAGAAGTATTTTCTTAATTTCTGTGAAAGTATTTGGATTTAGTTATAGTTGATTTAAGTATGTATATCCTGGGACATAGATAAACCATTTTTATGGCAATCTTTAATGCTTAATTTTATGATACTAATAAAATTATTTTGAAAGTGATGAAAATTAATTGACTGTACTCGCTGTGTTTAGTAAAAGTTTAAATTGCATGCTACTTTAAAAAATATTTTCAAATGTTCTTTTTCAATGTAATTACCCCTAGAGGTATCTCATTATACATCCTTGGATAACTTTATTTCGGGTGTTTTCTAAATACTGCAATATGATGTAGTGAAAGCAAAAATGATTTTATTGCCAGGCAGAAGTAGGTTCTCATCCTAATTTCAGTAGCCAAGGGATTGAGGAAGTTTCTAAATTGTATTTTCCTTCTGAAAAGAAAATGTCACTTCAAATATGAAAGAGGAATTAGATCAATATGGAATTTAGTTTTTATTCAGCATTAGTTCATAAAAAGAAACTAAAGTACTTGGCATACAGATCTTCGCTTATTTATTCCTCTTAATGGTCATGGCAGGAGTTACTAGTTAAACTTTCTAGTTTCCATTTGAGCCAAGATCGACTGCAAAATTTTCAGCAAAGAGCATCTACTAGCTGATAAGAGATGACACTGCAGAAAACTGATATATGATTTTAGCTCTATCCGATCCCTTTCACCTTTATCACTTTTTTTTAATATACTGCTTTTATTTATTGCTGATATGCATCTAGCAAATAAATGTATTCATAAGGCCGGGGAAATGTTAATATCTCATATGATTTAATTTCAGATGTGTCACTTTTCTTAAACAGACTAGGCTACAGAATAAGTCATTTTACAGAATGCATTCTATTTGAGTGGCAATAATTATCAACTGGTAGAAAAGATATGGATAAGAAATGGCTCAACAGAATAATAGTTTAGCATAAAAGCACTTGAGAGAGCATATTCTACAGACGGTGAATAGGTGTTGTCAGAAGAAAAGTTTTTCATGAGAAAATCATTTTATGATAAAAGTCTGCATTTAATGATGTTGAGAAATATATATATATATCCCTGATAAGAACTCCCAAGAGGAAGAAATAATTTTTTCCCAAAGCAGTTAGCCAAGGACCACTTTTTCTTGGGATTTAAATATTTACATGCCCACTATGTTGTGCTTGCCAATCCTTTGCAACTCCTGGGCAGTCAATCTTAATAGTTTTTGTCTGTTCCATGCCAGTTGCTAAGCATTTGGTAAATCACATTATATAGAATATATTTTAGAAAATGCTATTTGAAAGGTTGTGTTACTGATGAGTAAATATTATATAGGATTGGGGACATTCATTGTATTTGTCTATTTTAAATAGTTTCAAATTTGTTAATTTTTGCAAAATAAGCTTAACTTTGTATGTAGATTGCTATATGACATATAAAGTGGCATTCTAGGCATTTTGTTTGTAAAAATGCATTTATTTGAAACACAAACAATTCATGTTCAGTAGAAAAATTTTGGAAAACACAGATAAAGAAGAATTTAAAAATTAAAATTAAAAAATCAATTTGTGATATTTTTCCCCTATTCCTTTTGATTTTTGCTGTTGTTTGGTTGCTAAGTATGTCTGACTCTTTGTGACTCCATGGTCACTGTAGTTCGCCAGGATCCTTCTGTCTATGGGATTTCTCAGACAAGAATACTGGAGTGGGTTGCTATTTCTTTCTCCAGGGGATCTTTCCAACTCAAGGATTGAACCCTTGTTTCCTACACTGACAGGCAAATTCTTTACCACTGAGTCACCAGGGAAGCCCAGTACAGCTATTAATAAAAACACTAAACATTGTATATTAAATAAACATAAGAAAACTTTGAAACATAGAAGGAAGAAGGCAGACTACCCAGGAATTTTGAGACCCAAGAAACAATATAGTGATGAATTTCTTGGGTTTCTTCTTTCCTTTTATATCCCAGACTTGGAGCTGAAGAAGCAAGCCATCTGAAACTTCAAGGGCAGAGACCTAATTGAAGATCCAAAAAAAAAAAGAAAAACTTTTAAAGTCACTCAAAACACTGCAATCTCACAATCTCACAACTTTTCCACTGAAGAATACCCTTCTTTCAAAAGCCATCAATTAATTCTATATTGCAAAATTTGACACGTGATGCATTGGTTTCCCACTCATGTTGTAATAAATTACCACAAAGTTAGTGGCTTATAGCAATGTAAATTTATTATTTTATGGTCTTAGAGGCCATAAGTATGAAATGAATCTGCAGGACCACATTCCCTTTCTCTAGGGGAGAATCCATTTCCTGATGTCTTCCAGCTTCTGCAGGTAATCCTTGGCTCATCTCTATTTGTCACCTCTCCCTCTTCACATCTCCTTTCTGACTCTGATGCTTCTGCTTCCCTTTTATAAGGACCCTTGTGATTGCATTGGGTTTGCCCAGATAATAATCTAATAAAATTTCCCATCTCAGGATCCTTAATCACAGTTATAAAATTCCTTTTGCCCTTTGTGAAGATATCATGCTTCACAGTTGCTGAGAATTAATACCTGAATATTTTGGGGGGCCATCATTTTACCTATCAAATATTGCTTTCCTTGAATTCCATGACTCTATACTGCCTTAATTTATCTGGTCATTTCTTCTCAATTTTCTTTCCTTGATTTTATTCCCTATTCTTTCCTTATTGTGTCTTTTCAGGTTTTCTTCTTTTCAAGTTCTGCTCTATCTTCTCCTGGGCAATTTAGATCATCTTCTGTGTGAATCCTAAATATGTCTATATTTCTGACTCTGATATTGAAATTTCACACAAAAGGCATATCTCAAATATAGCCTATCTCAAGATGGAATCATTTTTGTATCATCAAGTTTTGTTGTTTAGTCACTAAGTCACCTTTGACTGATTTGCAACCCTATGAGCTGTAGGCCACCAGGCTCCTCTGTCCTTGGAATTTTCCAGGCAAGAATACTGGAGTGGGTTTCCATTTCCTTCTCTAGGGGATCTTCCTGACTCTGGTATTGAATCTGCGTCTCCTGCATTAGCAGGTGGATTCTTTGCCTCTTAGCCACCAGGAAAGACCCTATCCAAGTTTGTTACCTTCTAATTTGTTCTCCACATTATAGCCTATGACATTCCTATTTAAAACCCTCCAGTGACTTCTCAATGATGTAGGATAGAGATGAAACCACGTGCTCAAACTTGGTGTAAAAACTGTATATTTAGTACACTGGCTTTCTCTCTAGCCTCATCTCTCACTGTATTATTTCATTATAGGTGCTAATGTCTCTTTCTCTCTCATTCTGGCAGCATCTATCTTTACTCCTGTAGCTTCTATATGCAGTTTATGCTTTTTCTTCTGTTTAAAAGATATTTTTCTCACCTGACACCTAACTAACTGTTATTTTCTTTTCAATTTTCCAGCTCTTCCAGGAAGCATTTTCGGCCCTGACTTCAGGTCACATGTATTTTCTTAAAGGCTCCTGTAACACGAGTATGCCTTGTACATTGTTACCCTCATGCTCTTTCATAACTGCCCATCAATTGCAGTAGACTGTAAACACTGTGAGGGCAGACTTATAGAGTTTGTAATAAGTACGCATTCATTATCTGATGAAAGAAGAAAGAAATTATAATATTTTATGAAATACAAATTGTGTATGAAGGATTGTAATCTTATATACCATGAAAAATAGAAACGCTAAGTGGAAAGTCTCACGTTTTCTTAAGAAAAGAGGCAGAGAGGAAAACAACCAGGACAATCTTTAATATTACTTGAGATAAAGTATTAACACAAATGTATCATTGGTTGGTTGATATTTTTAACCTTGAGAAATTTAACCTTTTATGATCTTTATCAAGGAACTTTAATATAACAAAGTATAAATAACATTCCATGTTGTTTTAAGAGCTGACAAACCTCATTTTGAATTGCCAACTATGTAATTATGACTACCTGTAAAATGGGGGTGAAATGCTTGCTGAATTTAATTGTAGAGGGCTGAAAATAAGAAACTAGTTTATTTGGGGCTTAAGGATTGTAATTTGGGGGGAAAAGCATTGTCCTGGAAAGAGAAATAGTCAGGGGCTTATAAAGACAATGGAGAGATATAGAAGATGGCGGAGGATTAGGACACGGAATACACTTTCTCCTCCACAAATTCATCAAGGGGACATCTAAACGCCAAGTAAATTCCTCAAACAGCTTTGGAATGCCGGCAGAGAACATCGGACACCCAGAAAAGCAACTCACTCCCCTCTAAAGGAGGTAGGAAAGAATATAGAAGCCAGAGAGGGACAAAGAGGGAGGGGCGGACCTCTGTCCGGGGAAGGGACCCTTGAAAGGAAGAGAAGTTTCCAAACACCGGGAAACACTCTCCCTGTAGAGTCTGTGCCAACCTAGGAAGCACGGAGAATATCATAACAGGGAGGAAAACAATTGAACAATTAAGACCCACAGACTACGAGCCCTGCGGTCTTCCGCAGCGGGAAGGCATCATCGCAAACACCCGCTTCTGCCAGTAGCAAGCCGGGGCTGGGCGGGGAGACGCTGCGGGCTGCTCCCACGCCGCCGGCCGCTCCCCCGCGCGGGAGGCTCCCCCGAGGAGCGCTCCCCTCCCCGCCGCCGCCAGCCGCACCCGCCCCCTGCGCCAGGGGCTCCCGCGTGGGTCGACCCCGACCGCCGACCGGTCCCGTGCGAACCATCCCCTCGCCTCCGCTCCCCCGCCAGCCGTTGCGGCGCGGGCTGTTTCCACCGGGAGTAGTTTGGGTTGGCAGACCAGACTGCAGTGCCGACCACAGGAGAGGCCGGCCCTGGCCCAAGACACTGCGGGGCCTGCGCAAAGAACAAAGGACTATACAGACCAACTACAGAGAAAGGGGCTTATAGATCTTGAGAAACTTAAGCCGGAACAAGGACCTAGCCGAAAATGAACTGAACCCACAGCAATAAAAGAGAAACTCTTATACATATTGTTACTATTTTTACCATCATTATTTCCTTTTTTTCTTTTTTTAATATATGTTTTTTTAAATTTTATTATTTTTTTAATTAAAAAAAAAAGGAAAAAAAACTTTTTTCCTTTTAATTTTTTTTTTGTTTGTTTCTTTTATTTTTATGTTTTTATCCTCTAGTACTTCCTTAACCTCCACTGTTAGATATAACTTTTGCGACCCTGTTTTTTTTTTTTTTTTTTTGTCCTTTGCTTTTTTTCTTTCCTTTGTTCTTTTCTTTACTGATTACTGACTGGATCTGTCTCTCTCCTTTACACTCCCTCCTTTTATCCTCCTGACCAACTCTATCTCCCTCCTCCCTTTCTCCTTCTCTGTATAACTCCGTGAACATCTCTGAGCAGTCTAGTTGTGGAATGCAATATAGAAGACGAACTTTTTGAGACTACTGCAAAAATAAGACAGATAACAGGAAGCAGGAGGCTTAAGTCCAAACCCTGATCCCACGAAACATTAATTGACAGGAGCTCATCATATGCCTCCATACCTACACTGAAACCAAGCATCACACAAAGACCAGCAAGTTCCACAGCAAGACATACCAAGCAAATTCTCTAGAAAAACAAGAACACAGCCCTGAGCTCCAAGTCACAGGCTACACAAAGCGACCTCAAAATCATAGACATCTCATAACTCACTACTAGACACTCCACCGCACCCCAGAGAAAAGAAATCCAGCCCCACCCACCAGAACATCGATACAAGCTTCCATAAACAAGACACCCCGACTTGCCACCGGTATAAACCCACATATAGTGCAGAAACGCCACAATAAAGAGAACTCCACAGACTGCCAGAATACAGTAAGGACACCCCAAACTCAGCATTTTAAACAAGATGAAGAGACAGAAGAATTCCCAGCAGGTAAAGGAACAGGATAAATGCCCACCAAACCAAACCAAAGAGGAAGAAATAGCGAACCTACCTGATAAAGAATTCTGAATAATGATAGTGAAATTAATCCAAAATCTGGAAAGCAAAATGGAATCATGGATAAATAGCCTGGAGAAAAGCATCGAGAAGATGCAAGAAAGATTTAACAAGGACCTAGAAGAAATAAAAAAGAGTCAATATATAATGAATAATGCAGTAAATGAGATCCAAAACACTCTGGAGGCAACAAATAGTAGAATTACAGAGGCAGAAGATAGAATTAGTGAATTAGAAGATAGAATGGCAGAAATAAATGAATCAGAGGAGAAAAAAGAAAAACTAATTAAAAGAAATGAGGACAATCTCAGAGACCTCGAGGACAATTTTAAACGTTACAATATTCGAATCATAGGAGTTCCAGAAGAAGAAGACAAAAAGAAAGACCATGAGAAGATACTAGAGGAGATAATAGTTGAAAACTTCCCTAAAATGGGGAAGGAAATAATCACTCAAGTCCAAGAAACCCAGAGAGTCCCAAATAGGATAAACCCAAGGTGAAACACTCCAAGACACATATTAATCAAATTAACAAAGATCAAACACAAAGAACAAATATTAAAAGCAGCAAGGGAAAAACAACAAATAACACACAAGGGAATTCCCATAAGGATAACAGCTGATCTTTCAATAGAAACTCTTCAAGCCAGGAGGGAGTGGCAAGACATACCTAAAGTGATGAAAGAAAAGAACCTACAGCCCAGATTATTGTACCCAGCAAGGATCTCATTCAAATATGAAGGAGAAATTAAAACCTTTACAGACAAGCAAAAGCTGAGAGAATTCAGCAACAACAAACCAGCTCTCCAACAAATACTAAAGGACCTTCTCTAGACAGGAAACACAAAAAGGATATATAAATTCAAACCCAAAACAACAAAGTAAATGGTAACGGGATCATATTTATCCATAATTACCTTAAATGTAAATGGGTTGAATGCCCCAACCAAAAGGCAGAGACTGGCTGAATGGATACAAAAACAAGACCCATACATATGTTGTCTACAAGAGACCCACCTCAAAACAGGGGACACATACAGACTGAAAGTGAAGGGCTGGAAAAAGATTTTCCATGCAAATAGGGACCAAAAGAAAGCAGGAGTAGCGATACTCATATCAGATAAAATAGACTTTAAAACAAAAGCTGTGAAAAGAGACAAAGAAGGTCACTACATAATGATCAAAGGATCAATCCAAGAAGAAGATATAACAATTATAAATATATATGCACCCAACATAGGAGCACCGCAATATGTAAGACAAATACTAACAAGTATGAAAGGAGAAATAAACAATAACACAATAATAGTGGGAGACTTTAATACACCACTCACACCAATGGATAGATCAACTAAACAGAAAATTAACAAGGAAACACAAACTTTAAATGATACAATAGACAAGTTAGAACTAATTGATATCTATAGGACATTTCATCCCAAAACAATGAATTTCACCTTTTTCTCAAGTGCACACAGAACCTTCTCCAGGATAGACCACATCCTGGGCCATAAATCTAGCCTTGGTAAGTTCAGAAAAATTGAAATCATTCCAACCATTTTTTCTGACCACAATGCAGTAAGAGTAAATCTCAATAACAGGAGAAAAACTATTAAAAATTCCAACATATGGAGGCTGAACAACACACTCCTGAATAACCAACAAATCACAGAAGAAATCAAAAAAGAAATCAAATTCTGCATAGAAACGAATGAAAATGAAAACACAACAACCCAAAACCTGTGAGACACTGTAAAAGCAGTCCTAAGGGGAAAGTTCATAGCAATTCAGGCATACCTTAAGAAACAAGAAAAAAGCCAAATAAATAACCTAACTCTACACCTAAAGCAACTGGAAAAGGAAGAAATGAAGCACCCCAAGATTAGTAGAAGGAAAGAAATCTTAAAAATTAGGGCAGAAATAAATGCAAAAGAAACAAAAGAGACCATAGCAAAAATCAACAAAGCCAAAAGCTGGTTCTTTGAAAGGGTAAATAAAATTGACAAACCACTAGCCAGACTCATCAAGAAACAAAGGGAGAAAAATCAAATCAATAAAATTAGAAAAGAAAATGGAGAGATCACAACAGACAGCACAGAAATACAAAGGATCATAAGAGACTACTATCAGCAATTATATGACAATAAAATGGACAATATGGAAGAAATGGACAAATTCTTAGAAAAGTACAACTTTCCAAAACTGGATCAGGAAGAAATAGAAAATCTTAACAGACCCATCACAAGCACAGAAATTGAAACTGTAATCAGAAATCTTCCAGCAAACAAAAGCCCAGGTCCAGACGGCTTCACAGCTGAATTCTACCAAAAATTTAGAGAAGAGCTAACACCTATCCTACTCAAACTCTTCCAGAAAATTGCAGAGGAAGGCAAACTTCCAAACTCATTCTATGAGGCCACCATCACCCTAATACCAAAACCTGACAAAGATCCCACAAAAAAAGAAAACTACAGGCCAATATCACTGATGAACATAGATGCAAAAATCCTTAACAAAATTCTAGCAATCAGAATCCAACAACACATTAAAAAGATCATACACCATGACCAAGTGGGCTTTATCCCAGGGATGCAAGGATTCTTCAATATCCGCAAATCAATCAACGTAATACACCACATTAACAAACTGAAGAATAAAAACCATATGATTATCTCAATAGATGCAGAGAAAGCCTTTGACAAAGTTCAACATCCATTTATGATAAAAACTCTCCAGAAAGCAGGAATAGAAGGAACATACCTCAACATAATAAAAGCTATATATGACAAACCCACAGCAAACATTATCCTCAATGGTGAAAAACTGAAAGCATTTCCTCTAAAGTCAGGAACAAGACAAGGATGCCCACTTTCACCATTACTATTCAACATAGTTTTGGAAGTTTTGGCCACAGCAATCAGAGCAGAAAAAGAAATAAAAGGAATCCAAATTGGAAAAGAAGAAGTAAAACTCTCACTGTTTGCAGATGACATGATCCTCTACGTAGAAAACCCTAAAGATTCCACCAGAAAATTACTAGAACTAATCAATGAATACAGTAAAGTTGCAGGATATAAAATTAACACACAGAAATCCCTTGCATTCCTGTACACTAATAATGAGAAAATAGAAAGAGAAATTAAGGAAACAATTCCATTCACCATTGCAATGAAAACAATAAAATACTTAGGAATATACCTTCCTAAAGAATCTAAAGACCTATATATAGAAAACTATAAAACACTGCTGAAAGAAATCAAAGAGGACACTAATAGATGGAGGAATATACCATGTTCGTGGATTGGTAGAATCAATATAGTGAAAATGAGTATACTACCCAAAGCAATTTATAGATTCAATGCAATCCCCATCAAGCTACCAACGGTATTCTTCACAGAGCTAGAACAAATAATTTCTCAATTTGTATGGAAATACAAAAAACCTCGAATAGCCAAAGCTATCTTGAGAAAGAAGAACAGAACTGGAGGAATCAACCTGCCTGACTTCAGGCTCTACTATAAAGCTACAGTCATCAAGACAGTATGGTACTGGCACAAAGACAGAAATATAGATCAATGGAACAAAATAGAAAGTCCAGAGATAAATCCACGCACATATGGTCACCTAATCTTTGACAAAGGCGGCAAGAATATACAATGGATTAAAGACAATCTTTTTAACAAATGGTGCTGGGAAAACTGGTTGAACACTTGTAAAAGAATGAAACTAGAACACTGTCTAACACCATACACAAAAATAAACTCAAAATGGATTAAACAGCTAAATGTAAGACCAGAAACCATAAAACTCCTAGAGGAAAACATAGGCAAAACACTCTCTGACTTACATCACAGCAGGATCCTCTATGACCCACCTCCCAGAATATCGGAAATAAAATAAAAAATGAACAAATGGGACCTAATCAAATTTAAAAGCTTCTGCACAACAAAGGAAACTATAGGCAAGGTGAAAAGACAGCCTTCAGGATGGGAGAAAATAATAGCAAATGAAGCAACAGACAAACAACTAATCTCAAAAATATACAAGCAACTCCTACAGCTCAATTCCAGAAAAATAAACGACCCAATCAAAAAATGGGCCAAAGAACTTAATAGACATTTCTCCAAAGAAAACATACAGATGGCTAACAAACACATGAAAAGATGCTCAACATCACTCATTATCAGAGAAATGCAAATCAAAACCACTATGAGGTACCATTACACGCCAGTCAGAATGGCTGCGATCCAAAAGTCCACAAGCAATAAATGCTGGAGAGGGTGCGGAGAGAAGGGAACCCTCTTACACTGTTGGTGGGAATGCAAACTAGTACATCCACTATGGAGAACAGTATGGAGATTCCTCAAAAAACTGGGAATAGAACTGCCTTATGATCCAGCAATCCCACTGCTGGGCATACACACTGAGAAATCCAGAATTGAAAGAGACACGTGTACCCCAATGTTCATAGCAGCACTGTTTACAATAGCCAGGACGTGGAAGCAACCTAGATGTCCATCCACAGATGAATGGATAAGCAAGCTGTGGTACATATACACGATGGAGTATTACTCAGCCATTAAAAAGAATGCATTTGAATCAGTTCTAATGAGGTGGATGGAACTGGAGCCTATTATACAGAATGAAGTAAGCCAGAAAGAAAAACACAAATACAGTATACTAACGCATATATATGGAATTTAGAAAGATGGTAACAATCACCCTGTTTATGAGACAGCAAAAGAGACACTGATGTATAGAACAGACTTTTGGACTCTGGGACTGGGAGAGGGTGGGATGATTGGGGAGAATAGCATTGAAATATGTATAATATCATATCTGAAACGAGTCAGTCCAGGTACGATGCCCTATAACAGATACCTGGGACTGGAGCACTGGGATGACCTGGAGGGATGGTGTGGGCAGAGGGGAGGGAGGAGGGTTCAGGATAGGGAACACGTGTATTCTGGTGGTGGATCCATCTCGATGTATAGTAAAAGTAATACAATATTGTAAAGTTAAGCAAAAAAAAAAAAAAAAAATAAAGACAGTGGAGAAGGTGATGGCACCCCACTCCAGTACTCTTGCCTGGAAAATCCCATGGACGGAGGAGCCTCATAGGCTGCAGTCCATGAGGTCGCTAAGAGTCAAACACAACTGAGTGACTTCACTTTCACTTTTCACTTTCATGCATTGGAGAAGGAAATGGCAACCCACTCCAGTGTTCTTGCTTGGAGAATCCCAGGGATGGGGGATCCTGATGGGCTGCCGTCTATGGGGTTGCGCAGAGTCGGATACGACTGAAGTGACTTAGCAGCAGCAGTATAAAGACAAAAAGCCACAAGGTTGTTAAAGTTGTGTGCTTAGTTGCTCAGTCATGTCCTACTCTTTGTGACAAGAATACTGGAGTGGGTAGCCATTCCCTTCTCCAAGAGCTCTTTCCACCCCAGGGGATCCAATCCAGGTCTCCGACACTGCAAGCAGATTATGGTCTGAGCAACCAGGGAAGTCCAAGAATACTGGAGTGAGTAGCCTATCCTTTCTCCGGGGGATCTTCCCAACCCAGGATGCCTGGTGATAATCGTGATTGACTCTGACACAAGTTGGGAAATATTTGTCCTTAGTAATAATCATGAGTTATTTTGGAGTAAGGGCCCTGATAATTATCTTGAGTTTCTGGCAGATATTCTAGATGCCTTTGTTAGGACAATAGAACTCAAAAGGTTTGATTCCATCCAGGCACAAAATTCTTGTATGAGTCATACTTCCTCAGGGGCCTCCTGGTTCCATTTTAGAGAACTCTTTTGGCGATACTCCATTTTGATTTTGCTTTCATAAAATAAGATTCCATTGATTCTTATAATGATTAGAAAAAAGTTAAGGTTCGGTATTTGCATCTTCATTTCAGTAGTATCCTTTTCTGTAAGTCTTAAAGTGAAGTGAAGTCACTCAGTCGTGTCTGACTCTGCGACCCCATGGACTGTAGTCCACCAGGCTCCTCAGTCCATGGAATTTTCCAGGCAAGAGTACTGGAGTGGGTGGCCATTTCCTTCTCCAAGGGATCTTCCCAACCCAGGGATTGAACCTGGGTCTCCCACATTGCAGGCAGACACTTTACTGTCTGAGCCACCAGGGAAGCCGAAACACATCTTAAACTGAACTTTTAAGTTTCATGAGCTTGACAGAGTTAAACTGCTAAGCTCTGAACATCTGTGTTCTTTGGTACCCTATTTCCTTTGATTTGCAGTTCAGAATGAGAGATATTAAGTTCCAAATGTAAAACAAAAAGCTGCAAATATATGCTCCAATATAAAAGCTGTTCAAAAAGAGTAATCATTCTTGAAACTCTGTAACTGTTTTGCAGATGATTTATTCACTTCCTTTCTCTAATCAGAGAATTTTCTACACAGTCACAGAGTGAGATTGTTTCCTTGAGGCAAGAAGGAAATACAGACGTCCTGACAAATAAGATGTTGCCTTGGGGAAGGGAACTACAGTAAACACTCAGAAGTTCTTGCCTTAACAAGAAAACCTTTAGAAGTAAATGCAAAATGGAAAAAGTAGTGTGGGTTACTGGATTTTAACCACCTGACTTAACATTTAATCTTTTATTATCTGGTTATTTAAAAAAATGTTTCATATATTTTAAAATATGTGGACAAAGAATATTGCCTGCCATATCAGCAAACAAAGAATGTTGCTGCCCTCAAGTCATCAGCCACTGCAGCCACCCCTCATGGTGAATGGTGAGTGGACTCAGGATGGGAAACAGCAGGATACTGGGCCTAGAGGGTAAAGGTGCATATCAACAAGTCCAGTCTCTTGCATCTTCCCATATATGGAAAAGTGCTAAATTTATTAACTTAAGAAGTCTATGTTTTTTAATTAACAGTAATTTTTTTAAAAAAAAGTCATCTTTTGATGTTCCAACTCTCTGGTTTTTGTTGCAAAACTCCTATTATCCAGGCACCTCCCTTACTTCTGTGAAGCAGTTCTTTAGGCTATCTGAGAGGCTATCTTCCCAGATCAAGTCCTCAGAAAATCCACTGAATGAAACATAATTCTCAGTTTTTAGGTTGCACATTTTTTCCAGTTGACAAGTAATTATTCCTAATAATACTACTCCATTGTAGACAAAGATTATTCAGTCTTAAAATTTTATTCATAAATACACAAGCATGAGTTAACTGAGTTTTGAGAAAGTCACTGTAAGTGAATGTAGGAAAGAGCTATATTTAGAAAGAATCCAGGATACTAAGGGGCCTTTAAAGTGAAAGAAATAATAAAGGCTATATAGAGGCAACGGAGAAGGCAATGGCACCCCACTCCAGTACTCTTGCCTGGAAAATCCCATGGACGGCGGAGCCTGGTAGGCTGCAGTCCATGGAGTCGCTAATAGACACGACTGAGCGACTTGCCTTTCACTTTTCACTTTCATGCATTGGAGAAGGAAATGGCAACCCACTCCAGTGTTCTTGCCTGGAGAATCTCAGGGATGGGGGAGCCTGGTGGGCTGCCATCTCTGGGGTCACACAGAGTTGGACACGACTGAAGCGACTCGGCAGCATATAGAGGTAAAGACATTTTATTTTTAATCAAATCTTCATTACCAATGTTGGAAAAGTAATTTTCATTTTTAAAAGTCAGTTTACATATCTGTAAAAGGGGTTTCTTCCTGGGAAAGCAGGAAGGATGCTTGTTTCAACTGGTGCAATAATCCCTTGTTGTCCACGGAGGGGTCGTTTCTAGGACCCTCACAACCCTCTCAAGCATTCTTGCCTGGAGAATCACCATGACAGATGAACCTGGTAGGCTGCAGTCCATGGGGTTTCAAAGAGTCAAACACAACTGAGCAACTAAGCACAGCGCACAGATACCAACATCTGAGGATGCTCAAGTTCCTTATATAAAATGGTATAGTATTTTCATATAACCTACGCATATCCTCCTGTATACTTTAAAACATCTCTAGATTACTTATAATTCCTGATACATTGTAAATGCTATGTAAATAGCTGTAAATACAATGCAAATACTATGTTAATAATTGCCGCTGCTGCTAAGTCACTTCAGTCGTGTCAGACTCTGTGCGGCCGCATAGTTGGCAGCCCACCAGGCTCTGCTGTCCCTGGGATTTTCCAGGCAAGAACACTTCAGTGGGTTGCCATTTGCTTCTCCAGTGCATGAAAGTGAAAAGTGAAAGTGAAGTTGCTCAGTCCTATCCGACTCTTCGCGATGCACAGCAAATGCAAGTTTTTCGTTTTGGAATGTCCTGAAAAAATTTTTTTAATATTTTCCATCCACAGTTTGTTGACTCCATGGATGTGGAAACTGTGGATACAGAAGACTGACTATATTCCATTTTCTTGTTGTATTCTGAGTCAGAATATCAAGGGGGCAAGGAGTGGGAGTGGGGTTTCTCTGTAAGAGGCAGTAAATATTTGCTAGAGTCCAGTGGTAATAATCAAAGACATCAGTTCTAACATGTGTTCTTAACAGTTGTGAGAAAGCAGCAAAGTTAGTGTTAGCCCATATTAGCAAATGTGTATAGACTCAAGTCTGTCTTCAGCCCATCTTCAAAATCTGAAATAACTGGACCTGTGAGTATTGTGCATGTGAACAGGTGTTGGAAGGAGAAAAAATAATTACTAGTCTGGAGGGATAGCAAATAGAAAATAAATGCTTAGAGATATCTGAGATGTTTAAAAAATAAAACTTAGATCAGGTTCCACTTGATATTTTAGTTAAATATCAAAGCTTTTTCATAGTTTGAAATTTCTCAGGACAAATCTCTTTAAAATGTCATGGATGACAGGTTTGTAAAACTGTGTGAACCCATCATCCTCTTGAAATGCTAAACATTGATGGTTCTAAAGAAAGTAAATGCAATTCTCTGGAATTTAATAGAAAATTTTGGTTTTTTTTTTTTTTTTCGTTTTAAGCTCAATACATCATCACATGCTGCTGCTGCTGCTGCTAAGTCGCTTCAGTTGTGTCTGACTCTGTGCGATTCCATAGACAGCAGCCCACCAGGCAATGCCGTCCTGGGATTCTCCAGGCAAGAACACTGGAGTGGGTTGCCATTTCCTTCTCCATTGTGTGAAAGTGAAAAGTGAAAGTGAAGTCGCTCAGTCGTGTCCAACTCATATTGACTCGTACTGTAGCCCACCAGGCTCCTCCATCTATGGGATTTTCTAGGCAAGAGTACTGGAGTGGCTTGCCATTGCCTTCTCCGACAATATCACATAGAGATTGAAAATTCTTAAAGGGAAAGGAAATATAGAATTATGCTAATTTATCTCAAAAGAGGATTAACTGGTATATGAAGAAAGATGTAAAAAATGGATGAATGAAGAATTAGATGCTTAAGTGTGATCAGAAATATTGTGAAAAAAGAACTGACTATTGAACCAAGAGTGAATAGCTGTAGATATTGAGTTTCTCAGACTGTGAATCTCTATCATAAAACATGAATGTTTGTGTGATCACTTATTTCACAGCTTTGAAACCAATACATTCTTTAACCTAACATCATAGAAAAAGAATTTCCTAATTTTATCATAATCAGGCCACTCTAATTCCAAATTTCTCTGGGGTTTTTCTTCTTTTCTAATTGTGCTGGATGGTACCTTTAATTTTGGACTGAAACACACTGAAAAATTTCACATCTTTTTTATTTTACCATTGTCTTCAAGAATAGTCTTAGAGATGTTTTTAAACTATGTAAATCCAAAACCTTGAACAATATCTGTCTCACACCTTCTCTTTGATCCTGTTTCCTATGCCCTCTGATGTGTCTGTCCATTTCAGAAAGAAAATGGGCTTTCAACTTTGTTTTCCAGTTTTCCAATATGACTTTCAAAGACATTAAGATAATCCTTTCCATTTCACTAAAAGTTATTTTTGTCCTGTTTTTTCCTTCATTCTCATTTATTATAAATATTCTGAATCATTAAAGTGTTTGTGTGTAATCTTACTTTGGGATTTAGCCTTACTTGTGAAAATGGTGAAAATCCTAAACTTTTTAGGAAATAAGGAATGAAGATTCCAGACTTGAAGGGCATTGAGGTTTTCAGCATCATAACAGTTTCTAACTTCTTAATATACAGTAGTTAATTAAATCATCAGCTAGACATATCCTGTTTATTGCTCTTTTAGATTAAAATAAATTAAAGCAGAAAAGAAATACAATTTAATTGGCCTGAGATAAGTTGTTATACTGTTAGTACAACAGTTCTCTTGGAATTTAGTAATCATAATTATGCAAATCTTAATTAGGTAATTATTGTTGCGCAGTTTTTCTCAACTTAAGGGGGAAATTCATTGGAACAATCAACCATATCATGCTGTGTCAGAAATTTTAAACCATAAAAAATTTTAGAGTAAGTTGTAGAGTGCTTTATTATTTATAGAGTATAATGTAATTCCCTAATCAACTAACAGGAAAAGTCTGAAAATACTCCTTGCTTTGATATTTGTTCTGTTTTGTAGTTGCCAAAATGTTGCTCTGATTTGTCACTATAAGACCGTTGGAAGGAAGACAAGTCATCAAGCATGGGTGATTTTTCATTAAAGTAGACACCTGATAAAGAGGCTCATGAAGTCTTTGTTCTTTCACGAATAAATTGTGAATATAATTTGAATAAATTTCTGTGTTAGCCCATCAGAAATTGAGTTCAGTCATTTTGTTTCTACTTTTGATATACACAAATCAAAGAAGGAGAAAGAACTGAGTGTTTATACCATATCATTATATGCATTCCTGGAAATTTAGATATTTTGCAAAATAGAAGAATGTACAATTTTGAAAAAAGTAGAGCTAGTTAAAAATTTCTAAACAAAGTAGTAGCAAAAGCAATGAGAGGTATTTCAGGAGATAAATTGAATGAGCTATAATAATGCCTTTTAGGAGATCTGTGTTTAGATATCACTGAATTTTTTTTTTTTTTCATATAGAATTAATGAATTTGCTCTATAGCCTCTTGGCTTGTTCATCAATGAGTTAAACATATTTTCTCACTTATTCTAATTCATGTTTCTAAATTTTGAAAATCATACTTTGAATTTTTTGGAGATTGTACTAAAGATTTCCAAGTAAATACACATTGCAAAGCCCTTAGACTGCCTGGTGGCTCAGACGGTAAAGAATCTGCCTGCAATGCAGTTGGGTTAGATCCCTGCCTTGGGAAGATCCTCTGGAGAAGGAAATGGAAACCCATTCCAGTATTCATGCCTGGAGAATTCCATGGACAGAGGGCCCTGGTGGGCTACAGTCCATGCGGTTGTAAAGAGTCAGATATAACTGAGTTACTAACATTCAGCCTGAAATAAACATATTTTCTTGGCTCCTGAAGCAGATCCCAAGGAGCAATAGGATTTTACTTTCATTGACTCTTTGTTTCTCCTTGCATCCTTGATTCGGTGCCTTTGTATTGTTTCTGTTTCTGGTTTCTTACAACCTGGAAGTTATTTTTAATTTGCCATTAATGTATGTGAATTTGGTTTTGTGGGTCTATTTGTTGGTTTTTTATAGACAGAAACCTATCCTGTTTGCTGAGAGATGACAGAAAATTCTGTTTGTTTTATTCAAGAATACATCAGCCTTCCACTGAAAAGATAAAGAGCATTCTGAGATCCACATTTGTGAACACTTTTGTTTGCCATGTTTATTTTAAGTGATGACTAAGGATGTAGAACTAAAGCCACAAGCTGTGTGTCTATGTGTCTGTAATAGCAAAAAGTTTTTATCCTTTATTTTGTGTTAGAAATATTCTCTTCTTGAAAAATAAATAAACTAGATTTAAAGATTTAATAAATTAAGGAGTTCTACATTGACTGGTTTGTAGAAGCTAATAGTTCAGTTCAGTTCAGTCACTCAGTCATGTCCGACTCCTTGTGATACCATGAATTGCAGCACACCAGGCCTCGCTGTCCATCACCAACTCCCAGAGTTCATCGAGTCAGTGATGCCATCCAGCCATCTCATCTTCTGTCGTCCCCTTCTCCTCCTGCCCCCAATCCCTCTCAGCATTAGGGTCTTTTCCAATGAGTCAACTCTTCACATGAAGTGGCCAAAGTATTGAAGTTTCAGCTTTAGCATCAGTCCTTCCATAGAACACTCAGGACTGATCTCCTTTAGGATGGACTGGTGGGATCTCCTTGCAGTCCCAGGGACTCTCAAGAGTCTTCTCCAACACTACAGCTCAAAAGCATCAATTCTTCGGTGCTCAGCTTTCTTCACAGTCCAACTCTCACATCCATATATGACCACTGGAAAAACCATAGCCTTGACTAGACGAACCTTTGTTGGCAAAGTAATGTCTCTGCTTTTTAATATGCTGTCTAGGTTGGTCATGACTTTCCTTCCAAGGAGTAAGTGTCTTTTAATTTCATGGCTGCAATCACTATCTGCAGTGATTTTGGAGCCCAAGAAAATAGTCTGTCACTGTTTCCACTGTTTCCCCATCTATTTCCCATGAAGTGATGGAACTGGATGCCATGATCTTAGTTTTCTGAATGTTGAGTTTTAAGCCAACTTTTTCACTCTCCTCTTTCACTTTCATCAAGTGGCTCTTTAGTTCTTCTTCACTTTCTGCCATAAGGGTGGTATCATCTGTATATCTGAGGTTATTGATATTTCTCCTGGTAGTCTTGAAATTAAAAGACATTTGCTCCTTGGAAGGGAAGCTACCACAAAACTATATAGCATATTAAAGAGCAAAGACATCACTTTGCTGACAAAGTCCATATAGTCAAAGCTATGGTTTTTCCAGTAGTCATGCATATGGATATGAGAGTTGGACTATAAAGAAGTCTGAATGCAGGAGAATTGATGCTTTCAAATTGGGGTGCTGGAGAAGACTCTTGAAAATCCCCTGGACTGCAAGGAGATCAAACCAATCAATCCTAAAGGAAGTCAACTCTAAATATTCATTGGAAGGACTGAAGCTGAAGATCCAATATTTGGTCACCTGATATGAAGAGCCAACCTATTGGAAAAGACTCTGGTGCTGGGAAAGATTGAGGGCAGGAGAAGAAGGAGATGACAGAGGATGGAATGGTTGGATGGCATCACCGATTCAATGGACATGAGTTTGAACAAACTCTGGGAAATAGTAAAGGACAGGGAAGCCTGGTGTGCTACAATCCATGGGGTTGAAAAGAATCAGATGTAACTTAGTGACTGAACAACAACACACTATCAACAAAATACCAGAAAACAAAAGTAAAAAAAAAAAAAAAATCCCATTTGAAATTGTATCAAAAAAAGATAAAATAGGGAAAAAGCCTTACAAATGAGGTGAAAGACCTTTATGCTAAGAACCATAAAATAGTGATACAGGAAATTGAAGATGATTCCAAAAAAAAAAGGAAAGATATTCCTTGCTCTTGGATTGGGAGAATTAATATTTTTAAAATGGCCATACCGCTCGAAGAAAGCTATAGAGTTAATGTGATCCCTATCAAATTACCCATGGCATTTTCATAAAACTTAACAAATCATTCTAAAATTTATACGAAACCCTGTAAGACCCAGAACTCCCAAAAAAATTCTGAAGAAAAAGGGCAATGCTGAAAGCCTAGCCCTCTACATGTAGGTCAATGAAACAAAACAGAAATTCTGGAAATGAACCCGCACACCTACAGTCAATTAATCTTTGACAAAGGGGATAAGAATCTACAGTCAAGGAAAGACAGATTCAGCAGGTGGTATTGTGAAAGCTGAAAAGCCACATCTAAGTCAATGAGGTTAGAACACTGCCTCACTTCATACCCCAAAATAAACTAAAAATGGCTTAAATACTTAAATATGAGATGACACCATAAAACTTCTAGACAAGAACATAGGCAAAACATTCTCTGATATAAATTGTAGCAACCCTTTCTTAGGTAAGTCTCCCAAGACAAGGAAAAATAAAAGCAAGATTGAACAGTTAAGACCTAATCAAACTTAAAACCTTTTGTACAGCAAAGGAAACCATAAACAAACTGAAAAGACAACCTATTACTAGGAGAAAATATTTGCAAACAATGTGACTGACAAGGGCTTAATGTCTGCAAAATACAAACAGCTCATACAATTTAACAACAACTAACTTATTCAAAAAATGGGCAGAAGATATAAATAGACATTTCTTCAAAGAAGACATAGAGATGGCAAATAGGCACATGAAAAGATGATCAACATTGTAATTACTAGAGAAATACAAATCAAAAATGCAATGGGATACCACATCACATCAGTCAGGAGGCCATCATCAAAGAAATTATAATAAATGCTGGAGATGGTGTAGAAAAAAGGGAACACTCCTACAGTGTTGGAAGGCATGCCATTATGGAAAACATTATGGAGTTTCCTTAAAAAAGTAAAAGTAGAGTTGTTATATGATCCATCAATCTCACTTCTGGCCCCGTATCTGGAGAAAACGCTAATTAAAAAAAATACAATTTTCTTTAAAAAGTCAATAAAAAAACACACACATATAATTTTCATAGCAACATTATTTACAACAACCATGGCATGGAAGGAGCCTAAATGTCCATCAACAGATAAATGGATAAAGAAGATGTGGTATAGATATAAGATATACTATATCCTATATGCTATATCTTATATATATATACTATAAGATATAGTATTAGAATGCTGCTGCTACTGCTATGTCACTTCAGTCGTGTCCGACTCTGTGCGACCCCATAGACGGCAGCCCAACCAGGCTCCCCTGTCCCTGGGATTCTCCAGGCAAGAACACTGGAGTGGGTTGCCATTTCCTTCTCCAATGCATGAAAGTGAAAAGTGAAAGTGAAGTTGCTCAGTCGTGTCCTACTCTTAGCGACCCCATGAACTGCAGCCCACCAGGCTCCTCCATCCATGGGATTTTCCAGGCAAGAGTACTGGAGTGGGGTCAGCTTTAAAAGAAGAATGAAATAATACCATTTGCAGCAACATAGAGATTATCATATTAAGTGAAGTCAGACAAAGACAAATATCATATTCATTTGTGAAATCTAAAATATGATACCAATGGGCTTCTAAAACAAAACAAACTCATAGGCATAGAAAATGAATTTACATGTATCAGATGGGAAAATGAGATGGGGAGGGATAAATAAGAAATTTGGAATTATATATGTTTATATATATATAATATGAGAAAATAAACAACAAGGTATTACTGTATAATATAGGGAACCCTATTCAATATCCTGTGATAAAGCCTATGGGCTTCCCTGGTGACTCAGTGGTGAAGAATCTGCCTGCCAATGCAAGAGACATAAATTCAATCCCTGTTCCAGGAGGACTCCACATGCCATGGAGCAGCTAAACCCATATGTTGCAATCACTGAAGTCCTTGCTCTCTAGAGATAGTGCTCTCAACAAGAGAAGCCACCGTTATGAGAAGCCCATACACCACAACTAAAGAGAAGTCCCCACTTTCTATAATTAGAGAAAAGCCTGCACAGCATCCATTGGAGCCCTAGCATAGCCAAAGATAAATAAATAAAATGATTTTTAAAAAAGCATCATAGAAAAGAATATGAGAAAAATATATATTTATGTATGTATAACTGACCTCTTTGCTGTATACCAGAAACTAACACGACATTGTACATCTAGTATATTTCATTAAAAATCATTAAAAAGAAATTTAGAAAAATGTCCTACATTAAATACTAATTATTTTTATGTTAATAGTAATTATCTTCTAGATACAACAGCTGAAACAAAATTTTTCAGGATTTTTAATTTTAAAATATCAGATTTATATTGTTAGTAGTTGATAGCCTTTGCACTTGAATAAGCAACTTCTAAGCAGTATTCTAAAATACTGAAACATTCATCATCATGCATGGTTTTAGTGTATCAGTTCAGTCGCTCAGTCGTGTCCGACTCTTTGTGACCCCATGAATTGCAGCACGCCAGGCCTCCCTGTCCATCACCCACTCCCGGAGTTCACTCAGACTCACATCCACCGAGTCAGTGATGCCATCCAGCCATCTCATTCTCTGTTGTCCCCTTCTCCTCCTGCCCACAATCGCTCCCAGCATCAGAGTCTTTTCCAATGAGTCAACTCTTCACATGAGGTGGCCAAAGTACTGGAGTTTCAGCTTTAGAATCATTTAGTGTATATACATTTTAAAATATACATATAATTATATATGTATATATATTTAACATATGTTTATATATAAACAGTATAATTCTGTGCTTCTTAATTTTATATGTCATAGAGTTGCTATATGTTTATGTAAGAATACTGTGATATGCCATTCAGATCTTCCTTTAGGAATAAAATGCTCATCTAGGAACAGAGAGTGCTACCAAAAAAAGGCTTACATGCAATTGCCCCTCCCCCTTCCCACTGGTAATTACTAGGCTCAAGGATATATTGTATAACATGAGTGTATCTGTCACTCAGTCATGTCCAATAATGCGACCCCACGGACTGTAGCTACTGCCAGGCTCCTCTGTCCATGGAATTCTCCAGGAAAGAATACTGGAGTGGGTTGCCATGCCCTTCTCCAGGGGATCTCTCCAACCCAGGGCTTAAACCTGCATCTCCGTCATTGCAGGCAGATTCTTTACTGTCTGAACCACCAGGGAAGCCCCAACAATATGGGGAATATAGCCAATATTTTGTAGTAACTATAAATGGAAAGTAACCTTTAAAATTGTGTGTGTGTGTATGTGTGTGTGTGTGTGTGTAAACTTAGCCCACTTGGAGAAGTGCCTCAGTTACAGACACCTGACTTGTCCTTGGGCATACCTTCCAGAGGCAGCTTATATTCAATGACTAATCGAACATGAGTGTCAATCTGGGATGTCTCTCAATGACTATCCTGGTCTCGAGATGCGTGATCACCTGCAGCCCTCAGTACACCTGCATCCCGGCACTACTCCTGCTGCTCAGCACTGCTTCTTTCCCTCTACTTCCACATGTCTTGATTCTAACAGCACTCCTTGATAATTGTTCTTCACGCTCATCTCTGAATCAGAATCTGTTTCCTGGGGAATCCAGACTAGGGTACCTTGGATCTATTGATATACCTACCTACTTATTGTCTTTAACTTCATTACTATTAATCTATGTATGCAACTATCCACTCTAAGAGAGTGTAAAAAGGATGTGTGCCTTTATAACTTTTGGCATGCTGAGTGTTTGTGTGACAACACTCAATTACCTGTTGTCTGGTTCTCCTAAATAAAAACCAGTTACTTCATTAAACGTTGTGATGTACATGAGTTGATTACAGCCCTATGAACAATAGTGCCAAAATTTTTTGACTGTGTATATTGAATTATGAGATGTGGTTTTGTTTATCAAGAGAAACTAGGAGCTAATTTGTCTTATAGAGACATGTGTTGATGTAGAACAGTTTGTACCCAGTAGATCTTGAGAACGTAAAAGAAAATTTTACTGAGGAAATTGCAATCAGTAATATAAAGACAATACTTGGCAGAAACTTCTGAAAACAAGAGTGGGGATAGAATTCTTTGGCACCTTAGCAACAGTTTGTGAAGGAGGACCAATGTTAATTACAGCTGAACAGAACTTTATTTCCCAGTCTCTGTCAAAGGAGTGCCATCTATCAGTATTTATTTTTCAAAAGACAGAAAATAGATCCAGTTGGCTGAGGTTCCAACTCTGATTTATTTCTTCAATTCAGTTCAGTCACTCAATTGTGTTTGACTCTTCACGACCCCATGAACTGCAGCACTCCAGGCCTCCCTGTCCATGCCAACTCCCGGAGTTCGCCCAAACTCATGTGCATCGAGTAGATGACACCGTCCAACCATCTCATCCTCTGTCGTCCCCTTCTCCTGCCCTCAGTCTTTCCCAGCATCGGGGTCTTTTCAAATGAGTCAGCTCTTCGCATTTATTTCTTACTGCTTTGCAAATATCACACAAATCCAGATCTTATGACTTTCACCATTTTTATTGGAATCAATAATGACAGTTTTATAATTTATTTTAACCCAAGTTTCTTCATGGTCTGCTCTTGGTTTATCACCTTGCTATATCTCTTGCACTGTCCTTTCTGCCACGCCCTGCCACTCATACTGCAAACCACCTGCGTCACTTCTGATAGTGAAGTCCTCTGTGCTTTCACTCCAGTATGGTTGAATGGTGAAGAGGGTAGACCCCTGCATCATTCACTCTTCCACTTCTAGCACTCTTCCACTTCTAGTAAGTTACTTTCCCAGCTGTGCCTCAGTTTCCTCAACTAAGAATCATATTAGAACCTCACTTGAATGTGGGAAAATTAAGTGCGGAGTGCTTGGTTCAGAATAGCTTACATGCTATTTGGTGCTATGTTGTTTGATAGAAATTACATATTCTTGTTTAGGGTCTGTTCTGTTCTGTTTTGCTCTTCAAAACTGTTACTGTTGTTACTGTGATTGAACGTGAACGTGAAGTCGCTCAGTCGTGTCCGACTCTTTGCGACCCCATGGACTGTAGCCTACTAGGCTCCTCTGTCCATGGGATTTTCCAGGCAATAGTACTGGAGTGGATTGCCATTTCCTTCTCCAAGGGATCTTCCCAGCCCAGGGATCGAACCCGGGTCTCCCGCATCATAGACAAACGCTTTACTGTTTGAGCCACCAGGTAAGTCTGTGGTTGAGATGTATTAAATGTGTGTGCTTAAACATTTCAAGTTCTACTTTATGAATATGTATGAAAAAAGGAATTCATCTTGACAGAGTACTTGTACATGTAGATTAGTACATAACTGCTGAGAAATTAATGAAAATTTTATTAAAAATGTTCCTGTTGCCTAGAGACAACACAGAGGCTTGAACATATCTCTACAGATTTTGCATTGAAGGACTGAGGTTTACGTGTGGACTTGTTTCTCCCTATATAAAAAAAAAAAAAAACAATTAAATGTGTGGAAGGTCCCAAGACAAGTCTCTTTTTTTTTTTTTTTTTTTTTCTGACTGGTCCACTACAGGGAGATTTTGGAATTATCTAGCAGTCGGATCTGAGTATGATTCATGAAGAGGGACTGATCTGTGTGAGGAGACTGAAATGCTGGTTCCCATTCAGTTCCTCACTCTGGCTATTGTTACCACTAACACAATCACTGTGTGTCCAGCCCAGATGTTATGTCCACATCTCACACACTGCAGAAAGGCTACAGGAAGCCTTTAAAAAGCAGATATTTGTTTTTCCAGGGATTAGTGGCACCCTTCTTTTCTAAGTAATGGATCTTACATTGTGTATTTTAAACTTATTGAGCATTACTTAAATCCTATAATACATACCAACAATGTGATTAAAGCTAATTTCCATTAGATCGTTTGTCAGATTAATTGGTTAGCCTCCCAGGTGCAGATTTCCTCTTCTAAGCACTAAAAATAGTATCATTACAGAATCTTCAAAAATGCAGTATGTAAACCAGTTGCCACATACAAAAACGGTATTATTTATTCAAGTATTTCATTTGCAACTGAATGTTTGACAGTTGTGACAAATAGCAACATAAAAATATGAAGAAATTGTTTTGGAAGTAATTTTTCCTCCTTTGGCCTTTAATTTGCTGTCATACATTGACTTCAAAGCCCTCAGTGTAATATACAGAATCCCCAAACATTCCTTTCTTTTGTTTGTTTTCTGATTCCATGTTAGCTTTTCTTGACTTCTTACAGACACTGTATTTGATTTACGTTTCTTCACATCAAATTTTTATTTTTTTAATTCCTGTGGGAAGAAATGAACATGCAACATAGCATGCATAAGTTAACTAAAAGACCACTCAAATGTAAAAATATATACTTATATAAACATATAAACCTGAAGACGCCTCTTGTTTTTCTGCTCACTCAGCAAATCCATCCCCATATTGATTATTTTCTTTTCATTCTCTCTCTACTGTCTTGGTCTGGGCCACATCATCCCCTGCCCGCAGTATTACAATAGCTTCTTAATAGGTTTCTCTGTCTCTAGTTCATTCTCTCTCTTGGCTCTTCTATTTAGTATGGTCAGTATAACTCTCCACTCTCATCTTTGTCATTTTTTCCCCTTAAAAACTGACAATGCCTATTATTTATTTGTCAAAGTGAAACTTATCAGCCTCTCTAACTTATATTCAAATACTGAGCTCTGGCCAGCAGAGTGTGGCAGAGGTGATGTTCCCATGTCCATGCCTGGACCACAAGACCTCCTACACCACTGGCTTCATGCTTTCTCTCTTCCATCATCTGACAGTGTCAGGAAAAGAGCAGAGAACTTTGAAATGATAGAGAATGACAGAACTGATAGATTAAAAAGAGTAGGGTCTTTGAATAATTTCATGGTGCAAAGCTCCTTGTCCCTAAATCCCACTCCTGTAAGCAAGAAAGAGAATTCCATTTTTTTTGTGGGGGGGGGGGGGGGGGGGGGGGGCAGGGTGGTATTTGTTGAAGCAGTTAGCCAGTTATCCTAATGTGTTTCAGTTTTGCAGTAACAGTATTATTGGTACAAGCCAAGATTAATTAATTTGCTGGGGGATTATTATTTGGATTTGGGACCTTTTGTGCAGTTTTTTCATTAGTTTCTTGCATATGGCTTTTGAATGTTATTGTCTTTTTGTTTGACAAAAAGAATTATCTTGATAGGGTACTTGCATCTATTTTTTCCTAGGTACAAAGAGGAAGCAAAGAAAAGGTTATTTCTTCAATATACGTCTTTTTTAAAAAATTTTATTTTGTTCTTTACAGTTGTTGCTTTTCCTCATCATTCCCGTCCCTCCCCCTCCCCCCTCCTCCTCCCCCTCCCTCTTCGTCGCCCCCCCCTCGCATCTCCTGACTCTGTGACTCTTCTCCCTCCCCCCCTCTCCCTCTCCCATTCCATCTTTCTCTTCTCTCTGTCTCGGTCCTCTCTCCATTTCGTCGTGTGTTCTCTTCCTCTGCTCCTCTCCACTCTCTTTTTCTGGTTCTCCATGTTCCCCTTTCCTTCATCAGTGTCTCTGCTTCGTCCTGCTTGTCAGTCTGTGCATGGGGTCCGTGTCTCTTCTTCGTGTTCCAGCGTGGGATTGCTGGATCATCAGTTCTTCCCAGTTTTTTGGGTCTCCATCTTTCTCCATGTGGCTGTACTGTTCATTCCCACCAACAGTGTGGGGTTCCCTTCTCTCCCACCCTCTCCACATTTTTCTCTTTGTCCCCTTCTGACTGGTGTGATGGTCCTCATGTGGTTTGTTTGCATTTCTCTGTTGAGTGATGTTGGCATCTTTTGTGGTGCCATCTGTTGTCTTCTTTGGAATGTCTTTTGTCTGCCCTTTTTTGTTGGGTCATTTTTTTCTGGTTGGCTGTGGAGTTGCTTGTTTTTTGGATAGTGTTTGTCGTTTTCATTCTTTTTTTCTCCCATTCTGGGCTGTCTTTTCACCTTCTTTAGTTTCCTTTGTTGTGCAGAAGCTAAAAAGCTTATGGGTTATATTATAGTCTTACCTTGAGCCCATTTTCTACTAAATTTTTACACTCAGCATAGAACCTCAACAACATTATCACTCCTATCAGAATCTCAAGTGATTAGAGTCATTTTCTGGCCTTATCTGAGACACCCAGAATTATTCTGTTACCTGATTGTTCCTAGGGTTTGATGCTAATGGAAGAGCTTTTGTTTATTTTTCCTTATTGCTTCTAAAAGAAAATTCTTTTACTGAATTCCCACTGTTGTACAAAATCAATGTGAGCTTTATTTTGCCAGCACCCATTACTTTAAGCGGTCCTATTCATAGCTTGAGCGCTTTGATGGCAGGACCTTGGTAAAGAAAGCACCTCCCATTGTTCCTAGAAATTGAGTTTTTGTTGGGTAACTAGGCTTACAGACAGAAGGAAATCACATCTTGTGACATGGTCCAGCACTGGAGTGTGTCATTTGTGGCCAGTTCTCTTTCATCTATCCTTCTCTCTGCCATCTGAAAAAGCCTGTCTCTTATCTGAGGACTAGAAAATGCCATTTACTAGATCACCACTTTGGAACTCACATTTTGGATAAATACAGGATGTCAAGAGGGTCTTGACACTTTATTTCAAAATCTTGTTTTGCTTCCTAATAGCATCAGCTGTTCATTCTTCACATTTTCTGCTATAGGAAAACATACATGCAAGAGCTTTGTTCACGCCTAGGTTATTTAACATAAAATGCTGAATTAACAGGTGACTTTGGCCAATGCCATTCTCAGACATGTGTAACAATCCCTGATAATATATTTTATAACCTTTCTGGGTGAGTAGGGATTGAGGCATGTCAAAGGTCAAAAGAGGGGAGAAGAAGATAAAAAGAAACCTGGTATTTGGTTTCTAAGCCTGTCCCTGGAACCAGACTTGAAAGCTTTAGGGACCAGCAACTGCAGAGACCACACTGCTAACCTTGTTTGTTTTCACTGTACATGTGTTGTCATTGTCTGTTTATGTTTGTCTTCCATGCATGAAGGAAAGGATCAATCATGTGTTACTTACCTTTGAATCTTGAAACAAACACATTCAATAAAAGTTTTGGTAACTAAGAGAGTGAATAACTAAAGTGACCTCTACATTTGACTATCATTGTAGTATAACAGGATATTATAATCGAGCTATAGTCCTGATCACATATCAACCCTGATTTACCATTTAGGCTTTTTACAAGATAAAAGTAGTAAAGGAAGAAATTAGTAGTGAGAAAGAGGAATGAAGGTCAGGATCGTGTAGATGAGGAGGAATGGGTAAAGGTTAATCATTAGAAAACAGAAGAGATTTAAAGGTAAGAGGTGATAGGATTTATAGATAGGGATAGAAAAAGAGTTATGAAAGAGATGAGCATGGTGGAATCAGCAGGTGAGCGTTCAGGATTACAGTCAAGTAGTTCTCTGACTCACTGAATAGGGAGTTGTGAAGATGTAGTACAGTAAACCACAGAGTTTCTTAGAGGGAAGCTGTTCCATAGATAAGAAAGTCTTTTTATTCCGTATTATTATTTTCCTTTCATGTTGGGAGGATGTACTAGTGATAGTTGGTCTCCTTTCAGCCAAATAGCTCCCATATGCTACATAATGCTGCTGCTGATTAAAATCCTATGGAAGAGTCAGCCTGTGTCTGGAACAATAGCAGCCTGAATTCAATTTATCAGTCTTCTGGGGAAGCAGAGATAATCAAATTCCCCCCTTCAGCAACTTTGGGAACACACCATTTGACAAGATACAATGGATGTGAGTCACACACTTTCTGTTTGTACACCTGCTGCCTGTTAATCACAAGTTTCTGGCATTTTGTGAGTTTTTCTCTTCCCTATTCATATCTTATAGTCTTTGTCATTTAAAGGCAGGGGCACTTCTGTGAAAACTGTTATTGCAACATGTATGAAAACTTAGGGAGATGAATAAGGAGACAAAGTTGTGGGTGATATGAGGAAAAAACCATCTTTAGTCAGAGAAATTTGGGTTTCAATATGCTTTTCACCTTTTTAGTATATAACCTGGAAAAGTGATTTAAGTCCTCTGAACTTAGATTCCCTTATCTACAAAATGAGGATAATGATATATACAACAGAGGATTGTTTTGTGGATTAAATTACATAATTTATGTTTGGCTATGCATTCTGGAAAAATCTAGGTGATGATAACTACAAGGTATCCTCAAACACTCCATTTAAAACCCTTTCCTCAGAGACTTGTCCAAACTTTAATGTGGCTTCTAGAAGCCTAAGGTCTCGTATCCCTGGGACAACCAGCGCTCTTAGGAGTTCTCATTTGGAAAACCTCAGAGATGTTAGAAGAATTTACTGTTTGCTCTGCTGCTGCTGCTGCTAAGTCGCTTCAGTTGTGTCCGACTCTGGGCAACCCCATAGACGGCAGCCCACCAGGCTCCCCCGTCCCGGGGATTCTCCAGGCAAGAACACTGGAGTGGGTTGCCATTTCCTTCTCCAATGCATGAAAGTGAAAAGTGAAAGTGAAGTCGCTCAATCGTGTCCAACTCTTTAGTGACCCCATGGACTGCAGCCCACCAGGCTCCTCCATCCATGGGATTTTCCAGGCAAGAACACTGGGGTGGGGTGACATCTCCTTCTCCGACTGTTTGCTCTGCTGCTGCTGCTGCTAAGTCGCTTTAGTCGTGTCCGACTCTGTGCGATCCCATAGACGGCAGCCCACCAGGCTCCTCCATCCCCGGGATTCTCCAGGCAAGAACACTGGAGTGGGCTGCCATTTCCTTCTCCAATGCATGAAAGTGAAAAGTGAAAGTGAAGTCGCTCAGTTGTGTCCGACTCCCAACACCAAATCTCTTTTTAGAGGATTTACTAAGAAAGGCTTGCAATTGTGAATCCTCTCTCTGAACCTTTAAAATATAGATATATTTCCTATAACTTGGATGTATCTTTCTCAAGGATCTGAAAACTATTCCTTTGAAATGTAATAAACAGTAAGTCCAGGGTTTCTGTCTCCTAGACTTGGCAGCATAGAATCCTAACTTTAATAACTGTCAGGTAGCAGAGTCAGCTGGCGGCACTAATCATGTTTGGTAATTTTGCATTCCTGCTTACTTGCTTTTTCTCCACCCTCATTTTGCCTTTAAAGCCCCCCAGTCACACAGCTGTTTCTCCTACTATCTATCAGTATTTACTGAATAAAATCTGTTTTCATCAGTACTTACTGAATAAAATCTGTTTTCATTTACTGACTACAATAAAATAAAATTTACTCTAATGCCTGGCTTTGTTTCTCTTTGTTTACAAAGACTGTCTTTCAAACCTCTGCCCCTAGATCTCTTAGTGGTATGTGTGTGTTTTCTCCAAAGGAGAGGATGAGGTTCAGTCTTGTCAGGAAAGGTCATGGGAAGAAATTGGGAAAATGTGAGAAGGTTGTTATATGGTTCCTGACTGTCTCTGGGGAATAGGCCTGAGGGTTAATTTCTGCTCATAAATTTTTCAAAGGTCAGAAACACAAATAAGCTTTCACTAGTTTAGCTTAAACCAAAATGGAATTTAAGGATGCAGATTAATTAAAGGATGGAATGCAGATATTTAAAGTATGCTTCAGCCACTTGAAATGTAGCTAATAGCAACTGAGGAAATGAATGTTTTAACTTAATTTTAATGAATTCAAGTATAAAAAGCCACGCATGGCTGATGGTTACTCTGTTACAGGGCACAACTCTAAATCATGCTATGTTGTCTCTCCTTGGCTTTATTCTTAGCCTGTCTTCATGTGGTGTCAATGGCTCCTGGAAGCCGCAGAATTAGATCTTTCTCAAATAATATAATCTCACAGAAAGATAGAAAACTGTCTTTTCATCAGCCCTGTCTACCCCTGAAAAGGACTCAAGCTGGCCTTAATGAGGTAAGTCCTGAAGTGCATGAAGTTGGACGCTGATGGTCTACACTGAGTCACATCCTGTTTTGGACCATTTAGTTCACTGCCTTACAGAATTGCTTTGAGTTTTGAAGCAATAATTATCAAATAGTGGTTAAAGCAGATGTTGACAGACTTTTTGAGAAGGGTAAAAGTAATGATACCTTGTAGCCTTGATGACAGTGTGCTGCACAGGGTGAAGGAGTGGAACATTTCTTCTTTATCACAGAAAGGATTTGGCACCTTAAAGTCCTGGTCAAGCAGAAGTGGAAACCATACAATTTAAAAAGCAGTGTTCTCAAAACAGCAGCAGCAGGATCCACGACACATTCAAGAAATCTTATGTATCAGTTCAGTTCAGTTGCTCAGTTGTGTCCGACTCTTTGTGACCCCATGAATTGCAGCACGCCAGGCCTCCCTGTCCATTACCAACTCCCGGAGTTCACTCAAACTTACGTCCATTGAGTTGGAGATGCCATCCAACCATCTCATCCTCTGTTGTCCCCTTTTCCTTCTGTCCCCAATCCCTCCCAGCATCAGAGTCTTTTCCAGTCAGTCAACACTTCGCATGAAGTGGCCAAAGTACTGGAGTTTCAGCTTTAGCATCATTCCTTCCCAAGGACATCCAAGGCTGATCTCCTTTAGAATGGACTGGTTGGATGTCCTTGGAGTCCCAGGGACTCTCAAGAGTCTTCTCCAACAACACAGTTCAAAAGCATCAATTTTCGGTGCTCAGCCTTCTTCACAGTCCAACTCTCACATCCATACATGACCACTGGAAAAACCATAGCCTTGATTAGATGGACCTTTGTTGGTAAAGTAATGTCTCTACTTTTCAATATGCTATCTAGGTTGATCATAATTTTCCTTCCAAGGAGTAAGCGTCTTTTAATTTCATGACTGCAGTCACCATCTGCAATCTTATGTATGCTGCTGCTGCTATGTCACGTCAGTTGTGTCCGACTCTGTGCGACCCCATAAATGGCAGCCCACCGGGCTGCCCCATCCCTGGGATTCTCCAGACAAGAACACTGGAGTGGGTTGCCATTTCCTTCTCCAATGCATGAAAGTGAAAAGTGAAAGTGAAGTCGCTCAGTCGTGTCCACTCTTAGCGACCCCATGGACTGCAGCCCACCAGGCTCCTCCATCCATGGGATTCTCCAGGCCAGAGTTCTGGAGTGGGGTGCCATCACCTTCTCCGAATCTTATGTATAGAGAACAATAAAATGGTAGGAGAGTAAGGACAGTAAGAACATGGCTGGTGTTCCATGGCTCAATAATGGGCATTTTAACAAACACTCTTTTGGAACTCTGAGAATACTAAAGATGATCTGATAGGGAATTGGAATACCTGCAAGTAAAGGTGGAAGTTAAATATAGGAAATGAGGCTTTAGTATTAATGTTACAATAGCTGTGCCCTAGGACTGGTAAAGCTGAGGTATTTATATTTAAGCACTCAGAACTATTAGGTGCTCAGATTTTACCTGCACAGCCCACATTCATTCCTCCTTGAGTAAGTGCATAGTTTTTCTGTGCTTTATTGATACTGGTGGTATGAAGAGTGAGGCTAGAGCTCAGGATTTAGCATATCCTATAGAACTGTGAAGGTTCATTTTCTGAAACCCAAAGTATTAGAAAAATCTGCTGTTGAGGATGTTGGAAGCAAATTTATAGATAAGGACTGACATTCAGCATTGAACAACATATAGCCATATCATTTGTTAAATTATAAATTATAAAATGATTTTGGATCAGATTTATATAGCAACTTGTCTCGAGTTTTTCTCTGTCCCTATTGCTTTGGGCATTTCAGCATCTTGCCACAATTGAAGGGTTGATTACATAGGCAGGGGTCTCCAGTACCAAGACACTCTAAAACCAAGTTATGTTCCGATTGGTCAGTGTTGTTGCCAGTCATTTTTTTCTGAAATCTCAATTGCTATGCACCACTTTTGGCCTCCCAGGAAAACCAGACTACTACCTGTTCATGTTCTACCAGCATTTTGCTTGTGTCTATTCATTTACCTACAGTGTTAATGATTTGTGTTTTTTTTTCTTTTTAAAACATTTTTGTTTTTATTTATTTATTTTTGGTTGCACTGAATCTTTGTTGCTGTGCGCGGGCTTCCTCTAATTGGGGAGAACGGGCTGCTCTCTAGCTGTGGGGCGCAGGCTTCTCACTGTGGTGGCTTCTCTTAATACAGAGCACAGGCTCTAGCTGTGGGCTTCGGTAGCTGCAGCACTGAAGTACTGTGGCTCACAAGCTGTAGAGTGCGGGCTGGGTAGTTATGGTGCCTAGGCTTAGCTGTTCCTCAGCATGTAGAATCTTTTGAAACAGGGCACCAAACCCATGTTCCCTGAATTAACAGGCTGATTCTTATCCACTGTACCATGAGAGAAGTCCTCTGATTTGTTGACTACATAGCTTTTACATCCTCTTGTCATCAAACAGGAACAGAATTTTTGATATGTTGCCTTGTTTTAGGGAAGCTATGAAGCCTTTGCCTTATATCAGATGAATGGAATGAGAGAAAGTTGTTGAAATTTGATTTTGTAATGATGTAACCTACAGTGAGAATATGAAAAATATGTTGCAAGTATGTCAGGAGACCAAGTCTTTTCTGAAGAAAATTTGCCACTGGTAGCTATAAGTTAGTCATGATTTAAAAGTTATGGATGTATAGGGCTTCCCTGATAGATCACTTGGTAAAGAATCCACCTGTAATGCAGGAGACCCGGTTCGATTCCTGGGTCCAGAAGGTCTGTTGGAAAAGGGATAGGTTACCCATTCCAGTTTTCTTGAGCTTCCCTGGTGGCTCAGCTGGTAAAGAATCCTCCTGCTAAGAGGGAAACCTGGGTTCGATCCCTGGGTTGGGAAGATGAGAATGGAAAGGCTACCCATTCTAGTATTCTGGCCTAGAGAATTCCTTAGACTGTATAGTCCATTGGGGTCATAAGGAGTCAGACACAACTGAGTGACTTTCACTTTAAGAATCTGCCTGCAGTGCAGGAGACCCGGGTTCATTACCCAGGTCAGGAAGCTCCCCTGGAGAAGGAAATGGGAACCCATTCCAGTATTCTTGCCAGGAAAATCCCATTGACAGAGCAACCTGTCAGGCTAGAGTCCATGGGGTCACAAAAGTTGGACACGACTTAGCAACTAAACAACCACCACCATAGTGGGTACAAGCAACTGGAACAAAAGCTGTAATCAATAGGCTCAATCATTTGCAATATAATCGCATCAAGTCTTTGCCTACAGGTGAACATGTGGATCACAGGTAGAGAAATTTGTATTAGACTGGCCTAGGATACTCATCTTCTCTGTCAAGAACTTATATGTCAGTTGTTTAAGCTTTCCTTCAGGAAATAAATGTTCTTCTTCTTTACCACAAAATCAATTTATGTCCATGGTTTTATTTTTATGATATATAGACCAATGTCTCATCAAATACACATACACATACACAAATTCCATTATAGTTATTGGCATACATAGGTTAGTTTAGCTGTTGCTGCTGCTAAGTCGCTGCAGTCGTGTCTGACTCTGGGCAACCCCATAGACGGCAGCCCACTAGGCTCCCCCATCCCTGGGATTCTCCAGACAAGAACACTGGAGTGGGTTGCCATTTCCTTCTCCAATGCATGAAAGTGAAAAGTGAAAGTGAAGTCGCTCAGTCGTGTCTGACTCTTAGCAACCCCATGGACTGCAGCCTACCAGGCTCCTCCATCCATGGGATTCTCCAGGCAAGAGTCCTGGAGTGGGGTGCCATTGGTCGGTTTAGCTAAGTCATGCTAAAATTATCTATGGAGATTTCTGTGGAGGCTAAGTAATTGAAAAGTTTGGAAAAATTTGTGGCCTTAATTCAAGGCAGATTGAATCAATAATTCTGAAGTAAAAACTATAGCTATTAATAAACCTAAAACATTGGGAGAAACAGAGTTTTTCAACTTTAGGCCTCAGAGAATAAGAATATATTGTTTGGCTGTATTGTTATGGTTTAAATTTTAGAGAGCTTCTGTAGCGTAAGTTAAATCTCAGCTCTTATTGGGTGATAAACTCATCATGCTAGAGATGAAGCAGTCACTTCAAATAGGTTTTTGACTTCTTTAAGCCATTGTTCCATTTGGCTCAGATATGGAACAAAACCTAGAAAAGTGACTCTTGATTCCTCTGCCTCATTACCCTAAAACTGTGAAGAAAATTTTAATTTTGTAAATTCCATATGTGAATATCACAGAGGTCAAATCTAACTCAAAATCACATCATAGGTCAATAATACATAAACGAGCAACTCATGAGATTAGTAAAATTTCTTTATTTAGATTTGTTTACTGAGGAAATTTTGGCATCTGTTATGACTTCTGAAAGTCCAACCTCAGCATTTGAGAGCATTTAGTGTTTAGCCAAGTAGCAGAGCAGCAAGCTCATTTTGAGTAAGATATTTAAAGAAGGGAGAAATGTCATATGTCATCAGCTGGCATAATTTAACTTGCAAATCAGATGTTGGCAAGAGCGAGTTGGCAGCAGATGTCTGAACTCTTCTGTGTTTCAAACCCTGAACCTATCCGTTCCTATTTCTGTGTTGGAAATCTAATTAAAAGCCTTTTTATCACCATCAGATTAATTATAAACATGCCTTTTTATCTGGTAGGAAATTGACCCGGGCTTATCAAATTTCCCCCCAAACCCTCTATTTTCCAAGATTTTTAAGAAAAAAATTTTTCTAAGCCAACTTATTCCAACTAAATGCACCTAATATTTATCCCATTAGCTACTATTTAGACAAAATATGAAACACAACTGAATGAGTCACTTACTTACTATTTAGGACATAAACTGGTATTAACTTAAGAGTACTTGCTAATTTATTATTATTATTTCTACTTACAGTTAAATTGATGAAATTCATTTAAAGAACAACTTTTTTCCAGATAAATAATTTTCTATGGCAAATAGAATCTTATAAAGCTTAATTTTAAAGTCTTTTATCATATGGTGATACAATTAATATCAGGAGAAAAGGACATGTGTTTCATTTAACTTGTCTGTCACTCCATGAGTCTATGATGTGAGAACTGACACTTCTGCACCATCTGTTTACATATGCCCATAATAGAAGCCATACATACCAGCAGACTGAAGTATTTTGACAGAGTAAATCCACAGGTATGGGCTCAACATTTCAATAAATGTTAGGTTATTTCCCACAAATAATTTTGTCATTATTAGACTAATTCTTTTAATAATACATTAATTTCAAGAAAAGCTAATGCTATAAAAAGTGGCAGGAATTAGTGTATTTCCTCAATATACCAAGGAACTGTGTATTTTTGTGGTTAAAAAAAGAGAAGAAGTGATCATCTGACATTTGCTTAGTATGTAGAAAGATGGAAACTCCATCACTCCTACCCTTACAATAAGAAAAAGAGATTATCTTTGCACACTTGTCCTTGAATTTATCAGAGAGCTGAGGTTGTAATCAACTATCCAAAATCTGAAGAAAGCTATTTTCCTGGAAGGAGAAACAAAATATGAGCAATTTTCCCCCCTTGGGATAAATGTTGAACCCCATACAAACTATTCACGAGAATTCAAATAAAATTTCTGACAAATTACTTAAGACTGACTTTGGACTAGGATTCTAGTTTATAGAATCCCTGGGAGCTGTAGTCGCAAGGAGAAATTGCATATATGTGCATGATCTTCAGAGACCTCACCATGCACTTATAAGAGAGACCAGCGGGTGGGTGGGAGACCCGAGAAGGCCTCTGTATTGGTGAAAGTATAGGAGAGGAGAACAACTGCTCTTGTGGAAAAGATGTAAAGCCTGACCTAGAATCTTCTCTCTTATCTTCTCTATGGGGTAAAAGCTTAAGTTGCTATGGGAAGGGCACAAACACTGCCACCTTCCAGCCTGAAGTGACTATTCATTGCAAGTAGGTGAAGGAAAAAATGAAACAACCTCTGCCATTGGGGGAGAAACAGGAAAACACCCTGAGTCTAGACCACTTAGAGCTGGACATTTGGCGAAGGAGTATGACTACCAGAAAAGATCCCATAATCAAGGAATCACAGTGCCTTCCTCAGAATGAAGTTAAATCAGAATAGAGAATGACTCCCTGTTCCCCTTTGTCCATCCTTCTTTAACAGTTTTCAGCTTTAAAATATTAGCAGAAGGGTAAAGTGAGAAGAGAGATCATTTCCAGGAATAAAGGAAAAATCTAAAATTGAGAGGTGAATAGATCTTGAGGAAAAAATCTGAAAAAGTCTTCCTCACTCTAAGTATTATACAAGTAAAACTAGAAAATCTGAAGCTTGTGGTGCCCTGATGGTAACCATAGAAACCCAAATAATAACAAATAGACTCAGCTCAATTCCTGACTAACCTGATGCAAAGTCTTATAATCTGAAGAGAAAAGGCACACACAGTTCCAGGTATAAACACTATTTACAGTCATCTCTACTCTTCTATGTGAGATATTCAACTTTCAGCTAACATGCAGGGTAAACAAAGAAGCAAGGGGGGAAAAGCCAGCTATATGCTATCAAGCAAAAACAAGACCAGGAGCTGACTGTGGCTCAGACCATGAACTCCTTATTGCCAAATTCAGACTGAAATTGAAGAAAGTAGGGAAAACTACTAGACCATTCAGATATGACCTAAATCAAATCCCTTATGATTATACAGTGGAAGTGAGAAATAGATTTAAGGGCCTAGATCTGATAGATAGAGTGCCTGATGAACTATGGAATGAGGTTCGTGACATTGTACAGGAGACAGGGATCAAGACCATCCCCATGGAAAAGAAATGCAAAAAAGCAAAATGGCTGTCTGGGAAGGCCTTACAAATAGCTGCAAAAAGAAGAGAAGCGAAAAGCAAAGGAGAAAAGGAAAGATATAAACATCTGAATGCAGAGTTCCAAAGAATAGCAAGAAGAGATAAGAAAGCCTTCTTCAGCGATCAATGCAAAGAAATAGAGGAAAACAACAGAATGGGAAAGACTAGGGATCTCTTCAAGAAAATCAGAGATACCAAAGAAACATTTCATGCAAAGATGGGCTCGATAAAGGACAGAAATGGTGTGGACCTAACGGAAGCAGAAGATATTAAGAAGAGGTGGCAAGAATACACAGAACTGTACAAAAAAGAGCTTCACGACCCAGATAATCATAATGGTGTGATCACTGACCTAGAGCCAGACATCCTGGAATGTGAAGTCAAGTGGGCCTTAGAAAGCATCACTAGGAACAAAGCTAGTGGAGGTGACGGAATTCCAGTGGAGCTGTTCCAAATCCTGAAAGATGATGCTGTGAAAGTGCTGCACTCAATATGCCAGCAAATTTGGAAAACTCAGCAGTGGCCACAAGATTGGAAAAGGTCAGTTTTCATCCCAATCCCAAAGAAAGGCAATGCCAAAGAGTGCTCAAACTACCGAACAATTGCACTCATCTCACACGCTAGTAAAGTAATGCTCAAAATTCTCCAAGCCAGGCTTCAGCAATATGTGAACCGTGAACTTCCTGATGTTCAAGCTGGTTTTAGAAAAGGCAGAGGAACCAGAGATCAAATTGCCAACATCCGCTGGATCATGGAAAAAGCAAGAGAGTTCCAGAAAAAACATCTATTTCTGCTTTATTGACTATGCCAAAGCCTTTGACTGTGTAGATCACAATAAACTGTGGAAAATTCTGAGAGAGATGGGAATACCAGACCACCTGATCTGCCTCTTGAGAAATCTATATGCAGGTCAGGAAGCAACAGTTAGAACTGGTCTTGGAACAACAGACTGGTTCCAAATAGGAAAAGGAGTACGTCAAGGCTGTATATTGTCACCATGTTTATTTAACTTATATGCGGAGTACATCATGAGAAATGCTGGACTGGAGGAAACACAAGCTGGAATCAAGATTGCTGGGAGAAATATCAATAACCTCAGATATGCAGATGATACCACCCTTATGGCAGAAAGTGAAGAGGAACTCAAAAGCCTCTTGATGAAAGTGAAAGTGGAGAGTGAAAAGGTTGGCTTAAAGCTCAACATTCAGAAAACGAAGATCATGGCATCTGGTCCCATCACTACATGGGAAATAGATGGAGAAACAGTGGAAACAGTGTCAGACTTTCTTTTTCTGGGCTCCAAAATCACTGCAGATGGTGACTGCAGCCATGAAATTAAAAGACGCTTACTCCTTGGAAGGAAGGTTATGGCCAACCTAGATAGCATATTCAAAAGCAGAGACATCACTTTGCCAACAAAGGTTCGCCTAGTCAAGGCTATGGTCTTTCCTGTGGTCATGTATGGATGTGAGAGCTGGACTGTGAAGAAGGCTGAGCGCCGAAGAATTGATGCTTTTGAACTGTGGTGTTGGAGAAGACTCTTGAGAGTCCCTTGGACTGCAAGGAGATCCAACCAGTCCATTCTGAAGGAGATCAGCCCTGGGATTTCTTTGGAAGGAATGATGCTAAAGCTGAAACTCCAGTATTTTGGCCACCTCATGCGAAGAGTTGACTTGTTGGAGAAGGCTCTGATGCTGGGAGGGATTGAGGGCAGGAGGAGAAGGGGACGACAGAGGATGAGATGGCTGGATGACATCACTGATTCGATGAATGTGGGTCTGGGTGACCTCCGAGAGCTGGTGATGGATAGGGAGGCCTGGCGTGCTGCAGTTCATGGAGTCTCAAAGAGTCGGACACGACTGAGCGACTGATCTGATCTGATCTGATGCTATCAAGAGATAATCAACATAACCAGATCAAATGACTCATTTTTGGGGATTTGAAATTACTCTGAATAACGTGACTAAATTTTGGAGGAAAAAGTGGACAGTGTGCATGAATAGATATGAAATTTCAGATGAGAGATGAAAACTGTGATGACCAAATAGAAATGAATAAGTTAAAGGCATGATTATAGAAGGGAGGAATGCCTTTGATGAATTCATTAGTACAGTCAATACAGTAAAAACAAAACAACGACAAAACCAGTAAATTTGGAGATAGGTTAAGGGAAAATTTCCAAACTGACAAGCGAAACAAACAAACAAGAAAGCATAATTCATCTAAGACCTAAGGTACAACAGTAAATGGTATAAAATAAATGCAATTGGAATTGTAGAAAGAGAAGGGAGACAGCAGAAGAAATTTTAAATAGATAAAGACCAAGAACTTTTCCGAGTCAGTATATTATAAAGTATACAAATTTAAGAAACTGAGAGAATGCTAAACAATAAATACTTCCAAACACACCAAGAAACATAACTATTCAAACTACTACAACCTGAAGACAAAGAGAAAAAATAATGTCGGCCCAGATTTCATACTCAAAGAAAATATTTTATAGAATTGAAGGAGAAAGAAAGGCTCTTGCAAGAAAAGCAAGAACTGAGAGAATTTCTTACCAGCAGGCCCATTATTTATTCTTTAAACGACATTCTTCAAAAATAAGGACTAAGATTCTAAGATGTCTTAACAATATAATAGCATTAACTAGGATCTATACAAAGAAGAGTGCTGGAAATGGCATTCATGAAGAGAAATATAAAGTTTATTTTTCTTATTTTGAATTTCTGTAAAGAATAACTATGAAAGGCAAGCATTGTATCAGAGTATTGCATATTATGGTATGTATAAAGTAAACTGCATGGCAACAATAGCACAAAAGACAGGAAAGGAGCTTAAGTTCTATTGTTATAAGTTCCTTATAGTGAATGATTAATTAAATGTGGATATTGTAAGCTCTAGGGCAGCCATTGGGATGTGTAAAACTTTTAAATAATAACACCAAATTGAAGATAAGTTTGTAGGTTTAAAACCAATCATCTAAATAATTACATTAAATTTAAGCTGTGAAAACATACCAAATAAAGATTAGAGAAATTTTCAGATTGGATAAAAGTAATACCCAGTTATATCTCGAAAAGATTTACTTTAAATATAATGAAATAGATTAAAGTAAAAATAGTAAAATGTGTGTGTATTAGTCACTCAGTCATGTCTGACTCTTTGTGACCCCATGGATTATAGCCCACCAGCCTCCTCTGTCCATGGAATTCTCGAGGCAAGAATACTGGAGTGGGTTGCCGTTTCCTTCTCCAGGGGATCATCCTGACCAAGGGATATGAAAATATGAAAATAATTTAATGTAAAACCCCTAACCAAAAGACAGCTAGAGTGTCTATATTAATATCAGGCAAAGTAGACTTCAGAATAGGGAATATTATTGGGGAGAGTATTCATTTGTTGTTGTTGTTCAGTCAATAAGTCATGTCCAACTCTTTGTGACCCCATGAACTGCGGCATGCCAGCCTTCCCTGTCCTTCGCTATCTCCCAGACTTTGCTCAAATTCATGTCCATTGAGTCAGTGATGCAACCATCTTATCCTCTACCATCTTATCCTCTTATCCTCTTAACCATCTTATCCTCTACCGCCCTCTTCTCCTTTTGCCTTCAATGTTTCCCAGCATAGTGAGGATAATTCAATAAAAGAATTGTAATCTTAAGTATGTGTGCATCTAACAATAGAGTTTAAAGTATATGGAATAAAACTGATAGAACTGCTAAGAAAAATAAATCCATGAGCAGAGTTAGAGACTTGGTAAAGAAATAGATTGTTTCTTTATATAAAATTGGTAAATATATAAAGTTGGTAAAGAAACAGATTTTAACATTATTTACTTAATGAATCTGTTATATACACACACAACACTTCAAATCACAGTAGTATAATACACATTTTTCTCAAGAGCATATAGGACTTTCACCAAGATAGATATTATTCAATAGACCAATAAAGAATCAAAATCATTTAAGGTATGTTTTCAATTCAAATGGATTTAAACTAGAAACTATTAACAGAAAGATATCTTAAAGATTTCCAAATATTTGAAAATAAACACTTCTAAGTAGCCCATGGTTCAAAGAGAATATCACAGGGGAAATTTAAGCATATTTTGAATCAAGTGAAAATAAAACTCAATCTGTCAAAATTTGTGGAATGTAGCTAAAAAACAGTTTATAGTTAAATTTATAACTTCTAATGCTTTTCATTTGAAAAGTAAAATTTAAAATCAACGATTTAAGATTCCACTTTAAGAGACTAGAAATAAAGGAGGAAATTAAACTCAAAGCAAATATCAAGGAGGAAATAATAACATCAAGAATGAGTACAATGAAAAACAGAAATGTATGAGAGAAAATCACTTTAAGCAAAAGTCAGTTTCTTAAAAATGCCAAAAGAATTGATGAACCTTTAGTCAGGTTAACAAAGTAAAAGGAGAGAAGACAGTAACTGTAAATATTGGAATGAAAAGGGGTACATGGTACATCACCATACACCTTATATACATTAAAAGAATAAGCAGCGACTACTTAATTCATTCCACGAGTTCAACAAATTATATAAAATGGACACATTTCTTGAATAATAAAAGTTTCCAAGTATCACTTTAGAAAAATAAACAATTTGAATAGGTCTATAGATCTCTGTAGATTCATGTCTATATATAGAATAATCTACATCTTTTAAACAGCCTGCCCTTCACTTCAGAGACAGACACTGTCTCTTTCCTCCATGGCTGTTAATTATAAAAATGTTCTTGAAAGATAGTATGAAACAGACAGTGGATTCCTCTGCTTAGAAGATATGAATGAATACAGGAAAACCATGAAGAATTGCTGTCTCCTAAAAGGACTGAGAAGACTTAGGAATGGTTGAAATTCTGTAGACTCTGGCTCTCTTTTTACCTTGTATGTAGCTCTCCAGAAATTCCAATGAGAGCCTGGGAATTTTCTAGGTCTCTTGTTTCTTGGCTGGTTTTGACAACAATTTCTGTCTCTTTAGCAGTGGAAGATTACAGAAAAATGACATTTAAACTGTTTTGTATCTAGCTTAATTTCTTGCTTCATGTTGCTTCATCAAGTATATCAAAATGAAACCTGTAGCATGTGGCTCAATTTTCTGGATCTCCTTTCTCTCCAGGATCTGGGATCCTTACCTCCTAGACACATTGGCAGCCATAAGTTTTTGGTGTCTGTCATCCCATGAGATTTTTCAAAGCTCTGTTGACTTCTCTGCCTCTTCACAGAAGTCATGAAACCTCTGGATCAGAGTCAAGGACAGATTTTTTTAATAACAGCAATGAGCACTGTGTCATAGCACAGTTTTCTAGCTTTAGTTCTCCAGCCCTTGTCACTCACAGGTGGATTCGAAGAAGGCCAGTTGACACCTACACACACAAATGGATGTGTAGTCCCCTGACTTAATTCTTGGCATTTAGTCTCACTCCAAGAATTGCCTGAGAGAAGAAATGACCAACAGGATATCTGTGCACCTCTCTGTGGTTCCAATCAATGTCTGTGATTTTGGCTCCTCAAGCTTTTAATGCCTTAAATCAAAAAGCTTCTTTATTTTTTTTTTTATTATTTGGGTTTACTTTTCCCTAGAAGACTGTTAGTTTTTGCAAGTAATTCCACCTGAGCTGCTTGCAAGACTTCTTCAATTTTGTCACTCTTTGAATTCTATTACATATTAGTTTCTTGTTCATTTTCCATCCTCTTTAGGAATATAAGCTCTGTGAAATTCTTCAATGAATCCCCAGTGCCTTGAAGAGGATATGGCAGCTGGTAAACATTCAATAATATTAAATAAGTAGACAGCTGGACTCATTAAGGTGAAAAATAATAAAATCACAATTAAAAAATTTCTAGCTGATGTCTACTGACATACCTAGTAGTTTTTCCTTCTACCTGTATCTCTATTAGAATATATTTTCTCAGTAAAAACAGCTCATATTTTAGCATATAAATTTATTAACTCACAGATATGTCTTTAGCAGGGCTTCCCTGATAGCTCGGTTGGTAAAGAATCCACCTGCAATGCAGGAGACCCCAGTTTGATTCCTGGGTTGGGAAGATCTGCTGAAGAAGGGATAGGCTACCCACTCCAGTGTTCTTAGGCTTCCCTTGTGGCTCAGCTGGTAAAGAATCTGCCTGCAATGTGGGAGACCTGGGTTGGGAGACCCCAGTTCACTGCCTGGGTTGGGAAGATCCCTTGGAGAAGGGAAAGACTACCCACTACAGTATTCTGGCCTGGAGAATTCTATGGACTGTGTAGTCCATGGGTCACAAAGAGTCGGACATGACTGCACTAATTCAGACAAGATGCATAAATATTCTGTGAGTTTAGAAATAGTTACTTCCTTCACCATGACCTAAAAGAAGGTGTAAATAGAGATTATTCTGCGCATGCATTCTGTTTCTTCTCCTACTTGCATCCTTTCAACTCTCATCAGCTTCATGCTTGCTGTTCGTTTCCTCTGATCAAAATTGCACTCATTTGGGATCCATTTAAAAAGTCACCTTTTATAAGAGGTCTTCTGAGACTTTTTCACAGTGACTCAAACATTCTCATTTTCATGCTGCCACAGCTCTGAATACGTTCTTCTGTTACAGCCTTTATTACACTGTCTTTTAGTTAATTGCTTATGTGGTCTAGGCTCCTATAATGAGCTCCTTTCACAAATATCTTCATATCCATAACACCTCACACATGGTCAGGTAGAAAAAAGTATTTTAGAAAATGTTGGTTGGATGGTTTATTAAACAAAATTTTATCTTTCTTAGGAGTATGCACATTTAAAAAATACAGCAAAATGAAACTAATTTTGGAATTTTGACTAGCAATCAACTATGTATGGAAGCCACTTAAGGAAAGAGGAGGCCTTCCTGGAGCCCCTTGACTCAATTATTCTGTTTATTCATGAGCCTACACACTTTAAATTCTTTTTCCACAACTACTATTCTTGGAATCAGGTTTGATTTGGGGGGAAGAGCAGCAACAGGGTGTCATCTATATGGTATAATTTTAAGAGAACCAGCAAAATTTTCCTCTTTCTAACTATTTGTGTTTTGAATTCTTCATGTAGTAAACCACTGCCTTGTTTTAGTTTTGCAATCAGGCTATAGACTCATCTTTAAAAATACTTATATGTAGGGAAAGATATCAGTTTATGAAATAGATAATTTCTCTTTGTGATAGAAGAAATCTGGTCAGGTGAGACCATGCATATCTGGAGAGCAGTACAAGCAGCACAAAGGGTAGAACAGGGTTAGCAGAGATGACAAATGGGGAAACCAAAGACCAGTGGTGAGTAATTGGCACTTTTGTAAAAATTTAATCTTTTCTTGAGATGCTGTTTTTATATTGTATTTTCCTAATCTGCCAAAATAAGAAACAAATAGTGCTCTAAATATCTCCTTAAGTGTTTATTTAGTAGACTATTATGTGGCTCAGATTTTGAAAAAGAGTTTTGAAAAGCATATGAAAGCCATTAAATATGAGAACAAATTTACAGAGACATGAAAATATCCCAGTATTTTCTGTTTCTGACTTAACTATTCAAACCACATATAAAAAAGGTTTTCTTTTTTTTCCTGAATTTTACTCTTATTACCACCAAATGTTAAGGATTTAACATTTAAGGATACTAGTTTTAATGCAAATAATCTATTTTTGTTTGCTTTTTATAGGTTGATGGCAGTTTAAGTATCTTGGATCATAGGTATTTCCATTTGTCATGATGCTGCTCTATACTTATAAAAGAATTTGCTTTTGTAAATAGACTGCTATGTCTCTCACCAGCAATATTTAGAGGCTATAAATAGAGCTAAAAGGATGGTGATGCTGAAAGTGAAAAGTGAAAGTTGCTCAGTTGTGTCCAACTCTTTGTGATCCTAAGGACTGTAGTTCATGGAATTCTCCAGGCCAGAATACTGGAGTGGATAGCTTTTCCCTTCTCATGGGGATCTTCCCAACCCAAGGATTGAACCCAGGTCTCCTGCATTGCAGGCGGATTCTTTACCAGTTGAGCCACAAGTGAAGCCACAACCAAAATTAATACTTATGAACTTTTTTCTTTACCTGTGCTTGTAATATGGAACCATGGTGGGCTATAATCCATAGGGTCACAAAGAATCAGACGCAACTGAACACACAGCATGTGTTTCATACATATGATATAATTAATCCTTGACTTCTGTGAAAAATACATCTATATATTTGCATTGAAGAGTTTATCAACATAATGAGCTATCACCTGACACCTGCTAGAATGGCTATTACAATAACAAAAAAGATAATACGTGTTGGTGAGGTTGTTGAGAAATTGGAACCTTTGTGCACTGTTGCTGCTGCTAAGTCACTTCGGTCGTGTCCGACTCTGTGCGACCCCATAGACAGCAGCCCACCAGGCTCCCCCGTCCCTGGGATTCTCCAGGCAAGAACACTGGAGTGGGTTGCCATTTCCTTCTCCAATGCATGAAAGTGAAATGTGAAAGGGAAGTCGCTCAGTCATGTCTGACTCCTAGCAACCCCACGGACTGCAGCCTACCAGGCTCCTCCGTCCATGGGATTTTTCCAGGCAAGAGTACTGGAGTGGGTTGCCATTGCCTTCTCCTTGTGCACTACTAATGGGAATATAAAATGAGGCAGCCAGTATGGAGAATAGTATGGAGGGTTCTCAAAAATGTCTCACGTAGCTTATCATGAAACTGAAGTGAAGTCGCTCAGTCATGTCCGACTCTTTGCAACCTCATGGACTGTAGCCTACTGGGCTCCTCCATCCATGGGATTTTCCAGGCAAGAGTACTGGAGTGGGGTGCCATTGCCTTCGCCAGGGGAACTTCCCAACCCAGGGATCGAACCCGGGTCTCCCGCATTGTAGGTAGACGCTTTACCGTCTGAGCCACAAGGGAAGCCAGCAATTCTTTTTCTGGGTATATAGCCAAAATCGTGGAAATTGGAATCTGGAAGTGATATTTACACTGCCATGTTCATTGCAGCATTATTCCCAATAACCAAGACATGGAAGCAACGTAAGTGCCCAAATGGATAAAGAAAATGTAGTAAGCAAACTTAAAATGTTTTAACAGGGTAAATCTCATATTAAATGCTCTTACAAAGCACACATACATACACAAACAAAAAAGCAGAAGGACAAAAGACAACTTTTGGAGGTGATAGATATGGTTATCACCTTAATTGTGATGGTGTCACAAGTGTTTGCCTATGTTCAGACTCATCAAATCACATACATTAAATATATGCAGTTTTTTTGTATATTAATTATGCCTCAATAACATGTGGGGAAAAGAAGAAGATGCTTATATAAAAGAGTTTATCTAACAGTGAAACAGTGGAACTATCTGGGTGGAGGATGGAGATTACAACTAAGCCAAGAGATTTTGTTCGTTCCCCTGCCCTCTGATAATACATGAGACTTGAGCTCACTTCTTTACCAGTTTCTTTACTTTCTCTTTTCTCCTCGGAGTTCAGAGGAGTGCACAGCCCTCACCTGCAGGAGGCAGAAGGCATTAGAGGTTGAAGCACAAACTCCAGACTTTGGCTCTTCATAACTATGTAACACTGGAAAGGAAACCAATCCTAAGATTCTGTGTACTTCTCTGTGAAAGTGAGGTTTAAAAACAACACCTATCTATAAGATAGAATGTGTGCACGGCAGTGCTCAATTGTGTGTGTCTGACTCTTCGCAACCCCATGGACTGTAGCTCTCCAGGCTCCTCTGTCCCTGGAATTTCCCAGGCAAGAATCCTGGAGTGGGTTACCATTTCCTACTCCATAAGGTTGTAATGAAGGTTTAATTGGATAGTACACAAAGCATCATGCTGGTAGATAACAAATGTATAATAAAATAATAGTTGCCATTCTTACTGTAGTTAACAATAATATTTCCCCCTCATATTTCCACAAAGGATAGAAAATTAAACTTTACTGTTCTAGAGGAAAAGTCATGGTGGATTTAGGGGAAGAGACCTCTGTCTTTTTTCTGTTCACTGCTACCTGTAGATGAAAGACTAGATAACTTTATATTAGGAACACTTAATTCCTAGTGTGTCCAGCCAAACTCCTTACCTTTTAGAGACTGTCCACAGGTTATAAAATTCTGGTATTTTCTCTACCATATCTGCCTCTGGCTTTTGTTGCCCAGCTGTGCCAATGAAAGATGAAGTGTAAGCAATATCATTTAACTGCAGATCTTGAGCCACATTGTGCAATCAGATTTATCAGTACTAAGTGTGATGATTTTATGTCCCTCTGTCTGACTTTCCTCTTTCTGTTTCGAAGTTGAACACAGAAAGTGAAAGAGTTATTTACTTGCCCCTTAGCTGCAGCCCCCCTCCTCAAAGCTTTCACTCTCTAAATTGTTGCTTTATCTTCAGTGCCATAAACTGCAGTTATCACTGTGGAATTTCTTTACATTTTTGAGCCATAGGCATTGTTCCTCCATCTGCTGGCTGCCCTCTTGCCAGGCAATAGCTATTACCCCTGTTGGACAGCTTTCACAAAAGCTTTTGGCCCTGGTCCCATCACAGCTGCTGGCTGATGTGCAGGATGGTGCTGCCTTAGACACTTTCTTAGGGTTTGCTGCTGCCCCTTCCACTATTGCCATCACAGAGATTTGGGCGTGGCCAGCCTCAGGAAGGCACGTGTATGCATTTTAAGAAACAGTATCTCTTACTCTCAGGCACCATAAATTGGCCTTGGGAGCTCTCTTGTGCAAATAAAGTAAGACACTTCTCCAAATATTCAGGATACTATATAGCTAATCTACCCACACTGTGAGAACTGTTGTTTCTCCATATCCATGAAGATTTCCTGATTGAATATACAGATTTCCTCCTTAGAAGCACTCCCATCATTATGTATCAATTCTTAATCCTTCTCTTTTAGGGTTATTTTCCTCTATAGTGAGAAAAACTGTCCTCTCAAGGTTTAAAACAGCTGCTGAAATGAATGCCCAGTCAGAGATTGTGTGGCTGGAAGCAAAAGCATATTGTCAGTCATGAAGGAATTTCTTGGCCTATGTTTTAGACAAACAGCTGCTGCATTTTCAGTTTTGAACTTGGCAGACCTTATTTTAAATATGCATTGCCAAAAATTATGGCTCATTTACTGTATTTTCCTTCTCCCAATTGGAAAACAAAAAAGGGGCAAATAGAGATCTAAAATGGGGTCAATATGGAATTGAACCTCTAACAAATAATTCTATTTACTTATCAGTATCAGCTGTTTTGGGGGTATTCATGTGGCCCATTCCATTTATGTATGTGTGTGTGTGTGTGTGTGTGTGTGTGTGTGTGTGTTCAGTCGAGTCCTACTTTTGTGACCCCATGGACTGTAGACTACCAGGCTCCTCTGTCCATGGAATTCTCCAGGCAAGAATACTGGAGTGGGTAGCCATTTCCTTCTCCAGGGAATCTTCCCACTCCAGGGATCGAACCTGAGTCTCCTGCATTGCAGGTGTATTCTTTACTGTCTGAGCCACTAGGGAAAATACACAAATGTTTGTATGTATATATTTATGTAGCACATCAGTCATAGGTTTTTACAGAGTAGACAACCACTAAACTAATGTTTTATGATGGTTTACTAATGACTAGCAAGATTTATGGTCTAGTAAAGCATATGATGGCATCCCACTCCAGTACTCTTGCCTGGAAAATCCCATGGATGGAGGAGCCCGGTAGGCTGCAGTCCATGGGGTTGCTAGGTTGGACACGACTGGTGCTTCCTTTCACTTTTCCTTTCTCTTGGGGGGAATGACCCACTCCAGTATTCTTGCCTGGAGAGTCCCAGGGACGGGGAAGCCTGGTGGGCTGCCATCTTTGGGGTCGCACAGAGTCGGACACGACTGAAGTGACTTAACTTAGCTTTAAAGCATATGATCTCTTATAAGCTTGGAATAGTATTTATCTCCTTTACTAAATTTCTTATATCAGGTATTACTCTTACAATTATTACCCACCAATTGATTTGCATATCTTATTTAAAAATAGGGATTCCCTGGTAGCTCAGATGGTAAAGAGTCTGCCTGCAATGAGGGAGACCTAGGTTCAAACCCGGGGTTGGGAAGATACCCTGGAAAAGGAAATGGCAACCCACTCCAGTATTCTTGCCTGGAAAATCCCATGGATGGAGAAGCCTGGCAGGCTACATTCCAAGTATCACAAAGAGTCGGACACGACAGAGTGACTTCACTTTTTAAAAATAAGGGAGATAATTTTTGATACTTGGGACTCACAAATCCTCATCATTTTTATTGTCTTTTTTTTTTTTTGATAACTGTAACTGATATGGATGTGGTTCTGGTGGTCCACGTTACAGAACCTCTTTTTATACCTCAGCCTCTCCCTTCCAGTGCATTTTCCATATTACCATTGGTGATACAGATCAAAATGTAAACCTGACTATATCATACTCTCCTGTATTCAAACTCTTGCTGGTTCCCTATTTCTGATGGAATAAATCTCCTACTCTTTATCTTAACATAAAGGGAAGGTCATTCGATATCCAATGTGAAACTAGCCTTTTACCATAGAGTTCTTCTTGCTAGCTTCTTCCCTGCTTTTCATCCATTCCTTCCCTGGTAACCCCAATTCAAATTAAATATTCTTTTGGAACATGCCATATACTTCCATGCCTCTGAGAATTTCTTCATGATATTCAGTTAAGATCTTAACTTCTAGATTCCTCTGTCTCCCTTGTCTGCTTTGGAAAAGTTCATACCCGTCCTTCGTACCTGTCCTTCAGGGCTTCCCTGGTGGCTCAGATGGTAAAGAATCTGCCTGCAATGCAGGGGACCCAGGTTCCACTTCTGGGTCGGGAAGATCCTCTGAAGAAAAAAGTGGCTACTCACTCTAATATTCTTGCCTGCAGAATTCCATGGACAGAGGAGCCTGGCACGTTACAGGAATCACATAGAGTATGACTGAGTGTCACAAAGGACACGACTGAGCGACTAACACTTTTTGCCCTTTGCTTCAGGACCGAACACAAGCAATACCGTTGATGAAATTCTCAAGTTAATTGTACAATAGTGCTTCTTTTCCATGTTTTTCTAAACTACTAATTATGAGGTCTATAAATGTGGAGATAATACTTTATTCACTAAGTTTTTTCCCAAGATTTATGCCCACTGTATTGGAGCTGAAGCAAGGAAAGAAAAACATATGTCTATCTCCTTATAGAACTGTCTGATCAGTGGCCACAGTACTGGAAAAGGTCAGTTTTCATCCCAGTCCCAAAGAAAGGCAATGTCAAAGAATGTTCAAATTACCACACAATTGCACTCATCTTACATGCTAGTAAAGTAATGCTCAAAATTCTACAAGTCATGCTTCAACAGTATGTGAACTGTGAACTTCCAGATGTTCAAGCTGGATTTAGAAAAGGCAGAGGAACCAGAAATCAAATTGCCAACATCTGTTGAATCATCGAAAAAGAAAGAGAGTTCCAGAAAAGCATCTATTTCTGCTTTATTGACTATGCCAGGGCCTTTGACTGTGTGGATCGCCATAAACTGTGGAAAATTCTGAAAGAGATGGGAATACCACCACTTGACCTGTCTCCTGAGAAATCTGTATGCAGGTCAGGAAGCAACAGTTAGAACTGGACATGGAACAAACAGACGGTTCCAGATCAGGAAAGGATTACATCAAGGCTGTATATTGTCACCCTGCTTATTTAACATATATGCAGAGTACATCATGAGAAACGCTGGACTGGATGAAACACAAGCTGGAATCAAGATTGCTGGGAGAAATATCAATAACCTCAGATATGTAGATGATACCACCCTTATGGCAGAAAGTGAAGAAGAAGTAAAGAGCCTCTTGATGAAAGTGAAAGAGGAGAGTGAAAATGTTGGCTTAAAATTCTACATTCAGAAAACTAAGATCATGGCATCTGTTCCCATTACTCCATGGAAAATAGATGGGGAAACAGTAGAAACAGTGACAGACTTTATTTTGGGGGGGGGGGGTGGTCCAAAATCACTGCAGATGGTGACTGCAGCCATGAAATTCAAAGACGCTTACTCCTTGGAAGAAAAGTTATGACCAACCTAGACAGCATATTAAAAAACAGAGACATTACTTTACCAACAAAAGTCCATCTAGTCAAAGCTATGGTTTTTCCAGTAGTCGTGTATGAAGGCTGGACTAATAAAGAAAGTTGAGCCCTGAAGAACTGATGCTTTTGAAGTGTGGTGTTGGAGAAGACTCTTGAGAGTCCTATGGACTGCAAGGAGATCCAACCAGTCTATCCTAAAGCAAACCAGTCCTGAATATTCATTGGAAATATTGATGCTGAAGCTGAAACTCCAATACTTTGGCCACCTGATCCGAAGAATTGACTCATTTGAAAAGACCCTGATGTTGGGAACGATTGAAGGCAGGAGGGTCAGGGGACGACAGAGGATGAGATGGTTGGATGGCATCACCGACTCAATGGACATGAGTTTGAGTAAACTCCAGGAACTGGTGATGGGCAGGGAGACCTGGCATGCTGCAGTCCATGGGGTTGCAAAGAGTTGGGCATGACTGAGTGACTGAACTGAACTGAGAAGACATTGTTTCCTCCTTCTCTTTGTCATCATAACAGGTCTAAATTATTGCCTAAGGGATAAAACACACACTAGCCTATGTGGTGTTGGTGGCCTCAACAGGCCCTACTGCTGGGGTACTGAGACCTAAGCGGCTTCCTCGGATATTGTTAGCCGTTGAGAGATGCTATGTCATCTTCTGACTGATGGTGTCCTGCTCATGTTCTTTCCTCTGAGGCTAAGCTCTGGCCTGCTTAAACTGGTCTGTGATTAGCCTGGAGGTTCCAATCTCATCTTGTCTTTTAGGTCTCAACCATGTGGAGTAAAGGCATTGTCAGTCTTTACTTAAAAGCTGGAACTCCATGCAGCTTCCTCACTTCCTTTCACATTGACGGATTTCCTAGATCCTTTCCCCTCAGTACAGATACATTCAATCTACTCTCCTAACTAATCCTATGCAGTATATACTGTTATTAACCCATTTTTACAGAAGATGAAACCATGGAAAAGTGGCACAAATCAAAACACCCAAATAGATGCCAGATTTGTGGTACCAGACTCCATGCCCCTAACTAGTATATATTTCAGTCTTTTATATTAAACTGCTGCTGCTGCTGCCAAGTCGCTTCAGTCGTGTCCGACTCTGTGCGACCCCATAGACAGCAGCCCACCAGGCTCCCCCATCCCTGGGATTCTCCAGGCAAGAACACTGGAGTGGGTTGCCATTTCCTTTTCCAATGCATGAAAGAGAAAAGTGAAGGTGAAGTCGCTCAGTTGTGTTCGACTCTCAGCGACCCCATGGACTGCAGCCTACCAGGCTCCTCTGCTCATGGGATTTTCCAGGCAAGAGTACTGGAGTGGGATGCCATTGCCTTCTCCATATATTAAACTAAGTGCTTTTATATTAAACTAAGTGCTTAAACTAAACCTCAATTATTCACAGAGATCTGCTGTCAAGCTTACTGGGTATGTTGTTCTTGCTGCAGGTATAAATGTTTATCTTTTGTGATCTGTCATCATAACTAGCTTTTGCCTTTTAAATAAATCATCAAATTAACACATTAAAGCAACATCTCTGATTCTCATTGAATATTTGAATTATGTACAGCAATATGTGTTTTAATCACTTATTTTTGTCATGTCCTCACCCTGCAGATTAAAATGAAAGTAACTAAAATCAAAAAGTGTAGCACCGAAAAAAAAAAAGGAGCATGAAATCACTCTACTTGTTTTAGACAGATTATGGTTGTTAGCACCTAAATGGAAAGATGTTTCTGTAAAATTTTATTTATCTGTTCGTTTTTTGAGGCCTGCTCCTATATATTTTTTTTCTATTAAAAATTTGTTATGTTACAACATCAGTTGACACTAGAATATTTCTTTTTTATTTTCATTTATGTTTGGATACTGATTTTTCAGACTAATTGGCTTTCCTGGAAACTGTGACTCTGGCTACCACACGAAGAGTGAAAACTTTCCTTTCTCTATTTCTGGAGGAGATTTTAGTGTACCCATGGAGACAGAGCCAAGAACCAGATTTTTGGCCTGACTGGCTTTGATCCTGTGAATGAATGTTTCCCTAGCATTGGAAAGCTAGTGGGAAGATGCTAGAACCACAAATGAGCTGTGGGGAAATGCATTCAATGAAGAAAACAGAATCTCTAAGAAGCCCCAACACAGGACAGATAATCTTAGCATCTGTTGTGACTTATAAACCCAAATAAGGCACTTTGGGTTCTCTGGCATCTTTGCAACTGATGACTTTGCTTGAATGAACATGTGGCAGTGGATTCATTGACTGTATAAAAACAAACTGCTATTTCCTTATCTCAGTGCTGAAAGCTCATCTGGCTTGTATGTCTGTTGAGACCTCAGGGATGTCAGCCAATATCCTGTGTTGCATCCAGCCCAGTCACTGTGCCCTGTCAGTGAGTCATGTAGTTCCATTCAACAGAGGTAGAAGTTATTTTCACCTTAATTTCTGTATTTTTCAGACTTTCAAGGATGCAGCCAAATTGTATTGGCTTGTAAGAAACACATCTGGTATGCCTTGGGATGGACACCAGATATTTCTACTCTTAAGTTTTTATATAATTGTGTAAGTTTCAGCATTTTAGAATAACTGTGCCCTTGATAACAGTGGTTCTCTGAAGTATTAGGGAGCCTCTTTTGTTTAGATGCTATCCAGTACTACAGACGACATAATGACTGTAAGAAAAGTTAAAGTTTTGATTCATGGTTACACAGCTAATCTCTGGCAGATTTGTGATAGTATTTTGGCCTTCTGTGATAGTGTTTTTAATATCCTTGACCTTTTGTCAGGTACTCTTTCCTTTATACTATGCTTTTAAAGGATGTTTATTGCATTTTACAATTAAATTATATTGGATATAAGATAGGCTACAAGGACGTATTTGAATCTTCTTAAATCAGTGGCAACTAACTGTTCTTAGCAAATCTGGAAAATTCAGCAGTGGCCACAGGACTGGAAAAGGTCAGTTTTCATTCCCACCCCAAAGAAAGGGAATGTCAAAGAATGCTCAAAGTACTACACAAATGCACTCATCTTACATACTAGTAAAGTAATGCTCAAAATTCTCCAAGCCAGGCTTCAACAGTACGTGAACCATGAACTTCCAGATGTTCAAGCTGGATTTAGAAAAGGCAGAGGAACGAGAGATCAAATTGCCAACATCTGTTGGATCATCAAAAAAGCAAGAGAAATGTCTATTTCTGCCTTTTTTTGGCTGTGCCAAAGCCTTGACTGTGTGGATCACTATAAACTGTGGAAAATCCTGAAAGAGATGGGAATACCAGACCACCTGACCTGCCTCCTAAGAAATCTGTATGCAGGTCAAGAAGCAGTTAGAACTGGACATGGAACAACAGACTGGTTTCAAATTGGGAAAGGATTACATCAAGGCTGTATATTATTACCCTGCTTATTTAACGTATATGCAGAGTACATTATGAGAAACGGTGGACTGGATGAAGCACAAGCGGGAATCAAGATTGCTGGGAGAAATATTGATAACCTCAGATATATAGATGATACCACCTTTATGGCAGAAAGTGAAGAATAACTAAAGAGCCTCTTGGTGAAAATGAAAGAGGAGAATGAAAAAGTTGGCTTAAAACTCAACATTCAGAAAATTAAGATCATGGCATCTGGTCCCATCACTTCATGGCAAATAGATGGAAACAGTGGAAACAGTGGCTGACTTTATTTTTTGGCCTCCAACATCACTGCAGATGGTGACTGCAGCCATGAAATTCAAAGTCATGAATTCAAAACTTGCTCCTTAGAAGAAAAGTTATGACCAACCTAAATGGAATATTAAAAAGCAGAGACAGTACTTTGCCAACAAAGGTCCATCTAGTCAAAGCTATGGTTTTTCCAGTAGTCATGTATGGATGTGAGAGTTGGACTATAAAGAAAGCTGAGCCCTGAAGAATTGATGTTTTTGAACTGTGGTGTTGGAGAAGACTCTTGAGAATCCCTTGGACTGCAAGATCCAACCAGTCCATTCTAAAGGAAATCAGTCCTGAGCATTCATTGGAAGGACTGATGCTGAAGCTGAAACTCCAATACTTTGACCACCTGATGCGAAGAACTGACTCTTTGGAAAAGACCCTGATGCTGGGTATGATTGAAGGCGGGAGAAGGAAATGACAGAGGATGGGGTGGTTGGATGGCTCAATGGACATGAGTTTGAGTAAACTCTGGGAGTTGGTGATGGACAGGAAGGCTTGGTATGCTGCAATCCATGAGGTTTCAAGGAGTCAGACATGAGTGAGCGATTGAACTGAATTGAACTTTTCTTAATATTCATTATCCTTTTCTTATCTAATAGCAGTATTTCTAATTTTAACTTGGCACATGTTCACTTGGAATAAAGACTGTCTCAGCCTCCCTTTCAGTTTTAGGTAACTGTGACTAAGTTGTCTCCAGTGGGGTTAGGAGGAGAAATGATGTGTACAACTGCCTGGCCACACCTTTATAGGAAAGGTATAACCTTACATTTTTCTTTTTCTACTCATGAGAGTAGTGATGCAGTCATACTCCATTTTGGACCACATTTATAAGGGGAAAATCCTTGAGACAGAAAAGAAGTTAGGGACTTGGATCCCTGATACTAGGAACTGACTTACCATCCCTGGTTTGCCTATGCCTAGACTTTTATATGAGAGAGAGATACATATTTACTTTGCTGTAATCACTGATACTTAGATCTCAGTTATAGCAACTTAACATATAGTGCAATTTAATAATTTGCAAATTTAATGCCACACGTTAATATTTTATAACCACTAAATTTAAATGCAATATGTGGAGAGTGTGCTTGTATAAATGTCTAGCAGTCTTGGAATTAAACTGCTGTATCACATGTTATAGGAGATGGCTTTCGATTTCACTCAGACTTCTTACAATAACATTCACAGTGTGATCCCTGATGATCTCTTTTATATTCTCTACTGCTCTCTCCTCTCAGTGGGCTCCAGCCATACTTACCACTTTGCTGTTTCTAAGCATTTCAGGCATGTTTCATGTTCCTTCCTCAGGGTACATGTTATTTTGTTGTTGCTATTAGCTTAGTATTCTTTTAAGGTCCCTTCTGCAGATCTCTTTGCCTGCTGCTGCTGCTAAGTCACTTCAGTCGTGTCCGACTCTGTGTGACCCCATAGACGGCAGCCCACCAGGCTCCCCCGTCCCTGGGATTCTCCAGGCAAGAACACTGGAGTGGGTTGCCATTTCCTTCTCCAATGCATGAAAGTGAAAAGTGAAAGGGAAGTCGCTCAGTCGTGTCTGACTCTTGGCGACCCCATGGACTGTAGCCCACCAGCCTCCTCCACCCATGGGATTTTCCAGGCAAGAGTACTGGAGTGGGATGTCATTGCCTTCTCCCTCTCTTTGCCTAGTAATCTGTATATATCTCTGTTTCCACAGTTTTAGAATTTTGCTCAATTGTGACTTTTTCATGAAATTCTTACCTGACTATTTCAATAAAGTTTCTTCTCAGTTGCTTAATATTTGCACCCTGTTTGCACACTTACTTTTTCTTCATTTATTTATTTCCATTTTTTCTTCTCCTTGCTGCAATACCAGCTCTATGAGAGCAAGGACTTTGCCTATTAGTCCATTGCTGTGTTCCCAGCATACTGTCTGGCATCTAGAAATCACTGGATAGATACTTGTTGAATGGGTATATGAATCAACCACTAAGTATGTGGATAAATAAAATTGATGTTGCATCTATTTAAGGGTGTTAATATTATCCTGATAACTCATGTTGTTTTCTGAAATATCTATAGTAGAAATATGTTGGCTTTCCTACAAATGAGTTATCTTTCAGTGGCACTATGAATGATGAAAATTTCATAGACTAATAGGAAAAGCTCATTCATTCACATATATTATTAAGTTTCCTTAACAGATTACTAACCTCTGTTGTTATTTAGTTGCTAAATCATGTCAGACACTTTCAAGACCCCATGAACTGTATTCCACCAGGCTCCTCTGTTCATGGGATTTCCCAGGCAAGAGTGCTGGAATAGGTTGCCATTTCCTTCTCCAGGGGATCTTTCCTACCCAGGGATGGAACCTGCATCTCCTGCAATGGCAGCAGATTCTTTATCACTGAGTCACCAGGGAAGCTCGTACTAAACTCTAATCTTGAAATAATTGGAAAAAATATCCTAAAATTGTAAGTCTTTTAGGGAACAGTTTATTATATGTACTCTACAATACAGTTACATGTTTTAATATTATATTTCCTGTCTTTATTTTCCCAAGTATGAAATCTGTGCTAAATCAACCTTGAAAATGAAAGTAAATGCTGAATAATCCTTTCTTGTAATGCCACTAACCAAAGGCTTAACCTTATAGTGGGAATGGATTTATTATACTATATTTGAGTTTCAAAAGAGTCACATTATTCTACTTTTAAAAGTCAAATGAAGCCATCTCTGAGTCCTGAGTCCTTTGGTTAGAATAAAATTTAGTATCAGGCTTTTAAGATACCTTCCTCCAATCAAGAACTCTGGGCTTACATAGATCTAGAAAGCTAGGAGTAGGGGTCATTTATAGGCTATGGGAGTTGCCATCCTGAGCAACTCAGTTGCTCAGCTCCTGCATCAGCTGCTCTGCAGGAGTTAGTGCTTTCCCTCACAGCCATGCTCCCTGCTAACACAGCCCCACCTGTGCCCCTTTGACCTCTGCTTTCAAATCATGGGGTTAACTTTCCCACTTCATCAACACCGATTACCTTTTCCCCTGGGAACATGTATCCACCCTTAGGGGAAACTCTCCAATCTTGTTCTCTCTCTCTTATATATAGGAAACTACTTTATTTTTCCAGTATACTCTATAAACTGTGTTAGCCTTTAAATGCCATCCTATCACTACTTATAGTCTTCAAAAATAATTAAGACAAATGTTTAAGGAGTTTAATAAGACTTTTAAGGAGAAATTTTGGTGTCAGAAAAACACTGTGAAGGACTTTGAAATGGTTGAACAAAATTCCCAATTGTTCTGCTTAGTGGAGCCCTCTTGGTCATCTTTACCTTTTGTTTCCTTTGAAATGTTTTACATAGCTACTTTCAGAAAACTGATAATACACATAATTTTTGTCCCCAGAAATGCAAGTGAGATGTTTCAGGTTAAATTTAATTGTTAATTGCCTTATAGATATTTGACCAGTTTTGCATCTATTTGTAAATTCAGAATTCCCCATTGCCTGCATGTGACAGTTTTGAGAATTCAAACTACTGGTTCCCTCATTTGTGAAGGATTTAAATATAACATTGACATGCATTAGTTTTTTATTTGTATGAGAGCCATGATTTTATCTTTTAAAAAATCCTTTTACTATAGAGGCACAAAGGTAATCTCTCTTTCTTATGATAGGGTCATGGGAAAAAAATGCATGAATATTATTGTTTTTTAGAACATATGCTGCTGCTGCTGCTAAGTCGCTTCAGTCATGTCTGACTTTGTGTGACCCCAAAAATGGCAGCCCACCAGGCTCCCCCATCCCTGGGATTCCCCAGGCAAGAACACTGGAGTGGGTTGCCATTTCCTTCTCCAATGCATGAAAGTGAAAAGTGAACGTGAAGTCGCTCAGTTGTGTCCAACTCTTAGCAACCCCATGGACTCCAGCCCACCAGGCTCCTCCATCCATGGGATTTTCCAGGCAAGAGTACTGGAGTGGGGTGCCATTGCCTTCTCCGTCTTAGAACATATAGTGTAGACTAAAACAAACAGAGCAAAAAACATTAACTATAAAGAAGGACAGAAGTTAGTCAGATTTTTATCTTTAACTCACTATTATGCAGTCTTTTAATATTTGCCATCTAAAGTATGTCTCTTACCATCTGGCTCTACAAGGATTGAGTCCTTAGCCACTAACCTCCAACACATTCTGAGAGAAATTCAGGATGGAGATCAGGAGTGACGTTCTCTGTGTTCTGGTAAAATCTGACAGAACCAGACTTTCAGATAGATATTTTCAGGAGAAAAATTTTATGAACCTGGATTCTTCTATCTTCCTACACTTAGAAAAGCTCTAAAACCATTAACTAAGATATCTGTTCCTTGCAACTAGCAGCAGCCTTCTACTGATAAGTATGTTTGGTTGCATGCAACTCTTTTGCCAAAATCATATATGTACTGCGTTTTCCCCTTACCTCTTCAGAACAGTTTCTTAGGGCTCTCTGGGAGGCTGTCTCCTAGGCTATAGTCCTCAGTGAGAGATTGAATAAACTCTACTCACAGATTTTACATTGTGTGTGTGTGTTTTTTCAGTCAACATGTCAGAATTCTGAGCTTTAAGAATGCTCAAAAAGACAATTGGATTAAGGTATTTTATGAAAAGAACAGTTATATCTTACTGAACCTTTGCCAAAAGTTTAGACTCTATCTACATGTGGAAGATAAAGACTAGCAATGTTGAATAAAACCCTACAAAAATCTATAGTTAATTTGAGTTACATTAAAGTAGACATGTGGAATTTCATTCCGAGCCTGTGCTAAATTTTACATTTGTATATAAAAGTTAACATATTTCAGTTCAGTTCAGTTCAGTTGCTAAGTCGTGTCTGACTCTTTGCAACCCCACGAATTGCAGCACGTCAGGCCTCCCTGTCCATCACCAACTTCCGCAGTTCATTCAAACTCATGTCCCTGGAGTCGGTGATGCCATCCAGCCATTTCATCCTCTGTAGTCCCCTTCTCCTCCTGCCTCCAATCCCTCCCAGCATAAGGGTCTTTTCCAATAAGTCAACTCTAAACATGAGGTGGCCAAAGTATTGGAGTTTCAACTTTGGCATCAGTCCTTCCAATGAACATCCAGGACTGATCTCCTTTAGGATGGACTGGTTGGATCTCCTTGCAGTCCAAGGGACTCTCAAGAGTCTTCTCCAACACCACAGTTCAAAAGCATCATTTCTTCAGCACACAGCTTTCTTCACAGTAACAACTCTCACATCCATACCTGACCACTGGCAAAACCATAGCCTTGACTAGATGGACCTTTGTTGGCAAAGTAATATCTCTCCTTTTTAATATGATGTCTAGGTTGGTCCCAACTTTCCTTCCAAGGAGTAAGCATCTTTTATTTCATGGCTGCAATCACCATCTGCAGTGATTTTGGAGCCCCCAAAATTAAAGTCAGCCACTGTTTCCACTGTTTTCCCATCTATTTCCCATGAAGTAATGGGACCAGATGCCATGATCGTAGTTTCCTGAATGTTGAGCTGTAAATCAACTTTTTCACTCTCCTCTTTCACTTTCATCAAGAGACTTTTTAGTTCCTCTTCACTTTCTGCCATAAAAGTGGTGTCATCTGCATATCTGAGGTTATTGATATTTCTCCCGGCAATCTTGATTCCAGCTTTTGTTTCTTCCAGCCCAGTGTTTCTCATGATGTATATTTAAAACATTTTTAAAAAGAAAAATTTTAAATATATTAATATAAAAATGGCTTTAGCTCCAAGGAGTTCTTTAAAGGTAGTTACACGTAGTTGGCGAAGGGAAAAGGAGAGAGCAGATGACCTCATCTTCCTTTGGTTGATGGCAAAGGACCTGTGTGGCACATTACCTCATTGTTGCTGATCAGAAGATTCCAGACTGATAGGTTAAGTCTATGTTCCTGGAGGTGGTTGTAATTGCAGATGTTAGGTTTTTTTTTTTTTTTTATTTCCTTATTTATTTATTTTTTTTTAAAAAATTTATTATTATTATTTTTAATTTTACAATATTGTATTGGTTTTGCCATACATCAACATGCATCTGCCACGGATGTACACATGTTCCCCATCCTGAACCCCCTCCCACCTCCCTCCCCATACCATCCCTCTGGGTCATCCCAGTGCACCAGCCCCAAGCTTCCTGTATTCTGCATTGAACCTGGACTGGCGATTCATTTCTTATATGATATTATACATGTTTTAATGCCTGATGTGTGTGTAGCACAAGGACTCCACTTTGGGATTGTCATCTCTTTTTAAACAACACAATTAGGAATAGAATGGTGACTAGTATCCTAAGAAATCTCTCTTTAGTAATATGCTTGTATGAATAATGTCATATGTCATCCTGATCTGCTCATGGAATATGTTTCCAAAACTGGATGTTAATTGGTTTAATTTTAGTGGAAAGTAGAATTAAGGAATTGTATATGTTTTTTCTAACTTTTCTTAAAATGTTATTCTTTCTGTGTTAATGTTTATACAGCCATGAATAACTAATAAAACAATGTTTTAGTTGAGTATAAATATGACTGTAAATTAACTTAGAGTTTTTGCCATCATTTTATATAAATCAGAATTGAATTGAAATATCTCTTATCACAATATAAAAACAAATAAAATTAAAATAGAGCATGTAGAGATATATATGGTAAAAAAATTATTTCTAAGGTATACCCTCCCTTTTAAAGTAAACAAAAATTAATGATGTTATATAGGGAGAATTTATCTAAAGATATATTTACTTATCTACTTGTTTTTCCAAATGAAACTAAAACATATTATCTTGACCATGTGTCATTTTTTTTTCATTTTAAGGAGTTATTTTCAAAATAGAATTCACTGATGTATTAAACACACAGGACAACATATCCTTTACTTACACCAAAAAGTTTGCTTGGAGATCACAAAGATCAGAGGAACATAAGTACACTGTACTAAAATTAAGAATATTTGTTCATCAAAGGTATTTCTTTTTTTTAATTTAGTTTTTTTATTGAAGGATAGTTGCTTCACAGAATTTGTGTTTTTTTTTTTGTCAAACTTCAGCATGAATCAGCTATACTACTACTAAGTCGCTTCAGTTGTGTCCGACTCTGTGCAACCCCATGGACTGCAGTTTACCAGGCTTCTCCGTCCATGGGATTCTCCAGGCAAGAACACTGGAGTGGGTTGCCATTTCCTTCTCCAATGCATGAAAGTGGAAAGTGAAAGTGAAGTCGCTCAGTCGTATCTGACTCTTAGCGACCCTGTGGACTGCAGCCTACCAGGCTCCTCCATCCACGGGATTTTCCATAATCAGCTATAAGTATGCATATATCCCCTCTCCTTTGAATCTTCCTCTCCTCTCCCTCCCCATCCCACTCCTCTAGGTTGATATAGACCCCATGTTTGAGTTTCCTGAGCCATACAGCAAATTCTCATTAGCTATCTATTTTACATAAGGCAATGTAAGTTTCTATGTTACTCTTTCCATACATCTCACCCTCTCCTCTCCTTTCCCCATGTCCATAAGTCTATTCTCTATATCTGTTTCTCTGTTGCTGCCCTGTAAATAAATTCTTCAATACCATTTATCTAGATTGTGTATATGTGTGTTAGAACACTCTATTGTTCTCTTTCTGACTCACTTCACTCTGTATAATAGGTTCTAGGTTCATCCACGTCATCAGAACTGACTCAAGCATGTTCCTTTTTGTGGCTGAGTAATATACATGGACATCACCAGATGGTCAACACTGAAATCAGATCGATTATATTCTTTGCAGCCAAAGATGGAGAAGCTCTATACAGTCAGCAAAAACAAGACCAGGAGCTGACTGTGGCTCAGACCATGAACTCCTTATTGCCAAATTCAGACTGAAATTGAAGAAAGTAGGGAAAACCACTAGACCATTCAGGTATGACCTGAATCAAATCCCTTATGATTATACAGTGGAAGTGAGAAATAGATTTAAGGGCCTAGATCTGATAGATAGAGTGCCTGATGAACTATGGAATGAGGTTCGTGACATTGTACAGGAGACAGGGATCAAGACCATCCCCATGGAAAAGAAATGCAAAAAAGCAAAATGGCTGTCTAGGGAGGCCTTGCAAATAGCTGTGAAAAGAAGAGAAGCGAAAAGCAAAGGAGAAAAGGAAAGATATAAACATCTGAATGCAGAATTCCAAAGAATAGCAAGAAGAGATAAGAAAGCCTTCTTCAGCGATCATTGCAAAGAAATAGAGGAAAACAACAGAATGGGAAAGACTAAGGATCTATTCAAGAAAATCAGAGATACCAAAGGAACATTTCATGCAAAAATGGGCTCGATAAAGGACAGAAATGGTATGGACCTAATGGTAGCAGAAGATATAAAGAGGAGATGGCAAGAATACACAGAAGAACTGTACAAAAAAGATCTTCACGACCCAGATAATCATGATGGTGTGATCACTGACCTAGAGCCAGACATCCTGGAATGTGAAGTCAAGTGGGCCTTAGAAAGCATCACTAGGAACAAAGCTAGTGGAGGTGATGGAATTCCAGTGGAGCTATTCCAAATCCTGAAAGATGATGCTGTGAAAGTGCTGCACTCAATATGCCAGCAAATTTGGAAAACTCAGCAGTGGCCACAAGATTGGAAAAGGTCAGTTTTCATCCCAATCCCAAAGAAAGGCAATACCAAAGAGTGCTCAAACTACCGCACAATTGCACTCATCTCACACGCTAGTAAAGTAATGCTCAAAATTCTCCAAGCCAGGCTTCAGCAATATGTGAACCATGAACTTCCTGATGTTCAAGCTGGATTTAGAAAAGGCAGAGGAACCAGAGATCAAATTGCCAACATCCGCTGGATCATGGAAAAAGCAAGAGAGTTCCAGAAAAAACATCTATTTCTGCTTTATTGACTATGCCAAAGCCTTTGACTGTGTAGATCACAATAAACTCTGGAAAATTCTGAGAGAGATGGGAATACCAGACCACCTGATCTGCCTCTTGAGAAATCTGTATGCAGATCAGTAAGCAACAGTTAAAACTGGTCAAGGAACAGCAGACTGGTTCCAAATAGGAAAAGGAGTACGTCAAGGCTGTGTATTGTCACCATGTTTATTTAACTTATATGCAGAGTACATCATGAGAATTTCTGGACTGGAGGAAACACAAGCTGGAATCAAGATTGCTGGGAGAAATATCAATAACCTCAGATATGCAGATGATACCACCCTTATGGCAGAAAGTGAAGAGGAACTCAAAAGCCTCTTGATGAAAGTGAAAGTGGAGAGTGAAAAGGTTGGCTTAAAGCTCAACATTCAGAAAACGAAGATCATGGCATCTGGTCCCATCACTACATGGGAAATAGATGGAGAAACAGTGGAAACAGTGTCAGACTTTCTTTTTCTGGGCTCCAAAATCACTGCAGATGGTGACTGCAGCCATGAAATTAAGACGCTTACTCCTTGGAAGGAAAGTTATGACCAACCTAGATAGCATATTCAAAAGCAGAGACATTACTTTACCAACAAAGGTTCGCCTAGTCAAGGCTATGGTCTTTCCTGTGGTCATGTATGGATGTGAGAGCTGGACTGTGAAAAAGGCTGAGCTCCGAAGAATTGATGCTTTTGAACTGTGGTGTTGGAGAAGACTCTTGAGAGTCCCTTGGACTGCAAGGAGATCCAACCAGTCCATTCTGAAGGAGATCAGCCCTGGGATTTCTTTGGAAGGAATGATGCTAAAGCTGAAACTCCAGTATTTTGGCCACCTCATGCGAAGAGTTGACTCATTGGAGAAGACTCTGATGCTGGGAGGGATTGAGGGCAGGAGGAGAAGGGGACGACAGAGGATGAGATGGTTGGATGGCATCACTGACTCGATGAATGTGAGTCTGGGTGACCTCCGAGAGCTGGTGATGGATAGGGAGGCCTGGCGTGCTGCAGTTCATGGGGTCGCAAGGGGTCGGACACGACTGAGCGACTAATCTGATCTGAATATTCCATTGTGTATATGTACCACGACTTATTTATCCATTCATCTTTCAGTGGACATTTAGGTTGCTTCCATGTTCTGGCTATTGTAAATAGTGCTAAAATGAACAATGGGATACATGTGTCTTTTTCAGTTTTGGTTTCCTTGGGGTATATACCTAAGAGTGAGATTCTTGGGTCATATGGTGGTTTTATTCCTGGTTTTTTAAGGAATCCATACCGTCTTTCATAGTGGCTGGATCAATTTACATTTTCACCAACAGTGCAAGAACATTCCCTTTTCTCCACACCCTCTCCAGCATTTAACATTTGTAGACTTCTTGATGATGGCCATTCTGTCTGGTTTGAGGTGATAGCTCATTGTGGTTTTGACTTGCTTTTCTCTAATAATGACTGATGTTGAGCATCTTTCCATGTGTTAGCCATCTGTATGTCTTCTTTGGAGAAATGTCTGTTTAGGTCTTTTTTCTACTTGTTGATTGGGTTGTTTGTTTTTCTAGCACTGAGTTGTATGAGCTCGCTGTATATTTTGGCTATTAATGCTTTGTCAGTTGTTTCATTTGCTATTATTTTTCTCCCATTCTAATGATTATCTTTTCACCTTGCTTATAGTTTCTTTTGCTGTGTAAAAGCTTTAAAGTTTCATCAGGTCCCACTTGTTTACCTTCTGTTTTTATTTCTGTTACTCTAGGAGGTGGGTCATAGAGGATCTTGCTTTGATTTATGTCATCAAGTGTTCTGCCTATGTTTTCCTCTAAGAGTTTTTACTTTCTGATCTTACATTTAGGTCTTTAATCCATTTTGAGTTTATCTTTGTGTTTGGTGTTGGGAAGTGTTCTTATTTCATTCTTTTCCATGTAGCTGTCCAGTTTTCCCAGCACCATTTACTGAGGAGGCTGTCTTTGCCCTATTGTATATTCTACAATACAATATAGAATTTTTGTATATTTGTAAAAAATAAGGTACCCATAAGTGCATGGGTTTATTTCTGGGATTTCTATCTTGTTCCATTGGTCTGTATTTCTGTTTTTGTGCCAGTACCATACTGTCTTGATGACTCTAGCTTTGTAGTATAATCTGAAGTCAGGAAGGTTGACTCCTCTAGCTCCATTCTTCTTTCTCAGGACTGCTTTGGCTATTCAGGGTCTTTTGTGTTTCCATATGAATTGTGAAATTTTTTGTTCTAGTTCTGCAAGAAATGCCATTGGTAATTAGATAGGGATTGCATTGAATCTGTGGATTGCATTTGGTAGCATAGTCATTTTCACAATATTGAGTCTTCCTACCCAGGAACATGAAATATCTCTCCATCTGTTTATGTTGTCTTTGATTTCTTTCATTAGTGTCTTATAACTTTCTGTGTACAGTTCTTTTGTCTCCTTATGTAAGTTTATTCCTATATATTTAATTCTTTTTGTTGCAATGGTGAATGAGATTGATTCCTTAATTTCTTGTTCTGATTTTTCATTGTTAGTATATAGAAATGCAAGTGATTTCTGTGTTTTGATTGTATATCTTGCAACTTGTTAAATTCACTGATTAGCTCTAGTAATTTTCTGATAATATTTTTAAGGTTTTCTATTTACAGTATCATGTTATCTGCAAACAGTGAGAACTTTACTTCTTTTCTGATATGGATTCCTTTTATTTCTTTTTCTTCTTTGACTGCTGTAGCTAGGACTTCCAGAACTATGTTGAATAATAGTGGTGAAAGTGGACACCCTTGCCTTGTTCCTGATCTTAGGGGGAATGCTTTGTTTTTCACCATTGAGAATAATGTTTGCTGTAGGGTTATCATATACGACCTTTACTATGTTGAGGTAGATTCCTCCTATGCCCATTTTTTGAAGAGTTTTAATCATAAATGGGTGCTGAATTTTGTCAAAGACTTTTTCTGCATCTATTGAGGTGATCATATGATTTTTATCTTTCAATTTGTTAATATGGTGTATCACACTGATTTGCATATACTGAAGAATCCTTGTATCACTAGAATAAACCCTACTTGATCATGGTGTATGAGCTTTTTGATGTGTTTCTGAATTCTGTTTGCTAAGATTTTGGTGAGTATTTTTGCATCTATGTTCATCAGTAATGTTGACCTGTAGTTTTCTTTTTTGTGTTGTTGTCTTTGTCTGGTTTTGGTATCAGGGTGATGGTGGCCTTGTAGAATGAGTTTGGAAGTGTTCCTTCCTCTGCAATTTTTTGAAAGAGTTTAGAAGGATAGTTTAAGTGTCTGCCTACAATGCAGGAGACCCAGGTTTGATACCTGGGTTGGGAAGATCCTCTGGAGAAGGAAATGGCAACCCACTCCAGTACTCTTGCCTGGAAAATCCCATGGACAGAGGAGCGTGATAGGCTACAGTCCACGGGGTCGCAAAGAGTCAGACACGACTGAGTGACTTCACTTTCACTTTAGAAGGATAGGCATTAGCTCTTCTCTAAATGTTTGATAGAATTCTCCTGTGAAGCCATCTGGTCCTAGACTTTTGTTTTTTGGGAGATTTTTGATCACAGCTTCAATTTCAGTGCTTGTAATTGGGTTGTTCATAATTTCTATTTCTTCCTGGTTCAGTCTTGGAAGATTGAACTTTTCTAAGAATCTGTCCATTTATTCCAGGTTATCTATTTTATTGCCATATGCTACTGCTGCTAAGTCGCTTCAGTCATGGTCAACTCTGTGCAATCCCATAGATGGCAGCCCACCAGGCTTCCCAGTCCCTGGGATTCTCCAGGCAAGAATACTGGAGTGGGTTGTCATTTCCTTCTCCAATGCATGAAAGTGAAAAATGAAAGTGAAGTTGCTCAGTCGTGTCCGACTCTTAGCGACCCTGTGGACTGGAGCCTACCTGGCTCCTCTGTCTATGGGATTTTCCAGGCATGAGTACTGGGGTGGGGTGCCATTGCCTTCCGCATTATTGCCATATAGTTGCTCATAATAGTCTCTTATAATCCTTTGTATTTCTGCATTATCCACTGTAACCTCTCCTTTTTCATTTCTAATTTTGTTGATTTGATTCTTCTCTCTTTTTCTCTTGATGACCCTGGCTAAAGATTTGTTGATTCTGTTTATCTTCTCAAAGAAACAGCTTTTAGTTTTATTAATATTTACTATTGTTTCTTTCATTTCTTTTTCATTTATTTCTGCTTGGATATTTATGATTTATTTCCTTCTGCTATTTTGTTGTTGTTCTTCTTCTTTTTTTTCCAATTGTTTTAGGTGTAAAGTTAGGTTCTATTCAATGTTTTCCTTGTTTCTTGAGGTAGGATTGTATTACTATAAACTTCCCTCCTAGAACTGCTTTTGCTGCATCCCATAGGTTTTGAGATGTTGTGTTTTCATTGTCATATGTTTCTAGACATTTTTAAATTTCCCTTTTGATTTCTTTAGTTACCTGTTGGTCATTTAGAAATATGTTGTTTAATCTCCATGAGTTTGTGTTTCTTACAGTTTTTTTCTTATAATTGATATCTAATCTCATAGCATGATGGTCAGAGAAGATACTTGATATGAATTCAATTTTCTTAAAGTTACTGAGGTTTGATTTGTGATCCAATATGTGGTATCCTGGAGAATGTTCCATGGGCACTTGAGAAGAAGGTTTATTCATCTGTATTTGGATGGAATGTCCTGAAGATATCAATGAGATCCATCTCATCTAGTGTATCATTTAAGACTTGTGTTTCCTTATTAATTTTTTGTTTTGATGATCTGTCCATTGGTGTGAGTGGGTGTTAAAGCCTCCTACTGTTATTGTGTTACTGTCAGTTTGTATTTTTATGTTTGTTAGTGTTTGTCTTATGTATAGAGATGCTCCTATGTTGAGTGCATAGATATTTACAATTTTTATGTTTTCCTCTTGGATTGATCCCTTGATCATTATATTCTGTCCTTCCTTATCTTTTGTAATCTTTAAAGTCTATTTTGTCTGATATGAGGATTGCTACTCCAGCTTTCTTTTGCTTCCCATTTACATGGAATATATTTTTCCATCCTCTCACTTTCAGTCTATACATGTCTTTATCTGAAATGGATTTCTTGTAGACAGCATGTATATGGGTCTTGTGTGTATATACATTCAGCCAGTCTGTGTCTTTTGGTTGGCTCATTTCATCCATTTTCATTTAAAGTAATTATTGATATATGTGTTCCTTTGGGCTCCAAAATCACTGCAGATGCTGATTGCAGCCATGAAATTAAAAGACACTTCCTTAGAAGGAAAGTTATGACCAACCTAGATAGAGTATTGAGAAGCAGAGATATTACTTTGCCAACAAAGGTCCATCTAGTCAAGGCTATGGTTTTTCCAGTGGTCATGTATGGATGTGAGAGTTGGACTGTGAAGAAAGCTGAGTGCCGAAGAATTGATGCTTTTGAACTGTGGTGTTGGAGAAGACTCTTGAGAGTCCCTTGGACTGCAAGGAGATCCAACCAGTCCATCCTAAAGGAGATCAGTCCTGGATGTTCATTGGAAGGACTGATGCTGAGGCTGAAACTGCAATACTTTGGCCACCTGATATGAAGAGTTGACTCATTGGAAAAGATCCTGATGCTGGGAGGGGTTGGGGGCAGGAGGAGAAGGGGACGACAGAGGATGAGATGGCTGGATGGCATCACTGACACAATGGACATGGGTTTGGGTGGATTCCGGGAGTTGGTGATGGACAGAGAGGCCTGTCATGCTGCGGTTCATGGGGTCGCAAAGATTCGGACATGACTGAGCAACTGAACTGAACTGAAGAATGCAGATTTATTCTATAAATGACCAAAAATTGGCCAAAAATAGAATGAAAAACTATGTTTAATCATTTTATTGATGGTGATATAAAAGAAATTATGTTGAAATCAAATATTCCAATATCTATTATGATAAGCAACATCATTAAGAGGAGAATTTCTGAATAGATAGAATTTTATGTTAAGTCCTTCAGTAGCTATTGTTACTCTTGAACTTCATGTAAATTGAATAATAGAGTATATACTCTATTATGGTTGGCTTCTTCCACTCACCAAAATGTTTTTAAGATCTATCCATGTCGTGTTTATGAGCAGTTCATTTTTTAAATGTCATATTGCATAGCTTTTGTTAATTTTATTAAAGTATTTTCTGGTTTTACTGCTGTTTATAAATGAATTTTTCTGTTTTAAATTTTTTCTATTTGTTTATGCTGCTTGTGTTGAAATACCATTGATCCTACCCTTCAAAATTGGTAAACTCACTTATTAGTTCTGGTTATCTGTTCACTTATGATCTCTCAAAATTATGTTGAAGCATAACCTCCAGGAACTCAAGATGACTGTATTTGGAGACAGGGCCTTGGAAAGAGTGGCTCAGTGAAAATGAGGCCCTTAGAGTGGGTCCAAACCCAATTTGACTGGTGTCCTTGTAAGAAGAGGAAATTTGGACACACCAAGAGACACTCAGTAGGCACTTGCATTGTGATGTGTTAGCCATCTACAAATCAAGGAAAGAAGCCCTGGAAGAAACCAAACCTGACCGCACTTTGAGTTTAAATTCTAGCTTCAAGAACTTTGAGAAAATAAATTTCTGTTGTATACACAACTCAGACTGTGATATTTTGTTAGGTCAACCAAGGAAAAACAGTACAGTTCTTGTGTATTTGGGGGTAGATTCCTTAGGACTTTGGAGACTTAAGTGTTTATGCCCTCATCAAATATAGAAATTGTATTTTAGCCTATACTCTCCCTTTTCCATTTTTAAATTTTATATAGATCTGATGTTTGATGGTGATGCATTCTTTCAACTTTGACTTATCTGAAAATAACTTTCTCACTAGTTTTTGAATTACATTTTTTGTGGAAAAAAGAATTCAGAATTTACATATTTTATAGGACATCAAAGATATAGTTCCCTTATTTTATGGGTTTAATTGCTTCAAGTGAAAGTCAGATTTCATATATATATTTATTCCACTGTGTTATCTGACTCTCTAAGTCTATCTGCTTTCAAGATTTTGCTTTGTGTTTGATTATCAAAAGTATGGCAGTAATATATACAGGTGTGGTTTTCTCTACATTAACTCAGATTGGATTGAATTTAGATTTATGAGTTTGCAGGTTGATACTTTAACAAAACTTGGTAAATGTTTGGCCAGTTTTTTTTAGCATAATTTTTTAAATTTCACTTTTCTTCTTTCTTTCCTTCTAATATTATTTCATATGTTAGACTGATAGATATTGCTGGACAGGTTACATAGAATCTGATGTTCATTACTCAGTCTTTTACTTTTCAGCTGTTTTGATTATGTCATTTCCTTTAATCACTTTGGTTTTGCTGTCCAATTGTTTTTTATCTCCAGTATTTTCTTATGCCCGTCAGGAAAATTTTCATATTATATATTGTAATTTTCCATTTTATAATTTCCAATTAGAATATTTATTTAGCCTCTTTTAAATAGTTTCCATTTTCTATGCTAAGACTTCCTATTTTTTTTATTCACTGTATGCCAAGATTTTTTTTTTTACTACATTGAGCCCAATTATAATAGCTACTTTAAATTCTTTTTCTGCTAAACCCAACATTTTAGTCATATTGTGTCCTTTTCTACTGACTACTTTTGTGTGTGAATGTGATAATTGGTTATGTTTTTCTACTTATTTAATTCTTTGTTAAAATTTTGTCCTGGAAATCCTGATATGTGTAGACTGTTGATTCTGTTATTTTCCTCTGAAAAACATTACTTTTGTGCTATCAGGCAATTAAATTAGTTACCTGATCACTTTGAATTTGTAGGGGGCATGTTTTTATGTAAAAACCTTGCTGCCAGATAAAAACCTGAGATGTTTACCAAGTCTCTCTAACATGGAAGGATTTGTACTCAAACTCCTGTGTGATAGGAAATCCCTACGATCTCTGCTTAATTCTTTCAGCCTTCTAATTCTTGTTTTTTCTCTAAAAGTTTTTCCAAGTCTTTCCTGTGTGTTGGCCATTTAGGGGACAATCAAATGTGTAAGAGAAGACTATATAATGGTTTGGGTCTTCCTCCATTGTGAATCTCTTCTTTATAAGATTTCTTTCCATGACTTTCACCTATTTTGATAGCCAAGATAATTTCATTTGACACCTCAAGTAAGAAAACAGAACAATATAAAATGAAAGAAAAGTGAAAAAAAGCTGTAACTTTTTTGCTTGAGTTCTATTTACCAGTTCATACAGTCTTGAGAATGTACTCAGAGGAAAAGTAATATAATTGTGAGCTCTACTGTGTGTATTTCTTTTTCTTCAAGAATCAAATACCTTCTACTTTTTGCCTTTTTTTGTGACTCTCCAGTGTGGTGGTGTTGTTATTATTTTATGTCATGTTCAGCTATTATAGTTATTATCTGTTAGAGGGATAGTCTGCTAACAGGAAGCCGCATTAATCTATTTAGACTAAATGGCTTAAGATTTGTGGTATTCAGTTATCCATGCTAATTTGCTGTCTTCTTTCAGTCTCTCTCTTTGGTTACCTACCCTAAAGCTTAACTCTCAGGCCCACTGCTCTGCTAGGGAACCATATCTTTAAATGTCTGACCTTACGGCATTTAAACTGTTTCCAGGTCTAGTTCATCACAGTACAAAAAGGAGCAAAGGGAAACCTGGCCAATAATGCATAATTCTGGCCTTAAACATTTCTCTGAGTTTCTCTTCCTCTTTTATTTCTTTCTTTTTATCTTTATCACAACCCAAACCCCTGAGCTATTACTGAAATATTTTTCTTACTACACTGATTTTCATTTTAAGCCCAAGTGCCCCAAAGAAGACTCTTATCTACATACAAAATTCACTTTCCTATTTCTATCTTTAAACATCCTTCTTTTTTCAATTAAAAAGTAATGGACAACACAGACTTGCCTGGTATGAAGAAGTGACGGTTTGCAGCCAAATTATTTCTGAACCAATAGGAAAAAAAAGTAAAGCAAGCCAGACAAATGCTTTCAATATTTCTATTTTTCATTCTTATTCATTAAAGAGAAGGCTGGTTTTGGTTGAAATTGTTTTTAAATCTTATTTAATATTCAGCTGTGACCTTTTACTCCATGATGAAACGTCCATATTTTAAAAACTCAAACTCTCACTTAAAATGTCTAAATTGACAAGCATCCATAGAATATTTCAGAAAAAAAAAAAAGAGACATATTAAAGAGCTCTGGACCAGGGAATGAGGAGCCCAATATCTACATCTGATGCCATCACTAATATTCTCAGAGATTAAGACTGGTTAGTTGAGTTCTGTCTCCTTACTTATAAAATAGAATATGTGATGGTTAATTTTATTTGTGTACTTGACTGGCCATGAGGTGCCTGGTTTAAATATTATTTCTGGGTATGCTGGTAAGGGCATTTCTTACCAGCCAATTCAAGATTGGCATTTGAATTGGTGGACTCAGTAAAGTAGATTATGCTTCCCAAATTTTATGAGCGTCATCTAATCCATTGAGGGTCTGAATAGAACAAAAGGGAGAAAAGAAGGAATCTGCTCCTTTTTCCTGTCTCTATTCAGCTAGGATATCTCATCCCATCTTCTCTTGCCCTCAGACAGGGATTGATGTCATCAGCTCCCCTCTTTCTCAGGTCTTTGGACTCAGACTGAATTATACCACCAGGTTTCCAGGGTCTCCAGCTTGCACCTCGTAGACTGTGAGACTACTTAGCTTCCATAATTGCATGTATCAATTCCTCATAATAAATATCTGTTTTTTGGTGTCATCCCAGTGCTGTGCTTTGTTAAAAGAAATGATCCATTCACCTCTGGGGAAGAAGACGTAGAAAGTGATAATGAAACATCTGGGGAAAAACGCCCAAGGGCCAGGCAGACAGAAAAACACACCATCATGGGAAACACCATCCTTGGAGCCCTTCAGGAGTGCCAGGCAAGCACACCTCGGAGAGATGGAGACTTCGGTTCCAGACCGCTGCAACGAAGAGAATTCTGCAGTGAAGAACAGTTCTTTCCTTGTTGGAGTATGTAATTTTTTTTTTAATCCTTTGGTTTTAAGTGAAAGAATTAACCCTTAATTCTAGTGCATAAGGCAGTCTTACTGATCTTGGTACTCTGGCTTCCTGAGGATTGCTCTGCCTCTTACAGAAGTTGAACTTAATGCCTACAGATAGCATCATTTGCCTTTTTAATAAAGTTCTTTTTAAAGTGAAAAAAAAAAATCTGTTTTGAGAGACTGGTTTTGCTTCTCTGGAGAGTTCTTACTTATACAGATGCATTGTATTATTTTATCTTTGAGATTCCATGACCAGAAGTACACACAGGAAGCAAACGTTTTAAACATCCCATTTTAGTTTAAATATCATGTAGCTGAGTAAATATCAACATGTTTAGAAATAGTGTGGGGAACACCTAATGGCTGTAATATCTTTGATACAGAAAGACTGATATAATTTAAAACTTTAATTATCTTTTCATAATGAATGAGAATTGAAAATGAAAAAAATTTCATTATATTTCTTAATGAGCTGGATCCACATGTCTATTCTGTTGTAGCCCTATGAGCTCCAGAGAACATATGTTTATCTTGCTATTCATTAAAAGTATTACTGAGTCTAACTTTCAGAAAACTAAGAATCTTGACACATCAGGTGCCATCATTAGAGTCACCTCAGTTGGGTTACTTCTAATCAAATGATCCTATCAAGGTGAAAATTGTCATAGTTTTTGCCAGATTAGTTAGTAATGATATACATATTTCTTTAAAAATTATCTACTGCTACATTAATATAACAACATGAGTTTGAGTCTGGTTTTTCTGGGCATATTTATAATTACAATTCTGGAAACCCAGTTTTAATATTCTCAGCATCAAAGTGAGAGTGAGGGTACCTTCATTATATGGAATACAAGTGCCCTTCCCTGCAGCATCCTCTAACACTAATGAAGAACTAGGGCAGATGGAGCCAAATTCACTTAGCTGAGAAGGCCTCAAGAAATAGGTGTACTTTCTTCTTTCAAAGCTACATGAATGGAAAACTAAATGTACTATTCTACAGAAAATGTCTGTACTTCATAAAAAGAAATTCATAGAAATTGAAAACCCAATTGCTGATGTCAAGAGATATAAGTAAAGAATGGGATGTTGGTTGTGTTAATATGTGTGGTGGGAAAGAACAAGCAAATAGGAATGTAAGAAATGTCTTGCTATGCTAGACTGTTTGCTGTGAATTCCATAAGAAATGGAAGTTGACATAGTCCATTACCTAGAAATAAAACACATTTTTAGATCAAACAGCCATTTTTCAAGCGGTCACAAAAGCTCAGCCAGCAAAAAAAAAAAAAAAAAAGAAAGAAACAAGTAGGAATGGAATGAGTGGGAGTACTCATATTTTAGGCTGATTATTCATTCATATCACTTGCAGTTCATAGACTATTTAGTGGGTAAATATTGGACTAAATTATGAGAGTTTAATAATGTGTATCTAGATCAGTGAAATAAAAGATGGAAGCAGGAAGAATGTGTGCATCAATTCTGTTTCCCTGACTTACATCACAAGGTAAAGATGGAATGTCAGCAGTGCTAGTCATGGTGACTAGTATTTGTATCAGTTCAGTTCAGTCTCTCAGTCGTATCCTACTCTTTGTGACCCCATGAATTGCAGCATGCCAGGCCTCCCTGTCCATCACCAACTCCCGGAGTTCACTGAGACTCATGTCCATCAAGTCAGTGATGCCATCCAGCCATCTCATCCTCTGTCATCCCTTTCTCCTCCTGCCCCCAATCCCTCCCAGCATCAGAGTCTTTTCCAATGAGTCAATTCTTTTCATGAGGTGGCCAAAGTACTGGAGTTTCAGCTTCAGCATCATTCCTTCCAAAGAACACCCAGGGCTGATCTCTTTTAGAATGGACTGGTTGGATCTCCTTGCAGTCCAAGGGACTCTCAAGAGTCTTCTCCAACACCACAGTTCAAAAGCATCAATTCTTCGGCACTCAGCTTTCTTCACAGTCCAACTCTTGCATCCAAACTCTTACAGCTGGCTTGGTGGCAGCGGTTTTTCTACAGTGTTAAATATACATTATGGCAATATTATGCAAGTATCTATAAGCCTTGGATGTGATTCAAATCATGTCCTGAATATTCTAAGTCAAAATTTAAAGCTACCATATTTTTTCATTTATTGTAGGGGAATCTTTATTCTTGTTTTCACATGTAATTAATTGTATTTCCATTAATTATGGTAAATAGTCTTTACCACATTTCTGAAAACTAGAAAAGAGATATAGCAAGTAGAAATTTTAAAAAATCAACAGAATAAGAAAATTGTCCCAGTTATTATTTGCCCCCCCAGAAGTTTGTTTTCCAAGATATATGCATTATAGTTGTGTAATTGTAGTAGGGAGTGACTGCTATAACTTCCCTGTCCTTCGTGTAACTATACTGTGATTTTAATAATTCTGTGGGATAGCCAAATGCTAACTGATCCAGGACTTTGGAAACATCTGTGGACAAAAGGCCTTTACTCCACATCTGTTGGGTAGATGCCTTACCATGGATTAGACACAGTCACCTTGGTGGTGATCCAAGCTGTATGGACATTGGCTCACGCGTCCATGTGGATCACTACCCTGGTGTCGAATCTTCCATGCCTCTGCTTCTCTCTGTTATTTACATGAGTCTGTAGTTGCTCTCTCTTTTGGAAGTTCAGTCTTTCATATTTTTCTCCCTGTTCTCTGCCCAGGTGATATTCACTCCTTCTCCAGAGATAACCAGAGCCCACTGGCTATTCCTGGAGAATTCACTCTCAAGTTATTATTGTGAGATGAAGGGGAGGCTCACTGAATATGATGAATTATGCTTGGTCCACAGTATCCAGACTTTTGAGAATAAAAACCTCATTTTGAAGGCCATGTAATTTCAAGAAACATCAGCATAAAAATAGCAATACCAGTGGTGTTGTTCCTGAACCAGGTTCCTTTCCCTGATGTGCAACAAGCCAGACACTGAGATGCTAAGGTTTGCACTAGAGAAAAGATTTATTTATGAGACAGCCAAGTGAGCAGACCAGAAAACAAATCTCAAATTCACCTCCCTAAAAATAGGGTTTAGAAATGTTTATGGGACGAGGAAGCAGGGTAGTCTGAGGTGTAGGGAAGGATACTGGGTGTAAGAAATACAAATAATTGGTCATCTGAACAAACATAGTCAAGTTTTGCAGCTCTTTACGTGAGGAGTATTCACAAAATGGCAGGCTTAGCATGTCCTGGGGTAGAGTTTTTGGTACTCTGAAGTCAAAAGGTCATTCATAGGACACTCATGTAAGCCCAGTTGTATGACCAGTAGTCTCAGTAGGTCTGAACTGGGCAAGAACTAGCTTCAAGTTCCTGAAAAACAGCTTAAACAACCATTACTATAGTGACCCAAAAATCAGATTTATTGTATATAAGGAAACTGGTGGGAATTTATTTTAATATCAAGAGATTAAAACCAAGCAAGGCAGGTTAGGCTTGGAGGACCTAATCAGATTAGCCCTCAGTTTCAATATCTGTAGGCTTCTAAGATTTAGTACATGCTTTTCTTCTATTTATACTTTATTAATCATAGCAGCATCTACATACTTTATGAACATATTTGTTACTACAAGATAGGCAGTCTAACATTATGCATACAAATCATGGGATGGTCTGGCTAGGTTTAAACATGAATATGTTTCTTCTAGTGCTTTCCCAGTGGTTCAGCAGAAAAGAATATGCCTTCAGTGTGGGAGACGTGGGTTTGATCCCTGGGTTGGAAAGATCTCCCGGAGAAGGAAATGGCAATACAATCGAATATTCTTGCCTGGAAAATCCCATCAAGAAAGGAGCCTGGCAGCCTATATCCGTGAGATCACAAAAGAGTTGGACACAATTTAGCAACTAAACAACAACAGTGTCCCTTGCCACTTATTAGTTGTGTGACCTTGGGCAAGATATATAAGATCTTCAGGCCTCAGTTTCCATATCTGCACAATTAGCATAAAATAGTACTTATTTTGTAAGATTGCTACCAGTTCAGTTCAGTCGCTCAGTCATGTCCAACTCTTTGCAACCCCATGAACTGCAGCATGCCAGGCCTTGCTGTCCATCACCAACACACAGAGTCCACCAAAACCCATGTCCATTGAATCAATGACACCATCCAACCATCTCATCCTCTGTTGTCCCCTTCTCCTCCTCTCCTCAATCTTTCCCAGCATCAGGGTCTTTTCCAGTGAGTCAGCTCTTCGCATCAAGTGGCCAAAATATTGGAGTTTCAGCTTCAGCATCAGTCCTTCCAATGAACACCCAGGACTGATCTCCTTTAGGATGGACTGGTTGGATCTCCTTGCAGTCCAAGGGACTCTCAAGAGTCTTCTCCAACACCACAGTTCAAAAGCATCAATTCTCGGGGATCAACTTTCTTTATAGTCCAACACTCACATTCATATATGACCACTGGAAAAACCATAGCCTTGACTAGATGGACCTTTGTTGGCAAAGTAATGTCTCTGCTTTTCAATATGCTGTCCAGGTTGGCCATAAGTTTCCTTCCAAGGAGTAAGCATCTTTTAATTTCATGGGTGAAGTCACCATCTGCAGTGATTTTGGAGCCCGGAAAAATAAAGTCAGCCACTGTTTCCACCATTTCTCCATCTATCTGCCATGAAGTGATGGGACCAGATGCCATGATCTTAGTTTTCTGAATGTGGAGCTTTAAGCCAACTTTTTCACTCTTTCACTTTCATCAAGAGGCTTTTTAGTTTCTCTTCACTTTCTGTCATCTGCATATCTGAGGTTATGATATTTCTCCCAGCAATCTTGTTTCCAGCTGTGCCTCCTCCAGCCCAGCGTTTCTCATGATGTACTCTGAATAGAAGTTAAATAAGCAGGATAACAATATACAGCCTTGACGTACTCCTTTTCCTATTTGGAACCAGTCTGTTGGTCCATGTCCAGTTCCAATTGTTTCTTCCTGACCTGCATACAGGTTTCTCAAGAGGCAGGTCAGGTGGTCTGGTATGTCTATCTCTTTCAGAATTTTCCACAATTTACTGTATGACTGTGGATCGGATCATGAATTCTTTATTGCCAAATTCAGACTGAAATTGAAGAAAGTGGAGAAAACCACTAGACCATTCAGGTATGACCTAAATCTAATCCCTATGACTATACAGTGGAAGTGAGAAATAGATTTAAGGGACTAGATCTCATAAGCAGAGTGCCTGATGAACCATGGATGCAGGTTTGTGACATTATACAGGAGAATCAAGACCATCACCAAGAAAAAGAAATGCAAAAAAGCAAAATGGCTGTCTGAAGAGGCCTTACAAATAGCTGTGAAAAGACAGGAAGTGAAAAGCAGAGGAGAAAAGGAAAGATATACCCATTTGAATGCAGAGTTTCAAAGAAGAGCAAGGAGACATAAAAAAGCCTTCCTCAGTGATCAATGCAAAGAAATAGAGAAAAACAATAGAATGGGAAAGACTAGAGATCTCTTCAGAAAATTAGAGATGCCCAGGGAACATTTCATGCAAAGATGGGCTCAATAAAGGACAGAAATGGTAGGGACCTAACAGAAGCAGAAGATATTAAGAAGAGGTGGGAAGAGTACACAGAAGAACTGTACAAAAAAGATCTTCACTCAGATAATCACAATGGTGTGATCACTCACCTAGGGCCAGACATCATGGAATGTAAATTAGGTGGGCCTTAGGAAGCATCACTACGAAGACAGCTAGTGGAGGTGATGGGATTCCAGTTGTTTTATTTCAAAACCTGAAAGATGATGCTGTGAAAGTGCTGCACTTAATATGCCAGCAAATATGGAAAACTCAGCAGTGGCCACAGGACTGGAAAAGGTCAGTTTTCATTCCAATCGCTAAGAAAGGCAATGCCAAAAAATGCTCAAACTACTACACAATTGCACTCATCTCACATGCTAGTAAAGTAACGCTTAAAATTCTCCAAGCCAGGCTTCAGCAATATGTGAACCATGAACTTCCAGATGTTCAAGCTGCTTTTAGAAAAGACGGAGGAACCAGAGATCAAATTGCCAACATCCACTGGATCATCAAAAAAGCAAGAGAGTTCCAGAAAAACATCTATTTCTGCTTTATTGACTATGCCAAAGCCTTTGACTGTGTGGATCACAATAAACTGTGGAAAATTCTGAAAGGTTGCAATAAGCATTAAATAAGTTAAACATACAAATTGGTTAAGTAAATAAGTGCGTACTCAGTCATGTCCAACATTTTGCAACCCTATAGACTGTAGCCTGCCAGGTTTCTCTGTTTACGGAATCTTCCAGGCAAGAATACTGGAATGGATTGCCATTTCCTAATCCAGTGGGTCATCCCCACTCAGAGATTTAATCTGCACCTCTTGTGTCTCCTGCATTGAAAGTGGTTAGAACAGAGTAAATATTTAATACATTTTAGATATTGTTATTAGATGTGAAACATATTGTTACAAAGGTTGTTCATAGCACAGCTTGTTTGTGTCACACTGCTACTGCTACTAAGTCGCTTCAGTCGTGTCCGACTCTGTGCGACCCCATAGACGGCAGCCCACCAGGCTCCGCCATCCCTGGGATTCTCCAGGCAAGAACACTGGAGTGGGTTGCCATTTCCTTCTCTAATGCATGAAAGTGAAAAGTGAGAGTGAAGTCGCTCAGTCTTGTCCTATTCTTAGTGACCCCATGGTTTGCAGCCTACCAGGCTCCGTCCATGGGATTTTCCAGGCAAGAGTATTGGAGTGGGGTGCCATCGCCTTACAGCTTCTATACAAAATTTAGGAATGACAGTTTTTTAGATTCTGTTAATAAGTGATTTAATAGTGCATTGTCTTCATCTCTGCTAAGATATATTTGGTCCTGTAAGTTTAAGGTGGAAGAACTAAAAATTGGACTTTTTCAGTATAAGAGACAGAATACTTTAATCCTAAATAATTAGGAGCAAGATATAATTTAGAGGGTCATGAAAGATGAATGTTAACATGTGGATTTACATGTAGGAAATCCCCACTGCCTTTAGTCAGGTTAATCATGTCTCCCTGGACTCTACTTCTAACCATTAACAAACTGCCTCATTGTCTCTTCTAGGGCTGACAGACAGTTTTAGTGATAAAGTTTAAGACTTTCAAAGTAAAGTTTGAATTACTTTGCATATATTTACACACATAAACAAAGCAACATTTGGCAATTTAGGATTTGTCAGGATAAAAGACATTTAATAAATTTATCACCACCTAGTTGTTCCAGAGGCAAACACTAATTTTGATGCAATTAATCTAAGCATTCAAACAGTGAATTAATGAATTTCTAAGTAACTTACTGTGGCTCGCTGTTACCTTTGCAGACCTTATATCCACTTGTGTTGAAATCGCTTTCTCTCATTTAATTTCTCTCACCTCCCCTAAATTTGGGGGGATAAAAACAAATAGTTAAAGACAGATGGGAAAAGGAATTTCTCACTGTTCTGAATGCAAATATACATGGAAAGGAAGAACAAAATGTTTTGATGGTGGCATATTTTTATTATTTACCTGATGCCTAGCACAAAATAATAAATCACTTTCATGAGTCAGACATTGACAATAGCTTTTCCCCTACTTTGTAGGGCACTACGTATGAAGAGTATTCAATAGAAAAGATGGGTAAGGACATTAAGAATAAGAGAGTTGTAGGAAGGGAGTGGTAGTAGGGCACAGCTCTTTTAACAGACTGAATTTGGCAATATTCCTCTGGAGAGGCTGCCAGTAAAGGAATAAATGTTATCAGCTACAAATAGTGTTTAAGAGTATTCAGATCAGATTAGATCAGATCAGTCTCTCAGTCATGTCCGACTCTTTGCGACCCCATGAACCGCAGCACGCCAGGCCTCCCTGTCCATCACCAGCTCCCGGAGGTCACTCAGACTCGCATCCATCGAGTCAGTGATGCCATCCAGCCATCTCATCCTTTGTCGTCCCCTTATCCTCCTGCCCTCAATCCCTCCCAGCATCAGAGTCTTCTCCAATGAGTCAACTCTTCGCATGAGGTGGCCAAAATACTGGAGTTTCAGCTTTAGCATCATTCCTTCTAAAGAAATTCCAGGATTGATCTCCTTCAGAATGGACTGGTTGGATCTTCTTGCAGTCCAAGGGACTCTCAATAGTCTTCTCCAACACCACAGTTCAAAAGCATCAATTCTTCGGCGTTCAGCCTTCCTCACAGTCCAGCTCTCACATCCATACATGACCACAGGAAAGACCATAGCCTTGACTAGGCGAACCTTTGTTGGTAAAGTAATGTCTCTGCTTTTGAATATGCTATCTAGGTTGGTCATAACTTTCCTTCCAAGGAGTAAGCGTCTTTTAATTTCATGGCTGCAGTCACCATCTGCAGTGATTTTGGAGCCCAGAAAAACAAAGTCTGACACTGTTTCCACTGTTTCCCCATCTATTTCCCATGCAGTGATGGGACCAGATGCCATGATCTACTTAAGAGTATTAGAAAAGGCTAAGTTATCAAAACAGAGAACAGTTTGTTCTTGGAGACCAAGCATCAGACTGTCATTGAAGCAGTGATAACCTCAGGCAGTTTTAAATGTTTATTTAGCCAACCACTTACCTTGGGTGCTCATCCTTTATAGTTTGTGGTTCCTAAATTGGTTTGGACAATGTGAGGTCAAACAGTAGGTCATTATCTTCTAATTAGAGAAAGAAGAAACCTAGGATTGAATCGACTATTTTGGGTCTTTGAAGAACACACAAGGACTGTGTGCCTAGAGATCCTCCCCTGCAGTCTGGTGTAATTACACAGGATGCTAAGACAAGCTCCAAGCTAACAGACACCTACCTGACCTGGGGAGAATTTGCAAGCAGTTGGAGGCTTTTCATTCCTAAAGCACTGGAAGAGATGAAAAAATATTTCCTACCTCCTTTCTAGGCTCTCTGCTGCTGTTGCTGCTGCTGCTAAGTCGCTTCAGTCGTGTCCGACTCTCTGCGACCCCATAGATGGCCTCCTACCAGGCTCCCCCGTCCGTGGGATTCTCCAGGCAAGAACACTGGAGTGGGTTGCCATTTCCTTCTCCAATGTATGAAAGTGAAAGTGAAGTCACTCAGTCTTGTCCGGCTCTCTGCTGGGGCCCTGAAAATTAGACTTCCAAAAGACAGGATAATAAGAGAAAAACAAACAAAAAATGATTAGCATGTGTTTTATGCTTTACACATAAAGTATCCAGAGATGAGTAACTCAAAGGAATGGTTAGAACCCGAGTGTGTAGAGCATCTTAGCAGAGGAACAATGTGTTTTTAGATAGGTGAAAAGACAACGACTGAGTTTCCAGGGGTAACAAATTATAGAGAAGCAAACATATGGGGAACTATTGGAAGATAAAGTCTAATAAATAAAGTTTGTTATGGAGATTCCTCTGGTGCCATTGGGTTGATAAGGGTTTTGAGTTGTCCCTAGTGATTAAATTTGTCCTTCTAGGTAGAGGGAAGAAAGGAGATACCTTTGCAAATTTATGTTCTGCTTTTAGGCAGAAAGAGGGAGGACAGAGAGCTTTCCTTGTACCTGCTTCTTTTCAATTGCCTTTAGCTAAAAATAATCTTGTTGTCAAAGTGGCATATTCAGGGGTGGCATATTCTGCTACCCTCAGTTCAGTTCAGTCGCTCAGTCGTGTCTGACTCTTTGTGACCCCATGAATCTCAGCACACCAGGCCTCCCTGTCCATCACCATCTCCCAGAGTTCACTCAAACTCATGTCCATCGAGTCGGTGATGCCATCCAGCCATCTCATCCTCTGTCGTCCCCTTTTCCTCCTGCCCCCAATCTCTCCCAGCATCAGAGTCTTTTCCAATGAGTCAACTCTGTGACCCTACACAGTTAAAATTTCACTCCTATGTCTAAAAATGAAAAATCCAAACTGCTCAGGATACAGAGAAAGCAAGCTCCCCCAAATCAAATGCCTAATAAAAAAGCTTGGATAACATTATCTATTTTCTGAAGTCTAGAAAAGAAGAGCTAGACAGTGATCAACAGTATAGTATTTTAATTTAGTAGGAGAAGGTTTTAAGTTCATATACGTCTTGTTATATTTCTCTAAAAGTCTCCTTATTCACCTCTTATATTATATAAATCTTGTACTATCACAACTTATTTTGATAATGGGTTTGAAATGTAGAAGTGAGAATAAAAAATTTGCAGTTCCTTTCTTATAACTTTCCATGTCTGAGTAGCGATGACTTTTTGCCTATATATCAGCTAAAAGGCACTACTCTATCTAGCAGCAACTAAGAGAGAGTCATTCAAACTCTCCTCCTGTTTTGAATGGCTTACATCAACATGACTAGTAGCAGTGTTTTAATATTTTACTTTAAAATTATGCCCCAAATCATGATACCACCACTATCATCATAGTTAACAATAAAAATGTATTAACATCCACTGTTTATCAGGTATTATGCTATTTTGTGTCCCAGTATCTACTATGATCCAGTAATTGTTCTAGGTATCAGGAAAATAGCAATGAACAAAAGTGACACTGTCCCAGTGGAGCTTATATTTTAGGAATGAAAAACCTGAGTGTAGACAGATTAAACGAATTTCTCAAGATCACAACAAACAATAACAGCCTGTGTGTAAATTGAGATTCCAAGTCATATCTTGGTGATCTCATAGATAATAGTCTATTCATGTCAAACAATTAGTCTATTCTTATGAAACCAAAATATTTTCTTCTAAAAATATTATATCCAGTATTTATTTTTTGTTTTGAGTCATTTGTCCACATAACTTGTCTTCTTTTTAAAAAATATAGTTGATTTATGCATCATATTAGTTTTAGGTGTACTGAATAGTGATTCAGTATTTTTTTTTAATTTTGTTTTGCTTAACTTTACAATATTGTATTGCTTTTGCCATTCATCAAAATGAATCTGCCACAAGTATACATATGTTCCCCATCCTGAACCCTCCTCCCTCCTCCCTCCCCATACCATCCCTCTGGGTTGTCCCAATGCACCAGCCCCAGGCATCCATTATCAGGCATCGTACCTGGACTGGCGACTCATTTCAGAAATGATATTATACATGTTTCAATGCTATTCTCCCAAATCATCCCACCCTCTCCCTCTCCCAGAGTCCATGCTGCTGCTGCTAAGTCACTTCAGTCGTATCCAACTCTATGTAATCCCACAGACAGCAGCCACCAGGCTCCCCCGTCCCTGGGATTCTCCAGGCAAGAACACTGGAGTGGGTTGCCATTTCCTTCTCCAATGCATGAAAGTGAAAAGTGAAAGGGAAGTCGCTCAGTCATGTCCGACTCTTAGCGACCCCATGGACTGCAGCCTACCAAGCTCCTTCATCTGTGGGATTTTCCAGGCAAAGTACTGGAGTGGGGTGCCATTGCCTTCTCCACCCAGAGTCCATAAGACTGTTCTATTCATCAGTGTCTCTTTTGCTGTCTCATAAACAGGGTTATTGTTACCATCTTTCTAAATTCCATATATATGCGTTAATATACTGTATTTCTGTTTTTCTTTCTGGCTTACTTCACTCTGTATAATAGGCTCCAGTTTCATCCACCTCATTAGAACTGATTCAAATGTATTCTTTTTAATGGCTGAGTAATACTCCATTGTGTATATGTACCACTGCTTTCTTATCCATTCATCTGCAGATGGACATCTAGGTTTCTTTCAAGTCCTGGCTATTGTAAACAGTGCTGCTATGAACATTGGGGTACACGTGTCTCTTTCAATTCTGGTTTTCTCAGTGTGTATGCCCAGCAGTGGGATTGCTGGGTCATAAGGCAGTTCTATTCCCAGTTTTTTGAGGAATCTCCATACGGTTCTCCATAGTGGCTGTACTAGTTTGCATTCCCACCAACAGTGTAAGAGGGTTCCCTTCTCTCCACACCCTCTCCAGCATTTATTGCTTGTGGACTTCTGGATTGCAGCCATTCTGACTGGCATGAAATGGTACCTCATAGTGGTTTTGATTTGCATTTCTCTGATAATGAGTGATGTTGAGCATCTTTTAATGTGTTTGTTAGCCACCTGTATGTCTTCTTTGGAGAAATGTCTATTTAGTTTTTTGGCTCATTTTTTGATTGGGTCATTTATTTTTCTGGAATTGAGCTGTAGGAGTTGCTTGTATATTTTTGAGATTAGTTGTTTGTCTATTGCTTCATTGGCTATTATTTTCTCCCATTCTGAAGGCTGTCTTTTCACCTTGCTTATAGTTTCCTTTGTTGTGCAGAAGCTTTTAAGTTTAATTAGGTCCCACTTGTTTATTTTTTATTTTATTTCCAATATTCTGGGAGGTGGGTCATAGAGGATCCTGCTGTGATGTATGTCAGAGAGTGTTTTGCCTATGTTTTCCTCTAGGAGTTTTATGGTTTCTGGTCTTACATTTAGATCTTTAATCCATTTGGAGTATATTTTTGTGTATGGTGTTAGAAAAGTGTTCTAGTTTCATTCTTTTACAAGTGTTTGACCAGTTTTCCCAGCACCACTTGTTAAAGAGATTGTCTTTAATCCGTTGTATATTCTTGCCTCCTTTGTCAAAGATAAGGTGTCCATATGTGCGTGGATTTATCTCTGGGCTTTCTATTTTGTTCCATTGATCTATATTTCTGTCTTTGTGCCAGTACCATACTGTCTTGATGACTGTGGCTTTGTAGTAGAGCCTGAAGTCAGGCAGGTTGATTCCTCCAGTTCCATTCTTCTTTCTCAAGATAGCTTTGGCTATTCGAGGTTTTTTGTATTTCCATACAAATTGAGAAATTATTTGTTCTAGCTCTGTGAAGAATACCATTGGTAGCTTGATGGGGATTGCATTGAATCTATAAATTGCTTTGGGTAGTATACTCATTTTCACTATATTGATTCTACCAATCCATGAACATGGTATATTTCTCTATCTATTAGTGTCCTCTTTGATTTCTTTCACCAGTGTTTTATAGTTTTCTATATATAGGTCTTTAGTTTCTTTAGGTAGATATATTCCTAAGTATTTTATTCTTTTTGTTGTAATGGTGAATGGAATTGTTTCCTTAATTTCTCTTTCTATTTTCTCATTATTAGTGTACAGGAATGCAAGGGATTTCTGTGTGTTGATTTTATATCCTGCAACTTTACTATATTCATTCATTAGTTCTAGTAATTTTCTGGGGGAGTCTTTGGGGTTTTCTATGTAGAGGATCATGTCATCTGCAAACAGTGAGAGTTTTACTTCTTCTTTTCCAATTTGTATTCCTTTTATTTCTTTTTCTGCTCTGATTGCTGTAGCCAAAACTTCCAAAACAATGTTGAATAGTAATGGTGAAAGTGGGCATCCTTGTCTTGTTCCTGACTTTAGAGGAAATGCTTTCAATTTTTCACCATTGAGGATAATGTTTGCTGTGAGTTTGTCATATATAGCTTTTATTATGTTGAGTTATGTTCCTTCTATTCCTGCTTTCTGGAGAGTTTTTATCATAAATGGATGTTGAACTTTGTCAAAGGCTTTCTCTGCATCTATTGAGATAATCATATGGTTTTTATTCTTCAGTTTGTTAATGTGGTGTATTACGTTGATTGATTTGCGGATATTGAAGAATCCTTGCATCCCTGGGATAAAGCCCACTTGGTCATGGTGTATGATCTTTTTAATGTGTTGTTGGATTCTGATTGCTAGAATTTTGTTAAGGATTTTTGCATCTATGTTCATCAGTGATATTGGCCTGTAGTTTTCTTTTTTTGTGGGATCTTTGTCAGGTTTTGGTATTAGGGTGATGGTGGCCTCATAGAATGAGTTTGGAAGTTTGCCTTCCTCTGGTGATTCAGTATTTTTTATAGATTATATTCCATTTAAAATTATTATGAAATGTTGGTTATATTCCTTGTGCCATATACAACATATCCTTGTATCTCATTTATTTTATATATTGTAGTTTGTACCTCTTAATTCCCTACCTCTATCTTGCCATTCCACCCGCGTCTCTCCCTACCAGTAACCGCCAGTTTGTTCTCTGTGAGTCTGTTTATATTTTTGTATTCACTTGTTTGTTTTTTTTAAGATTCCACATATAATGATAACACAAATATTTACAAATAATATGTCTAATAAGGGATTACTATCCAAAATATATAAACAACTCATACAGCTCAATATCAAACAGTTTTTTAAAAACTGGTTTTAAAATGAGCAGAAGACTTGAATAGACATTTTCCCAAAGAAGGCACACAGATGGCCAACAGGCACATGAAAATATACTCAATATCTATAATCATTAGGGAAGTGCAAATTAAAACCACAGTAAGATATCACCTCACAGTGGTCATAATGGCTGTCATTAAAAAGACCACAGGCAACAATTTTGGCAAGGATATGAAAAAAAATGTGTTAATTGCTCAGTTGTGTCCGACTCTTTGTGACTCCGTGGACTGTAGCCTGCCGGGGTCATCTGTCCATGGAATTCTCCAGGCAAGAATACTGGAAAGAAATGAAATCCTAGTAAACTGTTCATGGGAATGTGGATTGGTGCAGCCATCTTGGAAAACAGTATGGAGGTTCTCAAAAAACTAAAAACGCAATTAGCATATTACCCAACAATACCCTCTCCTGGATATTTAGCTGAAGAAAATGAAAACACCAATTTTTTTTAAAGTTGTTTTCCATGAGGCAATGAGGTGGATGTTTTTTAAAAAAGGGGCTGACATTCAAAATGGCCTCTAGTCACTTGTCTATTGGGCATTCCAAGTGTGTGCTTACATTTCTTCTTTTTGCACTTTTGTCAGTACCGTTCAGCCAAGACCATCAGGAGCACCCTGTAGTTGAACAAATTTGGGTTAATTTACTAATTGCAATGAGAGGAAACATGTACCATGGGGAACCATGAAATATTTTAGTAAGAGGGTTTCAGAGGGACTCCCTGCAGAATTTCAGCTTCTGTTAGTTGTTTTTTAGAAGGATGCAAGGAAGCAGAGCTTTGCTATGTACTGGATGCCATTAGAAAGTAGAGGTAATTCTGTTTCTTAGTAATTCTTATCTAAAAATCAAAAAGAATGAAGCAAAGCTAAAGCTATGTTTGGAAAGAAGCAACATTAACTAATGTTAGCCAGCATAGAAAGATGTTTGGCCATTTTTATTGTTGGAAATGTATGTGATGTTACCTGTGATCAGACATGATTTTCAGTGGTCTTGATTTTGTCTGGAGAAATCACTGATTCAGAGTGGCCTTCTCCAATGTTTGTGGTCTGTGAGACTGTTGATGTTCCACAAGAACATAACTAAGCTAGCAGGGGGTGCTAGTCTAGCTCTAGATTAATAGTGCTGTGCCAAAACCTGGCTGTCATGGGCTGCCTTTCTCTTTCTCACTATTAAGAACTTCTGAAATTTCAAGACCAGCTGTTGCTTTTAAAATATTGGTTGGTTTCACTCTTGAGCACAAGAAATATTGGGAAATTAAGATTTCATGAGGTAAGATGAGCAACACATTTCTTTCTCAGACACAATTTTTCATTTGGTCAAACAAGAAGCAAAGTGCACACACATTAAAGGGAAAATTCTGAAGCATTCTTGGGGGTGTGTCTTTGTGTAGCTGTGTATGTGTTATACATTTAAAACATGCATTGATTACCACTGAGGTCAGATGAAGACAATCAAAATTACACTGCACATTGGTATCATGCTTGAACATTTTATTACCCAGTTGACCCTGGAACACTTTTCAGTGTAAGGAGATCTCTGCAATAGTCTTAGTTACTACATTTTGGAGGGACTTTGATATAAGTTAGGATGTAGGCTGCAGAAAAAGTAAGTGCATTAGAATTAAGAGGCCTAGATTTTAGACTTTACCATTAAAACACTGTATGACCACAGACACACATCTTTCCCTCACATTTTGTTTTTTAAAGTTGACATGCAGAAGTGGTTAAATTTTTTTTTTTTTTAGTCTTAGAATTATATATTTAAAAAAAATTCCATAGAGTCCCATTGCTATGCTATGCTAAGTCACTTCAGTCGTGTCCGACTCTGTGTGACCCCACAGACAGCAGCCCACCAGGCTTCCCCATCCCTGGGATTCTCCAGGCAAGAACACTGGAGTGGGCTGCCATTTCCTTCTCCAACGCATGAAAATGAAAAGAGAAAATGAAGTCACTCAGTCATGTCTGACTCTTAGCGACCCCATGGACTGCAGCCTACCAGGCTCCTCCATCTGTGGGATTTTCCAGGCAAGACTACTGGAGTGGGGTGCCATTGCCTTCTCCAGAGTCCCATTAGAAAAAATAAAAGAAACTTAAGTGTTATCCGGTTGCAGTGGTTGAAAATGGGAAGAGGCTGGGTTACCAGAGAGTTGAGTAACACTCACGTGGCCTCCATCCTGTCTCTGAAGCAGTTGTTAGACTTCTTAGAGAATGTTCAAACTCAAACCATATTGATAACTTCTGAACCAAATAATCTATGAGGTCTCCTATATTTTAACATGCTATAAATTCATGATTCTCTTCAGGAATGGAATTATGGACTAGAACTTGACAGTAATGATTTGAAAAGGGTTGATTGTGCCTTTTGTATATCAACTGGCCCATATAATGCTGAGATTAAAGCAGTAGTGATAAATAACTACTACAGTTGATTTATTTGATTGCTTTGAGGAATAAAGCAGAAAGTGGATTCTAATTCTAAAATCTTTTGAGAAGAAATGGTTAGATGGCATTTAATCCAAATCACAATATATATTTGGATGTTATTTTATAAAATCAATGCAATGCTTCTGTGTCTACTGGTTTTCTTTTAGCTTCAAGGCAACTTCATGAATGCATAAATATAATCCCTTCAGTACAGCAGGTACTTTCATTAGGATCCTATCATGCCTTTAGCTATGATGTCTCTTTAGGCTCCTCCAGTCTGTTACAGTTTCTCTGATTTTTTGTACCTTTAATTATCTCAATACTTTAAAAGATATTGGTCACTATTTTCTCCCTTAATTTGGATTAGTCTGAAATATTCTTATGATTAGATTGAGGTTACAAATTTTTGGTAAAACATCACTTCTCAGCAAATTATTAACAGGGATAACTTGTGATGTTACTCTTGACCACTTGGTTAAATGCTGTCTGTCAATTTTGTATATCACTTTTTTTTGAACAGTTCTGTTTTTTGGCATATGCACAGAGATCTATTTCTACCACCCCAATAATGTACAGAATCATTTCATCACTCAAAATTTTTTCTCATGCTTCGCTTCTCCTTTGTCCCTACTCCTCTTCCCACCTCTAATCTCTAGCAAACCTCATGTTCTCATGTTTCTATCCTTATAGTCTTACCTTTTCCAGAATGTCATATAAAGAAAATCATGTATTATGTAGCTTTCTGTGTCTGACTTCTTTCAGTTAAAAATGCATTAAAACAAATGCACTTCAGACTCATCCATGCTATTGCATGAATCAGTTGTTTATTTTTTATGCTAAATAATGTTCCATTGCATGGGTGTATCACAGTTTATTTATTAGATTTTGTCTTATAAACACAAGTAGATGAGAAGGAAGTAAAAACAAGTGGGAAGATTTTTTAATATATTATCTTGTAGATATATTTCTTTATGACTTTTATTGTTTGGCACTTTAATAGTGTAATTTTTCTTGGAATAACTGTCAATTGAAGAGAATCCAAACTTAAATCTATGGAGAATTTAAAATACTCCATATGCATATCAAATAGAATCTTTGCTCTTCTTATAAAAAAGAGGGTTCTCAGTAATCTATGTTAATAGTTATAGAATAGAATATAGAATAGCCAATAGAAACTCTTGACTAAATGTACCCTAATATGTCTCATCATTGCCTAGGGTCAGTTCTTTGCATCAGGTGGCCAAAGTATTGAAGCTTCAGCACTAGTCCTTCCAATGAATATTCAGGACTGGTTTCCTTTAGAAATGAATGGCTCGATTTCCTTGTAGTCTAAGGGACTCTCAAGAGTCTTCTACAACACCACAGTTCAAAAGCATCAATTTTCTGGTGCTCAAGTTTCTTTTATGGTCCCAATCTCACATCCATACATGACTACTGGAAAAACCATAGCTTTGACTAGACAGACATTTGTTGGCAAAGTAATGTCTCTGCTTTTTAATATGCTGCCTAGGTTGGTCATAGCTTTTCTTCCAAGGAGAAAGGGTCTTTTAATTTCATGGCTACAGTCACCATCTGCAATGATTTTCAGTTCAGTTCAGTTGCTCAGTCATGTCCAACTCTTTGCAACCCCATGGACTGCAGCATGTCAGGCCCTGCTATTCATCACCAACTCACCAAGTTTACTCAAACTCATGCCTATTGAGTTGGTGGTGCCATCCAACCATCTCATCCTCTAGTGTCCACTTCTCCTCCTGCCTTCTATCTTTCCCAGCATGAGTGTCTTTTCAAATGAGTCAGTTCTTCGTATCAGGTGGTCAAAGTATTGGAATTTCAGCTTTAACATCAGTCCTTCCAATGAATATTCAGGACTGATTTCCTTTAGGATGGACTGGTTGGATCTCCGTGCAGTCCAAGGGACTCTTAAGAGTCTTCTCCAACACCACAGTTCAAAAGCATCAATTCTTCAGTGCTCAGCTTTTTTCACAGTCCATACATGATTACTGAAAAACCATAGCCTTAACTAGATGGACTTTTGTTGGTAAAGTGATGTCTCTGCTTTTTAATATGCTATCTAGGTTGGTCATAACTTTTCTTCCAAGGAGTAAGTGTCTTTGAATTTCATGGCTGCAGTCACCATCTGCAATGATTTTTGGGCCCCCAAAATAAAGTCTGCCACTATTTCCACTGTTTCCCCATCTATTTGCCATGAAGTGATGGGACCAGATGCCATGATCTTTGTTTTCTGAAAGTTGAGCTTTAAGCCAACTTTTTCACTTTCTTCTTTCACTTTCATCAAGAGGCTCTTTAGTTCGTCACTTTCTGCCAGAAGTGTGGTGTCATCTGCATACCTGAGGTTATAGATATTTCTCCTGGCAACCTTGATTCTAGCTTGTGCTTCATCCAGCCCAGTGTTTCTCATGATGTACTCTGCATATAAATTAAATAAGCAGGGTGACAATATACAGCCTTGACGTACTCCTTTTCCTATTTGGAACCAGTCTGTTGTTCCATGTCCACTTCTGTTGCTTCCTGACCTGCCCCCCAAGATAAAGTCTCTCACTGTTTCCATTGTTTCCCATCTATTTGCCATGAAGTGATGGGCCCAGATGCCATGGATCTTAGTTTTCTGAATATTGAGCTTTAAGCCAACTTTTTCACTCTCCTCTTTCACTTCCATCAAGAGGCTCTTTAATTCCTCTTTGCTTTCTACCATAAGGGTGACATCATTTTAATATATGAGGTTATTGATATTTCTCCCAGCAATCTTGATTCCAGTTTATCCTTCATCCAGCCCAGCATTTCACATGATTTATCTGCTGAGATTATCTTAGACCTGTCTAATTTATGGAATATTCCACTTCCTAGTTATTCACCCTAAAATTAGTAACTTTTTTTACTGTTAAAATGGTCAAACAAAATTACCCATAGAGGTGGCCAGAAAAAGTAGAAGAAGTGAATATATCATTTAAGAATATACAGTTTAGGAAAAACTCAATATTAAAATGATCATGTAGACATAGATTGAAACTGGAGAAAACTTATGTTTTATAAATAGTTTTTGTAAGAAATCTTAGCAACTAGTTCTGTTCTTTTTTTAGTCCTCCTACTTATAATGTTAAGGATTTGTCAGAAATTTCTTTTAAGGTAAGAAATTGGGCTATAGATTGTCTTATCAATAACCCTTGTATTAGTGTGCTGTGATAATATGCATTAAGTTGATAGACAAGCAACCATTACAGTCTATCACTGCAATGATCCATACAGTGAAGACTCCCTAAGTACATGTTGACACAATATTGCAGCAGTGATCCATGAACTAAATATTCTTTGGATCCGAGTCATTACAAGTTTAATGGGGAAATGCACCAATTCCCCTGAAAAATGCCAGTTTTGACGCTGTAATCAGTTCTTTCACAAATACTTTTCCATTGTTTCTCAGTAAAGAATATTCTTCCTAAACCATTTGTGCTTATTGTTTAGTGTCTTCATCAACATTTAAAGTCCCATTTTATATTTGCTATATTTGAAACTCCTTGAATGTCTTAGAAGAGATCTATGGAGTAATTGCACAATAGTATCCACACAAATGTAATTCTTTTTGTGATTAGTGGAAAGCACTATTTTATCCTTTTTAAGGACCAGGCATAAGTACTCAATAAGACTAAAATGAAAGAAAATTAAAATTTTATTTGGGCCATTATTCAGTCCAACCTTCATCATAAAGTGTTCATGAAGTTGCTTTCATGGCAGAGTGAGCACAAGAAATGTGAACATGTTCCCTGGTACTTAGCATTTATTCTTTTTATTCCATCATTTTTTACATATATTATATTTTTCATAATACCTGTTATACAAGATAAGAGTAGTAGTTTCTCAAATATTTATAAAAGAGTTGTTATATGTATTAGATTTACAAACACCGTTTACTCTGCTGAATATACTGGCCATTGCTTCTGAAGAAAAAAGATGCCAATTATAAAAACAGAAATTGAAGAAAGGGAAAAGGACTGAAGAATGAAGAAAGTTTGAAAGCATAGTCCCCAGAATAGCTGATTCAGATGTTCATCAGGAATGGGAGGTGGGAGTTAAAAAGAACAAGTAGAAGAGTAGAAAACAGTGAGAAGGAATTTAGACAAGATAAAAATATGTTCAGTGGCCTCACTTAGTCAATGAGCCAGGGAATGGTTTATTGTGCCTTGAAGGTGTGTGCAGAAGCAGGGGCCTGAAGACCATGGAAAATAATTTAGATGTCTCATTGTGAGGTGCTTCCTGGTCTTTTCCCACTAGAAAGTCCATTCTCCAATACTTCCCCAAGCAACTGTCACTCAATTTCATATTCTCTGCTCTCCTTTTAGGCTGAGACTTTGCTCAGTTGGTAAAGAATCTGCCTGCAATGCAGGAGACCCTGGTTCAATTTCTGGATTGGGAAGGTCCACTGGAGAAGGAATAGGCTACCCACTCCAGTATCCTTGGGCTTCCCTTGTGACTCAGCTGGTAAAGAATCCACCTGCAATGTGGGAGACCTGGCTTCCATCCCTGAGTTGGGATGATCCCCCAGAGGAGGGCATGGCAACTTATTCCAGTATTCTTGCCTAGAGAACTCCCTGGACTGTATAGTCCATGGGGTTGCAAAGAGTCAGACACAACTGAGTTACTTTCACTTTGCCTTCCAATCCTTGAGTTCTTGAAAGCAAAGCAGACCAAAAAGCTGCTACCTTTATTTTTAATTTAATTCCCATTTCATTTGCTTTCCTTTGTACCTCTTCTGACTGTGTCATTTTTTCCCTATCCTTATCTCTGTCCTTCTTTCACTTTTCTTTTCTTTACATTTTCAGAATCATAGCATCTGGGATATTTCTGTGGGTGTTTGTTCAGGTGGAGGATGCGCCAGGGATCTGGCTGCCCCCTAACAATTTATGAATTCCAGGGATGATTCTGCTATTATATCTCGTCTGCCTTGCCTTTCTCAAGGCTGAGTTGTTGAGAGGAGTAGAAGAGAATCAAAACTTGGGTGTGTGTGTGTGAGAGAGAGGGAGGCAGTGGGGCAAGAAGCAGATGTGGAGAGTGAGGGCATCAATACTTCTGGTGCCATGGACCCAAGATGGGCATGCAGTTGTCAGCAGGTGTGGCACATTCCACAAAGGTGAGAGATGAGGAGGCTGACAACTAGAACAAGAAAGGGAAAGAAAGCAGGAGGCAGGGGTGGTAAGAAGAGGTGACATAATGCATAACGGATTGGAATCACTTAAAAAAGCATTTCTTACTTGCTCACTATTTTCCAGGGACTGTGCAATGTGCTTTCACATGCATTATCTCAGTCATTTTTCAAAACAACTTTGTAAGATATATGCTGAGTGTCTTGGCTATGAAATTTTCAATTTAGGTAGTATTAGCTACTGAACCTCCAAATCTCCCTGGCTGCCTGAGACTAAATGAGAGCAGTGATGACTGAGCAGAGTCCCACAAAATCTCAGCAGTGAGAGGAGGAGGAGGAGAATATCACTAGGGTGGAGGAAAGCTAGGAACCTAATCTTTGGTGGAAAAAACTAAAAACATAATGGTGGTCTCTGGGAGAAGTGCGAATTAGTTGGGAGGGAGCATAAGGTAAATTTTTGGGGTGATAGTAATAATCTACCTTTTGATATTTCATATCAAAGTACTAAGAGTATATCTTTGAAAAATGGGTGATTAGGTCATACAGGTTACACATCTATCAAAACTTACTTAACGGTGCTGTTAAGATTTGTACATTTCATGGCACTACTGCACTTCAGTTGTGTCCGACTCTGTGCAACCCCAGAGACGGCAGCCCACCAGGCTCCCCTGTCCCTGAGATTCTCCAGGCAAGAACACTGGAGTGGGTTGCCATTTCCTTCTCCAATGCATGAAAGTGAAAAGAGAAAGTGAAGTCTCTCAGTCATGTCCGACTCTCTGCGACCCCATGGACTGCAGCCCACCAGGCTCCTCTGCCCATGGGATTTTCCAGGCAAGAGTATTGAAGTGGGGTGCCATTGTCTTCTCCACTACATTTAACCCTAAAATGATTTTTTTAAGAGTTATTTATTTTTGGTTGTGTTGGTTCTTTGTTACTGTGCAAGGGCTTTCCCTAGTTACAGAGAGTAACTATAACCACTCTTCATCATAGTGTGCACACTTCTCATTGCAGTGACTTCTCTTGCTGCGGAGTACAGGCTGTAGGCTTGTGGACTTCAGTGGTTGTGGCTCTCGGGCTTACTTGCTTCCAGGCATGTGAAATCTTCCTGGACTGGAGATTGACCCTGTGTCCCCTGCATTGGCTGGCAGACACTCAACCACTACACCACCAGAGAAACCCCTAACCTTAAACATTTTAAGATAAAAATGATATATTTGCTGAGGGTTTAGATGGGAAATATACTTGTGCCTGTAATTTATTTTGAAATGCATTCAAAATATAGGTGGGTTGATGGATGCATAGAGGGTTGAACAGATATATGATAAAGAAATCTGGAAAAATGTTAATTGTGGAATTTTTGGTGACTAGGATAAAGCTATTCACTTAATTTTTCCCCAATTTTACGGTGTTTTTGGAAATTTTTATTAAAAGGTAGTTGAAAAAAAATGGTGGTGATCAAATCCATCTTGGATTTTGCCTCTTAAAACTATTCAAACCATTCCCTGGCTTGCTGTGATGTCAAAGTGCCAGTTTTGTTTATGCATTGAAAGCTGGGGGTCTGTATTGAGCTTGTTCAGGCTCACTCATAATGTAGGGATTTTTCTAGTGCTAAAGACTGAGGAAAACTAACCAGCTTGAATTTACTATTATATCACCTTTCCTTTCTTGCAATCTATCATGGTATGTGTAATGGCCTAAAGTGTCTTTGTTTTATGTGATTAAGGCATGTGTGCTTTTATGAAGAAATATATTTGTATTCTGTAACTGTTAAAGACTTAACCTGACTGAACCATACCACCTGGAACTAATGTATATGTATATGTGTGTGTATATATACATATACATTATATATATATAATTTTATATATCAAATAATATATATATATGATATATTATTTATCTATTGGCTTTTCATTTCATCCATGTGCACCCTGATTAAATTATAAATTCCTCAATGTAGGATCAATCTTCTATTGATTTTGCACTCTCTATCCAAAGAATATTGTACAGTGCCATAGACACAAGGGATACTTAAATGATGATGATGTTAATTATGTAGATCTTTAAAACATTTTTGAAATATTTAAGTAAGGCCAGGACCATTACCAAATAGTATTTGTTCACACAGAGTCAATAGTACAACTAATTCACTCAAATACACAATCTTTGATGTTTTAAGAAATTATTGTAGAAAGTACGGAATAGCTTTTACATTAGGCACTGGTTTCATTTTTATGCAGGAGAAAGAATCAGTAGCTAATGATGTCCATTTTGGGCATAAGGTCCCCCTACACTCTCAATATGGAGAAGGCAATGGCACCCCACTCCGGTACTTTTGCCTGGAAAATCCCATGGATGGAGGAGCCTGGTAGGCTGCAGTCCATGGGGTCGCTAAGAGTCAGACACGACTGAGTGACTTTACTTTCTCTTTTTACCTTCATGCATTGGAGAAGGAAATGGCAACCCACTCCACTGTTCTTGCCTGGAGAATCCCAGGGACGGGGATGCCTAGTGGGCTATCTCTGGGGTACACAGAGTAGGACACGACTGAAGTGACTTAGCAGCAGCAGCAGCAGCAGCAACACTCCCAATATATCCACCATAAGCTTGCCCATGAAAGGTAATAGCCTCTGGGGAAACAACCATCTACTTACCAGTGAGCCCCAGATAACAAAGATGAGATGAAATTACAAGTCTTAAGTAGTCATAGATGAGAGAAAAGTATACATGACTCATAGCCCTAAAATAATGATACTCTCCTAAACATGTGTTTATCTTTTTAATTGCTAGGGTAAATGCTTAAAATACACAAAAGTAGGCATTATTATCTATGAGTATAATAGGTCCTGAATGAACTTTTTGAACAATAATAATACTGTCTACCTTCTATATAAACTGTTCGGGACCAATTCTCAAATGAAAAGAAATTCCTTTACCAATAGGTAAAAATGACAATGGAATGTCACACATTTCTTCAAAAGTCAATAGGCCATGAATATATTTGAAGACCCCAAAGCATGCCTAAAAGTAAAATCAGAAAAACACCAGGGCACTTACCAAGAGCTCGCATATTATTATTGCAAGCGTTGCAAATCCAAAAGGGTGAAGTCAGCTATCCTCAGAAAGTTTTCTGAGAAGGAATCAGTTCTGTACCAAGATATATAATTTGTAGACATTACTGTTGAGATTAATGAAGCTGGATGTTAAGCATCAGGAAATGACCAACAGAAATGATCACTGAAAAATCTTTTAATGTGTGACATATGATGAAAATACACTGAAGTGACAGGGATATATGAAATCTAGAAAATTACACTAGAGGCAGATGGAGGAAATGAAAACTTGTTAATATTTAATTTTTATCAAATGTATTATCTAAAATATGTAAAAAGATGTATGCATCCTGGTCTCTAGAAATTCAAAGGCACCCGTCTGTTTTAATTTAGCTCAAATGAAACAAAACATTCATTAGGACTGCAAGCATCTTTTTTTAAAAAATTTTATTTTATTTAACTTTACAATATTGTATTGGTTTTGCCATGTATCAAAATGAATCTGCCACAGGTATACATGTGTTCCCCATCCTGAACCCTCCTCCTTCCTCCCTCCCCATACCATCCCTCTGGGTCGTCCCAGTGCACCAGCCCCAAGCATCTAGTATCGTGTATCGAACCTGGACTGGTGACTCGTTTCATATATGATATTATACATATTTCAATGCCATTCTCCCAAATCATCCCACCCTCTCCCTCTTTGACCAGAAAACATTATAACTGTTAATTTGATTTTTCAGATATTGTGATACTGAGGAGGTAAAGTTGGTAGGAAATATGGGCATTCCAGTCCTTTACTTTCAAATTAATCAAATTTCTAGTCCCAAACCATCTTAAGTTTGTACATTTCATGGCTATAATTTAAAATTTACATAACCCCTGGATGAAAAGATATTAAATTTTAGACTTGTGGAGTGTCAAAACTGAGCTATAACTGGCATTTACACAAGTGTTGTGTATTTATTTCTGAACTTCCCAAACAAATCAGTAAAACAAATGCCCATTTGTTAGGTTTTATTAATATTTATGCCAATTCCAGTCATCCCCTAAAACACATAGTTTCACCTAAACCCTTTTAGGAGTGTGCACACACCAATATAACTTTAATTTCCTAGCAAATAAACGTATCCCTACCAATTATTTCAAATTATTTTCTACAATTGCATAGAACGTGTAGTAAAAATTTTTTGCTGTGGGTGTAACCATAATTTTTAACTAAAAAAAACATGAGAGAATGATGGGATATTCTTTCCCCCAAAGCCTTCTTTACAATTTAAGGTACAGTGAGGTTTGTTATTTGAAAAGACCCTAATGCTGGGAAAGATTGAAGGTGGGAGGAGAAGGGGACAACAGAGGATGAAATGGTTGGATGGCATCACTGACTCGATGGACATGACTTTAAGCAAACTCCGGGAGTTGGTGATGGACAGGGAGGCCTGGTGTGCTGCAGTCCATGGGGTTGCAAAGGGTTGGACACGACTAAGCAAATGAACTGAGGTTTGTTAGTCTTACTTGTAATTTTCAGTACTTTTTCAGCAGTGAGAAGAATATAATGTATAGTATCTATTGATAGTTACACCTGTGACTATTTGATTTTAATGTATAAATCATAAGCCAAGATCCTGAATTAAGTAGATTTTTAGACTCTGGTCTTGATCTACCTATGACATGCCAGCTAGTTAAGAATCTGTAATGAAGACTATTTAGTCCACATTGCTCAGGAAACATATTTACCACTCCATAAATTCTGTTTTACCTTATTTACACCAGTCACATGTGCATCCTTTATTCTGTTCATCTACTGGGAGTCTAATTTAATTTACTGAAGAGTGTGCATTACTCACTCGACCTTAACATGGACTTGATTCCACTGTAACTATTGTAAGCTAATTGTGCTATGTTGGATTTGAAGCTGATAGTGATGTACAGTGACAGGTTTAACAAATTTTTGATTACCACATTCAATTACTTTTGGTGCATCCTACTTATCAGTGAGTAAAACACTTAATTCATTTATAGTTTGACAAAGAGTATAAGATGAGATGATTCACTAGGGAGACTCCCAGGACAGGTCTTGCTCTCTAGATGTTATTAAACAACTCTTTCTATATAGCTTCAGAGGTAGATGTTAGAATCTAGTCGCGCTATAGAAAATATGCTGTCTATTTGCCACATGTTCCTATTTGGAAATAGATTTTCCAAAATGCTGAGATTTGCATTAATATATATGTCAGCAAGTTAATGTTTGTGGCATATGAATTCATAAGTAAAAATGAGGTTATTTTTATTTTTGATCAGTGATAATATGAGTCATTTATTATCAGTGATAATGAATGATATGAACAAATTATTATTTGTTTTATAATTGACTCATTTCTGAGTCTACATGTATCAACACTATCTTGTTAAAAAGAACAAGGATTTTAAAAATAAAATGATAATTTATTTTAATTATATATCTACAATTCTCCATAGGTAAGTTTAGCTAACAAGAAAATTAGAAAATTTCACCCTTTGAGCCCACAGAAAACAAAAATATTTATTAAGAGACATTTTAGAGTATATTTATAGAAGAAAAGTTCATTTTATTTTTATCAACCTAAAGATCTTATCAAAAACAGGGATAGTGACAGTTTGTTAAACATATTAATGTTAGTTGCTCGGTCGTGTCTGACGTTTTGTGACCTTATGGACTGTAGCCCACCAGACTCCTCGGTCCAGGGACTTCTCCAGGCAAGGATGTTGGAGTATGTTGCCACTCTTTTCTCCAGGGGATATTCTTGACCCGGAGATTGAACCCAGGTCTCTTGCATTGCAGGCAGATTCTTTACCATATGAGCCACTGGTGAAGCCCAAAACATATTAACCCATATATCAAATAGGGGCTCATTGCCTCTCACGAAACATGATATAATTATATCTGCATTGGTTAGGGTCTGTTCTTTCTTTTAACCTTCTTTATCAAGAAGTAGGTATTTGAATAATACTGACATTTATTATTTTTGTTTATTTTGGTTTTTATATTTCTGAGTAATGAGATGTGTTGAAAGGGCTATTTCTTAGGTTTTGTGTGGGACACCTGGTTTGTCATGGGATATATATATCCAGCAGGACAATAGTTAAAGTGATGCATAAAAGGTCTAAATGTCTCTGAATAGCTTTGCTAAAAGGTGATTTTATTTATTTATTTGAAGCAATATAGTTGATTTAAAGTGTAACATTACAAGGTGGTTTTAAAATCAACCCCACATTGGTCAGAGTGTCATGATTTATATTCCTTGAAAATATTGACATATCCTAGAGGAACATGTACCTGATATTGTAACTAGTAATACAATGTTTCTGTCATAATTAGCAATGCATATTTTACTAGATTGTTTATTACTTTGTTCTAAGGTTGTCCTTCTTCAAAAGTCGGCCCGCAGCCCCGACCTAGACTTTGAAACTGCTTATTTGCAAGATTTATGCATTTGTATTCTTCTAGGGAAAGTATGATTTAAAACTAATGTTATGCTCTAGACATTTGTGATTTAATGTTGTAATTTAAGATCTAGTTCTGATGCAGCATCTGGGATCATTCTCTGTGGTAGGTGCTATTGTGACTGTCCCCATCTCCTTGTCCCCCTGGACAACCTCTAGCAGCTATACGGGTTGACTTTTAATAGCTCGTACGTGCCCTCTTTCGACTGACATAGGAATGGACAGATAACCCCTGGGGCTCAAGGTGAGTGCAGCTCTGTGGTGCAGTTCATGCTCTCTAACTCCTCACAGCACTGGGCTGAAATTTGTCTCTCAGACAGACCGCATTTATGCTTAGCTTTTCCTTTGCCCTGTTCTGCTTGCTTCATTCCCCTTCTCCAGAGAGCACACCTCCAGTAAATCACTTTCACAAGAACCTTCATTTTATACTGTGCTTCTATAGAATCCAACCCAGACACTTCAGATAAGATATACAGTTTAAGAGTTAGTCATTCAGAAGAACTTTATAATGTTCTTCATATGGATTTAGTATTGTGCAGTTGGCAGAAATAATTAACAGAGTGTTTTGTATATCTGGGACCCAGATTCTATGAGTGTTACAAAAATCTATCCTTAATATGCACATGAAAGTTTGTCAAACATGTATCTTTACATTTAAAATGGTGATTTGAGAAACTCTCTCATGTAAGCCATGTTTGATCAATGGAGGCTATAAACAATAGTGAAAAAAATAGAGGCTATAGGCATTGAGATTGAGTCCTTGTAATGGTTTTCTCTCTTTTTCTTGAATTAAATTTTATTAATCAAATTTATAGATATATGTGGATCAGTTATATGTATATATAAATCCACTCTTTTTAAGATTCTTTTCCCATGAAGAATAGGGTGTATTTGTCAATCCCAATCTCCCAATTTGTCCATCTCCCTTTACCTCTCTGTAGTTTTCTTGATGAGAACTTTGGGCATCTAAGTTCTCTTTGGTTTATGTCACTCACAAGAAAATTTGACAATGATGATAAATAGTGAAAATTCATTCCTGATACACTATATATTGATCATTATTTAAATATTCAGTAGAAATTATTTTGACAATTCTTTGGATGTACGTGTGTGTGCTTAGTCGCTCAGTCACGTCTTACTCTTTGTAACCCTATGGACTGCCGCCCACCAGGCTCCTCTGTCCGTGGGGATTCTCCAGGCAAAAATATTGGAGTGGGTTGCCGTGCTCGCCTCCAGGGGATCGTTTCAACCCAGGAATCGAACACATTGCAGGCAGATTCTTTACCGATTGAACCACCAGGGAAGCCCCTTTTGGGCACAATCATCTTTAATCACAGGGATAAAGGAACTGAAGATCTAACTCTTTACTTATCACAGTGTCACAGATCTTCTAAGGGACAAAGTAGGAATTCAAACATAGATTTATTGGATTTCTCAGCCTAGGCATTCAGCATTGTAACACTTTACCTGTCTGTATGTTCTAAGTGTCCTGAGAGGGCAGTTAACCTGATGGAGGTGTTGTAATAGACATAGGCTAGGACAGGAGGACAGAGCAATAATTGTCTTGCTTTTCCAATTCCTTATTTTCCACATAGTCTTTTGCTCCTCTGCTGAAATAACTGGTTTTTTTTTTTTTTTTTGCACTGAGTAGTGTTTGCAAAATTTTCATTAGTGTTTATTGTAATTTTTTGTTGTTCTTATAATCAGTTGCCACAGTTAGTGCCTAAAACCACTGAAATTTATTATCCTAAAATTTTGTAAGTTAGAAGTCTGATACAGGTCTTATTGGGCTAAAGTTAGTGTTTACAGGGCTGGGTTTTTCTCTGGAGGATCTAAGAGAGAATTGGTTTGCTTGCTTGTTCCAGCTTTTAGAGGCTACACATATTCTTTGGCTGGTGGCTCCCTTCCTTTAGGTTCAAAGCCAACACAGATCCTTCTGACTCTTCTTCATAATGTCTCTTTCTCTGACCATAGCCAAAAGGATTCCTGTTTTCAATGACTGATGTGGTGAGATTGATTACCACCCACATAGTGCAGAATAGGACCTTCTGATGGTCTTTTGTCTTAATCATGTCTATGAAGTCTCATTTGCCATGAACAGTGACACAGTCAACAGTTCCAGAGATTATGCCTTGGGCATCTTTGGGAAGAGGGCATTATTCTTCACAGCAATAGAAATGCATTAATATTTTTCATCAGTATATTTTTTCAGCATAATGAGACACCTAATTTTTAGAGGGATCTTTTTTCTTATCTAATTTTTGCCTAGTGTTTCCTATTCTACTCCTACCTCTACCAGGCAGATATTGGGAACAAGTATGACAGTCCCAAGCTGGGTCATAATGGCATCCAATAGAATGTTTTCTTGTTTTTCTCAGGACGGAGTCCTTTAAGGAAGCAAAGCCCAAGGAAAGAACCAATGAAACAATGTGTAATTAGACATAGTCCTCAGTATCTGCAAAGGATTGGTTCCAGGAGCCCCTGTAAATATCAAAATTCACAGATGCTTAAGTCCCATATATAAAATGATGTAGTACAAGGGATACAGTCAACCCTCTGTATCATGGATTCTAATAGCACCATTCCATCTGAGGTTGGTTGAATTTGGGGATGTGGAACCTACAGATAGCTGATTATAAGGGATTCTCTAGTAGGACTGCAGTTGTAATTGTACTCCCTGGTGAGAATCAGGCCCCTTGAATGTAGTTGAGAACTGTGAGTTAATGGGCTATTATTATATCAGTAATTAAGTTACTGTGCTTGGCAAAGGAGGAAGTATTTAGCAGGTGTAAGTAAGGTTCCTAATTGGATGGCTCTAAGTTAATCAAAAGGAGATTATCATGGGAGGGCCTGACCTAATGAGATGAAATCTTTTAAAAAGGATTTAGAAGTCAGAGATGAAAGAAGTCAGGGAGAGGGAAGCAGCTGCAGATGCACTTCTGTTTGCTTTGAAGAAACAGATTGTGGACAGGCTATGTAGCAAGGAACGCGGGCAGCCTTTAATTGCCAAAGGTCTCAGTCTCCGAATCATAGAAACTGAATTCTGCCAAAAACGGGTGAACTTAGAAGATCCTGAGACCCTGATGAGATTGCAGCTCCAAGTAATATCTTAACTTCCACTGGGGAGACACTGAGCAGAGGGTCTCTTTCATCTGAGTCCAGACTACTGCTCCAAGGAACCCTTGAGACAATGAATTTGCATTAAGCTACTAGGTTTGTGATGATTTACTATATAGCAATAAGAAACTAATACAGTAGCCAATATTTATTAAAGTCTTTTAATATACCAGGACACCTATGTAATATCCATTTCTGTGCAATGGATATCACATAGATAATTTTATTTAATACAGTAGCCTTATGAAGCGAAATCTATTGTTTTTAAAATTTTACAGATGAGAAAATTAAGCATTAGAGAGGTCAAAACACTTGGTGCAGGTCACAGAGTTTACTGATGAAGGAATTTGGATTTGATTTTGAGCTTTAATCACTTTGTTAGACTATGTTCTTTAATGTGAAACATTCCACAAAATATGCAAGTCCATTTTGTCCTGATTACTGCCTTTTCAACTGTTGTCTTTATCTTGTACACATCCAACAAAATGTGATAAATACTATAGAATAAATAGCCTTTGATGAAATCCATTTTTTTAGATGAATTCATGGGAAGGTCTTTTTACAGACACTTCACCAATTATAGAAGAAAGTCTTCTGAAAATAAATCCTTTTTAAAAAGTTACTTAATTGCTATTTTACCTAGAAGAAGAACAATCTATTTCCATCTATCAGGTGGTAATGAGAAGTCATTATCTTGCACTCTTCTTTAATTAACATCAATCCTGATTAGTCAGAATAAATTAGGCTCTTTGTCTTTTTCCATAGTTGTGGTTCCTCTGGTACAGGAGCCATTCAATTATGTGTTATCATGTGTTATCACTTACAAAAGATGTCAGTATAATTACATTACTGTATTTCAAATTCTAGTTCTAAACATATTTCAGTGTTAAAATGTAAGTTTTCTGTTTTCTATTTTCCCCTTCATATACGAGTAAGTAATGTTGTATCAGTTTGTCTCATTATTAAAAACAAAATACTCAAAGTTTAATAAAGCTTGGGGATTTTAATAGCTATCATTCGTTCTAATATGCCTTGAACACAAGAGTAGAAATAGCAGGGATATTAATTGACTGTTACTACAAATTGGAGGGGAGGGTTGCAGGTGAAGGACAGAATTATTCTTGAAGATTTTGAACATTCAAATTTATAGTTTGGCATATCTACATGGATATTATCGCCATTATTTAAAACATTATTCTCCATTTTTTTAGGGTTTTATGTCTGCATTGATTTAGCCACTGTTTTGTTGGCTCTATGATTAAAATCATCCTCCCTCCCACTGATCACTAAAAAGAAAATGATGTAAATACAACTTTAGCTTTTTGGATGGGAATGGAAGTGGGTCTACAGGTCCTACATTGCCTAAAATGGAAATAATTATTGGCTGCTACCCAGATACGCTAGAATGAGAACAAACACACATCATGCCCCTGCAACCTCATCTTAGAAGGATTTTCTGGCTTAGAAGTCTATCAGTTTGAACTGATTAGGGAGCGAATACATCAGTTTGAACAAAAATGAAATTGTAGCATATCTAACAATCCACTGAAGATAAAACTTTTTTCTCTAGACATATTTAGAAAACCCTTTAAGATTAAGAACTGTAGCAGGGGGAATTTCCAGGACTGTACAACAGATATCAGGATAAAAATGATGCTGATATGCTGCTCTGGCAGCAATTACAAATCATACTTTTTCGTGTGGCTCTACTTTTCTTTCTATATTCTTTTGCTTTCACATTCTCAACAGTTTAGCATTTCTTCAATGTCTTATCAGTCACAACATCCAATCTGCCTTTCTTCAACTACAGAAATATACCTGAAATTATTTTTTCTCTAAGACTTTTAGGTTGTGTTCTTTTCTGTGACATTTATTTGGTATTTTCAAGGTTAACTGATCATGTTGAAACATAAATGGAAGCAAAACAGTCTTTATCTTTCTGGAGCTAGCAGTGTTGCAGACCATAGACTTTTCCCAGGAGAAACCAGGCTCTTTTTGTAACTAAAAAGATTTTTATTGGAATCATTTTCTCTGTTTCCAAAATATTTGACATGGCTGTCTGACAAAAAGAAATTTATGTTTGGTCATTTCAACATTATTAAATCTTAAATATTGTCTTCTCTGTTCTAATAGCAGTTATTTAGAAATAAAATCAGGGAGGGAAATGGAAGAATGCCTTGTGGATTTTGCATCCTTCTACTAATAAAGTGTTGTTCTATTAACACAGAGAAGAAAATATGAGTGCTATTGTAGAAATTTGAATATCAGGAGTAAAACAAACCCGGTATTTAAAAGTAAAATTTACAATACATTATAAAGCTTGAATCACAAATATTAATCTTTAATAATTAATTCAGTGTAATAGCCATTTGAAATTTAGAAGTTCAGTTCTTTTAGATAAAATCAAGATTTGTTGAGCACGTGCTTTGTACTTTGTGAACTGAGTGATTACAGTTCGGATGGGCAAAAGGATCTATATATGACACACATATTTTAAAAAATCCCAGGATAATTTTGGAAGATGTCGTAGTGACCCAAAAGAAAATTTCCTTAATTTTGTTATTGTTTCTAAACAAATGAGCCTACTTCCTGCAAGCCTGTAAGATGCCCCTGGACCTCGCACACAGCCTCATTCAGCATTCAGTCCATATTTGCTCAGTTGAAACAGCCTTATTTAAAAGGACATAGGTTTATTTTTCACAATCTTGTAACCCTAGCCTCTAGTAGAACACCTGAGACATTAATAATAAATGCTGACATATTTTTTCCAAACAAAGAAATTTGGCTATGTTTCCTGAATTCCATTTTAACTTTAGGTACAATGTGTTATTTTTCAGCCTGATTTTGAGTCTTTGTAAAATTACAAGGTATGTTAAAAAAAAAAAAAAAAAAAAACCAGGTGGCAGGAATTAGAAAACATGTGTTAATCTTAGAAAGGAGACTGCTAATGAAGAAATTTTTATAAGCTCATAAATCAGTGCTTTATAAAAGTGTTGTCTGAATACCATCTGCATTGAAATTACTTGCATTACTAGCCCATTTTGGGACTGTTGAATCAGAATGTCTAGAGGTGGGGCTGAAAATCAATAGTTTTTCCAGGGTCACTGGTGAAAGTTTTGTACCCTAATGCTTTGCTATTCAAAGCATGGTCTGCGGATACGTGGCATCTATAACAACTAGGAGCTTGCCACAAATGTTTGAGTCTCAGACCCCACACCACAGCTACTGCCTCAGAATCTGCATGTTAACAAGGTCCCCAGGGTACTTAATTGCATTTGAGAATTTAGGAATCTGAAGTTTCAGAACCACCGTTTCCATCTTAAATTATAAATTGACTTACATGCTCAAGGATCCATTTATCAGTTTCTACTGTCAGAACTTGTGGATCACAGCCTTGCCATGGTGAAGGGGCTTGCATAATTCAATGAAGCTATGAGCCATGCCAGGCAGGGCCATCCAAGATGTTGGGTCATAGTGAAGGGTCCTGATAAAATGTGGTTCACTGGAGGAGAAAAGGGCAACACACTCCAGTATTCTTGCCATGAGAACCTCATGAACAGGATAAAAAGGCAAAAAGATATGACACCAGAAGATGAACCTCCATGTTGGAAAGTATCCAGTATACTGTAGGGGAAGATCAGAGGGCAGTTACTAATAGCTTCAGGAAGAATGAAGTGGTTGGGCCAAAGCAGAAATGACAGTCAGTTGTGGATGTGTCAGATGGTGAAAGTAAAATTTCCGCTATAGAGAACAATATTGCATAGGAGCCTGGAATGTTAGGCCCATGAATCAGGGTAAATCAGGATGTGGTCAAGCAAGAGATGGCAAAAGTGAATGTCAACATCTTAGGAATCAGTAACTAAAATGGATGAGAATGGGAGAATTCAATTCAGATGACCATCATATCTACTACTACAGGCAAGAATCCCTTAGAAGAAATGGAGTAGCCCTGATAGTCGATAGAAAAGTCCAAAATTCAGTACTTGGGTACAACCTCAAAAAAGCCCAAATGATCTCAGGTAGTTTCCCAGGAAAACCATTGAACATCACAGAAACCCAAGTCTATGCCCCAACCACTGATGCCAAAGAAGCTGAAGCTGGCTGGATCTATGAAGACTTACAACACCTTCTAGAACTAACACCAAAAAAGGGCGTCCATTTCATCATAGAGGATTGAAATACAAATGTAGGAAGTCAAGAGATAACCAGAACAACAGAGAGTTTGGCCTTGGAGTACAAAATGAAGCCTATACAAAAGAGAGTTCTGTAGAGAACATGCTGGTCATAGCAAGCACCTTTTTCCAGCAACTCAATAGATGACTTTACACATGGACATCACCAGATAGCCAATACCAAAATCAGACTGATTATGTTTCCTGCAGCCAAAGATGGAGAAGCTCTATATAGTTATCAAAAACAAGATGTGGAGCTGACTGTGGCTTAGATCATGAGCTGCTATTACAATTCAGGATTCAGTTGAAGAAAGTAAGGAAAACCACTAGACAATTCAGTTCAGTTCAGTTCAGTCACTCAGTCATGTCTGACTCTGTAACCACATGGACTGCAGCACACCAGGCCTCCCTGTCCATCAACAACTCCCAGAGTTTACTCACACTCATGTCCATTGAGTCGGTGATGCCATCCAACCATTTCATCCTCTCTCGTCCCCTTTCTCCTCCCACCTTCAGTCTTTTCCAGCATCAGGGTCTTTTCAAATGAGTCAGTTCTTCGCATCAGTATATTGCGGTTTCAGCTTCATCATCAGTCCTTCCAATGAATATTCAGGACTGATTTCCTTTAAGATGGACTGGTTGTATCTCCCTTCAGTCCAAGGGGCTCCCAAGTGTCTTCTCCAACAAAGTTCAAAAGCATAAGTTCTTCAGTACTCAGCTTTCTTTATAGTCCAGTTCTCATATCCATACATGACTCCTGGAAAAACCATAGCTTTGACTAGATGGACTATTGTTGGCAAAGTAATGTCTCTGCTTTTTAATATGCTATCTAGTTTGGTCATAACTTTCCTTCCAAGGAGTAGCATCTTTTAATTTCATGGCTGCAATCACCATCTGCAGTGATTTTGGAGCCCCCTAAAATAAACTCTGTCACTGTTTCCAAGTTTCCTCAGCTATTTCCCATGAAGTGATGGGACCAGATGCCATGATGTTAGTTGTCTGAATGTTGAGTTTTAAGCCAACGTTTTCACTCTCTTCTTTCACTTTCATCAAGAGGCTCTTTAGTTCTTCCTTGCTTTCTGCCATAAGGGTGGTGTCATCTGCATATCTGAAGTTATTGATATTTCTCCCAGAAATCTTGATTCCAGCTTGTGCTTCTTCCAGCCCAGCATTTCTCATGATGTACTCTGCATATAAGTTAAATAAGCAGGGTGACAATATACAGCCTTGAAGTACTCCTTTTCCTATTTGGAACCAGTCTGTTGTTCCATGTCCAGTTCTCACTGTTGCTTCCTGACTTGCATACAGATTTTCAAGAGGCGGGTCAGGTGATCTGGTATTCCCATCTCTTTCAGAATTTTCCACATTTTGTTGTGATCCACATACTCAAAGGCTTTGGTATAGTCAATAATGCAGAAGTAGACGTTTTTCTGGAACTCTCTTGCCTTTTCCATGATCCAACAGATGTTGGCAATTTGACTCTTATTCCTCTGCCTTTTCTAAATCCAGCTTGAACATCTGGAAGTTCACAGTTCATGTATTGCTGAAGCCTGGCTTGGAGAATTTTGAACGTTACTTTGCTAGCATGTGAGATAAGTGCAATTGTGCGGTAGTTTGAGCACTCTTTGGCATTGCCTTTCTTAGAGATTGGAATGAAAACAGACCTTTTCCAGTCCTGTGGCCACTACTGAGCTTTCCAAATTGGCTGGCATATTGAGTGCAGCACTTTCACAGCATCACCTTTTAGGATTTTAAATAGTTCAGCTGGAATTCCATCACCTCCACTAGCTTTGTTAGTAGTGATGCTTCCTAAGGCCCATTTGATTTCACAGTCCAGGATGTCTTGGCTCTAAGTGAGTGATCACACTATCATGATTATCTGGGTCATGAAGATCTTTTTTGTATAGGTCTTCTGTGTATTCTTGCTACCTCTTCTTAACATCTTCTACTTCTGTTAGGTCCATACCATTCCTGTCCTTTATTGTGCCCATTTTTGCATGAAATGTTCCCTTGATATCTCTAATTTTCTTGAAGAGATCTCTAGTCTTTCCCATTCTATTGATTTCCTTTATTTCTTTGCACTGATCACTGAGGAAGGCTTTCTTGTCTCTCCTTGATATTCTTTGGAATTCTGCATTCAAATAGGTATATATTCCCCTTCCTCCTTTGGTTTTTGCTTTGCTTCTTTTCTCAGCTATTTGTAAGGCCTCCTTAGACACCCATTTTGCTTTTTTTCATTTCTTTTCCATGGGGATGGTCTTGCTCCCTGTCTCCTGTACAATGTCACAAACCTCTGTCCATAGTTCTTCATGCACTCTATCTATCAGATCTAATCCCTTGAATCTATTTTTCACTTCCACTATATAATCTTAAGGGATTTGACTTAGGTCATATCTAAATGATCTAGTGGTTTTCCCTACTTTCTTCAATTTTAGTCTGAATTTGGCAATAAGGAGTTTATGATCTGAGCCACAGTCAGTTCCTGGTCTTATTTTTGCTGACAGTATAGAGCTTCTCCATCTTTGGTTGCAAAGAATATAATCAATCTGATTTTGGTGTTGACCATCTGGTAATGTCCATGTGTAGAGTCTTCTCTTGTGTTGTTGGAAGAGTGTGTTTGCTATGACCACTGCATTCTCTTGGCAGAACTTTATTAGCCTTTGCCCTGCTTCATTCCATACTCCAAGGGCAAATTTGCCTGTTACTCCAGGTGTTTCTTGACTTCCTGCTTTTGCATTCCCCTATAATGAAAAGGACATCTTTTTTGGGTGTTAGTTCTAGAAGGTCTTGTAGGTATTCATGGAACCATTCAGCTTCAGCTTCTTCAGGATTACTGGTTGGGACATAGACTTGGATTACTGTGATATTGAATGGTTTGCCCTGGAAATGAAGAGAGATCATTCTGTCATTTTTGGGATTGCATTTTTGGACTCTTGTGTCGACTATGATGGCTACTCCATTTCTTCCAAGGGATTCTTGCTCACAGTCATAGATATAATGGTCATCTGAATTAAATTCACCCATTCCAGTCCATTTTAGTTTGCTGATTCCTAAAATGTTGGCATTCACTCTACAGAAAAGTAACCAATCTGATCACATGGACCACAGCCTTGTCTAACTAAATGAAACTATGAGCCATGCTGTCTAGGGCCACCCTAGATGGGTCACGGTGGAGAGTTCTGACAAAATATGGTCTGCTGGAGAAGGGGATGGCAAACCATTTCAGTATTCTTGCCTTAAGAACCCCATGAACAACATGAAAAGGCAAAGAGATGAACTCCCCAGGTTGGTAGGTGCCCAATATGCTACTGGAGATTAGTGGAGAAATAACTCCACAAAGAATGAAGACAGTTTAGGTGTGACTTAAATCAAATCCCTTATGATTGTACAGTGGAAGTGATAGATTCATGAGATTAGATCTGGTAGACAGATTACCTGAAGAAGTATGGATGTAGATTGGCAAGACTGTATAGGAGGCAGTGATCAAAACCATCCCAAAGAAAAAGAAATGCAAGAGGCAAAGTGGTTGTCTGAGGAGGCAAATAGAAAAGGAAAAAGTGGAAGCAGTGACAGATTTTATTTTCTTGGGCTCCAAAATCACTGTGACAGTAACTGCAGCCATGAAATTAAAAGACACTTGCTCCTTAAAAGAAAAGCTATGAAAAACCTAGACAGCATATTAAAAAACAGAGATGTCACTTTGTTGACAAAGTTCGTGTAGTCAAAGCTATGATTTTTCCAGTAGTCATGTACAGATGTGAGAATTGGACCATAAAGAAGGCTGAGCACCAAAGAATTGATGCTTTCAAATTGTGGTGCTGGAGAAGACTCTTGATTGTTCCTTGGACTGCAAAGAGATCAAACCAGTCAATCCTAGAGAAATTAACCCTGAATATTCATTCGAAGGACTGATGCTGAAGCCTTTGGCCACCTGATGTGAAGAACTGACTCATTGGAAAGATCCTGATTCTGGGAAAGATGGAGGCAAAAGGAGAAGGGGACAGTAGAGGACAAGATGGTTAGATAGGAACACCAACTCAGTGGACATGAATTTGAGCAAACTCCAGGTGATAGTGGAGGACAGAGGATGCTGGAGTGCTGAAGTCTATGGGTTCACAAAGAGTCAAACATGACTCAGTGACTGAACAACGACTATCAGAACACACACTCACTCTGTTCCCTGCTGTAACTAGAAAAAAAGATAACCTATTGTTCAACCTTACTCCCATTAGCATATGAGATAATATTACTGTTTTTCTCACTGGCCTGTGGGTTCCAAGTGGACAACAACAGTATCTTTCCAACATCTAATGCTTACACAGAGTAAGTACTTAATAAATGTTGAATGGATAAATGGAAACTATGCTCACTTTGAGTGGGTATGCATTTCTAGAGAGAAAGAAAAGCAAGATGATTTTTATTAAGTTAATGGCTGCAATTCTGATTTTTCCTGTTCCCTGTTGTTGTGTAAATTGACTCTAATGGGAAGGTTATACATATTTTTGTGAACTTCATAACATTGTCTAACCACATCACTAACTACCAAATTTTGCACAAAAATACACCATAAATTCACTCCAACAGTTTTTCCAGCTCTCCTTGCAGAGCTCCTTGCATTTACCATTATATTTAGCCCGGTCTTGCTTTTTCTGTGCCTCTCAAATCACTACCCCAAACTGTGCAATTCCATAGCCATACTTCTAATGCCCTAGTCAGCTACTGGGGCTTCCCAGGTGGTGCATTGCAAAGAATCTGCCTGCCAATGCAGGAGACACAAGAGACATGGGTTTGATCCCTGGGTTGGCAAGATCCCCTGGAGGAGGAAATGGCAACCCATTCCAGTATTCTTGCCTGAAAAATTCCATGGACATTGAAGCCTGGTGGGCTTAAACCACGGGGGTGCAAAGAGTTGTACATGACTGAGCACACACATACCACAGGTAAGGTCTTAGTAACCAGGAATATGGAGGAGGGAGAGACAGAAGGAAGTGACCACAGGATGGGAGAAGCACGGAGTCAACAAAACTGATATTTATAGATCTTTTCTCATTTTCAGTCTCAAGGCCATGGTCCAGATAACTGGAACCAGGTAAATATGAACTTTGAATAATTGATACATATTATTTTTCAACTATATCTATCAAGTAATCTTTCTGAGATGGCTGGATGGCATCACTGACTCGATGAATGTGAGTCTGAGTGACCTCCGAGAGCTGGTGATAGATAGGGAGGCCTGGCGTGCTGCAGTTCATGGGGTCGCAAAGAGTTGGACACGACTGAGCGACTGATCTGAATCTTTCTGATGCTCTTATTTATATTGTCTTACATATATATCACCCCAGGTAAATAGAATCTTTCTAAAAATCAAATACCGTCAGTTCTCATTATTTATGATAGTTAAATTTTCTATAAAGTCACTGCAGATATTGAATTAGGGGATACTGAAGTATCGCTCAAGTGGAAATGGCAGGATTAGATTCCTGGGAACCACTGTCAATATATAATCTTGTTTTATGTGCTTTTATGCTTAAAAACTCCTTTTTAAATATACTAATGATTCATCAAAATTTATTTCAAAGCCAATAATGCTATATAACTCATGTTTGAGTGAAGCTTACCTAACATGGGCACTTTTCCCATTAGGCATGTACCAACCTTCTTGCACTTAGGAACACTAGATAGCAATTTAGCACTGCACTTGGGGGCTACTATAAAGAGCAAAACCACCTACAAAAAGCATTACAAAATGTGAGAAACACGGCAAAGTAAACCTTCAAAAGGACACATGATTACACTGTGAGATTTGAAATATAAGACAGAGGTTGCATTTAACTGGGAATTCTGGTGGCTCAAAATTTTCCATCTTTTGTGTAACCAGGAATAAGTTTTAGCAAGTAAACCATCTAAAAAATGTGGAATTTGCAAATAACGTGAACAAACTCTACCATGTTTCTGTGTTCAGGAACTTTCCATACTGTTAAATACCATCTGTAGAGAGGTACATATTGAATTTAAATAGTGAGTCTATCTTTTTCATGGATGGAAAAGTTTTTGAGCCTATGATTGACAAGTAAGGATTAGGTGATACATGTTTTAATGTGTAAATCTAAAACATTATGTAAACACACAAAAATATCTGGCCATGCTCCAAGCAAATATAACTAAAATTAGAATTCTGCTGAGAACTTCACATATGTAGTCTTTGTGGTGGCTTAAGGTGGTGAAGTCCTATATTCAAACTCATACCTATAATGTGTCACTTATTTTCTTTACTAGAATGAATTAAATTATATGCTTCTTTGTTTAAAACAACTCTCGACCTTATTTATTGTGATACTAGTATAATTTAGTGATGATGAGAGCACTGGTTAAATATATGTATGAGAGAGAGTCAGTGCTTTGGTTTATACCACCATGTTTTTCATTCACTGGTTTCTGCATCTATTTTTCATTATATTTTTATGTACTGTAGCTCTCATGCCTGTCCTATATTTTCTGACATATAAATTGTTAATATATGTCTATTTTTATACTTATGCACAAATTCTGAATTTACTACTTTTCACATGTTTTTCTAACACATAATGCCTAAAGTACTTTTTGTGTCTTTGGAAAATTACTTAAATGTTAAAGATAACAATGAGGCTTATAATTGCAATCATTGTCTCTTTCCTGTAATTGTGCTTCCACAAATTAGCTTCTAGACTGAATCTAGTTGTTTGAAGCATACTCCTTCACTTTCATCTTTTATCTTTCCCAGTTTCACCTTTCTGCTTCCTCCTCACCTTCTCCTACTTCTCTGTCCTTGGTCCTCCCCTGCTTCTCTCTCCCTACTTTTCTCTCTACACACAACGCACACACACACACACACACAGGCACACACACACATTTAGGTAATTTTGGGCCTTTGAAGTATCATAGAAATCCTGTTTACAGAAGATCATTTGAGATACAATGATTCTTTTATTTCAGCCCTTTGTCACTATGTGTCTGCCTCACTGAACTAAAATAAAATATCATGGTGTTCAGCATTGTTAATAGTCTTGCTTTTGGTAAAGCCCCAAACTGGAACTCCATAATGTGAACAGAGAATCAGATTGGTAACTGATTTGAAAATCAGTGATTTGTCTTATTTCCATGCTACATGTAAAGTCCTCTTAATTCTATGCCCATAAAGTCTTAATTTTCTCTGGCATCTGCCATCATGTTTTACCATATCATGCTAATTCATCCTGCTATAAAAGTTATAAAATGCAGGAAGCTTACTGAAGTCTAGAAAGAGCTATTCATCACTTTTTAAAATGAAACACAATATCTTTATTTTTATTTATTTACAGTACTGGCATCATGCCAATCAAATATATGAAATAGCTTTGCATCAGCAGGTTGTAACTGGCATTTCTTGCTGATACTAAATTTATCATTAGGAAACTAAGACAAGTGAGAGAACAATAGTCTGTAGTCCCAATTTGCCAGATAATCTCTGTCATTGTACTAGTACTTTTGTGAGTTAAAAGTTATGATTTTGGTTAGGTCTAGTAATTTTCTGGTGGAGTCTTCAGGATTTTCTATGTAGAAAGGGATGGTATGGGGAGGGAGGAGGGAGGAGGGTTCAGGATGGGGAACACGTGTATACCTGTGGCGGATTCATGTTGTTATATGGCAAAACCAATACAATATTGTAAAGTTAAAATATAAAATTAAAAAAAAAATGTAAAAAGAAATAATAAAAAAAAAAGAAAAAAAGTTATGATTTTGACCCTGTTTATACTGGACTGTGAAGAAGGCTGAGCGCTGAAGAATTGATGCTTTTGAACTGTGGTGTTGGAGAAGACTCTTGAGAGTCCCTTGGACTGCAAGGAGATCCAACCAGTCCATTCTGAAGGCGATCAGCCCTGGGATTTCTTTGGAAGGAATGATGCTAAAGCTGAAACTCCAGTATTTTGGCCACCTCATGCGAAGAGTTGACTCATTGGAGAAGACTGTGATGCTGGGAGGGATTGGGGGCAGGAGGAGAAGGGGACGACAGAGGATGAGATGGCTGGATGGCATCACTGACTCGATGGATGTGAGCCTGAGTGACCTCCGGGAGTTGGTGATGGACAGGGAGGCCTGGCGTGCTGCAGTTCATGGGGTCGCAAAGAGTCGGACACGACTGAGCGACTGATCTGATCTGATCTGATCTGATACTATCAGTTCCAGTACTGCACACATATCCATATTATATTAATGTTCAAAAAGTTTGATTTTATTAATCAGCATACAGTAGGGCAAAGGGCATCATTGTAGCTGTAAGTGAGACATATATTGTCTACACTGTTTGGTGAAGATCTGGCCTAGCTCCATTCTAGGGGCAATAGTTGAGCATGAACTCTGGGCTCAGCAGCCTGGGTTCCAATTCTGCACCCCACACCCCCCATAGTGAGTACGGCCAAGATACCATGGACACTGTTAATCAACGAGGAAGCTATAAAGAGGCATAAGACCCAACTCTTACGCTGACAAAGTTCTTAGGTAAGGTCTTTGATCAATAGATATTGAAAATGTGAAAGTGTAACCTTTACCTACTCTACCCAGAGCAAAACTTAGGCAAGTTAGAATGGGTTGTGCTATAAATATAATCTGGGTTTTTAATTTAAGAGAACCACTTAATTAGCTAAGCACTTATAAGTACTGGATTCAGTTAAAAGTTTGTGATTATTGCAAAGTGAAATACCTTGGAGTGGGAGCAGACAAAAGAATTCAGAAAAAAATGAAGATATCAAGGTGTAACCAAGAACAGCTTGTTTGGCCTCAAATATCAGTAATGCCAGAACACCTACACTTTTAAAGGTGGAAGACACTTTGGAGTCATTAAAGTCAATTTCTTTATTTTCTAAAGTAGAGGAGGTTGAGGTCTTAGGAAGCATTGTGGTATACTGGGTAGTTAGTATATGTTTTCTGAATGAAAAAGTGAAACCTAGAAAATTGAGTATCTTGCCCAGTGTTCACACATTTACAATCAACATTAACCTTGGTGTGCTAAGTTGTTATTCAATACCACTGATGTGGCTTCTTATTAGAAACATGTGACTGTCAATGATACCCAAGGGGAATGTTTTAGGAGCAGATCAAGATAATGACTATAACTTATGATAATCAAATTCAGATTTTAAGTTGTTGAGTTAATTTCCAGGGGTACTAAGAACTTAATACTGTGTTTTTGAAATGTCCCCTTTTGTTTTATTCTATACTTCTCCATCTTCCCTCCCCATCCTCATTCCTGTAGGTTACATTTATATAAAACCTATAAAGATGTTATTCTTTCATAAGGAAGAGTAGCAGAAAACTTCAGCATGGAAAAGTGCATTTGGTTCATTGCAGATGAGTGAGAACAGCCCAGTGTATAAGAGGCTGTACTTCAAGAGGACACCAAAAAGGTCATCGAACAGACTGTACCCAAAGATTTAGAAATAAGTATCAGGGGCCACTTTCTTTGGTTCAGGATTATATGGATTGAAAGTGAAAGAATGAGGCCTCATGAGTCCCCATCTATTATGTAATGAAGATGATTAGCTTTCTGGCTTGCTGAATAAAATGGTATTCCTAATAGAATTGCAAACTTTCCTGAAGGTCAGACTTGCTATATTTATTGCTTCCTCCTTGTCTATAAGCCAGAACATTCTGTCAGTGTTGTAATACAGGCCAACAAGAGCCAAATAAATCTTTGATTCTTTTGGCTCACTCTACCATTAAACACAAGCTGTTGTAAAGTCACGAAAATTACCTGAGAAGGATATGGAGAAATTGGTTGGTTCAGAAAAGACCGACCTCAGTGATTATAGGGATGAAAAATGCAACTTGTCTGAAAACTCTAAAGAAGCTAGTGATATTTAGCTGAAACCAGAAGAGGCTGAATGGTAACTTAATAGCTATCTTAAAATTTCAAGAGGATTACTACTTGTTTTTATCCATGTCTGCAGAGTTTGAACCATCAAGAAATTATTCTGAAATTTTCCTATAACCAACATATTTAACTCATTTAATATTTTTTTCATTAAAAAATATGACCTAGTATTTGGCATTTTTATTTTCATTTGAAAGAGTAAATGGTGAGAAGTGACAATCAAGTGAAGAGTATTGTTCTCTTCTGATGCTTCTTACATCTGAGGGAATATCATTTTTTTCTTCATATAAACAAGTTTTGACAAGTTCTTGCCATTTATCAAACTTATTCTACAGATTAAACTCTTCTGTTACTTAACTCCAGCTATGGTTAGAGTTATTACTGTCAAACCTTAATAATGGTGACAAAAAAGTGGAAATAAACATGTTAGAAGTTAAATTACATTCCTTGTTACTTTATAAAGTGAAATAACAAGACCTGGAATTATAACCTTGCATATTTCTGGATAAAGATTAAATTATAGGATCTTAAAGTTGTTTTGAATCAATTAGTGTACATTTACTAAGTGTCAAATCTTGTTTAGTGGTGGGTGTTTGGGTGAAAGAGAACAGAGAAAGAGAAATAATACATGACCTCAGAGCTGGGGATGCTTATAATCTGGAGGTAAAAATAAGGTAAAGAAAGATTAGTGAGCAGTACTTATTCATATATGTGTGCATGGCCTCAAGGGAAGCACAAATCCTGAGCCAGAATACACAGAGCTAAGAGTCTAAATAGAAGCCTTCTTTGACAATTAACCCTAGTGACCCACATTCTTATCGCTCTTTTCCTTTTATTGCCCCCACACTGAGTATATTTCCACCAGACTATCCTTTCTCTCTGTCTGCTTGGGTTTTGTTTTGTTTGTTCATTACATCTGAGATTCTTCTTGCTCATGTTTTCTTTATAATTTTGTGCCTGTCAAAGACTTACTCTTTTTCTTCTGATATTTACATTCTTTAATTTCCTGTGTCTATGAACCACCTTTTTCTGTTTCTTAATGCAAATTCTGGAGAAAGAACTTCTGATGATCCCCACTTATTTGCACACCAGGTCATTTCATAGGTCATAAGCCAACCCCTGGTTCAGGAGCCATGGTACGTCAAGTTCACATTCTCTCTATAACAGGTTATGTGGGCTGGGCGGTTTCCTTTGGCAAAAGATAGGAGCATAGCCAGCATAATTTACATTTAAATTTTTAAGAAAACATAAATTTGGAAAGTTGAAAAAATATGTTTGAGGTAACATCTAGAGAAGGTCCAGATATGCAGAAGAACACAGTGATTAGAGGGCTCAGAGAGATGACCTACTTATCTGGGGAGAAGATATGTTCAGAGCAATAATGTAAATAAATACATCTGGTTAGTAGGGTAAGGATTGGAAGCAGAATCTATCTAATGCAGGATAAGATTTTAGACTGATTGTTCTTGAGTCAAGCATTTAACATGTAAGCAATAGTTAAAGGGATATGTTGTCCCATGTTCAAATTAAATCCCTGAAGAGGATTTCTAAAATCAATGAGGGAAAAAAATAAAATCCTTTTAATTTTGACTAGGAAGGGCATCTGTCAGAGAGGGACTTGGGCATGTTTCACTACAGGAAAAGATTGCATTTTCTTTTCTTAGAGAAATACATAACAGTAGAGGAACTAGAATGTGGTAAACAGGGAAATAAAATATCATTGTAAGTGTTGACAGAGGAAATGTGCATTTCAGTTTGACTCTTTCTCTAACCCAAACACTAACTCTAATTCTAATCCTAAGAGGGTCCAACTTTGAAGTGGCTTTTAATCCTAGAGGACGTGGAAAGCTAAAGTTTTCTAAGGTTTAGTCTTAAAAAGATAATACTATTTAGAATTTAATGGAAATTTATATGTCTACACACACATGCAATATACATATTGTGACTGAACTTTTTTCCTTTCAAGTAGATAGGAGACTATATTATTTTCCTGTCTATTTAGAGAGACATATGTCACTGATGCTTATTTTATCACATGCTAACCCTGGTTTAAATTTTTAGTCTATGTTCAAGTTAAAGGAGAAAAAGGACAAATGACAATAAAGAAAATTAAGAAACATACTGTAGAAGGAAATGACAACTCATTCCAGTATTCTTGCCTGGTGGAGTTGGACACAATCTAGTTACTAAACAACAACAACAATATATAAAGATCTTGTGTACATATAACTGAATCATTTTGCTGTGCCTTAAACAAATATATTGTAAATCAACTATGCTTGAATTTAAAAATAAAAACTTAAAATATAAGCTTAATGTTCTAATTACAGAGTGCTTGTGGATTGTAATTTGTCTATTTATAGATGAGTGTTTGTATTCATCAATAAATCAATTTACAATATCAAAAATCTTCCCAGTGCGATGATATTTATCAAATGGTACATGAAAATATAAGATATGACTGCTGTCCACAAAGAATTCATGAATGAGACATTTGTGTATCACGTGCAGACAGATCTTACTTTCACTGTGTTTGCAAAGATCCAACTTTATATTATTACAGAGTAAATTTTTATTTGTAGGTATGCTGTATTTTGATATTTGTCATTTAGTGCATATTTGACTTACCTACTAGTTAGAAGATAGCAGTTAAAAGTTTTGTTAAATTCAAATTTACCAAACATATGTTATTTGTTATATATAAAATGTATCCTTTTTAATAGATACCTTATTTAAAAGGGCTTCTCTGATGGTTCAGATGGTAAAGAATCTACTTGCAATGCAGGAAACCTGGGTTCTATCACTGGATGGGGAAGATGCCCTGGAGAAGGAAATGGCAACCCACTCCAGTATTCTTGCCAGGAGAATCCCATGGATAGATGAGCCTGGCGGGCTACAGCTCATGGGGTCACAAAGAGTTGGACATGACTCAGCGACTAACTCTTTAGTCAGCACAAAATTTTGGTCCAGTACATGTTCCTTATTTTCAGATAGGAAGTGGCTCAGAGAAGTTAAGTTCTATCACTAAAGTTACATATATATTAAGTGTCAACACTGATATTTGAAAATTGGTTTTTCTTATTCCAACTTCAGTAGTCTTTCTGCTATCTATCCTCTAGCCTTCATTCCATGATCGTGTGGGTGAGGGATTTAGAATATATTACAAGTATTTTCTAGGCATTACCAATGATTAAACCTCTAAAATGCAAAACAGAGAGGTAGATACTACTTGCCTAGATATAATAAATTTTATTGTCCAAATGATTTGTGACAAGAACTATTATATACAAGATACTAATTAAGGGATATTCACATACACCAATGAAAAAAAATTTAAAGAAAATATGACCCTTGTGGATTAGCATCACTAGGAAAACTTCATGGGGAATTTGACTAATTTTGGAAAGTTTCATAACAATAATCTGAATAAGTATCTGTTTCACATCTTTCCTCCTCTGTCCTTTCCTTTCTTTCTTTTTTCCTATTTGCTGGGTAAGTACAGTATATAGTTTTGGGGATTTTCTATGTAAACCAACTTCATATATACTATATCATGTTATTGTCATAAGAATCTTTGATGTTAAGCATAGCAAGTATTACCTCCTCTTTTTGATGGGGAAATACGTACACTTTGTTTCCCTAGTTTTTGCCTTACATATTAATATAGCTCCTAACACCATACAAGTCCCATAAAGAGTTGCCTGAGCTTCCAGGGAGTGTCTTGTTCATGGGCCAGTCTGCATCTAGCTAGATTTTCCGGGCCCTGATAGGGTTTCTTCCCAATTGCACTTCGTCTATCACACCACGTTCACTCGGTGCTACCACCCAACATGTTGCTGCTGCCACTTTTACTGGTCTTTCCGCTAGAGCAGTGTGCCCGCGGGGAGCCAAAACTGGACAGAGCTCTCTGGCACAATTGAGAGACTGCTGTTTCTCTTTCTATGTGTTATGCTTTTAAAGGTTCCAAATATCTCACAATTAAAATAAAAAATCGTCTTTTAGTCACAGTTCATTTTCAAAATCCAAGATAAAAGCTCACAGGGAGCTCAGGCAAGAACTCACACCAGCACTTAGTCTTGCCTCTTAGAACCTGGCCATGAAGACTCTGTTATTCATCAAACTTCTGTTTAAATTGTCTCTTTTGCTTTAGGAATAGTTTCTTCAGTCCCTCTTGTAAACAGATTCATGACAGACGGACTTCATCAGTTGGCCTGGCATGCTTTGATTTTTCTGACTCCTGCTGATGGTAAATCAAGGTGGAACATAAAAATAATAGGCAGATCAGAACTGAATTTTCTTGTTATAGAACTAAAAACCTTTAGTTAAAAATTAATTAAAAATAAATATTATAATTAAAATTTACATAATTTATCTGTTAAAATTGTTATTTTTACTACTTTATTCAAAGGTAGAATACAGATGTGTAAACAATGGAAACTCACACATAAACAACTTTGACAAAACTACAGACATGAGTGTGAACTCATTTGTAAAGGGAAAAGCAGGGGTTCCCATATGCCATAAAATGTTACTGGTGGGTACAAAAATGTGTAGACCCTTAAAGAAGTCGCTCAGTTGTGTCCGACTCTTTGTGACTCCATGGACTGTAGCCTATCAGGCTCCTCCATCCATGGAATTTTCCAGCAAGAGTGCTGTAGTGGATTGCCATTTCCTTCTCCAGGGGATCTTCCCGACCCAGGAATCAAACCCGCGTCTCCCGCATTGCAGGCAGCCGCTTTACTGTTGGAGCTACCAATGACTAGGACATTAGGACAGAGGACTAAGAACTAGGACTAGGACATAAGTAGATCCTTAAGGGACAGACAAAGAAATTTGCAAATCTCCTTTAATTTCTTTTAATATACTATTAAGCTTTTTCATGTCATGGTTATTTGTATCCTCATATGATATACAACTTACAGTTTTCTCTAATTTCCCATGATTTCAATCCCTTCATTGCTATAAATACAAATAGAATTTCTGTATTAAATTGCTATTAGTAAGATAAATGCCATTGGTTAATATTCTTTTAAGAATATAAAAAGCACACCTTAAATTCAATTTTTATAATAGAACAAGTTGGTTTACTCATAACGTATTCATATCTTCTCACAACCATCTGCTGCATTAGGAGCCTCAATACTGGTTTTTTCTGCAAAGAAAAAAAAAGTAACATGAAGGAAATATTTTAGAGCTACTTTCAGATCCAAATTCAAAATCTTGGCTTAAACTGAGGACTCAGTGGGACTTCATTAGAATTGCTACAGAGGATTTGATTGAAAACTCAAAAGAGTTTCTGTATTCCTTCTGCAGAGACAGGTCTGCAGAATTTAGAATAACACCCCTGAGAAGCATTAAGCAACAAATCATGATTTCTCACTTTCCTGTCTCATTTGTTTGAGAAAGTAGTTTTTCTTTCATGAGAGAGGGTAAAAATGAGGCCATTAGTTTCAGTTTTCACTGTCTTCTAGTATTGTGCCAAGCTTAGGTCTCAAGTTTTCAGCTGTGCCTGGGTAGATAAAGAAGTGAGGCTCTTGTAAATAAGATTGGTATTGGGAATTGACATATTAGCAGATAGCATTGTAAATTGATAGATTCCCTATTTAAATTGGGAATACATTGTATACATGTAAATTGATAGATCAAGTTAACCTGTGATCCACAAATCAAATTCTATTACAGTTTCCTCATATCACATCAGTGATGAGGAGCTTGCACACCAAACGCAAAATAGCCTGGCTACCACCCACCTTGCCTTTCCCTTTGTTGGATTCACTGCATCACGCAAAGCTTTTTGTTCTTCTCCTTCTATATTGTGTTGGCTATTCTGAGTCTTTTGCCTCTCTACTTGAACTGTAGAATCAGTTTGTTGATATCCATAAATGTGTTTCTCAGACAACCTAAAACATATTTATTTGAATACTTACGTAGCATTAGTTTTTAATACATTGGTAGAAGGAGCTATAATATTATTTTAAAAATAAAACAAAAAATAGTAGTGGTTAATGGTTACTTTTTTCTCTTTCCAACAATTTTATGATTCTAAAAAATTTCTGCTGTAAACAGGGACGTTTGTATAGGTGAAACAGAAGGTTACTTGCAGTCTGTGATTTGAGGGGCAGGAATCAAGATCATCTTTGAAATAACAGCCTCTAGTTTATCAGTCAGAACTCCTGGAATTCTCTCCTTAGAGGTCCATTTTCTTTGGGAGTTAAGGAGGGAACACTATTAATTTTCTCTATTATTAACACTATTATTAATTTAATTAGTCCTTCAAAGAGGTGAGAGAGGATGTTCTCCAGATTCTTTGAAATCTTTAAAATTATTCTTTTAAATTATTTTAAATAATATTGACAGCTTTTAAAATTATTATTATTAAGACTTAGTTATTAAGAGCAGTTTTTGATTCCCAGCAAAAATGAGGAGAAGATATATAGATTTCTCATACATGCCCTGCTCTCATACATCTATAACTTCCTGGGTTATCAATGTTCAAACTATTGACAGGTTATCAACCTATCAATGAATGGCACATTTGTTACAACTGATGGACCTAAATTGACACATTGTACTCGCCTAAAGTCCATCAGATCAGATCAGATCAGTCGCTCAGTCGTGTCTGACTCTTTGCGACCCCATGAACTGCAGCACGGCAGGCCTCCCTATCCATCACCAGCTCTCGGAGGTCACCCAGACTCACATTCATCGAGTCAGTGATGCCATCCAGCCATCTCATCCTCTGTCGTCCCCTTCTCCTCCTGCCCTCAATCCCTCCCAGCATCAGAGTCTTCTCCAATGAGTCAACTCTTCTCATGAGGTGGCCAAAATACTGGAGTTTCAGCTTGAGCATCATTCCCTCCAAAGAAATCCCAGGGCTGATCTCCTTCAGAATGGACCGGTTGGATCTCCTTGCAGTCCAAGGGACTCTCAAGAGTCTTCTCCAACACCACAGTTCAAAAGCATCTATTCTTCGGCGCTCAGCCTTCTTCACAGTCCAGCTCTCACATCCATACATGACCACAGGAAAGACCATAGCCTTGACTAGGCGAACCTTTGTTGGCAAAGTGATGTCTCTGCTTTTGAATATGCTATCTAGGTTGGTCATAACCTTCCTTCCAAGGAGTAAGCGTCTTTTAATTTCATGGCTGCAGTCACCATCTGCAGTGATTTTGGAGCCCAGAAAAAGAAAGTCTGACACTGTTTCCACTGTTTCTCCATCTATTTCCCATGTAGTGATGGGACTAGATGCCATGATCTTCGTTTTCTGAATGTTGAGCTTTAAGCCAACCTTTTCACTCTCCACTTTCACTTTCATCAAGAGGCTTTTGAGTTCCTCTTCACTTTCTGCCATAAGGGTGGTATAATCTGCATATCTGAGGTTATTGATATTTCTCCCGGCAATCTTGATTCCAGCTTGTGTTTCCTCCAGTCCAGCATTTCTCATGATGTACTCTGCATATAAGTTAAATAAACATGGTGACAATATACAGCCTTGACGTACTCCTTTTCCTATAGATATTTGATTTCTGGTTGGTTGACTCTGCAGATGTGGAACCTGTAAGTATATAGGGCTGACAGTAATAAGGTTCAGAGGTCATGAGGGTGGATCTTCATGATGGGATTTTTGTTGTTCAGTCATTCAGTCATGTCCATCTCTTTGAGATCCCATGGACTGCAGCACACCAGGCTTCCCTGTCCTTCACCATCTCCTGGTGGTTGCTCAAATTCACATCCACTGAGTTGGTGATGCTGTCCAACTATCTTGTCCTCTGTTGTCCCCTTCTCCTCCTTCTTCAGTCTTTCCCAGTGTCAGGGTCTTTTCCAATGAGTCTTCAAATCAGGTAGCTAAAGTTATGAAGCTTCAGCTTCAGCATCAGTTTTTCCAATGAATATTCAGGATTGATTTCCTTTAGGATTGACTGGTTTGATGTCCTTGCAGTCCAAAGGACTCTCAAGAATTTTCTCCAGCACTGCAGTTCTAAAACATCAATTCTTTGGTGCTCAGCCTTTTTTATGGTCAAACTGTCACATCTGTACATGACTACTGGAAAAACCATAGCTTTGACTTTATGGAACTTTGTCAGCCAAGTAATGTCTCTGCTTTTTAATATGCTGTCTAGGTTTGTCATAGCTTTTCTTCAAAAGACCAAGTGTCTTTCAATGTCATGGCTGCAGTTACCAACTGTACTGGAACCCAAAAAAATAAAGTCTGTCACGGTTTCCATTGTTTCCCCATCTATTTGCCATGAAGTGGTGGGATGGGATACTATGATCTTAGTTCATTGAATGTTGAGTTCTAAGCCAGCTTTTTCACTCTCTTCTTTCACCTTCATCAAGGGTCTCTTTATTTAGTTGCTCTTTGCTTTCTGCCGTAATGGTGATGTCAACTTTATATCTGAGGTTGTTGCTATTTTTTCCCAGCAGTCTTGTTTCCAGCTTGTGCTTCATCCAGGCCGGCACTTCTCATGAAGTACTCTACATAGAAGTTAAACAAGCAGGTTGACAATAAACAGCCTTGACATACTCCTTTCCCAATTGTGAACCAGTTCATTGATCCATGTCCATTTCTAACTGTTGCTTCTTGACCTGCATACACATTTCTCAGGATGCAGGTCAATTTGTCTGGTTTTCACATTTCTTAAAGAATTTTTCTCAGTTTGTTGTCATCTATACAGTCAAAGGCTTTCAGTTCAGTTCAGTTCAATCGTTCAGTGGTGTCTGACTCCTTGTGACCCCATGAATCGCAGCTCGCCAGGCCTCCCTGTTCATCACCAACTCCCAGAGTTCACTCAGACTCACGTCCATCGAGTCAGTGATGCCATCCAGCCATCTCATCCTCTGTCGTCCCCTTCTCCTCCTGCCCCCAATCCCTCCCAGCATAAGAGTCTTTTCCAATGAGTCAACCCTTTGCATGAGATGGCCAAAGTACTGGAGTTTCAGCTTTAGCATCATTCCTTCCAAAGAAATCCCAGGGCTAATCTTCAGAATGGACTGATTAGAGTTCCTTGCTGTCCAAGGGACTCTCAAGAGTCTTATCCAACACCACAGTTCAAAAGCATCAATTCTTCAGTGCTCAGCCTTCTTCACAGTCCAACTCTCACATCCATACATGACCACAGGAAAAACCATAGCCTTGACTAGACGGACCTTTGTTGGCAAAGTAATGTCTCTGCTTTTCGGGTAGTCAATGAAACAGAAGTAGATGTTATTCTGAAATTCTCTTGCTTTTTCTGTGATCCAGGGGATATTGGCAATTTTGGTTCCTCTGCCTTTTCTAAATCCAATTTGTACATCTGCAAGCTTTTGGTTCACATACTGTTGAAGTCTAGCTTGGAGGATTTTGAGCATGACATTTCTAGCATATGAAATAAGTGCAATTGTGTGCATTGCTTTGAAGTACATTTCCCTTCTTTGGTATTGGAATGAAAACTGACCTTTTTCAATCCTGTGGCCACTGCTGAGTTTTCCAGATTTGCTGGCATATTGGTTGAGTGCAACATTTTAACAGTATCATCTTTTACGATTTGAAATAACTCAGCTGGAATTCCATCACCTCCACTAGCTTTCTTTGTAGTAATGCTTTCTAAGGCCCACTTAACTTCATATTCCAGGATGTCTGGTTCTAGGTGAGTGATCACACCATCATATTATTCTGGATCATTAGGATCTTTCTTGTATAGTTCTTCTGTGTATTCTTGCCATAGCTTCTTAATACCTTCTGCTTCTGTTAGGTCCATGCCATTTCTGTCCTTTATTGTGACCATCTTTGCATGAAATGTTCCCTATGTATCTCTAATTTTCTTGAAGAGATCTCTAGTCTTTCCCATTCTATTGTTTTCTTCTATTTTTTTTTTTTATTGTTCACTTAGGAAGGCTTTCTTCTCTCTTTTTGCTGTTCTTTGGAACTCTGCATTCAGAGGGGTAATAAGGATAAGTAATCCTTTGCCTTTAGCTTCTCTTCTTTTCTCAGCTATTTGCAAGGCTCCACAGACAGCCATTTTGCCTTTTTGCATTTCTTTTTCTTGAGGATGGTCTTAATCACTGCCTCCTGCTCAATGTTACGAACCTCTGTCCATAGTTCTTATAAGGGATTAGTGCCATTATAAGAGACACCATAGATATCATCTTGATCTCTACCTCTCTCTACTATGTGAAGACACTGAGAATTTGACTGTATTCAAGATAGGAAGCATCTTCACCAGGAACCAGTCATACTGGCACTCTGATTTTAGACTTGCAGCCTCCAGATTGGTGTGAATATAAATGTATATTGTTTAAGCCACCTTGGATGTGGTATTTTGTTATGGCAGCCAGAGCTGCCTAAGACGCAAATAGAGATTTAATGATGCTTTGGAGCATAGGGCTGAATAGATCTGAGCCCTGTAGGGCCTGCTCCTGCAACTTGCTTTAAAAAAAAATAAGAAAACAACAACAAAAAAAAGCCCTAGAAGTCATCTTTATTTCTTGGATTCCTAAAGGAAACATACAGCTGCATTCCAGGACATAATAAATTAGTTGCCTTTCTGTACAATTAATTGTAGACTCTATGGATATTGCATTTTTCTTCCTGGCCCCTGGAAAACCAGTTCTTCGGCTATTGTCATCAGTATTCTCCGACTGGACACTTGTTCAGAGCCCTAACTTCGATTTATGCACCAGTGATCCACCAGACCACAGGCTTCCATATTGACTTGACCACATTTAATTATCTTGTACACATAATTGATAGAGGCTAAGGAAGTATCCCTCACTATTTCAAAAATGTGTACATGTACAACTTGGAGTAGCTTATTGCAAAGCTTATACAAGGTCTCAGTCAAAATAAATGTTAATCATTCATCAAATGTATTATTAGATCCACTGCTTTATTTTCTATTTGAGGAGAACTGCAGGCACAAACAATAGCAAAAATTGTGTCTTTGATGGGTATGAGTAAAAACTAAATTAAGTGGCTGGATAAAAGATTCAATCTGGATTAACATTTATTATGACTCACATTTTGATCCATGTATGGAGTCAATGGCATAATGTTGTTCAATTGCTCAGTCATGCCCAACCCTTTGTGACCCCACATGGATTGCAGCATGCCAGGCTTCCTTGTCCTCTACTATTTCTCAAAGCTTTCTCAAACTCATGTCCATTGAATCAGTGATACCATCCAACCATTTCATCCTCTGTTATCCCCTCCTCCTCCTGGCTTCAATCTTTTCCAGCATCAGAGTCTTTTCCAATGAGTCAGCAAAGTATTGGAGCTTTAGCTTCAGCATCAGTTTTTCCAATGAATATTCAGGATTGATTTCCTTTAAGATTAAAATACATGTGCTAAAACTAAACAGGGTGAAAGAACGTGTAAAATTGAAAGTTGATCAGTCATGTCTGATTCTTTGTGACCCCATGGACTGTAGCCTGCCAGTCCATGAAATTCTCTGGGCAAGAATACTGGGGTGGGTTGCCATTTCCTTCCCCAGGGGATCTTCCTGACCCAGGGATCGAACCCAGGTCTTTTGCCTTGTGGGCAGACTCTACCATCTGAAACACCAGGGAATACCTGCTAAAATAAAAGATTTAACTAGATGGAGAGTTTCTTAAATAATAGCTGAATGTTCAGGATACAGTAAATTTTCATTCCCCATATCAAGGACCAAGTAGGATCACAACCTATGTGAGGAAAGAGAATCAACTGATGCCAACATTAAGATGAATGAGATGCTGGAATTATTTGACAAATATTATAAGAAATATAAGAAATATGTAAAAATGTATTTATAACCAATTATAAATTCTCTTGAATCAAAAAATAGAAAATATTACCAGATAAATAAAAATTATAAAGAGGAATTAAATTGAAACTACAAAAATACAGTAAGAAAAATTAAAAACTCATGAATGAGTTTAATAATGGGGTGGAGATAACAGAGGGTAAATTAGCAAACTTGAGGACAGAATAATAGAACTTATCAAATCTACATAGCAGAGAAAATAGACTGAAAAAAAGAGACAGAAGCAGAGTCTTACGGAATAATTGCAAATGATCCAATATTCATATTGTCAGAGTCCCAGAAGTAGAATATAAAAAGTGGGACTGAAAGAGTATTTGAAGAAATAGTAGGTAAAATTCCCCAAATTTGGTGAAAGACATAAACCTATAGATGTAAGAATCTGAGTGATCCCCAAATGGTTAAACCTGAGGAGGTACATGCCAATAAATATCTTATTTAAAAATTTAAAATTGAAGATTAAAAAAAAAAAAGAACTATAGAGAAATGGAATTACCTATTCAGTTCAGTTCAGTCACTCAGTCGTGTCTGACTCTTAGTGACCCCATGAATTGCAGCTCGCCAGGCCTCCCTGTTCATCACCAACTCCTGGAGTTCACTGAGACTCACGTCCATCGAGTCAGTGATGCCATCCAGCCATCTTATCCTCTGGCGTCCCCTTCTCTTCCTGGCCCCAATCCCTCCCAGCATGAGTCTTCTCCAAAGAGTCAACTCTTCGCATGAGGTGGCCAAAGTACTGGAGTTTCAGCTTTAGCATCATTCCTTCCAAAGAAATCCCAGGGCTAATCTCCTTCAGAATGGACTGGTTGGATCTCCTTGCAGTCCAAGGGACTATACGGAAAGTAATTTTTGAATTAATGATAAAATAGATGAAAATAAAAGGATGCTTAAAGATACACCATTAAGTACTAATAAAAAATTAAGAATACCTATATTAATACCTGCAAAAGTAGATTTCACAGAAGATAAAATTACCAGAGACAAAAGGTAGATATTACATAATGAGCAAATGATAAATCCACAAGGAAAGACTCAGTGATTCTAAATGTTTAGAACGTTCCTTAACACTATTTCAAAAGTAAACTCAAATTGCTTCGGACTATCTCAAATTTCAAATCACCACCTGATTTAAATATTCTCCTGTTTGTCCTCATAAAAGTCATGGTCACTTTTTCTTTGACACTATAATTGTTTTTGTGAAAATTTTTATGAAAGGCATACATACAAATGATAATGTCTTTTGTACAACTATGAAAAAGCAAAGAATATACATAGGTTGTGGAAAATTTGTATTTACTTTCTGCTTTTACATGCACATTACTTGTAGACTTATCCAGAACACTAGTTTTTAGAGCCTAGCGCATTAGGTGTCAAAATCTTGGGTTTGTGTACATTTTAACCTGAGGGCAAGCTAGCTGGAATCTGCCCCTTTTTTGCATCCCTCCCAATCTGCTCACCAATACCCAGGGTGACCATAATACTGGTCCAAGGCAATGGTACTTTTGGATAGCACTCACTGCTTTTAACTGAAGGTCTGGCAGAGACTTAAATGCAGAATCTGGTATTTTGGCTCATGTACTCATGTCTTGAATTAAAAAGAAAGAGAAGGGTTGTGTTTTTTTTTTTGCCTAGTACAAATTATATCTTCTTATTTCTATCATCTAATTCCATCAGCTACCAGTTGATGGGTTTGCTTGGTGCAACTCATGTTACTACATTTAATTTTACCACTCAGCATTATTTAATTAATATTAATTCTTAATGAACATATTTGACTTATAAAGTCAGAAACTTTGAAATTGTAAATAACTGCTTTTCTTTTTTTCTATAGCCTCTTTTATATCTTTGCCAGTCAGTTATTAGTTAAGACTTTTTTCCTTTGTATCACAAGTCTTCTGTGTTTTAGGATATGTGTCATAAATTACATTAGCCATTCTCCACTTTGCTGGTTTTAATATTACTCTGTGGGTACTTAGTCTTTTAAATGTTCCAGAGAAGTCATCATTTTTCATTTTGATTTGTTGGAGGTGAAATCCATTTACTGAATGAAAAGCCATTCTCAAGTCACAACATTTTCTTTGTTCTGCTTGTTCAGTTTTGTTACAATAGACAGTAGCAAAAATTTAGAATGTTCTGTACACCAAATAATTAAATTAAAGAAAAATGCTGATAAGAAAAATAATTTGAAGTTAAATAATCTGAAGTTCTTCATTAAGAAAAATAATTTGAAGTTTAGTAATCTGAAGTTTTTAATTAAGATATAAAAGTTAAGCATGACAATGAAGATTGTTTCAAATATGCTTAAAAACATCATGATGTCAATGTGATTTGGTGGGCCAAAATATAAGGTTTAAAATTAATATGAAACAGATTCCTTCACCTGGTATTTTTTTTTTATTTCAAAAGATAGTTAATGTGCAATTTATCTTCTTCAAAAAATATTAGAATTAGAAAGAAAAAGATTTCAAAAAAATGATGTTAAATATCTTTGTGATTATTTTCTTTTTTTAACTTTTTATTTTTTTTTAAATTAATTAATTAATTTATTTTTTACTTTACAATATTGTATTGGTTTTGCCATACATCAACATGCATCCACCACGGGTGTACACGTGTTCCCCATCCTGAACCCTCCCTCGCACCTCCTTCCCCATACCATCCCTCTGGGTCATCCCAGTGTGATTTTTTTTCATGGCAATGTTTTCATTAAAGGTCAAATATCACAGTGTTTTATCTAAACAAATATACTTCTAAAGAGATTATTTTGTTTCTATGTACAAACAAGTGTTCTTAGTTTGTGAACTCTTTGTTAATGTGCATTATAAAGAATGAAGAACCCCTTTCAGCTGATTCAGTATCTGGTGTGCAACTTCAGCCACTAACAAACATCATTTAGCATTAGACTGACTTTAAATTATACCAAGAAAAAATTAATATTAAGGGTATTATCAGTTCAGTGAAAAATAAATTGACTTAGTAAAGAAATATTGTATAAATATGAACATGATGTATCAGTTTGAAATATTTTTATTAAAGTTGTTCATTTTAAGGAAAAATTATAGGATACTTCAATAAATAGTATTTTAATCAATTCTGCAATGATATGAGTAATTTCTAAAAACAGATAATGTAAGGTTTTAGGTTTACTTCCCTGAAAAGCCATTTATTTAGCTATGTCATAACTGGGTGATTAGGTGGCATAGGTTTATCATTAGTTAAAAGAACCACATACCCTCTTTTTCAAGTAAAAAATTAAAAATACATATATTGTATATATACATATATATATGTTATATCTATATATAACATACATATATGCATATATCACTAAATGGGAAATAGATGGAGAAACAGTGGAAACAGTGTCAGACTTTATTTTTTGGGGCTCCAAAATCACTACAGATGGTGACTGTAGCCATGAAATTAAAAGACGCTTACTCCTTGGAAGGAAAGTTATGACCAACCTAGATAGCATATTCAAAAGCAGAGACATCACTTTGCCAACAAAGGCTCGTCTAGTCAAGGCTTTGGTTTTTCCTGTGGTCATGTATGGATGTGAGAGCTGGACTGTGAAGAAGGCTGAGCACCGAAGAATTGATGGTTTTGAACTGTGGTGTTAGAGAAGACTCTTGAGAGTCCCTTGGACTGCAAGGAGATCCCACCAATCCATTCTGAAGGAGATCAGCCCTGGGATTTCTTTGGAAGGAATGATGCTAAAGCTGAAAGTCCAGTATTTTGGCCACCTCATGTGAAGAGTTGACTCATTGGAGAAGATTCTGATGCTAGGAGGGATTGGGGGCAGGAGGAGAAGGGGACGTCAGAGGATAAGATGGCTGGATGGTATCACTGACTCTATGGATGTGAGTCCCAGTGAACTCCGGGAGTTGGTGATAGACAGGGAGGCCAGGTGTGCTGCAATTCATGGGGTCGCAAAGAGTCGGACACAACTGAGCGACTGATCTGATCTGATATCTATATATATTTAAAAATATTTTGGCCCACACCACATGGCACGTGGGAATTTGTTCCCCCAACCAGTGTTCAAACTCATGACCCCTGCATTGGAAGTGGAGAGTCTTAACAATTAGACCTCCAGGGAAGTCTCAAATAGAAAATTATATTTTTATAGCTAATCCATATTTCTCATATTTGGTGACTTTGGATCTTGATTGATCTTTATATGTATATCATTGAAATATAATTTTTACAAAATCCATTTAGTTCCTAGATGAGTAATTTCAGTTCCCTGATTGCTTCATTCTTTCTTCCCTTTATATGGAATTATACTGTCTGCTCTTTCCAACTTGACTGTCTCCTACCACAACCCTCTTCTGAGACTATTTTAAAGTAACATCCCTTTCCTATCTCCATTAATGGCCACAATACCACATTGCAATACCTTGTTTATTTGTCTGCGCATGTGTTTAGGAAGATCCCCTGGAGAAGGAAATAGCAATCCACACGTGCATTCTTGCCTGGAGAACCCCACGGAGAGAGGAGCCAAGCAGGCTGTAGTTCATGGGGTTGCAATGAGTCAGACTCGACTGAGCAAATTAGAACAGTGTGTGTGCATGCTTAGTCACCAGTTGTGTTCAACTCTGCATTGTCACAGACTGTAGCTGCCAGGCTTTTCTCTTCATGGAATTTTCCAGGTAAAAATACTGGAGCATGTTGCCATTTCCTATTCCAGGAGATCTTCCCAACCCAGGAATCAAACATGTATCTCTTGTACCTCCTGCATTGGCAGGCAAACTCTTTACCACTGTTCCAGGTTGGGAAGCCCCACTTATTTGTCTAGGTTGAACTATATAGACCTCACCAGTGTAATAAGAACTGACACATAATAACAACTCCATAAGTATTTGTGTAATGAACGAGACTTTGAAATAAATACTTCAGACTGTTGCTGAACCACTTTTATTTTGAATAAAGCTGAGTGAAATCCTTCAACCCTACAAATACACATGAAGGTAGAAATAAAAGGAATGAACAGTCATGGATATCATGCTGGAATGTGCTAGGCAACAATCCAGATTCTTTGCATACAATATCATAGAGAAAAGCATCAATAATTCTAAAACCCACCTTTAATAAATGAATAAATGGGTAATAGTCTCAGTGTAATTAATTACTAATCTCACCTCTCCCTTACCCAATTCTTGTACACTAATCTCTAAAAAAGACACTCAAATCTATAAAGTGGAAGGCAAAAATAAAGTCATCATGTCAAAAACATACAAATAAAAGATTCTTGGGATAATGTATATGTTGAAAATGATTTCCTGTCCTATGGTAATATATGAAACTATGTCCTTCTCATACATATTAAATCATGATTGTAATAGTGTAATACATGTATTTGTGATGGATAAAATTCTGAGATGTAGTTGCCAATGAATGTAGAGGAGACTCGGAGCAGTCTAGAAAATATTGGGGCTTTTTTGGCTGTACTCACATAACCTCTATACAAGAGAGCCGGTGTTACCTGTATTTTGACTTGCTATTATTTTTGTTTGTATGTAGTTTTCTGGTTAACCAGCCTCCTTATACTTCTACCCTATGTCAGATTTCAAATTGTTAGAGAAAAGCAAATCATATTTTTTATTTCTCTTATCAATTTCAATATTTTTTCTGTAGCAGAAATGAAGTTGCTGACCCACAATTATCAGTTAAAATTAATTGTTTTATTCCTAGTGATGTTTTTTGTTGATCCAATACACATTCTCACGTTTTGATTAGCAACACATTAACAAACACAAGCATACAAATGCGGTGGCTTTGCATGTAGATCAGGAGACCATAGAATGAAGAAGCATATCCGTGGCTACAGAGATATATAGACGTATAATCTGGATTGAGCTTAGTTAGCAGAGGATGGGAGCCAGGGAAACTAAATAGCATACACTCTGGTCATAGCTATGCCTAATAAAAACTGATGAATCACTTACTAATTTGTATAAGTCTATGATAAGCTTGTACTTTTATGCTTTTATACCGTTCATGAGGTTCTCATAGGAAGTATACTGTGGTGGTGTGCCATTCCCTCCTCCTGTGGATCATGTTTTGTCAGAACACTTTGCTAGGACCTGTCCATCTTGGGTGGCCCTACAAAGCATGGCTCATAGCTTCATTGAGTTACACAAGCCCCTTTGCCACAAGGCAGTGATCCATGAAGGGGATGAATGAGGCAGGGCAAAGGCTAACTTAATTCTGCCAGGAGAATGCACTGGTCATAGCAAAACCCCTTTTTCAATAACACAAAAGACAACTTTACACATGGACATCATCAAATCATCAATAACAAAATCAAACTGATTACATCCTTTGTAGCCCAAGATGGAGAAGATGTATACAGTCAGCAAATATAAGACCTGGATCTGACTGTGGCTCAGATCATCAGCTTCTCATAGCAAAATTCAGACTTAAACTAAAGAAAGCAGGGAAAGCCACTAGGCCAGCCAGGTACAACTTAAATCATACCACTAATGGATATGCAGTGGAGGTAATGGATAGATTCAAGGGATTAGATCTAGTTAACAGTGTGCTGGAAGAACTATGGATGGTCTGTAATATTGTACAGGAGACAGTGAACAAAACCATCCCAAAGAAAAAGAAAAGCAAGAAGGCAAAGTGTTATCTGAGGAGGCTTTATAAATAGCTGAAGAAGGAATAGAAGTGTAAAGCAATAGAGAAATGACAAGGCACATCCAACTAAATGCAGAATTCCAAAGAATATTGCGAGGAGAGACAAGAAGGCCTTCTTCAATGAATAGTGCATAAAACTAGAAGAAAACAACAGAAGGGGAAAGACTAGAGATCTCTTCAGGAAAATTGAAAATATCAAGGGAGCATTTTGCCCAAAGATGGGCATAATAAAGAATAGAAATGGTAGAGACCTAATAGAAGCAGAAGAGATCCAGAAGAGATGGAAAGAATACACAGAAGAACTGTACTAAAAAGATCTTAATGAATAGGATTACTATGATGGTGTGATAGTCACCCAGAACCAGATATTCTGGAGTGCGAAGTCAAGTGGTTAGGAAGCACTGCTGTTAATAAAGCTAATGGATGCCATGGAATTCCAGTAGAGCTATTTAAAATCCTAAAGGATAATGCTATCAAGGTGTTGCATTCAATATGTCAGCAAATCTGGAAGACCCAGCAGTGGCCAGAGGACTAGAAAAGGTCAATCCTTATCTAATTCTCAAGAAGGATAGTACTAAAGAATGTGCTAACCATCAGACAATTGCACTCATCTCCCATGCCAGTAAGATCATGCTTAAAATCTTGTATGCTAGGCTTCAGCATTATGTGAACCAAGAACTTCCAAATGTCCATGTTGGATTTATAAAAGGCAGAGGAACCAAAGATCAAATTGCTAACATTTGCGGGATCACAGAGAAAGCAAGGAAATCTCAGAAAAACATCTAGCACTGTTTCATCGACTATGCTAAAACCTTTGACCATGTGGATCATAACAAACCGTGGAAAGCTCTTAAAAGAGGAAGGGAATACCAGACCATCTTATCTGTCTCCTGAGAAAACTCTCTGTGGATCAAGAAGCAACAGTTAGACTGCTGTATGGAACAACTAATTGTTTCAAGATTGAGAAAGGAGTATGATAGGGCTGTCTGCTGTTGCTCTGTTTGTTTAACCCATATGCTGAGCACATCTTGAGAAATGCCAGACTAGATGAGTTACTAGCTGAAATCAAGACAGCTGGGAGAAACATCAATAACCTCAGATATGTGGATAACACCACTATAATGGCAGATAGTGAAGAGAAACTAAAGAGCTTCTTGATAAAGGTGAGAGGAGAGTGAAAGAACCGGCATAAAACTAAATATTAAAAAACATAAGATCATGGCATCCAGCCCCATTTTTTCCCTTTTTTCTTAGTTGCTTCAGTCGTGTCCGACTCTGTGTGACCCCATAGACGGCAGCCCACCAGAGTCCCCCGTCCCTGGGATTCTCCAGGCAAGAACACTGGAGTCAGTTGCCATTTCCTTCTCACATAAGATCATGGCATCCAGCCGCATTACTTCATGGCAAATAGAAGGGGTGGAAGTAGTGACAGATTTCTTCTTCTTGGGGTCTAAAATCGCTGCAGACTGACTGCAGCCATGATATCAGAAGATGACTGCTTTGTGGTAGGAAAGCAATGACAAACCTAGACAGTGTGTTGAAAAGCAGAGACACACTCTGTTCAGAAAGGTCCATATAATCAAGGATATGGTCTTCCCAGCGGTCACATGTGGTTGTGAGAGCTGGACTGTAAAGAAGGCAGAGTGCCAAAGAATTGATGCCTTTGAAATGTAGTGCTGGAGAAGACTCCTGAGAGTCCCTTGGACAGCAGTGAGATCAAATCAGTCAATCTTAAGGGAAATCAACCCTGAATATTAGTTGGAAGGACTGATGCTGAAATTGAAGCTCCAGTAGTTTGGTCATCTGATGTAAACTGCTGACTCACTGGAAAAGTCTCTGATGCCGGGAAAGATTGCAGGCAGAAGGATAAGAGGACATCAGATGATGAAATGGCTAGATGGCATCACTGATACAATGGACATGAACTTGGGTAAACTTTGGGACATGGTATAGGACAGGGAGGCCTGGTGTGCTTCAGTCCATGGGATCGCAAAGAGTCGGAAACAACTAGTGACTGAGCACCAACAACAATGCTAAGTTTAGGACTATAGAGTAGAGGGCAATATTATAGAATTGTGCTGTGATATTAATAAATATTTAGAATTATACAATTAATAAGAAATAAAAAAGCATTCTCATTTTCCTTTAATCTTGCTTAAAGGAAAAGTAACCTCCATGTTGGTTGGTACATATATTTTTTTTTCTAAAAATTTATTACGTCTCAGTTAAAGAACAATTAGGACAGCATGTTAGTCTGACCAGAGTTTAAAACACACTCCTTGTGTTTAGCATATTTCTAGTTCAATGCATGCATGAATGTCCTTTGAAAGGATTACAGAGAAACCCAGGTTGTTAAATGAGGTTCCTGCCATAAAGCAGCACATCCCCTAACCTCCAATAGGTTCTTTAAATATTTTCTTTAGGTCATTGTACAAAACATCAGATCAGATCAGATCAGTCACTCAGTCGTGTCCAACTCTTTGCGACCCCATGAACCGCAGCACGCCAGGCCTCCCTGTCCATCACCAGCTCCCGGAGGTCACTCAGACTCACATCCATCGAGTCAGTGATGCCATCCAGCCATCTCATCCTCTGTCGTCCCCTTCTCCTCCTGCCCTCAATCCCTCCCAGCATCAGAGTCTTCTCCAATGAGTCAACTCTTCGCATGAGGTGGCCAAAATACTGGAGTTTCAGCTTTAGCATCGTTCCTTCTAAAGAAATTCCAGGATTGATCTCCTTCAGAATGGACTGGTTGGATCTTCTTGCAGTCCAAGGGACTCTCAAGAGTCTTCTCCAACACCACAGTTCAAAAGCATCAATTCTTCAGCACTCAGCCTTCTTCACAGTCCAACTCTCACATCCATACATGACCACAGGAAAGACCATAGCCTTGACTAGGCGAACCTTTGTTGGCAAAGTAATGTCTCTGCTTTTCAATATGCTATCTAGGTTGGTCATAACTTTCCTTCCAAGGAGTAAGCGTCTTTTAATTTCATGGCTGCAGTCACCATCTGCAGTGATTTTGGAGCCCAGAAAAATAAAGTCTGACACTGTTTCCACTGTTTGCCCATCTATTTCCCATGTAGTGATGGGACGGGATGCCATGATCTTCGTTTTCTGAATGTTGAGCTTTAAGCCAACCTTTTCACTCTCCACTTTCACTCTCATCAAGAGGCTTTTTAGCCCCTCTTCACTTTCTGCCATAAGGGTGGTGTCATCTGCATATCTGAGGTTATTGATATTTGTCCCAGCAATCTTGATTCCAACTTGTGTTTCTTCCAGTCCAGCATTTCTCATGATGTACTCTGCATATAAGTTAAATAAACATGGTGACAATATACAGCCTTGACATTCTCCTTTTCCTATTTGGAACCAGTCTGTTGTTCCATGACCAGTTCATAAAGTTATGGAAATCTGAATGCTAGGAAGCAGTTGATGAAAAATGGAAAAAACAGAGGGATGTAAGTATAAATGTACTGTTTATAACAAATGTTACACATGGTTTCCAAATGGATTTTTCATAGAACATGAAATTATATGAAAACTGCTTCCAAATTGTTTGAAATTATTATTTGAGCTCAGATGCCAGCTCAACAGATTATACTCGGAAAAAACAATTATTTGTGTGTTAATTCCTTCCTTTTTGTAACTGACAATTCTGATTCAAGATTTCAACAAATAGGACTTTAGAAGAAAATAGTCTCTAAAGTGTAAACTATAAAATACTATCTATAAAAAAACAAATCAATCTTTTAAAATAATTCTCCTTCTAGCACACTGTTGCTTAATCTGTAAGAGCCCAAATTTCTCTGTTGATCATTTCCCATTTTTGCAGTTAATCACAATGGTAATTGTTGTTACTTATAAGAATTAGAAGTAAACAAAAATGTCTATGATTTTTTTATGAACTTATTTATGAAATCATCAATGATAGTCATTTATTGATTTGAGACTCCTTAGAACTGAAAGCAAGCTAGGGAAAGTAGACTTCTTGAGCAATCAAAAATATTAATTCTCTGGGTCACCCCAGTGCACCAGCCTCAAGTATCCTGTATCCTGCATCGAACCTGGACTGGTGATTCATTTCTTCTATGACATGACCCAGAAGGATGGTACAGGGAGGGAGGTGGGAGGGGGGTTCAAGATGGGGAACACATGTACACCCGTGGCGGATTGATGTTGATGTTTGGCAAAACCAATACAATATTGTAAAGTAATTAGCTGCCAATTAAAATAAATAAATTTATCATAAATGGATGTTGAACTTTGTCAAAGGCTTTCTCTGCATCTATTGAGATAATCATATGGTTTTTATTCTTCAGTTTGTTAATGTGGTGTATTACGTTGATTGATTTGCGGATATTGAAGAATCCTTGCATCCCTGGGATAAAGCCCACTTGGTCATGGTGTATGATCTTTTTAATGTATTGTTGGATTCTGATTGCTAGAATTTTGTTAAGGATTTTTGCGTCTATGTTCATCAGTGATATTGGTCTGTAGTTTTCTTTTTTTGTGGGATCTTTGTCAGGTTTTGGAATTAGGGTGATGGTGGCCTCATAAAATGAGTTTGGAAGTTTGCCTTCCTCTGCAATTTTCTGGAACAGTTTGAGTAGGATAGGTGTTAGCTCTTCTCTAAATTTTTGGTAGAATTCAGCTGTGAAGCCGTCTGGGCCTGGGCTTTTGTTTGCTGGGAGATTTCTGATTACAGTTTCAATTTCCGTGCTTGTGATGGGTCTGTTAAGATTTTCTATTTCTTCCTGATCCAGTTTTGGAAAGTTGTACTTTTCTAAGAATTTGTCCATTTCTTCCACATTGTCCATTTTATTGCCATATAATTGCTGATAGTAGTCTCTTATGATCCTTACACTAATAACGAGAAAATAGAAAGAGAAATTAAGAAAACAATTCCATTCACCATTGCAATGAAAACAATAAAATACTTAGGAATATATCTTCCTAAAGAATCTAAAGACCTATATTTAGAAAACTATAAAACACTGCTGAAAGAAATTAAAGAGGACACTAATAGATGGAGAAATATACCATGTTCGTGGATTGGTAGAATCAATATAGTGAAAATGAGTATACTACCCAAAGCAATTTATAGATTCAATGCAATCCCCATCAAGCTACCAACAGTATTCTTCACAGAGCTAGAACAAATAATTTCTCAATTTGTATGGAAATACAAAAAACCTCGAATAGCTAAAGCTATCTTGAGAAAGAAGAACGGAACTGGAGGAATCAACCTGCCTGACTTCAGGCTCTACTATAAAGCTACAGTCATCAAGACAGTATGGTACTGGCACAAAGACAGAAATATAGATCAATGGAACAAAATAGAAAGTCCAGAGATAAATCCACGCACATATGGCCACCTAATCTTTGACAAAGGCGGCAAGAATATGCAATGGATTAAAGACAATCTTTTTAACAAATGGTGCTGGGAAAACTGGTTGAACACTTGTAAAAGAATGAAACTAGAACACTGTCTAACACCATACACAAAAATAAACTCAAAATGGATTAAAGAGCTAAATATAAGACCAGAAACCATAAAACTCCTAGAGGAAAACATAGGCAAAACACTCTCTGACTTACATCACAGCAGGATCCTCTATGACCCACCTCCCAGAATATCGGAAATAAAATAAAAAATGAACAAATGGGACCTAATCAAACTTAAAAAGCTTCTGCACAACAAAGGAAACTATAGGCAAGCTGAAAAGACAGCCTTCAGAATGGGAGAAAATAATAGCAAATGAAGCAACAGACAAACAACTAATCTCAAAAATATACAAGCAACTTCTACAGCTCAATTCCAGAGAAATAAACGACCCAATCAAAAAATGGGCCAAAGAACTTAATAGACATTTCTCCAAAGAAGACATACAGATGGCTAACAAACACATGAAAAGATGCTCAACATCACTCATTATCAGAGAAATGCAAATCAAAACCACTATGAGGTACCATTACACGCCAGTCAGAATGGCTGCGATCCAAAAATCCACAAGCAATAAATGCTGGAGAGGGTGCGGAGAGAAGGGAACCCTCTTACACTGTTGGTGGGAATGCAAACTAGTACAGCCACTATGGAGAACAGTATGGACATTCCTCAAAAAACTGGGAATAGAACTGCCTTATGACCCAGCAATCCCACTGCTGGGCATACACACTGAGAAAACCAGAATTGAAAGAGGCACGTGTACCCCATTGTTCATAGCAGCACTGTTTACAATAGCCAGGACGTGGAAGCAACCTAGATGTCCATCCGCAGATGAATGGATAAGCAAACTGTGGTACATATACACGATGGAGTATTACTCAGCCATTAAAAAGAATACATTTGAATCAGTTCTAATGAGGTGGATGGAACTGGAGCCTATTATACAGAGTGAAGTAAGCCAGAAAGAAAAACACAAATACAGTATACTAACGCATATATATGGAATTTAGAAAGATGGTAACAATCACCCTGCTTATGAGACAGCAAAAGAGACACTGATGTATAGAACAGACTTTTGGACTCTGGGACTGGGAGAGGGTGGGACGATTGGGGAGAATAGCATTGAAATATGTATAATATCATATCTGAAACGAGTCAGTCCAGGTACGATGCCCTATAACAGATGCCTGGGACTGGAGCACTGGGATGAACTGGAGGGATGGTGTGGGACGGGGGTAGCGAGGAGGGTTCAGGATGGGGAACACGTGTATTCTGGTGGCGGATCCATCTCGATGTATAGTAAAAGTAATACAATATTGTAAAGTTAAGAAAAATTAAAATAATAATAATAATAATAATAAAATAATAATAAAAAATAAAATAAATAAATTTAAATTAAAAAAGAAAAATAAAAATATTAATTCTAATTACAGCATTATGAATAATTTTTCATGAGAGTTGGTAAATTTTATTAGTGATACAATTTTTTTCTCCCTGTTATATTGATGAAAGATTGTTTACCATTATATTATCTTTTCTTTATCTGTGTGTGTGCATTTATTAGTGCTCGGTGGAGTCCAACTTTTTGCAATCCCATGGTCTGTAGCCTGCTCCTCCGTCCATGGGATTTACTAGGCAAGAATACAGGAGTGGGTAGCCATTTCTTTCTCCAGGGGATTTTCCTGACCTAGGGATTGAACTGGGGAAGGCAGTGGCACCCCACTCCAGTACTCTTGCCTGGAAAAATCCCAACGACAGAGGAGCCTGGTAGGCTGCAGTCCATGGGGTCACTGCTAAGAGTCAGACACGACTGAGTGACTTCACTTTCGCTTTTCACTTTCATGCATTGGAGAAGGCAACGGCAACCCACTCCAGTGTTCTTGCCTGGAGAATCACAGGGATGGGGAGCCCGGTGAGCTGCTGTCTATGGACTCGCACAGAATCGGACATGACTGAAGCAATGCAGAAGCAGCAGCAGCAGCAGCAGCAGGGATTGAACCCGGGTCTCCTGAACTGCAGGTGAATTCTTTTCCATCTGACCCACCTGGGAACCCTATGTGCATGTAGGGTGGAACTAAAGGTGACAGAGGTGGATTTAAAGGCTCAGGCCAGTTCTTCAATTATGGCTATCTAAAAGAATCTTCAGACTGTGTTGATACATGTCTCTATTGATTTCTATTTTGGAAGATAGACAGGTCAAGAGAAGAGAGGTGAGCAGCAAGTCACAAATCTGGCCTTTCAATTCAAAATTAAGGTAATTTAGTAAAGGAAGTTTGTGTATCTATTCAAAGGAAATGTGTATCTAGAGGGAAGTTTACTCTTATAGGATTGTGATTTTTCGGCTTCATTTTTTAATATTCAAAATAACATTATAGCCAATATCACAAATGGGGCATACAATCAGATCAGATCAGGCACTCAGTCGTGTCCGACTCTTTGCGACCCCATGAACTGCAGCACGCCAGGCCTCCCTGTCCATCACCAGCTCCCGGAGGTCACTCAGACTCACATCCATTGAGTCAGTGATGCCATCCAGCCATCTCATCCTCTGACGTCCCCTTCTCCTCCTGCCCCCAATCCCTCCCAGCATCAGAGTCTTCTCCAATGAGTCAACTCTTTGCATGAGGTGGCCAAAATACTGGAGTTTCAGCTTTAGTATCATTCCTTCCAAAGAAATTCCAGGATTGATCTCCTTCAGAATGTTCTGGTTGGATCTCCTTGCAGTCCAAGGGACCCTCAAGAGTCTTCTCCAACACCACAGTTCAAAAGCATCAATTCTTCGGTGCTCAGCCTTCTTCATAGTCCAGCTCTCACATCCATACATGACCACAGGAAAGACCATAGCCTTGACTAGGCGAACCTTTGTTGGCAAAGTGATGTCTCTGCTTTTGAATATGCTATCTAGGTTGGTCATAACTTTCCTTCCAAGGAGTAAGCGTCTTTTAATTTCATGGCTGCAGTCACCATCTGCAGTGATTTTGGAGCCCAGAAAAATAAAGTCTGACACTGTTTCCACTGTTTCTCCATCTATTTCCCATGAAGTGATGGGACCAGATGCCATGATCTTCATTTTCTGAATGTTGAGCTTTAAGCCAACCTTTTCACTCTCCACTTTCACTTTCATCAAGAGGCTTTTGAGTTCCTCTTCACTTTCTGCCATAAGAGTGGTGTCATCTGCATATCTGAGGTTATTGATATTTCTCTCAGCAATCTTGATTCCAACTTGTGTTTCTTCCAGTCCAGCATTTCTCATGATGTACTCTGCATATAAGTTAAATAAACATGGTGACAATATACAGCCTTGATGTACTCCTTTTCCTATTTGGAACCAGTCCGAATATACAATATATTTGTATATTTATCAAAAATCACTAAGTATATTACTTTACTATTTTATAAATGAATCATAGTTGATAGGTTTCAGAATGTGTTAAAGTCACTTCAGGTCAGTTCAGTTGCTCAGTCTTGTCCATCCAACACTTTGCGACCCCATGAACCGCAGCACGCCAGGCCTCCTTGTCCATCACCAACTCCCGGAGTTTACCCAAACTCATGTGCATTGAGTCAATGATGGCATCCAACCATCTCATCGTCTGTCATCTCCTTCTCCTCCTGCCTTCAATCCCTTCCAGCATCAGGGTCTTTTTTAATGAGTCAGCTCTTCACATCAGGTGGCCAAAGCATTGCAGTTTCAGCTTCAGCATCAGTCCTTCCAATGAACACTCAGGACTGATCTCCTTTAGGATGGACTGGTTGGATCTCCTTGCAGTCCAAGGAACTCTCAAAAGTCTTCTCCAACACCACAGTTCAAAAGCATCAATTCTTCGGCACTCAGCTTTCTTCACAGTCCAACTCTCACGTCCATACATGACCACAGGAAAAACCATAGCCTTGACTACATGGACCTTTGTTGGCAAAGTAATGTCTCTGCTTTTCAATATGCTATCTAGGTTGGTCATAACTTTCCTTCCAAGGAGTAAGCGTCTTTTAATTTCATGGTTGCAATCACCATCTGCAGTGATTTTGGAGCCCCCCAAAATAAAGTCTGACACTGTTTCGACCATTTCCCCATCTATTTCCCATGAAGTGATGGGACCAGATGCCATGATCTTCATTTTCTGAATGTTGAGCTTTAAGCCAACTTTTTCACTTCCCTCTTTCACTTTCATCAAGAGGCTTTGTAGTTCCTCCTCACTTTCTGCCATAAGGGTGGTGTTATCTGCATATCTGAAGTTATTGATATTTCTCCCAGCAATCTTAATTCCAACTTGTGTTTCTTCCAGTCCAGTGTTTCTCATGATGTACTCTGCATATAAGTTAAATAAGGATGACAATATACAGCCTTGATGTACTCCTTTTCCTATTTGGAATCAGTCTGTTGTTCCATGTCCAGTTCTAACTGTTGCTTCCTGACCTGCATATAGGTTTCTCAAGAGGCAGGTCAGCTGGTCTGGTATTCCCAGTTCTTTCAGAATTTTCCATAGTTTATTGTGATCCACACAGTCAAAGACTTGGCATAGTCAAAAAAGCAGAAATAGATGTTTTCTGGAACTCTCTTGCTTAGTCACTTAGATTATTTCATTTTCTTTTTCTTAAAATTAATGTTTTATGCATGCTGTTTACCTGTGTTATCCTCCTCACCTACATTCTAATCCATAGCTTATCCTTATGTATATTTTTGCTTATGCATTCTATGCAACATATATTCTAGAAGAAAAATAATATGAGCATGTTAAACAAATCTTTATTCTCTCCTTGTACAGAACAGGTGGAGAGGAGGGATGAGATAAAGAGAGTCTGTAAGGAGTATATCACCTGTTTTTAAATGTCTTTCTTTCATCTTTCTAGCATTTATATTATCTTACATTATAATTAATTTTACTTAAATCTCATGGCTTTAGTTTAGAATGGCATTATATTTTAAGCACCACTACAAACATTTTTATCTTTGCTTAGCATTTGAAAAAGGCTGAGAAGGCATAATTTGTGTTTGCCCATTTCTAACTCACCAAGTTAAGAACTGCGCCACCAGAAAGAAAAGGGAAAATATTAAAATGATCTTTTCTCCCCTGATTTTCCAGGAGTTCGAGGCTTGAAGCATTTTAAACAATACCAATACCTTGCACTGTACAGCTTCAGGGTCTACCTCTTCCAGGTCTGCAGGGACCAGGTTCAATAGCCTGCATAGTAAGCGTCCAGTCCCCTGTGACAGCAGCTCACAGAATTCCTTCTAGAGTCTCCATGATAGCCAATCAGAGTTGTGATGAAAGGTGCAAGGCTTGGGGAACTGGGAATAGTCAGGATTCTTCTGGTGCTTTTTACACTTCCATTTCGTAGTTTTCTCAGCTTAACAAGAGAGCAGGGATACTATTTGGAATTCAAGTTAAGGAAATGATGAGAGCTCACAGAGTTCCCTGGTCAACTTGCCTTCTCACCCAGGTGGATTTGAATAAGGCTCTAATCACTGTGGCGTTTGACTGGTTTCGTAATGCTGATCAAACACAGTTTTAATTTTGTTTGAGAAATGAAAGCTCTACCTTGGGCCGATACAAATGTAGCAATTAAAATAGACTCTGCTTAAACAAACAATTTTTTAAAATGTTCTGCTTGTATGTAGGATCCTCTGGGGATCTAACTTTAGTCTCTGGATGACAGTAAGATCAGCTTCACTGATGAGCTCAGCTTTATCTTTTTCTTTCATATATTCTCCATAAAAATATTTTCCAAGTTAACTGATTGCTTTATGATGCCTTTTTTAGCAGGTTGTCTACTTTTTGAAAGTAGAATGTATAAGGCAAATTAAGTGAAAAAAAGTATATATATATATATATACTGACAACATCACATTGACATGAGTTTGAATTATATTTCTAATAATGAAAATTGGTCATGCTGACCCACCCACAGATTTTCCAGTATTTGATGCATCCACCTGTTTTCTAGAATGATGTGGTCTACACAGTGTGACTTTAAAAGAAATCCTCTAGGGCTAAATGCCCCACATAATTTTATCCAACCTGATGCTAGAATTACATCAACAGAGGAGCATTCTTTTTGTTCTTAAAAACTCCTGTTTAATAAATCTCTGGGTGGCATAACCTTATAAGCTATCATAAAAAATATTTTTAAAAAGATATTGGATGATAGTCTTCTATTGAAAGGTCCTTGTAGTCCATAAAAGTTAGATTTCAATAGAGAAGTCAGCTGTTTGTTATGGGAGAAACAATTGAAGAGAAGAAATGAAAACCAACAAAGGCATCATGGCTATGAATGTTTCTATCCTGTATATGTTGTCTCCTAATCCTCTTGTAGTAAGACAAAAACTTTCATTTGACAATGCTCTGTGTGAACCAGAATGTGTGTGTGTGTGTGAGTGTGTGTGTATGTACTGAATCTGTTTCTATATGTGCCCCCTATCCTCGTCTACCCTTGGCAACTGCTAATCTATTCCATGTTTGTCATTTTGGAATGTTATATTAAAAAGAATCATACAGTATGCAAACTTTTGGGGATTGGCTCTTTTTCCTAAGCATAATTCTCTGGAGAATGTTATGTTAATAGAATCATATAGTATGCAAACTTTGGAGGACTGGCTTTTTTTACTGAAGCATAATTCTCTGGAGACTTGTCTAAGTCATTTGTGTATCAATAGTTTGTTTTTCAGAGAAGACGATGGCACCCCACTCCAGTACTCTTGCCTGGAGAATCCCATGGATGGAGGAGCCTGGTGGGCTGCAGCCCATGGGGTCGCTAAGAGTCTGACACGACTGAGCGACTTCAGTTTCACTTTTCACTTTTATGCATTGGAGAAGGAAATGGCAACCCACTCCAATGTTTTTGCCTGGAGAATCCCAGGGACGGGGGAGCCTGGTGGGAGGCCATCTATGGGGTCGCACAGAGTCAGACATGACTGAAGGGACTTAGCAGCAGCAGTAGCAGTTTGTTTTTACTGCTATTCCATGGTATGGATGTACCGTGATCTGTTCACCTATCAAAGGTCATCTAAATTGTTTCCAGTTTTTGGCTAATACAAATAAAGCTGCTATAAACATTAATGTACAGGTTTGTGTGTTAAAGCAAGTCTTCATTTAGCTAAGATATGACAGAGGGTAATTACTGGTCATATGAGAATTGTATATTTAGTTTTAAAGAAACTACAAAACCGTTTTTTATAGTGGCTGTTTGTTTTCCCACAAGCAGCATATGGGGGATCCAGTTTCTCCACATTTTTGCCAGCATTTGATGTTGCCACAGTATTTTATTTTAGCTATTCTGATAGGTTGGAGAAGGCGATGGCACCCCACTCCAGTACTCTTGCCTGGAAAATCCCAGGGGCGGAGGAGCCTGATAGGCAGCAGTCCATGGGGTCGCTAAGAGTCGGACACGACTGAGCAACTTCACTTTCACTTTTCACTTTCAAGCATTGGAGAAGGAAATGGCAATGCACTCCAGTGTTCTTGCCTGGAGAATCCCAGGGACAGAGGAGCCTGGCGGGCTGCCGTCTATGGGGTCACACAGAGTCGGACACAACTGAAGTGACTTAGCAGCATTCTGATAGGTATATATTGATAGTTGATTGTAGTTTTAATCACATTTCCTAATTTCTAAATCATGTAACTTTTTTTTTCACATTCTTGTTTACCCTTAAATATCAACCTTGCTGTCCTTAGTCACTCAGTCTAAGTCAGTCAGTCAGTCAGTCAGTCACTCAGTCACTCAGTCAGTTCTGACTGTTGTAGCCTGCCAGGCTGCTCTGTCCATTAAGTTCTCCAGGTAGAATACTGGCATGGGTAGCCATTACATTCTCCAGGGGATCTTTCCAACCCAGGGATCGAACTCAGGTCTCCGGCATTGGGGGAAGATTCTTTACTGTTTGAGCCACTGAGGAGCCTTAGGGAAATATTTTTTGTGTGTTTGTGTTTATCACATTTTCTAACTAGACTGTTCATGTTTTGGTATTTGTGTATAATACCTCTGATGCTTCTGTGCTAATTTGCTTTCAGTTCAGTTCAGTTCAGTTGCTCAGTCGTGTCCGACTCTCTGCGACCCCATGAATCCACAGCATGCCAGGCCTCCCTGTCCATCACCAACTCCCAGAGTTTACTCAAACTAATGTCCATCAAGTCGGTGATGCCATCCAGCCATCTCATCCTCTGTTGTCCCCTTCTCCTCCTGCCCTCAATCCCTCCCAGCATCAGGGTCTTTTCCAATGAGTCAACTCTTTGCATGAGGTGGCCAAAGTACTGGAGTTTCAGCTTCAGCATCAGTCCTTCCAATAAACATCCAGGACTGATCTCCTTCAGAATGGACTGGTTGGATCTCCTTGCAGTCCAAGGGACTCTCAAGAGTCTTCTCCAACACCACAGTTCAAAAGCATCAATTCTTCGGCACTCAGCCTTCTTCACAGGCCAACTCACATCCATACACGACTACTGGAAAAAACATAGCCTTGACTAGACGAACCTTTGTTGGCAAAGTAATGTCCCTGCTTTTCAATATGCTATCTAGGTTGGTCATGACTTTCCTTCCAACAAGTAAGTGTCTTTTAATTTCATGGCTGCAATCACCATCTGCAGTGATTTTGGAGCCCCCAAAATAAAGTCTGACACTGTTTCCATTGTTTCCCCATCTATTTTCCATGAAGTGATGGGACCAGATGCCATGATCTTCGTTTTCTGAATGTTGAGTTTTAAGTCAACTTTTTCACTCTCCTCTTTCACTTTCATCAAGAGGCTTTTGAGTTCCTCCTCACTTTCTGCCATAAGGGTGGTGTTATCTGCATATCTGAGGTTATTGATATTTCTCCCAGCAATCTTTATTCCAGCTTGTGTTTCTTCCAGCCCAGCGTTTTTCATGATGTACTCTGCATATAATTTGCTTCATATATTGCTAAATTCTAGTTGCTAATATTTTGTTAAGATGTTTATATTTATAATCAGAGGAATACTGGACTCTTATTTTCTTTGAGTATCTTTATCTGCTTTTGGTATGAAGGTTAATACCAGGTTCATAATATCAATTGAGAATTCTTCCTTCTTCTATTTTCTGGAAGCAAGGCATCTTCTGATGTTCTTACAATGAATCAAAACACTTATGTGTGACTTTCCAAATGTTCATCCTTGAGTGAATTGGTGTGTGTGTATGTGTTTATATGTGTGTGTATATAGTGAGCCTGTTTCTGAACATGACCTTACAGGGTTTTCAATAAGATGCTAGTAGCTTGAGCTATTTTAAAAGTATCTTAAGAATGAATAGGAAAATTATTGTATGTGAAGTCTTACTATATGACTAAGAAGGAAGGAAGGTGAATATTTTATTACTGATTTTTAGTAATAGAGAACTATTCCACAGTAAGTTTTATGTTACTGCTGCTGCTGCTGCTAAGTTGCTTCAGTCGTGTCCAACTCTGTGCTACCCCATAGACGGCAGCCCACCCGGCTCCCTTGTCCCTGGGATTCTCCAGGCAAGAACACTGGAGTGGGTTGCCATTTCCTTCTCCAATGCATGAAAGTGAAAAGTGAAAGTGAAGTCGCTCAGTCGTGTCTGACTCTTAGCGACCCCATGGACTGCAGCCCACCAGGCTCTCCCGTCCATGGGATTTTCCAGGCAAGAGTACTGGAGTGGGGTGCCATTGCCTTCTCCAGTTTTATGTTATGCCTCTTATTAATCAGGACACTCCACAGAAATATCTAGATTGCTTTGAAATTGTCTCCCCAGACAGAAATAGCCCAGGATAAGGCAATAATCTATAAGGAATGATGTTGCCTCTTTCTTCCTATAATTGGCATTGGAATTTTGACTGCAATTGTCTAGTAGGGTCCTGTTAAGCCATATGATTGTATGTAACACCTGGATAGGTTTTTATAGTTTAGAACTTCATGGAGAAGACAATGAAATGATAGTTGATGGAAAGTGAAACAACACTTTGAAATGTGAACAATAAACACTGTGATTCTCAATATAATTCCTTAAAAGTTATTATAAGAAAAATGGAATATACATGTATATATGTCCTTATACTAATCTCTAATTTTTTTCCTACCTAAGAAATTGATGAAAACCTTGAGACTGCTGTGGAAATTTCTCTGTTCTAGGCTGGATTTACCTTCCCTGCTTTATTCATATTCTGCTCATGCTTATATAATATTCTATCATGTAGTGTTCCTTCTTGTTTTATTCTGAGTTTTGTGTTTTGGTTTGGTTTGATTGTATTTGAATTTTTTTGTTATTATTTTTGGGCCTATTCATATATTCAGAGATGCTTGTTAATATAATTTGATATGCACTGTCTTTATCTCATATGATATGCTAAAGATGTTTTGTATTCTTTCAACAAAGAATATTCTGAACAAACTCTCCTAGAGAATATTCCACAGAACACTATCCTCATAAAATATTCCACATCCATTACAAGAAAAACTGTTATTAAAAACCAAATAATAAACTTAGCTCTGAGCTGGAAATTGTTGATACAAGGTAAAAAGGGGAATTTCTTATCTGAATAAAATTTAAATTCCAGGGTTATTTTTAGATTAAAATTCCTGGACATCTTTCTGGTGATAATACTCGTGTTTTATTTTAAAAATATATTTTTCCCCTTAAATCCATATAGAGTCCAGGGAACCTAATGTGAAATTGTGAGATTAAAATTTGTAATAATAATTACAATAAAATGAGAAAAACCATTATAGATATATTCTTGCCAAACTTGGACAGTTTCTAAGGGTTCTACCTCAGTGGGCTCAAAAAAAAAAAAAAAAAAAAAAATGGAGTTAGTTTAGAGTACTCTAAAAAAGGGCTAGTTTGCAAACAGACATGCACTACTTGTATAAAGATGGTTACTATGAGAATTTTCTTCTAAATTCACTGTTTGGATCAAGATAGGTGGTTTTTCAACATAATCTATTGTAAGCAATGTTGTTGTTCAGTTGCTCAGTCATGTCTGACTCTTTGTGAACCAATGGACTGCAGCAGAGCAGGCTTTCCTGTCCTTCACCATCTCCCAGAGTTTCGCAAATACACGTCCATTGAGTTAGTGATGCCATCCAACCCTCTCGTCCTCTGTCGTCACCTTCTCCTCCTGCCTTCAATCTTTCCCAGCATCAGGGTCTTTTCTAAGGAGTCAGCTCTTCACATCAGGTGGCCAAAATATTGGAGCTTCAGCTTCAGCATCAGTCCTTCTACTGAATATTCAGGGTTAATTTCCTTTAGGATTGCCTGGTTTGATCTTCTTGCAGTCCAAGGGAATTTCAAGAGTCTTCTCCAAAACTACAGTTCAAAAGCATTAATTCTTCGGCATTCAGCTTTCTTTATGGTCCAACTGTCACATCCATACGTGACTAGTGGAAAAACCATAGCCTTGACTAATGGACCTTTGTTGGCAAAGTAATATCTCTGCTTTTTAATATGCTGTCCAGGTTTGTCATAGCTTTTCTTCCAAGGAGCAATTGTCTTAATTTCGTGGTTGCAGTCACCATCTGCAGTGATTTTGGAGCCCAAGAAAATAAAGTCTGTCACTGTTTCCATGGTTTCCCCGTCTATTTGCCATGAAGTGATGGGACTGTATGCCATGATCTTTGTTTTTTGAATGTTGAGTTTAAGCCAGTTTTTTCACTCTCCTCTTTCACCTTCTTCAAGAGGAATTGTTCCTTTTCACTTTCTGCCATAGGATGGTGTTATCTACATATCTGAGGTTATTGATATTTTCCCCTGCAATCTTGATTTCAGCTTGCACTTCATCCAGCCTGGCCTATCACATGACGTACTCTGTATATAAGTTAAATAAGCAGGGTGACGATAGACAGGCTTGATGTACTCCTTTCCCACTTTGTACCAGTCCATTATTCCATTTCCAGTTCTAACTGTTATTTCTTGACCTGCATGCAGGTTTCGTAGGAAGTAACAGATAATGTTGAGGCAATTATAAAATTGATTGTTTGAGAAATTGATTCTCCAAGCTTAGCAACTCCAAATAGCTAAATACTTTCCCCCTCTTTCTTTCTTTTTTAATTAATTAATTAATTTTAATTTGAGAATAATTACTTAACAATATTGTGATGATTTTTGCCATACAGTGACATGAATCAGCCATGGGTGCTCATATGTACTCTTATCCGTCCTGAACTTCCCTCCAACCTCCCTCCCCATCCCATCCCTCTGGATTGGCCATGGCACCATCTTTGAGTGTCCTGCTTCAGGCATCAAACTTGCACTGGTCACCTATTTAACATATGGTAATATACATGTTTTAATGTTATTCTTTCAAATCATCCCACCCTTGCCTTCTCTCACAGAGTCCAAAAATCTGTTCTTTGCATCTGTATCTCTTTTGCTGTCTTGCATGTAGGATCGTTGTTACCATCTTTCTAAATTCCATATATATGCATTAATATACACTGTTTGTATTTCTATTTCTGTCTTAACTTCACTCTGTATAATAGGTTCCTGTCTCATCCACCTCATTAGAATGACTCAAATGCATTCCTTTTTCTAGCTGAGTACTACTCCATTGTGTATACATACCAAAACTTCCTTATCCATTCTTCTGCCGATGGACATCTGGGTTACTTCCATGTCCTAGCTATTGTAAACAGTGCTGCAGTGAACTTTGGAGTACATGTGTCTCTTTCAATTCTGATTTCCTTGGTGTGTAGGCCCAGCAGTGGGATTGCTGGGTCATATGGCAGTTCTATTCCCAGTTTTTTAAGGACTCTCCACACTGTTCTCCATAGTGGCTCTATCAGTTTGCATTCTCACCAACAATGTGTGAGGGTTCCCTTTTCTCCACACCATCTCCATCATTTATTGTTTGTAGATTTTTTGATGATGGCCTTTCTGACCAGTGTGAGATGTACCTCACTGTGGTTTTGATGTGCATTTCTCTGATAATAAATGATGTTGAGCAGCTTTTAATGTGTTTATTAGCCATCTGTATGTCTTCTTTGGAGAAATGTCTGTCTAGTTCTTTTGCCAATTTTTGATTGGGTTGTTCATTTTTCTGGTAGCAAGCTGCATGAGCTGCTTGTATGTTTTAGAGATTAATTATTTATCAGTTGTTTTGTTTGCTATTATTTTCTCCCATTTTGAAGGCTGCCTTTTCATCTTGCTTATAGTTTCCTTGTTGTGCAAAAGCTTTTACACTTAATTAGGTCCCATTTGTTTATTTTTCTTTTTATTTCCATTGCAAGGTATAGTTTGGGTGGCGGCAGAAAAGGAAAGACAACCTCAGTAGAAGTAGGTTACCTTTATTCAGGCAAGGAGGGGCAACAGTCGGCCTAACGACCAGGCTGAGCACCAAGAGGGATCAGGGAGGCTCCATATTTATAGGGATGTTTGTGGAAGGGATAAGGGAAATGTTTATCAGGCTGAATGTTTTGGGTATTCTTTAGCTGAGATGGCATTTGTAGTTGAGCAGGGGATGATAAGTCTTCTGGGCAGGTGTAGGAGGTGGAAGATTTCTGGACAAGGGTAAGTCCCAGATAGATGTAACCAGCCTGGAGCATCAGGGAAGGACCTAAAGTCCTGTTTTGTTTTTTTTTCTGAAGTTAGATGATTCAGCAAGGGCCTTTGAGACTGTTGGTTTCTTTTCTAGGCCCAAAGACTCCTTCATCCATTACTCTGGAAGGTGGGTCATAAAAGATCTTGTGATTTATGTTAGAGAGTGTTCTGCCTATGTTTTCCTCTAAGAGTTTTATAGTTTCTGGTCTTACATGTAGATCTTTAATCCATTTTGAGTTTATTTTTGTATTTAGTGTTAGAAAGTGTTCTAGTTTCATTCTGTTACACATGGTTGACCAGTTTTCCAAGCACCACTTGTTAAAGAGACTGTCTTTTCTCCATTGTATGTTTTTGCCTTCTTTGTCAAAGATAAGGTGTCCATAAGTGTATGTATTTATCTCTGGACTTTCTATTTTGTTCTGTTGATCTATATTTCTATCTTTGTGCCCGTACCATACTTTCTTGATGACTGTGGCTTTATATTATAATCTGAAGTTAGGAAGGTTGATTCTTCCAGTTCCATTCTTTCTCAACATTGCTTTGGCTATTGGAAGTTTTTGTGTGTTTCCATACAAATTGTGAAATCATTTGTTCTAGTTCTGTGAAAACTACTGTTGGTAGCTTAATAGGGATTGCACTGGATTTATAGATTGCTTTGGATAGAATAACACAAGTTAGAAACAAGATTGCTGGGAGAAATATCAATAACCTCAGATATGCAGATGACACAACCCTTATGGCAGAAAGTGAAGAGGAACTAAAAAGCCTCTTGATGAAACTGAAAGTGGAGAGTGAAAAAGTTGGCTTAAAGCTCAACATTCAGGAAATGAAGATCATGGCATCCGGTCCCATCACTTCATGGGAAATAGATGGGGAAACAGTGTCAGACTTTTATTTTTCTGCGCTCCAAAATCACTGCAGATGGTGACTGTAGCCATGAAATCAAAAGACGCTTACTCCTTGGAAGGAAAGTTATGTCCAACCTACATAGCATATTCAAAAGCAGAGACATTACTCTGCCAACAAAGGTTCGTCTAGTCAAAGCTATGGTTTTTCCTGTGGTCATGTATGGATGTGAGAGCTGGACTGTGAACAAGGCTGAGCGCTGAAGAACTGATGTTTTTGAACTGAGGTGTTGGAGAAGACTCTTAGGAGTCCCTTGGACTGCAAGGAGATCCAACCAGTCCATCCTAAAGGAGATCAGTCCTGGGTGTTCATTGGAAGGACTGATGCTGAGGCTGAAACTGCAATACTTTGGCCACCTCATGCAAAGAGTTGACTCAGTGGAAAAGACTGGAAGGGATTGAGGGCAGGAGGAGAAGGGGACAACAGAGGATGAGATGGCTGGATGGCATCACTGACTCGATGGATGTGAGTGAGTTGGTGATGGATAGGGAGTTGGTGATGGATAGGGAGGCCTGGCATGCTGTAATTCATGGGGTCACAAAGAGTCGGACACGACTGAGCGACTGATCTGATCTGATCTGATTGGATAGTATACTCATTTTCAATGTATTGATTCCTCCAATCCACACACATGGTTTATTTCTCCATCTATTTGTGTCATCTTTGATTTCTTTCATCAGTCTTTTATAGTTTTCTATATATGGGTCTTTTGTTTGTTTAGATAAATAACTGTTTTTAAAAAGATCATAAGCAAGAGGTGGAACAAAGCAGATTTGGTAAATTGACATATGTATTTTCAATCAGTTTCATTTCCTAAAATTACTTTGAATAAGTGTACAACTTTTCACAAAGACAAGATATAGCAGTATCTGAAGAGTAATGGAAGGAATTTCCTACTAAGTGATTGGTGAACTGAAATCTAAAGGGTGAGGAAACATTTCCTTGGCTAAAGAATGGTGTGTGAGGAGGAAGCCCTACAAAGATCTTCTGGAATTTTAGCAGTTGTGTCCAACTCTTTGCGATGCCATGGACTGTAGCCTGAGAGGCTCCTCTGTTCGTGGAATTTTCCAGGCAAGAATACTGAAGTGAGTTGCCATTTCCTGCTCCAGGGGATCTTCCTGACCCAGGGATCTAACTCATGTCTCTTGGATCTCCTACACTGTCAGATGGATTCTTACCACTGTATCACCTGAGAATTCCTGGAGCATTATGTTTAATGACCTGTCAGCAGAGACTGGGGTGGGATCCTCATGTGAGATGAGATTGAGAAGTGAGTATGACCAAGACCATACAACATTTAAGGGTGTGTTAAAATTGTTTTCTAATCCTAAGAAAAATGGAAAGGTTTTCTTAATTTTTAAAAGATAGTAGGGATGGTACTCACTTACATTTTAAAAAGATACATCTAGCATCAGTAGGGAGACTCCTGAGGAGGAAACAAGAAGGCAGGGAGGACAGTTAAAATGGGAATTGCTCTAGTAAGAGTAAGATATTTGGTACCTTATACTTTGGTGATTACATCTTGAAACGGAAAGGAATGGGTAGCTCTTTTACGGCTCTAGAGTACTTAAAATTGACAGGAAAACTGATGGAGCTGTTCCTAAAACAGAGATACCAGGAGAGGATCAGGTGTTAATAGAGCTGTAATCATAACTGAGATTGTTCAACATTCGCTGGATCATGGAAAAAGCAAGAGAGTTCCAGAAAAACATCTATTTCTGCTTTATTGGCTATGCCAAAGCCTTTGACTGTGTGGATCACAATAAACTGTGGAAAATTCTGAAAGAGATGGGAATATCAGACCACCTGACCTGCCTCTTGAGAAACCTATATGCAAGTCAGGAAGCAACAGTTAGAACTGGACATGGAACAACAGACTGGTTCCAAATAGGAAAAGGAGTACATCGAGGCTGTATATTGTCACCCTGCTTATTTAACTTATATGCAGAAACATCATGAGAAACGCTGGGCTGGAAGAAGCACAAACTGGAATCAAGGTTGCCAGGAGAAATATCAAAACCTCAGATATGCAGATGACACCATCCTTATGGTAGAAAGTGAAGAGGAACTAAAAAGCCTCTGGATGAAAGTGAAAGAGGAGAGTGAAAAAGTTGGCTTAAAGCTCAACATTCAGAAAACGAAGATCATGGCATCTGGTCCCATCACTTCATGGGAAATAGATGGAGAAACAGTGGACACAGTGTCAGACTTTATTTTGAGGGGCTCCAAAATCACTGCAGATGGTGATTGCAGCCATGAAATTAAAAGACGCTTACTCCTTGGAAGGAAAGTTATGACCAACCTAGATAGCATATTGAAAAGCAGAGACATTACTTTGCCAACAAAGGTCCATCTAGTCAAGGCTATGATTTTTCCAGTAGTCGTGTATGGATGAGTTGGACTGTGAAGAAGGCTGAACACCGAAGAATTGATGCTTTTGAACTATGGTGCTGGAGAAGACTCTTGGGAGTCCTTTGGACTGCAAGGAGATCCAACCAGTTGATTCTAAAGGAGACCAGTCCTGGGTGTTCATTGGAAGGACTGATGCTGAAGCTGAAACTCCTGCTGGGAGGGATTGGGGGCAGGAGGACAAGGGGACGAGAGAGGATGAGATGGGTGGATGGCATCACTGACTCGATACACATGAGTTTGGGTAAACTCCGGGAGTTGGTGATGGACAGGAAGCCCTGGCGTGCTGCGATTCTTGGGGTTGCAAAGAGTTGGACATAACTTAGCGACTGAACTGAACTGAAAAAAGCAGAGAGAGAAGAGAATGCATCCTGTGAACAAGTTTTAGGAAATTCTAGCCTGCAGTGTTTAGACAGTGGGGGCTAAGCCTGCAAGAGACTCCACCATGCAGGCAAAGTTGGAGGAGACAACTTGGGAAATTAAGGTCCTCAGAAGCTCAGGAGAGAAGTGTACTCAGCTGTGTGCTGCCAGAAGGGTCTTTGGTGTTATAACATGAAATCACCTATGTATTTGGCAAGAGGCCTTTTATTAGAGAAGAGAAAGTCTAGACTAAAGTAGAATGAGGAGTGAATGCTAAGTGAAGAAATGATACTGAAACGGAAATTTAGACACTTCTTTGAGATGCTGACCTCTAAAAATAAGGCAAAAATTAGGGTGGTATTTAGGGACAGGGATTCAGACGGGCCCTTTATTATGAACCTATTTCTTGTTATCTGATGTAGTAAATTTTGTAAATCATTAAGGTACTTATCTTGTAGACTTTTTTCTTTTGAATATTACAATCTAATATTCTTTTGAATATTACAATCTAATATCTATTGTCCAATCTAATTTCTAAAGAGGAAAAAAATTATCTTCTAAGATTTCTATGTCAGTCTGGGCATTTGCTGATGAGCCCAGTAGTGCATAACTTTAATTAGCATTATCATTTTTCTCAAGTGATTCAATTACAAAATGTATTAATACCATTTATATGATGTATTTTAATTTAATTCTATAGCATTAACTGGGAAATGTACCAATTTCTCAATAACTTATTTGTCCTGTAAAAAGGCCAAGACTGATAGTGTTTACCTACAAAATAACTTGGTTCATTGTAACTTGGAGCTACAGAGTAATTGAAAATCTACATTAGAAAGGTTTAAATGGTTTTGTAAGAATCTTATCTATATTATGACCTGAGAGTTAGTGAATACACTTAATAGAATTATTTGTATTGTTATATGACTTCTGTGTTGTATTACTATAATAATTCTTTTATTTTTCTCTATTTTCAGAGAAAGTACATTTATATTTTTATTAAAATATTATTTCACTTGGAATATAAATAAAATATTTCAAAATTAAAGGAAGGAGAGCATGAAATGTTTTGGCTGAGAATTTATAAGCATTAAAATAGCAGTTCAATAATTAATATCTTTTTAAATATGATCTCAAAGTTTATTATAATTGTTATTTGGTTCTTCAAGGATTATAATAAGAGGCACATACTTAAGAGGGAAAAAGTTAACTGTTATTTTTTTCCCCACTGTGAAAATTTCCCTAATTGGAAGTTACAAGATGTTTTAATCAGGCTAAATTTTTTAGCAGAAATTTAAGTTTATGAGAAATACAAGAGGAAGTGAAACTCTATTGATGGCATTTTATTTTGGGGAGGAGTGATCAAAATATGAAGGGAATAAATAATACAAGTATATTTTTTTGTGTAAATTTATGTCATAAAATTATTTTGCACTTAAATTTAATCCACTTTTTGTTTCTTTATAAAAATGTCTTTTTTTCCCCCGAGCACTGTGCCTTATAACTTTTAACTTAGGAATCTATTCAATGACTAGAAATCATAACCCATTCCCAATACTTTTCCTAGTCTGATTAATTGCCTTTTATGAAAATGTGCTGTCACTTTTATTGAATTAGTTATAAAGTTTGCTTAGATGTCAAACATTATTCAACATGTATTGCATATTCCAAATGCTATGCAGTGTTACTAAGTCACATACATATATTTGAAAAGTTTAGTTTCTAAAAAGTAAAATAGACACTGAAGTAGTGAGTGAAAAGTGAAGTCGCTCAGTCGTGTCCGACTCTTAGTGACCCCATGGACTGGAGCCTACCAGGATCCTCCATCCATGGGATTTTCCAGGCAAAAGTACTGGGGTGGGGTGCCCTTGCCTTCCCCCATTGAAGTAGTACCTTGATTCAATTAAGGTTACATGTGCTCTTATATTTGCAAGTTACAAGGGGGAGCTGGGTCAGAGAAGACAGGTCACAGAAAGTGTTAGCCAGATGATAGGAAAAGTAATCAATAAGGTTTCAGAGAAAAGATGATCCTTGAAGTGAGTTTTGACAGATGACCATGAGTTCCATAAACATAAGACTAAGGAGAAGAGGGAACGGGTATCACCACCACCAAAAATTGTGTAAATGAAGATAGAAAGCTGGTAGCACCATGTGTCAGTCCAATAATTGCCAGTTGTGTGATGTAGCTGGAGAGTGTTATTGGAGCACACATGTCACAGTGCACAGAGGCCCAAGCATGCAGAGAGGGTGGAAGATCTTTCTCAGATGAGTTTATTCTGTATCCTACAAAATGGCAAGCTTTTGAGGAGTTATAATCAATCACTTCATCGGAAATAGATGGGGAAACAGTGTCAGACTTTATTTTTTAGGACTCCAAAATCACTGCAGATGGTGACTGTAGCCATGAAATTAAAAGATTCTTACTCCTTGGAAGGAAAGTTATGACCAACCTAGATAGCATATTCAAAAGCAGAGACATCACTTTGCCAAGATGGAGAAACAGTGGGAACAGTGTCAGACTTTCTTTTTCTGGGCTCCAAAATCACTGCAGATGGTGACTGCAGCCATGAAATTAAAAAATGCTTACTCCTTGAAAGGAAAGTTATGACCAACCTGCTGCTACTGCTGCTAAGGTGCTTCAGTCGTGTCCGACTCTGTGCGACCCCATAGACGGAAGCTCACCAGGCTCCCCTGTCCCTGGGATTCTCCAGGCAAGAACACTGGAGTGGGTTGCCATTTCCTTCTCCAATGCATGAAAGTGAAAAGTCAAAGTGAAGTCGCTCAGTCGTGTCCGACTCTTAGCGACCCCACGGACTGGAGCCTACCAGGCTCCTCCGTCCATGGGATTTTCCAGGCAAAAGTACTGGGGTGGGGTGCCATTGCCTAGATAGCATATTCAAAAGCAGAGACATCACTTTGCCAACAAAGGTTCACCTAGTCAAGGCTATGGTCTTTCCTGTGGTCATGTATGGATGTGAGAGTTGGACTGTGAAGAAGGCTGAGTGCCGAAGAATTGATGCTTTTGAACTGTGGTGTTGGAGAAGACTCTTGAGAGTCCCTTGGACTGCAAGGAGATCCAACCAGTCCATTCTGAAGGAGATCAACCCTGGGATTTCTTTGGAAGGAATGATGCTAAAGCTGAAACTCCAGTATTTTGGCCACCTCATGTGAAGAGTTGACTCATTGGAGAAGACTCTGATGCTGGGAGGGATTGGGGGCAAGAGGAGAAGGGGACGACAGAGGATGAGATGGTTGGATGGCATCACTGACTCGATGAATGTGAGTCTGAGTGACCTCCGGGAGTTCATGATGGACAGGGAGGCCTGACGTGCTGAGGTTCATGGGGTTGCAAAGAGTCAGACACGACTGAGCGACTGATCTGATCTGATCTGATCTGAGATAGCATTTTCAAAAGCAGAGACATTACTTTGCCAACAAAGGTCCGTCTAGTCAAGGCTATGGTTTTTCCAGTGGTCATGTATGGATGTGAGAGTTGGACTGTGAAGAAAGCTGAGGGCCGAAGAATTGATGTTTTTGAACTGTGGTGTTGGAGAAGACTCTTAGGAGTCCCTTGGACTGCAAGGAGATCCAACCAGTCCATCCTAAAGGAGATCAGTCCTGGGTGTTCATTGGAAGGACTGATGCTGAGGCTGAAACTGCAATACTTTGGCCACTTCATGCGAAGAGTTGACTCAGTGGAAAAGACTCCGATGCTGGAAGGGATTGAGGGCAGGAGGAGAAGGGGACAACAGAGGATGAGATGGCTGGATGGCATCACTGACTCAATGGACAAGAGTTTGGGTGAACTCCGGGAGTTGGTGATGGACAGGGAGGCCAGGTGTGCTGTGATTCATGGGGTCGCAGAGTCGGACACGACTGAGTGACTGAATTGAAGTGAACTGAACTGAATCTGGGAAATGTCATCTTAAAATTTAGACTTTAGAGATACTCTTAGGCAGATAAGTAGTGCAGATAAGCAGATAAGTAGTGGAAGATGTGAAAGTCAAAGATCAATGAGGAGTCCACTATAGTACCCTGCCGGCTGCGTCGCGCACTAAGAGCACGGCCGAGAGGAGCTACCCCACAACCGAGGAAGGACGGCGGTGAGGGCCAGCGCACTAAGCACTGCCGAGAAGAGCTACCCCACAACCGAGGTCAGGAAGGGCGGCGGTGAGGAGAGACCCCTCATCCAAGGTAAGGTGCGATGGCTGTGCTTCGCTGGCCGGGAGCAGCCAGAAGCAGCCGGGATGAGATACCCCACGCCCAAGGTAAGAGAAACCCAAGTAAGACAGTTGGTCTTGAAAGTGGGCATCAGAGGGCAAATAGACTAAAACCATTCTCACAGATAACTAGTCAATCTAATCACACAAGGACCACACCCCTGTCTAACTCAATGAGATTAAGCCATGCCCGAGGGGCAACCTGGGATGGGCGGGTCATGGTGGAGAGATATGACAGGGTGTGGTCCGCTGGAGAAGGGAATGGCAAACCACTTCAGTATTCTTGCCTTGAGAACCCCATGAATAGTATGAAAAGACAAAATGATAGGATACTGAAAGAGAAACTTCCCAGGTCAGTAAGGGCCCAATATGCTACTGGAGATCAGTGGAGAAATAACTCCAGAAAGAATGAAAGGATGGAGCCAAAACAAAAAGAATACCCAGCTGTGGATGTGTCTGGTGATAGAAGCAAAATCCGATGCTGTAAAGAGCAATATTGCATAGGAACCTGGAATGTCAGGTCCATGAATCAAGGCAAATTAGAAGTGGTCAAACAAGAGATGGCAAGAGTGAATGTTGACATTCTAGGAATTAGCGAACTAAAATGGACTGGAATGGGTGAATTTAACTCGGATGACCATTATATCTACTACTGTGGGCAGGAATCCCTCAGAAGAAATGGAGTGGCCATCATGGTCAACAAAAGAGTCCGAAATGCAGTACTTGGATGCAATCTCAAAAATGACAGAATGATTTCTGTTCGTTTCCAAGGCAAACCATTCAATGTCACAGTAATCCAAATCTATGCCCCAACCAGTAACGCTGAAGAAGCTGAAGTTGAAAGGTTCTATGAAGACCTACAAGACCTTTTAGAACTAACACCCAAAAAAGATGTCCTTTTCATTATAGGGGACTGGAATGCAAAAGTAGGAAGTCAAGAAACACCTGGAGTAACAGGCAAATTTGGCCTTGGAATATGGAATGAAGCAGGGCAAAGACTAATAGAGTTTTGCCAAGAAAATGCACTGGTCATAGCAAATACCCTCTTCCAACAACACAAGAGAAGACTCTATACATGGACATCACCAGATGGTCAACACCGAAATCAGATCGATTATATTCTTTGCAGCCAAAGATGGAGAAGCTCTATCCAATCAGCAAAAACAAGACCAGGAGCTGACTGTGGCTCGGACCATGAGCTCCTTATTGCCAAATTCAGACTGAAATTGAAGAAAGTAGAGAAAACTACTAGACCATTCAGGTATGACCTAAATCAAATCCCTTATGATTATACAGTGGAAGTGAGAAATAGATTTAAGGGCCTAGATCTGATAGATAGAGTGCCTGATGAACTATGGAATGAGGTTCGTGACATTGTACAGGAGACAGGGATCAAGACCATCCCCATGGAAAAGAAATGCAAAAAAGCAAAATGGCTGTCTGGGGAGGCCTTACAAATAGCTGTGAAAAGAAGAGAAATGAAAAGCAAAGGAGAAAAGGAAAGATATAAACATCTAAATGCAGAGTTCCAAAGAATAGCAAGAAGAGATAAGAAAGCCTTCTTCAGTGATCAATGCAAAGAAATAGAGGAAAACAACAGAATGGGAAAGACTAGGGATCTCTTCAAGAAAATCAGAGATACCAAAGGAACATTTCATGCAAAGATGGGGACAATAAAGGACAGAGATGGTGTGGACCTAACAGAAGCAGAAGATATTAAGAAGAGGTGGCAAGAATACACAGAAGAACTGTACAAAAAAGAGCTTCAAGACCTAGATAATCATGATGATGTGATCACTGACCTAGAGCCAGACATCTTGGAATGTGAAGTCAAATGGGCCTTAGAAAGCATCACTACAAACAAAGCTAGTGGAGGTGATGGAATTCCAGTGGAGCTATTCCAAGTCCTGAATGATGATGCTGTGAAAGTGCTACACTCAATATGCCAGCAAATTTGGAAAACTCAGCAGTGGCCACAAGATTGGAAAAGGTCAGTTTTCATCCCAATCCCAAAGAAAGGCAATGCCAAGGAGTGCTCAAACTACCGCACAATTGCACTCATCTCACACGCTAGTAAAGTAATGCTCAAAATTCTCCAAGCCAGGCTTCAGCAATATGTGAACCGTGAACTTCCTGATGTTCAAGCTGGTTTTAGAAAAGGCAGAGGAACCAGAGATCAAATTGCCAACATCCGCTGGATCATGGAAAAAGCAAGAGAGTTCCAGAAAAACATCTATTTCTGCTTTATTGACTATGCCAAAGCCTTTGACTGTGTGGATCACAATAAACTATGGAAAATTCTGAAAGAGATGGGAATACCAGACCACCTGATCTGCCTCTTAAGAAATCTGTATGCAGGTCAGGAAGCAACAGTTAGAACTGGTCATGGAACAACAGACTGGTTCCAAATAGGAAAAGGAGTACGTCAAGGCTGCATATTGTCACCATGTTTATTTAACTTATATGCAGAGTACATCATGAGAAATGCTGGACTGGAAGAAACACAAGCTGGAATCAAGAATTCTGGGAGAAATATCAATAACCTCAGATATGCAGATGACACCACTCTTATGGCAGAAAGTGAGGAGGGGCTAAAAAGCCTCTTGATGAAAGTGAAAGTGGAGAGTGAAAAGGTTGGCTTAAAGCTCAACATTCAGAAAACGAAGATCATGGCATCTGGTCCCATCACTGCATGGGAAATAGATGGGGAAACAGTGGAAACAGTGTCAGACTTTGTTTTTCTGGGCTCCAAAATCACTGCAGATGGTGACTGCAGCCATGAAATTAAAAGACGCTTGCTCCTTGGAAGGAAAGTTATGACCAACCTAGATAGCATATTCAAAAGCAGAGACATTACTTTACCAACAAAGGTTCGCCTAGTCAAGGCTATGGTCTTTCCTGTGGTCATGTATGGATGTGAGAGTTGGACTGTGAAGAAGGCTGAGCTCCGAAGAATTGATGCTTTTGAACTGTGGTGTTGGAGAAGACTCTTGAGAGTCCCTTGGACTGCAAGAAGATCCAACCAGTCCATTCTGAAGGAGATCAATCCTGGAATTTCTTTAGAAGGAATGATGCTAAATCTGAAACTCCAGTATTTTGGCCACCTCATGCGAAGAGTTGACTCATTGGAGAAGACTCTGATGCTGGGAGGGATTGAGGGCAGGAGGAGAAGGGGACGACAGAGGATGAGATGGCTGGATGGCATCACTGACTCGATGGATGCGAGTCTGAGTGACCTCCGGGAGCTGGTGATGGACAGGGAGGCCTGGCGTGCTGCGGTTCATGGGGTCGCAAAGAGTCGGACACGACTGAGCGACTGATCTGATCTGATAGTACTGCATTAAGCTTCCCAGGTTGCTCAGCTGTAAAGAATCAGTCTGCAGTGCAGGAGATATGGGTTTGATCCCTGGGTGGGAAAGATCCCCTGAGGAGGAAATGGCAATCCACTCCAGTAATTTTTCCCAGAAAAACCCCAATGAACAGAGAATCCTGGCAGCCTATAGTCTATGGGGTCACAAAAGAGTCAGACACAACTGAGTGAATAAACAATAACAAATAGTACTACATACAGGAGTTAATGTGATTTGAAGAAAAAAAGTGGCTGTGAGTAAGCACAGATAGGACAGATCAGAGATTGATTAGGAAATGTAGTCTTCAGGATTTACTAATTGATTAAATACATGGGGAGAAAGAGACCTTTAGGTTTTTGAAAGTGTAGTTTTCTCCAAAGGAAATATAGGGAAAGAAGCAGGTTCATTGTAAAAATATGGAGAGAGGTTGTACCTACTAGATTCTTTATTTTGTTTGCCATTGAGTTTAAGCTAGATGTCAAGTAGTCAGCTGTATATTTAAGTCTGGCATTCAATGGTCTAGTACAGATGGAGATATAGTTAAGTGGATATATTGAGTGTTTATCATGTCAAACATTATTCAAAGTATATTAATTCATTTATTCCTCATTCAAATCATATAATACAGATAGTATTATTATCATCGTCTTCATTTTCCAAGTGAGGGAACACAGGTACACTCTGTGGCTCAGCCCTCAGCTAGTAAGGAGGCAGCAGCAGTATTCAAATCCAGGCAGCCTGGTTCCAGAACCCAGAGCCGTAACCACCATGCTGCGCTGCTTTTCCAGCATCTGAATCCCTGGTTCATGGAAGGAAGCTTCCTGGGAATTTAAAATTTAGTGGCAATGTCCAATATTCTATCATTTCAACCCAGGTCATTCAAAATGATTTTCTTTTTCATGATAATCATTTATCTTAATGTGATATTTAACCTTAAATTTCTCTTTTAAAATTCCTTATTCCTATTTTAAAAAATCAGTCTCATAGACACACTGATTAACCTGTAGCATATTTGATTCATTCCATTTTCTTCTCTCCCACATTCAATGAATCCTGAGCCCAATCAATCCTTTCTCATCTGGCTTCTAACTATGCATTCTGTAACAGTTACCTAAATTCATAACCTCATTATTTCTTTCTTGGACTATTCTGATAGCCTCTAAATTGTCTTCTTACCTTCAGTATTTCCTTGCTACAAATTTATCACATATACTATAGCCTATAGTAGAACTCAAAAGCCTTTAGTTCCATGAAGTTATTTATGATGTTATGCATAGATCGTAAAGGCCTCAAAGACAAGGACTATTTTTTATTTCCTTACCCTCAATGCCCATCACAATTATTCAGACATAGTAAATTCTTGATAAGACTTTATTGAATAGGTAGGTACATGGATGTGATCTCTTTCTGTTTTCTGCACTGGTAATATTTTCTAGTGTTATATATTACATATAAAAAATTCTATGAGAAAAGATTGTGTCACTTATCATTAAATTAACTAGAAATTATGTAGCATAATGTGCTTCCTATACCAGAGTTCAATACATAATTGCTGACTGAATGGATTATTAAATCAGTTAAAAAACTATAGATAATAATAGAATGCTAGTAAGAAGAAAATGCAAATTCTCATCAACTAGTAAATAATGTGTGTCTAAAATTTAATAAAAATTATATATGGGTACTATAGAAAAAGATCTATAAAATATATTTGTTTGCATTTATTATACAATTCTTAAGCAATTGAGTTACTATTTCTTTTCTATCTTATAGTCAAATTCACATTTCTAAATTAATTATGTTTCAAAATATGCCTTCAGTAGGGGCATGCCTTCAACAGACCATATCTGTTTAAAAGTACAAAAATAAAGGTAATATAAAATTCTAATTTTTTTTTTTTTTTGGCCATATTGCACAGCTTGCATGAGCTTAGTTCCTTGACCAGAGATCAAAATAAGGCCCATGGCATTTAAGGTATTTAGTCCTACCACTGGACCACCAGGGAATTCTCTGAAATTTAATTTTTCTATGCTTCTAATCCAATGCTCCAGTCAGAACTGATGTTCAATAGTAATTTTTTTTGACAAGACATGTTGAAGTAAACATTTGATTTATTGGAAAAATATTTTAGATATAATTATCTGAATTATATCAGTATTTAAAGTTGTTGTAGCTAAGATGTGGAAATATCTGTTAAGGAATAATACAATCTAGTATATAGATCAGAGAAGGCGATGGCACCCCACTCCAGTACTCTGACTTGGAAAATCCCCTGGACGGAGGAGCCCAGTAGGTTGCAGTCCATGGGGTCGCTCAGAGTCAGACAGGACTGAGCTACTTCACTTTCACTTTTCACCTTCATGCATTGGAGAAGGAAATGGCAACCCACTCCAGTGTTCTTGTCTGGAGAATCCCAGGGACAGGGGAGCCTGGTGGGCTGCCATCTATGAGGTCGCACAGAGTCGGACATGACTGAAGCGACTTAGCAGCAGTAGCAGTAGCAGTATATAGGTAACTGGCTTGAGTGCTACTTCTTGAATTAATGTCAACATAAAGGCCAGAGTGCTATTTTCCTTGGTATTATTTGGTTTACATTTTAGTTAGTGGCATATGTGAAAAAGTGGAAGATATTAATTGAATATGACATGCAGACAATGGGCCTATGAGGATGTTGGTTGGGGAAGAAAGAGTTTCTGCTGCCCTCTGAGAGTCTCAGGCTGACATAAAACTGATTAATAGGAAAAAAGCATGCACAATTAAAAAAAAATTTGCACAAAACATGGGAACATTCACAGGAGACTGGAGACACAAAACAGTGGCCATGGCAAAGCATTTCTGACTTTCAGGTAAAGATTATCCTGTATTCTTATTTTAAATTATATTACATGCTATAAGTTCCTTTAAAGAGAAAGAAAAGATGAAATGTACAAATGATTCATTCAATGACCACATTCAGCATCTCAAGAAATATTAAAGGATTTGGAAGAAAAGATAAATATAATGATGAAATCTAATAAGAATTAATATTTGTTGTATTAATATTTTAAAATATCTGCTTTTGAGGAGCCATAATTCAGAGTAGCACATGTAAAAGAAAATTAAGGTAAACTAAAGTTTTTATAGGCTCAATGAGTCAATCTTTTGTTGTTGGAGTATAGTTGATTTACATTGTTGTGTTAGTTTCAGTTGTACAGAAAATTGAATCAGTTATACATTTTGTTGTTGTTCTTTAGTCATGGGGCTTCCCTGGTAGCTCAGCGGGTAAGGAATCTGCCTGCAATGCAGGAGATCCCGATTTGATTCCTGGGTCAGGTAAATACCCTGGAGAAGGGATAAGCTACCTCTCCAGTATTCTTGGGTTTCCCTGGTGGCTCAGATGGTAAAGAGTCCGCCTGCAATGCTGGAGAACTGGATTTGATCCCTGGGTTGGGCAGATCCCCTGGAGGAGGGCATGGCAACTCACTCCAATATTCTTGCCTAGAGTATCCCCATAGTCAGAAGAGTCTGGCAGGCTACAGTCCATGGAGTCGCTAAGAGTCGGACAAGACTGAGTTTAGTCATGAAGTCATGTCCGACTCTTCTGTGACCCCATGGGCTATAGCCCAGCAGACTCCTCTGTCCATGGGATGTCCTAGTAAGAATACTGCAGTTATTTGCCATTCCCTTTTTCAGGGAATCTTCCAGACTCAGGGATCAAACTATGTCTCCTACATTGGCAGGTGAATTCTTTGCTACTGAGCCACCAGAAAAGCCCATACATATGCATGTACCCACTCTTTTTTTATTTTCCCATATAGGCCATTACAGAGTATTGAGTAGAGTTCCCTATGCCATACAGTAGGTCCTTATTAGTTATCTGTTTTATGTATAATAGTGTGTATATATGTTAATCCTAATCTTCCAATTTATCCCCTGTGCCCTTAACTCTTGGTAACCATAGGTTTGTTTTCTACATCTGTAACTTTATTTTTGTTTGTAGATCACTTGTACCCTTTTTTAGATTACACATATAAGCAATATCATATAATATTGTTAAGTTAACCTTTTTATATGACTTCTAAAAATATTACTGCCATATTGAACTGCTTCATAGAGGTATGAAGTTCCTGTCCAACTAATGATAATGCTATTGTACTTTGCACAATCAAATCAATCACAACAATATTGAAAAAAAAAAAAACAAACATTGAAAGGATTATGCCCACTTGTAGTCACTAAAATTATAGTAAATTAAAGTGTCCAAGAAAATGTTAAAAGGATGGTTGTGGTGACTGAAAATCATGTTTTGGTGAGAGACTGATAACATTAGGGATAAGTGGCCTGTAGATTAAAAAACTCAAAGACAGAAAATATGATTTTTAAAATTTGAAATAGGGATTAGCCTTGATCTTTCTGACTCCACATGGCAAGGTGAATTAGAGCTGTAACCGTGGACTTTTTATCTAGATAAACAAAAAGTGTTTTTTGAAAATGTGTTTTCATGTATCTAACAAACTACATTGTGCAAAGATTAGCATGAGTTCCTGGGATAAGTGCCAAACTAAGTAAAACATGCATGCTGTCTTCAAGGGGTTCATAGTCAAGAAAAGAGCTAGTCTTGTGTTTGTCAAAATATGGTACAAGCTGGTTCTGGAGGTAGTAAAGTGACTATTAAGAAAATGTTCAAGTATATAAATATGTGTAGGTAAAATTCTAAGATGACCCTCAGAATCTCCAGTTGCTAATTTTAAGATATTAGTTTAACTGTACATCAGTTATTTAATCAAACACTGATTTAGGAGCTGTTGTGAAGGTGTTTTGCAGATGTAATTGAGGTTCTATCAGTCGACTTTATGGAAGGAAATAAGGGAATCTATCTTGGTTACACCTGACCTAATCAGGTGAGCTCTTAAAAGGGACTGGACTCTCCCAAGAGGGAGAGATTCAAAGTATTAAAAGGATTTGACATACCATCACTGACATGAAGCTTGACAAGGTAAAATGTCAAGGAATGCAGGTGGCATCTAGGAAATAAGAGCAGCTTCTGCTGACATGAAACAAGGAAATTAGGGACCCAGTCCTCCAACTGCAAAGAACTGAATTTTACCAGCAATAAGAATGAATTTAGAAGCAAATTTTCCCCAAAAGCTTCCAACTGGAGATTCAGACTAGCTGAATTATTGTGATTTCTTTGAGAACCCAGTTTCGCCATGTCAGACTTCTGCCCTACAGAACAGTGAGTGAGGCTATGGAGAAAAGGGAACGCTTGTGCACTGCTAGTGGAAATGTAAACTGATACACCATTATGGAAAACAATATGAAGAATCCTCAAAAAATTGAATTTAAAACTACCATATGATCCAGGAATCCACTTCTGGGTATATATCTGAAGGAAATGAAATCTCTGTCTCAAAGAGAGATCTGTACCCTCATGTTTCAGCATTATTTATAATAGCCAAGACATGTCCATTTATGAATATTTTGGAATATTATTCAGCCTTAAAAAGAAGTAAATCTTCCAGTTCAACAAGATGGATGGACCTTGAATCATTATGCTAAGTGAAATAAGTCAGAGAATGTTGTATGATCTCACTTATATGTGGAAACTAATAAAAACTTGTAGAAATAGAGTAGATTGATGGTTGCCAGGGGCAGAGACTGTAGGTGGGTGGAAAAATGGGTGAAAGTGGTCAAAGGTTATCAGTTATAAGGAAGCTCCAGGGATTTAAAAGGCAGTAGCATATTAAAAAGCAGAGATATTACTTTGCCAACAAAGGTCCATCTGGTCAAGGTTATGGTTTTTCCAGTCGTCATATATGGATGTGAGAGTTGGACTGTGAAGGCTGAGTGCTGAAGAATTGATGCTTTTGAACTATGGTGTTGGAGAAGACTCTTGAGAGTCCCTTGGACTGCAAGAGATCCAACCAGTCCATCCTAAAGGAGACCAGTCCTGGTTGTGAGAGGGTAACAGGCAGGAAGGCCAGGGGTCTCCAAACAGAGGAAATAGCCTGCAAGTGTCAGACATTTTTCTCTCTCTTAAGTGGCAGGAGGAAATAAACTAGTGATATTTTTTTCCTTCTCTATACAAATTTAAAAGGCGGTTTCTCTTAAAATACTGTGTTGCAATAATGACACTTGGTTTCACCTGAAGTTAACTATTCTCAAACCTTGAGATAACCAATGCATTTTTTTTTTAATGGAAATGTTTGTCTTAAGCTCTGCTTATGTACTATGCATTTGCCCCAAACTCTGTCTTCAAGTCGGTCCTGCCTAATGGCTCAGAACCTACTTAACAAACCAGTATGCTATACTCAGATATTGTTGTCCTAATCTATGTAAACAAAAACTATTTGTATGGTGATCTGTCCTTCTACAAGATTCAGGTTAATCATTTTATGGCCCAGGATGAACCATTTGGTGTCAAGATTATCCCAAAATGCATCTTTATGGGTGAGGGGCCTGGTCCCATTCTGAGTTTTAAGACATTCCTTTCTTTTATTAACAGACTGCTGCTGCTAAGTTACTTCAGTTGTGTCTGACTCTGTGTGACCCCAGAGACGGCAGCCCACCAGGTTCCCCCGTCCCTCCAGGCAAGAACACTGGAGTGGGTTGCCATTTCCTTCTCCAATGCATGAAAGTGAAAAGTCAAAGTGAAGTCGCTCAGTTGTGACCAACTCTTCACGTCCCCATGGACTGCAGCCTATCAGGCTCCTCCGTCCATACAATTTTCCAGGCAAGAGTACTGGAGTGGGGTGCCATTGCCTTCTTCTAACAGGCTGCTAGTGACTATATAACATCCAGCTGAAGACTAGCAGGGGGGTACTCTTTCTGCCTCCTTCTGATAGGAGGTATGTCAGAAGCTTTCTCTGTCTCCTTTATACTTTAGTAAAACTTTATTACACAAAGCTCTGCGATCAAGCCTCGTCCCTGGCCCTAGATTGAATTCTTCTCCTCTGGAGGCCAAGAATCCCGGCCCTCGTTTTTTGTTCAACAACAACCTTTCAGTTTTCATTGGAAGGACTGATGCTGAGGCTGAAACTCCAGTACTTTGGCCGTCTCATGTGAAGAGTTGACTCATTGGAAAAGACCCTGATGCTGGGAGGGATTGGGGGAGGGAAAAGAAGGGGATGACAGAGGATGAGATTGCTGCATAGAATCATCGACTAGATACACATGAGTTTGGGTGAGCTCCAGGAGTTGGTAATGGACAGGGAGGACTGGCGTGCTGCAGTGCATAGGGTTGCAAAGAGTTGGACACGACTGAGCGACTGAACTGAACTGAACTGATGATAACCATAGTTAACAATACTATGTTTTATATTTGAAAGTTGCTGAAAGAGTAGATCTTAAAAGTTCTCAACATAGACACAAACACACAAATTGTAACAATGTAAGGTGATGGATATGTTAACTAATGTGGTAATCCTTTTATAGTATGTATATATATGAAATCACTATGTTATATACCTTAAACTTACATAGTATTATATGTCAAGTATATCTCAATAAAGCTAGGAAAAATATCTTGCAAAACTTAAGAAAACCTTAATACAGTTTGTTGATTAGCAAATTATCAGGTATCTCCAGACATCAGTTGAGGAGCTGCCAGGTCAGGCTTCAAGGGTAAAGATATGCTTCTTTCCTTTGTCTCCAGTTGTCAAGTAGAAGTCAGAGTCACATAACAGAAGAAATGTATTCAGTTTGTTACAAAAGAACAGTGGGTCTATCAGAGAGGCACATAAAAAACTGTAAACAACTCATAATGCCTCGAAGCACTTAAATACCAGATCCACCTAAGGCAGCCACATATTTCATATATTAACGAAATAATTAGCTGGTAACTTTTCAGATTAAAGTTCTCTATGACTATAAAGAGAGTAATTCTGAAACAGATACTGTCTTATGGCACTTTCATAGGACAAAATGAAAAAAAAAAAAGTATCTATAAAACAGTAAATCCATAGAAAATTTGCCCTTGAATGTGATTTCTTTTTTTCATACATTTATAAAACATGGCATGATTGCCTGGAAATGAATATGTTATAAAATTCTTCGTATTTCAAAGATATAATTTACCTTCATATGTGATTTTGACCATTCATTTAAATTTTTTTTTGTTTAAATTTAAAACTAATAAAAATACTGATGCTGGCTCTTTCAAAAGGGAGATGTCAGAAAGAACCCGGAAGAATTTTTTAAACGCACTGTTCCTGATATTCTTGACTGATGGGTAATTGAATTGCAAACCCTTTAGCCATACTGCTGTCATTCTCGTGAACTCAGTCTGAATTGGGATCATAGAAGAGCCTAAATCAGATATACTTTCAGTTACTTCAGTCCAAATATATGTAATTATTTTCTATTCTCTGGAACATTTTTTCTCAGATGGAATAATACTCAAATGCCTGACTAAAAGAAAATCCAAGCAAAGGGGAAGAAAAAAAGCACCTTGTTTCCCTGTCCCAGTTATCTAAGTTGTAGAAGAAAATATAACTTTTAAATTTCAAATGATGTAAAAATAATTCTGAGAGGAGAAACATCAGCTATAATAAGGGCTTTTAGTAATAAAAACAGAAAAGATTGTTTATTTCTTGTTACTTTAAAAAGTGTGTATGTATCTATATAAATGTGTGAATACGTATATGAATACACATATACATATATGCACATACATGTATGAGAGAATTTTTTCATTAGTATGTTGGGTTGCAAATCAGTGCTCCTGAAAACTGTTTTATCAATGTGTATGTTGATTCAACCTTTTAGGGCATATTACAGTATATTAGTGTGGAACCCATTGTCAGGACTGCATTTTGTGTAGTATTCCATAATGTGAATTCTTTTTCTACATGTTGAACATAAGAAGTGAGTCACCAACTCTGCTTGTATGGTAGCATTAGGCAAGTGTCCCTTTTACAAACACACTCTACTCATAAGCAAGCATCCCGCATTATTTTTCTCAGTTGTGTGCTTACCCAAAGATGAATTTCCATTCAGCTTGAAATATTTTGCTGTTTCTCACTTTGCTCGTTAGCACTTAGAGATTGGCAAGTTAGCCTCCAGACAGGACACCATCTTCTATGTGTCGATTTAGGAGTAAGCGCCTGATAAAGCATAGCCAAAAGGAAATATATAAATCTGTTTGGAAATGCAATAAATTCATAAGCCATGCTACTCACCAAGGCCTGTGGGAGGATATACATCATAAAACACCACAGTAAAACTATAAATATTTCAAGCAGTTAGTAACGGCTGAAAGCCCACCGCTGAATCCTGGTTCCAGACGGCCAATGCACGATGCCCTAGCAGAGCCAGCGCAAGGTCTTCAGAGGAGCAGTTGGTCTGTTTTTCCAGGTAAATGTCAAAGGCACAGCCCTGGCTGGCGTCTAGTACTACTTTGTTTCAGGCTGCACAGGCACTGGATATCATCTCGGGTTCACTCCCCATTCTGTTTGTTCTCTCCTTCCCTTCTGACATCCACTCTGAGGGTCCTGTTTCTCACCAGCTTGGATATAAGGAAGCAATGACCCGTACAGGTGTGCTAAGTAGGTTGTGGTTGGCACATAGCAGGGTTGGCCTCAACACTTTCTTGGGTTATAGTGTCTCCTGCCTCAACTTTCAACCACATTCAACTCCTGACTTTATTCTTGTATGACATTGTGTTTAGTTTCACAAATATATGCTCTTTGCTTTTCTTTCCTGCCATATTTGGATATAGTCTGATTGTTAAGGTGAATACTAAAGTCATTTATTTTTAGTCTGTCTTCTTTCCTAACATAAACATTTTAGGTTTTGGTTCCTTTCTATGAATATGTGTGTGTATATACATATATATATATATATATATACACATATATATATATACACACATATATACATATACAAATATATATACACATATACCTACACACACATATATATAAATGTATCAAGCCTTTTACCATGATTGAAAAGATCAAAGCTTACTTAGTTCACGGTCAATAGCGTAAATTTTGGCCATTTTCCAATTACTGATTGGGAAGGAATACACTTTTGTAAGTTGTTCCAGTATTGTTCTATTATCATTTAGTCTATTTTATTCTTTCAGTGGGGATTCTAGAAATTTTGATATATATTTAAATAAAATCTAAAAGACCATTCCCTAATCCAAGATAATGGATTATATTTCCTTCTAAAAGTTTATAGTTTTAACTATTACATCTAGGCCTTTAGTCCATTTTGAGTTAATTTTTATAAGCAGTATACATTAGGACTCCATATTCATTCTTTAGTATGTAGATATCCACTTGTCCCAATACTTTGTTGAAAAGACTGTTCATTCTCCATTGAATGGTCTTGGTATCCTTGTGGGAAATAAATTGAATATAAATGTATGACTTTATTTCTGGACTCTCTGGACTCTCAATTCTAATGCTTAAGCCATTGTTCTATATGTCGGTTGTACTTTTGACACCACCTCTTTTGATTACTGTAGCTTTGTGCTAAGTTTTAAAATTGAGAATGTAAATTCTCCAACTTTGGGTCTTCAAGATTGTTTTGGCCATTCTGTGTCAGAGGAGACATATGCTTTAAAAATTTTTTTTTCTGTTTTTCTGGAACTGAAACCAAAACTGGAAAATATTGCCTTTAACTTTCTGCAGGTTGTGTTTGGGCCTGGCTAATCCATGCGAAAGTACCCTTCTGTGCAATATCTCTAACCCTGATTGGGCCCCAAATGTTTTGCCTCTTGTCTGGTATGTGCATGCATGCTAAGTTGCTTCAGTTGTGTCTGACTCTTTACGACCCTGCGGACTATAACCTGCCAGGCTCCTCTGTCTATGGCATTCTCCAGGCAAGAATACTGGAGTGGGTTGCCATGCCCTTCTCTAGGGGATCTTCCCAAACTAGGGATCAAACCCCCCAGCTCCTGCATTGAATGTGGATTCTTTACCACTGAGTCACTTGGGAAGCCCCTTCTCTGGTACATTGCCTTTTAAAGCCTAGTAGCTACATTTATGAAAAAATCAAATAGCACACATCATATTTAATGGTGAAAGAAAATATGATTCCATCCTGCATTCATTTCCTAAGGCTGCTGTAACATAGTACTATAAACTTGGTGGCTTACAATAACAGAAATTTATTCTGTCATAGTTCTGAAAGTCAGAGCCTGCAGCCAGTGTGTCAGCAAGGCATTACTCCTTCTAAAGGTTCTAGGAAGAAACCTTTCTTACCTCTTTCAGCTGCTGGTAGCCCTTGACGTTCCATGGATTATGGCCTTGTAACTTCTGTCTCTGCCTCCATCTTCACATACTTGCTTCCTGGGCATGTCTGTGATTTTATGTTTCCTATAAGGGTACTGTCACTGGATTTAGGGCCCACCTTAATGCACTCTGTATCATCTCAACTCTTACTTGTTAAATATGCAAAGATCCGGTTTCTAAATGATATCATAATCTAAGGTCGCAGATAGGTATGGATTTGGGAGGAACACCATTTAACCCACTACACATCCTAAAATCAAGAGCAAGGCAAGAGAGATGTTCATCCTTATACTGACTAGCTAGTACAATAAGGCAACGAATAAGAGGCAAATAAAAATCAAATATAGAATTACTTTTACTTTGCTTTTATTATGAACTGATTGTGTATGTGAAAAACAAGGAATTTATAAAAATCTCATAGAACAAATAAGTGTTTAGGAACTGTACTCAATACAAATCAGTGTTTTCAAAAATGTGTTTCTGTAGTATAGCAATGAACAACTGAAAACTGAAAATAATGTTTACAATACTATAATAAAAAGACAAAAATTAACATTAAATTTATTTAAAAAGCAGATAGGCCCATATGCTGAAAATTGTTAATTCTTATATTTAGGGCTAAACATTTTGCAAAATAGTCAGCATTCAGAGTTTGGTAAGTGGTGATAATTCCAATCTCAATACATTTATTAAACATTTGGTTTTTTGCTTTAATCAGTTTTTTAGGTTACCTTTTTTTCAATTTGTATTGATTTCTAGCAACTATTAACAGCTTACAAAAGCAGTTAGCATTGTTATTTTCCACTGAAAAAGTACCTTGTCTTATAAATGTGAATGGGGTACAAATAAATATATTAAAATATTATATAGAAAAATAAGCATAAAATTTTCATTAAAATGTGTCACTTAAAAATTTTTCCAACCTTATTGAAGTGTAAAGTGTAATTGACAATGTACATATTTAAAAGATACAATATGATGATTTCATATATGTATAAAATTGTGAAAGGGTTCCCCTCCATTGAGTTAATTTATATATCCATCATTCATCTCATTTATCTCTATGTATTTATTTTGAGAACATTTTTTTTTTAACATTGCTTTTAAAATAACCCCTTTAGTGAAACAATGAACATGCTCTGAATTTTTCGATAACTCATAAATTATTTTAATCATGATGAGGTTGGTGTTTAGGTAATATGTATCTGTTTCACCTCAGAGTGGAAACCTAGGATGTTTATTCTGAAAGCTGAAGGTCGAGGTTTTTTTGTTTTTTTTTTTTTTTTTTTTTTTTTGGGAAAATGGACAAAGGAAAGGATCAATGAGGGTGGGAGGGAAATGGGAAGAAAGAAGGGGAGTGATGGTGGGGAGGAGTATATGTAATTTCTTAACCAATGGCTTTCTGTTTTTAATCACAAAGAACACTTTAAAAAAATCATGGTGAATTCATCTTATATTAGGAGGTTTGTTCTCAAAATGAAAAGTTCAGGAAACAAAAAGTCCAGTTTGGGTGTCCTCATCTTTAGGCACATCTTGGTATTCTATATTGGTAAGTCCACCTCTACCACAATATACTATTTAGGACAGGATCACACTTGTTACCTCCTCCTCCCTACTACCCAAAGTGGTACCAAACCCACAAAATAGTCAATAAACCTCCACAGAGTAAACAAATAAGTCTTTTTTTTTTTTTAAACTCTCCTGAGTGAACTGAATTTTTTGAGGCTCATAAGTAAATATGTTTTCCTCTTTACTTTGTCTATTACAGCCAGATTATATGAGTGGGGTATTAAAGTCTCCCACTATTATTGTATTGCTCTAGAGAATGTCCTTTAGTTTTTGTTGGAGAAATGGTTTAGTGGTGCAAAATTCTCTCAACTTTTGCTTATCTGTGAAGCTTTTGATTTCTCCTTCATATTTGAATGAGATCCTTGCTGGATACAATAATCTAGGCTGTAAGTTATTTTCCTTCATCACTTTAATTACGTCTTGCCATTCCCTCCTGGCTTGGAGAGTTTCTATTGAAAGATCAGCTGTTATCCTTATGGGAATTCCCTTGTGAGTTATTTGATGTTTTTCCCTTGCTGCTTTTAATATTTGTTCTTTATATTTAATCTTTGTTAATTTGATTAATATGTGTCTTGGGGTGTTTCGCCTTGGGTTTATCCTGTTAGGGACTCTCTGGATTTCTTGAACTTGAGTGGTTATTTCCTTCTCCATTTTAGGGAAGTTTTCAACTATTATCTCCTCAAGTATTTCCTCATGATCTTTCTTTTTATCTTCTTCTTCTGGAACTCCTATGATTCGAATGTTGTAGCGTTTGATGTTATCCTGGGGGTTTCTGAAATTGTCCTCATTTCTTTTGATACGTTTTTCTTTTTTCTCGTCTGATTCATTTATTTCTAGGATTCTATCTTCTAGTTCACTAATCCTATCTTCTGCCTCTGTTATTCTATTATTTGTTGCCTCCAGGGTGTTTTGGATCTCATTTATTGCATTATTCATTATGTGTTGACTCTTTTTTATTTCTTCTAGGTCCTTGTTAAACCTTTCTTGCATCTTCTCAATCCTTGTCTCCAGACTCTTTAACTGTGATTCTATTTTGATTTCGAGATTTTGAATTAATTTCGCTATCATTATTTGGAATTCTTTATCAGGTAGATTCCCTATCTCTTCCTCTTTGGTTTGGTTTGGTGGGCATCTATCCTGTTCCTTTAGCTGCTGGGTATTCTTTTGTCTCTTCATTTTGTTAAAATTGCCAAATTTAGAGTGTCCTTACTATATTCTGGTAGTTTGTTGAATTCTCTTTACTGAGGCGGTTTACAGGTCTTTTCAATATCTGATCTCTGCCTTGTTACAGAGGGGGCGGAGATGAACACCCAAATCTAAACCGGCCAGGTTCAGGCACTCAGATAATCCTCAGAAGCACAGACTTGGTTGAGTCTGCGTTTTATGCCCTTCCCAGATCCGAGTAGCACAGGTGATGAAATGTTCAGCGAGCGCAGGTGCTGCGACTTATCGCCTCTCCGCCGCTCAGTTTTCTGGGTATACAAACAGCACACTTTCTCAGGCAGATGTTGACCATCCAGAGCCCCAAGAAGCGTGAGTCAGCACAGAAACCTACTCACAGTTCCGTTAGACAGTGTCTCTCTAGGGCTATAATTGCTCGCCTCTGGCCCTGGCTGCCTGTCACCGGAGTGGGACGGCCTGCAGCCGGCCAACTCTGTGCAGCCCTTTGTTCCGTAGGTAGTCCTGGTGGTGTCTTAAGTTAGGGCTGGCTTTTGATGTAGTAGATAACCGACAGTCTGGTTATTTCACTCAGATAGCGCCCGAGATAGCCCGGCCAAATCCTTTCTCAAAGCAGCGCAGGCCTCGGCGCTCCTCCTAGCCCAGCCCCCACTTGCCAATAGCAAATGCTGGTGTCCGCGCCAGTTCTCCGCAAAAGGAGTTACTGCAGGGCTCGTTTTCTCGTTTTGAAGACAATGAGCTGTCTTTCTAAGTGCCTGATGTCCTCTGCCGGCATTCAGAAGTTGCTTTATAGAGTTTATTCAGCATTCAAATGTTCTTTTGATGGATTTGTGGAGGAGAAACTATTCTCCCCGTCTTACTCGTCCGCCATCTTAGCTCCTCCCCCTATTTTGAGAACATTTAAATTCTGCTCTATTAGAAAAATTTCAGGGAATCAATACAGTGTTATTAACTATAGTCACCATATTATATATTAGGTGCTTTGACCTAACTCATAACTGAAAGTATATATACCCTTTTATCAATCTCTCCTTACTTCCTTCCCACATACCACTCTCACCCCCAGTTTCTGGCACTTTTCTACTGTTTATGTAAATTTAAAAAAAAATGGTTCACATTTTTATGGTAAGAAATGGTATTATTACCAAAGAAAGAACATAATTCTTAGAAACCCATGAATTCAGTATATAGCTATTGGCTCCTCCATTCTAAGAACTGAATTAGAACTTGAACATCCAAACATAAGCTGAAGAAGATTGTAACTGAAAAATTCAGTATATAAAAATAAAGACATCTTGTTATTTTTACAAGAATACACTTGAAACAGAAAGAGAATGATGGGAGGAGGCTGTAAGATGGGTGAAAAATATTAATACTTCCTAAACAAGCTTGCAAACAAAAATATTTAGTTCTCCACTTTAGTCTGTATTTTGGCAACAAATAAGTTAAATAAGTTACAAATAAGTAGCTAGCATTTTACCTCAAGATAAAAGAGTTCTTGGAGAAAAGAAAGTAAAACAGATCCAAACCATCCATTAAAATACCAAGAAAAACTGGAAAAATAATTCTGAGAAACGCTTCTGTATTAGCTGAGAATTTTCATGTTACTGGACTGTTCTTGAGGAACATGGATAAACTGTCCATTTTAGTGATATCCCAGCTCAGCAATGTCGATCTGGTCTCTAAAGCTTAGTGTGAGAACAGAAAAGACATTTCCTGAGCCTGAGCTGTAACTTCCTACAGTTCTTCCAGAATCCAACTACCTCATAAAAAATTCTTAAGATGACAAGTTGTTTGCTGTGACATTTTTACCAGCTTCAGTGTATCAAGTTACAGGTACATTGGTCATTTGGATGCCCTGGCCTGTCAGTCATAGGTTTTAATTGCTCCCTGTGCTTAAACTGTGAATTCCTCTTCAAATCGGCTAAGGAAATCTTTGTTTTTCTCTTCTTTTGTTGTTTTACATGATCTAGTGATAAATGACTGGTTGGTAAATCTTCATCTAAATTGATTCTAAGTTTCATTTTAGTATCTTGAAGTGTGACACCTAGGAGCAATTGTATTATCTAAAATATCACAGAAATATTTCTCTAAAGGTGTCATTAATTTAGTTGGAACCTAGAAATTAGATATAATTTTGATAAAATAATCAAATGCAATGATTTTAAAATGACAATTTTTGTTGCTCACTTAATAATACCTAGCTGTTTCTAATCCTCACCTACCCCTCTGCCATTACCAACTTGTAAAAAGAAGCTAGTAATGTGATATAATAATTTGGTTAGTTCTTGATTGTTGGCTTTTTTCATCAGTATTCAGTTTTGATAAATTTCTCCCATCTCAGTTCCTGAATTTCAACCAGATTGTTAATAGCATTTTAGGTTTTTTTGTGGAACATTTTGCACATCTGTAAATTGTTTCATACTTTTGCATGATTACAGATGTACAAATGTGTGAAAAGCATAAACCATTTGTGTGAATCATTTTCAAGGGAGAATACAAGCTGAACTGTATTCCCACTAGGGTTGATGGATTAAGGCTGAAATACACATTTAAACATTTGCATCCTTGTTAACTGACACATATATTTACCACGTGGCAAGTTGAAATTGGACCAGACTTCCATAGCAAAAGGTCAAATAGAAGTGAGGCCTGGATCAGCCCCTTTTACTGAAAGCATAAAACAGGAAATGCAGTTTCTCATTGATACCCCTGCAAGCTAGATGCTGAATATACGTAAAAAATGAGAAATCTGTCAAACTCACCAGACTCTTCAATTTCAAGAAATGAACAATTACTGCCCTGAAACTATTCTACTGCAAGCTCACATGGGTTAACAAGTTACCGTTTCCTGCGTGGCAGTGGCAGTCATGTATCCTTAGTTTTGATACTCATTTCTGTGTGCTTCAGGAAACAGAATATTAAGAAGCACACAAGGAGAAGGAATGGATGCATAGGAAGACATTCTGTTTAGTCAGTACTTGTTTAGTCTTTTTCTCATCTCCAAATGGTGTCAGACAGGATTATTATTTCAGTTTTACAAAGAGAACTGGTTAGACTATCTGGATATAACTACTTTTTTTTTCCTGTAGGCACAATCTACACTAATTAGTTTCTAAATCAACTTCCCTGGATATCCTTTACTAGCAGGAATTATCCCCTAGATGGAGATGAGAATATTAAATTCTTGGCACAGGAAACATCAATTATAAACAATTATATAACTTTAGCGTGTGTGCAGGCCCAGTCACTTCAGTTGTGTCTGACTCTTTGTGATTCCATGGAATGTAGTCCACCAGGTTCCACCGTCCATGGGATTCTCCAGGCAAGAACAGTGAAGTGGGTTGCCATGCCCTCTTCCAGGGGATCTTTTTTCAACCCAAGGGTTGAACCCACATCTCCTGTGTGTCCTGCTTTGCAGGTGATTCTCTACCCAAGTGGCTCAATGGGTAAATAGCCACACAGATAAAGTACTTGGGAAGCCCCATATACCTTTACAAATGTTATAAAATATGATTGAGGACTGAAGGTGATTGCAGACACCTAGCTATCTGCCTCCCAATAATAATATATAAAAATGTAAGATGAAAAAAATAAAGCTACACAAAAATCATCCCTTCAGAATCATGTGAAGACAGAGAATGCTAAAACTTCAAAACACCCATAGATAAAGAGAAAAAAATCACCAAGTACTCTTGTATGACCTTGCAAACTTCTGACACATCCCTGCCCTGCTTCTAGGCTTTTTGGTGAGCAAAGATAATCCATGTAAAACTGCAGGGTAGACAGAAAAAGAAAATGAGAGAAGGGACCTAACGTTGATCTAAAGGTGGTAACAATAACCCTGTATGCGAGACAGCAAAAGAGACACAGATGTCTAGAACAGTCTTTTGGACTCTGTGGGAGAGGGAGAGGGTGGGATGATTTGGGAGAATGGCAATGAAACATGTATAATATCATATGTGAAACGAATCGCCAGTCCAGGTTCGATTCATAATACAGGATGCTCAGGGTTGGTGCACTGGAATGACCCAGAGGGATGGTATGGGGAGTGATGTGGGAAGGAGGTTCAAAATGGGGAACACTTGTACACCCGTGGCGGATTCCTGTTGATGTATGGCAAAACCAATACAATATTGTAAAGTAATTAGCCTCCAATTAAAAAAAAAAAAAAGAAAATAAGTAAAATTATTATGTGAAAGACTAACTCATTCTAAGCCTGAAATTACCGAGAAAACTTCTGGGCAGTTAGGAGCATGAACCATAGGAAAGGAACCACAAAATATTTGTGAATTAGAGGTATATTTTTAAAATACATAGCTTCTGGGGAAGAAAGAGGAAGCCAAAAAGGAGAAATACATTTTCATACATTGGGTGGTGAAGGTGGAAAAAAGGAGATGGGGGAAATGCAGTGTTCTTTGAATAAAAGGAAACTCATCAGGGGCTTCCCTGGTGGCTCAGTGGTAGGGAATCCACCTGCTGGTTTAGGAGACACAGGTTCCATCCCTGGTCCGGGAAGATCCCACATGCCGTGGAGCAGCTAAGCCCTTGTGCCGCAATTGAGCCTGTGTTCAAGAACCTGTGAACTGCAACTACCAAGCCCATGCGCTGCATTACCGAAGCCCACATGCTCTCAAGACTGTGCTCCACAAGAGAAGCCACTGCAATGAGACGCCTGTGCATCACAACTAGAGAGTAGCCCCTAACTTGCCGTAACTAGAGAAGAGCCCATACAGCAAAGAAGACGTAGCACAGCCAAAAGTAAACAAATAAGTAAATACTTTTTTTTAACAAAGGGAATTCATCAGCCCTTTCCCCAATATCAGACAAGCAAAATGTGCTAAAAACAAAATGTTGCTGAAATAGGAAATCTTAGCAAACAACCCAATGTCATAAAAAATTAGGAAAAGTAAACAAATCTACATAGAGCTCCCTGGTTCCCCTGGGGTAATGTGACTGGCTTGTTTGAATAATCCCTCCACTTAGAAGAGAACTGAAACCTCAGGGATAACTAGGAACTGCAACCTGCCCCTGTGATAAGGAGGTCACTGGCTTACAGTACAGAGTGAGGAGGGAAACTTGTTGTTAGACTATTTAAACCACCCTGATTTTACCAGATGTCAAGGCAGTGCATAAGACTGGGTCATTAATTTTAGGTCATCTACCACATACAACCACCCCAAAGACAGTTGGGAAGAGATGAACTAATCTAGAAAAATTTGAAAAAGAGTGTTTTGAATCTATAAGACTAGACACATAATAAACCATTTTAGTACTGTATTAACATTTTCTTTGCAAAGATATGGATTATCAGTTCTGAAAATATTTTATGTATAGTACAGATGAACAAAATTTATTGTAGATAATGAGAACCAAGTAACTCACTGGTGGAGGAAGATGATTAGATAGATAAGGAGAAGTTGAAGGCTTGAAGGAACTCCGATGGATTGGAATATGAGGTAGGAGTGTCAACTCATAGGATATATAGATCAATTGATAGGTACATAGATACACATTTAGAGAATTAAATGTAGATGTGTATGCTTGGGTTAGTGTGCATTTTCTAACTTTTTGTGGGGAAGTGCCTATAAGCAATGCAATGAGAACTTTATAGTGAGGAGCATACTTAGTGCTGAGATTATCGTGGTTTCTAAAAGCTATTCTCTAATAATGGCCACCAGTGCTCCTTGGAGAAATAATTGCTTCCACAACTAGGGCAAAAAATATGAGAAGCTTGGAATATCTTGTGATTTCAGAATATAAGGAAGTGCTGAAAACAGTTAAAGATGGAGCATATTGAAAAGAACTACCAAAACTGGAAAGTTTTGAGCAGGAAAACAATGATAATTGTATTCATAACATTATTATATCCTATAATGTAACTTTATGGTGGAGACATGGTAGAAATCACCTTAACTAAATTACAAAGGTTAAGCTGTATCAACATCATTTACATCATCTGTCTCCTGGTAGGAGGCACTGGTAGAATGCACTCACCAGTTCTGTGGCATTTTTGCCAACATACATAAACTCAGTCTAATCATTAGAAAACAAACACATACAAGTTAAATAAAATAACAAGCCAGTACCCTTCAAAAGTGTCAAGGTCATGAAAGACAGGAGCTGTCAGACTTGGAGACACTAAGGAGGCACAAGTAAGCACAGTGTTGAATCCTGGGTTGAATAATGGAATGGATAAAAAAGAACATTAGTGAAAAACTAGAGAAATTTGAGTAAGATCTGTGGTTAGTTAATAGTATTGCATCAATGTTAATTTCCTCATGTCATTATTGTACTATGGTTTACAAAGATATCATTAGCAGTATAAAAGCCAATATGAAAGGGAAAATCAAGGATCACTTTGAATCCAAAAATGGGCCCTCAAGTTGTGATAAGTCAAAATACATATTAGAAATATAGAAAGAGCCCTATTACCTGCAGAGAACAGGTTAATAATTGTGTCTATTGCATTGCCTCTTAGATTATGTGCCTTCCAAACAGCTTATGATAGAGATGTATCATCTATCTTTGTCATACTCAACTTATCAACTTCATAAAGATAGTGAGTTGGGGCTACATTTAAGAAATAGATGATGTTGTCACCTTCTATATGGGGCCAGAGTAAAACGGAGTATAGGTTTTAAATTACTCATACATTCATTCTTTCTGCCTCTCTCTCATCAATCTAGATGAATAGGATCTAGATAGATACAAACATACATATGTAATAGGTAAGGATGTATGGGATATATGGGATATAGATATAGATTGATATAAATGCAAATGTCTGTAGATATCTATCTATATTTATGATGTTATAGAAATTTTACAGTCCTCTAACACCACCCTTATGGCAGAAAGGGTTCCTTATGAAGAGGAGCTAAAAAGCCTCTTGATGAAAGTGAGTGTGGAAAAGTTGGCTTAAAGCTCAACATTCAGAAAACTAAGATCATGGCATCCGGTCCCATTACTTCATGGGAAATAGATGGGGAAATGGTGGAAACAGTGTCAGACTTTATTTTGGGGGGGCTCCAAAATCACTGCAGATGGTGATTGCAGCCATGAGATTAAAAGACGCTTACTCCTTGGAAGGAAAGTTATGACCAACCTAGATAGCATATTGAAAAGCAGAGACATTACTTTGCCAACAAAGGTCTGTCTAGTCAAGCCTGTGGTTTTTCCAGTGGTCATGTATGGATGTGAGAGTTGGACTGTGAAGAAAGATGAGTGCTGAAGATTGATGCTTTTGAACTGGTGTTGGAGGAGACTCTTGAGAGTCCCTTGGACTGCAAGGAGATCCAACCAGTCCATCCTAAAGGAGATCAGTCCTGACTGTTCATTGGAAGGACTGATGCTGAAGCTGAAACTCCAATACTTTGGCCACCTCATGCAGAGTTAACTCATTGGAAAAGACCCTGATGCTGGGAGGGATTGGGGGCAGGAGGAGAAGGGGACGACAGAGAATGAGATGGCTGGATGACATCACCAACTCGATGGACATGAGTTTGGGTAAACTCCGGGAGTTGGTGTTGGACAGGAAGGCCTGGCGTGCTGCGATTCGTAGGATCACAAAGAGTTGGACACGACTGAGTGACTGAACTAAACTGAACTCTTCATTAGTAAATATCTTTGTGAATCTCAATTCTTCAATTTTTCCCTAAAGTTTTCCAGGAAAATCATTATCACCTCCCTGTCTTCTCTAATAATGCAATTAGCTCTTTATTGTAGGTCAGAAAATCCTTGCAACTATTGTCTCAGTCCTTCAAAAGGTTTCACCAGCCAGCACTGAATATTTCAGACTTTTCTATATCCATTACTTGGAATATACTTATACTGATACTGTAAGAAAGAATAGGTGCAATTTCAAGAAGATTCAAATGGATCTGCTTTCTTCCCTATACAACTCTCTTCTTTTTCATCCTGTATTTCATGAGCAAATTCAGTCAGTTCAGTCCCTCAGTCATGTCCTACTCTTTGTGACCCTATGGACTGCAGTACACCAGGCTTCCCTGTCTGACACCAAGTCCCGGAGCTTGCTCAAACTCAAGTCCATTGAGTCCATAATGCCATCCATCCATCTCATTCTCTGAAATTCCCTTTTCCTCCTGCTTTCAATCTTTCCCAGCATCAGGGTCTTTTCTAATGAGTCAGTTCTTCGCATCAGGTGGCCAAAGTATTTTAGCTGCAGTATGGGTCCTTAAAATGAATATTCAGAACTAATATGCAGCAGCATTAATGAGACTGAGGCACACTCCTGAGGACTGATCTTATCTTTATTAAAATGCAGAGTACCTATTACCTCTGCAGGATACCAGTCATTGCAAGTTTATGGAGCATAGTTAGTCAGGAAGTGCAGCTTTCTGTCACTAGACCAAGCTAAAGATGCCGATGCTGTCCTCCTCATGATTCTGAGGTGGTGTCGGAATGCAGGGGTCTGTCAGTTCCGCTAGGCCCCTCCTCCCTGTAGAATGCATGAAGTCAGAATTATTTTCAGTGGTCTTGGGAGAGAAAAAGGTTGGAAATCTAGTATATTCATTATGTACTAGGCAGATAAATGCTTAATCAATGTCAACAATAAAGATAAGTATCATTATAGCTAACAGATTATCACAACCCTTGTCTATTTGTCTGCAAAATTTTACAAGTGATAGTAAATTCTTTTAAATGCATTGGATGGTAAATTTGGCAATGCAGGAATGCCTGGTTTACCTTCTCAATAGATATGCCATTTGAAAATTTTGTTGTCCTTGTGTGATAGTAATATAGAGGATGCTATGCTTTTCTGTAGGTCCATGTCCTGACCCTTAATTAAGGTATTATTCCATTTGTTTTTGTCTGTCATTTTAAGTATCTGATTCCCTGATAATGGCCTTTATAGTGTGTGTGATATAATGATTAAAAACTAAAAATCTTGTGGAAATCTCCTGTGAAAAAAATCTCTCCTTTATAACAAGGTCATCGAAATGTGTCAAGAAAGGAGTAGGCAATATTTTATAATTTAATTCTGATAAGGTAAAAATGATGAAAATCTAAAATAAAATAAAGTCTGTAGAGTAAGTTTTGAAAAATTCATGTTTTAAAGCAGGTCCTTGAATTCTTTTTTTAAGGTTTCTTCATTAGATTGATAGGATCTAGACTTCTTTGCAAACAGACTTTATCACAGACACGTCTAATTCATCATTGCTCTTGTTCTCATTATTTTTTCCTTTTTCTCTGAAATAATGCACCCTGATTTTACTCATACATTTTGAAAACAATGAAATGATGTTCCATCAAGTTGATCTATTTGTCCCAAATGTGTTTAAGGTACTTTAAAGTCTTTGTCATGTATCAATCTTTGGAATACATTTTTTTGCCTAAGAGGTTAGAAGAATATATATTCCTTGCTACTTTTCCTTGTAAAGGGATGTTTATGATTTGATGTATAAGATGAAGAGGAAAAAAAGAAGAAAAAAATAACCTTAAATTTAAATAGAATTTAAAATTATTATTCTATTTATTTAAAATAGAATATAAGGAAGGAAAATAAAGATGTGAGAGAAGGAAGGAAGGAAGAATTGGGAAGGAGGGATGAAATTTGAATTGAAATTGAGCACTAAACTAGAATAGTAATCAGAAAGGGAAGAACTCTTTTAAAAATATTCTTCTGATTGAATAGCTATGGAAGATAGACTATCTGAAAATGAATCATTCATTAATTTTTTTCTTAGGTATGATGTTAGTACCTCAGAAATATTTTCAGTATATTACACTTGTTAAGAAGAAAAAAAATCAAATGTTTGTTCAAACATATTATAAACTTGCACATGCACATAGTAGATAATAAGGTCCTCATAATTTATAGATAGTGAGATGGTGAGTAGTAAGCCTTATCTGAATGCTTATTTGTATGCAAAGATGATCTTCAATAAAATTCAGGAAAAATATCATGACAATGAATTACAAGTAGAGATAAAGAAAGCTTTATTGTTTAACATTTTTAAAAAATCAGTTCTTAAAAATGTGTAATTAATTTAGGCAAATGGAAGTATGGTCAATATAGTCATCCTTTGGTATTCACTGGGTTTTGATTCCAAACCCTCCTCAGATTCCAAAATTTGCAGATGTCCAAGTCTCTTATTTCTGTCCACTTTATCAGTGGTTCCCAACCATTTTGGCACCAAGGATCCTTTTCATGGAAAACATTTTTTCCACGGACCCATTAGGGAGGATGGTTTGGAGATGATTCTAGTGCATTTATTTTTTGTACACTTTATTTCTATTATCATTACATCAGCTCCACCTCAGATCATTGGGCACTAGATCCTGGAGGTTAGGAATCCCTGCTTTAAATCAATTCTAAATTTCTTATAATAACTAACACAAGGTAAATACTATGTAAATATTTGTAAATACAATGTAAATACTTTATAAACAATTGACAATGTGTCACAAGTTCTTTTGCCTTTTGGAACTTTGTGAAATTTTTCTTTTGGAATATTTTGATCCATGGTTATTTGATTACATGAATGCAGAACTTGAGGATAAAGAGGGCCAGCTGTATATTAAAAATTCTCAAAAATTAAAAAGAATCAGCTACTTAATGTAAAAATGAGCACAACAGGTAAACCAGAGAAAGCTGAATGCAAATGATGAATTAAAATCACAAGTAGGCAACAGTGCTATTGCCATGTTTAAGGTAAGCAAAAATTAGGAAGGTCGTTGCATCCATAGTTGGAGAATGTAGGAAAATGGTTCCTCTCATGCACAACCAGGGAGACTGCACATAAACATAAATTTCTTTGGAAAGAATTCTATCAGTGTTTAAATTAAAATTCAAACTATTATACTCTGTAACCTATCAACACTAGTTTTGGGACTGTAACTCAAAATGATTGAAGGCAGGAAGAGAAGGGGACAACAGAGGATGATATGGTTGGATGGCATCACCAACTCAATGGACATGGGTTTGAGCAATCTCTGGGAGTTGATAATGGACAGGGAAGCCTGGCATGCTATAGTCCATGGGGTCGCAAGTAGTTGGATACGACTGAACCATTGAACTTAACCTACTGAACTCAAAATGAAAAGTAAGATATATAAGAACATGGGATATACATAAAAATGTATTTCTTCACATTAGTTTTGTGTGATTTTTATGTCAAAAAAAGCTGCAGAAGCCTGGATATTAAGTAGGGAATGGTTTACCTCAATCTATACTGCAATCTGTTTACTCTAGCTGTATATCATAGTCTCTAGTTTGCATATAAAGTCATGTTATTTGTAATCAAAGAAAGATGATGCAAAGAATGTTCAAACTACCAAACAACTGCACTCATTTCACACACTAGCATGGTAATGCTCAAAATTCTCCAGGCCAGGCTTCAACACTACATGAACCATGAACTTGCAGATGTTCAAGCTGGATTTAGAAAAGGCAGAGGAACCAGAGATCAAACTGCCAACATACATTGGATCATCAAAAAAAAACAAAAACAAAAACAAGAGAGTTCCAGAAAAATGTCTACTTCTGCTTTATTGACTATGCCAAAGCCTTTGTCTGTGTAGATCATAGCAAACTATAGAAAATTCTTAAAGAGATAGAATACCAGACCACCTGACCTGCCTCCTGAGAAATCTATTTGCAGGTCAAGAAGCAACAGTTAAAACAACACATGGAACAACAGACTAGTTTCAAATCAGAAAAGGAGTATGTCAAGGCTGTATATTGTCACTCTGCTTATTTAACTTATATGCAGGGTACATCATGTGATAGGCTGGGCTGGATGAAACAAAGTGGAATCAAGATTGCTGGGAGAAATATCAATAACCTCAGATATGCAGATGACACCACCTTTATGGCAGAAAGTGAAGAGGAACTAAAAAGCCTCTTGATGAAAGTTAAACTCAACATTCAGAAAACTAAGATCATGGCATCCAGTCCCATCAGATCAGATCAGATCAGATCAGTCGCTCAGTCGTGTCCGACTCTTTGCGACCCCATGAACTGCAGCACGCCAGGCCTCCCTGTCCATCACCAGCTCCCGGAGGTCACTCAAACTCACACCCATCAAGTCAGTGATACCATCCAGCCATCTCATCCTCTGTCGTCCCCTTCTCCTCCTGCCCTCAATCCCTCCCAGCATCAGAATCTTCTCCAATGAGTCAACTCTTCGCATGAGGTGGCCAAAATACTGGAGTTTCAGCTTTAGCATCATTCCTTCCAAAGAAATGCCAGGGCTGATCTCCTTCAGAATGGACTGGTTGGATCTCCTTGCAGTCCAAGGGACTCTCAAGAGTCTTCTCCAACACCACAGTTCAAAAGCATCAATTTATCAGAAACGAGTTAGTCCAGGTATGATGCCCTATAACAGATGCCTGGGACTGGAAGGGGGCATCCAGCCCATCCATGGTGTGGGAAGGGGGGAGGGAGGAGGGTTCAGGATAGGGAACACGTGTATTCTGGTGGCGGATCCATCTCGATGTATAGTAAAAGCAATACAATATTGTAAAGTTAAGAAAAATTAAAAAAATAATAATAATAAAAAAATTAAAAAAAAAGAAAAAAAAAAAAGAACTCAATAAAAAAGGCACCAAACTTATATATATAAAAAAAAAAAAGCATCAATTCTTCCACGCTCAGCCTTCTTCACAGTCCAGCTCTCACATCCATACATGACCACAGGAAAGACCATAGCCTTGACTAGGCGAACCTTTGTTGGCAAAGTGATGTCTCTGCTTTTGAATATGCTATCTAGGTTGGTCATAACTTTCCTTCCAAGGAGTAAGCGTCTTTTAATTTCATGGCTTCAGTCACCATCTGTAGTGATTTTGGAGCCCAGAAAAAGAAAGTCTGACACTGTTTCCACTGTGTCTCCATCTATTTCCCATGTAGTGATGGGACCAGATGCCATGATCTTCGTTTTCTGAATGTTGAGCTTTAAGCCAAACTTTTCACTCTCCACTTTCACTTTCATCAAGAGGCTTTTTAGCCCCTCTTCACTTTCTGCCATAAGGGTGGTGTCATCTGCATATCTGAGGTTATTGATATTTCTCCCAGCAATCTTGATTCCAACTTGTGTTTCTTCCAGTCCAGCATTTCTCATGATGTACTCTGCATATAAGTTAAATAAACATGGTGACAATATGCAGCCTTGACGTACTCCATGGCAAATAGATGGGGAAACAGTGAGTGACTTTATTTTGGGGGGCTCCAAAATCACTGTAGATGGTGACTGCAGCCATGAAATTACAAGATGCTTGTTTATTAAAAAGCAAATTAAAGCAAAGATATCACTCTGCCAACAAAGATCCAGCTAGTCAAAGCTATAGTTTCTCTAGTAGTCATATATGGATGTGAGAGTTGGACCATAAAGAAAGGTGTGTGCCAAAGAACTGATGCTTTCAAACTGTGGTGTTGGAGAAGACTCTTAAGAGTTCTTTGGACTGCAAGGACATCCAACCAGTCAATCCTAAAGAAATCAGTCCTGAATATTCATTGGAAGAACTAATGTTGAAGCTGAAGCTCCAATACTTTGGTCACCTGATGCGAAGAACTGACTCATTGAAAAAGACCCTAATGCTGGGAAAAATGGAAGACAGGAGGAAAAGGGGATGACAGAGGATAAGATGGTTGTATGGCATCACTGACTCAATGGACATGAGTTTGAGTAAACTCCAGGAGTTGGTGATGGACTGGGAAACCTGGTGTGCTGCAGTCCATGGGGTCACAAACAGCTGGACACAACTGAGTGACTGAACTGACTGATTTGTAATCACAAAAGCAAGTTGAAATAAATATATTAAGATATTATCCTATTTTTTTCAAAACCAAATCTCTATATTTGTACACAGAGAGAATTATCTGGGTCTATACAACCCACATCAAAATATTTCTTGCTGTGTAAAGAGGTATAAAGGAGGGTACCAAGGTTTTCTTTTCATATTTCTCTATTATTTGATTTGTTAAATCAAGCATTATTAATTTGCAATAAATTTTAAAAACTGAGAAAGCTTTAAAATCAAAGACTTTCTCATTCACATTCTCCTTTCTTTGATTGATCATTATCTTAGTTTCCTTCTGTACCAGCTGCCACATAGTAATTCATTTCTAATTCTACTCATCAGAATCTGTTAAGTTCTTTCATTTTGACATTTTTCTTAACTTACATGTTTCCATGGGTGAATTCAATCTGTAGTATCCATTCTTAGCATGGTGTGAGAAGGACATATTGGATTTACCTGAGAAGTATTCATCCACATATGTCCCTCTTTGCATTTATTATCGGACCCTCCTAACCCACATGTGGTTAATAGGATGGTGAGCATTGTTTCTTATAGGAATGTGCTTCAAGACTAAGTATGTTGGATTGGGAAAAGTTTGGGAGCCACTGATGCTTAAAATCCTCTTGTAGAGCATACAAAGCCATAGATTCTCAGTTCTCTTTGGCAGAATAAATTCATTCACTCCAAATATAAAATATCAAATTGAAAGATAAGGATACTTTAATTTTTACTACTTTAAAAAACCATCATTACAGACTTTTGCACTGAAAGAGAACTCTTCATTTTACAAAAGGGCAACTGTAAGTCATGAGGGTGAAGTGACTTGATCATTTTATTGTAAATTAATGGGTAACTGGGATGAGGTTTGAGTCTAGAAGTTCCTAGGACTTCTCTGAAGAAGATGTGAAGAAGACTCTTTTTGTCTGAAAAGGAGGCTCAACACCAGTTTGAAGGAGGTTCCTTTGGGCACCCAGAGTAGTCTTCCTTAGCTGTATCTTTAACTGTACTTTTTGCTTTTCTTAAACAGAAGATTTTAGTATACTTTGGGAAGGAAAGCTCCTGCTAAAATGAATGTTCTATTACCTTCTTCCCTAATGCTGTTGGAATTTGAGAGCCCAGGCAGTGTGACAAAGACAGTGCCACTGTGATCCAGGCATTCTGTCATTAGGGTGATCCATAGTATTTCTAGTGTGTGAGCTACTTGTCAAGAACCAGCAATCCACTGGGGAGCCCACTCCCTCCACTCCAACCTGTACCTTTGTGCACATGCCTTATGGTCTAGGATTTGAGTCCCATGGAAATAGATTCCCAATGCTATGCTCTGTGCAGCTTAGAATCCTTAGACCTGGGACATTTCAGACTGTGGCCAGCAAGGGAGATAAACCTGCCAACCAGATGATGTTGAAAGAGCACAGTGTTTTATCAAGCATATATTCAACTCAAACAGGTCTTCACTGTGGACACCATAGCACTGATACTGGATTCTTGACAGCCAGCATCCCCACATTTAACCCCATGGATGTAGTATGTGCTATGCTTAGTTGTTCAGTCCTGTCTGACTCTTTGTGACCACACGAACTGTAGCTGGCCACATTCCTGTGTCTACAGGAATTCTCCAGGTAAGAATACTGGAGTGGGTTTCCATGTCCTCCTCCAGGGATCTGCCCAACCCAGGAATCGAACCCAGGTTTCCCGCCTTGCAGGTGGATTCTTTATTGTCTGAGCCACCAGGGAAGTCCAAGAATACTGGAGTGGGTAGCCTATCTATTCTTCAGAGGATCTTGCCAGCCCAGGAATTGAACCTGGGTCTCCTGCATTGCAGGTGGATTCTTTACCAGTTGAGCTACCAGAGTAGAGACAGAGCAATTGGCTTATTTTCCATAGCCCTTTCCCTGGCCAAAGGCGTAGGTTGGGCTAGTGTTTGCTAGTCAGCAACCGGAGTACAGTCCCAGAGCTGGAGCCAGCAGAGTGATCTTGTAAGAGGTTCCAAAGTCAGACTGTGAACAGCCTCCTCTGGCAGTGCTGGATCTGAGTCTGGCAAGGGATAATGTGATGTCTGCTGCTGAATGAGACAGAGACATGGGAAAGGTAAGAAGTCAAGGCACAACCTTAAGATCTGGCATAAGAGCGTGTACTGAGAAAGGGTTAAACAAAGGAGGATGGAAGAAACCCTGGGACAAGGCAGAAGTCAATTTATAAATGTCTGTATTAACTGGGTTAATGTATCCATTGCCTGGGAAGGAGTATTGATGTTAGGAATCCATATCATCTCACTGTGTTTCTCACAGAAACCTTTCAAGACAGTGAAGGAACTGAAGTACAGAGAAGTGTGTGACTTGTCCAATATCATCCAGTTGACAAACAGAAAACACACTGAGGAAACCAGAATTGAAAGAGACACATGTATCCCAATGTTCATCGCAGCACTGTTTATAATAGCCAGGATATGGAAGCAACCTAGATGTCCATCAGAAGATGAATGGATAAGAAAGCTGTGGTACATATACACAATGGAGTATTACTCAGCCATTAAAAAGAAGGCATTTGAATCATTTTTAATGAGGTGGATGAAACTGGAGCCTTTTATACAGAGTGAAGTAAGCCAGAAAGAAAAACACCAATACAGTATACTAACATATATATATGGAATTTAGAAAGATGGTAACAATAACACTGTATACGAGACAGCAAAAGAGACACTGATGTATAGAACAGTCTTTTGGACTCTGGGAGAGGGAGAAGGTGGGATGATTTGGGAGAATGGCATTGAAATATGTATAATATCATATATGAAACGAGTCTCCAGTCCAGGTTCGATGCATGATACTGGATGCTTGGGGCTGGTGCACTGGGACAACCCAGAGGGATGGTGTGGGGAGGGAGGAGGGAGGAAGGTTAAGGATGGGGAACACATGTATACCTGTGGCAGATTCATTTTGATATATGGCAAAACCAATACAATATTGTAAAGTTAAATAAAATAAAATTTAAAAAACAAAACAAAAAAAAAGAAAACACAAATTTAAAGGCTATCTAGTCTTCTGATTTCAGATAAACTCCTCAGGCTGTAGTTTTCATTTGGTGATGTTCTTCTTCCATTCTTCCTCTAAAAGCAAACTCTGGGAGATAGTGAAGGACAGGGAACCCTGGCATGCTGCAGTCCATGGGGTCACAAAGAGTCAGACAACTTAGTGCCTGAACAACAGCAAACAGTTATCTTTAATTTTTGTTTAAGAAAAAAAACTTTATATGTAATTTTAAAATTTTTGATTTTTTAAAAAAAATTTTGGATGCAAAGAGTAAGGAACAGACACTGAATATACTCCCAGTCTATCATCTTCCTGAGGATGGCTGTTTATACAGTAGGTGGGACAGTGTGATTATGAATATCTGTAGGTGTTTGGAAAAGATGTCACACTGCTTAAAGTTTCCTTAGGATAACACATTTTTAGAATATATGAAGCAAATAAATTTTCTTCCTCTAAAGATTATACCTGCACATTTCTTTCCTTTAAACTATTTTGACTACTATTATCCCAATCTGTATCCTAATGTCTCTGGCTTTTCAATTTGAGGCCCAAATATCCCTGTTCAGAGTTCTTAAATGGAGCTTTGAATAGATTTGAACCTCAATATTCTCTCAATTCTGTCAGCACAGCTCCATATATGGAACTTCAAGGAACTCAAATGCAAGTTCATTACATGTGTTTCTCCTACCTGATAATTATAGCTGTGAATCTTCACTAATTGTTATTGAATATTTTATCTGTGCCAGACACCATCCAAAGAAGCGTTCATATTTTATCTCATTTAATCCTCATAACTGTGCTATACAATATTATTTTTGATTTATATGTAAAGAAACTGAGGCTCAGAGAGGTGAAGTAATTCTCCCAAGATAAGATAGTAATTTGACCAGATTGGTTTCAAATCAGATCTGCTTAACTCTGTAGCCTGTCCTCCATCATGCTTTGTGAAAAAAAAAAAAAAAAAAAAAAAAAGGATATTTATTATTGCAAAACCTTTGTAATATGTAGAAAGATAATTTTAAAATGTGAGAGGATTATTAAATAGAACAAAAATACATATGCATTGCTTCCTTGGAATGTTTTCCTGTCATGATCTCTAATATTTTCACTCTGCTTTATGTAAAGAATTAGTTTGGTCTCCTGGTCTCCTAGACTATGGAGATGTGATTTTATGTTATTATTAATTTTTTTGCTTAAAAATAATTTTTATTACTCTAGGTGAACTGAAGTTATTTGTAAAATAGCATAGGGCTAGTCACTGGAATATTCATTGGAAGGACTGATGCTGAAGCTGAAACTCTAATACTTTGGCCACCTGATGCAAATAACTGACTCACTGGAAAAGACCCTGATCCTGGGAAAGATTGAAGGCGGGAGGAGAAGGTGACAACAGAGGATGAAATGGTTGGATGGCATCACCATGCAATGGACTTGAGTTTGAGTAGGCCCCAGGAGTTGGTGATGGACAGCGAAGCCTGCCGTGCTGTAGTCCAAGGGGTTGCGAAGAGTCGGACACGACTGAGCGACTGAACTGAACAGGGCTGCTCAACATTCCAGGACATCAAGGGCATTCTCTGCACATGTGGGAAGTTAGTGGCTGTGAATGAAAATAAAATAGTGGCAAAATGAGATGTTGATATGTAAAACTGTAAGAAGATCTTTGGATCTGAAAGTTCCAACTCATGTTTTCTGTGATTTTTTTTTTTTTAATACTAAAGAGAGAATCTAACATTTACTGAAAGTTTTCTGGGCCTAGTTTATTACACTAGGTAATTTTCATAAAAGTTTCTAATTTACTGCTCTCAAAAATCCTATTGTGAAATGCCTTATTATTACTATTTTACCAAAGAAGAATGGAAAGTTCTGCAGAATATGACGACAAACATAGGAATCAAATGTATGTCTTTATGACTTTAAAATTTGAAATTAACTGCCATGTGGAAATTTCACAGATCCATAACCTGACTCTTCCTCAAATTTCTTCAACTTCAAACTTCTAATAGAAGTTGCCATTTGGAGAATCTGAGCAACCCCAGTGGAAAAGAAGTTGTGAAACATTTCTCCAGGTTTTCTTGAGTTTTTTGGTTGAAATATTACACATGGAAAACTACCCATATGACTAGTGATTTTGTTATTACATTGATAAAATCCAAAGCATTACATTGATAAAACTGAGTTTTGATAGTGGCTCTCTCCATATACCTTGTACTGCCAGTAAGATATCCAGGCACATAGTAGGTAAGGTATCAGTGTTGATTAAACTGAATATAAAACTTCTCGTTCTGAGAAATGGTAGTCTCTCTGGTGCAGGGAGAATTTAAGAATCCATATGTTACCTGGATTACAACTTTGACTTCTTTTCTAAATTCCAATCCATCTAACAGATTTCTGCTGCTCTCAAAGTGCTTTAGTTCTACATTCCTCATGCTACCCCTTTATTTAGAAACCTTCGAAGATTGTCTTTTGCCTAACTATTTATTTAAATACCTTTTCTTAGGTTTCAATCTTTAATAATCTATCCTTCCATAACCAGATACCTTGAAAGGTAAGAGGATGAAAAGCAATATTTGAGTGAGAAAAGGAGGAGAACACTACTATTATGAAAGTTTTGTGGTTTTAAAATTGTTGGTGTGAAGTATGTGTGACTATTTTTAATGTTCTGAGTGATATGCCTGTGCATTGTTAGTAAGAAAAATATATGGCTTTTCTCATTTACTCTTTCCTACTTTCTCCATCTCCATTCACATACTTAGTCACTGTGGATGTCCTGCTTGATCTGTCCACTGTTTCTTAGTAGAAAGACCCCATCTGTCCCCAAATTTGTCCTTAGACTCTCCTCCTGACCCTTTAGTCACTTTAGACTGCTGTCCGTTAGTCCCTTGGTCTATCTGGACCCTGATTACCGGATATAGAGAATGGAACTTTTATAAGCTCATGTACAATATAATTAACAAAAATGAGATGTAGAGATATAATTGCAGTGAGAATGACAGACTATCTACTCAAGAAAAATGTAAAGCCAAAATGGATCCAGAATTAAAACTCCCAAAGTTTCTTCAGCATAGGAAGGAGCGAGTGGGATGAATGGAGAAAGTAGCATCAACATATATATATATATACACATACATATATACCATCATGTGTGAAATAGATAGCTGGTGAGAAGTTGCTGTATAACACAGGGAGCCCAGCCTGGGGCTCTGTGATGACCTGGGGGCAGGGAGTGAGGACGTCCAGAGGGGGATATATAATTAATGTTGTAAGGCAGAGTCCAATGCAACATTCTAAAAATTAAAAAAAAAAAAGAAAAGCAATTATAAAAAAGGAGCATTAGTTATGAGAGAAAATTTTTAATCAAAGTGAGTGTTTCCATACATGGATCAGAAAAAAGATGGCTAAGGCTGTAGACTGATTCTTTTACTCTGGTACTTTTGTTGTTTGAACTGTTACTGTCAGACATTAGTACAGTATATACTCTAACTCTACATTGGTGGTGCAGTAACTTTCCACCCAGTTGCAATCTGGAATTCATGTAGTAAGATATTGCTGCTGCTACTGCTAAGTCACTTTAGTCATGTCTGACCCTGTGCTGGATAGAGGCAAATAAAAGAATGCTACTGCATGGATTGACCAACCCACTGGTTGTCACCTTGCAGTAAACTTGCAAAATGGCATCTAACTTATTATCATCATAACCAGCCACTCTGCTTCTTTGGGCTGTGGATTCTAGAGTGATCTCGTAGCCATGACAAATAAGCTCCTCTTCTTTTCTGATTTCCTTCAAAGACCTTTGCGTATGTGGAAGTCATCTATTAAACTACTCATGTTTGGTGAACTTTAGGCTTTGCCTTCTGTTTCCTACACCATGTAGGTGTGGTGTCAAAATGATGCCCCAAAGTGTCCAAGAATCAGTAGGAATTTCCTTGTTGAAAATTGGTTTCATGGATCATTTATCGCCTATTATTCCTGTTTCATATAATTATTGTCCTCTGCAGAGTCCTTCCTTTGATGACAAACTCACCAGTATATTTTTCAGTCCACTCTTGTTTTTAAGATTTTAGTTAGGGGAGTCTTTCAGAATTCCTATACCATCTCCTTTCCCCTGCTGGAAAGGAATCTGAGCTCCCTTGATGCTTCACTTATTGAGAAGTGATTATTTTGGACCAACTATCTTAGAGCATTTCAGTAAAGTGCTAAATAGTTGGTTTCTTTGCTTAGGATACCTAAATTTTAACCATGGCTTCACAGGTTCTTGGCTCTTGAACTTTCAGAATTATTTACTGCTAAGCCTCAGTTTCCTCATTTATGAAGTGGAAATAATAATATTACTTTTCTCATGGGATTATTGTAAAGACTAGATCTATGTGATGGGAAATGGGAGTGGTAAAAGAAACAGACGAGGTGGTAGATGTATTGTGTGTGTGTGTGTGTGTGTGTGTGTTTTCTCAAATGGCAGTACCACCATCCTTCCTCTGGCAAGGAAGCAAGAGACAAATTTTACTGCTGCATTTAGCATATACTGGGAATGGCTCTAACTTTACTTAAAAAGAGACAAAAGTTTTTAAAAAGAGAAGGAAAAAAACCCAACAGTTAACATTTACTAAACGTTAATCATATGTAAAAATTTGCAGGGCTTAACATTAAGTATTATTGAGTTGTCAAGACAATACTCAGAGATATATCCTACTCTTTCCCAATTACAGAGCTCAGGAAACTGAGACTCAGGTTAAGTAACTTGTCCAAAGTCATACAGTTAGAAATGAATAGAGCTAATCAATTTTAAGTCTATAGTCATAATAAATATATTACTGCAGTGTTTATGCATCAAGTCAAGAGTAACAAAGAAATTGTATGAATACTCATATTTGAATATTCCTACTTCCTGATATTCATCCCCACCCCACTAATAGTGTGGCTGGCAAATTCCTATGGGTATTTCATATTTCTATTGAAACTCCCTTGTCTCTCTAAAAACTTACAAAGACTAGAAGAATGAAATATTCTTTGTTCTGTGTTCTCAGAGCACTGCACACAAGCTGATGAAAGCACACATCACCCTCTGTGATGACTTCTGTGATTTCCTGGGTGTGGAAGTGTTGCCTGATTTCCTTGTTGCTGCTGTTTTCATTCAGTTGCCTAGTTGTTTCCAGCTCTTTACAACCCCATGGTCTGTAGCACGCCAGGCCTCCCTGTCCCTCACCATCTCTTTAAGTTTGCCCAAGTTCATGTCCATTGCATCAGTAATGCCATCCAGCCATCTCATCCTCTAATGCCCTCTTCTCCTGCCCTCAGTCTTTCCCTGCATCAGGGACTTTTCCAGTGAATCAGCTGTTTGCATCAGATGACCAAAATATTGTAGCTTCATCTTCAGCATCAGTCCTTCTGAGTATTCAGGGTTGATTTCCCTTAAGATTGACTAGTTTGATCTGCTTGCTATCCAAGGGACTCTTAGGAGTCTTCTCCAGCACTGCATTTCAAAGGGGAAAGCATCAATTCTTTGGCGCTCTGCCTTTTTTATGGTCCAGTTCTCACAACCATATGTGACCAGTGGGAAGGCCATAGCCTTGACTATATGGACTTTTGTTGGTAGCGTAATGTCTCTGTTTTTCAACACACTGTCAGCTTGTCATTGCTTTCCTGCCAAGAAGCGATCATCTTCTGATTTCATGGCTGCAGTCACCATCCACAGTGATTTTAGAACCCAAGAAGAGGAAATCTGTCACTACTTTCACCTTTTCCCCTTCTATTTGCTATGAAGTAATGGGCCAGATGCCATGATCTTAAGTTTTTAAGTATTTAGTTTTTTTTTTAAATATAAATTTATTTATTTTAATTGGAGGCTAATTACTTTAAAATATTGTATTGGTTTTGCCATACATCAACATGAATCCACCAGGGGTGTACATGGAATATTTAGTTTTAATCCAGCTCTTTCACTCTTCTTTCTTGCCTTTATTAAGAAGCTCTTTAGTTCCTCTTCACTTTCTGCTATCAGAGTGGTATCAACTGCATGTAGAGGTTATCGATATTTCTCCCACCTATCTTGATTCCTGCTTGTAACTCATCCAGCCTGGAATGTCTCATGATGAGCTCACTGTATAGGTTAAATAAACAGGATGACAGCATACAGCCCTGTTGTACTCCTTTCTCACTCTTGAACCAATTAGTTGTTCCATACAGGGTTCTAACTGTTGCTTCTTGACTCTCATACTGGTTTCTCAGGAGACAGGTAAGATGGCTTGTTATTCTTTTCTTTTTAAGAACTTTCCACAGTTTGTTATGATCCATACAGTCAAAGACTTTAGCATAGTCAATGAAAGAGAAGTAAATGTTTTTCTGGAATTCCCTTGCTTTCTCTATGATCCAGCAAATATTGGCAATTTGATCTCTGGCTCCTCTGCCTTTTCTAAAACCAGCTTGAACATCTGAAAGTTCTTGGTTCCCATAATGCTGAAGTCTAGCATGTAAGATTTTAAGCATGACTTTACTAGCATGGGAGATGAGTACAATTGTCCAATGATTAGCACATTCTTTGGTATTACCGTTCTTGAACATTGGGAGGAGGACTGAGCTTTTCCAGTCCTGTGGCTACTGCTGGGTCTTCCAGATTTTTGACATATTGAATGCAACACCTTGATAGCATCATCCTTTAGGGTATTGAATAGCTCAACTTGAATTCCATCACATCCACTAGTTTGATTAACAGCAGTGATTCCCAAGGCCCACTTGACTTCATATTCCAGAATGTCTGGCCCTGGGTGACTGACCACACCATCATAATAATCTGGTTCATTAAGATCTTCTTTGTACAGTTCTTCTGTGTATTCTTTCCATCTCTTTTTGATCTCTTCTGCATCGACTAGGTCTCTATCGTTTCTGTCTTTATTGTGCCCATCTTTGGGTGAAATGTGTGTTGGTGCTGGATATTTCCAGTTTTCCTGAATATATCCAATTCCCTAACATGCCTTTATAATCATCATTGTTATTATTATTGTTGCCATTATGATTATTTTGGTCATCAGAGATGAGCACAATATGTGAAGGTCTCAATATTTGTTATTTTAAATGGACAGTCTATTAAAATTATTTTTCATGCAATTAATAGTTTATTGAAAACCTAAAAACTCCTGAGGACTTCCCAGTTGGCTCAGCAGTAAGAATCTACCTGCTAATGCAGGAGACAGAGTTTGACCCCTGGGTCAGGAAGATCCCTTGGAGAAGAGAATGGCTACCCACTCCAGTATTCTTGCCTGGAAAATCCTATGGACAGAGGAGCCCGATGAGCTATAGTTCATGGGGTCACAAAGAGTCAGACATGACTAAGCAATTGAGCACACAGCAGCACTTACATATTAAGTAAACTGTAGAATCAACTTGCATTGGATTTTTGAAATGTGTTTGCTTCTGGCCCACTCAATTCTGCTGCCTCTTGGCAGGCTTTCAAGGTGCCTCATCTATTGTGTTACACCGGTCCCCAGATCACCATAGGTTCTTAATAAATCTTCCCTCTAATCAGCTTTTGAAAATGGAACTTCTTGTTTTACTGCAGTCAGTTATGGAGATGGCTGTCACCGGGGCCTTCTCTTTAGCTTCAACCAGCTTCCCAGAATTGCTTTTCTTTCTTCAGCTCCATTTATGAGACTGCAGCTCTCCAGAACCATATGTTGTAGCCAAATTGTGCTTTCCTCTAGTATCAGGATATCATTTATTTAACGCCATGTTATTTACTAGTCACTTGGTTATACAAGAACACTAGGAATCTCACACATGTTAGCAATTGTAGCTTCAGTAGCTAAAGACTTACTACAGGCAAGCATAGGTTTACCAACTAGTTTTCAGGTCTCGTCTCTTAACTTCCTGGTGATACAGCAGAAACTAGGCTTGAACCGGGGAAGGCAATGGCACCCCACCCCAGTATTCTTGCCTGGAGAATCCTATGGACGGAGGAGCATGGTAAGCTCCAGTCCATGGGGTTGCTGGGAGTCGGACACGACTGAGCAACTTCACTTTCACTTTTCACTTTCATGCATTGGAGAAGGGAATGGCAACCCACTCCAGTGTTCTTGCCTGGAGAATCCCAGGGACAGCCGTCTACGGGATCGCACAGAGTCGGACACGACTGATGCGACTTAGCAGCAGCAGCAGCAGGCTTGAACCATGTGCATACTCTGGAACTGGACAGGTGTGTGTATCTGTCTGTGTGTTGACCTGAATGTGTATATGTGTGTGTATATCTGTCTATATCTGTCTGTCTGTGTGTTGACCTGAATGAGCACATAATGGGAGAAAATGATGCTTTTAAATTTAGTTCTGTCCTTAATATTATTATTTTTGTTATATGTCAGTGATCATTTTCTCCCTGGCAAATGTAGTCTTCATTACAAATTCCAGTCATGCAGTTTCCATGCTTTAGAGATAAGGCTGAGGTTCTGTCAGAGCACTTAACCACAGGTGTAAAAATGTTGTGATTAAAAGGAGACTGCACATTTAAGTAGGAGTAATTAGAAGTGAATTCCTAATTGCAAAGTTACACAAGCATTTATGCTTTGCTTTGAGATCCTGAGCTTTTCAAAGGTGCTATATAAATGCAAATTGCTTGTCACATCATTCATGCCATGTATTCATGACATTGAAAATGTGCATTTATACTAAACTAAATAATAAAATATTAAATATAAAGTATCTATTCAATAGAGCATTTCCATGAGCTAAGAAAGTACATTTTAACTTTTTAACAAGTACCTGGGATTATGAGATGCAAGTTGTCTCTTTACATCAGATTAAGAGAATGAAGCATAAAAATAAAGCTCTTCAGACTGATTAAACTACAAAACTGTAAACAGTTTTTTAAAATACTATTACTGTAGCTTAACAGAATTTAAATTAGGCAAAGTTTCTGAATGTAAAATGGCACCCCACTCCAGTACTCTTGCCTGGAAAATCCCATGGATGGAGGAGCCTGGTAGGCTGCAGTCCATGGTCACTAAGAGTCGGACATGACTGAGAGACTTCGCTTTCACTTTTCACTTTCATGCATTGGAGAAGGAAATGGCAACTCACTCCAGTATTCTTGCCTGGAGAATCCCAGGGACAGCAGAGCCTGGTGGGGTGCCATCTATGGGGTTGCACAGAATCAGACACGACTGAAGCGACTTAGCAGCAGCAGTAGCAACTGAATGTAAACTCACATGCTATTTGTAGTACATTCATTGACTGTTGGTAATCTAAAGAAGACCTTTCAAGACTCACAGATATGATAATTTATCAGTTATTCTGATAAATAGACAGAATATTCTGTTGCTATAAATATTTCAGCCTTCCTTTTGACCTCTTGATATAATGCCCACATCAGGAGTTTGGGTAGTGGACTAAGAAATTTAATTTTTATGAATATCAGTATTTAAGTACTATGGAGCAGTGAGAGACTCATTCTTACAAAATGGATGCCTGAAAATGATAAATATCAGGTCCCTCTACACCGCAGCTGTTTGTCAACAAAAAGAAATCTTTTCATGGAGGTGCTTTTCAGTTGTTGATGTGTCATTATGTCCTTTGGGATCTTGTTAAAGTATAGAATCTGATTCAGTAAATTTGATGTGGGCCGGAGGTTTTGCATTCCTAACACTCTTTCTTATGATGCAGCTGCTGTTGTTCCACAGACCACATGTGCAATAGTAAGGCTTAAGGCAGACATCTGGACACTTTTTCTACAAAGAATCAGGTGGTAAATAGTTTAGCTTTTGCAAGCCCTTAGGATCTCTGTCACAGCCAGTCAATTCTGCCACTGAAGCACAAAATTAATAGTTAATACATAAATGAATAAGCATGATGCTCTTTCAGTAAAACTTCATTTAGAAAACAAGAGGTAAAAAGATTTGGCTCTAGGTCTGTAGTTTGCCACAGCCTGTTTCAAAACAGGAATATGGGTGTTCTAACAAATTCATTTATATTGCAAATTTGCCCCTATTCAGCGTTGACAATGGCAACCCACTCCAGTACTCTTGCCTGGAAAATCCCATGGATGGAGGGGCCTGGCAGGCTGCAGTCCATGGGATTGCTAGGAGTCGGATACGACTGAGCAACTTCACTTTGACTTTTCACTTTCATGATTGGAGAAGGAAATGGCAACCCACTCCCGTGTTCTTGCCTGGAGAATCCCAGGGACGGGGAGCCTGGTGGGCTGCCGTCTATGAGGTCGCACAGAGTCGGATACGACTGAAGCAACTTAGCAATAGCAGCAGTAAAGTTGACACAGCAGAGGCTAAATTAAAATCTTCAGTGGTCTTGTAGGCTTCCCTGGTGGCTCAGTTCATAAAGAATCTACTTGTAATGCAGGAGATTCAGGTTTGGTCCTTAGGTGGGGGAGAGGTCTTCAGGGACATTCTGGCTCTGGAAGTTACAAATATATATCTGTATACATCCTATTTGCATTTAGCTGCCTTCCATTTTCTTCCCCTCATGGTATATTCATCTTCCCTCATTTTCCCCATAGAAGAGCTCTACAGCAACATTCAACCCCTGGTACCAAAAGCCTCAGATGCTCTAGTCCCTTATAAGTATAAAAAGGATAGTAAAACCACCCCTCTTAATCCTCCAGTTCTACATCTACAAATTCAACCAACCTTGGATTGAATTTGATCCAAAATTGGTTGAATCCATTACTCAGTTGGCTGAAGCTGTGGATGTGGAAGCCACATAGTCGGAGGCTGATTGTAGATATCAGAATCTATTTAATATATAGAAAGTAGGGAAAACTATTAGACTATTCAAAATATGAAAGGGAAATTCCCTTAGCTGTGTCCAACTCTTTGCAACCCCATGGACTATACAGTCCATGGAATTCTCCAGGTCAGAATACTGGAGTGGGTAACCTTTCTTTTCTAGGGGATCTTCCTAACCCAGGGATCCAACCCAGGTCTCCCACATTTCAGGCAGCATGACCATTCAGATATGACCTAAAGCAAATCCCTTAGGATTATACAGTGGAAGTGACAAACAGAGTCAAGGGATTATTTTTGGTAGACAGAGTGCCTGAAGAACTATGGATGGAGGCTTGTGACACTTTACAGGAGGCAATGATCAACATCCTCAAGAAAAAGAAATGCAAAAGGGCAAAATGTTTGTCTGAAGAGGCCTTACAAATAGCTAAGAAAAGAAGAGAAGTGAAAGGCAAAGGAGAAAAGGAAAGATATACCCATTTGAATTCAGAGTTCCAAAGAATAGCAAGGAGAGATAAGAAAGACTTCCAAGTGAACAATGCAAAGAAATAGAGGAAACCAATAGAATGGGAAGGACTAGAGATCTCTTCAAGAAAAGTAGACATATCAAGGGAACATTTCATGCAAAGATGGGCACAATAAGGACAGAAACATTATGCACCTAACAGAAGCAGAAGATATTAAGAGGCTGCTAAGTCACTTGAGTCATGTCCGACTCTGTGTGACCCCATAGACGGCAGCCCACCAGGCTCCCCCATCCTTGGGATTCTCCAGGCAAGAACACTGGAGTGGGTTGCCATTTCCTTCTCCCATGCATGAAAGTGAAAAGTGAAAGTGAAGTCGCTCAGTCCTGAGAGACCTGTCCGACTCTTAGTGACCCCATGGACTGCAGCCTACCAGGCTCCTCCACCAATGGGATTTTCCAGGCAAGAGTACTGGAGTGGGGTGCCATTGCCTTCTTGGGATATTAAGATGAAGTGGCAAGAATACATAGAAGAACTATACAAGAAAGATTTCAATGACCCAGATAACCATGATGGTGTGATCTGAAATTAAAGATGCTTGTTCTTTGGAAGAAAAGCTATGACAAACCTAGACAGCTTATTAAAAAGTAGAGTTATTACTTTGTTGCCAAAGGTCCGTCTAGTCAAAGCTGTGGTTTTTCCAGTAGTCGTGTATGGATGTGAGAGTTGGACCATAACGAAAGCTGAGTACTGAAGAATTGATGCTTTTGAACTATGGTTTTGGAGAAGACTCTTGAGAGTCCCTTGGACTGCAAGGAGTTTCAACCAGTCAATCCAAAAGGAAATTAGTCCTGAATATTCATTGGAAGGACTGATGCTAAAGCTGAAGCTCTAATACTTTGGCCACCTGATGTGAAGAACTGACTCATTGTAAAAGTCCCTGATGCTAGGAAAGATTGAAGGCAGGAGGAGACAGAAGATGAGATGGTTGGATGGCATCACCAACTCTATGGACATGAGTTTGGGAAATCTCTGGGAATTGGTGATGGACAGGGAGGCCTGATGTACTGCAGTCGATGAGGACTCAAAATGTCGGACGTGACTGAGCAACTGAACTGATAATCCCGAACCCTCAAGAGTCTCTTCAAAGGCAGAATAGTAGAGTAATAGAATTTTATTTTTGTTGGATGATCACTCTCTTGTTCATTTTGCCACCTGGATGAATACACATTCTCAAATAAAGCCACATAATAAAATAACCAGATAGTATTGAACTGTTCAAAGTTCAACTGTCCAATCAGATTATCCACATCCATCCTTTTCTTAATCTCAATCAAGATCAAAGTTATCCTTCTGGACAGACATTTTTATCTTTCCAGTTATCTAACTTTCCTCGGTTCTTCCAATGTCTGTGTCATTTGACAGCTCCAGAGCTGACAATTCATTAAACCGATCAGATAGGCAGGTTTACTCTTTCTCAGAATGAGCAACCTCAACCTCAGTATTAATGTCTGAAGGACTGTTTATTTTTACATTTCAGAGGAAATAAAATTAAGGGATGTGCCAAATAGTGTTAGAAATATTTAACATTATTAACTATTAGGATTGTTAATTTTTCAGTAAAATACTGAACTACTGATAGGGCATTTTCATTAATTTGACTAGTAAATAGTCAAGAATTTTGCAATAATTCATATATTCATAAATAATGTATATATTTATATATAATTTATATTTATATATTATTACATGAATCATAATTTTAAAATAATTTATCTTTAAATATAAGTTATATCAATTAAACTGTTGTCATAGAATAATGGATTAGACGGAAGTTAATACCAGACCACCTAATCTGCCTCCTGAGAAATTTGTATGCAGGTCAGGAAGCAACAGTTAGAACTGGACATGGAACAACAGACTGGTTCCAAATAGGAAAAGAAGTATGTCAAGGCTGTATGTTGTCACCCTGCTTATTTAATTTATATGCAGAGTACATCATGAGAAACACTGGGCTGGAAGAAGCACAAGCTGGAATCAAGATTGCCGGGAGAAATACCAATAACCTCAGATATGCAGATGACACCACCCTTATGGCAGAAAGTGAAGAGGAACTAAAAAGCCTCTTGATGAAAGTGAAAGTGCAGAGTGAAAAAGTTGACTTAAAGTTCAACATTCAGAAAACAAAGATCAAGGCATCCGGTCCCATCACTTCATGGGAAATAGATGGGGAAACAGTGGAAACATTGTCAGACTTTATTTTGGAGGGCTCCAAAATCACTGCAGATGGTGACTGCAGCCATGAAATTAAAAGATGCTTACTCCTTGGAAGGAAAGTTATGACCAACCTAGATAGCATATTCAAAAGCAGAGACATTTCTTTGCCAACAAAGGTTTGTCTAGTCAAGGCTATGGTCTTTCCTGTGATCATGTATGGATGTGAGAGCTGGACTGTGAAGAAGGCTGAGTGCCGAAAAATTGATGCTTTTGAACTGTGGTGTTGGAGAAGACTCTTGAGAGTCCCTTGGACTGCAAGGCGATCCAACCGGTCCATTCTGAAGGAGATCAGCCCTGGGATTTCTTTGGAAGGAATGATGCTAAAGCTGAAACTCCAGTACTTTGGCCAGCTCATGGGAGGAGTTGACTCATTGGAAAAGACTCTGATGCTGGGAGGGATTGGGGGCAGGAGGAGAAGGGGACAATAGAGGATGAGATGGTGGATGACATTACTGACTCAATGGATGTGAGTCTAGGTGAACTCCCTGTCCATCACTCCCTGGTGATGGACAGGGAGGCCTGGCATGCTGCAGTTCATGGGGTCGCAAAGAGTCGGACATGACTGAGAGACTGAACTGAACTGAACTGAAATAAACCATAGCCTGAGGGCCTAGTACCACTAACTTCAAGTTTGTTTTTGGCCCTCAAATCCATTGTTTTTGTTTTACTTTTTTAAATGATTGAAAAGAAAATTAAAAGATGAAAATTGTTACATTTAAAAATCACATAAAATTCAAAATATAATGAGATTCTAATATAATGTAAATGCTGTGTAAATAGTTGTAAACACAGTGTGAATACTATGTAAATAAATGCCAGTGCAGCAAATTCAAGTTGTGCTTTTTTGAACATTCTGGATTTTTTTAAAAATATTTTTGATCTGTAGTTGTTTAAATCTGTGGCTGCAGGACCCACTGATATGGAGAGGCAACTGTAATCAATTTTCTTATATACGTATTGATCAATTCAGTAATATGAATGTGGGAAGTATCCATTTGCTCATTACCTTGTGATCTTCTGGCCTGAATGTGGTCTTGTTCACTTTGAGATGAAATGGAACTTCTGTAGATTATTATTAATGTTCCCAAGGTGTACATTTCTTTTGAAATTGATTTTCCTATTTCCCTTAGTGTCTGAGTGACTGTGAAGTAAAATGAAAGCAGGCAGGTTGAAGTTTAATCCAGGTAAGATGGAAGCTTTTAGAGAAGCTGAAGAGTATTATCTTTACACTGAATTAAAGTCGTCACAGAGCAGAAGTGATTTAGGATGGTGCCTCACAAGAGAGAATCTTTGCATTATGCTTTGTATAGTATACAAGCTGGGACTTTTTTTTTTTAACCTGGTGGCCTTATTATAATTTTTAAAGACTAATAAACTTTACTTAAATACAATGGCATGTTTATGCATGTATGCATACATAAAAATCAGGTGAGGGAGGGAGCAAGGTCAGGGCTTTCAAAGCTGAAATTAGATGTTCCCAGAGGAGCCTGGTAGGCTGCAGTCCATGGGGTCGCACAGAGTCGGACATGACTGAGAGACTTCACTTTGACTTTTCACTTTCATGGATTGGAGAAGGAAATGGCAATCCACTCAGTGTTCTTGCCTGGAGAATTCCAGGGACGGGGGAAGCCTGGTGGGCTTCCATCTATGGGGTCACACAGAGTCAGACACGACTGAAGCAACTTAGTAGCAGCAGCAAAGAGAGTTAATTCTGTTGAAAGTCAGTCTTTATGCAGTTTCACTGTTGGAGTTAATATCTGTTGGGATAAACATGAGATTAATTGTAGATGAAAAGGTTCTTTTATTTGGAATTGAGGAAATAACAAGGAGAATGTTTTGACTTCTCTGTTTGTTTTTTCCCATCTTCCTGCATTACACACTTCCACTGCAAACCTCCAGGTAGGCCTCTTTATGGAGGTTTTTGCCCAAATGATTTGTGGGGTTCTTTTGAGTGGGTAATTGGGTATTCAGTTGGAAACTTTATTTTGACAGTGGGCTAATAGGTTAATTCTGTATTTAAAAATGCATACCATAGTATAGATTTTTGTTTGTTTGTTTTTTAAATAATGAGCTGCCAAGACAATTCCCATTATCCAGGTATTTTGCTTTCTTCTAATGGCAGGCACTTTTGGAAAACAGATCATGTTATTTAACTGTATTCACTTCTTTATCCAGAGCAGAAATCTTGTTTCTCCTCTAAAGAGAAACTTAAATATCATATTTATAATTCACGTGAAGGCTGTAGGAGCTAGCATCAAGTGCTTATGATTACATTCAGATGATAAAAAAAGTAATGAAAGTCTAGTAGAGCTGGCTTATTACTGTTGGCCTTAAGTGCAGCATCATTTAAATTCAAACAGCACTACCCTCTGCTATGAAAAATTGTCCAAAGGGCAAAGAATTTTCTCTATAGCTATTCATTGATGGATATTAAACCTTGGTAGAGAACAGATTTCCATTGACAGTATGAAAAGGAAAACCAGAGTGTTTTTTGGAAAACTACTTATTCCAATAAATAATTTACAAATGATTTCATTGGATAATTGAGGCTTTTCAAATATGAATATATAGAGAATCAGGAAAGAAAGACAAATAGTGACATTTAGTAATGTCTCATCATGAAAGCAGCCTTGCAGCCTTGGCTACCACTCTAGAAGTGAACATATAATTATTAAAGCCCTATCATCATATTTTATTATTAGGGGTCATGGTTATTAAGTTTCCTATATCCTGATAAAAATGTGAATTTTTCATCAGCAGTACTATGAATAATACAAATCTAATATTGTATTTCATTTTATTAATATTAATCTAAGGAAGACAGCAAACATACACACATACTCTAAGGGAAAAAATCAGCAAACATAGCAAAACAACTGAGCAAGGATATAAAGAAAGCAAAAAACATTAGGTGGGGGAAAATTAATTTATTGGACAATCAGCTAAATCTGTCTCAACTTTATAGTGCAGGGGTCCCCAGCTTCTGGGCCCCAGATGGCTACCTGCTGTCAGATCAGTGGTGGCACTTGATTAGAAATAAAGTGCACAATAAATGTGATGTGCTTGAATCACCCCAAAACCACCCCCCACCTCTGGCCTTAGGAGAAGAAAAAATTGTCTTCTATGAAATCAGTCCCTGATTTCAGTCATACAAAAGTTGGGGACCGCTGTTAGTGGATTTTTTATTTACCTTTGCCTATTTCACTGTGCTAGCAGGATATTTAGAGAAAAGAAACCAGAAGCCTAAAAATATTTAAGAATAAATTTCTTAAATATTGATGAATATCTGTATCAAATGATGCCTGCCTTCTTAGGCAAAAAGTGTACATACATTTCTTAGATAATGTTAGGAAATAATTTTGAAAATATAGGCAGAATGGGAACAACTCTTTAAACTTTTCCCCTTTCTAAAAGCATTAAAGTGACATTTTTGTAAAAATATTTTAAATAAGCCAAGTATTATATTTTTAATTTAGAAAACATGTACAGCTGTTTTTTAATTGGTAAGAGAAAGTTGATCAAATTCAGGTCAATTCAGTTAAGTGATTATTTTTAATCCTCTCTCAAAGAAAGTAATGCAGTGGCAAGAAAACAGGTTTTCGCACTTATATGGGATTTAAGAAAAATTTGTAAATTTTCCCAAGTGGTTAAGACACTGCTCTTCAGCTCCTGATCTGCTGTCCTCATATCCTTGTGCACCGCTGAGTTCTAGTATCATTCATCAAAACCCTATTCATGTCTTCTTTTAGTGTTTTTTCTATAATGCATTGTATCCCATTAGACCATTCTACTTAGATAATTCCTTATTAATCACTACCTAGGTTTTGCTTGTTCTTCTTAGTTGGCTTCTTGATTTTTTTCTAATTAGATCATCAAGCATCTGTCTCTCCCTCCTCTTTATTTACTGAAGAACTAACCGATCCCTACCCATCAGACCATCTTCTCCGTCAGTAGCTCAAACTTGGAGCACATAAGAATGCAGCCAATTAGGCATCATGGATAAGCTCAGTTACTTTCTCCACTTGACAAAATGGATCTTCCATTTTGAAATATATATTAACTGTAAATAATTGAGGATCTAGTAGTGACTTTGACCTTTCTCCAGTTATACCTTTGGGGATTCCCTGGTGGCTCAGATAATAAAGAGTTTGCCCAAAATACGGGAGGCCCAAGTTTGATCCCTGGGTCAGGAAGATCCCCTGGAGAAGAAAATGGCAACCCACTCCAGTATTCTTGCCTGGAAAGTCCCATGGATGGAGGAGCCTAGTGGGCTACAGTCCATAAGATCACCAAGAGTTGGATACTACTGAGCAACTACACTTTTCACTTTCAGCATGATGAAAGGTCAAATGAGGTAGCACAAGCACAATGTTTTAATCTGTACACAAAATCTGACCTTTGGTCTGTTGAAAGTTTTCCAGTTTTAAGAAATGTTCCATATGGAACAACATCTAAAAATATGACTTGTCATTTTGGTTTAATAATTTATTCTCATTTTCCTTAAGAGTAGATTCAGTATTATCATCTCTAAACAACATCATACTTGTACAGCAATTTCCTTCCTTCTTTACTCCCTTTCTTCCTTTCTCTCTTACAAGTTTCTCCACGTCCTCCACCCTCCACCACACCATCTTTCTCTGAAATAAAACTTCTCTTGAACAACAACAATACAAATAGCCATGAAGATAATGTACATCTGGAGATTACAAACAGGGAAGGTAGAAGAGATTTAGAATCAAATTTATGTATTTATAACTTTTTTTTATATTCACAAATGAATTTACTTAGTGAGTTCATTTAAAGACAGAACAAAAAACACATTTTGAGTGACTGTTTTCTACTTACCTTTAGTTTTTAGTCTTAGTTTTTTTTAAAATTTTATTTATATTTTATTTAACTTTACAATATTGTATTGGTTTTGCCATGTATCAAAATGAATCTGTCACAGGTATACATGTGTTCCCCATCCTGAACCCTCCTCCCTCCTCCCACCCCATACCATCCCCCTGGGTTGTCACAGTGCACCAGGCCCAGGCATCCAGTGTCCTTCATTGAACCTGGACTGGCGACTCGTTTCATAGTCTTAGTTTTATTTTTGTGATCAGATCAGATCAGATCAGTCGCTCAGTCGTGTCCGACTCTTTGCGACCCCATGAACTGCAGCACGCCAGGCCTCCCTATCCATCACCAGCTCTCGGAGGTCACTCAGACTCACTTTCATCGAGTCAGTGATGCCATCCAGCCATCTCATCCTCTGTCGTCCCCTTCTCCTCCTGCCCTCAATCCCGCCCAGCATCAGAGTCTTCTCCAATGAGTCAACTCTTTGCATGAGGTGGCCAAAATACTGGAGTTTCAGCTTGAGCATCATTCCCTCCAAAGAAATCCCAGGTCTGATCTCCTTCAGAATGGACCGGTTGGATCTCCTTGCAGTCCAAGGGACTCTCAAGAGTCTTCTCCAACACCACAGTTCAAAAGCATCAATTCTTCGGCGCTCAGCCTTCTTCACAGTCCAGCTCTCACATCCATACATGACCACAGGAAAAACCATAGCCTTGACTAGGCGAACCTTTGTTGGCAAAATGATGTCTCTGCCTTTGAATATGCTATCTAGGTTGGTCATAACCTTCCTTCCAAGGAGTAAGCGTCTTTTAATTTCATGGCTGCAGTCACCATCTGCAGTGATTTGGGAGCCCAGAAAAATAAAGTCTGACACTGTTTCCACTTTTTCTCCATCTATTTCCCATGTAGTGATGGGACCAGATGCCATGATCTTTGTTTTCTGAATGTTGAGCTTTAAGCCAACCTTTTCACTCTCCACTTTCACTTTCATCAAGAGGCTTTTTAGTTCCTCTTCACTTTCTGCCATAAGGGTGGTATCATCTGCATATCTGAGGTTATTGATATTTCTCCTGGCAATCTTGATTCCAGCTTGTGTTTCCTCCAGTCCAGCATTTCTCATGATGTACTCTGCATATAAGTTAAATAAACATGGTGACAATATACAGCCTTGACGTACTCCTTTTCCTATTTGGAACCAGTCTGTTGTTCCATGACCAGTTCTAACTGTTGCTTCCTGACCTGCATACAGATTTCTCAAGAGGCAGATCAGGTGGTCTGGTATTCCCATCTCTTTCAGAATTTTCCAGAGTTTATTGTGATCTACACAGTCAAAGGCTTTGGCATAGTCAATAAAGCAGAAATAGATGTTTTTCTGGAACTCTCTTGCTCTTTCGATAATCCAGCGGATGTTGGCAATTTGATCTCTGGTTCTTCTGCCTTTTCTGAATCCAGCTTGAACATCAGGAAGTTCACGGTTCACATATTGCTGAAGCCTGGCTTGGAGAATTTTGAGCATTACTTTACTAGCGTGTGAGATGAGTGCAATTGTGCGGTAGTTTGAGCACTCTTTGGCATTGCCTTTCTTTGGGATCGGGATGAAAACTGACCTTTTCCAATCTTGTGGCCACTGCTGAGTTTTCCAAACTTGCTGGCATATTGAGTGTAGCACTTTCACAGCATCATCTTTCAGGATTCGAAATAGCTCAACTGGATTTCCATCCATCACCTCCACTAGCTTTGTTCATAGCGATGCTTTCTAAGGCCCACTTGACTTCACATTCCAGGATGTCTGGCTCTAGGTCAGTGATCACACCATCATGATTATCTGGGTCATGAAGCTCTTTTTTGTACAGTTCTTCTGTGTATTCTTGCCACCTCTTCTTAATATCTTCTGCTTCCGTTAGGTCCACACCATTTCTGTCCTTTATCAAGCCCATCTTTGCATGAAATGTTCCTTTGGTATCTCTGATTTTCTTGAATAGATCCTTCGTCTTTCCCATTCTGTTGTTTTCCTCTATTTCTTTGCATTGATCGCTGAAGAAGGCTTTCTTATCTCTTCTTGCTATTCTTTGGAACTCTGCATTCAGATGTTTATATCTTTCCTTTTCTCCTTTGCTTTTCGCTTCTCTTCTTTTCACAGCTATTTGTAAGGCCTCCCCAGACAGCCATTTTGCTAGTATCTCATTTAATTTACTACAACCACATAACATTAGTATTATTAACTATCTAAAAAGGTAAAATAATTTTAATTCATGAGATGAATTCGTTGACCAGAGGAAATTAATAGTCATGGTTCTTAAAACCAAAGTATCTAGTCTACTGCCTTTGGAACGTATCACTAGGACCATTTTATATGGTCCACTTAACTCCCAAGTGGGGAAAAATAATACATTTGTTCAATCTGCATACAAATAATACATTTGTTCATTTTCTACATATGCCAGTTTTCTTCATGATACATGAATCATTCTAAACTATTCTCTAAATTCAGTCTTTTCTTGAACAGTTTTATTTGTGAGAAAAACATTACTCCATTTTTAATAATATAATCATTAGAAATGTCTTTGCATCAACCTAAAATTGACTTCTATCCTTGGAAATGTCAAACTAGATGGTAGACATATCCAGTAGATTATTTTTTCATGGTAGTCAGGAGGAAGTTTTTCATGTAGAGTACTTTCTGATACATTTTAATGTTTTGTTTTTTTTTTTACAGGTATATATATATATATATGTATCACAAGTGATATTTGTTAGAAGTGTTTAAATGTAGGCCTTGTATCCTGTGTTAGACCAAGATTTGGATACTTGGGCTTCCCTCGTGGCTCAGACAGTAAAGAATGCTCCTGCAATGTGGGAGACCTGGGTTCGATCCCTGGGTTGGGAAAATACCCTGGAGAAGGGAACAGCTACCCACTCGAGTTCTAGCCTGGAGAATTCCGTGAACAGAGAAGCATGGCAAACAGTCCATGGGGTTGCAAAGAGTCGGACCCAACTGAGTGACTTTCACTTTCACTTTTGGATACTTACTACTGCCAGTGACTTACACCTCATTCTAAAAGATCCAGCAATCCCACTGCTGGGCATACACACTGAGAAAACCAGAATTGAAAGAGACACGTGTACCCCAATGTTCATAGCAGCACTGTTTACAATAGCCAGGACTTGGAAGCAACCTAGATGTCCATCTGCAGATGAATGGATAAGAAAGCTGTGGTCCATATACACAATGGAGTATTACTCAGCCATTAAAAAGAATACATTTGAATCAGTTCTAAGGAGGTGGATGGAACTGGAGCCTATTATACAGAGTGAAGTAAGCCAGAAAGAAAAACACAAATACAGTATACTAATGCATATATATGGAATTTAGAAAGATGATAACAATAACCCTGTTTACGAGACAGCAAAAGAGACACTGATGTATAGAACAGACTTTTGGACTTTGGGTCCGGGAGAGGGCGGGATGATTTGAAAGAATAGCATTGAAATATGTATAATATCATATCGGAAACGAGTTGCCAGTCCAGGTACGATGCCTGATAATGGATGCCTGGGGCTGGTGCACTGGGACAACCCAGAGGGATGGTATGGGGAGGGAGGAGGGAGGAGGGTTCAGGATGGGGAGCACGTGTATACTGGAGGCGGATCCATCTCGATGTATGGTAAAAGCAATACAATATTGTAAAGTTAAGCAAAATAAAATTTAATTAAAAAAAATAAAAATAAAACAGCAACAGTTGAAAAGAGCCTCCTGAAGCACTTACTCTATTCATCATTCTTTGCTATTGTAACTGTCCATTAGATTATAGGTTTTCTGTCAGTATGGCTCCTGTTGGTACTGCTCAGAGATATACATCTGTAGAACTGCACTGCCCAAAATGGTAATCACTAGCCACCTGTAAATTAGTATTTAAATTAACTAAAAGTAAATTATGCTGATCACATACTGTGTCCTCATCAGCTAGCTGCATGTGATTAGTGACTACCATACTAGGTGGTGAAGATTTGGAACAGTTTCATCATTACAGAAAGTTGTTTTAGAGCCTAGCACCATTCACAGAGAAAAGAAATAGATATTATCTGAATTAATTTACTAATCTGTCTTTAGGGAGCAGCAATCCCATTTATTTTGTCTTCATAATGGAGAGGCAGATTTTGAATGCCAATGTGGGAATATGTATACTTAAGGGCTTTTCTATTGTTTTTGTTTCTTTGTTTTCATGGAAGAAATCTTAATGCAATTGCTATAATCTACTTCTTAGTCCAGAAAGGCAGCCAAGAGTGCTCATATTGTGAGAATTTAATCTTATGAGTCCTTGTGAATATTGATAAACATTAATGAAATTGAGATAGTAGTGGGGACGTGTCTTAGTCTGTTCAGGTTGCTACAAAAAACAAAAACAAAACAAAACCACAGACTGAGTAGCTTATAAACAACAGATATTTATTTCTCACAGTTTTGGAGACTGGGCATGCAAGATCCAGGTGCAAGCATGATCAGGTGAAAGTCAGATCATAGACTTCTTATTATAACCTCACATGACAGAAGGGGCTAAGGAGCTATGCTGTGCTTCTTTCTTAAGGGCACTAGTCTCATTCATGAGGGCTCTACCCTCATGACCTAATCACATCTCAAAGGCCCTACCCTGAATTCCAAAACTTGGAGGTTATATATCAACACATTAATTTCAGGGAGACATTAACATTCAGACCATAGCAGGATCTTTGAAAGTGAAAGTCACTCAGTCTTGTTCACTCTTTGCAGCCCCATGGACTGGTCCATAGGATTCTCCAGGCCAGAATACTGGAGTGGGTAGCTGTTCCCTTTTCTAGTGAATCTTCCCAATCCAGGGATTGGACATAGTCTCCCACATTGCAGGCAGATTCTTTGCCAGCTGAGCCACCAGGGAAGCCCAAGAATACTGGAGTGGACAGCCTATCCCTTCTCCAGCGGATTTTCCTGACCCAGGAATCAAACTGGGGTCTCCTGCATTGCAGGATCTTTAAAAAATCACATTTCTTATTGAATTGTAATGAAAGATCTCAGCAATCAGAATCTGAAGATTCAATTGCATCATGATAACTTCTTGACTAAGTAAGGCTGAGGAAAAAGCTTCATATCAAATATATAAATTTAAGATTATAGCAAATAGACTATAGAAAAAGAATTGTTAAAGAAATTTGTTTTTTTATTAAATGTTCATTCTTTAACTTTCTCTCATTCTAGACTTTTTTACTAAATTCCCCAAAGCTAGATCCAATTTAAAGCCTGTCACTCCATCTTTGGTTCATACTGCTAAGATTCCCCTGTAGTACACAATATTGTACACTAACCACAGACCCCAAAAGAATAGAATTTATTATTTTCTTGTCATTGATGAAATTCAGCCAAGCATTAATATCTATTCACTGTATAGAACCATTTCCTTCTAGGAGTATATCACTAAAACACAGAGAAATAAATGATGAGATTCTTTCAACATGGTATTTGTAGATTTAACTGAAGTGAAAAGAGCATCTTATTAAGGCACAGATTAGGGAGGACAAAAATTAAAGCATGACAGTTTGAGGAAAAAATACTCATTGGCCTTTTTCCCAGTGTTCTTTTATCTCAGCAATTTGCTAATCTTAGAGAATAATTAAAATAAGAGTAAATCAATAGGATGTGAGCTCCAAAGTTATTTAGCCCCAATTCCTTTTGGGTAGAGAGGACATGGGACCATCAGAGCTCTTCCTGTCTCAGCAGCTAAAATTAAAAATCCTTAAACTACGCTAGAGAAAAGCGACTTTTGAAATGCTTTCTTGTACCAGCAAATATTTACTAAGAATGTATAAATGTCAAGCTATTGAGAGATTTTGTTCAAAGATGAGACAGGCATACAGCATACTTTCAAAGAACACATAGTTTAAATAATTGTGTTGATTTTCCCTGTCTCAGACGTACTCTTTAGCATCTACTCTAATCAAAGATAATAGGATTGTATATGACTTAAAAGAATGTCTTCTTCATTCTCTTTAGTTGACATTTTATAAAGTAACACTCATCAGCCTTTAACAGTAAAGCATGATATTTAAGTACTAATTGCTCTAAACACAGAAAAAATATGCCCTGAAAGAATTATATTCATTAATGTTTCCCTGGTGAAGGATTGGCCAACTAAACAAGTTATTGATTCTTCCCCAAAGCTCTGAAACACAAGATGGCTATTTAGAGACCAATTTTAGCTGGAGAATGTAAAGATGGTTTCATGCATCCACTCTTTCATTCAGCAAGTATTAATTCAGTGTTTACTGTTTAGGAACTGAACTAGATGCTTGAGATTCAAGAGTATTTATTTTGTAAAACAAAGTTTCATTTTCTCCAGGAGCTCACCTTTTAGGGGAAATGATTATAAAATTTTAAAAGTATATACATATGTGTGTGTGTGTGTGTGTGTGTGTGTGTGTGTGTGTACATTATATATACATTTCCTAGTGTGTTAGGAGATGATAACTGGCAAAAAGTATGTAAGTGGAGCAGGTTGAGGAGTATCAGTGGAGGGAACATATTTAAGTAGGATGTTCAGCATTGGCATTATTAATGTCTTCTAGCAAATGCTTGCAGAAGAAGAAAGAATCAGCCATATTGAAATTTTGAAGAAGATTCTGGACACAAGGACTAGCCAGTAGTAGTGCCCTAACACAGGTTGGTACCGACAAAGGAGTTTGAGAAGTAGCCAGAAGGCCAAAGGGAGTAGAGAAGAGTAAGTTGAGAAGGAGAGCCACAATAGTGTGATCAAAGCGGTAATAGGTGCCAGTTTATATTAGATCATTATGAGGACTTTGATCTTACTCAGAGGGCATTGCAAAGCCATTTCAGGGCCTTCGGCAAAGGAGAGACACAATCATGACTCATATTTCTACTTACCTTTTGTTGGACAAAATTGTCTTTGTCTGATCATCCAAAGTGAATCTTATGTTGATTGTGCTGTAAAACAGCTATAGAAAAGAGTTGGACCTGCATTGAAGTTACAGTCACATTGTTCATTCAATAATAAATCTTTATCAAGCACACTTTATATGCCCTAGTAGTGACTTCCTGGGAGAAAACTTTTGTGCCAGATTTGTTGTTGCTGTTGTTTAGTCACTGAGTCATGTCCAACTCTGCTACCCTCTGGACTCCAGCACACCGGGCTCTCCTGTCCTTCACTATCTGAGTTTGCTCAGATTCATTTCCATTGAGTCGATGATGCCATCTAACCATCTCATCCCCTCCATTCCCCTTCTCCTTTTGTCTTCATTGCTTTTTAAACATTTAATTCAAGTTTATATATTTGTATCTCCAACTAGGTTTTATTTATGCAAAGCTATTTAATAAACATGTCTCTAAAGAAGATAGGTAAGATCTAACAAAAATCAGACAATGAGTCTGATATTCTTATTTTTCATGAGTCTTTTAGATGAAACTTTGAAATAATTTACTGTGAGCAGATTTTCAATGCTCACTTTATATCTACTCCAAAAGAAACTGAAGAAAAATAATCAGATAGAAAGATGCCTTTTGGAAAGATAGGTAAAGACAAGCTAATTTTTTCCTAACAGTCCTATCTGCAAAGCTGGTTTGTATCATTTCTACTGAATACATATTGGGGGAAAATTATTCACATAAAGCCAAACTATCACCAACAGCAATCTGAAAAATGAGTCTATTCTGAGACATCTGAAAATTGTTTTCTTGTTGAATTTCTGTCAAACCAATCTAGGGTAACTAACTATCATTAGCATGACCACATAATTCAGGAAAAGGCAGAAGTAAGTTTCTGCAAAGAAAATGTGGGTAATACTACTACATTCATACTAAAAAATTTCATTCCTTAAATGTGTTGTGTTTTCACAGCACTATTTGATTTCATCTGACTTCCTTCATATTATCTTTAACACTCTTTCATTCCTCTGCTTGCATTCTAGGTGTACAGTAGAGCAACTTATCACAAGAGATCAGTTTTAATTAGTCGCCTGCAGAACTATGGCTTAAAGACTTACTGCTCCAGTACTCTTGCCTGGAAAATCCCATGGATGGAGGAGCCTGGTGGGCTGCAGTCCATGGGGTCGCTAAGAGTCGGACACGACTGAGCGACTTCACTTTCACTTTTTCGCTTTCATGATTGGAGAAGGAAATGGCAACCCACTCCAATTTTCTTGCCTGGAGAATCCCAGGGGCAGGAAAGCCTGGTGGGCTGTCGTCTATGGGGTCACGCGGAGTCTGACATGACTGAAGTGACTTAGCAGCAGCAGCAGCAGCCCACATTTAAGTTCTGGCTCATTCATGGGTCAACTTGAGGATCTTGGGGAAATTCTTGAATCTGCCTTAACTTTATTTTCTCCCTTGGAAATAGGAATTATTATAACATAGTCTTTAAGCACACGTATTAATAAAATAAGACAACCTGTGCTGGTCACCTAGCAAAATGCCTATGACACAGTAAATGCTGGGTAAATTTTAGATACTAGTATTATCATCCATCCATTTTGTTAATATTTCTCATATCTAGATTAATTTTTATAAAGATTTTTCATTTTCCTCTGCAAGTCTGAGTTCTATCCATCATCAAGTGATGGTTCGAGTTAAATTTCTTCTGTGAAATAATGACTACATATTTTTTCCTTAAAAATCTACAGTGCCCTATTGCCTTTCTATTCATTTCTCATGTATCATATGTTACTATTCGAGTTTTTTGCTGTTTGTATGTCATTAACCCCAAGATAGTTTGAAAGCTTCTAGAAACGTAGGGCTGTATTTCTCTTATAAACTAGAGAACCTGGCACAGTATTAGATTCAGAAAGTGAAAGTGTTAGTCCCTCAGTTGTGTCTAGCTCTTTGCACTCCCAAGGACTGTAGCCCACCAAGCTCCTCTGTCCATGGAATTCTTTGGGCAAGTATACTGGAGTGGGTTGCCATTCCCTTCTCTAGGGGATCTTCATGACCCAGGGATGGAACCTGGGTCTCCTGCATTGCAGGTGGATTCTTTATCGTCTGAGCCACCAGGGAAGCCTGGCTTGATTGGACTCAGAATCAAACCCAAATTTTGATCAATGTATTTTTCCTAATACAGTGATCCACATAGTGTGTACATTAAATTTAATCTCAATGAAGTGATGAGTGAATTTTTCAGAGACCAATGCAGTATGTGTCATAATGAAAACAAGGGCACTAAATCATTCTGGCATTAATGATTGAAGTCCTGGAAAATATATTTTACTAAAGAATAGTAATTGTTTGTTTTTTATGGATACTGTTTTCTGTATCATTGCTCCAACTGTATTAAAACCAGGCAGATACTGATAATCTAAGCTGACTGTGATCTCTAGAATAAATTCAGTCATTATGAAGCTTGATAAATGTGTGTGTAGAGGGAGAGATCTACACATTTCTTTCTTCCTTATGTGTCTGTGATAATAAATGCATGTAAAACATATACACTAAATTTAATACTTGAATGTTGAAAGAGTATTTTGAAATTAAATCCACATTCTCAAAGAAGTTATATAAGAATGACTCAAAGAATATATATTTTAAAAGGATAAAATTGAAGGAAAAATATACCTAGATTATTATGTATTTTCTAATCTTCAGAAAACTTGAATGCAGCTGTACTCCCTGTAAATGCCTGAGGTCCAAACTTTTCCATTTCTAAAGTTGCCTGCTAGAAATTGGAGATCTAATAAACCTGTTGACCCTGGTTATAAAAACTTTGACTGCTGCACAGTAATCAGACTAGTACTGTTTACTCTAGAGCTTAAATTATTCCAATTAAAAAGACATTTAAAATTTCTCTATTTAAACAGAAAAATGAAGTGAGGATAAATTTTCAAATATTTAAGTCTTCTTCCCTCCCAGTGAAAGATAAAATGAAAAAGCAGAGTATGTCATAGAACCATATGTTTGTTCTAAACAACAAAAATGGTTAGGAATTAGGAGGTATACTTCTACTTTGTTTCAAAATAACATCATTTTCAGGGAATTATGTGATTTTATTGGCTTTAAACATGAAATCACTCAAATATTAGGCTAATTACTTTTTGCATTGATGACAAATATGTTATTTTACTTGGTATTAATAATTTTGTTTGCTTTTATGATGCTGAAAGTTCAAGAAATAGTGAACTTCATTATTAATTTTGTCTTAATAGTTTATTAACCTAATGTAACTAAAAGTTATAGTTTTACTTTTATTTTAAATCTTCTAAACTTGCTGCAATTTATGTCAAAGAGTGGTCTGCCTATGTTTTCCTCTAGGAGTTTTATAGTATCTAGTCTTCCATTTAGGTCTTTAATTCATTTTGAGTTTATTTTTGTATGTGGTAAAAGAGAATATTCTAATTTCATTAGTTTACATGTAGCTGCCCAATTTTTCTCAGCACCATTTATTGAAAAGACTGTCTTTTCTTCATTTCATAGTCTTGACTCCTTTATCTTAGAGTTTTGATCATAGGTGTGTGATTGTATTCCCGGGCTTTTTATCCTGTGCCGTTGATCTGTATTATTGTTTTTGTGCCAGTACTATATTGTTTTGATGACTGTAGCTTCGTAGTACAGTCTGAACTCAGGGAGCCTGATTCTTCCAGGTCTGTTTTTTTTCTTTCAAGAGTGCTTTGGCTATTTCAGGTCTTTTGCATTTCCATATAAATTAAAAGATCTTTTGTTCTACTTCTGTGAAAATATTTGCTTGTTTTGATTTGTTTTTACAAATTTATCATTTATTTTGTGGACCACTATATTAACTTTAAACTCTTAAAATGGATTATATCTGCCCTGTATTAAAAATATGTTATAGCTGATATAATTTAATATTAACTAATTTAAATTATAAATATATACATGCTTATACATAGAAATTACCCTACTGAGAGTATATCCTACAGTAGTACTCATAAATATGTGTAATATATATAAATATGTATTTATTTATATAAAAGATAATTATATATAAATATATCCATAAATATCTATATATCAATTCATAGAATATGTATAAGATGATCAGCCAAAATTCATCAATAATTGATTTCCCCATATTAATATGACTACCTAAATGACTTTTGTGGATAGGAATTAGGCAGTCAAGGCTTGGGAATGAAGTTGATTTTAATCTTTAATTTCTCCTATATTGTTAAATACTTTATATTGAGTGTAAATTTTTTATAACTAAACAATATTGACATAATTTATATTTTGCTCTTCACTTTTTTCTAGGTATAAAATATTTTTGATTCATATGAAATAAACAATCCTACATTCAGGAAATAAAAGGTGAATGTGTTAAACGTATTAAAGATGTGTATTTTTTGTATCCACCAGTTAGATAAAAGATTACGGTTGGCACTTTTTGTCATTTTCATAAGAGGTCTGTAAATCTGCACAATTTCATAACTTTAGAATGACGTTTGAAAATATATCTTTCTGTGCAATTGTACAGCTTTGCTGTCCTACTGTTAGTTTTGACTGAAAATAATTAGGTATGGAGTTATAAAAGATGCTGAGTATTTTTTTTAAGTGACTTGGATACAGGTGGAAATTGTCAACTCTTTTCTCAGAATGCCTGAGTAGAACGTCAAGATCACAAACTATATATTTTTTTCAATTTCTCTGAGTTAAAGAGGAGGTCTCTATGTTATAAAGGCAATTTGTTAAAAAGTAAGAACACAAATCTCTTTGAATATAAATTAAAGGACTGCTGCTGCTAAGTCGCTTCAGTCGTGTCCGACTGTGCGACCCCATAGATGGCAGCCCACCAGGCTCCCCTGTCCCTAGGATTCTCCAGGCAAGAACACTGGAGTGGGTTGCCATTTCCTTCTCCAATGCATGAAAGTGAAAAGTGAAAGCGAAGTCACTCAGTCGTGTCCGACTCTTAACGACCCCATGGATGCAGCCCACCAGGCTCCTCCATCCATGGGATTTTCCAGGCAAGAGTACTGGAGTGGGGTGCCAGTGCCTTCTCCAAATTAAAGGGCACATCAACCAAAATATTAGTTTGCTCTCCTAATAACATTTAGAAGCAAAATTTCTCCATTTTAATGAGACTATCCATAATGAATCATTTCAACTTTCATAAACACTTTACTAATGCTGAATACATTATTTAATAATGTTAAACATCCATAGTATATAGAAAATATGCATTTCTATTACTTCATGAATCTAAAAGGGAGGAAATCAGAATATAACTTTGAATATAAGTATAGAAAAAACTAATTTCTTTTTAAGACATATATACTTAATTTTTCATGTTAAGTTAATGATCCCTAAAATCCTGGAACATAAGCCAAATATATATTTTTATGTATTTTTAACATTTCTGTGATGTGATTATGTGGATAATTATATTGACGGATTCCGTTTTTTAAATCCAAAGAACGATTCTTCTTTTTACCGTGTAAAGTGCTGAAAAGATATTTTTTTGAAGTGACCGTCTCTACAAGTTCCCCTACCTTATTATTTTTATTTTGCTAACTTAATTTTTCTATAGTTCTTTGGTAAAAGAAATGAATAAAATTACCATTTTTTACTCATTCTTAATATCTTGCCATTTTTGTTGGCTTTCAAAAGCTACAGGAAATACCTTTGATTACAATGGTTGTGCTGTTGCAGCAACATCACATTTACACATTTCAAGTTTTCTGGTTTCTTACTTTCCTTTCTTTATTACTGCATTGAGCAGATATGTCTGCATCTTACTATTTTCATCTGTCCTTAATATCTTCTCTAGTGTTTCCTAGCATTCTGTCTCAAAAATCACTAATTTTTAGAAATTACTTAATTGTATAACAATCAAATCTAACTAGTATCATTTTGAAATCTTTTATGCACTACATGTAAAACTGTGATGATTCCTTTTCTATTATGTTTAGATCAGACTTTAGACGTGTGTTTTTGCTAATCATTCTGTTGGGGGAGTGTGTAATTTTCTCGATTCTGTCTCATCACCACAAAAATTTGAAGCAAATGGACCAGTATTGCAGCCCTGGGAAGGACCAGTGTTACAGCTCAATTTTATTTAGAAAGTAAAGAAAAATACATCCTCAAGGCATGAGGGCATGCCAACCCAAAAGATGCAAATAGAAGAGAGAGCCCTCAGCCCTTTGGCTCCTCTTGTTATGTTTTTCCTCCTCCCCCTGGGCCTGCCTTATGTAAATTGCGCTAGTCAGGAGTGCTGTTTCTTTTACCTGAGGTCCTCACTCCAGTCCCCGAACCTTCCTTTGTTCTTTTTTTTGCGGGCTTTTCCCTTTCTTATCTTTTAGCCACCATCATTCTGGACTCCTTTTTCCTATTCTAACTACCTAAAAATTCTCTTTGGAAATTGTCCCAAAATTCTCATTGTCCCAATGCACCAGCTTTGAGTGCCCTGTTTCATGCATCAAACTTGGACTAGTGATCTGTTTCACATATGGTAATATACATGTTTCAATGCTATTCTCTAAAATCATTTCACCCTCACCTTCTTCCACAGAGTCCAAAAGTCTGTTGTTTATATCTGTGCCTCTTTTGCTGTCTCATATATGGAATCATCATTACCATCTTTCTAAATTTCATATATATGCTTTAATATACTGTATTGATGTTTTTCTTTCTGACTTACTTCACTCTGTACAATAGCTCCAGTTTCATCCATCTCATTAGCAATGATTCAAATGGGTTCTTCTTAATAGCTGAGTAATATTCCATTGTGTATACATACCACAGCTTTCTTAACCATTTGTCTGCTAATGGACACCGAGGTTGCTTCGCAGCACTGTTTACAATAGCTAGGACATGGAAGCAACCTAGATGTTATTTTGTTTTTTAAGTGAATAATTATCTTAAGTGAATATGAAAATAACACACATCCTTCCTTTTTTGATGTAATATGTATTTTAAGTATGGTTAGTGTATAGTGTGGAGAAGGTGATGGCACCCCACTCCAGTACTCTTGCCTGGAAAATCCCATGGATGGAGGAGCCTGGTGGGCTGTAGTCCATGGGGTCACTAAGAGTCACACATGACTGAGCAACTTCTGTTTTACTTTTCACTTTCATGCATTGGAGAAGGAAATGGCAACCCACTCCAATGTTCTTGCCTGGAGAATTTCAGGGACAGAGGAGCCTGGTGGGCTGCCGTCTCTGGGGTCACACAGAGTCAGACATGACTGAAGTGACTTAGCAGCAGCAGTACTGTAGAACACTGGAAAATATGATGTTAATTGAATTGAGCTCCAATGGAGAGGCTTAAAAATCACACTCAATTTCTTTTCAGTTTACCAATATCCTTCTTATGGTATGATGTACCAAGTGGGAGGTGTAGTACTCATTGAGACCCTTTCTTAGGTTTAAAGGGCTTTTTTTCTAGCTGCTAAAAGAGATGTAAACTGAAAGCCCTCAGGAATTAGTTCCACTCAAATTGCCTCAGCTAAAAGAGCCATGGCACGCAGCCTGTATCCACCAACTGATCAGTATAGAAGTATAAGATTCTGGCTATTTTGCCCTGATTTAGAATAACTCAGAAGGATTATCAAAGTGTAAGAGCTTCCTGTGAAGCCAGTCGAGATCTTTTGTGAGACAGCATCACAGTCCGAGTTTTCCTTCCACCCAAACCCTGTACCCTTTACTTTTCTATATATATTGGTTTTGAGAGCACTCCCCAATAAACTTCCTGCTTGGAAATCTCTATATAGAATCTGCTTCTGGAATAACATTTTACTCAGGAAAGGGAATACCCAACCATTTAGACTGTTAGGTGCTGGGTCTAAATTGACATTGATACCAAGGCACCTTCATACCCTCCATCTCTAAAGAAACTTGAATCATCTGGACATCATAATATCTCACTAGTGTGTTATATTGATGAGATCATGCTACTTAGATTGAAAAAGCAAGAAGTAACAAGTATGTTAGGAGTACTTTCAAGACAGATGCCTTATAAAGGATGGGAATATTCAGGGGCTTGTCATATTAGTGTTCATTACTGTTCAGTGTCAGGGACATGTCAGTGTATATCCCCTAAATTGAAGGACAAATGATTACCTCTGATACCTGTCACCACAAAGAAGGAAACACAACACTGGGTAGGCCTCTCAAGTTTCTGGAATCACCATATTCTGCACCTGAAAAAAAAATCTGCTCTGTCCATATAAAGTGTGGTGTGGGAAGCTGCCAGCTTTGAATGGCTATCAGAGAAGCAGAGGCTTCTGCAGCAGGCCTAGGCTGCAGGACAAGCAGCTCTGCCTCTTGGGCCTTATACTGTCTTGGAGAGATCTGTAATGGAAAGAAGTGGCAGGTGGCATATTTGATAAGTCCTCATGGGACAGATACAGTATAGTTTATTCCAGAGCAAGGCTCTATAGCAAATTATATGCTTTTTGGAAAATATCTTTGCTTTTGCCACTGGGCACTGGTAGAGATGGAATGTCTCACCATGGAGCTCATCAAATGACCATGTGGTCAGAGCTTTCTTCATGAGGAGATCTGTGATTAAGATGAGTAGCGCTATCAGGAATTCACTGTAATGTGGAAGTAGGACATCTGAGATCTGGTATAAACAATGCCCAAAGACGTAAGCTAAGCTTATATCTTAAGCAGATGGCTGAGACCACTCCCCTTGTCATCACTACCACCATAGCATTCACTCCACTGTCACTACCCACTCCACCTCACCCCCCACCATATCATTCACTTTTGCACTAGAACTTCTCACTCTGCTTACATTTACATGCAAATGGAGATTTGGAAGAGGAAAAGAATAGAGTTCAGTTCGTAAGTATGTTGGTTTATTATGTTGATTAAGCAAAAACCATGCTATCCTAGTGGAGTAGGCACAAAACGTGAAGTGTTTTTCATTATATTCTAAATCCATGAGAGAACATTCACCATGGGAGAGGCACCAAACAGCCAAGGAGACAAACCAAGTAATCCAATTGATGTCAGCCAGACTCTGTCGTTGCCCGCTCCAGTGTTTCCAGAATGGACACATGAATGTAGCAGCCACGATGACAGAGACTGGAGGCTATTCATGGACCCAAGGGACGGACTGTCACTCACCAAGGCTGGTTTAGCCACCACATGACTGAACCATCAGCCTCTCAGCTATAGAGACAAACACAGAGTCCAATATAGCACCATTCCTCAGGAAAACCAAGAAGACACTTAGTGGCAAGTTGACTATACTGGACCCCTTTACCGTCCAATGGCAATGATTCATTTTAAGAGTAGATATATTTTCTGAGTATGAATTTGCCTTTCCAGAATGCAGTACATCAAACAGCACCACTGTAATCCATGTCAGACTGAGACACTCAGGTTACAGCAAAAGAGGAGTGAGAGTGAACACATGACCATGAGCCCAAAGGCCACAGTGTACCGCCCGGGAACTCTCAGCCTGACAGAGCAAAGCAGTGAAATTGTGAAGACAAACTGAGGTGCCTGTTTGGAGATGATCCTCCCTAGGATAGAGCACTGTCCTCCTGGATGCAGTGTCCCTTTGAAATCAAGAGTTGGAAAATGTTTCTGTAAAGAGATAGATAATAAACATTCAGGAATTTTGCAAGCCATGCAGTCTCTGTTTCAACCACTTTGTCGCTCTGGTGCAGAAGCAGCCTTAAATGGCGGGCGGTGGGGGGTGGGGGCGGGGGAGCCTTCCCTGGTGGCTCAGTGGCAAAGAATCTGCCTGCCAATGCAGAGGACACTTGCTCAGTCCCTGGTCTGGAAGACCCCACATGCTACACATCAACTAAGCTGGTGGGCTACAACTACTGAGCCAGTGCTCTAGAGTCCACAAAATGCAACTGCTGAAGCACGAGCGCCTTAGAGCCCATGCTCTGCAATGACAGAAGCCACAGCAATGAGAAGCTCGCACACTGCAACTAGACAAAGACTGCATGCAGCAAGGAAAACCCAGGGCTGCCAAAATTAAAAATAAAAAAGTAAATCTTTTAAAAAAGGGGGGCGGAACAGGATGGATTTGACCTGAGGGCCAATGCCTGCACTGAATCTATGGCCTTTATTTGTATATAGGTTCAAGAATCAAGAGGTTTAAGGATTTATGGCCCCATTTACTATCATTCCTAGTAATCTTCTTGAGAAATTTGTACTTTCTGTCTGCACAACTCAGTGCTTCTCCTGGGATAGATCTTCCATGTTAAATGGCTCAGATCCCTCGTGTCTCTTGAATCTGGGGCCTTTTCCACAGCTTTGATTGTCTGCCAGTTTTCACTTGAGGAGAGTTAGGGGCCCTCTTATGCAAGAAACCTAACTCTAGATCATGATTCTGGACCCTCTGTATATGTCTATAAGGTACTAAATATTATGCAATTAAAGATTTTTTTCCCCTCACATCAGTATTCTCTTTAATAGTTTGTATGAATGAGACTTACTTGGAAACATATGCTACTTTTGAGGGTTATACTTGTTTAAAACATTCCATAGAATCTTCTTAGATTGATTCTCTTGATGCTGTGTTTTAGAAAATGAGAATAATAATAATGAAAGAAAATAATGGATGAAAAACAAGCTTATGAAGAATATACTCACATCTAATAAGTTAGGCTGTCAATTATAAAGTAGTAGATACAAATCAGAGAAGGCAATGGCACCCCACTCCAGTACTCTTGCCTGGAAAATCCCATGGATGGAGGAGCCTGGTAGGCTCCAGTCCATGGGGTCGCTAAGAGTCGGACACGACTGAGCGACTTCACTTTCACTTTTCACTTTCCTGCATTGGAGAAGGAAATAGCAACCCACTCCAGTATTCTTGCCTGGAGAATCCCAGGGACAAAGGAGCCTAGTGGGCTGCCGTCTATGGGATCGCACAGAGTCGGACATGATTGAAGCAACTTAGCAGCAGCAGCAGCAGATACAAATCGGAGAAGGCAATGACACCCCACTCCAGTACTCTTGCCTGGAAAATCCCATGGACAGAGGAGCCTGGAAGGCTGCAGTCCATGGGGTTGCTAAGAGTCGGGCACGACTGAGCGACTTCACTTTCACTTTTCACTTTCGTGCATTGGAGAAAGAAATGGCAACCCACTCCAGTGTTCTTGCCTGGAGAATCCCAGGGACGGGGGAGTCTGGTGGGCTGCCGTCTATGGGGTCGCACAGAGTCAGACACGACTGAAGCGACTTAGCAGCAGCAGCAGATACAAATCAGGTTTGAGCCACCAAACCACTGCTCTCTTTTCTGGCAGGAAAGGAGTAGGATCCATCAGTGCATGGGGGAGGGAGGCATTCTAAGCATAATGTAAAGCTGGCACCTGATACCAGGGCAAGGCTTTGAAACATAGTATCTCTCCCTCCTCAGAAGAACATTTCTTTTGAAGAATTGGTGCACTGTTTGCCCCAAGATATTTAACACCCCTCTCAGGCTCAATACTTGAGGTTTATTGTTTGCATTTAAAATCTGGTTAAGTCACTGGAGCTATGGTTGCTAGGAAACCAGCATTATTTGGAGGCTGCTTTACCATCTCTCTTCTAGTCACGCCCTTAATTAGGAAGAGCTATCAGGCTGCAAACTTTTGACTCAGGTATTTTCCTCTTTAAAAGGTCATTGAGAATAAACACCACTTTCTCACCTTTTTCCACTTCTCTATATTCAAAAGCCGTTTGTGTAATACATTCTGTTGTTGTCTTGATTAAATTCTCTTTATTAAATAGATTCCCATCTCTCCCATTGTACTTAGCATTTAAAAATTTCTCCTGATGTGTATTTCCATCAGGAAAGAAAAAGCAATGAAAGAAAAAGCAGTGTTCATTTATAAGTACAACTAAAGGGTTAACATTTACAGTTGGCAATATAAATAGCAGAGACCTTTAAAGGAGAGCTAATTAAGTAAACAAATCACAATAATATACTTTTACTGCTTTTTTTTTTTTTTTTCACATTGGCAACATTTGGGGTCCTGAATAGATATTTACTATTTCCAGTCTGAGGTTTAGAATAGTTTCTTTGTTGCCGTTTCCTTTTTTTACCTCCCCTCTAAAATAATTTTATTTTCTCAAATTGTTGGGCTGTAGCACTACCAATTTCCTAAAATAGTAGGAACATGATCTTCAATTCAATATTCTTAAAAGGTTGGACAGAGCTTAACAGCTTGAGAAAATAATATCAGCAAATTATGCATACTGTCATCTATACCAGGCATGCAGATTACAGAATCTTGGATTAGCATTTACCCAAAGCATAGAAGAATGAGATTATAAAGGCATTTAATACATTTCACATCTCCTTATTACAAACGTGCTGAATTTTCAAGAAAAGACATGGCAGAATGTGTTCCGAGGCCATATCTGTACATGACAAGTTATAACAGAGCTAAACCGTCTGCTAATGTTTCAGGGGATCAGAGAATGTTCATTTATCCAACAAGTATTTGTTGGTATCTAACAAGAGCTTTGCTAATGGCCGAAGGTAAAATGGAAAAGCAATTATGTTTCCTTTACTGAGGGAACTTTTATTCCAGTTAAAAGAAGAAAAAAAAAAGGGACGTGTACACAGGAAGCATAAATAAAATATATTTATCGAAGGCAAAGACTGATTATTTGTACCCGCAATGTAAAGAGGATGCCTTGTGAATGCCTTGTTTATTCTGGACTGCTATGTATACATTCACAACTTAATATAATCCCTTTGACACAGAACAGGATGAAAACTGTCTTAGCATTTATTTTCCTCAATTATTCAATTTAAGAGCTTATGTGACTCTTCTTACATGCGATATTAACATTGCTCAAAGTATACCATTTCTGAACACACCTTTCTTGTAAATCACCTCGAAGTCTGTCACTTACTCTTTGAAGATCCTTTATCATGGCATATATATATATATACACACACATAAAATTTTAAGTTGGATTTAGGTGTAAATCATTGAATATCATTTAAAGATGAGTCTGGTGTATATTATGGGTCATTCTTGAGTGTGGTTTTATTATAAAACTAATACATGATTTAAAGTAATGAGATGCTAAGGGATTTTATTCTTTTCCATGGAAAGCAAACCCTTCTACCAAAAAGAATAAAACCAAATTGCCAATTGCCAACATGGTTTAAATAAGTATGTGACTTGTAAAGTGTCAATCTTTTATGCATGTATCAACTGTACTTCCCCTGACAAACTATATTACATTTAATCCCCTTATAGACTTTGAATTAAAAATTGATAGTATTTTTCCTTTTGTCTGTTAGGAGGCTCATAGCAAAATTGATGACTTATATTTAGGGAAATTTTTGTATGCATTTTTGGATAGTTTACCTTGAATCTCATTTTCTATTTATCTTATTTTTCCTTTTTTGTTTTTGTTATATATTTCTATGCCATTGCTGAAGGAAAGTTACAGGGCTCAAAATAATCTGGAGTTAAAACTCCCCTCCAGGTCCTCCCCAGCATTCTCTGCAAAACAAAGAACTCTATCACCCAAAGCGGAAAAAAAAAAAAAAAAAAGGATATTAAGCTTGATTACACCCAACTCCCCGCTGGTCCAGCCTCTGGTCGATCTCCAGAATTCCTTTCCCCAGCAGTTTAAGAGATAACTACTCCGAACAAACTTGGAGAACAGGCCCCCTTAAGACAGTAGCTTTCCACATATATGCCTAATACGTACTCTTCTCTTGGGTTAGGGCAGCAGCTCACTAATCTGAGTGCTGCCCTTTCTCGCCTCATTAAAGGTGATCTATTTCTGTAAGTGCCAGTCTCGTTCTTTTTCTGAACCTTGCCTTCTCTAACTGCCTTACCCTACAATTGCAGTATATACATTTTTAAAATTATTTTAAATTTCTTTAAAAGAAATGTTTTTTTCTTTATACATCTTATAATTTGTGGATTGTAATTCATCTTTCGTTTAAGGAAATAACAGGGAAATGGCAATAATTAGGATATTATTCAGCGAAAAAATCAGTGGAAGGGTCAGGAGGTTATGTATTTCATCAAATCTAGCTTAATAGTAAATAATTATAATTCCTTTGGCATTTATAATAGATATTAAAAATTTAGCATAATATTAAGCAACAATAACAAATTGATTTGCTATATTGTAAAGATTAACAGTGCACAAGCTAGATACATTTCCTAATTTCCAGAACATGAATGTGTTATGGAAGTCATAAACACTATTTCATTTACTTTATGAGTACAGACATAATTTAAAAGGATCCACTTTCAAAATAAGAGGAAATATGTCTCTGTGTACACTTTGTTGCACACATCAGATCAGATCAGTCGCTCAGTCGTGTCCGACTCTTTGCGACCCCATGAACCGCAGCACGCCAGGCCTCCCTGTCCATCACCAGCTCCCGGAGGTCACTCAGACTCGCATCCATCGAGTCAGTGATGCCATCCAGCCATCTCATCCTCTGTCGTCCCCTTCTCCTCCTGCCCTCAATCCCTCCCAGCATCAGAGTCTTCTCCAATGAGTCAACTCTTCGCATGAGGTGCCCAAAATACTGGAGTTTCAGCTTTAGCATCATTCCTTCTAAAGAAATTCCAGGATTGATCTCCTTCAGAATGGACTGGTTGGATCTTCTTGCAGTCCAAGGGACTCTCAAGAGTCTTCTCCAACACCACAGTTCAAAAGCATCAATTCTTCGGCGCTCAGCCTTCTTCACAGTCCAACTCTCACATCCATACATGACCACAGGAAAGACCATAGCCTTGACTAGGCGAACCTTTGTTGGTAAAGTAATGTCTCTGCTTTTGAATATGCTATCTAGGTTGGTCATAACTTTCCTTCCAAGGAGCAAGCGTCTTTTAATTTCATGGCTGCAGTCACCATCTGCAGTGATTTTGGAGCCCAGAAAAAACAAAGTCTGACAGTTTCCACTGTTTCCCCATCTATTTCCCATGCAGTGATGGGACTAGATGCCATGATCTTCGTTTTCTGAATGTTGAGCTTTAAGCCAACCTTTTCACTCTCCACTTTCACTTTCATCAAGAGGCTTTTTAGCCCCTCCTCACTTTCTGCCATAAGAGTGGTGTCATCTGCATATCTGAGGTTATTGATTGCACACATACATATATGTTTAATTATGCATGCAAGCTATTATCAACCAATTTGGGCATAAAGAGATAGGGCTTAGTCTCCTTGAACTTTTATGAAATATTGGAGTTTATACTTGCATTAGTGAAGTGAGGTGATGTTCATACCATTGTATGATGATGCAGTATTTACAGACATGTCTTTCCACAAGTTGTTTGAGTTTCATAAAATAGATCCAAATTAAAATCAATATTCAAGATCCATTTTCATCTCACTTAAGACAGTGCTATATGGTAGTAGCATTAAGCATCTGAATCGTTACATGTTATGCATTGTGCAAAAATTTTCATCAATTCACAGACCTACCATAAAATTTTAGGTTTAGAAGACAGCTGATTACACAGATAGCATGAGGATACGTACTCTCTTATTTTTAAAAAATAGAATTAACTAATAGTAATGAGTGGTTTAGTAGTAGAAGTAGTAATAAAATACTTGAGGATTATATGCAAATAATTATTAGTCTTGCGGTTCTATGAAACATATTTAATAATTTGCCTTATTGGGTCAGAATATGAAGGGCATGTGCACAGAAAAGTGAAATGAAAAGGCTATGGTAATAAGTTCTTAAAGCTCTTCATCTCTAAATGATTTTAATATGTATGTGGCAGAGGAGGCTGTGTAATTAGCAAAATGAGGTGGAAGACATATGAATGATAAAGTGAAATTTGCAATGATAGAGGAACAGATCTTTGTGTATGTATGTATATATATGTGTGTGTGTGTGTGTGCATGTGCACATATGTATCTGTGTGTTCTTTGTAATCCTGAATTGATGATTTATCCCTGAACTTGCTCCTGCTCCTAAGAATACAGTGCAGGAATAAAGGATACCTAAATTGAGACATACAACAACAAAACCCAACTAAAGTAAATTTAAGATTGAAAATTGTATAATAGCCATGTCATATCTTGCACAGCTGGAGCAGCTGATATCTGGAGGGGGGAAATGATGCTAAAGATATGCAAAAGGAGCAAATAAGCAAAATAATACTGGTACAGTGTGAAAGGGAATGCAAGAGTAGGAATCATCAAGATTGAAACTGTTTGCTACTCCCTTTTATCATCTCCATGTACTGCTTTCAGAAGTCCTTTGTCCTCTGTTGCTGCAGTGAGTTTTAAAAGACCTAGACAGGATAAAGTCTTAGAGATTCTTAAGAGAGAAGTTTTCATAGAAATTAGTTTCTGGATTTGAGCCCAACAATTCGGCTACACATTCCATCTTTCTGTTAAGAATAACTTCTTACATTGATATTGTTAATAAGGTTGGCTGGGAAATCTGGAGTTAGGTCTTCTGAGCAAATTTCAAGAAAGGCTGTGACAATGCCTCCACTTGCATTGGGAGACAAACTGAATAGAATCACTTTTCCTTTTTACCTCCCTTCACCAGTAAAAAGCACTGAAAGTATGGAATTTGTCTCATTCCTCTCTGTGTCTATGACTGTCCTTACCCTCCCAGCCTTACTTCTTCAGCTACTGTTAATATATCCTTGTTTATCAAGGGGCTCCTCTGGTGCCTCAGATGGTTAAAAAAAAAAAAAAAAAAAAATCTGCCTCCAATGCAGGAGACCTGGGTTCATCCCTGGGTTGGGAAGATTCCTTGGAGAAGGGAATGGATACCCACTCCAGTATTCTTGCCTGGAGAACTCCATGGACAGAGGAGCCTTGTGGGCTACAGACCATGGGGTTGCAAAGAGTCAGACACAACTGAATGACTAACACACATCCACGCTTGATTTTATAGGAAAGCTCTGTGTTATTAATTTCTTTGTATGGGGTGGTGGCAGCTTGCTTTCATTACTTGTTGGGATCATTTGCTGACACCTTTCTGACTGAACAATAACTCCAATTGTAGTGCTAGGAATCATGGTAAGAAGTCAATGTCCTCCCCATTTCATGAAGTATTCAAAATAATCTGTTTTAAACTGTCTGTTGGATTCAACTTTATGGTCATTGACCCCTAGAGTCCTGGTGCTGAGATAAGTGTACTGTCCTAAGAGAAGCTCAGAGACTCCAGTTTACTTTTATTTCTGCTGGTCCAAGATGCCTCCAAGTGCTTGACTTTCACTCTACATGGCCATAGATCTGACATATATATATCTACAGTCTATTGAAAGTTCGTATGTCTGTATTTACTTAAAATATGCTGGAATATTGCTGCTAGTTTCTTATCTATAGAATAAGCTCAGAATCCGTAGTAGGTGCTCAACACATAGTTATGAATAAATTATTGGTGGACTTTTAAGTTGGTGCCACTGTGGCATGCTTTAGTGATATCCTGGTAGATGATGGCTACCTGTGAACAACAGTTTTGGGTGAAGCCCAAGGCTGAGGAAATAACATACAAAAAACTGAATCCACGGCCTTGCCATTGTGACTACAGAATCTCAACAAGATAAAATCTTGGAAAAACATTGCATTTTTTTTTGCTGGTACCAGTGTCAGATGCGCCCTAAGTGGCCTCATCCCTGAGCTTGCCTTGAGACTTCTTCAACATGACCTTCTTAGGTTGCAAACTCTAGTCCGAGTAAACCTCATGCAACTGAAGTCATATGTTCCCAGAAACTGGTATAATCACAGGAGGTCAAAGTGTTCTATTTTGCAGCTGAATTTCAAAGTGAGCTGGATAATTTTATGACCAGCAGTAAAACTAGTAGTTATGAGAGCTAAAATAAAAAAGCTAATCAGATCTCATGCTTCAGGATATAAACTTGTCACCATAAGCATTAACAAGATTTTCTTCCCCCCTTAGATGGTCGTGCAGTATGTTATAGAGGATTTTCACTTTTTAGTCATCTGAGCCATATGTTTGTTCCTGGAAAAATTTAATTCATCATGCATTTATTAGATGCCTGCTGTGCACAAAGCACCATCCTAGGCAAAATTTCCATAGGACTGAGAGGCTTGAAAAATAGAAATAGTCATAATCTAGTTGCAGACGGAAATGTACACAACCAGAATCTACATCAATGACTTCAAGGCATCGAGAGTCACATTAATTTCTAGGAATTCTCATTGAAAATGGGACCTAATATTCTTTGGGGCAATTGTAAATGGGATATTATGATCAGGAGTTATTTCTTCTCAATTAAAATCTTTATCAAAGGTTGAGGTGAAGAGTATCCATCCAACTCTGTAGAGGGTTCCATATGACAACCCTAAATGTCAGGGGATATATAAGGGACCATATCTGAAAGTAGAAGATTAGGAAAATCCTGGTTTGCTTTAACCTGGTCTGAATATCTTATCTAAGTAAGCTTTAACTCTAAAATAAATAAATAAATAAAGCAAATATCTCTTTAGGAGATTTTTTAAAATGTGCAGTTTCTTAGAGGGTGAAGCTATCTCTGTAATACCTTTGTCATATTTGAAGGAAAATTTTCTTTTATCAATGGCAGAAAGAGCCATGATTCTAAGTGGAAGTTCATCAGGAATACCAGAAAGTGGAGAAGAAAAGTGATGCCAGGAAGCTCAAATCATTAGGAAGGAGAAGAGAAATAAAGCATAGGCAAGGTTGAATTCTAGGTTCTAAAGAAGACCCTGATAGTGAGAAATATCATTGCAAACATCCATGGAGGGAGACAGGAAATTATGACCAATTCTATTTTCACTGTGGCAATAAAGCAGCTAAAGAGGAAGAAGGCTTTCTAGACAAGAGTTTGGACTATGAATTCTGAAAGAGTGGGTTAAGGGCTTCCATGCTGCTAGTATAGCCTACACTTCAGCTACAAAAAAGGTCTACTATAGAAAATGGAATAAAATTAGGTGCTATATGATAGAGGAGCAATGAATGGGACATCGAATTTCAAGAAAAATAGCAACTAATTTTGAGTGGAGATGATATTTTAACAAACATAAAAGGGTAAGTAGAATTTCAAGTCGGAGAAGGCAATGGCACTCCACTCCAGTACTCTTGCCTGGAAAATCCCATGGATGGAGGAGCCTGGTAGGCTGCAGTCCATGGGGTCGCTAAGAGTCAGGCAGGACTGAGCGACTTCACTTTCACTTTTCACTTTCATGCACTGGAGAAGGAAATGGCAACCCACTCCAGTGTTCTTGCCTGGAGAATCCCAGGGACCGGGGAGCCTGGTGAGCTTCCGTTTATGGGGTCGCACAGAGTCGGACACGACTGAAGCGACTTAGCAGCAGCAGCAGCAGAATTTCAAGTGATGGAGAAGGCATTTCAGTGTAGGACATTCCAGTGTAAGCAGATAACACAAACAACAAAAGAAAAGAGTTTAATCATTCCTGTTTTTCGGGAAAGGACTAACACTACAGTGGCAGTGAAATTGAACTGTGATGCTCTTTGTTGGAGAAGATGAGACTGGAAACTTAATCTCACGTTTGTAATTTCTTTAGTAGACAGTAGGGAGTCTATAAATAGAGGATGGCCATGATCTGAAGTATTTTTAAGGACATAAATCTATAAGCAGTGTGAAGCTTGGCACTGAGAATCAAGAGAGAAGAAAGAGATCATTCTCATTGCCTAGAAAAATATTCTCTCATTTTTTGCTTAATTAGAGTAGGGGCTTACCATTTGGCCTTGGCTTAGACATTCACTTATCCTAGGAGCCTTCATGATCCTCAGCTCTGGATTAGGACTAAATGGTAAATATTGATCTATTTGTCATTATCTACCTTGCACTATCTACATCATTACAACAAGTGTCTTGTGTGCCTTATTCTCTAACCCATAATTTTTATGTGCCTGGCCTTAAAGGATACTTAATCCAATTTTTTGAATAAGTAAAAATGCATGAATGCGTTGAACATGTCAGTTAGAAGACATCAGAAGAATAGTGATGGAAATGAAAAACATGGGAATATACTGAAAATACTATCCAAAGGATTGGAGACATGTAAGATGTAGAAAGGCAGATTTAAAGGTGTCTCCTATGTGTCTACCTTGATTGATACAGTTAGAGTTTTATTTCCTTTCAGACAGAATTTCTTCCCTGTATAAACATTTTGTTCCAAGTGTTTGGAGATTTCTTATTAATTTTAGAAATGGGGTCTTGGTCTCCCCGCATATGTACTCTCCATTCTGATTCCTCAGTTGAAAAGACTTGAATAAGAATATGGTGCCAACTAAATAGGGTCTGATACTCTTCTTGGCTGTAATTCCTTATTATCCTGCAATTCTGATGGAAAGAGAATTCAGGATTTGGGATGTTTAGTATCAATGCTGTTGACATCTGAATGTCCCAAAATTGTTTCTGTACCCCTTCTCTTTATTCAAGTAATATATCTGATTTTGTTGTTGCTGTTTAGTCATTAGTCATTCTTTTGCAACCCTGCGAACTGCAGCCTGCAAGGCTCCTCTATCCATAAGATTTCTCAGGGAAGAATACTGGAGTGGGATGACATTGCCTTCTCCAGGTGATCTTCCCAACCCAGGGATCAAACTGGCATCTCCTGCATTGCAGGCAGATTCTTTACCACTGAGCCACCTGGGAAGCCCCAATATAGCTGAGAAAGGTAAAATGCTTACTGAATTTCCGAGAATAAAGGGTTCAAGTCTATGAAAGTCTGTAACATTGGCATTAGAATAATCAAATAGTCCACAGATATTGTCCTAAAAAACATGCAAGTGTCTAACCTGTACCGTTTCAGGGAGTTCATTATGGTGCCTGGCCTGGAAGTTGTCTTCCATTTAAGGTACTTGTTTTGAAGTAGAAGAATTGAATAGGATTACTATATATTGTAACGTGTTTCAGCACATTTATTGTAATCAAAATTTATTGTTTCAAGGTAACACAGAAAAAAGTCTTAAGCATTATTTTAAAAAGAAAGTTAACTTTTATTGACATAACACCTGCCTGATTTGATAGCAAATATCAGAATGGAAAACTGACATTCTCAAAGTGATTCAAAATCTGAAATAATTAAAATCTTAATTTAGATTGGAATTATTGTCACTGGTCATATTTTTCTGCACATTAATCTAAAAGAGTTTTGTATTTGGATTATTTCTGTCTTGTGTACCCAGCCACTTGGCAATTCAGCCATTGAAAATGCACCTGCTTCTCAGATTGGCAAAGCAACAATTTACTGTGAAGAATCAGTTGTTTTGAATGGCTAATTGGTTACAGGTGCAATGAATTAACCATCTGCCTTAGAGATTGACTCATCGAGGAGAAGGAAAATCCCTTTCCTTTCTGTCACTTTGGGAGTAGGTTAGGGAGATATGATTATAACTTGGAAATTGCAGATGCTGTGGTGGTGGGTGGGGTAAGGTGAGTAGGAGGAAAAGAAAGCACATTCAAAGCTTAATCAGAACATTACGGAGTCTTATGTGAGACTAGTTTATTAACTTTTATCAGTAATCTAATAACCTTTTGAGTGAAACCTCCAACCAGCTCAAAATATAAAATATTTGGCCTATATCTGGAAGAGAACATGTAACCCCATAGATGGATTTACACTAGCACATTTTATTATGCCTTGGTTTATGTTTTTATTTTCTAGCTGTTCTTTCTTGGTTAAAATTTAATTTTCAAAATATTCTGAACATTTATGACAATAACCTATCGATGTGTTATAATATTTAAAAATGGGCTTCCCAAGTGGCTCAGAGGTAAAGAATTTGCCTGCCAGTGCAGAAGACACAAGAGACATGGGTTCTATCCTTGGGTGGGGAAGATCTCCTGGAGAAGGAAACGTCAACCCACTGCAGTATTCTTTCCTGGGAAATCCCATGAACAGAGAAGCCTGGTGGGCTACAGGCTATGGGGTTGCAAAGAGTTTGGACATGATTCAGTGACTAAGCAACAACAAATATTTAAAAGCAAATCTTTAGTCAGGTGACGTTTTGACTGCTCAGTTGAGGTGAATCATAACAGTTTTAAATGGGCAGCAATCACTTTTTTTTTTTTTTTTTCCTTTTCCTGGATGATCACAATCTCTTGAATCCAAGATGGTAAAAGGAAGTTCTTGTTAACTAGCAAGTATCAATCTGCATTGGGTGACTAGATGGGGAATGATTAGATAATTTGGTCTAACTTTACCTCCGCCTTCAGATAAATACTTCATTTTTCTTGCCCATAATAGAATTCATGTTTTATATGTTGTTTACTGTGCTTAACTTTTAATATACATTAAATATCTAAGAGTTCCATTTGGCTTAACATGCTTCCATGTTAACACGTTTCCTAAATTAGTTGTCAGAGATTCACAGAGTTCTGTAATGAGTCCTATAATGAATTCCAGGCTTTCCTGGTGTCTCAGATGGTAAATAATCCACCTCCAATGCAAGAGACCTGGATTCAAACCCTGGGTGAGGGGAGACCCCCTGGAGAAGGGAATGGCAACCCACTCCAGTATTTTTGCCTGGAGAATCCCATGGACAGAGGAGTCTGGTGAGCTCTAGTCCATGGGGTTGCAAAGAGTAGGATACAACTAAGTGATTAACACACACATAATGAGTTCTGAGTAGGGATTTTTCTGCAAGCCTCTCTACCCAGCTACATTTATCATGGGGAATTGGCAAAATGAAAATTAGCAGTTCCTCCCAAAGGGATGAGGAACCTTTCAAGGTACAGGCACCCAGAATACTATTTCCCTTTGAACTAGTCTTGTAATATATCCTGATGTTTGATTGACTTGGTTAAGTAAACTAATACTTTTCCCCTTAATTTCAGCAAAGCACAGTTGTTTGTGCCTCTGTTGCCCTTATAAAACCACATGAACTCTTGGCATCGCTGAGAAGAGCAATGTAGCCAAGGAAGGACACTTCTAAATCATTTTAGTTATTGAGACTAAATGGGAATTTTAGGCATGATTTATTGTTTTCCAAAAGTGCTTAATTTCTCTTATAAAATATCTTCTAATGCAAAAAGAATATTTTGGGAGAATCTTATTTTTAAGATTCTTGTTAAGTAATTAATCTAGCTGGGTTGTTTAAAAAAATATTTCCCATCAAAGAATAATAGGAAATTGAGTATATGAGACTCATTATAATTCCAGTTTTCTCTACCTAGTCAAAATTTCATAAAATATTCTTTCAAGAGATTGACATTTTAATTTCCTTCATTCATTTAGAAAAATATATTTCTGAACTTTACATTCTCTTTGAACACAAATAAAATTTTATTGTGGTGAAATCTTTGTACAATAATGAAATATTTCTGACGAAAGCTCACTCTTTTCAAATACCATTCAATACAATATTTTATCTGATCAAAAAATTTAGTTCAAGAGTTTAAGATCATTATAAATATCTATGGTTAGTGTATGCCTGAAAATTGCTTGGAAATAATTTGTTATTAATTAACACTACAGGAGTAATACTCTTTCACTTTCATTCATTGTTTCATTTCATAATCTTGTTTTCTTTTGTAGCCCAGTCAGTGGAAAGTCACCAAATAGTAGCATTTCTTTTTTTCATATTTCTGAATGAATATAAATGCTCATATTGACTTTCTCATTTAAGTGAAGGCCCTTCATTGTCTCCCTTTATTAGTCTTTTAGTGATGCTAATTCTCTGATGTAAATTTGTATTGAAAATCCTGTGCCACAGAAGCTGTATGCACAGAGCTTACTTAGAGTTGAGAATTATATATCTTGTTTAAAATACCTTTGCCATCATCAGAACTGGAAGTCATTTTAGAAGTCTTCTTTAAGACTACCAATTTTCCAAAAATGTTATAGCAACAGGACTCCTTTAAATGAAAATATAAGATGCAATAGAAAAGTGCAATACTGCTGTTCTAGTTGGTGCAAGGAAAAAGTGCTCAGATTCATTTTTTGTTACTTTCCCTGTTGTGTTCTATAGTCCTTAATGTTCTGGGTAAATAGTTCTTTTCTAACTATATTTTTTTCCTGCTAGGCAATAGAGGCATAAAAAAATCATTTGGCTCGTCTAAAGGTAACCAATGAGTTATGAAGAAAAGAAGGAAAACTAAGTATTCTTGAATTCTAATCTGGAGCTTCTCTACTGTTCAAATATTAATTTTGGTATATGAATTATCCATAGAGTTTCTTTTTATTGGTTAAAATACCTTGAGTCACTTACCACTTTATTTGACCTAACCTATGAGTGTGAAGTTACTAATCCAACCCTTTCATAGATTCTCCTTTCTCTGAGCTCATGATAACTTTAAATCCCAGTACCTAGGACTTTCTATCTCCTAGACAGTTGATTATGCCAAATGCTTAGCACAGGGCCATAGCTAGCTCCAGGCTACTGATGATTTCATTAAATCCCTCCCAATCTATTTGTTTACACAATTTCAGCTGGGGGAAAAAATGCATTGAAATCAAACATCTCATTCCCTGTATTGTCCCGAGGCAAAAAGAGAGAATGATACATATCCCCAATTTAGACTAGATGAAACTAGCCACATTTCAAATAGAGAAGTCACATTGTGAGTTAAAACCAAGTTAACCTGAAGGGAGCCATTTTCTCCCTGTATATCTCTGCACAGCTTTAACTGATGGCACTAAGAACTGTAAAACTGAACCAGAGGCCAACATTTTATCCAAAGAAACTTTAAAACTAAGAAGTTTGCTCAAACATTGCCTTAGAATTTCCTCCTATGTCATCTTTCCTGCGGTAATAGTCTCTGTGGCATTCACCAGTGGCAAATAGAAGAAAAAGTTTCTTACTGAATTATCTTTACCATGTTGATCATTTTTTTTTTTTTCCTGTGTGTGTGTGCTTTTGGCCTTAAACACAATAGTAAAAGAAAGTAGTCAAATTAAGTTTCATCTTGACCAAGATAAAAAAAAAAAGGAATTTCTGGGAAAACAATTGGTTCCAGTTAAGAATCAATTAAAATTTTTTTGATTTGAAAGGATAGCTTTTGTTTTGTAAGGATGAGTTGCCAATTAGTCACATGTGAGTGTGAGCACATTTTCTTGATAATCATGCAGCTGATGACAGAATGGATGAGTCACACATATTTTATAGACAGTCTCACTGCACTGCCTTTTCTCCATCTACTGTGTTCGAAGTAGTTACAAATATTAAGCTGGTAATAACTGATCGAGATTTTTAAAAAGGTTTCACAAGAAATGTAATTAGAATTCATAATTGAGCTTAAGCTGATGTGTGTGTCTACAAAAGTTCAGGTGCTTAGATTATATTTCAATTTACACTTGCCATCTGCTAAAGCTTTTTTCTTTCCCCTTCTTTCTATATGTATATTCAACACCCTGATCAGATCTCCATATTTCCAAATCAGCTTTCTTTATTTAAGACTTACTGTAAATTTCAAATACCCCTCTGATTTCTTAGTCTCTCTGTTCTCCATGTCTGCTTACAGTTTTATATAATAAAAGCCATTTCTTATTTATTATGCACAGTTTATTAATATTTCTTTACTATGCAGTATTCTTGTAGTTAATAGCATGCTCTTTTAAAACATCTCATTGGAAATATTTATGCTCTGAAGCATTACTTTTTGAATTGTTAAATATAAATCATTTATACTATAGTACTTTATGTGAGAAACATACATTGAATTTTAATGGCATTTTAGTTTGCAATCCAAAATTGTGAATTCATGCAGTCAAAACTATGAAATGGCAATGAAATGTAAGCTGGCTTTATAAGATTCTACTATCTATCTATCATCTATATAGATATAAAAATTTAAAGAAAATATTCTTTATCAAATAAATAATGTTATCAGCCCCCCCAAATGGTATTCATGTAGATGGTACAGAGATTGAGGTTTTGAGAACTATAATAGTTACTAGATGGCTAACTTCAATAAGCATCAGAATTAGAATCAGCTAGGGAGCAGTGTGGGGAGAAGATAATGGCACCCCACTCCAGTACTCTTGCCTGGCAAATCCCATGGATGGAGGAGCCTGGTAGGCTGCAGTCCATGGGGTCACTAGGAGTTGGACACTACTGAGCGACTTCACTTTCACTTTTCACTTTCATGCATTGGAGAAGGCAATGGCAACCCACTCCAGTGTTCTTGCCTGGAGAATCCCAGGGATGGGGGAGCCTGGTGGGCTGCAATCTATGGGGTCGCACAGAGTCGGACACGACTGAAGTGACTTCGCAGTAGCAGGGAACAGTGTGACCCACCTGAAACTCCAGACTCAATCTCTAGGAATGAGTAATGACTTTTGCATTGGGAATGAGCTGTCTAGGTGAATTTGACACTAAAGCTGATCTGGAGAGATTTTTTCTATACGAAAAGGTAAAGGGCTATGTTATACTTATTGTTTGCTTCGGGATACATCCTTATTTTTGTGCTTTAAACATCATCTGATTATGGATTTGAGGGACCTTTTAAGGGTTTGGAGGTAGATAGCTTAATAGGATTTTATTTTACTTGCTTATTTTTTAGCATAGGCCATTGATCGTGTTGGCAGCATTCCCTATGGAAGAGCGCTAGAGAGCAGTGCTCTTCAGGAGATGGACCTGAAGGGTAAACAGTAAAAAACCAAGATGTGTCTATGCTGAAGTGTGTAAGATATCAGTATAATACTCATCTCTGAGATGCCTTGGGTGATATTTTGATACCTTAAATTTAGACTACAGGTAAAGGTAATACATTTCATTACACTTTTTATTAACTTTCTAATGTATTATTGTTGTTTAGTCACTAAATTGTGTCCAGCTCTTTTACAAGTCCCTAGACTATAGTCCAAAAGCCTCCTCTGTCTATGCGATTTCTCGGGCAAGAAGACTAGAGTGGATTGCCATTTCCTTCTCCAGAGGATCTTCTGATGCAGAGATCGAACCCACATTCCCTGCACTGGCAGATGGATTCTTTACCACTGGGCCACCAGGGAGGCCCACTTTAGTGTGTACTTTATAAATTCTGTAAAATATTATTTAATAGAATTACAAAATAAGAATGAGTTTAAAGAATAAACATCTTCCTTATACTTGCATTTTCAATTTTAGGTGGGAATTTACCTAAAATATTAAAAAGTCTAGGAAATCAACCAAACAAACTTGAGAATTTCTCCTGACTTAAACTCATATTCTTATATATTTTGTTCCCTCAAGCATTTCCTTTGTTTCAAGTGGAAGATGGGGAAACATGTGTCCTTTGTATGCTGTCTCTGTTACAATTCATTTTTTTCCCTGTACTTTGTTGCTTGCAATTTGGTTCCTTCAAGAGCATCAGCTTCAGAGCTGGTTCTTCCAACAGGAGATTCTAAATCTTCAAATTGTGCATATAAAGGAAGATAATTAGTGGATTTCCATCAGATGGATCACCTTGGGACATTTTAAAGATAACATACCTCCTGTTTGCTTTCCATGTGGTGTTGCTACATACAAACAAAATGCAGCAAGAAAGATATTTATTTGTTTCATGACAGTCATGGTATCACTGGAGACCAAAAGCATTCTTACAAACTAAAATAATCATACAATATAACAAATACAGAATCTAAATTCAGATATGTAGTTTTCTTGTTCTTAATATAAGTTAATAGTTGTGTAGAGTTTGAGTCTCAGTCTCCTTTCAGAGGAGAATCTTGGCTCAGAGCACAGACTCTAAGCTTGCCACTTAGAAGTTATATGACTTTTTGAATGTTACTTAACTTTTCTACACTACTGTTTTATTGAATGTAAAATTGATTCTTACCTCAATTGATGCTGTGAACAATACAATTTTTGAACATGAGTAAAGATTCCAAGAGTAGCCCTTTACATAGTACACATTAAAATTATCATATTCAGTTTCAGCCTCCAAAGTAGAGCTTTAAAATTTGCCCCTTCGGGCATCAAATGTAATAGCAAAGAAAATGGCTGGATTAACAGAAGGTAACCTTGGCATCATTCTCAAGCCTGGAAAAGTTTAAAAGCTTAAGAGTGTCTGGCTGCCTGAATGCTCTGATGATGCATCAAAGAGACATACTTTCATTGTGAAAGGTCTGTTTTCCTCAGGATATTTTTAGGGCAAACACTGCGTGGATCATGCCCATCCTGTGGTTTTATGGGGACTCCGACCAGAGTCGTTTGGTTGGGAGTTGGCTCAATATAGTCTCTCCGGAGTGAACTGCTTGAAACTAAGGTGATGAGAGAATATTTATAAAAATTATATGAAGGAGACATTATTTGAATTTAGGAAACTGGACCTTATCCCAAATTAGAGGCAGGCATGGGAGATAGTAAGGGGACACTAAATTTGAATTGTTTTCCAAGCACAGGGGCTCAGATATAAATACTTGACCTCACTCAAAGATCTTGATGTATAGTAAAAGCAACACAATATTGTAAAGTTAAGCAAAATAAAAAAATAAATAAATAAATTACTTTGGAAAAAAAGAAAAAAAGAAGAAGAACAAGTCAGAGTTCATTAATGCTGGTCAAGTAGCACATCTCCTTCACCTTACCTCTCCTTCATTCTCCCTCATTTTTTTTTAACCCCCAAGAACCCAGCAGCAGCCCCATCAATGGAGTGGAGTCATAAATGAGAGAGGCAGGAAAATGAAGTCAGCCACCCTCCCTGTGCTACTGAAGCATTTCCAAAGCTCACATGGGTCAGAATTGGGAGTTTTCATCATATACACAATGACATTTTAATGACTGAATTGGTGCCTTTTTATTTATTTATTTATTTTTTTGCAACTAACGTGATTGGAGAACTTTTTTCTCTGCCTCATTTTACATAAAAACTTAAAAGGGCTGTCAATATGTGCCATCTCATCCTCTTTTAAACCTCCTATCAGTCAGGCTTTTGCCCATACCAGTCTTCAAAATCTGCTCTTATCAAGGCACAAATGATTTCCAAACATTCACAAATCCAGGGGTCTCCTCTCAGTCCTCATCTTGTTTGATCCAAAGCCAAAGTATGACATATCACCTTTCTTTTTTGTTCACTTTTTTCATTGACTTCAAGAACATAATTCTTTTTAAAAATTCATTTATTTTAATTGGAGGCTAAATACTGTAAAATATTGTGGTGTTTTTTGTATACATGGACATGAATCAGCTACAGGTGCACGTGTCCCCCGCCATCATAAACCACCCTCCCTCTTTCCTCCCCATCCCATCCCTCTGGGTTGTCCTTGTGCCCTGTTTCATGCATTGAACTTGGACTAGTGATCTATTTCACACATGGCAATATACATGTTTCAATGCTATTCTCTCAAAGCAGCCCACTCTCACCTTCTGCAGAGTCCAAAACTCTGTTCTTTATATCTGTGTCTCCTTTGCTGTCTCACATCTTTCTAAATTCCATATATGTGCGTTAATATACTGTATTGGTGTTTTTCTTTCTGACTTACTTCACTCTGTATAACAGGCTCCAGTTTCATCCACCTCATTAGAACTGATTCAAATGCATTCTTTTTAATAGCTGAGTAATATTCCATTGTGTGTATGTACCACAGCTTTCTTATCCATTCGTCTGCCAATGGACATCTAGGTTGCTTCCATGTCCTAACTATTGTAAACAGTGCTGCAATGAACATTAGGGTATATGTGTCTCTTTAAATTCTTGTTTCCTTGATGTGCATGCCCAGCAGTGGGATTGCTGGGTTGTATGGCAGTTCTTTTTCCATAGTGGCTGCCCTAATTTGCATTCCCACTAACTGTGTAAGAGGGTTCCCTTTTCTCCACACCCTCTATAGCATTTATTGTTTGCAGACTTTTTGATGGCAGCCATTCTGACCTGCCTGAGATAGTACCTCATTGTGATTTTAATTTGCATTTCTCTGATAATGAGTGATGTTGATCATCTTTTCATGTGTTTGTTAGCCATCTGTATGTTTTCTCTGGAGAAATGTCTGTTTAATTCTTTGGCCTATTTTTTGATTGGGTTGTTTATTTTTCTGGTATTGAACTACATGAGCTGCTTGTATATTTTGGAGATTAATTCTTTGTCAGTTGTTTCATTTGCTATTATTTTATCCCATTCTGAAGTCTGTCTTTTTACCTTGCTTATAGTTTCCTTCATTGTGCAAAAGATTTTAAGTTTAATTAGGTCCTATTTGTTTATTTTTGCTTTTATTTCCAATATTCTTGGAGGTGGGTCATAGAGCATTTTGCTGTGATTCATGTCAGTGAATGTTCTGCCTGTGTTTTCCTTTAGGAGTTTTATAGTTTCTGGCCTCACATTTAGACCTTTAATCCATTTTGACTATTTTTGTATATGGTGCAGAGCATAATTCTTTTAGTTGTTTTTTTTTTTTCCTCCCTTCTTACAACACTTTCTTAGACACTGTCAGTTCAGTTCAGTTCAGTTGCTCAGATCAGATCAGATCAGATCAGTCGCTCAGTCGTGTCCGACTCTTTGCGACCCCATGAATTGCAGCACGCCAGGCCTCCCTGTCCATCACCAGCTCCCGGAGGTCACTCAGACTCGCATCCATCGAGTCAGTGATGCCATCCAGCCATCTCATCCTCTGTCGTCCCCTTCTCCTCCTGCCCTCAATCCCTCCCAGCATCAGAGTCTTCTCCAATGAGTCAACTCTTCGCATGAGGTGGCCAAAATACTGGAGTTTCAGCTTTAGCATCATTCCTTCTAAAGAAATTCCAGGATTGATCTCCTTCAGAATGGACTGGTTGGATCTTCTTGCAGTCCAAGGGACTCTCAAGAGTCTTCTCCAACACCACAGTTCAAAAGCATCAATTCTTCGGCGCTCAGCCTTCTTCACAGTCCAGCTCTCACATCCATACATGACCACAGGAAAGACCATAGCCTTGACTAGGCGAACCTTTGTTGGTAAAGTAATGTCTCTGCTTTTGAATATGCTATCTAGGTTGGTCATAACTTTCCTTCCAAGGAGTAAGCGTCTTTTAATTTCATGGCTGCAGTCACCATCTGCAGTGATTTTGGAGCCCAGAAAAACAAAGTCTGACACTGTTTCCACTGTTTCCCCATCTATTTCCCATGCAGTGATGGGACCAGATGCCATGATCTTCGTTTTCTGAATGTTGAGCTTTAAGCCAACCTTTTCACTCTCCACTTTCACTTTCATCAAGAGGCTTTTTAGCCCCTCTTCACTTTCTGCCATAAGAGTCGTGTCATCTGCATATCTGAGGTTATTGATATTTCTCCCAGCAATCTTGATTCCAACTTGTGTTTCTTCCAGTCCAGCATTTCTCATGATGTACTCTGCATATAAGTTAAATAAACATGGTGACAATATGCAGCCTTGACGTTCTCCTTTTCCTATTTGGAACCAGTCTGTTGTTCCATGACCAGTTCTAACTGTTGCTTCCTGACCTGCATACAGATTTCTTAAGAGGCAGATCAGGTGGTCTGGTATTCCCATCTCTCTCAGAATTTTCCATAGTTTATTGTGATCCACACAGTCAAAGGCTTTGGCATAGTCAATAAAGCAGAAATAGATGTTTTTCTGGAACTCTCTTGCTTTTTCCATGATCCAGCGGATGTTGGCAATTTGATCTCTGGTTCCTCTGCCTTTTCTAAAACCAGCTTGAACATCAGGAAGTTCACGGTTCACATATTGCTGAAGCCTGGCTTGGAGAATTTTGAGCATTACTTTACTAGCGTGTGAGATGAGTGCAATTGTTCGGTAGTTTGAGCACTCCTTGGCATTGCCTTTCTTTGGGATTGGGATGAAAACTGACCTTTTCCAATCTTGTGGCCACTGCTGAGTTTTCCAAATTTGCTGGCATATTGAGTGTAGCACTTTCACAGCATCATCATTCAGGACTTGGAATAGCTCCACTGGAATTCCATCACCTCCACTAGCTTTGTTCGTAGTGATGCTTTCTAAGGCCCATTTGACTTCACATTCCAAGATGTCTGGCTCTAGGTCAGTGATCACATCATCATGATTATCTAGGTCTCAGTTGCTCAGTCGTGTCCAACTCTTCACAACCCCATGAAGTGCAGCACGCCAGGCCTCCCTGTCCGTTACCAACTCCCGGAGTTCACTCAGAATCACGTCCATTGAGTCGGTGATGCCATCCAGCAATCTCATCCTCTGTTGTCCCCTTCTCCTTCTGCCCCCCAATCCCTCCCAGCATCAGAGTCTTTTCCAATGAGTCAACTCTTCCCATGAGGTGGCCAAAGTACTGGAGCTTCAGCTTCAGCATCATTCCCTCCAAAGAAATCCCAGGGCTGATCTCCTTCAGAATGGACTGGTTGGATCTCCTTGCAGTCCAAGGGACTCTCAAGAGTCTTCTCCAACATCACAGTTCAAAAGCATCCATTCTTCAGTGCTCAGCCTTCTTCACAGTACAACTGTCACATCCATACATGACCACTGGAAAAACCATAGCCTTGACTAGACGGACCTTTGTTGGCAAAGTAATGTCTCTGCTTTTGAATATGCTATGTAGGTTGGTCATAACTTTCCTTCCAAGGAGCAAGCGTCTTTTAATTTCATGGCTGCAGTCACCATCTGCAGTGATTTTGGAGCCCCCAGAATAGTCTCACACTGTTTCCACTGTTTCCCCATCTATTTCCCATGAAGTGATGGGACAGGATGCCATGATCTTCATTTTCTGAATGTTGAGCTTTAAGCCAACTTTCACTCTCCTCTTTCACTTTCATCAAGAGGCTTTTTAGTTCCTTTTCACTTTCTGCCATAAGGGTGGTGTCATCTGCATATCTGAGGTTATTGATATTTCTCCTGGCAATCTTGATTCACTGTAGCTTTCCCAAATTACTTACCTCTAAATTCTGCAGGGCATGAGGGCTTGATCCTTGCAGCTATCTTCCCATGTGTAATCTTATGAGAGTTTATTCAGTCTCAGCTTTTAAAACGTTTTCTTTTAATTGAAGTATAGCTGATTTCGGAGAAGGCAATGGCACCCCACTCCAGTACTCTTGCCTGGAAAATCCCATGGATGGAGGAACCTGGTAGGCTGCAGTCCATGGGGTCGCTAAGAGTCGGACACTACTGAGCGACTTCGCTTTCACTTTTCACTTTCATGCATTGGAGAAGGAAATGGCAATCCACTCCAGTGTTCTTGCCTGGAGAATCCCAGGGACAGGGGAGCCTGCTGGCTGCCATCTATGTGGTCACACAGAGTCGGACACGACTAAAGTGACTTAGCATAGCATAGCATAGCTGATTTACAATATTGTATTTGTTTTAGTTGTTCAACTAAACAAATGTAGTTGTTTAGTTATAGTGATTCAAAATTGTTATAGTTTATACTTCATTTGGGGCTTCCCTGGTGACTCAGCTGGTAAAGAATCTGCCTGCAGTGCGGCAGACCTGGGTTCAGTCCCTGGGTTGGGAAGATCTCCTGTAGAAGGGAAGGGCTACCCACTGCAGTATTCTGGCCTGGAGAATATCATGGACTGTATTGTATTACTGTGTTCCCTGTTGTACTATATAGCCTTATAACTTATTTATTTTGTACATAGTAGTTTATTCCTTTTAGTCTCCTAACCCTAACTTGCCCCTAGCCTCATTCCTCTCCCCACTGGCAGCCACTAGTTTGTTCTCTATATCTAAGTTTCTTTTTTGTTATGTTCACTGTTTTTTTTTTTTTTTTTTTTTTAAGATTCCACGTATAAGTGGTAATATATAGTCTTTCTTTGTTTGATTATCTTACTAAGTATAATTCCCTTATGGTCCTTCCATGTTGCTGCAAAATATCATTCTTCATGGCTGAGTAATAATATTCCATACATATCACATCTTCTTTATCCATTTATCTGTTGATGGACACTTAGCTTGCTTCCATATCTTGGCAATTGTAAATAATAATGCTATGAACTTTAGGGTGTGTGCATCTTTTCTAATTAGCATTTTCATTTTCTTCAGATTTTCCACCCAAGAGTGGAATTGGTGGATCATATGATAGTTTGTTATTTGTGATCTTTTTGATGATAGCCATTCTAACTGGTGTAAGGTGATATGTCACTGTGATTTTGATTTGCACTTCCCTGATAATTAGCAGTGTTAAACATCTTTTCATGTATTCGTTGGCCATCTGTATATTTTCTTTGGAAAAAGAAAGACCTGTTTAGGTCTTCTGTCCATTTTAAAATCAGGTAGTAAAAATAAGACCTCTTTGGGTCTTCTGCCCATTTTAACATCAGATTGTATATTTTCTTGATATTGAATTGTATGAGTTGCTTAGATATTAACTTCTTATTGCTCATATAACTTGCAAATACTTTTTCTCATTCAGGAAGTTTTCTCTTCATTTTGTTGATGGTGTCCTTTGCCATGAAAAAGCATTTAAGCTTAATTAGACCCCTTTTGTTTATTTTTGCTTTTATTTCCTTTGCCTTCGACAAAGATCAAAAAATATTGCTACAATGAGCAATTATAAATAGCATTTTTTCTCTGTTTTCTTCCAGGAATTTTATGGTTTCCAGACTTACATTTAGGGTTTTTACTCCATTTTAAGTTTAATTTTATATATGAGATGAGAAAATGTTCTAATTTAATTCTTACATGTAGTTATACATTTTAAAATATAATTTATTATTTCTTATTTACTCCTATATGATCTTAGGCCATTCATATGAATTCCACATATATTTTATTGTATATTCAGCTTATTCACATGGCTCTTAATGGAATTCTCAAACTTGACATGGTTAGAACTTAATTATTGATTTCAATCTGCCTACAAAACCTGTTTCTTCATCCATCTCAGTATATAGCAATTGTAATCCTCCATGTTTTATGTCAGAAAACTGTGAAGTCATTCTTGATATTCTTCTCTGATATTTCACATTCGATTCATTAAGAAATCATGTTGGCTGTGCTTGTAATGATATTGAAAGTCTGATTACTTCCCAGTATACTCATCATTGACACGCTCACCTAAGTTTCCATTGTTTCTCACCTTTACTCATATAAAAGCCTCTTAATGGTAGTCTCCTTATTTTGATTTTGTGTCTTCGATGTCGTTTTTCTCTGCTCTCTTGTTTGCGAAGTCATGCACTGTCTCACTAGTTTCTGCCCTGTTCCTAGAACAAACACTAGAAGCCTGCTTTTCCCATAGAAATTGGTATTTGCATATTCTCTGTGCAGAATGCTTTTCACCCACCCACATATTCTCCTGCTTTGCTCACTTTGTTGGATTTCAGATAACACCTTTCAGAGACACCTCCCAGAAAAGCCTATGTAAACTTGCACTCATGTCCAAGTCTTTCTTTATCCCCTAGATCACTTATTTTCATTATATTATAAAAAGTTTTTGAAAAACTGTTTTTGCTTCGTGCTTCATTTCCTCCCATTTGGCCTACCCCTTGCAAATAAGAGATGTTCAAGAGATATTTAAATGCATGAATTAATGAAAATGATTGGAAAAAACCATAGGACCTGTCAGAAAGTTCACAGAGAGGAAAGGAAGAACATGATCCCCAAAGCTGGTTGGAAAGGACACAGAATGGGGAAGAAAAAGTTGTTTTCAACCACATTTTTTGGACTATTTTTTTTTAAACTTAGTGGATTCATTTACATTAAATAGCCACTTACAATGAGAACTTTTCAAGTTGCTATTAATTGATGATTAAAGTTCATTTGATTTCACTCCTAAATAGTATAGATATCAACTTTATTTGTACTAATATTTGTATATCTTTATTTCATTCTTTATCTTTATTTATCTTTATATTCATTCTCTATCTTTATTGTTTATTGTGTTTTAATTTCACTCCCACAACCTGGCATGTTTTGGTTGTTAGCTTTTCTTGGATCTTACTGTAATTATTTATTGGCATACTGTCTCGTTGCTCAGATTGTATGATCTGCAAAGGTATGCAAAAGTAGCTTTTTTAAAATAACCTTGGCACTTAATTCAGTACTTGAAACATAATACGAACTAACAAAAGACTTGTAAAATATATTTTTAATAAGTATTTGCCTCAGTTATCTCTTTTGAGATAAATATATACTAAAATATTCTCAGAATATGAGAGCTAGGGATTTTACATACAAGCAAGTTGTTCTTCAAACATAAAGGCTACAAATACTGAATTTTTATGCAAGAACTCTGTGATTATTGTTTTCTTGAGTCCCCCTTGAGAAAAGTCCTTGAGTCCTCCAGCAAATCAAGGATATTTTAGCAGAAGAGCTGGAAATAAACATTGAAGAGATTTAATTGCAAATCCAAGCCAAAGAAGTGAAGATAAGGATAAAAAAGAAATGTAAATTTTAAATGTTCTCAAACATGAAAATTATATAAGAATAATAATAATTGGGAGAATGAGGAACAAACACTGGAAGTAGAGTATATTCATCTGTTACCTGTGGGGCTGGGGATCAAGAAATATCATTTAAACTGATTTTTTTCTAGTAGTGAAAGTATTAGCACATTTAAGAGAACAAAAGTAATCTTTCAGTAAAAGAGATTATTCTATGACAAAAGATCAAGGAAATATGGAAGGAAAGAGTATTAGAGTTGATGTTACTGGTTTTCATAAAAAGTTAACATCTGTTATCTAAAGAGGGAAGATCTAAGTGTATTGAATCACAGGGTAAGTACAAAGTTAACCACTAGAACACAAATAAAAGACTTTCAAAATTTCAAAGGTACTTCAAAAAAGAGACAAAGAAAGCAAATCATGCAGACACATGCTTATATACATATATGAATGTATATAATTTATACCTGTTTATATACACATCTGGACTTCCCTGGTGGCTCAGTGGTAAAGAACCCACTTGCCAATGCAGGAGACATGGGTTCGATCCCTGGGTTGAGAAGATCCCCTGAAGAAGAAAGTGGCAACCCATTCCAGAATTCTTGCCTGGGAAATCCCATGGACAGAAGAGCCTGGCAGGCTACAGTTGATAGGATCACAAAAGAGTTGAATATAACTTAGATACTAAACAACAACCATATACACATTCACATGTATATAAATTGCATAATGTTCATATATGTTATGCAATACATGTTGTTTTACATGCTGTTATGTATTATAAAATTCAGAAGACTGTCATATGTCTTTTCAGTAAGTATAAATTGGCTTAACTATTAAAGGATAGATTTTTAGCATATATGGCAACTCTTTGTAATGTAACTAAATGTAATATACCTAAAAACAAATTGACTTGGCAGGTTAAGTATAAAAAAATGGCCTAGGTATGTCAGAGAAATACAAATTAAATAAAGTAACAGCCACAATCTTAATCTCAGACAGGTAGACTCTAGGCCAAAAACATTGTAATGTTAAAGCTACAAGATCTAATAATATCTAATACTTAGAAATATATATGTACAAATACTGTAGCAGCAAATTTTATAGAGCAAAAGCTATAGATGATATGGAAAGACAGCTAAAAGAGTAACTGCACAGTGTAGAAACAGAACAGTCATTGCCACAGCCATGTGGGAAAACTTACAATCATCAGTGATAAATCATGTCCTTGATACAGTGTGATGAAAATGGTCACTTTCTCTCTGTGGTTTTCCTCCCCAACACCCGTAACTGCAGTATAAACTTATATGCAGAGTATATCTTAGCAATGTACAGATTGCTATGTACAGTTTCAGTTCAGTTCAGTTCAGTTGCTCAGTCGTGTCCGACTCTTCGTGACCCCATGAATCACAGCACACCAGGCCTCCCTGTCCATCACCAACTCCTGGAGTTCACCCAAACTCATGTCCATTGAGTCGGTGATGCCATCCAGCAATCTCATCTTCTATCGACCCCTTCCTCTCCTGCCCCCAATCCCTCCCAGCATCAGGGTTTTTTCCAGTGAGTCAACTCTTCTCATGAGGTGGCCAAAGTACTGGAGTTTCAGTTTCAGCATCAGTTCTTCCAATGAACACCCAGGACTGATCTCCTTTAGAATGGACTGTTGGATTTCCTTGCAGTCCAAGGGACTCTCAAGAGTTTTCTCCAACACCACAGTTAAAAAGCATCAATTCTTCAGTGCTCAGCTTTCTTCACAGTCCAACTCTCACATCCATACATGACCACTGGAAAAACCATAGCTTTGAATAGATGGAACTTTGTTGGCAAAGTAATGTCTCTGCTTTTGAATATGCTATCTAGGTTGGTCATAACTTTCCTTCCAAGGAGTAAGCGTCTTTTAATTTCATGGCTGCAGTCACCATCTGCAGTGATTTTGGAGTCCACCTCAAAATAAAGTCTGACACTGTTTCCACTGTTTCCCCATCTATTTCCCATGAAGTGATGGGACCAGATGCCATGATCTTTATTTTCTGAATGTTGAGCTTTAAGCCAACTTTTTCACTCTCCTCTTTCACTTTCATCAAGAGGCTTTTTAGTTCCTCTTCACTTTCTGCCATAAGGGTGGTGTCATCTGCATATTTGAGGTTATTGATATTTCTCCCGGCAATCTTTATTCCAGCTTGTGCTTCTTCCAGTCCAGTCAGAAACTTAATTATAAGTACCTTTCTCATGATGTACTCTGCGTATAAGCTAAATAAGCAAGGTGACAATATACAGCCTTGACATACTCCCTTTTCCTATTTGGAACCAGTCTGTTGTTCCATGTCCAGTTCTAACTGTTGCTTCCTGACCTGCATACAAGTTTCTCAAGCGGAAGGTCCAGTTGTCTGGTATTCCCATCTCTTTCAGAATTTTCCACAGTTTATTGTGATCCACACAGTCAAAGGCTTTGGCATAGTCAATAAAGCAGAAATAGATGTTTTTCTGGAACTCTCTTGTTTTTTTGAGGATCCAGCGGATGTTGGCAATTTGATCTCTGGTTCCTCTGCCTTTTCTAAACCCAGCTTGAACATCAGGAAGTTCATGGTTCACGTATTGCTGAAGCCTGGCTTGGAGAATTTTGAGCATTACTTTACTAGTGTGTGAGATAAGCACAATTGTGCGGTAGTTTGAGCGTTCTTTGGCATTGCCTTTCTTTGGGATTGGAAATGAAAACTGACCTTTTTCAGTCCTGTGGCCACTGCCGAGTTTTCCAAATTTGCTGGCATATTGAGTGCAGCACTTTCACAGCATCATCTTTCAGGATTTAAATAGCTCCACTGGAATTCCATCACCTCCATTTTAGCAGTGTACAGATAGGGGAAATAAAATTTACATTCATATTTACTTGTGTTTACATAAAGAAAGCCAGGAAATTTATAATAGAAACTAATAAAAGAGGTTAACTATGGAAGAGGGTGGTGAAAGGGAACAGATTAGGTGCTCCCTGGGTGGGAACAAGAGTTCTCTAAATTCTTTTATATAGTTTTTGTCTTTAGAAACATGTGAATGTATTTTTTAAAATTCACACAAAACTAATAATTGGCTCAGAAATCTCTTATTAAAATGACTTAAATTTAAGTGTACCATGTTAGAGTTGTGTAAGTTCAGAAAATATTGATTCCCAAATATATTTTATTTAGTTGTCTAAATTCAACTAATATGTCTGGTCAACAACTTGACAAAGATAGAGTAATGCAACATATAATGATGTACTCTAATAAACACTAGTATTTAAATTGTGCCAACTACTTTTACATGTATTATCCTTTGTATTTACTTGCCTCTTAAAAGAAAGAATAATAAATAAAATTTCCTCTCTCCCTCTTGGAAAAGTGAGGGGACTTCTTCCCCAATGTGGAGTGACAGAGAAAATAGGACATTAGAGAATAAAGCTCTTTCTAGTTTCTAATTCAGTTCTCTCCTCTGTATTTTGCAATCTATGTGAAAGTTTAGACCTTAGGTAACATCATAGTAGTCATAAGTTCTTCAGTAAATTGTTCTCTTGAGAGAGAAGATCACAATATAGTGACCTGCAGTCTAGAAACAGGTGAGTAATATCCTTGTGTGCTATGAGTAGATAACAGTGAGTGAGTAATAGTTTTTAGATAGGATGGGCCAGATTTGAACCAAAATCATGACCACATGTAGATCAATAATACATTTATCAACCCTAAGAACAGTCAGAAACTTAATTATAAGGTCTGAACATTTCTTCTGCTGATTTTCTTCAATTGTGAATGACTTCAAGATATTACAAATAAACCATGACTAGTGTTTTTCCATTGCTAGTTTTCCTAGGGAGTATATGAATGAAGATCTCCACTTTAAGGATAGGAAATCATAGTATCATATAATACAGATAGTTATATTCAAGTCTTGCTTTCTTTATTTAATATATTAAATGATCAGTAGTGTATATTTTCAAGTTATATGTTAAAATCACTAGATGCATTTCTTTAAAATTTTATTGAAGTATACTTGATACACAGTAATATATAAGTTACAGGTATGCAATAAAGTGAGTCACATTTTTATTTCTTTATATTATTAATATTTACTAAGAAATTTTAAAGTATACATAAAAGAAAGAATTATAGAATAAATCCTTAATTGTCAAAGTGATTCACAATATTTAAAGGTTATATTCCACTTATAGTTATTATAAAATATTAGGTATACTCCCAGTATTATACAATATATCCTTGTAATTTATTTTATGCATAATATTTTGCACCTTTTAATGTCCTATCCCTATATTACCCCTCCCTTCTTCCCTCTCCCCTTTGATAACCACTAGCTTGTTCTCTATGAATCTGCTTCTTTTATGTTTTGTTCACTAGTTTGCTATATTTTTTAGATTCCAAATATATATAATATCATACAGTATTTGTCTTTTTCTGACTGATATTTCACTTTGCATAATACAGTCTAAGTCCGTGTTGCTGCAAATGGCAAAATTCCATTTTTATGACTGAATAGTATTGTGTGTGTGTGTGTGTGTGTGTGTGTGTGTGTGTGTGTGTGTGTGTGTAGCACATTGGTGAGCACTTAGGTTGCTTCCATATCTTGGAAATTATAAATAATGATGCTGTGAACATCAGAGTGCATGTATATTTTTAAATTAGTATTTGGGTTTTTTGTTTGTTTGTTTTTTGATATATACTCAGAAGTGGAATTGCTGAGTCATATGGTAGTTCTGGGCTTCCAAGGTAGTGCTAGTGGTAAAGAATCCACCTGCCAATGCAGGAAATATAAGAGACTCAGGTTTGATCCCTGGGTCAGGAAGATCTCCTGGAGGAGGGCATGGCAATCCACTCCAGTATTCTTGCCTGGAGAATCCCATGGACAGAAGAGTCTGATGGGATACAGTCCATAGGGTTGCAAAGAGTCAGACAGGACTGAATCTACTTAGCATGCAAGCACATGGTAGTTCTATTTTTAGTATTTTTGATAAAGCTCCATAATGTTTTCCATGATGGTTGCACTTATTACTATTCACATCAACAATGTATGAGAGTACACATTTCTCTACCTCCTCTCCAACATTTGTTATTTGTGGTCTTTTGGATAATAGCTATTTAGACAGATGTGATATGGTAACTCATCTCAGTGTGGTTTTGATTTGCATTTCCCGGAAGATTAGCAATGTTGAGCATATTTTCATGTGCCTGTTGGCCATCTGCATTTCCTCTTTGGAAAAATATCTGTTCAATTCTGTTTGTTTCTAAATAAGGTTGTTTGCTTCCTTGATGTTGAATTGTATGAACTGTTTATATAAGTTGGATATTAATTCTTTGTTGTTCATATCATTCGCAAATGTTTTCTCCCATTCCGTAGGTTATCTTTTCACTGTCAATGGTTTCATTTGCTGTGCAAAACTGTTCAAGTTTAATTATTTTCATTTAAATTTTAGCTACCTATATCTTTTATGTACGTTTTGATATTTTAATCCATTAAATGTCTCTCCTTTTACTCCCCATTAGCTACATTGTCAGCCAGTCTATTCCTTGGTCTAACTAACCACTAGAGCAAGAAAAAGTCATCTTTCATATATTATTTAAATTAATACCAAAGAAAAGTTATGCCACTATGAAGCTTCCAATCTTTTAGAAGAAAAGTAAAGCAGACGTATGAATAAACATGTACATGTAATTTCAAAATTGACTAGTGATATGAAAGAAACCAATCTTTTTGGACAAAATTGATATCTGAGTTTGAATTACAGATGAATTCTGATAGGTAGTTAAACATAAGCCAGATCATAAGGGACAAGAAACAAAGATCCAGGCTGAGCTCCAGCTTTCACTGGGGACCTAACATGTGAAATTCAGTGCAGTTCAGTTCAGTTGCTCAGTTGTGTTCAACTGTGTGACCCTATGAACTGTAGCACACCAGACCTCCCTGTCCATCACCAACTCCCGGAGTTCACCCAAACTCATGTCTACTGAGTAAGTGATACCATCCAGCCATCTCATCCCATCATCCCCTTCTCCCTCTGCCCTCAATCTTTCCCAGCTTTTCAAATAAGTCAGCTGGATCATGGAAAAAGCAAGAGAATTCCAGAAAAACATCTATTTCTGCTTTATTGACTATGCCAATGCCTTTGACTGTGTAGATCACAATAAACTGTGGAAAATTCTGAAAGAGATGGGAATACCAGACCACCTGATCTGCCTCTTGAGAAATCTGTATGCAGATCAGGAAGCAACAGTTAGAACTGGTCATGGAACAACAGACTGGTTCCAAATAGGAAAAGGAGTACGTCAAGGCTGTATATTGTCACCATGTTTATTTAACTTATATGCAGAGAACATCATGAGAAACGCTGGACTGGAAGAAACACAAATTGGAATCAAGATTGCTGGGAGAAATATCAATAACCTCAGATATGCAGATGACACCACACTTATGGCAGAAAGTGAAGAGGAACTCAAAAGCCTCTTGATGAAAGTGAAAGAGGAGAGTGAAAAGGTTGGCTTAAAGCTCAACATTCAGAAAAAGAAGATCATGGCATCTGGTCCCATCACTACATGGGAAATAGATGGACAAACAGTGGAAACAGTGTCAGACTTTCTTTTTCTGGGCTCCAAAATCACTGCAGATGGTAACTGCAGCCATGAAATTAAAAGACGCTTACTCCTTGGAAGGAAAGTTATGACCAACCTAGATAGCATATTCAAAAGCAGAGACATTACTTTGCCATTAAAGGTCTGTCTAGTCAAGGCTATGGTCTTTCCTGTGGTCATGTATGGATGTGAGAGCTGGACTGTGAAGAAGGCTGAGCGCCAAAGAATTGATGCTTTGGAACTGTGGTGTTGGAGAAGATTCTTGAGAGTCCCTTGGACTGCAAGGAGATCCAACCAGTCCATTCTGAAGGAGATCAGCCCTGGCATTTCTTTGGAAGGAATGATGCTAAAGCTGAAACTCCAGTATTTTGGCCACCTCATGTGAAGAATTGACTCATTGGAAAAGACTCTGATGCTGGGAGGGATTGGGGGCAGGAGGAGAAGGGGACAACAGAGGATGAGATGGCTGGATGGCATCACTGACTCGATGGATGTGAGTCTGAGTGACCTCCAGGAGCTGGTGATGGACAGGGAGGCCTGGCGTGCTGTGGTTCGTGGGGTCGCAAAGAGTCGGACACGACTGAGCGAATGATCTGATCTGATCTGATCTTCACATCAGGTGGCCAAAGTATTGGAGCTTCAGCTTCAACATCAGTACTTCCAATGAACACCCAGGACTGATCTCCTTTAGGAAGGACTGGTTGGATCTCCTTGCAGTCCAAGGGACTCTCAAGAGTCCTCTCTAACACCACAGTTCAAAAGCATCAATTCTTCGGCTCTCAGCTTTCTTTATGGCCTAACTCTCACATCCATACATGACAACTGGAGAAAACCATAGCCTTGACTAGATGGACCTTTGTTGGCAAAGTAATGTCTCTGCTTTTGAATATGTTGTCTAGGCTGGTCATAACTTTCCTTCCAAGGAGTAAGTGTGTTTAATTTCATGGCTGCAGTCACCATCTGCAGTGATTTTGGAGCCCCCGCAAATTAAGTCAGACACTGTTTCCACTGTTTCCCCATCTATTTCCCATGAAGTGATGGGTCCAGATGCCGTGATCTTAGTTTTCTGAATGTTGAGCTTTAAGCCAACTTTTTCACTCTCCTCTTTCTTTCACTTTCATCAAGAGGCTCTTTAGTTCTTCTTCTCTTTCTCCCATAAGGGTGGTGTCATCTGCATATCTGAGGTTATTGATATTTCTCCCAGCAATCTTGATTCCAGCTTGTGCTTCTTCCAGCCCAACGTTTCTCATGATGTACTCTGCATATAAGTTAAATAAGCAGGGTGACAATATACAGCCTTGATGTACTCCTTTTCCTATGTGGAACTAGTCTTTTGTTCCATGTCAGTTTCTAAAGTTCTGCATAATTAAGGAAACAAATACAAACATTTCCTATGATTGAAATTGAGTGAGTGAAAGAAATGTTTCTTTTCTAAAATGATCTAGGACTTCCACATGTAGTCTGAAATTATCCCAGGACCTTATAGAGTTTGATTATATTCTAGTACAACAGGAAACTACTAGATAGTTCCTAGTAGGTTTGTGACATGATTGAATTTGTGTTTCTAAAATGCCCACTCTGATGCTCTATGCTGATGACTGCAGAGGACTGGTGGAAAGTGGCTATTGCAACATGAGACTAAATGAGAGTCGAGCGCTGCGCTAGGGTGGTGTGTGTGTGTGTGTGCTAAGTTGCTTCAGTCATGTCCAAGTTTTTTTAGTCCTGTGGACTGTCACCTGTGAGGCTTCTCTGTCCATGGGATTCTGGAGTGGGTTGCCATGCCCCCCTCCAGGGTATCTTCCCATCCCGAGGATCGAACTTTAGTCTCTCATTTCTTCTGCATTGGCAGGCAGGTTCTTTGCCACTACTCCATCTGTGAAACCCAGGGTGATGTATTAGATGATTATTTTGCTACAGTAATGCTGTGTAGCAATAACCTCAGAAAATACAAGCATTTATTTTTATCACTCATGATTCTGCAGGTAGACTGAGGACTCATGGGCTCACCTCAGTCATCTGGGGCAGGTCTGTTCCATGTGACCAGTAGCTTCCCCAGATATGTTCTTTTCAAAGCAGATGGGCAGAAATGCAGATGTCTAAGCCAAATTGTATAAGTACACTAAAGCTCCTGTCAAACAGGGCATTTATTTTATCTGCCTCCATTTTATTAGCTAAAATGAATCATATGACCAAGCAAAACATTATGTGGGGAATTAAAGTCTGACTACTATAGTGGGAGGTGCTACAGAGTTACATTGCAAAGAATGTATAGGAGACTAGGGTAAAAGGAAGTCAAATCGCAGAAGAGGACCAATATTTCCGTTTGGAATATATCAGCAAAACAGACAAGTGATAGAGGTGGGTAACCGCATATTCATGTTACTAGTGAAAAATGTGGAGAAGGCACTGGCACCCCACTCCAGTACTCTTGCCTGGAAAATCCCATGGATGGAGAAGCCTGGTAGGCTGCAGTCCATGAGGTCGCTAAGAGCCAGACACGACTGAGCAACTTCACTTTCACGCTTTGGAGAAGGAAATGGCAACCCACTCCAGTATTGTTGCCTGGAGAATCCCAGGGACAGAGGAGCCTAGTGGGCTGCCATCTATGGGGTCACACAGAGTCGGACACGACTGAAGCGACTTAGCAGCAGCAGCAGTGAAAAATGTAGTTAGGGCTACAGCTGGCATATCAGTGGTATCTCTCTCTCTTTTCTTTATTTGCTGTTCTTTTACAAGAATAAGAAGTAAATTGCAAAAGCAGTAAAAGGGAAAAACATGGGCTCCCTCTCTGTAACCTGAGGTATGAAAAAGGGGGAAAATAAATGCCTATAATAGAGAGAGACTCCAGGGGAGGAAGAATGGTCAGGACCAGGCAGTCAAGCCAAAGAAGAGGAATCAGGGGAAGAATTTAGCAGGACTGAGGTTTGGGTCTGATGGAATATATGGAGCACTATAGAAATGAGATATTGACAAACAAATGACCAAAGAAATTTAAGAATCCAGATTTGATAAACTTAAAGAAAATTGTAAGACATCATTCTTTTATGTTCCCAACTTTTAAAATACATATCACAAAAATATGTATTTCAAGATACTTGAAAAAGAATTGTCAACCTTTTTAATTTTAGTACTTTATTTTATTCATATGCATATATCCCCTCCATTAGGTTATTATAATAAATCAAATGATATGGAAATTTATGAAGAATATTAAAAATATTTTTCTATTCTTGCCAAATTGTACTGTTTATGATCATTAATGACAATAGTTTGTGAATTATATTATATATTTCTGTATGCATGTATGTATATGTACTTATTCATATGGCTTTTTATATTGTTCCTGTTTTTCTCATATAAACTTGCCTTATTCACTTGACAATATATCTTGAAACATCCTTCCAAGTTAATAATGTAGACATATCTTCTATGTATGATAGCTGTAATGCTATCACATGTGATAATATGAGGCTTTATTATTTGTACAATATTAGTTCATCCTTTTTCTTAATGATGAACATGTTTCAAGAGTTAGTATTTTTGTTATTGTTTTTATTTTCTACTTTATTGACCACTATAAACAATGCTTTCATAAATGCTTTGTGCATAGGGCCATATATACTGAAGCTTTTATGTCTACATGATAGATTTCCAAAACTGCCAAGATTACTGCTCCAAAGAAAGTGGAGATGTTTCTTTAAAAATATAGTACATGTTGCTAGGTTACTTAATCTGAAAGTTTGTGGCAGTTCACATTTCCACCAAAAATACACATATATCCATTTATCAATATCATTTTCAGCACTGGTTGTGATTGCTTTTGTTGTTGATCTAATCTCTTTTTTAAAACTTTTTTTTGGTGACTGCATTATTCATTTACTCTAAAAATATTTTCTATGTTCTTAGTGTACTATGCATTAAGAAATACATTGGCAGGCAAGATAGGAATAATGCCTGCCTTCCTGGAGTCTAGTAAGCCAGGAAGTTAGCTCATTATTAATTAACACATTTATTTATTGTCACAAATGCTATAAGAGGATGAATACATGGTGCTAGGGAATATTGTCTGCTAGGGTTTCTCAGAGACAGTAATATTTAAGCCAAAATATAGTCAGTAGGAACTAGTCAGGAGAAGGAGAGATGGGGTGGGAAGAACGCTTCCGATTAGAGGAAGTAGATCAAATGTAAGAGCCCAGAAGAACTAGAGAACCTGATTAGCACATAACAGAAGAAGTAAAGGAGAGCCTGAACAACAGTTTGCCTTTAAGGCAACTTAAGGAGGAATATGCAATAACAGTAAGAAAACATTGAAAATACTTATGCAGGAAAGCGACACAACAAGATTTATGTTTTAGAAGGATGTTTTGGTTTGTACTAGGCAAAACTGATTGGCCAAGAATGGAAGCAGATGAAGCAATTCAAGTGAGGGACCCATGGAGGAGGCGGTAGAAGAGGAATCGGTTAAGCGGAGAAGCCTCTGTATTTAACTGAATGAGCCTATTAAGTAGAGAAAGTGAAAGTCGCTTAGCCCTGTCCGACTCTTTGCGACCCCATGGGCCCTACAGTCCAAGGAATTCTCCAGGCCAGAATACTGGAGTGGGTAGCCTTTCCCTTCATCCAGGGGATTGTCCCAAACCAGGGATTGAACCCAGGTCTCCCACATTGCAGGCAGCTTCTTTACCAGCTGAGCCACAGGGGAAGCCCGTTAAGTAGAGAGGAGGGATTCAAAGTCCCCAGGTTTCTTAGTGTAAATACCTGAGTGGCTGGTGATTCTGTTAACTATGAAGGAATATACTTTGGCTTATATCCAAGAACCAAGGGTTTCTTTTCTTTCTTTTTTCAATGGGTTTAATTTTAAACATGTTGAGTTTGAGTGCTTCCACCTGCCCTAGTTGAGCTGTCTAATTGCCATCTGGGTAGATGTGTCTGGAACTCAGGGTTGAGGCTTGGATTGGAGATGAAAGATTTTCTGCTTTTGGCTTCTTTGTTGAGGATAAACAAAGTGCATCAAACAGTTATGAACATTTTATGTTTCTTGGTGCTCATTAGTATAATTCTTATAAAAGCAATTTATTACTTACATTCCTACTAGTAATATGTGTCTATACCATTTTCATCTTATAATTCTTCTCACTGAATAATGCCATTAATATAATTTTTATTTAAATAAACAGCTGAAGATAGATCTGTCTTAATTTCTACGTCTTAATTTCTACTGCTTTGATTTGTATAGTAAACAAAGCATGTTTAATTAATTCCATTTCCTCCTGGATGAGTTGTTAGTTGCTCTCCTTTACCTGGTCACCACATGTGCTGTCTTCTATGCATGTGAGCTCATTCATTAATCATTTGTTACATACCTGTCACCATGTATTAGGCAGTTACATAACAATTTGAAGCTCAGAGTAAAAATGTATGATATACTCTCTTTGCCTTCTGGTCAGGAGAAACAGAAACAGTAACTAGAAGATTAAAATAGCATGTACTTGATGCCATGAGTGAAAGGCTGGCATGCAATATCTTGAGGGGTATGTGCTAGACCCAGACTAGCAGTGAGTGAAACAGAGAAGGAAATGACATCTGAGCTGTAAAAGTAGGGATAACTGGACCAGGAAAAGTGGGTTATGTTGAAGATTTGGGAGTTAGTTGAGAATGCACTGGGTCAGGTAGCAATAACTGCTTGCAAAAAGGTAGAGATAGGAACATTGTTCAGGTACAAAAATTAGTTCAAGAAGATTAAGGCGTTGAGTAGAAAAGCAGAGAAATTCAAAAATAATACTAGAAAAATGAGGAGAGGTCAGGTTACAAGATTACACACTACTGGAGAAGGCAATGGCACCCCACTCCAGTACTCTTGCCTGGAAAATCCCATGGACAGAGGCTGTCCTCTGGTAGGCTGCAGTCCATGGGGTCACTAAGAGTCGGGCACAACTGAGTGACTTCACTTTCACTTTTCCCTTTCATGCATTGGAGAAGGAAATGGCAACCCAGTCCAGTGTTCTTGCCTGGAGAATCCCAGGGACGGGGGAGCCTGGTGGGCTGCCGTCTATGGGGTCCCACAGAGTCGGATATGACTGAAGCGACTTAGCAGCAGCACACACTACATTTTCTGCTTGTTTTGACTCATGTAGATGGAGAAATCATTGAAATAAAAAAAGATTGTATTGATCATGGTATAAATTTAAAAAATTAAAGCTGGGTTATATTCTATTCTATTATGTCCCAAATTTATTTCAAATCTTGGGCCATCTCCCTAATGTCAGTGTTCAGTGATTTTTTTAATGTTTCAAATTGATGGTCTACATAATTGTTAACTTCATAGATTTTGATAAGTTGATGCAAATTTAGAAATATGGTGTTAATTTATATAGAATATTAAAGACCCTATCATAAAGTCAGAACTTACAAAATGAAAAATATAGAATGTGAAATAAATAATAAATGAACTGATAGTTTCTGAATCTCATGCTTTCAGATATTCCTTTATTTTCTTCTGGAAAGCATTAAACACATATTTTTAGATTGTTATCATTCACTGGGTAGTTTATGTGTGAGATGCCAAACAGACTGCCAGTGAATGAAAAAAAAAAACGCAAAACCAAAAAAATCCAGTTCTACTCTCTTTTCAGCACAGGAGGATTAGTTTCTATTTCCTATTTAATTAGCATATTTGCTTAAGTTGTGTTTCACTTTATTCAAATTCATTAATAATTGCAAAGTAATCAATTTTAACCAGAACATACAATTTATAAAGTTAAAAGAGAAATAAAATGTGGAACATTTAAATAGAAAACTGGTTTTAGGATCTTTGATGACATTGTATCATCTTTTAAATTTGTAATATAAGACCAGATGCTTAATTTTTAAATTAATTTATTTATTTTAATTGGAAGCTAATTACTTTAAAGTATTGTGGTGGTTTTTGCCATATATTGACATTAATCAGCCATGGGTGTACATGTGTCTCACTTGCACTGGTCATCTATTTTACATATGATAATATACATGTTTCAATGCTATTCTCTCATGTCATCCCACCCTTGCCTTCTCCCACATAGTCCAAAAGTCTATTCTTTACATCTGCGTCTCATTTGCTGTCTTGCATGTAGAGTTATCGTTATTGTCTTTCTAAATTCCGTATATGTGCATTAATATACTGTATTGGTGTTTCTCTTTCTGGCTTACTTCACTCTGTATAATAGGTTCCAGTTTCACCCACTTCATTAGAACTGACTCAAATGCATTCTGATTTATAGCTGAGTAATATTCCATTGTCTATATGTACCACAACTTTCTTATCCATTTGTCTAAAGCCAGTTACTTTAAATAGAAAAGTATGTCTCTGCATAATGAAAACCATGTTTCTTTGTATGAATATGTTTGGCAACATTTGTTGTCTCTGTCATCATATGTGTTCAAATAGAAAGGAATTTGCAGGAAATTTCTCTTATTTGTTGTACAGTCTTCATGTTTGGTCTTACATAATTGTTATGAATAAAAACAAATATAAACAACTGGGACCTGCTGCTGCTGCTAAATCACTTCAGTCGTGTCTGACTCTCTGCGACCCCATAGACGGCAGCCCACCAGGCTCCCCCGTCCCTGGGATTCTCCAGGCAAGAACACTGGAGTGGGTTGCCATTTTCTTCTCCAAAGAATGAAAGTGAAAAGTGAAAGTGAAGTCACTCAGTCGTGTCCAACCCTCAGCGACCCCATGGACTGCAGCCTGCCAGGCTCCTCCATCCGTGGGATTTTCCAGGCAGAAGTACTGGAGTGGGGTGCCATTGCCTTCTCCGAACTGGGACCTAATTAATCTCAAAAGCTTTTGCACAGCAAAGGAAACCACAGACAAAAGCAAAAAGACAACCCACAGAATGGAGGAAAATATTTGCAAGCAATGTAACAAACAAGGGAATAGTCTCCAAAATTTACAAACAGATCATGCAATTCAGTATTTAAAAAAATAAAATAAAAAAATAGGCAGAAGGCCTAAATAGACATTTCTCAAAATAAAACATACAGATGGCCAAGAGACACATGAATAGATGCTCAACATTAATAATTATTACTACTACTACTAAGTTGCTTCAGTCGTGTCCAACTCTGTGCAACCCCACAGATGGCAGCCCACCAGGCTCCGCCATCCTGGGATTCTCCAGGCAAGAACACTGGAGTGGGTTGCCATTTCCTTCTCCAATGCATGAAAGGGAAAAGTGAAAGTGAAGTCGCTCAGTGGTGTCTGACTCTTAGCGACCCCATGGACTGCAGCCTACCAGGCTCCTCTGTCCATGGGATTTTCCAGGCAAGAGTACCAGAGTGGGGTGCCATTGCCTTCTCCGTAATAATTATTAGAGAAATGTAAATAAAAACTTCAGTGAGATATCACCTCACAACCGTCAGAATGGCCACCACCAAAAAATTCACACAGTAAATGCTCATGTCGGTTTGGAGAAAAGGGAACTCTCCTACACTGTTCGTGAGAATGTAAATTGGTACAGTAACTATGAAGAACAGTATGGAGGTTCCTTAAGAAACTGAAAATACAGCTCCCATTTGATCCAGTAATCCACTCCTGGGCATATATCCAGAGAAAAACATGCTCAAAAGGATACATGCACCCCAGTGTTCATTGCAGCACTACTTACAATAGCCAAGACATAGAAGTAAGCTAATTGTTTATTGACAGATGAAAGGATAGAGAAAATATGGTTCATATACGGTGGAGTATCATCCAACCATTAAAAAGAATGAAATGACTCCATTCGCAGCAACATGGATGGACCTGGAGATTTTCATATTAAGTGAAGTAAGTCAGAGGAAGACAAATATGATTTCACTTATATATGGAATCCATAAATGCTACAAATGAACTTATCGACTCACAGATTCATAGGATAATCTTATGGTTGGTTATCAGAGGGGTAAGGGTGGGGAGAATGGATAGATTGGGAGTTTTGGATTAACATGTATACCCTGCTATATTTAAAACGGATAACTAACAAGGACCTATTGTATAGAATAGGCGACTCTGCTCAATATTCTGTAATAACCTAAATGAGAAAAGAATTTGAAAAAGAGGAGATACATGTGTTGTATAACTGAATCTCTTTTCTGTACACCTGAGTATGACACAATATTATCAATCAACAATACTCCAATTTAAAATAAATTTTAATAAGTGTATGCAGAAGTTAATTTTCACCTCAATTACCTTGACTGATATTAAATCCAATTCCAAACCCTTAGATTGAAGCATATAAATGAAAAAGAATTACTTTCACTGTAAAAACAGAGCCTTATAATTTACAAAATATGATAACCTAGGCAAATAAATCAAAGCAATGTAGCCTAAATAAGTATCAACAAGCAATTTACAAACCATCTGTGCTTTGCTTAAAAATAACCCTTCCTACCACATCACATGTGGGAAGATAGGGAGTTAGTAACCAATGGCATATACTACTGATAAGTGCTGCAATGTGATGCATACAGGTGAGTTCTAACCTTACTAAATGTACTGTAAATGTTCCAGTTTAATGAACCAATAGAACTCTGACTAGAATAGATGAATTGATGAATACTAGAATTCAGTTCATGAATGTTATCTAAGTGTCATTAAACAAGTATTCCTGAATTTCTTCTGTATGTTAAATACACTCCTAGGTGCTAAGTATATGGAAGCAAATATGATGGACAAAAACCTTGCCATCAAGGAGACTGTATTCTATAAAGGGAATAGAACAGTAAGCAAATAAATAAAAGAATAAATAAGCTTATTTCAAACTGTGATAAACACTTTTCAGTAAAGGAAGTAGGGTGATTTTAGATAGAAATTTGAATTTTAGATAGACTGGCTTCTCTAACAAGTTAACATTTTCAATAAGTCTTGAAGATAAGCAAAAGCCAATAATGCCTATTGTAAATCACAGTGAAAAGGTCAAGTAGACAAATGAATGCATTAGTCTGGTGCTGAGGGGAACAAAACAGAGGTATAAATTTTGGAGTCATGGTATTTAGTGCTATTTAAATCTATGGAAATACAATCACCCAGGAGGAAAATATTGTTAGAGAAGAGAGCAGAGCTCAAAACCAGCCCCTAGAGTGCTCCAATATTTTGTGTAAGAATCTTTTATGCAGTAAAAAACTAAAGGGCCACGAAGAAAAGTTAGAAGGATATGAAGTCTTATCCTTACCTGAAGAGGGGGAGCTTCATCAGCTGTGTTGCCTGTGACAGAAATTAAAAATAAAAGAGTTTCCATTAGACTGGACAGTAAGGAGGTACTTAGCAATCATTAAGGTAATTTCAATGGAGAAGTGAGGAAGAAAGCCAAATCAGAGTAGTTTTAAGAGTAAATGGTAAATATAGATGGATTTACTAGAAAATGTTCTCCAAAAAACATTTTTGGAAAAGTGTTTGAAACAAAGAGAAACATGTTGGAGTGATAGCTTAAGGAGAATATAAGCTTAAAGAGTACATTTATAATGCAGAAAAAAAGATAAAGTGTTGAGCAAATGAGAGGTAATAGGATCTAAGTGGAGGAGTTAATATATAGGAGCAGGGACAACTTTTGTATGAAATAGAAGGAAAAACTATATGAAAAAGATGGAAAATGAGGTAGTATTTATCTTTATTTTCTCAGTGAATGAGGCTTGGAATCATAGGCTGAAAAAGAAAGAAAAATCTTTTGGAGGTTTGTTCTCTTGAAGACTGAGAAAACAAATTTACTGTCGAAATGTAGAGTAATGGCTCTGTAGTGTAAATGCACACTACCCACGCTTCATTCTTTAATATTCTTTTCTCTTGTAGGCCATTACAAAGCACTGAGTAGACTTCCCTGTCCTATACAGCAGGTTTGTATTAATTATCTATTTTATATATAGTAGTGTGTATATGTCTGTTCCAGCCTCCCAATATATCTCTCCCCCTACATTTATCCTCTGGTAACCATGTTTGTTTTCCACATCTGTGACTTCTGTTTTTTAAATATGCTTATTGTATCCCTTTTTAAAAGACTCCACATATAAGTGGTATCGTACAATATTTTTTTTTTCTGCTTCTGGCTTGCTCCGAATGACAATCCATGTTGCTAGAAATGGCACTATTTTGTTCTATTTAATGGCTGAATAATTTTCCATTTATAGATGTGCCACATCTCCTTTGTCTATTCTTCTGTTGTTGGCCTTTTGGTTGCTTTGATGTCCTGGTTATTGTAAGTAGTGCTGCAATAAACATTGTGGTACATGTATTTTTTGAATTATTGTTTTCTCTGGATATATGCCTAGGAGTGGGATTGCTGGGTCAAATGGTAGTTCTATTTTTAATTTGTTTGTATTTTATTTTAATTGCATTTCATGAAAAATATTTTCTAATTTATCTTGGTGTTTCTTATTTAACCTATAACTATTTGGAGTATGTTATTTAATTTCTGAATATTTGGAACTTCTCCAGATATTATGATTATTGACTTTTGATTTAATTCCCTTGACATCACATTACACATGCTATAAAGTTTATTCTTTTGAGCTGTATTAAGGCATATAGTTCAGCATATGGTCTATTTTAGTAACTGTTCCACCCACATATGAGAAGAATACATGACACAGATGTTGGGTATAAAGTTCTTTAAATATAAATTAAATCAAGAGAGTTGATGGTATTGTTCAAGTATTCTGTATTCTTATTGATATTTTTAAATAGCTATTTTGTCAATTACTAAAAAGGATTATTAAAATATCTCATTAGATTTTAGGTGCATTTTTTTCTCCTTTTAGTTCTACCTGTTTGTGTAATAGGTATCTTGTGATGGATTTCTGATGAGATTAAAACTTTTGTTATTAGAAAGTACCACTCTTCATTTCTGATAATATTTCTTGTCTTTAAATAGAAATTTACTCATAAGTGAAATCCATGGCAGTTTGTTTTCATTTGTGGGTCTATTTTGATTGATTCAGTTATCCACGGACTATGTTATCACATTTTCCTGTTTATTTGTATGCCTAGTAATTTTATTGTGCATTTGGTATCATGGATAATATACTATAGATACTGAATGTTATATTATCTTTCTCTAAAGAGTGTTGATTTTGCTCTAGCAATTAAAGATAGACCCTGAATATATGAAGTATTGGTTTCATTTGGATAGTTTCATATGGAAGGATGGCTTGTTTTGATTTTGCTCTTAGTCATAAGGTTATGTTTAGTCTCAGGCTGATGTCTTTTCTCTTAAGGCTTAACTGTCCTGGGACTTTAATGGAATGTCCAAGCTGCTCATCAAGGTCTTCTAACACAACAGAATTAAAACTTCATATCTTTTGTGTTTGTTGTGGACATCAGCTGTCCACAAATATTCCCTGGTGCTGGATTTTGGGAGTCTGTCCTATATCTGTGTAATTTAAAGGTTAAGCCAATGCTAGAGATTTCAGGGCTTTTCTCTCTGTGCCTGTCTCCTTTCTGGCACTTTTCCCCTTCAATTTCCAGCTATACTAACATCCCTAAATGCCATCCTCTAAGAATTCAAACCAATAACATTTTGGCTTTTTGCTTGAGTTCAAACTAACCCAGCCATGCAGACATGGAAATGCCCTGGAGTGGGGGTCAGGAGAATAAACGTATAAATATAGATCTTCACTCAACGTAATTCCCTTGTTTCTTGGTGGAATCACTTCCAATTTCAGCCTTTGGGCATTCCCTAGTGCTTTCAAATAGTTTTTATCTTTGAAAAGTTTGATTCAGAGTTTATAGTTATTCTTAGTGGTAAGATTAGTCTGATACAAAGTATTTCTTCATCATTGGAGCCAAAACTAGAATAAAAATGGACTTTGTACAATTTCATTAATTTACTTTCATTGATTAAATGTTTACTTACTACCAATGTGTTAGGAAATGATCCACGTATTGGAAATGGTAAATAAAACTCTTGCTTTAATTTGGCAGAAAGGACAGACTCTGTAATATTGGGAGGGACAGACTCCCTTAAATATCTATGATATAACACAAGGAGCCCTAAGAGAGTAATACTTCCAAGGGCTATTGTAGCACAATTCAGGAAGACTGAAACTACTTAGTCAAGTTTTGCTGCTGCTGCTGCTGCCGCTGCTAAGTTGCTTCAGTCATTTCCGACTCTGTGCGACCCCAGAGACGGCAGCCCATCAGGCTCCCCCATCCCTGGGATTCTCCAGGCAAGAATACTGGAGTGGGTTGCCATTTCCCTTCTCCAATGCATAAAAGTGAAAAGTGAAAGTGAAGTCGCTCAGTCGTGTCCGACTCTTAGCGACCCCATGGACTGCAGCCCACCAGGCTCCTCCATCCGTGGGATTTTCCAGGCAAGAGTACTGGAGTGGGGTGCCATTGCCTTCTCCGAAGTTTTGCTAGAGGAGGTAATAGCTGGACTGGATCCTTAAAAAATATGTCAAGATTTTACATAAAGAATGGTGTGAAAGTTGTGAAGAAGGAAATTTTAGACAAAGGCAACATACTAACCAAAGAAGTGTGAAACTGTTTTGAAAATGGCAGATGAACATGAGATATAAGTTTAGTTGCCAAGATGTTATGAGACAAGATTGTAAAGGATGTGTAACAGTAATAATAGTAATTAAAACCTACCACCACTTACTAAAAGCTGATTATGCAGGTGCTTACTTAGGCTAAGCAGTTAATGTGTTTTCTCTGTTGATTACAACTACAGCCCTATGGAACAGGTACTGTTAGGATTTTCAGATGGGCTTCCCAGATAGCTCAGTGGTAAAGAATCCTCCTGCCAATGCAGGAGATACAGGTTAGATCCCTGGGTCTGAAATATCCCCTGAAGAAGGAAATGGCAGCCCATTCCTGTATTCTGGAGGGTTGTTCTGATAACTGCTTCTATTTTTAATTGAATTATAGTTGATTTACAATGGTATATTAAAGTGTACAGCAAAGTGATTTTAGTTATATATATATATATATATTCTTTTTCAGATTCTTTCCCATTGTAGGTTATTAGAAGATATTGAATACAGTTCTCCGAGTTGTACAGTAAGTCCTTGTTGTTTATCTATTTTATATATGGTAGTTCATGACTATTAATCCCTAATTCCAAAATTATCCCTCCCCTTGTCTTTCCCTTTCGGTAACCATAAGTTTGTTTTCTATGTCTGTGAATCTTTTTCTGTTTTATAAATCTATTCATTTGTATCATATTTTTAGCTATCACATGATGCTTACCTTTCTCTGTCTGACTTCACTTAGTAAGATAATTTCTAGGTTCATCCATGTTTCTATAAATGCCATTATGTCATTTTTTTTATGGCTGAGAACTTTTACTAATTTTAAATACCAACTTGAAAAGAGAGAGTACATTTAGATCCACCTTTGAAATAAATTGGGTGGATAGCTCAAGTAAATGTATTTTTCTGTCATAAAGGGAAATGTCAGTCTTTCTATATTCATTTCCCAGGGCTTCTGTAACATATTATCACAGACTTGGTGGATTATAAAAACTGAAATTTATTTTCTCACAGTTCCAGAAGCCAGAGGTCTAAAATCAAGGTGTCACCAGAGTTGAATCTTTCTGGAGTCTAAAGTATGTTCCATGTCTCTCTCCTTGCTTCTGGTAGTTCCTGGCACTCTTTGGAATTCCTTGGCCTATAGATGAATAAACACATCTAAATCTTCTAAGAATTGATGCTTTTGAACTGTGGTGTTAGAGAAGAGTCTTGAGAGTCCCTTGGACTGCAAGGAGATCCAATCAGTCCATCCTAAAGGAAATCAGCCCTGAACATTCATTGGAAGAACTGATGCTGAAACTCCAATACTTTGGCCACCCGATGCGAAGAACTGACTCATTGGAAAAGACCCTGATGCTGGAAAAGACTGAAGGTGGGAGGAGAAGGGGAAGACAGGGGATGAGATGGTGGACATGAGTATGAGTAAGCTCCAGGAGTTGGTGAACGACAGGGAAGCCTGGCATGCTTTCAGTCCATGGAGTCGCAAAGAATCGGACATTACAGAGCAACTGAATTGAACTGAACTGAACTGAAACCTTCTAAACCTTGTCTAAACCTTCACATCATTGTCATTCTATAATCAGCTTTCCTTTTCTTTCTTTAATAAAGAGAGCAGTCATTGCATTGAGGGTCAACCCTAAATCTAAGATGATCTTTTCTCAAGATCTTTAACTTAATTGCATCTGCCAAAACACTATTTCCATACAAAGTCATATTTACAGGTACCCAGGTTAGAGCTCTACACATATTTTTTGGGAACTACTGTTCAACCCACTACACCATCATGCTAGACTCAGGAATTGTTATAAAATTATTAATATTCTAATGCCATCATAATAATTGATTAGGCACTAAAGATACATGAATTAGATATAAATTGTCACAAGTGCAACTGAATTGTAGAGAAAATAAATTTTATGTATGAAATGATTGGGTGTTCAATAGAGCATTTAATAGAATTCTAAATTATCTAGACCAAGGAATTATATACAATGTGATAGGTGATGTGTTCCACTCAGGAGTCAAAACAGAAACATTCAAATGAAATTTAGAAATAACATTTCAACCTAATTCTCAATCTTATCATTGGAGCTGATATAAGAGAAACAAAACTTGATATTATATACTGTATTTTGAATTTGCTTAATTTAGCTGACATACTTGTTTAATGAACAGAATGTGGACTGTGTATTTCAAAAGAATTGGGTTTTAATGTCATATCACCAATGTTAGTTGTGTGGCTCTGGGGAAGTAAATTAACTATTGGTGTCCAAGTTTCCTCATCTGCAAAACAACTGCGTTGAAGCCAACTTCCCAGGTATTTAACTTGCTATATGAACAAAATTAAGGAATTGTTATTAGAGTCCCTAATACAGCAGTGCTCAGTAATGTAGAATTGTTTCCTGTACGGTTGTTCAAGTGATGCCCAATCTAATCAGGCACTAAATTACTGAAAACAAAAGGCATTTTAAATTGATATTTCTCATATCTATCTCTCTTCATGCAACTTGAAATAGTTGATGCATGACTTCTCATTAATCTTGCCAATATCTATTTATCTGTTTGTTAGATAAGAGATGAAGCAAAATCTGTCTTTCTCTCTCTCTCTCTCTCTCTCTCTCTCTCTCTCTCTCTCTCACACACACACACATCTAATTTTTTCATGAGTTGAGTCATATCACAGATTCAATTACTATTCTCTTATTGTAAAAATGAAGCCCAGTTCCGTTGCTGTGCTTATGACAATTGCCTCGTTCTGTCATTTATTTGTGTTTGTTTATAAGTGTGAAGCTGAGGCATGATCAAATTAGTCATAGCCTGACAATCTTAGGGTCATAACAGCTCTTGCCAAGTTGGTGGAAATGTTTATTTGTGTTCTTTGTAAATCCAGGCTGTTGGTGCCTTGTGACAGTTTATGTTCCAGGAGTGTGTGGAAAGTGGCTAGCTGTATCAGGGAGACTTACAAGGAAGCTTTTATGTCGGTGCTTTGCAGAAACTCAGGGTGTGATTCTTAATCTTTCAGGTACGAAAACTTGATTGTGTTGGTGATCCATAAATCAGAGTCAAGGATCTTGAGTAATACTTGCTAACTCAAAAGAGACTAAAGTACATGACCATAAAGATTGAGTAAATGAGCCATATTACTTTTTGATGAGAATTTTGGTAATATTTATTCAGAAATGTAAACATATTGATATATGTTTATTTATGGCTAGGTATTGGAGAAGGAAATGGCAACCCACTCCAGTGTTCTTGCCTGGAGAATCCCAGGGCCAGGGGAGCCTAGTGGGCTGCCATCTATGGGGTTGCACAGAGTTGGACACAACTGAAGTGACTTAGCAGCTTAGCAGCAAGGCTATGTATAATAAGGAAATCAGAGACCCATACTTTCCTTATAATCATGTTCCTTTATAACTGTATGTATATTTAATTCACATTTATCATGTATTTTTATAACAAAATAGTAAAACTGCTAAACAGTCAGATATAAGACTAGTACAGCGCTCTTCAAATTGTGAGCCCTATCCATAATGGGTCATGGAAACAATTTACTGCGTTGCAAAAGCATAGTTTTATAATTTACTCTAGTTTATCAGTGAAGAGAACTGAGGCAGAGAGACACTAAATGAAGTGTCTAAAGCCATATAGTTAACCAGGGGAAGCTGAATTTCCTTGCTCAAAAATCTCATGTTCTTTTGTTAGAGTTGGATGCTTTCAGAAGCTGACATGCTATTGATCTGGTGATGTAATATGGATCTTAAATAGGAAAAATGGGGACCATGTGCATATGAAGGTGGCTTGGAGTGGGTGAGGGGAACTGACTCTCAAGGGAAGAAATGGTGACAGTCATCATCATTTTTATTCTTAATATTTCTTAAGCACATTATTTTTTATCTTTGGAGCATCATGACTAATTACAGGAAAATCTGAACTGGGCTAGTTTGAACTTTTCAGGTACTGGCCTTAAGAAACTGACAAGTTTCTAACATATGACTCAAGTCTTTCATCCTGTGGAAAGCTAGGACGTGGAAGAGTTCAGTTCAGTTCAGTTGCTCAGTCGTGTCCGACTCTTTGCGACCCCATGAATTGCAGCAAGCCAGGCCTCCCTGTCCATCACAAACTCCGGGAGTTCACTCAGACTCAAGTCCATCAAGTTAGTGATGCCATCCAGCCATCTCATCCTCTGGCGTCCCCTTCTCCTCCTGCCCTCAATCCCTCCCAGCATCAGAGTCATTTCCAATGAGTCAGCTCTTCGCATGAGGTGGCCAAAGTACTAGAGTTTCAGCTTCAGCATCATTCCCTCCAAAGTAATCCCAGGACTGATCTCCTTCAGAATGGACTGATTGGATCTCCTTGAAGTCCAAGGGACTCTCAAGAGTCTTCTCCAACACCACAGTTCAAAAACATCAATTCTTCATTGCTCAGCCTTCTTCACAGTCCAACTCTCACATCCATACATGACCACTGGAAAAACCATAGCCTTGACTAGATGGACCTTTGTTGGCCAAGTAATGGCTCTGCTTTTGAATATGCTATCTAGGTTGGTCATAACTTTCCTTCTAAGGAGTAAGAGTCTTTTAATTTCATGGCTACAGTCGCCATCTGTAGTGATTTTGGAGCCCAGAAAAATAAAGTCTGATACTGTTTCTCCATCTATTTCCCATGAAGTAATGGGACCAGATGCCATGATCTTCATTTTCTGAATGTTGAGCTTTAAGCCAACTTTTTCACTCTCCACTTTCACTTTCATCAAGAGGCTTTGTAGTTCCTCTTCACTTTCTGCCATAAGGGTGGTGTCATCTGCATATCTGAGGTTATTGATATTTCTCCTGGCAATCTTGATTCCAGCTTGTGTTTCTTCAAGTCCAGCGTTTCTCATGATGTACTCTGCATATAAATTAAATAAGCAGGGTGACAACATACAGCCTTGACATATTCCTTTTCCTATTTGGAACCAGTCTGTTGTTCCGTGTCCAGTTCTAACTGTTGCTTCCTGACCTGCATAGAAATTTCTCAAGAGGCAGATCAGGTGGTCTAGTATTCCCATCTCTTTCAGAATTTTCCACAGTTTATTGTGATCTACACAGTCAAAGGCTTTGGCATAGTCAATAAAGCAGAAATAGGTGCTTTTCTGGAACTCTCTTGCTTTTTCCATGATCCAGCGGGTGTTGGCAATTTGATCTCTGGTTCCTCTGCCTTTTCTAAAACCAGCTTGAACATCAGGAAGTTCATAGTTCACATATTGCTGAAGCCTGGCTTGGAGAATTTTGAGCATTACTTTACTAGCATGTGAGATGAGTGCAATTGTGCGGTAGTTTGAGCATTCTTTGGCATTGCCTTTCTTTGGGATTGGAATGAAAACTGACCTTTTTCAGTCCTGTGGCCACTGCTGAGTTTTCCAAATTTGCTGGCATATTGAGTGCAGCACTTTCACAGCATCATCTTTCAGGATTTGAAATAGCTCAACTGGAATTCCATCACCTCCACTAGCTTTGTTCATAGTGATGCTTTCCAAGGCCCACTGGATTTCGCATTCCAGGATGTCTGGCTCTAGGTCAATGATCACACCATTGTGATTATCTGGTTCATGAAGATCTTTTTTGTACAGTTCTTCTGTGTATTCTTGCCACCTCTTAATATCTTTTGCTTCCATTATATGTAAGAGAATGTGTACGTAAAATATCTTACATAATATATTATGTAATAAATGTAAGAGTTATGTATATTTTATTAATTGTCTCAAAAGTTCTCATGTTATTTCTGTTTCTAATAAAGTACTTCAAACACATAGGAAAATAAACGTACAGGGTAATATGAAAAGTTTAATGGACCCAACATCAAGCTTTGCCAGCCCTTTTTTCCTTCCTCCTTCCATCGCTCTCTCCCTTTCCTTCTCTCTTTCTTTCTTATTTACTTCCAACCTTCATTTTCTAAAAGTCTTAATTTATATGAAGGCCTGTGTTGCAGGTCAACTATTGATTTCAGTACAAAGAAAGCTTGTTTTCAGTGTTCTTTATGATCAGTATGTGTATGAATGTGAATATGTGTGAGTGTTTACATAGGGAGTATGGTTTGACTTATAGATACACTCCTTTAGATCTAAGCCTCACCTTTCAAATTTTTTTAATATACATATAAATATCTATTTTTTGCCAGTGAATAGGCATGATATAAATTGCCCATGCTCTTCTTATATAATCACAATCTTAAAGGAAAAATAGAAATAAAAATATTACAGATGCTTCCAAGTTTTGAAAGAATGACAGGAGAACAATATTTTATTAGGATGAAATGATAGATTTTTTTTCCCTGATTAAACTTATAGGAGAATCCCAGGGACGGGGGAGCCTGGTGGGCTTCCGTCTATGGGGTCGCACAGAGTCGGACACGACTGAAGCGACTTAGCAGCAGCAGCAGCAAACTTATGTAGGTAAGGGGTGTAGATTCATCCCCACACTCTGATAGCTTTGCAAGTTTCAGCATCTTTTAGTTCAGTGAATTTGCTGATTATCTTACTATAATTACTACAGCAGTCTTAAAATATTCTAGGTAACAGTTGACATAGCCATTAAATAAAAAAAATGTATGTCTCCCCATCATAGAACTTGCATTAACAGTACATTAAGGCTAAATTTAATATATCTTAATATGTTATCTTTTCACTTGTTCTTTCAAACTAGACACTGTATCATTTCAGGAGTTAATTGCCGTGTCATATTAAGAATTGGGGAAATAAAGGGGAAATTTTAGATAGAATGGTCAGAAAGGCCTCCATGAAGAAGTGACATTTAAACAGAAAATTAAATTATTTTAAGGAACAAATCATGGTAGGTCTGAAATGAAAAATCTAGAAAGAAGGTTCTAGAATAACTGGTTTAAAGGTTTAACCTTACTTTTTTTAGGACAGGGCAAGATAATATCTCCCAGTCTCCAAATTCTCCACTTTCTCCTCACTCTCTGCAGATGACCTCTGCTTTTATTAAAAAAAAAAAAAAAAAGACATTACTAAGCAGAAGTTTTTCACCTTCCTACATTTCCATTACACATTTTCTTCATCACCACCATCTTTTCAGCCTTTACATTTTGTTACAGGCTAAATTATGCCCCCTCATTCTCTCTGCAAAAAAAAAAAAAAAACCAACATAAATTTCAAGGTTGAAATCCTAATTCCCATTACCTCAGAGTGTGATCCTATTTGGAGATAGGGCCTTTAAAAAGACAATGAAATGAAGCTAAAAACGAAGGCATAAGGATGGGCTCTAATTCAATATGACTGGTGTCCTTATAAAACGAGATTAAGACACAGACACATATGAAGGAAACATTGTATGGAAGCAGAAGTAAAAAGACTAACATTGGCAAGCCACACAGAAAGACCTCAGAAGGAATTGACTCTGCTGAGACCTAGATCTTGGACTTCTAGCCTTAAGAATTAAGGGGGAAAATTTTATCTTGTTTAAGCCACGTATCCAGTCTGTGGTATTTGTGCTGGCAGCCCTAGTGAGCAAACTAATGCATACGTAAGCTAGAGGCATTTCTTCTCCTCCCTAAGCTAACCCCTATACTAGTGCTGTCTGTCCCGTTTGTTCTTTTATCCAGGTACCACCTTTCTCTTTTGTATTTCTAGTCTTTCTTCTCTGTTGATTTTTCCATTCTAACTATACAAACACACACATATAGCATACATAAAATCTCAATATATATGTATATTTTGAGGTTATACACGCAGTCACAGTCCCTACCATCTGAGAAAAAAGAAAGCAACCACCACCATCACAAAGCATATTTGGTTCTATGTTTCCCTCTATCTCATCCATTTTGCTATTTCAGTTAAATTACTGAATTAGTAGCCTGCCCATTTTCCATTGACTTCTGAGTGTTTCATTTGCTTTTCAAACTAATTCAGTCTGGATTATGCTTCCCCCACTTCAAAATTGGCATTACCCCTTTCAAGATGACTAGCCATCCATTTGCAAATGAGGAAATGATGACTCCAAAACAACTTGAACAGGGTCATAGGTCTAGAACTAATCATGCCAGGTTTTGAACCTAATAAAACTCCAAAGCTTTGCTCTTAAAATATCATTTAATGCTTGGTAAACCTCATGATTCAAGGAAGCTTCTGCTCAAAGCCATTTGCAGGAAGAAATATTAGTCATCAAACCAGATCAGGGTTACTGCAGCTTGAGAGACAGGAGGCAGCTTGAGCCTTTGCCTTTCCTCCTTCTGAATATGTGGGAGTCCCCGAACCTGTGAATGCAGGGGATATTTGATGTTATTTGTAGCATTCTACAATTTAGTTAACTTGCCATCAACATCAGCCTTAAGAAAGAAATTTTCAGGTGTTGGAATATAAAACAGATAAGATTTAAAAATGAGAAATATTTTATTAAAAAATCTGGATTTTATAGTTATGAAAAATTACTATAAAAAGAATAGTGTTTTACAAGGTTTTTATGAAGATCGTCATATTTCAAAGTAAATAAATGAGAAGATATTGTGATAAATTCTAAACTTCCTGTAAGAAAAGAACTAATTTTAATAATAATAAATGTTTATTGAGTGATTATACCAGGTGGTATTCTAGAGCATTGCCCTAAAACTGTCAAAACAAACCTGTGAAGTAGGTATCATGTCTAGATGACTTTCTTCTGTATGCTTTATAGTTAACAAGTTTGTATAAGTTAAACATTAAGAAATCATTTATCCTTCTCAAAAACAAATGAATAGATGGATTGATGAGTGGACGGATGGATGCATGGATTAATGGATGAATGACTGGATGAATGGACAAACAACTGTAACATTAAGGTGTCATAGTAAATCTTAAAAACAGCCCAACATAAAATTTTAACCCTGAAACACTTTCAAGACAAAAATATTTCATTTAGCAAAAAGAGAAGCAGTGAAAAATATGTATATAAGGCATCACCCTTTCCATTATCATTCAAACTGGATATACTTAGATAAGAAGTTCAATGTGGGAAAGCTGATTAAGTCGTAGTAAAAACTGGTCTGTTGTTGTTTAGTCGTTCTGTCATGACAACTCTTTGTGACTCCATGAACTGCAGCCCACCAGGCATGCCTGTCCTTTACCATCTCCTGGAGCTTGCTCAGACTCATATCCATTGAGTCAGTGATTTCATCCAACCATCTTGTCCTCTATCATACATTTCTCCAACTGCCTTCAAGCTTTCCCAGCATCAGGGTCTTTTCTAATGAATCAGTTCTTCACATCATGTGGCCAAGTATTGGAGTTTAAGCTTCAGCATCGGTCTTTCCAATGAATATTCAGGACTGATTTCCTTTAGGATGGACTGGTTGGATCTCTTTGCTGTCCAAGGGACTCTCAAGACTCTTCTTCAAAACCACAGTTCAAAAGCATCAGTTCTTCGGCACTCGGCTTTCTTTATGGTCCAACTCACATCCATATATGACCACTGGAATAACCATAGATTTGACTATACAGACCTTTGTTAGCAAAGTGATATCAGCAGTGATATCTGCTTTTTACTACACTGTCTAGTTTGTCATAGCTCTTCTTCCAAGGAGCAAGCGTCTTTGAATTTCATGGCTGCATTTACTCTCTTCAGTAATTTTGGAGCCCAAGAAAATAAAGTCTGTCAGTGTTTCCATTGTTTCCCCATCTGTTTTCCTCGGACAAGGCAATGGCAACCCACTCCAGTACTCTTGCCTGGAAAATCCCATGGATGGAGGAGCCTGGTAGGCTGCAGTCCATGGGGTTGCTAGGAATCAGACACTACTGAGTGACTTCACTTTCACTTTTCACTTTCATGCATTGGAGAAGGAAATAGCAACCCACTCCAGGGTTCTTGCCTGGAGAATCCCAGGGACAGGGGAGCCTGGTGGGCTGCCGTCTATGGGGTTGCACAGAGTCGGACACGACTGATGTGACTTAGCAGCAGCATTTTCCATGAAGTGATGGGACTGGATGCCATGATCTTCATTTTTTGAATGTTGAGTTTTAAGCCACCTTTTTCACTCTCCTCTTTCACCTTCATCAAGAGGCTCTTTAGTTCCTCTTCACTTCCTGCCATAAGGATGGTGTCATCTGCATATCTCAGTTATTGATATTTCTCCCGGCAATCTTGATTCCAGTTTGTACATACATCTGATATGATGATGTAATGTATTTTACTTGTTTTGAGACTTAAAGGAAAAAGTGGCTCTAAAATTTTTCATCTTTAAAAGATATTAATTGATGAGTAAGTGGGTGGCAGGCAGTTTGGCAAGTGGGTAGAATAATCATACTAGAGTATTATCCATATGTGTTATGTACAAAAGGTAAGAAGATAAGTAGTTGAATTTAAACAGCTAAAATATTGAAGTTGCCCATAAGAAACAGACAGTTTGGCTCATTTGGGGAACAAAATAGGAAATATGTTTTAAGTCACTAAAAGGAAAATTGGGTCTCATCAGACAATTTATAGGCTGATGTGGCACTGACCAATTATAGTAAGGTGCAGAAGTAGATATAATTTAACAGGAGTTGAGATGGGACTTCTGACAGTCTATCATAGAAAAGTTAATGAGCAAAATGCTAGACTTCAGTCTAAGTGCCAAGCTAGCTAAAAAACTGATTATAGCTTAAATATATATAGGATAGCAGTAAATCGTAGCAGATCCTCATGGGGAGGTGACAAATGGAGTCCTTCAGGACTGATTGCCAGATCCATTACTTTTGAACATGCTATATAAGTTATGGTGTCTGAATTAGTTGATAATATTAAGAATCCAATTTTATCTTTTGGAGAAAAGTTATTGGCTAGAACACTTCAGTTGCTTTGAATTTTTTTCTTTTTAAGCTTTGACTATATAGACTAATTTCATGAGTTCTCCCATTGTTTAGGTTTGTCTTAGAGAATTTAAACTTCATACCTAGGAAATATATACCCCTTCATTATTTCTGGTAATTATGTATGAATTTATAATCATTGGAAATATTGGTGAATAAATATGTTTTGTACATTTATTTTATGTAGGACTCGCCAGTAAGTTTTGGTAGTCAAGCATAGGACAAAGATTGTGATAGCACAGCTGAGGGAAGCCTACCTAGTCTAGAATTCAGGGCATTCACCCTAATAGAAGGAATATTCACTTATTCTTGATTCATAAATGAAAGCCATAAAAAAAAAAAAAAAAGAATAGTGAAGATGCAAAAAAGGGCACTGTGTTTGAAAAACCTTCCAGATAAGAGAGAGAATCTGACTTTCTCACAGTGCTACACGAATATAATCTAGAATCTTGCTTGGATCAGTTCAGTCCCTCAGTCATGTATGACTCTGCCATCCCATGGACTGCAGCATGCCAGGCCTCCCTGTCCATCACAACTCCCGGAGTTTACTCAGACACATGTCCATTGAATCAGTGATGTCATCCAACCATCTCATCCTCTGTCATCCACTTCTCCTCCCACCCTCAATCTTTCCCAGGAACAGGGTCTTTTGAAATGAGTCAGCTGTTCACATCAGGTGGCCAAAGTATTGGAGTTTCAGCTTCAGCATCAGTCCTTCCAATGAATATTCAGGATTGATCTCCTTTAGGATGGACTGGTTGGATCTCCTTGCAGTCCAAGGGACTCTCAAGAGTCTTCTTCAACATCACAGTTCAAAACCATCTATTCTTCAGTGCTCAGCTTTCCTTATAGTCCAACTCTTACATCCATACATGACTCCTGGAAAAACAATAGCTTTGACGAGATGGACCCTTTTTTGGCAAAGTAATGTCTCTACTTTTTAATATGATATTTAGTTTGCTTATAGATTCTTTTCCAAGGAACAAGGGAACAAGTGCTTTTTTTTTTTTTTTTTTAAATTTCATGGCACAGTCACCATCTGCAGTGATTTGGGAGCACCCATAAATAAAGTCTGTCACTGTTTCCACTGTTCCCCCATCTATTTGCCATGAAGTGATGGGATCAGATGCCATGATCTTAGTTTTCTGAATGTTGAGTTTTAAGCCAACTTTTTCACTCTCCTCTTTCATTTTCATCAAAAGGCTCTTTAGTTCTTCTTCACTTTCTACCATAAGCGTGGTGTCATCTGCATATCTGAGGTTATCAATATTTCTCCTGGCAATCTTGATTCCAGCTTGTGTGTCAACCAGCACAACATTTCCCATAATGTACTCTGCATATAAGTTAGCTAAGCAGGATGACAGTATACAGCCTTGACATACTCCATTCCCAATTTGGAACCAGTCTGTTCTAGCTGTTGCTTCTTTACCTGCACACAGATTTCTCAGGAGGCAGGTCAGGTGGTCTGGTATTCCCATCTCTTGAAGAATTTTCCAGTTTGTTGTGATCCACACATTTAAAGGCTTTCACATAGCCAATAAAGCAGAAATGGATGTTTTTCTGGAACTTCTAGCTTTTTTGATGATCCAACGGATGTTGGCAATTTCATCTCTGGTTCCTCTGCCTTTTCAAAATCCAGTTTGAACATCTGGAAGTTCACAGTTTATGTACTGTTGAAGCCTGACTTGGAGATTTTTAGCATTACTTTGCTAGCTTGTGAGATGAATGCAATTGTGTAGTTGGTTGAGCATTTTTTGACATTGCCTTTCCTTGGGATTGGAATGAAAACTGACCTATTCCAGTCCTGTGGCCACTGCTGAGTTTTCCAAGTTTGTTGGCATATTGAGTGCAGCACTTTCACAGCATCATCTTTTAGGATTTGAAATAAGTCAACTGGAATTCCATCACCTCCACTAGCTTTGTTTGTAGTGATGCTTCCCAAGGCCTACTTGACTTTGCATTCTAGGATGTTGGCTCTAGGTGAGTGATCACACCACCATAGTTGTCTGGGTCATGACAATCTTTTTTGTATGGTTCTTCTGTATATTGCTGCCACCTCTTCTTAATATCTTCTGCTTCTGTTAGGTCCATAACATTTCTGTCCTTTATTGTGCCCATCTTTGCATGAAGAGTTCCCTTGGTATCACTAATTTTCTTGCTTGGATAGTAGATTGTAAACATGCCTACAATTATTCCCCATCCCCAGGATCCTTAACATTAACAATATGGCTTTTCAGCTCTTCCCATAAAGAAATCAAGTCTGTTTACTCAGTCTTGAATCAGGGGTGATTTTGTGACTTACTTTGTCCAGTAGGATACAGGAGAAGAAATGGGCCAACTCTGAGCATACACTCAAGAAGCCTTGGCACTTCTCACTCTCCCAGAAGCTTATCCAACCACTGTGTGAACAAACATGAGGTGAGCTGCTGAAAAATGAGAGACCCTGAGGAGTGAAGCCAGCCCTTCCAACCAAGGCCATCCTCAAACAGCCTGCTGCAGCCAAGCTGGCCGCTCATCACAGATGTGCATTTAAACCCAGCTGAGATAGGAGAACCGGCCAGCTAAACCTGGCCTAAGTCATGAAACTGAGCAATATAAATCATTGGTGCTTAAGTCACAAAGTTTGGGGTCATATGTTACACAGCAAAAGTGAATTAATACAGTAATATATGTGGCTGAAAAGAAGAGCAGGGACAAGGTAATGCTATCTTTGCTGCTCTGTACTGAAAGCAGTTAAGACTAGCAGCTCCCTAAATTTCTGGTTTTGATTCTTTCTTTCTAAATTCATATTTGCTGAGAAATAAATGTATCCTGTAAAGACACTGAAGTGGTACTATCTTTAATCACTTATTTATGGGTACCTAGAGTAAATAATTGCAACCCACTCCAGTATTCTTGCCTAGAGAATCCTGTGGACAGAGGAGCCTGGTGGGCTGCTGTCCATAGGGTCGCACAGAGTCAGACAGGACTGAAACAACTTGGCAGTAGCAGCAGCAGCAGCAGCAGAATAAATAACCACATTTAAGTTAAATCAAATGGCTGAATTAAATATCTTTATACACATCTATTGCTACATATCTAATTCCCAAGGTGGTTCAACTGTGCCAGAAAAAGTGAATTCTATCCCATGTAAATACATTTAGGAAAGTGTATTCTAGGGAAAACAGAATAACCCACTTGAAATGGTGTTCTGAAATCTCTCTTACAGTTTATGAGTGGTAGTGTTGCCCAGAATTCCTTCCTTTACCTAATTTTTGCCAACACATCTTAATCATGGTTCTTCACGTTGATTTGCATGTTCCTATTAATCATATGACTGCCCTGATGGCTTAGGGGTAAAGGATCTGCCTACAATGCAGGAGACACAGGAGACATATGTTTGATCCCTGGATCAGAAAGATCCCGTGGATTAGGAAATGGCAATTTCCCACTCCAGTATTCTTGCTAGGAAAATTCCACAGAACGAAGAGTCTGGCAGGCTACAGTCCATGGGGTCATAAAGAGTTAGACATGACTGAGCACACATGCTCCAATCTTATATTTAGTCTGGAAATTATAAGTTGTCATAGAGAAGCTAAATGTTCTGGCTGATATGTGATGATGCATGACTTTTAAACTGAAGCACGAAACAGTCACCAAGAAATTTTTGTGTATAAGGTTGATCAAGCAATCCATGATTTATAAATCAAACATTATGCCAGGCTGGAACGTGCACTCCTGCCAGAATGACCTTGTACTAAGTCAAAACTAGAATGATTGAATATGGTATTGTTTGAAGGAAGGATCAAGGTGATACTTGGAAAGAAGAAATGATGCTTTTAATCTTTTTTTTTTCTCCATAAATAGGGAGGATCACAAGATATTTGTCATATTTTCCCATGGGTTACTTCTATATTTGAGGGCTATATGTGCGTGTATGTGTATATATGTGTATCTAAGGATGTTGTTGGGTCATATGTACCAGCAATAGTCATTGGTCTTGACCCTTGGCATCAGTGTAAATGGTTAAATAATCACCAGCTATTCGCTAAAAATTTATTCTTTTCTCAGCATGATACTAGTTTAGAGATGGACTCTAAAGAAAAATAGAGTCCCTGAGTTCAAAGCACACATTCCTTAGATAGTAAGGCTAACCTATGTAAAAAAAAATTAAAGAACATCACATTTCAAGCAGTATATTTTATCAAAAGTATAATGAGCTAAGGTTGAACACAACATTGCCCAGTTCCATATTTTGGAATTTTCAAAAGCTATTTCAGTGAACAATTTGGTCATATTTCATACTTGATCTATTGTGGCTTGTGTAATTCTTACATGGCAATAATATTATTGTTGAGAAATTATTTCCCTTAAAAGGTACTTTTTACAAAGGGAATAGGAGGCAGGAATTCCTGGAAATGAAATTCCACTTGAGCTATTTCAAATGCTAAAAAAAAGATCCTGTGAAAGTGCTGCACTCAATATGACAGCATATTCAGAAAATTCAGCAGTGGCCGCAGAACTAGAAAACATCAGTTTTCATTCCAATCCCTAAGAAAGGCAATGCCAAAAAATGCTCAAACTACAGCACAATTGTACTCATCTCACACAGTAGAAAAGTAATGCTAAAAATTCTCCATGCCAGGCTTCAACAGAACGTGAGCTGTGAACTTCCAGATGTTCAAACTGGATTTTGAAAAGACAGAGGAACCAGAGATCCAATTGTCAACATCTGTTGGATCATTGAAAAAGCAAGAAGTTCCAGAAAAACATCAACTTCTGCTTTATTGATTATGCCAAAGTCATAATGTGTGTGACTTGTGTGACTTTGAATGTGTGGAACACAAAAAACTGTGGAAAATTCTTCAAGAGATGGGAATATCAGACCACCTGACCTACCTCTTGATAGATTGATATGCAGGTAAAGAAGCAACAGTTAAAACTGGACATGGAACAACAGACTGTTTCCAAATAGGGAAAGGCATATGTCAAGGCCGTATATTGTCACCCTGATAATTTAAATTATATAGAGAGTACATCATGAGAAATGCTGGGCTGTTTGAAGCACAAACTGGAATCAAGATTGCCAGGAGAAATATTGATAACCTCAGATATGCAGATGTCACCACCCTTATGGCAGAAAGCAAAGAAAAACTAAAGAGCCTTTTGATGAAAATGAAAGAGGAGAGTGAAAAAGTTGGCTTAAAACTCAACATTCAGAAAACTAAGATCATGGCATCTGGTCCATCACTTCATGGCAAATAGATGGGGAAACAGTGGAAACAGTGTCAGACTTTATTTATGGGTGCTCCCAAATCACTGCAGATGGTTACTGCAGCCATGACATTAAAAGACACTTAACTCCTTGGAAGGAAAGTTATGACCAACCTAGACAGCGTATTAAAAAGCAGAGACACTGCTTTGCCAACAAAGGTCTGTCTAGTCAAAGCTATAGTTTTTCCAGTAGTCATGAATGGATATGAGAGTGGGAGCATAATGAAAGCTGAGTGCCAAAGAATTAATTATTTTGAACTGTGGTGTTGTAGAAGACATAAGAGTCCCTTGGATGCAAAGGAGATCCAACCAGTCCATCCTAAAGGAGATCAGTCTGAATATTCATTGGAAAGATGGATGCTGAAGCTAAAACTCCAATACTTTGTCCACCTGATGCGAAGAAGTGACTCATTTGAAAAGACCCTGACAGGGAAAGATTGAAGGTGGGAGAGGAAGGGGACAACAGAGGATGAGATGGTTGGATGGCGTCATGGAGTCAATGGACATGAGTTTGAGTAAACTCCTGGAGTTTGTGATAGACAGGGGGGCCTGGCGTGCTTCAGTCCAGAGTTGCATAGAGTCTCACATGACTGAGCGACTGAACAGAACTACTGAGGAGGCAGCAAACCACAGAAGCCTGCTCACTCAGCAATTTTATTTCATGTCTCAGTTCCGTGGGATCTCGTTGGTTGGATCTCACTGAAGTCCAAGGGACTGTCAAGAGACTTCTCCAACACCACAGTTCAAAAGCATCTATTCTTCAGCACTCAGCTTTCTTTATAATCCAATACTTACATCCATACATGAATATTGGAAAAACAGTAGCTTTGACTAGATAGACCTTTTTTGGCAAAGTAACATCTCTGCTTTTTAATACGCTGTCTAGGTTGGTCATAACTTTCCTTCCAAGGAGTTAAGTGTCTTTTAATGTCACGGCTGCAGTCACCATCTGCAGTGATTTTGGAGTGCCCATAAATAAAGTCGGCTGCGACCCACGCACTAAGCGCCTCGGTGGCTGCGACCGGCACTCTAGGCACAGCGGAGAGGAGCTACCCCACGACCGAGGTCAGGAAGGGTGGTTGTGAAGAGATACCCCTCTTCCAAGGTCAGGAAGGGCAGCGGTGAGGAGAGACCCCTCGTCCAAGGTAAGGTGCAATGGCTGTGCTTTGCTGGAGCAGCCGGGAAGAGATACCCCATGCCCAAGGTAAGAGAAACCCAAGTAAGATGGTAGGTGTTGCAAGAGGGCATCACAGGGCAAACACACTGAAACCATACTCACAGAAAACTAGTCAATCTAATCACACTAGGACCACAGCCTTGTCTAACTCAATGAAACTAAGCCATACCCGTGGGGCAACCCAGGATGGGCGGGTCATGGTGGAGATATCTGACAGGATGTGGTCCGCTGGAGAAGGGAATGGCAAACCACTTCAGTATTCTTGCCTTGAGAACCCCATGAATAGTATGAAAAGGCAAAATGATAGGATACTGAAAGAGAAACTCCCCAGGTCAGTAGGAGCCCAATATGCTACTGGAGATCAGTGGAGAAATAACTCCAGAAAGGATGAAGGGATGGAGCCAAAACAGAAAGAATACCCAGCTGTGGATGTGTCTGGTGATAGAAGCAAAGTCCAATGCTGTAAAGAGCAATATTACATAGGAACCTGGAATGTCAGGTCCATGAATCAAGGCAAATTGGAAGTGGTCAAACAAGGGATGGCAAGAGTGAATGTTGACATTCTAGGAATTAGTGAACTAAAATGGACTGGAATGGGTGAATTTAACTCAGATGACCACTGTATCTACTACTGTGGGCAGGAATCCCTCAGAAGAAATGGGGTGGCCATCACGGTCAACAAAAGAGTCAGAAATGCAGTACTTGGATGCAATCCCCAAAATGACAGAATGATCTCTGTTTGTTTCCAAGGCAAACCATTCAATGTCACAGTAATCCAAGTCTATGCCCCAACCAGTAACGCTGAAGAAGCTGAAGTTGAATGGTTCTATGAAGACCTACAAGACCTTTTTAGAACTAACACCCAAAAAGGATGTCCTATTCATTATAGGGGACTGGAATGCAAAAGTAGGAAGTCAAGAAACACCTGAGTAAAAGGCAAATTTGGCCTTGGAATACAGAATGAAGCACGGCAAAGACTAATAGAGTTTTGCCAAGAAAATGCACTGGTCATAGAGAAAATATCCTCTTTCAACAACACAAGAGAAGACTCTATACATGGACATCACCAGATGTTCAACACCGAAATCAGATCGATCATAATCTTTGCAGCCAAAGATGGAGAAGCTCTATACAGTCAGCAAAAAACAAGACCAGGAGCTGACTGTGGCTCAGACCATGAGCTCCTTATTGCCTAATTCAGACTTAAATTGAAGAAAGTAGGGAAAACCACTAGACCATTCAGGTATGACCTAAATCACATCCCTTATGATTATACAGTGGAAGTAAGAAATAGATTTAAGGGCATAGATCTGATAGATAGAGTGCCTGATGAACTCTGAAATGAGGTTCGTGACATTGTACAGGAGACAGGGATCAAGACCATCCCCATGGAAAAGAAATGTAAAAAAGCAAAATGGCTGTCTGGGGAGGCCTTACAAATAGCTGTGAAAAGAAGAGAAGTGAAAAGCAAAGGAGAAAAGGAAAGATATAAGCATCTGCATGCAGAGTTCCAAAGAATAGCAAGAAGAGAGAAGAAAGACTTCTTCAGTGATCAATGTAAAGAAATAGAGGAAAACAACAGAATGGGAAAGACTAGGGATCTCTTCAAGAAAATCAGAGATACCAAAGGAACATTTCATGCAAAGATGGGCTCGATAAAGGACAAAAATGGTATGGATCTAACAGAAGCAGAAGATATTAAGAAGAGGTGGAAAGAATACACAGAAGAACTGTACAAAAAAGATCTTCACGACCCAGATAATCATGATGGTGTGATCACTGACCTAGAGCCAGACATCCTGGAATGTAAAGTCAAGTGGGCCTTAGAAAGCATCACTATGAACAAAGCTAGTGGAGGTGATGGAATTTCAGTTGAGCTATTCCAAATCCTGAAAGATGATGCTCTGAAAGTGCTGCACTCAATAAGCCAGCAAATTTGGAAAACTCAGCAGTGGCCACAAGATTGGAAAAGGTCAGTTTTCATCCCAATCCCAAAGAAAGGCAATGCCAAAGAATGCTCAAACTATCGCACAATTGCACTTATCTCACATGCTAGTAAAGTAATGCTCAAAATTCTCCAAGCCAGGCTTCAGCAATATGTGAACCGTGAACTTCCTGATGTTCAAGCTGGTTTTAGAAAAGGCAGAGGAACCAGAGATCAAATTGCCAACATCTGCTGGATCATGGAAAAAGCAAGAGAGTTCCAGAAAAACATCTATTTCTGCTTTATTGACTATGCCAAAGCCTTTGACTGTGTAGAGCACAATAAACTGTGGAAAATTCTGAAAGAGATGGGAATACCAGACCACCTGATCTGCCTCTTGAGGAATTTGTATGCACGTCAGGAAGCAACAATTAGAACTGGACATGGACCAACAGACTGGTTCCAAATAGGAAAAGGAGTACGTCAAGGCTGTATATTGTCACCCTGTTTATTTAACTTATATGCAGAGTACATCATGAGAAACACTGGGCTGGAAGAAGCACAAGTTGGAATCAAGATTGCTGGGAGAAATATCAATAACCTCAGATATGCAGATGACACCACCCTTATGGCAGAAAGTGAAGAGGAACTGAAAAGCCTCTTGATGAAAGTGAAAGTGGAGAGTGAAAAGGTTGGCTTAAAGCTCAACATTCAGAAAATAAAGATCATGGCATCTGGTCCCATCACTTCATGGGAAATAGATGGAAAACAGTGGAAACAGTGTCAGACTTTATTTTTCTGGGCTCCCAAATCACTGCAGATGGTGACTGCAGCCCTGAAATTAAAAGACACTTACTCCTTAGAAGGAAAGTTATGACCAACCTAGATAGCATATTCAAAAGCAGAGACATTACTTTGCCAACAAAGGTTCGCCTAGTCAAGGCTATGGTCTTTCCTGTGGTCATGTGTGATGTGAGAGCTGGACTGTGAAGAAGGCTGAGCGCCGAAGAATTGATGCTTTGGAACTGTGGTGTTGGAGAAGACTCTTGAGAGTCCCTTGGACTGCAAGGAGATCCAACCAGTCCATTCTGAAGGAGATCAGCCCCGGGATTTCTTTGGAAGGAATGATGCTGAAGCTGAAAGTCCAGTATTTTGGCCACCTTATGCGAAGAGTTGACTCATTGGAGAAGACTCTGATGCTGGGAGGGATTGGGGGCAGGAGGAGAAGGGGACGACAAAGGATGAGATGGCTGGGTGGCATCACTGACTCGATGGATATTAGTCTGGGTGACCTCTGGGTGTTGGTCATGGACAGGGAGGCCTGGCATGCTGCGATTCATGGGGTCGCAAAGAGTCGGACACGACTGAGCGACTGATCTGATCTGATAAATAAAGTCTGTCACTGTTTCCACTTTTCCCCCGTCTATTTGCCATGAAGTGATGGGACCAGATGCCATGATCTTAGTTTTCTGAATGTTGAGTTTTAAGCCAACTTTTTCACTCTCCTCTTTCATTTTTATCAAGAGGCTCTTTAGTTCTTTTTCACTTTCTGCAATAAGCATGGTATCATCTGCATATCTGAGGTTATCAATATTTCTTCTAGCAATCTTGATTCCAGCTTGTGTGTCAACCAGTCCAGCATTCTCATGATGTACTCTGCATATAAGTAAGCTAAGCAAGGTGACAATATACAGCCTTGATGTACTCCATTCCCAATTTGGAACTAGTCTTTTGTTCCATGTCCAGTTCTAACTGTTGCTTCTTTACCTGCATACAGATTTCTCAGAAGGCAGGTCAGGTGGTCTGATATTCCCATCTCTTGAAGAATTTTCCAGTTTGTTGTGATCCACACATTCAAAGGCTTTGGCATAGTCAATAAAGCAGAAATGGATGTTTTTCTGGAACTTCTTGCCTTTTTGATGATCAAATGGATGTTGGCAATTAGATCTCTGGTTCCTCTGCCTTTTCTAAATCCAGTTTGAACATCTGAAAGTTCAGTTTATGTACTGTTGAAGCCTGGCTTGAAGAATTTTGAGCATTACTTTACTAGTGTGTGAGAAGCTTGCAATTGTGCGGTAGTTTGAGCATTTTTTTGGTATGGCCTTTCTTTGTGATTGGAATGAAAACTGACATTTTCCAGTCCTGTGGCCACTGTTGAATTTTCCATTTGCTGGCATATTGAGTGCAACACTTTCACAACATCATCTTTTAGGATTTGAAATAAGTCAACTGGAATTCCCTCACCTCCACTAGCTGTATTCATAGTGATACTTCCTAGGCCCACTTGACTTCACATTCTAGGATGTCTGCCTCTAGGTGAGTGATCACACCACCATGGTTATTAGGGTCATGAAGATCTTTTTTGTACAGTTCTTCTGTGTATTCTTGCCACCTCTTCTTAATATCTTCTGCTTCTTTTAGGTCCATACCATATCTTTCTTTTATTGTGCCTCCTTTTGCATGAAATGTTGTCTTGGTAGCTCTAATTTTCTTGAAAAGATCTCTAGTCTTATCCATTCTATTGTTTTCCTCTATTTCTTTGCACTGATCTTTGAGGAAGGCTTTCTTATTTCTCTTTGCTATTCTTTGGAATTATGCTTTCAAATGGGTATATCCTTTCTTTTCTACTTTGCCTTTAGGTTCTCTTCTTTTGTCAGCTATTTGTAAGGCATACTCAGACTACCATTTTGCCTTTTTGCATTTCTTTTTCTTGGGGATGGTCTTGGTCCCTGCCTCTTATACAATGTCACAAACCTCTGTCCATAGTTCTTCTGGGACTCTCAGATCTAATCCCTTGAATCTATTTCTCACTTCAACTGTATAATCATAAGGGATTTGATTTAGGTCATACCTGAATGGACTAGTGGTTTTGCCCCCTTTCTTCAATTTAAGCCTGAATTGGGCAATAAGGCGTTCATGATCTGAGCCACAGTCAGCTCCTGGTCTTGTTTTTGCTGACTGTATAGAGCTTCTGCATCTCCATTTCATGTCTAAATCTGAATTCCAGACTTTCGTGCCTCCTCTGATAAATAACTTTGCCAAAGTTCATCAGTGGCAAAGCTAATTGTGTTCTCTTGCTCTCTTAAAACCTCCTGTCTTCAGGGATTCCTTAAGTTCCTGTCAAGAGCCAGTTAGGGAAGCAGTCTTCTTCAGAAATTACCTTCATCAGAGGAGATAAAATGTGTTTGACTAAAAGGTCATCTTTACCCATCAGAGGACAGTGCCTAAAATTATAAAGCAGATAAGTCTTGTCTTTGTCTTTACCTGCCTGTTCTGAAGCCGTGTCCCTCCAGTTAGGTCTCCTGCTTGTGTTCCAATGATCACCACTCAGTGTGAGTGAGCTCCCAAGGCACCCATCCAGACCTGCCTGCTGCGGCAATAGTTCTTGACCTTCATTTTTCTTCTCCTCCCTATCCTCCCTATCTGTTTGCTTCAAGCCTCTTTTCTATTAGACAGTGATAATTCAGCTTGTGTTAAGGTAGCAGTAGGTTTCCATGAGAACCCTTCCCTCTCTACCCACTCACCATGTAACACATTATGTTTTAATAGGGTCTTTGGGGAACCACGTTTTAACCTAAGAGAACAATTACAGCCACAGCATGTGATAATTTGGTACATTTCAGCAGTCATCAAACACTTTTGGTGACTTCTCCTTGTTACAGTGAAAATTTATTACCTTTCTCAAAGTGGTAGGGAGTCAAGTACAGTTGATCCTATCTGGAAAAAAAAAAAAAAAAAAAGGTAAAAGTGCTGGAGTCCTGGCTAATTGCCTCAACTCTTCCTAGTTCCCTGTCAAAGCCAGCAGCAAAATTTTGAACATGTTTTCTTTGAACCTTTTATCCCAGTAAAATAAAGTCACACTGCATTTTAGTTTTATATTTTAGTGCTTTAAAGGAGAAAAAAAGTGAGTGTGTATGAGTGTGGGCAAGTATGTGTGTGTGGTTGTGTTACTAGGGGCTAGTTAGCTTTCTATTACTGCACAAATGTATTATGCACTTGGCTGAAAGCAATACCATTTCTTATCTCACTTTTCTGTATGTCAGAAAACTATGCATAACTCAGCTGGGTTCTCTGCTTAGAGTCCTCCAAGGTTATTATTAAGGGGCTGGCCACTCCAGTACTCTTGCCTGGAAAATCCCATGGACGGAGGGCCTGGTGGGCTGTAGTCCACGGGGTCGCTAAGAGTCGGACATGACTGAGCGACTTCACTTTCACTTTTCACTTTCATGCATTGGAGAATGAAATGGCAACCCACTCCAGTTTTCTTGCCTGGAGAATCCCAGGGACAGGGGAGCCTGGTGGGCTGCCGTCTATGGGGGTCACACAGAGTCAGACACGACTGAGCGACTTCACTTTCACTTTTCACTTTCATGCATTGGAGAAGGAAATGGCAAGCCACTCCAGTGTTCTTGATTGGAGAACCCCAGGGACAGGGGAGCCTGGTGGGCTGCCGTCTATGGGGTTGCACAGAGTCGGACACGACTGAAGCAACTTAGCAGCAGCAGCAGTAGCAATGTATGGGGTCTCATCTGAGCGTCAGGGTTTGCTTCCACAGGCATTCAGTTTGTTAGAAGAACTCAATTCCTTTTAAATGTATGGCTGAGGTCTGAGTTTTCTTTCTGGCTATTGACTGGGGCTGCTCTCAGTTCTTAGAATGTACCTGTTTATTATCTTCCACATGGATATCTCTACAAAATTGTCATTTGCTACATCAAGGCCAGCAGGAGAATGTCTGTCTCTGTTGCTTTGAACCTCCGACTTTCTTCTCTTATTTCTAAACCTTCTTTTAGAGGGGTTCACCTGATTAGGTAAGGCCCACCTTGGTAGCTCAGCTGGTAAAGATTCTGCCCGCAATGCAGGAGACCCCGGTTTGATTTCTTGGTTAGCAAGATCACCTGGAGAAGGAATAGGTTACCACTCCAGTATTCTTGGGTTCCTTGGTGATTCAGTTGGTAAAGAATCTGCCTGCAATGTGGGAGACCTGGGTTTGATCCCTGGATTGGGATGATCCTCTGGAGAAGGGCATGGCAACCTACTCCAGTATTCTTGCCTGGAGAATCTCCATGGACAGAGGAGCTTGGTGGGCTACAGTCCACAGGTTGCAAAGAATCAGACATGACTGAGAGACTAAGCACAGCACAGCTCGCACACTCAAGAGTGGGGTGATTATACTGGATGCACACACCAGTAGTGGACATTTGGGAGACTTTCCTAAAATACTTCTTACCACAAAACTTCTCTTGATTTTCTCCCAAATATATTCAGTGAAAAGTTGGGAATATGAAAGGGGAAAACAGATGGATAAATGCAATAGTATGAGAAAGTAGAGGTTTTCCCTAAGATTGAAATCACACACCCAGATATATGTAGCCCCCTGCCTTTCTCTGGAGACAGCACTGTCTCATGTAATTTTCTGCAACAATGCAAATGTTTTCTACTCTGCTCAATGCACCAACCACTAGGTGTATGTAGCTATTAAGAATTTGACATGTGACTGGTAAACACTTGATTTTTAAATTTTCTTTATTTTTAAATAATTTACATTTTAAAATTATGTAGTCATATGCTTCTAATGGCTAGCATAGTGAATAACACACCTTGAGAACAATATGTACCTTCCAGTTCCTCTTCTCCTTTCTGAGTTATAGAATCATCTCCCACACGCTAAAATATTGTTTAATGTGTATAGTCTGTCTGTATTCTCCACCTGTACTTGGGGGTTTTAGTTTAAATTCCAGTTACTATCCTTCTATCTACGTTTTACATCTGCCTCTGGTTTCCTGTCAAACTTGTAGTTTTAGATATTAAGTCATTTCCTATATAAATTTCTAGACTGATCTCCTAATTGAAGTCAAAATTCTTCTCCTCATTACCTTTGTCACTCCATGCACACCAAAACAGCATTGGTTACCTTCATTGAGCGTTTACTTTCTGTGTAATTTTCTGAGCTAGATGCTTCAGACACAGTCTCATTCAATCTCCATAATAACCCATGTAATATTATTATGATTCCTGTTTTACACATGAAGGAACCTATACTTGGAGAAGTTAAGTGGCTCCTGAAATCTTAAAATTACTTAGTGCTGAAATAGAAGTCAATCTCAAGTTCCTTATGTATAATCACTCCTGATTTTAGTTTCTAAAATACATCACATTTCTAACAAACATTCTTGCACAGTGCAATCATGTATCTATTTAATATTATTACTGACAATGAATCCATAAACTTGAAAGACAGTGCATTCCATTTACAGCTTTAAGAGAGTCTTGGTCCTTCCATGGTCTTTTAGTGGTTCCTCAGGCTAAAAAGAAAAAAAAAAAAAAAAAAAATCTGTGTTATCTACTTGTCTGGATTTTCTCCCTTTAAACATGAATTATTCTCTGGTCCTCAGTACAAATCTTTCCCTCAACCATTTTTATTCATTGTTCTTACTTTAGCTTATCAAACTCTTCTAAACAAATGAGTGCCCTTAGACTGTGGAGTAGAGATTAGGAGCTAGGGCTTGGTATGCAGGCAGCTCTAAGATTAATAATTGGCTCCAAATTTTATGAGTTGCGTGTCCTTCTACTTCTCCATGCCTCCTCCTATCTGTAAAATGGAATTAGTATACTTATCTCAAAACAATAATTTCAAGGAAGACATAAAATGAGATTGATGAAGACCTGGAAGAACGTCTAGCATACAGCAAGGATTCAGTGGCAGGCAGCTATTCTTATTTGGGTCTTGTTATAATAGAAGATAGCTTTCATGTCCCTCACTCCCTGTTTTCCCAAAACAAGATATAACTATAAGAAATGGTTATCTCTCTTACTTCCCTAGTTTTTGTCACCTAGATTTGATTCAGGTTTTAAGTGTTGCTCCACAAATCATGGACTCTATAAATGAACATATTCCATGAGCTCTCATGATTCTCTGCTTATAACAAAGACACAACTTTGTGCTACGTTTCAAGCTATACCAGACAAGTAAGATGACCCCTGCAGTCAGAGTAGTGAGAGCTGCAAAGACTTTTATTGGAAGAATATAAAGAACCTGCAGTCTATGGTTGAGAAGCAAAATTGAGATTCTGACATAATGCAACAGATATTGCTTCTTCTGGGGAAGGTTTGAGTAGGCAAACTTCAAGGTCTGGTGCAAAATGAAAACATGAGGCCACTTTTTAAAAGAGCAAAAAAATTTAAAAAAAGATGTTAACAGTATTAAATTTAAAAATTTAAAACCCTTTTTTTACTGAACTTTTTATTTTGGTTTGTCAGAGTTTGTTATATTTTGTATTTAACATTGTTCTAAGTTAAGAAAAATTAACATTTTAAATTCTAGTTTAACTTTTTATGTTTATATTTATCTTGTATGATCCTAGTCTTAAATGCAAAAGAACAATTAACTCATATCCAGAGTCACCAAATTATACAATTGCATTTTGTGGCTCACATGAGCATATGTATTTTATTCTGAGAAAAGAAATGGAAGGCAAAGAGAAAGGGAAAGATATACCCAACTGACTGCACAGTTCCAGAGAATAGCAAGGAGAGATAAGAAAGCCTTCTTAAGTAATCAATGCAAAGAAATAGAGGAAAACAATACAGTGGGAAACACTAGAGATCCTTCAAGAAAATTAGAAATACCAAGGGAATATTTCATGCAAAGACAGGCACAATAAAAGACAGAAAAGGTATGGACATAACAGAAGCAGAAGATATTAAGAAGAGGTGGCAACGGTACATAGAAGAACTATGCAAAAAGGGTCTTAATGACCCAGATAACCACAATGGTGTGATCACTTACCTAGAGCCAGATATCCTAGAGTGTGTGGTCAAGTGGACATTAGGAAGTATTACTCCAAACAAAGCTAGTGGAAGTGATGGAATTCCAGCCGAGCTATTTAAAATCCTAAAAGTTGATGCTGTTAAAGTGCTGCACTCAATATACTATCAAATTTGGAAAACCCAGCAGTGGCCACAGGGCTGGAAAAGGTCACTATTCACTTCACTCCCCAAAAAATTAATGTTAAAGAATATTCAAACTACTGTACAATTGTGCTCATTTCATATTCTATCAAGTAGGCTCAATATCTTTCAAGCTAGGCTTCAGCAGTACATGAATAGAGAACTTCCAGAGTTCAAGCTGGATTTAGAAGACAGAGAAACCATAAATCAAATTGGCAACAGCTGGTGTATCATAGAAAAATCAAGGGGAGTCCTGAAAAACATCTGCTTCTGCTTCATTGACTACAGTAAACCCTTTGACTGTGTGGATCACAGCAAACTGTGAAAATTCTTAATGAGATGGGAATACAAGAGCACCTTACCTGCCTCCTGTAAAACCTCCACGCAGATCAAAAAGCAACAGTTAGAACCAGACATGGAACAATGAACTGGTTCAACATAGGAAAAGGAGAACGTAAAAGCTGTATATTGTCACCCTGCTTATTTAACTTACATTCAGAGTGCATTAAATGAAATGTCAGGCTGGATGAATCACAAGCTGGAATCAAGATTTCTGGGAGAAATATCAATAACATCAGATATGCAGATGATACCACCTTAATGGCAGAAATGAAGAGGGACTAAATAGCCTCTTGATGAGAAGGAAAGAGGAGGGTACAAAAACCTGCTCGAAACTCAATATTCAGAAGACTAAGAACATAGCAACCGGTCACATCACTTCATGGAAAACAGATGGAGAAACAATGGATATACTGACAGATTTTCTTTTCCTGGGCTGCAACATCACTGCAGACAGTGACTGCAGCCACAAAATTAGAAAACAATTGTCCCTTAGAAGAAAAACTATGACCAACCTAGACAGTGTGTTAAAAAGCAGAGACATCACTTTGCCAACAAAAGTCCGTCTAGTCAAAGCTATGGTTTTTCTATTAGTCATTTATGGATGTGAGAGTTGGACCATAAAGAAGGCTGAGTGCCAAAGAATTGATACTTTTGCATTGTGATGTTGAAAAAGACTCTTGAGAGTGACTTGCACAGCAAGGAGGTGAAACTGGTCGATCCTAAGGGAAATCAACCCTGAAGATTCATTGGAAGGACTGATGCTGAAGCTGAAGCTATGGTAATTTGGTACTATGGTACCTGATGCAAAGAGCTGACTCATTGGAAAAGACCCTGATGCTGGGAAAACTGAGGTCAGGGGAAGGGGACAACAGAGGATGAGATGGTTGGATGGCATCACTGACTCGGTGGATATGAGTTTGAGCAAACTCTGGGAGACAGTGAAGGACAGGGAAGCCTGGCAAACTGCAGTCCATGGGATCTCAAAGAATCAGACATGACTGATTGAACAACAGCAACAACATTTTGTTCTGAATAGGACAATAGAAATGTTGCACAAACCAAACTCAACCATTTTTGCTTCACTTCTTGAACGGTGCACTTTCTAATAACACTTTCTACTTTCAGCTCCCTGAGTAAGGAAGGACATTAAGGGAAATGTGGGTTGCCGTGCGTTGCCTTATTTATCTTTTTCTTCTGTGTCATCATTTTCATCATTAGCTAGTGGTTGGTTAATACAGAGAAATAACATGGAAAATAAAGTATATAATAGAATTATTTGATGTTTTGTTTCTTGGAATGACATCACTGTGGTCAGTGATTAAATTACTTACTCTGCTCCTTCTGATTAGCTGCATGAATGTCTCGCTCTCTTCCTCTGTTCTTTTCAGCATGTAGACCGTATGTGTATATATATATATTTATTTATTTATTTATTTATATTTATTTATGTATACATTTACATATTTGTACATGTATGTACACATATACACATTATATATATTTGTGCTAAGCTGTGCTTAGTTGCTCTGTCATGTCTGACTCTTTGCGACCCCATGGATCGTAGTCCAGCAAGCTCTTCTGTCCATGGGGACTCTCTAGGCAAGAATACTGGAATAAGTTGCCATGCCTTCCTCTGGGGGATCGTCCCAACCCAGGGATCGAACCCAGGTCTCCTTGCATTGCAGGCAGATTCTTTACCATCTGAGCCACAAGGGAAACTCAAGAATACTGGAGTGGATAGCCTATCCCTTCTCCAGGGTATCTTCCCAACCCAGGAATAGAACAGGGGTCTCCTGCATTGCGGGCAGATTCTATACCAGCTGAGCTACCAGGGAAGCCCATATATATCTACATATAATATACAGCCATCTCGATCATCATCTAGAATATATATTTAGATTTCTTAGTAATTCATTTAGAACACTGTACTTATGAAACTCACACTATTGTATATCCTATAACCTCTTTGTCCTATTTATCTTTATTTTCTACTTCTTTTTTTAAAAAAATTCTCCAAATGTAAAAAAGCTCCTTAGCTTTTATCCATGCTTATCACTGGAAGTTTCCTAGTTAATACTGGCACATTCATCTTCCAGTACTTTTTTTTCACCCGATAATTTGTTTTAAGATGAATTCAATAATTTTCAGTCTTTTTTTGGTAAAATATTTAGGAACATCTCCTTTTAATTCATCTTTTCTTCTTTCAGCCATAACTAATAGCTTTCTAAAAATGTGTGATATAAGTCCACCGTCATATTGAGTTGAAATAACTATTTCGGAGGTACCAACTATGTGCCATGGGCGTCCCAGGTGGACCTAGTGGTAAAGAACCCACCTGCCAAAGGAGACTTAAGAGATGTGAGTTTGATCTCTGGGTTGGGAAGATCCCTTGGAAAAGAAAATAGCAGCCCACACCAGTATTCTTGCCGGGAGAATCCCATGGACAGAGGAGCCCAGTGGGCTACAGTCCATAGGGTTGCAAAGAGTTGGACACAACTGAAGCAACTTATCATGCATGCATGTACAATGTGCCATGTACTGTGCTAAGCATTTAAGTTATTTCTAATCCTTTATGCAGTCTTATCGAATGTATATGGTATTGAGGAATTGATATAGACACCAGTGACTGACTAGGCTATAAGAAATTACATGAAATTCAAAACTATTCTCATACTCAGAAATGTAGCCATAATATCAGAATTGAGTTGATCACGTATCTTTTACTTAAAGACAATAAAATTAAACAAAAATAAACAAACAAACAATACTGGTGACAAGAATTCTGCAGATTATAGAGGGTTTGTGAACATCCCCTTAAATGAAGGCCTTGAAAAGAAGAGAGAATATCTAATCTTTTTTTCTTATCTCTAGCTGCTAATGTTATTATGCTTGGCATATAGCTGAAGCTCGAAATGTATTTGGAGATAAAATTGAGAAAATTTAAGGAGAATAAAGTAAAATTGAGGTTTTCAGTGTTAAAGAAATATAAAGTACAGCTTTTCATTGCTTTCTCACCAAATGACATGTATCATTGAACTATTAGAACAATCAAGTTTCAGTTTGAATACTTGTGAAATTCATCAACTTGTCTCCCTTGTGCAAAAAAAGAGGCCAAGGTCTTAGAGCTACTGCATAGTTGTAGGGCCATAGACTTCTTTATGTTCGTAAACATATTTCACTCTGTTCTCCGTCTTTATCATCTAACAGTCTTGATTGAAAACTGAAGTGCTGCAGCAAGAACAATTGTATAATTAGAAGACAATCATCTACTCTGGCAACATCTTGAAAGTATGAGTTTTAGAGAACAATTAAAATTTCTATGCCTTTGATTGGAATGTGTTTATCCTGATTAACAATTTGCAAACATTTCTTTCTATAAACCTTCACTGAGAAAATCTGAAAAGCATTTTAGCTTCCATAGGCTCTTAATTCTGAAATAATCAAAGGCTTATACTGAACTTAATAACTCATTCCATTTATTTCCCCCATGACAGGAGAATTGTTTTAAATAAAGCATTCAATCTATCTGTAGTTCTACAGAGAGATGCTAAAAGTCAAAATAATCAAATTAGAAAACCAAAGTTTCAAATGTAGCATAAATTAAATAATCCTTACTTGCCAAACTTGAGAAGAAGTTTAAAATCATGTCATTAATATAAAAGAAAAACATCTATATTTGTTCTTTGGAAAGACAAATGCAGAGGTTAATAACACCTGGTTGCCTGCTCCTCAGAGCATCTGCATCACTAGGACAGGTTGATAATGAGATTTTGTACAAAAGAAATGGACATTTTTTGAGAGAAGTCATGATGTAAAGTGTATTCTTAGTAAGATATATAAGAGAAGCTGAAATAAAATCCTTGTAAATTTTACTGGTGAGACTATTTCCAGAATTACAGTTCTCCAATTAATGAACTTTTAGAACCTGTTTTAATTGAAGTCCTCATATGTCAACTCATAATTTTACTGGGACCTATCATTTGCAAAGTGCTTTTAAAATTTACCTTCCTCCCCCAAAATCCTATATGATAAACAACTAATTTCTTCTGAGATAGTTTCTTCTTAGCTCACGCTAAGAGTGCTGCTTAAAGTCTTATGAAACATTTACAAACATAACAGAATATATGCCCATTTTCTTAGCTTTTATTCTTACTTTATTTCCTTGGCCTCAAATCCATAATTTCCTGAGGGCATTTCAGTGCACTTTACCTTAGAGAAAAACCAGTTAACTCCGTCCTAATCTCATATCATGAGAAATTCACAAACTCCTTCCAGTGAATGCAGACTAAATGTTGTATCTGGGGATCCTGAATCCAGGGATCTATCTGTACATGCATGAGGCAGATTGAAAACAAAAAGTTTGAGTTTGTTTAGAAGTTATGTTTTTCATGAGTATGTTTTTTTTTAAAGGGTTTTAATTAATGTAAAATTAGTGTTGAAATAAATTTTCCTTCTTTTCAGTTATTTCCATGATGATACATCTAGTGATAACATGTTTGATTTTCTGTACATATGCATTTATGACTATTTATATTATCTGTATTTATGAATGCAAATTTGAGTTAGGCTTTTTCTTCATGCTCACAGACCTTCTAAATCAGATCAGATGCCTATTAATCAAATCATAATTCTTTTGTGACATTATGGACTAGTCCACCAGGCTCCTCTGTCTATGGGATTTCCCAGGCAAGAATACTGGAGTGGGTTTCCATTTTCTTCTCCCAGGGGATCTTCCTGACCCAGGGGCCAAACCCACATCTGCATTGACAGGCCAATTCTTTACCACTGAGCAAACTGAGGAGGCCCACTCTACTATATTCTCTTGCTCTATTGAGAAGTAACTTTTAACTTCTTCCTACTGTTGTTCAAGTAGAACTGGGGTTGCCTATTTAGCAGATAAAAATATAGGAAACCTAGTTAAATCTGAATTTCAGATAAATGATGAATAATTTTTATATTAGTATATCCTTAACAGTGCAGCCATGAAATTAAAAGACGCTTACTCCTTGGAAGGAAAGTTATGACCAACCTACATAGCATATTCAAAAGCAGAGACATTACTTTACCAACAAAGGTTCACCTAGTCAAGGCTATGGTCTTTCCTGTGGTCATGTATGGATGTGAGAGCTGGACTGTGAAGAAGGCTGAGCGCCGAAGAATTGATGCTTTTGAACTGTGGTGTTGGAGAAGACGCTTGAGAGTCCCTTGGACTGCAAGGAGATCCAACCAGTCCATTCTGAAGGAGATCAATCCTGGAATTTCTTTAGAAGGAATGATGCTAAAGCTGAAACTCCAGTATTTTGGGCACCTCATGAGAAGAGTTGACTCATTGGAGAAGACTCTGATGCTGGGAGGGATTGAGGGCAGGAGGAGAAGGGGATGACAGAGGATGAGATGGCTGGATGGCATCACTGACTTGATGGGTGTGAGTCTGGGTGACCTCCTGGAGCTGGTGATGGACAGGGAGGCCTGGCGTGCTGCGGTTCATGGGGTCGCAAAGAGTCGGACACGACTGAGCGACTGATCTGATCTGATCTGATCCTTAACAGTACATGAGACACAATTATACTAAAATGATTATTCATTGTTTATCTGAAATTCAAATTTAATTCGGCGTCCTGTATTTTATCTGGCAACTGTAAATGGAACCAAAGGGAAATGAAAATGGTTTTGTCATTGGTTCCATGTGTGATGAGCAATAGCCAGAAATAAGGGCCGAGTCAATGAGACAAAAATAAATTGTTCCTGAATCTGGCTATTCAGATGAATGAGGGATTTTTTTTTTTTTTTCCATATAACTGAAAAGTCAGAACGAAGAAATCAGACCCCAGGTACAGTATGATCAGCAGTTCAGTGATGACTCTAAAGACATTCCCAGGTTGTTTTCTTCTTCCTGCTGGGCAGCCCTTGGCTGGCATTCCTTCCTGTGTGCAGGTGGCTACAGTAGTTCCTGGGTCACCTCAGGAAGTAGCACTCTCCAGAATCAGAAAAATAAATAAATAAATAAAACAACTATTTCTGTGTTGTTTTCTTAAATGCAAGGAAACTTCCCAGAAGGCCTCTGAAGACTTGACATGACCACATGCCCCCTCCCTCCAAAATCAGTCATTGATAGGCATAATGGGACTGAGAGTTTTATTCTAATCCCCAAACACTTGAAGGTAGGCAAGAGGTCAGTTTCCCATGAGGCCATGTGGAGTAAGAGCAGAACTGAAAAAAAATTTGGTTCTATTAGAAGACAGTAAAAAGATAGACAACCCCTGTGTTCTGTTAGTTTACTCTGTTAACGCCAAATTCAAGCTTTCATTTATATAGGAGAAACTTCACAGTTTCTACAAAATTAGATTTGACAACAAATAAAATGACCAGTCTCATAGGGAAATTACAAATGTTTCCAACTTCACTGGAGTATCTCCTGGAGATTCTGAAGAGGAAAGGAGCCTGGACTAAAGAGCTGAGTCATCACTGAACAACCATTGTAGGAAATGGATATGTTTTAGTGGAGGAAGAGAAAGGAGACCAATGCTTTCCTCCTTTAGATGTCTTACAGAATCTTTCATGTTCCTCTAGAGCAGACTGAGACTTATTGTTTAAGATTGTACAGAGCTTAGATCTTTAGAGCTTTAGATCGTAAAGACACCCACACAGAGCTACCAAGAACTCAGTTTATCTCAAATGCAGCAGAACTGAATCACTTCTAGTGACATTTAGTTGATTTGCTGACAATCTGTGTTTTGAGATTGAAAAAAAAAAAAAAAAATAGCCAAACACCAGAAGGTTTCTTTCCTCTTCATTTTCCCCTTCTCTCCTCTTGCGTCTTATTTTATTAACACCTGTTCTTAATCATGGGCTTCCCAGGTGGCTAAAGTGGTAAAGAATCTGCCTGCCAATGCAGGAGATGCAGGAGACACGGGTTTGATCCTTAGTTTGGGAAAATCCTCTAGAAAAAGAAATGCAACCCAGTCCAATATTCTTGCCTGGGAAATCCCATGGAAAGAGGAGCCTGGAAGGCTACAGTCTATGCGGTCGCAAAAAAGTCAGATACAACTGAACACACATTCTACATTCTTAATCATAAATAACACTGTAAATTGAACTTTGACAGTATAGATTGATGAAATTGTATTCTTGTAGAGTGGATATTTCTACTTTTTTTTGAGCTGAATGAATATTCTTGCTATTTGGAATAAGCTAAGTAACTATAATTAGTTTGACATATGAAGGAACTATTGTGTTTTTCTTTCTGGCTTTAGCCTAATATTGAAATTCCTTATGCTACAAGTATGCAGAACTCCCATACTGTGTAAGTAGCCTAATGGTGCATAAGTGATTAAAAGCACGGAATATACAAAGCAAGTAGACACACACACCTTTAGGATCTCCTTAAAATTAGCTACCAAGGCATTAACCCTTGCTACTAGGGGTGAATCCCACAAGATTTCTGGTTCTGACTCCTCAGAATAAATTCCCCTAGCTGTTATTCTAGATGTGGGATGAGACAGAGGTATTTGCCTGTAAACTATCGGGAAGCAAGTAGCCTCACTAAATAGAATATAAGTAGAAGCTGCATCCTTGGGAAATGTATCAAGTTATAAAAGTGGGGAATTTAGTGACAGGAATGTTACAATGACATACATCAAGAGAATCACATTCCAGAAGAGTCTTCAGTTCAGTTCAGTTCAGTTCAGTCACTTTGTCATGTCCAACTCTTTGAGACCCCATGGACTGCAGCATGCCAGGCTTTCCTGTCCATCACCACGTCCCAGAGCTTTCTCAAACTCATGTCTATTGAGTCTGAACAAAGCTCTTAGACTCTACCCTACACCATCCAGAAACCCCACAGATTAATACCTATTTCCAGTGAACTCAGCAAAGAGAATATTAAACAACTGCCATGGATTGATGCTAAAACATCCTTCATGTGTCTTTTCTCTGAGTCTGTACTTACCATTTTAATTTTGAATGTTTTAAAATACTGTATTCTTCTGCTGCTGCTGCTAAGTCACTTCAGTCGTGTCCGACTCCACGTGACCCCATAGACGTCAGCCCACCAGGCTCTCCTGCCCCTGGGATTCTCCAGGCAAGAAAACTGGAGTGGGTTGCCATTTCCTTCTCCAATGCATGAAAGCGAAAAAGTGAAAGTGAAGTCGCTCAGTCGTGTCCGACTCTTAGCGACCCCATGGACTGCAGCCCACCAGGCTCCTCCATCCATGGGATTTTCCAGGCAAGAGTACTGGAGTGGGGTGCCATTGCCTTCTCCGCTGTATTCTTCTAGTATGGGCTAAATATCAGCAATACCTGTGAGTTATATTTCTTGGTACAAATTAATAGTTTAATTCAGATCTTACTGAGTCCTGACAGTATTCTAGCCACTAGGGACACCAAGACAAAATAGGTGGGGCAGAAGCACAGGAATGAGAATGACGGATCACTGTCATGGCTCTGATGGAAGAATGATTGTTACCTTCAGGGAGCTTGCATTCTTGTAAACACAGAATGATTGCACATTAATAATTGCAATAAAGGAGAGAGACACACGTCGTGTAATACAAACACAAATGGAGAAAAGCACCACAGGGATACTAAATATAACATGGACTAGAGAATATGTGGTGTGGAAGGCAGTGGCACCCCACTCCACTACTCTTGCCTGGAAAATCCCATGGATGGAGGAGCCTGGTGGGCTGCAGTCCATGGGGTCGCTGAGAGTCGGACACAACTGAGCAACTTCACTTTCACTTTTCCCTTTCATGCATTAGAGAAGGAAATGGCAATTCACTCCAGTGTTCTTGCCTGGAGAATCCCAGGGACTGGGGAGCCTGGTGGGCTGCAGTCTATGGGGTCGCACAGAGTCGGACACGACTGAAGCTACAGAAGCAGCAGCAGCAGAGAATGTGTGGGGCTTTCTGAAACCTCTTCAAGGGATATAAGATTTAAGATGGCTGTGGAGGAATGAAGGGATGCTTTTCAGGGAGAGAAGGTCACAGGGAGAAATATGAAGCATGAAGGGGTGAATTAAAGTGTGCTGGTCTGTAAGTAATTCAGTGTGACTGGAATATACATATAGGTTGTTGGGCCAAGCATAAAGGCCTTTCACAATGCAGTTGAAGTATGATGAGACTACAGAGTCAACACGTGAATGGAAAGCAGAAACTGAGATGAGTTGTCAGTAAGCAGGTCTTGGTCATCAAGTAAATGTGATCGATGAGGATAATGGTAGTATTCATGGTTGTTGACTAAGTATTTCCCATTTTCCTTCTAAACAGTGCTAGTTTTGCACTTTCTCATCCCACCAGAGTGAGGTGTGGCACTGTGGCATACTTTGGCTGATAGACATGAGCAGAAGTGGTGTAGGTTGCTTCTAAGTGTGTGTTCCTTACATGTTTTGGCATGTTTTCTTCCCTTGGCTGTGGTAATCATGAGGTGTGTGTTGAGAAAGATCATGTTAGCTCAGATCCACAAAAAACTATGGTGAGCAGAGACCCCTGTCAAGTCACATGGGATGTGTTTTATGAGCAAGAAATAAACGTGTGTTGTATGAAGCACAGAGATCTGGCAACTGTTTTGACATAACCCACCCCCACCAACATACAAACCATCCAGCATTCCAGAATGCTCTCTGAATTCACCACACCTGCGTGATCCAAGTAAACTCATAAATTCATTTTTTAGAGTTGATTCCATACCTAGATTTAGATTTTGAAGACGTTCTCTGCATCAAGTCAGACAGGTTAGCTCCTTGTTAGTTTCACTGTTAGATTACCTTGTTGGATAATGAAGGCCTCTTTTTTTGAAGTTTTAAATCAGAATATAGCAGCAACATTCACAGTAAGAGAGTATTTGAAGAACACAGTAGTAATTAGTACATCAAACAAACCTTTAAGGACATGAATTCATACCTTAAAATCACATGTTGTGGAGTCTACAATACCAAACAAAGGAGATAGGTAGCACTTTCCAGGAAAGGGTAGAAAAATGCTCCGTTCTGATTGGAAAATTATACTTGTTGAGGTATGTATAGGTGGGAGAGAGTAGCATCTATAGAATTAAACTATCTTTTGTGTCAGTAGTGCAAGGGTCAATGAAAAGACAGGGAGCTGTGGAAAAGCGTGTTTTGTAGTTAACTCCTGTTCACCTGTGAGTAGTCACTTCCTCAGCTTGTTACCTTCTGGTCTGGAGCTTCATGGACCTCAGGCTGAGTTTGTGATAGAGGAACACTTTTATAGGGCTGCAGACTGTACCTCAGCCTTTTCAGAGGACCATGTCTCTAGGAGCAAACCCTTCTCTAAACTCCAGGAAACCTAACCTGGGTGCCACAAGTTTCTGTAGGGCTCCAACTAGCTGCATTCACCACGACTAATTGTTATCTGTTATTATTGTGACAACTCACCTTCCTATGCACACCTCCACTGCTTCACAATATTGTTTCTTAACATTTTTTTTAATAATTTTTGAAAGTGCAGGAGAAATCAATGGAAAATAAAAAGGCAATTTAGTTACTAATGGAAGTTAACCATTAAATGGCTCTCTTGGGATCCACTCAGAATTGTCATATCATTTGAAACAGTTTTTTTCAAAACTATTTGATGAAGTTCCACATAAGGAATGATTCTATATCACCCACACAAATATAAACATATGCTTAAAGCAGAAATGTAAGCTTTTTAGCCAATATTTATCCTTACTGTATGTTATACACATATACATAGTCATGGAGATCTTATGTTTGGTTAGTGGTTGTACTTATTTGGAGGAGGAGGGGAAAGAAGTCAGTACCTAACTGCTTCAGCATCCCCTGCACGCCTCTAAGTCTGTTTAGCCTCTGTTTAGCACTGCTGAAGTCTTGGAGTCACAAGCTTGCTTCTCCTTCTAACACAGTCTTTTACAGGATACTAGAAAATTCTGTCATTTGATTATCTTAGAACATGGAAACTCTGCCCAGGTGGCTGTTTTATTGTTGATTTCTGTTGTAGTAGTGGTTGTTGTTAGTCTTTAGTTTAAAAAAAAATCCGTGATCACAAGAAGAAGCAGTGCTACAGCGTGGACTTGCAAAGTTAAAAAGAAATCCCAGAGCTGTGAGAATTATCAGAAATTCCAAGAATAATGTCTGGGTACTCTATGTCCCTCTTATATCCTGCAACATTTATAGCCTGAGAGTTACATCCTAAGATTCATTTTTCAAGATGTGAGTCAGGAAGCAACAATGAGACATCAGAATTATTTAGAGGGTCATGATCACTTTTTTTCAGGAAATATATAAAATATAGAATAATAAAATATAACACATTGCACATCATAAGATAATTATTATATGATGAAATTTTTATTTAATTTTATACATACACGGTTACAATGTAGAGTGTGTTCTTACTGTCGTAAAAATAGTTCCAAAATTGTTTACATTTTATGAATGATTCTTACATGCCAGAATGTATTCTAAGTGGCTATGGATTAACTCTTTTAATCTTCACATCAGATCTCATGATTTTTCCCATTTTACACAGTGAAGCACAGAGAAGTTGAGTGATTTGCCTGACTTTATAGAACTATTCAACTATCAGCAGTTTTGCTCTGAAGGCATCTTAGCTCACGCTGCCGTAATACATTACCATAGAATTGGGTGGTTTAAACAACAAACATTTATTTCTCATAGTCTGGAGGCTGGCGGTTTGAGATTGGGGTGCCAGCATGATTGTGACCTTGACCATGCAAGTGCCTTCTTTCTGGTTTACAGAAGACATCTTGCTTTGTCCTCACAGGTCAGGGAGAGAACTCTCTGACCTCTTCTTACAAGGGCACTAACCCTATTCACAAGGGCTCCACCTTCGTGACCTAATTATCTCCCCAAGACCCCACTCACATCACCCAGTATGATGAAATACTATCACACGGGGATTAAATTTTCAACATATAACTTTGAGGGTGAGTATATGCATTCAGTCCATTGCAAAAAGGTACAGTCATAACCCAGAAGCTATTTATATTGTTCTCTGTGGACATTGAAAATATTGTCTTAGGGGACCGTTGTCACAGGGCAGGGAGGAAAATTTGTTTGGGAAAAAAAATGAGTATAGAAAATGAATCATGTTGACCAAAACACGGAATTACAGACACAGGTAAAACATGTGCAGAGAATGAGGTGGTAGACAGGGAAAAGATTGTAGGGAGAAAACCCAGTGCAAAGGCAAAAACTTACATAAAAATTATAAATGAGTATCACTTGCTTAATTTACTGTGAGGGGAGGTCAGCACATTCTACACAATCATGTTGCTTACAGCATAATTTTCAGAACACTTTTGACTCTGATCATCCTTTGCATCTATCAGACTTGGGATTTAGATCTTGAAGTTTAAATTTCCCTTTTTCCTTGGGATACTTTCATAATTGCCCAAATTTTAGGTTGGGGAATATTTCCAGAAAGTCACCCTACCCTTATCAGTTCAATTTCCACTCTGTGCTTTATTTATACCACTTAAAACAGCTTCTCTGCAAGTCACATATTTGCTGATCAGCATCATCCTCTCTGGCCAAACTAAACAAATTTCAGTGATTTCATGTGAGTTTGTGAGTCATTCTCCTCCTGACATTTAATCATTCTCATTGCTGTCCGTGGTTCACAGCTCCCTAAGGACCACTGTTACCACAGTGGCCCAGGTGTGGTTCAGACTCCGCTTAGTTCCTCAGCCCCTCCAGCCTCAGAGCCAGGCAGCTGAGTGAGAGAGGGGCCAGTGGCTGCAAGATAGGAAGGAGGGACATTCATGTTGCCAGTCTCCGGACCTCTGGAAAGATATATCACCTCTTAAAAGGTTCCATACTTCAGTTGCCTCCCTTGAGACCAAGAATTACCAGCTTCTATAATCAGAGTGATTCCAAACAGATTGTTTTTCCTGTGGACTTTCTTGAAAATGTCTTATTTATTTGCCCTCCAGGACAAGAAGGGTAACTTGTTTCCTTTTCTGTAGCTTTAAAAAAAAAAAAATAATTGAATGAATTATCCTATTAGTAAAAACAGGTCATATTCACATCTATTTAGAGACCAATTAAACACACACACACACACATTAAGTTCCAGGCATAGATAGTGGGTCTGTATCAATTTCTTCCTATTGTCTTTTATTAAATGTAAGAAAAACTTGCTGAAATTGTTTCTCTTATTAAAAGAATTTCTATTCTCAGCCCCTTCAAGAATGATATAATTGCATTTCACTGTGCTTTAGAGATAACTGTGAAATAAATATTGCCTGACCTGAAAAATGCAGCATTATTGCTTCCAGAGAATTTATGGGAAAAGCTGAAGCTCTTTGGTTACTAGATTTAATGGAAACAAACCACATTTCTTCCTAACAAAAAACGACTTCAGCAGCTGCTTTAGCTAAGCCACTGCAGCTGAGGCTATTTCCAAGGTGTTGCTTATTCTAAACACTAGGGGGCACTGGTGATTTGTTCAACTTCTCTTGGTTTCAGGGCTTTTAAAAATTCAGTGTGTTGCCAGAAACTTTTCAACTTTCAATGGGCAGGAATGGAGTGGAAAATAACTGCTTAAAAGTCTATATTTTGAAAGAAAGAGAGAGAGGTTAAAAATGGTCTCTGCAGAACCTACCAGAAGAAAGAGGAAAAGTGGCCAATCTCTGTTTTATGTTGGTTAAGGGTCCTCATTCGATTGTCCTGAGTTCAAACTTCATCACTTGTTAAGACAAATGCCAGAAATGAAGTGTAAAATAAGAGATGGCTGGTTCCAATCTTATGTTTAAACACACTTTTTTTTTTTCCTTTTGACTCTTGTTTTTTGCTGTCACAAAATGAAATGGTTTTGTATCTATCGGAAAGATATTCTGAGCCACAAGCACTGATTAAAAGGAATATGTTCATTTGGACATAATGAGGTGAGACAAAAAAGGATTAAATAAACAAGATCACTGAGAGTATAAGACATCTTCACAGAGTTTAAAATAAAACAGCAGAAACCCTAGTTATCTGTATCATCCATATTTCTGATGCTTTGAGGCACAGGGAAAAAGTAGACAGTGGCAAAAACAACTGAAAAAAAAATTAAAGAGACAACAATATTTGATGTGAGACATTGAGGGAAGCTACCAACTAAAAGCACTGACAATAAATCAATTAGGTGTGACCAGGATAATCAAAGCAACAGCAAGCAGAGGCCAGTATACAATCTGCTTGGTCTGTAATTTTTTTGCCATCCCAGGTTGTTTAAAAGAATCCATTTCATATTTCCCCGAAGCTTATAGTTACAGAATTTAGGAAGGGAAGCCTGTTTTCCTTTCACAATCTCCTCTTGCCCAAATATGTCAGTTCTTCCCATGGACATGGATGGAAGCGTGAGGGAAGGCACTGCATGTTCTCAGCAGGAAGCATATCCTAATAGTGGCCAGAGTTAGCTGTTCCTACATCAGTGTTACCCCCTGAAGAACTGGGTCACTGCAGCCCTGAAAGGCTGCTTGATTCCCACTCTGTTCATTCATGTTCCATGCTGAGATTAAGTCAACTGCAACACAACTGCCTTCTTCTGCACTGTGTGCTGTGGCACATAATGGTGAAGTTTATTGGACAAAGTCATATAGAATCCCATTAGGAAGAGTGTTTGTCCAGGATACTAACTATCAAACCAGTGCCACCCCTGGAACTCAGGTGTCATCTTCTTATGCTCTAATACATTAGCTTCTTCTAATCCCAATAAACTTCCTTTGACCTAAAGACTTATTTATTTTGCTAACCAGTTTCTACTTCCCATCCAGATGACTAGATTGGCGATTTCAAAAGTCCTTTGGTGCCAGCTTTAGAAGATAATAGTTGTTTACTGATAATAGTGGTCTTTAACACAGTTTAACACTGAGAAACTCTCCTAGTTTATAGAGAGGGATGGAGCAAGTTACTCTACAAGATGTTGTTAGCAGGAAGATGTATCTTTCTTCTCATTGCAGTGTGTCCTCAGAAGAGTAGGTTGATAAAGAATTCAATATTATTAAAATGCACAGAGAAGTAAATCTATAATATTCATATACATTTTCTTAGTTTATAGAAAAAATTTTTCTTGGTAGGTTTAGGTTTTCAAGAGGGAGGCACACACATGTAATTAAAACCTTGGAAATAATGCTATTGAGGATGCAAAGATCAATGGTATGGAGGCAGTGAGATAGTTTTGTTTTGACTTAGCGTTTACATTTCTTTTATGAAGTGGCTATACATTTCTATTGTAAAATGAAAATCCTCATAACCTTTTTATAAGCCTGTACATATTCTTGTGCATTTTTATGTTCAATCTCACACACACACAAACACACTCGTTTATGAACAGAGTCAATTTCTAATTTATTTTTCTGGAAAAGAGGTAATACATTTAGAGTCACTTTTGTTTATTTCTAAAATGACTGACTTTAGGTTGTTATAATAAAAAGGGGAATCAGATCAGATCAGTCGCTCAGTCGTGTCTGACTCTTTGCAACTCCATGAATCACAGCACGCCAGGCCTCCCTGTCCATCACCAACTCCCGGACTTCACCCAGACTCAGGTCCATCGAATCAGTGATGCCATTCAGCAGTCTCATCCTCTGTTGTCCCCTTCTCCACCTGCCCTCAATCCCTCCCAGTATCAGAGTCTTTTCCATTGAGTCAACTCTTCGCATGAGGTGGCCAAAGTACTGGAGTTTCAGCTTTAGCATCGTTCCTTCCAAAGAAATCCCAGGGCTGATCTCCTTCAGAATGGACTGGTTGGATCTCCTTGCAGTCCAAGGGACTCTCAAGAGTCTTCTCCAACACCACAGTTCAAAAGCATCAATTCTTCGGCGCTCAGCCTTCTTCACAGTCCAGCTCTCACATCCATACATGAACACAGGGAAAACCATAGCCTTGACTAGATGGACCTTTGTTGGCCAAGTAATGTCTCTGCTTTTGAATATGCTATCTAAGTTGGTCATAACTTTCCTTCTAAGGAGTAAGTGTCTTTTAATTTCATGGCTGCAGTCACCATCTGTAGTGATTTTGGAGCCCAGAAAAATAAAGTCTGACACTGTTTCCACTGTTTCCCCATCTATTTCCCATGAAGTAATGGGACCGGATGCCATGATCTTCGTTTTCTGAATGTTGAGCTTTAAGCCAACTTTTTGACTCTGCACTTTCACTTTCATCAAGAGGCTTTTGAGTTCCTCTTCACTTTCTGCCATAAGGGTGGTGTCATCTGCATATCTGAGGTTATTTATATTTCTCCCGGCAATCTCGATTCCAGCTTGTGCTTCTTCCAGTCCAGCGTTTCTCATGATGTACTCTGCATAGAAGTTAAATAAACAGGGTGACAATATACAGCCTTGACGTACTCCTTTTCCTATTTGGAACCAGTCTGTTGTTCCATGTCCAGTTCTAACTGTTGCTTCCTGACCTGCATACAGATTTCTCAAGAGGCAGATCAGGTGGTCTGGTATTCCTATCTCTTTCAGAATTTTCCACAGTTGATTGTGATCCACACAGTCAAAGGCTTTGGCATAGTCAATAAAGCAGAAATAGATGTTTTTCTGGAACTCTCTTGCTTTTTCCATAGCAGACTTCCTTCTTAGAATTCTCCTCTCTTCAAGTAACATCAACTCTGTTATAACTTTGTGTATGTATATTATTGCACACTATTATGTACACATATATGCACATATTTTAAACTTTTATAGTTTATAATTTAAAGCATTTTAGCTCTATTCAAAGACTTCTTCACTTTGTTTAAAGTAAAATTCTTTATTGATACTTTTTTTTCTGGAGTTAACTAGTGTAGAAGTTCAAGATATTTTGATTTTATTCTGTTTACTATCAAAGGCTTTATAGGACACATTTAGGACATGATTCTTTTTGGGTGAAAGCTGTTTAAGCTTCCACATTTTTCATACATCAGTAGGTATGTATACTGACAAGGAGGTTCCCACTCATTGCTCTCAAGGGCTGTTTTAAGATCATTATTCTTTGGTAAAAAAAAATAAAACAAACAAAGGAACTCTGTTCTCTCTAAACATATGCTCTTGGCACCATCAGTCTCCACCCTGTCTTTTTCAAGTTCACCCATTAATGTTCTGGTACCTGGCTCACAGTTTACCTCTCCACTCCAAGTCCTGCCGTGAGGCCAGGCAACTGAAGTTTTCACGTGGGCAAAATTTATTGAATTCTGTGTATCCAGTGACTCCTTATACCCTTCTATTTTGGCCATTAGTCTTTGCATTTTGCATTACCTTGAAATACTTGATTTATCATCCTGTTTGTTGACCATGACCCTCTATGGTCCTCAAAGTTTTCTACTCTATCTTTCCTTTCTGGAATTTTCAACTCTTTATCTAGCCACCAATCGCCTCCTATTTTGACTTCTATCTCAATCAGTTTTGGTTCCCTAATCTACCAGTGAAGGTGTTTTGTTGTGGATTTTCTAAATTCCTTTGGAAGCTCATCTTTGGCCTACTCTCTCTGCCTTTCCCTCTTCCTAAAAGACTTCTCACCCTCCTGCCATTCCTCTGTGACATACTCTCAGTCTGGAGAATATGTATTTCTTAGATGTTGCTTCTTTGGGGAAGCCTTCTCTGAACCTCTTGTACTGTAAGAGCCTATTAGCTTTATCTCTTACAGTCCTTCAAATGAGCTTCATTTCCCCTTGACCACTACTTACTTAGTAACCATATGTTCACCATCTCATTTTCTGGAGGGTTGCCTGAAAGCAATGCCAACTGAAGGAACTGAAGGATCCCAGCACCTGCCACTACGTATGGCTAGTCTACAGTAGCTCCTAAATACTTGTTGAATGAATGAGATATGACATTGGGAATCTAATGAAATGATTTTAATGTTTCTCAGCAAAAGCTTAATTCCTCCAACTCCCTCGTGTCTATATCACTGCCTATCATCTTCACCATGCTATTGTCTTTCTGGTTTTAATAAAACCACATTTAATATTTGCTGAGTGCTTAGTAAGTGCCAATCACTGTGACAAGCATTCTTTATGCAATATTACATCACCTTTGCAATTATCTCTTGAGATAGGCCCATGTTTTTTTCCAATCTTAGGGATGAAGATCTGGATTATTAAGTTGCCTGCCGAGATCAAGGACTCACATGCAATACTGAGGACAGAAACCAAAGTCATTCTGTCTCCAACCCCAAGACTATATTAATAGGGTCTCCAAGAGTGTGTTTAAGTTTGTTGAAAAGAACTTTTAAAGTGGTATCTTTTCCACTTCTAGCAAAGGTTGATTAGCTAAGAATCTACATAACATTTACATTTCATTCTTGTGTTGCCTTTAAGATCTTGAACTCTGATATTTTGTAATGATTTCCTCTTCCCATTCCACACATTCGTATCAGCCTTGTGGTTAACTTATGATGATTTATAAGATCCTACTACGTGTGAATGACAATTTGTCACAGGGTACATCTGAGGATGACTCTATGCTCATCAATCTCTTCTTCCGGGGCACAAAAATGTCTTGATTTTTCATCTTCATTTGTAGTTGACTGAATCCATGTGACTGGACTTTGGTTAATGATATGTGGATTGAATGGAATGCCACTCTCAGGATCAGTCTCTAAAATCTCTCTATTTTGTTTGTCTATTGCAGCATAAAAATTATCCTAAAACTTAATGGTTTTTGAAAAAATATCATCTCAACTTCTTTGTTAGTGAGGAATCTCTTAGCTGGGTGGTTCTTGCTCAAGACCTCTCATGAAGTTGCAATCAAGATGTTAGCAGAACTGTAGTTATCAGAAGGCTTGTCTAGGGCAGGATTCAGTTCCAGGACTGTCTACTTACATGGCTGTTATTAGGATCTTCAGTTCTTCATTGTTCACTGGTAGGTCCATTATCACATAACCCTCTCCATAAATCTGCTTGAATATTCACACACAAAGCTGGCTACACAATTTGTGAAACTCAGTGCAACATAAAAATGTGAGACCTCTTGATGAAAAATTATTAAAGATTGTAACATGGGAACCATAGAAGGAAATGGCAACCCACTCCAGTGGTCTTGCCTGGAGAATCTCAGGGACGGGGGAGCATGGTGGGTTGCCGTCTGGGGTTGCAGAGTCAGACACGACTGAAGTGACTTAGCAGCAGCAGCAGTGCATTCAAACAAGCATGAATGAATATGAAAGTGAATGTGAAGTCGCTCAGTCATGTCTGACTCTTTGCGACCCCATGGATTATAGCCTACCAGGCTCCTCTGTCCATGGAATTTTCCAGGCAAGAGTACTGGAGTGGGGTGCCATTTCCTTCTCCAGAGGATCTTCAATCAGACACAGGGATCGAACCCAGGTCTCCCACATTGTAGGCAGATGCTTTACCATCTGAGCCACCAGGAAAGTCCTTGGTCTCTTCTAAGTGTGTGGCCTATGAGATTGCTCAGGACATATACTTGTGAAGCTAGCCTTTTCCTCAGAACCTGGCATCTGGATTTTCCCAAAGAATGTTGTCCAAGAAGGAGGGAGAAAAATCAAGGGGGAAACTGTATGTGTTTTATGACATGGTTTCAAAATTTACTCACCATCCTGTCCCATTCAATTAGTTAAAAGCAAGTCACCAATTCTGGTCTACACTCAAGGGAAAGAGAATTAACCTCCACTCTTTGAGATTAGGATTGCAAAGTAATTTGTGGACACAATTTTTAAAAATTTATTTTAATTAGAGGCTAATTACTTTACAATATTGTATTGGTTTTTCCATACATCAACATGAATCCGCCATAGGTTTACACGTGTCCCCAATCCTGAACCCCCCTCCCACCTCCCTCCCCATACCATCCCTCTGCGTCATCCCAGTGCACCAGCCCCAAGCATCCTGTATCCTGCATCAAATCTGGACTGGCAATTCATTTCTTATATGATATTATACATGTTTCAATGCCATTTTCCCAAATCATCCCCCACCACCACCTCTTCCACAGAGTCCAAAAGACTGTTCTATACATTGGTGTCTCTTTTGCTGTCTCCCATACAGGGTTATCATTACCAGCTTTCTAAATTCTATATATATATGTGTGTTAATATACTGTATTGGTGTTTTTCTTTTTAAAAACACAACATAGTCTCTACATTTGATTTGCTTTTTCTTCTTCCTGGTTAAATATAGGCAGGCGGAGTAAAACCAGTGGAGAACCTCAAGAAGACCCTGCTGCTGCTGCTGCTGCTAAGTTGCTTCAGAAGTGTCCGACTCTGTGCGACTCCATAGACAGCAGCCCACCAAGTTCCCCCGTCCCTGGGATTCTCCAGGCAAGAACACTGGAGTGGGTTGCCATTTCCTTCTCCAATGTATGAAAGTGAAAAGTGAAAGTGAAGTCGTTCACGGGTGTCTGACTTTAAGGACCCCATGGACTGCAGCCTACCAGGCTCCTCCACCCATGGGATTTTCCAGGCAAGAGTACTGGAGTGGGTTGCCATTGCCTTCTCCACAAGAAGACCCAAGAGAGCGTCAAGCCAGAGGATAGAAAATTCTACATCCTTAAGTCACTGTTTAGAAAATGGTTATTCTAGGAGAGCAACCCAATCCTACTTTAGACCATGATGTAAAGGAGAAATCAACCTTTGTGTTAAGTCACTGAAATTTTAGGGTGGTTATGACATTAATTACACCTTCTAATTCATAGGCCTAATCATAACTTACTAACACAGTTTCAAAAAAGAGCAGTCTCTAGATGTACTCTATAGAAAAAAAAATTCTATGGCCAAGTGTATTAAAAAAGAAAAAAATCCTAGATACTGTATTTCTCTTTTAAAGATCCACAGTTTGTATTACAAGTTACAGCTCTATGAATTCCCACAATAGAAAATCTGTTTAACTCAGTTGAACTCAATATTTGCCAAGTGTATATGACTATACTAACAGGTGGGCATGGTAAAGGATCCATCTGCATTGTGGGAGACCTAGGTTGGTAGGATCCCCCAGAGGAGGGCATGGCAACCCATTCCAGTATTCTTGCCTGGAGAATCCCCATGGAAAGAGGAGCCTGGCAGGCTACAGTCCATGGGGTCACAAAGGGTCAGACACAAGTGAGTGACTAAGCACAGCACAGCTCACTAACAGGTAATCAGGACTGATATTCGGACGAAAACAATTATATTGGGGTTGTTTAGAATATTGAAATGCTTCTTCCATTTTGGTTGGTAAATACCTTGGCCCAAGCCTTCCAAATGTGCCTGTCCCCACTGTCCTTCCCCAGGGTCACCTAGGTGAGTACTTTTGGTGAATTGTTCTGGTCCCCAGCAGTGAAAGTGCGAACCCATGAACCCACCATGACTTCTGTGAGATGGCTTCAATCACCAGATGTAACCCTTGGTTCTAAACAGCCTCCAATTCTGTTGGGGGTAAGAGACAAATGTTCAGTACCTTTTTGGTCCCCTGTAAAATATCTCTACAGGTCAATATTTCCTCACATAATCTTTTTTGTATGTGGCAATTTTAGGAAATTGCATTTCTAAAGTATTGCCTGCTGCTGCTGCTGCTGCTGCTGCTGCGTCGCTTCAGTCGTGTCGGATTCTGTGCGACCCCATAGACGGAAGCTCACCAGGCTCCCCCGTCCCTGGGATTCTCCAGGCAAGAACACTGGAGTGGGTTGCCATTTCCTTCTCCAATGCATGAAAGTGAAAAATGAAAGTCAAGTCGCTCAGTCGTGTCCGACTCTTAGCGACCCCATGGACTGGAGCCTACCAGGATCCTCCATCCATGGGATTTTCCAGGCAGAAGTACTGGGGTGGGGTGCCATTGCCTTCCCCGAAAATATTGCCTACTAGTGGTTAAACATTTTTACTTTCACTTCTTCATGGACTACCAGTATCTTAATCAATTACTGTTGCAAGGGAAACATTTTTATAAATTTTGACTTTCTGCCTTACCGATGTAGAGTCAAGGTAAAATAAACCTATTATTTACTTTTATTGTAGATATTGATTTGAATTGTCTTATAGTAAGAAGGAGATCAGCCTTGGGATTTCTTTGGGACGAATGATGCTAAAGCTGAAACTCCAATATTTTGGTCACCTCATGCTAAGAGTTGACCCATTGGAGAAGACTCTGATGCTGGGAGGGATTGGGGTCAGGAGGAGAAGGGGACGACAGAGGATGAGATGGCTGGATGGCATCACTGACTCGATGGATATGAGTCTCAGTGACCTCCGGGAGTTGGTGATGGACAGGGAGGCCTGGCATGCTGCGATTCATGGGGTTGCGAAGAGTCGGACACGACTGAGTGACTGATCTGATCTGATCTGAAGATAATCTTTGCTATGTATAGGAATTTTTAGCCTATAACACAGGATGCATGCAAATTGACATTTACAATTTTTATTTGAAGAGCGCTCACTCTTCTATGATATAATTCTCCTTTTCCTTATTGATTCATCCACATCTTCATGAAAGATTCAGTGAATACTTATACATGCAAAGAACTCCAGTAGGTGCCATGAATGGTAAGATATGTCAGTCATAGCTCATGTTCTTTAGGTCAAGTGGGGTTGTCCATCATTTCCAAGGTCACCTGCATGGATTGCTAGGTCCTCTGAGACTTATAGAACCTGTGTAGCCCAGACATACTTTTTCAAAAAAATCAACTCTTCTAAAAGTATGTTGTTCTTTCTTGTATATTTGGTCATTGTCTTAATCCGTTCAACTTTCTTATTTATCGGAACTGAATGAAAGAAGACTTAATTATCTTCTTATGTATATCATCATGTTTTTTGTCTATTATCATACTTTCTCAAGCAACAATAAAAACATATCTTTTGAAAATGTTAGTAAATTGAACAAATGTTTGCTTATTATGATGTGGTAGACATTGTAATTTATTATTATATGGCAGGCACCATTATTACTACCACTTATAAATGTATGACTGAACCTCAGCCTATAGGATAATTCATCATTTTATTTTTTTTTTCAGCTTGGCATTCATTTATTCATTTCAATTTGATAAATTATTATAATACAGTTTTTAAATGAATATATGCTAGTTAATTGCAATGAAATTTAATACTTAAAATTAATTAGTGAGCCAGCATATTCCTCAAATGATGATGTTTAATATAGATAACTGCTTGCTATTTATTTATTTATTTTGGGGGGCAGGGGAAAATGGACAAAGGAGAGAATCAATGAGGGTGGAGGGAAATGGAAAGGAAAAAGGGGAGTGATGGTGGGGAGGAGTATATGTAATTTCTTAACTAATGGCTTTCTGTTTTTAATCACAAAGAACATTTTTAAAAATCATATTAAATTCATCTTATATTAGGAGGTTTGATCTGGAAATGAAAAGTTCAGGAAACTAAAAGTCCAGTTTGAGTGTCCTCCTCTTAGGCACATCTTGGTATTTTGTATTGGTAGGTCTATCTTTACAACAATATATTATTTAGGACAGGATCACATTTGTCACTTCTCCCTCCCTAATACCCAAAGTGGTACCAGACCCATAAAATAGTCAATAAACATTACAGAATGAACAAATAAGTCTATTTAAAAAAATTTTTTTAAACTCTCCTGAGTGAATTGAATTTTTTGAGGCTCATAAGTGAATATGTTTTCCTCTTTACTTTGTCTATTACAGCCAGATTGTATAAGTATGAGTGGGGTATTAAAGTCTCCCACTATTATTATGTTGTTGTATATTTCTTCTATCATACTAATTAGTGTTTGTCTTAGATATATCAATGCTCCGATGTTGGGTACATATATATTTATAATTGTTATAACTTTTTTTTGGATTGTTCCTTTAAGTCGTTATGTGTAACCTTCATTGTCTCCTTTTCAGGACCTTTATTTTAAAGTCAATTTTATCTGACATGAGTATTGCTACTCCTGTTTTCTTTTGGTCCGTATTTGCATAAAACATCTTTTTCCAGCCCTTTATTTTCAGTCAGTATATATCCCCTATTTTAAGGTGGTTCTCTTGTAGACAACATATGTAGGGGTGTAGTTTTTGTATCCATTCGACCCGTTTTAATCTTTTGGTTATCTCTTGTAGACAAGGTATGTAGGGGTCTTGTTTTGGTATCGATTCGGCCAGTCTTTGTCTGTTGATTAGGGCATTCAGCCCATTAACGTTTAAAGTAATTATTGATAAGTAAGATTTACTTTGTTGTTTGGGGTTCAAATTTATACACCCTTTTAGTGATTCCTATCTAGAGAATGTCCTTTAATTTTTGTTGGAGAAATGGTTTAGTGGTGCAAAATTCTCTCAGCTTTTACTTATCTGTGAAGCTTTTGATTTCTCCTTCATATTTGAATGAGATCTTTGCTGGATACAATAATCTGGGCTGTAAGTTATTTTCTTTCATCACTTTAATTATATCTTGCCATTCCCTCCTGGCTTGGAGAGTTTCTATTGAAAGATCAGCTGTTATCCTTATGGGAATTCCCTTGTGAGTTATTTGATGTTTTTCCCTAGCTGCTTTTAATATTTGTTCTTTATATTTAATCTTTGTTAATTTGATTAATATGTGTCTTGGGGTGTTTCGCCTTGGGTTTATCCTATTAGGGACTCTCTGGATTTCTTGAACTTGAGTGGTTATTTCCTTCTCCATTTTAGGGAAGTTTTCAACTATTATCTCCTCAAGTATTTCCTCATGATCTTTCTTTTTATCTTCTTCTTCTGGGACTCCTATGATTCGAATGTTGTAGTGCTTAATGTTGTCCTGGAGGTCTCTGAGATTGTCCTCATTTCTTTTGATTCGTTTTTCTTTTTTCTCCTCTGATTCATTTATTTCTAGGATTCTATCTTCTAATTCATTAATCCTATCTTTTGCCTCTGTTATTCTACTATTTGTTGCCTCCAGAGTGTTTTGGATCTCATTTATTGCATTATTCATTATGTGTTGACTCTTTTTTAATTTCTTCTAGTTCTTTGTTAAACCTTTCTTGCATCTTCTCAGTCCTTGTCTCCAGACTATTTAACTGTGATTCCATTTTGATTTCAAGATTTTGGATTAATTTCACTATCATTATTTGGAATTCTTTATCAGGTAGATTCCCGATTTCTTCCTCTTTGGTTTGGTTTGGTGGGCATTTATCCTGTTCCTTTAGCTGCTGGGTATTCCTCTGTCTCCTCATCTTGTAAAAATTGCCAAGTTTAGAGTGTCCTTACTATATTCTGGTAGTTTGTTGAATTCTCTTTATTGAGGCAGTTTACTGGTCTTTTCAATATCTGATCTCTGCCCTGTTACAGAGAGGGAGGAGATGAACACCCAAATCTAAGCCGGCCAGGTTCAGGCACTCGGATAGTCCTCAGAAGCACAGACTCGGTTGAGTCTATGTTTTGTGCCCTTCCCAGGTCCGAGTAGCGCAGGTGATGAAGTGTTCAGCAAGCGCAGCTGCTGCAACTTATCGCCTCCCTGCCGCGCAGTTTTCTGGATATACAACTGGCGCACCTTCTCAGGTGGATGTTGACTGTCCAGAGCCCCAAGAAGTGTAAGTTAACACAGAAACCTGCTTACAGTTTTGGAGATAATGTCTCTCTAGGGCTGTGATTGCCCGCTTGGGCTCTGGGTGCCTGTCACCAGAGTGGGAAGGCCTGCAGCCAGCTATCTCTGCACAGTCCTTTGTTCCGTAGGTAGTCCTGGTGGTGTCTTAGGTTAGGGCTGGCTTTTGATGTAGTAGATATCCGACAGTCTGGTTATTTCACTCAGGTAGCGCTAGGGATAGCCAGGCCAAATCCTTACTCAAAGCAATGCAGGCCGCGCCGCTCCTCCCAGCCCAGCCCCCGCTAGCTAATAGCAAATGCTGGTGTCCGCGCTGCTTCTCTGCAAAGGAGTTACCGCAGAGCTCGTAATCTCCTTTCAAAGACAATGAATTGTCTTTCTAAGTTCCTGATGTCCTCTGCTGGCATTCAGAAGTTGTTTTGTAGAATTTACTCAGTGTTCAAATGTTCTTTTAACGAATTTGTGGAGGAGAAAGTATTCTCCCCATCCTACTCGTCCAACATCTTAGCTCCACCCCCCCAATTCATCATTTTAAAACAACTATTGTAGCATATAAAACTTTGCCAATAAATATATCATTAAAGCTTTAGAGTGAAAATGTCTATAACTTATAGAAGTACTATTAGCCTTAAGGAGGATATTAAAGAAGACATATTCTTTCTCCTAATAGATTATTAATTTTGAAAAATAGAAATAAAGATATGAGAGGATATGAGAAGAGAGAGAATGAGCAAGAGTGAATGCATCCCTTATTTAAATATCAGACAAAGTAGACTTAAGTACAGAATATTACTAAGGATAAAAAAGAATACTACATACTTATAAAGGGGTCAATTTATGTAGAAGACAAAACAATCTATATGAAAATGTATTCAATATCAGAGCATTACAATCTATAAAACAAAATATGCCTATTTGAAAATTCTAACATATTTTTAAACTAAATTACACAATGTTAAATAATGAATGAGTCAAATAAATAAGCACAATGGAAATTTTTAAGTATTTGAATTGGATAAAATTAAAACATAGCATTTAAAAATTTGTATAATATATTTTAAGTAGTATGGTGTTCAATCTTTATGTAGGGAAAGGAAGTAAAAAATCGATGATCTAAGTTTCTACGTTTTGAAACCAGAAAAAGAAGAGCAAATTAAACACTAAGGAAGCAGTAAGAAAGAAATAATAAAACGCAAAATCAATAAAATAGAAATTAGAAAAACAATAAAAAAAAAAAGAAACTTAAACCTGGATTCTGGAGAGATCAATAGACAGAAAGATTAGGAAAAAAAATAAGGAATAAAAAGGTTCAGATCAGATCAGATCAGTCGCTCAGTCGTGTCTGACTCTTTGCGACCCCATGAACTGCAGCACGCCAGGCCTCCCTGTCCATCACCAGCTCTCGGAGGTCACTCAGACTCACATCCATCGAGTCAGTGATTCCATCCAGCCATCTCATCCTCTGTCGTCCCCTTCTCCTCCTGCCCCCAATCCCTCCCAGCATCAGAGTCTTTTCCATTGAGTCAACTCTTCGCATGAGGTGGCCAAAATACTGGAGTTTCAGCTTTAGCATCATTCCTTCCAAAGAAATCCCAGGGCTGATCTCCTTCAGAATGGACTGGTTGGATCTCCTTGCAGTCCAAGGGACTCTCAAGAGTCTTCTCCAACACCACAGTTCAAAAGCATCAATTCTTCGGCGCTCAGCCCTCTTCACAGTCCAGCTCTCACATCCATACATGACCACAGGAAAGACCATAGCCTTTGTTGGCAAAGGCTAGGTGAACCTTTGTTGGCAAAGTGATGTCTCTGCTTTTGAATACGCTATCTAGGTTGGTCATAACTTTCCTTCCAAGGAGTAAGCGTCTTTTAATTTCATGGCTGCAGTCACCATCTGCAGTGATTTGGGAGCCCAGAAAAATAAAGTCTGACACTGTTTCCACTGTTTCTCCATCTATTTCCCATGAAGTGATGGGACCAGATGCCATGATCTTCGTTTTCTGAATGTTGAGCTTTAAGCCAACCTTTTCACTCTCTACTTTCACTTTCATCAAGAGGCTTTTGAGTTCCTCTTCACTTTCTGCCATAAGGGTGGTATCATCTGCATATCTGAGGTTATTGATATTTCTCCCGGCAATCTTGATTCCAACTTGTGTTTCTTCCAGTCCAGCGTTTCTCATGATGTACTCTGCATAGAAGTTAAATAAACAGGGTGACAATATACAGCCTTGACGTACTCCTTTTCCTATTTGGAACCAGTCTGTTGTTCCATGACCAGTTCTAACTGTTGCTTCCTGACCTGCATACAGATTTCTCAAGAGGCAGATCAGGTGGTCTGGTATTCCCATCTCTCTCAGAATTTTCCACAGTTTATTGTGATCTACACAGTCAAAGGCTTTGGCATAGTCAATAAAGCAGAAATAGATGTTTTTCTGGAACTCTCTTGCTTTTTCCATGATCCAGCGGATGTTGGCAATTTGATTTCTGGTTCCTCTGCCTTTTCTAAATCCAGCTTGAACATCAGGAAGTTCACGGTTCACATATTGCTGAAGCCTGGCTTGGAGAATTTTGAGCATTACTTTACTAGCGTGTGAGATGAGTGCAATTGTGCGGTAGTTTGAGCATATTTTGGCATTGCCTTTCTTTGGGATTGGGATGAAAGCTGACAATATCATTATGGGAAAAAGTACCTCACAGTAAATTCTAGACAATAAAATAAGAAAAAAGTATTTTGAACAAATTATGGCAAAAAGTTCACTAAATTGGCAACTGGAAGAATTCTTTAAAAAAAAACAAAAATTACCAAAGTCAACCAAAAAAGAAATAACCTTGTAGAGCTATAGTTACTTGAGATACTGAATTTGTAATTAAAAGTTTTGTCTCTGCCCCTACTCTCACACACAAATTCCCACTTGGGTGACTTCAAAAATGAATACTGTCAAACATCTAAATGAGAAACAAAGCTGTGTGCATGTGTGCTAAGTCGCTTCAGTCTTGTCTGACTTTTCACAACCCCATGGATTGTAGCCCGCCAGGCTCCTCTGTCCATGGGAATTCCCAGGCAGGAAAACTGGAGTGGGCTGCTATGCCCTCCTCCAGGGCATCTTCCAGACCCAGGAGTTGAACCCACATCTCTTACATTTCCTGAACTGATAGGCGAGTTCGCCACAATACCAATTCCATACAAACTATCCCAGAATATTAAGAATAGAATGACATTTTCTCACACAATAAAAGCCAGTTTTGAGAAGTCTATAACTACCAGCATTGTTAATTGTACAAGGACTGAATTTCCTGCACCATCACTTTTCCAAGATTTTGAACAAGGAAAACATATATGTCCTTCCCCACCATTCTCTTTAAAATAAACAAGTTAAAAAGGAATAGAGATTCAAAGGAAAATCTAGCTTTATCTGCAAATTATTTGATCGTCAAACAACTACTGGAACAAATAAATGAGTTTAATGAGTTTGCAAAGTACAAAGTGAATATGCAAAAATCAATTTTATGTCTATGTCCCGACAATAAGCATTTGGAAAAGACATTTTAAAATACTATTTATAATATTATCAATGGACATGAAGTACTTGGAAATAGATGCCATAAAATATTTATGGGACTAAAATCTATAAGATATTGCTGATAGAAATTGTGGAAAGGCTAAATGAATTGTCATGCTATTATGAATTGAAGCCTATAGTGTTAAGATGGCAAATTTCCCCAAATTGATCCATATCTTTTACACAATCCAAATCAAATTTTCACTAGGGTTGTATGCGTGTGTTTGTATGTATTTATATGTGTGTGTTTTATAGAAATTGGTAAGCTGAGTCTAAAATTCATATGAAACTGCAAAGAATTTAGAATAGGCAAACTAATACAAAACAAAATGTTCATATTCACACTATCTGACTTGATACAATGTGATAATACTAAAAGAGTTGTGGTAATGGCATAAGGAGAAACATAGATTACTCTGACAGAATAGAATGCCCTCAAATAGACCATACAATGTGCTCAATTGATGTATTACAATCGTACCAAGATAATTAAACTGAGATAGAGACTCTTTTAAAAAATGGTGTGGGGCATTCATATGCATAAACAAAAAAGACACACACAAGCAACTCTATGACTTTCACACAACAGTGTTATTCTTAAGAAATGTCATCCTAAGTGAAAGAAATCATACTGTATGATTCCATGTATAAAACATTCCAGAAATGGCAAAAGTCATAAGAATGGAAGTCAGATCAGTGCTTGTGCAGAGATAGTGGGTGAGGGCAGAGGATTTACAACAAAGAAGCATAGAGCATTTTTAACTTTATGTAACTTTACGTCTCACTCCAACTATATAGAGAAATACAAAAATAGACAAAGATTTAATCTTTAATAATTGTCTCTTCCTCTAGCTTGACTTGGCAATGGGTGAGATAATTGAGATAAAATCAGTAACATTTTGAACTGAGTCCAATCCTTATAATGTTGACCTACCTTACTCATATCTAAACCATTCCTCTAGAAAAATGATTTCTGTCAACAGTTGTTGACAATTGAGATAGGCCAAAAATCTTTTGTCATTTAACCCTGACATTTAGTCTTTAGTCATCTGACTTCTTTCATTTGACAAATCTTGAACTTCTATCATGAGCCAGGTATCTTTTAAATGTCAGAGATGAGTGGTCAAAACAGAGATGACTTCCCATTGGAGCTCATGTTCTATTGTAAATAAATATAAATAAGATAAATATAATGTACAATTTCTAGATGTTAATAAGTATTAAAGATAAATGAAGAGGGGAGTGGTGGCTAGGGTGTATGAGGTGTTGCATTTTTTCATAGAGTGATAGAAAAGGCTCCTATTGAGAAAGTGACATTTGACTAAAGCTCAAAATAATATGATAGGGACTTGGTCATGTCAATATCCAGAAAAAGCTCTTTCTAGAAAGAGAGAGTAAAAAAAAAAAAAAAAAAAAAAAACTCTGAAGAAAGAGACCTAGGGTGTTAGAAGAAAAGGAACAGAACTGTTGTAACTGGAGCCAACAACATACTTACACAGAGTGGTGACAGTGAATCAGAATATATAGGTCCTTGTAAGCCACTGGAAGGCCTTGATTTTTGCCCTGAACACCATGGAGCATTTGGAGATCTTTGAACAAAGGGATGTCATAACTGGCTTTCATTTAAAAAGAATCACTCTGCCTGCTGGGTTGACATTAGAATGGAAGGAAGCAAGGGTAAAAGTAGGGAAAATGATCAGGAGGCCATTGCAATAAGCCTGGAAAGAAACGATAATAACTTGGAGAAGTGTAGTAGCACTGAATGGGATGATAAAGTGGTATATTTAAATGGTCTAGGTGACAGGATTTATAATCAAATCTAGGATGTAAAAGAGAATAGTTTCTAGAAAGAATTCCTGCAATTTAGATCTGAGCAACTGGGAGGCTGGGGTTTCCCAGGTGGCGTAGGGGTAAAGAATCCACCTGCCAGTGCAGGAGATGTAAGAGACCTGAGTTTATTCCCTGAGTCAGGAAGATTCCCTAGAATAGGAAATGACAATGTGCTCCAGTATTCTTGCCTGGAAAATTTCATGAACAGAGGATCCTGGGTCTATGGGTCTATGGGTCACAGAGATTCAGACATGACTGAGCAAATACACACACACACCCACACACGGCAATGGGACACATTGAAGGTTCCATTAAAAGCAATGAATATGATATTAAAGAGTAATGTTATTAGATTTACACTTTTGGGAGATTATTATGGAGATGGACTGGAGGGAGGGTTGGATACAACTGAGTGACTGAGTGCATGCACACACACACACACACACACACACACACACAAAACTGGGAGGCCAGAGAAGCTTCTTTGACATGTTGAATGTATAAGGTGGTACATGGTAGATAAGAAGCTCAGTTTTAAGCATGTAAAATTTGAGATGACTCTTAGACATCCAGATGGAGACAGTAGTCAGACAACTGAATATTCAAATCTACAGCTCAGGAAAGAAGTGTGGCTGGAGATTGAGATTTGAGAGTCACTAGCAAATAGATGGTATTTAAAGCCATGGGAGTCTAAATGAGTGAAAAAGAATGAGGGGTTAAGTGTGGATAGATAAGAGAAGCTGTCTGAGGACTGTATCCTGAGACACACACCCCCCCAAAAAAAAAAGATGGGGATTGGGGAGATGAGGAAAATCCACAAAAGAAACCAAGAAAGGGAAAGGCAAATGAAAAGCAGGGTGAATGTGATGTCTTCGTTAAAGAACTGCAAGTCTGAAAAATGTACAGTTGTACCTGGATCCATGAAAGTGGATCCAAAGTTATCCCTGTAGTAATGTCACTCCCACTGCTTGCATCCAGGTATGCTCTTTTTTCTTTCTTTCTTTCTTTTTTTTTTCTGAATTGATAAGAAAATGATAGAACCTCAAAGCCAGCAGGCCAGAATCGTCCAGAAGCAGCCTGTCTTGTCCATACCATTGTCTAGACCACATGATCATTACTGGCAGATAATTGCTAATAACTGAAGTAGCAAGTAAAACAAAAGAAGGAAGCAACCAAATTACACTGACAGTCTCGGTTACTTTCCCCCTTATTCCACTCTATGTGTGTGTGTGAGTCTCAGTTGTGTCTCGGACTCTGTGACAACTTAGACTGTAACCCACCAGGCTCCTCTGTTCATGGAGCTCTCCAAGCAAGAGTACCACAGTGGGTAGCCATTCCCTTCTCCAGGGAATCATCCTGACTCAGAAATGGAACCCAGGTCTCCTGCCTTGCAGGTAGATTTCACCATCTGAGCCACCAGGGGAGCCCATTTCACCCTATACTCCAGTCTTTTTCAAATATTGGTGGCAATATCAAAATCTAGATATATCCGTGCAATACATCATATTCATGAGGAAGCTGTTCTACATGCTGAATTAGGGAAAACGCTGAGCACCTCACTGGCCACATCTGTTTTCGTTTTCCAGTCAGAGCCACATGTATAACTTCTCAAGATATGTTCTTATAATACTTCTTAGTGTAACAGTGATATCAGTAATAAGCTCTGTACTTTAATAGGTTTTTCAAACAGCAAAGGGCAAAGAGACTATAGATTAGATTTTGTGGTTCTGTAATGAAATTTGGGCCCTGTGCATTTCATAGCAAGTGCTTTTCTACGGTGACTGGCTCATAACTAAAGCCAGTGTTAACTCACATATTAATCCACAGCTGGTGGGTAACTAGTGATATGCAGTCTCAGCAATATTAGTCAACTTGTTGGTTGGTGTAAGCCACAGGAACCAAAGGAACCACTTTTCCCAGGTACATTTTAACTTAGCTTCTATGTGTTTTTTCATAATATATTACTGAACACGTTACTTAATATAATTAGCTTATACTTATTCAAAACACAGATTAATCTAATATATATTTGCTCTAACTGCATGAACCATATTAGCCAAGGATATTAGAGTAATTTAATATTAGGATAGAAATTCTTATTGTATGGTATTCTTATTATATGACATTTTTTATTTCTGTCATTGTTGTAAAACATAATGAAACCCTAGTTTTTAAAAGCGTACAGTGTGTTAACGAAATTACCTTCAAAGGCAAAATAAATGGTTTGGTTTAATGTTGCTTGGTTTCTTCACTTACAATAATCAAATATATATGTGATAATTTTCTTATTTAAATATAATTTTCAAAAACTATGTTAAAGATTTTAACAGTATTTGCTGCTGCCTGGGTTTTGTTGTTGCTGCTGTTTTGCTGTGATACCTCCATCTGGGTTGCCCTGCAGTGTTGTTATGCCTGATAGAATGAAGGCATAACTCATGACTTTGGAGGTGGTCAGCCTTCAGTTTATATGCCTGCTCTGTCGCTTCATTGGTAAAGTTGCACTGGCTATTTTAACTTAATCTCATATGTATAAAGGAAGTGAAAATATATATCACCCCACTAAAATATACGAACACATACACAGATACATATATATGGATCTTTAAGAGCATGGCACATAGGCTGATTTAAGCCTCTCTTGTCTTCACACCTTCCTGCCTGCTTTCTATGTCAGACTTTATTTCTCTACCTTTAGTATATTAGTTTTCACTCATCGGTCTATCTGAATTGGTTATCTGTCCACCTCTTCTTGCTACTATCCTTCCTTTTGTCCTACCAGCCATTAGTGTGCCTATTGATTCATTTTTACTCACATCGTCTCAATTCATTTGTATATCTGTCCATGGAATCATGTATCCATTTACTTTTATGTTTTTATCTAGAGGTATACCTATTTGTTTCCACTGTATCCATGATATTACAAAAACAGGCTTTTTGTGTCACCTATTAAAACATCTTGAACACATAAAATCCAACATACGTGGATGTAGAAAAGGCTTTAATTTTTTTTCCAGTTCAAATGTCTCTATTTCTTAAATTTTTCACAGATTGTGAAAGTAAAGTAAACTGACATCATTAGTCTAGTAAGCAGCATAGGTAAGCTAGTATCAAGGATTCTCAACTCTCTAGATTGCTTTCCTTAGGTAAAGATTTTACAAAATAATTTGTGTAACTTGAACTTTCATTATTTTTTCCTAATTATTTTGAAATAGGAGCAAAGCAACATCAATTGCTGAGATGCTTTACTCCTTTACTCCAACATTAATTGCTGAGATGCTTTACTCCTTTTTGTATTCTATTCCATTGGCAGAGTAAATCACATGGTGATTTTGGCTGCAAATTCTATAATGTAAAATATATAATTTGTAAATAAAATATTAATAATGCTTATGGAAAATGTTTTTGTTTTTAGATTTAGTTGTGTATGCTCAATTCTATAATCAGCTTTTTTATTGAGGTATAGTTGATGTACAATATTATATAATTACAGATGTACAATATAGTGATTCACAATTTTTAAAGGTGAATTTGATATTCCCTTTATAGTTCTTATAAAGGATCAGCCATATTCCCTGTATTGTACTATGTATTCTTGTAGTTTTGTTTATTCTCCACCTAGTAGTTTGTACCTCTTAGTTTCCTACCCTTGTCCCTCCCTCCTTTTGTCTTCTCACTAGTAACCAATCACCAGCTTGTTCTCTGTATCCATGAATCTGTTTCTTTTTTGCTATATCCACTGCTGCTGCTGCTAAGTCGCTTCATTCGTGTCCGACTCTGTGCGACCCCAAGAAAGGCAGCCCACCAGGCTCCCCCAGTCCCTGGGATTCTCCAGGCAAGAACACTGGAGTGGGTTGCCAGTTCCTTCTCCAATGCATGAAAGTGAAAAGTGAAAGTGAAGTCGCTCAGTCATGTCTGACTCTTAGCGACCCCATGGACTGCAAATTTTAGATTCCACATATACTGTATTTGTCATTTTATGTCTGGCTTATTTTACATAATAACCTCCAGATGTATCCATGTTGTGGCAAATGGCAAACTTTCATTATTTTTGATGACTGAATTGTGTTCCATGATATATATATATAGAGAGAGACACACACACACAACACTCATATCTTCTTTATCCATTTGTCTGTTGATGGACATTTATGTGGCTTCTATATCTTGGCAATTGTATATAATGCCTCTATGAACACTGGGGTGCATGTATCTTTTGAAATTAGGGTTTTTTTTTGGATAAATATTCAGGAGTGGAATTGCTGGATCATTAGTAGTGCTATTTTCAAATTTCTATAATGAACTTGTGTTTCAGGATGCTGTGAGAAATAAATAAGTCAGTTAGTTTATTAAGGAATAAAAAGTTCACACATAACAAAATGTCTGGGGATAGAGCAGTTCTAGAGAAGGCAATGGCACCCTACTCCAGTACTCTTGCCTGGAAAATCCCATGGATGGAGGAACCTGGTAGACTGCAGTCCATGGGATTGCTAGGAGTCGGACATGACTGAGCGACTTCACTTTCACTTTTCACTTTCATGCATTGGAGAAGGAAATGGTAACCCACTCCAGAGTTCTTGCCTGGAGAATCCCAGGGACGGGGGAGCCTGGTGGACTGCCTTTCTTGGGGTCACACAGAGTCGGACACGACTGAAGCGACTTAGCAGCAGCAGCAGCAGCAGTGTTACATAATTTGGCATTTCAGTGACATGTGTAGAAACCTGAGTTCTTTCTTCTTTCCACCTTGCCACCTTTACTACATGAGTTTAACTCTGCCAGTGGTTGCAAAAGAATGCCACAATTCCAGGATAACAGAAGACAAGTTCCAGCAGGAATGTAACTTTTCTTCCTGTATGTTTCTTTCTAAGAACATAGAAAGTCAAGCTACGGGGTCTTCCAACAGGTCTTCTCACATATCTCACTGAACATATCTGAGCTATGTGCCCAATTATAAATAGATTATTGGACCAAATGGAAATATCACATCCAGCTGAGTCCATTGAGTTAGTTGGGGGAGATAGAGTTCTGAATGGAATCAGTAAGAGTTCTACTCTAAAAGGGGAAGAAACAGCAGACACCTTGGGGACCAACTGACATTGTCTGCAGCAACATGGAAGCAACATCAATTGCTGAGATGCTTTACTCCTTTTTGTATTCTATTCCATTGGCAGAGTAAATCACATGGTGATAGTTTTCAGCTGATTTGTGAAAATAATTTCATTGCTTCTAAATATTACTTAAAACAGCTTTGGATCTGTAATGGACCATTTTTAAATTTCAAAAGAATGTGCTAGATTTTTCACCTAAAGTAAATCCATTTCCTTTCTTAGTATTCGCACCAAAATAAATTTTTAACATTTTCTCTACTTTGTGTGGTGTTTAAATCAGCTCTTTAATTGTGTTGTGCTTTATATCTCTCAAAAGTAGAAAGGCTAGATATAATTATTAATGATCATACTATACAGGATTTAGAAATACATAAATTTCTTAAGAATATCACACATGAATGATGCCATAAAGATGAGGGCTACAGATGATCAGCTATAAAATCAAATGGAATATATATGGATTTTAAAGATTATATGTTTGCTATGATTAGTTTAGGTAGGGTAGCAGAAGGAATAACAGTAAAATAGAAGGGTTTCCTGTTCATTTTCAGTCATTCCATATAGATTGCTCTCTACTCAATATGTTCTTCACATTGGTCCTGTCTGAATCTTCCAGGTGAAATATTTTTATTTTCTAAGGTTCACACAGCTACCCTTATTAACTTTATTAAAGTACAAAATTTTTCTTTCCTTGTATGGAAATAATTTTCAAGTAAATTCCCTGAAGTGTATATAGTTTAAGAACACAAAACCTACTGAACTAGATTACAAAAAATTATTTGGTGAAGGTGACCTAAAATTTATTAAGCACCTACCCCACATCAGCGGAGAAGGCAATGGTAACCCACCCCAGTAGTCTTGCCTGGAAAATCCCATGGACGGAGGAGTCTGGTAGGCTGAAGTCCATGGGGTCACTAAGAGTCGGACATGACTGAATGACTTCACTTTCACTTTTCACTTTCATGCATTGGAGAAGGAAATGGCAACCCACTCCAGTGTTCTTGCCTGGAAAATCCTAGGGACCAGGGAGCCTGGTGGGCTGCTGTCTATGGGGTCGCACAGAGTTGGACATGACTGAAGTGACAGCAGCAGCAGCAAAGTAATATTTAAGCCACTGAACTGTTTTTACTATTTAGCCAAAATCTTACAAGATGGTTGGTGATTTACCTGAGCAGGTTTTGGATCATTATCTATTCCACTGAAGTGACTTTAATGGAAATACCAAAAGACTCTGTCTCATTAATTTTCTAGAACTTATCATTGATGTAATATTATCTCTTCAGAAACAAAACTTAATATTAACAAAAAATAGCAACAACAGCATCATAATGAAGACCCTATCCTAGCTTTTCTGTTTGTTAAATCTCTAGGACACTAATTTACACCATCAGTTAGTGTCTATGCATATAGAAGCTTATGGCATAAGTTTATTAAGGGAAAGTAGTAGAATCCAAGCTCTTAAAGAGATTGCAATTTATAGGAATGCAATTCAACCCAACTGATGTTCAAATACCATAGACACAGTCATTGCTAACATCATGATCCAGACTTTGGAAATTTTGGACTCTCAAGGCTCACAGTGTCCTGTGTATCATATTGAGGAAAGAGTATGGTTTCCCTAACAAGAGGTGCACCTATACTTTTGGAAGGGGCAGTCATTAATAAAAAGAGGAACAGAGCCTTGTTATGTCTGAAATGTAATTTCTGTGAAGAGTTTATCAGCATTATGGGCTTTTCTCATGAATTTTGGGAATAGTCAAATGAAATGGAGGTCTTTTTATGTTTTATTTACCACTGTTTATCACTGGTTCAGTTCAGTTCAGTCACTCAGTCATGTCTGACTCTTTGAGACCCCATGAACCACAGCATGTCAGGGACTCCCTGTCCATCACCAATTCCCGGAGTCTACCCAAACCCATGTCCATTGTGTTGGTAATGCCAGCCAACCATCTCATCCTCTGTTGTCCCCTTCTCGTCCAGCCTTCAATCTTTCCCAGCATCAGGGTCTTTTCCAGTGAATCAGCTCTCCATATAAGGTGTCCAAAGTATTGGAGTTTCAGCTTCAACATCAGTCCCTCCAATGAACACTCAGGACTAATCTCCTTTAGGATGGGACTGGTTGGATCTTCCTGCAGTCCAAGGGACTCTCAAGAGTCTTCTCCAACACCGCACTTCAAAAGCATCAATTCTTCTGTGCTCAGGTTTCTTTATAGTCCAACTCTCACATCCATACATGACTACTGGGAAAACCATAGCCTTGACTAGACACACCTTTGTTGACAAAATAATGTCTCTGCTTCTTAATATGCTTTCTGCTGCTGCTGCTAAGTTGCTTCAGTCGTGTCCAACTCTGTGCGACCCTATAGATGGCAGCCCACCAGGCTGGAATTCTCCAGGCAAGAATACTGGAGTGGGTTGCCATTTCCTTCTCCAATGCATGAAAGTGAAAAGCGAAAGTGAAGCCGCTCAGTCCTATCCAACTCGTAGCAACCCCATGAACTGCAGCCTACCAGGCTCCTCCATCCATGGGATTTTCCAGGCAAGAGTACTGGAGTGGGGTGCCATTGCCTTCTCTGAATATGCTATCTGGTTGGTCATAAGTTTCCTTCCAAGGAGTAAGCATCTTTTAATTTCATGGCTGCAATCACCATCTGCCGTGATTTTGGAGCCCCCAAAAATAAAGTCAGCCACTCTTTCCCCATCTATTTGCCAAGAAATGATGGGACCAGATGCCATGATCTTCGTTTCCTGAATGTTAAGCTTTAGGCCAACTTTTTCACTCTCCTCTTTCACTTTCATGAAGAGGCTCTTTAGTTCTTCTTCACTTTCTGCCTTAAGGGTGGTGTATTCTGCATATCTGAGGTTATTGATATTTCTCCTGGCAATCTTGATTCCAGCTTGTGCCCCTCCAGCCCAGTGTTTCTCATGATGTACTCTGCATATAAGTTAAATAAGCAGGGTGACAACATACAGCCTCAACGTACTCCTTTTCCTATTTGGAACCAGTCTGTTGGTCCATGTCCAGTTCTAACTGTTGCTTCCTGACCTGCATACAGATTTCTCAAGAGGCAGGTCAGGTGGTCTGGTATTCCCATCTCTTTCAGAAACTTTCCACAGTTTATTGTGATCCACACAGTCAAAGGCTTTGGCATAGTCAATAAAGCAGAAATACATGTTTTTCTGGAACTCTCTTGCTTTTTCGATGATCCAACGGATATTGGCAATTTGATCTCTGATTCCTCTGCCTTTTCTAAAGCCAGCTAACTATTTGCCAAAACATAATATATCAGCCTCAAAAGGAATGATGTTTATGATAAAGGGATGGAACAATACAGGGAACTCTATAATATAGTCTACATTCACCTCTCTGCTTTTGCCTCCATATGCACAAGTGGCTACCAGTCTATCAGATCAGATCAGTCGCTCAGTTGTGTCCGAATCATGTCCGACTCTTTGCAACCCCATGAATTGCAACACGCCAGGCCTCCCTGTCCATCACCAACTCCCGGAGTGCACTGAGACCCACATCCATCGAGTCAGTGATGCCATCCAGCCATCTCATCCTCTGTCGTCCCCTTCTCCTCTTGCCCTCAATCCCTCTCAGCATGAGAGTCTTCTCCAATGAGTCAACTCTTCTCATGAGGTGGCCAATGTACTGGAGTTTCAGCTTTAGCATCATTCCTTCCAAAGAAATCCCAGGGCTGATCTTCTTCAGAATGGACTGGTTGGATCTCCTTGCAGTCCAAGGACTCTCAAGAGTCTTCTCCAACACAACAGTTAAAAAGCATCAATGCTTCAGCGCTCAGCCTTCTTCACAGTCCAGCTCTCACATCCATACATGAACACAGGAAAAACCATAGCCTTGACTAGATGGACCTTTGTTGGCAAAGTAATGTCTCTGCTTTTGAATATGCTATCTAGGTTGGTCATAACTTTCCTTCCGAGGAGTAAGCGTCTTTTAATTTCATGCCTGAAGTCACCATCTGTAGTGATTTTGGAGCCCAGAAAAATAAAGTCTGACACTGTTTCCACTGTTTTCCCATCTATTTCCCATGAAGTGATGGGACCGGATGCCATGATCTTCGTTTTCTGAATGCTGAGCTTTAAGCCAACTTTTTCACTCTTCACTTTCACTTTCATCAAGAAGCTTTTTAGTTATTCTTCACTTTCTGCCATAAGGGTAGTGTCATCTGCTTATCTGAGGTTATTGATATTTCTCCCAGCAATCTTGATTTCAACTTGTGTTTCTTCCAGTCCAGCGTTTCTCATGATGTACTCTGCATATAAGTTAAATAAACAGGGTGACAATATACAGCCTTGACGTACTCCTATAGGACCATCTATCAGATCAGATCAGTCGCTCAGTCGTGTCCGACTCTTTGCGACCCCATGAACCGCAGCACGCCAGGCCTCCCTGTCCATCACCAGCTCCCGGAGGTCACTCAGACTCACACCCATCAAGCCAGTGATTCCATCCAGCCATCTCATCCTCTGTCGTCCCCTTCTCCTCCTGCCCTCAATCCCTCCCAGCATCAGAGTCTTCTCCAATGAGTCAACTCTTTGCATGAGGTGGCCAAAATACTGGAGTTTCAGCTTTAGCATCATTCCTTCCAAAGAAATCCCAGGGTTGATCTCCTTCAGAATGGACTGGTTGGATCTCCTTGCAGTCCAAGGGAATCTCAAGAGTCTTCTCCATCACCACAGTTCAAAAGCATCAATTCTTCGGCACTCAGCCTTCTTCACAGTCCAGCTCTCACATCCATACATGACCACAGGAAAGACCATAGCCTTGACTAGGCGAACCTTTGTTGGTAAAGTAATGTCTCTGCTTTTGAATATGCTATCTAGGTTGGTCATAACTTTCCTTCCAAGGAGTAAGCATCTTTTAATTTCATGGCTACAGTCACCATCTGCAGTGATTTTGGAGCCCAGAAAAAGAAAGTCTGACACTGTTTCCACTGTTTCTCCATCTATTTCCCATGTAGTGATGGGACCAGATGCCATGATCTTCGTTTTCTGAATGTTGAGCTTTAAGCCAACCTTTTCACTCTCCACTTTCACTTTCATCAAGAGGCTTTTTAGCCCCTCTTCACTTTCTGCCATAAGAGTGGTGTCATCTGCATATCTGAGGTTATTGATATTTCTCCCAGCAATCTTGATTCCAACTTGTGTTTCTTCCAGTCCAGCATTTCTCATGATGTACTCTGCATATAAGTTAAATAAACATGGTGACAATATGCAGCCTTGATGTACTCTTTTTCCTATTTGGAACCAGTCTGTTGTTCCATGACCAGTTCTAACTGTTGCTTCCTGACCTGCATACAGATTTCTCAAGAGGCAGATCAGGTGGTCTGGTATTCCCATCTCTCTCAGAATTTTCCAGAGTTTATTGTGATCTACACAGTCAAAGGCTTTGGCATAGTCAATAAAGCAGAAATAGATGTTTTTCTGGAACTCTCTTGCTTTTTCCATGATCCAGCGGATGCTGGCAATTTGATCTCTGGTTCCTCTCTGCCTTTTCTAAAACCAGCTTGAACATCAGGAAGTTCACGGTTCACATATTGCTGAAGCCTGGCTTGGAAAATTTTGAGCATTACTTTACTAGCGTGTGAGATGAGTGCAATTGTGCGGTAGTTTGAGCATATTTTGGCATTGCCTTTCTTTGGGATTGGGATGAAAGCTGACAATATCATTATGGGAAAAAGTACCTCACAGTAAATTCTAGACAATAAAATAAGAAAAAAGTATTTTGAACAAATTATGGCAAAAAGTTCACTAAATTGGCAACTGGAAGAATTCTTTAAATTCAAATGCTAAATAAAGGACAGAAACTGTATGGATCTAATAGAAGCAGAAGATATTAAGAAGAGGTGACAAGAATACACAGAAGAACTGCACAAAAAAAGATCTACATGACCCAGGTAATCACGATGGTGGGATCACTCACCTAGAGCCAGACATCCTAGAATGTGAAGTCAAGTGGGACTTAGGAAGCATCACTACGAAGACAACTAGTGGAGGTAATGGAATTTCAGTTGAGCTATTTCAAATCCTAAAAGATGATTCTGTATAAGTGCTGCACTCAATATGCCAGCAAATTTGGAAAACTCAGCAGTGGCCACAGGACTGGAAAATGTCAGTTTTCATTCCAATCCCAAAGAAAGAAAATGCCAAAGAATGCTCAAACTGCAACACAGTTGCACTCATCTCACACACTAGTAAAGTCATGCTCAGAATTCTCCAAGCCTGTCTTCAGCAATATGTGAACCGTGAACTTCCAGATGTTCAATCTGGTTTTAGGAAAGACAGAGGAACCAGAGATCAAATTGCCCACGTTGCTGGATCATGAAAAAAGCAAGAGAGTTCCAGAAAAACATCTATTTATGCTTTGTTGACTAAGCCAAAGCCTTTGATTGTGTGGATCACAGCAAACTGTGGAAAATTCTGTAAGCGATGAAAATACCAGACTACATGATCTGGCTCTTGAGAAACCTGTATGCAGATCAGGAAGAAACAGTTAGAACTCGACATGGAACAACAGACTGGTTCCAAATAGGAAAAGGAGTATGTCGAGGCTGTATATTGTCACCCTGCTTATTTAACTTAAATGCAGAGTACATCATGAGAAACATTGGGCTGGAGGAAGCACAATCTGGAATCAAGATTGCCAAGAGAAATATCAATAACCTCAGATATGCAGAAGATATCACCCTTAAGGCAGAAAGTGAAGAAGAACTAAATAGCCTCTTCATGGAAGTGAAAGAGGAGAGTGAAAAAGTTGGCTTTAAGCTCAACATTCAGAAAACTAAGATCATGGCATCCAGCTCATCACTTCATGACAAATAGATGGGGAAATAGTGGCAGATTTTATTTATTTGGGTTCCAAAATCACTGTAGACAGTGATTGCAGCCATGAAATTAAAAGACACTTACTCCTTGGAAGGAAAGTTATGACCATCCTAGACAGCATATTAAAAAGCAGTGACATTACTTTGCCAACAAAGGTCCATCTAGTCAAGGCTATGGTTTTTCCAGTATTCATGTATGAATGTGAGAGTTGGACTATAATGAAAGCCAAGTGCCAAGGAATTGATGTTTTTGAAGTTTGGTGTTGGAGAAGACTCTTGAGTCCCTTGGACTGCAAGGAGAGCCAACCAGTCCATCCTAAAGGAGATCAGTCCTGGGTGTTCATTGGAAAGACTGATGTTGAAGCTGAAACTCCAATACTTTGGCCCCCTGATGCAAAGAGCTGACTCATTGGAAAAGACCCTGATGCTGGGAAAGATTGGAGGCGGTAGAAGAAGGGGACTATATAGGATGAGATAGTTGGATGGCATCACTGACTCAATGGACATGAGTTTGTGTAAACTTTGGGAGTTGGTGCTGAACAGGGAGGCCTGGCATGCTGCAGTCCATAGGGTCCCAAAGAGTTGGACGTGACTGAGTGACTGAACTGATGTATAGGATGATGCTGTTCAGTTTTTGTTCAGTTTAATTGAGCTGTCTGGTAATGAGCATTGCTCTAGGAATAGTTGACTGGTTATAATCCAGGACTTTAATTATCCTGTCCTGCCATCTGACATGAAATGGGATTTGGGAGTAATGCCATTCAGGAGTTTGCAGTGATATCTGTGTTGCCACATAGTCAGATACAACTAGTGTCTTTGCTAGGTCTGCTGCCATAACTGATCATCCATAGCTGACTTCACAGGTTCAAAGAAGTTTAGAGCTCTAATGAGATCTAGGAGTTCACACAGCACGCAGGAATATTTACACCTGATTAAGCAGGACTAGAACCCAACTATGCAGGCTTTTAACTTGATTTCATTTTTTAAACCCCTTTGTGCATTTGATGACAGCAATATAGGTTCAAATTCCTAGGAAAATATGGAGCTAACAATCTGATTTCCAAGTCAATGATGATCTAAAACCTTAATCTTCTGCAATATTTGTCAAAACAAACAAACAGAAAAACTGTGATAATTCTTGAAAAGCAGTTAATAATCTGCATGTGTATCTGAAGAATAATTTCCATATTCAATCATGTAGATTTTATCATTCCTAAATTGTTTTGATAATGCATCAGCATTTTCATTGAAAGAATCAGTACCTGTTAAGCATACTTCTCCGAAGCCTAGTCTCAAATGGAGCAACAGATTTATCTCATGTGATCCTGTTTTATTCCATCAACAATGAGAACTGGGTTCAGACAATTAATTATTCATTTATAGAACAAACCTTCAGTATCTACTAGGTGTTAAATATGGTACCAAACATTATGGTGAATCCAGTGAGTTTTTTTTTTTTTTTTTAAGGACATGATTCTGTTGGGGAAACTAGCCCCTTCATCATTAATAGAATTTCTTGTTCTAAATGCTGAAAATTCAACAGACAAAAATGTAAATGTCAACTCTTTCCTTGCTTGAAAATACTTTGGACCATTTTTATAAGTCTTCAATGGTTTCTTTGCAAATGTATCAGATTTTTTTCCCTTTTCCAAAAGTGTTTTTACGTTTAGTTAATTTATTTTTTCAAGTTAGTTTTCTTTATGAGGTCCTTCTTTCCCTGTGGATCACAAAAAAGGCAATTCCTGTGGAGGCATGAGAATAAAGGGATCTTTAGTTATATTCAAGTAGCAAAGAGAACCTATAAAATTGATCTGAAGTAATCACCCAGCCCCTGGCAGATTGTCATTCCTCTAATCCAGTAAAAAAGAAAAAGCTTTTTATTCTTTTATTCTACAACAATCTTTAATTCTTATACTAAAGGTGTTTATGCTTTAGTTTGGGAGAAATGCACACACATTTATACTCAAATATGTATGTACCTGTTAATATATACTTACAAATAGGTATGTGTGTACATATACATAAATATACAAAGCAGAATATATTAAAATCACAGAAGGATACTGTGTTATGGATGTAAGGGGAAAAATTACTGCTTACTGGGTAGAATATGAATATCCTAGATGTTAATATCATTTGGGGGCACTCAAACTAGTTTCAAACTGTTAAAATTCAGCTCTATTAAAGATGTTGATGGGGATTAGATCCAGTAAAGGCTGTGAATTGTTTCACTATTGCTATTCTATCTACCTGAGGGACCCAGTACCTTCATGTTGCTTCTTCATTTCACTTGCAAAACCTTTTCTTGCACATTTGTTTTGTGTCAGTTGCTGTACTGGGTAGGGGAGAACAAGATCCTAATGATAGCAATGTGGTGGCAGGGTCGGATAGGGGTACCCACAGGGGAATATGGGAACAAGAAGAGAGGTGTCTTATAGGACCGATCTTTTTTTAAGCAGCACACAGTGCTGTAGACTTCTTTGGCAATCTGGTGAATTGATAACTCCGGAAATGTATGAGCCTCTTCACTGAAGAATAGATTTAGATTTGTATAATAAAGTATGTGGGAATTTAAGGGAATCAAGAATAATAAAAAACAATTGTCAAAATATTTTTAAAAACACATTTGTGCTGCTTTATTAGAACATTAAATAACAAGATCTAGCAGCAGACTTAACTACTGTAATTTTGAAGTGTAATGTGCGTAAATAATATTTAGAGATAATCTGACAAATGTGATGTGATATTAAAAATAATCTGTCATTTCTTTGGTGGGAAAATTAAAGGTACTGTTGATGTAACTGTTGTTGTTACCAACATTTGTCGCTGAAGAAATGTTAAATTTCAATGAGATTTTGATGTTTAAAGAAGTATTTTTTTGCTTATCCAAGTTCCTAAATTTCCTGAATTCTCTCTATTCAGTAACACTTCAGGGGGCCATAGGCCCCAGGCTAACAGTGCTGCACAGAAGCTCACAGTTAGTGCAATTTAGGAAGAAAATGGAGCAAATGTTCTTTCCACAGAGGCTGTGGGTATCTAGGAAAGTGACTTGCAATTCCTGAACATTCTGAAGGACCTTACTTCTTTTTTTTTTTTTTTTTTTTATTTTTGCTTAACTTTACAATATTGTATTGCTTTTACAATACATCAAGATGGATCCGCCGCCAGTATACACGTGTTCCCCATCCTGAACCCTCCTCCCTCTCCCCTCCCCACACCATCCCTCCAGGTCGTTCCAGTGCTCCAGCCCCAGGCATTTGTTATCGGGCATCGTACCTGGACTGACGACTCGTTTCAGATATAATATTATACATATTTCAATGCTATTCTCCCCAATCATCCCACCCTCTCCCGGTCCCAGAGTCCAAAAGTCTGTTCTATGCATCAGTGTCTCTTTTGCTGTCTCTTAAATAGGGTTATTTTTACCATCTTTCTAAATGCCATATATATGCGTTAGTATACTGTATTTGTGTTTTTGTTTCTGGCTTACTTCACTCTGTATAAAACTTCTTACTCCCACCCTCTATATTTAACCGTCTTGTTTGCGTTCACTTAGAAGTTTGCTCTGTGTTAGACTAGGAGCAGTGACCCCTGTTAGCTACTTTATGTGTTATCAAAACCAATGCAAATATTTTAATTATGAATGCATCTTGTCAATCTTATTGAAATACTATTTATATGTGGAAACTTCACCTGTAACGAGCCTGAGGATTAAGAATTCTCATCAGATGAACTAGGGGAAATTTTATGCACCTTCCTGAGTGATGATTAATTGTATTCAGTTACCTAATTCAATATTCTTGAGTTTTTCTATTGCCTTTTTTTAAAAAAAAAATTACTTAAGTAATTCAGACTTGTTTAAAAATTATTATTCATATATAACATGAAAAATGAAGCATAGTATAATATTAGTTATGTTATCTAAATGAAAATTCTTCATTATACACCTACCCCATGGAACTGCTAGTATTTGTTAGCTTTTTTTGTGTACATCCTTTCAGAGTAGATAGATTTTTTTTTTTTTTTGCATAAAACTTCGTTGTTTTTCAGCCCGTAAGTCCTGTCCAGCTCTTTGCAACCCTATTGACTGTAGCACACAGGTTTCCCTGTCCTTCACTATTTGTTCAAATTCATGACCGTTTAGTCAACGATCCTATCTAATCATCTCATCCTCTGACACCCTCTTCTCCTTTTGCCTTCAGTCTTTCCCAGCATCAGGATCTTTTCCAAAGAATCGGCTCCTCACATCAGGTAATCAAAGTATTGGGGCTTCAGATTCAGTATCAGTCCTTTCAATGAATATTCAGTATTCAGGGTTGATTTCCTTTAGGATTGACTGGTTTGATCTCTTTGCTGTCCAAAGAATTCCCAAGAGTCTTCTCCCGCACCATAATTCAAAAACATCAATTTTTCAGTGCTCAGCCTTCTTTATAGTTCAACTCTCACATGATTATTGGGAAAACCAAACTTTGACTATATGAACATTTGTCAGTAAAGCGATGTCTTTGCTTTTTAATACACCATCTCAGTTTGTCATAGCTTTCCTTCCAAGGAGTAAATATATTTTATATATTGTGTAAAATATATGATTGCAGTGTACAGTCTGACAATTTAATAGACTAATTGCACTGTTCATTCATTGCATCCTTAATTAGATATCTTGACATTTGCTTTATTTTTATCTTTCAGAATAAACATTATGAAACTTGTGATTGATTTCTGAATTGGGAAGATTTTTATATAACCATTGGTTGGGCTGAAATATTTTCATCAAGACAAAACTGAGCCTGAGCCCAGGAAAAGGACTTTTGAAGATCAAGTGGATTTAGAGAAGTGTTATTCAGTAGAGGGGAAAGGAGTGATAAAATACTTTATCACAAATGGGTAAAATGGGTAAAATCATAAATGGATAAAATGTAAGACAAGTGGTTAATTTTCAAGGAGATAAAATAAGGGAGTGAGGAGAAAGCAGCTGCTTCTCTATTTCATCTACTGCTCTGAAATTTTGCACAGTGAAATACCAGTGGAAAAAGGAGAATAGCTTGTCATTGGTAGACAGGTCAGATTTTTACACCTCATCAACTACGATATATTATCTCCTAGGTACCTAGGTGTTTTCCAGATTTCCTTTTTCTGACTGATACAAGTTGGAGTTGTTCTGCCCGCATTGAAAAGTAGCTAAAAGACAAATACACACACACACACACACACACACACACACACACACACACACATACACCTTTCCCCTACTTACATTTAGCAACACCTCTGTTACCAGCAACATTCAGCAAGCTATGAAGGTCAGTGAACAGCCCTGCCTACTTCATTACTGCTAAACCTTTATTTCAAGTGAAGCTAAAAAATTTACTTTAGAAAGCAAAAAAGCATATTTTCAAGAATAGGTGGATGACCATGGTGAAGTAAAAAGGAGCTTGAAAAATGTTTAGCGAGTAATGTTATGCTCCCATGCCTTTGAAATTTAAACCACAGTCACTTAATAGTGGGGCACTTAGCCAACCTGATATCAGAAATCTTAAAACCATTGCTCTTAGTCAGAAAGCCACAAACATGGGACTGTGTGTTTGTAGATCTCATTGACAGCTGTGAGCTTGGCAGCCATGGGAAATTTGTCTTTCTTGTCACTACATGATTTCAATACATTCTTTGGAAAACAGAAAATGACCATCTCTTGTGGGCAGGTAATATCTGGTGTACCTTTTTTTTGTATTGTTTTCAATTTGCCCCTAATTATTTATATTGAAAAAAAGGCTACATTTTGAATTAACCAATTATCTACTAAGAAACTTAATATGCAAATATATGCTAGGAGTAAAAGATAGTGAACTTTAAAATATAGGGTAAAAATTATGAACTATTGAGCAAGGAAGAAAAGTTGGTAAAGTTTTAGCTTGATTTTACCTTTTGTGTTAAACACAGTAGTATGTGGACCTTGTCTACTGCTGGGTGTCAGAGGAACTGAACGAGGTGACTTGGCAATGCTTGCTTTCCCACTGTGATCCTTTATTATGTGTGCATCCACTGTCTTTCTTGACTCACCTGTCTGATGACTAACATTACACTGTGACCTTCTGGAGTGAGAATGTTCTTTGGCCTTTCCATCAATACAGCCAGCCTGGCAGTATTGTTAAAAGAAATACAAAAGTAAAACAAATTCCTAAAGTGTAATAACTTTTCTCTTTGAGTTTTACACTTAGAGAGGCCAAAATGACTATGTTTGACAAAGAATCATTAAGTACTCTTAATACATGTTGTGAACCATAGGCTTATGGGAAGTGTTGGGAGCCGGTTTTTGGATTAGCGCTCCACCTGTGACAAAGGTCATGAGGAAGGAGGCTTGGCAATAACGCAAGGGCGCAAGATCAAGCCTCAGGAGCCCCTTGGAGGTTCTCGAGCATCTATTCCCAAAAAGCCAGAGTCTGCCTACTTTCTGCTTTGTGTTCTCACCTCTGACTTTACGGGGAGCTGTCTCCCACTACCTCTGTCTGAAAAAAGAGTTAACTTAGAGCTCCAGTTAATAAAAATTCCTGGGTGTGACAGGAGTGTCTTGACCTACAAACTCCTCCAAAGATTCTCTAGCCTACCTGACAGGCTTGTCCAGCCACATGTGATTACTCACAGCCTCCCAACAGTGGGAGGCACGAGATGCTCTTAACCTTCTAAAAACAGGTTCTTTAGAGAAGTTAGAAAACTATTAGCATAAGTATAGTGGGCTGATTAGAAATTGTATTGGTGAAGGGTTTTTCATTTGTTGAGCCAATGTTTGCTGCTAAGTCTCCACATTGCCTACCCTTACACACATTAATGAATATATAGAAGAAATAAGTATTAACCTTTGATGCTAATCACGTTAGACCTTAGGCTAAGTAAGTTCTTTCTTTAATTAAAACCCACCTTCACCCTATAGGAATGTAAATTTATCTGGTGGAGTCTGTTTTAAGAATAATCACCCCTGGAGAAATAAGTGTCCTGGTTGACTGACCGCTATCACAAGGAGAAGGTCATAAATTGTCAGCAGGCCCCCTGGCCAGAAGATGATGTAACACCCCTAAGACCTCTGTATACATTTGATAAAAGTCAGGGCTGCTGACCCCACGTGACTTTTGTATACCATCTCAGTGTATAAAAGTAGACCATGGAAAATAAGGAATTGGGATCAGTTCCTGGAAAGACTGGTCTCCCCGTGTTGCTCTCTCTCTCAAATTCTGGCTGAGTCTCCATCTGGAGCACAGAACCCACCATGCTTACTAATTATGCCTGGGCTTCTAAGATCGGACCGGGGAGGCCTCAGTGTCTCCTCTCCTTCGGGAGAACGGAAAGACGCCTGCGGCCTACGTAAGTGGTGCAAACTTCTTGTCTTGAAGTTTTATTGGTCCCCCGCGTAAACCAAGCTACTCGGCCTCTTTTCTCCACTGAATTTTCCTACTGAGCTATCCTCGTTCTATTATTCTATATATCTCTAATTATAACTATCGTGTCCTGACCCCCACTGATGCCGTCCTCGTTTCGAAGTCCCTGGATCAGCTGGGGCTGGTCCCCAGCAGGGAAGGATGAGTATTATCTTCTTAGCAGTAGGGACTTGATCCTCAAGTTTACCTCTGAGCACTATGAACTATTTCATCAAAATGCCCTTACATTGGAATAGTTGCTTACAAAACAAACATGTTCTCAATAAATATGATTTTAAATTAAAGATTCTATATTATTTGCATTTTATGACCAGGAAGCAATGATTCTCCAGAACTATTAGATACTGTCCAGGCTAGAATATTTTGTAATCAATAGTGGAATAAGGTGCAAAACAAACTATGTACTACTGCTCTGTCTGGCAGTCTTTTCTTTCTCTCTCTCTCTCCCTTCCCTTCTCACCCTTACAAAGGTAATCACAATGATGAGAACAAAAATATATATTGGCAATGGCTAGGAACAGATAGAATAAAAATAATGGAATTGAGACTTCTTTTCCAGATGAGCTATATTCTTACTGTGTGATCTTAGGCAATTCATATCATCTCTCTTAGCCTTACCATCCTCATTTGCAAGATGGAGATACTGAGAAATTCTGTTTGGTTATTTTTGAGATTGTTGTGAGAGTCAAACAAACAGTTGGGGTATTTATAAGGACTCAATAAACTGGAAATCATTCAATAAATATTGCTTTAAAATGGTTTATTTATTTTGTTAGTTCATTTTGAAAGAGGCTTTTTGGAATGAACAAGTATTATCAATATCAGATTCCTGTTGTATATAAGAACCATAGTGAGAATATTTCAGATACTCTCTGAGAAACAGAGGTTATTTATTCTAAGTATCTAAATTATTTTTGAGGAATGATTCATATAGAGTAAGAACTCAAATTAACAGAACTCAGTGTCCATAAAATGTAGCATCCTAGAAAACTCTATATTTACCATACTATGGAATTCAAAGTAAGAAAATTCTTAAACTCAGTTATAGTTTGAATTACACAGGCAGAATATTGAAATTTAGTTTCTGAATCCTTTACAAATTTGTTTATAAAATTTATGCAATTTTTAAAGAATGCATATGAAATATAGACAATTAAACTTATCAAAAATCCAAGAATGTAGAATTGAAAGACAATTGGACAGAAATATTGCAAGTATTCACGAATGTGAGAGACATGTTAAAATGATGGCGAGAAAATTTAAGCTGAGAATAAAAAAAATTAAAAATAATAACAAGTACCACTACTGGTTCTTACTTTATGCCAAGCACTAAGTACTTAGCCTATATTAATTCCTTTTCCTTTCACAACTACAGGTGGTAGATATCATTATTATTACCCCCTTTTATGTATGAAGAAACCAAAGCATTAAGAGGTTAAGTTGTCCAAAGCCACACAAGCAGATAGTGGAAAAGCTGGCATTCAGACCCAGGAAGCTTAGCCAACCTGCATTTGTTATGTGTCCCTTGATAAGATGGGAGGACATTTTTATCCATTTACACCTCCAGCACTGGCTTTGACAATGTACTTTAATCTTTTTCAGGTTAATAGGCCATAAAGGCTACTTTGTTGTTGCATTTATTCATATTTCCTTTATTGCTAGGGATTCTTAATAACTTTCATATATTCATTATCATTTTATGTTTTATCTTTTATGTGCAACATAATCACATTTCTTCATGTTTTTTCTACTGAGGCATTTAACTACTTTTTTCCCAAGTCTCAGGTAAGGAGGGATAATAGTTCTTTTCTATATATTATATTACATGTTTTCCCCCATATTTTGTTTATCTACATTTTATTACATTTTTCTATAGAAAAGTTTTAAGCCTATATTTATCAATCTTTTCCTTGTGGTTTCAAGCCTTCATGTCATGCTTAGAATTATTTTCCCCATCCCAGCACAGTATTGCCATATCACTTATATAACTTTAAAGTATTTTTATGACTTTACTTTGTAATTATTTACATTATTGGTACACTTAGAAATTTTGCTGGTTTAAAGAAAGGAGAAAAAATTATTTCCTGAATGTATATGTTCCCATCCAGCTTATTTTTGACCCAATACCATTTAATAAACTTTGCCACCAATTTCAAATGTTGCTTTTAACATAGAATGCAATTTCACATGCATTTTGTCATTTATGTGTAGGTTCACTGTAATTTCCATTGATACCAGTTCTTTTGCCTGAACTGAGTTGTTTTAATCACCAAACCGAGTATTGATTTTCTCCATGAGCTGCTATCTCTACTTGACATGCATGACTTTGCACATTCCTCATTCCTTTCACACTCTGGCTACTGCTTTGCTGACTGTGATGTAAGTTACACTTCCTTTGCCTGCCCCTTAAATCCAGATGTTTCTCAGAACTCATTCTACCACTTTCTTTTCAATCTGCACATTTTCCATGGGCACTCTTGACTATTCACAAAGCTTCAACATCAATAAAAATGCAACTCTAAAATGCAAGTCTCTGGCTCAAAATTATTTGCCAAGCATTAACCAGATTCCCCAAGTGTTTGTCTACATGGATGTCTCACAATCATCTTAAATTCAAAATGTTGAATATTCTTTGTCTCCTTCATGTCATTCACCCCAAACTTTCTTTTGTTCCCATATCCCTTATGCTGTCTCATGACCAGCACTACCATCTATCCACTAGACCAAGCCAGAACCCTGTGGTTAACCCTAGTCATAACCTCTTGCTTGCTTGCTGTTTAGTTAGTTAATAAGCTTTTTATGCCAATAACTACTACATTCTTTTACCTTTTGATCATGTCCCAGTCCTTAATGTCAAGCCCTGTTTTGGGCTGCCATCATCTTTTTCATGAACCACCGTAGTATACTTGACCCTTGTCAGTAAATATTCCACATTGTTTCCAAGCAGATCACTCTAAAATGCAAATATGATTATTTCACTTCATCTACATAAATGTCTCAGGGTTGGGTTGTTTTTTTTTTTTTTTAAATCTATATTAAGATAGTCTAACTTTTAAATAGTCTTTAGAAGGCCCTTCATGGTCTGGCCCTTGCATATTCCATCTCTTGCCAATGTTCTCCTTCTACGAAAAATCTGGAAATGCTGAACTTCTTTATGTTCTTCAAACATGTCCTATTCTCTGTTGTCCAGGTCTCTGCTTGGACTACCCCTGGTCTTCTTCTCCTCACTAACTGCTGTGTTTCATTCATCAGTTCTCAGCCAAGACCTGACTACTCCAGGAAGACTTCCTCCAAGTCTGCAATGCATGCTTGGTACCAGCAGATGTACTCTCATGACACCCTCTGCTGCTTAGTTTTAACAGGATGTTTTGAAAATGTCAGGCTGCTTTATATATCAAGCCAAATTTTAAAATACATAAGGGGAGGAATTTTGTTCTGATATGTTCACTACCGTATCCCTAGTACCCAGGAGCATATCTGGGTGTACAGTATTCTCCAAATATATGTGAAATAAAAAATGAAGGGTGGAGGGAGGAAAGGATGGGATAAATATATTATTTACACAATATCTTTCTCTTTATCTCACACACACATAACAAATCAGATCAGATCAAATCAGTCACTCAGCTGTGTCTGACTCTTTGCAACTCCATGAATCGCACCACGCCAGGCCTCCCTGTCCATCACCAAACCCGGAGTTCACTGAGACTCACATCCATCGAGTCAGTGATGCCATCCAGCCATCTCATCCTCTGCCATCCCCTTCTCCTCTTGCCCCCAATCCCTCCCAGCATCAGAGTCTTTTCCAATGAGTCAACTCTTTGCATGAGGTGGCCAAAATACTGGAGTTTCAGCTCTAGCATCATTCCTTCCAAAGAAATCCCAGGGCTGATCTCCTTCAGAATGGACTGGTTGGATCTTCTTACAGTCCAAGGGACTCTCAAGAGTCTTCTCCAACACCACAGTTCAAAAGCATCAATTCTTCGGTGCTCAGCCTTCTTCACAGTCCAACTCTCACATCCATACATGACCACAGGAAAAACCACAGCCTTGAATAGACAGACCTTTGTTGGCAAAGTAATGTCTCTGCTTTTGAATATGCTATCTAGGTTGGTCATAACTTTCCTTCCAAGGAGTAAGCGTCTTTTAATTTCATGGCTGCAATCACCATTTGCAGTGATTTTGGAGCCCAAAAATATAAAGTCTGACACTGTTTCCACTATTTGCCCATCTATTTCCCATGAAGTGATGGGACCAGATGCCATGATCTTCGTTTTCTGAATATTGAGCTTTAAGCCAACCTTTTCACTCTTCACTTTCACTTTCATCAAGAGGCTTTTGAGTTCCTCTTCACTTTCTGGCATAAGGGTGGTGTCATCTGCATATCTGAGGTTATTGATATTTCTCCCAGCAATCTTGATTCCAACTTGTGTTTCTTCCAGTCCAGCCTTTCTCATGATGTGTTCTGCATATAAGTTAAATAAGCAGGGTGACATTATACAGCCTTCATGAACTCCTTTTCCTATTTGGAACCAGTCTGTTGTTCCATGTCCAGTTCTAACTATTGCTTCCTGACCTGCATACAAATTTCTCAAGAGGCAGATCAGGTGGTCTAGTATTCCCATCTCTTTCAGAATTTTCCACAGTTTATTGTGCTCTACACAGTCAAAGGCTTTGGCATAGTCAATAAAGCAGAAATAGATGTTTTTCTGGAACTCTCTTGCTTTTTCGATGATCCAGCGGATGTTGGCAATTTGATCTCTGGTTCCTCTGCCTTTTCTAAAACCAGCTTGAACATCAGGAAGTTCACGGTTCACATATTGCTGAAGCCTGGCTTGGAGAATTTTGAGCATTACTTTACTAGCGTGTGAGATGAGTGCAATTGTGCGGTAGTTTGAGCATTCTTTGGCATTGCCTTTCTTTGGGATTGGGATAAATAGTGACCTTTTCCAATCTTGTGGCCACTGCTGAGTTTTCCAAATTTGCTGGCATATTGAGTGTAGCACTTTCACAGCATCATCTTTCAGGATTTGGAATAGCTCAACTGGAATTCCATCACCTGCACTAGCATCAGTAATAGATTGACCAAATACAAATCTGGGGGTGGGGGGGGGGTAGTCTGTCCATGAGCTAATAGTTTGCAATGTCGGACTCATCTTGTATTATATATGAGTTCAGTTCAGTCAGTCAGTTGTGTCCGATTCTTTGTGACCCCATGGACTGCAGCATACCAGGCCTCCCTGTCCATCATCAACTCCCAGTTTACCCAAACTCATGTCCATTGTTTCAGTGATGCCACCCAACCATCTCATCCTCTGTCGTCCCCTTCTCCTCTCACCTTCAATCTTTCCCAGCATCAGGGTCTTTTCAAATGAGTCAGCTCTTCGCATCAGATGGCCAAAGTATTGGAGTTTCAGCTTCAACATCAGTCCTATATATGCATGTGTAATCAACATTATGTTGGACATCAAATTACTAACCAATCATATTCTAAACTATTGTTCCAAAGGAAAAAGAGGAAGGACAGATTTGCAAGTGTGAAATTTCATTTGACTAAAAACAAGATGAGAATTCTTTCCCAGGAGAGAATTTTAAAATTAGTCTCAATGAACAGGTGTGTGTAACTCTACTGTTTTCAGACTGTAAAAGAACTTAATAAACATAATAAAATATGACTTTAGAACTATTTGGATCCTAGGGCAAGAAAAAGGCATTTGGAACCCACTAGAATAACCAGACTGTGAAAGGGCAATAGAAAGTGCCAGACACAGAAGTTGATCCCCACTTGAAAAACACAGATGGTTTCCTTAGCAAACTGGTTAAGGTTCATGAAGACTTTCACATTAAATACCCTGTTAGAACTTTCAAAGTGCCAGGAGTGGTTCTGATGTTCTGAGGGCAAAATGAAAAGAAAGCCCCACTCTCATCAAACTTCACATTCTTCAGTAAACAAGTCAGTCAGCCCATCATATTGTTTTGAATTGTGATAGACACTCTACAGAGGACAGAAGAAATCAGACAGAGCAATATGATGGCGATGTGGGCTCATGGCCCGTGGGGTTGGGGTAAGCCTCCTGAGCTCAGACCTCAGTGGTGAGAGAGGTGAGTTATGAGATGTGCAGTGAAATGGTTTAGCAGGAAGTGAGACCAACTGTACAACTGTAGAAGCTTTGAAGCAGGGCTTCACGGATTATCACTTGAGTGTGGATCTCTTTACAGAGTATGGTTACAGTCGTTTCTAAAAACACATTTTGTCCTTACTTAAAGATGCTGTGAATATGAACATACACACTGTTAGAATCATAGTTTAGTTGCTCCAAAGCAGTTAGTTACTCCCTCCCACACACATACACACACAATACATACTTCAATACTTGCACATAAAATCTATTAATTTCCATTAATGCATTTTTTACATCTATTAAATCTCAACTCATTTAAGAAAGAATTGTATATGATACAAAATTTCCTTCTCTTTTTTTTCTAGAATGAAAAAATCAATTGGGTTGAAGTAAGCTTATACATAATAAAAATGGAGGGACTGAAAAAGGGGAAATAAAGACATAGAATCAATTCACTGTGTTGTGTTTCCTCTAATAAATTCTTCATGAACTTTTAATGATGGTTAGCCTGAAACAGACTTTGAAATAGGATCTGGCTACCACAGATGCATTTACAAGAAAACCCAGAGGCCTCGGAAGAGGCTGTACGTGATGGAAAAGCCAGGAAACATCTGTGAGCAGGGGAGAATGGTGGGGCTGTGGCCAAGCGGCCCTGCCAACTTTCCATGTTGTCTCATGCATGCCAGTGTGAGGAATATTCTTGAACACAAAGCACACTACAGGGTTAGAATATGGCCTACTGCCAGTCCTCAAAGCTGATGTATGCCTAGAGCAAGCCCAAGTCCCACATCCCCTGTCTTGTGTGGTTAACTACCACACATGACTGGCATTTCCAAACCCTTTTGGAAACAGGATTCACACGTTCCCTTTGTATCAAAATATAGGCATTTTTTGGGTTGTATTTTGGATGATGAGGTATTGTGTGCAGTTCACAATTTGATTTCCCTGATCTCTTAGTTTCCTACTTCTGCATAAGTTGTTGTTGTTGTTTTTCCCTTTTTGCTGCCTGGTCTTAAGAGTTCCCATATACCCATATTTTTTTCTCCTCCTCAAAAAATAAAATTATCCCTGAGAAAAGACCTGGTAAATTTATTTACCCTAGGGAATAAATTTCCCTTTAAAATGTTCTTCTTGTTCTCTTCTCATGAGAGTTTCCATTGTAGTTAGTCCAACAAAGACTTTGGTGGAAGGGAAACAAAACAATCAGAACCCAGGACATTTCAATCTATATCTCTCAGGTATTATGTACACCCCCTTCATGGATCACAGCCTTGTCTTAGTGAAGGGGCTTGTATAACTCAATGAAACTATGAGCCAGGCTGTGCAGGACCACCTGAAATGGACAGGTCATAGTGGATAGTTCTGACAGAACGTGGTCTATTGGAGGAGAGAATGGCAAGTTGCTCTGCAATTCTTGCCACAAGAACCCCATAAGCAGTATGAAAAGGCAAAAAGATATGACACCAGAGGTTAAGCCCCCCAAGTCAGAAGATGTCCAATACACTATTGGAGAAGAGCAAAGAAATAGCTCCAGAAAGAATGAAGAGGTTGATCCAAAGTGGAAATGATACTTAGCTATGGATGTATCTGGTGGTGAAAGTAAAGTCTGATGCTGTAAAAAACAATATTCCTTAGGATTCTAGAATGTTAGGTCCATGCTGTTGCTGCTGCTGCTGCTAAGTTGCTTCAGTTGTGTCCGACTCTGTGCACCCCCATAGACGGCAGCCCACCAGGCTCCCCCGTCCCTGGGATTCTCCAGGCAAGAACAATGGAGTGGGTTGCCATTTCCTTCTCCAATGCATGAAAGTGAAAAGTGAAAGTGAAGTCACTCAGTCATGTCCAACTCTTGGCGACCCCATGGACTGAAGTCCACCAGGCTCCTCCGTCCATGGGATTTTCCAGGCAAGAGTACTGGACTGGGGTGCCATTGCCTTCTCCATGTTAGGTCCATAAATCAAGGTAAATTGAATGTGGTCAAGTAGATGGTAAAAGTGAACATCGAAATTTTCAGAATCAGAGAACTTAAATGGACAGGAAAGGGTGAATTTAATTCAGGTGACCATTTTATCTACTACTGAAGGCAAGAATCCCTTAGAAGAAATAGAGTAGCCCTCACAGTCGACAAAAAGAGTCCAAAATGCAGTACTTGGGTACAATCTCAAAAACAACAGAATGATCTCAGTTTGTTTCCAAGGCAAACCATTCAACATTAGAGTAATCCAAGTCTATGCCACAACCACTAATGCCAAAGAAGCTGAAGTTGATGGTTCTATGAAGACCTGCAACACCTTCTAGAAATAACACCAAAAAAAAAAAAAATGTCCTTTTCTTCCTAGGGGATTGGAATATGAAAGTAGGAAGTCAAGAGATACCTGGAATAATAGGTAAATTTAGCCTTGGAATACAAAATGAAGCAGGATAAAAGTTAACAGGGTTTTGTCAAGAAAACATGCTGGTATGGCAAATGCCCACTTCCTACAACACAAGAGATGATTCTACAAGTGGACTCTACACATGGCCACCAGATGGTCAATACTGAAATCAGATTGATTATATGCTTTGCAAACGATGATGGAGAATCTCTATACAGTCAGCAAAAACAAGATCTGAAGCTGACTATGAGGCAGATCATGAGCTCTTTATTTCAAAATTCAGGCTTAAATTGAAGAAAGTAGGGAAAACCAGTAGGTCATTCAAGTATGACCTAAATCAAATCTCTTCTGACTGTAAGTGGAGTTGATGAATAGATTCAATGGATTAGCTTTTGTAAACAGAGTCCCTAAATAACTATGAATGGAAGTTCATAACATGGCACAGGAGACAGTGACCAAAACCATCCCAAAGAAAATGAGATGCAAGAGCGCAAGGAGGTTGTATGAGGAGGCCTTACAAATAGCTGAGAAAAGAAGAGAAGTGAAAGGCAAAGGAGAATGGGAAAGATTTACCCAACTGAGTGTAGAATTCCAGAAAATATCAAGGAGAGATTAGAAAGCCTTCTAGAAACAGTGCAAAGTAATAGAAGAAAGCAATAGGAAGGGAAAGACTAGATATCTCTTCAAGAAAATCAGAGACATCAAGGGAATATTTCCTATAAGGAAGGATCAGTAAGGACCTAACAGAGGCAGAAGAGATTAAGAAGAGGTGGCAGGAATATACAGAATAACTATACAAAAAGTCTTTTAATGAACTGCATAACCAAAATGTTGTGGTTACTCACCTAGAGCCAGACATCCTGGAGTGTATAGTCAAGTGGGCCTTAGGAAGCATTACTACAATAAAACTACTACAGGTGTTGAAATTCCAGCTGAGCAGTTTAAAACCCTAAATGATAATGCTGTTACAGTGCTGCACTCAGTTCAGTTCAGTTCAGTCGCTCAGTCGTGTCTGACTCTTTGAGACCCCATGAACTGCAGCATGCCAGTCCTCCCTGTCCATCACCAACTGCCGGAGTTTACCCAAACCCATGTCCATTGAATCAGTGATGCCATCCAACCATCTCATCCCCTGTCATCCCCTTTTCTTCCTGCCCCCAACCCCTCCCAGCATCAGGGACTTTTCAAATGAGTCAGTTCTTCACATCAGGTGGCCAAAGTATTGGAGTTTCAGCTTCAACATCAGTCCTTCCAATGAACATCCAGGACTGATCTCCTTTAGGATGGACTGGTTGGATCTCCTTGCAGTCCAAGGGACTCTCAAGAGTCTTCTCCAACACCACAGTTCAAAAGCATCAATTCTTTGGTTTTCAACTTTCTTTATAGTCCAACTCTCATATCCATATATGACTACTGGAAAAACTATAGCCTTGACTAGATGGACCTTTGTTGACAAAGTAATGTCTCTGCTTTTTAATATACAGTCTAGGTTGGCCATAACTTTCCTTCCAAGGAGTAAGCATCTTTTAATTTCATGGCTGCAATCACCATCTGCAGTGATTTTAGAGCCAAGAAAAATAAAGTTTGACACTGTTTCCACTGTTTAACCATCTATTTGCCCTGAAGTGATGGGACCGGATGCCATGATCTTAGTTTTCTGAGTGTTGAACTTTAAGACAGCTTTTTCATTCTCCTCTTTCACTTTCATCAAGAGGCTCTTTAGTTTTTCTTCACTTTCCACCAAAAGGGTGGTGTCATCTGCATATCTGAGGTTATGGATATTTTTCCTGGCAATCTTGATTCCAGCTTGTGCTTCTTCCAGCCCAACATTTCTCATGATGTAGAAAGGGAAAAAGTGGAAACAGTGACATATTTAATTTTCCTTCGCTCTAAAATAACTGAAGATGGTGATTACAGCTTGAAAAAAAAGACACTTGCTCCTTGGAAGGACAGATGTGACAAATCTATATGGTGTATTAAAAAGCAGAGACATCACCTTGCCCACAAAGGTCTGAATAGTCAAAGTTATGGTTTTTCCAGTAGTCATGAATAGATGTGAGAGTTGGACCATAAACAAGGCTGAGCTCGGAAGAAGTGATGCTCTCAAATTATGGCACTCCAGAAGACTCTTGAGAATCCCTTGGACTACAAGGAGATCAAACCAGTCAATCTTAAACAAATCAATCCTGAATATTGAAAGGACTGATGCTGTAGTTGAAGCTGCAATATTTAAACTACCTAATGTGAAGTGCTGACTCATTGGAAAAGACTCTGATGCTAGGAAAGACTGAATGCAAAAGTAGAAGGGATTGATGACAGTGGATGAGATGGTTACATATCATCACTGACTCAGATGGACCTGAATTTGAGCAAACTCTGGGAGATAGTAAAGGACAGGAAAGGCTGGCATTGTGCAGTCGATAGGGTCATAAAGAATCTGAAACAATTCAACAAAAACAACAACTTATGTATACATGGAAAGTAAATTTTATAGATTTGTTTAGGTAATACCAGTCTAGTCGCTAAGTTTTGTCTGACTCTTGCGACTCCATGGATTGTAGCCTGCCAGGCTCCCTGTCCATGGGATTCTCCAGGTAAGAATATTGGAGTGGGTTGCCATTTCCTTCTCCAGCAGATCTTCCCAACCCAGGAATAAAACCCAGGTCTTCTGAATTGCAGGCAGATTCTTTACTGACTGAGCTACAAGGGAACATCAGTTCAGTTCAGTTCAGTTCAGTTGCTCAGTCGTGTCCGACTCTTCACAACCCCATGAATTGCAGCACACCAGGCCTCCCTGTCCATCACCAACTCCTGGAGTTCACTCAGACTCACGTCCATTGAGTCAGTGATGCCATCCAGCCATCTCATCCTCTGTCGTCCCCTTCTTCTCCTGCCCCCAGTCCCTCCCAGCATCAGAGTCTTTTCCAATGAGTCAACTCTTCGCATGAGGTGGCCAAAGTATTGGGTTTCAGCTTCAGCATCATTCCCTCCAAAGAAATCCCAGGGCTCATCTCCTTCAGAAAGGACTGGTTGGATCTCCTTGCAGTTCAAAGGACTCTCAAGAGTCTTCTCCAACAACACAGTTCAAAAGCATCAATTCTTGGGCGCTCAGCCTTCTTCACAGTCCAACTCTCACATCCATACATGACCACAGGAAAAACCATAGCCTTGACTTGATGGACCTTTGTTGGCAAAATAATGCCTCTGCTTTTGAATATGCTATCGAGGTTGGTCATAACCTTCCTTCCAAGAAGTAAGCGTCTTTTAATTTCATGGCTGCAGTCACCATCTGTAGTGATTTTGGATCCCCCCAAAATAAAGTCTGACACTGTTTCCCCATCTATTTCCCATGAAGTGATGAGAGTGGATGCCATGATCTTTGTTTTCTGAATGTTGAGCTTTAAGCCAACTTTCACTCTCCACTTTCACTTTCTTCAAGAGGCTTTTTAGCTCCTCCTCACTTTCTGCCATAAGGGTGGTGTCATCTGCATATTTGAGGTTATTGATATTTCTCCCGGCAATCTTGATTCCAGCTTGTGTTTCTTCCAGTCCAGCGTTTCTTATGATGTACTTACTCTGCATATGAGTTAAATAAGCAGGGTGATAATATACAGCCTTGACGTTCTCCTTTTCCTATTTGGAACCAGTCTGTTGTTCCATGTCCAGTTCTAACTGTTGCTTCCTGACCTGATACAGATTTCTCAAGAGGCAGATCAGGTGGTCTGATATTCCCATCTCTTTCAGAATTTTACACAGTTTATTGTGATCCACACAGTCAAAGGCTTTCGCATAGTCAATAAAGCAGAAATAGATTATTTTCTGGAACTCTCTTGCTTTTTCCATGATCCAGCAGATGTTGGCAATTTGATCTCTGGTTCCTCTGCCTTTTCTAAAACCAGCTTGAACATCAGGAAGTTCACAGTTCAGGCAAATGCAAATTCCATACACACATTACTAGAATTTAAATATTTCTAGGGAATTCCCTGATAGTCCAGCTATTAGAAGCTCCATGCTTCTACTGCTGAGAGTCTGGGTTAGATCTCTGATTGGGGAACTAAAATACCACAAGTTACATGTTTTAGTCAAAAATAGTAATAAAAATTAAAACAAAATTTCCAGTTCAATCTCAGGTGCCTTGAGTTTTAGAAAATATTTGTATACATTCACCCCAAATACCTTTTCTGTCTAGCTGTTCTGCTCCTCAAGAAAATTCCCTCAGTCCATTTTCCTTTCTTCCTTCCTTCCTCTCTCTCTCTCTCTCTCTCTCACCCATTCCCACTTTCTAGTATTTCTTAAAAACCTGCTATGATCTAGATGCTGCACTAAATGCTGAGAGTATCAATAAAAATAAGGTGCAGGTGCAGGCTAGAGAAGAGTGCTGAAAAGTAACCAAATGAATTTAGTAAAAGTAGATTTTTTATTAGAAATATGAAAAAAGAACTCTGAGGATAAAGTGTATGACTCTGGGAGATTCAACAATATTATACAAAGAAAGGACTATTAGGTGCGGCTCTTGAAGGCTGATTAGAAAGTCCTATTTGGAAAACAGAGGAATAGCAAATCAGATAATAGAGAAAATGTGTGTAAAGCAGTAGGCACTTTAATATCAATGGTAATGCCCATGGAAAAGCATATGACCCCTGCAGTCAGGGGTAGAGTGTTTGACACCGGAGTAGGAGACAAAGCTGGAAAATGAAAGTTAGGTCACGTACTTAACTTGTCAGCAATAGTCATTGCGCCCTTCCAACATGTTGATTGCAAATAACCCATTTTCTGAACTCTTCTTTCAGTCCTGAGACAGATTGCATGGCTTCCTGGCTTTTCAACCGTATTAATGGTTGGTCCTGCCCTCTCATCCATTGGACCTCTAACTGTTGATGCACCAAGGTTCAGCCCTTCAACCCTTCTCCCCTGGTGTTTTTTAATTCTCTATCGTGAGAGACTCCTTTGCAAACTCTTTGAAATCTCCTTCATGAGCACCAAACTATCGAGTTTCAATTCCCAACCTTTTCATGTATTAGCTGAGAGAGCTTTCTCCTTCTGTTGCCTTATCTGTAAAATAAAGATAGTAACAGGACCTGTCTCAGAGGGTAATTGGGAGTCTGAAATAATTTAAGATGTGTGCAGAAAACAGTCAGTGGAGCAGGCCTGGCTGCTTATCTTTAGAAAGGCTTTTGACGAGGTTAAACTTGGGCTGGCGTTTGGGGACCCGATTCTGGGAGGGTTCCTAACCGCCTAACTGATAAGGATGCCTCACTGCACCTAAATTGCTCATGAAAACAATATGGTTTTTCTGAACACCTGCTTTTCCTCTGGGAGTCTGGAATTTTGGCAGATGCCAGGAACAGGCTACCTATGTTATCACCGTCTAATAAAAATCCTGGGCACTAATAACTAAGTCTCTAATAACCTTCGCTGTTTGTCACTATATCACGGAGGTTACCAGTCGAAGCTGGAGGAACGGAGCACTGAGAGGACTCTGTGCCTGGTTTCACTTAGATTTCACCCAGTGTGCCTTTTCCCTTTGTTGCTTTTGCTTTGTATGCTCCTGATGTAGTAAACCACAGCTGTGATTATGTCCATATGCTGAACTCTGTGAGTCCTCCTAGCAAATCACAGAACCTAGGGTAACCTTGGAGACCATCCAGTATAGCATGTAAGAAGCATTTAGCTGAGTCTTGTACATATGGTAAGCATGTAATAAGCCACTAGCTGTTTGGGGGATCGACCCTCTTTCCTAAGGTGAGCCCTTTCTGGCTGTAAGTTTCACCTGCATGCTTATGGTTAACAAGTTTATATCAGCAGTTTAACACTGTCCCTAACTCCAGATTCAAATATCAAATTTCCTGCATAGTGCTCCATTTAAGTTTTTTAAACTGAACATGCGCGCACGCGCACACACACACACACACACACACACACACACACACGACTCTGAATTTCTTCTCCAAAAACATGTGACCCTGAACAAGACAGTTAAAATCACTACCATTCACTCCACTGTTGAAGTCTGCACTGTTTTCTCTCTTCTTCACTCTACAACTAATCTATGAGTGAGCCTTGCTTGACTTACTTCCAAAAAGAAGTCTCAAATCTTACATCAGTTCAGTTCAGTTCAGTTGCTCAGTCGTGTCCGACTCTTTGCAACCCATGAACTGCAGCACCCCGGCCTCCCTATCCATCACCAACTCCCAGAGTTCACTCAAACTCACGTCCATTGAGTTGCCAGCCAGCAACTCGATGATGCCATCCAGCCATCTCATCCTCTATCATCCCTTTCTCCTCCTGCCCCCAATCCCTCCCAGCATCAAAGTCTTTTCCAATGAGTCAACTCTTCGCATCAGGTGGCCGAAGAACTGGAGTTTCAGCTTTAGCATCATTCCCTCCAAAGAAATCCCAGGGCTGATCTCCTTCAGAATGGACTGGTTGAATCTCCTTGCAGTCCAAGGGACTTGCAAGAGTCTTCTCCAACACCACAGTTCAAAAGCATCAATTCTTCAGCGCTCAGCCTTATTCACAGTCCAACTCTCACATCCATACATGACCACAGGAAAGACCATAGCCTTGACTAGATGGACCTTTGTTGGCAAAGTAATGTCTCTGCTTTTGAATATGCTATCTAGGTTGGTCATAACTTTCCTTCCAAAGAGTAAGCCATCTTTTAATTTCATGGCTGCAGTCACCATCTGCAGTAATTTTGGAGCCCCCAAAATAAAATCTGACACTGTTTCCACTGTTTCCTCATCTATTTCCCATGAAGTGATGGGACCAGATGCCATGATCTTAGTTTTCTGAATGTTGAGCTTTAAGCCATCTTTTTCACTCTCCTCTTTCACTTTCATCAAGAGGCTTTTTAGTTCCTCTTCACTTTCTGCCATAAGGTCATCAAATCATCGTTTTCTCTTCCTGACCCTTGGTAGGAACACTCTAACCTGTCTCCTTGCCTTCATGCTGACTCACTGCAGAGCAGCCATTATAATTTATTTAAATCCAAAAAATAACATTGCTACACTACTTAAAACCTTTTGACATCTTCCCATGTCAATTAGAGAATGACTGAGACTTCATGCCATGAACTATAAGGCCCCTGTATGACTCCCTGTTCCCTTGGCTCACTAGAGCTTCCTTTCTCTTCCTCCAACATGCCATACTCACTTCTCCTGAGCATCTCTGTCCTGGAGCACATTTACTCCAGATTTTCTCTTTGCTTCCCCATCTCATGAGTTACTCTCAGACAGATCATCACTCTTTCTAGTCAGTGATGGTTTTATTTCGATCAACTGGCACTACCATAATTTTCCTTTGTTTACTCTTTTATTCTTAAAATGGTCCCCAAAGCATTAAAATTAGTCTCTGATTTATCCCTCCTATAAAGCAACTCATTTGGAAATATTACTGCTTTTCTTTCTTCTCATGGTAAGCTATTTAATTCTAAATGATATGTATTATCCATTTTATCATTTAACAATTTTGGTCATATCTGTTTACTTACCATTTTGAAAGCTAGAGTTTTGTTTCATTTGCATCACTCTTAATTTTCCCTCATTTCTAACTCCCAAAGTTGGTAATTGTATTAACTTCTACTGTTTGCTTTTAAACTTTGAATAATGTACAAAATTTTCAATGCCCTCTCCCATCAACCTTGGACAATATTTCCTGAGTCTCCACCATGATAAATGATGGTATTTGTTTTCTTGCTCTCCTCTCCACATACACTAATGACCTCCCAATTTCTACTATGTGAACAATTTTTTATTTATGTTATCAGCACTTATAACATTGAGATACTATTCTGAAGCCATATTTTTTTTTCCTGTGCTGTTATGTTTGTGTTTTAAAAGCCAACTATGGAGGAAGTAAAAGAAAAGACTTCAGATTCTTCTCTTTTTCCTTCCTCTTATCAAAATATGCTCCCCCCCCAAATTATTTGATCACTCATTCAGACTAAAATGGAAATGGCATTAAATCTGTTATATACATGAGGAGTGAAGATTTATTGGCTGAATTCACATTCAAATCATATTTTTTTAATTTAAAATCACTCATATAAATTTCTTGTATCCAGATTATGTTAGAGTTAAGACTTTTTATAATTTAGAAGGCTTGCACACAATATATATTCTAAATCACATAGCTCTTCCAGTAAGAATTGAGGCAAAACCATGTAATAAAAAAAATTCTTCAATAAAATGTATGAATAATTATGCTAAGTAATATAAACAGAGACTATAAATATCTTTACATCAGTTCAGTTCAGACTTTTTTGCCCAATGAATATACACTCATTAGCAATCTTTTTTCAATTTTTAGAGCATTTTGGTTGATGAAACCATAGATATAAGATTGTGCAACAACATAAGTGACCATTTGTTAATGTGTAAAAGTAACTTGCACTTAGTTTCTCTTTTACTTGTTTTTATTTTTACATGATATGAATTTGTACCATGCACTTTCATGTATGCTACTGTAAGCCCTTTAGCTTTAGAAGAGCTAGTTAGCATTATTGATTGTTCTGTCCACCAACATTTTGTCTTTGGTTGAATTTATGTATACTACAATGATATAACAACAATAGGCTAAACTGATGGGTTGTTAATTTAGTAAGTTGATTGAGTAAATTTCTTTACGTTGAGATATAGAATGTGAACTTTACCTGTTTTTTCACATTTAATTTTTCCAGTTGAATTTGGTTGAATGGGAAGTGAAATCATATAAAAGGCTGCCTCTTATTTATATTTCTGGAACATTATAGCCAACATAATTTATGGTTAATCACTCAGGCTCTAGAGTCAGAGATTAAATTATTCATTTAATCTCATTTCACATCTTGGGAAAATTAATTCTCCAAGAATCAACTCTGTTATTTAAAAAAAAAAAAAAGTGATGATATTCATTTTATCTTGTAGGTTGCTATAAGGAAAAATTTAGTCATAGCTTATAAAGTGTTTACAGTAGTTCCTAGAAGGGGCTATATTTTGTTTTTACTGTTTAAAACACATCATCCTCTAATGATTTTGACATATGTGTCTTCATGAAAAAGCAAGCCAACAGCATGTTATTTATGATACTACCTGGGAATTTGTGTATAGTTGCCTACATTTGTTCCAAAATATTAATGTGTTTTGGTCAACCAAATCAGAATATGAGTTCTAATTTGAATGAATATCATTGTGATGGAGAATCTGAATTCTAATAGATAAAGTATAGAATAAATATGTTGGCCAGCTTTCGCTGCATACTAAGCCACTTCAAAAGTTAGTGACTTAAAAGAAAAGTTATTCATTTAGGTTTTATCTTATTTGCCAGCAGTTTGAGCTATGCTTGGCCTTCTTGTTCTTCTGATCTCGTTTAGACTCATTCATTAGCCTACAGTCAACTCTCAGGTTGACTGGCGGCAAGTTGGTCTACAGTGGCTTCAGCTGGTACAGTTCATCTTCACTCCACTTTGTCTCTCATCATAGAACACACAAGTCTAGACTTGTTGATGGCAGTTGAAAAACAGTAAAAATGAACAACGCCTCATGAGGCTTTGACTCAGAACTGGTATAATGACATGCTACTGCCCAAAGCTCAGCAAAATTTCAATCCAGACTCAATGGAAAGAAATGAACTCCATCTGTTAATGGGAAATCTTACAAACTTACATTGCAAAAAAATATGGCTATAGGGACAGGGGAGATTTGGGGTTATTTTTACTGTTGATGTGAATACATATGTTGTTGTTCAGCCATTCATTTGTGCCTGACTCTGCAACTTCATGGACTGCAGCATGCCAAGCTTCCCTGTCCTTCACTATCTCCTGGAGTTTGCTCAAAATTATATCCATTGAGTCCATGATGCCATCCAACCGTCTCATCCTCTATCACCCTTTCTCCTCCTGCTTTCAGCATCAGGGTCTTTTCCAATGAGTCAGTTCTCATCGAGTGGCCAAAGTATTAGAGCTTCAGCATCATTCCTTCTAATGAATATTCAGGGTTGATTTCCTTTAGGATTGACTGGTTTGATCTCCTTACTGTCCAAGGAAACTAAAATCTCTAAACATTGAATATTAACATCAGGAGAATAAAAATGATTCATGTGGAGCAATGAAGAAAAATCAATGGTAAGAATAATGACTTGGTATGTGAAAAATATGTAAATGAAAAACTGAAGATTAAAAATGACTGCATTAATCTATACTTCCCCTGTGTATTACTAGGAAGGAAGATCAAATGAAGACAATGATTTATCTAACCTGACTCAGCAGAAATGCAGTCCTCTGCATGTATATGGGTAAAATTTCTGAACAAAAATAAGCTATACCCAATTTAGTGTAATATGGAAAATATTTTTATGAAAAGAATTCTTGTTAAGTTTCACTTTCACAATTTTAGACTAATGCATCCTAGTAAAGATGTTACACGTTAACTAACATTTGTTTTACATTATCTTTTAAAATTAAAACATTTCAATCTCATATTTCAAATCTAAAAATTTCTGAACAGCAGAGACTACGTAGTGATTTAGAGTGAAATTAACATGTAACAAAAAAAAGGATCCTTCTTTACTGTTGATTTAGTTGCATCTCTGAGCATAATTTCCTATGAATAGCTTATTTTTAATACCGGGCACATTGGCATTTCCTAAATGAATAAGAAAATCTCTCTCTGATATGGGTTTGATGTTTCTTAGAGAGTCATAGGGGTAGATTCATTTGGGAAGGACATTTGCAAAGCTCTTGAATACATTCCTGCTATATTTTCTACTGTAGATAAATTTAATGCTGAAAATTGATCTTGACTAGTGTTCGTGACTCTAGACCTGATATACACATTTAAGATAATGCAAAGATTCAGAGAAAAATTCTTATATGTTGGTTGCATTTCCTACTCAATTGCAGTTCCTCTCTTAATTTTAGTAAGAAAGTCAGTTGCTTGTTTTAACTTTCCTTATACAAACTCTAGAAACTACTCACATAAAGAGTTAATTTTTAATATTTGCCTCTTCTAAACTTCCTGCTTATAGTCTTACTTGGTGATCTAGGTCAACTTATCTCAGATACACCCAGTTTAGTTTTTTCTTACCAGTCACCTCATTCATTCATTCAGCTGTTCAGTCCAATAAATGGTTTCATTATTTCTCAAATATTTTTAACTATTGTGCCCCTTTAAAATATAAATTATGTGTGCATAGATGAAATCATATAAGGAAAGACAATTTAGAAATGCCCTCTCTTCCCCAAAACTGGGGTTCTGACCCCATTGCAAAAATGATGATTATAATCTGCTGGATGACAGGCAAGTTTGCTGAGTTGTCCAGGTCAGAACTAGTGCAGAATTGCCAGGAAAGCAGGAAGCAGTCATCTGGGGCAGGCAGACAGCTGTGCATATCTATGGGTAGCAGGCATGGAGAAAGGGTCAATTGTTAGTAGCCTGATTGTTGGCAGTGGCATGTGGCCTGAAGAACAGGTGGTTGTGTCTGAAGGGCTGGAGGAAACAACACTTCAAACCCAGCAGAGCTGAGGCTGATGGTCAGGGGTTCATAGGGAGACACTGGGGTGCTTGTTGTCAGCAATAGGCCTCACACTGGCAGTAGGCACTGTGCCCCAACCTGGGCTACAAGATGGCTACTGGACTGTACACTCTGAGTGTGCAGTTGGGACAGAATGACACTGGATATGTACAAACACACACATACACACACACACCATGAAGGATTGTATAGCGTGAGCAAAAAGCAGCACTCCAAAATCAAGGAAGAGAGGCCCCTATCAATCAACAAAGGGGTACCCTCTATCAACAAAGCTTAGCATCATGCTCATAATAAAGGGGAAACGCTTAGAGTCCAGATCCTTATGTGGGGCAGGTAGGAGGGAGTGAATGTGGGGCTGAGAGGTGGAGAATAAACAGAACTGTCCTAGGCTCCTCCTTTAGCTACTCAGCTACCAGCTACACCCTCACAGGCATGCTTCAACCCGTGTAAAACAGTAAGACAAGGCTAATTGTACAACTAGACCATACTTTGATAAGAAATAAACCCCTGCAATTCAGTGGTTTGGGCCTCCCTGGTGGCTCAATAGTAAAGAGCCCACCTGCAGTGCAGGAGACAGGCTTTGATCCCTGGGTCAGGAAGAGCCAGTGGAGAAGGAAATGGCAACCCACTCCAATAATCTTACCTGGAAAATTCCATGGACAGAGGAGTCTTGCAGGCTACAGCCCATGGGGTTGCAAAAGATTTGGACATGAGTTAGTGACTTAACATCAACCAGCGGTTTGTCAAAAATAACATTTTTTTCTTACTTGTGTTTTTCTTCTACTTTCTTCATGCTGTGAATCAGGAAGTTGGGTTGCTTCCTCTTAGAACTCCAAGAGCCATGTGTTTTTGTTTGTTTCCAATTATGGAGAGGCACAGAAAGAGGCAGAGGGAGAAACATTCATTCTTAACTACAGCAGTGCAAGTGCCACAGCCCTACGTCCCTCCGTTTCATGTTCCATTGCAAGAACTTACCACACGACCACGCCTAGAAGCCTTGGGGCCGGGAACATGTAAGAAAAATCTAGATGTTTGGTGAGAACCACTAGTCTCTTTCACAATTTGTCAAGTATATGAACATAAATTATTTTAATGCTTCATAATGCCCAAGAAATTGATCAAGTGAAATAAAGACTGAGAGCTGTGAACATAAGGGTGTGTATAATTCTGGTATTTCCACAACATGAAAACTTTGTTGTTTAGTTCAAGACAATAAAGTTTTGTTTGTTGTTGTTGTTGTTTTAATTCTACTTAGGGCTTTTTAGTTCCCCTGAGCTGTTATTTATTGCAAATCATTTCGCAGAAGTGTGTCATTAAATGAGGCTTACTCATTTGTAGCCAAGACAAAAAAAAAAAAAATAGGACTCAGCCTTTTCTACTTAAACAAGATGACAACAGGAAATAATTTGTGTAACTTGCAAAAATAAAAAGAGAATGAATTTAAAATCAACTGTAGTTCATGTAATAAATATTCATTTCAAACTGTATTCTAATAAAGCCACGTGTAAGCAGAGAGATGCTAATAAGAACCAGCTTAAAATAAAGAAAGATGTTTGCATCTTCTGCGTTTGCTGTACGGTTATCCTGAGTGAACCTCTCTACTGACTTTTGCCCCACCGAATCATCAGTTCACACTTTACTAACAGTAGGCTGAACATGTTCAACAGACTTGGTGCCCACTGGAGAAATACAGACCAATGTTTTAAAATCTTTAAAGCATTCAAGTTACAGTAGGAGAGCATCTAAAAATATAAAAGTCAACATAATAAATGAATCTAAAAAATAACTAGGACTATACATACTGAATGCAATACTGCTTATAAAGATAATAAAATTATGGGTGTTTTCCCCTTCTTGTTATTTTCTGTATTTCTAAAATATATTTGTTTATAATTTTATATAATAAACATATAGTTTTATAATTGGAAAAAAATGATAAGGAGATCAGTCAAGATGGTGGAGTAGAAAACCTTAAGTTTACCTCCTCTCATGAAAACACCAAAAATCATAATTATTTGCAGAACAGTGATCAATAAAAAAGGCCAGAACATCCTAGAAAGATAAACACTAACAATGAAATATCAGATAAATTAAGGAACAATTATATATATATAATGAAATATATATTTTTCATGGTATTCAGCCATAAAAAAACAATGAAATTTTGGCACTTGCAACAGCATGGATGGAGTTGAATGGTAATATGCTAAGTGAAATAAGTCAGAGAAAGACATATACTTCAATTATATGTGAAATATAAAAATACAACACAGTAAATATAATGAAAAGATGCAAACTCATAGAGAACAAATCTAGGGTTTACCAGTGTAACTAATATTATACATCAACTGTACTGCCTCTTGATAAATCTGTATGCAGGTCAGAAAGCAATAGTTAGAACTGAACACGGAATAGACTGGTTCAAAATAGGGAAAGGAGCACATCAAGGCTGTATATTGTCACCTGCTTATTTAACTTATATGCAGAGTACATCATGAGGAACTCTGGGCTGTATGAAGCACAAGCTGGAATCAAGATTGCCAGGAGACATATCAATAACCTCAGATATGCAGGTGACACCACCCTTATGACATAAGTGAAGAAGGACTAAAGAGCCTCTTGATGAAAGTGAAAGAGGAGAGTAAAAATGTTGGCTTAAAACAACATTCAGAAAACTAAAATCATGGCATCCAGTCCCATGACTTCATGGCAAATAGATGGGTAAACAGTGAAAACAGTGAGAGACTTTATTTATTTTGGGCTCCAAAAATCACTGCAGATGGTGACTGCAGCCATGAAATTCAAAGATACTTGCTACATGGAAGAAAAGCTATGACCAACCTAGTTGGCATATTAAAAATCAGAGACATTACTTTGCCAACAAAGGTCCATCTAGTCAAAGCTATTGTTTTTCCAGTAGTCATGTATGGATGTGAGAGTTGGACTATAAAGAAAACTGAGCACCAAAGAATTGATGCTTTTAAAGTTTGGTGTTGGAGAAGACTCTTGAGACTCCCTTGGACTGTGAGGAGATCCAGTCAGTCCATCCTAAAGGAAATCAGTCCTGAGTATTCATTGGAAGGACTGATGTTGAAGCTGAAACTCCAGTACTTTGACCACCTGATGCAAAGAACTGACTTGTTTGAAAAGTTCCTGATGCTAGGAAAAATTGAAGGCAGGAGGAGAAGGGGACAACAGAGGATGAGATGGTTAGATGGCATCACCAACTCAATGGACATGAGTTTGAGTAAACTCTGGGAGTTGGTGATGGACAGGGAGGCCTGGCGTGCTGCAGTTCATGGGGGTCACAAAGAGTCAAACATGACTGAGTGACTGAACTGAACTGAACTGATTCAACTGTACTTCCATTAAAAAAGAAAGGAAAAAGATGATAAAAGCTTATTTTGGCATGTATGACATATATGCCCTTATGGGTTTCTTTATATAAATAGATCAAATACTAAGAATTCTGACCTGTATTAGGAAACTGATGCTCTAGTACTAATAATATTATATAAGTACCTTACAGAAATGAATGAGACTCATTTAGAGAATTTCAAAAAAGCAGATAATATGTAAAATGAACTAAAGAATGTCTCATGTGGTACCTAATATCTTTAAAATCATATATTCAGATTAATTTGACCTACATATATATGTGGAAGACAAAATTTTTAATATTGTATTATTCCATTCATATATATGGAAATGCTTTCCACTTATTTATGCCATTTTTATTATTCAATGAAGTTTTATAAAATTCTCTAAATTTTTTTTTTGTGCTAGCCTTTCAGATGTATTCAGAATATCCCCATGTTTTTTAAAAACATTATTATATTTTCAAATTAGTTGTTTTTGATATACCAGAATGTGAATTACTTTGTATAATGAGCTTATGTTATACAATGCTGAATATGTTTATTATTTTCAATGTCTGTCTATAAAATCACTTAGATTCTCCTTGAAGGCTGTTATATATTTGGAGTATAGCAATACTCTAGATTCTTTCTTTCCAACCTTTATCTCTCTTATTTCTTCTTGTCTCATTATGTTAGTTAGTCCTTCAAGTTATATATTTGGAAGTAGTACTGATTATTTTTTCTTGGTCTCTCGTTTGCATGGGAATGCTATTACTGTTAGATCATTAAATGTAAAAATAATGTGAAGTCAGTCTGTACTCTTAATCAAGTTAAACAATTTACTTTCAGTCCTTACTTTACTAAGAGTTTTGAGTATGGCCAAATGTATGTTATCTGATATTTCATTTGATGATTTGATATATTCATATAATGTTCCTATTTTAATCTAGGCATCCCTGGGATGAAACTAAATTTGGTTGTATTTTTTTTTTCCTAATATATGGCTGGATTTGGCTTAATGATTGTTTACATTCATTTCTATGTGAAATTGGCTTAAAATTGTCCAATCTGACATTATTTTATCTAGTTTTGTTGTAAGTGAGAATGATAGTTGCTCAGTCATGTCCAACTCTTTGCAAACCCAAGGATTGTAGACTGCCAGGCTCCTCTGTCCATGGCATTCTCCAGGCAAGAATACTGGAGTGGGTAACCATTCCCTTCTCCAGGGGATCTTCCTGACCCACCAATGGAACCTGGGTTTCCTACATGGCAGGCAGATTCTTTACCACCTGAACCACCAATGTAAAGATTCTACTAATGAAGAGTTTTGTATCTTTACCCTCCTTTTCTTTACTTGGGAACAGTTGATTATGGTATCTATTCTTTCAGTCTGGTAAATTCTCTTATAAAATTTTCTAGATATAGAGTTTATTTAGTAGGTTAATTCTTGATATTTGTTTTGTATTTATAAAAGTGAAAATATTAGTTGCTCAGTCATGTCTGACTGTTTGCAATCCCATTGACATGAACTGTAGCCTGCCAGGCTCCTTTGTCTATGGGATTCTCCAGGCAAGAATATTGGAGTGCTTTGCCATTCCCTTCTCAAGGAGATCTTCCTGATCCAGGGATCAAACCTGGATCTCCTCGTTGTAGACAGATACTTTACTGTCTGAGCAATCAGGGGCATCAATAGTTGTTTATAAAAGTTATTGTCTAATTAGAGTCTGGAAGCCAAATTTAGCCCGCTGCTTAATTTTACAAGTGAAGTTCACTGAAGCCACTGGAGGCTCAGATCATATTATCATATCGTATCATGTTATCATATAACGAAATTCCTATAAGTTTTAACTATAACATGATTTGTTTTACCTCTAAGTTGGATCAAGAGACAAATAAAACTGATTTATTAAGTCAAATACAAATATAAAAATAAGAGATTTTTCCTTCCTCATTTTCATTCATTCTCCATAAGTTCAGAAACCAGTCTTCCATGGGAGTAATATAGATACAACTGTATGTTGCTGATGAAAATCAATAGAGAAATTAGGAATGTTTTGGACAAAGTTATAGGAAAACCTGAAAAGGTCATCAACTCTTCCAGACAGTCAACTAGTACAATGTTGATGCAATCAAAGAGAAATCCTCATTGGACACCACTAGACAGGACAATTAATGTATTTCCTAGATGCCAATGATATATGTACTTAAGCAAACCGAACCTGGACAGATTTGAAAAAGAACTATGCTCCTACAGTGTCACTGGCGATAGGTGTGCTTTGGAGCCAAGGTTAGAGGTCATTGGTTGATGAATAATTTCCTTTCAATAAGCTTCTTCTATGTCTGAACCCCTTATCCTCATCATGACCAATTCCCATGTATCTATTTGTATCCCTAACATCTCTTTCCATCCCTTTCCCTCCTTTATAATCCCTGGGTGGATAAATTCTTTCTTATTCATTAGGGTTACTTATCTATTTTGTATGAGTTCCTCACATTCTCTTGATAATTAAATATTTGAAATCCAATAATCTTTGTGTATTTATTTCTGTGATCCCTCATATCATCCTTTCCATGAGTAGGGAACACTCACTGACTCAATAGGCAAGTGGCCAGAAAGTAGCAGAAACTATGGAAAATAGATATTGTCAATTAATATTTCAAAAGTATCTTCAGTTCAGTCAGTTCAGTCACTCAGTCATGTCCAACTCTTTGCGACCCTATGAATCGCAGCATGCCAGGCCTCCCTGTCCATCACCAACTCCCGGGGTTAACCCAAACTCATGTGCATTGAGTCGGTGATGCCATCCAGCCATCTCATCCTCTGTCATCCCCATCTCCTCCTGCCCCTGATCCCTCCCAAGATCAGGGACTCTTCCAGTGAGTCAACTCTTGGCATGAGGTAGCCAAAGTATTGGAGTTTCAGCCTCAGCATCAGTCCTTCCAATGAGCACCCAGGACCGGTCTCCTTTAGGATGGACTAGTTGGATCTCCTTGCAGTCCAAGGGACTCTCAAGAGTCTTCTCCAGCACCACAGTTCAAAAGCATCAATTCTTGGGAGCTCAGCTTTCTTCACAGTCCAACTCTCACATCCATACATGACCACAGGAAAAACCATAACCTTGAATCGATGGACCGTTTTTGATGAAGTAATCTCTGCTTTTTAATATGCTAACTAGGCTGGTCATAACTTTCCTTCCAAGGAGTAAGTGTCTTTTAATTTCATGGCTGCAATCACCATCTGCAGTGATTTTGGAGCCCAAAAATATAAAGTCTGACACTGTTTCCACTGTTTCTCCATCTATTTCCCATGCAGTGATGGAACCAGATGCCATGATCTTCGTTTTCTGAATGTTGAGCTTTAAGCCAACATTTTTACTCTCTTCTTTCACTTTCATCAAGAGGCTTTTTAGTTCCTCTTCACTTTCTGCCATAAGGGTGGTGTTATCTGCATATCTGAGGTTATTGATATTTCTCCTGACAATCTTGATTGCAGCTTGTGCTTCTTCCAGCCCAGCGTTTCTCATGATGTACTCTGCATATAAGTTAAATAAGCAGGGTGACAATATACAGCCTTGACATACTCCTTTTCCTATTTTGAACCAGTCTGTTGTTCTATGTTGAGTTCTAACTGTTGCTTCCTGACCGGCATATAGGTTTCCCAAGAGGCAGGTCAGGTGGTCTGGTATTCCCATCTCTTTCAGAATTTTCCACAGTTTACTGTGATCTACACAGTCAAAGGCTTTGGCATAGTCAATAAAGCAGAAATAGATGTTTTTCTGGAACTCTCTTGCTTTTTCCATGATCCAGCGGATGTTGGCAATTTGATCTCTGGTTCCTCTGCCTTTTCTAAAACCAGCTTGAACATCAGGAAGTTCACGGTTCACATATTGCTGAAGCCTGGCTTGGAGAACTTTGAACATTACTTTACTAGCGTGTGAGATGAGTGCAATTGTGCGGTAGTTTGAGCATTCTTTGGCATTGCCTTTCTTTGGGATTGGAATGAAAACTGACCTTTTCCAGTCCGGTGGCCACTGCTGAGTTTCCCAAATTTGCTGGCGTATTGAGTGTAGCATTTTCACAGCATCATCCTTCAGGATTTGGAATAGCTCAACTGGAATTTCATCACCTCCACTAGCTTTGTTTGTAGTGATGCTTTCTAAGGCCCACTTGACTTCACATTCCAGGATGTCTGGCTCTAGGTCAGTGATCACACCATCGTGATTATCTTGGTCATGAAGATCTTTTTTGTACAGTTCTTTGTCTTCTTGCCACCTCTTCTTAATATCTTCTGCTTCTGTTAGGTCCATACCATTTCTGTCCTTTATCGAGCCCATCTTTGCATGAAATGTTCCCTTGTATCTCTAATTTTCTTGAAGAGATCTCTAGTCTTCCCCATTCTACTGTTTTCCTCTATTTCTTTGCATTGATCACTGAGAAAGGCTTTCTTATCTCTCCTTGCTATTCTTTTGAACTCTGCATTCAAATGGCAATATCTTTCCTTTTCTCTGTTGCTTTTCACTTCTCTTCTTTTCACAGCTGAAGCCTGGCTTGGAGAACTTTGAACATTACTAGCATGTGAGATGAGTGCAATTGTGCGGTAGTTTGAGCATTCTTTGGCATTGCCTTTCTTTGGGATTGAAATGAAAACTGACCTTTTCCAGTCCTGTGGCCACTGCTGAGTTTCACAAATTTGCTGGCGTATTGAGTGTAGCATTTTCACAGCATGATCCTTCAGGATTTGGAATAGCTCAACTGGAATTTCATCACCTCCACTAGCTTTGTTCGTAGTAATGCTTTCTAAGGCCCACTTGACTTCACATTCCAGGATGTCTGGCTCTAGGTCAGTCAGTGATCACACTATCATGATTATCTTGGTCATGAAGATCTTTTTTGTACAGTTCTTTGTCTTCTTGCCACCTCTTCTTAATATCTTCTGCTTCTGTTAGGTCCATACCATTTCTGTCCTTTATCGAGCCCATCTTTGCATGAAATGTTCCCTTGTATCTCTAATTTTCTTGAAGCGATCTCTAGTCTTCCCCATTCTACTGTTTTCCTCTATTTCTTTGCATTGATCACTGAGAAAAGCTTTCTTATCTCTCCTTGCTATTCTTTTGAACTCTACATTCAAATGGAAATATCTTTCCTTTTCTCCGTTGCTTTTCACTTCTCTTCTTTTCACAGCTATTGGTAAGGCCTCCTCAGACAAAAGTATCTTACATTTTAGTAATATGAGGAGGTGATGAATATACAATGTACAGCACAATGCCTATCATGTAGCAAGTCTCAGTGTAATCAGTTCACTACTCAATTTTTATTGATTTATTATTTTTTTTAATTTGTTGTGGCATGGGGGACCTAGGTACCTGAGCAGGATCTAACCTGGCCTCCTACATTGGAGTGCAGACTTCTTAATCACTGAACCACCTGGAAGTCCCTCAGTTTCCTACTTTAAAAGATGGTGTTTTGCAGTCTAATCTAGTATCAAGATTTCTGACTACATTCTGCATGATGTTTTTGATTTCATACTTTGCAACTTCTCTTAAAGATTTGCTTATTACTCCTCACTTAAACCACATGATTTTTATCTAAATTCTACCTGCCAGCTTATCTTCAATCAAGGAAGATAAATAAAAACATTAATGCATGAACAGAATGTGGTGAGGGCAATATGGACATTAATTGTTCATACTAGATTAGGTGGGAAGGTCATTTTGAGTTTATTCCTCTGATTATACAGATTATTGGGACCACAGGTATTTGAGAAGGTCATCCAGTGTGGCAAGATTGATTCTAGAAAATAATGGACTGTGTAAATAGCAAATTTAGAGATTTTGGAACATAATTCTAAAAATTATCACAAATAAATAAGCCAGAAAGGTTTTTGTTTTCCCATAGGGTGTGCATTTATCAGTGTCAAGAAATATGTACTGTAAATGTGATAAAAATTATGACATGATCATTGAAACTGTTATAGCGTTTAACATTTGTAAAACACTGGGCTTCTCAGGTGGCTCAGTGGTAAAGAATCCACCTGCCAAGCAGGAGACTAGGATTCACTACTTGAGTTGGGAAGAAAATGGCAACTAACTCCAGGATGCTTGCCTGGAAAATTCCATGGACAGAGGAGCCTGGTGGGCTACAATCCATGAGGTCAGAAAGAGTTGGGCACAACTGAGCACACACACATGTTTTTCATGTTTTTTATCTCCCAGAGGAAGTAGAGTTATTCTTATTTTGAGAGTCTGGACTGGTAGATTATTTGCAACAAAAAGAAAAGCAAATTAAATAATTTCACTGAACATATGTAAAATGAGATCAGAGCAGTGATCTCCTCATATTTTTTTTTTTTGAAAATTAAATGAGATAATCCACTGAAGAGCTTGGGCACAACAGTTGGCATATTTATTGGAAGTATATTGACTATCATTAATGTGGTTATTGACATGTTTATATTTACATGTATATTGTTTTTGTTTTCTGTTTGTTTTATCTCTTTTTTGTCCCATTATTCTCTTTTTCTGTCTTCTTATTAGTTAGTTCAGTATGTTTTATGATTATTTTTCTTTTTTGTGAGTTTATTAGCTATAACTTTTTGTTTGACTGTTTTAGTGGTTGCTTTAGTGTTTATAGTACACGTCTTTAACTTATCACAGTCTACTTCAAGTGGTCTTTAACCATGTATCACGTGGAATAAGAACTTTACCACAGGATACTTTTATGTCTCCTCTCTTAGACTTTGGTCCACTGCTGTCAGGGATTTCATTTTTATATGTGTTATAAGCTCTATAGTAGACTGTATTTTTGTTTTTAACAATTATCTTTTAAACCTATTTAAATAATGCAGACAACTTTTTTACATTTGCTTTTTTAATTATTTCCGTACTCTTAATTTCTTTATGTAGGTTAGAAAGTTGTATCTATTTCAATTTTCTTTTGGTTTAAAGGACCTCTTTTAACATTTATCATATGTCATACTCATCTATTTGAGATGAATGCTTTCTATTTTTTATGCATAAAAAAGTCCTTAGTTCTTCTTCAAGTATGAAAAATATTTTATTCAATCTAGAATTCTAGATTGGCAGATTTTGCTTTCCATGCTTTAGAAATGTTATTCCATTGTCTCCTTATTTGTATTGATTCTGATGAGAAATGTCCAATGACACTTAATGTTTTTCCTCTTCTACATATGCTTCTTTTTTTTCTAACTGCTTTTAAGATTTTCTATGACTTGTTTTGAGAAATAGATTATGATGTGCCTTGGTATAATTTTCTTGATGCCTCATTTTTCTTTTTTTAATTTACTGCATGTCTTGTGTCTATGGATTTGTAGTTTTCCTCACATTTGGAACATATTTAACTTTTCTTCTTTAAATACTTTCTTTAATCACTTCTCTTTTCTCCTCATGGACTCCAATTGCACACGTTCGGCTTCTGCAGCTATCCCACAGCTCATTTCTTTCTAATTGAAAATTCGAAAGAATTTTCTCTGTGAGTTTCATTCCTTTCTTCTTCAATGTCTAATATTCCTTCAGTTCAGTTCAGTTCAGTCGCTCAGTCGTGTCCAACTCTTTGCGACCCCATGAATCGCAGCACGCCAGACCTCCCTGTCCCGGAGGGAGGCCAAACGCCCGGAGTTCACCCAAACTCATGTGCATTGAGTCAGTGATGCCATCCAGCCATCTCATCCTCTGTCGTCCCCTTCTCCTCCTGCCCCCAATCCCTCCCAGCATCAGGGTCTTTTCCAATGAGTCAACTCTTCGCCTGAGGTGGCCAAACTATTGGAGTTTCAGCCTCAGTATCAGTCCTTCCAATGAACACCCAGGACGGGTCTCCTTTAGGATGGACTAGTTGGATCTCCTTGCAGTTCAAGGGACTCGCAAGAGTCTTCTCCAATACCACAGTTCAAAAGCATCAATTCTTCTGTGCTCAGCTTTCTTCACAGTCCAACTATCACATCCATACATGACCATTGGAAAAAACATAGCCTTGACTAGATGGACATTTGTTGGCAAAGTAATATCTCTGCTTTTTAATATGCTATCTAGAATCTTCCTTATTCTACTCATATTTCTTTTGCTTCAGATATAGTTTGAATCTCTAAATTTTTTTAATTTTAGTCTCTGTGTATCTTACCTATGTCTACTTTTTCAACATGTGAAATTTACAATGAATCACTACTTCAGTGTGCTTATTTTTAATTTTAGCATCTGCATTGGTTCTGTCTCATTTCAATTGTTTGATTTTTCTCTTTATTATGGGCTACATTTTCTTGCTTCTTTGCATGTCTGGTAACTTTTAACTGAATGCCAATTATTGTGAATTTCATCTTGTTGGGTGCTGAATATTTCTGTATTTCTATGTGTGCTTCAGTTTTTTTCTGGACTTCAAGTAACTTGTAAAGACTCTAATTCTTTTTGGTTTTGTCTTTAAGATTTGGGATTCCTGGTGGCTCAGAGGGTAAAGTGTCTGCCCGCAGTGCGGGAGACCCAGGTTTGATCTGTGGGTTGGAAAGATCCTCTGGAGAAGGAAATGGCAACCCACTCCAATACTCTTTCCTAGAAAATTCCATACATGAAGGAGCCTGGTGGGCTATAGTCCATGGGGTTGCAAAGAGTTGGACATGACTGAGCAACTTCACTTTTAAGATTTGGTAGGCTAGACCAAAGTCAAATGTAGTGGAAGTCTGATTATTCCTTGATACAGAGTCAAGATTGAATATTGTGCCCAATGTCAGTGAATTATATCTTCTAGTCTGGACGGTAGGAATGGGCATTATTTCCAGCTTTCTGTGGGTTCTTGGTACTATTCCCTCAAAACATTTTGGGTGATTCTTTCCTGAGATTCAGGTGGTTTTATCTCATACAAGCACTGATAATACCTCTGCTGTATGTGACACATACCCAAAGGGACCTTTCTGCCTGTCTCTGGAGTTCTTCCTAGGTGATTCTCTCCTCTTCAGTAGTTTGTCATGAAAACCCATGCTTCCTTGGTCACCTGAGACTTTCAGGTCTGACTCCTCAACTCACATCATATGTTGGGCTCTACCTCAGTTTCCCTCCCTATGTTGCAGCCTAGGAACTCCCTAAATACATTAAGGAGGGACAGTGGTAGAACTTAAGTCATTTGTTGTTCATCTTTCAGGAATTTCTACCTCATGTGGCCTGATGTCCAATGTCTTGAAAACCATTATTTCATAAGTATTTTGTTTTTCATTATTGTTTAAGGTGGAAGGGTTACTTTATCTTGGCCAAAGTAGAAATTACTATGTGGCATTTATGATATTTTAATGGCTCTATTCGTAGTGAATTCAGTTGTGCATATTTTTATTATTTTACAACTTTCAGAATCAATTTTTTCATTCTTATTAAAATTATATGATTTTATTCTAATGTATGTGAGAGAACAATCACATATTTATAGATATTTGTAGAAATTCTATCAACCTGTATCTATCTATCATTATAGCTAACTTTAACAAAAGGTTGTAGGTAAAGAAACATTGATCATCAACAATCAAACACTAAATATTAGATCAACTTTATTCAATCATGTTAAAGGAGTGAGAAGAAAAAAATTTAAATAACATTTAATCTATTTTTTAGAGTCTATAAACACGGGCAACCCCATGAACTGTAGCCTACCAGGCTCCTCACTCCATGGAACTTTCCAGGCAAGAGTACTGGAGTGGGTTGCCATTTCCTTCTCCAGGGGATCTTCCTGGCCCAGGGATCGAACCTGGGTCTCCCACATTGCAAGCAGACGCTTTACCATCTGAGCCACCAGTGAAGCCCCTCACTTCAGTTACAGTGATTAAATTTGTATGTGGGTCTTCCTTGCTTTTGTAAAAGCATTCAATATAATCTGGGAGACCTGGGTTTGATCCCTGGGTTGGAAAGATCCCTTGGAGAAGGAAATGGCAATCCACTCCAGTACTATTGCCTGGAAAATCCTGTGGACATAGGAGCCTGGTAGGCTACAGTCCATGGGGTCGCAAAGAGTTGGATACGACTGAGCAACTACATGTTCAAAGAATATAAAAAATCAGAGTTTTCATCTGATCTCTCTTTTAAGTTATTAAAACAATACTAATTATACACCAATTTAGATTTAATTTTAAAAACATATAGACAAGAATAAAGGAGAAGACTATTATAAGTTGACATTGGAGAACAGATGTAGCTACTACTTATTGCCCGGTCATATTTCAGTGAGGAGAACAGGTGTTAATTTGCATTTGAGGAATAGAGAGAGTATTGACTGTGGCATGCAGCCTCTGCAGGGTCTGGGCACTGACTAAAGACAGGAGTGCTGTGAGGTCAACAGGGAGGACACTCTAGCTAGAAACAGATGTTAGTGAACATGAAGCTTTGTTTATGATTCTACCACAGCTCCTTAAATTATGATCTGACCCAGGAATAACCAGACTCATGGTGCTCAAAGGGTCTTTGTAATAGATTTTACTGAACAGATAGTTCTCAATTTATAAATGGCTTAACACAAAAAAGTTAATTTGCAGAGTTGTTTCTCAAATTAGAAAACAATTTTTACTTAAAAAAAAAAAAACTTTAAACACAGGTATCCTTCAGCAATATTGCAGGTTCATTTTTAGATGACCCCAATAAAGCAAATGTTGCAATAAAAAAAGTCATGTGAATTTTTTGGTTCCCTAGTGTATATAAACACTGTGTTTCTTTCATACGATAGCTTATTAAGTGTGCAATATCATTAGGTCTAAAAAAACCCTCAAAGTACATAAATATCTAATTAAAAAAAACCTTTATTGCTAAAAAATGTTAGTCATCTCTTGAACCTTCAGAAAGTTATAGTAGCAATATCAAAGATCACTGATCACAGATCATCATAACAAATATAATAAAAATAATAATAATAAAGTTAGGGTATATTGCCAAAATTATCAAAATGTGATACAGGGATAGGAAGTGAGCAAATAGTGTTGGAAAAATGACATCAATAGACTTTAAATCTAGGATTGCTTCAAACCTTCAATTAGTAAAAAAAAAAAAAAAAAAGCCACAGTATCTGCAAGCCTCAATAAAGAAAAGGCAAAAACAAGGTATCCTTACAATAATTTCCTCAATATTAACATTAAAAAGCTATACTATACTATATTAAGTCACTTCAGTCGTGTCCGACTCTGTGTGACCCCATAGATGGCAGCCCACCAGGCTCCCCAGTCCCTGGGATTCTCCAGGCAAGAACACTGGAGTGGGTTGCCATTTCCTTCTCCAATGCATGAAAGTGAAAAGAGAAAGTGAAGTCGCTCATTCGTGTCTGACTCTTAGAGACCCCATGGACTGCAGCCCACCAGGCTCCTCCGTCCATGGGATTTTCCAGGCAAGAGTACTGGAGTGGGGTGCCATTGCCTTCTACTTAAAAAAAAAAAAAAAAAAAAAGTAATCATATATATATACATACACACATACATGCATATTATATATACTTAATATATACAGTAAATGGAAATTTTAAATACATGTAACCACCATTCCTAATGTGATTTATAAGAAAAAAAAATGTAATTCAATAAACAATTTAGTATACCAGGATTTTATTTTTCTCTCTATTAAACTGTTAAGGACCACTGTAGTTTTGGGGTTAGGAAGACATTACATGGGAGATATCTACTTTGGGGGGATTACTCACTTATTAAGTGGATGAATAGTGTAAAGAAATTTGTAGTTGCATAAGATAAGATATTTATTACCTACTTTCCAAAAGTTCCAAATTGAATAAAACAGACATAAGTCAGGGATATCAAGCAAGAAACATTCCCTTCCCCTTCATATCCTCTATTTTATTAAATGAGGTCTTTGCTTATAACTTTAATGTGAACAGATGGACTGAAAAGGTGTCTTTGATTAGTTCATGAAAAAAAATAGGAATCACGATGTTGATGAATATTAATGGCTTGTGAATCCAATGTGGACAGGTCAATATTTCGTACTTTTTTCAAAGAGTTTACATCATTTGAAATAGCTACTAAAATCTAATATTTTTGCATTTGTTACGGTTTTTAAGTCACTTTTGTATATAAGCATCTCATTTGATCTTCAAAGTCCAATGCTTAAGGATTGGAAAAGTTGATTATCATATGTATTCTCTTATTCATAAATTGGGCAAAGTATATCCACTGGAAATTCACTTAGCTATTAAGTGTTCGAGGTATCAGTAATATAAAATTGTAGCAATTCCAGTTTATTTTGTCACAGACACCCAATTGCTATATACATTAAAATGCACTGAGCCTTAAAGACCTATCTAACTCTTTAGAGCTTGTACAATACATTATTGTCTGTGGTTTATTTGTTCTGCCATGTTTATTTAGCAAAATACACAGCAGTGAAGCCTTTTAAGGCCTCCTTTAAAATGAGAGTTTCACAAGACCCAAATATAAAATAAGATTATGGATTATAATAGCAATAATAGCTTCTGCTTCTTCCTCTCTCCTTTCTTCAGTAACTGAAAAGTTGTATTTTCAAGGCAGTTTAAGAATGGATTTACTATTTGCTTTTAATATATTTTTTCATACAGTGTTTCTTAGAACTCATACTGCACTGTATTTGTTCCATTTTTTCTTTTTTTACACTTTTTTCTTCATGCTTGCATTCAATTTCAGTGGGTATTATTTATCACCATTACAGTACTCTTTAAAAAGGATTTGTCATCAGATGCCTGCTCCTTTCCATGCCAAAAATTCTGCTGTAAACTCAAACTCATGCCCTGACCTAACAGCTGAACATCATCCTGGAATTAAGGCCAGAGTTCTGGCTCTTTAATCAAATGTCTAGTTTACATAAATTTTAAATACTTAAAACCGGTCTGCAAACAGACAAAGATATTAAATCCAAGCCTTCTAACTGGTAGACAAAATGAAGAAACATGCTATGGTGTGAAGTTCCTCTCTTTGTGTAAAAAGGTTATAACTGTTCAGGCAATCCTATTAGGCTAATTGTAATTAAAAGTCAATGGGTAGAGAAGTAGAAGCATTTAAAAAATGCAACTATAAAAAATGGCAGTGGGGGAGATTTTGAAACTATTTGTGTTTCTGGGGATGAAGCAAAACCGTTGGGAGAGTCTGCAGTTTCCACAAGCAAGAAGTAAAATGGCCCACCCTAGTTGAATTATCAAGCAAAGCTTGATAATTGCTCCACTGAGAACAGAGCAGGGTTAAATTTGCTTGTGATGTGTTTTATTGTGATTTGCATTTTTCTGCATAGTAATTCATTGGCTTTAACAAAACATTGATTGCCTGCTGTTACAAAGTACATCATCTTTCAGGCTTTAAATTAAGCCTTTCTTCATTGTGTGTGTTGGTGGGGTTGGGGATGGGGTATAGATTAGCTTGATTCTCTGCCCTAATGTAAAAGTCTGTTCTCCTTTCTCTAGCCTCTTTAAATGCAAAGCCTTAGTTGGGCTTTTTTTTTTTTTTTTTTTTTTTTAATTCATGAGTGTGTAGTTTGTCACTCTCTAATTTCTGTTAAATTTCATAAGATCCGACACATTTGCATTTACAGGGCTGTTAGATAATGTTTATCCCTTTTCATCTTCAAAGTGCTTTATAAATATTAATTAATCAAAGCTGCCAGCACACCCATGAGGCAGAGAAATATTGGGTTGTTACTGTTTTATCTTACTTGGTTTACCTTGTAGGGAATTTGTGAGATTGCTGAATGTTATTTTTTTTTTTTAATCAGTTTTAGGTAGCTTTTCACCATTAATAGAAAAGAACTGCACACTTTCTGGCATCTGAACATGGAGGACTGTGATTCATTATTTACCACATGTAGCCTTGAAAAGTTATCTGAGTTTGTATACCTGTCTATTATTTTCCGTAGATTGTAAACTTCATTGCTATGACCATTTACACTTTCTTTTTTCTTTTACACAGTAGCTAACCTAATACTATATTCATTTATTCATTCATGCATTCCAAAAACATTTAATGAGTGCCCACTCTCTTCCAGGTACTCTATTAAACACTGAAAACATAAAGCTGTGTTGTGCTCTGTCACTACCATCATGTCCAACTCTTTGCGACCTATGGACTGTATATATTTATATATACATATATACAAATACACACACATACATATGGGCTTCCCTAGTGGCTCAGATAGTAAAAAATCTACCTGTGATACAGAAGACATATGTTTGATCCCTGGGTCAGGAATATTCCCTGGAGAAGGAAATGGCAACCCACTCCAGTATTCTTGCATGGGAAATCCTATGAACAGAGGAGCCTCGTGGGCCACAGTCCCTGGGGTCCCAAAAGAGTAAGACATGACTTAGCAACTATACAATAGCAACAATACAGATACATATGTAAGCACAAACACATTTCTGTGTGCTTCCGTGGTGGAGAACAGTATTCTGTCTCTAGACATTAGAAAAGCATTCAAGAGAATGAGAGCTTTTATCTAAGACTAGAAGGTTGATATTTTGATGGAATTACTTGAACTATACATCATTTTTGCTGATTTGAAAAGGTACAAATGGAAGCACAGCTGTCCTTTTACTTGTGGTATCCATTAGGTTTTACTTGGTGAGTCTTTTAGATCTTTAACATCGTTGAAGGCTGGCAGTGATCCAGGTAGCTTCTATTCTAACCACTTATTAAACTGTTGATTAAAAAATAATCACTACAGTCAATTAAAATTACTCACTTGGAATGTTCTCCTTCTTAAACCCCCCCCCCTTTTTTTTCCTTTTCCTTTAATATTCTGGCATAACACAGGGGAAATTTAGCATGGCAATGACTATGTTACAGCTGCTTCTCAAGGGATATCATCTAAGGTCCACCATCTACACTTGGTGTCTTCCTATCTCATTTTCATTTCTTTCAATTAAAAGCCCAATAAATAGGTGGCTAGTTTTTAAATAAAGATGGCTAGTTTTTAAATAATAAGTATGTTTAAAAAGTATTGATTTCTCTATATTTCTCAATCATATAGCCCTTTGAAATCCATTCAAGTCTTGATTATCACAAACATAATTTTTTGTGATGTTTATTAAAATATCATTTTAATTTCTTTATTTTCCCCAAAAGCAGAAATAAGAAAGAAATTGATTTCTCAGATTTTCTCCCTTATTATCATTTCTGAAATCATTTTCAGTATATCACACAACTGTATTTTTTTCTTTTTTTAGAGAGTGTTTTATAGTGAATAGATATGTACAAAGTGAAACAAATTTGGGAAGATCAGTGGTTCCAGATGCTCCCTCCACTTTATATATGAATCTGCCTCACTGCTTATCGAAATGTGTTTCCAAAAGCTTTACTTCATACTGGAACTTGGTTTTCTGTTGGGCAACAAGGAAATTGTCTCTGAAATAGTGTTTACAATTTGAACTATTGACTTTTCTATGAACCTGATCCCCCTTCAGTTCTGGGGATGGTCCTTTTAGGGCTTCACAGGGATTAATCTGTGTAACATTTCCTGTACAAGACATGAAGACAAAGACAAAAAAAAGTGGGATGTAGTTCTAGAAATTATCTTATCTTGGATAATGTCTAGATTGAAGTTTGCTGAGTGTCATGGGAGTATTATTGGAGACAATCAAGTTTATGGTGTTTATTTAAGGTATATTTGAAAGTATAGACTTCTCTGGTAGCTCAGATGGTAAAGCATCTCGCTTACAATGCGGGAAACCTGGGTTCAATCTCTGGGTCAGGAAGATACTCTGGAGAAGAAAATGGCATCCCACTCCAGTACTCTTGCCTGGAAAATCCCATGGACAGAGGAGCCTGGTAGGCTACAGTCCATGGGATCGCGAAGAGTCAGACACGACTGAACGAAATCACTTTGAAAGTATATTTTGAGGGAGTCTATTTTACTTCTATGCTCAGAAGCTGTTTCTAACCATTTCATGATTAGGATTGTTAAATGTGAATATGAGTTTGCTAGTCCAAAGAGTGAATTTATTAGCCCCATCAGATTACATAGTCCATAAATCTTGAAAAATGCAAATATCCAAGATACAACCTAACATGGTGTGAACTATCTTATTACTGATCCATAGTAGATCATGGAATCTGAGGGAAACTTAAAGATCCATTATGTAAAATACTGTTGCAAGTAAATGACTCTAGCTAGGGAGTAATAAACGCCTGTGGTTATCATTCATGACTGTACAGAAGGGGTACCATATGAGAAATAAGCATCTCTCACATGCTTCCCTGGCCTCTGTCCCCAAATGTGAGCATTATTCTCAGTTTCCTTTATAACTTTTATGAGTAAATGCCAATACCTACATAATATTTATAGCAAGGGGGATTTTATTAAATTTGTAAAAATTTGGTCTTGGGATACGGAATGAAGCAGGGCAAAGGCTAATAGAGTTCTGCCAAGAGAATGCACTGGTCATAGTAAGCACCCTCTTCCCACAACACAAGAGAAGACTCTACATGTGGACAACACCAGATGGTCAATATTGAAATCAGATTGATTATATTCTGTGCAGCCAAAGATGAAGAAGCTCTATACAGTCAGTAAAAACAAGATTGGGAGCTCACTGTGGCTTGGCTCATGATCTCCTTCTTGCCAAATTCGACTGAAACTGAAGAAAGTGGGGAAAACCACTAGACCATTCAGGTATGACCTAAATCAAATCCCTTATGACTATACAATGGCAGTGAGAAATATATTTAAGGGACTAGATCTGATAGACAGAGTGCCTGATGAACTATTGATGGAAGTTTCTGACACTGTACAGGAGAAAGGGATAAAGACCACCCCCAAGAAAAAGAAATGCAAAAAAGCAAAATGGCTGTCTAGGGAGGCCTTACAAATAGCTGTGAAAAGAGGGAAGTGAAAAGCAAAGGAGAAAAGGAAAGATATACCCATTTGAATGCAAGAGTTCCAAAGAATAGCAAGGAGAGATAACAAAGCCTTCCTCAGCAATCAATGCAAAGAAATAGAGGAAAATAATAGAATGAGAAAGTCTCGAGACCTCTTCAAGAAAATTAGATTCCAAGGGAACATTTCATGCAAAGATGGGCTCGATAAAGGACAAAAATGGTATGGACCTAAGAGAAGCAGACCACTCCAGTACTCCTGCCTGGAAAATCCCGTGGATGGAGGAGCCTGGTAGGCTGCAGTCCATGGGGTCACTGAGGGTCAGGCACCACTTGAGTGACTTCACTTTCACTTTTCACTATCATGCATTGGAGAAGGAAATGGCAACCCACTCCGATGTTCTTGCCTGGAGAATCCCAGGGACGGGGAAGCCTGGTGGGCTGCCGTCTATGGGGTCGCACAGAGTTGGACACGACTGAAGCAACTTCAGCAGCAGAAGCAGAAGATATTAAGAAGAGGTGGCAAGAATACACAGATCAGATCAGATCAGATCAGTCGCTCAGTCGTGTCCGACTCTTTGCGACCCCATGAATCACAGCATGCCAGGCCTCCCTGTCCATCATCAACTCCCGGAAGTCACTGAGACTCACCTCCATTGAGTCAGTAATGCCATCCAGCCACCTCATCCTCTGTCGTCCCCTTCTCCTCTTGCCCTCAATCTCTCCCAGCATCAGAGTCTTCTCCAATGAGTCAACTCTTCACATGAGGTGGCCAAAGTACTGTACAAAAAAGATCTTCACGACCCAGATAATCATGATGGTGTGATCACTCACCTAGAGCCAGACATCCTGGAATGTGAAGTCAAGTGGGCCTTAGAAAGCATCACTACAAACAAAACTAGTGGAGGTGATGGAATCTCAGTTGGGCTATTTCAAATCCTTAAAGATGATGCGGTGAAAGTGCTGCACTCAATATGCCAGAAAATTTGGAAAACTCAGCAGTGGCCACAGGACTGGAAAAGGTCAGTTTTCATTCCAATCCCAAAGAAAGGTAATGCCAAAGAATGCTCAAACTACCACACAATTGTACTTATCTCATACACTAGCAAAATAATGCTTAAAATTCTCCAAGCCAGGCTTCTGCAATACATGAACCATGAACTTCCAGGTGTTCAAGCTGGTATTAGAAAAAACAGAGGAACCAGAGATCAAATTGCCAACATCCGCTGGATCATCAATAAAGCAAGAGAGTTCCAGAAAATCATCTATGTCTGCTTTATTGACTATGCCAAAGCCTTTGACTCTGTGGATCAGAATAAACTGGAAAATTTGAAAGAGATAAGAATACCAGACCACATGACCTGCCTCTTGAGAAACCTGTATCCAGGTCAGGAAACAAGAGTTAACACTGGACATGGAACAACAGACTGGTTCCAAATAGGAAAAGGAGGACATAAAGGCCGTATATTGTCACTCTGCTTAATTAATTTATATGCAGAGTACATCATGAGAAATGCTAGGCTGGAAGAAGCACAAGCTTGAATCAAGATTGCTGGGAGAAATATCAATAACCTCAGATATGCAGATGACACCTCCCTTATAGCAGAAAGAGAAGAAGAACTAAAGAGCCTCTTGATGAAAGCGAAAGAGGAGAGTGAAAATGTTGGCTTAAACCTCAACATTTAGAAAACTAAGATCATGGCACCTAGTCCATCACTTCATGGCAAATAGATGGGGAAACAGTGGGAACAGTGGCTGACTTCATTTTTCTGGGCTCCAAAATCACTGCAAATGATGATTGAAGCCATGAAATTAAAACACACTTACTCCTTGGAAGGAAAGTTATGACCAACCTAGATAGCATATTAAAAAGCAGAGACATTACTTTGCCAATAAAGGTCCACCTAGTCAAGGCTATGGTTTTTCCAGTACTCATGTGTGGATGTGAACAGAGTCAGACTGTGAAGAAAGCTGAGTGCAGAAGAATTGATGCTTTTGAACTGTGGTGTTGGAGAAGACTCTAGAGAGTCCCTTGGACTGCAAGGAGATCCAATCAGTCCATCCTAAAGGAAATCAGTCTTGGGTGTTCATTGGAAGAACTGATGTTGAAGCTGAAACTCCAACACTTTGGCCACCTGATGCAAAGTGCTGACTCATTGGAAAAGACCCTGATGCTGGGAAAGTTTGAGGCAGGAGGAGAAGGGAATGACAGAGGATGACATGGCATCACCATCTCAATGGACCTGGGTTTGTGTGAACTCCAGGAGTTGGTGATGGACAGAGAGTCCTGTCGTGCTGCGATTCATGGGGTCGTAAAGAATCAGACACGACTGAGTGACTGAACTGAACTTTATATATAGTAGTGTATACATGTTAATCCCAAACTCCTAATTTATCCCTTCCCACCATGTTTCCCTTTGGGAACCATAAGTTTGTTTTCAGTCTGTGAGTCTGTTTCCATTATGTAAATAATTTCATTTGTATCATTTTTTTAGATTCCACATGTAAGGACAGCACATATTTGTCTTTGTCTGACTTACTTCGTTTGATATGATAATCTCTATATCCATCCATGTTGTGGCAAGCCGCATTATTTCATTCTTTTTATGGTTAAGTAATATTCCACAACAGACTGGTTCCAAATAGGAAAAGGAGTACATCAAGACTCTGTATTGTCACCTTGCTTATTTAGCTTATATGCAGAGTACATCATGAGAAACGCTGGGCTAGAAGAAGCACAAGCTGGAATCAAGATTTCCTGGAGAAATATCAGTAACCTCAGATATGCAGATGACACCACTCTTATGGCAGAAAGCGAAGAACTAAAGAGCCTCTTGATGAAGGTGAAAGAGGAAAGTGAAAAAGTTGGCTTAAAGCTCAATATTCAGAAAACGAAAATCATGGCATCCAGTCCCATCACTTCATGGCAAATAGATGGGGAAACAGTGGGAACAGTGGCCCCCTAATGCAAAGAGCTGACTCATTGGAAAAGACCCTCATGCTGGGAAAAATTGAAGGTAGGAAGAAAAGCGGACAACAGAGGAAGAAATGTTTGGATGGCATCACCGACTCAGTGAACATGGGTTTGGGTGAACACTGGGGGTTGGTGATGCACAGGGGAGGCTGGTGTGCTGCAGTTCAGGGGCTCGCAAAGAATCAGACACGATTGAGCAACTAAAGTGGAACTGAATATTCCATTGTATATATGTACCACATCTTCTCTATCCATTCTTCTGTCAGTGGACATTTTGGTTGTTTTATGTGGCTATTTTAAATAGTGCTGTAATAAACATTGGGGTGCACATATCTTATTGAATTACAGTTTTTCTCTAGATATATGCCCAAAAGTGTGGTTGCAGGTTCATATGGTAGCTCTAATTTTAGTTTTTTAAGGAACCCCCATAGTGTTCTGCATAGTGGTTGTATCAATTTGCATTCCCACCAATCATATGGTAGGGTTCCCTTTCCTCCATACCTTCTCTAGCATTTATCACTTGTAGACATTTTGATTATGGCCAGGATTAGCTCTTGTTTAGTAAATTTCAAGAGGTACCCAGTCTGATGGAGGTGGTGAGGTGCACCAGTAGGACTACCTTTGCTCTTTTATGATCTGTGTATAGAAAGTTAGTCTACAGCATGGGCTTGTTTGAATACTGAAAGATTAAAATAGCCCCTAGAAGCCTTGAATGGTAACACTCACTTGTAAAGAGAGTGCTAGTTTATTTTGTAGAATGTCCTATCTTTTTCAGGTTTCCTTTTAGAAACAGTTCTTTTTACTCTTAGGAAAAATTAAACATTTCTCTAGTCACGTAATCAAGTCTCTCTCTATATATATAGAGAGAGAGATAGATAGATAGTCAAACTTGTCTTTTCTAAACCTGACAATTAGTAACTTTTGTCCTAACTCATACCCTCATTCCTTCTTTAATATTTTAAAGTCAAAAAACAAGACTGAAAGTATTTTTACTGATCTGGATTTTCTGAATATTATTATTACTGTTTAATTTTAGGAGTCTAGACAGCTACTAGACTCTCCTATTGTCAATTATTACTCAGCAATTTTGTGGGCTTAGTTTTGTACTAAGTTTAGTTGCCAAAGGAACATCTAGTACTGATGCATTTACTTTCAAATAATAAACTTAGCTTCAAACCTTATAACCTCAGCTGAAGTGATTGCATTTCTGCAATTACATTAGGCTTCCCTGAAGCAGGTTAATTGAACTGCTGTGTACTGTTTTGTCAAGATTTATCCCCTTGTATAAATCTACTTGTGTCAGCTCTGTAGCACGTTGTTCTTAAAGAAAACTTCCTGCTTCCAGAAAAACCTTGTACAAGACTCAGTAATTAAACAGAATGTAAAGATTGATTCATCTCAGCATTGGTTTGAGAGAAAGTGTCCTCCTGTGGTTAGAAATTTCCAAGCTACTTTACTGAACTGTGGTTTTTGTTTGGGAGATCTGTTGTTAGAAACAAAGGTCTCTGAGAAATCATTCTTTATTTTATCTCATGGAGAGTGATGAGTTGGAGAAGAGTGAGAGCTATAGTCGTAATAAATGGTTTGCATCTGGGAGCTCAAAATTTAGACTAGTCTTTGGTTATTGAGTGATAGATATTTGCTTTTAAGCTATTATTTGACCAGTTTTAAAAATAAGTTAATATATATGACATATAACAATTTATTATAGAATCATAAAATTACACAGTTGTGTAATTTTAGCAACTGTAACTAGAGTTTGTCTTAAACAGGTTTAAAGTAAAACCTTCAGTTATTTGGGGATAAAGGAGTTCTTAGACTGATTTGATAGAAGGCAACTTAAAAAAAAAAAAAAAGCTGATCCCCATATTGAACAGTATTTTATAGATAAAAGCTATAAAATGGAAAGTAGAATAGAGTAAATGGAATTGCAAGAGGTTTGGGCCTGAAAAGAAAGTAGGTATTAAGAAATTTTCTCTGGGAGAGGAGCTAAGATGGCGGAGGAATAGGACGGGGATAACACTTTCTCTTCCACAAATTCATCAAAAGAACATCTAAACGCCGAGTAAATTCCACAAAACAACTTCAGAATGCCGACAGAGGACATCAGACACCCAGAAAAGCAACTCATTGCCTTCTAAAGGAGGTAGGAAAAAATATTAAAGACAAAAAAGAGACAAAGAGGGAGGGACGGACCTCTGTCCAGGGATCAGATCAGATCAGTCGCTCAGTCGTGCCAGGGAAGGGAGTCTTAAAAAAAAAAAGAGAAGTTTCCAAACACCAGGAAACACTGTCACTGCCGAGTCTGTGCCGAACCTGGGAAGCACGGAGGCCAACATAACAGGGAGGAGAATAAATAAACAATTAAAACCCACAGACTACGAGCCCTATGATAACTCCCCCAGGGGAGAAGCAGCGCAAACGCCTGCATCCATTAGCAAGCGGGGGCTAGGCAGGGAGGCGCCGCGCGGGCTGCTTCCCAGGCTGCATCGGCCTGAATATCCTGAGCGCTACCTGAGCAAAATAATTTGGGCTAGCAAACCAGACTGTGGGATACCTACCACACGAAAAGCCAGCCCTAACCCAAGACTCCGCCAGGCCCATGCACAGAACAAAGGACTGTACAGAGATAGCCGGCTGCAGTCCGTTACCCTCCAGTGACAAGCAGCCAGAGCTGGAGGGAGACAATCGCAGCCCCAGATAGACATTATCCACAAAACTGTAAGCAGGCTTCTTTGCTAACTAAGACTTCTTGGGGCTCTGGTCGGCTAACATCCACCTAAGAAAGTGCACCGATTGTACACCTAGAAAACCGAGTGACAGGGAGGCGATAAGTCACAGAAGCCATGCCTGCTAAACACCTCATCACCTGCGCCGCTGGAATCTGTGAAGGGCACAAAACGCAGGTCCAACCGAGCCTGGGCCTCTGAGGACTACTCGAGTGCCTGAACTTGAGTGGCTTAGACCTGGGAGAGGCAAGCAGCCCAGGGCTGGTCGCGGATGGTTCTGGCAGGGAAACAGAGAGCCTGAGCAGAGTGGGCAGGGAGGCTACACGTGCTGTGAGAGGGGGCAGGCCCAGTGTGGCTGAGCCACTGCGAGCACACGCCAGTGTTATTTATTTGCAGCATCCCTCCCTCCCTGCAGCACGACTGAACAAGTGAGCCCCCCCAAAAAAGTGTCCACCACCGCCCCCTTTGTATCAGGGCAGAAATCAGACACTGAAGAAACCAGCAAACAGAAGAAGCTATAACAGAGGGAACCACCGTGGAAGCGACAGGCAATAAACTAAAACCCGGTGGTTAGTACCAACTACAGAGAAAGGGGCCTATAGATCTTGAGAAATTTAAGCCAGAACAAGGAACTAGCCGAAAATGAACTGAACCCACAATACCCACAACAATAACAGAAAAAGTCTTATATATATTGTTACTATTTTTACCATCATTTTTTTCTTTCTTTTTTTAATTAAAAAATTAAAAAAAAAATTTATCCTCTAGTACTCCTTTACTTTCCACTTTTAAAACCTATTATTACTTTGTAAAAATAAAAATAAATAAAAATAAATAAATAAAAGACCCTTCTTTTTAAAAAGAAAAAAAAAAAAAAAACTTCACATATATATATTTTTATAACTTCTGCGATGCTTTTTTTCCCTTTGTTTCTTTTCTTTTTTTCTTTTCTTTAACATTGTATTTTTGAAACTCCAAACTCTGCTCTAGATTCATAAGTTTAGCTTTTTGGTAATTGCTATCAATTTTTTACCTATTCATTTTTTTTTAATAACTTTTGTGATTTTTTTTTCTTCTATCCCTCTTTCTATCTCTTCATCTTTTCTTTGACATTGTATTCATGAAACTCCAAACTCTAATCTAGATCTTCAATTTATGCTTTCTGGTATATGTAATCAATTTGTGCCTATATCTTCTTTATAATTTTTGTGACTTTGTTTGTTTTTGGTTTTGTTTTTATTTTCTTTCTTTCTTTCTTTCTTTTTTCTCTTTTTTCCTTCTATCTTTCTTTTTGTTCTTCTTTTCTTTAACATTGTATTATTGAAACTCCAAACTCTAGATTTTTAACTTTTGCTTTTTAATATTGGTTATCATTTTTACCTATATTTTCTTTATAACTTTTGTGACTCCTTTTTTTCTTTTTTTCTTTTTCTTTCTTTCTTTTCCCTCTTCTTTTCTTTAACACTGTATTTTTGAATCTCCAAACTCTACTCTAGATTTGCAATTTTTGCTTTTAGGTATTTGTTACCAATTCTGTACCTTTAAGAACCTAATCTTCAGTACCCACTTTTTACTAGGGAGCGAGATTACTGGCTTGACTGTTCTCTCCACCTCCGGACTCTCCTTTTACTCCACCAGTTCGAGTGTGTCTCCTCCCTAACCCCTCTCTACTCTATCCAACTCTGTGAATTTCTGAGTGTTCCAAATAAAGGAAAACACTTAAGGAACTAATTACTGACTGCATCTGTCTCTCTCCTTTTCATTCCCTCCTTTTATCCTCCTAAACACCTCTGTCTCCTTCCTCCCTCTTCTCTTCTCTGTATAACTCCGTGAACATCTCTGAGCGGTCCAGTTGTGGAGTGCAGTATAGAAGGAGAAGTTTTTGAGACTACTGTAAAAATAAGACTGATAACTGGAAGCAGGAGGCTTAAGTCCAAACCCTGATCCCACGGAACATTAATTGACAGGAGCTTATCAAATGCCTCCATTCCTACACTGAAACCAAGCATCACACAATGGCCAACAAGGTCCACAGCAAGACATACCAAGCAAATTCTCCAGAAACACAGGAACACAGCCCTGAGTTCCAATATAGAGGCTACCCTAAGTGACCCGAAAATCATAGACATCTCATAACTCATTGCTAGACACTCCATTGCACTCCAGAGAGAAGAAATGTAGCCCCATCCACCAGAACACCAATACAAGCTTCCCTAACCAAGAAACCTTGACAAGCCACCTGTACAAACCCACACACAGTGAGGAAATGCCACAATAAAGAGAACTCCACAAACTGCCAGAATACAGTAAGGACACCCCAAACTCAGCAATTTAAACAAGATGAAGAGACAGAAGAATTCCCAGCAGGTAAAGGAACAAGATAAATGCCCATCAAGCCAAACAAAAGAGGAAGAAATAGCGAATCTGCCTGATAAAGAATTCCAAATAATGATAGTGAAATTAATCCAAAATCTGGAAACCAAAATGGAATCACAGATAAATAGCCTGGAGAAAAGCATTGAGAAGATGCAAGAAAGGTTTAACAAGGACCTATGCTATGCTATGCTAAGTCACTTCAGTCGTGTCCGACTCTGTGCGACCCCATAGACAGCAGCCCACCAGGCCTCCCCATCCCTGGGATTCTCCAGGCAAGAACACTGGAGTGGGTTGCCATTTCCTTCTCCAATGCATAAAAGTGAAAAGAGAAAGTGAAGTCGCTCAGTCATGTCCAACTCTAAGCGATCCCATGGACTGCAGCCTGCAGGCTCCTCCGTCCATGGGATTTTCCAGGCAAGAGTACTGGAGTGGGGTGCCATTGCCTTCTCCAAACAAGGACCTAGAAGAAATAAAAAAGAATCAATATATAATGAATAATGCACTAAATGAGGTCCAAAACACTCTGGAGGCAACAAATACTAGAATAACAGAGGCAGAAGATAGAATTAATGAATTAGAAGATAGAATGGTAGAAATAAATGAATCAAAGGAGAAAAAAGAAAAACGAATTAAAAGAAATGAGGACAATCTCAGAGACCTCCAGGACAATATTAAACGTTACAACATTCGAATCATAGGAGTCCCAGAAGAAGAAGACAAAAAGAAAGACCATGAGAAAATACTAGAGGAGATAATAGTTGAAAACTTCCCTAAATTGGAGAAGGAAATAATCACTCAAGTCCAAGAAACCCAGAGTCCCAAACAGAATAAACCCAAGGCAAAACACCCCAAGACACATATTAATCAAATTAACAAAGGTCAAACACAAATAACAAATATTAAAAGCAGCAAGGGAAAAACAACAAATAATACACAAGGGAATTCCCATGAGGATAACAGCTGATCTTTCAATAGAAACTCTCCAAGCCAGGAGGGAATGGCAAGACATACTTAAAGGGATGAAAGAAAATAACCTACAGCCCAGATTATTGTACCCAGCAAGGATCTCATTCAAATATGAAGGAGAAATCAAAAGCTTTACAGACAAGCAAAAGCTGAGAGAATTCAGCACCACCAAACCAGCTCTCCAACAAATACTAAAGGACATTCTCTAGACAGGAAACACAATAAGGATATATAAATTCAAACCCAAAACAATAAAGTAAATGGCATCATACTTATCAATAATTACCTTAAATGTAAATGGGTTGAATGCCCCAACCAAAAGACAGAGACTGGCTGAATGGATACAAAAACAAGACCCCTACATATGTTGTCTACAAGAGACCCACCTCAAAACAAGGGACACGTACAGACTGAAAGTGAAGGGCTGGAAAAAGATTTTCCATGCAAATAGGGACCAAAAGAAAGCAGGAGTAGCAATACTCATATCAGATAAAATAGACTTTAAAACAAAGGCTGTGAAAAGAGACAAAGAAGGTCACTACATAATGATCAAAGGATTAATCCAAGAAGAAGATAAAACAATTATAAATATATATGCACCCAATATAGGAGCACCGCAATATATAAGACAAATACTAACAAGATTGAAAGGAGAAATCAACAATAACACAATAATAGTGGGAGACTTTAACATCCCACTCACACCAATGGATCAGATCAGATCAGATCAGATCAGTCGCTCAGTCGTGTCCGACTCTTTGTGACCCCATGAACCGCAGCACGCCAGGCCTCCCTGTCCATCACCAGCTCCCGGAGGTCACACAGACTCGCATCCATCGAGTCAGTGATGCCATCCAGCCATCTCATTCTCTGTCGTCCCCTTCTCCTCCTGCCCTCAATCTCTCCCAGCATCAGACTCTTCTCCAATGAGTCAACTCTTCGCATGAGGTGGCCAAAATACTGGAGTTTCAGCTTTAGCATCATTCCTTCCAAAGAAATTCCAGGATTGATCTCCTTCAGAATGGACTGGACCAATGGATAGATCAACTAAACAAAATTAACAAGGAAACACAAACTTTAAACGATACAATAGATCAGTTAGACCTAATTGATATCTATAGGACATTTCATCCCAAAACAATGAATTTCACCTTTTTCTCAAGCGCACACATAACCTTCTCCAGGATAGACCACATCCTGGGCCATAAATCTAGCCTTGGTAAGTTCAGAAAAATTGAAATCATTCCAAGCATCTTTTCTGACCACAATGCAGTAAGATTAGATCTCAATAACAGGAGAAAAACTATTAAAAATTCCAACATATGGAGGCTGAACAACACGCTCCTGAATAACCAACAAATCACAGAAGAAATCAAAAAAGAAATCAAAATCTGCATAGAAACGAATGAAAATGAAAACACAACAACCCCAAACCTGTGGGACACTGTAAAAGCAGTCCTAAGGGGAAAGTTCATAGCAATACAGGCATACCTCAAGAAACAAGAAAAAAGCCAAATAAATAACCTAACTCTACACCTAAAGCAACTGGAAAAGGAAGAAATGAAGCACCCCAAGGTTAGTAGAAGGAAAGAAATCTTAAAAATTAGGGCAGAAATAAATGCAAAAGAAACAAAAGAGACCATAGCAAAAATCAACAAAGCCAAAAGCTGGTTCTTTGAAAGGGTAAATAAGATTGACAAACCATTAGCCAGACTCATCAAGAAACAAAGGGAGAAAAACCAAATCCATAAAATTAGAAATGAAAATGGAGAGATCACAACAGACAACACAGAAATACAAAGGATCATAAGAGACTACTATCAGCAATTATATGGCAATAAAATGGACAATGTAGAAGAAATGGACAAATTCTTAGAAAAGTACAACTTTCTAAAACTGAATCAGGAAGAAATAGAAAATCTTAACAGACCCATCACAAGCACAGAAATTGAAACTGCAATCAGAAATCTTCCAGCAAACAAAAGCCCAGGTCCAGATGACTTCACAGCTGAATTCTACCAAAAATTTAGAGAAGAGCTAACACCAATCCTACTCAAACTGTTCCAGAAAATTGCAGAGGAAGGCAAACTTCCAAACTCATTCTATGAGGCCACCATCACCCTAATACCAAACCTGACAAAGATGCCACACAAAAAGAAAACTACAGGCCAATATCACTGATGAACATAGATGCAAAAATCCTTAACAAAATTCTAACAATCAGAATCCAACAACACATTAAAAAGATCATACACCATGACCAAGTGGGCTTTATCCCAGGAATGCAAGGATTCTTCAATATCCACAAATCAATCAACATAATACACCACATTAACAAACTGAAGAAAAAAAAACATATGATTATCTCAATAGATGCAGAGAAAGCCTTTGACAAAGTTCAACATCCATTTATGATAAAAACTCTCCAGAAAGCAGAAATAGAAGGAACATAACTCAACATCATAAAAGCTATATATGACAAACCCACAGCAAATATTATCCTCAATGGTGAAAAATTGAAAGCATTTCCTCTAAAGTCAGGAACAAGACAAGGATGCCCACTTTCACCATTACTATTCAACATAGTTTTGGAAATTTTGGCCACAGCAATCAGAGCAGAAAAAGAAATAAAAGGAATCAAAATTGGAAAAGAAGTAAAACTCTCACTGTTTGCAGATGACATGATCCCCTATGTAGAAAACCCTAAAGACTCCACCAGAAAATTACTAGAACTAATCAATGAATATAGTAAAGTTGCAGGATATAAAATCAACACACAGAATTCCCTTGCATTCCTGTACACTAATAATGAGAAAATAGAAAGAGAAATTAAGGAAACAGTTCCATTCACCATTGCAATGAAAAGAATAAATTACTTAGGAATATATCTTCCTAAAGAAACTAAAGTCCTATATATAGAAAACAATAAAACACTGGTGAAAGAAATCAAAGAGGACACTAATAGATGGAGAAATATACCATGTTCATGAATTGGTAGAATGAATATAGTGAAAATGAGTATACTACCCAAAGCAATTTATAGATTCAATGCAATCCCCATCAAGCTACCAACGGTATTCTTCACAGAGCTAGAACAAATAATTTAACAATTTGTATGGAAATACAAAAAAACTGGAATAATCAAAGCTATCTTGAGAAAGAAGAATGGAACTGGAGGAATCAACCTGCCTGACATCAGGATCTACTACAAAGCCACAGTCATCAAGACAGTATGGTACTGGCACAAAGCAGAAATATAGATCAATGGAACAAAATAGAAAGCCCAGAGATAAATCCACGCACCTATGGACACCTTATCTTTGACAAAGGAGGCAAGAATATACAATGGATTAAAGACAATCTCTTTAACAAGTGGTGCTGGGAAAACTGGTCAAACACTTGTAAAAGAATGAAACTAGAACACTTTCTAACACCATACACAAAAATAAACTCAAAATGGATTAAAGATCTAAATGTAAGACCAGAAACCATAAAACTCCTAGAGGAAAACATAGGCAAAACACTCTCTGACATACATCACAGCAGGATCCTCTATGACCCACCTCCCAGAATATTGGAAATAAAATCAAAAATAAACAAATGGGACCTAATTAAACTTAAAAGCTTCTGCACAACAAAGGAAACTATAAGCAAGGTGAAAAGACAGCCTTCAGAATGGGAGAAAATAATAACAAATGAAGCAACAGACAAACAACTAATCTCAAAAATATACAAGCAACTCCTACAGCTCAAATTCAGAAAAATAAATGACCCAATCAAAAAATGGGCCAAAGAAGTAAATAGACATTTCTCCAAAGAAGACATACAGATGGCTAACAAACACATGAAAAGATGCTCAACATCACTCATTATCAGAGAAATGCAAATCAAAACCACTATGAGGTACCATTTCACGCCAGTCAGAATGGCTGCGATCCAAAAGTCCACAAGCAATAAGTGCTGGAGAGGGTGTGGAGAAAAGGGAAGCCTCTTACACTGTTGGTGGGAATGCAAACTAGTGCAGCCACTATGGAGAATAGTATGGAGATTCCTCAAAAAACTGGGAATAGAACTGCCTTATGATCCAGCAATCCCACTGCTGGGCATACACACTGAGAAAACCAGAATTGAAAGAGACACGTGTACCCCAATGTTCATAGCAGCACTGTTTACAATAGCCAGGACTTGGAAGCAACCTAGATGTCCATCCACAGATGAATGGATAAGATAGCAGTGGTACATATACACAATGGAGTATTACTCAGCCATTAAAAAGAACACATTTGAATCAGTTCTAATGAGGTGGATGGAACTGGAGCCTATTATATAGAGTGAAGTAAGCCAGAAAGAAAAACACAAATACAGTATCAGATCAGATCAGATACTAACGCATATATATGGAATTTAGAAAGATGGTAACAATAACCCTGTTTACGAGTCAGCAAAAGAGACACTGATGTATAGAACAGTCTTTTGGACTCTGGGAATGGGAGAGGGTGGGATGATTTGGGAGAATAGCATTGAAATATGTATAATATCATATCTGAAACGAGCCGCCAGTCCAAGTACGATGCCTGATAACGGATGCCTGGGGCTGGTACACTGGGACGACCCAGAGGGATGGTATGGGGAGGGAGGAGGGAGGAGAGTTCAGGATGGGGAATAAATATATACTTGTGGTGGATCCATCTTGATGTATGGCAAAAGCAATACAATATTGTAAAGTTAAGCAAAATAAAATTTAATAAATAAAAAAAAGGAAAAAAAAAGAAATTTTCTCTCATTAAAACTTAGCCACTCTTTTGTGACTACAAAGAACTTCATGATCTTGTTATTCTCATCACCAAATGGTGTAGCTCATGGCTATGAGTTTGGAGGACAAAGGTCATTGGGAATTGGAATAGACCTAAATAATTTTGTGGAAAAATCTGAACTGGATGTATGGGGAAATTAGGTGGGACGTGACTAGGTAGAAGCGTGAATTAAATTAATCATGGAATCAAGAAGCAACAAAATTAGGTTAAGAGACTGATGGAGAGGTGCACTGGGATGGGAAATCCTAAGGATATGTTACAGTTTGACTGTGAGGGCCTGACTTCCAGGCCACAATAGTTTGGGCTTGATCCTACCAACTGCATGAGTTTTCCAAGACATTTGAGCAAGGATGTGAAATGTTCGAAGGCATATTTGATAGTCATTCATGTAGTAGTGTTTCATAGAATAGACAGAAGTTGTTCTTGGAGAAGGAAATGGCAACCCACTCCAGTGTTCTTGCTTGGAGACTCCCAGGGACAGGAGAGCTTGGTGGGCTGCTGTCTCTGGGGTCGCACAGAGTCGGACACGACTGAAGTGACTTAGCAGCAGCAGCAGCAGTTCATGGTTTCTTCAAAAATTCTGACTCTTTTACCTTCTAAAAAGTGAATGTGTATGTGTGTATGTTTGCGTATGTGTGTGTGTGTACCTCTGTAACTGAATCACATTGCTCTACAGCAAAATTAAAAAAAAAAATAGTAGTGTATTATTACAATAATATTCCAGCTCAGTATTTTAAATGAGAGGTCAATTCTGTCTCTTTCAACCTTCTTAATTGTGCTAGGCTAATAAGGCAAGGCCTGAGTATTTTGTTGCTAAAGGAAATTATAGGGAAGATGAGGAATTTCTTAATCATTTTATCCACATTTCAGAACTTAAGGGGTTAGGGAGAAAAATATCTTTGTATATGATTCTTCAGTACCATTGCAAATTTATGTGTCTTTGCAATTTCATTAGAAACTATCATCAAGAGCAAAGTATTTGATGCTCATCTCTGAATACAGTGTTTTCAATTTCCAATTCAACCCCATTTCCCTTTTTTAAAAAAAAAAAAATTTAATTTTGTTTTATTTTTTAACTTTACAATATTGTATTGGTTTTGCCAAATATCAAAATGAATCTGCCACAGGTATACATGTGTTCCCCATCCTGAACCCTCCCCCCACCTCCCTCCCCATACCATCCCTCTGGGTTGTCCCAGTGCACCAGCCCCAAGCATCCAGTATCGTGCATCAAACCTGGACTGGCGACTCGTTTCATATATGATATTATACATGTTTCAATGTCATTCTCCCAAATCATCCCACCCTCTTCCTCTCCCTCGGAGTCCAAAAGACTGTTCTATACATCAGTGTCCCTTGGTTTTAAATTATCCCATGTATGAATGAATCATGGACTATACAGTCTTTTTAACAATCCATCATTATTAACATGTGGTCATTTCTTAATAAAAAAAATTTTATTGGAGAATAATTGATTTACAATTCTGTGTTAGTTTCAGGTGTACAGAAAAGAGAATCAGTTATATATAGACATATATTCACTCGTTTTTAGATTATTTTCCGATATAGGCCATTTCAGAGTATTTAGTAGAGTTCCCTGTGTTATACACTAGGTCCTTATTAGTTATTTATTTTATATATGGTAGTGTGTATGTGTCCGGAGAAGGCAATGGCAAGCCACTCCAGTACTCTTGCCTAGAAAATCCCATGGATGGAGGAGCCTGGTAGGCTTTAGTCCATGGGGTCGCTACAAGTCAGCCACGACTGAGCGACTTCACTTTCACTTTTCACTTTCACTTTTCACTTTCACACAATGGAGAAGGAAATGGCAACCCACTCCAGTGTTCTTGCCTGGAGAATCCCAGGGATGGCAGAACCTAGTGGGCTGTTGTCTATGGGGTCGCACAGAGTCGGACACCACTGAAGCGACTTAGCAGCAGCAGCAGCAGCAGTGTGTATGTGTCACTCCCAATCTCCCCATCTATTCCTACACTCTTATCTCCTGGTAACGATAAATTTGTTTTCTACATCTGTGACTTTATTTCTGTTTTGCAAATAAGTTTATTTCTGCACTTATTATTCAGTTCAGTTCAGTGACTCAGTTGTATCTGAGTCTTTGTGACCCCACAGACTGCAGCATGCCAGGCCTCCCTGTCCATCACCAACTCCCAGAGTTTACTCAAAATCATGTCCATTGAGTCAGTGATGCCATCCAACCATCTCATCCTCTGTCATCCCCTTCTCCTCCCGCCTTCAATCTTTCCCAGCATCAGGGTCTTTTCAAATGAGTCAGTTCTTCCCATCAGGTGGCCAAAGTATTGGAGTTTCAGCTTCAGCAACAGATCTTCCAATGAATTTTTCAGGACTTATTTCCTTTAGGATAGACTGGTTGGATCTCCTTGCAGTCCAAGGTACTCTCAAGAGCCTTCTCCAACACCACAGTTCAAAAGCATCAGTTCTTCAGTGCTCAGCTTTTTTTATTGTCCAACTCTCACACCCATACATGGCTACTGGAAAAACCATAGCATTGATTAGATGGACCTTTGTTGGCAAAGTAATGTCTCTTGTTTTTTAATATGCTGTTTAGGTTGGTCATAACTTTTCTTCCCAGGAGCAAGTGTCTTTTAATTTCATGGCTGCAGTCATCATCTGCAGTGATTTTGGGGCCTAGGAATATAAAGTCTGTCACTATTTCCACTGTTTCCCCATTTACTTGCCATGAAGTGATGGAACCAGTTGCCATGATCTTAGTTTTCTGAATGCTGAGCTTTAAGCCAACTTTTTAACTCTCCTCTTTCACTTTCATCAAGAGGCTCTTTAGTTCTTCTTCACTTTATGCCATAAGGGTGGTGTCATCTGCATATCTGAGGTTATAGATATTTCTCCTGGCAATCTTGATTACAGCTTGTGCTTCACCCAGTCCAGCATTTCTCATGATGTCCTCTGCATATAAGTTAAATAAGCACGGTGACAATATACAGTCTTGACATACTCCTTTCCCTATTTGGAACCAGTCTGTTGTTCCTTGTCCAGATCTAACTGTTAATTCCTGCCCTGCATACAAATTTCTCAAGAGGCAGGTCAGGTGGTCTGGTATTCCCATCTTTTTCAGAAAATTTCCAGAGTTTGTTGTGGTCCACTCAATCAAAAGCTTTGGCATAGTCAATAAAGCAGAAGTAGATATTTTTCTGGAACTCTCTTGCTTCTTCAAAGATCCAACAGATGTTGGTAGTTTGATCTCTGGTTCCTCTGCCTTTCATAAATCTAGCTTGAACATCTGGAAGTTCATGGTTCATGTACTATTGAAGCCTGGTTTGGAGAATTTTGAGCATTACTTTACTACCGTGTGAGATGGGGGCAATTGTGTGGTAGTTTGAGCGTTCTTTGGTATTTCCTTTCTTTGGGATTGGAATGAAAACTGACATTTTCCAGTCCTGTGGCCACTGCTAAGTTTTCCGAATTTGGTGGCATATTGAGTGCAGCACTTTCATAGCATCATCTTTTAAGTTTTGAAACAGCTCAACTGGAATTCCATCACCTCCACTAGCTTTGTTCATAGTGATGCTTCCTAAGGCCCACTTGGCTTCAAATTCCAGGACTTCACATTCCTTTGTGGCTCAGCTGGTAAAGAATCTGCCTACAATGCAGGAGACCTGGTTTTGATCCTTGGGTTGGGAAGATCCACTCCAGTATTCTGGCCTGGAGAACTCCATGGACTGTATAGTCCAAGTGTTTGCAAAGAGTCTGACATGACAAATGACTTTCACCCTTTTTACTAGATTCCTCATGTAAGTAGTATCATATGATATTTATCTCTCTGTGATTGACTTACTTCACTCAGGATGACAATCTCTAGGTCCATACATGTTGCTGCAAATGGCATTATTTCTACATGTAGTCTTACTTTAGAAACTAACTTTATCAGCCACATGAACTCACTAAGATTTAGCTTTGCTATTCAGCAGGTATGCATATTACTTTTGAAGAGAAAGAGCACAGCCTATGTGAGATTGTAAGTAATGATGGGGTTAAGGAATACTGTTTAAGTATTGAAACTTTGGTTTTGATGATGTTGGAAAACTTGCCTTTGGGAAGGACAGTCAAGGAAGGAAATGGGAGACAAAGGCAATTTGGGGATTAGAAAAGAGTATTTCACTGCAGAAGATATGACTTTCAAAATTCTTTTTTTTTTTCCTTAATGATTCTTCAACTACTATTGAAGCCACAGAAGCGGCTTTCCTGATCACTTTAGTACAGAATGTTTATAGCATCTTAACTAGGAAGTCTTTACTTACCTTTCCAGATATAGAGTTGAGTTCATTTTCCTTTAAGATTTTATAACTGTGTTGGGGGCTCTCACACTTTGTAATTAATTGGTTATATGCTCAGTCATTACTGTCTGGGAGACCCTGGGAAAGGGGCAGACCTATGTCCTACCAAATTTTTATAGCTCCAGCACCTAACAAAGTAAGAAGAAAGCAGTAAACATTTACTGACTAGTGGTTAAATTAATGGGTATATCAATCAGTAAATCCAATGTTGAGATGTTGAGTGCTTCTCACCTGTAAGGCATTGTGTCATATTTGTGGAGAAATATATAATTGCTATTTTTGATATCTGCCTATAAGAGGCTTCCCTGTTGACTCAGATGGTAAAGATTCTGCCTGGAGCAGAGGACCTGGGTTTGATCTGTGGATTGGGGAGATCCCCTGGAGAAGGGAATGGCTACCTACTCAGGTATTCTTGCCTGGAGAGTTCCATGGACAGAGGAGCTGGTGGGCTACAGTCCATGGGGTCACAGAGAGTCAGACACCATGACAGAGTGACTGTCACTTTATAAGAAATTTAAACTTTAGTTCAGCAGCTAGATTACTAATATGAAAATAATTAGTCATTTTTAATTGTTTATAGTCTCTGCTTCTCTTTTTCTTTCATTGATCGATCACCTAACTTTAATCTTTATCTGCCTCCATCACTGTGTCTTCTGAGGATACTAAATGACCCCCTGCTTGTCAAATTGAGTGTTTGAATTTTCTTAATCTGCTTGATCTCCATCTGGCATCGAACATTAGAGAATCCAATCTTCCTTTGAATTTCTCTTTTCCATTTTGGCACCAAGACACTGAACTGGATTCTTATGTTCAGAGTTCCTACTGGATACATTATGCACTTTCTCCTCTCCTCTTTTTGTACATGGTTCATCCTTTAGAGTGTTTCCTAGGCTAATATCTCTGTTCATGATTTAACTGTGGATGTAAAACCTACTTCTGTCACTAAGTATCATACACATGTAAATTATACCATCCTCTCAAATTAAATGTTTTTAAATCCCTTATGATTATACAGCCGAAGTGAGAAATAGATTTAAGGGCCTAGATCTGATAGATAGAGTGCCTGATGAACTATGGAATGAGGATCGTGACACTGTACAGGAGACAGGGATCAAGACCATCCCCATGGAAAAGAAATGCAAAAAAGCAAAATGGCTGTCTGGGGAGCCCTTACAAATAGCTGTGAAAAGAAGAGAAGCGAAAAGCAAAGGAGAAAAGGAAAAACATAAGCATTTGAATGCAAAGTTCCAAAGAATAGCAAGAAGAGATAAGAAAGCCTTCCTCAGCGAACAATGCAAAGAAATAGAGGAAAACAACAAAATGGGAAAGACGAGAGGTCTCCAAGAAAATTAGAGATACCAAGGGAACATTTCATGCAAAGATGGGCTCGATAAAGGACAGAAATGGTATGGACCTAACAGAAGCAGAAGATATTAAGAAGATGTGGCAAGAATACACAGAAGAACTGTACAAAAATATCTTCACAACCCAGATAATCATGATGGTGTAATCACTCACCTAGAGCCAGACATCCTGGAATGTGAAGTCAAGTGAGCCTTAGAAAGCATCACAATAAACAAAGCTAGTGGAGGTGACGGGATTCCAGTTGAGCTATTTCAAATTCTGAAAGATGATGCTGTGAAAGTGCTGCACTCAATATGTCAGCAAATTTGGAAAACTCAGCAGTGGCCACAGGACTGGAAAAGGTCACTTTTTATTCTAATCCCAAAGAAAGGCAATGCCAAAGAATGCTCAAACTACCACACAATTGCACTCATCTCACATGCTAGTAAAGTAATGCTCAAAATTCTCCAAGCCAGGCTTCTGTAATATGTGAACTGTGAACTTCCTGATGTTCAAGCTGGTTTTAGAAAAGGCAGAGAATCCAGAGATCAAATTGTCAACATCCGCTGGATCATGGAAAAAACAAAAGAGTTCCAGAAAAACATCTATTTCTGCTTTATTGACTATGCCAAAGACTTTGACTGTGTGGATCACAATAAACTGTGGGAAATTCTGAAAGAGATGGGAGTACCAGACCACCTGACCTGCCTCTTGAGAAATCTGTATGCAGGTCAGGAAGCAACAGTTAGAACTGGTCATGGAACAACAGACTGGTTCCAAATAGGAAAAGGAGGACATAAAGGCTGTATATTGTCACCGTGCTTATTTAACTTATATGCAGAGTACATCATGAGAAACGCTGGACTGGAAGAAGCACAAGCTGGAATCAAGATTGCCAGGAGAAATATTTATAACCTCAGATATGCAGATGACACCACCCTTATGGCAGAAAGTGAAGAGGAACTAAAAAGCCTCTTGATGAAAGTGAAAGAGGAGAGTGAAAAAGTTGGCTTAAAGCTCAACATTCAGAAAACGAAGATCATGGCAACTGGTCCCATCAACTGGAAATAGATAGGGAAACAGTGTCAGACTTTATTTTGGGGGGCTCCAAAATCACTGCAGATGGTGATTGCATCCATAAAAATAAAAGACGCTTACTCCTTGGAAGGAAAGTTATGTCCAACCTAGATAGCATATTGAAAAGCAGACATTACGTTGCCAACAAAGGTCCATCTAGTCAAGGCTATTTTTTTTTCCAGTGGTCATGTATGGATGTGAGAGTTGGACTGTGAAGAAGACTGAGTGCTGAAGTATTGATGCTTTTGAACTGTGGTGTTGGAGAAGACTCTTGCGAGTCCCTTGGACTGCAAGGAGATCCATCCAGTCCATTCTGAAGGAGATCAGCCCTGAGATTTCTTTGGAAGGAATGATGCTAAAGCTGAAAGTCCAGTACTTTGTCTACCTCATGCGAAGAGCTGACTCATTGGAAAAGACTCTGATGCTGGGAGGAATTGGGGGCAGGAGGAGAAGGGGACACCAGAGGATGAGATGGCTGGATGGCATCATTGACTCGATGGATGTGAGTCTGAGTGAACTCTGGGAGCTGGTGATGGACAGGGAGGCCTGGCGTGCTGCAATTCATGGGGTCAGAAAGAGTCAGACATGACTGAGCGACTGAACTGAACTGAACTGAACTGAAAATTAAAAATTAACTTTCCCCTTAAGACCTTATTCTTCTTTGTCTCTTATGACAAAGGCATGTGGATTCATTTTCATTGCCACAGTAACTTTCAAGGCACCAATTTCCATCTAACCAGGTTTTATCTTCTTGAATCCATATTCTATATGATGTTGAATTAAGCCTCATAAACTATCTATATCACTTCAACCTCAGAATCCTTCTGTGATGGTTATTACTTGCTGTCTGCCTCACTCACCTAAAGTTTGAGGCCCCGTACAACATGATGAATAGAATTCACCTGTTATTTTACCCCTTTACAAACCCAGTGGTTTAAGTCCAATGCGCTAGTCAACATACCAAGTTTGGTGCACTGGCTAACATCATTCCTCTTCAAGATTTATTTGAAGCTCAATAATTACCTGAACTCTAGCTTCATACTGAAGTCCAGTTAAAATCCAAGAATTTCCCTAAAGCTTCCTGCATCCTAGCATTTTCCAAAGTGTGGGTGATATAATTTAGGCAATGGCACCCCACTCCAGTACTCTTGCCTGGAAAAACCCACGGACGGAGGAGCCTAGTAGGCTGCAGTCCATGGGGTCGCTAAGAGTCGGACAGGACTGAGCGACTTCACTTTCTCTTTTCACTTTCATGCATTGGAGAAGGAAATGGCAACCCACTCCAGTGTTCTTGCCTGGAGAATCCCAGGGACGGGGAAGCCTGGCGGGCTGCCGCCTATGGGGTCACACAGAGTCGGACACGACAGAAGTGACTTAGCATAGCATAGCATAGCATAGTGCATTAATAGAAAGTCATCAAAGAAAATGAATTATATGATAAAAAGTTATTCTTTTTTAATTTCAATTCATTCTTTATAATTTTATCAAGAAGATCTTAATTTGGTTGAACAAATTTTGTTTTTTAACATCAATCTGACATTAATAATTTTTCTTTTAATCAATGACTATTCAGGGAGATACCTCATTGAATTTATCAGTCACCATTATCTAGTTAGAAATAAATAATGTTATTTTATTTATGTTTTTTGCCTTTCATTTTGGAGAAGGCAATGGCACCCCACTCCAGTACTCTTGTCTGGAGTATCCCATGTATGGAGGAGCCTGGAAGGCTGCAGTCCATGGGGTTGCTGAGAGTCGGACACGACTAAGTGACTTCACTTTCACTTTTCACTTTCATGCATTGGAGAAGGAAATGGCAACCCACTTCAGTGTTCTTGCCTGGAGAATCCCAGGGATAGGGGAGCCTGGTGGGCTGCCGTCTATGGCGTCACACAGAGTCGGACACGACTGAAGTGACTTAGCAGCAGCAGCAGCAGCCTTTCATTTATGGTAAAGATACAGGTTTTTCTTTAGGGTGATACTATTAATATTTAACTTAAATAACAATTAATTTGAACATTAATCTAATATTTAAATAACTGCTCAATTTCAATATTTAAATGCTTAAATTTAAATATTTAAGTAAGGTTTTGCTTGAATACACAGAAAAATATCAGGTAAAAAATATATGTAGCAATTATTAAGAGGGTAATTCAAGAAGGTGGGATGTAGGGGTACACAGAAATTATAAAAGCTATACATGAATAACTGAAGTTTGAAGAACCCTCAATTACCATATTAGCTCACAATTTTTCTTTGTTTCAGTGACTGTGAAAGTTCAGTCACTTTTCTAACTTTCTCTGTGTTAACTAATGGAATTCTTTCAAGGATCCTTTGTAAGATAAGGATCTTACAAAGTTGTTTTTCCTATTTTATAGATAAAAAAAAATGGAAGACATAATTTGCCCAGCTTCTATCAAGTAGCAAAACTGTAGAGACAGGCTTTGAACCCAGGTCTTTAGCCTTCAGAACTAGTGCTCTTAAAAAGCAACTCTGACTCAGGAAAAGCCCATCAGTCTTTGATTTGATAATAACAAGTAAGATCTTTTGTGTTCGCTATCATTCATCTGTCTTTTTCCTCCAGAAGGAAAAGTTTTATTCAGACATGAAGCTAAACTTTGTAGAAACCTCCTGTGAGTAATTGTATTTAGAATCGATTTCTATCTCTACAGACAACTTGAAAACCTTTTTCTTCCAAAGGTAGAAGGACTATTCCTTAAAACTCAGGGAGTACTCAGTTAACTACAGGTTCAATAACAAATAGGAAAAGGCCAGTCTATCTGCATGAATAACTTTTATAGTTTGTTCATCAGAAAGTCTAGGAGCATGATGACCAAGTGCAATTTGCATCTGCTTCCTCAGCAGACTGCCCAGTAGATGAACAGCCCTCGGCCATTCAAGTGAAATATTTAGTAACTAAGCAGGGTGTAGTATGAAAGCAAATTATATACATTGGAGAAATGCATCACGGAAAATGTTATGGTTAAGCTTGATCTTAGAATGTATCACCCTTACATTTGCTTTTTCAATTCTCAAAAACTGAAGGGGCACTTTTCTGAGGAACTGCACAATCCTACTGTTATAATTACTATAAATCATATTTTGTTGTAAGGGTTTTATAATAACCAGATAAATTTTAACCATCTGTATATTTAAAATAGCCCTCATATACAACTAAGAAATATTTAAGATAGAAATTTGCTCAAAAACACTCAATATTTGCTTTTTTAAACCCACTTAATGTAACCAAAGTTGCTGTATTTCTTTATTAATTCTATTATCTCTTAATTATTGGCCAAATTGCAGAGTCGGACACAACTAAGTGACTGAACTGAACTGAAATGAATACAGAGCTGGACAAACTATGACCTGCAGTTCAAAGCTTGATATTGCCTCTTTTTCATGTGGCTCACAAGCTGATGATTTTTCACATTTTTAAGGGTTATAAAAAGAAAAAAAAATATGTGACAGTGATTATATGTAGCCTGTAAAGCCTAAAATATTTACTGTATAACCTTTCACAGAAAAGTTTGCCAACCACTCATCTTTTTCTATCCATAACATGTTTCACTTAGTATTTTGCTCTGAAATTACTTCATTTTTGTTATGTCTCTCTAGTCGAATTATGGTCTGGTAGTATGTCATCTTTCAGTTTGCAATGTGGTTCTGGTGCTGTAATACAAAGTCATCTCATATTTTACCTTAATTGCAGAAGGAAATGGCAACCCACTCCAGTGTTCTTGCCTGGAGAATCCCAGGGACAGAGGAGCCTTGTGGGCTTCCGCCTATGGGGTCGCACAGAGTCGGACACGACTGATGCGACTTAGCAGCAGCAGCAGCAGTAGCAGCAGTGTTTGTTATACTGGAAAGCTGCACTTTTGGAACCATCTCCAAAGATGCCTATCTAAACTAGGATGTCAAAACTGACCCTAATACTGATTGGGGCAGGGTGGCAGGGATGGTCTTTGGGGTATTGTTTATTTTGCCTTTTGGGGGGATGTAAGTCATTGGAGCCAGAGAACAGACTGTGTTATCTAGAATCCAAAGATGGCCTGCCTACAAATCATGCTTCCGGGTATTTACATACCTATACGGACCCCTTCCACATTGAGTGTGAGTTTGCCCTTGGTAATTAACAGAATGCAACACAAGTAACTCCATATTAAGCCAAGTCATAAATCATGTGGCTTCTGGCTTGTCCTCTTAGAATGCTAACTCTTTGAATGCTTCCTCTCAAACCCCAAAAAATTAGTCAAGAATCTCAAGCCACATGGAAAGGACACATATAGACATTCACCCGCAGCTGAGCTTCTTACACAACAGCCAGCAGCAGTGACAAGTCATTTGTGTGAGCTCTGCTGAATATCTAATCTCAGTCTAGCAGATAATTCCAATACCACCTGCCATTTGTTTGCAATCACTTGAAAGATCCCAAGCAACAACCATCCAACTGAACTTCTACCATAATGCGGGGTAAGAATAAATTATTTCAGTTAAGTTTTGAAGTGATGTGTCATGCAGCAATAGACAATGGAACAGCATGTTCCTTGAGTAGGTTCTTACTTACAAGCTTATCTTGTACTTTCCTGTGACAGTTCTGGTATCAACCATTTCTCAAAAACAACAACAACAAACAAACAAAAAAACCCCACAAAAAACAATTTCTATTAGTGGAGAATTATACTTAAAAACTAAGATATGGATAACAGTTAATTTCCTTGTTATAATTTGTCTCTACTTTGAGATCCACTCACGGGCCAATTGGAGTAGGAAATGGAAACCCACTCCAGTATTCTTGCCTGGAGAATTCCATGGACAGAGGAGCCTGGTGGGCTACACTCTAGGGTCTCAAAGAGCCAGACATGACTGAAGCATCTTAGTACATATACACGCACGCAGGGGCCAGTACTAAATTATGAAATATAAATTATTTATTTGTTATCTAACCAGTCAATCCTAAAGGAAATCAATCCTGAATATCCATTGGAAGGACTGATGCTGAAGCTTCAACACTGTGGTCACCTGATGCATAGAGCCAACTTATTGGAAAAGACCACAATGCTGGGAAAGACTGAGGGCAAGAGGAGAAGGAGGGGTGACAGAGGATGAGATGGTTGGATGGCATCACCAACTCAATGGACATGAGTATGAGTAAACTCTGGGGGATAGTGAAGGACAGGGAAGCCTGGCATGCTACAGTTCATGGGATCTCAAAGAATCTGATATGACTTAGCTACTGAACAATAACATTATCTAACCATGAGTTCACAATGAAAACATTCAATTCTAAAGCAACCACACAGAATGTTGTAACAATTGTCTTTATGGTATCTGTAACTCTTATCACTCACAATATGTTTACTTATTTGACCAATCTCTCAGGCTTCATTCTAAGTTGGTAATGAGGGAGCCCTTTCCTCCCTGAGTGAAGATGCCCTACTTACCCTACTCAAGTTTTGACTCCAAACTCAGTAAAGATATTTGTGCTACAACTATCTACCATATGAGCTCCCACCTTTATTGCCCATCTAATAATTTTTGGACAGAATGAAGGGAGGGAGGAAGAAAGGAATGAAAAAGGACATTTTTAAATAATGATTCTTGAGAAAATCTGGCACATTTTTTATTTGTATTGAGATTGGAGTATGAAGAGAGAAGTATAAAATTGGCCAAAAGGATATTGCAAAAATCAGTTAGAAATGATATGAGACAATGGAGAAAAATCATTTTGAAGAGAAATTTGATTGAGCTTAAGAGCTGAATTAGGTACAGGAATTTATGTAGAAAAATAAGTAAAAGATGATTTAAGAATTCAAGGCTTTTGTTTGGATGTAGAGAATAAGGCAAAGAAAATATGTTATGTGAGTGCACTTGGGGCTAAATTGGACATATTGCTACATAACTTTGCAATTGTAGATCTGTGATGCAAATATGGAAAATTAAGTCAAATTTTCATGTGGTTATAGTCAACTAGAAAAATCAGTGGTGTGATATCTAATTTAACAATACATTGCAAATTAAGATATAGTAACTATGCTCAGTTTTAAATATAACATAATGGCTTAGTGTTTTACATGGTAAAATAGACTCAGAGGAAGATGAATTCAGCATTAGTCACATCACAAATTAATCTGGTAAATAAAAGCAAAGCATTTCTCTTTATTTTTTTTTTTTTTAGCATGTAAACATATTGTACTCTCTTGTGAAAACATACTGAAATCTGTATTATGTAGCTTTGATTAGTTATGCCATAGTAAATTCTTATTCTTCTCTCAGTCAGTAGTAGAAAAAGAAGCCTGATTTGGAAAAATTGAAATTGATTTACAATGAGAACAATATTCTTAATTTTTCTCTTTGAGCCACAATTTCTCCTTTCTCTCTCAATGAATTATAAATGAAAGTAAGACTTTCTCACCATAACCCACTCACACCTTCTACAAAACTAACTATTCTCACTAGCCATAGCCAAAATAGTTTTCTGCATTTCCATATTTTAATAAGTAAATATTTTATTCATGGAGAAAAAAATCTATCTTTTAATCTGCTGTATAATTTATTAACATATGCTATTTTAAAAAATATTAAACAAAAGACATTCAGCAGGCTGGATGTGCAAAAGTTATCTACATTCTTCAAAGGCAGCCACTGGCATAATTCTTGAAAAACAAATATTAGTCTTATTAAAGAAGTAATTATTTATAAGAGGTAATTAGACTGTAATCAATGATGTTTGTTGTAATATTTAGGGAACCCAGGATAAGAATGCTTAATTAAGGAAGGAGAGGACATATGTATACATGTGGCTGTTTCATGTTGATATATGGCAGAAACCAACACAATTTTGTAAAGAATTTATCCTCCAATAAAAGAGAGTGAGAGAGAAAGGACTGCATAATTAACAACTTAATAGAAAGTCTTAAAAAATGAAATTCTGGATAACAATCTAAAAGATGAACAAGAAGAGAGAAAAGAGAACATAAAATATAATAGGTTAAATAGAAAATAAATATTGTATAATTTAGATGATGGAGAAAATAATGGCCAACTATTTGGGAAAATGTAAATATATATACAGTATATATACACAAATAGGTAATTGAAATAAAAGTGAATTATATACAAATTATAATATTCATTGTAGAAATTCACTTATGAAATATGAAGAATTTATGAGTGGATATTTTTATAACCTAAGAGGTACAGAAAACTTTTCTCAGTTTTAAGATTAATGACAGAATCTCTGAGAAAATATTAGAATTTGTCATGTGTTTAAACATCTTTATAACAAATTAAAGTATATAAAAAATAAGCAAATGCAAAATGATGGAATATATACTAAAAGATTATATTTCTTTATACACAGAATGTTCTTACACAACAAACATGTGAGCACTCCAATGTAAAAATGGTAAAGGTGGTGAACTGGCCATTAAAATGAATAATTTAGACATATAATAAAATATGTCACCTCAATCGAAATCAAAGAAATATTTATTTAAATATATTTGTAATTTATTATATTGGATAATGTTAATGAAATAACATGTGTAAGAACATATGTGGAATATCAAATAATACGTGGAATAATATGTGGATATTTTCATATGCAACTGTCACATTGTGATTTTGTGTAACTTTAGAGGGCATGATGGGACCAAAAGTTTGATGTGTTTCTTTATACTTCAGAATTTCATTTTTAGGAGTATTCCCCCCTAGATGAGTAACTCAATAAGTGTAAAAACTGTGAGTATATAATATTACTTTAACAATTCTGTAAATAATGATAAGAAGGATACTTTAAAATTTTTATCGTGGTATAGTTGATTTACAATGTGTTATTTTCTGAAGTGAGAAGTGTTAGTCATGTGACCATGACTTTGTGACCCCATGGACTGTGTAGCCCGCCAGACTCCTCTGTCCATGGAATTCTCCAAGCAAGATACTGGAGTGGGTAGCCATTCCCTTTTCCAGGCAATCTTCCCTACTAGGGATCAAACCTGGGTCTCCTGCATTGCAGGCAGATTCTTTACCATCTGAACCACTGTACCACACATAAATCAATTATAACATATATTGACTCTTTTTAGATTTATTTTCCAATGTAGGCAATTGCAGAGTATTGAATAGAGTTCCCTGTGCTATTCAATAGGTCCTTATTAGTTATCTACCTTATTCCCTCCTGGTTCAGTCGGTAAAGAATTTGCCTGCAATGCAGGAGACCCGAGTTTGATTTCTGGGTCAAGAAGATCCCGTGGAGAAGGAAATGGCAACCCACTCCAGTATTCTTGCCTGGAGAATCCCATGGACAGAAGAGCCTGGCCGTCTACAGCCCATGGGGTCGCAAGAGTCGGACATGACTTAGCAACTAAACCACCACCACCACTTTATATATAATAGTATATATTTGTCAATCCCAATCTCTCAGTTTTTTCCTCCTCAATTCCCCACTGATAACCCTTAGACTGTTTTGTACACCTGTGACTCTTTCTATTTTGTAAATAATCTGTACCATATGAAAATGATACTTGTAAGAAAAAATTCATTTTAGCTTTATTTCACCTCTTTCAATCATAGGTCCTTCAAGAACATGTGAGAAGAAAGTCTTTGTACATGTACTTTCGATAACAGAAATTTCTTAGAGACAAAAAAATCTCTTCCGATAATTTTATCTGAATTTTTATGTACTTCAATGCAATGGACATGGGTTTGAGTGGACTCCAGGAGTTGGTGATGGACAGCGAGGCCTAGCGTGATGCAGTTCATGGGATTGCAAAGAGTCGGACACCACTGAGCGACTGAACTGAACTTATGTACTCCTCTAGCGGCCAACATTCCTATATGTACTTGTCAATATAGACTCAAAGGTATGAGCACTACAATGTGAAAAGCCCTTGACATAATTTCAAATATATGGAGTTCATTAAGTTGTTCTGATTCTTTGTTGAATTTTGTTCCTTTCAGCCTGAGTATCTGAGATTGATTTCAAGCAAATGCAGCAACAAATCAAGTGTTCTTGCTTGGGAAGAGATGAATGTTTTGTTGCTTGTCAATATCTGAGTTCCATTACCATTTATTTCCCTTTGTATGGAGTTTTGATTGTCTGTTTGTTTATTTGTTTTAGACATGTCTATCTTTTACAGTTCTGATACCCTGAGTATTCTAAAATAATTTAATACTAAAGATGGACTCTGAATTTGAGGATGACAGTTCCTCCACAATGAATAGGGCAGCATCCCTGATTATAAGCACCATCATATATCAAAACTCTACCAGATTGTCTGATCTGCTTACAGATTGTCTGAGGTTGCTGGTGATAGAACTTTGGATAAGTCACTTGACGGTTCCCCCTGGTCTTCACTGTCTTATTGTAAGATGATGAATTTGATTGCAGTAAGTGACTATGTAAATAATCTTTTTCAGTTAAATATTAGTGCAGTGGTTAACATGAAAACTTTGGATCAGATAGACTTTATTGTCATGCAAGTTCCATTAATGGTTGTATAACCTTGGGAAATTTAGTTAGCTTCAATCACTTCATCTCTAAAGTGGGGATAACAAGATACTAACTTACAGACAAATTTGACTAAAAATGCAAGTAAAATACATAGGCTAGTACCTGATTGACAGAATGAAGTGATTATATTTGATTTTCTAATACCTGTACCCTTTCTAAAAAAAATCTATATGTCAATTCTTTTCTTGGTTCATGAGGTCACAAAGAATAAAACACATTTTAGTGACTGAACAACAACAATAATACTTGCTTTACATTATTATATTAGTTCAGATGTACAATGTAGTGAGTCAGATTTTGCAGATTATCCTCCATTAAAAGTTATTGCAAAATAATGAGTGCAATTTCCCATGCTATTCAATATAACTTTATTGCTTGTCTGTTTTATACATAGTCATTTGTACCTCTGAATCCCATACACCTATCATGACCCCAGTCCCATCCACTCTCCCCACTGGTAAATGACTAATTAGATGTTATATCTGAGAATATGTTTCTGCTTTGCTATATATGCTTTCTTTATTTTTTACGCTTCACATATAAGTGATATCCTACAATATTTTGTTTCTCTATATTGGAGAAATATCCTATTTTGTTATTCTTGCAATACTTTCCACCACAGAAGTCAGCTACTAGTTTTCCTTATCTCCAGGCATGTTACTGGATATTAATTGCTAATCACATCACTGAATGCTGCTGCTCTTTGTTGTTTAGTAGCTGTGTCTGACTCCTTTGTGACCTCATGGGCTGTAGCCTGCCAAGCTCCTCTGTTCATGAGATTTCCCAGGCAAGAATATTAGAGTGGGTTACCATTTCCTTATCCAGGGTATTTTCCTTACCCAAGGACAGAACCCGCATCTCCTGCATTGGCAGGCCGAGTCTTCACCACTGAGCCACCAGAGAAGCCATCACTGAAGCTAGAAGCTCATAAAATAAAAGTCTATATTGAATTTATTAGGCAAGGGTTATGGTAAATGTGCTTCCCAGGTGGCACAGTGGTAAGGAATGTGCCCGCCAGTGCAAGAGATGCAAGAGACATGGGTTCAATCCTTGGGTTGGGAACATCCTCTGGAATAGGAAATGACAACATGTTCCAGTATTCTTGCGTGGAAAATTCCATGCACAGAGGAGCCTGGAGGGCTACAGTCCATGGAGTTGCACAGAGTTGGAGGTGACTGAGTGCATGTGCATTCAAGCACACACACACACACAGAGTAAAGGTAGAAGCAACATTTAATTTCCAGTGGCAAGTTTCTCTCTGATTTTCAGCAGTGTTCCTGAATATTTTATCTTAAAGAATATTTTAATTCTTCATAGATTATTTTATTTCAGTTAAATAAACCTCTTTTCCACTAAAATTAGCCAACTTTTTTCTCGTGCTTACAACTAAGAAAGTTCATTGAAACATTAGCTCATGGTACTAGTCTTTAAACAGTTGTGGTGGTAGTTAATATAGTTTTAGTTAAAACTGTCATATTAAATTAAAATATGAATGACTAAACGTTGAGAAATGCTGGAGCTGGAAGATGAATATACAGAAGTTTATTACACTATTCTCTCTTATGTATGTTTGAAGTTTTCCATGCTAATTAAAAAACATTTACATAAATATATGCATGACAGACACATGTGATGACAGATGGGAATTGATTCTTAACAGATGCTTTACGGTTTATTTTAAAATCTATGTGAAAGATATCTGCAAGAACTGGCAATTCTAAATATGAGCTTTTATTCAGCTTTATATTTGTTTAATACTATGACTGATGCTAAAGCTGAAACTCCAGTATTTTGGCCACCTCATGCGAAGAGTTGACTCATTGGAGAAGACTCTGATGCTGGGAGGGATTGAGGGCAGGAGGAGAAGGGGACGACAGAGGATGAGATGGCTGGATGGCATCACTGACTCGATGGATGCGAGTCTGAGTGACCTCCGGGAGCTGGTGATGGACAGGGAGGCCTGGCGTGCTGCGGTTCATGGGGTCGCAAAGAGTCGGACACGACTGAGCGACTGATCTGATCTGATCTGATGACTATCTACTTGCCACACATAGAGGATGCAATCCACACTCCAGAATTTATTGTTTGTAGACATTTCGACAATGACCATGATCAAACCAATGTGAGGTGATATCTCACTGTAGTTTGATTTGCATTTCTCTAATAATTAGCAGTGTTGAGCATCTTTTTATGTGCCTCTTGGCCATCCGCATGTCTTCTCTGGAGAAATTTCTATTTAGGTCTTCTGCCCAATTTTTGATTGGGTTGTTTGTTTTTTTTGATATTGAGTTGCATGAGCTGTTTGATATTTTGGAGATTAATCCCTTTCAGTTATTTCAATTATAAATACTTTCCCATTCTGAGGTTTGTTTTTTCTGAGGTTTTGCCTTTTTGCCTAGTTTATGGTTTCCTCCGCTGTGCAAAAGCTTTTAAGTTTAATTAGGTCTCATTTGTTTATTTTTTGTTTTTACTTTCATTGCTCTAAGAGATGGATCAAAAAAGATCTTGCTGTGATTTATGTCAAAGTATGTTCTTCCTGTGTTTTCCTCTAAGAGTTTTATAGTATCTGGCCTTACATTCATTTAGGCCTTTAATCCATTTTAAGTTCATTTTTGTGTATAGTGTTAGGAAGTGTTTTAATTTCATTCTTTTACATATTGATTTTCAGTTTTCTCAGTACCATTTATTGAAGACATGATCTTTTCTCCATTAAATATTCTTGCCTATTTTGTCATAGAATAGGTGTCCATAGGTGTGTGGGTTTATCCCTGGGATTTCTATCCTGTTCCATTGATCTATATTTTTGTTTTTTTGTGATGGTAGCATACTATCTTGATTACCCTAGTTTTGTAATAGAGTCTGAAGTCAGGGAGCCTGATTTCTCAGGTTCCATATATCTTTCTCAAGATTGCTTTGGCTATTTGAGGTCTTTTGTGTTTACATACAAATTGTAAACATTTTTATTCTAATTCTGTGAAAAATGCCATTAGTAATTTGATAGGAATTGCAATGAATCTGTAGATTGCTTTGGGTAAAATAGTCATTTTCACAATGTTGTTTTTTCTAATCAAAGATCATGATATATTTCTCCATCTGTTTATGTCATCTTTGATTTGTTTCATCAATGTCTTATAGTCTTCTAAGCACAGTCTTTTGCCTTCTTAGGTACTTTTATTCCTAAGTATTTTATTCTTTTTGTTGCAGTGGTAAATGGAATTGTTTCCTTAATTTCTCTTTTCAATTTTTTGCTTTTGACGAACAGAAATACAAGAGATTTTTGTGTATTGATTTTGTATCCTGCAACTTTTCCAAATTCATTGATGAGTTCTAGTAGTTTTCTTGTGGAATTTTTAGGATTCTCTATGTATAGTATCATGCCATCTGCCATCCTATTACATTAACTGGCAATAAGTTTTTTGTTTCAAACTTTGATCATGCAATTTTTCTGAACCACCATATGTTACATTAAAATGTTTGGTGAAGCACAGTGCACAATAAACAAATTACAGGTAACTTTTAATTTGTGTTAGGAATAAATATGCTAGTAAAATTAAGTTTTTGTCAAATGATCTGCTTTGAAGTATAATACTATGGCAATCAATTTCTTTGAAGGTTTAACGGTTGAATTTAATTATTACAAAATATTAAAATAACCAATGCAAGGATATGCTTGGCAATTGATGTTAGACATAAATGCATATCTCAAGATATTACTAATGCAAATAAGATGTTTCCTTTAAGCTAAGATTTTCAGCAAGAAAAAACAATACTTTTAATACTTCAAAGTACAATTTGTTTATATAATCATAAAGTGGAAGAGAATAAATCTAAATCAGTAACTGAATGGAAAAACAACTTTGTATTGTACTGTAAAGTATTATTATCATATTTTATGATTGTATTGTTTTAAAACAACATTCCCTAAGCTATTTGTAGATAGTAGTTTAGCTAGTAGCTGAGGCCCATCATCTAACAAGTGGACATCAGTTGGTGGGGAGTTATTCTTTTTACTCACTTGGTGTTCCTAGTGGTAAAGAACCTATCTGCCAATGCAGGAGATGTTAAGAGAAGTGGGTCCCATCAATAGATAGGGAGTACCCCTGGAGGAAGGCTAGGCAACCCACTCCAGTATTATTTCCTGGAGAATTCCTATGGACAGAGGAGCCTGGCAGGCTACAGTCCAAGAGGTTGCAAAGTGTCAAACATGACTGAAGTGACTTAGCATGCATGCAATAATATCCTATTATTGGAAATAGATTCCAAAAAATCTATAAACTAACAATTCATTGAGAACTGTGAAATCATAAAAAGCTCTTCAGATTTGCAATTATGAACTTCAGTCTTTATATATATAGTTATTTATAAATTTGTGTTATTTGGTATGGGGAGGCCTTACAAATAGCTGTGAAAAGAAGAGAAGCAAAAAGCAAAGGAGAAAAGGAAAGATATAAGCATATGAATGCAGAGTTCCAAGAATAGCAAGAAGAGATAAGAAAGCCTTTCTCAGTGATCAATGCAAAGAAACAGAGGAAAACAATAGAATGGGAAAGACTAGAGATCTCTTCAAGAAAATTAAAGATACCAAGGGAACATTTCATGCGAAGATGGGCTCGATAAAGGACAGAAATGGTATGGACCTAGAGAAGCAGAAGATATTAAGAAGATGTGGCAAGAATACACAGAAGAACTGTACAAAAAAATCTTCATGACGCAGATAATCACAATGGTGTGATCACTCACCTACAGCCAGACATCCTGGAATGTGAAGTCAAGTGGGCCTTAGAAAGCATCACTACGAACAAAGCTAGTGGAGGTGATGGAATTCCAGTGGAGCTATTCCAAATCCTGAAAGATGATGCTGTGAAAGTGCTGCATTCAATATGCCAGCAAATTTGGAAAATGCAGCAGTGGCCAAAGGACTGGAAAAGGTCTGTTTTCATTCCAAACCCAAAGAAAGGCAATGTCAAAGAATGCTCAAACTACTGCACAATTACACTCATCTCACATGCTAGTTAAGTAATGCTCAAAATTCTCCAAGCCAGGCTTCAGCAATATGTGAACCATAAACTTCCAGATGTTCAAGCTGGTTTTAGAAAAGGCAGAGGAACCAGAGACCAAATTGCCAACATCCGCTTGATCATGGAAAAAGCAAGAAAGTTCCAGAAAAACATCTATTTCTGCTTTATTGACTATGCCAAAGCCTTTGATTGTGTGGATCAAATAAACTGTGGAAAATTCTGAAAGAGATGGGAATATCAGACCACCTGATCTGCCTCTTAAGAAATCTGTATGCAGGTCAGGAAGCAACAGTTAGAACTGGACATGGAAAAACAGACTGGTTCCAAATAGGAAAAGGAGGACATAAAGGCTGTATATTGTCACCCTGCTTATGTAACTTATATACAGAGTACATCATGAGAAATGCTGGACTGGATGAAGCACAAGCTGGAATCAAGTTTGCCAGGAGAAATACCAATCACCTCAGATATGCAGATGACACCACCCTTATGACAGAAAGTGAAAAAGAACTAAAAAGCCTCTTGATGAAAGTGAAAGAGGAGAGTGAAAGGGTTGGCTTAAAGCTCAACATTCAGAAGATGAAGATCATGGCACCTGGTCCCATCACTTCATGAGAAGTGGATGGGAAAACTGTGTAAACATTGTCAGACTTTATTTTTTGGGGCTCCAAAATCACTGCAGATGGTGACTGCAGCCATGAAATTAAAAGACACTTACTCCTTGGAAGAAAAATTATGACCAACCTAGATAGCATATTGAAAAGCAGAAACATTACTTTGCCACAAAGGTCCATCTAATCAGTTCAGTTTAATTCAGTCATTCAGTGGTGTCTGACTCTTTGTGACCCCATGAATTGCAGCACACCAGGCCTCCCTGTCCATCACCAACTCCCAGAGTTCACCCAGACTCACGTCCATCAAGTTAGTGATTCCATCCAGCCATCTCATCCTCTGGCGTCCCCTTCTCCTCCTGCCCCCAATCCCTCCCAGCATCAGAGTCTTTTCCAATGAGTCAACTCTTCGCATGAGGTGGCCAAAGTACTGGAGTTTCAGCTTTAGCATCATTCCTTCCAAAGAAATCCCAGGGCTGATCTCCTTCAGAATAGACTGGTTGAATCTCCTTGCAATCCAAGGGACTCTCAAGAGTCTTCTCCAACACCACAGTTCAAAAGCATCAATTCTTTGGCGCTCAGCCTTCTTCACAGTCCCACTCTCACATCCATACATGACCACTGGAAAAACCATAACCTTGACTAGATGGACCTTTGTTGGCAAAATAATGTCTCTGCTTTTGAATATGCTATATAGGTTGGTCATGACTTTACTTTATGTTGAGCTTTAAGTCAACTCTTTCACTCTCCATTTTCACTTTCATCTAGTCACACTAGTTTTGCTTCCTAAACGTAATTCAAATTCCTTTTCATGTATCTACTGTTAATGTTTTAGTATAGGTTCTTGGCCTCTTTTTCCTTGACCAACTCGGATGCTATGTAGCTAATTTTCCCAATTACTATCTATCCACATTCAGTTCCTCTTCATGTACCATAGTATATTGATTCTAAGTACATAATTTTTCATATGTAAATTTCTTTGAAATTAGAATGCTTCTTACAATCACTTTCAGCCAGATGGTAGTCATGATGAGACTGTTAATATCTTCACCCAAACATCAATTGTCCCAGTGTCATAAACTACATTAGTATCAGTGACTTAAAAAAAAAAAAAAGACAAAAAACAGAAAAATAGTAGAAAAACATTCCTAAAGGGAAAGTCACCTGTAGCCTGGTTTTGTATGACTACTCACCTAGCTTTCAAGCACTAATGTCTTTTAGCTCTATTGGTTCCCTAAGAAGTGTTATGTTAGCATTATTCTTGATGCAACAGAGGAAGATTTAGTGTGTAAAATCATACTAAACCACTTTGAGTTGAAAATGACTCAGTTTTTCATATAAATGTATTCTTCATAGGAAAGAGTTTGGACAATATCCATTTTATTTCCATTGTAATATGATTTAAAAATGTATGCACAAAAGTTATAACTGACAAAAATCTATGTTTGATTCTAAAAATAGCTCTCTAAATAGCTATAACACTTCAAAAAATGATCAGGAAGCATTACTTTACAGTTTAATTAGCAGTGTTTTTTGAAGTGTACCTTAAAAGTTTTGGCATCTTGGTTCAGTAATTCAGTAATTACCTTGTGTCACTTTTCTAATTGGTTTACCTTCAATTAAAAAAAATAACCATCAACATCTTGTTGGATATGAAATACAATCACAACTCATTAGCATTCTGGGCCCTACTTTGGGTTATCTAGAAGTAAAGACCAAAACAGAATTCATGCACAATTGGTTTGCTAAAGCAATAATTCCAGAAGATCCCCTGGAGGAGGGAATGGCAACCCACTCCAGTGTTCTTACCTGGAGACTCCATGGACAGAGGAGCCCAGTAGGATATGGTCCATAAAGTCGCAGAGTCAGACATGATTGAATCAACTTAGCACAGCGTGACCCCATGGAGAGCTTGTGGTGGCTCTGTGCTGTATCAACATATTGATAGTTAAGTTGAAACTACATTTCTAGAATCCCTTTCTCTCTATGGTCTTGGGTTTATGGTTGTCCATAAGAGAAATATGCATGAAATTTGTAAGCCAGGAGGGAAGCCACAGCCATTCTGCTCTGAAGGTCAGTGAAGAGCACCAGGTAATGGTCCCAGTCGCTCCCTTGTTGTGGGAACCATGTTTTACTGCTTTCTCAGAAATGTCTCCTAGAATTTAATCTTACTCATTTCCTCCTCCTTGATTTCTCTCCCCTACCCTTAAGTTAGACATCTGGCTGACCTGTCAGCATTAGTTAAATGCTGTTCTGCACGCAGAACAAGCCCCCTTATCTTCAAAGACCTTTCTTTACAACTCTTGTGTGTGACTACCTCCAGACTTCCAGGAGGAAGCCTTTTTAATCCCTGAGTTCAGGTCTCTGTCTTGCTTTACTGCTCTTAGTTAAAAATTACAAGATAACTTATCAATAAATATGCGCTCATGGTTTTCTCGGGGTGTTGCTTCTCCAAGAGCTCTCCCTGAGCTGCCTCATAATCCTGTGTGTTTGTGAGAATCATTCAGTGTGAAACCGCCAGACGTTGTGCTGATGAACTGGCTCTCCCACTTGGCAGGAGGCAGCACCTGGTTTCACAGCCACAACAGCTCCCATTTGCTCTCCTTCAGTTTCTCTAAGTCCTGGACCAGATGACTGTACAGCTACATGCGTAGGTCTCTAGCTTCATCTACAGATCAGCTACACCATCTTGGTTGGAGGCAGTGGGAGACAGACCTGGATTTCAGTTTGTGCCTGTTGGTTCTAGTCTGCCTTCCTGAGTTCCACTTTGCCCCTGTTTAGTTCCATGTTACATCCACATTTTCTTCCTGAGATTTTGCTGACTTTTAGCAACTTACATCTACCATCAATGCAGAGGCAACTGTCTTCCTCAGTCTATTTCACCATTGTTCATAATTGCATAGGTCTACCATGGATAGAGGAGCCTGGTAGGGTACAGACCATGGGTTCCTAAAAGAGTCAGACATGACTTAGCAACCAAATTTCAAAAATTAGACACTCTTGTTTACCATGTATGTAGTCTGACCCCTCATTTTCTGATCCTTTATATGGGCTCTAATTCAGGCCATAGTTAGTCTTTTGTCTATTTTCCTAACAACCATTTCTTTTTATAATTCAGAACTGAACAGATATCCTTCTTTTTCTGCATGGAAAGCTGCTATACAACCTATTAGATTATCCTCCTGTGTACCTTCCTCTGAGCTGTTGTATAACTCAGGACGTGCCTTCAATATAGATACTATTTTATTTGTAGGGCAGCTAATCAAACTACACTACTTGATTTCCAGGTTGTTTAGTAACTCGAGGTTTGCCATTATTCAAAGTAGATGGGGTTATCTCTGAAAGGTTGAATTGCCTTGTACCTTGGATAATTGAAATTAGAATGCTAGCAGTATTGCCTTTTAAAATCTTAATGCTTATAATGTATGTGAACTCTAAGAGGATTCTAGTCCAGCTTTGCATAAGTTGTCATAATCTTATGGGCAAAAATAGGGCAAATGAAAATTAGGGACATGTGGTCCAAAGTTCCTATTAGGTTTCTTTTTGTTTGTATCTGTTTTATCTATCTATCTATACATATGTATTTATCATCCCTCCATATTAATAACTCAACAGACAAGCTGCTTGAATTTGTGTGTGCTCACAGAAGAAATCCATGTGAGGTTCATTTTCTCTCCTATACATTTCTGACAAGCAGTTCTACTCTCACTATTATTTCCATACAGTATATTATTCCATATAGTATATTATTTCCATATAGTGTATTATTCCATATCAGATAAGATCAGATCAGTTGCTCAGTCGTGTCCGACTCTTTGCGACCCCATGAACTGTAGCACGCCAGGCCTGCCTATCCATCACCAACTCTCGGAGGTCACTCAGACTCACATTCATCGAGTCAGTGATGCCATCCAGCCATCTCATCCTCTGTCGTCCCCTTCTCCTCCTGCCCTCAATCCCTCCCAGCATCAGAGTCTTCTCCAATGAGTCAACTCTTCGCATGAGGTGGCCAAAATACTGGAGCTTCAGCTTTAGCATCATTCCTTCCAAAGAAATCCTGGGCTGATCTTCAGAATGGACCGGTTGGATCTCCTTGCAGTCCAAGGGACTCTCAAGAGTCTTCTCCAACACCACAGTTCAAAAGCATCAATTCTTCGGTGCTCAGCCTTCTTCACAGTCCAGCTCTCACATCCATACATGACCACAGGAAAGACCATAGCCTTGACTAGGCGAACCTTTGTTGGCAAAGTGATGTCTCTGCTTTTGAATATGCTATCTAGGTTGGTCATAACTTTCCTTCCAAGGAGTAAGCGTCTTTTAATTTCATGGCTGCAGTCACCAACTGCAGTGATTTTGGAGCCCAGAAAAATAAATTCTGACACTGTTTCCACTGTTTGTCCATCTATTTCCCATGTAGTGATGGGACCAGATGCCATGATCTTCGTTTTCTGAATGTTGAGCTTTAAGCCAACCTTTTCACTGTCCGCTTTCACTTTCATCAAGAGGCTTTTGAGTTCCTCTTCACTTTCTGCCATAAGGGTGGTATCATCTGCATATCTGAGGTTATTGATATTTCTCCCAAAAATCTTGATTCCAGCTTGTGTTTCTTCCAGTCCAGCATTTCTCATGATGTACTCTGCATATAAGTTAAATAAACATGGTGACAATATGCAGCCTTGACGTACTCCTTTTCCTATTTGAACCAGGCTGTTGTTCCATGACCAGTTCTAACTGTTGCTTCCTGACCTGCATACAGATTTCTCAAGAGGCAGATCAGGTGGTCTGGTATTCCCATCTCTCTCATAATTTTCCACAGTTTATTGTGATCTACACAGTCAAAGGCTTTGGCATAGTCAATAAAGCAGAAATAGATGTTTTTCTGGAACTCTCTTGCTTTTTCAATGATCCAGCGGATGTTGGCAATTTGATCTCTGGTTCCTCTGTCTTTTCTAAATCCAGCTTGAACATCAGGAAGTTCACGGTTCACATATAGCTGAAGTCTGGCTTGGAGAATTTTGAGCATTACTTTACTAGCGTGTGAGATGAGTGCAATTGTGCGGTAGTTTGAGCACTCTTTGGCATTGCCTATCAGATCAGATCAGATCAGTCGCTCAGTCGTGTCCGACTCTCTGTGACCCCATGAACCGCAGCACGCCAGGCCTGCCTATCCATCACCAACTCTCGGAGGTCACCCAGACTCATACCCATCGAGTCAGTGATGCCATCCAGCCATCTCATCCTCTGTCGTCCCCTTCTCCTCCTGCCCTCAATCCCTCCCAGCATCAGAGTCTTCTCCAATGAGTCAACTCTTCGCATGAGGTGGCCAAAATACTGGAGCTTCAGCTTTAGCATCATTCCTTCCAAAGAAATCCTGGGCTGATCTTCAGAATGGACCGGTTGGATCTCCTTGCAGTCCAAGGGACTCTCAAGAGTCTTCTCCAACACCACAGTTCAAAAGCATCAATTCTTCGGTGCTCAGCCTTCTTCACAGTCCAGCTCTCACATCCATACATGACCACAGGAAAGACCATAGCCTTGACTAGGCGAACCTTTGTTGGCAAAGTGATGTCTCTGCTTTTGAATATGCTATCTAGGTTGGTCATAACTTTCCTTCCAAGGAGTAAGCGTCTTTTAATTTCATGGCTGCAGTCACCAACTGCAGTGATTTTGGAGCCCAGAAAAATAAATTCTGACACTGTTTCCACTGTTTGTCCATCTATTTCCCATGTAGTGATGGGACCAGATGCCATGATCTTTGTTTTCTGAATGTTGAGCTTTAAGCCAACCTTTTCACTGTCCGCTTTCACTTTCATCAAGAGGCTTTTGAGTTCCTCTTCACTTTCTGCCATAAGGGTGGTATCATCTGCATATCTGAGGTTATTGATATTTCTCCCAAAAATCTTGATTCCAGCTTGTGTTTCTTCCAGTCCAGCATTTCTCATGATGTATTCTGCATATAAGTTAAATAAACATGGTGACAATATGTTAAATAAACATGGTGACAATATGCAGCCTTGACGTACTCCTTTTCCTATTTGGAACCAGTCTGTTGTTCCATGACCAGTTCTAACTGTTGCTTCCTGACCTGCATACAGATTTCTCAAGAGGCAGATCAGGTGGTCTGGTATTCCCATCTCTTTCAGAATTTTCCATAGTTTATTGTGATCCACACAGTCAAAGGCTTTGGCATAGTCAATAAAGCAGAAATAAATGTTTTTCTGGAACTCTCTTGCTTTTTCCATGATCCAGTGGATGTTGGCAATTTGATCTCTGGTTCCTCTGCCTTTTCTAAAACCAGCTTGAACATCAGGAAGTTCACGGTTCACATATTGCTGAAGCCTGGCTTGGAGAATTTTGAGCATTACTTTACTAGCGTGTGAGATGAGTGCAATTGTTCGGTAGTTTGAGCATTCTTTGGCATTGCCTTTCTTTGGGATTGGGATGAAAACTGACCTTTTCCAATCTTGTGGCCACTGCTGAGTTTTCCAAATTTGCTGGCATATTGAGTGCAGCACTTTCACAGCATCATCTTTCAGGATTTGGAATAGGTCCACTGGAATTCCATCACCTCCACTGGCTTTGTTCGTAGTGATGCTTTCTAAGGCCCACTTGACTTCACATTCCAAGATGTCTGGCTCTAGGTCAGTGATCACACCATCATGATTATCTGGGTCGTGAAGCTCTGTTTTGTACAGTTCTTCTGTGTTTTCTTGCCACCTTTTCTTAATATCTTCTGCTTCTGTTAGGTTCATATCATTTCTGTCCTTTATCGTGCTCATCTTTGCATGAAATGTTCCTTTGGTATCTATGATTTTCTTGAAGAGATCCCTAGTCTTTCCCATTCTGTTGTTTTCCTCTATTTCTTTGCCTTGATCACTGAAGAAGGCTTTCTTATCTCTTCTTGCTATTCTTTGGAACTCTGCATTCAGATGTTTATATCTTTCCTTTTCTCCTTTGCTTTTCGCTTCTCTTCTTTTCACAGCTATTTGTAAGGCCTCCCCAGACAGCCATCTTACTTTTTTGCATTTCTTTTCCATGGGGATCGTCTTGATCCCTGTCTCCTGTACAATGTCAGGAACCTCATTCCATAGTTCATCAGGCACTCTATCTATCAGATCTAGGCCCTTAAATCTATTTCTCACTTCCACTGTATAATCATAAGGGATTTGATTTAGGTCATACCTGAATGGTCTAGTAGTTTTCCCTACTTTCTTCAATTTCAGTCTGAATTTGGCAATAAGGAGTTCCTGGTCTGAGCCACAGTCAGCTCCTGGTCTTGTTTTTGCTGATTGTATAGAGCTTCTCCATCTTTGGCTGCAAAGAATATAATAGATCTGATTTCGGTGTTGACCATCTGGTGATGTCCTGGAAGAGCTACCCCACGACCGAGGTCAGGAAGGGCGGCGGTGAGGAGAGACCCCTCGTCCAAGGTAAGGTGCGATGGCTGTGCTTCGCTGGCCGGGAGCAGCCAGGAGCAGCCGGGACCAGATACTCCATGCCCAAGATAAGAGAAACCCAAGTAAGACAGTAAGTCTTAGAAGAGGGCATCAGAGGGCAAATACACTGAAACCATACTCACAGAATACTAGTCAATCTAATCACACCAGGACCACACCCTTGTCTAACTCAATGAAATTAAGCCATGCCCGAGGGGCATTGCCTATATAGTATATTATTAATGCTACTAAAATAAAAGATAAGTAGAAAAAAATTAAAACACATTTTAAGACTAAAATTCTTATGACATTTTTAGAGTTTGCAAATTTCAAGAAATCATTAGAGTTTTAAGACAAAACTGGAATTACAGGTACTATAAATTATAAAATCAGAGAGATGTTTGGGGCATGGAGGTCTATGTAACTCAAATAGGACAAATGGTTAATGAACAAATTAACCACTTTAAATGGTGGTTTATACACATGATCTACACATGAAGGAAACATGTGTATAACCTGAAGGGCCTTTACTCAGGGGATATAGTCAAGGAGAAAAAAAAAATCAATGAAAATTATGAGCCAGGAAAGAATTGAAAAAATAACTCAAGATTAAAAAAAAAAGTCAGAAAGCTAATCATAACACATTGAAAATTCAAGAACTCAAATATTACATTGTTCTCATTTGACAGAGACACTTCGTATTTTCCAAGTAATTAACACTGGATGTTGTTTCAAAAACTCAAAATTTCAAAATTACTCAATGATTAACACAATACAATTTTATTTCTTGTTCTCATCACAGACTAATCAAATGTTTGGCATCTGGTCCTCCCCATAATTCTTAGAACACAGTCATATAACCAAATTGCAAGGGCAGCTGGATTTGTAGGCTAGATGTGTGTCCAGGAAAATGAGAACATTGGTTTAGGTGAGCAGCTAGCATTCTCTGCCACATGTACTTTAAAGTCCATCTCAGAGGACACTCCTTTTACAAAGCCATTTCTGAATTCCCTTAGTTGTATTAAATTACCTTAAATAGAACTGTTGTCTCTCTTATTTGACTTGAAAAAGTCAGGACTTTTGTCTGTTTACTTTGTACTGGGTTTGTCCTTTCTATTAGAATGGATGTTTGGTCTTCTGAGGGCAAAAACTGACTGTTATTCATCTTTGTGTCTCTTCTAGTAATCAGTGTAGTGCCTTATGCATTGAGATATAAATACTCTTAATTTGAATTTTACTTGTTTAATGGAAAGAAATTCTCAAAAAATTAAGGTAATTACAACTGGTACTGCTGCTGCTAAGTCACTTCAGCCGTGTCCGACTCTGTGTGACCCCAGAGACTGCTGCCCACCAGGCTCCCCTGTTCCTAGGATTCTTCAGGCAAGAACACTGGAGTGGCTTGCCATTTCCTTCTCCAATGTGTGAAAGTGAAAAGTGAAAGTGAAGTCCTTCAGTCGTGTCCGACTCTTCGCGACCCCACGGATTGCAGCCCACCAGGCTCCTCCATTCATGGGATTTTCCAGGCAAGAGTGCTCTATATAATTTTTATTTGACTTTATTTGGGAGATTATTTTAAAGCTTAGCATATATTCTAATAAAGTAATAATTTAGAAAATGCACTCTAGCCATGAAACAGTGATGGCTTATGTGTTACAGATGGAAAAGAACAAAAGATGCTGCTGACCCTTACAACATAGTGAAAATAATATAATGATATTATAAGGCTGTCATAAGTGACTGTGCTTCTTCCTTATAATGGGGATAAAATAATTCACAAGAACAAAAGGACAGTTTTAGAATGAGTGGTAAATGTAATAGAGCTACTTAGTAAAGAAGGGAGTCATTATTGAGAGATGAAAGAGAAAGAAACAAATTGAAACAATGATACCATAGCCCATGATTGTTTTCACATTTTTACTTTAGGAAGGTAGATGAGTTACAGAACTCATCTTGGTTCTTTTAAGTGTTTAAAACTGGGAATAAAATTTGGAAGTGTTTAAAAAATGTGAATGCCTGTATTGACCATAGCTGTAGGCTAATTAAGAAGTCTCTTAATAATGATAAGAAAGCTGGCTCATTCCCAATTCATACTGATTATCATCAGGACAGACAGCATAAGTGATAACCATACAATACCACTAAGATATATATCAAAGAGTCAGTGCTGCTGCTAAGTCACGTCAGTCGTGTTCGACTCTGTGCGACCCCATAGACGGAAGCCCACCACTCTCCCCTATCCCTGGGATTCTCCAGGCAAGAACACTGGAGTGGCTTGCCATTTCCTTCTCCGATGCATGAAAGTGAAAACAAAGTGAAGTCGCTCAGTCGTGTCCGACTCTTGGCGACCCCATGGACTGCAGCCTACCAGGCTCCTCCATCCATGGGAGTTTCCAGGCAAGAGTACTGGAGTGGGTCACCAGTGCCTTCTCCGAAAGAGTGAGGGAGACTAACATCTACAGTAAGATTATCAATCCATGGCAAAGTCTAGTCAGATCAGATCAATTTTTTTTTCTTTCATAAATACAAGTGTAGAATGAATGATCAGTTGATATAGCTGCTCTGTGCTAAGTTGCTGCAGTCCTGTCTGACTCTTTGCCACCCTATGGACTGTAGCCCGCCAATCTTCTCTGTTCGTGGGATTCTTCAGGCAAGAATACTGGAATGGTTCCCATGCCCTCTTCCAGATCAGTTAATGATATACCACAAATTAAAGGTTGGTTCAGTGATGTTGGATATTTGGTTTAGAAATTAAAAGCCACCTATCCAGAGCATTGTGATGATGATGCCATGTTTACATCTTAATATGTGGATATAATACTGAAGCATGAGATGAAATTTACACTCTTAACATACTGTCTTTTATTTCAAATCCAATTATTGTATTGAGGGACTTAATTCAGTTGTATTTAATAAGGACACTTAGGAAAGTTTCATGTTCCCACATTTGGCTGTAATGGAATTTGTTGTTTCTTTTAAACAATGTGTGTGCTGAGTTGCTCAGCTGTGTCTGACTCTTTGGGACCTCATGGACTGTAGCCCTCCAGGATCCTCTGTCCATGGATTTCCAAGGCGAGAATACTGCAGAGTTGCCATTTCCTTTTTCCAGGGGATCTTGCCAATTCAGGGATCAAACCCAGATCTCCTGCATTGCAGGTGGATTCTTTACTGTCTGAGCCACCAGGGAAGCCCTTTTTAAGAATAGAAGGAAATTTAAGTTTTAAGGAGAGAATACTCACATACATTGTCAGGTGTATTATTATCTAGTTTTGAGTAAACTGCAGGTCAGAATATATCCCTGAAATGTTAAGAACCCTACCCACTAATTCAGTTGCATTATGGATGGGGGAGCCTTGTGGGCTGCTGTCTATGGGGTCGCACAGAGTCAGACATGACTGAAGCAACTTAGCAGCAGCAGCATACCTGATTTAGTCAGGTCCTATAACAGTAACATTCTAAACAGTCTTTATTATTTGGTATGAACACCATATCTGATGATATTTGGGATTAAAGGTTAGTATCATTATTTCTGACAAAAAACAGGCTTATTGTTTCTGACAGTAACTAAGATAGTTGGGAAGATTCTATCTCCACACAGAAAATATATATTTTACTTGCCAAGTGAATATTAAATTTGCAAATGAATATAAGCTTTAATTTAATAATATTTTTAGATAATAACAGTATCATATTTTTGTACAGAGACCAAAATTTTCTCATAATCCTGAGGCCATTTGCCCAGTGACTCAATGACATTATTCATTCTGGGAAAGAGTTGACACAGAATAAGGCAAAGAGTCTATTGAATTTAAGAACAAATTTAAAAACTCTACAACTGCCTTGGGATAGAATTAAGTCTTATTGTAAATACTAGAGATTATGTAGACAGAAGGATTTGGGTTCCATTATGTTAAAAAATAAAAGCTAGTAGAGGTATGAAATTCCAGTTGAGCTATTTCAAATATTAAAAGATGATGCTGTGAAAGTGCTTCACTTAAGATGTGAGCAAATTTGGAAAACTCAGCCGTGGTCACAGGACTGGAAAAGATCAGTATTCATTCCAATCCTAAAGAAAGGCAATGCCAAAGAATGCTCATACTACCACACAATTGCACTCATCTCACATACTAGTAAAATGATGCTCAACATTCTCCAAGCCAGGCTTCAACAATACGTGAACCATGAATTTCCTGTTCAAGCTGAATTTAGAAAAAAGAGAGGAACCAGAGATCAAATTGCCAACATCCGCTGGATCATTGAAAAGCAAGAGAGCTCCAGAAAAACATCTACTTCTGCTTTATGGACTATGCCAAGACCTTTGACTGTGTGGATCACAATAAACTGTGGAAAATTCTGAAATAGATGGGAATACCAGACCATCTAACCTGCCTCTTGAGAAATCTGTATGCAGATCAAGAAGCAACAGTTAGAACTAGACATGGAACAACAGATTGGTTCCAAATCAGAAAAGGAGTACGTCAAGGCTGTTTATTGTCACCCTGCTTATTTAACTTGTATGCAGAGTACATCATGGGAAACACTGAGCTGGATGAAGCACAAGCTGGAATCAAGATTTCTGGAAGAAATGTCAATCACCTCAGATATTCAGATGACACCATCCTTATGGCAGAAAGCCTAAAAGAGTACTAAAGTGCCTCTTGATGAAAGTGAAAGAGGAGAGTGAAAAAGTTGACTTTAAGCTCAACATTCAGAAAAATAAGATCATGGCATCTGGTCCCTTCGTCTCATGGAAAATAGATGGGGAAACAGTGGAAACAGTGGCTGACTTTATTTTCCTAGGCCAGAAAATCACTGCAGATGGTGACTGCAGCCACGAAATGAAAAGACGCTTACTCCTTGGAAGGAAAGTTATGACCAAACTAGAGAGCATATTAAAAAGCAGAGGCATTACTTTACCAACCAAAGTCCATCTAGTCAAGGGGGCTATGGTTTTTCCAGTTTAGTCATGTATGGATGTGAGAGTTGGACTATAAAGAAAGCTGAGCACAGAAGAATTGATGCTTTTGAACTGTGGTGTTGGAGAAGACTCTTGAGAGTCCCTTGGACTGAAAGGAAATCCAACCAGTCCTTCCTCAAGGAGGTCAGCCCTGAATATTCATTGGAATGACTAATGTTGAAGCTGAAACTCCAATACTTTGGCCACTTGATGGGAAGAACTGACTCATTTGAAAAGACCCTGATGCTGGGAAAGATTGAAGGCTAGAGGATAAGGGGATGATAGAGGATGAGCTTGTTGGATGGCATCACGGACTCAATGGACAAGAGTTTGAGTAAACTCTGGGAGTTGGTGATGGACAGGGAGGCCGGGTGTGTGGCAGTCCATGGGGTCACCAAGAGTCAGACACACTGAGCGACTGAACTGAACTGAACTGATATTAAAAGACTGGTGAGCTCAGAACAGAAAGATTTTACCTATACCACATCAGAAATGAATTCTATGAATTATATAAAAGCTCATTCTCCTGCTATAGTTAGTGGAGCAAACAGTACAACCAAGCAGATGGGTAGAGAGATATTTAGAACAGATATGGCTAGAGCTTTAGATGCTTCTTGAGTCCCTTGGAAAGCACCTAATACCTTCTTTAAGGCAGATTGCAAAAGATAGGAGTAAGAGCAATTTTAATGTGTTCTAAAACAGACAAGTCTCCTTTCCCAGGCTATATAGTGAGAACTTAGAATCCCATGGAGTAACCCAATGTCCAGACTAAATCCTGTGTGGTTATTCTAGCAATGGACATGCATGAAGCCGAAGGGAATGGACATAAATTCAGATTTTTAGAGTCCTTGAATTCCATGACTACCTGGAAGTGTCTGTAAAAGTTCCCTAGGTCCAGTTAGAGAGCATTGTTCTGGCTGAGAACAAGTGTTGCTACTGCTGCTGCTAAGTTGCTTCAGTCATGTCAGACTCTGTGCGACCTCATAGACGGCAGCCCACCAGGTCTCCCTGTCCCTGGGATTCTCCAAGCAAGAACACTCGACTGGGTTGCCATTTCATTCTCCAATGCATGAAAACAAAAAGTGAAAGTGAAGTCTCTCAGTCGTCCCTGACTCTTAACAACCCCATGGACTGCAGCCCACCAGGCTCCTCTGTCCATGGTATTTTCCAGGCAAGAATACTGGAGTGGGGTGTCATTGCCTTCTCCGGAGAATAAGTGAGCAGGGCCAAAGCTATACGTGGGAGAACAATGAGACATAGACCTGGATACCACAGGTCATGGGAGGATCATGGACATTTACAGTAGATGCCAGCATAGCATACAATAATAGAAACTGAACAGAATGAGTTACTCTTGGTAGAGAACAGTGCAGATGAAAAAATAATGGTAGGAAAATTTTCACATGGTGCCAAGGCAATAAATAAGCCACCCTAACCATGCTCGTCAACTTAGATCACTTCAAAAAGAAGGGAAAAAGAAAAGAGAGGACTACTGAGGAAGATCTATAATTGTTATATATGACTGACTAGTTATATATGAGCCTAACCTAAAAACTGATTACCTAAATATAAGATGAGAGGTACTGAGCAAAATAAGGAGTTCTAAAATAAACTGAGAGCTACTTCATGTTCAAGGTCAGGAGGGGAGGCCATGAGGAGATACCCCTCATCCAAGGTAAGGAGCAGTGGCTGCACTTTGCTAGAGCAGCTGTGAAGAGATACCCCATGTTCAAGGTAAGAGAAACCCAAGTAAGATGGTAGGTGTTGTGAGGAGCATCAGAGGGCAAACACACTGAAACCATAATCACAGAAAACTAGCCAATCTGATCCAGAGAAGACAATGGCACCCCACTCCAGTACTCTTGCCTGGAAAATCTCATGGATGGAGGAGCCTGGTAGGCTGTAGTCCATGGGGTCACTTAGAGTCGGACACGACTGAGCAACTTCACTTTCACTTTTTCACTTTCATGCATTGGAGAAGGAAATGGCAAGCCACTCCAGTGTTCTTGCCTGGAGAATCCCAGGGATGGGGGAGCCTGATGGGCTTCCGTCTATGGGGTCGCACAAAGTTGAACACGACTGAAGCGACTTAGCAGCAGCAGCAGCAGAGCAGCCAATCTGATCACACAGACCACAGCCTTGTCTAACTCAATGAAACTAAGCCATGCAGTGTGGGGCCACCCAAGATGGGAGGGTCATGGTGGAGAGGTCTGACAGAATGTGGCCCACTGGAGAAGGGAATGGCAAACCACTTCAGTATTCTTGCCTTGAGAACCCCATAAACAGTATGAAAAGGCAAAATTATAGGATACTGAAAGAGAAACTCTCCAGGTTGGTAGGTGCCCAATATGCTACAGGAGATCAGTGGAGGAATAACTCCAGAAAGAATGAAGGGATGGAGCCAAAGCAAAAACAATAACCAGTTGTGGATGTGACTGGTGATAGAAGCAAGGTCTGATGCTGTAAAGAACAATATTGCATAGGAACCTGGAATGTCAGGTCCATGAATCAAGGCAAACTGGAAGTGGTCAAACAGGAGATGGTAAGAGTGAACATCAACATTCTAGGAATCCGTGAACTAAAATGGACTGGAATGGGTGAATTTAACTCAGAAGACCATTATATCTACTACTGCGGGCAGGAATCCCTCAGAAGAAATGGAGTAGCCATCATGGTCAACAAAAGAGTCCAAAATGCAGTCCTTGGATGCAACCTCAAAAACTACACAATGACCTCTGTTCATTTCCAAGGCAAACCATTCAATATCATGGTAATCCAAGTCTATGCCCCAACCAGTAATGCTGAAGAAACTGAAGTTGAATGGTTCTATGAAGACCAACAAGACCTTTTAGAACTAACACCCAAAAAAGATGTCCTTTTCATTAGAGGAGACTGGAATGCAAAAGTAGGAAGGCAAGAAACACCTGGAGTAACAAGCAAATTTGGCCTTGGAATACGGAATGAAGTAGGGCAAAGGCTAATAGAGTTTTGCCAAGAGAACACACTGGTCATAGCAAACACCCTCTTCCAACAACACAAGAGAAGACTCTACACATGGACATCACCAGATGGTCAACACTGAAATCAGATTGATTATATTCTTTGCAGCCAAAGATGGAGAAGCTCTATACAGTCATCAAAAACAAGACTAGGAGCTGACTGTGGCTCAGATCATGAATTCCTTTTTGCCATATTCAAACTGAAATTGAAGAAAGTAGGGGAAACCACTAGACCATTCAGGTATGACCTAAATCAAATCCCTTATGATTATACAGTGGAAGTGAGAAATAGATTTAAGGGGCTATCTGATAGACAGAGTGCCTGATGAACTATGGAATGAGGTTCGTGACATTGTACAGGAGACAGGGATCAAGACCATCCCCATGGAAAAGAAATACAAAAAAGCAAAATGGCTGTCTGGGGAGGCCTTACAAATAGCTGTGAAAAGAAGAGAAGTAAAAGCTAAGGAGAAAAGGAAAGATATGAATGCAGAGTTCCAAAGAATAGCAAAGACAGATAAGAAAGCCTTCCTCAGCAATCAATGCAAAGATAGTGAAAACAACAGAATGGGAAAGACTACAGATCTCTTCAAGAAAATCAATGATACCAAGGGGACATTTCATGCAAAGATGGGCTCGATAAAGGGCAGAAATTGTATGGATCTAGCAGCAGAAGAAGATATTAAGAACACATGTCAAGAATACACAAAAGAATTACACAAAAAACATCTTCAAGACTCTGATAATCACGATGGTGTGATCACTCACCAAGAGCCAGACATCCTGGAATGTGAAGTCAAGTGGGACTTAGAAAGCATCACTACAAACAAAGCTAGTGGAGGTGAAAGAATTCAAGTTGAGCTATTTCAAATCCTGAAAGATGATGCTGTGAAAGTGCTGCACTCAATATGCCAGCAAGTTTGGAAAGTTCAACAGTGGCCACAGGACTGGAAAAGGTCAATTTTCATTCCAGTCCCAAAGAAAGGCAATACCAAAGAATGCTCAAGCTACCGCACAATTGCTCTCATCTCACACACTAGTAAAGTAATGCTCAAAATTCTCCAAGCCAGGCTTCAGCAATACATGAACTGTGAACTTCCAGATGTTCAAGCTGGTTTGAGAAAAGGCAGAGGAACCAGAGATCATATTGCCAACATCTGCTGGATCATCAAAAAAGCAAGAGAGTTCCAGAGAAACATCTATTTCTGCTTTATTGACTATGCCAAATCCTTTGACTATGTGGATCACAACAAACTCTTGAAAATTCTGAAAGAGCTGGAATACCAGACTACCTGACCTGCCTCTTGAGAAACCTATATGCAGGTCAGGAAGCAACAGTTGGAACTGGACATGGAACAACACACTGGTTCCAAATAGGAAAAGGAGTATGTCAAGGCTGTATATTGTCACCTTGCTTATTTAACTTCTATCCAGAATACATCATGGGAAATGCTGGGCTGGTAAAAGCACAAGCTGGAATCAAGATTGCTGGGAGAAATATCAATAACTTCAGATATGCAGATTACACCACCCTTATGGCAGAAAGTGAAGAGGAACTAAAAAGCCTCTTGATGAAAGTGAAAGAGGAGAGTGAAAAAGTTGGCTTAAAGCTCAACATTCAGAAAACTAAGATCATGGCATCTGATCCCATCACTTCATGGCAAATAGATGGGAGAACAGTGGAAACAGTGTCAGACTTTGTTTTTTGGTGCTCAAAAATCACTGCAGATGGTGATTGCAGCCATGAAATTAAAAGATGCTTACTCCTTGGAAGGAAAGTTATGACCAACCTACTTCTAGGTCACTTCAGTCATGTTCGACTCTGTGTGACCCCATAGACAGCAGCCCACCAGGCTCCCCCGTCCCTGGGATTCTCCAGGAAAGAACACTGAAGTGGGTTGCCATTTCCTTCTCTGATGCATGAAAGTGAAAAGTGAAAGGGAAGTCGCTCAGTAGTGTCCGACTCTTCGTGACCCAATGGACTGCAGCCTACCAGGCTCCTCTGTCCCTGGGATTTTCCAGGCAAGAGTACTGGAGTGGGGTGCCATTGCCTTCTAGATTGCCACTGACCAACCTAGATAATGTATTAAAAAGCAGAGACATTACTTTGCCAACAAAGGTCTGTCTAGTCAAGGCTATGGTTTTTCCAGTGATCATGTATGGATGTGAGAGTTGGACTGTGAAGAAAGCTGAGTGCATAAGAATTGATGCTTTTGAAGTATGGTTTTGGATAAGATTCTTGAGAGTCCCTTGGACTGCAAAGAGATCCAACCAATCAGTCCATCCTAAAGCAGATCAGTCCTGGATGTTCATTGGAAGGACTGATGCTGTAGCTGAAACTCCAATACTTTGGCCACCAGATGTGAAGAGCTGACTCATTTGAAAAGACCTTGATGCTGGGAGGGATTGGGCTCAAGAGGAGAAGGGGACGACAGAGGATGAGAGGGTTGGATGGCATCACCAACTCGAACATGAGTTTGAGTAAACTCCGGCAGTTGGTGATGGACAGGGAGGCCTGGGGTGCTACAGTTCATGGGTCGCAAAGAGTCAGACACGACTGAGTGACTGAACTGAACTGAACTGAACTATGTGTCTATTGTGTGACTAAGATCTTGTTCCTCCTACCTAGCTGTTATTTTACAAGTGATCATTTTAACATATCTAATTACATTTACCTAACCAAATGAAACACCAAATTAGAATGTTAACAAAGGCCATATTTTAATCAAAGCACTAGCTATAAACTTTCGAAATCATACTCCAGCTGACTAGTAGCTAAAGAAGAAGCAGGAGAAAGCATAGTTGGCAAAACATACATATCTCCCTGAAACTTTTCTTACTTGGCAAATTCCTCCAAGATTTATTTGCATTTTGAAATCCCCCATTTCAAAACCCTATCCAGTAAAAAATACTTCTGATCTGTTCAGTAGAAGAAAGTGTTACCCCATATTTGTCTTATGATGGGTGATTTAAGCTCCATTTCACTTATAAAACACCCCTTTATTCAGATCTGCCCTGAGTCACTAAGTATATCCTTTTAATATCTTTGCTTTGTTCCCATATAAATATTAGGATAGATATAAATCTCCCTTTAAAGATGTTCTAAGAAATATTTAATAAAGCATGAAAATAAAACATCTGATTATTAGTAATTCAAGAACTAATTATAAAATAACCTAATCTGTTTTCTCTTCCATAAGTAATTTTAGATACAAATAGTGCTAGGGGATTTATAATAAAGAGTTGCATATAAAATAATCAATAATTAGACCAATAATTTTTTATTGGTCATCCATTTTATCATAGTTGGAAACTAGTGAGGAGCTGCAGAAAGACTCCCGGAATAATGTACCAGATTGCTGGGTCACACTGGTAGCATCTCTTATCTAAGTCTTTATAAAATGAGAGTTTTTATACTCTATTGCTAAAGCATATTATTTTTTCCATCACATGGATCTTGTTATATTTTTTTAACATCAGATCAGATCAGATCAGATCAGTCGCTCAGTCGTGTCCGACTCTTTGCGACCCCATGAACTGCAGCACGCCAGGCCTCCCTATCCATCACCAGCTCTCGGAGGTCACCCAGACCCACATTCATCGAGTCAGTGATGCCATCCAGCCATCTCATCCTCTGTCGTCCCCTTCTCCTCCTGCCCCCAATCCCTCCCAGCATCAGAGTCTTCTCCAATGAGTCAACTCTTCGCATGAGGTGGCCAAAATACTGGAGTTTCAGCTTTAGCATCATTCCTTCCAAAGAAATCCCAGGGCTGATCTCCTTCAGAATGGACCGGTTGGATCTCCTTGCAGTCCAAGGGACTCTCAAGAGTCTTCTCCAACACCACAGTTCAAAATCATCAATTCTTTGGCGCTCAGCCTTCTTCACAGTCCAGCTGCACTGGGTCTTCATTGTTGTATGGGGTCTTCTCTTTCAGTTGCAGCATGCAGGGGCTACTCTCTAATTGCAGTGCACAGGCGTCTCATTGCTATCGTCTCTCTTGTTGTCGAGGATGGGCTCCAGGGTGCATGAGCTCAGTAGCTGCAGTTCTTGGGCTCTAGAGTACAGGTTTAGTATTTGTGGCCCATAGGTTTAGTTGCCCAGCAGCATGAGGGATCTCCCTGAACCAGACATCGAACCTGTCCCCCGCATTCTCAGGTGGATTCTTTAGCACTGTGCCACCTCGTTCCATGTTCTGAAAGAGGTAATTCTTGAGCTAAATCTTTGAAAGATGAGTTAGGAGGACCAACAGGATTGTAGAGAAGGACACATGAGATTGAGGAAACAAAGTGACAGGCACAAAAATGTGGGAAGAGAATTACGGAGTACACTGGGAACATTTAGTATGCCTAGGATATAAGTGATAAGGATGGAAAGGAAGAAAAGCCACATCATACAGGCTCCTGGGTGGCATTCTGCGTAGAAACTGAGGTCTAAGTGTCAAGACCCTTGAGTATGAGAAAAATGTGCACTTAAGAAGCATTGGGGAGCTGGGAAGGTGAATTAACTCCTGGTGTCTTTTAATACATGAAAAAGGGGAGATTTAGAGTTGATAAATATTGTACCTTTCATTCATGTTTCTTCTTTACATCTTTGTGACTATAATACAAGCTTATCAATCACAAATAATTGTTCCTCATGCTATTTACACATTTAAAAGCTATTTTCATGTTTATTAGAAATATAGGCAAAATATTAATCTTAAAAAGCATAGAAATAAGTAAATGATATTTAAAAAGTACCTTGCATTTATTAAAGTAACAAAAGACTGCTTATTTTTAGTAAATAATGCAATTAGCAGTAGAATACTTTTCAATAATTTAGAAAATTTTGATTAACAATTTGTAATGTAGCAATATATTACTTTACCTTAAAGAGACAAATTAAGTACATTTTTAAGACATTCCTACCCATAGCCACTTGCTACCACAAAGGTTAAAAGTTTGAAATTTCTCACTGTTTTGTGAAAAAAAAAAAAAAAAGAGCATTTAATGCCTAAATTTAACAACTCTTTTATGGTCTTTGCTGCATGCTTGCTTATGAAAATTAATTGGAGAAGGAAATGGCATTAGCTACATAATATTTTCATAATTACACATGATAACATTACAAAGTTTTACAAAGATTTTACTAAAAGATCTTGTTTCTGTAAAATTAGCTACATTAGTGTTTTCCCCCCGTTTCCCTAAGAACTATGCATATATCATTTTTGACAACCAAGTGAAGGAATGAGTGCCAAATTTGTATATTAAGAAAAAAGTAAACATTAAAAAAAATAAGTAAGTAGAAAGAGCTCTTTTGTTTTCACCCGATACACCACTTTGGAGCCCATTTCTTTATGTGTTATTACATGAACAGATTTTTAACTTTTCATCACATTGGTAGTGTAAAATATCTCTTAATTTATTAAATGACTTACATTTTAACATTGAAATGTTAATGTTTCTTTGAAAAGATTAATTTCTAAAAGACTTGATACCAATGTCTTTTTTTCCTTTTGACAATTATGAAGATTCTTTTCTGTAAAGTATAATTTGAAGTTTTATCTTTTAGATTATAGGTAATTAGCATAAAATTGCTTGGAGGATGTTTTGGGAAAGGAAAAGAAACAGAAAAGGCCACCTGCTGAGCACAATAATCAGAAGTTCTTACATGGAAATTTTATCATTAATATTTTTACAAAGAAAAGGCACATACTGTAGTGATTGTTGATTGCCTGTGGGGGAAGAAGGAAAGGAGTAAAAAAGAGAGTGGGGGACTTGAGAGAATTTAAGGGTTTGAACATCTGATTAAGAAGCACAATTAAAGGATCCAGTAAGGAAAATACTTTTATGCAGATGGCTGTGAAAAGAAAACAATTCCTTGCTGTCATGGGTCATAAATTCATTCATTTGCTCACAAAAGAAGTAATTGATGTTTCAAACATTAGGACCAAAAGTACAGCGGTGAACCCACAGTTAGCTCTGGGTTCGTATTGTCTTAAATGTCACTTGAAGAATGGCTTTTAGGACAAAATGTAATTCCATTACCATTGATTAAAAAAAAAGTTTCAAAACAGAATCAGGGCAATTGCTTCCTCCTTATGAACTGATACATTTTTTCACTTTCATGCAGTGTTCAGTCTCATCAAACCTTGTAGTTTTTTCAGAAAATGTCAGGGACAAAATTAGAGTAAATTATCTGCTTTATTTATTTATTTATTTTAATGAGAAAAAGGAAAAAGGAAGGAAAAAAATACTAGAACAGTGTGAGGTAATCCACAATTTTAGTTTTTCACAAATAGACATTATTTCCTTCCTTGTAGCTGTCTTTAGGCTCTTCCACATCCCTTTACTTGCACAGCAAAACACATTTTTCTTTTCTTGTTAAAGCAAAACCCTTATTCTTCTAGTTTCAGGGGGAATTTCATAGTTGAATGTTCTTTGTTATTATTATTTTTATTTCAGATTGAGCAATATAATCTGATGTTGAAGCTGAAACTCCAATACTTTGGCCACCTGATGCAAAGAGCTGACTCATTTGAAAAGACCTTGATGCTGGGAAAGATTGAAGGCAGGAGAAGGGGATGATAGAGGATGAGATGGTTGGATGGCATCACCGACTCAATGGACATGAGTTTGGGTAAACTCCGGAAGTTGGTGATGGACAGGGAGGCCTGGCGGGCTGCAGTCCATGGGGTCGCAAAGAGTTGAACATGACTGAGCGACTGAACTGAACTGAACTGAACTGAACTAAATATAATTTCCCTGAGCTTCCTTTTTTTTTCTGTAAAATAGAAGTTAATAATTCATCCGTTTCCCTATAAATCCTTGAAAGGTAGAAAGTGGTAGCTTATCTCTTTCTACTTGCTGTGTATATCATGATATCTCACACATAATGGTAGCTCAGTAAGTATTATTCTTCTCTGAATAACAAACTGACAGTTGGTCCACAGACGGTCATTATTTCTTCAGCTAATATATATGAAATGACTTTGTCAAGTAAAGTGAAAGTGAAGTCACTCAGTCGTGTCTGACTCTTTGCCACCCCATGGACTGTAGCCTATCAGGATCTTCTGTCCATGGGATTATCCAGGCAAGAATACTGGAGTGGGTTGCCATTTCCTTCTCCAGGGGATCTTCCCAACCCAGGGATCGAACCCAGGTCTCCTGCATTGCTGGCGGACGCTTTACCATCTGAGCCACCAGGGAAGATCTCCTTGTCAAGTAAGGCAGTATATAAATATATTTTTAAAATTAAATCAAAAGGGAATTTAATTATTCCCATGTTACATAAATCATATCTAGATACAAACAAAATCCAAGATAAAATTATATGATAACCATCAGAGCAGAAATGACTTATTATAAATGAAGCATCGTGGCTTTAATGTATCTTAACTCATTTATTCCTTGCCACAAGCCTTTGCCTAAGTGTATCCACATTGGACAGAAGAACTTTGATACCCAGTATCATGTGTGTACAACTCTTTTAGATTACCTGCATATAACATATATAGTATCATTCATTTTTAGTTATTTTTAATGCTGGATTTAGTGAAGTTGGCAAAAGAGTTTGTTGATAGTGATCTCTAACTCTACATTCGTGAGAAGGATCATAATCAGCTCACTGTACAGATACTAAAACCAGAGTTTACACATCATTCCTCTGACGGTAGCAACTGACGGTAACTCTCAGTGTAACTAAGTGTGTAGCCCAGCTAGATCCAGTTCTTCAGGTTTTATATTGTTCTTGTCCCATACTGAGATGTCCACTTTTTGCTTGTATATTTCTTTTGAGTTAATTTTCTGATTAATCTGAGGAGTTACCATGGAAATTTTTTACTCTGACCTGAGTTTTTACTCAGGGTCAGCAAACATTTTTTGTCAATGAGACTCTTCTTGTTTGAATCCTGAATTCAAAATAGCTTCCCCATGAAATAAGAGACATCAAAGACATAACATGCTCTGTTCCATACCATTAAATGGCAATCGTTATCAAGGAAATGGCAAACCACTACAGTGTTTTTGCCTGGAGAATCCCAGGGATGGTGGAGCCTGATGGGCTGCCGTCTATGGGGTCGCACAGAGTCGGACATGACTGAAGTGACTTAGCATAGCATCTGTCCAAAAGTCTTGTTGGATAGACAATCAGTAGAATCATGCTCTTATGATTGTTGAAGACCAATTTCTGATGGCTGCCAATGCCATGAGATCTTGTGTTCTGTGACTGAATTACTCTGAAATAGATCTTTCCAGAAATATTGTTCCTTCTTCTCTGCCTTCCTACCACACTTATTCACTTGCCACTTATTCCTCTGCTTTTCTTGCCTTAAGTGCTATCTTAGACCATTATTAGATGTTATACACTTTGAACATTATTAATTTAATGTTTAATTATGTTTTGTACCATGATCTTTGGTTCCAGATATCCCAGAACATACACTCAAGGCATTTGATAAAGATAATTCTTGCCTAGACATTGCTAAGCATCAAAGTTCCAAGAGAAGAGGTCATTTAGAAAGTGGTTGGAGATGTGTTTCTATGCATTGCTGGCAAAATAAGTTCCTTTTGAAATATTATTATGAATAAGTCATCATCTAGGCTACAGGCCAGCTTTAGTAATTCTGCTCTCTGGAATGCTCCAGTGTACTGTTATGCAAGCCCAGCAGTTAGCAGGTGGATCTTTCAGGGGTGATGCCCAAAAGAGCTTTCAATGCTACAGACTTCAACTTTGCTTCAGATTGAACTGGAATCCTGCCCAAGAAAAGCAAAGAGTTCAGGTTTAGGGAAGCAGATACCTGACACAGAAACCTAACATTTGACAATGTCATCACTGAGACATGAGCTCAAAATACGCTTTTGACATTGACTATGCCACAATGTCCCTCCATTTTTCTTTCTCTTTGCATCTATAATATCTATCAGATACAGGAATGCTAATGATAAATGGCAATGAAAAAAAGAATGACTAAGCAATTGAGTGTATTAAACATTCATCTCCCAGACCCTGAAGCTAATTATTTAGTCTCAGGTCATTCGTACTAGGTTCACTCTCGCTCACAGTATATTCCATTCACTCAGGTGTATTTATCAAAAGTATAAGAAATAGTAGCAATAAGTTCCCAAGAGTAGTTCAGTTCAGTTCAGTTCAGTTGCTGAATTGTGTCCGACTCTCTGCACCCCAGGCCTCCCTGTCCATCACCAACTCCCGGAGTTCACTCAGACTCACATCCATCAAGACAGTGATGCCATCCAGCCATCTCATCCTCTGTTGTCCCCTTTTCCTTCCACCCCTAATCCCTCCCAGCATCAGAGTCTTTTCCAATGAGTCAACTCTTCTCATGAGGTGGCCAAAGTACTGGAGTTTCAGCTTTAGCATCATTCCTTCCAAAGAAATCCCAAGGCTGATCTCCTTCAGAATGGACTGGTTGTATCTCCTTGCAATCCAAGGGACTCTCAAGAGTCTTCTCCAACACCACACTTCAAAAGCATCAATTCTTTGGACCTTTGTTGGCAAAGTAATGTTTCTGCTTTTCAATATGCTATCTAGATTGATCATAACTTTTCTCCCAAGAGTCATCTTCTTTTTAAAAAAGGCATCCCACCTATCCTCCTAAACTCTTTTTGACGTATGGACTGTAGCCTGTCAGGCTACTCAGTCCATGGGACTCCCCAGGCAAGAATATTTCATTCATCTTTTATGTCTCCTGAATTCACAGACACTAGCACCATCTGGGAAGCCCAATATATTAATATTAGGCAACCCACTCCAGTATTCTTGCCTGGAAGACTCCGTGGACAGAGGAACCTGGCAGACTACAGTCCATGGAGTCTCAAAGAGTCAGCCACGACTGAGCACAACAGAATCAATATATGTTCCTATACTTCCACTCATTCACTCATTTATACACCTATTTATTCAAAAGCAGAGACATTACTTTGCCAACAAAGGTCCGTCTAGTCAAGGCTATGGTTTTTCCTGTGGTCATGTATGGATGTGAGAGTTGGACTGTGAAGAAAGCTGAGTGCCGAAGAATTGATGCTTTTGAACTGTGGTGTTGGAGAAGACTCTTGAGAGTCCCTTGGACTGCAAGGAGATCCAACCAGTCCATCCTAAAACAGATCAGTCCTGGGTGTTCATTGGAAGGACTGATGGTAAAGCTGAAACTCCACCACTTTGGCTACCTCATGCAAAGAGTTGACTCTTTGGAAAAGACTCTGATGCTGGGAGGGATTGGGGGCAAGAGGAGAAGGGGACGACAGAAGATGAGATGGTTGGATGGCATCACTGACTCGATGGACATGAGTTTGAATGTACTCCAGGAGTTGGTGATGGACCGGGAGGCCTGGCGTGCTGCAATTCATGGGGTTGCAAAGAGTCAGACACGACTGAGTGACTGAACTGATGTAACAGATAGATTTTTAATGGCAGATCAAATCCAAACACTCTGTTGAGTACCAGAGGTCTGAAAGTGAACAAGCCAGAACACTTTCATGAGGAAGGGATCACAAACTTTTGGCTTAGTCATTTCAGTTCAGTCACTCAGTCGTGTCTGACTCTTTGCCACCCCATGAATCGCAGCACCCCAGGCCTCTCTGTCCATCACCAACTCCTGGAGTTCACTCAAACTCACGTCCATCGAGTCGTGATGCCATTCAGCCATCTCATCCTCTGTTGTTCCCTTCTTCTCCTGAGCCCAATCCCTCCCAGCATCAGTCTTTTCCAATGAGTCAACATTTCGCATCAGGTGGCCAAAGTACTGGAGTTTCAGCTTTAGCATCAGTCCTTCCAATGAACACCCAGGACTGATCTGCTTTAGGATGGACTGGTTAGATCTCCTTGCAGTCCAAGGGACTCTCAAGAGTCTTCTCCAACACCACAGTTCAAAAGCATCAATTCTTTGGCGCTCAGCTTTCTTCACCGTCCAACTCTCACATCCATACATCTTTTGGCTATGAAAGTGAAATTGCAAGTCACTCAGTCATGTCGATTCTCTGCAAACCTGTGGACTATACAGTCCATGGAATTCTTCAGGCCAGAATACTGGAGTGGGTAGCCTTTCCCTTCTCCAGGAGATCATCCCAACCCAGGGATAGAACCTAGGTCTCCTGCATTGTGGGTGGATTCTTTACCAGCTAAGTCACAAAAGAAGCCCAAGAATACTGGAGTGGGTATACTATTCCTTCTCCAGAGGATCTTCCTGACCCAGGAATCGAACCAGGGTCTCCTTCACTGTGGGCAGATTCTTTACCAACTGAGCTATCAGGGAAGCCTTTTGGCTAAGTAAGATCAAAAAAAGATCAAAGAATTACACTAGGCAGGTCTATGATAGGATTTTGCTCAAGACTATTTCAACATAGCCTAGAACCCCTGATTGAATTAGTCAGGAGGGTTTTTCTTGAGAAGGTAGCACTTGAGTTCAATTTCTTGAAGGATAAAATAAATAATCCAATAGTCCAACTTGATAGAGGGAAGTAATAGTGTTCTATGTATATACAACATGCTATAAGCACAAAGTAAATATGACTTATTCTGAGCTTCATGTGACTAGGGAGGTGGTGGTCGGGTGATGTGTAGGTGTCATAAGCCAACCCTTGTATGCTATTTTAAGACACTTCTATTTGATTCAGAAGCCAGAATTGAACTGTTTTAAGCAGGACATTCATGACTGGGCTTGTGGCTTTCTTAGGATGTGATGTAGGGGAGGTGATTAGAAGAACTTGAGATAGTAGATAAGGAAATAAAGCAGGAGAACTTGGTATTAATGACCCCTTTACCCAACCAAGTCCTTTTCTTCTTGTTAACTTATTTATTTGCTTTTCATCATAAGTGAGATATCTACCTGAGATGTTTTAGGGTAAATTTGATTAAAATAATGATTAAAGAGAAAATACACACAGCATTATGAGGAAGTGGTATTCTCAGGTGGCTCAATGATAAAGAATCCACCTGTCAATTCAGGAAATGCAGGAGACATGGGTTCAATCCCTGGGGTGGGAAGATCCAATGGAGGAGGAAATGTCAACCCACTGCAGTATTCTTGCATGGGAAATCCCATGGACAGAGAAGCCTGGTGAGCTATAGTCCATGGGGTTGCAAAAGAGTCAGCAATGACTGAGCAACTGAGGACACACACACACACACACACACACACACACACCAGGAGGAAGTAGAGGAATAAAATATAAATATGGATGTTTTTTCCTATCAAGAAGTTTTTGTTGAATTGGAAATATTCAGTACCTAAATATCTTTATACAGATAGGATATAAGGGTGTTCACGAGAGAAGTTGAAAGGAAGGAGTTGCTGCTGCTGCTAAGTCACTTCAGTCGTGTCCGACTCTGTGACCCCATAGACGGCAGCCCACCAGGCTCCCCCGTCCCTGGGATTCTCCAGGCAAGAACACTGGAGTGGGTTGCCATTTCCTTCTCCAATGCATGAAAGTGAAAAATGAAAGTGAAGTTGCTCAGTCGTGTCCGGCTCTTAGCAACCCCATGGACTGCAGCCTACAAGGCTCCTCCATCCTTGGGATTTTCCAGGCAAGAGTACTGGAGTGAGGTGCCATTGCCTTCTCCAAAAGGAAGGAGAGATAATATCTATTTGAGATAGAGGAGCGTTATGAAAGTTTTTAAGAGGAAAATTATCAGAAGAAAATGAGTAGAATTTCAATTAGTGAAACTAAGAGAGTGGGAAGAAGAAATTTCAAAAGCAGAGATATTATGCAGATCTTCTAGCATGCATCTAGTAGCATTTTTCCTTGTTTCTTTAAACAGAGGGAATTAATGGATTGTGACCAATTCTTTAGAATCTGGTTGGGTATGTCCTTCTGTAAGTTATTTGTATATTATATAGTGACAAAAATGAGCAAAATATACTAAGCTCCTGGTTTAATTTATTTAACCAAGTATTTATTTTTCTCCTTCTATGTCCCAGGTACTGTTTAAGGTCCTAAAAATATAATGGTAAAAAATACATCCAAAATGTATGTACTAAATATCTTACATTCTATCTCGGGAATACATATAATAACTGTAAACATTTAAATAGATTAGGTTTTTTCTGTAAATGTTAAATTCTATAAAGGAAATAAATCTGAGTAATGGGAGAGACTCAGGTGGGTAAGGATTGGCCAGGCTATCTGGATAGGTGATCATGGAAAACATCTATATAGTTTAACTTTAAAAAACTTTTCAATGATGTATAAATTGACACAAAAAATACATAAAATCACTAACTTTTAGGCATTGCTTCATATTTTGAGTGGGACATATTTTTACATTGTTACCACGTACAGCAAGATATGGACCATGTTTAGCATGAACAACACATAATTCTTCCTTTGGCCCCTTCCCTAAAAATACCCTCTTATCAATTGCCTGTTGAGTATTTTGAATGTGAAATAAGACCTGAATAATGAAAAGAGGTCAACCCTCTGAAAATCCACAAGCAAGGGATACTAGGCAAATTGAACAGCAAATGCAAAGACTCTGAGACAAAAAAGATTTAAAAAAATCTTTAACAAAAACTTAATTGTTTAAGATGCAAAATTAATGTCAAAGTGGCTATGACACAGTGAAACATAGAAAAATGGTAGAAGATCATATCAGACTTATGCTGCAGGCAGGTTACATAAGGCTTTTGTTTCCATTAAAGAGTCTATATTTTTATACTTCCAATAGAACCTGTTGAAGGGATACAAAAAAAAAAAAAAAAAAGCCAGATATCATTGATTGTTGTAAACATTCACTCCAAAAATGTTCAGGCAGAAGGTATGTGGAGACAGAATCAAGACAGTGAGCATGGAAGCTGAGAGCTCAATGATGAGTTTATATTCAAGAAAATAGATGATGGTTTGTACTACCAAGAAAATTTTGGTAGTCGCAGTGAAAATGGTTAAGGTTGTCTAGATTAAATTAAAATGTAAGGAAATAAAACAAGGTAATGGGACAGATTAACTGGATATGCCACTTCAAAACAGAAATAAATTAAGGATGGTTTCTAGGCTTAAGCAACTGAGTAACTAATGGAAATATTCATCAAGATGGAGAATATTTGGCAGGAGTTAGGGATGTGTGTAAAGACATGAGTCTAGTTTGACCTTTTATGTTTGAGGTGCTCAAGGGAGATATTTAGATTGGTTTTGGATTAGATTTGGGAATTTTATGTTAGATATGATATTTCAAGTTGGAATCAAGATTGCCGGGAGAAATATCAATAACCTCAGATATGCAGATGACACGACTCTTATGGCAGAAAGTGAAGAGGGGCTAAAAAGCCTCTTGATGAAAGTGAAAGTGGAGAGTGAAAAGGTTGGCTTAAAGCTCAACATTCAGAAAACGAACATCATGGCATCTGGTCCCATCACTGCATGGGAAATAGATGGGGAAACAGTGGAAACAGTGTCAGACTTTGTTTTTCTGGGCTCCAAAATCACTGCAGATGGTGACTGCAGCCATGAAATTAAAAGACGCTTGCTCCTTGGAAGGAAAGTTATGACCAACCTAGATAGCATATTCAAAAGCAGAGACATTACTTTACCAACAAAGGTTCGCCTAGTCAAGGCTATGGTCTTTCCTGTGGTCATGTATGGATGTGAGAGCTGGACTGTGAAGAAGGCTGAGCGCCGAAGAATTGATGCTTTTGAACTGTGGTGTTGGAGGAGACTCTTGAGAGTCCCTTGGACTGCAGGAAGATCCAACCAGTCCATTCTGAAGGAGATCAGACCTGGGATTTCTTTGGAAGGAATGATGCTAAAGCTGAAACTCCAGTATTTTGGCCACCTCATGTGAAGAGTTGACTCATTGGAGAAGACTCTGATGCTGGGAGGGATTGAGGGCAGGAGGAGAAGGGGACGACAGAGGATGAGATGGCTGGATGGCATCACTGACTCGATGGATGCGAGTCTGGGTGACCTCCGGGAGCTGGTGATGGACAGGGAGGCCTGGCGTGCTGCGGTTCATGGGGTCGCAAAGAGTCGGACACGACTGAGCGACTGATCTGATCTGATCTGATGATATTTCAAAACATGAGACAGAATGAAATTACACAAGGAGGAAGTACAGACAGAGAAACAAAGAGAGCTGAGGCATTGTAGCAGAGAAGTACAAGCTAGTAAGGGAGACTTGGAAGAAGTAGACAGAAAGATAAGAGAAAAATAAGAGAATGAGATACAATAAAGGCCGACTGAGACAATCTCTTTCAGACTCAATGTCAGAGAGACTATGATAAGATAAAACGTTGAGAACTGGCTATATGATTTATCAAGTTAGAGAACCTGGGGAACAAAAATGCTTGATTTCTTATTAATCCATTATTCTCTCTCTTGATTTAGTCATTATTCAGAAAGAATCTTCACAAAAATCATAGTCTTTTTTAAAAAAGCTTATTGATGTCTAGCTGATTTATAATATTACATGTTTTAGGTGTACAGCATAGTGATTTACTACTTTTAAAAACTATACTTCATTTATAGTTATTCTAAAATATTGGTTATATTGCCTATGCTGTACAATATATCCTTATCGCTTATTTATTTCATACATAATAGTTTGTACCTCTTAATCCCTTGTCCCTATGGTACCCCTGCCTCCTTCTCTCTCTCCACTGATAAAAACTAGTTTGTTCTCTATTTCAATGAGTCTGTTTCTTTTTTATTATATTCATTCATTTGTTTAAAATTTTAGATTCCCCCATATAGCTGATATCATGCAGTATTTGTCTTTCTCTGTCTGACTTATTTCACTGAGCATAATACCCTTCAAGTTCATCCATCTTGTAGCATATGATAAAATTTATACTTCTTGGTCTTTGTTAAGGGGATATTTACAACCTTTAGGCTTTCTTGGTGCACAAACCATACTCAGTGTCAGCAAAGCCACATTCTCACTCAGAAAAATAAATAACAACAAAATAATGCTAAAATGACCTTGAATACTATATTTCTGCTTTCAACTATTCAGAATTTTAAAAATCCCACTACTCTCAGTCCACTAATGTTTCTGATTATATATATATATATATATATATATATAAGAATGATTCTGAATTTAGACAGAGAAACATAATCATTTATCTATTTTCCTGAAGCATTCACTTCCTACTGTATCATAGGTGACTATTGCCATCCTTATAACTGAACAGAAACAGGGTCTACTTCTACTTTTCATCAAATGTAGTTAAGATATAGTTTTATAATTCAATACATTTTGCAATGAAGACATTATTTTTTAGAGGAGTTTAAGGTTCACAGCAAAATTGAGAGGAAGGAACAGAGATTTCCCATATACCCTCTGCCCTGACTTCTGCATAACCTCTCCATATTTCAACAAAATTCGAATAAAGATGGTGACATAACACAAGAGATTACAAAAATAAATGCAGGGAAAAACTGCACAGAATTTTTCCTTTTCAAAAGAGAGCATTTACTGAAACCAAACACACACACACACATTTTTCTCCTTCCCCTAAAATGAAAGAGCAAAGTAAATAAATAAATACCTCTCCAAAGTAAATAAATTCTCTCACTTGAGAAGCAAAAGCTATGTGAGGGGACATACACTTCTGGCACTGTGATTAGAAAATGTGGGCCAATTTTCCCACTATGAACAAATAGAAAATCTAATCACAGTATATATATAATCTGCTTGAAGTTATCAAAGATAGCAAGGTATTGAAAAATTAGGAATCCAAGGTCTTGATGAAGAAAAAACTCAGATATGGAACCCTGCTGCTGCTGCTGCTGCTGCTAAGTCGCTTCAGTCGTGTCCGACTCTGTGCGACCCCATAGACGGCAGCCCACCAGGCTCCCCCGTCCCTGGGATTCTCCAGGCAAGAACACTGGAGTGGGTTGCCATTTCCTTCTCCAATGCAGGAAAATTAAAAGTAAAAATGAAGTCGCTCAGTCGTGTCCAACTCCCAGTGACCCCATGGACTGCGGCCCACCAGGGTCCTCCATCCATGGGATTTTCCAGGCAAGAGTACTGGGGTGGGGTGCCATTGCCTTCCCCTAGTATGTGGAAAATGCCAGACGACAAGTGAGAAGCTAAGCACAGCTTTTGATAATTTTATGGGATTGTTGGTGGTGGTGGTTTAGTGGCTAAGTCGTATCTGGCTCTTGCGACCCCATGAACTGTAGCCTGCCAGTCTCCTCTGTCCATGGAATTCTCCAGGCAAGAATACTGGAGTGGGTTACCATTTCCTTCACCAGGGGATCTTCCTAACCCAGAAACCAAACCCCCGTCTCCTGCACTGCAAGCAGATTCCTTACCGACTGAGCTATGAAGGAAGCCACTGTGGGGTTGGGAGTGACACAGTTGAAGTCCAGAGTCTGCCAAGGAAGAAATGCCTGTAAACACACATGATAAGGGCTTCACTCTAGGAGTTAGTGTGAACTAGATTGGTTTGGTTCTCACAGGATGAGGAAGTCCAACTTCATATCACCTTGCTTCCCATAATTAGACTAAATTCAGAGAAGGTTATTAGTTTCTTAAACATACATCCCTTTGGAGAAAGAGAAGACTTAACAGTAGGCCTAATTATACATGACTTATGCAATTTATGTTACCAAAACTTAAATGATCGGACACATAAGAATAAAAAGAACATTTTTTATGTTTTTAAAATTTTTAAAAGAAAATGTTTAAACATTTTTTAAAAGAAAAGTATGGATAATAGAGTCAAGCACTCAAAAATTTTGGGTAATAGATTTATACAAAGTCTTTAAAATAATATCCTGAATATATTTCAGTTAATGGCATTACATGATGACTTTAATATCAGTATCCTGAATATGTTCAAAGAAATAGATATAACCTAGAGATTCTGAAAAGAAATGGCATTTAAGAAAATGTAAATCTGGGTACTGAAAGAAAAGAAAAACCTAACTGAAATTAAGAAAGTGATGGAAAGGTTTCACACGAGATTACAAACCCCTGAAGGTATTATTAATAAAACGGAAGATAAGTCAGAACAATGTGTGAAGAAGTACAGTAGATAAGAATGATGGAAAAAGGACAAAATGACATGACATACTTAAGGATTATAGAGTATAAATCTACCATATATGTGATTGGTGTCCCAGAAAGAGAAGAAAGAATGAAATAGAAGCAATCTGTGGAAAGACATGGCTACAATTTTTTAAATAATTACAGTTTTGAAAATAATAACTCAAGAATAGCAATGAACCTGAAGCAGGAAAAATACAAAGAAAATTGTACCTAACCTAGCCCAGTAAAACTTTGGATAAGGAAAAAGGGTAAAGATCTTCAAAGCAGACATAGAAAATAATAATAAAAGGAGCAGCAATTAGAGAAAAATAAGCCTCCCCATCCCTCAGAAACAGTCTGAAAAGAGGATTGTGTTAATCATCTATCTGTGCATAACAAATTATCTCTACCTAAGTTGATTAAAACAGTGAACATTTATTATTTTATAGATTTTGTGTAGTAATCAGGAAGCAGCAATGCTGGGTAGTTCAAGCTCAAGGTCTCTCAAGAGACTGCATCCAAACTGTCCACTTAGTGTGGTTATTTTAAGGTTCATGTGGGAGAGGGTCTTTCTGAGCTCACACAGGTGGCCAGAGGCAGGCTTCAGGTCTTCCAGGTTTTCTCATATAGTCGTATGTTTGCCTCATTTCCTTACTATATGGGCTGCCTCATAGCCTGCCTGAGTGTCATCATGGCGCTCTTTCCCGGGCAGCCTTTCTGTAGGCCAGGTGGCTTCCCTCAGAGAGAGAATGAGAGAGAGAGCATAGACAAGGAAGTCAGTGTCTTTTTATACCCTAATGTCCAGAGTGACATCCCATCACTGCCTCTGTTTTATTCACAAAAATAAAGTCAACTGGTGGCTTTGTTCTTTCGTGTGTGTGTGTGTGTGTGTGTGTGCACATTCAGTCATGTCTGACTCTTTTATGACCCCATGGACCATAGCCCTCCAGGCTCCTCTGTACGTGGAATTTTCCAGGGAAGAATCAATTCAGTCAGTTCAGTCACTCAATCGTGTCTGACTGACTTTGCAATCCCAGGGACTGCAGCACGCCAGGCCTCCCTGTCCATCACCAACTCCTGGAGTTTACTCAAACTCATGTCGATTGAGTCAGTGATGTCATCCAGCCATCTCATACTGTGTCGTCCCCTTCTTCTACTGCCTTCAATATTTCCCAGCATCAGGCTCTTTGCAAATGTGTCAGTACTTCTCATCAAGTGGCCAAAGTATTGGAGTTTCAGCTTCAACACTAGTCATTCCAATGAATATTCAGGACTGATCTGCTTTAGGAAGGACTGGTTGGATTTCCTTTCAGTCCAAGGGACGCTCAAGAGTCTTCCCCAACACCACAGTTCAAAAGCACCAATTCTTCTGTGCTCACCTTTCTTTATAGTCCAACTCTCACATCCATACATGACTAAACTGGGAAAACCATAGCCTTGACTAGATGGACCTTTGTTGGCAAAGTAGTATCTCTGCTTTTTAATATGCTGTCTAGGTTGGTCATAACTTTTCTTCCAAGGAGTAAGCATCTTTTAATTTCAGGGCTGCAGTCAGCATCTGCAGCGATTCTGGAGCCCCCCAAAATAAAGTCTATCTCTGTTTGCACTGTTTCCCAATTTATTTGCCATGAACTGATGGGACTGGATGCCATGATCTTAGTTTTCTGAATGTTGAGCTTTAAGCCAACTTTTTCACTTTCCTCTTTCACTTTGATCAAGAGACTCTTTATTTCTTCTTCACTTTCTGCCATAAGGGTGGTGTCATCTGCATATCTGAGGTTATTGATATTTCTCCCAGCAATCTTGATTTCAGCTTGTGCTTCATCCAGCCCAGTGTTTCTCATGATGAACTCTGCATATAAGTTAAATGAGCAGGGTGACAATATACAAACTTGACGTACTCCTTTTCCTATTTGGAACCAGTCTGTTGTTCCATGTCCAGTTCTAACTGTTGCCTCCTGACTGGCATACAGATTTCTCAAGAGGCAGGTTAGGTGGTCTGGTATTCCCATTTCTTTCAGAATTTTCCAGAGTTTGTTGTGGTCCACATAGTCAAAGGCTGTGGCAGGGTCAATAAAGCAGAAGTAGATGTTTCTCTGGAACTCTCTTGCTTTTTTGATGATCCAGTGGATGTTGAAATTTTTTCTCTTGTTCCTCTGCCTTATTTAAATCCAGCTTGAACATCTGGAAGTTCACGGTTCACATACCACTGAAGTCTAGCTTGGAGAATTTTGAGCATTACTTTACTAGCATGTGAGATGAGTGCAATTGTGTGGTAGTTTGAACATTCTTGGGCATTGCCTTTCTTTGGTATTGGAATGAAAACTGATCTTTTCTTTTTTTAATTTAAATTTATTTATTTTAATACCTTTTCAAGTCCTGTGGCCACTGCTGAGTATTCCAAGTTTGTGGGCATATTGAGTGCAGCACTTTCACAGCATCATCTTTTAGGATTTGAAATAGCTCAACTGGAATTCCATCACCTCCACTAGCTTTGTTCATAGTGATGCTTCCTAAGGCCCACTTGACTTTGCATTCCAGGATGTCTGGCTCTAGGTGAGTGATCACACCACTGTGATTATCTAGGTCATGAAGATCTTTTTTGTATAGTTCTTCTGTATACTCTTGCCACTTCTTCTTAATATTTTCTGCTTCTGTTAGGTCCATACATTTCTGTCCTTTATTTTGCCCATCTTTGCATGAAATGTTCCTTTTGTATCTCTAAAAATCTTGAAGAGATCTCTTGACTTTCTCATTCTATTGTTTTCCTCTATTTCTTTGCATTGATCTCTGAAGAAGTCTTTCTTATCTCTCCTTGCTATTCTTTGGAACTCTGTATTCAAATGGACATATCATTCCTTTTCTACTTTGCTTTATGCTTCTCTTCTAGTCACAGCTATATCTAAGGCCTCCTCAGACAGTCATTTTGTCTTTTTGCATTTCTTTTCCTTGGGGATGGTTTTGATCCCTGCCTCCTGTACAATGTCACAAACCTCCATCCATAGTTCTTCGGGCACTCTGTCTATCCAATCTATTCCCTTGAATCCATTTCTCACTTTCACTGTATAATCATAAGGGATTTGATTTATGTCATACCCGAAAGGCCTAGTGGTTTTCCTTACTTTCTTCAATTTAAGTCTGAATTTGTCCATAAGAAGTTCATGGTCTGAGCCCGGTCAGCTTTATACTGGAGTGGCTTGTCATTTCTTGCTCCATGGGATCTTCCTGACCCAGAGATTGAACCCACATCTGTTGTGTCTCCTACATTGGCAAGTGGATTCTTTACCACTGTGCCATCTGGGAAGCCCATTTTCTTCACAGAGCGGCATTCAAGTGTCATGTGGAATCGCTGTTAACAAGTTACTGCAAGTTTAATGTATTAAAACAACTATTTTTTAAATTCATTTTTGGACTGGGAAATAGCGATGGGCTGGGAAATAGCGATGGGCTGAGGTGGATGGTGCATATCAGCTGGGGTGTCTAGTGAAGGTTCTTCATTCACACGAAGGGTGCCTCAGCGGTTCCTGGTCTGACTGTCCCTCTTCACACAATGTCCCATCTGTAGGACCTATCAATATAGCTTGTATTTTTCATGGCCTAGTGATCTCTGGATAATCATCTTACATTGTGTGTGGCTTCCAAGAGTCAGGAAAAGAAAGCCAGTCAAGGGCTATACCCAGAACCAGTGCAGCATCACTTCTACTGTGTTCATATCTTCATGGTAGTCACAGAGTCATTCTGGCAGCAGGTGGGGTCATTGAATGTCACTTCTTACTTAGGAATTAGGAAGGTCACATTGCAGAAGAAAATTGTTTTAGATATAATTTTTTCATCTTTGGGACACCGTAATCTTTCACATTCTGCTCTCTGGCCATAACAACCCACATCCCATCTACATGCAAAATACAGTTACCCTCTCTGTGATGATTTCATCCCATTATGGCACCGAGGTCACACTTTACTAGTAGGACTCTGAATTTGATCCTTGTTTTGAGACTGCTCCTTAAATTGAGAATCTTTTCCTCTCTGAAGCTAGCCCTAGCTTCTTTGTATATCCTCAAGAGCCATATCAAAAAGTGGTCAATTCCCTTTTTGTCTCTTTTTTCTGCCACCATACTTCATTATACATAAAAAACCAGTTGACTCTTCCTGCATTCTGCCTTAACCTCTGCTAAACCAGGTCCTCTAGTCCAGAGGCATATTTTTTACTTTATACTTCCTTTCATATTATTTATTGCTAAGAAATGCCCCCAAACTTAGCATCTTAAGACAATATTAAGTGAAATTAATTTTCTCACATGGTTTCTGTGTATCAGGAATCTGAAAGTACCTTAGATGGACAGTTCTGGCTCAGAATCTCCCATCAGGCTACAGTCAAGATGTCAGTGGAGATTGTGTCTCTCTGACAGCATGGCTGGAGGCAGAGAATCAGCATTCAAGATAACTCATTTAGAGGGAGTTGGCAGGACAATTTAGCACTGTTGGCTTGTGGAAAGCCTCAGTATCAGGACAGCTGGGAAGTCCTCCCAGCATCACAGATGCTTCCTCAAAAGTAAATGATCCAAAATAAAGGGCAAGAAAGAAGCTGCCGTTCCTTTTATGACCTAACATCTAATGTCATACGTTTCCATTTCATTAGAGTAGAAACAAGTAAATAAGGTCAGAAACACTTAAGGAGGGAAATTAAGCTTCACCTCTTAAAAGTTGGGAGGGGCGTACCTAAGAATTCATGGACATATTGTAAAACCACCACATCTAATTTACCTCATTTTTCTAAAATTATCTAAATGTTGCTAATTTTTCTATCACTGTGTAACAAAAAATTTGAAGTTGAATGGTTCTATGAAGACCTACAAGACCTTTTAGAACTAACACTCAAAAGAGATGTCCTTTTCATTATAGGGGACTGGAATGCAAAAGTAGGAAGTCAATAAACACCTGGAGTAACAGGCAAATTTGGCCTTGGAGTATAAAATGAAGCAGGGCAAAGGCTAATTCAGTTCTGCCAAGAGAATGCACTGGTATTGCAAATGTCCTCTTCCAGCAACATAAGACAAGACTCAATACATGGCATCACCAGATGGTCAACACTGAAATCAGATTGATTATATTCTTTGCAGCCAAAGATGTAGAAGCTCTATACAGTCAGCAAAAACAAGACAGGGAGCTGACTCTGGCTCAGATCATGAACTCCTTATTGCCAAATTCAGACTGAAATTGAAGAAAGTGGGGAAAACCACTAGACCATTCAGGGATGGCCTAAATCAAATCCCTTATGACTATATAGTGGAAGTGAGAAATAGATTTGAGGGACTAGATCTGTTAGACAGAGTGTCTGATAAACTATGGATGGAGGTTTGTGACATTGTACAGGGGACAGGGATCAAGACAATCCCCAAAAAAGTAATGCAAAAAAGCAAAATGGCTGTCTGAGGAGGCCTTACAAATAGCTGTGAAAAGAAGAGAAGCGAAAAGCAAAGGAGAAAAGGAAAGAGATTCCCATTTGAATGCAGAGTTCCAAAGAATAGCAAGGAGAGATAACAAAGCCTTCCTAGGCGATCAATGCAAAGAAATAGAGGAAAACAATAGACTAGGAAAGACTAGAGTTCTCTTCAAGATAATTAGAGATACCAAGGGAACATTTCATGCAAAGATGGACTCAATAAAGGACAGAAATGGTTGGGACCTAACAGAAGCAGAAGATATTAAGAAGACGTGGAAAGGATACACCGAAGAACTACACAAAAAAGATCTTCACAACTCAGATAATTACAATGGTGAGATCACTCATGTAGAGCCAGACATCTTGGAATGTGAAGTCAAGTGGGCCTTAGGAAGTATCACTATGAACAAAGCTAGTAGAGGTGATAGATTTCCAGTTGAGCTATTTCAAATCCTAAAAGATGATGCTGTGAAAGTGCTGCACTCAATATGCCAGCAAATTTGGAAGACTCAGCAGTGGCCATGGGACTGGAAAAGGTCAGTTTTCATTCCAATCTCAAAGAAAGGCAATACCAAAGAATGCTCAAATTACCACACAATTGCACTCATCTCACACTCTAGTAAAGTAATGCTCAAAATTCTCCAAGCCAGGCTTTAGCAGTACATGAACCATGAACTTCCAGATGTTCAATCTGGTTTTAGAAAAGGCGGAGGAACCAGAGATCAAATTGCCAACATCCGATGGATCATTGAAAAAACAAGAGAGTTCCAGAAAAACATCTATGTCTGGTTTATTGACTATGCCAAAACGTTTGACTATGTGGATCACAATAAATTTTGGAAAATTCTGAAAGAGATGGGAATACCAGACCACCTGACCTGCCTCTTGAGAAACCTGCATACAGGTCAGGAAGCAACAGTTAGAACTGAACATGGAACCATAGACTGGTTACAAATAGGAAAAGGAGTATGCCAAGGCTGCATATTGTCACTCTGCTTATTTAACTTATATGCAGAGTACATCATGAGGAATGCTGGGCTGGATGAAGCACAAGCTGGAATCAAGATTGCCAGGAGAAATATCAATAACCTGTGATATGCAGATGACACCACCCTTATGTCAGAAAGCGAAGAAGAACAAAGAGCCTCTTGATGGATGTGAAAGAGGAGAGTGAAAAAGGTGGCTTAAATCTCAACATTCAGAAAACTAAGATCATGGCATCCGGCCTTATCACTTCATGGCATATAAATGCGGAAACAGTGGAAACAGGCAGACTTTTATTTTGGGGGCTCCAAAATCACTGCAGATGGTGACTGCAGCCTAAATATATTAATTTTATATTTTACAATTTCTCTTCTACCTGTCCCTGAGATAGGTATAAGATTTTAATGTTTTCAAAGCAGTAGAATAAAATACAGTCTAATATCCTTCAAAATAACAACAGCAGCATAAAAAGACTATTCACAGTATGTGATTTTTAGTAACTCTTTCTTCCTCCCCTCCTTTGTGTTCCTCCCTTCTTCCCTTACCTTGTTATACAGAATTGCCAAGGATGTCACTTTCTAGTGAGATCCTCTCTGACCATCATTTCTGAAGTGGGATCTTCCCTTCATGTCAATCACATTGCATTCTGTGTTTCTGTCACCATACTCACCACAATCTATAAGCATGTTCGTTTGTTTGCTTATTTCCTTTTCTCTCTTGAAAGTAGAAGACCTTAGAGAAAAGACACGTTTTGTATCTAGTATACCACTGAATCCTTGGTACCTGGTTTAAAGTAAGCAATAAATAAAGGTTGGTGGCATAGATTAGTGAAATAAGTTATTTCAAATGACCACAGAAACCAAGTAATGCAGGGTTCATTGTGGAGCATTGTGGATGTCTGCCCAGTACATGCTCTTCTCTCTCTTGACAACTGCTCCTGTTTTCATTTATATTTCTGTGTTTTCCCTACATAATTCAAATATTTTTGGGGAAGCAAGCTCTACTTTTATTTCTGAAATGTGGCATTTGAGCTCAGACAAAAGAAATTAGAGAGTGACATTCACCAAGCTGTGTGAAAGAATAGGTTTTTATCCGGTTGAACCAGTGTGGGAATCTAGGAAGCAGTTTCTTATCTTGTTATATAAGTAGAGATATATATATTCTGTGTATCTTAAATTTACAGAATATTATTGAGCATCCTTATTAAGAAAAAGAATACGTCAATTAACTTAGAGCAGGCTTAATCCAACCATCAGTTCTCAGACTTTGACGTATTCCACCACTCAGCAATAGTTAATACGCTCTGTAAAGCAATTTTTAATTATTCCCTGAGGGCTCAGACAGTAAACAATCTGCTTGCAATGCAGGAGACCCAAGTTCGATCCCTGGGTCAGGAAGGTGTCCTGGAGAAGCGAATGGCAACCCACTCCAGTATTCTTGCCTGGAGAATTCCATGGATAGAGGAGCCTGGAGGGCTACAGTCCACAGGGTCACAAAGAGTCAGACTTGACTGAGTGACTAACACTTTGATTGATTGATACCCATTAGTATTGGTTTGATTTGGCAAGATTTGGTAATTAAAGGATATATTTTTAATGAAATCAGCTGCAGGCTTTGCATTTCTAAAAAATAAAATAAAATAAGCACCATTTAACAAAACTCTGGACTGTGTGCCAAGAGGCCAGATTCCAGGGCTATCACTTTCTAGCAACATGACGTGGCTAAATAGCTTAACCTCTTTGAGGCTCATTATTTTCAAGTGATATTATGGAGCAAATAGAGTAGTGCTTTTGGATATATCAGATCAGATCAGTCGCTCAGTCATGTCTGACTCTTTGCGACCCCATGAATCGCAGCACGCCAGGCCTCCCTGTCCATCACCAACTCCCGGAGGTCACTCAGACTCACATCCATCAGTGGTGCCATCCAGCCATCTCATCCTCTGTCGTCCCCTTCTCCTCCTGCCCTCAATCCCTCCCAGCATCAGAGTCTTCTCCAATGAGTCAACTCTTCGCATGAGGTGGCCAAAATACTGGAGTTTCAGCTTTAGCATCATTCCTTCCAAAGAAATCCCAGGGCTGATCTCCTTCAGAATGGACTGGTTGGATCTCCTTGCAGTCCAAGGGACTCTCAAGAGTCTTCTCCAACACCACAGTTCAAAAGCATCAATTCTTCGGCACTCAGCCTTCTTCACAGTCCAACTCTCACATCCATATATGACCACAGGAAAGACCATAGCCTTGCCTAGGCGAACCTTTGTTGGCAAAGTGATGTCTCTGCTTTTGAATATGCTATCTAGGTTGGTCATAACTTTCCTTCCAAGGAGTAAGCGTCTTTTATATAAATATATATTCAGAAGTGATGTTATTGTATCATATGGTAGTTCTATTTTAACTTTTGGAGGAACTTTAATACTTTTTTATGTTGTAACTGCACCATTTTATATGTCAACCAACAGTGTACAAGTTCAAATTTCTCCATAGCCTCACCAAAACTTATACCTTTTGTTTTTTGTGTTTTTGATTTGTGTTTTCCTGATAATCAGTAATGTTGAGCACTTTTTATATACCTGTTGCCCAATTTATGTCTTCTTTGGAGAAATATCTATTCAAGTTCTTTGCCCATTTTTAATTATTGTTTTGCTATTGAGTTTTAAGAATTCTTTATATATTTTAGAAGTTAATTCCTTATCAAATTATATGGTTGACAAAAATTACTCCATTTCATAGGTAGCATTTTCACTCTATTTTTTTTTTAATTTCCTTTGTTTTGCAGAAGATTTTTGCAGCATAATTCACAGTAGCCAACATATGGACATAACCTACAAGTTCTTTGACAGACAAATAGATAAAGAATATGTGGTATGCACAATGGAATATTACACAGCCATAGAAAATGAAGGATCTTACCATTTACAAGAACATGGATGGACCTGAACGATATTATGTTAAGTAAAATAAATCAGTCACAGAGGGCAAATCTTACATTATTCCACCTATATGAGTTATCTAAACTGTTAAACTTCTAGAAACCAAAAGAAGATTGGTAGTTTCCAGGGGATGGGGAGAGAGGGAAATGAAAGATACTGTTCAGTGAGTACGAAGTTATAGTTTTACAAGTCAAATATGTTCTAGAGATCTGCTGTATAACATAATGCAACAATATGGCACTGTATATTTAAAAAATTAAGAGGGTAATATTATATTAGATATTCTTACCACACACAAGCAAAAAGATATAAGAAATCTTCTGGTAGTGATGGATATGTTTGTTACCTTTATTGTGATGATAATACCATATGGTTGTAGTTGGTTAGTTGTTCAGTTGTGTCCAACACAACTGTGATGCCATGGACTGCAGCACACCAGGCTTCCCTGTCCTTTACCATCACCTGGAGCTCGCTCAAACTCACGTCCATTGAGTCAGAGATGCCATCCAACCATCTCGTCCTCTGTCATCCCTTTCTCCTCCTGCCTTCAATCTTTCCCATCATTCGGATCTTTTCTATGAGTCAGGTTTTTCGCATCAGGTGGCCAAAGTATTGGAGTTTCAGGTTCAGCATCAGTCCTTCTAATGAATATTCAGGATTAATTTCCTTTAGGATTGAGCGATTTCATCTCCTTGCTATCCAAGTCACTCTCAAGAGTCTTCTCCAACCCACAGTTCAAAAGCATCAATTCCTCAGCATTCAGCCTTCTTTATGGTCCAACTCTCATATCCATACATGATTACTGGAAAAATCATAGCTTTGACTATAAGGACCTTTGTCAGTAATGTCTCTTTTTTAATACATGTCTAGGTTTGTCATAGCTTTTCTCCCAAGGAGCAAGCCTCTTTTAATTTCATGGCTTCAGTCACCATTTGCAGTGATTTTGGAGCCCAAGAAAATAAAATCTGTCACTGTTTCCATTGTTTCCCCATCTATTTTCCATGAAATGATGGGACCGGATGCCATGATCTTAGTTTTTTGAATGTTGAGTTTTAAGCCAGCTTTTTCACTCTCCTCTTTCACCTTCATCAAGAAGCTCTTTAGCTCTTCTTCACTTTCTGCCAGAAGGGTGGTGTCATCTGCATATCTGAGGTTATTGATATTTCTCCCAGCAATTTTGATTCCAGCTTGTGCTTTATCCAACCAGCATTTCTTATGATGTACTTTGAATATAAGTTAAATAATCAAGGTGACAATAGTCCATTGCTCCATGTTTGGTTCTAACTGTTGCTTCTTGACCTGCATACAGATTTCTCAAAAGGTAGGTAAGTGGTCTGGTATTCCATCTCTTGAATTTTCCACCGTTTATTGTGATCCACAGGGTCAAAGGCTTTAGTGTAGTGAATGAAGCAGTAGTAGATGTTTTTCTGGAATTCTCTTGCTTTTTGTATGATCAAATGGATGTTATCAATTTGATCTCTGGTTCTTCTGCCTTTTCTAAACCCAGTTTGAACATCTGGAAGTTCCTCGTTCATAATATCATGAGTATTTACAAATTGCTAGCATGTATATGCAGAGAAGGCAGTGGCACCCCATTCCAGTACTCTTGCATGGAAAATCCCATGGATGGAGGAGCCTGATAGGCTGCAGTCCATGGGGTCGCTAAGAGTCGGACACGACTGAGTGACTTCACTTTCACTTTTCACTTTCATGCATTGGAGAAGGAAATGGCAATCCACTTCAGTGTTCTTGCCTGGAGAATCCCAGGGATGGAGGAGCCTGGTGGGCTGCCGTCTATGGGGTCACACAGAGTGGGACACGACTGAAGTGACTTAGCAGCAGCAGCACCATGTACATGATAAGTTGTTTAGCATCACTAATCATCAGAGAAATGGAAATTCATCAAATTGTATATATTAAATATCTGCAGTTTTTATATATCATATATACCTTAATAAAGCTGAAAAATATAATAATGCATGTAAAAGTACTGTAAACACTAAGGCAAATGTTACATATTTAAGAAGTCATCACCATTATTAATATTAAAATATATATGTCAGGCAGGACACAGTTTATAAGCAACAACAACAACAAAAAAAACAAAGAAAGGATTATAACAGATTTAAGCAAAAGGAAGGATGTTGGCTACGTCACAGAAGCAATGGGAATGCTTGAGAATTGAGGTCAGGAATTATAGGAGTTTATCAAGTATAAAACCTAGCCAGGACCAAATTCCAGGAATAGCCTGGTGAAGATGCTAGTCTTGGCACCACCAGCGTGCTTACTTCATCTGTATTGGTAGCTCATCACTGCTATAGGATACCACTGTTGCCACTGATCATTGTCACAGGAAATGAAACTTCATCTCTGGATGAATAATTCAAATTTTAAATATGTGACTATTTGAGCTTTAGTATGAGGTCTGTATCCTGTCTTCTGGAGTCAGTAAAGGGGTGTCTTAACCTGTTTCAGATTTTGCAGTAGAGGACTTGTGGACACAGCAGGGGAAGGAGAAGGTGACACACATTGAGAGAGTAACATTGACATGTGTACACTACCGTGTGTAAAACAGACAGCCAGAGGGAAGCTGGTGAATAGCACAGGGAGCCCATCCTGATACTCTGTGATGACCTAGAAGGGTGAGATGGAGGGAGTGGAGGGAGAGTCAAGGGAGGGGATACAGCTATACTTATAGCTGGTTCACTCTGTTGTGCAGCAGAAATAAATACAACATTGTAAAGCAATTATCCTCTAAATAAAAATAATTAAAAAGAAAAGAAATCAGAGCCCACCAACATTTCCCATATAGGACTAATTTACACTGATAGCATTTTCTTAACAAAACTTAGGGTAAAGTTCACTCAGAGGTAAAGACAACTTCCCATCAAGTTTCCAGTAGCCATGACTGTAGTAATTACCTCTGAAGGGAACGACATTGACTAATAAGTAGCAGCAGGAACTATGCTGTAACCATTGGTCTGTATCCATTGATAACTGTTTTTACAGAAAAGAAAGCCAAATAATGAAGCTGGCAAAGATAAGGTAAAGATAAAAAAGGAGAGAAAAATGCCTTTAAATTGTACAGAGTGCCAAATTACTCGTGAATAGGAAGGAAAGTGCACAGTTCTAGTCAGACAATGGCAATTATTCAAATGCACATTATATAGGTTATTTTTGAAAAAAAGACAAATCATTTCTTAATTATATATTCATTGGGTTAATTTTCTAATTTTCAGAAGAAAGTATATATTTGGTCTTCATGAAACCCTAAAAATTATTTATTGCCTTTAGTAATAAAGATTGCTGCTAAGTCACTTCAGTCGTGTCCGACTCTGTGCGACCCCATAGACGGAAGCTCACCAGGCTCCCCTGCCCCTGGGATTCTCCAGGCAAGAACACTGGAGTGGATTGCCATTTCCTTCTCCAGTGCAGGAAAGTGAAAAGTGAAAGTGAAGTCGCTCAGTCGTGTCCGACTCTTAGCGACCCCGTGGACTGGAGCCTACCAGGCTCCTCCGTCCATGGGATTTTCCAGGCAAAAGTACTGGGGTGGGGTGCCATTTACTACAGATTAATTAATTAATTATTGCTAGAGATTAATAAAGATTATTTTAAAGTGAATATTACTTTTATAGCTTTTCATTCAAAATTTCAGCTTTGTTGGCTGATCACATTGATTCAATGATGGTCATTGGAATCTTTCCTATGCTATTACTGGAGTAAAATTAAAATAATATTTCAGTCTTACAAGATGATAAACATTATCTTTGGAAATAAATTTATAATGTAAATATTTATATATTCATATACAAAAGCTTCATTTCTATATATGGAAATATATATATTTTACTTCGTGACGAATTTCCAAGAATCAGAATTTTCTCTTCCTGAATAAAGAGTACCAGTTAAGGGATTAAAGGCAATGCATTAAGAAGTTTTAGACTGTAGTTTATGCTGAGAGAAAAGACAGAGGAGATTATTTTGTTTTCTTTTGAGAGAGCTCAATCCACATTTTTGAGGTTTATCTTTGGCACAACGTCTCTAAGTTTACTCATCATGAGTAAACATGTGAAGTGCTAGGAATATTCTCTGTTGAATTTCTTTATTTGTGATGAGAATATGGCTTAATCACATTGTGAATCCCTTTATAGAGATTCTATAAGCTTGAGTAAGTATAGAATTGGCTCTAAAGTCAGTTTACAGATCTATAAGTATACTCTCTCCAAAGCATGGGTCACTGAGCCTTTTCCTGGTCTGTAGTGGTTGAGGCTGAGACCTGCCATACCACTTTGGCACTCCTGGAGCTCACCTTCGACCTCTGTGGAAGGTCTCCATATATTTCTATGGCTTCCCCTTGAGCACTTGTGACTTTGGTGGTGGTTTAGTCACTCAGGCATGTCCGACTCTTGCATCCCCATTGACTAGCCTGCCATGTCCATGGGATTCTCCAGGTAGGGATACTGCAGTGGGTTGCCATTTCTTTCCAACCCAGGGATTGAACCCGTATCTTTTGCATCTCCTGCACTGTAGGTGAATTCTTTGTCACCGAGACACCAGGATAACCTGATCTTATGACTCTACTTCTGTGAGGTTAATCTGATCCCATTAGTGGAGCAGGACAAAAGTGCTGGGAAAGTAATGAATGCCCCAGGAGCAACTCTTAACCAAGGAGGGTTTGAGATCTGGGAATAGTACACCCAACTTCAGGCCCTTTAGGTCCTGGAGTTCTGAGGTGTGCTCAACTTGGTTTCTCAGAGGCACTTTTGAGACTCAGCCTCAGTTGCTTATAGAAGTGACCCTGTTGTTAATACACTTTCTGCCTCTCTCCCTCCCTTCTCTGACTTACCTCCTCACTCCCTCATTGTGTTTTCTGGGATCATTTTCCAAATATACTCCCAGAACTTATCTCAGGGTCTGCTTTTTTGTCTGCCTCATGCCAATGTTCATCTAATCTTGTTTTTTTAAAGGCCAATAATGTCACTATTCTGGAGACACAAAATTGAGGAAAGAGAAAAGAGTCTCTGCTACCTGAAAGCATTTGTGAAGTACAAAAAACCTCTATTTGTATCCTAACTTTTACCATAGGGCTATGGTCTGCGTTGGTGATTATTTATTTCTTTTATGTCTGCCATGATTGGAGACTCTCTCCCAGCATTGGCACAAAAGAATATCTGAATGAAAATCATCATTCAGAAGAAGAAATGGCTTTGTTGAGATATTTATTCTGATGGATGGCAATCCTTGCTTTTTGGTCACTGTGCACTTCTGAGGTATTTTGTTTATGACTATTTAAAATAATTGCCTGAAGAAATGGGACTTAAAATATTGAAATTCTGTGTCCACAGAGCCCATTATCTCTTGTCTTTATTTTTCCTCTGTCCAATCCACCCCAACAATTCAGCTTCCATGAAAGCAGGGCCTGGTTTTCTTTGTATATTGCTCTGTTACTAGTATAACAACAAAAGTGACTGGAAAATAGTAAATTCTTCATAAATATTTGCTGGATGAATCAATTTAATCAATTAAATTGCTTGATAGCCTTACAAACTTGGGCAAATTGATTAACCTATCTGGGCCTCACTTATCTCATACATAAAATGGAGTGGATGACGACAATTCCCTCCCTTAAATGATTATTGTGAGGTTTGAATGAGATTTTGTATGTAAATATACTCAGTGTAATGACTGACACATATATATGCTGAAATGCATAGTACATTTAATATATTATCTACTGAGAGATGACTATGTGACAGGTATAATTAGATGTTGGGATTACAGCAATGGAACATACAGACAGGGTCACTATGCTCCTCTGGAGGCTCAGACAGTAGAGAGTTCATCTGTAATGTGGGAGACCTGGGTTTGGTCCCTGGGTTGGGAAGATCCCCTGGAGAAGGGCATGGCAACCCACTCCAGTATTCTTTCCTGGAGAATTCCCATGGACAGAGGAGCCTGTCCATGGAGTTACAAAGAGTCAAACACAACTGAGTGACTAAGCACAGCACATGCTCATCTAATAGTACTATTGTATAATCAGTGTGATGTAATAGACAATCCCGATCTAAATATTTTAGCTTAAGGAAATTCCATTTTCCTATAGATATGGAATAACTACCTATTATAAATCAAGGGGATAACATTTTTAAAGCATATCTTAAAATATAAAGATAGATTGTTGTTGTCATTCAGTCACCCAGCTGTGTCCAACTCTTTGTGACTCCATGGACTGCAGCATGCCAGGCCTCTCTGTCCCTCACTATCTCCCCAAATTTGCCCAAGTTCATGTTCATTGCATCAGTGATGCCATTCAGCCATCACAGAGGTAGATTCATTGGAGAAAATATTAAAGATATGAATTCTTAAGAAACTACTTCAGTATTTCAAGCGAAAGATAATAAATGAAATGAATGCCTCTGAGAGACTTTTCTGGATGAAAAAAGAGAGAGGTGGTTGATGGTTGCTCAGTTAACTGACAGGGGAATACAAAGAAATAGCAGGTAAAGAAAGAGATTTAAGATAACTGTGTGTTCCCTAAAATCTATTGAAGAAAAGCATTACAAAAGAATTGGGAGCAAACAGGACTTGAGGGAGATGAATTGGCTCTTAAAGCTTTGCAGAAAATGGTAGGAGCATACGATCTGTCCTATTATCTGGAATGGTGAGCTGGGAAAATAGAGAAGCTGGCGATGAGGGTGAGAGGAAGATGAGAACTCATGATGTTGCTGGGAGAGGGAGATTGCTCATAGCACATGTGAAAGAAAATAACAGCAGCATTTTCTAAGTATTTCCCCTAGCTGGTGTTTCTCCGTATTTCAAGGTTGCCTCTGTCATCACTTCTGTGCTCAGAGTGACTCAGTTTCTGACTCAACCCAGAATGCTTCTTTCCACCTCCCAAAGGAGAACCAGGAATCTTAGTGTCTCTAGATATACAAACATCACCTTACTCTGGATAAGATATTCTTATCACATCAAATCAAGTGTTTTCCAACCTTTCTGTTTTCTTGTTTAATCACTGAAAGATAAAGATTCTTGCCTTTAATGTGAACATAATACCATCATCACACTTAAAAATTATATTTTTTAATGTCATCATATGTAGCCAGTTCAACATTGTGTGTGTGCAATTTCGTGACTCATCTATTCTTTATTTTGGCAATATATCAGCCTTAAATTTTTATTATTTCCAGACTTGGTTTTCTTCCTGCTGCCAAAGTTAAAAAACAAATAAAACATTGGATTCTCATAAAGGTTCTCCCACTCCTTTGGGGATTTATACAAAATACCACTAACTAAAATCATCGGAAATGACTAGTTTCTATGATCCTGAAAATGTAAACATGTCAGCAAAATCAACTATGGCTCATATAGATGTAGCTCAAAGGTATTAAGGCCTAAAGTAAATGCTGGAGCATGCCTGCTTTCTAAGAGAAGAAAGGGCATTGCAAGTTCATGATTAAATTAAAAACTTCAGTAATTTGAATATATTTCCCAGGAGCCAGAGGGCTAAAAAGGTGACTATGCAAGACTTGTGCAAGACTCCAGATTATGAAAAAAGTATATATTGTAATAGATAGAAGTGTTTGTCCTTCCATAAGATAAAACATCCTCTGAAAAATATCTATTTTGTAGCAGTTGCTCTGTTAGAATTTTCATATGTGAAACAATCTTTACAGTTACTGCATAAAGTAGAGATAATCAAGCCCACACTACAGATTTGTAAAGCAAGGTTGTTTAATGTGCCAAAGATTATGTAACAAATAAATGGATTTTTTCCCAGACTTGTTAGATTTTAAAATGCCTGGTCTTACCATGATTATAACAGGCTGCCTCCTCTGGGTTTCATCAAGGTATAACCATCACCAGTTTCAGATCAGATCAGATCAGTCACTCAGTCGTGTCCGACTCTTTGCGACCCCATGAACTGCAGCACGCCAGGCCTCCCTGTCCATCACCAGCTCCCGGAGGTCACCCAGACTCACACCCATCAAGTCAGTGATGCCATCCAGCCATCTCATCCTCTGTCGTCCCCTTCTCCTCTTGCCCTCAATCCCTCCCAGCATCAGAGTCTTCTCCAATGAGTCAACTCTTCGCATGAGGTGGCCAAAATACTGGAGTTTCAGCTTTAGCATCATTCCTTCCAAAGAAATCCCAGGGCTGATCTCCTTCAGAATGGACTGGTTGGATCTCCTTGCAGTCCAAGGGACTCTCAAGAGTCTTCTCCAACACCACAGTTCAAAAGCATCAATTCTTCGGCGCTCAGCCTTCTTCACAGTCCAGCTCTCACATCCATACATGACCACAGGAAAGACCATAGCCTTGACTAGGCGAACCTTTGTTGGTAAAGTAATGTCTCTGCTTTTGAATATGCTATCTAGGTTGGTCATAACTTTCCTTCCAAGGAGTAAGCGTCTTTTAATTTCATGGCTGCAGTCACCATCTGCAGTGATTTTGGAGCCCAGAAAAACAAAGTCTGACACTGTTTCCACTGTTTCCCCATCTATTTCCCATGCAGTGATGGGACCAGATGCCATGATCTTCGTTTTCTGAATGTTGAGCTTTAAGCCAACCCTTTCACTCTCCACTTTCACTTTCATCAAGAGGCTTTTTAGCCCCTCTTCACTTTCTGCCATAAGAGTGGTGTCATCTGCATATCTGAGGTTATTGATATTTCTCCCGGCAATCTTGATCACCAGTTTAAGTATAAGGAAAACCAAATTTAGGATATACATATGTAAACATGATGCTGAGCTGTCCTCTATGGAGGAAATCTGCCCTGTGCACCCCAATGATAATTGAGGTGAAGCAAGCAAGAACACTGGAGTGGGTTGCCATTTCCTTCTCCAATGCATGAAAGTGAAAAATGAAAGTGAAGTCGCTCAGTCATGTCCGGCTCTTAGCGACCCCGTGGACTGCAGCCTACTAGGCTCCTCCGTCCATAGGATTTTCCAGGCAAGAGTACTGGAGTGGGGTGCCATTGCCTTCTCCGATGCAATCTTAGAGCAGCCCCAAAATTGTAAATTCCATTTGGTGGAATTTAGTCATAGCTAACTTTCTTATGTATGTGCATGTGATTAACATTTTGTGTTTAACCGACCCTCTGTGTCAATCAGAGTTCAGTCAGGAAAACAGCTGCAATAAAAATTATGTGAACAAAAGATTTACAATATTTATTTTAGAATCTAGTTTAGAATTACATAATTTAGAATTATGATATTTAATTTAGAATTACTACTTATATTAATTAGACCTTACACTAATGTGCAGTAACCTGGAGAAGTGAAGATCAAAAAAGGGAAGTGATAGGCACCAATCATTCTATTGGATGGATTTCCCTGGTGGCTCAGTGGTAAAGCTTCTGCCTACAGTGAGGGGGTGTGGGTTTCATTCTTGGGTCAGGAAGATCCCCTGGAGAAGGGAGTGACTTCCCACTCCAGTATTCTTGTCCGGGAAGACCCATGGGCAGAAGAGCCTGATAGGTTACAGTCCATGGGGTTGCAAAAGAATGGAATATGACTCAGCTACTAAACAACAAAAAAATTCCATTGGACACACAGGTATGAGTATCATGTTAGAACTATAGGATAGGGTTGTTAGATGTAGTAACTGAAAAAATAATCCTTAACACCCAGTTAAATTTTAATTTCAAATAAATAATATTTTTATTATAAGATGTCCCACGTAATATATGACTCTTTGTGACCCCATGGACTGTAGCCTACCAGGCTCCTCTGTCCATGGGATTTCCCAGCCAAGAATACTGGAGTGGGTAGACAGTCCCTTCTCTAGGGGTTGTTCTCAACCTTCAAACCCAGATCTCCTACATTGCAGGCTGAGCCACCAGGGAAGCCCATATGAGATTGGACTTAAGCTAATTTTTTTTTCATTATTTATCTTAAATATAAGTTTAACTGAGTGTCCTGTATTTTGTCTGTCAACTTTATAGTAGGAATATTTAAGAAGCCATGTATATTTGCCTCTGAAGTACTCTAGAGGGGTAGTATGTGGAGAGTCTACGGAAAGAAGCACCAACTCTGTGGCTAAACAGCTAAGTATGTAGCAGTGAACCAGGGGTTGTTGTTGGTAAACAGAGTCACTGGTCAGAAAGAGGAGCTAGATCTGGAGCAAGAGAGAGCAAGAATAATCTGGAACCCACTGGGCATCTCTGTGCCCATAATGATGACTTCACATCTATCTTCTAAATTGCAGAGACCTCTCTTGACCACACAGAAGGAGATTCTGCGAAAGGCAGTTTTTGGTTATAGTCAAATCAGTGTAACTCAGTGTAATATATCTATCCTTTTTGCCCTAAATTAACACTCTCTCTCCTTATTTCTCTTTGCTGAGCTAAAATATATGTAGAAATGAATTTATAATAAACATAACAGTTATATGAGTTTTGACAAATGTATACACCTATTTAAGTAATACAAAATCAAGATCCAGAACATTTCTGTCTCCCTAGAAAATTTTCTAGCTCCTGTTCAGTTAATCCTCTCTCTCCAATAGGTAAACACTATTGTTGTTGTTGTTGTTGTTGTTTTTTTTTTTTTTTATCATGGTTTTGCCACATATTCAAGTGTTAGTGGCTCAATCACATCCAGCTCTGTGAGCCCATGGACTATAGCACACCAGGCTCTTCTGTCCTCGGAATTCTCCAGGCAATAACACTGGAGTGGTTTGCCACTCCCTTCTCCAGGAGGTCTTCCCAATCCAGGGGTCAAACCCGGGTCTCTTGCACTGCAGATTCTTTGCCATCTTAGAGTTCTCTAAAGCGGAAACATACAGTATTTTTCTTGTGGATCTTGCTTCTTTCACACCACATCATGTCCTAGTCAATGTTGCTGCATGTATCAGTAATTTATTCTTTTTTTCTTACTGGTTGGTGGTTCACTGTAGAAATATATCCATAATGAAAATTAAGATAAATTTATTGAAAAGATAACTTTATTCCAACACTAGAATTATTGTCATATGTAGAAGATAAGCATGCAAAAAAGTCCATAAAATACAATTTAATACTAGTAAGTTGTACTTCTTTGTCAAATGTACTGAAACCCTGGTAATTTCCTGATGTTATCTAGAATGGTATCAAACACATATAGGTACTGACCAGAGACTCTTTTCCTTGACTGATCAAAAGTACTGATGGATGAAAGAAAACTTACTTTGATCCCTTAACTTCAAACAAACAAACCTCCCAGAGTTCACCCAAACTTGTGTCCATTGAGTCGGTAATGCCATCCAGCCATCTCATCCTCTGTCGTCCCCTTCTCCTCCTGCCCCTAATCCTTCCCAGCATCAGTCTTTTCCAATGAGTCAACTCTTTGCATGACATGGCCAAAGTGGTGGAGTTTCAGCTTTAGCATCATTCCTTCCAAAGAAATCCCAGGGCTGATCTTCATAATGGATTGGTTGGATCTCCTTGCAGTCCAAGGGACTCTCAAGAGTCTTTTCCAACACCACAGTTCAAAAGCATCAATTCTTCGGTGCTCAACTTTCTTCACAGTCCAGCTCTCACATCCATACATGATCACACGAAAGACCATAGCCTTGACTAGACGGATCTTTGTTGGCAAAGTAATGTTTCTGCTTTTTAATATGCCTGCTAGGTTGGTCATACTTTCCTTCCAAGGAGTAAGCGTCTTTTAATTTCACCATCTGCAGTGATTTTGGAGCCCCAAAAAACAAAGTCTGACACTGTTTCCACTCTTTCCTCATCTATTTCCCATGAAGTGATGAGACCAGATGCCATGATATTAGTTTCCTGAATGTTGAGTTTTAAGCCAACATTTTCACTCTCCTCTTTCACTTTCTTCAAGAGGCTTTTTAGTTCCCCTTCACGTTCTGCCATAAGGGTGATGTCATCTGGATATCTGAGGTTATTGATATTTCTCCCGGCAATCTGGATTCCAGCTTGTGCTTCTTCCAGCCCAGCGTTTTCTCATGATGTACTCTGCATACAAGTTAAATAAGCACGGTGACAATATACAGCCTTGACGTACTCCTTTCCTACTTGGAACGAGTCCATTGTTCTATGTCCAGTTCTAACTGTTGCTTCCTGACCTGCATATAGGTTTCTCAAGAGGCAGGTCAGGTGGTCTGGTATTCCCATCTCTTTCAGAATTTTCAACAGTTTATTCTGATCCACACAGTCAAAGGCTTTTGCATAGTCAATAAAGCAGAAATAGATATTTTTCTGGAACTCTCTTGCTTTTTCCATGATCCAGCATATGTTGGCAATTTGACCTCTGGTTCCTCTGCCTTTTCTAAAACCAGCTTGAACATCTATCTGGAAGTTCACGGTTCACATATTGCTGAAGCCTGGCTTGGAGAATTTTGAGCATTACTTTACTAGCGTGTGAGATGAATGCAGTTGTGCAGTAGTTTGAGCATTCTTTGACATTGCCTTTCTTTTGGATTGGAATAAAAACTAACCTTTTCCAGTCCTGTGGCCACTGCTGAGTTTTCCAAATTTGCTGGAATATTGAGTGCAGCACTTTCACAGCATCATCTTTCAGCATTTGAAATAGCTCAACTGGAATTCCATCACCTGCACTAGCTTTGTTTGTAGTGATGCTTTCTAAGGCCCACCTGACTTCACATTCCAGGATGTCTGGCTCTAGGTCAGTGATCACACCATCGTGATTATCTGGGTCATGAAGATCTTTTTGTACAGTTCTTCTGTGTATTCTTGCCATGTCTTCTTAATATCCTCTGCTTTTGTTAGGTCCGTACCATTTCTGTCCTTTATCGAGCCCATCTTTGCATGAAATGTTCCCTTGGTATCTCTAATTTTCTTGAAGAGATCTCTAGTCTTTCCTATTCTGTTTTTTTCCTCTATTTCTTTGCATTATTCGCTGAGGAAGGCTTTCTTATCTCTTCTTGCTATTCTTTGGAACTCTGCATTCAGATGCTTATATCTTTCCTTTTCTCCTTTGCTTTATGCGTTTCTTTTTTTCACAGCTATTTTTAAGGCCTCCCCATACATCTATTTTGCTTTTTTGCATTTCTTTTCCATGGAGATAGTCTTGATCCTCTATCTATCAGATCTAGTTCTTTACATCTATTTCTCACTTCCACTGTATTATCATAAGGGATTTTATTTAGGTCATACCTGAATGATCTAGTGGTTTGCCTACTTTCTTCAATTTCAATCTGAATTTGGGAATAAGGAGTTCACAATATGAGCCACAGTCAGCTCCCAGTCTTGTTTTTGATGACTGTATAGAGCTTCTCCATCTTTGGCTGCAAAGACTATAATCAATCTGATTTCGATGTTGACCATCTGGTGATGTCCACGTGTAGAGTCTTCTCTTGTGTTGTTGGAAGAGAGTGTTTGCTATGACCAGTGTGTTCTCTTGGCAAAACTCTATTAGCCTTTGCCCTGCTTCATTTCGTATTCCAAGGCCTAATTTGCCTGTTACTACAGGTGTGTCTTGACTTCCTACTTTTGCATTCCAGTCCCCTATAATGAAAAGGACATCTTTTTTGGGTGTCAGTTCTAAAAGGTCTTGTAGGTCTTCATAGAACCATTCAACTTCAGCTTCTTCAGCATTACTGGTTGGCACATAGACTGGGATTACTGTGATATTGAATGGTTTGCCTTGGAAACAAATAGAGATCATTCTGTCATTTTTGAGATTGCATCCAAGGACTGCATTTTGGACTCTTTTGTTGACCATGATGGCTACTCCATTTCTTCTAAGGGATTCCTGCCTGCAGTAGTAGATATAATCGTCATCTGAGTTAAATTCACCCATTCCAGTCCATTTTAGTTCGCTGATTCCTAGAATGTTGACGTTCATTCTTGCCATCTCCTGTTTGACCACTTCCAATTTGCCTTGATTCAGGGAACTAGCATGAATAACTAGTTCTTATGCAATATTGCTCTTTACAGCATCGGACATTGCTTCTATCACCAGTCACATCCACAACTGGCTATTGTTTCTGCTTTGGCTCCATCCCTTCATTCTTTCTGGAGTTATTTCTCCACTGATTTCCAGTAGCATATTGGGTACCTACCAACCCGGGGAGTTCCTCTTCCAGTATCCTATCATTTTGCCTTTTCATACTGTTCATGGGGTTCTCAAGGCAAGAATACTGAAGTGGTTTGCCATTCCTCTCTCCAGTGGGCCACATTCTGTCAGACCTCTCCCACCATGACCCACGCGTCTTGGGTGGCCCCACACGGCATGGCTTAGTTTTATTGAGTTAGACCAAGCTGTGGTCTGTGTGATTAGATTGACTAGTTTTCTGTGATTATGGTTTCAGTGTGTCTGCCCTCTGATGCCCTCTCACAGCACCTATCGTCTCACTTGGGTTTCTCTTACCTTGGATGTGGGGTATCTCTTCACGGCTGCTCCAGCAAAGTGCAGCCACTGCTCCTTACCTTGGATGAGGCGTATCTCCTCATGGCCACCCCTCCTGACCTTGAACGTGGAGTGGCTCCTCTCCGCCCTCCTGCACCCACACAGCCACTGCTCCTTGGATGTGGGGTTGTAGCAGAGCCCAGAATACTGCTCTTGGCCAAAACTAGAACCTAACATGAGCTGGAAAGGACTATACTTGGATATGACTTTGTAATAGCCAATTGGCTATCTTTTAATCTATGTATCTCTATTGCCTAGCAATGTACATGACATTTGCAGGACACTTGAATGAACAGCAGTAGCAGTACCAGGATATATTGTAGAAACAAAGGCACACACAACCTGTGATGAAGTTGGTGGAGCAGAGTAATAGAATGGGGAAGATTGAAACTCAGGCTCTTGGGTGAATGCTTATTTATAGTGGGACTGCTGAACTTCAGGATGCTCTGCTTTCTTCCAGTTGTCTAGGGAACAGATGTTTCTTAGGATAAAGTTCTTACACCTTGCTGGAATATTTCATCTACCAATTAGCTTGGCTGTATCTGAATGTAAATATCAAAAGATACTCAGTAGTGACAGGTGTCCTAGGAGAGGAGTTTATGATACTTGAAGAGAAACAACCTATTATTTGGGTCTCCAATAATGGAGAATGTAGTGTCAAGAAAATGTCCTCAATAACTAGACCAATTGATCACCTAGCTAAAACAGCTAATGTGACCTAGCCATGGCCAGAAAAACATAGATCTTCTAACACTGAATAGGGTTGTTTAATAAACTGGCTAAGGACCCAAAAAGACATTAATGAGCATGGAGTATAAGAGTATAAGTATCCTTGCTCCCAACTTGGTGGATAGATAGATAGAGATAGGTGATAGATATTATACATTAAAATAATAAAAGCTTTATTTTTTTTGTTTTTTGTTTTGTTTTGTTTTTAAATTAAATTTTATTTTGCTTAACTTTACAATATTGTATTTCTTTTGCCATACATCAAGATGGATCCGCCACAAGTATACATGTTTTCCCCATCCTGAACCCTCCTCCCTCCTCCTCCCCATACCATCCCCCTGGGTCGTCCCAGTGCACCAGTCCCAGGCATCCGTTATCAGGCATCGTACCTGGACTGGCGACTCGTTTCAGATATGATACTATACATATTTCAATGCTATTCTCCCAGATCATCCCACCCTCTCCTGTTCCCAGAGTCCAAAAGTCTGTTCTATACATCAGTGTCTCTTTTGCTGTCTCATAAACAGGGTTATTGTTACCATCTTTCTAAATTCCATATATATGCATTAGTATACTGTATTTGTGTTTTTCTTTCTGGCTTACTTCACTCTGTATAATAGGCTCCAGTTCCATCCACCTCATTAGAACTGATTCAAATGTGTTCTTTTTAATGGCTGAGTAATACTCCATTGTGTATATGTACCACTACTTTCTTATCCATTCATCTGCAGATGGACATCTAGGTTGCTTCCAAGTCCTGGCCATTGTAAACAGTGCTGCTATGAACATTGGGGTACACGTGTCTCTTTCAATTCTGGTTTTCTCAGTGTGTATGCCCAGCAGTGGGATTGCTGGATCATAAGGCAATTCTATTCCCAGTTTTTTGAGGAATCTCCATACTGTTCTCCATAGTGGCTGTACTAGTTTGCATTCCCACCAACAGCGTAAGAGGGTTTCCTTTTCTCCACACCCTCTCCAGCATTTATTGCTTGTGAACTTTTGGATCGCAGCCATTCTGACTGGTGTGAACTGGTACCTCATAGTGGTTTTGATTTGCATTTCTCTGATAATGAGTGATGTTGAGCATCTTTTCATGTGTTTGTTAGCCATCTGTATGTCTTCTTTGGAGAAATGTCTATTTAGTTCTTCAGCCCATTTTTTGATTGGGTCATTTATTTTTCTGGAACTGAGCTGTAGGAGTTGCTTGTATATTTTTGAGATTAGTTGTTTGTCAGTTGCTTCATTTGTTATTATTTTCTCCCATTCTGAAGGCTGTCTTTTCATCTTGCTTATAGTTTCCTTTGTTGTGCAGAAGCTTTTTAAGTTTAATTAGATCCCATTTATTTATTTTTGATTTTATTTCCAATATTCTGGGAGGTGGGTCATAGAGGATCCTGCTGTGATGAATCTCAGAAAATGTTTTGCCTATGTTTTCCTCTATGAGTTTTATGGTTTCTGGTCTTACATTTAGATCTTTAATCCATTTTGAGTTTATTTTTGTGTATGGTGTTAGAAAGTGTTCTAGTTCTTTAAATAAAGTTCATGGGAGTGATGCATTTAAAGAATATATATTTTTAGATATTTAATATTAGGTTCAAGAATAGTGGCCCTAGTGGTAAAGAACCCACCTGACAATGCAGGAGACATAAGCGATGCAGGATCAATCCTTGGGTTGGTAAGATCCTCTAGAGGAAGAAATGCAACCCACTCCAGTATTCTTGCCTTGAGAATCCCATGGACAGAGGAGCCTGGCAGGCTAAGGTCGATGGGTTGCAAAGAGTCAAACACGACTGAAGCGACTTAGCACGCACAAGAATAAATTCCTTTATGCTTTCTTTCCTGATTCAATGCTAAAACAGAAGAGAGAGAACTAATGATAAATTCATTTCTTCTAATATTAAAGCAATATTTTTGAAGACAGGAAGACATAAAGCATATTGTGAAATAATCTGTAAACGCTCCCAGCACAATGTCTGGCTCAGTAACAGTCAATAAGTATTAGTGTCTTTTCATCTACTAAAATCCCAGGATTAGGAATTCTTGTACAGCCTAGAAAATGGAGTTGATAACTATCACTGATAAAAGTTTTACTTTTTAAAAATGCCTAAATCTAGTAAAGAAGATATTAAAACTTTTCCAAACTTTAACCTAAATGGTGTGTGTGCTCAGTTGCTCAGTCATTTCCAACTCTTTGCGACCCTGTGGACTGAACCTGGCCAGGCTCTTCTGTCTGTGGGTTTATCCCAGCAAAAATACTGGAGTGAGTTCCCATTTCCTTCTCCAGAGGATCTTTCTGACCCAGGGATCAATCCATGTCTCCTGAAGCTCTTGCATTGGCAGGCGGATTCTTTGCTGCTGAGCCACCTGGGAAACCCATTAACCTAGATTCTGGGGCTTCCCAGGTGGCTCAGAGGTTAAAGCATCTGCCTGCAATGCAGGAGACCTGGGTTCGATCCCTGGATCAGGAAGATCCCCTGGAGAAGGAAATGGCAACCCACTCCAGTATTCTTGCCTGGAGAATCCCATGGACAGAGGAGCCTGGTGGGCTACAGTCCACGGGGTTGCAAAGAGTCGGACATGACTGAACAACTTCACCTACAATAATGAATGAATAGCAGAAATGGTTTCAGTGTAAAATAAAGTCTTGTTGTGAATTAAAGCTGAATTTACCTCATAGGTTTTCCAGAGGAATCATTTTACTCATGCCATGTATACACAAAAGGAAGTTTTTCAACCATTTTTTGCTATTTGGCATGAAAATTGTTTTCTGACTTTATTTGTGAATCCTGCATGTTTTGACTTGACTATAGCTGTGCCTAATAAATATTCATGGGATGAATTACATTAAAATTCGGCAACATGGGATGCTAAGTGGGCAAGGAGGGCTCTCCTTACATGAAACCAGAATCACAACCTCAGGAGGAAATTGTGGTGAAAATTTGCCCTCAATGTATCAGGAGAAAGAAGTGCATAATACTTTGAAGGACCATTCTTACAATATAAGACGAGCTTTCAGTAAAACCATGTTGTCATAGACTTGCTTTCCCTTGCAGTAAGTGGCCTTTCTCCTTCCTCTTGGACCCCTTGTCCTTGTTGGCCCCATTCCTTCTGGTCTCAATCCTGTGCCCTGGTCAATATAATCTGAACAGTGGCTAATGTGAACTAACCTGTTGATCAGTCCAAGCCCACCCACCTAAGACTGCCTTTCTCATCAGATCAGGTCCCCAGGGCAGACAGAATTGTCTGGTGCACCTACCAGACATTACTATACTATTAATAAATTGAACTACTATGTCTTCCAAAAACTTTTAATTTTATCAGAGCACTTAAAAGGTTTCAAATAATGTGTCACTAATGCAAAAATTCAGATTCTAGGAGAGATTTTCAGAAGATATGCTTCCCAGTACTTTTCACATGCTTTTCATTAAGTTTTGCTACCCCAGCTTATGGATATCATCACCTTATTATTTCTATTTAAACTTGAAGCCTCGTTACCCATTTGAAACCATTTGTACTGATCAATTGTACATAGACAGCCTGGTTCTCCCAATCGGTACTCAAGTTCCTCATAATATCACAATCTGACAGTGTTCAAACTGTTCTGGGGGCTCTAGAGCATGCCCCTTGAGGAAACTGAACTTGCTAGACAGTGGAGAAATGTGGTTTGCTAGAGAATGAGCTAGTTACACTCTGCAGGATGCATGCATTTCAGGATAAATAAATCTTGATGAATTTCCTCCATCTGAAGTCTTTTTCCTCAGAGTATGAAAAAAATTTACAATGTTTCTCTTAAATGAGTGATTGGTAGAAAGGAATAAACAACAATCCCAGGTTGCTCTTAAAGAATCATAAAATTATCAATTCAGTAAAATACTGCATATTTGTAACCTAAAAATGTTTGCATTTCCCCACGTGGCTTTTTTAAACTGGTATGTTTATATTTTACCTTTCTTTTATGTGTTTCATTAATGATGGTTATTCAGACTTGATGGTCTTGAAAATTCATGGCTAACCGTGGTGCATCACTATTAATTACTCTTTCAGCTGCCAGTATTAAAAAAAATTCCAAATTAGTTTTTAAGCAGAAAAGGAATATATGAGAGCTTTTATATAACTGCAAATTTCTGAAGTAGCTCAGGCATGACTTGGTCTAAAAGCTCAAATTACGTCACTCATTGTTTTTGATGTTTTGTTTCTTTGGTTTTTTTCTCTCCATCTTATGTCAGCTTCATGCTCAGAAAACTTTCCTTGTGGTTAAGAGATGGTTACAGTAGGTCCAGCCTCATAATTTATCAGATTCAACATCAGTGAGAAATATATATTGCTTTATAGCTCACTTCCCTCTGTTGAAGTGAATGTTCAGCTTATCACTGAACCAGTTACTCTACCTCTACCAGGGTGAATAGATTAGGAAAAGGATGATGACAGAAACACAGACAGACAGACAAACAGGCAGAGACAAAGAGAGATGGAGAGGAAGAGAAACAGAGAGAGAGAGAGAGAGACAGAGAAACGGGAACAAGAATTTCCCTGAATGCAGAATGGTGTCTCTTATTAACCATCTTTTTTTCCAGTTTATTCCAAATTTTGGTACAATACTAGGTCTATAGTACATATTCAATACATATAATTTGAATTTATATAAAATTAATATCTGATTCAATTTACACATTATCAGTTTTTCAGTTTACTATTTTGTTGGATTATTTTTTTTATTTTTTTAAGGTTTTATTTTTTTATTTTTGCTTAACTTTACAATATTGTATTGCTCTTACTATACATCGAGATGGATCCGCCACCAGTATACACGTGTTCCCCATCCTGAACCCTCCTCCCTCCCCTGTCCCCACACCATCCCTCCAGGTCGTCCCAGTGCTCCAGCCCCAGGCATCTGTTATCGGGCATCATACCTGGACTGACGATTTGTTTCAGATATGATATTATACATATTTCAAAGATATTCTCCCCAATCATCCCACCCTCTCCTGGTCCCAGAGTCCAAAAGTCTGTTCTATACATCAGTGTCTCTTTTGCTGTCTCGTAAATAGGTTTATTTTTACCATCTTTCTAAATTCCATATATATGCGTTAGTATACTGTATTTGTGTTTTTGTTTCTGGCTTACTTCACTCTGCATAGCAGCATTGTTTACAATAGCCAGGACGTGGAAGCAACCTAGATGTCCATCCGCAGATGAATGGATAAGAAAACTGTGGTACATATACACAATGGAGTATTACTCAGCCATTAAAAAGAATACATTTGAATCAGTTCTAAGGAAGTGGATGGAACTGGAGCCTATTGTTGGATTATTTTAATTCTGCCAAGACAATTTAAAAATTCCTCCAAATTTTACTTATCTAATGCTAATTTATTTCCTTTGCATGTTATTCTGGTTTCTTTGTTTCACAGCTTCTTACACATTCATGTTTCTCTTTTAGAATGGTTATATCTGTTAGTTTCACATGAAATATCAGAAGAAACTTCATAATTTGTTGTCTCATGAGACCTAAGGGGTGAAGGAGGGGCATAGTGAAGCAGGAAAAGAATGCACTGAGGGTTTATGATTACTCTACATACTCCATGTGTATTAGCACCTTCAATCCTAAGAACAAATGCTTAAGGGAGAATAATCCCCATCTTACAAATGGGAAAATCAAGCATAGAAGGGTAAGTTACTTGCCCAAGTTTTCAAAGTAGGAGTAAATGAGCCATTTCAGGAAAAAAAAAAATCATGTCAGTAAACTGTTGATTGGTTGTCTGGCTTTTGACTTGAAGGGATAACATACCCTATCTTTCATGGTACAGTTTTCCTTTGGAACTTTCATTTTATTCACTGGTGGTGTTTTGAATATTGACTTTTCCATCTAATAAGGAGAAACATATTCAAACCAGTGTTTGCAAAGCAGAATTTGGGGTGCATATTTGAGTACAGTGTTAAAACCCTTTCTCAAACTATTTGAGAACAGGTTAGTATGCATGTTTCCTGACTGTATTTTCACACTTAGTAGCTATTTCATCTAACAAACCTCATGTTTTAGTGGGAATTTCTTTCCTACTGGATATTCTTCAGATATTCCATATAGGGGAATATAGGAAAAAGTTAAATCATTGCCATTTGGCAGTAAATTATTATGCAGTTTTCTGTTGCAGTCATCCCTGGCTCCCTAAGTAGGAGGCTATACTATAGTGAGAAACATGCTCTGTGTCCTTAGGTTCTTTCAGCTGGAGAATGTCATGTCTCATGGAGCAAAACATAGAAAGAAAATTATTTCTCACCCTATATCTAATTCCTTCTATTTATATTTACTAGAAATTCCTCTTACATACCTCAAATACATTGTATGATTATCTTAAATTTTAGGTCTTATTAATTTGCATCTTTTTCTGGATATCATAGATAATTTTATGGAAGTTTATAGGGCTATTAGCCAAACCATTTAAAATCAGACAACTCATTCATTAATTGCATTGCTTTTTCTAATTTAACTACAAGAAAGTTATCTTCTATATTTCCTTTACTTACAGGTTATTGGTGAGGAAGATCAAACTCATTTTTCTCACTTGAGCTCTAACATTATTATTTTATACTCAACAACATAAATATTAAATAAATAAAAGGAAAATGAAGCCTTTTTCAAAAAAAAAAAGATAAAAGCATCTAAGTGAAAGCTATGATGATTTAATTTAAAATCAATTCCACTCACTACTTAATTTAAATTTAATATTGTTTCTAACTTAAACATTAATTTATATAATTGTTTATTTTAATTCTAGAAATTAAAAAATGCAAGGGCCTTAAAAGAGTACTAAGTTTATGAATTCAGCAAATGTTTAAGTACTGACTGGACAACAGGTATAGTATTCACAAATTCTGAAGTCAGAATATTAGGGACTTAACTCACTGTACTAGTTCTGAGTTCCTCCTTATACTTTTTTCCTAGTGTTTCGTTGAGTCTCAGTATTCTCTTCTTTAAAATAGGAATAATAAAATATATCTTATAAATAAAATCTATAAAATTATATATTAGTGATAGATATAGATAAAACTTGATGAAAGTGAAAGTGGAGAGTGAAAAAGTTGGCTTAAAGCTCAACATTCAGAAAACGAAGATCATGGCCTCTGGTCCCATCACTTCATGGGAAATAGATGGGGAAACAGTGCAAACAGTGTCAGACTTTATTTTTCTGGGCTCCAAAATCACTGCAGATGGTGACTGCAGCCATGAAATTAAAAAGACGCTTACTCCTTGGAAGAAAAGTTATGACCAACCTAGATCACATATTCAAAAACAGAGACATTACTTTGCCAACAAAGATCCATCTAGTCAAGGCTATGGTATTTCCTGTGGTCATGTATGGATGTGAGAGCTGGACTGTGAAGAAGGCTGAGTGCGGAAGAATTGATGCTTTTGAACTGTGGTGTTGGAGAAGACTCTTGAGAGTGCCTTGGACTGCAAGGAGATCCAACCAGTCCATTCTGAAGGAGATCAGCTCTGGGATTTCTTTGGAAGGAATGATGCTAAAGCTGAAACTCCAGTACTTTGGCCACTTCATGCGAAGAGTTGACTCACTGGAAAACACTGATGCTGGGAGGGATTGGGGGCAAGAGGAGAAGGGGACGACAGAGGGTGAGATGGCTGGATGGCATCACTGACTCGATGGATGTGAATCTGAGTGAACTCCGGGAGTTGGTGATGGACAGGGAGACCTGGCGTGCTGCCATTCACAGGGTTGCGAAGAGTCGGACACGACTGAGTGACTGATCTGATCTGATCTGATAGATAAAACTATGGGTATAGACTAGATACCCACATATAGATATAGATAAAATTATGGGTCATGGTGGAGAGTTCTGAAAATACGTGGTCCACTGGAGAAGGGAATAGCAAACCACTTCAGTATTCTTGCCATGAGAGCCACATGAACAGTATGAAAAGGCAAAAAGATAGGACACTGAAAGATGAACTCCCTAGGTCAGTAGGTGCCCAATGTGATACTGGAAATTAGTGGAGAACTAACTCCAGAAAGAATGAAGAGATGGAGTCAAAGCAAAAAAGATACCCAGCTGCAGATGTGATGGGTGATGGAAATAAAGTCTGATGCTGTGAAGAGCAACATTGCATAGGAACCTGGAATGTTAGGTCCATGAATCAATGCAAATTGGAAGCACTCAAGCAAGAGATGGCAAGAGTGAACATTGACATTTTAGGAATTAGTAAAATAAAATGGACTGTAATGGATGAATATAGCTCAGATGACCATTATATATACTATTGTGAGGAAGAATCACTTTAAAAAATGGAGCATTAGCCATCATAGTCAACAAAAGAGTTCGAAATGCAGTACTTGGATGCAATATCAAAAACAACAGAATGATCTCTGTTTATTTCCAAGGCAAACCATTCAGTATCACAGTAACCTAAGTCTGCTCTGACCAGTAATGCTGAAGAAGCTAATGTTGAACGGTTCTATGAAGACCTACAAGAATTCTAGGACAAACACCCAAAAAATATGTCTTTTCATTATAGGGGACTGTAATGCAAAAAGTCCAGAAATATCTGGAGTAACAGGCAAATTTGGCCTTGGAGTAAAGAATGAAGCAGGGCAAAGGCTAATAGAGTTTTGTCAACAGAATGCACTGGTCATAGCAAACACCATCTTGAAACAACACAAGAGAAGACTCTACACATGGACATCACCAGATGGCCAACCTGAAATCAGATTGATTATATTCTTTGCAGCCAAAGATGGAGAAGCTCTATACAGTCAGTAAAAACAAGACTGGGAGCTGACTGTGGCTCAGATCACGAGCTCTTTATAGCCAAATTCAGACTTAAATTGAAGAAAGTGGGGAAAATCACTATAGCATTCAGGAATAACCTAAATCAAATCCCTTACAATTATGCAGTGGAAGTGACAAATAGATTTAAGGGATTAGATCTGATAGACACAGTACCCAAAGAACTATGGACAGAGGTTCTTGACATCATACAGGAGGCAGTGATTAAGACCATCCCCAAGAAACTGAAATGCAAAAATGCAAAATGGCTGACTGAGGAGGCCTTGCAAATAGCTGTGAAAAGAAGAGAAGTGAAAGTCAAAGGAGAAAAGGAAAGATATGCCCATTTGAATACAGAGTTCCAAAGAACAGCAAGGAGAGAAAAGAAAGCCTTCCTCAGTGATCAATGCAAAGAAAAAGAGGAAAACAATAAAATGGGAAAGACTAGAGATCTCATCAAGAAAATTAGAGATACCAAGGGAACATTTCATGCAAACATGGGCATAATAAAAGACAGAAATGGTATGGACCTAACAGAAGCTGAAGATATTAAGAAAAGGTGGCAAGAATACACAGAAGAACTATACAAAAAAGAATATCTTCATGACCCAGATAATCACGATGGTGTAATCACTCATCTAGAGCCAAATCCTGGACTGTGAGGTCAAGTGGGCCTTAGGAAGCATCACTATGAACAAAGCTAGTGGAGGTGATGGAATTCCAGTTGAGTGATTTCAAATCCTAAAGGATGTTGGTTTGAAACATCTTAAGTGTTGCTGCATTTAATATACCAGCAAATTTGGACAACTCAGAAGTGGCCACAGGACTGGAATAGGTCAGTTTTCATTCCAATCCCAAAGAAAGGCAATACCAAAGAATGCTCAAACTACCGCACAATTGCACTCATCTCACACACTAGCAAAGCAATGCTCAAAATTCTCCAAGCCAGGCTTCAACAGTGGGTGAACTGTGAACTTCGACATGTTGAAGCTGGATTTAGAAAAGGCAGAGGAACCAGAGTTCAAATTGCCAAAACCTGTTGGATCATCAAAAAAGCGAGAGAGTTCCAGAAAAACATCTATTTCTGCTTTATTGACTATACCAAAGACTTTGATGGTGTGGATCACAATAAACTGTGGAAAATTCTTCAAGAGATGGAATACCAGACCACCTGACCTGCCTCTTGAGAAATCTGTATGCAGGTCAAGAAGCAACAGTTAGAACTGGATATGGAACAACAGACTAGTTGCAAATCGGGAAAGGAATACACCAAGGATGAATATTGTCACCCTGCTTATTTAACTTTTATGCAGCGTACATCTTGCGAAACACTGGGCTGGATGAAGCACAATCTGTAATCAAAAGTACTGGGAGAAATATCAATAACCTCAGATATGCAGATGACACCACCCTTATGGCAGAAAGTGAAGAAGAACTAAAGAGCCTCTTGAAAGTGGAAGAGCAGAGTGAAAAAGTTGGCTTAAAGTTCAACACTCTGAGAACTAAGATCATGGCATCTGGTCCCATCATTCATGGCAAATAGATGGGGAAACAGTGGAAACCGTAATGGATTTTATTTTCCTGGGCCCCAAAATCACTGCAGATGGTGACTGCAGCCATGAAATTTTAAAGATGATTGCTCCTTGGAAGAAAAGTTATGACCAACCTAGGAAGCATATGAAAAAGCAGAGACATTACTTTGTCACAAATATCCATCTAGTCAAAGCTTTAGTTTTTTTAGCAGTCATGTATGGGAGTTAGAGTTGGACTATAGAAAAACCTGAGCACCTAAGAATTGATACTTTTGAACTGTGGTATTGGAGAAGACTCTTGAGAGTCCCTTGGACAGCAGGGACAGTCCCTTGGACATCCAACCAGTCCATCCTAAAGGAAATAAGTCTTGAATATTCATTGGAAGGGCTGATGCTGAAGATGAAACTCATATATTTTGGTCACCTGATGTGAAGAACTGACTCATTTGAAAAGACCCTGATGCTGAGAAAGATTGAAGGCAGGAGGAGAAGGGGACAACAGAGGATGAGACTGTTGGCTGGCATCACTGACTCAATGAGCATGAGTTTGAGTAAGCTCCAGGAGTTGGTGATGGACAGGGAATCCTGGCTTGCTGCAGTCCATGGGGTCGCAGATTCAAACATGACTGAGTGACTGAAGTGAACTGAACTGAATTGATGGGTATAGATAGGATGTGAGTTTTGATGAACAATATTCAGGGAAATGATTTGAAGTAACAGATACTTCAAATGTAGGAAATGTAGGCATTATCCCTAATAATTATGAAAACACTTATTTTGGTTTTTACTCCAAAGTATTTTAATTGATATTTCTTAGAAAAAGCTCTGATCCTCAATTAACAACTATTCTAAAGGAAAATGCCACCGCTAGGTTTAAGAATGTCACTTACCCTATATTATTTTTTTGAAATTTCACATGCAGATTAAAAATAGAAATAGCTCAAACTTTGCATTTCACTTTGCATCTTTTTTTTCCATTTGAATAAAGTTAGGTTAAGCTTGTTATTTTTTTTCCAATATGAAAAGCCTACTTATATGGCCAAATTGCAAACTAATTTGAGCATTTTCATCTCTTCTTAATCAAAGACAGATCAACACAGGCCAGTGTTCATTTTTCCTCCATTTTCCATATAGCCTTCTTTTGAAATAATGTTTTAAAAAAGATCTTAACCTATTTGAATATAACCTAACAATGTATTACATAAAATTGATGATTTAAAATATCCTCTGGAGTATGTTCTCCATTTAACTCTCTCATCTCCCACTAATGTCATCATCGTTGTCGGACCGGATGGCTTGCTTGTCCACAAGCTTTTTGTAGTCAAGCTTTTAAATCAGCCCACCTATCAGTTCTTATGTCCAAATGCCTTCTCTTCCATGTTTGACCTAATCTTATTCCTCTCCTGAAAACTTGTCTACTTTATGAAGCTCTCCAAGGATGATATTATTCTCCAGGCAATTCACAGTGCCATTTCTACCAGCTTTTCCAAGATAGCATATTTGAATTTTGCACTTTATATTTCACTTCAGTATTAACCAGTATGTAAAAATACATACTGACACATAATTAGTCAAATCTCAGTGATGTATTTTTTTCAAGAAAACTTAAGAGCAAAATCACTGGTCTGTTAATTTTACTAAGTCATCCTTTGCTTTGCCACCTTTGAGTCTATTATTTCATGTATAGAATGGGTACTTAGTAAATATTTGTCTTCTCTCGCACGACTTCTTCCCTACCTTTCTTTTTTTTTTTATTCTCAAAGATAATTTAATGTGAAAAACTCAGCAACACAAATTTTGCCTTCACAAATAGCTTAACATGAGACCTCTAACCTTTTAAACAGAGCTGTAATATATAGTTGCATCTCCAGTTATGATTTGAGTTGATTCTTGAACATAGGCTTCACAGGATTTGACCAGTGAGATACACTCTCAAGAAACACTGCACTGTATTACCCTTGTCTTAAAGCCACAGTTCCTGATCTCAGGTTTTGTATTTAACAAGGGAAAAAAAAAAGCTTGTTAACCTAAATTAACAGAACTCATCATAAAAACCCCTGATTATATTCTAGAGAGGAAATGGAAATTACCTTGGGCCAAAGAGAACAAAATTTATCCTTCAAGGACTTTATTTTGGACTTCCACACAGATGGAACTATGTGGACCCAGATACAAATTTATCAGGCAGTTAAATATGTGATATTCAGTAATTAGGTCAATTCACATGAGCAGTCTTTTGTATTAATTATTTTTTAGGAAATATAATTAGTCATTGGCAGAAATCTGTTTCCTAAGGACAGTGCTTCCAACTATTTCAAAGGCTGTATTTTCCTACAATATAGCTCCATCATTGCTAAATATCATCATACCAAAACAATAGGATTCTCTTTTATCCAAAGCTTTAAATGTGAGTTTATTTTCTCCCCACCCATCCTTACATATACATATACTGCCCAATAAATGAATGAATAACCTAAGGCTTCCAGATATTTCACTGGGCTTTTATACTTGGAGATCTAGTACAAGATCTGAATACTCTGAACTTTCTCGCCAAGAGCTATGTATGCTCTTAACACCTGGAAATTGTGTCATTTAGAATCTGCCAGTTACCAAAGATCCTCACACCCAAACTACTGAGCTTGATTTCCTTAAAGAGAGCATATGAAGTATCCATCATAAAACTATTAGGAAATTTCTGAAATGCCATTGGATTTGATGGCACTGTTCAGTTAATACATAAAAATTGTAAGCTTAAATAAACTTATTTAAAATTACAAACTCAAAAAAAGTATACTGGGAGTTGTTTCGTAAACTTCATTCTCTTTAATGCTTTTGCAGTTTACAGTGATGTTTACATTTTAGTGGACTTTAACACTGATCGCTACTTAGAGGACAGTCTATAGCATCAGCAGAGAAGTTTGCTTATGTGCCATTTGGAGCTGGGTGTCATCGTTGCATTGGGGAGAATTTTGTCTATGTTCAAATCAAGACAATTTGGTCCACTATGCTTCGTTTATATGAATTTTATCTCATTGATGGGTATTTTCCCACTGTGAATTATACAACTATGATTCACGAGTGAATCATAGTGATTCATGAGTGAAGAAATAGAGTTTATTCTTCATCTATTACAACAGTTTAAAAATTTATTATTTTCCTTATGCATTTCCTTACCATATAATCATGTGCTGATTTTACAAATGGCTGTTACGTTTATATCACCATCCAATGCCCACAAGCAACTCTTCAATAAGGCTATTAGTCATCTTTTTAAAGATGTGGAAACTTAATTAGTTCATATGATTTGACTGAAATTGTACAACTTAAGTAGTGGAACCAGGTATTTGACCTGGTTTTTGAACTGTTGGCAGGCAGAATATATTAATGATTTCATAGCCTGCTCTGAAATTAGGCTGCCTCAGAATTCTGGCTCCTGCACTTACTAGTTGTATCACCTTGAACTGACTGACTTATTTTTACTCATCTCTGAAAAGATGGTCCTAATGGTATTAACCTCCTTGGACTGTTCTGATTCCACCTGTTAGTAGATGTAAAACACTTATAATACTGATGTGGCCCCTACTAAGTGCTCAGTAAGTATAAGCTGCTGATTTGAATGGAAGGGAAAGATAGGTGAAGACTGAAGCAACAAGCTCTTCATGCTAGTTTGTCAGAGCTTGTCTCATTTAATGCAAATGAAATACGTGTTAAGCTATTGAATAAACTATTGAAATATGGCAAGGAATAAAATATAAAATAAAGTAAACCTACCAGCCTGCAGAAGATCAATTTTGTAGGCGCAGGTTAATTGGCAGTAGAGATGCCCACTTGCATGACCAAAGCACTAAAAATTGGACAATGAACTGTGGAGGCAAGAGATAGCAACACAGCACCCTCTGAAGGTAATATTGCCCTGATGAGAATGAGAAATGACACATAATGGTCTTATGGCCTCTTAAGTCCAAATTAACTCCCTTTTAAGCACATTCCGAGACTTCGTCAAACTCAGCCGCACCATGATACCTGCAAAGTGTTGTTGACTCTTTCCTTGGGAATAAAGCAGCAACTAGCATGATCTGTAAAATTCATTGACAACTGAAGCTTTGTGTACCCTTGACCAGCTGAAGGGCTGATTATTCTTAAGGATGCAAGCCAAGAGAAGCAGAACCTGATTCTTTACAATGTGGTAAAAATCTACTCTATTGACTGCCCACTTTATTGTTACTGTTTTTGAAATTCTTATTGTTTTTTGTTATGGAAAGTTTTGTTAAGGAAAGTTATGACCAACCTACAAAGCATATTCAAAAGCAGAGACATCACTTTGCCAACAAAGGTTTGCCTAGTCAAGGCTATGGTCTTTCCTGTGGTCATGTATGGATGTGAGAGCTGGACTGTGAAGAAGGCTGAGCGCCGAAGAATTGATGCTTTTGAACTGTGGTGTTGGAGAAGACTCTTGAGAGTGCCTTGGACTGCAAGGAGATCCAACCAGTCCATTCTGAAGGAGATCAGCCCTGGGATTTCTTTGGAAGGAATGATGCTAAAGCTGAAACTCCAGTATTTTGGCCACCTCATGCGAAGAGTTGACTCATTGGAGAAGACTCTGATGCTGGGAGGGATTGAGGGCAGGAGGAGAAGGGGACGAGAGAGGATGAGATGGCTGGATGGCATCACTGACTCTATGGATGTGAGTCTGAGTGACCTCCGGGAGCTGGTGATGGATAGGGAGGCCTGGCGTGCTGCAGTTCATGGGGTCGCAAAGAGTTGGACACGACTGAGCGACTGATCTGATCTGATCTGATTGTTTTTGTTTAAAAAACCATTTTAATTAGAATTATACCAGATGCCTGAAAAATTGTATGTGATTGACAAAATGCTGATCATCATCTATTGGAATTTCTAAAATAAAACTGAAATATTGGCCTATGATAAAACTATTCCCAAATTACTCAGAAGATGTCTTCTCCAACACAGAAGACTCTTTAGCTGCTAAATTTTACATAGTGACTTATTTTCAAGAGAGTTTGCCTTGTACAAAAAAAAAAAAATAAAACATTTAAATGGATTTTGATTTAACAGTTTTAAGTCATTGTGTTATAAGCAGATAGTTCTAAATTTCAGTTGTAAGGAGGACTGTCCTTACCATGAAGTGATAATAAATTTATCCACATTTGGCAAGGTGCTCATCAATAATATTAATATATAGGAAGTAATTTATTAATTAAGTACAAGATATAAGAAGAATGCTCAAGGGACTATTATCCATTCATTTTTCTTGTTTTATTTTCCAAGTCTTATTGTTGTATCATTTTAGATAGTCAGAAGATATATCTAGACTTTCTTGATTGAACACACAGTCCTGTTTTAAACTTTTTTTTTTGTCATTTAATAAGAAAGAATTAAAAGATGGACAAGCTTTCATCTTCTGAAAAAAATATGTCAGATTTTCCTTAGTATACGGTCTAAGAAAACATGTCTATTCTGTAGAACGTGGCCTTTCTTTTTATCTTACAGTAAGAAACATGTAAAATCCTGAGGTTTCATTTTTACTTTGATTCCTACCATATTCAAAACAAAGTTGAGTGTTCAAATATAGTAATCACTGCATTCAAATTCCTGAAAGAATTATCTCTCTCCCCTTCTCTTTACCTCCCTTATTTAATTGTATAACTCAATGGCCTGAGTGCCATGGTATAATAAGTCTTTTAAAAGCAGTAGAAAAATAAATAATAATTATGTAATGTGCTAGAGGTGTTAGCTAATGCTGTATATCATATTGTAACACATAAATGTATCAAATCAATGTGCTACATATCTTAAACACAATATTCTATGTCAGTTATATCTCAATAAGAAAATGAAAATCAACCAATTTGTAAGTCACCTAAAATCATTTGTGTAGTAGACATGGTGAAAATTTTAAATAAATAAATACTAATAAGAAATCTAAGACTGCAGGGCACAAATACTAAGAAAATAAAGAATACATGTGACCTGTGATAAATATAATTAGGAAAACTAACAGTTGCTGAGCAAGGTATATTTAGACATTGAATGCAAATATAAGTGAAATAAGACTTCAATTTTCTGAAATGGTAGCAATTACCATAGAAATGTGGAGAAGGCAATGGCAACACACTCCAGTACTCTTGCCTGGAAAATCCCATGAACAGAGGAGCCTGGTAGGCTACAGTCCATGGAGTCGCTAAGAGTCGCACACGACTGAGCGATTTCACTCATTTCACTCACTTCACTCACTTCATACTTTATCACTGGAGAAGGAAATGGCAACCCACTCCAGTATTCTTGCCTGGAGAATCCCATGGACAGAGGAGCCAAGCAGGCTGTGGTCCAAGGGGTCGCAGAGAGTTGGACACGAATGAAGTGACTGAGCATGAGCACCATGGAAATGTATAGAAACTGTTGTAATGAGATGATCAATTTTTATTTTCTCCAAACACATTTGTAGATGCTCAATATTTCCTGAGTGATTTTTCCCACTCTAACGTTACACTAAAAACTTGCCATGAGGAAGGATTAGGCAGTAAAAGCAATTCTTTGCTCCAAAGATGCTTCTTAGTAAATTCAAAAAGCAAACTTGTTACTGAATGGATTCATTAATATGTGTCTTATGATGGCTTTTGTTATATCAACTTTAAAATCACTATTCATTTAGAGCATCTAAAAATATTGCTCCTTTTTATAGTGAACCAAATCATAGCTATACCCAACCTTTGTAACATTAATGACACAGTCCAGTGTATCACCTTTTTCTGGAAATAAGTTTTGTTGGAAGATTGCTGTACCAATTGGTGACATTTCCCCCTATGGCTTCTTTTTCACTACAGTGCCAGAGTTGAGTAGTTGTGACAGAGACATGGCATTCAGAGTCCAAAATATTTACTATCTACTCTTTTACAGAAAGTATTTGCTGACTCTTGATTTAGAGGATATTGGGAATGGAACCTTCAATTATTTTCAGTGATAATTGTTTTAGGATATTTTTCTTTTTTAATTCCAAGAACAAAAGAAAGCAATCATTGCCTTTCTGTTCAGCAAACATATTTTGAAAAAGAAGACAGCATATTCCAGTCTGAACAGGAAGACAGCATATTTCAGTCCTAGATATTCATTTCTGTTTAGTCACTCTGTCACACCCGAGTCTTACTACCCCATGGACTGCAGCACACCAGGCTTTTCTGTCCATCACCTACTTCTGGAGCCTGCTTGAACCCATGTCCATCGAGTTGGTGATGCCATCCAACCGTCTCATCCTCTGGCATCCTTTTCCCTTCCTGCCTTCAATCTTACCCAGCATCAGGGTCTTTTTCAATGATTCAGTTCTTCACATCAAGTGGCCAAAGTATTGGAGTTTCAGCTTAAGCATCAGTCCTTCCAATGGATATTCAGGACTTATTTCCTTTAGGATGGACTGGTTGGACTTCCTTCCAGCCCAAGGGACTCTGAAGCGTCTTCTCCAATAGCAGAGTTCAAAAGCATCGATTCTTCAGTGCTCAGCTTTCTTTATAGTCCAACTCTCACATCCATACATGACTCCTCGAAAAATCATAGCTTTGAAGATGGCCCTTTGTTGGTAAACTAATATCTCTGCTTTTTAATATGCTGTCTAGGTTGGTCATAGCTTTTCTTCCAAAGAGCAAGTGTCTTTTAATTTCATGGCTGCAGTCACCATCTGCTATGATTTTGAGCCAAAAAAAAAAAAAAGTCTCTTATTGTTTCCCCTGTTTCCCTATCCATTTCCCATGAAGTGATGGGACTGGATGCCATCACCTTAGTTTTCTGAATGTTGAGGTTTAAGCCAACTTTTTCACTCTCCTCTTCCACCTTCATCAAGAGGCTTTTCAGTTCCTCTTCACTTATTAACATAAGGGTGGTGTCGTCTGTGGATTTGAGGTTATTTATATTTCTCCTGGCAATCTTGAATCCAGCTTGTGCTCTCTCCAGCCCAGTATTTCTCATGATGTACTCTGCATATAAATTAAGTAAGCAAGGTGACAATATATAGCGTTGAATTGGTTCTGTACCAGTTTTGATTATGTACCTGACATTATATCAAGATATTTACATAATTTAATTCTCATGTTATAGCTTAGAGATTGATATTGTTAGGCAAAATTATTGTTTTGATAGCCCCAAGCAATAGTATCATTTTGTGTTGTAATTTTTTAGTTTCCATCTAGTCTGACTCTAAGCTAATACTGTGAAATGCTTTAGCAGAAGTAACACTTTCTAATTAGGCCCTCATGCTCATAAAGCCCTGCCATTGGCATGAGGACTAGTCCAGGCTGAGGGACCATGCACAGCAGAGTTGAATAACCCAATAAAAGCTCCCCTAGACCAGTCAATACTTAGCAAACATACCAGCTAAGAATACATCCTGAATAAATCATGCTGAGATCAGTCATGCCCAGAGCATCAGACCAGCTCAGACACCCATAGGGTCACGAGAAATAATAAAATGATTATTGTTTTATGGTGCTAAATTTCTGGGTGATTTGTTACGCAGCAAGAACTGGTGTAGTACTGTTTTATATTTCACTTTTCAGACAAGTAAATCGAAGAATTAGATTAACTAATATGATGAAGAATGCATAGATGGTTAGAGGAGAATGCAGGATTAGTAACCAGTAATCACATTCCAGAGCCCTTAAAAACCATTAGGATCAGGGTGACCCTACAAAGAATAGCAAAGAGAGATAAGAAAGCCTTCCTCAGAGAACAGTGCAAAGAAATAGAGGGAAATAATAGAATGGTAAAGACTAGAGATCTCTTCAAGAAAATTAGAGATACCAAGGGAACATTTCATGCAAAGATGGGTTCAATAAAGGACAGAAAAGGTAGGGACATAATAGAAGCAGAAGATACTAAGAAGAGGTGGCAGGAATAAACAGAAGAACTGTACAAAAAAGATCTTCACGACCCAGATAATCACAATGGTGTGATGACTCACCTAGAGCCAGACATCCTGGAATGTGAAGTCAAATGGGCTTTAGGAAGCATCACTACAAAGCTAGCAGAGGTGATGGAATCCCAGTTGAGCTATTTCAAATCCTGAAAGATGATGCTGTGAAAGTGCTGCACTCAATATGCCAGCAAATGTGGAAGACTCAGCAGTGGCCATGGGACTGGAAAAGGTCAGTTTTCATTCCAATCCTAAAGAAAGGCAATGCCAAAGAATGCTCAAACTACCACACAATTGCACTCTTCTCACATGCTAGTAAAGTAATGTTCAAAATTCTCCAAGCCAGGCTTCAGCAATACATGAACTGTGAACTTCCAGATGTTTAAGCTGGTTTTAGAAAAGGCAGAGAACCAGAAATCAAATTGCCAACATCAGCTGAATCATTGAAAAAGCAAGAGAGTTCCAGAAAAACATCTATGTCTGCTTTATTGACTACGCCAAAGCCTTTGACTGTGTGGATCACAGCAAACTGTGGAAAATTCTGAAAGAGATGGGAATGCCAGACTACCTGACCTGCCTCTTGAGAAACTTATATACAGGTCAGGAAGCAACAGTTATAACTGGACATGGAACAACAGACTGATTCCAAATAGGAAAAGGAGTATGTCAAAGCTGTATATTGTCACCCTGATTATTTAACTTATATGCAGAGTACATCATGAGCAACACTGGGCTGGAAGAAGCACAAACTGGAACCAAGATTGCCTGGAGAAATATCAATCACCTCAGATATGCAGATGACACCACCATTATGGCAGAAAGTGAAGAAGAACTAAAGAGCTTCTTGATGAAAAGTGAAAGAGGAGAGTGAAAAAGTTGGCCTAAAGCTCAACATTCAGAAAACTAAGATCATGGCATCGGATCCCATCACTTCATGGCAAATAGATGGGGAAACAGTGTCAGATTTTATTTTGGGGGGCTCCAAAATCACTGCAGATAGTGACTGCAGCCATGAAATTAAAAGACACTTACTCCTTGGAAGGAAAATTATGACCAACCTAGACAGCATATTAAAAAGCAGAGATATTACTTTGCCAACAAAAGTCCATCTAGTCAAAGCTATGGTTTTTCCAGTAGTCATGTATAGATGTGAGAGTTGAACTATAAAGAAAAAACTGAGCACTGAAGAATTGATGCTTTGGACTGTGGTGATGGAGAAGACTCTTGAGAGTCCCTTGGACTGCAAGGAGATCCAACTAGTCCATCCTAAAAGAGATCAGTCCTGGGTGCTCATTGGAAGGACTGTTGTTGAAGCTGAAACTCTGATAGTTTGGCCACCTGATGTGAAGAGCCAACTTATTTGAAAACACCCTGATGCTTGGAAAGACTGAGAGCAGGCGGAGAAGCAGACACCAGAGGATAAGATGGTTGGATGGCATCACCGGCTCAATGGACATGAGTTTGGGTAGACTCTGGGAGTTGGTGATGGACAAGGTGGCCTGGTGTGCAGTGGTTCATCGGGTCGCGAAGAGTTGTATAAGGCTGAGCGACTAAACTGAACTGAAGATCAGGGTAAGTGGGACTGTATCTGAAATGGTCAGGTGTGAGGACTCCTTCTTATTTTTTACTGGTTAAATGTGGTTGTAAGAGGTTAGACAGAACCCTATTACCACCTCATCTGTAAGAGTCAGTAGTGCAGAGACTAGACAAGTAATAGTGTTATCTGACTGAGAGATTGACTGATAAAGTAATATGTTCCATTGCTGCAGTAGTAATAAAACTCTGAAATGCTCTTTAAAGCTCACCAGCCAAAGGCAAAAAGTAGAGGAACCTCATGGAGATGCAGAGACATCTGAGAGAGGTGCTGGAGCTAATAAATCAGAAGTAGATACTTGGTGCTGAGAAACTTGTTTCAATGGTTTACTTAACAGAATTTGGTCTACAAATTTCACAATTATCTTGAATAAAAGCACATACCTAGTATGACATAATAGATAGGATACAGAGTACAGAAAGATTTCCTTATTGTTTTTTTATGATAGCCAGGGTGTGTTTTCATTGCCTTTGTGAAAAGTTTTAATTGCATCTTTGTTTTCCATATATTGGAAATTTGGGGGGCAGTGAGTACAATGGTGGAGAATGAGAAGAGAGCTTCAGACTGCAGAAATGTGGGCAGAGGGGAGAAAACAACAGATGAAGCTAAAGAGACATCCATGGTCTACCTCCTAAGTAGAATCAAACAATGCACCTTGTACAGTGTTGTACTTCCTTTGTTGATTTAACAGGAAGTTAGAACCTAGATTTTGTTTAAAACATGAAACAATATCTGATGAAAAGCATGATTTTATTTTTAGTAGTGAAAAACAAAAAATTAAAGGCACTTCAAATATCTACTGAAAAACTTGAATAAATAAGAAGTGTGGTATTTATCCAAAGGAATAAAATTCAGCAGTGAAAATAAACTATTTAAGAAAACAAGAAACAAAGTATTTTAAGAAAACAAGATAGATGGCAAATGAATGTATGATTTCATTAAAAAGTTAATAAACACAAGGATAAATATAGTTGATTAAGTATATAGACATAAGTGATAAAACTGTCCAAAAAAAAAAAGTAATGGGCTATCTCTGGATCTAGAATTTCTCTTTTGGAGAGGTGCTTGGTGGTCTTCAAAGCAGTGGTAATTAATTTTTGGTAGGAGGAAAATGTACCCGTGTTCATTTTTAAATACTATGTATACCTTACATATAAGATACAGAGTGTAGAATCCACATGTAATAACTTAAGGTAGCATCCTCTCAACAAATCTATTAGTACATTTCTTCCCATAATAAACTAAAATTTCTCTTAGTTCACATTACTTTCATATAAAATGGTGTCATTGACCTTGTGTGAGTGACAGTGGAATTAGGGCACTTCATCAATTTTTAAAAAGTACCATTTTTGACCCACAAACACTAAACTGAAGGTACATTAGGATATAAGTCCATTTTGATTCTAGCATGTCAAGGACATCATAATAATTTAGTTTTGTTTGAGACATCTTGAAAATGAAAGTGATAGAATATTGAATTAAAAAGAGCAAAGGACATGAGACAGGACATTAGCAGATTCAGTATGCATTTAAAAATGGAAATACTTCCAGTAGAACAGCTATATTCTTACATCCTAATAAACTTATGACAAGTGTCCTTTGTTACCTTCAAAAATTGTAAAACTCTATTTCCTGGGCACTGAAGGGTCCTGCTCTGAGAGCCACTAGGAGGTGACAGAAATAGCTGCATAAATAATGAAGTTTGTACTTGTTTCCAAGTTGCTAATAACACTGCATATAAGTTAAATATTCATAATTCTGTGACAAATTTTCCTTCTGTTTTTTTTTCTTCCCCTGTGTCTTTAATGGATCTTTACTGTTTCTCTCTCAAAAGCATGTGTGTGTTAATTGCTCATTTGTGTTCGACTCTTTGTGACCCCATTGAGTGTAGCCCACCAGCCTCCTCTGTCCATGGGATTCTCCAGGAAAGACTACAGGAGGGGTTGTTAGTTCCTTATCCAGGGGATTTTCTTGACCCAGGAATCAAACGCTGGTCTCCCAAATTGCAGGTAGATTACCATATGAGTCACCAGGGAAGCCCTCTCAGAAGCGTGAAGAAAAGCTAACATATACATAACTCCCACACTCACTCCCACCTGAGGAAGCTGTGCAAAAGTGCTGGCACATTCAGGGATGAGCACAGACAAGTCTTACCAGGAAATGGAAGTTGAACCAGACTGCTTGACAAATCTGATAGAAAAGCATCCTTACCCTCAATGCAATTTCTATGGCATTTGTGAGTGCGCCCCCTGGTGGTTCAGTCAGTAAAGAATCCACCTCCAATACGGGAGACCTGGGTTTGATCCCAGAGTTGGGAAGATCCCCTGAAGGAGGAGGACATGGCAACCCACTCCAGTATTCTTGCCTGAAGAATCCCCATGGACCGAGGAGCCTAGCGGGCTGCAGTCCACGGGGTCGCAAAGTCAGACACGATTAAGCACACAACCTCAATGCAATTTTTATGGAATCTGTAACTGCTCTCTGGATAAGTCCAATGTCTTTCAAGAGCAGGGGAGAGTGAAAGTGAAAGTCTCTCAGTCGTGTCCGACTATTTACGACCCTATGGACTATATAGTCGATGGAATTCTCCAGGCCAGAGTACTGGAGTAGCTAGCCTTTCCCTTCGCCAGGGGATCTTCCCAACCACGGGATTGAACCCAGGTCTCTTGCATTGCAGGTGGATTCCTTACCAGCTGAGCCACAAGGAAAGCCAAAGAATACTGCAGTGGGTAGCCTATCCCTTCTGCAGGGGATCTTCCCAACCCAGGAATCGAACCAGGGACTCCTGCTCATGAATAAGCTCATGGGCTTTTCAGTTCAATTCAGGTCAGTCGCTCAGTGTGTCCGACTCTTTGTGACCCCATGAACCACAGCACACCAGGCCTCCCAACTCCTGGTGTCCACCCAAACCCATGTCCATTGAGTCGGTGATGCCATCCAACCATCTCATCCTCTGTCGTCCCCTTCTCCTTCTGCCCTCAACCTTTCCCAGCATCAGGGTCTTTTCAGATGAGTCAACTCTTTGCATCAGGTGGCCAACCTATTGGAGTTTCAGCTTCAACATCAGTCCTTCCAATAAATACCCAGGACTGATCTCCCTTAGGATGGAGTGCTTGGATCTCCTTGAAGTTCAAGGGACTCTCAAGAGTCTTCTCCAACACCAAAATCCAAAGCATCAATTCTTCGGCACTCAGCTTTCCTTACAGTCCAACTCTCACATCCATACATGACCACAGGAAAAACCATAGCCTTGACTAGCCGAAACTTTGTTGGCAAAGTAATGTCTCTGCTTTTAAATATGCTGTCTAGGTTGGTCATAACTTTCCTTCCAAGGAGTAAGCATCTTTTAATTTCATGGCTGCAATCACCATCTGCAGTGATTTTGGAGCCCCTCAGAAATAAAGTCTGCCACTGTTTCCACTGTTTCCCCATCTATTTGCCATGAAGTGATGGGACTGGATGCCATGATCTTAGTTTTCTAAATGTTGAGCTTTAAGCAAACTTTTTCACTCTCCACTTTCACTTTCAACAAGAGGCTCTTTAGTTCTTCTTCACTTTCTGCCATAAGGGTGGTGTCATCTGCATATCTGAGGTGATTGATATTTCTCCAGGCAATCTTGATTACAGCTTGTGCTTCTTCCAGCCCAGCATTTCTCATGATGTACTCTGCATATAAGTTAAATAAACAGGGTGACAATATACAGCCTTGACATACTCCTTTTCCTATTTGGAATCAGTCTGTTTTTCCATCCAGTTCTAACTGTTACTTCCTGACCTGCATACAGGTGTCTCAAGAGACAGGTCAGGTAGTCTGGTATTCCCATCTCTTTCAGAATTTTCCACAGTTGATTGTGATCCACATAGTCAAAGGCTTTGGCATAGTCAATAAAGCAGACATAGATATTTTTCTGGAACTCTCTTGCTTTTTCAATGATCCAGCCAATGTTGGCAATTTGCTTTTTGGTTCTCTGCCTTTTCTAAAACCGGCTTGAACATCTGGTAGTTCACGGTTCATGTATTGCTGAAGCCTGGCTTGGAGGATTTTGAGCGTTACTTTACTAGCGTGTGAGATGAATGCAACTGTGTGGTAGCTTGAGCATTCTTTGGCATTTCCCTTTCTTTAGGATTGGAATGAAAACTGACCTTTTCCAGTCCCATGGCCACAGCTGAGTTTTCCAAATTTGCTGGCATATTCGTGCAGCACTTTCACAGCATCATCTTTCAGGATTTGAAATAGCTAAACTGGAATTCCATCACATCCACTAGCTTTGTTGGTAGTGATGCTTCCTAAGACCCACTTGACTTCGCATTCCAGGATGTCCAGCTCTAGGTGAGTGAAAGTGATCACACCATCATGATTATCTGGGTCGTGAAGATATTTTTTGTACAGTTCTTCTGTGTATTCTTGCCACCTCTTCTTAATATCTTCTGCTTTTGTTGTGTCCATATCATTTCTGTCCTTTATTGAGCCCATCTTTGTATGAAATGTTCCCTTAGTATCTCTAATTATCTTGAAGAGATCTCTAGTCTTTCCCATTCTATTGTTTTCCTCTATTTCTTTGCATAGATTGCTGAGGAAGGCTTTCTTATCTCTCCTTGCTATTCTTTGGAAGTCTACATTCAAATGGAAATATCTTTCCTTTTCTCCTTTGCTTTTTACTTCTCTTCTTTTCACAGCTATTAGTAAGGCCTCCTCAGACAGCCATTTTGCTTTTTTGCATTTCTTTTCCTTGGGGATGGTCTTGATTCCTGTCTTCTGTACAATGTCATGAACCTCCATCCGTAGTTTATCAGGCACTCTGTCAGATCTAGTTTCTTAAATCTATTTCTCACTTTCACTGTATAATCATAAGGGATTCCTGCATTGCAGGTGAATTCTTTACCAACTGAGCTATGGGGGAAGCTCAAAAAGCCTGAAAGTGAAAGTCGTTTAGTCTTGTTTGACTCTTTGCGACCGCAGAGACTGCATTCCATGGAATTCTCCAGGTCAGAATGCTGGAGTTGGTGGCCTTCCCTTCTCCAGGGGATCTTCCCAAGCCAGGGAATGAAACCAGGTCTCTCACATTGCAGGCAGATTCTTCACCTGCTGAGCCACAAGGGAAGCCCAAGAGCAGGGTAGGACACACTAATAAGAAGCATTTGGGACAGGATGAGGATCAAACTGCTGGGGACAGAATTCTGAGAGCCTCAAGCATTCCACGCTATCTTAAACTCCTTCCAGCTTCAATTTTAAAATCACAAGGTAGAGGGAAAAAAGGTACTGGAAAGGCAGAGGGATAGTTTATAATGTTTCTCTTTTGATGGATTACCTGCTCTCTGGTACAGCAACGGAGAGAGACCACAAGGTTCCAAGGAACATAAAGTGAAGGAGAGCACTGGCATTTCCTGAATTCTGCACGGGTCCTGCTGCTTTGATACATGACTGCCCCATGCAAGGCCATCAGTTCTCTGTGCAGCTTCACGCAGAGTGGAATATGTGATTTGTGTGATTATAGTTATCATTATTGTATCAAGCTGGACAATATTTTTAGGTCTGTGAACTAGAGGGAGGTGAAGCACCAGAGGGGTTGGATTCAGACTGACAAAGGAGTGGAGAGGGAGAGGTTTGGAAATTCTTTTTATTCTCTCTTTCTGCTGATTTCCAATTCTTGATAATGGATTGCGTATCTGGACTGTCATCTAATAGATTCAGATTCAGTGGCAAGCAAGCCAAGGAATCTACTTCTTATAAGAGGCCCCAGGTGACAGGACATTTTTTAAATGGTGCAAAATCAGATACATTATGAGGTTGAGAGTGAAAGTTAGTCTCTCAGTTGCAATCTCATGGACTATATTCTGCCAGGCTCCTCTGGTCATGATATTTTCCAGACAGGAATACTGGAGTGGGTTGCCATTTCCTTCTCCAGGGAATCTTCCCAACCCAAGGATTGCACTGCAGGCAGATTCTTTACCATTTGAACCACCAGGGGAAGCCCTATTATGAGGTGAAATCCCCTGAAAATATCTGTCTCTTTACTCTGAGAAACCTGATGTATATTGGTTAAACTTTCTGATTTTGTAAGATGATTGTGTATAAGTTTCTTGAGTGATATGAATTTGTTTGGTTCCCCTGCCCTTGGAAGAGTATAGTAGGTATCAATCAATAAATATAGATTTAATTCTAAGGGTATGCATATTCTGAGTAAAATCATGGCTACATTTTAGATGCTCTTGGATACTAGCTTGTCTACATGGCATCCAGGAAGCTGGAGGTACAATGTACTCCTGTAATGTCATGATAAATGTATAAAGGAGGCTCAAGCATAAACCTAAATTTTTAAGTCATTTGCTCTGTTATCTTAGATTGTGATTTAAGAAAATGTAGTACAGATTTATTCAATGGTGCATCTCCTAGAAGTAAAATAAAGCCCCAGCTTCTCTCTTTAGAGCATGGATCTTATTGACAGTGGCTTTATTGGCATATCTTCCCAGTTACAGGGACTATATTTTAGTTTGGGACATGAGTTTTAGATAGATCAAGAGGATTTTTTTTCTCTGTGCATTGCTGAGTTTTCCTGTTCTATAAGAAGAATGAATTTTATTAGTAAAATGGAGATTGAAATTAAATTTTGGAAAATAAAAGTCTCTTAATTGGTAAAAGTCAAAGAACGCTCTAAATATTGGACTTTGACTGAATCAGTGTAAGCTGACTAGCCTCAGTATGAGAATAGTCTTTCATAAGCCACTGACCTGCATGTCAGCGTGCATGTGTTTTTTGTTGTTGTTTTTTCCCCCAGTAACATTTTAAGGAGCCCTACTGAGGACTTCATAGGGAGAATTAGGATATAGATAATGGGGAATGTCAATAAGAAAAATTTATGTCATTTTAAAACATCTACCATATGTATTTTTGAAAATTCAAATGAAACAATATTTTGGAGACATTATAACATTAGGTAACTTTAAACTACATGATTTGAACTTGTTTTGCTGGGTAAATAAATGAAGAATTAACTTCAAAGACTGAATTTTTGTATTTGGGTAGATGAATTCAAAGGGCAACATTTCAGTAGAATATTGACATTATGGTAATGCTACAAACTTAGAGGAACATCTCAACAATCATAACATAGTCAATTATATAATACTTGAAAGCTGTGGCCACAGTGCCAGATGAGGTATAAAACAAATTTTATTTTTAAAATTTTTTATATGTATTATATATAATGCATCAAATTGTAATTGATTCACAGATAATAATCAGAAGGAAGGATATAGGGCCTTGAGCTTCCTACACCTGGTTCTAGGTGTAGGGATATAAACAGCAAACAAAGGGAAGTTCCTGCTATCACAGAACTCATACTTTCATGAATAGACCATACATTATGTGATATGTCTAATGATGACAAATACTATGAATAAAACTAATAAAATAGGGTGAGGGGATGGGAAGTGATGCAGAAGGCGCTATTTTGTGTAGACTGGGTAGGGAGTAATGAAAATATCTGAACAAATAAGGGGACGTTTCAGCAGAAACCTATTTAAAGTGAATGAGCCAAGAAAATACCTCCAGGAACAACTTTATAGGAAGAGGGTGCATAAGTCCAGAGGCACTGAGTGGAAGCATGCCTGGCATTTTTAACATCAAAGAGGCCAAGGAGGATGGGATAGACTTTGAGAAGGAAGGTAGCATGGGATATAAAGTCAAACAGGGTAGTAGAAGGTCAGATTACACGGAGCCTTGATGGCCATAATGTTCTGAGTGACATGGGAGGTTGTTGGAAATTTTGAGCAGAGATGATGCTCTGTTTCATGATTAACAGGATGGTACAGGCTACTGTGTGGACAATAGATCAAAGCAGGAAAGAAGCGAAAGCCAAGAAGCCAACTGTGGAGACAACTGACAGTTCAGTGAGGGATGACCTAGCTTTCTGGATTTCTGGCCAAGTACTTCTTGGATACATAGAAGTCCTCACCTTTTCTGAGTATTTTGTCCCTCATAAGATTTCTTTGGTAGCCTGAATGAAAGCCTCATTTGGTTACTATCCAAAACAACTGTAAACAGAGCTACCAACTCTGGCTTGAAATTATTAATATCTCCAACTTATTGCTTATGATGAAAAAAGCATTAAAAATTTGATTAAGATAATCTTTCAATTTTATTGCCATCGTTTTGCATATCATTCAGCCTTACTGAAGAGACATTTAGAGAGAAATAATATTAGCATTCACATGATTTACATTAAAGCCTGATATACCTATTTAGTTCTAAGACTGATTTTTATTTTTATGATGTGGCGGAGAAAAGAACAAAAGGTTTTAGATTATGAATTTGGAATTGTTGAATCTTTTCTCTGCAGGATGTGGTATTACTTGTATGCAAGGGTCAAGTGAGTCCAGAAAACTAATGCAGAAAGAAGGACTTGCAAGAAAATTTATATCTAATTTTGAATCTCTCATGCAGCATTATAAAAAAGGAAAGAAAACAAGGAGTGGCAAGTTGGAGATTAGATAGCAGAGTAGATTGTTTACTTTCCTTTGTCTCTTGGATTTTTATTCTTTTCTTTTATCTCTGTAGCCTTGAGGTTTTATTGGCACCCACTTCATTTGTCTTTCTCCAGGTTTAAAATTGAGGTGATGAGATGGAATATTACCTGTGAGCTTCAGAACATCCATGAGTGACATGTGATAGTTGCCTGGGAAACTGGAGATGAAATTCTACAGGCCTTTGAAATGCTTTACATTTGAGGATAAAGCTCAGCTGAAGTTTAAACAGCATACAGACAGAGAGTATTGATCTTTCACATTATCTGTTAGGACATTTGAGCTGCAGATAACAGAAAACCCCCAACTCCAAGTGGTTTAACCAACAAAGAAGTGTATTATCTAATATAATTGGAAGTATAGAGCTAGAATGTGCTCCCAGTGTGTTGTAATGAGAAGCCTAATATAATCAAGGATCCATGTCCTTTTCTTCTTTCTCCTCTGTTGTACTCAGCTACTTCCTAGGGCTGATTGTCCTTACGGTTTCAAAATGACTGCCAGTGACATCTTGTACAATATGAATTCTTATTAACTGCTGGCAGGAGAGGAAGGGGAAGATTTCGCCTTTAAACCTAGAAAATATTCCTTCTTTTGCATCTGATTGGGAAAACAATTCACAGGTCTGCCTCTAGAATAAGGAATGCCATGGTCTAACTGGCATAAATCAAAATCCTCCTTGGGCACTAGATATATTGTCAATTTCTGGACTCTAAAAGGGCTTTTACTAGGAAAAAAAAAGGGAGAGGGGATTGGGAAATAGGTGTCATATATATCATACAATGGAAAGACAAGAGTTAGCAACAGATTCTACACTGGAAAAAACTTTCAAAGAATGGAATCTGCCCCAAGTTTTATTATTTTTTGTCCCTTGTTACCAACATTGTGGACATGTTTCTCCCTAAGGATAAAAACAGAAGTGGAGGGAATTCTGGTGGGTCCAGTTTCTTCTTTAAACAGTATTTTGAAGCACTTTGTTAAAGAGCTTAGAAGTAGTAATTTTAAAGTATTCTAAGGACATTGTTCAGTATCCAATTCTAAGGCCATTGTTCAGTAGGATTCTAAGGCCATTGTTCAGTATCCAAAAGTTAAAATCAATGAATGCTTGTAATGTTATAATAGTAGTTTGTTGCTTATAATTTCCTATATTCTGAATTCTTAATATAGAAAGAATACTGATAATAACTTATTTCAGCATCCACATTAGCTATAGATATAGATTTTACCCAACAAACAGGTCTTTTGAGCTATTTTCTCTTTCTTTTTGGAATCATGAAGTTTTCTTTGTTAAAAGTAATTTTAGCATATTAGAACCTAACCATGCAATAGCAGGTATATGACAAACTTTGCTGTTTGCAATTTTTTTATGAAGAATTTATTAATTTTCTTTTGCTGTATAAAATTGCTCTAAACCCAGTGGCTTAAAGAAATACAAATTTATTTCCTTACAGTTCCTGTAAGTCAGAAGTCTGCACACAACATAGCTGAGGTTCTCTGCTCAATGTTTCATATGGTTATAATCAAGGCTGCAACCAAGTGTTGATCACACTGTCATTCTTGTCTGAGGCTCCACATCCTCTTTCAAGCTCACTAAGCTTGTTGGCAGAATTCAGTTCCTTGTAGCTGTAGGAATGTCCCCATTTTTAAATAATGTTGCCAAGAATCCCTCTTGGCTCCTAGAGTCTGCTCACTGTTCCTTACTAGTATGTCCTTTTTTCCCAGAACAACAAGGAGCATGTCTCTGACTTCCTGTGTCTCTAGACACAGATCTAAAGATGCATATGATTAAGTCAGGCCCACTTGATAATCTATCCTAATGTCAGATGACTGGGGATTTTAATTTGATTTGTAAAATCCCTTTTCAGTAGTACCTAGAAATGAAGACCTGGGAGAAAGTTTATGTACACTAGGCAGCTTCCACACCTAAAGGCTGTGCTACCATCTCTCAATGAAAGACTCAAATATTTTTTTGCTTGGGTCTTATGTGTTGGACACCAAATACTTCAAAAGAACTATACCTCTCTCCCCTCCTTTCCCTCTAGCTAGACACAAATAGGTTGAATTCTCCCTTCAGGAAAAATATATATAAAGAATTATCTCCATAGGTTGGAAGGACAGGGTGAGAAGGAAGAGGAAAGTAATGGAAAAAAAAATAGCATTATGTCTGAAGAAAATGAGGAAAAATGTATTTGAGAAGTTGTGAGAAGAAACAAATAACAATCAAAAAAAACAAGCATCCACGAGAGTGTAGAGAGTTGGTGTCAGGGATTTATGGGTTTGAGATAAAATTAGAACAAAAGAAAGCTTTATAGGAGAATGAAAAGATGGAAAAACAGGATTGGGAGATCAGAGTCAAAAGTCATAATAAGAATGGCACTCATGCCATGGATTTGCTTTGAACAAGGCCCTCTGCTTCTTTGTCCTAAATACTTTCCTGTGGTGAAGGAAGGCTGATGGCCGCACATATTTGCATATATATCTTGATCTTGTTAATAGTATTTCTCAACACTCCCTTTGTTATGATCTGGCTGCTGCTTTGAGGAGCCAGACAAAGCAGATGATATTACACTTAATAAACACATATGAAGGCCAGAAATATATCTACAGACAAAAGGAATTTAAAATAACCCAAGGAAGTCATGTAGTCTCCTTGCAACAAACTGTTTGGACAAGAAAATGAGAATGTATATAACTCAGTGTGTTTTTTCTTCTTTTTCTTTTTAAATATACTAACAAGGATGAATATAATTTGAAAACAACTTTGTAAATCCATTCCCCTCAGAGCACCATAAAGAAATATTCCATATGGATACCAACTGTTCTTAGTTACTAATCAGAGCTGATCAAATAAAGTTAATGACAGAGGGTTGGCTGAGCTGACTTTCAGTAGCACGTTTGTGTGTGTGCGTGTGTGCAAAATCTAGTACAGATGTATTCTAAATATCTGTCCTTTAGGCAGGCCATATGGATCTCTTTTAAAATAAATTGTGAACTATTGCAGAATTATTGTGAGCTATTTTTTTTTTTTTTTTTAGTTTTAATAAGACGAACATATATTACAAATGCAAGAGACTTTGTTTTGGCTTCTGATTTTCTGCTGCTCCTCAACCTTTAGGTTTTTAACTCCATAATAGAATGGCCTTGGCAGAGGTTGAGAGTTCCTATGACATCATCAGTCAGTAGCAAACAAGATGAGCAAGTATGCCAGGCTGCTCCTAATGTCCTCTATGAAGGTTCACTTTTCTCTCCGATTGTACACTGTTGCTGTGAGGTTATGCTGCAACTCATTTTCATTTTCTTTGGGGAATTATGAGAGTGCTACAAAGAAGGGAGATGAAGTGGAAGAAACAGCTCTCTTTCCCTCTCTGCCAAGAAGTTTTAGAGAATAGCAGAGGAATGATTCAGAAACCAGCATTCTTGTGACTCTGATGCTCATTCTAGTTAGATGACTACTTGTTTGGACTTTGTGAAACACCTCCCCCAAGAATGAACTGTTTTTCTGAGAATAGAGGCAGAGATATATTTGTAGAATTGTTGATAACAGCTGCCAAAGACAGCAGTGATTGCAAGATTATTAACCTAAAAGGAAGACATAATTTAGGCTAATTATTTTTACGTTTTACCATTTTATTAGGGATAATTCCAAATGGGCTATGAAGAAAACTTATTGAGTTGATGAGTTTTCCAAAAATTCTTAATGAAGATATGTTCACCAATAAACAGTAAAACAGCAGAACTATTGTATAATGCACAAAGACTCAGGCTGATACCAAAAGCAATATGCAACATAAAAAAGATACAATATAAAGGAAGACAAAAAAAAAAAAATCATCTCCATATGCACTCTTTGCATCTAGCACAGAACTAATTAGCTATCAAATCCAAACCATACCAAGGTAAGCTTGGCTGATAAAAGCCAGGAGTCAGTAATGGGTGGAGAAATAGAAGTTCCTCAGTGCAAGAACTGAATAGTGTTTGGGGGGATTTCCCTGGCTAGTACAAGCAGTATTAAAAAAATCTTAAGTTTTGAATTAATTTATTAACTAAGTCACCAACATTGATCTCAGGTTTGTGCACCTACTTTTCACCCTGGCTTCTAGATCTGACTCCTTGTGGTATGTGTTACCATTCAACAATTCAGATCATATCAGATCAGTTGCTCAGTCGTGTCCGACTCTTTGAGACCCCATGAATTGCAGCACACCAGGCCTCCCTGTCCATCACCAACTCCCGGAGTTCACTCAAACTCACGTCCATCAATTCAGTGATGCCATCCAGCCATCTCATCCTCTGTCATCCCCTTCTCCTCTTGCCCCCAATCCCTCCCAGCATTAGAGTCTTCTCCAGTGAGTCAACTCTTCGCATGAGGTGGCCAAAGTACTGGAGTTTCAGCTTTAGCATCATTCCTTCCAAAGAAATCCCAGGGCTGATCTCCTTCAGAATGGACTGGTTGGATCTCCTTGCAGTCCAAGGGACTCTCAAGAGTCTTCTCCAACACCACAGTTCAAAAGCATCAATTCTTCGGCGCTCAGCCTTCTTCACAGTCCAAGTCTCACATCCATACATGAACACAGGAAAGACCATAGCCTTGACTAGGCAAACCTTTGTTGGCAAAGTGATGTCTCTGCTTTTGAATATGCTAACTAGGTTGGTCATAACTTTCCTTCCAAGGAGTAAGCGTCTCTTAATTTCATGGCTGCAGTCACCATCTGCAGTGATTTTGGAGTCCGGAAAAATAAAGTCTGACACTGTTTCCACTGTTTCCCCATCTATTTCCCATGAAGTGATGGGACCGGATGCCATGATTACCAGGCATCATTTCTCTCATAAAGTCCTCAGATAAAAGAAATGCCTGTCTTCCATTCCACATGTTTTTCTGGTCGAAGTGTTTGTTACTAGAACACCAGAATGCGGGGACACTTTGCTGTTTTTCGAGTATGTGTGGCTTTTCAAAATGCAGTTCATGAAAGCTTCTAGTTTCTGGAGTGGTGATATTTTTCATCACAAGGGATCAGTAGTCCTGTGATTCTTTGGTTCAGGAAAAATTGCCACATCATTGCAAATTATGACTTAAAAATACTGAAGGCAACCTTGTCAAGGGGATGTAGTTTTTTCTCTTACTTGAACTTCATCTTGGTGGGTCTCAACTCTAATTAAGACTAGCATGTGTGATTATAGTTTGAAAATATCACAGTTATAACAAAGCCTATATATATATTTTCATTTTGTTATGTCTTTACACACAGCTGCTACTGAATTTTCCTGGGAGAATATACTAGAAGGGCTAAGATCAATGTACCAGTTTATTGATAGCAGTTCTTAAAATCTTTATATATACAGTTCTTGAGGAAAGAAAGTGGTTTAATGCATAATAGGATTCACTAATGCATAAGTAGGATCAAAATTAGCTACTTCTACCTTGTTAAGAAATCAGAATTTCACTTGAGAGTAAAACTTACTTCAAATTTAAAATAATAATAATGCTATCATGATTCTTTTTTTTTCTGAAATTTGTGAATGTAAATACGTGACTTGATTATGTTTTCAGAGAAAATTCTTATGAGTGACAGTTTTGTTTGTTGACATAGTATATCTTCATTTGACAAACCAAGTTGCTAAGCCCATATTAATGGGTTAAAACTGATTTTTTAATTACATCTGGAATGCAAGCGTAAATTAAGAATTTATTAAATTAATTGGGTTATTTTATTCAAATGCTTCCAGAGTGATTATCATGATACCTAAATAATCAGACTCAATCTAAATAAATTAATTCAATAAAATACTAGCCTAATTTGTGGCTTAACGGAAGCATTTCATTAATACTGTCAGGAACAAGGAGAAAAGTTTCGAGGCTTTTTAAAGAGGCAAATGTAGTCAATGCATTGTGGCTGGTCGTGGCATTTACCAAGTTAAGGAAGCTGTGATACCGATTGGAAAAGGAGTGGTGAGAACACCCCCTATTTTAGTGAGAATTTTAAGGCTCCCCACAAGCAGGTACTCATTTTCCATCTTTTATATTTCTAAAAGCACTCTGTAATTTCTCTCTCTTTTCCATTTTTCAATCTGTGAGAAAGAAATAATATTTTTTAACCAAGGCTGATCCTTCTGTTTGTGTTTTAATCACACTCGTTGTTTTATCTTCTCTGGAGCTTTGATTTATCAAATATGGCCTTTAAAATTGTTTGTCTCTCTATATATATTTCTTTAATTTTTCATTTCCAACTATTTTCTTTCCCTCTGCCTGAAAATATGTTTCCAATGAGTAACAACTGACCAAACCCCCTAAGAAAAATAAACAAAAATACACATTTCTCTGAATTTTGTTGCCCACAAACCACTTATATTTTTAATCACTTTCTTTCCATTTTCTTTTAACCATCTTAGAAAGTGAATATACCGTTGGTGCCTTGTCTTCCACATAGTTGACTTATTTTGTATATTTATTTGTTTATTTTTATTTAACTTTACAATATTGTATTGGTTTTGCCATATATCAAAATGAATCTGACACAGGTATACATGTGTTGCCCATCTTGAACCCTCAGAATTCTGTACCTAATGAAGCTGTCATTTCAAAGATCACTAAACAATTTTAACTAAAAATTTTATTTCATTCTTCTATTTTGATTTCCAATGTTGACAGTTTTTCTTGAAACATTTTATTGGCCAGTGTTCATTATTTGCCTCTTAATTTTTTTCCCTCTCATTTTTTATTTTTTTTTAAAAGACAGATTTAGAATTTTGTAAGAAATTACTAAGTTAAATTTGTTAAAAATCTGTCAAGTACTGCAGTAATGGAATAAATAAGATTTTTAAAGTTCAATGTTTAAAACATATTTATATTGAAAATGACGGAGTTAGAAGACATTAAATAATGTGGATATGCACCAGGAAGGGTTTAGGTAATGAAAGGTACATCATTTCATCATAAGAGATAAAGGCCATAGTATGAAGTTAATGACCAGCGAAAGCCTTAGGTCTTGTAATAATTTTCCTAGCTCCAAAGGATCATTATGAGGGAACCTTCTTTATGGTACTTAGCTGAAATAAACATATGGCAGTCGGAGAATTTTACTCTATGACTCCAATGTCGTGTAAAAAGAAAGCACTCTTCTAAAAACAAAAGCTTTTTGTTTTACATTGGAGTATAGCTGATCAAAAATTTTGTGATAGTCCCAGGTGGACAGCAAAGGGACTCAGCCATCCCTATACCTGAATTCATTCTCCCCAAATTCCCCTCCATCTAAGCTGCCACATAACATGAAGAGGAGATGGGAAAGACCAAAAGTCCCTAATAATTTGGTGACACTGAAAATTCTATTAACCTATTAAGGAGAGCTTTTTTTTTTTTTTTCCAAAGTAAAATAAGATTAATCCTCTTGTTTGACAAAGTCAAAATTCCATGTAAAAACTTCCTTCCTTGTAAACAGACACAGTATAGATAAACAATTGTGATATTTCACCTCAGATACAGCTATATGCCTGGAGAAGGCAATGCCACCCCACTCCAGTGCTCTTGCCTGGAAAATCCCATGGATGGAGGAGCCTGTGGGCTGCAGTCCATGGGGTCGCTAAGAGTCCGGCACGACTGAGCGACTTCACTTTCGCTTTTCACTTTCACGCATTGGAGAAGGAAATGGCAATCCACTCCAGTGTTCTTGCCTGAAGAATCCCAGGGACGGGGGAGCCTGGTGGGCTGCCGTCTGTGGGGTCACACAGAGTCGAACACGACTGAAGTGACTTAGCAGCAGCAGCAGCAGCAGCACAGCTATATGCCAATATTTAGGGGAAAAGATCTTAGATAATCTCTTCATTTTTAGATAAGTCCTTGAAAATAGCACTAATACCTCTGACTGACTGGGTATCTACAACAGCAAAGTGAATATAAGTTTTGACAATGATAAGATTTCTCAAAGAAACTAGTGTTTCTAGTTAAAGAGATACAGTTACTTTACTGAAAAGTCTAACAGTCATTGGCAGAACTTGCTTTGGGTCAGCCTCCAGCTACCAATTTTCTTTGTTTTTTGTTTTTTTTTTTTTTTACTTTGGTTTTTGTTTTTTATTATTATTATTAAATTTTATTTTGCTTAACTTTACAATATTGTATTGCTTTTGCCATACGTCGAGATGGATCCGCCACAAGTATACATGTGCTCCCCATCCTGAACCCTCCTCCCTCCTCACTCCCCATACCATCCCTCTGGGTCGTCCCAGTGCACCAGCCCCAGGCATCCGTTATCAGGCATCGTACCTGGACTGGCAACTTGTTTCAGATGTGATATTATACATATTTCAATGCTATACTCCCAAATCATCCCGCCCTCTCCCATTCCCAGAGTCCAAAAGTCTGTTCTATACATCAGTGTCTCTTTTGCTGTCTCGAAAATAGGGTTATTGTTACTATCTTTCTAAATTCCATATATATGCGTTAGGATACTGTATTTGTGTTTTTCTTTCTGGCTTACTTCACTCTGTATAATAGGCTCCAGTTCCCTCCACCTCATTAGAACTGATTCAAATGTATTCTTTTTAATGGCTGAGTAATACTCCATTGTGTATATGTACCACTACTTTCTTATCCATTCATCTGTGGATGGACATCTAGGTTGCTTCCAAGTCTTGGCTATTGTAAACAGTGCTGCGATGAACATTGGGGTACACGTGTGTCTTTCAATTCTGGTTTTCTCAGTGTATATGCCCAGCAGTGGGATTGCTGGATCATAAGGCAGTTCTATTTCCAGTTTTTTGCGGAATCTCCATACTGTTCTCCATAGTGGCTGTACTAGTTTGCATTCCCACCAACAGTGTAAGAGGGTTCCCTTTTCTCCACACCCTCTCCAGCACTTATTACTTGTGGACTTTTGGATCGCAGCCATTCTGACTGGCGTGAAATGGTACCTCATAGTGGTTTTGATTTGCATTTCTCTGATAATGAGTGATGTTAAGCATCTTTTCATGTGTTTGTTAGCCATCTGTATGTCTTCTTTGGAGAAATGTCTATTTAGTTCTTTGGCCCATTTTTTGATTGGGTCAATTTTCTTTCACAAATTTGTACTAAGTGTCTACCCATTTTCTTCTGTATGGTCTCTGAACCTAGATTACTTTGTGTGAAATACGGAGTCACTCAGACTGCATGTAAATTTTAGTGTATTAAGAAACAACCGTCTGTATGAATAAATAAAATGAATTTTCAGGATAAAATGAAATATCCACAAAAGAGGTTAAATTTTAAAAAATGGAGAAAATAAGAGAAAACTTAATATCAAAAAATAATACAGAGGTAAAGCAGACAGCTTCCTACTCATGCCACATGATATGCCTTCATTAAAGTGTACTCTTTCAGGTTGGTATGAGCAGCCCAGATAGAGAAAGCAGAAACCATGAACTCTAAGGGAGCAGAGACACAAGCCAGGCAGAAGGCCCATCCGAATTCTCCAGACACATTCTCAGGCAGCTGTTGTTTCTGGTGGAGTACTACAAACATGGAGCTCAGTGTTACATAGCCTGTAACTCTATCCTTTCTGGTGGGCTATGTTGTTCAGTCACTAAGTCATGTCCAACTCTGCAACCTCATGTACTGAAACATGCCAGGCTTTCCTGTCCTCCACTATTTCCAAGAGTTTTTGCTCAAGTTCTAGAGGGCTATACCAGTATGTGTTGGGTAGAGTGTTACACTGTCTCCACAATCACAAATATATATATATATATATTTCCATTATATCGGAAAAGTACATCTTTGCAAGTCTTTTCATCTGCATCATCACTAGCAATCATTTCAGATCAGATGAGATCAGATCAGTCACTCAGTCGTGTCCGACTCTTTGCGACCCCATGAACTGCAGCACGCCAGGCCTCCCTGTCCATCACCAACTCCCGGAGGTCACTCAGACTCACATCCATTGAGTCAGTGATGCCATCTCATCCTCTGTCATCTCCTTCTCCTCTTGCCCCAATCCCTCCCAGCATCAGAGTCTTCTCCAATGAGTCAACTCTTTGCATGAGGTGGCCAAAATACTGGAGTGTCAGCTTTAGCATCATTCCTTCCAAAGAAATCCCAGGGCTGATCTCCTTCAGAATGGACTGGTTGGATTGCCTTGCAGTCCAAGGGACTCTCAAGAGTCTTCTCCAACACCACACTTCAAAAGCAACAATTCTTCAGTGCTCAGTCTTCTTCACAGTCCAACTCTCACATCCATACACGACCACTGGAAAAACCATAGCCTTGACCAGACGGACCATTGTTGGCAAAGTAATGTCTCTGCTTTTGAATATGCTGCCTAGGTTGGTAATAACTTTCCTTCCAAGGAGTAAGTGTCTCTTAATTGCATGGCTGCAATCACCATCTGCAGTGATTTTGGAGCCCAGAAAAACAAAGTCTGACAATGTTTCCACTGTTTCCCCCATCTATTTCCCATGAAGTGATGGGACCAGATGCCATGATCTTTGTTTTCTGAATGTTGAGCTTTAAGCCAACTTTTTCACTCTCCACTTTCACTTTCATCAAGAGGCTTTTGAGTTCCTCTTCACTTTCTGCCGTAAGGGTGGTGTCATCTGCATATCTGAGGTTACTGATATTTCTCCCAGCAATCTTGATTCCAGCTTGTGTTTCTTTCAGTCCAGCATTTCTCATGATGTACTCTGCAAATAAGTTAAATAAACATGGTGACAATATACAGCCTTGACGTACTCCTTTTCCTATTTGGAACCAGTCTGTTGTTCCATGACCAGTTCTAACTGTTGCTTCCTGACCTGCATACAGATTTCTCAAGAGGCAGATCAGGTGGTCTGGTATTCCCATCTCTTTCAGAATTTTCAACAGTTTATGGTGATCCACACAGTCAAAGGCTCTGGCATAGTCAATAAAGCAGAAATAGATGTTTTTCTGGAACTCTCTTGTTTTTTTCCATGATCCAGCCAATGTTGACTATTTGATTTCTGGTTCCTCTGCCTTTTTTAAAATCAGCTTGAACATCAAGAAGTTCATGGTTCACATATTGCTGAAGCCTGGCTTGGAGAATTTTGAGCATTACTTTACTAGCGTGTGAGATGAGTGCAATTGTGCGGTAGTTTGAGCATTCTTTGGCATTGCCTTTCTTTGGGATTGGAATGAAAACTGACTTTTTCCAGTCCTATGGCCACTGCTGAGTTTTCCAAATTTGCAGGCATACTGAGTGTAGCACTTTCACAGCATCATCTTTCAGGATTTGGAATAGCTCCACTGGAATTCCATCACCTCCACTAGCTTTGTTCATAGTGATGCTTTCTAAGGCCCACTTGACTTCACATTCCAGGATATCTGGCTCTAGGTCAGTGATCACACCATCATGATTATCTTGGTCATGAAGATCTTTTTTGTACAGTTCCTCTGTGTATTCTTGCCATCTCTTCTTAATATCTTCTGCTTCTGTTAGGTCCACATCATTTCTGTCCTTTATTGAGCCCATCTTTGCATGAAATGTTTCCTTGGTATCTCTGATTTTCTGGAAGAGATCTCTAGTCTTTTCCATTCTGTTGTTTTCCTCTATTTCTTTGCATTGATCGCTGAAGAAGGCTTTCTTATCTCTTCTTCTATTCTTTGGAACTCTGCATTTAGATGTTTATATCTTTCCTTTTCTCCTTTGCTTTTCATTTCTTTTCTTTTCACAGCTATTTGTAAGGCCTCCACAGATAGCCATTTTGCTTTTTTGCATTTCTTTTCCATGGGGATGGTCTTGATCCCTGTCTCCTGTACAATGTCACGAACCTCATTCCATAGTTCATCAGGCACTCTATTTATCAGATCTAGGCCCTTAAATCTATTTCTCACTTCCACTGTATAATCATAAGGGATTTGATTTAGGTCATACCTGAATGGTCTAGTGGTTTTCCCTACTTTCTTCAATTTCAGTCTGAATTTGGCAATAAGGAGTTCATGGTCCGAGCCACAGTCAGCTCCTGGTCTTGTTTTTACTGATTGTATAGAGCTTCTCCATCTTTGGCTGCAAAGAATAAAATCCATCTGATTTCAGTGTTGACCATCTGATGATGTCCATGTATAGAGTCTTCTCTTGTGTTGTTGGAAGAGGGTATTTGCTATGACCAGTGCATTTTCTTGGCAAAACTCTATTAGTCTCTGCCATGCTTCATTCCGTATTCCAAGGCCAAATTTGCCTGTTACTCCAGGTGTTTCTTGACCTCCTACTTTTGCATTCCAGTCCCCTATAATGAAAAGGACATCTTTTTTGGGTGTTAGTTCTAAAAGATCTTGTAGGTCTTCATAGAACCGTTCAACTTCAGCTTCTTCAGCATTACTGGTTGGGGCATAGACTTGGATTACTGTGATATTGAATGGTTTGCCTTGGAAATGAACAGAGATCATTCTGTCCTTTTGAGATTGCATCCAAGTACTGCATTTTGGATTCTTTTGTTGACCATGATGGCCACTCCATTTCTTCTGAGGGATTCCTGCCCGCAGTAGTAGATACAATGGTCATCTGAGTTAAATTCACCCATTCCAGTCCATTTGAGTTCGCTAATTCCTAGAATGTTGACATTCACTCTTGCCATCTCTTGTTTGACCACTTCCAATTTGCCTTGATTCATGGACCTGACATTCCAGGTTCCTATGCAATATTGCTCTTTACAGCATCAGACCTTGCTTCTATCACCAGTCACATCCATAGCTGGGTATTTTTTTTTTGCTTTGGCTCCATCCCTTCATTCTTTCTGGAGTTATTTCTCCACTGATCTCCAGTAGCATATTGGGCCCCTACTGACCTGGGGAGTTTCTCTTTCAGTATCCTATCATTTTGCCTTTTCATACTGTTCATGGGGTTCTCAAGGCAAGAATACTGAAGTGGTTTGCCATTCCCTTCTCCAGTGGACCACATTCTGTCATATCTCTCCACCATGACCCGCCCGTCTTGGGTTGCCCCATGGGCATGGCTTAGTTTCATTGAGTTAGACAAGGCTGTGGTCCTAGTGTGATTAGATTGATTAGTTTTCTGTGAGTATGGTTTCAGTGTGTTTGCCCTCTGATGCCCTCTTACAACACCTATCGTCTCACTTGGGTTTCTCTTACCTTGGATGTGGGGAATCTCTTCACGGCTGCTCCAGCAAAGCACAGCCATTGCTCCTTACCTTGGACGAGGGGTATCTCCTCACCGCCGCCCTTCCTGACCTTCAACGTGGTATAGCTCCTCATGGCCCTCCTGCACCTGCACAGCCATGGCTCCTTGGACATGGGGTTGGTCCTCCTGACCACTGCCCCTGGCCTCAGGTGTGGGTAGCTCCTCCTGGCCGCCGCCCCGACCTGGGAAGCGAGGTAGCTCCTCTTGGCTGTTCCTGTGCCTTCGCAGTCTGGTACTCTGGGCCGCTGCCCCTGACCTCGGACGTGGGGTAACTTCTCTTGTCCGCCGCCCTTCGGGCATGGGGTCCTCCTGGCTTCTGCTCCTGACCTTGGACATGGGGGGCTCCTCTCAGCCACGCTTAGTGCACCGGTCGCAGCCGCCTGTGCTTAGCGTGCCGGTTTGTTCTAATTCCTGGAATTTTCTTGAACTGGACATGGATACTCATACCAGAAGTCTGTGCCAATTCAGGCTGCCATGTAGATGGTAGAAATGAGGCTAAGCCCACAAATAATTACAAATAGGGTAGCACAACAGTTATCCATCTGGCATTCAGAATGCTAGCCCATCCTCCTTCTCGGGCACCTTCACCCTCAGGCTCAAACCACAGCACCCTATTCTCCCTGCACTTCCAATGAGCACTTCCCTATAGAGCCTGCTTCTTCCATAACTTCCCCTCATCCAACTCCATCACTATCCCCATCCCAGGCCTGGCACTGGACTGCTTCCTAAATTTCTGAATTCACTATTTCTTCCCTCTTACCTTCCTCTCAAAGCCCTAGCTCTGCCTACCTGCCAGATAGGAATTAAATAAAAGTCTTGACTTTGGTTTCACTTCACTATGCTGTACATTTGTTTTCTTGGTGACAATATGAATTCTCTTAGTCACAAGTTCATTTTTATTCTATTGAGCCCAAGTTTGTTTACTGTTGATCTAACTTATTCCTAGGACTCTAACCTTCATTTTTAGATAGGAATAACTTGCTTATACCACAATTTCAGAAATCTAAAATTTAAGTGGGTTCATAATATCTAAACTTAAACTTTTTAGTTTTTTAAAACCTTTTAACCCCTCAACATTCGCAAGATACTAACTTGAAATCACAATGATAAAGTTTGCATCTTCTTTCCTCTAACGCGACATATCTGCTTAGATATCCTGTCTATAGATCAATTCTCCTGTGTTTCATTTATAGTTTTTTCTTTTCATGATTATAGCCAACATTTGAGTTCAAGATTTTGTTTCCTCCTAATATATTGCCTTATTTAATATGACAGTTATCCAATAGGGTTCCCTCTTACTAACAATGTGTCCTTCCCATTGCTTTATCTGCAAATCCTATGAAATGATGGTGCCTTTCCCTGCTGTTCTCTACATACTTCTCTCTCAATAAGTGCTTTTTCATTCCTATTCTACATTTTTATAATATCACATTTTTGCCAATAAGACTATATATTTTTTATTTGTAAGTCAATTAAAGAAAAATTCTTATCCCTACATTTATTTGCCATAATCATCAAAGCTACTGTCATATCTGAAAACAAAACCACTTCTAAACTGTATTTTTTCCATTTTATAGATACATTCTCATTTAATTGTCAACAAGTCTATGATATCAGTATATTCCCCTTGTTAAATGGTAGAGCTGTAACTCAAAATGTTAGCTACTCAAGCCACAAAAAAGTATCCTTCAGGGTAGGGAGTGTAACTGATCATGGTTCCCACTGTTGGGCTCTGAAATCCATTTCCACTGTGCACCAAAGTTAGAGTTACTAAGGGCTGTTCCTTGTCAATGACTGGGAGATACAGAACTCCTCTGACAAACAAGTTTTCTCAAAAACTCCCAATTTTGTAGAAATTTTCAGAGCTACACTGCAATCTAAAACCTTCCTTCCTTTCTTCTCTTTCTCTTTTACAGGTGGCAGACCTAAATCATGGTCTGACAACTTTCTTGACCTTTTCTGGCTCTCTCCTATTTTCTCTCATGGGCATTTACTTTGGTAAGCTCTAGCAGGGCTAAATCTCTCTTGGTATATGCTTCTCAGAAGACCGACTAACACAGTTCAATTCAGTCACTCAGTCGTATCCAACTCTTTGCAACCCCATGAGCTACAGCACACCAGGTCTACCTGTCCAACACCAACTCCCAGAGCCTACCCAAACTCATGTGCATTGAGTCGGTGATGTATTCAAACCTCATCCTTTCTCCTCCTGCTGTCAATCTTTCCCAGCATTGAGGTCTTTTCAAATGAGTCAGCTCTTCACATCAGGTGGCCAAAGTATTGGAGTTTCAGCTTCAACATCAGTCCTTCCAATGAATATTCAGGACTGATATTCCTTTAGAATGGACTGGTTGGATCTCCTTGCAATCCAAGGGACTCTCAAGGGTCTTCTCCAATACCACAGTTCAAAAGCATCAATTCTTCGGAGCTCAGCCTTCTTCACAGTCCAAATCTCACATCCATACATGACTACTGGAAAAACCATAGCCTTGACTAGACAGAACGTTGTTGGCAAAGTAATGTCTCTGCTTTTGAATATGCTATCGAGGTTGGTCATAACTTTCTTTCCAAGAGTAAGCGTCTTTTAATTTCATGACTGCAGTCACCATCTGCAGTGATTTTGGAGCCCCCAAACAAAATTTGTCTCTGTTTCCACTGTTTCCCCATCTATTTGCCATGAAGTGATGGGACCAGATGCCATGATCCTAGTTTTCTGAATGTTGAGCTTTAAGCCAGTTTTTCACTCTCCTCTTTCACTTTCATCAAGAGGCTCTTTAGTTCTTCTTCACTTTCTGCCAAAGGGTGGTGTCATCTGCATATCTAAGGTTACTGATATTTCTCCCAGCAATCTTGGTTCCAGCTTGTGCTTCATCCAGCCCAGCGTTTCTCATGATGTACTTGGCATATAAGTTGAATAAGCAGGGTGACAATATACAGCCTTGACCTACTCCTTTCCCAATTTGGAACCAGTCTGTTGTTCCATGTCCAGTTCTAAGTGTTGCTTCCTGAACTGCGTACAGGTTTCTCAAGACGCAGGTCAGGTGGTCTGGTATTCCCATCCCTTTCAGAATTTTCCACAATTTATTGTGATCCACACAGTCAAAGGCTTTGGCATAGTCAATAAAGCAGACATAGATGTTTTTCTGGAACTCTCTTTCTTTTTTTAAGATCCAGCCAATGTTGGCAATTTGATTTCTGGTCCTCTGCCTTTTCTAAAACCAGCCTGAACATCTGGAAGTTCACGGGTCGTGTACTGCTAAAGCCTGGCTTGGAGAATTTTGAGCATTACTTTACTAGCGTGTGAGATGAGTGCAATTGTGCAATAGTTTGTACATTCTTTGGCATTGCCTTTCTTTGGGATTGCAGTGAAGACTGCCTGTTACTCCAGGTGTTTCTTGACTTCCTACTTTTGCATTCCAGTCCCGTAGAATGAAAAGGACATCTTTTGGGGGGTGTTAGTTCTAAAAGGTCTTGTAGGTCTTCATAGAACCATTCAACTTCAGCTTCTTCAGCATTACTGGTCAGAGCATAGACTTGGATTACCGTGATATTGAATGGTTTGCTTTGGAAATGAATACAGATCATTTTGTCGTTTTTGAGATGGCATCCAAGTACTGCATTTTGGACTCTTTTGTTGACTATGATGGCTCCTCCATTTCTTCTAAGGGATTCCTGCCCACAGTAGTAGATAAAATGGTCATCTGAGTTATATTCACCCATTCCAGTCCATTTTAGTTTGCTGTCCCAGAATGTTGACGTTCACTCTGCCATCTCCTGTTTTACCACTTTCAGTTTACCTTGATTCATGAACCTAACATTCCAGAGCATAAAGAGCATAAATAATGCTCTTTACAGCATCGGACCTTTCTTCTAGCACCAGTCACATCCACAACCAGGTGTTGTTTTTGCTTTGGCACCATCCCTTCATTCTTTCTGAAGTTGTATCTCCACAGATCTCCAGTATCATATTGGATGAACCCCCCAGATCGGTGGGTGCCCAATAAGATATGGAGATCAGTGGAGAAATAACTTTAGAAACACTAACGCAGGCACACCACTATTTAGAAGCTGCACTAAAACTATACTCAAGGAATATCTAGTTCCATAGTCAGTATAGTGACTATATTTCTATTCATCTTTAATCCACCACTCTCTGTCCAAACCAGGCTACTATCCATTTCCATTTCATTGTCTTCCATTTTGAATGCCTTCCAATCTCCCTTTCAATATATTTTACCTTTCAAAATCTATTTCAAATACTACCTATCCTTTGAAGCTTTTTAAAAGTAATCATTGGCCCTAGTTTGAATTCTGTCTTCATTGCATCTCTACCTGTGCTTCTTTTATTAGTTTAGAGATTTTAACACTTTGTGTAAGATAGTGCCAAAATACGTGTTCAGTATATTCTCATTTCTACAATTGATTTTCTATGTGATTTTAATTATGAGTCCATGTGACATGGTGCCTTCTGTGCTTCACTTTATTCAACCTGACAGTAAGCAGATATAAATAGAAACAATTTCTAAGCTGCAAAAGTAATCTTCATAGTGCTGAGATCTCATGAGACTTGAAAATATCAATTACAGCATTTGTTTTAAAATAATGGTTTTTATTCATTTGGATTTCTATAGCATTGATGAAATAATGTGTCTGATGTGTGTGTGATATTATCAGTTATTAGATTCCTAAGTGTAGCGATTTTTAACATTGATACTTTTTTTCTCTTTCTCCCCACCTTCCCCCCATTCTCTCTCTCTCTTTTTCTTTCTAGAAGAAGAAATACCATATGCATCCATTTTTCTTTTTCTGCATTCAATTGATGGCAATATGAAGAACATAATATTTCCTTCAAGCATAGTTACAGGGATAAATTGATTTTTCTGAAAGTAATTTAGATCTAGATATTAAGTATAAAAGATAACTAGATGCTGTATCTCTTGATAGAATGTACAGCTATGGAATAATCTTGTCAAAAAATAAAATGTAGGAGAAATTTAATTTAGAAGACATCTTTAGATCCAAATGTTAATTTAATGATATAACTAATGAACATGTCAAGTGACACTACAGGAATGCAATCAGCACTTAGGTTCTTTTTTGCCATATTTAAATTGCAAGTGAGAAAAATAAAATTGAAGGTGATCCTTAGAGATTAAAGATTTAAACAACATATTGGCCAATTACAATGTGTGGTCTTTATTTTGATACTGATTCTAACAATTGTTAATAAAAAATAACATATATGAGACAGTTTGAACTTTGAACATTTAGGCATATATTCAGTGATGTGAAGGAGCTGCTATACATGTTTAAGTAATAACTGGTTTATGTTTTTATTTTTTAAGAGACATTCTTTCGAGATACATATTAATATGTTTATTGTCGATGGGCTATGGATACACAGTGCCTCATTGTGCCATTCTGTTTTCTATGTTTGAATGTAATAAACAGTCTAGTACAATTAATAAGATAAAGATAGTTGCTTATTGGAGAAGCAACAAAGGCTTACTACCCTTTCTGCTGATTCTCTCATAGTTTATTTCTGCTTCTTTGTATTAGTCTGTAATACAGATTGGTCTGTATTAGTTCCTACCACAGTAATGAGGCCTCAGAAAATAGTCATAAGCACTAAATCACAAGCTCCTTCTTGATCAGACATACTATGGTAATATTAAGTGAAAATAGGGATTAGAACAGCCAAGAGATTTAGAATCTTACCTGGATTTTGTCAAAACATTTTATTCCTAGATGGAATAGTGAAATTACTGTCAGAACGTTTTTGTAATGAGCAAAAATTCAAGATGAAGATACTAAATGATTTTAGGAAATAGTATTATCAAGACTGATATATGTCCACTTTACCATAGAGATAAAACTGCTAAACAGACCAGGATATCTGTGATAATAGCCAAAACAGCCCATTTCTATTAAGTAAGGCCAGGATTATATTGCGTAAGGTTTTTTTTTTTGCTTGTCTCACATTTCAGACTCAAGGAAGATCATTTTTATTATTTTATTTTCATGTGTTTAGGTGCACAGGGCATAACTTGTTTATCATTGCATCTCTCCACCAGCATAATTTTGTAACGTATCGTTGGTACTTGCTGCTACTGCTGTTGCTGCTGCTAAGTTGCTTCAGTCATGTCCGACTCTGTGCGACCCCATAAATGGAAGCCCACCAGGCTCCCCTGTCCCTGGGATTCTCCAGGCAAGAACACTGCAGTGGGATGCCATTTCCTTCTCCAATGCATGAAAGTGAAAAGTGAAAGGGAAGTCGTTTAGTCGTGTCCAACTCTTAGCGACCCCATGGACTACAGCCTACCAGGCTCCTCCATCCATAGGATTTTCCAGGCAAGAGTACTGGAGTGGGGTGCCATTGCCTTCTCTGACAGTTTGTACTTAATAAACATTTATTAAATAATAGATAAATTCATGTGGCTTTTACTTTATATTGCATTCACTGCATTTTATTTTTTGCCACTTTATTTTTTTTAATTGATGGATATTTGCTTTACAGAATTTTGTGATTTTCTGTTATACATCATCAAGAATCAGCCAGCTGTAGATACATGCATGCCCCCTCTTTCCTGAATCTCCCTTCCATCTCCCTCCCCACCCACACATCTAGATTGTTACAGAGACCCTGTTTAAGTTCCCTAAGACATACAGCAAATTCCTATTGGCTATCTATTTTGCATATGGTAATGTAAGTTTCCATGTCACTCTCTCCATACACCTCACCCTCTCCTCCCCTCTTCCCATGTCCATAAGTCTATAAGTCTATTCTCTATGCCTGTTTCTCCATTGCTGCCCTGAAAATAAATTCATCAGTACCATCTTTCTAGATTCCATACATATGTGAGTCACTGTACGATATTTATCTTTCTCTTTCAGATTTACTTCACTTTGTATAACAGGCTTTAGGTATGTTCATCTCATTAGAATGGACTCAAATCCATTCCTTTTATGGCTGAGTAGTATTCCATTGTATACATGTACCACAGTTTCTTTATCCATTCATCTGTCGATGGACATCTCAGTTGCTTCCATGTTCTCGCTATTGTATATAGTGCTGCAGTGAATATTGGAGTATGTGTGTCCTTTTCGGTTTTGGTTTCCTCAGAGTATGTGACCAGTAGTGGGACTGCTGGGTCATATGGTGATTTATTGGAGAAGGCAATGGCACCCCACTCCAGTACTCTTGCCTGGAAAATCCCACGGATGGAGGAGCCTGGTAGGCTGCAGTCCATGGGGTCGCTCAGTCCGACATGACTGAGCGGCTTCACTTTCTCTTTTCACTTTCGTGCATTGGAGAAGGAAATGGCAACCCACTCCAGTGTTCTTGCCTGGAGAATCCCAGGGACGGGGGAGCCTGGTGGGCTGCCGTCTGTGGGGTCACACAGAGTCGGACACGACTGAAGTGACTTAGCATAGCATAGCATATGGTGATTTATTCCTAGTTTTTATGGAATCTCCATACAATCTTCCATAGTGGCTGTATGAATTTACATTCCCACCAGGAATGCAACAGGGTTCCCTTTTCTCCACACCCTCTCCAGAATTTATTGTTTGTAGACTTTTTGATGATGTCCATTCTGACTGGTATGAGGTCGTATCTCATTGTAGGTTTGATTTGTATTTCTCTAATAACGAGTGATATTGAGCATCTTTTCATGTGTTTGTTAGCCATCTGTATGTCTTCTTTGGAGAAATGTCTGTTTAGGTCTTTTTCCCACTTTTTGATTGAATTGTTTGTTTTTCTGATATTGAATTGTATGCGCTGGTTATATATTTTGGAAATTTATTCTTTGTCCATTGTTTCTTTTGCTATTATTTTCTCCCATTCTGAGGGTTTTCTTTTCACCTTGTTTGTACTTTCCTTTGCTGTGCAAAAGCTTTGGAGTTTAGTTAGGTCCCAACTTGTTTATTTTTGTTTTTATTTCCATTACTCTAGGAGGTGAATCCTAGAAGATCTTGCTTTGATTTATGTCATCAAGTCATTGCATTTTAAATTAGCATACTTCTGAAGGATTCAGGATTCTAAAGAGTGAGCTGTTAGTTAAATGCAATAGTTGGCTTCATCAGTTTTATACTAATAATCATGAGCCTCCGTGTCAAGCATGCATCTTCTAAGTCGATTGCATATTCCAAGGCTGTAGCCTATCAGGAGTATATAGAATCACACAGTGTAGAAAAAAAGAGTGTAGGTTTAAATCCCAGCTCAAGATAACCTTTACCACATGAACCTATTTGCTCTTTCCCAAAGGTGACAGTTTTTTGTCTTCCATGTATTTGCATATTCTATTCCCTCTTCCTTGAATGATCTTTTCCTTTGTTTGCTTGGCTAACTCTTACTTTTTCTTGAAGATTCAACTCAAACCTGCCTCCTTCAGGAAGCCTTCTCTAAGCATCCCTGGCCTGGATGAGGTAATGCCTTTTTTCTGTACTAAGAGACACATCAGGCTTGCCAGCATAGGACGTATAGCCTTACAACATGATCATCTATATATTTCGCCTCTATTCCTGATTGCTTCTCATACTCCTACTCCATCTTATCTCAGAACACACACACACATCACTCATTCAAAATATAGATTCAAAGAGTCTATATATATATAGACTCTTTGATAGCTCAGTTGGTAAGGAATCCATCTGCAATGCAGAAGACCCTGGTTTGACTCCTGGGTCAGAAAGATCCACTGGAGAAGGGATAGGTTACCCACTCCAGTATTCTTGGGCTTCTCTAGTCACTCAGCTGGTAACGCATCTTCCTGCAATGTGGGAGACCTAGGTTTGATCCCTGGGTTGGGAAGATCCCCTGGAGAAGGGAAAGGCTACCCACTCCAGCATTCTGGCCTAGAGAATTCCATGAACTGTATAGTCCATGGAGTAGCAAAGAGTTGGACACAACTGAGCTACTTTCAGTTCACTTCAAGAGTAAGGACTGTGCCCACTTTTTGTACCTTCAGTGCCTAAAATAATGGATGGTACACAACTGATGCTCAATATATCTTCATAGTAGTTGACATGACTTAAAATTAAATAATTGTTTGAAGTTGTTGTTAAACTTTTGCTTCCCATTTAAGTGGGAAAATGTTATTTGTTCTGAGATAAAACAAACATATACCTCAAAGTGATATGACTTCTATTGGCAATGAAAGGAGAGTCACCTTTACAACCAGTTTGACATCACAATTACTTGGCATGATTTAGGAAGCATTAGAAGGACCTAGCCTTCCTACTCATAAATAACATTCTGGCTGTGACACAATGCTTGAAATAACCGTAATTATTCACTCCTATGGTTTTGGGTAATAAATACTGCTGTTACAGTAAAAAGTTAACTTATAGAAGAAACTTGTTTGATAGTTTCCTAGGAAGCATGACATTTAAATAATGAACATGAGTCAGATAAATTTGAAAAGAGGAAATGAATTCCAAATACATAGAGAATGGTTCTCTCGTAACCCAAGAGTATGCTCTTTCTGGATTATAATACGTATTAACTGTAAACTCACCAATTTCCCCTAGTACCAGTTCTGAATAGGACCCTCTTAATAGTGCTAGTGACTGGAGACGAACAACAGGTCATTCTAGAATTTCCTAAAGTTCCATCAATCAAATACCACTTTCCTAATTTTGCCATATCTGGATGTCATCTTTGAAGCTGAAACTCCAATACTTTGGCCACCTGATGAAAAAAGCTGACTCATTTGAAAAGACTCTGATGCTGGAAAAGATTGAGGGCAGGAGAAGAAGGGGACAACAGAGGATGAGATGGTTGGATGGCATCACCGACTCAATGGACATGAGTTTGGGTAGACACCCAGTGCCGGTGATGGACAGGGAGGCCTGGTGTACTGTGGTTCATGGGGTTGCAAAGAGTCAGACATGACTGAGTGACTTAACTGAACTGGGTGTCGTCTTTACTATTATCTAATATTTATATTGAAACTAGTTCACCTTTAAAATTAAATACCTATGATAATCTCAGTCTTAAAAATCACATCTGTGATATCTTGAGTTAAATGTGCTACTTTTTTTCCTAATACACATTAAGATAATAATATAACTACTGAAATAATTGAATTCATCTGGGTATCTTAAGTTGGAAAACAATAAATTATCTTTTGAAATTAGGTTGACCAGCTTTCAATTACTATAACTAAAATTTACTTTCTATATCTTCAGACAATTTATTTCAAACTCAGATTCAATTTATTTTTTAGTAAAACAGGATCAATAATAATGCCTGCATTTCAGAGTTCTGAGGTTAAAATGTAAAAATGACTGTAATGTATTTAGCACACCATATGTCTTGAGAATATAGCTGATGTTCAGTAAAGGCTAAAGCTTATTTGTAACAATCATCAATAGCGATGTCTCAAATATTATGCAGCCTTATTCTCACAGAATTCTAAATACTGTACTTTAACATTGCCTGATTTGTACTTGAGACCTGGAAGCAGTAGATGGTATTATCTCTATTTTATTAAGTCATATTTTACTGAAGCAGAAATAAGCTAACCTATGGATTCCCAGTAGTTTATGATTAGACTGTTTCTCTGTTTAGTTTGTGTGTGTGTGTGTGTGTGTGTGTGTGTGTGTGTGTGTAATCAAGGTTGATTCGAATCATTACATAACCAAAGATTTAAGGAATAAATGGTTATAGATGGTTTAAACTACCCAAAGTACCAAAATAAATCATTGGAAATACTTATATTTGGAAAAGTATTAAATTAAACAAACAGAAACAGGCTCACAGACATAGAGAATAAAACTTGTGGTTACCAAAGAGGAGAGGGAAGGTGGGAGGGACAAATTAGGGGTATGGGATTAACACACAAACTGCTATATATTAAATAGATAAGCAAAAAGGATTTACATGTTAGCAGAGAGAATTACATCCATTACCTTCTAATAACCTACAATGGAATATAATATGCAAAAATACTGAATCACTGTGCTATATACCTGAAATGGAATACTTTGGCCACCTGATGTGAAGAACTGACTCATTGGAAAAGACCTTGATGCTGGGAAAGATTGAGGCAGCAGGAGAATAGGATGACAGAAGATGAGAAGGCACCACCGACTCAATGGACATGAGTTTGAGTAAACTCTGGGAGTTGGTGATGGACAGGAAGGCCTGACGTGCTGCAGTCCATGGGGTTGCAGGGACATGCCGCAGTGATTGAATTGAACTGACACAATATTGTATATCAACTATATTTTTTTCAATAAAAATTATGCAAAACTTGAACTTCATAAACACTACCAGACAGATACATAAAAATATGAGATTTGAAAAAGAAAGAGATGGGAAGAAGGAGAGTAGAGAGAGTCTCTGTGTATGATTCTACTAACACATAAAGCTCTACTTAAGCAATACAGACACTTTTTTGACACCAGGAAAGTGATACACTGACATACAGACTAACTTTAAGAAGCCTGGGATAGGAGAAGGAAATGAACCAATTACTCTAGCAACTTAGAAAGTCAGTTTTTAAAATTTTAAATAATCAATTTTATTTGTGTCTAATATCATCACTTTTATAGAAAAAAAAGGAGCATATTCACAGCATAATCTCAAATTAGAATTGAACAAATGGGAGCTACTATTTTAAAGTTTAAAGCTGTAAGTCATAATATTTTAATAGTATCAGAACCTCTAAATTTTAAACTTTCATAGTTTGTTGAGTCTAGTCTACTGAGCCCAGTCTCAACAAGTAACATCCTAACATCTGTGGTCCAGTTCCCACACATCACCGCTTCATTTAGCATTTCAGTTTTGCAACATGTGGTTCATGCTTCTTTACACCTCTGCATAAAATGAGCTAGCCTGCCCTTTTAACTATTTATCCCTCTTGGTATTTTTGTCATTCAGTATATATTATTTAAAGCTGAAGATGGTAATTTTCAAATATCTATCTGCAGAATATAGCATACATTGGCCATTTGGATAAATTGAAACCTGATTATTTATAATAATAATAATTATTAATAATAATGATTATCTATATTATATATATATATATTTGGAGGGGGTACCAAATTACTTTATTTGAAGGAATGGTATTAGAGAAAGAACTTAAGTAGATGTTTTGTTACAAATTATAGAAAAGGTGAAGGTAACCCAAATATGCATGCACTGCCTGTTGACCAGGGAAGTCACCCCTGGGGGGCCGCCTGAGGCTTAGCTCTCACTATGTCCCAGGCTGTGCTTGTCAACGAGGTACTCTGCCATGCCAGATCCAGGGGCCCCCATCTTGGGCAGGTTGGTTAAGTGGTCCCCCAATTCTTTTATGGTTTCCCCTTGTTCATTCAGGTAATGAGTCTCAATGAAGTCACACAGACGGGGATCATTTTTTTCAGTGGCCAGTTTGTGCAGTTCTGGTAGTGGTTGATTCACACTTCTTTCCAAGCACAGCACACATTCCATTGCATTCTGCCCATTCTCCCAGTCACCACGGTCTGGTTTCTTGATATCCTGAAGGAAGATTCAGCAGCCTTGCGGGTTCTGCAGATTCATCAGTTTCTCAGCATGTTCCCTCTCCTCATGAGATTGGTGAAGAAAGTATTCAAAGCCACTCCATCGTGGTCAAAATAGTACGACATGGACAGGTAACCATATGAGGTGTAGAGCTCAAGGTTGATCTGGCGGTTGATGGCGGCCTCCAAGTCCTGGTGGTAGTTCTGGCACACCTGTGAGGCGGATCCCGTCGTCATGGCCGGCGGCTGAGAAGGGGCGGTGATGGAGGTGGCGACGGCTGCGCAGAGCTGGAGCAGTGGCGGGGACCTTGGGCCAGTCGGAGGGCTCTGTGAGGTGGTGATGAGGGCTGGCTCCTATGTATATGACATAACATGACATTGAAGTCGCTCAGTCATGTCCAACTCTTTGCGACCCCATGGCCTGTAGCCTACCAGGCTCCTCCATCCATGGAATTTTCCAGGCAAGAATACTGGAGTGGGTTGCCATTTCCTTCTCCAGGAGATCTTACCGACCCAGGGATCTACCTGGGTCTCCTACATTGTAGGCAGACGCTTTACCCTCTGAGCCACCAGGGAAGTCCATATATTGCAGCCATGAAATTAAAAGACGCTTACTCCTTGGAAGGAAAGCTATGACCAACCTAGTTAGCATATTAAAAAGCAGAGACATTACTTTGCCAACAAATGTCCGTTTAGTCAAGGCTATGGTTTTTCCAGTAGTCATGTATGGATGTGAGAGTTGGACTGTGAAGAAAGCTGAGCGCCGAAGAATTGATGCTTTTGAACTGTGATGTTGGAGAAGACTCTTGAAAGTCCCATGGACTGCAAGGAGATCCAACCAGTCCATTCTAAGGGAGTTCAGTCCTGGTGTTCTTTGGAAGGAATGATGCTAAAGCTGAAACTCCAATACTTTGGCCACCTGATGTGAAGAGTTGACTCATTGGAAAAGACTCTAATGCTGGGAAGGATTGGGGGCAGGAGGAGAAGGAGACGACAGATGATGAGATGGCTGGATGGCATCACCGACTTGATGGATGTGAGTTTGAGATGATGGATGGCATCACTGACTTGATGGACGTAAGTTTGAGTGAACTCTGGGAGTTTGTGATGGACAGAGAGGCCTGGCGTGCTGCAATTCATGGGGTTGTAGAGTCCAACACGACTGAGCGACTGAACTGAACTGAACTGAACTGATATATATATAATCTTTGTGTTTCTTTTAAGGTGAAAAGAAAAACTGAGTTCAGCCATGTTTCCACATTCATCTCTTATTATTTCTCATCTTTATCAGATCTCTTGTAATAATTTATCCTGTTTTGTCTTTAGTTTTTTTTTTTTTTTTCTTTTCTTTTCTTTTTCCTCACCTTGTACTTGCCTGGGTGTCTTGTGTTTGCATATCTTCTAAACTGAATCCATCACTACTGCAGAAAGTAAAGCTTTTGTAAAATAGTAGAGTTTTGCAAGGAAGTTCTTTTTACAACTTTTCTATATAAACATCATGATATTTGTCAGAAAAAATTAATACAGGAAACTGAGTGAGCAAGTCTACTGAAAAAGAACAAAGTAAACATTAGGCTTCTTCATCTTGGAAGCATGATTTAAACAGTGACCAGTATTTGTTTCATAAATATTTATTGAGTACCTTTTATACTTCAGATCCTGTAAGGGTTTTGATATAGAACAGTGAACAAAGGAAAACAATTTCTGTTCTCATGGAGCTTACATTCAAGTATCAGTAGAAAGTATGACATTACTAGTCAAGGTTTAGAAGGCTTAAAGTGTATATAATTGGGAACAAGGGTATTTGAGAAGAAAAGAATACAAATTTACGAATACAAAATTGGACATATAACTATTTAGAACAAAAAGAAATTCACAAAATTAAAAAAAATTAAATCTGGTACATGCCACAGGCATTATAAAATTCAGAAAAGTAATAACAAATTACTTCTACTAATAAACTGACATAACAATATAATACTTTTTTCCTAAAATGTTAGTTGTACATTTTTATAGCTTCTTCATACATCTTTGACTTTATACCATTTTCTGTAGAGAGTACAGAAAGAAAAAAAAAAAAAAAAAAACAGCAACAACATAGGCTTTTTGTCTACATGATTGAAATACTTATTAGTTATAGTTTAGAAAAGTTCCAGTTTTGCAACTCACTGAGAAATGTAATGTTGAAGTGCAATTTATTATAAAAGCATGAAAAATACATGATTCTTTACACTGACATACTCTATGGTATACCTACAGGTTTGTTCTCTAAAAAATTAAGAATTCTAATCATTTATATATCATGCAAATGCATTTATAGTAATAGAATTTCTTCACTGAATAAGCAGAAGGGAGAACTGAGTCTTCTCCTTAAATATTTCCCTGTTTCTCCTCCATAGCCCACATATTTCTAGTGTCTAGTACTGTAGGACTCATTCATCTCACAATATGACTCCAAACCATGCACTATTGGAGACCAGCACTAACTTAACCCTTCATGGAAGGCAATGTGAACCACATACATAAATCTCATTAAGCCTAAACTAAATGTATCTCCAATGTAATTTCCACTTAATTGAATTCACCCTTAATTGAATTGGATTCTGGGCCAGGAGGGGACATGTGCTCAAAGGAAAGTCAGGGTGGAAACAGGCAGTTGTCTTATGCAATTGTGGCTAAAATTGTCTTTTGCCAATTTTACAAAAGCATTGCTAGAGCTCTTCTTGGAGCTTTGGAAGAGGCTTGAGCAAGAGAGAGGCTCCAGGATTTCAGCTACATTAGATTTACAGTAATTCTGTTTCTGTGGTCACAAATGAATTGAACAAAACTGTTTTACTTCTCTAGAGATGGTATTTTCAGAGACACAGTGTTAATCTTACCTATTCAAGGTAAACACAGTCATATCAAGGTTAACAGTATCATTGAGTTAACTTAGCATTTTGCTGTGGGGAACTCTCAGGAAGTGATTGTATATGACTCTCTTTCATGAGAGGAATATGGATCCAGCATTATCCTCCATCCGAAGCCTCCACTGGGGTAACGCCCCACTTGGTTCTTATTGTCATATATTTGCACCCACTGTTGCTAGGTATGGTGTCCAAGTTTATTCTACATTCTCTATCTGAAACTGCTCCAAACCTGGTGGCTCTCTTTCAGTCACTTTCAAGGTTCCCTCAAATGTTGTAGAAATAATTCAGGTATTTCCCTTTTCCACAGAGGGAGGTGCTGACCCTAATATGCTGCCTGAGGGTCTGCTCACCATTCCCATCTCTCAGCACTTGCAATTCCATTGCTTTATCATCTCAATTGAAGAAGAAGTTGTCTAAGATGCTAGTAAGTCTTTATAGTCTGCTCTGAGATATTTTCTGTGCTTTTGGATTCCCATTCACGTCTTAGAGTTTCTAATACCTTTGCTCCTCTAATTCCTGGCCCAGAAGTTGGGGCACTGAGTCCTCATCTCCACTTAGTTTTACTATTCAGATCAACCTTCTTTCAGAAGCAAGTCAAACTTTTATCTCCCTTTAAAATAGATCTAATATTTAGGAAGAATCCTACATTTTTTCCAAGTCTGCCTATGTCTAACAGTTAAGATTTAAGAAATTAAAAATCAATTTTTCTGTGAATCATCTACTTTTGTAATTGAAAGCTCTTATTTCAGGATATGTTTCTCTGCCATTAATTAAAAAGTATATGTGGGCAACTCAGTGGATTTCTCTTTCTGGACATTAAATACTTTTCCACTTAGGTGATGAATGACACTGGAGCAATTAGTGAGGTATCTTGGGACCATAAAACAGTGTAGCCACAAAAATGTCTCTACTTAAAATTTCCAAGCCTTATCCTGTTAAGACTAAAAGTGATGAAAATGAGCAATTTTACCAAATGCTAATATGTTATATTTTGTACAAAGAGATATCTTTTAAAATATTTCAACAAATGAAACCGTGGAGATATATTTAAAATGTGTAACATAAAATACTCCTTCAACTAGAGTTGTTTTATCAAAATTAAAATAGCTTTGTTATTACTGTAAAGTCATTTCATATTTATTTTTAAAACCTCATAATAAATTGCATTTAAAATTGCCTATACTGAAAGATAATGCTAGTTAATATTCTTATTCAAAACTTAAAGAATTGCTTATTCCAAGAGCTAGTATAGGCAGAAAATTAAAATAAATATACAAGTTCTTAACAGAGGTTTACAGATGAAAGTAATGGGTCTATAAATGGGAAATGGAATCTATTTTTCCATAGGTAATAGCTGTTATGACTTTCCTTCAGCTTCTATTGACTGTGTAGTCTTATGCTGACCCACAGTCAGCGTAAAATGGTTAATCAGCAAAACTCTGAGGATAACTTGAACTGGCAATTGCCCCAAATTTCAGGGTAGTTATTATAACTCTTCCACTGTCTCAGGCAAAGATAAAAGGAAGAGAGAAAGTATGAGGACAATGCATTGAGATATGAAAGAAAAAATCCTGGGAAACCTGGCAGTGATCTTGCGTCACTTTGGGAAATATATTTTGGAGGACAAGCATTTTCATATTTCAGTGTTACACAAATCTCCAGAGAAGTAGCAAATTAGGAAAGGCAGTAAATTGAGCTTTAGCAAGAGAGTTGATATCAACTCTGAACTCAAAGTTTGAATTTGAACAGTTGCAAAAAACAGCATTGAGAAAACATCTCTCACACATTCATATTTGTTGTTGCTCAATCACTAAGTCATGTCTGACTCTTTGCAACCCCATGGACTAGAGCACACCAGGCTTCCCTGTCCTTCACTATCTGCCGAAGTTTGTTCAAACTCATGTGCATTAAGTTGGTGATGCCATACAAGCATCACATCCTCTGTCTCCCTCTTCTCCTCTTGCCCTCAATCTTTCTCAGCATAGGGGTCTTTTCCAATGAGTGGTATTTCACATCAGGTTGCCAAAGTCCTGGAGCTTCAACTTCAGCTTCAGTCCTTCCAATGAATATTCAAGGTTGATTTCCTTTAGGATTGACTGGTTTGATCTCTTAGCTGTCCAAGGGGCTCTCAAGAGTCTTCTCCAACACCACAATTCGAAAGCATCAATTCTTCAGCACTCAGCCTTTTCATGGCCTAACATTCACCTCCACATATGACTACTGGAAAGATCATATAAAAGCCCAGAAACATAAATACACCTACTCCAAAATAGTCTATAATAACATATGTGATAACAAACCAAGTCTTGTTGTTATGATAGTTAAGAATCAGCAAGGCAGGACATCAAATAATCCTTTTAACTTCAACCAGTTTTGGGTGCTAAAAGCTCCTTATGTAAACTTAAAATCAGTATCACATACTATGAAACATTTATAGGATAAAAAACGTAGGATAAATGAAAAATGTATAAGTAAACTTCAGAGAATAATGCATAGAAGATAGGTATGACAACATTTTTGTGGAAAATATCAGAAAGAAAGTATTACTTGAACAGGACTTGAGAGTTGGAGAGGACTGATAACTAAAATAGATTAGAAGTGTTTAAAAGCAGAAATTACAAAAATTAAATTGTACAGGTGAATGTACTGTGTTGTGAAATAAAAGATACATGACAGATAATGAGAAAGATAAGAAAGATGAGTCAATAAATTTTTGTATAGTAAAAGAAATTAGTGTTGGGTCAGGATTTTACTCTTAGACCTGATCCTAACTTTCTGGTTGTTGTTAGGCAAATCTCTTGTCTGTACCTCATTTTCTTTCTTTGTAAAATTATGTTAAACATGGAATTTCTAAAATTTGATGTACATGATAATAAAAACTAAAATGTATTAAATATTCTATGAGCATCCATTTCACACCTGCAATTTTATGAGGCAAACTGTTATTATTCTCATTTTGAATATAACAAAATTGATCATTGAAAAAATTATTCTAGCTTATTTTGTAGCTAGTTGACTAGGAAAAAATTGGGGGAAATAGAAAATTTTAAGGAAAATGAGTCAGGGTACTGTGTATAGGAACCAGTATATAATGCTGGAAATTTTGTAGGGAAGCAATCCATTAAGGAAATCAGAAGGAGATCAAACCAGACAATCCTTAAGGAAATCAATCCTAAATATTCATTAGAAGCACTGATGCTGAAGCTCCAATACTTTGGGCACCTGATGTGAAGAACCAAAAAGGTCTCTTCTTTTCATTGGAAAAGACCCTGGTTCTGGGAAACATGGAAGGCAGGAAGAGATGGGGATGACAGAGGATGAGATGATGGGATGGCATCACTGACTCAATGGACATGAGTTTGAGCAAGTTCTGGGAGCTGATGGACAAGGAAGACTGGCTTGTTGCAGTCCTTGGAGTCACAAAGAGTTGGACACAACTGAGAGACTGAACTGAATCCATTAAGAGCATATTCTAGAAATCAATTTATGAATTGATATGAGATTAGAATTAAAAGTTAAAGGAAGGAACACAGAAGAAAGAATTAGCTTAGGAGACATTTCAATGAGTATTACTGAAAAATAGTTATGGATGTAAAAAAGTCTTCTTTTTTTGGAGTCAGGAATACCTAAATGCTGACATTTTCTCTCTGGGTCTTCAAACTTAGTTTCCTCACTTGTAAAATAAGAGTCAGAATACCCACCATGTCACTAATTTGAAGACTGAAATTAGATATCATACAGTGTGTCAGTGTTGAATTTCTTAATTGCTAACTTATTAACATCATGTGATGACAGGTTTGGAGTTTTCATCAAAGCATATTATTGAGTTACTAATGATACCACTTGTTATGTATCAGATCAGATCAGATAAGTCGCTCAGTCGTGTCTGACTCTTTGCGACCCCATGAACCGCAGCACGCCAGGCCTCCCTGTCCATCACCAGCTCCCGGAGGTCACTCAGACTCACACCCATCAAGTCAGTGATGCCATCCAGCCATCTCATCCTCTGTCATCCCCTTCTCCTCCTGCCCTCAATCCCTCCCAGCGTCAGAGTCTTCTCCAATGAGTCAACTCTTCGCATGAGGTGGCCAAAATACTGGAGTTTCAGCTTTAGCATCATTCCTTCCAAAGAAATCCCAGGGCTGATCTCCTTCAGAATGGACTGGTTGGATCTCCTTGCAGTCCAAGGGACTCTCAAGAGTCTTCTCCAACACCACAGTTCAAAAGCATCAATTCTTTGGCGCTCAGCCTTCTTCACAGTCCAACTCTCACATCCATACATGACCACAGGAAAGACCATAGCCTTGACTAGGCGAACCTTTGTTGGTAAAGTAATGTCTCTGCTTTTGAATATGCTATCTAGGTTGGTCATAACTTTCCTTCCAAGGAGTAAGTGTCTTAATTTCATGGCTGCAGTCACCATCTGCAGTGATTTTGGAGCCCAGAAAAACAAAGTCTGACACTGTTTCCACTGTTTCCCCATCTATTTCCCATGTAGTGATGGGACCAGATGCCATGATCTTCGTTTTCTGAATGTTGAGCTTTAAGCCAACATTTTCACTCTCCACTTTCACTTTCATCAAGAGACTTTTTAGCCCCTCTTCACTTTCTGCCCTAAGAGTGGTGTCATCTGCATATCTGAGGTTATTGATATTTCTCCCGGCAATCTTGATTCCAGCTTGTGTTTCTTCCAGTCCAGCATTTCTCATGATGTACTCTGCATATAAGTTAAATAAACATGATGACAATATGCAGCCTTGATGTACTCCTTTTCCTATTTGGAACCAGTCTGTTGTTCCATGACCAGTTCTAACTCTTGCTTCCTGACCTGCATACAGATTTCTCAAGAGGCAGATCAGGTGGTCTGGTATTCCCATCTCTCTCAGAATTTTCCACAGTTTATTGTGATCTACACAGTCAAAGGCTTTGGCATAGTCAATAAAGCAGAAATAGATGTCTTTCTGGAACTCTTTTGCTTTTTCGATGATCCAGCGGATGTTGGCAATTTGATCTCTGGTTCCTCTCCCTTTTCCTCTCACATGTATAGTATCAACAATAAACATTTACTGAGCATCTCTTGTAAGTAGTCTACTGCTAACTTTGGGAAAATACAAATAAGCATGTGATGCTGATGCTTTGTATTAATGTTTCACAATCCTTTAGCAAAGAGAAAAAAAGTAGGACTTCCCTGGTGGCTCAGCGGTAAAGAGACCACCTGCCAATGCAGGAGACATGGATTTGATCCCTAATCAAGGAACATGCCACGGAGCAACTAAGCTCATGTGCCACAACTGTTGAGCTTGGTGCTCTAGCGCCCAGGAGCCACAACTACTGAAGCCCATATGCCCATGCTCTGCAACAAGAGAAGCCGCTGCAATGAAAAGACCACATGCTGCAACTAGACAGCACTTTCTGCTGCAACTTCCTCACCACAAGGAAGGTAAAGCCCAGGCAGCAACAAAGATCCAGCACAACTAAAAGTAAATAAAATGAAAGAACAAAAAGAAAAGTACATAAAGAGAAAACCAAAAGTCAAGGCAATAAGAGAATTACAGAGTACAATACGGATTGAAAAATTAGGAAGCTTATTTCTGGCTAAGGGATGAGAAGCATAAAACTATGATCTCACTCTTAGAAAACAAGTAGAATTTCAACATACAGACTTGGGATCATACCACGTTTTTGGACTAGAGTGAAAAAAGGATACGTTATTAGGAAAAGAGCAAGAATACTCTGGTTAAGGTGGTAAGTGTATACTGGGAGAATAATAGAGGAAAAGTTATATATGGTTTACAGATGATTTTGAGTGATAGGCCAGCACTGAATTTTATTCTTTAAGAAGCAGGGAGGAAGGTGATGTTTTTGAAAACAAAATGACACAATGAAATTGGTGATGTAAAGAGATTACCAAACTAAAAAATTGTAGTACTGGGGCATGGTAATACAATAACCGATGGATTCAAGAGTAAAAGAAATGTGTCTATTTTTACCCATATACTTTAAAACAGGGATCCTTTATTTGAGGAATAATTCACCCCTCATACCTCTGTTCTCTCTAAAGATTGATCTGGTTTCTCCTTTATGACCAATTGTTTCTAAGGGTAAACCCAGAGTCCCAGAGGACTTCTAAGGAAGAGTGAAGTTTACAAAGAAAACTAGGGGTCTGGTGAGATAGGTGCAAGTGAGTTTTTGTGGATAGTATTTTGTTAAGTGGGGATTTTTCTTTCTTTTTTTTTTTTTCCTGGAAGCTTAGGCCACCAATGTCCTCTACTGTTCTAAAAACATGTTATTCTGATGAGCACAGACATAGAAGGATCATAGATGAATTTCTCAGAAATTCTAGGTTCAAGTCCTATCTTTCAGTAGTTCTGTAATAATCGACAGGCTGCATAATTTCTCTATACTCTGATATTATCATCTTTACAACAGGGATAATGACTTTCCTGGTGGTCCAGTGATTAAGACTCCATGCCTTCAATGCAGGGGGGCTGGGTTGGATTCCTGGTTGAGTAACTAGTTCCCACATGCTGAAATGAAGAACAAAGATCCTGCAACTAAGACCCAATGCAGCCAAATAAATAAATATTTTTTAAAAAATAAAACAAAATGGGGATAATAATATTTCATAGGGATATTGTGAAGCCTGAATGACAAAATGCACTGAATCACAGTAAATATTACATGATATTTAGCTCATTAGTATCAATTATTTTTAGGTCTAATTCATTGTAATAGCTCAAGAGTATCTTAATTATAAGTCAGACCAGAATGTTTAGCAGAAGAACTAAAAAAGTTGAGGGGAAAAAAAAAATAGTGACGGGGTGAGACAGTAAGATAATATGGAAAAAATTTTAAAGAATAATCGCCCTTGAGCTCAGAGAACTGGAAAAACAAAAGCCTGTGGGGCCAGTCCTACAAATCTACTAGTCCTAAAATCAGTGAAAGTAAAAACATGTTATTGGAATAAGTGCTTTGAAATTGAGCCATAGATATGGAGGTACTGTAGGATGTAGCATCGTCAGTTTGCTGGAAAATTAAATAGAAATGACAGAGGGTGGAAGAGTTTTGAATAATACCAAGATATATAGAATGCACTAAGAAAAAGCAGAAAAGAAAAAAATGAGGCCAGAGGATTAAATGAAAATAAAAAATATACTATTTTAAAAGTTCAAATTAAAAAAAAAAAAAAAACTTCTGTGGTGATTTACGTGGACTTAATGTTCATAGGTTCAGGGAAATGGGGATTGAAAGTAAAAAATAAAATGGAAATTACAAGGCTAATGTTGTCCCTTAAATAATGTGAATCATGTGAAACAAAGTCAGATATGGAAGAATATGTGGCTAATGGATAATAAGAAATAGAGGTCCAATCATCTTTGCAAAATAAAGTAGGCAGAATTTTGATTTAATGAGTAGCATTTAAAAGTATTTTATGTGTGTGGAATAAGCTGGAAAAAATGGAAAGAAAATTCCCACTAGGTTAGAGCTTGTTCGTTACTGAGTACCATGAATTTTCAGCGGGCAAGATCCACATGATTGTCTGTTTTACAGTCCTGGCTAATAAAGGAGAAAGTAGATTCAGGGGTAATTCAAGGTTCAGAATGGGTTCCCTCTGAGTTAAACTGTGAGGCAGTCTTAGGGAGTAACAAATATAGCATGAAAATAAGTGTTCACAGAGGCAACTTGGCAGCCAAATAGTCTCTAGAATGGGTCTTACTTCTTTCAAAATAGAACCAGACAATATCTTGGCAGCATATACTATAGTGGTGGCCTCATGCTTTATAAGCAACTTGGTTGTTTCTTAAAGTTGGCTTTAAGCCTGAAGAGAATATGCATTTCAAGTCTAAGGGGGAACCAATAGCAGAAGGACTATAACAATTAAATCCAGGTTTACCCCTCTGCTAACCTGTTTAGCTGTCTCAGCCTCACAGTCTGAATTTGGCAAGGGAGCTGTCTCAGTCTGCTCCTCCTTCCTGGCAAGGCAGCCATCTGGCCAATTGCACCTGTTTCCAGCAGCCCTACTACTCCCAAGAGCCCTATGTTGGTTTAAATGAAGTGGGAGCTAATGGGACTTGAATTACACATGGAATGGGATGGAAATGTGTGAAAAGGAGGGCTAAGCAAAGCCAATTAGCTAACCTGGAATGGACAAACTAAACTGAGTAATTGGAAAGAATGGCAGAACAAGGTTAGACAAAATAGCAACCAAGATGATGAATGTACTTGAGGAAAAGAAGCAGACAAGTTCCTGGTCTAGGGGGAAAAAACAAAACTCCATCTGCCTATTGAAGTGGCTCTAGCTTCTCATTCATATTAAAGATAATTCTGAACTATGCTCCAGCAGCACTGCTGAAAGAAATTGCTTCAGGGAACAGGCTTTGTCTCTCCTAACCTCAACTTGATGACTTGTGGTACATAATGAGTGCTGTGGTGCTGTCAGAGGAGCTGAATCTGCACTTAGAAAAGCTTAAATTGAAAGTAGAATGAGCCCTTCAAAATAACATATCTTTTCTCCTTGCAGAAACAATGATGACATTTTAATGTAAAAATTGCTGAAATGGTGTAGATGTGAATTCTGCTTCATTTTATATAGCATTTTGGACTTTTTCAATCTCCTCCCATTACTTACTGTTTCAACTATACCTACTGCTCCACCCACTCGTTGTGCAAGTTCATATAGCAAAATATATGTCACAGGATTAAAATTCCTTTTGTTTTCTATACTGAAAATCCTGAAGATTTTATGACATGGTTATGTACCATATATGATATATAAACTATGAGAATTTGTGAAATTTCATAACCTTATAATAGCTTCAACTGTAAAATAATTAACCTTGAATTGAAAGTGTTAGTTGCTCAGTCATGTCCTACTTTTTGCAACCCCATGGACTGTGACCTGACGGGCTCGTCTGTCCATGGGATTCTCCAGGCAAGAATACTGGAGTGGGTATCCATTCCCTTCTCCAGGGGATCTTTCCAACCCAGGAATTGAACCCAGGTCTCCCACATTGCAGGCAGATTCTTTATCATTTGAGCCACCAGTAAAACCCATTATAATTAACCTTAGATGCCCAGAATATTAAGACAGAAACCTTTTGAAATTACTTGCCCAGAAATAAATCAGCAAAAAAATAGTATATTGAAATTCTGTGCACGTGAGTACATGTATGTGTGTTTAACTATCTAACTCATTGCAATTTTTTTCCTCAGAACTAACAAGTTACCAAAGCATACCTACATGTCTTAAATTTAAATTATTTTTATTAATCAACATGTCTCAGAGCTAAACATTTCAGAAAACAATATGGGAAACTATTTTCTATGATTTCAAAGTTATATAATAAATCCACATGTGCCCCTATATATACTGAGCTTTGCTTCTTCATGAAAGGCCAAGGAAAAAGTGAATACATGTTTTTAGAAAAGCTCAGTTGTAGTAAAATATAGACATTTTTCCTATTTTCAAACATTTTCTGTCCCCACTTATTTACTCCATAATTAAATAAAAACACTTGGGCATTTATCAAAATTAATCCTTTTGGTATAAGAATTTGAAAAGGATAAGTTTCAGTGTATGTTTATGTGTGTGTGTGTGTTTAATGCCAGACACTGCAGATTATGAAGTAGGTGATATTATGTCTATCTTAACATTATATTTCTATAATTCAAGTCTTTTTCTAAAGATTTTCATGTGGGTACCGTGGTGCCATATGATAAAACTCATATTAACGAAAAGTTGTCTCTTGTGGGTAGTTTGAGATATACAGGTTTTGCTTTGTTTTTTCTTTCATATGAACTCCTGAAATACATTTTATATGTAATGAAAAAAGAGAGCTATTAAAGTTTATGAAAAACGACTGTAATCAAGAAAAACTTTTTTGACTTTAGAATCTTCCACCTAGAGATTATCTTTCCTTTATCTTATCTGGCCTATCATTCTTACACACACACACACAAAATTGCTAAATTGTCATTGCGTTTCCAGTGGCTCAGAGGGTAAAGAATCTGCTTGCAATACAGGAGACCAGGGTTCGAACCCAGGGTCAGGGAAGGTCCCCAGAGAATGAGATGGTAACTTATTCCAGTATTCTTGCCTGGACAATTCCATGAACAAAGGAGCCTGGCAGACTGTAGTCCACGGGGTCACAAAGAGTCAGACATGACTGAGTGACTAACACACACTTCCTTTTTTAAATTGGCCAAATGTGTTTCTCTTATCAGTGACTTATAAAAAGAAGGTGTTGATTTAGAAATGAGAGCAGCCACCTAAGAAGAATTTCATTTATTCACTTTAAAGATCTCAAAATAAGCCTACTCTATCTAGGATGTTCTGTATAAGGAAATAAAATGAGATTAACTGGGCTAAATGCCAAGAGAAAGTGGTAATTAGACAAGCCCAGAAGTGCCAAACCTTCTACACTACCAGAAAAAATGAAGAGACACTAAAAAGGCAACATGAACACTACACTCAAATATCACACTTTTTTCAAGATTCAAAGATTTCATTAACTTTAGGGAGAATTTAGCTTAAAACCATGTAATAAAACAGTTGTTTAAAGATTTAAATTCAGGCTTGAAAGAACTCAATGTAGATGTGTAGGTTAATCAGGATACATACTTAAATTCAGAACGAAATGAATTTTCTTTGTAAATTCTCACTTATTTTCTGCAACTCACCTCTCCTTTGTATTTGTAGATTTGAAATGCCCTCCCTTTAACTATTAGGAGAGATGAATTCTGTGACATTAATGAAAGAATTTGTAGAATTTGAACTTCACAAAAGCATATCATGATTATCATCATCTTCATATTTCAAAAACTTCTTCCAGAGACAAATAGGGCCTCGAAATAGAAGCAAAATGTGACAAAGGATTGGCTGACTTGCAAATGAATTGAGGAATTGTTTTAGAGAAACAGCTGTATATCTATCGGCATATCATGCTATTTCAAGCACAGGATTGGCTTGAAAACAGTGTACAGAATTTAAAAATTAACTGCAGTAGTGCCAATCCTACTTTTGTCAGTGAGGAAGGAGGGCAAGGTGGATATATTTAGTAGTGTTGCATAGAAAGCTTCATTGCTTCCATGTCTCCTGGTAACTGTGCACACCTTTCATTCTCATTCTTCAAGAAAATAGAGACATTACAAACATATCTTCCTCTATTGTTCCACCAAAACTGATAGTAATAATAATGAAGATGATGACCTTGATACCACAAAAAGAAAAAAAAAGCCACTAGTACACTAGTAGACATGGATGGAGACACAAGTTAGTAGAGAGTGGCTACATCGCAGACCCAGAGCCAACATTTTGTAAAGCATATGTGAGGGTACCAAAGCTGATGCCCCAAAAAACTAAGAACTACTTCATTAAGTGCAGTGGTTAAGTGTTGTTGTCAGTTGTTTACAACAGAGGAATTTAATACAAATTCAAATCCAGTGCACTAACTCTTTACTTCACTCTGTATAAGTATTTCATAATCTCCCTCAACAAAATGTTGCCATATCCATAAGGTCTTAACTTAGATACCTTTAATCTCTGTTACTAAATATACCTCATCTAGTAAAACCAATGCAACCATTATAGTTAAGTTTCTAGTTTCCAGTGTAAGAAAAATACAAGGAAAGAGTACCCCTTTTCAAGTTGTCTTTCAAAGCTTATATTCATTTCCTATGGAACATTACAAAAAAAATCCAGAACTCTTTTCAACTGAAGATATAAAAACATTGTAGTCAAGAGTGTGGTGATACAGCATATTTTAGAAGCCAAAGGTGGTATCGGTCCCCACCTTTGGCATATCTAGATATATTTCACAGCCACAAAGATGTTAAGTATACAGGTACCATTTTTTTCCACTCCAGTTTACCATTAGGCAATTTCTTAGTCATGCTCTCTAGCCAGAGATGTCTCTGATGTCACAGAATGAAAAGCATAATTACCAATAAACTCTTCATTGATAATATCATCAACTTGTATTGCTTCTAACCACTGAAGACAATTTCATTAAATCCCAATCCTCCTTTTGAACTAGGTCTTTTTCATAACCAATCCACTGATAAATGAAGCCTCACATTGTTTAGGAAACTGTGCTTGTCATGAAGCCTACATTTGTCAGACCATCCCCCCAGAGAATCCTATTCATCAGGCCTTGTCAAGTTGCATTGCTCAGCCTCATTAATGCCACCTCACAGGCTGCAAAACTACATCCCGCCCAGAACTGCCTGATAGACCGCTCCTCCCTGCACAGACTCCTAAGGGGCCCTTTGAGTAATGCTTTATTGAGAGCTTCAGTGAAGGAAACAGCACCTTAATGAAAGACACGCACCAGAGCGTAATTAACTATTACTGCAGCCCATTGCTGTTGGCATCAATACTTCCCTCAAAAAATGTGTCACCTATAAGAATGATGACTAACGTTTCTTAAGGGAAAGCACAAATGATGAGAGAAACTAAAATTAGAGGAGGGGTGATTTCAAAAACTGTTTTGTAGAAATGGTTTAGATAATGTTGACTAAAAGAGGAACCAGTCCTCACTCTCTCAGCTGATATAGTTAGATTAAGAAAAACACCCTCAGGAGAACAGAAAAAGTCAGAACAAAGGCCAGAGATTATCAAGAAAACCATTTAGCACAGGAGGTAAATGTTTATTTGAATTGTGACAAACACTGTCAGTAGAAGATCAAGATTTGGTAGATTTAAGCTCTTTGTCATTGCAAATACTCTAAACACAGGGTTTGAATGGAAGATCACTTAAGAGACACAGTGTATCTTTGAATTAAAAGTGACAGGAATGAAAAGCAGAGATTGATGACAACTGTGCTCTTTACAGCACTCTCCCTTGTTCTTATTTTCCTAATGTCAGCCTCTTCGAAAGAATTAAAATAAATGAAAAGATTATTTATTTACACCTGCTTTAAAATGCTACACATACACACAAACACACACAGGCTCTCCATTCATCATTATTCCACAATTATATGCAGCTTCTGCTCTGGTCTAATTGCCTTTGCAGAACAACAAGAGAAGTAAATGACTTTTTTTTTTTTTTTTACTAAGCTGTAAATCAAATTCCTTTTAGCGACAGTGGCATCTGTGGGTGTAGAGGCCCCTTTAGCAAGACACTGTCCAATTATGAACAAACATTGCTGTTATCCCCCAAGGGAAACAGAATTCAGAGGATCTGTGAGACAGCACTTGGCAGATAATCTGGTGCTTTGGTTACTTTCGACATTACAATATTTATTAGTGCTAATAGTGGTAAGGTGTATTCCTGCCCAGGTGGAGTGTAAAAGCGCAGCTTTAAAAAACTGAGTGCTAAGTCTGAATAAAGCAGTGTATCTAGTCAAGTTCTCTCAAAAAATCTATAATTTTCTGGAAAAGCCATGTTGTCAGATTTTCTTCATAATATATGGATGGATATTACTTTTATCCCTAGTTTTAGGAACTGATTTTTTTTACTCCTAAAAATGCTTTCCACTGAATATTTATACTCACCCACAATCTCTCATTAAAAGTCCAAAACCTAAGAGCTCCCAAATCTTAAAATTTATGTTACTTTATCTGGTCGTAAACTCTGCTCTAACTTGAACCAAACAGCAGTGAGACATCACATGAACTTATATGAAGATATTCATATTCTTTATTTTTCCACTTAGAGTGAATATTGATATACTGCATTCCAATGTCTTTGAGCATTGCACTCTGACTCAGGCTTAGAAGAGGTATTATTTCCAATATATAGTAAATGCCTTGCAGTATCTTTGTCACGTTGGAAATGTACTTGGTTCTGAAATATTTGTGCCCAAGGAATTCACTGATTGTATAATGTATTCTAGCCTTATTTATCATCTAATTCTGATTTTTCCTATAATTATATGGAGGGTTTTGTTATTTCTGTTTTGTATTTTGGTTTTTCTTTTTCTTAACAAAGACCTCTTTTGCCTTTTCAATTCTTTCCAGATCCATTCCCTACCTAAAGAAGCCTCAGTCTAGCCTTTAGAAATATTCTATGAAGATTTTTGAAAGATTAACTACAGAAATTCTGAAAAAAAAACTAAATGGACCTGGACCTGAGATCCTTCATAAAGCCAAGAGCTGCCTGTTTCATAAAAACAAGATTAGTCATGTTTTATCCACCACTGACTAAAGAAACTACAAGAAATATTGCTACCTGCCAGAGACTAAGGGTAGAAATAGTTACACACCAGAAATTTAAATTCAAGCTTGTCATGCATAAGTTCACATTACACTAGCCATGGTTTGGAATGCCAATCTAAGAAATCATTACAAATATGAATGCTGGTCCAAACCATTTCTATTCGTTTTTATTGTTGTGTAACAAATTACCCTGGTCCCATCACTGCATGGGAAATAGATGGGGAAACAGTGGAAACAGTGTCAGACTTTGTTTTTCTGGGCTCCAAAATCACTGCAGATGGTGACTGCAGCCATGAAATTAAAAGACGCTTACTCCTTGGAAGGAAAGTTATGAGCAACCTAGATAGCATATTCAAAAGCAGAGACATTACTTTACCAACAAAGGTTCGCCTAGTCAAGGCTATGGTCTTTCCTGTGGTCATGTATGGATGTGAGAGCTGGACTGTGAGGAAGGCTGAACGCCGAAGAATTGATGCTTTTGAACTGTGGTGTTGGAGAAGACTCTTGAGAGTCCCTTGGACTGCAAGCAGATCCAACCAGTCCATTCTGAAGGAGATCAATCCTGGAATTTCTTTGGAAGGAATGATGCTAAAGCTGAAACTCCAGTATTTTGGCCACCTCATGCGAAGAGTTGACTCATTGGAGAAGACTCTGATGCTGGGAGGGATTGAGGGCAGGAGGAGAAGGGGACGACAGAGGATGAGATGGCTGGATGGCATCACTGACTCGATGGATGCGAGTCTGAGTGACCTCCGGGAGCTGGTGATGGACAGGGAGGCCTGCGTGCTGCGGTTCATGGGGTCGCAAAGAGTCGGACACGACTGAGCGACTGATCTGATCTGATCTGATCTGAACAAATTACCACCAACCAGAAGGAAATGGCAAACCCCTCCAGTATTGTTGCCTGGAAATCCCATGGAAAAGGAGCCTGGTGGGCTACAGTCCATGGGGTAGCAAAGAGTCAGATACATCTTTGCAACTAAACAGCAGCAAAAGTGGCTTACAACAATTCTTATTTATTAACTCACAGTGCCCTAGGCTAAAAGACCTGGGAGATCAAGCTCTGTTCTCTGCTTTGGGTCATACAAGGTCAAAATCAAAGTGTCAGCTGGACTGAGCTCTTATCTGGACATCCTGAGGAAAAATCTGCTTTGAGGTTCACTCAAGCTGTTGGCAGAATTAAGTTCCTTGTCAGTGTAGAGTTGAGGTACTTGTTCCTTTTCTATCTTTAATTACGTCTGAAAATTTTCTTTGCCAATATGTCAGTCAGTGTTCAAATAGAGAAACAGAAGAAGAGATGTATATTAAGGGATTTATTGCAAGGAATTGGCATATATGAATCCCTAGCCTAAGGATCCGCTAGGAAAAGTCTGAAATTCACTGGACACATTGGCAGGAAGGGCAGGTTGGAATGGTAGTCCACAGGCAGAATTTCCTCTGGGAAGTCTCAGTTCTCCTATTAAGGCCTTTAGACTGATTAAAGGGGAAAAAATAAAAAAATAAGGTAACAGAATAAATAAATAGGCTGAAAGTAAAAAATTTTCCAGAGAGTAAAGTAATAATATCATGTGCCAAGGTAAAATGGTTGCTATGAACTCAATTAAGAGAGATAATAGTACTTTCAGTCAAAGACTCTGAGAGTTTATTACTTTCAAAATAGACTTTACTAACAAGGAAGTTGACGCCAAAACAAAGAGTGAGATGGGAGGAGAAATGAGCAAAAAAACTGATGAAGATGTTTGTAAACTTACATAATTATTGATGGGTACTACTGTGGTTTTCCCTGTGGTCATGTATGGATGTGAGAGTCGGACTATAAAGAAAGCTGAGCCCAGAATTGATGTTTTTGAACTGTGGTATTGGAGAAGACTCTTGAGAGTCCCTTGGACTGCAAGGAGATCCAACCAGTCCATCCTAAAGGAGAGCAGTCCTGGGTGTTCATTGGAATGACTGATGTTGAAGCTAAAACTCTAATACTTTGGCCACCTGATGCGAAGAGATGACTCAATTGAAAAGACTCTGATGCTGGGAAAGATTGAGGGCAGGAGAAGAAGGGGACGACAGAGGTTGAGATGGTTGGATGGTATCACTGACTGAATGGACATGAGTTTGGGTGGATTCCGGGAGTTGGTGATGGACAGGGAGGCCTGGAGTCCTGTGGTTCACGGTGTCACAAAGAGTCAGACATGACTGAGCGACTGAACTGAACTGAACTACTTCTACTAAGAATACTAACAATAGCCAACTAGGAAGAGGCAATGGTTAATAGCCTGAAAGCAAAATACTAAAAATAAATAATGAGAAATGTGGGGAGATGGAATAAATACTACATGGTATTTCAAACAAACTATATCAACAGAAATACATCTTACAATCTTGAATGAAAAAAATTTACTCAATTTTAATGCAATATGAAGCAACATTGAATGAAAAAAGGCAAGAGGCAGGAGAATATGCACGGTGATATACCATGTAGTTTTATTTTAAAAATACCCAAAATGATACAGAACATTGATTTGGATGTATACATACAAGATACAATATTTTTAAACTGTTTTTTAATTGAAGTATTCCATAGTCACTCACACAATGTGGGATACCTGGGTTCAATCCCTGGGTCAGAAAGATCTTCTAGAGAAGGAAATGGCTAGCCACTCCAGTATTCTTGCCAGGGTAATCCCAAGGACAGAGGAGCCTGGTGGACTACAGTCTGTGGGGTTATGAAGAGTCAGACACGACTGAACAACTAACACTTTCACATACATAGGTAATTGACAATGCTGTGTTAGCTTCAGATATACAGCAAATTAAGTTATACATGCATAGATCCTTTTTCAGATTCTTTTCCATCATGCATTTTCACAAAAAAATTGAATATAGTTTCCTGTCCTGTGCAGTAGATCCTTGTTTATCTATTTTATATACAGTAGCCTTAATCCCAGTCCCCTCATTTCTCTCTCCAGTCTCCCTCCTGCTATCCCTTTTGGTAACCACAAGCTTGTTTTCCATGTCTGTGGGTCTATTTCTGTTAAATAAGTTCATTTGTACCCTTTTTTTTAATATAGATTCAACAAATAAGCAATATCATATAGTATTGGTCTTTGTCTGTCTGACTTACTTCACTTAATATGATAATGTCTAGGTCTATCCATGTTGCCACAAATGGTATTATTTCATTCTTTTTTATGGCTAAGTAATATTTTGTTAAAGGTGGGAAGAAGGAAACATACCAACTTCAGGGTACTAAGTTTATTTGGGAAGGGTGGGAAGGAAATTAAAACACAGGGGTAAGAAGTCTTTGGATTATCAGTCTTTGTGTCATTATTATTTATTTCCTAAAAAATAAAAGCTTCTCAAATATATACCAAAAATATTAAAAATTTTAAGTATAGTTCTCTGTTATTCTCTGTAATAACTTGTGTATTTGGAGGATTTATTTCTTTAAAAGAAAGAAAAATATATTGCATGTCAACAAATGAGATTAATTGGAAGGGCTCTGTAAAGTAAAATCAGAGAACTGTTGCAATTCTAATCCATGCAAGAGATGTTCTATGACAGTGGCTCTGAAAAAAAAGATTAATGAGACCTCTGAAATGTAAAGTCAAAATGACTTGATGATCAATTTTGTATGAGTGGCAAAGGAAAATATTGAATTAAGAATGATTCTAAGTTTGTTACTTGAGAAATTATTTTTGTTTTGTTTTGTTTTTATTATTTTGATTGGAGGATAATTACTTTACAGTATTGTGATATTTGAGAAATTAAATGAATGCTGATGCTTTCAATTTTATAAGACAGAAAGTTGAAAAGTCTTGATAATGTTGTCCAAAAGGTATCTAGAAATATTAATCTGAAAATATGAATCTGGATTGTAGACAGAATTTGGAATTCAGTGGATGGCTAGATAAATGGATGGATAAGTGAATGAATGGGTAGGTAAATAAAAACCTTTATATCTATATATTCATTCTTCCTTTAATCCTCAAGCTGTTTGTCTTTACTTTCTATCAACCCTAATTGCCCATACTGTTGCATTCTATATTTTATTTTATATAAAATTATTTCTTGACATTTTATGTTTCTTTTGAATTTAGTTTTTCTTACAATCTGCTTGTATGATTCTTTTGATGCTTTTAAAAGATAAAGGAGCTATGTAAAGAGCTATCATGATTTTAAAGAGCATAAACATGTATTGTATAATATAATCATAAAAGAAATCTCATAACCACAAATAGCTGAATTTTCACAATTTGACTCACTGAAGTTTCCTCACAGTTAAAATTTTGACTTAAAGCTATTATTTTCCCTTTCTACTATCTTCAATTATAGAAAACTTCCACCAGCTTGTGATTTAGAGAAATTCATTCTAACGAGGAAAGTTTATTTACCATATGGTTATTCTTCAGATTATAGTCTGTATAGATAGAAATTGATAGAAACAATTGGAGAATAAAGTCCCTTGGAAAGTTACTATTGAAGTTCATTATAAACCATGTTAAAATGCTCACATTCTCTAGAGTTGTAGGAATCCTTAAAAATCAAGCTCTACTTTCCTCTGCATGTAATTTTATTAATTTCCCTTCTCTTTAGAGTATTTCCCACATCTTTGCTGATTTGACATCTTTAGATCCTTCAAGTCTCTGTGAGTACTTACATTGCTCAGAGATGGCTTTCTCAACTTTTCAGGCAGAACTTCATCAAAGTCTTTCACAATGCTGAATAATGAATAGTAATAACCACACACTTTTGTATATGAAGCTGATACTTGTCATCACTGTTTCCGTTAGCTCTTTGGGTAGGAATTAGGGCAATGCAATTCCTCTATAGCAATGGTAACATGATTAGAAGATGATAATGACCCAACAAAGAAGCTTCCTAAATAACTAGAAATGTAATTAAGACATTTATTTTATTGATATAGTTTTTCAGGTAAAGAAAGAAGTCAAGAGAATCTACTTTTTTTTCTAATAGGGATTGATGAAGGGATAATAAGAGAGAAGTGACTGAAAAGGAAAATGATATTCTTCCTGGATAATTTAAGCAAAGTTGCTATGATAAGCATGTAATTGTTTCTCACTGTAATCTTTCACTCATTCAACACATTGATTGAGTGAGTGCTTACTATAAGTTAGGCCCTATGACAGTTTTTCATGGCAGAAAACTCAGATCAGCAACCTTAGGGTAGTATATGTTTAGTAAACTCATCTTCTCTGTTCCCTCAAAGTATTTGTCCAGTGTCTCTTAGGCTTAAAATCTAGGAATTATACACTTTAAGAAGAAATGGAGTCCTCCCTGCTTCCCTTTGAGGTGGTACAACTTTATATACTGATTGTATCCCATATATTGTATCCCAGCAGAGTGGGTCCCCAACAAGAGGCTTTCTGCCCCCCATCACTCAGAGCAATAGAACAAGGCCACATTTGGATCAGAAGCAAAGAAAAATTGTATTATTTTTTTTCAGAGGATGAAGAGGTGCCACTCTCATTCTAGAGCATGTGCTTCTTCTGATTGCAGCTGTTGGCAGGGCTGCTTTATAGGGACCTTGTGGGATGGGGCAAAGTTCTCATGGATTGGGCACAGCTGTGCTGTTCAGGACTTCCCTGGTGGCCATTGGTAAAGAACCTGTCTGCCAATGCAGGAGACTCGAGTTCAATTCCTGAGTCGGGGAGATCCCCTGGTGAAGGAGATGACAACCCACTTTAGTATTCCTGCCTGGGAGATCCCATGGACAGAGGAGCCTACTGGGCTACAGTCCATCGGGTCACAGAGTTCCATACAGCTTTGACTGAGTAAGCACACAGTGGGTGCTCACTCTCCAGATCACAGTGCAGGCACAGCATCTCTGCATGTTGCCGCCATCTTGAATCTGCACTTGGCCGCAGAGCTGAGATATGTCAGAAGCAGCTATTTTTCATGAGACACTCTAGTCTGAAGGACTGACCAGGCACAAGGTCTCTTTGCACAGCATCCTCTCAGCAAGTGAAACTAGACGAAGCACAAATGAGAAAAAGGGGGAAAAAAATGGTTACACTTTATTTTATTACAGATTTTATTTGCTGGGGATTGATAATGTATTTTGCTTTTGACAAATATGTATAACAGCCACTCCAATTTTAAGCTACACTGGTGAAAAGTAATCTCATCTTTCTCCATTGAAAACTATAATATTATTAGACATTCTTCACCATCCATCAGTCTGAGGCAACTGGTAGAGATATGAGTCTCCTAACCATCCCCTCTCCTCCTTGGTCCCAGGGGTTGAGACCTTGCTGTTTCAGACCACAGTCCACTGACTTCCAGAGTGTGTCCAAGCAGCACCTCTGCCTCAGGCTCCTTTGCTCCTTTGCTGTGGGCTCCCAAGGGGTGTCAGCATAAAGGATGGAGAATGGTAGTGAAGACCTTGAACATTTAGTCAGAGGCAGGATACATCCTCTAGAGCTGTGATTGCCATATGTGTCTTTAGGACTGAACAGCAGCCTTAAGCATTTAGGCCTTGTTTACTTCTATCTGTAGCCTTCAAGTCCACTAAATTACCATCTTACCATCACTACCCCAACCCACACCCCACCACCAAATATCTCGTAAGATGCCTCTTTTACATAAATATTCAAATACATAAAACCTCAGAATACTGGTCATAGTTTAAATATTTCTGTGGCTGTCTCTGATTAATGTATTTTCCCCCATAAACTATAAACTCAATGAAACCAAGAAATTTATCAATTTGATCACCACTATATAAAAAAGCTGGAAAAATGTTCTCATTTAGGTTCTTTTGAATAAACTAATGATTAAAACATTACAGACTATTAACTAGGCTGAAAATTTAACAAAGAGGTAATATCATATTTATTTTTCTGTCTCTTATTATCTCTAGTCTAGTCTTTTATATGAAATAGACACTTAATACATGCATAACTGAAACAAAAGGACAACAGCATTGTTTAAGTCTCCTGCTTGAGAACTTTTTAAGATCTTCTCTGTATGACAGAGCCATGGTCATTAGCAGCTGTGGGACCATATTTCTTTTTTTATAGGTCATAATTTAAAGGGAAAGATAAAGGTTTTCCTTTAATATCAAGTTCTGTATAAAGATTCTGATTTGCACAACTTGTGTCATATGATTTTCCCTGAGCCAACTTCTGTGGTCAGAAGGGTGAAATGTTGTGACTGATGGTTAAATGTACAACCAACAGAAAGAGGGCAGATGTGCTCTGATCAGGAGCTCAAAGAAAGTCATATGGAATGAGGAACAGGTCATTCCCAAGGATATAGTGCTGTTGTTCTAACAGAAACAAAAAGATGCGGAACTTCTATCATATACACCACCACCATTATTGTCATCAACAACAACCAATATTTACTGCAATTCATATGAATATACAGTAACTGGGAAAGTTGAGAGTGTGATAGAGGTGAAATAGTTCATTAATGATTTATAATCAGATAGGCTATACTTCTGGGGAAGGCAATGGCACCCCACCCCAGTACTCTTGCCTGGAAAATCCCATGGACAGAGGACCCTGGTGGGCCACTGTCCATGGGTCGCTAAGAGTCGGACACGACTGAGCGACTTCACTTTCACTTTTCACTTTTATGCATTGGAGAAGGAAATGGCAACCCACTCCAGTGTTCTTGCCTGGAGAATCCCAGGGACGGGGGAGCCTGGTGGGCTGCTGTCTATGGGGTCGCACAGAGTCGGACACGACTGAAGCGACTTAGCAGCAGCAGCAGGCTATACTTCATTAGTAAGTTAGTTAATATTCTTAATTTACTAGGGATAAATTTTTTAGGCAAAATTAGATTCCATCAGTGGCTTCAGACTTTATAGTTAATGTTTAAAATAAAGACTGAGAAAGCTGTGTCTGAAGTTGAGAGTCTTCCATTATGAGTGGTGATAAGAAGCTTGTCTCTGCTTTGATTTCAAAAAGTCATTTCACTTTGGAGTCTCAAAAAATATTGAGCTTCCCTAAAAACATTCCCCTTAAGTGAAACTACTGAGTATTTTTTAAAGGCACTTAAATAAAAACTAGTGTTTTTTTTTTTTTTCCTTTTTTTCCTTTGCTAAATGGAATCCTTACATTATGCATAATAATAAGTCTAGGTCTAAAGTGACTCATTTTAGTAGGACTACCCAGGGAATCAGATAAAATAAAAACCAAAGGGTTAGTGTTTTACAAAAACTAAATGAAAGGCCAAACATCAAAGTTTAGAATTATGTTTGAAATGATTTTTGAATGGGTTCAATATTTGCTTAATTGAGGTTCTCCCTCAGTGAACATGAGGCTCCTCATTTTTTCCCTGTTTTGCTTCACATCTGTTTTTAAAGACAATTTAGTTTTCTCTAATCCTCAAAAATCAAGATTTGCTAATCCTTCCAACAACCATTCCATTCCTCACTGCACATGAAAGCTTTTGCTCAAAAGTGAAATACACTCTTGTCTTGGTTTTAATTCATTCAACTCCACTCTCAAAACTTTATTTCTTTTTTGCCAATCTAATCTATCCATAGCTCCTTTGAATAGCTGTCACATCCTGGCACTTTTTCAATCATTTGTTTTAGAATTGCTATACTAATATTTATCCCCAATTTACCTATAACTCTAGCCTCTCTGGACATTCCATTATGCCATTATATCTCAGATTCCAAGGAGATATGTCCCCAGGTGACAGGAGTTTATTCTTCTTTTTTGCTTGTTAAGGACAACCTCTTCCAGAGGAAATTCAGTGTCTGTCTACTCTCATTACCTTTCACATCTAATTACCTCTAGCTCAATGTTTGCATTTCTACACACTAATTAATTCTCTTCTTCTCCCAGAATTAACATTGTTCAAAGGATATCATCATATGGTTGATTTATGGTGTCAAATTCTGAAATAAAAAAGGATATATTTGTAGAATGTCTTTATTTTAAAAGTCTTCGCCATTTCTACTGGCTTTTTCAATCAAGAACTATAGAGTGAATTTTGAACTGTAGTCTGCTTACATGCTAAGTCGCTTCAGTTGTGTCTGACTCTTTGCGACCCTAAGGACTATAGCCTACCAAGTTCCTCTGTCCATGGGATTCTCCAGACAAGAATACTGGAGTGGGTTGCCATGGCCTCTTCCGGGGGATCTTCCTGACCCAGGGATAGAATCTGTGTCTCTTAGGTCTGCTGTATTGGCAGGCAGGTTCTTTACCATGAGCGCCACCTGAGAAGTTATGCTAATTAGCTGTGTGTTTTGCAGCAAGGTGTCACTTTCATTTCTGTCTCTTTTTCATTTTAAAATAAGAGTAGTACGTAACTCAAGTAATCTATGAGTTTTCTTGAAGCCCCCAAAGTCAAGATATTTATTGAGAGCAATTAACACTGCGCCATAACAAATAACCCTCAAGTTTTAACAGCTTGACACAATAAAATTTTATTTCTTATTCATATCACACCTCAGTGCCACCCAGGTAATTCTTCTGGATGACTCTCTACCAAGTAACAACTCTGGGATCCAGGAATCTTCTATCTAGTCTTTGCTATCCTTCAGTTTCAACTTGGAGGTCTCTGCTGTCATTCAGTTAGCCAATGAGCAGAGATTGTAAAATCTCATGCAGTATTTTAAAAGCAGATCCCAAAATAGCATACATTAATTTGGCCACATTCCACATTCCATTGGCCAGAACTCAGTTATTTGGTCTTAAACTTACTGTAGAGGTCTTAAACTTACTTTAGCAATAACTAGGAGACGGAGCCTTTCTGTGTGTCCAAGAAGGAAAATCAAGATTTTAATGAATTTCTACCACATCCTTCAATATAATGAGACTAGTAATTTCCTTCTGTTTCTCTGCCATCCAGTTTCCCATTCTTCCTATCTCAATTTGTTTGATTAATATTCTTTATTGTTGTACAAGGATCCCAGTTTTACCATTTACTAGGACTGTGAAGAAGGCTGAGCACCGAAGAATTGATGCTTTTGAACTGTGGTGTTGGAGAAGACTCTTGAGGGTCCCTTGGACTGCAAGGAGATCCAACCGGTCCATTCTGAAGGAGATCAGCCCTGGGATTTCTTTGGAAGGAATGATGCTAAAGCTGAGACTCCAGTATTTTGGCCACCTCATGCGAAGAGTTGATTCATTGGAGAAGACTCTGATGCTGGGAGGGATTGAGGGCAGGAGGAGAAGGGGACGACAGAGGATGAGATGGCTGGATGGCATCACTGACTCGATGAATGTGAGTCTGAGTGAACTCCGAGAGCTGGTGATGGATAGGGAGGCCTGGCGTGCTGCAGTTCATGGGGTCACAAAGAGTCAGACACGACTGAGCGACTGATCTGATCTGATCTGAGCAACTTGCATGACTTCTGACCTTCAGCTTTTTTCATCTGTAACAGGTTTACCTGAGAAAAAAACTAAGCTGTCATAGATGTAGTGTGGGCTCAAAACATTTTATTTCTGCTTCCATTTTGTATTGTTCTTGTATATTAGAAATATTATCTCATCTATTAAACCTCTGCCTTATTATCTCTATAAACAACAACAACAAAAAAGCTATTATCTTCAATTATAAAGCCTATCCTATAGACATAAATCAACTTACTCTTCATTTCTGACCTTTCCTTATTTAAAACCTTATTGCTATATGATCTCTCTGTCTGCAGTGGTCCAACTTCTCTACTCTACTAGCAATATTTCACAAATATTTTACCATGAATTTTCTAGATATATAGCCAACACTGTAGATCAGGTTGTTTATCTGATTTGTTGATAGAGATAGTTAATATTCTTTTTGCTTCAATGTTTGATATTTCATTATCTCTACCATTATCCATTACCACCTATATCAGTCAGAGGAAGTTTCTTCTATGGCTTTGACTAAAGAATTACTTGAGTAATAGCAACTATTACCTAAAATGAGATTTGGGGTTTGTATCTGAACAGATGAAAATTTCCATGCATAAACTATTAAAGCTTGTAAAAAACACTTTATACTGAACCTTATAGTGACCCACTTCACATTTATATTCCAAAAAATGCAATTATATTTAAAATTCAGGGCTCTCTCTGTTAAGCTGTATGAGGTAGGACAAATGACCTCTCTGTGCTCAGTCTTCTCAACTATCAGTTTATAACCTGTGTTTCTTCTTTACCTAAAAATGATGATTTATATTATTTGTGAGAGGCTCCTCGTATTTTATAAATATCTCTCCAGTTACAGCAAAATATTTTTTTCTTTCTGCAAATCATACATACACCTGTGGTAGGTTGAATAATTTCTTCCCAAAACTTATGTCTACTCAGAAACTCAGAAATTAGGAAGAGGTAGGGAAGAATTTTTCTCTGGAATCTTCAAAAGGGGCGTAGCCTTGCTGACAACTTGATCCCTAATCTCTAGCCCTCAAAACTGTGAAAGAATTAATTTCTATTGTGTTAAGCCACCAGTACTTTCTTAGGGTAGTTCTAGGAAAATAATATAATGGCTTACAATTGTTTTTAACCATTGTAATTACTCTTTTAACTTGTTCATCTTCACCATAGTTCTAAGTTCTCCCAGTGATGTTCTTTTTCAGTAGTGTATCCCCTGTATTACTCATAACCCGGTAAGCAGAAGTCTGTTAATAGTTATTAAAATGAATGAATGAATAACTCAATTCATATTGTCTTGGCACTGTTATGCTGTGAATAACTAAACTTTTCTCATATAACAAGGAAAATATGTATTAATAGCCTCAGTCAACAATTCTCAAAATTCACCCCAATGAATCATTTTTGCCAAAGCCTTATTTATGCATAAGACAGGAATGAAAGTTTGGTGACCATCACATTTTCTTGAATGTGAATGCTTGTGTTACTGTTTTGGTGTCTCCCTCTCTTGTTATGTTTTCACTGGACTGAGTACCTATGGAAATTCTAGAAGAGGCAAACGAAAGAGCAGCATGAGAGTCAGATTTTATAAACAACATGGACAGCAGCAGCAAGGAGCATCCATGCCTACTTTTCTTCTGTTTTCAAAATCTTGCTTTACTTCTGATGAAAAAACTTATCCTATCTCAATGATTGTTCAACCCCAATACAAATCCTCATATATTGCTGAAGAAGATACTACATAATATGAAGATTTTATAACTGTATCATTTCAAGGACAGTTACATAAAACATTCTGATGTCAATTCCAGATTCTATATTGTGTGAGATTCGGGAGTAGCTATGTCCACTTTATTTCCTACAGCTATGTGGTTTCATTGGTGATTGTTATTATCATTTAGTTGCTAAGTCATGTCTGACTTTGCAACCGCATGGACTGTAGCCTACCGGGCTCCTCAGTCCATGGAATTTCCCAGGCAAGAAGACTGAAGTGGGTTGCCATTGCCTGCTGCAGGGGATCTTCATAACCCAGGGATCAAACCTGTGTCTCCTGCAATGGCAGGTGGATTCTTTACCACTGATCCACCAGGGATTCCCTCATTGATGATTACTAAGAATTTAAGTTCTTTGTGGACTGATATTGTGTTCTGTTCACTGCTGTATCCCCAGAAAATTGGAAGATTACCTGAAATGATCTATGTAACCAGTGAATATTTTTAATGAAATGTCCCTTTCCTAATTTACCATGCTGCTGATGACTCAGTGATCAGATGCTGCTTTATGTGCATTCCATGAGATAACTAGAGCAGGGTTTTCAACCTGTGCAGTTTCACTGCCAGGGAGGTTTACCATATTCTCTACTCCTCTAGCAAATTCAGCAATGAACACTCCAGCTGGAGCACTTCTTTTTCTCACTGACTCCAGTGTTCACCTGGTCACTACTCCTTCATGCTCAGACTGGGCCCTATTAGAGGTTTGATCATCACAACATTTTTCAAGAACAGGTAATTCAAGGACTAGGGTCATCTATACCACGAATTACAAAAGTTCATTAGTATAGGTAAGTACAGTTTTAACAAATTATGCATTTTCCTGTATTATTGTGAAGTATTACTTTTCTTCTGAAAAGAAAAATAAAAGTTTAGAATAGATTAAGTGTAATGTCAATTTCTTGTCTTTCTCTATCTCTCTCAACTGCTTTTAAAACTATTATCATGGCCCACAAACTTAAAGATTTGGCACAAAACTAAATCTCCCGAGGTCTTCATGAAATAAAGCTTTTCTTTCCTCAACTTGAGATTAAAAGGTTTAAGAATTAAAAAAAAGTTGGAAGGGTTAACACTGTGGTGATTTAGTCCATATCAAAGTGCAATGTTTACTTCAGCTTTTTTCCTGTTTGGCCTTCATTTGTCTTTATCGGGGCTGAAATCATACAGAGAAGTTTCCACTGCCACCCAGTAAGTCAGTAACTGCACACCCAGACACCTGAATGGAAACCCTGGCTGGGAATTCTTCCAAACCTGGGAGATAGTTAAGCTAGCTAAGAGAAAAAGCAGAGGAGCAAGAAGATTCTAAGCCAAGAGTAATTAGTAGGCTCAGAACAGCAACTTATCTTTCAGGCTTAAACCAGGAAGCTGCATTCCTAGCATAGGTGCTGAACAGGCAAGCTCTGGTCTCCACTGTTTCATTCCTATCCATGCCTGCCACTTGCTTGTCATGTGAGTTTGCACAAGCTTTGTACAGTCTGTGTGCCTCAGTTTCTGCATGCATAAGACAGGGAAAGTGGGTTGTTGAAAGGAGTAAATGTGTGAATATGTATAGAGTGTTCATACAGTGCCTAACACTAAGAACTAATTCAGTTCAGTCAGTTAGTTCAGTCGCTCAGTTGTATTCGACTCTCTGTGACCCCATGAATCACAGCACGCCAGGCCTCCCTATTCATCACCAACTTCCCGAGTTCACTCAGACTCACATCCATCGAGTCAGTGATACCATCCAGCCATCTCATCCTCTGTCATCCTCTTCTCCTCTTGCCCCCAATCCCTCCCAGCATCAGTCTTTTCTAATGAGTCAACTCTTCGCATGAGGTGGCCAAAGTACTGGAGTTTCAGCTTTAGCATCATTCCTTCCAAAGAAATCCCAGGGCTGATCTCCTTCAGAATGGACTGGTTGAATCTCTTTGCAGTCCAAGGGACTCTCAAGAGTCTTCTAATTAAGTGGTAGCTATTACTGCAGAGGTGGATGTATTAGGCCATCTTAGCATGAGCTGTAAAAGACTTATGTAAATAATTTCCCTTTTCTGAATCTGTGTTCACTATGCGATCCTCTGATAATTTGGCTTTTCTAGAGGGTCTGTAGAGATCTCTCAGTATCTAGAGAGAATCCCTCAACTATATAAAGAGAAAATGATTTAGCTGGCCATAACAGCCATTCCTCTTGAGAGTTTCATTTCTCTCTTTAGAAAATGTATGTAACACACACTTACCTAATGTTATGGATTATTAAAATCCTATAAATTTACCTCTTTTAATAGATCAGAACTTTGAGGAAAATATATGGATAATATAATTCTCTCAAAGTCACTTAACAGTTAGTGATAGAGACTTTGTTCAAGCCCAGAATTCTTCCCTTTTTTCATATACCAGGTAATGCTCCCTCTACTGTAGCAAGAGTACATCTTGTGTGGTGGTCACCAAGCTCTCTTCTATTATTAGTTGGACTAAAAGTCTAGTTGAGGGTAAAAATCTAATTAAGTGAATCCCTTATATTTGAGTTAAAGACTCCTCAGCAGAGTGGACCTGGATTGCATCCTCCTTGAGGAATGGAAAATAAATCCGTATAAAATTATTTACTTTGAGGAGTCCATGGAAAGCAGCTTCCCCTTTTGTTTGTTTCTTCTATAGTAGTTCACAAACTTCAGTGTGCACACAAGTCTCCTGGAGGACCATGATCACACCCTCGTGGCTGGACTCATCCTTAGAGTTTCTGATTCAGGAGACCTGGGCTGAAGCCTGAGGCTTTGCGTTTCTAACACTTTCTCTTGTGATGATGATGTTGCTAGCACTGGTACCGCACTTGGACTCTGTTTTAAAATCAGTGGAGTCAGTGCTCTTAAATTGTTCATGTGTGAGCTCAGTAAAGCTTAGCTGATCTGATATTAATCTTTAACTAAAATCCATTTTTTCCACCTTTGTTAAGTACTTCAGTTTTTCTTCATTAACAAAAAAGTCCTGATACAAACCAAATAGACCTTGAGTTACCCAAAGCATCATTGAAGTCATTCATTTAATGGCTTAATAATCTTCAGCAATGTAGCACAACATTTATATCCTTTTGCTCTTTCAGATTGCATTATTCATTCAGTGACTGTAAATTTTTTTTTTATTTTTATTACCTTTAAAATGACATTTTATATAAGATGCCATCTCCTGAACAACGAAATGGCAGCCCACTCCAGTATTCTTGCCTGAAGAATCCCATGGTCGAAAAAGCCTGGTGGGCTACAGTCCATGGGGATCACAAAGAGTCAGACACAACTTAGTGACTAAACGAACAAACAAACAAACAAAATATTGTTACAACATGTCTGATTAGACAAAGAATGCAAGAAAGAAATTGCATACAGGGATTTGGGGATTTTGTTTGTTTACATTACATATCTGATGGAATTTACTTTAAGGTCTTGCACTTAGTTGCTAATTCTGAAGGAAGTTCTCAGCACAGGTAAAACAATCATGAAAATAGTATTTGGAATTAAAGGACATACTTTAAAAAGCTAATCAGCAGATTTTCCTAGATAAGTTACTATTTCTGTGGCATTTTACTTATATGCAGAATTTACTGTCCATCATTATCATACTTCACCACTTCCTTCCTCCCCACAAGCAACCCAATATAGTACCAGAAAATGATGAATGGAAAAAAAGGAGTGACTTCAGATTATTAACAATAGTTATAATAAGAGCAGCAACAGTGTACATGCTGACCAAAGGCCAGCCCTGTCCTAATAAGCAGAGTTTCTCAACATTAGCCTATTGATATTTCAGGCTGGATAATTCCTTGTTGTGGCGACTGGCCTGTGCATTGCACGATGCCTCAAAGAATCCCTGACTCTACTGACTTAGATGCCAGTGACACCCTCCCAGTTGTAACAACCAAAATTGGCCCAGCTGACAGCCACTGATATAAAGTATGTAAGATTATAATCTCTGTTTCATAAAGGTGGCATTAGAAATTCAATTTGTCCAGCTTTCCACAATTCATTAGTACCAGAACAGGGATTCAAGTCCAGACCCTCAGATTTATCCAGTCTTAAAAAGTTGAATAAAATGGGAGCTGCAAACTTCTTTAGGCCAGGATAGGACAATCAGCTGTGATTAAATCCAACTTTTATAAGTGAATGTTGCCATATTTAGGCTCTAAATTGTATAGTTTAGTTTTTGCCTTAATTTTTGTTAGTCAATTTATGTTCTTGAATATAGTCCAGTGACCAGTTATAACACAAGGACTATATTAGAAGTCTTTGAATACAGTCCAAGATAAATTATAAGTCCTTGAATACAGTCCATACATCTGTTGTTATGGCAAAAACAGATGCTGTTTGCTTCTGACTAGTAACAGTAGTTAAAATAGCTACTGTACAAAGTAGGATTTTATCTGGCGAGGCTGTGTTGTTCATCAGTCCCTGGTTACTGCCTAGCTGAGGTGGGATTTATGTCTTTTTTAACTTATTAATTTATTTAGTTGGCTGTTCTGTGTCTTAGTTGTGGCACTCAGGATCTTTAATCTTCATTGTGGCATATGAGTTCTTTAGTTACAGCATGTGAACTCTTAGTTTCAGCTTGTGGGATCTAGTTCCTTGACCAGAGATCAAACCTGGGCCCCTTGCATTGGGAGCACAAAGTCTTAGCTACTGGACCATCAGGGAAGTCCAAGGATTTATGTCTTGATATGCATTTATTTTGCTGTGTATTTCCTTAGTTGGATCTTATGATATTGTTCATAGCCTCCTCTCTCCCCCCCTCCCCCTTTCTATCAGATCTGTCTCTCAGTCGTGTCCGACTCTTTGCGACCCCATGAACCGCAGCACGCCAGGCCTCCCTGTCCATCACCAGCTCCCGGAGGTCACTCAGACTCACATTCATCAAGTCAGTGATGCCATCCAGCCATCTCATCCTCTGTCGTCCCCTTCTCCTCCTGCCCTCAATCCCTCCCAGCATCAGAGTCTTCTCCAATGAGTCAACTCTTCGCATGAGGTGGCCAAAATACTGGAGTTTCAGCTTTAGCATCATTCCTTCCAAAGAAATTCCAGGATTGATCTCCTTCAGAATGGACTGGTTGGATCTTCTTGCAGTCCAAGGGACTCTCAAGAGTCTTCTCCAACACCACAGTTCAAAAGCATCAATTCTTAGGTGCTCAGCCTTCTTCACAGTCCAGCTCTCACATCCATACATGACCACAGGAAAGACCATAGCCTTGACTAGGCGAACCTTTGTTGGTAAAGTAATGTCTCTGCTTTTGAATGTGCATTCTAGGTTGGTCATAACTTTCCTTCCAAGGAGTAAGCCTCTTTTAATTTCATGGCTGCAGTCACCATCTGCAGTGATTTTGGAGCCCAGAAAAACAAAGTCTGACACTGTTTCCACTGTTTCCCCATCTATTTCCCATCTATTTCCCCTTTCTATAGTAAGGTCCAAACTTGTGTTTTCTTAATTGATTCATCACATAAATACTATATGTATAAACTTCAGTTGAAATTGGGATATGGTGTGTATTTTAGATCAACCACATGTGAATAGATAGATAATAGATAGGAAGACAAGCAGACAGATAAGAGTCAGCTGTGGAAAGTATGGAGTCTATCACTTCTATGAGTTAGTGAGGGGCTCATGTTGTATTCTGAATGGAAAGAACTGGTGATTGTAGTAACTCCTTTGAGAAAGAGGACTATTTATCTATAAGGCAGTTGGGAAGTATTTAGAGGTCGATAATGTAGGGTCATGTGTGGATGTGAGAGTTGAACTGTGAAGAAAGCTGAGCACCGAAGAACTGATGCTCTTGAACTGTGGTGTTGGAGAAGACTCTTGAGAGTCCCTTGGACTGCAAGGAGATCCAATCAGTCCATCCTAAAGGAAATCAGTCCTGTGTGTTCATTGGAAGGACTGATGCTGAAACTGAAACCCCAATACTTTGGCCACCTCATGTGAAGAGTTGACTCACTGGAAAAGACCCTGATGTTGGGAGGGATTGGGGGCAGGAGGAGAAGGGGACGACAGAGGATGAGATGGTTGAATGGCATCCCCAACTCGATGTGCATGAGTTTGAATGAACTCCGGAAGATGGTGATGGACAGGGAGGCCTGGCATGCTGTGATTCACGGGGTTGCAAAGAGTCAGACACGACTGAGCAACTGAATCAAACTGAATGTAGAATCATTTACTCCAGAAGAGAGCAGGCGGAACAGTTATGGCATTATAAACTATCTAATTAAGGTAATTATAGATAGGAGAGAAGGGCTCATAATTTATATTTAGACTATAGTACAGAAAGAAAGAAAATGGATATGTGTTATCAGCACAACACACACACACAAAATCATGTATTTAACTTTTGTTGTACTAGATCCTGTAGGATTTGCTAGGATTAAGTAACTGTCAGAAAGCATACTCATGTGCTTTTATGTACCTAGGAGAATATTGTTAAAGGTTTAGTTCCTACATGAGGAAACATAAAAATCTCATTAAAGGATATAAAACAAATATCTCAGCAAATGGAAAGACAAATCAGGTTTTAGATTAGATATACTAGAATAGAAAATTTTATGCTTCTAAAACAAATGTGGACTTAATATCAATCAGAATCCCAGCTGGAAATTTTTGAATATGTAAAAAAATGCCTTACAATTTATATACAGAATAGGTTTTATAGATCTCTTTCACCCCTCTCCACATACAAAAGAATAGTAAGAGATAGTGTAACCATAGAAAACCCTCTAAAATACTGATATTAAATTATTATTTTATCAGCATGACATAAATCTGTAGAAGAAAAAAGGTATCTAGAAATAAATTATAGTATATAATAGATTTTATATTTGACAAAGGTAGTATTTCATTTCACACAGAAAGGATGTATCATTAATAATTAGCCCTGGCACAATCAACTATCTATTTGTATCTTCTACCTTGTGCCAAAAAAAAAATTCAGATGAATTGAAGATTTCTTTGTAAACAGTTAAAAAATAAGTTTTGCAAACATCTAGGAGACTACTATGTGTATAATAGCTAACAGGAAGGATGACCTTCTTAACTAATACTGAAAACCCAGAAGCCATAAGAGATAAGATATATAAATTTGTAGCAAAATATAACACAGACAAAATCCAAAGATGTGTAATAGGTTTTGAAAGAAAAGTATGTGTGCTGAAGAATACTGATAGTGTTGTCTCTATAATACACACAGGACACTGCAAAATTTGTCAAGATGAGAATAGTAGCTCAATAATAGTCAATTCACAGAGATCATCTTCAAGTGATCAAGTATATGAAAATAATGCTCTGTTAACTTTTTATGCAAAAGTAAAATAACTAAGAGACACCACATTACAGCTGTGAGCCCGACAATAATTTGAAAGGGTGATAACTTGATGGGCAAGTGTAAAACCTAAAGTATTAAAAACATTTTGGAATGCAATGTCTCTTAAAATTAAAAATACATATACCCTCTGACACAGAAACCCCTCTTCTTGTTAGTCCAGCCATAAAACAAACCACCAATAGGAAGGATATTTATTGCAGTGCATTCACAGTAGCAAAATACTACATAGGAAGTAATGGCTCTTCAGTAGGAGAATGACTGATAATATGGTAAATAAATATGACTCCTCTGCAGCCATTAAAAGTAAAACAAACACATAAGAGGCTTCCCATGTGGCTCTAGCAGCAAAAATCTTGCCTGCAAATGCAAAAGATGTAAGAGATAAGGGTTCAATCCCTGGGTCAGGAAGATCCCCTGGAGGAGAAAATGGCAACACACTCTAGTATTCTTGCCTGGAAAATTCCATGGTCAGAGGAATCTGGCAGGCTACAGGCAATGAGGCCAAAAAGAGTTGGATATGACAGCAACTGAGCACACACACACAACCATAAGAAACATAGTTCCTTCCCAGAAGAAGCTTAAAAATTCAGGGAGGATCTAAAATTTACATTTATTAAAATTAAGTAGATGTGTTTCAGCCTGGACCCAATATGGTTACTTAAATCAATTGTAGGTTGGAGAGTTAAGGAGAGGTTTATTTAAAAGGGCCCATTACACCAGGTAGAGGGAAATCAAAGATCTGAAAATGAAGTGCACAAGGATTCAACACTTCTAGCATCTGCCTCATTTCTGGTGCTCAGGCCTATCTCAGTCCCATATAACTCAACAGGAAAGAAGGACCACAGCTCAACTAGTAAAGTATGTTTCTAAGCATGATACACAACTGTATCTAAAATGATGGGAATCTTGAGGATAGCATCTAAGGTTTCTGTTTGAAGTAAACTCATGTAATTTACCATAGTGCTCTGCCAATCCTTAGCTTTATCCTGATTCTTATTTATGTACACAGACATAATAATTTTTAAGACTTCTGAAATATTGCTTGATTATGCTGGACTTTATAGCTCGCATTTCTATAGCATGAAACAATAAGGGCCTTGAGAAAGTGGCCATCTGTTCAATAATAACAACCACCAACCACCTACCCCTTCCCTCCTGGCTTCCAGAACTGGGCTGTGCAGTTTCCTTAACTTGGAGATATTTTGACAGAGCATTAGTTCCTTCCTCAGAATCCAACATAGTGTCTGTCGTATACTGCTGCTAAGTCACTTCAGTCGTGTCCAACTCTGTGCAACCCCATAGACGGCAGCCCATCAGGCTCCCCCGTCCCTGGGATCATCCAGGCAAGAGCACTGGAGTGGGTTGCCATTTCCTTCTCCAATGCAGGAAAGTGAAAAGTGAAAGTGAAGTCGCAAGGCATGTAATAAATATTTGTTGAATAAAGAATGAAAATATGAATAAATATGGAGCTTATCCTACTGTATTCATTGTTCAGTTCTGCCTGTTTGCCTGTTCTGCCCAGCAGCACAGTAGCTTCCTCAAGAGGAGCACCTCAGAAGAGCCCTGGGTTCCCTTAATTCATTCCTGCCTCCTTTCTATAGCTTCACCTTCTTCTGACTGACCCTCCCTTTTCTCTTCTACCACCTATCTCTGGCTCCAATGATCCCAGTTCCTCATTCTGATTGCTCAGCTTCCTGATTTCAGTTCTGCCTTCTTGACTTGATATACTGTAGCATGCTCAGTTGCTCAGTCATGTCCCACTCTTTGTGACCCCATGGACTGTAGCCCATGAGGCTCCTCCGTCCATGGGATTTTCCAGACAAGAATACTGGAGTGAGTTGCTACTTGTAATGACTTTTTTACTGATTGATGATTTTTGGTGCACCCTCTTCTGCTGTTCTTCCCTTTAAGTAACCTTCAATTCACCAGAACAATAGAACCCAGCCAGCTGTAACCTAAGAATGAGCTCAGGGTTTAAACAGGTGGTTTCTCCTATGTTTTTTACCTTCTTCAACATGCTGCTTCTAAAGGCTTTCTCCAGGTTATAATATTTGACTCTCAGTTACTGGCTCTTCATTTTAAATAGCAATTCTTATGCAATCAAAGCTTTGAAATTTCCTATTAACCCTCTATGATCTTACCATTTTACATTAAGGAAATAATTCCTATTACTCCCAAACTAGAAAGATCTTAGAAAGTTACCCACAGTGATGATATGAAATGTGCAACTTGAGAGAGAGAGAAAGAATGCTTTTGACTTTCTACAAGACTTTTTTGGATATTTTCCAATAGTAAGGAGAGGGGAATCAGAATTAAGCAAAAATTTTTACGAATACCTTAGAGAGGAACACTGCATAACCATGTTAGCATTATAGTATAAGTAGTGTTAAAGCAGATAAATATGCTTGGCACACTTATGGTGTAAATCTTAGTAACTTTTTATGTGTTTTGTTTACATATTTCTGTTTTCTATGTCATTGTCAAATCCACAGGTCTTTCAAACATGCACACACATACAAATAATAAAGTAAATACATCTGGATAATAGTAGGTTTAGTGAAACTCCAGTTATTTTCACCTACCTGTACACATTCCAGTTGCATTTATTTCTCTCTAGTCTTAGAAACTAAATGTCAAAGTGAAATAGATGTTCAGTTCAGTTCAGTCACTCAGTCATGTCTGACTCTTTGCAACCCCATGGACCGCAGCATGCCAGGCCTCCCTATCCATCACCAACTCCCGGAGTCCACCCAAACCCATATCCATCGAGTCGGTGATGCCATCCAACCATCTCAACCTCTGTCGTTTCCTTCTTCTCCTTCCTTCAATCTTTCCCAGCATCAGGGTCTTTTCAAATGAGTCAGCTCTTTGCATCAGGTGGCCAAAGTATTGGTGTTTCAGCTTCAGCATCAGTCCTTCCAATAAACACCCAGGACTGATCTCCTTTAGGATGGACTGGTTGGATCTCCTTGCAGTCCAAGGAACTTTCAAGAGTCTTCTCCAACACCACAGTTCAAAAGCATCAACTCTTCGGCACTTAGCTTTCTTCACAGTCTAACTCTCACATTCATACACGATCACTGGAAAAGCCATAGCCTTGCCTAGACGGACCTTTGTTGGCAAAGTAATGTCTCTGTTTTTTAATATGCTGTAATAGATGGAGTTGGTTCTTTTTAGGGTTTGGTAGGATTCTTGCTGGTTCTTTGGAACATGACTTCACATTTGAAAAACCTGAATGAATTTAGAAACAATAGTGATTTCCAACTCTACCTGGAATAACAACAACAAAATCTCTCACTTATAGAGGAAGCAGTATATTTGTAAACACCTCCATGGTGATTCCAGCATACAAAGTTAAGAACTGTTGATTTAGAATGTGTTGTGCAGTTATTTTCTTTGTTTTAGTTGAATAAAGACAATTTAAACAATATAGATTGTTTTTATATGGTCCTAGAGAAAAGAAAGAAACAAAAGGATGCAAAACAAGAAAATACTTCAATAGGGCCAAGTAAGTTGAGGCAAAGGTTTATTATTTTATAACTTGATAGACTACTGTCAAAGTATAAACCTGTCTAGGTTGGAATTTACTTTGAGATTCATAGAACTTGCTGGAAAATAAACACATAGGCTTTCTCCTGGCAACACACTGTCTCTAAACTCTCAATTACATTCTGTACTTGCTGTTTCCTGAAGATAATGATTTTTTTTTATTATTTGCTGTTTAATGTTAATTACTTTTGTCTATTAGAATTACAGTACATTTTAGAATCCAGTGAGTATATTAGTATCTAGAATATCAACATTTCTTCCAACTTGTCCTTCATTATTACAAAGCTAGCTAAAAAACAGGTATAAAGTAAACACAGCAAAATGATGTATTTCTCATCCACTGAAATATACTTTTCTGATGAACAGGAGGAAATTAATCAAGAATTTAGCTGAGTCAAGCAGGAGATTCCAAAATCTTTACATAGAATTTCAAGTCCTTGTATGTAGGTCAATGACATTTGCAGAGTACGCATAGATGCTTAACACTGTAATAGGAACCTAAAGTATAAAGTTGAGATTAGACATGACTTATGCCCTGAGAATTTTATAATCTTTCAACAAAGACGAGATAGGTTTATATTCAGTGAATATGAATACATACAAAGAAATATTCTGACAGAAAGAGATAAGGAATGGATTGTGCAGATCAAAGAATGAGCCACAGTTAATTGAGGGAAATTTCCCTTGAGATGCTTTCCTGAAATGGGCTCTGAACTTCAATTTAGAGTGAGGGATATGGTTTGTAGGACAGGAATGCTGAGACTGTTCCTTGTATACGTGATAAATTAAATGAAAGGGCTAAGAAGTGAATAATGTGAAGTGGCAGGAAAAAAAAAGCTCCTGGATGTCTGTAATGTCTGTAAAAAGGAACATATTGCATCTGGCTCAGCATTTTAAAATTAGCAATTTACTGACAGTTTTCCAAATTAAATGATTTATACAAACATTTATGGATGGAGAAATATGTTTCTCTGATGATAAAAATACTATAATTTCTCCTATTTTAAAATTTAAGTAGCCTTTATACATGAAATATTCTTGTTATACCTCTTATGTTATAAATATTGTTACTTCTTGTTGAATTATTCTAAAGTTGGCTCCCTTGTGACAGACACGTTTATTCTCATGAAATATACATGATCTTTTCCATATTTTTCAGCCCCCTTGAAGATAAGTGGGCCCATTTAACTAGTTTTTGGCATGTAGGCTGTGTGTAGAATTGATGTATGTAACTTTCCTGCCAAGGCATTTGAGTTGGTATGTTCCCTCAAGTTTGCTCTTCCCCAACTCATCATCTAGAAGCTGATGCAGACAAAAGATTCAAGCAGTATGGATCTCTGGGTCACTATTTAGATAGGAGCTGCCAAGAGTTGTCATCACATTATAGTAAACTTTATTAGATTATGCCACTGAGATTTTTGATTTCTTTCCCTAATAAAGCCTATGTTAACCTCCTTATGTACCCCCCAAGTTTTTTGTATGCGTAATCTTTTATTTTAGAAGTGATTAATTTCAGAAAAGTGGTGGCAACAGGGAGATGGGAAAAGCAAAGTATCATTGCAATTAAAGACTCATGTTCCAGCTATAAATCCTTTCTCCCTTGAAATAAACTTTTACATACTATGTCAGATTAAACTGCCTTTGTCTTTACAGTTTAGCTAGAATAAAGCAACATCTTTCTTTGGGGTTTCTAAAGAGGTTGTTATTTATTCATAGATTTGTATTTGGGCAACAGAGTCAAACTACTTCAATTTCTTGTTAGTTGAATTGCTCTTAATTCTCCTATTTATTTGTGTTTATCTTCTATGAATTAAGACTAAGATCATATCTGTTCACTGAACTTCAGCTAAGAGTTAGCTCTAGCCAGAGAACTCAAATATGCTTTAGAATTTGTTTTACTCACCCTTGCAATTGTTAAGACATCTGTGAGGAAAATAAGACTTTTACCAGGAATTAGGGAAGGGTCTATTTTTATAGGGGCTAATTAGAGCTTAATGAAATTGAAACAAATGTAATTCTAAAGTAAAATCAGTTTCATGAAGCCTCTGCCATTTCAACCCTTCACCTAGTATGTCTATTCTTAATCCTCAGTATAAAAGTGAATCTGATCCTATCATGGTACCTGAAATGAGCTGGCTGCAAGCTCTAAGAACTCTTGTTCAGTAGATAGCAGTCACAAGTCTTATCACATTAATAGCATTTTATTGTTTGTTTGTTTGTTTGTTTTTAAAGAAAGCAAGGCCCTTCTTAACTTTCACTTCATTCTTTAATGATAATAATGGTATATGCAAAACAGAGTCAGGCAAAATTCCAGTGATAGTCCTTATTTGAAATGACAAATTGCAGACTGTATTAAAAGAGCTTTTGAAATTTTTTGAGAACCGCAGCACACTTGGCTGCCATTTTCCCTTTCTCTTGTCCCCACCCCAATCATGCTAAAAGGCATATGGGATCTTAGTTCCCTGCCAGGAATCAAATCTGCGCCCCTGCATTGAAAGTGTGGCTAGAAGTGTAGAGTCTTAACCACTGGACCATCAGGAAATTCCCTCTGTTTTTTAAATATATCAATCATCAAAAATCTTTCCAAAATAAAAATATAATATTTATATTTATAATAAAGGATATGGTTTTTAAAGACCATTCCTCTACGAACAACATAGTTGATACTTGTATGTAGAAACATATATCTGAAAATACTGAGTACAATCAAACTTTACAAACCAAAACAGAGGTGAAGGGAAATGGTAAACAATAATAAAAGTATTTTAAATTTAACAGAGATTTGGAGTTTCCCTAAAGCGGCCATATTTATAATTTTTGCATAATCTTCAAATACTATTCTTGTGTTAGACATAGAATGAATTTTATCAGTGTAAATATGGTTTGGGCCATACTCAAAGAGTGGTAAAATATATATATTTACAAATTCTTACTATCTGGAATATAGTTGAGAACTAGAAGTCAAACAAAATATAAAATGATGTTATGTATTGATGTTTTCATAGGTCATCTTTTTTCTCAGACATAGTGGAGAAGACAATGGCAACCCACTCCAGCTTCTTTCCTGGAGAATCCCAGGGACGGGAGCCTGGTGAGCTGCTGTCTATGGGTCACACAGAGTCGGACATGACTGAAGCGACTTAGCAGCAGCAGCAGCAGCAGTTGAGGTGAATTTAAATGGAAGGGAAGACAAGATTATAGGACTATGGAACCAGCAAATACAGGACATTGACTTTGGATCCAGATAGACCCAAGTTCAAATCTCAAATTTACCCCTTGCTAACTGAGAATGTAATGAATTGAATTGAATTACATTCAATTTCCTACTTTGGAAAGTGGAAGTAATTACACTTATCTTGCAGGATACTGTGGAAATAATGTGCATATATGTTGTACATAATCTCAGACTCACACTGTACTCTAAAATGGTAGTCATCCTTTATATATTTATTCTACAAATGTTTAGTAAGAACTCACTATATGCCAAAGACCATGCTCATTCACAGATAAATGAGAGAGAGAATTCTAGTTTGAAGTCTAGTAGAGGATCATTGTGACTGACCCCACTGAAGCAACACATAGTCAATCATGACTTCTATAGGCATGCAATTTAATAACAAGAAGGTACAATAGAGAGAAAAAAATTAAGTAACTTCAAATACAAAGAAATCCAAAAAGCTGATGTAATTTAGTGAAGGGGAAAATATCCTAGTATATCTCAGTATTTGTGAGATTATGGCTATATTCGACAGCCAATATAATAATCTTGAGTCATTAAGAGTGGTTAGTAGCATAGAGATGTTAATAAAGTAATTGTTTTAAAAACTATATCATACAATTTTGTAATATAAAGTGACTAATAAAAGGTAAAAGCTTACTTTCGTGTAACACTATGTGGAATACTGCATCCATTTTTGAATAACATAATATTTATTTATATATTAAGCAACGATAAGAATATAAGTTCAGCTAAAGAAAGCTGAGCACCGAAGAATTGCTGCTTTTGAACTGTGGTGCTGGAGAAGACTCTTGAGAGTCCCTTGGACTGCAAGGAGATCCAACCAGTCCATCCTAAAGATGAGTCCTGGGTGTTCATTGGAAGGACTGATGTTGAGGCTGAAACTCCAATACTTTGGCCACCCCACGCAAAGAGTTGACTCATTGGAAAAGCCCCTGATGCTGGGAGGGATTGGGAGCAGGAGGAGAAGGGGACGACAGAGGATGAGATGGCTGGATGGCATCACCGACTCGATGGATGTGAGATTGGGTGAACTCCAGGAGTTGGTGATGGACAGGGAGGCCTGGCGTGCTGCAATTCATGGGGTCACAAAGAGTCGGACATGACTGTAGCGACTGAACTGAACTGAACTGAAAGCACTGTATGTAGGTGCTATAGGATAGAGAGGTAATGAAGACACCATTCTATATTTAAATGCTTTTAACAAGTTTTCTCTCTGACCATGCCATGTATCATCATAGGAGTCTTTGCATCTCTCTACAAGATGGCCCACAGCTGCCCGTTGCTCTCTAACAAGTTAACAAAAATATCCTGATAAGAAAAAGCTTTTCTTTCCCTTATCAGTACTTAAGTTCTTTTTAGTCAATAAGTATACTTCCAGAGTCTTGACAAGGTGTAAATTCAAACTTGTCTGTCACAGAACAACATCTTGAGACAGTCACAAACTCAGCTTTGTTCTTTTTCTTTTGGGAAAATGCATCAGGTCTAAGTTTATACTCTCATTTTCCCTTAGAAGATAGTGATATCTTGAATCAGAAAATCACCAGAGTAGCATATTATCAACCAAAAATTTTAAAATGATCCTAAATTAACTGCTTCTGGTGTGTTAATATTCTTGCTGTACCTGAAAGAATGGGGCTCAAAAAGTATGCTTTTTAAACTGTTATAGTATTTCTATTCCTGTTGAAGTTTGCCACATGTTGATAGGGGAAAAAAAAAAAAAAACAGTAGATGAAAAATAAAGAGCAAATATGTAGCTTTAATTTATTTTGTTATCTCAGTAATTCCAGGTTGTGGTATCTTAGAAATTCCAAATAGACTAATAATTGAAAGAAAGAGGTTTCTCTTCAAGTATTTTTCATTTTGTAAATCATGGCTGAAATGAGTTCAGAGGCTTAAAGGATGAATTTCTTTAAATATTTACTGAGAAGAAAAATATTTATCAGATTTCCTTCTCACCACCCAAGATCCCTGAGGACTTCCTCTATGGCAAACTTTTCTACAGAAAGAATTTCATGCCATCATTAGCTTTTAGCTTTTGTAGATACAAACACTTCACGGAAATTTCTGAGTGAGAAGCAACACTGCATCACAGAAAGACTGCTTAGACATGATGGCTAATTCTTAATTCCAAGCATATCATGACATGTTATATGACAACAGTTTCACTTGAACTTATAGCAGGTGGTTTATTATATATTTCATTCCTTCTAAAGCAATAAGCAATGTCCATGTTCAAAGTAAGAAAATAAACCAGCATTTCAAAACTATCAGTGTTCCCAAATGGACTTTAAAGTTTCTCTTACTGGAAAGAATTTGCATAATCATTTGATATTGGTCTTTTAAAATATCATGCAAATGCTAGGTCACTTCAGTCATGTCCGACTCTTTGGCACCCTATGGAATATAGTCCTCCAGGCACCTCTGTCAGTAGGATTCTCCAGGCAAGAATACTGGAGAGGGTTGCCATGCCCTCCTCCAGGGAATCTTCCCAACCCAGGGATCAAACCCACATCTCTTACATCTCCTGCATTAGCAGGCAGGTTCCTTACCACTAGTGCCACCTGTTGCTCAGTCGTTCAGTCCTGTCCAACTCTTTGCAACCCCATGGACTGCCTCACGCAAGGCTTCTCTGCCCTCCACCATTTCCCAGAGCTTGCTCAAACTCATGGCTATTGAGTCAATGATGCCATCCAACCATATCGTCCTCTGTGTTCCCTTCTCCTCCTATCTTCAATCTTTCCCAGTATCAGAGTCTTTTCCAATGAGTTAGCTGTTTGCATTAGGTGGCCCAAGTCCTGGGGTTTCAGCTTCAACATCAGTCCTTAAAATGAGTATTCAGGATTGATTTCCTTTAGGATGGACTGGCTTAATCTCTCTGTAAACCAGTTCAGTTCAGTTCGGTCACTCAGTCGTGTCCAACTCTTTGTGACCCCATGAACTGCAGCACGCCAGGCCTCTCTGTCCATCACCAACTCCCGGAGTTCATCCAAACTCATGTGCATCGAGTTGGTGATGCCATCCAGCCATTTCATCCTCTTTCGTCCCCTTCTCCTCCTGCCCCCAATCCCTCCCAGCATCAGGGTCTTTTCCAATGAGTCAACTCTTCACATCAGGTGGCCAAAGTATTGGAGTTTAAGCCTTAACACCAGTTCTTCCAATGAACACCCAGGACTGTTTTCCTTTAGGATGGCATGGTTGGATCTCCTTGCAGTCCAAGGGACTCTCAAGAGACTTCTCCAGCCTCACAGTTCAAAAGCAGTAATTTTTTGGCACTTAGCTTTCTTCACAGTCCAACTCTCACATCCATACATGACCACTGGGAAAACAATAGCCTTGACTAGACGGACCTTTGTTGGCAATGTCTCTGCTTTTGAGTATGCTATCTAGGTTGGTCATAACTTTCCTTTCAAGGAGCAAGAGTCTTTTAATTTCATGGCTGCAATCACCATCTGCAGTGATTTTGGAGCCCCCAAAAATAAAGTCTGACACTGTTTCCCCATCTATTTGCCATGAGGTGATGGGACCAGATGCCATGATCTTAGTTTTCTGAATGTTGAGCTTTAAGCCAACTTTTTCACTCTCCTCTTTTACTTTCATCAAGAGGCTTTTTAGTTCTTCTTCACTTTCTGCCATAAGGGTGATATCCTCTGCATATTTGAGGTTTGCGTATCTGAGAAGTATCTGCATATTTCTCCCGGCAATCTTGATTCCAGCTTGTGCTTCTTCCAGCCCAGCGTTTTACATAATGTACTCTGCATATAAGTTAATTAAGCAGGATGACAATATACAGCCTTGACATACTCCTTTTCCTGTTTGGAACCAGTCTGTTGTTCCATGTCCAGTTTTAACTGTTGCTTCCTGATCTGCATACAGATTTCTCAAGAGGCAGGTCAGGTGCTCTGGTATTCCCATCTCTTTCAGAATTTTCCACAGTTTCTTGTGATACACACAGTTAAAGGCTTTGGCATAGTCAATAAAGCAGACATAGATGTTTTTCTGGAACTCTCTTGCTTTTTCAATGACCCATTGGATGTTGGCAATTTGATCTCTGGTTCCTCTGCCTTTTCTAAAACCAGCTTGAACATCTGGAATTCCACAGTTCACATATTGCTGAAGCCTGGCTTAGAGAATTTTGAGCATCCAAGGGAATCTAAAAGTCTTCTCCAGTGCCACAGTTCATAAACATCAATTATTTGGCACTCAGCCTTCTTTATGGTCCAATTCTCACATCCCTACATGACTTCTGGAAAAAACATAGCTTTGACTAGATGGATCTTTGTTGGCAAAGTAATGTCACTGTCTAGGTTTGTCATAGCTTTTCTTCCAAGGAGCAAGCATCTTTTAATTTCATGTCTTCAGTCCATCTGCGGTTATTTTGGAGCCTAAGAAAATAGTCTGTCACTGTCTCCATTATTTCCCCATCTATTTGCCATGAAGTGATAGGACTGGATGCCATGATTTTTGTTTTTTGTATGTTGAGTTTTAAGCCAGCTCCTTCACTCTCCTCTTTTACCTTCATCAAGAGATTCTTTAGTTCCTCTTCATTTTCTGCCATAAGGTAGGTGAATCTTACGCTGAAAGTGAAAGTGAAATCTGAAAGTGAAAGTATGTGAAAGTGAAAGTCACTCAATCATGTCGGACTCTGTGACCCCATGGACTATGCAGTTCATGGAATTCTCCAGGCTAGAATACTGAAGTGAGTAGCCTTTCTCTTCTCCAGGGGATCTTCCCAACCCAAGGACTGAACCCAGGTCTCCCATATTGGAGGCAGATTCTTTAGCAGCTGAGCCACAGCGCATATCTGAGGTTACTGATATTTCTCCCAGCAATCTTGATCCCAGCTTGTGCTTCATACAGCACGGCATCTCACATGACATATTTTGCATATAAGTTGAATAAGAAAGGTGATATATACAGTCTTGATGTACTCCTTTTTCCATTTGGAACCAGCCCATTGTTTCATGTCCAGTTCTGTTTCTTTTTGACCTGCATACTGCTTTCTCAAATGGCAGGTGGGATGCTCTCATATTCCCGTCTCTTCAAGGATTTTTCACAGTTTGTTGTGAACCACATACTCAAAGGCTTTAGGATAATCAATGAAGCAGAAGTAGATGTTTTTTTCTGGAATTCTCTTGCTTTCTCTGTGATCCAAAGGATGTTAACAATTTGATCACTGGTTCCTCTGCCTTTTCTAAATCCAGCTTGAATATCTGAAGTTCTGGGTTCACATACTGTTGAAGCCAACTTGTAATTGTACAGTAGTTTAAACAATCTTTGGCATAGCCTTTCTTTGGCATTTGAATGAAAACTGACTTTTCCAGTCCTGTGGCCACTGCTAAGTTTTCCAAATTTGCTGGCGTATTGAGTGCAGCACTTTCACAGCATCATCTTTTAAGATCTGAAATAGCTCAGCTAGAATTCCATCACCTGCTCTAGCTTTCATAGTGTTCCTAAGGCCCACTTGACTTCACATTCCAGGATGTCTGGCTCTAGGTAAGTGATCACATCATCGTGGTTGGTTATCTGGGCCATGAAGATCTTTTTTGTATAGTTCTGTAGTATATTCTTGCCACCGTTTTTAAATATCTTCTGCTTCTGTTAGGTCCATACCATTTCTGTCCTTTATTTTACCCATCTTTGCATGAAATCTTCCCTTGGTTATCACTAATTTTCTTGAAGAGATGTCTAGTCTTTCCCATTCTATTGTTTTTCTCTGTTTCTTTGCATTAATCACTTAGGAACCTGGGAAGCTCTAAAAGAAGGATGTCTGTGTATACTGGAGTGGGTAGCCATTTTCTTCTCCAGGGAATCTTCCTGACCCAGGGATCAAACCTGGGTCTCCCACATTGTGGGCAGATTTTTTCTGTCTAAGCCATCAAGGAGGCTGGTATTTAAATAGTCCCACCATACCTATAGCATAACTTATGACTGCTCAAGCAATGTTATTATTATCTTTCAACACTGTGTCAAATTCCTATTCAAACAAATGAATGTTTCTAATTAAGTTATTGTAACTTGATGGCTACTGCTGAGCAGCTAAGAAATAATTCACAAATACTAAATTCAGAAAATTTTGAGTAGAGGAGTAATGAAGGAACTACTAGGCAACTTATCTTTTTAATCCAAGACTCCATTATCAAGTGTATGGGAAAATCCAATAGGAAACTAAAGTACACACTTGTTTAGTTACTAAGCTGTGTCTTACTCTGTGACTCTGTCCATGGAATTTCCCAGGCAAAAATACTGGAGTGGGTTGCCATTTCCTTCTCCACAGGATCTTCCCAAGCCGGGGGTTGAACCCGTGTTCCTTGTTTAGTAGATTCTTTACCAGTGGGCCACCTGTGAATCCCTATAAAGTACACACATACACACCTATTTGAAATATCCATAAGATATATATATGTTCTCTCTTTTGTTTTATCTTATCCCCAATTAAATTTATATTAAAAGAAAGTTATCATACTTTGGCTTTTATCCTTTTCTACTTTTCTAACTTGGGGAAAATCCGAAGTTGCTATATTGATTGCTGTATTAGTAATGCTTATGATGCACATCTGCTCTGGGGAGTCATGTCTCTAGTGATGAAAGCCACTCACTGGCTGACATTTTCTACTCATATCTCCATATTTTCTTATTTGCATTCTTGTATTAAAAATTGCTTACAGGTTTTCAAATCAGTGAATTAGGTGACAGTGATGCATTTGTTGATTTATAAAAATTTTTCTTTTTCTCAGCAGTTTAGCATAGTTCCTAGTGTAAGTAGATGCTCAAAATGCTATAGGATATAAATAAATGGATAAAGGAGTATTTAGCTACCTTATAAAGTGTACAGTTCAATTTAGCATTGAAACAGCTATATAACTGCTCCTTCATGGATGTGGTATAGAGCACAGCATCTGCTCATCTTAGGACTGGTTGCTGAAATAGAAGCAGGTACTACTAGACACTAAGTAAGCAGTGCCTGCCATCACCACCTTCCGTATTCCTCTTAGACTTTATGCGAACTTGTCTATAGCATTCTCAATGTCCTTGTGATTCAGATCCCTTCCTGGGAAGACTGAGAATACACAAGAATTGTTAAAGCCAAGGTGTCTCCAACTGAGAAGTGAGTGCTTTTAATTTTAAAATAAAATTTTAACTGTTTTAGGTATGCTAGATCACATAACAACAACAAAACAATCTTCATATTCTTTTTCATGAAACTTCAATGACATTAATACCAAAGTTTGGCAAAGACAGCCAAAAAAAAAAAGAACAGAAAATAAATAAAGAACAAAAGAAAATGTCAAAACTAACAAATACAAATACAAAGCCGAAATTTACACTGGAAAATCAGCTAACAGAATCTAGAAGCAAAGTGAAGAATAGCACGATGATGATAAAGTGTGTTGAGCTACTGATTCAATATTAAAATCTATTAACATAATTCAAACTATTAATAAAATCAGGAAAGCTGAATCTCTGCAGATGATGAAAAATTTTTTGATAAAATTTAACATCCATTCTTTATTTAAAACATTAGAAACCTTCTAAATATGATCAGTGGCAAAGTAGCATGAATTTTATGGCTATTATCATTTTACTTTGTTTCCTAGTTGCTAATGAATGAAAGGAAGCAAAAGGGGGGGAAAGTAGCTATGGAAACAGGAAAAGTAGAGATAAAATCTACTTTCTTAGATGATTGTTTGGAAGAAAAAAGAACAGTTGTTAATAGTAAAATAAGTAAAGTGAGAAGAAGATTGATACACAGGATCATATAGCTGCCGTATATACAGAAACTGCCACTTAAATTCTTTGTTGAAAAAAACATTCATGTACATTAGCAACAAAAAGGTAAAATATCTGAATAAACTCGGGAAGAAATCATAGACTTTATGAAGACAATGTTAAAATAAAAGTTAAGGACATGCAATAGTTTAACACATAGCAATTCATATAATATTCTAGAGAAGGAAGCTTAAATATCATAAAAATATCAATATCCTCTGAGTTAACTTATACATGTCATGCTAATCTTCTAGTCAAAATCTTCTGTTTAAAAATGTCTGGAAAGGGCATTTCCCTTAGTTTAAATGAAAACAACATGTTTTTTAAGGTACATAAGTTGATTCTACAGTTTTCTCAATATGTAAGTGCTGCTGTGTGTTCATTTGCTCAATCATGTCCGACTCTTTGCCACCCCATGGACTATACCCTGCCAGGCTCCTCTGTTCATGGGATTTTCCAGGCAAGAATACTGGAGTGGATAGCCATTTCCTTCTCCAGGGGATCTTCCTAACCCAGTGATTGAACCCACATCTCCTGTATCTCCTGCATTGGCAAGATGATTCTTTTATTAATACCTCTTAGCCACCTAGGAAGCCCCAATACGTAATAAGGAATAGCCAGTTAATTTTGAAAAGAAGAAGGTAAATAGTGCTATAAAATTGTTGGAATTAAAGCAGAATGGTATTTGACATGTAAATAAAGAGATCAGTAGAAAATATAGGAACTACAGAAATAGATTTCAATATATACGAAACATCAGTAGATGATAAATGTGGCTCTTAATACACATATGTTGTTGGGACAACTAAGCAGCCATCTTAAAAAAGTACATAAAATAAATTCCAAGTGTATCCAAATGTAAACATTCAAAAGTTGATGTATAAAAGTGATAGAGTAAATATTAAAGTGTAAAAGTAATAGAATAAATATTAAAAGATTTTAGATTAAGCCCTGTTTTAATATAAAACAAAATCTAGAATTTTTCAGGTAATAAATTTAATTAAACACTAACTTAATTTTCTGATAAAGGAAAATGACAAATAAAATTAGAGACAATTAAAAACCAGGAAAACTATTTATAACTTTGTCATAGAAAAAGTTAATAAATTATTTAATATATAGCAAGCCCTTACAAATAAGTAAAACTATGTAAACAACTCAGTAAAGGAGCAAAAGGTGACTACAGTCCACAGAAAAGAAGGCATAGCTTTTACCTGCAGAAAAATATCCTGAAGCCCACTCATAAGAGAAATGCAAATTAAAAGCTACATAAAGATAACATTTTTCACCTTGGAGAAAGGTAAAGACAAAAAGGTTTAATAACTGTTTTATTAAAAACTTGGGAAAATAAGTTCTGTTACAGTACTGTGGGAGTGTAATTTTTATATCTCTATAGAAATACACTTTAGCACAATCTATAAAAATGTAATATGTATATCACCTTTGCCCCCAGAATTCCATATTTAGAAATTCATTCTACTGATAAACTCATGGAAATGACAAATATAGAGATACATTTTTGTGGCATAATTTGTAATAGGAAAGGATTGGCAATAATTTAAATGTCTATTAATAGGGAACTGGTTAAATAAATAACAGTAATCCATACATGGACGTCTACATGGCCGTTTAAAAAAAGCTGAGACAGAACTATATGTGCTCATGAGGACTAACCCAAAGATATATGATTTAATATATTTTTTAAAAAACAAGTTCAAAACAAAGCATTGTGTCAAGGGGCCCAAGTTTAAGACTGGCCACTTATTCATATCTCAGAAATTGGAAAGAAATTTGGTAAAAAAGACATGATGTAATGAGGGGAAATTTTAAAGAAATCTAACGTGACATTGGCATACTGGTCATATTTCTTGGTGACATATTTCAGAGGCAACTTTGTTCCACAAACTGACTGAAGGAGAATGTTGAATCAGAAACTCTGTTTAGCACTGCCTATTCTTGGTCTTCAGTCCACCACTACCCACCCCTTAAAAAGAGTACCTGTATTGCTTAGTATAAGTCATAACTCCAGTCCATGTGGTCAAGCCAGGGTACTGTTTACACTGTTGAGACCTTTCTAGTTATTGAGCTAATGAAAAAGAGAAGGGTGAAGAAAGCCTAAAAGAAATATACAGGTTCATCTACAATTTCAGCCCATAACTGCTAATGCATTCAAAGTTGCTTCAGTTGTATCCAACTCTTCGTGACCCTGTGGACTGTAGCCCACCTCTGTCCATGGGATTCTCCAAGCAAGAATACTGGAGTGGGTTGCAATGCCTTCCTCCAGGAGATCTGCCTAACCCAGGGGCAGAAGCCATGTCTTTTGCATCTTCTGCCTAGGCAGGCGGGTTCTTTACCACTAGCACCACCGATCAGGACTTAACTGTAGACAACAGCCCCAGGATGTACACTTGAATGTGAACCAGCTGTGTTTGGAGAAGCAGGACATGTAAGCAAATTATCAGTGGTTGGTGGGGAAGGTAAAAAAGTGGTCAGTGATTCTTACTGAGTAAACAGGAGGAAGTGTTTTAAAAAGTATGGCTAAGTCTTGTGCTTGAGAAACAGAATATGCAGTTTAGCATTATTATTTAGTCCACACAGGGAGAAACCCAATACTTTTTGATTTATAAGCAACAAAATGAATTCAGAATCTGTCTAGTGAAATATGAAAAGAAAGCATAATCTCTAAATAAATTTAAGTAAAATAGTAACTACTGTTCAGCAGGGAACATAGTGTTTATCAATTTTCTGTCTGTGTGACACAAATACCACAGTTGCTGTGGACTCTGACATAGCTCAGGGAGTTTGATATGTAATGCCCTATGGTATCTTAAAGTTGAAATCAGTGTTTCTCTCTACATTTACCCCCACTGTAACACCCGGTCCTTAAATCCTTATGCTGAGCTTCTACTCCATAGTTGTTTGGACAGTAGAACTGGCCTTTCCAGACCTTTTAAGTAGAAGGACTTGACTGAAGAAGACTGGCAGCAGTTCAGTTTAACCACCTTTTATTTTCTGAGTTAGTGCAGATAAGGGAGCTATCAGCTTGGGCACCAGGCTCCAGCAGCAGATCCGATTGAAACAGAGATTACAGTAAATTAAGAATTTATCACTTGCAACAGGCTCTCCTTGAAGGACTTGTGGGCAAAGTCACAAACTGATCCAAGGATTTCTTTCTCTAATAATACTGAATATTTATATTTCTGAGGCTAAAAGGACAACATAAAGATAAAACACGTGTTGGTTTGCAAACTTAGGAGCTTCCCCAGGTGAAATCTGAAGCTGGCCCCCATGTATGGAGGAAAAGGAGAAGCCATAGATAGAGGCAGCCCACTCCGGATAAGTAGGTGGCAGGTTTAATAAGCAACAGAATTTATATTGAAGGCTAATCTGGTCTCGGGCAACCCTAAGATAAGTAGATCTCTGTACCCACCAGTTGAATCACATATTCAGTCCAGATAGTCTCAACTACACCTTGTTTTCTCAAGGCTGTGTCCTTGAAAATGGCTCCAGCTGTGGTAAGGTGAACAGAAGGTACACTCCAAGTTCAAGGGTAGGGGTTGAGGAGCCTCAGATTCTCCAGGTCCAACTTGCAGGTCAAGTGTCAGTCACATTCTCTCCATGACCTCCTTGAGCCCTCCACCCTTTCTTTTGGTGGCTACTATCTTACACTTTCCGAACGACCCCCCCCCCCCGCCCCACTGCCCCACACCTGCCTTCTACAATGTGCCCTGACTCCTCAGCCAGGGTCCCCATTAGCTTGAAAGTGGTTCGTTAGGCAGTTATCTGGCTTCTCTGGAGGTAGATAACACAACAGCAATAGCAGCACATGCAAGACAAAACACAGATCAAAATAATGATTCCCAAAATAAGTAATAATTTTTTCCACCAAAACCCCCACGATCCTACCCATGAACCACTGGTTTATTTAAGTGCCCTGTGCTGGGAGTTGTATCACTCAGGACGTTGTTCACTTGTGTCTTCATGTGAGTTAAAGGAAATGATACATTAGCAGACTCATCAGATTTGAATACATAATAATCAGTTTAGATAATGGCACTGGTGCCTTTTGTGAGATAGTAATAATGTCCAAGGCCATCGAATCTTGGAGGACAGCTTTTCTCATTAGAGATATCTGGTGTTCAGTAAAAACGGAATTTTCCAGCTATTATTTAAGGTTTGCTGGGTGAATTTAGAAAGGGCTTCTACGTGTGGTATAGTGTTCCAGGCCACAGTGGAAGGGGCTCAGAAGGTGGCCAAATGATTGAGCCACTAGGACATGCTCATCTAGTCTTTAGGGGAAGTAAGTTGGCTTTTTTTTTTTTTTTTTTTTTTCACCTTGGGATAGATTCTCCCCTGTAGCTAGGGAAAGCCCAGGTTGGGTGCAGTGACCCAAACATACAGGTGGGAGCCATGCCAAAGATTCATGCCATATAACCACTGGCTCCTGTTCAGGGCTATCCATTAAATTTCTGGGCAGTGCCAACCAGCCACCTTCCTTTGATATGACAGAATGACTGCACAGTTTTGGTGATATCCACCCCACTATCCCTGATGCAATTGGATTGGTTCCATTTACAGTGATTTTTCTGTTTCCAGCATAGAGCTGCTGCTGCTGCTAAGTCACTTCAGTCGTGTCCGACTCTGTGTGACCCTGTAGAAGGCAGCCCACCAGGCTCCCCATCCCTGGGATTCTCCAGGCAAGAACACTGGAGTGGGTTGCCATTTCCTTCTCCAATGCATGAAAGTGAAAAAATAAAGTGAAGTTGCTCAGTCATGTCCAACTCCTAGCGACCCCATGGACTGCAGCCCACCAGGCCCCTCCGTCCATGGGATTTTCCAGGCAAGAGTACTGGCGTGGGGTGCCATTGCCTTCTCCGAGCATAGAGCTACCTGGGTTCAAATATCCCTAACTCCAGGTGAGCTACGTGAACTTACCTCAGATCCAGATCCGACTATAGCCACCCATGGCTCAGATTGGTGATGTTTTTAGTACCTTTCCCATCAGTAGTTTGATGGGCTGCCAAGGTCCAACCCTGGCTGATCCAGGGTATTTGAAGCAGGGATGGCGACAGCGAGGATCAGGATACAATAGCTTTAATTAGATTTTAATTAAAGATATAAAGAGTAATAGAATGAGGATAGGTCAGTAGGAAAATTCAGTGGAGAAAAGAGGCTGAGTAGCTTGGTTTACGCAGGAGACCATTAAAACTTCAAGATAAGAAGTTTGCACCACTTATGTAGGCCGCAGGCATCCTTTCGTTCTCCCAAAGGAGAGGAGACACTGAGGCCTCCCTGGTCGGATCTTAGAAGCCCAGGCATAATTAGTAAGCATGGTGGGTTCCGCGCCCAAATGGAGACTCAGCCAGAGTTTGAGAGAGAGAGCAACATGGGGAGACCAGTCTTTCGAGGAACTGATCCCAATTTTTTATTTTCCATGGTCTACTTTTATACACTGAGATGTTATGCAAAAGTCACACGGAGTCAGCAGTCCTGACTTTCATTAAAGTCAGGTGCTTCATACAAATGTATACAGAGGTCTGAGGGGTGTTACATCATCTTCTGGCCTGGGGGCCTGCTGACAATATATGACCCTCTCCTTGAGACAGCGGTCGGTCAACACTTATTTCTCCAGGGGTGATTATTCTTAAAACAAACTCCACCTTCCGTAGGTACCAGATAAAGTTACATTCCTATAGGGTGAGGGTGTTGTGGGTTTTAATTAAGGAAAGAATTTACTTAGCCTAAAGTCTAACGTGATTAATATCAAAGGTTAATACTTATTTCTTCTATATATTCATTAATGTGTGTAAGGGCAGGGGATGTGGAGACTTAGCAGCAAACATTGGCTCAACAAATGAAAAACCCTTCACCAATACAATTTCTAATCAGCCCACTATACTTATACCAATAGTTTTCTAACTTCTCTAAAGAACCTGTTTTTAGAAGATTTAAAGCATCTCATGTCTCTCACGGTTGGGAGGCTGTGAGCAATCACATGTGGCCGGACAAGCATGACAGGCAGGCTAGAGAACCTTCAGAGGAGTTTGTAGGTTAAAACATTCCTGTCACACCCAGGAATTTTTATTAACTGGAGCTCTAACTTAACTCCTTCTCTGAAAGAGGTGGTGGGGGACAGCCCCCCATAAAGACAGAGGTGTAGGTGAGAGCACAAAGTAGTAAAGTAGGCAGGCTCTGGTTACGGGGGTAGATGCTCGAGAATTTCCAGGGGGACTCCTGAGGCTCAATCCTCTATTTGCGTATGTCAAGCCTCCTTCCTCATGACCTTTGCCATGGGCGGAGTGCCTCACGCCAGCCCCCAGTGATGGGCTACCTGTGTAGTTTGTCAGAAAGAACCCCTATGCCCAGTGTTATTGGTAGTATATGCCACAGGCCAGGCTTCTGGATCAGTATCAGTAGTATCAAGTGAATTAAGCCCTAGCTTTTTCTTGCTACTGGTTTTGGGCCTTCCGATCCCCTCTCTGGAGTGGTGATGCCAACCATGGTAGTCCTGATGAGCTAGAGAAGGGCAGCTGCCCACATGGCCATCAGCTGGATCGATACCTTTTGGGGGCATACAAGTACCCATCTAATGAACAGATACCGCAGGAACAGCAGGAATCTAAGTTCAAAAAAAACAATATTTAGTAGGAACTTGTATGGGACAGTCTTCTTTTCCAAAAAAATTACACTTGTGGCCTGATACTTCAATGGGAATCTGACCTGGTTGTGTATACCACACAGGTTGGCCAGGGTGTGTCAAGAGTGAGGAGATGGACTGGGGGTGGGATATGCCAGATCAGGATACCCACCTTCTCCCTCTTTCGACATTGCATTCCAGGTACAATGCATTTCAATAGATCTGGCTTGTAGCAGAAACAGTGGGATCCCAGTGGCATTTGAGTAGTTTTGTCTCACCCAGGAATTCAAAGTAACTCACACATCTCAGTGGGACATCCCATTGCAAATTTAAGCAGATAATGCCTCTCCCAGGTGCACTGGGGGTTAGTATTCTCAGCAGCCATAGGACATCGATTCACATTGAGAGTTGGGGCAATGGCTGTCTCCTGAGACTGTCGTGTCTTTAAGATGTTGGGTTCTAGGCATGGTTTGCCAGTCTGGCACATGGGGCAATAGCCCTAATGACTGATTATTCAATGTGTTAAAACCTGAGACAGTACTTTAGTTCTCCCAGGCAAAGTGGTTTTACCTGTTAGTGATTTAATCTGCTGCTTTAATATTTCATTGTTTCTTTCTACCAATCCTGTCATCAGGGAGATGGAATCTCCATTCAATATCAGGTCCTTTTGCCCAGTCTTCACTTTTCAAATATGACCCTCAATCACAGCCTATTTGATGAGGGTATCTGTTCATGGTACTCAGCTTCTCTAATCCATGAAGAATGGAAAATGGAAGCCTGGTTTGCATAGCAGCAGGAGAAAGCTTGCCTTAAGCCAGATGCAGTAACCATGCAAACAAAGGCATATTTAGAACTCTTATACAGAGGGAGGGGGTCAGTATAATCAATTTCCAAACCCCTTACTTGCTGGGAGATGGCCCTATACTCTTTTGGCATTGGCCTTGGGCATTGTTAAGAGCAAATGGGAAATGCTGTTACTGTGTTAACCAAGCCAGTCTGTTTCAGGGGCAGTCTCTCTTCCCTGGCAATAGAGTTGGTAGGACTTGGACCCAAATTAGAGAATCAGCTTCCCAATGGCCAGAGGGCATCAGCATCTTACGAACTGAGACACGGAAGACAGTGAGGACTGCCTCAAGTTTCTGCAGAGAAACCCAGAAGTCTTCCGACATATCCTGACCCTACAGTGGCTTATTCATGATCAGTCACTACTTGGTTTTCATTGTCTAAGCCAGCCATAGGATTAATTCTTTTAGAACAGCCCAATTGTCAATACAAAGAGTTACACATGTACACCCATGGCTGATTCATGTCAATGTGTGGCAAAAACCACTACAATATTGTGCAGTAATTAGCCTCCAATTAAAATAAGTAAAATATTAAAAAAAAAAAAAAATACAAAGAGTTAACAGCCAGGATCAAAGAGTGATCTTTAGCCAAACTTCGTTGAACCCACTACTGCTATGATTGTTCCTGTTTCCAACCAGATGGTGTCAGTGTTGGGCTGAATGGTGACTGCAGTCCATATGGAACAGTTGCCCCAAATAGACCCACCTGCATAGTAGGCATCAGTGGGCGTTTCCCCTACTCCCTCTTTACAGGCTGCAGGGGTCTCTGCAGGAACAGACAGGAAGATCTACATGTTCCATGGGGCCTAGTGTGGAACCTGCATTTCTAGAGACAGTGGTTGGTGGGCAGGATGCTGTAGCAGGTAGGCCAGTCTGTCAACATGGGAGCATGAGCCATGGCAGAGGTGAGTGGGTGGAAGGCATTCTCAACCCAGCCCTTCATAGAAAGGGTTCTTATCATGATACACTGTTCCTTCATGAGGGGCTCTCCCTGGAGGAGTGCTGTGTACACTGCTAGGAGCTCTTGCTCTATGGAGAATCTGCACCCTATATAGAGAATCTGGCCCCTTCCATTCCTTCTGTTTCTCTGCCACAGTGCTCAGTCCACCCCTTCCAGAGTCTCAGCTACATCTTCTCAGATGCTCACCTTGCACTGGAGCTACCCAGAGCTTTCATCTGCCTCACTAGTACTTTTGCCATCTGAAACGTGGCTTGCTGCTCTGATCTTCAATCCCACACATACCCATTTCTAGCCAAGTGGTATAAGTGATGGAGGCACTGTGGCAGGTAAAGAAGTCAATTTTTCCCAAACTCCCAAATCCCCACAGAAGCTGGCACCTCTCTCAGGTCCTTGGGGATTGGACAGGCTTGTATCTTATCAGTCACATCTTGTAAGTCATGAGCATCTTACCCAACAAAATAACGCCACCAAACTTCATGGTGGTGCATGTGCCTTGGATTTTTCATGGTTTATCATCCATCTTTTCCCTCATAGGTATTCAGGCAGAGTCTGCAGAGTGTCCTGCAGTTTCAGCAAGTCTTTGCATGTTAACATGATTCAGTGCAATGAGCCCATTTTACCAGTTTAGGGAAAGAGAACAGGGACAGTTTTCAGGCTACCATCCCATGACATTTGGTGGGCAAGTAGCTTTGAGTAAATACTTGAAAGGCCCATTGTTGTCCCTTCCATGTGAGGGCAAATTGATTTTGTGACTCAGTGATATGAGATATACTGAAAAAAGCATTTGCTAAATCAGTACAGCATGGTGCACTCCTATGACTGGGGCCAAGCCGTCTATGATGGTGGCATAGTTGGGCACAGCCACATGGATGCGTACACTATCTTGTTCTGTTCTCCGTAGCCCATGGTCATCAGCCATGAGTTATCTGGCTTTTTACCAGCCGTACTGGGCTCTTGAAAGCACTATGGGCAGAATTTACAATGCGCACTTAGTGCAGTTCTTGCAGGGTTTCTCCTGTTTCCTTATGACCCCAGGCAATTTATTTTCTTTGACAGTCATTCTTCATGGGAGTGGTAGGTAGATATACTGGTTCCCCATTGGTGTTTCTGCTCAGCTCTGGTTTGATTACTCTAACCCAGAGGCAGAATTCATGATAGAGGTTTGCAGAAATTGATCTTGTAGGATTTCAATGCCTGGAATGTTCTCTGGTATCTCGAAAAGAAAGAAAGAAAAAAAAAAAAAAAAAACTAGTATTCTCCTGGGAGAGAATTTGTAGTGTCAAAGGGACCTTCCTAACTCCAACCACCTACTGTGTGTAATCACTGATGGTACTGAGAGGGCCAGAAAACTTTGAGGTGGTGACCGTGTAGTAGCCTATGTTCAGCTCCAGTGTCAACAGAGCTGTCACCTTTTGCTTATTTCTGAGAGGCCAGTGAATAGCGAAGTGCTTCTTGGGTAACCCAGTGGTAAAGAACCTGCCTGCCAATGCAAGAGACACAGGAGACATGGGTTCAATCTCTGGGTAGGGGAGATCCCCTGGAGAGGTAGATGGCAACCCACTCCAATATTCTTGCCTGGGAATGGACAGAGGAGCCTGGTGGCTACAGCCTATGAGATTGCAGAAGAGTCGGACATGACTTAGTGACTAAACATAAAAAGTGAATAGTGAGCTCAACATGAGGCATCCAATCACCTCTCATACCCTTCACCTGGAGGCAGTCTTGGCCTGCATCCTATACTTGGGCTGTGGAGACACCCACCCAAAGTAGGACTGTAGAGGGAGGTTGAGCAGGTCTGTACTGTTGTTCAGATTTTAAGGCTTTCCTCATCTGACCAACACAGCGTTGGGTTGCTAGTGTATCTTTTTGGATATGGTCCCAGAGGCAATAAGGTCAAACCACATTTGTTTCTGGGTTAGTTTTACCAGATCCGGTACAAACTATTGGGATAGCATTTTGGTTTTTTCACTCCCATCTCTCTCCTGGGCCCTTCCCACACTCAAACCTGTTCCCAGGATTTGTCAGTTTTCGGTTTCTCCTGGATCAGCAGTGAATTGTCTAACATTATAAATGTCTTGTCCCACAACAGCTCAGCATGGGTATCGATGCTCCACACCAGGTGCTGAGGGCAGGCTGGAGGATCTGGCTTTCACTCCCATGGCGAGTGTGATGGGAGCAGAGCCTTCAAAAGCAGAAGCTTAGAAGGCCTGTCTTATTCCCAGCTCCCTAAATATTTGTCATACTTCCTCTATGGATATCCAGAGTCCCACATGCCCAGGGAGATCCCCCTTATTGAGCCAAGCCTCTCTGTAGCCAGAATAACCCAGTCTGCAAAAGAATGCATACCTTAAACCCTCTGATCACCACACAGACACCGACAGAGGGCAGGATGTGTAGTGATGTTGCTCATTATCCCTGCCCAGTCAGGGAAATTCTACTCCACCCTATACCTCAGAGTTGCATTAACCAGGCCTGGATACTTTCCCTGGCCCTTTTCTGGAACTCGGCAGCTAGTTCAATAAGCTCAGTAGGCATAAATCCTTTCCTCATGAACATTTCCTGGGGGTGCTGCCCCACCAGCTGGGGGTTGTGGTTACTGTGCTTTTGCCTTTCCTGTACATTAGGAGTCAGACGGCAGCAGGTGTTTCATCCATTTCTGTCAATCACCATAATGTCCTCCTTCTCTTGCTCTCCTCATTCCCAAGAATTCCTCCTATTAGTGCTCCAATTAGACTTTGTCACAAACACTGAAACTTTCATCCATGGCCATTTGCAGCCTCCTAACTTTGTAGAAGTTGACTCATTGGAAAAGACTCTGATGCTGGGAGGGATTGGGGGCAGGAGGAGAAGGGGACAACAGAGGATGAGATGGCTGGATGGTATCACTGACTCGATGGACATGAGTCTGAGTGAACTCCGGGAGTTGGTGATGGACAGGGAGGCCTGGCGTGCTGCGATTCATGGGGTCGCAAAGAGTCGGACACGACTGAGCGACTGAACTGAACTGAACTTTGTAGAATGGCACCCGAAGTTCTCCGATGTCTTATCCTGCTCTCCCACCTTGTCTGCCAGCTCTGAGCTAGCAGAGCAGTGGACACTGCCTGTCCTTTTCTAATCTCAGCCCTTCTCCAACTTTCTAACTTGAGCTTCAGCTTCTAGTTGGGCATCCAACAAGGCTAGCCTACCATGGTAACTTCATTTCTCTTCTTTTCATTTCTCTTCATTTCTCTTCATTTTCTCTTCATTTCTCTTCTCAGTGTGCTCTGTACAGTTCCTTACACAAGCATTTTAAACCAGACAGCTTTATAGGGCATCACTCACAGTCACACGGTGATCTATAAGCATCTAGCATATGGGTATCCCTTCTCTACACAGGAGTCAATGGCTAACCCGGACTTCCCCTTGGATGCCTCTTCTTTCAAGACCCATTTATTCAGTCTCCTGGGCTGGTTTGCCAATTGCTGGAGCTTTGCTGGTTGAAATCTGGAACTAGTCCCAGATGGTCTCAACACCACCTTGTTCTCTCAAGGCTGCATCTTTGAAAATGACTCCAGTTGTGCTAACATCGTTCCAAAATCATGAGAGGAATGAGTCTTTGATTGCCCAAGTTCAGCTCTTAGGTCAACTTGAGATCATGTCCTCTTGATGACCTCTTCCCACCACATGGAGAGTCTTGATAGATCCTGCCACATGCCAAGTAAGCCGTGTAAGTGACCATCTAGATTATGGTGACGTCAAGAGCCTGGAAATGTCTGGTCCACCTATAGGCTAGCTAATGCCTAAATCAGTAAATATTCTCTTCTTTCTATTGGAACAATCTTTAAATTATTAATAGACATTTTCTCATTAAAGTGACTGTGTTTCAGATTTTCCAAGGAATAAGTTTTTAAAAGTTTGAGGCTCTTTCTTAAGTAATTTTTGTCATCCCTCTTTACCTACCAGAGCCCTTATTACATTTCATTGTAAAATGTATGTTTAATTATCTATTTCTTCTATTAGAGCTATAGCTGAGGCTTTGTTTGTCTTCAAAAGGAGTTTATCTTAGTGCCTACTGGCACTTAACAAAATCTCAGTATTTGATGTATCAAATGGAATTTCATTAGACAGAATTGAAGAGAGGTTATCCCTTGAAGAGAATAAATTTCTTTGTTTCTTTAATGAAAGAAAATGGCATAGAATCAACAGCTAACACTACTAAAGACAGATTTCACTTATTGCAAATCACTAAAAGCTTGAGTAACCTTGAACCTTATTTAATGACTCATCTATTTTAGATGACATAACTGATTTGGTGGACTTGTCTAAAAGCACAGAGATATTAATTGGCAGACGCAGAACAAGGGCTCATGTCTCTAGGCCAATAGGGAGACATTTGTTGCACCACAATTTGTCTTTCTCCTATCTCAGTGTATTGCTATTTGGGAGAATATGGAGGAATGGCCATGAGGAGCATATAGCAGTAGCTCTGGAATGCATATCTGTCCAGTCTGGTAAAGGCCAGCTTCCTCATCATTTATCTTTAGGAAAGTCTTACTAAAACATATCTCTGAACTGTAGATGCTCTCTATTTGCTTGAACAATTGATTCTGCTGACTAGAAAGAAAGATGCTGTACTTTCTTATCTAGAGAAATTGATATAATGAGAAACTTGCTTGGGGAATATCCTTAAAGGTGGTGGAATTCTTACTTGTTGGCTTTCTTCTTCATCTTTCTGCCTCCTTTTTGTTGCTGGCATCTACCTGGCATGTTGGGTAGACATTCATAGATGACCTTACTACCTGGTAAATTTACTTAATAAACTACCTTTAACTTGGTTAAAATGTATTTATCAGTGTCATATCTCCTTTCCTACAAACAACAATGATATGGTTATAAAGAAATAAATTCTGCCAAGAGAATGCACTAGTCATGGAAAATACCCTTTTTCAACAACACAAGAGGCAATTTTACACATGGATGTCACCAAATTGTCAATATCAAAATCAAAATAATCATAATTCTTTGTATCCAAAGATGGAGAAGCTATATACAGTCAGAAAAAAAACAAGATCTGGAGCTGACTGTGGCTCAGATCATCAGTTTCTCATAGCAAAATTCAGGCTTAAACTAAAAAAGCAGGAAAAACCACTAGGAAAGCCAGGTATGACCTAAATCAAATCCCCTATGAATATACAGTAGAAGTGACAAATAGATTGAAGGGATTCGATCTAGTAAACAGTGTGCCTGAAGAACTATGGGTGGAGGTCCATAATATTGTACAGGAGGCAGCAAACAAAATCATCTCAAAGAAAAGCAAGAAGGCAAAGTGGTTATCTGAAGAGGCTTTACAAATAGCAGACAAAAGAAGAGAAGTGAAAAGCAAAGGAGAAAGGGAAAGATCAGTCAGTCAGTCAGTTCAGTCGCTCAGTCATGTCTGACTCTTTGCGACCCCATGAATCACAGCACACCAGGCCTCCCTGTTTCCCTGTCCATCACCAACTCCTGGAGTTCACTCAGACTCACATCCATCGGCTCAGTGATGCCATCCAGCCATCTCATCCTCTGTTGTCCCCTTCTCCTCCTGCCCCCAATCCCTCCCAGCATCAGAGTTTTTTCCAATGAGTCAACTCTTCGCATGAGGTGGCCAAAGTACTGGAGTTTCAGCTTTAGCATCATTCCTTCCAAAGAAATCCCAGGGCTGATCTCCTTCAGAATGGACTGGTTGGATCTGCTTGCAGTCCAAGGGACTCTCAAGAGTCTTCTCCAACACCACAGTTCAAAAGCATCAATTCTTTGGTGCTCAGCCTTCTTCACAGTCCAGCTCTCACATCCATACATGACCACAGGAAAAACCATAGCCTTGACTAGACGGACCTTTGTTGGCAAAGTAATGTCTCTGCTTTTGAATATGCTATCTAGGTTGGTCATAACTTTCCTTCCAAGGAGTAAGCGTCTTTTAATTTCATGGCTGCAGTTACCATTTGTAGTGATTTTGGAGTCCAGAAAAATAAAGTCTAACACTATTTCCAATGTTTCCCCATCTATTTCCCATAAAGTGATGGGACTGGATGCCATGATCTTCGTTTTCTGAATGTTGAGCTTTAAGCCAACTCTTTCACTCTCCACTTTCACTTTCATCAAGAGGCTTTTGAGTTCCTCTTCACTTTCTGCCATAAGGGTGGTATCATCTGCATATCTGAGGTTATTGATATATCTGCCGGCAATCTTGATTCCAACTTGTGTTTCTTCCAGTCCAGCGTTTCTCATGATGTGTTCTGCATATAAGTTAAATAAGCAGGGTGACAATATATAGCCTTGACATACTCCTTTTCCTATTTGGAACCAGTCTGTTGTTCCATGTCCAGTTCTAACTGTTGCTTTCTGACCTGCATACAGATTTTTCAAGAGACAGGTCAGGTGATCTGGTATTCCCATCTCTTTCAGAATTTACGCCCAACTAAATGCAGACTTCCAAAGAAGAGCAAGGAGAGACAAGAAAGATTTCTTTAATGAATAATACATTACAAGTAGAGGAAAACAACAGAAGAAGAAAGACTAGAGATCTCCTCAGGAAACTTGGAAATGTCAAAGGAACATTTTGACCAAAGATGGGCACAATAAAAGAGAGAAACGATAGAGACCTAGTAGAAGCAGAAGAGATCAAGAAGAGATGGAAAAAATATACAGAAGAATTGTACAAAAAAAGATCTTAGTGAACCAAATAACCACGACTGTGTGGTCAGTCTCCCAGAGCCAGGCATTCTGAAGTGTGAAGTCAAGTGGGCCTTAAGAAGTACTGCTGTCAATAAAGCTAATGGATACAGTGGAATTCCAGTTGCTGTTGTTGTTCAGTCACTCAGTTGTGTCCAACTCTTTGTGACCCCAAGGACTGCAGTATGCCAGGCATCCCTGCCTTCACCATCTCCTGGACCTTGCTCAAATTCAGATCCACTAAGTCAGTGATGCCATCCAACCATCTCACCCTCTGTCATCCCCTTGTCCTCCTGTCTTCAATTTTTCCCAGAAGTGAGGTCTTTTCTAGAAAATTCCAGTAGAGCTATTCAAAACTCTAAAAGATGATGTTATCAAAGTGTTGCACTCAATATGTCAGAGAATATAGAAGACCCAGCAGTGTCCACAGGGCTAGAAAAGGCCAATCCTCACCTCAATTCCTAAGAAGGGGAGTACTAAAAATTATTCAAACCATCAGACAATTGCACTCATCTCCCTTGTTAGTAAGATCATGCCTAAAATCCTGCATGCTAGGCTTCAGCATTACGTGAACCAAGAGCTTCCAGACGTTCAAGCTGGGTTTAGAAAAGGCAGAGGAACCAGAGATCAAATTGCCAACATTCACTGAATCATAGAGAAAACAAGGGGATTCCAGAAAAGCAACTACCTCTCATTCATCAACTGAGCTAAAGCCTTGACTGTGTGGATCATAACAAACCGGAAAGCTCTAAAAGAGATGGGAGTACCAGACCATCTTACCTGTCTCCTGAGAAACCTGTATGCAGGTCAAGAAGCAACAGTTAGAACCCTCTATGGAAAAACTGATTGATTCAGGATTGAGAAAAGAGTAAGGTAGGGCTGTCTCTTGTCACCCTGTTAAGCTATATGCTGAGCACATCACAAGAGATGCCAGGCTGGATGAATAACAAGCTAGAATCAAGATAGGTGGGAGAAACATCAACAACCTTAAATAACGCGGGTGATACTACTCAAACGGCAGAAAGCAAACAGGAACTAAAGAACTTCTTGATGACGGTGAAGGAAGAGAGTGAAAAAGCTGGCTTAAAATTAAATATTATAAAAACTAAGATCATGGCATTTGGCCCAATTGCTGCTGCTGCCACCAAGTCACTTCAGTCGTGTCCGACTCTGTGAGACCCCATAGACGACAGTCCACCAGGCTCCTCCATCCATGGACTTTTCAGGCAAGAGTACTGGAGTGGGTTGCCATTGCCTTCTCTGGTCTGGCCCAATTACTTTATGGCAAATATAAGGGGGAAATGTGGAAGCAGTGACCGATTTCTTCTTCTTGGGCTCTAAAATCGCTGCAGATGGTGACTGCAACCATGAAATCAGAAGACGATTGCTTGTTGGCAGGAAAGTTAGGACAAACTTAGATAGTGTGTTGAGAAGCAGAGACATCACTCTGCCAACAAAGCTTCCTATAGTGAAGGCTATGGTCTTCCCAGTGAGAGCTAGACCATAATGAAGGCAGAGCACCAAAGAATTGATTCCTTTGAACTGTGGTGATAGAGAACACTCCTGAGAGTCCCTTGGAAAGCAAGGAGATCAAACCAGTTTCTCTTAAGGGAAATCAACCCTGAATACTCGTTGGAATGACTGATGCTGAAGCTGAAGCTCCAGTATTTTGGTCACCTGATGCAAACAGCCAACTCATTGGAAAAGTCCCTGATATTGGGAAAGATTGAAGACAGAAGGAGTAGAGGGCATCAGAGGATGAGATAGCTGGATGGTATCACCAATGCAATGGACATGAACTTGGACAAACTCCAGGAGATGGTGAGGGACAAGAGGCCTGGTATGCTGCAGTTCATGGGGTCACAACAAGTTGGACACTGACTGGGCCACTGAACAACAACAACAAATTGGTAGAACTTCTGCAAAAAATTCTAGTAAGGAAGCAATGTACCATAACCATGGATAACAATCTGTCACAACTTAATGTCACATAAGAGCAGTTGACTATGCTAAAGCATTTAATAGTGTAGATTACAACAAACTGGAAAATTCTTAAAGAGATGGGAATACCAAACCACCTTACCTGCTTCCTGAGAAACCTGTATTCAGGTCAAGAAGCAACAGTTAGAACCAGACATGGAACAACAGACTGGTTCAAAATTGGGAAAGGTGTACATCAAGGCTGTATATTGGTCACTCTGCTTATTTAACTTATATGCAGAGTACATCATGCAAATTGCCAGGCTGGATGAATCACAAGCTGGAATCAAGATTGCAGGGAGAAATATCAATAACCTCAGATATGCAGATGACACCCACCTTGGCAGAAAGTGAAGAGGAACTAAAGGGCCTCTTGATGAAGGTGAAAGAGGAGAGTGAAAAAGCTGCTTAAAACTCAACACTTAAAAAACAAATATCACATCATCCAGTCCCATCACTTCATGGCAAATAGATGGAGAAACAATGGAAACAGTGACAGGCTTTATTTTCTTGAGCTCCAAAATCACTGTGGATGGTGACTGCAGCCATGAAATTAAAAGACAATTTCTCCTTGGAAGAAAGGCTATGAAAAACCTAGACACATATTAAAAAGCAGAGACATTACTTTGCCAACAAAGGTCTGTCTAGTCAAAGCTATGATTTTTCCAGTAGACATGTATGGATGTGGGAGTTGGACCATAAAGAAGGCTGAGCACTGAAGAACTGATGCTTTCAAATTGTGGTGCTGGAGAGGGCTCTTGAGAGTCTCTTGGATTGCAAGATCCAACCAGTTAATCCTAAAGGAAATCAACCCTGAATATTCATTGGAAGGACTGATGCTGAAACTGAAGCTCTGATACTTTGGCCACCTTTTCATCGGAAAAGACCCTGACGCCAGGAAAAAATGAAGGCAGGAGGAGAAGGAGACAACGGAGGATAAGATGGTTGGATGGCATCACTGACTCAATGGACATGAGTTTGAGCAAACTCTGGGAGACAGTAAAGGACAGAGAAGCCTGGTGTGCTGCAGTCCATGGGGTCGCAAAGAGTTGTACATGACTTAACAACTGATCAACAACAAAATCAAAACCAAGGGCAAGGCCAATACCAGCTCCCTAATGTGAAATTTTTTTCTAATTCCAACAACAGAAAATGCTAACTCAAGGAGTGGTAAACTTTCTGTTGCCCAAGCAGAGACTTACTGACACCAATCAAGTATAGTTTAGTGTAGATTTTTTTCACTGGGTAGAGAGTTGAGTTAGAAAACCTCAAAAATTCTTCCAACTCTTTTCTAAATATCTGGGCACAGGCAGTTGTCCAACTCTCTGTGTAGTTAAAGTTTAGACAGTTTATTCCAGTGTGAATCTGGACTCACAGAGAAGACTTTAAGCATAGTATGTCTGTTGACCACAATTCTAATTTTAACCGATTGTTCAAAACCTACCAGCTGCATTAGTCATCCAGTAAAGGGAAAGTGAATTAGCCTAGTAAGCTATGTTCTTTCTGAGCCATGACATTTGGTATGTTACCTCCTTGAAGTTTTAAAATGTCATATGATCTAATTCAGTGTGTTAGCAGTGTTATGATTACCTTATGACACCAATCCTTGAGTGTTGCAAGTCTAAATGCCATATCCCACAGCTTGGCTGAAATACTCTGCAGTTAGGATTTCAGTGATTGCTGGTGAGGTGAGAGACTTTGCAAATGAAACTGAGGTTAGATGGGTGGGTGAGTGTATAGAGAAAAAGTTTTATACTTCAGTCTCATTTTATGAACGCAGCTCTCCTTTTAATTATAGGAACTGAAAAATTCTTTTGAGAACCGGATAAACCGATCTTTTTTGGTGTCATAGATTCCTAGAGAAAGGGAATTTCTAAATTTGAGCCTCTTTCCAGAAATAATGCTAAAAAGTCTGTTGTTTTCCAAACCACTCCCAACACTCTGCAAGGAAAAAAAAAAAAAAAAAAAAACTATAAAAATGTCTTCTTGATCTACCAATGTTTACCAAACTATTTTAATTGACAACATCCTTAGAAAATGATCATTTTCTGTATCCACACTAAATGGAGAAGGAGCTGGAGAACAAAAGAATAGGCCTGGCTTCTAGCTGTTGCAACCAAAAGAAGTGTTGGGAGATTAGTGTCTCAGCCTGTGTGTTGAGAAGATTGTTTCTTTAACATCATAATTTTTATTAGGAAAAAAAATATTGTTATTTATAGAAGTTCAACCTTACAAAATGGCCATTTGCAGATAGGATCCAGTTAAATAATGGCAACTTCTTATGGTCCATCCTAACAGAAAATACGAAATCTCAAGAAAAGCACAGCAAAGGAAAAAAAAAATTATGCTCTAATCCCTATACTTAAGGAATCAAATATTACACATTGACATGTATATATAGATATTCATATGTTGTTTTTGTCATGTAGATTTACATACTTTGAATAATTTAAATTACATCACAGCACATAATTTTTTCCAACCTGTTTTTTTCCCCTTACTGGTTAATAATGAGTATTTTCTCATGTCATTAAGTATTCTAGAGCATGATTTTCAAGGACTCCTTGTGTCAGTCCCTCATTAGAATGAACAAATTAATTTAAGCAATCTTCTATGGCCAAATATTTAATTGCCCAAATATTCCTCTTTTATAAATTATGCTGCTATAAATATATTTGTAAGGGAAACTTTTGTGTACATTCCCAATTATATGCCAGATATTGCTGGGTCAAATCATGTGCACATTTTCAAACTTCTAATATTTTTGCCAAATCACCTCCCAGAAGACAGTATCCACCAGGATCATGTAGGCATGTATCTTCTCATTAACATTCTGTATTATCATTGTTTTAAATCTCAACTACTCATTTGTTTTTTTTATCTGAATTTCTCAGGACAGTTTCAGGGTCTTTAAAGCCCTGTTGTGTTTTACATTGATGGTGAAGTTTCCACTAGAATTTTAAGAATAATTCAGGAGCCTGCTTGGTACTATGCCTTTTCTTCCGTAACCTGAGACCACTGCAGAGGTAGACTGCTACAGGCTACAAGGAGAAAGTCAAATGCCACAGGCAAAAACCTGGGTCTTTATCCTTCAAGGAACTCAGTGCTTGAAATTATGCATCTTCAGCTCCTAATCTAATATTCTACCTCATGTCTAATAATGCAGTGGGGCAGAGGTCCTACCAAGAGAATGACAGTCCATTCATTATTAGAGGCAAATCCATTGCCTCCTACCAGCTGCTACAAACTTAAACACTTGGTATAGTAGAACAGATGCTGGGTAATCTGTCACTTCTAATAGGACAGGCACTAGTTAAAAACAGACAAAGGGGAGATGTGTTTAAATGTTTAAAAAATATGCAATCTTTAAAAAAAAAAAAAAAAACTCTCTACTTAGCTAAAATATCTGAAGAATTGTGACTTTTTTCTACTCCAGAAGTCAGTACTTGGCAAATATGTAAAACACATGGAAACAGTCTTCAGCTCAACAAGGGGATAAATCTTTAAAATAATTAATGCTACTCAGCAATGAAAAAGACTGATTCTGATTCAATGAAAAATAGTTTTTCCAGAGTACCAGACTAACTGATCACCCCCTTTGAAATAGTCATATCCCACATTATTAGTGGTAATTATGGAAATTTATAATTGGTTTTATATATTTGCTTCTACTGCTAGACTATGAACTCTTTGTAGCTAACTAATATTCTTTTATATTATAGGACTGAAAATAGTATTTTAGAGTTGGCCTCTTATCTACAAAATACTCTTACCCAATTAGAAGTGGATCCTTTTGATTTAAAATTATAATAGCTCTGAAAGTAATAATAATAGATAAGGTCTTCTTTATAATTCCAAGTGAATGAGTTATGAAATCTGTTCCTGGGAGAGGAGGGTGAAATGAAGAAAATGGACACCTTTGTGCAAGGAACATAAAGAAGTATTAAAAAAAGAAAAGACAATGAAGCATGGAGTGTTAAAGACAAAATTTGCTGACTAAATATTTGTTGCTCTTGTTCTTGTTATTGTTGTTGGTTTTTTAAGGGTCCCTTTTGGATGTAACTGACTTCCTGCATGATTTAAAGCCGTTGTTTATTTCAAAAAAGAATCCTGCCTTAAGGCAGTGATATTGTGGGAAAAAGTAAGTTTTATTGCCCTTAAGCAAATAGTATGAAAGGTCATTCATTAGCTCTGCCAAACTCCCCCTCTTGTAAAAAGCTCAAATAAAACCTTTTTATTAAAATAGTGGAAGTAAGAGCAAGGAGGAGGAAGGAATGGAACGGAACACAGGGTGTGGTTGAGATCCAAATATTCCTGGCATCGGTGGGTAAGCCTCTTTGAAACCAAGTATTTAGGCTTGCCAGCTGATCTCAGTACAGTGGCATCCTCTTCTGCACTTGAGACTATGTCTCATGCATTCATTCAACTGTCACTTAATAAATACATAGTGGGTGCCTCCTTGTGTGCCAGACCCTGCTGTGGGCTCTGGTGATACAGCAGTGAACCAAATAGACAACGCTTTCTGATTTCATGGAGTTTACATTAGGATGGGTTTTCCTTCGGTAACAGAACATTAAATCCCAAATGAGTATAATTATGTCAGCAAAAGGAGAGGTTTTGTGTTTAATCCTAAAGCAACCTAAATTTAATAAATCTAATAAAATCTGAATTAACAGTGTAAGTGCCAGTCTACTTCAGAATTAAACTGTATTTTCAAGGTATGTGAAAGACACTCCCTACTACAGCTCCCTCCCCGACAAAAGAAAGCTTCCAGCATCCAAGTGGAAAAAACGTGAACTGTGGCTAAATTTAGCCAAAATTAGCATCCGTATAGTCTGAGAAATTTTTCAGCCAAGTGAATTGCATAATCTAAATGCAACCATTTTTTCTTGCACTCTTTCCTGAGAACCATTCCAGCAATTCATGCTGCCAGTGCTCATGCTGCCAACATTGTCAATGCACTTTGCTATAAAGAAATTAGATTGGCTACAAATAGTTTCCAATGAATAACCCTAATTAGCCACTAAAGTTGGCATATTTCCTGCTATCTGAAATTAGATCACAAGAGTTGGGTTGAGATGAAAAAGCTCTATTAACTCTCTAGAATTTCAATTCCTATTTACTGGGGGAAATTACTGTTTTGAACTTTATCTGCTACTATCTGAAGAAGTCTGGAGTCAATGGTAATAAAAAGATATGTGGAAGTCTGGACTTTCAGTTTCAGACTTTCAGTCTGGACTTCCCACTCTACTACTGGGACTTTCCAAAATAAACTCAAAAGAACAGTGGCCCTGAGAGATATGTCAGTGGAGTTGTTAAAATAAACGGAAAGTATCTTCAAAAGACGTCAAAACACAACATTTTGTAGCTGTCCATATGTACCTGTACATAATCCTCTCTAACAAATCAATGTTTTTGTGTTTTTTTTGTTTTTTTTTTTTTTAATATGTTATTGCCAATCAATAGGTGTCACTTGGACCCAGGTCTGAATCCTTTCCTTAGAGGTTTATCTCCTAGCACACCTCTGCCCCTCAGTCAGGAAACAGTGTACATGCCACAGTTAGGTGTTTGGGAAGAGCTACTCATATCAGCCCCACTGAACCTTATCAGGGCAGCAACTGAGCTGGATGTTCCTGTTTTGGAGTCCTGTCTGCTATGATCAGCTGCTCTGTGGTCGATTTGCTGATAGTTAACACACCAGATGTCGGGTGCAGCCACAAACACTCTGGAGCTTCTTCTGGATATGATGAATCATTCAATTCTACTGACTCCAGTGTGATAATCAAAAATGAATTTAAAAGGGGGATGGACCCTGGAAAATTAGTGCAAGAATTTTGAAATAGCGAATAATCTGGGTTAAAGTAATAGAGTGGCTTCTTTTGAACTGTTGGAATGAATCTGTATTTCACTAAAAGTTAAATATTCCCTTGAAAAAAGTACTTTCAGTAATCCATAAATAGCTCTCTATCCCTTCTTTGAAAAATGTCTGATAATCTTTTCAGAGGGAACATGATAACTTCAAAAGTGTACCTACCAAGACTGGTGCTTGACCTGTGGGTGGCTTTTTAAAATTAAATAAAGAAGTTTTATACTTTTTATAACTGACCTCTCATGAAATTTTCTTTAAAATATAAAACCCAAAGTGTAATAAAATTGATTTTGTAGGTAATGGAGGCTTGTGGTTTTAATTTCTTATCAAATTATTAATTATAAAAATGCTAAAATTGACTCTTTGCCTTTTGTGTGTGTGCCTGTACCAGAAATTTTAAAAGAATTAGTAAATATTTGAACTGAAACAGTGCTGTTTCTATGTAGGTATGGTGTTACTCTAAATACATTGAAAAAATTTTTTAATTATTTATTTACTTTGACTCTGCTGGGCCTTAGTTTTGGCAAGTGGGATCTTTGATCTTCATCACAGCACGTGAACTCTTTAGCTGCAGCTTGTGGGATCCAGTTCCCTGACTAGGGATCAAACTTGGATGCCTGCATTGGGAGTGTGGAGTCTTAGCCACTGGACCACCTGCATATTTTAAAATATTTATTCATCTAAGGCAGAAAGTTGGCAAGTTTTATTCCTATTACACAGAGGAAAAAATTGAGGTACAAAATTGAAAGAAGGTAATCCTCAATGGCTCAATGGTTTAGAATCTGCCTGCCAATGCAAGAGACACAAGATGTTTGATTCCTGGGTCAGGAAGAAACCCTGGAGAAGGAAATAGAAAGCCTCTCTAGTATTCTTGCCTAGAAAATCCCATGGACAGAGGAGTTTGGTGAGCTACAGTCCACAAAGAGTCAGACCTGACTTAGCAACTAAGCACCACCACCAACAATGAAGTGAAATTAAAATATTAATGAACAGATTGAATATTTCAAAATTGTCACCATAGATTACAATGAAGAAAAGTGTCAGACCTATGATATGTTCTCTTTTTTGTTGGGGACTTTGAGGAGGGTTTGGTCATTACAATTTTTAAAAGTAAAAAAAAAAAATAAAAAATTTAAAATATATATAAAAACAGCAATTTTCAAACTGAATTTTCTAACAAATAAACATAGAGTATGTTCTAATATATACTTTAAGAGTATTTTAAATAATTACATAATTTGGATTATAACCAGAAGAGTATGTGTATCACCCAGATTTCTCCAGAAAAATAAAAGTACTACTTATAGGAATGGCAACCCCCTCTAGTATTCTTGCCTGGAGAATTCCATGGACAGAGGAGCCTGGTGGGCTACAGTCTATGTGGTCACAAAGAGCTGGACACAACTGAGCACTAATACACTGATACACTAATACACTAATATACTGATGGGCTTCCCAGATGACTCTAGTGGTAAAGAATCTGCCTGCCAATGCAAGAGACACAGGTTTGATTCCTGGGTCAAGAAGATACCCTGGAGAAGGGAATGGCAACCCACTCCAGTATTCTTGCTGCAAAATTCTGTGGACAAGAAGACCCTGGCGTGTTACAGTCCTGTAACAGACTCTTTGTTACAGGTCACAAAGAGTCTGACACAACTGAGCACACACATATATATAAACATTGATTTTGAGGAATTAGCTTATGCAATTGTGATGGATGCCAAGTCCGAAATCTGTAGGACAGGCTGGTATATTGGAAACTCTTGGGAAGGAGCTAATGCTGCAGTCTCGAAGAATAATTTCTTCTTAAGGGAAGCTTGTTTTACTTTCAAGGCCTTTCAACTGATTAGGTGAGTCCCACCCTTGTTAGAGAAAGTAATCTCTTTCACTTAAAGTCAATTGATTGTAGATGTTAACTGCATCTATAAAATACCTCCACACCAACACCTGTTTGATTAAATAACTGGCTACTATGTCCTAACTGTATGGATAAAGGCCCATATAGTCAAAGCTATGGTTTTTCCAGTAGTCCTGTATGGATGTAAGAGTTGGACCATAAAGAAAGCTGAGTGCCAAAGAATTGATGCTTTTGAACTGCTGTGTTGGAGAAGATTCTTGAGAGTCCTTTAGACTGCAAGGAGATCAAACCAGTCAATCCCAAAGGAAATCAATCCTGAATATTTTTTGGAAGGACTGATGCTGAAGCTGAAATTCCAATACTCTGGCCACCTGATGCAAAGGACTGACTCATTAGAAAAGACCCTGATACTGGAAAAGATTGAAGGCACAAGAATAAGGGGATGACAGAGGATGAGATGGTTGGATGGTATCACCGACTTGATGGACATGAGTCTGAGCAAGCTCCAGGAGATGGTGATGGACAGGGAAGCCTGGGGTGCTGCAGTCCATGGAGTGGCAAAGAGTAGGACAGGACTGAGCGACTGCATGATAATAAATAGCCTAACTGAACTGACACACAGAAGTGTCACAGAGGGCAGGGAATGTGCCTCTTCTCCAGTGTCCAGAAGGGTGTTACACTCCCACAGTACACACAAAGCTGAAAACCTACTACATCTGATTTTAGTGACTTTAATTCATCAACAGAATTTGAGTAAAATCTTCATTTTAAAAAACTACTCTCTATTGTAATGTCATCCTTTTTATTAACAAGCACACTGCTCACATTTTTATTGGAATGAATATAATCTGCAGAAATCATGGAATATTAGACTTCTCATTTGAAGAAAAGAAAACTACCTCAAAATAGCCAGGGCCATGTCCTCACCTTCTGGTGTTTGCTTATAATCAGAACTGGCCCCTCTGTGTTTATATCCTATTTCTGACACTTTTGGCTGTGTGATCTTAGTATCTTTGTGAAATGGAGCCAGGAGTATTCCTATCTCAGAGCTTGTGTAGAGTACCTGTGTCAGAGCAGCAGCTATGGAATTCTTAAATAATATTGTTTCTGGGGCTGCAGGTTACAGCTCTTGGAATTCTTCAGTTTGTTTGATAGATACATCTACTACTAAAACAAGGCCAAATATTGTGATTTATTAATACATTCCTGAGTCTGGTAAACTACGTCAATGATACTCAGATCTGGATCTGTAAGCTGCTGCTGCTGCTGCTGCTAAGTCGCTTCAGTCGTGTCCGACTCTGTGCGACCCCATAGACAGCAGCCCACCAGGCTCCCCTGTCCCTGGGATTCTCTAGGCAAGAACACTGGAGTGGGTTGCCGTTTCCTTCTCCAGTGCATGCAAGTGAAAAAGTGAAAGTGAAGTTGTTCAGTCGTGTCCGACTCTAAGCTAGTGATGGTCAAAAGACTGTTAGTTACAGATTCTGATGAGATAAGCACATAATATAGTGATTTGATATTTCTGTGATATTTTTATTGTATTTTACATAAGTGGCAACACATAGTGAATCTGGATAAACAAAACAGAGAAACAGAAATATCCTTTGGTTTAGGTCCTTTACCTAGGGGTAAATAATCGGGGAAAAAACTGGTCTTAGAAATCCCTATGTATAAGTATTCACTGCCAGATAAAAATTTAAGTATTAATTTAAACAAAATTCAGTATGTTACCTCCCATGGAAAAACTCTAGTTGTGTTGCCTGGTTTTGGTCTGTACCTCCACATTGCTTTTGTAATTGTCTATTTAAGTGTTTGTCTTCCTAACTTGAGTGTGAGATCCTGGCATTCAGGACTTCAATATTTTGGGGGCTCCCAGGGATTAGAACAGTGATTGGCACATATCTGATGCCTATTAGATGTGTTTTAAATAAATGAAAATAGAAATAAGTGACAGAAATAAAACTAGTTAAGGATGGAAAATGAAACAAACTTACTTTTTCTGCCTTGTGATAGGCTGAATGAGAAAGTGATAGAGATGTCAATAGATCTAAATAGATATTGAATATTAACAGATGTTGATTAGTTATGGAAAAAATTCACACTATTCACTTTCAAATGTTATGTCTACTGTAAAGAATATAATGCCTTTGAATCTGAATATAGCCACTTATTGACAGTTTTAATGTGATCCATGCTGTTGATATAGCCTAGAAAAAGAGAAGAAAAGAATAGTTTTCTTTGGTAAAAGCATACCCTTTGCAAACTAAGTGATTGAAAAGGTACTCTTTGTTTATGAAGAAGTGATGATTTCTTCCAGAACACAAGGGTCATTTTTTGTTGACATTCTCTCTAAAACTTTAGAACAGGAGAATTTATGGGAATACGTAATTGTCTCAGCCTATAATTTGCAAGGGTTAATTTAGGTCTTTTTTCCTGAAACTTAAAGGACAAGGAACATTGTATTAGTTCTTTGTATGGGGCTTTGAACTGACATCTATGGCTCAATAATGTTTTGTTAGGGTGACTTCCTTTCAAGAAAACATGATGTTTTCTTCTGGCATATAAGGTGACATCTCTTTTCTAATATCTAGGGGAAAAAAGGTTTTTTTTTTCCATAATTGGGCAGTTACCCGGCTATCAGTCATGAGTCCCTGATGTGCCATTTCACATCATTTTCATTGTGCTGTGCTAACACATCAGATAAGCTCATCACAAAACACAGACTGAGGGAACAAAAAGAAAGCCAATATTTATTGATCTTTCAGGATGAGTAATTTGTATTAATCCTGGAAAGATCAAAATAAGTGTGTTCAACTAAAACTTACTTAGACTCCAAGGAGCATAAGAATTCTTTGAGGTTTTTGAAGTAGAAAGAATATTATTTCCAGTAGACATGGGAAAAATAAAATTAAAAAAAAATTCCCTATCGGTTATCTTGATAAAATGACTATAAGTTTCCATGTATGGTTTTGTAGCATTAAAATAAATAATTTATATTTATAGGGCTCTACCTGTATACTCCTTTGGCTTGATGCCATAACAGCTTTGCAGTTATACAGACCTGGATTTGAATTCAAGCTCCACAGTTAACTATGTGACCTTGTGAAAATAATGTGCAGCCACTAATTTTCCTTTCCTCTAATAGAAATTATAAAACATCTGTCAATTTATTGTGACTATTAAATGTCATTTGAATATAAACTGAGTGAAAGTGTTAACGGCTCAGTTTTTGTGACACCATGGATTATGTTCTGCCAGACTTATCTGTCCATGGAGTTCAGTTTTAATGAGGTGGATGTAACAGGAGCCTATTATACAGAGTGGAGTAAGTCAGAAAGAGAAAGACAAATACTGTATATAGATGCATATATATCGAATTTTAAAGAGGGTACCAATGATCCTACATGCTGCTGCTGCTGATGCTACTGCTAAGTTGCTTCAGTCGTGTCTGACTCTGTGCGACCCCATAGACGGCAGCCCACCAGGCTCCCCCGTCCCTGGGATTCTCCAGGCAAGGACACTGGAGTGGGTTGCCATTTCCTTCTCCAATGCATGAAAGTGAAAAGTGAAAGTGAAGTCGCTCAGTCGTTTCCGACTCTTAGCAACCCCATGGACTGCATCCTACCAGGCTCCTCCATCCATGGGATTTTCCAGGCAAGAGTACTGGAGTGGGGTGCTATTGCCTTCTCCAATGATCCTACATGCAGGGTAGCAAAGGTGACACAGATGTAAAGAACAGACTTTTAGACTCAGCAGGAGAAGGTGACTATGGGATGATTTGAATAGCATTGAAATGTGTACATTACCATATGTAAAATAGATGACCAGTGAAAGTTCTATGTGTGAACCAGGTACCCAAAGTCAGTGCTCTGGAGGGATGGGGGGACACCTGTACACCTGTGGTTGATTCATGTTGATGTACTGCAAAATCCATCACAATATTGTAAAGCAATTATCCTCCAATTAAAATTAATTAATTAAAAAAAAAAAAAAAAGAATACTGGAGAGGGTTGCCTTTCCCTTCTCCAGGGAATCTTCCCCATCCAGGGACTGAACCCAGGTCTCCTGCCTTACAGGAGGATTCTTTACCTTCTGAGCCACCAGGGAATCCACCTACAAATTCAGGAGACGCAAGAAATTAGGGTTCGATCTCTGGTTCAGGAAGATCCCCTGGAATAGGAAATGGCAACCCACTCCAATATTCTTACCTGGAGACTTCCAAGGACAGAGGAGCATGGTGGGCTAGAGTCCATGGGGTTGCAAAGAATCAAACGCAGCTGAGTGAGCACATAGCACCATTTCTAGCCTATGGTAGGTCCTCAGCAAAGGTTGATTTCCCTTCTTTGTGTTTTCCTGCTGAGTACTCCTTTGAAGTAGCCTCAGTAGCTTTCACGTTTCCAGCTCACTTGTCTGTTTGCAGCTCAACAGATAAAATGAATCCAAACAAACATAGTGGTATGCATTTTAAGTTTGATATAGTCCTTTTCCTCCTCAAGAGATCTGGTTCTTCTTTGTGAAGTTGCTGAAAGATGATACCAGCCACTCCTTAAATCCATAGCTCAGGGCCATGACAATATCCATAATCCTACTTCTTGTCCACTCCAATGTGGCATACCAAATTTAATCCCATTTTTAAAAAGAATGTTTTTGCTTTGTTTTTCCAAATTCATTCTTAAAAACAGTAAAGAATAAGTTTGTTCTTTCAATTTTGTTTAATTTTTCTTCACTCACCTACATAAAAAGAAAAGTTGAAGTCTGTATGAAATGCCATGTATGATAATGGTATATCATGAAATTTGCTTCTAGCTCTCCTGCTAAATGTCCATCTATGTCATTTCACAACATGGTTGTTGGTTTGCTTTTCACCCGGTCTGTCTCTTCCTAAAGCTCATTGGGAAGTCTCCTGTGGGTATCAGTTCAGTTGCTCAGTCATGTCTGACTCTTTGTGACCCCATGGACTGCAGCATACCAGGCTTCCCTGTCCATCACCAACTCCTGAGGCTTGCTCAAACTCATGTCATGTCCTGTGGGTATAGAGGGTTGAAAAATTTGCCCTAAGTTCATATGACTTCTTTTTATTTCTAAATGAACAGAAACATTCAGGAGTTTCTTTTATATAAACTAGAAGAAGCTTTTCATAATGGGTACTGTTAGAGTTTTGCTATAAGGCTCAGCCCTTTGCACTTGAAGATGCTGGTGTGAGATGAATCTCTGAACTGTCTATACTTCTTGCTTTGCAAACAAGCCTTTTCCATATAGACTTGTAGGAGGCTAAAGCATAATCTTTGGGGTCACAGAATTTTTACCCACACAAAGCTCCCTTTCGTATATATATTTAAAAGTGAAATTGATCTTCCTTTCTCTTTCTCTGGCTCCGTTTCCCTGGTATTATGCTCCAAACAGCTAAAAAACTCTCCTCAGATCAGATCAGATCAGTCGCTCAGTAGTGTCCGACTCTTTGCGACCCCATGAACCGCAGCACGCCAGGCCTCCCTGTCCATCACCAGCTCCCGGAGGTCACTCAGACTCGCATCCATCGAGTCAGTGATGCCATCCAGCCATCTCATCCTCTGTCGTCCCCTTCTCCTCCTGCCCTCAATCCCTCCCAGCATCAGAGTCTTCTCCAATGAGTCAAAACTCTCCTAAAAATCTGTAAAATTATGCAAAAACAGTAATAATTTTGACAATAAGAATTATTCCCTAACAAGCACCTTGGATGTAGCTGAATATTCACAATTAACATTTGCTTAAAAATGTGCCTTTCACATGACCATGCTTATCTCCTTGAAGCTTCTTTCTTCAGATATTTAGGACATAACAGGCAACAGATAACTCTGAAGCTTATCTAACAGGGAAGTTTAATTTTAAAAACTCATCATGTATCATCCTGAGGGATATGTTATTTTCCAGGCTTTTTCATTCAAACCTACCTTTCACCTGAGACTTTTTCTCATCCAGTTCCAAAATTCCCAAACAAAATAAGCACATACCAAAAATACATAGTATTTACCCTGAGCATGAGTGACCTTACAGCTCATGAATACAGAATGACCTAATAAGTAGAATTCAATCTATAGCATGAGTTATTTGTTTAAAATAAAGGTGGGAACCAGAAAAATCACTGAAACATGAGCTGCTGCTGCTACTGCTAAGTCGCTTCAGTCATGTCTAACTCTGTGTGACCCCAGAGATGGCAGCCCACCAGGCTCCCCCATCCCTGGGATGCTCCAGGCAAGAAAACTGGAGTGGGTTGCCATTTCTTCCTCCAATACATGAAAGTGGAAAGTGAAAGTGAAGTCGCTCAGTCGTGTCTGACTCTTAGCGACCCCATGGACTGCAGTCTACTAGGCTCCTCCGTCCATGGGATTTTCCAGGCAAGAGTACTGGAGTGGGGTGCCATTGCCTTCTCCAAAACATGAGCAGTGGCTGACAAAAATTCTTAGCTCTCCCCTCAGATATCAATGAGAAAATACATCTGTAGTGTATCTGTCTAAGGCCTACCTGCAACATGCAATATACCTGAGTCATATGCCTTGCACAAGTCAAAGAGCAGATGAGGAAGGTAAGAGATCAGTGTCAGATTTACTGAAACAAATATCTTGAAATTTCTAGAAAAGAGGTAATTGTTTTTTCCTATAAAATTCATGAAACATTTAATACCCTGTAGTTAAAATTAAGTAAGACCTATTTTAGAATTCTATTTTCTTTAAAAAAATGTTTTTGTTAACTGGGATCTCTCCTGTAACAACAACAACAACAAAATTGTCACTGTTGACTAATAGAAAAGTTATTTTTTTAAAAAATTACCACTTCAAAGCTTTTTAAAATACCTTAGATAAGTAGCAATACTATGTGGTTAGCTCTTACTTTTAAATATATGTAGCTTTTAAAGTTATAAGCCTAGCATTGGGCTAAATAGGAAAATACAGAAGATTTCAATTCTAAAGAGCATGGATTGGTGAAAGCAAGCAACTAATCTTTTAGTAATTATTGAGCCTGGTGGACAATTATCGCTTTTTGTTGCCCCAAGGAATTTACAATCTTTTTGGAAAGAGAAGTCATAAATTAAAACAATAACTTGTAGCAAGAATCAGCTAACTTTTAACCTTTTTCTCTAAAAGGTTGAATAATAAGTATATAAGGCTTTATGGGTCTAGAAGCTAGTATATAGTAAATACTTTTAAAGAAGAAAATACTCGACCCCTCCCACACCCTTGCCCTGCACTGTTGCTTTCCTTGCTGTGAACTGGCTTTGGTAGCGGGACTTTGGGTCAGCTGCAGTAACTTGTATTATTCTTTCAGCCAAGAGAATCCAGCCTGAGGGGAGGCACATATTTAGGGGTGTGAGAAAGCAGCTGTTTCAGTCAGAACCACCCTCTGCCTCAGATCTCAGTACACTCTTCTCTCTTCCCAGCAAGCTCAAACATCTTAACTTAGACAGGTGACCGCAAACAAGGTGCTGCATTACATTGCCAATTCCCTAACAGACAGATTCTATCATTTGGTAGATTCTGACATTGGCAGTTGCTACTCAAAATGTAAGTGGTGACCCTAGACAGCATGAGGCCCAGCCACAGGTTAGGGAGTCAGGCATAACGCAGAGGCATCAGACAGAGAGGAGTAGAGAAAGATTCCTGGACCTGCTATCTAAAGACCACAGTGCTACTTTGCTCAGTACGGGTGCCGTTAGGTCACAGTATAAGTAAGGACCATGTACCAAGCACCCTGCGAGGTCAAGAAACATTTCATTAAGAGAACATGCATTGAGCCCAGTGCTAAAGCATAGAGACTGAAAAATAGGGAAAAAAAAAGCTTCAGAAGGGTGAAGTGAAATTGTCAAAGAATGACTTTTTGAAAGGTAAAATCATCAGATACAAAATATACACATTCAAAGATTTTATTTAGCCAATTTTCATTTCATTCATTATTTAGGAAATCCATGTAATTACATTAGTTCAAAAGGCTATCAGAATAGATACATACATAGACATTAAGCAATGCTGAAGTATATTTGCTAATATATACAAAATTTGTTTCTTCAGCAAGCTAGAAATCAATTTCATCTCCATCATCCAAAATTCATTTGCTTTTCTATGAACAGAAATCATTTGCATTTACCATCTCTACACAAATTATCTTGAATATTGCAGAATAGTCAAAGACAATGAAAGTTATAAAACCAGATAACCCCAGAAGAGTCCTTTAGGTAATGTTCCACATTCCATTGTAAAGTACCCAGTGATCACTTTTTCCACTTTAGATTCTTTTACCTGACAACAGGAACAAAAAGTAAGATGAAGGTGCAATAAGTTTGTTTCAGAGACGCCTATCTTAATGCCCAGCTGAATCCCCAGCTTTCATCATTTGTATGTTTTAGAATTGCACTGGGCGATAAGCCATTTTTGCTATGTTAAATCTAAAATTGTTCATACAATATTCCAATGCTCTAATTTCTGGCCCTTTTATACGTATGTAAGGAAACAACTGAGGACTCAAATTCGGTGGAAAGTAATAGCCTTTTCAGTGTTTTTTTTTTCCAGTTTTAGATTTTGATAAAGTTCAACTTACTGATTTCTTTCTTCTTTTATAATTTCATGTATTTACTGGCTGTGCTGGGTCTTTGTTGCTGTGCAGGTTTTTCTCCAGCTTCAGTGCACAGGGGCTCCTGTCCAGCTGTGGTATGCAGGCGGAGTCTCACTGTGGTGGCTCCTGCAGTGGAGCACAGGCTGTAGGCATGCAGTCCTCATAGTTGCGGCACACAGGCTCAGTGGTTGCAGCTCCCGGGCTCTAGAGCACAGGCTCAATAATTGTGGCGCATGGGCTTGGCTGCTCCAAAGTATGTGAGATCTTCCCAGACAAGGAATTGAACCCATGTCTCCTGCCCTGGAAGACAAATTCTTTACCACTCAGCCATCAGAGAAGCCTGGTGCTTTTTAAATTATATAATGCACATAGAAACCTTCTCGATTCTTTTCATAAAGAAAGTCCTACTCGCTTCTTTAAGCCAAAGAAGAACAGAAGAGGGAGGGAAAAACAAAATAAAGAAAGCAAACAAACAACAAAACGAATAACACCTGGCAGACCCAGACACTTTAAGGAGACAAGTGGGGTCTGTCATATAATATATTAAGAAATATTCTCTTGGCAAATATTAGATCTTTCCTCTTTTAAAATGGACATAAGACTAAAAACAGTAAATACACTGACAGCATGAGGGCAAAGAAGTAGATAGAAAAAAAAAAATGCAAGTTGAACTCAAATTTGATATAATGACTATAGTGCTGGTGGGATCCTATAGGGCTCTACAGTAATAAAGTAGCACCTTGTTAGGACAAAGCATAATAAACGATGTTCATGGCAATGACTTGACATCATGATTAAAGGCACAAATCACATTCAGAGCATTTTCATTGTGAAGACAATTAAAAACACTATATATTTTAGAAGACTTCTGACATGTTTTAAAAATATAAGTGGTCAGAGAGTATAAGACTCTTTAAACTTATTTAAAAATTGAGAGTTTTTTTATATAATTGGAAAATCTAAGTATGGGCAGATATAGTAATTATAGGGCAGAGTGGAATGAGAATAATCAGGAGAAATACTAGTAGACTAAGAAATCTTTGCAAGTTCTAAATATTCCACTAAGGTGTAAGATAAAAGGTAAATTCCTCCTGCTCAAATGGTCAAGAACATTTTCAAGAAAGAGATATCTAACTGATCTGACTGCCAATTTTGTGATGTTCAACTTTCACAGTAGATCAGATCAGATCAGATCAGTCGCTCAGTCGTGTCCGACTCTTTGCGACCCCATGAACCGCAGCACACCAGGCCTCCCTGTCCATCACCAGCTCCCGGAGGTCACTCAGACTCACACCCATCAAGTCAGTGATGCCATCCAGCCATCTCATCCTCTGTCGTCCCCTTCTCCTCCTGCCCTCAACCCCTCCCAGCATCAGAGTCTTCTCCAATGAGTCAACTCTTCGCATGAGGTGGCCAAAATACTGGAGTCTCAGCTTTAGCATCATTCCTTCCAAAGAAATTCCAGGATTGATCTCCTTCAGAATGGACTGGTTGGATCTTCTTACAGTCCAAGGGACTCTCAAGAGTCTTCTCCAACACCACAGTTCAAAAGCATCAATTCTTCGGCGCTCAGCCTTCTTCACAGTCCAGTTCTCACATCCATACATGACCACAGGAAAGACCATAGCCTTGACTAGGCGAACCTTTGTTGGTAAAGTAATAGTAGCTAATATTTACTATTTCATAGCAAATAAGCCACGGTATTAAATGATACTATTTATGTCTTTGTGTGTGTGTTATATATATATATATATTTCTCTAATTTAATTTCCATAATAAGCATTAAGAAAGATATTATTTTCTCTATTTTACAGAAGAGGAAATATAAGCTAAGAAGTTGAGAGAGGTTAAATTATGATCATGAACTACATTACTACATGGCAGAGACAATTTTGAACCCAGGTTGTATGGACTTATTACTCGGACTCAGAAGCATTCTGATATTTTATTCTTTCTGTTTAACTCCAAAATAGTTACTTGGGTAAATAGTATTGTCCTCATTTTATGTAAAAGCAAACAGGCACAGGACAGCCAAGTAGCTAACCTAAGCAGGCATGAAGTGCCAGTGTGCATCCACTAGGTGTTTCCACTGTGAGAGGGTATGGTGGACCTGTCTGTGGTGTCTCTCTGCTCAAATTCTCCTAAAGAAGACTCCCCATCTCTCAGCTGATAGGGCAGCTGTGAGCAGCTTGCTGCAAACCGGAAAATGCAAATACTGCCTTGAAGACATTTAAATTCACTTTTAAAAACAAAACAAAAATCACATGCTACCTTAACAAAGAATTATCTCCCGGGCTTCTTTTGCTCTAGTCTACTGATTTGTGACCCAGGGAGTAGTAGGTAAAAGACCAGTTGGGAGAGAATTGAAGAGACGGACAGAAACTGACTCACAGAGCATTGCCGGGTTGCTCTAATGGAAGGCAGTCAGAATAAATACTCATTCATTCCCATGGCTCAGGCCTTGGAGCTATCTTGAATTCTAAAGAACCTTCTGGTTCCAATCACCTTTAAAAAGATATGGCTTAGATGTTCAGGTTTCTCATGATTACATGTGTGTATGCTGCTAAGTTGCTTCAGTCGTGTCCGACTCTATGCGTATATATATACACAAATACATACATATCCCATATAATATATATAATATACATATATATCCTATGCATATGGAATATATATATGTGTGTGTATATGTGTATACACCTAATAAACTCTCATTACACTAGGTAGCAGGCAAGGTCCCATTCCAAGCAACCCGATGAACCTAACAAAAACCATCACATTATCATCATTTGCCTTGAATTTTCCAAATGTATTTTTCTAACTTTTCACTCCAAATTGTTCTTTGATATGCCATGCTATACTCTAGTCATGAATGATACATGAACACTTCTAATATAGAAGTAGGAAAAAAATCATGTTTATTCTTCTATAAATTGATGTGAATAAGATATTCAGTATGAAAATAAATTTTAAAGTGTCAAATTAATTTAAAGTATTAAACTACTGCTTTAGCAAGAACTCTACTGACCAATGTTCCAGAGTGCTGTATATTCTTTGAGCACTGATAATGATGATGGTATAAACCAATGATACTGACTTTTTAAGAAGTAAGAGTCCATGATGAGATCTGTGTTAGAGATACTTTTATAAATAATACATTTGTGTCACTCTAGAAGTAAAAATAATTACCTTTAGAATCTTATAGCTAAAGGTGGTAATAAGGCAGAAGATCATTTTTTTAACCTGGCTATGCTTGGGAAAGTAAAAGATATATGGTAATGATTCTGCTTTAAATTTATGAGTAACAAATTGGGAACCTAAAAAATCAGGCCTGGGCCCAAAAGGCCCAAACATCAGGGACTAGCTCTAGTCAAAAACTCAACATCATGAATAAACTATGAGAAGGCCCAAATAAATATGACTCTTGACTTCAATCTTTATCTGCAGATCAACATCACAATATCCCCAGGAGATGTCTAGGATCCATGATATTACCAACATGGATGGGGAAATATGTCTTCTTAATTTTTCAGATTAATCTCTCAAGTTCCTTTGCAGGGACATCGTCTGAGGCTTCTTATCACTGCCATCACCACCACTCCCAGATTTTCCAAAGACTGACAATTGAGACAGTACAAACGTTAGTCTTTTTCTAGTTCTCTGTGACATTGGAAATGGCTTGTCTTCCACTGCTGGACCAGACTAGCAAAAGAAGTGTCTAAGGTACAGAATGTCAGGCAATGCTGCTGTCAGTGTGCTGCAAGTACAGGCTGGACACTTGTACTAAACTGAGAGTGAGCATCTGATAAATTATGTGACCTGAACTCTTCACTCTTAGGGAAACTTTCACTCTCAAGCAGGACCTATCACACAATTTGTAGGACCAAGTGCAAAATAAAAAATACGGGACACTTGTTTAAAAATCATTAAGAATTCTAGGGCAGTGATAGCAGACCACTGAACCATGTTATGGGTGCCTTTGGAGGTTGCCCACTGCTTCCAAGATCCCACAGGTCTAGGTCCAGCTGTTGAGCTAATCTGAGAGTAAGTGCCTCCTTAAACTTTGCATCCTAAGTGCTCACTCCCTTCATCCTAGGTCCAGTCCTGCTCCATAATCTCATTTACTTATGGAAATGGTTAATTTTATCTTTCAGCTTGACTGGACTCAGGGATGCCTATATAGCTGGTTAAAAAAAAATTGTTTCTGGACTAGATTAATACTTGAATTGGAAAAACAAATGAAGATCATTCTTACCAGCAAGAGTAGTATCGTCCAATCAGTTGAAGGGCTAGATAGGACAAAAAGGCAGAGAAAGGGTAAATATGTTCTCTACTTGAGTTGGCCCCTTCCTCTTCTCCTGCTCTTACACATAGGGGCTCCTCATTCTCCAGCCTCTGGACTTGGACCAGGACTTACAATGTTGGCTCACTTGCCTTTCAAGCCTTTGGACTTACACTGGACCTGTTCTATCAGCTTTCCTGGCCTCCAGTTTGCAGATGGCAAATTGCAGGACTTCTTGCCCTCCATAACTGTAATATCATAATAGTCTCTTTCTCTATATCTTATTGGTTCTGATCATTGAAAAACCCTGAATAACACATTCATCAAATTCTATTTAAGTTAACAGTGTTCTGGATATTACTCTACAGGCTGAAGATAGAGCCAGGACGGCTTCAAGTGCAGTCAGGCAAGGCCTCATGCTCAGAAGGATTTGAGGTTGGTTTAGTGCTCTGCTGTCACCATCTTTAAAACCTGAATAACATTTTAATAGGAGATCTTATATTTCCTTTTTGCACTAGATTCCACACATTAAATAACTGGTCCTGAATATAGTAGTGAAAGTCTCTCAGTTGTGTCAGACTCTTTACGACCCCATGGACTGTATGGAATTCTCCAGGCCAGAATACTGGAGTGGGGAGCCTTTCCCTTCTCCAAGGGATCTTCCCAATCCAGGGATCAAACCCAGATCTCCTTCATTATAGGTGGATTTTTTTACCAGCTGAGCCACCAGGGAAGCCCAAGAATACCAGAGTGGGTAGCCTATCCCTTCTCTAGTGGATCTTCCTGACCCAGGAATTGAACTGGGGTCTCCTGAATATAGTAGAGAAGGACACAAAACAATCCTATCTTATGGAACTCATGGTTTATCTGTGTTTATCCACTGCTCTTATGAGATGTCCTAGACAGATTTCAGTCTGCTTCCAACAGCCATATGCTTGTGTCTCAAAACTCTGCACTCACGTTGTGGAGCATTATTTTCGATGGCACAGACTTTGTGACAGCTTGGCCATGTCCATAGGACTTCTGAGCCTCAGTCAAAGGCTGATGAGCTTTTGGGCCCCTTCCAGAGCCAGAGTCACCATTTAGTTAGTTTCTGTGCAAAGTGATTTTACTTAAGGAGCCTCATTGCTCTTTGAGTCTTTGCTAAAACTAACTTGTTTCACTGTGAGAGAATTATAGGAGGAAACTGCAGGATGAATGGCGTAGGACTTCATGCATTCTCCAAGAGGGGAAGGTATTGACCTTGAGGGGACAAAACTTGGTTCTTGAGGGGTGAAAACAATCTCAACCTCTTTTTGTGTAAATCACAGATATATACAAAGTACAGAAACAAATATACAGTGTATCTCAGGTATTAAAACTTGATGAAATGGGGGAATAAATAGGAAGGATTATCTAAAAGGGATTCCTTAGAGAACAATTTTGAAAAAAGGTTGAGAAACACTGGAATAGGTTATTTATACCTTCCTTCATGGAAAGACATAGGATTCACAGGCACGTTTTTGTATCTCTTCCCCACTGACCAGTTTTGCACAACAAGTAGTAAATCAGCTTTTATTAAACCAATGGGAAAAAAAGAAAACAGGAAAAAGGTGTTAACTTTAACCCCCAGACAAAGCTTAAATATCTGGGCTACTCAAATTACCCTTCATAGAACTATAAATATCAGTTTCTCTTGGTTATTTAAATAAATGTTCCAGGACAGATAAATTATCAAGGTTTGAAACAGTTCCTGATGAGAAAGATACCAGGAAAAGAAACGAGAACTATCATCCAACAGCAGAATAAACAGAGATAAAAGTTTGGGAGAAAATAAATGAAGTAAGAAGATAAAAGTGCAAATAGGAAAAAAAAAAAAAAAAAGAAATGTTTTTTTCCTGATCCCAGGTAGAAAAATAAAACAGAAAAGTCTATGAAGATTATAAATATGAAAAAATAGTTTTACTTTATTTTTAGAAGTATAAATATTTTCATAAATTGGCCACACATAGTTGTACACAGGTCCTAGATGTCAACTCAGTTAAATATTTTATAATATTCACTCATTCAACTTATTTTTTCAAAGTATATTGCTGAACAGCTATTATGTGTCAGACATTATTATAGGTATTGATGATAAGTAGAATTCCTGCTATCAAGTTATATATGTATTCAAATGAAATAGACTCAATAAATAAATGAAATAAAAAATAAAAAATATTGTGATGGATGGCATTCTAGAAATTAAAATGAATTAATGTGCTGATATATGATCAATGGGGGGCTTCCCTGGTGGCTCAGATGGTAAAGAATCCACCTGCAATGCAGAAGAACTAGATTTGATCCTTGGGTTGGGAAGATCCCCTGGAGGAAGGCATAGCTACCCACTCCAGTATTCTTGTCTGGAGAATCCCCATAGACAGAGGATCCTGGCAGTCTACAGTCCATGGGGTCCCAAAGAATCAGACATGACTGAGTGACTAAGCACAGCACATGATCAAAGATAATATCTTTGAGTAGATGTCTAAGATACCTAAAATTGGGGTGTAGCTATCCAAAAGCACAACTCTAGGTGTTGTGTCTTATCATAGTGTAGGATGCTTTCAGTTCAGTTCAGTTCAGTCGCTCAGTGGTGTCCGACTCTTTGCGACCTCATGAATCGCAGCACACCAGGCCTCCCTGTCATCACCAACTCCTGGAGTTCACTCAGACTCACGTCCATTGAATCAGTGATGCCATCCAGCCATCTCATCCTCTGTCGTCCCCTTCTCCTCTTGCCCCCAATCCCTCCTACCATTACAGTCTTTTCCAATGAGTCAACTCTTCACATGAGGTGGCCAAAGTACTGGAGTTTCAGCTTTAGCATCATTCCTTCCAAAGAAATCCCAGGGCTGATCTCCTTCAGAATGGACTGGTTGGATCTCCTTGCAGTCCAAGGGACTCTCAAGAGTCTTCTCCAACACCACAGTTCAAAAGCATCAATTCTTCAGTGCTCAGCTCCCTTTATAGTCCAACTCTCACATCCATACATGACCACAGGAAAAACTGCAGCCTTGACTAGATGGACCTTTGTTGGCAAAGTGATGTCTCTGCTTTTGAACATGCTATCTAGGTTGGTCATAACTTTCCTTTCAAGGAGTAAGTGTCTTTTAATTTCATGGCTGCAGTCACCATCTGCAGTGATTTGGGAGCCCAGAAAAATAAAGTCTGACATTGTTTCCACTGTTTCCCCATAATGATGATTAAGGAAGGAGCTTTCCTGACAGAGGGGCTTCCCCAGTGGCTCAGTGATAAAGAACTCACCTGCAATGCAGGAGATGTGGGTTCAGTCCCTGGGTCAGGAAGATCCCCTGGAAAAGGAAATGGCAACCCACTCCAGTATTTTTACCTGGGAAATCCCATGGACCGAAGAGCCTGGTGGGCTATAGTCCATGGGGCCACAAAAGAGTTGGATATGACTCACATACTAAACAACAAAAATATTCCAGTCAGAGGCTTCACAAGTTGCAAAGACCAGTTAGATAACTAAGAGACTGAATATGCAAATAGACAATGGTCAGTTAATATATGACAGTATAACTCTAATTCAAGTCTGCAGCAACTGCACCAAAAGCCAAACCAGCTTTTTTTTTTTTTTTTTGCTATTTTTACCTCTGTTTCCAACTCAAGACCAAGAGATAGCCAAAGTGTTCACCAGTTTTTAAGATAGCCCACTTCTATTTAGCCCTCTTCCAGGTTTCCCATGCCAGCAACTTCCAGTGAATGCACACCTGAAGCTTTGCTGTTGTTCACTATAAAGCTTTCCCACCACTCTGACTGCCTTTGTGTTTCTGCCAAATGCAGATGATGGTGGCTGACTACCTTGCATACTCTTCTCATTCTGGTGGTCTTCATTTTCCCCCACATGTTTGACTTGATCCAGAAAGAGAATGAAGGCAGTATGACTGGAGTCTCTGAAAGGGGAGAAGTAAGCATGGGTTAGATCACAGTGTTCTGCAAATCAGGAAAGATTTAGATTTTATTCTTAGTGAAGTGGGAATGTTTTCTGAGGCCTGCAGAGTAAGCAGTAAGGATGAGTTTAAGGAAGGACATAACATGATTTATTTTTTCCTTATTTGTTTCGCTTTCCTATTTTGGTTTTCAAGTTATTCTTTATTTGTGCTTATATCACTGTTTTTAAAGAATTCACTTCATTTTTTAGAGTAATTTTACATTCACAGCAAAATTGAGTGTAAAGTACAGAGTTCCCATATACCTCCTCCGCTCACACATGTGCAGCTTTCCTGACTACCAACATCCCTCATCAGAGTGGGTTACTGTTGTAGTCCAATCACTAAGTCATGTCTGACTCTGCAGCCCCATGGTAATGACTCTGCCTGCAATACAGAAGTCCCGGGTTTGATCCCTGGGTTGGGAAGATCCCCTGGAGGAGGGCATGGCAACCCATTCCAGTATTTTTTCCTGGAGAATCCCAGGACAGAGAAGCCTGGCAGGACTTGGTCCATAGAGTCACAGAGTTGAACACAACTGAAACAACTTAGCATGCATGTGTGCATTGCTATTGTGAAATGGATGGTTTACCAAATCCTCTGTTCTTTAATGTCTCTTCCAAAAGAATCCTACTTGTGATTTTTGCTTTAAAAAAGAAAAAATAATAATACTTATAATTTTGGTGTTAACAATTTTCAAGTGGCTGGGTGATGATACTACTTAATAAATTGGGAAGATGGAAATAAAAGTTACTGTGATTTGATAAATCATGAGTTCCTTTTTGGCTGTATTAAGTTTGAGGTATGAATTAGATCAAAGCTGGCTCATGAATTATTTATCAGTTAGTGACAGGATAAGTACAGAAGATAGGAGTAAGAATTTAGAAATGTTTATAAGAACTTGACAGAGTTGTGATATCCAAGCTTGTGGTAAATAAACTTGTCACATTTAACTGTGTGTTTACCAATTTTTCTGTCAAATTCGCATTGTGAGTTGCATGGGTTAACAGCTACATACTATATGCACTGAAAGAACACATTACAGCATGTGATAATTTAAAATTAGTTAGCTAATTGTAATCTATAAATGTAATCTATAAATTGTAATCTATAAATGTATACATTTGAAATCCATTTTCATCAAAAGAATTTAAATATCATTATAACTCTATAGGATAAGTTATTGCAATTGTCTGCTCATGAAAGATTGAAGATATAGTTTGAAATTATTTCATCACTAGCATTATTTCTAATAAAGATTAACTAAATATCCTAAGTTTTCTAAATTGCTTTAAATTCTCTTTTTCATTTCTGTCAGTTTATATCTGTGACACTAGTTTTCTATTGAATTTTATTTTGTGTATTTGGCTGCACTGGGTCTTAGTTGTGACATGCAAGATTGCATTGCATCATGCAAGATCTTTCATTGCATTTCACTGACTCTCTAATTGTGGCTCATTGGCTCAGAACTTGTGGCACAAGGCCTTAGCTGCTCCGTGGCATGAGGGACATTAATTCCCCAACCAGCATCAACCCCAGTTTCTCTGCATTGCAAGGTGAATTCTTAACCACTGGCCCACCAGGGAAGTCCATCTATTGAATATAATTAAAGCAGAAAAAATAAGTGTATGTATATGAATATATATATATATATATATATATATATGTATATCATTCCCTGAAATAAAATTGTCACCCATCTAAACTAGACTAGATAAGAAACAAGTTTATTTGTCAAGATAAATATTCATATACTTCTTTGTTCGAAGACTACTTATAGAAAACGTAATATGGGGAATCACTATTTCACTCTTATTTTTTTATTACAATGATTTCAGAGTTAAAAAACTATGTTGAAGCAATTGTCTATTAACAATATCTATCAGATCAGATCAGATCAGTCACTCAGTTGTGTGTGACTCTTTGCGACCCCATGAACTGCAGCATGCCAGGCCTCCCTGTCCATCACCAACTCCCAGAGGTCACTCAGACTCACATCCATCGAGTCAGTGATGCCATCCAGCCATCTCATCCTCTGCCATCCCCTTCTCCTCCTGCCCCCAATCCCTCCCAGCGTCAGAGTCTTCTCCATTGAGTCAACTCTTCGCATGAGGTGGCCAAAATACTGGAGTTTCAGCTTTAGGATCAGTCCTTCCAAAGAAATCCCAGGGCTGATCTCCTTGCAGTCCAAGGGACTCTCAAGAGTCTTCTCCAACACCACAATACCTATACACATGGTAAATAACACATACAGCTTTTGCAATTCATTTTTCCCTATGCTTCTCTTGTTCTAAGTATACTTATTGAAATGGAGTTTTAGGTCTTTTGGATATAATGAAAAAGGGGGAGATTGTATTTTTAATACGTTCTTTTCTTCATTTTTTAAATAATTTGTTTTGATTGACCTTCAAAAAGCTACTAGTCTATAAGGAATTGGAAATTATTGTAACTACATATTTTTGCCACAGAAAGTTGGAGATGCACTGAATCGGATGACAAAATGAAGATTTGAAAGAAGATAGCTGGATATTTTAATATGTCATTCTCAGGAAAGATTAGTATTAGAAATTCAATGTTGACATTATCAAGAATATAAATGTATTTAAGGTCATAGAACTAGATAGGATCTAGAAATAGATGTGGCCAAAGAAGAGAAGGGTGTCCATCACAGAACCTTTGGGCACTTCACAAAGAGATGTCAGCCAGAGGAGGTAGAAGTTCGAGCAAAGGAGTCTAGGAAGAAGTGGTTAGAGAGATTAGAGAAGGAACGGCAGGAATAGAATAAAGCCAAATATTGAAAGATTCTAGAATAGAAGGAAGAGGGTCAACTCTATAAAATTTTGACCTGAGACTGATTAAGACGAAGACAAACATGTGACCATTAGATCTGCCAACATTGAAGTCCTTGGAAATTTTCTCAAATGTTCAAAGTACAAAGTTTAATGTAGTCAGTTTGGGATGTGGTGAAAAAAAAACTGGGAAGTGAAATGTTTACTGAAACAATGTATAGAAATGAAACAATGATTGAATGAAGCCAAGGGCATGTGTGTGTGTGTGTGTGTTTTAATAGAAGAGTAACCAGAAATGTATATGCTCATGGGAAAAATCCCCACAGTGAGAGAGAAGTTGACAACTAAAAAAGAAATAGTTCTTAGAGAAGGGAAAGGGGAATAAAGTCTAGCACACAGCTTGCCCTTTTATAGGAAAGGTGGTAATGTAATCATAGTGATAGAAATGAAGGGAGAAAGTATGGAATAAATACAAATAGTACAATTACAGATAAATGTAAATGGTGTAACATGGAATTTGCCCAGGCGAAAAAAATAAGGAAACAAAATAGTTTGAGTAGTATTGAGTAGTAGAAGAGGTGGTATATTCAGATGAAAGATACAGAATTTAACTGAGAAACAATTAGAAAATGGAGTGTAAGAACTCAGAATGAAAGGATAAAACTCTGGTTGGTTGAGGGCCAGGATATTTTGAATCCTGAAAAAGAACATTATGTATTTTTCTAGGACCAAAAACTGGGTCAGAATTTTGATGGGCCTCCTTTCATTTACTGCCTTCTAATTTCTCTGTAAGAAAAAGAAGAGGTGAAGGGTTAGTTCTGAGAATAAGGAAGTCCATTGGTAGAACAGGGGACTTGAGAAGGTTGAAAGAGCTGTGCAGTAGTGTAGTTGATTGAACTAATTAGAACCATGATGGAAGGCTGAATTCCAAATATGGTCCCTTGAGGAAAAATAAGTGTGCCCCAGTCATTCAATCCAACACTGATTTGAGTATTGCTGTCAAGGGATTTTGCATGTCAGTTGATCTTAAAATACAGAGATTATCTGGATGGACTCTAGAAATTGAGCCTTTTTAAACTGGGCATACACACCAAGGAAACCAGAATTGAGAGACACGTGTACCCCAATGTTCATTGCAGCACTGTTTATAATAGCCAGGACATGGAAGCAACCTAGATGTCCATCAGCAGATGAATGGACAAGAAAGCTGTGGTACATATACACAGTGGAGTATTACTCAGCCATTAAAAAGAATACATTTGAATCAGTTCTAATGAGGTGGATGAAACTGGAGCCTATTATACACAGTGAAGTAAGCCAGAAGGAAAAACACCAATACAGTATACTAATGGGACGGTGGAGCCTGGTGGGCTGCCGTCTATGGGGTCGCACAGAGTCGGACATGACCAAAGCGACTTAGCAGCAGCAGCAGCAGCAACACACATATATAGAATTTAAAAAGATGGTAACAATAATCCTGTATGCAAGACAGCAAAAGAGACACAGATGTATAGAACAGTCTTTTGGACTCTGGGAGAGGGAGAGGGTGGGATGATTTGGGAGAATGGCATTGAAACTGGTATAATATATGAAACGAGTCGCCAGTCCAGGTTCGATGCGTGATACTGGATGCTTGGGGCTGGTGCACTGGGATGACCCAGAGGGATGATATGGGGAGGGAGGAGGGAGGGGGGTTCAGGATGGGGAGCACGTGTATACCTGTGGAGGATTCCTGTTGATGTATGGCAAAACCAATACAATATTGTAAAGTAATTAACCTCCAATTAAAATAAATAAATTTATATTTTAAAAAATAAAATAAAATAAACTGGAATATTTACTTGGCAGGTGCAGAATAATCACAAGGATTTGAAGTATGAGAGTTCAACAAGCCACTACTGACTTTGCAGATAAAGGGAGCCATATAATGAGAAATGCAGGTAGCTTCTAATAGCAACAAGCAGCCTTGAACTAATAGCTTGCAAGCAAATGGGGACCTCAGTCCTACAACAGCCAGGAATGAGATTTTACCAATGATCTAAATGAATTTGGAAGAAAATATTTCCTCTGGAGCCTCCAGATCAGAGTCCATCCAGGTCACCATCTTAATTTCAGCTTTAGGAGACTACTCAGAGAACTCGACCAAGACTGCCTGAACTTTTCTGACCCTCAGAACTTTGAGACAATGAACAGATATTGTTTGTACCTGTATTTTATAATACTTTTGTTACGCAGCAATAGAAAACTGATACAGCCATGTTAAAGTGTTCCTAGACTGAAATTGAGGTCCCTGGATCTATGCTCCTCTTAAACAAATGGATTTTCTTCAGAATCACTAAGCCAGAAACAGTGGACAACTGGATTGATTCAGTTTGGGAAATATGGAGTTTTGGGTGAAGGAATAGGAACTAAGAGTGGGATTATAGAGAAGCAAGAAAAACAACATTTTAAAGTACTGAGGAGTTTCTGAAGTCAATGCATGGGCAAAGTGGGATAGGGAAGCGAAGACACTGGGGGAAAGGAAAAATATGGCATTAGTTGCTCTTTAAGATTTCAGAGATGAAACCATTTCAAATATTAAAACCTGGTGCCTTGGATTTATGAAGGTAAAAACATCCAGGTTCATAAACTGATGACAGGGATCCTGAAGTCTCCTAACAATCTGAGAGGAAGAAAGTGGTAAATATAGTGAAGTGGCTAAGATGTTGTTAACCTCAGGAAAGAGGGTGGAATAGCCTGATGATGTGTCTTTAAAAGATAATTTTTTATTGGAAATAAGAGGAACAGTGGTTTAGATTAGGAAATAAAAAAGGTGGTGCTCCTAACTTTGGGCTCATGGATGGGTGGGACAGAGAACTAGTAACTAGCAAATCTTCATCCTCTTTTGTTGCAGCAGTCTTGGTGGTCACTTAAAGGTGATGACATCAGCAACTCAATCCCTAAGTCACCACTGAAAGGAAGCCCACCCTGCAATGCGAACCCAACAACATCTGCATTGGATTTTTGTAAGAATCAAACTTTTATTTTTTTAAACCTCTGAAATTTTGCTGTTGTTTGTTACAGCTGTTAGCGTTGCTTATTTTATTCAGAGATGTAACATAAAAACTTAAAAAGGCTTTATCTACATTTGAGCATCCCATAGTCTTGATGTGTATATATGTAGATCACAATAAACTATGGAAAATTCTGAAAGAAATGGGAATACCAGACCACTTGATCTGCCTCTTAAGAAATCTGTATTCAGGTCAGGAAGCAACAGTTAGAACTAGTCATGGAACAACAGACTGGTTCCAAATAGGAAAAGGAGTACGTCAAGGCTGCATATTGTCACCATGTTTATTTAACTTATATGCAGAGTACATCATGAGAAATGCTGGACTGGAAGAAACAGAAGTTGGAATCAAGATTGCCGGGAGAAATATCAATAACCTCAGATATGCAGATGACACGACTCTTATGGCAGAAAGTGAAGAGGGGCTAAAAAGCCTCTTGATGAAAGTGAAAGTGGAGAGTGAAAAGGTTGGCTTAAAGCTCAACATTCAGAAAACGAAGATCATGGCATCTGGTCCCATCACTACATGGGAAATAGATGGGGAAACAGTGGAAACAGTGTCAGACTTTGTTTTTCTGGGCTCCAAAATCACTGCAGATGGTGACTGCAGCCATGAAATTAAAAGACGCTTACTCCTTGGAAGGAAAGTTATGACCAACCTAGATAGCATATTCAAAAGCAGAGACATTACTTTACCAACAAAGGTTCGCCTAGTCAAGGCTATGGTCTTCCCTGTGGTCATGTATGGATGTGAGAGCTGGACTGTGAAGAAGGCTGAGCGTCGAAGAATTGATGCTTTTGAACTGTGGTGTTGGAGAAGACTCTTGAGAGTCCCTTGGACTGCAAGAAGATCCAACCAGTCCATTCTGAAGGAGATCAATCCTGGAATTTCTTTGGAAGGAATGATGCTAAAGCTGAAACTCCAGTATTTTGGCCACCTCATGCGAAGAGTTGACTCATTGGAGAAGACTCTGATGCTGGGAGGGATTGAGGGCAAGAGGAGAAGGGGACGACAGAGGATGAGATGGCTGGATGGCATCACTGACTTGATGGGTGTGAGTCTGGGTGACCTCCGGGAGCTGGTGATGGACAGGGAGGCCTGGCGTGCTGTGGTTCATGGGGTCGCAAAGAGTCGGACACGACTGAGCGACTGATCTGATCTGATCTGATCTGATATGTATACATATATACACAAACGTTTGTGTGTGTGTGTGTGTGTGTGTGTATTTTAAGGTCATGCTTCTAAATTCTAATTTACCATTCTAGTAGCCAGAGAAATTCTCAAAATTGAAAATGGCATAATTAATCATTTCTTTTTATTTTTCTATGGCAAAACCTCATGTTTTACATATGAATCAAAACTATACATGTATCCTCAATAACATGATGCAGGTAGTAATTAAGCCTTATTAAATTCATCAATGGAAATGCTTGTTTTTATTTGGCAAATTAACTCAATTTCGCCTTTAAAAAACTGAATAGTCTTTCCTATGCCTGCATTCACAGTATGTTGTGAATGTTTGATACCACAGAGCACACATTTTAATGTGATTTCCCTATTTTGTTAACTGTCTATGTTAGGTGAAAAGCAGAAAATGATTTGACTTTTTAAAATATTAAATGCTGTTTGTTTGAAATAATATTCTGAAGTCAAAAATCCTGGAGTATATCTTATATGCTTTCATTTTTGAAAGCTGAAAATCCATTTGAAATTGACTCTTTTATCCCTGTCAGCTTAGTGTGAAGAGGGCAGGGTCTACAAATTAAATTTGTCCTTGACACCAGGAAGAAAGCAAGCTAGTGGCGTTTGGGATGCAGCACATCCCTGCTCTGGGCTAGCACACAGCTGTCATGAGTCTTTTCCATGGTAAAAAGACCAAGATTATGATCATAACCTTGAGTTATCATCACCTTTGGTGCGGGTGTCTTATCTACCTGTAAAAACACTTACGAACTTTAGGTAGATATAATTCTTACACTTATCTAGAGTCAGGAGAAAGCATAATTTTACTTCTATCAAAGAAGGCTAACATATTCTTTTTTTTAACATAATCTTCAAGCACAGAGTACATTTAATCTTTATATCATATTTCCATTTCACAGGTTTAGTTGCAACAGTACAACTTAATAATCTATGTTTATTATTTTATTTTTTTTATATTGTAGGCTATATGATTGATGTAAACATGTTTGTACAATGACTGGTTTTATTGCTGTTTTTTCTTTCAATTCTTCAGTGGTTTTTTTTTTTTTTTTTTTTTGACTTGTCCTTTCTGAAAGACCTATTGACCTTTTACAGTCTTATACCTCATTTTTGTGCTCTAATATTATTCACAGTGTTCTACAATTTCTATAGTTATAGAACTATTCATGTGTGTTTATATACACATACAAATGTGTCTCTGTGTGCATGGCACTTCCATTGCTATGAGTTTGTTTCTCCTAATATATCTTTTCATTTCACAAATATTTAATGTGTCCTCTTTGCTTATCAGTGTACTGAGCAATTGGTTATCCAAAGGTGAGCCAGCCATACTTGATTTCATAGAGCTGACCTGATTTCATAGAGCTTACAATCTAAAGAGGAAGGCAGGCATTCAAAACTAATTATGCAAATACATGTAAATGAGCTACATAGTGTTCTGATTGCATCTCTAGGAAACATTTGATTTGATTTAACCAGGGAGATCAGAGAATAGCTTTCCTAAGGACAAATGTGAGCTAAGATATCTGAGGAAAGGGGAAGAGCCCTGTGGCAGGACCCAGCAGGGTCCTCTAGAGCTGCTGAAAGAAGACCACAGTGACTGGAGTAAAGAGAACAGAAATGGGAATCTCAATTAAGTGAACAATGGAGATGTCAGCTGGGGCCAGACCAGGCAGGTGACTCAACCAGATTAAGAAACTCAGTCTTTGTCTTAAGAGCAATAGTGAGTCATTGAATAGTCTTATCAAAGACAGTGTTATGATCAGGATTCCATTAGAAATAAAATATTTCTAAGGAGGTCTAGAAAAGGGAGCCAATAGAGAGGTGCCATCTCCCAAATCACTATTCATCTTCTCAAGTAGGCTGTAATCACCTCACAGATACAAATAAAAATCTTTCCTGGGCTCTGTCCACTGTTATCTTCCAAGCATCTAATAAATGAAAACTTAACTGGTTTCCAGGCACCCAGCTGTTATCTGAGTAATAGGGAACTGTCTAAAGTCCACAGGGAGCAGCAATCCCAGTGAACTGGAGAATGGTGAGTTTTCCCATGAGATCTGCGGATCATTGACTGAAAGTTAATGTTAAGCTGCCCTCATGCTTACCAGCAGCTGCATTAGCCAAGCCTCTTTCCTGAGCTTTCTTTGGTGTTTCAAACTCTGCTGAGCTGATGGAAATGAAGTCCTTAATTTCAGCTATGGTCATTAACCCCCTGCTTTGTGTTTTTACTAATCATTAACATGTCATTTGTGTCAAAGAAAGACTTTGAGCTCAGGGAACTGGGACTTCAGTGCAGTGGGGACCAAGAACTGAAAGTAGAAAAGGCATGACAAATTGTATTGACAAAGCTATCCTGGTCACCTTGTACAAAGGAAAATCTCACTCCAACTAGTGCAGATGGTGCTGGGATTTGAAACCCTTTGTATTGTGGAGGCGAAAAACAAGAACATGCACTGTTACTAGGAGGAAACTCGGTTATGATAGCTGAGAATTGTTATATGCTTTAGTCATTAAATAATTTCACCTCACTGAGAAAGAAAAACACAAAAAAAGTTTAGAATCTATAGATCCATTTTCTATTTATGTATAAAATTCAAGTGTAGGTTGAAATAATCACTTGAGTTCATCAAATCCTTAGTGATTCGGCATTGAATTTATCAATCTCATTCCTGCCCCACAGATCCTTTAAACCATGTCTCATTGGTTGTTCTTTAGTTACTGTCCCCAGATAGTTAGAATCAAAGCTGCTTCAAGTTCAAACGTTGGCCCAGTGTGTTCCCTTTGAGCTCTCCTACCCTTTCTACTCCAGACTTTCCAACCTTGAAGTCCCTGGTTAAGTCTACCATGTCCCCAGACTCTCATATAAGGGGCTACTCAAGAGAGTAGCCTGTACTGTGAACTTAGTAACCTGTATTTAGTACTTGTTGCAACACTTTTATTAGTAGTATTTAATTCCTGTATATATTTCATAATAAATCCACTCAGTGAATCTCTTTAGTGTCAGAGAACTAATGGAATACTTTATTCAGTGTGGCTTAATGAACAAAATTTAACCTCTCTGGTTCAAATAGGAATCAAAATAACCTTTGCTCTGATTGGTTTCAGAAGTGACAAAAGTCTTGGAATGTTCATTTTTACCTCTTTTTTCTTCAGTTATACATTTGGGTGCTCAACTTAATTCTCTCTAATTAAGGTCACTAGTAGTCTAAGTCCATCATGCCTATATTCTGGCATTTGTGCAATTTAAATATGCTTCTAGTTGTATATATCTTCATGTATGTTTACAATTGTATAAGGTTTGTTTTATCACATAGTAAGAATGTAGAAAAATAATCTTTGGTTGATAAAAACTATCTCAAATATTTTTTCTATTATTTAGGCTTTACTGGGCACAAAATGTGATTTTTGAAAATAATATGAGTATTAGTTGTGCATTATATAAAACATCTGAAATGAACAGACATAAGAACCTATCAACCACAGTACGAGGGATTAAGTAAAAGAATTTTTAAAAAAAAGATATATGATGTTACCTCAATATTGTAAACATTAAGAACTATTTTTATTTTATTTTATGTATGTCTTTTTTCTCATAACACATAAAATAAGCTCTACTATCTCAAAGCCTTTCATATAAATATTTATTAATATGAGTATTTATTTAAGTCTACTTTTAAAATGTGATTGGAGAAGGAAATGGCAACCCACTTCACTATTCTTACCTGGGGAATCCCATAGACAGAGGACCCTGGCAGGCTACAGTCCATGGCGTCGCAAGAGTGGAACCCGACTTAACGACTAAACCACCACTACCACCAAAAATGTAACTCAACAAATCAAGCATCAGTCACTGCTGATTTAGCAAGATGAGTTTCTTTAGGCCTAAAGTAAAAGCCAGACCTTAATGCTTATCCTCCACTATGAAAAAGTTCTTATGTAAATTTCATGTCAGAAAATACACATGACGGTTGATCCCTTTCAGTTTTGAAATATTTTCCTTTATGACAGAGTGCTAAAAATATCTTTAAATCTGAAAAGCATGATAAATCACAACTATCTCTTATTTGGAAAAAGGTTCTTGTATTATTGCATTTTTACAGAATTGTCATCATGCAGAATTACTTTTCCTCCTAGTGAACACTTGTCTTTACCGATGTGTGGGCTGTTGACAGAGCTGACATTTTATTTGTTGGCTGGTTTCCCATACACAGTACCTTTGTGTATTGTTCCTTCTTTGAGTGTTTAATAACCAACTGTATATTTTATTTGTGACCTTACTAAGGGCAGATCTTAGTGGCATGCCTCATGATACAGAAGATTCCACTGTAAGTAATATAAAATAATACTCTGGAAAACCTATTTTTATCTATGTAATTTAAGTCCCTTGATATAATAATCATGTTATATTGAAATACTCAAGATGATAAAATATGAGCTTTCTTTTATTTTTTGATATTAAGAAATAGGTAGTATACAAAAAATAAAAACCTAAATAAGCATAATCCCAAGGATGTGGATTTAAAAGCAATTTGACCAACTTTCTGAGAGATAAAGTTAAGATCGAGGAAGAAGTATAATTAAAGTGAAATTCTGCCTCAGAACACTCATGTATCAGATTGTGCTCCTTGCCTTCAGACATTTTATCAGTCTGATAGTGCACACTACTATCTACTACTGTGGCCAAGAAGCCCTTAGAAGAAATGGAGTAGTCCACATAATCAACAAAAGAGTCTGAAATGCAGTACTTGGATGCAATCTCAAAAATGACACAATGGTCTCTTCATTTCCAAGGCAAAATACTCAATATCACAGTAATCCAAGTCTATGCCCCAACCAGTAATGATGAAGAAGCTGAAGTTGAATGATTCTATGAAGACCTACAAGACCTTCTAGAACTAACACTGAAAAAAAGATGTCCTTTTCATTATAGGGGACTGGAACACAAAAGTAAGAAGTCAAGAAAGACATGGAATAACAGGCAAATTTGGCCTTGGAGTACAAAATGAAGCAGGGCAAAGGCTAACAGAGTTTTGCCAAGAGAATGCATTGATCATAGCAAAATCCTCTTCCAACAACACAAGAGAAGGCTCTACATGTGATCATCACCAGATGGTTAAAACTGAAATCAGATTTATTATATTCTTTGCAAACAAAGATTCAGAAGCTCTACACAGTCAGCAAAAACAAGACTGCATTCTAACTGTGGCTCAGGTCGTGAGCTCCTGACAGCCAAATTCAGACTTAAATTGAACAAAGTAGGGAAAACCACAAGACCATTCAGTTCTGTTCAGTTCAGTTCAGTCGCTCAGTTGTATCCAACTCTGCAACCCCAGGGACTGCAGCATGCCAGGCCTCCCTGTCCATCACCAACTCCCAGAGTTTACTCAATCTCATGGCCACTGAGTCAGTGAAGCCACCCAACTATTTCACCCTCTGTCATTCCCTTCATCTCCCACCTTCAATCTTTCCTAACATCAGGATCTTTTCAAATTAGTCAGTTCTTCTCATCAGGTGGCCAAAGTATTGGAGTTTCAGCTTCAGCATCAGTACTTCCAATGAATGTTCAGGACTAATTTCCTTTAGGATGGACCAGTTGGATCTCCTTGCTGTCCAAGGGACTCTCAAGAGTCTTCTCCAACACCACGGTTCAAAAGCATCAATTCTTCAGTGTTTAGCTTTCTTTATAGTCCAACTCTCACATTTATTCAGGTATGACCTATTCAGACCATTCAGGTATGATCTAAATCAAATCCCTTAGACCTATACAGTGGAAGTGACAGATAGATTCAAGGGATTAGATCTGATAGTCAGAGTGCCTAAAGAACTACGGACAGAGGTTTGTGGCATTGTACAGGAGGCAGTGATCGAGAACATCCCCAAGAAAAAGAAATGCAAAAAGGTAAAGTGGTTGTCTGAGGAGGACTTACAAATAGCTGAGGAAATAAGAGAGCTAAAGGCAAAGGAGAAAAGTAAAGATATACCCATTTGAATGCAGAACAGCAAGGAGAGATTAGAAAGCCTTCCTCAGTGATCTGTGCAAAGAAATAGAGGAAAACAATAGAATGGGAAAGAGTAGAGATCTCTTCAAGAAAATTAGAGATACCAAGGGAACATTTCATGCAAAAACATGCTCAATAAAGGACAGAAATGGTATGGACCTAACAGAAGCAGAAGATATTAAGAAGAGGTGGCAAGAATACACAGAAGAACTATACAAAAAAGATCTTCATGGCCCAGATAACCACAATGATGTGATCACTCACCTAGAGCCAGACATACTGGAATGAGAAGTCAAGTGGGCCTTAGGAAGCATCACTATGAACAAAGCTAGTGGAGGTGATGGAATTCCAGTTGAGCTATTTCAAATCCTCAAAGAAGATGCTGTGAAAGCACTGCACTCAATATGCCAGCACATTTAGAAAACTCAGCAGTGGCCACAAGACTGGAAAAGGTCAGTTTTTACTTCAATCCCAAAGAAAGACAATGCCAAAGAATGTTCATACTACCACACAATTGCACTCATCTCACACGCTAGCAAAGTAATGCTCAAAATCTACCAAGCTAAGCTTCAACAGTACATGGACCATGAACTTCCATAAGCTCAAGCTGGTTTTAGAAAAGGCAGAGGAACCAGAGATCAAATTGCCAACATCTGTTGGATCATCGAAAAAGCAAGAGAGTTCCTGAAAAACATCTATTTCAGCTTTATTGACTCTGCTAAAGCCTTTGACTGTGTGGATCACAACAAACTGGAAAATTCTGAAAGAGATGGGAATATCAGACCACCTCACCTACCTCCTGAGAAATCTGTATGCAGGGCAAGAAGCAACAGTTAGAACTATACATGGAACAACAGACTGGTTCCAAATCAGAAAAGGAGTGCATCAAGGCTATATATTGTCACCCTGCTTATTTAACTGATATGCAGAGTACATTATGAAAAATGCTGGGCTGGATGAAGCACAAGCTGGAATCAAGATTACCGGGAGAAATATCAATAACCTCAAATATGGAGATGACACCACCCTTATGGCAAAAAGCGAAGAAGAACTAAAGAGCCTCTTGATGAAAGTGAAAAAGGAAAGTGAAAAAGTTTGCTTAAAACTTAACATTCAGTAAATTAATATCATGGCATCCAGTCCCATCACTTGAAGGCAAATAGATGGGGAAACAGTGGAAACAATGACAGACTATTTTCTTGGGCTTCAAAATCACTGCAGAATGTGACTGCAGCCCTGAAATTAAAAGATGCTTTCTCCTTGGAAGAAAAGCTATGACCAATCTAGCTGCTAAGTCACTTCAGTTGTGTCCGACTCTGCGTGACCCCATAGATGGCAGCCCACCAGGCTCCCCTGTCCCTGGGATTCTCCAGGAAAGAACACTGGAGTGGGTTGCCATTTCCTTCTCCAAAGCATGAAAGTGAAAAGTGAACATGAAATCACTCAGTTGTGTCCGACCCTCAGCGACCCCATGGATTGCAGCCTTCCAGGCTCCTCCGTCCATGGGATTTTCCAGGCAAGAGTACTGGACTGGGGTGCCATTGCCTTCTCCGATGACCAACCTAGACAGCATGTTAAAAAACAGGGACATTACTTTGTCAACCAAGGTCCGGCTAGTCAAAGCTATGGTTTTTCTAGTAGTCATGTATGGATGTGAGAGTTGGACTATAAAGAAAGCTGAGCACAGAAGAATGATGCTTTTGTACTGTGGATTTGAAGAAGACTCTTGAGAGTCCTTTGTACTTCAAGGAGATTCAACCAGTCAATCCTAAAGGAAATCGGTCCAGAATATTCATTGGAATGAATTATGCTGAAGCTGAAACTCCAATACTTTGGCCACCTGATGTGAAGAACTGACTCATTTGAAAAGACCCTGATGCTGGGAAGGATTGAAAGCAGGAGGAGGCAGGGGTGACAGAGGATAAGATGGTTGGATGTCATCTCTGACTCGATGGATATGAGTTTAAGCAAACTCTGGGAGCTGGTGATGGACAGGGAAGCCAGGTGTGGTGCAGTCCATGGGGTCGCAAAGAGTCAGATACAACTGAGTGACTGAAGTGAACTGAATATAAGCTAGGGGAGGGAATATTTAGCTGCCTGCTAAGTATTTCTGCATGTCATTGAATATGAGATTGTACTTTCCATGGAAACTTGTATTTGTTTGTTTTTAATTAGCAGCTTGTGAAATAAATACTGATTTGCATTATACGTAAGTAGATCATGGTAATGTTCTACCATACTCTCAAAGTTCTACACAATAGTATTTCTTGGCCTCAGTTGTATTTCTGTATAATGGAAAACATAGTTCATGTTATTCTAAGGTCTTCTTGAGTCTTAAGTCTTTCCTTTATTCTGTGATTGATTGTATTTAGAAACAATCTATGTTTACCATCTATGATTGCAGATTATCAATCAAAATATTTTATCAGTGTTGTACAGATTTCTTGACTTGTGTATGGCTATCTTTTGTTGAAGCCTAAGGTGTTTGCAGGGAGTACAAAGATCAGGGATATCTCAAACAAACGTAAATGAGGGTTTTAGGATTAAGCTCTAAAAATCCACCCAGATAGCAGATACTCTTCTTGTGATAGGAACAACTACACCAATGTGGAACTTTGACTCAGGCCTTCAGATAACCTGTTTTGTTTTGTTTTGTTTTCCCAACATTTTGTTCACAAGTGGAAAAGAAAGAACAAACAGAGTTTAGAACCCACAAACACATGAATGCGTATCTATATGTGATAAACTTTAAAAAAAAAAAAAAAAAAAACCTCTTCTCCTTATGTTCTAACATGAAGAGGACTTGACAAAGTAATTTAAATATCTGTGCTTCAATATTTTCACATATAAAACTGTGAATTAGACACATCAAAAAATACATTAAAACCCCCTCCAGCTTTGATACTTTCCTTGACTGGATCACAGACTCTTCTCTTATAAATATTAGTGGCTTCTGGGCCTGAGTTCCCACAGGGTATGCAGTACAGAGAATAGAAGAAGGAATATAGAGCTTGAGACAGGAATTAAGTATGATGGTAATGAGACTCACAAGAGCTGTGTGTATTGTTTCAGACTTCTAAGTTCAATAGAGATTTCATACCTGACCTTTCATTTAGCCATCCTCTAAACTCTTTGGTGTAGTTACTGCAGATAATATTTTCCTTTATTTTGCTCAAGAAGAGGTTGAAATTTTAAAAAAATGACTTGGAAAATGACATGTTAGAATCAATCCTCTCATTTGATTTCTGCAGTGGTCCTCACATTTAGCATTCAGGAAAACCACCTAACTAGCATGTTAGATTTACAGATCTCTGATCTCTTCCTCCAGATAATCTCATTTAATAAGACTGAATAAAGCCCAATATTCTCTACCTTTACCCAACCTCTCATGTGATTCTAATGTATGCTATGAGAAATATCTCCTTATACCTAATGTGTATTCCAAGTACTATTTTGTTTTTCTTTGCTCCCAACCTTGAAAGATATGCCACATTTCATGTGCTGGCAGATTCCTTTTAGGAATGAAAAACACATTTCTTGGATCTCCAATAAGCACCACTAGCACAGACTGATGGGGAATGGAGTGTAAAGCATGGAGACATAACATACAATGTATTCCATATTTTACTTGGGTTAATTTCTGACAATGCATATGCTAGAAATAAAATATGGTTAAAATTATCCTTGAAAGATCCATTTAATTTTCAATAAAGTACAGTATTCATTATTGTGTATATTCAACTCTACACTAAAAAGAATCTGCCTTGTTATCACCACAAAAAAAGATTTATAAAGGAAAACCAAAAGCATTTAAAGGCAAAATGTCTTACGGTTTTTCTTCTCTGTGGCCCTAAGAGCCTGACAAAGTTGAGACATCAGCTGCGAGGAAAAGGCAAGACCACAAGCCAGTGGCTTGCGTTGGAGAAGGGTTGCTTGATGCCATGGGGGAAGGGGGAGCCAGGTATTTTTATTGTGCGCCTATGGAGCCTGGAGTCCAGGCCCCCAGGTTTCAAAACACTTCAGAGTGTCTGCACCCCCAATTTGACAGCAGAAGCAAAGGTAGTAGATATTAACAGATTAACTAGAAGGCTCAGAACATAAGCTCCTCAGAAAAAAACAGAGAAAAGAGAAAACTAGAGAGATCCCCATTGTGCTTTGTGTAAAACATGGGAGCTATGACTGCAAGTGGTAGAGATGAGCACGGGAAACCAGTCATGACCAGGGTAAAGTCCTCCCTGACTAGGCAGGATTGAGTCATCAAATCCATTATCCACACAAACAAAAATGGAGAATATGATGTTTCTTGCATATGATTTCACTTGTCACTTAAGATTTACTTGTTTTTCAACATAGTGTTCCTTATGCTTTCTCTTTAAAGCACTCACGATCCACTATAAATTTATGTCATACGTTGATGACTAAAGCAATTTTAGGTTTTGTAACAATCAAAATCATCAGAGTGGCTGGAGTGTTCAGCTGAAGGATAAGCCATTAAGTGAATGAGCTCTAATCATGCTTAGCTGATTTCTAATAATCACTGTGCATGCTCATTCAGTAGGAACTAGATGACTTGCTAATTGATTAATTTTTAAATGAAACTGTCAATAGTTATTTTATTTACTTTTAATAGTAGAAATTAAAATTGCAGCCATTTCTGAGAACTCCTGAACTTTCCATAGTCAGTGCTGATTTGCTAATTTTAGAATTCATATCATTTAATGTGGCATTCGGCCTTGTGCTTTCTTGTTTTACACTGCTCCATCAGAGGTGTCTCTTTTCTCTACAACAAATGTGCTAGTGGCTTGAGGACAAATATGTTATCTTCTACCACTGAATCCTTCTAACAACACCCAATCCAATAACATTTACTGAATATTTTATAGCTTAATTTTTGAACTAATCTTATGTTTGCAATTAAAACCTCCAAAATTTAATTAACAGAGATAATTAGCATATCACTTTATCATGATGGAGAGGCCATTTTAGGTCTGCTGAACAATTTCTCAAATTAAGGTAAGGTGATATAAAGGAGAATTTTTCTCTCTAAACCAAAATGTTTCATTTATGCTCCACCTTTCTCAGATACAAGAGGTGTTGAAGTTCCAAGCTACTAGTGAAAGTGAAAGTTGCTCAGTAGTGTCCCACTCTTTGCCACCCCATGGACTTACAGTCCGTGGAATTCTCCAGGCCAGAATACTGCAGCGGGTAATCTTTCCCTTCTCCAGGGGATCTTCCCAACCCAGGGTTAGAACCCAGGCCTTTCTCACTGCAGGCAGATCCTTTATCAGCTGAGCCACAAGGGAAGCCCTCCAAGCTACTAAATATGTGTTATATTTGTTCATTTCCTGAAAGGTTACCATCCCTTAGAGCAAAAGTGACCCTCATCTTGAAAAACTGTGTTGTGTAAATGTCCTAACAAGTATATATTCTCGTTTATTGTCCCTCTATATTCACCTAAATGTCCATTCTCTCTTTTTTTCTTACACTCTAGGAAATTTGTTTCCAAATGATAATTCACAGGATAAAAAGTATTCCTCCCCACAGTATTAAGTGGTAAAAATAGCCAGTGGTGTAGAGGATTAGCTAGATCCTTTGATGTTTTGACTTCCTTGTGAGGCTATCCACACTAGTACAACTTTAAGTGGCAGCAAGTTTTATTTTGTGTTCCTTTCTTATTACCACTAATGGACACTTTGGATGTTTGACCTGACTTCAATACTTACAGAGAGCTCTGATAGAAAGCTTATTATATGGTACTACTCTCTTGGCTTTGATGTTCTGTAAACCATGTGTATGATTGCTTCTAGGGGAGAAATTCAAACTCTCTGTACTTTAGACACAAGTGAATTCTCTCTGAGACTTGTGTCCTTAATCATGAAGTACATAAAGGATATATAACAACCAAAGATTATTTCTAGATGCTGAAAATGGAGGTGATGTTTATAGCACATTTAGCAGTACATTCTGAGAATTGATGCTGTTAGGATATCCTTCAAAGTGTGTCATTCCTCTGCCCTAGGATATTTTTCCCTTTGTTCTTTGTGTTACTTTCATTTCTCCCATTTCAGTGGGAGAGAAAAAGTTTCATTGGTAAATAAAACAGTGATGTCATTCATTTCAGTATCTGCTGTCCTCAGATTACAATAAAATTTCATTGGGTTACTAAAAGTATAAGTGAACTCTCTTAAAAAAAGAATTTTAAAAAATAAAATCACGTCCTTAATAATGCATTTATTCGGTAGTTTGGAATGAAGAATGCTTTTGGTTTTTTTTAATAGATACAATGCTGTGTGTGGTAGTGAGGTTTTTATAGTTTATAAAAGTTAGCTTCAGTGATGTACAGTGTATCAAAAAGAAACTTCTGCAACACATTTATCATAAGAAATAGATTTTCCTTCCTGGGGATAGTGAAGAAGAGAAATAATAATATGTGTACATTTCTATTGGATACCAGGACAACTTTAGGCAAAGACTGATTTTTCTACAACTCTCTCTCACCTAGCATACATGTTACTACTACCCTCTCAAACAAGTGGTGGATGCTGTTAATTGATCCCAGAGCTTTTTCACACAGAGCTCATATTTGCCTTCAGAATCCTCAATATAGTGATCCAAACTTTGATAATGCATTCATTTGGCAGACTATTAAACTGAATCTCAATCTTTTTTTAAGGTAGATAAATCCATCAGTAACAACATCACTTAACCATTTTTAAATATTTCTAGAGTTGTGGGCTTATCTATTTGAATTTCTATGGCTAAAAATATAATGGAACAATAGAATGCCATTGCCTAAATAATAGGATTTTTCTTGCTACAGAGCATATCAATGCCTAGCATAGTGTCCAGCATAGAATAGGTGGATAATCCATATATGTTTGTTGCTTTTTACTTGCCTTTCATTCAAAGAATCTAATTCAAGTTCACTGTGACTTTTTTCTTAAAATATTAATTAAGGATATTACATAAGATGTTTCTGTTAATAGAAATGCATGCCAGAAATAATAGTAAAATTATGTGTATTTTTTTAAGTATGCACTTATAAAGGAGATGGGCTTCCTGCCCATCTGGAAACCAGACAACAGCCAACCCAATACTGTCATTACTTAGGAGGGTCATAGAAAGTTCAGGTATTCAGAGAGCCAATGTCCAAGTCATGCACAGAGTGGGTTATTCTCAGCAAAGTTTTTCATAGAAGATCTTAACTTATAGCCACAGATAAGAAGGAATTTTATTTTAAGAGGATTAAGTCTAGAATTATTTGTTCATGATGATTGCCACGATAGCAAAAGCTTTCTTCCAGAGTCTGGTAGATGAATCAGGAAATTCAGATCAAAAGAGCCGACTGCCAGGCTAGCAACCTTAGAGAGATGCTATCACAGACTCAAAGCTTGTTGAAAAAAAAAAAAAACCAGTTCAAAAGATTGGGAGGAGTCATTTTAAAAGGTGATCAATGCAGCAGTGGTTACTGATAAGGAAATTGTTATATGTGAATCTATTCTGTAAGTAGTTGAACACTTCATTACAATGGTGTGATGAGCCCAAAGTTACATAGGCATTCACCGGGGAATCCTTTTAGGATCCAGGTAACAAAAAACAGTGAAAATGTTAGCTGCTCAGTCATGTCTCACGACTTCCCCGCCCCCTTCCCCGCCCCCACCCCCACCCCCTCCCCACTCCCCCTCCCCCGCCTTGAACTGTAGCCTACCAGGCTTCTCTTTCCATGGAATTCTCCAGGCAAGAACACTGGAGGAGGTAGCCATTCCCATCTCCAGGGGATCTTCCCAACCCAGGGATCGAACCTAGTAGTAGTACCCACATAGAACCCACATAGTAGGAAGATTCAGTACCTTGTGAGCCACCAGGGATGCCCCCTGGACCCAGGAGTGACTCCCAAACTAACTAACCAGGGCTTCATTTTATTTATTTTTAACTTTTATTTTATATTGCAGTAGACTTGATTGACAATATTGTATTAGTTTCAGTTGTACAGCAATGTGATTTAGTTATATGTGCATGCCTGCTAAGAGACTTCAGTCATGTCTGACTGTTTGTGACCCTGTGGACTGTAGCCCACCAGGCTCCTCTGTCCATGGGATTTTCCAGGCAAGAATACTGAAATGGGTTTCCATTTCCTTCTCCAGAGGATCTTCCCGACCCAGGGATCAAACCTCTATCTGTTACATCTCTTGCATTGGCAGGCAGGTTCTTTACCACTAGTGCGACCTGAGAAACCCTGCAGTTATACATATACATGTATCAATTATTTTTCAAGTTCTCTTCCCATTTAGGTTATTGCAAAGTACTAAATAGAGTTCCCTGTGCTATGCAGTAGGACCTTACTGATTATCTGTTTTAAATATAACAGTGTGTACATGACAATCCCAAACTCCAAATCTGTCCCTCCCCCTGCTCTTCCTTCCTGGTAACCCTAAATTCATTCCTTAAATCTGTGAGGCTGTTTCTGTTTTGTATTAATAAATGCATTTGTTTGGATCATTTTTTTGGATTTCACATGTAAGCAATATCATGATATTTATCTTGATATTTCGTCATGATAATCTCCAATCCATCTGTGTTGCTGAAGATGGCATCACTTCATTCTTTTTAATGACTGAGTAATACGCCATTGCATATATGTACCAACTCTTCTTTATTCCTTTGTTTATGGACAATTAGTTTGCTTCTACTTCTTGGCTATTGTAAATAGTGCTGCATTGAACATTGAGGTGCATGTATCCTTTTAACCATGTTTTTCTCTGGATGTATGTCCAGGAGTGGGATTACTGGATCATATAGTAGCTCTATTCTTAATTTCTCAGAGAAGCTCCATACTGTTCTCCATAGTAGCTACACCAATTTACATTCCCATCAACAGTGTAGGAGGGAGGGTTCTCTATTCTCCACAAACTTTCCAGCATGCTTGTTTGTAGACATTTTAATGATAGCCATTCTGACCGGTCTAATCAGGTATCTCATTATATAATAGTTTTAATTTGCATTTCTCTAATAATTAGCTATGTTGGGCATCTTTTCATGTGCCTTCTGGCCATCTGTTATGTCCTCTTTAGAGAAATGTCTGTTCAGATTGTCTGCCCATATTTTGATTGAGTTTTTTTCTTTCTTTTTTTTTGGATATTGACTGCATGAGCTGTTTGTAAATTTAGGAGATTAATGCCTCATCAGTTGCATCATTTGCAAAAATTTTCTTTCTATTATATGGGTTGTCTTTTCAATTTCTTTATGGTTTCAATAGCTGTGCAAATACTTTTTGAGTTGATTAGATCCCATTTGCTTATTTTTGTTTTTATTTCCCTTACTCTAGGAAATGAATCAAAAAAAGATATTGCTGCAACTTACGTCAAAGTGTCTTATGCCTATCTTTTCCTCAAAGAGTCTTATAGTACCTGGTTTGACATTTAGGTCTTTGATTGATTTTGAGTTTATTTTTCTATATGGTGTTAGGGAATGTTCTAATTTCTTTTTTGTAATATGTAGCCATACAGTTTTCTCAGCACAGTTTATTAAAGAGATTGTCTTTTCTCCATTATATTGTCTTCCCTCCTTTGTCATGGATTAATAGACCATAGGTACATGGTTTTATTTTGGGGCTTTCCATACTGTTCCATTGATCTTTATTTCTGTTTTTGTGCCAATACCATAGTGCTCTTTGATGGCTGTAACTTTGTTTTTATTTTTTTATATAAATTTATTTATTTTAATTGGAGGTTAATTACTTTACAATATTGTATTGATTTTGCCATTTATCAACATGAATCTGCCACAGGTATACATGTGTTCCCTATCCCAAACCCCCTCCCTCCTCATCTCAGTGCACCAGCCCCAAGCATCCAGTATCCTGCATCAAACCTGGACTGGCGATTCATTTCATATATGATACTATATGTGTTTCAATGCCATTCTCCCAAATCATCCCACCCTCTCCCTCTCTCACAGAGTCCAAAAGACTGTTCTATACATCTGTGTTTCTTTTGCTGTCTTGCATACAGGTTATCACTACCATCTTTCTAAATTCCATATATATGCATTAGTATACTATATTGGTGTTTTTCTTTCTGGCTTACTTCACTCTGTATAATAGGCTCCAGTTCCATCCACCTCATTAGAACTGATTCAAATGTATTTTTAATGGCTGAGTAATACTCCATTGTGTGTATGTACCACTGCTTTCTTTATCCATTCATCTGCTGATGGACATCTAGGTTGCCTCCATGTCTTGGCTATTGTAAACAGTGCTGTGATGAACATTGGGGTACACGTGTCTCTTTCAATTCTGGTTTCCTCGGTGTGTATGCCCAGCAGTGGGATTGCTGGGTCATAAAGCAGTTCTATTTCCAGTTTTCTAAGGAAGCTCCACACTGTTCTCCATAGTGGCTGTACTAGTTTGCATTCCCACCAACAGTGTAAGAGGGTTCCCTTTTCTCCACAGCCTCTCCAGCATTTATTGCTTGTAGACTTTTAGATCGCAGCCATTCTGACTGGCATGAAATGATACCTCATAGTGGTTTTGATTTGCATTTCTCTGATAATGAGTGATGTTGAGCATCTTTTCATGTGTTTGTTAGCCATCTGTTTGTCTTCCTTGGAGAAATGTCTATTTAGTTCTTTGGCCAATAGTCTGAAATTAGGAAACTGGATTCCTTCTGTTTCATTTTTCTATCTCAAGATTGATATGGCTATTTGGGGTCTTTTGTGTCTCCATACAAATTTCAAGATTTCTTGTTCTACTTCCATGAAAAATGCCATTGGTAATTTGATAGGATTGCAATGAATCTGTAGTTGCTTTGGGTAGTGTAGCCATTTTCACAATATTGATTTTTTCAATCCAAGAACATGGTATATCTTTCCACCTGTTTGTGTCATCTTTGATTTCTTTCACCAGAGTTTCATTGTTTTGGGAGGAGAGGTCTTTTACTCCTTAGGTAGATTCATTCCTAGGTGTTTTATTCTTTTTGACGTGATGGTAAATCAGATTTTATATCTTTTTGATGTGATGGTAAATCAGATTGTATCTTTAATTTCTCTTTAAGATTTTTTTTATTGTGAATATATAGAAATGAAGAGATTTCTGAGTATTAATTTTGTATCCTGCAACTTATCCAATTCATTAATGAACTCTAGTAGTATTCCAGTACTAACGTTAGGATTTTCCATGTATAGTATCATGTCATTGGCAAAGAGTGACAATCTTGCTTCTTATTTTCTAATTTGGATTTCCTTTAATTCTTTTTCTTCTCTGACTGCCATGGCTAGAACTACCAAAACTATGTTGAATAAAAGTGGGAAGAGTGGACATCCTTGTCTTGTTCCTGATCTTAGAGAAAATTCTTTCAGCTTTTCACCATTAAGTATTGTTAGCTCTAGGTTTGTCATATATGATCTTTATTATGTTGAGGTATGTTCCCTCTATGCCCACTTTCTGGAGACTTTTATCATAAATGAATGCTTAATTTTGTCAAAAGCTTTCTTGCATCTCTTGAGATGATCGATGGTTTCTATCCCTCAATTTGTTGATATGGTGCATCACATTGATTGATGATTTGCAGATATTGAAAGATCCTTGCCTCTTTGAATAAATCCTACTTTATCATGTTGTATGATCCTTTTAACATATTTTTGGATTTAGTTTGATAATATTTTGTTGAGAATTTTTTGTGCATTCATCACCGATAATGATCTGTAGCTTTCTGTTCTGTGATGTCATTTTTTGCTTTGGTATCAGGGCGATAATGGCCACATAGAATGAATTTGAGAGTTTTCCTTCTTCTGAGACTTTTGCTATAGTTTCAGAAGGCTGGATGTTAACTCTTCTCTAAATATTTGATAGAATTCACCTGTGAAGCCATCTTATCCTGGACTTTTATTTGTTGGAATTTTTTTAATCACATGAAAAAAAATGTATTCTGTGAAAATGGAAATCAAAGGAAAGCTGGAATAGCAATATTCCTAACACACAAAAGAGACTAAAATAAAGACTGTTGCAAGAGACAAAGAAGAACACTACCTAAATATCAAGGGATTAATCTAAGAAGAAGTTATAAAAATTGTAAATAAATATGTGCCCAACACAGGAGCACCTCAATTTATAAGGCAAATGCTAAGAAGTGTAAAAGGAGAAATCAACAGTAAACACAGTAATAGTGGGAGACTTTAACACTGTATTTTTACCATGGGAAAGATCATCCAGACAGGAAATCAGTAAGAAACACAGGCCTTAAATGGCACATTAGACAAGATGAATTTAATTGATATTTATAGAGCATTTCATTCAAAAGGGGCAGAATACACATTCTTCTGAAATGCACATGGAACATTCTCTAGGAGTAATCACATACTGCACTACAAAATAACTCTCAATAAATTTAAGAAAATGGAAATAATATCAACCATCTTTTCTGACAGTAGTACTATGAGATTAGGAATCAACTATAAGCTGTAAAGAAGACAAACATGTGAAGGTTAAACGATATGTTAGTAAACAATCAACAGCTCACTGAAGAAATTGAAGAGGAAATCAAAAAATACCTAGAGACAAATAAAAATTAAAACACAATAATTCAAAGCCTACAAGGTGCAGCAAAAACAATTCTAAGAGGGAAGTTTGTAGCAATATAGTTCTACCTCGGGAAACAAGAAAAGTTTCGAATAAACAACCTAACTTTATAACTAAACCATCTAAAGAAAGCAGAACAAACAAAACTCAAAGTTAGTAGAAGGAATGAAATTATAAAGATCCAAGTTGAAATAAATGAAATAGAGATGAAGAAAACAATAAATGATCAATGAAAGTAAAAGCTGGGTCTTTGAAAATATAAACAAAATTGATAGACCTTTAGCCAGATTCATCAAGAAAAAGAGGTAGAGGGTTCAAAACAATAAGATCAGAAACAAAAAAGAAGTTACAGCAGACACCACTGGAGTATAAAGGATTATCAGAAACTGTGCATGTACGCAAAGTCACTTCAGTTGTGGTCGATTCTTTGTGACCCTATGGACTGTATTACGCCAGGCTCCTCTATCCATGGGGTTCTCCAGGCAAGAATAGTGAAGTGGGTTGCCATGCCCTCCTCCAGGGGATCTTTCAGACTCAGAGATTGAACCCATGTCTCCTGTGGCTCCTGTATTGCAGGTGGATTCTTTACCACTTACCCACTGGGGAAGCTCCTTTAAGAGATTACTACAAGCAGCTATATACCAATAAAATGGACAACTTGGAAAAACGGACAAATTCTTGGAAAGGTACAGGCTCTCAAAAGTGAACCAGGAAGAAACAGAGAATATGAACAGACTAATTACAAGAAGTGAAATTGAAACTGTGATTTAAAGAATTGTAACAAACAAAAGTCTGGACTTCATTTTAAATTTTAGTTGGTACTTTTATTTAAGTGATGGAACAAGTTTGGTGATTATTAATATACAGCTCTAGGAAGCAAATACTTTCAAATGTTGGTGATCAGCTTCTGTATATTTTTTAAAACCACATACCATAGATTTATGTAAATATATAAATAGTTTGTATGTGATATGCAAGTATATTACCAAGTAGAAAATTTCATCTCAAAATCTCTGCAATGTATTGAATATATAAATTAAAACTGAACTAACATTATTATATGATTATATATGATTTTTGTATTTATGCAAAATTTTTGAAAACTGCCAAACTATCATAAATATCCAGTTGCTTTTATATGAAATGCCTTGCTAGATAAGTCCTGAATAGAGATATGTTAGAGTTAAGTTTGTTTAAAAAAGGTGGAAAAAAGAGAGAGAGAAATCAAACTGTGTGAATACCTTGAAAACATTTTGTTGTGCAGTTTATTAACGCATCTCTTAGCATTAGTATTAAACTATTATTGGCCAATATTATTTTCAAATTAAATGAAACTGGTAATGTGTACAGAAAATTCTTTATGAATAGTGTACTTTATCACTAATCTGATAATGCTTTAATCTTTGCTTAATGATTCAAAACCTTCAGATTTAAAGAATGTGGATTTGGTCCAGATATTCAGAGTTGGTTTGTTTGCCTGAGTGAGAGGGTATAAACATTTGCAAATGCTTCGACCTCGCCTTCCCACGACGGGCGCACAATTTAAGAGTGACCCCGCCTTCCCGCGACCGGCACACAATTTAAGAGCACCCCGCCAGCTGTGTCGCGCACTAAGAGTGCCCCACCGGCTGCGTCGCACACTAAGAGAGTGCGGCTGAGAGGAGCTACCCCATGACGGAGGAAGGACGGCGGTGAGGGCCAGCGCACTAAGCACGGCTGAGAAGAGCTACCCCACGACCGAGGTCAGGAAGGGTGGCGGTGAGGAGAGACCCCTCGTCCAAGGTAAGGTGTGACGGCTGTGCTTCGCTGGCCGGGAGCAGCCGGGAGCAGCTGGGACGAGATACCCCACGCCCAAGGGAAGAGAAACCCAAGTAAGACAGTAGGTCTTGAAAGAGGGCATCAGAGGGCAAATACACTAAAACCGTTCTCACAGAAAACTAGTCAATCTAATCACACAAGGACCACACCCTTGTCTAACTCAATGAAATTAAGCCATGCCCGAGGGGCAACCTGGGATGGGTGGGTCATGGTGGAGAGAGATGACAGGGTGTGGTCCGCTGGAGAAGGGAATGGCAAACCACTTCAGTATTCTTGCCTTGAGAACCCCATGAACAGTATGAAAAGACAAAATGATAGGATACTGAAAGAGAAACTCCCCAGGTCAGTAGAGGTCCAATATGCTACTGGAGATCAGTGGAGAAGTAACTCCAGAAAGAATGAAGGGATGGAGCCAAAACAAAAAGAATACCCAGCTGTGGATGTGTCTGGTGATAGAAGCAAAGTCCGATGCTGTAAAGAGCAATATTGCATAGGAACCTGGAATGTCAGGTCCATGAATCAAGGCAAATTGGAAGTGGTCAAACAAGAGATGGCAAGAGTGAATGTTGACATTCTAGGAATTAGCGAACTAAAATGGACTGGAATGGGTAAATTTAACTCAGATGACCATTATATCTACTACTGTGGGCAGGAAACCCTCAGAAGAAATGGAGTGGCCATCATGGTCAACAAAAGAGTCCGAAATGCAGTACTTGGATGCAATCTCAAAAATGACAGAATGATCTATGTTCGTTTCCAAGGCAAACCATTCAATGTCACAGTAATCCAAATCTATGCCCCAACCAGTAACGCTGAAGAAGCTGAAGTTGAACGGTTCTATGAAGACCTACAAGACCTTTTAGAACTAACACCCAAAAAAGATGTCCTTTTCATTATAGGGGACTGGAATGCAAAAGTAGGAAGTCAAGAAACACCTGGAGTAACAGGCAAATTTGGCCTTGGAACACGGAATGAAGCAGGGCAAAGACTAACAGAGTTTTGCCAAGAAAATGCACTGGTCATAGCAAATACCCTCTTCCAACAACACAAGAGAAGACTCTATACATGGACATCACCAGATGGTCAACAACGAAATCAGATCGATTATATTCTTTGTAGCCAAAGATGGAGAAGCTCTATACAATCAGCAAAAACAAGACCAGGAGCTGACTGTGGCTCAGACCATGAACTCCTTATTGCCAAATTCAGATTGAAATTGAAGAAAGTGGGGAAAACTACTAGACCATTCAGGTATGACCTAAATGAAATCCCTTATGATTATACAGTGGAAGTGAGAAATAGATTTAAGGGCCTAGATCTGATAGATAGAGTACCTGATGAACTATGGAATGAGGTTCGTGACATTGTACAGGAGACAGGGATCAAGACCATCGCCATGGAAAAGAAATGCAAAAAAGCAAAATGGCTGTCTGGGGAGGCCTTACAAATAGCTGTGAAAAGAAGAGAAGCGAAAAGCAAAGGAGAAAAGGAAAGATATAAACATCTAAATGCAGAGTTCCAAAGAACAGCAAGAAGAGATAAGAAAGCCTTCTTCAGTGATCAATGCAAAGAAATAGAGGAAAACAACAGAATGGGAAAGACTAGGGATCTCTTCAAGAAAATCAGAGATACCAAAGGAACATTTCATGCAAAGATGGGCACGATAAAGGACAGAGATGGTGTGGACCTAACAGAAGCAGAAGATACTAAGCAGAGGTGGCAAGAATACACAGAAGAACTGTACAAAAAAGAACTTCATGACCCAGATAATCATGATGGTGTGATCACTGACCTAGAGCCAGACATCTTGGAATGTGAAGTCAAATGGGCCTTAGAAAGCATCACTAGGAACAAAGCTAGTGGAGGTGATGCAATTCCAGTGGAGCTATTCCAAGTCCTGAAAGATGATGCTGTGAAAGTGCTGCACTCAATATGCCATCAAATTTGGAAAACTCAGCAGTGGCCACAAGATTGGAAAAGGTCAGTTTTCATCCCAATCCCAAAGAAAGGCAATGCCAAGGAGTGCTCAAACTACCGAACAATTGCACTCATCTCACACGCTAGTAAAGTAATGCTCAAAATTCTCCAAGCCAGGCTTCAGCAATATGTGAACTGTGAACTTCCTGATGTTCAAGCTGGTTTTAGAAAAGGCAGAGGAACCAGAGATCAAATTGCCAACATCCGCTGGATCATGGAAAAAGCAAGAGAGTTTCAGAAAAACATCTATTTCTGCTTTATTGACTATGCCAAAGCCTCTGACTGTGTAGATCACAATAAACTGTGGAAAATTCTGAAAGAGATGGGAATACCAGACCACCTGACCTGCCTTTTGAGAAATCTGTATGCAGGTCAGGAAGCAACAGTTAGAACTGGTCATGGAACAACAGACTGGTTCCAAATAGGAAAAGGAGTACATCAAGGCTGCATATTGTCACCGTGTTTATTTAACTTATATGCAGAGTACATCATGAGAAATGCTGGACTGGAAGAAACAGAAGTTGGAATCAAGATTGCTGGGAGAAATATCAATAACCTCAGATATGCAGATGACACCACTCTTATGGCAGAAAGTGAAGAGGGGCTAAAAAGCCTCTTGATGAAAGTGAAAGTGGAGAGTGAAAAAGTTGGCTTAAAGCTCAACATTCAGAAAACGAAGATCATGGCATCCGGTCCCATCACTTCATGGGAAATAGATGGGGAAACAGTGGAAACAGTGTCAGACTTTGTTTTTCTGGGCTCCAAAATCACTGCAGATGGTGATTGCAGCCATGAAATTAAAAGACACTTACCCCTTGGAAGGAAAGTTATGACCAACCTAGATAGCATATTCAAAAGCAGAGATTACTTTGCCAACAAAGGTTCGCCTAGTCAAGGCTATGGTCTTTCCTGTGGTCATGTATGGATGTGAGAGCTGGACTGTGAAGAAGGCTGAGCGCGGAAGAATTGATGCTTTTGAACTGTGGTGTTGGAGAAGACTCTTGAGAGTCCCTTGGACTGCAAGGAGATCCAACCAGTCCATTCTGAAGGAGATCAATCCTGGAATTTCTTTAGAAGGAATGATGCTAAATCTGAAACTCCAGTATTTTGGCCACCTCATGCGAAGAGTTGACTCATTGGAGAAGACTCTGATGCTGGGAGGGATTGAGGGCAAGAGGAGAAGGGGACGCCAGAGGATGAGATGGCTGGATGGCATCACTGACTCGATGGGTATGAGTCTGGGTGACCTCTGGGAGCTGGTGATGGACAGGGAGGCCTGGCGTGCTGTGGTTCATGGGGTGGCAAAGAGTCGGACACGACTGAGCGACTGATCTGATCTGATCTGGGTACTATAAACTGGTTGGTGAAAATAGCCTAATGAGCCCAGCATTAGGGAACAGTTTACCTCCTGCCCCAACCTGCTTAGTTCTCATTTGCTTACTTTCCAAGCAGGGGATATATTACGTAAATACTAGATGCTTTAGAAAAAAAAAAAAAAAAAAAAAAAAAAAAAAAAAAAAAAAAAAAAAAAAAAAAAAAAAACAACTCCATACGAAGAACTCCAAAAGAGCAAAAAACTTGGTCTTCCTCTTCAAGGTTTTAGTGGCCTTAGATTCCATGTTTTGTTTTGTTTTGTTTTTGTATATTTGTTCATTTTAGAAGTAATTGCAAAGAAGATATTAACCCCTTATTGGTCATATTATTTGCAAATATTTTCCCCTTCAGTAGATTGTCTTTTTGTTTTGTATATGGTCGCCTTTGCTATGCAAAAGCTTTTAAATTTAATTAGGCCCCATTTGCTTATTTTCCCTTTTGTTTCCTTTGCCTTAGGAAAGTGAAAGTGTTAATTGCTCAATCTTGTCCAACTCTTTGCAACCCCATGGACTGGAGCCCACCGGGCTCCTCTGTCCATGGAATTCTCCAGGCAAGAATACTGGGATGAGTTGTCATTTCCTCCTCCAGAGGATTTTCCTGACCCAGGGATCAAACCCAGGTCTCCTACATTGCAAGTCAATTCCTTACCACCTGAGCCACCAGGATAGCCCTCGCTTAGGAGACAAATAAAAAGCAATATTGCTATAATTTATATCAAAGAGTGTTCTGTTTATGTTTTCTTCTAGGAGTTTTACAGTTTTACATTTGGGTCTTAAAAATGCCTTTTGAGTTTATTTTTATGTATGGTGTGGAATTTGAAGTGAAATGTTCTAATTTCATTCTTTTACTTGTATTTATCCAGTTTTCCCAACATCACTAATTAAAGAGATTGTCTTTTTTCCATTGTATATTCTTGCCTCCTTTGCAAAGATTGTGTGTGTGAAGTGTGTGAAGTCTTTCAGTCGTGTCCGACTCTTTGCAACCCCGTGGACTGTAGCCCTCCAGGCTCCTCTGTCCATGGGATTCTCCAGGCAAGAATACTGGAGTGGATTGCCATTTCCTTCTCCAGGGGATCTTCCCAACCCAGGGATCAAACCCCCGTCTCTTGCATTGCAGGCAGATGCTTTATCCTCTGAGCCACCAGGGAAGCCCATCTTGCAAACATTATTATGCAAACATCTTGCATGGGTTTTCCTATGCTCTCTTTTTGTTCTATTGATCTATTATATATTTTTGTGTAATACCATACTGTTTCAATTATTGTAGCTTAATAGTATAGAATGAAGTCACAGCATATGATACTCCTGCTTGGTTCTTTGTCAAGATTGTTTTGATTATTGGGCTCTTTTGTGTTTCCATACAAATTTAATTTTTTTTTTTTTTTGCTCTAGTTCTGTGAAAAATGTTCTTGATATTTTGATAAGGGTTGCATTGAACCTGTCAATTGTCCTGGGTATTCTGGTCATTTTGACAATATTAATTCTTCAAATCCAGGAATGTAGGATATCTTTTCATCTGTTTGAGTAATTTTGTTTCTTTAATCAATGTAATAGATTTTTGAGTACAAGTCTTCTACCTCCTTAGTTGGATTTATTCCTAAGTATTTATTCTTTTTAATGCAATGGTAAATGGGATTGTTTCTTTACTTTGTCTTTCTGCTATTATGGTGTTCAGATCAGATCAGATCAGATCAGTCACTCAGTCGTGTCTGACTCTTTGTGACCCCATGAATCGCAGCACGCCAGGCCTCCCTGTCCATCACCAACTCCTGGAGGTCACTGAGACTTACATCCATTGAGTCAGTGATGCCATCCAGCCATCTCATCCTCTGTCGTCCCCTTCTCCTCTTGCCCTCAATCCCTCCCAGCATCAGAGTCTTCTCCAATGAGTCAGCTCTCCGCATGAGGTGGCCAAAGTACTGGAGTTTCAGCTTTAGCATCGTTCCTTCCAAAGAAATCCCAAGGCTGATCTCCTTCAGAATGGACCAGTTGGATCTCCTTGCAGTCCAAGGGACTCTCAAGAGTCTTCTCCAACACCACAGTTCAAAAGCATCAATTCTTCGGCGCTCAGCCTTCTTCACAGTCCAGCTATCACATCTATACATGACCACAGGAAAAACCATAGCCTTTGTTGTTAGTGTATGTAAATGCAAAAGATATCTGTATATTAATTTTGTATCCTGCAACTTTACCAAATTCATTGATGAGCATTAATACTTTTTTGGTGAAATTTTTAGGATATGTAGAGAATCATGCCATCTGCAAACAGTGACAGTCTTACTCCTTCCTTTTCAGTTTGGATTCCTTTTATTTAGTTTTCTTCTTTGATTGCTATAGCTAGGACTTCCAATGCTATGTTGAATAAATTGATGAGAGTGAGCATTCTTATCTTGTTCCCAATCTCAGTGGAAATGCTTTTAACTTTTCACTATTGATGTTAACTGTGGGCTTATCATATATGGCCCTTATTATGTTGGGATATGTTCCCTGTTTACCCTCTTCTGGAGAGATTTTAATCATAAACAGATATTGAGTTTTATCAAAAGATTTTTCTGCATCTATTGATATGCACATACGGCTTTTATTCCTCATATATTTGGTAGAATTCACCTCTGAAATCATCTGGTTTGGGGATTTTGTTGGGATATTTTTTAAATTATTAATTGAATTTCATTACTGTAATTGTTCTAGTCAGGTTTCCCAGTGGCTCAGACAGTAAAGAATCTGCATGCAATTCAGGACACCAGATTCAATTCCTGGACCAGGAAGATCTCCTGGAGGAGGAAATGACAATCCACTACAATATTTTTGGCTAGAGAATTCCATGGACAGAGGGGTCTGTTGGCTACATTCCATGGGGTAGCAAAGAGTCAGACACAACTGAGCAATCAATACACAATTGTTCTTGTCATATCTTCTATCTCTTTCTGCATTAGTCTTGAGAGATTATACATTTCTAGGAATTTGTCCATTTATTCTAGTTGTCCCTTTACTGTATACAAATAACTGTTCATAGTTATCTCTTATGATCCTTCATATTTCCATAATGTAGGTTATAACATCTCCATTTTAATTTCTGTTTTTATTGATTTGCATCATATTTCTTTTCTCCTTGATGAGTCTGGCTAATAGCCTATCAGTTTAACCTTTTCAAAGAATCAACCCTTAGTTTCTTTGGCTTTTTTTATTGACTTTTAATCTCTATTTCATTTATTTATGCTCTGAACTTTATTATTTCTTTTCTTATACAAAGTTTGACCTTTGATGTGTAAGATTAGGTTATTTGAGAATTTTTTGTTTGTTTGTTTCCTGTAAACTTCCCTCTTAGCACTGCTTTGCTACATCTCATAGATTTTGGATAGTTGGGTTTTGTGGTTTTCAAAAGATACTTTATGAAAATTTTTTTTTATTGACTTCGGTTCAGTTCAGTTCAGTCACTCAGTCGTGTCCGACTCTTTGCAACCCTAAGGACCAGAGCATGCCAGGCCTCCCTGTCTTACAAAGTTATAATGGTATCTGGTATACAGTATAGTAATTCAGTTGTGTTTTCCATATTCTTTTCCATTAGGGATTATTATAGAATATTGAATATATTGTAGTTTCCTGTGCTACACATAGGACTTTGTTGTTCACCTGTTTTATATATAGTACTTTTTTATCTGCTAATTCTAAATTTCTGATTTGTTCCTCTCACAATCCCTTTTTCTTTTGGTAATCATAAATTTATTTTCTATGTCTGTGAGTCTTTTTCTAGTTTATAAATGTTTACTTATATTGTATTTTAGATTTCACATAAAAGTCATAATTATCCTTGTCTTTCTGACTTATTTTAGTTAGTATGATAATATCTAGGTCCATCCATGTTGCTGCAAATGGCATTATTTCTTATTTTTTATGGCTGAGTATTAGGGAGAAGGGGATGACAGAGGATGAGATGGCTGGATGGCATCACTGACTCGATGGATGTGAGTCTGAGTGACCTCCGAGAGCTGGTGATGGACAGGGAGGCCTGGCGTGCTGCGGTTCATGGGGTCACAAAGAGTCGGACACGACTGAGCGACTGATCTGATCTGATTAATAATATTCCATTGTGTATATTTTCTTTATCCGTTCATCTCTTAATGGACATTTAGGCTGCTTCCAAGTCTTGGCTATGATTAATAATGTTGTTATGAATGATCAGACGCATGCTTTTTCAAATTATAGTTTTTCACCAGATGTATGTCTGGGAGTGGATTTGCTGGATCATATGACAAGTCTACTTTCGCTTTTTAAAGAGCCTTCATACTGTCTTCCATCGTGGCTGCACAAATTTACATTTCCACCAACAATGTAGGAGGGTCCTCTTTTATCCAAAACTTCTCCAGCATTTATTATATATAGACTTTTTAATGATGATGGCCTCTCCAGGTAACTTTTGAGTTCTTCTTTGATTTCTTCAAAGATCTATTGGTTGTTCAGTAATATATTGTTCTGCATCAATACGCTTATATTTTGTTTTGTTTTGTTTTCTGTTATTTTTACTTGTAGTTGATTTCTAGCCTCACAATATTGTGTTTAGAAAGATACTTGATATGATTTCAGTTTTCTAAATTTACCAAGGCTTCTTTTGTGACCTGCTATGTAATCTATCCTGGAGAATTGTTCATGAGCATTTGAAAAGCATGTAAATGTCCTATATACATATAAAGTCCATCTGATATAACATGTCATTTATGGCCAGGGTTTTCTTATTGATTGTCTGTCCATATAATCTGCATGGATATAAGCGGGCTGTTAAAGTCTACCACTTGCATTGTGTTACCATCAGTTTCTCCATTTGTGCCTGCTAATAATTTGCTTTATGTATTTAGGTGTTCATATATTGGCTTCATATATATTTACAATGGTTTTACATTATTTTTGGAATGATCACTTGATAATTATGTAGTGCTCTTCTTTGTCTCTTGTTGCAGTCTCTGTTTTCAGTTCTATTTGGTCTGATATAAGTATTGCCATTCCAGCTTTCTTTTGATTTCTATTTGCATGAAATACGTTTACCTGTCCCCTCAGTTTCAGTCTGTGTGTATCGTTAGATTTGAAGTAAGTCTTTTTTAGGAAGAATATATATAGCCTTTTTTTCTGTGCCCATTTGGCCACTCTAGGGCTTCCCAGGTGGTGCTAGTGGTAAAGAACCCACCTGACAATACAGGAGACATAAGAAAATCTGGTTCGATCCCAGGTCAGGAAGATCCCCTGGAGGAGGGCATGGTAACCCATTGCAGTATTCTTTCCTGAAGGATACCATGGACAGAGAAGCCTGGAGGGCCACAGTCCACAGGGTCACAAAGAATTGGACACAACCGAAGTGACCTAGCAGCAACAGTAGCAGCAAACCACTCTGTGTCTTTTGATTGGAGCATTTAGTCTATGTACATTTCAAGTAATTATTGATAGGTACATACAACATGTTGTTAATTGTTTGGGGATTGTTCTTATAGTTCTTTTTCATACCTTTCTTTTTCTTTCATACTCTTCCTTTATGATTTGATGACTGTCTTTAATGTTAGGTTTAAGTTCCTTTATCTTTTTGTGTGCATATTTATCCAAAATGTATCAGTTCATACAATTCAAACTTGAAAAACAATCCCATTAAAAATAGGCAGAAGATCTGGATAGACAGCTTTCCAAAGACTAGAAACAAGTGGCCAACAAGCATATGGGGCACTCAAAACTGCTAACCATCAGAAAAATGCAAATTAAAACCACAATGAGATATCATCTCACATCTGTCCGAATGCCTATTATCAAAAAGACCACAAATAACAAATGTTGGCAAGGATGTGGAGAACAGGAAAACATTGTACACTGATGTGGGAATGCAAATTGGTATAGCTGCTGTGGCAACAGTATGAAAGTTCCTCAAAAAAGTAAAAATAGAAACCATCACATGATTCATCAATTCCACTCTTGAGTATACATCCAAAGAAAATAAAAGTACTAATTCAAAAAGATATATGCACCCCAATGTTCATAGTAGCACTATTTTAAGATATGAAAGCAACCTAAGTGTCCATCAACAGATGAATGAATAAAGAATATTTTGGAGATATATAAATCAGATCAGATCAGTCGCTCAGTCGTGTCCAACTCTTTGCGACCCCATGAATCACAGCATGCCAGGCCTCCCTGTCCATCACCAATATATCTAAATAAATAAATATATATAAATATATATTGTATATATAAATAAATAAATGCTATGCTATGCTAAGTCACTTCAGTCGTGTCCAACTTTGTGCGACCCCATAGATGGCAGCCCAACAGGCTCCCCAGTCCCTGGGATTCTCCAGGCAAGAACATTGGAGTAGGATGCCATTTCCTTCTCCAATGCATGAAAGTGAAAAGTGAAAGTGAAGTCATTCAGTCTTGTCCAACTCTTAGCGACCCCATGGACTGCAGACTACCAGGCTCCTTAGTCCATGGGATTTTCCAGCCAAGAGTACTGGAGTGGGGTGCCATTGCCTTCTCCAAAATATATAAATAAATATATCTCCAAAATATTATATTTTGGAATATATTCAACCATAAAAAAAGAATAAATTTTTGTCATTTGTAACAATATTTATGTACCTGAATGATATTATGTTTAGTGAAATAAGTCAGAGAAATACAAATACTGTAAGTTATCATTTATATGTATAATGTCAAAAATGAATGAATAAAAAAAACAGAAAGAGGCTGAGATATTGAGAACAAATTAGTAGCTATCATTAGGAGGAGGAATGAGGTGATGCATGAAAGAGGTAGGAGATTAAATGTTACAGACTATCATGTATAAAATAAATAGGCTACAATGATATATTGTACAACCCAGGGAACATAGCCAATGTTTTATAATTATTATATAGTATAACCTTTAAAATTGCTAATCTCTATGTAGTAAACCCATAATTTATATAATTATTATATATTAACTATGCCTAAATTAAAAGACATGAGGAATTATATAAAAAACATTAAAACTATTCAAGAGTTTGCCACATTAGATGGTGAATGTTCCAGTATAAGAAACTTTTAAACAATAGTGGATGAGGAGGACATAGAAGAAATTACTTCCTTAGATGATGAACTGGATTATATGCCCTTCAAAACCCTTGTCTGCAATGGCTTTATGGCTTTATATCCACCTTCTGGGCATCCCAATGCCAAGCAATAAGAGCCTGATGAGAGCCAGAGTTAATTTGTTTGTTTGTAAAGAAGAAAGGAAGGAAGAGTTACAGAGAAGAGAAGAACTTGGGTTGGGAAAACCAAAAAACACAAATTGAATTTAAGGTTAACTACACTTTATTCTTATTAATACTAGAATAGTGCACACACACATTAATATATTATAAATAAAAAAATTGCACTGGTTCTGCTCTAAACTCCTATACAGACCTCCTCAAAACCAGTTGTATCAGGTTATCTTGTTGGTGATCCTGTCCTCTGAAATGGTTCCCTTACTTCTACCCTCTTCTCAGATATCATGAACAGTAAGCCTGACAAACCAGTTAGGGTGACTTGCAGAGGTGAAGGCTGCTGGTGTACACTGAGAGATCACCCTTAGTTGGTATAAGGATTTATCCAGTGATGCCCCAGTGTAGGTTCAACAAAGTGCTTATAATCTCCAGACCACTCTATGTTAATAGCATTAATGGGAAGGTTGGGTTTTTTTCATGTTCCACCAGATACTCTCTGGAACACACACTCCACATACCACATATCACATAGACTGTGACATGCATATTCCCAATTTCTGACTGGTTCCTAAACTGTGAGACTCACATATCCTTTGCAATTACTCCAGTTTTGTCTAAATTCTGTACCATTGCCTTTATTGTTGTTTATATGTTGTATATATGATTATGCCCTCACTTCACTCCTCAAGTCTACATTTATTCTCTTTCCCTCAGGAACTAATTTGGCTAGTATCTTGAATGAAGACCTGTGTCTTTCTTTTGGCAACAAGGCCAGAGATGGCTTTGAATAGTGACAGGATTAGCTTCCACTATTTCCTACAATTATATTTCTGTTCTTCTATCCCCTCCCTACTTCCATCCATTTCTAGCCCTGTCTGCTCTACTGGTGCCCTTAACATCTTGCATGCTCCCTTGACCTCTGGATTCTGATTAGAGTTGAACAAGTGCATGCACAAGTAAGTACTGGCTAGTTCAAAAGGTGAGACATAGAGGAATCACGTGGTTCAGACAGAGGCTACCTCTTTTTTTTTGTTGAACTGTGGTGTTGGAGAAGACTCTTGAGAGTCCCTTGAACTGCAAGAAGATCCAACCAGTCCATTCTGAAGGAGATCAGCCCTGGAATTTCTTTGGAAGGAATGATGCTAAAGCTGAAACTCCAGTATTTTGGCCACCTCATGCGAAGAGTTGACTCATTGGAGAAGACTCTGATGCTGGGAGGGATTGAGGGCAGGAGGAGAAGGGGACGACAGAGGATGAGATGGCTGGATGGCATCATTGACTTGATGGGTGTGAGTCTGGGTGACCTCCGGGAGCTGGCGATGAACAGGGAGGCCTGGCGTGCTGCGGTTCATGGGGTCGCGAAGAGTCGGACATGACTGAGCGACTGATCTGATCTGATCTGATGATTGAAGGATAATTGCTTAAGATAACTGTTGTTTTCTGTAAAACCTCAACATGAACCAGTCATAGGTATACATATATCCCCTCCCTCTTTAGGATGCTGTCCTCCCATATCTCTGACTCCCACTAGGTCCTAGAAATTTCTTTTCCTCCCCTTCCTCTGTAGGTGGTTAATTTCTTTTTGTTTTTGTTAGATCTTGAGAGTCTCTTGGACTGCAAGGAGATCCAACCAATCCATCCTAAAGGAAATAAGTCCTGAATATTCACTGGAAAGACTAATACTGAACCTGAAACTCCAATACTTTGGCCACCTGATGTGAAGAACTGATTCGTTTGAAAAGCCCTATGCTGGAAAAGATTGAAGACAGGAGGAGAAGGAGATGACAGGGGATGAGATGGTTGGATGGCATCACCGACTCAATAGACATGAGTTTGAGCAAACTCCAGGAGTTGGTGATGGACAGGGAGGCCTGGCCCGCTGTGGTCCATGGGGTCGCAGAGTTGGACACAACTGAGTGACTGAACTGAAGTGGGTACCTTATATCGCTTTTTGATTACCTAATTTGTGCTCACATCTCTATTAATAGATCCTTCATTAAATTATCTTCAATAGTACCTTCTGCTTCCTGTTGGCATACTAACTAAAACTTATCTTCAGAACTCCTATTGCCACCCAAATATCCATCAACTGATGAAGGGATAAACAAACTGTGAGACTGTATGTACATAAAACAAAGTGGTATTCAGCCATAAAAAAGGAATGAAGTACTGCTACAACATGGTTCAATCTGGAAAACATGCTAAGTGAAAGAAACCAGGCACAAAAGGTTATATATTACATAAAACCATTCATAACAAATATCCGGAATAGGAAAATCTATAGTGATACACCCAAATCAGTTGTTTCCAGGTGCTGGGAAAAGGGGAAAATGGGAGAACGGCCTAATGACATAGGGTTTCTTTTAAGAGTGATAAAATATTTTAGAACTAGATCAAGTTGTGAAACATTATGAATGTACTAAATGCTACTGAATTGTTCACTGTAAAATGCTTGATTTTATGTTATGTGAATTTTATTTTAATTAAAAGAAAAATGGAACCTAAGAGAGACAGAATTCTCATTGTAGGAATATGGAAACTCTTCCTTCCCATAATAAACAAGTGAAAGGAAATGCTTGCTTCAATCCTAACTCCCTGAGTACACATGGACCTCCCCCATGATTACATCCTGCCCTTTAATGCTAACGCTGCTGTTATACATTTGTCTTCACCTTCCTTTATCCTATTTACTGTCCCATTTACACTCACCTTTATATTATTTACTTTTGACTTTCACATTCTGAAACACATCTGCTGAAGTTTATTTTCTAATGTATCTTTGTTCTAACTTTGATTCAATGCCTATTCCAAGGCAAAATTAATATGCTCATTTTCCCTTTGAAAATCCATTGTAATATCATTCTTCCTGGCTACTTATTATTGGGTTGCTAAGAGTAGATCCACAACTACTTGTGGGAAATTTATTACATAGGTCAGCCTGCCAAAACTAGACCTTTCATCAAAAGCATGCCAATGTATTTTTAAAAAGCCACATCCTTTAGCTTTCTTATTAATTCAGAATAAACAAGAATGTTTTGACTTTACAGAAAATGATGTTGAAAACCTTATAGGCATTATTCCCTGGAAGCATTTTATAATTTGATTCAAACATTAGTAAAAAAAAAAAGTTAATGCCTACGGTTTCCTATTTTTCAGAACTTTTTGTTCTTTTTTGTTAGATTTTCCTTTCCTTTCCTTTTCATTGAGATTCATCAGTAAGCCTTGTGCTCTTTTTCTCATGTTGGATTCTCAGCTTTCTTGAATTAAAGCCATTGTCTTCTGTGGCAAAATAATATGATAGAAAGGACAGCTTATTCAACATACTTTTGAAACATATTCTAAGGGCCAGATACAGCCTTTCACATTTTTGGTACCAAAATGAATGTCTTGATCTTGGCTTCAAAAATCTCATAGACACTGATGTATAGAACAGACTTTGGGTCTCTGGGAACGGGAGAGGGTGGGATGATTTGGGAGAATAGCATTGAAATATGTATAGTCTTATATCTGAAACGAGTCGCCAGTCCAGGTACGATGCCTGATAGCGGATGCCTGGGGCTGGTGCACTGGAACGACCCCTGGGGGATGGTATGGGGAGGGAGGAGGGAGGAGGGTTCAGGATGGGGAACACATGTATACTTGTGGAAGATCCATCTCGATGTATGGCAAAAGCAATACAATATTGTAAAGTTAAGCAAAATAAAATTTAATTGAAAAAAACAATAACAAAAATCTCATAACCTAGTAAAAGAAGCAAATGAATAAAGAAATGTCCATTATAGGGGGCTTTATATACAGCAGTTTTGACAGAGGCAAAAACAGTGTGCAATAGAATTGCCTAACTCTATGAAGCTAGCATGGAGAAGGAAATGGCAACCCACTCCACTATTCTTGCCTGGAGAATCCCATGGACTAAGGAGCCTAGTGGGCTACAGTCCATGGGGTCACAAAGAGTCGGGCACGCCTGAGTGACTATCACTTCACCTCACATGAAGCAAGTGAAGAGTGAGAAAGGTTATAAGATGAATGGATTAAAGAGAGCACAAAAGTGCTTCAAAAAGGTGATAATGTTTAATTGAGCCTTGAATTCTAAATAGTTTTCCAAGAGTATAAGAAGGAGAAAGGCACTCCAAACTCAAGGAACATCATGCACAGAAATTCCATGGCATAACATAACATGTCATATTTCAGAGCTGGACATAGTTCAGCAAGACCACTCAAACATTAAGTGAAAAAAGGGTAAATAATGAAGCAGAAAAATTCATAATGGTTTGGTTACAAGGAATTTAGGTGCTGTAATAAAAGGTTTGGACCATGTCAATAGGTAAAGGAAAGCCATAAAATGATTTTTAACCCAAGAGTAAACTGTTTAAATTTGTAAAATATGGACAATAGGTAGAAGGAAACAAATACAGGTCATTAAACGAAGAGGCTCTTAGGATGGTGCAAGTGAGTAATGATGAAGGCTGGACATAAGGCACTGGTTGTGGGGAGATAGATCAGATCAGATCAGTCGCTCAGTCGTGTCCGACTCTTTGCGACCCCATGAACCGCAGCACGCCAGGCCTCCCTGTCCATCACCAGCTCCCGGAGGTCACTCAGACTCGCATCCATCGAGTCAGTGATGCCATCCAGCCATCTCATCCTCTGTCGTCCCCTTCTCCTCCTGCCCTCAATCCCTCCCAGCATCAGAGTCTTCTCCAATGAGTCAACTCTTCGCATGAGGTGGCCAAAATACTGGAGTTTCAGCTTTAGCATCAGTGGGGAGATAAGGTAAAACTAAATAATGAATGCAAAGGTCATTGACAGGAATGGTGAGTGGTGGGAAATGAGAGACACTTATAGAAGGAGTCATAGAAATTCCCAGATTTCTTACTTGGTTAATGGCATAACATTCATAAGGTTGCTCAAGATAATGATGTCAAAGGTGAAGCAAATTTGTGTCAGGAGCAATGCAAGTTCATTTTTAGAGCTAGAGAGTTTGGTTCAGTGGAATATTTAGGTAGAACAACCCAATAGATTATTATATATACAGGGCTTCAGTTCAGGATAGAGTTTAGAGTTTCTTTTTGTCATTTAGTCATTTTCTCCACTCCTTCAGAGACATGAATATGTCTGAGCTCTCAATTCTGGCTTGGGTCTTAAGGATTCAGGATATGTATGGAGTGAGAGAAACTGGACCACTGATTTTGGAATATGAAGCTCAGGACTTTGAATTGTGTCTAGGGATTGTGTCTAGGGATAAAAAAAGGATAAAATTATCAAAATAGAATGCAGTTCAACCAAAATATTAATTTGAAGGTGTCTAACAGAGAAGCTGAGTCTAAGGACAAAGACACCATACCAAAGCAGCAGAATTCAGATGGGAGGCACGAGTCACAGAGCTTCCCTGAGCCACCAAAGTATTTCCCCAGGTTATTTTAAAACCAAGTTAACAGATGGAAACAGAGACAGAGGAAGGATTAGCTCCCTAGAATCTTAAACAGTAGGTTTGGTATTCTTTCTTGACTTCCCTGGTGGCTCAAAAGGTAAAGAATCTGTCTGCAATGCAGGAGACCCGTGTTCAGTCCCTGGGTTGCGAAGATCCCCTGGAGAAAGGAATGGCTACCCACTCCAGTATTCTTGCCTGAAGAGTTCCATGGACAGAGGACCGTGGTGGGCTACAGTCCATGGGGTCCCAAAGAGTCGGACACAACTGAGAGGCTAACACTTTCACTTTCACTTTGGAGAGGACTCCTTAATATAAATTAATAGTAAAATAATGAAAGAATAGTTAAGTAGGAAATGACAATCCACTCCAGTAGTCTTGGCTAAAAAATTCCAGAGCTACTATCCATGGGGTTCTAAAGAGTCTGACATGATTGAGCATACACACACACACACACACACAATGAAAGAATAGAGTGAGGAATGTAGAGAATCCATAACAAAATGCTAGAGAATATGAATATATGTAACTTTTATTTTGAATCCTCTGAAAAGCAGACACTGATATGGAATAAGACATGCAAGAAATGTATTGAGGCAAATCCGTTTGAAAGATACAAGGTGAAAGGAGGACAGGATAGGTAGTTGTAGACTAGAAATTTCGTTTGTCCAGAGAAAGTTTGTCCAAATGATGGAAAGTTCCTGAGACAAAGCATCTGTCTAGAATAATGGGTCATGCTTAGCAAGGCAGTGGTAGGGGGAACTCAGTCAGGTCAGAGAAGGGGGTGAGAATGGGCCAAGAGTGTGCAGGATGCAGCTGGGGCTTTTCAGCCCAAAATCCACCTCACAGCAGGGAATCTGATAAGTGCATTTTTGTGACTGCCACAATAATAAACCAGGGGATTAAAGACTCTTGGAAAAAAAAAAAGTCACAGTTAAGATTAGAGTCAGGAAAAAGTGATACATTTGAATCAGATCAGATCAGATCAGTCGCTCAGTCGTGTCCGACTCTTTGCGACCCCATGAACCGCAGCACGCAGGCCTCCCTGTCCATCACCAGCTCCCGGAGGTCACTCAGACTCGCATCCATCGAGTCAGTGATGCCATCCAGCCATCTCATCCTCTGTCGTCCCCTTCTCCTCCTGCCCTCAATCCCTCCCAGCACATTTGAATACCTGGAGAGAAAAAGGATTTAGGGAGGAAGACATAGTCATGTAATACAGGATTTGAAATTCTGAAAGGTGTTTGATAAATCTTTTCTCTCTTTCACCACATATTATATCAGAAGGTATTCCTAATCCATATTTTGGTGAGAAAATTTATTTTTATATATTTCTGTTGTCAGTGAAAATCTAACAAGTGAATTTTAATATTCTCGATAGAAATAACACAATTTACTCTTCTCTACACCAGATGCTCAAGTCACAGAATACTGATTTTATAAGGGTCTGCTTCCAAACAAAAATTTGGAAAGAACTTTCTATATGTCTCTCTTAAAATCATAACATATTCACATATTATTAGCATATGTGGTGGTCATGGAAGTGTGGCCACTCAGATCTCCTTTGAAAAGAACCAGCAATAGCAGAGATAATGGACTGACAGCCCCCAGCTACCAACATTGGGATGCATTGCAGCATTCACTTTGAAGACAAACTTGCCGCAGGGCTGGGGCCCAGGCAGTGACTAAGCCTGGCAAGAGTTCTGGAGACGGGCCATTGTGACCCAGTGTAGGATTCTGTTTGATCAAGACTGTCTCTCAACTGTGCTACAGTCTGAAGCCTTCCCTCTCAACGTTCGTAGGTGATTTGTAGGATCCTCTCACTTTCATTCTACTCTATCACTTTTTAGCCTTTATATCTTTTTATTTCTATTTTTTAACCAAAATTATCTGTTTTGTACATTTGATTCCTTTTTGGTATCTACTTCTCAAAAACCTCAAACTAATACAATGCATTAAAATCTTTAAGTCTGAGAAATCTTAACAGGAAAAAAAAATTTAATTTTATTTAAATCAGTTTATTTAAAATTTTCCTGTCCTTTTATTACAGGACAATTGCCATATCACAGAACTAGTAGAACATATTAAGTTCATCATTCTAATTTACTTAACCTTCTCAATTTTCTGGAATGTAATCAACTTTATCTTCCTACCTTTTGTCTTCTTAATTTCTTGACGGAACTCTTCAATTAATTTCAGGTCCATACTCCACACCCTGCTGTTTGTTGAACTTAGTTCTAATAGAATTATTAAGTAGTTTCTCAGTTCAGATCAGTTCAGTTCAGTCGCTTAGTCGTGTCCGCCTCTTTGCAACCCCATGAATCGCAGCACACCAGGCCTCCCTGTCCATCACCAGCTCCCGGAGTTCACTCAGACTCGCATCCATCGAGTAGTTTCTAGGGATCATTTAAAAACTCGAATTCAATTTTAGATGATTGTTGCTGCCTTGAAATTCACACTAATTCTACAGTTCAATTTTTAGTATGTAATCTCCCTATGCCTCTGGAATTTTTTTCAGATTTTTCTTGATAAAATTGAACACTGATCATGTTCCTGTACTTAAACACTGTTCTCAAGCTATGCGTTAATTGCAAATCATCATTTATATAGAGGATGTCCTAATCTATCTGGGACCAGCATGCTGACTGAGTATACCCAAAAATTGAATTCCTAAAGCATATATATCAGTTGTACACATATTCAACAGCAAGTCATTGAGAAAATTCAATATACCAGCCATACCCTGCAGTATTATTTGGACTGTTTCTACTAATTCTCAGAGAAACTTAAATAGAAGGTATTACAGATCCTTGTTCAAGATCAAAGAATTCATTTTTCCACTTGCTTAAAGTGGAGTCAGCAAACAGCTCCCAAACATCATCTTCTCAGTTGTTTTAGTTAGAGTCACCCAAGATCAGGGACTTCAGGGGAAGTCCAATGATAGACTACCATGCAGGAATAAAGCCTGGCTTCCTCATCCTAGCTTCCTCATCCTAGCACTCACAGTGCTGTTCTGGATTCAAAACTCGCCATGGGCCTCTGAGATTGCATGCAGCCTAACTTCTCCCTCAGTTCAAGCCTGCTTCTTTCTCTTCTCTTTTAGAGATGGTGATTCCAAAAGCAGTCCATAATAATGCTTTACATGCTCATTTGCAACTCAATCTGCTTCCAAGGGACTCCATCCCATAACCTCCACCCAGTAACAGTTGGTATTGAACACGGTTCAAGAAAACAGAGATGATGGTGGGATTTTGTAACCAAATCATTTACCACCTTACCAGTAATGTGGATCCCATCACTGGGAAGTGGAGCTCAGACAGCCCTTAACACTGGTAACAATGTAATTATTAAAATTTTTTATTAGGGGTAAAATGGAATGATAAATCAGTGGACAATAATTCACTAGCTAGTATAATATAAAAATATTTGAAATATGGAGAAAATAGAGACCATAAGGGCTGTCAAATCGAGTGGCTGTCGCTAAGGTCAATTAACCTTTAGGAAAGATAGAAAAAGGCTGAGAGTTAAGTGTGAAAAAGCTACAGTGCCTCCTATGTGACATAAAAAAAAGTTTCTCATATGCTCTAACTGGAGGATACAGATAGCTGGGATGAGCCCAAGAGCCTAAACATAAAAATGCCAGAACTCCAAAGCAAATCACACTTGTGGCCAAAGCAACTCCACAATAGTGGTTATAAGTGTGGAAACTTGACACATGGAGCAGGTATACCTGGTTTGGTGCATCTGCAAATCTGAAAACCTCAGTTTTCCTTGCAAGACAACAAACACCTAGCCCACTTTAAAATGTGCCCTCCACCCTTGCCATATAGGCCCACATAACATAACTAGAGAAGTGTTGGTCTATGTGATGGTTAATTTTACATGTCAACTTGCCTGGATCACAGGCAAAGCATTTGTCCAGACATTTGGCTAAACATTATTTCTAGATGATATTAGCATCTGAATTAGTAGACTGAGCAAAGCAGACAGCTCTTTCCAACATGGATGGACACCAGACAGTCTGTTGGGAGTCTGGACAAACAAAAAGGAAAGAAAAGGAGAAATCACTCTCTCTTTCTGCCTGATTGTTTGAGCTGGGATATCAGTCTTCTGTCTTCAGACTGGGACTTACATTATCAGTTATCCTGGTTCTCAGGCCTTCAAAACTTCAAACTTGGATGGAAAGACAACACAGGCTTTCCTGGTTACAGATTGTAGGGCTTCTCAACTTTCATAATCACATGATTCAATGCCTTATAATAAATCTATTTATAACATGTATATATCTATATGTTTATTGACCTATACTTGCCTAAAGGTATATTAGTCACTCAGTTGTGTCTGATTCTTTGCAACTCTATGTACTGCAGCATGCCAAGCTACTCTTTCCATGGGATTCTCTGGGCAAGAATACTAGAATGGGTAGTCATTCCCTTCTCCAGGGAATCTTCCTGACCCAAGGATTGAACCTGGGTCTCCTGAATTACAGGTGAATTCTTTACTATATGAGCCACCAGGGAAGCCCCTATAGGTATAATATATATTTATTAAATGTGTTTTATATATATATATATATATATATATATATATATATATATATATATCTGTCTCTTGAGAAATTTGTATGCAGGTCAGGAAGCAACAGTTAGAACTGGACATGGAACAACAGACTGGTTCCAAATAGGAAAAGGAGTACATCAAGGCTGTATATTGTCACCCTGTTTATTTAACTTATATGCAGAGTACATCATGAGAAACGCTGGACTGGAATAAACACAAGTTGGAATCAAGATTGCTGGGAGAAATATCAATAACCTCAGATATGCAGATGACACCACCCTTATGGCAGAAAGTGAAGAGGAACTAAAAAGCCTCTTGATGAAAGTGAAAGAGGAGCGTGAAAAGGTTGGCTTAAAGGTCAACATTGAGAAAATGAAGATCATGGCATCTGGTCCCATCACCTCATGGGAAATAGATGGGGAAACAGTGGAAACAGTGTCAGACTTTCTTTTCCTGGGCTCCAAAATCACTGCAGATGGTGACTGCAGCCATGAAATTAAAAGACGCTTACTCCTTGGAAGGAAAGTTATGACCAACCTACATAGCATATTCGGGGAAGGCAATGGCACCCCACCCCAGTACTTTTGCCTGGAAAATCCCATGGACGGAGAAGCCTGGTATGCTCCAGTCCATGGGGTCGCTAAGAGTCGGACACGACTGAGCGACTTCACTTTCACTTTTCACTTTCATGCATTGGAGAAGGAAATGGCAACCCACTTCAGTGTTCTTGCCTGGAGAATCCCAGGGACAGGGAAGCCTGGTGAGCTTCCGTCTATGGGGTCGCATAGAGTCGGACATGATTGAAGCGACTTAGCAGTAGCAGATAGCATATTAAAAAGCAGAGACATTACTTTGTCAACAAAGGTTCGTCTAGTCAAGGCTATGGATTTTCCTGTGGTCATGCATGGATGTGAGAGCTGGACTGTGAAGAAGGCTGAGCGCCAAAGAATTGATGCTTTTGAACTGTGGTGTTGGAGAAGACTCTTGAGAGTCCCTTGGACTGCAAGGAGATCCAACCAGTCCATTCTGAAGGAGATCAGCCCTGGAATTTCTTCAGAAGGAATGATGCTGAAGCTGAAACTCCAGTACTTTGGCCACCTCATGCGAAGAGCTGACTCATTGCAGAAGACTCTGATGCTGGGAGGGATTGGGGGCAAGAGCAGAAAGGGACGCCAGAGGATGAGATGGCTGGATGGCATCACTGACTCGATGGATGTGAGTCTGAGTGAACTCCGGGAGTTGGTGATTGACAGGGAGGCCTGGCATGCTGCGATTTGTGGGGTCGCAAAGAGTCGGACACGACTGAGCGACTGATCTGATCTGATCTAATATATATATATATGTGTGTGTGTGTGTGTATACATATATATATATATATATAATTGTATATAATGCACGTATAAACCAATGCATATTTGTTCTCTTTCTCTGGAAAACCCTGATTAATGCAGTGCAATATGGTAGAGAAGGAAGTATAACTCCAAATGAGCTCTCTTCAAGAAAATTAGAGATACCATGGGAACATTTGATGCAAAGATGGGCTCGATAAAGGACAGAAATGGTATGGACCTAACAGAAGCTGAAGATATCAAAAGATGTATGTGGCAAGAATACACAGAAGAACTGTACCAAAAAGATCTTCATGACTGTTGGGGATTTTCTCCCCGGGACTTGGAAGCGACAAACCTGAAAGAAGGACACTTGGACAGTCTCTTGCAAGGACTGACAAGTTCATTTCTGCAGTCAAGCCTTTTTATAGAAGTAGGAACAAAGAGCTTAGCGTATACAGCCAGCAGAGCGCGTACGAGTTAACACCTAATCAGTAAAAATATTTCAAGAATAGCGCACTCTGAGTGACCCATCAGCTTATCCCATAACCCATTTTCTCAAGCAAAATCCTTAATATTTATTATTAAATCTTGGCGCCGGGCATAACCAAAGGCACGAGATGTTTTTCTGCCCGGATACATCAAGCCAGGGTATTTCCAGCTCTTCGCCATTTTACCAAGGACTTCCTCCAACTGGCTATTTTGTACTGGGCTTCCCAACAACGACCCAGATAATCACAATGGTATGATCACTCACCTAGAGCCAGACATCCTGGAATGTGAAGTCAGATGGGCCTTAGGAAGCATCACTATGAACAAAGCTAGTGGAGGTGATGGAATTCCAGTTGAGCCATTTCAGATCCTAAAAGATGATACTGTGAAAGTGATGCACTCAATATGTCAGCACATTTGGAAAACTCAGCAGTGGCCACAGGACTGGAAAAGGTCAGTTTTCATTCCAATCTCAAATAAAGGCAAAGCCAAAGAATGTTCAAACTACTGCACAATTGCACTCATCTCACAAACTTGCAAAGTAATGCTCAAAATTCTCCAAGCCAGGCTTCAGCAGTATGTGAACCATGAACTTCCAGATGTTCAAGCTGGATTTAGAAAAGGCAGCGGAACCAGAGATCAAATTGCTTGCATCCATTGGATCATCAAAAAAGCAAGAGAATTCCAGGAAAACATCTACTTCTGCTTTATTGATTATACAAAGCCTTTGACTGCGTGGACCACAACTACTGTGAAAGGTTATTCAAGAGATGGGAAAACCAGACCACCTGATTTGCCTCCTAAGAAATCTGAATGCAAGTCAGGAAGCAGCAGTTAGTACTGCACATGGAACAACAGACTGGTTCCAAATCAGGAAGATCAGATCAGATCAGTCGCTCAGTCGTGTCCGACTCTTTGCGACCCCACAAATCGCAGCATGCCAGGCCTCCCTGTCAATCACCAACTCCCGGAGTTCACTCAGACTCACATCCATCGAGTCAGTGATGCCATCCAGCCATCTCATCCTCTGGCGTCCCTTTCTGCTCTTGCCCCCAATCCCTCCCAGCATCAGAGTCTTCTGCAATGAGTCAGCTCTTCGCATGAGGTGGCCAAAGTACTGGAGTTTCAGCTTCAGCATCATTCCTTCTGAAGAAATTCCAGGGCTGATCTCCTTCAGAATGGACTGGTTGGATCTCCTTGCAGTCCAAGGGACTCTCAAGAGTCTTCTCCAACACCACAGTTCAAAAGCATCAATTCTTTGGCGCTCAGCCTTCTTCACAGTCCAGCTCTCACATCCATGCATGACCACAGGAAAAACCATAGCCTTGACTAGACGAACCTTTGTTGGCAAAGTAATGTCTCTGCTTTTGAATATGCTATCTAGGTTGGTCATAACTTTCCTTCCAAGGAGTAAGTGTCTTTTAATTTCATGGCTGCAGTCACCATCTGCAGTGATTTTGGAGCCCAGAAAAATAAAGTCTGACACTGTTTCCAATGTTTCCCCATCTGTTTCCCATGAAGTGATGGGACCGGATGCCATGATCTTCGTTTTCTGAATGTTGAGCTTTAAGCCAATTTTTTCACTCCCCACTTTCCCTTTTATCAAGAGGCTTTTGAGTTCCTCTTCACTTTCTCCAAATCAGGAAAGGAGTATGTAAAGGCTATATATTGTCATTCTGCTCATTTAACTTATATGCAGAGTACATCATGCAGAGTACTTTGGGCTGGATGAAGCACAAGCTGGATTTAAGATTGCAGGGAGAAAAATCAATAACCTAAGATATGTAGATGACACCAACCTTATGGCAGAAAGTGAATAAGAACTAAAGAGCCTCTTGATGAACGTGAAAGAGGAGAATGAAAAAGTTGGCTTAAAACTCAACTCTCAAAAAATGAAGATCATGGCATCTGGTCCCATCACTTCATGGCAAATAGATGGGGAAACTAGGGAAACAGTGACAGGCTTTATTTTCTTGGGCTCCAAAATCACTGCAGATGGTGACTGCAGCCGTGAAATTAAAAGAAGCTTGCTCCTTGGAGCAAGCTTTGGAATAATCAATAAAGCAGAAGTAGATGTTTTCCTGGAATTCTCTTGCTTTTTTGATGATCCAATGGGACTTCCCTGGTGGCTCAGAGGTTAAAGCGTCTGCCTGCAATTTAGGAGACCTGGGTTCGATCCTCTGGAGATGGAAATGGCAACCCACTCCAGTATTCTTGCCTAGAGAATCCCATGGATGGAGGAACCTGTTGGCTACAGTCCACGGGTCGCAGAGTCGGACACGACTGAGCAACTTTCGGTGCTCCTTGGAAGAAAAGCTATGACCAATCTAAACAGCATATTAAAAGGCAGAGACATTACTCAGCCTACAAAGGTCCATCTAGTCAAAGCTATGGTGTTTCCAGTAGTCATGTATGGATGTGAGAGTTGGACTGCAAAGAAAGCTGAGCACTGAAGAATTGATGCTTTTGAGCTGTGGTGTTGGAGAAGACTCTTGAGAGTCCCTTGGACTGCAAGAAGATCAAATTAGTCAATCCTAAAGGAACTCAGTCCTGAATACTCACTGGAAGGATTCATGCTGAAAATCCAATACTTTGGCCACCTGATGCAAAGAACTGACTCATTTGTAAAGACCCTAATGCTGGGAAATATGGAAGGTGGGAGGAGACGGGGATGACATAGGATGAGATGGTTGGATGGCATCACGGACACGAGGGACATAAGTTTGAGCAAGCTCCAGGAGTTGGTGATGGACAGGGAAGCCTGGTATGCTGCAGTCCATGGGGTCACAAAGAGTCAGACATGACTGAGTGACTGAACTGAACCGCCAGGGCCAGAAGTGTGTGCAAGGCATTGGATTTGCCCTCATAGAACTTACATTCTAATGAAGAAAAGCAGATATGAGAAAATAAAATGCCAATGAGGCAAATTATATAGTTAGATGGTAACAAGTTTCATGGAACAGAAAATAAAGGAGGGTAGGTAGACTGAGAATTCAGTATAAGGAATCAGAATTTTTTTTTTTTTTAAATGTGTTTTATCTTCACTGACGTAAGATGTAAACTACTAGTGTGAATATCTGAGGAAAGCAATCTGGTTAAGTGGAAAGACACTGAAAAAGTCCGAGAGTAAGACAATGCCTGGCATGCTAAAGAAAAGCAAAGAAGCATGAGAAAGAATACTCTAGGAAAAATAGACTGAGAAGGTGGTATACTGGAAGCCAAGAGAAAAAAAGTATCAGATAGAAAGAGAATTGATCAGCTGTGTCAAATTCTACTGTCTGCCAAGTTAAATAAAGACTGAGAGTAGACTAATAAATTTAGCATTGCATAAGTTCTTGGTGTTTGTGCAAGAGCAAAGAGTTATGGAGGCAAAAATCAAATAGGAATGAACTTAAGAGAGAATGGGAGAAAAGTAATTAAAAGCAGGAGAGGCAATAAATTCAAGGATTTTTTTTTTGCAAGTATAAAGTGAGAATTAATATAGCACTTGGGGATGGATGGGGGAATGTAAGCACAAGAGAATTTTTTATTTCATTTTGTTTTGTTTGGCCATTTGATTTTTTAAGCTGGTTTCTTAACTCAAGGAACAATCCCTTGGAGGAGGGAGAAAATTAATGATGTAAGAGAGAAAGGAAGAATTGTTGGAGCAACGTTTTTTGGGTAAGGGATTGGATTTAACCCCTAAATGTAGAGGTTGGCTTTAGATAAAAATATAGAATATTATTCAGCTGAATAAAAATAACTGCTTATGACAGAATAAAACTCTTGAGAGTCCCTTGGACTGAGAGGAGATCAAACCAATCAATCCTAAAGGAAATCAACCTTGAATATTCATTGGAATTGACTGATGCTGAAGCTCCAATACTTTGGCCACCTGATGTGAAGAGCTGACTCATTGGAAAAGACCCTGATACTGGGAAAGATTGAAGGCAGGAGGAGAAGGGGGTGACAGAGGATGAGATGGTTGGATAGCATCATCGACTCAATGAACATGAGTTTGAGCAAACTCTGGCTGATAATGAAGGATAGGGAAGTGTGGCATGCTGCAGTCCATGGGCTTGCAAAGTATCAGACACAACTGACAGACTGAACAACAACAATAATTAGAATCACTAAAATTTCATGCCACAATGTAGAAACATAATAGTATTTATATTAATTTATATATGATAAAGTGTGAAATTTTTCTCAAGTAGACCTCATTAAGAAACCAATGAAGAATTCCTTAAAGAGACATGGTAAGAGAAATTCTTTACATAATATGGTATGATCTGTAACATCTTTATTCTTGAAATCTCAGATTCAGTTGATTCTATGTATTTCATTTTAACAATAATAGCTATTTTTTTTTTTTTTTTTTCTGAAAGAATCCTTAGTTTGGTCACAGGTTCCTCAATCTGTGCTTATTAATCCTCACCTGATTAGGAAATTTCACTTTATGAATAGGATCTGTAGAAATGATATTTTAAAAATTGGCTTTTACCCAGTAGATTTTGGAATCTCTTTATGCATGGTTATATTCACTATCTTCTGCAGAATGTGTCTTCCCATTGTAACTAGTTTAATAAATTAATATTAAAATTAATGTTAGTCTCAAATTCAGTCATGCAAGAAATATAAAAAAATACATTTTTATATGCATTAAATCTGCTTAAATTTAATTCCAAGCTTCCATCTCAGTGAACTAGGAGGGCATTCAATTTCAATCCTAAAGGGGACCTTTTCCTTACTAGAGACTTCTTTCCTCCTACTTTATCCCTTTCCCTTTTACTTTCCTACCTTACCTCTTCCCCCTCAAAAAAGAAAAGAGAACAAAGAGAACGATATGGACTCCAGTTTTTCATCTACTAATAGTGACAATGTTATGCTCATTGTCCAATTTCACAGAGACCTCTTCTAGCCCAATTTCTCTTTGCACAAGTATCCTTGCTGGGATGGGAATGCCTCATGAATGAGGTGCACATGTGCACACCACACCACAGTTTTCTCTGAGGTCTGGTTACCTCCTCAGGACATTGCCACAGAATATTACCAATTGATGGTTGATGAATTCAGCTGTTTTCTGGGGTCCTGGAATCTATCCTCCAGTGCTCATTTCTCCAGGCCTCCAACTTATTCTTCCTTTTCTTCAGGCTTTCACTTTTACAAAATATGGCAACAAGGCTGACTTTTTCTTTAAGTAGCTTCTGCTTATGTCTATAAACAATCCCTGAGCAAAGAGGCAAAGTAGGTTCTAGTCAATTTCTTCAAATGAGATGTGGAAGAAAAAGAGCATAAAATAAAATAATATTTCAAAAAACTACCCTGCCACAAATTATAGCTTTCTCCAGGAAGGTATTAACTTTTATAATGAATTTGAACTGAAAATAAATTCACTGTCCTTGGAAAGAAATATGGACTGCATTATAAATCCTAACTAACAGCTTGACATTTCCACATTCCTAGGATTTTTCCTGTGCAAGACTTTTCATATCTACTTTCGTCCCTGGTGAAAGAGATAGGGTTTATTCTAATTATACTTTATTCAGTGATTTCACTACTTTATTACAATTCACACTCCAAAATAAACCCATGTGGATGGTCTATAAACATGTTTTCCCTCAACTAATAAAATATAAACAATACTGTCATTTATTTATATCTATCTATCTGTCTATTGTCGGACACGACTGCCTGTCTGATCTGATCTGATCTGATCTGTCTTTGTGTGTGTGGCTGTGTGTGTTACTCGGTCACTCGTGTCCAATTCTTTGCTACCCCATGGACTGTAACCTGCCAGGCTCCTCTGTCCATGGGATTCTCTAGGCAAGAATATTGGAGTGTGTTGCCATTTCCTTCTCTAGGGGATCTTCCCAACCCAGGGATCAAACATGGGTCAGACAGATTCTTTACCATCTGAGCCAACAGGGAAGCATTACTAAATAATTTGTGACCACATTTCCACAGACAAAACCTTTAAGGGTCTAAACTTTTCTTAACATGATTTTATCATTAATTCAAGAAGAATATTCTTTTGATCTCCTTATCCATATTGATGATTTTATTACTGGGTGCAAAAAGTATAACACTTGAGCTGCTGATAATTATTATATTATCATAGGCTCCAGTCCATGGGGTCGCTAAGAGTTGGACATGACTGAGCGACTTCACTTTCACTTTTCACTTTCATGCATTGGAGAAGGAAATGGCAACCCACTCCAGTATTCTTGCCTGGAGAATCCCAGGGACAGGGGAGCCTGGTGAGCTTCTGTCTATGGGGTCGCACAGAGTCGGACACGACTGAAGTGACTTAGCAGTAGCAGCCTCCATCAATCAAAAATTTATGACTTGAGCCTTAATCATATCTAGGTACCAAAAATTTGACTGTTTACACATAAAGTTATACCTTTTGCCTTTTATTTTTTAGTCAGTTCTTAGCTTCAATTTGGAAAGGAAATATAGTTGTCTAAAGAGATTTGGGTCAAGGAAATCATTCATGTTCAGAACAATTTGGAATTTAAGAAATAAAAATGTTAAAATATTTAAATAAAAAAGCATTAAAATAATTTTCCATTCCTGGTGAAATTGAGGGTAATCACCAGTTAGACTTATTAAATTATAGTCTCTTCATTATAATAATCTGTAAACTGCCTTCCATGGTGGCTCAGAGCTTAAAGTGTCTGCCTGGAATGCGGGAGACCTGGGTTCGAAATCTGGGTGGGGAAGATCCCCTGGAGAAGGAAATGGCAATCCACTCCAGTACTCTTGCCTGGAGAATCCCATGGAGGGAGGAGTCTGGTAGGCTACAGCGACTACACTTTCACTTTCACTTTCAAACTGCCTTCATTACTCAAGCTCACTTTAATTGTTTTGTTTTTTGGTTTGTTTGTTTTTTACAAAAATTTGCTTGTCCTCTAAGTATCACGTAGCCTAAACAATAAGATGTTTTTGCTCAGGAAGTTGAAGTCAGTTGAGTCCACTTTAAGCTCAATCAGGTAATGACTGGTTGGGACAACTGACCCTCGAACTGTGCACGTACAAGTGTCAACTGCTGCTGCTGCTGCTGCTGCTAAGTCGCTTCAGTCGTGTCCGACTCTGTGCGATCCCATAGACAGCAGCCCACCAGGCTCCTCCGTCCCTGGGATTCTCTAGGCAAGAACACTGGAGTGGGTTGCCTGGTGACCTTTAAACATCAAAGGAGAAAAAAACTCCACCCTCAGTACGTTAATGATGCCATTTCCAACATTCCCTCCAGGAAGAAGTTAAATTGCCCCTGACCTGTGGCCACGGACTGGAAAAGGTCAGTTTTCATTCCAATCCCAAAGAAATGCAAAGCCAAAGAATGTTCAAACTACTGCACAATTGCACTCATTTCACATGCTAGCAAAGTACTGCTCAAAATTCTCCAAGCCAGCTGTCAACGGTACGTGAATCATGAACTTCCAGAGTTCAAGCTGGATTTAAAAAGGCAGAGGGACCAGAGATCAAATTGCCAACATCTGTTGGATATTAAAAAGCAAGAGAGTTCCAGAAAAACATTGACTTCTGCTTTATTGACTATGCCAAGACTTTGACTGTGTGGACCACAACAAACTCTGGGAAATCCTTCAAGAGATGGGAAAACCAGACCACCTTACCTGCCTCCTGAGAAATCTGTATGCAGGTCAAAAAGCGACAGTTAGATCTGCACATGGAACAACAGACTGGTTCTAAATCAGGAACGGAGCGTGTAATGGCTGTATATTGTCACCCTGCTTATTTAACTTATATGCAGAGTACATCATGCGAAATGCCGGGCTGGATGAGGCACAAGCTAAAATCAAAATTGCTGGGAGAAATATCAATAACTTCAGATACGCAGATGACATCACCTTTATGGCAGAAAAAGAAAAAGAACTAAAAAGCCTCATGATGAAAGTGAAAGAGGAGAGTGAAAAAGTTGGCTTAAAACTCAACATTCAGAAAACTAAGGTCATGGCATCCAGTCCCATCACTTCATAGCAAATAGATGGGAAAACAGTGGAAACAGTGTCAGACTTTCTTTTTCTGGGCTCAAAAATCACTGCAGATGGTGACTGCAGCCATGAAACTAAAAGATACTTGCTCCTTGGAAGAAAAGTTATGACCAGCCTAGACAGCATACTAACAATCAGAGACATTACTTTGCCAACAAAGGTCCATCTAGTCAAAGCTGTAGTTTTCCCAGTAGTCATGTATGGGTGTAAGAGTTGGACTTTAAAGAAAGCTGAGTTCTGAAGAATTGATGCTTTTGAACTGTGGTGTTGGAGAGGACTCTTGAGAGTTCCTTGGACTGCGAGGAGATCCAACTAGTCCATCTTAAAGGAAATCAGTCCTGGGTGTTAATTGGAGGGACTGATATTGAAGCTGAAACTCTAATACTTTGGCCACCTGATGTGAAGAATGGACTGATTGGAAAAGACCCTTATGCTGGCAAAGATTGAAGGCAGGAGGAGAAGGGGCCGACAAAGGATGAGATGGTTTGATGGCATCACTGACTCAATGTACATGAGTTTGAGTAAACTCCAGGTATTGGTGATGGACAGGGAGGCCTGGCATGCTGCAGTCCATGGAGTCGCAGAAAGCTGGACATGACTGAGTGACTGAACTGAACTGACCATGGCCCTGCCCATCAAAATAAGGCCCAGTTTACCCCTCAGTCAGTCTCTCCCATCAGGAAGCTTCCATAAGTTTCTTATCCTTCTCTGTCAGAGGGCAGACAGATTGAAAGCCACAATCACAGAAAACTAGCCAATCTGATCACATGGACCACAGCCTTGTCTAACAGTGGAACCATGAGCCATGCTGTGTAGGGCCACCCAAGACAGATGGGTCATGGTGGAGAGTTCTGACAAAATGTGGTCCATTGGAGAAAAGAATGATAAACCACTTCAGTATTCTTGCCTTGAGAACCCCATGAACAGTATGAAAAGGCAAAAAGATAGGACACTGAAAGATGAACTCCCCAGGTCAGTAGGTGCTACTGGAGATCAGTAGAGAACTAATTCCAGAAAGAATGAAGGGATGGAGCCAAGGCAAAAACAACACCCATTTGCGGATATGACTGGTAATGGAAGTAAGTCCAATGCTGTAAAGAGCAATGTTGCATAGGAATCTGGAATGTTAGGTCCATGAATCAAGGCAAATTGGAAGTGGTCAAACAGGAGATGGCAAGAGTGAACATCGACGTTTTAGGAATCAGTGAACTAAAATGGACTGGAATGGGTGAATTTAACTCAGATGACCATTATCAACTACTGTGGGCAAGAATCCCTTAGAAGAAATGACGTAGCCATGATAGTAAACAAAAGAGTCTGAAATGCAGTCCTTGGATGCAATCTCAAAAATCACAGAATGATCTCTGTTCGTTTCCAAGGCAAACCATTCAATATCACAGTAATCTAAGTATATGCCCCTACCAGTAACGCTGAAGAAGCTGAACGGTTCTATGAAGACCTACAAGACTTTCTAGACCTAACACCCCAAAAAGTTGTCCTTTTCATTATAGGGGACTGCAAAAGTAGGAAGTCAAGAGATACCTGGAGTAAAAGGCAAATTTGGCCTTGGAGTACAGAATGAAGCAGGGCAAAGGCTAATAGAGTTTTGCCAAGAAAATGCACTGGTCATAGCAAACACTTTCTTCCAACAACACAAGAGAAGATGCTACACATGGACATCACCAGATGGTCAATACTGAAATCAGATTGATTATATTCTTTGCAACCAAAGATGGAGAAGCTCTATACAGTCAGCAAAAACAAGACCAGGAGCTGACTGTGGCTCAGATCGTGAACTCTTTATTGTCAAATTCAGACTTAAATTGAAGTTCCCCATGCCTCAGCCTGTTAGAACTGGACATGGAACAACAGACTGGTTCCAAATAGGAAAAGGAGTATGTCAAAGCTGTAGATTGTCACCATGTTTATTTAACTTATATGCAGAGTACATCATGAGAAATGCTGGACTGGAAGAAACACAAGTTGGAATCAAGATTGCTGGGAGAAATATCAATAACCTCAGATATGCAGATGACACCACCCTTATGGCAGAAAGTGAAGAGGAACTAAAAAGCCTCTTGATGAAAGTGAAAGTGGAGAGTGAAAAGGTTGGCTTAAAGCTCAACATTCAGAAAACGAAGATCATGGCATCTGGTCCCATCACTACATGGGAAATAGATGGAGAAACAGTGGAAACAGTGTCAGACTTTATTTTTCTGGGCTCCAAAATCACTGCAGATGGTGACTGCAGCCATGAAATTAAAAGACGCTTACTCCTTGGAAAGAAAGTTATGACCAACCTAGATAGCATATTCAAAAGCAGAGACATCACTTCGCCAACAAAGGTTCGCCTAGTCAAGGCTATGGTCTTTTCTGTGGTCATGTATGGATGTGAGAGCTGGACCATGAAGAAGGCTGAGCGCCGAAGAATTGATGCTTTTGGACTGTGGTGTTGAAGACTCTTGAGAGTCCCTTGGACTGCAAGAAGATCCAACCAGTCCATTCTGAAGGAGATCAGCCCTGGGATTTCTTTGGAAGGAATGATGCTAAAGCTGAACCTCCAGTATTTTGGCCACCTCATTTGAAGAGTTGACTCATTGGAGAAGACTCTGATGCTGGGAGGGATTGGGGGCAAGAGGAGAAGGGGACGACAGAGGATGAGATGGCTGGATGGCATCACTGACTCGATGGATGTGAGTCTGAGTGACCTCCGGGAGCTGGTGATGGACATGGAGGCCTGGCGTGCTGCAGTTCATGGGGTCGCAAAGAGTCGGACACGACTGAGCAACTGATCTGATCTGATCTGATCTGATGCCTCAGCCTTGTCTCACAGATATCTGGAGCCTCTTAGGGAGGTACATTTGAGATTTGTTCTCCTGTATTCTCGATTGGCTGCCTCATGAGTAACCAAACCTTTTCTCTAGGAGGAAACTTGGTGTCTCAGCCTTTGGTTTGCTGCCTGTCCTACAAATGAAACTGGTCCTGGTGACACTAGTGGTAAAGATCCCACCTACCACTGTAGGAGACCAAGTTCAATCCTTAGGTCGGGAAGATCTCCTAGAGCAGGGCATGACAACCCACTCCAATATTCTCACCTGGAGAATCCTCATGGACAGAGGAGCCTGGTGGGCTGTAGTCAATATGGTCGCAAAGAGTTGGATGTGACTGAAGCGACTTAGCACACACAGCAACACTGGGAAAGGGCAGAATTACTTCTCTCACAGTTTCTCCAGCTTAGTTATAGTAGTAGTACTAGTAGTTGTGGTTGTCGTAGGAGTAGCAGCAGCAATATATTTCAGGTCTGGGAAGGGAAGAAAGAGGGAGAAGACAGACCACCTGTGGAACATTAGACTCCTAATGAAAGTTTTTGTTTAGAATGACAGGTATATTGGCTATAAATAATGATTGATGACATTTATAAAAAAGCTTTGCATGTGTATACGAGCCCTTGCTAATTTGAGAGATTCCAAAATATATAAAATCTAGCCTGGTGTTTATCAGTTATAGTCGGTGATTTGTAGTGAAATAGAATCCCCCCACCTAACATATGTACACTTGCATTCCTTTGAGGAGTCCTTATTGTGCTTGTTTTCTTATGTATTGTAATAAAGAAGAAAGATGGGGGAGGGTGGAGTATGGGTGTGTGTAGATAAGGCGATATAAGCAATTGTATAGACTAGAGCAAAGGAAATACTTTCCAAAGCAAGGAATGGAAAATCATGGTGATTTTATAAGTATGTAAACATATAGAAGTCAAATCTCATACAAATATTTTAACGTGTACTGGATTGTTAATCACAGTGTGCCAATAAAACATGATACAACAGATGTGCTTCTGGCAGATGCTAAAAAAAGTCTGTTACTTTGTAGAACCACATCCTCCATAGTTATTGGTTAATTATATCCATGCCTATTGATGGAAATCACAGACTCCAGCTTCCCTAGAGCTTCAATTATGGTAATTAGTTCAATCTATAGACAAGCTGAGTTCACTGCACGTGTGTGTACCCTCAACACACATGGGTATACACATATCATTATATAATTTGAAAGCTTTCCTTTATATGTTGGATTACAAATTTATCAAATTTGTAGCAAATTATGAAAATATACAGTTACTTTGTCATTAGTTAAAAAAGTATTTTCTTCTGTTATTTGCCTTTCTGTTTCATTATATCCTTCTAGTATACTTCTAAATTATTCTTAGAATCTCTATGTTATAAACCTTAAAGAGAAGGATAAGAATCAGGCATAGAGGTCCAAAAAATATTACCACTCAGGTTAATAAGGATTCCAACTAGATTTTACAATAATTCTTTTGTACTGTTTTATGTATAGTTTTAAAATTTGAAAGACCTCTTGTCTTATCTTGATTCTTTCTTTTTTATTTGATGTGCCAATACAAATGTGTATATACATTTTTTATCTTTTTATGCTTCAGTTTTACATATTGCTTTTTTTAGGTGTGAAGTTAAAAAAATTATATTTTATAACATAGGCAAACAAAATATCCTTGATCTGGAATTGAAGTTAGTTGAGATGAAAATGATTAGACCAGCACCTGTATCTGGTAAATGTGCTTGCAGCTTAAAATGTTTCATAACTGTTTCTGGCATCTGCATGGTAAATGATGTCAGTTAAAACAGATTTATGGAAATTCTACTTCTCTACACATTCAGCTTTATGTCGTTCTATATTCATAACAAACTTACTAGAAATGGTCTAAGGCCATATGAGTACCAATCATGGTTAGGATAGCTTACCAACTCATTTCATTTTCAATTCTAACTTTGACTAAAACCTAGTTTTAAACTTAGGATGACTGAAGTTATAGAGCTATATATACAGATATTTAGAGTATCTGCAATAGAAGACATTTGACCCCTTTAAGAAGCAGATTTTATATTCGTCATGTTTGGTACCATTCAATTATATCAAGTCTATGAATGACTTCACAGCCTTTATATATATCTATATTATACATTTAGATACTTATGAAAAGTCTGGAGAAAAAGTAGGTTAAAAACATTATTGCAGTCTATTGATACCCTTTGGGCTGCTCCCAAGTCAAAATGTGAATAATTGTATATATTGGTTAAATTTTTGCTGAGAAGTACTTAAATACTAGAGAATCTCACATAATAGACAAAATTGAAAAATCTAGAAGATGATGTAATCTCAATGACCTAGAATAAATATTATAAGCACTGATGACTATAGTAAATGATATTTAAGTCTAACAGAATATATGATATCCCATGTATTTTGATTCAAGAGACCTCAACATCCTCAGCCTCCAGAAAAACAAATCCTAACCTGCTATCACTTTAAATGTCAGTATTTAGTTTATTGCATTTAGCTATTGCGTTTAGTTCACATCATGATATGGCGTGAACTATAATACATGAAACATGTCAAGTTGAGGACCATAAGCTCAGACCCATTTTTCTTATGCTTATTTGCAGATCATCCACACTAACTTCTACTTCACCCCAACTGCCCAGTGGGAACTTTTGTACACCATAGGAGTCTAAAGAATTGCATTAGGGCATTGATTCCAAAAGACCATGCCATTGTATTTGTGTATTTGATGGCAAGAGAAATGACCCAAACCAAGCCCTACTCTTTATTATAACATTACAAATGAAAAGCTATGGACAGAGGTTCATAACACGGTACAGTAGGCAGTGACCAAAACAATTCCAAAGAAAGAGAAATGAAAGAAAGCAAAGTGGTTGTCTGAGGAGGCTTTACACATAGCTGAGAAAGAAGGGAATCAAAGAGCAAGGGAGAAAGGAAAAAATACACCCAACTGAATGCAGAGAACCAGAGAATATCAACATGAGATAAGAAGGCCTTCTTAAATGAACAGTGCAAAGAGTAGAGGAAGACAACAGAAAGAGGAAGACTAGAAATCTCTTCAGGAAAATTGGAAATATCAAGGGAATATTTCATGCAAGGATGGGCACAATAAAGGACAGGAACAGTATTGACCTAACAGAAGCATAAGAAATCAAGAGGTGGCAAGAATACAAAGAATATACAGAAAAGGTCTTAGTGACTGGGATAACCATGATGGTGTTGTCACTCACCTATAACCAGACATCTTAGAGTGTGAAGTCAAGTCAGCCTTAGGAAACATTACTGCAAACAAAGCTAGTGAAGGTGATGGGATTCCAGGTGAGCTATTTCAAATCCTAAAAGATGATGCTATTAAAGTGCTGCATTCAATATGCCAGCAAATTTGGAAGTCTCAGCAGTGGCCACAGGACTGGAAAATATCAGATTTCGTTCCTATCCCAAAGAAGGGCAGGGCCAAAGAATCTTAAAACTATAGTACAATAGCACTCATTTCGCATGCTAGTAAGGTTATGCTCAGAATCCTTCAAGCTGGGCTTCAGCAGTACATGAACTGAGAAATTCCAAATGTACAAACTGGATTCAGAAAAGGCAGAAGAACTAGAGATCAAATTGCCAACAGTCATTGGATCATAGAAAAAGCAAGAGAATTCCAGAAAAACATCTGCTTCATTTACTATGCAAAAGCATTTGACAGTGTGAATCACAACAGACTGGGGAAAATTGTGAAAAGGTGGAAATACCAGACTGATCACCTTAACTGTCTCCTGAGAAACCTGTATGCAAGTCCAAAACTGTTAGAACTGGATGTGGAACAACTGACTGGTTAAAATTGGAAAACGAGTACATCTGCATTAACTTTTATGCAGACAACATCAAGTGAAATGCGTGGCTGAATGAACCACAAGCTGGACCAAGATTACTGGGAGAAATATCAACAACTTTATATATGTACCTGATACCAATGGCAGAAAGTGAAGAGGAACTAAAGAGCCCCTTGATGAGGGTGAAAGAGAAGAGTGAAAAAGTTGGCTTAAAACTCAATATTCAAACAACTAAGATCATGGCATCTGGTCCCATCACTTCATAGAAAATAGATGCAGAAATAGTGGAAACAGTGACAGATTTTATTTTCTTGGGCTGAATTCATTGCGGATGGTGACTGCAGCCATGAAATTAAAAGACTTGTTCCTTGGAAGGAAAGCTATGACAAACCTAGACAGGACATTAAAAAGTAGAGACATCACTTTGCCAACAAAGGTCCATATAGTCAAAGCTATGGTTTTTCCAGTAGTAATGTTTGGATGTGAGAGTTAGACTATAAAGAAGGCTCAGAAGAACTGATGCTTTCCAATTGTGCTGCTGGAGAAGACTCTTGAGAGTCCCTTGGACTATAAGGAGATCAAACCAGTCAATCCTAAAGGAAATCAACCCTGAATATTCATTGGAAGGACTGATGCTGAAGCTGAAGCTCCAGTACTTTGGCCACCTGGTGCAAAGAGCTGACTCATTGGAAAAGACCCTGGTGCTGGGAAAGATTGAAAGCAAAAGGAGAAGGGAGTGCAGAGGATGAGGTGTTAGATAGTATCACCAACTCGATGGACTTGAATTTGAGAAAACTCCAGGAGACAGTAAAAGACAGGGAAGCCAGGATGCTGCAATCAATGAGGCCACGAAGATTTGGACAGGACTTAGTGACTGAAACAACAAACGTGATAGTCATGCTTAGAGACTCTAAGAAACCAAATTCAAGGGAATAGAAAACCTTGAAGAATACTAAGAAAAATATGAACAGTGAAAAAAGTAGAAAATTTAAGATCTATAGACAATGAGAACATCTGACTAACATGAGGCTTTGATTGAAGACTGCAGTGTCTAGGGAGTAGCTTGTTATAGATATTTGCTTGGTAAAACACAAATCTCACTATTCCTGCAACCCTCTAATGTGCCTTTTTTTAAAATAAAAGGCTAATTAAATTATTCATTTTAATAATGTAAATAAGGTAAAATAAAAATGTAAACAACGATAATTAACATTTATTAAGTGCTTACTATGTCTCTGAAATTTTACCAAATGCTTTACTTGAATTATTTCATTTCAGTTCAGTTCAGTTCAGTTACTCAGTTGTGTCCAACTCTTTGCGACTCCATGAACTGCAGTACACCAGGCCTCCCTGTCCATCACCAACTCCTGGAGTCCACCCAAGCCCATGTCCATTGTGTCAGTGAAGCCATCCAACCATTTCATCCTCTGTTGTCTCTTTCTCCTCCTGCCTTCAATCTTTCCCAGCATTAGGGTCTTTTCAAACGTGTCAGCCCTTCACATCAGGTGGCCAAAGTATTGAAGTTTCAGCTTCAGCATCAGTCCTTCCAATGAATTTTTCAGGACTGATTTCCTTTAAGATGGACTGGTTGGATCTCCTTGAAGTCCAATGGACTCTCAAGAGTCTTCTCCAATACCACAGTTCAAAAGCATCAATTCTTCGGCACTCAGCTTTCCTTATAGTCCAACTCTCACATCCATACATGACTACTGGAAAAACCATAGCCTTGACAAGATGGACCTTTGTTGGCAAAGTGATGTCTCTGCTTTTTAATATGCTGTCTCGATTGGTCATAACTTTCCTTCTAAGAAGTGTCTTTTAATTTCATTGCTGCAATCACCATTATTTCATTTAGACCTTGTAATAGTCTATATGGTAAAGGTACTATTATTTTCTTTTTGGCTAAAAGAAAATTGAGAAAGAAATAATAGAGCATTCTGTTTAGACTTTCTTTAAAATTTTTTTTTTAAAAATTTTAGACCTATACTTCATGACTCAGAGGTCCAAAACAATTATTTTGCTTCTAGTATTTCTTTACTTAATGCTATGCTATGCTACATCACTTCAGTCATGTCCGACTCTGTGTGACCCCATAGACGGCAGCCCAACCAGGCTCCCCCGTCCCTGGGATTCTCCAGGCAAGAACACTGGAGTGGGTTGCCATTTCCTTCTCCAGTGCATAAAAGTGAAAAGTGAAAGGGAAGTCGCTCAGTCGTGTCCGACTCTTAGGGACCCCATGGACTGCAGCCTACCAGGCTCCTCCATCCATGGGATTTTCCAGGCAAGAGTACTGAAGTGGGGTGCCATTGCCTTCTCCCTTCTACTTAATACTTTCAACTAATATAGAGACATATTTGTTAATATATTTTGATTCATTTTCATTTAACTATGAAAACATTTAAGGTATTTATCAATTACATTCTCTTAGAGATGTTAATTATCAATCTCACTTTTAAAGAAGGGAATTTTTACTGTTGTTTACTTTTTCTTTTTCTGTTGTTCCTCATTCTATTTTAAAACAGGATTTGAACACCTGTAGGCTGATTTTAGGTTTAATTCTAATACTGCATGGATTTGAATTATATTTAAATAGCAAAAGCCTTCCACAAAACCTAAAATGTTAACAAAAGATAGCTTAAAAGCTGTCCAAATGTAAGAATTAGAGGAGTTACCAATATATTTTTTAGAGATAAAAATAAATTAATAGGGATATAAATATATTTAAGTGTACAAAGTTAAACAAACATTAAGAAAAGTAATATAATGACTAAAACCAAAATGTGGAAGAAAGAGTAGGAAAAGAGAAGAAAAGGAATTATGCTAACTTTCATTTTTTCCATATAGGAGAATTAATAAATAGATCCTCAAAAAGGATGAGCTTAAAGTGTTTTTAAAAAGATAACCACTATAACATAAAATGTTAATCTTTAATAAAAATGTCCATTAATGTTTGGCATACATGCAAGTGTGTTCTTGCACATGTACATGAAGAAAAACAAATAGACCACAGGTGAGTTTTGTGGACTTAAAAAGGAAAGGCACAAAAAATAATATGATAGAACTGAGAACAAACATTTCTATCATACCAGTTACAGAAGATGAGCTAAAATGCTATATTAAAATAAATAACCTTAGATTTGATCTCAAAGCAAAATCCAGCTCTAAATACTATATAAGAAATGTCCAAATAACCTGACTCAAAATAAAATAGAGTCACAATTTTATCAGACAAAAAGAGAAAGCAGAAGTTACGGTCTGCATTTCTGACAAGGTTGAAGTTAAGCAAAAAAAAATAATAAGAATGAATTTAAAAAACAATAATGATTCTGTAAGGAATGTTAGGATGCAGCTCACAGTAAAGTCAGGCACCAAACATACAAACTGTTTAAGTAAATAAAAATATAAAAGGAATCTGAATGAAGATATCAAATGCATTAGTTATAATTAAAATACCATATTTTAACATCGCTGGATAAATTAAGAGCTGCATATATTATAATCATCAGTAATTGTTTGGTTGCAAGTGACAGAAATTCTACTTAAATTACTATAGGCTGGAAACAACATTTGTTAGAAGACATATAATCATTGCTAGGCTTGAGTGAAGATAAGAGCAAAACGGATACGCTGCCAGCACTAGCTTGGTCTCATGTCTATTTAAATTTCTGTCTCTACAGATCTGATCCTCCATGGAGGATACTCTAAGGATTAAATGTCACTGATGGCAACCTGAAAGCCTCCCAGGTCCTCTACCAGAGGGTAACAGAATTGCTCTCTTTTAAAATTCCTAAAACATCCTCAAGAACAGTTCTCAATGGCCCAGGTTTACTCGGGTGCCCATCTCTGGGCCAGTCTATCCATGGCCCACCGAAGCAGTAGGTTCCCCATCTGAAATAATCCCAATGAGCAGAGAAGTGAGAAGTGTCAGAAGATGGCTGTTTCCATTTGCCCAGCCAATTCTGGTGATAATACCAGGAAGATGACTTCCTAAGGGTGAGCACTATTTGGGACAAGCAGCAGGTGTCTTGTGACTCTTTAAAATGTTTATCTCTGGCAGTACTTATCAGAGCAAAAGGTTGAAAATAATTTGTTTAATAAAAAAATATATAGTACATCTATTCTACATCAGTGACTCAAATAATGCTTATGGAGAGTTTATCATAACAGAAGAAGCACTATTATATAAAGTTAGTGAAAAACATTGTCATTATATCTAAAAATTAGTGAATTTAAAAAATGGGAAAAAGGCAAAAAAATTAAAAATCAGTACTATATGTGACTTTTTTTCCTTTTTGATAATGTTTTCCATACTAAGTATGTAATACTTTTATGCCAGAGTAAATAATAAGCTTTTTTCTATTAAAAAAAAAAAAAAGAATCCTTACCTTTGCCAGTTCTTCCTTCCCTCACAAATTTGGGAGGAGTCTTGGTGGGATCATAATGAAAATTTAAACAAAGATTTTCTCAGATGAATAATCTAAGAGTCATGATATCATTGCAACTATGGAAGATATGGAGATTAAAGGACATCCTCATTCCCAATTCATATTTCTTTGATGTCTTTTATTATGTATTATGATTATAACTGCAGACTGCTTTGTTGAAGAATCTAAAAGTTCAGAGGAATAGAGAAGGGCACAAACCCTGTAAGATGTGAGAAGGGTAGAGATTCCCTTAAGTCCCAAAAGGAAAGGGTCCTGGTTAATCCAAATAGTTTAAATAAGGATATAAGACAGAAATCATGATAAATTTAGAAAATGGCAATTTAAGTGCAGCATAAATAGTGCGCAAGTGCTGTGAATTTAAACACTTTTCCTGGTGTGAAATTTTCTTGTTAAGTGATCCCCTACTGTGACTTGTTTCTTTTACCTTTCTTGCTGCTTCTTTAATGAGGAGTCTTGGGAAAGTGTGTGACAACATCTAAATGCAAAAGCATTTGTCTGGGTACTTAGTGCACTTGTTGTAGATTTATTGCTAATTCTTATAACTTTCTGGCATCATCAGGCATATAACTCTGCAGCTGGAAATCTGCAGTTTACTTATACACTCTTTTTTAAAACTTCTGAGGCAGTCTTGAGTTGACAACAGATAGGGCAACAGAGAGTTAGTTACACAAGAGATCTCAGTTCCCAGGACGATGATAACCTGGAGGAAGGAAACTCACAAGGCTGCTGGCTTTTTGGCTAAAGATGTGAAGCAGGCATTTCTTAAACTATTCTGACTTATTCTAGTTAGAATCCCAACAACTTTCCCTGGTGGCACAGATGGTAAAGAATCACCTGCAATGCTGGAAACCTGGGTTTGATCCCTGGGTTGGGAAGATCCCCTGGAGAAGGACATGGCAACTCGCTCCAGTATTCTTGCCTGGAGAATTTCATGGACAGAGGAGGCTGGCAGGCTACTATCCATCGGGTACCAAAGAGTCAGACACAACTGAGTGACTAACTTTCACTACTTTCACTTTCAGAATCCCAACCTAAGTAAAAGTAATAAATAATAGAACAATCTGACCCAGAAAGAGAGCTGAAAAATATTTAAGTAGTCCTTTCCTGTATTTTTCTATTAGTAAAATATATAATATTAACATAATAAACATAATATCTATACACATACTCACATATTTGTCCACACATAATCATGTCTGTATGCACATTGTGTGTATATTCCTTAATAATGAAAAAAAAATGGCTTTTTAAGAGTAAGAATATATCATTTTATATACAAAGAAAAGTGGAAATATTTTTCTATTTTCTTCATCTCAACATGTAGGTGAACACTAACATGGAAATAAGCCTGCCACCCCTAATTCTCTGTGTTTATGTAACAATAAGAATTGGTCTTCTATGTGTCTCTTTGATGAACATCTTGGGCTCTGTTCAGTAAGCAAGGATCAATACCTATTTCTGGAAGTATTTGCTTAAAGATTTGAGTAAAAGCAATTTAAAAAGCCATAGAGAGAATCTTTTTGTCCACTTTATTTGTCTACTGCCCATATCCTCATTGTAAAATCTGTCTTCATCTTTCTCAAAAACTAACCTGCACGTTGACTCTCTTGTGAATCCAAGCCCCTGCATTTCCATTTTTGTCATCCCACTAAGATTTATGCAACCACTGTACTTAAACAAAATGTTCCACAGACTTACAAACTAGCCACATTTAATTACAGAATGGAGGAAATTAGAGTGCAAAGAATTGCACTTTGCCTCAAGGTCATCTAAGTCCCTCTTGATATTTTATGTTGTGGTCCTCAGTACTGTATGGGGCACATACACACACATACATACCACACAATTATTCAAAAAACAAAATGAATCTGTTTTCTTCCAGAGCAGCCTGAAAAAGAGGAACCACTGTCCTTTTTAGATTGCTGCCACCATGCAATAGACAAAATTATAGGAAATTCAAATATATGTTTATATAAATAATAGGTACTACAGCTCTACTGGTGTAAGTCAATCTGAAGGAAATATTCTTATGGCCTAAAGATCTGCAGGTCAGAATGAGTCCATGTTAGGAACTCGGGGACTCCAAATGTGTAGATGGGATACAAAGCTAAGAGTTTCTTTCTTATTTTCAAGCTTTTAATAGATTTTTGTTATTACCTTTATTGGGATTCTCAGATGGTGCTAATGGTAAAGTACCTGCTTGCTAATGCAGGAGATTGAAGAGACATGAGTTCAATCCCTGGGTGGGGAAGATCTCCTGGAGGAGGGCATGGCTACCAACTCCAGTAATTTTGTCTGGAAAACCCCATTGACAGCGGAGCCTGGCAGGCAGTGATCCACGTGATCACAGAATCAGACACGACTGAAGCGACTTAGCATGCATTACTACTATTACCATTATTATCACTATGTTTAATATTTCATTTAATATTTACAATAGCTATAAAAATAGACATTACTATCCTAATTTTTCTGGAGAAGGAAATGGCAATCCACTCCAGTGTTTTTGCCTGGAGAATCCCAGGGACAGGAGAGCCTGGTGGGCTGCTGTCTATGGGGTCGCACAGAGTCAGACACGACTGAAGTGACTTAGCAGCAGCAGCAGCATCCTAATTTTTCATATACAGCAAAAGATATAAAGAAACAGATCCAAAGTCACAGAGTCACCTATCATCACAGCCAGTAAGTTCTATGACAGAACTTTTAATTTTTTGTAGTTCTAAATGTAGAAAAAAATGCAAACACATTAGTATCCTCATGTATTTTCATGTGATCTCTTGCCTTCCATTGGAATACTCCCTTTATACATGTTAGGAATATATTCAAATTATCAGTCAGTCAATTTATTAATTATAATCAATAATGCTGAAAGAAAATACACATCATTTTTCATCTCAAAATATTTAGAATTAAGATGTGGAAACAATTGAAAGAGACACGTGTACCCCAATGTTCATTGCAGCACTGTTTACAATAGCCAGGACATGGAAGCAACCTAGATGTCCATCAGCAGATGAATGGATAAGAAAGCTGTGGTACATATACACAATGGAGTATTACTCAGCCATTAAAAAGAATAAATTTGAATCAGTTCTAATGAGGTGAATGAAACTAGAGCCTATTGTACAGAGTGAAGTAAGCAAGAAAGAAAAACACCAATACAGTATACTAAAGCATATATATGGAATTTAGAAAGATGGCAACAATAACCCTGTATACGAGACAGCAAAAGAGACACTGATGTATAGAACAGTCTTTTGGACTCTGTGGGAGAGGGAGAGGGTGGGATGATTTGGGAGAATGGCATTGAAATATGTATAATATCATATATTAAGCGAGTCACCAGTCCAGGTTCGATGCACGATACTGGATGCTTGGGGCTGGTGCACTGGGACGACCCAGAGGGATGGTATGGGGAGGGAGGAGGGAGGAGGGTTCAGGATGGGGAATACATGTATACCTGTGGCAGATTCATTTTGATATATGGCTAAAAAAAAAAAAAGATGTCTAGGAGAAAAACATATCAATAGCTACATAAAAAAATTAATTTTATAGAAACTATTCAAAATATTTTAAAATTTCAAAAGACACCAGTTTTATCATTAATTACTGAATTAATTATACAAACAACCAATCTGACAGAAATTCAGAAGCAAAACCAAAGGACAGAGCTAACATTTAATTTTCCCCTATTTTTATACAAAATTAAGTCATTCATTCAGCAAATATTTTTGAGCACCACTATGTTCCAGGCACACACTAGGTAATTTAGAGACAACTATTAATACAAGATTGGCTGCCTGCAAGGAATTTGCAATCTATTAATTTCTCTATGTGATTTTTACATCATAACACGAGAACTATTATAACTGCAGTAAGTAATCAATCTAGTCACAGAGTATTAAAAAAAATAGCTATCAATTTTGCGCATGAATCCAGATTCATGTGGATGAACTTTTTACCAGTTAAAAGGCCTTTCCATGTATCAGATAGCTAGCCTTTCACTGAATATTCTTACATTGTCATTTTTCGATGTCTTTGTTCATACTACTCATTAAGCATACAGTACTTTTTCTTCCATTTATAATGGTCTAAATCCTACCTGTCTTAAGAAAAATTGTCAAACATTTCATATAAATATAAATTGTTATAATCTTTTTAGACATCTACTGGCCAACATATATATTTCAGATCCTAAAGAATATTTCAAAATTTTGACCTACTTTCAGGAATGGTAAAAATATGAAGAAAAATGTGTACAAAATTGTAAGTCATAATATTATTTACAACAGTGAAAAACTGACAATAATTTAAATACATGAAAATAGATAATCTTAGTTTCAAATACCATTCTATGCACACCTATTTAGACTTAAGTCAATTTTTATTTTAAGACAGAAAGAGAAATTATTTAAACAGTGATGTTCATACAGCTCAATGCATAGCCAACACAGAAGTATAGGTCCTAGAGAAGTATTTGAGGGAAAAATCTGCCCCCAATCCCTATACTTGACCACTTGGTGGGGTCATCTTTTATGATGAATGTGGTTTATAAAACTTCTGAACTTAGCTCAACGAAATCATTTATTATTCATTCAAAGAAATATTGATCAAGAGTAAATTTAACTCTTGGTAATTTTTTACTTACTTTCTAAATTGTTGATTTTATGAATTAAACCCTGCAATCCCAAAGAAAGGTAATGCCAAAGATGCTCAAACTACTGCACAATTGCACTCATCTCACACACGAGTGAAGTAATGCTCAAAATACTCCAAGCCAGGCTGCAACACTATGTGAACCGTGAATGTTCAGATGATCAAGCTGGATTTAGAAAAGGCAGAGGAACCAGAGATTAAATTGCCAACATCCACTGGATCATCGAAAAAGCAAGAGTTCCAGAAAAACATCTATTTCTGCTTTGCTCACTATGCCAAAGCCTTTGACTGTACGGACCACAACAAACTGGAAAATTCTGAAAGAGATGGGAATACCAGACCACCTGACCTGCCTCTTGAGAAATCTGTATGCAGGTCAGGAAGCAACAGTTAGAACTGGACATGGAATGACAGACTGGTTCCAAATAGGGAAAGGAGTACAGCAAGGCTGTATATTGTCACCCTACTTATTTAACTTATATGCAGAGTACATCATGAGAAACACTGGGCTGGATGAAGCACAAGTAGAATCAAGATTGCAGGGAGAAATATCAATAACCTCAGATAATGCAGGTGGCACTATCCTTATGACAGAATGCAAAGAACTAAAGAGCCTCTTGATGAAAGTGAAAAAGTTGGCTTAAAAGACAACATTCTGAAAAGTAAGGTCATGGCATCTGGTCGGGTCACTTCGTGTCAAACAGATGGGGAAACAGTGGAAACAGTGACAGACTTTATTTTGGGGGCTCCAAAATCACTGCAGATGGTGACTGCAGCTTGCCCCTTGGAAGAAAAGTTGTGACCAACCTAGATAGCATATTAAAAAGCAGAGACATTAGTTAGCCTACAAAGATCCACCTAGTCAAAGCTATGGTCTTTCCAGTAGTCATGTTTGGACGTGAGAGTTGGACTATGAAGAAAGCTGAGTGCCTAAGAGTTGATGCTTTTGAACTGTGTTGTTGGAGAAGATTCTTGAGCATCTCTTGGACAGCAAGGAGATCCAACCAGTCAATTCTAAAGGAAATCAGTCCTCAATATTCATTGGAAGGACTGATGCTGAAACTCCATTACTTTGGCCACCTGATGTGAAGAACTGACTCATTTGTAAAGACCCTGATGCTGGAAAAGATTGAAGGTGGGAAAAGAAGGGGATGACAGGATGAGATGGTTGGATGGCATCACTGACTCAATCGACATGAGTCTGAGTAAATTCCAGGAGCTGATGATGGACAGGGAGGCCTGGTGTGGTGCAGTCCATGGGCTCTCAAAGAGTCAGACACGACTGAGTGAATGAACTGGCTGTGATGCAACTCCATGGCCCATAAATATGACAGAATAGAATATAGCCATTAAAAGTATCATTGTAGAAAAATGAATAAAAATACCTCGGTTTTTATATTATTGTGGAAGAAAAATATTTTCTATACATGACATTAAAACAAAAGAATATATTAATTTGACTACATAAGTATAACAATAAAATTGTAACTTCAAATAACAATAAATTTTAAACACATGCAACTAACTGTAGAAAAAGTTAAATATGTAAATGAAATTGTTATTGCTTTTAAAATGTAAATTGTTTGAAAGTTAATAAGAAAAATCATACATCCTGCTTAAAGACATGGGAAGAGCAGAAACAAGTCATTCATAAAATTATACTCATATACAACAATAATCAGGAAACATGGGAAAACTACACTAATATTAATAAGACCAATATTTTAAATATAAAAATTTTTTTAAGTGATATTACAATATTTGTGAGGATGTGGCACAAGGATCATTATCAACCTTGCTTATAGAAATGTAATTTTTTAAATCAATTTCTCAAGTATTCAGTTCAGTTCAGTTCAGTTCAGTCACTCAGGCGTGTCCGACTCTTCATTACCCCATGGACTGCAGCATGCCAGGCCTCCCTGTCCATCACCAACTCCTGGAGTTTACTCAAACTCATGTCCATTGAGTCAGTGATGCCATCCAACCATCTCATCCTCTGTTGGCCCCTTCTCCTCCTGCCTGCAATCTTTCCCAGCATCAGGATCTTTTCCAATGAGTCAGTTCCTCACATCAGGTGGCCAAAGTGTTGGAATTTCAGCTTCAACATCAGTCCTTCTAATGAATATTCAGGACTGATTTCCTTTAGGATGGACTGGTTGGATCTCCTTGAAGTCCAATGGACTCTCAAGAGTCTTCTCCAGTACCACAGTTCAAAAGGATCACTTCTTTGGCACTCAGCTTTCTTTATAGTCCAACTCTCACATCCATACATGACTACTGAAAAAACCAAGTATCTCAAGTATTAGGAAAGCTTTCAAAGCTTTTAAAATTTTAAATGCACAAAAATATTGGCCTAATAATTGTATTATTATGAGAATTTGTCTTAAGGAAATAACACAGATATGCACAAAGAATTGACTATTTACATTTATGTCATTGTTTTAATACCTGAAATTTGAGGAGGAAGAGGAAACTAATGTCCAAGACTAGCAACTTGCTTGAGTAACAGATCTATCCTAGAAATGAAGGACAATATGAACTTTAAAATTAAATTGGAAAAGAATAGTTAACATTTTATTATGGCTAATATTCTATTCTCTCTCTCTCTCTCTCTCTCTCTCTATATATATATATATATATATATATATATATTTATTTATATTTATATTTATATGTAGATAGATAGATCTTTCTTTTTATTGATTCATCTGCCCATGGATATTTACATTGTTTCTGTGTCTTGACTATTGAGAATAGTGCTGCTGTGAATATGAATGGATTATTTTTTAATTATGCTTTTCTTTAGATATAAGCCCAGGAGTGGGATTGCAGCATCATATGGTAGCTCTATTTTATTTAAGAAATTTCCATACTGCTTGCCATAGTGGCTGTCCCAATTTGCATTCCCACAAACAGTGTGAGAGGGTTCTGTTTTCTTACAGCTTCTCCAGCATTTATTATTTGTAGATTTTTTGATGATGGTCCCTCTGACCAGTGTGAGGTGATACTTCATTGTGGTTTTGCTTTGCATTTCTCTAATAATTAGTGATGTTGAACATCTTTTCATGGGCTGTTTTCCCCATCTGTATGTCTTTTGGAGAAATGTGTATTTAGATCTTCTGCTTATTTTTTGATTGGGTTGTTTGGTTTTTGTTTTTGTTGGTTTTTCTGTTGGGGGAGTATTGAGCTGTGTGAGCTGCTTGCTTGTTTTTGAGATTAATCTCCTGTTGGTCACATTATTTGCAAATATTTTGTCCCATTCTGTAGGTTTTATTTTTGTTTGTTTTTGTTGTTGTTGATTTGATTTGTTTTGTTTTTTTGGTTTCCTTTACTGTGCAAAAGCTTTTAAGTTTAATTAGATCCCATTTTTTTTGTTTGTTTTTATTTACATTCGCCTAGGAGACAGATCCAAAAAGATATTACTATGATTTATATCAAAGAGTGTTCTGCCTATGTTTCTCCAAGGAGTTTTATAGTATCTGATCTTTCATTTAGTTGTTTAATCCACTTTTAGTTTATTTTTGTATATGGTGTTAGAGTATATTCTAATTTATTTTTTACATCAGTTCAGTTCAGTTCAGTCTCTCAGTCATGTACAACTCTTTGCATGGAGCCGTCCAATATTCCTAGCACCACTTATTGAAGTGATTGTATTCTCCATTGTTTATTTTTCCTCTTTTCTTGTAGATTAATTGACCATAGGATTGTGGATTTACTTCTGGGCTTTCTGTCATGTTCCACTGATCTATATTTCTGTTTTTGTGCCAGTGCCGTACTGTTTCGATTCCTGTAGCTTTGCAGTATAATCTGAAGTCATGAAGCCTGACTCCACCAGACCCATTTTTTCTTTATCAAGATTGCTTTGGGTAAGCATGGTCTTTTGTGTTTCTATACAAATTCAAAAAAAATTGTTCTAGTTCTTTGAAAAATGCCATTTGTACTTTAATAAGGATTTCATTAAATCTGTGACTTCCCTGGTGGCTCAGAAGGTAAAGCATCTGCCTACAATGTAGGAGATACTGATTCGGTCCCTGGGTCTGGACAATCCCCTGGAGAAGGAAATGGCAACCCTCTCCAGTACTCTTGCCTGGAAAACCCCATGGACAGAGGGGCATGGTAGTCTTCAGTCCATGGGGTTGCAAAGAGTTGGACACAACTAAGCGACTTCACTTTCTTTTCTTTCTTTCATTAAATCTTTTCTTTCTTTCATTAAATCTGTATGTTACCTTGGAAGCATAGTTATTTTGACCATATCGATTCTTCCAATCCATGATCACAGTATAGCTTTCCATCTGTTTGTGTCACCTACAGGTTATTTTGTCAGCATGGTATAGTTTTGGGAGTACCAGTCTTTTGCCTCATTATAAAGGTATATTCATAGGTATTTTATTTTATTTTTAATGTGATAATAAATGGAGCTGCTTCCTTAATTTCTCTTTCTGATCTCTTATTGTTAGTGTGTAGAAATGCAGCATACTTAATTTTTTTATCTTACTTATTTATTTATTGACTGTGCTGGGTCTTTGTGGCTACTCGCAGGCTTTCTCTAGTTGTGGCAAGTGGGGGACAAACACTAACTGTGGTGTGCAGGCTTCTCATTGCAGTGGCCTCTCACACTGCAGAGCACAGTTCTACGCATGTTGTGACACTCAAGCTTTGTTGCCCCAAAGAATGTGGGATCTTCACAGACCAGAAATCAAATCCTTGTCCCCCATATTGGCAGACAAACTCTTAACCACTGGACCACCAAGGAAGTTCCTGCAGCAGATTTAAATAGACTCAATGACATAGAAGGGAAGATCTCCTGGAGGAGGGCAAGGCGACCTACTCCAGTATTCCTGCCTGGAGAATCCCATGGACAGAAGAGCCTATGGGCTATGGTCTGTAGAGTCACAAAGAGTAGGAAACAACTGAAGTGACTTAACATGCATGCACATAGACATAGAAAACATACTTAGAGTTATCAAAGGGGAAATTAATGGAGGAGGGATGAATTATGGGTTTGGGACTAATATAAACGCAATAATATATATGAACATCACCAGATGGTCAACACCGAAATCAGATTGATTATATTCTTTGCAGCCAAAGATGGAGAAGCTCTATAGAGTCAGCAAAAGCAAGATTGGGAGCTGACTGTGGCTCAGATCATGAACTCCTTATTGTCAAATTCAGACTTAAATTGAAGAAAGTAGGGAAAACCATTAGATAATTCAGGTATGACCTAAATCAAATCCCTTATGATTATCCAGTGGAAGTGAAAAATAGATTTAAGGGACTAGATCTTATAAACAGAGTGCCTGATGAACTATGGACAGAGGTTCAGGACATTGTACAGGAGACAGGGTTCAAGACCATGTCCATGGAAAAGAAATCCAAAAAAGCAAAATGGTTGTCTGAGGAGGCCTTACAAATAGCTGTGAAAAGAAAGGAAGTGAAAAGCAAAGGAGAAAAAGGAAGATATTCCCATTTGAATACAGAGTTCCAAAGAATAGTAAGGAGAAATAAGAAAGCCTTCCTCATGGATCAATGCAAAGAAATAGAGGGAAAAAACAAAATGGGAAAGACTAGAGATCTCTTCAAGAAAATTCGAGATACCAAGGGAACATTTCATGCAAAGATGGCTCAATAAAGGACAGAAATGGTATTTACCTAACAGAAGCAGAAGATATTAAGGAGAGGTGGCAAGAATACAGAGAAGAACTGTACAAAACAGATCTTCATGACCCAGATACTCACGATGGTGTGATCACTGACCTAGAGCCAGATATCCTGGAATGTGAAGTCAAGTGCGCCTTAGAAAGCAACACTACGAACAAAGCTAGTGGAGGTGATGGAATTCCAGTGGAGCTATTTCAAATCCTGAAAGATGATGCTGTGAAAGTGCTGCACTCAATATGCCAGCACATTTGGAAAACTCAGCAGTGGCCACAGGACTGGAAAAGGTCAGTTTTCATTCCAATCCCAAAGAAAGGCAATGCCAAAGAATGCTCAAACTACCTCACAATTGCACTCATTTCACATACTAGTAAAATAATGCTCAAAATTCTCCAAGCCAGGCTTCAGCAATGCATGAACCATGAAATTCCAGCTGTTCAAGCTGGTTTTAGAAAGGGCAGAGAACCAGAGATCAAACTGCCAACATCTGCTGGATCATCGAAAAAGCAACAGAGTTCCAGAAAAACATCTATTTCTGCTTTATTGCCTATGCCAAAGCCTTCAACTGTGTGAACCACAATAAACTGTGAAAAATTCTTCAAGAGATGGGAATATCAGAGCACCTGACCTGCCTCTTCAGAAACCTGTATTCAGATCAACAAGCAACAGTTAGAACTGGACATGGACCAACAGACTGGTTCCAAATAGGAAAGGCTGTATATTGTACGTCCTGCTTATTTAACGTCAAGGCTGTATATTGTCATCCTGCTTATTTAACCTTTATGCAGAGTACATCATGAAAAATGGTGGGCTGGAAGAAGCACAAGCTGGAATCAAGACTGCTGGGAGAAATATCAATAACTTAAGATATGCAGATGATACCGCCGTTATGGCAGAAAGTGAAGAAGAACTGAAGTGCCTCTTGATGAAAGTGAAAGAGGAGAATGAAAGAGTTGGCTTAAAGCTCAACTTTCAGAAAACTAAGATCATGGCATCTGGTCCTATGGCAAATAGATGGGGAATAGATCATGGCAAATAGATGGGGAAACAGTGGAAATAGTGTCAGACTTTATTTTGGGGGGCTCCAAAATCACTGCAGATGGTGATTGCAGCCATGAAATTAAAAGACGCTTGCTCCTTGGAAGGAAAGTTATGACCAACCTAGATAGCATATTGAAAAGCAGAGACATTACTTTGCCAACAAAGGTCCGTCTAGTCAAGGCTATGGTTTTTCCAGTAGTCATGTATGGATGTGAGAGTTGGACTGTGAAGAACGCTGAAGGCCGAACAATTGATGCTTTTGAACTGTGGTGTTGGAGAAGACTCTTGAGAGTCCCTTGGACTGCAAGGAGATCCAACCAGTCCATCCTAAAGGAGACCAGTCCTGGGTGTTCATTGGAAGGACTGATGCTAAAGCTGAAATGCCAATAGTTTGGCCACCTCATGCGAAGAGTTGACTCATTGGAAAAGACCCTGATGCTGGGAGGGATTGAGAGCAGGAGGAGAAGGGGACGACAGAGGATGAGATGGCTGGATTGCATCACCAACTCGATGCACATGAGTTTGAGTGAACTCCGGGAGTTGATGATGGACAGGGAGGCCTGGCGTTGTGTGATTCATGGGGTTGCAAAAAGGACATTACTGAGCGACTGAACTGACTAATATATATACACACATATATATGTAATAGATAGCCAACAAAAACCTCCTCTATAGCACAAGTTTTGTAATAACTTAAAAGGGAAAAAAAAAAACTGGAAAAGAATAGATATAAGTATGCATGTGACTGAATCACTTTGCTGCACACCTGAAACAGAAACAACAGTGTAAATAAATTATACTTATATTAAAATTCTTAAAGATTGGTGCTAATTCCAAAAAAGGAATAGTTAATGGTTTTTAAATTATTATTAAAGAAACATAAAACTCTTTTTACGAAATTTTAAGCAGTTGTTGTTAATGAGTGTCTTGTATGTACCTGGAACTCTTCCTAGAATGTTTTTAACCTCACCAAAGTTCACATTTTTTTTGTAGAAAACAGGCAGTAAATGGTAGTTAGACAAATAAATGAAGATTATAAAGGTGATGAATAGAGATATAGATGACAGAAAAAAATGGATGCTGTGGTGCTGGAGAAGACTCCTGAGAGTCCTTTGGACTGCAAAGAGGTCAATGCAGTCAATCCTAAAGGAAGTCAACCCTTAATTCTCATTGGAAGGATTGATGTTCAAGCTGAAGCTCCAGTATTTTGGTCACCAGCCAACTCATTGGAAAAGTCCATGATGCTGGGAAAGATTTAGGGCAGGGGAAGGGGGCGACAGAGGATAAGATGGCTGGATGGCATCACCAATGCAATGGACATGAACTTGCGCAAACTCCAGGAGATGGTGAGGGGCAGGGAGGGAGGTCTGGCATCCTGCAGCCCATGGGGTCACAAATAATCAGACATGACTGGGCAACTGAACAACAATCAAAAAGAGATAGAGCTAAGTGATGATAAGTGAAAATAGAACCAGAATATGACAGAGTCACAGTGGGGAGATGCAAGCATTGAAGTCTCTTCTTTCCATTCTCCCTCCCTCCCTTCTTCCCTTTTTCCTCTTTTCTTCAGTTACTTTTTCTTCTCTCCTTTTATTTGCTTAGTGTTCCCCAGGAATAGCAAGAGTGTGCAAGGAGGAGTAGGATGAAAGAGCAGATTCTGCTGAGCATTATATACCTTGGTAACTTTGAAATTTGCTATGAAGCCAAAGGAAAAATTTTGGAGATAAAAGTGAAATTGATCTGATTTGCTTTTTAATGATCTGATCTTCAGTTTAAACAAACTTTGAGTCCCTATGCTGACTGCAAAATGAAGATAAAACTAAATTCCATTGGTGAGAGAAGAATCCAGGAGACCAGGAGAAATAGAGATATTTTATCTATCCTTTCTTTCCTCAAATATTTATAGAATACCTAATTTTCATCGGGTTCAGGATTATAGCAGCAAATAAAAGATTAAAAATTGGAGCCTACATCCTAATGGAAATCCTAATGGAAAGAAACCAACAGTAAAAGACAAAACTATAACATATAGTATGTTAGGTAGCAATAAATCAGTAGAATAAAATGAAAAGGAGCTACAGATGTCTAATATGCAGTTTTAAATTGAATGGGCAGCTTTATTGGTAATTTTGATGCCTCACTATTGGCTTTTAAATAAAAGCCTGAAGGAGATGAAATGGTAAATTGTGTAGATATCTGCTGAGGAGCCTACCACATAGATGGACACAGCAGTTGCTAAGTGTTAAGGAGCAACAAAGAAAGAAGCCAGTGTCCACAGAGCAGAGGGAGAAAAGGAGTAGAGGGCGAGGACAAACATAAAAGTGAGGGGAAGGAAGTAAACTGAGTCTTAATAGAGCCTCATAACTTCTTTGGCTTTTACTCTGTAGGAGAAGAGGAAATTTTGGAGGGATTTTATTGGGAATAACATGATCTGCTTTACCCTTTAAAGGGAACACTCTTGTTGCCTTAATGAGTCTAAATCTTGTTACCTTATTGAAAACAGAATAGGGGACAGTGGTAGAAACAGGAAGAAAGGTTCAGAAATTACTACAGATTGTTATCCAGATTGTTGTTATTATTGTTCATTCTCTAAGTCATGTTCAACTCTTTTAGACTCCATGGACTTCAGCACAAGTGGCTTCCCTGTCCTTCACTATCTCCTGGAGTTGGCACAAATTCATGTCCATTGAGTCAGTGATGCTATCTAACCATCACACCCTCTGCTGCTCCCTTCTCCTTTTGTCTTCAGTCTTTCCCAGCATCAAGATCTTCTCCAATAAAAGAATATTATACCTGGAACTTGAGGTGACAACCTCAGCTGAGGTCCTGCATATATTTTAATGGTCAAGCAGAAAAGATATTTGACAGTTTTGGGGTACAATATGAGAATAAGACAGAGAAGACAATGGCACCCCACTCCAGTACTCTTGCCTGGAAAATCCCATGGACAGAGGAGCCTGGTAGGCTGCAGTCCACGGGGTCGCTAAGAGTCCGACATGACTGAGCGACTTCACTTTCTCTTTTCCCTTTCATGCATTGGAGAAGGAAATGTCAACCCACTCCAGTGTTCTTGCCTGGAGAATCCCAGGGATGGGGAAGCCTGGTGGGCTGCCATCTATAGGGTCACACAGAGTTGGACACGACTGAAGTGACTTAGCATAGCATGAGAGTAAGAGAGAAGTATGACTCAGGTTTTTTGGTCTGATTAATTAGAAAAGTGACTCAAGTGTCTAGTCTGTTTCCTGGAAAAATTAAGGGCTATTTACAGAGACTGGGAAGACTGAAGAAAGCAGGTTTACAAGGGAGGGTGGGCAACATCACAAATTTGATTTCAAATATTTTAAGTCTAAAATGACAATTGGCCACAGATGGGAACATACAGTTCTGGGATTCAGATGACAGGTCCAAGTGGAAGATGAAAATTTGGTTGTTGCAAATTGTACATGCTGTTTAAAACTAAGAGAATAGGTAGAGTTAGAGAAAGGAGTAGGTTTGAGGAGCATCCAAGGTCAGGGATGTAGGAAGAAGCAGAAAAGGAAGCTAAGAAGAAATGGCCTGTGATGGAGAAGGAAATCTAGGGGAATGTGGTGTCACTGAAGCCAAGAGAAGAAGGTTTCAAGGAGAATCCCATGGGAGGAGCCTGGTAGGCTGCAGTCCATGGTGTCGCTAAGAGTTGGACGCAACTGAGCGACTTCACTTTCACTTTTCACTTTTCACTTTTATGCATTGGAGAAGGCAATGGCAACCCACTCTAGTGTTCTTGCCTGGAGAATCCCAGGGATGGGGGAACCTGGTGAGCTGCTGTCTATGGGGTCGCAGAGTTGGTCACGACTGAAGTGACTTAGCAGCAGCAGCATCAGTGAGTGATCTACTGAGTCCAATGTTGAATTAGGTTACGTAAGATGAGAACAAAGAACAGACCATAAGGTATAGCATGGGGGTCATTGGTGCACTTGAGAAGAGCAGGTAGAGTGGTGAAGGCAAAAGCAAATAGGATGAGTTTAAGAGGGAATGAGGATATTCTGGAAAATAACAGGCTTATATTCTTCAAAAATGTTAAAATCATGGAATACAGGCTGGGATTAAAGTCGATTAAAGGGATAAGAAGATAAGTAAATGAAAAAGGTGATAATAGACCAGAAAACTTTTTCTTCTTTTGCTCTATAGAACATTAGTAGGACAATTCATGATGTCTGAATAAGATAACTAAGTCATAATAACTTTTATCAATATCATCTTCATGATTCTAATAGTTGTGCTTTTTTGTGGAAAAGATACTGGTTTTGAAGACATATATGCTAAAGTATCTATGGTTAAAAGGGCATTATATCATGAACTTTATTGGTTTTTTTTTCCTTTTATTTTTTAGCAACTTAAGTCACTCAGAGACAAAGAATGAAAATTGATGTAGTAAAATAACATTTGAGGAATCTGAGTAATGAATATGTGAGAATTGTTTGTTCTATTTCTGAAAGTTTTCTCTAATTCTGAAGTATTTCAAAATAAAATGAAAATGAACAGTTAAAATATTAAAAAGTAAAAGAAATAAAGGGAGAGGAGAGGGGGAAATAAAGGGAGAATCAGCAGAGTCATTTGCGTGCATCTCTTTTTCCCTTTCATAACTTTCTAATTTGCCTATTCTTTAAATAAATTATACCTTATTTTATAAGTATTTCCTTGTTTTTATGTACCTAAGTCAGTGGATCTTTCTTTCTCTTAAAAAAAAAAAAAAAATCCATTCCTTTTGACTTGAAACTAATGATAAAGGGTATGTTAAAAAAAAAATGAATATCTCCTTGATTTTCTGAGCAAGACTGAATCCTAAATAATATGATTTAATTCTAGACCTTGAAAATTGTTTTTTTTTAATCTTAGAGTTTACAATAAATTTATTGAACTTTTCTGTTCTTCAATCTAATAAGATTGCTTGTTCTCTATATAATTAATTCCTTCATCGCTCTGTATTTGTTCATCAATATTAATAAAAATCTCCCCATCATTCTGTATAGTGAAGCCATTCTCAGTATTTCGGAAATCTAAAGTTATAGTCATAGCCCATGAGATACGCAAATCCAGAGCCAAGCTAACACCCTCTGGGGAGACGATTTTTAAGTCTGTAGACAAGGACTTGAATCTAAGTTCTTATAATTACCTCAGTTGCCCCTATGAGCCCTGGAAATAGAGATACAATGTTGAATGAAGGCAAAGATTTGTAATGAGAAAAAAAGATGAGAAGTTTCTAGAGGAGGTTGGGTGTTTTTCTAAAAGACTAGGAAGACAATTGGGATGAAAGAGTGAAGAATGAGGAAGAATTTTAGTAGAGGGAATTTTAACACTGATAATAATCAGGTGTAGTTCATCTGAGAGGAAATGGGATCTTGTGAGGAGACACAATTCAGTGACCTTGATCACGAGACTAGGCAACGTATGATTGTTCTTCCCAATAGAATGAAAGCTAAGCTCCATTTCATTAATTTGCTAATGGCTTTCCTTCTGCTGTATATATTTCTTCCTACCATATATCAATATATATGTCAATAGTTCATGACAGTGTATGCATATGGGCAGGCATATGCCCATGTCTGCCTCATTTAAAGATGATTCTCATCTAGTCTCCCCTATCATTGATAAGTATGCCCCAGGATTTAGTCCTGTAGTATAAAACTCCTGTACTCATCTGATCTCAATCTTCTTAATTTTGTCAAAGATTTTACTTCTCTATATCACTCTGCCAGCTGGCCAGATAGCATGAATCTGGGATGAAAGTTAGAAAGATTTCCTGTTTCCTGGTATAAAGGCTGGAAAAGCATAATCAAAACTGAATCAAAATTTCAGCTCTGCCATTTGTTCATTGATGTTAAGCTACCTCCATTAGTTTCTATTTTCTTTCTGTAAAATGTGTGGGTAAGGATACCAGAGAGGTTTGTTGAGAATATAAAATGAAATGATTTATAAAGTGATAATCATAATTAGTACATAAAAACTCAATATATGTTAGCCAGAAATAGTGACAGTAAGAGCAGTAGTTGTATTTATATGAATGCAGTACCTATTAGTACATTTTAGGATTCTTAATTAGCATATATATATTTATGAAATAAAGTTCTAGCTGAGATCTCATGCTTAGGCAATAGAAACTTTGCTTTAAAACTAATAGTTAAATAATTTTGTAGAGATTAGATTTCTCTTCAGGGAGACTATGGATAGTTTAAGCTATTAGTAAAGAGCACACTCTCAGTTAATCAAAAGAAAAAGTGTGAGATGCTTAAAATATAGAGTTGGGTTGGATTTTCAACTGTTTGCTACTAATGCAGATAACCATGTACTGATACTAACTTTGCATTGTATCTGTGGACTCTGTGATAATCAGCTATGTGTTAGCTATGCTATGTGTTAGCATAGAGATCCGTTGATTGGCAATGACTCAGTCCAAGCCTGACTCAGAAAAAAGGCTTTCACAAAGGTACTTTAAGATTCTGAAATGCAAAATATACCCCAAATCCCTCCTACCAGTTCCAGTCTTCTCACACTATAATTAGCATAACTTTCAACTACAATACAATCTATCTTATATACATGAACTCTGCACCCATTTAATTTTTTATCTACTTCAACATCTGACCTTCAGCATGGGTGAATATGTTTTTCCATCTTGGCACTTCATCTTGGCTCTCTATTCCAAATCTCAATCCTCCTAAATTTATTTTTAAGATAATTTCATGCCTTGCATACAAAAGGGATCAAGAGACTGTATGCATGTGTGTAAGTAGGCATACTAACTTAACTAGCCAGAATGAAAAGAAACAAGGAAATACAAATGTGTGGCTCCTCAGAGGTGTTCTGCCTTAAGAAGCCTTTTCCAAGTGAATGAGTGAGAGACTACAATTTGACAATTATCTGCCCCTTTCTAAGTTCACTGTCATTTTAATTTTAGACCTCTTTAAATTATTAAGATTTTAAGTGAACACACAGACACAGCCATATCCAAAAAGTTTGAAAAAATGATAATTCTCTTTTTAAAGAAAAGTCACTGAATGTTCTACAGAAATCCAATTTCGACCCTAGTCTTTACAAAGCCAGACTTAGACACAAGACATGCTGGCATTGCCAGGAACATAGTCTATTGAAGAGGATCAAACCTAGAAATAAACAAAGATTCACTAATTGGGGGGAGGGGTGTACTCTCAGGAAAAATTAGTTGGACTAGTAGAATAGTTTTTCCTATTTTGAAAATAATTTGTACTAGGTCATCTATCCTGTTGCTGCTGCTGCTGCTAAGTCGCTTCAGTCGTGTCCGACTCTGTGCGACCCCATAGACGGAAGCTCACCAGGCTCCCCCGTCCCTGGGATTCTCCAGGCAAGAACACTGGAGTGGGTTGCCATTTCCTTCTCCAATGCATGAAAGTGAAAAGTGAAAGTGAAGTCGCTCAGTCGTGTCTGACTCTCAACGACCCCATGGACTGGAGCCTACCAGGATCCTCCGTCCATGGGATTTTCCAGGCAAAAGTACTGGGGTGGGGTGCCATTGCCTTCCTGTAAGCAAGTCATAAAAGTAAAGAATTAAGCTTTGGTCTCCCTCAGTGCCTGCAGGTTTGCTGATTATCCTCATTCTATTAGAATACCAATGATGTTCTCATCCTAAATATAGGGAATGGATAGAGTAAGATAACTATTCTTTCAGGGACACATGGTTGGATTTTTGGAACTTCAGCAAAATCAGCCTATGAACACAATTTTTTTTTTTTAAAAAAGCAATATTCAAAGTTTAGAAGACCGCAAAAGAACACAAAAAAACCTGACAACGGTTAAAAGAAACATAGTATATTTCATGGCTCAGTTGTGCATAATATAATCTATATTATCTAAACACTTTATAATGACCTTTTCCAAAATTCTTTATATATTTATATTGGGAGGATACAAAGATTAAACATGTGCATGTATGTGGTGGTGGGAGCAAAGACTGGTGGTTGGGAAAATGAATGGTGAAAGATAGCCATTTCCTACTTGGAAGGAAAGTTATGACCAACCTAGATAGCATATTCAAAAGCAGAGACATTACTTTAACAACAAAGGTTCGCCTAGTCAAGGCTATGGTCTTTCCTGTGGTCATGTATGGATGTGAGAGCTGGACTGTGAAGAAGGCTGAGCGCCGAAGAATTGATGCTTTCGAACTGTGGTGTTGGAGAAGACTCTTGAGAGTCCCTTGGACTGCAAGAAGATCCAACCAGTCCATTCTGAAGGAGATCAATCCTGGAATTTCTTTGGAAGGAATGATGCTAAAGCTGAAACTCCAGTATTTTGGCCACCTCATGCGAAGAGTTGACTCATTGGAGAAGACTCTGATGCTGGGAGGGGTTGAGGGCAGGAGGAGAAGGGGACGACAGAGGATGAGATGGCTGGATGGTATCACTGACTCGATGGATGCGAGTCTGAGTGACCTCCGGGAGCTGGTGATGGACAGGGAGGCCTGGCGTGCTGCGGTTCATGGGGTCGCAAAGAGTCGGACACGACTGAGCGACTGATCTGATCTGATCTGATCTGAACAGGAAGTAGATATATTCATTTCTGTTACTGTGTATGAAATTTCCAAACTTACAAATTCTGCATAAGTTACTCAATTTCTTCACCCCAAATTGCCACAATCCTTGTTTATTACCATATAGCTTTTGAGGGTCAGAAGTCAAGGTACCCCATGGCTGGGTCCTCTGCTCAGGGTCTCGGGAAGCTGAAGTCAAGTTGTTGGCTATGCTATATTCTCATCTAGAGGCTCAACTATTGAAAGAGTCACATCTTAATTCCCTCAATATCTTAGCAGAATTCATTTCTTGTACTGCTGAATTCATGGCAGCTTCATTCTTCAAATCTATCAACGCACATGCACACACACATACAACTGGGAGTGGTGGGAGGAGAAACACTTCCAATCACATACTCTAGACTGTCTCTTAAAAGGCTTTCCTCATTAGATTAGGCTTACACAGAATAATTTCCTTTTTGAATAACTCAGCTGATTAAGGGTCTTAGTTACATACAGCCACACAAAAATTCCTATACTCTTGCCATATAATGTAACATAATTGCAAGAATGATATTCTTTAAGCTTTGCCATATTCTATTGGTTAGAGCAAGTTGTACATCCTTCTTAAACTCAAGAGGAACTGATGTGGATCTCATAAAGGTGTGAATGTCAAGAGACAGAAATCATGGTTACCATATTAGAATCTTACCTTTCATTGTAGATAAGCCCTAAAACTAAAAAAGTCAAGAAATAGCAGTATAAGTGTGTGAGTGTGTGAGTGTGTGTTCTAATATGGAGACAGAATCTAAAGAATCAGCTAAAATATATATAAATGGTTAACTGTAGGAGATGCAAGAGATATGGGTTCAATCCCTGGGTCTGGAAAATCCCCTGGAGTAAGAAATGGCAGCACACACCAGTATTCTTGACTGAAAAACTCCAGAGACAGAGGCGCCTGGTGGACTACAGTCCATGGGGTTGCTAAGGGTCAGACACAACTGAGCAACTCAGCCTAGCAGCACGGTGTGGCACACCACTGTAGGGTAGTGGGTAATTTATCTTGTAGTTAACTCTTTCAACTATGTGGAGGCATATATTATTTATTTTAATTGGATTTTATTTTTAACAGATAATTTGTTTTTCAGTCGCTCAGTCGTGTATGACTCTTTGTGACCCCATGGACCGCAGCACTCCAGGCTTCCCTGTCCTTCACTATCTCCCAGAAATTGTTTAAACTTATGTGCATCAAGTCGGTGATGCCATCCAACCATCTTGTCCTCTTTTGTCCCCTTCTCCTCCTATCTTCAATCTTTCCCAGCTTCAGGGTCTTTTCTATTGAGTTAGGTCTTCACATCAGGTGGCCAAAGTATTGGAGCTTCAGCTTCAGCACCATTCCTTCCAGTGAATATTCAGAATTGATATCCTTTAAGATTCACTGGTTTGATCTTGCACTCTCAAGAGTCTTCTCCAGATAATTATGGGGTCACAAAAAGTTAGACACAACTGAAGCGACTTAGCACATATGCACGCACATACAGAAGGTGTTTAAACTTTTCTCCAAAAATAAAAAGAAACGGAGGCAGAAAATTTGGGCTTGAAAGCAATTCCTGAGAAAAGATCTGGGAGTTTTTGTTGACTATAAACTCAAAGTAAGTCAATAATGAAATATTGTTGTTATGAAAAAACAAATATGATCTCAGGCTTGCATTCATAGAAATATGATGAATAAATGGGGGAGGATCCCTAGAGTATTCTTCATTGAAAATTTCACATTTGAAGTTGTGTTCATTTCTCAGCCCCTAATTTAGTACTGTTTTACTATTGTTAGAGCATTGATGGTTGATTTTTATTATAGAACCAGTATATCATCTCTGTGGAGAAGTTTAGAAAAGAAAAAAATTTGACAATATAAAACTTGAAAATACATATCATAAACATTTTGGTGCTCATCTTTTAAGCTTTTTTCTCTACATGTACACATTGGTGCTGGAGAAGACTCTCGAAAGTCCCTTGCACAGCAAGATCAAACCAGCCAATCTTAAGAGAGATCAGCCCTGAATATTCACTGGAAGATCTGATGCTGAAGCTGAAACTCCAGTATTCTGGTCATCTGATGTGAACAGATAACTCATTGGAAAAGTCCCATATGCTGGGGAAGATTAAGGGCAGAAGAAGAAGAGGCCATCAGAGGATGAGATGGCTGGACAGCATCACTGATGCAATGAATGTGAACTTGGGCAAACTTAGGGAAATGGTGAGGGACAGAGAGGCCTGCTGTGCTGCAGTCCACGCGGCTGCAAAGAGTCAGACTGGACCGAACGACTGAACAACAACACACATTGTATGTCATACTATACTATACATGTCATACTATATATGTAATCTGGGGTTTGCTTAATTTATACTATATTATAGAAAACTTTGTTTTCAGACAAAATGAAAGGCAGTGTAGTTACTGCATTGAGATACACAAATATGTTAGTGGAATAAAAGACAGAGTTCAGAAATAACCCTACTTATATGTTGCCACTAAATTTTCAACAGAGACAAAAAGGAAACTTACTGTACAATAGACATTTCTTCAATAACAGTTTCTAAATGGCCAATAAATACATGAAGTGGCAGTCAACATTAATAGGCCTCAGGGCAATGCAAGTTACAAAGGGATATTATTTCACATCCATTAGGATAACTATAATCAAAATATAGATAATAGCAAGTGTTGATGAGGATGTGAAAAAATGGAACCCTCATACACTGTGAACTTTATGTTCTTGGGCTCCAAAATCACTGCAGATGGTGACTGCAGCCATTAAATAAAAGAATGCTTGCTCCTCAGAAGAAAATCTTTGATCAACCTAGAAAGCATATTAAAAAGCAGAGACATTACTTTGCCAACAAAGGTCCATCTAGTCAAAGCTATGGTTTTTCCAGTAGTCATGTACAGATGTGAGAGTTGGATTATAAAGAAAGCTGAGTGCCAAAGAATTGATGCTTTTGAACTGTGGTGTTGGATAAGACTCTTGAGAGTCCCTTGGACTGCCAGATCAAGCCAGTCAATTCTAAAGGAAATCAGTCCTGAATATTCATTGGAAGGACTGATACTGAAGCTGAAACTCCATTACTTTGGCCACCTGATGCAAAGAGCTGACTCATTTGAAAAGACCCTGATGCTAGGAAAGATTGAAGGTGGGAGGAGAAGGGGATGACAGAGTATGAGATAGTTGGATGACATCACCGGCTCAATGGACATGAGTTTGAGAAAGCTCTGGGAGTTGGTGATGGGTAGGAAAGCCTGGCATGCTGCGGTCCATTATCTGACTCTTGTCACAAAGAGTCTGATATGACTGAGTGATTAAACTGAACTGAAACATCTTTAATCATTAGGGAAATTAAAGTTAAAGTCATTACGTGATGCTACAATATACCAGGTAAATTTTTTTAATGTAAAAGACTGGCTGTACCAAGTAATAGCAAAAAATGAAGAGAAGTCTCATGTACTGCTTATCAGAAGAAAAATTTTAGAGCCACTTTGGAAAAATATTTATCAGTTTCATATAAAGTAGAAAATATAATTCTTCTTTTATGTATCATCTAATGATGCATAATAAAGAAATTATTATGCCTTATATTTGTCCTTGATTTCAGGGACAGATTCTCTAAATATTGGATTTCTCTGGTAATAATAGTGTCTTTGTTATCGGTGATGGGCTCTGATCATACCTTCTGAGAGAGATCAGAAAGAGATGAGTCGCTCAGTCGTGTCCGACTCTTTGCAACCCCATGAACTGCAGCACGCCAGGCCTCCCTGTCCATCACCAGCTCCTGGAGGTCACTCAGACTCACGTCCATCGAGTCAGTGATGCCATCCAGCCATCTCATCCTCTGTCGTCCCCTTCTCCTCCTGCCCCCAATCCCTCCCAGCATCAGAGTCTTCTCCAATGAGTCAACTCTTCGCATGAGGTGGCCAAAATACTGGAGTTTCAGCTTTAGCATCATTCCTTCCAAAGAAATCCCAGGGCTGATCTCCTTCAGAATGGACTGGTTGGATCTCCTTGCAGTCCAAGAGACTCTCAAGAGTCTTCTCCAACACCACAGTTCAAAAGCATCAATTCTTCGGTGCTCAGCCTTCTTCACAGTCCAGCTCTCACATCCATACATGACCACAGGAAAGACCATAGCCTTGACTAGGCAAACCTTTGTTGGCAAAGTGATGTCTCTGCTTTTGAATATGCGATCTAGGTTGGTCATAACTTTCCTTCCAAGGAGTAAGCGTCTTTTAATTTCATGGCTGCAGTCACCATCTGCAGTGATTTTGGAGCCCAGAAAAATAAAGTCTGACACTGTTTCCACTGTTTCCCCATCTATTTCCCATGTAGTGATGGGACCAGATGCCATGATCTTCGTTTTCTGAATGTTGACCTTTAAGCCAACCTTTTCACTCTCCACTTTCACTTTCATCAAGAGGCTTTTTAGTTCCTCTTCACTCTCTGCCATAAGGGTGGTGTCATCTGCATATCTGAGGTTATTGATATTTCTCCCAGCAATCTTGATTCCAACTTGTGTTTCTTCCAGTCCAGCATTTCTCATGATGTACACTGCATATAAGTTAAATAAACAGGGTAACAATATACAGCCTTGACGTACTCCTTTTCCTATTTGGAACCAGTCTGTTGTTCCATGACCAGTTCTAACTGTTGCTTCCTGACCTGCATACAAATTTCTCAAGAGGCAGATCAGGTGGTCTGGTATTCCCATCTCTTTCAGAATTTCCCACAGTTTATTGTGGTCCACACAGTCAAACACCAATACAGTATACTAATGCATATATATGAAATTTATATTCATAAATTTCATACAGGTAACAATAACCCTGTATATGAGACAGCAAAAGAGACACAGATGTATAGAACAGTCTTTTGGACTCTGTGGGAGAGGGCGAGGGTGGGACGATTTGGGAGAATAGCATTGAAATATGTATAATATCATATATGAAATGAATTGCCAGTCCAGGTTCGATGCACCATACTGGATGCTTGGGGCTGGTGCACTGGGACGACCCAGAGGGATGGTACGGTGAGGGAGGAGGGAGGAGTGTTCAGGATGGGGAATACGTGTATACCTGTGGCAGATTCATGTTGATATATGGCAAAACCAATACAATATTGTAAAGTTAAAAAATAAAATAAAATTAGTTTGCTAGAAAAAATAAATAAATAAAAGTAATGAAACTTAAAAAAAAAAAAAAGAATTACTCTCTAGAGCAGTGGGAACCCTAAGTGGGCAATATTTCAAAAGTGTTGTGGCACAGAAACACTCAATTTCCTGCTCACTGAGGGCAGTCTTGTGAAGACTGTACCTTTAACCTGTGAAGCTTACTACCTGACTCTGGATAGTAAGCATCAAAATTTCACTGTGGTCAAGATAACTGGAAACATATCCACATAAAATTTTACATGAATGTTCATAAGCAGTTGTACATAAAATAGCCCCAAGTTGGAAAAAAAAATCCATCTGCAATGAAAAAAAAAAAAAAAACTACAAAGAATAAAGAATACATCCATTCAATGTAATGTGACCAGTTAGCAAAAAAATAATAATAATAATAATTGATACATGGAACAAATTAGCAAATCTCAAAGACATTATACTAAATAAAACAAGCCAGACACAAAAAAGTAACATTGTATGATTCCATTTGCATAAATTCTATTCACAGAAAAATAGATCATTCATTGCCGGGAGCTAGAAATGGCTTTATATTTGTTTATAAAAAGGACTGAGGGGATTTTCTGGAGTGATGGAAATATTTTATGTCATGACTGCTAATTTAAAATGTATATTTGTTTTGTTAAAGGATGATCTTTTCCCCTGTTTTACTAAGATTATAAAACCAAAAAATGCATATTGAATTTTATCCAGTGCTTTATGGCAGTTATTGTAAAATCCTTTGATTTTCTACTTTTGGTGAAAATTACTTTGTTATATTATTTTAGTTGATTGTTTACTTATCCTTGTCTACATTTCCAAATAAATCCTATTTACTATTATTCTATCAATATTCTGTAAGATTAAGTTTGGGAAAATGTTTTTTAGTTCCTACACATCTTTATTCTATAATTTATTTTTCTATAATTTCTTAAAGATTCAGGATGCAGGACAATTCCATAGTCATGAAAATGTCAGATCTTTATTTTGTTCTCAGTGTTCTAGAAACACAGGTAATATTGGATCTTTGAGGATTTGAAAGAATTTGCCTATGAAAGTTTTGCAACTCAGACTCAGTTGGTAAGAGGAGAGGTTTAGAAATTGTGGTCTTCTTGGGAACCAACTTATCACTGCTGATTTTGAGAGATCAGAATCAAACTTGTTGAATTCATTGGGTATTCTCCTTCTCTGGACAAGTTGAAAGAGGCTGAATGATAGAGCTTTTATATAATCTCCTTTTTTGATTTATTCAGCTAATTGTTATTCAGATACCTTTCTTATTAACAATCATTTTAGTCATATGGCTTCAAAGAACCTTTTCTCTCAGAGACATGGGCACAATAGGACCTGGGTCATCACCACAGGGGTGGTCCACAAACATGATCCCTGAAGAGAAACCAAAGATTTCAGGGTGCAAATGCTCCACTAGCAAGGAACATACAAATTCTGAACCATGGGATTGAGCCTAGATGGCCAAGGAAAGAACTTACCTGTGTGCCAGCTAAAGATGTGTTGGAGCAGATGGGACATCAGAGAATCAGAACTTAGGAGAATACAGCACAGGTCCAATAGGATAAAAAGAAAATGCAGAGATTAACAAAGTTCTGCTCAGGCCATAGCTTACAAATACAAAGTGCTAGTCACTGAGTTTACTGTATATTTGCCTCATGATAGGTCAAATTCTGGGCCTTAGTATAGAAGGCTGCACATAATATCAATGAAAAATAGTACTTACAAAATGAAAATTCTGCAGAGCATTCAAAGGTAGTGATTGATGATCATGAATACACTTAGAATCCAAAGACTGGATTCAGAGAATCCAGAGAATGAGTTGGGTTTTCTGGGTTTTTTTGTTTTTTACTTTTTCTTCGTATTGATTTTCTGTCTATTCAGTATCCTCTTGAATGGAAAACCAGAAGCTCTTTCTTACTTGGGTTCCCTCCCTCCTTCCCACCCTACCTACTTTCTGGGCAGCTTCCACACTTCGTCTTGGTTCAGGCTCTAATATTCCATGCTGTGGAATCTCTTAAACATATTTGCATGAGTCTTGAGACCATCAGACTCTCGGTCTATTTTAGAAGGGCACCATTCTTCAATGTTGAGCACATATAAGATAAAGCTCAATGTTTCTAAAATTGATTGCCTTCAGTAAAAGATAAATTGACATATAAAAAAATTTTGAATTTATTTGAGCATTCATCCATTGAAATTGTTGTTATTTTTGAGTCACTAAGTCATATATGACTCTTTTGTGACCCCGTGGACTGTATGTAGCTCACCAGGTTTCTTTGTCCATGGGATTTTTCCAAGCAAGAACACTGCAATGGGCTGCCATTTCATCCTCCAGGAGATCTTCCTGGACAGGGGTCAAACCCATGTTTCCTGAATCTCTTGCATTGGCAGGCAGATTCTTTACCACTGATCTACCAGGTGATTGGTTTTTGACTCATTGTTTAGGCCATCAGTCAGTCATGTCCAACTCTTTTGCAACCCCATGGACTGTAGACCATCAGGCTCCTCTGTCCATAGGATTTCCCAAGCAAGAATACTAGAGTGAGTTGTCATATCCTCCAGAGGATCTTCCCAACCTAGGGATCAAACTCGCATCTCCTGCATTGGTAGATGGATTCTTTACCACTGGGCCATCTGGAAAGCCTTCCATTGAAAATGAGAAGAACAAAACGTAAAGTAGTGAGAAGCCAGGGAAAAGACAGAAAAAGTCCAAAGCAAAAAAAAAAGGAAATTATTTGGTTATAGTTTAAAGCCTAGTTGGTTGTTTGTGATTGGTTTTCCTTAGTGGTTTTGATTTTGTAAACTTAAAATGTCTACAGTCTTGAATTTCAGTTTGCTTACATAGACCATCCTGGTATTAGAGTCCCCTTAGTCTAATGGCCTCCTTGTTTCATCAGTTTAACACCTCTCATAGCATAATCTTATTATCTTTTTATCAAAAAGACCTCTGCTTCACTAACAATAAGACGAACAAATACGAAGGCTGAATTTTTCTGCAGTAATAATCATTTCAATTCCTCACCCTACTTTACACTCTTCCAACCTTCTTTTTGTGAAGGCTTGCTACATTCCATTCTTTGAGACATAGTGACTATGATGCAAATTAATTAAATTGAAGGACAAAGCAGAAGAGATTTTTTTTAAAAAAAGAAGACACTGGCACATGCACACATATCTGGTTAGAGTTCACCTTAAAGTACTATGCCACCAACAACTTTAGGTGCAATTTAAAAAGTACACTCACTATCTTCACTCATCCCCATGACAATTGTTAAAAATAAGCATAAAACAAAAGAGCAAGCATATTAGCCATAGTAATGGCATGTTTTCTCAGCTTTTATTACATAATTGGGAAATCTACAGATAAATCCTTTGCAGATTTTAGATTAGCATTAATGAATAGCATTGCTGTTCTGAGTATATATTAAATGTAAAACCATTTTTATCTTCTTCTTAACCCTCCCCAGCACCTTCTCCAACTAAATTGCTGATTTTGTTTAGAGTTTAATAAATATTATTTTGTTTTTTTGCTCTGCAAAAGCCTTCCCTTCCCTTAAACATGCAAGAAATAAATCAGAAACTAAATATTTTGTTCATAGAAATAGTTTGAGAGCAATAGTACATACTACTAAGAAACTCTCTTTATTAGAATCATTACTTTGGTAGTGAGAAAAACATAAAACAAACTGTTGCTGTTATTTCCCTTTGAGTCCCAAGCATTATATGCTTCTTATGCCAAAACACTTCCTCATCCAGCCAATCATGGATTAAAAATATAAAATCCACTAAAAATAAGTAAACTTTAAGGTTGAAATTGGTCAAGCAGTTTGATGATCTCTCACTTATAAATTCTTTTTCTGAGTGCCTCAGGCTTAACACCATGTGTTAACATGAAGGTAGAGAAGAATGAAATTCAAATTCATTTTATGGCAGGACTACTAGTACAATAAAATTTAATGGATACCTTTTAAAGGTTTTGGTATGAGTCATTCTTGAAAAATATTTCAATTTATTTTTCAGACTTCTTTCTAAAAGATAGAGGGAAAACCCACTCTGTCCTCAAAAATCAAAGAAAATAGTTTAATAGGCAGAGTACTTGTTATTTGACCAAAAACCCCACAAATTTCTACCAGAGCCAAGATAGAAAAGATCAATTCAACCTTTTAAAGAAGCAATGACTCAGAAAACCATCACATCAGTACAGGGCCTGCTGCTTAAACTGCCTGGATTTTACAAGAGGCTATTAGGTATACTTAAAGTTGATTGGCTCATAAATTGGAAAAAAAAATCCCTTTGGTTTCTCAACAAAGGGAGATATTTCTGTGAGTTCTAGAAGGCTTTTTCCTGGTCAGGGGAATGAGGAAATTGTACTTCAGTTCTATTTCTTCATCTCCTATTTTACTACTATGTTTGGTTCTTTCTTTTCTTCTTCATCTAGGAAAAAATAATTGGATTTATTACTACAATCCTAATTCTTAAAAGAGATATAAAGCAGTGTTTAATAGATCTTTTATATATATAGGCAGCTCCATTTTGCTGAAGAGGATAGGAAATATTTCTTCCACTTAAGTTTAATGTTCTTGCTGTTATTGTTCAGTCGCTAAGTCATTTCGACTCTTTGTAACCCCATGGACTAGAGCACACCAGGCTTCCCTGTCCTTCACTATCTCCTATCTCCTGGAGTTTGCTCAAATTCATGTCCATTGAGTCAGTGATGCAATACCCTCTAGAATAAACGCAGGAATGAAAGACAGATATCAGGCATTAACTCTGAGTGAGGTGTTTCTTGTTTTTCAGTCACTCCGTCGTGTCTGACTCTTTGCAATCACATAGACAGGAGTATGCCAGGCTTCCCTGTCCTTCACTGTCTCCCAGAATTTGCTCAAACTCATGTCCATTGAGTTGCTGATGCCATTCAACCCTCTCTTCCTCTGTCATCCCCTTCTCATCCTGCCTTCAATCTTTCCCAGCATCAGGTCTTTTCCAATGAGATGGCTCTTCACATCAGATGGCCAAAGTCTTAGAGCTTCAGTTTCAACATCAGTCCCTTCAGGGACTATTTAGGGTTGATGGGATTGATCTCCTTGCAGTCTAAAAGTTTTTTCAAACATCACAGTTCAAAAGCATCAATTCTTCACTGCTCAGCCTTCTTTATGGTGCAACTCTCACATCCATACATGACTACTGGAAAAACCATAGCTTTGACTAAATGGACCTTTGTCAGCAAAGTAATGTGTGCTTTTTAAAATGCTGTCTAGGTTTCTCATGGCTTTCTTCCAAGGAGCAAGCGTCTTTTAACTTCATGGCTGCAGTTACCATCCATAGTGATTTTGGAGCCAAAGAAAATAAAGTCTGTCACTATTTCCATTGTTTCCCCATCTGTTTGCCAAGATGTAATGGGACCAGATGCCATGATCTTAGGTTTTTTTAATATTGAGTTTTACATTAGCTTTTTCACTCTCCTCTTTCACTTTCATCTAGAGGCTCTTTAGTTCTTCTTCACTTTCTGCCATAAGGGTGGTTATCATCAGCATATCTGAGGTTATTGATATTTTTCCCGGGAATCTTGATTCCAGCTTGTGCTTCATCTAGCCTGGCATTTTGCATCTTGATTCCAGCTTGTGCTTCATCTAGCCTGGCATTTTGCATGATGTACTCTACATATACGGGGAAGGCAATGGCACCCCACCCCAGTACTTTTGCCTGGAAAATCCCATGGACGGAGGATCCTGGTAGGCTCCAGTCCATGGGGTCGCTAAGAGTCGGACACGACTGAACGACTTCCCTTTCACTTTTCGTTTTCATGCATTGGAGAAGGAAATGGCAACCCACTCCAGTGTTCTTGCCTGGAGAATCCCAGGGACGGGGGAGCCTGGTGAGCTTCCGTCTGTGGGGTCGCACAGAGTCGGACACGACTGAAGCGACTTAGCAGCAGCACTCTACATATAAGTTAAATAAGCAGGGTTACAATATAAACCCTTGGCGTATTTCTTTCCCAATTTTGAACCAGTCCATTGTTTCATGTCCAGTTCTAACTGTTGCTTCTTGACCTGCATAACAGAATTTGCAGGAGACAGGTAAGATGGAAGTGAAAATGTATATGTATTTCAAATATCTATTGTCACTCTGCTTATTTAACTTATATGGAGAGTACACTATGCAAAATGTCACAAGCTGGAATCCAGATTGCTGGGAGAAATATCAATAACTCCAGATATGCTAATGATGCAACTCTAATGGCAGAAAGCAACGAGGAACTAAGAGTCTCTTGATGAAAGTGAAAGAGTGCAAAAGCTGGCTTAACACTGAACATTCAAGAGAAGATCATGGCATCTAGTTCCATCACTTCATGGCAAATAGATGAGGGAAATGGAAATAGTTTCAGATTTTATTTTCTTGGGCTCCAAAATCACTGTGGACAGTGACTGCAGGCATGAAATCAAAAGACCTTGCTCCTTAGAAGAAAAGCCATAATAAACCTAGACAGCATATTAAAAAGCAGAGACATTACTTTGCCCACAAAGGCCCATGTAGTTAAAACTATGTTTTTTTTCAGTAGTCATGTATGGATGTGAAAGTTAGACCATAAAGAAGGCTAAATGCTGAAAAAGTGATGCTTTCTAACTGTGGTGTTGGAGAGGACTCTTGAGAGTCCCTTGGACTGCAAGGAGATCAAACCAGTCAATCCTAAAGGAAATCAACCCTGAATATTCATTGGAAGGACAGATGCTGAAGCTCCAATACTTTGGCCACCTGATGCAAAGAACTGACTCACTGAAGACTCTGATGCAAGGAAAGATTGAGGGCAAGAGAAGTGGGAACAGAGGATGAGATGGTTGGATGGCCTCACCGACTCAATGGACATGAGTTTGAGCAAACTCCAGGAGATGATGAAGGAAAGGAAAGCCTGGCATGCGGCAGTCCATGGGGTCACAAAGAGTCATATAAAACTTAACGATTGAATAACAACAACAAATCCCAAATACTAGCTCAAAAAAGAGAGAATTTTAGTTAGGGAAACAATACAATTGACCTTTGAACAATGTGGGGGCTAGAGGTGACAACCCCACTCAGTTAACCCACGCGTGACTTTATCGTCTATATCCACCTACCCTCCAGTCTCAATTTTGATAGATAAAAATATACAATATTGTTTTTTTCTTTTCCTCCCCACAACTTTATATGATACTAGTTAGAAAGTCATATATCATGTAGGAAATAGTAAATTTATTATTATAAATAGCACACTACACTCAAAGCAAAACAATTGTTAACCATTTACATAAATAAAGCATATGTCTACTTTGTTTTTCCTTTGTGAAAAGTTTCTTTATTTTTCAGAATATTTGATTATGCAAATACCTTCAGCAACTAGATACTGTAATGAGTCATTTTTGGAGATTGAATAAGGCATTTGGATTGTGATTTGTATTTATATTTGTTTGAGTGTTTGTTTTAAAAAAAGCTAATTTATAGTCTTTATGTTTAGAATCAAAGTTAGAAAAATCCTGAAAAGTTCTACTGAAACAACTGTTGTGTTCCAAAGTGGTTATAAAATGGTCTTCAGAACTGAAGATCTGTACCAGTGACAACAGTAGCCTATTTTCCAAAAAAATCTTTCAGTAAAAGACTACAAAAAATACTAATAGAAAGGAAAATACCTAATTTCCACCCTCTGATGTATTCTTAATCTTCATATAAAGAGCACAAAGATGACTCTTTTTATCACCACAAGAGAATTCTCATCATCTCTCTCATGAGAAGGTAAATGTCAGTTGTACTCACCCCTGAATTGTATATTTTGACTCCCTTTGTTAATCAACACTGAAATTTCTATTGATGTGGTACTATAGAAAAAAAATGGTTAAACTAGGGAAAATATTAGCAAAGTGGAAATCCCTAATATATTTGCCATATGTTTAAATTTCTCACGAGGTACTTATGTGAAATTCACATTGTTTGTTATAATTTACTTTTATGTTCTTGTTTATATTCATCCCCTATTGACCAATTGATATTTCTCAGTCATTGAAAGGCTTTGTTCCTCCTCACACTCAAAACATGAGAAGAAAATAGCCATTCTTATTGCCTTTCTACCCAACAGAACGTATTCCCTTCTTTTTAGACTTCTTGTTACTGCTTGCTAACTTTCTAACTAACTGGCATGTGGCTTTTGATCGCTGTATAACAGGGTTTATGTAAGGGTTAATACTCAGTAGGATAAAGAGTTGAATGCTCACATTTAATTCTAAGGACATGAACTCAGGAATATTATTAATGTTGTTAAATTTGCCATATCCCCAGTTTCTTTGTTTCATGTATAAATCTTTTCAATGATCTCTAAAATCTGTCTTAATACAATGCATTCATTATGTGCTTATTTCCATAATTTGCTTTATGGCTACTGAAATATTGCATGTTTTCAAATACAATAAAATTCAAAAGCATGACTTTTATTATTATCTAAAGCTAGTGAAACAACTACCTTTACAATTCTAATTGCTTATTGTTCCAAATTACACATTCTACATTCTACTTAGGCAGCTAACACTTTACAGGAAATATTAAAGTCAAAATCATAAATTCTTAACTTTTAATATATATGAGTAGTAATAAACTAGTACAAGCATGTACAAGGACAAATCTTGGCTATTTTTTTCCACTGTTCACATCCTCCTATAGCACCTAAGAAACTAAGGTAATCTATCTGAACTTAGTCCCTGTTAAATAATGCATGAAGAAAAATTCTGTATCAGTCTCAAAGAATGAAGCCAAGGTGGAGTGACTATATATAAATGTCTTCAATACCTAGAAATAATTGAATAAAATTTTCTTACTTTTCTTCTCCTTTAGTTCAGATTTATTTGAAAGAGAAATGTGTTGACTAAACTAGGAATTATATAGTGAAAAACATTATGTAAAACATATTCTTCTTATGTTGGTATGTATCACTCATTGCACTGACATTCCCACCAGATGGCAATGTTAGGATTTAAGTTGTTAGAACAGGGACATCCCTGGAGGTTCAGTGGTTAAAGCTCTGTTCTTCCACTCCAGGGGGTGCAGGTTTGATCTCTGGTCAGTGTGTTAAGATCTTACATACTATGTGATGTGCCCCACCCTCACCTTTTTGTAAATATTTAAGTTGTAATTTGACCAATTATAGACATGTGTTTATAGGGAAAATGATTTCTGAATAAACTTGAATATTTCTTAATAAACTTAATTCCAATCCCCCTCTGTTGAATTCACACGTTTACATCATTTTAAAAATAAGTTTGACATTAACTTCAAAGAAAGTGATTGCTGTCATACTAAGGAAATTACTTAATTTCATTGTTACTGATAGTCAGAAAAGCATCTTTTAAACTAATTCTGAAAGCATTATGAAATGCTGAATATAAAATAGGATTTACCTACAGTTTTATAATATTTAATAAAATCAAACCATAGGTGCTATTTAGAGATTTCTTAAGAATATCATAAATAGGGAAACAAGGACAATTCCCTGTGATATTTATATTAATGTCTAGAATATCATTGAAAAAGTGGAATATAAGAAAAAGAGGATTACTTACATTACACAAAATAAAAGTTAAGAATAAACAAAAAGGAAGAGCAGAGAGTAACAGCTGCTCAAGTCTTTGCACTGGCATGCTACTCAAAGTCTATTTCTCTGGCCAGCAGGAAAGTTTCCCAACTAAAAAATAATGTACTTCTTGTTTCTTTGTTTTGAGATTTTTTTAATTCCTTGTATGTATTAAGCAACTTGATCTTTAGATAGGATTACAATTTATACCAATCTTTCTCCAAGCATGGATCTGCAGACTGTGGTTGGTTCATAAACTATGTATGACTGATCAGTGACAAAATCATTTAGAAATTTGCAATAAATATTCATGGCAATTTGACATGGTAATTTTTGTCTACTGAATCTGAGAGTTAAAAATGGAGCATTATTTTGTATTTCTTTTTTTCAGTAATTCATTTTAGTAATTTAATTTTGTATTTTACAAAATTATTAATCCAGAACAGATTAGCAGGGGAAGGGGGTGAAACCAGTCTTTTACTCCAGATGGTCTGAGAGAGACTGGCTTATACCTTACATAGTTATCTTTAGAGTGATTCCAGATCTTTCTTCTTTACAGCTATAACTATGATGCAGAATTTCTTTCTTTTGGATACCACAAATCTTTCCTTTCTGTTGGTCTAATATTGAACAGGTAGTAGATCATATTTTACACTGAAGTCATACAGCTAACAATGAGGTTTTATATTAGCCTGTGCCTTTTTCATTTCCTGGTCACTTAAAATCAAACTTATTGGATATTAAGAGTAGACAGAAGTCACATTAAATTAGGTAATAAACCTAAGATGTAACCATCAAGAAGCATTTATTAAGCATCTACTTAATATTCTACAAAGCATCAACTTAATATTCTACAATTCTCAGTCTTCAAAAGACTTGAAAATCCTGTTTGGGGTTTGGAAACAATAAGAGGCCATGGGTAAGTGACAACTTTTTTGCTGCCACCTCTAAGTGGTGGAGGAATTCAAGCGGAAACCTTCTTTATCTGCATAACCAGGTAATGCCTTTACTTCACATGAATGTGAGTTTGCATATATGACCTCCTGTCCAATGTTAGCATACAGTAGGTGCTCACTACTATTTTTGTTTTATTGTTTGAAAAAAGGAACCTGATCAGGGAATTTTTTAAAGGGGTAAAGAAATTCATATAAGCAAAAAAGGAAAATTCTATATGAAAGATTTTGCATTTGCAAAGATACTCTTCTTTGATACTGTGAAAATTCGTGTAGGAGAACAGAGGTGAATAAATCCCAGCATGAAGATAGAGCTCCACAGGTGACATTTTGTTTACTGTGATCTGTAACCTCTGGTCTCTAATACTAAATTTTCAGCTACCTCTGTGATCAAGCTACCAATGCAGATTTCACTATTTTCCTATCTTTGCAATAAAAACATTTAGACTGATACATTAGAATAAGATTGGACAATTATTCTCATTCTCCTTGAATAAGAAAGGGTAATGATTTTTTTTTTTTTTTCAAAAATAAAACTACTGATGTAAGTGATGACACAAGTAACCTAATCATTTGTTTCCTTCCAGTTAGCTTAACCAAAGTGGAAACTATGAAGTGGAGCATAAATAGTAATCATTATTTCCTGCCTTTCAGCCTTTCCCCGTCCTTCTGCCTGTAAGTCAGCAAAGTTCTAAGGCTTTCTAAACTTTCATCTTTTTCCTAGCTTTGTAACTTGAGCTTGATTGCTCCCTCTCTGCTGTGGAAGAAAACCATATCTGTAATCTTAAAAAAAAAAAAAAAAAAAAAACCTAAAAACTTTAAAATAAAATCTTATTTTAAGTGACTTGGATCATGAAAAAAAAAAGCAAGGTCTAATTTGTTTCTATTTATCCTTCCTTTTCATATTTTTCTCCGATAGAGTCCATCTTTGCACCTGAGTTTATTTCCCATAGGTAAACCAGCCCAGGCATTGGCTCCGTACAAGATTTTCCTTTAAAAGCTAACAGGACCTTCCACTACAAATAGATGCTTGTAATTGGATCTCTCTATTTTACTAATAGTGATTCCAGATGGCTGCTTCTAGAGGAAGTAAGAATTTCTGACTCCAAAATGATGTGGTAACAGAAACCTTCCCCCAACTGCTCTTAAGTGGGAGAACCATACGCTTTAAACTTCTTGATGGATCAAGAAAACTTCTGGTGTTGGGTAGGTTCCTTTGTGGGAGCACTGTAGTTGGGCTCTTGCTAATGCAAAAACCTTCGTGAGAAAAATACTAAATGTATTTTTTCTCTCAGCACCACAAATGATTGTTAACTGTCAATCTTTGTGTATTCATAGATGAATGAATAACATGAAGTTCAAGTCCTGAAGTCAGCACATGGAGCTCTAAAGAAAGTTAGGCAAAGTTACCAAAGACATAAACATGTAACAGCAAAGGAAGTGAGAGGTGGAGATCAAAGCCCTGGTATAAATTTGATACCAGTTCCTGTTATCTCTTAAACTATTGCATAGAAAATACTGCCACCAAGTTTCTCATTTAAGGCTTATAAAAAACATGTAAGGTTGGACATACAGGTATTTTACCCCTATTTTATAGATGAAGAAACAGAGTCTCTGAGAGGTTAGATGACTACTAATGGTGACTAAGCCATGAGTATATATCTATATGTTTCTCTTCTGAGGCTCTTTCCAGAACACCAGGCTGCCTCACTACATTAGAACCAAAGGAGAGATAAACAGCAAAAAAAAAAAAAAAAAAAAAAAACTAGTAAAAACAGTTGTGACCAAATAATAATGAAGTTACATATAGTTTTGTGGGGGGTTTTTTTGCATTAAATTTGGTGGTCTAAAACTTCCTATTATCTATGAAGACCTATTCTGAAAATCCACTGTCTATCTTTTGCTATGACCATAATAATTTGGTTTTTGTAAAAACAGACTCCTACAGTGAGAAGGTACAGCAGTGAGCAGAGAAAAGAAGAGGACCAATAAAGAGAGCATTAAGGAATGGGATCATTATGGTCTACATGTGGATCCCCATAGGGGAATCTTCTGAGAGAATACATAAAGCAAAACAGAATTGTCTCATTAAGGGAAGGGAAACTGAAACATTACACACAAACTCTTGTCTCTTGTTGGCTGAGGGTGGCTCATGAGCCATTAACGGATCTGGGTCCACACTGCTTCATACTGACTAAGCAGGCTCAGGAGAGAGAGAAAGCCCTCACAAAGAGAGAGACATAAAAAGCCACAGTGGACAGTGGCTCCAGAGAAATATGGAAATATGGACAGGGTACCAACAGCATCTGATAAAATGACCTGGGAGGAAATTGACACTAAAGGTTTTGATGACTGCACAAAGAAGTCAGTTTTTCCCCTTGCCTAAACATTTCGCCTTGCCTAAACATTGGTATTCATTGGAATACACATGCATATTGCGTGTGTATATGGTGTGTATGAAAGTAGATTGTTTTAATTTTTCTTTCTTTTCTATTCCTTTCCTGTATTTCTTATAATGTAATGTATTATTTTTGTAGTTCAGAAAATATCCTTCAATCAAAATTATTAATATATTTCATATATATAAACATCATCTAGCATTTAGATCATCTAACATCATCTCTGAACATTTTGTTTACATATCTGTATTTCTTAAAGTAGCATCATTTGAACAAGTTCTACTGCTGTAATTTGTCGAATAAGTCCATATTCATTATGTTTGCCCTGCCTTATTCTTATGAACTTAACCTTTTCTTTTTCAGGACAAACAAATGCATTCATTATTTCTCCTGTAGAAGTTTGTTTTCTTTGCTACTGGGCCTTTAAAAAAACCTTTAAATCATTTTTACAGATATGTAATCACAAGTACATATAGAGTTACAAATATGGGCTCACTAAAGCTTCATATTTGTGTTTTGTTTAAATGATAACTTGTTTAACTTTTCCCCCTCAATATATAAATGAACTAACCACAATGTAATTTATTATTATCCCTTCCATAAACCACAAGGGATCTTAGCTTATTAATTGCATACTTAAATAAAACAATCAAAAGCAGTGTAGTATGATGTCAAGTGCAATGAACTCAATCAGGAACTCAGCTTCCAGTGAAAGCAGCATTAACTCATATAAATGGGATCAGTAGATATGTGATAGCTTACTTCTTAGGGTAATGCTATATAGTGTACTCACCACAGTTTTTTCCTAAGTGCTTTTAACTTCAAGGACATCTAGGAGATAAAGCAGATTTTTTCATAAAATGTGTCGTTCACATAGCATGGTCACATCAGCTTGCAAAATGTTTAGAACTCATGAAATACAGAAGTGCTACCATATTAAACAGGCCATAGCGTGAGCACTAACCATACACTTAGTTTCATTCTGCTAAAACAGTTGCAGGCAATTGTTTCCACATAGGTCTCCATGCCTTATACCATGTAATATAGTCACCATGGTCTCAATTAAATGGAATTGAAAACAGTGCCTGACTACAGGCAACTATTTTTAGGTACTGGTGGAAGTCGTATAAATATAATGATTAATTTATTTTAAAAAATTTATTTTTTACCTTATAATTGTGTAAATTATGCACACACACATGTGCACGCACACACACAGAGGCTTATGGATATCATAGAAACTGAAAAACACTTAAGACAGAGACAGTAAGCAGATGCAACAAAGGAGTAAAAGCCATGATGAAACAGAAACCACAATATGGAAGCAAAATAGATACAAACACAGAGAGAAGCAAAGACAGAAAGGCAAAGTGTCCAGAATGGCAAAATTATATAGAGACTATTAGATCATGTAGGGTTTTTATTGTGTCCAGAGTAAGATTACATTTTTCTTTGTAACTGGATGACTTAAGTGCTGAGATAAGAAATGTCCCTGAGTAACTGATAAACCAATTCATATTATCACCTTAGGAAGAAGCTATTTCTTGAAATCCAAGAGCATTCAATTAATTTAACTGTAGCTGTGAAAAGAAGAGAAGCCAAAAGCAAAGCAGAAAAGGAAAGATATAAGCATCTGAATGCAGAGTTCCAAAGAATAGCAAGAAGAGATAAGAAAGCCTTCCTCAGCAATCAATGCAAAGAAATAGAGGAAAACAACAGAATAAGAAAGACTAGAGATCTCTTCAAGAAAATTAGAGATACCAAGGGAACATTTCATGCAAAGATGGCTCGATAAAGGACAGAAATGGTATGGACCTAACAAAAGCAGAAGATATTAAGAAGAGATGGCAAGAATACACAGAAGAACTGTACAAAACAGATCTTCATGACCCAGATAATCACGATGGTGTGATCACTGACCTAGAGCCAGACATCCTGGAATGTGAAGTCAAGTGGGCCTTAGAAAGCATCACTACGAACAAAGCTAGTGGAGCTGATAGAATTCCAGCTGAGCTATTTCAAATCCTGAAAGATGATGCTATGAAAGTGCTGCACTCAATGTGCCAGCACATTTGGAAAACTCAGCAGTGGCCACAAGACTGGAAAAGGTTAGTTTTCATTCCAATCCCAAAGAAAGGCAATGCCAAAGAATGCTCAGACTACTCACAATTGCACTCATCTCACGTACTAGTAAAGTAATGCTCAAAATTCTCCAAGCCAGGCTTCAGCAATATTTGAACTGTGAACTTCCTGATGTTCAAGCTGGTTTTAGAAAAGGCAGAGGAACCAGAGATCAAATTGCCAACATCTGATGGATCATGGAAAAAGCAAGAGAGTTCCAGAAAAACATCTATTTCTGCTTTATAGACTATGCCAAAGCCTTTGACTGTGTGGATCACAATAAACTGTGGAAAATTCTGAAAGAGATGGGAATACCAGATCACCTGATCTGCCTCTTGAGAAATTTGTATGCAGGTCAGGAAGCAACAGTTAGAACTGGACATGGAACAACAGACTGGTTCCAAATAGGAAAAGGAGTACGTCAAGGCTGTATATTGTCACCCTGTTTATTTAACTTATATGCAGTGTACATCATGAGAAACACTGGGCTGGATGAAGTACAAGCTGGAATCAAGATTGCCAGGATAAATATCAATAACCTCATATGCAGATGACACCACCCTTATGGCAGAAAGTGAAGAAGAACTAAAGTGCCTCTTGATGAAAGTGAAAGTGGAGAGTGAAAAAGTTGGCTTAAAGCTCAACATTCAGAAAACGAAAATCATGGCATTCAGTCCCATCACTTCATGGGAAATAGATGGGGAAACAGTCACTTCATGGGAAATAGATGGGGAAACAGTGGAAACAGTGTCAGACTTTATTTTTCTGGGCTCCAAAATCATTGCAGATGGTGACTGCAGCCATGAAATTAAAAGATGCTTACTCCTTGGAAGGAAAGTTATGACCAACCTAGATAGCATATTCAAAAGCAGAGATATTACTTTGCCAACAAAGGTCCATCTAGTCAAGGCTATGGTTTTTCCAGTGGTCATGTATGGATGTGAGAGCTGGACTGTGAAGAAGGCTGAGCGCCAAAGAATTGATGGTTTTGAACTGAGGTGTTGGAGAAGACCCTTGCAGTCCCTTGGACTGCAAGGAGATCCAACCAGTCCATTCTGAAGGAGATCAGCCCTGGGATTTCTTTGGAAGGAATGATGCTAAAGCTGAAACTCCAGTACTTTGGCCACCTCATGCGAAGAGCTGACTCATTGGAAAAGACTCTGATGATGGGAGGGATTGGGGGCAGGAGGAGAAGGGGACGCCAGAGGATGAGATGGCTGGATGGCATCACTGACTCGATGGACGTGAGTCTGAGTGACCTCCAGGAGTTGGTGATGGACTGGGCAGCCTGGCATGCTGCGATTCATGGGGTTGCAAAGAGTCGGACACGACTGAGTGATTGAACTGAACTGAAGGGTCAGAAAATAAGCCATGTAACTTCCCTAATACGATGAAGAAACACATGAGTATATATGATTTCATTTTATTTTTAAAATATGCATCCCTATGCTAAAATTCAACAAAAGTCCATTTTTCATACTGATTTTTAGATATAAGACTGCACTTACTTGTAGACTTGAGTTGGAAATGTGTGGACTTAACAGGTGGATTTGACCCTTGATTAAATTTTTTGACATCAAAACAAAAAAGTACAAAAGAAGGTATGCCTCTTTTTGTAGAATTGCAATTTTAAGATATGAGTTGTGTTCTAAAAGTTCACAAGATAATATTGTCCCTGAAAATTGAAAGTGTTGGTCGTTCAGTCATGTCCTACTCTGTGAGCTCATGGACTGTAGCCTGCCAAAAATTCTCCAGGCAAGAATCCTGGAATGGGTTGCCATTTCCTTCTCCAGGGGGTCTTCCGAACCCAGGGACTGAACCTGGTCTCCTGCACTGCAGGCAGATTCTTTACTCTCTGAGCTACCAGGGAAGCACCACATGTTGTCCCTCAGTTCAGTTCAGTTCAGTTCAGTTGCTCAGTCGTGTCAGACTCTTTGCGACCCCATGAATCGCAGCACGCCAGGCCTCCCTGTCCATCATCAACTCCCTGAGGTCACTCAGACTCACATCCATTGAGTCAGTGATGCCATCCAGCCATCTCATCCTCTGGCGTCCCCTTCTCCTCCTGCCCTCAATCCCTCCCATCATCAGAGTCTTTTCCAATGAGTCAACTCTTCGCATGAGGTGGACAAAGAACTGGAGTTTCAGCTTTAGCATCAATTCCTTCAAAGAAATCCGAGGGCTGATCTTCTTCAGAATGGAGTAGTTGGATCTCCTTGTAGTCCAAGGGACTCCCAAGAGTCTTCTCCAACACCACAGTTCAAAAGCATCAATTCTTCGGCGCTCAGCTTTCTTCACAGTCCAACTCTCACATCCATACATGACCACTGGAAAAACCATAGCTTTGACTAGACAGACCTTTGTTGGCAAAGTAATGTCTCTGCTTTTGAATATGCTATCTAGGTTGGTCATAACTTTTCTTCCAAGGAGTAAGCGTCTTTTAATTTCATGGCTGTGGTCACCATCTAGTGATATCTAGTGATGTTTTCCCTAGCTAGGTACAAATGTATGCTCCTAAACTTTTGTTTTTTGATAAATGTTCTTTCCTCAGTATTTTGTTGTTGTTGTTGTTTAGTTGCTAAGTAATGTCCAACTCTCTTGCAATCCATGCATTATAGCCCTCCAAGCTCTTCTGTCCATGGGATTTCCCAGGAAAGAATATTGGAGTGGGTTGCCATTTGCTTCTCTAAAGGATCTTCCCAACCCAGGGATCAAACTCACAACTCCTGCATTGGCAGGCTGGTTCTTTACCACTGAACCACCAAGGAAACCATTTTCTCAGTATACAGGTGTAGTTAATGTGCTAATTTTGGTGCAGGAGTTTTGATTTCTGTCTTCATGTCTCTTGAGATTTTCTCTGTTTCTGTATTTAAGGTTCTTTCACTCTCATTATTGATAAATCAGATTCTAATAAATATCTCAATCTCTGGTTTAATGTATTTTAAAAATTTTTTTCTCCTCCCCTCCCCCCGCATCTTTATCTCTTTGTTGTCCTTTTAAAAAAAAAAAAATCAGGTAAAATACAGAATTAGAGAGAAATACTAAACAGAATATTATGTTTACTTCTTGGCTTTGACATTCACATAGTAGAAAGTAATAGCCTTGATACTAACTTATACTGAGAGAGAAGTTTGGAACTTATTCTCACATGTACAGAATGATACACATGTATATTCAACTTGAGGACTTAAAGCAAAGGGTAACAGAAAACCAGATAACAATGATTGCTTTGCTTTCGAAATATAATAAGCAGAAAGGAGAATGTAATGATGGTCTTTTTATTTTCAGAACATCTTTAATACTGTAGAAATAATTTTATGTTTCCTTTTTTACCTCACACATGTTATGAAATACAGGATGTCACTGTCAAAATTCGGAAATGAGTGCTGTGAGGTCACTAAGAAAAGGAGTGGGTGAGCCAGGAATAAAATCGCTTAACACTTCGTATCTCTTTCCTTCCTTTCTTCCTTCCTTCCTTTATGCCTACCATTATAATATTTTTTTCTTAATCTCTGGGAGAACCACTAGTTTTGTTGCAAGAAAAATGAATCCAGATAGAGATGATTGTTCTAATTTAACTCTTTATTATGCTTTAAAAATGAATAGCATTTTCCTTTGTGTAACAGAAACTGATTACAATGATAACAATTGTTTGTATATATTTATTTGGAAAATGTCTTTTGGTTGACTCCTATGAAGTGTTGTTTTTAATTCTGACTCATAATCATACGCGAAAGAAGCTATTATCTAACCCTTGTTCTAATACAATCATCTGAGACTAAGACTAATAAAAAAAGGAAAGAAATTTTCATTGAATTGCTAATACATGCCAAATATTTTCTCAAAGTAAGTTGCTACTTAACTGTTTATTCATGCTATGATAAATGTACTCTTTTTCTCACTTTTCCAGTTCACAAGTTGGAGATTCAGTTGTTCCAGGGATCTGCCTAGCTACTGTCTAAAGGAGTGTGCACAACAATACGATGTCTTCTCGAAAAAGAGGTTTGTTTTTGTTTTTAGTGAATTAAGGCAATTTTTAGTAAATTAAGGCAAATTAAACTGCTCTGATTTTTTTTCCACTTTAACTATATTAAACAGGCCAATCCATTTGACATGGTCTCCCTTACCATTCACTCAAGTCAGAGCTCATGAATTGACAATATTTGTAGCATTTGAGAGCAAATATAAGAAAAGACAGACTGGTCATGAACTTTATTTTAAATCAGAGTAGATAGTTTTATGTCTTTGGACAAAAAAAAAAAAATAATAGCTCTCACATGCTCTTATAAGAACTATGTAGAGGTTGAGTCAAAGTCTTGTTAATTTTTTTCTTTTTTTTTAAAAGGGTTATTTTATTTTATTTTTTATTAAATTAATTTATTTATTTTAATTGGAGGCTAATTACTTTACAATATTGTAGTGGTAATTTTTTTTTCTTTAACCAACTTAGTTTGGATAATCAAGCACTGTTTTCAAAGGTTTATTTTTTATTTTTATTTATGTAATGTTTGCTTGTTATAATTTTACACAACTATTTATAGAACAATTTGGAATAATTAAATCAAAACCAGAGATGAAGTTTCAGATGACTTTAATTTCCCTCTGATTCCCAATTGAAACATGATGTTTTGAGAAAGCAGCCAAATAAGGCACATGTTCTTCTGGGTAGCTGACTTAGAAAATGATCTTAAGAATAGACTAAGAATTTGGTAAAAGAGGAACAAAAGTAGGACATGTATAATCCTAAGAGATGAGATTCTCATTATGTTGCCTTCTCTTTGTCTAATTTTTTTCAATATCTCTTTGACATGAACAATCCTTGTGAATAATTCATCCATATCACTTGAAATTATAGTCAGGTGTACACATTCATTTAATCTGTATTCTGTGAGTATTTCAAGAATAAAGTTAAAATAAGCAGTGTAGCATTGTCAAAGTTTTATTCTTTCAACATTTAAGTCATTATTGAGTACCTTGTTTGTGCTATGGACTGTCAAAAAGACACTGGGAATATGATGGTGTCTTACTAGTCTATTTAAGCTGCTTATAACAAAACCCTACAGACTTAGTGGCTTATAAACAACATAAATTTATTTCTCATAGTCTTGAAAACTGGAAATCCCAAGATTATGTTGCTGGAGGATTCAGTGTCTGGTGAAGACCCTTTTCAAGTTATAGACTGCCGACTTCTCTCTATGCCTTCTCTGTGAAAGGGTGAGCTAGATATCTGGAGCCTTTGTAAAATGTCATTTATTAAATTCATGAAGACTCTACCCTAATCACCTCTCAAAGGCTCTAGTCCCTAATACTTTCACATAGTACATTAAAATTTCAACATATAAATATTCAAATATTCTAACATATACAAATATTCATCCCATAGCAAATGGTGGCTAAAACCAGAATATTCCTCTTTTATAGATTTTACAGCCTAGAGGGAATGATGAACTAATACAATAACAACACAAGTGAATGTAAAAATGTAAATAGAGCAAGTGAAATAAGAAGTGTTATGTGGAAATTTCTATAAAAGAGTAATTTGGCCTTTTTAGAAAGATCAGGGAAGGCTTCCATGAAGAAACTGAAAATGGAGAAAGGTTAAATAGATAAAGAGGGAAGAGTACTGAAGTGGGATGCCATCGCCTTCTCCAAGATCCTTGCAACAATGAAGAAAAAAAAAATCCTGTGGTGACAGAGAACAAGATAAAGAGAAGGTGCAGAAAGTCCCACATGGCTGGAGAACAAAGATAGAGGCAGACTGTGGTGTGAGATCAGAGAAGGCAATGGCACCCCACTCCAGTACTCTTGCCTGGAAAATCCCATGGACAGAGGAGCCTGGTGCGCTGCAGTCCATGGGGTCACCAAGAGTCCGATACGGATAGGACGGAGCGACTTCACTTTCACTTTTCACTTTCATGCATTGGAGAAGGAAAAGGCAACCCACTCCAGTGTTCTTGCCTGAAGAATCCCAGGGACGGCAGGGCCTGGTGGGCTGCCATCTTTGGGGTCGCACAGAGTCGGACACAACTGAAGTGACTTAGCAGCAGCAGTGGTGTGAGATAAGAGTAGAGAGGTAGGCAGGCCAATACCATACAGGGCCTGGTGGGCTGTGAGGAGAAGTTTTGACTTTATCCTAAGAGCAATGGAAAGGTTTGCTTTTTCAAAGATGTTATATTGAACGTGCTTTAAAAAAAATCACTCTCAAAAAATAAAATATAAAAAAAAATAATAAAAAATTAAAAAATCACTCTGGTAAAATCTTCAAGAGTTAATTATAGAGTATCTAGAGTAGTGAAAGGTATACTAGTTAAATGGTGATTATAATTGAGCAAGGAATTTATTACAGTATATCAAATGACTGGTGGTGGTAGAAATGGAGAGAATATGTTGATGGAACTTGGTGACAGGTTGAGTGAGAAACCTGAGGGACAGGCACCTGTCAGGACTGTCAGACTGACTCTGAGTTTTCTGGCTTCTGGAAAAAGGTGGATGCTGAAGCCAATCACTGTGGAAAGGGATACTAGAAGAGGATCAGGGATGAATAGGTAAATTTGGTTTAGGATACATTGATTTTGAGATACATTAAAGGAACAGTCAAGAGATCTCAATAAATATGAGGTATATGACTCTAGAGTTTTGAGGAATAGATTTGTATAGAAATATAAATGTGTAAGTTATCTGCATAAAATGTTCACTGAATCCAGAGTTGCAAGAAAAATTTACTTAGAGGATGAGAAGAGGAGCAAAGATAGGCTTAGAAGTAAATATACCTTCAAAACTTACCATAGATACTTGGGCAAATCACTTCTTTCTTTCTTTCTTATTTCTATTCTTTTTTGAACTTTATTTTCCTTACCTGAAAATAAGTATCTTCCTAGGATTGTTTTTAGATTAATTAAGTCAGCATATGAAGTAGCATGAAATGATGGGACTGGATGACATGATCTTAGTTTTCCAAAATCACTGCATATGGTGATTGCAGCCATGAAATTAAAAGACGCTTACTCCGTGGAAGGAAAGTTATGACCAACTGAGACAGCATATTAAAAAGCAGAGACATTACTTTGTCTGCAAAGGTCCATCTGGTCAAGGCTATGGTTTTTCCGATGGTCATGTATGGATATGAGAATTGGACTATAAAGAAAGCTGGGCACTGAAGAATTGATGCTTTTGAACTGTGGTGTTGGAGAAGACTCTCGAGAGTCCCTTGAACTGCAAGGAGATCCAACCAGTCCTTCCTAAAGGAGATCAGTCCTAGGTGTTCATTGGAAGGACTGATGTTGAAGCTGAAACTCCAATGCTTTGGGCACCTGATATGAAGAGCTGACTCATTTGAAAAGACCCTGATGCTGGGAAAGATTGAAGGCAGGAGGAGAAGGGGACGATAGAGGATGAGATGGTTGGATGACATCAATGACTCAATGGACATGGGCTTGGATGGACTCTGGGAGTTGGTAGACAGGGAGGCCTGATGTGCTCGATTCATGGGGTCACAAAGAGTCGGACACGACTAAGCGACTGAACTGAACTGAACTGATGAAGTAGCATCCATGTGGCTTGTAAATAAAAGTTTAATAAATGGTAGAATGAGGATGCTGTTGATGGCAATTGGTGGTGGCAGTGCTGACTTTATTTCCACTGATCAGATAGTTATGTATAAAAGCAACAAGAACTTTTTGGTTAAAGTGCTAATCCTTTGAGTTAAAATCTTTCTGAAAACTTTTTAGATAGTTCATCAAATGTTTTTAAACAAAGAAAACTGAAAATCATTTAACTTCTCATTGATGACTCAAGATCACCACTTGATTGCTATTTCTTTTTAATGGGCTATCATATTTTCAAAGGTAAAATATTTAAGCCCTAATACTAATTAGGTGATACTAGTGATAAAGAACCCATCTGCCAATGCAAGAGATGTAGGAAATGTGGGTTCAATCCCTGGGTTGGGAAGATGCCCTGGAATAGGAAATGGCAACCCACTCCAGTATTCTTGCCTGGGGAATTTCATGAACAGAGAAGCCTGGAGGCCTATAGTCCATGGGACCGCAAAGTTGGACCCGACTGAGTGACTGAGCATTAATACTATTTAGAACCAAATTTCTATACTAATTTACATATCTTAGCAGCCTTAGTGTTCTGTCATGACCACTCCCTAATGTTTTTCTTTTAATCTGCTTAAAATCAGATAACCAAGTTTATTAGAATTATTAGCTTAAAAAAATGTAGATAAAGTACAACTTAATGGACTCTAGAAAAAGTGCATGGATTTTATGACATTTATTGGGATAGATGAGGAATCATAATTGCTTCCTTCTTGATTGTTTGCTATCTTTCAGATGACTGAGATTGCTGGATGGTATATATATATGTGGGTGGGCCTGTATGTTAATTCACATACATATATTTAATCATTTTTATTAATTACAAATTCTTTTTATTTGAAATTATATGTGGATATATACATTATATATTTAGTTTAATTCACTTCTTTAATACGTTTTTTCACATCTATTAGACTAAACTATCTTCATATATTATCTCAGTTCAAACTCAAGAAGACATGAAACGTTTAACAGAGAAACACACATACATTATATCTATGCCTAGTTTTGTCAATAAAACAAAATTAAAATGCAATTAGAGATGAAAAATGTAGAGCATGGAAAAATATCCTATCCAATATTAAAAGCAATTTTATGATATAATCCCATTTACGAAATGTTAAGGTTATGGGTTGGGGGAAGAAAGTAGGTAGGTATGTGTGTTTTGATAGTGCAGAAAGAGAGTAAGAAACAATTCATCAAAATACCAATGGTAGTTATCCCAGGGTGGTAGAATTTCAGATTCTCCATTTGTTATAATATTAATACTTTTATACTTATTCAGTTTACTTAAGATGTGCAATTTATTTAAGATCAGCAAAACTAGATGAGAAAGCAAAACAAAATTTTAGAAAGAACTATAGATTTATAAGGTGTTTAGTGAGCAAGAGCTGATATTTAGAAATTAATAATCAAATGCTCATTTTTATTATTTAAAGAGGGTCACTCATTATATGTATTTTCTTTTATTGTATATTTTTTCAAAGTAAAACATATGCAAGGTTTAAAATGAAATAGTTTGGAAGGAAAATAAAAATCAACATTATATTTTCTCACTCTCATGACAAGAGGCAACTACTTTATACTTTTTTACATGTTTCTACTGTTTGTTACCTTCAGATCTCTAAACATGTTTTTACTATACTGGTTTATGTATCATGTGGACATCGTCCCATGATAAGCTGGAATTTGATTCTGTCAAAGTATCCCACATTCTCTTTTTCATCTGGCCAGTATTATTATTATAATATATTTTATTTACCTTATTTGTTTTTTTATATATTTAAGTAACTTGCTTAAACCTTTTTTCCTTGTTACATAAACAGGGTGTCTCACATTATGGGATGAAACTATTAATACTGTTACCTATCCTTTGTTCTATTTCCCACATCTACTCCACCTCCCTATCTCTTAATTTTACAATGCCAAGTTTCAAAAGATTTAAATGCATTGTAAATCACATCAATTCTTATGCTTTGTCTATGAAAGAAAGTGAAAGTGAAGTCGCTCAGTCATGTCTGACTCTTTGCAACCCCATGAACTGTAGCCCACCAGGATCCTCCGTCCATGGGATTTTTCAGGCAAGAATACTAGAGTGGGTCACCATCTCCTTCTCCAGGGGATCTTCCCAACCCAGAGATCGAACCGGGGTCCCTCGCATTATAGGCAGACACTTTACCAAGTGAGCCACCAGGGAAATCCAATACTTTGTCTATAGGCTGATTCAAACATAGAAACAAGTGAAAAATGTCAAAGTTCTTAAAGCTTTGTATTAGTTATCTATTGCTGTGTAACAAATTATCACAAACCTAATGAGTAAAATAACACAGTATTGTCTCACAGTTTCTGTGGGTCAGGAGTTTGGGCACAGATTGGGTTCTAGGCTGCCGTCTCTCACGTGGCTACAGTCAAGTTATTAGCCAAGATTCTGGAGATCCAGCTTCCAAGTTCACATGGTTGTTGGTAGCATTCTGTTCCTTGCAGGTTTTAGGGCTGAGAGTCTCGATTTCTTGCCAGGGTTTGACCAATGACCACCCTTAGTTGCTCATGGTAAGGGCCTCTCTGTAGAGCAGCTCACACCATGGCAGCTTACATCATCAAAGTCAGGATGAGAGAGAGAAGGTTAGCAAGTCATACCTTACAATGTTCTATAATGCAACCATGGGAATGACATCCTGTTACTTTTGCCCCTTTGTTATCAGTTAGAAGCAAGTCACAGTACTTGATTCAAGGGGATAGTTTTACACAAGACCATGAGTACTAGAAGGCAAAGATAATTTTGGAGTCTCTTCAAGTTCTTCCACCACAAGCTATAATATATAATTTTGTTCGCTGCAGCATCTACTAACTTGAATACGTCCCTTTGTTTTATAATTTTTTCCAAAGTTTATCATTCTTTTCTCCTTTTGTGTGTTCTATATTTATTCTTCTCCCCAAAATGTGATGTCCAATCAAATTTTGTTTGGGGTTTTGATTTCCAGAGATCTTTCTGGGGACCTCTACTTCCTGCTCCTATTTGGACCAGGCAATCACTAGGCTTGCTGCAGCAAACTAGGCCTGTGTTCACTATTTTTCTATGTCAATTCCATCTTTAACTTTTGCTACAACCCCTCTTCAATCTAGATATCTTCAGTCTATAAGTATTTTTTGGTTGCTACCATGTGACCAGGTACTGTCCTAAGCTCTTGGTATCCAGTAGTGGAAAATGAAAGTAAAGATTCCTGTACTTGTAGAACTTATATTCTTTTAGAGGGAGATGAAAAATATAAAAATAAATAAGAAGACTAAATAGCTTGTCTGATGCTGATAGATATTTTGAAGGAAAATAAAGAAGTAGAAGGATAAGAAGGATAAGGATTATCTGTGCATCAGGAAGTGTTAGAAAGGTAGCCAGATAAATTTTAAATTCAGTGAGTAGAGAAGATCTCTCTGAGAAAAGGATATTTGAACATAGACCTAAAGGAGGTGAGGGAATGAGCCATATGTGTATCTCGGAAAGCTCTCTAAGCAAAGTGACTCATGATACAAGGAGGCCCTACACTGAGGTAATGGTGCTTTGTACCCTTCCACACTGTCATCGCCATCAAAATGATGGGCTCAGGAATTACGGTCTGAGCCAAAGAAACCACTAAGTGTCTTTGTGGGATAATTCTGCCAAATGGAGGTGTTCCATACTAGGATGGGACTTACCCAATCAGATCTTCTAAGGGAGAGTCTGACCATGGCACACACAAAGAATGATTAAAGAGTTGGGTGGTTGAGAGGGAGCCAGCAGAGGCCAGGGGGAAGCAGCACTAGTGTTAAAGTAGAAGCCAAGCAGTGGAGGAGCAAAAAGGTGAAAAATAAGCAGAACGGGGAGAAGCAGAGACAACAGAAATCTGAAACTAGAAGATGCTGAACTCCCAAGTTGCTTATAGTAGAGTAGCTAGGAGAGCATGAAAGTGAAAGTGTTAGTCGCTCAGTCCTGTCCAATTCTTTGCAACCTCATGGACTGTATAGCCCTTGAAAGTGAATTCGCTCAGTCGTGTCCGACTCTTTGCAACCCCATGGACTGTAGCCCACCAGGCTCCTCTGTCCATGGGATTTTCCAGGCAAGAGTACTGGAGCGGGTTGCCATTTCCTTCTCCAGAGGATCTTCCCGACCCAGGGATCGAACCTGGGTTTCCCGCATTGTAGGCAGACGCTTTACCGTCTGAGCCACCAGGCATGAACAGTGCCCAGATCTCCCCAACTTCTGACAGATTTGTTTCCTCTTATTTCTTCTGGGTTTTGCCATAAAGCTCTGTTTTCTGAGGTAACTGAAGCTGTCTACACCTTGCAAATGAAGAGAACCACTAACAACAATGCAGTTCTTTCTGCTTTCCTTAATTGCCTGGGTTCTTTATTCAATTATTACTTTTTCTTTAATGCAATTTAAAAAGCTCAAAACAGATTTGGAGCATATACATTTTCAGCAGCATGAAAGTCAGTCTAACTTGTAACCCTCCACTTGCTTTTTCTATGCTGGGGTATCTAAGAGGTGTTTCCCCCCATTCCCACCAAAGGATTTCTGTAGTCCCTCTATCAAAGTGAATTTTAGTTTTTCAAATTAATTTCCCAGGCTCTTGTCTATTCCCTTGTCTGTGCTTTTGGTTGAGGTTGTGGATGTATGATGTCTGTAAATTTCTCCTAAACTCTTAGCAAACATACTTCCCACCCTCTTTCATTTTATTAGTGCCTTGAACCTCAATCCATGAGGGCAACTGTGGGAGATGAGCATGCACCTCCACCCTGGGCAATTGTCACTGTAACCTCTCTCCTCTCTTTCTCCATTAGAACGTCAGAGCATGCTGATTGTGAATTTTCTACTCCAGGAAACTAATGTACTTATAATATCCTGCAGCACAAATTAGACCGATGAGTGTATGACTGCTGCACTTTAAATAGTCCATTGCTTAAAGACAGGAGCAATTACTGATTGCCAGCTGTTAAGCAATGCTTTTACATTTGTACATTTAAATTGTTCCTTGTTCCAGTGGGATAAGTAAAATAAAATATCATTTCTTTTCCTGTTTTCTTTCTGGTAAATTTTTAGCTTTCATGTTACAATAGTTGAGGAATAAGTTCACCCAATAAAATGTGCTTAAGTGTGGTAATTCAGCAGAAACGTGCATGTTAGTTACTGAAGCTGGCTTTGAGCTGTCCACATTTTTCCTCATGAAAAGAACTGAATAAAATTACGATAATAGATTATAATGCATACCACAATTATTCTGCTAAGCTTACCCTCTGAAGTGCAAAAATGTCTATGAAATTTTAAAATATTTGAGTAATTTTTTACTCATTTTGGAGGATTCTCTCACCCATGGTTTCTTTTTTTAAAAAAAGAATTTGGGTGATTATAAAGCAGCTTTTGTACTCATAAATTTCTTGATCTGTTAGTATTATATTGTTAAAACTCTTGTTGCTGCTACTTTATGCCTTTGATTTTTGGTAGTGATGGAATGACTTCCCTTTTTGTTAATCCAAAATCTTGAATTCTCCAGAATTAACTTAAATCATTATTTCCATAGTTGTAGAATTTCTATTGTTATAGACAGTGTCCTTGAAATTATATCAACTCACTATGTGAGAATTATTGGCTCACAGGGAAGAAATTCTGTAGGGACCAAAGCCATATCCCAAGGATTATAAACCCTATTTTCATGTAGGCATATTTGAAGAAGTGGATAGGCAGAGGACTAAGAGAACAGATGATAGATGGTCTAAATGAAGCTGAGTGCTTTAGTGTGATAGATTAATAATATAAAACTATCTGTGTTTGTTGAATCAATTGATTAGATCCCCCTGGCAATGCATTGAAAGTTTCTGATTAAATATTTGCATGGGTCACTAAGTTTTGCACAATGGATAAAAACCGTTTTACAGAACTTCCTCTAACTTCAACATGTCATCTTACAAGCATGAAGTGGTGGGGCAAAAATATCTGATGGTCCCACGCAAATCTCAATCACACCCATGGATGACAACCCCAAGTGCGGGTCCCATAGAGAGTGGCCAATAGCCTTTTTGGCTTCCTTGGTAGCTTGGACAGTAAAACGTCTGCCTACAATGCGGGTGACCTGGGTTTGATCCCAGGGTCAGGAAGGTCCCCTGGAGAAGGAAATGGCAACCCCTCCAGTATTCATGCCTGGAAAATCCCATGGGCTGAGCAGCCTGGTGGGCTACAGTCCATGGGGTCACAAAGAGTCTGACATGACTGAGCAACTTCTTCTTACTAAGGAAACACGTATTTAATACTGTTGGAATACCCAGGTTCTACTGACTATTTGTTCTAGAAAGTGCTTAACAACTATTTTTAAGTGAAGAAATGTCTGATTCTATGAGCTTATATGAAGCAGTCAATTACACAGGCACCTGCAGAAATAGAGAAGGTATTCATAAAGGCAAGACAGAAATAGAGATAAAGGTTGGATGTACTGATAGAAGCAGCAGCCTCAGAAAGCTTCCCAGAATTTTGCCTGATTAGCATTTTACTTGTTCTGTATAAGCAATGTTGAGAGAAAGGTGAGGTGAAATGTTCAGATCAGAAGAGACCATGTGAGCAAAGGTCCAGAGTAAAAGGAACTCTAGTATTTTAAAACTACATAGTCTATTCACTAAGAATAAGAACTTCCCTCTCTATTATATTACACCTTTCATATTATCTTAACTTCAAGTTATTTTCAGGGACTCAGACAACACACAGAGAAAAATACATTGATTTGAACCTAAAATTTACAGATAATTCTGCCTTAAAAAATCCTTTAACATATACACACTACTGTACATAAAATAAGTAACTAATAAGGACCTGCTGTATAACACAGGGAACTCAACTCAATACTCTGTAGTGGCATATATGGGAAAAGAATCTAAAAAGAGTGGGTATATGTATATGTATACACCTGAAACTAACACATTTAAATCAATTATATGCCAATAAAAAGTATTTTTAAAATACATGCCCATACAGGAGACTATATCCAATGTTCTGTGGTAAACCATAATGGAAAAGAATATGAATGCATATATATATATATATATATATATATATATATATATATATAACTGAATCACTTTTAGTACAGTAGAAATTAACATTGTGAATCAACTATATTTCAGTAAAATTATTTTTTTAATGTGAAAAATTCCTTTGATTTATAACTGAAAATTTTTTAATCTGAAAAAGTTTATTTCTTGATCACTGCCCCCGAATCCACCACAGCCAGGCCCCCCTTCAGTGCACACTTCTCTTGATCTTGTGTACCTACTTTTGTGGTAACAGAAAACACTTTACAGTCAATTTTCTCCTTTAGTTTTACCAATCCTTGATGACACTGCTAGATATTTGAGACAAGGTTTTTTGGCTTTTTTTTTTTTTTAATTTACTGCTGCTGCTGCTAAGTCGCTGCAATCGTGTCAGACCCTGTGCGACCCCATAGACGGCAGCTCACCAGGCTCCCCCGTCCCTGGGATTCTCCAGGCAAGAACACTGGAGTGGGTTGCCATTTCCTTCTCCAATGCATGAAAGTGAAAAGTGAAAGTGAAGTCTTTCAGTCGTGTCCGACTCTTAGCGACCCCATGGACTGCAGCCTACCAGGCTCCTCCGTACTAGAGCTCATAAAAAGATCACCCCACCTATGTGAATTCAAAGGTTTGTAGAAAAAAATATCTGAGTGACTGGGCAAAATTTTAATAGTGCCTGGAGAAAATAAAACTTTGTTATGTTGAAATAAGAGCAGATACCAAGTAAAGAAATAGTGCATAATATAAACTGCTAAATAATTTGAAATGCACTTGGTAGTTAACAAGGTAAGAAAGGCTTTTAATATTTTTAAATGGGTGGTTGAATGGAAGAGGAGAAGAGAATTCTTTTATAATGTTGATGCATGAAATCTATATATTAATAATATCTCTGATCTAGCCCACAAAACTTCTAGAGATATTAGAATATGGTCAATATTTTCTCAATTTATAAAGTAATAATTTAGCAACACAAATGACACAAGGTCAACCCAACTGTGACATGAAAATGGAAACCAGAATTGCATATTCAAATTTACTACGAATTTTCTTATATTTATATTGTTCCCACTCCCACATTTTAAATCAGTACCAATATACCGAATTAGAATAATTAAGAATGATCACCTGAAAGACTGTTCTTCCTTATTCACTAATTATATTGCATCTTTCCAGTTTTGTTAAGATACAATTGATGTATAACATTGTGTTCGTTTGAGGTGCACAGCATAATTATTTGATATATTTATATATTGGGAAATGGTTTGGATACTATCCCTCACTGGGCATAACTACAAGTTTTTTATGTGATGAAAAATTTTAAAATCTATTCTCTTAGCAACTTTCAAATGTACAACAGTATAATCTGAGGGGTGCAAAGAATCGGACACGAATGAGCACCTGAGCACACAGCACACATTGTTAACTAGAGTGACCATGCTCTTCATTCCCAGAAATTATTCATCTTATGACTGGACGATTGTACCATTTGACCACCTTACAATAATTTCCCCCACTCCCCCATCCCCTACCTGGCAACCAACAATTTATTCTCTATTTCTATGAGTTTGTTTACGATTCTGCATTTAAGTTAGTGACACAGTAATTGTCTTTTTTTTTAGACTGATTTCACTTAGCAAAATACCCTCAAAATTCATTCATTTTGACACAAATGGCAAGATTTCCATCTTTTTGTATGGCTGGCTAATATTCCATTATATGTATATTCTGCATTTTCCTTCTTCATTCATCAACTTTAGAACAGATAACATTGTATATTTCTATACCTTGCCTATTGTGATAAACATGGGAGTGCAGATATTTAAGATAGTGATTTTGTTTCCTTAATACACACACACACACACACACACACACACTGAGAAGTGGAATTGCAGAATCTTACAGTAGTTCTATTTTTAATATTTTAAGGAACTTCCATACTGGCTGCATCAATTTACACTCCCACCAACAGTGCACAAGCGTTTCCCTTTTCCTACATCTGTGCCAACACATGTTATCAGTTATCTTTTTGATGATGGTCATTTAACAGATATGAAGTAGTATCTCATGGTAATTTTGATTTGCATTTCCCTGATGATTAGTGATGTTGAGCACCTTTTCTAGTATCTGTTGGCATACTTATCTAATATTTGTATGTCTTCTTGGAGAAATGTCTATTTAGATCTTCTGCGCATCTTTAGGTCAGATTGTTCTTGGGTATTTTTTGTTGGGTTGTATGAGTTCTGTATATATTTTGGATGTTAATCCCTTATCAGATATGTAATTTCCAGATATGTTTCCATTTCTGTAGGTCACTTTTTCCTTTTATTAGTAGTTTCTTTTGTTGTGCAGAAGCTTTTTAGATCAATATAGTACTACGTATTTATTTTGCTTTTATTGCCTTACTTTTGGAATCAAATGCCAAAAAAAAAAAAAAAAAAAAATCATTGCCAAGGAGTTTTTCCACCACCATTTACTGAAGATACTATCCTTTCTTCAATGTATATTCTTGGCTCCCTTGTCATAAATTAGTTGACTATGTATGCATGGATTTACTTCTGGGACCTGTGTTCTGTTTCCTTGATCTCGTTGTATGTTTTTATGTCAAATACTATTTTGATTACTCTAGCTTTGTAATATAATTTGAAGTTAGTGAGGGTGATACCTCCAGCTTTGTTTTCTTTCTCGTAATTATATCAATTTATATATATGATAAATTATATCATATTGTGCAATTTATTAAATAGTAGAATTAGTGAGACTATATTTTACTTTATGGCTTTTCCCTTTAACATAAGCAATATACAGGCCATCTGATAGAAACAATTTTTTCTTTAAGAAATAATAGATTGGTGTAAGGATAGTCTCTTGGACTTATCAGCATTTCCTATGTAGCAGACTCAATGGAAAAATAAATTAACACCTAGGATATTCTTGAGAAAATGACTCCTGTAATCCTCTATCATAAGGACTCTAGTTTTTAATATTTGATTTTTGTATTTTTTAATATTATAATTGATTTAAAATAATGCATTTTAGAAGATGAAAAGTTACATTTTCATCTTAATTGCCTTACAAATTAGATTTTATTATATGTTGCACACATTAATCTTTTTGAATTATAATAAACCTAAGAGTTAAGACCTTACATTAGTTTTTTTTTTTTTTTTTTTTTTAAATCAGAAAGAAATGGAAAAACTTGTTGGAGGAAACTCAAAAATTTAGTGATGGATCCAAAATTCACAACCAGCTTTACTTGGAAAAAGATCTAAATCCTTTTCATTACATTATAATAAGTTTTAAAAATGAAAAATATGATGTATATATGTTTGAGAAACATTTATCCTAATGAGACTATGGTTGCAAAGAATTTGCTTAAAATTTTAGTGTATGTGTGCTGCATACTCAGTTGTGTCCAACTCTTGGCCACCCCATGGACTTTTACCCACCAGGCTCCTCTGTCCATGGGATTTCCCAGGCAAGAATACTGGAGTGGATTGCCATTTCCTTCTCCAAGGGCTATTCCCAGCCTAGGGATCAAAACTGCATCTTCCCCAAATCCTGCATTGCACATGGATTCTTTACCACTGAGCCACTGCGGAAGCCCAAAATTTTAGTATCAGATCAGATCAGATCAGTCGCTCAGTCGTGTCCGACTCTTTGCGACCCCATGAATCGCAGCACGCCAGGCCTCCCTGTCCATCACCAACTCCCGGAGGTCACTCAGACTCACATCCATCGAGTCAGTGATGCCATCCAGCCATCTCATCCTCTGGTGTCCCCTTCTCCTCCTGCCCCCAGTCCCTCCCAGCATCAGAGTCTTTTCCAATGAGTCAGCTCTTCGCATGAGGTGGCCAAAGTACTGGAGTTTCAGCTTTAGCATCATTCCTTCCAAAGAAATCCCAGGGCTGATCTCTTTCAGAATGGACCGGTTGGATCTAGGGAGTCACAAAAAATATTTTAGTTACTTAGATGAACAAAAAACAGTAGATAGAAAATAAAGCTAGGAAAGAGGCTAGAAGTTTCATTATTTGGAAAAATCAAGGTGTTTCATACTTTCTTAAAGATTAGGACTTTATCCCATAATGATTGCTTCTTGCCCTCAGTTCTCACATTCCAATAGTGAAAGAGGTTTTTCATATGCATTATCTTTGATTCTGCTATATTTGTGTATTACTTACAAGTATATTTACAGGAAGAAAATCTTTTCCTCTTCTCTCTTAAGTTCTGAACCAAAGTAAGCTGACAAATGATAGTTTAACAGAATGAAAGAAACATACTTTATTTAAAATGTTATATATGTACAGGAACTACACAGGAAAAAAATGAAAGTCCCAAAATGCAGTTAGATTTGGGAACTTACATACTATTTTATTTAACAAAGGACAATAAATTATGGAAAGTGATCAAAGGGAAAAAGATTTTGGGCTTCTAAGACTGGTAAATTGTAAGAAAGTAAATATATGGGGAAAGCTAATGGTAGGTTAAGATTACTTAGTAAAGTTTTTTATTCATACTCATCTTGGTTTCATCTTCACCTCTGATGATGTGTTGTTTTCCTATTTTTGTGCAGTTTGTTTTCACACCTTCACAAGTGGAATTTAGTATCTGCTTTTAGGCAGATGGGAGGACAGAGATCTCTTCCTGTGTCTGTTCTCAATTGCCTTTAGCTCAAAATAATCCGTATGATAAAATTGCATCTTTTAGGATAGCATATTCAGATCCCCTTCATAGCTAAGTTTCCACATGAAGTTCAAATACAGTAACATTTTCTTACAAATCTACTCCATCCCTAAATATTAAACTCAGATGATGTTCTTTTTCCAGCTTGACTTTTCAGCATTCACTTCAAGAAACTTTATTATGTTTTTAGTTAAGAAGTCCTTTTTATTTCTGGATTGAAGGCAAAAGTTTGGGTAATAATGACTATGTTCTAAAAGAAAAAGGATTATAATTGAAGGCTTGGTTCACAAACTCTAAACTATTTATATATGTTCCTTTATAGAAAAAGTTTGCCAGCCTTTTGAGATTGGATTCACTCAAATGAGGTTCTCTCTTTGGAATTCAGAATGCACTTCAGAATGTTTAAAAACAGTAATAAACATAAAAACTTACATTAATCTCTCTTTCCTGAACTTAAGTAAAACTTGGCATGCTTTTTGGCATTGGAGTATTTGTGTGTTGTAGTATGAGTATGTATATGTGCATGTGTCTATAAAATATAATTTCACTTTAGTTCTTCACCAGATTTCAGGCTTAAAGAAGGCAGAGAATCCTTTCATAAACTCATTTTATTTACCATGGATGATAATATTTCAATATTAGCCAAGATATTGCTTAATGAATACTATATAAATCAATGCTGAAAGGAAATGGAAATTTTAAATCAATTTTCAATCTTAGACCAAAAAAAAACATATTTAATGATCACGCATATTTTACTTCAAAGTGAAAATTTTTATCTTCAGCTCCTTGGAGCTTAAGAATTCTCAATGAGATGAAAACTACTGTAAGGGGACAGAACTAGAACTGCAGTAAAAAGCCCCCTGAGGAGACCTGACCCTGTCTCTCACCTCTTACACAACCAAGGCAAAGTGGCACATCCTTCTGAACTTCTTTCCCCACGTGGCTTGAAGTGGACAATATCTGAGTTTCCATCAAGCTCTGAAATCTGTGACTAGTAATGGCATCCTGTCCCATCAGTAAGTTGTGTTTCTGGTCATAGGTATTATTATTCAAAGGCATACTAGTTAGATTCCTTTTCTGCAAAATATCAAACTTGTTGACTGTTAACTTCTTGCTATGAGCGAGACGTTATGCCTCAGTGCTTCCTGGTATTCTCACTTAATTTCCAACTTGAGGTAACACCTATTGCTATCGGGGTGGGGTGGGGGCCAGTGAGGAAATGAAACACAAAAGAGGTTAAAGTCATCTGCCCATGTTCATAAAACTATGAAGTATCAAAACTGGGATTGAAACATGATTTTACATTAAAACATAAACTACAGACCCCTGAGTTTATGTATTTTCATATCTTAATGGCTCCCCTGAAAATCTTCTTATTTTATAAATTTGAAGAAATCTCCTTTGAAAGACAAAGACCTTAAGTTTGTCCTGCCTAACATTTCTTCTCTTAATTATCCTTTGACAAGAATCTGGGATGGTAGGAAGGCAGAGGGAATATCAGAAGGGTGCAGCTGTCCTGACAAAAGTATATGGGTACTCGGCAAAAAGGAACTTTGCCTTACTTATTATGTTGCCTGCTGCTGCTGCTAAGTTACTTAAGTCGTATCCAACTCTGTGTGACCCCATAGATGGCAGCCCACCAGGCTCCCCCGTCCCTGGGGTTCTCCAGGCAAGAACACTGGAGTGGATTGCCATTTTCTTCTCCAATGCACGAAAGTGAAAAGTGAACGTGAAGTTGCTCAGTCGTGTCCGACCCTCAGGGACCCCATAGACTGCAGCCTTCCAGGCTCCTCCGTCCATGGGATTTTCCAGGCAAGAGTATTGGAGTGGTGTGCCATTGCCTTCTCCAATTATGTTGTCTAAGACAGACCATATATCCTGCCTTAGTCTGTTCAAATTGCTATAACAAAATACCATAGATTGAGTGGCTTAAAATAGACTGGGGGGCTTAAACAACAAATGTTTATTTCTCACAGTTCTGAAGGTTAAGTCCAAGATCAAGGAACTGCCAGATTTGTTTGCAGATGGCCGTCTTTTCATGATGTCCTCACTTGAAAGACAGAGAGATTTCCTGACTCTCATTCTTTTCTTAATGACACTAATCTCATAATGAGGACTCCACCCACAAGACTTAATCTAATCCTAATTATATTTCAAATGCCCCACCTCCAAATACTATCACCTTAGGGTTTATGGCATCAAAATATGTATTTTGGAGGGACACAAACTTTCAGTCCAAAACATATCCATTTATAATTTTAATAGAATGTTTTTACTAAGAGTTTATCTACTCCATGTCCTTTGGAAAGAACACTCTACCTTGAAGATTAACAAATCTCATAGCTGAACTACTGTGTCTGAAATCCCACTGAAACACATAGTATATCTATGCCCAGCACCTAGCCTCAATGAATCTCTTGAATTACTGCAATTGGCTTTCAGTCTCTTTTTTTCTTTTTTTCAGTGAAATCAAACTACCAAGTTTATATATTTGATGACCTCTTACTTTCTACCTTCCTCCAAAATATATGAAAGAATATATACTTTCATGTGTGTACATATATACATATATATATCTGAATTATATAAAAAGAATTTCACTTTATCTCAATTACCTTTTGAAAGGGAAATCATTCTGTTCTAATTCCCAGTGAAGTGATATGAACAAGTAAGTGGTTTTAGAGTGTGAGGGAGAGGGTAGGAAGAGGAGGTGGGGTGGAGGCCACACCCAATTTGATGCACTTTGAGTAACCAAACAAAGCATCTTGCAGTGAGGCCTCTGCTCCAAAGAAATGCATACATGGATTTATTTTTATGTAAATAGAGCTACCAGTACATACTATAATACTTGGTAAAAAAAAAAAAAAAAAAAGTCAGTGAAAAAAGAGTCCCTTCTAATATTTGTAAATCTCCACACAAACCAATAAAAATTTATTTTCTATATGGAGTCTCAGGCTTGATAATATACAATTAGTTACAGTGATCTTGCTATTTCCCTTTTTCACTGGGCACAGTTTATCTTATCAAGGCAGAGTTTGCCAAGACAACTGAGCAAGTCTAGTGTAGAGCACTTTAATGTGGTTAGGAAGTACCGAACACTGAACAAGTGTCTGTGTCAGGCTCTATGACCTTTCTCAGAGGTCTTTTCTTTGCTTCCTTGAGTCATCACGTTGTCAGGAACTCTCAGAGAAGTATTACCTCTGGTAGAATGAGGTGATATGCCTTAGTGCTAATCTTCAGCCTTTCTTGAATTTAGTATGTCCTACAGCAAGACTTCTCACTTCTCTGCCTATTTCCTCCTGTGAAAACTGTAGTTTTTCTAATGCTGTGCAAGATTACAAGGTGACTAATAATTAATAAGATCAGTTGTCTTTGTGAGTAAAGAATTCTGCAAATGCCAAATTGCACTAAATTGTTGAATAATATAAAGCTTCCAAGTCAAGAGTTAAAGAAAGCAGTCAAAATGCCTAAGGCATTTGTTGTATATTTTCAGAGCCTGAATCAACTCATGGAACCAAAAGTCAGATAAATTAAAAAATAATAATTCCTTACTGCTTTCTAGTCACTGTGGTGAGTTAAATGTATTAGTTTATCAAAACCTCATAACTTCATCACTTCATGGCAAATAGATGGGGAAGCAGTGGAAACAGTGGCTGATTTTATTTTTCTGGGCTCCAAAATCACTGCAGATGGTGATTGCAGCCATGAAATTAAAAGATGCTTACTCCTTGGAAGAAAAGTTATGACCAACTGAGACAGCATATTAAAAAGCAAAAACATTACTTTGTCAACAAAGGTCCGTCTGGTCAAGACTATAGTTTTTCCAGTGGTCATGTATGGATGTGAGAGTTGGACTATAAAGAAAGCTGCTGCTGCTGCTAAGTCACTTCAGTCATGTCTGACTCTGTGCAACCCCATAGACAGCAGCCCAGCAGGCTCCCCCATCCCTGGGATTCTCCAAGCAAGAACACTGGAGTGGGTTGCCATTTCCTTCTCCAATGCATGAAAGTGAAAAGTGAAAGTGAAGTCGCTCAGTTGTATCCAACTCCTAGAGACCCCATGGACTGCAGCCTCCCAGGCTCCTCTGTCCATGGGATTTGCCAGGCAAGAGTACTGGAGTGGGTTGCCATAAAGCACTGAAGAATTGATGCTTTTGAACTGTGGTGTTGGAGAAGACTCTTGAGAGTCCCTTGGACTGCAAGGAGATCCGACCAGTCCCTCCTAAAGGAGATCAGTCCTGGGTGTTCACTGGAAGGACTGATGATGAAGCTGAAACTCCAATACTTTGGCCACCTGATGCGAAGAGTTGACTCATTTGAAGAGACCCTGATGCTGGGAAAGATTGAAGGCAGGAGGAGAAGGGGACGATAGAGGATGAGATGGTTGGATGGCATCACCAACTCAATGGACATGGGTTTGGGTGGACTCTGGAAGTTGATTATGGACAGGGAGGCCTTGTGTGCTGCAGTTCATGGGATTGCAAAGAGTCAGACATAACTGAGCTACTGAATTGAACCGAACTGAACTGAAACCTCATAACAACCTGTGAGGTAAGATTATAGCAATCTATTATCTTTAATTAACAAATGAGGTAATTAATTGGCCTAAGGACACCGATTGATGAATGGTGGCAGGAGAGTTGAACTCAAGACTTCCTAGTTTTAAAATAGTTAAATCATATTCCTTGTAAGGTAATCACTCCATTTGACTTCTGATAATAAGAAAATTTCAATCCAAAGGTCATTTAAAAGTTTAGAATGGGCTCTGAAATAAGAATGCCAGCTGTTAGCTGTGCACTTCTGGGCAAGTTATATTATTTCACCTGTAAAGAGAGGTCAGTACCTGCCTCTTCCCAAAGGGTTGCTGTCAGAAAATCCACATGGAGCACATAAACTAGTGCTCAGTACTTAGGGAGTATTCAAAACATTTTAGGTTCTTTTATCACTTAATGACAGTATCACTTCTAATAATCACATTACCACTTTCAGCTAGAAAGCATGTGTACAAGTACACATTAATTCACAGGTCTTGCTTGACCTATTGGTTCCAACTGGCTGATACAATCAAAATAAAATAGCAATAAGGCAGTAAAGCCTCTAATACAGATAATTTTCAGGCTTGGTTGTAAGATTTATACTTCAGTTGCTATTTCTATCCAAAGCTAATAGTTGAATGAGCTAATAGTTTATTTGTGTGCGTTTTAGGAGAAATGATAAAGCTGAGTGAAGTAAAGGCTCCATTATGCACAGTAAGTATTTGGATTCTGCATGGCCAATGAGTAGGAAAAACCTGGAGTTATTTTAAACCCTCCCTGTAATTCTATCTCTCCATCTTCTGTGTAAGCAGTTAAGAGCTACCAAAACCTTTAATTAACCAAAGAATAGACATAAGAAACCATGCATATTTAAATGTGTTTCCAAATAGCCTATAGAAACTACAAGCAGTGTATGACCTAGCAAAAATACTGCAAATTTCCTAGGTTGGTTCAATGCTAACTCCCCTAACTTTGGGCCTCCAGAAATTCAGATTTAGATAGTCTTATATTTGAATTCTAATCCTGTCATTTAACTAGAGTTGTGACCCTGACTCTGAACATGTCTCTCTAAGCTTCCATTTCCTCATTGGATATGTGTCAGTGATAGTTGTACCTACCTCATGAGTAATCATGACCTTTAAGAAAATCCACGTAATTAGATGAATTACATCCTATGGCATTTTATGTTCTGAATAAGTTTCAGCAATTGTGATGCTCTGACTATTGTTTCTTATTCCACTTGGAATTGAATATGACTACAATTTTAGCCTGTTTTTAGATTCTGCATAATTTAAAAAGGTTAAAAAGGAAACAAACCATGTTCTATGAAAGTTAAAACACTTTAGAAGAGTAAGAAGATGTGCCTTTTATTTGCAGAATCTTATATTCCCCATAAATTCCAGGCAATAAAAACCAATTTTTGCATAAAGTCACAAACCTCCTACTAACATTTATGAAGTTACCTATGTGGACATGGCACTGTGCTGGGTACTATAATACAACAATTAATGATGATATAATGCATAAGCAGCATTTTTCAAGGTTTTAAATGTAGTTGTGAACTAATTTGTCTCAGTCTTTGAATCTTATTATAGGAGGGACTTGAGGCTTAGTTTTAATGGATAAGATTACAAGCCAGAAAGCAGCTGAATTCTTCTAATACCCAAATCCAAGTCCAGATTTTAGTCCTTATGTGAGAATATCAGATATTTTATGTGCTTCCTATTTAAGTTGAAAAGTTTACATGTTGAATAAAAGAAACCACATGGAAGAGGCCTTCAAATCTATATCTTCTTACAGTTTCACATAAATGTTCTTTTCTTTTTTTTTAATTAAATTTTATTTTGCTTAACTTTACATATTGTATTGCTTTTGCCATACATCAAGATGGATCCGCCACAAGTATACATGTGTTCCCTATCCTGAACCCTCCTCACTCCTCCCTCCCCATACCATCCCCCTGGGTCGTCCCAGTGGACCAGTCCCAGGCATCCGTTATCAGGCATAGTACCTGGACTGGCGACTCGTTTCAAATGTTCTTTTCTTATACGAAGACTATCCTTTGACTTTATAGAAGTAAATAGCAGTTGCCCTCTCTCTTCAGTTCAGTTGCTCAGTTGTGTCCAACTCTGTGTGCAACCCCATGGAGTGCAGCATGACAGGTTTCCCTGTCCATCAATAAATCCTGGAGCTTGCTCAAACTCATGTCCATCGAGTCGGTGATGCCATTCAACCATCTCATCCTCTGTCATCCCCTTATCCTCCTGCCGTCAATCTTACCCAGCATCAGAGTCTTTTCCAATGAGTCAGTTCTTCTCATCAGGTGGCCAAAGTATTAGAGCTTTGCATCAGTTTCAGCATCAGTCCTTCCAGTGAGTATTCAAAACTAATTTCCTTTGGGATTGACTGGTTTGGTCTTCTTGCAGTCTAAGGGACTCAAGAGGCTTTTCCAACACCACAGATCAAAAGTATCAATTCTTTGGCCATCAGCTTTCTTTACAGTCCAAATCTCACATCCATACTGGCTACTGGAAAAACCATAGCTTTAACTAGATGGACTTTTGTTGGCAAAATTATGCCTCTGCTTTCTAATATGCTGTCTAGGTTGGTCATAGTGTTTCTTCCAAAGAGCAAGTATCTTTTAATTTCATAGCTGCAGTCACATCTGCAGAGATTTTGGAGACCAAGAAAATAAAATCTCTCACTGTTTCCCTTCTTTCTCCATCCTTTTGCTAAGAAGTGAGGGGACCGAATGCCATGATCTTTGTTTTCTGAATGTTGAGTTTTAAGCCAACTTTTTCTTGAAGCCACTCTCTTCTTTCACCTTCATCAAGAGGTCTTTAGTTCTTCTTCACTTTCTGCCATAAGGGTGGTATCATCTGCATATCTGAGGTTATTGATATTTCTCCCAGCAATCTTGATTCCAGCTTATGCTTCATCCAGCCTGGCATTTTGCATGATGTGCTCTGCATTTAAGTTAAATAAGCAGAGTGACAATGTACAGCCTTCACTTACTCCTTGACCAATTTGGAACCAGTCCATTCATTGTTCCATGTCTGGTTCCAACTGTTCCCATTTTAACCTGCATACAGATTTCTCAGGAGGCAGGTAAGGTAGTCTAGTATTCCCATCCTTTTAAGAATTTTCTGCAGTTGTGATACATATAGTCAAAGACTTTGGCATAGTCAATAAAGCAGAAGTAAATGTTTTTCTGGAATTCTCCTACTTTTTCCATGATCCAGCAGATGTTGGCAATTTGATCTCTGACTCCACTGCTTTTTCCAAATCCAGCTTGAACATCTGGAAGTTCACAGTTCCCATACTGTTGAAGCCCAGCTTAGAGGATTTTGAGCATTGCTTAGCTAACATGTGAAATGAGTACAATTTTGTGGTAGTTTGAACATTCTTTGGCATTACCTTTCTTTGGGATTGGAATGAAGACTGACTTTTCCAGTCTTATAGCCACTGCTGAGTTTTCAAAATTTGATGGCATATTGAGTGCAGCACTTTTACAGCATCATCTTTCAGGATTTGAAATAGCTCAACTGGAATTCCATCATCACCTCCACTAGCTTTGTTTGTAGTGATGTTTCCTAAGGGCCACTTGACTTCTCATTCCAAGATGTCTGGCTCTAGGTGAGTGATCACACCATTGCAGTCATCTGGGTCATGAAGATCTTTTTTGTACAGTTCTTCTGTGCATTCTTGCCACCTCTTCTTAACATCTTCTGCTTCTGTTAGGTCCATACCGCTTCTGTCCTTTATTGTGCCCATTTTGCATGAAATGTTCCCTTGGTATCTCTAATTTTATTGAAGAGATCTCTAGTCTTTCCCATTCTGTTGTTTTCCTCTATTTCTTTGCACTGATCACTGAGGAAGGTGTTCTTATCTCTCCTTGCTATTCTTTGGAACACTGCATTCATATGCATATATCTTTCCTTTTGTCCTTTGCCTTTTGCTTCTCTTCTTTTCTCAGCTATTTGTAAGCCCTCCTCAGACAACCATTTTGCCTTTTTGCATTTCTTTTTTAGGGGGATGGTTTTGATCACTGCCTCCTGTACAATGTCATGAACCTCCATTCATAATTCCTCAGGTACTCTATCAGATCTAATCCCTTGAATCTATTTCTCACTTCCACAGTATAATCATAAGGGATTTGATTTAGATCATACCTGAATGGAGAAGGAAGCCTGGCATGCTGCAGTCCATGGGGTCACAAAGAGTCAGACACTGAGTGAACTGAGTGGTCTAGTGGTTTTCCTATTTTCTTCAATTTAAGTCTGAATTATGCAATCTCAATTTAGCCTTCTCTCATAGCAATTACAAAAGAAATGCTTTGAAAATGTGAAACCCTAGAAAACTATATCAGTATCTGAACCTTCCCAATCTTTGCTTTTCTCTTGATTTGGATTTCTTTTGTCTCTAGAAGAGCACTGTTATTTTGAGAAGAGAGCAGACAATGTAACCTTATCAGAAAGCATACATGTCTGGTCTTCAGCCACAGAGAATTGGATTTAGTTCCAAACCCACTAAGAGGTATGTGACTCTGGTAATCAGATAGCCTCTTTTGCCTTATCCCTATTTTTTATCCTTTGCCTGTTATCTCTAGAGTAAGGATAATACTATCAGTGTCACAAGTTTATTTTTAATGTTATTATAATAGTTGAAATTTAAAACAACAACAAAAAACCACTTTTTTGTCAAATCCATTTTCAAATATGCTATCCATTTTCATCAAAAAAGAATCTGTATAGCTGTACCATATCCAGGAAGCTTTAGCAACAGACTTATGGCCATACTGGAATATTTGATTCATTTTACAGTTTATAACTACTGTAACTATCACATTGGTGATTCTCAAGCTAGACTACATATCACAATCACCCAAGAGCATTAAAAATACTGATTACCAGGCCCCGTCCCTAAATAACCAAACCAAATAACTGGGAATGGGGCCCTTGGCAGTCATTGGCATTTCTTTAAATGTGAAAAAAAAAAAAAAATCCATCTTCCATGTTATCATCTCAACTTCATAGATTTTTAACCTTATTGACAATACCATTTTGAGGCTGAAAGTGTTATTTATTGCATTATTAATGAGGCACTGTCTAAAAGTTGAGTATATTTGAATATATTATAAAGAAATGCAGATTTGACTACATTTGTATTAATAGATTTCAAGGAAATTCAAACATGAAATCTAACAAGAAGTGTTCACAAATCTCAAATTTGATCTATAACATGCTTCAAACTTTCCTCCTAATCATGAAAGTCTATTTTTGTTATTTTCTTTTAACCTTTTGATAAATAAAAATTTTACTACTTCCTTCCATTTGCAGCCTAAATATTCCTCATTCCTGAATTTTGTTTTCTTTCTACAAAGTAGAATAGTAGTATCTATAGAATTGCCTAAATGCAGTTAGATACTCCTGGATTCATCTAAACAAATATACATCAATTTTTTTTTTTTTTTTTTTTTTAGGTATGGCAGTTGTAGTTGTGATTACTTGAGATTTCCCACAATTGTTGCTCCAGCTAAATTATTATTTTTCTTATTTTTGTATTTTTCTACCATGGTTCATAATTAGGAGGACCAAGTTAGTTCAGTGATATACTTCTCGATACATAGGGAAGAAACACCAACTCTGAACCTTAAAATCAGGGTAGGAAGATGCATACAGGTACTAAGGCTTGGGAAAGATGAAGCTTCTTTTCACTACTATTCAAGGCAAAAGGAGAAATTGTTAAGTCTCTCTGCCTCCACTATACCCAATGGCAAGTGACTGCTCATTGAAAACAGTTCACAGTGACAAAATTCATCTGGCTTTGTGAAGCAAAACCTACAAGAGTAAAAGTGCTAGAGAATTGTGTTATTGTTCCCAACCCCCCACCCCCATAAAATAACATAGAGGAGAAATACACAAGGGAAACAGATACATGAATCTGTGGTGACTTTCCCTCATCACAATACAGACACATCCTAGTTAAAGAGAATCTGTGATTTGCTCTCTAATTAGCATTCCAAAGTTTCATAGCTCTGAGAACTCTGAACAGTTTTATCTCTGTCACCTGTGATCTATATTTCTTAATAATTCAATTTACTCATTTTCTTAAGTTAAATTGTTTTGGGGGAAGCATTTAAGAAGTAATGCCTTCATTGAAGAAGTATAAGGTTTAAGCCACCGAAACTAAAGGTATAGCTATTTTGCTAAGTTAATTAGGAATATAATTATATAGTATATATAGCATATAAAATGTTTGATAACATACAAATTCAATTACAAATAAACAGCTTTCACAAACCTGTAAAATATCTTAAGTCAATCTTAAAAACTGTGTTCGGCACCTTTCTTTATTCTCATCCCAATTTGATCCATTTTGAATGAATGGGGAGCATACAGAACCCAAGTCATTTAAAACAAGTCCTCTTTTTCACCACCTATGATTCTGTACCTAATTCATCACCAGAGTCTGTTCATAGATAATCTAGACACATCTGTTCTCTATCTATATCTCCATTCTCACTGCCACACCTCCAGACTGAATTGCTGCAAACATCTGCTAAGTGGTCTACTGATATCCATTCTTACCCTTTCATGCATTTCCCCATTGCATCTAAAGAGACCTGTGCAGTCATTTCAACACAAATCTGAGTTGTTCACTCCTTCCTGAATCCCCTGTCCTCTCAGCCTTGTAATCCTTTCATATACCACTCAACCTTCATGATTGCCCTCACTCTCCCTCCCTATCTTTCTGCATTGCCTTCCCTTACTTACTGAGCCCCAGTCCAGTGTGCCCCTTGGGTTTCTCCCTCGATACCACCCCATAGAACTCTTCTTTCCTCCCCTCAGTCCTAATTTGCTTCTATTTGCCCTTCAGATTTCAGGTTAACTGTCACTCCCCTAGGGAAATGTTTCAGACTCTTTCTGCACAGGTTAACTTCCTGACTACTCTATCTCAGAACAGCATAGATCCTAGCATATATCACAATTGCACTTTTACAGCTGCCACTGACTACTTGATTAATAACCCCTCCACTAGACCGTGTTTGTTCACCATTGTATCTTTGGTACCTTGTAAAAGACTAGATCTCTATAAAGCACTCAATATAGTATACATTAACTGAACGAATCAATGAATCAAAAGGCTCAATCTGTACATATATGAAGCAATAAAAAGAAGTCCCACAATTAGGGCACACCTAAGTTTCTATAAATGTTAATGAAAAAGTATCATTCAGACAGGCAGCTACTACATAGATTGCAGTAATCTCTCATTTCCTGCTTAATAGGAAACTGTGGTTCTTGTGAAGGAAAAAAAAACCCAATTGTGAAAGATGGCAAAATGCCAAATGGGTTACAATCCAAAAGACTCTAAGGTAATATAATCTAAATTCCAAGGTTGGCCAAACTAATTTCTAAATGTACATCTTATATTTGGAAAAAAAATAAAAGTGCTTAACACTTAACCCTAAATATGTGTGAAATTGGTCAGGAATCTCAAGTATCAAAGGTCAACTATGTACTTTCCCAATTAATTTGTCTTTTCAAAAAGCTTTTTATTGAAGTGTGGTTGATTTACAGTGTTATGTTAATTTTAACAGCAAGTGGATCAGTTATACGTATACATATATCCACACTTTTTAAAATTGTTTTCCCATATAGGCCATTCTAGAGTATTGAGTAGAGTTCCCTGTGCTATATACACTAAGTCCTTGCATGAATGCTGCGGTCACTTCAGCCATGTCCAGCTGTCTGCGACGCTATGGACAGTACTGCTCCAGCTCTCCTCTGCCTGTGGGATTCTCCAGGTAAGAATACTGGAATGGGTTGCCACTTCCTCCTCAAGGGGATGTTCCTGACCCAGGGATAGCACCCGTGTCTCCTGCATCTCCTGCATTGGCAAGTGGGCTCTTTACCACTAGTGCCACCTGGGAAACCCACAGTAGGTCCTTATTAGTTATCAATTTTATATATAGTAATATGTATTTGTCACTCCCAATCTCCCTCCCCAACTTACCCACTGGTAACCATAAATTTGTTTTCTACATCTGTGACTCTGTTTTTCTTTTTTAAATAAGTTCATTTCTACCCTTTTTTAGATTCCACATATAAGCAATATCATATAATATTCACCTTTCTCTGTCTGACTATACTCAGTATGAAAATCTTTAGGTACAGCCATGTTGCTACAAATGGAATTGTTTTGTTCTTTTTGTGGTTGAATAATATTTCACTGCATATATGCAGCACATCTTCTCTATCCTGTCCTCTGTGGATGAGCATTAGGTTGCTTCCATGTCCTGGCTGTTGTAAGTAGTGCTGAGATGAACATTGAGACGCACATGTCTTTTTGAATTATGATTTTCTCCAGATATATGCCCAGGAGTAGGATTGCTGGGTCATATTATAGTTCTATTTTTAGTTTTTTAAGGAACCTTCATATTGTTTTCTATAGCCGCTGTATCAATTTACATTCCCACTAATAGTGCAAGAAGGTTCCCTTTTCTCCATACCTTCTCCAGAATTTATTTTTGGTAGATTTTTTTATGATGGGCATTCTCACTGTCATACAATGATACCTCATTGTAGTTTTGATTTGCATTTCTCTAATAGTGATGTTGAACATCTTTTCATGTATTTTTGGCTATCTGTACATCTTTTTGAGAAAACTCTCTGTTAGATCTTCCACTCATTTTTTGATTGGATTGTTTGTTTTTTTTCATATTAAGCTGCATGAGCTATTTTTATATTTTGCAGATTAATCCCTTGTCAGTTACTTCATTTGCAAATATTTTCTACAGTTATGAAGGTTGTCTTTGTATTTTGTTTATGGTTTCCTTTATTGTGCATAAGTTTTTGTTTAATTAGGTCCCATTTGTTTATTTTTGTTTTTATTTCCATTGCTCTAGGAAACAGATCCAGAAAGATATTACTATGATTTCATCAAAGAGTTTTCTGCCTATGTTTTTCTCCAGGAGTGTTAAAGTATCCAGGCTTACACTTAGAATCTTTAAATCATTCTGAGTTTGTTTTTGTATATGGTGTTAGGGAGTGTTCTAATTTCACTCTTTTATATGTAGCTGTCCATTTTTTCCAGCACTACTTATTAAATAAATTTGCTTTTATGAATCCCAAACTACTATTGGAGCATTAACTTGTAAAATAATTTTAGAAATTAAAATTTTTTAATTTAAATATTTTAGATTTTGGGGTGGGGAATCTCTACTTTGTTAGCCATCTTCAGAGTATTTAGAATTCAACACGAAGCCTAAATCCCTAAGAGTGAAATCATGGAAACATCACAGATCCTGAGTTCTTATTTTTAATTTTGAATATTGAACTTATATTATACACATAATTTAGTTATCTTTTTATCTCCACACTTCACATGCCTCATCAATAAAGTGGAGTAAGGCTAAATTGAATACTGTGTGGAAAATATCTACCATAGTATGAAGGGTACACTGAGTTCCTAAACAATGATAACTCTTGCCCTCATTTTTCTCATCATTTCAACCATGTAAGACCTTTGAAAAGTGTGGAAATCTATATGCCAATTTGTATATGTTCAGTTTCATATCACATTTTATGTCCTTTCCAGGAGATGGATAGAAAAGATCTCTCAACTGAGGATTGGGATGACTTTTTCATCCTAAGTACATTTATTTATAGAAAGATACCAATCAAAAGCACACATGAAAACTGAAAGACATAAAAACCTTTTAAAAAATTAGAGGAAGAAGCACATGTAACTTGTATCATTTTTAGACTGAGGTTCTCTGATGTGTGGCTTGCCTAAGGGAAATAATAAGTGATACCAAAGAATTTGACATAACCTCTTCTACATCTAAAGTGTTCTCTCAAAGACCACCTAGGTGTGGAAATCTGAGTCACATATCCTACTTCTCTGGAAAGAGTAATTTTGAAACCAACAGCTAACTTCCTTCAGTCAGTTAAGGGAGTTGGCCCTTTGGCCATGTAACGTATAATAGAAAGAACAATTCTTTTTCTTTTCAGTAGCATAGTATTTTTTAAAACATAGTTAAAAATCACTTAAACCTTTTACTCAACAATTTCTCTTTTACAAATTAAAGTGAGAATTTGAGGGTTTAAATTTATAAAAAATGAAAGCTTTCTGATGACATTTTATTTCAGCCTTCCAAATAAAGTTTCTGTGTTTAGTCTTAAATAAGATTTTAAAATTGAAGTGTCCACTGTATTGATCCCTTTGTAACAGCAACAACAACAACAAATAACTTAAGTAACTGCAAGTAGAAGTACAGCTTTGAATACAAATCCAAAATAATCACTGAATAAAATCTAAGTTGGAATATAATTGAATTGCTGGCATTTGCCAAAGTCAGCCAGCTGACTCTTAGTCTGAGGTGATGAATAGTATCTCTAAAAATTAAATTTTCTGGCTTAGATCCCCTTACAATTAAAGATGCCCCTCTGTATATAATGATTTCATTCCATAGAAGTGATACCTGCACCAGGAAATGGTTACATTACTACTATGTATTACTGTGATATTATTCAGTAGCATTGCTTAGGAAAGAATATGGACTCTAAACTCAGTTTGCCTGAGTTGAAATGCTGGGTCCGTCCATTACTAACTGTGCGACCCTGGTTAGGTTATATAACATCTCTACTTCTGTTTTTTCATATGTAAAATTGAGATAGCAGTGAAATCTTGTGGGATTGTTAGAGCTTAAATAACAAAGCATGTACTATGTATATTAGTAATAGATGTCAGCTACAACTTGATCATAAAGTCTGGATACATAAATAAATGTTTACTATACAAAATCAACACAATGAAAAAAAAGTGATCAATCAATGAATTAATGCTAAGCTTGACAAGCCAAGGGAAGGACACTTAGAAGAGGTCCCATAGGATGCTGCATCACCTCATTATGTCAGAGTGGTGAGGGACTAAGTGGGTGAAGATTTCCAAATCTGCATTGCTCATGTGGCCATGTGGAACCCATTCCACACTCACAAGATTTTAACTTCCTTGGGTACTTTTTCTGGGGTATACTAAAGATAAAGATTTATTTAGAATAAATCTGAGCTATAATGTATCACAGAGTGCCTTAGACTATTATCTTGAAGTTGCAAATGCTGTGTAACAGATGTAGCTTTGCTGAAGTTTCACACAGCATGCAGATCTATGCAGTGCTCATATGGACTGCCTATGGAACATGCTGTGTAAAATCATTGACCAAATCATAAATAAATGTTATTATGTAAATCTCCTTCATGTTCAGATTTCTGCTACCCAGCCCAGCATAATATACTTAGTAGGCATGTTTGTTCTAATAGTAGTTTATCAGGATTTTGCCCATCACCATCAATGATATCCAGGGGATTTTCCCTTGCACACATGCTAGAAAAACACAGGTGTTGTGGAGATGAGCCTTCTCTTAGGTGTATTTATCAAGGGCAATATGTGAAGTAGATAATTTGTCATTGTTGTTCATAAACTATCAAAAAAAGATGAGAATTAAAAGCCTTTCCTTTCTAAGAGTTTAAATACAGGAATCTTAGCATCTCTTGTTATAAAGTTCAATTCAGTTCAGTTCAGTTCAGCTGCTCAGTCATGTCCGACTCTTTGCAACCCCATGAACCGCAGCACACCAAACCTCCCTGTCCATCACCAACATCCAGAGTCCACCCAGACCCATGTCCATTGAATCTGTGATGCCATCCAACCATCTCATCCTCTGTCATCCCCTTCTCTTCCTGCCCCCAATCTTTCTCAGCATCAGGGTCTTTCAAATGAGTCAGCTCTCCACATCAGGTGGCCAAAGTGTTGGAGCTCAGCTTCAACATCAATCTTTCCAATGAACACCCAGGACTGATCTCCTTTAGGATGGACTGGCTGGATTTCCTTGCAGTCATTGGGACTCTCAAGAATCTTCTCTAACACCACAGTTCAAAAGCATCAATTCTTTGGTGCTCAGCTTTCTTCATAGTCCAACTCTCACATCCATACATGACCACAGGAAAAACCACAGCCTTGACTGCTGCTGCTGCTAAGTTGCTTCAGTCGTTTTGACTCTGTGCGACCCCATAGATGGAAGCCCACTAGGCTCCTCTGTCCCTGGGATTCTCCAGGCAAGAATACTGGAGTGGGTTGCCATTTCCTTCTCCAATACATGAAAGTGAAAAGTGAAAGTGAAGTCACTCAGTCGTGTCCAACCCCTAGCAACCTCATAGACTACAGCCTACCAGGCTCCTCCATCCATGGGATTCTCCAGGCAAGAGTAATGGAGTGGGGTGCCATGGCCTTCTCCATAGCCTTGACTAGATATGTTCATTTTCAAAGCAAGACCAGTTAAGACCAGAGTAATAATAATGGTGAAGAGAAAGTAGAGATTCAGAGCACATGACACTGCCTTGGGAAGGTCAGACTAAGATCTTATGAAAATCTTTTCCAAAATAAAATCCTTGTAGAAGCAGAATTTGAACCCAGATTTATCTAAAAAAATCTTTTCTCCTTCTGCCACAACTTTCTGTCTCTGGAGATAATTTACAGCTCCTCTGTGAAGGAATGATGCTAAAGCTGAAACTCCAGTACTTTGGCCACCTCATGCAAAGAGTTGACTCATTGGAAAAGTCTCTGATGCTGGGAGGGATTGGGGGCAGGAGGAGAAGGGGATGATAGAGGATGAGATGGCTGGATGGCATCACTGACTCGATGGATGTGAGTCTGAGTGAACTCCGGGAGTTGGTGATGGACAGAGAGGCCTGGCGTGCTGCGATTCATGGGGTCGCAAAGAGTCGGACATGACTGAGCGACTAAACTGAACTGAACTGAACTGAGATGGTATGACTCATGCTAAGTGAGGTATTGTCAGTTTTAGCAAATGAAAATACATGATCCTTAGTTAAATTTGCCTAGTTAAATGATGAATAATTGTTTAGAATATGTATGTCCCATGCAATAATTAGGACATACTTGTAGAAAATATTAATATATGGGTATACTGTATTTCATCTGGCAACTCTATATTATATCTGTATATACCTGGTAATATTACTTGTCTATCAATATAGAAGATTATATATAATTTATACATACTATATTAATACATTATATATATATCTATAAAATCTGGAAAATCTACACTCAGAGATTTCATGCATAATAAATATGCAGATATGTTATGTGTATGTATATACATATATTCCTTTTCAAGAAAAACTTACAAAATTTAGAAAAATTTGTAATTTGTTCAAGTTAGTAGCTAATAACTAATCAATTTTGAATTCGAACTCTGGTTTATCATCTCAGATTCTGAGCTGGTGGAGTTTAGACTTCCCTATAAATTGGGCATGCATCCTGTGTGGTAAGTCTCTTCAATCATGTCCCACTCTTTGTGACCCTAAGGGCTGTAACCCACCAGGCTCCTCTGTCCACGGAATTTCCCAGACAAGAACACTGGACTGGATTGCCATGCCCTCCTCCAGGGGATCTTCCCAACCCAAGAATCAAACCCCCATCTCTTATGTCTCCTACATTGGCTTTTGGTGGGTTATTTTACCACTGTCATCACCTGGAAAACCCATAGGTACAGCAAGGGGTACAGAAAAGGAAAAGGAATTATCCATAGGATAAAATTCCCCTAGTCATCATTTTGATTAGGGCTCTAAAACTGCACTCCAAGCTTTCTCTTTTCTTAAATCCAGGAGCACTCTTTGCCCTAACTAATCTACAAGCTTAATTAAATAGAAAAGAATAGGCAGAGTCTCCTTCTCCTGTAAATCCACAAGTTCAGATCCATTCTGTTCAGTCGCTCAGTTGTGTCCAACTCTTTGTGAAACTATGGACTGCAGCATGCCAGGCCTCCCTATCCATCACCAACTCCCTGAGTTTACTCAAATTCATGTCCATTGAGTAGATGATGTCATCCAACCATCTCATCCTCTGTTGTCCCCTTCTCCTCTTACCTTCAATCTTTCCCAGCATCACAGTCTTTTCAAATGAGTCAGTTCTTTGCATCAAGTGGCCAAAGTATTGGAGTTTCAGCTTCATCATCAGTCCTTCCAATGAATATTCGGGACTGATTTCCTTTAGGAAACATTATGCCAATCTTCTTGAATCAAAATTCAGAATACACAGTCTGAAAATAATCTGATAAATGGATAAAATATTGATAATAGTGGTCATTCAGCCCATAATTCCAATCCCTTTCAGTTCAATTCAGTTGCTCTGTCGTGTCCGGCTCTTTGCGACCCCATGTGAGCACACAATACCACGCATTCTTTCATTTGGCTGTATGGCGCTGCAATCAGCCTGCCGTATCCATGGATCTCACATCCATGGATGACTATTTATTGTACCCTGACATTTTAATAAGGAATTGAACCCCAGTGGGTACCAAAATCCATGGATACTGAAGGATGACTGTATTTTCCTTATATTAATATTACTGACTAGTATTATTTATTTATGTTTAGTGGTTTGCATCTTCCATTCATCAGTATCAAGATCCTTTGATTAGATCAAAAGCATTTCAAAGGAGTGTTTTACAAAATATCTATGAATCCTTGAAAATAATAAAGCACCTCCAACTTTAATTCATTTTAATATTTCTATTGGTTATTCAGTTCAGTTCAGTCATGTCCGACTCTTTGTGACGCCATGAATCGCAGCACACCAGGCCTCCCTGTCCATCACCAACTCCTGGAGGTCACTCAGACTCACATCCATCGAGTCAGTGATGCCATCCAGCCATCTCATCCTCTGTCATCCCCTTCTCCTTCTGCCCCCAATCCCTCCCAGCATTAGAGTCTTTTCCAATGAGTCAACTCTTCGCATGAGGTGGCCAAAGTACTGGAGTTTCAGCTTTAGAATCATTCCTTCCAAAGAAATCCCAGGGCTGATCTCCTTCAGAATGGACTGGTTGGATCTCCTTGCAGTCCGAGGGACTCTCAAGAGTCTTCTCCAACACCACAGTTAAAACGCATCAATTCTTCAGAGCTCAGGTTTCTTCACAGTCCAACTCTCACATCCATACACGACCACTGGAAAAACCATAGCCTTGACTAAGCGAACCTTTGTTGGCAAAGTAATGTATCTGGTTTTGAATATGCTATCTAGGTTGGTCATAACTTTTCTTCCAAGGAGTAAGCGTCTTTTAATTTCATGGCTACAGTCACCATCTGCAGTGATTTTGGAGCCCCCAAAAATAAAGTCTGACACTGTTTCCACTGTTTCCCCATCTATTTCCCATGAAGTCATGGGACCGGATGCCATGATCTTCATTTTCTGAATGTTGAGCTTTAAGCCAACTTTTCAGTCTCCTCTTTCACCTTCATCAAGAGGCTTTTTAGTTGCTCTTCACTTTCTGCCATAAGGATGGTGTCGTCTGCATATCTGAGGTTATTGATATTTCTCCTGGCAATCTTGATTCCAGCTTGTGCTTCATCCAGCCCAGTGTTTCTCATGATGTACTCTGCATATAAGTTAAATAAGCAGAGTGACAATATACAACCTTGACACAACTCATTTTCCTATTTGGAACCAGTCTGTTGTTCCATGTCCAGTTCTAACTGTTGCTTCCTGACCTGCATACAAATTTCTCAAGAGGCAGATCAGGTGGTCTGGTATTCCCATCTCTTTCAGAATTTTCCACAGTTTATTGTGATCCACACAGTCAAAGGCTTTGGCATAGTCAATAAAGCAGAAATAGATGTTTTTCTGGAACTCTCTTGCTTTTTCCATGATCCAGTGGATGTTGGCAATTTGATCTCTGGTTCCTTTGTCTTTTCTAAAACCAGCCTAAACATCAGGAAGTTCACAGTTCACGTATTGCTGAAGCCTGGCTTGGAGAATTTTGAGCATTACTTTACTAGCATGTGAGATGAGTGCAATTGTGAGGTAGTTTGAGCATTCTTTGGCATTGCCTTTCTTTGGGATTGGAATGAAAACTGACTTTTTCCAGTCCTGTGGCCACTGCTGAGTTTTCCAAATGTGCTGGCATATTGAGTGCAGCGCTTTCACAGCATCATCTTTCAGGATTTGAAATAGCTCCACTGGAATTCCATCACCTCCACTAGCTTTGTTTGTAGTGATGCTTTCTAAGGCCCACTAGACTTCACATTCCAGGATGTCTGGCTCTAGGTCAGTTGTCACACCATCATGATTATCTGGGTCATGAAGATCTGTTTTGTACAGTTCTTCTGTGTATTCTTGCCATCTCTGCTTAGTATCTTCTGCTTCTGTTAGGTCCATACCATTTCTGTCCTTTATCGAGCCCATCTTTGCATGAAATGTTCCCTTGGTATCTCTAATTTTCTTGAAGAGATCTCTAGTCTTTCCTATTCTGTTGTTTTCCTCTATTTCTTGGCATTGATTGCTGAGGAAGGCTTTCTAATCTCTCCTTGCTATTCTTTGGAACTCTGCATTCAGATGCTTATATCTTTCCTTTTCTTTTTGCTTCTCTTCTTTTCACAGCTATTTGTAAGACCTCCCCAGATTACAAACTAATTAAAAAATTTTCAGAGAGCACTAAAATTCAAGGGAACTCTGAACTAGAGCTTCATATGATGATTCCTCTTTTTGTGTAATAAACCAAACCTGAATACATACATTTTGAGGTTTTGGAGTTTGCTTGTTTATTTGTTTTTCCTGAGCAGAGGTAATATTTTATGTATACCCATCACTCTCTCATCTGATACTTTTCATAACAAATGATCTACCTTGGTAGGATATTGAATCTGGGTTTCTGCAGGAAAGATGATCATACTAATTGGAACAATTGAGCCTCAGTAAGAAATGTTTACCTAGTTATATGACTTGAATAAAATAGCTACCAAAGTTCTATCTAAAATGGATCCTGATTTATAAATGTCCATTTATTAATGGGAAGATACCCTGGAGAAAGAAATGGCAACCCACTCCAGTATTCTTGCCTGGAGAATTCCATGGACAAAGGAATCTGGCAGTCCATGGGGTTGCAAAGAGTCAAACACAGCTGAATGACTATCACTCATTTATTAACAGATTTTTTTTTAAAGCTAAGGTTCATTTCTGACACTAATGTATTTAGTGTTGAATTATAAAAGTAACTACTAAAGGGGATGAATTTTTGTTTTGTTTTGTTTTAATAGTACATGTCATAATTCATTAGCAGGTTTAGAAAACCATTTAGAATAGAAAATATCAGCAGGTATTGTACATAAAATGGCTAAATATTATTTTATGCTCTTTCAATACATGAATCAGAGTCAAAAATATGTGAAAGCCATTATACTAGACTGCTTGACCAAAAAGTATTATCTGATGGATCTGTCCCCTTATAATCTTATCTGATGGGAAAATTTAGCCACTTATTAGAAAATCAGAGTTATGCATACATTAAAGAGTTAAATTTTACTTTTATTCTTGTTTTTGGTAGTTTTGTCCAAAGTTTTTGGTATTTTGTTATTCTCATTTTTGGCAGTTGTGTCCAAAGATAGTTTTGGACAGACATGTATATCCCAGCTGTGGCTATCTCAGTCTCAAATATTGGGAGATCCTTTCATGTGTGAAATTCCTCCCCCTGATGCTGTTTCTGGAGCTGAAGAATTGGCATTTTTTTCTCTATTCAGTATCTGCTATTAAGCTCTCTTCTAGCCCAGACTTCTCTATAGTCTTTCAATATAACCTATTAATAAGAGGCATCTCTCTCAATCTCAGTGTCTGCCCACCCTCAGCTCTCTCCCTCCCATTTATTGCATCTAAAAGCCTAAAATGCTACATGACAGCTTATACCATTTGACTGTTCCAAAAGATCTCTAAGGTGGAAGAGAATGATGGGAAGAACTCCAACTGATTCCATTGACTGCCTACCATATGCTAAGCACATGTACAGATGCTGTGGGGTATAATCCTCAGAATAGGTTTGTGAAGAAAGATATAATTGCCTGCCTATGATAAATCATCACACTGACACCCAGGGAAACAAACTGGGTTAGGCAGATACTGTCCTCACCTCTCACAAACCAACTGAGATGCATAGAACAAAGGCCGCTTGCACAAGTCCCAAGAGAAAAGCAGTGAAAGCAAACCTGAATTCTAGTTTAGTGCTTGCTCTCTTCCCCTGGACTAGAGGGGTGTTTATATACTGTTTGTACAGTTTTGAAGAAATGTCATGAGTCTAGCAGAGTGACTGTATTACAAGAATTTCCTTCTAATAATGCAGTGGCTTTACTAGGTACATATTCGAAGCTTAAAGAAATTTTGCTGCTTAAAAAATTAGGGTGATATGTATTGTCTTCTTAGTCCAACAGTGATAGCAATAATAATAATAATAGATTTTTCTGGAGTATTTTTGCTTTTGTTTTGTTGTTGTTTCATTTTGACTAACATTAAAGGCTAGATGATAGAGCGCTGGGCATTTAAGCTGTTTCTGTAACGACAAAAGTTGATTTGTCTTACTAGCCTTGAAGTGCAAAGTTTTGAGATTCTATACGATTCCATTCTCAGCAGTCTTCAACCTCTAATCAAGTCTGAACTGGGTGAGACTGTCAGATTCTGAGATTTGAATCACAGGCTGTTCTGATGAGGAGAGTGCAAAGCACATAAAATAAATGATATTCCTAAGGAATTCACATTTATGATTGATTATGGATCTCTTAAAGGGCTTTCTAAAGTAGAAAGAAATTCTTGTAATACAGTCACTCTGCCAGACTCATGACATTTCTTCAAAACTTATTCTAGAACACAGTCTAAGCATCTTTATAGACGACCCTAACATTGTAGCATTATTTTAAAGACTTGTTTGGGAAGAGGACTGTAATACCTGGTGACTCTTCGTCATTTTAGGTGACTTCTCTGCTGCCCTTGACATTGTTGACAACCTGTTCTTTAAAGTCTCTCTTTTCCAGGTTTCTAATACTATTTTTCTGGTACATCCACTTGCCTTTTTGACAAGTTCTTCTTAATTGGGTCTTTTTCCTTCTACTTTCTAACTCTGGATATCAAAACCTAGTCTTTGCCCTCTCTGTTCATTTTACTTTATTTTCATATTCTCAGAAAATTAACCTCTTTCTCAATCTAGCAGTTTTCTCACTTTTTTTCCCCTCTAAATTACTCCTGGAAGGAACAGTGAATTAATGCAGCTTCTTTCTATCCCATGTTTTACCTTCAAATGTTATCTTTTTCTGTTTCATAACATTTTATTGAAAATGTGCATTACAATTTTTTTGGAATTATAAATATTTTAAAACATATTCACCAATTTCGGAATATGCTCCCCAAAACTGTCTCACTATATCTTGTGGCTTTATGTACTCCCTGGCCCCTTGCCATGGGCTCTTAGAACAGATGTACAATCTAAAAGGCTTTGTCTGAAATAATTTTTATCTCCAGCCCTGACCCACATCGCAAATCCAGCCAAAACTCTGTCTGGTCAGGATTTTACTTAGCAATTATGGCATATACCTGACATGCAACATGTTTAAAGCCAAACATATCACCTTTTCTTCTAAACTCATTCCTGCCTCTCTGGAAATGCTATCGTGATGCTTTTAGTGACACAAGACTAAGATTCCAGTGTTATTTTCAATTCGTCCTTTAAATTTTTATATGCAATAACTAAATCTTGTTTATTACAGTCCAGTTCCCTTCTGTAGTCCCTCATAGTCTAGCATCTTCTATAATACATACAAGGATCTTTTAACCTTTTGGGGAATCATGGACTGTATCAGAAGCCCCTGTACCCTTCCCCAGGAGGATCCATGTGATATATATACAATTTTTAGTGGTTTCAAGCTCCCACCCCAGTTAAACGGCTTACCAGCTAGTGTCCTTTCCTCCACGACTTCTGGCAGATTGCTGTCAGATTTACCTTTCTTGCACTGTGTGTTGTGCTGTGCTGTGCTTGCTCTTGCTCAGTCACTTCAGTCGTGTCTGACTCTCTGCGACCCCACGGACCACGGTCCACCAGGTTCCCCTGTCCATGGGATTCTCCAGGCAAGAATACTGGAGTGGGTTGCCATTTCCTTCTCTAGTGACAAAGTATGAAGTGAGTGAAGTGAAGTCTCTTCATTTGTGCCCAACTCTTTGTGATCCTGTGGAATGTAGCCCACCAGGCTCCTCTGTCCATGGTATTGTCCCAGGCAAAGATACTGGAGTGGGTTACCATACCCTCCTTCAGGGGATCTTCCCAACCCAAGGATCAAACCCTCATCTCTTATATCTCCTACATTCACAGGCAGGTTCTTTACCACTACTGCCACAAACACTGGCTTTATCAAGTCACTAGCCAACTCAAAAATTTTTATAGCACTCCACTACACAGGATATAAAATAGAGTTGAATTATGTTTTAATGTGTATTAAAGGTTTATGACTCAGTCACTTTATACATATTATTATTGTTGGCTCATAATAAACTTATGCAGTAATATCTTCTTTTTATAAAGAGGAAAAAGAGACTCAAACATATTTAGGAGAGCCAAGCCTCTCTTACTCCACAGTTTATGATTCTTCTTTTGCTCCAAGTTGCCTTCATCATGCCATTCAATCTAAGATCCAAACATCTTGCTTTCCATAAATGGCTTTTCCTCAAAAATTTGTCTTCCAGCTTTGTCTTCCTTGACTCTCTTGTTACAGTCACCACTCCAGATGGTGTTATCTTTTGATTCTCCCCCAAAACTTACCTTCTTACCTAAGGAAAGGAAAGATAATCAAAGGCCTTTGCTCTTTTAATCTAACTCCTTGTTATCTTCCAAGGCTCACTTTAATTTGTAATTTCCTTCTCCATAAACTTATCTGTTCAATTCCAGTTGGTAGTTTTAAATATACACTTCATCCTTTCCTCTTAGTATTTTATACACTCATCTCTACTGTTGCTAGCTTAGTGCTGTGTGGTATCCTCCCAGCCTATTTAACTCTAAGCAGTTGAGGGAGCCATAAAAACAGCAGGGATCCCTGTATTTGTGAAAGGAATTCTTGTGCATGTATGCATCAGCGACCCGTTTTCCTGGCATGCAACCCAGCCACAATTATTTAATCTTTATTTTCTCTAAGCTGATTCCTTTGTGAATTCTTTATGAAGTGGAATAACAGAGTGCTGATTTTTCATTTTTAAATTTTATTCAAGTATTTACTTTAATTACACTGGAAATATATATTGAACCCTAAAGGGAGTCTATTTAAAATGGTGGAAAGGGAAATTTCACCAACTGTATGGTTCTCAAAGAGACAATTAGGCTTTCTTTCTGTAAATACTTATATTCCTCCATTAAAATAAGAAACTGCTCTGGCTTGCCTTAAGAAATAGAGCCTGTTTACTTTTAAAATCTGCTATATCACGTGTTTAGTGTTGACTAGTTTGGCCACTGACATGGCATTTTGAGAACAATGCCCAGCATTCTCATAGATTTACCATCTTCATGATCCTAAATAGAATATTCCCATTAACTGAGCTCTGTGTAGCCATAAGCCAGGAAATATGTATAGTGCTCTTTTCAGAGAAGCAGGAAAAATTTTTTCTCTAAAAATACTTAGTAAATCAAAGGTAGGGCCTAATATTATTTCTTTTCCTCTAGTTTAAATACAGCATAGTTTTTCATCTCTGTATGTAAAACAATGGGCACCCTAAATAGATCTGAAAAATAAATGTTTATGTTTCTTTATTCAATCCTGTATTTGAAACTTTATCAGCAGGAGGAATAAAGTCAGTCAGTTCATTTGTTCTTTTAATAAATATTTATTGAATTACTACTCTAATCTCTGCTTTTCTACCAATTATGCATTTAACTTTGAGCAAAACATTAAGCCTCTTCCCTTCAATCATTCCTCATTCATATCTAGAAATCACTGACAGCAGGTTTAACTCTTTCAGTCAACATTAGGATATGCTTCTATTTCAGACCCTCACAAGTCTGTATACTTTTTAAAAAATTCTAATTGAAGTATAACATATATACCATTCTATTAGTTTTCATAGAGGAAGCATATCCATGGAATCATCAACCAGTTCAGGAAATTGAACAATACCGAATCTCTGAAGTTCCCCTGATAATCCCACCTAAACTCTATCCTCCTTCTGAAAAGGTATAATCACTTCCTGATTTTCCGATTTTTTTAAAAAAATTTCTTAAAATCTGGCTCTTGTATTTACCCCAAACTCTTTATCTTGTCATCTGTATCTTTAAACCTATTAAGCACAGTTACTTTTGGATCTCTACTTAATAACTACAATATCTAATTCTTCCATGGGTCTGTTTCTATTGTCTGCTTGTTTTCTTTGGTCATTTGATGTTAAGTCCTCGTATGGTTGACAGTATTTTAGTGTCAAATATTATATATGGAAAATTGAAATGATAATTTGAGGCTTTGGAAGGTATGACATTCTTCCAAATTCAGTTTTCTTTTGCTTTGGGAATTTAATTTGAGATTGAGTTTTTCTTATCCACATTGATTTGCTGAAATACACCCTTATTCTAGTGGGTAAGAAAAAAAGATTGTTTCTTTATAAACTGCCAGGTATGCTCTCTTCAATGAGTAATGAAAACTGTGTGGATTCAGTTTTGTGTTTCATGAAAAATACCAGGAATTATAGCTTTAAACGCTGTGTTCTACTGTAACCATTCCACCTCTCTTACCCTCCACTACTTTTTAGCTCTTGCCTTTTTATGCAAATTTGTGATTTTATTATATTGTTATTTCTTATGTAAGTTTCCTCAAATTATTTGTAGAAATGGATGGGGTTAAAGCAAAAAACAAATGTATTATATGGGGTTTAAAAAGTGCTTTGGTGGTATTTCAAGGTTGTGCCACCAGGTACTTCTAATTTTATTGTTAAAACTTCTAATTTTATTGTTATTGTTGTTATTTGTTTGTTTCCATTTGGTTTATTCAATATTTCTTCTCAGTTATTTTGTATAACATGTGCATTATTTGAAGAACTGCGCTTCTCCCACTTACGTGATTTTGGTAGGTGTCTTAGTTTTCAAGGAGTATCGTAACAAAGTACCATAAATGCTGCTACTGCTGCCAAGTCGCTTCAGTCGTGTCGGACTCTGTGCAACCCCAGAGACGGCAGCCCACCAGGCCCCGCAGTCCCTGGGATTCTCCAGGCAAGAACACTGGAGTGGGTTGCCATTGCCTTCTCCATTGTGTGAAAGTGAAAAGTGAAAGTGAAGTTGCTCAGTCGTATCCGACTCTTAGCGACCCCATGGACTGCAGCCCACCAGGCCCCTCCGTCCATGGGATTTTCCAGGCAAGAGTACTGGAGTGGGGTGCCATTGCCTTCTCCCACCATAAATGAGGTGGCCTCAAAATTAAAAAAAAAAAAAAAAAAATTCTGTTCAGGCAGCCGTAAGTCAAAATTATGGTGTCAGCAGTTTTGGTTTATTCCTGGGGGCTCAGAGAAAGAGCCTTTCTTCTCAAGTCCAGTAATTGCTGGCAATCCTTGACTTGTGGATGCATCACAATCTCTGCCTCCATCATCACATAGTGCCCTTCCATCACATGTCTTCACACTGTCTTTGCCTATGTCTGTCTCTGTGTCTCTTCTACTAAGAGTATTAGTCATATTGTATTAAGGGCATGTTCTACTTCAATACAGGGCTTCCCAGTTGACACAGTGGTAAAGAATCCTCCTGTCAGTGTAGGAGACACAGAAGTGGGTTTGATCCCTGAGTTGGGAAGATTCCCCGGAGTAGGAAATGGCAACCTGCTCGAGTACTCTTGCCTGAAAAATTCCATGGACAGAGAAGAATGGTAGGCTACAGTTTACAAAGGATCACAAAGAGTTGGACATGATTGAGCAACTGAGCACAGCACACACGCTACTTCAATACAGTCTCATCTTAATTAATTAAATCTAAAATGATACCATTTCTAAATAAGGTCACATTCTGAAATTTCAGGAAGACATGAATTCTTGGGAGCCACCATCTAACCCAGTGGGATGGTGTTTATTAGCCGCCATCTAATACAATGGGATGACCAACAACAGTATTCAACCTTTTGGTTATTAGCCAATCAGACTCCTTGGGGATTTTGCATATGAAAACTAGTAGAGAAGTTTTCTCCTTTTTTTTTTCATGGATTATCACAGGGAGAAAATGTAAGCCTGAAATATTTTCTCAGCAATCTTTTTAAGAGAAAGAGGCTAATATAAAGAGAAAAACAGAACTGAAAGATTTGAGGAAGAGAGATTACAAGGATGGGGAGGGGAAAGCAAGATCTGGACTTCTTGACACTCAGAGCAGGAAAAACTAAGCCCCTTTACTTGCTTATTGATGAAGGTGTTTTCAGCTACTGAAAATTGTTGTTTGTTCATTTTAATTGAGAGCATTTTCAGTGGAACCAAGTATTCTCTCTTATAATGGCAATTTTAAGTCTTAGGGAGAGGGCAAGTGAAAGAGGGAAAAATGTGTGTGAATTGAAAAGTATTTTCAGTATACCAAGTGTTTTTATAATACACACTTCATGAAGTTAAGATCATCAGTTTTAATCGTTGGCATTGTTTCCAGTTTTTTATTCCTCAAACAGCCTAAATGTACACCAATGATGGAAAGATTGAATAAATAAATGTAATTTATGTTCTGAATGTTATGAAGGAATGTAAGTTATGGGGCAGATCTATGTATCAATATTTATGTGCAGAGAGCTCTATTTTTATGTCAAAAAATTAATCATAGAACAAGATATGTATTTTGGTGCCACTTATGAGAATTTTGTATTCATGCACATGTTCTTACACACACACTTAGAAATGCGTACTGGAAAGATAACTACAAAACTAATGCAGCTGGGAAATGTAGGGATGGAGAATTTAAGGCAAAGATAGAAGACTTCTAATTTTATTATTCTATATATTTATTCTCTCTTTGTATTTCTACATATATTCATTTACTACCCTTATTAAAATCAAACAGATCAATGACACAAAATAATCTTGGTAGAGTTTCTTACCGTCTTAAGCTGCATTTTCCTTCATTTTCATGTGCTCCTATAGTTGAAGAAGCATTGCCCTTTGAAAAACATTTGTGTGTGTTACACACATAAGTACATGCAAGGAACAAGATAGTATCAGCGGTGAATAAAGAGTGTTGAACTGAGACGGAAATGAACAAGAAAACGTATTCTCTATCTGAAGTGGGTGAGTGTTCCTTAGCTTCAGGCTAGTGCTGACATGGAGCCATTGTGATCAAATGCTGTGAATCCTTATACATATTTCTTGGTGTGCATTTGTCAGTCTGTAGGATAAAGTCCTAGAAGTTGTACTGCTGGGTTAAAATAAATCCACAGTTTGGATTCTGATTGATAACAGCTAAGCAGAAGTCAATCATTATTACTCTTTTAACGATACCAAATGCTAAACGCTTTCCTCGAACTCTGGGTAACATGTAGATCTGGTTAGCTCTTAGTGCGATCTCCCTAAATATAATGTGGCATTTTTATTTAATAAAGAATTGGCTTTGGTTATGTTCTCCCTAAGTGCAAATTTAAGCTGTTTAGTGTCAAAAACCAAAGAATAGCATCCGCTGCTTGCTTTGCGTCCCCACTCACATCAAAGATGGTAAAGCTGTCTGTGAAAAGTAGATCAGATATCTATCATTTTTGATGAAGACAATAGAGACAGAGGTGATCTTCATAGCAACGAATCAGATGCCTTGAGGAGAGCCAAGTGGAACACAAGTGGGGCCCTGTGCCAAAAATTCTAAGAGTCAGGAAGTGCCTTGGGATGTGCTCCAGCTGCAGCGGAAATGTAAGAAGCCTCAAATGGTTAAACGGAAACAGTTTGCCAAGAAGAAACTTGTGTACTTCAGGATGTGTTGCTACAAAGAATTTCTCTAGCTCTTTGTTGTGAAGTTATTTACTACCGTGCATATCAATTTTCTTTTTCCTGAATTTTCCTGGGTGCGATGGGGGCGAGGCCATGGTAGACAGATATTAATTTCACCTATTCTGCTGATGTGGCACCATCTCATCTTGCCTGTAACATCCCCATGAAAACACTATTGAGGGGTCAATGAGCTGTAAAATGGTTACTTTCATCCTCCAAAACAATATTTCACTAATGTCTATTCTTGGAAATTCATACAATATTTCAAGGACAGAGATTTATTATAAAATGTAATCTTTGCACTCAGGCAAGGCATATACTTTTATTAAAGAAAAAATTTCATCAAACAGGCAAATATAAACAGAGATGAATGGATTCATTAGTTTAAAATCTATATACTGAGGGAAGGGGCAAATAGCATTATTCTTATTGCTATTGCTATCAAAGATTCTATATTTGATAAAATGAGCATCAGCATGTTGTGTCCTTAACTGAATACAATCAGGGATGAAATCTAGAATAGGCATAACAACAGCTTTTATTTGCAAAGTATCTCCAATTCAAAAAGCACTTTCACAAACCCTCACTTGCAGTTTATGATGATTAGCAACCTTGTGAGTTTTTCAAAGTAGGCATTAAATTTGATTCACCAATGTTACCTCAAGTCCCTCTGTAAAAAGGTCAGAATACAAAATTCAATAAGCAATCTTGAGATTAGAAAATGGGGAAGTTAAGTATATTACCCAAGGTCATACTAGTTCATCATAGAGCAAGGCTTACACTTCTGCAGAGCTCAAGGGAAAACTTCTGAAGTCCTGCCTGCTTTCATCTGTCTGCAGAGTGTGTTCTTTCTTGGAGATTTTTCTCCTGTTCATTCTGTCAATAATGGGTATTATGAGTTCAGAGTCACTTTTCACAATAAGAACTGTTTCTTCATACAGAACTACTCACTACACTTAGTGTCCTTTGGCATTAGCTGTGCTGTTTGACTCCACTGAAGAAAAATTATTTTCAAGTTGAAAAAATAAAATATACTTGAAAAGGCACAGTAGAGCCCAGACACAGGTGAAGAGAGAAAATAAAACAATAGCTATCAGCTGTTTAAATTTTTTTTTTATTTATTTTAATTGGAGGATAATTACTTTATGATATTGTGATGATTTTTGCCATATGTCAGTATGAATTGGCCATAGCATACGTGTGTCCACTACATTCTGAACTGCCTTCCCATCTTCCTTCCCACCACATCTCTCCAGATTGTCACAGAGCACCAGCTTTAGCTACCTTGCATCATACATCAAACTCAAGATGGTATCTGTTTTACATATGGTAAGGTGTACTTTTCAATTCTGTTCTCTCAACTTATCCCACCCACTCCTCCCACTGAGTCCAAAAGCCTACTCTTTACATCTGTGTCTTCTTTTCTGCCCTACTCATAGTATCATCTGTACCATCTTTCTAGATTCCATATAAATGCATTCAGTTCAGTTCAGTTGCTCAGTCTTGTCTGACTCTTTGAGACCCCACGAATCGCAGCACGCCAGGCCTCCCTGTCCATCACCAACTCCCGTTCACTCAGACTCACATCCATCGAGTCAGTGATGCCATCCAGCCATCTCATCCTCTGTCGTCCCCTTCTCCTCCTGCCCCCAATCCCTCCCAGCATCAGAGTCTTTTCCAATGAGTCAACTCTTCGCATGAGGTGGCCAAAGTACTGGAATTTCAGCTTTAGCATCATTCCTTCCAAAGAAATCCCAGGGCTGATCTCCTTCAGAATGGACTGGTTGGATCTCCTTGCAGTCAGAGGGACTCTCAAGAGTCTTCTCCAACACCACAGTTCAAAAGCATCAATTTTTTGGCGCTTAGCCTTCTTCACAGTCCAACTCTCACATCCATACATGACCACTGGAAAAACCATAGCCTTGACTAGACGAACTTCTGTCGGCAAAGTAACGTCTCTGCTTTTGAATATGTGATCTAGGTTGGTCATAACTTTCCTTCCAAGGAGTAAGCGTCTTTTAATTTTATGGCTGCAGTCACTATCTGCAGTGATTTTGGAGCCCAAAAACAAAAAGTCTGACACTGTTTCCACTGTTTCCCCATCTATTTCCCATGGAGTGATGGGACCGGATGCCATGATCTTCATTTTCTGAAAGTTGAGCTTTAAGCCAACTTTTTCACTCTCCACTTTCAGTTTCATCAAGAGGCTTTTAGTTCCTCTTCACTTTCTGCCATAAGGGTGGTGTCATCTGCATATACATGCATTAATGAGCTGATATCTGTAAGGCCAAGAAAATTTGGTGTGATAAGAACATAGGTTCTTTATCCAGCTTGGGTTTGAAATCTGACTTTTCCATTTCTTGCTGTGTGAAATATGATCAAAATAGTTCTTAGCTACTTTGAGCCTTAATATCTTCTATGATAAAGTGACAGTGGTAATAGCTATGACATGGAACATTTCTAAGAGCGAAAATAATGTATGTGAAGTGATTGTTCATGGTTACTTTGTAAATTGTAGCTATATGACTAATACAATATGAAATCAACTTGCTAAATTGACTTAGATACCATGTGATTTCCAGAATACACTCTAATCAATAAATGATTTATCAGAACTTTGGGGAAAATAAGTGAGAATTAAGACTTAGAAATTATTCACTAAAGACAAGTCATGATGTATTAATCTCAGTTCCTTTATAAGGGGGGATACTAGATCAGGGATCAGCCATTTTAAAGCCTATGGGCCAAATCTGGCCTGCCTGCTGCCTGCTGTTGTAAACCCTGAGAACCAAGAAGGTTTTTACACTTTTTTTTTCCCTTCTTTTTTTTTTTTCATTAAATTTTATTTTGCTTAACTTTACAATATTGTATTGCTTTTGCCATACATCGAGATGGATCCGCCACAAGTATACACGTGCTCCCCATCCTGAACCCTCCTCCCCCCTCCCTCCCCATACCATCCCTCTTGGTTGTCCCAGTGTACCAGCCCCAGGCATCCATTATCAGGCATCATACCTGGTCTTGTGACTCGTTTCAGATATGATATTATACACATTTCAATGCTATACTCCCAAATCATCCCGCCCTCTCCCGTTCCCAGAGTCCAAAAGTCTGTTCTATACATCAGTGTCTCTTTTGCTGTCTCGAAAACAGGATTATTGTTACCATCTTTCTAAATTCCATATATATGCGTTAGGATACTGTATTTGTGTTTTTCTTTCTGGCTTACTTCACTCTGTATAATAGGCTCCAGTTCCATCCACCTCATTAGAACTGATTCAAATGTATTCTTTTTAATGGCTGAGTAATACTCCATTGTGTATATGTACCACTGCTTTCTTATCCATTCATCTGTGGATGGACATCTAGGTTGCTTCGAAGTCCTGGCTATTGTAAACAGTGCTACGATGAACATTGGGGTACACGTGTCTCTTTCAATTCTGGTTTTCTCAGTGTGTATGCCCAGCAGTGGGATTGCTGGATCATAAGGCAGTTCTATTCCCAGTTTTTTGAGGAATCTCCATACTGTTCTCCATAGTGGCTGTACTAGTTTGCATTCCCACCAACAGTGTAAGAGGGTTCCCTTTTCTCCACACCCTCTCCAGCACTTATTACTTGTGGACTTTTGGATCGCAGCCATTCTGACTGGCGTGAAATGGTATCTCATAGTTGTTTTGATTTGCATTTCTCTGATAATGAGTGATGTTGAGCATCTTTTCATGTGTTTGTTAGCCATCTGTATGTCTTCTTTGGAGAAATGTCTATTTAGTTCTTTGGCCCATTTTTTGACTGGGTCATTTATTTTTCTGGAATTGAGCTGTAGAAGTTGCTTGTATATTTTTGAGATTAGTTGTTTGTCTATTGCTTCATTTGTTATTATTTTCTCCCATTCTGAAGGCTGTCTTTTCACCTTGCTTATAGTTTCCTTTATTGTGCAAAAGCTTTTAAGTTTGGTTAGGTCCCATTTGTTTATTTTTGATTTTATTTCCAGTATTCTGGGAGGTGGGTCATAGAGGATCCTGCTGTGATGTATGTCAGAGAGTGTTTCAAAAAAGGATATTTCATAGCCTGTGAAAATTATATGAAATTCAAATTTCAATGTCCATGTGAAGTAAGTCAGAAGAAGAAAAACAAATATAGTATATTCTTGCATGTATATGAAATCTAGAGAAATGTATTGATGAACTTATTTGCAGGGAAGGAATGGAGATGCAGATGTAGAAAATGGACTTGTGGACACAGTGCAGGAGGGAAGGAGTGGGACAAATGAAGAAAGTAGCATTAACATATATACACTATTATGGTAAAAAGATAGTTGGTAAGAAGTTGCTATATAACACAGGGAGCCCAGTTTGGTGTTCTGAGATGACCTAGGTGGGGTGTGGAGAATGGAGGGAGGCTCAAGAAAGAGGGGATAAATGTATAATTACAGGTGATTCTGCATAAGGCAGAAACCAACACAGCATTGTAAAACTTAAAAAACAAAAATAATGAAAATAAAACACAGTCACATTTATTTATTTGCATTATGTCTAAGGTAGACATATTTTCCCATCAGATGACAAGGTTGACTAATTGCAGTAGAGATCACATGACCTGCAAAGCCTAAAATGCTTTAGGCTCTTTACGGAAAATGTCAAGACCCCTGTGCTAGAATATTAGGTCAGAGAAACACACCAGACACAGTATATCTGTACTTCAGAAAATATTTAACAAATAACCTGTGAAAGGCAGCTAACACTTAAACAAACACAAGCATTTTCTCCCTATATTCTTGACATATCCCTGAGAGGTGCCTGTCTGTTACAAGTATGCTTTTCATGTTTCTTTCTTCTAATGTGGCCATGTGACAAGCTTTTGCCAGTGAAATGTGACTGAAAAATATGTAGCATTTCCAGGAGAGGGTTTTTAGGAAGCAATTCTACTTCCTATGCATTTTACACAGCAGACCCTAGCAGAAGGCCGAGCCACAAAATGTAAAGATGTGTCCCTGGATGGGATATGAAGTAGAGTCACATGCCTATCAGAAGTACTGATTTTAGATTTTTTTTTACTAAAATAATGAAGTTCTCTTATAGTATCACTGAAACTGGAGAGTTTGTTTTGTTGGTGTTTCTCTAACTCACTCTTAAGCTGTCCTCCTTCATGGGAATACCACACCACCTGACCAGCCTCTTGAGAAATCTGTATGCAGGCCAGAAAGCAACAGTTAACTCTGGACATGGAACAACAGACTGGTTCCAAATAGGAAAAGGAATATGTCAAGGCTGTATATTGTCACCGTGCTCATTTAACTTATATGCAGAATACATCACGAGAAACGCTGGGCTGGATGAAGCACAAGCTGGAATCAAGATTGCTAGGAGACATATCAATAACCTCAGATATGCAGATGACACCACCCTTATAGCAGAAAGTGAAGAACTAAAGAGCCTCTTGATGAAAGTGAAAGAGGAGAGTGAAAAAGTTGACTTAAAGCTCAACATTCAGAAAACTAAGATCATGGCATCTGGTCCCATCACTTCATGGCAAATAAATGGGGAAACAGTGGCTGACTTTATTTTTCTGGGCTCCAAAATCACTGCAGATAGTGATTGCTGCAATGAAATTAAAAGATGCTTATTCCTTGGAAGGAAAGTTATGACCAACCTAGACAGCATATTAAAAAGCAGAGACATTACTTTGCCAACAAAGTTCCATCTACTCAAAGCTATGATTTTTCCAGTGGTCATGTATGGATGTGACAGTTGGACTATAAAGAAAGCTGAGTGCCAAAGAATTGATGCTTTTGAACTGTGGTATTAGAGAAGACTCGAGAATCCCTTGGACTGCAAGGTGATCCAACCAGTCAATCCTAAAGGAAATCAGTCCTGAATATTCTTTGGAAGGACTGATACTGAAGCTGAAACTCCAATCCTTTGGGCACCTGACACGAAGAACTGACTCATTAGAATACACCCTACTGCTGGATAAGATTGAAGTCGGGAGGAGAAGGGGACGACAGAAGATGAGATGGTTGGATGTCATCACCAATTAGATGGACACGAGTTTGAGTAAGCTCCGGGAGTTGGTGATGGACAGGGAAGCCAGGCATGCTGCAGTCTATGGGGTCACAAAGAGTTGGATACGACTGAGCAACTGAACTGAACTGAGATTAATACATGCTCTAATTTCTCTTTTTTTAAAAAAATATTTCATCATTAAATGTAATCTTGCTTTAATCATACACCTACAATTTAGTTTCACTAAATTTAAAGAAAGGCATTTTTACCACTTTGACTTTCTATAAATTGACTCTATACAGGTTTCAACTATACAATTTAAGGATGCTTAATTGTTATTCAGTTTGTCATTCAGTAGATAAAATTAAAGTTTGGAATAGGAAGATAAGTAGGAGGATTTGTGTATTTTTTAGGATGTTTCCAATTACAAATAAAATAATATTAATTAGTATGGGCTTAAATAAATCATTTCACATATAAGAAGTTTGTATATTTCTGGGACCACATGAGCTAAGAGATCAAAGTCACTATAATATGCATTAAGATATATTAGTAATTAGGTAGTAAAATATAGTAACATTATGTACCCTCTGATATGATACACTGCAAAGGGCTCATTTCTTTTTTTTTTATGGCCAAAAATGTACACACAGAGTGTGATCTCCACAATAGCCAAAGAGATCTTTTCAAATGTAATTCAGATCATGAACTCTCCCACCAAGAATTCTTTCAATTCAGTCAGAGGAAAAGCCCCTACCACAATGGCTTTTCATGGCATATGAGATCAGCTTCCTTCCACCTCTCTCCTCTGCTAACTTCTCTCTTCCTGAGGCACTGTCAGCCAACTGGGCTCCTGGTTGTTGCTGAAACAACATACCAAGTACGCTCTTCTCTCAGGGTCTTTGTTTTGCTTTCCTCCACCTGCAACTGTCTTCCATCCGATACCTTCCTGACATGTTTCTACAGTTCCTTCAGGGCAAATACTAGCCTTTCTTGACCACCCTAAATAAAGCAAGATAAAACTCCTTCCTCATCATACTATCAGCACTCCTTATTTCACTTTTTTTTTTTTTTCCAATAGAACTTACTATTTAGGAATATATGCATTTTTCTATACATATACTTGTGTATACATATGTGTGTATATACACTCATATGCCCAGTTTCTCTCATTAGAATATGTCCTCCTTAATGCCATAGATTTTGTTCAACATTATATCACTAGTGCCTGGAAGGGTACCTGGTACATAGGAGGTATTCCATACGTGTTTCTTTAACTTTTTTTTTTCCCCACACTAGGTGATATGAGGAACTTCCCCAACAAGGGACTGAACCCATGCTCCCTGCATTGGAAGCTTGAAGTCTCAACCAATGGACCATCAGGGAAGTCCCCCATAATTGTTTCTGGAACCAATGAATCTATGAATATGAATTGAATGTAAACCTGGACAAATGCTTTATAAAGGTTATGTTCCCCCTGGGATTTGGGAAGATGTCTTCACGTGAAGGAAGCAGAGAGAATTTGAACACATGATTTCATTGTCCACTGAAGCAGTTCCCCAGAAAAGGTAAAGGCACTGCTTACCAAGTATTTTTTCAACATTCCTCTCCCAGAGCCAACCTGAGCAGAGACTTCCAGCCAGAGGCAAGAAGTAGGCAGCCAGAGACAAGCTTTATGGTTACTCTAAGTCTGTGGTTATTAAAATAAAATTTTTTTTAATTTTTAAATTTAATTTAAATAAATTTTTACTGCTAAGTAAGCCAAAATGTAAGCAGGAATGCTTAATGAAACCCTAAATACACCAGGAGCGAACCTTCCCCTTACTTCATGCATTGCTGATATGTCAAGGACAGCATTTCACACTTGACTGAGGACTATCAAAACAATTACCAGGTCATTAACGAGGGCCTTAAAGACTAGTTTTGAAACCATATTAATGAGAAAAATTAGCTTTGATGAGCCTATTAGTCCAGAGGGTGGCATGGATTGGGACAGGTTCCAACTTTAAGGCTCTCTTCTCTGGTTTCTTATCTCTTTATTCCTTGGATTCCTGAGGACACTCCTACAGTAGGTATCCAAAGAAAGACTGTTTTAGCTTTCATTAAAACTCCATACAGTTTTGCCTGAACAAGCAGAAGACTGTGCTAGAATGCCTTGGTTTCTGAGTATCCAAATTCTGACTATTCAGAGAGGTCACAGGAGAATGAGGAACTGAAAGAAGTATAGTCCCTTTCTTGTACTCTAGAGCAGGTGTCTCCAACCACTGGGATCTAATGCCTGGTAATCTGAGGTGGAACTGATGCAATAATAATATAAATAAAGTACATGCTAAGTACAATGCACTTGAATCATCCCAAAACCACCCCAACAAACACCAGTCCATAGAAAAATTGTCTTCCATGAAAACTGTCCCTGGTGCCAAAAAGGTTGGAGACTGCTACTAGAGGACCCAAAGACAGGAATCAATTAGAATGCCTGCCCCACCCTTTAAAACCTTCTTATGGCAACCACCACGTGACTCTTGGGCACAGTTTTCAAGTTTGTGCAATTTGCCTTTCCTTAACTAACTTCTCTGCTTACCTCTCTCACTCACAGCTTAGGTCCTTCTCTTCTCTTACCTCCAACACCCCAATATTCACTATCTTCACATGGTCTGTGGCTGTCCTGAAGTTCCACAGAGACAGTGTGCACTGCCTTTTCCTCCCACAGTGCCACACTTGCTTCTAAATCTCCCCTAGAGACAAAGCTTCTATCCCTTTTGTACTAGCTTGGTATAGAGAACATATATTAAAATTCTATTTTAAATCATTTATACAGAAATAATAAGTTATTAATAGATGTAACTATCGTAGACTAAATAAGTATTTGTTCTGTAAATAGAAGCCTAGGGACTTCTCTGGCAGTCCAGCAGTTAAGACTGGGCTTCCACAGCAGAGGGTGCTGGTTGGAACCCTGACTGGTTACTAAGAACCCACATGCTACCTGCCTAGGGCAGCCAAAAAAAAAAAAAAAAAAGAGAGAGAGGGAGAGACAGAAACCACTGTGTATCTTGTTAGCTCTGAGGAAAAGAGTACTGTTCTTTATTTCACTCAGGAAGAAATTTAAAACCACAATAATACAGAGGCCAGCTCAGAAGGTCTTGATTCTCTCTGAATTTATGACTAAATGAAAAACTTAGCAATAGCCATTCTTACCAGATGTGCTTCTCCCTGCCTCCCCTTCCTACAATGTGGAATTTCTTTTTATAAATGGGCCTGACATGTAGAGATATAGAGATGAATGTGTGTGCTAAGGGGGCTGACTATGATATAGCTGAGATCTGACAGCTAGACAGGTGGCCATTGTAAGTGGGTGTTCTGACCCTTTGCCACTTTCCACAGGACATTCTGTGACAACTTTATTACTCATGTGAGACACTGAGGAGGAGTGTCTTCTTAGTCATTTATGAAAACATTAAACAATTAGCCAATATGATTTTTAAATGAGATTTTTTTAAAGGAGAGAATAGATATTATGTATTTTCTTCTATTGCAGATACTAAGCCTGTCTCCAGAAGGAGACAGAAATTTTGTTGAACTTCAGTTAATAAGCAGTCCTCAAAGTCTGTTGCTGATATGAAGACTCAAGCCCCATTTGGGGATTTTTATAGTCTTACAGAACAAGTAACAAGTATAGATTTGGTTAGGAAAGTCTCCTTTTTTCACATCAGTTTTTCTGCTAATACATCCCATTCCACAGAAAATAACTGAGTAGAAATCAGATCTTAATTTTCTACTCATAGAGTCTGGCTGCAATCAATTGCAGCTCTTACAGAAAGTAATATTGCTGCAACTTTTGTTTCACTCCTTTGTTAGACTACCTAAGAGATCTGTTTCAATACTTTGAAAAAAAAATACAGGGTGTTTAAAGTATGTATAATATTGTTCAAAGCAAATTATAATAATAGCAAAACAAAAGTTGAACTCAATTTCAATCATTGTTTAGAGTAACTAAACAAACCTCTATGATTTTCTGATGAGAATGTTGTAAAGTTTGAAAATCTAGCTTTTTCCAGACCTAAATGCATAAACACATATGCTAAGTTCCTTCTACTATATATTTTTCTTTGTTGTCATTCAAAACATATAATTATTTAATATGTTTGTTTTTTTCTCATGTGATAAAGTAAGCTGTGTTAATTATCTGGTGTTGTATAAAAATTCACCTCATAATTTAATGACAAAACATTTCTTCTCTCACAGTTTTTGTGGGTCAGGAATTGGAATCAACTTAGATAGATGATTCTGTTTGCGGGGGAGTGGGGGTCTCTCTTACAAGGCTTCAGTTAAGGTAATGGCTTGGACCGTGGTCATCTGATTACTTAACTGGGCAAGGAAGAGTTCAATCTAAGATATTTGCCTCTTAAAGGTTAGTTGGTGCTAGCTGTTTGTAGGAAGACTTAGTTCTTCATGTCATGGACCTGTCCACTGGATGCCTTGAATAACCTCCTTATATAGTTGTTGCCTGTGAGAGTTAATTCTCAGGTAGGTTAATAAGAAGTCTGGGGTCGTCAAGAAAGAGAAAGGAGTCAGAGACTCTCAATCAGGAGAAAACAATGAACTTTTTTTTTTCCCTACATTATTTTGTCTTAGTTACATAGGAAGCTTTTTCTTAAACTCTGAAGACTAACTTTCTTTATTCTCAGAGTTAATGACTCATTCAGTTCCTTCACTCACTTATGCCTGACTCTCTGAGACCTCATGGACTGCAGCATGCCAGGCTTCCATAATCATCACCAACTCCTGTAGTTTGCTCAAACTCATGTCCGTTGAGTTGGTGATGCCATCCAACCATCTCATCCTCTGTCATCCCCTTCTCCTCCTGCCTTCAATCTTTCCCAGCATCAGGGTCTTTTCCAATGAGTCAGTTTTTCGCATCAGGTGGCCAAAGTAATGGAGCTTCAGTTATAGCATCAGTCCTTCCAATGAACACCCAGGACTGATCTCTTTTAGGATTGACTGCTTGGATCTCCTTGCAGTCCAAGGGACTCTCAAGAGTCTTCTTCAACACCACACTTCAAAAGCATCAATTCTTCAGCACTCAGCTTTCTTTATTGTCCAATTCTCACATCCACACAGGACTACTGGAAAAACCATAGCTTCGACTAGCCGGACCTTTGTTGGCAAAGTAATGTCTCTGCTTTTTAATATGCTGTCTAGTTTAGTCATAACTTTTCTTTCAAGGAGCAAGTGTCTTTTAATTTCATGGCTTCAGTCATCATCTGCAGTGATTTTGCAGCCCTCAAAAATAAAGTCAGACACTGTTTCCATTGTTTCCCTATCTATTTACCATGAAGTGATGGAACCAGATGCTATGATCTTAGTTTTCTGAATGTTGAGCTTTAAGCCAACTTTTTCACTCTCCTCTTTCATTTTCATTAAGAGGCTCTTTAAGTCTTCTTCGCTTTTTGCCATTAATAGATATCATCTACATAACTGAGATTGCTGATATTTCTCCTGGCAACCTTGATTCCAGCTTGTGATTCATCCAGCCTGGTATTTCACGTGATGACTGCATATAAGTTAAATAAGCAGGGTGATAATATACAGCCTAGTCATACCTTTCTCAGTTTCCTGAGACACATCTACAACTGAGCATCATTTTCACTTTGGCCTAGCCACTTCATTCTGTCTGGAGCTATTAGTAATTGGCATCCACTCTTCTCCAGTAGCATATTGGACACCTTCTGACCTGGAGGACTCAACTTCCAGTGTCATATCTTTCTGCATTTTCATATTGTTTAGGGCTTCTCACAGAAAGAATACTGGAGTGGGTTGCCATTTACTTCTCCTTTGTATCATGATTTGTCAGAACTCTTCACTATGGCCTGTTTTGAGTAGCCATGCATTGCGTGGCTCATAATTTCATTGAGTTACACAAGCCCCTTTGCTACAACAAATGTGCCACAACACATCCATGAAGGTAATATATATGTATATACATCCCCTCACTATTGTGATAGCAAAATTTCCTAGAACTTTTAGAAATGTAACAAATTTATCCTTCTTGAAGTTAAAACATTTTTTTTAATTCTCTCTGTAAGTTTTCAATCTCCACTGAAATAATATTTGCTTATCATTAATTAGTCCAGAATGAGCTGTTCAAAATGCAGTTTTCTCCCTGGGGCCATTCTGTTCCATGTTTATTGTTACATCTTATCATGTCCTCCAAAAATAAAAATAGAAGCTGCTTACCTGCAGTCATGACAAATGAAATTCACCATTTCTTGCCAGTAATCATGAACTTCTTTACATGCTCTATTTCTCCAAAGTAATATCTATTTTGGCTATGGCGTTCAAATCTCTTTAAAATGTCTATTTATTTTTATTATCACAGTGTTCTTTAGCTAGCAGAGAGCAAGTTTTAGCATATTGATTTTATGTATAAATAAACTGACAAAAGTTAATTGATTTGCCTAGGACCACACTACAGGTACAGGTTGGGACGGAGATTAGAAACCTAATTTTTTAACTTCCAGTTTAAAGCATTTTACATTAGAAGGAGACCTCACCCATGCATAGTTTACAAGTGGTATATAGGTTGCACAACAATCTCAAGCACCAGACAAGATTATAGGAAACCCACCAATATGACCGACCGCCTTTTGTTTTTTGCTTTAGCACCTCAGAACTGAAATTTTCACAGGTTCTTTCTTTATGTCTCAGATTTTGTTCTTCCCCAGGAAATAGTGTCATATTGAGAAAATCTAAAAGTGAAATGTACCTGATACATATATAGGTTTCCCAGGTGACACTAGTGCCTGCCAATGCGGGAGACATAAGAGACACAGATTCCATCCCTGGGTCAGGAAGATCCCCTGGAGGAGGGCATGGCAATCCGCTCCAGCATTCATGCCTGGAGAGTCCTGTGCACAGAGGAGCCTGACAGGCTATAGTCCATAGAGTTGCAAAGAGTCAGATATGACTGAAGCAACTTCACACACACATATATACATATATATAAAATTTTGGAATAAAATAACCACTGCCCTTAACTCAAAATAATGATTTCAATAATGGCCTTTGTTAAGGAATCAAATATGTATAGAGTAATTTGGATAATAAAGTCTCAAGATTAGTCTGCATTCCAGTTCAATCTAGAGAGCTAACCCCTAACCCTTAAACAAAGTAAGAACCTCAGAAGAACCATTCAGGTTGAGATACCCCTGATCTAATCAGATTTCTCAGACTTACCCTCTGCTTTGAAGACTTCAACATAATCTAAACATGGTCCTAGGGAAACAAATTTAGGCAGTTTTTGTAGATAAGTAGGCATAGTCACTGTCAGACAAAGTCCAGTTATACCAAGGAGCCATTTCTGATTCAATCAACTGGTGTTCTGAAGAAGCCCAGTTTAGCAATACACCTGGGAACTTGGCAAGGTTGTCTCTTAATTATAACATCTTCAAAATGAACATGTTGTTTTTGTTCTTTAGTCACTAAGTCATGTCTGACTCTTGCGATCCCATGGACTGTAGCCCACCAGATTCCTCTGTCCATGGGATTTCCCAGGCAAGAACACTGGAATGGGTTGCCATTTCCTTCTAAACGGGATCTTCCTAACCCAGAGACCAGACCCGAGTCTCCTGCATTGACAGGTGGATTCTTTTCTGCTGAGCTACCAGGCAAGCCCTCAAAATGAAGGTATTGAACTAAATAAATTCCTAAATCTACTTGAGCTCAAAACTCTAATTTCTTAAATTTATCCAGAATAGCATTACAATGACAAAATAGTAGAAGTACAAATTGTCTTAGATACTATTTGGCCCAGTGTTTTTCAAATTATAATACCAAGAATCCCTCAGAAATCACAGTAATTAGGGAAGTGAAAGATTTTTTAAAACCTGTATTTCATACCTCCCGACTGATGGAAACTTCCCAATGATGAAACTTGATTTTGTCAGTTGTATGCTGTATACTCTGCTTCCTTCTGTGAAGACATAAAGTTTTGAAATAAGTATTCAATCCAATAACCTACTCATAGATGAAAAACCTAAGTCCCAGAAAATCTACATAGCTTGCCTAAGATGACACAGCTACTTGATGGCAGAATATGAACAGTATATCAAAAGTGACAACTTTTGTTTTTCTCAGAATTGTGTTTAAAGTAATTTTAACTTCATTGGGTTTAGTTTGTTAAACACACAAGCTTTGTTCCATTCCAGTATGTCATTGTCTAGTGTGAAAATCTTGAGAAGAAAAGGATGAGAAAGAGGTCTGTACATTTAAGAGTGGATGGAGGAGCCTGGTAGGCTGCAGTCCATGATGTTGCTAGGAGTTAGACACAACTGAGTGACTTCACTTTTACGTTTCACTTTTATGCATTGGAGAAGGAAATGGCAACCCACTCCAGTGTTCTTGCCTGGAGAATTCCAGGGACGGGGGAGCCTGGTGGGCTGCTGTCTATGCGGTTGCACAGAGTCAGACATGACTGAAGCGACTTAGCAGCAGCAGCAGTAGCTATTAAGAGATGAAGTAAAGGATTTGTTATCTAAATTCTAAGAAATAATTTTAAACCTGTTTCTGAATTGTTCCTTACAATTTATTGATATTGCATAATTAACACATGGTTAAATATGAATGGAGGTTCATAACATTGTACAGGAGACAGGGATCAAGATCATCTCCTAGAAAAATAAATGCAAAAAAAGCAAAATGGCTGTCTGAGGAGGCCTTACAAATAGCTGTGAAAAAAAGAAAGTGAAAAGCAAAGGAGAAAAGGAAAGATATTCCCATTTGAATGCAGAGTTCCAAAGAATAGCAGGGGAGAGATAAGAAAGCCTTCCTCAGCTATCAATGCAAAGAAATAGAGGAAAACAACAGAATAGGAAAGACTAGAGATCTCTTCAAGAAAATTAGAGATAACAAGGGAACATTTCATGCAAAGACGGGCTAAATAAAGGACATATATGGTATGGACCTAACAGAAGCATATTAAGATATTAAGAAGAGGTGGCAAGATTACACAGAGGACTATACAAAAATATCTTCACGACCCAGGTAATCATGATGGTGTGATCACTCATCTTGAACCAGACATCCAGGAATGTGAAGTCAAATGGGTCTTAGGAAGCATCTCTATGAACAAAGCTAGTGGAGGTGATGGCATCCCAGTTGAGCTATTTCAAATCCTAAGAGATGATGCTGTGAAAGTGCTGCACTCAACATGCCAGCAAATTTGGAAAACTCAGCAGCGGCCACAGGACTGGAAAAGGTCAGTTTTCATTCCAATCCCAAAGAAAGGCAATGCCAAAGAATGCTCAAACTACTGCACAATTGCACTCATCATGCTAGTAAAGTAATGCTCAAAATTCTCCAAGCCAGGCTTCAGCAATATGTGAACCATGAACTTCCAGATGTTCAAGCTGGTTTTAGAAAAGGCAGAGGAACCAGAGATCAAATTGCCAACATCTGTTGGATCTTTGAAAAAAGCAAGAGAGTTCCAGGAAAACATCTATTTCTGCTTTATTGACTATGCCAAAGCCTTTGACTGTGTAGATCACAATAAACTATGGAAAATTCTAAAAGAGATGAGAATACCAGACCACTTGACCTGTCTCTTGAGAAATCTGTATGCAGGTCAGGAAGCAACAGTTAGAACTGGAGATGGAACTGACTGGTTCCAAATAGGAAAAGGAATACATCAAGGCTGTATATTGTCACCCTGCTTATTAACTTCTATGCAGAGTACATCATGAGAAACGTTGAGCTGGAAGAAGCACAAGCTGGAATCAAGACTGCTGGGGGAAATACCAATAACCTCAGATATGCAGATGACACCACCCTTATGGCAGAAAGTGAAGAAGAACTAAAGAGCCTCTTGAGGAAAGTGAAAGTGGAGAGTGAAAAAGTTGGCTTAAAGCTCAACATTCAGAAAACTAAGATCATGGCATCTGGTCCCATCACTTTATGGCAAATAGATGGGGAAACAATGGAAACAGTGGCTGACTTTATTTTTGAGGGCTCCAAAATCACTGCAGATGGTGACTGTGGCCATGAAATTAAAAGACACTTGCTCCTTGGAAGGAAAGTTATGACCAACCTAGACAGCATATTACAAAGCAGAGGCATTACTTTGCTAACCAAGTTCCATCTACTCAAAGCTATGGTTTTTCCAGTAGTCATGTATGGATGTGAGAGTTGGACTATAAAGAAAGCTGAGCCCCGAAGAATTGATGCTTTTGAACTGTGATGTTGGAGAAGACTCTTGGACTGCAAGGAGATTCAACCAGTCCATCCTAAAGGAGATCAGTCCTGAGTGTTCATTGGATGGACTGATGTTGAAGCTGAAACTCCAATACTTTGACCACCTGATGTGAAGAACTGACTCATAAGAAAAGACCCTGATGCTGGGAAAGATTGAAGTCGGGAGGAGAAGGGGGTGACAGAGGATGAGATGGTTGGATGGCATCACTGACTCAATGGACATGAATTTGCGTAAACTCAGGGTGTTGGTGATGGACAGGGAGGCCTGGCGTGCTGCGGTTCATGAGGTTGCAACGAGTCAGACACAACTGAGCAATTGAATTGAACTGAATATACTAAATATTCTAGCAGAGTGGTTCAGAGTTCAAATCTACTGCAAATCTGTACTCTAAAGAAAAAACTAGATAAAATAAAACAGAATTAACAAAACACTACACTATTGTTATAAAATACACACTACAGTGGTTATTCTATACTTTTTTCAAGTTTAGAAGACTTGGTGAAGATTGTACCTAACTTTGAGAATGAGAAATATTACACTTCAAAAATGTAATCACATGTTTAAGAGTCAAGGGGAAAAACTTAACTTGGATATTTTATTTGAAAAAATATATACTAATTTTCCTCACAGAGAACTGTAATTTGACATTAAAAAAAGGCAAATATTATTTGTTTTACTTAGAAAGATTCTTAAATTTTGTTTCAAAATGTTCGCATACAAATACATAGAGCAGGCTTTGAAATCCTCTGAGGCCTTGGGCAGATGAAACTAATATTTTATACAAATACCAATTGCCTTCATTGTTCTTTTCTTCTTTAAAATTTTTTTCCCATTTATAATTTTAAAGCAAATATTGGGACATCTGGAACAGTTGTGTTTTTGTTAGAGTTCTGATAGGATACCAGAAAAAGCCTGAAAATTCACAAAATGTCTCTTGAAAATAAGTAAAATATATCACTGGTTTCAGGGCAGATTCTTTGCCAGGCTAAAAACTTATTGTTTTTGTCAAAAAAAAGTAATTAAAGTAATTTAATTCACAAATTTTCTCACAGAAACATATTTTTAAATTATTATTATTATTTTTTTTTTTTGGTAAAGAATTTATCCATATGATTCCTGATGCTGCCAAATAAGCTTTTTCTTGAGCTGAGCTTTGGCAAATTCCTTTGGTAGTACTCATGTTCCCTAGACAACTAGATAATGAAAAAATATCTATTGGGGTTCATACAACACCAAAGAGATCAGCCTGGGAAATGAACTTTGTCTCACTTGTTCAGCAGTTATTCCTCTGAGACAGAAGCATCTGGCCTCACTGATTAAAACTGCTTCACCTGCCTGGAGGCAGTTTATAATCCAATTTTTAATCTAAATCCAAGAATTTCACTGCTGTGATTTTTCACACTTAAGAATCAGTGTGCCTGTGCTTGAGAAAAGGGTTAGCTTTAACAAAATCCCATGGTACTCCAGGCGCTGTGACCTAGGATTCAATCGGTGCTTTGCATTGTGGCCTGGCACTCTACAGAGTGTTTAACCAGCCGTGGAAGAAAGTAGATTGCTATAAATCCAAATGAATGTGTTCCTTAAAAGTCTCACATATACCAGGCAGCTGCTCCTCTTACACTAAGTACATAAAAACTTACTCTCTTCGGTTTGGTATTAGGTGCTGGATGAGTGTGGATAAACTTGTCTTAAACAAACTATTCGGAATGTAAGATGACAGGCCCACCACAGGAGAAAATGTGGCTCCGTTACGGTCAGTCTGGCTGCAGCTGGCACTTTGCAAGAATTCCTGGCAGTATCTGATGAGAATGAAGCCGGGAAAAAGAAAAAAATTAAAACTTTCCAAGAAGTTATGAGTAACTTTTTTAACATTTTCAGCTGATGAATATTTAAAGAACAAAAATATCTACCCTGGGGCAGACTAACAAATGGGAAGGACAGAGGCCTAACATTTCCTGGAAATCGTGTCAATTAAAAAGAAAACCAATAAAAACAAAACCAAAACTGTTACCAACCTCTCACTTATGTGAAAATCGCCATCAGAATTTAATAGAAAATTTTAAGCAAGAAGTTTTAGTTCAAATGTTTGTTGAAATGTGTCCTTAGAGAAATTGTTATACCTGAATGCTAAATGTACATGACCTTTAATTTTTTTTGATGCAAAATTCTGCCTGAATCATCAAAGTCTAGGAGGCAAACAAAAGACATTCCTCTTTCTTGAATTGTTAAATGCTTTTTTCTGATACCTGAATAAGTGTTTGGATTAAAATCTCAGAATTGGGTTCAATTCTCTGTTAAAAGAGAATGGGAGGATTTTGTTGTTCAGTCCCTCAGTCATGTCCAACTTTTTGCAACTCCATGGACTGTAGCCCATCAGGCTCCTTTGTCCGTGGGATTCTCCAGACAACAATACTGGAGTGGGCTGCCATTTCCTTCTCCAGGGGATCTTCCTGACCCGTGGATGGAGCCCTCATCTCTGCATCTCCCTCCTGTATGAGGATTCTTTACCATTTATGCCACCTGGGAAGAAATTGTTTATATATGCAATGTATATTATTGATATATGTAACACTTCTACCCATTTTTTCTAGATGAGTAAATGAAACTATAGTAAAGTCTGACCTAGCCAAGTCTACTACTCAAGGACTCGATTTTCATATACTTATCTTCCTGGCATTTCCATGCTGACATTACTAATGATAGAATGTATTTCCAGTGTGAATACTAGTCACTTAACTGTAAAAATCTCAGGTTCAAAGTACATTCAAGTATTCATTTATTTAACATGAATCAGTTATTTAGATTATTTCCAATTTAACATTTAAGGCACACCTTTGGTCTAGATAGAATAGTCTATTTCATTTCCTGGGCCCACCGAAGAGGCCAGATGTTGCTGATTTCCTCTGGGTGTTCTTTCTTAGAATGGAGTGTAAAGAGCAAACCTATTGTCTCACCTAGAGAAACCTTCCTTAACCCAACTCCCCCTTTCCTGGGCTCCTTTTTGCCTGAACAAATTCTTTTCAGTAGTTTTCAAAGATTTTCTGGCTCAATTACTTCTGAGCAACCAATGTTTGTCTTTCAAGATACCCCAGCAGGCCTTCCATATTTATCAACTCCATCTGTTTTCTATTCCAGTTCCTCTAAGCTCCTTTTTACTTGTCAACCCTAATCACTCCCCTGACATTGTCCCCTCCCTAATCTTAGTTTATCTGGGCTTCCCAAGAGACAACTGCCATGTTAAGTCATCTGGCAGGATCGTTCCCTTCTCTATGAAATGGTCACAGCAATATTTGTAACCCTGTTTTACAATGGATGATTTTTATGTGGAATGAAAAAATTTTATTTTTTATACAAAGTGAAAAATCCAAAATATGTATCTAAATATAGCACTTTTCACCAGAATGGGCAACTGAATTTCCTGAGATCACAGCCAACACAAGTTACAGATATCTTACTGGTACTTTGGCTTTTTGCTTTCTAATTGCAGATTATGAAAGTAAAGAAATCATTTTTACATCTCATCAATCTCTTCTTAGAGAAAATGACAGATGCAGAGTATATTGAGAATTGAAATGTAAATGTTAAGACATTATGTCATGGTTAAAACTATTTACCAGATGAGTAAAAATAACACATTTTTTATGTGGTGAACCACTTAAATAGAACTGTATAATTGTACAATATTTTCTCTTTATTTTCTTTTTTAAAAGAAGCCAAACATCTCTAGAACAAACATTTTCTCTGCGTCAATTAGATTTAGAATGCCAACAAAGTTGTGTTTCTTTTCTTTAAAGCATATTTATTTTTAAACCTTTCAATCCACTATTGCAAACAGATGTGCTATTTTTTTTTCACATGGAAGAAAATAAATAACCAAGGTTCCAATTCCCTTTAAAAACTAAAAAAAAAAAAAAGAAAGAAAGAAGGAAAAACAATAGGAGTTTTATTTCAGAATTCTGCCCTGTGCCAAACATCTAGTCTGTAAAACATTTTTCCTTGTTGGTTTGGAGATAGAGAAAGACATCTGTGTATGAGGCATCAATCTGTTCTTATGAAACCCAATTCCAGTTCACAGATCTTTGATCTACTGAGTGATCAGTACAATTTTCTGAGGCTTCATTTTTAAGAAACAGAAATGTTGACAGTCTACATGCAAACACCTTAAGAAAAACTTTTATTCAAATAAATACAATAGTAATAATAGCTATTATTTATGAAACCTCACAATGTTCCAGACTCTATGCAAACTAATACATGTATAATATCTCAGTTAATATTTACTTTTGAAGATTGGAGCCAATATTATCTGCATCTTACAGATGGGAAGAAGAAAATGACTCTATATTTTGTACAAATCACTTTGCCAATTAGAGTCATAACCAGGTATAAGACCCACTCTGTCTCCTAGTCCAGGCATCTTTTTTCTAAAATGATCTACCTCCCTTAATTAAAGTACATATTGGAATAAAAAGTGAAGCTAATGTGATGGGATGGGAATACCAGACCACCTGATCTGCCTCTTGAGAAATCTGTATGCAGGTCAGGAAGCAACAGTTAGAACTGGTCATGGAACAACAGACTGGTTCCAAATAGGAAAAGGAGTACGTCAAGGCTGTATATTGTCACCATGTTTATTTAACTTATATGCAGAGTACATCATGAGAAATGCTGGACTGGAAGAAACACAAGCTGGAATCAAGATTGCTGGGAGAAATATCAATAACCTCAGATATGCAGATGACACCACCCTTATGGCAGAAAGTGAAGAGGGGCTAAAAAGCCTCTTGATGAAAGTGAAAGTGGAGAGTGAAAAGGTTGGCTTAAAGCTCAACATTCAGAAAACGAAGATCATGGCATCTGGTCCCATCACTACATGGGAAATAGATGGAGAAACAGTCGAAACAGTGTCAGACTTTATTTTTCTGGGCTCCAAAATCACTGCAGATGGTGAGTGCAGCCATGAAATTAAAAGACGCTTACTCCTTGGAAGGAAAGTTATGACCAACCTAGATAGCATATTCAAAAGCAGAGACATTACCTTGCCAACAAAGGTCCATCTAGTCAAGGCTATGGTCTTTCCTGTGGTCATGTATGGATGTGAGAGCTGGACTGTGAAGAAGCCTGAGCACCGAAGAATTGATGCTTTTGAACTGTGGTGTTGGAGAAGACTCTTGAGAGTCCTTTGGAGTGCAAGGAGATCCAACCAGTCCATTCTGAACGAGATCAGCCCTGGGATTTCTTTGGAAGGAATGATGCTAAAGCTGAAACTCCAGTATTTTGGCCACCTCATGCGAAGAGTTGACTCATTGGAGAAGACTCTGATGCTGGGAGGGATTGGGGGCAGGAGGAGAAGAGGACGACAGAGGATGAGATGGCTGGATGGCATCACTGACTCGATGGATGTGAGTCTGAGTGACATTCGGGGGTTGGTGATGGACAGGGAGGCCTGGCGTGCTGCAGTTTATGGGGTCGCAAAGAGTCGGACATGACTGAGCAACTGATTTGATCTGATCTGAGTGTGAATCAGATTAAATTATACCAATAAACTTTCTTTTAGGGTCAGCGGGAGAATCAGAGAAAGAGAAAGGTGAGGTTCTGTCCACTCTATCTTCAGGGCTCCAGGCACTACATTATATATTTACCTAGAAAAACTTTTTTATTGAATAGAAATAATGGTAATACAGACATCTCTTGACATTCATTCAGTACTCACTTACTATATGTAAAGCCAGGTCTTCTTCTTTTTTTTTTTTTTTAAATCAAGAATCTCTTTTATTGATTATCAGAAACATTACAAACATCTAGTATGAATAAATTGTAACATGATAGTGTTTAGTTTGAACAATTAATACATTTCAGATATAATATTATACATATTTCAATGCTATTCTCCCCAATCATCCCACCCTCTCCCGGTCCCAGAGTCCAAAAGTCTGGTCTATACATCAGTGTCTCTTTTGTTGTCTCGTAAATAGGGTTATTTTTACCATTTTTCTAAATTCCATATATATGTGTTAATATACTGTATTTGTGTTTTTGTTTCTGGCTTACTTCACTCTGTATAATAGGCTCCAGTTCCATCCACCTCCTTAGAACTGATTCAAATGTATTCTTTTTAATGGCTGAGTAATACTCCATCGTGTATATGTACCACAGCTTGCTTATCCATTCATCTGTGGATGGACATCTAGGTTGCTTCCACGTTCTGGCTATTGCAAACAGTGCTGCTATGAACATTGGGGTACATGTGTCTCTTTCAATTCTGGTTTTCTCAGTGTGTATGCCCAGCAGTGGGATTGCTGGATCGTAAGGCAGTTCTATTTGCAGTTTTTTGAGGAATCTCCATACTGTTCTCCATAGTGGCTGTACCAGTTTGCATTCCCACCAACAGTGCAAGAGGGTTCCCTTCTCTCCGCACCCTCTCCAGCATTTATTGCTTGTGGACTTTTGGATAGCAGCCATTCTGATTGGCGTGAAATGGTATCTCATAGTGGTTTTGATTTGCATTTCTCTGATAATGAGTGATGTTGAGCATCTTGTCATGTGTTTGTTAGCCATCTGTATGTCTTCTTTGGAGAAATGTCTATTTAGTTCTTTGGCCCATTTTTTGATTGGGTCATTTATTTTTCTGGAATTGAGCTGTAGAAGTTGCTTGAATATATTTGAGATTAGTTGTTTGTCAGTTGCTTCATTTGCTATTATTTTCTCCCATTCTGAAGGCCGTCTTTTCACCTTGCTTATAGTTTCCTTTGTTGTGCAGAAGCTTTTAAGTTTGATTAGGTCCCATTTGTTCATTTCTGATTTTATTTCCGATATTCTGGGAGGTGGGTCATGGAGGATCCTGCTGTGATGTAAGTCAGAGAGTGTTTTGCCTATGTTTTCCTCTAGGAGTTTTATGGTTTCTGGTCTTACATTTAGCTCTTTAATCCATTTTGAGTTTATTTTTGTGTGTGGTGTTAGAAAGTCTTCTAGTTTCATTCTTTTACAAGTGTTTGACCAGTTTTCCCAGCACCACTTGTTAAAGAGATTGTCTTTAATCCATTGTATATTCTTGCCTCCTTTGTCAAAGATAAGGTGACCATATGTGCGTGGATTTATCTCTGGGCTTTCTATTTTGTTCCATTGATATATATTTCTGTCCTTGTGCCAGTGCCATACTGTCTTGATGACTGTGGCTTTGTAGTAGAGCCTGAAGTCAGGCAGGTTGATTCCTCCAGTTCCATTCTTCTTTCTCAAGATAGCTTTGGCTATTCGAGGTTTTTTGTATTTCCATACAAAATGAGAAATTATTTGTTCTAGCTCTGTGAAGAATACCGTTGGTAGCTTGATGGGGATTGCATTGAATCTATAAATTGCTTTGGGTAGTATATTCATTTTCACTATATTGATTCTACCAATCCATGAACATGGTATATTTCTCCATCTATTAGTGTCCTCTTTGATTTCTTTCACCAGTGTTTTATAGTTTTCTATATATAGGTCTTTAGATTCTTTAGGAAGATATAGGGGGGGGGGGGGGGGGGGGGGGGGGGGGGGGAGAGGGGGGGGGGGGGAGGGGGGGGGGGGCGCGGCTTCCTAAGTATTTTATTGTTTTCATTGCAATGGTGAATGGAATTGTTTCCTTAATTTCTCTTTCTATTTTCTCGTTATTAGTGTACAGGAATGCAAGGGATTTCTGTGTGTTAATTTTATATCCTGCAACTTTACCATATTCATTGATCAGTTCTAGTAATTTTCTGGTGGAATCTTTAGGGTTTTCTACGTAGAGGATCATGTCATCTGCAAATAGTGAGAGTTTTACTTCTTCTTTTCCAATTTGGATTCCTTTTATTTCTTTTTCTGCTCTGATTGCTATGGCCAAAACTTTCAAAACTATGTTGAATAGTAATGGTGAAAGTGGGCATCCTTGTCTTGTTCCTGACTTTAGAGGAAATGCTTTCAATTTTTCACCATTGAGGATAATGTTTGCTGTGGGCTTGTCATATATAGCTTTTATTATGTTGAGGTATGTTCCTTCTATTCCTGCTTTCTGGAGAGTTTTTATCATAAATGGATGCTGAACTTTGTCAAAGGCTTTCTCTGCATCTATTGAGATAATCATATGGTTTTTATTCTTCAGTTTGTTAATGTGGTGTATTACGTTGATTGATTTGCGGATATTGAAGAATCCTTGCATTCCTGGGATAAAGCCCACTTGGTCATGGTGTATGATCTTTTTAATGTGTTGTTGGATTCTGATTGCTAAAATTTTGTTAAGGATTTTTGCATCTATGTTCATCAGTGATATTGGCCTGTAGTTTTCTTTTTTTGTGGGATCTTTGTCAGGTTTTGGTATTAGGGTGATGGTGGCCTCATAGAATGAGTTTGGAAGTTTGCCTTCTTCTGCAATTTTCTGGAACAGTTTGAGTAGGATAGGTGTTAGCTCTTCTCTAAATTTTTGGTAGAATTCAGCTGTGAAGCCGTCTGGACCTGGGCTTTTGTTTGCTGGAAGATTTCTGATTACAGTTTCAATTTCCGTGCTTGTGATGGGTCTGTTAAGAGTTTCTATTTCTTCCTGATCCAGTTTTGGGAAGTTGTACTTTTCTAAGAATTTGTCCATTTCTTCCACATTGTCCATTTTATTGCCATATAATTGCTGATAGTAGTCTCTTATGATCCTTTGTATTTCTGTGCTGTCTGTTGTGATCTCTCCATTTTCATTTCTAATTTTATTGATTTGATTTTTCTCCCTTTGTTTCTTGATGAGTCTGGCTAGTGGTTTGTCAATTTTATTTACCCTTTCAAAGAACCAGCTTTTGGCTTTGTTGATTTTTGCTATGGTTTCTTTTGTTTCTTATGCATTTATTTCTGCCCTAATTTTTAGGATTTCTTTCCTTCTACTAACCTTGGGGTGCTTCATTTCTTCCTTTTCCAGTTGCTTTAGGTGTAGAGTTAGGTTATTTATTTGGCTTTTTTCTTGTTTCTTGAGGTATGCCTGTATTGCTATGAACTTTCCCCTTAGGACTGCTTTTTCAGTGTCCCACAGGTTTTGGGTTGTAGTGTTTTCATTTTCATTCGTTTCTATGGAGATTTTGATTTCTTTTTTGATTTCTTCTGTCATTTGTTGGTTATTCAGGAGTGTGTTGTTCAGCCTCCATATGTTGGACTTTTTAATAGATTTTCTCCTGTTATTGAGATTTACTCTTACTGCATTGTGGTCAGAAAAAATGCTTGGAATGATTTCAATTTTTCTGAACTTACCAAGGCTAGATTTATGGCCCAGGATGGGGTCGCAAAGAGTCGGACACGACTGAGCGACTGATCTGATCTGATCTGATCTGATGTGGTCTATCCTGGAGAAGGTTCCGTGTGCACTTGAGAAAAAGGTGAAATTCATTGTTTGGGGATGAAATGTCCTATAGATATCAATTAGGTCTAACTGGTCTATTGTATCATTTAAAGTTTGTGTTTCCTTGTTAATTTTCTGTTTAGTTGATCTATCCATTGGTGTGAGTGGGGTATTAAAGTCTCCCACTATTGTTGTGTTATTGTTGATTTCTCCTTTCATACTTGTTAGCATTTGTCTTAGATATTGCAGTGCTCCTAAGTTGGGTGCATATATATTTATAATTGTTATATCTTCTTCTTGGATTGATCCTTTGATCATTAGGTAGTGACCTTCTTTGTCTCTTTTCACATCCTTTGTTTTAAAGTCTATTTTATCTGATATGAGTATTGCTACTCCTGCTTTCTTTTGGTCTCTATTTGCGTGGAAAATCTTTTTCCAGCCCTTGACTTTCAGTCTGTATGTGTCCCCTGTTTTGAGGTGGGTTTCTTGTAGACAGCATATGGAGGGGTCTTGTTTTTGTATCCATTCAGCCAGTCTCTGTCTTTTGGTTGGGGCATTCAACCCATTTACATTTAAGGTAATTAATGATAAATATGATCCCGTTGCCATTTACTTTGTTGTTTTGGGTTTGAATTTATATATCCTTTTTGTGTTTCCTGTCTAGAGAATGTCCTTTAGTATTTGTTGGAGAGCTGGTTTGGTGGTGCTGAATTCTCTCAGCTTTTGCTTGTCTGTAAAGGTTTTGATTTCTCCTTCATATTTGAATGAGATCCTTGCTGGGTACAATAATCTGGGCTGTAGGTTCTTTTCTTTCATCACTTTAAGTATGTCTTGCCATTCCCTCCTGGCTTGGAGAGTTTCTATTGAAAGATCAGCTGTTATCCTTATGGGAATTCCCTTGTGTGTTATTTGTTGTTTTTCCCTTGCTGCTTTTAATATTTGTTCTTTGTGTTTGATCTTTGTTAATTTGATTAATATGTGTCTTGGGGTGTTTCGTCTTGGGTTTATCCTATTTGGGACTCTCTGGGTTTCTTGGACTTGAGTGATTATTTCCTTCCCCATTTTAGGGAAGTTTTCAACTATTATCTCCTCTAGTATCTTCTCATGGTCTTTCTTTTTGTCTTCTTCTTCTGGGACTCCTATGATTCGAATATTGTAAAGTTTAAAATTGTCCTGGAGGTCTCTGAGATTGTCCTCATTTCTTTTAATTCGTTTTTCTTTTTTCTCCTCTGATTCCTTTAATTCTGCCATTCTATCTTCTAATTCGCTAATTCTATCTTCTGCCTCTGTTATTCTACTATTTGTTGCCTCCAGAGTGTTTTGGATCTCATTTATTACATTATTCATTATATATTGACTCTTTTTTATTTCTTCTAGGTCCTTGTTAAATCTTTCTTGCATCTTCTCAATGCTTTTCTCCAGGCTATTTATCCATGATTCCATTTTGCTTTCCAGATTTTGGATTAATTTCACTATCATTATTCGGAATTCTTTATCAGGTAGGTTCGCTATTTCTTCCTCTTTTGTTTGGTTTGGTGGGTAATTATCCTGTTCCTTTACCTGTCGGGAATTCTTCTGTCTCTTCATCTTGTTTAAATTGCTAAGTTTGGGGCGTCTTTACTGTATTCTGGTAGTCTGTGGAGTTCTCTTTATTGTGGCATTTCTGCACTATATGTGGGTTTGTACCGGTGGCTTGTCGAGGTTTCTTGTTTATGGAAGCTTGTATCGGTGTTCTGGTGGGTAGAGCTGGATTTCTTTTCTCTGGGGTGCAGTGGAGTGTCTAGTAGTGAGTTATGAGATGTCTATGATTTTGGGGTCGCTTTGTGTAGCCTGTGTATTGGAGCTCAGGCTGTGTTCTTGTTTTTCTGGAGAATTTGCTTGGTATGTCTTGTTGTGGAACTTGCTGGTCTTTGTGTGATGCTTGGTTTCAGAGTAGGTATGGAGGCTTTTAATGAGCTCCTGTCAATTAATGTTTCGTGGGATCAGGGTATGGACTTAAGCCTCCTGGTTCCAGTTATTGGTCTTATTTTTACAGTAGTCTCAAAAACTTCTTCTTCTATAATGCATTCCACAACTGGACCGCTCAGAGATGTTCACGGAGTTATACAGAGAAGGAAAAAGGGAGGAAGGAGACAGAGGTGGTCAAGAGGATAAAAGGAGGGAGTGTGAAGGAGAGAGACAGATCTAGTCAGTAATTAGTAAAGAAAAGAAAAAAGGAAAGGAAAAAAGCAAAGGACAAAAAGGAAAAAAAAAAAAAAAAAAAAAAAACAGGGTTGCAAAAGTTATATCTAAACTTGGAGATTAAAGAAGTACCAGAGGATAAAAAAATAAAAATAAAAGAAACAAAACAAAACAAACAACAACAAAAAAAAAAAAAAAAAGGAAAAAAAAATGTTGTTTTCCTTTTTCCAATTAAAAAATAATAAAAATTTAAAAATATATATATATATTAAAAAAAGAAAAGAAAAAAAAGGAAAAAATGATGGTAAAAATAGTAGCAATATATATAAGAGTTTCTCTATTATTGTTGTGGGTTCAGTTCATTTTCGGCTAGTTCCTTGTTCCGGCTTAAATTTCTCAAGATCTATAGGCCCCTTTCTCTGTAGTTGGTCTGTATAGTCCTTTGTTCTGTGCACGGTTCGGCGGTGTTCTGGGCCAAGGCCGGCCACTCGTGTGGTCGGCGCTGCACAATCTGGACTGCCGGCCCAAACTACTCCAATTAGGCAGCACTCCAGACAATCATAACTTTCCTTCCAAGGAGCAAGCGTCTTTTAATTTCATGGCCACAGTCACCATCTGCAGTGATTTTGGAGCCCAGAAAAATAAAGTCTGACACTGTTTCCACTGTTTCTCCATCTATTTCCCATGTAGTGATGGGACCAGATGCCATGATCTTCGTTTTCTGAATGTTGAGCTTTAAGCCAACCTTTTCACTCTCCACTTTCACTTTCATCAAGAGGCTTTTTAGCCCCTCTTCACTTTCTGCCATAAGAGTCATGTCATCTGCATATCTGAGGTTATTGATATTTCTCCCGGCAATCTTCGTTCCAACTTGTGTTTCTTCCAGTCCAGCATTTCTCACGATGTACTCTGCATATAAGTTAAATAAACATGGTGACAATATGCAGCCTTGACGTACTCCTTTTCCTATTTGGAACCAGTCTGTTGTTCCATGACCAGTTCTAACTGTTGCTTCCTGACCTACATACACATTTCTCAAGAGGCAGATCAGGTGGTCTGGTATTCCCATCTCTTTCAGAATTTTCCATAGTTTATTGTGATCCACACAGTCAAAGGCTTTGGCATAGTCAATAAAGCAGAAATAGATGTTTTTCTGGAACTCTCTTGCTTTTTCCATGATCCAGCGGATGTTGGCAATTTGATCTCTGGTTCCTCTGCCTTTTCTAAAACCAGCTTGAACATCAGGAAGTTCATGGTTCACATATTGCTGAAGCCTGTCTTGGAGAATTTTGAGCATTACTTTACTAGCGTGTGAGATGAGTGCAATTGTTTGGTAGTTTGAGCACTCCTTGGCATTGCCTTTCTTTGGGATTGGGATGAAAACTGACCTTTTCCAATCTTGTGGCCACTGCTGAGTTTTCCAAATTTGCTGGCATATTGAGTGCAGCACTTTCACAGCATCATCTTTCAGGACTTGGAATAGCTCCACTGGAATTCCATCACCTCCACTAGCTTTGTTCGTAGTGATGCTTTCTAAGGCCCATTTGACTTCACATTCCAAGATGTCTGGCTCTAGGTCAGTGATCACATCATCATGATTATCTAGGTCTTGAAGCTCTTTTTTGTACAGTTCTTCTGTGTATTCTTGCCACCTCTTCTTAATATCTTCTCCTTCTGTTAGGTCCACACCATCTCTGTCCTTTATCGTGCCCATCTTTGCATGAAATGTTCCTTTGGTATCTCTGATTTTCTTGAAGAGATCCCTAGTCTTTCCCATTCTGTTGTTTTCCTCTATTTCTTTGCATTGATCACCGAAGAAGGCTTTCTTATCTCTTCTTGCTGTTCTTTGGAACTCTGCATTTAGATGTTTCTATCTTTCTTTTTCTCCTTTGCTTTTCGCTTCTCTTCTTTTCACAGCTATTTGTAAGGCCTCCCCAGACAGCCATTTTGCTTTTTTGCATTTCTTTTCCATGGGGATGGTCTTGATCCCTGTCTCCTGTACAATGTCACGAACCTCATTCCATAGTTCATCAGGCACTCTATCTATCAGATCTAGGCCCTTAAATCTATTTCTCACTTCCACTGTATAATCATAAGAGATTTGATTTAGGTCATACCTGAATGGTCTAGTAGTTTTCTCTACTTTCTTCAATTTCAGTCTGAATTTGGCAAGAAGGAGTTCATGGTCCGAGCCACAGTCAGCTCCTGGTCTTGTTTTTGCTGATTGGATAGAGCTTCTCCATCTTCGGCTGCAAAGAATATAATCGATCTGATTTCGGTGTTGACCATCTGGTGATGTCCATGTATAGAGTCTTCTCTTGTGTTGTTGGAAGAGGGTATTTGCTATGACCAGTGCATTTTCTTGGCAAAACTCTATTAGTCTTTGCCCTGCTTCATTCCGTATTCCAAGGCCAAATTTGCCTGTTACTCCAGGTGTTTCTTGACTTCCTACTTTTGCATTCCAGTCCCCTATAATGAAAAGGACATCTTTTTTGGGTGTTAGTTCTAAAAGGTCTTGTAGGTCTTCATACAACCTTTCAACTTCAGCTTCTTCGGCGTTACTGGCCGAAGAATTGATGCTTTTGAACTGTGGTGTTGGAGAAGACTCTTGAGAGTCCCTTGGACTGCAAGAAGATCCAACCAGTCCATTCTGAAGGAGATCAATCCTGGAATTTCTTTAGAAGGAATGATGCTAAAGCTGAAACTCCAGTATTTTGGCCATCTCATGCGAAGAGTTGACTCATTGGAGAAGACTCTGATGCTGGGAGGGATTGAGGGCAGGAGGAGAAGGGGACGACAGAGGATGAGATGGCTGGATGGCATCACTGACTCGATGGATGCGAGTCTGAGTGACCTCCGGGAGCTGGTGATGGACAGGGAGGCCTGGCGTGCTGCGGTTCATTGGGTCGCAAAGAGTCGGACACGACTGAGCGACTGATCTGATCTGACCAGACAATCAGGTGAAGGCAGTCTGCACTGAGGCCCGCAGAGGGGGAGGGTCCGGTGACGAGAATGGCGGGCGGGTGGGGGGAGGGGATGGGGTGGCCCTCGTGGGAGCCGCCGGCACAGCGGGTGGGGGCACGCCTGCACGGGAGTGGCCGGCGGGGGGAGCGTCCAGTGAGGGGGAGTCCCGAGGGGGAGCGTCCCTCGGGGGAGCGGCCGGCAGGGGAGCGTCCCGCGTGGGAACGGCCAAGGCGTCTCCCTGCCCAGCCCCGGCTCCCCAATGGCAGATGCGGGCGTTTGCAGCAGTGCTTCTCCGCTGCGGAAGTTACCGCAGGGCCCGCAGTCTGTGGGTTCTAATTGCTCAACTGTTCTCCTCCCTGTTATGATAGTCTCCGTGTTTCCCAGGTTCGGCGCAGATTCCGCAGGGAGAGTGTTTCCTGGTGTTTGGAAACTTTTCTTTTTAAGACTCCCTTCCCCGGACAGAGGTCTGCCCCTCCCTCTTTGTCTCTCTCTGGCTTCTATATTCTTTCCTACCTCCTTTAGAAGGCAGTGAGTTGCTTTTCTGGGTGTCCGACATCCTCCGCCAGCACTCCGAAGCTGTTTGTGGAATTTACTCGGCGCCCAGATGTCCCTTTGATGAATTTGTGGAGGAGAAAGCGTATTCCCCGTCCTAATCCTCTGCCATCTTAACCGGAAGTCACTAAGCCAGGTCTTCTTATCATCTAAGTTCAGAAGCATATAATGGTCTATAGTTCAAGAGTCCCCTTCTTTAGGCTTGGTTTAAAGCTATGAAAGGTGATTCTTTAATATTCAAGCAATTTAAATCAGTCCTCTCTCTTTAAGAGCTCTAAGCACTTTTAAGGCATTATTTCATTTATCTTCTCAACAACTTTATGTAGAAGAAATGAACTTCATCTTTTCTGGCCTCACTCAGTGTAAGTTTGCATTTTCACATTTTACTTAATTTTCCATGCATCTTCCTATGCATGGAATTAAGAATTCCAGAATCCCAGTCTGGCTTTTCCCATTAACTTTGGTCACTGTGGGCAGCCCCTTAGCTGCCCTTGGCTGGAGTTCCCCCTGGTATGCAATGAAGGTGTCAGGCTAAGTCAGCATAAATTTCCCTTCCAGTTCTACTGTTCTAGGATTCTAAGCTAGTGGAATATAGTGGTATTTGAAGAAAGAATTATCTTCAAATTGAAAGAATTCTGGACTCAGTTTGCTTCTTCAGCTGTTAAAATTGCCTCTGTATTTCCCCAGTAGCCAGACTGTCACATAGCAAGATTCTCCAAAGGCATTGGCAGGACTGCTGCTTAGGTAGCAAAAACTGGAAAAGAGTAGAGAAAAAGTTGGAATGAAGAAAAGAAAAGGAGAGTTGTTACAGAGAGAAAGAGAGAGCAGAGAGTGGGAGGAAGGGGAAGACAGCAGGGAAAGAGAGAAAGGGAAGAAAAGGAAAGATGGAGGGGGCAGGAAAGAAGGAAGTTAGTAAGGACAAGGCCCCTAAAACTGGGGGTTTTCTCTATTATTATCATAACAGTGCCATTGTTACACTGGAGAGGAGGTGGCATTGGTTTAATTAAAGAGATGAATTTTAGAATTAGACTATACTTGCCAACAAAGGTTCGTCTAGTCAAGGCTATGGTCTTTCCTGTGGTCATGTATGGATGTGAGAGCTGGACTGTGAAGAAGGCTGAGCGCCGAAGAGTTGATGCTTTTGAACTGTGGTGTTGGAGAAGACTCTTGAGAGTCCCTTGGACTGCAAGGAGATCCAACCAGTCCATTTTGAAGGAGATCAGCCCTGGGATTTCTTTGGAAGGAATGATGCTAAAGCTGAAACTCCAGTATTTTGGCCACCTCATGAGAAGAGTTGACTCATTGGAGAAAACTCTGATGCTGGGAGGGATTGGGGGCAGGAGAAGAAGGGGACGACAGAGGATGAGATGGCTGGATGGCATCACTGACTCGATGAATATGAGTCTGAGTGACCTCCAGGAGTTGGTGATGGACAGGGAGGCCTGGCGTGCTGCAGTTCATGGGGTCGCAAAGAGTCGGACACGACTGAGTGACTGATCTGATCTGATCTGATACTTGGGTTCAAGTTCTGACTCCTCCAGTGACTATCATTATGATGTCCCTAGGCAACTCTCTCAAACTTAGTTTATTTTTAATTATAAAACAAAGATAGCACCTCCTCTCCAAAGTTTCTGTAATTTATATTAATAATACAAATTACCTAGCACAGAGTAAGTGCACAACATTGTTATTTTAAGTGATATATAATAGTCATCCTTCATTTACCAGTATTGATATTAGCTGCATCTAATAAAGAACACACAAAGAAAATTTTATATGTTTTAGAATACCACTGGTTCCTGTATCCCTGTCAGCCTCATATACCAGCCATTAATTTCTGCTCCAACGTGTATGAGTGCTAATGGCCATGGACCCTATATTTTGGGGACATCTCTCCCTGTTCATTTTATTGCTTCCTACCAGTAGATGAAGTAATAAATGGAAACAACACAAGGACATCATTGAGACTTCCTGGCTTGTCCTCTGTCTTAGGACTTTCTTTGTCTCTGTACACTCAAAATATTGAAAGCTTTTTTAAGGTCACAATCTTCAGAAAATTTGAAAACTCCATGACCTATGTATCTAGTAACTTACTCATCTGTGCCCAAGTGATTCCCACTTTAATTAACCCCCATGACTGCTCTGTGTATTCTAAAAGAAGAAGATATGTGTTAGAAAATAAGCATTTCCAGCCTAGATCTCTAGAGAGGCAGTGAGGCCTATTGGAAGACAAATTGCACTGTAAGCCTGAATTCTTAAATGAAGAATATAAATGAATGAAAAAAAAAAGACACACAGGCATCCTTTTCAGAATTAATATGTACAATCTCTTCATGTACTGAACCACGCCACTTGCATCATTTCTTTTTTTAAAATTTTCTTATGACTCATTTAACTAGCAAAATTTTATTGAGCTAATTGGGGGAATGATCCTGTCACTAGGGAAAGGAAAGGGTTATGACAATACATGACCTTTGCTGTCAAGAAATTTGTGGTCTATTTACAAGTCTTCAGGTGATTTAGTTTTTTCATATAGTGTGTAATAATTGACATCATTTAGTTTATACCTATTGGGTCAGCCCTGAGATTCCTTACAAGCCCACTCTGCTCATACCACTAAGATAAATCACAAGGAATAGTTTGGCACAGCACTGTCTGGTGGAAATAAAATAGTATAGACAAAAATTACATGGATAATTTTTAAATTTTTAGTAGTCATAAATCAAATTAATTTCAAAGCTAATTTATTTAATTGTATCTAAACTATTATCTTTTCAATATGAAATTAGTATAAAATGTATTGATAAGTATTTACATTTTGCTTTGCATTAATTTTTCAAAATCCAGTGTATATTTTTCATATATATAGCACATCACAACTTGGAGCAGCCACACTTTAACCAACCATATGAGACTAATGGCTCTGTATTAACAACACAGATCAAGCATTTCCTTTGAGTTGCCAAGTAGTTTATTTATTTCCATTATCTATCTATACTCAACCCTTCTACCTCAGCATTTACCCTTATATTCAAATCTCCATTATTTTAAGGAACAGAGAGGTGTGTCCATATTTGATAATGCCAGGGACAACAAGGTAGGACTCAAATTTCTTGAGTATATATTCAGTGTTTTAACTGGTAACCCACTGTGCTTTGATATTTTCTTACTAACGGTATTTAGATATGTTTAACATTCATGGTAGAAGAACCGTAAGGGCAACATAAAATTATGGTCTTTGAAAGGATATGTCAACGGGTGCTATAAGCCACTGAAAGAACACCCAGAGTTTAGGAAAGCAAAGGATATAATTGTTGTACTCAAGGCAGCATTTAACTGGGTAATGCCCCTCTAGTTACCTTTCAAGACCACCAACAGTGGCACTCTCATATTTATATATTGCTTTGATGAGAACATGGAGCTGTATCTTCAGTTAAAATATATTACCATAATTGACTAGGAAATAGACCATCCACACAACCTTTAATTCCATTTTTCTGGCTGGTTCTGATCTTCCTCAGGGCTCCTCACAGTGCCACTCAGAATCCCTAATACAGATGTCATAGCTAAGGATGGTAGGAATGTAATATGCGAACCTTGGCAATTGTCAAGAACTGTTGTGAGTCTGAGATTTTACTTTGCTTCCAATCTATTAACTTCACTTGCCATAGTTTCATGGTTGCTAGCAGATGACCAGAGACTCCTGGGTTGGAAGCAAAGGACTTTATCACACTGATTACATGTTCTCTTCAGTTCCCCTTGCCTCTCAAGTTCCATAGGGTGATACCTAAATGGATGCTGTGTTCACTGTGAGGACACATTATATCTTAAGAATCTCAGGTTATGGAACTCTCAGTCTTCCAAAAAGTCTGTTGGTAAACCTACCCAACCTTAATTCTGGAGGGAAACAGTGTTTTTATTATCCTGGCTGCTTCTGCTGCTAAGTTGCTTCAGTCATGTCCGATGCTGTGCGACCCCATAGTAGGCAGCCCACCAGGCTCCCCTGTCCCTGGGATTCTCCAGGCAAGAACACTGGAGTGAGTTGCCATTTCCTTCTCCAATGAATGAAAGTGAAAAGTGAAAGTGAAGTCACTCAGTCATGTCTGACTCTTAGCGATCCCATGGACTGCAGCCTACCAGGCTCCTCCATCCATGGGATTTTCCAGGCAAGAGTACTGGAGTGGGGTGCCATTGCCTTCTCCGTATCATCCTGGAGAGCAGGATAATAACAAATCTTTCCTCTGCCCTAAAAGAAGATATTTTCTCCATCTTTCAAGGCTATTTACCATACGAATACCCTTGAAAAGATACTTAGGGACAAAAGCTATCAATGGCTTTGCTCAGAAAATATACAGAAATGAGAAGAATCCATGGAAAAATATCTCATTACACCCTTGTATTAAAACCCCTCACTGGCTCTTTATTATCTATTGGATAAACTCCTCATCTTGTCACAATAATCAGTATTTATTTATTGCTTGTTATTAAACTTGAATGATTATCAGATATCTGCAAAAACTAAGATCTAACAGATATAAAAGATTTAAAAGGTAATCAAGGTAAAAATTAAAAGGACAATTCTATTCATTCCCATAAACAAGTACTTAAAGAATTAATGGATCTTGTTATGACATCTTAGTTTTCTCAAACTTGAACAACCTTAAAATCTGTGAGAGTTCAGGTTTTGCTTATTATTACATTTCTTTCCTTTGTGCCCTGATTTGAGTTTCAGAAAATATAATTAATAGAATAATATTTAATCTCATGTGTTCATATGACATTATATCACATTCTTCATTTTTTTCTAACAGAATGATAAGTATATTTCATAAACTATTTCTATATTGTACAATATTGTATATTGTATATCTATACAATATAGATATATAAAATATAAAAAAAAAAAAATTAAATATATCTATATTGTACAAACTCATATTGAAAGCTTCTTATGTGTGTAGATTATATTTATATACTTAGGCAACTATTGTGTGAACTAGTAGTACTCATTACCGTATATAAAACAGCTGTGCAGAGAGCTATATTGTTTAGGATAGTTAAGGAAGCTGGAAACCACATCCAATTTAAGCTTTTGGGAGAATATAGGTCATAGAGGTCATTCTTTAAAATGCTACTGGAAAGCAATCCTAGAACTGTTGCCCAACTAGGACCTCCTTTGGAAGACCAGTCAACTTGTGCCGTACTCTGTGATTTGTGGAGACCTCAGAGAGGCCCAGGTTTGGCTCACTTTTCAGCTGACCATAAGAAGACTTGAGAGTAGACTGTCACAGGCAATAGTCCTACACACTGAATGAATCACTGACTATTTCTTGCAGCTTCTTGGTGTTTTTGAGTGACTTAGTCATCAAAATCTTGACCCTTAACAGAATCAGTTCTCAAAATTCACATAGATTTTACTTCTATGGTAGACTGATAATTTTCTAGTCTAATGCAAAATACTCAGCCAGCATTTTAAAAGTCATCATTGATGACCATATGGTCTGTATAAAAGAATATTGGATGAAAGTTAGCTTTTGAAGCATGTCTTAGTTTCACCACTATTTAACTCGAGCCACTAGTCACTGTAGCTGTCTGGTTTCCTACTTACAAAATGGCCAGAGCTGAAAGGGAGCTGTGATTCAGTGACCGCTCATGTCTTTTTAGTCTTACCTTCGTAGAATTTTATTTCATTTAAGATCTAGCCTTGTAGAGCGTGTACTGAAAAGAGCACATCTAGACGCTTTTCAGTTTCAGCTGCTGTTGCTACTTTATGAAGTAAGATACTTGCAGTCCTGTTCAGAAAGCATCATGTATAGAGCTAAAGAAATGTGTGTGGCCATTTGTCGGCATTGGTATCTCTTCTGTGACACTTGGATTGCACAACTAGTTTTTCTTCTTTTGGGGTGACTCAAGTTTTCAGGGTGTTCCCCCTGGGTGACATGTCACATGGGAATATGAAGTGTAAAGCAGATACTGTCAGTTTAACCAGAAGGTAAAGGAAAAATACAATCACCCTCCAGTCCACTCATTCTGAATCTTCTCACAGGATCAAAGGGAAACTCAGAGATAGATTTCTTGCAATTTTCCCCTTTGATAGAGTAGGATACCTCAGTCAGATGAATAATACATGTGCTTGCAAGCAACACAAATTTAAAAGAATCTGGCATTTACAAAGCAGCTTTACTGGTGGGAAGAGTAAAGGCTTTGAATATTCTGTCACTTTGAAAAGAGGTTCAGTGTCACCCTATCAGGTCACACAAACCATCTGATTGACTGCCACTTGATGAAAGTATTTATTAAAGTCAGAATAGGGAAATATCAGTTTGAGGAATGGGAAAAGGCTGAGAATTTTATTTTTAAACCTCTAGGAATACAAAGGGGTGAGATTTCTGTTTCTACAGTGAAATAAAATATGAAATTTGGTTTTGATTCAATAAGGGAAAAACATAAATCCTAAAACAGTGAATTGTTTTTAAGTCTTAAGAATTTTGCTTCCACAAAAAATAGAGGGGAGGTACTTTATTGTATTCCTCCAAATAAATACAGCTAATAACTCTAGATATTATGTAGGAAACAAATATAAGACTGAAAAGTAGAAAGAAGAAAGTTTACTAACTGACTTCAGGACACAAGGAATGACATGGTAGCAACTTCCTTGAGTTTTCTTTTTTGCCCTTATATTCGCAAAGAGATGGTCACAACTGAGTGACTAACACTTTCACTTCACTTTTTAATACTTGGAGCTGTACAAGTTGGTAACCCAGGAATACCAGCAGGTGTAACCCCCAAAAGACCCCTCAGAATCCTACTCTCTCAAGTCAAAGTACCATGAATTAGGCAGACTGGAAAAATGTAAACCTGTTTCATAATAACTGCCCTACTCTAGACAAATAACACAGAAAAAACTGAGGTTCCCACTTCTACCTATCCCAGCAAAGGCTGAATGGAGAAACTAGACTCCATTCTGTCCTAGCTATAATGAGGTATTCCCTACACTCCTACAAAGGTCATGTCAGAGAAGGTCAAGTACAGACCTGGGGCTTCCACAACCCTTACCAGTGATGGCGAGAATGGCCACCATCCCTGTCATGGAAACCACATGGCAAGCCTGGACTTCTTCTAAGCCAACAATAATGAGGTGCTCCTCAGTCTTCACTGGGGTGAATCAGAAGAAGCCTAGTATAGATCCAGGACTTTCACTATCAACCAACAATATTGAAGCCACTCACACTGTGATGTTAGTGAGAAGAAATAGGGAGCTGGAACTACCATACCCATCAAGCAGTTGCAAGGTTCCCCTTATATCTGGTGGCAAGGGCTTCCCAGACCCAGGTTCAGTCCTGGGTCAGGACAATTCCCTGGAGAAGGGAATAATAACCCACTCCAGTATTCTTGCCTGGAAAACCCCCATGGACATAGGATCCTGGTGGGCTACAGTCCATGAGTAGAGTACAGTAGGGTAAAGTAGAGTCTGCAGAGTCAGACATGACTGAGCGCCTAAGCACACACACTGAGGACTGTCTAGGGAACCTGGACTTCTGCCTTCACCCAGCAGGAAAGAGGCAGATACTGAATCAGTGTCAGAGAAATCCACCTGAAACAGAAGGTTAAAGTAAGATCCAAAGTCTTCTAACAGAAAATTAATATGATCCACAGTCTTATAACTTAAATTATTGATATAACAACATAGTCTGATAATTTAAGTTTCAACAAAATTTCTACATTTCCATTTAAAAAATCAAGCATATGCAAAACCAGGCTTATCAAACTGACTAAAAAAAAGATAATTGATGCAATACCAGCACCAAGATAACAGAGATGTTAGAATTATCTGACAAAGCTATCAATATTGGCCACAATAAACATGCTTTAATAAGCAATTATGAACATTCTTGAAACAAATTTTAAAAATGGGAAATAGCAATGAAATAGGAAGTTGTAATAATGACATATAGGAAATCAGTAACAGAAAGATAGCAGAAACATTTCCAAACTCTTGGAAACTAAATAACACACTTCTAAATAATCCATAGGTCAAAGAGGAAATCTTAAGGAATAAAACAAAATAATACATTGAACTGAATAAAAATGAATACACAACATGAAAATAAAAGATATAACTAAGACAGAGCTGAGAAGGAAATTTACAGCATAAACTGCATATATTAGAAAGAAAAAGAGATTTTAGTAAGCTCCCTTGTCAAGATCCTAGAAGAGCAAAATAAACCCAAAACAAGCAGAAGACAGGAAATAATAAAAATAAGAGCAGAAATGAAATTGCAAACAGAAAAAAATAGTAGAAAAATCAATAAGCAAAGAGCTAGTTCATTGCAAAGATCACAAAAGAAAATGACAAACTTCTAGCAAGACTAGTATAACAAAAAAGAGAGAAGACATAAATTACTCATATCAGGAGCGTAACGGAATATTACTATTGACCTTCTAGACGTCAAAAGAAAAATAAAAGAATACTACAAAAATTCTTACACACATAAATTTGACATCTTAGATGAAATAAATCAATTCCTTAGAAAAGATAAACTACTAAAGCTTATTCAGTATGAAATAGAAGATTTGAATAGGCCTTCAAAATGGCTGGGCATTACCTTGTATTTAGTAACGATTATTCAAATAAATGGCATAGATCATTTATGGAAGGACTGGATACTCACCACTATATTTTTCTCCTGAAGCTGTAAAGTACTTCCTCTTGGGAAACAGACCCCTTGTTCAATCAATGGATTTTGAGTCTAAGCCCTTACTCAGGGAAATACGTAAGGAGTATGAGAGCTCATCTGGTCTTCACATTTTTTGGTTATATAGTAAACAATACCCTTGTGGTCTATGCATCTGCCTTCTTCCTATAATAGTATGTTATACTGAGCATTTTTAATTGATTTTGTTAAATCAAGTCCTCCCAGCTGTCGTTAGGACCAAACAGCCCTTTATAGTAATTACACTTTCTTGACTGTTGATTATTAAATACTGTTACCTGTTCTTTGCTACTTCAGGACTCTGTCATTCCCAGCACTGCTTAAAAACTTCAATCTGTTAATAGCATGATTTCCTATAAGGCTCAATGTACCAAAGATAGCCATCTCTGACCTTGATACTGCTGTCTCTACACACACACACATATCTTCCTTATTATGTTCCTAAGTATAGTGCCATATGGGCCCTCCCAAGGAAGTTATTAGGACAAACCTATGAAGAAGTAATCAGGATATAGCAGGAGAAAAAGCTCAATTATTATGTGATTCTAGCACCTGATTCTATGGAGAACTCTGGAGCACAAACTACTTCACAAAATTGTTGCATCTCAAGGCATAAAAGATGAGCTTTTTTTTTTTTTTTTAACCCTTATCAGTCAGTTCTGGCTGTCATCTTCCACTGGGAAGAGTGGCATGACCTTCCAGGAGTCCTGAGGTAGGATGCCTCCTGTTGGCCAAAGACAATTCTTCAGAGAGATGCATAGATGTGAGTTATTACCAGCCAACACTCATAGTAGCTGCCATATGGGTTCCCTAACCAAGTAGTTTTAGGCAGGGCACCATGTTACTGCAGTTTGGGGGCTACACTGTTAAGACCAAGCTGCATAGCATCATGGCTTTGAGCTTGAATGTACAAAATGATTAGAGATATTTAGCAGCTTCAATGCAAGGGTTAAACAAAGGGAAAGAGGCAGAAATGATTATAGTATAGAATTACTGGGGAGTAGGACTCCAGTACTCTTGCCAGGAAAATCCCATGGACAGAGGAGCCTAGAAGGCTGCAGTCCATGGGGTCACTGAGGATTGGGCAGGACTGAGAGACTTCACTTTCACTTTTCACTTTCATGCATTGGAGAAGGAAATGGCAACCCACTCCAGTGTTCTTGCCTGGAGAATCCCAGGGACGGCAGAGCCTGGTGGGCTGCCGTCTGTGGGGTCGCACAGAGTCCAACACAACTGAAGCAACTTAGCAGCAGTAGCAGCAGGACTCTAGAATCCAAATATGACCTAGTCAACTACTAATATCCTTTTTTTATTACTTACTATTTCATTTTTCTTTTGAATATATACATACTCACAAACATTTAAAATTTTAAAATGTGGAAAAGATTTAACTTTGCATATCTATTCTTTCTTTCTTTTCCTTCTTTCCTTTCCTCTCAACATATTTGTTAGTTTTGTTTTCATTGCTTTATTCTTCCCCACTTGGCACGTTGCTTTAGTTTTGTTTTCCAGTTTGCGCTTTAGTTTTGTTCTTAACTGGTAAATATAATTTTTTATTTCCTTTGTTCACCAGGTCAATCTACTGTACTTAATAGTTGGACTATTTTGACTTTTCTTATGGGTGTATATGTATATGTGTATATTCCATTACTTTATTATCTGTCTGACTTTGTAATTGCCATTTGTCTGGAGTTCATCTTTGGCTTCTTGCTTTTGGGTATTTGTTTTAAGCTCACTTAATGCCATAACAAACCACTTGTGGAATCTTTGTTCCTGACCAGAGATCAAGCCCTGAGCCTTTGCAGTGGGAGCACTGACTCCAAGACCCTAGACTACCAGAGAACTAACCCTAGGGAGTATCAAATAGTGAGAACTCACACAAAGGAAACCACTTGAGTACAAGACCTGGCATCACCCAACCACCAAAGGCACCCTGTGCAGGATGCCTCATCTAAACAACAAACAAAGCAAAAATACAAACCCAATCAACAGCAGACAGGATTATCTCCTCACTCAGCCTTGGCCAACAGAGGAAAAGCAAAAAACAAACAAACAAACAAACAAAACAAAACAGAACAAAAACAGCAAAAATCTCACCCTATATGAAACTTACACAACGCACTGGACCAACCTTAGAGGGTAGAACCCAAAAGGAAGAAAGAATTTAACCTTGAAGCCTGGGAAATGGAGACTTCAAATACAATAAGTTAAAAATAATAATAATAATGAAAAGGGAGAGAAATACTAAACAAATGAAGGAACAAATTAGAAACACAGAAGTTCAAATAAATGAAGAGGAAATAGCAAACTCCCTGAAAAAGAATTCAGAATAACGAAAGTAAAGATGATTAAAAACCTTGAAAACAAAATGGAGAAAATGTAGGAATCAATTAACAATAATTTAGAATGATTAGAAGAATAAACATACAGATACAAACAACAAAATTACTAAAATAAAAAATACTCTGGAAGGAATCAACAGCAGAATACATAAAGAAGAAGAACAAATCAGTGAGCTGGAAGATAAAATGGTGGAAATAACTTAAGAACAGAAAAAAGAATGAAAAGAACTGAGGAGAGTCTCAGATATCTCCCCACAATATCAAATGCACCAATATTTGAATTACAGGGGTACCAGAAGAAGAACTATGAACCATGAAATTCCAGATGTTCAAGCTGGTTTTACAAAAGGCAGAGGAATCAGAGATCAAATTGCCAACATATGCTGGGTCATTGAAAAAGCAAGACAGTCCCCAAAAAACATCTATTTCTGCTTTATTTACTCTGCCAAAGCCTTTGACTGTGTGGATCACAATAAAATTGTGGAAAATTCTGAAAGAGATGGGAATACCAGACCACCTGGCCTGCCTCCTGAGAAACCTGTATGCAGGTCAGGAAACAACAGTTAGAACTGGACATGGAACAACAGATTGGTTCCAAATAGGAAAAGGAGTATGTCAAGGCTGTATATTGTCACCCTCCTTATTTAACTTATATGCAGAGTACATCATGAGAAACACTGGGCTGGAAGAAGCACAAGCTGGAATCAAGATTGCCAGGAGAAATATCAATAACCTCAGATATACAGATGACACCATCCTTATGGCAGAAAGTGAAGAGGAACTAAAAAGCCTCTTGATGAAAGTGAAAGAGGAGAGTGAAAAAGTGTCTTAAAGCTCAACATTCAGAAAACTAACATCATGGCATCTGGTCCCATCACTTCATGGCAAATAGATGGAGAAATAGTGGGAACTGTGGCTGACTTTATTTTAGGGGGCTCCAAAATCACTGCAGATGGTGACTACAGCCATGAAATTAAAAGACACTTACTCCTTGGAAGGAAAGTTATGAACAACCTAGATGGCATATTCAAAAGCAGAGACATTACTTTGCCAACAAAGGTTCATCTAGTCCAGGCTATGGTTTTTCCAGTAGTCATGTACGGATGTGAGAATTGGACTATAAAGAAAGCTGAGCACCAAAGAATTGATTCTTTTGAACTGTGGTGTTGAAGACTCTTGGGAGTCCTTTGGACTGCAAGGAGATCCAACCAGTCCATCCTAAAGGAGATCAGTGGGTGTTCATTGGAAAGACTGATGTTGAAGCTGAAACTCCAATACTTTGGCCACCTGATGCAAAGAGCTGACTCATTGGAAAAGACCCTGATGTTGGGACAGATTGAAGGCAGGAGGAGAAGGGGATGACAGAGGATGAGATGGCTGGATGGCATCACTGACTCTATGGACATGAGTTTGAGTAAACTCCGGGAGTTGGTGATGGACAAGGAGGCCTGGCATGCTGTGGTTCATGGGGTTGCAAAGTGTCAGACACGACTGAGCGACTGAATTGAAATCAAAATTGAACCTAGGCTAAAGGAGCAGTCGCTTTCCAGGCAAGCTAGGTTTTTGGTAGAAGGTAAAGAGGACATGATTAAGCTATAGGATAGTTCTTATAGCTTCTGCTTAAAAATAGTACATGTCACTTCTACTTATATTTCATTGGACAGGGAAGGTCATGTGGTCAAGCCTGACATCAGTAGGATATGGATATGAGCTTCTTTACCCATAGGAATAGGAAGCAAATAATTAGAATACTAGTACAGTTCACCACAATGAGTGGATATATTTTATAAATTTGAAAGATGCCAAACTGTTATCTCTAAACATACTAGAAATTTAAACTCATTAAAAATATGTGAGTGTCTCCACCATTCCCTCATTGATACATTTTGAGATCAGACTCTTGGTCATCTGAGAGGTGAAATGTATTTTGAAGTAAGCTTAATATGAATTTCTCTTATTCTGAATGAAATTCAGACTGTGTTTATATTCATATTCAAATATGTTTTATAATAGGAACATTTGAGTGTCTTCTTTCATTAACAGTCTTATTCCTTTTATTTGGATACTATATTTCTATTAATTCAGCCTATGATCAATAAATTTCTATTGTTATCAAGTCAATTTGTGCCCCTTGAGATCCAGATTTTTCCCCACATACTGACAGCTGATAAGTCTGTTCCTTACAGCTGATAAGCTGTGCCTCCACTGTTTTGTGTTTTTATAACAGATTTTTTGAAATAAAGCATAAACATACTTTTTATATCTTTCTTTTGAATATCATCTTATTTTGTTTAGTCAAGGAATGGAGAATATCATCTCCATTTCCTTTAGGATGGAGATCCTTTTTGCATATTTAAAATAATTTTTCTTATTAAAAATAATACATATAGAAAATATTGAAAATACAGGAAAAGAAATAAAACTAACTCCTATGCTTATTATTCTTAGCCATTTATTTTGAATATCTGTTACATTTCATTTTAGTCAGATCACCTGGAATAGAGTCATCTGGGAATTTGATAAATAAGCTTCCCAAGGCTTTATTTATATCATCAAAATAATTAATAGTACCAGACAGATTTCCAGCTCTCCCTCTTGGCATCTTCTCATTTGGCAATTATCAAACAAATGGATAGTGATTAAAATCCACTATGTGCTTCCTACAAAGTTTTCATATCATGGTAGGGTGCCACTTTCCTTGGACTTTTGGGGAGTGATTAAAATTGTAAATATGGGCTTAAGGTGGCAGAAACAAAAAGTGGAGAATACTAAATTATTTGGACCAACTCTGGGGCAGAAATTTTTTTTCTAGAAACAAGAGAAAGCCAGACAACAATCCACTGTGTAAAAGTCAAGGACCCCAGATAGAATAAATCATTCACCAACAAAGAGTCTAAAAGGTCCAGAAATGAGAATCAAGGTTGGCAGTGGAGATTTTTTGGATTTAGAGCTTTGTCAAGGAAAGATCAAACCAACATTGCTTGGGAACAGAGAAAATTCAAAATGTGGTCAATTTCCTTGAATATTTAACTTGCTCTTATAGGTCTGGAAGGCAATATCTGGGCACACGGAAAGTCAGGACTATTTTAAAAGTTCATTTTATCAGAATCACTTGTCTGCCTCCTGTGTGTTCTAGTCCTTAGATCTAACAGGTACTTCATAAGGAGGTTTACATTTATTGTTTCAAACAAACAAAAAGAAATGTGAAAAGTAATAATGTGGTGTTGGAGAAGGAAATGGCAACTCACTCCAGTGTTCTTGCCTGGAGAATCCCAAGGACCAGGGAGCCTCCTGGGCTGCCGTCTATGGGGTAACACAGAGTCGGACACAACTGAAGCGACTTAGCAATGTGGTGTTCTAGAATGGGACCTGGAAAAGTTCCTAGTTGTCCATCAGTTTCTAATAATATTTAATGATTTTAGTGAAGCTCATGAAATCTCAGTAGCAGAAACTTCAAAAGTTATATACTGGTGCCTGAATACCAAACATCTGATATTCAGAATCCAATAAAAAACTTTTACATGAAGAAATTCATGCAGTTAAATCCAAAAAAAAGAGAGAGATGATTAAAGGAGTCCTTCTGATCCCTAAAGTCAGTCATTTTTGCCTGCCATCTTGATCTTTTCCTCAATTGCCCAGTTGCAAATTTTGTGAATAAGTGGCTTGGGTTAAATGCAGCCTATTCGTGCAATTTGTTTTCTGTCATGACCTATGACATTGAAAACTATTTTCTTTGTATTTATTTCTAGACTAGTTGTCTTATAATTTTGACAAATGCCCTATGCCTGTCCTTCTAAGTAAAAAAACATGTGGCAGTTTTTCTAATGAGACTCTCTATTTGTATCATCTTCACAGTTCAGAGGATTATGGTGACAAGTGATTGACAGAATAGAAATAGAGTATATAAAATGTTTATTTCACAAAATATAACCATTGATGAGGTCTTGAACTAGGCTGTGAATGGGGGTAGAAAAGAAGATATCATGGACTTGAAAAAAAGAAAAGTTGACAAGATTTGGGGATTGATTGGCTTTGAGGGATGGGGGAAGGTGTAAGGAAGGGGAGGATTTAAATATGATTAAGGTTTTAAGTAAGGTGAAAGAATTGAAATAATAATTACTTGTTTGCTTGTTTTCTGGAGGTAGTCAGAACTTTGAAAGATGATTAAAATGCCTTGATAAACATTATTGTCTTGACATGAAAACCACATACCTAAGGAAACTGGATTTCAAAATGCTAGTCTTATGAAAATAATGTGAAAAGAAATCCAATTGTTAACTTCTAATAAGAATATATTGTACTTGCTGTATAGCTATGCTGACAACCAGAGGAAATTATTCATCCAGTTTTCTCTCTAGGTTTTTAAACAAAGAGCCATCCCTTAATAAAGAAGTGGCAAACTAGCTTGTTTAGCAAATCTGGCCCACTTCCTGCTTTTGAAAAGTTTGCAAGCTAAAAATTATTTTTAAACTATTGAAAACATCAAAAGAAAAATAATATTTTATGACATGTGAAAATTATATGAACTTTTCATTTTAGTGTTTATAATTAAAGTTTTATTGGTACACAGCCATATCCTTTCCATGGCTGCTTTCATTTACAAAGGTCGAGTTTAGTAGCTTTAACAGAGACCAGATGGCCTACAAAACCTAAAATATTTATTACTTGACCCTTTAAAGAAAACATTTGCCCACCCTTGCCCTAATATAAGCTATATATCTAAAGATAAGTTAGGAAACAATAACATAATTTGAAAGCATAACTAGAAACAAAACAGTAGTTTAATTTAGCAATATTTTCTGCTGACCTATTCACTCAATAAATATTTGTGGAGAGCATACTGTATGTCGATCGCTATCTGAAATGCTACAGACATACATTAATTTAAACCTTAAACAGATTTAAACATTAGTCCACTTCTTACTATATTGAAGCACTCTGAAAATGAGTCTTCCTTTTGATTATTCCTGGCAAGAAGATGGAAAGGAAATAGACTGTAGTTAGAATAGAGTGTTTCTCCTTAAGACAGTATATTTTGCCAGAATTACTCTTGGTGAAACTAGAAGGAAGATGAATAGTCAATAAAGTGAATATATGCATGGTTTTGAATTTGCACATGTTACCAACAGGTAGTTTTCCTATTCTTAGTGCTTTTCTGCTGCTGCTGCTGCTGCTAAGTTGCTTCAGTCGTGTCCAACTCTGTGCGACCCCATAGACAGAAGCTCACCAGGCTCCCCCGTCCCTGGGATTCTCCAGGCAAGAATACTGGAGTGGATTGCCATTTCCTTCTCCAATGCATGAAAGTGAAAAGTGAAAGTGAAGTCACTTAGTCGTGTCCGACTCTTAGCGACCCCATGGACTGGAGCCTACCAGGATCCTCCGTCCATGGGATTTTCCAGGCAAAAGTACTGGGATGGGGTGCCATTGCCTTTCCCTTTTCTAGTATCTATTTAATTTTTATTTCTACTCCTTTAAATAATTCAATAAGGTATCATCCTCATTTTACATATGAAGAAACTGAGACTGGAGATAAACTGACATTTTTCAAAACAGTGCACTATGGGTATAATTGGTATGCTCTAACATTGAATGTGGAGAAGGCAATGGCCTTCTCCACATTCAATGTTAGAGCATAAATTTCTCTCTTTGCTTCAGTTCAGTTCAGTTCAGTTCAGTCGCTCAGTCATGTCCAACTCTGCGACCCCATGAATTGCATCACACCAGGCCTCCTTGTCCATCACCAACTTCTGGAGTTCACCCAAACTCGTGTCCATCGAGTCGGTGATGCCATCCAACCATCTCATCCTAGGTTGTCCCCTTCTCCTCCTGCCCCCAATCCCTCCCGGCATCAGAATCTTTCCAATGAGTCAACTCTTCACATGAGGTGCCCAAAGTATTGGAGTTTTAGCTTTAGTATCAGTCCTTCCAATGAACTTCCCTGGTGGCTCAGATGGTAAGGCGTCTGTCTACAATACAAGAGACCTGGGTTCAATCCCTGGGTCAGGAAGATCTCCTGGAGAAGGAAATGGCAACCTACTCCAGTATTCTTGCCTGGAAAATTCCTTGTAGGGAGGAACCTGATAGGCTACAGTCCATGGGATCTCAAAGAGTCAGACACGACTGAGTGACTTCACTTTCACTTCACTTTCCAATGAATACCCAGGACTGATCACCTTTAGAATGGACTGGTTGGATCTTCTTGCAGTCCAAGGGACTCTCAAGAGTCTTCTCCAACACCACAGCTCAAAAGCATCAATTCTTCAGCACTCAGCCTTCTTCACAGTCCACCTCTCACATCCATACATGACCACTGGAAAAACCATAGCCTTGACTAGACGGACCTTTGTTGACAAGGTAATGTCTCTGCTTTTGAATATGCTATCTAGGTTGATCATAACTTTCCTTCCAAGGAGTAAGTGTCTTTAAATTTGATGGCTGCAATCACCATCTGCAGTGATTTTGGAGCCCAGAAAAATAAAGTCTGACACTGTTTCCACTGTTTCCCCATCTATTTCCCATGAAGTGATGGGACCAGATGCCATGATCTTCATTTTCTGAATGTTGAGCTTTAAGCCAACCTTTTCACTCTCCTCTTTCACTTTCATCAAGAGGCTTTTGAGTTCCTCTTCACTTTCTGCCATAAGGGTGGTGTCATCTACATATCTGAGGTTATTGATATTTGCTTAAGTACATTTATTGGAAATGGGAAAGCATATTACATCACAGACTTCATAAATATTTCTTTTAAACACCTCTTTTCCCCTAAAGATCCTTACAAGTTGTCTAAAAAAATTGTCAATAAGTAGGAAGGCACTGATGGGCTTGTTTACCAATTTCTTACTATAGACTATTTTATAGATCAAGTATAGATATATATGTTTCTTTATGAAATATTATAATTATTATACTGTTTTAAAAAACCTGAAGTTTCAATGGTGGTAGTTTAAGTTTTACAAATATTACATATAACTATATATAATATGAAGGAGATCAGCCCTGGGATTTCTTTGGAAGGAATGATGCTAAAGCTGAAAGTCCAGTACTTTGGCCACCTCATGCGAAGAGTTGACTCATTGGAGAAGACTCTGATGCTGGGAGGGATTGGGGGCAGGAGGAGAAGGGGACGACAGAGGATGAGATGGCTGGATGGCATCACTGACTCGATGGATATGAGTCTGGGTGACCTCTGGGAGTTGGTGATGGACAGGGAGGCCTGGTGTGCTATGATTCATGTGGTCGCAAGGAGTCGGACACGACTGAGCAACTGATCTGATCTGATCTGATATTTTTTATATATTACAAAGTTTTACTGAAGTAAAAATATAGTGCTCAAATATAAGCAGGATGGACTGTCCATATATATTTACTTCTTTTCTTTCTAAAACTAGAAAATAACAGTAAAGAGATTCTAAAATGTAAATTCAAAAAGATAGAAAGGATAAAACAAAGCAGATTAGGAATAGCCTTTTGCAATGTGGAATGTATCAATACCAGTATAAATGATAATTTGGGATTTAGAAGGCCCAAATATGCTGAAACCTAATCAAGCAGTGGGGAAATCCAAGAAACAATCTAATTATACATCAGAATTCGAAAAAGGCTGAGAAATGGCAATGGCATAAATATCAGATGAGGGCAAAGGCGTGAGTAAAGCAAATGAAAATTTGATAAATTTTCTGTCTGAGAAGCATTTGAAAGTCCAAATCCTACCCAACACCTCAGTGGAAGACTGGGTAAGTTCAAATATATCAGATCAGATCAGATCAGTCGCTCAGTCGTGTCCGACTCTTTGCGACCCCATGAACTGCAGCACGCCAGGCCTCCCTGTCCATCACCAGCTCCCGGAGGTCACTCAGACTCACATCCATCGAGTCAGTGATGCCATCCAGCCATCTCATCCTCTGTCGTCCCCTTCTCCTCCTGCCCTCAATCCCTCCCAGCATCAGAGTCTTCTCCAATGAGTCAACTCTTCGCATGAGGTGGCCAAAATACTGGAGTTTCAGCTTTAGCATCATTCCTTCCAAAGAAATTCCAGGATTGATCTCCTTCAGAATGGACTGGTTGGATCTTCTTGCAGTCCAAGGGACTCTCAAGAGTCCTCTCCAACACCACAGTTCAAAAGCATCAATACTTCGGCGCTCAGCCTTCTTCACAGTCCAGCTCTCACATCCATACATGACCACAGGAAAGACCATAGCCTTGACTAGGCAAACCTTTGTTGGTAAAGTAATGTCTCTGCTTTTGAATATTCTATCTAGGTTGGTCATAACTTTCCTTTCAAGGAGTAAGCGTCTTTTAATTTCATGGCTGCAGTCACCATCTGCAGTGATTTTGGAGCCCAGAAAAACAAAGTCTGACACTGTTTCCACTGTTTCCCCATCTATTTCCCATGCAGTGATGGGACCAGATGCCATGATCTTCGTTTTCTGAATGTTGAGCTTTAAGCCAACCTTTTCACTTTCCACTTTCACTTTCATCAAGAGGCTTTTTAGCCCCTCTTCACTTTCTGCCATAAGAGTGGTGTCATCTGCATATCTGAGGTTATTGATATTTCTCCCGGCAATCTTGATTCCAACTTGTGTTTCTTCCAGTCCAGCATTTCTCATGATGTACTCTCCATATAAGTTAAATAAACATGGTGACAATATGCAGCCTTGACGTACTCCTTTTCCTATTTGGAACCAGTCTGTTGTACTAATAATCATAGAAGAATAAAAAGAGACACTGCATTCATGAAGCAAATATAGAAATACATATGTATATAAATGTGTTGAATATATATATATACATAGGCTTCCTGTTTGTACCTTGCATATATTTATATAGCAATACTCTTTATATAATAATTTATATATAATATGTTCAAAGAATAAGAAAACCATTTAAAGATTAAAAATATAATAGCAGAGAAAGAAGAACTCAATGCAGCAGTTAGAAAATCAAAGAAATCTCCCAGAGAGTAGAGCAAAGCAGCAAAAAGATGAGAGTTAAATGAAAAAAAATTAGAAAATTAATGATCCAGTTCAAAAGGAATAACAGCTCAACAATAGAAATTCCATGAAGAAAGAACAGACGAATCAGGGCTTAGGAAATCATTACATAAACAATCAAGAAAATTTCTCTGAACTAAAAGACATGAATTCAAAGATTCAAAGTGTCTATCAAGTGCCCATTGAGTAGATATACTGGATTTATTCCACAGCACATCAGTGTGGAAATTCAAACTCACAATTTAAATAGAAGATTCTAAAGCTTTCAGAAAGATGAAAATAAGTCACAAACAAGGGATTAGAAAACTGGATGGTTTGGGACTTCTCAAGAGCAGTGCTGGAAACTGAAAGATAATGAAAATATAATTTCAGAACTCTAAAGTAAAAGGATATTGATTCTGATTTTCTATTTATAGACAAACTAGCAAATCAAAGACAAAGATAGACATTTTCAGATGTTGTAGAGCTCCCTAAAATGAAGAAGTAACCAATAAAAAGAAAGATAGGGAATCCAGAAAATGGGATTTTCCTTCCTTTAAGAAAGAGGCAAAGATTATCTCCAGGATGAAGATGATGAAATATAACAGGAATGAAGCAAATCATTGGTGAGATAGAGCAAGAATAGAACAGCCCAGAAGTTTCCAGGAAGATTATCTTTAACAAAATAAAAATGATAGAATATCTGATATAACTGGGAGAGTTTGGGCATTTTTCAGTGATTAGTACATATAAAGTAAAGCCAAAAAAATAAAGCAAAAAGTCACTTAAAGAAATAAAAAATAGTCATGGTTTATACACAGCTTCTCTGTGACTAGTTCTTGCATAAACATAATAATGTTCCCTGAAATTTTTTAATCAAAATTATGCAATAATTTTTAGTGGGAAAATAGAGGACATGGGAAGTATGTGTTTTTACTGCTGGGGCCTAGTGAGTTAAAGAAAGCTCAATCCTTCTTTTCCATTGTAGGAAAATCAATAAATACTATCTGAAAGGGAAAGATCAATAAATAACAGTATTGTTACTTTACTTACACAAGTGGAGGAACATTATCAAAAATAACAGCTAGTTAGAAAGCTTAAACAGTTAAGAAAAGGTTCCTGTGAGAAAATGGAAATGGCAGGAAATTTGGAATATTGCTATTTTTTTGTTAAGAATTACAGAGTTGTTTGACTCTTAAATGTTTGAAAGATAACTTTGACAATCTTAAAAAATCAAATGTAGGAAAATGTTTACACCGAAATGTGTTGATTTTTAACAATTAGAAATAGAGTCATCAACTTATACAGCCAAGGTAATCGATTTTTGATAGAAATCTCATATTGCAGCTTCTCTTAAAATATCTTTACACATGCAACTTATTGTTATTGGGCCATTAATTTAAAAAGTGTAGCTTGGTGCTGTTATTACTATCATTATTATTAAGTCATACTCATTAAATTCAGGATGGCATATGTCCATTCACCTAAAATTGTGTGATTGCCTATTAACTACTTAGGTATGGAAAATAGGCTACCCCTCCCACGCTGCTGCTGCTGCTAAGTCGCTTCAGTCGTGTCCGACTCTGTGCGACCCCATAGACGGAAGCCCACCAGGCTCCCCCGTCCCTGGGGTTCTCCAAGCAAGAACACTGGAGTGGGTTGCCATTTCCTTCTCCAATGCATGAAAGTGAAAAGTGAAAGTGAAGTCGCTCAGTCGTGTCCGTCTCTCAGCGACCCCATGGACTGCAGCCTTCCAGGCTCCTCCGTCCATGGGATTCTCCAGGCAAGAGTACTGGAGTGGGGTGCCACTGCCTTCTCCAATTAACTACTTAGGTATGGGAAATAGGCTACGCCTCCCATGCTGCTGCTGCTGCTGCTGCTGCTGCTGCTTCTGCTGCTAAGTCGGTTCAGTAGTGTCCCACTCTGTACGACCCTATAGACGGAAGCCCACCAGGCTCCCCCATCCCTGGGATTCTCCAGGCAAGAGTACTGGAGTGGGTTAACCATCTCCTTCTCCAAATGCAGGAAAGTGAAAAGTGAAAGTGAAGTCGCTCAGTCGTGCCCAACTCGTAGCGACCCCATGGACTGCACCCTTCCAGGCTCCTCCGTCCATGGGATTTTCCAGGCAAGAGTACTGGAGTGGGTTGCCATTGCCTTCTCCACACCTCCCATTACAAATGTTAAACTGATATAAAATAGAACAAAAATCTGAACACAGAGTGATATATAGATGCCACTCTCATCTATAATCTGTAATTACAGATGTTTATTCAGATCACCTTGTTGAGCTCGAGCTCATTTGAAAACATGGACATTGAGGCCCAAGAGGGAAAGTGGCTTGCCTGTGGTCTCACACCTGGGGGAAATGGCAAATAGGAGAAACAGGACTCGCGTACTGCAGTCCATGGAGTGGCAAAGAGTCAGACACAATTGAGGGAATGAACAACAACTACAAAAACTTTTTTTTCCAGGATATCTGATAACAAAGGGTAGTTTTTATGATATGAAATGATATATTGTAACTTTATTTTCTTAGATTCCTTGCAAAATGGCTTTGTATCACTTAGGGATTTTTGACTGTAAACAGAAACGGATTCCGGCTCGCCTAAGAAAAGGCAGGTTTGAGATTCCAAGGATGCATTGTGGAGATGAGGAGATCATAGACTGCACTAGAATTAGGCTGAAAGAGCCAGGAAAACTTCAGAGGACCAAGAAACCAAATGCAGGCCTGGACTGGACAAGAGAACAGTCTGATGAGGCCACCACCACTGTGAAGGGGAAACTCTAACCCATTCTTTTCATTTTGCATCACATGCAGAAGATTTGAGTTTCTCTCAGTACAGTTCAATTGGCTGAGCTTCGGCCATTTGCTCTCTTCTTGATTGACTAAATGGTGAGAGGAAGGATTGGCATTTCTTTGGTAAATTACCAGTGAGTTGACTTCTCTGCCACCAAACTGCATGCTGGGAAATGAGGGCTATTAAAAATGCCAAAAAGTAGCAAATACCTATTTTATCCTTTGTGTTAAACATGTGTGAGCTATTGAGTTTCCTTAGTGGTCTGCTGATAAGAGTGTGCTTCCTTGTCAGAGAATAACTGGTTTAGAATGCTGCATTTTGGGCAAACTGATACTGAAAACCTTTCAAGGTGACATAAGTTCTGGCAAGCCCTACTATTAAAGGTAGTATATCTATGCAGACATAGAAAAATGGGGCATTTACCCAGTAGTCTATGTGGTGATGCTTAAAGATACGCCTTTGGGTATGGTTCAGCATGTATGTGTGTTAGAGGAATAGAAAAGGCCAGAGCAGCTTGAAAATTCTTTAAGTATACTGACACCAAGATAATAAGCTTGACCTGCTTTAAAAGGCTGTCATTTCCTGTTGGTCTCTTAAATTCATTGATTTTTTACAGTGTTTGCTTTATTGTTTCTCATTTCATGGTAAAATAACAGAGCAGTAAGTCATTTCCTTAGTCAGAAAAAAAAATGATGATTTTGAGAATTTTATGAGTTGCAATGCTTGGGGAAGAGCAGGAAGATATATGCTAGAAGAGGGGGAGGAAGGGGAAGAAATGAAGGGAACAGACAAGGCTTTTGCTTCAACTTTTCTACACCAGTAGCTTGTATAACACTCTGTTTTAATAGTTCTGTGATTTTTTCCCCTGTACTTTTAATTTCAGCAAGGAATTTACTGAAACAGCAAATTATCTTTTCTACAAACTTAAGTGTCAGAAAGCTCAGTGAAGTGTGTAGAAATAATAAAGCAAGTGAAGGGGGAAAAAAAGAAACCGATAATGAGGTGAGAAAAAAATATTTTCAAATGAGATTTAAAATCAAGAGAGAAACATGTGAACTACATCTTCAAATAGACCAGGAGCAATGGAAGTCATTTAGGAAACCTGCAGAAAAAGATTTTAAACGTTTTATAGAAGTGAGCAAAGTGCCAATGAGTCTCCTCAAGTTGGGTAAACATTGTTTGAAGCCAAAACTTCTGACGAGGTGAGAAAATATAATTCCGTAGTCACTTATTGCTCATTTATCTGTACTGGATGAGGGTGGCTGGCTTTTTTCCTATTGCATACAACATCAGTACATTCTGAGGTCACCTACAAAATTACACGTGCCTCAGTACTCTTGCCTGGAAAATCCCATGGATGGAGGAGCCTGTTGGGCTGCAGTCCATGGGGTCACTAAGAGTCGGACACGACTGAGCAACTTCACTTTAACTTTTCACTTTCATGCGTTGGAGAAGGAAATGGCAACCCACTCCAGTGTTCTTGCCTGGAGAATCCCAGGGACCGAGGAGCCTGGTGGGCTGCTGTCTATGGGTTCACACAGAGTCAGACATGACTGAAGTGACTTAGCAGCAGCAGCAACAGCAGCAGATTTATCTTAGTCTTTGATCTGATGAGAGTTTAGTGATGTAAATGGCTTTAAAACGCAGTGCATTCTTATATTGGCTAGACCATAAATAACTTTTGAAAATAATTACAGTGAGCATATATTTTACAAAGGCTAAAGCACGTAATTATAAATAAAACACAACGTTACTCAAATGTAGGTTGCAAATACCAAGATTAGCTTAAATTTAGGATTTGCAACAGTAGGACAGAATGTCACTCAGGAGAACTCAAGTGAAAATACTATCATAAAATGTAGCTGTTCCTAAATTTGTTATTAAGTTTTATATGTTCAACAAAAATATATATACAGATGGTTTAATGGACCAAACATTTCCATAATAATTATGGAAAAGTTCTGTCCCCCCTGACTCCTGCATTTTGCACAACTCTAACTTTCAGTACTCACTTATGTATATTTAGTACTCATTTAGTACTATTAAGGGCTTCCCTGGTGGCTCAGACAGTAAAGTGTCTGTCTGCAATGCAGGAGACCCGAGTTCGATCCGTGGGTTGGGAAGATCCCCTGGAGAAGGAAATGGCAGCCCACTCCAGTATTCTTGCCTGGAAAATCCCATGGACGGCAGAGCCTGGTAGGCTACTGTCCATTGGGTCGGAAAGAGTCGGACACGACTGAGCGAAGGGAAGAAGAAGATATGTATATTTACCTCCATATTGTCACATAACATTGTTATATTGTTAGCGTTAAGAAAAATTTTAAGCATCAGTTTACTTATTTCCCACTATGGGAAATGTGGAATTAGTGTTTTTTCACATTCTAACTCATTGCTGTAAAAATTTGCCCATACTCAAGACTTAAACAGTATTACTTAGATCAGTATTCAGGGTTCACATAATTATGTTTTTGTAAATATTGACAGTACTGTATTTTATGCTAGGATTATGTTTGCTTTCTTGAACAACCCTCTGTATATCTTCTTGCTGTTCAGTATCTGTCTGTTTAGTCACTCATTCATGTCCAACTTTTTGTGACCTGTCCTTGGAATTTTTCAGTCAGGAATATTGGAATGGGTTTCTATTTCCTCCTCCAAGGTATCTTCCCAATGAGGGATCAAATCCACATCTGTGTCTCCTACATTGCAGGGGGATTCTATACCTGCTGAGCCATCAGGATGTTAAATGTGCATGTTAAGTTGCTTCAGTTGTATCTGACTCTGCAACCCCATGGACTGTAGCCTACCAGATTCCTCCATCCATTGGATTCTCCAGGCAAGAATACTGGAGTGCCATGCCCTTCTTCAGGAGATCCCCACCCAGAATGGAACCCGTGTGTCTTAGGTCTTCTTCGTTGACAGGCAGGTTCTTTTACCACTAGCGCCACCTGGAACTCTTTTTCATTGACTTGGTTTTCTATGCCCTCACTTTCCCTGAGTTGTTCCAGATTCATTAAGATTGTATCAGGCTCTTGGATACAACTCTTCACAGGCTGCTGATCTTTCAAACTGGATCAATTATGCTGTATACCTTAGAAATGCCATCATCCCAAGATCTACTTTCAATTTAAACCTAGAGAAATTCCATTGTCTTTCCTGCATTGAAGCTCCCATTCTCTACATCTCATGCTTTCCTTTTTCTTGATTTACTCTGTCATCAGGGTGGAGTAACTTTACCAGGGGCTTTGTGAGAAAAACAGTATGAGAAATAAATAGTTAAGGAGATTGCACATCTGAAAAATATCTATAGTCTACCCTCATATTTGACTGGTAGTTTCACTGGCATGGTGTTAATCGATTCAAAATAATTTTCTTTCCTCTATATTTCAAAGGCATTTCTCCGTTGTCCTCTAGCTTTAATGTAACTTTGAGACAGTGAAGTCCTTTCTAATTTCTGATCATAGAAGCTTTTAAAATCTTTTTCTTATCCCTTTAGTCCTGAAATTTTACAGTTAAATACCTTTGCATCTACTGGTTTTCATCTGTTGTGCTGGGTCTAATCTAGGACTTCATATCCTTCTTTTATGGGAAATTTTTTTGTTTTATTAGTGATTTTCTACTTTCTAGTTTTTCCATTCTTTCTATCTGAGTTTCCTCTTAGTCACATATTGAATCTTCTAAAATGGTCCTTCGATTCTCTATTTATTTAAAAAATTTTCAGTATTGTAGAGTCTTGGGGAAAAAAATGTGTTTTGTTTTGCTTTACTGTCTGGAAAAATTTCTTTTATCTTTCAAAACTTTTTCTGAAGGTTCTATTTCTGCTGTTTTTTAATTTTTAAGAGCAACTATTCTGTTTATTTTATATAGAATTTTATTGTTCTTTATGGATGCAATATTTTTCTTAACTGTAAGCATAGTAGTAAAATGTAAAAGTTTCCTTCAATCTGTATAGTATCTTCTTCCTCCACATTGCTTGTTCATTTTTTTTTCTCTATTCATATCATAAGAGATTGATTTAAAGATCTTTGGGAAGTACACAATAATAGCGATTCTCTGTTGCAGACTGTGCTGTATGAAGATCTGGCTGTACTGCTTTATTGAGAGACTCTAAATTTTAGTATTTTAGATCTTTCTTTTGGTGTGTTAAAAATTTACAGAAAATAATATTTCAGATATATGTTTCCCTGCCAATATTCTGAAAACTGAATGAGAGAAGAGGGTTAAGGGGTTCTCTACTTCCCTTATATAAACATTGACTCATCCTAACCCATAACTTGCTCTCAACTATAGCTGTTAATCTCCTATAGAAAGACCTTTCGTTTCACTTTTCAGAGAAAAAACCCTACAGTCTTCTGTCTTGGTCAGTGTAGTTACCTCACCCACAGACTGGGTGGCTTAAAAAACAGAAATTTATTTTCTTCCAACTTAGGAAGCTGGAAGTTCAAGCTCAAGGTGCCAGTAAGATTGGTTTCTCCTGAAGCCTATCTCCCTACCTGCAGACAGCTGGCTGTGCAGTATGTTGTTAAGTGGCCTTTCCTCTGAGAATACACTCCGGATCTCTCCTCCTCTTTTGTGAGGCTGCTAATCCTACCCTATGACCTCATTATTAGGGCTTCCCAGGTGGCACTAGTGGTGAAGAACCTTCCTGCCAACACAGGAGATGTGAGAGACTCAGGTTCAAACCTTGCGTCAGGAAGATCCCCTGAAGGAGGGCATGGCAACCCACTCCAGTAACCTTGTCTGAAGAATCCCATGGACAGAGGAGCCTGGTGGACTACAGTCCATAGGGTCACAAAGAATCAGACACAAATGAAGCCACTGAGCATGGATGTACGCACTGCTACTGCTAAGTCACTTCAGTCGTGTCCGACTCTGTGTGACCCCATAGACGGCAGCCCACCAGGCTCCCCCGTCTCTGGGATTCTCCAGGCAAGAACACTGGAGTGGATTGCCATTTCCTTCTCCAATGAATGAAAGTAAAAAGTGAAAGTGAAGTCGCTCAGTCGTGTCCGACCCCCCAGTGACCCCATGGACCACAGCCTACCAGGCTCCTCCATCCGTGGGATTCTCCAGGCAGAAGTGCTGGAGTGGGGTGCCATTGCCTTCTCCCGGATGTATGCACTATATGTTGTAAAATATTTTATTTCATTTTTCAGTGTACCATTAAAATGTAGAGTCCAAAACAGAATATAATCCCACAGTATGATACAAGCACAGAGAAAGACTTCCCAAATCTACAACTTTCTTGGAAACTCAATTTTTATTAACTCACTCCAAGATTATGTTTACTTCTTAACTACTGCATCTCGATATTGACTTTTGGGGGAATTAAAACTTTTAGGTCTTTTTGATAGCCCCATTAATCATTTAAATTGACATACAGGTCTTTTCATTTATTCCTGTCAAAACATATCTCACTGATTTTCACCCATTTTTTAAATCTAGTTAACTAGTTTCAAATATTGACTCTGCCATTCATTATTTTAGCTATTTCTCTAAATTTCGAAACTTTTTAAAAATTTAATACAAATGGATAACAATTTGTTGAAATAAGATATTTCCATAGGGCAGAGTTATATCATAACCATCAAATTCATTTCATTGTATATATTTAACATACATACGTGTATATATATATATAGTAAGTTTTGCTGAGTTTTTATTATGTATCAGATCCATATAACATCTTTTTATACCTTACCTTGTTACATTTTCATGGTAATGAGGATACTGCTAATATTTCATGCATACAGAGTCTGAGGACCAAAGAAGCTAAACTAAAACTCGGGTAGTCTTACTCCATAATTGGTACTTTTCTACTAAGATGAATTGCTTCTTCCTAAGGGAATATTAAAAAATATTTATTTCTAAAGGAAAATCTTTTTTCATTTAATTTCAAAAAAAGGGATTAGGACACAGTGAAAAGAAGTACAGTCATAAATTGTGAGAATTTGATTTGACTTGAACTTTTAAAGCAGTTCAAGTCTGAGAATTATATGTATACACTGATAGTGAGCATGACCTTAAGGGTAAGATATTATGACTATGAAAAAGCTAAAAGAAGACAGGAGACAGCCATAGATTAAGTAAGTGAGGAAGGAAAACTGCCTAACCACTGAAGTCATTTTGTCTAATTTACTGGCATTTAGTGTCAGAGTACTGTAAAAAGAAAAATTGTTTTCCCTCTACCCATCTTAAGTTCACTGGCTGGGGCCTTGGAAATTAGACTAACAAAAGACAGATTAGCAAGAGAAAAACAAGTTTACTAACATGTGCATCCCGCATACACATGGGAACATTCAGAGAAGAGTAACGGAAAGCATGGTTAGAGCTTGGACTTCTATAGCAGCTTCATAAAAGAACAATAAATTGTTTAAAAAGAAGTGACAAGGCAAAGGAAAAATACTTTGAGCTTCTCAGTTCAGTTCAGTTCAGTTCTGTTGCTCAGTCGTGTCTGACTCTTTGTGACACCATGAATCGCAGCACGCCAGGCCTCCCTGTCCATCACCAACTCCCAGAGTTCACTCAGACTCATGTCCATCAAGTCAGTGATGCCATCCAGCCATCTCATCCTCTGTCATCCCCTTCTCCTCCTGCCCCCAATCCCTCCCAGCATCAGGGTCTTCTCCAATGAGTCAACTCTTCGCATGAGGTGGCCAAAGTACTGGAGTTTCAGCTTTAGCATCATTCCTTCCAAAGAAATCCCAGGGCTGATCTCCTTCAGAATGGACTGGTTGGATCTCCTTGCAGTCCAAGGGACTCTCAAGAGTCTTCTCCAACACCACAGTTCAAAAGCATCAATACTTCGGTGCTCAGCTTTCTTCACAGTCCAACTCTCGCATCCATACATGGCCACTGGAAAAACCATAGCCTTGACTAGACGGACCTTTGTTGGCAAAGTAATGTCTCTGTTTTTGAATATGCTATCTAGGTTGATCATAACTTTTCTTCCAAGGAGTAAGCGTCTTTTCATTTCATGGCTGCAATCCACCATCTGCAGTGATTTTGGAGCCCCCAAAATAAAGTCTGACACTGTTTCCGCTGTTTCCCCATCTAGTTCCCATGAAGTGATGGGACCAGATACCATGATCTTCTAGTGACTGGAAAACTGTGGGAAGGCAAACATATGGGGAAATTAATGATGGATTAGGGCTAGTTTTAACAAGGTTTGTTTGGTATATTTCTTTGATTCCCTTTTTGAGCTGATAGGGGTCTAGTGTTGTCTTGTGATTAACTTCCGTCTTGGCTGGCTTGGGGGTAAGACACGTTTATTCTCCTTAGCTGTGGCATGCAGGATCCAGTTCCCTGACCAGAAATTGAACCTGGGCCCCCTGCATTGAGAGCATGAATTCTTAACTGCTGGACCACAAAGGAAGTCCCTGCATACTCTATTATCCTTTAATATAAATGGATGTCAGGCTCAGGAAGGCATAATTAACTTTATTTCCCATATAGACTTCTAAAAAATGTGTGTGTAAATGAGCTGTGTAAAAATGTGGAAAATGTGTGTAAATGTGTGTAGATAAAACACTGAGAATGTACAAAACCTGGTGGAAAGTGGGGAACTTAATACCAAGAGCTCTTAAAGAATATTTACCAAAAATCAGTGGCCTTGGGGTCTTTCACCTGCCATCAGGGTATCTAAAAGGGCTTCTAGAGAATAGAGAATAATGAGGTGGGAAACCATGTTGTCTTTGGCTGTCACCAATGGCTGAGAAAGTTACTGGCAATTAATATGAGCACCAAATGTTGGCCAATGAACAAGAATAGTCCTGTTGACAACTGTCAGTGACTCCTGTCTACCATTGTTTACTTTAACCTAAGACTTCTGGGAAACCATCTCTTAAAGAGTGAATTTAATTATAAGGCTATAGTCCACATTTTGTGAAAGAGTATAACACCAACACTAATTTGTTTTAAAGAGATTCTTTTCCTTTTCTACCATCATGATTGAAGCAGTGGGGAAAATTGCTTAAACTCTAAAGTGAGAGCTAAATACTCTGGCTTTTATTCGTAATTATCTACTAACATAGAGTATGCCCTTGGGCTACTTATTTGCTCATTTTTTATGTGTAAAAATAAAGATAAAGCTAATGCCATTGCTAATATATTAACAATGGTGAAGCATATTTGAAAATGTAATGTCATATTTCAGTGTATAACTTTAAATAACCCATGTGCCACCCAGTTGCAACAATGCTCCACAATCACTAAGGACCCATAACAATTATTACATGTTATGCATCAAACATCGTGAGCCCTCCCACCTTATGAAAATGTTTCTGACTTATAAACCTGAGAGTTATGCCTAGCAAGTCAGTAAATTGAGAATAAATGATGTTAATTGCCTGATATGTGTTTCACAGTGCTCATTTTTAGCCTGAAGGAGGAATGAGCTTTTAAACTTTTCCATAGTAATGGTCTTTTTCTGAGTTAATGATCTACAGATATATTTGGTCATAAAAATAAGACCAATTGATTTCAAAACAACTCAAGCCTCAATTAACAGGATTCAGGCTCCCCCAAGGCTTTGTCAAGGTCTCCATTTTATTAAAGCATGCCAGGACTATCAGAATTCAGGGAGCAAATGCTCAAATTGAGACAAATGTGTATATTTGGTAGTGATTCACACTTATGCAAACTACCAGTTCCTAAACCAAGATTTTTTTCCTTTGTATTAAAATTTAAATTAAAATATATGATTTTCAAGTATAAACATTTGTGTATAAAATTTCATATACCAAGAGCTTTCTGACCCTCCAGATTTTGTAAAGTGGGCCTATGCCTAAAGAGCCAGACTTCCCACGTTCATTCCAGGGTTTCAGAGGCTGTTTCTCCAGGCTTTTCTTTTATGACTGAACAACCCTTATATGTGATCAGATATAAAAGGATCAGTGATCGTTCTTCCTTGAAATCCCAGTGGGCCTTCAAGTGTCATTTCTCACCAAACCTAAACCTATATTCTTGCTAGGTGTTGTCAAAGGCCAAGTTCCAACTCAGCTGAAACTCTGTATACAGTACCGCAGTCCTAGACCTCATGCTTACCTCACAGAGCAGCAATTTTTATTTGAGTCATGGACAATTTTGAAAATTTACTAAATTTACTGGGTATTCTAGAACATACTTTCAGAAAGATACACATATGTGTATGTATATATATATATATATATGTATATATATATATATATATATATATTTCATTTCATGGTGTTTGGGACTTACCAAAGGTAACCCATGGATCTAAGTGAGGAAAATATATCTCAGGAATTTGCGAGTCTCCTCTATCGTAATGCTCTGCTTGGGACCTAGAGTCCATTATGGACATAAATAATACTCCCTGAAAGATAGTGATTAAATGTCTCATCATCCCTCACTCTTCCAACATGTACTGTTGGTTCTCATTATTCATAGTTGTTTTGCCCTAGAAGTCACCAGAAACATTGAATTAGCAAACACTGAACAATTGCTCCTAGGGAAAATACAAAGTTATGTTCCTATGAGCTTCTGGACACAATAGTTTTATCAACCAATCAATACATAATTTTGTTTCATCTGTGTTTCTATTTAAAGACATCTTATTTAATATATACTGTTTTATCACTTATATTGAAATTGAACTTACAGTCAACTGTCTGATTCATAATTTATACAAAACTTCTCTATCACAGGTATTTTCTCCACAGCCCTCTTGCTTATAGGAACACTAGACAGCACTTCTGCACTACTCACAGGGGCTATTTTAAACAGTGAAGTTACAAAAAAAAAAAAAAAAAAAAAAGGGCAGAAAAATGACCACTAAATAGACTATGGAAAGAATACTTGTTAACAGTGTGAGAGCTGAAATAAGAATGCAAAGCATTGCCTGAATGACCTGAGCTGGGGACGTGAGCCGCAGTCTACTCAAATTTTTCATAGTTCTGCGCATGAACACAAATGACTATGAAATCACAATGCTGATTTTGAAGTTGCAAGAAGTTTGTAGCAAGTTGGCAGACTGGCAAATACAGAATCCACAGTTAAAGAGAATTGACTATATCCCTCCCTGCTAGCTTCTTCCTCCCCATTTCCTAAAGGTATCTAAACATCCCACTTCCTAATGTCAATATCCTTAATTTCCAAGTTTTGAATCCTACAGAGTACAAATTCAAAGCTTATATTTTACAAATGGTCTTGTAATATGCCACCAAATATAACTCAGTTTGACCCCTACCTTAGAGAGCACTGGCTTCCCTTGTGGCTCAGCTGGTAAAGAATCCAACTACAACCCTTAGTAACAATAAAATGATTTGGAGGCAAAAAAAAAAAAAGAGAGAGAGAGAATCCACCTACAATGGGGGAGATCTGAGTTCGATCCCTGGGTTGGGAAGATCCCCTGGAGAAGGGAACAGCTACCCACTCCAGTGTTCTGGCCTGGAGAATTCTATGGACTGTATAGTCTATGGGACTGCAAAGAGTCGGACACAACTGAGCGACTTTCACTTCCTTCACTTCCTTCTTTCCTTAGTGAGCACTACAACCTAGAAGACTCCAGTCCTGTTCCCTTTAAATCTTAACACTTGGCACCATTCATACAATTTATTTACTAGTGTGTAAATCAGAGTTCATTTCTCCATTACCAAAGTTTTTGTATACTTTTACAGAAAAATGATAATATCAATTATACAGAAATTTTTTAAAGGAATTTAAAAAGTAATGAAAGTTAGGTACTGCCTGGTGGTCTAGTGGTTAGGAGCCTGCACTTTCATTGCTGAGGGCCTGGGTTCAATCCCTGGGGATCTAAGATCCCACAATCCATGTGGTGTGGCCAAAAAACAACAACAACAACAAAAAAAAAAAACTAATGAAAGTCAAACTGAGGGGAAGGCTAATATATAAGATGTATAAATGCAGATTTTATTATTCAGTTTTAACCATGTCACTTCATTTATTGGTGGCACATTTTAATGGTTGGTATTGTGAACAGTCTATCATGATTACAAGAAAAGGATTTATGTTTTTCAGGGGAGAAATAAGTTTTGTTTTTTAACAGTTTTCACAGTGGTGTGATGGTGAGGATCCTGGTGCCCAATGTGCATTTCCCAATGAATACAATAGATGTTGCTTATTCTTTTTTCAAAATATCACCTTAGATTTCCATTCAAATTTAAGCCAAATCTGTGATCATAATAGAAGTCAATGTTCCTTTGTTTCTTTCAAGCCACCTAAAGAAATATCTCATCTTGCAATAGACACTTTGTATTAAAATGCTATTAGAAATTAATTCATAACAAAGGGTCTGAGGCTTAGGAGACATGGAAAAACTCACCGCTGTGACATCTATAGTGAGAGTGTTGCAAAACAAAACAGAATTTCAAGCAAAGCTGTAATAGAAAATCCATAGAAGTTGATTCTGGCTCTGTTTTTACCCCATGCCCTGAAAAGTTGATGGTAAACCATAGCCTACAGCTCTCAAGGAGAAAGCCATATGGTCTTCTTGATCAACTTTGCAGGGATATGTTGATCATATCCCTTACGCTGTACCAATGGATATGACTAGATATATTCTATTTTCCTAAGCAATTAAAATAAGAACTATTTATATTTACAGTAACTTTTTGTTGGTGGCTATACATTTATTTCTGTTTTTGTGATTACTGAATCTTTCCAGGGTTCAGTTCAGTTCAGTTCAGTCTCTCAGTTGTGTCCAGCTCTTTGTGACCCCATGAATTGCAGCAACCAGCCCTCCCTGTCCATCACCAACTCCCGGAGTTCACTCAAACTCATGTCCATCAAGTCAGTGATGCCATCCAGCCATCACATCCTCTGTCGTCCCCAGGGTTAACTAGCAGTTAAGGAGTGTTTATCATGAGTCCATCTTGTGTGGGGCTCAGTGAGAGATGAAGTCATTTACAAAGCCCCTGCCTTCAGTGTAATGTAAAGCTGTGCTGTCCAATACAATAGCCACTACTCATAGCTGAATTTTTAATCTCTTTAAACTTAAATATGTGTGGGGAAGGGAGGGAGCTTTTCAGCTGGCATTAGTGGTAAAGAATTCACCTGACAGTGCAGGAGACTCAAAAGAGGGAAGATGCCCTGGAGGAGAGCGTGGCAAGCTCTATAGTATTCTTGCCTGGAAAAGAATTCTTGCCTGGCAGGCTGCAGTCAGTGGAGCTGCAAAGAGTCAGATAAGACTGAGCATGCACACACACATGTGGGGAAGGGAGACAAGAGTCTGAGCTCTCTCTGTTGGAGGAAATGAATCAATGAGTGTGATTTCTCTGATTCTAAGCACTTTCTGTTACTCATATAAGGTGTTCTTGGATTCACCTCATTTTGCATACTTCCTGAATGACCCTTCTTTATTTACCTAACCTAATGTAGTTGTCCTTTTTGGTTTTTTAAATGACTTTTCACAGAGCTCATAATATCCTTTTCAATTTTTAATTATTTCATTTCTCTTTTTACAGTTTCTTTTCTCTAAACTATCTTTAGTTTATATCTCTGCCATTTCAGGCCTACACACACACACACACACACACACACACACACACACACACAAAGCTACTAATTGTGCACCTAATATATGTTCACTAAAATATTTTACCCCAGCACCTAGCACAGTACTCAACAAATGGTAGGTTAACCATCAGGAAATGCTGCTAATGGTTTAGAAGCAGACCCTTACAAAGTGAAATGATAACTCACCTACCTCAAAGTATGAGAAAAATGCTCAACATTAAAAAGTCTGTTGAAAATATAACCCAATTTCCTATTATTTAAAAGTATTCTTTCCAAATCATTTTTAAAATGTCATGGTGAATTTTATGCTGTAATTTCTGACCTTACAAAATTGCCTTTAAAAAATGACATATAGAAAGCTCACATTTTCTATTTGATAATTATCTCATCTTTCTTCATTGGATTTCCCCACTGGTTCAGCAGATAAAGAATCCTCCTGCAATGTCCGAGACATAGAAGACACAGATTCAATCCTGGGACTGGGAAGATCCCCTGGAGAAGGAAATGGCAATCTACTCCAGTATTCTTGCCTGGAGAATTCCATGGACAAGGAGCCTGGCATGGGGTCACATATATGGGGTCACACCCCATACAGTCCATGGGGTCACAAAGTGTTGGACGTGACTGAGCACATGGCACATAAGACATGTTCTTCACAACTACACACTCATTCCCAATGTGTACCACTGTTAGGGATATACTATCCTTGTGTGATGATGCTCACTCCAGTATATTAAAACTCAACTGTAGTTTAACAAAGTTGTGCCAATTCATACATATTCTTATTAAATGTTTGTATTTGCTACTGTTGTCACTAATATTTATACATTTTTAACAGTGTTAAATTTTCTTTGAACTCTAAGTCATTAATGAATTATTGAATAATAACCTCAGTAACAATTCTTTGTAAAATTTTCTCTAAGATTAAGACAAAAGTATGAATTCACTGAGTGTAACTGCTGATACATTTAGTACAGTCATCCTCCAGATTCAGGAATCAGTTATTCACAGTTTTAGACATTTGCTTTGCTGTGAACTAACACAGAACTTGGTTTCATTGTTTGCTGTTACTCTGGCAGTTCCTTCCATCTGTAGCTTATTCTGCCTAACTTGTTAAAAGCAAATTTATAAAGCATTAAAGAAAGGCATTAAAGACAGATAAGCACCCAACAGAGCCTTCTAGGAAATAAGAGAAAATTTTTTAAAATAGAGATACTTTCTTACACTGTTGGAGAGAATATAACTTACTACATGTTTTACAAATGCAGTTTGACAGTGGACCTCAAGAAGTCCTTTTTTAAAAGCTTTTGGAGTTTTGCTTTTAATTTTTTTTTTTTCCTAACAAAAGAGTAGGTACTTGAATAGCCATCCAACTGCACAGACCAAATAAATCAAGGATTTTCCTACTTGATGGGGCTTGCAGATAACAACTCCAGGTCTAAGAAGCAGAATCAGTTGGATTATTCAGTCTTTACCTTTCTTATGTCCCCAAAGTGGTTAATTTCACTGCAATAGAAGTTTAGTTTACATTTAATAACCATTCCCAAAGAATTTGTCCCTCTTGAAAAGTTCATTTTTAACTGTTGAGAATGGGAGAATGAATGAAGAAATACAAGTTTACTTGGAAAACTGCACAGATATCTGGGCTTCCCTGGTGGCTCAGAGGATAAAGAATCTGGCTGCAATGCCAGAGACCCGTGTTGGATCCCTGGGTCAAAAAGATCCCCTGGATAAGGAAATGGCAATCCAATCCAGTGTTCTTGCCTGCAGAATTCCATGGACAGAAAGCCTAGTGGGGTACAGTCCATGGGGTCAAAAAGAATTCGACACGACTGAATAACTAACCACACTTTCACTCTTTTCAATGCATAAATATCTGTCGACTGTAATTTAGTTATCTTTATTTTTTTTTTTTTTGCATATCTGGATCAGTTACCCACAGTTTGAAAATGGCTACTGAAATCCTGGCTATAGATCCTCTGTGGAAGGAAATGGCAACCCACTCCAGTACTCTTGCCTGGAAAATCCCATGGACAGAGAAGCCTGGTGGGCTACAGTTCATGGGGTGGCCAAGAGTCGGACACAACTGAGCGACTCAACGACTTCACTTTCACTGTATCTGTGCTACCTGAAGAGCTTAGTAAAACTATAGGTCAAATTAACCACCCAATTTTGGGGATCCCAGGCTGAACTTATTGAATACAGGAAGCAGTTTTCATAATGATGAAAACTTGAATAAAGCATTCAGGAAGGTATCCGATTCATGGATCTATTTAAGGACCACTTACAATGACAGACTTTCATCACTGCTCATTTGTTTATCTATGTCATTCTACAAGCACAGGGCTTTGTGATTTTGGTACCACATGTGTACCACATTTATGATACCATATTTGTACCTTACTTTCAGTTGTATCATTTTTTTTAAAAGAACCCCCCTTTTAAAAATCTTCCAAATGACAGTTGATTCATGTATTAAAATATTAGCAAAATAACTATTTCTTGTTTCATTAAGTGCCCAATAGGATTGACCACGGAGAAGGCCATGGCACCCCACTCCAGTACTCTTGCCTGGAAAATCCCATGGATGGAGGAGCCTGGTGGGCTGCAGTCCATGGGGTCACTAAGCGTCGGACACGACTGAGCGAGTTCACTTTCTCTTTTCACTTTCATGCATTGGAGAAGGAAATGGCAACCCACTCCAGTGATCTTGCCTGGAGATGGGGCAAGAACGTCCCCTTGCCCAGGGACGGGGGAGCCTGGTGGGCTGCCGTCTCTGGGGTCACAGAGTCGGACACGACTGAAGTGACTTAGCAGCAGGATTGACCAGACCAGTCTTTCACCAGTAAATTAGATAGGTTTTAGGCTTAGCTATTCCACTATATGGGCTTGCTACGTGGCTCACTGGTAAAGAACCACCTGCTAATGCAGGAGATGTGGGTTCAATCCCTGGGTGGGAAAGATCCCCTAGAGGAGTAAATGGCAACCTACTCCAGTATTTGTGTCTGGTAAATCCCATGGGCAGAGGAACCTGGCAGGCTACAGTTCACAGCATTGCAAAGAATTGAACACGCCTTGGCGACCAAACAACAAAAACAAATTACACTATATATTACATACACCTGCAGCAAAACTTGACCATAATGAAATGCTTATTTGAAGGTTGTATTAACCTCTCAGTCTTTGGAGGTTAATTGGTTAGCAAAATTGCATGAACTCAATATAGACCAACAATCATTCCTGCTACTTACTTAACCACTCTCCCTTATCAGTGGTATTGTGTGTGTGTGTACCTACCTGTTAATGTTTTCCTTAAGTGCTTGATACACCTTTAAAATGAGAGGAATACCTCTGTTTGTGTTACACAGAAAGACGGATGTTCTCTTTTACCCATATGTTATATTTTCATCGTTCAACTTACTATGAATATTACTTTGCGTGCTTAAAAAGAGAAGATGGGCCTGGTTATAACATTTAATGGTCTGTGTTCCTAATTATGGTTTCAAATTAACTATAAAATTAAATTTATTGTTTTGATAAGTAGCCCTCAAATAGAACTCTTTTATAAATAATGATCCCCTTATGTCTTATTCAGAAACAGTAGTGTATGCTTTGCCAAAATTTTATTTAATATAGTTGAGTAACTTTTTGTTTGTTTATTGACCATTGGAAACTTCTAGCTATATTATTTTAAATTATTGCTCCTTCCCATATTGTCTGACTCAATGTAAGCTGTCTTAAGTTATTATTTGAACAAAACAAGATAATAAGAAAAAAGCACAATCTCAGTTTTACTTCCATACACCTCTAAGTCATCTTTTTCTAGCTGGAGGGTGGGGAGACAGGTTGAGGATAATAAAACTGGATTTCAAGAAGACCATAAGCATCAGTATTATACTCAACTGTTTTTATTAAAACTCAGTTTCTATGCTGGAGAGGGTGTGGAGAGAAGGGAACCCTCTTACACTGTTGGTGGGAATGCAAACTAGTACAGCCACTATGGAGAACAGTATGGAGATTCCTCAAAAAACTGGGAATAGAACTGCCTTATGATCCAGCAATCCCACTGCTGGGCATACACACTGAGAAAACCAGAATTGAAAGAGACACCTGTACCCCAATGTTCATAGCAGCACTGTTTGCAATAGCCAGAACGTGGAAGCAACCTAGATGTCCATCCACAGATGAATGGATAAGCAAGCTGTGGTACATATACACAATGGAGTATTACTCAGCCATTAAAAAGAATACATTTGAATCAGTTCTAAGGAGGTGGATGGAACTGGAGCCTATTATACAGAGTGAAGTAAGCCAGAAACAAAAACACAAATACAGTATACTAACGCATATATATGGCATTTAGAAAGATGGTAAAAATAACCCTATTTACGAGACAGCAAAAGAGACACTGATGTATAGAACAGACTTTTGGACTCTGGGACTGGGAGAGGGTGGGATGATTGGGGAGAATAACATTGAAATATGTATAATATTATATCTGAAACGAGTCGTCAGTCCAGGTACGATGCCCGATAACAAATGCCTGGGGCTGGAGCACTGGGACGACCTGGAGGGATGGTGTGGGGAGGGGAGAGGGAGGAGGGTACAGGATGGGGAACACGTGTATACTGGCGGCGGATCCATCTTGATGTATTGTAAAAGCAATACAATATTGTAAAGTTAAGCAAAATTTAAAAAAAGAAAAAAAAAACTCAGTTTCTTTAACCTCAGTGTTCCATTACAATAGCAAGCATAATCATTTATACATCTACAGAGTAAAAAACCAAAATTGCTAAAAATTATAAACCAAGAATAGCACAAGGGCTATTTGCCACAAGTTAGATAGGAAATTGTAAATAACAAAATTTTAGAGACAACTATGACATTTTATTTTAATTTTATTTACATGTGACAATATTTTCATCTGTATTTAGGTGAATAAGGTGCAAACCTTATTTTCATCTGTATTTAATAATGGACTTCAAACAACTTTGGATTCATCTTACTGCTGCAGTAAAAGCTATATGTTGTGAATATAGCAAGTCTAGGGAAGATGCACTACTTTGGACATGTTTGTTTGTGCCTGTCTCCAATACTTGTGACCCTATCGACTGTAACCTGCCAGGTTCCTCTGTCCATTGGACATGATCTCAAATAATTGCTTTCATGTTGAAGTTTTAGGCTATACATTGGCATAAAACCAATAATTGAAATATTTCTATCTTTCTGCAAGGTAAAGAGTAATTGACCCAGAAATATGTGTGCTTATGGATGTCAATATCAATACAAGCTCACTGTGATTATAAAGAAAAGAAGGAAGTGTGTGAGAGTGTGTGTGTTCACATGCACCTGTGGTCTTATATGTGAGAGCAATGTCTAGTTTTTGGAGAAGCAGACTGCTAACACAGAAAAAGCACTGGACAATGAGCTTGTACTTTTGCATGTGCTGTTTTTAGCTCTCATTTACTGGATATGTAACCTTGGGTAAATGATTAAGTAGTCTTTTCTAAGCCCTAATTTCCTTCTATATCGACTTGTCCACGTTAAGGGATGTTTTGTTAAGTATAAAACCATGTGTAGAAAGATTTATACAAAGGGGAATTGTTTAAAAATTGCTTTTCATTTCAGGATTAAAAATGGAAATAAGAGTATTAAAGTTACAGAAAATCTTGGAACTTACTCATCCAACCTGATTTTACATTTGAGAGGAGAGACACAGAGGAGATAAACAACTTGACCAAGGTAACAATGTTCAAATGTCTCATTATTTTTTGATCCAAAGCTGTTTTATTTTTTCTTTTTCTTTTTTAAATAGAAGTATAGTAGACATGCAATATTATATTAGTTTCTGATATATAAATACAGTTATTTGACATTTAAATACATTATGAGTTGATCACCATGATAAGTTTAGTAACCATCTGGCATCATACAAAGTTATTACTGTATTATTGACTATATATTACATTTCTAAGACTTATTTACTTTATAACTGAAGTTTTACCTCTTTATCTAGTTTATCCAACCTTCCATCCCACCCACCCACCCTCATTCCTGACCCCTGGTGACAACAAGTTTGTTCTCTGTATCTAGGAGTCTGTTTCTGGTTTATTTAGTTTGCTCATTTGCTTTTTAGTGTTGTTGTTGTTTTTTTAATTTAAATTTATTTATTTTAATTGGAGGTTAATTACTTTACAATATTTTATTAGTTTTGCCATACATCAACATGAATCTGCCACGGGTGTACATGTGCTTCCCATCCTGAACCCCGCTCCCACATCCCTCCCCATACCATCCCTCTGGGTTATCCCAGTGCACCAGCCCCAAGCATCCTGTATTCTGCATCGAACCTGGACTGGAGATTCATTTCTTATATGATATTATACATGTTTCAATGCCATTCTCCCAAATCATCCCACCTTCTCCCTCTCCCACAGAGTCCAAAAGACTGTCCTATACATCTGTGTCTCTTTTGCTGTCTCGCATACAGGGTTATCGTTATCATCTTTCTAAATTCCATATATATGAGTTAGTATACTGTATTGGTGTTTTTCTTTATGACTTACTTCATTCTGTATAATAGGCTCCAGTTTCATCCACCTCATTAGAACTGATTCAAATGTATTCTTTTTAATGGCTAAGTAATATGCCATTGTGTATATGTACCACAGGTTTCTTATCCATTCATCTGCTGATGGACATCTAGGTTGCTTCCATGTCCTGGCTATTATAAACAGTGTTGTGATGAACACTGGGGTACACATGTCTCTTTCATGTTCATGGATCGGAAGAATCAATATAGTGAAAATGAGTATACTACCCAAAACAATCTATAGATTCAATGCAATCCCTATCAAGCTACCAATGGCATTTTTCACAGGGCTAGAATAAATAATATCACAATTTGTATGGAAATATAAAAAAAACCTCGAATAGCCAAAGCAATCTTGAGAAAGAAGAATGGAACTGGAGGAATCAACCTGCCTGACTTCAGGCTCTACTACAAACTCATAGTCATCAAGACAGTGTGGTACTGGCACAAAGACAGAAATATATATCAGTGGAACAAAATAGAAAGCCCAGAGATAAATCCATGCAACTATGGACACTTTATCTTTGATAAAGGAGGCAAGAATATACAATGGAGAAAAGACAATCTCTTTAACAAGTGGTGCTGGGAAAAGTGGTCAACCACTTATAAAAGAATGAAACTAGAACACTTTCTAAAATAAGCTCAAAATGGATTAAACATCTAAATGTAAGACCAGAAACTATAAAACTGCTAGAGGAGAACATAGGCAAAACACTCTCCAACATAAATCACAGCCAGATCCTCTATGACCCACCTCCCAGAATATTGAAAATAAAAGCAAAAATAAAGAAATGGGACCTAATTAAAAATAAAAGCTTCTGTACAACAAAGGAAACTATAAGCAAGGTGAAAAGACAGCCTTCTGAATGGAAGAAAATAATAACAAATGAAGCAACTGACAAACAACTAATCTCAAAAATATACAAGCAACTCCTACAGCTCAGTTCCAGAAAAATAAACGACCCAATCAAAAAAATGGGCCAAAGAACTAAATAGACATTTCTCCAAAGAAGACATACAGATGGCTAACAAACACATGAAAAGATGGTCAACATCACTCATTATCAGAGAAATGCAAATCAAAACCACAATGAGGTACCATTTTACACCAGTCAGAATGGCTGCAGTCCAAAAGTTTACACGCAATAAATGCTGGAGAGGGTGTGGAGAAAAGGGAACCTTCTTACGCTGTTGGTGGGAATGCAAACTAGTACAGCCACTATGGAGAACAGTGTGGAGATTCCTTAAAAAACTGGAAATGGAACTGCCTTATGGCCCAGCAATACCACTGCTGGGCATAAACACTGAGGAAACCAGAATTGAAAGAGACACGTGTACCCCAATGTTTTGTTTTTTTAATTGAAGGATAATTGCTTTACAATATTATGATGTTCTCTTGCTGTACATCAATGCAAATCAACCATAATTATGTATATATATCCCGGTTCTCTGGAGCCTCCCCCTCATTCCACCCCTCTAGGTTGTTGTGGAGGGCAAGACAGGAGTCCCTTTGTGATACAGCAGTTTTCCACTAGTTATTTATCTTGTAAACCATGGTGTATATTCAATGCTACTTCGTCCAGTTGTCCTATCCTCTCCTTCTCTTACTGTGTCCACCAGACCATTCTCTATGTCTGCATCTCCATTTCTTCTCTGTATGCTTTTTTTTAATTATACATATAAATTAAATCATACAATATTTGTCTTTTTAAACTTATTTCACTTAAATCCTCTAGATTCATCTATGTAGTCACAAGTGGCAAGACTTCATGCTATTTTTGTATCTGAATAGTATTCCAGTGTGTATGTGTGCATATACATATATATTTACATATATATATACATCAGATCAGATCAGATCAGTCGCTCAGTCGTGTCCGACTCTTTGCGACCCCATGAACTGCAGCACGCCAGGCCTCCCTATCCATCACCAGCTCTCGGAGGTCACCCAGACTCACATCCATCAAGTCAGTGATGCCATCCAGCCATCTCATCCTGTCGTCCCCTTCTCCTCCTGCCCCCAATCCCTCCCAGCATCAGAGTCTTCTCCAATGAGTCAACTCTTCGCATGAGGTGGCCAAAATACTGGAGTTTCAGCTTTAGCATCATTCCTTCCAAAGAAATCCCAGGGCTGATCTCCTTCAGAATGGACCGGTTGGATCTCCTTGCAGTCCAAGGGACTCTCAAGAGTCTTCTCCAACACCACAGTTCAAAAGCATCAATTCTTCGGCACTCAGCCTTCTTCACAGTCCAGCTCTCACATCCATACGTGACCACAGGAAAGACCATAGCCTTGAATAGGCGAACCTTTGTTGGCAAAGTGATGTCTCTGCTTTTGAATATGCTATCTAGGTTGGTCATAACTTTCCTTCCAAGGAGTAAGCGTCTTATAATTTCATGGCTGCAGTCACCATCTGCAGGGATTTTGGAGCCCAGAAAAATAAAGTCTGACACTGTTTCCACTGTTTCCCCATCTATTTCCCATGTAGTGATGGCACCAGATGCCATGATCTTCGTTTTCTGAATGTTGAGCTTTAAGCCAACCTTTTCACTCTCCACTTTCACTTTCATCAAGAGGCTTTTGAGTTCCTCTTCACTTTCTGCCATAAGGGTGGTATCATCTGCATATCTGAGGTTATTGATATATCTCCCAAAAATCTTGATTCCAGCTTGTGTTTCTTCCAGTCCAGCATTTCTCATGATGTACTCTGCATATAAGTTAAATAAACATGGTGACAATATACAGCCTTGACGTACTCCTTTTCCTATTTGGAACCAGTCTGTTGTTCCATGACCAGTTCTAACTGTTGCTTCCTGACCTGCATACAGATTTCTCAAGAGGCAGATCAGGTGGTCTGGTATTCCCATCTCTCTCAGAATTTTCCACAGTTTATTGTGATCTACACAGTCAAAGGCTTTGGCATAGTCAATAAAGCAGAAACAGATGTTTTTCTGGAACTCTCTTGCTTTTTCCATGATCCAGCGGATGTTGGCAATTTGATCTCTGGTTCCTCTGCCTTTTCTAAATCCAGCTTGAACATCAGGAAGTTCACAGTTCACATATTGCTGAAGCCTGGCTTGGAGAATTTTGAGCATTACTTTACTAGCGTGTGAGATGAGTGCAATTGTGCAGTAGTTTGAGCACTCTTTGGCATTGCCTTTCTTGGGGATTGGGATGAAAACTGACCTTTTCCAGTCCTGTGGCCACTGCTGAGTTTTCCAAATTTGCTGGCATATTGAGTGCAGCACTTTCACAGCATCATCTTTCAGGATTTGGAATAGCTCCACTGGAATTCTATCACCTCCACTAGCTTTGTTCGTAGTGATGCTTTCTAAGGCCCACTTGACTTCACATTCCAAGATGTCTGGCTCTAGGTCACTGATCACACCATCATGATTATCTGGGTCGTGAAGCTCTTTTTTGTACAGTTCTTCTGTGTATTCTTGCCATCTCTTCTTAATATCTTCTGCTTCCGTTAGGTCCATACCATTTCTGTCCTTTATCGAGCCCATCTTTGCATGAAATGTTCCTTTGGTATCTCTGATTTTCTTGAATAGATCCTTAGTCTTTCCCATTCTGTTCTTTTCCTCTATTTCTTTGCATTGATCGCTGAAGAAGGCTTTCTTATCTCTTCTTGCTATTCTTTGGAACTCTGCATTCAGACGTTTATATCTTTCCTTTTCTCCTTTGCTTTTCGCTTCTCTTCTTTTCACAGCTATTTGCAAGGCCTCCCCAGACAGCCATTTTGCTTTTTTGCATTTCTTTTCCATGGGGATGGTTTTGATCCCTGTCTCCTGTACAGTGTCACGAACCTCATTCCATAGTTCATCAGGCACTCTATCTATCAGATCTAGGCCCTTAAATCTATTTCTCATTTCCACTGTATAATCATAAGGGATTTGATTTAGGTCATACTTGAATGGTCTAGTGGTTTTCCCTACTTTTTTCAACTTCAGTCTGAATTTGGCAATAAGGAGTTCATGGTCCGAGCCACAGTCAGCTCCTGGTCTTGTTTTTGCTGATTGTATAGAGCTTCTCCATCTTTGGCTGCAAAGAATATAATCGATCTGATTTCGGTGTTGACCATCTGGTGATGTCCATGTATAGAGTCTTCTCTTGTGTTATTGGAAGAGGGTATTTGCTATGACCAGTGCATTTTCTTGGCAAAAACTCTGTTAGTCTTTGCCCTGCTTCATTCCGTATTCCAAGGCCAAATTTGCCTGTTACTCCAGGTGTTTCTTGACTTCCTACTTTTGCATTCCAGTCCCCTATATATATATATCACATCTTCTTTATCAAAGGATATGTTAGTCACTTCCAAATCTTAGCTACTATAGGTAATGCTGCAGTGAACATAGGGGCATATATATCTTTTCAAGCTAGTGTTTTTTTTTCTTCTAAGAACCCAGAAGTAGAGTTGCTGGATCATATGGTAATTCTATTTTTAGTTCTTTAAGGAAACTCCACATTGTGTTCTGTAGTGGATATACCAATTTACATTCCTATGAACAATGTTCCCTTTTCTCCACATCTTCCCCAGCACTAGTTATTTGTTGTCTTTTTGATAATCACCATTGTGATAGCTGTGAGGTGATCTCATTGCAATATTGATTTGCATTTCCCCAATGATTAGTGATGTTGAGTATCTTTTCCTGTGTCTGTTAGCCATCTGTTTATCTTTGGAGAGATGTCTATTCAGGTTCTCTGCACATGTTTTAATCATAGTGTTTATTTTTGCAGAGCTATTTTAGAATTATAATTTTATACTCATTTCAGACAAAAAAAACTTAATTATTTCCATCTATGACTTATAGATCTATAATAGAAGGAATGGAAATCAATTAAATCTGTTTATTATATTATTTGACATTTGTATTCTTTTGTTTATTAAATATTTTATGAAGGCTACTGACAAGAAAAAGAAATAGCTGATTTGTTTCAGCTAATCATTAAGTGGTAAATAATAGAGTACCTAAAAGAAGTAAAGAAAAAGAAGCTTAGATAATCTGTACATTAGACATTGAAATATTGGTTAATCAAAATTTAATTTGTCATGTTCTCTCTTTAATATCTTTAGGAGATTGGGGAAGGTGCATAGAATTTGAATTTGTTCCATCCTTTGGAAAAATCTTTCTTATCTATGTCAATCTTTCAAATCAATAATAGGTATATATATAATAGGTATATATAATCAATAATAGGTATATATATCCTAAAACAAGTAGTATATATATATACTACTTGTTTTAGGATATAATGAAATTTTTAAGGTAATTATCTTATAAATCAGAAGAATCTAAACTTCAGCCTAGAATACATCCATCTATTCATTAATGTAGCCAAATTCACTTGAGCATCTTCCATATTACATTCAGTTACATTTTTGGTTATATGTCTCTATGAATGCAAAGATAAATCAGAGACATGGCTTGTACTCAAAGAGCTCATAGCTTATTGTGAGAAAAAGGAAAAAAGGATCACAAGGATACAGATCATTATGTAAAAAGTATTAAATACTTAACAAAATATTAAACTAGTTGTTGAAGGAAGTCTAGATTGGGTCTGTGCATGTAATTGGTCCTATAACAAAGATACAGTGGCAGAAAAATAATAATAATGGTGTAGAGGCTGCCATATTTAGGTGCCTCTGAAGCACAAGCTGGAGTCAAGATTGTTGGGAGAAATATCAATAATCTCAGATATGAAGATGACACCACCCTTATGGCAGAAAGTGAGGAACTAAAAGACTCTTGATGAAAGTGAAAGTGGAGAGTGAAAAAGTTGGCTTAAAACTCAACATTCAGAAAACGAAGATCATGGCATCCAGTCCCATCACTTCATGGCAAATAGATGGGGAAACAGTGGAAACAGTGGCTGACTTTATTTTTTTAGGCTCCAAAATCACTGCAGATGGTGACTGCAGCCATGAAATTAAAAGACGCTTACTCCTTGGAAGGAAAGTTATGACCAACCTAGATGGCATATTCAAAAGCAGAGACATTATTTTGCCAACAAAGGTTCGCCTATTCAAGGCTATGGTCTTTCCAGTGATCATGTCTGGATATGAGAGTTGGACTATAAAGAAAGCTGAGCGCCGAAGAATTGATGCTTTTGAACTGTGGTGTTGGAGAAGACTCTTGAGAGTCCCTTGGACTGCAAAAAGATCCAACCAGTCCATCCTAAAGGAGATCAGTCCTCGGTGTTCATTGGAAGGACTGATGCTAAAGCTGAAACTCCAATACTTTGGCCACCTGATGTGAAGAGCTGACTCATTTGAAAAGATCCCAATGCTGGGAAAGATTGAGGGCAGGAGGAGAAGGGGACAACAGAAGATGAGATGGTTGGATGGCATCACCGACTTAATGGATATGGGTTTGGGTGGACTCCAAGAGTTGGTGATGGACAGGGAGGCCTGGTGTACACTGGTTCATGGGGTCACAAATAGTTGGACATGACTGAGTGACTGAACTGAACTGAGTTAGCTATCAGTAAAGTGTTTTTTTCTTATGACTTCATGTTTTAAGAAGATGATACAAAGATTGAGAATAATCTTTAACAAGCTATTGTTTGTTATATAAAGGGAGTGTAGTGTGTTCCAATATCAGTTGTGATTCCTCTTCACAAAGCTTCCTGAGGGGATAGACCCTACCTTGTTCACTGTTATAATACTAAGGCCTATCATTGCACCACAGGACATAGTTAACCACTCAAATATTTGTTGAGTGAATATGTACATGGATGAGCACATAGATGATTGGATGAAATTAAGGTCTAATAATCTATAAATAATGAAGCCATGTAATGGTGTTCTGTACTGCCCAGTACTTTTCCATGGATCCCAAATTTGGGGTCTGTTATCAATATGTCCATTCCTCTCTTTTGGTTTAATTATCAATCAGAAGATATTTTAACCTGTCTTTTAAACCTAAGAATAACAATATAATGATACAGCCTTGTCTCTTGTTCCTGAAGGGCTAAGAAATTATTATGGACAATCTCTCTTTAACTCTTCTGTAGTGCCTTCGTTTGTTGGAAGGGGTCAGTATCCTTTAGTCTAGCAGGAGCATTTTTCCCTGTAGTCCCAGACAATTCAGAAGACAGGGTGATGAGAAGAAATGCAGACGGCAAAATACTTGTAGAAGTCTCTGTTCATACTCTATTAAAAATTAATCCACTATTTCTACAATATATTCTACTAATATATAGACTACTATATCAAAACAAGTTTATATATGATCAAGAACCAAGGGTCTTCACTAAAAGTTGATAAGATTTTAATAAAAGATGATTGACAAACACAAGGTTTAAGGAAAGTAACAAGGGATAGAGTAGTATTTGGGGATGAATAGCAATACAAAGATGTTACCACCTAGGACTGGAGGGGCATCTCAGCCTGGGTAGCTGTAAGGGAGTGCAGCTAGGCAGGAACTAGGACCTATGATAGAGGTAACATCCAGACAGAACACAGCAGCCTGAAAGGAAGGGACCTGACAAAATAAACAGTCACTCTCTCCTCCTACTTGCTGATCTGCTAACAGTATCAACAAGAAGCCAAAGGGTAAGGAAGTCTTTGACATGTTCTTGGGGCCAGTTCCCTATACAGACCAAAGTATGGAAATTCAGGTCATGGATCTGGAAGGCCAAAGGTTAGGGCATCATTAAACACTACTTTCCACCAGTATAGTTCTGTTCCTAAACTAGACCCCCAGTACTAGCTAAAAGGGATCTTCAGAGAGACATTGCTGTCTTATAATGTGCATAATTCCCTGATTTAAGAATATATGACCTATCAAATTCTGACTTCCAGAACTGACCAAAGAAGAGGCGGTTACTTGTACTGTAAACAAATTTACACAGGATTCCTTTAACAAAGAGCTCTCCTAATGAAGATATGATGCTGATTTATATAAATGATAGGCAAAATCTACCGTTCATGCGTGACTATATCATTATTACCTATTTTAGAGTCCCTGCTCCCCCAAAGTATAAAAAAATTTCCTGCTTCTGAGCACTAGTAAAGAGTCTTATTTATGGAAATAGGTGTTTAACAATTTTTTTAAAATTCTTGTATTGGATTATATTGAGATAACAAAAGGAGCGATCATAACTTCAGAAATAAGAGATTTGAACACTTGTCTTCTTTAATTTCTAGATGGTTAACTCCCCATGGTCTTCTCTATAATGTTAATAAAAAAAGAGTAACTAGTTTGAAAAATGAAGGGAATATGACTAATATAAGCCTCCTCCAGTGGCTCAGTGATATCCTTTTTCCAAGAAGAGAGAAATGAAATAAAGGCCTAAAATGAGAAAGAGACAGCTAAGCAATACTCCTTATGAGTTGCAACACTATTTTGATGGTTAAAAAAAAAAAAAAACCAAACTATTTATTCCTGGCCCTTTGTCATACTGGCTTACAGTAATTTCATTTTGCTCTTAATAATGCACATTATTTTTTTTTACTATTATGCAATTTCTCTTTTGTTTTCTCCAGAAAAAAGAGATCTCTTCTTAAAAGAGAGGCAGACATATGCTAAAAGATGAGAATGAGATGCCCAAATTAGGATTAGTACTCAGAAATTCCTAATGATGCTGTAATTCCCAGAGGAAAATATTTATTTATGTAAAGACATTCAGTTAATTATTTATAGAAGTAAAACTCAGGAAAATTCCACTCCCACTGTTTTGATCTACATGTACTCTCCCTAGAGGCCTTGTCTCCTGCCATATGGGTTTCCATTCTCAGAAGCAGAAAGTCCCTCTTTGCTCCTGAGCTTAATGCTGCCTTTTTAAAAAATGAAATTTTTAATAGTCACAATGACCGTGATTTTCTGTTTTTAAGGTCCACTATTTTATAGTCTTATTGCCCTTAAAAAAAAAAAAAAAGTGTTTTTTTCCATAAATACTGGAATGACATACATTTGGATGTCTTAACAAGTCCAAAAGCCAGAATTAACGTATGTGCTTGCATGACCAACATCATTAGCTAGGGTAACACCACTCAGTGTCTAAGACTTAATGGCCCTCTGCACATGTCTGATTATGCCAGGCACAACTTTATGCTCCAGAAGAGGCCAAAGAAAGGCCCAGATGATATCAATCTTGGCAAATGGAAGATAGAAGAAGGGGAGCGTGAAGGCAATCATTTATTTAAAACACATGAAGCTTGGATTTTTTTCTTTTGAAATAAAAGGAGAGAGGAAGTATTGAAATACAGCAGGTTTTTCATAGTGAAAGCATCCTAAAAATATGAAATGTTTTGTGACAGCATTTCCCAGGAAACTATAGAGCTCCTCAGGAAAGAACAGCACTTCCTGCATGAGTACTTTCCACCTTTGCACACAGCATTTGTTTTTTCTGTGATTTTTAAATATCCATTTGAAAAATTATAATTTTGTAATAGCCACTCAAGTGAAAAGTATTAAGAGGAATCATTTAATACTAATGACAATAGCAGTCAAAGGTACAAATCACTCCTACTCATTCTCACATTTTAATGCAAGGGCTTTTAGGAATCATACTGAAAGTTTATCACAGAAGAGCATGATTGATAGTCATTACCCATTCAAAAGCAAATGTGAAAATATAATGGCCCAAACACTCTATTAAAAAAAAGATTTAGGTTTGTAATGGAGACACACAATTTTATCGTGCCCTTCATATAACCAATAATCTCCAGTTCAATCAGCTGAAATAATATTTTACTAAAAAGTATAGGCTTATAGCAGACACACACTTTATACTGTGCCTCATAATACCCAGGATCCCTAGTTCAATCAGCTTACTTAAAGAATTTTCCCTTTGGGGAAAATAAGAAAATAATTTTTCTTTTTCCTGATGTTAGATAAGAAGACCATTGCCATCCCTTAGTGCTTACATCTTTCTAGCCCAGTGAAGGTTGCATGCAAAACTCGAACACGACCTGAAGTGTGATTAAAAATCCTTAAGCATATTGGACAAGATCCTATACAGATGATGATCATTTTCATTATTTTCTGGCACAACCGAAAAATTACATAATTCTGAGGAAAAATAATAGGGAAAGCAAGCCAAAATTGCAGGCTGAATCTGCCTTTTTGTCCTTCAAAGCACTGCCTTCTATGTGTTGCAACTGAGTGCTTGGAGATGTCAGAAGGGAAGTGAAAAATGCTCTCCAGTGGTGTGAAATTGGTGTCTTTGGGGAGAACAACATGACATCTATTACGTTATCCTCATAATAGATGACATTCTTGAAAAATTACTTATAGCTGTCTTGTCCAGAGCTTTACCAAACTTACCATCAGCTATGCTTGTTTCTTTTGAAACTCCACCAAAACATACTTCTAAACTCTAAAATGTTGGGCAGTTAGATGAATTTATAACTAAATTCTAAAATGTTCTGTTGAAAGGCTGATTTCCTCTCTCCTGGAGAAAAGGATATGAGATTAACAGAAAGATAATGGCACCTGCCATTAAAAGAAGAGTTAGGCCCATTCTCTGTGGTGATTCAGTAAGGACTTTTGTAGACAAAATATTGCAGATGTAAAACTGACAGAGCCAGTAGTAATGGGTGACCTTTGGCAAAGGAAAGGATGACAATCCCCAAACACAATGATCCAGGGCCAGGGCCAAAAGAGGAAAGGACTGGAACAACAAAGGTGAATTCAAATGAGTATTCCTGGATGTACTGTTCTCATGCAGTAAAATTCCAGGAAATGCTGAGAGACTGAATAAAGAGACAAAGGTATATCAAGCCTCACTAAACTGAATGAGAAAAAACATGAACCATTGTTTCAGTAAACTTACTGACACACAGAGTTTTTCCAGGAATTTTGAGTTTATGAGTGTTAATGATGTGTTAATTTTTGATAATTCAGATAATGTTTTCTTTTAATTAAATACTTCACTAATCGTAAAGTATTTAATTATATATATACGTGCAGCTAATCGTAGATATTCTCAAGGGTACAGGGAATGGGGGTAGAGGAAATATGCTAATCAATAATATCCATAAAAATAATTATCTGGGAGAATATAAGAAAAAAGTGTGAGTATCAGTAAAGTATGGGCTTCCCTGCTGGCTCAAATAGTAAAGAATCCGCCTGCAATGCAAGAGATGCTCAGACACTACTGAGGGACTAACATACTTCACTTCACATGGGTGTAGTATATGTCATCAATGGATGTTTGAGTCCCAGGTCGATGGTTATCACCACTAATGTTTGCATATTCATCATCCTCACAGATCAGGGTCCCAAGAACATCAGTCATTTAACTAAGATCACAAACATTCTAGATGACCCCCATCAAATTTAAGCTCCTGTTTTAAGATTCAAGCCTCATTCAATCTATTTCAGGATATGAAAATTAATGTGCATATATCACTATGGAAAAGTCATTTGATGAAGGTTATATTTTTATTTATTTTGTGGACCTCAAAAAACTAAAATTATTATTCTTTTATTATTAATGATAAAATAATAAAAAGGCTTCTCTGGTGGCTCAGACAGTAAAGAATCTGCCTGCAATGCAGGAGACCTGGGTTCAATCCCTAGGTTGGGAAGATCCCCTGGAGGAGGACATGGAAACCCACTCCAGTATTCTTGCCTGGAGAATCCCTATGGACAGAGGAGCCTAGCCAGCTATAGTCCATGGAGTCGCAATGAGTCAGACATGACTGAGCAACTAAGCACGATGATAAATTTGAATTGTACCTACAGATTCCAATTTGCTAATATTAAAGGAAGCTGGTGTTTTCAAGAAGCAGAATGGTTTCACTGAAGACATGGCCATCTTTTCCACAGGTATTTGTCATATTCTCCTCTAAAGATAAGCTAGAATGTATGCAGTTACATAAGTTTATAGTCCTTAAATAACCTTATATAAAAATAATTAACAACCTATGGGTCATTTTTCAGTGGAATAGAAAAAACTTGTCTCTTCATCCTGTTTTTTTCCTATATAAATATACAGCTTATATACAATCATCTAGAATCTAAGAAACGGAGAAGGCAATGGTACCCCACTCCAGTACTCTTGCCTGGAAAATCCCATGGATGGAGGAGGAACCTGGTAGGCTGTAGTCCATGGGGTCGCTAAGAGTCGGACACGACTGAGCAACTTCCCTTTCACTTTTCACTTTCATGCATTGGAGAAGGAAATGGCAACCCACTTCAGTGTTCTTGCCTGGAGAACCCCAGGGACGGGGGAGCCTGGTGGGCTTCCGTCTATGGGGTCGCACAGAGTCGGACACGACTGAAGCGACTTAGCAGCAGAAGGAGAATCTAAGAAACAAGATAAAGGTAAAAATTCAAAATTCTGCATTACTTTTCAAGTAAGTTAAACAGCTCACTTGGGAAAATAAGTAAACACTTTAGTTAACTGAAACTTAATATAAGCTACCATGTGTACTGAGTTGCCAGAAAACACTCATGAAGATCTAACCTATGGTAGGAAAAAAAGACATACTCACACCACTGTACTGTCCTGGTCAGATCCCATGTAATATATTTGTATCTTATCACCATGTTTTAAAATACACGGTGATAAAGCTGTAGAAAGTTTTGAGAATGGTGACTAGACTACAAAATGGACCTTGCCATATTACATAAAAAGCATCTAAAGTATATAGAATGTTTGTTCTGGAGCTGAAAATTCTAAGTGGGGATGTGAGACCTATCATAAAATAAAACAAACTCTTGTGAAAATTATAACAGAATTGCTTTATAGTTGGTAATCTTAAAGAATAGACCAATGAAGAGAAGTTTAGAAGGAAATTTCATTTCAATGTCAGGGGAGACATTATTGTATTTAGTAAATATTTAAGATTGATATTTGTTTAATTTCAAGCCCATGAGCTCTCCATCACTGGATGATCAAGCGGCAGATATCCTATTAAATAAAAACTAAAAACATGATCTGTAAGGTCCCTTCTAAAACTGAAAATGTGCAATAAATGCCTACATTAAGAAAAAGGAAAGATCTTAAATAAACAACATAACTTTATACCTCGAGGAACTAGAAAAAGAAAAACAAACATAAGCCCCAAGTTAGCAGTAGGAATGAAATATCGAAGATCAGATAGGAGATAAACGAAATAAAGACTAAAAGGTCAAAAGGAAAGATCAACAAAACTAAGAGCTATTTTTATTTTTTGAAAAGAAAACCAAAATAGGCAAAGATTTAGCTGAACTAACCAGAAAAAGAAGAGAATGGATTCAAAGAAATAAAAATCATAAGTGAGGGATATCACACAAAGAATCATAAGGGATTATTATAAATAATTATATGTTGACAAATTTGACAACCTAGAAGAAATGGATAAATTTTTAGATATACACAGCAAATTAAGAGAAAATCAGAACAGAACAATTGCTAGTAAAGAGGTTGAATCAGTAATCAAAAACCTTCCAAGAAAGGAAAATCTAGGACCGTATGGCTTCACTAGTGAATTCTTTCATTTTGAGGAGGATTTGGATTCATTATGGATCTGTACTAATTCTCCCCCAAATTAGAAGAGGTAGGAATACTTCCAAATTTATTTTGTGAGACCAGATTTACCCTGATACAAAAATCAGACAAGAAAACAAGAAAAGAAAATTACAGGCCAATACTTCTGAAGGTACCTAGACATAAAACTCCTCAATAAGGTATCAACAAACCAAATTCAACAGTACATTAAAGGATCATACACCATAATCAAGTGGGAATTATTCCAGGGATGCAAGGATGGACCAACATCTGCAAATTAATCAATGTAATACACCACATTAACAAAGGATGAACTCATATAATTATCTTAACAGATGCAGAAAAAAAACATTCAACAAAATTCAACACCCATTCGTGATTAAAAAAAAAAAAAACAACTGCATATAGAGGGAATTAACATATCTCAACACAAAAAAATCATATGACAAGCCCACAGCTAACATATTCAACAGTATAAAGTTAAAAGTTTTTCCTCTAAGGTCAGGAACAAGAAAGATGTCTGTTCTTGCAATGCTTATTCAGCATAGTACTGGAAGTCTTAGACAGAGTAATTAGGGGGAAAAAAGAGAAAAAGAAATAAAAGCCAAATTGAAAATGAAGTAAAACTGTCTGCATTTGTAGATGTCATAATATTAATATTCAGTTCAGTTCAGTCACTCAGTCATGTCCAAATCTTTGCAAACTCATGGACTGCAGCATGGCAGGCTTCCCTGCCCATCACCAACTTCCAGAGTTTGTTCAAATTCATGTCCATCAGGTTGGTGATGCCATCCAACCATCTTATCCTCTATCGTCCCCTTCTCCTCCTGCCTTCAATCTGTCCCAACATAAGGGTCTTTTCCAATGAGTTAGCTCTTTGCATCAGATAGCCAACGTGTTGAAGCTTCAGCTTCAGCATCAGTCCTTCCGTGAGTATTCAGGGGACTGATTTCCTTTAGGATTGATTGGTTTGATCTCCTTGCAGTCCAAGGGACTCTCAAGAGTCTTCTCCAACACCAGTTCAAAAGCATCAGTTCTCCAGTGCTCAGCTTTCTTTATGGTCCAACTCTCACATTCACACGTGACTACTTGAAAAACCATAGCTTTGATTAGATGGACCTTTTTTTGGCAAAGTAATGTCTCTGCTTTGTAATAATGCTTTTTAATAATGTCTTTTATAATGTCTCTGCTGTCTCAGTTTGTCATAGCTTTTCTTCCAAGGAGCAAGCATCTTTTAATTTCATGGCTCCAATCACCATCTGCAGTGATTTTGGAGCCCAATAAAATAAAGTCTGCACTGTTTCCATTGTTTCCCCATCTATTTGCCATGAAGTGATGGGACCAGATGCCATGATCTTAGTTTTTTTAATGTTGAGTTTTAAGCCAGCTTTTCCACTCTCTTCTTTCACTTTCATCAAGGCTCTTTAGTTTCTCTTCACTTTCTGCCATAAGGGTGGTATCATCTACATATCTAATGCATAAAATTATTAATAAATAACATGAAGTAATGAATATTAATATAAATAATATCTAAGAAGGACCATAAGACTCCGTCCAAGCTGTTAGAACTAACAAATTCCGTAAAGTTACAAGATGAAAATCAATATAAAAAATCGGTTACTCTATACACTAGCAACAAACTGTCAGAAAGAGAAATTGACAAAACAATCCCTTTAAAATAGCAGCAACAATCTAAAAAAAAATACTTTGAAATAAATTTAACCAAGAAGTTTATAGATCTGTGCACTGAAACCACCACACACTAATGAAAGATATTAAAGAAGACACAAATAAATAGAAAGGTATCCCCTGCTCATGGATTAGAAGAATGAATATTTTAAAAATAGTTATACTACCCAAAGCTACTTAGAGATTCAGTGCAACCCGTATCAATATTCAAATGACATTTTTCACAGAAATAGAAACAACAATCCAAAATTTTAATGGAACCACAAAAGACCCCAAATAACCAAAGCAATCTGAGAAAGGAGAACAAAGCTGGAGGCATCATGTTTCCTGATTCCAAACTTACATTGCAAAGCTATGGTAATCACAAGAAATATGCTATCCATGTGAAAACAGACACATGAACAGAATAAAAAACAAAGAAATAAATTCATGCTGTCAATTTATCATAAAGGAGTCAAGAACAATGGGGAAAGGATGGTCTCTTCAATAAATAGTTTTATGAAAACTGAACAGTTACATACAAAAAGAAAAGAAACTGAACTCCATCTTACACTGCACGCAAAGGTCAACTCAAAATGAATATAAAATGTGAACTAAGCCCTATAACCATAAAACTCCCAGAAGAAAATCCAGGGAGTAAGTTCCTTGACAATGCTCTTCGCAATGATTTGTACTTTAATATTTTAGAAAAGCAAAAATAAACAAGTGGGACTACATCAATCTAAAAAGCTTCTGCACAGCAAACAAAACCATTAAAATGAAAGGACAATCTTTCACAGGAGAAAATATTTGCAAATCATAAGTCTGGTAAGGCGTTAATATTGAAAATATTAAAAAACTTAAACAAGTCAATAGCAACAAACAAAAAGTCTGATTAAAAAGTGAACAAAGAGAGAAAACAGTGGACAAAGGAACTTGTTCCTTTCAAGAAGATATACAAATGGCCAACAGATATATGGAAAGGTGTTCAACATTACTAATCATCAGGGAAATGCAAATCAAAACCACAGTGAGATATCACCACAAACCTGTTACAAGAGCTATCATCACAAAGACAAGAGTTTGCAAAGGTTGACAAGGATGTGGATAAAGGGAAACTCTTGTGCATTGTTGGTGGGAATACACATTGGTATAGCCACTATGGAAAACAGTATTAAGACCTCAAAACATTTTGAAAAAGAACTAACATATAATAACAGCTATCCCATTTCTGGGTATATATCCAAAGGAAATGAAAACAAAATATCAAAAAGATATCTACTCTTCTGTGTTTATTATAATTTTTATTCAGCATAGTACTGGAAGTCCTAGACAGAGTATTTAGGGGGAAAAAGGAGAAAGATAAATAAAAGACATCCAAACTGAAAAAGAAGAAGTAAAACCATAAAAGATTATTCACAGTAGCCAAGATATGGAAACAACCTCAATGCTCATCAATGGATGAGTGAATAAAGATACATATGCAGGGGAATGTTTGTCAGCCATGAGAAAGAAGGACATGCTGCTATTTGCAGCAGTGTGGATGAATCTTAAGACATTGTGCTAAGTGAAAGAGGTCAGACAGAGAATGACAAATACCATGTGATATTACTTCTATGTGGAATCTAAAAACCCAAACTCACAGAAATAGAGGCAAGAATAGCAGTTACTAAGAACTGGTTGGTGGGGAAAATGGAGAGATCTTGATCATAGTGCAAATCTCCAAGTATAAGATGAAAAGGTTCTGGGGATTTATTGTAGAGCATGGTCATTATAGTTAACATTACTGTTCTATATTCTCAAAAGTTGCAAACCGAGTTAATCTTTTCACCTCAAAAAAGACATAAGATGGCTATGTGATGTGATGGTAGTGTTAACTAATGCTGTGTCAGTCATCATTTTACAATACGTACGTGGCTCAAGTCAGCATATTGTATACCTTAAATTTACAAGGTGTTACATATCAATTGTAGCTCAGTAAAGCTGGGGAGAAAAGGTAGATGTGTTTTTATATGCATTTTGATTCTGCCTTTTTGAGTGAGGAGATTGTTCTTCTAGAGAGTTTTTCCATCGTTTCTACACCACTGCAGGGTTTTGTGTGGCATCCAGCAGGATGCCAGGCAGCTGACTTGAGGAGCAAATGATCTGAGGAGTCCCAGAGGTTTAAAGGCAAGTCTTTGAAGAAACCCTCTTTGGGGCAAGCCTCAGATCTGACTTGCCTGGTTTGCTGTACCACTGATTAGAAGAGCTTCATTGAAGTGAGAGGTCTGCAACCTAACTCTAGCCTATTTTATCTCTGTGTGGAATAAAGATAAAACCCATTAGTTTTTTTTTTTTTTTTTTTAAGTTCATCACATACATTCCTCCCCACCTCCTCATACACACAAATCAACACAGACTTTCTAAATGATACATACCTGGACCACATGATAAAAATTTCCTCTTTGCAATCCATGCTCTGTTTTTATGTAATAAAGTAGGAAGAAACTGAAAGCTTCAAACATTAATGAGCCAGTGACATTCCTCTCTCACGACTTCTTTGAATTTCAGTGATCAGGCAGACTACCTTGGCCAGGAACACTTTGTATTTTCATATTTAGAGAGTATCTATATATATATATATATATATATATATTGATTTATTAAAAAACAATCCCAGGCATACAGCATCTGATACTAATAATACTTATATTAAATATTAACTTGATAAGAAGTATTAGTAGAGATAATGGGGTATTTTTGGCCAACAGTTCTTGGAGTAAAATTTTTACCAAAATTTCTGGGTAGATACATTAAAATTCAAAACTATATAGCTTCCTTTGCAAGTTAGAGAGAAAGCATTTAAGAATAATATTCAAACATTTAGCCTTTTAAAAGAACTTTTCAAAACAAGACTCAGAACATGACTATAGCATTGTACCTTTGGGTGATTATTATGTAGGGAAATTATTGCTTGTTTAACACTGTTGCAATAACTTCTCCACAGTGAAGACTACCCTCCACGTGTGCAATCTCGTCATCCTTCAGGTGGAAGGGAAAGGCTTCCAAAAGGGAGATAGGGATGAAAAGCTTTATTACTATAGTAGGTAGAATGGATAACTCTCTCCTCTTGTCGTATGAGACACTGGGTTCCTCTTATATGATCTGGGCAATATCAACTGAGTGGAAAGAACCAGGGGCCCACAAAGTGAGCCTCTGCTAATGTCTAGGAAGCTGAACTGTTTATCTGTTGACATCTTTTTCTAATAGCACTATTTCCAAATTGGAAGCATCAGTTTTCCAAAACTAAGAAAATTACATTAAAATTCCATTTGTTTTTAAGCATGTGTTAAATGAAATACAGTTGCATTAACATGTTTACGCCATGAATTTCTTTTTTTGTTGCTGTTACCCAAGTGTTTAATAATTCATCAAATATTGCAATTACCTTGAATATAGCAACATATTGATGAAACTCTTGATGAGAGTGAAAGAGGAGAGTGAAAAAGTTGGCTTAAAGCTCAACATTCAGAAAACTAAGATCATGGCATCTGGTCCCATCACTTCATGGCAAATAGATGGGGAAACAGTGGAAACAGCGGCTCACTTTATTTTTCTGGGCTCCAAAGTCACTGCAGATGGTGACTGCAGCCATGAAATTAAAAGACACTTACTCCTTGGAAGGAAAGTTATGACCAACTTAGACAGCATATTCAAAGGCAGAGACATTACTTTGCCAACAAAAGTCCATCTTGTCAAGGCTATGGTTTTTCCAGTGGTCATGTATGGATGTGAGAGTTGAACTATAAAGAAAGCTGAGCACCTAAAAATTGATGCTTTTGAACTGTGGTGTTGGAGAAGATTCTTGAGAATCCCTTGGACTGCAAGGAGATCCAGCCAGTCCATCCTAAAGGAGATGAGTCCTGGGTGTTCATTGGAAGGACTGAGGTTGAAGCTGAACCTCCAATACTTTGGCCACCTGATGCAAAGAGCTGACTCATTTGAAAAGACCCTGATGCTAAGAAAGATTGAGGGCAGGAGGAGAAGGGGATGACAGAGGATAAGATGGTTGTATAGCATCACCAACTCAATGGACATGGGTTTGGGTAGACTCCGGGAGTTGGTGATGGACAGGGAGGCCTGGTGTGCTGCGGTTCATGGGGTCGCAAACAGTTGGACACAACTGAGCAACTGAACTGAACTGATAGCAACATAATAATTTATATTTGTATTGACCTTACCTTTTTAGTATACATAATCACTGTGTGGTCAAATAAACATCATTGCTCCCAATTTCTTTATACATTAATAAACTTCATTTCTTAAGCAATTTTAGCTTCATAACAAAATTGAACAGAAAGAACAGAGCAGAGAATTCCCATTTACCTCAGTTCTCAAACATGCATGGCCTTCCCCATTATCAAAATTCCCCACCAGAATGGTACATTTATTACAGTAATGACCTTACTTTGACCCATCATTATGCCCCAAAGTCCACAGTTTTTACTAGGACTCATTCACTCTTTGTGTTGTATACCCTATGGGTTTTGACAAATGTACTATGGCATGTATCATTACAGCATCAAATAGAGCATTTTTATGCTCTAAAAATCCTCTAAGCACGGAGGATTTTTAGGACAGTGAAACTTCTGTACAATACTACATACAATGGTGGATGCCTGTCATTATCCCTTTGTTCAGACTCATACACTGGTATAACACCAAGTGAACCCCAGTCTAGACTCTGAGTTATTGTGATGTGTCACTGCAGGTTCATCAGTGGTAGCAAATGCACCAGTAGTCTGGGGATGTTCATAATTCAGAAGGCTGTGCATATGTGGTACAGGGAGTATTTGGGAATGCCTGTAGTCTCTTAACTTTCTGTTAGCCTAAATATGCTTTGAAAAATAGTTATTTTTTTTGAAATTCCTCTCTGCTTTGCCTATTTATTCCTCCCTCCTCTCTATAACCCCTGGAAAATACTGAAATTATTATTGTCTCCATGACTATGCCTTTTTTTAGAATGTCATATATTTGAAAACATATGGTATATAGTTTTGGGGTTGATATCTTTCACTTAGTAATATGCATTTAAGTTTCCTCTGTGTCTTTTCATAGTTTGATGTTTCACTCATTTTTGGCACTAAATACTATTCCATTGCCTAGTATACCACTGTTTATCCATTCACCTACTAAAAAACACTATGTTTGCTTCCAAGTTTTGGCATTCACGTGCAGGTCTTTGTGCAGACATAGTTTTTCAATTACTTTGGGTTGTTTGACTGCTAGATCATAGGGTAAGAGTATGTTTAGTTTGCAAGAAACAGCTAATTATCTTCGAAAGTAGCTGTACCATTATGCATTCCCACCACCAATGAATGAAAGTGGCTGTGTTTATATTGAAAGTGGATTTATTGTAGACAGCATCCAGATGACTCTTGGTTTTTTTTTTTGATCCTCTCTGTCAATCTCTATCTTTTAATTGGTGAATTTAGGCCACTGATGTTCAAAGTGATTCTTGACATAGCTGGATGAATATCTACTATAACATGTTTGTGTCTGTTTTCTATTTGTTGCTTTTGTTCTTTGTTCCTTTTTTGTCTTCTCTTTTTCTGTCTTTTGTGATGTTAATTGAGCATTTTATATAACTCCATATTCTCCTTTCTTAGCATATCATTTGCATTTCTTTTCTTACTTTTCTTAGTGATTGCCATAGATTTGCAATATACACCTGTAATGAATTCAAGCCCACTTTCAAATAACATTACTTCACAAGTATTGCAAGTACCTGACAGACTGGTTCAAATAGGAAAAGGAGTATGTCAAGGCTGTATATTGTCACCATGTTTATTTAACTTATATGCAGAGTACATCATGAGAAATGCTGGACTGGAAGAAACACAAGCTGGGATCAAGATTTTTGGGAGAAATATCAATAACCTCAGATATGCAGATGACACCACCCTTATGGCAGAAAGTGAAGAGGAACTCAAAAGCCTCTTGATGAAAGTGAAAGTGGAGAGTGAAAAGGTTGGCTTAAAGCTCAACATTCAGAAAACGAAGATCATGGCATCCGGTCCCATCACTACATGGGAAATAGATGGGGAAACAGTGGAAACAGTGTCAGACTTTACTTTTCTGGGCTCCAAAATCACTGCAGATGGTGACTGCAGCCATGAAATTAAAAGACGCTTACTCCTTGGAAGGAAAGTTATGACCAACCTAGATAGCATATCCAAAAGCAGAGACATTACTTTGCCAACAAAGGTTCGCCTAGTCAAGGCTATGGTCTTTCCTGTGGTCGTGTATGGATGTGAGAGCTGGACTGTGAAGAAAGCTGAGTGCTGAAGAATTGATGCTTTTGAACTGTGCTGTTGGAGAAGACTCTTGAGAGTCCCTTGGACTGCAAGGAGATCCAACCGGTCCATTCTGAAGGAGATCAGCCCTGGGATTTCTTTGGAAGGAATGATGCTAAAGCTGAAACTCCAGTATTTTGGCCACCTCATGCGAAGAGTTGACTCATTGGAGAAGACTCTGATGCTGGGAGGGATTGGAGGCAGGAGGAGAAGGGGACGACAGAGGATGAGATGGCTGGATGGCATCACTGACTCGATGAATGTGAGTCTGGGTGACCTCCGAGAGCTGGTGATGGATAGGGAGGCCTGGCGTGCTGCAGTTCATGGGGTCGCAAAGAGTCGGACATGACTGAGTGACTGATCTGATCTGATTATAAAATATTCGTAATTCTTTCCTCCTATCCCTTTCATCATTGCTGTCATTTATTTCACTTACAGATAAATGGACATAATATAAGATTTGTTCCTGTTATAATTTTGAATCAATTAAGAATAAGAAAAAAAATTTTATTTTATCTTTGCTTATTAATTCTGTAATGCATTTCCCTTTTTATGTAGATCCAAGTTTTTGACCTATGTCATTTCCTTCTCTCTGAAGAATTTTGTTTAAATGTTTCTTGCAAGCAAGTTTATTGGAAACAAATACCCTTAATTTTTATTTATCTAAGCAAGTCTTTATTTCTCCTTCACTTTTAAAGAGCAGTTTTTCAGGATACCAAATTCTAGATTGGTGTGAATGTTTCTCTCAATACTTGAATAATTCATTCCATTCTTTTCTTACTTGTGTTTTTTTTTAATAAGTGAGATGTAATTCTTGTCTTTGCGCTTCAATAGGTAAGGTGAGATTTTCCCTCTGGCTTCTTTCATGACTTTATCTTTGATTTTTTGAAGTGTGAATATGATATGCCTATGTGTAGGGTTTTGTCTTGGTGTTTATCTGCTTAGTGTTCTCTGAGATTCCTGGATGTAATTTTGGTGGCTGGCATTCAGTTCAGTTCAGTCGTTCAGTCGTGTCCGACTCTTTGCAACCCCATGAATCACAGCACGCCAGGCCTCCCTGTCCATCACCAACTCCCGGAGTTCACCCAGACTCATGTCCATCAAGTCAGTGATGCCATCCAGCCATCTCATCCTCTGTCGTCCCCTTCTCCTCCTGCCCCCAATCCCTCCCAGCATCAGTCTTTTCCAATGAGTCAACTCTTCACATGAGGTGGCCAAAGTACTGGAGTTTCAGCTTTAGTATCATTCCTTCCAAAGAAATCCCAGGGCTGATCTCCATCAGAATGGACTGGTTGGATCTCCTTGCAGTCCAAGGGACTCTCAAGAGTCTTCTCCAACACCACAGTTCCAAAGCATCAATTCTTCGGTGCTCAGCCTTGGGGGAAATTCTCAGCTATTATGACTTCAAAGACTACTTCCTTTCCTTTTTCTCTTTAGCTTCTCCTTTTGGTATTCCCATTACACATGTTACACATTTTGTGGTTATCCCACAGTTCTTGGGTATGCTTTTCTGTTGGGGGTTTTGTATATGTATATCTTTTTTTCTCCTTTTGGAATTTTCTATTGTCATATTCTTGAGTGCAGAGGTTCTTTTCTAGGTGGTTTCCTACCTACTACTGAGTTTATCAAAGGCATTCTTCATTTCTATTACAGTGTTTTTCATCTCTAGAATTATATGTTTGATTCTTTCTTAGAATTTCCATCTCTTCACTTACATTATTCATCTGTTCTTGCATTCTGTGTACTTTTACATTAGAGCTCTTAACACATTAGTCATATTTGTCAAAAACTCCTGGTCTGATAACTACAACATTCTTGCGGACTCACATTCAAATGCTTGTTCAGCCTCCCAGAACTGTTTTTTGCCTTTTAGTATGCTTTATGTGTTGAAAGGAAGACATGATGTGCTGAGTAACAAGAACTATACAAAATGGGCCTTTAGTAATTTAGTAGTAAGATGTGGTGGAGGGGGAAGCATTCCATAGTCCTCTGATTAAGTCTCAGTCTTCTGGTGAACCTTTACTCTTGGATCTTAAACTTCACCAGTAACTCCCAGGTTTTCTCCCTGTTAGCACAAAATGGATAGAGCAGGTTGGAGTTGTGTGTTTCCCTTCCCCTATGTATGCACTTCCCTCATAGTTCAGTTGATAAAGAATCCACCTGAAATGCAGGAGACCCCAGTTTGATTCCTGGGTCGGAAGGATCTACTGGAAGAGGGATAAGCTACTCACTCCAGTATTCACGGGCTTCACTTGTGACTTGGCTGTAAAGAATCTGCCTGCAATGTGGGAGACTTGGATTCAGTCCCTGGGTTGGAGAAGGGAAAGGCTACCTGCTCCAGTATTCTGGCCTGGAGAATTCCATGGACTATAAAGTCCATGGGGTTGCAAAGACTTAGACACAACTGAGCGACTTTCTTTCACTTCCCCTATGTGGAAGCCTAGAGGGGAAATTGAGTTGAGTATTTCCTTTCTCCCAAGCTATTATAAAGTTACAGAATCTTGTGTGCTAAGTTGCTTCAGTAGTGTCTGACTCTTTGCAACCCCATGGACTGGAAAATCAATTTCTCCTGAACCTAGGCCTTGTTAAGAAAAGAATATTCTAGTACATTTCAAATTTACCCCTTTTCATCTCCTCTTACCAGAAGCTTGAGGGGTTTTTACTCTGATTGTCACCTTACGTACATGGTTGAGCTCCTGAAGCCAAAACTCACAAAACTGTGTTCTTCTCTGACAGTGGGGTTCTGCCATGAGTTGTTAACACTCAGGGTTGTCCATGCTGAGCTTCCAGCAGTTCATCAATTACAGTTCAGGTTTTCCTACCCTGGCATTTGTTCCCATGGCACTTGTGGGTTTCTGCTCTGGAAAATTAAGATTCTCCATTTCCTCTTGTCTGATTCTCCAGTTTTGGAGGCAATTCTGTCTTGAGTGACGTTACAGTTTTGATGATTCTACGAGCTGTTGATTTTTCTGTTTCTTTAGCTTTTTGTACATTATTGGATGGGGGTGGTTTCAAAGCTCCATACATGCTGAACTAGAAACCAGAAATCACTATTCTCATTTTAAGATGAGGAAAAATAAGAAGAGTATGAGGTAAATCACTTCCCAAAGATCATACAGGTATTAGAGATAGAATTGAGACCTAAGCCCACTAACCCAAGTCTGAGTTATCAACCTGTCTTGTTATTGTATAAGAAGAGGCTTGGATTCTTATCCATTCTAAAAGCAAGTGACTAAATTGAGTTACTGAGTCAATGTCTTATATTCAGAAAAGAATAACATTAAAAGAGCATTCTAAGAACTCATCTTGTGTTGTGCTTAGTCGCTTAGTCATGTCCAACTCTTGGTGACCCCACAGACTGAAGCCCACCAGGCTCCTCTGTCCATGCGGTTCCCCAGGCAAGAATACTAGAGTGGGTTGCTATTTCCTTCTCCAGAGCATATTACTAGATAGGGGTAAAAGGCATCCACCAAACTTAACTGGAAGTGTTAAAGCTGGGGCCCAGCCACATCAATTAATATAAAAACTCATATATACAAACAAGTTTATTGCAATGTGAGTTATTACAGGAAAACATAAATAGTTGGAATCCACATGCTTGCAATGGGATATTGAGAAAAGGTGTGTTGTTCAGTCGCTAAGTTGTATCTGCCTCTTTGCGACCCCATGAACTGCATGCAGCACAGCAGGCTTCCTTGTCTTTCACTATCTTCTGGAGTTTGCCCAGACTCACGTGCATTGAGTCAGTGATGCCATCCAACCATCTCATCCTCTGTCGTCCCCTTCTCCCTCTGCCCTCAATCTTTCCTAGCATCAGGGTCTTTTCCAATGAGTCAGTTCTTTGCATCAGGTGGCCAAAGTATTGGAGCTTCAGCTTCAGCATCAGTCCTTCCAAAGAACATTCAGGACTGATTTCCGATTGACTGGTTTGATGTCCTTGCAGTCCAAGGGACTCTCAAGAGTCTTCTCCGAGCACCACAATAAGTAACAGCAGAGTTAAATGTTTATGACACTATAATAAGTGAATGCAGCCATGAAATTAAAAGACGCTTACTCTTTGGAAGGAAAGTATACCTAGACAGCATATTAAAAAGCAGAGACATTACTTTGCCAACAAAAGTCCATCTAGTCAAGGTTATAATTTTTCCAATAGTCATGTATGGATGTGAGAGTTGGACTATAAAGAAAGCTGAGCACTGAAGAATTGATGCTTTTGAACTGTGGTGTTGGAGAAGACTCTTGAGAGTCCCTTGGACTGTAAGGCCATCCAACCAGTCCATCCTAAAGGAAATCAGTGTTCACTGGAAGGGCTGATGTTGAAGCTGAAACTCCAATATTTTGGTCACCTGATGCTAAGAGCTAACTCATTTGAAAAGACCCTGATGCTGGGAAAGATTGAGGGCAGGAGGAGAAGGGGATGACAGAGGATAAGATGGTTGGATGGCATCACCGACTCAATGGACATGAGTTTGTGTGGACTCTGGGAGTTGGTGATGGACAGGGAGGCCTGGTGTGCTGCAGTTCATGGGGTCATAAAGAGTCGGACACGACTGAGTGACTGAACAGAACTGAACTGAATAAGTGAAGAAAACTGACTATAAAACTGCCTGTGTAAAATATAAAATTAAGGAAAATAGGAAAAAAGTACCATTTGTGAGTACTGAGCCCTTGAAAAAATTGTATTACATTGTGATATATATGTAAAAAGAAATGTTTGTTTAAAATACATCAATGGTACTTTTATACAAGTCAGAAACACTGTACTAGTCTTTGGAAAAAAAGGACAACTTGTGTCTCAAAAGTTTAAAATTTAGAGTCATAAATATCAGCTTTTGACAGAATATGTCATTTTTTACACAGAAGTGTATGTTAATATAATGGTGTTCTCCTTCCTATTACATGTATCAATATTTAAATGAATGGTTCTCCAGAGGCTTACTAAAATGGCATTTCATGTTACTTTAAACTAGGTATTTACGGTACAACAATGTAAAGAATAAAAGGCATGAAACATTGGGCAATTTTTATAGAAAAGGATTCTAGTAATATGCTTGAGTGCAATGCACCATCAACACAGGCTTGTATCCACCCTCATTCATTCAGCTCACAGCAGAAAATGCGTGTGCCTAAATCCAAGAGAGTAGATAAGTCTGACTTAAAAAGTGTTTCTTTCTTTGGTATAATACTTTTTTTTTTTTTTTTTTTTTCAATAATTCCTTGCAGCTCTAGCTTATACACAATGAATTGTCTGTTCCTTTATTGAAGCACTGAAGGGGAGGGGTTGGAAGGAACATAACTTTTTAAAGCCAGTACCAAAGAAAATAACTCCTTTTGTGTAAGGAGGGATCAATAGTAGTCTCTGTGTTCTTTCTATTTCTTGTTTGTAATTTCTATTGATGCGTACAAACCCTAGACATTTGGCTTTAAGTGTTGATTTAAAACAATTTTAACAAAAAGAATAGAGAGAAAGAGCAATTTTAACCATTGCTGACCTACTTTCAAAAATTCCATTCTGTTCTTAATTCACAAACCCCAACAAAAGAAAAAAATCTTGAAGTATGTCAAATGCCAAAACACTGCCTAACTCAAGTTTCAATATTTTTTTTCTAGGTCAATGAATGTAACTATGAAAGAGGTCCATCTGGAATTACTTTAAAATAAGAAATTTCCAATCATGATAATTATTATCCTATGTCATCTGTACCTTTACTTATTATGGGGAAATGATTATCCTCCATTGAAAAAGTGGCCGACTACAGTGGAAGGAGGAGCATTTCACTTGCAAGTGATAGTCCTTTTCCATTCCTGGTCCCTGATTGCCTTTATACCAAACAAAGAATGAAAATGCCCAAATCCATTAGAATGTCCAGTTTCTTCAGGAATAATTTGTTTTTAAAAGTTGTTATATTTTAGAAATTTATAAGTTGAATAGAAATTTATAAATTGAAATTTAGAAAATAATAAATTGCTACATCTATATACTGCTGCTAAGTCGCTTCAGTCATGTCCGACTCTGTGCAGCCCCATAGACGGCAGCCCACCAGGCTCCCCCATCCCTGGGATTCTCCAGGCAAGAACAATGGAGTGTGTTGCCATTTCCTTCTCCAACATCTATATACTAAAGGATTTAATTACTTAAGAATCACATTCAGGAATGTCTACCTAGGCTTAACTCATTTATGGTTTAATTAAAGGGTTTATTTATGGGTTTATTTATTCATAAATAAATAAATGATGAAAGCAGTCTAGATATTTTTCTGATTGAAACTTGATCTATTCTTTCATTTATTCAACAGCTATTGTTCAGTGTGTACTAGGTGTCAGTCACCATGCTAAGAACTGTGAATAAAGGATGTGGAGGAAAAGGTGTTAGTTCTGCTTTCTTAGAACTTAAAATCTGGAGACAATAATAATATGGAGTGATATGCTCTATAGAGAGATGGAACAGGAGAGAAGGGCATAAAGTGATACATGAAGTTACCCTAGAAATATTTCAGTTCAGTCGCTCAGTTGTGTCCAACTCTTTGTGACCCCATGGACTGCAGCATGCCAGGCCTCCCTGTCCATCACCAACTCACAGAGTTTACTCAAACTCATGTCCATTGAGTCAGTGATGCCATCCAACCATCTCATCCACTGTCGTCCCCTTTTCCTCCCACCTTCAATCTTCCCCAGCATCAGGGTCTTTTCCAATGAGTCAGTTCTCCCCATCAGGTAGCCAAAGTATTGGAGTTTCAGCTTCAGCATCAGTGCTTCCAATGAATATTCAGGACTGATTTTCTTTAGCATGGACTGGTTGGATCTTCTTGCAGTCCAAGGGACTCCCAGGAGGTCTTCTCCAGCACCATAGTTCAAAAGCATCAATTCTTCAGCACTCAACTTTCTTTATAGTTCAACTCTCACATCTATATATGACTACTGAGAAAACCATAGCTTTGACTATATGGACCTTTGTTGGCAAAGTAATGTCTGCTTTTGAATATGCTATCTAGGTTGGTTATAACTTTCCTTCCAAGGAGTAAGCATCTTTTAATTTCATGGCTGCAGTCACCATCTGCAATGATTTTGGAGCCCAAATAAATGAAATCTGTTACTGTTTCCATTGCTTCCCCATCTATTTGCCATGAAGTGATGGGACCAGATGCTATCTTAGTTTTCTGAATGTTGAGTTTTAAGCCAATTTTTTCACTCTTCTCTTTCACTTTCATCAAGAGGCTCTTTAGTTCTTCTTTGCTTTCTGCAATGGAGGGGGAGTAGGTGTAATCTGCATATCTGAGGTTATTGATATTTCCCCTGGCAATCTTGATTCCAGCTTATGTTTCATCCAGCCCAACATTTCTCATGATGTACTCTGCATAGAAGTTAAATAATCAGGGTGACAATATATAACCTTCACGGACTCCTTTTCATATTTGGAACCAGTCTGGTGTTCCATGTCCACTTCTAACTGTTCCCTTCTGATCTGCATATAGATTTCTCAGGAGGCATGTCAGGTGGGCTGGTATTCCCATCACTTTAAGAATTTTCCACAGCTTGTTGTGATCCACACAGTCAAAGGCTTTGGCATAGTCAATAAAGCAGACATAGATATTTTTCTGGAACTCTCTTGCTTTTCTGATGATCCAACGGATGTTGGCAATTTGATCTCTGGTTCCTAGAAATAGTAGGTTTATTATCAGGGTTCTCTAGAGAAACAGAACTAGTAGGAATTTAGATATGAATTAAGATGTAGGTGTATAGATATAGATATATGGAAAGAGAGGTTGAGATTACAATTATGAGGAATTGATACCCATGATTATGGAGTGGTGGTGATTTAGTTGCTAAGTTGTGCCCGACTATTGCAAACCCATGGACTGTAGCCTGTCAGGCTCCTCTGTCCATGGGATTCTTGAGGCAAGGATACTGAAATGGGTTGTCATTTCCTTCTTCAAGGGATCTTCCTGACCTAGGAATTGAACCCTGGATTTGGGTCTCCTGTTTGCAGGTGGATTCTTTACCAACTGAGCCACAAGGAAAGCTCAGAATGATTATGAGCTTGGAGGTTAATGATTAGGATTATGGATGCTAAGTCTCAGTTCAGCAGTTTGCAAGCTGGAACCCAGAAGAGCCAATGGGATTGTTCCCATCCAATGGGAGAAGACCAGTGTTTCACCTGTATCAGTCAGGCTAAAGTCCTCTCTTATTTAGCTTTTTGGTCTTCAGCTGAGTGGACAAGGCCCACCCTCATTCTGGATGGCAATCCACTCACTCTGCCCTACCCATTTAAATGTCAATCTCATGCAGAAACACCCCATACCCTATGGCCCAGCCAAATTTACACATAAAATTAACTGATCACAGTGGGTTAGGTCAAGAAGGTTTTCTTGACAAAGAGAAACCTGAACGCTGAAGTTTATTTCATAAATAGTTTATTATTTACTACTTTCTCATAAGTAAATTATACTGCTAAATATGTAATGTATGTGTGTCTTCAGAAATGAAATGCTTTCTCCCATTTTTAGGGGAAATAATTAGGTCTTCTTTATATTAGGTTAAATCCCTAGAGAAGCCAGTATTAGAATTGAATTTATAAAATGAAGATTTCTATTATATCAATAGAATATACAGTGGTTTTATTTTTAGGACTCTAAAGTTTGCAAAATGTTTTCACATACATTATCTTTTTTTAGGCTACCTATTTTTGATGTTTATTTACTGAAAGACATTTATAAATTTTTAAAAATATTTTATTAGAAACAAAATTTTCAACTGGACACAAAAATAATGAAAGTACAGATTTCGTATGTGTTGATGGTGTTTGGGTGCTCTTTCTAATAATTTGGTATGTGTTGGATATGTTGTTGTTTAGTCACCAAGTTGTATCCAACTCTTTTGTGATCCCATCAAACTGTAGCCTGCCAGGCTCCTTTGTCCATGGGACGTCCCAGGAAAGAATACTGGCATGTGTCGCCATTTCCTTCTCCAGGGAGTCTTCCCAACCCAGGGATCAAACCTATGTCTTTTGCATTGGCAGGCAGATTCTTTATCACAGAGCCACCTGGGAAGCCCATCTATGGATATAGATAGATCCCAACTGAGGTAACCTTTAGAAAGTCAAAATTTTATTTGAGAGATTACCGAAAGATAAAAATTCTCAGGAAAAAAAAAATTTTTAAGCATTTAGAAAAAATTAAAATGTTTATTGGTTTAAATATTTTGTCATAGAGAAGTAAATCCATGTGTTCATAATTACTCAGTTTTGGGAATTCCCTGGCAGTCCAGTGGTTAGGACTCTGGGCTTTCACTAAGGTCCCAAATTCAATCCCTGGTTGGGAAACCAAGATCCCACAAGCCACACAGGACAGCCAAAACTAAATAGACAATTATCCAGTTTCTTGCTACCCTATCCCCTCATGTCTTGCACCTTGAGATTTCTTCACCAGAGTTTTTGTTGCTAAAAAGTACATTGCTGGGCTTCCTTGGTGGTCTAGTGGCTAAGAATCTGCCTGCCAACACAGGAGACGCAGATTTGATCCCTGGTCTGGGAAGATTCCACATGCTCTGGACAACTAAGCCCATGCACCAGAACTACTGAAGCCCACGTGCCTAGAGCCTGTGCTCTGCAAGAAGAGAAGCCACCACAACGAGAAGCCTGCGCAACACAGCTATAGAGTAGCCCCCAATCACCACACCTAGAAAAAACTCACATGCAGCAATGAAGACCCAGCGCAGTCAAAAATAATTTTTTAAAGTTCATTGCTTCTTTAGGAACCACAAAAAACTCTACTGTAATTGAAAAGAAAACAGTGATAGCTATTTTCCTTACTGACCCATGAGTTACTACTTTCCTCATTTCCCCTTTTATTAATTTATATTAGAAATCATCTGTACAGATGTTTTAAAAATATATTGAGTCTATTTTATGAGAGCAGAATATGATCTACCCTACTAAAATTATCATTGCATTTGAAAAGAATGTGTATTTTGCAGTCACTTGGAATAGTGATTTATTAAATATTAGTAAGTCAAGGTAGTTGATAGCACTGTTCAAACCTTCTTCATCTTTACTGACTTTTTTGGTCTAGTTCTATCAAATGCTGAGAGAGGGATATTAAAACTCCCTATGGTGATTGTGTAATTGGTTATCTATTAATTATCTAAATTTTGCTTCATATAATTTGGAGCTCTGTTTATAATTACTTTATCTTTGTAATAAATTGACCATTTCATCTTCATGAAGGGTTTCTTTTTATCTCTGGTAATATTTTTGTTTTGGAATCTATTTTATCTGACATTTATATAGCTACTGTAGCCATCTTATTAATATTTCCATGGTATATCTTTCTCCTTCCTTTACTTTGGAAATGTCTGTGATCTCATATTTAATGTGTGTCTTATGGAGTCAGTATATAGTTGGATTTTGTTTCATGCTCATTCAAAAGTCTTTCTCTTTTAACTGGAGCCTTTTAGTCTTTCATAATTATGATAATGTAATTATTGAAAAAGTTAATGTAGTAAGGAGAAAAGTAGTCCTCAAGGTTATTTACTCCCCAACTCCAAGATACTGAAAATGTGGTTATGATTAAGAACATAGAAATTAAGAAGTTATCCTTGATTATTTGGATGGACCCTTTCTAATCTTATAAATCCTTTAAAGCAGAGAATCTTTCTCAAATGTGGCCAGGGAGAGATAAAACCACAGTGGAAGACGGTTTAGAGCGACGTGACATGAGGAAGACTTAACCTGCTATTGCTGGATTTGAAAATAAAGGAAAGGAACCAAGAAGTGGTAGCATCTAATTCTGGGAACAGCCCTCAGTTTACAGCCAGGAGGAAAACAGGGACCTGTATCTTACAGAGACCTGAAGGAACTGATCTTTATCATAAATACAGACGATCAGAAAACAGATTCCCGTCTAGAGACTTCAGAAAGGAATGCAACCTGTCAATGCCTTGATTTTAGTTCACTGAATTCCATGTCATATTTCTCTGTTTTTAATTGAAGTGTATTTTATTAACAATGTTTTTTAGTTTTAGGTGTACAGCAAGTGATTCATTTATATATAAGTAAATACTATATATTCTTTTTCAGATTCTTTTTCATTATAGGTTATAGCAAGATATTGAATATAGTTCCCTTGCTATACAGTAGGTCCTTGTTGATTATCTATTTTATATGTATAGTAGTACGTATATGGTAATCCCAGACTCCTAATATATTCCCCCCTTTCCTCTTTGGTAACAATTGTTTGTCTTGTATGTCTAGGATTCTGTTTTATAAATATGTTCATTTGTATCATTATTTTCAGATTCCATATACAAGTGGTATCATATAATATTTGTCTTTCTCTATCTGACTTACCAGACACGACTACGTGACTTCACTTTCATGCATTGGAGAAGGAAATGGCAACCCACTCCAGTGTTCTTGCCTGGAGAATCCCAGGGACGGGGTAGCCTGATGGGCTGCCGTCTATGGGGTCGCACAGAGTCGGACACGACTCAAGTGACTTAACATAGCATAGCATAGAATCTGACTTACTTCATTTAGTATGATAACCTCTAGATCCGTTTATGTTGCTTCAAATGCCATTATTTCATTGTTTTTATAGTTGAGCAGTATTCCATTGTGTATATTTGTCACAATGGACTCATTTGAAAAGACCCTGATGCTGGGAAAGATTGAGGGCAGGAGGAAAAGGGGACAACAGAGGATGAGATGGTTGGATGGCATCACCAACTCAATGGACATGGGTTTGGGTGGACTCCGGGAGTTGGTGATGGACAGGGAGGCCTGGTGTGCTGCAGTTCATGGCATCACAAAGAATCAGACACAACTGAGCAACTGAACTGAACCTGAATATATGTCACATCTTCATTGTGTATATATTTCACAATGTCCCCTCATCTGCCAATCTACATTTAGGTTGGTTCCATATCTTGGCTATTGTAAGCAGTGCTGCTATGAGCAAATGTGTCCTTGTATCTTTTTAGATTAGAGTTTTTGTCTTTTCCAGATACATGCCCAAGAGAGGAATTGCTGGATCATATGATAGCTCAATTTTTATTTTTTAAGGAATCTCCATAGTATTTTTCATGGTTACTGCAGCAACCTACATTCTTATCAACCACGTAGGAGGGCCATGTTTACTCCACACTATCTCCAGCATTTATTATTTTTGAACTTTTTGTTGATGGCCATTCTGACTGGTGTGAGGTGATATACCTCACTGTAGAGAGATTTGTATTTCTTTAATAATTATTAATGCAGATCATTTAATGTGCCTACTAGTCATATATCTGTCTTCTTTGAAAAAAGTGTCTACTTAGGTCTTTTGCCCATTTTTTGATTGGATTGTTTGTTCTTTTGATATTGAACTGTATGAGCTGTTTGCATACAATGAAAATTAATCCCTTGTCAATCATATTATTTGCAAATATTTCCTCCCATCTGTAGGCTCTCTTTTCATTTTATGATGGTTTCCTTTGCTCTGCAAAAGCTTTTAATTTCAATTAAGTCCTGTTTGTTTGTTTCTGCTCTTATTTCCATTATCCTAGAAAACAGATTCAAAAAATATTGCTGTGATTTATGTTAAAGAGTGTTCTCATCTAAGAGTTTTATATTAATAGTTCATAGTCACATGGATGGAGAAGGCAATGGCATCCCTCTCCAGTACTTTTGCCTAGAAAATCCCATGGACGAAGGAGCCTGGCAGGCTGCAGTCCATGGGGTCGCTAGAGTCTGACAGGACTCAGCGACTTCACTTTCACTTTTCACTTTCATGCATTGGAGAAGGAAATGGCAACCCACTCTAGTGTTCTTGCATAAAGAATTCCAGGGACAGGGAAGCCTTGTTGGCTGCCACCTGTGGGGTCGCACAGAGTCGGACACAACTAAAGCGACTTAGCAGCAGCAGCAGCAGCAGTCACATGGACGGAGGAGCCTGGTAGGCTGCAGTCCATGGGGTCACTAAAGTTGGACACAACTGAGCGACTTCACTTTGACCTTTCACTTTCATGCATTGGAGAAGGAAATGGCAACCCACTCCAGTGTTCTTGCTTAGACAATCCCAGGGATAGTGGAGCCTGGTGGGCTGCCGTCTATGGGGTCGCACAGAGTCAGACACAACTGAAGCGACTTAGCAGCAGCAGCAGTCACATATTTAGGTCTTTAAGCCATTTGGGGTTTATTTTTGTCTGTGGTTTTGTATGTGGGCTTCCATGATGGCTCCACAGTAAAGAATCTGCCTGCAATGCAGGAGACTCAGGTTAGATCCCTGAGTCAGGAAGATCCCCTGGAGGAGGAGATGGCAAACCAGCCTAGTATTCTTGCCTGGAAAATTCCATGTAACAGAGGAGCCTGGAGGGTTACAGTACATAGGGTCACAAAGTGTCAGACATAACTGAGTGACTGATGTTCTAATGTCATTCTTTCACTGTGGATGCATACATGCTAAGTTGCCTCTGTTGTGTCCAACTCTTTGCAATGCTATGGACTGTAGCCTGACAGGCTTCTCTGTCCATGGGATCTCCCAAGCAAGAATACTGTAATGGGTTGCGATTTCCTCTTCCAGCGGATCTTCCCAACCCCAGGGATGGAACCCATGTCTCTTAGTCTCCTGCATTGGCAGGTGGGTTGTTTACCACTCTCTACACCTAGGAAGCCCAATTTTCCCAATACCACTTATTAACACTGAAGAGACTGTCTTTTATCCATTGTATATTCTTGCCTTCTTTGTTGATGATTAGTTGACCATAGGGTTTATTACTGAGTTCTTTATTCCATTGATCTATATATGTTGGATATGTATATTTTTGTGCCAATACTACAATGTTTCAATTACTATAGCTCTATAGTAGATTCTTGCTGCTTCTCTATTTAGAGAAAACCTTTCAATATTTCTTTTAAGATAGGTTTGGTACTACTATATTCTGTTAGTTTTTGCTTGTCTTAGAAATTCTTTATCTCTCCTTCTATTCTAAATTATAACTTTGCTGGGTGGAGTATATAAGATTGCAGATCCCTTTAAGGACTTTGAATATATCTTGCCACTCCCTTCTGGCCTGCAAACTCTGTGTAGAGAAATCAGCTGATCGTCTTAAGAGAGTTCCCTTTTAACTAACTCTTTGTTTTTCTCTTGTTGCCTTTTTATTTTTAAGCTTTTTTTTTTTTTATTTTTAAGCTTTGCCATTTTAATTATAATATGTCTTGGTGTAGCTCTGTTTGGGTTCATCTTTTTTGGGACCCTCCATGCTCCCTGTACCTGGCTATCTATTGTATTTCCTTCTTTAAGTTTGGGGAGTTTTCAGCCATAATTTGTTCAAATATATTTCAAATCCCTTTTTTTGTCTTTCTTCTCCTTCTGAGATTCCTATTATGCATAGATTGCCATGTTTTATATTATCCAATAGACCTCATATGTTGCTTTCATTTTTTTTCATTTATCTTTCTGTTTGTTGTTCTGATTGGGTGATTTTGTTATTCTATGTTCTGGCTCACTTATTTGTTCTCTTGAGTTATTTAGCTTGCTATTTATTCCATTTAGCTCATTTTTCATCTTGGCAATTGAGTTGTCTAATTTTGATTGGCTCTTCTTTACCATTTTTAGTTCTTTGTTACAATGATCCACATTTCTATTGATAGATTTTCTTAAGTCCTTCACTGTTTTTAATTCCTCTTTTAGAATCAGGGTCTGCTAGACTGGAGCAGTCAGTATCATTGTTCTTTTAAGGAACTTATTCTTTTAATTGGGAATAATTCATTTGCTTTTTTATTTTTCTTTTATTTCTCTGATTTGATGAATTTAGGATAAATAGTTGTCTACTGTGGTCTTGAAGGATTGTTTTTATGTGGAAACACCTCTGTGTAGCTTGTCTGAGTTTAATATTTTTGGTGCAAGAGCTGTTTTGGGTACGGATGCTTGCCATGTCTTTTCTGAGTGTATGCTGACCCTTATTTCCTTGATAGAAAGTGAGTTTGGTGTAGTGGTGAACACATCCATCCCTGGATGTTGGGCAGATCCTCCCCTTTGCCCTGTGGATGTCACATCCCTGCCAGGGGCAGGGTGTGCTCCCAGTTGTTGCAGAAGTCTTCAGATCTGATTCCAGGTGGTAGTGTGAAGTAAGAAGGACGGGAGCACTCGCTCTGAGAAAGGGCCCACGGTGTGTTCCTCCTCAGGAGATGTCCATCCAGCCATGTTATCCTCATGCTACCTGCCATCCACGGTGTGTGTCCCAAAGATAACTGCTGCTGACACTGCCTTTGGGGGCCATCTCCACTTCGGGGCTCCAGTAATCAGCTTGGAGTTCCCTTAAGCATGCATGCATGCATGCTCACAAAGTTGCCAGCATGTAAATCCACTGGATCTGAGTCCCCTGAGCCCAAGACCATCAGCCCAGATGGTCCTAAGGGGCAGGTGCAGCCTTGGTTCCAAATTCTGCTGGAGCAGAACCCCACTGGAGCTACTTCCCCATGCCTACAATGGAATCTCTGGCAATCAGCTCAGGCTGCAGCCCTGCCTGCACATGTGCATGCCCACAAAGTTTTCAGAACCCATGGTCACCCAAGCCATGCTCCTCTGTGGGCACACTGACAATGATGTGGCTATGGTGGACCCATGTCCTTCTCTTCACATTGTGTTGACAATGGGGCTCCTATGGCGGACTCAGGCTCTGTTCTGCATTTGCCTTCAGTGTGGCCCAGTCATACTTCAGGCCCTTTGGGCTGTATCCACACAGCCATTCTCTACCCAGTCCTCTCTCCTGGTCTCTAGACTCTCAGCACCCAGTCACTACCCACCAACAGGCATGCTTTTTAGGGGAATGTGTGGTAACATGCCCAAGATCGTCTGTTTGTCTCTCTCTATGCTGTGGTGCTCAAGGCCAGCTCCCACCCTTTTCTCTCCTGCTCTGAAACTCCCTGTCTGTTCCAGCAGACCTCCCAATCAGTCAAGAAGTTTCCCAGAGTTAGGGAAGCTTTCCTCTCTCACACCTCCCTCCCACGGTGCAGGTTCTGTCCCAATTTCTCTTTTCCTTTTCCCTTTGTCCTATCCAGGTGCATGGAGATCTTTCTTATAGTTTTGGTTGTATGAGATTTTCTGCAAGCTTTATGTAGATATTCTCTGAGATTTGTTCCACATGTAGATGTAATTTTTTTTAATGTATTTGTGAGAGGAGGTGAGCTCTACGTCCTCCTCTGCCATCTTGGACCAGTCCCCCATGGCATATTTGTGTTGTTTTAAGCCATAAAGATTGCAATAACTTGTTACGACTACAATAGAAAATTAACACAGATTTTGGTAGCAGAAAATAGAATGTTTTTGAAAAGAAAACTAAAATGTGGAAATAGATTGGCTATGGAGCTGGGCATTGAGCAGTGGCTAGAGAATTTTGAGCAATGTGATAGAAAGGCCTAAATTCAGTGTATTTGCTTAAATGAAAGCAACAGAAGACAGCACTTCATGGTCTTGTGTTCTTTGTCACTGCTTATTGGTCTCATGGAATTTGCTTCAAAAAGCTGAGCAAAAATATTTTCAGTATGTATCATCTTGAAAATGTATGTATCATACTGAAAAAGTATGAAGAAAAAGATAACGATCTGTTTTTAAGACTCTGATAAATTGGAATTTGTAAAGTAACATAACTTATAGAATAAAAATGCTGTTTGTATTTAGCCAAGATTCATAATCACTGCAGATGGTGATTGCAGCCATGAAATTAAAAGACACTTACTCCTTGGAAGGAAAGTTATGATCAAGCTAGATAGTATATTGAAAAGCAGAGCTTTCACTTTGCCAACAAAGGTCCGTCTAGTCAAGGCTATGGTTTTCCAGTGGTCGTGTATCGATGTGAGAGTTGGATTGTGAAGAAAGCTGAGCACGGAAGAATTGATGCTTTTGAACTGTGGTGTTGGAGAAGACTCTTGAGAGTCCCTTGGGCTGCAAAGAGATCCAACCAGTCCATTCTGAAGTAGATCAGTCCTGGGTGTTCATTGGAAGGACTGATGCTGAAGCTGAAATTCCAGTACTTTGGCCTCCTCATGCGAAGAGTTGACTCATTGGAAAAGACCCTGATGCGGGGAGGGATTGGGGGCAGGAGGAGAAGGGGACAACAGAGGATGACATGGCTGGATGGCATCACTGACTCAATGGACATGAGTTTGAGTCTGAGTGAACTCCGGGAGTTGGTGCTGGACAGGGAGGCCTGGCACGCTGCGATTCATGGGGTCACAAAGAGTCGGACATGACTGACCAACTGAACTGGACTGAACTGAACTGAAGATTCATAACACATAAAAAACTATGCTATGAAAAAAAAAAAAAAGCCTAGACTATATTGAAAATACTGTAATAAGGAATATGTATTTTAAAGGTGCTGCCATTGAAGGCTCAGCAGGAAATGAAGAACATAGTATTTGATGGACATAAGTTTGTGCAAGCTCTGGGAGTTGGTGATGGACAGGGAAGCCTGGCATGCTGTGGTCCATAGGGTTGCAAAGAGTCAGAAACAATGCAGTGACTGAACTGAACTGAACTGAACTCTTAGCCTGCAGGTTGATTTGGCCCATGGACCATGATTTCCTGACTTCTGAAACAGGTGTTTGAGACTCTATTCACTTTTTAAAAAATATTTGTTCTATGTTTTTACTTTGGATAATTTCTAGTTCTATTTTTTCTAGATCATTTACTTTTCCATCCAGCATGTTCATTTGACTATCTTGTCCATCTAGAGATTTTTTTTTTTTTTTTCAGAAAATATAGCTTTATTTCTAAAATTTCCATTTCAGGTATTTTCATTCATTTTTTAACATATTTAGTTTTGAATTTATTGACCATAGTTACAGTAACCATAGACTCTTCATTTTTATTAAGAAAACAACAAATAATAAAATGTAATCTCAGGTGAAAAATCGAAGAATGCCCATTAGTAAAGGAGGCTGAAAAAAAGATGTTACAGCTCATTAAACTCTGATTGAACATCATTTTTCCTAAACACTTGATCAAAACTGAAGTGTCCCCTGAAATGAATATGCTATCTTCTTTATTTCACCTTGAAAGTTTCTCATTGATTTCCTTCTGACCTCCACAAAATATATATTTTGTGGTTAATATCATGGATATTAACTGTATCTGTCTTTGTCCTGCTGCTGCTGCTGCTAAGTCGCTTCAGTCGTGTCTGACTCTGTGTGACCCCATAGACAGCAGCCCACCAGGCTCCGCCATCCCTGGGATTCTCCAGGCAAGAACACTGGAGTGGGCTGCCATTTCCTTTTCCAATGCATGCAAGTGAAAAGTGAAAGTAAAGTCACTCAGTTGTGTCCAACTCTTAGTGACCCCATGGACTGCAGCCTACCAGGATCCTCCATCCATGGGAATTTCCAGGCAAGAGTACTGGAGTGGGGTGCCATTGCCTTCTCTAGTCTTTGTCCTAGGCTACCAGAAAATAAAGCCTGAGAAAGGGATCAAAATGCTTATAGTTTGTTAGTAAGTGAAAGTCAGGGCAGTGAAGATGAATAAACTGAGAGAGATGAGACAAGGAATGGTGCTCCTGATGTAATGAGAGCTAGGATGCACACTTTACAGAGAGATGAGGTTGGTCATCCAGCAGGTGTTTTACTCAGTATGTGAGCCTTCTCTGGAAAGTCTGCAAGGAAAAAACATCCATTGGAGCAGTCCATGAAAGGGAAAGATACAGGAATCTTTATGTGCCCTGTTCCCTTGCATCTCCCTTTCCCCATTGGTCAAGATTCATATCAAGAGCTATTGATCCCCACAACTCTGAGCTGTGTTATCAGAGTAACAATCTATCCCAGTCTGAAAGTAAAGGTGGTACGGTATAGACAGATCTAAGTGTATAACAGTCCGCGAAGTATGTAGGTCTTGGGGTTCGACTTGGACTCCGACCAGATTGGAGAGCTGAGCAAAGGCACCAGTAAAGGAGACGGTGCATGTCAGATGCTCAGTCATGTCCAACTCTGTTTCCCGCCCCCTCACATGCAGAGCTTTCCTCAGCTGTGTTCATAGCCTGACCTATGTGGGCAAGGAGGGGGTTAGGATTTGAAATAGCTCAACTGGAATTCCATCACCATCACCTCCATTAGCTTTGTTCGTAGTGATGCTTTCTAAACCCACTTGACTTCATATTCCAGGATGTCTGGCTCTAGGTCAATGATTACACCATCGTGATTATCTGGGTCCTGAAGATCTTTTTGTACAGTTCTTCTGTGTATTCTTGCCACCTCTGCTTAGTATCTTCTGCTTCTGTTAGGTCCACACCATTTCTGTCCTTTATCAAGCCCATCTTTGCATGAAATGTTTCCTTGGTATCTCTAATTTTCTTGAAGGGATCTCTAGTCTTTCCCATTCTGTTGTTTTCCTCTATTTCTTTGCATTGATCTCTAAGGAAGGCTTTCTTATCTCTCCTTGCTATTCTTTGGAATTCTGCATTCAGATGCTTATATCTTTCCTTTTCTCCTTTGCTTTTCACTTCTCTTCTTTTCACAGCTATTTGTAAGGCCTCCCCAGACAGCCATTTTGCTTTTTTGCATTTCTTTTCCATGAGGATGGTATTGATCCCTGTCTCCTGTACAATGTCATGAACCTCAGTCCATAGTTCATCAGGCACTCTATCTATCAGATCAAATGGACTGGAATGGGTGAATTTAACTCAGATGACCATTATATCTACTACTGCGGGCAGGAATCCCTCAGAAGAAATGGAGCAGCCATCATGATCAACAAAGGAGTCAGAAATGCAGTACTTGGATGCAATCTCAAAAGCGACAGAATGATCTCTGTTCGTTTCCAAGGCAAACCATTCAATGTCACAGTAATCCAAGTCTAAGCCCCAACCAGTAACTCTGAAGAAGCTGAAGTTGAACGGTTCTATGAAGACCTACAAGACCTTTTAGAACTAACACCCCAAAAAAGATGTCCTTTTCATTATAGGGGACTGGAATGCAAAAGTAGGAAGTCAAGAAACACCTGGAGTAACAGGCAAATTTGGCCTTGGAATACAGAATGAAGCAGGGCAAAGACTAATAGAGTTTTGCCAAGAAAATGCACTGGTCATAGCAAACACCTCTTCCAAAAACACAAGAGAAGACTCTACACATGGACATCACCAGATGGTCAACATCAAAATCAGATCGATTATATTCTTTGCAGCCAAAGATGGAGAAGCTCTATACAGTTAACAAAAACAAGACCAGGAGCTGACTGTGGCTCAGATCATGAACTCCTTATTGCCAAATTCAGACTGAAATTGAAGAAAGTAGGGAAAACCACTAGACCATTCAGGTATAACCTAAATCAAGTCCCTTATGATATATATAGGCATATTATAAATATATATTTATATATATAAACATATATTATTGATACATACATAATGTATAAATAAAATATATATATTATATATGTATATTATAAATATATATATTATATATATAATATGCCTATATATATTTATGGCTTATTCATGTTGGTGTATGGCAGAAACCAACACAATATTGTAAAGCAATTATCCTCCAATTAAATAACGGATGCCTGGGGCTGGTGCACTGGGATGACCCAGAGGGATGGTATGGGGATGGAGGAGGAAGGAGGGTTCAGGATGGGGAACACATGTATACTTGTGGTGGATCCATCTTGATGTATGGCAAAAGCAATACAATATTGTAAAGATAAGCAAAATAAAATTTAAAAAAATATGAACAAAAAATAAATAAATAAATAAATTTTTTTAATGTGAATACTCAAAAAGAAAAAGAAAAGGAAAAAAAAAAAACAAAATGTATTATCCTAAAAGCAGAATTTTTAAACAAAAAAAGAGATATGTTTGTTCTTCTGGAATACAATTTTTAAAATAACTCCATTGCCTAGATATTTCTAGCATTACCATAAACAGACAAAAAATGACAAAAATCTTGTACATTCATTAGAATGTTTCCAAATATCATATCAAAATTTGGCATACCAGAATATTTAGCTCAAATCTAATTACTGGAAATTATTCTAACATCTGCCGATTTTTTACTTTTTAATAGAATGTTTACAAAGTAAAAATGTATTATGTAGAGAAAGTCATTATCTAATGTATAAGGTCTTATTACCTAAATCTTGAGTGTTTCCATTTGTGCTAATCAAAATGCATAGGAATATAAGTTACTGCAATCCTCAAAAAAATTATAAAGAACTTGCAACATGTACGGATATTAATACTCTTTACAAACCTGGAAGAAAATTATTTTTAGCCCCAAAAACCTTATATTCCTTCCTAGCAGCATTGAGACTCTTTAAAACTGAATGCAAATTACTTTCAGCATTTGTTGTCATTCAGTCACTCAGTCATGTCCACTCTTTGCAACTCCATGGACTGCAGCCTGCCAAGGTTCCCTGTCCTTCACCATCTTCAGAGCTTGCTGAAACTCATGTCCATTGAGTTAGCAACGCCATCCAACAATCTCATCCTCGGTCATCCCCTTCTCCTCGTGCCTTCAGTCTTTCCCAACATCAGGATCTTTTCCAATGAGTTGACTCTTCGCATCAGGTGGCCAAAGTATTGGAGCTTCAGCATCTGTGTTAGTCCTTCCAATGAATATTCAGGACTGATTTCCTTTACGATTGACTGATTGGATCTCTTTGCAGTCCAAGGGACTCTCAAGAGTCTTCTCCAGAACCAAAGTTCAAAAGCATCAATTCTTCAGCGCTCAGCCTTTTTTTATGGTCCAGTTCTCACATGTGTACATGACTTCTGGAAAAACCATAGTTTTGACTACATACACTTTTGTTGGCAAAGTAATGTCTCTGCTTTTTAACATGCTGTTTAGTTTTGTCATTGCTTTCCTTCCAAGGAGCAAGCGTCTTTTAATTTCATTGCTGCAGTCACCATCCACAGTAATTTTGGAACTCAAGAAAATAAAGCCTGTCACTATTTCAATTGTTTCCCCATCTATTTGCCATGAAGTGATGGGACCAGATACCATGATCTTAGTTTTTTGAATGTTGAGTTTCAAGCCAGCTTTTCATGTTCCTCTTTCACTTTCATCAAGAGGCTCTTTAGTTCTTCACTTTCTGTCGTAAGGGTGATGTCATCTGCATTTCTGAGGTTATTGATATTTCTCCTGGCAATCTTGATTCCATCTTATACTTCATCCACCTGGCATTTCATATGATGTACTCTGCATATGTTAAGTAAGCAGGGTGACAATATACAGCTTTGATGTACTGAATTCCCAATTTTGATCCAGTCTGTTAGCATAAGTATCTTTATACTGCTTCCTGAATATGTGGCTATTTTCTTCATTCTATGTGCTGTACTCATGTTCTGTTAGGCCACCAAAATATCTAATACCTGAGAATTAAAAAAAAAAAAACAAAAAACTTGAGGTCAGACTGCCATTGTGCCACCATTTTCCATTGTTAATATAAAATTTCTGATCCTACGCTTGAAAGGAAATATTCCTGTGCATCTTCCAAATTAAAAAAAAAATTATAATTCGGTTACAGACACACACACACACACACACAGATATATATATTCATTTTTAGATTCTTTTCCGACATAGGCCCTTACAGAGTATTGAGTAGTGTTCCCTGTGCTAAACTGTAGGTCCTTAATAGTTATGTTTTATTTATAGTAGTATGCATATATCAATCCCAATCTCCCAATTTTTCCCTCCCTTCTTATCCCTTGTTAACCATAGTTAGTTTACTATCTGTAATGCTATTTCTGTTTTGTATGCTGCTGCTGCTAAGTCGCTTCAGTCATGTCCGACTCTGTGCGATCCTGTAGACGGCAGCCCACCAGGCTCCCCCATCCCTGGGATTCTCCAGGCAAGAACACTGGAGTGGGTTGCCATTTCCTTCTCCAATGCATGAAAGTGAAAAGTGAAAGTGAGGTCACTCAGTCATGCCCGACTCTTCGCAACCCCATGGACTGCAGCCTACTAGGCTCCTCCATCCATGGGATTTTCCAGGCAAGAGTACTGGAGTGGGGTGCCATTGCCTTACATTCATTTTTGCCCTTTTTTAAGATTTTACATACAAGTGATATCATATGATATTTGTCTTTGTCTGTGTTACTTTACTCAGTATGACAATCTCTAGGTCCATCCATGTTGCTACAAGTGGTATTATTTTGTTCTTTTTATGGCTGAGTGCTCTTCCATTTTAAATCCACATTTTCTTTATCCATTTTCTCTGTTGATGGACATTTAGGTCGCTTCCATGTCCTGGCTCATGTAAATAGTGTTGCAGTGAACATTGGGGTGCATATACCTTTTCCAATTATAGTTTTCTCTATTTGCTCAGGAGTAGGATTGCTAGATCATATGTTAGCTCTATTTTTAGCTTTTTAAAGAACATCCACAGTGTTCTACATATTGGCTGCACTAATTTACATTCCCACAAACAGCATAAGTCAGTTCAATCAGTTAAGTCACTCACTCATGTTAAACTCTCTGTGACCCCATGAACTGCAGCATGCCAGGCCTCCCTGTCCATCACCAACTCCCAGAGCCCACCCAAACCCGTGTCCATTGAGTCAGTGATGCCATCCAACCATCTCATCCTCTGTCATCCCCTTCTCCTCCTGCCCTCAATCTTTCCTAGCATCAGGGTCTTTTCCAATGAGTCAGCTCTTCACATCAGGTGGCCAAAGTATTGGAGTTTCAGCTTCAACATCAGTCCTTCCAATGAACACCCAGGACTGATCTCCTTTAGGATGGACTGGTTGGATCTCCTTGCAGCCCAAGGGACTCTCAAGAGTCTTCTCCAACACCACAGTTCAAAAGCATCACTTCTTCGGTGCTCAGCCTTTTTTTATGGTCCAGTTCTCACATGCATACATGACCTCTGGAAAAACCATAGCCTTGACTAGACAGCCCTTTGTTGACAAAGTAATGTCTCTGGTTTTTAATATGCTGTCTAGGTTGGTCATAACTTTCCTTATTTCCTCTTCTCCATACCCTCTCCAGCATTTATTGTTTGCAGATTTCTTGATAATGGCCATTTTGACCAATATGAGATGATACTTCACTTGTGATATGGAAGCTCTTTTTCATGTGCTTTTTAGAAGGAAATGGCAATCCACTCCAGTATTCTTGCCTGGGAAACCCCATGGACAGAGGAGCCTGGAAGGCTACAGTCTATGAGGTCACAATAGAGTCAGACACGACTGGCAACTGAGCATTGAACACCTCTTTTTTGAAGAAATGTCTGTGTAGATCTTCTGCCCATTTTGGAGATTTTTTTTTTAATTGAGCTGCGTGAGCTGTTTGTATACTTCTTTTTAGTTGCTTCATTTGCAAATATTTTCTCCCTCTCCTATGGTTGTCTTTTCATTTTCTCTATTGTTTCCTTTGTTATGCAAAAGCTTTTAAAACTCTGTGAGGGAAATATTGGCAGAACACTCTGTCATAATTCACAGCAAAATTTTTCCCATCTACCTCTGAGAGTAATGAAAATAAAAACAAAAATAAATAAACGGGACCTAGTATACCATTCAAATTTAAAGGCTGCTTTAGCAATCTAGGAAGATTATAGGGAGAACAAAGAATGCATGTATACTGCAAGCCATTGACTCCAAAGAGCGAGAGGAGAAGGGGTTAAATGATAATCAAGTCAGGCACAGTAAAGATTAGGCCAAAAAGCCAGGACTATTTAGGAAAAATTCCTCTTCCTTGGAACCAAAGGAATTAAAAAAAAAAAAAAAAAAAGGCATGAGATACAATTAAAGAGTGCCCTGGATGACAGATTTTATTTTCTTGGGCTCCAAGATCACTGCAGACAGTGACTGCAGACATGAAATTAAAAGACACTTTCTCCTTAGAAGGAAAACTATGACAAACCTAGACAGCATATTGAAAGCAAAGATATCACTTTGCCAATCAAGATCCGTAAGGTCAAAGCTATGGCTTTTCCAGTAGTCATGTATGGATGTAAGAACTGGACCATAAAAAAGGCTGAAAGTCACTCAGTCGTGTCTGACTCTTTGTGACCCCATGGATTATACATTCCATGGAATTCTCCAGACCAGAATACTGGAGTGGGTAGCCTTTCCCTTCTCCAGGGAAACTTCCCAACCCAGGGATTAAATCCAGGTATCCCACTTTGCAGGCGTATTCTTTACCAGCTGATCCACAAGGGAAGCCCAAGGATACTGGAGTGGGTAGCCTACCCATTCTCCTGCAGGTCTTCCTGACCCAAGAATCAAACCAGGGACTCCCGCATTGCAGGTGGATTCTTTACCAAACTGAGCTCTCAGGGAAGCCCCTTAAAAAGGCTGAGTGCTGAAGAATTGATGTTTTCAAGCTGTGGTGCTGGAGAAGACTCTTTGAGAGTCCATTGGACTTCAAAGAGATCAAACCAGTCAATGCTAAAGAAAATCAACCGAGGATATTCCCTGGATTCTTTGGCCACCTGATGCAAAGAACCGACTCATTGGAAAAGACCCTAATGCTGGGAAAGATTGAAGGCAAACGGAGAAGGGAGCAACGGAGGATGAGATGGTTAGATAGCATCATCCATTCAATGGACATGAATCTGAGCAAACTTTGGTAGATTGTGAAGGACAAGGAAGCCTGGCATGCTGCAATCCATGGGGTCACAAAGAGTCAGACACAATCTAGCAACTGAACAGACACACACACACACACACACACACACACACACAGTGACTGACTGCAAGCTCACCATCTTGGAAAAGTTTAGTTCATTGTTTCAGGTGTTGAAAAAAATTTTAAGACTCAAAAAGGTTAATAAAATAACACACATGCATACATCCACAATACAGGATGAAAAGTGTTTATTCTGTCATATTAGCTTTGACATATTTCCACAAAAGAAATGAAATTATTAAGAATGTATTTGGTCTTCATCACTCTACTTATCCCTGAACTATCCAGAGGCCACCACCATCAAAACTTTGTGTGTCCAATCAATTGATGCTTTTTCATTTTTATATCACACATATATTGTCACTATCAAAACATTGCATATTTCAAATTTCCCAAAGTGCTAACATTGTATGGTATCATTTGCTACTTGGTTTTCTTTTTCATTCCATATTATATTTTTGAAACCCACTGGAAGATCCCCTGGAGGAGGGCATGGCAACCCACTCCAGTACTCTTGCCTGGAGAATCCCACGGACGGAGGAGCCTGGTGGGCTACAGTCCACAGGGTCGAAAAGGGTCAGACACGACTGAGTGACTTCACTTTCACTTTTCACTTTCATGTTGATATATGTCACCTGTAAGAATATACACTTTATCACTCATTCTCTTTTTAATATTGATTTATGAGTTTCTGACATTTCACTATTACAAATTGTTTTATAATAAACATTCTTCATTTTTATTTTTGGCTCCAGTCCATGGGGTCGCTAAGAGTCGGACACGACTGAGCGAATTCACTTTCACTTTTCACTTTCATGCATTGGAGAAGGAAATGGCAACTCACTCCAGTGTTCTTGCCTGGAGAATCCCAGGGACAGGGGAGTCTGGTGAGCTTCCGTCTACGGGGTCGCACAGAGTCGGACACGACTGAAGCGACTTAGCAGCAGCAGCAGCATGCTGATCTTAGTTGTTTTTGCATGGGTTTTCTCTAGTTGTGGTGAGCAATGTCTGTTTTTCACTGCAGTGTGCAGGCTTCTCATTGTGGTGGCTTCTTTCGTTTCAGGGCATGGATTCTAGATGCATGGTCTTCAGTAATTGGTACACAGGTGCAGTAGCTGCGGCTCACAAGCTCTAGAGTGCAGGCTCAGCAGTTGCTCCTGGGCACGTGGAATCTTCCGAATCTGCATTGGCAGGCAGATTTCTATCCACCGTGCCAGCAGGGAAGTTCTATAATAAACATCTGATTTGAAACCTTATGAGATGTGTGGAAGGGCCTCTAGTATGTGGATGTATGAGGAGAATCGCTAAGCACAGAGAGAAGCATCTTCATCTTTATATCATCAAACTGTAAAGTGGTCTTTAGACTGTATACTTTCCCCAGGATATTAGAATATTTATTTACTCACATTCTCAATTCTACTTAGGTCAAAATTTTTTAAATTTCCCATTATTATTGGTATAAAAGAATCCTTCATTTCTCTCTAAGTTTTATTCTCTGGATTAGTAATAAAATTGAGCATTATTTCAAACATTTTTTTTAATATTCGTTTGCTCTTCTCTGAATTGCTTTCCACATACATTGTCTACTTGTTTACTAGAATGCTTAATATATCTTTCTTATTCACGTTTATGGATACCTTTTAACATTATAGTTACCTTATCTTAGTTGCAGATGTGAGAAATTTTCTTCTTATACCTTTGAGTGCTATATGTTGAATTTATATTTACTTCATGACTACTTTAAGAAATTCTTAAGAAAGATATTATCTTATTTAAGTAATTATTCCCTTCCACATAAGAAAGATAATTTTGCTTTTTATTTTTAGGCCTTGGATCAGACAAGATGACTTTGATGTGTACAGTTTATGACAGGGAATCCTATTATGCTCTTACCTTATGCAAAGCCAGTTGGTGGTGCTTTAAGCCGTGTTCGACTCTTGTGACCCCATGGACTGTAGCCTGCCAGGCTCCTTTATCCATGGGATTTTCCACGTAAAAGTACTGGAGTGGGTTGCCGTTTCCTTCTCCAGGGTATCTTCCTGACCCAGGGTTTGAACCTCAGTCTCCTGCATTGTAGATTGATTCTTCATTTGACTGACTTACCAGGGAAGCCAGTTGACCCAGCATCAACTGAGGAGTTCATCATTTTGTGATTTTTGTATTGTCACCTTTCATACACTGTACAAAATGGATTTTCTCATTTTAGACTCTTTTTGCTGACTCTTATCTAAATTAAATATTACTTAATATTGCGGCTTTAAAATGGGGCTTCCCAGGTGGTGCTAGTGGTAAAGAATCTGCCTGCCAAAACAGAAGACATAAGAGACACGGGTTTGATCTCTTGGTCAGGAAGATCCCCTGGAGGACATGGCTACCTACTCCAGTATTTTTGCCTGGAGAATCCGATGGAAAGAGGAGCCTGGTGGGCTACATTCGGTAGGGTGGCAAAGAGTCAAACACCACTGAAGCAACTTAGCATGCACAAATAGGGGATAGATCATGTCCTTTTTCTCTGCTTCCTGTTTCTCAATTTTGACTTAGATAATTTTTTGTCTAGATCCAAGACTTTGTCAATTACAGTGATTATTAATTTGTTGGGGAAATTATTTAAGACATTGTTTACCTATTAATTGGGCTTCCCTGGTGGCTCAGAAGTTAAAGCATCTGCCTGAAATGCGGGAGACCTGGCTTCGATCCTTGGGTCGAGAAGATCCCCTGGAGAAGGAACTGGCAACCCACTCTGGTATTCTTGCCTGGAGAATCCCACAGGCTACAGTCCACAGGGTCGCAAAGAGTTGGACACAACAGAGCAACTTCACTTCACTTCACTTACCTATTAATTAGTCTATGGATTCCCATTTATTCACTTAACAGATTTTAAAAATCTTGAAATAGTGTTAAATTTTATCAACTCTTTTTTGCATATATTGAAATAACCATATGATATTGACTTGCTAAGAGATTACTGTATTAATACATTGTTCTGAAATGATCCTAATCTTATCAGGACACATAAATATTTTAATTCATAGCTGGGGTTCATTTACTAGTATTTTTCCATATTCATAAAAAAGATTGATGAGTAATTTTGTTTTCTCCTACTTACATATCTGATTTTTCTATTTAAGTTACATGGGCCTCACAGAATGACTAGCTAGCTTTCTTGTTTTCATTTTTGGGAAGTTTTTTTCTTTTTTTTTTTTTAATTCACTTTTGGCTGTGCTGGGTCTTCATTGCCACAGGGGCTTTTCTCTGATTGTGGTCAGCAAAGGGTACTCTCTAGTTGTGCTCAGGCTTCTTATTGCAGTGGCCTCTCTTGCTGCAGACAGGCTCTAGGCGCTAGGGCTTCAGTAGTTGAGGCACATAGACTCAGGAGTTGTGACTCCTGGACTCTAGAGCACAAGGTCAGTAATTGTGGTGCACAGGCTAAGTTGCGTGGTGGTATGTGGGATCTTCAAGGATCAGGGATTTAACCAGTGTCTCCTGTCATTTTTTTTTTTTCCCCACTGATTCACCTCGGAAAACTCTAGAACAGTTTTTATTAGGTAAAGATTATGTAGTTATTGTTTATTTGAAAGAATTTACCTATTTAAGTTTGTGGATGAGGTAACTTTTCTTTTTCTGTGGGTGAGAAGGGAAAGAGGAGACGAGATACTTTTTTAATGATATTCTCTTTAAGTTTTCTATTTCTTCTTGATTAAAGTTTGCAATGTAAATATTTCAAATGTTCTGTCATTAGATTCTTCTGTTTTTCCTTTTGATTCTTAAATTGCCACTATAACTCTGAACGGAGTCTCCTTTTTTCATTTGCTAATTCTGATTGCTTGAGCTTTTTTAACTTCTCTTAATATCCTTGATTAAAATTTTCTGTTTTATTTTTCTTTACAAAAAACAAGCTTTTATTTTCAGCCTTTTTTTTTTGCTTCCCTGTTTACTTTCTTATTATTTTTTTGTTCTTACATTTACTTCTGTCTTTCATCTATTAAATATATTACCTTTATTTTTACCTTTACCTAGAGAAGGCAATGGCACCCCACTCCAGTACTCTTGCCTGGAAAATCCCATGGATGGAGGAGCCTAGTAGACTGCAGTTCATGGGGTCGCTAAGAGTCGAATACGGCTGAGCGACTTCACTTTCACTTTTCACTTTCCTGCATTGGAGAAGGAAATGGCAACCCACTCCAGTGTTCTTGCCTGGAGAATCCCAGGGACGGGGGAGCCTGGTAGGCTGCTGTCTATGGGATTGCACAGAGTCGGACACGGCTGAAGCGACGTAGTAGTAGTAGTAGTAACCTTCTTAAGCTTTAGCAATACGGGAACTGTGAAATTCCAGTTGTTGAAGCTGGTTTTAGAAAAGGCAGAGGAACCAGAGATCAAACTGCCAACATCTGCTGGATCATCGAAAAAGCAAGAGAGTGTCAGAAAAACATCTATTTCTGCTTTATTGACTACGCCAAAGGCTTTGACTGTGTGGATCACAATAAACTGTGGAAAATTCTGAAAGAGATGGGAATACCAGAACATCTAACCTGCCTCTTGAGAAATCTGGATGCAGGTCAGGAAGCAACAGTTAGAACTGGACATGGAACAACAGACTGGTTCCAAATAGGAAAAAGAGTACATCAAGGCTGTATATTGTTACCCTGAGTATTTACCTTATATGCAGAGTACATCATGAGAAATGCTGGGATGGATGAAGCACAAGCTCAAATCAAGATTGCTGGGAGAAATATCAATAACCTCAGACAGGCAGATGACACCACCCTTATGGCAGAAAGTGAAAAAGAACTAAAGAGCCTCTTGAGGAAAGTGAAAGAGGAGAGTGAAAAAGTTGGCTTAAAGCTCAACATTCAGAAAACTAAGATCATGGCATCCGGTCCCATCACCTTATGGCAAATAGATAGGGAAACAGTGGCTGACATTATCTTTCTGGGCTCCAAAATCACTACAGATGGTGACTGCAGCCATGAAATTAAAAGACACTTACTCCTTGGAAGGAAAGTTATGACCAACCTAGACCGCACATTAAAAAGCAGAGACATTACTTTGCCAACAAAGGTCCGTCTAGTCAAGGCTATGGTTTTTCCAGTAGTCATGTATGGATGTGAAACTTGGACTATAAAGAAAGCTGAGCACTGAAGATTTGATGCTTTTGAACTGTGGTGTTGGGGAAGACTCTTGAGAGTCCCTTGGACTGCAAGGAGATCCAACCAGTCCATCCTAAAGGAGATCAGTCCTGGGTGTTCATTGGAAGGACTGATGCTAAAGCTGAAACTCCAATACTTTGGCCACCTGATGTGAGAGCTGACTCATTTGCAAAGACCCTGATGCTGGGAAAGATTGAGGGCAGGAGGAAAAGGGGACAACAGAGGATGAGATGGTTGGATGGCATCACCAACTCAATGGACATGAGTTGGGTGTACTCAGGGAGTTGGTGATGGACAGGGAGGCCTGGCATGCTGCGTTGCAAAGAGTGGGACATGACTGAGTGACTGAACTGAACTGAGCTGAACCTTCTTAAGATTAGCTGTAGCTCATATATTGAATATTTTTGTATCTCAAGAATGTATTCTAATAAGTTTTTTGGTAATTAACCTTCTACCCATGCCTCACACATTTTGATATGTAATTTTTTGCTGCCATTAATTTTTAAATACTTTTGGGTTTCCATTGTGTTTTCTTCTTTAACCTGTTATTTACCATGTGTGTATGTATGTATATTTCCATGTATATGATTGTTCTTGTTTTTCTTCACTCCTTTGATATTGATTTCTTCTTATTCATTTGTTGTCAGGTTTCCGTGGTGGTTCATATGGTAAAGCATCTGCCTACAATGTGGGAGACCTGGGATCAATCTCTGGGTTTGGAAGATCTCCTGGAGTGAGAAATGGCAACCCACTCCAGTATTCTTGCCTGGAAAATCCCATGCACAGAGGAGCCTGGTAGGCTGCAGTCCAGGCTGCTACCTGGGGTCGTTGAGTCAGACACAACTGAACGACTTCACTTTCACTTCACTTTCATTGATTGGAGAAGGAAATGACAACCCACTCCAGTGTTCTTGCCCGGAGAATCCCAGGGATGGCAGAGCCTGGTAGGCTGCTGTCTATGGGGTTGCACAGAGCTGAGGCGACTTAGCAGCAGCAGCATCCATTTAATATATGCTAGAAAGAATATACAATATCTGTTTCTTGAATATAGCGTTTGACAATAAGTAGATCTTTGGAGGTAAACAGAGAGCTAATAATGCTTTGACTACATTGTTTGTATTTTATGTAGCCTTGATAATATTTTTGCTCAATAAACCCTTGGAGAATATTTTAAAGTTTCCTACTATAATTATGGATTTGTTGATTTCATCTTATAATCCTATCAGTTTTAAGTCCTATAATTATATATGGTTAGAGTATCACAGTTTTTAATATTTGAATAATAAGTAAAGTGTATGCATTAGTGAATATTTTATTATTATGAAGATATTCATCCTTGTTAGAGCTTTGGTTTTAAATTCTAGTTTGTGATTTCATTATTTAGGAATATTCTACCAGCTTTATTTTTATTAACTTAATCAGTATGTAAGTATCATTTTTATTCCTATTTCATTTTATATCTTTTTATTTCTGTAATGTTTGGCTTTATTTGTGTCTCTCCAAAAAAGCATTTAATATAGATATTTTAAAATATATTCTGATAAGTTATGCATTTTAATACATGAGTGGATTACTGATTTTGACTTATATTTGGCATGTTGTCTTTTCTCTTTGATTTTCCTGGGTTCATTTCCTTATTTTTTTTTAAAATACTTTCTGCTATAATTATAAAGTTCTTCTTAATCCTTTTCGTATGCTTTGCTTGTATGAATTCATCAATTGCACTTCTATTATTTTAGTAGTTACATGTTTCAGATATACATTTAGGTATATAATTACCATGTAACAAATTCTATGTCTCTGCCTTTATTTTTTGTTTATTTTTATCAATATCTATTTTTTGTCATCTTACCATGTAACAAATTCTATGTCTCTGCCTTTATTTTTTGTTTATTTTTATCAATATCTATTTTTTATCATTTAGTGTTTGTAGGAAACAGGGGAAGTCAGAGGAGTGGAACTGGCCTGTGTCACTTAGCAACACATCAACCCACTTTCAACAGATGGGCTTCCTGAGGTGGAGCCTATATGTTTTAAACTTCAGATTTTTCTAACAAATTTAAAATAATTTAGTATCTTTCCTCCACTCAAACATGACCTCATATATATTATTTCTATCTAGAGGTTTAGTTTCAGTTTTTTTTAAAAATAATAAAAATCCAACAAAAATTACTTATTTTAAATCAAATGTACCACACATTTTCCTCACAATTACTTCTTGCATCCTGTTCCTTCCATCCAGATACACTTTTCTGTTTGCTAAAGTAAATGCTCCAGGCTTCCATCAGCCAAAGTGTATGGGTGAAAAATTCCATTAGCTGTTTATGTGTTAAAAATGTTCCCTAGCATCCTTACTCTTGAGTAATAGTTTAGGGTTCATGTTATAGTAAGTTTGGTGTTTTTTTCTTCTGCATTTTGAAGCTATTGCCTCATTGCCCTCTGTGTCCTATTGCTTCTCAAGAAATGACTGCTCTCATTCTAATAATCAGATAATTTACTTTTCTCCCAGGTAAGTTTTAAGATTTTATTTTTCAGATCAGATCAGATCAGATCAGTCGCTCAGTTGTGTCCGACTCTTTGCGACCCCATGAACTGCAGCACGCCAGGCCTCCCTGTCCATCACCAGCTCCCGGAGGTCACCCAGACTCGCATCCATCGAGTCAGTGATGCCATCCAGCCATCTCATCCTCTGTCGTCCCCTTCTCCTCCTGCCCTCAATCCCTCCCAGCATCAGAGTCTTCTCCAATGAGTCAACTCTTCTCATGAGGTGGCCAAAATACTGGAGTTTCAGCTTTAGCATCATTCCTTCCAAAGAAATCCCAGGATTGATCTCCTTCAGAATGGACTGGTTGGATCTTCTTGCAGTCCAAGGGACTCTCAAGAGTCTTCTCCAACACCACAGTTCAAAAGCATCAATTCTTCGGTGCTCAGCCTTCTTCACAGTCCAGCTCTCACATCCATACATGACCACAGGAAAGACCATAGCCTTGACTAGGCGAACCTTTGTTGGTAAAGTAATGTCTCTGCTTTTGAATATGCTATCTAGGTTGGTCATAACTTTCCTTCCAAGGAGCAAGCGTCTTTTAATTTCATGGCTGCAGTCACCATCTGCAGTGATTTTGGAGCCCAGAAAAACAAAGTCTGACACTGTTTCCACTGTTTCCCCATCTATTTCCCATGCAGTGATGGGACCAGATGCCATGATCTTCGTTTTCTGAATGTTGAGCTTTAAGCCAACCTTTTCACTCTCCACTTTCACTTTCATCAAGAGGCTTTTTAGCCCCTCTTCACTTTCTGCCATAAGAGTCGTGTCATCTGCATATCTGAGGTTATTGATATTTCTCCCGGGAATCTTGATTCCAACTTGTGTTTCTTCCAGTCCAGCATTTCTCATGATGTACTCTGCATATGGTTTTATAAGTAAAATACATTTGTCAAGATATGGAATTGGTTCATTTTTATCCTTCTTAACTATCTGCATTTTGTAAATGAGGATTGATACTTCAGTCTGGAGATTTCTAAGTAATTATCTCTTTAAATATTGTTATTTTCTCTTCTGAAAATTTTATGGAAAAAAAGTTTTAAGTCAGGCCATTCTCCAAGTCTGTTATAATGCTGACATCAGAGTTTCCCTTCTTTATCTTTCTTTTACATGCTCCAGGTCGCATCCTCAGTGCTCCTTATTAATGCTTTCCTTAGCTCTTCCAACGTGATGCCCATCCAGTTTACTCAGGGTTTTTTGTTTTTTTATTGTTATATAATTTTCAAGGCTACATTTTTTTTTCTTTTCTAAGGTTTCTCTTCAGTACTTTTTAATAGCCACATGAATTTTATTCTTAACCTTTGTTTCAGTATTATAAATATTTGGCTTTTTTCTTTCATTCATGCATTCCAAGATCTTAAATGTACATACTTAAGTCTTTTTCAGATTACTCAAACATAATTAGGTTACTAGATTGTTTGATGACGGTCTTTCATATTGATTTTTTTTTGTATGTTTTGAAATTGTATTGTGTCTTCTTCAATGTTCCTTTTCTGGTTTCTTTTTTTGGTTTTGTTTAAGTTTTCTTCCTCACCTTTCCATGTGTGATTGCTTTACAGTTGTCTCTACCTGCTATGCTTTTTTATTGGCAACCAAAGCTTTCATAATGCAAGGATATTATGGATAACTCACTAAGCAAGTTGGGGCTTGGCCCAGCTTTGGTGAAACAACTATCTGTGCTTCCTTCTAACCCTCCAGGCAAAAACTTAACGTTTGCTTCTGACTGTGGATGACCTAACTTTCTTTTTCACTCAGTGAACCCAGCTGTGTTCTCCATCCATTTGACCCTCAGGAAATTAATTCATGACTACTTCTGCTTGTCTGTCACCCTGAAACTCAGTAGGGCTGTGGATTAAACTGCACTTACTGGTTTGTGTTTTTATTCTGTTTCTGATATTCAGAGATGTGTGTCTTAGTCTTGGTTGTAGCTATGTTTTTAGAAAACATATGTGATGTATCATCCATCTTTGCTGTGGTTTTTGGAGGAAAAGTAGGGGAATATTTTACATAAACTGCCAATGCCAATTAAACAACATAAACTGCCAGCATTGAACAGCAATCTCAATGAACAGCAATCTCACTGCAGGCAACTTTATAGGAACAAATTCCATGAGAAGCAGTCTAATCTGAATATGAGCTTTGCATGAATGTAGTAAAGCATCAGTCCTTCTGTCACAGTTACAGTTCTGGATACCACTTGTTAAACTGGGGAAGATCACATGCAACATGATTGCAGAGTATTGAAATTAATTTCTTTAATCCACTTGCATCTTGATGTCTAAAATTTTGGGAAATGTTTTAAGCATGTGCCATAATATTATAATTAGTCTTTTCTCCTGGTAAAATATACATCTCCTTGTGTTAGATATGAATTTAAGCCTTGTGTGTGTTAGTCAACTCAGTTGTGTCTGACTCTTTGTGGCCCCACAGACTGTAGCTCTTCTGTCCATGGGATCTTCCATGTAAGAATGCTGGAGAGGGTTGCAATTTTCTCTCCATAGTATCTTCCCAACTCAGGAATTGAACCTATGTCTCCTGCTTGCCAGGTGAACTCTTTACCATTTAGCTACCAGTGAGGTCCCTTGCATGCATGCTAAGTTGCTTCAGTCATGTCTGATTCTGTGACCCCATGGACCATAGCCCATCAGGTTCCTCTGTCCATGGGATTCTCCAGGCAAGAATATTTGAGTGGGTTGCCGTTCCCTTCTCCAGAGGATCTTTCCAATGTAGGGATTGAACCTGGATCTCCCACAGTGCAGACAGATTCTTTACTGTCTGACTCTCATTTCCCATAATTTAAGCATCACGGGTCATTTATGTCCTACCACCTTATTGTGAATCAGTTTGTCAAATTCTTTCCTGAGATCAGGTTTTAATTAGAAGGGCAGAGAATATGAGGACATGTTCTGTCTAGAGTGTAGATGTGGATGATAAGCTCTGACGTTTGGAAGAATGTGGTCTTGAAGTCAGTAAGTAGGAGGTGCTGCTGCTGATAGCTGTGTGATCTTGGAGAGATTTTCAACTTCTGTGAAGTTCAGTTTTCTTCATCTCTAAAATGGAATCTTTGTGACAATTACATGAGCTGATATATGTAGTAGCACTGGGCACAGAGTTCAGATCAGATCAGTCTCTCAGTCGTGTCTGACTCTTTGCGACCCCATGAACTGCAGCACGCCAGGCCTCCCTGTCCATCACCAACTCCCGGAGGTCACTCAGACTCATATTCATCAAGTCAATGATGCCATCCAGCCATCTCATCCTCTGTCGTCCCCTTCTCCTCCTGCCCCCAATCCCTCCCAGCATCAGAGTCTTCTCCAATGAGTCAACTCTTCGCATGAGGTGGCCAAAATACTGGCACAGAGTTGGTACTCAACAAAAGTTAGCTGAAAGATAGTTAAAAAAAAAACAGGAAAGTAAAACCTGAATCTCCAAAAAGGTTTCCAAAGTCATTTACATAGTTTCATTCTTGTTGATCACAATTTCTATAAAGTTCATCTGCATAAATAATTTAGCTCCTATCTGCAAAATTAATTTGGGGGATATACTTTAGGTGTGAAGATCTTATAATCATGGCTTCGGAGAAAAGCATTCAAATCAGATAGGCTTCTATTAACAACTGAAATCAAAGAGTCTGAACCAATTTGTTGTCATCGCACATTTATTATTTTCATTGACAATTTTCAGTGGAGACTATGAACTAACACATCTGCAAAGAGAAAAACAAATCACTGCAGAATGGCTTACCAGGCAACAAAGGGCAACTGAGTTTCTTGCTCAATAGAGGTGTTTGCTTTTCTTACTTCTGAGAGAAATATCATGTCCAGGACACTGTCATTGAACTAAATCTTAAATTACACATACAGATGATTTAAGGCCACAAATTAGCCCCAAGACCCAGAATACTCTTATGAAAATCTCACAATTATTTCCATGGCATCAAAACTGAGCCCAAGGGACAATAATAACCATAATTTATATTTTCCAAGTTCTTGCAGCTTTCCAAAGCATTTTTATAGACATTGTCTGACTTGAGCCTCATAATAAATAAATAAAGTAGAAATTACAACCTCTAGTACACAGATAAGGAAACCAAGGTTAAGAGAGGTGAAATTATTTTCTCCAGTAATTTGAAGCTCATTCAACTGTGGCATAGTTGGCAGAGTTCCAGTGCCAAGTACAGTGTCATCCACACTGTGGGTGTCTCCATTTTTACTGCAGGCTATGAATAAGATTTGCTGGACTGAGAGTTATACAGTATATTCAAAATCATATGCTCAAGATTTTTTAGAACATGTTACAGACTACAATTAAAATGCATCTTTTTGGCATATAATGAAAACCAGAGATTTCTAAATCCCTGTCTGCTGTGAAACTGTTTTATCTTTTTTGTTTTAGAGCTTCCTAGCACTTTGCAACATGTTGAATAGCTAACTCCAAACCAGTAATGAAAGCAATTTGTAAATGTAATCTCATATGATACCACAAAACCAAGCAACAAGAAAGAAAAGACTCCTCCTTACTGTTAGTAAGTGTAACATGTCCTGATATGTCCAGAATTAACTCATGAGACATCAGATACTGAGCTCAAATAACTACAGCAAAGGCTTAAGCACATGGCTTGCCTTAGCAACAAGTTCAGATTCTTTTGGTTAAGACATTGCACTTGTAAGTCAGCATGTTTGAGATATAACTTAGTTCCTCTTGAGCAAAGGGACTTTTGTAATATTTGTAGCAGCATGTTTCTCTATGAATTTATTTTAGCTCTTCAGTGGTTTTCAAAAATTATTTGTATGATTTTAAATGAGGTGCTCTGATCTGAAGAGTCATAAAAATCACTTCTGTCTCTATTACCCTTTCCCCATTAACTGAATTACTCACCTTGGCCTTATTCACCTACATTTCTTTCTACTGTGTCCTTCCATATGCCAATGTTCCTGTGATGATATGTGTCAATGTTCATCTGAGAAAAATATGCCTGGTACACCCTAAAAAGATAAGTCCACCATTCCACCTGGTCACCAACCTCCGCACACCCATCCACCATCCACCAACAACCAAGCAAAAAAATAACAAAGCAAACTGCTATTTCCTTTTTCAGCTAACTCAGTTATGTCACCTAGGGAAAATACTATTACCTGCATAACATTTTAAGTAAGACTGCATTATGACTTTCATAGACCTTAAGCAAGTTTGTCTTCTTGGACTCTTTTATTGATAAAAATATGTTTTAAATGTTATTTTACGGCTGTTGTTATAAAGATGACTATATTGATATGATATATCGAAACACTGTATACCTACAAGTTTATGTTTTTCTTCTGATTTTAAAATAAATTATTTTTGTGATCATCTGTGAATCCTAGGCACTAATGAATAAGTCAACCCTGACTTCAAGGCCATATAATCCCTAGGAAAGCCTCATATTTAGAGAAAAAAAAATGATTGTAAGAAAGTTTTCCCTGAAAACCTCTATTAATATTGACACTCTTCTTAATGTTCATGTTATATGAAAAGCGTCTGGAGCTTCTTCAGCTTCCAAGAAGTTGGCATCTCATGCCAGTGAAATAAAGATCAAAAATAATTAATTTGACTAATTTCACCATAAGAATTAGCCTAACATATATTGAGAGCTTATAACATTCTGAGGCTACATTAGTGCCTCTATTCATCATTGCCTTTAATCTTATTACTACTCCAAGAAATAGATGTTATTATTACTTCTACAACCAAAGATGAGAAGAACAAAGTAATAGATCCAGTGTCTTACAGGGAGTGGATGGTAGAGGCAAGATCTAAACTAATATTGGAGCCTTGACCACAATATTAATCGTAGTTGATCTTCAATATCTTGTTTTTATGATTATAATGTATTAGCATTACTATTACAGTGTAACATACAAATTCTTCCCTTAATATTAGTTGCTAAAATGGGAAGAGATAATCCGTTTCCACTGTTTCATACCATAAAGAAAAACCAAGCTATCTAATTTAGCCTGGTTTTAATCCATTCTCCTCCCTACACAACATACACATAGATTTCTGTGTGAACCTTGCACATCACACCCCCCCCAGACATGTATTTTGTAGGAATCTTCATAAAATATGTAGTCTCTCCTTCTTTTACTTTTAGTTCAACAAGTGTCTTCAATTCAGTTTTTAGACCCTATAGTGCCATGCTTAGTTACTTGGTCCAAAACTTTGCAACCCCATGGACTGTAGCCCCCCAGCCTGCTCTGTCCATGCGGATTCTTCAGGGGAGAATACTGGAGTGGGTTGCCCTGCCCTCCTCCAAGGGATCTTCCTGACCCTACAGTTGGCACAAATACTGTAAATGTGAGAACAGCATACCAGGAAAAATGAATCTTCTTAATAAACAGTAACATTTTCTTCTTAATGAAGTATACTTTGTTCATTATTTCAACTAAGAGGTCACATCTGGTCTCAACTCTGTTGATATCCACACTCTTTCGCTCCAGGCAACCTCTATTCAGCTAAAAATGATGTGTATTTAAGAGGACTGCATGTTACTTGCCAATATGAAAAGAGATGATAATGCAAGTGGGCAGATAGGTAAGCATGGTGGATGAAGAACTGGCACAAGCCAGTGGCCTGAGTTTTGCTCTAACTCTTTAGACTAGATGATGTCCTCCGACCTGCATCGAAAAGAAGCACTGTGGGCAGCCTTGAAACCTAACATGCCGTCAACTATGCCTAAACTTCTGTTCTTATTCACAATCATTTTTTTGCTCCAATTCATATGCATTTTTTCTTAGAGGATATTACTATGCTTAAGAGGTTCTCAGCAATATCACAACTTTGGAAGGTGGAAAATGGTCAAATACTTGTCATTTTGCTAAGGTTCAACATGTAAATCTTAGACATATTTAAACAGAACCGGGGTAAATTCAGATTGTATTCATTAAATGCCTTGAATATGTATTAAAGGGTAGAGTTGTGCATTAAGCATCTGAATTGATCTGTGAAGCTGTTTTACTTTATAGAATTCGTCCCTGAACAAACACTGCTGGTACACAGACGTCACTATCCTAGGGTGTGTTAAGGTAACCAAAAAGCAAAACTATGCCAATTGTACGCATTTCCTCTTTCTATTCGTGCCCATGCAGGTGGGGGCATCCTGCCTTTGGAGCAGGGAAGTCCTAAGTTAAAATAAAAATTGTGTGCAGGCAGCTATAGTATTCTACACAAGGAATAACTAAGTATTGTCTAGGTTCTACAGACTCATTTCCTCTCTGAGCCATTTGTAGAATTTCTTCCATAATCAGATTTATTTTAAGACTTTCCAACTATAAATTGGAGTAAAACTTAATAGGGAATGGACTGGAACAATTAGAATACGAGGAGACTGCGGTGGTTTTCCAAACTGTAAATCCCTTTGTGCTGATTTGATTGTAGCTTGAGACCTGGGCTGAAAAACCTGTGGTTTATACTTTTAGAAGGTCTAATCTGAAAGGCAGGGCTACTGCCCTGTATTCTCTAAGGAAACAGACAGCCTCAGGGGCCACATTGAAGAGTCCCCCAGCACAGGATGTGCTTTATGGTCAGTCTTGCCATCTTCTTTAGTAATTGATAATTGAGTTCCAATCATCTTGATAATTCTGGATTCTTATCCTACCTGGCTGACTATAAAAGCTCATATTTTGTAATACATAAGTATATTGAAATTAACTGGACTCTGGACAAAAGCATACTATAAATGCTACTAGATACATAGATTTTCCCAAGGTAACTAGGCATCTGAATGGGCTTCCCTGATGGCTCAGCAGTAAAGAACCCACCAGCAGTGCAGGAAATGCAGGTTCAACTCCTGGGTCTGGAAGATCACTTGAAGGATGAAATGGCTACCCATTCCAGTAGTCTTGCCTGGAAAATCCCATGGACAGAGGAGCCCAGCAATCTACAGTCCCAAGAGTCACACAGAGTCAGACATGACTCAGCACACACCCACAGGCATTTGAAAATGTATGTGTGAGTAGAGTGTTGAATCTTTAGCCATCGTGTGCAGTGTGGCCTGTGTGTGATGCACTGTGCTATTAGTTTATCTGCAATCTTCTGACTGTTGCTTAAGTTTATACAGCAAGTAAGTTGCTGAGCTAGACCCCTTGTTACTGCAAAAAGAGGATGAAGAAGAAAATTGGATTTGATAAAGCATGAAGCACAAATCAGGGCAAAACAACAAAAAGAACAAGAAAGAAAACCAGAAAAATAAAGTGAGAAAAAATTATGTAAATTAGTATCAAGAAGAGATCACATTTCAAAAGAATTCTTAATCCAAGAAAGTCATCAGACTCCCTTCCCTCTTGTTCCTCCTTTTGATTCATGTCCCCAATTTCCTCTGTCCTACGCAATGTTTTAGAGTCTGTCCAGGAATTCTGTGACTGCCTAAAACTTTTTTGGTCAGAATTCAGCTTTCCCTCCTCTGCTCTCATGATGTACTTGTGAATTGCTTGTGACACAGTGATTTATGTATGCTTTTCTTTCTCCACTAAATGGAAATGAAAGAGTTATGCCACTGTGGCCAAAAAAAAAAAAAAAAATTGAGTACAAAAATTATTTCGAGTTCCTGAAATTTCTCATCAGCCTAAAGATAGAACCTCCCAAAACACTTAATGGGGAGAAATCGCCTGCTTGGGAGCTATCAAAAAATTTGACTCATCACTAGAGATGAGCAATCCCCATATCACACCTAAAAAGATATTGTCACAAAACTGTATCTCCCATCTATTTTCCTAAGGGCCCATTTATCTTCCCTTAAAGTCATTTATATTCCCATAAATGTCCTTCTTCATCTCCTCTTCTCCTATTAAGATTCATGCCCCAAATTCCAAATACCTCCTTGAGTCACATTTTTCTGTGAATTCTCATTTGTCTTTTCTCTTGCTAATCTGTCTTTTGTCAGTTTAATTTGCAAGCACTCAAGACATAAACATAAGAGGATGGAAGAAAAGATTTTCCTCCCTGACAAAAGCCATCTCTGTTGTCCCTTAGGGCCAAGGTCCTGGTAGATGTCCAATACAGTTGTGCTGAAGTGAAATCAACTTAAATGTACTGAATTGAAATATACACTAAATTAGTGACCAAGTATTCACAAGCCTGTGAAAAGAAAAAGTACAATCTGCACTTAAGAGGGAATTGAATCAAATGATTTAAAAAAAAAAACTATACCAGACTAATGAGAGTTTCCCTTGGACTGCAAGGAGATCCAACCAGTCCATTCTGAAGGAGATCAGCCCTGGGATTTCTTTGGAAGGAATGATGCTCAAGCTGAAACTCCAGAATTTTGGCCACCTCATGCGAAGAGTTGACTCATTGGAAAAGACTCTGATGCTGGGAGGGATTGGGGGCAGGAGGAGAAGGGGACGACAGAGGATGAGATGGCTGGATGGCATCACTGACTCGATGGATGTGAGTCTGAGTGACCTCCGGGAGTTGGTGATGGACAGGGAGGCCTGGCGTGCTGCAGTTCATGGGGTCGCAAAGAGTCGGACACGACTGAGCGACTGATCTGATCTGAATGAGAGTTTCATTAACAGCTGAGCCTGAAGTAAATATGAATGGAAAAGGGTCGTGCATGCATGCTTAGTCACTTCAGTTGTGTCTAACACTTTGCAACCCTATGGAATGTAGCCCGCCAGGCTCCTCTGTTCATGAGGACTGGCCAGGCAAGAACACTGCAGTGGGCTTCTGTGCCGTCCTCAAGAGGATTGAATCTGTGTCTGACCCAGGGATTGAATTTGTGTCTCTTATGTCCTTCACATTAGCAAGCGGGTTCTTTACCACTAGCATCCCCTGGGAAGCATTATAGGATGATAAATCAAGAGTCTAACTTATAGATTGACCCTTGCCAAACTAAACTTAAATCTGCACTGGGCTTGTCATCGTGTATTTATATATTCTTTGTATTTTTATGTTCATGCAGTGTGGTTTTGCATGGTGACCAACTAGGTAAGGCTAGTTTGCTGACAGGATAGTAGGTAAGAATTCCAGTGTCACTGTCTTTTGAGGAGAAATCATTCATATACTGGAGAAATCAGAAATTTATTATTCGGAAAATCACAGTGAACTCAGCAGCGGAGTCTTCAGGCAGGAAGTTGCTTTTTCTCATCATTCAGGCTTAGGTTCTGTTGTTGATTTTGTTAACTCTTCGAGAACAGTTTCAGATCTTGACCATAAACTCTTGATTCATTGTCATATGAGCTTAACCCTTTCCTGTACTTCCTGAATCTGATGCCTGAAGATTAAAAGGTTTAAAGACCATCAACACTGAGGTTACTGAGATGTGGAACCATCCCCAAGGCTCAGAGAGATACCTAGAGAGGTTCCCAGGATAAGAGGGAACTACAAGCCAGGATAAAACACCTCTCAGATTTGTGTTCCTCACAGGCGGTCTAAGCCAAAAGATATTAAAAGTGCAAAAGCTGTTTGATCTGGTACTTATGTACCTTTCATCGGTACAGATGTTAATCTTGCTAATTTCATCACAGCATCTAGCGCTTTTTATGGTGAGATAATAAAGAGCATGCATAATGGGAGAATAAATGCTTTTTCCCCCAGTGGAGCAAGCTAATGGCAATAAGCAGCATATTGATTCTAATGGGAATGGGACATAGTGTTTGGGACACATCCATTTTGAAATAGCAGACAAGCAAATGATTTTAATCATTTTAACAAAATATGCTCCTGCTTTCTCTCCCTTGCATTTCTCCTCCTTGCATCTCTGGGTTTGCTCCAGGAGAACCCCATGGCTAGACAGGCCTCCCCTCCACTTCACCCAGCCAGATGGATTCAAGTCTCATACCCTCCACCCTCCTCTGTCTTCCTCCACAAAGCCATTCTTAACCCTTTTTACCTAGTTAACTTGCTCCTATTTACTTTATCAGTTGTTTTAGGATGTGAATATTCTGCTTTATCCCATTTTCTAATTACTCCCTTTGTGTGTCTTTTTTTTTCCAAAATATTAGTGCCTTAATAGCAGTAAGTATATAGGCAAAACATCCAGGTAGTCCTATATATCTTGATATGAGTAGAAATAAAAACTTATCTGTCAGTATAAAATCCAATCTAGTCTAATGCTCCTAATTTTTAAAGAATTATGGGTGAATTCTTACATAATATGTATACCTTGGGCTTCCCTGGTGGCTCAGATGGTAAAGAATTCTCCCACAATGTGAATCAAACCTGGGTTTGATCCCTGGGTTGGGAAGATCCCAGGAGGAGGGCATGGCAACCCACTCCAGTATTCTTTCATGGAGAACCCCCAGGAACACAGGAGTCTGGCAGGCTTCAGTTCATGCAATCACAAAGAGTCAGACACGACTGAGGGACTAAGCACTGCACAGCACATGTGCTATCCTATTTTTATTATAATAATGGTTAATCACCTTAGGAGAGCCCCACATACACACCATTTACTGCTTTCTGTGCCTGAAATACTTCCCCTGCCCAACTCTTCTCTATTACTACTGCCATTACTTCTACTACCATTACTATTACGTAACTATTACGACCATTACCACCACCAAGACCAACACTACTATTACTGATAAGACTTTTCTTTCAGATGTCAGCCTTATCCAGTGTCTCAGATAGAGTGAGTCCTCAAAACCAGTGCTTTCCTACCAGCCTAACATGAGCCACTACTAAAGTCAGGTATTAACCTCCTCCACCCTCTGTTGATCTCATCTGCTACTCATGTACCATCATATACACACATGGAATTGTGTGCCTTGACAGGAGAAATGCTCTGAACCCTTCTCTAACCACCACCGTCACTCTCTCTTTCTGGTAGAGATCATAATTATCTCTGTGATTCTTTAATGCCAGGCAATAACATGAAGGCAGGGATTTACCTCTTGCACAGTGCAGATCACCATGCTCAGTAGTGTTTGGCACACAGCAAATATCAGTACATATTTGTTGAATGACTACATAAATTGGCCATGTCTGCTATCCTCCTCATAGCCACTGTAAAGATGATGGGAATTGTTTTGGGTTCTATCCCCTTGTCTGGAGAGTTTTGAATGACAGAATCAGAAAAGTAGATCTGATGGTTTTCAGAGGGCAGGGGGTTTCAGAAACAGCTGGGCTGTCGAGAAAGACAAAGAGTTATAAGAGATAAGTGGAGACTGAAAAGATGTCAGAAAGCATTAACTTAAGCATTGGTCAATAACAATGTTGTGCTTAGCTTGTCATAATAGATGACAGAGTAAGCGTACTGGTTTGGGGGTGGGTGAGAGAGAGGAGGTGAATTTTAAACAAAGGAAACAAAGAGAGAGACACATAAAATGTACATTAAGTTTCTCAATACTGTAGTGGAGATCTAATTTTATATATAGAGACAGAGAAAGAGAGCGGAAAAAGTATATAATTTACATGCATAAAAATTCACCCTTTCTAGCATACAGTTCCATGATTCTGACAAGCACAAAGAAATGTAAATACCACACAGTCATAATAGACACTTCTATCACCTCCAAAATTTCCCTCAGTCCTCTTTCTCAATATCCTTCTTCCATCCCCATTGATCTGCTGTCACCATTGCTTGACTGCCCCAAAATGTCATATAAATGGAATCAAACAATATGTAGGCTTTTGAGCCTAGCTCACTTCACTTAGCATAATGCATTTGAGATTCATCTATGCTCTTGTATGTGTTGGTAATTCATTTTCTTGTACTTTATTTTGTTTTATTTTGCTGAGTACTATTCCATTGTGTGGATATATGACAGTTTATTCACCAATTGATGGACCTTTGGGTTATTTTCTGTTTGACTATCATGAGTAAAGCTACTAGAAAAATTTGTAACCAGGATTTTTTAGTGAATGTGTTTTCATTTGCATTGGGTAAATATCTAGGAATAGGATTGCTGGATCATAGGGTGAGTGTTATGTTTACCTTTACAAGAAATTGCCACTCTATTTTTTGAAATTCTACCTAAATTTTAGTTTCTTAAATGGCTAATATCCTATCTTTGTGGATAACCATCTGTAAGGCTAGGGTCTTGCAGATGGCACATGACTGTTATATGAAAAAAATAAGATGCACAGATTTAATGGGAAAGGAAAATGTAGACCACACATGAAAGCATATGTTTGAGGTGTCCATCTTCTGATCTGCCTTACAGTCTCCACTTTGAAGACATGTCAGGGTGAAATCAAAGTGGGACAATGCTGCCTGTCAGCTCCATTTTGAAGCACCCATTGCCCCACTCCTGGATCCACTTCTCATATTATATACATACCTCCTAGCTCCATACACCAGTCTGACTCTGAGTTCTGTCAAAGGGATTGAGAATGTAATTCTAAAAACTTGATAGATGCCAAGAAAAAGCAATCATGGCTCTCTGTTGACAGTATTAACAGTGTCCTGGAGGGTCTTTAAGAATTGGGGGGAAGGGTACTAAGAAAGAAAATCTTACTCAAAATACATTTATTTTTCTCCTGGCACATTTCCTGAATCCAGCTGGAACTGGTGAAGCATGTGCCAGAATGCAATTTAGAAAAGTGTTCATGTTTGTGAGTGTTTCAGCTCTGACTGGAACCAGAAAATAGCGGAAGTCTGGACTGTGAATGAGTTTACCCCCACCTTGAGCCTTCCAAACCAGCTTTACAGTATTATTTGCCCAATTATTTGTAATTTGTTATTGTCATCCAACATTCTAGCTCCAGCTCTCCTAATACAGGCTTTCAGAAAGGTGGGGTCTACTTACATTAATTCTAAGATTAGTGAAAGCTGCAGTAGAGAATGAAAAATACTTCTCTGCTTCTGGTTGCTGACACTATCAGAACTTCATATGAAATTTATAAGGCAAATGCCTTCAGGAAGAAGAGAAAAGGATTTAAGGAACCGATAAATCCTGTCCCTGGGGGTCTGGGAGCCCTAAATTGGTTTACAGTTCTTCCTATGACTTGAGAGAGTAAATGAGCCTCTGACCATGTGTCAGATTTTTAAAATGGCAGGGGCTATGTAGGGCTCGGATTATTCAGTGATGATAGAGTCCTTTAAAATAACTTTTCACATAGTGAAAATAGCACACTTGATGAGGAGCTCTTCACGAACACTGATTGAGAGTCATAGTTTAGTCACCACACATGACCTATCGTTTATGACTTGCAGAGCACAGCTGTTTGTGAGTGATCTCTGATGAATTGTCTTAATAGGAGAAGTTGAGCAAGAAACTTACAGGCTTATTGCTCATTAATTCCTTCTTCAAACTCTGTAAGAGATGCAAGAAATTGCCCAAAATTTAGTACTCACAGACTAGCAGTCATAGACCTTAGGAAAAATGGATAAGCACAGAGAAATGAAGCCATTTAGAGTCTGTCAGAGAACAGTGAATTTCATAAACAACCCTTCTGTTTCATTAAAAATTTATTTATTCAAGTTTAATGTACTTTGAAATGATTTGCATTTTATAAAGAACAGAACATATTTTCATAATATTTTATCAAGGAAACACCAACCCAGAAAGGTTACTTATACATTGTGACAATGTCAATTGGGTTATGCCCTAAATTTGACATGCTAGAGTATTAAATTCATATTCCATAAATTACTCATGATAACATCTTACCTTTAAGTCCTCTTGAAATACACCTTGCACTTCAAGCTCATTTAATCTGAATATACACAGTCTTAATTCCTATCAAATAAATACGTGTAATAGTTTACTGAAAGTGCACATAGTGAGAGAGAGAAATTGAATGTTTGCTTCTATAATAATCTTAAATGCTAAAGGATCTGTCATGCAAAATCTTGGCTTACAGAATTATAGTTCCAGCTTTCTGACAAGGAACTTTTGTTAGCAAGTCACATTGTATTTTCCTAAAATATTTTATAGTTCATTAAAGTAGTTATAACATTTTAGACTATTGTGGGAATTTAAATAGCATTCAATTCAGTTGTCTGTAAACTCTGGCTCATGGTCCCATCACCTGTTTTTGTAAATAAAGTTTCATTGGAACCCGAGTGCTTCCATTCGTTGAAGCAATGTATAAGGCTGCTTCCCTGCTGTTGTGACAGAGTTGAGTACTTGCAACAGAGATCATATGGCCCACAAGCTTAGACAACTTACTATTTGACCTTTAAGAAAAATTTTGCCAAGCCATAATTGCCTATACCCTACATTTTATTAAAAACACACACACACACACAATATAATTAGCATTTTCATTACTCTTTGAGAAAGGTAATTATATCAATTCCAAAATATGGAATAAATAACTATCAAATTTCCAAAAGTATGTTCTGGCTTGCTTTACACTGATATATATGTGAGAAAATCTCCTTCATCCCTTTGTGCTAAAATGAGACAGAACTAATATGTCTGATAAGAGAGGAACATTGACTCTATGATCTTTCTCAGAGACTCATATATAAAAAGCTTAGGGAACCTACAGCTAAGCATGTGTAATGAAACATCTCTCCTTCCTTAACATAAAAATTTCCGCTAAGAAGGGCTATGAAATAAATCAACCACACAACTCTCTTTTTTTCAGTTTAGTAATGAAAAAAATAGAACCATCAGACATTGAAAGAGCATTTAGACTGTTCCTCAGTCAAGTTGTCAGCTGACAGCTTTCTTGAAAGGAAACTTAGGACCGTACTATAAGAAAGCCCATAGAAGCATTTTACTCCAAGGTAACCTAAAGTCCTAAAATAGCAGGGAGTCTTTATCTTAAGGATGTTTGGAAAGGACTTTTAATGCCAGGTAAAACTGTGATAAAATCATATTACAGTATCATGAGTGTTACCCTGGAGTTATACAACATACAACCTAAGCAAACATATGTGGCAGTGCCATTTATGAAGTATTAGCACTTAACATTTTTAATGTAAATTTTTGGTAGAAAAATATAAATTTATGAAGTAGGAGTAATCACGTATATAAAAGTGCTATAAGCATCGCTAAACATTCTGAGTTCTTAAGCATATATTTCAATACATTGGCATTCAGTTTCTAGACACTTACCTCCATATTTTCATCATAGGTGCCACATTTCTGTGCAATACTTACCTTAGAATCTTCTCTTGCACACTATAAGCTGTATTTCTAACTCCAAATATATAACATTTTAAATTAAGGCATTTAAAATCATTAATTTTTTATAATCATAATTTTTTCTTTTAGAATAATTTTACTGAGGTATAATTTATGCACAATGAAATGCATCTAATTTAAGTATCTAGTTTGATGAGTTTTGACAAACACATGTACCCTTGTGACCACCATCACAATCACATTATAAAACATTTGCATTACCTTAAAAAGTTCCCTCTTGTCCCTTTACAATTACTACCTGACAACCACAGATAATTCTTGGTCTGCCTTCAGTCATCATAGATTAGTTCTGCCTAGTCTAGAAATTCACATGAATGGAATAGTACTATTTGTGTGCATGTGTGTATGTAAATCTAATTCTTCCAGTCAGTTTTTGAGATTTATCCATGTTGTTACAGGTATCAGTATTTTGCTTTGTTGCTGATGTCACTCTGTTGTATAGACATACCACAATTTGTTGACCTGTTCACAAATATATGACAGGTATATGCTTGTTTCTGATTTGGGGCTAATAGGATAATGCAGCTAAGAACGTTCATGTGAAATTGGTATGAGGACATATGTTTTATTTCTCTTTGGTAAATAACAAAGAATGTGATTTCAGTTTTAAGTTTTCAGCTTAACTTTTTAATGCTTATTCTACTTTTTTCTGCCAGAGAACTCTATTCTCAGTATTCCTTCACATCTATGTTTCAATTTCTATCAATACTTATTTGAATAATATAGGACTGGTTAGCAGATAGTTGGTGCTGTTCAATACATCCATAATACATTTGGTCCATGAGACATTTGGTACACAGCAAAAAGGTCCTTGAAATTTGGTCCTGTCCAAATTGTCCATGAGTATATTTGATTCATGCCAAGTGATTTTGGATAGGACCAAATATCAGGGATCTTTTGGTGTTGACCAAACGTCTTATGGATGTTTTGAACAGAACCAAATGTTCTGCAAAGGCTCTATTGAAATCCTCAGAACAAAATTTAAACCTAAGAGACACTGATTGCATGAATGCTTATTTTGCATGAATTCTTTTTTATTTTCCAGTAATCACAAAACAAAAATGAAACTCAGGGGCTTGTGCAAGATCTGAACAGGAAAGGTCTGCCCCAGTGTAAGAGAACTGAAACTCTCTGTGCATTATAGAGTCTTGGTGACACATTTTCATGATCTATGTGGTGTGAAATCTTGCTTGCAACAAGTTTTGGCAGGGAGAGGAAGGAATGTAACCAAGAGACAAAAATCTCTAGTATCAAGATGACATGAGTTTAAAAGTCTCAAAAGCTCAAAGATGGCCTAGTTGAGCATGAGTGCTTCTTAAAAACCACAGATATCCCTAAAACTTCAGAGAAGGCAATGGCAACCCACTCCAGTTGGGTCAACAGCAAAATAAAATACTTAGGAATAAACAACAAATGACACTTAAATGTCAAGGCTGTCAAACAATGAAGGAAATGGGATTTTATTCTATATGTAAGCTAAAAAGTCATCCTGCCGCAGTTTCATGGGTTCTGACAGAATACATGAGATTCCTGGGGAGAGATAATGATGTCATTACTCACAGCATTATCAGTAGCCAGAGCATCACCATTTGTCCTGGCTGCCAAAGCCCCAATTCCCATGGAGAAATGTGAAGAAGCCCAGGTCACACCACCTTATTAAAGGTGAGGGATTCTGAACTTAAAGAATCTAAACATTTTATCATTGCTGGTGAGCCTGCATGATAATTACCTTGAAAGGATGTGTTACTTTTATTTTACTAGACAATAAACAAACATACCTTTTACATGAAAGAAAGAAGTGGGGGCAGGCTATCTGTATTGTCTATTGGTCAAGACTTTTAGCTACAAAAATATCCTTGAAAAGATAGTCCATAGAGTAGGAGTAGACATCACAAATTCTGAAGATGGATTTGTGTGCATCCCCCTAATGAGAAATTGAGGTAATCCATTTGTTGAGAGGGTGAAAGTGCTTGGTTTGTGTGAGCAATCGTGTTTTTGTTACAAAGGAATAATCTATAAAATTGGAAGTATGAAGAAAAGATGATCTTAATATTGTGTTAGGATGGACTAAAGTGGATATTTATTGGCTTTTTATGGGCTTCCCTAGTAGCTCAGTTGGTAAAGAATCTACCTGCAATGCAGGAGACCTTGGTTTGATTTCTGGTTCAGGAAGATCCCCTGGAGAAGGTATAGGCTACCCATACCGATGGGTACTACTAGTAGTACCCATAGCTACTATTCCAGTAGTTTTAGGCTTCCCTGGTTGCTCAGCTGGTAAAGAATCTGCCCACAATGTGGGAGACCTAGGTTTGATTCCTGGATTGGGAAGATCCCCTGGAGAAGGGATCAGCTACCCACTGCAGTATTCTGGCCTGGAGAATTCCATGGACTGCAAAGAGTCAGACACGACTGAGCGATTTTCACTTTCACTTTTACTTCCATTGGCTTTTTATGGGGAGAGACGAGTTAACTGTCTCCTACTGTAGAATCTAAAATTGCTGCACACTCATTTTCCCAGGCCCCAGTGCAGAGATAATGGCAAATTCCTTTGGACACTGATGTTGGAAGTAGTATTTAGTTTTTTATGGGTTAAGTAATAGGAGTGTCCAAAGTTACACAGGTGACATCCAGGGCATGGCATCAGCTATACCAGTGAGCAGGCTGGACATCTGATGCTTAGTGGTGCAGCTCTGTTCCCCTGCTGGCTGGTGGTATTGTGTGATTTGCTCGGTGACTCGGAGGTTAAAGCATTTGCCTCCAATGCGGGAGACCTGGGTTCTATTCCTGGGTTGGGAAGATTCCCTGGAGAAGGAAATGGTAACCTACTCCAGTTTTCTTGCCTGGAGAATCTCATGGATGGAGAAGCCTGGTAGGCTATAGTCCATGGGGTTGCAAAGAGTCGAACACAACTGAGCGACTTCACTTTACTTCTGCTGCTGCTGCTGCTAAGTCGCTTCAGTCGTGTCCGACTCTGTGCGACCCCATAGCCGGAAGCTCACCAGGCTCCCCTGTCCCTGGGATTCTCCAGGCAAGAACACTGGAGTGGGTTGCCATTTCCTTCTCCAATGCATGAAAGTGAAAAGTGAAAGTGAAGTCGCTCAGTCGTGTCCGACTCTTAGCGACCCCATGGACTGGAGCCTACCAGGATCTTCCGTCCATGGGATTTTCCAGGCAAAAGTACTGGGGTGGGGTGCCATTGCACTTTACTTCTAGCTCTCTTTTATTTTAGGACACAATATTCTCTAGGCTTCCATATGATTATGAGTACCTCTCAAAATTGTTTAAATGTAAGTGGTTTTTACCGCTTTAACAGGCTGAATCAATTTCTGATAGTTGCCTTAGGACCCTGATGAGCATAACAACTTTTTTTTTTTTTTTTTTTTGCAGGGGGAAATGGACAAAGGAAAGGATCAATGAGGGTGGGAGGGAAATGGGAAGAAAGAAGGGGAGTGATGGTGGGGAGGAGTATATGTAATTTCTTAACCAATGGCTTTCTGTTTTTAATCACAAAGAACACTTAAAAAAATCATGGTGAATTCATCTTATATTAGGAGGTTTGTTCTCGAAATGAAAAGTTCAGGAAACAAAAAGTCCAGTTTGGGTGTCCTCATCTTTAGGCACATCTTGGTATTTTGTATTGGTAAGTCTATCTTTACCACAATATATTATTTAGGACAGGATCACATTTGTCACCTCTTCCTCCCTACTACCCAAAGTGGTACCAAACCCACAAAATAGTCAATAAACCTCCACAGAGTGAACAAATAAGTCTTTTTTTTTTTTTTTTAAACTCTCCTGAGTGAACTGAATTTTTTGAGGCTCATAAGTAAATATGTTTTCCTCTTTACTTTGTCTATTACAGCCAGATTATATGAGTGGGGTATTAAAGTCTCCCACTATTATTGTATTGCTCTAGAGAATGTCCTTTAGTTTTTGTTGGAGAAATGGTTTAGTGGTGCAAAATTCTCTCAACTTTTGCTTATCTGTGAAGCTTTTGATTTCTCCTTCATATTTGAATGAGATCCTTGCTGGATACAATAATCTAGGCTGTAAGTTATTTTCCTTCATCACTTTAATTACGTCTTGCCATTCCCTCCTGGCTTGGAGAGTTTCTATTGAAAGATCAGCTGTTATCCTTATGGGAATTCCCTTGTGAGTTATTTGATGTTTTTCCCTTGCTGCTTTTAATATTTGTTCTTTATATTTAATCTTTGTTAATTTGATTAATATGTGTCTTGGGGTGTTTCACCTTGGGTTTATCCTGTTAGGGACTCTCTGGATTTCTTGAACTTGAGTGGTTATTTCCTTCTCCATTTCAGGGAAGTTTTCAACTATTATCTCCTCAAGTATTTCCTCATGATCTTTCTTTTTATCTTCTTCTTCTGGAACTCCTATGATTCGAATGTTGTAGCGTTTGATGTTATCCTGGAGGTTTCTGAAATTGTCCTCATTTCTTTTGATACGTTTTTCTTTTTTCTCATCTGATTCATTTATTTCTAGGATTCTATCTAGTTCACTAATCCTATCTTCTGCCTCTGTTATTCTACTATTTGTTGCCTCCAGGGTGTTTTGGATCTCATTTATTGCATTATTCATTATGTGTTGACTCTTTTTTATTTCTTCTAGGTCCTTGTTAAACCTTTCTTGCATCTTCTCAATCCTTGTCTCCAGACTCTTTAACTGTGATTCTATTTTGATTTCGAGATTTTGAATTAATTTCGCTATCATTATTCGGAACTCTTTATCAGGTAGATTCCCTATCTCTTCCTCTTTGGTTTGGTTTGGTGGGCATCTGTCCTGTTCCTTTAGCTGCTGGGTATTCTTTTGTCTCTTCATTTTGTTAAAATTGCCAAATTTAGAGTGTCCTTACTATATTCTGGTAGTTTGTTGAATTCTCTTTATTGAGGCGGTTTACAGGTCTTTTCAATATCTGATCTCTGCCTTGTTACAGAGGGGGTGGAGATGAACACCCAAATCTAAACCAGCCAGGTTCAGGCACTCAGATAATCCTCAGAAGCACAGACTTGGTTGAGTCCGCGTTTTATGCCCTTCCCAGATCCGAGTAGCACAGGTGATGAAATGTTCACAGAGCGCAGGTGCTGCGACTTATCGCCTCTCCACTGCTCAGTTTTCTGGGTATACAAACAGCGCACTTTCTCAGGCAGATGTTGACCATCCAGAGCCCCAAGAAGCGTGAGTCAGCACAGAAACCTACTCACAGTTCCGTTAGACAGCGTCTCTCTAGGGCTGTAATTGCCCGCCTCTGGCCCTGGCTGCCTGTCACCGGAGTGGGATGGCCTGCAGCCGGCCAACTCTGTGCAGCCCTTTGTTCCGTAGGTAGTCCTGGTGGTGTCTTAAGTTAGGGCTGGCTTTTGATGTAGTAGATAACCGACAGTCTGGTTATTTCGCTCAGATAGCGCCCGAGATAGCCAGGCCAAATCCTTTCTCAAAGCATTGCAGGCCTCGCCGCTCCTCCTAGCCCAGCCCCCGCTTGCCAATAGCAAATGCTGGTGTCCTCGCCAGTTCTCCGCAAAAGGAGTTACCGCAGGGCTCGTTTTCTCGTTTTGAAGACAATGAGCTGTCTTTCTAAGTGCCTGATGTCCTCTGTCGGCATTCAGAAGTTGTTTTATCGAGTTTATTCAGCATTCAAATGTTCTTTTAATGGATTTGTGGAGGAGAAAGTATTCTCCCCGTCTTAGTCATCCGCCATCTTAGCTCCTCCCCCAGCATAACAACTTTTTATTCAAAAGATTTTTTCCCAAATGTTGTGTTATAAAAATGAAAACACAAAAGAATGTTATTGGGGTTGTTTTCTAGTATAGACTTTTATTTTCTGTCCAGCGGTACTGATGTGTAGTATAATGTCTACTGAAGCTCTATTTTGCTTCACAGCAACGTTCCTCAAAGAGAAAGGGATTAATAAGTTCAACTTAGCTTCTCTGTATCACAGATAATAATTGTAAATTGTAAAATCAAATAATTTACTTAGTGTATCTGATAAAACATAAATCTGCTGAAGTTAACCATTAAATTACATTTTGCTAAAAAGAAAAAAAGAAGAGATAGTCCAGAACAAAAGTAATGCCCCTGATCTAATATGAAAAATCTGAGAGATCCTTGGAGACTTGCTTCTCCACAATATGTCACTTGATTTTCCTTGGTCAAATCATCTGTCTCTACAAGTGAACGTGTGGAGAGAGTGGATAGCCCCTCCCACTGGAGTTTACCATAATTTCTATGCTGAATCTTTTCACGCATTAGCACTTCCAACACCATAAAGTATGCAGGATTGAAGGGCCCAGACAATAGGATGGTTACACTGCAGTCCGGACCTACTCAAAGCCCCAAAGCTAACAGCTTTCCATGCCACCCAGTGTATGGGTTGATAGTATTGCTAGGCATGGAATATTCTGCCTCAAGAACCCAAAAAAGTCTTTCAGGCTATCTTGTAGTAGAGGGTGCAATATACTTAGAAGCAATATTTTAGCACAGCCCTGACCACTAGACCTTTTAAACCTTCCCTGAAGTGGCTCTTCTTGCATCTATGTAGGATTTATCTCCCACTCTCTGATATGTCTTATCAAGACCATCTGCATATCATCCACTTTTACTGATTTCCCATCCGTCATTATGATATCAATGTAGTGCCAGTGGTTCTCAAAAAAACATTGTATCCCAGGGTGGCAGAGGGAGAGTGGCAGAGATTTGTATTACCATTGAAAGTAAAATGAGGTAGGAGTACTAGTCCCTTTCATGTTTCCTTTATTTTGCCAGTCTGTCCCCTACAGAAAACAGATGGATCCTGGGAAGTGAGTGTAGACTGTAGACTCCCTCTTGCTTAAACATGAAATAAGCATAATCACAGCTATGCCTCCTACACTATGTGCAAAGTCTACCCTAGGGACAAGGAACTTAATGCTGATGCTGTTACAATGGCGAAATATAGAAATTCCAGTTATACACTTAGGAATTAGAGAAGTAATTGTGGGAGGCCCACTGTGACCCAGACTTAAGTTCAGATCAGATGAGTCGCTCAGTCGTGTCCAACTCTTTGCAACCCCATGAACCGTAGCACACCAGGCCTCCCTGTCCATCACCAGCTCCCGGAGGTCACCCAGACTCACACCCATCAAGTCAGTGATGCCATCCAGCCATCTCATCCTCTGTCATCCCCTTCTCCTCCTGCCCTCAATCCCTCCCAGCATCAGAGTCTTCTCCAATGAGTCAACTCCTTGCATGAGGTGGCCAAAATACTGGAGTTTCAGCTTTAGCATCATTCCTTCCAAAGAAATCCCAGGGCTGATCTCCTTCAGAATGGACTGGTTGGATCTTCCCACAGTCCAAGGGACCCTCAAGAGTCTTCTCCAACACCACAGTTCAAAAGCATCAATTCTTCGGCGCTCAGCCTTCTTCACAGTCCAGCTCCCACATCCATACATGACCACAGGAAAGACCATAGCCTTGACTAGGCGAACTCTACTTATTACCTGAATCCCATTGGCCCCCACTCTGAAAGGGTACAGTGATGATGCTTGAAATCTCTGGGTGTCAAGGTCAACTGAGACCCTGTGTCGAGTTGTTGTTCAGTCGCTAAGTTGTGTCTGACTTTTTGTGACCCAGTGAACAGCAGCACACCAGGCTTCCCTGTGTTCAGCTCTCTTCCCCAAAGTAGACATGCACCCAGATAAATGGCCATTAGCTCTGTTGGGGAAGGACTGAAGGAATTGCACTCATATATATTTGCCATGTCTTTCAGGGTCCTTCCTCCTAGAAACCCAATCAATGGCTTCTAGATCTGAACACTGGCTCAGGTATGCACACGAAGTAAATGATCGTGACTTTGGATTAAGGAGACCACCTCGATCTCATTCTCCTCTGTTCTTGAGTCTGATTGATTTGATTTTGGTTTTGGTTATAGATGGTAAGCAATACCCTACACATGTACAGGTTAGAATTCAGGCAAAGATTCAAAATGATTCCTAAGCAGACTTGAGGAATTCTTTCAACTCCCGCCTGTATTGTAATGTGGCCTGAAAATTCACGTCACCTCTTCCCCCTGGGTGCAGTCTCTGTCTCTTTATTCCCCAGGACCACTGAGCTTTTCTTGAGATCTGGGAAGAGCCTTCTGACAAAATGTTCACCTCCTGTGCATTTTCCTTTTCACAACAACTGCAGATCTCTTCTCCCTGATGCCCAATGTCTGACAGCAGATGTTTCATGAATTTTGGACAGCTTCTCTTTGTTTATGATGAGAAGTTAAGTTCAAACATGGCTGTTCTATGATGGGAAGAAGAAAGTTCTGTCTTTAAACATTGACATGTATTTTAACCATAGAAATGAATTGCTTCTATAATTCAAATGATTTAAAAAGCTAATATTTATTCAATGAGTTTACAACAAGAATATTATAAAATCTATATTTCTAAAATTATTTGTGGTAAACATCTGCCCTAACTCAGCTACCTTCTCTGGCTCCTCAGCCAATTCATAGGTCAACAAATAGCCCACATTCACAAATGTCATAGGTCTTCCAAATACATGGAATAGACTGTAGTGTCTCTCCCCAAGTATTTTTCTTTCAACTATGTTTATTTGATAAAGTCTTATTCAATCATCTTTATTCCAGGCACAGTACTTATTTGACCCTCTTCACTACAGGACAGAGTGATTTTCTGAAGCCATCTGATACTCAAATGCTTCCTTAGCCTACCACGGGTTTCCCACATCTCGGTTAGCAACCTACAGTTCTTTTCCTTAGTTCCAATTGATTATCTTGAGCACAATTCAAGCTCTTTACCACCCTCCCTACAAAATAAGTAGCCTCCACTTTCAATGGCAGTGCACTTTGCTGAAATTCTGATATTCTGTAAGTCTCACACTCATTCTTGCTTTCAGCCTCTCTTTTCTGGATCTGAGGTCAATTTCCCACCTTGTTCTTAGACAGGACAGTAGAGAGCAGGCTGCATTTAATTTCTAGCTCTGTCACTTTCTCTTTGTTTGAACTTGGGTGGGATATGTAACATTTCCAGGTCTCTGTTCATCTCTGAAAAAATTGTTATTAGTATCTGCCTCAAATGATTTTTGTGGCAATTGAATCTATATATGTAAAGCCTTTAGAACAGTATTCAGAATACAGTAAGCACTCTGCCGACAATGCAGAAGATCACTTGAAATGCAAGAGATGTAGGTTTGATCCCTGGGTTCGAAAAATGCCCTGGAGAAGGAAATAGTAATCCATTCCAGTATTCTTGCCTAGAAAGTCCCATGAACAGAGGAGCCTGGTGGGCTACAGGCTATGGGGTTGCCAATAGTTGGATAGAATTTAGTGACTGAAACACCACCAATAAATATTAGCCACTATTATTATTTCTCTGTGGTGTTGGAGAAGACTCTTGAGAGTCCCTTGGACTGCAAGAAGATCCAACCAGTCCATTCTGAAGGAGATCAATCCTGGAATTTCTTTAGAAGGAATGATGCTAAAGCTGAAACTCCAGTATTTTGGCCACCTCATTCGAAGAGTTGACTCATTGGAGAAGACTCTGATGCTGGGAGGGATTGAGGGCAGGAGGAGAAGGGGACGACAGAGGATGAGATGGCTGGATGGCATCACTGACTTGATGCGTGTGAGTCTGGGTGACCTCTGGGAGCTGGTGATGGACAGGGAGGCCTGGCGTGCTGCGGTTCATGGGGTCGCAAAGAGTCGGACACGACTGAGCGACTGATCTGATCTGATCTGATTATTTTTCAGAATCATCAACACCTGGCTTCCAAGTATCTGTCACATAAATGCTAAGTCACTATATACGCTATACCTTTGTGATGAATTTAGTATTAGTCGCTCAGTCGTGTCCAACTTTTGCGACCCATGGACTGTAGCCCGCCAGGCTCCTCTGTCCGTGGGATTCTCTAGGCAAAAATACTGGAATGGGTTGCCATTTCCTTCTCCAGGGGACCTTCCCAACTGTACATGTGATGAGTTCAGATGTGTTCAGATCCAAGAATTTTAGAAACAAAATTCAGATCCACATGCTTTTAAAGTCTTAACTTAGACCCCTGCTGCTCTCTTAAAGGTGAGTGTTTGCAACAAGGTCACTTGCCTCTGTCCCAGACTTTTCCATTCTTAGCTTGCTCCTCACTTGCTCCTTGTGTGTCAGGTGTCTTCCTAGAACTGGTAACACTTCCCTCATAAGACAAGCTATCCTGAATCAGTAACATTCACAAGGCCACCATGGAACCAGCTTTTGGCTACTAAAGTGGCAGCTAATGTCCCTAAGTGCCAGTTGTGATTGTCTGAATTTTTTTTAAATAATGAGAATAGAGAATAAGAGGTGACAGGCAAAACAAGTATAGACTTGTGTATTTGGATCTAGAAGAAAAAAGAAACAGGCAAATAATACATCTTGGTCAGAGAATGTTCTGAAAGAATAGAGTACAGCATACAATAGATGTTTCCATAAACTGAACTGTAATTACACAATCTGCACCTTAGAGAAGAGACCCATTATAGAATCAATGGGATTTAGAGCAAGACTATAGCTAAAATTTAAAGCCTGTGTACACAAATAAGTAAAATAAATCAATCTTATTAATAAAACAGATATTTATATCCCAGGTATATAGCACTGACTTCTGCTTTAGCTGGAGGAATTATAAGTCAGTAATGCATCTTATAAATCAAGTACATGAACCATTCACCATTTCCTGAGAATATAAATCAGTCATGGTCTCCAAGCAGTTGCATGACTTGGAAACAACTCCTTAGATGAATAAATCCGTCACTTCCAGATATATGAATAAGTGACATAACCCATAAATCACATGACTGCATACTTGTGCTTCATCAATCAGAAACTTTTATTTATAATTGAAAATTTAAAAACACTTATTGTGAACAATTTACTAAACACCAGTCTCAAATTCCCATAGTACTATAAGATGATGTGTACAACAGATTCAAAGGCTTGCCTGTGCCCAATAGGGTTTTTCACCAAACAGCAAATTGCTAACATTGGTTAGAGTTTGCTGGTACCTGTGCTTGTAGTAACATCTCATTGTCCTGTATGGAAATTGTAGGTTAGTACAGCTAACTCATCCTCAAGCATATCTTTCAAACCATGTCTTTTGACTTATATGGCTATAAGTGACTACTGGAAAACTGTTGTTTCTTTTGGAGAATGCTTTTGAAAATAGATAAAGCAATGTAATTGTAATTAAAAATAAATAAAAAGCATTAACGTATATAATCATCGACTACATGCTAATGTCCCATTAGCATACATGCTGCTACTGCTAAATCTTACAGTCGTGTCTGACTCTGTGCAGCCCCATAGATGGAAGCCCACCAGGCTCCCCCGTCCCTGGGATTCTCCAGGCAAGAACACTGAAGTGGGTTGCCATTGCCTTCTCCACTGTGTGAAAGTGAAAAGTTGAAATGAAGTCGCTCAGTCGCGTCCAACTCGTAGCGATCCCATGAACTGCAGCCTACCAGGCTCCTCCGTCCATGGGATTTTCTAGACAAGAGTACTGGAGTGGCTTGCCATTGCCTTCTCCGATTAGCATACATAAATTTTACTAATATGATCACATTTTGTGTTTGCTTAGCATTTTATACATTTATAACTTTCACTTACAACTGTTAAGCTCATTATTATAATTTTATAGATAAAGAAAATATGAATGATAATTAAAATCCAAGGTCATGTCCAGCCCAATTAGAATTCAGGCTTGCTGTGTTCTATCTTATATTCTTCACCATGTCACCTTACATACATTTTCTGCCTTTAGAAAGGCATGGGAATTTTTTAATCTTTTTATGAATATGTAAAATCACTAGTTTCAAGCTTAAAATTTACTGAGTTAGCCTTACTTCTATAGGCTTAGTTAGGTGATCTACATTCTGAAACACCAACTGCTGGTATTTAATGGTGTAATCATCATAAATTACTTATTTGTATACCATTGTACATGTGACATGAGCTGAAGCTTGTATTTTACATTTATAATAACAAATGCTTTTTATGCTGTGAAAGTGAAAGTCGCTCAGTCGTGTCGAACTCTGCGACCCCATGGACTGTACAGTCCATGGAATTCTCTAGGCCAGAAAATTGGAGTGGTTAGCTTTTCCCTTCTCCAGGGGGATCTTCCCAACCCAGGGACTGAACCCAGGTCTCTAGCATTACAGGCAGATTCTTTACCAGCTGAGTCACAAGGGAAGCTGTATAGATTCCTTATATGCAGGCTTATGCATATGTGCTTATGCTTATCCTTATCCCTATATGTAATCTTATGCTGTATAGATTCCTTATAGCCATTATAAGCTTAATGGTTTTGGTCATTGTAAAAAGACCATCATTGAATGGTAGAATTTCATGTGCCTTTTAACTATAATTCACCTGAATGCACAATCACGAACTACTGATAGCATAAAATCTACTCAAATGTGTCCACACATGTTATCTGATGATCAGACACTCTCCAGGAAATATCAGACCACTCATTAAGTTTATTCCTATGACTTAATACGGGTGAAGGTGCAAATACTTCTATTTCTCACTATCAAACAGGTAGCTTATATAAAACCAATTGAGTCTAGCAAGGGAATCTGACATTCTACCTTCATAAAGAGAATCATATTCAGTGCACACTATAAAAATACTAATTAGAAGTCAATTTTACTTATGGTTTAAGTATTAGTTCAACTTTAAAAGTCAAATTTAATTTCAGATTTTTTTTTTTTCATTTGAATTGCTGTAATCATCTTACAAACTGTTTTGACAACTGGTTTCCTCCTCTTAGTCATCTTTTGGAAAACTTTTGAAAGTGAAAATTGTACTACAGAATTCCCAATATCAACTCCAAAGTATGGCATTAAGAGTTATACTGTGTTTGAATTGCTGCTTAGTAATTTGCTAAAGAATAATAACATGTCTGTCCAATCTCTGGAGAGACAGATATCACATAGTCATTAAATCTTACTTGGTTAGCATAATTACATGGGATTCAGCATTATTCCAGTTTATCAACAAAGTGACTCATTTGAGAACTGAATAGACAATGTGATGTAGGGAAAGATTGCTGGCTGGGAAGACAAGTAAATTCTATTTCAATTTCAGGTGGTATTTACAGTGTTGGGCTTGTCACTAATTCTCATCTGGCTTTAGTTTCTCTGTCACTGACTTGAAGATTATATTTCCCCCTTTGTGGTTCTTAAGAAGATTGTGAACAAACATTAACAAAATGGAGTGCTCTGAGTTCATCAGATAAGAATACTGCGTAAGTTAAAAAGTGTGTGGTTGAGTCACGACAGGGTTTGGGGATTCAAGATCCCATTGGTGTACTCATTCAGGGGGAAATAATCCAGTTTAACAGTTTAGAATTCATTGTTTTTAGGATTTTTTGGAAAATCGTGTTATTGACTTCAAACCTGTCACATGTATAGTTTTGTATCCCTCTTTTAATTCCCATCATTTTTTTTTTTTTCAGTAGTGAAAGCATACATTTAGTCTTTATCATTGTTAAGTTCAATTTATTCAGTAAATGCAATTCCCCAATATTGTGATCACTTTTGTGGCACTTCTGTGTAGTTTTTAGATTTGATGAAGTTTGTATAGAACTTCTACCCCAAGCTGCAATGTGTTTGATTGTTGCATTGTGCAATGCATGTAACAGATACTCAATAATTTTTAAAAGTCATTAATTAAATGTAATATTAAGTTGAAGCATTCTTAAACAGTAATATTTGTAGGAACTTTAATATTAGTGAGTTTACATTTAGGTGAAATTTCATCAATCTGTCTTACTTTAGTGTATCTAGATATTCTAGCATCTATGGTGAGATTGTATTCCTTATGTCTCTCTCCCCTCCTTCACTGCCCCAGAAACAGACTATAAAATAATCCTCATTCAGCATCCTGTCTGCAAAGCTTTTTACTGTCCATCCGGTTGTCAGATGGAAGCAAAGGGACCCATGGCACTTTGAAATAACTGAGGTAGCCTGGGTAACATTTCATAATCCAGTTACAAAATCATGTCCTAATATCCACATCTTTGTTTGATCTATGGCTAAGTGGATAATGGAGGACACATTTTCCTCCACAGTCACACCATTTACACATCTAATTCATTAATCTGGAAGCATTTTGAAATAGCTAGACTAAAATTAAATTTTAGGAAATGCTCTTTATTGTCCAGCAAAGTACATCGCAGAATCATCTTCTTTAAGCCCTTGACTTTTTCCCAACAGAAACATTTCCCTTGCCTATACTGAATCAGCCTATGTTTTCACACTGAATTTGTCATTCTTGGAATACATGTCCAAGACAAAGGGGAAAAGAGGAAATGGAGAAAAAGAAAAAAAAAAAAAAAGGAAAATCTAGCAAGGCAGCATAGCTCCAAGAAAATCCTTAGGAAAATACAGGAGAAATGAATTAGTCTTCTTCAAAATTTGAAAGTTATCTGTTAGATCAGTTCAGTTCAGTCACTCAGTTGTGTCTGACCCTTTGCGACCCCATGGACTGCAGCACTCCAGGCTTCACTGTTCATCAACTCCTGGAGCTTGCTCAGACTCATGTCCATTGAGTCAGTGATACCATCCAACCACCTCATCCTCTGTCGTTCCCTTCTCCTCCCACCTTCAGTCTTTCCCAGCATCAAGGTCTTTTCAAATGAGTCAGCTCTTCACATCAGGTGGCTGAAGTATTGGAGTTTCAGCTTCAGCATCAGTGCTTCCAATGAATATTCAGGACTGATTTCCTTTAGGATGGACTGGTTGGATCTCCTTGCAGTCCAAGGGACTCTCAAGAGTCTTCTCTAACACCACAGTTCAAAAGCATCAATTCTTCTCCAGAGTGAGCAGCACTATTCCAGTCCTCCTTGCCACAGGTTTATTACAGGATTGTACCTCCTAATAGTTTATCCCTAGTTTGGCAAATAAAGAGTGAGCAAAACTGAAGTATTACATCTGGAGAAGACTTTCTAGGGTGCTCTTCTCCCTCTGGCACAATAGGCAATATTCAAAATGTCTACCTTAGTACCATGATGACTACCTGGCAGTGTGTAACAGTTGAGTAGCATGGACAAGAAACTAAAAGATGCTTGCACCTTGGAAGAAAAGCTATGACAAACCTAGACAGCATATTAAAAAGCAGAGAAATTACTTTGCCAACAAAGGTCCATCTAGTCAAAGCTATGTTTTACCAGTAGTCATGTATGGACATGAGAGTTGGACCATAAAGAAGATTGAGCACCACTAAAGACTTGATGCTTTTGAACTCTGGTACTGGAGAAGACTCTTGAGAGTCCCTTGGACAGCCAGCAGATCATACCAATCAATCCTAAAGGAAATCAACCCTGAATGTTCATTGGAAAGACTGATGCTGAAGCTGAAGCTTCAATACTTTAGCTACCTGACTCACTGGACAAGACCCTGATGCCAGGAAACATAGAAGGCAGGAGGAGAAGGGGATGACTGAGGATGAGATGGTTGGATGGCATCACTGATTCAATGGACATAAGTTTGAGCAAATTCTGGGAGATTGTGAAGGACAGGGAAGCCTGGTATACTTCAGTCCATGGGTTCACAAAGAGTCAAACACGACTAAGTGACTGAACAATAAAAAATTTTAAGACACTGAGATATGAAAAAAAAAAAGACACTAAGATATGGATTGTATTTTATGGCAGCAGAGCCAATATAATTCTATTACAGATATCAACTTTGTTAAGAATTTAAAGATAATCCTCAGCAAGGATTTCCAATGCTACAAGCAATTTTTAACATGTATTTACACTAGCTCTTAGACCCTGATTTGATGATAAAGAAATGACATAGACCCATACAATAGTGCTCATTAGGTTTATAGAAATGATTTGAATTATTCACACAGAGTAATTTATTGAATGCTTTGTAATTTTCAGTACATCTATTCAGTGGTTCCTGCCATTTGCAAAATATGAGTCAATTACAGGATGAAAAATGTCTACCCCTTGTATAATGAAGTAGGTTCATTTGTCTCTAGGTGGATGGTGGGATTCCTTCAATATGCTGCTATATCATGGTCTCATCACTGTTCTTTCTTAATGCAATATTTAGCACACCACAATGGATGTGAGAGTTGGACTATAAAGAAAGCTGAGCACCGAAGAATTGATGTTTTTGAGCTGTAGTGTTGGAGAAGACTCTTGAGAGTCCCTTGGACAGCATGGAGTTCCAAACAGCCATCCTAAAGGAGATCAGTCCTGGATGTTCATTGAAAGGACTGATGTTGAAGCTGAAACTCCAATACTTAGGCTACCTGATGCGAAGAGCTGACTCATTTGAAAAGACCCTGATGCTGGGAAAGATTGAGAGCAGGAGGAGAATGGGATGACAGAGGATGAGATGGTTATATGGCATCACCAACAATGGACATGGGTTTGGGTGGACTCCGGGAGGTGGTGATGGACAGGGAGGCTTGGCGTGCTGTGGTTCATGGAGTCTCAAAGAGTCAGACACGACTGAGCAACTGAACTGAACTGAACTGAATGTAAGTAGTCAGATAGAAACTTCAGTGGGAGGAAATGTTGAGTCCCTGACATTATATCCACTTTGTTCATGAGTCCAATGGGTATGAATTGGAATGGATGAAGAAACCCTAATACCCACAGTGTGGATCATAGATCAATCTGTATGACAATGCATAGAAGAGGGTGCCATTGATGATCATTTATATGGAAAACAAATCATCTTCCATTTTCATCCCATCTCAAGAGATCCATTCACATATCTCCTCCTCAAAGCTCATTGTCACCAACTTTATAACCTTCTCTTCATGTCCCTGATAATTGGGCAAAAGAAATTCTTCACCACTCATGCATTACCATAGACCTATATTTCTGACCATTTCTCCAACTGCAAAGCTTTCCATTTGACCTTCCTAACATACATAAATTTTGTTCCTCTATAATAAAACAGATCAAGTAGAGAATTAATGGACTGCTCATCCATTTCAGTTCTAGAAATGCCAGGTACAATTAGTTACCACCCAAAATAACTGCAGATCAAAGCACTTTTATTACCACCTTGGCTCTGCTGCCTATTAGAATAACTGTTACAATCTTGTCCCTTTTCATTAACCGCTGCTGCTTCGCCTCTGTTACCCAGGGAGTTCATAACCCCATTGATACCAGAGAGTCTGTTTCAATATCACCACTTCCCATTACCATTCATGGCCTACAGAGAACAGACACTACAGAACTTTGCCTAATGTGTTTATCTATAATGACATAATTCTCAATTCAGTGGTGAAAACAGAATTAGGGTGTGATTGAGACTGTTACCTATAAAAAATAATTCACAGTCTTATTTTCCTAAGACTTTGGATTATTTTTCTACATTATATTCAGAAAATCCTGATACCCTAATTTCATTAATGATAGGTCAATATTGAGTCTAGGTTTTAATCAGCTCATGGGAAACCATTTAAAAGCAATCTCAGCTCCTCAGACTAGAACTGTAAATCAAAAAATGGTTAAGTAAGCTCGTCATATAAACCTATACTAACAATATCAAGCCTATCTTAAAATATTTTTGCCATCCTTGTCTAGAATATGAGAGTCTACTCCTCAAATTTTTCTTTTACACATTAACACAATTTTGCAATTATCTTGATATGAAAGCCTTATTTCTCCTGGTTTACTTTACATTGGCTTCCTGGGGCATATTGAAACCTGACTCCACTTACAGGCCTTGAGGCAAAGAATGGAAATAGACATATTGAAATGAGAAGAACTGGCATCCCCTTGCATGTAAAGCTTTACTGGGTCATCATGTGATTATGAACCAGACACCTGAGCCTCAGAAGGAAAGGGTGCTTCTCCTGGCACAGGATACAACTTAGAGTTGGGGTGTTCAAGAAACTCCTATTTACCAGTTCACCAAATGCCACCGCTCAGCAGTCCAGTCCTCAGTTCCAAACATTGCTTTGTGCTTCATTCAAGACATGTAGTGTGGCTGTGAATTCTACCTATAGTGCTGTTCAGTTCAGCTTTCTTGATATAGTGAATATGAGGGGTCTTGGCTGATCCAAAAAAAAAAAAATATATATATATATATATACACAAGCTGGAATCAAGATTGCCGGGAGAAATATCAATAACCTCAGATATGCAGATGATACCACTCTTATGGCAGAAAGTGAAGAGGAACTAAAAAGCCTCTTGATGAAAGTGAAAGTGGAGAGTGAAAAGGTTGGCTTAAAGCTCAACATTCAGAGGACGAAGATCATGGCATCTGGTCCCATCACTACATGGGAAATAGATGGAGAAACAGTGGAAACAGTGTCAAACTTTATTTTTCTGGGCTTCAAAATCACTGCAGATGATGACTGCAGCCATGAAATTAAAAGACGCTTACTCCTTGGAAGGAAAGTTATGACCAACCTAGATAGCATATTCAAAAGCAGAGACATCACTTTGCCAACAAAGGTTCACCTAGTCAAAGCTATGGTCTTTCCTGTGGTCATGTATGGATGTGAGAGCTGGACTGTGAAGAAGGCTGAGCACCGAAGAATTGATGCTTTTGAACTGTGGTGTTGGAGAAGACTCTTGAGAGTCCCTTGGACTGCAAGAAGATCCAACCGGTCCATTCTGAAGGAGATCAGCCCTGGGATTTCTTTGGAAGGAATGATGCTAAAGCTGAAACTCCAGTATTTTGGCCACCTCATGAGAAGAGTTGACTCATTGGAGAAGACACTGATGCTGGGAGGGATTGAGGGCAGGAGGAGAAGGGGACGACAGAGGATGAGATGGCTGGATGGCATCACTGACTCAATGAATGTGAGCCTGAGTGACCTCCGAGAGCTGGTGATGGATAGGGAGGCCTGGCGTGCTGCAGTTCATGGGGTCGCAAAGAGTCGGACACGACTGAGCGACTGATCTGATCTGATCTGATATATATATATATAAAATGTCACACACAGTGAGCTCTCTACACACTTGCATGTAGGAGTCCCTCCATCCAGAGGCTATTCCCAGGGACTACTATTCAGAAATAGGAAGGTAAGAGAACTCCAAGGGTAGAGAGAGGTCAGAGAGGTGGGCCTGTGTGTCTAGGTAATGTCATTCAACAGTCCAACAGGGAGTCTGGGTCAGAGAGCTTTGAAAGGCAGCAGTAGCTTGGCATCTTTTATACCTACAGGTCTTATCTATGGCTAGCAGATGTTGGTTGTAGTTTCAGGGGTGTGGAAAACAGGCAGGCTCTCAATAGCTTAACATATGCTTATCTGGGCTATGATTAAAACAAGTGGATATCTAAAATTTTGATATTGCTGCTCATGAATTTTGAGCTAATAGACTACAAACAAATAAACAACATACAGCCAATATACAAAGGCCATCTTTGGCAAAATTGAAAAACACTGAGAAATTAGAAGATTCTTGATTTTTTCATTATCAGAACTCTGCTGATACAAGAGATAAGATATCATTTTAAGGCAGTCATAGAAATTTCTTGGTTCCCTGATGATATTTTGAGACATTCAAAACTCTGCAGTGGAGTTAAAATTAGCCATTCCATCCACATAGTCTTTCTATGTTTGACCCAGCATTAAAATAGACTATACAATCACTCATTCTGGATAGCTTGTGTTCAATAGAACTGCATTCTAGTATCAACACAAAAGCTAATTTAAATAACTGTTTACCACTGGTTGACACAATATGTCTGATTTTCTAATGATATCTGGACCCTGGAACAGAGCCAAGCAATGATTTACATTTCTTATTTCTTATATTAAATTTATTTATTTTTAATTGAAGGATAATTGCTTTACAATATTATGCTGGTTTCTGCCAAACATCAGCATGAATCAGCCATAGGCATACCTATGTCCTTTCCCTCTTGAACCTTCCTCCCACCTCATACTACATCCCACCCCCCCCAGGTTGTTACTGAGCCCCAGTTAGAGTTCCCTAAGTCACACAGCAAATTCCCATTGGCTATCTATTTTTCATATGGTAATGTATACAGAAGGAAAGTTATGACCAACCTAGATAGCATATTCAAAACTAGATGCCATATATATGCATTAATATATGGTATGTTTTTCTCTTTGACATACTTCACTCTGTATAATAGGCTCTAGATCCATCCATCTCATTAGAACTGACTCATATGCGTTCCTTTATATGGCTTAGTAATATCCCATTGTATGTATGTACCACGGAGAAGGCAATGGCACCCCACTCCAGTACTCTTGCCTGGAAAATCCCACGGACGGAGGAGCCTGGTAGGCTGCAGTCCATGGGGTCGCTAAGAGTCAGACATGATTGAGCGACTTCACTTTCTCTTTTCACTTTCATGCATTGGAGAAGGAAATGACAACCCACTCCAGTGTTCTTGCCTGGAGAATCCCAGGGACGGGGGAGCCTGGTGGGCTGCCGTCTATGGGGTCACACAGAGTCAGACACGACTGAAGTGACTTAGCATAGCATAGCATGTATGTACCACAGCTTCTTTATCCATTCATCTGTAGATGGACATCTAGGTCGCTTTCAAGTCCTACTTATTGTAAATAAGGCTACAGTGAACATTTTGGGTACACATGTCTTTTTCAATTTTGGTTTCATCGGGGTACATACCTAGTGGTGGGATGGCTGGGTCATATGGTGGTCTTATTTCTAGTTTTCTAAAGACTCTCCATACTGTCTTCTACAGTGGCTGTATCAATTTACATTCCCACCACAGTGCAAGAGGGTTCCCTTTTCTCCATACCCTTTCCAGTAGATTTTCTGATAATAGCCATTCTGAGCAAAGTAAGGTGATATCTCATTGTAGTATTTTTATTTATTTATTTTTTATTGAAAGATAATTGCTTTACAGACTTTTGCTGTTTTCTGTCAAACCTCAACATGAGTCAGCCATAAGTATACATATATTCACTCCCTTTTTAATCTCCCTCCCATCTCCCTCCCCACCCCACCCCTCTAGGTTGATACAGAGCCCCTGTTTGAGTTTCCTGAGCCATACAACAAATTGCCATTGGCTATCTATTTTACATATGGTAATGTAAGTTTCCATGTTACTCTTTCCATACATCTCATTCTCTCCTCTCCCCATGTCCCTAAGTATATTCACCATGTCTGTTTCTCCATTGTTGCCTGTAAATAAATTCTTCAGTACCATTTTTCTAAATTCCATATATATGCATTAGAATATAATATTTATTTTTCTCTTTCTGACTTACTTCACTCTGTATAAGTTCTAGGTTCATCCACTTCATTAGAACTGACTCAAATGTGTTCCTTTTTATGGCTGAGTAATACTCCATTGTATATATGTACCACAAATTCTTTTTCCATTCATTTGTCACTGGACATCTAGGTTGCTTCCCTGTTACATGTACAGGTAGCTATTATAAATAGTGCTGCAATGAACAATGGGATACATGTGTCTCTTTTAATTTTGCTTTCCTCAGGGTATATGCCTACGAGTGGGATTGCTGGGTCATATGATGGTTTTATTCCTAGTTTTTTAAGGAATCTCCATACCATCTTCCATAGTGGCTGTATCAATTTACATTCCCACCTACAGTGAAAGAGCATTCCCTTTTCTCCACACCCTCTCCAGCATTTATTGTTTGTAGACTTTTTGATAATGGCCATTCTAACCAGTGTGAGGTGATATCTCATTGTGGTTTTGATTTGCATTTATCTAACAATGAGTGATGTTGAGCATATTTTCATGTGTTTGTTAGTCATCTGTATGTCTTCTTTGGAGAAATGTCTGTTTAGGTCTTTTTCCCATTTTTTGATTAGGTTGATTGTTTTTCTGGTATTGAGTTCTATGAGCTGCTTGTATATTTTGGAAATTAATCCTTTGTCACATGTTTCATTTGCTATTATATTCACCATTTTGAGGGTTGTCTTTTCACCTTGCTTATAGTTTCCTTCGCTGTGCAAAAGCTTAATCAGGTCCCACTTGTTTACTTTTGTTTTTATTTACATTACTCTAGGAGGTGGGTCATAGACGATCTTGCTTTGATTTATGTCGAGTGTTCTGCCTATGTTTCCTCTAAGAGTTTTATAGTTTCTGATCTTACATTTAGATCTTTAATCCATTTTGAGCTTATCTTTGTGTATGGTATTAGGAAATGTTCTAGTTTCATTCTTATACACATGGCTGTCCAGTTTTCCTAGCACCAATTATTGAAGAATCTGTCTTTGCCCCATTGTATATTCTTGCCTCCTTTGTCAAAAATAAGGTACCCATAGGTGCATGGGTTTATTTCTGGGCTTTCTTTCTTGTTCCATTGGTCTATATTTCTGTTTTTGTGCCAGTACCATAGGGTCTTGATGACTGTACCTTTGTAGTATAATCTGAAGTCAGAAAGGTTGATTCTTCCAGCTCCATTCTTCTTTCTCAAGACTGCTTTGGCTATTCGGTATCTTTTGTGTTTCCATATGAATTGTGAAATATTTTGTTCTAGTTCTGTGAAAAATGCCATTGGTAATTTGATAGGGATCACGTTGAATCTGTAGATTGCATTTGGTAGAATAACAATTTTCACAATATTGATTCTTCCTACCTAGAACATGGAGTATCTCTCCATTTTTCACCAGAAGAATAATGTTTGCTGTACACTTATCATATATGGCCTTTACTATGTTGAGGTAGGTTCCGTCTATGCCCATTTTTTGAAGAGTTTTAATTATAAATGGGTGCTGAATTTTGTCAAAGGTTTTTTCTGCATCTATTGAGATGACCATATGATTTTTATCTTTCAATTTGTTAATACGGTGTATCACATTGACTGATTTGCATATATTGAGGAATTCTTGCATCCCTGAAATAAATCAACCTTGATTGTGATGTATGAGCTTTTTGATGTGTTTCTGAATTCTGTTTACTAAAATTTTGTTGAGGATTTTTGCATCTATATTCATCAGTGATATTGGCCTATAGTTTTCTTTTTTGGTGTTGTCTTTGTCTGGTTTTGGTATCAGGGTGATGGTCGCCTCATAGAATGAATTTGGAAGTGTTTCTCTGCAATTTTTTGAAAGAGTTTTAGCAGGATAGGCATTAGCTCCTCTCTAAATGTTTGATAGAATTCTTCTGTGAAGCCATGTGGTCCTGGGCTTTTGTTTTGGGGGGAGATTTTTTATCACAGCTTCAATTTCAGTGCTTGTAGTTGGGTTGTTCATAAATTCTATTTCTTCCTGGTTCAGTCTTGGAAGATTGAACTTTTCTAAGAATCTGTCCATTTCTTCCAAGTTAACCATTTTATTCCCATATGGTTGTTCATAATAGTATCTTATAATCCTTTGTATTTCTGCATTGTCTGTTGTAATCTCTCTTTTTCATTTCTAATTTTGTTGATTTGATTCTTCTCTCTTCTTTTCTTGATGAGTCTGGCTAAAGGTTTGTCAATTTTGTTTATCTTATCAAAGAACCAGCTTTTAGTTTTATTAATCTTTACTATTGTTTCTTTCATTTCTTTTTCATTTATTTCTGCTCAGATCTTTATGATTTCTTTCCTTATACTAATTTTGGGGGTTTTTTTGTTGTTGTTGTTCTTTTCCCAGTTGTTTTAGGTGTAAAGTTAGCTTGTCTATTTGATGTTTTTCTTGTTTCTTGAGGTAGGATTGTATTGCTATGAATTTCCCTCTTAGAACTGCTTTTCCTACATCCCAGAGATTTTGAGTTTTTGTGCTTTCATTATTTTTTTTCTAGAAATTTCTCTATTTACCTTTTGATTTCTTCAATAGCCTGTTGGTTATTTAGAAACATGTTGCTCAATCTCCATATGTTTGTGTATTTGCAGTTTTTTTCTTGTAATTAATATTTAGTCTCATAGCATTGTGGTTGGAGAAGATGCTTAATACAATTTCAATTTTCTTAAACTTACTAACGTTTGATTTGTGACCCAAGATGTGGTCTATCCTGGAGAATGTTCCATGTGCAGTTGAGAAGAAGGTGTATTCTTCTGCATTTGGATGGAATGTCCTGAGATATCAATGAGATCCATCTCATCTAATGTATCATTTAAGACTTGTGTTTCCTTATTAATTTTCTGTTTTGATGATCTGTCCATTGGTGTGAGTGGGGTGTTAAAGTCTCCTACTATTATTGTGTTACTGCCAACTGCTCCTTTTATGTCTGTTAGTGTTTGTCTTATGTATTGAGGTGCTCCTATGTTGGGTGCATAGATATTTACAATTGTTATGTCTTCCTCTTGGATTGATCCCTTGATCATTATGTAGTATCCTTTCTTATCTCCTGTAATCTTCTTTACTTTAAGGTCTATTTTGTCTAATATGAGGATTGCTACTCCAGCTTTCTTTTGCTTCCCATTTTCATAGAATATATTTTTCCATCCTCTGATTTTCACTCTATATGTGTCTTTAGGTCTGAGATGTGTTTCTTGTAGACAACCTATATATGAATATTGTTTTTTTATCCATTCAGCCAGTCTGTGTCTTTTGGTTGGAGCATTTAACCTATTTACATTTAAAATAATTTCATTTAAAGTAATTTCTTGACTATATAAGTCCCTTTGACATTTGTTGTAAAGCTGGTTTGGTGGTACCGAATTCTCTTAACTTTTGCTTGCCTGAAAAGTTTATTTCTCCATCAATTTTAATGCGATCCTTGCCAAGTATGGTAATCTTGGTTGTAGTTTTCCCCTTTCAGTACTTTAAATATACCCTGCCATTCCCTTATGGCCTGTAGAGTTTCTGCTGGAAGATCAGCTGTTAAGTGTATGTGTTTTCCCCTGTATGTTGCTTTTCCCTTGCTACTTTTAATATTCTTTCTTTGTTTTTAGTCTTTGTTAGTTTGATTGGTATGTATCTTGGCATGTTTCTTCTTGAGTTTATCCTGTATGACCTTTGTGTCTCTTGGACTTGATTGACTATTTCCTTTTCTATGTTGGAGAAATTTTCAACTGTAATCTTTTCAAAAATTTTCTCATACTCTTTCTTTTTCTCTTCTTCTTCTGGGACCCCTATAATTCAAATGTTGGTACATTTGATATTGTGCCAGAGATCTCTGAGACTGTCCTCAGTTCTTTTCATTCTTTTTACTTTATTCTGCTCTTCATAAGTTATTTCCACCATTTTATATTTCAGCTCACTGATTAATTCTTCTGCTTCAGATATTCTGCTATTGATTCCTTCTAGAGTATTTTTAATTTCAGTAATTGTGTTGCATATCTCTGTATGTTTATTCTTTAATTCTAAGTCTTTGTTAATTGTTTATTGCATTTTCTCCATTTTGTTTTCGAGGTGTTTGATCATCTTTACATCATTATTCTGAATTCTTTTTCAGAGAGTTTGCCTGTTTCCTCTTCATTTATTTGGACTTCTGTGTTTCTAGTTTGTTCCTTCATTTGTATAGTATTTCTCTGCCTTTTCATTATTTTTTTTTTTTAATTTATTATGTTTGAGACCTCCTTTTCTCAGGCTTCAAGGGAAGTTGAATTCTTTCCTTGAAGAAGGTTGAATTCCTTCTTCCTTTTGGTTTCTGCCCTCCTCAGTTTGATCCATTGGTTTGTGAAAGCTTCCTATAGGGTGAGACTTGTGCTGAGTTTTTGTTTGTTTGTTTGTTTTTCCTCTGATGGGCAAGGCTGAGAGAGGTGGTAATCCTGTCTGCTGCTGACTGGACTTGTACTTTTGTTTTGTTTGTTGTTTAGGTGCACTACTCAACAACAAACTACTGGGTGCTACTGGTGGTCAGGTGGTGCTGGGCCTTGTACTCAAGTGGTTTCCTTTGTGTGAGTTCTCACTATTTGATACTCCCTGGGGTTAGTTCTCTGGTAGTCTAGGGTCTTGGAGTCAGTGCTCCCACTCAAAGGGCTCAGGGCCTTATCTCTAAATGACCTGGAACACAAGTGTAACCAGGTTTATCAGTGGTAAACATCAAGTTTTTCAATGGACAGCTTCATGAATGAAGTGATTCTTGAGTAGAGTTTTGAAGATATACAGCATAGTAGAAAGGATATTCCCAGGCTTGCCATGGCCTCAGACTCTTCTAACAGAGTACATCAATCAGCTGGAATTGGCCCAGGAGACTTTTTACTGAGCCAGGTCCCTTTTTCATGCACAAGAAGCCAAATTGCTAAGATGCTGAGATTTGCTGAAAAAGAGTTTATTTACAAGGCAATCAAGCCAAGGAACAAGAGAACAAACTCAAACCCCTCTCCCAGAAGATGAGGCTCATTGTAGTTTTGATTTGCATTTCCATAATAATGAGAGATGTCGAGCATCTATTCATGTATTTGTTAGCCATCTGTATGTCTTCTTTGGGGAAATGTCTATTTAGGTCTTTTCCCACTTTGATTCGGTTGTTTGTTTTCCTGGCATTGAGCTGGATGAACTGCTTTTATATTTTGGGAATTAATCCTTTATCAATTGTTTACTTTGTTATTATTTTATCCCATTTTGGGGGTTGTGACTTGCGTTTCTTTAAATATTGATTACCTGTAAGCACTTCATGAGGCAGTTACTGTGACACTTAAATTTCACCTACAAATAGACAATAGAATTCATTCTGGTGAGTTCAGGCAGAGGGGACTTAATAGAAGAAATTATGTGAATGCAAAATTGTAGATTAGCAGGTTCTAAACTAAGTTCTGAGTAACAACTCTAGCTCTGTAGGAAATCCATCAAAAGGATACCGATGCAAAAGATCAAAGACTCTGAATGCTATTGCTTTTCCTGAATATAAAATCACATCAACTCTGTCATGATACAGATCAGGAAAAAAAAAAAAAAAGATGCTTCACTACCTCCCTCTCTTAATATGGCATATTTAGACATTATGAAATGAATGAAATATTTAGACATCAATGAAATATTTAGACATTAAATTGCATTCCTTCTGCCATTTATTCATTCATTTATTCCGAAAACACCTACCATACACTTAGTTACTGCTCAAGGTACCAAGGATACATCAGTGAACAACACAAGCAAATCTCTTTTTTATAGATCAGGTCAGATCAGATCAGTCCCTCAGTCGTGTCCGACTCTTTGCGACCCCATGAACTGCAGCACGCCAGGCCTCCCTGTCCTTCACCAACTCCCAGAGGTCATAGAAATTTCTGTATATACTCTGCTATATGCTAATAAAAGATGTTGAGAAAATTACAGTAGGATAAAAGGAAAGAGTAAATTAAAAAAAAAAAAAGAGGAATTACTATTCTATGCTTTTTAGTAAGGAAAAGCTTTAATGATGGATGGCAGTTACAGTAACATTTGAGCAGAGACTTGAAAGAATTGGGGGAATAAGCCATACAGATGTCTGGGGGAAGAGAATTCTAGGAAGAGAATAATGTGTTCAAAGTCTTTGAGGCAAGAATCTGGTATGTTCAAGAAATGACAAAGAAGCTCAGTTGAGGATGGTCAGAGTGAAAAACAAGAGTGAGTGGAAGAGCATGAGTTAGAGTTGGTGTGAGTCCTCTGGATTAAGTAGTGCCTTCTAGATTGTGCTAAGACGTTTGGCTATTCGGCATGAAATAGTAAGATGCTGGAAGGCTCTGTGTAAAAGATTGACATAATTTGACAGAGTTTTGAATAATTTCACTCTGTCTGCTCTGTAGAGAATAGGGTGGTTGTCTAACTGCACTATAGAGCTTTGGGTTCCTCTATTCCTTGAGTGAAAAGTCTAGGGTAATCCACTTAAAAAGTTATAGTGTATTGGATCAAGATAGTAGTGATGAAAGCAGTAAGGTGTCAGCTTCTGAGGTATTTTGAAGGCAGAGTCTAGAAGAATTGCTGTCAAATGTAAGAGAAGGAGATGAGTCAAGGAATGGCACCAACATTTTTAACTAAAATTGCCATTAACAGAGATAATATTGAGTTGCTGGTTAGAAGTCCATTTGGTGTTCAAGAGAGAAGTAAGATATAAAATGGAATTTGTCAACATATAGAAAGTATTTGAAGCCATGATGAGAGTTCAGGTACATAGACAAGAGAGCTAAGAATTAAACTCTACCATGAGGTTTAGTGATACAGGAATGGAGGAGAATTTGGCAAATGAGACTAAAAATGACACCAAGAGTGAGTAATTTCCTGAACACTAAGAACACATTTCAAGAAGAAACTGTATGCTGTATTAAATACTCTTCACAAGTCAACAAGAACAGGGAGTTGACCATTAGATACAGCTATGCTGAAATCATTGGTGATCTTGACAACTCTTCAGGAGAATTACAAGAATGAAAACTTGATTACAGTATGTTCAAAGAAGACTGGAAGGAGAGGAAATAAGAACAACAAATATAGACAATTCTTGCAGGGACTGCAGCTGAAAGGCATATGAGTAAAATTAGCTTTTTAAAATAGCAGATATTACAGCAGGTTTGTATTCTGATGCAATGACTTAGTAGAGAGTGAAATTTGATGATGTCAGAGATAAAGAAGGACAAAAATAAAAGGGTATCATTGAGAAGTCAAAGGTCATGCAATGCACATGAAATTCATTCAAACAAATAGGAGACAAGAGCATACGGTGGCATTGCTTGGAAAATCTTATCTGATTAACTTTATTTTCTCAAAAAGTTGAGAGTGAGGATAGAAGGGGACAGAGGTAGTGTTGCTTTTGATTTTTCAGCAAAGGAGGTATATAATATCCCACCCAGGTTAAGAGGAGAGTGAATAGAATGGTGTAATATAGAATCGTAAGGCAGTGCAATGATTACACTTGAAGTTAATGGCCATAAGTTAAAAAATAAGACTAATCAGCATGGTTGTATGATTTTCTGAACCGATTTTTATTGCTCAGGTGCTGGCAGAGTATGAAGAGAGTTGAATTTAACCAGCATTAGTATTTTTCCAACTCAGTGTAAAAGAGAAATAGAGAAGCAAGACTGTTGAAGTCATAAGCAAGGGTGTACTCAGAAAGATGAACCATGTAATAGTAATAGTAAATTAATAGGATCATTGGATTTTATGTCCTAGTCATATAACATTCTTGCAATTGGGATAATAGAAGTGGTGTGCTAGAAATATAGGAGGTAGTGGACAGAGTGAAGTGTTTGAAACTAAGAACACAGAGTTAGTGCAGTTTTGGGTAGTAAAATAATCTGGCATGTGACCTTCATAATAGGATACTGAGGCAAGGCCACAGAGATTAGGGGAGGACAGAAAGATATGAAATAGTGAGATCAAAAACTTGAAAAGAGTATCTTGCACTTTTAACAAATATTGAAATCACTGTGAGTTAGGAACTGTATGGCATTGGAAGGAATGACAAGAAAGCCAGAAACTAAAATCTTTAAGCAATGCCAGTAGTATATGAGGACAGCTAATAAGAAATTACATCATGTGAAATTCTGGACTTGATGAATCACAGGCTGGAATCAAGATTGCCAGGATGAATATCAACAACCTCAAATATACAGGTGATACCACTCTAATGGCAAAAAGCAAGAGGAACTGACAAGCCTCTTGATGAGGATGAAAGAGAAGAATGAGAAAGCTGGCTTAAAACTCAACATTCAGAAAACTAAGATCACGGCATCCAGTCCCATCACTTCATGGCAAATAGATGGGACAAAAGTGGAAACACTGGCAGATTTTATTTTCTTGGGCTCCAAAATCACTGCAGTGACTGTGGCCATGAAATACAGATGCTTGCTTCTTGGGAAAAAAGCTATGACAAGCTTAGGCACAGTATTAAAAAGCAGAGAAGTCACTTTGCCAACAAAGGTCTGTCTAGTCAAAGCTATGGTTTTTCCAACTAAGGTCTGTCTAGTCAAAGCTATGGTTTTTCCAACAAAGGTCTGTCTAGTCAAAGCTATGGTTTTTCCAGGGGTCATGTACAGATGTAGAGTTGGACCATAAAGAAAGCTAAGCACTGAAAAATTGATTCTTTCTAACTGTGGTGCTGGAGAAGACTCTTGAGCAAGGTGATCCAAGCAGTCAATCCTAAAGGAAATTAACCCTGAATATTCTTGGGAAGGACTGATGCTGAAGCTGAAACGCCAGTACTTTGGCACCTGATGTGAAGAGCCAACTCATTAGAAAAGGCCCTGATGCTGGGAAAGATTGAGGGCAGGAGGAGAAGGGGGCAACAGGATGAAATGGTTGGATAATATCACTAACTAAATGAACATGAATTTGAGTAAATTCTGACAGTTAGTGAAGCACAGGGAAGCCTGGCCTACTGCAGTCCATGGGGTCACAAAAAGTCAGACACGACTTAGCAACTGAACAGCAACAACAATAAAAAACAAGAGTGGGTATTATATTTTGAAAAAAATTGAATTCTGCAGCTGGAGATGAAAAGCTTCAAAGAAACCTACAAAAAATAATTTTAAGTTTTCCATTCTCTGTAGACTGGAATGAGGTTGGAACAGATTTTGAGTGTGCCAGACCAGATGTTCACCACACATCTCATTAAATTATATGCAAAATTCTGTATATATGTCTGTATATTTTAGTTAGAGAATATATCTTTATAACCTTACCCATAATCTCAGTGGATCCATGATCCAGGAAAGTTTTACAGATGTTTATATATGTTAAATTTAATTAAGTATTTATTGGACATCTATTTGCCAAGTATTATTCTTGGAATTGAGACCTAAAGATGAATAAGACAGGATCTTTATCATAAAATTTCTTAGAACCTGGTTCTCGTGGGAAATTAGTGAGGATATATGAGTGGAAAAATATGTATTGCAAGGTTAATTTGAATGAGTGCTAAGGGGAGCAAAAGGGACATTGCATAGGATTGTAAGTGAAGAAATCATTCTTTGTGACTGTATGCTTCATAGAAGCAATAAAGGAAACAGTAAACTTGAATTAGACCTTGAAGAGTAAAGGAGTTTCTATAAATAAAGAGAAGAGGAATCAGGCTCAAGAAATGATATTTAAAAAGTCATAGTCTTAGAATTTCATTATCTCCTCCAGGATGACAATGAACTTAATATGATTGAATTCTAGAGTTCAGGAAAGGACAGGAAGAAGTAGATGTTTTCTCTTGGGCCATTTCAGGAAATGTTTATAATACTACATAAGAGCGTGCAGACTTCTATATTCAGCAGAAGATCACTGAATATTACTTGAGACTACAAGTGACATGTGGGATGATCCAGTCTGTGATTTAGGAAAAAAATACTTCAACAGCAATGCAAAGAAGACTAGAAGAAGGGAGAGATTTTTAGATGACTAATACTGTGATCTAGACAAAAGACTGTGAAGCTTAAATTAAGATAATTGCTGTGAGGAGTAGATGGAAGGACATACTCATTAAAGAAATAAAATAGAGTAGAATCTCTGGTACTTGGCTACTTGGGTGAGAAAGGGTATACAAAGTTGAGAAATAGGGAAAATGATTAGTATTTTAAAGCTGGGTCCCTGGTAGTGCCATTACCAGAGAAGAGACTCAGCATGGGAAAGATTTTCAGTGGGTAAGAGTCGGTGTGTTCAACCTCTGTCTTTGTGTTAGTAGGGAATTCAGGTTTCCAGTTCTGGAGGAATTGAAGTTAAAAATACAGATTTACAAGTCCTTATCTCTGAAATGATATTAAAATCATTTTTTCATTGGATAATTTAGATAAGGAAGAGAATATAAATCACAGAGGGCTAATAGAGCAACCTGATACTCAGAGCAATAGTAAAGATAGCTCCCACTCAATCTGATAGCCAGCCAGCAATTGCCAGTAACGCCATTCTCGTTGTTTATAGAACCGCAGCTGTTCTTGCTGGTTGATGAATCTGCTGTGATTCAAAGTTGGTTACATACTTATCTTCAACTACCATGGACTAAAAATCAGGATATTTAATAAGGATCCAAGGATAAATTTTGAGGATGAACAGCCAGTGAAATAATAGGAGGAGAGCATATTAAGGTGTCAAATATTTGTGCTGTTTGGGGATTCTTGATAACAAACAAAAGCAGTTTTAGTAGAGAGGTAGGAGCATCAGTGCCACCTGGCTCACATACTCATGTGCAAGAGTATATTTGTGGTAAAATGGAGTTACTATTATTTTCCAAGTTGGTTGAGGGAAGCAAAGTAAGAGATGATATATCAGTCAGGATTCTCTTGGTTACAAGTGAAAGAAAACATGAATTCAAACATCTTAACTGACCACAATAAAAGAAAAAATTGGAGATGGGGTAAGAAGTAGTAATTGATTATATCCAGCTTGTGGACACAGTTCAGGCAAGGCTAGATCCAGAGAATTTTAATCATGTAGTCAGGTTCTAGTTTTTCTTTTTCCATCCAGTTCCCAGGGCTCTATCTTACCTGGATTCAATGTAGAACAAAAAGTAGAATCACTTTCTCAGAATTTCCAGCAATTTTCCTTCTTAAATCAGAGTTGAATGGATTGCTTTTTTCTAGTTTATAACACATCTTCTTGCAACAGGTCCTTAGAAAACATCATGCTTTCAGTATATGTTTATGTATTTTTCTATGTATTTCTATCACTATGTGCCAATCCAATTCTGCTTTCCCTATGAAAACCATTTAATTTGTTTATTGTTTGTCTTTTTGTCTTACTGTGTTTTTGAAAAATGTATGTCATTTTGTGTAATTGTATTTTAACATAATGAGATGGATGTTATGTATCCTACTGTTTTACTAAGCACTGTTTTTAGGTTCCAATTATGTTACTACTGTACATGGAATCCATTGATTCTATTTTCTATAAAACAGCATACAACTATTATCTTTCCCTTAGCTCTCTTGGTGATTGGCTGCCCCCCACTCCCTATGTTTTAAGCAATGTATTTATTCACAAATGTGATGGGTCTCTACAATGCACCAGGGACTATTTCAGGCACATGAGACACAACAGTGAATAAGACACTAGTGTGATAAACATCCTTCTCCATGGCCCCTCGTGGGCCTGTGAGAAAATTTCCCTAGTATACATTTAGGAGAACAATCCACCAAAATTCTTTATGTACTGGATTTTATTTGGCCATATATACCCTACCCATGAACCAAGCACTGTGTTAGGAGAATATGAGGGACTAATTAGCTTAGTCTAGATAGGCTTCCGAAAAGGCAATGGCAACCCACTCCAATATTCTTGCCTGGAAAATCCCATGGACAGAGGAGCCTGGTAGGCTACAGTCCATGAGGTCACAAAAAGTCTGACATGACTGAGTGACTTCACTTTCACGCATTGGAGAAGGAAATGGCAACCCACTCCAGTATTCTTGCTTGAAGAATCCCAGGGATGGAGGAACCTGGTGGGCTGCCATCTATGGGGTCACACAGAGTCGGACACGACTAAAGTGAGTTAGCAGCAGCAGCAGATAGGCTTACCCCTGAACCAGTGGGTTGGGGCAGTTATGAAATGAAGCTCAGATCAGATCAGTCACTCAGTTGTGTCCAACTCTTTGCGACCCCATGAATCACAGCACACCAGGCCTCCCTGTCCATCACCAACTCCTGGAGTTCACTCAGACTCACGTCCATAGCGTCAGTGATGCCATCCAGCCATCTCATCCTCTGTCGTCCCCTTCTCCTCCTGGCCCCAATCCCTCCCAGCATCAGAGTCTTTTCCAATAAGTCAACTCTTCGCATGAGGTGGCCAAAGTACTGGAGTCTCAGCTTTAGCATCATTCCTTCCAAAGAAATCCTAGAGCTTATCTCCTTCAGAATGGACTGGTTGGATCTCCTTGCAAGTCCAAGGGACTCTCAAGAGTCTTCAACACCACAGTTCAAAAGCATCAATTCTTTGGCGTTCAGCCTTCTTCACAGTCCAACTCTCACATCCATACATGACCACTGGAAAAACCATAGCCTTGACTAGACGGACCTTTGTTGGCAAAGTAATGTCTCTGCTTTTCAATATGCTATCTAGGTTGGTCATAACTTTCCTTCCAAGGAGTAAGCGTCTTTTAATTTCATGGCTGCAGTCACCATCTGCAGTGATTTGGAGCCCAGAAAAATAAAGTCTGACACTGTTTCCACTGTTTCCCCATCTATTTCCCATGAAGTGATGGGACTGGATGCCATGATCTTCATTTTCTGAATGTTGAGCTTTAAGCCAACTTTTTCACTCTCCACTTTCACTTTCATCAAGAGGCTTTTGAGTTCCTCTTCACTTTCTGCCATAAGGCTGGTGTCATCTGCATATCTGAGGTTATTGATATTTCTCCTTGCAATCTTGATTCCAGCTTGTGTTTCTTCCAGTCCAGAGTTTCTCATGATGTACTCTGCATATAAGTTAAATCAGCAGGGTGACAATATACAGCCTTGACATACTCCTTTTCCTATTTGGAACCAGTCTGTTGTTCCATGACCAGTTCTAACTGTTGCTTCCTGACCTGCATCCAGATTTCTCAAGAGGCAAATCAGGTGGTCTGGTATTCCCATCTCTTTCAGAATTTTCCACAGTTTATTGTGATCCACACAGTCAAAGGCTTTGGCATAGTCAATAAAGCAGAAATAGATGCTTTTCTGGAACTCTCTTGCTTTTTCCATGATCCGGTGGATGTTGGCAATTTGATCTCTGGTTCCTCTGCCTTTTCTAAAACCAGCTTGAACATCTGGAAGTTCACGGTTCACATACTGCTGAAGCCTGGCTTGGAGAATTTTGAGCATTACTTTACTAGTGTGTGAGATGAGTTCAATTGTGTGGTAGTTTGAGCATTCTTTGGCATTGCCTTTCTTTGGGATTGGAATGAAAACTGACCTTTTCCAGTCCTGTGGCCACTGCTGAGTTTTCCAAATTTGCTGGCATATCAAAGCAAATGAGAAGAGGAATATCCCACAGAAATAAATGGAGGAAAGTGGATGGTGAATGAATTCTAAGGAGAAAATACAACAGATGTCCCCTCCATATGAAAAGGCAACTTCATGTGGAACCTCCCAGCTCTGTGCCCCAGATATCTGAATGTCTTGTGATACAGAAAAGTATTTTAAAATCAAGACACACAAACAAAGACAGTTTCTCATTCAGCCCATCTGGATGGCCCCAACATTTTGCATTTCTGTCAAGCTCTCAGATGATGTTAATGCTGCTGATGCAGGCTCCGCGTTCTAAGAATTGCTGCTTTAGTCTGAAGGTTGAAAATGATAAAATGTGATCATCTACCAGTGCTGTAAGGACTAAAGGAAATGCTATATATTAAAGTGCTTAATATCTTAAACATGAAACTTTTAAAATGTTGGTTGTTACTATTTTGTTTGTTATGTGAATCTCAGGGTGCACAATCACATTAACCTTTGATAAGGTTTCAAGAAAAAAATATAAAGAAAGGATAGACTATATAAGTCTGATTAGTCTAAATATTAACTTCACTGACCGGGAGAAGGCAATGGCACCCCACTCCAGTACTGTTGCCGGAAAATTCCATGGATGGAGAAGCCTGGTAGGCTGTAGTCCATGGGGTCACAAAGAGTCAGACACAACTGAGCAACTTCACTTTCACTTTCCACTTTCATGCATTGGAGAAGGAAATGGCAACCCACTCCAATGTTCTTGCCTGGAGAATCCCATGGACAGAGAAGCCTGGTAGGCTGCAGTCCATGGGGTCACACAGAGTCGGACACGACTGAAGCAACTTAGTAGTAGTAACTTCACTGACCAAAATTTTTCTAATGATCATCTAGGTTTTTGCTAATGACTAGATTCTTGGAGAAGGAAATGGCAACCCACTCCAGTGTTCTTGCCTGGAGAGTCCCATGGACGGGGGAGCCTGGTGGGCTGCCGTCTCTGGGGTCACACAGAGTCGGACACGACTGAAGTAACTTAGCAGTAGATTCTTACTAGAGTTGATTCTTACAAGAGTTTCCAAAAGAACTGTGTAATCATGTATTTAACTCAGTGACAAGGTAGGGTCAGAAAGCTCACTCTTTGAAATATAATCTAATAAAATAAATATAAAATGGGTAGGTTCTGCCATCTATATCATGGTATCTGAAAGGGATATTAATGAGATACTCAGCAAGCCTTTTGCAAAACCATCAAGCCATCTCTTATGTCTAATAAAAACTAGAGTGCCTCAGTCTAATTAAGGTGACCAGAATGTATTTTCAAGGCTGCAATTTAACCATGGAAGAAGAAAGCTGTGTTGTTATCTGTTTAATATGATAATGTGTTAAAGTAGGGAGGAGACCTGAATAAAGAACACAAAAATAAATAACTGAACAGTAATCATGTTTTGATATATATCTAGCACTGACCATAGAAAGGAGTTAATATATCTGGTAGACATAAGACACTAGAGGGGAAGAGTTTAATAAATAACAAGGAGAATTCACTGGGATTAACTTTTGTTTTTACCAAATAACTAGTAAAACCATGGATAAATAACTTTTTGAATTAAGCTATATTCTGGTTATTTTTTGGCCTCAGGGTGCCCTATGAGAGAAAAAGGTGATACCCTGGACCTTGGCCTTTGAGGTTTTCTAACATTGCAAAAATCTCTATATATTTGCCTCTTTCTCTTTCTGTCATTCAGCTAGAGGCTGGATCTTTATTACATTGACTCAGAGGAGGTACTTGGTAACATTTAGGTTCTTAAAAAAACACTTCAAGTGTTGAGAATGAAGAAGAAAGAGGAGAATATATGTATATACATTTTCTTGGGAATAAAAACATAATCTTGGAGAAGCAAGGGGTGAAGTGGGGCTTAACCACTCCCACTATCCTTAGAAATTAATTCTCCTGGGCTATAGTCTCTGAACTATGTATCAACATATTGAGAGTTTGGTGAGTGAAAGTCCCCTTTCATAGAGCTATTCAGTTTTGGATTAACTCACAAGCTTGTGTTTCTGGAATAGCAAAATTAAGGGTCACACCCCTCGCTCTGTGCCCTGATGAGCACACCAGGTTTATCATGATCTTAAGACCCTGACAATGACTTAGCAGCTCAGGGACCCCGTCTTTTAATATCCTTTAAAAAAAAAATACAGCAGTTAGTGCATTTTCTCCTTTTAAATTTTTTTATATATTTGAGTCTCTGTACCCCTCAATTTGGCGCCCAAAGTATGTTTGGGTTTTAAAAAGCAAAACTACTATAAATATGATGGTGAATATCTGGCTACCAAAAAAAAAAAAAAATTCCATTGAATGTGAACATGTTAATGATATTAATTCAGAACATCCTTCATAATGCATTTTATATTGATGTCCTGTGCTGAATTTAGTAGCTCAGCAGTGTCCAGCTCTTTGCAATCCCATGGACTATAACCTGCCAGGCTCCTCTGTGCATGGGGATTCTCCAGGCAAGAATACTGGAATGAGTTGGTATGCCCTCCTCCAGGGGATCTTCAGACCCAGAGATTGAACCCGGTTTCCTGCATTGCAGGTAGATTCTTTTACCAACTGAGCCACCAGGGAAGCCTAAGAATAATGGGATGGGTAGCCTATCCCTTCTCCAGAGAATCTTCCCAACTCAGGAATCAAAACAGAGTCTCCTGCGTTGCAGGCAGATTCTTTACCAGATGAACTACCAGGGAGGCCCTCATATTGATGTAGTAATATGCAAAAAAGAATAATAAACCACATTCAATTTCCTAAGCATTAATTATGAGGCATTACTAGGCAAGTCACCATGATAAATCTCTGCATTTGGGGACTTTCTAGTTAAGCACCCAATTTTTGAGAAATATGTTAGTGTCAAACATAGCTCCATAATTAATTATAAGACTTCTACAGTGTCAGAGTGATTAGACTTACTTTGTTTGGCTCCAAAGGGCAGGGTAAGGGCCAGTGGGTAGAATTATAAGGAGTACAATTTTTTTTTATTAGAATGACATTTCTAAGAAATAGATCTATTGAAAAAACAGAATTGACTTACCCAAAACTGAAAATCTTCACACAATGATTATGATCACTTATGAGTGATATTAAGGGCATTTGGATATTGCATTAGAAATAGATCAAGTGACCTCTGAGATCCAATCTCATTTGAAATTCATGAGTCTATGAAAATATGGTCTGAGGGGTTTCTAATAGTGTGACTTCATTCAGTCCTAAAATCAAATGAGACCACAAATACTATACTCTGAATTCATTCCCTGGCAATGGTCCTTTTTCCTCTTTATGTTTTCCTACAAGATTATGAGAAACCCTAAGGCATGGCAAGTGCCTTGCTTATCTCTGAACTCACAGTACAGTACCTGGTACATTGTTAGAATTCAGTTGTTGCTGCTAAATAGGGACTGGACAATATTTGGAGGTATTGACCTGTTCCTTTTTAATCAGTGTATTTCTTCTTTTCCCTTCCTTCCATTTGCCTGGAATAGATCTCCATTATATTGACTCTGAGAAAGTATATAGTACATCTAAACCCCTAGAAAAATATGTTAATAATTGTCAAGGAAGTAAAGAGTAAATGGGGGATTCTTGGGTATGGAAAATATGTCCTGGAGAAGCAAGGTATAGATAGGGCTTAGCATTTCCCATCATTCCTCAAAACAAATTGTTTTGTGCTGTGATTCTCTGAAACTCAGGACCATGCGCTATCCCCTAGTCAGGTAACTTGTAGGCACAATCAAGGTGAGTAAGTAGACGGGCCCAGGAGCAGATCTGTCAGTGATTCCAGCCCTTCCTCCTTCATCTCTGAGCTCTAGCCACCTCGGCCTTCTTTCAGTTTCTCAGCATGGCCGTAATTTTCCTCAGATACTTCAAACGTGGAGTCGGACTCTCACTCTCTCTCCCTGCTTCCTCTCTCCTCTGCAGGTGGAAGTAGCCAAGAATCTCTTGACCCAAAAGAGTCAGGCAGACAGAAACAACCGCACATGAAGACAGAACAACTGACATGGAGTATGAACTGATGACAGAACCAGAAGCAGGACATACGGCCTCAAAAACTGGGTTGTGGCCCAGGTCTGGGGAAGAGAAAGACCTCCCACGGGAACTGAGGTCAACATTTTCCAACAGCCCATTGAAATTTAAAGTAGAAATTAAGTGGTTCTAGAAAATAAAGGAATCTCTGTTTTATACCCAAGTTGTATATTAAGATTCATGCAAACCACTAAGGTATGAAAAGGACCTATCAAATTAGATGAACAGTTATTGAAAATTGTAAGACTCCATTCAGCATTTAATGTTTCCACTGAGCATTTGTTCTGTTTTTGTTTTTTTTTAACTCACTAAAACTTCACAACATCACAGTCTCTGCTTCTGAATTCTTTTTAATTAGTGAGAGCACAGTCTAAATCATAGTATGAGAAAGCGCCAAAGAATGTGGGTTATATGGTGTGTGATCCCCACCATCCCATTGATAATAAAATATAATCCCAGAAGTGGTAGAGGGGAGTTTTTTGTTGTTTTGTTTGTTTGTTTTTCTTTAAAGACACGCAAAATCAATTTTAGCACAGAGTGGACTCTGAACTTTCTTAAAAAGGAATGTCAGTTTCTGTCTCAAAAATGCAGTTTAACAATGGCCTCCAGTGAAATCATGTTTAAAAGTTCTTTAAGTTTTTTTCTATTTGACCTAAACATTCCCTACTTCAGTTCATGACCATTATATCCTATTCCTTCCCCTTGTCAGTAAGAAATAATGGCTCCCTGGCCTCTATTTAATACCCCTTTATGTCATTATACACCGTGGTTTTATCTTTCCTCCCTCATTGTGAGTAGGTCGACAGTGCTCACATCTCTTAACCTTGACTTCTTGCTCTCACTTCCAAGCTTTTCTACTGAGTAATGTGTGAGCTGTCTCACCATCATTCATTTCACCTCAAGTGTACCTCTATTTGAGCATGCAGAGGCTGCTGGGATCTTACTAGAGATTAAAACTGAAAGGGCGCTATTAATCCCAAGGCACTTCTGAATTTTAAAATCAGTTTGAAATGATGAGCCTTATCAAGGGCTTTCATGAGGTTTCCAGAGCATTTGAATTAAAATCATCTTGCTTCACAGCATGATAGAAAGTCACTGTTGAATTCCAAGATTGCTGCGGGCTGTGAAACACTTGAATGCTTTGATCATATTAGTTCCTTGTCCAAAGCTCTCTCCCTAGAAATTATAGACAAAGTCCATATCCTGAGGTTGAAGGCCTGGCTCCCATACTTCTCTTCAGTTTTGCAACTCTTGCCTGGAAAATCCCATGGACGGAGAAGCCTGGAAGGCTGCAGTCCATGGGGTCGCTAAGAGTCGGACACGACAGAGCGACTTCACTTTCGTGCATTGGAGAAGGAAATGGCAACCCACTCCAGTGTTCTTGCCTGGAGAATCCCAGGGACGGGGGAGCCTGGTGGGCTGCCGTCTATGGGGTCACACAGAGTAGGACGCGACTGAAGCGCCTTAGCAGCAGCAGCCGCAGCAGCTTCTTGTAAAGAAGCCTTCACTTCCGGTCTTGCTGGGCTACTCAGTGTATGTGCCTGCTAAATCACTTCAGTGGTGTCTGACTCTTTGTGACCCTATAGACTCTAGCCCTCCAGTCTCCTCTGTCCATGGAATTCTCCAGGCAATACTAGAGTGTGTTGCCATGCCCTCCTCCAGGTGATCTTCCCAACCCAGGGATTGAACCCACATCTCTTACATCTCCTGCACTGGAAGGTGGGTTCTTTGTCAGATTTATACATTCATATTAAGTACATAACCTATTCAACCCATTGATCTTATTTAATGTTATATGATTTCATATACTAAATTGGTACATTTGTCACCCCTTAGTAAATCTCAGTGCTTGGGGTAATGGCACCTACCTCCCTTGCTGAACTCCTTTAAAGTGGTCATTCTGAAGGTATTTTAGGTAACCTTACAATGGGTACCAAGAAAGGATAAAATATTTAATGCAAATATGTATCTTCTCACCTCAAATGACTAGCTCTATTCCATGTAAGTACATCTTACTCTTCTGATTAAAGCCTTAATGGTAAGTATATTGCAGGTGGATTTCCAGAAGGTACTCCATCTCTGGGCCAACTGGGTACATCCACATAAGGGAAATAAAAGATGAAAGTGAGGGCAACCCATAGAAAAGAAAGGAGCATGCTTTTTTCATCCTACCAATTCATTTACATTTCTTGTCTTGTGAGAGTCTTCTTTAAGGGTCACCTGAGAACTATAAGTGCAGTTGACTCTGTATTAAAATGCCATTACTAAAATAAAATAGCTAGGCCCACTTATTACCATCTCCCCTAGCAAAGAAAATACCTCAGAGGGAATATATTTCAATGAACCAATATATTTCATAATAATTTGGGCCAATTGTGCTCAGTCAGAAGATATTCCAAATATTCAAGGGCCAGAAAATTCAGCTTTATATGAAATACCAGCACGGACCATCTGGGACACACAGTCAATTTGGACTTTTGTATGAGTTAGAAAACAAGAGAGGAGTGACCTCTGCACTTGGGGGATTTCATTTTTTGGTTGTATAAAGGTCAGAGCCTTCTGTGGAAAATCCCTGATAGTGCCTATAAATGTTCCAACCAATTTATATTGATACCAAATGGAATCAAATTTGTTTTTTAGTCATGGAGAGAGTTGACAGGTTTTTTATGTCTGGTGTTTTTGATTTTTAATTTTTAAATGCTTAAATTATTATTTTAAAGTACTTTTCTGTACAAGATCAGTAGATTTAAAAGTTAGTATTTAAGGAATAATTAGACTGTACTTCACATCTTTTACAAAATATTTATTATTTCATTTTAGTTGCACTGGGTCTTCATAGTTGCACATGGGCTTTCTCCAGTTGCAGCAAGCAGGGGCTACTCTCTAGTTGTAGTGTGAAGCCTTCTCTTGTTGCAGAGCTTGGCTCTAGGGCACTCTGGATACAGTAGTTGTGGCGCATGGGCTTAGCTGCCCCACAGTATGTGGGATCCTAGCTCCCCACACCAGGGATTTGAACCATGTGCCCTGCATTGGCAGGTAGACTCTCAACTACTGTACTACCTGGGAAGTCCCTACATCACATTTTAAATAAATTGTCTTTGTTTAAAGATTAATAAGATATTATGTGTGGTTATAGCTGAATAACTAAAGATAAAATTACAAGACAGCATTTTTAGATTATGGCCCTACTGAAATCTACCAATCTCAATGATTTATAATTTTTAAAGCAATTAATTTTCATGTTTTGCTATACAGTTATTATACATGTCTGATCAAACATCTAAGGACTTGAAGTTATATTACCAAAAAATGAATGTCAGATCTCCTAAGCTATCACAAAAGATCATTAAAGTTACACAAACTGTGAGAGGCAAGGACAGAAGACAGTATTGGGCCATTTTTCAGAAGATTTTGGGAACTTTTCAAAAACCTGATTGCCAAAATCAAAGAAGATAGCATATATCTGGTGGTGGTGGTGGTTTAGTCACTATCGACTCTTGTGTCCAACTCTTGTGAACCCAGGAACACTGCCCATCAGGCTCCTCTGTCCGTGGAATTTCCCAGGTGAGAATACTGGAGTGGGTTGCCATTTCCTCCTCGAGAGGATCTTCCTGACCCAGGGATCTAAAGATGTATTCAAAAACTAATCTAAACAATATATAGTAATACTATGTCACAAAAAAAGAAATACTGGTTTACAAACATATATTTTTTAAAAACCTATTCTCTATAGTTCTCAAATATTCCACCAAAGAGATCTATAATACACAGTACCTGGAGTTTCAAGTGACTTTTTAAATTTAAAAATGCATATAAGTCACATATTATATCATTGACATAATTTAAATGCAAGCAGTAAGCTTATGTATGCAAGTTCACAACCCAAGTGTATCATTGTTATTTTTTAAATGGAAAAGGAGATAAAATGGAGACTAATATAGAGAACTAAGATTTTCCATGAAAATATAAATGGACATGAATAGACACTTTTAGCAATTCATACTTAAATTACTGACTTTTATGAGACGTTTATCAGATAAAAATGGTACATTTTCAGGTAGAATGAGGTGTATAAATGAACCTCGATTGTCTGACTTGCTTTAATATTTCATTGAGCCTTTTTAAAAAGAAAAATCGTTAAGGACTTATATCTCTATATTACTAGTAGTTCCATTTTTCATCTTTGGCACTCCCTTTCCTGCAAAATCTTGTTCTTGCATAAAGTGAAAGTGAAGTCGCTCGGTCGTGTCCAACTCTTTGCGACTCGGTGGACTGTGTAACCCACCAGGCTCCTCCGTCCATTCTCTTGGCAAGAATATTGGAGTGGGTTGCCATTTCCTTCTCCAGGGGAATCTTCCCGACCCAGGGATCGAACCCAGGTCTCCCACATTGCGGGCAGACACTTTAATCTCTGAGCCACCAGGGAATATAATGTATAGGGATAATACAAATGAGAATGGTACAGAGGGTAAGGAATAGAATGAGTCTGTTCACAGGTATTAAATGAAATAAATGGGTAATTAGTCACTTAGTATTAACTGAATAGATCTTAATTAGAACTGCACCAAGAACTTTACAAAAAAGATCTTAATGACCTGGACAACCACTGTGGTATTGTCACTCACCTAGAACCAGACATCCTGGAGTGTGAAGTCAAGTGGGCCTTAGGAAGCATTACAGCCAACAAAGTAGGGGAGGTGATGGAATTCCAGCTGAGCTATTTCAAATCCTAAAAGATGATGCTGTGAAAGTTCTGCACTCAATATGCCAGCAAATTTAGAAAACTCAGCCGTGACCACAAGACTAAAAAAGGTCATTTTTCATTATAATCTCAAAGAAAAGCAATGTCAAAGAATATTCAAACTACTGTGCGACTGTACTCATTTCACAGGCTAACAAAGTAATGCTAAAAATCCTTCAAGTTAGACTTCAGCAGTAGGTGAACTGAGAACTTTCAGCTATACAAGCTGGATTTAGAAAAGGCAAAGGAAACAGAATTCAAATTGCCAGTATTCATTGGATCATGGAGAAAGCAAGTGAGTTCCTGAAAAATGTCTGCTTCATTGACCATGCTAAACCCTTTGACTGTGAGGACCACAACAAACTGTGGAAAATTCTAAGAGAATGGGAATACCAGACCACCTTACCTGCTTCCTGAGAAACCTTTATGCTGGTCAAGAAGCAACAGTTAGGAAATGAAGAGGAACTAAAGAACCACTTGATGAGGGTGAAAGAGGAGAGTGAAAAGCTGGCTTAAAACTCAACATTCAAAACACTAAGATCATGGCATCCGATCCCATCCCTTCGTGGCAAATACATGGGAAACAGTGGAAACGGTGACAGATTTTATTTTCTTGGGCTCTAAAATCACTGCAGACAGTGACTGCAGCCATGAAATTAAAAGATGTTTGCTCCTTGGAATAAAAGCTATTACAAATCTAGTTAGCTTATTAAAAAGCAGAGACATCACTTTGCCAAAGAGGTCCATATAGTCAAAGCTATGGTTTTCCAGTAGTCTTGTATGGATTTGAGAGTTGAATTATAAAGAGGGCTGAGGCCTGAAGAACTGATGCTTTCTAAGTGTAGGACTGGAGTAGATTCTTGAGGGTCCCTTGGACTGCAAGGAGATCAAACCAGTCAATCCTAAAGGAAATCAACCCTAAATATTCATTGTAAGGAATGATGCTGAAGCTGAAGCTGCAATACTTTGGTCACCTGATGCAAAGAACTGACTCATTGGAAAAGACCTTGATGCTGGGGAAGGTTGGGGGCAAGGGGAGAAGGGGACAGCAGAGGATGAGATGGTTGGATGACATCACCAGATATGAGTTTGAGGAAACTCTGGGTGCTAGTGAAGAACAGGGAAGCCTGGCCTGCTGGGGTTCATGGGGTCACAAAGAGTAGGACATGACTTAGCAAGTAAACAGCAACAACAACAGAACTGTACCAAACCCTGTGGGAGATGATAAAGATGTCAAGTACATTGTCCCAGCTGTCAAGGAGTTATTTATTCAAAAAATATCAATTACTGGAATTATGGATTGATCACTGTTTAAATACCAGGTACAGTATTAGCCTTTGAAGATTCATGTCTAAACGGCACTGATTCACTCTCTAGTAATTTAAATCTCAGGAGAGAAACAAAGCATAGATATTCAGAAACAAAAGAGTGAACACATCTAGAGCAGAAATTAGCATTGTGGTGCTCTGGTAGTAGTCCCATCAGAATGTGAGTACTATCACAGGAGGGGAGCACGGGACCCAGTAGGTGGACAATCAGTGAAAGCCTCCTGATGGGGTGGAAACTGGGGTGAATGTTGAAAGGGGCCATCAATCAGCCAATGAAGGTGGCATGAGCAGCCAGGCACAGAGAATAGTGTAAGCAGAGATGCTAAGTTACAGGAAACATGATATCGGTTAGAACTGGCAATTTATGTATATGACTGGGCTTGAGAGCAAGAGATGAGATTTAAGATCAATGTATTTAAACGTTCATTCAAGAAATGTATATTGAGAAGTGACTACTGGCCAGCACCCTCACTAATACTGAGGATACAGTGGCAACTTAGAGAATCTCTGCCTTTGTGAAATTTAAGATACATCAGCTCAAGTAAGACTAAGTTAAGTAATTACAGAAATCAGTAATTGTTTATAACAATAACAAAGGAAAAGCACAAGATATTTTAAAGGTATCTAATTAGGGGAGCTGGCTAAACCAGTCTGGAATTCCAGAGGGTGATTACCTTAGAATGAGCAAGAATTAGCTAAGAGGAGAAGCAGCAAGGGGGAGGGACTCAGCACTCCATACAAAGTCTTATAGACTACATTAAGGCTTCAATGCCTTCCCTGGTGGCTCAGACAGTAAAGACTGCCCACATGCAAGAAACCCGGGTTTGATCCCTGGGTCAGGAAGATCCCCTGATGGAAGAAATGGCTTCCCACGTCAGTGTTCTAGCCCGGAGAATTCTATGGACAAAGGAGCCTGGCGGGCTACAATTCATCAGGTTGCAAAGAGTTGGACACTACTGAGCAACTAACACACACACACACATAATTCTAAGGGCAACTAGGAAGTCACAGAAGGATTTTTAGAGAAGTAACGTGATGCAATTTGCAGTTTCTGAGAGATTCCTTGGCCAGAGTGTAGTGAATAGATTGTAACTGAGCAAAGGTGGATATGGGATGCCCAGAAGGCTATGTCAGTAAGTCAGGCAATACTTTATACTAGCATGGTGGTCACTGAGTTGGAAATAAGTGAGATTTTTTAAAATATTTGGGAGGATGCATCAACAATTCTCAGTGGTTTATTAGATGTGAAGAATGAGAAAGATGGAAGTGTTTAGTATTTTTCTTATGTTTGCCTTCTTTAAACAGGTTCATCATTTACTGAAATGGGGCACACAGAGATAGGACTGGGAGGAAAAGCAGGGATTTAATGTTGAATGTATGAAGTTGGGCTGCTTGTAAGATGTTCAAGTAATATGTTGAGTAGGCTGTTTGGATATGTGGATCAGGAACTCAAGATTGTGTCTTGAAGAAATAAATCTGGGTCAGTCATTAAAGGATAAATGATACTAAGCTTATAAAAGAGAATGATTAAATCACCTAGGAGAGAAAAATGTTAGCTGAAAAGAGAAGAGAGCCTTGAAAAGAGCCTTGAGAATCTTCACCACTTCAAGTAAGAGAAGATGTGTTGGAGGAGACATAGACAAGAAACAACTAGCGAGCCATAAGGAAATCCAAGATAAAGTATTCTTATGAAGTCCAGTCAGATAATGTTTCAGAAACGGTGCAGTGATTTATTGAATGTGATAGGAAAGCAAATAAAATTAGAAAAACAATCTGCTAGACTTGCCAAGATGGTGATTATATTTTGTCAAGGGGTATTTCAGTTGTATCTTAGATATGGAAATCACTTTGGAATATAAAGTTGTTTGAGAGATGAGAAAATGAAGATAAGAAGAAAGAAACATATTTTGAGAAATTTGATCCTCAAGAGCAGAACAGTGGAGCATCAGTTAAATAGGTGGAGAAAATATGGTGTCAAGCAAAATTTATGGCGAGAAGCAGAGGTCATATCATAAAGTTTTGCATGCCATGCTAAAAAAAAAATCAAGCTTTAGCCTGAAATGGAGAAGTAAAATTCATAGTGATATTAAGCATTTCTCTGAGGTATCTTGGCTTGCAAAACTATTTGGATATGTGTACTAGTCACTGAGGGAATAGAAAAGAAAAATCGATTTAGAGACTTTATGCGTTCTTACTGAGTTTGAAGTGTCTATAGGACATCCGAGGAGTGTTGTCCAGTAGCTAATACACTTTTAAGTTTCTCAGGAAAACTGAGTAATCTAGTTGGGAAGAGAAAAAAAATAAGTAAATAAATACTATGTGCAAAACTGAGTTTGCATGGAGGCTAAGCCTATAAGGAATTCAAAGGGAGAGCTCGTCATTAACCAGAAAGGTAAAAACTATCTTCACTAAAGAGGTGGGATTTCAATCAGCTTTGTAGAAGTGAAAATTGGTATGAAGAGAGAAGAAAAGTGGGAAGAGCAGAGAGTGTTACAAAAAGTAAAAATAACATGTATAAAGGCATGGGGAAGAACTATACAGGACTAATAGGAAAGAAAGGAGGTCAGGTTGAAACGATTTTTTCCAAAATCAGTTTGAGTTGAAGTCTACCATCAATCCATCAATACATAGAGAAACACACACACAAACACTAAATTAGGGTTAAAGAATGGAAAATTTGTGGAGGGGGAGGTGAATGGGACATCTGATAAAGAGTCATTTTTAATATATTATTACTGTAACTCAAGTGTGAAAAAGGTGATTTCTAATAAGCACCTTTTCTTTCTGACACGATTAATGGTTTTCAAAGCATCATCATCTCTGTTTCTTTTACCCTGTTATCAACCTTGAATGTCAAAGACACTCATGATTGCCTAAGATTATAAGCTGGTAAGTGACTGACAGCTGAGTTCTTCTACCTCTCAGTACAAACTGTATGTTTTAGCCATGCGGGGTCCTTTACATAAAATAAGAGAGTAGCTTGTTCAAGATGAACATTTGTTCATTTTGTTGTGTTTTTGTTCTTCATGTTGCCTGTAACTAAATGCTTCAATTACCCTAATGGAGAGAAAGATACATATTTTCCAAAGATAAGTCCTTAGTAACTTCCACAAAGGTATCACTGATGGTCGTAATATTCAGCTTATCTGTAGTCTCCTCATTGCCTTAAATAAGAGTGATGTCCTTGGAAAGATAATGATATTTTTAAATGCTTTCCACCTCTATGAACATGTACAAGTCTATGTGTGACTACAGATGGTAGCCTGTGCTCAGATGTACCTGTTGTTGGGGTTTCTATGGAAATAGAGAAACTTACCTTTTTTTTTTTTTTTTAATGCACTTAGAGAGGTGTGTAGAATTTTTTTTTAAATGTGAAAATTCTTAATGTATGTCTCTTTTTCCCCTTGGAAAAAAAAAGAAGTTATGCTCATGTTTCAGTGAATAGCAATAATAGTAAGGAACTTTTAAAAAAATATTCTTAAGTCAGACAGATAAAAATTATATCTGAATTTAAGAAATACTCTTGTTGTTGCTGTTCAGTCTCTCAGTTGTGTCCAACTCTTTGCAACCCCATGGACTGCAGCACACCAGGCTTCCCTGTCCTTCACCAATTCCTGGAGCTTGCACAAATTCATGTCCATTGAACTGGTGATGCGATCCAACCATTTCATCCTTGGTCCTCCTGCCTTCAGTCTTTCCCAGCTTCAGGGTCTCTTCCAATGAATTGACTCCTCATATCAAATGGCCAAAGTATTGGAGCTTCAGCTTCAGCATCAGTCCTTCCAATGCATATTCAGGATTGATTTCCTTTAGGATGGACTGGTTTGATCTCCTTGTAGTCCAAGGGACTCTCAAGTCTTTTCTGACACCACGGTTCAAAAGCATCAGTTCTTCAGCATTCAGCCTTCTGAACTCTGATTTATTACAGATATTTTCACAGTGTATGTTTGGTAACATAAATTTTAACCAATTTCTCACATAATATTCTTCTTTAGGAAAATTTTTGTGTGGTTTGTTTCATTTTATAAGAACTTTTTAAAAAACTTTCTAGTATTTGTTTGTATTAATTGGACCCTTAAGAAAGTCATAATATGACATGAATTCTTAACAAATATCTATCACTTATTAATCACATTCAGCATTTAATCAAAACTGGCCTTAAAAAAAGAAGATAGAAAGAATATCATATGTTGACATATATGTTTATATAAAGGACAATAAGAAACCCCAAGAGCCAATTTTTGGAAGTGATCAAAATCACAGAAAGGTGACCTGAGAAACATGAGTGAAACTCCAGACCCCTTTGCTGTAGTGGTGATTGTCAATATAATGTCACAGATAAGAGCAACTTGACCTCCAGTTTCAGTCCACTACGTAAAATGTATACAACAGATAGTCATAAGAAGCTTCCAGCCAAGACAGAGTAACAAGGACTGGATTTACTATTTCACCTGAAACAACCATCAAGTCTGACAAAACATTTGAAATAAATGGTCTTCATGACACTGGACATCAGGTGACCCTGGAATCAGTATTAAGACAACAAAGGAGATAAAATAAAATCATAAAATATACTAAACTATTTCAAAAGACATCAAAAAAAGAAGGAAAAGCAACAAAGTTAGTTGAGACAAATAAATAATAAACAAGATCATAAATTTAAACCTAACCATGTCAATAATCATAGTAAAGGTAAATGATCTAAACATTCCAATTAAACATACAAGCTGTTAGATCAGTTGAAAAAGCAAGACTTAACTAAATAATGCTTACCTTGTGACCCAGTCATTTCACTTCTAGGTGTTTTCTCAAGAGAATTGAAACCATATGTCCACACAAAGGCTTGCATTAAAAAATGTTTATACAAGCTTTATTTGTAACAAACAAAAACTAGAAGCAACACAAATGTCCATCAAGTAAGTGGATAAACAAATTATGGTGTACCCATAAAATGTACTTGCTGCAGTGTAATAAAAAGGAATAAGTTACTGATATACAGTATAATGTATGTGTGTGTGTGAGTATGTGTGTGTGTGTGTGTGTGTGTGTGTGTGTGTGTTAGTCGCTTAGTCATTTCTGACTCTTTGCGACACCATGGACTATAGCCAGCCAGGCTCTTTTGTCCATGGGATTCTCCAGGCAAGCAAACTGGAGTGGATTGCCATTTTCTTCTCCAAGTATAATTTGTGCTGATTTCAAAATACTACTTTGAGTGAAAAAAGCCAAACTATTTACAAAATGGTATCTATGATATGATTACACTTGAAATTCTAGAAAATGTGTACTAAAATATGGTAACAGCACACAGAAGTGGTTGGCTAGGGATGTGCTGAGGGGATGCTGGTCTCAAGGAAGTAAATGAGGGAGGGATTAGAAAGGAGCATGAGGGAACTTTCAGCATAATCAATATATTCAGCACCTTGATTACACTAGTGGTTTCTCAGATGTATATACATGTCAAAGTATATTAAATTATATACTTTGGATACGTACAGTTTATTGTATGTCATTATACCTTAATGAAGCTGTTTAAAAAAATCTCTATGACCTTTCTAAACCTTGAGTTTACTCATACATGGTGGTAAAAATTCTGTCAACTTTTACAAGGCTATTGCATCGATTAATTGGAATACTTCTCTGTCAGGGGCTTAATGTACTACCTAGCACAAGAGAAAGCTTCAGTGAAACTTCAAGCTTCTTTGCAGAGGACCCGGTGGTATATAGACTCTTTCCTTCAACCCCTACTGACAGTAGACAGGCCAGTTCAAACCATGAACGTTGATCACATGCCATGCAAGTCATCATGACAGCACCTCTCTGAGTTTGTTGGCAAGAAATTAATCTTCTAGTATTACTGGGTTGTTTGATGCTTGGCTGTAATAAATTAACTCTTCTATGTTATCCCTGCCCTGAGATCTGTCTATGAGCGCCAAAATGATTTTATACCAAGATTTCTGATGGACACAGTATGATATAGGAGTAGGATGCAGTGGGAGAAAGCTGCAACTGGAATAATTTTGATAGGTGTTTCAGTATTTCAAAACTGAAGTGTCAGAATTCATCAAAGACCCTAGTCTTTTCGTGACTATTTTTATATACATAGAGCATATACCTTTGTGACAGACTGTTGTGGTCTGAATTGTGTCTCTCAAAATTCATAGGTTAAGATTTTAATACCTGTACCTCAGAATTCAAGCATATTCAGAGACTAAGTAATTATATTAAAATGAGGTCATTAGGGTATCCTTATAAGAAGAGATTGGATAGAGACACCCACCAAGAGATACACAGGAGAAGATGGTCATCTATAATTCAGGAAGAGAGGACTAAGACAAAACTAACCTTAATAACAACTTGATCACAGATTTCTAGCTCCAGAACTAGAGAAGATAAATATCTGTTGTTTAAGCTATGTGGTTTATGATATGTCATTATAGCAGCCCTAGCAAACAAATACATAGGCCAATTTTACTGCTCCAACAATTTCTCTCTCCTATTAGTACCACCATATTCTCTCAGGCTCAGTCAGGTAATAATTTTGCTTGGGAGTACTCATCATGTCTATACATGTAGACATGCAAGCTGTCCTCAGAATTCCTCAGTCTGCTCTATGTCTCTGTATTTGTGATTTTTCCTTTTCTAATGCCTTTCTGACTTTGCCTGCTGCTAATTGTTTTTCTTGCAAATGTTATTCATTCTTTGGCCTTGTACCACACTCATATTAGGAGCACAGAGTTTTCAGGAATCTTCCTCCTCTTTTCTGACAAGTGATCATTCTGGCTTACACACTGGAATATTTTCCTCCCACTCATTAAGCTTAAGAATGTTAAATTCGTGTCATAATGATGTACAAAGCTTCCTTGCAAACAGTCAAGCAAGTTGAAATGAAACATATGAGATGCTCTTAATACTTTTTTCTTGAAAAGTGGGAATATTACCTGCCTCTTTACTTAATTAACAATTCAAAGATATGTTTTGGTGTTGACCTTCGTTTAATATTCATTGAAAGCAAAACTTAATAACTGAACTGAAAACTGAAAATAATTGATATGATGGCTTCTTCTTTGACCCTGAACTAAAGCTTCCCAAACAGCTATAACTTAAGAAGTTTCTAAAAGAAAAAAAAAGAGAGAGGAAGAAGGAAGAAATAGAGTGAATTTAGTGATTAAAATAGTTTTCCCCTTCTCAATCATTTTCTGTATCTTTGTTTATAACAAAGCCTTTAAAGTTTTTTGTCTGCTGCATTTGATTAATATATTAAGAACTGGCACTGTTGGTTACATTAATGACTCACCATGATTCACCATCCTCTTGCATTAGAATTATTTAGTGTGATTGGTGAAAATGCAAAAGTTCTGGGCCCATTCCAAACCCACTGAATGCGAATCTTGAAGGAGATAAGCCTTGGGAATCTGTATTTTTATCATGCTTCCATACCCTTTTTTTGTTTTTCAGTCTGGGAACCACTTTCTTAAGTTCTGTGATGGCAGAGGAGAAGTGATGGTGATAACACTCCCTAACAATTTAAAGAGGAAGGTCACAAAAAAACAGTAGAGGGTTCCCTATAAAATAAAATAAAATTTAAAAAAAAAAAAAAAAAACAGTAGAGCTCAAGGAAAATGGCAGCAAATAGAAGAGGTGAGTGCACTGGTATTCTGTGGACATTACTGTGAACACAGAAAGCAGGGAGAGGCTGGAAATAACTTCTTGTTACAAATAAAAGGACTACTTCAGAATATGTTGTTAATCCTTCAAAGTTATCAAGAGATCAACATCTTTATGAATCAAGTTCAATATACCTATTTATAATTGAGTTTTATGATATTTAACAGTGATTCTTGAGAATATTTTAGGCCACTATACGAGGTTGATTTTTTCCTTTTAAATCAACAACTAGAATACAATGATTGCATGAAATACTTTGAGCAAATACAAACTTGGGTTTTCTGATTTTTTTTTTCAAAAAAAAGAGAGCTTTATCAGCAGGGATTTTAGAAATTACAAAGACATTTTCAGTGAAGAACAACACAAAGTTAGGAGCTAATTATTGTCTTCTTTGAAAAACGTTAGGCCTCCCACCGATAAATCATATACTAACTAGGTCAGCATGTGCTAGTTCAGTTATATGGTTCTCTGACTCCTCTGTCCACTCTGTAAGTCATTATTAGGATTATTGCTTAGCAATTCTTAGAACAATTTTCACATATCCAGTATTATATAATTTAAAACATTTTGGGCTTCCTTGGTGGCTCAGCAGTTAAGAATCCACCGGCAATGCAGAAGCTGCAGGTTCAGTGACTGGATAATGAAGATCCCCTGGAGAAGGAAATGGCAATCCACTCCAGTATTCTTGACCAGGAAATCCCATGGACAGAGGAGCCTGGCAGACTGCAGTCCACGGGGTCGCAAAAGAGTCAGACATGACTTAGCAATTAAAAGAAAACAAGCTACCTTGTTCTTCATGGACCCAAACATCAATTTAGCATACATTTCCTGATCTAAGTTACTACCCTACAAATCTTTAGGTCCATACCTTACTTGCCAGTTTCTTTATCCATGAAAGAGGCTTGAGGATATTCCTAACTGCTCAAAGACTTCTCTGATATCAGTTAACTGCCTGGATTTCTAACAGCCTCATGTTTCTGAAATGCTTAAGAATCTATCCCACCATCCTCTGAATAGAACTTCATGCTTCAGTCACTATTGAGACCTGTGATACCTTCTACAGCTGTTATTCAGATGTCTGTATTAGTCAGGGTTTTCCAGAGAAACAGAATCAGTGATTGACACACACACACACACACACACACACACACACACACACATATATATATACACATACACACATATAATACAAAGACAGAGACAAAGAGATTTATTATAGTCACTCTTGTGATTATGAAGTCTAATGAGTCCAAAATCTCCACTGGGGGCTGGTAGGCTCAAGACCCCTTGGAGCAAACAGCACACATGAAATTCCAAGGTCAGTAGCCTGGAGATCCAGGAGGGCTGATAGTGTAGTTCCATTCTGAAGACAGTTTGCTGGACAATTCCCTCTTACTTGAGGCCAGTCTTCTTGTTCTGTTTGAACCTACAACTTATTGGATAAGGCTCACCCATTTTATGGAGGGCAATCTGCTTACTAGAAGTTTACCAATTTAAAGGTTAATCTCATCCAAAAATACATTAGTTTATAGGATCAAGTTAACACAGAAAATTAACCATGACAATGCCCCATGCCCCAGCCACTAGTCTGCCCATTTGACTGGACTTCATCTTCCAATATATGATAGGTTCATTCCCACTCCCAACATCTGTCTCTTACTAAAAGAAGGTTGAGTGACCATTCCTAAATACTCCCAGTCTACCATTCTGCTCTAGGGAGCCTAATTATGTCAAATTATGTGGCAACTGGAACATGGTTTAAGTGTGCAGTTTTAGGTACATTTCTGATTGTCACAAATGGTATTCAGTGGGTAGAGATTGGGGGTGGTACAAACACGCTAGAATGTGCAGGACAGTCCCCACAACAGTAAACTATCTTCAGTCCCAAATGTCAATAGTGTAGAAGCTGAAAAATGGAGAGAAACTATAATATTCAAGCTGGAACTTAAAGAATTGGTAAGGTTCAAATTGCACAGATGGAAAATTTCTATTCCAGTCAAAGAAACTGCCATAAAACAGACAAGGGATAACAAAATATGGAGGTCTTTTAGAGAACTGTGAATATCAAATCTTTAAGTGGAGAAATAATGAAATATGATAATTTCAGAAAGGTGGGTGGTTAGGGATTAGAGCAGTCCCTCTGAAATTTTAGCACATTAGAATAACCTGGAATTTGACAGCACACACTGGAACCCATCCCCAGAAATTTCTGATTCTGTGTGATTGAAATGAGTTCTGGGAATCTGAATTTCTAACAAATATCGAGGTGGTGCTGGTGCTCCTGGTCTGTGAGCCACATTTTTCAGAACCGGTTTTCAGAGAGTTAGAGATGCCTGAAAAGATGTCAGGAATTCAAATTCTAGGCAAAAAGAGGGCCATTAATAGGAACAGTTCTTTATGAAGATTACTCAAATAGCAACAGATAGGACATTGGATTAGACAGAGAATCTGTACAGAGAAAAAACCAATTGAAGGTCCTGCCAGGAGTCACTGAAAGGCTTGAATCCTCTGCATCAGTGATTTGGGAAGCCTGGGAAACCTGGAGCAATGTGCCTCTGCATAATTCTCTCTTGACCCCAGCTGTGTAATTATGGTTTGCCTGGAGTTTAGTCTTAGCCAGTTATGCACGAGGCTTGGTTCTTTGTAATGAATCTCCTGGGATAAAGCATAAGCTGACAGTGTTCAGACAGGCTGCCTGGGCTGCACTTTATAAGTGGGATTGAGGTCACAAAAGCTAGGTGACAGGGCAAGGAGAAGCTCCCTTAGATAACCAAATCATTTAAAATTACATTTCTTTCTGGGTCAAAAAGAAATAAAAAAGGAGCAGAGATGTTGCTTCTGCTCTTGCCTCATCCAGTTTCCCAAATTATACTTAAGGGGCTTGGATAAAATCCATACATCAGAAAGCCTTTATGCAATAATGCAAAATTTAAAGGGCATGTCAAACAGATGATCTGTTTTGAAATCACACATATGATATCTCTGAATTCTAGCAATCAGAGGGGCTCAGTCTGAACTGATTAGAATGCTTTTCCAAACCCAGTTTTCTCTTCTTGGCTGAAAAGTGTTACTTGCTTTATCTATAATGCTTGGTACCATCAGCCCTAGGGGAAAGGAAAAAAAAATTTCTAAGCAACTAATCTGAACCTCCTGAGACTAAGGAGCTCTTACCAAGAAGCAGAAATCCTGCACACAGGCCAGCTGGAGGATGTTCCCCCTCCTGAGGGTCCCTGCTGCCTGAGGGCTTCTAAACACAAATAGAAACTGGAAAAAAATCAGAGGAATGGAACACACATCTAACATGTGTGTTCCATCATTCATTTCCAGGCTTTTTACCCTCATTCCAATAAAACAACTCTTTTATAACTAGTGATGAGGCTAGCATCTTCTAACCAGAATAACCCTACTCTTGATCACTTTTTCCTCTTCAGAAATTTTATGAACTGTAACCCCTCTTTTAAAGTATTTTTTTCCTTCCTTTTGCCAGCTGCTCAGCCTCACCCCACACTGCTGGGAGATACTCACTTTATACTCTGACAGTTACTGTGAATACATTGATAAACAGAATACTAACTTTTTAATATATATATAATTTTAAAGTCTTGGCCTTGAATTTCAAGAAGGGGGAAAAATGAAGGAACAAAGGAAGCAATGAGGCAGGAAGAAAGAAAGGGAGTCAAGGAGAAAGACAATTAAAACTGCAATGTAGCAAAATCACATTTGTCCAAAACCCTTCAGTGACATTTACCAGGGATAATTGTTACCATTGCTGATTGTAGGGCCCCAGCCCTAGAAACTCGGATGCGGTAGGTCTGAAGAGGTCTCTAGTATGTGCATTTCTAATAATCTCCCCAGACAGCTCTGGTGTTGGTAGTATAGGAAAACATCACCTTTAGAAGCTTTGCAGGTTTAGATTGTCCCTAACAAACACTGTAAACAGCCAGTGCTTATTGTTAAGATTTGCCAGCTTAGGGGAGGGAGGGATGACAAACAGCAGCTGCTTAGATTTAAAATGTCCTGGGGAATCAGCACAGGTGGTGGAATATTTACCAAACTTCTCCTGAGGCTTCAAGCAGAAGATGCCCATCTGCCACAGGCCCCCAGGCAGACCATTTCTCTGTCCGCGGCTTTCTCAGATGCCTCCCCACTTTCTTATGTAAAGCCTTTTGTTATAGACTAAATTGTATCCCTCCCACCAAAATTCATCTTAAAGCTCTAATCCCCTATATTTGATGTGCAGGATGTGCAAAGGAGTAATAAAGTTGTGTGTTAAGTTGCTTCAATCATGTTCAATTCTTTGCGACCCCATGGACTATAGCCCATGAAACACCTCTGTCCATGGGATTTTCCAGGCAAGAATACTAGAGTGGGTCACCATTTCCAACTCCAGGGATCTTCCTGACCCAGGGATTGAACCGGTGTCTCTTGTGTCTCCTGCATTGGCAGGCGGGTTTTTATTACTGGCACCACCTCAGAAGTGAGGTCATAAGAGTGGAAACTTGTTTCTATAGGGTTGGCATACTGATAAGAAAAGGAAGACACACCAGAGATCTTTCTCTCCCTACAAGAGTGCAGAGGAAAAGATGTATGAGGACACAGTGAGTCTGCAGCCATCTGTAACTCAAGGAGAAGAGGCATCGCCAGACACCAACACTTGCCCACACCTTCATCTTGACTTTCAGCCTCTCAAATAATTCAGTTCAGTCTCTCAGTCATGTCCAGCTCTTTACAACCCCATGGACTTCATCACGCCAGGCTTCCCTGTCCATCACCAACTGCCAGAGCTTGCAGTTGGACAAGCTCATGTCCATTGAGCCAGTGATGCCATCCAACCATCTCATCCTCTGTCAGCCCCTTCTCCTCCTGTCTTTAATATTTCCCAGCATCAGGGTCTTTTCCAATGAGTCAGTTCTCCCCATCAGGTGGCCAAAGTATTGGAATTTCAGCTTCAGCATCAGTGCTTCCAGTGAATATTCAGGACTGATTTCCTTTAGGATTGACTGGTTTGATTTCCTTGCAGTCCAAGGGACTCTTAAGAGTCTTCTCCAACACCACAGTTCAAAAGCATCAATTCTTTGGCACTCACCTTTCTTTTTGGTCCAACTTTCATGTCCATAAATGACTACTCAAAAAATCATAGCTTTGACTAGACAGACCTTTGTGAGCAAAGTAAAGTCCCTGCTTTTTAATACGCCATCTAGAATAGTAAGAAAATTAATTCCTGTTTTTAAGCCCCTCTATCTATGGTATTTTGTTATAGCAGCCCAACTGAAACTGTTTACCACAGATTGGGTCTTGAACCCATGTGCTGGGACTCAACCCCAGCCAAAACCTTGCCTGGAACTCAAACCCACGTGGCTGAGACTCAAACCCAGCCAAAACCCATGGTACCTGGTTTCAAGACCTAATGAAGCTCTGGTTCTTGATGTCTCATCACAGAAAGAATTCAGTAAGAGACAAAGTGATAGGTAAGAAGTAGATTTATTCAGATTCAGAGAGAAGCACACTCCACAGACAGAGTGTGGGCCATTGCAGAGGGTGAGTGCAGCTTTAAAAAGTGGTGTGTTTAGTTTTTATAGGCTGGGTAATTTCTTATGCTATTTAGTGGGAGGATTATTCCAACTATTTTTGGGAAGGGGTGAAGATTTCCAGAATTTTGGCCACCTCCCACTCCGTGGTCTTTTAACAGCGCCTTGGAACTGTCATGGTACTTCTGGGAGTGTCATTTCACTTGCTGACTGAGGATCAAGGTCTAGTCTTATCTGCCATCTTGGTCCCATTTGATTCTAATTGGTTTATGTTGTGTCCTTGGGCTATGTCATTCTTTCAAAAGTTGTGCTCTGCCCCTTTCCCTCCTGTTACACAACTAGAATAACCTTTCTTCACAGCTCATTTAGGTATTCCTCAGAGAAGAGACCCTTCTCCCAAGTACTAAAGCCCTAATGTTGCTTCACTTCTCAGGTTTCAGGGGAATTCAGGTTCCAGAAAAGCTGTAGGATAGATTCAAGAAGCCAGTGTCACTTGGACCTGGGGATAGGGAGGTGCTGAGCACTAAGAGCGCCCCGCCGGCTGCGTCGCGCACTAAGAGCACGGCCGAGACGAGCTACCCCACGACCGAGGAAGGACGGCGGTGAGGGCCAGTGGACTAAGCACGGCCGAGAAGAGCTACCCCACGACCGAGGTCAGGAAGGGCGGCGGTGAGGAGAGACCCCTCGTCCAAGGTAAGGTGCGATGGCTGTGCTTCGCTGGCCGGGAGCAGCCAGGAGCAGACTGGATGAGATACCCCACGCCCAAGGTAAGAGAAACCCAAGTAAGACAGTAGGTCTTGAAAGAGGGCATCAGAGGGCAAATACACTAAAACCATTCTCACAGATAACTAGTCAATCTAATCACACAAGGACCACACCCTTGTCTAACTCAATGAGATTAAGCCATGCCCGAGGGGCAACCTGGGATGGGCGGGTCATGGTGGAGAGATATGACAGGGTGTGGTCCGCTGGAGAAGGGAATGGCAAACCACTTCAGTATTCTTGCCTTGAGAACCCCATGAACAGTATGAAAAGACAAAATGATAGGATACTGAAAGAGAAACTCCCCAGGTCAGTAGGGGCCCAATATGCTACTGGAGATCAGTGCAGAAATAACTCCAGAAAGAATGAAAGGATGGAGCCAAAATAAAAAGAATACCCAGCTGTGGATGTGTCTGGTGATAGAAGCAAAGTCCGATGCTGTAAAGAGCAATACTGCATAGGAACCTGGAATGTCAGGTCCATGAATCAAGGCAAATTGGAAGTGGTCAAACAAGAGATGGCAAGAGTGAATGTTGACATTCTAGGAATTAGCGAACTAAAATGGACTGGAATGGGTGAATTTAACTCGGATGACCATTATATCTACTACTGTGGGCAGGAATCCTTCAGAAGAAATGGAGTGGCCATCATGGTCAACAAAAGAGTCAGAAATGCAGTACTTGGATGCAATCTCAAAAATGACAGAATGATTTCTGTTCGTTTCCAAGGCAAACCATTCAATGTCACAGTAATCCAAATCTATGCCCCAACCAGTAACGCCGAAGAAGCTGAAGTTGAAAGGTTCTATGAAGACCTACAAGACCTTTTAGAACTAACACCCCAAAAAGATGTCCTTTTCATTATAGGGGACTGGAATGCAAAAGTAGGAAGTCAAGAAACACCTGGAGTAACAGGCAAATTTGGCCTTGGAATACGGAATGAAGCAGGGCAAAGACTAATAGAGTTTTGCCAAGAAAATTCACTGGTCATAGCAAATACCCTCTTCCAACAACACAAGAGAAGACTTTATACATGGACATCACCAGATGGTCAACACCGAAATCAGATCGATTATATTCTTTGCAGCCAAAGATGGAGAAGCTCTATCCAGTCAGCAAAAACAAGACCAGGAGCTGACTGTGGCTCAGACCATGAACTCCTTATTGCCAAATTCAGACTGAAATTGAAGAAAGTAGGGAAAACCACTAGACCATTCAGGTATGATCTAAATCAAATCCCTTATGATTATACAGTGGAAGTGAGAAATAGATTTAAGGGCCTAGATCTGATAGATAGAGTGCCTGATGAACTATGGAATGAGGTTCGTGACATTGTACAGGAGACAGGGATCAAGACCATCCCCAAGAAAAAGAAATGCAGAAAAGCAAAATGGCTGTCTGGGGAGGCCTTGCAAACAGCTGCAAAAAGAAGAGAAGCGAAAAGCAAAGGAGAAAAGGAAAGATATAAACATCTGAATGCAGAGTTCCAAAGAATAGCAAGAAGAGATAAGAAAGCCTTCTTCAGTGATCAATGCAAAGAAATAGAGGAAAACAACAGAATGGGAAAGACCAGAGATCTCTTCAAGAAAATTAGAGATACCAAGGGAACATTTCATGCAAAGACGGGCTCGATAAAGGACAGAAATGGTATGGACCTAATGGAAGCAGAAGATATTAAGAAGAGGTGGCAAGAATACACAGAAGAACTGTACAAAAAAGAGCTTCACGACCCAGATAATCATGATGGTGTGATCACTGACCTAGAGCCAGACATCCTGGAATGTGAAGTCAAGTGGGCCTTAGAAAGCATCACTAGGAACAAAGCTAGTGGAGGTGATGGAATTCCAGTGGAGCTATTCCAAATCCTGAAAGATGATGCTGTGAAAGTGCTTCACTCAATATGCCAGCAAATTTGGAAAACTCGGCAGTGGCCACAAGATTGGAAAAGGTCAGTTTTCATCCCAATCCCAAAGAAAGGCAATGCCAAAGAGTGCTCAAACTACCGCACAATTGCACTCATCTCGCACGCTAGTAAAGTAATGCTCAAAATTCTGCAAGCCAGGCTTCACTCAAGTTATACATGAGTTATAAACATGAATATACTGTCTCTGCTTCTAATCTGATTGGCTTTATCACATTGTTTGTACAAGAAAATACATTCCATAATCCAGGTGATTGAGTTTTAGCTAACTTTTCCAAGTTGGTTCTTTTCCTGGTGATGGCACACTCAGGAGTTCTGGAATAGTGCTGATTAGAACATTACATTGCTTTTTCCTTACGAATATCTTCACACTTATCAAAGCCAGGATATATAGTTGTTATATCTGTGATAGTTCTGTTCACTCAGATAAATGCTGTGTGCCCAGTATATGCCAGACAAGGTTCCAGATACAGAAAAGCAAGCATGAATAAGACAAAGAGACAAATGAAACTAAGGAAACACATATTAATCAGGTGTTATTAAACGCTGCAAAGAGAAAGTATGAGAAGGAGTATGAGGAAGGGTCTTAGTTTATAAGGGGGTGGTCCAAGAAAGCCTCTCTGATACCCAACATAACAACAGAGACATGAAGGAAGTCAGATGTCCAGCCATTTGTGTCTCTGAGCAAATATCACTTCACAAAGAGGGAGAAGCCCATGAAAAACTGCCTCAGCAGGACTATGAATGGTATTTTTTTTAATAACAAGGAAGACCATGTAATTGGAATAGGGTAAAAAGATGCATCTCCCTAAAGTCCTGGAAATGGCTAAGAATTAATCACGCAAGTTCTTCTAGGACATTGTGATGTCTTTACTCTGAGTTAGATGAAAAGTCATTGGAGGGAGGAAAGCCAAAAAGCCATGTGACTTATATTCTTAAATAATCTCTATCTTTTATGAGGAGAGTGTGGTCTGCTAGGGTCAAGAATGAGAGAGATCAAATACAAGGCTACTGTATTATTGATAGATGACAGTTATTGATTTAGACTAGAATGATGGGGATTGGTCAGCAACCAATTTAAATTTAAAAGGTAGAAACCACAATCTTTGCTAATGATTGTATTGTCAGATAAAGGGGAAAAATAAAACAGTGGGAATTTCGTAACTTTAGTAGGCTTATCTAGATTTAACCACTTAAATAAGTGAACATATCTGTCTATTACAATCTGCAAAAATTACAAAACATTAACAATCAGTTCAGTTTAGTTCAGTCGCTCAGTCGTGTCCGACTCTTTGCAACTCCATGAATTGCAGCATGCCAGGCCTCCCTATCCGTCACCAACCCCTGGAGTTCACTCAAACTCATATCCATCAAGTTGGTGATGCCATCCAGCCATCTCATCCTCTGTTGTCCCCTTTTCCTCCTGCCTGCAATCCCTCCCAGCATCAGAGTCTTTTCCAATGAGTCAACTCTTCTCATCAAGTGGCCAAAGTACTGGAGTTTCAGCTTTAGCATCATTCCTTCCAAAGAAAATCCAGGGCTGTTCTCCTTCAGAATAGACTGATTGGACCTCCTTGCAGTCCAAGGGACTCTCAAGAGTCTTCTCCAACACCGCAGTTCAAAAGCATCAATTCTTCGGTGCTCAGCTTTCTTCACAGTCCAACTCTCACATCCATACATGACCACTGGAAAAACCATAGCCTTGACTAGACGGACCTTTGTTGGCAAAGTAATGTCTCTGCTTTTGAATATGCTATCTAGGTTGGTCATAACTTTCCTTCCGAGATACTTTAAATGTGTTTAGCCCCCTAGCCAACATCAGTTACCCTTCAGGAAACTGATACTAAAGGGAACACTGTACCTCTCACAATAATCTATCATAAACACTGAAAAAGGCATCTGGTATCTAGAGTCAGAAAAATAATTTCTGAAGCTTTTAGAATAATGAGAAATTTGAATTTGTATTAAAAATATACTACTTGTAGTATGTCCGTCTTAGCAAAAAATTTAGCTGGTTTATCAAAAAAGGTTGAGAAAGTAACTATTTGGTCAGTAAAGATCAGCCTGTATTTATTAAAATGAATCATGGCAGATGAAAATATTTATGTTTAAAATTTTTTAATGTACTAAAATAAATTCTAATGCTTAAAAATTTTTCTATCAAAGGAAAGCAATAGATAAAAAAAAAAAAAAAAAAAATTTTTGCATTTATGCAATGTAGGAAAGACCACGGACTGTGTAGTATTCTCAAGACTTTTAAGTGGATGTGCAAGTTTATGAAAAGAGTTTACTGCTAGAGTACTGTCAATTAGAAGAAGTTGTTTAATGACTTGATTATAAATTTCCTCTCAGCCCTGTTTGGATTAAAGTTTTTATCAACAAAGATACAGAGGTCCTCTTTCACATATTTAAGAATAATTAAAAGGGGAAGAGATAGCAAAAGCATAGTTTTCCAGGAAGGATTTCCATAGTATCTCAACAAAATAGGATAATGGATAGAATCTAACCAGGTATAATTTAATAATGATGATTTGTAAACGTTTGCACAAATAGGCAATTACACTCTTATAAGATGCAGGAGATGTAATGTCCGAAAAGCAAGCACAAAAATGTCTTGGGACTTTGACATAAGTTCCACATGAGTCAGCAGAATGCTCTGAACTGAACATCTCAAAAGAAACTATTGCATTCAATCTTGGGTTCCAACAAGTTAAAAAGCATTAGTAAGAGAGTGACCAGGATAATCTAAGCTCAGTGGGAAAAAACATATGAAGAAAACCTTAAAGAAAAAGCACTGAGGCTACTTCATCTGCAGAGAAATGTGTGTTCATCAGTTATAATGCCCTTGGGTGCAAGGAACAGCTCCAAATCAAGTTGGTGTGAAAAATAAGAAATTGTATTTTATGTAATAAAAGGTCCAAAATTATGGCACCCCACTCCAGTACTCTTGCCTAGAAAATCCCATGGATGGAGGAGCCTGGAAGGCTGCAGTCCATGGGGTTGCTGAGGGTCAGACATGACTGAGTGACTTCACTTTCACTTTCACATAGTAATGACAGATCGAGGCATCAAGCTCAGAGAATACATCCAAGAGTAATATATCTTCCTGCTCCTGCTGCTGCTAAGTCACTTCAGTCATGTCCGACTCTGTGTGACCCCATAGACAGCAGCCACCAGGCTCCCCCATCCCTGGGATTCTCCAGGCAAGAACACTGGAGTGGGTTGCCATTTCCTTCTCCAATGCATGGAAGTGAAAAGTCAAAGTGAAGTCACTCAGTCGTGTCTGACTCTTTGCGACCCCATGGACTGCAGCCTACCAGGCTCCTCCATCCATGGGATTTTCCAGGCAAAGTACTGGAGTGGGGTGCCATTGCCTTCTCCAATACGTCTTCCTAATACTCACTAAAAAGAGGAAAGAGAGAAAGAAAACTTTTCTAGAAGACTTCTCTTTTGATTGCATAGGTCAAAATTATATCTCATTACCATTCCCTGGTGGCTCAGATGGTAAAGAACCCACCTGCAATGCAGTAGGCCTGGGTCCAATCCCTGAGCTGGGAAGATCCCCTGGAGAAGGGCATGCCAATTCTTGCCTGGAGAATCACCATGGACAGAGGAGCTTGGTGGGCGACAGTCCATGGGGTTGCAAAGAGTCCAGCACAACTGAGCAACTAAGCAGAGCACAGCCATTCCTTGACACATCACCCTCAAAGGAATGGGATTAGTCCCACACTAACCAGGGCTCCTGAGAACCACGAAAGGTCGTGTTCCTCTGAGACATGATGATGTATGAGGAAGGGAGTAGGGACTTGAGCAAAATCGAGAGTTCTATTAGAAAGGATACCAACCAGTTCTACCATGCAATGTCCTAGGGAAAACTTAACAGTAGCTTTCAATTATTTAAGGGTTGCCATATGGAAATACACCCTGTGGCTCAAAAGAAGGGAATCCAAGATTAATGCCTGGAAGTTAAAGATGAATATATAGCAAACCAGTAATAAATTGAATTTGCAGCATAATGAATGATTCCCTCACTCTCCGTGTATCCACTAGAGGGAAAGAACTAGACTAGCTGTCCTCTGTAAAGTCTTCCAACCAAAGCCCAGCTTACAATTCCACAGGTTTTGTCATGCATGAAAGCAAAGCCAACAAGTCAGGTAGAGAGTGAAACTTTCGGGCATTGTCTATCTGCAAAATAATGCCAAGTTCTCTGGAACTGAGGCAACTCATTAAATAAAGATACCCTATATTTGCAAGCTGAATGGAGAACTGCACAAGGATGCCATGTGTACTAGTTAGCATGACAGTGATTCCAATGTTACTAAAGATTTATCTGGTTGAATTTAGTAACCAAAGTTGGAAAGAATAGAAGAGTGTTTTCAAAGTAATTACTTTAATGCTATTTATAGTTTGCAAAGCACTTTTCCATCTTTAAAACAGGCATTATGATTATTCTCAGTTTATAGTGAAGATATTGAGGACCAGAATCTTCAACACCATCAGGCAGGTCTGCCTGATTCCAAACAAGTGCAGTGAAAATAGAAATTCTTCTTCCTCCTATTTCTCCTTTTCCCCCTACTCCTTTTTTCTTCTACTACTGAGTTGGCAAACCCTTCTCGGGTAGATACAATGAAATATTTTTATAATAATAATACTTATTTCTTAAATCCATATACTCTTTTTTTTTTATCAAGAATCTCTTTTATTGATTATCAGAAACATTACAAACATCTAATATGAACAAATTGTAACATGACAGTATTTAGTTTGAACAATTAATACATTTCAGATATAATATTATACATATTTCAATGTTATTCTCCCCAATCATCCCACCCTCTCCCGGTCCCAGAGTCCAAAAGTCTGGTCTATACATCAGTGTCTCTTTTGCTGTCTCGTAAATAGGGTTAAGCAAAATTCTATCCTTCCCATATTGTTCATTGAGGACTCTTATGCTTTTCCATATACCCAGAGAGGCTTCACAGGTGGTAAGGAACACCCCTGCCAGTGCAGGAGGCATGAGAGATGCAAGTTCGATCCCTGGGTCTGAAAGATCCTCTGGAGGAGGGCATGGCAACCCACTCCAGTATTCTTGCCTGGAGAATCCCATGGACAGAGGAGCCTGGCGGACTCTAGTCCATAAAGTCACAAATAGTTAGACACACTGAAGTAACCTAGCAGGCACATGAACCCAGAAGTTATTTAAATACTGTAACAATGACTTCTTTCCATCATTTGATCCACATTTATGTTCTAATTATGGCTTTGCTTCTAGAAGAATGGATTAGATGTCAGCTTCAGTTTGAGTTGGATTGAATGTATTTTGGTACCAGCTTTGCATTTACTCTTAGACCCTTCCATGATAACCCAGTGTTGAATTAACATATAAATAATAACTTTTTATATAACCTTCATCAAATATTCTTATTTGATGAAGAATAAGAATTCTTATTTAAACTTAAATTTATTAGTAATATATCTGCTGTCATATACACGATGAATCTTTTCAATTTCCTTTTCTTTATGTAAGTATTACATATATCCAAGTAAATCTTAGTGCCACGTTACTAAAACAATGCTGAAGGACAGAGAAGTAAAATTTTTTGTGTGCCAAATTTAGTAGTCAGGTTTATATTAAGAAATAAAAAGGTAAATAATAAAAAGTACAGAATGAAAGCAGGGGTTGAGGACTATTGGATGAGAAACAGACGAGTAAGGGAGTTACTCTGCACTCTTTTTTATCTTGTAGCATCTCTTTAAACCATTAAAATTTATTTATTTAAAAGGATAAGTTAATGAATAAATAAATTTGGTTAAAATTTAAGCCAAATAATAGCTAAATAAATTAATAAGAAAAAAGAGAAGGAAGGAAAGGAAGGGACAGAGGAAAGAAGATGTTTGTTAATACATATTTTGCTTCAGTACTAAAGTGATCTTCACAAAGTTACCCAGGAATCTTGAAAAGCTGTCATCACCATCTTGAGAATTCTTTAGGACATATTTGCAGATGATCCAGGTCTTTATGGATTTAAAAGAAAGCAGAGATAGGAAGTCAGTTTTGGAGAGAGGAGGGGAAATAAAGCTGGGATTTGTGATGATTGCTAATCCCTTTTTAGTGCCTTAAGCAGAAAACTCCACATTTTTGTACTTTTGAGGGACAAAAAGGAAGATGGAAAAATAATTCACTGGATGCAAATCGAATGATACTTAGGAGAAAGTGAAGCCTTCAATTTGCAAATTCAAACATATAAAATAGATTTATTGAGGCCCAGTGGAAAGTTCCCCAAACTGAAAAGAAGTATGACTCTGCACTGAGTATAGATTGCGCCACCACAAAGTGACTCCATCTGAAAATGGGACATAGATGCATAGCTTATGTGTTTGTTACAAGAACATGCTGTAAAATGCTTTGTCAGCATCCACTGTCAATTCACCTACAATGTTAGGGCACCTCAACAAGACTTCATATAGGATTTTCAGTCCCTTTCAGGGTAAAGTTTTCAGTAAAATTGTTTATAAAGAGAATTTCTGTAAAATTTTGTCTATAATAAAGTTAGGCAGATAAATAAAAATTTAGAATAATAAGTTTACTTCAAGTATACTTCTAGGTCACTTTATATTTTGCATTTCCCCACCATAATTCTAGACTTTGAGATACCCTCTTTGTTAATATTCTTCAGTCTAGAAATTCTATTTACTTCCCTTCCCCCATATTAAGGATTTATTTGTATATTTATCATGTTTGTGTGTGCTGTGCTCAGTTGTGTGCAACTCTTTGTGACACCATGGACTGTATGTAGCCCTCCAGGCTTCTCAGTCTATAGAATTTTCCAGGCAAGAATTCTGGAGTGGATTGCCATTTCCTACTCCAGGGGATCTGCTCAACCCAGGGATCAAAACCATGTCTCTTGAGTATCCTGCATTGGCAGATTCTTTACCACTGTGCCACCTAGGAAGCCCCATTTATTATGTTTACATAGGATATTTAAGGTGCTTAACAGAGCAGGAGAGAGCTAATATATTATACTATATTCCACATTAAGTGTGTCAACAAAATATAATAAACCCTGAAAATTCTTTAATATTGAGTGTCCAGATTCTATAAAACTCAAGCTAAAAATTCTGTACTACTTCTTTAAAAAAGAGGAAATCTTATGAACAAGAACCCATCATGCCCATCAAAGGCTATATGACGTGTTTAAAATATACCTACAGAACCAGTTCAATTTAGTTTACAAAAGGCTACTTGAGATGCCAGACTCCAGGAATGCACAGATTAACAAATATAACACTCTTGACTTATGTGGAGTTTTTAGTCCAGTGAAGGAGACAAATCTATACCTAATGTCAGTACAGAGAGTAGTAGCAGTGTCTGCACACATCAGCTCAGTGCAGTTCAGTCACTCGGTCGTGTCCAACTGTTTGCGACCCCATGGACCCAAAGCACACCAGGCCTCCCTGTCTATCACCAGCTCCTGGAGTCTATTCAAACTCATGTCCATTGAGTTGGTGATGCCATCCAACCACCTCATCCTCTGTCCTCCCCTTCTCCTCTTGCCTTCAGTTTTTCCCAGCATCAGGGTCTTTTCCACTGAGTCAGTTCTTTGCATCATGTGGCCAAAGTTTTGCAGTTTCAGCTTCAGCATCAGCCCTTCGAATGAATATTCAGGGCTGATTTCCTTTAGGATGGACTGGTTGGATCTCCTTGCTATCCAAGCGACTCCCAAGAGTCTTCTCCAACACCACAGTTCAAAAGCATCAATTCTTTGGCACTCAGCTTTCTTTATAGTCCAATTCTCACATCCATACATGACTACTGGAAAAACCATAGCCTTGACTAGATAGACCTTTGTTGGTAAAGTAATGTCTCTGCTTTTTAATATGCTGTCTAGGTTGGTCATAACTTTTCTTCCAAGGAATCAGATCAGATCAGATCAGTCACTCAGTCGTGTCCGACTCTTTGAGACCCCATGAATCACAGCACGCCAGGCCTACCTGTCCATCACCAACTCCCGGAGGTCACTCAGACTCACATTCATCGAGTTGGTCATCCCATCCAGCCATCTCATCCTCTGTCGTCCCCTTCTCTTCCTGCCCCAAATCCCTCCCAGCATCAGAGTCTTCTCCAATGAGTCAACTCTTCACATGAGGTGGCCAAAGTACTGGAGTTTCAGCTTGAGCATCATTCCTTCCAAAGAAATCCCAGGGCTGATCTCCTTCAGAATGGGCTCGTTGGATCTCCTTACAGTCCAAGGGACTCTTAAGAGTCTTCTCCAACACCACAGTTCAAAAGCATCAATTCTTTGGCACTCAGCCTTCTTCACAGTCCAGCTCTCACATCCATACATGACCACAGGAAAAACCATAGCCTTGACCAGGAGAACCTTTGTTGGCAAAGTAATGTCTCTGCTTTTGAATATGTGATCTAGGTTGGTCATAACTTTCCTTCCAAGGAGTAAGCGTCTTTTAATTTCATGGCTGCAGTCACCATCTGTAGTGATTTTGGAGCCCAGAAAAATAAGTGTCTTTTAATTTCATGGCTGCAGTCTGCACACATACCCTATCCCACAAAACCAGTCAAGGCAAGAAGGCATCCAAATTCAAATGGGCCTTATTTGGTGACCATTCCAGACTCCTGAAACATCTATTCCCAGGACCCTGCATTATTTACTTGAGCCCCAGATAAGAAATACTTTAGCAGACTGCAAGCATTTTATTAGGTGAATCCTGAGCCCGTGCTCTGGATCTTCTCACTGCAAACCACTGTCTAGTCTTCCTTATTTTAGCCTTCTGTTGACCCTCCCCTCTGGGCTGATACACTGATTTAGCACTGCCTCAGTTTCCAAACCAGCTCTAATCCCTGATATATTCTTTCCACCTCAGACTGAGGGTTCTTCAGGCTTTGAAGACATGTGATGATTCTACCTACTGCAGAGACTAGCTCTTTCTCTTCCTTGGGTGTGTGCTGCTACGCTAGTTTTGCCACCTTTGTTTTTCAGTTATATATGGTCATCTAAGTGAGTTCTAGTCAGTGAATGTGACTGGAAATGATGTGGACTATTTCCAGGCCTGATGCATTAAGAAAGTCTCATGCACAGTCCTCTGTGCGCCTTCCTCTTCTGCAGATTGCTGTAAAATAAAGGGGGATAGTAGGCAGATTGGAGGGAATTGTAGAGTAAATTGGTTTTGAATCTAATGAACTTTACCATATTATACAAAAGAACAATTTTAAGTTATTGCAACAAATGTTAACAGGTAGAGAAAACATTCTTAAGACAAAAGAAAACTGCCTTGATTCACTGAGTATTTTCAGTTCGTTTTACCAGCATTCTTATTGTCTTAATAGGGTTCTTTTGTTCAAAGTGTTAGGAAAATTCACATAGAGTTGGCATCAGGTTTTAAAGCCAAATTATAAACTCTTATTTAAAATGACTAGTAAATGGTCAGAAAAATAAGGGATATAAGTGCAGAATTTCTATTTTCTTTTCTTAGTTCCTTGAGGAACGGACAAATACAAATTTAACTGCCTTCAGTATTTTTATCACCTTATGATTGGAATTGGTGATGGACAGGGAGGCCTGGTGTGCTGCAATTCATGGGGTCGCAAAGAGTCGGACACGACTGATCGACTAAACTGAACTGAATTTAAGTTTTTGTGGCCGCAAGGCATTCTTTGAAATAAAACTAAAATGAGGTAAAGGGGAACTACTGCTGGTAACTGATTATTTTTGTCAGAAATTTTAGGTTGTATTTCTAATTCTACAACAGACTCATTAGGTTCAACAAGTTCCCATTTCTTTGTCAGGCAGTTCTGTGGGTAGTGTATTAATATTCTTTTACAGTCCATTTTACCATGACAGGGGAACTCCTGTGGGTATTAATAGGATCCAGAATATATTTGTGTATCCTTTATTATACCTTTATAGTTGTTCTCTTTCTCTCTGTCTGATTCTTCTAGCTGATTCTTTGTCCCAGATTTTTTTTTTCTATAAAAAAATGATACTGCTACCCATCTGGCAGTTGTTTGCAATGAACTGAAGAGGTTTGGGAAAATTTCCTGGCAGAGTGGCACTTACATTTGTACCATCTATGACAGAAATATAATTACTATGTTAACATAAATACATCCCTTCTGAAATGTCAAAATGTTTTCAGCCTTTACCAATTATTTTAGCTTTTATAAATGGTGGTGATTCTTCTCTCAAGGGAGCGATCATTTTCCAGCTTCCACAAGAGATACATACAGTCCATATTAGCATTTAAATATTTCCACTAGTATATGTAGATGAAATAGCTTTATACGTTTTTAATATAAATATAAAGTAGTTTAAAAAAAATAAGCTTGCACTAGAACAATGTCATTGGAGAAGGAAATGGCAACCCGCTCCAGTATTCTTGCCTGGAGAATCCCAGGGACGGGGGAGCCTGGTGGGCTTCCGTCTATGGGGTCGCACAGAGTTGGGCACGACTGCAGCGACTTAGCAGCAGCAGCAGCAGAACAATGTCAGATCCTGCCTTTGTCAAAGACAGCAATATTCAGCTCCCTTTTTTCAACTCTTCTTTTTCTCAACCACAACTTCCACTGACTTGTTAATTAGTTGAGGCTTAAATATTTAATTTTAATGATTTACTACATTTTTCACAATTGTATTTTACTTTATCATTTCTTGCATATTACAGCACAATTTCCTTTGGAAAGATCTATAAAAGTAACTAAAGACAAAATACTCAGAGTATATATTTTTCATAACTGTACTTAGTGATGGGTGAGATGATAAGTAGAAGAAATTGATGAATTGAAGAAGCAAAACAGATGGTAAAATTGCATACATGTGCCAACACACTCCAGCCTGCAGTCTGTTCCAGATTCTGCTAAGGCCAGAAACATAGTAAAAGAAATACCAAGAGCTTGATTCCAGCAGGAAAGGCCCAAATCCCCCTGGATCCATAAAAGCACACTTCCTGGCTCTAACACAGGTAGCCCTATGCAAAGCAGTATTCCATGGAAATGCTGTGTTTTCTGACCTTCTGGAAGTTTGTGTGTTAAAGCATATGGTTTTTCTCAAGGGAAGAAGAATCCTCTCTAAATAGCTGTCAAGGCAAAAGATGATGTAGACAAATAGATATAGAGAGACAAAATGATCCTCTCTTTTATTATGTATGGCCATCATTTTTTTTTCCTATTTGTAATTAATCTTTCCTTTGTTTTGTGCTCATATGTAGTGGATACTCTACACATCTCTAGGAGTTACACAGATAGTTAAAATGATAGTTCTGCTTATAGGTTTATCACCACTTCAATCTGCTAATAAAAACTTTGAAAGAACCCTATTAAGACAATAAGAATGCTGGTAAAACGAACTGAAAATATTCAGTGAATCAAGGCAATTTTCTTTTGTCTTAAAAATGTCTTCTCAGTTGCCAAAATGGTGACAAATTCATAATTGCACAGGGGTACCGCCAGCTACTAACCAAGATCATTTTCAATTAGTGTTCTAACTAGTGCCTTACAAGTAAACTACATTTAAATCATTAATAAAAATGTGTGAAAAAGGTGATAAAGAGTTTTAATATTTAAATTTTTGCTGAACATTTGTTGTAACAGGGAACATTTAGAAAGAAACTAAATATCCAGAACTATGTGACTGGTAAAATAAAGCATACTGTTTTATACTATGGAATATTAGGCAGCCAAGGGAGTCATTCTGCAGGAATATTAAATAAGGTTGTAAAATGCATGTGGTATATTAGCTGAAAGAAACCCAAATCAATTCAGTATAAATTATTCTGATATTTGTCTATTTTCCTAAGAACAAATAGTAGATTCCAAAAATGATCTTGGACAACCATTTCTTAAAAATGTATCTTATGAGGGAATGAAGCCAAAAAATAAATAAATAAATAAAACAAAATTGGGGCAATGGATTAAGGGGAGAAAATCTACTTTGGATGGGCTGAAGTTTTTAAGGATGGCTGAAGCACAGGGGGCATTATAGGAGTACTTATTGAGGAGGGGCTGCCACTATAAGGTTATGAGTCACAAATGATCTGGTCAAATAGTACTACAGTCAACCCAGGCTTCATGACTTCCTAAAACAAGAAACCAACTGTTTGAAGATCCAGTAGCTGTAAATTACAACAGTGGCAGTTTGGGAGGATCGACCCCAGTGCCTGTTACTGACTTTCACAGAGCAGAGGATACCAGTTCCTAGGTATATTCCTACACTGGAACCTAAGACCAAAATTCAAATAGGGGTGATATGTGACTTTTCTATCTTTTTACTTGTCTACATACAAAATCTTAATAAAACACCTTTCCCCCTTACATTCCTAGGGGAAAGTAAAATTCATGAATTGGCCGAAATAAACAAGTATACTAGAGAGATAAACTAGTCTTTAAATTTCTCAGTTTAATCCAGAAGATGCTTTGTAACCTGTGTAAGCTACTCTAAAGAAACGCACAAATTATCTAACAAATAAGATTATTAAAAAAATAAACAGAGGATATTAGGGTACATTAAAGTGTCAAGGATGTATTTTCCTCCCTCTTCAGAAAATTGAATGTAAAAGAGATAACAGGCTCATCTAAGGGTTTTATTACGCTCTCCTAGAAATAAAAATACAAGATTTAAATTGATAGGCTTTTGTTTAGTAATTCACTGTTAGAGCAAACATATCTCACTGTAAGCCTATACATTCTCTTAATTCAAAGGTTTTCCTATTGTCACCCCATAAGGGGTGACATAAATAATTTATACCTCACTGTGTAACATACATTACTTTGTTCAGATAACCAGAACAATGCCCAGCATAAATATTTTACAGTAAGAAGTCTTCCCGTATTTGGACTTAGAAGAAGATGAGTAAGAAAATGGAGGGACATGAAACCTTTCTGGGCAGGGCAGACCTCCTGTGGGTACCTCATGTAAAGATTTGAATCCCTAAATACAAAGTAAAAACTCTAGGCATCTGAGGAGTGGAGGAAAGATGTGGAATGGGAAGCAGAAGGCAAACAAAATCTATCTCGTTGTTAATTTTTTTCCTTACAGTCCAAAGCCAGTTTTCCACTGAAAATAATCTTTCATCTTTGGCAAAGTAGTAATACCAGGTGTCAAGAACTACATTTATTAAGGATCTGATCACACTGGAAATGCCTGCAAGCAGGGTAAATACTTGACTCATCTTTAGCCCTGTCTTATAATAGTGAGACAGTCGAAGGTAAACAAAAAGGAATAGGATGGTGACTTCTTTCATGAGATTTACTGCCCAATCAGAATCAGTTAAACCTGGTAGTTAAAGTTTATAACAGCCCTGAGTGCTGAGTACAGAGGGAAGAGACAGAGAAGTAGGTGAAAGCAGTCAATTTGCTTGGGGAAGGCAAAGTTAAGAGATGCTTTATAGAGCAGGTGATGTTCAGGTTGATGTTTGATGCTCCTGTTGGGAAGAAAAAGAGCAAAGGGTAACCCAGTCAAAAGGAGAAACTGTATAATCCAAAGTCATCGTCCAATTGTACTTCTAGTACTAATTCATTCAATGTCAACCCATAACTAATGTAGTAATTAATAAACCTGCCTCACTCCAAATCTAACCGTTAGAAATCCATTAACATAGCCATAATGCTTTTTCTTAGCTCTCTATTCATAAAGGACCTATCTATCAGATCAGGTCATATCCCACCAGTTCATAAATATGACTATATCCGAGTCTAAGACGTGTATCTAGTAGAGTTTATCTTTCTTAAGAAAGAAAACACTAGAAATAAAACTTCCTTCTCCTAGATTATAAAATGAGCTGTAACATCTTTTGGTTCTCAGTGTAAGCAGTGTTTCAACTTAGAAAGTTTCTTCACAGTAAATTATAGGTGAGCTCACTAAGATTTTTCTATCAGACTTGCATTTGTGAGCCTTAGTTGAAGGCTGTTATTTCCTGGCTGTGAACAGAACTTTATCAACAGTAGTTATATAACATGCCAAACCACCTGGCAGGTACTCTATAACACTGATACTGTGAGAAATGGTGACACCATCCTTTGGTAGAATGGTACTTTTAGAGTCGAAACAGTTAACTGTAGCAGTAACAAACATATTGAGAGAGGACAGATTCATATATTTTGGATTTTATCCACTTACACTATGCGACTACAGGCTAAAAAAAAGAAAAAAGTCCAAAATAGCCTATAAAATGGTTTCCTTAGGTGGTGGCATGAAGTTAGAGCAGCCAAATGTTTGACTTTCTGAAATTGCCTCTTGTAAAGCAGAAACCTCTTATTCAGCATGCACACGTGATAGTGAAGGCAGCTGTTGTGTAGAGTTCTGTGATTCTGTGCCAAACCTAGATGTTGAAGTGATAAGGGTGCTTAGAAAGTTAAATGCTTGCTTTTTTTTTGAGTATTTGCCCATACATGTTTCTAGTCTCTGCTTGTGGAAATCAGATATGCTCTTTAGGTGAAAGGAATGGAAGAAATGTGAGTACATAGACCTAGGTCCTTAACCTTCAGATACCATGCCAGCAACTTGACACAGCAAGAGGTTGTTAGGCATTAACACCCTGATTGCCATATTGGACTATTTTCTAAAACTCCTATGTGAACAGGTGATTTTCTTTCATAGAGAAATCACAAAAGCCATCCAATTCAACTACTCATTTAACTCTTTGGGAAACTGAGGCTTAAAGAAGTAAAGGGACAGGAACACAAAGCCAGGACTGGACCTAGCTTTTCTGGACTCTTGAAATGCCAAATGTGACAAGGATGTTTGGAGGTCATCTAGCTCCAGCATTTACCACCATTGGCTGTATTTATTATTTCTCTCTAGAGACCTTAAGTTTAAAAAAATATTTTGACTCTAGAATCTTGCCTATATTACATAACTGATTACCTATATTCTTCAAGGTCATTCATAATTGGTCTTTACTCACTCTTTTTAACAAATGTTTACCTAGTTTTTTTCTTCTAAATCATACGTTACACTGTAAATGAAAAACATCCTGGTCCCTATCTTTATGGAGCTAGGTACTTTACAATATAATTGCATTATATATTATCATGCAATCTCAATTTGTAACAGGTGCTATAAAGAAGAATAGTGTTCAATGATAGAAAATAATGAGGGACTGACTAGTAATTTATTTTAGACTTAATGGTTAAAAGAGTCTTTCTTAAGGAAGGGACATTTGAAATCAAATTGCAAAGATGAATGAGGCTAGTCAGCTGGAAAATAATTATGGGTGTGGGAGTGCGAAATCCTGGCAAAGGGAACAGCATAGGCAGAGCCTTGGAGTGTTTGAGGCACTAAAGAAAAGTGAGTGCAGGTGGTGAATGGAGAGTCAGGGTTGAATGAAAGAGGGTAAAATTGGGGAAGTCTTCAGGGACTAGATCACATGAGACCTAAAATGTGATGCTAAGGAGGATGAATATGGTTCCAAAGTCAATAGGAAGTTTTTAAAGCTTTTTCACCAGGGATGTTAATATGATCCAATTTACACTGTTAAAATGACAACATTTCTGATCAACATTTAATAATTATTAAGCTGGAATCAAGATCGCTGGGAGAAATATCAATAACCTCAGATATGCACATGACACCACTCTTATGGCAGAAAGTGAAGAGGAACTAAAAAACCTCTTGATGAAAATGAAAAAGGAGAGTGAAAAGGTTGGCTTAAAGCTCAACATTCAAAAAACGAAGATCATGGCATCTGGTCCTATCACTTCATGGGAAATAGATGGGGAAACAGTGGAAACAGTGTCAGACTTTATTTTTCTGGGCTCCAAAATCACTATAGATGGTGACTGCAGCCATGAAATTAAAAGATGCTTACTCCTTGGAAGGAAAGTTATGACCAACCTAGATAGCATATTAAAAAGTAGAGACATTACCTTGCCAACAAAGGTCCATCTAGTCAAGGCTATGGTTTTTCCAGTGGTCATGTATGGATGTGAGAGTTGGACTGTGAAGAAAGCTGAGCTCCGAAGAATTGATGCATTTTAACTGTGGTGTTGGAGAAGACTCTTAAGAGTCCCTTGGACTGCAAGGAGATCCAACCAGTCCATTTCGGAAGGAGATCAGTCCTGGGTGTTTTTTTTTTTTTTGCAGGGGAAAATGGACAAAGGAAAGGATCAATGAGGGTGGGAGGGAAATGGGAAGAAAGAAGGGGAGTGATGGTGGGGAGGAGTATATGTAATGTCTTAACTAAGGGCTTTCTGTTTTTAATCACAAAGAACACTTAAAAAAAATCATGTTGAATTCATCCTATATTAGGAGGTTTGATCTGGAAATGAAAAGTTCGGGAAACTAAAAGTCCAGTTTGGATGTCCTCATTTTAGGCACATCTTGGTATTTTGTATTGGTAGGTCTATCTTTACCACAATATATTATTTAGGACAGGATCACATTTGTTACTTCTTCCTCCCTACTACCCAAAGTGGTACCAGACCGATAAAATAGTCAATAAACCTTTACAGAGTGAACAAATAAGTCTTTTTTTTTTTTTTTAAACTCTCCTGAGTGAACTGAATTTTTGAGGCTCATAAGCGAATATGTTTTCCTCTTTACTTTGTCTATTACAGCCAGATTGTATAAGTATGAGTGGGGTATTAAAGTCTCCCACTATTATTGTATTGTTGCATATTTTTTCTATCATATTAATTAATGTTTGTCTTAGATATATCAATGCTCCAATGTTGGATGCATATATATTTATAATTGTTATAACTTCTTTATGGATTGTTCCTTTAAGTCGTTATGTGTAACCTTGATTGTCTCCTTTTCAGGATCTTTAAAGTCAATTTTATCTGATATGAGTATTGCTACTCCTGTTTTCTTTTGGTCCATATTTGCATAGAAAATCTTTTTCCAGCCCTTCATTTTCAGTCAGTATATATCCCCTATTTTAAGGTGGTTCTCTTGTAGACAGCATATATAGAGGTCTAGTTTTTTTATCCATTTGACCCATTTTAGTCTTTTGGTTGTCTCTTGTAGACAAGGTATGTAGGGGTCTTGTTTTTGTATTGATTTGGCCAGTCTTTGTCTGTTGATTAGGGCATTCAGCCCATTAACGTTTAAAGCAATTATTGATAAATAGGATTTACTTTATTGTTTTGGGTTCGAATTTATACACCCTTTTAGTGATTCCTATCTAGAGAATGTCCTTTAATTTTTGTTGGAGAAATGGTTTAGTGGTGCTAAATTTTCTCAACTTTTGCTTATCTGTGAAGCTTTGGATTTCTCCTTCATGTTTGAATGAGATCCTTGCTGGATACAATAATCTAGGCTGTAAGTTATTTTCTTTCATCACTTTAATTATGTCTTGCCATTCCCTCCTGGCTTGGAGAGTTTCTATTGAAAGATCAGCTGTTATCCTTATGGGAATTCCCTTGTGAGTTATTTGATGTTTTTCCCTTGCTGCTTTTAATATTTGTTCTTTATATTTAATCTTTGTTAATTTGATCAATATGTGTCTTGGGGTGTTTCGCCTTGGGTTTATCCTGTTAGGGACTCTCTGGATTTCTTGAACTTGAGTGGTAATTTCCTTCTCCATTTTAGAGAAGTTTTCAACAATTATCTCCTCAAGTATTTCCTCATGGTCTTTCTTTTTATCTTCTTCTTCTGGAACTCCTATGATTCAAATGTTATAGCATTTAATGTTATCCTGGAGGTCTCTGAGATTGTCCTCATTTCTTTTGATTCTTTTTTCTTTTTTCTCCTCTGATTCATTTATTTCTAGGATTCTATCTTCTAATTCATTAATCCTATCTTCTGCCTCTGTTATTCTACTATTTGTTGCCTCCAGGGTGTTTTGGATCTCATTTATTGCATTATTCATTATGTGTTGACTCTTTTTTATTTCTTCTAGGTCCTTGTTAAACCTTTCTTGCATCTTCTCAATCCTTGTCCAGACTCTTTAACTGTGATTCCATTTTGATTTCAAGATTTTGGATTAATTTCACTATCATTATTCGGAATTCTTTATCAGATAGATTCCCTATCTCTTCCTCTTTGGTTTGGTTTGCTGCTGCTGCTACTGCTGCTAAGTCGCTTCAGTCGTGTCCGACTCTGTGCGACCCCATAGACAGAAGCTCACCAGGCTCCCCTGTCCCTGGGATTCTCCAGGCAAGAATACTGGAGTGGGTTGCCATTTCTTTCTCCAATGCATGAAAGTGAAAGGGAAGTCACTCAGTCGTGTCCGACTCTTAGCGACCCCATGGACTGGAGCCTACCAGGATCCTCCATCCATGGGATTTTCCAGGCAAAAGTACTGGGGTGGGGTGCCATTGCCTTCCCCGGGCATCTATCCTGTTCCTTTAGCTGCTGGGTATTCTTTTGTCTCTTCATCTTCGTAAAATTGCCAAGTTTAGAGTGTCTTTACTATATTCTGGTAGTTTGCTGAATTCTCTTTATTGAGGCGGTTTACTGGTCTTTTCAATATCTGATCTCCATCCTGTTACAGAGGGGGCAGAGATGAAGACCCAAATCTAAGCCGGCCATGTTCAGACACTCGGATAATCCTCAGAAGCACAGACTCCATTGAGTCTGCGTTTTATGCCCTTCCCATATCCGAGTAGTGCAGGTGATGAAGTGTTTAGTGAGCACAGCTGCTGTGACTTATCGCCTCCCTGCTGCTCAGTTTTCTGGGTATACAACCGGCGCACTTTCTCAGGCAGATGTTGACCATCCAGAGCAGGCAGATGTTGACCATCCAGAGCCCCAAGAAGCATGAGTCAGCACAGAAACCTACTTACAGTTCTGTAGACAGTGTCTCTCTAGGGCTGTGATTGCCCGCCTCCGGCCCTGGCTGCCTGTCACCAGAGTGGGACGGCCTGCAGCCGGCAATCTCTGTGCAGTCCTTTGTTCCATACGTAGTCCTGGTGGTGTCTTAAGTTAGGGCTGGCTTTTGATGTAGTCGGGGAAGGCAATGGCACCCCACCCCAGTACTTTTGCCTCGAAAATCCCATGGACAGACAAGCCTGGTAGGCTGCAGTCCATGGGGTCGCTAAGAGTCGGACACAACTGAGCGACTTCCCTTTCCCTTTGATGTAGTAGATAACAGACAGTCTGGTTATTTCGCTCAGCTAGTGCTCGAGATAGCCAGGCCAAATCCTTTCTCAAAGCAATGCAGGCCACGCGCGCCACTCCTCCTAGCCCAGGCCCCGCTTGCTAATAGCAAATGCTGGTGTCCGCGCTGCTTCTCCGCAAAAGGAGTTACCACAGGGCTCGTTTTCTCCTTTTGAAGACAATGAATTGTCTTTCTAAGTGCCTGATGTCCTCTGCCGGCATTCAGAAGTTGTTTTGTAGAATTTATTCAGCATTCAAATGTTCTTTTAATGGATTTGTGGAGGAAAAAGTATTCTCCCTGTCCTACTCGTCCGCCATCTTAGCTCCTCGTCCCTGGGTGTTCTTTGGAAGGAATGATGCTAAAGCTGAAACTTCAGTACTTTGGCCACCTCATGCGAAGAGTTGACTCATTGGAAAAGACTCTGATGCTGGGAGGGATTGGGGGCAGGAGGAGAAGGGGACGACAGAGGATGAGATGGCTTGATGGTATGACCAACTTGATGGACATGAGTCTGAGTGAACTCTGGGAGTTGGTGATGGACAGGGAGGCCTGGCATGCTGCGATTTGTGGGGTTGTAAAGAGTCGGACACGACTGAGCCAGTGAACTGAACTGAACTGAACTGAAGGTTAAAATACAAAGTAGACACATGACAGCTAGACTCACAGAAACTTTCACTTAAATTCTCTTGGTGCAGGATATTGTACAACTTCCACAGTATGGAAGCCCAGCAACCACCGCCAGCAAGACCTCAAAAATGCCAACAGACAGGTGATTGTTTCTTTATGGAGAAAAGTCCAATACTCACCCTTCCACCTCTTTGTTCTTTGGGTTCCAACCTAACACCACTGACACTCAGTTTCTTCTCTTCTCTTGACCTATACACTGCCTCCTTCTCCAGGTATTAGAGTTTCCATTTCTCTTCTGGCTTTTCACCTCATCTGTGCTATCTTCTGGTATTTTTTAACCCTACTGATTTTGACAGTCCTTAGGAGATCAGTCCTGGGTGTTCTTTGGAAGGAATGATGCTAAAGCTGAAACTCCAGTACTTTGGCCACCTCATGCAAAGAGTTAACTCATTGGAGAAGACTCTGATGCTGGGAGGGATTGGGGGCAAGAGGAGAAGGGGACGACAGAGGATGAGATGGCTGGATGGCATCACTGACTCAATGGATGTGAGTCTGAGTGACCTCCGGGATGGACAGGGAGGCCTGGTGTGCTGCGTTTCATGGGGTCGCGAAGAGTCGGACACGACTGAGCGACTGAACTAAACTAGCATATAGTAGAATTAATTTTTTTATGCTCATAAAGTAATAAATGGATGAATGTATATAAAAACAGAAGTGCAGATTTTGCTATCAACAGAGAATACCAATCACCATATTGCTAGTGGTAAAAAATAAAAATAAAAACTGTAATTTAATTATTCTTCCTTGTTTTGCTGCCCCCATTTAACTAATTGCTTTGTATAATTTTTCTAGTTTTGTCTTTGTTTTTGAAAAATTGTCATAGTTCTCATCAAGTTGAAATTACTGGTGCTCAGCAACCAATCTTATAATCAAATATGAGTCACCGTAATATGTCCACACATTGGATACACTGCATCTTTTTAAAGAGTACTTCTCGGGTTTGATTTTTTCCTTTGAGATTTTGATTTGGCTATGACCTCCCTGACTCTTTTCCAACTTTTTTTTTTTTTTACCCCCAGAATGAAAGAGCTGTCAAGTTATCATGCCATTAGAAGTGTCATGCAACCTAACCAAAATAGTCTCCTGCTGTCTTGGAGTGTTTACTAATGATTAATATTCACTTTTCTGTTCTCCTGAGGTCATTTATAATGCTGTGTGTTTGTGGTCTCTCTGCAGGGATTCATTTGACCTGACACATTACACATCTGACACATCCAAAGCAGGTATGCTTTATTATAAAAAACAAAAAGCAAGCTTATGATGTTGTACGATAGTATGTTTACTTTCTTAAATGATATTTATACCTAATTAATAATATCATATCAAAACATAAAATTTTTCTAAAGATCAATATTGATACCTTTCCATGTGCTGAGCAGAGAAAACTGTAAATAAGTGCAACTTATTATTTGCTACCTCACATCTGTCATATGGCCTTCTCGCCATTGCCTGTTTCCCCTCCCAAGGGAAAACCTATATGTTATCCTTTGTCTTAATTCTTGGCGACTATGTTCTCTGTTAATCTGTCACCATTGGAAATGGTTTGGATCAACAAATTCCCTGAAGTTTTATTGATATTGACTCAAAACGGAATACTCTAGTAATATTGAAAATTTACTAAGGGGCTTGAAAAGATCTAGAAGCCATCAAAAAAGACCCTAAGGAATAGATATTAAATTGAAGATGGAAATTTGTTCTAGGGCTAGTCTGGGTCCAGCTTTCCTTCCCAGTGCCCCTCAGATCAGACTGGCTAAGCCTCCCCAGCATTGCCAGCACTGAGGAAGAGAATCAAGGCAGCTTGTCTCTTTCTTATAACACTATCATTATTAAAATGAGAGAAGTATGAGATCTGAAATCAGATAGGTTCAAGTTGTGAATAGTTTGCTTAGTCTTCAAAGAGTGTGGGTATATGTGTTGTGGGGAGGGGCTTCAATATCATTATTTAATTACAATTCTGCCACATACTACCTGTGTAATATCTACCAGCTTACTCTGTGATATAACTTCTACAATAGTCTTTGTCTTCAGATCTAAAATAGAAGTACTAACCCTATCCTTAATGTAACTGGAATTAATGGAAATAGAATATGTACAGCAACATGTACAGTGCTTGATATATAGTAGGCAATCAATAAATATTAGATTCTGTCATTGAACAGAAAGCAATTTCATTAATGTACCCTGTCTCTCTGAAAGTAGCATGAACAAAATTTTATTTATATAAATAAAATGCATAAATATGATTCAGTTACCAACTGAGAACAAACATATTTTGTAGGTTTGTTGATATTGTTAAATTGATTTATTGACATTTTTAAACAATGTTCATAAAAAAGAAAGAAATTAACTTCAAAATATCAGAAATACCTTGTGTATATTACAAAAACATGTTAGTCAAAGCTGTAGTAAAAACAAATCATTAAAATCTAACTTAAAATTGGTATATAAAAATTTCAGTAGATATATACAATTTTTCTTATAGGTATATATAGATTTTAATCTTGAACTTGTCTTGCCTGGGACTTTTACAAAGCTAATCTCTAGCTAGATTAAGAAAAGACAAAAAGCTTTATAATAGATGGATAACACCTTGTTTCTTGTTATTCAGGACTGAAGCCAGGGACTGCATTTTAGATACACAAAGCACATTGTCAGAGAAGTCTCTCATATATGTTCTTTCTACCTCCTTTAGAGAAGAGAGTTACCATTTAGTGCAGGTTCTACAACCTCGTTATCAAGCGACGTTCTCTTCTCACCTCAAACACAAGCCAGATCTCATCTAGAGAGAGCAGAAAACTCTGATAATTAGAAATGTCTTGCCTACTGTAGTCAGCATGGCCTGGCCTCTTGTGGGTCTAGTGACACATTGGAAATAGAACAGAAAAGTGGGTGATTGGGGCACAGAAAGGAACCGCCTCCCCACAAGCCTGATGTTTTAAAGCAGTGGTTCCCAACCTTTAGGCACCAGTGACAAGTTTCGTGGAAGACAATTTTTAGGGGTTGGGGGGATGGTTTGGGAATGACTCAAGAGTGTTACATTTATTGTGCACTTTATTTCTATTATAATTGCATTGTGATACATAATTAAATAATTACACACCTAACCATAATGCACAATCAATAGTGAGAGCCCTGAGCTTGTTTTCCTGAGCTCAGGTGGTAATGCAAGTAATGGGGAGTTGCTTTAAATTCAGGTTAAGCTTCACTCATGCACCCACACCTCACCTCCTGCTGTGTGGCCTAGTTCCTAATAGGTCATGAACTGGTATTTGCCCATGGCTCTGGGGTTAGGGACCTCTTTTAAAGTACACCAGAAGCAAGACCTGGATCCTCTGAACCTGGTGAACTCCTCATTCTATATTGTCTGCAATGATCACCAAATGTAGTTCTCCATTTTATACATCTACCACATCTTCTTTATCCACTCATCTATCAGTGGACAATTAGATTGTGTCCATTTTTGGCTATTGAAAATAGTGCTATTATGAATATAGTGGTACCTGTATCTTTTTGAATTATAGTTTTGTCTGGGTATATGCCCAGAAATGGAAATGTATGATTCTTTGCAACCCCATGGAGTATACAGTCCATAGAAATCTCCAGGCCAGAATACTGGAGTGAGTAGTCTTTCCCTTCTCCAGGAGGTCTTCCCAACTCAGGGATCAAACCCAAGTCTCCCACATTGCAAGCGGATTCTTTACCAGTTGGGTCACAAGGGAAGCCCAAGAATACTGGAGTGGGTAGCCTCTTTCTTCTCCAGTGGAACTTCCTGACCCAGCGATTGAACCGGGGTCTCCTGCATCACAAGCGGATTCTTTACCAACTGAGCTATTAGGGAGTACCAGACTGGGTAGCATACGCCCCTTCTTAAAATAGCAGTCAATACAGCTCCTATGACTGTTTGCCATGAAGAAATATAGACTTAAAGAGTAACCAACAACATACATCTGTATGTAAAAATCTAATTTGTAAATGTTGAGAACTAATTCAACTCTTATAAAAATAGTTTATGGTCCATAGCAACATGATTTATAAAACATTGCATTGAGGAAAAAAGAACTTGAGTGATATTTCTAGCTTAAAGTCATTTATATAAATTTAAAATGTTTATATTAAAAACAACACAAAATATTCTATAAGATTTCCTGTACATTGAATGATATAAATCAAATACATTAGGATCCTGCCTTGGTTAAGGAAAAGAAGACTGATAATGAGAAATGAGAAAGGAATATCAAAATTTTTTTTTAGAAAACCCCAAAGTACTATATGGACATATGATAAAAATAGGCTATGGACTGAGAAGTGTGATTATCTGACTTTCTCTACCTAAGATCCAAAAGTAAATGAATAAATATAATTAAAACACACAGCAAAGATCCAAACAAACATGCAAACCAAAACATTGCTAGTAGTTGATCTGTATGCCACTGGTTTGAAAATGCTTATTTACATCTTGTCCTCCAAGAGCTCCCATGAATGTGGTCAGAAAATTGGAGAATTTTGAAGAAAATTGGCTGGAGAAGAGTCCGAGGCCATGGCGTACAGGCATAACGTTGCTATGTTGCCACTGCCAGTGTGTCAGCCACTAATGCTCCTTCTGAGGATTTTGTATAAGAGAGTAACCAAGAAACTGAGGAGTAAAAGGCAAGAAAGTATAACAGAAGTAATTGAAATCTGCTTCTAATGACTCTCATCCAGTTGTAAATGCTGTTTTCATGGGAAGCATTTTTTAATTAATTTATTTGTTTGACTTTGCCTGGTCTTAGCTGAGGTATGTGAACTCTTCAGCTGCTGCCTGCATTTGAATTCGTAGTTGCAGCATGTGGGATCTAGCTGCCTGACAAGGGATCAAACCCAGGCTCCCTGCACTGGGAGCATGGAGCCTTAGGCAACGGACTACCAGGGGAGTCCCCATGCCAAACATCTGTATCAATTCTCTCATCTATCTCTTGACAGTTACTATAAACTCTTTCACAAGCACATACCTAGAGGTTATTGGTGATAGTATTTGGGCCAACACTTATTTCCAACTAATAATACCCCTTCTTTCATTTGAAGATACATCAGTTAACATGACAATCTTGGCTTCAGAACACAAGCACAAAAGAGAGGTCCTATATGTAAGGGAAACTCAAAACCCATAGTAAATGTAAATATTCATAAAAGTGCTTTGTTTGAGTTCAACATAACATTTAATATTATGCCTTATCAACTCATATTAATATAAATTTACATAAGAAGGAGATTATACAACAGAATTTATCTTATTTCATGACATAAGACTTTAAAGAGACATACAAATTCAGTAAATTTTCAAGAAATTTCATGTAGAATCATTATGCTAAATATTTAAAGCTTTGCATTTAATGTGTCTAAACTTTAAAATTCTGAAACTGTATAAATGCTTATTATATACATACACACAGACTATTATAGGGGTAAAGAATACTAAAAGAAAGGAAGTAATCTGTTTAAGCAGAGTGAGTCTCTTTATTTCTTAAGCCAGTTTTAAAAGCAGTCTATGCCAGTTTATAAACGGTTTATGAAACTGGCTCAAGAAATAAAGAGACCCACTCTGCCTAAAAAATTTAAGGTAAGTTTTAAGAGAAGGAGCCTCTCAAACCAAATCTTGAACCAAGATTTTATGAGGTGTTTGTGAAAGGTACAGACTTTGCATGGAACACATTATAGGTTCCAGATTCAAGGGATACTTACTGGAGTTTATTATTTCTGGAAAGGGGAAGTAGCTCTGGCGCAAACGGGTAAGGTTTGTAGAAAAGGTCCTCAGCTTCATGTCCACTAGGAAGTTAGGAGTTTATCCTGTGAGCACTGAGGAACCAGTTTATTCATTAAAATATTGAACTTATAAGATGACTTCCTTTCTGTTAGTATTCTTTACCTCTATAATAGTCTACAATAGGTGGTTTTATTTTTTAGTTTTTATTGGTGCATGTTGTGTTAGTTTCTGCTATAGACCAAAGTCAGTAAGTGATACATGCACAAGTATCCACTATGATTTTAGATTCTATTTCCATACAGGTCATTGCAGAGTACTGAATAGAGTTTTCTCTGCTATACAGTAGGTTCTTATTAATTATCATTTTATTTATAGTAGTGTGTGTATATCAATCCCAGTCGCTCAATTTATCTCACCTCACTTACCCCTTGGAAACCATAAGTTCATTTTCTACCTCTGTGACTGAACTTCTGCTTCGTAAATAGGTTCATTTGTACCATTTTTTACATTCCACATATAAATGATATCACATGATGTTTGTCTTTCTCTGACATATTTGACTCAGTATGACAATCTCTGAGTGCATACATGTTGCTGTAAATGGCATTATCCCATTCTTTGCTACGGCTGAGTAAAATAACGTATACGTGTACCACATCTTCTTTATCCATTCCTCCATTGATGGACATTCATAATAGGTTGCTACTGTGTCCTACCTATTGTAAATAGTGCTTCAGTGAGCATTGGGGTGCATGTATCTGTTTGAATTATGATTTTTCACTGGATATATGCCCAGGCATGGAATTGCAAGATCATATAATAGTTCTATTTTTAGTTTTTTAAGCAAATTCCATACTGTTCCCCATAGTGGCTAAACTAATTTCAGTTCAGTTCAGACGCTCATCATGTCCGACTCTTTGCAACCCCATGAACCATAGCACACCAGGCCTCCCTGTCCATCACCAACTCCCGGAGGTCACTCAGACTCACATCCATCGAGTCAGTGATGCCATCCAGCCATCTCATCCTCTGTCGTCCCCCTTCTCCTCCTGCCCCCAATCCCTCCCAGCATCAGAGTCTTTTCCAATGAGTCAACTCTTTGCATGAGGTGGCCAAAGTACTGGAGTTTCAGCTTGAGCATCATTCCTTCCAAAGAAATCCCAGGGCTGATCTCCTTCAGAATGGACTGATTGGATCTCCTTGCAGTCCAAGGGACTCTCAAGAGTCGTCTCCAACACCACAGTTCAAAAGCATCAATTCTTCGACATTCAGCCTTCTTCACAGTCCAGCTCTCACATCCATACATGACCACAGGAAAGACCATAGCCTTGACTAGGCGAACCTTTGTTGGCAAAGTAATGTCTCTGCTTTTTAATATGCTATCTAGGTTGGTCATAGATAGCATATTCTATGCTCTAAGGATAGGTTGGTCCTTCCAAGGAGTAAGCACCTTTTAATTTCATGGCTGCAGTCACCATCTGCAGTGATTTTGGAGCCCAGAAAAATAAAGTCTGACACTGTTTCCACTGTTTGCCCATCTATTTCCCATGTAGTGATGGGACCAGATGCCATGATCTTCGTTTTCTGAATGTTGAGCTTTAAGCCAACCTTTTCACTCTCCACTTTCACTTTCATCAAGAGGCTTTTGAGTTCCTCTTCACTTTCTTCCATAAGGGTGGTGTCATCTGCATATCTGAGGTTATTGATATTTGTCCCGGCAATCTTGATTCCAGCTTGTGTTTCCTCCAGTCCAGCATTTCTCATGATGTACTCTGCATATAAGTTAAATAAACATGGTGACAATATACAGCCTTGACGTACTCCTTTTCCTTTTCCTATTTGGAACCAGTCTGTTGTTCCATGTCCAGTTCTAACTGTTGCTTCCTGACCTGCATACAGATTTCTCAAGAGGCAGATCAGGTGGTCTGGTATTCCCATCTCTTTCAGAATTTTCCATAGTTTATTGTGATCTACACAGTCAAAGGCTTTGGCATAGTCAATAAAGCAGAAATAGATGTTTTTCTGGAACTCTCTTGCTTTTTCCATGATCCAGCGGATGTTGGCAATTTGGTCTCTGGTTGCTCTGCCTTTTCTAAAACCAGCTTGAACATCAGGAAGTTCACGGTTCACATATTGCTGAAGCCTGGCTTGGAGAATTTTGAGCATTACTTTACTAGCGTGTGAGATGAGTGCAATTGTGTGGTAGTTTGAGCATTCTTTGGCATTGCCTTTCTTTGGGATTGGGATGAAAACTGACCTTTTCCAATCTTGTGGCCACTGCTGAGTTTTCCAAATTTGCTGGCATATTGAGTGCAGCACTTTCACAGCATCATCTTTCAGGATTTGGAATAGCTCCACTGGAATTCCATCACCTCCACTAGCTTTGTTCTTAGTGATTCTTTCTAAGGCCCACTTGACTTCACATTCCAGGATGTCTGGCTCTAGGTCAGTGATCACACATCATGATTATCTTGGTTGTGAAGATCTTTTTTGTACAGTTCTTCTGTGTATTCTTGCTACCTCTTCTTAATATCTTCTGCTTCTGTTAGGTCCACACCATCTCTGTCCTTTATCGAGCCCATCTTTGCATGAAATGTTCCTTTGGTATCTCTGATTTTCTTGAAGAGATCCCTAGTCTTTCCCATTCTGTTGTTTTCCTCGATTTCTTTGCATTGATCGCTGAAGAAGGCTTTCTTATCTCTCCTTGCTATTCTTTGGAACTCTGCATTCAAATGTTTATGTCTTTCTTTTTCTCCTTTGCTTTTCGCATCTCTTCTTTTCACAGCTATTTGTAAGGCCTCCCCACACAGCCATTTTGCTTTTTTGCATTTCTTTTCCATGGGGATGGTCTTGATCCCTGTCTCCTGTGCAATGTCACGAACCTCAGTCCATAGTTCATCAGGCACTCTATCTATCAGATCTAGGCCCTTAAATCTATTTCTCACTTCCACTGTATAATCATAAGGGATTTGATTTAGGTCATACCTGAATGGTCTAGTGGTTTTCCCTACTTTCTTCAATTTCAGTCTGAATTTGGCAATAAGGAGTTCATGGTCTGAGCCATAGTCAGCTCCTGGTCTTGTTTTTGCTGATTGCATAGAGCTTCTCCATCTTTGGCTGCAAAGAATATAATCGATCTGATTTCGGTGTTGACCATCTGGTGATGTCCATGTATAGAGTTTTCTCTTGTGTTGTTGGAAGAGGGTATTTGCTATGACCAGTGCATTTTCTTGGCAAAACTCTATTAGTCTTTACCTGCTTCATTCCATATTCCAAGGCCAAATTTGCCTGTTACTCCAGGTGTTTCTTGACTTCCTACTTTTGCATTCCAGTCCCCTATAATGAAAAGGACATCTTTTTGGGTGTTCGTTCTAAAAGGTCTTGTAGTTCTTCATAGAACCGTTCACCTTCTTCAGTGTTACTGATTGAGGCATAGACTTGGATTACTGTGACATTGAATGGTTTGCCTTGGAAACGAACAGAGATCATTCTGTCGTTTTTGAGATTGCATCCAAGCACTGCATTTCGGAATCTTTTGTTGACCATGATGGCCACTCCATTTCTTCTGAGGGATTCCTGCCCGCAGTAGTAGATATAATGGTCATCTGAGTTAAATTCACCCATTCCAGTCCATTTGAGTTCGCTGATTCCTAGAATGTCGACATTCACTCTTGCCATCTCTTGTTTGACCACTTCCAATTTGCCTTGATTCATGGACCTGACATTCTAGGTTCCTATGCAACGTTAAGTATACAGAAATGGATACTTAAATTCACCCATTCCAGTCCATTTTAATTCACTAATTCCTAGAATGTTGACATTCACTCTTGCCATCTCTTGTTTGACCACTTCCAATTTGCCTTGATTCATGGACCTGACATTTCAGGTTCCTATGCAACATTAAGTATACAGAAATATTAATTATGAAAAATTAATACTTTTTTGAATTGAATTATTGAAAGTTTATTCTAGTCCTTGGTAAAGTAAGATTTAATTCATGTATTATTTAAAAATCCATATTAAAATAAACTATGAGCAATCAGAGCAGAAAAAGAAATAAAAGGAATCCAAATTGGAAAAGAAGAAGTAAAACTCTCACTGTTTGCAGATGACATGATCCTCTACATAGAAAACCCTAAAGACTCCACCAGAAAATTACTAGAACTAATCAATGAATATATTAAAGTTGCAGGATATAAAATCAACACACAAAAATCCCTTGCATTCCTGTACACTAATAATGAGAAAATACAAAGAGAAATCAAGGAAACAATCCCATTCACCATTGCAATGAAAAGAATAAAATACTTAGGAATATATCTACCTAAAGAAACTAAAGACCTAATATATAGAAAACTATAAAACACTGGTGAAAGATATCAAAGAGGACACTAATAGATGGAGAAATATACCATGTTCATGGATTGGTAGAATCAATATAGTGAAAATGAGTATACTACCCAAAGCAATTTATAGATTCAATGCAATCCCCATTAAGCTACCAACGGTATTCTTCACAGAGCTAGAACAAATAATTTCTCAATTTGTATGGAAATACAAAAAACCTCAAATAGCCAAAGCTATCTTGAGAAAGAAGAATGGAACTGGAGGAATCAACCTGCCTGACTTCAGGCTCTACTACAAAGCCACAGTCATCAAGACAGTATGGTACTGGCACAAAGACAGAAATTTAGATCAATGGAACAAAATAGAAAGCCCAGAGATAAATCCACGCACATATGGACACCTTATCTTTGACAAAGAAGACAAGAATACATAATGGATTAAAGACAATCTCTTTAACAAGTGGTGCTGGGAAAACAGGTCAAACACTTGTAAAAGAATGAAACTAGAGCACTTTCTAACACCATACACAAAAATAAACTCAAAATGGATTAAAGATCTAAATGTAAGACCATAAACCATAAAACTCCTAGAGGAAAACATAAGCAAAACACTCTCTGACATACATCACAGCAGGATCCTCTATGACCCACCTCCCAGAATACTGGAAATAAAATCAAAAATAAACAAATGGGACCTAATTAAACTTGAAAGCTGCACAACAAAGGAAACTATAAGCAAGGTGAAAAGACAGCCTTCAGAATGGGAGAAAATAATAGCAAATGAAGCAACAGACAAACAACTAATCTCAGAAATATACAAGCAACTCCTACAGCTCAATTCCAGAAAAATAAATGACCCAATCAAAAAAATGGGCCAAAGAACTAAATAGACATTTCTCCAAAGAAGACATACAGATGGCTAACAAACACATGAAAAGATGCTCAACATCACTCATTATCAGAGAAATGCAAATCAAAACCATTATGAGGTACCATTTCATGCCAGTCAGAATGGCTGCGATCCAAAAGTCTACAAGCAATAAATGCTGGAGAGGGTGTGGAGAAAAGGGAACCCTCTTACACTGTTGGTGGGAATGCAAACTAGTACAGCCACTATGGAGAACAGTATGGAGATTCCTCAAAAAACTGGGAATAGAACTGCCTTATGATCCAGCAATCCCACTGCTGGGCATACACACTGAGGAAACCAGAACTGAAAGAGACACGTGTACCCCAATGTTCATCGCAGCACTGTTTATAATAGCCAGGACATGGAAGCAACCTAGATGTCATCAGCAGATGAATGGATAAGAAAGCTGTGGTACATATACACAATGGAGTATTCAGATCAGATCAGTCGCTCAGTCATGTCCGACTCTTTGCGACCCCATGAACCGCAGCACGCCAGGCCTCCCTGTCCATCACCAGCTCCCGGAGGTCACTCAGACTCGCATCCATCGAGTCAGTGATGCCATCCAGCCATCTCATCCTCTGTCGTCCCCTTCTCCTCCTGCCCTCAATCCCTCCCAGCATCAGAGTCTTCTCCAATGAGTCAACTCTTCGCATGAGGTGGCCAAAATACTGGAGTTTCAGCTTGAGCATCATTCCTTCCAAAGAAATTCCAGGATTGATCTCCTTCAGAATGGACTGGCTGGATCTTCTTGCAGTCCAAGGGACTCTCAAGAGTCTTCTCCAACACCACAGTTCAAAAGCATCAATTCTTCGGCGCTCAGCCTTCTTCACAGTCCAGCTCTCACATCCATACATGACCACAGGAAAGACCACAGCCTTGACTAGGTGAACCTTTGTTGGCAAAGTGATGTCTCTGCTTTTGAATATGCTATCTAGGTTGGTCATAACTTTCCTTCCAAGGAGCAAGCGTCTTTTAATTTCTTGGCTGCAGTCACCATCTGCAGTGATTTTGGAGCCCAGAAAAACAAAGTCTGACACTGTTTCCACTGTTTCTCCATCTATTTCCCATGCAGTGATGGGACCAGATGCCATGATCTTCGTTTTCTGAATGTTGAGCTTTAAGCCAACCTTTTCACTCTCCACTTTGACTTTCATCAAGAGGCTTTTTAGCCCCTCTTCACTTTCTGTCATAAGAGTGGTGTCATCTGCATATCTGAGGTTATTGATATTTCTCCTGGCAATCTTGATTCCAACTTGTGTTTCTTCCAGTCCAGCATTTCTCATGATGTACTCTGCATATAAGTTAAATAAACATGGTGACAATATGCAGCCTTGATGTACTCCTTTTCCTATTTGGAACCAGTCTGTTGTTCCATGACCAGTTCCAACTGTTGCTTCCTGACCTGCATACAGATTTCTTAAGAGGCAGATCAGGTGGTCTGGTATTCCCATCTCTTTCAGAATTTTCCATAGTTTACTGTGATCCACACAGTCAAAGGCTTTGGCATAGTCAATAAAGCAGAAACAGATGTTTTTCTGGAACTCTCTTGCTTTTTCCATGATCCAGCAGATGTTGGCAATTTGATCTCTGGTTCCTCTGCCTTTTCTAAAACCAGCTTGAACATCAGGAAGTTCACGGTTCACATATTGCTGAAGCCTGGCTTGGAGAATTTTGAGCATTACTTTACTAGCGTGTGAGATGAGTGCAATTGTGCGGTAGTTTGAGCATTCTTTGGCATTGCCTTTCTTTGGGATTGGGATGAAAACTGACCTTTTCCAATCTTGTGGCCACTGCTGAGTTTTCCAAATTTGCTGGCATATTGAGTGTAACACTTTCACAGCATCATCATTCAGGACTTGGAATAGCTCCACTGGAATTCCATCACCTCCACTAGCTTTGTTCGTAGTGATACTTTCTAAGGCCCATTTGACTTCACATTCCAAGATGTCTGGCTCTAGGTCAGTGATCACATCATCATGATTATCTAGGTCTTGAAGCTCTTTTTTGTACAGTTCTTCTGTGTATTCTTGCCACCTCTTCTTAATATCTTCTGCTTCTGTTAGGTCCACACCATCTCTGTCCTTTATCGTGCCCATCTTTGCATGAAATGTTCCTTTGGTATCTCTGATTTTCTTGAAGAGATCCCTAGTCTTTCCCATTCTGTTGTTTTCCTCTATTTCTTTGCATTGATCACTGAAGAAGGCTTTCTTATCTCTTCTTGCTATTCTTTGGAACTCAGCCATTAAAAAGAATACATTTGAATCGGTTCTAATGAGGTGGATGGAACTGGAGCCTATTTTACAGAGTGAAGTAAGCCAAAAAGAAAAACACAAATACAGTATACTAATGCATATATATGGAATTTAGAAAGATGGTAACAATAACCCTGTATGCTGCTGCTGCTAAGTCTCTTCAGTCGTGTCCGACTCTGTGCGACCCCATAGACGGAAGCCCACCAAGCTCCCCAGTCCCTGGGATTGTCCAGGCAAGAATACTGGAGCGGGTTGCCATTTCCTTCCCCAGTGCATGAAAGTGAAAAGTGAAAGTGAAGTCGCTCAGTCGTGTCCGACTCTTAGCGACCCTATGGACTGGAGCCTACCAGGATCCTTTGTCCATGGGATTTTCCAGGCAAAAGTACTGGGGTGGGGGTGCCATTGCCTTCCCCGATAACCCTGTATACGAGACAGCAAAAGAGACAGTGATGTATAGAACAGTCTTTTGGACTCTGGGAGAGGGAGAGGGTGGGATGATTTGGGAGAATGGCATTGAAATGTGTATAATATCATATTTGAAACAAGTTGCCAGTCCAGGTTTGATGCCTGATACCGGATGCCTGGGGCTGGTGCACTGGGATGACCCAGAGGGATGGTATGGGGAGGGAGGAGGGTTCAGGATGGGGAACACATGTATACCTGTGGCGGATTCGTTTTGATGTATGGCAAAACCAATACAATATTGTAAAGTTAAGTAAAATAAAATTAAAAAAATAAAAATAAAAAAATAAACTATGTTTAGTGTTCTTGAGAGATAATATAGAGTTTGCTGGGTTTCAGGACACTCTTTGCTATATATATGACTTTTACTCAACACTCCTTTAGTTTCTTCATCCATAAAGTGATATGAAAAATAAAGCCTACCTCTCTGGTTGTTGTGAGCATAAAATTAATTACTATATGAAAAGATCTTAGAATATATCCATAAAATAAATGTCAACCTCTACTCTTGGTCACATCTAAAAATCAGCTTGTCGTTTAAAGGCTACACTACATTTCTAACAACTATTTCAAAAATATGTTACATGTATTTGCAATTATGTTCATAATCATATGCTAATAAGTATTAATCATTCATGAATGCATGTTAAGTCACTTCAGTTGTATCTGACTCTGTGACCCTTATTGACTGTAGCCCACCAGGCTCCTCTGTCCATTGGATTCTCCAGGCAAGAATACTGGAGTGGGTTGCATTGCCCTCTTCCAGACCCAGGGATCCAACCTGCATCTTCTGCACTGTTAGGCAGGTTCTTCACCACTAGAGGCACCTGGGAAGCCTATTAATCACTCATTTCATCATTTATATTTATAACTGAAACTTCACAGTATAAAAGTGTTATCTCCACAGTTATCATTAAACCTGCTGTATCATAAACCCTATAGTCTATGTCACCAAAGTGGAAGGTCTCTCTGTGATAAGCCAATGTCCCTTTCTCCAGAAATATGTACATATTCATACATGCTTTTTTAAAATTTTCATTTTGTATTGGACTATAGTTGACTTATGGCAGAAAGTGAAGAGGAACTAAAACGCCTCTTGGTGAAAGTGAAAGAGGAGAGTGAAAAAGTTGGCTTAAAGCTCAACATTCAGAAAACAAAGATCATGGCATCCGGTCCCATTACTTCATGGGAAATAGATGGGGAAACAGTGGAAACAGTGTCAGACTTTATTTTGGGGGGCTCCAAAATCACTGCAGATTTTGACTGCAGCCATGAAATTAAAAGACTTTCTCCTTGGAAGGAAAGTTATGACCAACCTAGATAGCATATTCAAAAGCAGAGACATTACTTTGCCAACAAAGGTCTGTCTAGACAAGGCTATGGTTTTTCCTGTGGTCATGTATGGATGTGAGAGTTGTCCTTTGGACTGCAAGGAGATCCAACCAGTTTATTCTGAAGGAGATCAGTCCTGGGATTTCTTTGGAAGGAATAATGCTAAAGCTGAAATTCCAGTACTTTGGCCACCTCATGCGAAGAGTTGACTCATTGGAAAAGACTCTGATGCTGGAGGGATTGGGGGCAGGAGGATAAGGGGACGACAGAGGATGAGATGGCTGGATGGTATGACCATCTCGATGGATGTGAGTCTGAGTGAACTCCGGGAGTTGGTGATGGACAGGGAGGCCTGGCATGCTACGATTCATGGGGTCGCAAAGAGTCGGACATACTGAGCGACTGAACTGACTGACTGAATTGATAGTTGATTTACAATGTTGTGTTAGTTTCAGGTGTATACCAGAGTGATTCTGTTGTACATATACACACATTCTTTTTCAAATTCTTTCCCCATTTCATTATTATAGAATATTAGCAGAGTTCCCTGTGCTATACAGTAGGTACTTGTTGGCTATCTATATTACATACAGTAGTGTGTATATGTTAATCCCAAGCTCCTAATTTATGCACCCCCCGAAAGCTTTCCCCTTCGGTAGCCATAAGTTTATTATCTAAATCTGTGACTCTTTTTCTGTTTTGTAAATAAGTTCATTTGCATCATTTCTTTGGATGCCACATATAAACAATATCATATGATATTTGTCTTTCTAATTGACTCTAAGTTCAACTGTGTAATTAACTCTTACTTAGGACCACTAAACAGCCTTCTCACATTCAGAGAACCTACATCAAACACCCTTGCAGGTTGCTGGCTTCCTAGCTCTGAGGACTTCAATGTAAGGAAAAACTCTAATAACTTCTTATTTCACAGACTATTTCTAGAGTAAACAGACACACATTTAGTTTGTCTTCTCTCCGACTTCTTTTTTATTCTTTTCTCTGTATTAGTAGTCAAAGTAACAATGATTAACATTTATTGAGGACTTACTGTATATTACCAACATTATCTCCTTTAACCCTCATAATAATACTGTGAGTCTAATGCTATTATCATTATCCTTGTGTTATAGATGAGGAGATACAGGTATATTTAATTTCTCTAAATATCTTGCCTAGAGGCACAAAGCTCATATATGAAAGAACTGGGATTTAAACCCAAGCAACCCAACTCCAGAGTCCAAGTTTCACTGCTATATGATACCAGAAGCTTGAAAGAGAACGATAGGCAGACTTTCTTTAACAACAACAAAAAAAGAATCTACCAGTATTTCTCTTCATCTGCTTCTTTATTCCCTACATGAATCTACAAATATAGAATAATGACATGTGGAATTTTAGGACTGTTCCTTGTAATATGTTAGCAACACTTTAGCCAACAGAAAAATACATATTAGCATATTATTATATTTTTCAGCTCCCCTATTTTCTCCCTCACTTTTCTTCAGTCCAATAAAATGGATTTCATGCAAGGAAAGGCTGCGATTTGCCTGTAGGAAAGAGTTCAGAAGTTGAGTGGGGAAGGAAGAGAAAGATATTACCTTTCATAGTCTGAGTTTCAGGGAAAGTTGAGGGGTTTTGTTTGAGTAGAAAAGATGATTTGTAAAATATTAAGTTAAGATAGAGAGGCAGAGAATTCTAGGATGTTTTGATCAGTTGTATAAAAAGAAATCTTCCAGCAGAACTCAATTTCCTATTTTGTTATATTTTGATAGACTTCATTAGACATTTAAATTGTCTTTCTGTCTTATTCCTCATTCTCCCTCCCTTCTCACTCTTTCCCTTCTTTCTTCACTCCCTCTCTCTAATTCCTTCTTTGTTCCTAACATTGGGCTGCTGCTGCTGCTGCTAAGTCGAGTCAGTCATGTCTGACTCCGCGACCCCATAGATGGCAGCCCACTAGGCTTGGAGTGGGTTGCCATTTCCTTCTCCAATGCATGAAAGTGAAAAGTGAAAGTGAAGTCGCTCAGTCGTGCCGACTCTTAACGACCCCATGGACTGCAGCCTACCAGGCTCCTCCATCCATGAGATTTTCCAGGCAAGAGTAGTGGAGTGGGGTGCCATTGCCTTCTCCATAACATTGGGCAAGTGTTGACAATTCTTCTGAATGCCTCACCAAACAGAATGTGGGCATCTTCATCTGTTCTACTCTTGCAAACACCCTTAGCTAAGTATAGAGTTCTACAGCTATGTTTGTGATAAAACTTAGATCTCTTAAACACATAAGAAGAAAAACTTTTAAGACCGTATTCAAGTGTTTTAGTGATACTTTTAACCTAATTTCCCAACAAACACCCTGACTTATATTTTTGCCTCTTCACTAACTGTCTACTTGCTTTGCTGAGTTTCTTAACAGCAGACACTACCTCAGTCTCCATATTTGTAAAGTAATTTTTTTTAGTAGAACAGAAATTAAGTGGGAAGTAACTACTGAGAACACAATAGAGACATAATGGGTCTTCCCATGTAGCTCAGTGGGTAAAGAATCTGCCTGCAGTGCAGGAGACCTGGGTTCGATCCCTGGGTTGGGAAGATTCCCTGCAGAAGGAAATGGCAACCCATTCCAGTATCCTTGCCTGGAAAATCTCATGGACAGAGGAGCTGGTGAGCTGCAGTACATGGGATCGCAAAGAGTCAGGTACGACTGAATGACTAACACACGTAGAGACATAAAAATTAAGATCAATGCTAAACAGTATTGTGGTCTTGGCCAAATCACATCTTAGTCCCAGGCTGCTCAATAATTTCACATTAGTTCTAATCCCTGTCCACAGTCTCCTATCTTTTGGGGCCCTTCTATTCTATTCTTTTCACTTCTCTTCTTTTCACAGCTATTTGTAAGGCCTCCCCAGACAGCCATTTTGCTTTTTTGCATTTCTTTTCCATGGGGGTGGTCTTGATCCCTGTCTCCTGTACAATGTCACGAACCTCAGTCCATAGTTCATCAGGCACTCTATCTATCAGATCTAGGCCCTTAAATCTATTTCTCACTTCCACTGTATAATCATAAGGGATTTGATTTAGGTCATACCTGAATGGTCTAGTGGTTTTCCCTACTTTCTTCAATTTCAGTCTGAATTTGGCAATAAGGAGTTCATGCATGGTCTGAGCTGCAGTCAGCTCCTGGTCTTGTTTTTGCTGATTGTATAGAGCTTCTCCATCTTTGGCTGTAAAGAATATAATCGATCTGATTTTGATGTTGACCATCTGGTGATGTCCATGTATAGAGTCTTCTCTTGTGTTGTTGGAAGAAGGTATTTGCTATGACCAGTGCATTTTCTTGGCAAAACTCTGTTAGTCTTTGCCCTGCTTCATTCCGTATTCCAAGGCCAAATTTGCCTGTTACTCCAGGTGTTTCTTGACTTCCTACTTTTGCATTCCAGTCCCCTATAATGAAAAGGACATCTTTTTTGGGTGTTCGTTCTAAAAGGTCTTGTAGGTCTTCATAGAACCGTTCAACTTCAGCTTCTTCAGAGTTACTGGATGGAGCATAGACTTGGATTACTGTGACATTGAATGGTTTGCCTTGTAAATGAACAGAGATCATTCTGTCGTTTTTGAGATTGCATCCAAGCACTGCATTTCAGACTCTTTTGTTGACCATGATGGCCACTCCATTTCTTCTGAGGGATTCCTGCCCGCAGTAGTAGATATAATGGTCATCTGAGTTAAATTCACCCATTCCAGTCCATTTGAGTTCGCTGATTCCTAGAATGTCGACATTCACTCTTGCCATCTCTTGTTTGACCACTTCCAATTTGCCTTGATTCATGGACCTGACATTCCAGGTTCTTATGCAATATTGCTCTTTATAGCATCGGACTTTGCTTCTATCACCAGATACATCCACAGCTGGGTATTTTTTTTTTTTTTGCTTTGGTTCCATCCCTTCATTATTTCTGGAGTTATTTCTCCACTGATCTCCAGTAGCTCTTGAGAGTCCCTTGGACTGCAAGGAGATTCAACCAGTCCATTCTGAAGGAGATCAGCCCTGGGATTTCTTTGGAAGGAATGATGCTGAAGCTGAAATTCCAGTATTTTGGCCACCTCATGAAAAGAGTTGACTCATTGGAAAAGACTCTGATGCTGGGAGGGATTGGAGGCAAGAGGAGAAGGGGATGACAGAGGATGAGATGGGTGGATGGCATCACTGACTCGATGGATGTGAGTCTGAGTGACCTCCGGGAGTTGGTGATGGACAGGGAGGCCTGGCGTGCTGCAATTCATGGGGTCGCAAAGAGTCAGACACACACGACTGAGCGACTGATCTGATCTGATTCTATTCTTTGGAGAAGGCAATGGCACCCCACTCCAGTACTCTTGCTTGGAAAATCCCATGGATGGAGGAGTCTGGTAGGCTGCAATCCGTGGGGTCGCTAAGAGTCGGACACCACTGAGCGACTTCACTTTCACTTTTCACTTTCATGCATTGGAGAAGGAAATGGCAACCCACTCCAGTGTTCTTGCCTGGAGAATCCCAGGGATGGGGGAGCCTGGTGGGCTGTCATCTATGGGGTCGCACAGAGTTAGACACGACTGAAGTGACTTAGCATAGCATTCTATTCTTAATGATTTTGATTCCTATAGCTTTTTATTTCCCTCTGTTTTCTTTCCCTCACTTAGGCCTCTCCTACAATCTCTGACTCTTTACTCTTGAACATTTTATATGGTTATCTGAATGACTCTTAGATCACCCTCAGTTTCTTTACATTCTTCTCCTGCTTTCTTTACTCAAAAAATTCAAACTTGCACTAGTACTAAAATATGCCTTCTGTGGTCCTATTCCTAGGCACCGAGCCCTTGTGCAGAAAACTACTAAACCAAGCAGATTGTGATTATCTGTAGTACACAGTTTTAAAATCTCAAAAGCAGCTTCTCTGTAACAATAGTTAATGTGTTTATTTGTCCTGGGTCATCTCCTCCTTCCCTTTCTGCCAATGAATCATCCAGATGCCTCTCTCTCAAATTCCCTGATCGACTTCCATCACCTTCTTTCTTGGCAGAAGACCTTGCCTCCAATTGCATTGATACTATTAAAGCCTTTAGATATTATCAAGCTCTACATCCAGGCTCCAAACCCACAAATCTGTCTCTATACAAACCCAGGCTCATTTTGTTTTCCCTGTCACATCTGAGAATGCATGGACTTCCCACTTACCACCTCTTGTCCACCAATAAGCCTGTGTCATCCTGATTCCTCTTGAGTCTTGCTCTGTTAGTTAAGGACCATCTTGCCCCTTACCTCAGTATTTTCAATCTCTCAACTTGCTCTTACCTCCCGGCCTTGAAATATGCTCAGGTCTTTCCCATTATAAACAAACAAATTTCCCTTTAATGGCAGTATTTCCTTCTGAGAACTATTTAATCTTTCTCAGTACTTTCTCATCCAAACTTCTCCAAAGATCAGTTTATATTTCTCCCTCTGCTTTGCCATTCATGTGGTCATTCCCAATGCATAGTAATAATCATTCTTTTTTTGTATTTAACTTTACAATATTGTATTGGTTTTGCCATGTATCAAAATGAATCTGCCACAGGTATACATGTGTTCCCCATCCTGAACCCTCCTCCCTCCTCCTTCCCCATACCATCCCTCTGGGTCGTCCCAGTGCACCAGCCCCAGGCATCCGGTATCAGGCATCAAACCTGGACTTGTGACTCGTTTCATATATGATATACTTATTTCAATGCCGTTCTCCCAAATCACGACTCTGGGAGAGGGAGGGAGTAATAATCATTCTTTCCTATTACAGCCCTGGACTGTCTCTCACCAAGATACTAATGACTTCCTCATCATAGTTATCTGTAGCTAAATATCATTCCTTATTGTCTTAGATTTTCCTATAGCAAACAAAATTAATAATTTTCTGTCCATCATTCCAGAAGCATGTAGGAACACATAAAGTTTTCTACTTACCAAGCTTTGTTGGCACTTATCCTCCAGCCTAGATTTTCTAATACCTTGTAGCCAATCCTATTCTGTCTCCTTATTGGATTTTTCCTTCTCTGATCACTTAAAACTTTCTGAATACTGTGTTGTTGGTCTGCTAGTTTTATTACATACTCTTTCACTGGGAAAGCTCAGCCCATGCTTATTATGTTAACTACCAGCTACATAAAAATGATTTCAGAATTGATTTGTTATTATAGTGTTACAACAATAACACTCAGTCATGTCCAACTCTTTGTGAACATTTGGACTGTAGCCCACCAGGCTCCTCTGTCCATGGGATTTCCCAGGCAAGAATACTAGAGTGGGCTGCAATTTGATATTCCCAGTTAAAAATATTGTGTTAGTTTTGACTTCGTACATTCCAATGTCTGCCAGATACTGCCATTTGAATGGCCTAAAGCCCTCTTTAAAATTAAAATCCCTCACCCAGCCTCACCCCTTCCTCTCTAAACCTACTTCACTAGGAACTTTTACACACATTAGAGGCTTTGCCATCTATCTAATCACTCACACTATAAATATTTTTAATTGTTCCTTCACCCATCTCTTTTTCCCATTCAGTAAATATCCTGCTGATTTTACCCCCAAGTATTTTTCTGATATATCTAGTTCTCTACTTTCCACTATTACTATATTATCTTTAATATAGATTATTTTAGGAGCATCTCAGTTAGCTCCAGGCTATTTCAAATTCATTCTCCAAATATCTATTTCTGTTTATGATCCTTCTATATCTCTCCATGGCTCATACTAAAAGGGACCAAGATTCCAAGTATGACATAGAAGGTCCTGCACATTCTGTTTTCTACCCCTCCCTTGACCTATCCACTGCCATTTCTAATCTTTATTTTATTCTTTAGCAATGTTAGTGGATTTCCCTGGAGAACTATCTGTTTTAAGCCTCTTTACCTTTGTTGTTGACTACATTACTGGTCCCAAATGCCCACTCATTTTTATCTGACCAACTTATCTTCATCCACTAAGAAACCCCAGGATGATTCCCCTCCTCTATTCTCTATCATGCTGAATCCACATTAGAGTCTACTCACAAGTACTCAATCACTATACTTCACTGTGGACTTACCTTCTCAGTGGATGGTGCCCTCTTTGACAGCAGGAGCCATAGTTTTCGATTATCCAGCATGATGCATCAGAGATCCTCAATAAATCATTTTTTAATGAATGAATGAGTAAACATATTCTGCCAAGAATAATGTTGATGTATAAATCTAACCTAAGAACTCCTCTGTTTTTAAACTATAAACACAACAACTATTGCATTTTTTTGAGAGAGGCTATGGTTTTTCCTGTGGTCATGTAGGGATGTGAGAATTGGACTGTGAAGAAGACTGAACGCTAAAGAATTGATGCTTTTGAACTGTGGTGTTGTAGAAGACTCTTGAGAGTCCCTTGGACTGCAAGGAGATCCAAATAGTCCATTCTAAAGGAGATCAGCCCTGGGATTTCTTTGGAAGGAATGATGCTAAAGCTGAAACTCCAGTACTTTGGCCACCTAATGTGAAGAGTTGACTCATTGGAAAAGACTCTGGTGTTGGGAGGGATTGGGGGCAAGAGGAGAAGGGGACGACAGAGGATGAGATGGCTGGATGGGATGACCAACTCGATGGATGTGAGTCTGAGTGAACTTCGGGAGTTGGTGGTGAACAGGGAGGCCTGGCGTGCTGTGATTCAGCACGACTGAGTGACTGATTGATCTGATCTGATCTGATTATTATTTTTGACACTTCAGTCACTCAGTCATGTCTAACCCTTTGTGACCCCATGGACTGCAGCATGCTTGGCTCCCTTATCTATCACCAACTTCCAGAGCTTGCTCAAACTCATGTCCATCCAGTCAATAGTGTTATCCAACCATCTAATCCTCTGTCCTCCCCTTCTCCTCCTGTCTTCAATCTTTCTCAGCATCAGGGTCTTTTCCAATGGGTCAGTTCTTCCCATTAGGTGGCCAAAGTATTAGTGCTTCAGCTTCAGCATCAGTCCTTCCAATGAATACTCAGGACTGATTTCCTTTAGGATTGACTGATTACAGACCAAGGGACTCTCAAGACTCTTCTCCAACACAACAGATCAAAAACATCAATTCTTCGGTGCTCAGCTTTCTTTATACTCTAACTCTCACATCTGCACATGACTACTAGCTTTGACTAGATGGACCTTTGTCAGCAAAGTAATGTCTCTGCTTTTTAATATGCTAAGTTGGTCATAGCTTTTCTTCCAAGGAGCAAGTGTTTTTGAATTGCATGCCTGCAGTTACCATCTGCAGTGATTTTGGAGCCCAAGAAAATAAAGTCTGTGACCCTTTCCATTGTTTCCCCATCTATTTGCCATGAAGTGAAGGGCCTGGATGCCCAACACTGATTTTTGTTTTGTGAATGTTGAGTTTTAAGCTAGCTTTTTCACTCTTCTCTTTCACTTTCATCAAGAGCCTCTTTAATTCTTCTTCACTTTCTGCCATAAGCCTGGTGTCATCTGCATATCTGAGGTTATTGATATTTCTCCCAGCAATCTTGATTCCAGCTTGTGCGTCATCCAGCCTGGCATTTCACATGATGTACTCTGCATATAAGTTAAATTCAAAAGGTGATGATATACAGCCTTGACATACTCCTTTCCCACCCGCTCCTTCCCCACTTAGTGTCCATATGATTTTTCCCTACATTGGTGTCTTTATTTCTGATTTGTGCTGTTGTTCAGTGACTAAGTCATATCCAACTCTTTGTGACCCCATGGACTGCAACATACCAGGCTTCCTTCCCTGTCCTTCCATGTCCTAGCTGATGTAAATAGTGCTGCAATGAACACTGAGGTGCCTGTGTCTGTGTCTTCTTGAATTATGATTTTCTCTGGGTTTATGCCCAGTAGTAGGGTTGCTGGGTCATATAATACTTCTATTTTTCGTTTTTTAAGACGAATCTCCATATTGTTCTCCACAGTGGCTGTATCAATGTACGTTCCCACCAAGAGTGCAAGCATATTTTCTCTTCTCTACATCCTCTCCAGCATTTATTGTTTGTAGATTTTTTTTACTGATGCCATTCTGATGGGTGTGAGGTGATACCTCACTGTAGTTTTGATTTACATTTCTCTAATAGAGTTATTATAATTTGACTTTCTCTTACTAGTGATCATGAAGTTAATTTTAATAAATTGATGCTGAACCTTTATGCTTTCCTCCAAGAAAGCTCCTTGCTTTAATGTCTTAAAATACAAAATATTATGAAATAGTTATAAACTACAAAATATTTATAATGAACAAAATTAGTATTGATAAAAGTATGTTTCAAGTGAAATAATACATTAAAAATAGATAATCTAAATTTTTATGATCAGCCTATTGTAGAGTCTTTCTGCACCTAGTGAAATAATACATGAAAAAATAGATAATCTAAATTTTTCTGATCAGCCTATTGTAGAGTCTTTCTGCACCTAGCTTCTTATCCAAGATTAAATTTCTGATTTTTATTTCGCATTTCCTTAATTTTTCTGCCTTATGGCTTGATAGCATACAGACTTACCTAATTTTATTGCACTTTGATTTATTGTACTTTGAAGCTGATGTGTTTTTTACAATAAGAAGATTTGTGGTAACTCTGTATTAAGTAAGTCTATTGGCACTATTTTTCTAGCAACAGTTGCTCATTTCATCTCTCTGTCACATTTTGGTAATTCTCACAATATTTCAAACTTTTTCATCATTATATCTTTTGATCAATGATCTTCAAAGTTACTACTGTAATTGTTCAGGACTTTCCTGATAGTTCAGTTGGTAAAGAATCCGCCTGCAATGCAGGAGACCCTGGTTCGATTCCTGGGTCGGGAAGATTCCCTGGAGAAGGGAAAGGCTACCCACTCCAGTATTCTAGCTGGAGAATTCCATGGACAGTCCATGTGGTTGCAAAGAGTCAGACATGACTGAGCGACTTTCACTTTCACTGTAATTGTTTGGGGAGATCACAAACTGTGCCCACATAAGGTGAACAAATTTACTTGATAAATGTTATATGTTTTCTGGGCTTCCCTGGTGGCTCATATGATAAAGAATCTGCCTGCAATGCAAGAGACCCAGGTTCGATTCCTGGTTTGGGAAAATCCCCTGGAGAAGGGACTGGCTACCTACTCCAGTATTCTTGCCTAGAGAATCCCATGGACAGATTGTGGGGCTATAGTCCATGGAGTCACAAAGTCAGACAAGACTGAGCCACTGACATTACTACTATATGTGCTCTGACTGCTCCAATGACCAGCTATTCCCCATCTCACCCTCTCCCTGGTCTCCCTACTCTCTAAGACACAACACTAATATTAGGCCAGTTAATAACCCTGCAATGACTTCTAAGTGTTCAAGTGAAAGGAAGAGTTGTACATCTCTCACTGTCAATCAAAATCTAAAAGTGATAAGGTTAGTGAGGAAGGCATGTTTAAAACAGTTAGCCAAGTTGTGAATGCACAAGAAAATTAAAGTGAAGGAAATTAAAGGTGCTACTCCAGTGAACACATGAATGATAACAGAGTGAAACAACCTTACTGCTGATGGGGAGAAAATTGTTGTCTGGATAAAAAATCAAACCAGCCATTACATTCCCTTAATCCAGAGCAAGGCCCCACTCTTTTCAATTCTAGGAAGGCTCAGAGAGGTGAGGAAGCTGCAGAAGAGAAGTTTGAAGCCAGCAGAGATTAGTTCATGAGGTTTAAGGAAATAAGCCATCTCCATAACATCAAGACCTGGGTCCAGTCCCTGGGTTGGGAAGATCCCCTGGAGCAGGGCATGGCAACCCACTCCAGTATTCTTGCCTGGAGAATCCCCATGGACAGAGGAGCCTGTCAGGCTACAGTCTATGAAGTTACAAAGAGTCAGACATGACTGAGTCACTAAGCACAGCACAGCACATAACATCAAAGTGTGAGATAAAGCAGCAAATGCTGATGTAGACGCTGCTGCATGTTGTCAGGAGATATAGCTAAAATAATTTATGAAGGTGGCTACACTAAACAGGCTATCGATGTAAGTGAAACAGTCTATTGGAAGAAGATACTATCTAGAACTTTAATAGCTAGAGACGAGAAGTCAAAGCCTCGCTTCAAATCTTTAAAGAACAGGCTGGCTCTCTTATTAGGGACTAATGCAACTCTTAAATTTAAGTAGAAGCCAAAGCTCATTTTCCACCCTGAAAATCCTAGGGCCCTTAATAGGCAGAGCACTCAAAACCTGTATGACAATACAGGTTTACAACATGGCTTACTGAATATTTAAAGCCCAAAATTGAGTCTTACCGCTCAGAAAAAAAAAAAAAAAAATTCTTTCAATATATACTTGTTGGCAGGTCACCTGGTCACCCAAGAGCTCTGATGGAGATGTGCAACTAGATGAATGTTGTTTTCATATCTGCTAACACAACATCCATTCTGCACCTCATGGATCATAGAGACATCTTGACTTTTATTATTTAAGTTTTATTATTTAAGACATTCAAGTCATAGAACTATAGCTTCCATAGACAGTGAGTCCTCTGATATATCTGGGCAAAGTAAATTGAAATCTTTTTCGGAATAATTCACCATTTTAAATGTCATTAAGAATATTTGTGATTCATGGGAAGAGGTGAAAATATCAATATTATCAGGAGTTTGGAAGAAGTTTATTCCAATCCTCATGAATGTGTTTTGATCCTTGGACTGCAAGAAGATTGAACCAGTCAATCCTCTTTTAAAGGAAATTAACCCTGGGATAAATATGAATAACCTCAGAAATGCAGATGACACCACCCTTATGGCAGAAAGCAAAGAAGAACCAAAGAGCCTCTTGGTGAAAGTGAAAGAGAAGAGTGAAAAATCTGGCTTAAACTCAACATTCAGAAAACTAAGGTCATGGCATCTGCTCCCATCACTTCATGGCAAATAGATGAGGAAACAATGGAAACAGTGACAGACTTTATTTTCTTGGGCTCCAAAATCACTGCAGATGGTGACTACAACCATGAAATTAAAAGACACTTGCTCCTTGAAAGAAAAGTTATGACCAACCTAAACAGCATTTTAAAAAGCAGAGACTACTTTACCAACAAAGGTCCATCTAGTTAAGACTATGGTTTTTCCAGTAGTCATGTATGGATGTGAGAGTTGGACTATAGAGACAGCTGAGCACTGAAGAATTGTTGCTTTTGAACTGTGGTGTTGGAGAAGACTCTTGAGAGCCCCTTGGACACCATGGAGATCCCACCAGTCCATCCTAAAGGAAATCAGTCCTGCATATTCATTGGACTGATGTTGAAGCTGAACCTCCAATACTTTGGCCACCTGATGGGAAGAAGTGACTCATTGGAAAAGACCCTGATGCTGGGAAAGATTGAGGGCAGGAGGAGAAGAAGATGACAGAGGATGAGATGGTTGGATGGCATCACTGACTTGATGGACATGAGATTGAGTGAACTCCTGGAACTGGTGATGGACAGGGAGGCCTGGCATGCTGTAGTACATGGGGTCACCAAGAGTCAGACATTACTGAGCAACTGAACTGAACCCTGAATATTCATTGGAAGGACTGATGCTGAAGCTCCAGTACTTTGGCCACCTGATGTGAAGAGCTGACTCACTGGAAGAGGCCCTGATGCTGGGAAAGACTGAAGGTGAAGGAGAAGGGACAGCAAAGGATGAGATGGTTAGATAGCATCACAGACTCAATGGACATGAATTTGAGCAAACTCTGGGAGATAAAGGAGAACAGAGGAGCCTTGCATGCTGCAGTCCATGGGGGTACGAAAGGTCAGACATGACTTAGTGACTGAACAACAAGAAGACTTCAGTGGAAGTGGTAACTACTGATGTGCTAAAAAATAAATAAGTAAATAACAAAATAAAATTAGAAATAGAGTCTGACTAAATTGCTGAAGTCACATGATAAAACTTGAATGAATAAGGAGTTGCTTCTTCTCAACGAGCAGAGAAAATGATTTCTTGAGATAGAATCTACTTTTGGTGAAGAAACTGTGAGGAATGTTGAAATGACAAAAGAGGATTAGAATATGACATTAACTTAGTTGCTAAAGCAGCTGCAAGGTTTGAGAGGATTGACTCCAATTTTGGAAGAAGATCTACTGTAGCTAAAATGCTATCAAACAGCATTGGCTGCTACAGAGAAATCATTTGTGAAAAGAAGAGTCATTTGATGCAGCAAACTTCATTATTTCTTTTAAGAAATAGCCATAGACATCCTAAACTTCAGCAACTACCACCCTGATCCATCAGCAGCCATCAACATGGAGGCAAGACCCTCCCTCAGCAAAAAGATCACGACTCTTTGAAAGCATAACTCTGTTACACATTTGACAGACTATAGAATAGTATAAATATAACTTTTGTATGCACTGAAAAAACAAAAATTTCATAACTCATTTTATTGCAATATTCACTTTATTGCTGCAAACCCACAATGTCTTCGAGGTTTATCAGTACACTGCTATAGAAAGATTAAGGAGTAGCAACCAATCAGAGACATTGAGAACAATTTATGGATATTCACTTCAAGATTATATATGTACAATATATATTAGATGTACAAAAGGGGAATATCCTGCTACTGACATAATATGGATTAAAAACTTATATCAAAAGCTTATATCAACAGCAAAATATTGGGTATCTCTTATCCTATAAAACAAAGGCCTTACTAGCCAAGAAACAGCCTTTATGAAGGAAATAATGATTGGTAGGAATAGGTTCTGAATTGAAAGACAAATTATATATTTTGAGTGCTGTAAAGAAACACCAAATCATCAAAACTCTGCTAGTTGAACTTAGCAGCTAAAGTCACCCAAACTTTCAGTTCCATTTCCACACATCATAAGACTGTCTCTAGCAGGACCAGCAATACACCACCATTCAGTAACCACAGATTCATATTATTTTAAACTATTAAAATACTGTGTTTTCTAAAGAAATAGACATTGCCTTTTGCATTAACATATCTCAAAAAAACCTTTGATTCCTTTTTAATATTTTTTTTGTTTTGAAATGGGAAATCAGCAATAATTTCATTAGTATATGCCACATATAATTAAATAACAAAAAAGCAAAAGTGAATTAAAGCTTATCAAAGCTACAGTCATTAAGCTTAACTGTCATTATTTGTCAGAATGCAGTTTCTGTGCCGTTTTATAATAGCACTTTCTATAATTGACAGAGTTTAAGAAATAAGTTTAAGATCAAGAGCATTCTAAGACTTAAGTGTTATTTTTGTCATTCTAACCAAGTAACATTTAGAACATCCTAGATCCTTATTTCAGGAGTGGAGATCTTTAAGACATCAGGGCATTTTAGTACCTTGAACTTTCAGTGGCATTTAGAATCTCTTTCAGAAGGAAGTATGGTGATGACTTTTATGTTCTAATGTTTCCAGAGACTTCCATGACATCATATGGTAAGGACTCAACAAATCCTTCCAGGAACTGGCCTTTAGGCAGCTTGCATCTGCTTTGTAACATTTTAAAATGTGGGACTTTAGTTATTAAAGATATCTCATATTTATCAGCCCCTAATTTGCTTTCTATGTTTGTCTTTCCAAGTAAATTCCAATACCTTTAGGGTACATATTTTCCTTTTCTGCTGAAAGTGACATTTTTTTCTGCTAGTTAGTGAGGGTTTGGCTTTTATTATGAAAGAACTAGGCAGGCAGAGTTACTATGACCAGTCCTAAAGGTACAAATAACTCATATTAATGGACATGGTTTCCTGTTTATTCCTAAAAGAAAGTAAGCAAATACATTCTTTACTGATTAGATTAACTTAACATTTTATTCTAAAAGTATACTTTCAATATTGACTGTCTTAAAATTTGCAATTTTCTTCTCCATTTTTGCCAGTTAAGCTAAAAAACAACCTTGTCTTTGGTTAATTTTAATAAGTATATTTAGGATTAAACAATATAAAAGGAATTAAAAGGATGATAATTTTTTAAAAAGCAAACAGAAATATAAGAGCCATATTCTCATGTTAATTATTCTACATTGGAGCAAATTACAATAAATTGATTTTATAAATACATATGCACACAAAGAGCCATACTAATAATATTTTAAATTGAAACAAATTACAATGAATTGAATTTAGTGGGTTTTAATATGACAAATATTAGATCCAAAGTCTCTTTATTAGAATTATTTTGTAAGAACAAAACCTCACTGGGGGAAAAAAAATGTGATGGCTTTAAATTGAGCAGAGGAAAATAAATGTTTCTCAGCAAACATTCCTGACCTTATAAGGCTTTGGGAAGTATGTGGAGGTAAGCTCTTTCCTGAAGTGTCATCGTCTCTAAGGATAGAAAAGGGACCCGTTGCCAAGTGACATTCTAATTGTCATACTGGGGCCTGCTGTCTGGAAAAAAAGTCACACTCCATTTAGTAATTCCAATGTTTCCTTCCTCTTCCTGTAAATGAAGGGTGCAGGAGAGGGGAACACATTCATTCACAAAAAAGAAATAGAAATATATATCCCCATGGGAAGGAGCCATTTTTAGAGCTGTCTAAAAATATGTATTTGGGCAGGTCAGATGGTATTTTGCAATATTATTGCAATGACATTAGATTTGTATAGTGGCTTTGGACCTGTGTTCATTTCTGAAGCAGGAGTCATCTTGAAGAACTAAGAAAGTGGCTTTGCCAAAGAGATTCATGATTACATGGCTAATTTATTTGTATCCTTTTCAAACCAGCTCCCCAAGTAGAACTTATAGATATCTATTTAATTAAAAAAGTAATAGTCTACTTAAGATTCCTTACCAATGACATTATTCTCATAATATAATCTTACAAGTTATAATCTTTTTAATTTAGAGTATAATTCTATGACTTATTAAACAGGTCATAAAAATGACTGCGCAAGGGAAAATTGAGACATTGCAGGAGAAATCCAGGTCAAAGTGCTCATCAGGCACAGTCGACTAGAGAACTCATCATTCTTGGGCTCTGTTAAGTGGAGGCACGGACCAGTTTTCATCAGAGCTAATAGGGACCATTTGGGAATAGGCACAAGGTTGTGTGTTAAGAGACACAGATTATAGACAGGAGTCTTGTTTTCCAGGCTTCACCACATCCCTACCCCACATCAAACACTATGTGATCTTAGAACAAGATTTTTAACCTCTTTTAAAGCTCAGATTCAAAATCCAGAGTGAGGACTAAATAATTTCGAAAGCTTTCTCTAGCTCTGAGTTCTATGATTTCATGTTGTCCTATATTTAGGTCTTTCTCAGTTGTGTTTTCCAGTTCCTTCAAGTCAGTATTTCACCTGAAAATTAACCATAATTTTGTTCTCTAAAATTCATCATTAGACTTTCTGACTTGCATATCATTTTATCCATGAGAACAACAGGATGCGTCCTGCCCTGTCCTTCATAGAAAAGCTGTATCCCAGCTTGAGAATTAAAATGGAAAAGAGTAAGGTCACTTCCTAGGATGATGGCCGCTGTCTGCAAAGAAGGTTGCTTTCTGTCAAGAGGGTGAATCTGGTTATCCTAACTCTTTACCACTTCTTCCCTTTAGCCGCTCCAAGACCATCAAGCTATATATATATAGCTTTATATATATATAAAACTATATATAACTCTTCACTGAAGTGTTACTTCTGTTAAAGATAATAATGAAACAAAAGAGAAAAACTGAAGCTTTGTGGTAGGGTTCCCCAGGTGTCTCAAATGGTAAAGAATCCATTTGCTATGGAGGAGCCTCGGGAGATGTGGGTTTGATCCCTGGATTGGCAAGATTCCTTCGAGGAGGAAATGGCAACCCACTCCAGTATTTTTGCCTGGGAAATTCCACTGACAGAATGCCTGGCGGCTACAGTCCATGGAATCGGGAAAGAGATGGACACAACTTAGCGACTAAACAATAACAACAGAGCTTTGTGGTAAATAATATATTGTCCATTTCCAGGGTAAAAGCACAAGAGCTGAGTGCTTCCCAAGGGAGCCCATCCATGGAAACCTCCCCATACTTTCTAGCTTACCTCCACCAACCCTCATATTAAAATTAACAGCAATCTAAGTGCTTCTTTTTCCAAAACTTCTCTTGGCTAATCTTCACCCTTTTTTTTTTGTTGTTCCATAAAACTTTAGTATAACACATTCCTGGGTATATTCTTCCACATATTCCTGGGTATATTCTTCCACAGGTATATTAATTCACAATGTATTTTCCCATATATATATCCCATGCTATATAATTTGAATTCTTGCAGGGAAAGGATTTTTACCATGTAATAAAAAGACAGGGACCAACTGACTACCCAAACCTTTCCTTAGGATGGAGGAGAAAAACAAATGACCCCATTTCCAAGTTCATATCTTAGACCTAAATCATAAAAGTGAAGTGAAGACCATGTTCAGATCAAGAGACGTTACTCTGCCTTCCCCAATATCCTGGTCATTCGGAGTTGTCTAGTCTACATGACAGAGAAGGCAATGGCACCCCACTCCAGTAATGTTGCCTGGAAAATCCCATAGCTGGAAAATCCCCAGCCCTGGTGGGCTGCAGTCCATGGGGCCACGGAGAGTCGGACATGACTGACTGACTTCACTTTCACTTTTCACTTTCACGCATTGGAGAAGGAAATGGCAACCCACTCCAGTGTTCTTGCCTGGAGAATCTCAGGGACGGAGGAACCTGGTGGGCTGTCGTCTATGTGGTCACACAGAGTCAGACACGACTGAAGGAACTTAGCAGCAGCAGCAGTATACATGAAGGAAGAAGACTTCCTTCAACAGATCAAGTAAAATCCAGCTTTAGCAGTAAAATGCAAGGGCCGAAAGTCAAGTCCTGATTTCAGTATAAACCACTAAGGGTTACTTTACTGGAATGTCTAAAGGATTTCCTTTTGCTTCTGTTATATCCATACTGTTTTTGTCCTTTATTGTGCCCATCTTTGCATGAAATGTTCCCTTGGTATCTCTAATTTTCTTGAAGAGATCTCTAATCTTTGCCATTCTATTATTTCCCTATATTTCTTTGCATTGATCACTTAGGAAGGCTTTCTTATCTCTCCTTGCTATTCTTTGGAACTCTGCATTCATATGATGTAGTTTTCCTTTTTTCCTTGCCTTTTGCTTTTCTTCTTTTCTCAGCTATTTGTAAGGTCTCCTCAGACAATCATTTTGTCTCTTTGCAATTCTTTTTCTTGGGGATGGTTTTGATCACTGCCTCCTGTACAATGTCACAAACCTCTGTCCATAGTTCTTCAGGCACTTTGTCTATCAAGGAAATCAGTCCTGAATACTCATTGAAAGGACTGATGCTGAAGCTGAAGCTCCAATACCTTGGCCACCTGATTAGAAAATACACTGATTTTGGGAAAGATTGAAGGCAGGAAGAGAAAGGGATGTCAGAGGATGAGATGGTTGGATTGTATCACTGACTTGATGGACATGAGTTTGAGCAAGATTGGGAATTGGTGATGGACAGGGAACCTGGCATGCTGCAGTCCTTGGGGTCCCAAAGAGTCAGACACGACTGAGCAACTTAACTGACTGACTGACTAAGGGATTTCCAGGAGTCTGGTAGTGAGGGAGAAGAGTCGAGCACTGATTTCTGTTTTATGAATAGATTTCTTGGGAATAGAATCTGTCCTATTTTCATGGACTATCTCCTGCCGGTTCATTAAAGTATCCCCGAGTTACACTCTGGTCCCAGTTCCAGGTAGAATCACCAACTTGGTAACTGACATCCAGGAAGCCAAAAGATTGCTTTACCACATACAGATATGTGCATTGATGAGGTCTGCTAAAGGTTGTTTGATTTTGAGAGTTTTATTCTTATCCTACACAGATTGATTTTATGGTAATTGAGAAATAAACAGGAGGTTCAGATATAAATGAAAATATCTTACTAACTTATATCTGATAGAGCTGGATTAAAAAATCCCTCTTGCTTCCGAAACCAAAATGGGTGACTTCACATGTCTAGGCATGGAGACTTACATTTGGAAAGAGCTGGGTCTGCAAAGCACCATATGCTCTATTAGCTGCTTCACATTTTGCCGCACACAGTAAGCTCCAGAGGAAAGGTCACACGTGGCTTAGTAACCTTGAGAGTATTGACATTGAGCATTAGAAAAAAGAAATGTAGATCAAAGCAAGTCAGACTCCCACCCTCGTGTCCATCATATAAATCACTCCCCCCTCCAAGGAAAGGAACAAGTTAAAGGTCAGAGAAAGGTGAGTGGTCTCATTGCAATATTTTTGAGGGAGTGGAAGTTCCTTATTTATGAAGGGAGTAGGACATGGGAAAAGGGGCTAGACAGTTTGCCTTGGGATGGGAATGAGTATGATAACTTTTAACAGATTAATCTGAATTTATCCTATGAATTGAATGTTAATTTTTGCAAATTAATGATTACAAAGCTGGACCCTATCTTATAATTTTAATCGTACTGCTCATTGCTTCTTTCTTCAGAATATGCAGTAGATTCCTTCCTTTAGGAGTACAGTGGTGCCCTTAAAGAAAGAGTGAAACCTTTGAGGAGGAGACAAGTGAGTCAGATCAGATCAGATCAGTCGCTCAGTCGTGTCTGACTCTTTGCAACCCCATGAACTGCAGCACGCCAGGCCTCCCTATCCATCACCAGCTCTCGGAGGTCACTCAGACTCACATTCATCGAGTCAGTGATGCCATCCAGCCATCTCATCCTCTGTCGTCCCCTTCTCCTCCTGCCCTCAATCCCTCCCAGCATCAGAGTCTTCTCCAATGAGTCAACTCTTCGCATGAGGTGGCCAAAATACTGGAGTTTCAGCTTTAGCATCATTCCTTCCAAAGAAATCCCAGGGCTGATCTCCTTCAGAATGGACCGGTTGGATCTCCTTGCAGTCCAAGGGACTCTCAAGAGTCTTCTCCAACACCACAGTTCAAAAGCATCAATTCTTCGGCGCTCAGCCTTCTTCACAGTCCAGCTCTCACATCCATACATGACCACAGGAAAGACCATAGCCTTGACTAGGCGAACCTTTGTTGGCAAAGTGATGTCTCTGCTTTTGAATATGCTATCTAGGTTGCACAAGTGAGTAAACGGCTTCAATATACATTGGAGAGTGTTAGAGAGGAATGGGAAGAGAGTCACCGAGGTGTTCCTACTGAAATAGAAACTTGAAAGATGAATAGAAGTTACACTGTCAGGCGAAGAGAGCAGAAGACATTCTAGGCAGAAAGACAGCAGAATACCCAAAAGTGTCAGAAAGCTACCCTATTTCAGGGACTCTGAGTAATGAGTATGGTTTGCCTGTAATTTAAAGGACAAAGGAAAAAGTGTATTTCTTCATCTGCCTGAATTACCATATTGCCACTTCCTTCCTAAGACTTATTTCAAAATTTCGTGTAAATGATTGATACCCTCTTTCTCCTTCAAGATGAAAACAATAACAAAAATAAAGCAATATTATTCTTTAATGCCTTTTTCCACTTTCACAAAAAGAAAAGTACAATCTATCAAGGTCATGTTTCATTTCTTGGTAGTCTTTTCCTTCATATCTGTCTTTGGGGGAAAAAGTTTTCTTACATGTATACTTTGTTTTGAAGAGTAAGCCCAACTTTTCTCATATGTGTGTGTGCGTTTGTTTTAATTATTCACTGCTCTGTAATACATGCAGAAGTTCTTTCTTAGGACACTTGTTTGCCTAACTACACTTTAAATTCCACAAATTCATAAGAAAAATTATCTTATTAAGAAAAGCAGAGGTCATCAGTGTACTATGCCTGAGAATTCATAATATAGAGAGAAAACAGGGCAAAAATTGAGCATGGAGATTTAGGCAAGTGTCAGCTGTTTAAAAGCCTTGAGCTTTTCATAAAGAAGTCATTTGAAGGAAACAGCATGATCATATTTGTATCTTAAAAAAAGTTTGTGGGGAATGGACTTTAAGTGAAAAGACTGATAATGTGAAGGGAGACTAATTACAAAACTGCTGCCTCGTGGCTCAGCTGGTAAAGAATCCGCATGCAATGTGGGAGACCTGGGTTCAATCCCTGGGTTGGGAAGATTCCCTGGAAAAGAGGAAGGCTACCCACTCCAGTATTCTTGCCTGGAGAATCCCATGGACAGAGGAGCCTGGTGGGCTGAGTCCAAGGGGTCGCAAAGAGTCAGACAAGACTGAGAAACTGAGCATTCATGCTTGAGTAAAGAAAAATACTGAATTTAATTCTGGATATTTTTAGCTTGAGTCCCTTATGGGACAATCAGATCACTATTCTTTTGGAATATTTCAAAGCCAGCTATAGGAGCAGATTCAATTTTCAAACACTGACAGTTACTTTAGAAGTGGAACTGGTATGTAAGTGTATTTGGTGTGAAATTTTCTTTTGTTTTCTTTTCTTTTATAAAAATCAGTTACATATGTGGTTTTTATAACCTTACTATAATGCAACTTACTTTTGAGCCCAAGTTGTAGCATAGACTAAAGACTTATGAAAGATGGGTATGCTTAGGCAATCAAAAATGAGATTAAAAGCCTAGGGTCAAAAATAAAGGAAAAAAGTTAGCTGAGTAAAGACTATTTCAGTCAAACCTCCTCCACTTCCCTTTCATCTGCTTACTCAGTACCATGCCATATTTTTATCTGTCAAGTCTCAGGTAATATTTCCAATGAAACATTGTTTCTTGACACTTCATCATGTCTTCCACAATGAGATAAAATTCCTTTAGTGAAGTTCCATCTCCTTTTTGCAGATTCTAAAATAAGAAGACTTTAAATAATAGAAGAGAAATGCATTCTTAAATATATAAATTCAGAAAGTGGTCAGTCTCTTAGGATGTTATGAATAGCCTACTTTCATGGACTATCATCAAGAATTATCTGAGAATTACTCTGAATATTAAATTGTAATTATCTATATGAATAATGATGAGATCTTAAAATACTATATTTTTCTTCAGGGGATTAAAAATAAGCAAATGGATGTACATTACAGATCTCTTCATCCACGTAGTCAAGGTTATCAACCACCGTAGAGAAGCTATTCACACTCATATTCCTTTTGGAAATATTGCATTTCCAAAAGGAATAAAATTGTTGTCTTACAGCTTTTTCAGATTGGGTTATGGGTGATATTCTCAGGAGACCTCTGCTTGGCAGAACAAGTGATGGTTGTATTGAAGTTTATCAAAATGCACAATAGTCTAAAACATGGAAAATAAATAGAGGACAGCTATATAGTATAGTATAGTATAGATCGGGGAAGGCAATGGCACCCACCCCAGTACTCTTGCCTGGAAAATCCCATGGACTGAGGAGCCTGGTAGGCTCGTCCATGGGCTCGCTAAGAGTCGGACACGACTGGGCAACTTCACTTTCACTTTTCACTTTCATACATTGGAGAAGGAAATGGCAACTCACTCCAGTATTCTTGCCTGGAGAATCCCAGGCATAAGAGCGTAGTGGGCTGCCATCTATGGGGTCGCACAGAGTCGGACATGACTGAAGCAACTTAGCAGCAGCAGCAGCAGCATATAGTATAGATGGAGAAGGCAATGGCACCCCACTCCAGTACTCTTGCCTGGAAAATCCATGGACAGAGGAGCCTGGTAGGCTGCAGTCCATGGGGTCGCTAAGAGTCAGACACGACTGATCCACTTCACTTTGACTTTTCTCTTTCATACGTTGGAGAAGGAAATGGCAACCCACTCCAGTATTCTTGCCTGGAGAATCCAAGGGACGGCTGAACCTGGTGGGCTGCCATCTATGGGGTCGCACAGAGTTGGACACCACTGAAGCGACTTAGCATAGCATATAGTGTAGAATCATAGGAAAGTTTTAAATTCAAATCATAGGAAAGTTTTAAATTCCTAAATAATAATTTTTAAGACTATAGAAACTTTTTACCCTGAAAAAACAGATAAATTTACTATGTTATTCCCCAAGTCTTCTTTGCAGTCTTCTATAGATCCAATTTCTATAAATATGTAGTATATTGGAAATGGCCAAATAACAGTCTTCATTTATAAATTCAATGTTAAATAAATATTTGGATATCATATAACAATCATATGCTAAAGGAGTAAGTTTTAGACTAAAATCTATACCATTTCATAAGGCATATGAAGTGATATGTTCATTTAACAAGTTTTTAATAAAAATAGAAATACATTTATGTAATAAAAAAGGCAGTGAAATAAGAATTAAATCTTCCTCCCTCCCTATCTACCCATACCCCTGTTCTGCAGCCTCCCCAACCTTCCTCTCTACCAGTCTACCCTGAAGGACCTACTGTCATCAATTATGAGTGTTTTCATATACTCTACTGGAAAAATCATCCAGATATACAAGTATATATTATCTATCTATAGATCATTCAGAGATAGAGCTACCTTTTTAACACAAATATAGGCACATCATCTCTCATTATGAAGCTTAATTTTATTTTTAATTAATATATCTTTAATATTGTTTCATATTAATGAATAAAGAACTACATTTTTTTCATAATGAAAGCATGATGTTCCATTGTATAAATGAACAATGATATTAGAAATAGCCTTTTCCTAATGATTGGGCTTCCCTTGTGGCTCAGCTGGTAAAGAATCCTCCTCCTATGCTGGAAACCTGGGTTCGATCCCTGGGTTGGGAAGTTCCCCTGGAGAAGGGCAAGGCTACCCACTCCAGTATTCTGGGCTGGAGAATTTCATGGAATGTATAGTCCATGGGGTCACATAGAGTTGGATACGACTAAGCAACCATCACTTTCCTAATGATTATATAGGTTTGGCCAGAAACTATACTAGCCTTTGAAAGCTCAAGAGTAGAATATCCACTTGCTGTTCAGGTCAGTAGCAATTCCACTTCACTTCTATGAATAATTTTATAGGTAAAGGAAGAGTTCCCTCACCCTTTTCCTCCAAAATATAGGAGTCTCGGATACTCTGCTCTGCCTTGGGGAGTTTTAATCTTACAAATACTGACTTTCAAAAAATTTAGATCCCTGGCATGTTAAATTTAAAAAGTCATTGTAATTACAGTTAGATATTTCCTATCTCTTTGTACTTAATCTGAAACTTCTAAATGTTTTATATTGAACATAATATTCATTAGGCAATTTGTTTTTATAAACAATAGTAAAATAAAGAACTTCAAGAAGATTGCAAGGTCAGGGGAAATTCTTGATCAGAGGAAGTTCGTGCATCTGACTGCTCACAAGAGTCACAGATGCCGTTCGTCAGCTTCTGCTTGTTGCTTAATAGACTGGGATTCTTGAGTCAGGAACTGAATTCCTGAGATAAATAATCTGTGGGAATTTCTGTGTCTTCAGATTCTTTTTTTGAAGACCATCAGCAGAAATGATTTACCATAACAGAACTTAAGGAGAGAACTGGTTTCAAAAGTTGACTCAGTTCCTAAGCTTCTATGTCATGAATCCACAAAATCGACGCCTACTATCAAAGCTCACAGACCAGTAAAAATATCACAGACCTGCTCTTCCCCAGACACTTCTCAGAAGCCCCACAATCTGCTTTGTAAAGATCCTGGCTCCTCTAATTTAATAAAACTGGGAATCTCTGTGGGACAGTGTGTTTCTCTGACAATATTTTTCTACATAAATTTTCCTTTTTATTCTCAGAGAATTAATCATTCAATAGCACTTTATTGAAAATAATACTGAAACTTGATAGTATAGACTTCTATTTTGAAGGATTACAGATGGAGAAAAAGAACTTGGTGTGTGTGCAAGCACATACCTTTATTTGGGGAGGAATGAATATTCCTAACCACATAACCAATTCAGTACAGCTAACGCTTGAAGTATGTCCCCTTTCCCAAAAATTTAGCTTTCCATATGTTTCATGTTGAGCCAGACTATTAGAATTCAGCCTGGGTTTCCTCACCTAGGATTCAGTTGTTCATTAATTCTTCTAGATACCAATGGTTTTCTATCTGGCAGTGAAGTCTACTGAATTCAAAGCTGAGGGATGTAGACCTTTCCTGGCTCTGTATCCTGTCTCCACACTTCTGTCCACTGTTTTCCTATGTAGAGAAAGTTCTCCTAATGTCCAGTATTTGTCTAGAATTCTGCTGCATTACTGAACCCACTAGTCTAAACCACCTGATATTAATGAACACATATATATTCATGGGAGCTTGCTATGCCCATCAGGCACTATGAATTGGGCAGCCTATGCATGGAACAGCCCACTCCAGTACTCTTGCCTGGAAGATCCCATGGACAGAGGAGCCTGGTAGGCTGCAGTCCATGGGGTCGCTAAGAGTCAGACACGACTAGGCGACTTCACTTTCACTTTTCACTTTCATGCATTGGAGAAGGAAATGGCAACCCACACCAGTGTTCTTGCCTGGAGAGTCCCAGGGATGGGGGAGCCTGGTGGGCTACTGTCTATGGGGTCACACAGAGTCAGACATGACTGAAGTGACTTAGCATAGCATGCATGGAACAGTGCTGAGGCAGTTATCTGTGACTAAATGAATTTGCCCAGTTCCTTCCATACCTTAATCTTTGATGAGATATTGATTACCCTTTCCTTAACACCTTGCATTATCCCAGTTGTAGAATGTAAAGTTCTGAATTTACTTGAATTATCAAATTTACATTTGAGGAAATTCTTCATAATAGCTAGATCTTCCTTTTCTGACCATCAGTCATATCCAGAGCTGGCAGTATTCCAGTTGATAAAACCATGTTCTCAAGAAAGCTATTCTTGATCCTGTAACACAGGACTGACTGCCTTCACTGTTTCTGCCAAAATTCCTTGTATTTATGCCAGTTGGCCCTTATCACATTGTATTGCAACTGTCAAAATTGTACTCTACTCACCATTAGAATCTAGTGTCCAGCACAACACCTGGTTTGTAAAATGCTCCATAAATATTCACCGAATGAGTAAGTGAATGAAAGTTGGAGTCAAAGAACAATCAGAGAGGGATATATGAACTGAGAGGAATAGAGGTGGGACATAGCCACTGCAGATAATTTCTCTAAAAGTATGTTTATGTTAGAAGTTAGTCTGACACATAACCACAAGTAAACCTTGTAAAAGCCTGTCTATATATGGCAATATGGTAAGTGGTAAAGTGCAATGGATTCTGAGATAGAGAATGGGGTGAATTTTGAGAGAAAATGTGTTATAAAGAACAGTTGGAGAAGAAATATAAATGCACTTTATCACAGATTGTTTTAAAGGCATTAACATGCAAGATGGCAAAATGATATTTAAAGAACATGTAATCTTATGTGATTTGTGTGTGTGTTTCTTTTGGAAGTAAAACTTGAGTGAAAAAAGTATGATATAATGTTAACTGGAAAACAGTGATGCAAAAATGTGCAAATGATCCAAATACCTCTACCACAGCAAAAACATATGTGCAGTGAAATAAAAGGGAAACATCTCAAAATATTAATAATATGTTTGGTAAAATAATTATGGGTGGCATTTTAATACTATTCACTATTTTCCAAATTTTATTACTAAGTATATACTGCCTAAGCCATTTCTTTTCTTGCATAGGTTAATCTAGTGAACAAAAGAAAGTAGTTCCCATAGCAACTAGACAAGTTGGAAGTCTCTTTTTCGAGTAAACATAATTTAACTGTTGACTCTTATCAACACAAAAAGCAGTAAAACTTCATTTAAATAAATTGTTAATGCTAAAACCAAGCATATCATTATATCTTTAAGATAAGTACTATTTATTATTACCAAAATAATTTTGTTAATGTTGTAAGTTGCTTGCAGGCAGAGACCTGTATTTTTTAATTTTTAAATAACAAGGGTCTACAAGAAGACGGGGCACCAAAACATAATGAATAATAGTTCTCATCTATCTTTTCCCTTATATAAATGCACAATTATGCAGACATAGACATAAACACATAACACAGACATACTGCTAGTGTCATATATGAATACAGTGCTCATTTCAAGAAAAGAGACAGTGTATAAATGGGATTTAGTTGAGCAAACAAACTGTACCATACCCATACTCTGAGTGAACATATTTTATATGTATATGTAGATACTCTGTGAACAAATTTATCTGTATATGTGAATAGACAGATGTATAAGATCTAAATAGATCATAAGATATATCAGAATAAACATTTCTCAACTTTTATCAAAAAATAGTCAAGATTTTTGTTGTTTTTTACTACCAAATTTGGTTTGATTTTTTTACTACAATTTTACATTACACCCACTTATTTTTAAAATCGAGTTACAGAAGCTTTAAAATAAAATTCTAATTATTTATATAAAGATAGAACTATTGATTCTGGTCATAATATCATAACTATAACCACAGATACTATCATTTCAGGCAAATGTTACTTGAAATATGGTCTTACTTGTACAGCATTTTGCTAACCAGCAAAATTACTAGAACATCAATTAGTAGAACATCCTTCCTTTTAATTAGTTTTAAAAATTGTAAATTTCCGTTCTGACCATTCATTACAGAAAAAAAATTACTGAATTTTAATGGCTTCTGTAATGCATAGTTTGGCTTCAATAATTAAATTTCAAACCGACAAAAATTAATGGGTTTTATAAGGGAATATCTGGAGAAGGCAATGGCACCCCACTCCAGTACTCTTGCCTGGCATATCCCATGGATGGAGGAGCCTGCTAGGCTGCAGTCCAGGGGGTCGCTAAGAGTCGGACACGACTGAGCAGCTTCACTCTCACACATTGGAAAAGGAAATGGCAACCCACTCCAGTGTTCTTGCCTGGAGAATCCCAGGGACGGGGGAGCCTGGTGGGCTGCCGTCTCTGGGGTCGCACAGAGTCGGACACGACTGAAGCGACTTAGCAGCAGCAGCAGCAGCATAAGGGAATATCATAGAAGTTAAAGTTTTTAAAACACATAGAAGAAATAATGTAATGATATTAAACTTTATCTTTGAGATTTAATTAGAAAGTGCATGAATATCAGGATATCATAGCTAATCCATATAAAAATCAGAATTTTACTTTTAGCTTGTGTGGTTAATATTTTATTAAATAATTTTTATGAAACATTTTGACAGTTGACTAACAAACTTCTGAATTTTATTCTCTTCACATCATAGAAGTTTCTTATTCATGTAACAATGTGATTCTAGTTTTTATCATTTCCACATCAGTGACTTACCTCCATCTGATGTTTCAAGGGCCCTGCATTCTTCCACTTTATGTCTCTTCACCTCTAATACTTTTATAGGAAATAGCAAATTTCATTTACACACAATATCAAATTGGAACTCATATATAAATATAAATCCAGTAGTAAAGATTTTATTTTAAAAAGTAAAGTAATATTGTCTGCATCATGAAGTAACACCTTGTGCTTCTTTGAAAGTCTCATTTTTGAAGTTTTCATATGTGAAATTATTTCTTCATTAGTGTTTTCAAATGCTTACAATATTAGAAATTGTAATGCTTACAAATATTAGAAATTCGATTGCTATATCACACGTTTTTATCATGTAAAGAAATAATTACCAAATGAAAAGTCAATTTTGTGTATTGGCTAATAGTTCTGTTTTGATCATTTTAACCTAAGGACTTTGATAATCTCCATCACTGTGCTTTAAATTTGAGCTAATTTAAGGAAGGGTTGCTACCTACTTGATGATTGAGTTGCCTGCATTAGGCCATTAAAAACATTATTTTGGAATGACTAAAAATTTGCAAAAATAGTTGCAAATTTGCAAAAATTTGCAAAAATACTTGCTGAAGTTCTATTTTTTAACAGACTGGTTAGAGAACAATTAACACGCACAAATTAAAAATAGGAAAATCATTATTTCTCTTTTCCGTGTCTCCACATTATCATTTTTTATTTTATAATTGATCTTGACCAACTAATTAATGTCACTTTTTAAAAGGTTTGTCATTTTCTAGTGTTTGAAATCCATTAACTTTGCATTTGGCTGCTTTCTGCAAAAAACCCAAGCTATAGGGGTTTAATTAGTTAGGTTGTTCATTTTTCTCATATAACCATTTGTCTGAGGGTAGCAGAGAAGGCAATGGCACCCCACTCTAGTACTCTTGCCTGGCAAATCCCATGGACAGAGGAGCCTGGTAGGCTGCAGTCCATGGGGTCGCTAGGAGTCAGATACGACTGAGCGACTTCACTTTCACTTTTCACTTTTATGCACTGGAGAAGGAAATGGCAACCCACTCCAAAGTTCTTGCCTGGAGAATCCCAGGATCGGGGGAGCCTGGTGGGCTGCCATCTATGGGGTCGCACAGAGTCGGACATGACTGACGTGACTTAGCAGCAGCAGCAGCAGCAGTCCAGACTGATGAGAGAAGTTTGTGATGTCATCAATTCCCCCTTTATTTTCTGCCTCCACCATATGAAACATATATATTTCCATCCTCATGGGCATAAGCTGATCTTATACCTCTAGTCATCATGTCTGTGTTCTGGGCAGGAAGCAAAGAAAAACACAAATACCAAAAGTGCTTTATCATAGCAAGCTTTGCCTTTTTATTGAGAAATGGAATCCTTTCCGTAGGGTCCTCTCCTCTCCGTAGGGTCCTCTCCCAGTACATATAATCTAGTACTGGGTTTCAAAGCCACTTCCAGGTGCTAGGGAGTCTGTTTTTAGCTGAACATATTATTACCTTAAAAACAAGAATCAGAGTTCTCTGAAAAAGAAGGATTCAAGTAGTTAGTTAGGGTATTTTGTTTCTTAAGAACCATATTTAACATTTTGACAATTTCTTGTTAAATTTTATATGTAAAGTTAAGATAACAGCATGCAGCCACATCTTCCTGAATGAGAATAATTTATTATCCTCACTTTTCCTAGATATTTGCAAGTGTACTGCAGAGTTGTCTTTGAATATATTGTATGTTTTTCAGAAATAATTTTTTGCCATTTTTAAACTTTTCTGATAAAGTTAATTTAATGGAGATTGAACTTAGATTCTATGAAAACTTAATTTTGATTTCTGAATAGGTTATTATGTCAGTCCTGAAATGGGTTTTATTGGTTTAAATAGTATTTGCAATTTTTATCAAGATCCTTTGTATTTGTATGCCTTAGTCTGTATGTTTTGAAGAACCTGCCATATTCTGACTGCTTACATTCAATATGTGCCCAAATGTTCACAGTGTAGTAAATTAGTATGTAAACAGAAAGAATACACATTATTATCTTATAATTCCAATTTATTGCTTTTTAACCTGCCTTTTTCTGGTTTTATTCCATAAATAAGAATGAAAAAGTTAGGTTTCCATCTCATAGGATCGTCATGATTATATTTTCACAAAGATAAAAATATAGATAGTCCTGCAAAATTCTGGAAAACAGTAGTAGATGAAGATGATGTGGGGCTATGTGCTGAAACTTAAAAAGAAGATGCAATTTTGAGATAATCTCTACATTTAGAGTGTATGTCAAAATAGGCCTTACCATCACTCCTGAATGTGACCTAACTACACACACAAGCCTGATCTAATTACTTTTTATATGTGGTCAAGGAGTTAGTGTTTCACCTTATCTTGATGCTGAAGTCTTGATTCAGACTTTAAGAAGCCTTCTTTGAATAAATATAAAAAATAAAACCAGAAAGGAGAAAATTTTTGACCAATAAGACATGGTGCTTCATTTCTGGTTTGTTCACTGAAGATTATTTCTTGAAAATATACAAATTGGCATGATCTAGCTCCAAGTAAAGACTCAAAAAATTATAATTACTTTTGGTTCATGTTTAATTATTCTTAGGTAGGAAAAAGTGTACTTTCAGTGATTAGCCACCTATTTTTAGGTTCAATTCTTTATATAGATGCTCTCAAAGATTTTTCCTTATAACTAATACTTAAATATTATTTGTTAGCTTGGGTAAGAGTTCAACTTTGGAATTATGAGAAAATTTCAAACTCGGTCATTTATTCACTTAAATTCTCCTTGGTTTCTACTGAAAAGTATACCATGTATTGGTCTACATTTAAATAGACTTAAACGTGTTATTAGTGGTCATTAGTTTTCCTACATGTTTTTACATATACAATAGAAAGATAATAATATCATTTTTTAAGTATTTTCAGTATGTCAAGTCTTGTGTTAGATACTTCATATAAATTATTTCATGTAGTTCTCAGAGTAGCTCCATGTAATAAGTAGCATTTTTAAACCCATTTTCCAGAAAAAGAAAACCAGTGCTGAGAGGACTAGGACAACATGACCAAGTTCACAGCTTATAAGAAACAGGGTCTATAAGAAACTATAAATTTACAAGTTACAAGGAAACTGTAAAGTTTATCCCTGATCAATCTAATTTGATAATAAAACCTTCAAAAGGTCTGGAGAGGTGAGTGATGAAAAACGTGGCTAATAATTTTAAAATTATATCCATCTGTTATATATGAACTATATTATGAAAGTTTTGCTTAATCCTAATCTGATGCTGGGAGGGATTGGGGGAAGGAGGAGAAGGGGACGACAGAGGGTGAGATGGCTGGGTGGCATCACCGACTTGATGGACACGAGTTTGAGTGAACTCCAGGAGTTGGTGATGGACAGGGAGGCCTGGCATGCTGTGATTCATGGGGTTGCAGAGAGTCCGACACGACTGAGCGACTGACCTGAACTGAACTGAACTGAATCTTAAGAAAAGGACATAAAGGAAAGGAGAAGGGTGTTTGGTTTTTGAATCATGAAGACAAGCCAGATAATGTTATCTCCAATGATATCATATTTTAATTAAAGTTTACACTAAGGTTGTTGTTGTTCAGTAGCTAATTCATGTCCAACTATTTGCAACTCCATGAACTGTAGCATGCCAGGCTTCCCTGCCCATCACCAACTCCCAGAGTTTGCTAAAACTCATGTCCATCGAGTCAGTGATTTCATCCAACCGTCTCATCCTCTGTCGTCCCCTTCTCCTCTCCTGTCTTTACCAGCATCAGGGTCTTTTCCAATGAGTCAGCTCTTTGTATCAGGTGGCCAAAGTATTGGAGTTCAGCTTCAGTAACAGTCCTTCCAGAGAATATCCAGGGTTGAATTCCTGTATGATTGACTGATTTGATCTCCTTGCAGTCCAAGGAACTCTCAAAAGTCTTTTCCAGTACCACATTCAAAAGCATCAGCTCTTTGGTGCTCAGCCTTCTTTATGGTCCAAATACTAAAGGATTTGAATTCTAAGAAAAATCAAGGAAATATGCATAATAGAAACTGTTCCGCAGGTATGAATGTGTATTCCTACAGACTAATATCTTTTTCTGATCAGGTGACTTTGGGAACACTCTGAATTCTGGAAACAGAGGGAAAGGAAGTATCATAGAAATGATCTATAGGAATTCTACAAGCTAAAGAGAAGCTATTTTATTTGCTCATTCTTCAGTTCAGTTCAGTTCAGTTGCTCAGTCGTGTCCAAATCATTGCGACCCCATGAATCGCAGCACGCCAGGCCTCCCTGTCCATCACTAACTCCCGGAGTTCACTCAGACTCACGTCCATCGAGTCAGTGATGCCATCCAGCCATCTCATCCTCTGTCATCCCCTTCTCCTCCTACCCCCAATCCCTCGCAGCATCAGAGTATTTTCCAATGAGTCAACTCTTCGCATGAGGTGGCCAAAGTACTGGAGTTTCAGCTTTAGCATCATTTCTTCCAAAGAAATCCCAGGGCTGATCTCCTTCAGAATGGACTGGTTTGATCTCCTTGCAGTCCAAGGGACTCTCAAGAGTCTTCTCCAACACCACAGTTCAAAAGCATCAATTCGATGCTGAGCGCCAAAGAATTACTCATTCTTAGAAGTCCAAATATCTTCCCACCAGATTCTAAGACTAGTTCTAAACTGTCACTTCTTTGTGTAGCCTTGGGTTTGCAAGAGCAGTAAGGGAACAGGGGCTGCTTCAGCATCCTTCATCTTAGGTAGGCAGCTTAAACTGGTACTGAGGCAGCTTGACAACCAATAACTTTTGCTGCAAACCTTAGCCTGGGGAAATATTTAATTTTGTAGATGTCTGGATTGTTTTCCCATGTTACTGAAAGAATGGAAAACTGGAAGCATTGTTCCTTGGGTCATTTGCCCAGATTAAGAATCAGGATATTAAATTCAGATATTCAATGCCCTTTTGACTGAACTGCCTTATCTCTGACTTCTTTTCCTCTAAATTGGAATTTGCCAATATGTGAATGTCACAGCATGAAATACAAAATAGATTTACAGCAAAAAGATTGGAGACTGAGTTCACATATTTTAGGTGTTGAAAAATAAAGGGGTAGACTAGCAAGGTTTGTTGTTGTTCCGTTGCTCAGTCATGTCCGACTCTTTGCCACCCTTGCACCATGCCAGGCTTCCCTGTCTTTCACTGTCTCCCGGAGTTTACTCAAACTCATGTCCATGTACTCTTGCTTAAGAAATCTGATGGACAAGGGAGCCTGGTGGGCTGCAGTCCATGGGATTGCCAAGAGTCGTACGTGACTGAGTGACTAACATTTTTTTCTTGGTCACTCAGTTGTGTCAGGCTCTTTGTCACCCTTTGGACTATAGCCCAGTCTGCCAGGTTCCTCTGTCCATGGGTTTTCCCAGGTAAGAATACTGGAGTGGGTTGTCGTTTCCTCCTCCAGGGGATCTTCCCGACTCAGGGATCAAACTCTACTCTCCTGTGTCTCCTGCATTGCAGGCAGATTCTTTATCCACTAAACCATCAGGGCTTCCCATTAATCATCAGGAGAAATGCAAATCAGTACCACAACGAGCTGTTAACCTCACATCTGTCAGAATAGATATCATCAAAAAGACAAGAAAGAATAAGTGTTGGTGAGAACTTGGTGAAAAGGGAACCCTCATGTACTATTGGTGGGAATGTAAATTGGTGCAGCCACTACAGAAAACAACGTGGAGGCTCCTTGAAAAGTTGCAAATTGAAACATCATATGATCCAGCAATTTCACTTTGAGTATTTATTAAAAATAAATACAAAGGCTAACTTGAATAGACATCTGCATTCCCATGTTACTGTTAACAGCAGCCAAGACATTGAAGCAATCTAGGTGCCCACTGATGGATGAATGAATAAAAAGGATATATACACTGTGTATATATACACAGTGGAATACTATATAGTCTTAAAAAGAATGACACCTTGTCATTAGGACTTCCCTGGTGGCTCAGCTGGTTAAGAATCCACCTGAAATGTGGGAGACCTGGGTTTGATTCCTGGGTTAGGAAGATCCCCTGGAGATGGGAATGGCTACCCACTCCAGTATTCTGGCCTGGAGAATTCCTGGGCTGTATAGTCCACGTGGTTGCAAAGAGTCAGACATGATTGAACGACTTTCACTTCACTTGCCTTTTGCAACAACATGGATGGACCTTGAGAGCATTGTGCTAAATGAAATAAGTCATGGGAGTTCTCTGGTGGTCTAGTGGCTAGGATTCTGGGCTTTCAGTGCCATGACCCCAGGTTCAATCCCTGGTTGTGGAACTGAGATCCTATAAGCCAAGCAGTGCAGCCAAGTAAATAAATAAATGAATGTTGGCATGCCCAACTTTTTAAAAAGATGTCAAACAAGGGAAGACACATACTGTATGATTTTTTTCTTTTTTCAATAGAAGTACAGTTGATTTACAATGTTGTGTTAATTTCAGGTGTACAGCAGTGATTCAGTTTTATCTTCTTTTCCATTATGGATTATTACAAGATATTGAATATAGTTCCCTGTGCTGTTTTTTTTTAATATAGTAGTGATCTTTTATATATGAAATTGTTTAAAAAAAAAGACAAGCTCAAATCATAGATACAGAACAGATTGTTGGTTGCCAGAGGCAAAGGGTTGGGGGTTGAAGAAATGGGTGATAGGAGTCAAAAATAGAGTAAAACTTAAAATATGGATTCTCCAATGGCTCAGTGGGTAAAGAATCCACCTGCAAGGCAAGAGACATGGGTTCTATCCCTGGGTTGGGAAGATCCTTTGGAGAAGGGCCATAGCAACCCACACCAGTATTACTGCCTGGGAAATCCCATGGACAGAGGAGCCTGGTGCACTACAGTCGAAAGGGTCACAAAGAGTCAGACATGACTGAGTGACTAAGCACAGACACACATAGCACAGAAAACACAGATTTTTCACAGCCATTAGTCAATTTTGAAGTGCTCACCAGCCATGTGTGCTAGTGACCACCTTATTAGACAGCTGAGGGAGACCATTTCCATCCTTGCTAAAAGTCCGGTTGGACTAGTAGAGTGAAAACAGTACAGATTCTGAATTTAGACAAAACTCAATATCAAAATCAAGTTCTTCATCTATAACACTTATTTGGGAGCTGATTTCATTTTTTAATATAGAAATATTGTTTTCTGCTTTTTGTCATTGTTATTAGGATTAAATGTTGTATCTTAGATCAGCAAAGCCCAGTTTAGGGAGGCAGTATTGTCAGAGAGTTTGAAGCATGGAGCCTGGAATCCAAAGAACCTGAGTTTGAATCCAAGTTCAGCTACTTACTAGTTCTGAGGTTTGGGCAAAATACTTAATTTTCTAAACATTAATTTTTTAAAATCAAGTTCACAGAAACTACTTTATAGGGGTTTTATATGAATTAGGGGATTATCTGAGAAAATACAAATATAATACTTTACATCAGTTCAGTTCAATTCAGTTCAGTCGCTCAGTTGTGTTTAACTCTGCAACCCCATGAATCGCAGCACGCCACGCCTCCCTGTCCATCACTAACTCCCAGAGTCCACCCAAATTCATGTGCATCAAGTTGGTGATGTCATCCAGCCATCTTATCCTCTGTCGTCCCCTTCTCCTCCTGCCCCCAATCCCTCCCAGCTTCAGGGTCTTTTCCAATGAGTCCACTTTTCACATGAGGTGGCCAAAGTACTGGAGTTTCAGCTTTAGCATCAGTCCTTCCAATGAATACCCAGGACTGGTCTCCTTTAGGATGGACTAGTTGGATCTCCTTGCAGTCCAAGGGACTCTCAAGAGTCTTCTCCAACACGACGGTTCAAAAACATCAATTCTTCAGCGCTCAACTTTCTTCACAGTCCAACTCTCACATCCATACATGACGAATGGAAAAACCATAGCCTTGACTAAACAGACCTTTGTTGGCAAAGTAATATCTCTGCTTTTTAATATACTATCTAGGTTGGTCATAACTTTCCTTCCAAGCAGTAAACATCTTTTAATTTCATGGCTGCAATCACCATCTGCAGTGATTTTGGAGTCCCAGAAAATAAAGTCTGACACTGTTTCCACTGTTTGGATATGGTAAATATTAAAAAATACAAGGTAATAGGTGTTAAAATGTTAGTCACCTATCATCCCCAAGGCAAATCTGTATGCTACAAAGAACTTCCATAAATTCCACAAACAAAAATATGAAAACTAGAAAATGCTACCAAGTGCAAAAGTAACAATAATAGTTGTCACTGCTATTATTGAGTGAGATGTTCTATTAATTCAATTAGGTTGCTACTAAAACTGGGGAAGGCAATGGCACCCCACCCCAGTACTCTTGTCTGGAAAATCCCACGGACAGAGGAGCCTGGTAGGCTCCAGTCCATGGGGTCGCTAAGAGTCGGACGCGACTGAGTGACTTCACTTTCACTTTTCACTTTCATGCATTGGAAAAGGAAATGGCAACCCACTCCGGTATTCTTGCCTGGAGAATCCCAGGGACAGAGGAGCCTGGTGGGCTGCCATCTATGGGATCGCACGGAGTCGGACACAACTGAAGCGACTTAGCAGCAGCAGCAGCAGCTACTAAAACATTTTCCTGATATCAATGTTTTAAATAATGCTTCTTATGTCATAACTAGCTTTACCCAAAAGAAAGTGAAAGTGTTAGTCACTCAATCATGTCCATCTCTTGGTGACACCATGGACAGTATCTGGCCAAGCTCCTCTGTCCATGGGCTTCTCCAGGCAAGAATACTAGAGTGGGTACCCATTTCCTTCTCCTGGGGATCTTCCTGACTCAGGGATTGAATCTGGGTCTCCTGCATTGAGGCAGATTTTTTACCATCCAAGCCACTAGGGCAGCTTTACCTCAGTGAGAAAAAATTAATAAATAACCATTAAATTGATGTTAAAATAAACTCAATAAAGTAGGATTTCTCTGCTGTAGTGGTACTTTTAAGTAAACTTTACTGACATAATGTGGTCCACTGGAAAAGGGAATGGCAAACCACTTCAGTATTCTTGCCTTGAGAACCCCATGAACAGTATGAAAAGGCAAAATGATAGGATACTAAAAGAGAAACTCCCCAGGTCAGTAGGTGCCCAATATGCTACTGGAGATCAGTGGAGAAATAACTCCAGAAAGAATGAAGGGATGGAGCTAAAGCAAAAAAAATATCTAGCTGTGGATGTGACTGGTGATAGAAGCAAGGTCTGATGCTATAAGAGCAATATTGCATAGGAACCTGGAATGTCAGGTCCATGAATCAAGGCAAAATGGAACTGGTCAAACAAGAGATGGCAAGAGTGAATGTCGACATTCTAGGAATCAGCAAACTCAAATGGACTGGAATGGGTGAATTTAACTCAGATGACGATTATATCTACTACTGTGGACAGGAATCACTCAAAGAAATGGAGTAGCCATCATGGTCAACAATAGGGTCCGAAATGCATTACTTGGATGCAATCTGAAAAATGACAGAATGATCTCTGTTCGTTTCCAAGGCAAACCATTCAACGTCACAGTAATCCAAGTCTATGCCCCAACCAGTAACGCTGAAGAAGCTGAAGTTGAACGGTTCTACGAAGATCTATAAGACCTTTTAGAACTAACACCCAAAAAAGATGTCCTTTTCATTATAGGGGACTGGAATGCAAAAGTAGGAAGTCAAGAAACAACTGGTTCAGTTCAGTCCAGTCGCTCAGTCGTGTCTGAGTCTTCGTGACCCCATGAAACACAGCACGCCAGGCCTCCCTGTCCATCACTAACTCCTGGAGTTCACTCAGACTCACGTCCATCGAGTCAGTGGTGCCACCCAGCCATCTCATCCTCTATCGTCCCCTTCTCCTCCTGCCCCCAATCCCTCCCAGCATCAGAGTCTTTTCCAATGAGTCAACATTTCGCATGAGGTGGCCAAAGTACTGGAGTTACAGCTTCAGCATCATTCCCTCCAAAGAAATCTCAGGGCTGATCTCCTTCAGAATGGACTGGTTGGATCTCCTTGCAGTCCAAGGGACTCTCAAGAGTCTTCTACAACACCACAGTTCAAAGGCATCAATTCTTTGGCGCTCAGCCTTCTTCACAGTCCAACTCTCACATCCATACATGACCACAGCAAAAACCATAGCCTTGACGGGACGGATCTTTGTTGGCAAAGCAATGTCTCTGGTTTTGAATATGCTATCTAGGTCGGGCATAACTTTACCTCCAAGGAGTAAGCGTCTTTTAATTTCATGGCTGCAGTCACCATCTGCAGTGATTGTGGAGCCCCAAAAAATAAAGTCTGACACTGTTTCCACTGTTTCCCCATCTATTTCCCATGAAGTGATGGGACCTGATGCCATGATCTTTGTTATCTGAATGTTGAGTTTTAAGCCAATTTTTTCACTCTCCACTTTCACTTTCATCAAGAAAACCTGGAGTAACAGGCAAATTTGGCCTTGGAATACAGAATGAAGCAGGGCAAAGACTAATAGAGTTTGCCAACATAATACACTGGTCATAGCAAGCACCCTCTTCCAACAACACAAAAGAAGACTCTACACATGGACATCACCAGATGGTCAACACCAAAATCAGATTGATTATATTCTTTGCAGCCAAAGATGGAGAAGCTTTATATAGTCAACAAAAACAAGACCAGAAGCTGACTGTGGCTCAGATCATGAACACCTTATTGCCAAATTCAGACTTAAATTGAAGAAAGTAGGGAAAACCACTAGACCATTCAGGTATGACCTAAATCAAATGCCTTATGATTATACAGTGGAAGTAAGAAATAGATTTAAGGGCCTAGATCTGATAGATAGAATGCCTGATGAACTATGGAACGAGGTTCGTGACATTGTACAGGAGACAGGGATCAAGACCATCCCCATGGAAAAGAAATGCAAAAAAGCAAAATGGCTGTCTGGGGAGGTCTTACAAATAGCTGTGAAAAGAAGAGAAGCAAAAAGCAAAAGAGAAAAGGAAAGATATAAACATCTGAATGCAGAGTTCCAAAGAATAGCAAAGAGAGATAAGAAAGCCTTCCTCAGCAATCAATGCAAAGAAATAGAGGAAAACAATAGAATGGGAAAGACTAGAGATCTCTTCAAGAAAATCAGAGATACCAAGGGAATATTTCATGCAAAGATGCACTCGATAAAGGACAGAAATGGTAATGGACCTAACAGAAGCAGAAGATATTAAGAAGAGGTGGCAAGAATACACAGAAGAATTGTACAAAAAAGATCTTCACAACCCAAATAATCATGATGGTGTAATCACTCATCTAGAGCCAGACATCCTGGAATGTGAAGTCAAGTGGGCCTTAGAAAGCATCACTACGAACAAAGCTAGTGGAAGTGATAGAATTCCAGTTGAGCTAGTCCAAATCCTGAAAGATGACACTGTGAAAGTGCTGCACTCAATATGCCAGCACATTTGGAAAACTCAGCAGTGGCCACAGGACTGGCAAAGGTCAGTTTTCATTCCAACCCCATAGAAAGGCAATGCCAAAGAATGTTCAAACTACCACACAATTGCACTCATCTCGCATGCTAGTAAAGGAATGCTCAAAATTCTCCAAGCCAGGCTTCAGCAATATGTGAACCGTGAACTTCCTGATGTTCAAGCTGGTTTTAGGAAAGGCAGAGGAACCAGAGATCAAATTGCCAACATCCGCTGGATCATTGAAAAAGCAAGAGAGTTCCAGAAAAACATTTATTTCTGCTTTATTGACTATGCCAAAGCCTTTGACTCTGTGGGTCAGAATAAACTGTGGAAAATTCTGAGAGAGATGGGAATACCAGACCACCTGACCTGCCTCTTGAGAAATCTGTATGCAGGTCAGGAAGCAACAGTTAGAACTGGACATGGAACAACAGACTGATTCCAAATAGGAAAAGGAGTATATCAAGACTGTATATTGTCACCCTGCTTATTTAACCTATATGCACAGTACATCACGAGAAATGCTGGACTGGAAGAAACACAAGCTGGAATCAAGATTGCCAGGAGAAATATGCAGATGACACCACCTTTATGGCAGAAAGTGAAGAGGAACTACAAAGCCTCTTGATGAAAGTGAAAGAAGAGAGTGAAAAAGTTGGCTTAAAGCTCAACATTCAGAAAACAAAGATCATGGCATCAGGTCCCACCACTTCATGGGAAATAGATGGGGAAACAGTGGAAACAGGGTCAGATTTTAATTTTGGGGCTCCAAAATCACTGCAGATAGTGACTGCAGCCATGAAATTAAAAGACGCTTACTCCTTGGAAGGAAAGTTATGTCCAACCTTGATAGCATATTCAAAAGCAGAGACATTACTTTGCCAACAAAGGTCTGTCTAGTCAAGGCTATGGTTTTTGCTGTGGTCATGTATGGATGTGAGAGTTGGACTGTGAAGAAGGCTGAGTGCCAAAGAATTGATGCCTTTGAACTGTGGTGTTGGAGAAGACTCTTGAGAGTCCCTTGGACTGCAAGGAGATCCAACCAGTCCATTCTGAAGGAGATCAGCCCTGGGATTTCTTTGGAAGGAATGATGCTGAAGCTGAAACTCCAGTACTTTGGCCACCTCATGCGAAGAGTTGACTCATGGAAAAAAACTCAGATGCTGGGAGGGATTGGGGGCAGGAGGAGAAGGGGACGATAGAGGATGAGATGGCTGGATGGCATCACTGACTCGATGGACGTGAGTCTGAGTGAACTCCAGGAGTTGGTAATGGACAAGGAGGGCTGGCATGCCGCGATTTATGGGGTCACGAAGAGTTGGACACTACTGAGCAACTGAACTGAACTGAACTGAATTACTCTTGAGTATGCTAAGGTGTCTACACAGATAATGAGCAGTTTCTATACCACATCTCAGTTTTGAAGGATGACTTGCACTGTAAATATCATGACCACAAGAGTTACATTTTGAACAATGCAAGCATGGGATTATTTTATTTTTAGTTACTTTCATGCATGTACATTAAGTTTACTCCACAGAAAGTTCTTCAGTGGCTTTAAATTTTGTTTGGAAAATGCTTGAAACTTAAAAAGAATGATTTCCATCTTTTGGTTGTTTTGTGGTTTTACCACCATGATTTTTATATGTGATGATTCTTTAGAGATGGTATTTAAACTTTAAAGTATGTACTTTCATATTTTTTTAATCTGTAAATCTTTTACACTGTATATACTTTATTAACTATAATTGTGTGTGTGCATATGTGCATAATAGCTTAGAGCAATAAACTATATAAGAGAAACTTAAGGTAAAAATGAAGTGATTATCTGCTTAGTAAAAATTATTATATTTATATAGTTTATATAAAAAGAATATTTAAAGTGGAAGACAAAAGCAGATTTAAATTGCAAAGTCTTACTAGAAAATATGAGCAAAGCATTTGGTAGAGTATAATTATTTACAAACACTATTTTGAAAACAGTATTTCTAAAAAAAAAGAAAAACATCTGTGGTGTTAGCAATTCAATATCATAGTTTCTAGGTTGACTAACATGGAAATGAATACAATCAATACTATGATAATAACTTTCTTAGCTTAAGTTGGAACACTCATGTTTAATGTCCTCCAGAAACACTTATTTCCTGAAATGAAAGATTACTACTGCAGTAAAAGCCAACTTAAAGTTTCCCAGGGCTACTATTTTAGTACTGACAGTATATATTATTAAATAAGATAAACTTCATCTTTATCCAGTCTTTGGCCAGTTTATTAACTACACGTCATCTTTGAGTAGAGAAAAGTACAAATTTTAAACAAGTGTTCTCATTGCTCCTAGATCATAATTTCAAAATCCTGCTCTTATTATTTGTCAGTTTTTCAAGTGAAGCATTCTTAAAAGGCAGAGGAGGAAGACTTCATAAAATCTTATTTTTTGGCTCTCTTTTCAAAAAATATCTCTGAAAGATCATTATATAATACATAAGAAAGTATTTTTCCTTTATAGACTGAAGTTACCAAAAAAAAAAAAAAAGAGAGAGAGAGAGGAATGAAACAATTAATTAAATATATCAATTAAATATAATTTGTGTCCAAAACCCTGATGTTAATCACTGTAGTCTATACAGTGATAAATAAGAAAAAAGTCCCTGGACATAAAAGGGTAGTCCAGAAAAGGAAAGTAGAATTTGTACTTGAAGGGCAAGAAGTAATATGAGGAGAGTATTATAAAGTCCTGGAAATGGTAAACATGAGAGATGTGCTGGGTATACAAAATATTTCAGTTTGATTGGAATATAAAATGTTAGAGAATGTTTGAAGTTGAGAAAATGTTCATGACTCAAGATCATAGAGAACCTGCATACTGGGTGCTATATTGAATAGAAAGTTAAGAATCCTAAAATCATTTGGTCACAGGAGCAACAAGAGCAGTGTTTTTGGAAGCCTGAAAGAAACATTAAGGCAAGAAGAGATTAGATCTGAAACCTAATTGGGTGATTTTGCAATAGCCCAGAGACACGGTGGGGTAGACCACAACCAGGAGGATAGTGGTAATGGCATTGAGAAGGCATGTGGAAATGTGCTCTGGAGGTAGAATCAGTAATACCTGGCAAACAGTTAGATATGGGTAGCAAGAGATTTCCCTGGAATTCCCTGGCAGTTCAGTGGTTAGGATCCTGTGCTTTCACTGCCAAGGGTGCAGTTTCAATCCCTGATTGGGGAACTAAGATCCTGTAAACTTTCTGTGTAGCCAAGATTTTGGGGCTTGCTGGGTAGCTCAAACAGTAAAGAATCCACCTGCAACACAGGATACCTTGGTTCAAACCCTTAGGAAGAGCCCCTGGAGAAGGGAATGGTTATCCACTCCAGTATTCTGGCCTGGAGAATTCCATGGACAGAGGATCCTGGCAGCCTACAGTCTATGGGATCCAAAGAGTCAGACACAACTGAGCACCTTTCACTTTCAGTTGAAAAAGAGAAAGAGAAGCCAAGGAAGTCTGACAATTTGGGCCTAGCATTTAGGAGATAATGGGAACACCAACAGAACGAGAGAATTTAGAAATGTTAAGCGTTCAGGGGTGAATTGATGTGCTGAAATGATGAGCTTAATTTTTATTCATACTTTTAACAAATATTTATTGACATCCTATTATGTGCCAGAAATCAAGCTACGTACTGGGGATAAAATACTGAACAGGAACAGATAGATTATATTTTATTAGGGGTGACTGCTGGGCTATTTGATAATACAAACAAATATAAACTTAAAAGTATAACAAATGTGACAAGCACTATAAAGGGGAGATACCTAGTTACATTTGAGGCTTCAGTAAAAGGAGTTATTTTGGTGCCTCTAGGGGTTGCTACTCCCTCTAGAATATATCTGATATCTGAAGACTAGGTGATGGAAGCCAAATAGAAAAAGAGAGCAGCAAAGGGCCTTTGAAGTTGTGTGTGTGTGTGCTGTAAAAATAACCACTATCACTGCTACAGCACCTTGTGGAGAAAAGGAGGGTGGCATGTGTGAGAAATGGAAAGATGGCCATGTCATGTTGCTGAAGTGGAGGCAGTGAGAGAAGGTGGAGGGTGGGGAGGGGGTAGGTGTGATATTGGGCAAGAGGGTCAAGAAAGAACTTATCCATGCAGATCTTTGTTGTTGTTCAGTTGCTAAGTCATGTCCAACTCTTTGACACCCAATAAACTGCAGCAAACCAGGCCTCCCTGTCCCTCACCATCTCCCAGAGTTCACCCAAGTTCAAGTCCATTGAATCAGTGATGCTCTCCAACCATCTCGTCCTCTGTTGCTCCCTTCTCTTCCTGCCGTCAATCTTTACCAGCATCAGGGTCTTTCCCCATGAGTCAGCTGTTTGCATCAGCTGCCAAAGTATAGGAACAGGCCCTTATGGTTTGTGTTAAAGCATCTCTGACCCTAAAAGCAATAAGATGGCTTGCAAATAAGCATGAAAGGATCATAATCAGGGAATGAGGTTGTAACACAGACTAGTGTCAGGGTAGGAGGCAGGGGAAAAGTGAGCTTGTTTAAGAAATATTTCAGAGGTAAAAAGAATAGAACTTTATGATGGCTTGCAAATTGACCATTAGGGAGAAGGAAGGGTCGAGGCAAGTTTCTGTATTTTTGTATCATCCAATGGGATGGATGAGATGGGCATTAGTGGACAAGGTCACAGAAGAGGAAGAAACTGTGAGCTAAATTTTGAACATATGCAATTTAAGGCACTAAGAGGATTTCCAAATAGATGTATTTGTAGCTATTAAAATTGAAGAATAGATGCTCCTGAAATAGGTGAAAAATGCAAGTGAAGACTAGAAAGTGACTGACAGGGAAGTGGTAGTTGAAGCCTAATTATTAGAATGAATAAGATCCTAAAATATATTACAGAATGAGATGAGGGAGACCAAAGACAAAACTTTAGGAAATATCTACATGAGGAAACAAAAAGAGACAGAAAGTGGCAGAGGAGGAATAATCACAGAGGTAGAAGTAGAGCCCAAATAATGAAACACTATCAAGCTTCGTGAAGATGTAATTGCCCACTGTTCATGTGTAATCCCTGTTATTTATTTAATGATACAAACAGTTTCAAAATGTGCAAACATTGCCTTTTCTTATCTTCTGGCCATCCTTTCCCCACCACTCCAACACACACACACACACACACACACACACACACACACACACACACTCCCCATGCTATCAGTTAACTATGAATAAATGGTTATGAAATAGGGTTCTGTTCCTCAATAATAGGTCTATATTCAGACCAACAGGCTCTTCCCATGTTTTCTTGTGATCTAAAAAATTAGAAGAAACTGAAAAATTACCTCTAGCATTAAGTGTCAAGAAACTATAGCTATTACTTGTCTAAGATAATGTGTTGAGATATTGTGGCGTAGGACCAGCTTAACTGAACAACGGGTGGTATTAGCGTGTAACAACAAAGTCATGGGCTCACATGAAAACTGTAAGAGGATACTCACTGTATTGTTCATGCCCTTGGAATGCTTCTTCCTTCCTTTCCTGTTTTGTTGCTGCCGTAGGATGTCAGCTCAGATTTACTGTCATTGTTGTCATTTGGCCAATGAATATCATGAAATGTAGTAGGCACTTAACCTTGGGTGAGTCCATGAGCAGGCAGTCTGAAGTCTGAGTCCTCTAAGGAGGTTATCACGTTGACTGAATGTTCTTGGAATACAAATGTGACAGCGAGGTTTGTCTTTTTTTGTTGCCAAGGGAAATGCACACTTCAGAACTGCTTTCCATCTTGTATGAAAGTTATAGCTTTGAAGAATATAACCTGCCTTCTCACAGATTTTCAAAACTCACCTATAGACTTAGGTAGCATCCTTGTATTTCATAAAAGCTTCCCTAAAAACAGAGACCTATTTCCATAGGAAAAATAAACCTAAGGCCAGGTCTCTTAACCTTAGCACTGTTGCATCTTGGACCAGATCATCTTTGCTGTGGGGGTTTGTCCTGTGCATTTTTGGATTTTTAGCAGCATCCCTGTTAACTGCCATCTACATGTTAGTGGCACAACTCTCCCAAGTTGTGATAATCAAAAATATCTCCAGACATTGTCATAGTGTTGCGGAATGGAGGACCACTTCCAGGGCCCGAAACTGGGCTCTTGTCTAACACTCGGAAATGAATTGTCCAAGGAGACACATGTGCTGACAAAGCAAGAGACTTTATTAGGAAAGGGCACCCGGGTGGAGAGCAGTAGGGTAAGGGAACCCAGGAGAACTGCTCTGCCGCTTGGTTTGCTGTCTTGGGTTTTAGGGTGATGGGATTAGTTTCTGGGTTGTCTTTAGCCAATCATTCTAACTCAGAGTCCTTCCTGGCAGTGCACATCTGTTCAGCCAAGATGGATGCTGGAGAGAAGGATTCTGGGAGGTGGTCGGACATGTGGTGTCTCCTTTTGACCTTTCCTAAACTCTTCCGGTTGGTGGTGGCTTATTAGTTCTGTGTTCCTTACCAGGACCTCCTGTCATAAAACAACTCATGGTTACTATGGTGCCTGGCCAGGGCAGGCAGTTTCAGTCAGTGTGCTTCCTCTAACAATAGGTCCCTGAGACGGGGCAGGGATGCAAAATCACCTCAGGTTGAGAACCACTGGCCTAAGAGAAGTGCCTTAATATAAAGTAAGAATAAATAGATTTTGTAAGATATACATCGTGGAAATATAATTTGCCTTTGTCTTTCTGTCATTACAAAGTATAATTGTATCAAGAATACACAGAAGAACTGTACAAAAAAGAGCTTCACGACCCAGATAATCATGATGGTGTGATCACTGACCTAGAGCCAGACATCCTGGAATGTGAAGTCAAGTGGGCCTTAGAAAGCATCACTAGGAACAAAGCTAGTGGAGGTGACGGAATTCCAGTGGAGCTGTTCCAAATCCTGAAAGATGATGCTGTGAAAGTGCTGCACTCAATATGCCAGCAAATTTGGAAAACTCAGCAGTGGCCACAAGATTGGAAAAGGTCAGTTTTCATCCCAATCCCAAAGAAAGGCAATGCCAAAGAATGCTCAAACTACCGCACAATTGCACTCATCTCACACGCTAGTAAAGTAATGCTCAAAATTCTCCAAGCCAGGCTTCAGCAGTATGTGAACCGTGAACTTCCTGATGTTCAAGCTGGATTTAGAAGAGGCAGAGGAACCAGAGATCAAATTGCCAACATCCGCTGGATCATGGAAAAAGCAAGAGAGTTCCAGAAAAACATCTATTTCTGCTTTATTGACTATGCCAAAGCCTTTGACTGTGTAGATCACAATAAACTGTGGAAAATTCTGAAAGAGATGGGAATACCAGACCACCTGATCTGCCTCTTGAGAAATCTGTATGCAGGTCAGGAAGCAACAGTTAGAACTGGTCATGGAACAACAGACTGGTTCCAAATAGGAAAAGGAGTACGTCAAGGCTGTATATTGTCACCATGTTTATTTAACTTATATGCAGAGAACATCATGAGAAATGCTGGACTGGAGGAAACACAAGCTGGAATCAGGATTGCTGGGAGAAATATCAATAACCTCAGATATGCAGATGACACCACCCTTATGGCAGAAAGTGAAGAGGAACTCAAAAGCCTCTTGATGAAAGTGAAAGTGGAGAGTGAAAAGGTTGGCTTAAAGCTCAACATTCAGAAAACGAAGATCATGGCATCTGGTCCCATCACTACATGGGAAATAGATGGAGAAACAGTGGAAACAGTGTCAGACTTTATTTTTCTGGGCTCCAAAATCACTGCAGAAGGTGACTGCAGCCATGAAATTAAAAGACGCTTACTCCTTGGAAGGAAGGTTATGGCCAACCTAGATAGCATATTCAAAAGCAGAGACATCACTTTGCCAACAAAGGTTCGCCTAGTCAAGGCTATGGTCTTTCCTGTGGTCATGTATGGATGTGAGAGCTGGACTGTGAAGAAGGCTGAGCGCCGAAGAATTGATGCTTTTGAACTGTGGTGTTGGAGAAGACTCTTGAGAGTCCCTTGGACTGCAAGAAGATCCAACCGGTCCATTCTGAAGGAGATCAGCCCTGGGATTTCTTTGGAAGGAATGATGCTAAAGCTGAAACTCCAGTATTTTGGCCACCTCATGCGAAGAGTTGACTCATTGGAGAAGACTCTGATGCTGGGAGGGATTGAGGGCAGGAGGAGAAAGGGACGACAGAGGATGAGATGGCTGGATGGCATCACTGACTCGATGGATGTGAGTCTGGGTGACCTCCGAGAGCTGGTGATGGATAGGGAGGCCTGGCGTGCTGCGGTTCATGGGGTCGCGAAGAGTCGGACACGACTGAGCGACTGATCTGATCTGATAGGATAAATCTACGGATCAGATCAGATCAGCAGTTGCTCAGTCATGTCCAGCTCTTTGCGACCCCATGAATCGCAGCACGCCAGGCCTCCCTGTCCATCACCAACTCCCGGAGGTCACCCAGACTCACATCCATCGAGTCAGTGATGCCATCCAGCCATCTCATCCTCCACCGTCCCCTTCTCCTCCTGCCCCCATCCCTCCCCAAATCAGAGTCTTCTCCAATGAGTTAACTCTTCGCATGAGGTGGCCAAAATACTGGAGTTTCAGCTTTAGCATCATTCCTTCCGAAGAAATCCCAGAGCTGATCTCCTTCAGAATGGACTGGTTGGATCTCCTTGCAGTCCAAGGGACTCTCAAGAGTCTTCTCCAACTCCACAGTTCAAAAGCATCAATTCTTCACCGCTCAGCCTTCTTCACAGTCCAGCTCTCACATCCATACATGACCACAGGAAAGACCATAGCTTTGACTAGGCGAAGCTTTGTTGGCAAAGTAGTGTCTCTGCTTTTCAATATGCTATCTAGATTGGTCATAACTTTCCTTCCAAGGAGTAAGCGTCTTTTAATTTCATGGCTGCAATCACCATCTGCAGTGATTTTGGAGCCCAGAAAACAAAGTCTGACACTGTTTCCACTGTTTCCCCATCTATTTCCCATGTAGTGATGGGACTGGATGCCATGATCTTCGTTTTCTGAATGTTGAGCTTTAAGCCAAACTTTTCACTCTGCACTTTCACTTTCATCAAGAGACTTTTTAGTTCCTCTTCACTTTCTGCCATAAGGGTGGTGTCATCTACATATCTGAGGATAGTATGGATAGTAATAACTTCTTAATCTTTTCTGTCCTAACAAACAATTAGGTAAACAGTCTGAGGTAGCCTGTGGTGTTTTACGTTTTATATTCCAATTTCATTCATTTCCTGGAGAAGGAAATGGCAACCCACTCTGGTGTTCTTGTCTGGAAAATCCCATGGATGGAGCCTGGTAGGCTACAGTCCATGGGGTCGCAAAGAGTCGGATACGACTGAGCGACTTCACTTCATTCATTTATTCGTTCAGTAAGTATTTGCCAGGCTCCCTCTCTGCTCCAGTTGTTAGACGTTAGGAAAGAACAATGAGTGAGATAAACTATGGTGCTGCTGTTCTCAGAGCTTAAATTCGAGTGACAGAAAACACAGTGCACAAATAAAACGCAGAGAATCAAAACAGTTTGATGTCATTGAGTAGGCATTGGTACTATGCTGACCTGCTTTTCCAGATAAAGTTTTATGGGAACAGAGCCACACTCATTTATTTACATATTGTCTATGCTGCTCTCCTGTTGCAACACCAGTCAGTTAGTTGTAACTGTGAACATGTGGCCAGCAAAGCCTAAAATATTTCTATCTGGTCCTTTACAGAAAAAATTTGCAGACTCTTGTAAGAGTGTTAGCTTGGGGGGCCATTTTTTTTAAAATAATTGGAGGACAGTTTTGAAATTGAGATTTATGATAAATATATATTTGGTCTTTGCCCGTCTTGGCAAACAGCTCTCAAAACTCTTGGAATTTCTTAAGTGATTAGAGCTATAAAGGTGTCTTTTGTTATTTAGAACAAGCCCCTTTCTACCACACCTGGTTATTTATGTTAATGAGGAGACTTTGGAAAATCCCGAAGGAAGGGGCTGACTGTTGGGGAAACAAACCAAGTAACTAGACATGATTAGATCCCACTTCTCATCTGTAAAATGAGGGGAGGGAATAGAGAGTGACTTAATCCCCAATGGCCAATGATTTAATCAACCATGTATTCATAATGAATTCTTCATTAAAAACTTGGAAAAGGATGAAGTTTCAAGGAGCTCTGGATTGGTGAACAAGTTTGATACCCCTGAAACTCCACAGGGACAGAAGCTCCTGTGCTCTGGACACTTCTGTATGTCGCCCTGTGTATTTCTTCATCTGAATGTTCATTCATATCCTTTAATGTTCTTTGTAATGATAAACAGGAAATCTAATCAGTAACAGTTTTCTTGAGCTGTGTGAGTTGCTCAAGGAAATTGGTAAAACCTGAGGGTAGGGATGAAGCGGGTAATCACTGGAAGCTCTGATATCTAGCCAGTCAGTCAGGAGCACAGGTATCAACCTAGATTTGTGATCTGTGTCTCAGGTGGAGGTGAGGTGGGGTAGTCTAATGGGACTGAGCCTCTAACCTGTAGAATCTGATGCTAACTCCAGGTATATGGTGTCAGAAGAAATTGAACTGTAGGACAGCCAGCTGGTGTCCATCACAGCTGCAGAATTGCTTGATATGGGGAAAAAACTCCCATATACTTAAGAGTACATAAGTATTGAGTGAGTAGTAGAGAAATAACAGGTGAGTTTTTCCTAGACAACAGCATACTGCACAGATGACATTTAAACTGATAGCTGACTAGTAGGCATCCATTCTGAGAAGATGAGGTCAAAGAAGAGGCAAAAGGAGAAACTGGAATGAAATCCCTAAGATAAAAATGAGCTAGCATGGGAGAGGGATATGTCTGATTCCTTGCGACCCCATGGGCTATAGCCTACCAGGCTCCTCTGTCCATGGGATTTTCCAGGCAATAATCCTGGAGTAGATTGCCATTTCCTTCTCCAGGGGATCTTCCCAACCCAGGGATCGAACCTGGGTCTCCCGCATTGTAGACAGACGCTTTACCGTCTGAGCCACCAGGAAAGTGGTGGGAGAGGGATAGGAACGGTCTAAGATGAAATCTGAAATAACTAGGGCCTGATTAAGTAGGCCTTGAAGGTAATACTAGAGATGAGGGCTTTTACTCCAAGTAAGAAGGGAAGTTGAATGAGATATGAGAGTTTTGTGTGATGTGAACTGTCACATTTTAACAAGATATTCTGGCTGTTTTCTGCAGAAACAGAATATAGGAAAGGAAGGAAAATCAATTAGGATGCTCATAGTCAAGCCAAGAGACAATGGTGTCTTTGGCTGGGCTGTTAACAACAGAGACAGAGAGTGAGCATGAATTTGGAGTAAGTTTTGAAAGTAGAATTTACATGACTTGCCAATAATGAGGATTTGAAGGATGAAGAAAGAAGCAGTGTCAAGAGTAATTTCTAGACTTTTGTCTCAAGTATTTGCATGAGTTGCAATGCTGTTATTAATGGTGGGGGTGAGGGACTCAAGGGAGGAAGTGTAACCAAGCAGGACCCTATGGGGCCTTCTTGGGGAAGACCCTTCCCCCATATCCTCTGCTTTAGCTCTGCTCTGAAGGACCTAGGTAATAGCTTCTCGTGCCTATTTCCTGAGTTTTTCAAATGCTAAAATACCACCAAATGAAAGAAATTAACTATTCAATACTTGAGGATCATAAGCATATATCCCAGACCTTCTAGCACCTAAGGATTGATAACCATCAATCCAAAATCAGAAAACTGTACATGAGCTGATCACACACTGGGACACTCCTGCCTCACCTTGCCTTTGAAAATGTTTTGCTGAGACCCTTGGGGATTTCAGGGTTTTTTGAGTGTGAGACACCTGTTCCTCTTGCTTGACACAGAAGTAAACCTTGATCTGCTCCAACTCAGATGTTTCAATTTGTTTGGCCTCACTGTGCATCAGACACACAAACTTGTGTTCATTAACAGAAGTAGCTTTGAGAGTCTATGATTATCAGAGGTTCTGTTTCAGGTTTATTAAACTTTAAAGTGGAAATATTAAATACATACTTGGATATATGTATCTGGTATTGCAGGGAGAGGTCAGAGTTGGATGTATGTATTCAGAATGGATATATGGATGGTATCTAAGTCAATGAGAGTAGATGAGGTTGTTTAAAAAGATGTTGTAAATGGAAAAGGGCAGGAGGTGGATACAGGAGAGAACACTAGTTAGTTCCATATTAGAAATTACCTATAAGAGAAGGATACGGTGGAAGATAAGGAGTAGCTGGGCAAGCAAAAGAAAAACTAGGAAAATTGTCATCTTGAAATTTTCATTCAACAAACAAAACACTCCATCATCTTGTAAGTCCAAGATTTATGTTTTCACTTTACAAAAAACCTGAAGGTTAATGCGATTGGGTAGCTGAGTAGAAGGTAGTGGTCAGTAGTGTGAGAGCTAATTTCAGATCTTACTCACCTTATTTCTTAAAACCACAAGATACCTGAAGGAACACTTAGTTGTTGTCCAGTTATCATCTAGACATTTCTACTCCACTCTCACTCCATTGAGACTCGAGTGAGGCCTTCTATTCAGCTCTTCTACTTTCTGGCTCTACGAACTGTTTGGGGGATGGATTTTTTGAAGAAGGCTGAACGCCGAAGAATTGATGCTTTTGAACTGTGGTGTTGGAGAAGACTCTTTTTTTTTTTTTTTTAAAGAAAACACAAATTGATTTATTTACAATTCTGAACTACTTATCAAACATTAATAATCAGTGCCTAGTAAAACACAGGCTGAAAATATGCCATGCAATGCTTAGTCATTCTGCTAATGGAACTAATATTTCTCCACTGTGCCTCTCATTCTACTCTCTCATCCTTTGCTTCTCTTTATTTATTTATTTATTATTTTTTTTTAGTGTGTGATCTCTGATTTTTATTTTTATTTTTTTTAATTAAATTTTATTTTGCTTAACTTTACAATATTGTATTGCTTTTGCCATACATCAGGATGGATCCGCCACAAGTATACATGTGTTCCTCGTCCTGAACCCTCCTCCCTCCTCCCTCCCCATACCATCCCTCTGGGTCGTCCCAGTGCACCAGCCCCAGGCATCTGTTATCAGGCATCGTACCTGGACTGGCGACTCGTTTCAGATATGATATTATACATATTTCAATGCTATTCTCCCAAATCATCCCACCCTCTCCCATTCCCAGAGTCCAAAAGTCTCTTGAGAGTCCCTTGGACTGCAAGGAGATCCAACCAGTCCATTCTGAAGGAGATCAGCCCTGGGATTTCTTTGGAGGGAATGATGCTGAAGCTGAAACTCCAGTACTTTGGCCACCTCATGTGAAGAGTTGACTCATTGGAAAAGACTCTGATGCTGGGAGGGATTGGGGGCAGGAGGAAAAGGGGACAACAGGGGATGAGATGGCTGGATGGCATCACTGACTCGATGGACATGAGTCTGAGTGAACTCCAGGAGTTGGTGATGGACAGGGAGGCCTGGAGTGCTGCGATTCATGGGGTCTCAAAGAGTCGGACACGACTGAGCAACTGAACTGAACTGAATCAGAGTCTTCTCTGGGAGCTCCCTCAAACTCATTGGGCAACAGAGAGACTTTTCACAGGGATATTAAGCTGTGAGAATGAGAAAAATTTAGAACTGCCAGTGGCTAACTTATTCCCATATGGGAAGAACTTGCTTACAAGTAGGACCAACACAATCAGTGTTTGAGGACCTGGAAACCATGTAAGTCTGAGCCAAAAGCACCATTCCCTATACCCTCTTTCCTTCTGCTGCTGCTGCTGCTAAGTCGCTTCAGTCGTGTCCGACTCTGTGCAACCCCATAGACGGAAGCTCACCAGGCTCCCCTGTCCCTGGGATTCTCCAGGCAAGAACACTGAAGTGGGTTGCCATTTCCTTCTCCAATGTATGAAAGTGAAAAGTGAAAGTGAAGTCGCTCAGTCATGTCCAACTCTCAGCGACCCCATGGACTGAGAGTCCATGGGATTCTCCAGGCAAAAGTACTGGGGTGGGGTGCCATTGCCTTCCCCGCTCTTTCCTTCTAATTTTACTTAAATGGATTTGAGTTGGGGTTTTACTACTTGACACCAAAAAATTTTGAATACATACTTTTTCTTGTTGACTTTTTTATACCAGCATACCTCCATTTGTACATAAAAGATGCCCAATAAATGTGCATTAAATAAAATTGAAATGTCAGTGTTTAATGATAGTAACAATTTGATTTAAAATTAAGCAATCAATTTAGCTATTTAACATAGATAAAGAATTTTGAAAGCTTTTCTTCCCATTAAAACTCAAAAACATTCAGTGATGGGAGAAAAATAGCTTCAACCAAAATTGTTGGTCTATTAAAAACATCAACATTTTGAGAATGGAATAGTTTAGTTTCATTTTGATTTAAGACCACTCTCTTCTTTTCCTCCCCTTTGATTTTATAGTTTTATGGACAGACTAATAAATATTTTGAGGCAACATTCTCCTGATGGTTTCATTTGCCTTTCTATCCAATCTTTAAAAGTTTACTATCAAATTAACCCTCTTTCTTACCATTGCTGCCCTTAAGGTCCTCATCATAAGTGTTTAATATGATGCTTTTTGATCCTTAAATTGAAAATAAATTTATAAAAAAAGTTAATGTTGTTATGAGTGTTGACATAATGTTACCATTATTATTATACCCAGCTGTTGGCCTGAAAATTCTGCTTCTGTAAGCCTGTATCAATATACTTTCAGAGTGAAGATAATTAGAGGTACAGGTAATCATTGTTTAAAGAATGAAATAGGATTTTCAATTATTTCTCATTTCATCGAGATCATAAAGAAAAATCTGATTTCTGTACCTAAGGGTAAATACAAAGACCATTACCTTGGTACCATTATTTCTCTTCTGAAATTATAGACACTGTTTACTTTTTTGTTAACAGGGGAGAGTAATCCACTAATTTCTGGGACTATTTTTCGGGCAAAGATAATAAAATTTTAACACCCTATAGAATCTTTACATATAAGTGCCCATCTCCAGGGCCTGTTAATATTCTGATTCTACCCACCATAGCCTTTATACTTCTAATGTCTTTACATCAGAAACTATAAATTAATCTGGTTTCTGGCTATGAACAATGTGGGTTCCACTGAAATGCAAGAACCACAAACCTCTACAATCAATTTTAGTCTCTATATAGCTCAATCCCTCTGCAGCTATGTCTTTTTTTATCTCATTAAAAATTATTAATTCAAGCTCTATTCACACTTCTTCTGGCCTAATCTGATTCAGTTTTTTTTTAACTTTTTATTTTATATTGGGTTATAGCCAGTTAACAATGTTGTGATAGTTTCAAGTAACAGCAAAAGTACTCAGCCATACATATATACACACCCATTCTCCCCCAAACCAAACTCATTCCATCCAGTCTGACACATAACATTGAGCAGAGTGCTATTTGGTAAGTCCTTGGTTATCCATTTTGAATACAGCAGAATACAGCAGTGTGTACATGTCCATCCCAAATTCCTTAACTATCCCTTACCCCCATACTTCTCCCTGGCAACCATAAGCTTGTTCTCGAAGTCTGTGAGTCTGTTTCCCTTTTGTAAGTAAGTTCAATTGTATCATTTGTTTTTAGATTCCAAATATAAGGGATGCCATGCAATATTCTCCTTCTCTGTCTGACTTTTACTTTTAGCATGTTGTGTTACCAATTAAAATTATACTGAAATAAAGAAGTTTCTGTCCATCTCAGGAACCCTTTCTAATTTTTTCACTATTTGGAAAAGCTAGCATATATTAAATACTTATTTTCACACATATAGTGCTTCAATGGCTGTGCTTAACTTCTGTTCTATTTTAACAGGGATTTTATGATACAAACATCATCAAGACCTCTTTGGAATGAATCCCACTCTTTCCATTTCAGACTTCAAGTAAACATTTTTGTTTCCACAGTGATAGGCTTCCATAACTAGTTAACTGTTACATATTAAAAGCAATCCTAAAAGATGATGCTGTGAAAGTGCTGCACTCAATATGCCAGCAAATCTGGAAAACTCAGCAGTGGCCACAGGACTGGAAAAGACACATTTTTATTCCAGTCCCAAAGAAAGGCAATGCCAAAGAATGTTCAAACTACTGCACAATTGCACTCATCTCACACACTAACAAAGTAATGTTCCAAATTCTTCAAGCCAGGCCTCAACAGTATGTGAACAATGAACTTCCAGATGTTCAAGCTTAATTTAGAAAAGGCAGAGGAACAAGAGATCGAATTGCCAACATCTGCTGGATCATTGAAAAAGCAAAATAATTCCAGAAAAATACCTACTTTTGCCTTATTGACTATGCCAAAGCCTTTATGTGTGGATCACAACAAACTGTGAAAAATTCTTAAAGAGATGGAAAACCAGACTAACTGACCTGCCTCCTCAGAAATCTGTATGCAAGTCAAGAAGCAACAGTTAGAACTGGACATGGAAAAATAGGCTGGTTCCAAATCGGGAAAGGAGTATGTCAAGGCTGTATATTGTTACCCTGCTTATTTAACTTATATGCAGAGTACATCATGAGAAACGCTGGGCTGGAAGAAGCATAAGCTGGAATCAAGATTGCTGGGAGAAATATCAATAACCTCAGGTACACAGATGACACCACCCTTATGGCAGAAAATAAAGAAGAACTGAAGAGCCTCTTGATGAAAGTGAAAAAGGAGAGTGAAAAAGTTGGCTTAAAGCTCAACATTCAGAAAACTAAGATCATGGCATCTGGTCCCATCACTTCATGGTAAATAGATGGCGAAATACTGGAAACAGTAACAGACTGTTTTTTTGGCTCCAGAATCACTGCAGATGGTGACTGCAGCCATGAAATTAAAAGATGCTTGCTCCTTGGAAGAAAAGCTATGACCAACCTAGATAGCATATTCAAAAGCAGAGACATTACTTTACCAACAAAGGTCCATCTAGTCAAAGCTATGGTTTTTCCAGTAATCATGTATGGATGTGAGAGTTGGACTGTGAAGAAAGCTGAGCACCAAAGAATTGATGCTTTTGAACTGTGGTGTTGGAGAAGACTCTTGCAAGTCCCTTGGACTGCAAGAAGATCCATCCAGTCCATTCTAAGGGAGATCAGTCCTGAATATACATTGGAAGGACTGATGCTGAAACTGAAACTCCAATACTTTGGCCATCTGATGCAAAGAACGGACTCATTGGAAAAAACCCTGATGCTGGGAAAGATTGAAGGCAGGAAGAGAAGGGGTCGACAGAGGATGAGATGGTTGGATGGCATCACTGACTCAATGGACGTGAGTTTGAGTAGGCTCCGGGAGATGGTGACAGGGAAGCCTGGCGTGCTGCAGTCCATGGGGTCACAAAGAGTCAGACAGAACTAAGCAACTGAACTGAACTGATGAAAAAGCACAAACCTAAAATATTTATACAGAATAAGAATCTTTGTCTCAAATCCGAAGTCAGCACACCTCTTTATGTGCTATATATATAGTTATACATGATAAACCATAGTAGTGGCATAGAGGCTGCTGCTGCTACTACTGCTAAGTCGTTTCAGTCGTGTCCGACTCTGTGCGACCCCATAGATGGCAGCCCACCAGGCTCCCCTGTCCCTGGGATTCTCCAGGCAAGAACACTGGAGTGGGTTGCCATTTCCTTCTCCAGTGCATGAAAGTAAAAAGTGAAAGTGACCCCAGGCTCCCCCGTCCCTGGGATTCTCGAGGCAAGAACGCTGGAGTGGGTTGCCATTTCCTTCTTCAATACATGAAAGTGAAAAGTGAAAGTGAAGTCGCTCAGTCGTGCCCGACTCCTAGCGACCCCATGGACTGCAGCCTACCAGGCTCCTCCGTCCATGGGATTTTCCTGGCAAGAGGACTGGAGTAGGGTGCCATGCTCTACCAGAGTGGTACGTTTTTTACAACTGATAAACCTACATTGACACTGTAATCTCCTAAAGTCCATATCTTATCAAGACATCTTACCTGTTTACATGTATTTACTATTTTAAGGGATAACAGATAAGTTGGAGTGTGGTCAGAGAAGAAACACCAAAAGGTGAAAGGATAAAAACCAGATACTTGAGGACTGACTTAAAGTCATTGATCCTGAAGACTAGAAGGTGCAGGGGACTCTATGCTGTTAAATTAATATACTGAAAAGCTTTCAACCAAAAGGAAGCTTGCATTTTTCTCTATGTTCCCAAGTGACAGGATTGAGGTCATTGAGGTAGCTCAGGGTACACAGGTTGTGGCCCTGTGTAAGGAAAAGCTTTATTCTCACATTCAGTAGCTTTATTCCCATATCCATGTGAGAATGGGATCCCCCCTTAATTTGTTTAACCAAAGGCTATTATATCACTAAGTGGGGTTGTGTATATTGAGTTGAAGCATTGGTCTTCTTAATCTAGAGATTTCTTCTATCATATTTCCCCATCTATTAGACTGGTAATTACTTAGCCAGATAGTGGTAGATATTATGAATAGAAGTGGAGAAGGCAATGGCACCGCACTCCAGTCCTCTTGCCTGGAAAATCCCATGGATAGAGGAGCCTGGTGGGCTGCAGTCCATGGGGTCGCTAAGGGTCGGACACGACTGAGCGACTTCACTTTCACTTTTCACTTTCATGTATTGAAGAAGGAAATGGCAACCCACTCCAGCGTTCTTGCCTGGAGAATCCCAGGGATGGGGGAGCCTGGTGGGCTGCCGTCTATGGGGTCACACAGAGTCGGACACGACTGAATTAACTTAGCAGCGGCAGCAGCAGCAGCATGAATAGAAGAAGGCTGAATCTGTGAAAAAGACCTCATTTAAAAAATTTTTTAATCATTTTTTATTGAAGTTTAGTTGTTTTACAATATTGTACCAATCTCTACTGTATAACAAAGTGGCTCAGTTATACATGTATAGATATCCTTTTATAAATATTCTTTCCCATTATGGTTTATAACAGGATATTGTACATAGTTCCCTGTGCTATAGAGTAGGACCTTGTTGTTTATCCATCCTGTATATAATAGTTTACATCTCCAATCCCACACTCCCAGTCTTTCCCTGCATTCCCCCTGCCCCCACCCCACCCTTGGCAACCACAAGTGTGTTCTCTGCATCTGTGAGGCTGTTTCTTTTTTGTGGATAGGTTCATTTGTGCTATATTTTAGATTCCACATATAAGTGATATTATTTGGTATTTGTCTTTCTCTTTCTGACATGTCTCAGTATGATAATGTCTAGTTGCATCCCTACTGCAGCAAATGGCATTACTTTATTCTTTTTGATGACTGAGTAATACTCCGTTGTATACATGTGCCACATCTTGATCTATTCATCTGTTTCTGTACTTGATCTTAGCCAAAAGCCCAAGAAGTGATCCATTCATTTGTTAATGGACATTTAGGCTGTTTCCATGACTTGGAGCTTGTGACTAGTGCTGCTATGAACATAGGGGTATACATACACAAAAGACCTCTTTTATCACCTAAGATAGTCTCAAGCCTCAGTTCGGTTCAGTTGCTCAGTTGTATCCAACTTTTGCAACCCCATGGGCTGCAGCATGTTTAGCTTCCCTGTCTATCACTAACTCCCAGAGCTTGCTCAAACTCATGTCCCTCAAGTCAGTGATGCCATCCAACCATCTCATCCTCTGTCATCTCCTTCTCCTCTTACCTTCAATCTTTCCCAGCAGGGTCTTTCCAATGAACCAGTTCTTTCCATCAGGTAGCCAAAGTTTTGGAGCTTCAATTTCAGCAACAGTCCTTCCAATGAACACACAGGACTGATCTCCTTTAGGATGGAATGGTTGAATCCCCTTGCAGTCCAAGGGACTCTCAAGAGTCTTCTCCAGCACCACAGTTCAAAAGCATCAATTCTTTGGTACTCAGCTTTCTTTGTGTCCTGTTCATTTTTTACCAATAAAAAGATTTAATTGTGCATGTTGTAATCTGCATTCCACAATAACATTGATTTCCTACTACATTAAACTAAAAACGTATGTGGAATGCTCGGTCAGTATCCACAGGTAGAAGGAAGTGCTTCCATTGGGTGCATTATAGCTGAAAGGCATAGGATAAGTTATCTACATCAGAATTTAGAAAAGAAGTTTGCTTGAAAGCTGAATGAGCAATATCAATTTGTTGTTTTTAGTTCTACCAAGAAAAGCTCTTTTTATGCAAAAATTACCTTTCCCCTGACCCAGAGCAAAGACTCTCTGGCTCTTTTATATATACACTGATGCAACAGTAAAATTATTTAATGCTTTAAAAACCAAGAAAGGAAGAACATGAGAAAAAGAAAAGAGACTTACAGGCTATGAAGAATTTTGCTTTCCTTCATTCTCAGCCCTCCCACCCACCCCTGCTTTCTTCCTTTCTTTTCTTTCTTTCTTCCTTTCTTTCTCTTTTTCCCTTTCTCTCTTGTTTCTTTCTGACTTCTTTGTAACTGGAAAAAAAGACTTTAAAGATTTAACCACCAAGAAGAGATGAAGTGTTTATTTTCCTCTAGAATTTTTATAAACTTTTTTTTTCTAATTCTCCTTTAGGGAATTGACTAACTTTGGCAGGTAGTAGTTAGTCTCTCTCTCTCTCTCTCTCTCTCTCTGCTGTTGACATTCAGTTCAAACAATCCTATCATTTATCCTTTTATGTACATTTAAAAAATCAATGTTCACAATTTTGATTGTCTTCTTAGCAATCTTTTGGTGACCTGTGAGAGTAAGATGTGGAGAAGGCAATGGCAACCCACTCCAGTACTCTTGCCTAGAGAATCCCAGAGACAGAGTAGCCTAATGGGCTGCCGTCTATGGGGTTGCACAGAGTCAGACACGACTGAAGTGACTTAGCAGCAGCAGCAGCAGCAGCAGAGAGTAAGATGGAAATTGAAAAGGGGTCATTTAGAGAGCAGGCGCAGGGGAAAGAAGAGTAGGAAATCAATTATGTTCCTCACCTTAGTCTCTTCGCAGAGGATGCCTTCCAAAATGCTACCTTTTATTTTTGAATTCATTTTTCTTCATACTTAGATGCAACTGCAGCTATTAAGAGAGCTTTTGATCTATATTTCATAGGTAAACATTACTCATGTGTTTTCTTTTTCATTACTATAGAAAATACAAGCTGCACATATCTCCTGGTTGAAGTCTCTGCCTCTTGTCCTTGCCTGCTAGCCATGAAACCATATTTTAAAAATATGCCTGGTTTCACACTAATAACAAAAATTAAATAGCAACATGAAGCCTTTGTGATCTTCCTTTGTAATAAAAGAAATAGATATTTTCTTCTGGTCAGCAGGCAAAACAAAAACAAAATGTGACAGGGAGAATAAGAATGTTAAGTGATCTAAGTGACTTCCTTCTGGGGAGGTGTCTGATGTGATGGTGA